>OU343128.1:8727500-18727500 GCA_910594945.2 Amphipyra berbera | reverse complement strand
ATGGAAGATGAATACGTGGTGTGCCGGCCTCACCTAGTGGGGGATAAGGGCAGGGAGATGGTGGTAATTAATGTTTAATCAAACACCTGTCTGAATATTTGTAGAAATTCCACTTGCGTTTATTTACTGTTAGTTCAATGTTATGACCAGTTTTGTAACACTTGAACATGCATAAATAATGCACTTATGTCTTTTATTGGGTTAATACTTTTAGGCGTAGATACCTACATAATCCTTTTAAGGAGATCGAGTGTTAGCAAGTTCATTTTATGATTTATAATGTTAGTCTAAGGACACGTAATCAGGCAGCTTGCTGGCTCGGTTACATTTTAATTTCCAAATAATTGTCTAGTGGGGTGCTTGCTTCACCGTGGCACAGGGAAGAATGTAGGTAATATAGATAGAATAGATACATAACATCACGCCTGTATTCCCCGAAAGGTTGGGCAGAGGTGTATAGTAACAACCTCATTTCGCCGTAATAGGGGGCGAACTTATTGCCATCAACCGGGCACAAATTCAAACTTCGGGTTGTTACTGAGGAATTTTTCAAGGAAAAATCCAATAACACTGCCCGATCTGGGGACCGAACTCAGGACCTCGAGATCAACAGTCGCGTTTGCCACCACTAGATCAACGAGGCAATCAGGTAATAGTTCTGCCTAGCCTTTTCCCAACTATTTTTGGGGTCAGCTTTCAGTCTATCAGTCAACCAGATGCGGCTGAATACCAGTATTTTACACGAAGCGACTGCCATCAGACCTCCGCAACTGGGCAATGCCGATATCCTAAGGTTAGACCGGTTGTCAGACTTTCGGGCTTCTGACTTCCCGTAACGACTGTCATAGGTATTCGTGTGACACCCGGGACCGACTATTTAACGTACTCTCCGAGGCACGGAGGGGTCTCGATGTGTAACGAACGGTCACCCATCCACAGACTAACCACATCAAGCGTAGCTTAACATCGCAAATCGTATGATCCGCGCGGTTGGTAATAAGCCACGAGCCCCTCGAGGCAATCAGGTAATATAGGTAGGTATTCTAGATTTAATCAACTCGACACACACATGTCTACTAAAATATGCAGACCAATGCCAGGCATAGATACCTATTTGAACCCTATTCTGCACTTCCAGATTTAGTTAAAAGATAATTTTTTTGCTGTTTGACTGAACTACTTTGTCTTACCCTGGACGAAATCCTGGGTACGTCCGTCGAGCCAACAATTGGTAAAAATAACAGTAAGTAAATTTTACTGTCAGTCATCCGTAGGTAACACCTCTCTAATGTCGTAACATATTATAACATATTATAGGTAACTCACAGCTTTTAGTTCAAATCTCCTTTCTATTACCCGTTCTGACTACACACGGTAAATTGAATCATTTATAAGAGACTTTATTATCAATTTACAAGCTATACCTTATACGTTTGCTATCCGCTAATCGCATTTTATAACCATACAAGAAGTGATATAAGCGTTGTTGCAAGATCCTTTATTTTTTATGACTGGTTAAAAAGTTACAGATGTGGGTGCAGAAATGTTAGAACGACACGTGTTTCTGACAGGTATATCCGTTGAAGGAATTCCAGTCAAACGATTAGAACTAGATCAAACGTTTTAATATAGCTACTTGAACGCGAACGGCGTGCCGATAAATGCCTCTATGTCGAAACTGCGACGTAGGTTGATAAGTGCACTGCCATTTTCGAATTAATCTCTTGGAAAAGTATTATGATTTAGAAAAAATACCAGATGGCAATCCTTTTCCATGATCATGATACACCAATGTGAGTTAAATATTTAAGACTTTATATTAATTTTAAGAAATTAAGTTCTGATGGCAGTCGCTTCGTGTAAAATACTGGTATTCAGCCGCATCTGGTTAGACTGGAAGCTGACCCCAAAAGATAGTTGGGAAAAAGGCTAGGAGGAATATGGAATTTTAATGTTAAGAAATTAATAAGGGGCTTCGTGGCTAATTACCAACCGCGCAGATCATAGACGATTTGAGAGGTTAAGTTGCGCTTGCCGCGGTCAGCCCGAGAATGGGTGACCATTCATTACACATCAAAACCCCTTCATACCTCAGATAGCATGTTAAACAGTCAGTCCCGGGTGTCATACTTACAAATATCTATGACAGTCGTTACGGGAAGTCAAAACCCCGAAACTTTGACAACTGGGTTAACCTTAGGATATCGGCATTGCCCAGCAACTAGATGGCGGAGGTCTGATGGCAGTCGCTCCGTGTAAAATACTGGTATTCAGCCGCATCTGGTTAGACTGGAAGCTGACCCCAACATAATTGGGAAAAGGCTAGGCAGAACATGAATGTTAAGAAGTTGCACTATTTGAAACTTTCTGTTAATCTGGGCAGCGTCTTCAAAAGGCATGCCGTTGCTTTAAACGGAAAGAATCAGCGTAGTTATTTATATTTAACATATGTATCCAATTCATGTCTGGTATTCCCTCGTCAACGAACTTTAAGTCAAATATAGAGTAGGTACGAACTCAGAAAAGAAACGAATAATGTCATAGTTTACATAACATCACGCCTTGTTTTCCCCGAAGGGTACGGCAGAGGTGTTTTAGTACACCCTAGTTTCGTCAGTTATGTTTAAGTCCCATGTAATATGGGGCGAGTCCTCCGGGCTGCTACTGAGAAATTCCTAATGGAAAAATACCCAATAATACTGACCGACCTAGGGATCAAACCCAGGACCTTATGCTCAGCAGTCGCGCTTCCTACCTCTAGACCAACAAGGCAGAGTTTATACAAGCTTTTTATTACACAGATAAGGTGAAATTACAATGATTAGGCGAACTGCAAACTATTAGAAATGTTATCGATTACTTGCAACGATTTATCAATGCAGCATCATTGTGCTTTACATTAGGCAACGGTCGACGGCAGAGGTTGGACACCGTGAAATAAGTTGACTATTTCATCGGTTTACCAACTGCGCGCCAATTATCCATTCAAAGTAGGCCCCGACTCCACTTTATCAATTGTTCTTGTTACTGATAGAGACAAGATTGTTTTTTTCGTTATAAAACGTAATTATTTTCTTATTCTAGTTAAGGCCGGTTCAACTGTTGTTGTGTAATGCCCAAACTTGGTGCAATAGAAGCCCGATTGAAAGAGGTTTTCCGAATATAATATGAATGGTTCATAAAAGTTCAGGTAGTAAACTATTACTACCTGAACTTTTACTATTCTATACTATTACTACTAAGTAATAGTATAGAATAGTAGTAGTAGTAATAGTGGAGAAAATGAAATAGAGATAAAAAGAAAAAACAATGTTTTAAAATAACTATTTATTGATAAAAGGCACTTTTTGAGGAACTTTAAAAAAATAACAATCCAATCATTAAAAACATCTTATCTAATTGTTTAACAAATTCTAAAATGATGCAATCAATACTTTTGATTTAACTATAAATACTAAATAGTCGATAACAGTAAAAAAACATATCTATTCTAACGATAAAATTATACAAATAATATGCATATCAAGATTACAAATTAATTATCTTATTCAGATAATTTGTAATTATTTTAAAATACACTGGTACAATCTCCGCAATAAATAAATGCAATTGCTCGAAATTCTGTACAATTCGGATTATATTGCGCGGGCGCAAGCATTCACACAGACAGACGCAAAGCAAATATTATTATCTCGTTGTAAGAACTGTACTTAACTACACTTAAATCTACATATCACACGTTACATATGGCTTGGTAGACTTCAAGATGGTTGTCATCGGCCGGAGTTAGGGTCAGCTGCCGACTGGCCTTCAGGAATATGACGACTCCAGGCTTTGCTGCTATGGGCTCTGTGTCGCAGGCTTCACCTTGCCCTGACGTAACGATGATCAAGCTCGGGCTAGGACGGTTTTGCGTGTTGTAGGAATCGCCGCTTTCCACCTAACAGGACAATCTTGATATAGCTTTTTGATACATTGAAATGACGGTGGAGGAGAGTGTTATTTTCTCTAAAGATTGTTATTATTAAATTCACACGTAACATCACGCCTGTATTCCCCAAAAGATTGGGTAGAGGTGTATAGTAACACCCTCATTTCGCCGTTATGTAAGTCCCAGGTAATAGGGGGCGAGCCTATTGTCATAAACCGGGCACAAATTCAAACCGGGCTGCTACTGAGGAATATCATACGGAACAACCCAATAAGCCTTTGGCCAGACTGCAAACGCGGGCGCGGGGTGGGCGCGGTGCGGCGAGTTCAAACAGAAGAACTTCATTTGAGTGTCCATAGTGGGCACGCGGGCGCGGGAAGCGGCGCGGGCTACTTTGCGCGGGGAGTGCGCGGGTAGCTCACGCCATAGGTCGTTCATACAATTGGCCGCAGTGAGAGCGCGGGCGGCAAGTGACAACCCGCGCGGGAGCGGGGGATCTCAAACTAGTTCGAGCTGACCACGCGCGTTGTTGTGATGGCGTCTTCAAAATTAAATGTTGAAGAATTAATAAGTGGTATTCAAGCACTGTGGATGTCGAAACATCGTTTTTTAGTAAGAATTTTCCAGTAATTATAAGTCATCTTCATCCATATGATATTTTGACAAACACTGGACACGACAACGCTCAGAACGACGCCGCGCTCCACTGCGGACAGGCAAATCGCGCGCGTTCCCGCACCAGCGCCGCTCCCCGCACCGCGCTGCCACTCTGGCCAAGCACTAACATTTTACCCGAACTGAGGATCGAACCCAGGACTGATTAAATTAACGATGGCTTTTATGATAAAAAGTCTAATTACGTGACTTCAAATGGTGTCAACGTAGGTATTTAATTTAACACCTCTAGATTCCATATAGGTAAGTGAATACGTCATCCACATTGTATAAGAAGCCGCAGCCTCGTTGTTATCCATAGCAGAACAAAATAAATGCATACTTTTAAGGGTAAATTAATATAGGTATGTACTTGTACAAAAAATACTGCTCCTTTGGAAATAAAAATCATCAGCTGAATTACATACTCCAAAAGATGATTAGCACCTAATTTCCTTTTTCCCTGAGAAATATTAGAAGTATTTTTCTTTGTTGCCTGAATGATATTTCTCGACGGCATGTGATGCCAAGCCAGAGGCCCATGGGCGGCATAAACTCTGACACCAAGTTAGTCACTAACCACACGAAAAGAAGAAGACCTAATTTTATGAGAAAATATTCTTGAAAATAAAAACACACGTTCATACCCTAATCTTGACGACAGCAAAGTCAGACACGGGAGGTCTCCAGATGCAGGAGTTGACGTCTTCGAACTGCGGGTTGAACAGCAGCTGGTCTTGCGCATAGCTGCTGTAGTCCAACATGTCGACCAGGGTCGGCACATCGATGTGTTTGGGTGTCAGGCCTGCGCGGACCACGTTGTCCGAACAAGCCATGCACTCTACGCAATCTGGGCGAAAAAGTGTAGGTGATTTTAGGGGAAACCATAAGCTGAGAACTACAAGGCATTAGACAGAATAAAATGTCTGTTTCTGAAATTTCCGTTAAGAACACCGGGCTAAAGTCTACAAAAACAGCAATTTGTTGTAAGTAATGAATAAAGTAAAAGCAAATTCAGTCCTCATACGCATATTTACACCTAAAATCAAAACCTTGCAGTTTTTAAGGTTTGCTGGGACATAAAAATGTCTGCCATTGGAAAATAGCCGGAGTCTTGGGATACACGGATTCCTATTGGCGTCATATTATTAAGATCAAAGGACTCGTCGAGCGTATCAGACGAAGGAGACCCAGCAGGAAAAAACGTTAAAACAAACAAGAAATATATTAAGTATCTGTAGCACTTAGCCCGCGACTTCGTCCGCGTGAATATCGTAACAAACTTCAACCGCCTATTTTACCCCTTAGGGATAGAATTTCCAAAAAATATTGCTTAGTGGATGCCTACGTCATAAAAGGAACCTACTGTCCAAATTTCATGTTTTTAGCTTCAGTGGTTTAGGCCCTGCATTGTGGATTGGAGTATAATATTTTTTTTCCATTTTTCCAATAAATGTCTGACGCGATTCTTTACATTGAAATCAGTTTCTTATTTATGAACCGATTGAAATAAAACAAACACTAAATGTTAAGTGAAGCTTACTACAATACTAATGTATTGTAGTAAGCTTCACTTAACATTTATGAAAAACTTAATATTTTGAAAACCGCACCCAAATCGATTAAGCCTTTTCTGGGATTAGCGCGCACAAACGCACAGACAAACAGGTAAACAGACAAAAATTCTTAAAATAATTGTTTTGGGTTCTATTGCATTAATAAAGACCCCAAATAATAGTTTGTCTCAAATATCTTCCATGTACAGACAGCGATCAGTTACACTTTTATTATATGTATAGATATTGTTGATAACAATTGTTTATATTATGACGGCTTAAGCTATCCACAATGTCCACATAGATAAGAAAAACGCGTGCTATGGCGTGAGCACATAGTATTATGCCATAATAAGACTTATATGGTCTCAAGTAAATACAATACATTAATCTATGCTTCATGGATATGTAATGTTTAAACAAACACCGCAATCAAGTGGTATTCACAAGTATGTTGTTCACAATATCTGTAATGTTGGTTATCTTAATTATGGAGTTTAAATGTTCATAAGTGCTCCATATTATTAAAGGACTAGCTGTGTCCTCACGGCTCCGCCCGTAGCCTATGTTACTCAGTAATAATGTAACTTTCTAACGGCAAAAGAATTTTTGTAATCGGTCCAGTAGTTTTTAAGTTTATTCATTACATACAAAAATACAAATCTTTCCTCTTTATAATATTAGTATAGATGAATAAAGGGAGGAATATAAATATTACATGACAAAAAAGAACTACCTTTTGAACGACAAACAATAAAAAAAAACCATTCCTATCAACCCCCGCCCTTCATCAATGCACGAGTAATATTGATTTTCGAGTTATAAACAACAATAATTGTTTGTTATTTACAAAGGACTTAATTAAACAATTATTAACGAAATATTTTTTTTTTAAACTAAGGACAAGGTGACCGTAAAATATAGGCTTAAGTCAACACAAAATATAAATACCTCCACTCAAATAAGCGTGCGGCAGGTTAGGCTTCAGGAAGATGGCTTGTCCTGGTCGCAGTAGCATGTAGTTCAAGAAGTATGGTGACCAGCAGCCCACGTCTCCAGGGAAGTCAGCGTGAAGCCGCCTTAACAGTGGGTACAGCAGTGATGATTGCGTTGGTGCATCTGGACAATATGAGAAGCGATATTCAATTCTAGTTACCATACTGTCTTGCATATGATGTGTGGAGCTTAGTGCCCGTGATGCGGGGCGTAAAGCGGATAGTTCAAACATATGACGACGTATTAGAGCGTTGATGGAGACGTGTTTTTCTGTGCGTATTGTTTGAGTTGTGTATGTACGCGTCAGAAAAACCGGCGGTGTGGGCGGCGGATCCCGCGTATCCATAAACAAGGCCTTAGGGATATCTCTGGTAGACCTTTTTCTGGCAAAGAATACCTTATTTTCTTTTGGTGTCGTAAAAAAGGGACTGTCGACTTACGGCCGTTTTTAATAGCATCTATCTGCGGTTTGCCATACTACAGATAGAAATTTTGGCTTAAGCTCCATAGAAGTAATGTCAAATTTCTATCTCTACTAGGGCAAACCGCCGATGGATAGGTTAGGCATTGAAAATGGTCGTTAGGAATTGTATCTAGAGGGTAAGCAGTATTCTATGCGCGATAGTAGCGTCAGACTGTTATCACTAATAACTTTGCCAACCATGGCGATAATGGCAATATTCACTTACAGGTGTTTTTCGTAGTGGTTGATTATGAGGCCCATGGCTACTTAGCAGTTAACATTTATGAGATATAATAGACGGAAAAGGTGATCGAATATTTCACAATCATTGTCAACAGTAGAAACAGTACTAGCTCTAAAATTTTAATATTTTATTCAATAGTTACCTTCTTTTTCTAGTCTATCCAGCAAGGTCTGCAAACTGGTAGCAACAACAGCCTTCCCACTGGTCATTAGAGAGTGGAACACCGGCTTTAGAACCATGTCACTGTCACCACATTCCTTATGTCCTAACAGATTATCTACACTCTCCTTAGATAATATGCTGGCAAGTTCTGGCAAATCTGAAAAGTAAAAAGAAAAAAATGTTATATTCTTTTCTTGCAAAGAAGACAGCTTCTTTAGTGTAAGAAACTGTCTATTCAATGCTTTTTACACTAGTTTAGTTTAGTTTAACAATGGCCCAATCAAGAGGCTAAGTGTGGATACAGCCCAGGTAAACTAAACTAAACTAGTGTAAGAAGCATTAAATTGATCACAAATTACAAAATACTGCATTGGGTTCATGGCATTATAAAACGTTCCATGTTCAATTGTATCCAATTATTATGATCTCACACTTCTTTTAAATTGTATCCTATATTTCGTCGACTGTTCTGCCTAGCCGTTTTCCAACGATGTTGGGGTCAGCTTCCAGTCTAACCAGATGCGGCTGAATACCAGTATACTACACGGAGCGAAACTTCCGCAACCTAGTTACTGGGTAATGCCGATATCCTAGGGTTAGACCAGTTATCAGACTTTCGGGCTTCTGACTACCCGTAACGGCTGTCATAGGTACCCGAGACCGACTATTTAGTCTCTGAGGCACGGATGAGTCTTGATGTATAATGAAACGGCACACCCATTCACAGACTGACCCCGGCATCGCAGCTTATTAAATTCTTACAAATCTTATGATCCGCGTGATCTCGATTTCGACGACTGCAACGAAGAAATGGCTATCTACAAAGACATGTCCTTGTGGATAGCCATTTGTTCTTTGCGGCCATTAATTTGTTCTGTGCACATATTTAATCTGCAAACATGAAACCTCTCAGCTACTGTACCCATTGAGTCATTAACTTTTTTTAGTTGACTCAACTAAGGCCGCCTTAGTTAAGTCAACTAAAAAAAGTTAATTTTAATTAGAAAAATTATTAATAATAGAAATTAATTTTAATTTTGTTAATTAGTTACTAAGTGATCTAAATAGTTCTTGTAAAATATAAAGTATTATTTATTTTATTGTACTCTTTAAAGCTTTGAGTATGAATGTGGATAAAAGTAGAGATGGACCAAAGAAACAGTGGGTGGATTGTGTCAAAGATGATATGGCTAGAAAGGGGGTGACTACTGAGACGACGGCTAATAGATATGTATGGAAGAAGAAAATATACTGCGCCAACACCAAATAAATTGTGATAAGGGCAGGAGCATGATGATAATGTACTCTTAATTGCATGTACACCAAAAGAAGAATGTAAGTACAGTAATGGTCTTAAAAATAGGTGCAATGGGTAGGCTTATCGCAACCAGTGATTTCTTTGAGGCAACCGTAGGATGGAATAGAATGAACTTGAAAAAATATAAGTAGTATAACGTCGCTGGGCAGTGAAAACCTCGTAAAGCACAAATTCATTTTTATTTTTTGTTATTCATTTGTTGGGTAGAAAACCATGTAATGCATATTTAGTATGACCATGCACAGGTCTAACATGAAATAGATTGATGAATAGATAATAAAATAAAAGAACCTTACATCTACACTTCATATGTTTTTTTAACAGACAGTTATTATCTCCTCCTGTAAAATTACATTCATTGCAATTACGAGGTTTTCACTGCACAGCAACAATAAGTACTTACTTTTAAGAAAGTTTTGTATTTCCACTAATGGTCTAAAGCCACAGAGAGCTTCAAACGGTGTTAATGCAATGGCAAGTTCTGGCTTATGGTTTGGATCCTTGTACATTTCAGGAAAACTCTTGTGAAGTTCTTCAGCATGGTCCTGTAATAACATTAATTAATGTATTAACGCAGATACTTCCTTTTGTATTGCTTTTATAACATTACAGCTGTTCATTAAATTTAAACAATTGGATAAATTTAGATTGTTCATATCGTCACCTGAAAGCCAATACTACTTAAGCGCAATTTTGGTAAAAATGAGTTATATATTATATTGTTGGATTGGAATTTTTTTTTCTGCATCAATAAGTTGGGATTTCGTATTTTATTCTATTATATTACGCAATCCCAACTAATCGACGCAGAAAAAAAAATCCAATCCTACGATATAATATATAACTCATTTTGGCCAAAATGGCGCTTAAGTAGTAGTGGCTTTCCAGTGACGATATTATGGTTTGTAATGAAGGCCACAGAAGCAGGTGTAAAGAAAAATTAAATAAGTTGCCTCATCATCATTGTATTGGATACAACTCTACAATGTATGGAAAATCTACATACAACTTATTTACTTGAAAATTTTATTATTTAGAAAGGCTAACAAAGTATCTGTTTTGATAAAGACTAGCAGGTAAAATTGTTCTCCCTAGCTTTTCCTCAACTATGTTGGGATCGGCTTCCAGTCCGACTGCAACCGGATGCAGCTGAATACCAGTATTTTACACAGAGCAACAATCATCAGACCTGCGCAACCCAATTACTGGGCAATGCCGATATCCTAAGGTTAGACCAGTTGTCAGACTTTCGGCTTCTCATTTCCCGTAATGACTGTCATAGGTATTTGTATGACACCTGGGACCAACTGTTTATCGTGCTATCTGAGTACGGAGGGGTTTCGATGTGTAACAAATGGTCACCCATTCACAGACTGACTGTGGCAAGCACAGCTTAACCTCGCAAACCATATGGTCCGCACGGTTGGTAATTAGCTACGAGCTCCATGACTAGCAGGTAAAATACAGATTATAATTAAATTACCTTTTTAGGATGAGCTTGTATAGACAAGGCTTTCCTTATAGACAGTATCTTGAACAGGAAAGGTACAGTCACACCAAATTTCTTCTTCACTAATGGTCCTATGGCATCATGGTTGTCTTTAATATACTCCGATAAAAGAACATCTCTATCAATGATGACGGAAGGTCCATTAGGATGGGTGCCCATCCACAGCTCGGCATAAGGCTTTGATGGGTCGATTGCTAAGTCTGGATGGGCACTAGAGAGTAATTTTGCCACTGTACTATCCGGGCCCAATTTGCCCCAGTCATAATTTTGAACTGTACACTGTAACTCCATTATTCTGGAAGAAATACAAAGAGTTATATTAAAAACTCTTTACATGAACAATTATACAAAAATATTTTAATACAAAAAAAAAAAAATTCGTACACAAAGTATTAGGTAGGATAGAGTAAGACATCATAAATCATGTAGGTAGGTATCAGTTTTATCTTATTTGATTCTATTTATTTTTAATAAATTATAAGTACTTAGTGATACTTACGTACTGTGCCCAATTACAACAAGCAATAAACTTGTTACAAATAAAAAACAGAAACACAAACGCCTCAAGTAATAATGATGAGTACCATCGATGAATAAGTACGTGTCTGTTTAGCTAAATAAAAACCAATTGTCCACGTTATCGATGTCAATTCGTCGAGGTGATTCCATTAACAAACGACAACGACATGATTGTCCATGTGTGACGACATAGAATTAAAATCAACAATTGGTTCAACTTCAATCAAAAGAAATAAGAAAAATTAAAACTTTAGAAGGATATTAAAAAAACGAACAACAAAAACGTCAAGAAAATCAGACACTTGTGATAACATGACAGTGACACTGACAACGACGGGTTGACATTTGATGTAACGTTCAAAAATCTGTAACGTAGCTGTTTAAATCTTTTCGTAGGCATTATTTTAAAATAAAAGATTAGCGTAGTTGGCCTATGAAACCAAACAAACTATCAGCTGCCATTTATTAATTCATTCACTTTTTACAACGACCTTGTTTGGTTATTCGTTCCTGTTTTATTGTATCTATTAAACCCTAACCCTTTCGCCCTTCCCAAAAAGAAAGATTAATAACCGTGGTTATCACGCTGGGCACGCTCGATTTGGTGAACATAGAGCCAGTCTTTTGACAACGGTTAAGTTGTTAGGCCGTTTCCCGGCCTAGAATATGAAGCATTCTTCATATTCTACTTCTCATAGCTAATCGAATGGATATCCCGTCATCTGTCGATCTTTCGATTCTCATTAGTCAGTGGCAAGGTGTAGTTATCACACGAAATTTTTGATTGGATCCGAACGGTAGAAGCACGGTAGGTGTATTATGCGGGGATCATAGTATGTCGTTGCCGTTATTAGCACATAAGTGGACACTGTTGCTCATTCTAATACCTAATCGCTAATCGGTTTATACGATACCTATGGAAAGAGAGGGCTTGACCTATTCTTTACCAGGCACTACATGCAACTACAACAAGCCCCATGAAACAATGAAAAATCTATTGTTATATGAGTGAAGGTAGTCAAAACGTTAAACCGTGTTTTAGAACCTTATTTATTAGATTTGCCGGAAAATTATTAGAAAGAGATTTGCGTAAAGTTTAAACAGAAACCTAAGAAAAATAATCATTATTGTAATTTATTTTCTTCATAGTTCATAATATCATCATGAAGACTCTGTAGCACATGAGGAGCTGAAGTTATGGCTAATTTTAAATTGTGCTTTTCTGGTCTTTCTGGAAGAAACTTGACGTTATTAATGGGTTTCAACTTGTTTTCAGGCAATTTAGCAGCATTAACTATTTTAGCTGGTATTGCAAATCCAGTAAGACCTCTGTTAGTAATTTCCACATTTGGGATATCTTCTAATGGTTCACAAAAACTAGGATCACCAGCATAGTTATTTCCACTGGCATATTTAATACTTTGTCTAGCAATTTTTTCAGAGGGACTCAACTTTAATTCTATTTCTTTAAGATCTAAATATGGATATTTTTTCATTATAACAAGTTGTTCATATTGACGAAAATCTTCTTCACTTAGTGAATTCTTGACTGTATTCAAGTGTGTGTGAATACTTCTAGAAATGTCTTGTTTGGTGTCTTTAAATCTTCTAAATGCATTATTTATGTTGGTGGCCATCTTCTTGGTTCGTTCTAAGATATTGTCGTGATGTTCGGAATTGGGACAAATCCGTGAGTCTGTAACATTATTTTGAATTAATGTGGCAACAAACAATTAATGAATAAATCCTTCAGTGAATGTAAAGTTTAATGGGATAACGGAAGGAATTAAATTACACATAAATATTTATGTGTAATTTAGTTTATTATTATTTTTTATAATTTAATTTAATTTAATTTATAGGTACACTTATTGTACCTATGACCAGAGATAAAATATTTTGATAGATACATTTCTGTGCATAATAGGCACCTACTACCTACTTAACAAAAAACTGCATTGCAGATTTGTCGGTCCCAGGGGTATCCACACGTAGCTATAATAAAACCGGTCAAGTGCGAGTCAACCATATTCTCACGAATATGATGTCGTCTACTTATAGAAAATTACATAATATGTAATATGTAGTCGATCAAAAACGGATAATATCCGTTTTTGATCGACTGAAGTCGGCTCTTATTTTTTTAAAGATTTCCTACTTGTTTAGTATTTATTTTGTTGTTTATGTGTAGATTCACCTATAATCAAGCCTTGTATTTTTTATGATCTGCTGAGATTCATGCTGAGTACACAACTACACTTAGAATACGCTAAAATTTCAACAGCCTACCTACCTAAAGAGATATACTCCTATGACCATCGATGTCATAATTAATATGACATCATTGCTTGTGACAGACGGACTGACGGCGAGACAGCGTATTATTAGGGTCGCATTGGCAGCCGTTGGCTAAAAGTAAATTTAAGCAACAAAACTGTTTCTGAATTTCCAGCTCAAGAAACTACTACTCAACCAATAGGTGTATTATACCTACATGCCTATCCGTATGGAATTGCTACTGTGTACCTACATAAGTTAAATTTCAACATGAGCACGGCAGGGGGGTTGGTAACATCAGATGTGGTGAATATTTCGTCATAACTGCAAGTGGACTGCATATTACCTAAGTCGCAATTTCAAACTATAAAACTGCCAAATGCAACTTGACGGCAATTAAGATGCAGTAAGTTCAACTACGTGACAACTGCCAACTGGACGTGCAGGCCACTTGCAGTTATGATTATGGTCAGACTAGGGTCGTAAATCAAAATCCAACTTTATAAAAAAATACTCACGATTACTGTAATCATCCATGAACCAGTTTGTGCCCTCTCTGTGCAACGGGAAAGTGTAGTTAAAAGTAAGGCACAAGAATATGCACAAGATCATTAAAACCGCTGCATTTCGGTGCATTATACTACAGTTTACAAAATATTTATACATGAATGAAATTTCCTTCGTTCGTGATCATTTGTGACAGATTTTTTTTTTATAAGTAGGTACATCACTCGCTAGTCAAGAAAAAGTTTGATACAGAAAGTGTTAAAGGTTTTATGTCTGTTCAGGTTATGTTTTGTTAGAAGAAAAATCTGCAGGTCTTTGCAGGCCTTATAAATCCATCCTGCCGGGGTTGCGGTGCATGCTTATACGAATCCCGCGACCCCGGCCGACGGTCAGGAGGAGGAACACCGTGGGTTTTTAGCCGGTAAGAGTCCGGCAGTCCTCCTCGCCGTCCCCGGGCGAGGGACATCCATGAGGATTTTCCCAAGATAAGAAAAGAGGCTTTATAAACCCAGACGGGAAAATAACACTTCTTCGGGAGTCAGCTCAACCCTAATAAAGTGTGGCCACAGGCAAAGATCTGCTAACTGCCAACAAGCGAAAAAGTACTTAGGTATCGCCAATTACCTAATACCAACTTTGGAAGCAAATGTTCTTTTAATTAGATATGGCACTGGTACTTGGACTGGCCAAGATAATAAATGTAGGTCGCGGCTTATTAACGACCGCGCGAATCAAACGATTTGCGACGTTAAGCAACGCTTGCTGCGGTCAGTCGGTCCCGGGTGTCATACGAATACATACGATAGTCGTTACAGGTAGTCAGAAGCCTGAAAGTCTGGCTTCCGGTTTTACTGTAAGATATTGGCATAGCCCAGAAACTGGGTTGCAGAGGTCTGACGGCAGTCGCTTCGTGTAAAATACTGGTATTCAGCCGCGTCTGATTAGACTGGAAGCTGACCCCAACACAAATGGGGAAAAAGCTAGGCAGATCCAGATCATGTCTGTCTATCATATCCGCCCCGCTACCAACCTAGTTATCCTACATACGTACCTACGTCCGGCACGCTACCAACCTTGCTGACTACCTACTATTTTCACCACGACATGCGCTATTCTAGTACCTACCTATAATATACAGGGTGTAAACGAAATCATGTAATTCCTTCAAACCTCGTGATGTACTGCTGACACATAGATTAAGCAGGCACGGGATAATTTAGGATTCAATAAAAAAATAATTACAAAAATACACAAACTACAAAGGTACCAACGCGAAATCAAGTAAACCACATAATTTGCCACCCGCTCTTATCCCATGGGTGACGTAAAAGGCGACAAAGGGGTACCTATGTCAAAAGGATGGTGCTGCCCATTACGATTATTTGTAAATTCTACGATAACCCTCCGTCTGCCAAGTGTCGTCTTCAGCAGCGGACGTTTAATTTTATTTTAAAACTAGCGCCCCGTCCCGGCTTTGCACGGGTAGACATTATTCTCGTTTTTGCAAAAAAATTCATTTATGCTCCGCTCCTATTGGTTGTAGCCTGATGTTATGTAGCCTATAACCTTCCTCGATAAATGGACTATCCAACACAAAAATATTTTTTCAATTCCAACCAGTAGTTCCTAAGATTAGCGCGTTCAAAGAAACAGACTCTTCAGCTTTATAATATTAGTATATAGGTAGATACAAAAAATCTCAACGACTGCACGAAATACTGCCACCACACCTACCTACCTATTTCTGTGACCAAGCAGCATTATCCGTTTTCCGACTGGTAATATAATAGTAATGGTATAGGTGCTGATGGGGACTTTCCAACTTTTAAGGCTGACCGCACATGGGCCACTAGCAGGGGTCGGCAACCTTTTGAGACGGAAGAGCCAAAAGTTGCAATTTACAAAATTTCAGTTTTTAAAGAGCTACTAAAAAAAATCCTTTCAATATATGTTTGATTTTTTATTTAAAATAAACGACTTTAAATACGAAATCATATTTATTCATATATAAACATAACATACATATTTTTAGCACAAAACAAATTTTAGCTAGAATAATAAAATAGTTAATCCATAATTATACAAGGTTAGTCGGAAAGGGGGTACTAAGCCGAAAGGGTGTTAAAGTACCTACCCATAATAAGGGATAACTTTTGTTCAACAACTTTCCCCAAAACTCGATAGTTTAAGAGAAATAGCTTTTCAAGGATTTCGTAAAAAATATGCTAAAATCTATCTGTCCATAGCTATGATCAGCTGTTTTTACAATTTAGGTCATATTTGGGGTCACGGATTAGAAAAATAATTTTCTGAATTCATAACTAAAATCGGTACCTGTTTTTAAAAAAATAAAACAAAAATAAAAATCTTTTTGCATGCATTTTTTTATCGAATTTTGAAATTTTAATACTTGCTTTAAAATAGTCATCAGTGATACTTTACGTGGCCCTCGGCTTAGCACCCCCTTTCCGACTAACCTTGTATAGAGATAAATATACTTACACAGATACTTATTATATCTATCTCTCAGTCATAGTCAGTATATCTCAGTCATACTATAGGTATTATAGTACTCAATTATAAATCGATTGCACGATTTTAAGGGTTCTGATGGTAAAATAATTAATTTTTGCGTATGAAACTGGAGAGCCGCGACTTTACATCGAAAGAGCCGCATGCGGCGCGCGAGCCGCAAGTTGCCGACACCTGCACTAGGCCCGTATTAATACACAGCTCTCATTTTAGAGATCGTTCAACAGCACCTACCATAAAGTAGAATTCCATACATTTGAGAACATTTGTTTTATACCATATACCAAACAATAACTGCAGCTAAGTACAAACAAATAGCCATCAACTGTGTCTCGAGCAGGTCAGCATATGTGGTTGGATACACATTAGCACTCCTTTTGGTATTATATCACGTGGGCCGTCGCCCTATTAGCCAATCTTTTACATAATATAAAAAATGGCAAATAAATAACAAATTATATAAATCTAACCAAACACCAAAATTAGGCGTGCGAGTTTGCAAATAAGTAATCTAATTCGAGAAACCATCCAAAAAATGTAACACGTAGGTAGGTAAATTACTCAATAAATAAAATTTATCTGTTATAACTTTTTGTTTACCCCAAGTTGGGAAACGGAATAACTTTGTCTCACTTGTAATCCCGCCTAGAGGGTCGGGTTTATAAAAATCGAGCGCCCTCATTGGTCGTCACCCACCCTTTCCCCTTTATTCCTATACGGAATGAAGAGGGAGCGAGTAGGGGGCGGGGCGAAGTTCCTCGGGGATGTTAGTATGCACCTGACACTGTCAATTGACCAATCTCTCGTAATCGGATAACACGTGCTAAACGGTAATTAACACGATGAGCGAGGAAGTCGAGGAGAATGTTCAGACGGACCCGAAAACAGTGCAAACGCTACAAACTCCGCGGCCATCGTCACCGCGAAAGTTCTTTGCTCGGATATACGGTCATCTTGAAGAGCCTAAGAGGCCGAGTGTGGTTGAGAACGTGTCGGGGTTCGAGAGCGACTCGTCTTCGGACGTGGAGATAGGCGAGAGTGAAGGTTCTACGGAGGTGCGGGCCAGGGAGCCCCCACTGTGGCCGCCGCCGCCGCCGCTGCCGCTATGTCCTCGTCCGATGCTGCTGCCGCACCAACAGTTGGCTTTCGGAGCCGGTCTAGCTGCATTCTGTAAGTATTGTTTTTCACTGACACTGCTATTTTTCTTCCTCTTTTCACCTTAAAGACATCTCCTCCTTACTTATAAACGCAAAAGCGGAATAAATATAACAGGCAAATATTAAGATATTGTAAGGATACATCTTTATGTATGTAATCCACGTTTATTATTAAGCGAGTTGTTTAGCAAGTACCACTTAAGTTTTATGGAACAGAATCTGTTACAGAACAGAGTCTGTCCAGTGTATAAGCCTAACTTTAATCAAACTAACTATTATACCTATCAAACGAAAAACACAGTTTATCAAAGTTCATTATGTTGTTCAGATTTTATTACAAATTGTACAGTGTTTTTCGTTAAATTGTTGAACAATGAATGAATAGTACCTATTTGAAATTTCTGGTAGCTAAAGCTTAAGCTTATACCAAATGAATAAAATATGTTTTATTAATATCTACCAAAAAAACGATAAAAATAACAACGCAACGCTACTCAATTCACTAGTGAACTATTAATAAATACAATCTTATGCAAAAACACTGTCACAATCCCATTTAATCACTGCCAGCTTGTCAGTTGTCCGGAAATCTGTCGACTTAGAGACTTAAGGCCGATATTAATAACCGATCTTGATCCAATATCTCTAGATTTATGTAGAATTTTGACATTACTTGTATTGAATTTCTGTCAAAAACCTACATCAATCCAGAGATTTTGGATTGAGATCGATTATTAATATCGGCTGTTAGAGATTCCAGATAACACATGTTCATCGTAAGTCTCCATTACAAAATCTACAGCCATTAGATACTCGTAGTACCGTACCGAATTAGACCGTAGACCCGGTAGCCGGAGACCGTGAAATATAGATAGATAAACTCTAAAATGGTGATAGCCTTATGAAGTTTCGGCTTATATCTGACCGAAAAAGTCCGGTCATATGATTGAGAAAGTGTCCAAATTGCTCGTTCACATTGATCAGACACTTATAAAGTGACGGTCACTTTTCAATTGTACTTCAACCTTAACTAAGGTAAAAGAAAGTCGGCAGACATTTAATTTTTCATGCGTGGTGGTCATGGCAATAATTTTAATTAATAAATTCTCGAGATCGCTTATTGTAGCGGTGCCCATGTTTAATACTGGTTGATAATTTTGAGATGAAATAGCACCATTATTTCCATAAAACATCTCATTCGTAGTAGCTACGATGTGCTTACGAGTCTACGAGGCTACGACATCCAGTAATATAATTATGCGCCTCTTCATAATATGGAAAAGCGCATATAAACGATGAGCTATGACGTTAGTAAGAAATATATTATAACATAACATCACGCTTGTATTTCCTGAAGGGTTGGGCAGAGGTGTATAGTAACACCCTCATTTCGCCGTTATGTCAAGGGGGTGAACCTATTGCCATTAAGCGGGCACAAATCCAAACTCCGGGCTGCTACTGAGGATTTCCACACGGGAAAATCCAATAACACTTTGCCCTACCGGGGGATCGAACCCAAGACCTCACGATCAGCAGTCGCGCTTGCCACCACTAGACCAACCAGGCAGTTAAAGTTAACTTATATTACTTCTCTTACTACCGTCATTGTTCATCATTAGACAATAGCACAATGTAATTTCGTTCATACTATCAGCAGGGTTATATCTCTGTTGAAACTTTATAATGAAGATCACTTGGCAAAGTGTTCAACGACTAATTGTCAAACAGCTAGTTTCGTATCGGCTATCTTCAGTGACTAACTAAGATGACGTCATGAGCACCGACTATCGCGGATAGCCACCGTAACACATTTTGACAGATGTTATCGTATCGATACTCGTAAGATTGCCATCACTTAAGCATAGTGGACATCAAATTAATAATCATTTTATTTGTCATCATTTACGCCAAAGACACTACTCACAGGTAGTAGTGTTTTAAGAATTCTAGTGATCATCACCGAGCCGGTTTTTAGTAAAGTGAGTACAGAGTGTACAAAAATGTTCGCTTGCTGCGTGAGCAAGCGAATTATTTTTCGGAACTGTTCAGAAGTATTCAGAACGTTAATGATAACGCCGCATAGCTTTATGATTCGCACGGGTGGACATTTTCCCCGTTTTTGCAACATTTTTCATTTATGCTCCTCTCCTATTGGTCGTAGCGTGATGTTATATAGCATATATAACCTTCCTCGATAAATGGACTATCCAACACAAAAATATTTTTTCAATTCCAACCAGTAGTTCCTGAGATTAGCGCGTTCAAACAAACAAACAAACAAACTCTTCAGCTTTATAATTTAGTATAGATTTGAAGTGTAAGCTGTAGGTACACCGTACGCGCGGAGTATAGGAATCGGAAGTGCTCGGTTGTCTCCCGATATTTTTCTGTTTTCGGTACAAACCTTTGATTATAGTAACAATTAAAAGAATGAGCGGAACAAAATTTCTTTGTTTTTCAGAACATCGATGTTCGGAACAAAAGTACCTACTTTTTAAACCCTGTTTGTTTTTAATCAAACGGTTGCGTTCTAAGCACCAAGCTATCTTTTCAGTGCATTAAAATACCTATACTCCTATTACATTAACTCGCTGAGTATAACAGCAGTTACTGATTCTTTGGTAAATTAACAGCTCTCTTTCATAATATTTAATAAAAATAAATAGCGCAAAATGTCTTTATTAATCCTGTCTCGAAGGACCAAGATCAAAGATACATTTATTCCATCCAGAGCTTACTCGTAAAAATAACATATCACTAAAAAAATATTTGAATGGAGGGTGTCCATAGATAAGCCTTTTGCGTTGTAGAACCTCCTTCCCTAATCCTTTCACACAACTCTTTGCCGGACATTTCTTTATGGATTCAATGGAAAAATCTTTTTCAAAGTTCTCAAAGTATTCTTATCGTGTTCTTTTCTTACTTGATCACCGGTATATAGTTGTGAAAAACTGTTCCAGTTAAAAATTAATTCTACTTACCTATGGATATTTAGTGCTCATTCTAATAAGACAGAGCTGTGGATACGACCACGGAATACAACTATCCCATGTACCATGTATAAGTAGTAGCAGACTCAGATGAATTGCAAAACTTTAACTAATACTAATTAAATTAAGTTTCATGGAAACTAAATATGGTTTATGGTTTAACAATTTTTATTTCTCAAAAAGAATACATATTATTCACTTCTATGAGAAAACAAAAGTAAGCATAATTGGGTGAACGACGCGACAGTTTCGCCATAGTAAATAAAAATAAAATAAAATAAAAGAAAAAACACAACAAAGTAAACAGTTGACATCTTAAAATCAGAAAATTGGTTCAAAATATGGTGCATTAGTATCCTTTTAAAAGTTGGAAGCGATTTAGATTCGTTAATCGCTTTAGGTAATCGGTTATAGAGTTGAGCTCATTCATAAACGATAGTTCTTTTACCATACTCAGTTCTTGGTGCTATTAAAACTATATTGTTCGCTTGCCTGGACATTCGTTTTTGCACTTGTGGGTTTTTTGTATATGTTATTTGCGTGTTTATGTCTCTATTAATAATTTTACATACAAATATACAGGTGTTATATTTATAGATTTGATTAATATTCATTAACTTAGTTTCTCTGTAAACATTTTGGTTTTTTTTTGCGGATTTTTAAATCCGTCCTAAGAACATAAAAGTACGCCTCAGCTTCCTAATAAAAGAATTTCAAAGACCTACCCATCACCCATGACACGTTGCGGACAATTACAAGCCCGAAAGTCTATCAAAAACAATTTTGTGTTTCATAGGAATTTTTCACAAATTGAGATGGCAGTCGTTCTGCAAAAAATCCTTAATGATATTCAGTCGCGTCTGATTAGACTTGAAGCCGACCCTAACATGGTTGGGAAAAAAGCTATAGGCCTATGATTAAGTAGGGTTTTTTATTCTGAAATTCTTCGCAACTTTGCAAGTAAGAACTTAAACACAAAGATACCTACAACATTTTACCAGAATTACAATAACGTAGCTACATTAAAATCCCTGTTTGTCTCCCAACAATGGCTGTTATAATTTTCATTTAAGCTTATTAATATGAAAATCTTTTTCTGTGGGGAGTCTTATTGCCATGAAAATAGAATCATAATGGTTTGTCGCGTCGCTGAAAGAGCTTGGTAAGGAGTCTGTGGAGGGGGGAGGACTGACGGCCCGCTTGTGGGTACTCTGCGATGATGCGATTACCACACCACGTCTCGCTACTTCTCAATAGAGGCGTGCCGGCATCCATTCAAACCCGCTCTCTCGTTAAAATTGTCGGCACTGTTCCGCTACGCTGTAAAATCCATTGTTCAACTCTAATAACTATTGCAAAATAACAGTCCATGAAACTGATTATACTTAATATAATATTTGTGTTTAGATTTGCTTTATGTTTCAGTATGAACAAGGAAATGTAATGTACTTACCTAAATGTTGACCGATAATAATTCAAACGAAGTTTTACCTTATTTATTTGTAATCTAATCTACCAATACTTCCTCCTATGTCCTAATTGCCAATTAATTGCCAATTGTCCGGGGATGGGTGACCGTCCATTGCACATCGAGACCACTCCGTGCCTCGGAGAACACGTGAAACAGTCGGTTCCGGGTATCATACGAATACCTATGACAGTCGTTACGGGAAGTCAGAAGCCCGAAAGTCTGACAACTGGACCACCTTACGATGTCGGCATTGCCTTTATAGTAACTGGGTTACGCGGGAGGTCTGATGGCAGTCGCTCCGTGTAAAATGCTGGTATTCAGCCGCATCTGGTTAGACTGGAAGCTGATCTCCTTCTATGTCCATCCCACAATGTTGAGGATTGTGAGTCCTTCCCATAATTTTATGAATAATTATTTCCATTTGCTGCGATCTGTGGCTCGATGGAGTGTCACATTCACCGGTCAGTACACAGCAAAATTTAATAACGTAGCTACACTACCTTATTCTCTGTTTGCCCCTGAATCTGGCACGGTTTTCAATTTTGAGCGGCTCAGGCTGGGCTTTTGGAGTGCGTAGCACGCGTTGTTACTTCCGAAAATTCCTCTTACTTTACCAAGTCTATTCACTATCGGTTCGGTTATTGAGGCTTGAGAATACATAACTAATTTGCATTTGAAAGCTTAGAATCAGCATGCATGTTCCTAGTAGAATTTAAGTTGTCTTTAAAACTACGTTTTTTTCTGTTAAGTAGTAGGCTGTATTGAAATGAAATCTGTGTTCTTAGTATGGTGTTCTCGGTGTTTACGTTTGATCTTGGTTGGGTCCTTCACTAATAACATCACGGCTTGTATCAATTAGTCAACTTACACTCAGCCTATCGCAGTCCACTGCTGGTCATAGTAGGCCTCTATCAAGATGTCCACACACTCGGACCACCACGTTTTGGTATTTGTTAATCATAATTGGACCCCATAAAGCATCTTAGTTTTACAATCATTGCCGAATAAGTTGCCCCAGACAGAGAACCCCTCAAAAATGATGATGTAAACCGAACCCATTTTTTATCAACATGGACACTCAAAACTCAAATCTTCATTGTGCAGTATTTAGCGTACATCGATGGACTTGTGGGAACGCACACGTGTTCCACGGCTTGCGTTCTCCGACAATATAACATTTCGATTTATATTAGTCGCAATTTGTATCGTCTCCTCATTTCACATCGGATTTGACCGAAGTGCGGTTTCATCGAGGATTGCGCTGAGCGGTGCCCAACAGCCTGTTACAAATTCGACAATCGATTCTTGATGGATAAACACGCCTCAGTATTTATATTTCAATTATAATGCTTGTAAACATTATTTTAAAGACTCAGATTACGTACCTACCTAATAAGTAGGTAGGTACACCTACTGTCCTAGCTCCTACACAGTTTGCCTTTAAGATATCGCAATCGGACTGCAGGTCAACCTCGGTCATTTGGCTTTTTTTTCTTTTCGGAAGTAGTTGAATTGCAGTTCGCTTGTGATTTTAAACTAATTTGTTACCTAGTAGAATTGGCCGCCAGTCCAGCAACCCTAACTACGAGTCTGTTCACCCTGCAATCACTTAAATGTTTAATGAATACATGTACGACAAGCCTGTATTTTTTGAAGAAATATACAGATGATACCGATGACTGCATTTAGGGGCAAGTTTCCGAAATATTCGAGTTCAAAATCAATCGAGTTTGATTTGAATTGGTGTCAAATCGTACTCTTGAAATCGACTCAAACGCACCACTTTCGGAGGCTCGAATCAAAACTAACGACTGTAGGCAGCCCGCTGTAAGTAGGTACCATGTGATAGGACATACCGCTCAGCAGCTGCATTTGTAACCAATCGACATTGGTGTCGATTCTGTTGCACACTTTGACAGGACTAAACTAAACTAAGGGTGTTTGTCTTCTATTTCAATACAAAAAGAAAGTGACAGTTGCGTTTAGTCTAGTTTAGTACAGCCAAAATGTGAAACAGAATCGACAGCATTATGGCATTTCCTATTAAAATTTTAAGCATTCCATCACCATTTTCCATCACACATCATGCAGACCCGACTGCAAGCCCAGTTTTATACAGCAATAGCGGCCCGTCCCGGCTTCGCACGGGTGGACATTTTTCCCGTTTGTGCAACATTTTTCATTTATGCTCCGCTCCTATTGGTCGCAGCGTGATGTTATATAGCCTATAACCTTCCTCGATAAATGGACTATCCAACACAAAAAGAATTTTTCAATTCCAACTAGTAGTTCCTGACACTAGCGCGTTCAAACAAACAAACAACTCTTCAGCTTTATAACATTAGTATAGGTACCAAGGATACATATCTATTGCAAAGCTAACAGACGTCTGAGTATTTCTTTTCCACATCACTACTCCTACCAAGCGGGAAAGAGCCAGTTGGCAATAATAAGAAAACAATTTCACTACGAGTTTTCTGTATCTACGAGTATTGTGCTCAATTGAAATGCGGTGAAGCGTAATTTTCGTAATATCAATATCTTCGCGAAAGGCATTGAAAACAAAACACGAACAAGTCAGGTGTGGTACCTACTTCCCTCTCTAAATGCCCACGAGTGAATGGTCGAATGATGCTGTAATTAGGGGATCTTGCCTAATGAATATTAAGGGCGCAACCCTAACACTCGGACGGCTCCTATTGTTAGCATTGTTGATTAAACACAATCATTTTTTTAATAGCACTCAACAATGGTATTTTTGTAGTTAGAATAAATCTATGATCAATATCTGGGTGTTTTGTCTTTTATTTGAATAGAGCAGATATTTTTATTACTACTTTCTGAATAGGTATGTTTCCGATAATAACACTGTTTACACTGACAGGTTGGATATTGACAGCAGTAACAAGTAAACAGTGGCCGAAATAAACAACAGTTTACTGAAGTAAACTTTAGATTTTTCTATTGAGGGGCTCGTGGCTAATTAACTACCGCGTAGATCATATGATTTGCAAGGTTAAGCTGCGCTTGCCGCGGTCAGTCCGTGGATGGGTGCCCATTCGTTACACATCGAGACCCCTCCGTGACTCTGAGATCACGTCAATCAGTCGGTCCCGGGAGTCATACGAATACTTATGACGGTTGTTACGGGTAGTCAGAAGCCCGAACCTCTGACAAACGGTCTAACCTTAGTATATCGTCATTGCCCAGTATCTGGGTTACGGAGATCTAATGGCAGGTATTCAGCCGCATCTGGTTAGACTGGAAGCTGACCCTAACATAGTTACTGTTGGGAAAAGGCTAGGCAGAACGGTCATGGTTGCGGTGCATGCTTTTGCGAA
This sequence comes from Amphipyra berbera, assembly GCA_910594945.2. Taxonomy (NCBI): domain Eukaryota; kingdom Metazoa; phylum Arthropoda; class Insecta; order Lepidoptera; family Noctuidae; genus Amphipyra; species Amphipyra berbera. The sequence goes on along the minus strand of OU343128.1, from coordinate 18,701,872 downwards.
TCCCGCGACCCCGGCCGAACGGTCAGGAGAAGGAGCACCGTTGGTTTTTAGCCGGTAAGAGTCCGGTAGACCCCCTCGCCTTCCCCGGGCTAGGGACATACATGAGGATTTTCCGAAGAAAAAAAAACAGGCAGAACGGTCATCAATGTTTAAAAGGGTCCTACCTACTGAAATCAAAAGTAACCTCATCTATATCTACTAAAATAAGAACCTCTTCGAATAAAAAACTTAACATAAATCATGTTAAGCTTCCCCGTCCCCACAAACCACTAATAACACTCACTTTCGACTCGATTAAGCGCATGACGATTTAATGTGACAACGCTCAGTCAGATAATACCGCCATTGTGGTCCAATTACATACGTACGGCGCTTACGGCGAGGGACCACAGCTGACGACTCCCAATCCACCCTTTTGTAGCTCTCGTTCACTATCTAATTGAAACAATCTTGTTATTAGTAGATTGTGTGCACTTGATTTTGATGCGGTGCTTTTAGGAGCAGAAATCATTTTGGTTTAATGATTTATCGGTGCGATACTCTGTGGTGCGATACGACACAACTGTCATGGGAAAAAAATGTAAGGAAGATTTTTAATATTTATTTGAATAAAATAAATCGAGAAAGTAAAGTTTTTTTTAAGAAAAACTTAACCCCCACTAGGATTTCTCCTGTATCGTGGGTGCGTTTACAGACACAAACCCGGAACAACTATTTGTAGGCCATACAAATATTTGATCCGTGCGGAAATCGAACCCACAACCCGTAGCGTAGAAGCCAATCCCTTAACCACTGTACCAAGCGTGTCGTCAAAGTCAAGTATTTAGGTTTATTATAAAATAAATTGAATCGGAACCTGCATAGCCTTCTTCAGCCTGTAACCATCCACCGCTGGATGTTGGTTGACCTTTCATGCTAGCGCCATTGTCTCTACCACGCGCTCTTAAATTAAGACTTCTCTACCTACTTCTCTATCTTTTTAACTATTAAGGAGCCTAATACAAACTAAATAAAAATGTTTCTTTGTCAATCATATAGGATTTTTATACCAATAGCCTTTGTCTGCAGATAATTAATGGTGCCCATTTTATCCAAACGTATCCGCACAAAACTGTATTTGATATCCCTCATTAGGTCGTATGAGGCTACAATAATGATTCATACAATCGTACCTTCAATAGAAACAAGCGAAATAAGAACAATCTGGCACGCACGGCCTAACGAGACCGATCATGCGAACTACCTCTCCTTTATACAAACAATAATGCGACTGTTTTGGGAACTCTTGGTTGTTTAGTTGAGTTGAAAAGGCCAGTTACTAAAGTGGTTAGAAGAATTACCTAAACACTGCGATCAACCCTGAAATTATAATAATTTTACACAGCGAACATGCTTAACTTAGAAACATGTGGTACTTAACAACTTCACCTTTAAATAACAAAATAGAAAAATATTTATTCAATACTGTTGTTGAGTCCATTAATGAGTAGGTACCTATATCCGTGGTTTATATAGTCAGACGTCTATGAGGACGATCTCTGTCCTACGGCCGATAATTGGTAATTTGTTTCTACGTTAAGTTCAACATCGTAACGTTAGCTACAATGTCTTTAGGAAAGTGTCCTGCCTAGCCTTTTCTCAACTATGTTGGGGTCAGCTTCCAGTCTAACTAGATGCGGCTGAATACCAGTATTTTACACGAAGCGACTGCTATCAGACCTTCGCAACGCAGTTACTGGGCAATGCCAATATCTTAGGGTTACACCGGTTGTCAGACTTTCAAGATTCTGACTTCCCGTAACGACTGTCATAGGTATTCGTATGATATCCGGGACCGACAGTTTAACGTGCTCTCTTAGGGACGGAGGGGTGCCGATGTGAAATGAACGGTCACGGCCACGGACTGACCGGGGCAAGCGCAACCTCAAACTTTGATCCGCACGGTTCTTAATTAGCCACAATGCACACCAAATACACGTAGCGAAGAGTGTGCTCGTGGGGAGGTTCCACAAGCACACTCTACACTTACACCCCACATACACGCACTACACTCACATACAACACTCTTGCATGCACAACTTTAAACACTTACCAATTTAAATTTTTACTATTTTAATTGTTTATTGTTTTAATTTTTTACTATTTTATTTATTTTTTCTCTACTGTAACGCTTTCGTCTGCTTCTTGGAGGAGGGCGTTAATAGCTACAACACAGTTTTATAACTAATGTGGCTATTTACGTACGTACCTAATCAATTTGTAAAAAGTGTTTTTGTTCCAATAAAGATTATTTGATTTGATTTTAAGTGGTGTCGATTCTGTAGCACATTTTGACAGTGCTAAACTAGACTAAACGCAACTGTCACTTTCTTTTTCTATTGAAACAGAAAGAGACAAGCACCCTTTAGTTTAGTTCTGTCAAAATACGTAAAAGAAACGACACCAATGCCAAATTATCTATATCTCATGCCTAATTTCAAATCACAGGATACGGAAGGCAGTGATCATTGGCTCGTGAATCAATCACTAAATGACCGGACATCATTGTAACGGACACCGATCCACCTCCGCCATATGTCGCCGACGCCTGCGAAGCGCTTCAAACTTCAATCTCGACGATGTACGATGTCGCATGCTCAATTGATACAAGGGTTCTCATTTTGGGTGAACCCTTTGTGAATAAGATTTTTTTCGTACGGATTTATAGAATCTTTTTTTACAGTTGATAGTTAAATGTGATGGTGATAAAATGTATAATTAGCGACCTATTTAAAATTTAATGTGCAAATCAATTAAATTGAGCTTGTGCTAATAATCTTCTCTTTTTATCGTATCCCTGATACGGTAGTCAAATTAGTTAGGCCCAGTAGGTGGTTACGCCAATTACGTTATCATGGGCTTGATTAAGGTCCTCCGTAGTGCATATGTTAGGACACAGAGGACACTGGAGCTGATGGGCCATTGTCTGCTCGGGAGCACACTCACAATGCAGCTAATATTGAAAAGATATTATTACTACTAGAGAAAATGAAGTTACCTACGTTTTAAACGACGAATTTCAAAATGTATCTAAAATTCTACACATATCCTTATCTACAGAACAGAATAAGTAGGTACATAGTACAATATCAACCTTTACCATATTTGTGTTCAATCAGTTCAGTAGTGTTCAGTAGGTAGTGTAGGTACATATATAGTTTATAGTATAGTTTACGATGTGTCAGAACCAAAGTCCCTAGCAAAACTGAATGAGTGGGTCGTGAAACTGCAAGTATACTCCACCAAGAAGAACACAGCCTGCTTAGTTGTCGGAAATAAGACTGACAAGCATATAATTTTGGGACCCAGTGCATAATATCAGCAAGCACATTGGATCACCCGCGCGACGGCGGCGCCGCGGCGCAACGAGTATTCCCAAGGAGGGTTGACGTCAGGCAGGCGGCCGGTCATAAAACAATAAGCCAAAACCTCTAACAACATGGATTTATGAAATAGGTACATGTTGTGCCGACCCCACCTAGTGTGGGATAAGGGCAGGAAGAAGAAGAAGAAGTGTTCAATAGGTATGGATGTATGACATTAAATAATTAAAAAAAAACATGCGGAACCACTCTAAATATCAGCGTCTGCCTAATTGGTTTACAATATCGGATAGCAAAATTATGAACGATTAAATAATCGTGATTCACCCTTGTCGCGCGGGCAGGGTTTCATCAACCGCTCCGAGACACTTCCGGGACAATATGGCGAGGAATCGGAACTCTTACAAGCACAGTTTTCTCATGCCTCAAACACTTACCGGCGGCACACAGGAATTGCAAAGAATCCTTACTAGGTTATACGTACAGAGGTTTTTTTTTATTAGTTCTTGATAGTACTTGTGTGGGAAACATGAGTTTCACTACGCTGTTTCTGCTATTCTTATACCTACCTAGTTGTAGGTAGGGAACGGACCCTAGATGATAGCCTCAGTTTTTACATAACATAACATCACGCCTTATATTCCCAGAAGGGTTGGGCAGAGGTGTATAGTAATACCCTCATTTCGCCAGTTATGTTTGGCATGCAGGCCCTAACGATCAGCAGTCGTGCTTGCGACCACTAGAGCAACGAGTTTGCGTAGTTTAAGACTCTGATTTAACGTTTGCCGGCAAAGTTTTGTAAACAAGATATTTTTATAAATCATGTCCTCCCTGTATTAAACAATACAACATAACATCACGCCTTGTATTCCCCAAAGGGTTTGGCAGGGGCGTTTTAGTAATCCCTCGTTTCGCCAAAAATTTAAGGCCCATGCAATAGGGGGCGAGCTTATTGCCATCAACCGGGCTCAAATCCAGACTCCGGGCTGCTACTGAGAAATTCATAATAGAAAAACCCAATAACACTGACCGACCTGGGGATCGAACCCAGGACCCCATGCTCAGCAGTCGCGTTTGCGACCATTAGACCAACAAGGCAGTCAAGTCAGTTTTTAGTCGGTACTTACATATCTCCTCAATTTCCTCTCTCGTACTGAGGTGGTGTAGATCGAAACAAAAGATCTCAATGGTATGTTTCAATCTTTTGGAATCATAAGGCTCCATTACATAAATTACATTCCTAACGCGCTATGCGTCCATTCAATAAAGGCAGGCAAGGTGACTCTAGGTCGCAGAGTAAAATAATAACATTCACTGGCATCTGAATAGACTACGATCCCAGTACTTTTTATGTTATAGGTTGGCAAATAAGCTAAAACATCAGTGGTTACCGTCGCCTGTATTACCACAACCTCAAGAGAATTGCTGATGTGTTGCCAATCTTTACATAGTATAAAACAAAGTCGCTCCCGCTGTCTTTTCGCTTAGATCTTTTAAACTACGCAACGGATTTTAATGCAGTTTTCAGCAATAGATAGAGTGGATTCAAGAGGAAGGTTTATATGCCCCACATTAGTATCTACATTGCACCCCTGCGAAGCTGGGACGGGTCGCTAGTTCTGGAATAAAGTTCAAAAGTCTCATATGCTTGTAGTTTCACGGGCACCATACCCTCCAAACCGGAACACAACAATACTGTTTGGCGGTAGAAATGGGAATGGTGGTTGTACTTTGTAATAGGTAGGTACTTCCACGTTCGAAACCATTTACAAGGAGCTCTACTAGTACGAAAAACTTAAGCTTAAGCATCAATGGCTAGCAGACTGATGATAATGTATTTTGTTTGTTTTTATCTCAGTGGCTCGCAGACGACGCAAGGAGAGCCGGCCACGTCGGCAGCGCACCACCTTTTCTGCACACCAGACTCTACGACTCGAGTTAGAATATGCCAGGGGCGAATACGTTGCCAGAGCGAGAAGGTATATACCATTTTTGTACTCTTTAATGTACTTACCTACCAATACGTAAGTACAGTGGAAACTCGATTAACCGGACTAATTGTTGTCGTTAGGCATTCGGATAATCGATAATCCGGATAATCGAATGTATGAAGAAAAGCGGGTTTTGTGCATATGTACTAATGTAGTACCAACAATACAAAGCATCTTCTAAAAATTGTTTTTTGGTTTCTTCATCATTTTCCGATGTTTACTCCCGTCTTCACTATCTAATTTGCAGGTGTACAACAAAATTGAATCGGTATTCTTCTTAATATCACTTAGACCCTGCGCAGACGAGGGACAATGGCGGACGAAAAGTCCGCGGTGCGCTCTTATTAGTAATGCAATAAGGTTGCACTTTGTCCGCGCCAATACCTCATGTCGCCATGAGGTATTCCGTCCGTGAGGTAGTCCGAATAGTCGCGAATCCGTATAACTGAGGGCCGGATAATCGAGTTTCTACTGTAGGTACTAGGTATATTTAACGTGCATTATAATTTTATAATTAAAACGAAGAACCACTGGCCTTGGTACGACGAAGTACCTAAGAGGCGCCCAATTAACGTAGATGCTCATGTACAGTCAGCAACGAAAGTCTATTAATACTTCCGTTTTTTAGTTCATAACTGAACACAATAATATTCAAATTTAATCGGAATACAATACATGTAACAATAAAATAACAAAAACTCTTGACTATCACATGAAATTCTAAAAGCAGTGTATCGAATAGTTTTGTGCCTTCTAGATGTTATGTAAAAGTAACAGTGTTAATCAACTTTCGTTGTTGACCGTACCTACCTATATTTAAGTACTTACCCATGTATTTAATATTGTAGCGACACCAAAACGATTAATTATCTAACCATTTTAAGTATGTGCGAAATTAAATTCTTGTCTTTTATTACCTATGTGCTTATCTAAGTATACCGTGCCTTTTAGAAATAAAACTTAGAACTTGAACTCTGAAATTATATTTCAGATGTGAATTAGCATCTGCATTGTCGATGAGCGAGACACAAGTCAAGATTTGGTTTCAAAACCGAAGAGCTAAAGACAAAAGAATTGAAAAAGCGCAATTGGATCAACAATACAGGTATGCCCACTTCTTCTTCTTCCTCCTAGCTTTTCCCCAACTATGTTGGGGTCAGGTATGCCCACTATCTATCCACAATATACAGTACAATTATATCTTACTAAGTACCAGTGGTTTCAAGTGTTTCAACATTTTGCTGCGTTATAAAATCGCCGTCCCGGAGAATATAATGGCATTCACAAAAACACAACTTTTTCAGAACAAAATAAAAATCTATTTTTGACGACTACTTGCCAGTTACAAGCAGTTCCTACTTGGCACTGTTACAAGCACTGCTTGCCAGTTACAAGCAGTACTTGGCAAGTAGTTGTCAAAAATGTGTTTTTATTTTGTTCTGAAAAAGTTGTGTTTTTGCGAATGCCATTATATTCTCCGGGGACGGTGAAATGACCCTTTACATAAACATAACATCACGCCTTGCATTCCCCGAAGGGTTCGGTATTACACCCTCGTTTCGCCAGTTATGTTAAAGTCCTATTTTATAGGGGGCGAGTCTATTGCCATCAGACGGGCACGGTTCCAAAGACCGGGCCGCTAATGAGGAATTCCACACGGATAATCCCAATAACACTTTGCCCGACCTGGGGATCGTAGCCCATGCAGGCCCTAACGATCAGCAGTCGCGCTTGCGACCACTAGAACAACGAGGTAGTTGACCCTATATTGTAGTTCTTATCGACCTACCCACAGAACCGATAAATGTGGACCTACCTATAATCAATCATCATCATCATAATTATCTGCCCGTAAAAGTCTCCCAATGATTTAAGTAACTAGACCAGTAGACAGTCTGATACGACCTTTTCCAGTTACGCATCCACGTCCAATCGGCTTTTTGACACGTGTCTCTGCCTGCCCCCATTCACATAGCATAATTGACTTTAGATTTTACTAGAACGTGAGAATTTCCTCAGACTGCTAAGCACTTAGTTAAGTACCCTTATATTCAGGCTTTGAGTTTTAGTGGTGGAATTCGCAATTGAAACTGGGTGAACTACAAGTGGTTAATTGCCATCAGTAGCGGATCCAGGAAGGGCTTCATCCCCCTAAAATGAGTGGCATAATATACCTACTAAACTAGTGGCCCGTCCCGGCTTCGCACGGGTGGACATTTTTCCTGTTTTTGCAACATTTTTCATTTATGCTCTGCTCCTATTGGTCGTAGCGTGATGTTATATAGCCTACAACCTTCCTCGATAAATGGACTATCCAACACAAACATATTTTTTCAATTCCAACCAGTAGTTCCTGAGATTAACGCGTTCAAACAAACACTCTTCAGGTTTATAATATTAGTATAGATATAAGCCAGTTATGATTTCTTAATAGTATATGGCATATAACCAACCCCCTCCCTCGAAAAATAATAGAAAACCTACTGCCAGTTATGTACATCGTTAAATTTTAAGACTGGCCAACGTTTCTATGGTGACCCAGTATCCATTATACCAACTACTAAAAGTTATTTACTAAACACAGTTTCATAACGGTATCTAACACGAATAAAGAAACATCTATACTTAAACATCTATCTTAACTTACCTCACCTTCGTGTGTGAGGCGACAGTGAAATTCTGCCATAGATAAACGTCAAGTACAAATAGATATCTAATAAATAGGTAATAAATAGGTAGCTAACGGCTTAGCGCGACCGAATAAGTTTTTATTAATAAAATTAGCACACAATGATGCTGTTTTTATTTTTATTCTTGCTTTTGTCGTGTTTGACCCTAGTCTCACCTGATGGTAGGCGCAGACAGGGTCTGAGATGGAGCACACGAATTCAAGGAACAGAGATAGAGGGATTCCACTATACCCCATCTGGCTCTCACATACACACGACGGAACACAGTAAACTGCTTGGCGCCGTACTTTAATGTGAGGGTGTGAGCTAGCTAGGCGGACCGTATAGATCCTACTACCAAGCGTGGTGGTTTCCAGCGTGCGGTGAGGAAGTTTTATATTCTTACCCGTCCCCACACGGGGTAAATTCTTCCCCTGTTGTCAATTCTCTGGATTCCTACAGTCACCTTTACCGCTCCACAGGAAGTGAAAGTCTTATAATGTATCTACCTACCTAATTTTTTTTCTGCTTCTTTAGGCACCTAGCGGCTGCATCAGGTTTGTTCCCCACCGTGCTGTCTCCTGCGTACTGCACACCACCCCCGTGCCCCTGCCTGCCCGTGCAGCACCCACCGACAATCAATGACAAATAAATATCTTCTAGTGATCATAGTTATAAGTAGTGTACTGTAATTTTGGGGCCATTGACCAGATATGGTTTATTTTTAAACCAAAAAGTCTGGCTTACACGATGATCTCTTCCATATCAGACAGGCACTGTTAATTCGTTTTCTTACTCTCTACTACGCGTATGTTCCGTAATAAATTAAATAGAACTGCATGGTATTTGAATACCTCTATCCTGGGCTTTGCTGGCGACAGACTAACTCAGAAAGATTATTCTTTTTTCCTGTCGGTACGAGCTATACCAGCTATGCCTAATATTTTTACCACTTGCCGTGGTAAAAATATTAGGCAGGCAGCAAGGGTAGCAGGGTACTGCACATCATGGGCAGTGCCCTACTACGCCGAACTAACTTAAGTATCGTCCATCACTCGTGGAGCTGTTTTCAAGAACTTAGAAAGCTGAAGAGATGAAATAGAAAAGTAAACATTCATGCACAGACAAGCGCGCAAGTATTCCGGTTGATACGTAGCCAGGTGGCAACTCACTGAGTGATGTCGATGACTGATTTTTTCCACTACGGACAACCCTGTTTGGACACACAAAAATAAAACAAAAAGCAATTTACAAACAACAGTTTGTCTAACTGTAAGCCATATCTGGCCGCGGCCCAATAGACGAAATAAACAATTTTATGTGGACGACCTACTTAGAGGTCATTATTGTTATTTTTGTGCGCTCTCGTTATGATAACATCTACTTACAAACATACCAAAAAATTATGTTAAACGATTTTATACTGAATTAAATGTGTTTTTTTTGTTATATTTTTTCTTTTAGGTCTAATGGAGTATGAACTATGTATTGTGGGTTCATATAGTTATGTAACCCACATGTTCGATATCAAATCGTAAATAACGTTCCTAGTTAGATGAAACATTTATTTGACGAAAAAAATTTAAGTACTTAATGTGTAAATATACCTATGTGTGGAGTACGAAAATCGGGTAGGAGGATGTTGAAATAAAAGAAACTGTTAGATTTTCAGTAGTTTTATTTGGATAGAGTCGACTTACCATGGCCTATTCCACGGTGGAAGGCTCGCGCACGTGTAGAACAATCCATGGAAAATAGTGTTTATTTAATTGTATGCACACAAATAAAAACAATCATATCTCTATATTATAACAACTTAACTTAGGAAGATAAAATATATCTTTAAGACATATAAGTAAATGATTATATTAATTTATAATGCTTATACAATTCATATTGTAGAATTAGATAGAATACCTATAATATATTTTGTAATGTCAAATATTCCATTTTATTGTTTAGGCTACAATGTCAACGGACAAACGTTTGTGTAATGCTTTTTAACAAATTCAATATGTCCTATTTCTAACACCAAGATATTCTTTTTAAAATTTAAATATATTTTTTTAAAACCTTACTGGTGCTCTCAAGTACACGCAGTCATAAAATTATTCTGTAACACAATGCTTTCATTCAATAATATATTTTCATTATTTTGGAATGTTATAGCTATCTCTATCTAATCGTGGACGATAATATTGAAAAAATTAAATTACAGTCTACAATAACACATTAAATTATTAACAGAAATAATATAAATCTCCTCACTTAATGACTAAAAACGCAAATATTAATCTTATGCCACAGCTTTTACAGTATCATCCGATTGGACTTGGACAGAGTTTAATTTAAAATTGCATTACCTGACTAACACATAGCCGTGCGGAAAGTAATTAAAAAGTGGTAATTGAAATGTAAAAACTGTGATTGCGTGCTAAACGACTAACAATTAATAGAAAAAATGAATCTAGTGCCTACACAGTACCTTATTGTGAACAAACCTTAATTGAAGGAGAAAAAAAATTTGTAAAATGACTATGTAATGCAGTCGCTTCACTAAGTCCGCTTGTCCCTCACTAGCTAGCTGACCTCCTGGCCTACCTCCCGTCACTACTCTACCGTCTGCCTGCCTAGCTTCAACTAAGCGCAACTTGAGACCTACGTGTTAAAAAATACCTTCGTAAGTACACACCATACACATTTAAATGTCAAATCCATGAAATTGGCACTGACATAAGAAAAAATATGTATGACATTGTTATGTTAATAAATTGAATTTGTTATTGTAAATAATGGGATTTGGAAATGTTCAACAGTTTTTGAATAAAGATGTCCTCACACTAATCGACGCATGGCTTCGGCTCCACCGACTGGAACCATTTGCACATAATCGTTCGATTAATATGGGAACACCAAAAGGGTCTTAACAAGTCACGCACGTTTCGCACGCCGCAGTAAACGAACGCTATTTGCGTACGATGAAAGATGTACTGCTTGTGTATGGTGTGCGAAGCACGCATGACTTAGCGTAGGCCCTAAGTCGTTATTGCCAATGCCAATACGCTGTTTCACTAAATTTAGAATATAAGGTCTGAAATCATGTGTTATGTGAATGTATTAGTGATGGAGTAAGGATAAAGCGGTGTACTCACAAGAGGACGGGCGTGGTTTAGAACCGGCGCTGGTTGGCGGTTTGCGCCTGATTGCCCATGTTGTTGTAGCCGGGCGCGCCGCTACCACCGCCGCTGCCGCCGCCGCCGCTGCCGTATCCACCACCGCCACCTTCGAACCCATCGACTTCTCAATACTTTAATAACCTTGAACTTTTGAATTGTTTGGGTACAGCAATAAAGGAAAGGCGACTATTAGCAGCATTCATTATTTCTTGTTTTTTTTGCCATTTGCTAGTTTACTCTGCCTAAAGGAAGTAAGCCCAAGCATCGAAATATTTATAACAGCTCACAAAATATTTATAACGGGCGTAGCATACCCACTATAGACAAGGGTTTTGGTGGCTGAAGAATAGAGAAAATTACGTATTGCCTTTGTGTATATACAGTGGAGTTCGCTTATAACGACAAGAAAGGCACGGCGATATTTGGTCGTACTAAACGGACGTCGTTATAAGCGTCAGTAAATACCAGATAAGAAAACCTAACTAGAGGATGTTCTTAAGTCGCTATAAGCGGCTGGTCTTTATAAGCGAAGTCGTAATAAACGGATTCCACTGTATGTCATTTTATATATTCTTCCGTCGACAAAACCCTTGTCTATGGTGGTTATGTTACACCTGCAGGACACATTTGGACACACCCGTAAAAAAGACAAGTTAATAGCAATAGACAAATAAACAGCATAAGGTTACTAACCTGAGTTATTATAAGGCTGAGGTCTGGATGTGTTGTAGTTGGGCCTCATCGGGCCACCACCATATCCCTGCTGATATCCAGTACCAAAATTGCTGTTAGGCTGGCTCCAGCCCCCTTGATCCCCATAACCTTGGTTACCCCAATTCCCTCCAGCATTGTTTGAGTCCCATGGATTTTGGTTGCCCCATCCTCCTTGTCCATATCCTGAGTTGTAGCCACCGCCATCTAGATTTAACAATACACAATGGTACAACACAATGTAAATGTTTTATTTATTACAGATTCTTTCTGTTTAAAGTTTGTTAAATAAATGTGCTCATTGTCTAAAATAGACTATGTCGAACCAAGAAAGGGCATTGACGCGCACGGAAGCGTATTTTACAATCGAAGTACCATAGTGAAAATGAGCTAGATACAATAAAATTTAAGACATTTTGGAATATATACATACACTACAGATAAAAAGCTGGCGTGGACAAAAGTATACCTGAATTGCCCCAATCCTGATTCTGTCGGTTGCCCCAACTGCCGCCGCCGCCGCCGCCGCCGCCGCCGCCGCGTCCCCCTCCCCTGCGACCACCGCCGCCCCCGCTGCTGCCACCCCCGCCCGGCCCTCCAGCCGCCATCTCAGACTTTGATAAAGCTTTCTTAACGTCCAGACGATGACCTTTAACCTTGTGGTTTGGATGCACTTGGAACAAAGATTTATACAATCTGTAGAAGTTTCTAGTAAATAACATTAAATTTACAGTATGGCAGAATGTTAGTAGTTAGCGAGTTCACTGCTAAAGCAAAAATGATGTATAAACTTACAGCATATTCTGTCAACTGGGTCATAGTCATCAAACTCAACAAATCCAAAGCCCCTCTTCTTCCCTGTATCTTTTTCAGTCACTAAGCTCACAGAAACAATGTTCCCATATGAGCTAAAATACTCTTTTAAGTCATCTTCCTCTATGTCTTGTTTCAGTCCCCCAACAAAGAGTTTCTTGACTGTGGCTGCAGCATCTGGTCTCTTTATTTCTTCTCTAGGCACAGCTCTTTTAGGTTCAACCACTCTATAAGTGAATTTTAAAATTTGAATTGTGTGTTACTTCTGAACAATTCAATTCAGAAAATTTAAAGTGTATATGAATTGTGCAGAATAATCTATACTAATATTATAAAGAGGAAAGATTTGTATTTTTGTATGTAACAAATAAACATAAAAACTACTGGACCAATTTCAAAAATTCTTTTGCTGTTAGAAAGCTACATTATCACTGAGTAACATAGGCTACGGGCGGAGCCGTGAGGACACAGCTAGTAGTTAAATAAACACAAATGCACAATTGCAATCCATAATCTGTAATTTTATATTAATTTACATTACCTTCCATCTATTTTATGTGGTCTATTTTTCTGTGCATCATCCACCATGTGTGCCCGGGAGTATGTGATAAAACCAAACCCTCTTGACCTTTTAGTCTGGGGGTCTTTCATAACTACGACATCTACAATTTCGCCCCATTGTTCATAAAATTCCTTCAATGAGGCATCATTAGTCCTGAAGTCAAGGCCACCAATAAATAACTTCCGCAAATGCTCCGGCTCTTCCTAAAATCAATATTATAATCCATACACTAGGATGTGACAATTTTAAGATATATTCCACAATTGGATGTTTAGCACTGTAATGGGCCCTTGGTCATATGTGCTACAGGACGTTTGGGTTTGAATCCCATGAAGAGGAAATATTCATATGACTTTCAAATGTTTGTAAGGTGTTTGTAAGTGCACCCACAATGCAAGAAAAATAGAAAGTATGAAGAAAGGTTGAAATGAGTTACTTTTTAAATCAATCAGAATGCATCCCATTTATTTCTGCTAAGACCTTTCTTCTCCTTCACAAGGTAAGGCACAAGGTGTATGAGAATAGCTCATGCTGTGATGAAAAGATTAACCAGTCAGCAGGGCTGGTAGCGAGGCTGACTGCCCAGATTACACCGGATATATTTAAGTATTGTCACTTGTGGAGGCCAAGGAGGCTAAACTCTGACTTGCATGCAAGTAATCTTCACTTAAACACCATCAACCTACTTGCGAACACACTCATAGTTGCACCATCTTTGCTTTAACAGTATAACAACATCCATTGCACTGCATGTTTAAACAATTTGTTGTCTCAACAACTATGTACTATGCAATTAATATTGTTGTATTGTCTAAATTTCAGTTATTTCAATTGCAAGTGTGTTTCACAATTAGTATGCAGGATATATAAAAAAAACATTTTTTTTCTACCACAATACAAATTAACAATGATTGAAGTCTGAAGAAACTTTGATTGAAGAACCTTTCATATATGCCGTATGTACCTATGTGATAAGCTTATCTACCATTAGGCACTGAAAATCTACACAATCAATCAGAAAAAACTAGCTTAACTGCAGACAGACCATATTTCTAGCATGCTAACAGTAATTCTGCTCAATACTGAATACCCAGCTAGCAACATGGCTAAAATTTATTGAAATGGTAATATTTAATGGTGGATGGTAGTCAGCTCGCAAATTGTAATCCCATTTCAAAATTCATAATTTTATGTTTTGCAGCATTGTAGTGGGGGCCATTTTAGTGTTCTGAATTTGAATATTTAAAAAAAAATGTGAATCTTCATCTCAGGAAAGACAAAGCGGTGAAGAGTGGACAAATATAGATATGTTGTTCAAATTGTGGAATTTTTTATTCCAGTTTACTGTGCATAAACGAATTTTCATACTATCCTTCTCAGATTGCTGAAAATCTCATCTTCAAAGTTGTCTCAATTTTAACATGTCGACATTTCTAACGTGACGAAAAGAACGAATCAGCATTAACATTAAATTTGTGTAAAAGATTACAATAAAATTACCTAGTTAACGTAACTTAGCATGCCACGGTGATAATGTCAAATCAAAATTTACAATTGAAAGTTCTGAAGTTGTTCTTAGACATGCATTTTGATACTTAAAACTACTTTATTAACATACTAGAAGTTCAGCTGAATAATTTCCATATATTTAAACAACTAAAATAAAAAATTCGTTACTGAAAAATAATAATTTACTTACGTAGTCATCTCCACCTCCGCTAGGTTTCATGTTTTCAGCCGCAATTGTGGATTTGTAGGTCTTTGTTAAAGAAAATGAAAAGGTATAATTCAGTAATGGGTTTGACTCTGTATTTACATGCCAATTTCATGTAAATTCAGAAATTTATGATACCGCAAAATCAAAATGAAATGCACCAAACAAAATTGAATAGAATTGAGTGAAGGAGAGAGAAGAGAAGACTAAAAGTAAAAAAAATCAGTCAGTGTCAAGACAAAATGTCACTGACTGATTGGATTGATCATAGAGCAATGAGTAAATAACCGAAAAGAAATATATCATAGAGTCAGTCAGAATTTGGTCAGAATATTGCGACAAATATAAGCGACCCATTCACAGAAAAAAATATGATATTATTTTATTCACAAAACGAAAAGTAAAGCCAGGCGTCACATCATCACACTTGCCTGAAGCTTACACAATGCCTTGAAAGTTGTAGATTATCAATTACTGACAATCATGTGCATGCCCGGCTTAATTTTCGTGTCATGGAAGGATATACTGGACACTGGTGTCGATTCTGTTGCGCACTTTGACAGGACTAAACTAAACTAAGGGTGTTTGTCTCTTTCTCAAGACAGATATTCAATAGATAAAGTGACAGTTGCGTTTAGTCTAGTTTAGTACTGTCAAAATGTGCTACAGAATCGACACCACTAGCTATCAATAAAGGCGGTAATCCAATACCTAACTGGATTGGTCACTCCAAATCCACTAACAAGTTTTACCAACTGGAAATGATGGTATGAAGCTAGGCTACCTATTATAGTAACTTCTTTTTGTGTTTTTATGCGATCAATAAAACATCTAACTAAGCAGGTATCGATCCTAAACATATAAATACCTAGTAATAAATACTATTTATTCAACCCCTCAATTACACCCAAAAACAAGTTGTGAAAAAAATAATGCCAATAGATCTTTTTCAAAGAAGTTATTTGTAACACGTAATGAATAATAATGTAAAAAATATACCTATTGAAAACAAGAGATGTAAAGATTTATTTGAAAAAAAAATTATGCCGTCGCGGGGCACCTGACAGATTTGAAACATCGAAACTCATTCTGTAACAAATTGTGGAATATGCATGGTACATATGTGTAACAAATGAGTCAATCTTGTAACATTTTTTACATTTGAAATTAATAACTTGGGAAATAAGGTCTCCAATTTCGTAACAGTTCGATAGTCTTTTTGTAATTTCTTAACATCTAGGAAATAAATTACTAAAAATAATGGCTAACAACGGCTGTGCTGGTTGTATGAATACAATTAAAAGCAAAGAATACTTGCAATACTCTACTTGTAAATATTAGGGTACGACCTTCTTTGTTCGAAAGTACCGAAAATAGCAAAAGAAAAGCTGGCCGAATCTAACGGAAGAGAGCCGCAGAGTTACTAAGGTCTGATGTCATATCAGATATGACGTCAGACCTTAGCAAAGAAATATTCTTGACCATCGCGAGCGTCGCCATACAACAGCCTGTCTCACACCCGTACCGCCGCATTAGATGTTTTAATTAAAAAGGATAATGCCCAAAAATGTATGGACCAAAAACCCGGAATCGATTAAAACGATTTATGTTTGGCAAGGCAGAGTAAACATACTAAATCCCAAATCCAATATTTGTTTTCGATTAAACAATCGCCAAGTACTAAAAAAATAGGAACTAATTGACTATAGTTTTATAAATTCATGATATTAAGAGCGGTATTGTGCGTAATATTGAGAGAGATTTGAGAGTAAAGTATACATGTCTACTGATTATATATATATATTATAATGTATTTCTATGTATGTACGTATGTTTGTACGTATGTACGTATGTATGGATTCTCCATCTCTTTCACGTTATTCAACGTACTCTGCTATACTTATTGTTATATGCTGCTGGCCTGTTTGGTTATAGTTTTATGCGAAACGAATTGCATACTTGCGACCTCTTATTTATGGTCTACTTTGCATTACATAAATTATTTTAATTGACTCTGGGATTTTTTTGGGCATCCTCCTTTATTGATACATGTAAAATACGAACATGTTTTATACCTAAGTGTAAACGAGGGTTCAGAATGTTTACAGCTCGACATAATGGTGTGGATTTTGTACACATTTTGACAGTACTAAACTAGACTAAACGCAACTGTCACTTTCTTTTTCTATTGAAACAGAAAGAGACGAACACCCTTAGTTTAGTTTAGTCCTGTCAAAGTGCGCAACAGAATCGACACCAATCTGTAAACGGAACTATTATTCTAATATTTAACATTGTTGTGTCAATCAGTATTTTATCAGGCACCAGAGAAGTTATTTTCAAAGTTAATAATGTGTGTGGTGCGCCCATTTTTCTCACATTTTTGTGCTGGGTTGTACACATTATTCTTAAAAGCAGCAGTTTTTCATTTCACTAGGACTGATTGCTTTTTAGAAAACCGTGAATAGTCTATTTCTCCGAATTAAGTTTATGGAAAAACCCTAGCTCAAAAGACCGAGATTCAATTCGTCATATTGACCTGTGACGTTGCTGTCGTGGTGTCAGTATTGCCAGACGTACGGAGAAATCCGTAGATGTAGGAATTTATACCCAAAGTTTATTTAAACAAATTTATACCATAAATGTAGTATCTCTAGTTAGTGTCTGCGGATAACCATCTCAAATCTACGAATTTTTTAAACGGTTTAAATTAGCTTCACTATGTATTCATTTTTTTGCTTTATTTGTTTGTTTATTTGGTTAAATTCTTACGACAGTTTTTTCAACTACTTCTTCAGGGTACTTATTTCTTTTTTACCTTTTTTAATTTTAAGTTAGAATATACATAAATACACCTCTCTTTGGAACTCGCGGCTCATCTTCTGTGCAGAAGAAGTCGGGTTCTTTAGTTACGGGGCCACACGCCTAATGCGCAGAGCAAAGGCCCCCTTAAGAACTTTAATCTAAAATGGGATGGGGCACCAACCGGGGCCTTATTTATGGCTATTGTAAAAAGTAAAAAAAAAGATAAAAATAACTTTTAAATTAAACGGTTTTATCTTGCAGTACTCCTGCAGCAGCAGGGTTAGAGGATTGAAGGTTGAAATTATTGTAATGTTGTATTTCCGAGAGAATTGAAGTTGTTTGGGAAGTTTCAGGAGAATGGGTTAAGCAGAAGTAGTTGAAAAATATTTCGAAAAATTTGAATCAAACAAATATACGATGTGAAGCTAATTAAAACTCGTTTAAAAACGCAACTGTGTGGCAAGGACGTGGCTCTCAATATCGTTATACCACATGCGGTAATATCGACCAATAAAACGCACCTGGGGGCGTACTTCGAAAATCGAACTACGAAGTTTCGGCTGACGGATCGCACGTTTTTCAATCACGAAAGTGTTTCGGATCCGACGATTGATTCGATTTTCGCGATTTGACATTTTCCCTCTACTCTGAAATGTTAATTGACACCTAGTAGTTCGTTGTTTGACAATAAATTGATCGTATGTAATGTTCTTCGTTATGTCGTTTCGATCCGAAAGTTCAACGTTCGTTTTTCGGAGTAGGCCTCTTGTTTGGGAGCCTTTGATTGATGGAGGATTTTGACAGAAATTCAACAGAATAGAAGTACCTAATTTGAAAAACCTACATCAATTCAGAGGTTTTGAATTAAGATTGGTTATTAATAACAGGGGTAAATATGCGGATTTTTAGACGCCAATCTACGAATTTTTACGAATGTTCTGTTTCGACCAACGGATTACAAAAAAGTTGATCTGGCAACACTGTTTGCCGACTTGGCTTGTGTCGTCGTGCGGTTCGTTGTTTCCTTTTCCTTCTTTTTGGCGTGGCTTCGGTTGAGAGCGGTTGTGCTTGTGTCGCATCATCGGTCCGTTTTCGCGTTCAAAAAGTTATTGTACATTTAATTAATAATAAAATAGCATTATTGTGTGTAAAGTACCTATTTAAAACAGAAAAATTGATAACATGAGGCCGCAACAAAACGGTGGCGATGACGGCTTTGTAAGTATTACATTTTTTATCGATTTATCCTCTTTTAAGTGTATTTTAAGGCTGAGTTACTTCTTTACCTATCACTTTATCCTTACCAGTATCCATTGTAAAACTTGTTATTAGGATGTTAACCACGATAGTTCCATTAATTTGTGTAAAAAATTAACGGAAAAAATTACCACCGAAATCACGCCGTCCGCCATTTTGTTGATGTATTGTCCTACTTTCAGGATGAGCCCGAGGTGCACCGCAAAATTTTCATCGGTGGTCTCAACTATAGAACCACTGACGAGTCACTTAAGTCTCATTTCGAGAAATGGGGAGAAATTGTAGATGTCGTCGTTATGAAAGACCCCAAGACCAAGAGGTCGCGTGGCTTCGGTTTCATCACTTACTCCAAAGCGCACATGGTCGACGATGCGCAAAACAACAGGCCGCATCGCATTGATGGCCGGTAAGATATTAATATAATTATTTTCTTTAAGAACGCCACCGCAGTCCAGCTATATGAAAGCTTGAACCTTCTCTTTCATGTCGTTTTATACTGCAGAAAACATAAGACACTGCTTGGTGAATGTCGCGTGCAATTTATACACATGGCATTTTCTGTGGGGTCGACAAATGAATTGTACAGTTATACGGTTGGTGAGGGGCTACATATAATCAATCTAATGGGTAATTAAAAGAAATCGTGTTTATATTTAGATACTTATGTATAATCATTTTCTTGCCAGTGTTGTGGAAACAAAGCGTGCTGTGGCAAGACAAGACATAAAAAATCCTGAGGCCGGTGCCACTGTGAAGAAACTGTTTATTGGTGGCATTAAGGATGACCACGATGATGAACAGCTCAGAGAGTACTTCTCAAGCTATGGCAATGTACAGAACGTCAGTATAGTCACTGATAAGAGTACAGGAAAGAAGCGTGGTTTTGGTTTCGTGGAATTTGATGACTATGACCCTGTTGACAAAGTTTGCTGTAAGTATAATTACTTGATACTAGGCATTTATTCATTTAGATTATTATTGTACCCACAATTTTGCCCCAGGAATGTACTTTTAGTGTCATGGTCTGGCTTCTCTAATTGTGGATATTAACTATTGATTTTAGCTATACCTGACTACCATTTCAGTGGTAGATTATGGTACGCAAGTCAATATACAAGTCTCCTTAAAATACATTATGCATTTTCTCCATTCTACTATTGCTGTTTACTAATGAAATAATTTTGTTAACAGTGAACGGCCCCCATAAGATCAACGGTAAACAACTGGATGTAAAGAAAGCTTTGCCTAAAGATGGTCCTGAACAGAGAGGAGGAGGAAGACAGGGCCAAGGTGGCAGAAATGATAACTGGGGTAATGGCGGTATGTATATTTCTTCTAATGGATAATTATTATTTTTCTTCTTTGATGCATTATTTAACTTGAATACAATATGTAATTTTTATTTACAGGTGGTTATGGTGGTGGTAGCCAAGGTGGATGGAACAATTCTAATCCTTGGGATAACAACCAAGGAGGAGGTTGGGGGGGCAACCAGGGTGGTGGCGGCGGCGGCGGCGGAGGCTACGGGGGTGGTAATGGCCGCGGGGGTTGGGGTAACCAAGATTTTGGCAATTACAGCCAACAGGCTTACAGTGGTGGCCCCACTAGGAACCAACAGTATGGTGGTAACAACCGTGCCACACCCTATAACATGAACCAGGGTGGCGGCGGCGGTGGTGGCGGTGGCGGCGGCTACGGCAGCGGTAACTACGGCGGGGGCCAAGGAGGCGGCAGAGGGGGGCGATTCTAAACTATGTGAGTATGGTTTTCTCATGGTTACATTCACTTGCCTCACACTCAAGAATTCATGAACTTGGTTTGGTAACATTTCCATTGCCACGTCTAGGAAGTTGTGTGGATTAGTTGTTGAATTCTCTATTGAATTTAGGTTATGATTGAGCACTACATAGCATTAATTAAGCATAGGAAATGATAGTTACAGATGTGTCTAGTAATGAATACTACTGTTAGTTCCGATGATTAATGCTATGAAGGTAGCCTGTATTGTTAGTAAATTTAACGTGTCTCATTAAAGATTTTTTCAATCTCTAGGTTTCGTGCTAAGTACACTAGTAAAGCAGTGTTAACCGCTAGTGTAGGCAGTACGCTCCGGAGCACTAGATACACACCTCATGGTCCACCCGCGAGACCACCTAGGAGAAGGCGTCAGGAAAACCAATAGAATTGTAGCTGGAGCTCTTGACTCTTTATCTTTTAGAAGAATATGATTAGAATACTTTTATATGTGTACTGAATTGTAAGATGGTCTTCTAATTTATTGTAGTACCTAGGTACTTATCGTGACATACTTTTAAGGATATAGAAATGTAAAAATGAGAATTATTTACGTTTTTTACGAATTAAGTACAATTTAGGATAATTCTGTAAGAATCCCTCATATAGACGCTAGGTGAACGAGATCAGAGTTTAGTTGACATAGATTATGAAGTGAATCATGATTATTTTATTTTTCCCGACCTTACTCAGTATTAAGTTCTCAAATAGCTGTTATATGAAAATTAGGTTTAGAATTATGGACTTTTAGGCTAATATAATGTAAAAATAAACTTTAATACAAAAATAGTAGGGTTGTTTCTTTAGATCTGTACATATTCCTCTTATTATTTTATATTTTTGTCAGCACTACACATAAGTTGTGCAGATACTATGAAGTTAAGTAACTTTACTAAAATAGTTTCGCTGACGTACTTACTTAATTATAGATATGATGTAGATGAATAAATAAACAATTTTTTTCTTATTAGTTATTGTTGTACATTGTACTTATTTCGACCCTAGAACTTGCAATGATTAGTTCATATACCTATCTACTCTAAAAACCGAAGAATATGTTCTTATTGAAACTTGTTTCGCTTAAACCGTTATGAATATTTTGTATGGATGTGATATGTAAAGGTATAACTGTTTTCTAACGGCACAGTGAAGGCATAGACCTCTTACACCAGTGTACAGTCATTGAACGCGTAGAAGTCTGCAAATAATGCTAATTTCTTACAAGATACGGATATTTACATGCAAGACGAAACTGCAAGTAGGTAATGTATTTAGAAAGGTATGTAGTACATAGGCTTTATTTCGGCAACTATTCTATGAATACCTAGGTAGGTAGGTATCTATTTGTACGTTATTTACTCGTGGTTATATGCATGGTTACTAATGCCAGATTACAAAAAAAACTATTAGTTTGCGAATTGATGGGACGTAGGTATTGTATTGATTTTTTTTATGGACTGCCTGCAGTACTGCTGCAGAGCGTAGTTTAACGGGGACACCTTGATTCCATCAGTAGTTACTACAGACATTCGGGAATTTTAAAGGTTTGGATAGATTAGTTTTCGTCAACTTATACTTAGGTCCCTACGTACAAAATATTGCAGGTACATACCTACCTATTATGGAAATTAGTTTATCTACCTATGTAACGAAAGCTTTGCTTTATTCCCATTTAATATCGAAGAACGTGATGCGAAGTTGTTGAGATAAGATCGCAATGAAGATTGCACGTGCGCTCATTTTAGCTTTCCCAGTTACAAACTACAATCTTTCAACTTCTAACAGGATTTCGTTGACCACTTTATGAACGAAATATTACAAAAGCTGAAAAAAGTATTATTTCAGAACTTTCCCTAATAGCCACTGTCCCCTTTTATATCTATTACTTTCGTGATCGAACGAAATCTTATTTTTTTTAAGTTCAAGTATTATATATTTTATCTTGAGATTATGTAGGCATTCCGTGGTTACTTTTCATTTCTAATCTGTTCATTTTATTTCCATGATGAACTTCGGGGGCATCGGGGTCTAAACGATCTGCGAAGTTCCTTTCCTCCACAGGTAAGTTGTTTATTGAATTAGCACACATCTTAAGTGACTAATGTTTACCGACGGTGCGTGCATTTTCAAGTGTTTTAAAAGCTAAAATAAAGATTTTATATCAATATATTTGTTTAATTCTTTCGAATACCTACTGTACTACGACCCACCCGCACCACTGAACCGAGTAGGTATGTACCTAGTCTTGCCATAAATATTGTCACGAAGAAAAAAAAAATTTTTATTGCAAAAAATATTTATTACTTTTACAGTGTTAGTTTAATACATAAATATAAAACAATTTAAAATATAAAAAGCTTATTCGGAGTGGGGTCTCCATTGGCTGCAATACAGTCCTTTAAACGTTATGGCCAGTTTCCATGGGAAAATTCTTCATTGCCAATCGTATGGATTGTTTTAGGGGCTCTAAATTATCATGGCGTTTAGAGCAAGCCGTACTCTCTAAAACTGACCATAAATGATAATCCAGCGGATTAAGATCGGGACTAGACTACGGCCAGTCTTCAGCTCTGATGAAGTCCGAAACGTTCACTTCCAACCAAGGCTGCGTGGACCGAGCTTTATGACCCGGCGCCGAGTCTTGTTGGAAGGACCATACTTGGTTATTGAACATGGTGTTGTTAAGGGGCTTAACTACCTTCTCAAGAATGGTATCTTGATACACTTGTGCTGATGTTTTGATACCTTTTTCACAAAAATATGGCTCAGTCACTCCTTCATAGCTAACACCCCACCAAACCATCACTGAAGTCGGATAATGCCCACGTTGCACTCTGTCGACTAATTGAGAAGCTTCCTTGGAGCTTTGAGCATAAATACGGTTATTTTGTTTGTTAAAATGTTGCTCAATTGTAAAGATTTTCTCATCCGTAAACAATTTTTTTCTGTGACCTCCCTTTGCGTACCGCTTCAGTAGTTTCGATTTTACCACCCTATTCTTTTTTTAATTAGGTACCTATCAGTTAAAAAATGACCAGTGCGTCTCTTATAGGCTGCAAGTCCTAAGTCATCTTTTAAAATACGCGACATGGTTCTGGGTGCTATCTTCATCTCCCGAGATAAAATCTTTTGCTTTCGAACGGGATTTCTTCGAATTCTTTCCCTTACTGCTTGGACCACCTTTTTCGTACCTACGAACACTAGGTACCTAAGTAGTTGGCCAGATCTTTTCTGTCACAAACCGAGGAGGTCTCATTGTACCTATTAATAGCCCGGTACACAAACATTTGACTAATACCAAGCGTATGGAGAGTTTTAAAAATTGCATTTGGCTCCATACCAAATTTGTGTAATGCAATCACAGCGATTCGGTTCTCTGTAGCACCCCACTCCATTTTAATATCGCAAAATATTGTACAATGTATTGGCGCCAAAATTAGAAAATTCAATGAATAATCTTATAAAAATGACAGATTCCAAATTCTAATGTAATATCTCTTATTTTTAATTGTAACAGTATTTATGGCCAGACTAGGTATATACCTACTTACCTAAAAGCTTCAGTCCTAAAGTGCCAAATCAACTAGCTAGTTTTGTTGCGCAACAGACTTTCAAGCTGTGGTCACCCACAGCAAGTCGAGCGAGCATTGGAGTGCACATACCACAACAATCCAAAAACTTGAAGTGGCTACTTTTTTGCCGTCGTTGAGATGGATCCTTGTGACGGTCCAACGTAGGCTCGATAAGGGCCTAAGGGTACCATTGCTTTGTACCTACATAGATACCCCAAGGCATGCCAATACAGAATTCTGTAAATGGGCGTTAGGTATTTCGCAACAGTCGCCAGTCGCTAACTTATAGGGACATCACCGACTGATTGAATGTTGGCAGTAAAGAATACGTTAAATTTTCAATTTCCAAAGGTGCGAGTAACCTACTGGGTAACCTTTGGTAATTGCAAAGCTAATCTTCCTCACCCCGACACAGTGGCCAGCAGGATCCACTGAAACTGATGATCGGTTTCAGTGGGCAGCAGGATCCACTGAACCTGATGATCGGTTTCCAGTCTAAAACTGAAGGCCTTGTCTTGGAGCTGCAACAGCTGTTGTGTGCAACTCCGATTATTTAGTGCGATGCTAAAATCGTTCTGATGCGTATCGCTTCGACTTGCGTCACCGTGAACTGTCTAAGATCTAGCGCGGCGCACGCGGGTGCAACATATCAAAATATGTGAATACACTGTTTGCGTCCACAGTAGAGTGAATGACAGGCGGGGTGGACAAGCGGTATGGTAAACATCCCTCTTAGGGCCGATTTTACCAACATCTGATAACTTTTATCCTAGGAATAAATTTGTCATTTTGACAGCTTTTGTATAGAAATTCTGTCAATACGTCTAGCTTATTCCTCAGATAAACGCTACCCGACGTTGGTAAAATCGGGCCTTATGCAGTTAGCAATTTCTCAGGATATTTTTATGATCTGTTTTCGTAGGTATAAAATAACGAAATGTTGAATCCACTTATTTTATTTATTTCTTTCTTTGTAATTCGTGCAAACAATCTCGTGTATTTAACACCTCGGAATTATGCAGTATTGGACTACGTCCATTGTTTATAACCTCTGGAAACGCGTCTGCTGGCTACAACAACTAACAATAAGAAACGGTCAACTGTGGCCATCATATCGGTCCCGCAGTACACCGTTTCCGCGCCCGTTCAAGTCACCGCGCCTTTAGATGAAGCCTGTAACTTCCCAGGGTTAAAACCGTCTAAGAAGCTACGTACCTGCTTGGAGCCGGGCCCGACACGACAAATTAGTATTCACCAGTACCTAGTTCAGCAACAAGGTGCAGCATGGGCATATGACTGTAAACAAAGTCTGTGCACAGTAAATCAAGTGCAATTGCGCTTTACATGACTAAATGTGATGAAAAGAGACGAGACAATCCTTATCCACCACTTGCTAGTTGAATAGTAAGATAGTATCCCTACTGCATGTCTACGGCAGTGTTGGTTGGCGATTGAGAGGTAAGTAATAGGTTCGAATCGCATGCCAACATTCCCGTAAACTTTGAGTAGGTACCTAACTACCAGCAAAAACATCTTATATTAGTGTGGGGCACTAGACTTTAGGTAAATAGATAGTAGTAGTTTTCTGCTAACAGCTACGTAGCTGAGTTATTCGGTCTAGCCTATAGAGTATCTGATTGTCTTTGGTCTGGCCCGATAGTAAATAAAATTTAGGGTCTAGGTCAGCCATATTCAACCTTTTTTTATAAGGGGCCACAAACACGTTTCAGTCATGGTGTCGAGGGCCGCAAGCAAAAATTATTTAGGTCTTAATTAAAACGTAATACCAAGTTAACGATGTAGTTACTTTATAAATGAAAAAAGAAGTTTTAAGAAAGATGTATACTCAACCTGCAGCCTGCGGCCCGCGGCCCTGAGGTATAGTATAGCTGGTCTAGGTGGTTAGGTGGGTGAATATACCGCCATCTATTGACCGTTACAGTTTAATTAGTGTTTTGCATCTCTGCAAGCTAAGTGAAGAAGCTAATCACCCGACAAAAAAAAAAATATTTGGCTTGTATGGGACCCATCTCGGAAGTGTAAAGTTGTACGAGATGATTACAATTCTTGAACACAAAATAAAGAAACAAATCTACGCACTTGTATTTTCACAGGAGCCTACTTGTACCTTCTATGTATACAGGTAGGTATAGGTCTACCAGAATCTGATGGCAAATAGGGAAATTAAAATTTCTTGTGGGTATCACAAGGGTAATTTGAATAAAAAGTCTTGATACTTGTAATTTTATTTCTTTAATTTCTTCATCATCTTCTTCCTGCCCTTATTCCACACTAGATGGAGTCGGCACAACATTTATTTCATAAATCCATGTTGTTAGAGGTTTTGGCTTATTGTTTTATGACCGGCCGCCTGCCTGACATCAACCCTCCTTGGGAATACTCGTTGTGCCGTCGCGCGGGTGACCCAATGTGCTTGCTGATATTATGCACTGGGTCCCAAAATGATATGCTTGTCAATCTTATTGCCGACAACTGAGCAGACTATGTTCTTCTTGGTGGAGTATACTTGAAGTTCCTCGACCCACTCATTCAGTTTTGCTAGGGATTTTGGTTCTGACACATCGTAACCTAATATAGCACCGTGAGCATCTTTAATTTCTGTCATTATTATTGGTTTTTATTCACTTCCTGTAGTAATTATATTATTTACTATAGACTGCAATATTGTATCATGAATATCAGTTCTTCTTACGTGAATTAAGAGACAGACAGGGTACAGCAGAGCTGACTACTTACAACCTATCTTATTTATTTCTCACAACAAAATGCAGTTTATGCAATTTTATTGTAATGGAAAAGGAAACCTTGTTAAAATAAGTATGTTTATTAAAAATGTTTGAACAAGAAAACATTAATCAGAACTGGAAAATGTATCAACTACAGTCATACTCGTTTTGACAAGTGACATGTTGACATTGCCATATGAAAACCACTATTTGTTATTAATTTTTAGTGCCATGAGATTTTGGTTGACCTATACATACGGCATGGACACAGTAGCCGGATCCTGCAACCACAGGATGCCAATTTTATAAGCTCTCTCTTATAAAAGCTCTTTTAGCGAATGCTATACGCTCTATATTTATTCCGATCCTGTACCTATCGTGCTTATTCGCGATATTTATTGAGACAGATACGTTTAAACAACCAATAAATTAATCGAAACAATAAATATCACGATTCAGGATCGCGATATATCTTGAGCGTGTAGCATGCGCCTTATAGAACATGCACACTGCATGTAAGATTTGTTTGAAGAGGTTCTTATTTTTATAATTTAATACGAACCCTGCTTACTCAGCAGCTCGGTACACAAGTGTATCATTCGATCAGTAAATGCCTCTGTATGTTATCTGGACCAGTGGTAAAGTAGTCAGATCCAAGAAGTATCCAAGTAGGTACTTCGGTTATGAATGCATGAATTATAAATGTACCAAGACCCTAACGCATTAATATCCGGCTAGTTCAAACTAACGTTACCCGAAGTAAGATCTCGCGCTAGGGTTCTTGAGCTTCGGCTAGCTGGATTAGTGAAGGTATGAAAACCCTATACCAGGCCTCGGTGATACCACAATCGGGCCTCGGGGATGCCACAATCAGGCCTCGGGGATACCACAATCAGGCCTCGGGGATGCCACAAGCAGGCCTCGGGGAAACCACAATCAGGCCTCGGGGATGCCACAATCAGGCCTCGGAATACCACAATCAGGCCTCAAGGATGCCACAATTAGGCCTCGGGAATGTCACAATTAGGCGTCGGGGATGCCAAAGACTGTGCAACGGAAATTAATCAACTAGCAGTAAGCGTTCCCTAATTATTCATGGATTTTTTAGGTCCGGCATGTACAATGGTACAAAGAATGTGTCGCAATCAAGCCTCGGGGATGCCAAAGACTGTGCAAAGGAAATTAATCAACTAGCAGTAAGCGTTCCCTAATTATTCAAGGTTTTTTCAGGTCTGGGATGTACAAAGGTACAAAGAATGTGTTGAATCTGTTCTTTCATGTAGTGGAAATAGAAGTGCATTGCATATTGAAAGTTCACCACGTCCCGTCCTGTAGTGCCGTAGGTAGTCTTCGAGTGGTTTTATAAACATCACGATTACGTGTCGGTGGAAGGCACGCTCGCGGTGCGGAAACGATGCGACCGTTGATTTCACTTTCATTTTATCAGTGTGGAAAATCCAGCGTTATCCGCCGCTGATTCCCACAGACGTAACTTTTTTATATTTTTATTGTTTCTCTTGCACGTTTTTGTTGCTTTTACTAATCGGATGATTGTTGAAAAGTAAGAGTGAAATGTTCCTAAGTACTTTGGTAGTAGATATAAAAAAACTACGTTATATTGGGCGTATGCCCTAGCAATCTTTCCTATATAGTGCATAAACTAAAGTTAGGTACTTAGGTACTTCAAAAATGCATGTCCTTGTAGACTTTTACGTGATGTCACGTGTCAAGATAGCACGAACATCTTTATACTTATTTAGGCTCTAAGTGTAATAAGATGTGCTTGCTTACATGTGTGGAGTACTTACTTGTGCAATCACGGAAGTAATTTAGATCTACGATGACGAGGAGGCAGTTAGTTTCTATCCCAATTACGTTTTCAAATGCTTTATGCCTCATTACTAAGGTTAGGTATCAACACTGCTGTTAGGAAGACTGCAAAATGCACGTGCGATGTAGCAGCGGTGCAGCGAGGCGAGGGCGCGAGTGGGGGCTGAATCTCGGCAATAGGTTTTTGGCGCGGAGAGAAAGTACGGTTGGTGGTGGCCGAAGACCCCAGCTCGGCGGCACTCGGTGGACTCCGCGCGGCCGCGGCCGACACTCGGCCGGCGTTTCATGGGCGGTCGGTTTGCGAAATAATGCCATTGAATCGCTGACACCGAATTTGCCAGTGAACGCGCCGAGCGCGGAGATGCCGCGCAAATAAATAGTGGTGCGCACCGATGATAACGACAAGCTCTCGACCCAGGATACCCTCTAAAATGTGCCAATGGAGTATTGTGACTATAATTTACGTGGTCCTTGTACTGATTTCGTCCGATGCCAGGGAGATAACGCCGGATGCTGCTGCCCTTCACAACCATGTGAGTACTACGAGGCTGATTATCATAGTATCATCATTATCAGACCGTGACCGCGGTATCGGTCACAGGTGCATGTGCTGCGGTGCATTGACTTTGAACATGCACTTTTACTTTCATCAGCCTGCTTCTTGCATTTCTTGTTTGCCTGTTTATCAACAATCAACGGTAGTACCTATAATACTACCACGCATATGGTAATTGATTAAGTTTCTCGTAAGCTTCCTAGGAGTTTTTCGTAGGTAAATTACCATTATTTTGTGTAATTTATATGCCATACAATAACGAATAGAATTTTAATGCTATCATGAGTGAATCAAGTCTTTCCCTATAGAGAAGTAGACAGTAGTAACTAGTAGATATTTTTTAATATAATATATGATTAACTTAAGAACCAAACTTAAGCATTTAGAAGTGATAGGTTCACCCTTTTTCGTAAGTAATTAAAATTTGGCAAGCTGTGAGTGTATAACAATGGATCACTGATTCACTGCCTAGCTCTTCGGGGACTACATTCGTAATTCTGTATTCAATTATATTCATTCAGGAATGAAATGAAAGTAATTTTATCGTTTATTTCACGGTTTATTTAACATTTCTTTCCGGACATTTCGAGTATTTTCTGACTTGTTCTTCCGCGAGTGTAATTAAGCTGCATTGATATATAACGCGAAAAATCTTTTGAAAGTATATACGCCAAAATAATATGCAAGTTATAATTATAAAAATTACGTGGAGTGAGGAATGAATACATCCTTTATTCAATAGGGAATCTTTCTGATCTGGGTGCAAAAAGGACATCCCTAGTGGAAAAAGCTACTCACGTTATTCAAATAAAATACCTAAAGCTTTTTCCAGCACTTGCTGTAGATAAAAACCAATTAATTACAAAATATTTCAGTGATACAATCTTAGAAGAATACAAATCGATTACGTTGGCCATAAAAGTTATAGAATTCTGTTTGTTGCATGAAGGTCATAAAACAGGCGTTATTGGCATGGTCAGCATGATACCGCATAATCGTTGTCATTGCCGACCGATTGACACAGTTTACAATGAAATCGTTGGTATTTAGAAGTCAACAGAAATTATATAAGAATAAGAAGATTCTTTTGCGTTATTTGCGCGGTCTGATTTGGTGGACTTTGAAAATGTACTTTTATAGTTATATATTACGGATGACTTCAGCGAAAAAAAAACCAGATTACGAATTGTAGATCTGAATCATCGAGATGTCAACATTTATATCTCCCTCGGACCAATAATCTATCTCCTTTATTTTTTTATCTGCGGCCATTGTCTGTGTTCATTTTCTTCGGATCTTCTTCAAGTCCATTTCCTTCATAATAAATCAATTGCCTCCTTCTTGTCATCAATCGTAATTCTTCTCCTAGTTACTAAAGTTAGCTGTCTGTTCTAAAAGCCTGTGCTGATATTCACCATACTCTTATGTCTAACCTCGGACCAGTAATCTATCTCCTTTATTATTTTCTGCGGCCATGATGTTTGCTCATTTTCCTCGGATCGTCTTCATGTCCATTTCCTTCATAGTGAATTAATTTTCTTCTTCTTGTCATCAATCGTAATTCTTCTCCTCTCTAGCTGTCTGCTCTACAAGTCTGTACTTCACCATACTCTAATGTCTTTCTTAGTCACGATTTCTTTCTTTCCCAAAGCCTTTTTTCAAAATTGCCCAAAATTAAGTTTTGCCAAAAGATCGTAGCATTTGTTTAGTCTGTAGAAAGATATGTCCAAAGGTAGTTTATTTTTCTTCTATCGAAATATTAACACGATCTCTCAGTTATTCTTTGTTAAAGTATTAGTATTATTTATCTTCATTTAGGTATAGCTGTCTATCGATGACCCACTAGTTCCTAGGCTCCGTTGTAGTCTATTATGTAAAAGATAATACCTACCTTCCTGCATAGGTAGGTAATTAAGTTTACTGATGACGCAGATATGCACCACTTTCGCCGATTACGTCTCCATCTTTATTATGTAATATTTAATTTGATTAGGT
Organism: Amphipyra berbera; assembly: GCA_910594945.2. Taxonomy (NCBI): domain Eukaryota; kingdom Metazoa; phylum Arthropoda; class Insecta; order Lepidoptera; family Noctuidae; genus Amphipyra; species Amphipyra berbera. Next base: position 18,670,318 of record OU343128.1, on the reverse strand, counting down.
ATTTGGATTTTCAACAATCCACTAGCACAATGGCAATTATACCTAAGTTAAAAATTATTGGAAATAATAACGAAAGTGGTCTAAGCGGAAAAAAATAGCGGAGGGAGCTGAGAAATGAGTCATCATTTGGTGAATCCATCTCTGTCTCGTGTTAACACGAGCTTAGGAATATAGCTAGATTAGCTACTCGATGGGGTTGGTTTAGTAGTGGGACTGCCTAGGGTGCGCCGGATGTACTTAAGTATCATCAGTACTAGAACCTATTTTAATGTCCCCGATTTTGTAGATAATAGATATTAGTTTGAAGTTTGATTTAGCCCGAGACCCTTAGTAAAAACGCAGTATGGATTACATTTTGAAATGTCTGGATTTTCATTTATAAAACATAGAACTAAGAACACGTAAATTCCCAATACGAAATACTTACAATCTCTCGGGTTTTGTTAGTTTCAAAATCGGTTGCGTTAATTTGCTATAAAACACTTGTAGTATGACTAATGAAGGCTGCAAAAGAGACGGGATGTGTTGTGCAATTCTATGAACCCAACCATTTTAAGAATGTAAAGGATTCACATTTACGAGTACCTACCCAAATGTCACGGACGGGCATTGCTAATCTATCTGCTACCTGGACCAAATAAGATGCATTTTTAAAGACTGTTATATCGTTGATTATAATAATAATTGTTTAAATTGGTACATATGCATATGCATTCTTTTGTTTTACGTATAATATAAGTTTGTTTGTTTTTAGATAAATGGTAATTTAATGCTGCTGTTGATATTATTTGACCAATTTTATTTGTAAAACTTAATACTCCGAGATACGCACATGTGTTTATAAAAGTCAACCGCATTGAGTTAGTACTTTTTAACTTCGGCGTGCACAAACAAACCGACAAACTGAAAACCAGACAGAAATTCCAAAAAAAATCGAACTGGATTCCTTCGGTTATACTTTAACCTCCCCGCTTTTTTAATATTTCCAATGTACAGAAACGCCAAGTCTACAGATTTATTAATGTATAGATAGATAACACTTGATTAGAAGATAACTAAAACTTAAGAAGAAAGTCATTCAGAACTGGATCAGGATCATTCGTTGTATCGAATGAAATATTTTCATATTTATAATTGTGCGAGGAAGTATTAGTATTCTGTATACTTCTTTTCAGCTGGACTCCACTACAATAAGATACCTTTGTAGATGTTAGCTAGAATATAGGGAGAGATCAAGGAGTTCACGCCAATAACTATATCTATAATGCGAAACGTTTATCTCCTGCTGAATATCAGCGCTTTAAATGTTGGCATATAAGATCACTGAAGAAACTCGAAGATTACATTACACATAACATCACGTCTGTAATCCGCTAAGGGTTGGGCAGAGGTATATAGTAACACCCTCATTTCGCCGTTATGTTTCAAGTCCCATGTAATAGGGACGAGCCTATTGCCATCACGCGGGTACAAATCCAAACTCCGGGTTGCTACTAAGGAATTCCACACGGAAAAACCCAATAACACTTTGCCCGACCTGGGGATCGAACCCAGGACCTCAAGATCAGTAGTCGCGCTTGCCACCACTAGACCAACAAAGCAGTTACTCCAAGATTGCGTTTACAAATATAGAAGAAATTGAAGAAAGTGAGAGTATTTAGGGCCGAAAAAAATATCATAGGTACCTAAGTAGATGTTGCATTGACAAGCAAATATAATTGATAATTGATGAGATACCGTATCTTATTAAACGAAGACCAATTTAGTACAGAGGTTTGCTTTCTCCAAATCTTAATTTTCTTTATGATTCCATTATTCTACCATGGTGCGTTAGCCATCAAGATTTCTGGCGTTGAACATAAGCTTTCCAACCAAAAAACTTTTTTGTGGTTTCTACTGCGAACACGGATGTTATATACCCATTAGCTTTCTACTTTGTCAGTCAGAAGTAACTGTTATGGCCATAGGAACATTGTTACCAGCTTACTTAATAACTATTTTGTTATTTAATATTTTTTATTAACGATTTTGCGTGATGCTCTCGAACTATGAAAAATATTAATTTCGTAAGGCAGCGTTTGATATTTTTATTTCCTAAAGTATTTATTGAAATTTTTATTTCTCTTTATTGTCGCTGTGCAGTGAAAACCTCGTAATTGCGATGAACGTAATTTTACAGGAGAAGATAATAACAGTCTGTTAAAAAAAAGTATGAAGTGTAAATGTAAGGTTCTTCTGTTTTATTATCTATTCATCAATCTATTTCATGTTAGACCTGTGCACGTTCGTTCTAAATATGCATTAGGAGGTTTTCTACCCAACAAATGAATAACAAAAAATAAAAATGAATTTGTGCTTTACGAGGTTTTCACTGCACAGAGACGTTATACTCTTGCCATGAAATAATGTCTAGCTTTTCTTCCTACCGTAAAAGCATAAATCGATATAATAATTTCGAACCTCGCATTGTCTCAGATACTAATATCTATCCAATGGCTAAAGGTATTTCTATTTCCCTTATAATTTACAGTCGGCTTATAAATCCTGTTCGTTTGAAATATATCGCCGTGGCTACTTACTTTCTTACATTTGATAAACGGCTATGGATAACAAAAACGAGAGCACCACAACAATTACCGCGTGAAAGGCGCCTCGCAATCATACTTTGGAAAGTAGTTTACTTGCTGACCTTACGAATTTACAGGTATAACACAATAAAAGCGAACGCGGTGAAAATGACGGCAATCAAGCGTAACCACCTACTTTGTCGAGTTTGATTGTGTCAAAAATCTCAACAGTTCGTTGTTTTGGTTTAGATAACATTCTATGCACCATTTTATTTTGAATGGCATGTAAAAAATTTAAATCGTTCTTTTTATACTTACTTTTCATTCTGCAGCATTGTTATTTCCACGTTGAACTGAAAATAACAGTCACAGGTGTCAGTTCACAGAGTTAAATGGGGAAAACCGATTATTATCTAGGTGTCTTTGATCTTAACACTATTCACAGCGGTGAGACCTTTCAAATCAAATTGTCGTGCCTTCATCATGTATCATCGATCTTACGTTAGTGCATAGAGCAGCCTCTCTAAACATAATAGCTTTGAGGGCTTTGAACGGCAATTGTTAAGCGGAAAGGAAAGGCATTTCAGTATACTGGATGAAGATGAAATAGAATAATATTTATGGTATATTGTACACCATGTTTCATGCGATTCAAATGCGATTTTCTGATCTGGATCCACTCTGCTGAAAGAAATTGATAGTGATCTCATTAACAAGTACCTTATTTTACACCATAGGTATATGACCGTTTTCTGGTTTTATACAAATAGTCTTTTCTTGTCACACTATAAGAAGATCAGGTTTTTTAATATGGTGTTATCTTTATAAGGGTTGATGCTATTGCCATCTACCTAGTCCTAGAATCGATACCGGTGATTTCAAGCTCTATCAAAACGTTATTCAAATCAACCCAAAGTGTGATTGACAGAGTGCCTTATGATATTAACTGCCTCGTTGGCCTAGTGGTCCTGGTTGTATCTTGAGGTCCTGGTTTCGATCCCTAGGTCGGGCAAAGTGTTTTGGGTTTTTCCGTGTGGAATTCCTCAGTAGCAACGCGGAGTTTGTGCCCGGTTGATGGCAATAGGCTTGCCCCCTATTACATGGGACTTAAACATAACGGCGAAACGAGGATGTTACTATACACCTCTGCCCAACCCTTCGGGGAATACAGGCGTTAAGTTTATGTTATATGATATTAATTCCATCTTCTGTTAATCCAATGTAAAATACAAACAATAGATGAGTTGGTTTAATCTACTGCGGACTCTGCAACGGTTAGTTTTGAACTGCTATCAGTATCTTGTTTAATTTGGCGTGCAGTGTTAGGCAACGTGTCATTGTCTTACTTCCATTGTGAACGACCCTGGCTATGGCTACCGACATTGAACTTCAGACGTCAAGTAGACCAGTAATCGCTGCCATGGTCAGTTACAACACCTATTCATCACCAATCGGGTCACGGAACATTCTTTCAGGCAAATGCGTAGTGATTTCTAGATTTTGTTCATTTTCAATTAGGACCTTGACATTATTTGATTATTTAATAAATAAGTACAATTGTACAATAATAAGAATATCAATTTGTATAGTTGAAGTGCCTATAAATTGTTACTGGCTTTTAATCGCAGTAAATGCCTGAATATCTCCCTTTCATCGTTAATCTTGCACATCTCTTGACGGTTTCCTTGATTTGAGATTTATATGGTAACCGACCTCGTCATACCCACGCCATATGGTCGACTTCCATTAAAATTCTCGTAGTGGCTTTGCTCTATAAAGTGTACAATCGCTGCACTCAATATTCAATACATATTATCTAACTTCCTACCCAGTGGCACAGATGACCGTATAAGTGATAATGTCCACATGTCACATCGACAACCTTCGCCTCATAAGTGTTGATTATGTCACGATATATTGTTTGCTAACACTGCACTGGCGACAAACAACACACGGTATCAGTTTCGTCATAAGATTACATGAGTGGGTCACCAGAGGGAAAGTAAGTATCATTGCGCATTCCTCTCTGAGCGACACGCAGCCGTGTGCTATTCGTACTGGCTTGACTGACAACCCGGTTTGGTAAATGACACAGTTCAGCTGTATAAGTCTGATTTCGAATAAGGCAGGCCGGATTTCCAATATGGAACTTTGATAAAACCGAATATATTTCCGTTTTGGTAAGATTACGAAAGCTAGTGGATAGATTTGGATTTACCTTTTAAATATCTACATAATAGGCGCTACAAATGCCAGGCCTTGATTTCTTTTTAAAATCAAAACGTAAAGTTGTTATATATTTAGTGACGAGTTCAAATATAATACATTCGCCTGAACTAACGATTTCCTAATGTACTACAAATTACCCGTCATCGTCAGTCAGTGAGATCAGCGAAAGTTTAAATGCGTCTGAAATTAAAATGGAATAAAAAAGGATAATAACGTACCGGAACACGGCTGTTAAGATTGTGAAAGCAACATTGACATTAGTCGCCAATTAACATCGGGCATTGCGCAACCATGGCGTGCGCGCGCGCAACCCGCGAAAGTAAACCGCGCTGCCAACATCAAAATGGTAAACAAAACTTATGTAAGTGCATTTCCGACGGAACCATCAGATACGAGTTTTGTTATGATGTAATATGCATAAAAGTCAACATATCAATTTACATGAATCTTTATGACATTTAGCACGATTGCCTACTTCCGACAATCAATGCAACATGCAATGATGTCTGACTGTTATGAAACATCATACACAGTTGAGTAGAATACCTACATAATATTAGTAGACTCTTCCATAGTCGACAAGTGCGATTTGCATAGGTACCATTGGAAGTAATGCTTAGAATGCCATTAATTCAATTTGTATTTAATTTATCCAATATAGGTTTTATGGCAGATAAATATGTATTGAATAGGTTGAGAAAGCTTATAACTCATTTGATGCAATATCTATTTAAACTACACAAATTACTAATTAAGCCATGAAATTAATTTTCCTTACAATAAGTTTGGTTTCTCCGAATAATCTTCAACAAAAGGAAACATGAAAAGTAAAGAGGTCATTGACAATGTTTTCAGGTGTCATCAGGTAACAGAACCCAGCGGTTCCTGTTCGATGCCATATTCGGACTGGAGGTGCCGATTCTGGAAGAGCAGAGCGTCGAGGATGAAGATGAGGACAACGAGATCAAGAACTGCTCCTGTGGTATGTAGAATGTTTGTAAATATAAAGCAAATCTTTTCTCTAGACTAGAATTTTTTGTAAAAATCTTTTTTAAAAACGTTCTCTCATCTATTTGGCAGGATGTCCAAGTTTTTTGGCGCCGAACTAAACTTGAAGTTTATTTTTTTATTATTTCATCATCATCACCAACTCATATCAATCATATTTTTTAATACGAATAGATTATCTATGTATAACACTTTAATCAAATACGAAATGAGAATTTATTTTAGGATTAATGAACATAGAAAAGTGATTAAGCTTTATCGAAATGCAATTCAAACTTTTTACGAGAGAAACTTCTTTATATGTCGCATAATTGTCCCGAGTCAACTTGTTAATTTCTTATGTTTATGCGTGTGCACCCGATGTAAACCAGGCATAATTAATTAGAATAATTCAGCACTAGTTAGCAGTTGCAGTTTCTAGTTTTCCAATCTTAGTCTTTTAGTTAGCACTGCAATTCATTGCAATATCTATTAGCCACCTTAAGGGCCCACGCTGATGATCGAACACACGATTTGGTTGGAGTCAATGTTCCAAATACTTGTAACTATGTAAAACAATGCTTCAGTTGGGTTGATGAAGAGATTGTAGATCTAATCCTTAACCAAACTGTTGTTTGCCCAAATGTTGATCGTGTGCCTGTGCCCTCACAATTTCAAGCAATGCTAATGACCTTCATCCACGTTCACGTTTTAGAGTGCGGCAGGGCAAACCCACTCCCTAGAAAGATGGGTAAGTTGCATCTGTGTACAGCACTTGGTAGTTATGTATGTTTCACTTTTAGCAGTAGACAGCACATTTGTATGTAGCACCTTGTAGTTTACGCGTTGGCGGTTATTATCCTTCTTTAATTTTTCGTCACCTGTTTCATCATTCTTGTAGCCTTTCCTTTCATCTGCATTCAGCTTAATCAGAAATGGCTGAATGTCAGTAGTTAAGTAATTTTCTACTTAACTTTGACTTTGTCAGTACCTACCAAATAAAGTTAGCAACCTATTGCTAAAGATCGCCAATGTGTATAATATTTATTTATTAAACTATAGATTACTTACACGTAGTTACTCCTAATAACAAACCTTTGTAATGTTTCTATTTAAGATATTGTATGTGTTGTAATAACTTCTTATGCACGCAATAACCATTTCATTCTAAATATTTAGCTTCTTGTTATCTTTACCTGAGATGTTGAATTTTGGGATTGTACACAAAACTGCGAATCGACGCGATGCGAATTCGCAACGCAGAAAACTGCGTCGCAAATTGCTGCGGTGCGATTTCGTGCGGCAAGGCGTCTTCCTTCCAAGGTTCGGGTGACACTGACCAATCCCTCGACGATCGCCAACCGTATTGAACGTATTTTACTAGGTAGAATAAATTTGCGTAAAAAGATTTACTGCTGTTACTGATAAGAAGATATAGGAAAAATCAATTACGCGAATCAATTCGAAGTTCTTGCGATGGGTCGTGCGAGCCCGTATATTTCTACGATGCGACTTCGCATCGCAGTTTTGTGTACGGACCCTTTGTAAGTACATTATTTTGACTTCGTACGTCCTTACCTGTTATGTTTTTGTTTGTCGAACGATATTATCTCTATGTTTATGTACTTATCTATTACGTCTACCAGTTTATGTTGCATTTTATGCTTTCTTCAACAAGGGCTGTTTGTGACCAATTAATCATAAGCCACTTTCTTTATTTCCGTCAAATTAGTAGGGAGTACATAACTCACTTCATAAGCTCAGATCAATACAATACTTTTTACTGGTCTGAGTTTATAAGTATTTACAACATTTCTCTCTATATTTTTTATGGAAAACAGAAGCAGTATTTTTTTATTAATTAAAATTTCGGTGACTGTAATTAAGTGCGGTTGCCCTTTCATATTTATTTACAAGTAGTTGTCAAGTCATTAAGAGGTATTTAAAGCTGTATATACCTAAATGAATGACGACCTATGCAACTTTACTTAGAATTTAAAGTAAGTATTACCTAAAGAAAAAATCTGGTTCGATAAGAGATTCCACTATTAATACATGGAAACAATTGAACTAGTGACTAATCATTAAGGCTCGTCCTAGTAAAATGATAATGAATTGGCGAAATCGACTAATAAACAGTTCCTATGATTCACCGAGCATTATTGGTTACAATTAAACCTCTTGCATCTTTAGCAATAATGAAGCAAATACCTCAAAGCTTTGCATAGTAGATCCTCTCATACGTTAGGAGCTATCACAAGTAAAATTAGCTTACGATTCTATTTATAAGTCCAGTTTAGCAATACTAAAAACTTCCTCGTCTATCTGGTTGTTTGCAAACAGCCTAGTTGGTCTAGTGATGGCAAGCGTGACTGCTGATCGTGAGGTCCTGGGTTCGAACCCCAGGTCGGGCAAAGTGTTATTGGGTTTATCCGTGTGGAATTCCTCAGTAGCAGCCCGGAGTTTGGATTTGTGCCCGGTTGATGGCAATAAGCTCACAACATAATGGCGAAATTAGGGTGTTACTAAACACCTCTGCCCGACTCTTCGGGGAATACAGGCGTGATGTTATGTTGTTTAGCAATAAAAAATGCTACCATTGGTAAGAAAAACGACTCGTTTCTGGTAATAGGAACCAGGCATAAGATACGATTTATTCGAAACTGTAATAAGAAAATAAAACTTGGCATATACTTAAGCTGTTTCGTCAATTTCTACGACCACGTCTCACGTAATGTTATGTCTTACTTTTACATCTATAAAACAATGTGTAAATAGAAAAGTTAATAACCCAATGTTTGAAGAAGTAATTCGATTTTAATATGCAGTTTTGTCATTAAAAGTTATCTAATATAATTTACATTACATAAACAAAAGTAAATACCTATGAGGTAACCAATACATACATACAATATTTACTTCCTGTACTTGCAAGTTTAAATGCATAATTACAGTTAATTAAGAAACACCATTAGAGCCATTAGTGTTAGTGTTTACACGTAAACAGCTGTTCGCTGCAAGTAGCAGGTACCTCTGAGCGTTGAACCGCCGTTCATCACAGTGAAAGTGTAATGGACTCGATCTGCGCGCGCGCCGCTGCGCCGGATCGCGACCGCCAGCTCGCTATTAACTGCTATAACTCGTTATTTATACACTATTATTTCCCGTTCCTGTCAATGTACAGGCAGCAACATAATTGCTTTAGATAAATGGTAGAATGGAGGAATTGGAATTTTACAGACCGCAGAATAATAGTGCTGAACGTGAATTCCCATGGATGATATTGTGGGGATCATGGCATGATCACTTCTTGTTAAGCTGATAGTCTAAAAATAATTTACAAACCCAAGATAGGTACCTACTACTGCTATGGCACTTTCCTCAAAAGGCCATTCCATGCGTTGCCCTACATTGTTACACTAGCATTGTTTTTATACTACAGAGTCTGGACTTTAAAAGAGACCTTGATCTCTGAGTTTGTTTCGGCTTTTCTTCTCAGAGACAGTCAGATAGGAAACGCCGGCGCCATCTAGTCTTAAAAAAAACATTACATTGACTTGTAAAAGTGTCTGTAACAGATTTATTTAGAGAAATAAAAATCATTTATCATTTACTTGCTATCTTCCTGAAATTCCTTGGCCACTTTCATAATCTCCAACAAAAAAGGCTTGTTATTATCTAAAGACTGCATGGTATAAATGGTAGAATCTACTATTTAATATCTTCAGCTACTGTAAGTTTAATCGCTAGTTAAACTACAGTCGTAAATTACAGTTAACTATCGCTTGTTGTAATTCATTTAACTGCACCACGTAGATCATTTATTATTTCACACTTGTATATACACTTTGTAATACTGAGCAATCTTACTGTAGCACTAATGATTTACTTTAATTATGATAACTTTTTTTACGTGTAAATTGTGTATTTCGAACATATTTCTAGTAATTAGCATACATTGTTCATTGTGGAATAGAATTTTGGTAAGTTCTGATTCATAGGCAGTGTACAAAATCGATTTTTTTTTTGGTAAAAACGAATCGTTAAGCTTACCAATGGTAGCATTTTTTATTGTCAAATTGGGCATATAAATAGGCTCGTAAGCTAATTTTAACTTGATAGCTACTTCCATATGGGACGGTCTATTATGCAAAGTCATGGGGTCTTTGCTTTGTTTTTGGTAAAGATAAAAGTGTTTCAATTTTAACCAATAACGCTCCGTAAATTATAGGAATCGGCCATTATTCCACCTGAAATTAACAGTAGAAAAGTTATTATTTCAGAATAATTCGAGATGTTTTTGGAGTTTGCTTTTTGCGTATTACAAGCATGCCTAAATAATTCAGTCTATGCTTAAATATTAGTAAAGAAACAAAATATTCAGAAATAACTTCCAGAAAACATAAACAAACCATCAGTCGGTAATCATACATCTACACAGTGAACAGGAAATCTGTAGCAGGTACTCATAGCAATGACGTTGGTTCAACAAACTGCGTTCACTTTCTAGAGTGCGGCGGGTCGAACCAGGAGAACCGCATAGTGGGCGGGAGGCCAGCCGGCGCCAACCGGTACCCGTGGATGGCGAGGATCGTGTACAACGGACAGTTCCACTGCGGAGCCTCGCTCCTCACCAAGGAGTATGTGCTCACTGCTGCTCATTGCGTCAGGAAGTAAGTACATCATCATTATCTCTATACTAACCATTTCAATTTCAACTGACGACGTCGTCGAATTCCTGGTTCTGTGTTAAACCATTCAATTCTTGGTTATACTGGAAACATTCCCAACGTGCTTTATAATAAAAGGTACCTACGGCATGCCGCAAAGAATCTCTTGCAGAAGTTAAGAGGACTCCTTTAAGAGCTTTTGTTCTTGATGTGGAAATCTGATGATAATTCTTGTTCGTTTTCAAGTAGTACACACCATAATCAATTGTCATACAACTTCACAGCTGCACCCGAATACCCCCATATTTAATTTAAAACTAGATGATTGGGTGGGACTATCTATCCTTCTTCGTCCTGGGTTTGATCCCCAGGTCAGGCAAAATGTTGTTATTAGGCTTTTTTCCCTGTGGAATTCCTCAGTAGCAGCCCGGCGTTTGGATTTGTGCCCGGTGGATGGCAATAGGCACGCCTCCTATTATATGGGACTATAACATAACGGCGAAATGAGGGTGTTACTATATACCTCTGCCTAATCCTTCGCGGAATACAGGCGTGATGTTATGTTATCTATCCATAATAGATGTTTGATCAAAGCTTTAGTACTCTCCCACACGAAATGGTCAAAACAATTTTCTTCAAAATAGTTTAAGATTTTTTCTCAGAATTCCACATCATCCCTTTAAATCTCTAAAGAAGGTCCCACATGATTTGTAAAAAACTCCGTCAACTGCGTCTGTTCTGCAAGGAAGTCTGTATGGCATGCACTATGATTATTATCGAGTCTGTCGAGGTCGACTTCCAGTTAAACCAGGAAGTGAGTAGATAATGCATCTAAATGATAGGTTGCAACCAATTACTGTTTAGAAATCGAAACGTTAAAGTTATGTGTTTCATGAAAGGAGAAACTTTATTGTTATAAGATACCTTAGTATCTACCTATGATAATTTTAGGAGATAGCAGATGAACTGAAATACTGAAATTTAGAGTTCCATAGTTAATAATGATCTTGGGGCTCGTGGCTAAGTCCGTGGATGGACCGTTCGTTACACATCTAGACCCCTACGTGCCTCAGAGAACCCATTAAACAGTAGGTCCCGAGTGTCATACGAATACTTATGACAGTCGTTAAGGGAAGTCAGAAGCCCGAAAGTCTGACAACTGGGCTTAGGATATCGGCATTGCCCAGTAACTGGGTTGCGAAGGTCTGATGGCAGTCGCTCCGTGAAAGATACTGGCATTTAGCCGTATCTGGTTAGATTGGAAGTTGACCCCAACATAGTTGGGAAAAGCTAGACAGAATAGTTGATAATGACTCCTCCTATGTATTTCGGTTAAACGTTCTGTCCTCAGTGATACCTATATTTTCAATGGTGTAGATTCTGTTGCGCACTTTGGCAGAACTAAACTAAACTAAGGGTGTTTATCTCTTTCTGTTTCAACAGAAAAAGAAAGTGATAGTTGCGTTTAGTCTAGTTTAGTACTGTTAAAATGTGCTACAGAATCGACACCATTGTTCATCTCAAAATATCACAGGGTTTTGTTTACGTAACTAACTGCTTTAAATTATTATTCAAAATCATAGCATTACATACACAATGGTATATTCACGTTTGGCTGTATGTAAAATGCACTGGCTATGGAATGCTTATTAGGCATTGGCTTTGGTGTAACAATAATTGCGTGTCGGCATAATTTCAGCAATTTGTACTTAATTAGTACTTTTCTTTATCTAATTAACGGGTACGATTTGTTCCACTTAAACATGATACATAATTCGTCTTGTAACCTCGTACGCTAGTTCTAAACGGATACTGTCAAATGAAATGCATCTAAACACATTGCTATATAATGATGTTATATCGTTACTACGTGGAAGGTGCGCGCTTGTGGTCGACACGCAATGTTGCATTGCTATAATTCATATTAAGCTCATTTGCTATTCAAATACCAGACTTGTGTTTTTCCGGTTGATATTTCGCGCATTCGTGTTTGAATACTCAATCACTCACTAGCTATAACAATGTATACATACAAATGTATGTAATGTATACGTCAGTTCGATCGCAGGTAACATTCTGCGGCTGAAAAGTAATGATCAATAATTTACTTCGTTTTCATTAATCTTTCTTGTAAAACGTGAAAAGTGCGTAAATTTTCATGTCAGCTGCATTTAATACTGTCATTCTTGTAACCAACATTTATCGTTTTAATTCGACATGGTGTAGGTTTCTAACTGAACACACGCAAATAATTTAAATGTCATATGGCCAAATACTCACCCGCTACGGAATTTTAAGTTCCCTTTAATTTCGTGCTATCCCTGTCAAATCGCCTTAGAATAACAGTGACAGAACGAAATTAACGGCAACTACAACAACCATGCAAATGCACACTTTAGGAATCGGAAAAACTGATACTTACCTACTGAAGATGCCAAATCTTTCTCATATTGTTTTTTATGAGTTGCGTTAGACAATAAACAAAAGCAGTAAAATAAAATGAACGACCAACAGTAGTAATAATTAAATATTAATGATAGTATTACATAACCATTCATTCAGATTAATGTAAAACCATGAAAGTTGACAATGATGTAACAGCAGCAGCATTGACATTAGTTTCAGAATCTATCTACCATTACCTAACACATAACACCAGGCCATGTATTTCCCGAAGGATTCAGCAGAGATTTATTTTTTTAGTACGCTGTCGTTTGACCAATTTATGTTTAAGTCTCCATGTAATAGAAGGCGAGCCTATTGCCATTAACCGGACATAAATCCAGACTCCGGGGTGCTATTGAGAAATTCCTAATGAAAAAACTCAATAACAATACCTATGCCCGACCTGGGGATCGGACCATGGAACCACCATCGAACCCTATGTTCAGCAGTGGCGCTTGCGAACACTAGACCACTAACGCTACAATTAAGAAATTATATTAAATACATAATATCAAAAAATCTTATTAGATAATTATTTCTTGGACAGAACATAAATTACGCTAGTTAGACATGATTTTAATATGTATGAACATTTTTGTAGTAACTCTGTGTTAAGCCTTTCATCACTGTCCTATATTCTAGTATTTTGTATTTCACAACCATAGTGGTTATTTGAACTGCAATTAATATTTCTTTTTAATTTTCCAGACTGAAGCGGTCCAAGATCCGCATAATCCTGGGCGACCACGACCAGACCATCACCACGGAAAGCGCGGCCATCATGCGCGCTGTCACCGCCATCGTACGTCACCGCAGCTTCGACCCCGACTCTTATAACAACGACATAGCACTTCTCAAGCTTCGCAAGCCTGTTAATTTCTCCAGAATTATCAAGCCTGTCTGTTTGCCGCCTTCCAGTAAGTTTATAATATTATCAAAATAAAATACTCATCAGAAGAAGTGTGATGACTGTAGATCTATCATGGGCGTAACCAGGATTTTGTCCAGGGAGGAGCAAACTCAGTCAGACAGTAAATATTTGTCTTTTCGATAAATCTGGAAGTGCAGAATGGGATTATGGGTCAATTTTGCCCCATAAACTTATTTTTGTGGTCTAAATAAGTATAGACGGAGTCGGGCGTTAGTCTGCCTATTTTGGGTAATTATTCTGTGGACATGGGTGGAGAATTGACTGAATCTAGACCATTTACCTATTCTTTTCTGTGCCAGGGTGGGGCAAGTGCCCCATTTGCCCCACCCTGAATACGCCTATGAGATCTATAGATCTATGTATTATAATAGTATAATTTGTGCAAGAAAGCAATGTATTGTTCGTTTTGAAGATATAAAGCGATGTACAGAGCTTGTTCTAACCGTCTTCATTTTAATTTTATGTGACACATGACTACATAGAGGGACTCGTGGCTTATTACCAATCGCACGGGTTATACGATTTGCGAAGTTAAGCTGCACTTGCCGCGGTCAGTCCGTCGATGGGTCACCGTTCGTTACACATCGAGACCCACGTAAAACAGTCGGTCCAGGGAGTCATACGAATACCTATGACAGTCGTTACGGGAAGTCAGAAGCCTAAAGTCTGACAACTGGTCTAACCTTAGGATATCGGCATTGCCCTGTAACTGGGTTGCAGAAGTCTGATGGCAGTCGCTGCGTGTAAAATAATGATATTCAGCCGCATCTGGTTAGACTGGAATCGGACTTTTACATAGTTGGGACAAACCTAGGCAGAACATGACTGTATATTCTAGATTATCTTGTTGTTTCACTAAATTAGAAAAAGAAAATGTCTACAGCCCGTTGCTAAAAATGAGAATTTGGCATCAAGGATTGTGCTGCCCGACAGCGCATGACAGTAAAGTAGATAGTAAAGAAGACACCTGAGGCGTAGCATGGGAAAGGCTTATGTAATTCGAGTGGATGTGTTTACGGAATGTTTATGTATTTACGGAACCAGAGTAACTAGCGGACGTGCCTCCCAAACACTTCCAAACTGAAACTTGCATGTGACTGTTTTGGTAAATTAAGAAAACTGCCAGGAAGACCCTAACTTATCAGGGTTAGGGACCTACCTAAGCTGTCATTGTGTTAAGAATTTGGTAAATGTTTTTCATTAGATTTAAAACTTTAATTTCTTCGTTGGTTTAGTGCTGGCAAGCGCGACTGCTGGTCCTGGGTTCGATCCCCAGGTTGGGTAAAGAATTATTGGGTTTTTTCGTGTGGAATTTCTCAGTTGCAGCCCTAGGTTTGATTTGTGCCCGGTTGATGGCAATAGTAGCCGGTTGATGGTAATTAGTAATGTACACCTCTGCCCAACCCTTGGGGGAATATGGGCGTGATGTTGTTTATGTTAGAATTATAATTCCATGTTATGTTCTAGGTATTGATCCAGCTGGCAAAGAAGGTGTAGTGGTGGGTTGGGGCCGCACATCTGAGGGGGGGCAGCTGCCTGCCATAGTGCAGGAAGTGAAAGTCCCGATCCTCTCCCTTAACCAGTGCCGAGGGTTGAAGTATAGAGCGTCTCGAATCACTAACAACATGGTAAGCTTAACATATTTACGTATTATCTTCTCATTGTAGGTTATATTACCCTTCTACTATCGGGCATCTAGACGCACTGCAAGTTACCAACCTTACTTAGTTGCCATTCCACCAATTTGCACTAAGCGCTTCCAAACATCCTTCATAATGCGCACTGCAAAAGAGTGGAACTCACTACCTGCGTCTGTGTTCCCGAACGTATTCAACCTGAATCTCTTCAAAGTTAGAGTTAACAGGCTTCTTCTGGGTAAGCTCACTTCATCGTAAATTTTGTCTTTGTCTCCTCTGACCTAGACTAGAGTCAAGAGCACACCCATTTCAAATAAAATAAAAAAATATCAGCTTCAATAACCAGTAGACTTCTTCCAGAGGCGTGGAATTTACAAATGGGCTAAGTGCCCAAAAATGCGAATTCTATATTTTTAATATCAAAGGAGCTACATTAGGCAGCCAATGCATTTTTATTCAATTCCTCATTCATTGTTTTTTTTGCACTTAACTCATTTCTAAATTCCACGCCTCAATTGTTCTTACCGTATATTTCCTTGTCAGAGCGAGTGTACAGGACATAATATCACGCTTTGCAAATTGAAGGTGAGTTAATGGCTCACCTTCGCACCTGGCTCACGTTAATAGTTAATGACTGTATGACATTATTTATCTGGAAATGGACTGATTGTAAGAAATAAAAAATACATTTTTATTTTTAGTAGCATTTTGATTGTCCCACTGCTGAGCAAAAGCCTCCTCTTTTTCCTTCCAAACCTCTCTAATGTATGCCGTTTCTAACAATGCCAACCTATAAGATATGAATTCTTAAGAAATAAACAAAGTTGTGCAGTATGGTAAAAGGAGCGGGCTCAGTAAATGTTGATCTGTGAGTAGCATACACCACGAGTCAACGCTGGTTTTCCGCCCGCCCCTTAGTCTAGTCTTTTTCCATTATTTCTGAGTAGCACTTAACGTCACCCATAATAACATATTTATGGCTCTCATGATACTATTAAACTTTCTTAATCGGTTTTTCTAAGATGACCCACGAAGAGCATATTCATAAATGATACCACAAGGATAGTGTCTAGGAACAATATGGTAAAGAGGCTCTGGTAATGACCGGATACGTAAAACCAGGCCATGCATCATACTTGTAACATGACGCTTGACAAGCTTTTGTTTAGCTGGACAGTGGTCCAGCGAGTGATGGACTAACAATGGTCTGATCAGTCCATTGTCATGGTAACGAGTCCGTCCGTGAATATGTAGTGTAGTAAAAATTATAATACCTTTTTTTATTTCTAAACCGTTAAATTAATTTTTTACCGGGATTCTAGTAGGCAGGTTATAGATTTAAGTTAAATATGTTTTTGTATTGGAAAATAAACGAAAAAAAGTAAATTATATTCACATGAGATAACTATAATTTATGAACTAAGCCCCACAAAACCGTAGTAGTGGTTTGACTGAGATTGATAAATTGAAATTGGATAAGACTGTTTCGTGAATTTCGGAAGAAATAGCTTAGCTTCGACCGATTGAGGTTCTTTTGTGTTGAGGGCCAAACCACATTTGACGGAAGATACGTCGCCGATTTTCCGCCGGTTACACATAATTCCATGTAAACATCTCACACCGTACACATTTGGCCGAAGCTGCGTTACTAAAATTCCTCCAGTAAATTACGCAACGGAAGATCGGCGATGTATCTTCCGGAAAATCCTTGATCCACCGTGCTCACCCGCCACAGCCGCGGAGCCGGCCGTCCTTTCTGACTCCGCAGTCACACCGTTAATTCAGCCCTCATCAAGCTGTCTCCCAGTTCTCTCGCCAGCAACGCCCTAAGCCGAGGTCCGAGTCGCATTAGGGGTCGCCCTTAGTGCTGTTGTTGCTAGCTAGTCATGATGTTAGTAGTAGTAAGCTTAGGTTAAGTATTTTACTCTCGTCCCCATTGGTTGGAGACCCTTCAGGTCTCACCAATAACTACTCGGTTACGTAGAAAGGGTCCGCAAGACCACCTACAAGCAGTCGAATAGGAAAAAAAAGCTTCTGACAAATGTGGCTTGGCCCTAAGGACGATATTATTGCTGTTTTGGTATATATGGTTACGAGGCGAAAAATATTATCATGAATAACTTGGACCATTGCCTTCGTTAATCAATCCAATGTATTATTGTTTACAGCTATGTGCTGGCAGAGCATCGACAGATTCCTGTCAGGGCGACAGTGGAGGTCCTCTCCTATTACAACAGGGAGATAAATTCCAAATTGTTGGTGAGTACTACGTCACAATGATCAATACACTTCTATAAATATTACTGCTTCGTTGATCTAGTGGTGGCAAGCGCGACTGCTGATCTTGAGGTCCTGGTTTCGATCCCCAGGTCGGGCAAAGTGTTATTGGGTTTTTCTGTGTGGAATTCCTTAGTAGCAGCCCGGAGTTTGGATTTGTGTCCGATTGATAGCGATAGGCTCGCCCTCTATTATATGGGACTTAAACATAACGGCGATATGAGTGTGTTACTATACACCTCTGCCCAACCCTTCGGGGAATACAGGCGTGATGTTATCCTACCGCAAACCGCAATCCTTTACAGCTTTTCATCTAGGTTTTTCTATAGCATATTTTATGTCGACTGTTTTTCTCCCAGTTCAACAATCCAAGTACCTAAACAGATTAAGTGTTTCCCTGAAGTTAGCCAGATCTTATAAGGTAGATCAATGGATACTTTGATCTTACTGCAATTCGTTTATCTATACTAATATTATAAAGAGGAAAGATTTGTATTTTTGTATGTAACGAATAAACTTAAAAACTACTAGACCGATTTCAAAAATTCTTTTGCCGTTAGAAAGCTAAATTATCACTGAGTAACAGGCTACGGGCGAAGCCGTGAGGACACATTTGGTAATAAAATAGTAAAATGCAATACCAACCAGCACACAGCGGTCGGCCTGAGATTTCGAACGACAGTGAGACAGTGCCATCTCTTGAAAAGTTTTGGATGTGATTGCGTTTCAAGTCTAGAAAACAGAGCGTACATAGATGTCGCCTATGTATACAATAGAAAAATCAATTGATTAAAAAAATCGAGTATCAAAGTGTTTTATTTTTCAGGAATCGTATCCTGGGGCGTGGGTTGCGGACGACCAGGCTACCCGGGTGTCTATACTAGGATCACACGATATTTGCCATGGCTTAGAGCTAACCTGAGGGATTCCTGCCTTTGTGGCAATTAAATAATGGTGTCGATTCTGTAGCACACTTTGACAGTACTAAACTAGACTAAACGCAACTGTCTCTTTCTTTTTTTATTGAAACAGAAAGAGACAAACACCCTTAGTTTAGTTTAGTCTTGTCAAAGTGCAACAGAATAGACACGATTAATTGTTACCTAGATCTAAACGACAAACTTGAGAGTATGTTTCCGAATTATTAAGTTACATAAAATTGTCTATTGATTTGATATTTTTTTGAAAGGTTATATAATTTGAGTTTGATTAACTTTAGATTCTTGGTAGTTAGGTATATATATATTGTACATAGAAAATCGATGAAACCCCGAACAAAGATTTTAATTACACGAGAACTTTATTTTAGACAATGAAGTATAAGCTTAAGTAAATAGTTAAACGTAAATAACTAGGTAATTATAATGTAAATATGTATTTCAATGCAGATGTAATAATTTTAGTGCCAAGTTAAAAATATATGTTCAAATGTAATGAGTACCTAACATTTCGTAAATGTGTTAGTATCAAGAGCCAAATCTGATATAATACTCGTAGTTTAGGTGTTTCAGTTGTATAGTCAGTAACGTTCCTAGTTCAATATATATTTTGAACTTGTTGAATTCAGCTACTATTAAAATCGTCACTGATTTTCTGTGGTAATGAGTATTAAATTTGAAAAGAAATCTAATAAGTTGTGTAATTTAATTCTCATGATGATGATGAGAATTAAATTTCAAAATTGATGATTTTTATACAGTCGAATTTGTCATGGCCAGTTCAACAAAACAATGTCACTTGATTGAGTCCTTGTCCTCAATTTATAATAATGATTTGTTATTTCATACAATATAAATTATAGACCTCTAAAAAGTAGAGCTGAGTCTTTCAAGTTTTTTTTTTACTTTATCTAGATCTCTATTGAACTCATTCGATAACATAGTTTGTACTTTGAACACATAACATTAAAGATTTTTTGGTTTTTTACCAATCGTAATCCATTTCCCTTTCTCTTTACGTTAGCTTTATTTTTTGCTTATAATCGTATCGTAACACTATTTTATTCTAATAAATAGCCAGTATGACTTGCAATTCTGCATTATTTATAGTTAAACTTTCTGGTTTTTTTTCGGAAACTTTAAATCTAGTTAAATTAATAGACCTAATTTTTATTAAGGTAAATTAATAGATATTTAATTCATCGCGTGCCACTCGATGGAAAGAATTTCAATAAATATCGCCTTTTACGATGAAGTCGTAACATTTAAGTTAGAATTCTATAATTTAATTACTTTTTTAAATAACCTCGTTTTACTAATCGTAAGTTAAATTACTTCGGAAAGGCCGGTGGTGCAGATTACCATTAGAAATTAAGAAATTGTTAACTGCCTAAGTGTTCATTACGTTGTTTGTACATAATATTAATTAATTCGTTGTTGAACTTCGATCTTTTTTGCAACAAATATTTCGTTTTAATTCGTGCTTAGTTTTACTTGAAACTTTCGCATGCACGCTTTTGCGTCGTCGAAGAGACAGGATCGTGACTTCGTGACGTACACGTGGAATGTGCCAAGTATACAGTGAAAGGATAAAATCGAAGGATTTGAATGTATTTGTTTGTAAAAGAATTTATTTAGTTGTGTATTTGACGTGTTACCGCTACATCTGCTATTGGCGTGGCGCCAATCTCGTTTGTCACAAATCCTTTACAATTTCACTTTAAAGTTCAAAAATATATGTTTTGACTTCCTGATATTAAGAAAAATGCATGTCATAGTCGAATCAGACTGTTGCAGTCCACCGTTGGACATAAGTTTCGCCTAACTGGCCAGATACATATCACGAACAACGCCATCTATTGTTGTTATTTAGCATTATTACTAACTTAGTCCTAACATATAGACATTTAAGTCACGTCATTAGCAATGTGGAAGTAGCACATTTTAGACTTAAAGTTAGCTCTTAAGAATCAATGCTCTTTAGGCTACATCTGTGATCCCTATCACGATAAAATTGTTATTTTTATAACGATAGTTATTTATTTTTAGATTTTTACAATTTTTTTCTGTAAGACAACCTTTAAAAATAAATTATTACTTACATTAAAATACAAATTATCTCTAATTACTAATTAAATTAACTTTATTTTTAACGTGTGATTGTTGTGTTTTCAAAGATGTTACTACCTACCCTTAAATTGTTATAGAGGTGCTCTTATACATTAAACAATTAAAAAAAGATTTTTATGACTTTATTTTTACCATCAACCTTAAAAGTGGTAGGGTCCAAGATTTTATTACTAAGTGGAGATATTTATGTGATTCGACCGAGCTGTAAAACTCGTAATAAGGAAAACCACAAGCTTTTTTGGGGATTTATGTACTCTGAGGTACATAATGTACCTTTGACTCTCAGATTATGGAGGCAGTTACACAAAAATGGCGTCTGAGTATTTTTAATTTCACAGATAATCTTATACTAATTTAGTGACGATACAGAAAGCTTAGTGCGTCATTGCCGTAATAAGTGCGAGCATAAGAGAGCAGTGATATCCAAAGTGGTCTATATCGACCTTCAGGGGTCCATGTGGGTGGAAAAAATAATTGGGGGTTCGTGAGTTGTAAACGGGGGTTCACAATAGTGGATCTCATTCGTGTCATCTCAGTCGTGACTTTAATTTTAATTTTCCATTAAAAGAAAACCCCATATACACAGATGATTTGTTGCTTAGTTTTTACGACGACGATAGTACTATTGGAGGTACTGTCATAGGTTTAATAAATTATAAAATTTAACGTGTTTTTTCGCTCCACAGTTAGAAATGAGTCAAAAACACATTTGAAGTCAATGAATTTGCAAAAATGCAATAACTAGGGTATAGCCAACACTGAAAAACATGGCAAGTGGTTTATGAGACAAAAATGTTTGGGGACCTCTGGGTTAAGGGATGAATTCATTGTTTCCAGAAAGATTTTCGTCTTCTTGTGTTGGTCTGGTTCTGTTTCCACATAAAGGTTTCTGATTAAAACAGGCTTTTCGCGTAACCTTTAAATCTACTTAATTCACAAAAGAACGATAAATAGACGTCGGTTATTAAAGTACCAGAATACTCACTTAGATATAAATCTTATGAAGAAAAACTTGGCACTGGACATTTGAAACCAGATAACCTAGCTGAGCTTTCCTCCCTCTTATTTATTAAGATCAAAAGGATCTCATTATGGAGTATTCTCCGAAATAGTGCTGAAAACGTCATAGCTTGAAACGGGGTTAAAATCGCAAACACTGACATAATTAAAGCTCTTTAGATGTATGAGTGCGAGTGAATGTGCAAAAAGACAGCAAGGCAGTGTGACGCGGTTCGAAAGTGACACTTTCGCCGCGACGGACCGGTCGGCGCCGAATCGACGGCACCTGCCTCCATCTCCTGTATGACAGACCTCTTGATGGCCTTTAATTCGAAAGGCTAAAAATAGAAGATTAGTTCGATTGGACAGTTTAATTGAAAAATGATGTTTGTGCGTGTAAAGATTTGTGTCTGTAAACGCACCAAAGATACCTGCAGGAGAAATGTCAGTGTGGCGCAACTATAAAAAAAAAAGTTGTCCAAATTCATCACAGTCTTTCTTTTTTTCTTCTTTTTAACGAAAAACGTTGCCCCACACTAGAATTTCTTCTGTATCGTGGGTGCGCTTACAGACACAAATTTTCACATGCACAAACATCTAGACGCGGAACAACTATCTGTAAGCCATACAAATATTTAAGCCAATCGCTCAGCCAGTGCACCAAACGTGTCGCCAAAAGTAGGAAGAATTTGGCGAATGCAGAAGGCGAAATACTGAGAATTGTGTCGCAATTTGGGAAAGAATTATTATGCCAAGCAATTAACTGCGATCAAAGAACAGCGCTGAAAGCAAATGCAACTCAGCCTGAGTTAAGTTAAAAGTGATTTTATGTATCCAAAAATTTTCAGGAACATCTTCCACTGTTGTTGTCGCGTTAGACATTCCAGATTTTAAAACTAATCTTACAAGAAAAGTGACTTTAATTTGGTCACAATTTTTAATTACTGTTTTCATAGTATGGCGCCACACATCCGTGATTAAATTATCTTTCTTGCCCAGATCATTCACGCAAAAAGTTGCTCCAATAATAGCAGTACCGTTACTAGACTCCGAATCCGTAATTGGTCAGCTATCTACTCGATTTCAAGTGTAGAATATTAATATGCGCATTAGCCGATAACGCAACTTAATTTTTGCAAGACATGGTTGCTTGATCCTGTTTCATTGTCAACCTTTAATTCTGAACCTGAGGATTTATTTGTAGTTCGTGGAATATTATTAGGAAAGCTGCATAAAATTTAAATGCTGTGCTAAGTTGTGACTTAATTTTTTAGTACCTATCAATCGTTTGTCTATTGAAATCTATTTAAATGATCTTTCTCACGTTTCTATCAAATTAGAGCAATCTTAGAGTAGACCTTTCTGGTTTAATCCAATCGAGAAGCTTCGCGTAAAAGGTATCGACGCAGCTAGTAAAATCTATGTGGTATCAAAATTGCACGAAGCAGGATGTTAGCCGTCAACGTTTTTTCAAGAGGTTCGTGACTGATTAACAAATAAGATTAGGTATTCATCCATCTAAACATGCGTGACGAAATAATCAAAAGGTGTCTGACCCAACTGTCGAGGATATATTGGTAGGTACAATTTATTTTAAAATTAGTGCGCATACTTTTCGCAAATCACATACACAGTTTATAGTTAGATACACCCCGCCCACAAACTGCTCGAGATGCCTGGTTCCTATTGCGCCTGATTTGTAACCTATCGTGTAAAATAAGCATAAAGATGCTTTTGGACTAGTGGGGTACGAATTGACGTATCGAAAACACGTCGGTTGTTTGAACACGGCTGTGGACGCAGCGCATCTCAGTGTGTGTCCGTTGTGAGCGCGCGCGACAAGTTCACCAACCAAATACCATGCGCCAGCCGAGCGCCAAAATCTGAATTCGAATTCAAATTTAGATTTTTCCTTTTTTTTTGTTTATTTTTTAAAACCAGATTCAGAATGTGGAAGTGTTTATTTATTTTAGTGGTTGTGACTTTGACTTTCACTTGCTCGGAGGTTGGTAACATTATTTACTTTCGTTTGGACTTTGTTCATAAAATGTCCTGTCCCGTGTTCAATATCCTTTGCTATCATCAGATGTAACCAATTTGTGGTCAAAATGATGTCTCATTATCATAAAAAACAGTCCCGTTGGGCCAGTTCGTAGGTGAATAAATTATTTTTATTCCGAATTCACGTGCTTTCTTAGTTTTTTAAGTTTAAATTAATAACCACAAGATTAGTGTGATTTTTGGCAATTCTAGATGTGACACTAATATTTTACACATCAATAATAAAACCAGTTCCTTGTGAATTTGTTTGTTTACAACTGTAAATAAACGTTATCCATGATTTAATTATGTATGTACATTTGAAAAGAAAATCACACGCACGTTTTTCATTGTGCTTTTAGAAAAGGTGTGTTGTGTATAAAAGGAAAATTAACACTCTACTGTAAGTTCTTTGAAAGTTGTTTTATGTCAACCGAGGTGCTTGTTAGGGTTTCGTAATCTCGAAATGAGAAAATAGAATCCTTAAAGGAACTGTTTTCTTAGGCATAGAAATGACTACCCCTCTCACAACCCATAGTTTCGTAAAAGGTTACATAGGGAATTCTGGGCAGGAGTCGGAGCATCCTTGGGCATTAGTATTAATAATAACTTATTGCAAGCTCCGATCCTACAAAGGCCAGTCCAGACGTCGACCTACTTTGTTCTCACATATTTTTTATTTAGTTATTTGAGAATGTCTGGACTTTTAAAAAAACCGTGACCCCTTTCGGCGTTTCTTCTCAGAGGTAGTCAGGAAACGCCGAAGCTAACTAGAACATGAAGTGACATGTAAAAGAGTTATAGAAAGAATATTTACGGACTAATAAATTTCATTGCAATAAGTTTGCCAAACGTGGTGATTATGGTAGTAGGTACTGTTCACTGCGGCGGTCTCGATTTTTTTGCAACAGACATAGTATTGATGATGATGACGATAATTAATTCACACCATTTCCATCAGTTTGCTAAACGTGTTGAGTATGGTAGTATCACGACTGTTCACTGCCGCGGTCTCGAATTTGTAGCAACATCCATCGAGCTGGTAATGATGATGATTATGATCTACGTATATACTGCGATTACAATATCGATAGGAATGCACTCTCAGACGTGTTAGCACCTTACTTACGGACTCATAAACGATGAATAAAGCGCTAACGTCTATGCACAAAAACATAAGGTTACATGCGCATCAGCGCTTTTTGCAAAGCGTTTTAATAGTACTGAAACTTGCTTTTTACCGCACATTGTCCGTTGTTCTTTTTCAATGAACATTCGTTGGACTATCCTAGTAGTCAGCCTCGCTACCAACTTTGTTAATATTTTCACCACGGCATGACGATTCGAGAGAAGAAACTAATTTGCACTTATTTCAAATATTCAATGCCAATGCTCTGCAACCTGCCACAAATGATTCATCATGGTAGAACAATACGTACACGTACAGTCACGTTGTGTTCCATCGAGCTGTCATGGGAAGAGACTGCATGAGTTGTTCTATCATGTGAGTAACAAGGAACTGGCCGTAAGCTTTCAGGACTCTAGAAAAATTACAAAAGAACACTGGAATTCGGAAAATGGATTTAAGAATTAATTATAATATGACTCAATTTTAGTAAAATTTTATTTCATTTGCAGTCCAGAATTTAATATTAAAGTTGTATGTTTCATACAGGCTGATGTTGTGCGAGATGCAAGGGGGGTGTTCACAAAGAATATCTTCGGCGGTGTGTGGGGCAACCGGCCGCCGTTGATGGAAACCAACCAACCGAGGACCACGTGCACTTGCAGTTAGTATCATCTTATACTGTAGTAATAGATTACTAAAAAAAGCAAATTATCAAACCTTTATGGACGCGGACCACTAACGAGTGGGAGAGAAAGCTTCACTAAAGGTTATGCTTCATTTTTGGGAAAAAATACATGAGTTATACCGGAGAATTTTAACCAATAACGGACGGTGAGATATAGAATTGTTGCAATGTCTTGTTAGGAAAATTCGAAATATAATGTCCTTCAAAAATGCTCCATCATCAATATAATAACCCACCATTGTAACGCATTCTTAATCTTGTCTTCCTGTTTAGATTTTTGATAAAATGAAGACATCACGTGAATGTCAATGAAAGTTTTTATTTCCGTTTCTATTAGTTTTTCATTTGCATATCTAAGTAATATTTGAAATAAAAAAAAAAAAAAAAAAAATCTAAGTAACTATGAAAATGAGTAATACATTGATTGAAACAATGAATGCTTAGAATAACATTAACCGAGGCATTAGAATTATTAGAAATGTGTCTAATGACAAAGTCATTGTTTTGTTTGGGGGAAGTGAGTGTTTTCATATGACTAAAAATGGGTAAGTATTCATCTAACTTTACGAATTGTAAGTGAGTACATACCTGTAAACGATCAGTAACTACCAAAATTGCAAATTGACTCATCTGCAACCAATCCAATAGTCTGATGATATTTTTACTTCCAAAATAGGCCTTCTATTTCGAACCAATGATTTTCATCTAACGGCTGCTTGCGATCTCTCAGATCATCTCAGATCGTCTACATACAGGAGACTCGTTCCACGCTCACAAGAAGACCTGTTGGGGTATTTAGCAGTGAACATTTCTTGGATGATTTTCAAAGCGACGTTAAAAACCCGATAAAATTCTTTCAGGAAATGTCTATACATATATCTAAATATAAAAGGATGGAAGAACTAACTCCCCTTATCCATGATTCCAGAATGCGGTGAAAGGAACGAGGTGTCCCGTATAGTGGGTGGTGACGAGGCCGGTGTCAACGAGTTTCCCTGGATGGCGCGCCTGTCCTACTTCAAGCGGTTCTACTGCGGGGGCATGCTCATCAACGACAAATATGTGCTTACTGCCGCACATTGTGTTAAAGGGTGAGAGATTTGATGATCATAATTATGAAGCAATATTATGATCATGACAAAGAGTAGAACTTCTCAGGACTTATAAAAAAAATCATACAAGGGAATTTGGGAATTTCATCAAGGACTCCGCCCAGGTGATCATAAACCCATTTGCTCATCATGATGATTATGGCAATTTGCCCTTACGAACGTCTTCTATAATTTTCCATGGACTCAATAACATTTCTATCAAAATTATTGACAAATCGCAACCAAACCACATCGAAACCAAATATTTTGACAGATTTCGTGTTAGAATTGGCCTGCTGGTCTATAGCCATATTCCTATGCATCATAAATAAAAACAAACCGTTTAAAATTGCTATTTCGCAGCTTTATTTCGGTACAATATCAACTTCCAAAATATTCGTGTTCTAAAAAGGAAATTTAAATGTGAGTTTTATTTAGATTTCTGATATCGTTCGTTATATTAAATAGGTATTTTTCTATGTTCCTCCACTCCTACAAGCCTAGCTGTTTGCTAGATAAATCATTTTTATCTGCGATGACTCTTTTGGTGGCACAGAAGTGTGAACATGTTTGTGAGACAAGTGTTTGTTCAACGAAGCTCTTGACAGGATGTTGACTCGAAACACAACCTACTATACCTACCTCATCTTTCAATTATATTTAAATATTTCAATTTTTACTTATCGTATCGACGAAGCTAGTAGTATCTATAATTAAGGTTAATCGAAGCTAGGTGACGTAAATATTTAGTTTCAAATCAACAATAGAATTATTTAAAAGGCTATTGACATATTTAGAAGTAGGTTAATGATAAAATAACGATGATGAATGATATTGGAAAATCACTGTTAAATATACGGTACCATAAAAAAAACTCGAGTGTTGTATTTGTGTAACGTACCTATAGTAATAAAATTTGCAGTTTTTAATACTAATAAAAATGCTAATTTGCTAATGCGTTCCCGAAGTTCTGATTGCTCTTCATATGTTTTAATGACTAATACGGACGAATCATATCGAACTGCAGATGACATCGTTAATCATCGTTATACGAGTCCGATAACCTAAGAATTGGCAAACAAGTCCGAAATAAATTCATGGTACGAAATTGTGAATTCCAATCAGTATCGATAAGTACGTTCACCTTGAAACCGGCCCAGGAGCAGGCTCCGAACTTAAAGTTCATTATCCTCAACAAATGACCATTTTAGGCGCCTTCGTGATGACTTTTTGTTTAGGTCGACAGCTTAATCTTCAGGTATGGTGCACATTTTCGGACTGGTGGTCGTAAATGCGCAATATCGGGGAGTTCAAAAGGTGGCCACTTACGTCTCGGCTTATGACTGTATTGTTTGACGACAGTAGCGGGGGACTAATGTACGCAAGTGAAAGCGTAAATGAGGGACATTAATAGTATTCATGACCGTGGCCCGCCAAAACACTGAGTGTCACTTTCGCTCAATGTCGACACAAACTTGACTTGGTTACTGTCGTGGGGAACAATTGACATCGAAATTAAACAATCAATTACACAATAGATGCTCACCGAGTGAATTTATTATCTGTCACGGTAGCAGAAGCTACTGTTTACCTACAGAAAGATTTCCAATCGAATTCGAAAGTTAGTGAAGTGGCTATTTAGAAGAATAAACGAATATAGAAGAAGGCTTATATAAGTTTAACAGTGGATATTTGGAATTAGCACCACTAGAAATAATTTCTCTTGTAATAAACCTTATCTATACATATAATAAAAGTGTTACTGATCTCTGTCTGTACATGGAAGATATTTGAGACAAACTACTGGGGGTCAATATTAACGCAATAGAGCACAAAAAAATGATTTTTAGAATTTTTGTCTGTTTTTCTGTGCGTTTGTACGCGCTAATCTCAAAAACGGCTTAATCAATTTGGATGCGGTTTTTACTAATGTATTGTGGTAAGCTTCACTTAACCTTTAGTGTTTATTTAATACAATCGGTTCATAAATAAGAAAGTTATGACAATTTAAAGAATCACGTCAAACATTTATTGGAAAAATGGAGAGAAATGTCCCGATCCTCAATGCAGAGCCTAAACCACAGAAGCTAGAAACATGACATTTGGACAGTAGGTTCCGTAGGAGGCTTAGGCTCTGCATTGAGAAACGGGACAATTCTCTTTACAAGTATTTGGACAGTAGGTTCTTTTTGTGACGTAGGCATCCATAAAGAAATATTTTTTGGAAATTCTATCCCTAAGGGGGGCATAATAGGCGGTTGAAGTTTGTTACGACATTCACGCAGACGTAGTCGCGGGCAAAGTGCTTAACAATTAAAATCCGAAGTTGATTTTCGTTTAAGAAGATACTGTAGTACCTACCTACGAAAACAATAAAAATACCATGAAGGTGTAGGTAAAGATGGAGATGAACACGTACTGAAAATCGAATCTTTTGGCCTTGAATATTTACTTTGGAATTCTATCTCTTTCAAAATACCCTTTTTAAAAAGAGATAGATTCCCAAACTAAATATTACATCTTTTTCTAAGTAGGTGTGTAAAGTGCTTAACAATTAAAATTCGATGTTGATTTTCGTTTTAGAAGATATTGTAGTACTTACGAAAACAATGAAAATACCATGAAGGTGCCTATAGGTAAAGATGAACACCACACTACGAACACCTACCGAAAATCTAAACATTTGGCGTTGAATATTTACTTTGGAATTCTATCTCTTTCAAAATACCCTTTTTAAAAAGAGATAGATTCCCAAACTAAATATTACATCTTTTTCTAAGTAGGTGTGTAAAGTGCTTAACAATTAAAATTCGATGTTGATTTTCGTTTTAGAAGATATTGTAGTACTTACGAAAACAATGAAAATACCATGAAGGTGCCTATAGGTAAAGATGAACACCACACTACGAACACCTACCGAAAATCTAAACATTTGGCGTTGAATATTTACTTTGGAATTCTGACTCTTTCTAAATACCCTTTTTAGAAAGAGATAGATTCCCAAACTAAATATTCTATCTTTTTCTAAGTAGTGTTCAAAATTCCAGGGTAAATATTCAAGGCGAAATGTTTTGACTTTCTGTAGGTGTACCTACGTTGTGTGCTCTCCATTTTTACCTTCATGGAAAATACCTTACATCAGTCACATCATAAATATTTGCATGAGTGAGGTCTTTGGATGAGTCAACCTTGTTTTTAGATTAAAAGCTCAGGATTGTCATTTGCATCGAATTTATGAGTTTGTTTATCTAAACTGCAGGTGTGAATGTCTAGATTTGATCTAAATATTGCCTTGTTGAGAATTTTTACGAAAATACGAGATATTTTAATGATAGGTATTTTCCGTCTTTACTGTAGTAAAAAGTAGTTTGTAATATTGATTTCAGAACGTTGTTCAGTTAAAATGTTAAACTGCTCAACAAAGATCTCCTTAACCAACTGCTATACCAAGGAGTTGTCACTATACTGTAATTAGTGGACTGTAACACATGGGAGAAAGAATCCGAAACCTTTTTTTCTGAAATTAAGACACCTCTCCGAAATAACAGGACTTCTTATTTTAAGTATTTTAGAGAAAGCTGTTTGACTAACCAGATCCAGCAAATTGACAATATTTTCTATAAAGTACATATATTCTTGTTTTAGCATTTTTTTTACTCAATGCTGAGTGTGGGCTTTTTCATTGCACTAACTATTATTCTATAGGTATATTTAATAATAATGTGTTTTTGCTAAATGTTCCAGGTTCATGTGGTTCATGATCAAGGTGACGTTTGGAGAGCACAACCGCTGCAACGCGACCGCTCGGCCGGAGACACGCTTCGTGTTACGCGCTATCGCCAACAAGTTCACTCTCACCAACTTCGATAACGACATAGCTCTGCTCCGCCTTAATGAGAGAGTGCCCATCTCTGAGACCATCAAGCCGATATGTTTGCCCACTAATGCTAGTAAGTAAACTTTTTTAGACTATTTTATCTAGATAGAAAACCATAGAATTACAAAAGAGATTTTGTACCTACTTGTATCAATATTTACTGACACATCTAAGTACGAACCAACTTAACGATAACGCTACAGAAATCTAAACAATAAGACAATTAGATTTCTGTGGATGTAGCCAACAACAACATTTTCTTAAGCACTGCATATTATAACAAAACTCTTACCAAAAATACGAATACCAATTCAACAGAAAACCTGTACTTGGGCGTGAAGGCCGTCGCATCAGGCTGGGGTACCCTTACGGAAGAGGGCAAGGTATCCTGCACGCTGCAGGAGGTTGAAGTGCCGGTAATCAGTAATCAGGAGTGCCGCAACACCAAGTACACCGCCTCCATGATCACCGATAACATGCTGTGCGCTGGATTCCCAAAAACAGGACAGAAGGATTCTTGTCAGGTGCAAAATTTTCATTTTCATTTAGAAATATCTAATAGGTGACTTTGAGGGGTTCGCGACTACATAGGAAGGTTAAGCTGCGCTTGCAATGGTCAGTCCGTGGATGAGTGATCATTCCATACTCGACGAGACCTCTCCGTGTCTCGGAGACCAAGTTAAACTGTTTGTCCGAGTTGACGGTCTACGAGACCTTACGAGGAGTCAAAGAATTATGTCAAAAATGCTTAAAAAGCTGACTTAATTTTTTTTTAGTTTTGAGTGCACCCAATTCTCTCCACTTTCGATTGTCAGTTGCTTTCTAATATTCAAGTAGACTGAACAAATAATAAGTACAAAATTTTGTGTAAGTGGGTAGCCGTGATTAAGCGTTTTGCTTTTAACTGAATACTGTTTTACAGTTAGAGTTTTTGTTGGCCTGTCAGCTTATAATATGCAAATTGATTGGCATTAATATTTTTTGTAGAAAAGTAAGAGGCAATATTTTATGTTCGAAACGATTTTTAAGCGTAGTGTAATCTAGACACGCGGTAGCGTGTCAAGCCAAGTTCAAAGGAAAAAGGAACTGGCGACGCAGCAGCCGTGTGTTATATTACACGAACCATTTGAAGCCACTTTTGACCCCTTAATAACTCAAAATCTATTCTACACAACCACATGAAATTTGGTTTATTTATTAAATTTCCTTAGATTTAAGGGTTAACAAGAACGCCAAATTACATAAATTCAGCTCAAACGGTTATTGAGATATTAACGTCTAAAAATCGGCATTTTTAACACTGACTGACATATATACTGGCCTGCAAAAATAAGTATCACACTTTTAAAATTGCAATAACTTTTTAAGTACACAAGATATATTTTCGAAGCAAAAAGGACTCAAAAAAGAGTTTAACTTTGTTACTATAGTTTCAAAGAAAGCTGATAAAAATTGCTATAAAACGTTTTTTATTTTAAATCTCTAACTTCTATAGTTTAGAAAAAATTGAAATTTTAAAAGTGTGATACTTATTTTTGCAGGCCAGTGTAGATCAAAAACCTAACCCACTTCTAGATGACCTAGAAAGTTGAAATTTGGTGTTCAGCTGGGTAATTGTGTGTGTACAAAGGAAAAAGTCAGAAAACAGTGAATTTATATGATTTGAATTTTTTTTCAAACAATCGATTTTTATTACTTAGCGCCTTTCGAAATTATAATAGCAACAAACTTTTTCTTTCACAGGAGAATAGGTTCTATGATTCCATGATGAAAGGTCGCTTTTATCGTTTTGTATACCAGATTATTTGATTCAAATGGGAAATAAAAATATACCTAACAGACAAATGATAAAAAAAAGAAAAACAAAGGCCCGCCTTTGTATTTCTAACGTTCAAGAAAATGTAAAAAATAGCACAAAAAAGAAAACTATACAGCGTAAACGTTTTACAGATTACTTTTGAATGATGAATAATAATAATTTCTTTACAAAAAGTAATGATATCCCATCAAAAACATAAAATATGTGAAAATGGGAGCCAAGTTCAATAATAAGAATATGCGTGGTTGTCGACTTCGCCGGCAAAAGAATTGAGATCTAAATGGGTGCCAAGTTCTGTAGATAATCCTGAAATTTATTTACACAAAGCAGATAACTTAGGATAAATTGAAGCTCAAGATTTGTCTTGGCTAGTTTTCACATACAAGTTATCTTATATTTGGCTAATCAACTTATCGTCTTTATGTTATACGCAAGTTACTGTTTTTATATTGTAAGGTCAACATAATTATCTTACTCTTCTAAAAATTAGGTTTGCTGGTAAAAACTAGCCAAGTCAAACTTGAGTTTCAATTTATCCTAAGTTATCTGCTTTGTGTAAATAAATTTTAAGGATTATCTACAGAACTTGGCACCCATTTAGATCTCAATTCTTTTGTCGGCGAAGTCGACCACCACGCATATTCTTATTATTGAACTTGGCTCCCATTTTCACATTTATGTTTTTGATGGGATTAAGTATTTCCAGACAAATCATTAAATTTTCTGAGGGAGCAGTGATATAATGATCACTCAGAAAAGTTGGATTCCCTGAAAACAAACAGGTTCCGACCCAATTTCATCGCGACGCGTAAACCAAAAACATGCTAAATATCTTCGATTCTGGTGCGCGATAAGCTGATAAAGATGTCTTATAACTTCATTCGCTAGGATTTAGAAGACCAGCGCCCATTGAATTTGAAGGATTTTGACTGAACAAAGATCCGATGTGGCAATCACATTGAATCCTAAAAATAACGAATGTGGGCGACGCGACATCTATTTTGATTATAATATAACTGAGATTTGTTAAGTGTTAACTAACTAACTAACAATATTTTGTTTCAGGGTGACAGCGGTGGTCCACTAATAGCCGAGAGAAAGAATGACAAGCGCTACGAATTGATCGGTAATGAATGTAGTTTATTTTAATGTATGCCTAATTTGCCTAATGTTCTGCCCCCGATGGGCCAGGCAAGCTAACTGTTTGAAGACAATGAAACTGAAACTGCATGAAACTGTTTATAGTCATCGAATGCTAAGTTTCTTTAGAAATCATATTAGAACAATAAGCATTCGGTATCTAATGTGTTATTTATTTTTAAGTTAGCATTAATACAAAATGCACTTTCTAACAAAAACGAAATCCGCAGGCGTGGTGTCATGGGGCAACGGTTGCGCAAGAGTGGGCTACCCGGGCGTGTACACGCGGGTCACCAACTACCTTGACTGGATACGTGAGAACACGCAAGATGGTTGCTACTGCACCGATTAGATCTAGAGCCCATCAGTGCCCGTCACTGATATAGAATAGTATATTAACTTACATTTATTTTACTGCCATTGTAGGACAGTTAAAATAACGCCATCTAGGTCAAATTTGCAGAAAGTAAGTTTCCATTCTTTGACGGTAGATGGCGTCATGAGTTATAATTTTAGCATTATTTTTGTGTAGCCGTATTTTATTTAGTGTAAAGTAAAGTAATTTATAACCAAATATTTGGATAAAAGTACACCACAATTTTGTAGACTCATATTTATTGAAAAAAAGTAAGGCGTTAGAAAAAATATATTTATTTTAATTTATTAATCGAAATTAATTTTGAAATGTACAAAAATATCGATTAGTAGGTTTATAGGATTAAAATAGTTTAAATATACTTGCCTAGGCAAGTAATTATGAGCATGGGATCATGTCATAAGCGTATTGCCATAAATATACAGGTTAAGTTTTAAGTATTTTAGGGGTTTTATTTTATAATTTTATATGAATTTTAAACCATTAAAGTACCTCAAATCAACATCTCTGTTTTATTACTAGCAATATAACATAACATAACATCACGCCTGTATTTTCCGAAGGATTAGGCAGAGGTGTATAGTAATAAGTAGGTACCCTCATTTCGCCGTTATGTTTAAGTCCCATGTACCCAACAGGGAGCGAGCATATTGCCATCAACCGGGCACAAATCCAAACTCCGGGATGCTATTGAGTAATTCCACACGGTTAAACCCAATAACACTTTGGTCGACCTGGGGATCAAACCCACAGAATCTCACGATCAATAGTCGCGCTTGCCACCAACGAGGCAGTTACTAGCAATATCTTGTTATTATAATAATTAAAAAATCTTCCCATCTACCAGCTCTATAAACGGATCGCAGGATTCAAGTAGAGACTAGCAGCTGATTAAGCAAAACGATTTGTTTTTGGCCATAGATACCGGGCAGTAATGCTGGTTTATCGAATCCTCGAGGCTACTAAACTTGCGCAGGATCAGTGTATAACTGAAACTCGTTCAGAAATACCTTCCGCCCTACATTGTTACACTCGCATATTTATACTACAATCAAGACCTTGATCTCTGATTTTGTTTCGGCTTTTCTTCTCAGAGCTAGTCAGATAGGAAATGCCGGTGCCATCTAGTCCTAATAAAAACATTACATTGACTTGTAAAAGTGTATGTATAGGTCTACCAGAATCTGATGGCAAATAGGGTAATTAAATGTTTTTGTGGGTAACACAAGGGTAATTTGAATAAAAAGTCTTGATACTTGTAATTTTTTTTCTTTAATTTCTTCTCGATCTTCTTCCTGCCCTTATCCCACACTAGATGGGGTCGGCGCAACATGTATTTCATAAATCCATGTTGTTAGAGGTTTTGGCTTATTGTTTTATGTGACCCAATGTGCTTGCTGATATTATGCACTGGGTCCCAAAATGATATGCTGATATATGGTTTTTTGCAATTTTATTGTAATGGAAAAGGAAACCTCGTTAAAATAAGTATGTTTATTAAAAATGTTTGAACAAGAAAACATTAATCAGAATTGGAAAACGTATCAACTACAGTCATACTCGTTTGGACAAGTGACATGATGACATTACCATATGAAAACCACTGTTTGTTATTAATTTTTAATGCCCTGAGATTCTGGTTGACCTATAACAGATTTATTTACAGAAATAAAAAATCATTTATCATTTAATAAAACAAACAATTTGGGTCAACATCCTGTTCATCAAAAGACATTTGGAAGAAGAAGTCGAATGATCGTCCATCGATTCATCTCCTAGACTATTAGGCACTTTCTCAGCACCAGAGAAAAGCGTAGGGATTGCCTTAAGGGCACAGCTCGACAAAATTACTTTCACTCTGTACCTTTTAGGTCAAGAGTGGTCCATTCCAGGTTAGGAGGACGCTGTTATCCTAGCGTGAATAAATCAACATTAAAATACGGTCGTAAGGCTTCTCGTATTTATTTACAACTGTGATTTTTGCTGGTAGTTTGACAGAAATATTACTTGGGCAGAAAAACTTCTTTAAACAAGGCGACGTTGTGTGAATATCATTACAGTTACTTACATTCAGCCTGTAGATTTTAAGATATAGTTGACTGTTCAGATAGACCACATGGAAAACTAAAAAAAATATCACTGCTGTACTTATGGAAGTACAAGGGAAAGTACGCAACGTTTAAGTAGCTCTTCAAAACATTAAACTAAACTGGACATAGGGTTGACGACTCTAGATAAGGAAATGCCAGGAGTAAGGTAAAAAATTGTGAGCAATATTCCTAATTCAAAAGCTATTCAAAATTTGAAGGCAGATTCCGGAAGAATCTCGGAATTCCAGGAGGGTTGGCAACCCTATCTGTGCACCCTAGCTCGTCAACCAAGCTCTGATTGATAAATCGTCCAACTTTTTGCTGCTAATAAGGTAGAATGACACTTTCCTGATAGAATTTATGTAGAGCAAGTTCTTGTTTCTCAAATCTGATAAGTCCCTTATGTTTCTTACACCAGTGATGCTGTATGAAGTAAAACATTATTGCTTCTTGTCAACGACACAGCAGTTTTACAAAATTTTCTTCATTTCAAACAAATAATTAAGCATTATAATTTATTCAGGGGTCATTTAATTTCGTCGCCGTAATTAAAGACTCGGCACTCTTTTAAGACTCATATAATCGACTGTAATTATATCGCTACGAAGGGAGCGCAGTCAGATATTTATTAGGCTGTGTTGCGACATAATTACATATAAGCAACGTGCAGGTAACTGCGCTCTTATCTTGTAGTTAATAAGACTCAAAATGACCACATGTTTAGCGGTAGACGTGAGCGGTGTGAATGACCGCGGAGGTCATTGCCAAATAAAGCGCTCATTCGCACAGCCCTCGGAACGCTAAAATGACGCATCTGATCTTTAGAATATTAACCAAATCCACAATGTATTATAAACATTTCATAGAAAACTCGCTACTCCAACATGGCTAGCGGGAAGTAACGGACAAAAGTTCAAAACACGAGCACGAGCTTAAAATTTGGAATTTTTAATTTAATTTCGGATGTGTCGTTGCAACATTTTAAAGTCTCTGTACCCATAAAGTGCGTTGAGATCGAAGACATGACTTAGTGTATCAAAAACATTGAACCCTAAGCACATGTAACTTTCTAAAGAGAGTTCAATATTTAAGTTACGGAATTAGGAGAAACTGTGATTTGTTTAAATAAAATTTATTGAAATAAGTTCAAAATGTGGTGGTGTTACGTGTTTTGTTTCCTATGTGCGTTGTCCAGCAGTTCACCGCTCAGTCTAAATAAGGTAGGTAGAATAACTGTAGTTGACAATATTTTATTTTAAATTCTAAACGGTGTTACCTCCCACGCTAAGAGCAGCTTTTTGTAAAAAATAGGTAACAGTTTGATAGCTTGATTTACATAATATATGCGTATGTACCTGCTATCATGCGCAGTTACGCATGTTAAGTAGCAATAAAGTGATTAATTCTTAAAGTACCTATATACAATTTATTGCGGAAGGTTCAGAACTTCCGATCGAATTACTCAGTTAATTTGTAGTAAGCTTATAAAATGCATAGTCTTCTTTACATAGTATAAAACAAAGTCGCTCCCGCTGTCTGTACGCTTAGATCTTTTAAACTACGCAACGGATTTTAATGCAGTTTTCAGCAATAGATAAGAGTTATTCAAGAGGATGGTTTATACGCTCCACGTTAGTATCTATATTGCATCCGTGCGAAGCTGGGGCGGGTCGTTAGTTATAAATAAGTGTCGAATTATTAATGAGAAGAAGGTTCTCTAGTGTCGGGACGAGCTACATACATACGAGAATAGTTCATGTTGTGGTAAAAAGATTATCCAGTCAGCAAGGTTGGTAGCGAGGCTGACTGCCCAGAGAGCGCCGGACGTACTTAAGCATCGCCACCCTTGGAGGCTTTTTTAATGCAGGTTGTCAATTAAGCATTTTGTTATAGCTCGTATTCGAAGATCTACTTATAGGTTTTTGAACCAGTAATCCTTAAATCTGTTAAGATTTAATGAAGATATTTTTTTTTGCCTTCGCTCTATATTTGCTATTATAGAAATATTAGTGTGGGCTATTTAGCGTCATGAAAATTTATACCAGACTATTAAAATTATCTGCTTAATTTATTACATGCTCCAAAGAACAGCCGTGATCATAGTCAAACTGGTGATTGAGGCATAATATTATAGGAGAATGATGCTGTCCATGCTCTCGATATAATGTCTTAGTTTTTACTTCTCTCTTTTTCTTAATTTTCTTATCGATATATTCACTTAATTTCTTACGATACTGACAGGAGAGAGGGTGTTTTCTATTAGTACTGAGAACTGCATTTACTTTCTACGCTATAATATTTACAATCTATTAAGTGTGTATTAAAATTGTTTTGATAGGATGATCTCGTGATCTCTGAAGATTCTTTCCGTGGACCAGCACGTTACGTTAAAAGAGAGTTACCACCGTGTGAAGATTGCGGTAAGTTTTTTTAAGTATGAGGAACCCTTCATTTACTTGTGGTTTCAGCATATTTAACCTGCGTCAAAATAAATATTTTTCTGACATTCAAAAGATTATGTAATTACTTGGGGTAGTCAGTAACAATTAAGGTTTGGTTTAATATTTAGTATACCTTTCTCTGATTATACCAGGTTAGTCGGAAAGGGGGTACTAAGCCGCGGGCCACTTACAGTATCACTGATGATTGTTTAAAAGGAAGGGTTAAAATTTCAAAATTCGATGAAAAAAATTACCATGTAAAATTATTTTTATTTTAGTTTTTTCGAAAATTCTTCATCCCTGCTTTGGTTACGAAATCCGAAAATGGAGCTTCTAATCCGTGACCCCAAATATGACTTAAAATGTAAACACAGCTGATAATAGCTGAGGATAGATAGAATTTAGCGTGTTTTTATGAAATATTTGAACAGCTATTTCTCTTAAACTAATGACTTTTGGGAAAAGTTGTAGAACAAAAGTTATCCATTATTATGGGTACTTAATTACCCTTTCGGCTTAGTATCCTTTTTCCGACTAACCTTGTATTAACAAAAAGTTTCATTTATTTATAGTGGCTATAGCTGCAATTTTTTTTAAATTCCATTTATGCAATTAATGAATGAGAAGTTAGTAGGTCATTTTGATAATCCTTGGTGGAAGTTTAGTTAAAAAATATGTATTACTCTACCTAGTTAATATCAAAAGCGTGGATTGACAAAGATAAGCCACGATAACTACAAGCTTAATAAAAGCATGCAGTACCTCAATAATTTGCCTTTATATGGTACCTACAAAATTTTTAATAAGACTACACAAAAACTCATCGGAAATTAGAATTCAAAAGCTCGCAACAGTTGCTTGTCAAGATACGCAAAAGTTACTACCTACACCTCCTTCGCTTATGAATCATTAAGTGTTTGCTTAAACAGTTTATGTATGTTGTTATTTCGTATAAAGTTAACAACCCAAACACTTCAAGGCTCGATCCTTACGAACAACAAGTACCTATATTTTTGGATAACCACAAAGCAATCATTGAGGTAAATACTTCAAGTATCCATTTTGTATTGACGAAGCTGAGATCTGACCATCGAAAAGCACTTCAGACTGATGGTCTAGACCACAAGTTCACTGTAACGTTGTCCATGATGACGCGGTCATGATCGATGATCACCACCTACTACTTCTCTAATTGCCTAGGTACTTCTAAAGATTCTTTTTATAAATGGAAAAAAAAATATTACAGGGATCTGGTGAAGGAAAAAGTGCACTTACTACACTTATTAAAAGACTATTTACATGTTTAAACATGTTTAAAG
The DNA here is from genome assembly GCA_910594945.2 of Amphipyra berbera. Taxonomy (NCBI): domain Eukaryota; kingdom Metazoa; phylum Arthropoda; class Insecta; order Lepidoptera; family Noctuidae; genus Amphipyra; species Amphipyra berbera. Next base: position 18,630,501 of record OU343128.1, on the reverse strand, counting down.
TCAAGAGTAGCCACGTTTCAAAGTATAGTTTAAGGAGCTATGGCGAAGAATGGATCCGAAACTTCACCGTGTCATATTTCGCAGACCATTGCTGGACATAGGCTTCTCTCAAGTCATATTTCTCATCTCTTATCATAATTTTGTAATATTTTTGGATAAATTTATTGTCATGACAAACTCTATGTGGAGCAATAAGTTAAAGTTTAAACTAGCCACGTTTGTCCAGTAGGTACTTAATAACTAAGGGACAATAAATGACGTTAATTTTCTTCTGTGAGGTTGTGGCGAACGCAATGAGGAACCGCGGGTGGTGGGTGGTCTGGGTTCCGATGTGAACGCGTTCCCATGGCTTGGTCGCCTTATCTACGAGAAGGCCTTCGGGTGTGCTGCCTCGCTCATCAACGACAAGTTCGTCATCTCCGCCGCGCACTGCATGAAAGGGTAAGGCTCGACAGATATACATTAATACTTCAAGGATACCAAGATTAAAAATCTTCTATGGTAATTACTTCATAATTTAAAACTAGACTCTGGAGCAATGAATCTGGGTCACCAACATAAACAAAACAATGTTAAAATGTTAAACAATCTTTAACACTTTTTTTTACAAGATATTAAGGTTAATGTTGGTGACCTGGATTAATTGCTCCCGAGTGTAGCTTCTTTGCCGTGAGATAGCCATAATGTAACATATTACTCCTTTCATGCTGATGTAAGAATAGGGCTGCGTACAATATACCTACTGCCATATAAATAAATTCGGGTCTGTCTGTCTCACCCCAAAGTACGCGTTTCTCTCGACTTGAACTACAGTTAAGCGTACTCCGTTGATTAATTCGAGCAAGATTCTTCTTTATGCTGTGATCTTCTTTAATTCATCATTTTTTTATCAGGTTCATGTGGTTTTTGTTCCGGGTAAAATTCGGTGAACACGACCGATGTGATAAGACCCAGAGAGCGGAGACTCGCTACGTGATAAAAGTGATCGCACACAGCTTCACAATGACAGATCTCAGTAACGACATTGCGTTGTTGATGGTTAACCAACCTGTTGAGTACTCGCATGCCATCAGGCCTGTGTGTCTGCCTAAAAATGATGGTAAGTATCTTGACAATTCATAGACGCGTTAGGTGCAGGTTGGGCTACCAGACGTCAGAATTTGTCGTGACATGTCAGGAATTGTTGGTTCTGGTCAGGATTTCGGCCAGACTTTGAAAATCTCAGGATTTTTTTATTATTGAATGAAATACTGAATAATTATATATTATATTATTATTATGCATACGGTTGTGGCTAGCCAGTCGATGTCCAAAAAGGCACGGCTGGCTGTCCATAATGGTGTGCTGGTACCTACGCTTGTATGTATGGAAGTGAATGTTGGTCGTGGCAGAAGAGGCATGAAAGTAGAATAAATGCCGTGGAAATGCGTTCCTTACGAAGTATGTGCGGTGTAACTTTGAATGATAGATCGAGAAATGATGAGATTAGACAAAGTTGCGGTTTAAAAGGTGATGTAGTGACAATAATTTAAAGGAGTATGCTTAGGTGGTTTGGTCATGTTGAGAGAATGAGTGAACGGCGATTAACAAAAGGAATTTATAAGGCGGATGTCAATGGAAACGCCGGTAGAGGACGTCCTAGAAGGACATACATCGATGTTATTGGTGATGTTCTTCACAAAGGTCAGGTGCGTAGTACTCTCAACCGGCGTGCGTGTATGACAAGATGTATGAATGTGGATGAAGCGAAAGGGGTATGTAAGGGTAGCATGTGGCGTTCTATAGTTTCTGCCCCCATGGGAAAAAGGCGTGAGTTTATGTATGTATTATTTTATTTTTTCGAAGTTGGTCGCCAGCACACAAAATAACATAGGTACACTAAACTTGTATTGCGCGCGACTGCGGCAACAATGTCAGGACATTTTTGTCAATATCAGGCTTTTCGTCAGGACTTTTCTGTTTTACATCTGTTAAACCTAGGTGAAGGTGACCGTACACAGCGTCTCATGGACAGACCTGGGATCTTATTCACTATAACACATCAAAACGGAACACGCAAATAACACGGTCGCATTACCATCCAAATGTGCAATTGGAAAAATAGGGTTCTGCCTAGCCTTTTCCCAATTATGTTGAGGTCAGCTTCTAGTCTAACCAATTGCAGCCCAATACCAGTATTTTACACGAAGCGACTGCCATCAGACTTCCGCAACCCAGTTACTGGGTAATGCCGATATCCTAAGATTAGATTGGTTGTCGGACTTTCGGTCTTCTGACTTTCCGAAACGACCCGGGACCGACTGTTTAACGTGCTCTCCGAGGCAAGAAGGGGTCTCCATGTGTAACGAATGAACGATGTGTAAAGAACGGTCACCCATTCACAGACGGACCACGGAAAGCGCAGCTTAACCTCGCAAATCGTATGATCCGCGCGGTTGGTAATTACCAACCGCGCGGATCTAATCGCTTGGCTAATTAGCCAAGAGCCCCTCTAACTGAAAAAATAGGGTATTCATTTTAAATGTACTGAATTTGATATAGGTACCTATTATTGACAAACGGCCTTTGCGAGCAAAACAACCATTATCTTGAATATATAATTGTATCGCGTTTACGTTTCTAGCGCGTTTTTCTTAAATGTCATAGAGAATACGGGTCCTATATTTATATCCGTTCTCTGTATGTTATCGAGAAATAAAGACGGCCAACATTATTCTTTCGAGAATTAATACCGTGCTACTGTTTTTTGGACCAAATACCTAACTAAAAGGACACTAATTACTTACCTCCATCAAGTTACCTTACCTGCATTATTGTCATAAACTTAATAGAGACTAATCGCAAGGGACGTGGTTCGCGCCAAAAAACGAAGATAATTACTGCGAGCTTCAAGTCTTTGTCAGTTTCTCCGGTGTAATTTTGCAAAATCCTGTTTTATTGCAAATAATTGGAGGGCCCTAAATCTGTACATTTATATCTTAATCCTATATCGTTAAAATGTATCCAACACATATTTGTTTCCAAGAAAGCTTTTTCTCTTCATAAAAGTTCTTTTTCACGAATTTTTACAACATTAAGTCTTTGTGGAATCCAGTTTTATAAGCTGTAATAATTAAATGATAAATATAATAAATTGAACATGAAATAAATATTGACGGTAATGTCAGGATCATTTTGATAATATATTATCAATAAAATATTGTTCGATATAAAATATCTACAATAAAAATCGTTCTTAAAAAAAGGTATTCGTAAGGCGCAATGCACACAAAGAGGACGAGACGCGGACGGGATCCACATTTGTATGAAAAAAAGACAAGCATTGGACATGACATTTCATACAAATCCGCCCCTGTCCGAGTCTTACGTCCATTGTGTCTGGCTTGCGGCTAAGATACAGACCTTTTCAATATATAGTCATTAAAGCAGAAAGTTATAGTCCACATCTAAATGGACTTGTGCGAGAAAATGCCCGTTGATCTGCGTAAGGAATGACAGAGAATTAGATCCAGCCTCTCATCTGTATCGGACACAATAACACAGAATAGTTTAATGCGTGCATCCAGAAGACATATTTTGCATTTTATTACATTCAATTTAAATGTTGCTCAAACGTTTTTATTTCTTTATCAATCTCCTTGCTTTCAGATAAAGTGTACACGGGCACAACAGCAGTTGTCGCCGGGTGGGGAGCGACGAACGAGACCGGCAAGTGGTCCTGCACTCTCCTGGAGGCAGAACTGCCGGTGTTGAGCAACGAGGCCTGTCGCAACACCAACTATAAGGCCTCCAAGATCAAGGAGGTCATGATGTGCGCTGGGTTCCCTGAGACGGCACATAAGGACGCTTGCACTGTAAGACATAATTTGTTTAAAGTGTAACAAGGTTTAATTCGATGACCTATTATTTTTTTCTATTTGGATCTTATTGTAGTCTGTTTTATAAATGTCACAAGAAGTTTTAAGGCTTAAATTAATGTTGTGACTGTCTTATACATAATCACTTAAAAAACTTTTAAGTTAAACGGTTTAAATTATTATAATGTTGTATTATCATGGAAATTGAATTTGTTTGCGAAGTTTCAGGAGAATCGGTTAAGTAGTAATTGAAAAATCTGTCGCCAGATTTTAATCAAACAATCAAACAAATATACAATAAAACCGTTTAAAATAAAAAGGCTTTTAAAATTATACTCTTCTTAGAGTCTGTGCAGAGAGAACGGTCGTGGATTTGAAGGCGTCGCAGAGTTTAATTACCGTTTATGTATTGTTAGCAACACAAAAACCGTTATAGTCAATATGGCTATTATTATACTACACGGCTTGACACCTTAACGTGTGTGTTAAACGTATGTTACTCAGTAAATGTAATCTCCCTTGTACGCTACGACGCGCGTGACAGTTCTCGTTTTGCACGGACTAGAATTAATCTTCAATTTTTCAGGGTGACAGTGGAGGTCCATTGGTTGCAGAAAATGAAGAGCACGTGTATGAATTAATAGGTAACTTAGTTTCCATACATACATAATTAATAACCAGACAGACGAGTCCAGAATATAATAGAACCAACTGTACCTGTGTGCAGGGACCATAAATGGTAACTTTTATTCTGTAGAAATTCAAGCGAAATACCGGTTTTAATACCGGTATCAATACCGATATTTCTATAGCATAAGGCTCTGAATAGACGACGGACTTTTTGTCCGGCGGACTGCCGCGGACGGGCATGACAGTGGTTGGTAGTTGTTGCCCGTCGCGATATTCAGCACGTGGTTGAATATTGGTATTTCTATGGAGTAAGGTCCCGAGCAGACTACGGATTTTTTATCCCGCGGACTGCTGCGAACAAGCATGATAGTGGTTGGTAGTTGTTGCCCGTCACGATATTCAGCACGTGGTTGAATATTGGTATTTCTATGGAGTAAGGTCCCGAGCAGACTACGGATTTTTTATCCCGCGGACTGCTGCGAACAAGCATGATAGTGGTTGGTAGTTGTTGCCGGTTTTATTCCCCGTCTGTGTGACATTCTGTTATCCCATCACTGGTAAAGAAAGGTTTTTTCGCTACCGACTACTTTTTAAATTATTGACTTTCATCTCTAGATGAATAATTAATAATAATAGTTTTAATTGATAATTTTACTTTGCAGGTGTCGTGTCTTGGGGTTTTGGGTGTGCCAGAAAAGGCTACCCAGGAGTGTACACGAGGGTCACAAAGTACTTAGACTGGATCAGGGACAACACTCAAGAAGGTTGTTACTGCAAGTACTGAGATATTTCAACGTTTTAAACTCACAGCTTCACTACAAAACACGTGTTATAGAAAACACATATCAAAAGTCCAGATTTTTAACTAATATCTAAAAGTCATGCGAATATTTGTATTGATGCGGGAATCGAACCCACGATTGAGCACAGAAGTTAAAGTGCTATGCCACTGTGCCATTTGAGTCGTTTATTTTGTACAGATATAACTCGAATTTATTTTACGCGATAATTAAATAATTGGAAACAATGTTAATTGAATAATTAATTATGTTAAGTGAAATAAGTCAATTAAGTACCTCAAATATCGGTACCTTAAAGGATAATAGATTGAAAAAAAAAAACATGCTTTTGCATGTTTTTTTTTAACATTGAGGTAAGCTTGTAGGTATTAACATATTAATGTCTATTAGTTTACCAAGTTTCAAACCAATCAGACAATTATTATAAGTGGATAAAATCGATATGTAAACTTTTTTTACAAAGTTATAATAAAAAATAATTCAAACGTTTTCTTTTGTTCTGTTATGACTATTAGAGATGTTAAGGTGTGGTTATGAGTATGTAAGTTAAACACATAGTACCTTCCCAACAAGTACATACCTATTTATTAAATTAGGCCAGGTTCAAGCAAAGTGACAAAAGAAATCGTGAACGTTGAGTAAAGAAGCATCGCGTAATTATGAATTTGCATAAGTCAGGGGTATCACTGTACAAAGTAACGACTTCTTTGAACCTCGCTATTATTTGCTGTCGACGTTGTGACAGCGAAACGCAATAAATTTTATTTTTTATTAATCTGCAGTTTCATTTATTGTTTTCCTTCTTTAAAATGTTAATAATTTTGACAAGACAGTTACGGTTGTAAATTAGTTTCTTTCACTCTATTAAATAGGTAGTCATTTAAATTCAATAATATTTAAATAGCGGATTAAATTATATAGGCACCTACTTTGTTACTATACAATACATAGTAACGGTTCTTCATTGAATAAGTTTTTTTTTGTTTCTGAGGTGTGGTGTTGACGTCATGAGATCATCTTTGAGTACAATGCGTGTGCGCAGTAACGGTAAAATTGTGTTTTACTTCACCATATCGATACAATGTTTATAGGCAAAGTATTATAATATTATTGGTTTAAGAAATCGATAGCTGTCTTCACGTAAATATTGAGAAATGTTGAATCCATTGCGTCTCGACAAAGACTATTGTGTTAGTGTCTTTGTTGCAATAGTGCAATGTATGATAAAATTAGAAAGTAGAACGAATTTGTCTAGATCGAATCCCTATAGATGCATGTGTATGATATAGATGTCTTGGTATACACGGAATGGTACAAGTTCAAGTTGATGGCGCTGGTTCGATGGAGTGCAACGTCCCCATTCCTGTCCGCAGCATCCCGTTGTGGGAACTGCACGTCCAGCCTGGTTTTAGAATATCCGTGCGGAATATAACTAATAGATTCATTCGCCATGTGGAAGATTCTATCTGTGATAATATTTTGTTTGTGCATGAAGAATGTGGTGAGTCAGGAACGGAAATTTTATATCATTATGTCAGGAAAGTAGTTTTTTTTTAGTAAGCTTACGCGTACAGTTTTGATTCCCTTAAAACTATGATTTTTTAAATTATGAATTATTTAATTAAACTGCATGCCTGCAAAGGTTTCATAAGATTTTAATTATTATAATCTATAATTAATTTCATTGTTGATTGGAAACACTCTAAGTAAAAATATAATTATTCAAGGTGGGAGCAGATAATGACACGGAATCAATAACAGAACCAATTCCTGATGATGGCGACTATGGACGAAGGTGTAACTGTCGTAAGTACTGATTATTTTTATGATGTGATTAGCACAGATGGGTAAGCAGGACTCAATAGGAGGAGGGAGGAGGTCTGTAGTGTGGAGTGGGTGGAACAAAGCTGATGATGATGAATGATAGCTTGTACTTTCGGCATTGCCTCTCTCTTGCCCCGTATTTTTTAAATGAAGAAATGAAGGTATTTTTTTAAAGTAATAATATACGCAGATGAGGTAGGTACATAAAAAGCACCGTCACTCGTAAGCCGAAATCATACAACGGAACTTGTTTTGTTTCTTATTTAAGTGCTAAAATCTAAACAAGTTTGTGAGTCACGAGATAAAGCATATAAGCTATAGGTACTGTGTATTCAACTTTTTTTAAATGACTTGGCTATAAGGTACCTAGAGACTCTATAGGAAGTACTGGGACCTTAAGTATCGCCAGCATTATTGTGAAATTACTGATCACGTAATTATCTGTGCGTAAAAGAAAACATACCTGAAAATACATGTCGTATACGAATATTATAGTCCTAAAGAAATAAATGAAATAGAATTAGCATTGTGCAACCGTACATGCAAATCTTCACGAATAAGATCCAGTGGAAGGATAGATATTATTGGACAAACGAGAATGGAACTTTTTTTTTCTAGTACATGTTTTTAACAATTTCAAATTTTTTGACTGCCTCGTTGGTCTAGTGGTGGCAAGCGCGACTGCTGATCGTGAGGTCCTGGGTTCGATCCCCAGGTCGGGCAAAAGTGTTATTGGGTTTTTCCATGTGAAATTCCTCAGTAGCAGCCCGGAGTTTGAATTTGTGCCTGGTTTAATTATAACGGCGAAATGAGGGTGTTACTATACACCTCTACAATACAGGAATACTGGAATACAGTCGTGATGTTATGTTTGTTAAATTATGTTCCCCACATATTTGCTGCTTTTAATTTCGTCCCAGGTTGTGGCGAGCGCAACGAGGCGTCCCGTATAGTGGGCGGGGTGGAGACAGCTGTCAATGAGTTTCCCTGGGTGGCTCGCCTGTCCTACCACAACACGTTCTACTGCGGGGGTTCGCTCATCAACGACAGATACGTGCTCACTGCCGCACATTGTGTTAAAACGTATGTATGAGGGCGTGGAAGTGGAATTATTATTAGGTTTTAAAAGAGTGCGGTAAAAGAGCCTCCACGAGTGTACGTCCGGCACACCCTTGGCAGTCAGCCTTCTTAACTGGTTAATCTTTTCGAAGCAGATTCGTTTTAAATAATAATTTAGCAAGGTATTCAAGTTCGTCTGCTTCGATATAAAGTTACAGTGCAGTATTGCTTTCAATCTGGACATGAACATGAGTTAAATAATATCTCAAACGTTTTTAATTAATTTTAATAATTGTAATTGTAAGGCTAGTACTGCTCGTGGGATTCAACGCTTCGTTCCCATATCCACTAAAAATCAAATAGCTAGGGCTACCCAATAGCAAGAAGCTACCCCATCAGTAAAATCAAGACACGGGAAACATAATTATAGTGTAAACATAATTACGAACATGGGAATATTCCGAAAATTATGAATTACTACTAAACCAGGTAATATATTTTGCTCTGGTAACATTAAATTACATTGCATTACACATTCTGACATCATTACGTTGCCAGAGCAAAACATATTGCCAGGTTTAGTAGAAATTCGTTTATTTCGGAATATTCCCATGTTCGTAGTTACCCTTTCTTTTTCTCGTTGGAAAATCCTCATGGATGTCCCTCGCCCGGGGAAGGCGAGGGGGTCTGCCGGACTCTTACCGGCTAATAACCAACGGTGTTCCTTCTCCTGACCGGCCGGGGCCGCGGGATTCGCAAAAGCATGCACTGCAACCCCGGCTTCGTAGATACTCTAAAGCACTATATAGGTTTGAGTCAGGGTGGTCTTCCACTAGAATAATGCACTGCTGATAATCTGTAGTCCCTATTTATTTACCAGCTATTGATAATTTTTCAGGTTCATGTGGTTCATGATCAAGGTAACGCTGGGCGAGCACGACCGCTGCAACACCACGCACCGTCCAGTGACGCGCTTCGTGATCCAGCTGGTAGCCAACAACTTCACCTTCACCAACTTTAAGGACGATATTGCACTGTTAAGGTTGAACAAGGTGGTGGCTGTTGCGGACAGCGTGAAACCTGTCTGCTTGCCACGGAATGACGGTAATACCAGGTTTACACGATTCGATTCTAGTTGATCAACTGCTAAATCGCATGCGATTTGAACCGTCTGAACAGACTTTCAATCAAATTGAAGCAACAAAAACGTTTATACGTTTGTTGATCAAGTCATTTGTTGAAAGCGATCCGACCCGTCTGAACCTGTCTTATCACGCACAAAGCTTTTGACTGTGTATGGTTCTATTTATGTCTTTCGGAAAGGTCAGACTCGTTTAGGACTGCGTCGTTGGTCTAGTGGTGGCAAGTGCAACTGCTGATCAAGAGGCCCTGGGTTTGATCCCCAGGTCGGGCAGTGTTATTGGGTTTTTCTGTGTGGAAATCCTCAGTAGCAGTCCGTAGCGTCCTTGATGGCGATATGCTCACCCCCTATTACATGGGACTTAAACATAACGGTGAAATGGGTGTTACTATACACCTCTGCTCAACCCTTCGGGGAATACAGCGTGATGTTATGTTATGTCGACCGGAGCGTTTCAACTTAATATACATTCAACAGTTGTGGGATGATAGTGGTGTGACCGTCGGACTGCCAAGTCTCGAGTTCGAATCCAAGGCACGCACCTCTGACTTTTCGGATTCATGTGCGTATTGTATAATTATCACTTGCTTAAAAACAGTGAAGGAAAACATCTTGAGGAAACCGGCATGCCTGAGAGATATTTCTCGAGGGCATGTGAAGCCAAGTCAGAGGCCCATGGGTGGCATAAACTCTGACACTAGGTTAGTCACTAACCACACGAAAAGAAGAAGACAGTTTTGCGGGCTTTACATTTAAGTCTTTATATTTTTCAGATAAAGCTTATACAGGAGTGAAAGCAATAGCCGCCGGTTGGGGCACCATAGCCGAGGGTAAGAACCACTCGTGCTACCTTCAGGAGGTAGAACTGCCAATCCTGAGCAACGAGGCGTGCAAAAAGGCCAAGTACTCCCCGTCAATGATCGGTGACGGTATGCTCTGCGCTGGATATCCTGAGAAGGGGATGAAGGATACGTGTCAGGTCGGTTTATGTTTTATTCAAACTTATAATTACACTTAGGCATTATTACTCATTCAACACTCACTCACTCATTTCAAAGGAATTATTACACTCCAATTTTAAAACTGCAGCAAATCTGTACTATATATACTATAATATTATAAAGAGGCAAGATTTGTATTTTTGTATGTAACAAATAAACTTAAAAACTACTGGATCGATTTCAAAAAATCTTTTGCCGTTAGAAAGCTGCATTATCACTGAGTAATATAGGCTACGGGCGAAGCCGTGAGGACTAGTATTGAATATATTTGATAGCCGAAACAAATAATTTATCTAGGTAGACAATAAATACTTTTCATAGAGATGATTGACGAACAATCGATGATTGGTGTTCCTGGCACTTGAACAAACATCTTATTGTTTCAATTAGAAATTAAACTATGGGTAATGTGTACCTATTAACTTAGATTCCTATTATAAAGTGCCGTATATGTCTTCGACCCGCCCCGGCTTCGCACGGGTGCAATGTAAATACCAATGTGGGGCATATAAACCTTCCTCTTGAATCACTCTATCTATTACTGAAAACTGCATTAAAATCCGTTGCGTAACTTAAAAGATCTAAACGTACAGACAGCGCGAGCGACTTTGTTTTATACTATGTAAAGATTTTCGAACTATTTGTACGGCAGTTTTTAAAATTTATTTTTCTATTGTTTACTTGGTTGCGTTTGTTCCTAGTTTCACCTGATGATAAGCGGAGACGGGGTCTAAGATGGAGCTCACAAATCTACGGAACAGAGATATAGAGAGATTCCCCTATAACCCTCTGTCTGTATGATTTTTGTTATTGTTATTATTTGCTAGGCCCCATAGTCTGAACAAACCATTTTACTATAATGTTAAAATGTGTTTACAATAAAATCATATTGTCATTTTCCTGCATAGTACATTGTTTTAATGAAGCAATCAATACGTATCAATGATGAAGCTATTATGTATGTTATTTACAAATATTTGTATGGCCTACAAATATGTTCCGGGTCTGGGCGATTGTGCATGTGCAGATATGTGTCTGTAAAAGCACCCACGATACAGGAGAAATTATGGGATGGGGCAAAGTTTTTTTAAAAAGAGGAAGAGAAGGAGCTACTAAAGACATTTTTTTATAGGGTGATAGCGGTGGACCTCTTTCAGCTGAGAGGAATGACAAACGACACGAGCAATTAGGTAAGTTACTAGATACATTGTGATGATAGTTATTTTCTGGTCTCATTACACAATCTGGCGACATTGAAAGTATTTAACAATGTCTTAATTAACAAAGACTTTATTTCTTGTTTCCTTGATCTGAATACATTATACATTACATAATATGAAGCATACCGAAATTTTTAAGCGATGTTTGTGTACTCGAAACAAAGACTTTAGCACCCATATTCTAAGACGTTCCTCCAAAACTTACTCGACTCGACTCCACCTTGACTCAGCCTTTCTCACTACCATCGGTAGTTATAGTTGACATAAACGTCCTCGACTCGAGATTTTTCCTCAGTCGAGGTAAGGAATCATATGTCAAACGCAAGGTACCTCGGAACCTACCTTAAGTAAGGAAGTGTCAAAAGTCGTATGTAACAAAAATTAATTTTGAAGACAACAATAATCCTTAGAACTATTTATTGCGGCGTTATTTGCGCGATGCGGCTAAACAAAAATCCTCGAAATTATGTCGTAATAAGTCCACTCTACCTCGACTCATCTGAGGATCCCTCGGTCAAGGAAACTCAAAGTTCACTCGAAATTGCGACTAAGAATACAATTTTGAAGGTGTTTTCGAGGCCGTCCTGAGTCGAGTAAGTTTTGGGGGAACGTCTTAGAATATGGGTGTAGGGATCGTACTACAATATTAAGACACTTTTAAAAACCGTGTCTAAAGTCAAACTCCATTATACAAAAAAGGTTTATTAACTGTTTAGTCTAAAAAACTGTTAAACACTGTTATTTGTGATGTTCTTCTTCTTTTCGTGTGGTTAGTGACTAACCTGGTGTCAGAGTTTAAGCCGCCCATGGGCCTCTGACTTGGCTTTACATGCCGTCGAGAAATATCTCTTAGGTATTATTCCTCACGCTGTTTTGTTTTTGTGGTAAGACAGTATATCTCTACCTCACATAAAATAACATAACATCACGCTTGTATTTCCCGAAGGGTTTGGCAGAGGTGTATAGTAACACCCTCATTTCGCTGTTATGTTTGAGTCCCATGTAATAGGGGGCGTGCTTACTGCCATCACCCGAGTACAAAACCAAACCCCGGCCTGTTGCTGAGGAATTCCACATGGAAAAAACCCATTACCATTTTGCCCGAACGGGGGACCGAACTCAGGACCTGACGATCAGCAGTCGCGCTTGCCACCATTAGACCAACGAGGCGAGTCTCTACCTCCTATTATTTAAAAATCGATTTGATTTTTGTATAATTTGGCGAAATTTAATGGTGTTTTGCAGGCATAGTGTCTTGGGGCATCGGCTGCGGTCGCGTCGGCTACCCAGGAGTGTACACTCGGGTCACTAAGTACCTGGACTGGATACGAAGCATTGCTAACTCTGGGTGCTTCTGTATTGACTGAACGAGAATATTTTTACGTTTGTATGTAAATCTTATATGAGAGTTTTGCATGTATTAATATATTATTGCAAATTATAATTATATACCAAAATTTGTCTCTTTTTATGTATGATAATAATCACAAAATAAGGCTTCAGGAAGGCCTGCAATTGCCTGAAGCTGTCCCATTTAAAACTATGAAATAATATCAGATTTTCTTTATCGTAAAATCGATGGTTTATGATTTCGCAACTCCTATTATGAAGAACCCCCATACCTAATTAAGTGTCTATTATGTTTGTCACTTCGTAACAAGTTTTCACTGGTCACTGTTAGAGGCCTATATGCATATCAAGAATTCTGTCGATATACCTACTAATGTAAACGTAACGTAAGTGAATTTTGAATCGAAAATACTCGTTTCGCACGTACTATTTCATTAAATTGAAATCTTTATACATATCTCTGTATGATACAAATTGTGCATGTCGCAAAAAAATGAACGAAAATGGTATAAGGACTTGCACACAAAACTGCCAATCGGCGCAATGCGAATTCGCAACGCAGTAAACTGCGATACGAATTGCTGCGATGCGATTTCGAGCGGCAAGGCGTCTTCCTTCCAAGGTTCGGGTGAACAATCCCTCGATGATCGTCAACCGTATTGAACGTATTTTATACTAAGTAGAATAAATTTGCGTAAAAATATTTGCGCACTGCTGTTACTGATAAGAAGATATAGGAAAAATCAATTACGCGAATCAATTCGTAAGTTCTTGCGATGCTTCGTGCGAGCTCGTATATTTCTACGATGCGACGTCGCATCGCAGTTTTGTGTACAAGCCCTAAGTTGTATTTTTGATTCAAAATTCGCTTACATTATCGATATATCGACCTTTACGATACTATACGTCAAACGTATAACGTTCGTGCTGGGCCTTCCGTCGTGTCACTACTATGTTGGCTTTCAGCATATACTTTTTTATATTTTTTTACAGTTTGCAGTGAGTTCCAATTTTTATTTTTTAATATTTGTAATGATTGTATAAAACACGTGCGAGTAATATAATAATAGAGCGAATAATCAATTTAAATCATTTCAACATAATAAGGATAATTGGAAGTACTTTCAGTGTTAGGCACAATTATTCTTAATGACCCCTTCTCTTAATAATATAATTCTTCTATACGTGTGTTTGTCACCTAACTCCTCCTAAACGGCTGGACCGATTTGGATAAAATTTTGTGTGTAAATTTCAATGGGTTCCTGGATGGTTTGAAAATACAATTAGACCCGGAAGGTGGCGCTGTTGTCGGTATGCCACCAAATTTTTCGGGTAAGACGACGTTTTTTTAAATATTTCATAATACCCTTTTTTCATAAACTACCTCAGAATTGAGGAGAACAAAAAAAAAGTCAAATCGGTCGTGCCATTTTCGAGTTTTGCGAGACTAACGCACGGCAATTGATTTTTATACAAGGTGTAAATGCAAAAACTGGAAACCTCTTAAGGGCTCATTGTACATATCATAATGAACAACTGTTACTACGGGAACAATCAACAATTCGCGAAAAAAAATCAGCTGATCCTTACATTTTGTCGAGTTATGCGAACATAGATGTATGGAGCAGCAGATTTCTTTTTCGCGATGTTAGGGTTGTCCCTATTAGAAGTTGTTCATAATGATGAGTAACAATCAGCCCTTAAGAGGTTTTCAGTTTTTGCATTAACACCTTGTAATATAGATTATTTTACTATACATATTTTATAGGTGTGATTTTAATTTGACAACTCCGCGGTGTATGAGGATTACAGGGATTTCTGTATGGATTTCAAAAGGTTTGCTTAATCTTTGCATGACGATGACTACATCGTCTTTGGAGAAGAATAAAAATAAATTTATTGTATTTTTTAAGTACTCTTTATTGTTGACAAAAATCAATCAAATATAATCTTACAAAAAATTACTAATTAAATACTTCAGCGTTTAATTCTAATATCTTTAACTGTATAAAATCTAATACATATCATATAATAATTATTATTTTAGCCTCTACTCATGTTTCTCTGAATTAGATTGAAGTTAAGTGTGTCTTGCTCATGGTTCAGTGGCAGTCCTTCAGGTTTGAGTATGGCGTCTGGGGCCTTGAGCGTGGTGTTGTACGTAGGGTTGAGCGGATGCAGCGGTCCCCACGCGCTCACCGCCGCGCGCGCCTCCTCCGTGCCCAGCTTGAAGTGACTGCCGTCGCCCGCCCTTGTTATCCTATTGTTTACCTGTAAATCGTACAAAAGATTTTAATTTGATTGGTCCATCAAGCTAACATTCTATGCACAATAAACAATGTTTATAGCTTACCATTTCTGGTGAGGCCGTTTTCAAATCATAAGCTAGTCCGATCCTCTCGAAAAATCGTATGATACTCGCTGACTGGTTGAAATGCATGGTCAGTTCCGCCGCTTTGTAGTCCCAGGGGAAAGCATGGTGGTAGTTGTGCCAGCCCTCGCCCAGACTTATCATAGACACGAACCACGATTCCACAGGCTGTAGTTTTCTGTACAATTAAGACAGAATAAATAAACAAACCACTTTTTCTTTTAACCGACTTCCAAAAAAAGGAGGAGGTTCTCAATTCGACTGTATGGTTTTTTTTTGTATGTTTGTTCCGCGATATCTTTGCTAATTGTGAACCGATTTTAATGATTATTTTTGTGTTTGAAAGAGTATTCTTTCGAAGTGGTCCCATTTAAATTTGGTGAAGATTTGATGAAGAACTTCGGAGATAGACAATTTGAAGTCGGTTTTTTTTTGTTAAAAAGTTTAATTATCAATGCTATGTACAACCAATGTGTACTTACCCGTCGTAAGGCCTAGTGCCATACAGATGAGCGAGGCTATTGACAAGCCAAGTCCCGTTTAATTGTAGCATGTAGCGAGCGAAATAGCAAGCTAACATCGACTCGAGCAGAGGTTCGCCGAAGAAATGCACTGGCACCCATACAGGTATTACTACAGCAAATATTACGTACAAATAATAATAATATCTGGAATACAGAAAAAAGAACAATTAGGATCAAATGTTGGCAACAACTCTGAAGAGAAACGTCTAATTTTCTAAAATTACGGTCTCGGAGATCTTGCGAAACGTAAGTATTATTTTTGCAGACTTCTGTTTGCGGCGAAGTAAGTAATTATGAGATTAATTTTTACACAAAGAAATATAGGGGTATTTGTTAATTTGCACAAAATCTAAAACTAAGGCAATGTTGATAATCAATTTAAGATTATTATCATTCTAGCCTCAGGTCACAGAAATAAGGATTCTAGCCTTGAGGTTGATTAGATTTTATAGCAGTCTGAGAAAAAGTAAGTAAAGCTCCAAATCCACTAGTATATTTTACTTCGCGAGATGACTTCCTCAACCGATTTTCAATTTGTGGACAACGCCGCAGCACGACGACTTCTGCAAGTTATACGAACTAAGCGAGTCTTCCTCCTAGTCTTTTTATCAACTATGTTGGGGTCAGCTTCCAATCTAACCAGAAGCGGCTGAATACCATTTAACATTACTGACATTATTTGACATGAATTTCCAGGACATCATTGATTGCATATTGTTTGATATGGATTTAAATTTTATTATTTGTTTTATCTTGACCAATGATTATAATTGCATTATTGAATTATTGACAATTGTATGTAAACATTCATTGACTAATTAATTTAAAAAATTGTTATTTTTTTTAAATTGAATGGCCTTAAAGGGCAAAACATGTACGTGCCTCTTTGATTTTTTTACATCATGCATGCAAGATTTGTATGTATTCGCATGTTTAAAAAAAAAAAAGATCTTTATCTTTATTTTTTATCTTTAACACGGAGTAAGTGCCATCAGACTTCCGAAACCCAGTAACTGGGCAATGTCGATATCCTAAGAATAGATTTGGCTGTCAGACTTTCGGGCTTCATACTATGTAACGACTGTCATAGGTATTCATATAACACCCGGGACCGACGGTTTAACGTGCTCTCCGAGGCATGAAGTTAGCGAGCAATGGAGTGTAATAACTTGCACAGTTAAACTATTAGCGCTAACGATTTGACGCTTTATAGACGAGCTACTAGAGAAAGTTTAGATTTGTGAATTTGTATTTACTTTTTTTGGAACATGACCATCCAGTCAGCTTGCATGTCACTCATGTCGATCTTCCTGCCGAGCTCGATAACGTAGGGGTGCTTCTTGTGCATTAGCCAGCCAATGTGGCAAAAGAAGAAGCCACGCTTGGAGTTATGAGGGTCGCCGTCTGTGTCTGAGTAGCGATGGTGCAGCCGGTGGTCGCGACACCAAATGAACATAGAATTCTGTAAGTGAATGACTAACTCAGTAAATAGATCATAACATCACGCATGTATTCCCCGCAGGGTTGGGCAGATGTGTACAGAAATACCCTCATTTCGCCATTATGTTTAAGTTCCGTGTAATAGGGGGCGAGTCTATTGCCACCAACCGGACACAAATCCAAACTCCGGGCTGCTACTGAGGAATTCCACACAGAAAAACCCAATAACATTTTGCCCGACCTGGGGATCGAACCCAGGACCTCACGATCAGCAGTCGCGCTTGGCCACCACTAGACCAAGGAGGCAGTATATATATCAGTATCATAATACCAAATTATTTTGAATTAAAATTAATTTTACCTGTCCAGCGATAGTTTGACAAACTATGAGCACAGCCCTGAGAAAAGGAGATGCTTTGAAAGTTCTGTGAGTGTAGTAACGATGAGCTCCGATTGTGACTCCTTCACTTGCCATGAATGTCACAAATAATACTGGAATAAAACGATTGATATAAGAACGAACAAAATAACAACAATAGATAAAAGTACCATAACGATATTTACAAAAAAAAAAATACAATAAAAAAATATTTTTTGAGACTTACTCCATAGATTGGTTTTCCACTGAAAGTATCCTGTTAGCATCAAGACAAGGCCCCAAAGAGCTAGCAGGTGCAATATGAGGAACCCGATAGCATTTTTCCAAACCACTTTATGTTTGTACGAGTAATCTGTCCCAATTAATTTAGGAACTGTAAATGAATCTAATTTAGTTTTATCATTGTTTACATCTCCCGAGTTATTTAAATCCTTTGAATTTGAAGTAGGAGATTTCCTCTCAATATTTGCTGCGATCATTTTTGTGTTTTGCTACTCACTCGCCTCTAGCTCACAACTGATAGTTTCAGATTAGAAGTCTCCCTATAAAAGCAATAGTCAAAACATTGTATTCTAACAAAATAATGAATGGTTGAGTAATTGAACGAACTTGAACTCACGTCTTTGTATGTTAAATAGGATTACAAATTTTTTCTTTATTGTTGCGGCTTTGTTTATAAGGTCAAATTTTCGGGCAGAATCATTAATTCATCAAGTTTTTTTTTGATTAGTTAAACAATAACAAATCAATTAACAAAACAAATATATTTATGATTTAGTTGATCAATAAACAGTGCCTACGTCTGTTAATGGTACATATTTTTTTTTTTTAACCCTGGAGTTGTTCAGAAATATGTCACAGGTATCTCACAAAACGCATCGGAGCGCATCGGCGTGCATCGCGCTGCATTGAAGCGGACGGAAGCGCAATTTACAATGTTATAAAGGAAATCGACATGTATTTATAACGTTTGAATATAACGTTAGACAAGCGCCCACCAATGTTCGAATATCTTTTGACCATTTCTTTAAGTAGAGTTTCAGCTCATCTTAATTAACCGTTAAGGTTCATAAAACTATAAAACTGTGTTTAATTCCTGCTGGGAGTAATCATGTTGCTTATTTCTATAAATATCTTTGCTAAAATGCGTAAAATGTTATATACAAGGTTAGTCGGAAAGGGGGTACTAAGCCGCGGGCCACTTAATATATCAACGCTTGTTTTAAAGAAATTGTTAAAATTTAAAAATTCAGTACAAAATATTTCCATGCAAAATATTTTTATTTATGTTTTTTTCAAAAATTCTTCATCCCTGCTCTAGTTACGAATTCAAAAAACGGAGCTTCTAATGAGTGACCCCAAATATGACCTAAAATGTAAACACAGCTGATCATAGCCGGGGGTAGATAGAATTTAGCGTATTTTTTATGAAATCTTTGAACAGCTATTTCTCTCAAAGTAATGACTTTTGGGGAAAGTTGTAGAACAAATCCATTATTATGGGTACTTCAACACCTATTCGGCTTAGTACCCCTTTTCCGACTAACGTTGTATAGAAAACGAGACCGTTCGCGTACGGATGTGCGCTAAGACGCCCGCATCCGAGTGCATCCAACCGACTGCTGTCGGCTGTAACCACCTCTAAAGCACGTAAATATGAACTTTTTTTTTATATATAGGTATACATGGTAATTATATTTATTATAGGGGCTCGTGGCTAATTAACAACCGCGCCGATCATATGATTTGCGAGGTTAAGCTGCGCTTTTCGCGGTCAGTCCGTGGATGGGTGAGAGTTCGTTACACATGGAGACCCCTCCTTGCCTCGGAGAGCACTTTAAACCGTCGGTCCCAGGTGTCATACGAATACCTATAACAGTCGTTACAGGAAGTCAGAAGCCCGAAAGTCTGACAACCGATCTTACCTCAGGATATCGGCATTGCCCAGTAACTGGGTTGCGGAGGTCTGATGGCGGTCGCACCGTGTAAAATACTGATATTCAGCCGCATCTGGTTAGACTGGAAGCTGACCCCAACATAGTTGGAAAAGGCTAGGAGGAATATTATATCTTTTTTTCGTTTCCATCCGCTCCGATGTGCTCTGCGAGATGTGAACCGTACTCCGTACTTACATAACTGCAATTACGGTCCTTGGTGATAAAAGTAAATGCAAAATCAGTGCAAATCAGTTTTATTTTTATAATAATTATTAATAAATAATAAGCGAAATTAACAATATGACTAAAATTCACGTCAACTTAAGCAAAACTGGTTTTTCTATTCTTAACGTCGACGTTCAATACGTCCTTTTCATGGTACAATGGCAGTCCTTCAGGTTTGAGTAAGGCATCTGGCGCCTTGAGGGTGGTGTTGTACGATGGGTTGAGCGGGTGCAGCGGTCCCCACGCTTTTACCGCCGCACGCGCCTCATCGGTGCCCAGCTTGTAGTGACTGCCGTCGCCCGTTCTGATTATCCGGTTTGCTACCTATATGGTAAACAATATGATTTAATATGATGTACATATTCTGTCAGTTTAAGATCACGATTAAGGAGGAGCCTACCATTTCTGGAGACGCAGTTTTTAAATCGTAAGCTAATCCGATCCTTTCGAGGAATCGTATGATACTCGCTGTCGGGTTAAAATGCATGGTCAGTTCAGCTGCCTTGTAGTCCCAGGGGAACGCGTGGTGGTAGTTGTGCCAGCCCTCGCCCTGACTTATCATAGACACGAACCACGATTCCACAGGCTGCAGGTTTCTGTAAAAAAGTATAAATAATAATCATCGACTGTAGGATCCAAAGAATGAAATACCTGAATTATTTAACTATAGGTATATACTAGTAAGTAATAAAAAAAATGTGATTGATATGGAGGTAATCTAGTCGAATTTTTTTCTTGATATTCTCGATGTCTTTTTAGAAGCCCACCAGACTTTGCCAACTACAGAAATTCCTGTAAGCCAGTATCTACAACTTCGACCCAGCAGAATAATGCAAAAACGTTCGAACGAACGAAATGATTGAATTACCTTAGAACCCGCAACGAAATTAATCAGAAAAAAAAGGAAAAAGAAAAAGCTGGTTTCCACTTCACTCTGTATCAAGCGGGAGATAGAAAGGAACATGAGGTCATAGGCACAAAATAGATGAATGATGATGATTTTCAATATCTAGTCTAACACCCCTATTCTAAGACGTTCCTCCAAAACTTACTCGACTCGACTCCACCTCGAGTTGATATAAACGTCCTCGACTCGAGATTTTTCCTCAGTCGAGGTAAGGAATCATCTGTCAAACTCAAGGTACCTCCCTTAAGGAAGGAAGTGTCAAAGTTCGTATGTAACAAAAATGAATTTTGAAGACTTTATCGAATATGCTTACGATAATCCTTACAACTATTTATCGCGGCGTTATTTGCGCAATGCAGATAATTCAAATTATGACGTAATAACTTCTCGAGGAACCTCGAAGTTCACTCAAAATTACGACTAAGAATACGATTTTGAAGGTGGTTTCGAGGCCGTTCTGAGTTGAGTATGAGTCGAGTAAGTTTTAGAGGAACGTCTAAGAATATGGGTGTATATAGGTATATAGATTTTTGGAAATAAAACCTTTAAATGCTTAAAAAGCATACAATTGTTTTCCTAGGAAGCATACTTTTACCTTCTAGGAAATCAATTGTATGTTGCCATTTTAATGTCCAATTACTAGAGGGAGAAATGCGAGTTCAAAACGTATCTAATTCTGATATGAAATGGACTTAATCATAGTATTTTTACGACCTTCTGCCTGCAGCTGCCGTATCAAAATGGTCAATTTCTCTACATTAGCCACCGAGTTTAGAAATTATAATTATGAAGCAGTTCAACACATAGTTCTTTAACTGATATAACATACATCACGCCTGTATTTCCGGAAGGGTTGGACAGAGTTGTATAGTAACAACCCCATTTCGCCGTTATGTTTAAGTCTCATGTAATGGTGCGTCCAGACCTGCCGAATGCGCGGCGAATGCGCCGCTCGCGTGCCGCTTGCGAACTGCGCGCGTGTTGCTGGTGTGCGGTTACAGCCTACGTTTGGTGCGCCGCTCTAGTGCAACTCCGGCAAGGCTCGAGTGGGGCGCGCGATAAGCGCGCGCAGCTCGTGCGCACATAGCTTCTTTCGCGTTTGAACTATGAGCCTTAGTTGTGAATTTACTTGAATTTGCTTTGGTGTACCGCAGGCGGCACGCGTGCACCTCCTGCGCCGCTCGAGTATTGAGCGTAGCTTGAGCGCGAGCGGCGCGCAGACAGCGCAGGGGCTGCGTTCGAACATGAAATGCACGCGCGCAGTTCGCAAGCGGCTCGCGAGCGATGCATTCGCCATGTCTGGACGCACCATAATAGAGGGTGAGCCTATTGCCATCATTCGGGCACAAATCCAAACTCCGAACTGCTACTGAGGAATTCCACATAGAAAAACTCAACATTGCCCGACCTGGGGATCGTATCTAGGACCTCACGATCAGCAGTCGCGCTTGCCACCACTAGACCAACTTTTTTGCGCCAACTCTAAGTTATTTTTGAGCATTCTCCTTGGCATTTTTAATTTCTTATTATATTATATTAATTTATTATTATACTACAATAGGTACCAACAAAGAAAAAACACGCCGTCGGTGACCATTGAAAGTTTAACGTGTATAGATGACATGACATTATTTTGACAAGATTTGTACCCATGATACAAGTGGCATGCCTATTATACCGTGCCTTCGGGCCACGTTCAGTTGTCAATCTCGGTTGTCATACGCCTTTGTCAGAAGGGGAAGCACAAAAGTCTCGACAACCGTCTAACCTTAGGATATCGGTATTGCCCAGTAATTGTGTTGTGAATGTCAGATGATAGTCGCTTAGCAGACGGATCTGGTTAGATCGGAAGCCAACAAGCACTTGGGAGCAATGAATTCGGATCACCAATATAAACAAAACGATGTTAAAATGTTAAATAATGTTTTCCGAGATATTAAGGATTATTTTTGTAACCCGGATTCATTGCTCCCGAGCGTATTTATGAAAAGGGCTAGGCAGATGAAGACGTTGCTTTGTAAGCGGGATGTAAACGCTGTGTTAGTTGTTTAAGAATATTGTACTTATTACGTTACTTACTGGTCGTAAGGCCTTGTCCCATATAGGTGCGCCGCGCTGTTGACAAGCCAGGTTCCATTCAGTTGAAACACGTAGCGAAGGAAGTAACACACTAACAGTGAGTTCCACCAACTCTCTCCGAAGTAACGTACAGGTACCCACACGGGGAGAAATATAGCAAGTAGCAGATATAAAGGATAGTAGTATCTGAAACAAAATGGAATCTGATCTTGATTCTATATTGTAGATCAGCGGTCGGCAACACGAGGCCCGCGGGCCGCGTGCGGCCCGCAGCCGCCCTTCTTGCAGCCCGCGACTGTTTTGTAGAATATATAACTGAATAAATCATTACGTTATGCGGGCATTCAAGAGAAGCGCTGAGCGTTATTATCAAAATTATGAAAAAGTGCGGCCGGCCTTTGCCACTATGTGGCCCTTGCCTACCAAAAGGTTGCCGACCGCTGTTGTAGATCATTAGTGGTCACACGGGTGGTTTGGCTCATAGGCCTTGTGAAGACTGGTCATAATGTTTACAAAATTACAGTAATTTTATTTATTTATTTAACTATGTGAACATACTAGGGCTGAAACAGTATAAAATAAAGACAGTTGAGTACAAAATTGTACAGCTTATTTTTTTATATTTTTTGATACATATACAACTACAGTTTGCAGGAGAAGGAAGTGGTAAAATATACCAACATACTTAATATTGCATGTTATTGGTACCTATGACAATATGATATGTATTTAAGAGCACTTTAAAATAAATCAAAATAACAAAACACGTTTAAGGCACACTTCAAAAATAGTGCTTTCCACAACAAAATAATAGTTGCACTTTAATTTTATTACTCATTACTTTAAAAAAATGGTTCGCACTACATAAACAATCAGAAACCACTTGTTTCTGAATGCACCTATTGCTGGCTTTCGCCAACCGCTGCCGCGGCAACGCTCGCTTCGCTCGCTCGGCCCGTGCGTCGAGTGGTTACAGCTGTAACCTAACCTAAACTAGGTACCTTTCAGCTATCTGTTTGTCATTTTATTTCTTATTGTGGGGGTACTTTGAAGTTAGAAGCATTCAAATGATAGTGAAAACAATCATCCTTAAAGCTAGAACCTTTTAAAGTGGGATCCATTATTTCTAAATTCTATAGTATCTATTATATCACTAAAAGTATTACTGAAGTAATTACTTCTTAACTAGGTACTTACTTCTTTTGAAACATTACCATCCAGTCAGCCTGCAAGTCACTCAAGTCGATCTTCCTGCCGAGCTCGATGACGTATGGGTGCCTCTTAGTCATAAGCCAGCCCATGTGGCAATAAAAGAATCCACGCTTGGAGTTGTGAGGGTCGCCGTCCGTGTCCGAGAAGCGATGGTGCATCCTGTGGTCGCGGCACCATGTGTATACCGAGTTCTGTGAAATGATTAGTATAAACTATACTATAGAGTTGGTTTTTGCTAATCTATACCAATAAAATTGTCTGTGCTTTGAGATACTTTTCAGATAATACGTCACAGTTTCTTATATTTACTGTAGTATTCTGTAGTATTTATATTATACGCAAATACTGATAGTCTAACACAAAAATGGGTTTACGAAAATATCATACCAAAATACAGCTCCTTTGTATATGATATTAATCATTATGTTTCAGTTAAACTATAATTACTAAACAGTAAAAAGTAGAGTATGTGGCATAAAAAGTGCATTGCACACTTATACTGTTATTTTACATATTGAAAAAAAATAATGATAGTAGTAGCAAGTCTATCTATACTAATATTATAAATCTATACTAATATTATAAAGAGGAAAGATTAGTATTTTTATATTTTTGTATGTAACGAATAAACTTAAAAACTACTGGACTGATTTCAAAAATTCTTTTGCCGTTGCCAAGCTACATTATCACTGAGTAACATAGGCTACGGGCGGAGCTGTAAGGACACAGCTAGTTTATTATAAGTATATTTTACGGATGCGTTAGTTTTATTTCGAAAAAATGCACCATGTTATGTTCTTTACGTTTCATTAGGTACTTACTAAAATATTCTACTCCAATAATATTATTTCTCCCAAAACATGTCTCTTAAGGTTTCATTGCTCCAAAATTTCCTCAGGAGCTAAAATATTACCCAGAATTGCGAAAACAAGGCCAGTCTGGCAACGCTGTTATCGCTTGTGTTAACGGTGAAGGAAAATAGTGAGGAAACCTGTACACCTGAAAGGGGTCTAAAAAGTTCTCAATGGTGTGTGCAACCCGCACCAGGCCAGCGTGGTGGACTGAGGCCTAAACCTTTCTCATTCATTCAGTTCTATGAGACCCATACCCATCATTGGGATAGTAGTGGGCTGATTATAACTATGATTAAAAGCATTAATATAAAAAATAAATAATGTGTTTTATTACCTGCCCAGCTAGGGTCTGCAAAGTTAATAGTATAGCTCTCAAAAGAGGCGTGGCTTTGAATGCTTTGTGAGTGTAATATCTGTGAGCTCCAATAGTTATGCCTTCTGAGCCAGTGTATAATACAAAAATCGCTGAAATATATGGAAAAAAATGTAAAGAAGATACTGCTAGCGACCCGCCCCGGCTTCGCACGGGTGCAATGTAGACACTAAGTAATGCGGGGCATATAAACTTTCCTCTTGAATCACTCTATCTATAGCTATTGCTGAAAACTGCATTAAAATCCGTTGCGTAGTTTAAAAGATCTAAGCGTACAGACAGCGGGAGCGACTTTGTTTTATACTATGTAAAGATAAAGATTTTAATTAATTAATAGTTAAACTTATAATTTATGCAAATTCATCATTAGATATTCGCTCAACGTTTCGACCAGCCGGGCTAACATAGATAATGTATGGCTTATCTCGTCTCGGCACGAGATAATGCGACAGCAAAATTATCTCGCGCTGCTCATGTCACGCTTGCAGGTTACTCGGATTATGGTCAGAAGCGGCTAAGCGGTTAGTGACAAATCCGCGTTAATTTCAGTTACGTTATCAATATTATCATGCAATGTCAAAGAATAAAAGTCAATATTATAATTTACTTACACCATACACTGGTAATCCAAGAAACTCTTCCAGTAAAAAGAATAACAAGCCCCCACAAAGCAAACACATGTAGTATAAGAAATCCAATTGCGTTTTTCCAAACAATTTGATGCTTGTACGAGTAGTCTGTTCCTATATTATGTTTACCGGCCAGACTGTCATTTGTTTTATCATTATTTTTGTGTGCATCTTCTATCTTGTCAGAATCTTTTATGTTATTTGGTTTCATGTTTTCTGTTGATTAGCACTGGCAGTCTTACTTTACTCTACTCAGTGAGTGTTTTCACTAATGGTTCGTTATGATGAGCCAACATTTATAGGCGGTTTGCTCAAGGTGCTTTTTGTATTAAAATTATTTATTGTATTCGGGGGGAATGAACTTTTATTATTTCGTTTTTTATTGTCATATGTTTTGTGTAATTACATTATACGAACAGGATTGCCAGGTTTCAGGTATTCACCTGGACAGTCCTGTTTTTGTTAACTAAGAAAACAACATCACGCCTGTATTCCCCTTAGGGTTGGGCAGAGATGTATAGTAACACCATCATTTCGCCGTTATTTTTAAATCCCATGTGGGAGGGGGCGAGCCTATTGCCATCAATCGGGCACAAACCAAACTCTGGGCTGTTGTTGAGGAACTCCACACGGATAAACCAAATAACATTTTGCACGACCTGGGGATAGAATTCAGGACCTCACGATCAGCAGTCGCGCTTACCACCACTAGACTAACGAGGAAGTTCACTAAACTTCACTAAGAAAAGTAGTCAATTATCCCAGATTCCATTCAGTCTTATCCCCTGCCTGGCTTTTTGTCTGGTCAATCGGGCAAATTAAAATCTGAGTAGGTACTCGTAGATCTATGGCAAGTTTAAATAACTTCAGGAAAATTATGCTTGTAATAAGTTTTACTTATTTATATAATCTTTATTGTACATACACCAGGTTAACACAACAGGAAAAACTATTTAAATACAAAAATGCACAATGGGCAGTTTTATCGCGCAAGGCAATCTCTTCCAGACAACCTTTGAATGAACTGGAAGAATGGAAACAGAAAAACGAGAAATCTAGGTGTAGAAGTACATACGTACCTACATACATTTACGTAGTTACGTTTACCTACGTTTTCTTTGTAAATGGTTCAGTAAAAGTATTAGGTGCCCATAATTATGGATTTTAAAGAAGGAAGTTTAAAAAATATTTCTACTTGTGTTCTTGACTTGGTCGTGTTTGGCCCTAGTTTCGCCTGATGGTAAGCGCGGACAGGGCCTAAGATAGAGCACATGAATCTAAGGAACAGAGATATAGAGGGATTCATCTATACCCCTCTAGCTCTCACATACACGCGACGGAACATAGTAAACTTCTTGGCGCCGGACTTTAGTGTGAGGGTGGTATTTAGCCAGGCGGACCGTATAGATCCTACCACCAAGCGTGGTGGGTTTTGTTGAATCTTACAGAACGCGTCTATTCCCAGCGTGCGGTGAGGAAGTTTTATATTCTAACCCGTCCCGCCACGGGGTGAAAAACAAAGGTTACTGTAACAATCTGGTAGAGAACCAGCCCTTCGAAGGATTAAAGCAGGGGTATAGGCACAATATGCGCTTAAAGTGTTTCAAGGTTGCTTAGGTCAAGGAATTGTGCCCGTTGCTTCATGGATTGTCTTTGGTAGTTGTAGGACGACTGACTGCTCACTAGGACCCCTAAAGAATTGACCGCAGTAAAATCGGTATCTTGCGTAACGGTTTCGCTATCTCTCGTCCTGAAGACTGGAACCGGTTTGTCCCGTTATTACGCCATTAGACTAGGCCCCCTCTGATTGGCTAACCAAGCCACACCAGAGTTGGTAGTCCTGCTACTCTGGGGTTCCACTTCAGCCAACAAATTCAGGAAAGCCGGAGTTGAACCCCTATTGAATTCTCAACTAGGGCGTTCAGGTGCACCGTGTCACCACTTACCAACAGCTCGCCACAAGCAAACCTGCACAATATTTTCGCAACCTTTATAGGTACTCCCAACCGCAACAATTTGAAGAGAACGGTTTTAATAAAAATAAAAAATTGCTTAAGAGAAGTATGGACATACACAAAAAAATGAGGGTTAATAAAAAAGTTGAAAATAAAAAAAACCCCTTATATAATGTGACTTTTATTTGTGACCACTGCAATCATTGTTATTGAATTCGTAAACAAATTCAAATTATTCAAATTTTACTTATTGGTCACTGCATTGTAAATCACATCAACCAATTTTAATTATAATATATTCTGCATCGCCGTTCACTCGTGTATATAAATGAAAAAGAAAACTTAATTAAATCCCGACTATAATCTACGCACGGTTGAGCTTCGATATCCAAACAGAAATTTAATTAAATCTTATATACTCCTATTACAATTTATTGACAAAGAAACCATTCCAGCGATGCCGATGATGATGGAATTTTTGGCAACCGTTTACCTGGTATTAAGCACACCCATAAAATGATACAGATATGGTTCGCACTCAGTCTTGTAATCAGTTGGGTGAGTACATACTTACTAATTATCTTTATATAAATTAAGGAATTAGAACCACATACAATATATAGGTATTAAAGATACCAACATTTTAATTAAAATAAGATGAAAGACTAAGATTAAATAAATATTAGTAAGTAAAAAAAAAAAAACCCCATTGGTTGGAGACCCTTCAGGTCTCGCCAATAACTGCCCGGTTATGAAGATACAGTCCGCAAGACCATCTACAAGCAACCGAATAGAAAAAAATAAAATAATGGAAATTCTAATAAGCGCCTGGGCCTGCAGTTTCGACGTAGATAGCGATCATTTTACGACGGACCTCGGTCGTTAAGTAAAAACAATTAACTTTTAACGTCGCACTACATTATTTAATAATGAAAAAAAAGTACGTAAAAAATTGTAAGTTCGTCTTTTCGCATCTCAAAAGTTTATCGTTATGACTTAACGACCTATGTCGAAACTGAAGGGCCTGGACCAAAGTAATATCGAATCTGTAAACATTGTTTTAAAGTTCTATGCCAAACAAAAATTCATTACGAAAACGTTTCTACAAATTGTAGCATTGTGATTAATTATCTTCTGCTATTTCTTGTTTTAAGGCACATGGAACAAAAGTCAATACTTCTTGTGGTAAGCTTCAAAACATTTTATCTTTTTAAAAGGTAGATATTTTATTAATCATCACATTTGCTTAGAGTGCGGGATTGCCGGGCACAACCGGCGCATCGTGGGCGGTACCACAGTCCAGCCCCACGAGTACCCCTGGCTAGTGTCCCTCATGCTGGGACCAAAGCTGCACTGCGGGGGTGCCATCATCACCGACCTACACGTACTCACAGCTGGGCATTGCATTACTTTCGGGTTAGCATTTTAAAAAGCTCCGTTTAAAATTATAGTAAATGATTAGATAGACTTTTTTACTTTATTCTTTTCATAATAACCAGCTTTTATGTATCCTTCAGCGTCCATTATCGTGATTTGACGGTGAACGTGGGTATGCATGACCGTTTGGATACGCTATACAAAACGTTGCGCGTAACCTACGCACTCAAGCACCCTCATTTCACCTCCAATGCCGTCCGGGACATCAACGATGTCGCTGTGTTAACCCTCGACAACAAACTCAAGTTTTCAGACAAAATTCGACCAATATGCTTGCCAGAACCAAGTACGTATATCAATCAGGTTTAAGCTCTTTAAGTCGTTAGGATTTTGCAGCACCGCAAGAATGCAGGGTGCAACGATTCTGAGTGATTATATTAATTGTGCTGTTTAGATCGGTATCGAATATTTTAATATTTAATCTGAAAAGAAAAATGTTGAAGAGATAAGAAAACTACAGAAAACAGCACGAGTTTTCTCATCTATGTGATGATTTTATTTTACTGCTTCATTGAGAACTTTCAAACCAGGCGTAAATTAAGATTTAGATTTCTTAATTTGACAAGATTTTCTCACCGATCATTGCATAAATATAATAACAAAATATTTTTCAGCAATGGACTTTAAAAAAGTACCTCTGACCGTGGCGGGCTGGGGCAAAACAAGGCAAGGTGCGTTGACATCATCAAGATATTTGCTTGAAACTAAAGTACAAATTGTGAATAGCGACGAATGTAAAAAATCTTCTGTATATAAGGATAATCTGGTCAGTGATACTATGATGTGCGCCTATAGTCTTGGAAAAGATGCCTGTCAGGTAATTATTATTATTTTGAATTTCTGAGACTAGTGGATAAACAAAATTACGCGGTTGTTCGTTTTATTAATGCTCCTCGTTTTTTTTAACCAGGGCGACAGTGGTGGGCCGTTGTTTGCTACTCATCGAAAAACGCATAATAAAAAATGGTATCAAGTCGGTAAGTTGACACTTTGTTGGGACCTTCATTATTCTTTTCCATTACAATTCCTTAGTTTGATTTTTTATTGTGTATGCATAGTACAGTCAGCAACAAAAGTATGTTAACACTTCAGTTTTTTAAATCATAACTGAACACAATAATATTCAAATCTGATTGGAACACATGTAACAATAAAAAAAGACAAACTCTTGACTATTATATGAAATTCTGAAAAGCAGTATATCGAATAATTTTGTGTCTTTTAGATGTTATGTAAAAGTAACAGTGTTAATCAACTTTTGTTGCTGACCGTACCTACGTGTAATTGTGTTTAAATGAAAAACCAAGAAAAACATGTAAATAAAATAAAATTATCCTTTTTAGGTATTGTCTCTTGGGGTATAGACTGCGCCATGCCAGACTATCCAGGTAAAATAATGGACTTTTTTTTTATTTGTTTTTAATATATTTTTTTAACTGTTTTAATTTCTTCAGGTGTTTACACAATCGTCGCAAAATACACTACCTGGATCAAGCAACAGGCTCTATTGGGGACGTTCTGTGTATAGTCATAAGCAGTCACCATTTTATAACATGACAATAAAAATAGAAAAAAAAATGTATTATTTAACCGATAAATAATCCCTGCCTAATTTGTTGTAGAACCAATTTAACACGATTTAGTTTATATTCGTCTTTGATGCATGACGTTTTATTATGGCAAAGAAAAACACATTGTTAGTTCTGGGAGAACGTATTGGTTTGGCGATAAGAAAATAGTTAAATTGGAAACAAATTGAATCAAGAATCCGATTTGACAAATCAACGACGTAAGAAAAATATTTACCGATATACCAAGTAGAGAAACGAACGCTTGTTTGATATAATTCTTTTGGGCTCTAGTAAAAGCTCCTAATGGGCAGCGATTTGATTTCATTATGACATTTGGAAATTATAGTTCTAATGTTCACGATAAAATTTATAACCTTCAGCGTGTTAAATTTACAAGGATATTATCGCGTGGATAATTTCTGCGTTTTAAATCCGTGTAGAGCGTAAATAAGCAAACATCGGTTGCAGAAAACAGTGCAGTGGTAGTGGCTATGAGTGAGTGCAGTGTCCAACATACATACTGAAATGTTCACAATACTAAGCACTATTTACTTGTTAATCGGGCTCGGTCAGGTCTGTATAATTATTCAAAATTATCGACGTGTAATTACTGTACACAGCGATATCACAAAGTGATCATGTTTTAGATGGTGCTGGTGCGCGGATCGGAATGTCGTAAGTGAATTGATAGCTATTATAACCTAACGAGAATGAAATTACCTAAAACGTGTAAAACGAAATTAAAAAATAAACACTTTCGTTTTGCCTTAATGAGTGGAAAAACGTTAACGTCCATATCGTTGGAACTAATATGTAGAACTGAGACGAAATATTGTAATTAGTCCAACCTTAAATTAAATTACCGGAATCGATTTAAAAATTGTTAAAGAACAATATATTGGAGACACATTTTTGTACAAGTTATTTCTTTTTTGCAAACCTATTTCTTACCATATGTTTGTATTCTCATGAGTGATTCAAAATCTTTTAGGTATAGGGATCGATATGTCGATCGATAGATGTCCATAATATAACGTGCACGTGCACTTGGTTTACTTACATGTGCATCACGCACGCAGCTCACCGTTGGTTACTATTCACAGGAAAGGGCGGCAACTCGCCCGAGATTCATGGCACTCGAACCCGTTTCGATTGTTACGGAACAGTTATTCGTCCGAATGATCTTTGGGACTTGCTTATAGTCTGTAATTAGTGAACTTTCTCTGGATCCAATTATACTGCAGTTGACGCAGCATGCATGGGTCACGAATAAAATTTTAAGCCTTTCGCTAGGTACGAGACATTTTACGTGTATTCTATTTTAAGAGTGTCATAAACAGTAATACACTGGCCTGCAAAAATAAGTATCACACTTTTAAAATTGCAATAACTTTTTAAGTACACAAGATATATTTTCGAAACAAAAAGGACTCAAAAAAGAGTTTAACTTTGTTACTATAGTTTCAAAGAAAGCTGATATAAATTGCTATAAAACGTTTTTTATTTTAAATCTCTAATTTCTATAATTTAGAAAAAATTGAAATTTTAAAAGTTTGATACTTATTTTTGCAGGCCAGTATATTTACTTACTAGAGCCTGCATTGGTACTTATTCCACAATACAAACAATTTCTGGCTAACTTGCTCTATTAATAAATAAATATAAAGGGAAAATTATACTATTATTATAAAGGGAATCCTTTTCAACATTATTTTTTAATGACTCATCCAGGAAGTAAGAATTTAATACATTCCCGTTGATTATAAACAATTTTAATAACAAGACGTAGTTTTTTCAAAATTATTATATTGATTTTCGTTCCTGTGTTTATCTTTTTCATACATTTCTTAGTGTCACTTAGAATTTTTACTTTCCTAGGAACTTTTTTAATTATCCCAGGAGATCTTACTTATGTTATATCTTATTTTATACATTTCTTAAAATAAGCTTGGCAGTTTATACATTTTCTACAAATTATGTAAAATTCTTGAATTATATAGGTACTTACATTTCCGGTAACATATATACATAATGTGGAGGAACAAGGTACCTATAATGTTCCCCCAACGAAAAGGGAGTATCCTCTAACCAGGTCGGTCTTATACTTAGCGGGCTACTGCCCAACGGTTGATGTTGGGAAGTAGAATACTCCCTGCATAGCAGACGAACACACAAACATTATTTTTTATAAGTAGTCACTTAGATTATAAGGCGTATGTTTTGATTGTTAAATCAGTCTGAATATTGTTCCAAACAAAAGTAAAAGGTTCTAGATACCTTATTTAATAAGTCCTTATAACAATCTGGACAATAATCTATACTTCTATACTAATATTATAAAGAGGAAAGATTTGTATGTTTGTATTTTTAGATTTTTGTATGTAACGAATAAACTTAAAAACTACTGGACCGATTTCAAAGTTTTTTTTGCCGTTAGAAAGCTACTTTATCGCTGAGTAACATAGGCTACGGGCGGAGCCGTGAGGTCACAGCTAGTATTTAATATAGGTAATCTAAAGTTCAGCTAATCTCGATGTGGAATTTATGTAAACAAAGTATCATGTATTTTGTTAACAGATAATTTTCGAACAGAACAATATCAATTTAGGTGATAACATTACTGATAGAATGGACAAGTAGAAGTTCTGGTCGAAAATCATTAATCAAGTGATAGTATAAAAATGGATGGCCGGTTTGTGTACATAAATTTTACTTCAAGTTTGGCTGGAGTGATATTTTGTTAATCAGAAGCCTTATTATATAAGATCAGAAGTAATCTATACTAATATTATAAAGAGGAAAGATTTGTATTTTTGTATGTAACGAATAAAATTAAAAACTACTGGACCGATTTCAAAAATTATTTTGCCGTTAGAAAGCTACATTATCACTGAGTAACATAGGCTACGGGCGGAGCCGTGAGTACACAGCTAGTTAGTAATAAAAACCAAACAAGGAAAATGTGTCTCCAATCCAAAGATTTGAGCATTTAATAGTAGATTGAAATTTTTAATCAATGACAATACCAATTGTTATTTCTACATGGGTTATATAACCCTTGCGTATTAATGTATATCGAGAGCTGTGATCGGCATTGCTAAATTGTGAGCGTACAAAATCCAGACCTATAACGGTAATGAGAATTACTAAACAAAACGATTGACGTAAAAACGTAACCTGCATTTATGCACGTGCAAGCTTAATGTTTTTGTAATCGGAGCAGAATGTGGCAAGCCTTCAGACACTGTGGTGTCCATGAGGATAGTTGGAGGACGGAGAGCTGAGCCGCATTCGTTCCCGTGGACAGTGGCTATCCTGAAGAATGACCGCATGCATTGTGGTGGCGCGATGATCACTAATAAGCATGTGCTGAGTGCGGGACACTGTTTTAAATGGTAAGCGATTAGGTAGGTATGTGCAATTGATTCTAGAGCCTGCCATGTATTTTCTGATCTATATAAACACTTGCACACAAAAATGTAAAAGAAACAAGATGCTTGGTTAAAATTTTAGATCTGAGACATTTTCATATATAGCGCACGGTAAATAACTAGAACCAAGATGGCGTCGACTGCGTGATCTATGTGAGGTTCGGGTCATATGATTCGTTATGAGGAGTCCAATAGATTGCAGTTGGTGTTCAGGGTCTGATGATGGAGAGAGTGGATAGTGGAACTCTTTAGTGGCTACTAGTAAACCACTCAGGTTTGACAGTGGACGCTATCTTAGTTCAAGTTATTTGACGTGCACTGTACCGTGAGGGTCGTGGCGAGAAAGTAACTACTTTAAATATTACATACATACACTCACGCCTTTTTCCCATGGGGGTAGGCAGAAACCATAGAACGCCACATACTACGATCCTTACATACTCCTTTCGTTTAAATATTAAACATAGCACATTTTACCTAGCCTTTATTGTGGCAGTTATTGGAGGGCTCGTGTACTGAAATGGACATTTACAGCCTAATAAGATCTTAAGTTGATACTTGTTTCTTCTTATTTGACAGTTTACTTTGATTATCCAATTTCATCAGTTTCTTCGATAAAACTGTTGCAGATATATTGTTGATTGAGATTTTCTAGACTGTGACTTATATTGACTAGACATTTCAATGGCAATTAATAGATACCTAATTTTGATAGCGAACGGATATAATTTTGGTTCAGCGACAAAAGTCGAAGCATTGCAAAAATGTACCATTGTCTAAGAGAGTTACTTTAGTACTTAAAATCCTTTAATTTTTACATTTCAGGGATAATTTCAAAACTATGGAGGTGCTAATAGGGTTAGACAATATGGACGATTTAAAGAATGTTGAGAAGAGAAATATTTCTAGCGTTGTGATTCACGAAGCGTTTACGTCAACTGCGGTTAGAGACGAAAATGATATTGCGATTGCTACATTGAATCAACCAGTCGCGTTTAGTGATAATATTGTGCCTATATGTTTGCCAGAACCAGGTGAGTAATCGTAATCATTCTAGTTTTATATTTTATTTTTATATCACACAAAATTAATTCCAACACAATTTACTGGTAGGTACATCAGATGAATGGTGTCTAAGATAATTCGGAAAATCCAGAATTAAAGATCACTTGATACTTACTTCAACACAAACATCATCGATCTAATATAATATTTTATAACACAACATCACGCCTTGTATACCCCGAAGGTATCCGCAGAGATTTTTTAGTACACCCTCATTTCGCCGTTATGCTTAAGTCCCATGTAATAGGGGGCGAGCCTATTGCTGTCAACCGGGCACAAATCGAAACTCCGGACTGCTACTGAGGAATTCCACACCGAAAAATCAGGGGATAAAACCCAGGACCTCACGATCAGTAGTCGCGCTTGCCACCACTAGACCAACAATGCAAATACGAGATACTTCGGAAAATCCAGTATTAAAGATCACAATATACTTAGATCAACACAAACATCATGGATTTAATATAATATTTATAGTTTTATTAAAATTTAGACAACCTAAGAAGACGTAATAGTAATAAGAAGCACATACCAACGTCTCCTTCGATTAACCCTTTCTCTCTCTTCATCTCCATAAAAACTTTCTTCATGATTGTCAAAGAGGCTTTCCAAGTATGCACAGATGCAGAGTTAAAATTAACTTAGTCATGATTCAATGTAAATTGCCTTTTGTTTAGTTAAGTTAATCACTTGTTTCTTAGTTGCACTAACGGTTTGCTTATATTTTGTGCTTGGATTTATTTGTTATTGAAGTTAATAATTTAATATCTTTTACTATTAATGCAAAATAACAGATTTTCTTAGTTTTTTTTTTGGATTTCCACAAATTAAGCATGGTGGGAAAAATTGCGATAGGTACTTACGAAGCTGGGGTCCTACGGTTCGATAACTGACAGGCCGCGCCGGATGTTGTACGCCTGTCGAGGCCTGTAGTGGCCCGTGTCAAGCAATTCCCACGGCGTGTGTCGGTCCGTCGCGGCTTGGCCGTCATTCCAACATGTCTGTGATGGCGTCCCATCAAACGAAATGAACGAGAATCGACGCGTCCGTAAAGGCCACGACAGGAACCCTCGCGCCGCGGCTTTGTAGTTCTAGACTCCCGACGGGTCAGACGGGTGACGACAGGCCACCGCAGGCTTTATCGACCGCGACGGTTTCCACGGCCTGTCGGTCTGGTCTGTCAAAATGGTCAAAAAAACAGGCCGTAGGACCGCAGCTTTAAGAATATTACAAAACTGATTGATAGGAAAATAATGAACTAGTTGGTCACGTGATCTCAAAAAATGTGTTGCGGTGGCTATACAGGTATTTACTCATTTCAAAAAATGCAGTACAAATATTGTGCCAATACCTATCTACTAATTTTAAAAAATGCCCTCCAAATATTGTGCCCGTACGAGATGTTGCTTTGGCTTTTAAATTAATTTAGTAATTAAAATTGATTTCAACGAAAAATAATTGAAGTAGCCTTTACCTTTAAAAAATGGTGCCTGTACTCATGTATGCGCGGTATAAGTTATACTTCGACTTTCTACAAGAAAGCTTAATTTTAAAGTTAATGTCTATCTAGTGGCGCCCCTATTTTTCGTACCTACTATTTTTTTGCAGAACTTTCTAGACACCTTTGAGTTTTATTTCAACAAATCACTTCATGGTGACGCATTTTTGTTACAGCTGCATGCATAACTCCTTATCTTTATTTTGGCTGCCAATATTATTTCTTTCGAATACCTACGTAAACTCACAAATTCCTAAGAACTAAAGAAATTATTTGAAAAAGATCAGTTCATCATCATTTTAGAAATAATATATTTTTAAACTACAATTTAAAGCTTAATAAACATTCTATTCGGAATTTGAATTAAGGCGCGTGCTGATTATATTTATTACGTGCGTACGTATTGTTATGCAATTAAAGATGATTTCTTTTTTAGGCGAAGATTTTACAAATAGAATAGGAACTATTGTTGGCTGGGGACGAGTCGGAGTAGAAAAGTCATCATCAAAAGTGCTTTTAAAAGCCAGTCTTCGAATTCTTTCGGATGAAGACTGCATGCATTCTCAACTTGCACAGCACCTCAAGCCCACAATGATGTGTGCTTTCTCAAAAGGAAAGGATGGGTGCCAGGTAACTTGGATGGAATTTGGAATTCTGTGTGATAGGAATGTTAATTTTGTTGGTCATCTAGGATTCTAATATAAATAATTAAGTGTTTGACAGCTTTCAATTAGTGGAATAAAGAGACGTGAGTTGGTGATAAAGAGGAAGGTACCGCACGCCTTGTGGTTTTCTACTTTCGTTTGAGAGCTCGCTTATAAGTCTAGGCCAGGGGTCGGCAATCTTTTGAGACGAAAGAGCCAAAAGTAGCAATTTACAAAAATTCACAGTTTTTAAAGACCCACAATAAATTTCGTTATAGTATTTGCTTATACAGGGTGTCCTGTAATTAATGGATAACCTTGAAATGGCGTTTAGCAAAAATAATTACCTTAAAAAAAAATACAAAACGTAAGTACATTTAGATATAGGTAGTTACTATATCTATCTCTCAGTCATAGTCAGTATATTTCAGTCATACTATATTATAGTACTCAATTATGGATCGATTGCACGATTTTAAGGTTTTTAATAGTAAAATAGTTATTTTTTGCGTATGAAACTGGAGAGCCGCTACTTTACATCGAAAGAGCCGCATGTTGCC
The DNA here is from genome assembly GCA_910594945.2 of Amphipyra berbera. Lineage (NCBI taxonomy): Eukaryota > Metazoa > Arthropoda > Insecta > Lepidoptera > Noctuidae > Amphipyra > Amphipyra berbera. Next base: position 18,592,528 of record OU343128.1, on the reverse strand, counting down.
GACCCCTGGTCTAGGCGTATATAGAGGCGCAGGCCGCACGGGCATCACAAATCAGCCACAGTTTTACAATCCATACAGTTGGGTAACGCTTACACGGGCGCGGGCGGTGGCATCGCCCGACGTCAAAGGCGTTGCCCAACTGTATGGATTGTAAAACTGTGTTGCCTGCGTAGCCTACGCTCACGTACGTATACTTTGGGCTAAGTGTCATTTTTAATGATTTGAATATTAAACATAATTGAACATAATTTGTTGACGTCCAAATATATCTTACTTACATTAAATGTTGTTCAATAAGGTTTACATTTGGGCAGCAAGTCTCTGAAATCACAATTATGCGATTTGAAGATTTTTTCTTTTATTTCGTACAGTATAAGATATGTAGCTATGTAGATACAAAAAATTCATATTTTTTCAGGGTGACAGCGGAGGGCCGTTATTAGTTTTTCAGCCTGAAGGGAAATATGTACAAGCAGGTAATACAACCTTTTTAACAATCTTACATAGTGGCAACATTGAAATTAATCGCATGAATAGTACCTATTATTATTTTGAAATAAATACACGAATAGCCCGCAATAAGCTATATAAGGTCTAACGAAAATACCTGGACAAACTTTTACACAGTGTTCAATACGTTTAACTAATCACATCTATGTAAAAAAAAACGAGATCCAAGTGTTTTTTTTCTAACAAAAAAATAATAATGTTTTAAATTGCATGTATTCTCTAAGAATAAACTCATCCATTTCTTATGCATCGACCGCCATTGGGGTGCGTGCTAATTCCGTGCCATGTTTTACCGAAACAGCGAAGTGAAAAATGTAAAAAAAAAAGTAAAATTAAAGCTGAAAAAAAAATTTTGGTTAGAAAAAAAAACACTTGGATTTCGTTTTTTTTTGCATAGATATATTCAGTTACACTTACTGAACACCGTGTAAAAGTTTGTCCAGGTATTTTGGTTGGACCTTATATTACGGACCTAAAAGCGGTCCAATAAGAGCCACTTTATGAGCAAGTGTGTTGAAAAAAATATTTCAAATTCTGCCAATGTATATACACCCGCACCCGTGATAAATAAATAAGTATTTGTTTACTACATAAATAACATGATTTGATGCAATTTGTTTATGTTTACATAAATACCTATATGACATATTGTTTGAGAATTTTAATCGATTTGCAAATGTAATTTTATAATCCTTATCTAAGATTTTATTTTCATACTGGCACTATTTCTAATTTTAATTGTATTGTAAAAAAAGCGATGAAACTATAAAGCACACTATTGGTTGAAACTTACTACGACATTAAAATACTACTATTTAAAATGACAATTCGACGGATCCTCAGATTTTATTTAGTTTGCTTAAATCTTACAAAAAATAAACACGAATTATCAAAATTATATTATGTCAGTCGGAATTACTTGATGATAGCCGGACCTTGGCCCTTTATTTTTTACTAGCGACCCGCCCCGGCTTCGCACGGGTGCAATGTAGATACTGATGTGGGGCATATAAACCTTCCTCTCGAATCACTCTATCTGTTGCTGAAAACTGCATTAAACTCCGTTGCGTAGTTTAAAAGATCTAAGCGTAGCGTACAGACAGCGGGAGCGACTTCGTTTTATACTATGTAAAGATTGTGTATATCGCATCGCTATCTAGTGCAGCTGGATATGGGCACCTCCAAAAATTAGGTTTGTCACCACGCTGGACAACATGTCGTTGGAAATGCTACAGCATATAAAACCTAAATAAATATTAAACTGTCATACATATTAAGCACTTTTTGTAATGAAACATTAAAGTGAAATAGGTATTATTCATAATTTTAAAAATAACATCACGCCCGTAATCCCCGAAAGGTTGGGCAGAGGTGTATAGTAACACCCTCATTTCGCCGTTATGTTTAACTCCCATGTAATAGGGGGCGACTCTATTGCCATCAACCGGGCACAAATCTAAACTCCGGGCTGCTACTGAGGAATTCCACACGGAAAAACCCAATACCACATTGTCCGACCTGGGGATTGAACCCAGGACCTCACGATCAGCAGTCACGCTTGCCACCACTAGACCAACGAGGCAACACACACACACATTTAAAAAAGTAAAGCAGTAAGCACGTGTCTTTCATACTTAGTTTATTTTTAGTGTTTGATTTGCCCTACATGACGGTATAAGGATCACAGTTCTACTCTACGTCAATTAATTAAAAGTTATTGTTGCATAAACAGACCCCTGTGCTAACACAATATACAAGGTTAGTCGGAAAGGGGGTACTAAGCCGAAAGGGTGTTAAAGTACCTATAATAATAGACAAATTTTGTTCTACAACTTTCCCCAATAGTCATTAGTTTAAGAGAAATAGCTGTACAAAGATTTCATAAAAATTACGCTTAATTCTACCTATCCTCAGCTATGATCAGCTGTGTTTACATTTTAGGTGATATTTGGGGGTCACAGATTAGAAACTCCATTTTCTGAATTAGTAACTAAAGCAGGGATGAAGGATTTTTGAAAAACTAAAATAAAAATATTTTTTGTTTCTTTTTCATCGAATTTTGAAATTTTAACACTTTCTTTAAAACAATCATCAGTGATACATTAAGTGGCCCGCGGTTTAGTACACCCTTTCCGACTAACCATGTATAATGTACAAATTCTGAACTTTATGAAATAATTTAAGTTGGTACAAAAGATTTAAAGAAAGTGTGATAAATTAAAAACGTATTTATTAATCAAAGGGCAATGCATTATTAATGCAATTATTTCAAAAGGTTCAGAAGTTGTTTATATTTAAATAAATATATAATACTTTGTTTATTTGAGTATGTATTTATACCTTATATATATATATTTGTGTTATAATAGGTACTATTCATACTTAGTTATTCAATTTAATTCAGATTTTATTTAGGTTACATATATTAGTAGGTACACTGCAAACTGCCCATTCGATTATTTCCATCCAATGGTTATCTGGAAAATATTGTTTTAAGCGATATAATATAAGACCGCCATTTGTACTGTTCTTCACAGTTCTTCTGTATTTTCTTTTAATGTATATTCAAGTATATCATCTATTGCTAGGGTGATAGAGGATGTTATTCCATAAAATCTTTCATTTCTTTCATCCAAAAATGGTCAATGTTTGTGAACCACATGACTTTAACGTTTAATTGATAAGCGACTGAAGTTTAGTTAATTAATTAACTAATTTGCGTAACTGCATCCGGCTGCTTTCAAATCATACAATAAGAAAGTCATTAATGAGGCGATTCAGACGAAGTAATGAGCGAGACACGTGCACGCAAATTTCTTTACAATCGACCGATACTTGACCCGGAAACTGAAGAAATGCCTTTGTTTTGTATGCAGGTGTCGTGTCTTGGGGCATCGGATGTGCGGATCCCGGGTATCCAGGCAAGTTTCTGTTACCTACCTTATTTTTAGCTCAAAGTTTGAAGTGGCACAAGAAAAGAATACATGGAAGGACTTGGGGAGGCCTTTGTCCAGAAGAGGGAAAGAACAGGCTGAAACCAAAAAAAATAGTAGTAGAACTTGCTAACAGAATCTGATAGACCGTAGGTACTGCTGTAGAGAGAAGAACGAATAGGTAGGTAACTGTTGATATTCAAGGTGCAAGCTGTTACGTAGACTAGCAATTTTCGTTTCAATGATCCGAACTTAAGGCTTCATTATGTCTGTAATATTTATATACGTGATAATAATAACTATTTTTGTATGAAGGTATTTCGATGACTAATTTAAACTGTAAGATCGGTTACATAAATTGTGTATGGGTATTAGGGAACTTTTGAAGACCACTAAGATGTTCATGTGGTTTAGAACAATATTTGTTTATTTATTTATAAATAAGGAATTCTTTGAGGTAAATAGTTTTCAATCCCGAAATATTTTTCTACGCTCACGTCGATTTTATCAGTTGTAGATTTATACGATCACATGCACACATTGCATATTATGCGTCACGCTTGTGCACCGTTCAAACAATTTACATCAAAATGACGTCACAACTCACTTCGTATCACGTTACGGTCATCAGAGTTACGCCTCCAGATTGAAGATAAATCTGAAAAACATCTTGTATTTATCTGTACCCTAAAATTAAAAAAGGTATCATACCTAACAAAGGGATTTCATTTAGTTTTTGAAGTCGTTATTTAATACCTACCAATATTTTATAGCCATGTTGCATTTCTGAAGAGGGTCTGACTTCGAACCTGGCCTTACCGTTGCTTACTTACTTCTTTACCACTTGATTATCACTTGCGTTAACGGTAAAGGAAAAACATCGTGAGGAAATCTTCACACCTGAGAGCTCTACAAAGTTCTCGATGGTGTGTGTAGTCTGTCAACCCGCACCAGGCCAGCGTGGTTAACTAAGGCCTAAACCCTACCCATTCTAAGAAGAGGCTCGTGCCCAGCAGTGGGACAGTAACGGACTAATTGTGTTATGTTGTGTTGCATTTCTACGGGTCGTCGTGATGACGACGGCGCATTTAAGCCCAACTTCCTAATTAATTGTTACGTGAAAAACCAGGCTGAGGTAATGCTTGTCCGTCGTGAGATCCAGGCTAAAACTAACAAAATTTTCAGGACTTCAAAAGTTGGATTAAATAAGTGATTTTGTTTCCTAGAGGCGGTAGAGGCGGTTTTGAGTTATTTTTTGTGACCTACGCAAATGTCCGGCTGATTGGTAGTGTCGTGCGGCAGTCGGGTTGTTGAGCTCCCTAAAATAAGGTTTTAGCTACGCGATGACTGATGCATGCGTGCCGTCAGTTAGGACAGGTCAACTCAAACCTGCTTTGGTACTTTCCTAAGAAGGCCATTCCAGATGTTGCCCTACATTGTTGCACTCGCATAGTTTTTATACCACAATGTCTGGACTTTAAAAGAGACCTTGATCTCTGAGTTTTTTTCAGCTTTTCTTCTCAGAGCTAGTCAGATAGGAAATGCCGGTGCCATCTAGTCTTAAAAAAACATTACATTGACTTGTAAAAGTGTCTGTAACAGATTTATTTATAGAAATAAAAATCATTTATCATTTACCAATTTTCTAATAAAACTATTTATTGCAGGGGTGTACACGAAGGTTAGCAACTATATTGACTGGATTGTTCTGCACACGATAGATGGAATCAGATGCAATTAAGTGTTATAGGTAGTTAAAATAAAATAATTATGTATATAGAAATAAATAATCATATTAGTATTGTTTTTTATTACATAATCCAGTCTGTTAAATGTGGACCTTGTTATCACAGGTAAGTAACAAACTTCGATCAACTCAACCTGTTGGTGGTTGTTATGAGTTTTGATTATGATTAGGATTAAAACCTTCGATTGTTGACTGTTACCATAAGTTAACTTGCTAAAGTAAATCAAATGCACAATACGGAAAAACGGACAGGAAGACAATGGAAAGGTACTCACGGTTCCTGGTCTCGTTCTTACTTGATGTAGGTGCACCTATTGTTCTGGGACGTCCCGTAATGTATGATTACACTTAAAACAGATCACTTCACAATGTTTTTAGAGTTTTTGTTCGGAGCCGGTAAAAAGGCCGCCGTTTTGGGTTGTTGGAACGAATGAGAGAGAGTGAGTTGATGATTGAATGTAAGAAGGATATTGGGTGAATGGGAAAGGAAGCGGAAGTGTATTATGCAGTCGTTTTAATACTTTTACATACTTTAACATTCTTCCCCCCCGATGGCGAAATTTATTGAGACAGAAGTACTCAAAGGTACAGAATGATAACATCTGTTGTCCATATAAACCAATAGTGGTGTCAGATTATGTTGTGATTGGTTAATTTATAAAATGTATTGTTTAATGTGTAGTATAATAAATACAAAGACTATAATAGAATATATTTATGATAAAAATTAAATGTTATTGTTGTTAATGATGAAAATTTAGTCCTGTCCATCTGGGATGGGACACAACTTTACTAAAGGTCGATCAATGACTCCTTGGGCAGTTTTGACCGTTGCTGAACGAGGAATTCCGTCGCGACCTGGATATAATTTAATTATTCTACCAAAACGCCATCGCAATGGTGAATACAATTCGTCCTTGATAATAACTAATTGATCTATACGAACATCACGCGCGGACTTGGTCCATTTCAAACGCTGTGATAAGCTGGTGAGATATTCATTATGCCATCGAGACCAAAAGTCTTGATGCATGCGTTGCAAGAGTTGCCAACGAGTAAGTTTGTTAGTTTTTATGCTGGTATAATCTGGTGTTGGTAATCATGTTAATGGGGCTAATGTTAAAAAATGTCCAGGTGTGAGCACCGCTAAATCGTTTGGATCAGTGCTTAGTGAGCACAATGGCCTCGAGTTAAGAAGCGATTCGACCTGAACGAGCAATGTGTTAAGTTCCTCGTACGTCAGGATTTGGGTGCCAATGACACGATAAAGATGCGTCTTGACGGACTTGACGCCCGCTTCCCAGAGGCCGCCAAAATGTGGGGCCCCAGGAGGATTGAATATAAATGATATACGCTCAGTCTCACAGGCTGACCGCATGATGGTTGCTAATTGTGACTGAGCACCTTTGAAATTTGTTCCACAATCGGAGTGGATGGTATTGCACCTGCCACGACGAGCAATGAATCTGCGCAACGCAGCTAAAAATGCTTCGGATGACATATCGGAAGCTAACTCCAAATGCAGTGCTTTTGTGACAAAGCACACAAAAAGACATAAATATGCTTTGTTAGTACGTGCCCCGCGATTTCTATGCACTGTTATATTAAATGGTCCTGCGTAATCGCAGCCAACTGATTGAAATGCTTTTAATTGTGTGATACGTGATTTTGGTAGGTCTGCCATTTTAGGCTCAAGTGTTGTTGGTTTAACGCGGAAACAACGGTAACAATTTGATAAAACATTCTGAATCGCTCGCCTGGGAGACAAAATCCAAAAGTTTTGAAGGAGTAGAAACTGTAAGGTTTGTAAACCTGGATGAAAGTTTTCATTATGAACTGATTGAATTATAAGTTGAGTTAAACGATGTTTGCGAGGCAGTAACGCTGGATGCTTGACTTCAAAATCGAGATCGGAGCGAGAGAGCCTTCCCCCTACCCGCAAAACACCGGACTGATCCAAAAAGGGGTTAAGTTTCCTAAATGATTTAGGCAAAACGTTTCCTGCTGATAATTGTTTGATTTCATCCTTGAATTCCAATTGTTGCACGTGTTTAACAAGTACCATAAGGGCATTGTGAAGTTCAATTTCTGTAAAATGATCAGTTTGTTTATTTTGGCGCAAGGCATTGATGAATCTGTTACAATATGCTAAAATACGTTGAATTTTACGAAGTGATGAATACTTGTCGATAAGATTATCGATGGGATGAATGTTGATTACGTTAATGTTTAAAATTGTTTTACGCTTTTCGCATGTTACGTCTGTGTCGTATGGCGTTTCTGTTTGTATTTTTTCGTTGGGCCAACGATCTTGATGTAAAGATAACCACTCCGGTCCTGTCCACCAGAGGGCATGACTGATGAGCTCATCTGGTAGTAAGCCACGACTTGCGCAATCAGCTGGGTTATGCTTGCCTGGAACATGTTTCCAGGTAGCAGTTGGTAATTTTCGTTGAATGTTTGCGATACGATTACCCACATACGCTTTGAAATTGGTTGAATTGGACTTGATCCATGCAAGAACTATCATGGAATCAGACCATGCGAACACGCCGTCAATGTTAATGATTTTAGAAACTATGTCAATGATATAGCTCATGAGATCTGCGAGCAATGATGTACCGCATAGCTCCAGTCTTGGTAGTGTTCTGCGCTTGGTAGGAGCAACACGTGATCTTGCGCTTACAAGACAGACTTGCTTTTGGTTTTTACTGATGTTAGAACGAAGATAAACAACTGCCGCATACCCAGCCTCGCTAGCATCGCAGAAGCCGTGAATTTGATAGCTTGCAGTATGATCATGTGTGATACGCCTCGGAATACGAAGCTGTGATAAATGAGATAATTGATGAGTATACTTCGTCCAAATTTGATGTATGTCATCGGGCACTGGTTCATCCCACGACGTTCCCAGTAACCACAGATGCTGAATAAGAAATTTTGCTAAAAATGTTAATGGTGTAAGTAGACCAATGGGGTCATAGATACGGGCAAGCTCTGATAGCATTGTCCGTTTGGTACAATCGCGCTGAATCTGATTGACTTGATAATTAAAAACATCTTGATTGGCGTTCCAGGCGAGCCCGAGAACCTTGATAAAATTGGTGTCACTGTCGAACGTCAAATCCGGTACCATCCTGTGTTCTTCAGGTATATTTCGTAGGACAGCAGCATGATTGCTGGACCACTTCCTGAGCTCAAAACCACCGGCCGCCATGATTTTATGTAATTGTTGTTGTATGTTAATAGCTTGTTCTATGTCTTCACAGCCGGTAACTACGTCATCTACGTATAGTACCTCGCGCAGCACTGCAGCCGCAGCGGGAAAGGACTCCTGTTCGTCTTGAGCTAATTGATGCATAGTACGGATGGCCAAAAAAGGCGCAGACGACACTCCGAATGTTACGCATTTGATTCTATATTCTTGAATTGATTCTTCGGGTGACGATCTAAACAAGATACGCTGATAGTCCCGATGTTCCTTGGTGATGATGATTTGCCGGTACATTTGACGTACGTCGGCCGTTAAAACAACTGCATGGAGTCGAAAACGTAAAAGGATGTTATTGATATCTGCTTGCAACTTAGTGCCTGTTAAAAGAGTGTCATTGAGTGATTTTCCATCCTTATCCTTCGCAGAGGCGTCATACACAACTCTCAATCGAGTGGAGACACTGCTAGGCTTGATTACCGCATGATGTGGTATATAATACGCAGTAGGAGACTGACACTCGTTAGATGGAACGCGTTCCATCTGGCCGCTTGATAAATATTCCATTACATGTGTTTTGTACTCTTCCCCAAATGAAGGGTTCTGAAGAAGACGTTTCTCAAGCTGCTTGAATCGCCGAAGCGCAATTGAATGAGAATCTTTGAATGTTGGCGCTGATGACTCACGAAATGGCAGCTGCACTATGTAACGACCGTCAGCATCACGTTGATGTGTTGATTGATAAATGTCCTCGCAACGAACGTCGTCTGCAGAGGCTGCTTGATTTAATTTTGATGGTATGTTATCTGTGTCCCAAAACTTTTGGACCGCGATGTCTAAATTAGCATCGATTGATAAATGATTGATTGATACTGGAATAGACTCAACACTGGGTGAGGCTGCTTTCGTCCTACCCATGAGAATATATCCAAACACCGTGTTGATTGCTGTCGCTACATGGCTACCGCCATCAATTTTGCCTGGTAACAAAATTTGCGGAAAGATCTCTCCACCGATTAAAATATCGATAGGACGAGACTTGTGAAAATCTGGATCTGCAAGCTTGAGATTTGCTATGTGTTGAAAGTCGTTAATATTGACTGCATGTGAAGGCATGTCGCCACAAATTTTATCCAATGTTACTGCCTCTGTTGTGAATGATGTTTCGGATTTACCTAAAGGACGAATTTCTAAGAAAACTTTGCTAGACGACTGTGCAGGAACTTCGCCTACTCCAGACATTGGTGTGTTAAACTTGACACGAGTCAGACCAAGCCGACGCGCACAAGAATTGGTAATGATATGACTTTGACTCCCTGGATCCAGCAAAGCACGAACCTTTTGGTAAATATTTCGACTATCCTTAACTTCGACTTGCACCGTGGCCAGAAGAACAAAGGAAGGAGATGAACCCCTAGATATATTTGATAATGTTGTTATTGGTGTGATAGCCGGCTCTTCAGTACTATCGGTACTAATCGCACTAGCCTGATTTGATGATGAATTGGCAATAACATGAGGTTTTGATTGTTTTTGTTGATTTTGATTATTGTTAATCTGATCTGATGAGGCTTTCCTAGTGAAATGTAACAAACTGTTATGACGCTGATTACATGTTTTGCATGTATATGTTGAGAGACATTGATTTGTGTTATGATTAGAACGCAAACAATTTAAACAAAGTTTATGTTGCCTTGCAATTTGAGAACGCTCTTGAGGTGATTTAGACAGGAAATTGTTACAAGCAAAGAGAGAATGGTTTTCTTTACAGATGATACAATTTGATGCGTTAGGCGTTTGAGCCAAAAGCATGGTTGATGTTTTATTTGTTAATGACTTCGTGTGATTATAATTAGATGAAGGATTTTCCCTTTTGTTGGTATTGTTATTTTTATTTAAATTACTGTTATTAGTAGTAACTACAGGTTGAATAGTTGTAAGAGATGAGCGCTCTAATGCACTGCATCGTTCCAATAAAAATGATTTTAGTTGATCAAACCGTGGGAAATCACAACCATTACACGAAAGTTCAAAAGCTTCGCGAGATTTTTTATCCAACTTTGTTAAAAGAGAATGAAATAAAACAAAATCCCAATTTGATGTGGGCAAACCCAATGAATTTAACATAGAAAGATTTTCTGAAAAGGTGTCTAAAAGGTTGCGCAGGTTTTGCACTGAGCCTGTGTTCATTTGTTTTAAACTACAGATTTGCTCCCAACACAAAAATGCAAGAAACCTCTTGTTGCTGTATCTATCTACAAGTGCTTCATATGCGCTGATGTAATTGGCTTCCGAAATAGGAAAAGCTCGAATAAGATTTACTGGTTCCCCAGAAAGGGAAGAAATAAGATACTGGAACTTCTCAACGTTTGATAAATCTGTCCTAACATGAACTAATGTGTTGAACAAATCAATATATCCAGGAAAATCTTTAAATTGACCTGAGAAACTAGGCAACTTCATCGGTGGTAGTTTGGTACGTTTTATATTTCCAGATGGCGCTGTAGAAGCTTTCACATCTGCTTTATGTTCAGGTAAGAGTTTACGTTTTGTTTCTAAGATTTCAAAATACATATCATCTGCTTGCTCTTGGTAATGTGTTTCTTTCAAAATGCATTCTTCACCAAGTTTAAGAGTTTTATATTCGCTTAAAAGTTTTATATGAGAATCATTGAATGCTTCCATAAGGGCTTCTAACCGCGAACACCATGTTTCGAAACGCGGGAGAACACTTGGATCTTTTGTACATTTGCGAGCGCAGATAACTGCATCCGATAATCTTTTATAAGCTATGTTGCGTTTTGATTCGTAATGAGCTGCCATTGCTTCACTCATGATTACTGGTTATGATAAAATACTCGACAAGAGATAAAATTAGTTTTTGATAAATGTTAAGTAACAATCGTGATTATTACAGCTTTTGATGATTTAGTTATGATAAAAACTAATTAATAGCAAATGTTAATGTTTAAAATATCGTTTGGGAACGTAAAAAATATTATTATATTATTTAGTAATGGTAGAAAATTGTCCCCAAATATTACAAGTAAATCTACCAAATTAGTAGTAACTTTCCTTATGTGGTATTATTTTAGAGCTGTTATCCCTAAAATAGAGTGAATGAAGTGACGTAAACCACAGACAATAAATGACGTAAATTGAAGGATAATTTGACGGATTTTGACGTTTTGTAGCTTCAATTTACGGGTAGGTATCTATGTCGTGACAAATTCTGCAATATGATATTAATTCGAAGGACCGTAATTGTTTTGGTAATAATATGAATAAGTTGTACTAAGAAATAAATGAATTTGTGTTTGATGTTTGATAATGTTGTTATATGTTACAACGTAATTATAAAATGTTTATGTTATGTAATGAATCTAGTGTTTATTTAGCGATTTATGTTACGACTAAATATAATAACACGAAAGACTATTTGATCAACTATTGCAACGCTATATGTTACGTTAACAATGTTATAACAATGTTTGATAAAATGGGAAAACGCTATATGTTACGTTTACACTAACTATGATATTATGTTGTGCTAATAATTTGTCTTAGTGCTGCATGTTACACTTAAAACAATGCTTGAAAATGACCACTCATTCAAACTAAAATGTTAAGAGTACCTACCCTGCGATCGGAACACGAGTGCGATGACGCCGGTACCGGCCGAACGAAAAGTATATATATGTATAGGTACCCGAACTGGTCAAAACTGGTTCAAGTTTCAAATTTCGACTTCGAAGTTTGAAAAACTTGGAAAACCACACTTGTTATGATGAAATGATGATACACTTATAAATATAAGCGAATATGATAATACTTGTGATGTGTTTTAAGAGTTAAATATGATAAATATGGACGCCAGACGTAAATTAAGGTTAGCAAATTAAGAGGTTCATGTATAGGAATCCGGCTCGAAAGACCAGAAATGTTGGTGGTTGTTATGAGTTTTGATTATGATTAGGATTAAAACCTTCGATTGTTGACTGTTACCATAAGTTAACTTGCTAAAGTAAATCAAATGCACAATACGGAAAAACGGACAGGAAGACAATGGAAAGGTACTCACGGTTCCTGGTCTCGTTCTTACTTGATGTAGGTGCACCTATTGTTCTGGGACGTCCCGTAATGTATGATTACACTTAAAACAGATCACTTCACAATGTTTTTAGAGTTTTTGTTCGGAGCCGGTAAAAAGGCCGCCGTTTTGGGTTGTTGGAACGAATGAGAGAGAGTGAGTTGATGATTGAATGTAAGAAGGATATTGGGTGAATGGGAAAGGAAGCGGAAGTGTATTATGCAGTCGTTTTAATACTTTTACATACTTTAACACAACCCATCGCAATTCGCAGTCCACAGCTGAGACAGCTGGGTATAGACCACTTCAAAGGAAAATGGACTTTTGGCCTATGAGCGGCAAATAATGGAAGGGTGTCATAAATTAAAAGGCTGTTAATATTGAATAACTTTTGTTACAGAGTTAATATAAAACATGTTTTGGATAATAGTTATACATACAGGGTATATTCGAATTCGTGTAATTCTTTCAAATGGTGACACAGATTGAACCTGCATGGGTTCAATTAAGATAACATATATGCCTGTATTCCCCGAAGGGGTTGGGTTAGTAACACCCACATTTCGCTGTTATGTTTAAGTCCCATGTAATAGGGGCGAGCCTATTAGTATCAACCGGGCACAAATCCAAACTCCGGACTGCTACTGAGGAATTCCACACGGAAAAACCCAATAACACTGCCCGATTTGAGGATCGAACCCAGAACCTCATGACCAGCAGTCGCGCTTGCCACCACTAGACAACGAGTTATGATTAAAATAATAATAAAAAAAACATGGTGTTTCTAACACCCCGAGTGTACTGACTGCCTGTATCTTCGCGCTAGTCGTTCGTGCCTGCCAGCTGTCCATGCTGTTAAAGCATGGCAACGAAACTATACTGGCCTGCAAAAATAAGTATCACACTTTTAAAATTGCAATAACTTTTTAAGTACACAAGATATATTTTCGAAACAAAAAGGACTCAAAAAAGAGTTTAACTTTGTTACTATAGTTTCAAAGAAAGCTGATAAAAATTGCTATAAAACGTTTTTTATTTTAAATCTCTAACTTCTATAGTTTAGAAAAAATTTAAATTTTAAAAGTGTGATACTTATTTTTGCAGTCCAGTGTATTTTTTTGCAATAAAAAATGTTTTATTTAAACCTTATCCGGTGGTTTAGATACGATGACTTACTACTATCGCAGGACAAAACAGTAAAGAAATAATTTATTTTTAATCAAGCAAAATCCCGTGCATGTTTAATCTATATCAGTAACTAGCTTTTGCCCGCAGCTACGCTTGCGTGATTTTTTTCGCCCCCTTAGGGGTTGAATTTCGAGAAATCCCTTCTTAGTGGATGTTTACGTCACAAAATGAACCTACTGTCAAAATTTCAAGTTTCTAACTCCAGCCGTTTAGGCTGTGCGTTGATAGATCAGTCAGTCGGTCAGTCAGCTTCTCCTTTTATATATATAGATAGATAGATCATTGGTTTTAAGGAATACACTAAATTGTTTACACCCTGCATACGGTGAGATTTAGAAACGAAACTGCACGATAAAAATCGAAATTAAAAGAAAAGAGAAAATTTCAGTTTGTATAACTATTTTATAAAATATTATTGACTTCACGTTTCAGGGGCTAATGGCTAATTACCAACCGCGCGGATCATAAGATTTGCAAGGTTATGCTGCGCTTGCTGCGGTCAGTCGGTGAATGGGTGACCTTTTCGTTATACATGAAGACCCCTCCATACCTCGGAGAGCACGTTAAATCGTCTGTCCCGGGTGTCATACGATTATCTATGACAGTCATTATGGGAAGTCAGAAGCCCGAAAGTCTGACAACCGGTCTAACCTTAGGATATCGGCATTGCCCAGTAAGTGGGTTGCGCAGGTCTGATGGCAGTCGCTTCGAGTAAAATACTGGTATTCAGCCGCATCTGGTTAGACTGGAAACTGACCCCAACATAGTTAGGAAAAGACTAGGCAGAACTATTGACGTTATGTTTGGTGCATTGTTTAAGCTATTGGCTTCTGCGCTACGGATCGTGACGTAGTTTCGATTCCCACATGGCACAGATATTTGTATGGCCTACAGATAGTTGTTCCGGGTCTGGGCGTTAGTGCGTGCAAAGATTTGTGTCTGTAAACGCACGTTACAGGAGAAAACTAGTTTACCTTAGGAAGTCATGATCCTTTTTTTGGAAGTCTCCTTTCGGTTACCCAAAGAATCAATTCCTTTCATAAATCATTAGAATAAAACCTAGAAGTGTACCTCCAGAAGTTACATTATATTTTACTAGCGACCCGAGAGTTACATTATATTTCGTACGGGTGCAATGTAAATACTAATGTGGGGCATATAAACCTTCCTCTTGAATCATTCTATCTATTCCTGAAAACTGCATTAAAATCCGTTGCGTAGTTTAAAAGATCTAAGCGTACAGACAGCGGGAGCGACTTTGTTTTATACTATGTAAAGATATGCAGCGGTAGATTGTTTTTCCAAGATAGGTAATAGTTACAGCACTGGCAGGTGTAGCCAAAGGCTTATACAGGTTGGCGCAGATGGGACGCTTGCCCCACCTTGGCACAGGAAAGAATAGGTAAATGGTTTAGATTCAATCAAATCGCCACCCATGTCCACAGAACAATTACCTACTCAAAATAGACCGCAGGCCAACGCCCGCTCCGTCTATACTTATTTGGACCTCAAAAATAAGATTATGGGGCAAACACATACACATACATAAACTCACGCCTTTTTCCCATGGGAGTAGGCAGAAACTATAGAACGCCACATGCTACGACTCTTACATACCCCTTTCGCTTCATCCACATCCATACATCTTGTCATACACACACGCTGGTTGAGAGTACTACGCACCTGACCTTTGTGAAGAACATCACCAATAACATCGTTCGATTATGGGGCAAAGTTACCCCATAATCCCATTCTCCACATCCAGATTTATTTAACAGACAAATATTTACTGTCTGACTGAGGTTGCCCCACTCTGGACAAAATCCTGGCTACTCCCATGGCTGTAGCAATAAAATCTTTGAACCTAAGTACATAACAGTGTAATAAGGTTTTTGGTTGTTGGCTTTTGTCGAAGAATAAAACGCGTAATGGTTTTTGCTTGGGAGGAAAAGGGTTCGAACTTTTTCCCATGGAAGCTGGCATAGCCATCTTTGCCGCCGTCACGGATCATAGTACTACGTACCGCCATTTTAATTTTTTTTCAAAGTAGTGTCGCACGTTTGGCCTTGTGTATATGGGTAGAGGACACTTAAATAAACAAAAAATGACGGCAATATGTTGTGCTAAAGTGTCACGTTGCCGAGATATTCGGAGGCAACGATCGCCATATGAGAACAACGACAATACCTAATTAAAAATGAACTAATTACGTGTTTAGATATATGCGTAGGTAATTAGTAAATTTTTATTATTCTAACTTAAATGCGGTGGAGGAAAACATCATTACAATATTGCGACAATCTCTATTAATGGATCGTTCTCGTCTAAGTCACTCCCAAAAAGGATATCTTGAGAGTAACGACATCTTACTAATTCCAATAAGGCTGTTATCGTCTGTCAGATTCAGCACTGCTAATCAATTGCCGTTTTAATTGACTCTGTTATCCGGGCAGCTGTCTCCAATATTCCTGTGAGTATCATAATACGGGGGCCTGAGGCTATGCCCTTCTAACTGACACTGATATCCGGCTAATCCGGCCATTCCCTATCTTCCTAAGTGTCGTTAATACCTACGTTAGGCACAGCATTTCTCTAAGCGGAACATATTACAAATTACAACCTTGTTAACTAGGTACCTAAGTATGTATTTCGATTATAAATCGGTATGTTAAGTGTGATTATAATTATTATGCCAGCCAATATAATCAGGGTCACGCATGACAAACGGTTCATTCAGTTCATTGTACCTACCGATCCAATAACAGGCCCATCGGCCCATGTTCAGGCGTGTAAATCTAAGGGTTGATAATTGTAAAAAAATTTTTCTAACAAATTAGGTGCGTCGCGTCGTTGTATAGTGCCTATAACTATTTATCCATTACGTTACGGGTGAGAGGAGCCTTATTCCAAATTCTTTCTGTGCTCAATGAAATAAATTCAATTCGTTTTCACTGTTAAATATCGTACCATCGTATTGTCTGTTTGGAGTAACATCTATAAAAGTTTAGACACTTGCTAAAACCGTGTCTTAGGTCAAACTCCTTAAATAAAAAGTGTTTACGCCCCGTTTAGTCTAAACACGATTTGTGGTAAAAAAAGACTAATTTATATTAAATTAAATTACTTGTATTTGAGGTTTTGTAATACAAGAACATAAAAATATACATATCTACTTTATCATTTGTTTATTTTGTATCTCTAATTTTCTACGTTTATCTGCTGCGAGTATCCGAACGTCATTTGTATGTATTATAATGCGGCCAAAACAGAGATAACAATTCAAATTGTTTTACGTCGTCCTCTATCTCTTTCTAACATACTTCAAGCGGTATAGATTTGACGTTTACAACAAGGATGCAAAGGATTTCTACGTAATTTTTTATTTATCCATTTAGTTATTCCTTTCTTTTGTTTGACGGTCGTTCACTCCGTTCGCTCTCGTTGATTTGGCCGATGTTTGGCCTAGTTGCTAAGTTTATTAGATTTTAGTTCTAATTTTCTTAAATGTAGTGTACACTCCTAGTTTTAATATTACAGTGACATTATTATGTGATACTTAAAATGCCTGGTATTAGAAAATATCGACGTGACACCAGCGAAGTCAGCTGTTGCTTGAAATATGTTATTTTTGGTGTGAATGTTTTGTTCTGGGTAAGTGGAGACGTATTTTATCTAACTAGTTTCTTAATTTACATATATTATTTACGGGAGTGACATTTGCACTTATCTTGTTGGCTAAAGTTATTATTATTATGGTCATTATCTTGTTTTTTGGTGTGATATTTTTGATATGAAAAAGTTTATGTTTAAGATGCATTGCACTCTTATTACTTGTAATTATGTGAGTGGGTATTGATTTCATCTCACCTGTGCAAAGTGCCAGCCAATTGGGGTCACCTTATACTTGTTTATAGGCACCTACATACATAATTACTATAACAGTACTATAACTGTCTGCATCCTGCTCAATGAAGTAAAGATTTGATCATGAGGCTATTGTTACTTGCTATTGATCATAGCCTTGAAATGGCACGCAAATTGTAAGTTTATTTAGATTTCAGTTCAATACTAGGTATTAAGAATTTAGGAAAATACAGATTTCATCCTGTTTGTTCAAACTGTGTAGTTTTATAAGGCTAATATTGATAACCATAAAGTACAATAGGTAGACAGTTTTTTTTATCTATAGGACAAAATACAAGGAAAGTATAGATGTGATTTTAACAGGATACACTATGATTCATAATATCATCTGATAATATGTCTACAATATTTCCTGTTATAGGTAATATAATTCATATTTATTAGGTTTTGATATAATTAAGTACAGGAAGGAAACAGCAGTGTAAAAATATACTGATATAAGATATTACGATAAATCCTAAAATTGTCTGCTATTTTGTCATACAAGATTGCTAACATAATATTATTATTCCATTTATTATGTCTCGGTCTTACGTTTCAGTTCCTCGGTCTGATTGTGTTGGCAGTGGGTATATGGGCTTGGACAGAGAAAGATACATTCAACAATTTGTCAAGACTGACTAATATTGCGTTGGATCCGGCATTTATATTAATATGTGTGGGTGAGTATGACGTGCAGTGCTCAAAGAAGTACTTTATTTTTAATCTTCACTGTAGTTACTCTAGAATTCAAAAATATATTCTTATTGAGCCTTCCTTGATGGCTTGCTGGATGATGATCTTGTTAAGTAACATAATATGTGATTTAATATTAAGCAAAATGGGTAAGACATTTGTTACGCAATGATTTATATAGTGTGCGTAAATGATATGATTTCACTCTTTAAAACAAAGAAACAACTTGGAAGACAAGTTTTTAATTTTATTGCAATTCTTATAGATTGGCCATCAAATTTGGAATTTGCAGTTAAAAATGTTATTCTTGAATTCTTGATTTACTTTGATTTTAGCAGCCTATTCTATCAATTGTATATTTTATAAAATATAAGGGAAAGAGTCAAATAAACTTTTTCTATCTTTGGGTCCACTCTATTCTCATACTACCATCAACAATTTTATGATTTCCTAATACAACTTCTTACCAAAATAACTAGCCCAGTTATTTTGTTTGGAAATTGGACCATGTATTCCACATTCATTCCAGTTCTCTTCCTGTAAACATGACCCAGTCATTGATTGTTTAAACTTGTTTTATTACCAACAGCAATAGATGTTAGTATTATAGTATATTTGGCAGCATATTATGGCCGTTGCGGTGCATGCTTTTGCGAATCCCGCGACCCCGGTCGTACGGTCAGGAGAAGGAACACTGTTGGTTTTTAGCCGGGAAGAGTCCGGCAGACCCCCTCACCTTCCCCGAGCGAGGGACATCCATGAGGATTTTCCAATGAGAAAAAAAAAAGAAAGAAAAAACAAAGCATATTATGGCCAATGGGAGTGATGAAATCATAGGGATCCTAATCACAAAAGTCATACAGTACAGAAGTTGCACTTCGAAAGATGTCTGAATAACAATTTAGACATAAGTAATCCTTATTGCCTCGTTGGTCTAGTCATGGCAAGCACGACTGCTAATCGTGAGGTCTTGGGTTCGATCCCCAGGTCGGGCAAAGTGTTATTAGGTTTTTCCATGTGGAATTCCTCAGTAGCAGCCCGAAGTTTGGATGTGTGCCCGGTTGACGGCAATAGACTCGCCCCCTAATACATGGGACTTAAACATAACGGCGGAATGAGGGTGTTACTTTACACCTCTGCTCAACCCTTGGTGGAATACAGGCGTGATATTATGTTAGTCACTATTCTACACTATTGGTTTGCTCATGTGGTTCCTATCAAAGAATAAACTACCTCTTCCCACATTGGTTGGTGCCAGAGAAAATGAATTGCCTGCCTACAGCAGACATCACGAAACTTATACTAACCTAGTGCTGGCGCAGATTTGGTGAAACAGTGCAGAGCATTTTTCACTGTCAAACCATTATCGACTTTACTAGCGTTTAAAAAATATCGAAAATCACGTTTCGTCCCTAGTCGCTTCGATGCTCTTGGTGAGTAGTAGTTGTGTAATTCAGTTTCGATATTATTTAAACGTTGGCAAAGTCGATAATGGTATGGCAGCGAAATATGCTCTGCGCTGCGCTTCGTCAGATCTGCGCCGGACCTAAAGGGCCTACACTACTCGATTTTTAGGACCCCTAACTCATTTTCAGTGTAGTATAATAACAGTTACGGTGTACCGTCCTTGATTTGGGCAGTACGGATCATCCAATTCTTCCTGGGCACTAAAAATCGGGTACTTGTAGTGTAATAAACGCTTTAATATAACTGTAAAACAACAGTTTGTAGTAAATTAGGTAGGTACATTTTAGCAACAGTTTTGTATCATATTTAGGACAACGGAGGACTGGACCTATTGACTTATTTTATCCCATAACATAGTATTTATTATTCGATGATGTGATTGCAGGCACAATAACGTTTATAATCGGATTCACGGGCTGCGTCGGCGCACTTCGTGAGAACACGTGCCTGCTGGCCTGTGTGAGTACTACCATTGTTATTTTTGTATTTGTAGTTCTATCCACAGAAAAGTGAGTAAATGGAGTGACTATACGCTAAGGAAGTATAGAATATATCGAAGATGCTCGCAACAAATAAAGTGTGGACGAAAGAAACGTCTGTTATTGGATGATCTCCAGCACTACCCCTTCTTTACCAATAGGTGTTTTAAAAGATGACCTAGGGATTATGGCATGGGAAGATGAGCAGCACTATCTATCTGACTACTTATCAAAAGATACCGTAGGCTGTCAACCGTAGTGATAATAGCAATATGACCCCAGTGACTGTTTCTAACGCTTATTGAGGGTCCATGTCCAGCAGTAGACTATTACGGGCTGATATGATATGGGCTTGGTGCAATCAGCCCGTGGATGGGTGACTGTTCGTTACACATCGAGACCCCCCCGCGTTTCGGAGAGCACGTTAACTCTCGGTCCCGGATATCATACGAATACCTATGGCAGTCGTATTTTACACGGAGCGACTGCCATCAGACCTCGGCAAGTCTGATGGCAGTCGCTCCGTGTAAAATATTGTTATTCAGCCGCATTTGGTTAGACTGGAAGCTGACACCAACATATTTGGGAAAAGGCTAGGCAGAATATGATACGACGTATTTCTGACTGACAATCGTCGCGGCGACATACCCAGGGTTCACGGGCACAGTTCGTGATATCCATAACGTCTTCGCGCTGTTTGTTCGTATATTATTATTCCATTTGCTTCTTAATCTGATTCTATCTTAGTTAATCGGAATTTGATTGTTATCATTATACGCGTATGTATGGTTCGTTAACTTTTAATGAACCTTCACTTAGATTGCAAAACAAAGCTGGTTGTTATCATACGGTTCGATTATTTTAAACAATACGAAAGTTATCAGCGTGAGAGAAAATAGTGTAACAGTTTAAGTGCACATTGCTTAGGAGTTGTATAACATCAAATCACAACACGTGTTCCCTATTGAAGAGTTCGGCAGAGCCCCATAGTAAAGTTATACACCCTTATTTCGCCAATCTCATAACCGGTAAACCTATTGCCGATTAACAAAAATAATTAATCAGAGCTGCATACGGATATTTCCTTATGGGAAACCCAATGACCAAAAAATCCAAGCCGGAGTCTGTTTCCTTGTAACAACTACGCAGTTTTCAAGTCGTGAGTGTATAGGTATCTTCTAGGCGAGAGTGCTTCATCGTCGACTACATCGGCACTTAACTTTAGGTAAGATAGTGATCAACCGCAATCCCTATATAGTACTTAAAATAAACTGTTTCTTCAACATGGTAATCGAACTCATGACCTTAAGCTGGACAGCCCAGTTCATGACTTATAGACCTATGTGGCAGTTCTTGTAGAGATGTAGATGATCTTCTTTTCGTGTGGTTAGTGACTAACCTGGTGTCAGAGTTTATACCGCCCATGGGCCTCTGATTTGGCTTCACATGCCGTCCAGAAATATCCCTCAGGCATGCCAGTTTCCTCACGATGTTTTCCTTTACCGTTTTTAAGCAAGTGATAATTATACAATAAGCGCATGAATCCGAAAAGTCAGAGGTGCGTGCTTTGGGCTCAAATTCGAGACGTATGACTTGGCACTCCGACGGTCACACCACTAGGCTATCACTGCTTTATGTAGATGATAATTAAGAAACATACATACGGTATCCATGATTTGTTATTAATCTTATCTGTTTTATCAACGTATTTCCCCGTTTTATTTTCAGTATGCTGTTTTCCTCGCTTTATTACTGTTGGCGGAGATGACTACAGGAATTCTTTTCTTTGTCTTCAAAGATTGGGTAAGCATTGTAGAAAGTCGAGTCTTCCAGTTTCAGTTAGTTCAGTCTTTCTTTTGTTTATGAGTACCTGTCTAAAAGCCTGAACATCTGGCCGTGATTAGTAGCACGTATACTTTTCATGTACTTACATAGTATTTATAAAAAGTTATACCATAGTTATGCCAGATACAAATCTTCACATGTAAAACACCCCGACCCGGAACAATTATCTATCTGTATTATAACATGAGAAACTGACTTACTGACTGATCTATCAATGCACAGCCTAAACCGCTGGGGTAAGAAATTTGAAATTTTGACAGTATACCATTTATAACGTAGGCATCCACTAACGAAGGATTCTTCAAAACTCCTCCCCTAAGGGGGTGAAAAAATATCACGCAAACGAAGCTGCGGGCAAAAGCAAGTGGGTGAATATTCGAATTTTTTTAACATTATTTTAACAAATCATTCTTCTCCCGGGTTGTTAACGTTATAGTATTGTCAGATTGTTTTTATTCTTGTCTTATTGCTTGACGGCAGCGGTATAGTTTGAGTTTTCATTATCATAATTATAGTATTAAACATCTGCATTCTTAACTTTGGGATGATGCTAATGACGTTCTCAATTTTTGTTAATATTTTTTGAATATTCGCCCAAGTAATTTAGAAATAGGCAATACAAATATACTTGTTTCGTGGGGAAATCGAACACGCGACCCGTTCGCAGTTGCCAAGCGATCAGCCACTATTCCAATCTAATAAACAAAAGGAAACTTCCTATAAATAATGTAAGTATGTTATTTTTAGATAAAACAGCAAGCAACAACTGGCTTCCAAAGCTTCATCACACACTACAGAGAAGACCCTGATCAACAAAACTTAATAGATTGGATACAAGAAGACTGGGTAAATAAACTTTTTATTTATTACTTTTAATATACGTTGATGAATACACCCCTTAATTACCTATTATCACTGTTGAACGTGGGCATTGTAATTGGCACCTACGTTGAATATTATCATATTTTTTTATTTTATTTCTGTAATACTATTAATTATACCTATAATCTATAATCGAAAGAATTATAATAGCAATGTAAAGGTAAAGGTCGACTTGTTGACCGATTGTTGAGTTAATAAATATCATTTTCGAGCATTATTGTAAAGGCACAAATCCCCTATTAAATAATTGAAAAATGCATGGAAAAGATTTTTGTCATCCTGGCAACTGAATTAAACTGTCGACGTCACAAGTTTCGTCAATTTCTCCTTCACAGAAGAGTTGGTCAAACAGTTATCACCACACGAACGGACCAGTGAAGATATCTATTAGCCATACGTGAAGGCGTTTGGAGTATCCTCGTCCAGTCGTTCATGTACTCTCCAGAGTTGGTAACCTCAGAGCCAGTTCTCTCGCGCTCATGACGCTGACATACTAGCTAACTTGCTTATAACGATAATTTCTCTGTTTCTAGTTACAATGCTGCGGCGTCGAAGGTCCTAAAGACTGGGACCGTAACGCTTACTTCAACTGTTCGAGCGGTGCGGTGGGGTCGCGGGAGGCGTGTGGCGTGCCGTTTAGTTGCTGTCGGAACAAACCGCAAGATATCATCAGGAACAAGCAGTGCGGTTACGATGTTAGAAAACCTACTTATGTGAGTATTTTTTAATACCATAAAATAGGTGTGTCGATCTACGAGCGCGGCTGCCGGTGACGACTGGTTGCAGAGACACTTTGTTCTAGCTTTTATGTTTTATATGTATGTCAACTGCAAACTACCAACGTTGCAGCAAAACGCCTTGAACGTTTTGTTTTTATCGACCTTCCAAATTTCCAAAATTTGTTGTCTATGTAGCATTAGAAGCCTTCAGGGTATTCTCTTTTTGATGATCTATTCTGGCCACAATAACCATGATATTGAATCGCTATTACCAACATAGCAACTGAGTGAGCGAGTTATCCACGAGCGCGGCTGTATGGCGGCGGGCGAGGACTGGTTGCAGCGACACTTCGTGCCAGTAGCGGCCTTGCTGCTCGGCCCGTTAGCGCTTAAGGTTTATTAAATGAGTCTTTAAAGCCACCACTGTCATTGTATTTTGTAAAGCTGGTCTTTGATAATGTGGGGAAATGTAAATAAAGTCAGTGCTGAACCAAAAAAAAAGTCTGTGACAGACAGACTGACACAAGAGTATACTTATAAAGCCGGGTACAGACTTACGAAATGTAACATGCAATGTAACACGCAATGAAAGAATTTTCCGTCCGTCGCAAAGTATCATGCAATGTAACAGAATTCCCATAGTGTGGACGCCTTGCGCGCACGAACCGTGCACACTACGTACCTTTCATGTTACATAGCATGTTACGCGTCAGCAGTCTGTACCCGGCTTCAGGGTTCCGTTTCTTCCTTTTGAAGTACGGAGAGTCTTAAACAAGAATTATAATATAGGTACTTGATTCATAGTGATCTCTACGGATTTTTATTTACATTTTCCCACAAACTTGTATGTTAATTTAGTCTTGCACATCATCATTTTTGCTACGACTTACCTGCGTATGTTGAACCTAGTACAATCCTTGCAACATGACTTGAGATTTGAGTGCGCACGCGCCGTCCAAGGAATTCGACCAGTCAGATTGAAGTGTTGCTGTGCAATGCTTAGGCGTGTAAGGTCCGTATTACAGAACGAAATTATTAGCAAGCATTAATCTCTGTTTAAAACTAGTTTTGAGTCGACTTTTAATTTTAGATCATGCCTCAAGCTTAGATTCATTGATCATAGTTCAGCTGAGTTTGGCTTTATTCTAGATCGTCACTCAGTTCGTAGATTTGATCCTAAGCAGTGATTTGATCTGTAATCAACCAATCGATTGGCTCGATTTGAGTCTCGTTTCATCTGAATATAGATTGATAAATTATAATAAACTACCTGACACAATAAAAAATATAGAGTTTGAAAATAAATTTAATAAAGAATTAAAAAAATACCTAATCCTAAAATGCTATTACAACTTAAATGAATATCTAGCTTAGAATAATTGACTAATAACAAACACTATTACAATTCACACACACACACACACACATAATATACAATACAGTCAAATAAATAATATAAAATAAATACTACAATATTGGGATAAGATGTGGCGTATAATTGACATAATTAATATAGATAATAATTTAATTAATATAACATAATAAAGCATACCAATGTATAACTGTATAATTGATGGAAATAATAATGTATGATTAAAAATTAATTAATATCATTTTAATAAAAATAGAATTAAGATTGTTTTGTTGTGCCCTATAACAGGGCCTATAATAGTCACTAAACTAAATATTAATATTTTACCATCTAATATTATACACATTATGGAAAGCAAATAAATGAAATTGAAATTGATTGCCGTTCTGGAATAAGACCGTTCCTCAAGTACCGATTCTATACTTAAACAGTGATCAACTGATTAATGATCAAACTGGACTTGAGGAATGTTTTGTAATACGGACCTTAGTACTTTCGGCGCCTACTTACACAGATGCAAACGTCACGTCAAAATGCTCACGGCTTGTTGTGAGGAATGTACAGTAGCATGTAGTGGCCTTCCGTTGATGTTTTTCGTTTCTTTTTGTTCTAGAGTTTTGATATAACAAAGATAATATATGACAAGGGCTGTTTAGAGGCCGCAGAGGAGTGGTTCGATCACAACCTGTTGATAGTAGCCACGTCCGCTGTTTGTACTGCTTTTGCACAAGTAAGTTTTTGTTTGTAGATGCACTGTTGGTACGTATTTTGTATCTGTAATTGTATATGCTTTGTATAATCGGCTTTGATGTTTAGTTGAGAGTTTGCTTTGTGTTCTCATGCGACATTTGTAAGTATAATTTCATTTTTAATGACATGACATTTTCTATAATTATTTGGTTGTGATTTTTTCGCAATGCATAAATTGTATAATTTTAATCTGATAATTTTTCCTAATAACCATTACACAAAATGATGTAAATATCGATTTTCTATCAACTAAATCTACAAGTACTATTACGTTAATCCAATCTCTAAAACAATATTCCGATATCCCATAGATCCTGGGCATTTGTTTCGCGCAGAACCTCCGCGCAGACATATTCGCGCAGAAGGCGAAGTGGCACTGACAATCAGCGTCTCCTGCCGCCGTGTGACGCGCCCGCGTCGCTCGCGCACGCCCACACAGCGCACACACACACGCACACGCACGCACGCACACCGCTACACGAGGGTAGCTCTACTTGATGTGCAGAACTTACACCTACAATGAATTTGGAGGAAGTACATTTTTTACGAACTGAATTTTTATGCCTTCTATAAGTTTGCTCTAAGATTTATTTAATTTAATTCAAACATTACAATGGGGAAAATAATTTAAAATTAAAGTAGCTGACAGCACCTTCAGACGAACTTATTAAAAGCAGAATCGGAAATTATATTTGAAATACGATTGCCATTGTTGCCTATCCTGAACCTTTAAATTCTATTATTATCATGCGAGATTGTTCGGTCTTGTTTTTTAATAACATCGATTATTCCCCATTGTCGTGATCTCGTAAATATTACAACTTCCGCACATCAACTATACAATATGCATTTATTTGCATAATAGTTTAACGTTAATGTCGTGCAGATTATTTATATACACCACAAGTGCTCATCTTACTGTCCCTAGGCTTTCTGAGGATACCTTCCAAAACTACTATAACACAGAGAAGTAAGTAAATGGAGTAATAATGTGCAAAAGAACACAATGAAAAATACTGTATAAACAAAAGCGTATGACATAATGTACACGACAGCCACCGATGAACGCCATTGTTGCCGCCATTGGCACATCAGATACATTATTAATAATGTCTGTTATTTTTATTTCGTCTACGATAGACAATAAATCAATTACTTACGTGTTGTGGCCTATCCTCTTGTTTCTAATGGTATCCCTATTGAAAATACGCCCAAAGACGACGCGGGCGACGAGTTTCTCGTGAAAGGTTTATTTTATTCTGTCTGCGCACCTAACACTCGGAGAGCGAGATTAGCTATAGAAATATGCATATACGCGCTCCATTTACTTACTACTCCGTGTATTCCTCCCACTGGCACTCTTTCATCTTTATCTCCTACCATTCTTGGATATTCTTAAATTTCTGTCTCTGTAAATAACATAATATGATGTTGATACTTGTTGATAGAATTATCCAATGCGTATGTCCTTGTGAATTGGAGTTAGCTTCAGAATATGGCGGACAATATGGCAGCTGTTAAAATTAATATTACAATAAGCAGTTATTTATTTCGATACAGTTGAATGATTTTAATGTTATAGTAATTTATATAATGGAAGATGTGCTTAACTTCCAAGAACCTTTTAAATGGAATGTGTCCTAATAAATATTATTGAAGCTAACTCCTCTGTGAAGCGATATATTCAAATTGGCCAATTAGCCTTAACGGGAGCTGTGAGATGAATTTAGTATTGGAATATATAAGTATTAGAAGATTAACATGTTTGTTCATGAAAGTGCAGCTATTTAATTGTTATAATTCCTTACCGTTGTTAAGGGTTGTCACGCAAACGTCACCAGAGAGAATGGGACCTACGATAAGCTTTAAATTCCATCCAAGATTCGCGCATTTTTTTCTGTACTTATCTGTTTGCCCTAAAACGGCAGTCAATTGAGCCAAAACTGTCGGGCAATAAGAGTTCATGGTAACGCCCCTAGTCACATCAATGGTTTTTTTCAAACGTCACGGTGCTGACATTAGTGGCAACCCCATTGTGTAATACAGTTTGTTACTAAAATAGGTGAAGTGTGCTTTAACAGTCCTAAGCGCTGATGTTAGGGTTGTGTGTTTTGCAGCAGGAGAATAATGGCTGACAATATATTTAGGTTAGGGCTTTGGTGCAGTTGGCGTACGGTGACGGTAATAGCGATTTAGAACTTTATTGTCAGTAGAATTCGTCCTGTTATCGATGAAGATAGATTTTTTTATCGATAGTCAAGCCGGAGTTGCGTATATAGAATTTTGTACTTCCACAAAATTACATAGTTCTCTTTTTATCCTTTCTTTGGCGTTAGTCGCTTGTTGTTGACAGCCGTACGCTACCTGCTGAGGCCCTGCCTAAATTTTAATGTATTAAGATAAAATATTTTATTATAAACTCAAATTAGTGATAAGTAATACTCATTTAGAAGACAAAAAATATATTATTATACATTACAAGATGATTTACTTAATCATAATCAAAAGTATTGCATGTTTACATAAAAGAAAATGTAACTGTTCGTTTTGGTATTTGTTATAAATCTCTTTTGAGGTTTTATGCACAAATTATTATTAGACATTATGTATTACAAAAGTCTATGATTATTACCTATGGTTCTTGTTTTTAATAGGTTAGGAATTAACACTGGTTTTATAGTTTTTAATACGTGTTCCTCATTACGCTGACTTTAGAAGGTAACTGTATAATCTAAATTTGAATCATCAACATTCCCTATGTTACTACTAACTACATTTGACATGTTAAAGTGATCTCCCCTATTTCTAATCAATTTAATCTCAGGTCATGCGATCTGATTGATTGATAATACAGGGTGTAAACGAAATCATATAATTCCTTCAAACCTCGTGATGTACTGCTGACATAGATTAACCCTGAAAGGGATACATTAGCATTCAATAAAAAAAAGTTACAAAAAGTGAACATGTGTTCTTAACTTGAGGCATGAGTTGTGACCGCGCGGCGAGCGATATCCGCGCTGAAATGCCTCACGTTAAGAATACATGTTTAATTTTTGTAAAAATAAAATATTGAACCCTAAGGTATCCCGTGCAGGGTTAATCTATGTCAGCAGTACATCACGACGTTTGAAGGAATTACATGATTTCGTTTACACCCTGTATACTCGCAACCAATCATAGCAATTGACATGAGATTTGACAGCTGATTAGTTATTTTTTGCGTTGATCGGCCTTCCAGAGATTAGGGCCAAGCCAAGAAAGATGCGTCGCCGCCGTCTTCCGTCGCGTAATTTACTCGAGGAATTTTAATAACGCATCTTCGGTCAAATGTGTAATGGTGTGAAATGTTTACATGGAATTATGTGTACCGGCGGAATATCGGCGACGTATCTTTCTCCAGATGTGACTTGGCCCTTAGGGGTTAATGTGCCTGATATGACCTACATAAATAGAAATATTGTCTCAAATATTTGATATAAAAATGTATATTTGTTAGCCATAAACATCACTGCCTTATTGACTGCGAAAAATTATTTGTTTGTATATAAAAAAAATGTAAATCAATTAAGAGTGGTTGTCGGGTGCATTTTACTAACCGCTTAAAAGTATTTAACTGCCTAGATTAAGACCTAATAATACGTTAATTTTTTTGAATCTGTAATCAATTATTGTCCAGCCATTTAAATTGTGTATATCAGGTAAACAAACCTTTGATCGTGAAACAGTAATTTAATCATTTTGTATTAAGGAACCAATTAACATACATATTTTAGAAAACCTTAATATTTATTTTTTAATTGTTTTCTAAATACTCTAAAAAAGCAAAATTAATGTTTTACAATCAAAAGTTTGTTTACATTTTGTACAAAATTTTAATGGCCGTGCTATTAATACCTTTAATGATCTTAATTATGTTTATTTACAATAGGTTCTAAGTGTCGAATTTTATTTACTTTTATACTTAAGTTGCCACAATTCATATTAGTTTGGTTATGTGTTTACAGCATAAAAAACTAGTCTTTTTGATAAAATATAACATACTCTACCTTTTTTGAATATTTTATTTCAAATGACATTTAAATAGGGAAAGTATTTTTCTTATATTCAAAAGTTCATGATAAAATCGTATTATTTTTTATTTTATTATATTGACTTACAATGTTGAAGTATTGACGAGAGTCTGGTGTTCCTTTATGATGCCAGATGTAAAATGTCCTTGTATTTATAACGTAGTTGTAGTATTTATGTAATTTTCAAATGACTTAAAACTAAAATCGATATTTTGTATGGAAATATAAGTATGTACAAAATTGTAGTGTTTTTATTGATTTACCTACCACCTTCCGAATAGAATAGGTTTTTCATTTAGGATCTGTATGGCAATAGGCTCGCCCCCTATTACATGGGATTAACATAACGGCGAGGTGAGGGTGTTACTATACACTTCTGCCTAACCCTTCGGGGTATACAGGCGTGATGTTATGTTACTCATGTATATTTTTTGGTTGAAGAATTGAGGAGTGTAAAAAGACTTACAGATATTAATATACATTAATCTACATATAGAAGTAGATATAGACGCGCAAAAGTGAGGACTCAAAAACACTACAATTGGAAGGCCTGGCAAATAGCTATCTCTTTCACTCTCGTGCTTTTTCGTATCTCTCGTACTCATTAGAGATATGAGTGAAAATCTGAACGATAGTTACAGATACATACCTAACTTTACTTATAGATTATATTGAGAAAACGTAATATGAAACCCCAACAATGTAGGTAGGTACCTACTCTGTGATGAAACATAAGGGTTCCAAAACTTTGCCGTCTATGCACGAAGCTCTAAGCGAAACAAGACACCAATCAAGTTGCTTGCCGATAACGAGCAACATCATCCCGCTTGCCTGCAGCAAGCATAGTGAGTACCTATGGGCTTTCTATACAATATGATAGTCCTAAGTCATTGATCGCTAACATTTCATCTACTTTCTTATTTATAATATATTTATTTATTAGTTTGTTTAAGTTATATGTATTACGTTTTTCTTTCTATTTTATATATTTGTGTAATAATTGATATGTATTTTATGATTATTATATCTAAGTAATATTATGTACGATACGTACTTGTACACCAAGACTGCCCGATATCTATTTCCGTTCTTCCAGTCCATCCTAAGGTTGTCTGGAAGAGATCGCCTTGTGCGATAAGACCGCCCATTGTACATACTGTGTAAATCTGTGTTCCTTTTATCTCTTACCGGTGTACTTATTATGTACAATAAAGTGTAAATAAATAAATAAGTCTAGCAGTAGTATGTACCAGAACATTAGGACCCAGAACCGACAAATCAAAAAGCTATAACACACACATAAAGCATTTACCCTACGTTACCACCATTACCATTAAAGCAAGATTTACAATCACATTAAGGTTAGCGTACATTACCCCCAGTTGCAATACACAACAGAGTTAGTTGTTCGACACGTGGCCCACGTCTCGGGGGCGTAAAGTTTAATAAGTTGGACAGATATGGTGCATTAGTTTCAGTTAGGACGGCAAATGGAGTTGGACAAACCGACAATTGTGACTAAGGCGAGGGACATACTGATTGTGAGAATGAGGACTATATTGAAACTATAAAGTAACGTACATGAGGGGAGACTGCGGCAAGCGACGGTATTTTAACGAAGTTAGGTCCGGTCCAAGCTTACGTACAAAGTAAAGTTGCCCGAAAGTATGTAGCCGTAACTAATGTGACTATAGTCTTGCAATGCAACATATTAACTACGTTGTATGTTTACCTCTATACGCTTTGAGCCATGCTCATAATGAAATTTGAAACATTAACCTTTTAAGCGCGTGGCTAAATATCAATTGCCGTACCCCTAGCGCGCGACTACGAATCGATAAAATAATACCTACAATAAATATATTAAGCTTTTTCAATACTTAGAGCTATGAAACAATTTTAAGTAATTGTTGTAAATCATGTCTCTATTGAATAATCGTTTTAACAACTAAAACCACGCAGTTCATAGGACGAAAATAGAACAAAAAAACCATGCATTCTCTGTCGCAGAAATACGATACGCGCGGTAGGGGCACGAAAATATTTGTCGCAGAAATGCGCCTTCGTTGTCGTTAAGTAAAATCAGTAAGTTCTACTCGTTATACGACGGTTGAGGAGGCCATTACTTGTCCCATCATACGCAACTCACGTTTTGGATAGGAACTGTAATCGTGCCTAGTGGTGTCAGGCTAGAAGTATTCCCACGGCATGCGACCACATCCTGCAGAGCGCTGCGGCGCGAAACCTGCCTCCTGCGTGACGTTCATACTTACTTAATTATCTGCCAAAGTGCAGTGCAATGCTACCTTAACCCCAACATTGTTAATCTACAACCTCATCCTGTTTTTTGTCATAATAAACCATTGCGGCTTAACGAAAAAATCCACATCAATTGGCACTCGATGTTTTCGTTCCGTCCAATCAGGGAATGTCAGCTAAACTCTAACAGGATCTTTTCAATTTATTATTTATTAGGTTTTATAAAGTAATCCATCTTATGCTCGTTCGGGCGGGATCACGGGACGTTCAGTGTCTTGTGGAGTGATGATTTAATCTCTTCTGCAGCTTCATCTAATTATGCGAGCTACATAAACTTTTTCATATCTAGGTACCTAAGTATAGGATTCTGATAGGATTATAGGTTATTTCAATTTCAATGTTGTTTTTACGACGAAAGGTTCAAAGATTCTATTTTAAATTCATTTCAATTTATTTTACCATATTCGAGAATAGCAGAGCTGTAAAATACTCATTGTCTACATATAGGTTACCTACAAATCCAGTCCTACATACTTCATACATGCCTTCGAAAGGCTGAAAAGTTCCAGAATTTTATTATATTTAGGTAAGCCGAAAAGGTGTGTAAAATACATATACAAGGTTATTTGGAAATGGGGTACTAAGC
Source organism: Amphipyra berbera (assembly GCA_910594945.2). NCBI lineage: Eukaryota > Metazoa > Arthropoda > Insecta > Lepidoptera > Noctuidae > Amphipyra > Amphipyra berbera. Next base: position 18,559,758 of record OU343128.1, on the reverse strand, counting down.
CGCGGGCCACTTAATGTATCACTGATGATTGTTTTAAAGAAAGTGTTAAAATTTCAAAATTCGATAAAAAACAATTTCATGATAAATTATTTTTATTTTAGTTTAAAAAAAAATAATCATCCCTGCTTTAGTTGCGACTTCAGAAAATGGAGTTTCTAATGCGTGACCCCAAATATGACGTAAAATGTAAACACGTCTCATCATAGCTAAGGATAGAGAGAATTTATCGTATTTTTTATGAAATTTTTGAACAGCTATTTCTCTTGAACTACCTACCTATTGACTTTTGGGGAAAGTTGTAGAACAAAAGTTATCCATTATTATGGGTACTTTAACACCTTTTCGGCTTAGTATCCCCTTTCCGACTAACCTTTTATAAAAGGTGTAGTAGATTTTTTAAGTTTAAGGCAATCTAACTAACGCTTAAATTTAAGGGTTAGTTAGATTGCAGTTGTGTAAGAACCAAAGATTTAAGGCTTAAATCTTTGGTTCTTACACAACTGTAAGGTCTAGCTACCTTCGATAATAGGTTACGTACCCATTATCCTACTACTTAATACGTAGTCTCTTTAAAAATTCCTTTGAAAAATAAAGTCTAACCGTCGTATTACAAAAGATAGTTTAAACCAAAACTAATGTAAACCCAGACTTAAAATATGTCCATCTATTTTTAACGTCATAATAAAAAGAGACCGACCCATTTTCTAGTCTGGTGTTTTGTTAGACCATCTTTTGTATTAGAGGGGTTTGAGTTTTAGATACAGGTGCATTTAAACATTTGTAGGGTTCTGTACCCAAAGGGTAAAACGGGACCATATTACTAAGACTCCGCTGTCCGTCCGTCCGTCCGTCTGTCACCAGGCTGTATCTCATGAACCGTGATAGACAGTTGACATTTTCACAGATGATGTATTTCTGTTGCCGCTATAAAATAACAAATACTAAAAAACAGAATAAAATAAATATTTAAGGGGGCTCCCATACAACAGAGATTTTTTTGCCGTTTTTATAGATAATGGTACGGAACCCTTCGTGCGCGAGTTTGACTCGCACTTGGCCGGTTTTTTATCTATACTAATATTATAAAGAGGAAAGGAAGATTTGTATTTTTGTATGTAACGAATAAACTTAAAAATTACTGGACCAATTTCAAAAAATCTTTTGCCGTTAAAAAGCTGCATTGGTGTCCATTCTGTTAGGCACATTGACAGGACTAAACTAAACTAAGGGCGTTTGTCTCTTTCTGTTTCAATAGAAAAAGAAAGTGACAGTTGCGTTTAGTCTAGTCCTGTGAAAATGTGCTACAGAATCAACACCATTATCACTGAGTAATATAGGCTATATTTATTACTGGAATAATACTTCTTACGCGGGCAGAGCCGTGAGGACACAGCTAGTTTAAATAATAATCCAAAAGTACCCATCTATCATCCATGATTGACGTATAGGTGCAATATAAAAAAATACCATTATGAATATTGCGACAGAAATCCCTAGAAAAAATTTCATAGGTGGCAATAAATAAGAGATTTCACTCAGCCAAAATTCGATTACGCGTGTGTCGTATCGGATTCGCGTGACGTCGCGTTGTCGTGTCGCTGTCACAGCGGATCCGGGGACGTCACGTCGCGCGTCATTTGTCACGACAAGCCCGATGCCCGATGCGTGATTACACTGATTACGTAGTAGCGTACGTGCCGATAAATACACAGAGCTGAACGTGGAAAAGGGATTGTATAAAATTGGGCGATTTTTTAACTAGTTGACGTGTATGAGGAAAATTCTTGTTATATAAAGAAACGTTTTGTATATTGTTAATGAATTTAAAATGAATGCTACCTTTCATTGTGTCTTCTATAACCATCTACCTAAAAATATTTTTATATTGGAATTTTTTAAAATATTTTATATTAGGTACATGGTGTTATACCATGTAGGTACTTAATGTAAAAATAAATACATGTTTATTTACCCATGATTATGTATGCTACCATAATAACTTTGGACTGGATAAACTGGATATACTGGACTGCAGGAGTGTAAATGTCGCCGTGTTCCGCGCGCGCCTCTCGGAAGGATGTGGGGCAGGGGAGCAACTGCCCCACCACAGGAGAGGTCCACCAGAAGAGCTGGTGGGCCGAGACCTGCCGAGCTGGGTGCATGCAATAGCGAATCCCGCGACCCCGGCCTTAGGTCAGAAGGAGGGACACCGTGGTGGTTTTAGCCGGTAAGAGTCCGGCACACCCCCCCGTCTTCCCCAGACGGGGGATAGTCCATGAGGATTTCACTACGATAAAAAAAAGGACTGTAAATGTAGACCTATTGAAAGAATTGACTGTGTAACTTACCTTGGCATGAAAATAGACGAGTACTTCTCTTGGTCCCAACACATAGACTATATTTGTAGTAAATTAAGAATATTATTAAGTAAAATGAATCACCTAAGCTTTAAAGTTCCCATTAACATATTAGGATGTGTACCTATACATGTCAGTAGTGGATTCTATTATGAGTTATGCTCTTGACAGTTATGGATTAACATTCAAAACTAACTTTGATAAATTAGAAGCTCTTCAAATTCCATTCTTGAAACTACAGACTTGTTACTCAAAAAACTAAAAGCAGTTGTAAAGGAGATTATAGGAAACTATCTAAAATATGTAAAATTCTACCGATTAGTTACAAACATAAGTATCTTTTAGCAGCTAACCACCATGGTACCCAGGAGCATAACCTAATTCATATAATCTACGATCATAACACACGATTTTTGGCTGTTGGCAAACTCAATGTACCCAGAGTCACTAATTACTAAGGTGACAGAACCCTAAAGAAACGAATACCATATCTATTGAACGGTCTGCCAGCTGACATAAGGAGTGATATGAACAAAAATAGTTTAAAAAATAAATTTTAAAAATATTATTTAGAAATGTATTAAGGTGCTACCTCTAAATTATATAATTTTAAGTACTAAGTTTATTGAGTGTATAGAGACTCACCGACCCCACAGACAAACCATTACTTCGGTTTTGTGGGGCTTTGCTTATAAATTATACTTACCCCATGTGAATATAAATAAATAGGTAAATAAATAAATAATACACCCCAACCATCTACAACCTACGCAAACTATTTATAGCAAGTTATTTTTAAGCTGTCACCGTTGTTTACAAAAGGTGACTAATAATAAAACCTCAATACAATTTAAAAAGTATAATTGAAAGACCGTTGATCTAATCGATGATCTATTAATACCTACATTTTTGAAGAGAAAGTTGGCGACAAATGGCGACACGAACTCGACAAAGGGTAGATATCTACAATGGGAGGACAGATGGCTGGTCGAGGGGACATAAATCATTGTTGCCCGGCAATGACTGACGTCACGACTAACGACCTATTAAACCGACAGTATCTGGATACAAATTAATTTGTTTGTGTCGACTTAACTCTTTCGGATGTTTAGGACGGTGTTTCATTATAAGTCTTAAACCGTTTAATTAATATCAAAACATTTAAAAAACAGTAAGCTTTAATTCCAAAGATTAAGAACTAAATTCGTTTAGCGCGTAATGCCGCACTTCTATACAGGAAGTATGTACTGAAGTTGAGCAATTTTAGACCTCTTATACTTAGCTTAATATACTTGCGTGCAATAAAATCGACCCACCCCGTGATCTTCTATTTAAAAGGCGATATATCTCAATTTTTTTTTAAATCAGCGGTGTAAAGATTTTGCTATTTGAACCATATTTTGTTTTAGGCCTCAGTTACAGTTTGCAATTCGATTATTTAAATCTTACCTTTCCGTCATTACCCTGTATTAAAAGTTATTTTTAATTAACTGAATTGTTTGAGTTATCTTGTTCCAAATCGAAGAGCACGGGGTGGGTCGATTTTTTTGCACGCTAGTGTATTTACACTGTAAACCAACGTCTTGATATAATTCCTGAATGCCTCTTATGACTCCCACAGCGATGGCCAACTACTTAGCCGGGGTAGTTACACGACTTTTTCATACCTTTGGTCATGTCTAAATAGCCGAATAGCATGTTTACAAAGAAAATTCAATATATGTGTATTTGTGATATAGCGCACGCGGGAGCGTTTAAAGCATACATCGACACATAATGTTGCGTGCTCAAGCTGGTAATATGCAAACGACAGAACCAAAAACAAATAGTAATAAAAGAAATAGCGGTAAAACTTCGTGTGGTGGAAAAAAAGAAATTGCAAATAGGTAGGTAGTAGGTACAATTACAAGGTACAGTGCTTCCAACAGAAATGTGCAACGGAACGCCACGGGTTTTACTGTACAGCCGACTAATTTAAATAGACCCGTGGCCGTACCTTGTGAGTTATTGTTTTTTACCAGAGTTTGTAGCCCGGCGGGTCAGACCACGCTGGACGGTGTGTAAGACCTGAGGACGCGAGAAGGGCTCCTTTGTCCGCGTCGCTCGGAGCACTGGAGGCCGTCGCTCATTTGCTGAAAGCCCCGCCTGAAGTGTCGTCAGAAATCCGGCCATTTTCGTTTCGTTTTGCATTTTAAAATGAGACGTTTTCAAACTATTTGTCATGAAAAAGATGGTTGTTAGCAAAGCTCATTTTGAATTAGTAACTTTGACTAAGATAATGAAAATGGTTTTTCAGTTGCATTATTGTTGACACAAAACCTTTTTTTATTCATACCACTAAGCCAGGGGTCGGCAACCTGCGGCTCTTTCGATGTAAAGTTGCGGCTCTCCAATTCCATACGCAAAAAAATATTATTTTATTATCAAAATCCTTAAAATCGTGCAATCGATCTATAATGAACAGAGATCGGATAATCGGATGCATATTTACCTAAAGTTCAGATGTTGGTTAATATGGAAAGCAATTTTGTATCGAAAAAATTCCGCGATTCCGGGATCATCAAATTTAGTGTTCTGTAGAATAGAATCATATTTACCTAGAATTGGATTCATATTTATTTATTTACATACCTAAGTTGTACCTCTTTTTTTAACTAACATAGACATGCGCCCCTCACTTTCTTATATCCTACATACACACATATTTGCATTAATTTAACTTAAGTAATTATATGCATTCGATTAGTTATGCAATCCAATGACACCGCTTTATTTTTTTCAAATAAATTATTTTCAGATGCCGTTTCCACACTTTCGTAGCGATAAATTAAGTTTAGGTAAATAAGCATCCAATTATCCGATCTGTAATAATGAAGTACTATAATAGGTATAGTATGACTGAGAAATATACTGACTATGACTGAGAGATAGATATAGAAACTATACCATTTTTTTAATGTTTTTTTTTTGTATTTAATTAGTTCTGCTAAACGCTATTTCAAGGTTATCCATTAATTACAGGATAAGCAAATAATATAATATTGAAACGAAAATTTTTGTGGCTCTTTAAAACGGTGAAATTTCGTAAATTGCAACTTTTGGCTCTTCTCTCTAAAGGTTGCTGACTCCTGCACTAAGCCATTAGCCAAACGAGATCCTGTCGTAGACGTCTGTTTTACACACAATAGCTAATATAAAATTCAATAATTCGATTACCAGTGTAACAAAAGAAAATAGGAAAAAAGAGTAGTTAGGGTCGGGTTACTAAGTCGATAGAACTGATTGCTGAAGTCTGGGTCACCGGGAGATTAGTTTGCATTATCCAATTTATCCGTAATTGGGTCTGACACGGGGAAGACTAAGTTTCAAGACATGAATGAGACATAAGGGGAGCGGTGGTCTTAGTTGCATCTTGGTTACGAAATTTTAAGTAGGTAGGTACATAAGTATTAAGGTTACGTAGTTTTGGATGTATACTACACATTAGTATAGTTAGATATACATATCATAGAACTTATACAATTTTCTGCCTCGTTGGTCTAGTGGTGACGAGCGCGACTACTGATCGTAAGGTCCTGTGTTCGATCCCAGGTCGGGCAAAGTGTTATTGGGTTTTACCGTGTCGAATTCCTCAGTAGCAGCGCGTAGTTTGGATTTCTGTCCGGTTGATGGCAATAGGCTCGCCCTCTATTACATGCGACTTAAACATAATGGCGAAATGAGGGTGTTACTGTACACCTCTGTCCAACACTTCGGAGAATACAAGCTTGATGTTATGTTATGTTTTACAATTGTAAAGGAACATAGATTAGTATGAAGTTATGAATAGAATCACAGAAATAGGATATGAATTCTTTTTTTTCCTTACCTATACCCAAAACTTTCCATGTAGTTTACTGAGGCATAGCATATTGTTTTTCGATTTTATTACTCAACAATATATCCTTTCTAAAAATAAAAGCTTAAAAAATACAGGTGCGCCGTTGTGCATAGTGCGTGCAATAGTCGTTACCTATTTTATCTGAGCAATTCGGAAAACGAACGAAGGATTTTTACCTACTCTTCGTAAAAATGATACGAAACAAAAATATCCACCTTCAATTCGGGACTATTTATTACTAGCTGTGTCCTCACGGCTCCGCCCGTAGCCTATATTACTCAATGATAATGTAGCTTTCTAACGGCAAAAGAATTTTTGAAATCGGTCCAGTAATTTTTAAGTTTATTCGTTACATACAAAAATACAAATCTTTCCTTTTTATAATATTAGTATAGATAGATAAAACAACGAGTCGTTCGTCATTTCGTCCAAGGATTTTACGTCCCATGTGGACGAAAGGACGAATCAAATAGGAATGTGATTTTGTGTTCTGCGATTCGTCCGGACGTCTTAATAGTTAATTTCATCAATGTGTGGTTATTTAGAAAAGTAGCCTTTTTTCAAATAAATAAATAATTATGTTAAGGTCGGCTTTTAATTAGTATAAGCGGATGCAGCTAAAATCGACCGAATACCTTTCACACAGCGACACGGCCATATGATCTAAATACGAGCCCGTTCACACAGCGGATCCGTTTTAGCGGATCCGTCGCTACTGGATGTGTTGTTGACATCTGTACCGACGGATCACTTAAAAAAATGGCAGCTGCGTCGCATCTGACAGGTAGGATACGATAAAAATAACGAATCCAGTATTCTTTTTCTGGATTCGGAATACTGTCGTGTATGTGAAATCGCTCATTCAATGACAGGCGCCATCACCAAAATAATAACGGATCCGCTAAAACGGGTCCTGTAAACAGTTTCTGTTTGAACTAGCTGTAACCCGATTAAAACTCGGTATCGATATTTGCCAGACTAGGTATCTGAATTCACACTATTAGGTATTTGCGTGACAAGGCTTAAAGTGTTCTCGGAAGCACAGATTGGGCTTGATGCGTAAAGGACGGTCACCAATACGTAGTAGACAGATCTACCGGGCCCGTTTTCTGTTTTGCAATAAAGATCACATATGCTTGACCTTTATACCTAGGTGTTATTTATGATAACATAACATATACAAGGTTAGTCGAAAAGGGGGTACTAAGCCGAAAAGGTGTTAAAGTACCCGTAATAAGGGATAAATTTTGTTCTACAACTTTCCCCAAAACTCGATATTTTAAGAGAAATAGCTTGTCAAAGATTTCGTAAAAAAATATGCTAAAAACTATCTGTCCATAGCTGTGATCAGCTGTGTTTGCAATTTAGGTCATATTTGGGGTCACGGATTAGAAACTTAATAATTTGAATTCATAACTAAAGCAGGTATACTTTTTTTTTTTGAAAAATTTAAAATAATAATCTTTTTGCATGCAAATAAAAATAAATTATCGAATTTTGAAATTTAAACACTTGCTTTAAAATAGTCATCAGTGATACTTTTAGTGGCCCGCGGCTTAGTACCCCCTTTCCTACTAACCTTGTATAATTAGCCCATTACTGTCCCACTGCTGGGCAGGAGCCTCCTCTCAGAATGAGAAGGGTTTAGGCCTTAGTCCACTACGTTGGCCTGGTGCGGGTTGGCAGACTATACACATCATCAAGAACTTTATGGAGCCCTCTCAGGTGTGCAGGTTTCATCACGATGTTTTTCCTTCACTATTAACGCAAGTGATAATCAAATTCTGATCAGACATGAATTCGAAAAGTCAGAGGTACGGGCTGGAATCGAACTCAGACCCTCCTGCATGGAAGGCATGTGTTCAACCGCTAGGCTATCACTGCTATATACAATTATATCACTGTTATTTATGATAGTAAAGAATAAAATTAACTTTTTAACAAAACAAAAACCGATTTCAAATTGTCTATCTCCGAAGTTCTTTATCAGATCTTCACTAAATTTAAATGAAATCACTTCGAAAGAATACTCTTTCAGACAAAAAAAGAATCATTAAAATCGGTTCACAATTAGCAAAGATATAGCGGAACAAACATACCAAAAAAAACATACAGTCGAATTGAGAATCTCCTCCTTTTTGGAAGTCGGTTAAAAATAAGAAACGATAGGTACTGGCGGCCATTTAAATTCTGCAGAATTTTCCGGAAATCCGTTTTTTTGCGGGTAACGGTTTAACGGTAATGACAATAAATGAAAGCATGGAGCACGAAAAACTATCAACTAGAGTTTCTTCTGTCAGATAGCCAGTTTTTGCACTGCGGTTTATTCTACGCTGTTAGAAGATTTTCCAACCTTGTTAGGATTCGCGCATTTATTTCTGCAAGGCTAGCGGAGACTTAAGTGGGAATTAGCAATGACTGTGCTAGTGGCGCTTGGTTTCAAGATAGTAAGAATCCGGTAGTGTTGGGTCACATTCAGATGGTGATCGCACGTTTTTGCGTTCTGAAGCGCATTGTTCTGAGCTTTTTGGATTGTGTTGTTGTGATTGCCTAGCCTTTTCCCAACTAAGTTGGGGTCAGCTTCCAGTCTAACCAGATGCGGCTGAATACCAGTATTTTACACGGAGCGACTGCTATCAGAGCTTCGCAACCCCTGGGCAACGCTGATATCCAAAGCTTAGACCGGTTGTCAGTTTCGGGCTTCTGACTATCCGTAACGACTGTCATAGGTATTCGTATGACACCGGGCACCGACGGTTTAACGTACTCTCCGAGGCACGGAGGGGTCTCGATGTCTAACGAATGGTCATCTATCCACGAACAGACCGCGGCAAGAATCATATTATGTTAGCCACGAGTCCCTATTACGCTAGGCAAACGCTTTCTACAATGCCAATAACCAAAACACAAGGTTAGTCGGAAAGGGGGTACTAAGCCGAAAAGGTGTTAAAGTACCCATAATAAGGGATAACTTTTGTTCTATAACTTTCCCCAAAACTCGATATTTTAAGAGAAATAGCTTTTCAAAGATTTCGTAAAAAATATACTAAAATCTCCATATCCAAATCTCCAAATCCATAGCTATGATCAGCTGTTTTTACAATCTAGGTCATATTTGGGGTCAAAGATTAGAAAATTAATTTTCTGAATTCATAACTAAAGTAGGTATGTTTTTTTTTTTGAAAAAACTAAAATAAAAATATTTTTGCATGCAAATAAAAAATACCGAATTTTTAAATTTTAACACTTGCTTTTAATAGTCATCAGTGATACTTTAGGTGGCCCGCGGCTTAGTACCCCCTTTCCGACTAACCTTGTATATCGTCACCGGAAAGCCAATACTACTTAAGCGCCATTTTGGCTAAAATGAGTTATGTATTATATCGTTGGATTGGACTTTTTTCTGTGTCGATTAGTTGGGATTTCGTATTTTATTCTATTATCTTACGAAATCCCAACTGATCGACGCAGAATAAAATCCAATCCAACGATATAATACATAACTCATTTTAGCCAAAATGGCGCTTAAGTAGTATTCGTTTTCCGGTGACGATATAGAAAGCAATAAAACCTTTGGTATTCATAAAACATTCTGTTTATTTATATCCATAACCTTTTACGTAAATAAAGCTATGATATACATCAGATGCAGAGTAAGCCATTAGAATCGCAACAATCATCTTTATATAAGAATATCTGTCTGTCTCGGACGCCATTTGCATAAGGTTGCGGCGCCCCGCTGCGTTGCTTCGCCTTAGTGTTGTTAACTATAGTAGTCCCGGACCGGGATCGAAACGGGACTTGAATATTTAAGGATTTTTAAATTATGGGTACTTATAGTTGTAGGTACTTTTTGCAATGAGAGTCCGCTTATTCGGGAGCAGTGGACAAGAGCTACAAACGTCGGAAAATTAGATCTATTCTATTACCTAACCGATGACATCCCACAGCGACTGCACCGTAGAAGCCAAATTAGATCAACGTTTAGAAACATAACATCACGTCTGTATCGCCCGAAGGGTTGGGCAGAGGTGTACAGTAACACCTTCATTTCGCCGTAGTCCCATATAATATGGGGCGAGCCTAATATTGCCATCCACCAGACACAGATCCAAACTCCGGGTTGTTACTGAGGAATTCCACACGGTAAACCCTATATCACTTTATCCGAAATGGTTTTCGAATTCAGGACCACACGATCAGCTACGCGCATGCGATTAAAAAAAATAGATTTTTTTTAAAACATCTATGTTTTATTTTAATACTTAAAAGTAGTTTTCTTCATTGCTCTTTGCAATTTGCCTACTCTGACATATTCTTTTAAGTCAATTCTTAATCCAAAAATTAACGAAACCCATCATTACGTTGTATTTAAGTCTCCTAAACTTTTTATCTCCTTCTAACAGAACACCTGTATCATTCGCGACGTAAACTTAATACTGGACATAAATCTGGTAAATATCGGAAAGTCCCGGGAAGCCGGGACAATGGGCAGCAATATCTCGGCTACATGATGTGGCAGGGACTGGCCCTTTTTACGACACTTCATTGCCAGTTTCATACAATCCCGACCTTTTTCTAAGTAGCTTCACTCTTTCTGATTTTATTTTTTTCATCGCTTCTTCAATAACTTTTGACTGGGTAACTTTTTCTTGCATAATATTACAGCTATCCTTTGACGCAGATATTCATTTAAAGTGATGCTTTGAATTGAACATTTCTTTTAATAGCATGGGATCTGTTCACCAAATACAAAATACTTACATAATTATTAAGTACCTATGAATAAAGCAAAGAAAGACAACTTCTAATTCTGCCGCGCGATTCATAAACGCAGTAAGTAACATTTTGGTCAATAAACCGACTTCAAAAAAGAATAAAATAATTACCATATAAAATTAACAGTTTCAGAAGTCGGTGCTAATCCACGCTGAACCAAATTGAAGGCACCGACTTCTGAAACTGTTAAGTTTATATGGTAATTATTTTTATTCTTTTTTGAAGTCGGTTTAAATTTTTTGTAAAAAATGTTTTTATTTTCTTCATTTTAGTGGCCTTAATTAAAACTTAGTTGGACCTACTAAAGACACTACTCGTAACATAATCACATCATCACAATATGCGTACTGTTCGTCATTGAGGAGTTCCATTGTCTATCTCCGAAGTTCTTCATCAGATCTTCACCAAATTTAAATGGGACCAATTTCGAAGTATACTCTATCCATTAAAAAAATAATCATCAAAATCGGTTCACAATTGGCGAAAATAACGATGAACATACACAAAAAAAAAACATACAGACGAACATAGTAACCTCCTCCTTTTTGGAAGTCGGTTAAAAATGAGTTGAATATATATTCGTAATCACCATAGGATTGTGATTACGAATATATGATCAACAAATTTTTGGCCAAAATGTTACTTACTGCGTTTATGAATCGCGCGGCAGTATTGCTACCATAAAGAAATTAAAATTAAGTTTTATCTAAAACCTGTCGATCATTAATTATTTGAACCAATATTAATGGAACTGTCTCTATTGAACCACACTCTACCTATAATTGACGAACTCAATAACCTATGTATTAGAAACATAGTAATCCAATATTCAAGAAAAGATTAAAAAATCACACAAAAAAATAATTCAACGCAGAATCGAACCTCCTTCTTCCGCCAACCATCCTACGGGTCCACCGTTCCACATCGGATAGAAATTATAAAAAGGGGATGCGCGGGTTAACCCGGCAGTGGCGGCCTCACCGGCTATAAATCCCCACCGTTCCGCGATCCTATGTCCTGCTAGCTCATTAGTCTTAATAAACGGCCACAAAAATGCGGGAAGCATTTATATCAATTCTCGCCCTGCTCGCTGTGGCCCCCTGTGCGAAAGCGTCAGACATCGGCAAAGACGGCTTCAATTTCTATAAAGGTACGGTTTATATCATTAGTCTTTTTCTTTTTTCGAATTTTTTCGCGGTTGTAATAAAATTATGTCAGGAGTGTGGAACATTTTTTTGTCGTATTTCATAACACGATTCGTACGTACAGTATACTTATTTCATTTGTAGAAAATGACGTTCGCACATCGTAATTTTGAGTTATTTTAAGGGGAAGTAAAATACATAGAAATTGGTTAAGTATTATTCACTTACTTCCTCGATTTGCATAGTTCTCTTCAAGCACACCGGTTTCCGAATCCTTTACAAACTGAATACTATTCAAGCTCGTTCTATTTGATTCTGGTGCCTTGGAAACGTTAACCATTAAACACAGCGATGAGAGAATTGTTATCTACTCAAGTAAAACGTTTTATTCAGTAGTAAGTAAATTATTTTATGACGAAGTCTACAAAAAGTCCTCAAATGGTGTCTCGTACGTGGGTAATTAAAACACATAAATACGTTTTTATTTAAGTTATACTCCAAAATAACATGATAACTTATTTACATAACAGATAAATATATTATTACGTTCCTATGTAGGTTAATTTTAATTATAGCGTAGCATCCCTCTTCATGGGCCGCCTCATTCTTCGCTTTCATCGTTCGACGGCAAAAATAAAAGATGGAGGGTTTATTATGTTTTCAAAGACAGCCTTTCAGCGTCGTAATGTGAAACGGAATTTGAAATAAAAAAAATATTTTATGAATTTTTAATATTTTCATTCCCGGCCCGTGAAAAGCTTGAAAAGGTTATTTTTATTTTAATGCCAACGTCATTATGTGTTCTCTAATTGAAGTTTTATATATTTTTGTACACTGTATAACTCGACATAATTTTGACGGCTAAAGTATGTTACAATATTGTGTGAGATAATTTGATAGAATAAGAAGTATTTAAAGGTGGACAGTGGGTTCAGCAAGAGAGTGCACCAATTAAAATTGACGACCACTGTTTGTTTTAATATTAAATTATAGGCTCTGGACCACTCCTTCGCTAATTAATGTCTTGACCAATTGTTGTATGGGTGAACGCAAATAGTTGATAGATAATCTAATTTAAAAAGTTTTCGTTGTTGGCAGATTACTTGCGTGCGCGAACCGATGACGTCATGTCTGAAGGACCCGCGGCAGGGGAGCGCATGTTATGTAAGTAAACAAGTATATATTTCTTTTATCTCATGGAGTTTCTATTTATTTTTAACTCAACGAAATAAGTATTGTTTCGAGAATTTTGGAGTCGTAAATAAAACAGATGTTATATCCAAGGTTTTTGTTTAGACAACAAGTAAAGAAACTGAAACAAACGTATAATTTCTTTCATTTTATTTTTGTAGGTTTTTTAAATAAACTTATAGAATTGGGACGGGGCAGTAAGGGCCTTAACTTAACTATTGTAGCTACAGGAAAATATTCTCAAAAGACTGTCCATAACTCTTTTAAGAAATTGCTAAGACCATTCACAAATTTTGAAAAACGGTACATTTAGCGAAATAAATGGCAATTTTTACAAATATTATTTTTGTTGACAATCGATCCTGTTTCTAATAAGTAGTAAAATACTTCTTTAAACAAACAGAGAGTACTTGAAATGACACAAAACGCAAAAAGGCTTGCAATATAAGTATCTTACTTACATAATTTATATGAAATTGAATATTATTTACGTTAAAACAAGCCTTCGTTAATATATTTTAAGCTCACTGTGTGGGACTGCTCCCCTGGGCTGTCAATTAAAACAAAGGTATCGTGTATATAATTATTAAAATAATTTTATGTTTAAGCCGTGAACGAGTGTGGCGTACCTACTCACTGTGTATAATATATTTTTATCATCAGTCAATCTATACTATCTATACTAATCTATACTAATATTATAAAGAGAAAAGATTTGTAATTTTGGATTTTTGTATGTAACGAATAAACTACTGGAATAAAATACTGGACCGATTTTAAAAATTCTTTTGCCGTTAGAAAGCTACATTATCACTGAGTAACATAGGCTACGGGCGGAGCAGTGAGGACACGGCTAGTTTTAAATAAATTAGCTGAAAATGTCTCAATGATATAATATTTTAAGAACTCTGTTTTTAACTTGTAAGCTTTAAAAAATATCATCATTTACATTCGTAGCCTTTGGCAAACCACTGCAGGGGCCTAAGTCTCATCTCTTGTGCGACATTATCCCTTGTTTTGTCTCGTCTTTCCTTCAAAATAAACTAATGTCCAGTCCTTTAAACAAAAACGAATCGGTTTGCTTACCAATGGTAGCATTTTTTAGTGCAAAACTGGACTTATAAATAGACTCGTAAGTTAATTTTACCTGTGATAGCCACTTCCATACGGGAGGGTCTACTATGCAAAGCTATGATGGTCTTTGCCTTATTATTGGTAAAGATAAAAGAGTCTCAATTTTAACCAAGAACGCCTCGTAAATTATAGGAATCGGCCATAAGCATTGACCCATCTTACCAAAGTCCATCATACTTTTCTTTTGGCGCTTAGAATTATCATTCTAAAATACAAATAGGTATATGATTTTCATAGACAATATAAATTTCACAGACACTAAAGACCCTTCGGTTGTTTACATATTTTTGGCAATGTAAAAACACCTTGTGTATAGGTAGGTGTGTTCGTTATAATTATATTTGCATTACAAATAACACAGTTAATTATTCGGCGTGAAAATCCCATGTGACTCAAAGTAAGTAATGTAAGCCTGTCACTCAAATATTCAGAACGGAGGAATTATTTTCTCGCGATTGCTAAAGTGTTGCTCACAGAAAGAATAAAAAGAAATATGTTCGTTTTTTAAACGCTTCCATAAATTATAGGTAACAATGGTCATTTTCTTTTTTTTTAACAAGTTAATACACGTTTTGTGTTATTAGCGACCCGGATATTCATTTAATTTATTTCTTATTATTATAAATAGCTTAAAGAGCAGGCATAACGTACCTATTCCTTTATGGGAGTAAGCAACAATATGATAAGATAAGTGAAATGAAATGGAAAAATAAACTAAATATGGCAACACTTTCCGCGTATTTTACTAGTACTAAACAAAGCGTGTCAAAACTATAAAGTTAAATATACTGGCGTAAAGTATAATATAACTTTATCGTCAAAACTGTGATCGTCTCTTGTTTTAGTAAATAACGATTAAGCAACAGCCTCGTCACGTCACGAGTGTCACGACATAGTGGGAACGCGCCCATACACGTTCCATACTAGGAAGTAACAAAACTTATAATGATTGCTGTTTCTGATAACCAGGGCCGTATTTAAGCATAGGCTATATACATAAGCCCACGCCAAAAATAAAACTTTTGGAATCGATTTTTGCAGCTTAATCAACCCCCGCGCCGTGAAGTTTACAGGCTGATATAGTAAGCCAGCTCATTACACTCCCACGGGTACGGGCGTCTTCTCAGAATGAGAAGACTTTAGGGCCTAAACCTTTCTCCTAAACTTTAAGCCTTAGTCTACTACGATGCCTGGTGCGAATTAGTGGACAACTTTTGAAGCACTCTCAGGTGTGCAAGTTTCCTCACGATGTTTTCTTTCACCGTGATAATCTGATCAGTCAGATTTGAAAAGTCAGAGGTGTGGGCTGGGATTAAAGTTTTCAAACGTCACTGCTTTTATAAGCTGAACTGAATAAGTTAATCTGAATGCCTAGTCTTAACCTACCCGTATCTTTATATAGGTATAATGATGCTGAAATTTTTTCCAGACTTCTACCGCACTCCTCTGTCTCTGTATCCTGGACTCCTGCCTGCCGTCGAGCAAGAGTACAGGAAAAGAACAGGGAACGCGTTCAAGAGTAAGTTATTTTAATTTTACAGTTTATTGATGATGGAGGGGCTCGTTGGCCAATTACCAACTGCACAAATCATACGGTTTGCGAGGTTAAGTGCCCTTGCCGCGGTCAGTCCGTGGATGGGTGACCGTTCATTAACACGTCGAGACCCCTCCGTGCCTCGGAGAGCACGTTAAACAGTTGGTCCCGGGTGTCATACGAATACCTATGACAGTCGTTACGGAAAGTCACAAGCCAGAAAGTCTGACAACTGGTTCAACCTTAGGATATCGGCATTACTCAGTCCTGATGGACTGATACTGGGTTGCGGTGGTCTGATGGCAGTCGCTCCGTGTAAATTAACGGTATTCAGCCGCATCTGGTAAGACTGGAAGCTGACCCCTACATAGTTGGGTAAATGCTAGGCTGAACGGTTTATTAATAATGGTCTCGTTCCCGAATATCTAAGTAGAAGTTAGGCTCACAATTATGATATGATAATGGTTATGGCTAAGTTTTTAAAGTAATTTTCATAAGTACCTAGTAGGCGTCGCGCCGTCCTGACTGGCAATCGGTCGCGCGACCATGCGATGCGATCGTATAAATGTTGAATCAAATATCTTAATGTTCGTAATACTTTCTAATTGAAACTTTTACTATGGCTTTTTAGGAATAAATTGTTTTATTCAAAATCGTAAAATGATTCAATCAAAAATAACTTAAATTGAATTTGGACGAATTCGGGGCTGGTCGCTAGTTCATTATAAAAATATAAAATCTTAACTGCCAAGGCCACATCCAATAGGGTGATCGACCTCGAAATCTTTACAAAATAATGTCTTGTAAGAATATTCCAATAAAATAATGAGATTGAGATGAATACTTTTATCAGAATATTTATATCCGTTGTTATAAGTGAAATTGAAAAAAATGTCGACAGAGACAAATAATTATTGACGATCAATATAGCCCATTATTCATTTACAAAGTTTCAGGGTGTTTTACAAAGCACACACACTGATGTCGTGCCTTGGTATGCCGTATAGTGCCTAGGTGTACCATATTGTCCCTAAATATGCCATATTGTTAGTGTTGCCGAACAATCGATAGTTTCACTATCGATAGTTTAAATTAAAAATCCGCTACTCCATCGATAGGACTATCGATAGTATCGACACTATCGATAGTATCGATACTATCGATAGCATGGTTTACGTCAATACTATTGACATGCATCAATAGTATCGATAATATCAAAGCTCCTAAAGATAATACTATCATTTGTATCGATACTATCGATAGTAGGTATTGTTTTTTGAAAGCTTCAATAGTATCCATATTATCGATAGTATCGATATTATTGATAGTATCGACACTATCGACAGTTATACAGAATCGATAGTGGCTTGTATATATTTTACAGAACACAATGATTTTGTGCCATGTGTCTCCATATGATTTTGTTTATTAATATTTTGCTTCCACTAACACAAAGTACCTCGATTAGTTTCAGATTATTTTATTTCTTGTTTTTTAGTGTATAATACATTAGTTTTGGCCTTTTTTTCGTACCGCAGTCGGGTTAAAGTTAAATGAATAATAAAAGAAAATAACAGCCGTGACAATATTTAACTTTATACGACTTGTGCAACGATTTCTGCTAGTCGAACGAATAAAATCGAAATATTTTCCTTCTCTCGTGCTTGAAAAATAAGTGCGAAATAATCATAAAAGTAACGCTCTAAGCGTTATACAGCTATTTTATTAGAAATGTGTTAGAAACGCGGTGCAGTTTACCTCAGCTTTTATTTGCTCCATTTATAAGTGTTGGCTTAAGGTCGTGTGAGTTTTATTTGTTTTATATAACTGTTTCTCTTCTACCTTGACTATTTTCTCGGCTTTCTTCCTTTCTGAGGTTTGTGGTTTACATTTTAAGATGTTATTTAAGGTTATACTCTTTAGAATGTTAAAGAATAACTAAAAGACAATGCACATACATAAACAATTGCCGCGCGGATACGTAGACTGCCGCCGCCGTAGTAAGGAGCATTGGGTATCTTAATATCCTGCAACTGATAAACAAGAGGATACTAGAGGCCAATTCTACTAACAGAAATGTTGATCTTTCGCAACTAAAACGTAGCCGAGCCGATCATTTAGACAGTTTCAAAAACTGTCAAATATTTGACTACAGAAACAAAATCGAAAATTTTGTTAGTTTTCGTAAACGAAAACTGAATGACAAGGGCGCAAGCGCGAATGTTGATCGTAAGGTCCTGGGTTCGATCCCCAGGTCGGGCAAAGTGTCATTGGGTTTTTCCGTGTGGAATTCCTCAGTAGCAGCACAGAGTTTGGATTTGTGCCCGGTTGATGGCAATAGGTTAGCCCCCTATTACATGGGGCTTAAACATAACTGACGAAACGAGGGTGTACTTAAAACAACCCTGCCTAACCCTTCGGAGAATACAAGCCGTGATGTTATATTATGTTAGTTTACGTAAACGAACAAATAATGACGGTTGTAGTTCCTTTGCGGTTTGGTATAAATTTTGTTCGTAGAATGGGCCTCCTGTTCTCCATCCTCTTCGCATAATCTTTTAGCCACTTACTACGTTCTAAGACAACCACAGAAAGAGACGAGTAATTATCTGTTGGAAATCAAATAGCAGAACAAATACGCAACGGTGATTAAATCGGCATGTAGTCCGGGATATCTCCGACTTTTTAATGAATATTCACTATCCTCCTATGGAATCTGGATCTCCGTTGCGTTTACGGTAGGATCATGGTCCGCCTGGCTAGCTACCACTCTCGCATTAAGATCAAGCGCCAAGCAGTTTACTGTGTTCCGTCGTGTGTATGTGAGAGCCAGAGGGGTATAGGGGAATACCTCTAAATCTCTGTTCCTTGGATTCGTGTGCTCCATCTTAGACCCTGTCTGCGCTTACCATTAGGTGAGACTAGGGTAAAACGCGACCATATAAAGATTTTTTTAAATTTATTTAACGGTGTTTCTTTGTCTTACAGATCACATGTTAAGTAAGGAGCTTTGGGCGGGCGACTCACTGGGCAAGCGTGGTACCAAAACTGCTATCTCACTCATCATGCAAGGCAAACATCCGTACTATGCGTAAGATACATTGAAACTATACTAATCTTCTTTATATATATAATTCGACTGTACGTGTGTATGTCACTGAACTCCTCCTAAACGGCTGGACCGATTTGAATGATTTTTTTTGTATGCGTTTGGCTGGCGCCCTGGATGGTTTAGATTTACAATTGGACCCGGTAGGTGGCGCTGCTGTTCCGGGCAGGACGACGTATGCGAGTCCGCTAGTAATATTATAAAGCTGAAGAGTTTGTTGGTTTAAACGCGCTAATCTCAGAAACTACTGGTTGGAATTGAAAAAATATTTTTGTGTTGGATAATCCATTTATCGAGGAAGGTTATAGGCTATATAACATCACGCTACGATCAATAGGAGCGGAGCATACATGAAAAATGTTGCAAAGACGGAGAAATTTCCACCCGTGCGAAGCCGGGACGGGCCGCTAGTTTAAAATAAGTAGGTATTTTTAGTAATATCTAGTAGAAGAGCTCCTTGAGAAAGAGTTCGTTCGGGGAAGTAAGTACTACTACCATATTTCTGCCGTCAAACAGCAATGCTGTGTTCCGGTTTGAAAGGTATAGCTGCCGGAAATTGCAGGCACATGAGACTTTCCAACTTTGTTTCTAATACTGATCACTCACATTCGCACGAATACGTGAACTTACAAGTGTGGGACTGACATTCACAATGACTATGCGAACATTTCCCATACAAAACGGAAAACATTCGTACAATGTACGAATGTTTGCCCGAATGTGAGTGACTCGGGTAAGGTTGGCCATGCATCAGCAAACTTGGTGTTGTAGTGGTACTACACTTTCCATCGGGTGGGCCGTTGGCCTGTTTGCCAATCTATTAAGTACAAACCAACCTAATTAAAGGCTGCATGAAATAAACATAAAATAAGACCAAGCGCACATAGAGTGTTTTTGTGCGGTATCGTCCGCCCGCATAAACATATAATTTTATTATTCCTTGTAAGGTGGGTAATTACTTGAAAACCAAGGTACACAGCTGATTATCTAACGCTACGCATATATTTCTATTCCAAGTATAAATTTTCACCTAACAGCTATTTCACACAGGATCCGTTTTAGCGGATCCGTTTTTATTTTGGTGATGGCGCCTGTAGTTGTATGAGCGAGTTCACATACACGACAGTATTCCGAATCCAGTAAAAAATACTGGATCCGTTATTTTTATTGTATCCTGCCTGCCAGATGCGATGCAGCTGCCATTTGTTTAACTGATCCGTCGGTACAGATATGAACAACACATCCAGTACCGACGGATCTGTTAAAATGGATCCGCTGTGTGCACGCACGGTTAGATGAGCAATTTCTTTAATGTGAAGCGTTTGGAATGACAATGGAACGTATACCTAGTTATTATCTTTTAGAAGCAGTTCACATGAACGCGTTATATCTGCACGGGCTCTAAACACATCTTAAATACCACAGTCACTGCGTATTTGGTGCCCGCATTGCTCTGCACAGTCGCACGGAGCGCGGACTAACTTCCGCACGGAACATGTCGTTGCATTGTTATCGCACTCAACAAGTCACGACTAAGCCAGTTCCCTCGTAAGCAGAATGTCTATGTCTTCCGCAAGATTCTATTACTTAGCTGAAATATTTAATATTGTTTCTGCTTTTGTGCTGAAGACGCGCTGACTGGGATTAGGTACACGAAAATTCACTGTCGCGTAGAGGGGTTAATTAATATCGCATATAGTTCACCGAAGAACATAATATCACGCCTGTATTCCCCTAAGGGTTTGGGAGAGGTGTGTAGTAACACCCTCATTTCACCGTTATGTTTAAGTTCCATGTAATAGGCGGTGAGCCTATTTCTCACACTACTGTAATGGAATTGTAATGAACTACTATTTTGAAAAGAGTATTCATGGAGTTTCTTGCTGGCTCTTCTCCATAGAACCTACCTTTTGGAACCGTGCACCTAGTTTTGACGTTTTAAAAGTGCCTGAAATCTGGTCTATTTGAAATAAAAAATGTTGACTTTGACTTTGACTTTATTGCCATCAACCGGGCACAAATCCAAACTCGAGTCTGCTACTGAGGAATTCCACACGAAAAAACCCAATAACACCATTTTTCTATCTTTAATTATTGTAATTGGTCTAAGACCGTTTTAATTAAAGTAAAATAAATAAATAAATAAACACTTTTCCCGACCAAGGGATCGAACCCAGGGCCCCACGATCAGCAGTCGCGCTTGCCACCACTATACCAATGAGGCAGAAGAACAATAAATATAATAGTAAATAATACCAATCTGTAAATTTCCCGCTGTAGGGCAAAGGCCAATCAATGCTCGTTCCTTCTAATTCAGAGAAGGAAAAATCATTGTTCACCTTACCTGTTCACTACGGGTTGACGATTTCTGACAATTAAATCCAAGTATAGTCACGATGTTTTCCTTTACCGTAAGAACAATAAAATAAGAACAATAATTGTGGCTTGGGGCAAGAAATACATTCACATTCAATTCTTTATTTATATTTGTAAACGATAAATTGTGTCGATAAAAAACTGGGTGACCACAGAATAAATATAACTTTATACATATTGACTGTAGCTATTATTACGAAAACTATTGAAAATTATTGAACGTTCTAATGGTAGTGTGTCAGACATCCAACCTTTTGTGTTTAATACTTACTTTCGAAGCAAAGGAAGTGAAGAATAGAGCCAAAATGAGCTAAAAAGCTGCTAAAAGGAATATTTTGAAACTTCCTCACGTTGTAAAGATTTCCCCAAAGTTATTTATAATTCTGGAGTTTTACACAATTCATGTTATCGTCTACATTGCAGGGAAGAGGGTCACTATTGTCCGTACGGCAAAAGGGGACGGTGGTGATAGGTAATACAGTATTTTTTCTTCAAGTTCTGTTTTTGTTGATCGCTTTTGTGAGTCTGATGTGTTGTAATTGGTGCTTGTAGTACTCGTAGATGTTTTGTTGAACTAAAACATAAAAAAATAAGTTCTAATGGTGCATTAACATTAAATTAGAGTCTTCTTCTTTTCGTGTGGTTAGTGACTAACCTGGTGTCAGAGTTTATGCCGCCCATGGGCCTCTGACTTGGCTACACATGCCGTTGAGAAATATCTCTCAGGCATGTCGGTTTTCTCAAGATGTTTTCCTTCACCGTTTTTAAGCAAGTGGTAATTATACAATACGCACATGAATCCGAAAAGTCAGAGGTGCGTGCCTTGGGTTCGAACTCGAGACCTAAGACTTGGCAGTCCGACGGTCACACCACTAGGCTATCAGTGCTTAGAGTGAAGTCTGTATATTTTTAAAGAAAAGTTTAGAATAACACAATTTTCATAATTATCTTAGTTTTGATATTATATTATATCTCTAATAGCTTTGATGAGCTTTGAGCTTTGATGTTCACAGGGATCTAAAACCGAATTGCGTAAAGCGAGTTAGCTATCAAATTAGAATAGGAACTCTAAACCGATTTACTGTTTCAAAGCTCATTCGGGTCAGCACTACGTTTTGTCACATAACAGTTTAGTTGGAGACTAAAATTTAGTCTGCAATATAACTCTCTATGAAAAGGATCACGCTTACCGAATCGTGTGCTTAAAATAAGAGCAAAATTTCACTCGTGTTCAAAAATGAAAATAATAATTTGTATAAGGTACCCGAGTACTTACGTAAGCCAAAAATTCGTCTTTCTGTAATAAACTTAAATGTTTTCATGTATTTGTTTCAGTACCGAGAGTCCACGGGGAGACAACAATATGGAGCCCGTAGAATAGAACAAAATATATTATATTCTATATAACTGTTTTAACCTCACTAGTCAAACAATATAATATGTTGTACATTAGTTGTGACCTAAATTATATTTCGACGATTTATGGACTTAAATTTGTAAAGTGCAAAATGTTCGAATGAATAAAACTGAAAATATAACGTTTTGATGGTTGTTGCTTTTACTACCCTAGCCGTCACATCTATGAATACTATAGTACCTACCTATCGTTTTTGATCGAAATTCGACCATTATTTTACCTGCCTTAGCGGCAACATATCCATTTTTTTATGCTCATCTATGGCACAGTGCCTTTCGAATAATATGTTTCATTCCATACCTTTTATTATAAATACTAAAAAAAACTATGACAATTTTCGATGTTCACGTATTTATATAATGATGATTATATTATTATACAAAGTGGGGATGACGTAATGACATTGAATGATACCTACCACGTGTTCTATGATGCGTTCTACGACCGTACACAAAAAGTCATTCCAAGCTTTAGTCACAGGAATTTCCTTACGATTCAATAACTTTACCGGTATCAAGATCTTTAAGAGAAGTTATGAAGGTCTGTGACCTTTTCCAACTAAAATAATCTTTATCTACATCAGAACAGATATAACTGATATAAGTTTCCAATTCAATGTCCCTTGGAACGAAAGAAATTAAAAAAATCATGTGAAAAAACATACATGAAAATAACAGTTTTTTTGAGTACCTACGATCCCAGAACGCATGATAGATTACGTGGTATCATTAAATGTCATTACGTCATCCCCACTTTGTATAATGGCAAAGAATGCATCAGTTACTTTAATCAACCAAACTTTTCGTGGTGCACTGGTGGACGTTGGTATCCCCAAAGTCTTCAGCTGCTTATCATCGATTAACTCCTAGAGATCATCTGAGTGGTTGTATGTTATGCGATAGGTAATATACTGAGTGCAATTTTAATACCGATGCCTATTGTTATTGCTTTTATAAGGACTTTTACAATGGACTTACATTAGCAAGATTTGCTTTCAATGAAAAAATGTATTGGATTCGTTTTTTTTATCAATTTAATCTCCAAACCCCACTTAGCCAGGTTAGGCAATAAAGTACCTATCTGCAATAATAATAATGCTCAGAAACCCTCATCTTAAAGAAACATTGTAAATACAACAATCTAAAACAAGCCATAACCACAGAAATAACAATATATTTATAGAACGATCGTCTAAAACAACTGCAGGCGTTATTTTGTGTATGTACACTTATGCACAAACTTGTACTATAAAAGAAAATTATGTTTACTACACGGGGCATTCGGAACTGTTCGTTTATGCATTCAGACTCTAAGACAATGTTATAAAGTTTAGAGAGCTCGTTGAGCACTTTCGTGGAGTTAAGCGGAATGAACGCGAGCACTATTTGATTTCAGCGGAATTGAAAATTTTGTTCGCGACTATACTTTGCATAGATTTTAACAAGGCTCGTTAAGAATGAGTCTTATTTTTAATACTAGTTATTTAGGATAATATAGAAGTGAAAGTATTAAAGCAATAGGTTAGTTGACTACTATTAAAAATGTACAACAATTTAGTATTATTTTAAAGAAAGTATAGATACAAATTGATATGTGAAAAAATAAATAAAATCGATGAAAAAATAGAGGAGCTACACGCTTGCGAAGTTTGTAGAGGGGGCATTTTCTGTCCTTGTCGCGCGAAACGGATATTGTACGGAGTGGTGTCAAATAATTATGAAGTTTGCAAGGTATGACGTCATTGTGGCGTCATGTTGTCTCTGTCTAGTGAGCAATTTTCAATCGTTTATAACTTGGGCATTTTATTAAATATTTCAGTAGTTTTTTCACTGTTGCCTATCATTTTTGTAATAGTTTCGAGATTTCTAATAAAAAAATTATAGTCACATACCCTATTAAGTCCGCCTGAAATCGTTACAGCAGGAACCATATCTTCCTCTTAGCCTTTTTCCCAATTATCTTGGAGTCAGCTTCCAGTCTAACCAGATGCGGCTGAGTACCAGTATTTCACACGGAGCGACTGCCATCAGACCTCCGCAACCCAGTAACTGGGCAATGCCGATATCCTAAGGTTAAACCGGTTGTCAGACTTTCGGGCTTCTGACTACCCGTAACGACTGTCATAGGTATTCGTATGACACCCGGGACCGACGGCTTAACGTGCTCTCCGAGGCACAGAGGGGTCTCGATGTGTAACAAATGGTCACCCATCCACGGACTGACCGCGGCAAGCGCAGCTTAACCTCGCAAATCGTACGATCGGCGCGGTTGTTATTTAGCCACGAGCCATAGCACAGCAGGAACCATATCCATACTAATATTATAAAGCGGAAGAGTTTGTTTGTTTGTTTGTTTGAACGCGCTAATGTCAGAAACTACAATCAATCAATCAATCAATATTTATTTGTGAACATAGGTCATACAAAAAGGTCTTAAAAATATACATGTAGTAGGTATCTCTATGTTCTACCAATGGAAATTGGTGTACAAATAGTTTTAGTAACGTAACAATGAACACAAAAAAAAAATGAATTTATTAAATGTAGTAGAAATATTATTATACAAATCACAGTTTATCAATTTTATCATTTAAAAATATCTCAACTGAGTAATATGTTTTATCTATTAAAAATAAAATCAATTTGCGTTTAAAAATACGGATATCCTGTTCATTTCTTAAAGTTTTAGGTAGTTTATTATACATTTTTGGAGCCATTGCGAAAATACTGTTCTTGCGTAATGTGGTTTTAGATCGTATAACATGTAACTGGTCACAACGACGCTGACTAGTTACTTCGTCGAATTTATTTAAATTCTTTTTGACGAACATAGCTGTTTCGTAAATGTATAGTGAGGGCATCGTTAATATTTTCATATTTTTGAAGTACATGTAGCAACTGTCGGTAGTTTACAGATTACAGATAGCTCTAATGCACCTTTTTTGACATTTAAATACCATTTCTTTACCCGTTGCGTTCCCCCAGAACAGAATACCGTATCTCAACGTTGATGCTACTGTTTTTCGGTTTTACTACTAGTTGGAATTGAAAAAATCTTTTTGTGTTGGATAGTTCATTTATCGAGGAAGGTTATAGGTTATATAACATCACGCTACGACCGACAGGAGCGGAGCGGAGCATACATGAAAAATGTTGCAAAAACGGGAAAAATGTCCACCCATGCGAAGCCGGGACGGGCCGCTAGTTTCAAAATAAACTTGAAAGAAAAGAACATAAGGTTTTTTTTTGTTTTTTAACATTGCCCCACGCCACGGTAGGATTTCTTCAGTATCGTGGGTGCATTTACAGACACAAATATTCACATACACAAACACCCAGACCCGGAACAACTATCTGTAGGCCATACAAATACTTGATCCGTGTAGGAATCGAACCCACGATCCGTGGCGCAGAAGCCAATCGCTCAGCCACTGCACCAAACGTGTTGTCAAGTAATTAGTCGTGGTTAAGTAATTAGTGACAAAATTATTATTTAGATTTCTGTGGTCTAAACTATGATCTTTAAATGACTAAATTTCACTTAACATACGAATCTTCGACTCAGTCGAGGTCGCAGCCAAAGACTTGAGGGGGAGGGAGGGGGGGTACTGCATTTTTATTTTGTAAAATGTCTATTTTTAATAGGATGTCAATTTGACGTGTACGATTTTGGGGGGGTCATGATCTCTACGACCTCCCTCGGACCGCCACTGCCTCGACTTAGATAGTCAGTAGCCATATTTGTATAATGTTATTGTGTATTCAGAAAACAAAATATCTTAGATTAAACCCACAACGAAAATTTTTCTATTCCGCATTTTCTATTCCACGAACGAGCGTATTTTCTCAAATATTTTCGCGACTCGCAATAAGCGGAAATTTTGCCCTAGAAACGAAAAAATACCGTAGGAAGTTGGTAGATACCAGCAGATAGGTAGGTTGTTTGGTAGTAATCAGTTGGGATAGGATAATATCGTGAGTGGCTCGTTGTCTGCCAGACCCCCTTAATTCTATTCCCCGAGATGTTTCCCAGGCCCTGTCAGCATCGATTTCCTTTCCCAACCACTTATCAGTAATTTTTTTTTGGTTTCTCGATATCGAGTTAGCAAGTTGTGATTGGTAGCTTAGGTACTGTTTATGGTTTCTTCGGAAGTTTTTAAACGTTTACAAGTTTCCGCTAGCCTTTTATAAAAAAACCTACAACAAAAACTTGGCTGAGTAATAATTTCAAGAAAACCTTTTAATTTCTGTTTTAATATTTCTCGTCTTCTTTTGATGATTTTTAAACGGTTTTAATTAGCTTTACTTCGTATAGTTGTTTGTTTCTATGGTTCCGTACCCAAAGGTTAAAACGGGACCCTATTACTAAGACTCCGCTGTCAGTCCGTCCGTCTGTCACCAGGCTGTATCTCATGAACCGTGATAGTTAGACAGTTGAAATTTTCACAGATGATGTATTTCTGTTGCCGCTATAACAAAAAATACTAAAAAACAGAATAAATAAAATATTTAAGGTGGCTTCCATACAACAAACGTGATTTTTTTGCTCGTTTTTGCTCGATATTGATAACGGCAACAGGTAGACGCTTGAAATATACACAGTATATTTAGTTATATATTCACTTTAAAAATAAATTATTAATTTAAAATAAAACAAATATTTAATGGGGCTCCCATGCAACAGACATGATTTTTATGCCGTTTTTATAGATAATGGTACGGAACCCTTCGTGCGCGAGTCTGACTCGCACTTGGCCGGTTTTTTTTATTCAAATCTTGCGAAAGTCTTATCAACTAGGTACTTACTTCTGTTTAATCGATTCTCCTGAAACTTCGCACACAAAATCAATTCCCATGACAATTCAACATTATAATAATTTCAACCTAATCCTAAAATCCTGATACTGCAGGAGTATTGCAAGATAAAACTGTTTAGCTTAAAAGTTATTTTATGGGATTATTAATTAAATTTGGTATAACAATGTTGCAAACTGGCGATAACGAAATACGTCCTCATTCGATGAAACGTTTCATACGCGTAGTGAACCCGTCTACATAGAAAATATAATTTTATATTAGTTTACACGTTCAAGTTGTTTCAGTGGATTCTGACAACACACTTTCAAGATCCGAAATCAACATACAAATTAAATAAAAGAAACAACTTATAAATTAAGGGTCCAACCATAATTGAAACTTAGTCTCGGCAAACAATTCCTCTAATTTGATTCTATTTCGTTGAAAATTAATAAAGGACGTGCGTCGCGTACAAAGTCCCGGCGGCAACCATGACGATTCGCTCAATTCGTCCGGCTGTTCCCAAATTATAGCGCCTTATTAATTATAGCGGTTAAATAATTATAACGTGCCGCCTGAGAAACTTTCCTACCAAATTGCAAGACTTGGCAAGAAATTAAATAATTATACTCTAATAAATTATCCCCCCAAATGACAGGAGCGAGTTTTGCCAAAGTTAAGTTAATAGTTGGGGGCGCACGGACAGTATCTTTATTAGAGCAAAATAACGGAAAAGTGCCATTCACCGACGCAGCTCACGTACTTAGTATTAATTTTGGGTTTATTGAATAATACGTGACCCACATAAGCAATCTGTACACACTACACTTGATAGAGGTTCCACAAAATTGCGTCCACTCAAGTGGATTGGGTCACTTATTCCTAATAGAAGGTGTTTCCCGACCTGAAGACCTTTTTCCGAAGTTCTAGTTACATAATCACTGTCCGCTTAAATGTCTCGTACTGAAATTATTTGAGTGGAGCTTCGTCTAGAAATCAATAAAGTAACAATAATAGGGGTACCTGACCCACGACCCCTTCAAGAGACACAGAAAATGTCCAAAACAATTTTGTGTAATGTAAAAAATTCCGATGAGGGTGTTCGAAGTTCGCCTGTTGTGTACCTAATGACGTTAAGCGTCCTCAAACGCGACAGGGTTAAAAGCTTGTTTCGTGAAAGCGTACCTAATGTCAAATAACAACAAGAGCCCTCCGTGAGAGATGAAAAAGTAAATTGTGAAGCTGGTGGGAGCGTCGGCGCCCATTTACTGTGGAACTTGTGAAAACTCGCAACAAACGGCGGGACAAGCGGCTTTTAACGACGTCTGACGATCGACAAGCGGCCCCCGCGCACGCCGCCCTCTGGCGGCGGCTCCCCGCGTTACGCACAATACTTTAGGGCGTTTTCTGTCTTTTGCGGATGTGTTTGTGGACGCGGATTCCGTCCGCACGTGGAATTTGTATGTAAATCGTTCCGTATGTAGCTTTCTGCTTGATACTAAAATGCACTATTATAGAAAAATAGGTTAAAGAATAGTCGCGTAAGGACGGAAACCGCACCAAAGTCAAAGTCAAAGTATTTATTTCAATTAGGCACATAAAAGGCACGTTTGAACGTTAAAGTTACAAAGAAAATAGAATTGATTCTAGTTGCCCCTTCCAAAAGGTAGTTTCGTATGGAGAAGAATGGGCAAGAAACTCCACCGTTACTCTTTTAAAATGTCTTACAATATTTTGTATAGGTACATTAATTATACAATTATATGTGAAAACGATGCACCTAGAATAAAATTACTATACCACAAAAGGTAAAAAAAAATAAAAAATGAAACAATGACATATTAATTATGTGATAGGTACATGGTGCTCACATATTTACAAACATTGCAAAAGTATACGTTTTCCCAAAAAAATAAAAGTAATAGGTCAGTGTATGAGTTTAGGTACTTACTCATAGAATCTAAAATAAACGGCTTTAAAAAAATAAATTATACAATTAAAATAGCAACCAGTTTACCCTTAACACCACCTGCATAAGACAGAAAACATCTTTAGTGCTTACTTCATCATGATTGTCTCTTGGCGCACTTTACTATAACCTACTTTACCATCACTATTAATTTTTATTTTATTTATGTATTCATTTATTTCAGGTGACAAAGGCCCTTAGCTAATCTTAACCTAAACGTGCTTCCATAATATTATAATAAAAACAATAAACACTAAAGTTGAGAATTCGATTTCGGTCTCGCTACCCTGTAGCGACGGTCCCTGTGTAATAATTTCAATTAAAAATACAACAGGTTGAGTGTTGAATAGGTTCTTTATTCAAACTCATCCCCCGAAGGCACTCTGGAATAAGGCTTTCCTAGATCACATCGGAAGTGTTTAAAGAAAACAAGATATAGCGTGCCGATACTTCATGGAGACGGCCTTTAATTGAGACTCTAGGGTCGCCTACTCAGCGGATCAGAATATAGGGAAGCGAAAAAAATTCACATCTTTTTCCCATGGGGGTAGGCAGAAACTATAGAATGCCATATCTTACGATCCTTACCATACTTCTTTCGCTACATCCACACCGATACATCTTGAAAACAATTATTTAATAAAAAAACAACATAAACAAAACATAGATGTTCTTTTTGAAATTTCGTAACCTTTTTCCAGAAGAATCTCGGAATTCTGGGAATGTTGGCTACCCTACCTAAGTCAGTGAGACATAAGTATCGTTGGCAGCTACTCGACATCGAAATTATTATTCTCATCGGCATCATAAGTAGGGGGACACAAGGCCAAATGTCGTTTACAAAATAGTTCTTTATCACTTTCCTCTTAAATTCCCTTTAGTCATTCTGTGTAGGGAACCCAAAATGAGCGTCATCGAATTGAGTGGCTCACGTACTCTGTATCAATTTGTAGGGACGTGCCCGAGATGGCAATAGTGTGGCACCGGCCAAATTAGGGCCTTATTCTTTCGCCCCACGGTAATGATCGCCGTTTAATTAAACTAATGAGGTATCTGTAAAGGTTTTATTAATTTTGGTGCGGCATTTAGAAACCACTAATGGAGGGAGGGCCCTTTAATTGACGATTTGTTGTTCATAATGTGGATGTATCGGAGTGATTTCATTCGATTGCTGTTAAGTGTTGAATTGTGTACATTTTGTGTTGTTAATGGGTTATTTTTGAGTTAATGCACGCAGTAGAGCCGATTGCTATTGGAATTACATCAAAATTGTTAATTTAGGAAATTGAAAATTTCACGGGAGAATTTAATGGTTCCCGTTGCCATTAGCGTTTGTCATACAGTAAAACTAATCAGAGTAGGTGCCAATACTGGTAAGAATAATAGAATAACTAATAAAGCATTGATACACAAATAACGCAAACAAAACAAAATAGGAATTCACTTCGTATCTACTCGTATTAGATGATTGTTTTAATAAATAATTAATATATTTAGCAATCACATCCTATATTGAATGTGTAATATTGAGCACAGCATTAGAGTGGTTTCGCACTACGTCCGATCCGAATCCGATTCGAACCCGTGAAAATACAGCCCGGAGAAGTCGTAGAACTATTTCTATGGTAGTTTACGCACTAGATCCGGCTTCCGTCACCCGATTTCTTTCCGTTATCCGTGAATCTCAATCCCGGAGAAGATTATTGACGGACC
Organism: Amphipyra berbera; assembly: GCA_910594945.2. Taxonomy (NCBI): domain Eukaryota; kingdom Metazoa; phylum Arthropoda; class Insecta; order Lepidoptera; family Noctuidae; genus Amphipyra; species Amphipyra berbera. Next base: position 18,528,358 of record OU343128.1, on the reverse strand, counting down.
GAAAAAGCCATAGTATTATTTGTATGAACGCTCGCGCACTGCATCCGAACCGAATCCGAGCTGCATCCGAGCAAAGAAGCAGCAGCGAGAATGCTCTGCTGTGGCTCCGCGTAAAATGCCGTATGCCAAAAAGTGGCCCCTGAATTGCTTAGATTTGGATCAGAGATCGGACTAGTGCGTAAGCAATATCTGAATGCGGTCCGAGATTTCTAGATCCGTATTTTTACGGGTTCGGATCGGAATCGGAGTGGACGTAGTGCGAAACCGCTCTTATTCATCATAGTAGATACAATTTATAACTAATTAATATCATGAGTATTTTTTTAAGACCTAAGTCTTTTATTGAATTCCAAAGAGAAAGCGTTTGACAAAACAATTTAATTTCCTCAGTAGTCAGATCTGTAGAAATGAAAGAACTCCAATAAATATTGAACAAAGGAAGAAAATTTGCAAAGGGCTGAAGTTAAAACGAGTTGTCTGTAGTCGATAATAATCTTGAATTCTTGAACCTGGAACAAACGAGCTCAAACCTAGGAACAGATAACAACTTCCCAGTCTCTTGATATTAACTTTTAAAGCTATGATTCAAAGAAAATGGTCGGCACCACAAAGACAATGCTATAAACATGAATCTTGATAATAATATAGCGGGCGACTTGCGGTTTAGAGATGCGGCTGTTAATAATGTTTACGGTATTTTAGGTTGATTTATTTGTATTTAGAAATTGGAATTTAAAAAAAAATGGTACAAGCTTATAGTACATACATCTTTTTCAGCCAATGTTGTATGAAGCGACTGCATCAAGTTGATTGACGCTATGATAATGTTTATCAATTCATCTTGCAAAAATTTGGTGTTCCTCATAATTGCGATTCTGAGAAATCCTTGCGCTATCCAGAAACCCGTAACCAATTGGAGAATTGGTCACGCAGCGCCTAATTAAGAGCTGGCCAGATACTTTCCGCAAAGAACACCCTGGGGGAATATACCGAAACATCTCGAGAACGGAAGGAAATTAGTACATTTTATTAATAATACTTATGTCGCTATAATAAATACACAGTCTGGTATTGTCCCATCACTAGCTAAGTACATACAACAGTACAGTAGGTATAAATTAATCAACCGGCTATCTCCATATGTGAAAGTTTCGGTATTAATGTTGTAATTACCGCGAGATGGCGCTGCATTCGCCGCCTAAATGTGAATGTTTGGTTGAGCTCGGTGGCAATTAATATTGCTTTCTGGCATTATTCGCATTAATTTAACTTAACAATACAAACTTGGCATTTTGCGTGACTAAATGGTACTATGAAGAAGGTTCCTGGAGTATAACAAGGAGGTTCCCTAATGTGATTAATCGTTGTCGTATTCTAAGCGTGATTTCGGTCATAATGGGTTACCATATTGAGGAACATAATACGTAACAAAGAGACAGCTGAATCGCCAGGAAACATGATTAATGTGAGCCTGTTCGTATTAAAGGATTTCAATATGAAATACCAACGTTTATCCCGTCATTAGAGGCGGTGCAAGGCTAATCTCGGAGTAAAGTTGGAGCTGTTTTTAAGTCCCAGTTTACGGAAAAGGTCACCATTGCTCTAGTAATGGTTATAGTGACAACTTACCGATAGCCAAAAGGAGTGATAGCCTTTTTTTGTTTTTCTCGTTGGAAAATCCTCATGGATGTCCCTCGCCCGGGGGAGGCAAGTGTGTCTGCCGGACACTTACCGGCTAAAAACCAACGGTGTTCCTTCTCCTGACCGTATGGCCGGGGTCGCGGGATTCGCGAAAGGATGCACCGCAACCCCGGCAGGTCCCGGTCCGCCAACCCATGGCGGACCTCTCCTCTGTGGGGCCTTGCCCCACGTCCTCCTGAGAAGCGCGCACAGAACACGGCGCGCCGCCTTCTTGGGCCTGTTACTGGTCGGGCGGCGAGTCCCCAAACCCGCCGCCCGCAGGCCACACACTAGGGTGGCTGGAGATCGTCGCGTACGCGCGCCCTCCGGCGCCCGGTGCGTCTGGCGCAGGAAGGGAGAAGAGCACACCGCTCCCTCTTCCTCTCCGCTTCCTCTTTGAAAAGCAGTGATAGCCTAGTGGTGTGATCGTCGGACTGCAAAGTCATAGGTCTCGAGTTCGAACCCAAGGCACGTACCTCTGACTTTTCGGATTCATGTGCGTATTGTATAATTATCACTTGCTTAAAAACGGTGAAGGAAAACATCGTGAGGAAACCGCCATGCTTGAAAGACATTTCTCGACGGCATGTGAAGCCAAGTCAGAGGCCCGTGGGCGGCATAAACTCTGAAACCAGGTTAGTCGAAGAAGACCGATAGCCTATGACGAAGTGTTTACATAACTGTAACGCCTCGTCATATACCAGCCAAGCTATGACATGAAGATTAAGGAAAATGCGTCGAACTTATTACGTCGAGCCTGCAGTTGATTGGTGGTGACGTCACAACCGGCTTACCATCGCCATATCACCTGATTTAGGGTGGGGGATTATGATTATATAGTTTGAGGAGCTCATTTTTATGGAATTCTGTCTGTACACTAGAGTATAAGCCAAAACTCTGTCCAATTATTGTCATAAATAAATAGTGTATAATCAATTCCCTGAGTGTTTCAATTCGTTTGTTACATAACATATTTAGCCCATTACTGTCCCACTGCTGGACACGGGCCTCTTCTCAGAATGAGAAGGGTATAAGTCTTAGTCCACCACGCTGGCCTGGTGCGGGTTGGCAGACTACACACACCATCGAGAACTTTATGGAGCCCTCTCAGGTGTGCAGGTTTCCTCACCATGTTTTTCCTTCTCCGTTAACGCAATTGATAATCTAATAGGTACGGGCCGGGATCGAACTCAGACTCTCCTGCATGGAAGGTAAGTGTTCAACCGCTAGGATATCACTGTTTATTCTGTTAAAAACTAATCAATTTCGTTTGGTAGAAAAATCAGCTAATCTCTTTTCGAAGCAAACAAAGAAACCAAACCCAGTTATTTCCTGTAGTGACAGGTGATGCGCTGTTTGCATTTTATATTAAGGTGATTGCCTGTCAGGTCGAGCGCGGATAACCACCGCATCGGGGATACATGCACCGAGTGACACAATGATTGACAGTCCATCAAGTAACAACAGTTTATGCTGTTTCGATATGTGCTCATTGACAATATCCGTTGAAGTTGAGGCTTGTGTAGAAGTATGGCAGTTTAATATGAACAATTTTATTGATTCCGTTACATTTTTTAGGGCTCCGTACCCTAAGGGTAAAACAGAACCCTATTACTAAGACTCCGCTGTCCGTCCGTCCGTCCGTCCATCCGTTCGTCTGTCACTAGGCTGTATCTCATGAACCGTGATAGACAGTTGAAATTTTCGCAGATGATGTATTTCTGTTGCCGCTAGAACAAAAAATACTAAAAAACAGAATAAAATAAATATTTAAGAGGGCTCCCATACAAAACATGATTTTTTGCCGTTTTTATAGATAATGGTACGGAACCCTTCGTGCGTGAGTCCGACTCGCACTTGGCCGGTGTTTTTAAATACTGTGCTTGGATTTTTTCTGTATCGTGGGTACGTTTACAGACACAACATATACACAAACGCCCAGACCCGGAACGTTTTATTCGCAGGTCATATAAATATTTGTTCCGTGCGGAAATCTAACCCACGACCCCTAGCGCAGAAGCCAATCGCTTAGCCACTACACCTAACGTGTCGTCAAACATTGGTGAATATCATAACATATTCAGCCCATTACTGTCCCACTGCTTGACACGGGGCTCTTCTCAGAATGAGTAGGGTTTAGGACATAGTCCACCACGCTGGCTTAGTGCGGGTTGGTGGACTACACACACCATCGAGAACTTTTTGGAGCCCTTTCAGGTGTGTAGGTTTCCTCACGAAGTTTTCTTCACTGATAACGCAAGCGATACTCAATTCGCACGTGAATTCAAAAAGTCAGGCATATTTATACTATATTTACGACGATAAAATTATTTAGACAAAATATATTATTAGGTTATGTAGCCTTTTCCCAATTATATTGGGGTCAGCTTACAGTCTAACCAGATGCGGCTGAATACCAGTATTTTACACGGAGCGGCTGCCATCAGACCTCCACAACCCAATAACTGGGCAATGACGATATCTTAAGGTTAGACCGGTTGTCAGACTTCCGGGCTTCTGGCTTCTGACTACCCGTAACGACTGTCATAGGTATTCTTATAATATAGGTATGTACCGGGTGTAAAAATACCCTTAACGAAGCCGAGAGCCACGTATTCTTCCCACCATTACGATGATTTTTTGGTATTGGGCCATACCTGGGAACCGACTGATTATGGAGATATTGAAGGTCAAAGTCACCATATTTTTGTACGTTTTTCACGAAAACTAAGTTTAAATGTTATTACTAAACATTCTTCTATACAAACATTATCAACATTTTTGAAATGTAGGCACAGTCTGATGCGCGCGCGTTTCCATTGCGCGCTACAATTGAAGACAGTTTTTTAATACCAAAAGTAAAAGTCGTTTCCCAGCAATTATTTTTGCTGTATGTTACTTAGTTTTATGTACGGTATGCGTAGACTTCGGCTTCGTTAAGGCTATTTTTACACCCTGTTTATCATATTCTAAATTTACTAACTGTGCTAAATACCGCAACTCACCGCAGTGAAAATCTATACAGAAAAACAAACTGTCCTGGTGTTAGCTTCAGTGTACATGCCAAATGAGGGCGAAATTCCTCCTAAGGAACTAACCGAGCTGGTACAACACTGCGAGACGCACAACTGGGATTTGATCATCTCCGCAGACTGCAATGCACATCATCCGCTGTGGGGAAGTAAGGATACAAACAAAAGGGGTGAGTTACTTACCGAATACTTATTTCAAACAGACCTTAACATAATGAACAGAGGCACGGAACCGACGTTCGTAAGCTCAAGGTACCAAACTATCATAGACATCACTCTGGCAACACACGCGGCGGCAAACCTCATAGACGGGTGGCACGTGTCAAATGAGCCATCCTTTGCAGACCACCGGCGCGTGTGTTTCCAAATAAAATATAAATTAACCGACCCTGTTCCATATCGTAACCCCCGTAAGACAGATATAACAAGGTACATAACGCTACTAACCAAAGCACTAGGTGACACACGACTAACGGACGTAGCACTTAGTACAGACACCATAGAATCAACCATACAGATCCTAACCGCGACTTTATTAGAGAGCTATGAACTGGCATGTCCTGCAGTTACACCTAAAGGTCCGGGAAAGAGTTCCTGGTGGGGGTCAGAACTGGAACGACTGCGTAAGGGACTCAGGACACTCTTTAATAGAGCGAAAAACACCAGAACTATCGAGGACTGGGATAAATACAAAACAGCACAAAAATACTACAAGAAACGGATCCGATTCCGTAGAACGGAGGCCTGGCGCAATTTCTGTAGTAACATCAACTCGACCAACCAAGCCGCAAGAATAAAGAAAATCCTGGCTAAAGGTGACCTCAATCTCTTGGGCTCACTTAAGAAGGAAGACGGCACTTACACTAACACAGATAATGAAACCAGTGCAGTACTGCTGGAAACACACTTTCCCGGTTGTCATATCACATCAGACCTCGAGTGGTTTGACGAGCTCCACTGCACACCAACAAGCCTAGACTGGGAAGTTGCAAGTAATTTAGTAACTGCGGACAAAATAGAATGGGCCCTGAAAAGCTTCAAACCATTTAAATCCGCAGGGCTGGATGGGATATTCCCAGCACTACTACAATGGCAACCCGGTCTGGCTACTAAGTATCTACTACCGATCTACAGGGCCTGCATAGCCTTTAAATACATACCCAAGGCATGGAGAGAGGCGAAAGTAATTTTCTTACCGAAACCAGGTAAAGAAGACTACACACACGCTAAATCCTTCAGGCCCATCAGTCTAACATCATTCCTTCTGAAAACGTTGGAAAGACTGGTAGATAGACACCTAAGGGACGGAGTTTTAGAGAACAATCCGCTACATCCCCAACAACATGCTTATATAGGAAAGGCAGATCAACAGAGTCGGCACTACACAAGTTGGTGCAAAAAATAGAAATGGCTATCACAAACAAATCCTCAACACTTGCCGCCTTCATTGACATAGAAGGGGCTTTTGATAAAACTATGCACAACAGCATCAACCACGCCCTACAAAAATTCAAAGTGGAACCAGTTATTCGTAGCTGGATCACTGAATTGGTTAGTAAAAGGGCGGTTCAAATAGTGGTGAATACTACCACGAGGGCAAAGGTGGTTAGAGGGTGCCCTCAGGGGGGAGTCTTATCACCACTTCTATGGAACATAGTAGTGGACAGCCTCATAAGAAGGCTAAATGATAGAGGTTACACTACTATTGGTTATGCAGACGACTACAATACTACTAGTAGCAATACTGATAAATGGAAACGCCGAGAACGTCCTATGTAAGGTCATGCGGTCGGCCCTTCAGATTGTGGAAAAATGGTGTGACGAGCAACGACTGTCAGTAAACCCGAAGAAGACAGAACTTATCCTTTTCACCAACAAAAGGAAGTTACCAGAACTCCAACTACCAAAATTATTTAACACCAAACTCTCCCTATCAACACAAGTGAAATACCTGGGCGTCATACTTGACAGCAAGTTGAACTGGGCAAATCATATAGAGGAAAAAACAAAGAAGGCCTGCATAGCTTTTTATCAGTGTAAGAGACTTGTTGGTAAAAAATGGGGTCTCAATCCGAAAATAACACTTTGGCTATACACATCAGTCATCAGACCTTCTATGACTTACGGATCAATTGTATGGTGGCCCAGAACACAATTGACCACGATAAAAACAAAACTCCAGAGCCTACAACGCCTAGCGAGTGTAGCTGCTACTGGATGTATGAGAACCACCCCATCAGCCGCAATCGAGTACCTCCTCAACCTGAGACCATTAGATCTGGTCATACAAGAGGAAGCGAGGGCAGCCGCCCTAAGACTTAGAGCTAACGGCTTATGGAAAGTAAACATAGAAACAGCTCACTCCAAAGTTCTGCAAGGGATCTTGAAAGAAATTCCTCTTCTTGAGGCGCCCATGGACAGAACACCATGTCACCACGTCTTCGATCGAAGATACAATATCCAACTCAACGCAGAAATAAAAGACAGCTCTGGCAGTCGCGAAGTTAGGATATACACAGACGGCTCCAAAACCTTACACGGTACCGGGGCAGGCGTCTTCTCGAATGACTTAAATATCAAAATATCAACCACCCTAGACAGAGTAAACACAATATTCCAAGCGGAATGTATTGGCATCACCAGAGCGGCACAGGCGGTTGCAGCCAGAGACGTCAGAGACCAAAAAATTAAAATCATCTCAGACAGTGCATCCGTACTTCAGGCCCTACAAAATAATACCATAACTTCTGTCCTTATACTGGAATGTCACAACAGTCTCCAGTCCATCGCAAGTACAAATAAAGTGACTCTGCAATGGATTAAAGGACACAGCAACTCGCTCGGAAACGACGCAGCGGACGACCTGGCCAAAATGGGGTCAAAAACAATAGTGTACGGACCGGAGCCGCTACTGCCCATACCCCAGGCCCAAATAAAAACATGGCTGCGCACAAAAACAGAAGAAACCCATTTATTAGAATGGACAAACAGCGAGGGCTGCAGGCAAACTAAAAATGCGATTCCGGTAGCATCAAAAAGATTGTCACGCAACCTCATCAGATTTAAAAGGGGCGACATCCGGAAGATTATTGGAATCTTAACAAGACACTGCCCTCTAAACAAGCACCTATTCACCATAGGTGTAACAGATAGTCCCCTGTGCAGAGGATGCATGGAGACAGAAGAAACGCCGCTGCACGTGCTTATGGAATGCAGGAGCGTGGCCGAACAACGGGCATGGATTCTTCAATCACCAGCATCGCTCCCGGAGGCCTGTAGCAGCCTGAGAAGGCTGCTAACCTTCTGGGACGACCTAGGTTGGTTGGAGTAGGAAGGTAAGACGGAACACGCACAATGGCCCAATCAAGAGGCTAAGTGCGGATACAGCCCAGGTAAACTAAACTAAACTAAATAGCAACAATTTTAATCACCGTAATCTTCTTAAAGTGCTTGCAAAACCCAACATTAACCAACATTAATTCCTATATTTCCGGTTACAAAATACATAACATTTTTGCACCGGCAAGAGTTTCCGTCTGCACAAAGAGAAGTCGTCGGATTGAACTGAAATCAACGTTCTGTTTAACGAGACCCGTTGTCTGGCGGCCATTTTGGGAATTAATTAAAAACAGCGGTATTCGTTCGTAGTTTTAGAACTTCGGTCGTGAATAGCCGGAAATCATTAAATGTTACATTGCTTTGGTAACTTTCCTTATAGTTGATGGATATATATGTTGTGGATTTGAAAGTTACCCGATGAAGCCATTAGTTTGTCCTTTTTCTCATATCAATGGTTATGATCGAAATGGACGAATAAAGCATTTATCTTTACCTTTGATCGATATGGAGTTGTTTTGATGTATGTATGTACAGATTTTGTTTGTAGATATTTAATTAGACTTTTCAGCTTTTTAAAGTTATAACTTTTCCATTTAATTGCCATTTATATTAGATGTATAACTGGCTCAGTTTAATGAATGATTTTGCTACAATTCGTGTTACGAATGTAAGTAATTAATAAAAAAATACGAGTAGCCAGGTATAGTACCACACAACTAAGATGTTGCATCGGCAAACTTCGTAAAACCAATACTTCTGAGCTGAGTGCGACTTCAAGACCTGGAACAATTATTAGTACTGCAGTAAAAAATATCTTTACGCTGACGCAATAAGCTTAAATCGCGAGATAATGAGCGCCTGCTGTTGGTTGTTCGATCAAGTTTATTAATGCGACTTCTAAGTTGTGTCGTAATATAACAATATTAATAATTTCACTATCTACCTATATTCACAAACAAAACGAAAGTGCAATAATTTCTAGACGTCATTCTAACCACAGCTTTACGTAAGGTGTATAATAGCGGATTCCAGCTAACTGCGCCCTATTCACAGAGTTGCCTAACGATTACAAATTAAACTCTTTGCTCGCGCTGCAGTATCGCGGGTTCAGCATTGAATTTGCTGTAATTTGTCTGTTTTATTCCAAAAATCAATTATTCGTTCGACGTATTGATAAATCGCTGTTTCAGTGGTATTACGGTCGATTGAGTTAATATTTCCTCTCGTTAGATTGTAGATTTATTTATTGAAAGGTTTAATGGTTTTAAAAATGACACGGTAGGTACATACACGAAATGTATTGAAATCGTATCTTGTACCAGAATCGACTGTGGTGAATACACACGTTACCTACCTACTGTTATATTTTTATATGTAAAATTTTACACGTACGCGGGCGAATTACACCTAGTTTGAAATATTACTTCATATTTTCACGTTAAAATACAAACAGAACTTTAACAAAAGTTTATTTAACAACGACAATACAAACAGGAAAAATATTATAAAAATAACATAACTACTTTGAAAATGACGTCATTAGAAGCACTAACGGTGCACGAAAACGCGACCTTTATGGAAAAGATCCACCCACAGTATTTTCCTTATGATGTTTTACGTCAAGAGAGATATACAAAAACAAAAAACATTCATAATGGTTTGACAGAAGGTAAATATTTCAATACCTACCTAGTTGAAAGGTAAAACCAGGAATATTCTCTTTAGAAGGCGCTGTAAGGAGAATTTGGTCTTTATTTAAATTAGAAACTATTAAAAAAAACATAGGGAAACTATTCCATAGGAAATAATTATTATTGTTGTAGGTGTATACAGGGTGTAAACGAAATCATGTAATTCCTTCAAACCTCGTGATGTACCGCTGACATAGATTAACATAGACTACACATGGATTCAATAAAAAAATAAACAAGAAGTAAACATGTGTACTTAACGTGAGACATTATAGCGCTTGGAGCGAATAGCGCGGCTATCGTTCGCCGCGCGGTCATTTAACTCGGGGCGCTAAAATGCCTCACGTTAACAACACATGTTTACTTCTCGTATTTTTTTTTTATTGAATGCATAAGTATCCCTTGCAGGGTTAATCTATGTCAGCAGTACTTCACGAGGTTTGAAGGAATTACATGATTTCGTTTACACCCTGTATAGGCAGCGGTAAGCACTTTCCATCAGGTGGGCTGTCGGCTTATATGCCAACCTATTACATAAATAAAAAGAAAAAAAAGTACTTACCTTATATTTTTTCGGACTAATGGCCAAATACTCAAACGCTACTCAATTTTAAGTTGCCGTAAATTTCAAGCTGTCACTGTCATTTCGCCGTAAAATAAAATACATACATGCGTAATTATGTAATAAGAATCAATAAATAAATACTTACGTAACTAAAATAAGTAGTCAGCATCAGGTATCGTAAACGTATCACTATTATAAGCGAATTTTGAATCGAAAGTACAACTGTCCTATAAAACTTTGGTTTATTTTATTACGACATGCAGAATTTGTATCGTACATAGACATGAATAAAGTTTTCAATTTAATTAAATAGTATGTGCGAAACGAGTTTTTTCGATTCAAAATTCACTTATATAAACGTTACGTAAGTAACTCGACAGCATTTGTGCTAGGCCTACTGAAACTGTCGAGTTAAGATGAGTGAACAAACAAATTCAATGTGGTTACTGTGCCAGCCTCGTGGGAAATTTGCGGCGATCCGATCGTCCATACACAGCTCATATTTCTGCATTACGTGCCTATGCGTTGTAATGATTTCGACTGCAGGGTTTGTTGCGCTTGGCAATCAGGGACCTAATTAAGCTCAATTTAAGCGCTGTTTTATTTATGTATTTTTTCCCCGTGTGGGGACGGGTTTGAATTCAATTCAATTTAATTTAAATTAATGTATTCAATAACAATTTACATTGTGTCTGAAATCATTCTAAAATAAAAAATAACACATAAAATCCTCTAAAATTCTAAAACAAATAAAAAATAACGTAACAACTCCCATTTGAACCTACTTTCAACAATAATTCAATGTTAACTCAAATAAATAATACGAATAATAATACATTAGTCATTTGAACATAATAATAAAAGATTCACAATTACACATAACACAAATTCAATGTCAACTCAGGCAATGTCTATGAAGTTATAGTACGATAAGTCAGTGTAGTTAATATAAAACTTCCTCACCGCACGCTGGGAATAGACGCGTGTTGTAAAATTCAACAGAACCCAGCACGCTTGGTGGTAGGATCTATACGGTCCGCCTGGCTAGCTACCACTCTCACATTAAAGTCCGGTGCCAAGCAGTTTACTGTGGTCCATCGTGTGTTTCTGTGAGCCAGAGGAGAATAGGGGAATCCCTCTATATCTCTGTTCCTTGGAGTCGTGTGCTCCATCTTAGACTCTGTCTGTGCTTACCATGCAGTGAGACTAGGGCCAAAAGCGACCAAGTTAAGAATATAAAAAAAATGTATGCTTGTCTGTGAATTATGACCCTTCAGCCTCTTGTCTACTCATACCTGCGTAAGAATAACGGTGGAGTACGTACTAGTTTATATGTACCTTTGTCCTCACGACGGATCTACGTCGGTCAAAAATCTTATCTTACGTAGATCCGGCACCGTGGACAAGAGATGATAGAAATGGTTTAAATATTCATGCTTCAGTTCCGAAAAATGAAAGGTTGACACACCTTATCTTGGTAATTTTTGGGATTGGATTTAGTAGGCGAAAGATGACCAGTTTGACATTTCTGTCACCGAAACACCGGAAAGATGCTCATTTTATTATCAGTCTGTTCAACTAGATTATCGATCTAGATCGATAGATCTAGATTTGAAGTATCATATGAATGAAGAGTTTTGCCTATACGAAAAGGTGTAATTTTTTTATCGTGCTCTTCATCATTTGTCTTGATGAATCTCGGGAACTCGAGGTGTCCTATGAGGCACTTAACATTTTGACAGCGGGGCGTTCTAAAGCACTGCTTGTACTGGTACATTGAGTCGTTCAGCAAGGTTGGTAGCGGGGCTAACTGCCCAGGGCCGGAAAGAAAGAAATTCTTCTGCCCAATATAAGGGTATGAGTACATAGGTACATAGGTATTGTCTATATAGATAGACAATAGGACTTACACCATTTCTCAGTGGGACCACAGATTTCGTCTTACTACTATAGATAATGTTTCGATGGCAGCAAAGTAAAAGAAGACATTTACAAAATCGCAATTTGACAGGAGAACACATTTAGTAACGAATAGTGGCCATTTTGCTGGGATGTTTTTTAAAAATCGAGTATAGATGTCTTCATTTAGGTGTCAGATTATCTTCATTATTTTGAAATTTGAAATAATTTTAATAGAGACTTGTAAATAGGGTTGATATAAGCTCATTTTTGTAAAAAAACATTTTCGCAAAAAAGCATTTTCATAAAAATATGTTTGTATCTACTTTGCTGCCATCGATTTATGGTTGACTGATATTTGTTTCTACCAGATCTCTGTGGTAGAAACACAGAAATCTGAGCTTAACATGAAGACATTCAAATCTGTCATATAGTAGTACAAATCCCGTTGAATTATTTCAGACACCAGCATAATGCTAGCTTGGACTGCTTGGAATACTTAATACCTATTCATAAATATGTAAAGTTTTAATTAGCTTTCATGAAGTTTGCTAATATTCTACATAATATATCTAGACTGTTAAATTAACTACAGGACTAACTAAACCCGCATAGTATGGGGCCAGTACCTACTTTGTAAATCTAAAATATAATAATATTATATACTTACTTCAAATATATTTTATGTTTGATTTTCAGCGTCAGTTTGTGTCATGCCATCGTCCTGTTAAACTGTTACTGGTACTAAATGGTGGTGTATTATAAAATTTTCAGTCACCAGAAAACCACTATAATTATAATATAATATAATATAAGTAAGATGTGTCACTCCGTTAGTTTCTTAGCTGAATATAATAAACTATTGTATTTCGCTTTCTTCTATACCCGAATCTATCACGGAACTTACACCAATTATATTGTATATTAGCTGTGTCCTCATGGCTCCGCCCGTAGCCTATGTTACTCAGTGATAATGTAGCTTTCTAACGACAAAAGAATTTTTGAAATCAGTCCTGTAGTTTTTAAGTTTATTCGTTACACAAAAATACAAATCTTTCCTCTTTATAATATTAGTATAGATATTATATATATATATATACATTACATAATAATATTCAACTCCTTTCCCTTCTCCTTTTTCTTTTGTACAATCATCACTTGCTTAAAAACGGTGAAGGAAAACATCGTGAGGAAACCGGTATGCCTGAGAGATATTTCTCGACGGCAGCGGCATGTGAAGCCAAGTCAGAGGCTCATGGGCGGCATAAACTCTGACACCAGGTTAGTCACTAAGCACACTAAAAGAGGAAGAAGAGCTCCTTTCCAGGAATATTATTGTCGAGAAAATGTCCCTACAAAGCAAAGTCTACGGACAAGGAAAAAAATCCGGAATTTGCATTGAAATTATTCAAATTATAAGTACAAAAGCCTTAATTACAAAACAATAGACCTTGTTTCGATGTCATTTGCAAAATTCAATTACGACACAATTAATGTGGATAATGATTTAATTGGGATTGATTAATTTTGTGGTAGCATGCGCTTATCAGTCGCTAACCAACCAAAAACAAGTGTTTTCATTAACATCATTGTTAATAAATCAGTTTTCTATGTTAGTATCGAAAGTTGACGCAAATAATTAATTGGTCACGCGACCAAACAAATGATTCCCTGATATCCATTAACATTGATAATAAGCTACAACGAAATTAAATTTGAGCTGTAATATATCATTAATGGATGAAACACTACCCTGAGGCATACGTCATTATTTTGCTATCGAAATAATCCCAAATGTTGCGACAGTCTGTATTTACAAACACATAATATTGTAATTACATTTACGGAAATTTGTATCAAAGGAAACGATATTCATGTTTAACATACACGGCGTGGAGGATTTTAGGAATTGAATACCCTTTACTCGATTCATTATCAACATGAAATATCAGAGGTGCGGGTCGGGATTGAACTATCATGGCCACAGAAATCTAAATATTATCTTATTATTTCGATTTCGATTTTTTCCAGAAGTCTAAACTGAAGGTTTGCCAAAGGGCTATGGAGCGCAGTATACTTGGTGTTAAATTAACAGATCGTGTTCGAAACACAATACTGCGCTCCAAAACTCAAATTGTAGATGTGGCTCAAAAGGCCGCCCAGCTGAAGTGGGACTGGGCAGGACATGTCTGCCGTATGCCAAATGAGTTGTGGGCCCGTATAGCACAAGACTGGAGCCCCGAGACAGCGAGACGGGGTCGCGGCAGATCGCGGATAAGATGGCGGGAGGAGTTGGATGCCTTTCATGATAAATGGCATGAAGCTGCACAGAATCGTGACAGATGGAAAGAATGGAGGGAGGCCTTTGCCCAGCAGTGGGACAGTACAGGCTAATTATAATAATAATAATATAATAATTTCGATTTTTGTGATCATGGCATTAGGCTCTTAGATCGGATAAAATAAGAAGAAATTTGTAGAAGTCTTCATGGGAAGCTCAATGGTGCTGATTCTGTTATGCACAAACTAAACTTAATTTAGGCTATTGCCATCTTTTTCACTCTGATAAAATAAGAAAGAGACGGGCATAAATAAGAGCTGTCAAATTTAGTTGGAGGGGCATTCTTCGAAAAATATTAAAAATTGAGAACGTCATTAGCATCATCCCAAAGTTAAGAATGCAGATGTTTAATACTATAAATATGATAATGAAAACTCAAACTATACCGCTGCCGTCAAGCAATAAGACAAGAATAAAAGCAATCTGACAATATTATAACGTTAACAACCCGGGAGAAGAATGATTTGTTAAAATAATGTTCAAAAATTTCGAAAATTCACCCTGGAACTAAAATTTCCATATTTAGACGACACGTCAGAACGTATCGACTAAAAACACGGTGAAGTTCAAGGTGTAAACTAGTTTGACATCTCTTAGTTCTTATTTATCGCCGTCCTTTTCTCGTGCTGTCTGTTAGTAAAATATAGCAATTCTCTAATTTTAGTTTAGTTGGTGAACAAAAGAATTGGCGCCAATGTCTGTTTTAGTTATTTATAAATAGTTTAAAATTTGTTTCGACTAATTTTGATATTGAAACCTGAAATACACAACAATTACTCAAGATTGAGGCTGCGCTCAGACGACACGCGCCCGCTAAGCGCACGCCACGCGCGTCAACACCCGCGTCTAATTCGCTTTGATATTTTTTATATATAATTTGAGTTTTATGTCACATCAATATATCTCAAATTGCATTTATCGAAACACGAGGCGGGCGCAAGGCGGGCGCGAAGCGGGCGCTTGGCGTGTGCGGTTGGGCTTCGATAAATTCAATTTAAGACCTATTGGTGTGTCATAAGACTCAAATTATATACAAAAACATTCAAAGCGAGTTAGACGCGGGTGTTGACGCGCGTGGCGTGCGCTTAGCGGGCGCGTGTCGTCTGAACGCAGCCTTAAGAAAACATACGTAAGTACAAATATTTACATCTAAATAGCCATATAATTAGAAACGATTAGTACTGTACGTAACACATCGAAAACCGTCTCTAAAAAAATGTGAGACATTCTAAATGAATTTCAATAAAAGAAAACACTGTTTGAAGTAAAGTTCCCTTATACACATGTTTCAGTAGTTTGAATATTTCAATATAAGAATGGCCCTGAAAAGCGTTTGCATTTATTAATTGAACAATCTTGCAATCCTTACATGGTATTGTTTTCTGAGATTCAGGCTTTCATGCAACATCGTTGGCACTGCAGAGTAATTTGCAGTGACCGCGTCGCAAACTTTAGTATTGGACCATTTTAAATGATCAGCGACGTTTGTTGAAAGAATAGTTACGTTTTACAGATCCATTAGTTTTTAAGGGTATGAACGAATCACGGGTTTCCTTTTTTTTTGAGTAAATTAATTCATTAAATTACTTTTGAAAACATAGAGATATTTAATAATAACGTAGAAATTAGCATTAGCTAATATTCAAGAACGATATTATTTTCAGCTTTGCATTTCTAATAATAACATATACATAACATCACGCCTGTATTCCCTGAAGGGTTGGGCAGAGGTGTATAGTAACACCCTCTTTTCGCCGTTATGTTTAAGTCCCATGTAATATGGGGCGAGCCTATTGGCATTAACCGGGCACACATCCAAACTCCGGGCTACTACCAAAGAATTCCACTCGGAAAAACCCAATAACACGTTGCCTGGCCTTGTTTTCGAACCCAGGACCTTACGATCAGCAGTGGTGCTTGTCACCACTAAACCAACAAGGCATGGGTTTTTAATTATTTGTCCAGTTCTCAGTTCGTTTCAAATGCTATCCTTCTTAAAAAATGATTGTTAGTTTTATTAGGAGTTTGTTGTTTTCCTCAATTTGTTCTCATGTATTAAACACTATTGATGGGCCTACATAATGACGTAGTTAAACGTTATTAATGATAGAGCCCTGGCTGGGGGCCTTAAAGTAATTTTTGGCCACCACAGGATTGTCCGGTTAAAGGTCAAAGCACACATATCAAATCGGAAAGGGATCTTCACCGTATCAACTCAAGCCGTTCAGTATTCTTTGTATGAAACTCCCTACTGCAACGCTCACTAATCGGAATCGTAACGTAATCGCCTCGCCTCGGGACAAGCTCACGAACCGCGGTGCGGTGTGTGGTCAACGTGGTTCCCGCGCTTACGGCTCGTCGTCCCCGCGCTTAAGTCTCTCCGTACCCGAGCTTACGTCTCTTTGTCCACCCTCGCCCCTCTCACCCCTCCCGCGGCCTGCCTGCAGCACACTACTGTTACTGCGAGCCGTAAGCGCGGCGTCGCCTAGCCGTAGCCGAGTCGACGTATCGGAGCTGCTGATCCGGTTTGGTTACGTGCTTACGTTAGGTTGACGCCTGTTTGACGGCGAGGCGAAAGGCGATACGGTTACGATCCCTTTCCGAGTTGAATGTGTGCTTTGACCATAAGCAGTATCAACCTCTAGCGAGTAGTTGAACTGCGAGTGGTTCTACAAAAAAAACATCAATCATAGACTAATAAAAACTCATAACTAGTTTTTATCATAACAATGTGTGCAGTAATGATTGTTTCTAATTATATGGACACCACTGTATATTAATATCTAAAGCTCCCGTACATAATATAAATTCTGTCTCAAAGGTAGTATTATAATTTCATCCCGTAGCCGTACAGATCC
Source organism: Amphipyra berbera (assembly GCA_910594945.2). Lineage (NCBI taxonomy): Eukaryota > Metazoa > Arthropoda > Insecta > Lepidoptera > Noctuidae > Amphipyra > Amphipyra berbera. The sequence continues at coordinate 18,510,953 of OU343128.1, read as the reverse complement.
ACACAATAATGCTACCAACACTAGGCACGTAATAGATACTTCACAAGGTGTATTGCTACCTGTAATATACCTCGAGAATACCGGAGAATACACGTATATATATGTATACCACATGTGTAATCTGACTTCAAGGATTGTCGAACACTGTATATTATTCTCACTGGAATATTCTCATACCCTAATGAATGTTTATTTTAGCTGTGTGATAATAGTCCTCTATATAGTGAACCAAATGGTCGTCACAAGCAGGGCCGGAGTGGGACCTGAAATCGGCCCGGGCATTTGACACACGGTCGGCCCAAGTGATTAGATGGACGACGTTTTTTTTAGGCGCTACCCTCACTCTTTCTCCTCTTAGGTGCATTTACAAACGCAAATAATTTGCGGCTTCTTTTTCAAGCGATAGACGATAATGCTGCGGCCACACTACCGTGATATGGCAATAATTATGGCCATAATTGAAACAACAACTAGGTGTAGCCACGATTTATGACCATAATTTTACAATTTCAATCAATATGGCTATGACGGTAGGCAATTGCTCCGGTGGCGGTCTTTTTTCGCATATCAATGACGATTACCGCGGTAATTTTTGCGTGAGTGGCCACACTACAGTTTGTTCAGTGTGACACATGAGCTCAACGGAAACGCACGCGCCGCGCGCCGAGTTGCCGACCGACATAGAGTGGTAGAATGAAAAGGTACTCGAGTTTTAGGAAGCATTCCAATCGGAACCAAGTCTAAAGTCAAAAGTCTAAGTTTTAAAATGTAAAATATTCATATAATAGTAATTCACACTCATAAAGTACAACAACGCCGCAGCTTCAACATCCATCTTGAAAAAATGTTTTTATTACCGCCTAGTTCATTGTCATATCTAGGTAAATTAGTGTAACCACACCACTTATCGCGGTAATTTAGGCCGTAATTTAATGCCATAATTATTGCGGTAAACGGGCGGTAGACGGTAAGGTAGTGTGGCCGGGACATAAGTGGAAGGCCTTTTTTTTAACGTTCCCCTCACTCTTTCGATTTCTCCGACTGTGTGCTGTGTGACCGGCCTATCAGGCCACACCGGCCCCCGATTTGTCTGTACCTATAGCCAGTCCAGGCCTGGTCACGAGAGTTCTCGAGAATAGCTCATGTTGCGGTGAGAAGATTAGCCAGTCGGTATGGTTGGTAGCGGGGCCGACGTCATACAGTGCGCTGGACATACTGATAGGAAACAAAGAACCTGCAGTATCTCAAATAATGTTGGTTTTATAGTGACTGCAGGAACGAGGTATGGTGATCCTCCAACGAAAAGGGAGGATCCTCTTACCAGGCGTGTCTAATGCCTGGCGGGCTACTGTCCAACGGTCGATGTTCGGAAGTTGTATACAAGGTTAGTCGGAAAGGGGGTACTAAGCCGCGGGCCACTTAAAGTATCACTGATGACTATTTTAAAGCAAGTGTTAAAATTTCAAAATTCGATAATTTTTATTTGCATGCAAAAAGATGTTGAATTTAGTTTTTTCAATAAAGAAAAATCATACCTGCTTTAGTTATGAATTCAGAAAATTATTTTTTTAATTCGTGACCCCATATATGACCTAAACTGTAAAAACAGCTAATCATAGCTATGGACAGATAGATTTTAGCATATTTATTACGAAGTATTTGATAAGCTATTTCTCTTAAACTATCGAGTTTTGGGGTAAGTTATAGAACAAAAGTTATCCCTTATTATGGGTACTTTAACATCCTTTCGGCTTAGTACCCCCTTTCCGACTAACCTTGTATATACTAACTCCGTGTCAGATCTTGATATCACGATGCAGGATTTATGACATTTCATCTGACAGCTGTCATTGTTGTCGCTGTAGCCTGCTAGACATTCGTCGTGCTGCGTAATTCTCATTTGGCGTGATAGATGCCACCACAGTGACACTTTGCATCAGGTTGGCCAACGGACTGTTTGCGAACGTATCACATAAAATAGTAGGTTGTTAATACAAGACTGTTGCTGTTGGGTTTGGGGGTTCGAACCCCCCCGAAACCTCAGACAATTAAATTACTTTTAAAATGTATACACTCATTATTGTAATTCTTCTTTTTTCTTTTCGTGTGGTGACTAACTTGGTGTCAGAGCTTATGCCGCCCATGGGCCTCTGACTTGGCTTCACATGCCGTCGAGAAATATCTCTCAGGCGTTTCCCTCACGATGTTTTTCTTCACTGTTTTTAAGCAAGTGGTTACACAATACGCACATGAATCAGAAAAGTCAGAGGTGCGTGTCTTGGGTTGGAACTCGAGACCAATGACTTGGCAGTCTGACGGTCACACCACAAGGCTATCATTGCTGTTAAATTTTTATTGTAATTGATTTTCTTTATTAGGGTTCAACCCCCGACGAACAAAATTCCTGGCTACTAGCCATGGGTAGGTAGCTACAACTACATAGAGGCCTCGGGGTTCTAGTCTGACAATACAGTATGCCAAACCATATTGTCGAAATATTCAAAACATTGTCCGAATAATTTACAATTTGCCGGTGTATGTATACCCGTTGCTATTTTTAAATTACATTTTTGCAAACGTGCGCCGCTAGTAGAGTGCTCATCTTACTGCGCAAAGTTCTGCAGCATTTCTATTCATTTTGAAAAGTTTTGCGCGTTATTGCATGTCTGCGGAATAAAAACAACGTTTTATTGTTAGTAGTGGTGTTTCATTAAAGTTTGTACTGCTATAGTAATATAAACTGTGGCGACGGACACGACAAGCATGTATCAGGCTGAATAAAGAGAAATAAAAAAATATATAAAACCTTGCACTAGGTTTACAAAATATCAATCCTGGCAGGTTTGAACGATTCCATTCTATATTCGAATCGATAAAACAGACGAAAAATTCCTTCAAGCATTTGAATCTTCATAGACTTTTAAGGAATCTTGGCGAAGATTAAAAAGTTTTTGCTCGGTTTGCGCTGATGTGAGCAGCGCGTCTCTTAACAACGTAAAGGTCCACTGCTGAGCAAGAACCCATTGATCGTCTGCTATAGTAATTGTTTGTACGAGATATATGCTAATAACCACCACTGTTGGTCATTTAATTGTTGATAGCAAAATGGATTTATTAGCGCATAGCAGAAGGCAGTGGGCAATCTTTTTGTCATAATTGTTTCTAAAAAACGTTACAGTGTAGTATTCATTAAAATAGATTTTGATAGCCTAGCGGTTGAATATTTGCCTTCCATGCAGGAGGGTCTGATTCGATCAAGACCCGTACCTTTGACTTATCGAATTCATGTGCGGATCAGAATTTGATTATCATTTGCGTTAACGGTAAAGGAAAAACATCGTGATGAAACCTGCTCACATGAGAGGGCTCCATAAAGTTCCCGATGGTGTGTGTAGTCTGCCAACCCGCACCAGGCCAGCGTGGTGGACTAAGGCCTCAACCCTTCTCATTCTGAAAAGAGGCCCGTGCCCAGCATTGGGGCAATAATGGGCTAATTAACTTTTATTAATTATTATTTAAAGTTGAGAATCAGTTGCACTGCCATTTCATAACAAGTTTCCTGGAATCTAAACTACACTCAGTATTTATACCCCTTTAAAATAAATATCGTTGCATTTTCTCTTATATTCTCATGCAACAGACAGTAAGTCAATATCATGGACTGTACACACATCAGCTCTTGGTCCCGATTCATCTCGGTCCTATTCTAGGAAAATAACGTAGTTTCAAAGCTAACACATTTTACCAGCTTATTCATAGAATCCGTGTTTATTCAGTGGCCCGCCTTTGAGTCGCTGTCCGGCAGAATACTGGTAGTTTATAATGGAAGGTAAACACTTTATAGATTTATAAAGTCACTGTAATGAATGTCAAAGAGGAAGTGTTTTTTTGAACATAAATTTTGAGTATAATTCTATTTACTGTATTTTATTTCTATTAAGACAAAATGTACTGCCTAGTCTTTTCCCAACTATGTTGGAGTCAGTTTCCAGTCTAACCAGATGCGGCTGAATACCAGTATTTTGCACAGAGCGACTGCCATCAGATCGCCGCAATCTAATTACCGGGCAATGCTGATATTGTAAGGTAAGACCGGTTGTCAGACTTTTTGGGCTTCTGACTTCTCGTAACGACTGTCATAGGTATTCATATGACACCCGGGACCGATAGTTTAACGTGCTCTCCGAGGCACGCAGGAGTCTCGATGTGTAACGAACGGTCACACATCCACGGACTGACCGCGGCGAGCGCAGCTTAACCTCGCACGTCGCATGATCTGCGCGGTTGGTTATTAGCCACGAGCCCCTCTTTTCTATTCAGACAAATAAGATTACCTCATTGGGTATCGAAATTATTATTATACTTAGGCCGCCAATACATTTGTAAGCTGCTTCCGTAAAATTTATGTAAGTGACTTATGACAATTAATTCGACTTTGCAAATCAGTCGATAAGCTACTTACAAGAGAGTTTACATTTATAGTAAGTTAATTACGTAAGGGACTTACGCGAGGAAAACTTACAGGTGTAAAGCCGGCCTTACGCTAACATGAAATGTAGTTACAATGTAATGGCAGCCTATTGCTGATTATCGGGCATAATCAAACACTAAAGAGTGTACACTAGCTGCTACTGATATAATTACCTACAAAGAAAATCTGAAAAAATTCAACCCAACTTTGAAACTGAACCCTGGACTTCCGCTCGGCACTAAGACTGCCTGTCAGAAAACCAATAAAGCGAAGGAGCAATTATTCAAATCTATTTACTTTAATTGTTTATACTCCAAGGGGCGTTATCTAAAAAAAGCTCAAAATTAATTTCCCACCGGCGGTGTGGGCCACGTCTCAAGCGTCACGTGCTCCAACAAAATTTGGTACTGTAATGAGAATAATAAATTTCTGGCCGAAAAATAAATCATCCTAAGTATTATGAAGAAGGAAAAATGGCGGTGCCGCGGTGTGAAAATACCCGGTCACCGTGTTTATAACGTGCTCTCAGTGCGTCAAAAAAGTAATTCTATTTACATAGAGATGTGTTGCGGGGTTGAATTTGAAATGTATGGGTTGAAGTAGAAGAACGTAAGCATTTGTGGGTTGATTAATATTATTGTAAAATTGTAATGCTGACATTGCTCAGATTATTATTGAATGTGAAGATTTGAGTCTATACACACGATACAGAAAAAAACCCTATTGCTATCGTAGAATTTTTAATAAAAAAATCAACGATACATAAATAATTTTAAATTTTTATTATTCCTTACACTAACTGTGAAGGAAAACATGTTGACGAAACCTGCATACCTGAGAGGGCCCCATAAAGTTTTCGATGGTGTGTGTAGTCCGCCAACCCGCACCAGGTCATCGTGATGGACCAAGGCCTAAACCCATCTCATTCTGAGAAGAAACTAGACAGTGAGACAGTAATGGGCTTATTATGTAATTTTAAAATATAAAGATAAGAATCCTCACAATTTTCGCGCAATTAAACTCCCCATAACAATTAAGTAACTTTATAAGCTTCCAATAAAAACTTATCAAACTTTGTCTGCTCTATATTACCCACTACAATTGTTACTACAATGTTAGCAATATAGAATTGTTACAAAACAATCATTAGAACGTACAGAGCTCATATTAGAAATACTTCGGCAAGCTCGTAAGATGTGCGCGAACAAAACGCTACTGTTGTACGTGTTGCCTCCAGTTTAAGTGTATCACAAAAGAAACTGAACAAAAGTTGTGAGTTTTGAGAAGTACGCAACTTTGTCGTTCATCGGTTACTCGTGGGAAGATATTTGAACTATCTGTATTATACTTTATTACTAGGTATAGTCGGACCGTTAATTCGATGCAGTAACTTGACAGTTAGAGGGATACTTAATTTTGACAAAAAAAAGTTAGTGAGGTGAAAAAAAGAATGAATGAAATCGAATGAACTTAATAATTTACTTATATGCATACTTTTTATTGAGTATAATAACTAGAGGATTAAAACACGATGTATCACTATTAAAAATAGCCGTAACAATTAGTAACTATTGATATGACGTTTTTGAAGCGTCAAATTACTGAACATAAGGTTAATTATTTATTTGTTTAATACTTCAATGCACAATTGTGGTACATAATGCGGACTTAATGTCATAAGGCATCTCTACCAGTCAATTTGGGTCTAAGAGAACAGCATAACAGCATCGTGAAGAGGTACAAAGAATTTATAGAGATTTGTTTAAATTGAACTATTTTACGTATTCGTTCTTTTCGTATAATCGTTCACTACCCAACACTATTAGTTTTAGTATGGTATCATTATTTTGCTTTGAACTGTCAAGTTACTGCATCGAATTAATGATCCAACTATAGTATTTATTTAGACATCATCATCACCTAAGTATTAATTAGGTTGGTTTTTTAGACTGCTTTCCACGAAAGAGGTCTCTTTAGCGCTACGTTGGCACCACTGTATTTCATAGTTTCAGGCGCTTTTACATTAAAAAATCAGTAGTGCCAACATGTTGCCACATGGCCATCTTTTGTGGAACGCGTTACACATAATTATCTCAAGAAGAACTATTGTAGTTTAGAGGCAGGCTCGCAGCGGTAGAGTAGCTCAATCATAAACCATCTGTATTCACTTCATGAGGGGCTTGTGATCGTGATCATTCGATTTGCGAGGTTAAGCTGCGCTTGCTGCAGTCAGTCTGTAGATGGGTTACCGTTCGTTATACATCGAGATCTCTCCGTGCCTCGAAGAGCACGTTAAACAGTCGCTCCTGGGTGTCATACGAATACGACCTACGACAGTCGTTACAGTCAGAAGTCCGAAAGCCTGACAACCAGTCTATTGGCATTGTAGTAATTGGGTTGGGGAGGTCTAATGGAAGTCGCCCCGTGTCAAATACTGGTATTCAGCCGCATCTGGTTAGACTGGAGCAGGAGCAGTGGGAAAAAAAGGCTAGGCAGAATTCACTTTCATGAGTATTCAAGATCTTGAACGGCATAGTTAGATAATTAATATTTTCTTTTAACACTATCTGATTCTCGAGCTTACTATCCAAACTCAAGGTATCATATTTAGATCAACAAACCATTTTAAGCTGAATCCTTACAATCTATTAACTTTCCCCTTATAAGATGGTTTCATTATTCATCCCGTCATTGAGAAACTGCTACAATTTACTCAAGTCCATTAATTAAATTTTTAAATATTTTAAAAAGCCTCTACCAGACCGTGGCTGAGTTGATTGAGAGGGGGTAGGGGGTGAAGAAGGGGCCAATTCAATCAAGTAAAGTTTGTAGTAGGCCAGCTAAGATGTTGGTTATCTTTGCTTTAACTTTCCAAATTAATAGAAATGGCTTGAATTCTACGAAGATACGGAGAAGCTATGGAAAGAAAACACAATTTATATGTAATAACAGTTAGATATCTAGAAATGGCTTCAGTTTTAAAAAAAGTCTTCCTAATAAATCTTAGAAAATACCCTCATCGGAAAATAGGTTTTTCTCATTTATTTTATTGGGAATCATTTATCTAGTCGCATTGAAATTGCCAGTACTTCATTTTAGTAAAAATAAAAGGTTTTTTCGAAGGTCCTGGTTCTGTTGAGGCCTTAATCCAATTTCCCTTCATTGCTAGTTACGTCGGAGTACCGTTATCAATTTAGTCCAGAGTATTGGCCCAAATGAAGAATTCGCAGGCATCTCGCGTGGAAAATACCCTTATTGTATTACGTCTTGGGTACGTTAGGGGCGTGTTACCTATCACGTTGTTATCATATTAATGAGGGTGACGTTTCACATTTCGTATGATATACCCTTCCACGACGTGTTGGAGGGGCCTGCTAACAATGTGCCACCTAATTCCCTCTATATATTCGTCGCTAAATAACCAAATACATTTATTTTCCCAAGAGTATGTATTTGGAGTATTTGGAAGTTGTACTATCTTGAAGCTGAATAATTACAACCAACTTTGGAACAAAAGTTTCTGAAGAGGAAGTCGTGTTTCCATTTGTTTCGGAGCCGCTGTTTTGTCTTACTTCATCAATAGTACCAATTGAAGTTCCAACACATTTTCAAGTACGTCAAGTCAAGGAACATGTATAAGAGAACAAACATAGTCGGAGTTATGTTTTAAATTAAATTTTTCGCGTTCATAAGTCTCGTTGAGTACCGTGAGGCGCGCAAATCCTTGTGGAATGGATTTGGGACTCCGCTCAGGTCGCTTGCATGATACGCTTCTACGCTTCAGGAATTTCATTTAATACTTAGGTACCTACTTCCAGTTTTTTACTGACTTCTTTTAAACAAGAGATTAGATTGGGATTCTTTGGAAACGTTTGATGATAATAATGTAGATATAGTAGAAAAACGTCTTTGTATTATTAATTCGACGGAGACCTTACGTGTTGTAGATTGCTTGAATTTTTTTGGATCGGTCGCATACATAATTATTTTGTGTTACGTAATAAGTATCTATACAATATGTAAAAAAACTCTGTCCGATCCGAAAGGGGTACAAAGGTACCGCAATAACATCATTAAAAATTAATAAAAAAACACATTATTAATGAATACAAAATTGTTATTGTTATTTAAAATGCACGTTTTTAATACCCAAATTACTTTAACTTCCATAAAATTTAGCAAATTCTCAAAACATGACAACACCTATTAGTCGGCAACGGTGATTTTGAACGTGAGTTTTAAGGAAATTGGGGTAATTTGGGTACTCAAAATGTGTATTTTATATAAGAATAACATTTTTAATATGTTTTTTAAAATTTATTTTTAGTAATGATCGGACAGAGTTTTTTTACATATTGTATACCAGGTGCGTCTGCTTTCTGTTTATTGGTCTTAAATAATATGACCTACAGTTATATTCTTGGCTTTTCAATGTTATATTTCACTCAAGATTTTTAAGAAAAGACGTTATGTTATGATCTTACTTTGTCTTACGTTCCACCATTTCCATCGCGACATTTTAATATCACGAGATTTCGAAAATAAACTTAATATTACCAGCATAAACATTATTTCGTCGTCCAATTCATGAGTGCCTACATTTTAGTATTGTGAGAAGGATACTCTTTCCATTTATTTTGTGAAGATTTCGTGAGGCATTAAATTGGGTTTGCGGATGGCCGCAGATGTCTTCGGGAGTATTCGGGGCTCCGGAAGCATATGCCCGACCCGCGAGGATTTGAATAGGCTGCTCCCCTTTGCCCCTTACCCCCCCGCCTTATGCTCTCCAGACGTTTCCATCTCGGTATTATAAAATTGTGATACAGTAATATTTGTGGTTGTGAAGTTTGTGTTGGTATTTTACAAAGAGATGAGTTTTAAAATTGACAATATTTTGTAGGACTCATTTCAATGTTTTTATTTTTTAGACATAAACTCATAAACTCTGTTCTGCCTACCCCCATGGGAAAAAGGCGTGAGTTTATGTATGTATGTATGTATTTTTCAGACATACATGGAATAATATGAAATTTTTTTCGACTTCTTATTGAAGTCATTAAACAAACACTAACAGATTTGCAACGATACATCGGTCATAAGCATCTATTGGCGTCTAGTTATAGTGGTTCATCACATACATAGGGGGTTCATTAATTTACTATTGTCAGTAATCATTGTCTGCAAGCTGTTCGTGCTAGACCTAGCACAAAAGTTTGACGTATACTATAAACGTATCGATAACGTAAGCGAAATTCGAAACGAAAATACAACTGTAAAATTTTGGTAATTTTTTTTGCGACACGCACAAATTTTATCATACGAATAAAATTTTCAATTTAATTAAATAGTATGTACGTAACGAGTATTTCCGATTCAAAATTCACTTACATTAACGTTACCTTTATGTTAGGAACTTGAAAGCATTCGTGCCTGGCCTACAGAAGTCTCGCTTGTGAACTGAACAGTCTGGCTGTGTGGCAGAAATCGCCTGGAGCGATAAGACCGATAATACAATGTAATGTACTATCTTTTTTTTACATGTATCTTACTTGTTTTTGTGTACAATAAAGAGTCTTCTTCTTCTTCTTGGCCTTATCCCACACTAGGTATTATTTTTATAAAAAGCTATGTTATGTGCGTCACTCTCACGTGAATAAACAGTTTTTCTTTCTTTCTAGGTAGGGTCGGCACAACATGTATATCATAAATCCATGTTATTAGAGGGTTTGGCTTATTGTTTTATGACCGGCCGCCTGCCTGATGTCAACCCTCCTTGGGAATACTCGTTGCGCCGTCGCGCGTGTGATCCAATGTGCTTGCTGACATTATGCACTGGGTCCCAAAATGATATGCTTGTCAGTCTTATAGCCAATAACTAAGCAGGCTGTGTGTTCTTCTTGGTGGAGTATACTTGCAGTTCCACGACCCACTCATTCAGTTTTACTAGGGACTTTGGTTCTGACACGTAAACTAATATAGCACCGTGAGCTTCTTTGTAAAATTTTGTGTACAATAAAGAGTATTATTATTATACAAGGTTAGTCGTAAAGGGGGTACTAAACCGAAAGGGTGTTAAAGTATCCATAATAATGGATTACTTTTGTTCTACAAGTTTCCCCAAAAGTCATTAGTTTAAGAGAAATAGCTGTTCGAAGATTTCATAAAAAATAAATATTATCTGTCCTCACCTATGATCAGCTGTGTTTACATTTTAGGTCATATTTGGGGTCACGGATTAGAAGCTCCATTTTATGGATTTGTAACTAAAGCAGGGATAAAGAAATTTTGAAAAAACTAAAATAAATAAAAATTTTAATGTTTTTTTTTATCAAATTTTGAAATTTTACCACTTTCTTTACAACAATCATCAGTGATACAATGAGTGGCCCGCGGTTTAGTACCCCCTTTTCGACTAACCTTGTATAGTACGAAACTTATTCAAAACTGAACCATACCATAACATCACGCTTCGTATTCCCCGAAGGGTTCGGCAGAGGTGATTTTTGTACACCCTCGTTTCACCCGTTATATTTAAGTCCCATGTAATAGGGGGCGAGCCTATTGCCATTAACCGGGCACTAATCCAGACTCCCAACGGCTACTGAGAAATTCCTAATGGAAAAACCCGATAACACTGCCCGACCTGCCTGGGGATCGAACCCAGGACTCCGTGCTTAGCAGTCACGCTTGCGACCATTAGACCAACAAGGCAGTCAACTGATCCAATTATTGCAAAATCGAAAGCGGGTGCGGTGGCATGAAGCGACTAGTATGGTTATAAGCTTATAAATCTTTCGTACTAGATACCTATAAACTCAAAGGGTAAGGAAATAACCCTGCGAATATGGTATTCGGTGACCGTGAAACCTTTCTAGTTTTCATTATAGGGCACTTAGGATTCGTTTTGCTCTGAATACATATGTTAAGGGTTTCGATATATTTCAAAGTGTACCTACTTTGGTTCTTATGAGAAAATAAAAACTTTTTTACAAAAAATTTAAACCGACTTCAAAAAGAATAAAATAATTACCATATAAAATTAACAGTTTCAGAAGTCGGTGCTGATCCACGCTGAACCAAATTGAAGGCACCGACTTCTGAAACTGTTAATTTTATATGGTAATTATTTTATTCTTTTTGAAGTCGGTTTAAATATTTTGTAAAAAAGTTTTTATTTTTTTCTTTTTAGTGGCCTTAATTAAAACTTGGTTGGACCTACTAAAGACGCTGCTCGTAACATAATCACATCATCACAATATGCGTACTGTTCGTCATTGAGGAGTTCCATTGTCTATCTCCGAAGTTCTTCATCAGATCTTCACCAAATTTAAATGGGACCAACTTCGAAGTATACCCCATCCATTAAAAAAAGAATCATCAAAATCGGTTCACAATTGGCGAAAATATCGATGAACACACACAAAAAAAAAAAAAAGAAATACATACAGACGAACATAGTAACCTCCTCCTTTTTGGAAGTCGTTTAAAAATATGAATATGTCGCAACTAGCCTTGTGGAGTTCGTGGCTAATTAACAATCGCACGGATCATATGATTTTCAAGGTTAAGCTTCGCATGCCGCGGTCAGTCTGTGAATGGTTGACTATTCGTCACATACATCGCGGCCCCTCCGTGCCTCGGAGAGCACACTAAACAGTCGGTCCCGGATGTCATAGATTAGTTTGTGTGGATTGTTGTATTTTTATTCTTTTTATATTGGTTAACTTTTTTGTGTTTGGGTTACCAGGTAATTATACGTTTAAATATAAGTCCAAGATTTTGTTGTAGTTTTAATTATTTAATTTTAAGATTTGTTATATTTTTTATTCTAAGTATGCTTGTGTGTTTGCTTGGGCGAAAAAATAATTACATTTTCTTTCTTTTCTTTCTTTCTTTCATACGAATACCTATGACAGTCGTTACGGATAGTTAGAAGCCCGAAAGCCTGACAATCTAACCTTAGATTTAAAATACTGAACCCGTTGTATCTAAAGTGCGATTTGATACACCTACCTACATCTACACTAACCTAGCTCGTGGTTAATTACCAACTGCTCGGATCATACGATTTGCGAGGTTAAGCTGCGCTTGCCGCGGTCAATCCGTGCTTGGGTGACCGTTCGTTACGCATCAAGACCCCTCCGTGCCTCGGAGAGCACGTTAAACAGTCGGTCCCAGGTGTCATACGAATACCTATGACAGTCGTTACGGGTAGTCAGAAGCTGAAAGTCTGACAACCGGTTTAACCTTAGGATATCGGCATTGTCCAGTAACTGGGTTGCCGAGGTCTGATGACAGTCACTCCGTGTAAAATACTGGTATTTAGCCGCATCTTGTTAGACTGGAAGCTGACCCCAATATAGTTGGGAAAAACTAGGCAGATAATATACCCACCTACACTTTGATATACTTATAGTAAAATAGGTACTTTATATGTCAATGTTACTGTATTTGAAGACAATTTACATTGTTCATTGCTGCAAAATAATATTTTTATCAAAATATATATTTAGTGTAAGCAGCTACCAATTCTTTCTCCGTTCGACAGTAATTAAGTGTTGTTTAAAGCAAGATGAATAGCTCCTTGACTTCCTTTAACTTATTAACGACCATTGTTTCTCACAGCCCTTCCCTTACCCATTTCTCATTGCAATACTATGTTCGGGGTTTCGTTTTGTTACCACTCTGCTTTTCTACAAAAACCTCTTAGCCTTGAAGTCGTAACCAACTGACAGACTGACAAACTCGCCTTTACATAGATAATGTAATTCATAGAAGGGATCAAACTCAGTTTGAAAATTTAATTCGGTTACACAACGGGTTTCCTGGAAAAACGTCCATGTTAAGAGTCCCGGGAAATGTTAACATTTTCCCTCATTTATGTTCTTCAGACAGGAAAAACATCGGCAACCCCCGTTGTTATTACAATGTAAAATGCATTTTTATGAGGAAAACGGCAATCTTTTGTTTGAGTGCGAAACATGAAAATGACGTAAAAAGAGGGAAAATAAAACGGAGTGACATGTTTTATTTATTAATTTGTTTCTTAAGAATTTGATTGATTTCCATAAAGTTTAAATTATGTTCTCTTCCCACTTTGTCGTGACGACAGATAGTCGTGTAGTTTTAAGTGTCGTGGCTTATATATTTAAATGTCGTTCACGACTAGTTGTTGCAGTGATGACAGATTGCCGAGTCAATGGGAACGGCTAGCACGACAGTCGTCCAACGATAAATTTATCGTCACGACATCGTGATGTGTCGTTGTTACAACTATCTGTCGTGGCCACGATAAAAATATCGTCTCGTTGTTGCTTGCTACTGATTTGCAAACGACAAAGCAACTGTCGTGAAACGATAAATGTCGTCGCGATCCAATGGGAACAGCTAGATACGATCGTCGCTAAACGATAAAAAAAATTGACGACAAACAGTCGTTATAATGGGAACAGCTAGAGACGACAGTCGTCCAACGATAAATTTATCGTCACGACATAGTGGGAACGCGCCCTAATTTAGAAATATTACTTGGCAGAAGTGTATAGTAACACCCTCATTTCGTCGTTATGTTTAAGTCACATGTAATAAGGGGCGAGCCTATTGCCAACAACCGGGCACAGATCCAAACTCCGGGCTGCTACTGAGAAATTCCACAAGGAAAAACCCAATAACACTTTGGCCGACCTGGGGATCGAATCCAGGACCTTATGATCAGCAGTCGCGCTTGCCACCACTAGACCAATGAGGCAGTTTTTTGTTATATGTTAGTTTAGAAATATCCTACTATGTAAACTAGGTACTTAATAATCAACACTAATAAATACGAAAATGAGTTTGTCTGTCTATATGTTCCTTCATCACGACTAAACTACTGAACCAATTTTAATGAAACTTGCCACAGAGATTATGTGCTCTTGTGATATGTCGATAAAAATCGAATTTTTATCGACATATCACAAGAGCGAAGCCGCAGGCGTCAGTTAGTTTAAAATAAATCAATACCTAAGTACTTAAGTACCTTTTTTTTAAATTCTTGACTTGATCGCGTTTGGCCCTAGTTTCACCTGATGGTAAGCGCAGACAGGGTTTAAGATGGAACACACGAATCCAAGGAACAGAGATATAGAGGGATTCCCCTATGCTCGTCTGGCTCTCACATACACACGACGGAACACAGTAAACTGCTTGACGCCGAAATTTAATGTGAGGATGGTAGCTAGCCAGGCAGACCGTATAGATCAGCCATATATAGGAGCCACAAACACGTTTCAGTCATGGTGTCGAGGGCCGCAAGCAAAAATTATTTAGGTCTTAATTAAAACGTAATTCCAAGTCCGCGTCCGATTATAAACCCTCCCAAATCAGTATAGTACGCCGTCCCAGGCATGCGCTACTAGAGCCCGATGACGATATCACCCTCCTCCAGGAGGCGAATAAATCGACTAGCACAATACATATACACCGCCCTCGCCGACGAGGCCCCTCGCGACGTCCCACCGCCGCCGCCCCCGATCCACCGTGCTCACCCGCCGCAGCCGCGGAGCCGGTCGTCCCTTCTGACTCCGCGCAGTCACACTGCGATTAATACAGCCCTCATCAAGCTGTCGTATCCCTCCCAGTCCTCTCGCATTCAACACCCTAAGAGGTTTGAGTCCCCCCTTGGGGACACCCTTAGAGGTGTTGCTGCTATAATAGTCAGTCATGATGTTACAGTAGGTAGCGTAGTTAGCTAGGTAGTTAGTGTAGATATTGGTTCGGAGACCCTTCTGGTCTCGCCAATAATAGCCCGGTTACGTAGAAAAAAAAGGTCTGCAAGACCATCTACAAGAGTCGAATAGGAAAAAAAATAAAAAAAGTAATTCCAAGTTAACGATGTAGTTACTTTATTAATGAAAAACTCAGATCAGATGGGCCAATAACAAAGGCCCGGCGCGGCGGCGGGCCGCAGTTTGAGTATAGCTGGTATAGATCCTACCACCAAGCAAACCCAATACCTATATTTTACGAGCACAATAAAATAATAACCCAAATAATAATTCCAATACCACACCACCTAAATATAACTAGTTTCACTAAATCGGTATTCGAGGATAGCAGTTACTTAACAATGATTCGAGTGGTGAAACAATGCTTGCCTGTCTCGGGCATAACGCCCGAGTCCCGCAGTCCCGGACTCCCAAATAGTTGCTTTGTGCTTTCCTATCGGTGATTTTAGAGTAAACCAAGTTTCTAATACTTGCTGATCTGATTTATGGAGTGGCCGCCACTGTTTACTTGTAAGACGGAAATGTTGGGTAAGTTTGGTGTGCTAGTCTATATCTATACTAATATTATAAAGAGGAAAGATTTGTATTTTTGTATGTAACGAATAAACTTAAAAATTACTGGACCGATTTCAAAAATTCTTTTACCGTTAGAAGGCTACATTATCACTGAGTAACATAGGCTACGGGCGGAGCCGTGAGGACACAGTTAGTATAGTATAAATAGACATTCAGGAGTTAAGAAAAGTTATTGTTCATCTTCTGAATACATAGAAGGAGAAACTGACTGACTGATCTATCACCGCACAGTCTAAACCGCTTGGGTTAGAAACTAAAATTTTGACAGTAGGTAGCTTTTATAACGAAAGGAACTAAGAAAGGATTTTTCAAAATTCCTCCCCTAAAGGGGTGAAAAAAAATCACAGAAGCAAAGCTGCGGGTAAAAGCTAGTTGGTTTTATTTCTCGGTGAATATAAGGCTCCCCTCCTTCTTTTCAAGTAAATAGGTATATAGATATATTTTCACATAAATTAAATCATCTTGAATATTCTTTTAAAGAAACACTAGGAATACATATTATTTTGTCGACATTTGTTTATAGCAGGGGTTGAAACCGTCTGCCGGGGTTGCGGTGCATGCTTATGCGAATCCCGTGACCCCGGCTGACAGTCAGCAGGAGGAACACCGTGGGTTTTTAGCCGGTAAGAATCCGGCAGACCCGGATATCCATGAGGAATTTCCCTAGATAAAAAAAGGGATTGTAACCTTCATATTGTTTAAATATAAAAGGAAACTTTCTTTTACAAGAAAATTAAAGACTAACCGCGGCATTTTATGCATATCAATATGAACACAACATTTATTAAAGGATTGTGATATGTTCAACTCGTTGCTCAACAAATTTGGTCTAGTTAGACAACTCAAAAGGAAAATTTCATTAGTTTGGTTAGAAGTTAGAACAAAATTATTCTCTTGAGGCAAAAGTGTTTCAAGTTTGTCTCATTGGGACTAAATGCTTCAAAATAATGATGAAATAAAAGCATCGTAGTTAGAATTGAATTAGTTTAATAAACAAAATTATAGTTTACTTAATGATCGTCAACTTGGGAATTATAAATGATTTGCAATTCTATTTATCTTGTTTTATTACTGAAGGCAAAGGCATTAAGATGTGAATGCTAGTTGTAATTAAACTGTGTTAAATATTGCTTTGAATTATTTAACTAGATGAATGCTTTCGAGAAATTGGCCAAAATTAAGGCGAGTTTAATAAGGCTTGTAATTCTTTGTTAGCATCAGCTAGGTCTGTGTTTTCTTTAATTTATTTTAAGCTAATCTGAAGAAGGTAGAGTTGTCAAATTAAAAATTATTAAAATGACTATAAATCTTGCCATTGGGGTGAATTATTCACCTATTAAACCGATTCCGGGATTTTAACTCCGGGTTACAATACAGGAATCGGTTAAATGTGATATCTTTGCAAGTGACAGAGTAAAATTTTGTCGAAATGTAAGAGATTCTGTGCAGATATGTAGGTACACATTATAGTGTATTATTCTTAATGTTAAACTGTGTTAATTTTGGTTGTCATTTAAACGATTAGTTAAATATTGAGGTTTTGGTCAGCGAAAATGTACCTATATAGTTGATCAGCGATGCACGATCAGCAGAGGAAATTTTGTCAGATTTTGAAACAATAAGCTTTTCTGAGTTGTTTAAAAGAAATAACCACGTTTATAACCTAACCTTACCTAGCCAAGGTGCTTAGACTATTATAGCTGTTTTTTTGCTGTTCATGACATTTATGTCGCGATCATTTAATTACTTCTCGTTACTTTATGTGTGTAGTATTTAAGTAATGTAAGTGATATACCGCTCTATTCATGTAAATAAATAAATAATGTTTTATCATACTCAAAACTCGCGATTTAACCTAATTTACTATAATAACTCAAAGGCTCAGACAAAACTCATTTGAGAAACTGATATTCTCAAACTAAAGGCTTATGTTAGTAGACCT
Source organism: Amphipyra berbera (assembly GCA_910594945.2). Taxonomy (NCBI): domain Eukaryota; kingdom Metazoa; phylum Arthropoda; class Insecta; order Lepidoptera; family Noctuidae; genus Amphipyra; species Amphipyra berbera. Next base: position 18,493,198 of record OU343128.1, on the reverse strand, counting down.
AACTATATTGTCGTGTCAGCTGGTCCTTTAATAACGCCCACAATATTAAAACGAACGCCTACATATTATACTTGGTCTAATTTAGGATGCCATTATACAAGAAAAACTAATACAATATTAATTGGGTCGTCCGACCTTTAAATGACTCATTAAAGTGACGCAAGAGATACATGACGTCAAAAAACCTGCGTCATATTGCGCTAAGACGTAATTGGACACTTTATCGTTGTATTTTAGAATTAAATATTTTATTGAGACACTAGCGACCCGCCCTGGCTTCGCACGTGTGCAATGTAGATACTAATGTGGGGCATATATTCCTCTTGAATCACTCTATCTATTGCTGAAAATTGCATTAAAATCCGTTGTGTAGTTTAAAGATCTAAGCGTACAGACAGCGGGAGCGACTTCTTTTTATACTATGTAAAGATATTGCCAAATAGTCAAACGCTACTCAATTTTAAGTTCTCCTTAAGTCTCGTGCTGTCACTCTATACAAGGTTAATCGGAAAGCGGGTACTAAGCCGCGGGCCACCTAATGTATCACTGATGACTGTTTTAAAGAAAGTGTTATAATTCGATAAATAAAAACGGTTGGTAATGATTTTAACTTTAGTTACGAATTCAGAAAATGAAGCTTCTAATCCATATCCTAAAATATGACCTAAAATGGAAACACAGCTTATCATAACTGAGGATAGATAGAATTTAGCGTATTTTTTATGAAATCTTTGTACAGCTATTTCTCTTAAACTAATGACTTTTGGGAAAAGTTGTAGAACAAGTTATCCATTATTATGGGTACTTTAACATCCTTTCGGCTTAGTACCCTTTCCGACTAACTTTGTATACCTAAGGCAAAGTGACATTGACAGCACGAAATTAACGGCAATTTAAAATTGAGTAGTGTTTAAGTATTTGGTTAATAGAATAATAAAATATAAACATACCTACAATGTTAGAGCACTTGTGCCCTGCGCCCGATCCGAATCCGAGCAAATACGATCCGCGGAAATTCGGCTACTAATCTATAAAATTCGGATCGGATGTAGTACACAACCGTTCATACAAATACTTAGTTTTGTACTTTAGTACCTTGTCGAATACCTACGTATATGTAGGTATGTACCTACAATACATTATTAGAGTGAATTCCCCAATATTATTTTCGAGTGGTATTTGCCCAATTTGGAGGGGCTGGTGGCTAATTACCAACCGCGCGGATCATAAAATTTGCGAGGTTAAGCTGCGCTTGCCGCGGTCAGTCGGTTGATGGGTGACCATTCGTTACACATCCCCTCCGTGCCTCGAAGAGCACGTTAAACCGTCGGTCCCAGATGTCATACGAATACCTATGATAGTCGTTACGGGAAGTCAGAAGCCCGAAAGTCTGACAACTGGTCTAACCTTAGGATATCGGCATTACCCGGTAACCGGGATGCGGAGGTCTGATGGCAGTCGCTTCGTGTAAAATACTGGTATTCAGCCGCATCTGGTTAGACTGGAAGCTGACCCCAACATAGTTGGGAAAAAAGCTAGGCAGAACATTTGCCCAATAACGCTTCAATCGCCACTGTCATTATATTTTTCAATCTTTTTACAGGCTGGTGATGAATGTTATGTGCTACTTGGGAACTAATACTCTTCAACACCGTTTCGATAGTTTTAGTGAGGAACTGGTACAGATCGGCCCGGAATCACCATTAAGATAGCTCTATTTGATATATCCTTGGACTGAATTTGCCAACCCTATTCGCAGCAGTATTTGAACACGACGCGTTCTCCACGTGGTTCTCACTACGTGAGCGAGTGTCCTTCACTGGAACGTTACCAATGAATTTTTAGAAGTGTTGTAGATTTAAACCAGGTTTTCGTTAGTTAATAATCTGAGTTAGTCTGAGGTATTCAAATCAGGAGTGATGAGGTAGTGGTGGTGTATTACTTTCTGTGTATACGGTAGATCCGATTGTTTTAAATAAGACATATAATTCGTGTAAGTATAGGTAGGTGTCTCACACCTTGTATGAACTTCTTCTCAAGATATACAAATTAAAAAAAACCGGCCAAGTGCGATTCGGACTCGCGCACGAAGGGTTCCGTACCATTATCTATAAAAATCACGTTTGTTGTATGGGAGCCCCTTAAATATTTATTTAAAGCGGCAACAGAAATACATCATCTGTGAAAATTTCAACTGTCTAACTATCACGGTTCATGAGATACAGCCTGGTGACAGACGGACGGACAGACGGACGGACGGACGGATAGCGGAGTCTTAGTAATATGGTCCTGTTTTACCCTTTGGGTACGGAACCCTAAAAATAGGTTGCTAGTTTTTGACTTAAATCCTGGTTTATTATTCCAAAACGTAGACTTCTTTTCTACTCCCATGAAAATGTAAAATTAATAAAAATATTGAGCCGGTTATTTTCAAAGCAACTTTTTTATTATTGTCATAGGATTCCAGCAAACTTTCACAAACTACACGTATATTACTTTATAAACCCAACACCCAGTACCGTTTTCCTGAGAAACGTCGGCAAAGGGCTTTAATAAATCCTATCCGACAAAGTACAAGCTAGGAAGTCAGTAAAGGGTACCTACCGTGTGTTATATTCATGAAATACTACACTAAGCAAATACCTGAGTAGTAAATAACTAGATATTCTACCTTGTTTTATGTTTCCACGGTGTATGAGCTAATGCAATGTTTCAAGACTAGACACACGCTGGCTAATTTACCAGACTATCTATAAGTTTGAAGAATTTATTAAACTATTTTAATTTAATTATTACATGTAAATAGGTGCTGTTACTTTTCAAATTTTAGTGACATTTGTACTATACTGTATTGATTACCATGTACTTACTTGTAAATCATATTTACCAATAACTATTGAAACTATTTGAGGTCTCAATGAAACCTTATCAGGTCCGTTGTTGTTGGCAATGATATCATTTAATTGTGCGCTAACTTATTATTTAGTAGTATTTTATTTTATCTAAAACACTTTGTAAACTTGCACCCCCATCCCCAATTCTGAAGAACTCCATCAAAATACACAAGTTCAAAAAACAGAAGCCAATTAGGTTTATTTATGTAGCTACACGAAAATGTTATCTTGTTTTCACAAAACCATCAATTTCAATGCGCTTCTAAAGTACATTTGAAAGATGAACTGGTCTCGTGGATGTTGTCCTAAGAGCTAAGAGCATCTAAAGTGAAAACTAAAATCGATTTGAAATGTAATATTCTGAATGTGGCAGATAAAACAAAACCCAGCTGACATAACAGTCAGACGAACGATACCAAACGAAGCTGTTTCATTTCATTACCCTATAGGACCAAAGTTACTTTAGACAAAAGGAGTGTCGGGTAAAGTGTAATACGTCTTTCGTTCTTGTAAGTATTACGCGGTTTGGAGAATCGACCCCTAGATGCTTTAACTTCGGCACTATCTCGTGCAAAAGCTGTAACGAACGTTGATAATGTTGTCCGCGCTCGCTCAAGGGAATGCACGGAATAGGCCATTTACCAGGACGGCGTCGACAACGTGACAATATTCCCAAGAATGTCCCCAATAATGGGAAATCACGATGAGCCTCGACGGCGTATATTGATTCCAGAATACGTGCCTCGCTTTATGTGAATGACCATTAAGTTAATTTCTATTTTCGGCGTCGAAAAAGCTTTTTGAACGTGACAGTCGTGGTTACTGTTAGTTTACGATCCCGACAAAGCTCCCGCCATTTTGAGATGACCGTTTTAATAAATTATCATATTAAAATACCGGTCTTATTAAATTATTAAACGTTATTTTATAGAGGGTGTGCCAGTGGTGGTGACAAAATTCACGTCAACGAAAATTGCTATACAAATATCAAATGTCTTTATCTGCATTTTGGGCATTTGTGTTACGGGTAATGCAAATTTCATATTCATACCACGCTGTGTGGTCTATCTAAATTTCAGAATTGAATTTTCTGTTACCAGGTCGTAAGCTTCTCGAATTTTTTACAGTTTGCATAAAGAGAGGAGAAAAACAGGATTGTTTAACTTACGACGTATAAAAATGCCTATCTATTTTAGTGCCATCGCCAGAATGAAATTTTCAACCGTCTTAAAGTGGTCGTAAGATTAGGTGAGACTACGATTTGTTTGATGTCACGCCATTATAGATTTTATTACGGAGATTCCACGACTTTAAGACCCGTATAGACGACCTAGAATTATGCCTACAGCGACGTTTATAAAACTGCCTGTCATTAAATTGTGCGGCGGTAAAGGTAGGGCTGCCGGATGGTTTTGATTCAATGAATCAAATTTTCAACTCAATATCTAAGTTAATTTAAAATGTTGAATCATTTTTTAAGATAACTTTTTTAACTTGATTTCTTTCGTTTCTTGTCTTGAATTTTGGGAGTTGATTTCCTTTATTCAAAATTTGATAAGTTCGATCCAGGCTTTATTGAACTGCTAGTATGCATCTGAGACATCTGGCACATTCTTTTATTTCGAAAATGTTTTTATTTTTTCAAGGACATGATTTTTCGGTATTGTTAACCCTAACTGTAGATGTTGTATGTGTGTGCGTAATGCGGGCGTATTTTAATTGAGGCACAATTATGTTTGGCGTTCTTTTGTACCGTTGTAGGCGAGAACCGTGAAGTCACTGCGGTAGGACAATGGCGCGGAGCAATGGCCCGCTTATCACTTCTCTGGCGGGTTGTGTGCTGCCAGATTTTCAAAGGAATTACGGGTTCTGAAGCCTTTATAAAAGTTCTACCCTGCTTTAAATTGTTTATAACTTTAAATTAAAGGGAACACTTAGAGGTAAGATTGTATTTATGGGAACTTCAAAGTTCCTAAAATTATTGGTCGTCGTATTTCAATAAAGCGGAATCTAGGAAAAGATTTTATAAAGCCAAACTAATCTGCCTTGTTCTTAGAAGTATTATTGAAAAAAAAATAGGTACACGAGTATTGAACGCTAAAAGGGGTGAAGTAAGTGGGTCAAATTTCAATAACATGAGTGTTAGAGCTCTTTACTTAAGGAGGCATGGCAACTATTTCTACTGAATAATATATAGCCCCAGAGAGTACGCGAAGACTAAGGCTTGATTGACCGACCGACTTTGGTTATTATTGCTTGATTCTTAAGGTAGGTAAGTACTCGGAAATTTTAAATTTGGGAATGTTGTAAGTAATAATGTTCTGGCTGAAATGGCTCATGTTTTTCCGATGATTTCTTTCGTATTTATTCGGATAATGTCAAGGTTTTAATTCTTTCTAAAGGAGGGACTATTAAAATGATCGTCTTTAGAGAATTATCAGGAAGGCTGCAACAGTAAAGCTCAACCCCTTATGAGTACACAATATGTGTACTGTGTACCTACTGATAGAGGTCAGAGTTGTAAACTGTTATGTGTGTTACAAATCCTTCAGTGAATTATACAGCCTTTACGGTTTACAGTTAAAAATCTAGCTTGTTTCTCTATAACAAACAACTAAGAACAACACTAGTAAATAAAACAACGTTGAACTACTGCTACTTTGTAAAGAACTTCAAAGGAGATGAGCAGGTAATAAAGGGATCACTACATTTCCCGGCGAAACGGCCGCTTGCACACATGTTAAGACGTAAACTCCATATACCGACGGAAATTTGAAAGAGCATGAGGAGCTAAGTAGTTTCATTCCATTATCTCACGGTTGCAGTGTGGTAACGACGTCTGTGTATGGTCGCCATGTTGTGACGTCACTTAGGGATATTATGTGTACTGCTGTACAGGAATGAAGTTAAATTAGGTACTATCTTTGGTAAAGATTTTCTCGGCAATACAGGGTTATCTACATACGTCGAATTATCTGGCCAAACTATATAATTCAATTAACTAAAGTTTAGGTATTTTTTTTCTTCTTCTTTCTTTCTTTCTTTTTTAAAAAACGTTGCCCCACACTAGGATTTCTCCTGTATCGTGGGTGCGTTTACAGACACAAATCTTCACAGGCACAAACATCTAGACCCGGAACAACTATCTGTAGGCCATACCAATATTTGTTCCGTGCGGGAATCGAACCCACGACCCGTAGCGCAGAAGCCGATTGCTCAGCCATTGCACTAAACGTGTCGTCAAAAACGTGACGTTTTTAAATTGAATATGTTCTATCAATCATAAACAGTAGGTAACCCTGTGAAGATTTACATTCATTCATGTCGTTTCTTCTCAGAGATCAGTTAGGTAGCACATATACAGCACTAAAGAGCTCTTTTAAAAATAGGTAGTACCTGGATGACCGAGATTTACTCGGTATTTTTTTGGTAAATCGACTTTTTCTAAAAATGAAACCTAGCTAGATCGATTTATCGCCCCCGAAACCCCCTGCATACTAAATTTCATGAAAATCGTTGGAGCCGTTTCCGAGATTCAGATTATATACAAGGTTAGTCGGAAAGGGGGTAGTAAGCCGAAAGGGTGTTAAAGTACACATAATAATGGATAACTTTTGTTCTACAACTTTCCCCAAAACTCGATAGTTTAAGAGAACTAGCTGTTCAAAGATTTCATAAAAAATACGCTAAATTCTATCTATCCTCAGCTATGCTCAGCTGTGCATATTTGAGGTCACGGATTAGAAACCCCATTTTCTGTATTCATAACTAAAGCAGGGAGGAAGAATTTTCGAAAAAACTAAAATTAAAATTATTTTTGATGGAAAAAAAATTAATCGAATTTTGAAAGTTTAACACTTTCTTTATAATAGTCATCAGTGATACTTTAAGTGGCCCGCGGCTTAGTACCCCCTTTCCGACTAACCTTGTATATACATAGGTATATACAAGAAATGCTCGTTTAAAGGTATTAGATTAGATATGAATTTGACTTGTAAAAGAGTTTTGCAAAAGACCTTCTAACATAAATTATCATCATTCGTTTATGCCTTTATTGTAATAACTTCTAATAAGTAATACTTACAAATTTACAGAACCCTCTATAAGGAAACGTAGACGATATGGATCAGAGGGGCTTGCAATTTGCTCTCAAAACTCTTGTTTGTATTTGAGTTTGGGCTCGTAAAGAAAGTACATAAGGCCTACTTTGTCATAGAAATTCAGCTGTCAATTTTCATGTCAAGAGATGTGATTGATTGCTAGTATTTACGTCGACCAATCAAATTCATTGACATGACATTTGAGAACGGTTAAATTGATCGGCCTTTCAGAAACTGGGGGTAATATTGTCATAAGAATACCTACGACAATCGTCACGGGTAGTCAGAAACCCGAAAGTCTGACAACTGGTCTAAACTTAGGATATCGGCATTGCCCAGGAACTGAACTTGAACAGTTTGTGCTACCTGATCCCCTGTACCGTACATGGTCGTGAGGATCGCTCGAAACACTTGTTTGCAACTACTTTTTGTAGAACCAACTAGGCGTACGCTCACCGCTGCATCGATTAGTTGACACCTACAATAGCCAGTTTAGCTCAACTGACATTAAGTTTTTCAGCAAGGCTATATTTAAAAAATAAATTGTTACTATTTTAAATGGTCAGAACCCTAATAATTAAGTAATTTTTACTTTTATTCGGTTTATTTTTATATTGTTTTTTCTAACAACTAGTAGATCTGTTTAATAATATGAGAATAACATTGTGAGTAGTGTTTTTGTTACCTCTATTATTAAGTTCTAACCTATGTTTACTTATTATTACACTGCTGTTTGTTGTCCCTAAATAAATAACTGGGTTGCGTAGGTCTGATGGGAGTCGCTCTGTGTAAAATACTGGTATTCAGCCGCATCTTGTTAGACTGGAAGCTGACCCCAACATAGTTGTGAAAAGGCTAGGATGAAGAGGAAGAAGAACCAGGACAATCCTGCAGAAATCAACAAAGATGGCCACCATTCGTTTCACGCTAAACTTCCTTCCCGCTCACATTGTCTACGATTCTAGATAAAAGATGTTGCTTTGTATTATTTAGCTACCGTTACGAGCTCGATAAGGATTTCCTTCAGTATTAAATTCTGTCGTTTTTAAATCCCTTTACGATGTACTCGAGATATCTTTAGAAGTGATTGCTCTAAATCCAAGATCATTGCATATTCTTATTAGTCGTTCCATTTTCAAAGAGAAGCCTTTATTTCTTTAGACAAATGTTGCTGCGGCAAGTTATAAAAATACGAATTACTTTTAATGAAAAATATATGAAATAATTTGTAAGTTGACGAGATAATTTGATGTGGACAGAGCAACCGAGTGCTTTAAAATTCAATCTCATTTGGAAGCGGGGATGCGTTTTCATAATTTTTGCTTTCATTGCGGCACTGGTCAAAACTTTGTAGGATTTCATTTTTAAATCACATGCTGCATAAATGGGATATTCCTACTCGTAGAAGTTTTGTAGCTATGCTGCTAAAAATATGCACAAATAATTATTTCAATAATAACAAGCCTGTACACTCTAGATACAGAATAGAATAGACATATTTATTTGCTTAGAATGTAGGTATTGTAGATAATGTGTTAACAAATTGTTGGTGAGTCCATGTACATTCTGCCTTGAGGCATGCAAAAACTAATAGGTACAGCTAGGTGTTAGATAACATCACAGCCTGCTAGTTCTAAATTATAAAGGTTACTTTAAATTATCCAGATAACATCTCATCTTATAAGTAAGAACAAGTAAATGATTTATACCGTTGAAAAATGTATTATAAATATGTACAATTTGGTGGTCCCTTCATTATTGACCAATCAAATAATTTCTAATAATTTAATATTTACAAGCACCTAAAATAATACTTATTTCACCAAACAAAGAACCAGTTCTTACCATCTCAGTACAAAAATTCTTTCTCGATTCTCTAAAATTGCAATTGCATTAACTTTTATTTCTTCATTTTTAAATTTTCCAATTCGCCATCCATTCTCTTTCACTCTAGTCAAAGCTTCAAAACAGTCATTTACCTCCTCAACTCTACAGGCGTCCCTGGAGCTCACTTCATTAGCACCATTTGTTCTACTCGTTACGCCTGCTTGTACACTAGTTACTGCATAACTGCCTACGAGTATACTGTCTTCTGTTATTACCTACTTTGTAGACAAATTAGAGAGAAACACGGTTGTAGGAATTTGAAATTGGAACACTTTATTATTTTGCAGTGCAGTTTTCTGTTCAAAAGCTTTGTTGGGCTGTAGGTAATTGTATTGTTTTCATACTGGGAAACAAAACAGAGAGGATAATGAAATAGTACAATGTTTTGTCAGTATAATTGAAAAGGATGTCACATTCAACGAATTATGTTTATTATTTTTTATTTAAATAAAAATAATGATAAAATATATAGTACCTACTAGCGACCCGCCCCGGCTTCGCACGGGTACAATGTAGATACTAATGTGGGGCATATAAACCTTCCTCTTGAATCACTCTATCTATTGCTGAAAACTGCATTAAAATCCGTTGCGTAGTTTAAAAGGTCGAAGCGTACAGACAGCGGGAGTGACTTTGTTTTATACTATGTAAAGATAGCAGTGATAGCCTAGTGGTGTGACCGTCGGGCTGCCAAGTCATAGGTCTCGAGTTCGAACCCAAAGCACGCACCTCTAACTTTTTGAATTCATGAGCGTATTGTATAATAATGACGTGCTTAAATACGGTGAAGGAAAACATCGTGAGGAAACCGGCATGCCTGGGAGATATTGCTCGACGGCATGTGAAGCCAAGTCAGAGGCCCATGGGTGCCATAAACTCTGACACCAGGTTAGTCACTTACCACACGAAACGAAGAAGATACTATAGTTTCTTCGTCTGCATTTACAGAGACAGGATAAATACCAGTGCCAAAAAAAGACTCTAGGCGTGAAATGAGCAGTCATTGAGCATAAAAGGTCGTTAAACTTGTATTCAAGTTTTTTTCCTTCATATTATTACTCTGTATCAAAGTCAAGTTATTATTGGTTTTGCTGATTTTGAGAAAATACTTATACCATGCGTAGGTTGCTTGTTAATGTTGAAGAGAGTTTCAATAGCTCTGTAAAGAAAATATTTTTTTGAGAGTAGACACGTCTCGGCTTTTGAATTGTTTCGTGAAAACAAATTCCTTCTAACAATTATTACACGCTGTATCTGTACAGGAATAATCCTGTACATAAAACTTTTACATAACTACCATGAACTATTTACATAGTTAAAACTAGAAGGTTTTGTCAGACATAACATTACATTTATAACGAGGCTTACACCCATATTCTAAGACGTTCCTCCAAAACTTACTCGACACAGGACGGCCTCGAAAACACCTTCAAAATTGTATTCTTAGTCGCAATGTCGAGGTTCCCCGACGAAGTCATTACGTCATAATTTGAATTATCTGCATCGCGCAAATAACGCCGCGATAAATACTTGTAAGGATTTTATCGTAAGCATATTCGATAGTTTTCAAAATTAATTTTTGTTACATATGAACTTTGACACTTCCTTCCTTAAGGTAGATTCCGAGGTACCTTGAGTTTGACAGATGATTCCTTACCTCGACTGAGGAAAAATCTCGAGTCGAGGACGTTTATGTCAACTATAACTACCGATTGTAGTAAGAAAGGCTGAGTCGAGTCGAGGAAGTTTTGTAGGAACGTCTTAGAATATGGGTGTTAGTATTAGACCAGAAAACTACTGAAAACATAATTTGAAATAGTTTTTATTAAAATATTTTTGTTATTGTTTTACTTGGTCACGTTATCATGACCGCTCGCCATTGAATTCTGGATTGCTACTTTACACATGAATGCTCTTGGTGAGTATTCACCTTATTGCTATTAACCACGCACAATTTAAAGTTAGTCACACTACAACAGAAAAGTCAATAACACTTTGACCGACACCCACTCCACACAGGGGTCACAAACGTGGGTGAACACTTAAGAAATTAAGGGATATAAAACATAGTTACTCCAAACCAACTTAACGTAGCCAATTTCCTCAATGCGTTTTATCCAAGCTCGCAATTAGCCAGGCCCATCCGTGACGTCACTATTATTGCTTCTCCGGTCTCCACCAGCTGTCTCACGTGACCGCTAATTTGCCCACTGTCGTCTAATGTGCCACATTTGGCGCACATCAAGCCGTTTGCTTGGAACGGAATACTGCGCCCGCATGAACTGCGACGAAATTGCATACTTAGTATTTATTGTTCTTTTCTAACTTTTAGGCGTTATAGTTTTAATTGTATTGTTAAATTGCAGTGATAGCCTAGGTGTAACCGTCGAACTGCCAAGTCATAGGTCTCGACTTCAAACCCAAGGCACGCACTTCTGACTTTTTGGATTCATGTGCGTATTGTATAATTATCACTTGCTTAAAAACGGTGAAGGAAAACATAGTAAGGAAACCGGCATGCCTGCGATATATTTTTCAACGGCATGTGAAGCCAAGTCAGAGGCCCATGGGCGGCATAAACTATGACACCAGGTCTGTCAATAAGCACACGAAAAGAAGATTGCAGTTGTTATACAGAGCTGTCCGAAAATGGTTTTGTTTTTCGAAGCATTAATAAAAAAACGACTTATCTTCTGAGCGTCAACAGTTTGAACGCTGGGGCCAACAATCCATCTGCTTGATTATATGCATGATCACAATCTAGACGAAACGAACGTCCAGTGTTATCAGTTTCAACCGCAGTGCTAAAGCATAAACACATCAGAATACCAAAAATATTACCAAATTTGTCGAAAAAGGCACGGCTAGCTATCCATAATGGTGCGCTGGTACCTACGCTTATGTATGGAACTAAATGTTGATTGTGGCAGAAGAGGCATGAAAGTAGAATAAATGCCGTGGAAATGCGTTCTTTGCGAAATATGTTTGGTGAACTTTCAATGATAGATTGAGGAATGATGTGATTAGACAAAGTTGCTGTTTAAAAGATGATTAGGTGGTTTGGTGGTTTGGTCATGTTGAGAGAATGAGTGAACGGCGATTAATAAAATGAATTTATAAGGCAGATGTCAGTGGCAGCGCCGATAGAGGACGCCCTGGAAGGACATACATCGATGTTATTGATGATGTTCTTCATAAAATACAGGTGCGTAATACTCTCAACCGGCGTGAGTGAATGATGTGTGAATGTGGATGATGCAAAAGGAGTATGTATAGTTTCTGCCTACCCTCATGGGAAAGAGTGTATTACCTTATTCATGTGTTTATTCTATTATTTCGTTGGTCACACAAGAGTCAACTAATTAGGATCCCTCATAAGATAACACTCTCTAAACATACTACAGACTTGAACGAGAGTTTCACTCAAGATTGTTGTCACAGCGCACATTCTAATTTAAGTTTTGCTCCTCGTTGTTCGTCAACGCGATAAATAAATTAAAATGAAATCCCGTTTGAGGTCCTAACCACTCTTAGTAAGTCCTCGTAGGAGGTTAATGCCCCTATATTAATTTTGCAGCCTTTTGAACGATCTAGACTTTAAACAAACTGTTTCACAATTTAGTGGAAGGCAGAGTTATTGATATAATACGTTATAATTTCAAAGGGCATTTGTTTTAGTTATAGCTGTAGTTAAAATGGTTGGTTTAATTTTGATTATGTCTTATAAACGAGTGGGAATTATGTCGATAGTGTTTTATGTATAATGTTATCTAAATTAGATAATGCATTTTAATTATATTACTTGTAATTAATAAACGATTCATATTTCCAATCAAGGACGACTATTTCTACTGACAAAATGGAGATAGTAAAATCCTTGTTACAAACAGAATTAAATTATGAATTCAACAAAAAGTTTGTAACTTATTGATGTACCTACAGTCAACAACACAAGAAGATTGATATTTTAGAATTTCAAAATTAATTGTATCAGATAATTTTTCGTTTATTAAAATGTATCTACTCGTATAATGCAATAATTGTGAATATACTTTTGACTACTTTAGTACAGTCAGCATCAAAACAAGTGATAATTAGTGTACTTTATAAAAGTGGTTCATGAATAAAAACTTGCCGATTATTATTTTATGTAACAAATAACGGTGGATTAAAGAATTATTTTAAGAATAGTGTTGTAAGAGCCCGTTCACACAGCGGATCCGTTTTAACGAATCCGTTTTTAACGGATCCGTCGGTACTTGATGTGTTGTTTACATCTGTACCGACGGATCAGTTAAACAAATGGCAGCTACATCGCTTCTGGCAGGCAGGGTACGATAAAAATAAGCGGTCTTGTGTGAAGGCACCCATACTTCTCCATAGATCTTCATGTACGGATCCGTTTTTTATACTGTTCCGGCATCCAGTTTTTGATGACAAAATGGAATGTGAAAAATGTCGGACCGGTGTTTTTTACTGGATTCGGTATACTGTCGTGTATGTGAACTCGCTCATACAACAACAGGCGCTCTCACCAATATAAAAACGAATCCGCTAAAAACGGTCCTGTAAACAGTTTCTTTGTGAACTAGCTGTAACTTGTTCGCTTCTTGAAACTGCTGTGCAAAACAATGCAAACACATAAATCCAGGCAGACGTTCTGCTTTCATTTGCTAATATTTGATCATTATTAGCTTTAAGTAGAGTGCCGTATTCCTATGCAATAAACGCCAATAAATATTTATATTGCTTGCCAATAAATGAGGTGTAGCGAAACATCTAAAAAGCAATTTAAAATTTGTTGGTTCAGCCCTTCCCTCCTAATAAACTCAAATAGCTATTGACAGTCAATTTATATAAAAAATGTTTTTACATTTAAAGTTGTTTTTATCTCTTTATATCTGACATTTATTTGGACTAACGTGTACGTAATGTCATTTTCTTTTCCATTGCATAGCGGTGCGCTGAAATGTATAAAAATGTAAATAACATTACAAACATGCTGAAACATTGTTTTGGTAATTCAACTATCTCATCGGTTTCAAATTGAAAGGTATAAATTCGGTTATTTGATTTCAAAACAATTCCAGTTTTTGAGTTGTAAATTCCAATTCTACTAATAGAAATGTTGATCAATCGCAACCGAACTGAAGCCTTACCTCTCGTTTACAACTAGGTATAAAACATCTATGCTACATGTATCAGAGATTTATTTAGAAAAAATAATTGCTATCATACTTTACACAGGAAACATGTATGTAGATCTTTAAAACACTTGTTTTAAATATTTTATACATGTTTATTACGTGTTAAAAAAAGTAACTACTCTTAAAAATACCTTTTAACATTAGTTTACAACTTGTATTACAACTTGTTTTTAGGTGTAAACGAGGGGTAACGGTTCATTCAGACCGTTTTCGTTTACCAAAACTGTCAAAATATTTGATATCAAAAATAAAACCAATCATTATAACTGACGGTTGTGGCTCAGGTGCGATTTGGCAACAATTTTGTTAGTATTTACTTATTTATTTATTTTCTTTATTTACTAGCTGTGCCCGCAACTTCGTATGCGTAGAAGTCGTAGGACAACATTACTTGCTTAACTGAAATTATTATGTAATTATTATTAGGTATAGATTAGATGGGTTTCTTAAAATCTTTCTTTATTCTAACAACTATGAAAAAATACATAAAAAAACGGGAACCTCACATAGCTTCGGGTGCTCTATGTTTTTACCAACGGTTTAGGCTGAGTAGATGTTTAGTTGTTTGATTTGAAAATTAGGATTTTTACTAAACAAAATATGTTGTATTTCTATCAGTAGTCAGGTCCATTATAATAAGGTTTCCCTGTGAACAATGTTAGTAGTAGAAACACCAGGGATGTGCGCATGTGGCTGGAGAGGCGTCATGGCGCCCTCAGCGTCCGGATGACGCAGATACTCTCGGGACATGGCTGTTTCGGGAAGTACCTGTGTCGTATAGACCGGGAGCAGACGCTCGGATGTCACCACTGTGTGGACTGCCAGGAGGACACGGCGTAGCAGACGCTGTAAGTGTGCGCTGCGTGGACAGCGCAGCGCCGTGACCTGGTAGCGGCAGTGGGTGGTGACCTCTCGCTTCCGGCTGTGGTTCTGTCCATGGCGGGGAGCGAGGGTGTGTGGGAGGCCGTCGTTTCCTTTTGCGAAGAGGTGATGGTCACCAAGGAGGTAGCGGAGAGGGAGAGGGAGGCGTCTTCCTCCCTCCCTTCTCCGGCTAGACGCACCGGGCGTCGGAGGGTGCGTGACGATCTCCGGCCAACCCTAGTGAGTGGCCTGCGGGCGGCGGGTTAGGGGACCCGTCGCCCGACCAGTAACAGGCCCGGGAGGATGGCGCGCCGTGTTCCGCGTGCGCCTCTCAGAAGGAAGTGGGGCAGGGGACAATTTTTTTTTGTTGTTAGTGACAACCTATAATAATAATAACATTATTCATCAAAAGACATTACAACACTACAACTTTATTCATCAAATTGCCCCACCACTGGAGAGATCCACCAGAAGAAGCTGTTGGGCCAAGACTTGCCGGGGTTGCTGTGCATGCAATAGCGAATCCCGTGACCCCGGCCTTAGGTCAGAAGGAGGGACACCGTTGATATTTAGCCGGTAAGAGTCCGGCAGACCCCCTCGCCTTCCCCGGGCGAGGGACATCGATGAGGATTTTCCAACGATAAAAAAGGGATGTGTGCATAAAGATAGCTGAGATTGCTTAGGTATAGAGGAGAGAGCTAATCGTGCGAGAAGCAGCTTCATAGCATAACATAAGCTAACCGGAAACTGTACACGTTTAAAACTGAACGGAAAATAGATTACGTGACAATGACACGATACAACACTTCAAAAAGAAGCTAAAAATGTTATTAATTGAGAGATGTTATTATTCCGTTAACGATTTTTTGAACGATACATTCTAATTTTATTTAATAATTATATTCAATTTAAAAATGCTGGCATATAATTAATTTTTATATTATAATACATTCTTACATATAGGTAATTAACTAATTCAAATAAATAATGTTCACAGATGTAGATATAAATTGATAATTTAAAGATAAAATATATGTAATTATAGATTCACGCCCATATTATTGTAATTTTTGCATGCCTAATTTAAGGTAGATTGTACAAGGATCATTATGTTTATCTTTAACAACTATTTTTTTATGTACCTACAATATATGCAAATAAAAATTCTATTCTATTCTATTCTATTCTACGTAATTTAGTATACACGCAACGCCATCTATTGAGCAAATATGTTACATCAGATGATGCTAATTGTTTCTTAATGACTTTAAATTCTAATAACTTTAGATTGAACGAACCGATTAGGATGAAACAGAAACTAAATGTTACTCCAAGATACGCACAAAATTTGTCTATAAAAGTCAACCACACTGAAACAAACCAACAGACAAAAATTTCAAAAATGATCGAAATGGATTTTTTTTCTTATCTTTTAACGACTCCCACTATTATTTAAAAAGTATTTCCAATAGTCAAACACGGCAAGTCCACAGATTTATGATAATAGGTATTAATAAAATATATGAGTATTTCAAATTCTTCTTCTTCATCCTAGCTTTTTCCCAACTATGTTGGGGTCAGCTTCCGGTCTAACCAGATGCGGCTGAATACCAGTATTTTACACGGAGCGACTGCCATCAGACCTCCGCAACCCGTAACTGGCCAATGCCGGTATCCTAATGCGGGTCACTCACATTCGCACGAATACGCGAACCCACAAGTGTGGGACTGACATTCGCAATGACTATGCGAACATTTTCCATACAAACGGAAAACATTCGTGCAATGTACGAATGTTTGCACGCATGTGAGTGACCCGGGTAAGGTTAGACTGGATAATTATTTCAAATTAATCTATCGTATTGCCTTGCACTATTAACAATTATGAATACACTCACTTATGAAATTGAGTGTTTTTCTCTTCCACTACCATTCATATAGATAGGTACCTACCTAATAAATTCTAAATAACAATATCTTCGATTTTTTTTTATAAAAGCTTAGTACCTTTTTCATAAAGATAGCATTTCAATAGACCTTCCGTAGACTGAGAATAGGTACCAATTCAACAATTAATATTAGGTAATTGTAATATATTTCCTCACAACGTGATTTGATACACGTAACGCCATCTATTGAAAATAAATGGTATAAACATGCACATGCTAAGTTCTTCTAGAAAACTTAAAATTCGCATATCTTTTGATTGCGTGAACCGATTGCGATGAAATAAAAACGATGTATTACACGGAGATAAGCACAATATTTGTTTATAAAAGTCAACAACATTGGATCAGTTGTTTTTACGTGATGCTTGCACAAACAAACAGATAAACATACAAACAGATAGACAAACAGACAAAAATTCCAAAAATGTTAAAAATGGGTTCTATTGGTTAACGTTTACCACCCCAACCAGGATTTTTCAAAATATTTGCTATGTACAGACACGCCAAGTCTACAGATTTATTATATGTATAGATTTCCAAGAACATGGTACATCGAGGTGTTAGAGTACTTAATTATAATTGTCACATATATTCTACCGACAATAGTAAAATTGGCATACAATCACAAGTGATTTTAATTACCATGTACCTAGACAAATAATTTTGTCTAGGTACAGTACTTTTTGCGGTGCATGCTTTTGCGAATCCCGCGACTCCGGCCGTACGGTCAGGAGAAGGAACACCGTTGGTTTTTAGCCGGTAAGAGTCCGGCAGACCCCCTCGCTTTCCCCGGGCGAGGGACATCCATGAGGATTTCCAAAGAGAAAAAAAAAAGGTACTGTACTTTTAACTACACACTAGTAGCATGTGAACTTATTAAAATAGCAATAGCCGAAATTTTATTATTATAATAGTTGCAACAGTTTCGAATAGACACGGTCATTATTCTTTATCATATTTCTATTCACTGTCTCTTATTCATATTAAGAAAGTTTACTGGCCTGGCATACCTATATTATAAATAAATTAATAGTGTAATTAGTACCTACCTTTCGTAACTTAAGGTTCACTATCTTCGTTCTGCCTAGCCTTTCCCCAACTATGTTGGGGTCAGCTTCCAGTCTAACCAGATGCGGCTGAATACCAGTATTTTCCACGGAGCGACTGCCATCAGACCACCGCAACCTAGTTACTGGGCAATGCCGATATCCTAACGTTAGACCGGTTGTCAGACTTTCGGGCTTGTAACTTCCCGTAACGACTGTCATTCCTATGACACCCGGGATCGACTGTTAAACGTGCTCTCTGAGGCATGGAGAAGTCTAGATGTGTAACGAACGGTCATCCATCTACGGACTGACCGCGGCTAGTGGAGCTTAACTTCGCAGATCGGATCCGCGCGGTCGGTAATTAGCAACCAGCCCCTCAAGGAGCCCTTTAAGGTTCACTTTCTATTATGTCAAATATATCTAAGGTATTGTGTTCACAACAATAGCAGTCACAACAATTGAAACGCTAGATCCACTCATCTACAACGGAATTAGGTGCATTATTATTTCATCTCCAGTAATAGAGCGGGCTTTTCAATACACTCTGACCTCGTTGCCTGCTAATAGCCTTCTAAATAATGATTTAGAAGGCAAACGACAATTTTCTGGGCCGACTTAGACTGGTATTATAAAGGCTACCCTTTTTGACCTTATTAACGAAATATTTTAGTTAAGCATTCAGAAAATCCATTTGAGAGGAAAATTCTGAATGTCTATCTATGACGTAATAATGTTTTATCTGACTGTTAACGTTGTAGTTCTTGTTAACGATGATCAAATTTAAAAAGTATTTTAAATCGCTATTCACTCTCAAAGATAAAAGATTGAGTGATGTTTCATAGATGATTCAATTTTAAAACGTAAAGAGTTATAAATTATTTTTTGATGAAAAACTTAAAGGACCGATATTAAATAAACATACATACATAAACTCAGAACCTATATTACAACAGATTAGTGAGACACAAAAAAATGTATTAACTCATAATTCATAAAATTCCAAATTAATCGTGTATAAATTAATATCAACTTTAAAATATTCTTTCTATAAACATTTGTTACCGACTGTACCATTCCAATTCGCAAAACAAATTCACAACTGTCGTTGAAACAGTTTAATACATTCAAACCTTCGGCAATAAAATTGAAAATGACATAGGTACACTAAAATAGAAAAGTTTACAACATCGCTTTCATTTTACGTCGAATATACGTGGTGTTATGTTTTACTGCTTTATTCTGAAACTGGAAAGTACGAAGACTAATAAAAACTTGTTTAGAATTTTTGATTTGATTTTTTATTTCTCCTGTATTCTTAAAATAGAGAACATTTTGATAAAGTAATTGACGATATAACTTTACCTACAATTTCTCATTAGTTTGTTTTAGGCCATCGTGGTGGACTACGTCTTAAACATTCTGAGAAGATGCCCGTGCCCAGCTGTGGGACAGTAATGGGCTGATTATGTTTTTTTTTGTTTTATTACACCTTTGAGGATTTCTCCAAAAATCTTTTTTGGAGGGTTAATCAACTACAGTTGCAATTTGTATGTGAAATTCAAATCCTTACTAATATTATAAACACGAAAGTTTGTATGTATGGATGTTTGTTACTCTTTCACGCAAAAACGGCTGAACGGATTTGGATGAGATTAGGCACACGATAGTCTATGCCCTGGATTAACACATAGGATACTTTTTATCCGGGTACATCAAGTAGTTCCAATAGGATGCGGGTGAAACCGCGGGTAATAGCTAGTACAATATAAATTGTTATTGAAAAAGAAATATGTTACGAGTATATTGTTAATATTTTCTGATAAGCAGTTTTAAATCCGACATCCTTTTTGCTTTAGCGAGAAATAGTTTCTATATAATCTGCCGCCATTCTCTCTGAAAACTAAATAAAAGTACATCCACTTTAGCGTCAACAAGGCGAGTATTACAGAGCTGTCGAATGCACACAGCATTTTAATCTTTGGGGCCATGTATCTGTTCTGACAAGGGTCCTGTTTTGTAGTCGAGTGCTGTCCGGTGTGTCCGGCGGTCGTTAGACGACCTCTCCGACGCCGGACACCGCCTGATGTATCGCCGCACCTTGATGTACTTATAATATAATGACCACGGCCTTTTAGAAGGTAAAACGACAGCGTGACGCGGGGAAAAGTGGGTAATTTGGTTTTGTATGAAGGATGATTTTGGATTTTTTGAATGTAACCTTTTGGTAAATATGTCACAATAGGTTACCTTTTATAGCTGTTTCTATGGTTACGTTTTTAAAAAGGAAGTCCTACACAAATCGGAGGGATATCGCTATGGTCACCGGCACGTAACTTGGCTAGAGAAGAGAATTCCTTTCCTTTCTTTCTTTCTTCTAAACAGACATGTTTAAAAATTAATTAGGTATGGCGATAACCATAGAATAATGACAAGCAATAAAAGTGACAATTTTTTTGTTGCACTAAGTGTAGATGCACAAACTTACTCTCACTACGCCAAAACTTTGCCGAGTTACGCGCCGGTGACTATTCACGTAAGTACTAATCACAACCAATCAGAACGAGTTAAATTTACGTTACAATAATGTCCAACACATTTGTATATGTGAGTTTGGACAACAACTATAAATGCTCAGATACTTCACACAACTAATCGTCTAATGTTACCCCAAGGACTGTTACCGCGCATATTGTTCACATATGCAATTACCAGTTGAACGTTCTCTGTTTATGCGCGAAGTAGTGACTTGGCGCCGTTTACGGCCACAATAAAACGGGCAGCTGTAAAACTTTAGGTTAACGCCGTTTGCTGCGCTGGTTTACAAGATGTTCTGACGTAATGAGGCTGGTCTTCCATTATTTGCTTTAAGCTAATAAAACTCTTCGCTGTGGAACTTATTGGGTTTTGTATTCCAAATTCAAATGTGGATTCATTAATTCTTTAGGATTCTAGGCCTCGTTAGTCTAGTAGTCTAGTGAGGTCTTGGGATCGATCCCCAGGTCGGGTAAAGAGTTAATGGGTTTTTCCGTGTGGAATTCCTCAGTAGCAGCCCGGAGTTGGGCTTTGTGCCCAGTTGATGGCAATAGGATCGTTGATGGCAAATGTTACTATAGGTACACCTCTACCCAACCCTTCGGGGAATACAGGCGTAATGTTATGTTATGTTTCTTTAGGATAATTGCTTCTCATATCATAACTAACCGCTCAATGTAATTTCAAAATGTATATTTTTCCCATTTGAACGTGATTTGTTCATGCACGAAGCACTAACTTCGCTTAAGGCTTTAGCTTTTAAATCTAATGTCAGCCATGCATTCGATACTTGACAACATACATTACTTACTATACACATAGATACATATCATCACGCCTATAATCCACGAAGGGGTGGGCAGAGGTATTCTCCTGTTAAGTTTTTCCTCCTAGTCTTTTCCCAACTATTTTGGGGTCAGCTTCCAGTCTAACGAGATGCGGCTGACTACCAGTATTTTACACGGAGCGACTGCCATCAGACCTCCGCAACTCATTTACCGGGCAAATGCCGATATCCTAAGATTAGACCGATGTTCTCCTGTTAAGTACAGGAGTTTATACACCTACGTTTCGCCGCTGGTAATATTATAAGTACCATGTGAAAGGGGGCGAGACTACTATCTAAAAAAAAACTACTTATGTCAGTTAAGTATACTCTTATAAGCCCTTATGATTATTCAATGAAGCGGTCATTGAATTGATCAGTCAACCAGCAGACACCAGCAGTCCAACTAGATTTGCTTTACACAGAGCCCTTATTACGTCAACTATAACAATTTCGCTCCCATAAAAGCTGGACCACGCGCCGAACCACCGTAACACAACTTTGGCTCAGACGGTATTGTATTATAACAACTTCCTCACCGAAGAAATTCCATATTCATAACAACTACTTAAACCCGTTGGAAAGGAAATATCTGAAACAAATAAGCGAAATCATAGAAAAACAAAATGTGCACATGTAACGAAATTGAATTTCATTGAAAAGATACGGACAAAGATTTTGCAGATTCCCCGGGGTCGGATTTAGAGGAATACTTAAAGTGGCTTACAGTCCGCGATTGCGTGCGATAGGCAAATCCCACGTTCGTCTTTGGAGCAATATAAAATGGTCCTAAATACGGACTTATCGGGTGCGGGTACACACTTGAGAGTCGCGATAGCACCACTCCCGTGCTTAACTTGTTAATTTAGCTTTTATTAGCGTTTGATAAATTATCGTACCACTAGCGACCCGCCCCGGCTTCGCACGGGTGCAATGCAGATCTAATGTGGGGCATATAAACTTTCCTCTTGAATCACTCTATCTATAGCTGAAAACTGCATTAAAATCCGTTGCGTATTTTAAAAGATCTAAGCGTACAGACAGCGGGAGCGACTTTGTTTTATACTATATAAAGAAGATTTACATTAAGTACTTATGTGCTGAATAATGCTGAGATTAATGATGTGTGCTTGATTTATCAGCCGCTTGTAATTATGTAAGCTAGAATATAATAGTCTAAAACACTAATTATGGGTATCTTTTGATTCAGCAGGCCTAAAACAGACTGCT
Organism: Amphipyra berbera; assembly: GCA_910594945.2. Lineage (NCBI taxonomy): Eukaryota > Metazoa > Arthropoda > Insecta > Lepidoptera > Noctuidae > Amphipyra > Amphipyra berbera. The sequence continues at coordinate 18,470,663 of OU343128.1, read as the reverse complement.
GAGACACATCTCTTGTCATGGGCTAAGTCTACGTAGTACTGGCATTATTTATTCTTATGGTACTAGGCCGCCAGGCTCACTTGTCATTTTGTATGTAGGTACATCACTACATAAGATAAACACTATACGGACTGCGCAGTGTAGATCGTCAATCTTCTTTACATAGCATAAAACAAAGTCGCTCCCGCTGTCTGTACGCTTAGATCTTTTAAACTACGCAACGGATTTTAATGCAGTTTTCAGCAACAGATAGTGATTCAAGAGGAAGGTTTATATGCCCCACATTAGTATCTACATTGCACCTGTGCGAAGCCGGGGTGGGTCGCTAGTTATCAATAAAACAAAGTATCGATCAGTAATGTAGCAAAAACTTAGCGTAGGAAGCTACTTTACATGGGATCAGTTTTCGGCATTCCCAATAACTGGGTTGCAGAGGTCTTATGGTAGTCACTCCGTGTAAAATACTGATATTCAGCTGCATCTGGTTAGACTGGAAACTGACCTCAAACATACTTGGGAAAAGGCTAAGAGGAAGAAAATGTTTCTGCCATCTTTATTTCACTATTAAATTAATATGTATATATTACAAACAGTTAAATCGCCCATTCAAGTTCCATAGCATAGCCCTTGGATTGACATCCGTTGGAACTAATTTCCATAACTCGTATGTTTCAGCTATACGCGTTCCTTTACTCGCGAATAAAATCTCGGTCTGAGTTTATTAAAATAACGTTATGCTTTCAAGTGTATATACTAACGCAAATACGTATTTACTTTCGTTTTACAATCTATACTAATATTATAAAGAGGAAAGATTTGTATTTTTGTAAGTAATGAATAAACTTAAAAACTATTGTACCGATTTCAAAAAATATTTTGCCGTTATAAAGCTACATTATCACTGAGTAACATAGGCTATATTTATTACTGGAATACAACTTCTTACGCGGGCGGAGCCATGAGGACGCAGCTTATCTGTGCTAGAAACTGAGAAACCAAGAAAGTTATCAGTAGTTATGTTAGAAGTACGTGTAGATGGTTTGGTTAATCTAGGCATAATAATATAGATTATAATAGACTAGAAGATTATAAGTGTGAATGCAATAGTGAATCCCGTCAGCCCGTGACATCGGCCATAGGTCGTTGGAGGAACACCGTGATGGTTTAAATCAGTAATGCCGGGGCCACACTAACGTCTAACGCCATTAATTAATGCATTAATTTGCACAAATCCCTTGTATCCTTGTCATTTCATGGGTTAATTAATGGCGTTAGGTGTGGCCCCGGCATAAGAGTCTGACATAATCCTTTGTTTCCCTAGAGTGGAGGATATTCAGGAGAATTTTCAGACGACACGTTTGGTGCGGATATTGGTGGCTGAGCGATTGGCTTCTGCACTACGGGTCGTGGGTTCAATTCCCGCACGGTACAAATATTGGTGTGGCCTACAGATAGTTGTTCCGGGTTTGGGAGTTTGTGCGTGTGAAGATTTGTGTCTGTAAACGCACCCACGATACAGGAGAAATCACAGGGTGGGGAAACGTTTAAAATAAAAAAAGATTCTCATACATAAATAAAATATTATATTTAAACGTTAATGATTATTGCTAAAGGAGCAGAAGAGGGAAGTTCGTACAATATTTTTTTACCAATAATGAAAAATAATACACGTCTATAATTAAAACAAGCATTTTACCTGCGACTTAGTCCACGTGAATTTAGTAACAAACTTCCATCCCCTATTTTACCCCCTTATGGGTAAAATTTCCAAAAATAATTTCTTAGTGGATGCCTACGTCACAAAAGGAACTTACTGTCCAAATTTCATGTTTCCAGCTTCAGTGGTTTTAGGCTTTGCTTTGATGAATCATTCTGTCAGTCAGTCAGAACATTTATCTTTATAAGTATAGATTATATTATCAACAACACAACACAACATCACGCCTTGCATTCCCCAAAGGGTTCGGCAGAGGTGTTTTAGTAACACCCTCGTTTTGCCGGTAATATTTAAGTCCCATGTAATAGGGGGCGAGCTTATTACCATTAACTGGGCACAAATCAAGACATCGGGCTGCTACTGAGAAATTATTACTGGACAAACTTAATATACCTTTGCCCGACCCGGGGGATCGAACCTAGGACCCTATGCTCAGCAGTCACGCTTGCGACCACTAGACCAACAAGGTAGTCAGTATCATCAAATATACATAATTATTATTAGATCCTCAGTTGGTAAAACCCGGGGACTGACCTGAGAACAATGAGGCGATTCAACTAGAGGTATGAAATAATATAGTCTTAAATATTTCTAAGTAGGAAGCTTAACTCGGTGCCAGAAGGACCAATCAATGCGAATTATGATATTAATTTCCTTTACGAGAGACTATAATCACTTAGAGATTCTATAAATCTGAACTAAACTGCATTGAGTATTCATTTGAATTTATTATCTATTCCTATTGGACTGTTTCCAACAATGCTGCCTTCAGGCTATCTGGTTATAAAGCTTATTTAGTGCTTACTCGTACTCAAGGTTTTGTTTGCGTGGTCCTTTAGTTTTCGGTAAAAAGGACCATTTTCCTGAGGTTGTAAAATGTTTTTTATAACTGTACAGTTGGCTTCAAGCTGTCGCTCTTTTATTATTGAAGTGTTGTAAAAAGCGATCCTAGTATTTTTTTGTTCAGATCTTTTGGACAGAGATTATATTATCTGCATACCGCTATGGCTTAATGTGATCACCCGCCAATTCTTCTTCTTTTCATGTGGTTAGTGACTAAACTGGTGTCAGAGTTTATGCCGCCCATGGGCCTCTGACTTGGCTTTACATGCCGTCGAGAAATATCTTTCAGGCATGCCGGTTTTCCTCACGATGTTTTCCTTCGCCGTTTTTAAGCAAGTGATAATTATACAATATGTACATGAATCCGAAAAGTCAGAGATGCGTGCCTTGGGTTCGAACTCGAGACCTATGAATTGGCAGTCCGACGGTCACACTACTAGGCTATCACTGCTGTAACTCAATAACTACATTATATCCCAAAACTTTTTTGTTGTAGAAATTATTTTATGATCTTTATCACATGATCATTGATTAGTTATGAACGTCCAAAGACGTGTGCCGAGTAGGTCATCATGTGACCCTAACACAGGCATGAACATACATGTCACAACATTTAAAACACCGTACTATGTAACAATTGTAATTAAAATTAAAACAATTCTACAGCAATAGTCATAAAAATAAAAAGACGCGAGCGTTTCAAATTACGACGGAGAATTTACTTGTTCGTTCGCATTAAAATTCTTTCCACATGAGATGGCGGTGCAAAATGGCACCTGAATTCCTTGATGTTTTACAGGAATTCTTTGTAATAATTAAAAGAGTTATGAAGGCCATTAATCGTTGTAATAATACCAGTCATACGTGAGCCAAAATTAATTACTTTACTATGTTCAGAAATATTTCTGTATCGGTATAAAACTTGGTCCTGCGATCATGATTCGCAGATATGTTTACGTGGTCATAAACTGAATTTTTTCAAGCATACATACATAATTATGGTCAGTTAAACTCACGCCTTTTTCCTATGGGGGTAGGCAGAACCTATAGAACGCCACATGCTACGATCCTTACGTAATCCTCTCGTTTCGTCCACATTCATACATCTACGAGTTTTTTTAAATCCTTTTTTTATCTTCTTCGCACCTTATGGTAAGCGCAGACAGGGTCTAAGATGGAGCACACGAATCCAAGCAACAGAGATAGAGGAATACCCCTATACCCCTCTCACATACACACGACGGAACACAGTAAACTGCTTGGCGCTGGGTCTTAGAGGGTGGTAGCTAGCCAGGCGGACCTCATAGATCCTACCATCAAGCATAAAGGCCTGATCCCACTGGCGTCTGTCGGGCGTGCGCGTTCCTCTAACGTTTAACGTTGCATGCACGCGAAGCGAGCGCCACGTGCGTGCAACGTTGGCGCTGGTCAAACGTTAGACTAATGCGCACGCCCCAATAGACGCCAGTCGGATCGGGCCCTAAACCGATGTTGGTTCTGTAATAACAATATTTCTTCTTTATTACTCTTCTCTTACACTTAATGTGCATTTTAGTGTTATCTATCTTAACTATTAGTACACTTTTAACCAGAATCGTGATTCCATGCACACTAAAGTCGTTAGTAGTTTTAATTAAAGACTTGTTCAACCAACTCAGGCGGCTAGATAAGGGCTCTTTGCACGTTTAGTCACGTTTCTTTAAGTCACTAAGTTTAGTGAATTAAACACCTGTTTGATGTGGCTTTAGTTAGTTTAGAAGGGCATTAATTTGTGTAGGCAAATTGATACGTTGAATGTTAAGTGACGCGTCATGTTGATTAATATTCGACTGTTTGGTGGAGTATGTATCTTAAGTGGCATACAAGCGTTTAAAACATATTAAACTGCCTCGTTGGTCTAGTGGTGGCAAGCGTGACTGCCGATTGTGAGGTCCTGAGTTCGATCCCTGGGTCGAGCGAAGTGTTATTGGGATATTGGGTATTCCGTGTGGAATTCCTCAGTAGTAACCTGGAGTTTGGATTTGTGCCCGGTTGATGGCAATACGCTCGCAGTCTATTACATGGGACTTAAAAATAACGGCGAAGTGAGGGTATACTATACTTCTCTGCCCAACCTTTCGAGGAATACAGGCGTGATGTTATGTTTATGTTAAAACATGTTAAATTAAATAGCTTTACTAAACTTTTTTGTTTAGATTGAATTTTGTAAATAATATTTAACTTTGTAAATATTTCTAAGAATGATTAACGAATCTAATCAATCTGCAGTTAATCTGAAATTGGACAAAAGATTTATCTAAATTTATAAATTAACAGTTATTAAACAAACATAATGGTTTAGTACCTAAATGGTTAAAAAAGATTTATTAGAAGCTTTGTAAAAATTTTGCTAGCAATATTGCGGTGACTCAATTGATTACTAAATATGAAATCTATACTTACTAATATTATAAAGCTGAAGAGTTTGTTTGTTTGTTTGTTTGAACGCGCTAATCTCAGGAACTACTGGTTGGAATTGAAAAATTATTTATGTGTTGGATAGTCCATTTATCGAGGAAGGTTATAGGCTATATAGGTATAATATCACGCTACGACCAATAGGAGCGGAGCATAAATGAAAAATGTTGCAAAAACGGGAAAAATGTCCACCCGTGCGAAGCCGGGACGGGTCGCTAGTGTTACATAATATTCAACCTTAGATTCATAATATTATGATTTATGAATGGACAAGAGTGATTTAATAAATCACTCTCATTTGAGAGCTCCATCTGATTTAAAAATAACATAATTTAAAACTTTCAAAATGAAAATAAAATGAAAATTATTGCCAAAAATGTTCACTTATCTTTGTGTTTATTTTTAATATCATATCAAGCGACATAACTCTTTTTAACGCATCTACCATGTTTTCTCTGCATCACCCTAAGGTCAACTGGTAGAAAATGCCTAAGGCATTAAGTCCGCCTCTGTATATTTTTTTTTGTGCGAAAGTTTGAATAAATAAATAAAATCAAGTTAACATTAATTTAACAGCTCTTTTCTGGATTCTGCTCTTAGGGCCAAGCCACATCGGACGGAAGATACGTCACCGATCTTCCGCCGGTACATATAGGGTGTAAACGAAATCATGTAATTCCTTCAAACCTCGTGATGTACTGCTGACATAGATTAACCCTGCATGGGATACTTTTGGATTCAATAAAAATATACCTAATTACAAAAGTAAACATGTGTTCTTAACGTGAAGTATTTTAGCGGCCCGAGTTAAATGACCGCGCGGTGAGCGATAGCCGTTCAATTCGCTCGAGGCGCTAAAATGCCTCACGTTTAGAGCACATGTTTACTTCTTGTAACTATTTTTTTTATTGAATCCTAAAGTATCCCGTTCAGGGTTAATCTATGTCAGCAGTAACATCACGAGGTTTGAAGGAATTACATGATTTCGTTTACACCCTGTATAATTCCATATAAACATCTCACAGCGTACACATTTGACCGAAGATGCGTTACTAAAATTCCTCGAGTAAACGCAACGGAAGATCGGCGCCGTATCTTCCGTCAGATGTATCTTGGTCCTTAAACATCATGCTGAGAATAGTTTATTTTATTAGGTCCCCACCTATGAAATTGGCGTTTTTTTCTCACAAATAGAGAACCTCGTCACTTCTATGATTTAAAATATTCATCAATTGCTTGATATTAATCGAATAATGACCATCATAGACAACTACCAATAGTAAAGAAACATTATTACTTATAGTTTTCTAAACATAATAATTACCTTAAAAATGACTCCTCTTTTTGTTAGCAGAAATGACCACTATTTTTGTTTTAACTTAGCCATAACTTATTTTTGTCGCATAATCTAAGTGGCATACGTTATCTTAGTTTTTAAACATTAGTGCATAAAAGTTTTAAAACATTAGTGTTCATAGTTGTTAAATAAATTAAGAAAATGTTAGTATGAAAAATACAACTTCTTTAAAATTCTCCATACAAAACGCTGATTTCATAGGTGGGGACCTAATATTTACAGACAGACAGTCGAAATAGGTTTTATTAAAATTACTAAAATCGACCCCATGCGGCCGGTCATAAAACAATAAGCCAAAACCTTGAACAACAGGGATTTACGAATTACATGTTATGCCGGCCCCACCTAGTGTGGGATAAGGGCAGGAAGAAGAAGAACCTCTACCAACCCCAGAAATTGTTAGCAAGAGTTTTAATATCCTAAAAGCCTTACAATTTATCATTTCTAAATAAATCTTTCCTTGTTCATAACTGAAGCCGACCAAACTCCCGAATAACTGAAATTGGTGCCGATTTAAAGAAAGCCAGCATCTTTAATTTGCCCGAAATTCATTTCCATCTCAAATTTATAAGGTACTCGTGGCTCCAAAACAAGAAAACTTCATCCAGATTGAATATAAACATAGAATTCTTGAGGTGTGGTTTTTCTTGAGGTGTTTGTGTTCGATCAACTGGGTAATTGAACTCAGTGCTGGTGTTACCACGAGGATAGCAAAAGTAGTCGGGTTGTGAAGATAAGATGGTAGTTGGTTTTTGTAAAATACACATTGCACTTTAAGCTGACCCAACATAAACACAACATAACATCACGCCTGTATTCCCAGAAGGGTTGGGCAGAGGTGTATAGTAACACCCTCATTTCACCGTTATGTTTAAGTCCCATGTAATAGGGGGCGCGACTATTGCCATCAACCGGGCACAAATCCAAACTCCGGGCTTCTTCTTTTCGTGGGGTTAGTGACTAACCTGGTGTCAGAATTTATGCCGCCCATGGGCCTCTGACTTGGCTTCATATGTCGTCGAGAAATATCTCTCAGGCATGCCGGTTTCCTCACGATGTTTTCCTTCACCGTTTTTAAGCAAGTGATAATATAAAATACGCACATGAATCCGAAAAGTCAGCGGTGCGTGCCTTGGGTTCGAACTTGAGACCTATGACTTGGCAGTCCGACGATCACACCACTAGGCTATCACTGCTACTGAGGAATTCCACACGGAAAAACCCAATAATACTTTGCCGACCTGGGGATCGAACCCAGGACCTAACGATCAGCAGTCGCGCTTGCCACCACTAGACCTACGAGGCAGTTTAGCTGACCCAACATACTTGAGTTATAGCTATAATTATGGTGTTTACTGAGGTGAATTAAAAGAAATTACATTTGGTTTAAATATGCAATTGCCGTAAGAGATTGCAAAGTTATTAAATGCTAGTGATCCGCTTCGATTTCGTACGGGTACCATTAAGTTACTGGCTTGAAGACTTTTTCATTAGTTACATCAAGAAATTGATATTTTCGACTTCGTGTCAAAAATCGTGATAGTTCAGCCGATATAAACAACACAATTATAAATATAACATAGGTACATAACATCACGCCTGTATTCCCCGAAGGATTGTGCAGATGTATATAGTAACACCCTCATTTCGCCGTTATGATTAAGTCCCATGTAATAGGAGGTGAGCCTATTGCCATCTACCGGGAACAAATCCAAACTCCAAGCTGCTACTAAAGAATTCCACACGCAAAACCTAATAACATGATTATAAATTATACACATAAACCTTCCCCGAGAATCAATCTATCTATTCGTGAAAACCGGAACAAAATACATTCATTAGTTACGGAGAAAATCACACACAGACAGACGCGACGTGGGACTTTGTTTTATTTACAAAATGTATTGATAATGATATAGCTATACACGTTAGCTTCCACGAAACATTCTAGAGTTATCTTTGTTTTTATCAGTGCAGCGTCGAAGTTCTTCTATAATATAATTAAAGACTAGGAACTTGTGCTAAGAGTAGCAAGTTACGACCTCGTAATGTTTTTTCTTTTATTACGAAGGTTATTTTCCTTTCTATTATTAGATTCGTGTCTTTAAACAAGATTTGTGTGTTTAGCTAAGCTTTCTTTCGGCTTTGTTTGTACAGTGGGGAATGAAAAGGCTCATCAGTTTTCAAATTCATTCCATTCCCAATCGCGGACACATGTTACCTTTTCAAACTGTTCAACGGAACGTTTTACTTTTGTTTGTTAATTTTTGTACTCGAGTCTTTTAGTACACATGACTCATTGGTCTGTGGTCAGGACTTCATTGTTTTCTCACTATCCTAAATCATTGTACTGTGTCCACTGAAATCGATAAAAATATTATTTTTAAAAGAGTAACCATGGAATTTCTTGCCGTCTCTTCTCCATAGGAAACGACTAATTTCATAAGCACCAGTATTGATTTGTGTTTTTTTTTTTTTGAATTTTTTGATTATGAACAGACCAATGCATGGAAAATTTTATTTGAAGATTTGGTAGCAAAGATCAAAATTGCCATATGACGTAATAGTGCCATGTAATGTCTTTGTTGATTTGATTTAATGACTTTTGTTGGAAAATCCACGACATCAATTAATTCGATGATTATATTAATTGACATTATTCTACTAGTGTCTGTCATCATGTCACCATTATATTTTTTAATATCCTGTCATAAAATACTTACACTTACTAATACTAAGTATTTTCATTTCTATAATCTTGGCAATACGTAGTCGGTAAAATAGTTTGTTTCTTGCAATGTACAAGCAAAAATAGACCTTAAGGTGTATAAACTTTTCATTACCTTACTGTACATTTGTTAAATAAGAACAAAACTCTGCAAGTAACAGCTTTTTATTTAATTTTATTTCTTGCTTTAACGATGTCGTATTCATCTCTTACCCTTTATAAATGAATTATGTTGTTACGAGAATTAAAGTAATTGCAACAATAAAATAAGAATCATAAAAAATACGAAAAAGAGCGTCATAGTAGGTTTGTCTCTTTGCGTTGCAGGAAAGGGAGAGGTTCTAATTATTATGCAAGTGACAAACGCGAACCTGAAGGGCTCGCCTTATCGCCCTTAGGCCGCGTTCCCACTTTGTCGGGACGACAGATAGTCGTGTAGTTTTAAGTGTCGTGGCTTATATATTTAAATGGAGGTTTTCACATATAAGACGACACGATAAACTGTCGTTCACGACTTGTTTTTGCAGTGACGACAGATTGTCTAGTCAATGGGAACGGCTAGCACGACAGCCGTCCAACGGTAAATTAATCGTCACGACATCGTGATGTGTCGTTGTTACGACTATCTGTCGTGGCCACTATAAAAATATCGTCTCGTCGTAGCTTGCTACTGATTTGCAAACGACAAAGCGACTGTCATGAAACGATAAAATGTCGTCGCGATCCAATGGGAACAGCTAGATACGATAGTCGCTAAACGATAAAAACAATTGACGACAAACAGTCGTTATAATGGGAATAGCTAGAGACGACAGTCGTCCAACGGTATATCGTCACGACATAGTGGGAATGCGGCCTTATAGTGCAAAGGTATTCACTCATTATTCACAGTACAGTATATACCTACCTTTTTTTTTTCTTTGCAAAATCCTCATGGATGTCCCTCGCCTGGGGGAGGCGAGGGGGTCTGCCGGACTCTTACCGGCTAAAAACCAACGGTGTTCCTTCTCCTGACCGTACGGCCGGAGTCGCGGGATTCGCAAAAGCATGCACCGCAATATACCTACTTAATATAGTGTAATGTATAATAGTCAATCGTTGCAGTATTACTACCTAGGTTGCTACGTGAAAGTCTCGCTTGTAGTTAAATGATGAACACTTTTACTTAGTCCCTTCTGGGTAAAAATGTGTGCGTATTGAATATATTTTCAGGTTACATCGTTGTACGAGAAATATAGGTAGGTAATGTGTTGCACGTTGCCAGTACAATTGGCGATGCCACCACTGGCTGCGTTTCTTTTAGTGAATTTACATTTATATTACCTGAGTTTACCAGCCAACGTGCTGCATGCGAAACTAACGGACAGACGTTACCATTTTCCGCTTCTTGCACACTAATCGAAATTCCAACATTTCATATGAAAGAAATGTAGATATCTGTTTAAAAACGGAAAACAGAAAATATTTCCGGATTTCAGAAAGTATCGTATGATGAGGCAGCGAAATATAATATTTTGATTAACAATTTCTGAGAGCTGGTATTATGATAATTGATTTACAGGTAAGAAGATACTTCAAAGTAATTAAATAAGAAAATATTACTGCTCAGTAAGATTCTTTCGTTGAAGGAGCTCGAATTTCTTTAATTTTAACAAATATTTTTTAGGGATCTATACTACGTTTGATTGTCTTTGGTTCTTTATATATTTTAAAAGGAAATCAGTCATAACGGAATAATTACATCATGATTGTTTTCTTAGGTTTTCTAATCCGTGTGGATCTGTATGTGAATTTGATATAAAAGTTTAACTAAAAAAGAAAATGTGGTAGCATGTTTTGACTTAATTTTAATGTGTCACTATTAGAACAAAACTAATCTTCTTCTTTTCATGTGGTTAGTGATTAACTGGGTGTCAGAGTTTATGCCGCCCATGGGACTCTGACTTGGCTTCACATGCTGTCAAAAATATCTCTCCGGCATGCCGGTTTCCTCACAATGTTTTCTTTCACCGTTTTTAAGCAAGTGATAATTATACAATACGCACATGAATCCGAAACGTCAGAGGTGCGTGCCTTGGGTTCGAACTCTAGACCTATGACTTGGCAGTCCGACGATCACACCACTAGGCTATCACTGCTACAAAACTAATGAAAAATAATAATTAAAGAAGTTGTAGCAATAGTAATCGGTTAAAAAACTTTGCGAGAACTTCCGGATATTCTATGACTTGTTAGGTAAATACCTACTATTTATTTGTCAATTCCTTGGGTGTTTTATATCTTGCCATATTTCCAGCTACAGTTACCACTGTATTCGAAGAAAAAATATATTTGATTTTATGTATACACTCAATTTTGATTTTGATTTATGTAAATGAAGATTCAGAGAAAATATTTCTTCGGAATCAATAGGGAATTATTACGTGTCGAATAACAATAATTTTGTTCATTTGAGTTTTACATACGGACTTCAAAAGAATGCGATACTACGGAATATCTTCATTCAACTGTCATCGTGGTATGCGAGTTTGAATACTGTAAAAAGTAAGTACAGATATTATGGTGACATGGTGACAGACACAAGTAATGACAATTTATTTAATCATCAATTTGATTTCATGGTTTTTACAACAAAACAATTTAAATCAAATCAAAGACATTATATGGCATTACTACGTCATATGGAGGCAAAAGGCAACTTTGATCTTTGCTACCAAATAATTGAACATAATTTTCCATGCATTGATCTGTTCCGTTCAACAGTTTGAAAAAGTAATATGTGCCCGCGATGTGGGAAAGGAATAAATTTGAAAACTGACGAACCTTATCATTCCCCGACTGTAAAAAGTGAATAACTGCCTCGTGGGTCTAGTGGTGGCAAGCGCGACTGCTGATCGTGAGGCCCGGGTTCGACCCCAGGTCAGGCAGTGTTATAGGGTTTTTCGTGTGGAATTCCTTAGTAGCACCCCGGAGTATGGATTTGTGCCCGGTTGATGGCAATAGGCTCACCCCCTATTATATGGGACTTAAACATAATGGCGAAATGAGGGTGTTACTAAAACACCTCTGCCGAACCCTTCGGGGAATGCAAGGCGTGATGTTATGTTATTTTTCTGTAAGTACTTCGGGAGCAATGAATCCGGGTCACACTGTTTAATATTATTTAATTATTGTTTTATGTATGTTGGTGACCCGGATTCATTGCTCCCGAGTGTAGTAAAAGCGATACTCAGGTACCTACATCAATTCTAATGCTTTTTTGTACAAGATAGAGACATTTCACTCCAGTATCTGCAAACGAGGTTCCCTGGCACTCTTGCATTATTCATCCGACTCCCTCATAACTTTCCTAACAATCGAGAACATCGGATCTTACACAATACTGGAAAAATACACTTTATCTCCGGCGCACAAAATAATAATTATTTCATTTGCTTCTTTTTATTCTGTTATTCGAGTATACAAAGTTACCGGAGTTATTTTTTGTTACGAGCAAAGACTTTTACCGTTTTTTTAAACGAGATTTATGTCAAAATGTTCATTCGTTATTTTGTATGGAAATGGGAAATGAAGTTAAACTGTTGGGGATGCAGAGCGCGTGGGCTTTGTAGAAAGGGGAAATATGAGTGGGGGTGAACAGCGGGGTAAAAATAACAACGTCACGGGGAACTGTTTTTATATTGTTGCATTTTTAAATGCGAATGCCGATTAGTGGAATTGTTTGCTGTTTGTTTGTGTACGTTGATGGAATCTATTGAATCCAGTTCAGAGTGAAATTTCAGTCGAAACTTTTTTATATAGAATGCAGCTTTCAATAATTCCTATCAACATATTTGGGGTAGCTATGAATTGAAACTGTAAAGCATTTCTATATAAAAGCTTCGGATGTACAAGTATTTCTACAACCAAACTCGATAATCTTAACAGCAGGTACAAGTATCTGCAAAAGATGTATGCAAATACATAGTGTGTTTTATACCTTCGAACACACAAATAATATTAAATATTGAAAAGAAAATAACTTCAAATTCCTAACGCCATTTTTATGTAACTGACTGAACATAATATGAAATATGCTTTAACCTTTTAATTCGTACCAACTTATAAAATGGTCACCTAGTATAATATTACGAACATACCTATATATATACAAGAATTAGAAGGAATTTATAAGGCAGATGTCAATGGGAACGCCGGTAGAGGACGTCCTAGAAGGACATACATCGATGTTATTGGTGATGTTCTTCACAAAGGTCAGGTGCGTAGTACTCTCAACCGGCGTGCGTGTATGACAAAATGTATGAATGTGGATGAAGCGAAAGGGGTATGTAAGGGTCGTAGCATGTGGCGTTCTATAGTTTCTGCGTACCCCCATGGGAAAAAGGCGTGAGTTTATGTATGTATGTATGTATATATATACAAGGTTAGTCGGAAAGGGGGTACTAAGCTGAAAAGGTGTTAAAGTAAATGGTTACTTATAAGGGATAACTTTTGTTCTACAACTTTCCCCAAAACTCGATAGTTTAAGAGAAATAGCTTGTCAAAGATTTCGTAAAAAATATGCTAAAATCTATCTGTCCATTGCTAAATTGCAAACACGGCTAATCAGCTGTGTTTGCAATTTAGGTCATATTTGGGGTCACGGATTAGAAACTTAATATTCTGAATTCATAATTAAAGCAGATATTATATTTTTTTGAAAAATCTAAAATAAAAATCTTTTTGCATGCAAATAAAAATTAACGAATTTTGAAATTTTTACACTTGCTTTAAAATAGTCATCAGTGATACTTTAAGTGGCCCGCGGCTTAGTACCTCCTTTCCGACTAACCTTGTATAAATATTATGGCAGATATACGAGTAAGTTCACCAGAGATTCGTACGATCGTCTTTTCAACAATCCCCAGTTAGGTAGGCTGTCAGTGGCCACAGTAAAAGGCGACTTCGTGCCGCCAGTAATTGAAAAGGGATCGTCGGCCAGTCTTTTCGTCAGGCTGTCACATTGACGTTTCGCTGCCCAATTTATGGCTGCCGGCCTCATCTATCTTGATGTAGCGTCTTTTTATTGATATTTTATGGGTCCTATTCTATTTACTATAAATGCAACAGAAAGAAAGAATTTAGCAATATACGAGATCTTTACTTGATCTGGTCAGACAGAGCGTGGCTGGGTGTGATATTCGCGTCGTATGTTGATCGGTAATAAGATTGACAAGCATATCATTTTGGGACCCAGTGCATAATATCAGCAAGCACATTGGGTCACCCACGCGACGAGTATTCCTAAGGAAGGTTGATGTCAGGCAGGCGGTCGGTCATAAAACAATAAACCAAAACCTCTAAAAACATGGATTTACGAAATACATGTTGTACCGACCCCACATAGTGTGAGATAAGGGCAGGAAGAAGTGTTGATCGCGTATTCTTGGCGTGTGAATTACTATGACAATGTATGGAAGACGCCACACAGATCGCGAGGCAGTCTCTGTGTGGCGTCTTCCTAAGTGCGAGCAGGCGGCGTGCTAACAACAAGCAACAGCAAATCACATGCAAGCCTGCATGATGTTTAAAGCATGCTGCCTGCTCATATTATAAAAACATCGAATAAATATTGCACCTTATAATTTGAACCTTTTATCTTTATTACCAGTATCATTTGCAATTTGTTAATTATTGGAAGACCAATTAATGATGACCAATTCAACAAGAACCAATTTTATAATGAAAATAACTTATTCATACGACTGCCATCATTTACTCATGTGCTACAAAAAAAAGGTTTTAAATAAAAAAGAATATCAACAGGTAGGTGCACTTCAAGGAAACCTTTAGGATAATAATACTTGTCTCCGAGTCGCTACAGTAGATTATCTCGCTGTTATCGTATCGCTTAATTATAAAAGGGTAGTTTTTAAATTCTCTCTCTAATCCAGAGTACACAACCTCATGAAGATCGTCATGGGAGCTGTATTTAATCTAATCTTAATTTGTTTGTTTTTTTTGCTACTGTTTTTGTTATAGAACTTTTTAATATCATCTTTACTCATCATCTTCCTGCCCTTATCCCACACTAGGTGGCGTCGGCACAACATGTATTTCGTAAATCCATGTTGTTAGAGGTTTTGGCTTATTGTTTTATGACCGGCCGCCTGCCTGAAATCAACCCTCCTTGGGAATATATATCATCTTTACTATCCTTACTATTATAAATGCGAAAGTAACTCTGTCTGTCGGTTGATGTAACTTGGTACAAAGATAGTCTGGAACCTGCAGAAGGATAGAGGCTACTATTACGTGAAAAACTAAATCCACGCGGGTGAAGGCACCTGCAACATCTAGTAATAATAAGATAAGATTGGATATATTTTATTTGCATAAAACATGGTATACAAGGTGGTATTATAAATATTAGACCGAACATGTTTTGCTTAAATCTAAAGCACGCAAACTTACTTACTAAAATACATTAAGACATTGAAATAATTAAATTACATTGATTGTCAAATTAAAAAATCATTAATATTATAGAAATTATTTCGTTTATTCATTTTATATACATATAAATTATATATTTTAAATATTTCTACAAAAAATATAATAAAAACATTTAAAAATATAAAAAAATAGTAGCCCACCGGCATCGGGAACAGGGTCCAAGCTACCGGTGGTCAGGGCCTCAGAGAGAGGAACTTCCTGACAATACGCGCCGTGTCCAGAAGTACTGCTTTCTGTATCAGGCCCTTGACCCAGCTGCCCAACGAGAGCCTCGTCAGATGTTGTTTGAGGCTCTTGGCTATTAAGCCATTGGCCGTCACGAGTATCGGCACAATGACTGCTGATTCAACCTCCCACATGTCGACAACCTCGTGTGCGAAGTCTTTATATTTAATTTCTTTGTCTTTCTCGGCTTTCACAAGGTTCTCGTCATGTGGAACAGTGATATCAACAATCATTGTGAGACGCTCTGATCGATCTATCATCACTATGTCAGGCTTATTGGCAACAATAGTCCCGTCGGTGATGATAGATCGATCCCAGTACAATGTGATATGACCATTCTCGAGAACTAGGTCGGGCACATACTTGTAGTATGGTACTTCTGCGTCCACAAGGTTGTATTTCAGAGCAAGTTGCTGGTGGATAATCCTAGCCACTAGGTTGTGTCTGTGCAAATACTCGCCGTTAGCAAGACGAGAATCACCGGGACAGTGACATGCCCGACAGATGTCAACCGTGCCGTCCTTCACAATATAGTGAATATTATAGAATTATTATTATTGAGCTATTTATGTAATTGAATTTTAAAATTTTAATAATTTAATGTTTTAAACATATTTGGTAATTTATTATAGGTATAGAAGTACACAGATAGCCAGAGAGTTTTTATTATATTTCGCTGATCTAGGTACAAAGACATTCAATACTATATCTAGGTAGCACATCCAGCACAAGTCTGTATTGGTCACGCCGACTTCGAGAGTTTATTTCCTGTGCTGTTTTAAACAGTTTTTTGTGTTTTCGAACAAACATGCATGCTTCATAAATATATAAAGAAGGTAACGGTAGCAAACCAAGCTCCTTAAATATAGGTTGACATGATTCGTTAAATGGAATCTCGTATATAGCCCGTAAACATTTCTTTTGGGCGACAAATGCTCTATTGTGGTCGGTACTATTTCCCCACATACCTAATTAGTCCATACCGTAATGAGGACTCAACATATGCGCGGTATGACATCACAGCCGTTTTTATATTAGTCACTTTCTTTATTTGTCTCAAAGCATAGACAAATTTATTAATTTTAGTGCATACAGTATCAACTTGCGCTTTCCAGTCCAAATGTTCGTCAATTACTACCCCTAAAAACTTAGTTTGTGCAACTTGTGTAATTTTCGGTATGTCCATTTTAAAATTAAATATATTATTAAAAGATTGATTAAATTGTATATACACTGATTTATTCAAATTATTAGATACATTATTATTATTTAACCAGTTAACTAGATTGTCTATTGTATTATTTATGTCCGCTTCATGATCTGTAATTGATTTATATTTTTATCATTAGTACAACAAAGGAAGCACTTATGATTGCTAACATTGACTATGTCGTTTATGTAGAGTAGAAATAAGATAGGGCCCAATATGCTACCCAGGGGGACGCCGCGTATTATACTTATAATAGTCAGACGAATATTCAGTCATATCCCTAGTTTCGTTAAGTTTAGTAGTAGTAGTAATAATATATTTACAGCCCTACACTAAGTTTTTTTATATTTGTCACTATGATACTGAGTTCATAAGGGTTTCATGTACTTAAAAATCTTCGGACACTAATCCAGACTTATAATGTAGCCACAAAATCATAGCTAAAAAAAAACTACGTTTAAAAAAACCGATTTCAATAAGTAAAAAGTATAAAATAACTTAATAAATATTTAATTTAATACACCTTTTATGCATACCTAATACCTTTACAGTTTCAGAAGTCGGTGCTAATCCACGCTGAACCAAATTGAAGACACCGTCTTCTGAAACTGTAAAGGAATTAGGTTTGCATAATAGGTGTATTAAATAAAATATTTATTAAGTTATTTTATACTTTTTAGTTTTTGAAGTCGGTTTTTTTAAACGTAGTTATTTTTTATTTTTTAGTGTCTGTAATAGGTTGTTCTGTAAACTACAGTAGGATTTTTCTAGATTACATCATGTAGAATAATTCCATCGTCCACGTAAACTAAAATGTTCATAAAACAATAAAAATGTTCATAAAATGAAAACTACTGGGCCAAACTATGTTAAATTTTTATGGGACCAAATGACAACTATTGCGCATCAAACTAAAGAAAAATCACGTAAATCGGATCATAAATCTCAGCGTAATCGGTGTGGTGTACATACATGAAAAAAAATAGCAATCGAATATAGAACCTCCTCCTTTTTGAAGTCGGTTAATTAAATGTACAAAGTAACAGTATCTACAGTGCGGTTGTGGAGAGAATGCGTTCCTGACAGTTCGTGATTCATATTATAATGTTAACCTACAATAAACTAAAATAGTTTAAAGTACGGCCGCCGAGAGAATACGTTTCTGACACCATTAAATTTAGCGCTAAACGGCCGCTGCACTGTAAAATATTTTATTTTATTGTAGTTTCAAGTTCTAATATGTCATGAATCACGATCTGTCAGGAACGCATTCTTTCGGTGGCCGCACTGTAGTACACTTCCGAGTGGGGCGCGGGTCTCGGTTTAGAATCTTGTTGGTTCGAGGTCTGCATCTGGTTTTGACATTTTGCAACTAATTCACAGCAATAAAAGTATCTAGTATCTATCAATGCGAGCTCATAGGGATCGTCTTTATTAACATAATAAGCCCATGCACTGAATTTACATCCAGATTTAAAATAAATATAAATACTCGCTAACACGGTGGAGGGACGTTTCATTTTGAAGATTAGCCGTGATGATTTTGCGTCGGAATTCACCCCGGTATCAAGTAGCAAGATTCCGTTAATTGGATGAACTTGTTTATGCCAGAAGCGCATTTGGCTATGACGGCTTTTGGCCCAGTTCAGTGGATTTCATTTTAGCCGTTTTCTTCAGTTACTGTGAAAATTAATTTCAACAACTGTATTCTGAATGTACAAATAGCATTTTAAAACATGCTTTCATTTTGATTCTACATAAACGAATTAACAAGAAAAAAATCATGAATATTAAAAGCACATACAATGTTAATTAAAGCAATGTTAAAAGTCAAAATATTTAGATTGCTGTTATTACCATTACGAGCGACGCAAAAATGAGCCATGAATAAAAAAGTCACATCAATGCAAATTGGCTTGATTAATTTCACTTCGCCTAATCCTATTAAAGCTTCACAATTCGTCAACGTTCGTAAACAAAAATTCATTCGAAATATTATACGAAGCGGTTATTTTGGAGTAATTAGTCTTAACGAGCGTACGGGGCACATAAAAGCAACTAAACGTTTTTCAAATTCATTGTGGTTGACTGCCTTTTTAACCGACTTCCAAAAAAAGGAGGAGGTTCTCAATTCGGCTGTGTTTTTTTTAATATATGTTACCTCCGTACCACCTCATTTATAAACCGATTTGAAAAATTATTTTTTATTTGAAAGAGTATTCTTTCGAAATGGTCCCATTTAAATTTGGTGAAGATCTGGTGAAGAACTTCGGAGATAGACAATGGAAGTCCTCAATGACGAACAGTACGCATAATGTGATGGTGTGATTATGTTACGAGCAGTGTCTTTAGGACCTGTCCAATCATGTTTTAATTAAACCACTAAAATAAAAAAAATAAAAAACATTTTAACAAAAAAAACACCAAATTCAGCACCGACTTCTGAAACTGTTTATTTTATAATAATTATTATATTCTTTTTTCGGTTTTTTGAAGTCAGTTTTATTTTTGTTAAAATGTTCGCCACTGCTGAACATGTGGTCCTGGGTTCGATCCCCAGGTCGGACAAAGTGGTATTGGGTTTTTCCATTAGGAATTTCTCGGTAGTAGCTCGGAGTCTGGGTTTGTGACCGGTTAATGGCAATAGCCTCGCCCCCTATTACATGGGACTTAAACATAACTGGCGAAACGAAGGTGTACGAAAACACCACTGCTGAAGCCTTCGGGGAATACAAGGCGTGATGTTATGTTATGTGGTTTAATACGACATTGATTAGCTGAGAGTGCTTAGACTACGCAATTTTGCCAAACAAAATTTAATTTACGTAAGACGAGATTTTCGGGTACTATTACAAAATTGTAGGCGTCACGTTCTATTTTTGGTAATGTTTTGATTGTAAACAGTTAGTAGAGTGGTTTGGAAGGATTTGTGAAATGTTTTTTGTTTTCAATGTTAGCTACCCTTTTTGCAGCGCCTAGGCATTTTTGTTTTCAATGTTAGCTACCCTTTTTGCAGCGCCTAGGCATTTTTGTTTTCAATGTTAGCTACCCTTTTTGCAGCGCCTAGGCATTTTTGTTTTCAATGTTAGCTACCCTTTTTGCAGCGCCTAGGCATTTTTGTTTTCAATGTTAGCTACCCTTTTTGCAGCGCCTAGGCATTTTTGTTTTCAATGTTAGCTACCCTTTTTGCAGCGCCTAGGCATTTTTTTTGTTGTAACACTAAGGACAAAAATTGAAGCAAGCCCTCAATTTTTATTGCTCTTATAAATGCTGTTTTAACATAACTCACGCTTGTATTTCCCGAAGGTTTGGGCAGAGGTATATAGTAATACTCTCATTTTGCCGTTATGTTTAAGTTCCATATAATAGGGCACAAATCTAAACTCCGGGCTGCTACTGAGGAATTCCACGATAACACTTTACCCGCCCTGGGGATTGAACCTAGGACCTCACGATCAGCAGTCGCGCCTGCAACCACTAGACCAACGAGGCAGCAAAATGCTGTTTTATATCCTAAAAAGGTCATTCCAGACGTTATGTCACATTGCTAAGCTCTCAATTTTGTTACCATAATGTCTGGACTATCTGAATAAAAAATAAGGAACGAAGGTAAGGAGTCCATGACCGTGTTTTGGCGTTCCTTCTCAGAGACCGCGTTGTATGGAACAACAAAAATAAAAATATTTGCTAGTACGAATGTCTTTATAAATATACTGACTGGTAATCAAAATCACATAAAAAACATTCACACAGACTAATGCACTCCCAAATTTGGCTCAGCAGTGCAAAAATTGGGCACCAGAATTTTTACTCCAAGCCTTTGCCTGCATCTAAGTGTGTGACAGAGTAATCGATATTGCAGTTATGAACATAGTTCCAGAGTTTGGAGCTGAACTTCCTAAAACCGGGTACCTACCCAAGCTAATGTAATTTCAAAGAACGCTTTTAGTGTCCAGCGAAGCGATGTTGCAAAAAGTTTGGCATTCTTTCTGGTGGAAGCCCAGAGTAATTCTGGTCAAAATTAAGTAAAATGTTATAACAATGATCTTACTTTCATACTTCATCATATTTTATTAAGTACCCATCATCCAGCATGAGGTTTTCAAATAAGTCAAGCATATTTAATTTGAGTTTATTTTCTATTGATCTGCTTGTAGTTCTTGCGGACCGTTTATACGTAACCGGGCAGTTATTGGCGAAACCTGAAGGGTCCCCAACCAATGGGGACGAAGTAAAAGTTTACAAAAGATTTTTTCTTGGAAGATACTAAAAATACACTTAGCATTATAACTCGTACTGAAGTAGATGATGAGACCCTCCTATTTAATAGTGAAATGAGGTCAAATTTTGTTCCCGTTCGTGCTGCGAATTAAAAACTCCAATCTCTTTGGGAGATGAATTGTGAGGTACGACGTGAAATATTAAAAGAGCGACATTTACGGCTTATTAATTTATAAATTATTTTTTCTGTGTGTACTGATAATTTTCAATCATGAAAATGGAAAAAGAGAAAGATATATTCTGCCTAGCCTTTTCCCAACTATGTTAGGGTCAGCTTCAAATCTAACTAGATGCGACTGAACATCAGTATTTTACACGAAGCGACTGCCATCAGACCTCCGCAACCCAGTTACTGGGTAATGCCGATATCCTAAAGTTAGACCCGTCGTCAGACTGTCGGACTTCTGACTACCTGTAACGATTGTCATAGGTATTCGTATGACACCCGGGACCGACAGTTTAACATGCTCCCCGAGACACAGAGGGGTCTCGACGTGTAAAGAACGGTCACCCATTCACAGACTGACCGCGGCAAGCACAGCTTAACCTTGCGAATCGTATGATCCACGAGTTGTTAATTAGCCACGAAACCTTCAAAAAAGAGAAAGAGATATAAGAGAACCTATTTATGTCTTAAATAGTGGCGTGCTTATAGGGCAAGCCCGATATTTTTTTGGTACTTATTTTGATGTGCAAGGTAAATTATGACAATATATTTTATGCCTATCATTAGTAAACCATAATTCGATCTTAAGATCTCCAACTATTTGCTATCAGACGAATTATAAATATCAAAATAAGTACCAAAAAAAATCGAGCTTGCCCTATAGGCACACCACTGGTCTTAAACTACCTCGTTAATCTAGTGGTGGCAAGCGCGACTGCTGATCGTGAGGTCCTGGGTTCGATCCCCAGGTTGGTCAGTGTTATTGGGGTTTTCCGTGTGAAATTCTTCAGTAGCAGTTCTTCTTCAGAGTTTAGATTTATGCCCGGTTGATGGCAATGGGCTCGCCCCCTATTACATGGAACTTAAAACCTAACGGCAAAATGAGCGTGTTACTATGCACCTCTGCAGAACCCTTCGGGGAATATAGGCGTGATGTTTTGTTGTATTTATATCTTGGAAAATAGTTCTTGTGTCGTCATCATCAAAGTCAACAGTTGCGTTGCGTCAAGGAGTTGTATTGACCGTAGTCACCACGTTGAGCAGGTCTAAGACTACAGACCACACCGGTGATGATGTTGCCCGTCATTGAGGCTAGAAAGTTAAGATAGATACAATACGCCCGATGTATCTTGGCGAGGCTGTTTGGTTGGTTTATTCATGATTTGTATAGTATTATTGGCTGCGTAGTCATTTGGCGCGCACTTCAGACTCGCCAAGATACATCGGCCGTATTGTACTAATTTCGATCCATCTTGATCCTTCTTTGTCTCTCACTTTATGTCAGTCTATGTTTTGTTATGTAGTTGAATTTCAATCCTGTTTTGTCTATTGTATACATGGCGACAAATCAAGCTATAAAAATCCAGGTTATGCTGCTGGTATGGAATTTACGTACAATGAGAGGTCAGCTTATACTGGAAATGTATAGGTTGATTTGTCGACGTGTGTACAAGAGTAAAAATAAATGTTGGAATGTAATAGATACTTAATCTTTCTTTCTTTCCTTCCTTTCCATCTTAAGTTGTCAGAGCCAAGAACATCAGCTCAAATATTTTTTTTGTTTTAATTTTATCTGTGGTGATAAAATTTACGCGTTATCTATATTATCTATACTTCTATACTATAGTCTATACTAATATTATAAAGAGGAAAGATTTTATATTTTTGTATGTAACGAATAAACGTAAAAACTACTGGACCGATTTCAAAAATTCTTTTGCCGTTAGAAAATTACATTATCACTGAGTAACATAGGCTACGGGCGGAGCCGTGAGGATACAGCTAGTACCTTATAAAAATATAATTATAAAATAAATTGCAATAACTTACCTGTCTCCTTTGTTTCTATTAAAATATATGAAACTTGTTTTTGAGAAAGAAGTTTCAGAGACGAGGCTTCAATGTAACGTTGTTTGCTCCACTTCGTTACATAATAGGTTAGCGCGGTAGACATCATTAGGGAACTTGAGCTTTTCTAGGAAAAAACCTTTTTACACGAAGATAAAACAAATAAAAGGTTTTTTTTTATTCTGAATGTGCAAAACTGTTTAGGAAACAAGTAAAGGTGCGTACAAACATGACAAGGTATGCGCCGCGAATGATTTGCCACGCATGCCTCAGGCTGTGTGAACGGGGTGGCTCACTGTGAGCAGTAAATCCCTAAGACGTGCGTGACAAGCCAATCGCGGCGCATGCCTCGCTATGTTTCTACGCACCTCTATGTTAACAAAATCATAGCTGTACAAATAACTTGTGTTGACCTCCTGTTGCGTTCTCGTCGTCTATTGATAAACTTACTACTCGTAAGAGGCCCAGATGTATGAAAATGCACTAAGACAGAAGCCCGAAAGTCTGAAAACTGGACTAACTTAAAGTATCGGCATTGCTTAGTAACTGGGTTGCGAAGGTCTGATAGCATTCACTCCGTGTAAAATACTGGTACCCAGCCGCATCTGGTTAGACTGGAAGCCGACCCCAATATAGTTGGGAAAAGGCAAGGCAGATATATACTGAGAATGCACTTGAATAGAAATAGAAGTCAAACAAATAATTATGTTCCTCAGTAAAATTGCAATAAATAACCTTCTTCTTTTTCTCCCTGCCCTTATCCCATACCAGGGGGGGTCGGCACAACATATATTTCATAAATCCATGTTGTTAGAGGTTTTGGCTTATTGTTTTATGACCGGCCGCTTACCTGCGATTGTGATCATAGGATGATAAACTTTTGCACTCTGTATATCAGTGCCCGCCGCAAAACTACGATAATAAATAACCCACAAAAGATACAAAAATATACATCAGTTCATGGTTAAACTTATCTGTGGCGCCTACCGAAGCGTGGGCCCATTGTTGGCAATATGCGTGTACTATCAACAATAGCACCACTCACAGAATTCTTTTTTCATTAATGAAGTGCTCTTTTGCAAATGAAATGCAGCGTATAAAATGCATAAAATTCTTTTATTGACTGCAATAAATCAAATTAATGCGAAACTGCCTGTGGCATTTATTTTCAAAAACATACCTCGATACATGATCAGATTTTTACATTATATTTACGTTTCTAGGAATGAAGGAAAATCACCAGACATGCCACGTGTAACAGCTAGTTCACAAAGAAACTGTTTACAGGATCCGTTTTAGCGAATCCGTTTTTATTTTGGTCATGGCGCTGTAGTTGCATGAGCGAGTTCACATACACGACAGTATTCCGAATCCAGTAAAAACTACTGGTTCCGTTATTTTTATCATATCCTGCCTGCCAGATGCGACGCAGCTACCATTTGTTTAACTGATCCGTCGGTACAGGTGTGAACAACACATCCAGTATCGACGGTGAACGGGCTGTAAGCTCATTTACAATTGGAAACTTTCCCAAAGCGAGTTTCATGTTATCTCTGTTGTCTCGCCGAAAAAGACTAAGTCAGAGCGAGTCTTGCTGCAAATCCTTGTGTAAATCAGCCTTTTTCATGCTTAATCCTTCCGAGCCAACCTCCTAATTCTAAACGATTCAATTAGTGAGTAGTCGAACGATTCGGTTTGCTGTCTCTTTCCGTCTCGTTACGAGAATCTTAGAAATTGCCTCACTGCGATACCTCGCGGTCGCGGTTAAGCTCGCTACCTTGATGTCACCTCCATGTAAAACAAATTAATGCAAATAGACAGGCACGTACATGCCGAAGGATACCTCCTGCGATACATCGCGGACTACTTGGAGGTTTTCGGCATGTGCGTCACTTAGCTTTTTCCCAACTATGTTGAGGTCAGCTTCTAGTCTAACCAGATGCGGCTGAATACCAGTATTTTACACAGAGCGACTGCCATCAGACCACTGCAACCCAGTTACTGGGCAATGCCGATACCCTAAGGTTAGACCGGTTGTCAGACTTTCAGGCTTCTGACAACCCGTAACGATTGTCATAGGTATTAGTATGACACCTGGGATCAGCGGTTTAACGTACTTTCCGAGGCACGGAGGGGTCTCGATGTATAACGAACGCTCATCCATCCACATATTGACCGCGGTAAGTGAAGCTTAACCTCGCAAATCATATGATCCGCGCGGTTAGTAATTAGCCACGAGCCACTCCCCTCGAGGACACCTTATAAATATAAACTACTAGCACTTAGCCCTTGACTTCATCCGCGTGAATTTTAATACAAACTTCCATCCCCTATTTTATTCCCTTAGGGGTAGAATTTCCAAAAATCCTTTCTTAGTGGATGCCTACGTCATAAAAGGAACCTACATTTCAAGTTTGTAGTCCCAGTGGTTTGGGCTCTGCGTTGATGAATCAGTCAGTCAGTCACGACAAGTAATTATATTGGGTGTAAAAAATACCCTTAACAAAGCCGAGAGCCACGTATTCTTCATCATTACGAAGATTTTTTGGTATTGGGCCATACCTGGGGACCAACTGGTTATGGAGATATTGAAGGACAAAGTCACCATATTTTTGAACGTTTTTCACGAAAACTAAGGTTAAATGTTATTACTAAACATTCTTCTATACAAACATTATCAACATTTTCGAAATGTAGGCACAGTCCTATGCGCGCGCGCTTACATTGCGTGCTACAAATAAAAGCTGTTTTTTATACCAAAAAATAAAGCAATTATTTTCGCTGTATGTTACTTAGTTTTATGTACAGTATGCGTAGACTTCGGCTTCGTTAAGGCAATTTTTTACCCAGTATAATTATGTAATGATAAAAAAAGTGATGTCAAAGAAAGCTGTTGTGCTTGCTTCATAAAATAAATAAATACCTCAACGTCTCTGTTTATAGCACTCAGTTACGGAACTCCTGGTTGTACAAATATTGCGTGGAAGAAACTTCGTCCAATATCTTTTTGTTGTGAACTCCACGATTAACTTTGTTGCGGCGTTCGTCTGCTTTATTTCTTGCTACATACGAGTACGAGCATGAAACTGTTTTGTTTATTTTTCTTGGTTAAAAAGTTGTGAAGTTGATACGTACGGCGTTTTTTTTATCAAGAATGTTTTTGCATAGCAGTGGGACTTTCTATACTGGTGGTTTTGCGAAAAGTTTAAGTTACGTTGTCGCAATAGTCGACACGTTTGGTGCAGTGGTTGAGCGATCGGCTTCTGCGCTACGGGTCGTGGATTCGATTCCTACATGGAACAAATATTTGTATACCCAATAGATAGTTGTTCCGGGTCTGGGAGTTTTGTGCTTTTGAAGATTTGTGTCTGTAAATGCACCCACGATACAGGAGAAATCCTAGTGTGGGGCAACGTTTTTTAAAACCAAAAAAAGTGATGTATTTTGTTATCTCTTTATATATCGTCACCGGAAAGCCAATACTACTTAAGCGCCATTTTTTTTATATATATCGTTGGATTGGGTTTAATAAATCCAATCCAACGATATATATAACTCATTTTGGCCAAAAATGGCGCTTAAGTAGTATTGGCTTTCCGGTGACGATATATAATTCGACTGTACGTGTGTATGTCACTGAACTCCTCCTAAATGGCTGGACCAATTTGAATGTTTTTTTTTGTAAGCGTTTGGGTGGCGCCCTGGATGGTTTAGATTCACAATTGGACCCGGTAGGTGGCGCTGCTGTCGGTATGTCACCAAATTTTCCGGGCAGGACGACGTCTGTTGGGTCTGCTAGTCTAATCTAAATACTAATTACCGTTTTATTAGTACGGTTTAATACAGTCTACAGCTTCTTCTAAAAGTGGATGAATTATCCGTCAAGCCAGTATCCTCACAACGAGGTCAGGCTACGTTGCATCTGAAGCCTGTCAACGGCGTGGCTTGTTTTGGCAAGTTACATGGTCATCCTACGTCTTACGTCCACGTGCTCATCAGAGGCACGTCAAACTCAAAATCAAAACTCATTTATTCAAAATGTGTTAAGAAACTGTACCTTCAAAACGTCAAATGCACCCGTCACCGCTTTCTCTGTGAAGAAGTCATAGACAACAATCGCGTGTAGGTGACCATCACAGGGATTTTAAACGCTTTAAAATAAACAGTGACCACGTAAAAAGACATATGCCTTGTTGGTCTAGTGGTCGCAAGCGCGACTGCAGAGCATGGGGTCCTGGGTTCGATCTCCAGGTCGGGCAAAGTGTTATTAGGTTTTTCCATTAGGAATTTCTCAGTAGCAGCCCGGAGTCTGGATTTGTGCCCGGTTAATGGCAATAGGCTCGCCCCCTATTACATAGGACTTAAACATAACAGGCGAAACGAGGGTGTACTAAAAACACCTCTGCCTAACCCCTCAGGGTATACAAGGCGTGATGTTATGTTGTTATAATATACATACATAAAATCACGCCATTATCCCGTGGATGTAGGCAGAAACTATAGAACGCCACATGCTCCGATCCTTACTTAATCCTTTCGCGTCATCCACATTCATAGATCTTGTCATACACGCATGTCGGTTGAAAGAACTACGCACCTGTCCTTTGTGAAGAACATCACCAATAACATCGATATAATATATCGATGTTATTGGTGATGTTCTGATTTTACTTCTTTTCGTGTGGTTAGTAACTAACCTGGTGTCAGAGTTTATGCCGCCCATGGGCCTCTGACTTGGCTTCACATGCCGTCGAGAAATATCTGTCAAGCATGCCGTTTCCTCACAATGTTTTCCTTCACCGTTTTTAAGCAAGTGATAATTATACACGATGAAGGACATATTATATCCTTCTAGAGCCATAATTATAATCACGTAAAATATTCATACCAAAAATATATTTGAAAAACAATCCATAAAACTTACTCCTACACGAATTTACGTTAAAACGTACCATAATTATTTTAATATGGTGAAGTTGCAAACTTTCCTATCCAAATATATTGCGTGCAGATAAGCGGTATTGCGGTAATTTATGAATAGATTTACTGAGCGGCTCCAGCGTGCATTGAACGTGCTATTCCAGACCGCTTTGCTTTGCCAATTTACATTTTTATTATCCACCTCGTGTGAGCTGTTTGCACAGCCACAGTACAAACATTTTGCGAAGCTTGTGTCGCTCCAATTTGCGATACACCAAAGGTTTGAAGCTCCTGCTAACCAAACTAGTGTTTTTAATTTGGAAGCGTTCGGCTTGTTGCTCTCTCGGTTGGAAGAAATAGAAAAACGAAGAGATTGCACGTTTGTTAAGTGAGCATTTCTATATTGGAAAAATTGCTTTGGCTAACTGTTTTCCTGGAAGAGAGGATGTTGGTGGCTAGTAAAACAGGAACTACAGTTTTTTTGTGTTTCGTTTCAATATTAGAAAAATACGGACTCGGTTCTTAATAAATTAATTTTGATATTTTTTTCGACAAAAAGTATTTCGAAAACCACAACACATTTAATAAACCACATACAAGAATTACTACAAAACAAATAATTGTTTAATCTCCATTAAAAAAATCTACAGAATTAATCATGATTCTGGCTAGAACAAAAGGTTGTCTTCACTCTGATATTATAATTGACGACACTTTTGGTGCAGTGGCTGAGCGATTGGCTTTTGCGCTACGGGACGTGGGTTCGATACCCGCACGGAACAAATATTTGTATGGCCTACAGATAGTTGTTCCGGGTCTGGCGTTTGTGCATGTGAAGATTTGTGTCTGTAAACGCACCCACGGTGCAGGAGAAACCATAGTGTGGGGCAATTTAATAAAAAAAAGGAACGAAATTACTTAGCATTTTTTTAAAGCTTTTCGCCGAATTTCTCCAAATATTGATCAGCTGAAGTATTGTAGTCATGGTGCCGACGCATGTGGTTGCCAATATCCAGCATCCTTCATCTTCGAAGATAGCGAGTGTAGTGTGGTCCAATATCCGATGCATATGTGCACCGTTCGCTTTGCCTTTATATTTCAATATTCCATGTAAAGGTGTCCATTGAGGAGGTTTCAAATTTGTGTCCGTCTTGTATAAGATTTCTGTATCAAGAAGCTAGAGAGCTTTATTGGTTGTTTCCACGTGTTCGTTCAGGTAGGTGAGGCGAATATGAATACCTATGCTTCTACGTATCTATTTCTACAGAAATATCTTCTATAATGTCATTTACAGATCCTTTGGTGCATGTCTGCGTTGTTTATTGATGTTTTTACATAACAGCATCATGCCCGTATTCCCTAAAGGGTGAGGCAGAAGTGTATAGTAATACCCTCATTTCGCCCTTATGTTTAAGTCCCATGTAGTAGAGGGCGGGCTTATTACCATCAACTGGGCACAAATCAAAACTCCGGTTTTCTACTGAGGAATTCTACACGGAAGAACACAATAACACTGCTCGACCTGGGGATCGAACCCAGGACCTCACGATCAGCAGTCGCGCTTGCCAGTACTACAGCAACGAGGCAATTATTATTATGATGTTTTATTATTTACTAGCGACCCGCCCCGGCTTCGAACGGGTGCAATGTAGATACTAATGTGGGGCATATAAACCTTCCTCTTGAATCACTCTATCTATTAAAAAAAAACCGCACCAAAACCCGTTGTGTAGTTTTAAAGATCTAAGCATACATAGGGACAGACAGACCGCGAGTTTGTTTTATACTATGTAAAGAATAATAATAATAATTTATCATTTATTCTCTCTTCACAAAGATAAATAAATTAACTTAATTGCAGTTCACGTTTCAATGTTAACGCATATAACATTAATTCATCTGACTTAATTAATTCTGTCACAAAGGTAGTGAAATTAAATAAAAAGTTACTACGAACTACACATATTTTGTACTCTGTACCAGTTCTTTAGTATCCTCAAATTGGGGTCCCTAAACTGGGACTTCGCAACACAGCTACTACACTGCGCAAACAACGTGAGTCAAGGAAAACTTTTTGAATTCTAAAGCCGAAAGTCAGTTTCCAGAAAAACAAATAAGTATTGGATTTTTTACAGTAGCAATGCATCGGGGACTGATTAACGAGCGCACGTCGCGCTCCGAGACTCCTGACGTTTTAAATGCCACTCTCGTTTACCGCGTGACTGAGAATTCGCGCCTCGTTTTGATTTTACATTCCTCTTTTGTTTTGCTGGCACGGAAGGTATTTGTTTCTGCCTCTGGGGGTTCTGTACGCTTACGAAGTAGTGACACACTTCCGTAGTTAAGTACGGTTGGAAAATATTACTCTGTTCGTTTGATTTCTGTTATTTTTTTAACCACAGCTGAATTACTGGTGTTTTTACCTTGTCTTTATGCATTTGCAAAATGCTTAGAGAGAAAGTCATATTACTACATGCGGATGGCCCACATCTAATGTTAGTCGAAAAGGGGGTACTAAGTCGAAAGGGTGTTAAAGTACACATAATAATGGATAACTTTTGTTCTACAACTTTCCTCAAAAGTCATTAAGTCATTAGTTTAAGAGAAATTGCTGTTCAAAGATTTCATAAAAAATACGTTAAATTCCATCTATCCTCAGCTATGTTCAGCTGTGTTTACATTTAAGATCATATTTGGGGTCACGGATTAGAAGCTCCATTTCCTGAATTCGTGACTAAAGCAGGGATGAAGAATTTTCGAAAAAACTAAAATAAAAATTATATTTCATGGAAAAAAAATTAATCGTATTTTGAAAGGACATGGCCAATTTCTGTATGGGCGTCGGCATAGTTATCGAATTTATTGTACACCAATGATTTTTTGTGTTTTATATTCGTGAATATTGGCACATTAAATTGCTATAAAAAAAAACTCATAGAACTCGTCATTACTACAGACTAGACGTAAATAGTTTCACTAAACCTTTAATCAGATCGCTGGCAATAAGTGTATAGAATTATAATGTAACATGTAATACATTTTTACAGGTTATCCTTATCTATATTTTTATAATTTAATTACCAATTAACAAGGAAAACACAAAATAAAACCAGATAAGGTATAAATAATTATTTATTAATTAGAGAAAACAAATAATAATAAATCAGATTCAGTTTTTTCTACTCCAACTTCATACCTGTGGTTGAGCATTGGTTATCCAATGCGAAAGTCATGTTTGATGGTGTGCAGAAAGCGAGGATATGCGATGCCTCTGCAACCTTTGCATGGCTATTCCGCAGTTGATGCATGCACTTCATAATGATCCACAAAACAAATCCGAAACGCTATGTAAATCAGAGTCCAGTGTTAATAGCAAGGTAATTGAGTGGTAGAAGGTATCAGTCAGTAGATAAGCGGGGGTCAAATTGAGAAAATAATCGCAAAAATTCAAACAGTAACGCAATGAAGAATCTGCAATGAAATGACATATGGCATTACATTGACATTTGACATAGACAAAAACACACTGTCAAACAAGTAAACGCGTTCCGTTTTAAGTATTTTATTTTGTCTGAAATATTAAAAAGAAACTATCTTACGCATCAACATAAATTATGATAAGATAATTTTATTAAATGCAACAATTACCAATGAAGATAGTTTCGTATGAGTAAAATGTTCCTAATAAGAGCAATTGTCATCCATATCACACGTTTACAAGTAGTAAGAGTGGTTTGGAACGTCCAATATTATTTTTTATCTTTCTCTATGGTACATTATGGCGGACGTTGACAAACGGTACTTTGAATTCATCTTGCATTACTTATTATTTTGTAATCAAAATTGACAAGTTCAGAGAGGCTAAAAACTACGTATTAATTCATTTTTCTATTTCTTTTTTACAATATTATTTACTATGTATAAGTATATAGAATGTACTTTTTTGTCCATGTCCTTTTAACATCTTCTTTAAAACAATCATCACTGATACATTAAGTGGCCCGCGGCTTAGTACCCCCTTTCCGACTAACCTTGTATACTTAACGTACGTTTATCTTCAAGTTAGGACAATCCAAATCTTTGTGACTGTGGGGGGATCTATTTCGAATCGTGTCCAATTACGATGATAGCCGACAGCAAAATGACAACCGAGTAAAATCATCCGGGTAGTATGTACCGAAACTCACCCCATTTTCGTTATTTTCGTGGGAGGAGGCTACAGTAAATTTATATTATTGAATTTATATATTGTCAAATATAAATAGTCTTTCTCCACATTTTACACAACAAAAGTAGTCTACCCGTAGAAATAATGTCATATAAAGAAAAACATAACATTATTAGCCCATTACTGTCCCACTGCTGGGCACGGGCCTCTGCTCAGAATGAGAAGGATTTAGACCTTAGTCCACCACGCTAGCCTGGTGCGTATTGGTAGACTACACACACCATCGAGAACTTTATGGAGCCGTCTCAGGTTTGCAGGTTTCCTCACGATGTTTTTCTTTCACCGTTAACGCAAGTGATAATCAAATTTTAATCCGCACGTGAGTTCGAAAAGTCAGAGGTACGCGCCGGGATCGAACTCAGACCCTCCTGCAAGGAAGGCTAGCTTTCAAACGCTAGGCTATCACTGGTTTATGATTATAAAGAAAAACACATGCATCAGTTATAATTATACTTGGTAAGGGAATATGGTACGCATAAAATTCAATGGTGAATTTCCATTCCAATTAACATTAATTAATGTATTGAATTCTGAAAAGACGAACTGCAATTATGAGTCCCAGTAAATTATACGCCTTCATTAAATTTAACATGATAATTCTCTACAACGACCACAAAGAGTATCGGAGCATAAAATTGAAGCGAACACAGTTAACCAATTATTAATGACAAGCTTCGATGGACCAGAATGGAATTCTGGCCAGAATAACTAGAGAGCAGCGAATGCAGAGAACGAATCGAGTCGAATGCACAGACATGCCAATTGGATTTAATAGAAAAGTAATTAAGCTGATCTTTAAAGCGGCGGTCAATTTATTTTATCGGGTAGCGGGACGAGATGGGAAATGAACGTGTCCGCCGCGGGAGTTGTAGGGTTAACTATCTAGTTCTAACGTTACTTTTAACTGGCAGAGAAAGATTAACCCGATGCAGACCACGATAGTGGATTGTTTTTAATAGAAATTGAATTTTCTAAGACGAAGCTTGTTTATGATTTATAAAATGTATAAATAAAAGCTTTTTAAAAAGCTCCAACGTTATGCTAATTCATCGTTGGTAGTTGTGCAGCTTTTAGCTACGTCATATTCTTTTGCAATGTAATAGAGTGTTTACCCAGACTTCATCTAAAAATATTTCAGCTTAAGAATATTTTATACTTTTTAAAATCCACAGTTTAGAGCTAAGTAAATAATTTAAAGGATTCTTTAAAGTTTATGTATGAAAAGAACGTAAAATTGCAGCTTAATACCTCAGATCGCA
This sequence comes from Amphipyra berbera, assembly GCA_910594945.2. Taxonomy (NCBI): domain Eukaryota; kingdom Metazoa; phylum Arthropoda; class Insecta; order Lepidoptera; family Noctuidae; genus Amphipyra; species Amphipyra berbera. Next base: position 18,436,929 of record OU343128.1, on the reverse strand, counting down.
GAAACTGAGCTTAAAACTTTTCTATAGTGAATTTGCTAAAGTAGGATTTACTCGATAGATGGTTATTCGCAAGTAGCTTGTTTGTGTCTTCCGCAGAGGCATGGCAACCCCGTCTTCCCATAATTGACTTTCCTTGTATTCCTTATAAAGTTATTCTAACACCCGGGGCGTTTCAACGCTGAAATTCTAGTAAAATGTTAGATAAGAACTCTTTAAGTAGATGGTAGTGTTAAGAAATAAGTAAAACGAAATCGGTTATAAAAAGTTTTTGATTTTAACATCATTTTGTAATTTCCAGATTCAAAAATTCAAACTTTCATATAAAAATCCATTGTAAAACATTTTATATCTATACTGATATTATAAAGAGGAAAGATTTGTATTTTTGTACGTAACGAATAAACTTAAAAACTACAGGACCGATTTCAAAAATTCTTTTGCCGTTCGAAAGCTACATTATCACTGAGTAACATAGGCTATATTTATTACTGGAATAAAACTTCTTACGCGGGCAGAGCCATGAGGACACAGCTAGTTTATTATATAATAAAAAGTATCCGCAAGCAGTGTATTAATATAAACGGATAAATGAATTAAAATAGTCTCTAGGAAAATGACAAAGTATATTAATTTATACAAGGTTAGTCGGAGAGGGGGTACTAAGCCGCGGGCCACTTAATCTATCACTGATGATTGTTTTAAAGAAATTGTTAAAATTTCAAAATTTGACAGAAAAAAATTCAATGCAAAATTATTTTTATTTTAGTTTTTTCAATATTTCTTCATTCCTGCATTAATTACGAATTCAGAAAATGGAGCTTTTAATACGTGTCCCCAAATATGATCTAAAATGCATACACAGCTGATCATAGCTGAGGATAGATAGAATTTAGCGTATTTTTTATGAAATCTTTGAACAGATATTCCTCTTAAACTATTGACTTTTGGGGAAAGTTGCAGAACAAAAGTTATCCATTATTATAGGTACTTTAACACCCTTTCGGCTTAGTACCCCCCTTTCCGACTAACCTTGTATTTATAGACCTCAAAACTGAATGAATGATTAATTTATCTAAATAGATCTTTAAAGTTGTAAGACTTTTGACATTCATAAGTGTTTGGGGATTTTATGTGGACTGATCTTCTGAAGGCAACAGAAGAGTTGGCCTATAACATATATATTTTTTTTCTTTTTTTTTTTTCTTCTGACTAGGCTAATTGTGTTTTTTTTTAATGTTTTTAATTTAACTAAGTTCTTGATATTACTTATTTTATTTTTGACATTTTATCCATATTATTGATTGTGACTTTTATTGATTATTATTATTGTATTAATCTTGTATTCGACACAAATGTATTTTTGTTCAGAATAAATAAAATTCAAATTCAAATATTCCGTATAAATTGCTCAAACGTAGCTAGCAAGCACAACTCTGCAGTGCAAAGCTCAAAGACCTGGCACGCGGTGTTGTCACCAGCAGAACATTTATTCGTAAGTAGGCAACATGCAGTAGTAGCCTAGCGGTTGAACGCTTCTGTGCCATGTACGAGGGTTTGAGTTGCAGCCCGATCTCTGACTTTTGAAATTCATGTGTGGATTAGAATTTGCTTATAACTTTCCTTAGCGGTGAAGGATAACATCGTCAAGAAAATAGTACGACAAAAAGGGCTTCAAAAAAGTTCTTGATGGTGTGTGTAGTACGCCAACCCGCACCAGACTAGCGTGATGGACGTGGTAGGCGAAGAGGCTTGTACCTAGCCAGTGGTACAGTAATGGGCTGGATATCTAAACCGCCACACAGTAATAGAACCACATTTATTTGCATCCATGGTATTCACTCTCTGCTGCACAGTTCCAGATGTTTAATTACAGACGAAAGATGAAGAAGTTAGCAAAACTTTACAAAGGTCAACGTACGAAACATGGTAATGACGTTTAAATAAAAGTTCTACCATATTTTGGAGTATAGTCTCGTGAATGGTAATTCAAGAGCGAGTAAATGGCGAGAGTTCTCAACTCGCCCGGAGGCTGTATGAAATAGGAAAAGTTTGTGTTAATATGAGATATTTTTATACTTTGATGTCGTTTTCGTGTTTCAACAGCGACCGTTACGACGGAAATATCATATTATCTTTATAGTTTTTTAAGTGGAATTCAAGCGAGTTTTGCATATTCTTATTAGCATTAAAAAAAGTTTGCGAAGACACTGATACTTAAAAACTCTTTGGACATTCTGTTTTATCAACAAAAATGTACCTAGATTTTAAAAATCGAATAAGATTAAACAACAATTCCCAAGCTTACAATAAAACAAAGATAAAAAAAACACTGAATTTAAATCAAACTTTAAAATAGCAGCGCAACATCTTGTTACAGCCCAGTGAATGCGCTCCAAGGAGGAGAGCTCACAAATTATGAGCCTCTCCCTCCGGCCGTTTAAATAATCTCGGCGAGCAATAAAAGCCGGCCACGCTATATATTGCAAGTACACCGAACCCATTAGAGGGCGCAGAGCAAACGTCCTCGCAAACTAATGGTCTAGCGATGGGTAAACCGTGCCCTGACGTTACAGGAACACGTTGTAAGCACCTTAAACTGTATGCATTGCACTCGATTATTGGCGGCCGATTAGAACTAGTTGGGCAAACATCACTAGTTGTATAGTCAACTAGTTTTATAATGGGCTTGTGAATTGGGTTCGTTTACGTAAGAGGAGATTAAATAAGTTGCTTCACCTTTTTGTTTGATCCCTTTTTAGTTAACGTAGTGATTTAGTTCCTGTAGTAGTGCGAGTAGGTTTTGTTTATATTGTAAAGAATAAAAATAAAAACATCACGCCTTGTATTCCCCGAAGAGTTCAGCAGAGGTGTTTTTTGTAACACCCTCGTTTTGCCAGTTATGTCTAAGTCCCATGTAATAGGGGGCGAGCTTATTTCCATTAACCGGGCACAAATCCAGACTCCGGCTGCTACTGAGAAATTCCTAAAGGAAAACCCCAATATTACTTTGCCTGACCTGGGGATCGAACCCTGGACCTCACGATTAGCAGTCGCGCTTGCCACCACTAGACCAACGAGGTAGTCGTTCTAAAATAAAAACAAAATCGTGACATCCCTAACATAACAATCAGTCCATTACCGTCCCATTGCTGGGCGTGGCCCTTTTTTTTAGATTGAGAAGGGTTTATAGGCCTTAGTCCATCACGCTGGCTTATTACGGGTTAGCAATTTTTTTAACGTTATTATTTAAAAAAAACGTTGCCCCATACTAGAATTTCTCCTGTATCGTGGGTGCGTTTACAGACACAAATCTTCACATGCACAAACATCCAGACCCGGAACAACTATCTGTAAGGCATGCAAATATTTGTTCCGTACGGGAATCGAACCGTCGACAGCACCGTAGCGCAGAAGCAAATCGCTCAGCCAGTGCACCAAACGTGTCGTCAAGTTAGTGGACTACACACACCATCGAGAACTTTATGGAGCCCTCTCAGCAGTGCAGGTTTCCATACGAATTTTTCCTTCACCGTTATCGTACCCGATAATCAAATTATGACATACATTATGATTATAACTGCCTCGTTGGTCTAGTGGTGGCAAGCGCGACTGCTGATCGTGAGCTCCTGGGTTCGATCCCCAGGTCGCGCAGTGTTATTGGGTTTTTCCATGTAGAATTCGGATTTGTGCCCGGTTGATGGCAATAGGCTCTCCCCCTATTACATGGGACTTAAACATAACGGCGAATGAGGGTGTTACTATACACCTCTGCCTAACCCTTCGGGGAATACAGGCGTGATGTTATGTTTATTATGATTATTTTGTTACATCCCTAGAATCCAATGTTATCCAATATATTATGTATAATGTTAATTTTTTTCTACTACTAAAGGTATAATTTTCTTGAAGAGTTGGTGGGCTTAACATAATATAATCAACCCATTATTGTTTCACTTGTGGGCACGGGCCTCTTCAAGAAAATGGTTAGGCCTTTCCACCACGCTAGCCTAATGCTGATTGGGGATTACTCACTCCATCCAGAATTTTTTTTAATCCCTCTGCAGTGTGCAGATTTTCCTTCACCGTTAACGCAAATGATAATAAAATTCCTTAAACTACGTAAAAATAGTTGTTCACGAAATTGCTTTTTTAAATCCGTACATTACGCTTACCAGCTTTTAATATTATTTCGTACAAAACGGCCACATTTACCACCCCGCGTGGCCAGCAAGATACACAGTGCATATTTCTACGGCAAATAGCTGGCTGGCTTATCTCGCCGTGCACTTAGATGTTTACAGCACTAACCTCGGTCACTTGATACAGTTAATATTTACATAGTATCCCCGCTGGGATTAAGCTGTGAAAAGTAGGCATTATAATATAAGTAACAATTTTTTAATTTTTAGTAGCTCTGTTGCGGATAAGGTTTCATTGGCAAGTGTTGTGAAGTAAAAATTATAATAAAAAAATCAGGTTATTGGTTCCTACATACAAAGTTATTTTTTTATTATTTTCATAATCGTTTGAGGTGATCAAGACAAAGTTATAGCTTGGATCAGCAGGGTAGTGTCACACGACAAACATAATACCTATAAGGGTCCAGCCACATCTGACGGAAGATACGTTGGCGATCTTCTGCCGGCACACATAATTCCATATAAACATCTCACACCGTACACATGCACCGACCGAAGATGCATTATTAAAATTCCTCTAGTAAATTACGCAACGGAAGATCGGTGACGTATCTTCCGGCAGATGTGGCTTGGCCCTAAATCCAATTAACAACAACGTTAAAATATAATGACTCAACCGATACTGCGCATTATTGATCTGCTACGACAACGTAGCCGGCGTAGCAATCACATCGTCGCGGTAGCTACGTCGTAGCAAAAGTGCAGTCTTTGATTTTTACGAGCGCACATTTCATTTCCTTGACGTCTTACTACAAACTTAACGGCTTTAAATCTACAAGTAGTTCACGGAAGTGAACCAAACAGTAATCGCAGCACGTCATAAAAAAATCACGCAAACGTTTCTGAATACTTCACACGCTTTGCTTAACAGAAAAATTCAACAATTTTCCAGCACCATCCTTTCAGAGTCAAAGTAAAGGTGCCAACACTCCTATAACTGCTCTGCTGAATATTTTTATAAGAACCTGTACGTGAAGGCTTTGAACACGCCTTAAGCAGATATCGCTCTAGGCTGGACAAGTTATTTGCTGTTATTGAGCGTACAAGCCTTATATTTTGTTTGGTATATGCGAGGTTTAATATTGGGGCCGAGAGTTTTTGTATAAGTACACGTGGAGCTGTTTCGATGGACTTTTTCTGTATTTTAACGTTCTTCCCCACCGGGAATTATAACATGAAAATTACCTATCGGTTACCACCACCGATAGGTAATTTTCATGTTATAATTTTAAGAAGCTTTTACTTACGACTCCGCACATGTGTGGTTTTTGATAACGATGCAAAGTGTCTTATACTTACTTAAATACCTATATAAACCCTAAGCCTTTGGCCAGACTGCAAACGCGGGCGCGGGGCTGGCGCGGTGCGGCGAATTCAAACAGAAGAACTTCATTTGAGTGTCCATAGTGGGCACGCGGGCGCGGGAAGTGGCGCGAGGTACTTGGCGCGGGGAGCGCGCGGGTAGCTCACGCCATGGCTCGATCATACAAGTAGCTGCAGTGAGTCCGCAGGCGGCAAGCGACAACCCGCGCGGGAGCTGGGGATATCAAACTAGTTCGAGCTGACCACGCGCGTTGCTGTGATGGCGCCTTCAAAATTAAATGTTGAAGAATTAATAAGTGCTATTCAAGCACGATCTGCACTGTGGATGTCGAAACATCGTTTTTTAGTAAGAATTTTCCAGTAAAAATAAGTCTTCTTCATCCATATTATATTTTGACAAACACTGGACACGACAACGCTCAGAACGAAGCCACGCTCCACTGCGGACAGGTAAATCGCGCGCGTTCCCGTACCCGCGCCGCTCCCCGCACCGCGCTGCCAGTCTGGCCAAACACTAAGAAATACCCTAGCGATAGTCCTATTTTTTTTTTTGTTAAATGATAAATGATTTTTATTTCTGTAAATAAATCTGTTACAGATACTTTTACAAGTCAATGTAATGTTTTTTTAAGACTAGATGGCGCTGGCTTTTCCTATCTGACTAGCTCTGAGAAGAAAGAAATTATACTCAATGAGGAAGTCTCATCATCATCAGCCTATTACTATCCCAAGGCTGGGCTCGGGCCTCTTCTCACAATGAGAAGGGTCTTAGGCCTTAGTCCACTGCGCTGACCTAGTGCGGGTTGACGGACTACACACACCATCGAGACAATTTTTTGGTGCCCTCTCATGTGTGCAGGTTTCCTGACAATGTGTTTCCTCACAATGTATAATGCACGTGATAATCAAATCCAGTTTCGTACATATCATAACATCACGCCTTGTATTCTCCAAAGGGTTCGGCAGAAGTGTTTTTAGTACACCCTCGTTTCGCCTAGTTATGTTTAAGTCCCATGTAATAGGGGGCGAGCCTATTGCCATTAACTGGGCACAAGTCCAGACTCCAGGCTGCTACTGAGAAATTCCTAATGGAAAAACCCAATAACACTTTGCCCGACCTGGGGATCGAACCCAGGACCCCATGCTCAGCAGTCGCGCTTGCGACTACTAAACCAAATTCAGTTCAATTCAGTTTCGCACATGAATTCAAAAGTCAGAGGTGCAGGTCGTAATCGAACTCAGACCCTCTTACATAGAATGCAAACGTTCAACCGCTAAGCTATCACTGCTTCCATCCAATATTTAACTTTTATTTTCCACTGTCTCTTCCATTACACTTTTCTGTTCCTAACTACATCTATACCAACAATCCGATACAATAGTCCCGTCGAGAGTTTGCTTATCGACAAGATGTTTCCTATTGAAACGTTTACTGAAACTTGTTTTTATTGCAGTTTCTACTGCAAGACATTTTAGTACCAAAAGCTCATTTTCCTATACTTACAGTTCAGTAAAATTGTACCCAGTAGATACTTTAAAGTGCAATTTTCATTCAACTATTTTAAATAACACAGCAGTGAAAATTGTTTTCCTGGCCATTTCTATCTCATCTATTTTTCATAAACATCTAGAATTTACAGTAATGTTACAAACAGAGTAATAACTATTCATAATGCTCATTGCGGTTTACATTCTTATTGCAATGCACATTCTGGCGCTTAGCGCAAATGCGCAATAAATCGATCGTTTATATCCAAAAGCGCTGGAGGATAGTACTATCGCTAATACCGAAGCATTGTGGTCGGATAATAATCGCTGCATTGTCGCGAGCAGGGCTATGATCTCGGATTACCAGGGCAATTGCCGGGACTCGGCAGCGCGGCTCATCTCTCCGTATGTAACCCGAGTATACATTGCCCTACATTGATGCCGCCGGTCTGCTAATCTGTTAAGCTGCGATCGTGAGAGATACACCTAATATAGGGTATTTACAGTATAATTAGTGGACTCGAGTCCAGCCTGATTACGTGGAAATAGATTGATGTAGAGAATAAACCAATTCAACACAGCGAGGCGGGATTATAGATATCTGCACGTATTAATGGGGGCGATTTGGCGTGGCCGTTACATTTTATTGGTGTTTTCCGGTTGTTCTCTTCCTTATTTTCGTTTCGTGTAAGATTTTATTAAGGGAGGTAAAGTTATGTGGGTATCTTGTAGGCGATTGATGTACTGTAATGGGATCATTTTTCACGGAGATCAATGACTAGGTGTTTTTAAATTGCTTCTTTTTTTTCCTCGAAAAATAAAACCGGGGAACAATAGCAGGTATGTAAGTACCTACCTATTACTGTAAATCAATTCTATGTGCCGATGGCGAAGCCGTGTGGATTGTATGCTCCGCATTTGAAGAAAAATTATCAACAAATATCAATGTCTAAATTGTGGTTTTGGTGAGTACTTCAGTTTTCGTTACAATCTCTAGAAGAGCCACACATAAGTATTGTGCATTTCTGAACTTGTAACTATATTCCTCCTAGCCTTTTCCCAACTATGTTGGGCTCAGCTTCCAGTCTAACCAGATGCGGCTGAATACCAGTGCATGGAGCGACTGCCATCAGACCTCCGCAACCCAGGGCAATGACGGTATTCTAAGGTTAGACCGGCTGTCAGACTTTTGGGCTTCTGACTACCCGTAACGACTGTCAGGTATTCTTACGACACCCGGGAGCGACGGTTTAATGTGCTCTCCGAGGCACGATGGGTCTCGATGTGTATAGACCTGTCACCCATCCACAGGCTGACCGTGGCAAGCGCAGCTTAACCTCACTAATCGTATGACCGGCGAGGTTTTTGAGTAGCCACGAGCCCCTTAACTAAACTGTTTTGAGCTTGTTACTACCATCTATATTTTATTAACCTTTTAACCGCTTGAGTCGCATTTCTGCGACAAATATTTCCGTGCCCCTACCGCGCGTGTCGTATTTCTGCGACAGACAACATGCATGGTTTTTTTGTTATATTTTCGTCCTATGAACTGCGTGGTACAACTAAAACTATTATTAAATTGAGATATGATTTATGATTTACAACAATTACTTAAAATTGTTTCATAGCTCTCAGTATTGAAAAAGCTTAATATACCTATATTTATTGTAGGTATTATTTTATCGATTCGTAGTCGCGCGCTAGGGGCACGGAAATTGATATATAGCCACGCGCTTAAAATAAAAAGGTTAAACAATATAACAATATCCTTGCAATGATCTCAACGGTAGCTCATGTTTAGATATGTCTCAAACCTCATTCAATGCGTGTACATGACGTTCTGAACACATAACGGATACATATGTTGTATTCACATTCGAAGAAAAGACATCGAGTATCGATCGGCCATGTATCGGTCTAGACAGGAAATGATAGAGAGGACCAACTGGAAATAGCGTCCTCGATTCAAAGCGTAGACAGAGCGATGCACAGGATATGTGATACTCTTGAAAGAGTTTATTTATTAAGGTATTTTGTGTTGGATATCTCTGAGTTCGTATGTAGTGTGTTAAAATTGACATTGACCCCAAGGTTCAGGAAAAACAAATAATGTTTTTCCCTAGTTATAGTTTCTTATTTTTGCTTATTTTTTTGGTTGGTACACAAGTACACATATCGTCAGTGGAAAGGTAAAAAGACTAAAGCGCCAATATACCTACTTTACAGTAGAGAGATTCAAAGTATTTTTTTAAGAAAATAACATAGTTATTTTTCTAAGAGTATACATATTATTTTAATTTAATTATCTATTTAATATGTATACTCTAAGAATAATAACTATGTTAATTTTATTAAAAAAATACTTTGAATCTCTCTGCTGTAAAGTAGGTATATTGGCGCTTTAGTATTTTTACCTTTCCACTGACGATATGAAAATTGATAGACGAATTTTAATATAGGTTACCTGGCATACATAATTACGTGTATACCTCTGTATAGATAATAATACAATCCCATAGGTAAATTATGAAAAATATGATTTCAAAACTGCTAATTCTGTAAAATCTGATAATAGATAGTTAACTTATGTCTTCAGAAATCATTTCATATTATGTGGATGATGCCTGAACTATTTAAAACGAAAAGCGCACATTTTTTATCAATTTGTTTTGTAGGAAAGAAAGAAAATAAGTTTATTTTGCATAGAATTAAGGTACACAATATTACAATTACCGCCCGTTCACACAGCGGATCCGTTTTAACGGATCCGTCGGTACTGGATGTGTTATTCACATCATTCTGTACCGACGTATCAGTTAAACAAATGGCAGCTGCATCGCATCTGGCAGACAGGATACAATAAAAATAACGGATGCAGTATTTTTTACTGGATTCGGAATACTGTCGTGTATGTGAACTCGCTCAAACAAATATTGGCGCCATCACCAAAATAAAAACGGATTCGCTAAAACGGATCTTGTAAACCGTTTCTGTGTGAACTAGCTATAACATAACATTACGCCTGTATTCCCCGAAGGGTGGGTAGAGGTGTATAGTAACACCCTCATTTCGGCGTTATAATATTGAAGTACCATGTAATAGGGGGCGAGCTTATTGCCATCAATAGGGCACAAATCCAAACTGAGGAATTCCCCACCAAAAAACCCAATAACACTTTGCCCGACCTGGGGATAGAACCTAGGCCATCGCGATCAGCAGTCGCACTTTGCCACCACTGGACCAACGGGGCAGATTACTGACTTAAGAGAATATAAACACTAGAGGAAATAATATTTGATTCTAAAAAAAGCAATATTGTTTGCCTCAAGGCTGCGCCAAATAGGCTCAATTCAGCAAAAATGCCAGACCAATTCGATGGCAGCAAAGTAGATACGGACATCTACATTTTTACCAAAAAGCTTTTTTTACAAAAAATGAGCTTAAATCAACCCTATCTACAAGTCTGTATTAAAATAATTTCAAACTTCAAACTAATTAAGAAAATCTGGCATGTAAATGAAGACATCTACACTCGATTTCTAAGAAACATCGCAGCAAAATGGCCTCTGGTTTTTACTAAATGTGCTCCCCTGTAAAATTGCGATTTTGTAGATGTCTTCTTTTACTTTGCTGCCATCGAAATGTCACGCTGGTTTTTAACTGGAACCGGAATTTCAGGAAGACCTCTTTTAAAAGAAAAATCAAACAGAACTCCATAATCACATTTTGTTCACAGTGTAGTAGAGGAGCCGTATTGAGCTATCATCATGTGTAACGTTCCGTACCCGCCCGTTTCTCATTTACCCGCGACATCGTCTATCCGGCGAGCTTTCATCGTAGAATGTCGCCACCGTCTACATGGCGAACGTACGTGATATTGTTACCGACACATCGCGCACTTTTACACGTACTTTTGAACAATGGTTTTCTGTAAAAGTGCGCAGTTTCTACCGTAGTAGGATTTTATTTTATGATTATGCTTCTGTTGTGTTTGGTATGGTGGTTTTTAGATAAAAAATAGCTCGTCTACAATAGTTGCAGGATCGTTTCTTATTGTATTTCTAACAATAAGGAACGATCTTGTAACAATTGTTTACGTTTGCGGACAATACCTAATAAATAGAAAACGAATTATCGAGTTAGGTATTAGCATGAACAATTATTATTTTTGTCTTATTTCGTTAATGTTCTCGTGGTCCAGTTAGTTAGTATCGTAGAATGCTGCCATTATCTAAATTCCACGTCGTGATATTTTTGTCAATACCACTCGCATTTTACCACTCACAACATCACACATATTTATGAAAACAGATTTTCTGTACCGAATTTCCGGTCATAAAACAATAAGCCAAAACCTATAACAACACGGATTTATGAAATACATGTTGTGCAGACCCCACCTAGTGTGGGATAAGGGCAGGAAGAAGAAGAAGTAGAATAATTTCTGTACCGCAGTTTATACTGCTCTATTTTTTTTTGTTATGCAAATTTTAGTGTGTAATCGATTACGATCGATCGTAGTTTTTAATGAATTTCGGGTAAATAATGCGTAGTTTTGGACATCTAGTCGCTCGAATCTAGGCACGTGATAGTGTAACGGACGGCGATGCGCGCTTTTATACTTACTTTTGAATAACAAAAGTGATCAATCGACGGATGAAGTCCAAAATTATTATAAAGCATTTTTATCATAAATTTGTATCAGCGTTATTTTATCTTAAAAGAAAAAATCTAATCCGATACCCATCGAAATTTTTTCGTGACTTATTTCTTATGAAGAAGCTTTTTATTCGGTGTTAAACAGACAAATCGGATTCTGAATGGATTAGCTTGTCGCTATAAATCTTATTACGGGACACTAAGCTTATTTGTATGGTTTAAATTTGGATAGTAGTAGCGGAATGAATAATGAGCACTTAAAATAAATTAACTATAATAGAAGCCTACTTTTGCTAGTAAAATAATGGTAATGTCAAAATAATAATGGGTAAAGTTTTGAAGAAGTATGTATTTTTAATAATGTTTTTCATCCGGTCCCGTCATATTGCGACTAGGGATTTTATTAGGACTAGGAATTAGTAGCCGAATCAAGCAGTAAAAAGGTATGACCTCAGATAAAATTGGTCCAATGGGTTCGATTGTCTCACTGATAAAAGTGTCGATACAAGTTTCAATATAGATATCGCTCATTTGGTGCAACAATGGCATAATTACACTTTTAGAAATTTTACAGGAGATGTTTCTCTCGATCAAAATAGTCTTTCCGCACATTTTGATATATTTAACTTGTTTTAAAAAAAAAGTGTAATTACGTCATTGTCGCACCAAATGAGCGATATTATATTGAAAAAACGATCGATTATTAAAAGTCCTAGGGCAGAAAACGCAATAATGAAATTTTCTAATCGTAAGATAGTACGCTTCTACAGGGGTAAAATACTGGTATTCAGCCACATCTGGTTAGACTTGAAGCTGACCCCAACATAGTTGGGAACAGTTAAGTAGATATAAGCTTTTTCTTCTTCTTATTCTTTTATGTAGTCATATTTGAGTATATGTTTATAGTATATCCTCGTCTTGCAGCAATCTTTACAGCAATTAGTGAATTTTCCACCACCCCTGCAAGGAGAAAATTATTGACTTGCTGCGTGCAATAGGAAGCAAGTCTAATGCCATAATATGGCGGTCAGAATTACCAACGCCGGGATGCTAATGATTAAATCTTGTCAGAAAAACCTAATAACACATAGGTAGTCCGGTTTGGGATCTGATGCTCGGTAGCCGTGTTTGTGAGGATAGCAAGAACTATACGAGAAGAGCTAATGCCGTGGTGAAAAGATTAGCCAGACAGCAAGGTTGGTAGCGAGGCTGACTGCACAAGGTGCGCCGGACATAGAGTTTCCAGGTGTCCGGCTTTAACCGGACATGTCAGGCTTTTTACAGTCGTGTCCGGCCAAGTGTATACAAGTCCAGCCTGTCCGGCTTTTGTTCAAGTCCGTCCCGCCAAAGGATGCCGAATGAAAGTGTACGAGCGACTTACGCGCACACGCCAGACTCGCGCTCTCGCAGGAGTCGGAAGCGGTGCGGGGCAGCCGGGCTCGACAGCTCAGATGAAATGATTTTTTTTCTTTTAAAAACCACTGTGTTAGGCTTTTAGGGCAAAATGTCCGGCTAAATATGAATCTGTGTCCGGCTTTTCTATTTTTGGGCCTGGCAACCCTTTTTTTTTATCTTTTTTCGTTGGAAAATCATCATGGATGTCCCTCGCCCGGGGAAGGCGAGGAGGTCTGCCGGACTCTTACCGGCTAAAAACCAGCGGTGTTCCTTCTCTTGACCGTACGGCCGAGGTCGCGGGATTTGCAAAAGCATGCACCGCAACCCCGGCAGGTCCCGGTCCGCCAACCCATGGCGGACCTCTCCTCTGTGGGGCCTTGCCCCACGTCCTCCTGAGAAGCGCGCACGGAACACGGCGCGCCGCCTTCTCGGGCCTGTTACTGGTCGGGCGGCGAGTCGGGCCTGCCAACCCTAGCCGGACGTGCTGAAATATTTTTACTCGCGGACGCTCTTTTAATGCCAATAATATTATTTGTGTACATAATCCAATAGCTTAGTGTCTCATGTTCATTAACACGAAAACTATAACTTCATGATTGTAACCTACGACGGATGAAAGGAGTTCTAACACTCTTGAATCCGGTGGTACTTATTTTAAGCACGGCTCATAATGTAATTAACGATGGCAACGATTTTAATGATGCAACGTGTGGTTTTTATCAGAGAAAACGCCACCTTCCTCCAACTATAGGTCTCGTAATAGGTGGCTTTTGAGAAGACAAGAGGATATCCAGAAGCGTCCTCTATTACCAACAACATACGATGACCAATTCGTGCGCGTCATCATGATTATGAAATTAATGACGTAATGACCGTTCGTGTGAATCCGGTAACTGTTTATTTTAGCGGTTTATTTTTCACGGGGAGGCTGGTATGGGGATGATGATGCCGTGTTTTTTTTTTATTTGACATGGGTTTGCTCTTTACTCTGGTCTAGGTCAGAGGTGACAGAGACAAAGTCTACGATGGAGTGAGCTTACCCAGAAGAAACCTGTTCACTCTAACATTGAAGAGATTAGGGTTGCATGGATTGGGATGGACTACTGTGAATGTGGGTAATGGATACCTATGTGTCTCTGTGTTGTATTGGATGTAAGTATAATATTTAGACATGTATTTTATCAATTTTTTATACTCTTCTTTCAATTCTTATAAATCGCTGACTAATATGGACTATAGAGCAACTTAGAGCAACTAGTTGCTCTACTGGCGACTACTGTGGTGCGGCAATTGATTGCTCTCAAAAAGGACCTTCTATGACGACCTCTAGAAATAAACACACAAGTATTGTGAGAGTTTTATTAGTATAAATATTTACTTCTTTTTCTTAGAAACTTTGTTTCATTTTTGATGCTCTCGCAGCAATCTGTACAGCAATTCAAATGTTTTCCCCCATTCCTGTAAGTATAAAATTATTTCGTTATTCAATTACTAGCGACCCGCCCCGGCTTCGCACGGGTGCAAATTAGATATTAATGTGGGGCATATAAACCTTCCTCTTGAATCACTCTATCTATTCCTGAAAACTGCATTAAAATCAGTTGCGTACTTTAAAAGATCTAAGCGTACAGACAGCGGGAGCGACTTTTTTATACTATGTAAAGATAACCTGTTTTAAAATTATTTTACGACGATTCACCTGATTTATAAGGAAAATAGGTATTGTAGCTATTGATGAAAACTCTTTTTTTATCGAGTTTTTATTGTGGGTTTAATCCCGAGATCGAAAAAGATTTATACACGCTTAAATTTTGATCGTTTTAATCCCTTGGACTGGTGGTTTAACTTACAAAATACTATTCATCAAAAGCTTGCACAGCATTGTAACTCTTAAAACAAAGAAAATAGCAAGTGATAACATAGGTAATACTCGCAAAATGCATGAAACCAGCAGTAGCGCCACGAGTTAGTTACCTACGTCGGCGTCGGTCGTTGCGTACCTAACTACCTAACTCCGCCCGATCAAGTTAAGGTTATTGACTCGCGCTCAGCTGAGATTCACGTAAACAAATTAAATGATTCCAAATTTCCCTTTATACTTTTACGGGCTTAGGACCGTCATAATTGCTTTGTGCCTAGGTTTCGGGCCATACCTAATACTATTAAAAGAATTATGCTAAAAGCGGTAGGTACATGTAAAAATAAATCCCTACAGGCCTGCTAGTTATGGCGTATTTAATAATGTGGAATCAAAATGATTTACAATGATTTAAAAAAGAAAAAAGTTCTAATTACTTACACGATTTAAAAAAAGTTCTGTTACATACCTACCTAAATCACCTTTGATTTATTTAACACTAAGCAACACGTTTACAATTGTTCATAAAAACGTGTACCTAATCAAATGATTAAAAAAGAATTCTGTTATAAACCTAATAATTAATCACCCCTGAATCATCACTGGCTAATACTTCACGATAGCTTAATAATTGTTCAAAGTGCAAACCATTCCTTTCGAGACATAATTTTGCACGTTTAATTAAATTGTCTTTTAATTTCAATATGTAATGTCTCTCTGTCACTTTATAAAACATCGAACGCGTTTACTATCGCACTTTTCATTTGTACACGAGTTGGATGCTCGTTTCTGTACAAAAGATGGCTTCACAAATAAAAATCCAGCGGGGTAAGGTCCGGGCTCCTTGCTGGCCAAACAACTGGACCAACCCGTCCAATCCAGTGATCTCCAAACACGGAAATCAGGTGATTACGTACTTACATTATGCTCGCTTCGCTGTAGACACCGAGCCGCCTGCGCATCAAAACCCGCGATTGCGTAAAATTGCACCATGGCAAGGAACTCCAGGTTGGAGTACGCGTAATTACGAGACGTCATTACTTTCGCGCGACAAGGATAATCTTAACAACAACACACCGATGACGTCTTAGATAAACTGAATTATTTACATGACGTGGTCAGGTACTCCTGTGCTGCCCTTGGCGCGCGGGGTGCGCGGGGCGCGCGCCTATTGCATTGCCAATCAAATAGGGTTTGGGGGCGGGGTTTGGTCTAGGATTGGCTAATTTTTGCGAGTCCACGTTGACTGTGCGTACGCGTCATTGTTGCTAGAACCGAATGGTGCCTACGAATGGTTCGCATAATTTATTCACTCATGCGAAAATGAATTCGAGTTTTTTAAAAAAAAGTACTTTATTTTTTAATTTTATCTTTACAAATCGATAGTGTTTCATGCACCGGATCGACCCTCCACGGGATTAAAACGATCAAAATTTAACCGTGTATATATTTTTAAGTGCTTCTTTGTTCTTGTGGTGGCAAGCGCGATCGCCATGTTCTGGTTTCGATCCTCAGGTCCGGTAAAGTGTTATTGGGTTTTTCCGTGTGGAATTCCTCAGATGATTTGTGCACGGTTGATGGTAATAGGCTCGCCCCTTATTACATGGGAGTTAAACATAACGGTGAAATGAGGGTGTTACTATACACCTCTGCCCAACCCTTCGGGGAATACATGTATGATGTTATGTTTTGTGTTTTAAAAAAACTTTATAAAAATTGTATGACGCTAGCCAGCAGTTAGTAAACCTAGTGAGGGGAATATTTTGAAACGATTTATACCGGTCAAGATAATAAATAAGTTTTATGAAAGTTTTGTAAAATACTTGAACAAACCTACTTGAAACGGGCAGACTAAGCCAGTGAAGCAGTGATAGCCTAGTGGTGTATGGGTGTGACCGTCGGATTGCCAAGTCGCAGATCTCGAGTTCGAACCAAAGGCACCTTTATTTTTTCGGATTCATGTGCGTATTGTATAATTATCACTATCACGCCTAAGAGATATTTCACAACGGCATGTGAAGCCGAGTCAGAGGCCTATGGGTGGCATAAACGCTGACACCACTGACCACACGAAAAGAAGAAGGGCAGACTGAGATTGTATTCAACCTATAAGCTATATCTACTTGATCAACATCCATAAACAAAAAATATCAAAGTTTACGGTAAACAAACAACCAACAAAAACTTAAAAGAAACTGTCGTTTCAACAGATTTAATTTTAAAATAATGCAGAACGACATAAAAGCTTATTTTTAAACATAATAGCCAAGCAACGGAAGCTGCTGGAACAAAATGAAACTTAATTGAAAGCGTCACGCCGATAAGCAACGCTGCCATTGTAGTCTTAACTACATCGAGCGAGTATTTTGTAAAACGTGCCGCTGAAGGTAAGGTTGTCAACTTAATTGTACGAAAAGGAAATATCTGAAAACATTGGTGTTATTTTATATATTTGTGATGAATCCATATTGTTTTTTATTTTGGGAGCCAGTGCATAATATCATCATAACGAGTATTCCCAAGGAGGGTTGATGTCAGGCAGGCGGCCGGCCATAAAACAATAAGCCAAAACCTCTAACGACATGGATTTACGAAATACATGTTGTGCCGACCCCATCTAGTGTGGGGATAAGGGCAGGGAGATGATGATGATGAATCCATATTGTTTTTCGGAGACAAAAAGTTCGGTTGTCCAGACCTTTCTCTTAGCCTTTTCCCAATTATCTTGGGGTCAGCTTCCAGTCTAACCAGATGCGGCTGAATACCTACCATTATTTTACACGAAGTGACTACCATCAGACCTTCGCAAACTAGTAATTGGGCAATGCCGATATCCTAAGGTTAGACCCGTTGTCAGACTTTCGGGCTTCAGACTACCCGTAACAACTGTCGTAGGTATTCTTATGACACCCGGGACCGACGGTTTAACGTGTTTTTTGAGGCGCGGAGGGGTCTCGATGTGTAACTAACGGTCACCCATCTTTGACTGTCCGCGGCAAGCGCCGCTTAACCTTGCAAATCGTATGATCGGCGTGGTTGTTAATTAGCCAGTCCAGACCATAAACTAAAACTAGAGGTACTCCAATTTTATGAGACCGTGAGAAGTTATCCAATAGAAGTTTCATCGATGAAATCTCAAATGGTACCTGCCTACTCATGAAATAGACCAAAAATAAGCTATGTATTTTTCAATTCTATATAGAAGTCCATAATAGTATGGACTTCTTCAGAAACCTGGGTAATTTAAGTATTTTCGCAGAATATCTAATACTAGCTGTGTCCTCACGGCTCCGCCCGCGTAAGAAGTTTTATTTCAGTAATAAAAATAGCCTATGTTACTCAATGATAACGTAGCTTTCTAACGACAAAAGAATTTTTGAAATCGGTCCAGTAGTTTTTAAGTTTATTCGTTACATACAAAAATACAAATCTTTCCTCTTTATAATATTAGTATAGGTTCATGTTCAAAAGTTTCTTATAAGTAACAAGTCTTAGAAGAAAGCTAGTATCTTCTTCTAATTGCATAATTATTACGACCTAAGTAAAACTGACCTAAAATTGGAAAAAAAGAATCTTCTTATAATCTAAATGATTTTAGCTGCTGTTGTAATCCAGCCATCTACACATCCAATCATTATTAAAGTTTCAGTATCACACACAATGTTCAAGAAACCACGTAACGTAACATACGAGGCCATGAGAAGCAGAGTGGCCTAAATTTTTTGTGTATTTTCTTAAACTAGTAAATAATGAAAGTAATGAAGCCACAATGGACTAAAAGTGATTTTATAATTTTCACACTTAGGCCATTGTGGCTCTATTACTTTCATCATTTACTATAATAAAAAATAAACAATTAAACAAAAAATCTCTCAGGCCTCATGGTAATTTACGTAGTGACAAACTCACTCATACTTCCACCGACAAAATATCAGTACCTCAAACTGAATCGAAAGATAGGGTTCGCATAAAAAATCGCTGCTTCGGAGCGAATCTCGAAATAGGGAATCATGTGCGATCGACGACGTTACTCAGGGCTGGCAGAGCGATCCATCCGCTCTTGTCACGGCAAATCCAGCCTTCGCCGGTAACTACCACGTTTCTATCCAACATTTTTCATGTAAACGCTCCACGGGGGAAATAAATTTGTATGACGATAAACACCAAGTCACTTTGACGCGGGCTTCTTTCTAGCTGACTTTATTTTACAGAGCGCAGTTATACAAATATTTTTAGATTCATAAGTATAATTTTGTATGTTTTGTGTAGTTGGAAATAAAACGTAAATGTACTAATATGAACACAGTTTTGAAACATGTAACGAGTTGACTCTAGTTTTGACGTTCATTCCGTAATTTTGAACGAGTTTTGTTTGAATGATATTAATATTCTAGCGCTTGCTGTATGGTTAAAAATGTAAAGTATGAGTATTTCTGTAATGTTGTGTAACATAAAATTATTATTAGTATGAATTTACACCTCAAAAACCCTTTTTGTGTCCAGTTTACTCGTGTCCATCCTAAGGTTTCCTGGAAGAAATCGCAGTTCAGATAGGGCTGCCAATTGCGTTTTAAATATAACAAATTTCTGTCTCTGAATTTTCTGGTGTACAATAAAAATAAATAAATAACATGAGCAGACCGTAAACGTCAACTGCTAAACAGGCCTCACCGCAAACATGAACAATCATTGGGGGTGTGGCTATGATCACCAGGCTTGACTGAAGGTCTTGTGACCTTAGTATGATTTTACTAAACACATTTTTGTATTAAAGTTAATTTGATACATATTATATGGCAGAGATCTCTACACCAATTGTGAAAAGAGCTGGTGATCTTGCAACGGCTGAACCGATTTTCATCAAACAAACCCTATAATCATCACGAGTAAACCAGCTTTCAAACAAAAAAACCACATCGAAATCAGTTCATCTGTTTCGGAGCTACGATGCCACAGACAAACACACACACAGACAGGCATGCAGACAGACATAGGTTTCAAACTTATAAACACTCCTCTTTATAGAATACAGGCTTCAAACTTATAACACCCCTCTGTTTGCGTCGCAGGTTAAAAATAAGATTTTGTAATAATTGTGAATTTCGTCTACTCTAAAGCTCAATATGTCGTTCATTATTAGCTTTAGAATAAAATGCTAAGACAAGAATTGTAGGAAATTTAATCTTCTACAACATTAATCCGAACTATTTTTGCCGTAAAACCCATAAATAAGGAGTTATTAAATAAAAACTCATATTTGGAGTTTTTAATCCAAGATGGCGGAGCGCGCGGAGGTCACTCAAGGTAAGAAATATTAAAATTTTCATAAGACCATCTCTTTATTTTTGTTTTTTGGAAAAAAAAACGTTGCCCCTCACTAGGATTTCTTCTGTATCGTGGGTACATTTACAAACACAAATCTTCACACGCAAAAACATTCAGACCCGGACCAACTATCTGTAGGCCATACAAATATTTGTTCCGTGTGGGAATCGAACCCACGACCCGTAGCGCAGAAGCCGATCGCTCAGCCACTGCATCAAACGTGTCGTCAACTTAAGTACAACACTATCCAAAAATCAGAAGTGACGGAACTTTTGCAAGGTAAACCTGTTTTTTGCGACCCGGCGTGACTGGGTCGCTAACCATGACGGAAAAACATCGTGAGGAAACCTACACACCTGACAGGACTCCAAAAAGTTCTCGATGGTGTGTTAGTCCACCAACCCGCATAGACCAGCGTGGTGGACTAAGACCTAAACCCTTCTCATTCCGAGAAGAAGCTCGTGTCCATCAGTGGGACAGTAATGGGCAAATTTTATTATGTTACTAGCTGCCCGGACAGACTTCGTTCTGTCAAAAGTTATTGGCCTGTAATGGGAAAAGAAAAGTGTTGTTTTTACTATTTTCCACGCAATTTTTATGATTTTTCTCTCCATAAGAACCTTCCTTGTGCCTTAAGGAATATATAAAAAAAAAATTGCCGAATTGGTCGAGCCGTTCTCAAGTTTTGCGTGTAGCAACACATTTGGCGATTCATTTTTATTTATATAGATGAGTCCCAATTAATAAAAATAACGTATGGACTCACGGTAAGTGCTCAGCGATCCAGGGGCAGAAGCAGCTCATCTTAATTCCTACAGCCACGTGCTCACCTTCACACTTTGCTCCACCCAGCGTCACTGCTACCAAATGTCCATTACGAACCACCGGCGCTCCAGCGTCCGCCTGTATAAAAAGATTGGAAAGCTTCATGATGACTGGTAACCATATTGACGGCACAATTGCGCAGTGGCTGAGTGCTAGGTTGCTAGGCAATGTGTTGCAATTCCAGTGTAGGGGGCAACGTATAAAAAATAAAAGATATCCTGCGAAATTGGTGCATTTACTTACTACCTGGTTGGTTTAGTGGTGGCAAGCGCGACTGCTGATCGTGAGATCCTAGGTTTAAATCCCGGGTCGGGCAAAGTGTTATTGAGTTTTTCCGTGTGGAATTCCTCAGTAGCAGCCTGGAGTTCGGATTTGTGTCCGGTTGATGGCAATAGGCTCGCCCTCTATTACATGGGACTTACATAACGGCGAAACGAAGGTGTTACTATACACCTCTGCCCAACCCTTTGGGGAATACAGGTATGAAGTTATGATATGTTATTCTAGTATAATTACATTAAATATGTTCCTAGTTTTTGTAAACTTTTATGTAAGGTTAGATAAAACAACACAGAGGAAGTACTGCAAGCATTCATGGTATGTCGCGACAACGTTCGGGTAAATATGACAGCTAGTTCACACAGAAACTGTTAACAGGACCCGTTTTAGCTGATCCGTTTTTAGGGTTCCGTACCCAAAGAGTAAAACGGGACCCTATTACTAAGACTCCGCTGTACGCTTGTGGAATGCGTTGCCGATGTCAGTAAGACAAGCTCAGTCACTGGAATCTTTTAAAAAATTAGTTGATAATTAACTAATTAATTAAAAGATTTAATTAATTAATCAGTTAGTTAATTAGTTAACTAATTAATTAATTAGTTCGTATTCTATTCCGTCCGTCCGACCGTCCGCCTGTTACCAGGCTGTATCTCATGAACCGTGATAGTTAGACAGTTGAAATTAAATTTTCACAGATGATGTATTTCTATTGCCGTTATAACAACAAATACTAAAAAAACAGAATAAAATAAATATTTAAGGGGGCTCCCATACAACAAACATGATTTTTTTGCTCGATTTTGCTCGATATTGATAACGGCAACAGGTAGACGCTTGCAATATTCACAGAATATTTAGTTATACATTCACTTTAAAAATAAATAGTTAAATTAAAATAAAACAAATATTTGAGGGGGGCTCCCATACAACAAACGTGATTTTTTTGCCGTTTTTATAGATAATGGTACGGAATCCTTTGTGCGCGAGTCCGACTAGCACTTGGCCCGTTTTTTTATTTTGGTAATGGCGCTGTAGTTGTATGAGCGAGTTCACATACACAACAGTATTCCGCACCCAGTAAAAAATACTGGATCCGTTATTGTAATAGTATCCTGCCTGCCAGATGCGACGCAGCTGCCATTTGTTTAACTGATCCGTCCGCGTCGGTACAGATGTGAACAACACAGCCAGTACCGACGGATCCGCTAAAACGGATCCGCTGTGTGAACGGGCTCTAACTTGAAATAAAAACATACTACCTACATCGTTTATGTAATGATCTTCAGATGAGAAACAAATTACTTTATTTGGATCTGGAAAATAATAAGGAATTAAATCATAATATACAATCGGGAGCAATGAATCTGGGTCACCAACATAAGCCTTAAAACTCAAAAAACATTGTCTGACGGGTGGTGGGACTGGCGGTGGTCCGGGCCTATAAAAGATCGGGCACGCTGCAGATCACCCTCTCGTGTCGCTGCATTTGCCAAGTTAAGTGCTACACCTGCTCAAGAAGACCCTAGACTCCTCGCATTGCTACGAACCACGCCCTGCTGATCTATATGTAATTATTTTTTAAATATATATAGTATACGGTTACAAGTGTTATTTTTTATCCTCCTGTAAGTACACACCTGCTAAATTTTATGTGCACATGCTAGTTGTTTATGTAGTTTATGTTGGTAATCCGGATTCATTGCGCTTGCGTGTAGTAAGCAAGAAGTTTCATTAAAGGAATACTAAAGAAGCGTTACACCCTGTCCCTGACCAATTCGACTATCAAATGAGATTTACATCATCTGCCAGTCAAATTATTTTTGCCTTAAACGACACTCAAGGAAGAGAGGGTGTAGCCTATTCTAAGATTCTCTCTACTCTCCTCAAACAAGAGCATTGAAAAAAATACTTTTAGTTGTGCTCCTAACAGTATATTCTAGCTGATCCAGCGATAATATAGTTGACTTCGTGCTGTGCGTTATTGTAACTTGAATCTTTAAAATGTGCTGTATGGAGTACGACTGTAAGTCCATTATTCAATGCTACACTTTGAGGCGAGGCAGTGCTGTGGCGTAAGATGGGAGATGAACTTTTACAGCTGAGTATAGGTCTGTCTAGAAAGACAGACCAGACTCCCTAATGGCAGAAGCCATTACTCCCCTTGTATAAAGGCAAATGAAATTCGTAAATCGTTCTGCTTAACCTTTTCCCAACTATGTTGGGGTCAGCTTCCAGTCTAACGAGATGCGGCTGAATACCAGTATTTTACATGGAGCGACTGCCATCAGACCTCCGCAACCCAGTTATTGGATAATGCCGATATCCTAGGGTAAGACGAGTTGTTAGACTTCCGGGCTTCTAGCTACCCTTATCGACTGTTATATAGGTATTCGTATGACACCTGGGACCGACTATTTAACGTGCTCTCCGAGGCACGGAGGGGTCCGGATGTGTAACGATAAGGTCACCCATTCTCACACTGATAGCGGCAAGCGCAGCTTAACCTTGCAAATCTTATGAACCGTGCGGTTTCTAATTAGCCAAATGAAATTTGTAAACATATCTATACTAATAATTATAAAGCTGAAGAGTTTGTTTGTTTGTTTGAACGCGCTAATCTCAGGAACTACTGGTTGGAATTGAAAAAATATTTTTGTGTTGGATAGTCTATTTATCGAGGAAGGTTATAGGCTATACAACATCACGCTACGACTAATAGGAGCGGAGCATAAATGAAAAATGTTGCAAAAACGGAAAAAATGTCCACACGTGTGAAGTCGGGACGGGCTGCTAGTAGTTCAATAAGTGTAAAATTCTTGGAGAGTGCTCACTAACTTATCGAGTAGATCGCTGGCCTTTCCTCATCAATTATTTTCTTGCATTTATGCACATTCACGAAACCGAAGGTTGCAACCGTCAACTTGTTTTGCTGAAAAATTAAAAGGACACGATTATTTGATGAATGACTTAGCTAAATATCTGAGGATCATTATCAATTATCATCATATTAGGTGGGAAGATGTTCAATGTTATTTATAGGATTCTTTCAAAGATTTCCACAACGAACCGTTTTAGCCCACCTAAACTATATAAAGTAAGTAGATGGTTATGATCAATCAATTCGTCACTGCCATCGTATCCCAAGAGCTAAAATACATGACTCCGCGATAGACTCTTTAAGATAGTTTAATTATAGGTAAATGATAGAACTCTTGAAGATGGAGTTCTTAGTGTCATTATACTCCAGTAAGTCAGCCTGAGCGACTGCCTAGACTAGAATGACTAGCCTTGCTATCAACCTAACTGACTGGTTAATCTTTTCAACATGGCATGAGCTATTCGTGTCGACGTGAGAGAAGAAGCAGAAGAGTGAACTTATATTGGCTCATACATACATATTATATACATAAACTCACCCCTTTTTCCCATGGGGGTACACACTATAGAACGCCACACGCTACGACCTTTACATACTCGTTTCGCTTCATCCACATTCATACATCTTGTCATACACGCACGCCGGTTGAGAGTACTACGCACCTGTCCTTTGTAAAGAAAATCACCAATAACATCGATGTATTGGCTCATCACACTACTAATTTTCCGTACTTCTGGTTAGATGGAAGCTGACCCCAACATAGTTGGGAGAAGACTAGGCAGAACATATATTACTAATTTTCTGTGTAAAAACACACATAATCATAATCATACATAATCAGCCCCTTACTGTCCCACTGCTGGGCATAGGCCTCTTCTTAACATGAGAAGGTTTAGGCCTTAGTCCACCACGCTGGCCTAGTGCGGGTTGACGGATTACACACACCATCGATAATCTTATGGAGCTCTCTCTGGTGTGTAGGTTTCCTCACGATGTTTTTCCTTCACCGTTAACGCAAGTGATTATCAAATTATGATCTGCACATGAATTTGAAAAGTCAGAGGTACGGGCCGGGATCGAACTCAGACCCTCCTGCATGGAAAGCAAGCATTCAACCACTAGGTTATCACTGCTACCTCCTAAAATGAATAATTACTTTTTTAATAAGTACCTTTGATCCCAAGTATCTTCGCCAGTTCCTGAAATAATTTTGATATTTATCATCAGCTAGATTTGTTTGTTCTTTTACTTCGTCGACATTGTCATCTTCCTGCAATATAATATTTTAACGCTTTTTTTTAAAACGCTACCCCGCACTACGATTTCTCCTGTATCGTGGGTGCGTTTATAGACACAAATCTTCACATGCACAAACGCCCAGACCCGGAACAACGATTTGTAGGCCATACAAATATTTGCTCGATGTGGTAATCGAACCCACGACCCGTAGCGCAGGAGCCAACTGTTCAGCCACTGTACCAATCGTGTCGTCATTTGATTTTATAATCTTTAATTTTGGGCGCGTTTGAAACTAGTTGAACCTGATGGTAAGCGCAAACAACACGATGGGGTACACGAATCCAAGTAACAGAGATAGAGAGCTTCCCCTATACACCGTTGGCTCTCACATACAAACGACGGAACACAGTAAACTGCTTGGCGCCAGACTTCAATGTGAGGGTGGTAGCTAGCCAGGTAGACTGTATAGACCTTATCATTAAGCCTGCTGGTTTTTTTTAAATCTTAGCGTGCGTTGAGGAAGATTATATTCTTTTTATTTGAGCATGACTGTAATCGACGGCTAGACATGAAGATACTCTAAGAACTAGCGCGCACTGTGGTGCGATGATTTGCGGTGCGTTTTTTTCACCGCAAAGAATATAAAATAAATACAAGTAAATCAGTATAGGTTGCGCAGTTGCGGCTCTCCAGACCATAGACAAAAAAAAAATTCTCAAAACCCTTAAAATCATGCAATCGATCCATAACTAAGTACAATAATATAGCATGACTGAAATATACTGACTATGACTGAGAGATACATATATTAACTATATCTAAATGTATTTTCGTTACGTATTTTTTTATGTAATTAGTTTTGCTAAACGACATTTCAAGGTTATCCATTAATTACAGGTCACCTTGTACAAGCAAATACGTATATTATACGTATATAATATTGAACGAAATTTTATTGTGGCTCTTTAAAAACTGTGAAATTTCGTAAATTGCAACTTTTGGCTCTTCCGTTTCAAAAGATTGCCGACCCTGCTCTACGCCATGCTACGGCTATTGACGTGGAAAGCGGCCCGAGCATATTTTCGTTTGACGTTCATAGCCGTCGACGGCGTTAAAAATGTTAAAAGATACTAATGTGTAAAAAAACCTAACATATGCGAAACTTACTTCATCCACGATGCTCATGTTCTCACTATCGGTCGAATCTCGCTCTGTTGTTGTGTGGTAATTACGCTTTTGTCCTTCGTCTTTTTATTCACTAGTTTCTCTATTTTTGTACTAAAAAATACAATATTATTTTCATAATAAAAGCGTCATATTTATGGGTTAAATTTCAATATTATTTAAGATACCACTATTTATATTATCTATTTAATATCCGACATTTATAATAAACTAGAGGTCGCCCGCGCTTTACCCGCGTGGATAAAAGTAGCTTATATCCTTCATCTTCTTATAATTTCTTCAAAATCGGTTCAGTAGTTTAGCGGTGATGAGGCAGCAGACAGACACACAGAGTTACTTTCGTATTTATATTAAATAAGGATTGAATATGAATACTGTAGAAATATTTTAATAACGATTTAGGTTTTGTGATAGGATTGCAGTGCCAAAACCGTAACTTTGGGACATCGGGAAAAATAGTCAAAGAAACCATGAGCCTGACCTGCAAAAAGAAAGGGCATTTAATTTTTTTTTTGTTGGAACCTACTTTAATCGGTAGTAAAGCCCTGAGGTTTTAGCAAACACAATATCACATGTATTATTGTATCAATCTATAAATGCTATCCTACTATCTAATAACTGCCTCGTTGGTCTAGTGGTGGCAAGCGCGACTACTGATCGTAAGGTCCTGGGTTCGATCTCCAGGTCGGGAAAAGTGTTATTGGGTTTTTCCATTAGGAATTTCTAGTAGCAGCTCGGAGTCTGGATTTGTGCCCGGTTAATGGCAAAAGGCTCGCCCCCTATTAGATGGGACTTAAACATAACGGCGAAATGAGGGTGTTACTATACACGTCTGCCCAACCCTTCGGGGAATACAGGCGTGATGTTATGTTATGTAGAATAATAGAGAAAAAAACTCACTGTCTCTTTTGTTTCAAACGACGTCAAATAACTATTGAACACTGTAGTAGTCTCGTCTGCCGAGGGTGCGATGGCCTGATAGTCACGCAGGACCACATTCTCCAATTTCAACCCCTTTGATACTTTTTCCTTAGATTTGAATCGGACTGTAGCCCGGCCTTGTATTCCCAGAGTCCTCCATATTTCTTTTCCTTGTCTTCCATACCGATTTGGGAAAGATTCTTGCTGTAATTTTAAGATGATTTAATAGAATCTATTAGGAGTTCTTCAACCGATCGTGGGCCTCTTAACATACCGCTACAATGAACAGTCATGGGACAATATTGTCAGATTTACACGGTTGGGAAATTAATTGGTGGGAGGTTCCAATATATTGCCATTAGCGCGTAGGAGTGGCCACCCATCCTGTTCTGCCTAGCTTTTTCCCAACTATGTTGGGGTCAGCTTCCAGTATAACCAGATGCGGCTGAATACCAGCATTTTACACGGAGTGACTGCCATCAGACATCCGCAACCCAGTTACTGGGCAATGCCGATATCTTAAGGTTAGAACCAGTTCTCAGATTTTCGGACTTCTAACTTCCTGTAACGACTGTTATAATAGGTATTCGTATGATACCCGGGACCGACTGTTTAGCGTGCTCTCCGAAGCACGGAGGGGTCTCGATGTGTAACGAACGGTCACCCACCACGGACTGACCGCGGCAAGCGCAGCTTAACCTCGCAAATCATATGATCCGCGTGCTTGGTAATTAGCCACGAGCCCCTTTACCTATCCTATCAACATAATTGTTTTTCTTCTTATAAGTGACCGTACATTTGTCAGCACGGTACACACCGCACGCGTCGTAGATTTAGAATTTGCTGAAGGCCTCATACATCTATCCGATCCGAACGCGCCGAATCTGGTGACGTCATCAGCACCGCATCGCATTCACGTATTTCGGTGTATGAGTGCACGTGTGCTTTGGAAATGCGACCGATTCAGCCGGCAGAATGCGGATGACGCCGATGTCTCCAGAATCGCGCCGTACGCATCTTGCCTTCCATGCACTCCTGCATGGAAAGCAAAATGCGTCTGATAACCCAACTCACACCTTTGACTTTTCAAATTCATGAGCAATTCAGAATTTCATGATCGCTTATGTTAACGGTGAAGGCATACATCACGAGGAAACCTGCACACCTGAGGAGCTCCAACCAGTTATCGATGGCGTGTAGTTTGCCAACCAGTATTAGGCCCGAGTCGTGGTTTTTCCGTGTGAAATTCCTCAGTAGCAGCCCGGAGTTTGGCTTTGTGCCCGGTTGATGGGAATAAGCCCGCCCCCTATGAATTGGGACTTAAACATAACGGTGAAATGAGGGTGTTACTATACTCCTCTGCACAACCCTGCAGGGAATACAGGCGTGATGTAATGTTATGCGGAGGTTCATGTTCAGTGAACGTTTACGAGTTGATAAGATAATGATGAAGAGTCACTTACCTCACTGCTTTCTGTTTCCTCGGAAGTACTGCGATGGTTCATGCGGAGGGGCACGTACGCAGTAGATGGTTTGCATGAATCCTTGCAATACAAATAAATTAATTTAGAAAATATATTTTTTAGAGGACCGTTATTGATATAACTATTTTTATTTTTACTAAACGGTTGTCATTAACTTCACTTCGTATATTTGTTTGTTATATTCAAGAATCTTGCTCCAGATTTTTCAAAGACTTCTGTTTAACCCTATCTTCAGAAAGTTCGCACACAATGAACTGTCCCGCTGCTGAGCAAAGGCCTCCCCTTTTGCATTCTAAACCACTAATGTGAGCCCCGCAAAAACGACTAGATCGTCACGCCATTTGTTATGGATTGAATGATGATGATATGGATGAAGATGGCAATAGTAGTCACTGAAAAAAACGACTGTGACAAGATAGACGGTCACCGACGTCTCACCTTAAATAAGGATTCCGATTTGACCCTTTAGGTACAGAACCCGGAAAACAAGAATTTGTGACAACTTACATTACTATCTTCACTAGACTCACAGGTGTGTTTCTCTGCATGAGCCAGAGAGTCCCGCTGCTCATCCTAAAAAAATGGCACTGTGTTTCCTTTTTGTACTGATCTAGAAGACGAAAACAATACAGGGCGTCCCACGGATATGCCACATGGAAGGAAAGTACCTTGAATATCGTAGATGGAACATTTTACTGAAAGAAGACATTATTTGAATTTAAAAAACAATTTAAACTGCATTCATAGATATTTAAATAATTACATGGTTGAACCGGGAATCGAACCCGTTAAATGAGAAAAATAATCAACCTGTAGCTTTATAATACCGATCGAAAGGCTTCATTATAAGGATTATTTTTTGCTCAATAACATAGTGTCCAAATAAAAGGAAGACCATGAATTTTAACATTTGCTGTGAAATTTCGTTCTGAAAAATGAAAAGCTGACATGATTTAGTTTACAAGAACCAGTCTTGCAGTATGAAAGTGTCCACGAGCTACAAGCAGAACTTAGACGTATTATTCTAAATATCCACCACAACAAGATCAAAAAATCGACAGGGAGCGAAATAATCAAAAGAGTGCGACTTTGTATTCAACAGGAAGCGACTCATTTTGAGCATTTGATAAATTGATTAATTTTGTATTAAAAATGTTAAAATTCATGGTCTTCCTTTTATTTTTGACACTATGTTATTTAGCAAAAAGTAATCTTTATGATGAAGCCTTTCGATCGGTATGATAAAGCTACAGGTGATTATTTTTCTCATGTAACGGGTTCGATTCCCGGTTCAACCATGTAATTATTTAAATATCTATGAATGCAGTTCAAATTGTTTGTTAAATTCAAATACTGTCTTCTTTCAGTAAAATATTCCATCTACAATATTCAAGGTACTTTCCCTCCATGTGGCATATCCGTGGGACGCCCTGTATACAGGTGAACTCTTGCTCGACGTATTCCATTTAAGGCGTGATCGTGTGTTCTATATGCAACAAACTAACACCCCACGTAGGTACTAGCGGAAAAACGGTAGATTTCGAGAAATTGCAAATTTTATAATTAATTGAAAAATACCCAGATTTCGTTATTAAATATTATTTATATTTAAGATATCTTTAATGGCTTTGATTTCATCATTAACTTGTAGCTGATACTTTACCAAGCTTTGTAGGTATTTGAATGTTTAAAATTACCAACGAGTTCAGTAATCATTAAAAGTTAATTACATGTTTTATAATAGGAAATCATCCAGGTATACAAGATTAGTCAGGAAGGGGGTACTAAGCCGAAAAGGTGTTAAAGTACCTATAATAAGGGATGACTTTTGTTCTACAACTTTTCCCAAAACTCGATAGTTTAAGAGAAATAGCTTTTCAAAGATTTCGTAAAAAATATGCTAAAATCTATCTGTCCATAGCTATGATCAGCTGTGTTTACTATTTAGGTCATATTTGGGGTCACGTATTAGAAACTTAATTTTCTGAATTCATAACTAAAGCAGGTATGTTTATTTTTTGAAAAAACTAAAATAAAATTATTTTTGCATGCAAATAAAAATTATCGAATTTTGAAATTTTAACACTTGTTTTAAAATAGTCATCAGTGATACTTTAGGTGGCCCGCGGCTTAGTAAACCCTTTCCGACTAACCTTGTTTAAAAAAGAATGACGTTTATCTAAATACATTCGCTATGAAATTAAGTGTAAAAAAATACTAGATAAATATCCGCATTTCATCACTTATCCAACGAGCTATGAATGTTAAAATAATATTTAGAAATTCTTGTGAAATGTATGAAAATACAACGGTGGAATACAACAATTATTAGGAACTCGCAAAACATAAACATAACACAACATCACGCCTGTATTCCCCGAAGGGTTGCGCAGAGGTGTATAGTAACACCCTCATTTCGCCGTTATGTTTAAGTCCCATGTAATAGGGGGCGAGCCTATTTCCATCAACCGGGCACAATTCCAAACTTCGGACTGCTACTAAGAAATTCCATACGGAAAACCCTTGGCTGCCTCGTTGGTCTAATGGTGGCAAGCGCGACTGCTGATCGTGAGGTCCTTGGGTTCGATCCCCAGGTCAGGCAAAGTGGTCTTGGGTATTTCCGTATGGAATTCTTTGGTAAAATTTAATGAAATACATGTTTATTCAAGATTTTATTGTTATTTGAGTCCCCTGCGCCATTTACAAGCACAAATTCTTTATGACAGCATACTTTTCGTGACTCTTTTGGTATCTTCTTCAACACTAGTACTGCCACTTGTACCAGTGTAGAACTTTAAATTTAATCTGACCTAAAACATGAAGGTCTGATGGGAATCTTTCAATGGCCATTTTAATGGCACGGGCCACTTTATTTGTCCTCCCTAACAGATTTAACGATCGAGGAGACGTGTGGCCGGCCATAATCTATACTAATATTTATTATAAATCTGAAGAGTTTGTTTGTTTGAACGCGCTAATCTTAGGAACTACTGGTTGGAATTGAAAAAATATTTTTGTGTTGGATAGTCCATTTATCGAGGAAGATTATAAGGTATATAACATCACGCTACGACTAATAGGAGCGGAGCATAGTTGGAAAATGTTGCAAAAACGGGAAAAATGTCCACCCGTGCGAAGCCGGGACGGGCCGTTAGTTATTAGTAAACGTTGCATTTTGAACGAGATACCTACATATTCCAATACATAGTAGCGTTTAAAAATTAATGTAAAATATGTAAAATGATAATTAAAACATTGATGAAGGAGAAGGCGGGTGTATAATTACGTTCTAATTATACCTACATCCACCGAACAAAACTTCCATAAAATAATTAATACCACTTACTAAGTTCTCTTTACAACTTCCCCAGCTGAGGATGGTCACATTAGAGTCCACAGGGGTCGTCATGCCTTCTGAGATTATGGGTATGATGGTACCCGGTTTATCTGACGTCATCCCTGCGAATGTGTAAACCAGGGCGATGTCGTCCGTCCAACCTGAGAACGTAGGATGCGTGACGACCCTCTCTATTGGCAAGTAATTCTCGTAGCCCGAATCGAACATCTTCTTCGTCCCGATGACCACGAAAGAGGCTGTTAATTCGGGTTGTATGTAGGTGTCGTCTTGAATTACACTGAGGACAATGTTGAAAGATAAATATACAAGGTTAGTCGGAAAGGGGGTACCAAGCTGCGGGCCACTTAAAGTATCACTGATGACTATTATAAAGCAAGTGTTAAAATTTCAAAATTCGATAAAAAAAAATGCATGCAAAAAGATTTTTATTTTAGTTTTTTCAAAAAAACATACCTGCTTTAGTTATGAATTCAGAAAATTAAGTTTCTAATCCGTGACCCCAAATATGTCCTAAATAGTAAACACAGCAGATCATAGCTATGGACAGATAGATTTTAGCATATTTTTTACGAAATCTTTGAAAAGCTATTTCTCTTAAACTATCGAGTTTTAGGGAAAGTTGTAGAACAAAAGGTATCCCTTATTATAGGTACTTTAACACCCTTTCGGCTTGTATCCCCTTTCCAACTAACCTTGTATATAGGTACCTACCTACTTATATTTTTTTTTTTATTTTAGATGGGTTGGCTCTTGACTTGAGCCGGTCGTCCCTTCTGACTCCGCGCAGTCACACCGCGATTAATACAGCCCTCATCAAGCTGTCGTATCCCTCCCAGTCCTCTCGCATTCAACACCCTAAGAGGTTCGAGCCCCCCCTTGGGGACACCCTTAGAGGTGTTGCTGCTATAATAGTCAGTCATGATGTTACAGTAGTTAGCGTAGTTAGCTAGGTAGTTAGTGTAGATATTGGTTCGGAGACCCTTCTGGTCTCGCCAATAATAGCCCGGTTACGTAGAAAAGGTTCGCAAGACCATCTACAAGAGTCGAATAGGAAAAAAAAAACAAAAAACATAATGAAAGACATAGAATGCATCGTGCACACAACGTAATAATGCATTCTACGTCTGTACACATTCCATCCGAACGCTTTCAACCATTACGGTGTGAATGAGTAAAAAACATCCAAATGAACAACTATTGCAATCATAAAGGTGTATAGACATCCATTGTGATACAAATTGTACATGTCGCAAAAAAATTAACTAAAATGTTATAGGACAGTTGTATTTTCGATTCAAAACTCACTTACATTAGCGATACGTTTACGATACTATACGTTAAACTTCGTGCACTTGCAAACAACTTGCACACTGCGGTAACAGTGTGATATCGCAATATAGGTACACACAGGCACTCGATAGTACCTATATTGTTGTAATCTAAGCCTACTTTTACAGTTATCATATAGTAACTTCGAATGTTTTCGAAAAAAATCTCAGTTACATGTAGGCTACATGTTTCATACCTAGGTGTAACCGAGGGGTAACAATTCGAAGACGAAGTCTACTTGCAGTAGCGGGCACGATAGAGATAGAATAGAGCGTCCCCGTAGAGCGAAAAGTCATTAAGTCGAAAAATCGTGTTTTGAGATAGAGTTACATTTTTTTTAAATGAAAATCGTTATAATTTTGGCTTGCCTTTCCATAAATTTATGGTTTTAGGTTTAATTTGAAGGAAATAAAATAAAATTTATATTATAAGAGCTAAAACACGTGAAAAACCTCTAATAATTGAGAAAAGTTAAAAAAACATCAAACGAATTAATTGTTCTCTATAAAATCTCTGACTTAGTTGTGAATTAGTTAATTGTCGAACGTAGTTAGTGACTTTTCTCTCAGTTCTAAATTATTTTGAAAAAAACAACTAGACTTAAGTAAAGTGGAACTAACTGTTGATGTACTAAATGTACTTTAAAAACTCACTAAATCATTTAAGTGATTTTTAGGCTACCTAAAGGCGCATGTATGCATTGATAATTCAAGAGAAAAAGTAATTAAGTCGTTTTAATTTCGGGTGATGTAAATTTTCGATCAATGTATAATAATTTACTAAATTAGTTATTTCTCCCATTAAGCTGTGGGGTGCAAAGGGTAGACTTACTTACTTTTCACATTTCTTAAAACAAAAGCCCGGGCAGCTACAAAAATGACGGCTACACAGATATTTAGAGAAAAAAAAAATACTTTAG
Organism: Amphipyra berbera; assembly: GCA_910594945.2. Classification (NCBI taxonomy): domain Eukaryota; kingdom Metazoa; phylum Arthropoda; class Insecta; order Lepidoptera; family Noctuidae; genus Amphipyra; species Amphipyra berbera. Next base: position 18,402,265 of record OU343128.1, on the reverse strand, counting down.
TGGCGTTGATAAGTCATTTTGGCCATTTTTCGACTTAGTGACTTCGCTCTACGGGGACGAGAGGTAGAGGTAGAATTTTTATTTAAAATTAGCCAAACTTAGGTAATTCCAGCCAGATTTTAGGATCAATAAACACAATCCAAAAATTCTAAATAAATATATGCAAAGAAAATATAACAAGTATCTAGTAAAATTAATGTTCAACAAGATTTCTTGCCCAACAAAACTAACTGGTATCGATTGACTCCGAGCATTATTAAACATTAGTACCTACATAATTTAACAATATAAATCACTCATGTGTTTCGTATCGTACGGCCCTTGTTAACTTATTGACGAGGGCAGCTCTTAAGGGACTAGTTGTTCTTGAACCCACATTGTGTAAGTCAATTTCGATGAATTATTTGAGACGGATTTCACATCTTGGATATCAATGAGTTGAAGAGTGTTTTGCGTTAGTTATGTTAATTTTTCAAGGTGGTATTAACAGTGTACACTCGTGTATTTTCACTTCGTTTATTTCTAAATAAATAAAATTGCAAAACAGTGATAGCCTAGTGGTTGAAAGCTTGCCTTCCATGCTGGAAGGTCTAAGTTCGATCCCGGCCCGTACCTCTGACTTTTCGAATTCATGTGCGGATCAGAATTTGATTATCACTTGCGTTAACGGTGAAGGAAAAACATCATGAGGAAACCTGCACACCTGAGAGGGCTCCATAAAGTTCTCGATGGTTTGTGTAGTCTGCCAACCCGCACCAGGCCAGCGTGGTGGACTAAGGCCTAAACCATTCTCATTCTGAGAAGAGCCCCGTGCCCAGCAGTGGGATAGCAATGGGATAGTTATGTTATGTAAATAAAATTGCCTCGTTGATCTAGTGGTGGCAAGTGCGACTGCTGATCGTGAGGTCCCAGGTTCGATACCTGGGTCGGGCAAAGTGTTATTGGGTTTTTCCGTGTGAAATTCCTCAGTAGCAGCCCGGAGGTTGGATTTGTGCCCGGTTGATGACAATAAACTCGCCCCTTATTACGTGTGACTTAAACATAACGGCGAAATGTGGGTGTTACTATACACCTCTGCCCAACCCTTCGGGAAATACAGGTGTGATGTTATGTTATGTATTTCTAAATTAGTTCAGGTGGGTGGCAGCAAGGCCCTTTACATTTCATTATTAATAACGTTTAGACGTGAATGCAACCACACATCCACCTCTACACCTTATATAAATAACATTTTAACAAAAATAAAACCGATTTCAACAAAACGAAAAAGTAATAAAATAATTACCATATTATAAAAGTGACAGATTCAGAAGCCGGTGCTAATCCACGCTGAACCAAATTAAAGGCACCGACTTCTGAATCTGTCACTTTTATAATATGGTAATTATTTTATTACTTTTTCGTTTTGTTGAAGTCGGTTTTATTTTTGTTAAAATGTTTTTTATTTCATCCATTTTAGTGGCCTTAATTAAAACATGGTTGGACCTGCTAAAGACGCTGCTCGTACACATAATCACATCATCACATTATGCGTACTGTTCGTCATTGAGGAGTTCCATTGTTTATCTCCGAAGTTCTTTATCAGATCTTCACCAAATTTAAATGGGACCATTTCGAAAGAATACTCTTTCAAACAAAAGAAGAATTTTTCAAATCGGTTCATAAATGAGTGTGTACTGCGGTAACAAACATTAAAAAAAACAAAAAAACATACAGACGAATTGAGAACCTCCTCCTTTTTTTGGAAGTCGGTTAAAAACAGTGAATATTTGATTAACAAAAAGATTTGTTCCATGGATTGGCCAGAATCTTATTTAGAGTCCGGCTAACGAATTATTTGTTTATTTTTTATATGCTCACTATTTTTCAACAAAAACAAATAATTCCAAAGTATCAAATTAGGTTATTCCTTTATTTTGAGGTTGCGATGGTGATATTTTTTAAATAAACCGCGCTTTTTCAGTCTCTACTTTCGTTTGCCAGTCTCTATCATCCATTAATATCCACTAGACGATAGCGCAGTTAATAATGGGGATAGATGACCAGTTGCGAAAAGCGCATTATAGAAAGAAAAAAGTCTTGATAAAAATAAACTTACAAGCAATGGGCGGCCGTGATAACGACATTGTCATCTATGATGGTACCAGTACATGAATTCTTTTTGCCATTTTCAAAAACAATGCTGAAAAAGAAAGCAAAATAATTGATATTAACTTTTTTTTTCTTTGTTAAAAATCTTTTAGAAGTATTTGGCCAAATACGCAATAGCTACTTAATTTTCGGTTGCCGTAAATTTCGTGCCGTCTCTGTCAGTTTAAAGCGAAGTGACAGTGACAGCACGAGACTTAACGGCAACTTAACATTGAGTACCGTTTGAGTTATAAAGATACATTATTTAGAAAATGGAAGTCTTGCCCAAAAAATATGTCTTTACGACTAGAATATACAAGATATAGGAATAAAGTAAATAAAGCTGTAAATAGTGCCAGAAATGCACATAGGCGCCATGAAATTGAGAACTGTAACGGTGACTTGCGAACGATTTGGGGTTAGGCGAATGAATGGCTAGGAAGGACAAGGTTGAGCGTAGATAAAATTATTGAGAGGCATTTCTCGAATGAAAATAATATGCTTGACGTGTGTAATAATCAGAGATCGGATAATCGGATGCATATTTACCTGAAGTTAATTTTTCGCTACGAAAGTATAGAAAAGGCTGCTTAAAATAATTTATTAGAAAAAAAAAACTCGATATCACGGGATTGCATAACTAATCGAATGCATATAGTTAATTGAAGTTAACTTTTAACCCCTAATACGAATATGTGTGTATGTAGGGTGTAAGAAAGTAAGGGGTGCCTGTCTGTGTTAGTTAAAAAAAAGTTACAACTTTAAGTATGTAAATAAAGAAATATACATCGAATTCTAGATAAAATATGATTCTATTCTACAGAACACTAAATTTGACCCCGGAATCGCGGCATTTTTTCGATACAAAAGTGCATTCCATATTAGCCAACACCTGAACTTTAGGTAAATATGCATCCGATTATCCGATCTCGGGTAATAATTTTTGTCAAACATTTACTGGTGAAATTAATTTGTTAAAACAGAAGCACAACTGTAACCGCCTTTTCTTTGAGAGAAATAACTATGTAAACGTAAGCGATGTTAGTTTTAGATACATAAAGGTCACTCCTAGGGATATAAGTAAGATAATAGATAATTTGACATGTAGCAGGTCCCCGGGGTCTGATGGTATCAGAGTAAAGGACTTAAAATACGTAAAGGAACACGTTTGTAAGATACTCTCATACTTCATTAACAAATGTATGGAAAGAAGTGTATATCCGAGTGAATTAAAATTTTCAATTATTAGACCAATCTATTAACAAGGAAGTCATAAAGATTGTTCAAATTACAGACCTATAGCTATATTAAGTATAATAAACAAAATAGTCGAAAAAGTAATAATTGGACAAGTTACAAAATTCTTAGAACAAAATAAAATTATTACCGATGTACAGTATGGATTCAGACCAAATAGAAATACAGCAATGGCATTAGGAAAATATTTATAGACTTTAAAAAGGCTTTTGATACATTAGACCATGAAGGCCTGTTGCAAGCCATGGACGAATGTGGTATAAGAGGGCCTGTAAAGGAATGGTTTAAACAGTATCTTAGTAATAGGTTTTTAAAGGTCCAACTTTGTGGCGTAGACAGTAGACTCGGTAAAGTTAAATATGGAGTGCCGACTGGATCGGTCTCCGGACTGGTGGGGTATGTCGAGCATGCTAACAGTATGGTAAAAGTTATACAGAAATGTAGTATGAATATACTGATGCTGATGACACGTGCTTGGTGTACAGTGGTCGGGACTGTGAACTCATCCAGTCGGTAATACAGAAAGACTTTGATAATGTCATCAAATGGGCCCATGATAATGGCATTATTATTAATATTAATAAAACAAAATGTATGTTGATCTCTTCCCCATATAATCTATTAGCAAAAATGCTAATATCAGCCTAAAAGGCCACACATATGAATGTCTACATGACAACAAAATAAATTGTCAATGTGTATTACTTGAGCGGGTACCTTACTATAGGTATCTCGGATTAACAGTGGACAGTCGATTTGCCTGGGACGTACACGTAAATAATATTTGTAAAAAACTATGTTCGATTTTAGGGAAATTTCACAATATAAAATACATGGTCAGTAAGCGTGTGTTGTTTAAGTTATATCATGCTCTTGTTGAAGCTACGGTGAGTTACGGATTTGGTGGTTATGGACATGCGTTTTCCAGTACATTTAAACAAAATTAAACAGTTACAAATTAGAATCTTAAAAATATTAGCAAATAAAAATACTAAAGATAGTCTCAAAAATTATTTAAAATATGTAAAATGTTACCAGTAGACAAGAAAGTAAAATTAACTATTATCATGAAACAAGATAAAAACGTTGAACACAGAGTCATAAAGGTTTATAAGCAGCCAATTCGCAAAGTTACGCAGAGTAAGAAATTTGTGGTCCCTAAAATTACTAATTATTATGGGCAACGGACTAGACACTGGTTAACTCCGACATTTCTCAATGAATTACCTAAAGAAATAGCTACGGACACTGTTTCAAAAAATGTACTAAAGAACATTTTAAGAAAACATTACCTATCGATGTGTCCGTAGCCTTCAGTTATGTGCAGTCAACAACAAAAGTCGATGAATATATTGGAATTAGAAAATTAAAAAAAATATTGTTTATCTAAAACTACCATACTCTTGTTCTATTTAGAACTAGCTGTGCCCTCACGGCTCCGCCCGTAGCCTATGTTACTCAGTGATAATGCAGGTTTCTAACGGCAAAAGAATTTTTGAAATCGGTCCAGTAGTTTTTAAGTTTATTAGTTAGGTACATACAAAAATCCAAAAATACAAATCTTTCCTCTTTATAATATTAGTATAGAAGTATAGATTAACAGCAATTCTACAACTTTGAAAATTTGAACAATCATCACTTGCTTTTGATGTTGACCTACAATTCGACATAACAATAGTATCTATGAAAAATACCAGGATAAATGTGTATCCACGAGAATACTGCCGACAAACTGCTCTGCAGTTTGGCAGGATGTTTTTGTAAAATTTTGTGTAATTTTTTTCGTTGAATAAACAAATAAAAAAAAGTATTTGGCCATTAATGTCCTAAAGATAAAGAGATTGGGTTAAGAACCAGCTGATACTACTGATGATAATTCTTTAAAAGTATCGCTTATCAGAGCATCTTTACATAGTATAAAACAAAGTCGCTCCCGCTGTCTGTCTGTCCCTATGATTGTATGCTTAGATCTTTAAAACTACGCAACGGATTTTGATGCGTTTTTTTAATAGATAGAGTGATTCAAGATGAAGGTTTATATGCCTCACACCATTCACAGATACTAATATCTACATTGCACCCGTGCGAAGCCGGGGCGGGTCGCTAGTTACCAATATAATATGAATGCCTCATTGGTCTAGTGGTGGCAAGCGTGACTGCCGATCGTGAGGTCCTGGGTTCGATCTCCAGGTCAAGCAAAGTGTTATTGGGTTTTTCTGTGTGAAATTCCTCAGTAGCAGCCCGGAGTCTGGATTTTTGCCCGGTTGATGGCAATAGGCTCGCCCCCTATTAAATGGGACTTATAATATAACTGGTGAATCGGGAGTGTACTAAAACACCTCTGCCAGACCCTTCTGATGTTATGTTACAAAATAATATAATAATTATCTTAGCTGTTGGTTGTTAGTGTCAAAGCGATGTAAATAAATACTTTGTAGCTCATTCACAGTCCAATAGTAGTAGTGTTTTGAGGCTTCCAGCCTAACCAGGTTCGGTAGAACACTACTATTTTTTGTGAAATGACTGTTGTTCAACTTCTGGAAAGAAATCGATGGTTTTGATGCTATGTCCTCAAGTTAGACTACTTATCGCAATTTTCTAGGCTTTTCATCTGTCTGATAAAATTCATATATGTCACAGTCGGAATAACACCTAGAGTCGTACGACTTTACCGGTTGTGATCCCATCGCTACCAAATCTCATAATAATTACAACCTCAGATGACACTGGGATTTATGGGGGAAAAAAATATTTTTTATTGCTGCTTTTCGATGCCAGATAACCTTAAAAATTACTAACAATATAACATTATAACAGCAGTGATAGCCTAGTGGTGTGACTGTCGGACTGCCAAGTTATAGGTCTCGACCTTGAATCCAAGGCACGCACCTTTGACTTTTCGGATTCATGTGCGTATTGTATAATTAATTATCACTTGCTTAAAAACGGTAGAGGAAAAAATCGTGGGGAAACCGGCATGCCTGAGAGATATTTCTCGATGGCATGTGAAGCCAAGCCAGAGGCTCATGGGCAGCATAAACTCTGAGACCAGGTTAGTCACTAACCACACGACAAGAAGAAAATGACATTATTATAGTTATTTACTCAATCAATGCCACGAATGTATGCCCGTTCGGTGGGTGTGGTGTCGTCGTTTTTTCTTCAGGTTGATTTTCTTCTTCCTCTGTAACTGTATAAAGAATCAAATACATTAATGTTATACAAATTATGAATGAATCATAATTAATCATTCTTCTTCTTAGCGTGTCGATGGCAATCTAAATTGAGTCAGTCCAGAACTTAGGTACGAGTTTAGCGTTATCGGTAGCGTCCATTAGTTCCTGTAACGTGCAGGTATCACGGCGCGCAGGGCATGATGTCAGGCGTCCCATCGTTTGTGGAACAGCACCACATTTACTCTCAAAACTGGAATCATCTATGAATGATGATGATTAATGATGGGTCCTATTCGTTATAGTTCTCAAGATATAATGGTGACTGGTTCTTCTACGGACTTCCTTGTTCCAGATTATGTGAGTTAAGAGAAGCAAAGAGAAATGAAGGTAGCTTTTTCCATAGCTCGTTGACTCTGAGCTTGTTTGGGAAGCCAGCAGTGAAATACCACTTTTTGTTGCCGCGTATCATCACTGCCTAAAGACACTGATCTTTAGACACAGTGGTATTACAGTTGACCTCTTTCCTAGGCAAGTTGGTGAGTACCGTAAAGTTAGGTGAATAGGTGACACTGCTACTCAACATGTATTTGGGTTAGCAAGTTCTTCTTCCTCCTAACCTTTTTCGCAATTATGTTGGGGTCAGCTTCCAGTCTATCCAGACGCGACTGAATACCAGTATTTTATATGGAGCGACTGCCATCAGACCTCCGAAACCCAGTAACTTGGTCATGCCGATACCCTAAGGTTAGACCGGTTGTCAAACTTTCGGGACGCCTGTAACGACTGTCATAGGTATTCTTATGACACCCGGGACTGATGGTTTAACATGCTATCCGAGGCACGGACGAGTCTCGATGTACTAACGAACGGTCACCAATCCACGGACTGATCGCGGCAAGCTTAGCTTAACATCGCCAATAGTATGATCGCCGCGGTTGTTAATTAGCCAGGAGCCCCTCCGAGGTTAGCAAGTTCTATGGAACAATAATATCAACCTGTCTTATCATAATAATAAGTCCCACTGCAGAGCAAAGGACTTTTATCATACAGGTGTTGGTTGTTGGCTTCCTGACAATACTTTTCTTAACTGTAAGTCAGTGGTGTCTTAGATTAATTTAGAAAATACATAATTATGACATTGGAGGAGTAACAGTAGTACATGTCAGTTTTTGCCGGTAATCTAGTGCTGAAGTAGCGGTTTCGTAAAACTCTTAGCCACCACGATTTCTATGTAAATACTGCTAAAAATAAAAATGTACAAACCGTTGTTGTCTTGACTGCTAACAAAAACATAATTTATTAATGTAGTACAAGAGCACGCGAACAAAATTTTCGCCAAGAACATCCCGATATTAATTTCATACCGAAACGATGTAATGTAATGAGTTACTTTTTTAATTAAATTGATAAGGCAACTGCACGCCTTGGTTGTTTGGGATGTAAAACTTCAATAATATGATATAATATGTAGAGAGTGATTTATGGAAATGCGTATGTTTTTGTATGGCAGTATTTTTCGACTCGATAACGATTAGAGTACCGTAAAATAGAGCTATGTACATGATTGGTTTTTAGCTTAGTGAGTGTTTGTTTTCAACCATAAAATTCGTCGACTTTTTTATATGCGGTATTTATTGTTTATAGGTAGTATAATTTGTGTTAAAAGTATGTAATTTTTTAATATTAATAATAGCGACCCATCCCGGCTTCGCACGGGTGCAATGTAGATACTAATGTGGGGCATATAAATCTTCCTCTTGAATCACTCTATCTATTAAAAAAAGCGCATCTAAATCCGTTGCGTAATTTTAAAGATCTAAGCATACATAGGGACAGACAGACAGCGGGAACGACTTTGTTTTATACTATGTTAAGATTATTTTTAATTTAAAAAATAAGAGGAATCTATGAGGCTTTCGCAGTCACGCAAAATGCCTCAAAAATGATTAAAAAAAAGTCCATAAAATGATGAAAAAAAAGAAATATTAGTATTTCTATAGATAAGATAATAAAAAATTACAATGAATATTTTCAGAGGCAAAATTATTGAAATGCAAAAGCAACATGGTGTAACAAAAGTTGCCTTCCTCACAAATTCTAACACAAGGGGAGCCGAAAATGTAATGCACATAGATTAAATTGAAGAACTCGGGATTCAACCTGACCTCCATAGTTCGGGTCATAATGCAGCGGTCCCAAGTCAAATAAGCCCTCTTAAGAGTCACTGAAGCGGCTTCAGAGTCAGGTCAAGTGGGCTCCGAGAAATATTGTCGAGATTAGATGGCATTTCGTGTTGACAGACACTTTGGCACGTATATGTCCATATGAGGGTCTGATATTGTGTCAACGTATGTTCTTCTTGCGTTGGATACTTTTGGGACTTTGACTTAAATTTTTTGGGTTAAAGGTTTGGAAAAAGTTAGTAGAAATACATTGGGTATTAAAGTTTTTCTGGATTATAACATAACATCACGCCTGTATTCCCCGAAGGCTTGGGTAGAGGTGTATAGTAGCACCCTCATTTCGCCGTTATGTTGAAGTCCCATGTAATAGCGGGCGAACCTATGGCCATCAATCGGGCATAAAACCAAAATCCGGGCTGTTACTGAGGAATTCCACACGGAGAAACCCAATAACACTTTGTCCGACCTGGGGATAGAACCCAAGACCTCACGATCAGCAGTCGCGCTTGCCACCACCAGACTAGCCAGGCAGTTGGAGGTGGTTTATAACATAGCACTATAAATGTTGATGTAGTTATAGCATTAGAATAAACTTGACAATCAATTTCTTGCGGAAATATCTATCTCTTTTATATATATTTCTTCTTTTATTTTTATGAGCTGTCGATGAATAAAATATTTTATAAGTCGTGATTTTGGATACCGTAAAATGGGGCTATTTAAGAGTCATGGGGTTAATGGGAACGAACAAGGCACAGGAGATTTTTCGATATACCTTTTTAACTAACTATAATAATAATAAATTTATTTATTTTCCTCACCACAATATACATAAGTTATTTTACAATGGTCAGGTTTAACCATGATACATAATTCAGGTAAGTATATACTGTGGGAGGCTGGTGCTTAAGCTAGGCTCGTGGACTGTGTTTCAGGACACCAGGATCCCACCCCTTTATATTTTCATTTTATAAATTATGTATTAAGCGCGCTGACAGATTATAAGACTATGAATAATTTCAATTTTAATATTTATATTTAAAATAATAAATATACAATTTCATTGAAATCGTAAATACGTTTATGAAGTATGTTCCATAATTGAATTCCAATTAACCTCGTGGTTCTCAAATAGTCCCATTTTACCGGTACCTAAATGTTTCATTGATGAAGCTTTGAATACACACATTCTATTAAAATACAAAACCAACTGTTAAATGATTTCAAAAACAATCTTTTTTTTACACACCCTTTGTTATAACGGTTAGAGGTCATGCTTTATCATCCGCGTTAGCTCTTATTCAACAAAAGGATAACATTGTGAAGCCAGTGCTTTTTTTACAAATTTTATTTACCGGAAATTTTTCAGTTCATAAAAAAGTATTAGGCTGAGTATCCACCAGAGCTGTGCTAAGCTGCGTAGCGAGGAATGTGTTTTGTAAGCACCAATAGAATCACTTCATTTACCTAGCTTCGCTTTGCGCAGCTCTGGTGGATATGGGTCTAGCAGTGCGAGGTTTTTGTTCATACAAAACAAGCGAGAAATGTGTTGCGAGGAATGCTATCCTCACACGGCTCATTTGTACACATTAACACATTACGCATTACACATTCCTCGCACAGCTCTGATGGAAAGGGTCATACCTTTACACATCCTCGCTACACATTTTCGCAGCGCACATTTTCCTCGCACAACTCTGGTGGATATCCAGCCTAAGGCTGCCCGTCCACTGGAGCGGAGAGGAGCGGAGCGGTGCGCAACTAACCAATAGAAATGCTCAATATTCACAGAGCAGAGCGGGGACGTGAAGTTTATGCAATTGTATTGGTTAGCTCCGCACCACTCCGCTCCTCTCCGCTCCAGTGGACATGCAGCCTTAGTGTACGGTTGGTAAGCGGGCCCGTTTTTCTAGCTATTAGCGCAGCGGTGAGAAAATAATTGGCCATTATGTTGTGGATTGTAACCGACGCGATAGTCCCGTAATCCCATGTAAGATTCCTACGTACTGGGGCGCTTAAACATGTATAATATTGACATTACTTCCTCCTTAAAGTTCGGTCGTTATGTTAATGTTGGATGTTAGGCAGTTTATCATTGATGTAATAAGATTTACAGTTAAAGACTTTGGAATTTGGGTCTAGTGTTGATATTTATGTTGATGTGTGTAGTTGTTCGACAAATGTTGGTTAGAGTTTGGGTAGGTTTCAGTTTGAAGGAAGCATGTTTGACTGCTTTGGTGGTACATTTAGTATTGTTTTGTAGTGGAATGTAACAGCCATATTCTAAGACGTTCCTTCAAAACTTACTCGACTCGACTCCACCTCGAGTTGACGTAAACGTCCTCGACTCGAGATTTTTCCTTAGTCAAGGTAAGGAATCATCTGTCAAACTCAAGGTACCTCGGAACCTACCTTAAGGAAGGAAGTGTCAAAGTTCGTATGTAACAAAAATGAATTTTGAAGACTTTATCGAATATGCTTACGATAATCCTTACAACTATTTATCGCGGCGGTATTTGCGCGATGCAGATACCTAATTCAAATTATGACGTAATGACTTCTCGAGGAACCTCGAAATTGCGACAAAGAATACAATTTTGAAGGTTTCTTCGAGGCCGTCCTGAGTCGAGTATGTGTCGAGTAAGTTTTGGAGGAACGTCTTAGAATATGGGTGTAAATCTGGTTAGGAAAAGATTCATTTTTCTTACCTTATTAGTGTCTTTTGAGATAAAGTAAAAGGATAAAATGCCTAGCAACGGTCTATTTAAATTCAGATAGCATGATATGAAAATATTGTAAAAATAGGTTTTGTAAAGGGAAGAGAAATGATCATCGACATTTGCATACCGATTTACGCACGCCACAAATAAGCCCGGCAGTTACAATCCTCACATACATCAAAACAGATTAACTCGAACAATTCCGAAATAACTGGAACCGAGAAAATGTCGGAAAAGCTATGCTTTATAACCACTGTTGTCTAGGAAGCAGAGCGCTTAACTGAAATAATTTGTAGAAAATAAGCGCGAAATTTACTACGCTCGGGAGTCTCTTTACTTGAATTTATTGTACGCAGCGCAATTGTGGAATTTTAAACAGGCTGCCCGCAGTGCAGAAGGGAGGGAAATTTTGAGGTAGTACTACGTGCTGGTGGGGCGTAGGGACGAACTATTGTGCGTATCGTAAATCTGGGACGAATGCCTACAACCCTCGACATCGCTGAGTTACAAGATTGTTTTTAAAACATAACATCACGTCTGTATTTCCCGAAGGGTTAGGCAGGGGTGTATAGTAACATCATCATTTTGCCATATAATAGGGGGCGAGCCTATTGCCATCAACCGGGTATAACTCCAAACTCCAGGCTGCTATTGAGGAATTCCACGCGAATAAACCCAATAACACTTTGCCCGACCCGGGTATCGAACCCAGACCTTCACGATCAGTAGTCGCGTTTGCCACCACTAGACCAACGAGGCAGTTCTCTATTGTTTTTATTAACAATGTTGAAAATTTTTATTATTTTTTTTAACAATGTATAGATACGAAATTTACAGAGTGGAAGGCGCTGGCGACTGTGACACAGTTCATACTACTATGGTCGTCAACGTACTCTCTTATTTAATATACTCAACCATTGTTGTTACATATTTTCCTTAGACTAAGGCTCGATTTTACCAACGTCGGATAGCGTTTATCCAAGGAATAAGACAGACGTTTTGACAGAATTTCTATGCAAAAGCTGTCAAAACGTCAAATTTATTCCTCGATTAAAGTTATCCGACGTTGGTGAAATCGGCACTAAGAGATTTTTGTAATACTTAGTGATGAAATAAGCTATTGTATTCTATTCTATTAAAGATTTTATGTAAATTTTAAAATAAAATCCCGTGAGATTTTTTTATTCCCCCTGGGCCGGGTAAGAATATAAAACTTCCTCATCGCACGCTGGGAATTGACGCATGTTCAACAAAACCCAGCACGCTTGGTGGTAGGATCTATACGGTACGCCTGGCTAGCTACCATCATCACATTAAAATCCGGCGTCAAGCAGTTTACTGTGTTCCGTCGTGTGTATGTGCGAGCCAGAGCGATAGGGAATCCCTCTATATCTCTGTTCCTTAGATTCGTGTGCTTCATCTTAGACCCTGTCTGTGCTAACCATCAGGTGAGACTAGGGTGAAACACGAACAAGGCAAGAATAAAAAAAATACTAAAAAAATAAGAGTATTGTTGCTCAACGCACATGTTCGCGGACGATCTATGCGCAATGCGCGCCGGCACTGACCTGGCCAAAACTTGTCGACTTGTTCAGCAAGATGTGGACTCCATTGTCAAATGGTCACATGACAACGGCATTGTACTGAATTCAGATAAAACCAAACTATTGATTATACATTCTCCCTACTTGCTACTAAAAGAAAATCCTCACCCATTATATACCCATACTTTTGATTGCTTCCACAATAACCTTATTCAATGTAGCTGTAAACCGATACAAAGAGTAAAGTGTGTTACATACTTAGGACTGAAAGTTGATGAGCATTTCTCTTGGGCTAAATATATAGATCTCCTATGTAATAAACTTAGAGTGATACTTGGTAAATTTTACCATCTTAGTTATAAGATTCCTATTATTCCTAAAACTTCTTTATACATCTTTAGTAGAATCAATTCTGGATTATGCTCATGATTGCTATGGACTCACATTGATTTTTTTTATTTCTGTAAATAAATCTGTTACAGACACTTTTACAAGTCAATGTAATGTTTTTTTTTAAGACTAGATGGCGCCGGCATTTCCTATCTGACTAGCTCTGAGAAGAAAAGCCGAAACAAACTCAGAGGTCAAAGTCTCTTTTAAAGTCCAGACATTGTAGTATACAAACTATGCGAGTGAAACGATGTAGGGCAACGTCTGGATTTCCTTTTGAGGAAAGTGCCATAGCAGGAAAGTGCATAAAGAGGAAAGTGCATAGCATTCAACTAATGATATGATAAATTGGAAAACATTCAAATTAGATTCATAAAATTACTTGTAGATAAAAAAAAACTAAAAATAAATACAAAAACGATTACTATAAACTTTTTAAAATATGTAAGTTATTACCGGTCAGACTAAAACATAAATACCTTCTAGCTACTAATAACCATGGCAATCAAGAACATAACTCGTCATTCAAAATTAATATAGTTAATAAGTATAGCACTAGGATGATGACCTCGGGTAAATTCGTTGTTCCCAAAGTCACAAACATGTATGATGATAGAACACTGAGGAAACGTATTCCATATATACTCAACAGTTTGCCCGAGGTAATCAGACGTGAAGCTAATAAAAATAAGTTTAAAAAATGTTAAAAAAATATCTTCTAAATACCTTACCTTAATATAAGTGCACTCCATAAATCTAAATGTAATAATATATAATATGATACAAGATTACTTGATTCCACAGTCAAACTGTTTATACAGTTTTGTGGGACACTTTATTAGATCTTAAGGCCTATCATGTACCTCTTAAAAATATAATAAATAAATAAATATCAGATAATAATTGACATTTCGAAACAATAATATCGTACAAGTAGTACTCGAAACAATGGTTCTGAGATATTTGAAAATGTTTTTTCTAGATAAACTATTTTAATTTACCGGTCTTATTCTTCTTTTCGTACGGTTAGTGACTAACCTGGTGTTAGAGTTCATGCCGCCCATGGGCCTCTGACTTGGCTTCACACGCCGTCGAGAAATATCTCTCAGGCTTGCCGGTTTCCTCACGATGTTTTCCTTCACCGTGTTTAAGCAAATGATAATTATACAATACGCACATGAATCCGAAAAGTCAGAGATGCGTGCCTTGGGTTCAAACTCGAGGCCTATGACTTGGCAGTCTGATGGCCACACCACTAGGCTATCACTGCCTTGAGCTTTTACCGGTGCTTTTTTTTCGTAAATGTTGGCTTTAATTCACAACAGAAATAATTATGTAGTCACTGCATAAAATTTAATAGAACGTTACCGTACAAGCTAAAATGAATATAATTTAAATAATCAATGCTTTTAAAATGACAAAGGCGGTTATGGAAATGCTATGTAAAATCAGGACTTTACTTCAACTTTGCATGGACGAAAAGTCCAGAGATTCAACAAGTCGTAACTCTTGCAGGAGTTTCTAGTTTTTAGTTTGTGAGTAGTGTTTGCAATGTGTCGGAATGCTAGTTCCGAACAATGTTAGCGCTTATCATCATATGCGAAGTTCTGACACCCCTTCTACTCACCACAGTGGCATTAGTTAAACTTGGTTTAGTTCTTGACTTAAATCACTAATCTAAATTCACCACATTAGTTTCCTTCTAAGTATGTTATGTGGCTTCTTTACCAAATGCAGCTAAATATCAAATACATATAACATCACGCCTGTATTCCCCGAAGGGTTGGGTAGAGGTGTATAGTAACACACCCTCATTTCGCGGTTATGTTTAGGTCCCATGTAACAGGGGGCGAGTCTATTGCCATCAACCGGGCACAAATCCAAACTCCGGGTTGCTACTGAGGAATTCCACGCGGAAAAACCCAATAAAATATTGCCCGACCTGGGGATCGAACCCAGGACCTCACGAGACCAATGAGGCAGTCAATCAAATACGGTAATCTAAATTAATTATTTAATTCCCTGTTCTTTTTCTGGCAGCAATTAAGGTCTACATTTTTTGCAATATCTAGAAGTCACTTAACTTTTCCAGCGAGTTCCGCATATTGCCCTGGGTGTAGGTTTGACACTAAATGATCAGGTAAGTAGGTTACACTGCATTGCACTCCGAACCCAAATAACTCATGTGGCTCAACAACTGTTTAATTGAAATGAAGATGGACAGGCCTTAACTGGCTCAAGTTGGCCTCTGTGACGGAAATAGCAATAAAATGGAGTTCCAGGAACTGAGTGACGGTATTGAGGTTGACAGAAAAAATAAACCAAAGAACTAAAGTTGACAATGGAACGCTTTTACCGAATATTGGAACATTGTTATCATTTTTGCCGAATATGGGAACATTGCCGTACTGTTTTTTTGTATCCTTTTTAATGTCTCACTGCTGAGCAAAGGCCTCCCCTTTTGAATTCCAAACCTGTATATTTTGTGCTGTTTCTTAACATGCCAGCTCCCCTGCAAACAGTTCTAGATCGTCACGCCACTACGTCGCGGCCGACCTCGACGACGATGTCCTCCTTTAGGCGTCCAGTGAGTAACGATCTTTGCTCATCTGTCCGGGTGCATTAGAGCGACATGACCGGCCCACTCCCACTTAAGCTTGGTTGTTTTTTATCCAACATCTGCTACTTACGTTATGGGGCACAGGAAGGTGTTTGAAACACGATCGGTTACTTTAACACCCAGGGTACTACGTTCCATTGCTCGTTGACAAATCTTGAGTTTGGACTTTCATTCACGGACGGGCAGGATGAAAGGATGTCATCATTGCCTGTATTTATTTATTTTGTATTATTTACATGGTAGTTGACTACTTCGAAATATGACAATTTTTTTTTTATAATTTTAACGAAGGTACCGTCTTCTGCTTCTTGTTCTCTCGTATCAATACGAGCTATATGAGAATACCTCATGCCGTGATCAGTAAATTTGATAGCGGGGTTAAGTACCTAGGGTGCGCTGGATGTACTTAAGTAGCATCACTCGTTGCGACTACTTTTTACAAAGATAATAGAAGGGCTTAACAATACACTGCATTGATGACGCAGTACCTGCGGAATATAATCAACATTTATTTTATAGTCAGATCATTAAAGCAGTATATTTAAACTTCTATATAACCTTGAAAGTAATAATGGGGATATAACCTTTTTGGCATAGTCACTCTGCTGCCATATTTTTTTTAAATTTGCTGCGCACATTGGATTGAATTGCGCGCCTTTTATACAAGGTTAGTCAGAAAGGGGGTACTAAGCCGAAAGGGTGTTAAAGTACCCATAATAAGGGATAACTTTTGTTCTACAACTTTCCCCAAAAGTCATTAGTTTAAAAGAAATAGCTGTACAAAGATTGCATAAAAAATCTACTTAATTCTATCTATCCTCAACTATGATCAGCTGTGTTTACATTTTAGGTCATATTTGGGGTCACGGATTAGAAGCTCCATTTTCTGAATTCATAACTAAAGCAGGGATGAAGAATTTTTGATAAAACTAAAATAAAAATCATTTTACATTAAAAAAAAATAACGAATTTTTGAATTTTAACACTTTCTTTAAAACAGTCATCAGTGATACATTAAGTGGCCCGCGGCTTAGTACCCCCTTTCCGGCTGACCTTGTATATGGATAGAGGACACTTATTAACAAAAAATGTCAGCAATGTGGCGCTCTAAAGTGTCTAAAGTGCCTTCAATGACAGTCATTAGAAATAAACTTAGATTGTTTTCATATGGCGATCTTTACCTCCAAATATATCGGCAACGTGACACTTTAAGGCACCATATTGCTGAAATTTTTTGTTTGTTTAAGTTTCCTCTATGTATGAAATGTATCGAAAAATATTCCAACCCCTTTCCCTTAACACAGGTGACGTAAGACAGAAGTAAATACCCTTCTAGTGGGTACAGTTGAAAACCAGCGTCAGGCACTAGTGGTCTGACATTTTTGCTGAACTGAACCTATTTGGCGCAGCCGCTAGACATACAGCTACTTTATTTTTGTTTATTTTTTTATTTTATTTTTTTCTTTTGTTTTGTCTCTTATTTTTTTGTATGTGTGTGTCTGACTGCTTTCGTGCCAAATAAATTTCTTTCTTTCTTTCTTTCATCCTTGAAACCCCTTTGATAGTACCAGCGTGTATCGTGGTAAATTTGTAACATCTATCACTCAGAAAACAATCAAATCTTCGTCACTCACTCGACGCGGGCCCCTATCTTGGGCCTCAAGTGTAACGCGTTTTAGTGCCATTAAATAGATTGCTGTTTTTCGCACATTTCCTGGTTTCTGTTGTATACATTATACGATTGAGGGAATTGAATTGTGATGAATGAAATCGAACGTTGAAATATAAAGACATTGGCCGTTATACAAATTATTTTAATTTATTTCTGGGTATACTTTGGTGGAATATTCGAAAAACTTTAATAAAAAGAACATCATTATCGTAATTCTAAATGTTTCTAAAAACAACATAACATCACGCCTGTATTCCTCGTAGAGTTGGGCAGAGGTGTATAGTAACATCCTCATTTAGCCGTTATGTATAAATCCCATGTAATAGGGAGCGAGCCTATTGCCATCAATCGGGCACAAATCCAAACTCCGGATTGCTACTGAGAAATTCCACACGGAAAAACTCAATAACACTTTGCCCGACCTGGGGATCGAACCCAGGACCTGACGAATAATAATATTTCTAATAATTTACCCGTTATAACCTGAACTGTTGGCGTGTTTAGGTAAAAAAAGGTTTTACTAAAATAAATGTATTAAAAAAATCATAACATGTACCTACTCTTTAGTTATCAATCGAAAAAATCTAAAATATTATTATATTATTCGTTTGTGGAATGCGTTGCCGATGCTAGTAAGACAAGCTCAGTCACTGGATTAATTTAAAAAAATAGTTAAAGATTATTTCTTCTCTCAACACGTTTCTAATTCCTTATAATATCAGTACCTCATCATCAATCTACCTTGTTTTCCCTACCACATAATTATATATCATATATATATATATTTCAATATTTATATATATATATATGTAAGTATTACGTCTATGTATCGTGTGTAGTATATATTTTGCAGCAGTACACCACGGACTAACCCCCTATCTTATTCATTGACTTCCTGTTCATCCAAAGATTGTCTGGTTGATATCGCTATCAGCGATAAGACCGCCGTTGTACCCTTTAATGTTTTGATATTGTATAAGAGCTGTGTTACAATTTTGGTGTACAATAAAGTATATTCTATTCTATATTGACATCAAAATTACATGTGTATGCAAAGTTAAAACCTGCTCGGATAACAGGATCTATCTCAAAATTTACTTGTAAAATTTTTAGTAGACAGGCTACAAAGCAAGCCAAACAAAAACTTTAAAGATGGGTAGCACACACTTGCCAATACCAGAAAACACTATTTCAATATTATCTTATAACGGTATAATAGTGAATGTTTACAACAATTAATTTAGGTGATATCTGTATACAGATCTATCTATAGATCAATCTATAGATTGCGAGATGGAGCTGCAAGCTTCCGACGTAATGGGCCACGGTCGTCGTTTGAGTTATCGTTCGTAATCAACGTTTAGGGACGGTGTACATGTGTGAAAGGTTTATACATAAAAACTTGGTATTACGAAGAAAACGTGTTATTTGTAGTATTTTTTAGGATATATATCGGATGTAAAAATACCCTTAACGAAGCCGAGAGCCACGTAATCTTCCCATCATTACGTTTTTTTTGGTTTTGGGCCATACCTGGGAACCAACTGGTTATGGAGATATTGAAGGTCAAAGTTTTTGAACGTTTTTCACGAAAACTAAGTTTAAATGTTATTACTAAACATTTTTCTATACAATCATTATCAACATTTCCGAAAAGTATGCACAGTCTGATGCGCGCGCCCTTACATTGCGCGCTACAAATAAAAGCTGTTTTTTAATACCAAAAAATAAAAGTCCCAGCAATTATTTTTACTGTATGTTACTTAGCTTTATGTACAGTATGCGTAGACTTCGACTTCGTTAAGGCTATTTTTACACCCAGTATAAATAACATAACATAACATCACGCCTGTATTCCCCGAAGGGTTGGGCAGAGGTGTATAGTAACACCCTCATTTCGCCGTTATGTTTAAGTCCCATGTAATAGGGGGCGAGCCTATTACCATCAACCGGGCATAAATCCAAACTCCAGGCTGCTACTGAGGAATTCCACACGGAAAAACCCGCACACGGAACACGGAAAACTTTGCTCGACCTGAGGATCGAACCCAGGACCGCACGATCAGCAGTCGCTCTTGCCACCACTAGACCAACGAGGCATGACCTTTAAAAATAATAGTTCCCACTTTAAAAGGCGCTAGCTTTTAAATTAAAAGTTTGCATTTTAATTTTAACATTTCAACTTTAAAAATAATTGTTTGCACTATAATATTAATGCTACTAACTTCAAAGTCCCCCTAAGAGCCCGAAATGGCCGGAAACGATTTTCCGATTACTTTCCACCATTCCTTTAATGAGTCCATTTAGAAACAAGTGGTTCTTGATTGATTATAGCGCGAACCAATATTTTTATACATAGAAGTATTAAAATTAAAGAGCAACTATACTGGCCTGCAAAAATAAGTATCACACTTTTAAAATTGCAATAACTTTTTAAGTACACAAGATATATTTTCGAAACAAAAAGGACTCAAAAAAGAGTTTAACTTTGTTACTATAGTTTCAAAGAAAGCTGATAAAAATTGCTATAAAACGTTTTTTGTTTTAAATCTCTAACTTCTATAGTTTAGAAAAAAATGAAATTTTAAAAGTGTGATACTTATTTTTGCAGGCCAGTGTATTATATTGTTGTGGAAAGCATAATTTTTGTAGTGTGCCTTAATTTTTTTTGTTATTCTTATTAGTTTCATTAGTTTTAAAGAGCTTTTAAATGCATCCTTATTTTTCTTGTTAGCATTTTCTCGACGGCCTGCAATATGAGTATTGATCGAAAGCAGTGTGACTTCTGTAATACCAGGTTCACTCGATTCGATACTAGTTGATCATCTCCTAAATCGCATGCGATCTGAACCGTTTGAAAGACTTTAAATCAAATTGAAGCAACAAAAACGTTTCTACTTTTGTTGATCAAGTCATTTGTTGAAAGCGATTCGACCCGTCTGAACCGGTCTTAAGCTTTGACACTAGGCGTGTTCTTTTATAATTTGTAAGGCTGAGTTGCACCAACTAACTATAACCGTAACCATACCAAAATTTCTGTCAAATCAGTACAAATTTGACATAAATAAGGCAAGTTAACAATTATAGTTAGTTGGTGCAACTGAGCCTGACTTTATTTCAAGATTCCCAAGTCGAACTCAAACTCAAACTTTTATTTTCTTTCCACAATGGTATTAATAGATGGTGAGTAATAATATATAGTACATCGTGGACCCTGTTGGGCACGCAAAAGTATTAGGAGAGATGAAGGAATTGGTAAGTAATTTTTAACCGAATTCAAAAAAGAAGGAGGTTTCTCAATTCGACCGTATATATTTTTATTTATTTATTGAAGTATCTAGGTAGATTTTAGTATTCTTAATTTAATATTGATTGTAAGTATTGTTTTGACTATTTATATTTATTCGTTTTTAATTACCTATAATTATAATGTACTTATCTGTAGTTTTAGTTTTTACATATGCGTTTATGTGGGTACCTATCTATAGTCCCATAAGTTGTTCAAACATCCATCAGTCCTTTTAATTCCTTACGTTCCTAACATTTAAAACGAAACGTATAATGCTTACACCAATACAATAATATAAGGTCATTACCTACATTTCAAGTTTGGATCCGACCATTTTGTTCCGGACATCCTGACCATGTATTCCGTTCCTAACGAGCCTTATCCACCGGACGTTTGATTCCATCCACAAAGGCTATTAGAAAGAGTGATTCTTGCGTTAACCATGGAACCCGGGGGTCTGTTCGACCCCTTATTGTGGGTGTAACTTAGTTTTGTATCGGATTTATTGAATGATGATTGAAATATTTTCTTGCAATAATAAACCTTAAGTGATATAGATTTATACCATATTGATAGGTTACTGAGTATTGATGAACATCTTTTATTACTAGTATTCCTAGGAGTATTTTTGTGTGTTTGTATCAATATATTTACGATCTAAGAGTCTGCCAGAGTTTGTGATTTTTATGAAAGTTCATTATAGATGTTATTATAGAAGACTGACTGACTAGTATGACTGCCTTGTTGGTCTAGTGGTCGCAAGCGCGACTTCTGAGCATGGGGTCCTGGGTTCGATCCCTAGATCGGGCAAAATGTTATTCAGGTTTTTCCTTCAGGATTTTTTGAGTAGCAGCCCGGAGTTTGGATTTGTGCCCGGTTGATGGCAATAGGCTCGCCCCCATTACATGAGACTGAAACATAACGGTGACCTCTACCCAAACCTTCGGGGAATACAGGCGGCGTGATGTTATGTTATTGTGAGACATTAAAATATATAATTGTTTTGGTCGCTGTTAAAACATGGCACACTTTTATGTTATTCTATTACTATAATTTACTTGACCTCAATTTTAAAATCAGCTTAGAAAGTTCAGTTATCTAGGCATATGTTTTTAAAGCTATTTATTACACAAGCATTTCAAACTAACTCACCATCATTAATTTTCTCGGACTATTTAATACACATTTTATTATCTTAAACTTAAATGTTGGCATTACTTGTAACAAGAATTTTCCATTAAGAAGGCTATAAAACTTTAACAGTGCCTCCAAGTACTTCACTTGTGTTAATTGAAACGCCACAATGTTTTTATCTGCTAAGTGATTGAATTGAAAAAGAAAAGAATAAAGCGGACTTAGAATTAACATACATATATCCACTCACACTTGTAATCCTCGAAGGGGTAAGCAGGTTCTCCTAGGTATGCTAGGTAAGGTATGTACCTTACTACACCAGGGATGGCGAACCAATGGCACGCAACACAATATTTTGCACACGAAAAAAAGTGTGAAGTAGGTATTATATGACGAGCGAACGCGAGTAATCCCTAATTCAAAATTATTTGATGGCACGTCTAAGTATGACCTCATTAAACATTTCTTTAGAAAAATGGCACGTTGATACGTAAAGGTTCGCCATCCCTGTACTACACCCACGTTTCGCCTCTGTAGGCCTACAGTCCGCGCGCAAGTTCTAGTCACTGCTTGAGGTATGGGATCGGCAGGAGGGGAGTGCGCGCGGTAGACAATAGAAAGCAAACTAACAGAGCGCGTCCATTGTTTTTTTTATACTATATTTTAATGTTTATAATTATGTAGTACGTGCTAAGCCCGCGACTTCATCTGCGAAGAAGTCAGATGGGTTTTAATTTTTATGCGTAAAAACCTAATTATTTTTGTTTTTCTAAAATTAAAGTAGTCTCAGTTACTCTTTATAACATCAGCTATCTGCCAGTGAAAGATCCGACAAAATCAGTCCAGCCGTTTCGGAGATTAACCGAAACAAACAGACAGACAGAGAATCGGGCAGATAAAAATTAAAAAATTTTTTTTTTTGGTATAATTAACTACCGTATATAGTTTCATAATGCATTTAGTAAAAGCTGTTGTTTTGACATTACAAAAAGACACTTTAATTGTACTTATTTGTATAGATAATTTGGTTTATATGTGTATTTTTTTTAATAAAACGTTAGGTACCTATGAGGATTCCATTGTCACGCAAACAAAGCAACGACAAAAATTACAATAAAAAAAAAGTTTAGTTACTGATCTGTCATCGTCTGCCGTTAATACAATAATAGTATCCTTTTATTCCAGTCGATTAACAATTCGCAGGATTATAAATTTCAGTTAAAATAAACATTAATTTTCTTTTTCATACCCAAACCGACATCGTGATGCAACAAATAAACCAAAAATAAATACATTATTTTGTGTAAGCCAATATCCAATCAGTTGAAAACAGTGTTGTAATTTGATAGCTATTAACTCCAACGGATGGGCCCGACGTAATTATTGGGACAATCGATTGAACAAAGGTATTTAAATCGATTCTTTTTGAGTTTAAATAATTACTTGTGACTATCTGTGCTCGCGGCTTCGCTCGCATTTAGACTGCAAACGCGGGCGCGGGGCGGGTGCGGTGCGGCGAGTTCAAACAGAAGAACTTCATTTGAGTGTCCATAGTGAGCACGCGGGCGCGGGAAGCAGCGCGGGCTACTTGGCGCGAGGAGCGCGCGGGTAGCTCACGCCACAGCTCGTTCATACAAGTGGCCGCAGTGAGAGCGCGGGCGGCAAGCAACAACCCGCGCGGGAGCGGGGGATCTCAAACTAGTTCGAGCTGACCACGCGCGTTGTTGTGATGGCGTCTTCAAAATTAAATGTTGAAGAATTAATAAGTGCTATTCAAGCACTGTGGATGTCGAAACATCGTTTTTTAGTAAGAATTTTCCCGTAAAAATAACACCTTAGGCTTAGCGGCACGAGTGCACATCGACCGCGTTTATCGATTTCGATCTCGCTCACGTTGTTGCTTGTTGGTGTATATTGAAAATGGCTAGAAAATTGCCATGTCACCCTATAATGGACTGTACATACATAAGTACTCGAACCAGTAAACTAATAATAGATATGTATTTACCTATATAAATAGGTTACTGGTTCGAGTTGTTACAGGCCTGCACATGTGTAACACACGTATTCCTATAGGCTTCAGTCTCCACAACATCATGCTTAAATGCGAACAAATATGTAGTCTATGGTTTTGTTAAAAATAGCCCATAAAATGTTTTTTAAACAAAATTGGGGCGTGGCCTAACTGTTAACTGTGATTATTGGTCCGAGAGTTCACCAAACATGTTTTGTTAGATTTTTGTCGCAACAGACCCGAATTAACTGATTTGTATCTTAACTTTAAAATTCTTTTTAAATTTCATAACTTTTGTCACAAATGGCCATATAGCCAATAGACTTTGTATTTTGGACATTTTTATAGTCGTAACAGCCCTTTTCCAGAAACTTCCCTATAGGTATAGTTTCCATTGAGTTTGCATTTCTCCCAATACACTAATTCCTTTCGCAACTCCGATAAGATCACGTCCGTCGAACATAAAAGATAATGATCCGAAACAAAACTCATCCATTCCCAATAATTCGATTTCCCTATGGAAACCAAAACAATGTAGAAGAAAATAATAGTAGAATAAAAAATACTATAGATACATGTTATTATGAAGAAAATATTCTAAAAAAAAGCAATAAAAAAATCTTAAGAAAAAGACCGGGAACTATGCTCATGTTCAGAATTGCAAGTTGTAAGTCATGATCGCTGATGGATTGTGCGAGGAGGATATGAAGGAAAAGGGAGTAAATGATGAGGTGACTGACGGCTGACAGGGAAGAATGGTAGATAAGAACATATTGCGCTGTCCCCAAGTAACTTGGCAATAGGGCAGGAAGATGAAGTCATGATCGCGGATTTTTGGTAGGAAATACAGTAAAAGAAGATATGCCTTTATAAGAACAACAAAAAGAAAATAAACGCACATCGTTTGGGCTTTGACGCAGTCGGCTAAAAGATTAATTTGACTGTGGTTGATTTACCATCTTAATATCTGAGTGTGTTTTTTGAAGGTTCCCGAGTCTTATGGAGCTGGCATGAATTTAATCTCATTAAATAAATTCTTTACTTAAGCATTTATATACACTCGCGAGATGAATCCGGGTCACCAACATAAACAAAGCAATGTTAAAATGTTAAACAACGTTTAAAAATGTTTTCCGAGACATTAAAGTTTACGTTGGTGACCCAGATTCATTGTTCTCGAGTGTAGGTAATGTATGTTTATTGTTGTAATAAAAACTTTTTTACAAAAAATTTAAACCGACTTCAAAAAAGAATAAAATAATTACCATATAAAATTAACAGTTTCAGAAGTCGGTGCTGATCCACGCTGAACCAAATTGAAGGCACCGACTTCTGAAACTGTTAATTTTATATGGTAATTATTTTATTCTTTTTTGAAGTCCGTTTAAATTTTTTGTAAAAAAGTTTTTATTTTTTTCATTTTAGTGGCCTTAATTAAAACTTGGTTGGACCTACTAAAGACGCTGCTCGTAACATAATCACATCATCACAATATGCGTACTGTTCGTCATTGAGGAGTTCCATTGTCTATCTCCGAAGTTCTTCATCAGATCTTCACCAAATTTAAATGGGACCAACTTCGAAGTATACCCTATCCATTAAAAAAAGAATCATTAAAATCGGTTCTCAATTGGCGAAAATATCGATAAACATAAAAAAAAACAAAAACGTACATACAGACGAACATAGTAACCTCCTCCTTTTTGGAAGTCGGTTAAAAATATCAAATATCTGTGCTAAAGAACTAAAGTATTAAGTACCAACGTCTTGATTAAGCCTGAACAGCTAAAGAGAAACGAAATAAAGTTTATAAAAAGGCAAAGATCGGACGGATATAACGTTTTTTTAACTTCCTTTCACAGCTTCAAATAGTTAAAAACATCAAAGCTTCTTTTGATGAAAAATAGCTTTCTCACTTCTTGAAATGTTTTTGTAATTCTTTTTCTCCTTACAATCTGTGCAGAAAGACGGGCCCTTAATATTAGTTTATTACGACACTTCCGTTTGTTTCGGTAGGAATGGAAATAAAATCATGAGGAAATAAATAACAATCCACGCCGAGATGAGATGCCCTTGAGTTAGTTGTTTCCGTTACTGTGGATCGTGAACATTCTCCGTCTTATCCAGTGATTCTATATCTGGAGCCAACATCAATTATTTATTATCCTTACTTCCTTACTTATATATATATAATTATATATATACAAGGTTAGTCGGAAAGGGGGTACTAAGCCGAAAAGGTGTTAAAGTACCCATAATAAGGGATAACTTTTGTTCTACAACTTTCCCCAAACCTCGATAGTTTAAGAGAAATAGCTTTTCAAAGATTTCGTAAAAAATATGCTAAAATCTATCTGTACATAGCTATGATCAGCTGTTTTTACAATTTGGGTCATATTTGGGGTCACGGATTAGACAAATAATTTTCTGAATTCATAACTAAAGCAGGTATGTTTTTTTTTTAAAACTAAAATAAAAATCTTTTTGCATGCAAATAAAAATTATCG
Organism: Amphipyra berbera; assembly: GCA_910594945.2. NCBI lineage: Eukaryota > Metazoa > Arthropoda > Insecta > Lepidoptera > Noctuidae > Amphipyra > Amphipyra berbera. The sequence goes on along the minus strand of OU343128.1, from coordinate 18,375,629 downwards.
AATTTTGAAATTTTAACACTTGCATTAAAATAGTCATCAGTGATACTCTAGGTGGCCTGTGGCTTAGAACCCCTTTCCGACTAACCTTGTATTTAAATTATATATAAATATATATAATATTATAAACGCGAACGTTTGTATGTATGGATGTTTGTTACTTTTTCACGCATAGAATAGTTTTTATCCCGGTGCATGAAGTAGTTCCCCTAGGATGCGGGTGAAACCGCGGGAACAGCTAGTAAGAAATAAAATTTATGGAGCCTTAATGAGTGTGATACACAAAATTCCGAAATTGTTTAATTATTACAGAGATAATTTACATGTTGTGGATATTTGACTGTTATATCATAATCCAATGCTGCTACTAAGATGTTAAGACCTTTTTTTTTGTCGTTGGAAAATCCTCACGGATGTCCCTCGCCCGGGGAAGGCGAAAGGGTCTGCCGGACTCTTACGGGCTAAAAACCAACGGTGGGGCTCCTTCTGACCTAAGGCCGGGGTCACGGGAATCGCTGCTGCATGCACCGCGACCCCGGCAGGTCTCAGTCCACCAGCTTCTTCTGGTGGACCTCTCCTGTGGTGGGGCAATTGCTCCCCTGCCCCACTTCCTTCTGAGAGGCGCGCGCGGAACACGGCGCGCCATCCTTCCTGGGCCTGTTACTGGTCGGGCGACGGGTCCCCTAACCCGCCGCCCGCAGGCCACAAGATGTTAAGACCTGTAAGTGTTAATCATGTATGCCTTATGTCTTTGTAGATCATCTGCCCATCTAGCCGCTGGTGTGTAGTCGGTTAACATAATTTACATCAAATTGATTATTTCTAACTTGTTTGCATTGAGAAGCTGATCTAACAGGTGATACAATTTTGTTAACCGACTACAGATAAAGAAAGAGGTTATGAAAATTTGAGAAAAATAAAAATAAATACGGAAAGCGTGGATAGTGTTAAAAAGTATACGAATTTATTATACTTAACCTACCCATCAACTAGTTTCAAAGTTTGCACTTCGTTATGTTACGTACTGTATATTTTATTCTGAACTAGCGACCCGCCCCGGCTTCGCACAGGTGCAATGTAAATACTAATGTGGGGCATATAAACCTTACTCTTGAATCTATCTATTACTGAAAACTGCATTACAATCCGTTGCGTAGTTTAAAAGATCTAAGCGTACAGACAGCGGGAGCGACTTTGTTTTATACTATGTAAAGAAGAAGAAATAAGCTTTATAATAACCTGAGCTACCTTATAAACATGTACAAGTTACTGCTTCATTTCGCTTGAAATTATTTAGAATACCGAATACGATACGCATAAAACAAAATATATGGCGAGCACCATCCGAATTTGATTGCCGTTCAAAAGGGTTCCCGAAAAAAAAAACTATTTTCTCGCCTCGAAGATAAGGCCGCACCGCTTCGTAGAATTTCCTGTATCTTTTTAAGATACTGACGAAAAAGTTTGTATATTGAATTTAACACTTGTTTGTATTTCTATCTTTGGAAAAGGATTGTATCCTGTGACGTAACAGTTAAATAAATGTTTCGGAGGTAGTCGAATATTTTGAGTTGTTAGCGGAAGATAAAAATAAGCAATTTGTAATTCTTCTTTTACTGTCTTTTCTTTTATCATTGGTACATACGTGCATAGTTTCATAGGTACCTATTTTGTAATTTTGCATGCCTCATGGTAGGATATGGCTAATGGTCACTATTGTTTGTATAAGAACTTTTGTACCCATATTCGCAAATTAATAAATGATTTGATTTGATTTGATAGCATCACATTCAGTGTTATTTTTTAATAAATGAATAAGACGACTCCTGAAAAGCTTAATATAAATGTAGTTTTTTTATACAAGGTTAGTCAGAAAGGGGGTACTAAGCCGCGGGCCACTTAAAGTATCACTAATGACTATTTTAAAGCAAGTGTTAAAATTTTAAAATTCGGTTTACTTTTTTTCCATAAAAATATTTTTTATTTTAGTTTTTTCGAAAATTCTTCATCCCTGCTTTAGTTATGAATTCAGAAAATAAGGTTTCTAATCTATGACCCCAAATATGACCTAAAATGTAAACACAGCTTATCATAGCTGCGTATAGATAGAATTTAGCGTATTTTTTATGAAATCTTTGAACAGCTATTTCTCTTATACTATCGAGTTTTGGGGAAAGTTGTAGAATAAAATTTATCCATTATTATGGGTACTTTAACACCCTTTAGGCTTAGTACCCCATTTCCGACTAACCTTGTATATTCTCTTACTACGTAGGTGATTCTATACGAGTTTAACTAGATAGACAAATATTGAAAAAAAATGGTTCCCATTATTATAACATTTTTCAACATTTCGTAAGTAGGTATTAAGCAAAAAAACTGCCTCGTCGTTGGTCTAGTTGTGGCAAGCGCGACTGCTGATCGGGAGGCCCTGGATTCGATCCCCAGGTCGCGCGAAATGTTATTGGGTTTTTCCTTGTGGAATTCCTCAGTAACAGCCCGGAGCTAGAATTTGTGCTCGGTTGATGGCTATAGCACAGTATAAAGAAGTACAGTAATGCGACGCCTTTGATCTCGTAGTAAAAGCCGAAAGCGTCTAGACAATGTCGCGGAAGGGTATAAAGGCTCGGGTTGTAACAACTCAATAATAGTCAATAATATAGTAATAATCATTTATTTAAGTATGTTAGATCATTTTTGAACTCTCATTCTTGTCTACTCTCCCATAAAAATCGGACGCCGTCTAAGAAGTTTCACTTCAAAAATAATGCCCGCCATCTTGGGTTTCAATACCAACACTCCAACACTCCACTTGTCCATAATCACGCGTTGCAGATTCACCAGGACTATTTTCGTAAACTAAAAGTAAAGCAATTGACATCGAGGTCATTTTATGGATGGGTGACCGAGGGATCAGCTTAGGGAGCCCACGTCAGGGGTTTCTTAAAGGAGACCAAAATTTTGGTTATTTTTGATGTATGACTCACTGTTTCAAAGATATTATTAACAACTCATAAATTATTAATTAAATTATTGCATGCATTAAAATTACACTTCCATAGAGTAATAACCTCTCTTAAATTCTTACTACGCCTATATCTTACGCCCGCCATTTTGTTTACCTTGGTTATTTTTTGCCTACTCGAATAATATAAAATAACATAACTACAAACATTAAAACATGCGCGCGACAACCCCTAAAAACATGTCCCGAGCTACTAACAAAATGGCGTGTGTAACTCGGGCTCGCTCTTCCCGCGTCTCGCCCCTTGCCCCCCGCATGATTGACATGTCTAGACGTCTTCGTCGAACGACTGTATAGATTATTAGACTGTGGCTATAGACTCGCCCTCTCTTACATGGGACTTAAACATAACGGCAAAATGAAGGTCTCTCGACCTCTGGAGGAACTCTGTCGACCTTTCGGGGAATAAAGGCGTGATGTATGTTTGTTTATAAAAAACAAAATTAATCGAAATAATTCACAGAATCACAGAATCCAAACGGTATTCACACAATACTGCGCATATATCTTACATTGAATGTCCCGAAAGCCTCCGAAAGAAAACACACGTCTAATTTTACGGTAGAGGGTTTACCTTTATTACAGAAGGCTCATTTAGGTACTGTGTTTTATTTTATAGGTAGCTGGAGCGGTTTTACGCCAATCACTCGTGGGCAAAGAATGGGCACTATTCTTACAATTAACTTTATTGCTAGGTTTATTCTTAGTTAAGGCTGTTACACGAATTATTTGGCAAATTTTATCCTGTAACTGCCTCCTTGGTCTAGTAAGCAAGACTGCTGATCGTGAGGTCCTGGGTTCGATCCTCAGGTCGGGCAATGTTATTGAGTTTTTCCGTGTGGAATTTCTCAGTAGCAGCCCGGATTTGTGCCCGGTTGATGGCAATAGGGTCGCCCTCTATTACATACATCCTTAAACTTAACGGCGAAATGAGGGTGTTACTATACACCTCTGCATAACCCTTCGGGGAATATAGGTGCGATGTTATGATTTTTTATGCTGTTACGAACTTGATTACGGATTTAGGGGTGGTACACATTCAGTATTATTGCATTTCGGGGAACAGAACAGCAAATGGATTGGTAAAAGTTTGCTTTGGGATTTACAGCTGGTTTTGCGAGAAGTGTTTGTCTGTTTTAATTTCGAAATGATACAAAGAGCAGAGTTCTATAGTGAGAGATAGTACCTGATCGGTTAAATATCTAAAATTGATAGTTTGCGTTACAAATAGAACAACACACAATACACGTAAGCCCTCCGATTCAAAACTTTTCGATAAGGGCCTGCGCCCAAAGATTGCATGGCAAATAATTTTTTAAGCTCAAATAATTTTAAAACTTAGGGGCCATTCAAGTATTACGTAAGCACGAAAGAGGGGTGAGGGGGTCTTTGCTTAGCTTATTTTTGATGACATGGGGGGCGGGGGTGTCTAGATGATGATTACGTCAGCAATTTTTATTTATTTACTTATTTTTTTAGACTTAAAAACTGCTGCTCATGCATAACAATAAAGAAACCTGATGAGTTTAAATAAAATATATACCAATGTTTACGTAAGCATGGGGGGGGGGTAAAACCTTTGCTTACTTTTGCTGACAAGGGGGCGGGGTGGGTCCAAAATTACTAAAATTACATACATACATAAACTCACGCCTTTTTCCCATGGGGGTAGGCAGAAACTATAGAACGCCACATGCTACGACCCTTACATACCCCTTTCGCTTCATCTACATTCATACATCTTGTCATACACGCACACCGGTTGAGAGTACTACGCACCTGACCTTTGTGAAGAACATCACCAATAACATCAATGTATGTCCTTCTAGGACGTCCTCTACCGGCGTTTATATTTTCATGATAGGTACTAAAATTCTGCTTACATAATACTTGAATAGCCTCTTATTGTCCCTTTAGGACTCGTATTTATCGTACCGCGGGATGAATGTGACACTACGAAGCATTCCGCAGTATACTAAGCAAATATGAGTGATAACGGTATTAACATAAAGTTTAAAATTATTTGAGCTTAAAAAATCCTTTGCATTGCCGTGCCGCTTGTGGGCGCAGGCCCTAAGTCTTGTTAACGATTCGATTTGTTATCTCTGTCTGTCGTTACGAGAATCGTAGACAAAACGAGATAAAAAACTTAATCGGTCGACAACAGACTTATTGAAACTGGGCTGGAGAGACTCCATTGCATTAGGAGTGAATATTAAATTAACGAAAGGGGTTTATTTTTCTAACAACATTTTTATAAATTTTTAACCTTTCCAAAATATTCTTTGAGGAAATCGGGACACCTTTAGCATAATACCTTTCATCATTCAGATTCAAATTTTCGTTCTACCTAGCCTTTTCCCAACTATGTTGGGGTCAGCTTCCAGTCTTATCAGATGCGGCTGAATACCAGTATTTTACACGGAGCGACTGTCTTCGGACCTCCGCAACCCAATTACTGGGCAATGCCGATATCCTAAGGTTAGACCGGTGGTCAGATATTCGGGATTCTGACTACCCGTAACGACTGTCATAGGTATTTTTATGACACTCGGGACTGACTGTTTAACGTGCTTTCTGGGGCACGGAGGGGTCTCGCATGTGTAATGAACGATCACCGATCCACAGACTGGACACAGCAAACGCAGCATAACCTCACAAATCGTACGATCGGCGCGGTTGTTAATTAGCTACGAGGCCTAGATTCTAATGATAACACAGGTGTGCGATGAAAAAGTTTTTTAAATAAATTCATCACAAACATGTAGATGTTGGTCTGTATATAGCAAATATAAACTTTGTTTTAACGTATCACGTCACATTCTTTTTGCATATAGATACATATATAATAGTTCGTTAGAACGGTAAGCTCGTTTGTTTTTGTACAAGATTGATTCCATGATCTATATTTCTATTCTATACTCTATGACCAACCATCCTATAGTCTATTGTTACTAACCATCCCACTGTGAGAAAAAGTAACAAAAAAAATTTTGGCTGTCATATGAGTCTGAAAATTCATTTTTTGAAGTCTCACAGTGATTGTTTCCCAAAAAATCTAAGCGACTTGTTCTTCACTGTGAAGAACAAGGTGAACGGTTTCATCAGGACATAAAAGAGATGGAAAGAAGATATCAAGGCCGTTGGGACGTTAATATGATGGCGGACTATTGCTGGATGATACACAGAGATGAAATAAAAAATCATAAACGAAAACCAACATAACGCAGCTTTTTAAAAAAAAAGAAAACATTTTTTTTTTTTTCTTCATGTATACCTTAATGTTGTATTCTACTAGCTATAGACTCAATAAAACTTTACAAAATATCCTCAAATGATTCTCATTCATTTTATAAAAAAAATGTTTTGTTCTTTTTCGTATTCAAATACTATAATCATCTAAATCTGATAAATGTGACGTGGTATATATCATATGAATACCGTTTTCTATTACTTTTAAGACAATTAAAACAAATATTAACCATTTAACAAAAAAACTTTTCAAAAAAATAAATTCGCAGACCAGTGTAATTAAATAATTAATTACAAATACAGCCGTAGTTCTTGAACTACCCACCTACATCAAGTTACATCATCAATTCTCTAGAACAACTCATAAACGTCTCATAATGCGATTTTAAATTAATTATAATTGAGAATACTTAAATACGTATTCGACGTGTATTTCAAGGTTCAATTTAAAATTTAAGTGGTGGAGTTGTTAAAACTTTTCAATTACAAACCTGAATGCTTTGTTTCGAGTTAGCAAAACAGTTAAATCAAAGGGATTAAATGTTAAAAGCTTTCATTAACCTTGAAATTTCCAAGTGAATTTTGTTATCGGTTCTACATTTTTCAGTAACTACACAGGCTACAACCAGGGACAAACAATGGGATATTGATGTTGTTCATTTGCATCTCGCTCATACACGTTCTCTGTGAGCGAAAGGGAAATAGTAAAGCCGCTTTTTAACCGACTTCCAAAAAGGAGGAGATTCTCAATTCGACTGTGTTTTTCTTTTTTTTTTGTATGTTTGTTCCGCGATATCTTTGCTAATTGTGAACCGATTTTAATGATTATTTTTTTGTTTGAAAGAGTATTCTTTCGAAATGGTCCCATTTAAATTTGGTGAAGATCTGATGAAGAACTTTGGAGATAGACTATTTGAAGTTGATATTATTATTGATTATTGTTGATTTAGTTAAAAAGTGATTATTTCAATCCCATTCTTTAAGTGATTGTGTCGTAGAAAGTTGTATTTTCACATAGAGTTACGAATGTATTACATAACATAACATCACGCCTTTTATTCCCCGAAGGGTTCAGCAGAAGTGTTTTTAGTACACCCTCGTCTCGTCAGTTATGTTTAAGTCTCGGCTGTTACTGAGAAATTTAAAATGGAAAACCCAATAACACTTAGCCTGACCTGGGGATTGAAATCAGGACCTCACGACTAGCAGTCGCGCTTGCTACCACTAGACCAACGAGGCAGTCCAACGAATGAATTCTAAACACTATTCCTTTGAACTTGTGACGGGTGGTGGCTGACTGGCGGGGGCTCGGGCCTATAAAAGGTCGGGCACACTGCAGATCGGCCCTCTCGCGCCGCTGCAGTTGCTAAGCTAAGTGTTACACCTGCTCAAGAAGACCCTGGATTCCTCGCATTGTACGAACCACGCCCTGTTAAACTATTTATAATTATTTATTAAAATATACAAGGTGTAAAAAGACCCTTCACCAAGACGTCAACCGTGCATTCAGAACATTAAACTAAGTAACCCTACGCAAAAATTGTCGTTGGGAAACGATTTTTTTTTTGGGTGTAAAATTTCGTTTTACTGTAAAGCTATTTGTAACGCACTCAAAACACTGTGCTGATAGATGCAATGAGTAGTAAACGGGTAATGGAGGTATTTCAAGTACATTTGCAACCTTCAAAACTAGTATTTAAAAAAAAAGTTGTTAAAAAGTTGGAACTTTGACCTCCAATATCTCCGTAACTAGAAGGTTCCCAGGCATAGTCCAGAACAAAAAAAAAATCGCAATGACGTGGAGAATAAGTGCCTTTCGGCTTCGTTAAGGGTCTTTTTACACCGTTTTTATAGTGTGCGGTTACAAGTGTTATTCTTTATCCTCCCGTAAGTACACGCCTGCTGAATTGTATGTGCACATGCTTGTTGAGGGTTGAATCCTAAAGCCACCCTAAAGTGTTACAAACTGTAGGTCTAGGACGAATGTTATCACATTAGTAAAGTAAACGAAACTTTAATTTGAGTAAATTTGGAATTAGAAATACTCGTTTCGCACATACTATTTAAAAGAAAACTTCATTCATATATATGTATGATATGAATTGTGCTTATGGCAACAAATACACCAAAATGTTCTCTTCTTCTTTTCGTGCCGTTAGTAACTAACCTGGTGTCAGAGTTTATGCCGCCCGACTTGGCTTCACATGCCGTCGAGAAATATCTCTCAGGCATGCCGGTTTCCTCACGATGTTTTCCTTCACAGTTTTTAAGCAAGTCTTCTACTTCTTTTCGTGTGATTAGTGAGTAACCTGGTGTCAGAGTTTATGCCGCCCATGGGCCTCTGACTTGGCTTCACATGCCGTCGAGAAATATCTCTCAGGCATGCCGGTTTCCTCACGATGTTTTCGTTCACAGTTTTTAAGAAAGTGATAATTATACAATACGCACATGAATCCGGAAAGTCAGAGGTGCGGGCCTTGGGTTCGAGGTCGAGACCGGTGACTTGGCAGTCAGACGGTCACACCACTAGATTATCACTGCTTAACGTTACTAATGTGATGTAACATTTGTGCTAGACCTACTAACATTAATTTCGCGTCAATATAGGATGTAAACGAAATCATGTAATTTCTTCAAACCTCGTGATGTACTGCTGACATAGAATAACACCGAAAAGGACACGTTCGGATTCAATAGAAAAAAAATACAAGTAAACATGTGTTCTTAACGTGAGGCATTTTAGCGCCCAGAGTTAAATGACCGCGCAGCGAGTGATAGCCACGTAATTCGCTCGAGGCGCTAAAATGCCTCACGTCAAGAACACAACAATGTTTACTTCTTGATTGTTTTTGACGTGACAACGTCTAATAAAACGATGAAAGGCAGCATGCACGAAAAAGCTTGACTCATTGTCACGTTCCGTCTGAGGCGACCGTGCGAGCGAGAGCGTGGAACAAGCGATAGAGAGGCACGATGTTTTGTTATGACGTTGTCACGTTAAACTATCATTCATAAACCGACTTTACAGACAACCAATTTTTTTTTATTGAGGCCTATATTATCTTCTGCAGTGTTAATCTATGTCCGCAGTACATTACGAAGTTCGAAAGAATTGCATGATTTCGCCCTGTATAGAAATTCTCACATTTTCCATGTTTCAAGCTCATTGGACTGTTCAAATTCACAGGGGACTATTCAGTTAGCAACCTTTGTGTTACCCAGTTCCGTTTCAATCACGTTATTGGTTAAAAAGTCAACAATAACTTGATGGATCGAGCTCTGATGGATCTATCCAATTTCGTTGCCCCTGTATTTCGTGCTTAGTATTACCTAAAGCTTATTTTGGAGGTACATTACATCGATGTTTCAAATTGAAATGTTTAAAAAAGTATCATTTATTTTTTATTTGATGGATAAGTCTCTAGGTGAAATAGGTTTTTTAGTACAATAACATAACATCACGCCTGTATTCATGGAAGGGTTGGGCAGAGGTGTATAGTAACTCCCTCGTTTCGGGGACGATTCTATTGTCATTAACCGGGCACAAATCCAAACTCCAGGCTACTTCTGAGGAATGCTACGCGGAAAAACCCAATAACACTTTGCCCAACCTGGGGATTGAACCCAGGACCTCACGATCAGCGGTCGTACTTGCCACCACTAGACCAATGAAGCAGTTGATTGACTTTAGTACAATGTTGGTTTTATTAACATTTTTGTACATACAAAAGGTTCGATCCCTTACTACTCAGTGGACGTTATTGTGAAGGATGGTTTTACGAACGTTTTAAGTTGTTCGTGTATACAGAGTGTAAACGAAATCATGTAATTCCTTCAAACCTCGTGATAAACTGATAGAGTAAGCCTGTATGGGATACTTTTGGCTTCAATAAAAAATGACGCGATGTAAACATGTGTTCTTAAAGTGAGGCATTTTAGCCCCCCAAGTTAAATGACCGCGTGGCTAGTGATAGTCGCGCAATTCACTCAGGGTGCTAAAATGCCTCACGTTAAGAACACATGTTTACTTCTTGTAATGATTTTTTAATTGAATCCAAATGTATCCCGTGCAGTATTAATCTATGTCAGCAGTACATCACGAGGGTTGAAGGAATTACATGATTTCGTTTACACCCTGTATAGTTGGCATTAACCATTACCTAATCATGGCCGTTAGTCTCTTTGCCAATCTAGTACATATAAAAGGCCACAAATGGAAAGCTTATTGGCGAGTGCTACACGCTCAATATTTATTAAGTGTTTTAACAACCGCCCAATTTGTGCCATATTAATGACAATAGGTTCGCGCCCTATTACATGGGACTTAAACATAACTGGTGAAACGAGGGTGTACTAAAAACACCTCTGCCGAACCCTTCGGGGAATACAAGGCGTGATGTTATGCTATGTTTTAACAGTCAGCACATTGATCTAAACGCTATTACATAATCGTCAAACAGACTGATATTATCAACTATTTAGAGTTCAAACATAGAAGAATGGTCTATCTTAATTTTTCGAGTTTAAATATAGTAAATACCCTTTAATTTATTGCTGACTAGCTGTGTCCTCACGGCTCCGCCCGTAGCCTAAGCTACACAGTGATAATGTAGCTTTCTAACTGCAAAATAATTTTTGAAATCGGCCCAGTAGTTTTAAGTTTATTCGTTACATACAAAAATACAAATCTTTCCTCTTTATAATATTAGTATAGATTATAGAATACAAACATTGACATGCTCACTACAAACTTCATTTTTCCAGAAGTTTATCATTTGAACTGTAGCAGTGATAGCATGCAAGTATTGCTTAAAACTCAAGTAATATAAATGTAAATTTGTTGAAACAAAGCGGCGGCAGATCAAGTCGCAACTTGGCTGTTATATTAGGTACGCGACGCCACGTACTGCTTAATATAAAGAAAGCTACGCATGATACTAGTACCTAATAGAAACGTTGTTAAAAATATCTATAAAAAATATAATAAGTAAATCTATCTTACTGTCTATCTGTTATGAACAAGCTCAACTTTATAACCTTTTTTTGACGACACGTTTGGTTCAGTGGCTGAGCGATCGGCTTCTGTGCTACGGATCGTGGGTTCGATTCCCGCACGGAACAAATATTTGTATGGCCTACAGATAGTTGTTCCGGGTCTGGATGTTTGTGCATGTGAAGATTTGTGTCTATATACGCACCCACGATACAGGAGAAATCCTAGTGTGGGGCAACGTTTCTCTTTTAAAAAAAAAAAAAAATAAGATGCTTCACTGTTTTTTTTTACTTTGTTATTACTTGTTATGGTAAAGCCGTCGTTTAATTAACTATGTTTTCCTTTTCTTTTCTCATAGAAGTGAATAATGTATTTTTTTTGAGAAATAAATATTCTTAAACCTAAATCTATCAATATTATCATCCAGCAAGGTGAAGACTGAAGAAGATGAAATCTATCTGACTTTTTTATTCAACCTTAGACAAATAGGAGGTAAAAAAGAATAAGAAGATAAAATCTGTACTGACACATCATTCAATGTTTTTATTTTATTATAAATTTTATGTAATATTTATAATAATATATTCTTCAATTTTTGATTATCCTTTATTTTCAGTTTTTATTCATTTGTTTGATTCTTGATGTCTCATTAAGTTACGATGTAATAGCAAGCACAAAATATTCAAAAACATTCCTAAAATACTTCGTAGGAAAAAATATACTGAAGGAGAGAGGTGCCTGTGTTACGGAATATTTAAAAAAATGCAATATCTTTTGCAGCTTGCAGCAGTATTGCATAAATTATGTTCATTCAAAAAAATCTAATATACCCCGGTTGAACCGTAGACTCTCCAAAAGACAACATTTTCCTGTCATTACTGCTGCCAGTAATGTTCACATAAGTACTTAATTATTTTTCGTTTATTAAATTCATCTAAAATACATACATCAATTATATTTTTAAATACATATCTTATAAAAAACAATATAACTTTAAAAATATAAAAAGGGATGTATTTAAAAGTACTTTACAATTTATGAAAATAACAACAAAAAATGTGTAAGGCACACTTCAAAAAGAATGCTTTTCACAACAAAATAATAGTTGCACTTTAATTTTAATATCTCTAACTTTAAAAATAATGGTTCACACTATGATCTATTAAAAACCACTTGTTTCTGAATGCACCCATTAAACGAATGCTGAGAAGTGATCGGTAAATCGTTTCTGGCACTCACCGGCCGCTGCCACGGCACCGCTCGGTTCGCTCGCTCGGCTCATGCGTGAAGTGGTCACAGTTCTAACATAACCTAATCTACCTTTCAGATATCTGTTTTTCATTTTTTTTTATTGCGGGGGACTGAAGTTAGAAGCATTAAAATTGTAGTTCAAACATTTATTTTTAAAGTTGAAATATTTAAATCAAAGCGCAAACTACCTATTCATTTTAGAGCCATTTAAAGCCTTTTAAAGTGGGAACTATTATTTTTAATTTCATTTATATATTATCTCTATAAAAATATATTTGGCAAATTACTTACTCCTTTCAAGTTCAGACAAAAACAAATTAATACAAATTATAAAATAAAAAAGTTTTGTGGTGACATTTTCTCCACATACGTATTTAAATTATTCATTCCGAAAAGAAAAACAACATGGAACGTACAAGCTGTTTATTTTTTGCGCAATCGTTTAGCTCCGAGTGAGAGTAACATAACTTAGCGCTGGTTCTACATACCGGGTACTAGTTTATGCATTATTTCATACATTTTTTGCTGGCCCTGCAGATGCTGCGATAAGTAATAGCCATACAGAAACACTTAATTTTGTTTTTTTTTGTTGAATTGACGCGTACGTGCAGCGTTTATTTAAAGAAAGATTCACTCATTTTTGTGGGTGGACTTATGTGTGTTTGTTTGTATATACACAGTGACAATGACTGTGTATATGTGTGTGTGTGTGTGTGTGTTTGAGGAAAACTTGACCTTCAGAGGAAAGGTCACGTTTTCCTCAAATGCAGTCCTAAAAAACAAGAAAAAAATAAAAGCTAATGCAAACTATAGGTATAGTCGAGCGATTTATTTACTGCTCTTAAGTTCAGAGTAAGTAATTATAGAACAGACAAATAAGGCCCAGACAAGGATTGTTTTATTATACGTACTTTTTTTGTTTTGTTTTTATTATTTTTTCTTTTTTAGAACCATCGTGTGGAGAAATCCTAAGCCAGTCACGTCAATATCACACGTTTTGTTACATCGCACTGACTTTTCTCATTACGTGTGCGGCCGCCTATTTACTTTGTTATTTGCCTAAATACACACAATTTTGCCAAAATAAATAAATAAATGTTGTAATTAACCTAACTAAATATACATTAGCAAATATGCTCGGTAGGTTTTTTAACCTAAACAAATGTATACAATATGTTTATACATGAATTATTTGGAGCTAGTAATAGTAATAATTATTTAAAAAATACTGCCTAGTATTTTGTATTTGAAACTTAAATATAATTTAGAATAATTGTACCTACGGCATTTAAGCTGTTATATAAGCTGCCGATTCAAATCTTAAAGGGTCGTCAAGGCGTTTTATGATGGTAATTAAATTTGCACCATTTGCACAAAAGTTGGTAAAGTTTTAATGAAATATTAGTTTAAAATATAACTAATACTCGTATCAAGAGTCATTGTTTGAAGGTTTAATGTAAAAATTTAATATTCAATTGAAACTTATCGACCATCATTTTTCAAAGAGTTTCCATTTACTTTTTTTAAATTACGTAAAGAATTATGTAGGCAAATCCACTTAAGAATCTTATCAACATTAAAGCAAAGATCATTTGCCTAAAATACTTTGAAACCTACACTAAAACCAAGTATCCATAGACAATAGACAAGAGCAGATGAAATAAATTGGCCCACAAACGAGGCTCGTAACTTATTCACTCAAGTTTTTTTTTAATAAGGCACTGGCTGGGATGATTCTTTGACGGTTCTAAATTTAACATAATTGGTAAAAGAAGAAAAATGTCTTAATACCCACGGGGTCGTTTTATACGGTCGTAGTAAAGTTTGGCCCATGTCACTCACTTGTCTCGGCCAGCCTGGCTGTATTAGCATGCAAATTGATGGGCCACGATTTATGGCCATTTAAAAAAAGTCTTCTTTTTTAAGGACGGAAAGTGTTGGTTGTTTATCATTGAGCTAGTTGAAATAGTTTTACGTTTGTGCGTTGAATAACATTTGTTTACTCTTGTTAAGATTAAAAACAAAGTCCAAAAAAAAACCATATTACTTCCACGTAACTGCACTACAAGCAACTATCTAGTGTAAGGCCCCATATAATTTTGTAAAAATTTTTGTGAACATGTTCGCCGAAAAATTCTCAACAAACAAGCACCTAATATATAAACTGGACACACGAGATTCTCATACAAAGAATTTCACCAACAAAATTATACAGGGGGCTAACATAATCCGAAAGCTAAAATGCTTTCGACCGGAACACTTAAACCCTTTCAACTTGATCCGCTGAAGGGACAGAGCGACGCACAAACACAACTTTACAATTTTCTCCATTTATATTTCATCACCATGTTCGGAACTGTTCGGAAATGCTCGGAACAGTTCGCCATAAATTACCTTAATTTGTTTGTGGGAAAAGTTTTAATACAAATTACGGTTGTGTTCATGTGTCTCAAATAAATCGTTTACATTATTGTTGCGTGTACAAATTCAATGAGAAGGTTTTGATTTGGTAAGTTTGTTCTAATGGGTTTTATAATATATTCGTTTTGTTGATTAATTAATTCTCAATTAAGAGACATTGGGAGTGGTAATCGAAATATTATTTTATAATTACCTACGTTTGCAATGTTTTTTCCTTTGCTCAACTCTCCTCATAACTGCGATGGAAATACACATAATTTATCGTCGTAAATTCACCTCAAGTCGTTTACTGGAAGAGCGACTGGAGGACCAGAACTAAATCACTTTGCATAGCGCATCTAGAATGCAGTCACTGTCATAAGTTGAAAGAAGTTTGGTTTAGAATAATGTCATCATTTCGCCACCGACTTACCTTGTTGCGGCCGAGACGGACAAGAATGAAAACTAAAATATATTTTCTGGTGAGTGATATGCGTGCTGCACTATGTCACCTTCGGAAGTTGTTCTGTATACCAACCACGATTGATCTTCTAATTTAAACATTATAGAGGTATAAACCAACCTTAATCTGTGCATTCATAGTATATAAGGTCCAACCAAAATACCTGGACAAACTTTTACACAGTAAGTGTAACTGAACAAATCTATGCAAAAAAAAACGAAATCCAAGTGGTTTTTTTTTCTAACCAAATATTTTTTTTCAACTTTACCTTTACTTTTTGTTACATTTTTCACTTCGCTGTTTAGGTAAAACACGGCACGGAATTAGCGCGCGCCCCAATGGCGGTCGATGCATAAGAAATGGATGAGTTTATTCTTAGAGAGTACAGGCAATTTAAAACGTTATTATTTTTTGGTTACAAAAAAAAATACTTGTATCTCGTTTTTTTACATAGATGTGATTAGTTAAACGTATTGAACACTGTGTAAAAGATTGTCCAGGTATTTCGGTTGGACCTTATATAAACAATCAGATCATTGTTGAGTAAATTACTCGATTCTCTCTTTAGTAAAATTACAATTTTAAAGCTAAATAAAGTCAACCTTGGACTTCAATGAGACCTCAATGCTTGGAAAATTTTCATCCATCAACGAAACAGGTACATCCTCTATGTAGTTGTATAATCGGCAGCACGTAACTTGGCAAAGTTTTGGCGTAGTGGGAGTAAGTTTGCGCATGTACACTCACTGCAACAAAAAAATGGTCACTTTTATTGATTGTCATTATTCTACGGTTATTGCCTTAATTTATTTTTAAACATATTTGTTTAGAAGAAAGAAAGAAAGGAGAGGAATTCTCTTCTCTACTCTTGCCAATATACGTGCCAGCGACTATACATCCCCTAGTAGTCTTTCGTGTGGTTAGTGACTAACCTGGTGTCAGAGTTTATGGCACCCATGGACCTCTAACTTGGCTTCACACGCCGTCGAAAAATATGTCTCAGGCATGCCGGTTTCCTCACGATGTTTCCTTCACCGTTTTTAAGCAAGTGATAATTATATAATACGCACATGAATCTGAAAAGTCAGAGGTGCCCTATGTAGTTGTATGTATATTTTACTTTCCACTTGAAAAACAGCTCAGTGGTTTTTAATTAAAGAACGAAAATGATGGCAGCGCAAACTTCACTAAGAAAATACTTGTCAAACAGCTTACTACAGCACGTATGAGCAATCGCAACATTCTCAACATAGCTCGAGGATTATCGCGTCGCTGCAACTCATGCAGAATAATCCCTTACATTTCGTTTAATTAATTTTACGGGTCCTTGGACGGAAGACGGCGCTCGTTACGTGAGCGTCAGTCAGTGAATTACTGGCTCGTCAGCGAGCGGGAAATGTGGTACAGTTGGACGCAGTAAAATGTGTTACATTGTGTTTTGTGTTGGTACTTTGTAATGGCTCTAATTTTGGAAGGTATGGTTTGCCTTTTGAAAAGGTTTTTGATAAAGCTGGGGAACTGAATAATAAAAAGGTTGTGTTCGTCCTGAGTTACAAAGAAGAATAATATACGTTGAGGACAATGTAGGCCTCCTATATTCCACACCATTATTTTCGGTGCTTAACCTTCTTTTTCAGTTTTAACCATTCTGCACCAAAACAAAAAACAACATGACTGTATTCCCTGAAGTGTTGTGTAGAGGTGCACAGTAACACCCTCATTTCACCGTTATGTTTAAGTCCTATGTAATAGGGAGCGAGCCTATTACCATAAACCGAGCACAAATCCAAACACCGAGCTGCTATTGATGAATTCCACACGGAAAAACCCAATAACACTTTACCCGACCTGGGTATTAAACCCAGGACGAGGCAGTTAAGCAATAACATGAGTAAATATTTTATACCACCAGAAAATACAAAAAAATATTATTACCTACTGTTTTAAAACTATAAACTTTTATTAAAAAGTATGTCAAATAAATGTCTGAACTCACGAACATTCGCAATTCTCCATATAAAATGATAATTTCAGTACCATTATTGAAATTAACAAACGCCCAGAGGCGTCTGCTCAATCATTCGAGTAAAATTTCAATGTAGTTGAAAATGTTGACAATAAGTACTTATTGGAAAACCGATGTATGAATGACTATGTTGTAATATATAATATTTATGACGTAGGCCCTAAATGCAATAAATATTAAATACATTAGTAAAACTCTGAATAAGAATTTGCTATCATTATATTTTATTTATTAGTGCATGAAATTATCATTATTATTCAATTTCCGTACGCACCTATAAGAAAATTAAATAGAGGGGAAAGAAAAGAAGACGAAGAAGGATTTGTCCTTAGGAAGGATTTTTAGTAGTAGGTATCTTCTAAATCGCGGGAGAGAACGTTCATTTCTTTTTACATTTTCCGTTCCACCATGTCTCGTCGCCTGACGTCATGGACGACCTCGGAACTTGGGACACTACGGAAAAAACTCAGTCTTATTTTACTAAAAACATTTAACCCTCAAATTGCAAGTGGCTTTTAAGCTAGTAGATTCTAAGTCCCTACAGCAACTTCTTACACAAAAATATTTCTAAGAAATCTTTCCACAATATAATGGACTAAATTATAAAGACGAGCTAAGTGCACTTTTATTAAACTCCCAACGACCACGTTTCCAAAATACATACAATATTTTATCTCATTCACTTTATAAAAGTTTAATGTTTTAAAATATTTGTTTACATTTAATTTAAACGTCGCTTGGCTTTTAATTTTTTCATTATTTACCCAATATTTTGGGGCCGACTGTACCCGGCGGAGTCACGTAGCGGAGGGAGAATTTCACTTTCTTAACCCTTGCACATTTCTGCATAAATTTGTAGTAGCTTGAGCGACTAAACACACTTCCACGGGTTGACGCGGTCCTACGTGACATGGGTACTGCGTTACATTTGCATTATTTGATTCGTCATAGTTTGTGCTACGAAAATAGCTGGACAGTCGTTCATCGTCAATTTTGAATTTTCGTGTTTTAGTATCTACAATGGATTGATCGGTTGCAGTTGATGGTTTTATTACTGAAAGTAGGTATAGATTATCTGCAAGTTTTTCTAGTTTTTTTTTTATATCGCTGTTTTTATCTAGACACTTTATCTATCTTCATCTTCTTTTCTATTAACTAGCAGTGATTGTCTAGTTGTGTAACCGTAATTATCTCTTGCTTAAAAAACGGTGAAGGAAAACATCGTGAGGAAACCGGCATGGCTGTAACATATTTTTCGACGGCATGTGAAGCCAAGTCAGAGGCCCATGGGCAGCATAAACTCTGACACCAGGTTAGTTACTAACCACACGAAAAGAAGAAGATCTAAAAAGACCACCTTCTTTATAATTAATTAATTTACTAGTTTTCTAAATAACTATAACATGACCAATTTCAAATTATAGTTTCGTATCTAAACTAAATCTGGGACTATATTTTTATAAGGTCTAAAGAAATAATATGATTAAGTTCTCAGTATGGCTAAACATTAGTATTGTTGTACACATATAATATATTCTTGTTTAGAAAATAAAGAAATTCAATATAATGTATTGTTAGCGGTACATGTCTAGACGATGTAGGTAATATTATTGTTCTAATATTGTCATTGGTTATAACCCTAAGGCTCAAACTACATATGCAGGTGTTTCACTCGGTAACATACCCTTACCGGACCGACGCACGTTTTACTATTATAGCAATGACCACAGTCGCTTGGATCCGCGCTGCATGACTATCAGTCAAATAGTAAATCTCCAAGTGAAAGGACGCTTCGGTAACAAGATGGAGGACACAATAATCGTGGCTGTTTATAAAAGACAATCTTTGTGGAATACACCATATAATACAGATAAGAAGACAGCATGTCACGCTGCGCGCTTCGAGTCACGCTTCTAACCAAGCGTGACAAGAGCGAAGCTCGTCCTGCCTGTGTGACTTGGGCCTTTCTTTTTGGATTGTAACTTAACTTCAAGAGTATGGTCTTAAACCCAGTGGACGATTGTGTTTTTTTCTGATATTCATTGTTTTTACTGAAATGTACAGAACATGTACATACCTACAACAAAATACGGTAAAATAATTTCGTTATTTTTATTCAAAATAATGTTCAGAATCGGAACCTTTATTGGCTCATAATTATACTAAACATAACATCACGGGATCGGCAGAGGTGTTTAAGACACCCTCGTTTCGCCATTCGCCTCCTATTGCCATTAACCGGGCACAAATCCAGACTCCGGGCTGCTACTGAGAAATTCCTAATGGAAAAACCCAATAACACTTTGCCCTACCTGGGGATCGAGCCCAGGACCTCATGCTCAGCAGTCGCGCTTGTGACCACTAGACCAACAAGGCAGTCTATCAACTTTTTGTGTATAAAAAGCGTTTTGTGCTACAAACTGTAAGCAATCGCTGTCACTGCATGGAAGCGTTGTGAAAGAAAAAAAGGACCAGTTAGTATGTAAAAAAAAGTAGTCCTCTGTTTATCGTGAATGCATATACCTAATTTGTATACATGAAATTGCTAACTAAAATTGTACGTATACCTAACCATAATTTTTTGGAACCATAGATCGTACCTACAAATTGCCACTGCCTCGTTGGTCTAGTGGTGGTAAGCACGACTGCTCATCGTGAGGTCCTGGGTACGATCCCCAGATCGGCTAAAGTGTTATTGGGTTATTCCGTGTGGAATTCCTCAGTAGCACCTCAGAGTTTGGATTTGTGCCTGGTTGATGGCAATAGGCTCGCTCCCTATTACATCGGACTTAAACATAACGGCGAAATGAGGGTGTTACTATAAGATACACCTCTGCCCAACCCTTTGGATAATACAGGTGTGATGTTATGTTTACAAATTACCAATCATCTGTACTCGTGGTGCTTATGGCAAAATCAGCTATAACGGTTGTGTAATCCAGTCCGTACTGAAGGACCAAATTCACTTGTCAACATTTCCGACCTGATATACTGATAATCAAATTCTGTAAACCTCTGACCTGACCTATTATCGCTTATTCGATAGAGGAACATAATAAAGCTTGCAGTATACTCTTGTATCTAGGTTATCTGAAGCGGAGCGCAGCCGCCGGTTATTTTTGTCTAAAATCTTCAACACGTGCGGAGCCCGCTTTTAATATACTGTGAGTTATTAAAGTTGGACTTTATATTTTAGTGTTTCACATGCGGTAAGTGTGTAGACTATTACTGCTGTATGTAAAAATAGAAAGAAAACTAAACACATTGCATTCTATGTATAACGTTCGTGTGCTCTAGACTATGTAAATATAGGGTTCTCCTTTTGCATCACGCCTGTATTCCGCGACGGGTTGGGCAGAGGTGTATAGTAAAACCCTCATTTCGCCGTTATGTTTAAGTCCCGTGTAATAGGG
Organism: Amphipyra berbera; assembly: GCA_910594945.2. Classification (NCBI taxonomy): domain Eukaryota; kingdom Metazoa; phylum Arthropoda; class Insecta; order Lepidoptera; family Noctuidae; genus Amphipyra; species Amphipyra berbera. The sequence goes on along the minus strand of OU343128.1, from coordinate 18,354,809 downwards.
GGCGAGCCTATTGTCATCTACCGGGCACAAATCCAAATTCCAGGCTGCTACTGAAGAATTTGAAACGGAAAGACCCAATAACACTTTGCCCGACTTGGGGATCGAACCCAGGACCTCACGATCAGCAGTTGCGCTTGCCACGACAACGAGGCAGTCTTGCATTGAAATAAAAATATTATATTTTAACACTTTTAATACATTTTTTGTGACTGGAGAGTTTGTTGCACTTCTTAGGTTAACCAAAATTCATTCTCAGTTTAAACAACCGTTTAGTCTAAAATATACCAGAATTTTAGCTAAACGGTTGTTTAGCTAGATAATTAATGTTGGTGTACACCAGTCTTACTATCTACCTTGTTACTTTCAGTTAAACACACTAGGAAGCGGTAAAGGGCGTTTGGGTGATGATTTTTTATTATGTAGGTACTAGCTTTTGTCCGCAGTTTCGCTTGCGCTTCACCTCCTTAGGGGAGGAATTTTGAAAAATCCTTCCTTAGTGGATGCTTTCGTTATATCAAATCAAATCAAATCATTTATTTATTTGTTAAACATAGATATTTACATGTGAAGATCTTAAATAATTACGTAGTGCACTATGTTTTGCCATTCATGACATACAAATTTTTAAAAGGTACCTACTGTCAAAATTTCAAGTTACTAACCCTAGCGGTTTAGGCTGTGCGTTGATAGATATGTCAGTTAGTCAGTTTCTCTTTATAAAAATTAACTAGCTGTGTCCTCACGGCTCTGCCCGCATAAGAAGTTTAATTCCAGTAATGAATATAGCCTGTGTTACTCAGTAATAATGTAGCTTTCTAATGGCAAAATATTTTTTGAAATCGGCCCAGTAGTTTTAAGTTTATTCGTTACATGCAAAAATACAAATCTTTCCTCTTTATAATCTGCTTAGTTGTCGGCAATAAGATTGAGAAGCATATCATTTTAGGACCCAGTGCATAATATCAGCAAGCACGTTGGGTCACCCGCGCGACGGCGCAAGTAGTAGGTATTCCCAAAGAGGGTTGATGTCAGGCAGGTGGCCGGTCATAAAACAATAAGCCAAAACCTCTAACAACACGGATTTACGAAATACATGTTGTGCCGACCCCACCTAGTGTGGGATAAGGGCAGGGAGATGATGACGATGATACAGAAGAAGAAGATATTAATGTCCAATCTGAACACTTTATGTGTATAAATATACAATAAAATATTTAGTGTTAATTCCGCGAAAAAACAGTTGATCAAGCCTGAATGCAGTATGCAGCACCGCCCTCCCGCCCGCAAATATATGCAAATGCAGAAGGTGCGATTAATAACATGCAACACACAAGCAAAACAAACCGATACGACACGTGTTTCGCCCCTCCACGGGGCAACCTCAGGTGATGTTGACTCGTCGACCGCTTGAAATATTTTATTGTATATTTATAGATCATGGATTTCCGCAAAGTAACGCCTGATTCCATCATACACTTTATGTGTGTTAAATAAATAACGTAATCTACTGTTCTATCTATATATCGCCTACAAAATTTACATCCGCCTAATGTTAGGTTGTCACACTATTTTGTATCTATATGTGCCACTTCACAAGTTTTAATCGTTCGGCCCGGATAACGGAACGAAGTTGTACCACTTATCGAAACAGGTGCGTGTCAAATATTTTCCTGATGGCAAACCCGGCTCAGTTTATGTGGAAAGTTAACTTAATTATTAAACTGCGCCGTTCCCTATACTTAGAACTACCCGCTTTTCAGTACACAATCTGGTTATTTGTAATGCTATTATTTTATCGTTTTACCTATTATAAAAATACTAAATCGGGTCTAATCGCGTAGAAAATTTATAAGGCAGAAAAATACCTTATTTATCCCGACGTTTCGACCGAATTTCACCGGCCGTGGTCACGGGTAGACTGAAGTGGCGGAGCAGTTGTCATCTTCGTGAAGCAAGGGTATTTTCATCTACCCTCACTTGATCTTGATTTTTAAGAATATTATTATCGTCGGTACTTCGACACACCACAGTAACGACGTCTTTACACTCGCCTAAAACGTCCCGTCGACGATAACACTTGCTGATGACCGGATTCCATGATGTTGATAGCTTGTATCCATCTTCCCGATTGAAATTCTTGTACTTCTTAATTTCAATCGCTTCACGTACTATTCTGGGATAATAGTGACGATCGGTGGAGAGGATATTTGGATTACGTAATTCTATCCAGTGATTGGAATCGGACTCCAGAAGATGCTCGGCTATTCGTTTTACCTAGCCTTTTCCCAACTATGTTGGGGTCAGCTTCCAGTCTATCCAGATGCGGCTGAATACCAGTATTACACGGAGCAACTGCCATCAGACCTCCACAACCCAGTGACTGGGCAATGCCGATATCCTAACGTTATACCGGTTGTCAGACTTTCGGGCTTCTGACTACCCGTAACGACTCTCATAGGTACTCGTCGACCGACGGTTTAACGTGCTCTCCGAGGCATGGAAATGCTATTATTTTATGTGACTTTTTATTATATTTGCCGGTTATATTATCTGGGTCTTCTTTCAGTTTGTTATAATCTAATCGACATTCCAATTACAGTCAATCTAGTTGACTTGCCAAACAAATAAGAATAGTTGACTCTATTTATATTTTCCTTGAAGTCGTAAGTGATAAGTTAAGGGTTATTTTATAAAGATGCACAGAGCCATAATGATACAAAATAATCGATAACATCAGTCCATCAAATACCATATTAAACATGGATAACAAAACTATGCATTGCCCAACACAGAGGCAATCGACAGTGCTTTAAGTGTACTTTTTGACACAATGATTTCACGTTTTATTGGGTTTTTCCTTGTGGAATTCCTCAGTAGCAGCTCGGAGTTTGGATTTATGCCCGGTTGATGGCAATAGGCTCGCCTCCTATTACATGGGACTTAAACATAACGGCGAAATGAGGGTGTTACTATACACCCCTGCCCAACCCTTCGGGGAATACAGGCGTCATATTATGTTATGTTGATTTCCGAATATCAATATAGTTTTTGCCTAGGTGCCTTTGTAACAAGATTATAGTCTCAAAATACGTCTCCATTCAGAAAACCATAATGTAACACTTGACATAACGAATATTTGTTATGATAATATTGTGATAATGGGGAAGGCAAGGCAAACGAAAGCAGATAGCAGCACCTCCATATTTAGTTATTTGAACCAATCAGAACCATCATATTCATATGAGCAATAACTTTAAATATATTGCAACCAATAAAATCGCACTGGTACAATCGAAAGTGGCGCCATTAGTTCCACAGTTGCCTTCCCCATTTAACCCCATTACAAACCATTTCTTGTTATTCCAAACAACGGTGCACTCGTCACTGTCCGTCGGCAAAAAGTAATCTTATTTAAACGAAAAAGGTCTCACTTTTAGCAAGAAAATGCTGGGGTCAAAGCCAGTAGATAATAACCGCAGCGTCGCACGGGCCCCATCCGTCTCCGACAAAGCCTCTGCAGGAATTAACGAGAATTACACTTTTTTGTTTTTAAACTAAATAATTTTTGTAGGTATGTTCGTAATGTTGAGGCACTGTGTTATCTTTTTACAATTGTTTTTACCTTATTTTGCACTTCCATTAGTGATCTAATGGAAACGTCGTTGTCGCACTTCTATTTTGGACGAAAGGATTAAAACTTCCGTATATTTCTAATGAACATCTTCAAATATTTAAATGTTGGCAAAGCTGAGTGTAAGTAATAGTTATTTCAAGTACCATGTAGGCTAGCTTTATACACGAATTTTTTATCTGTTTGGCTGTTTTGAGTTTTTTTTGTGACCTACGCAAATGGCCGGCTGATTGGTAGCGTCGTGCGGCAGTCGGGTTATTGAGCTCCCTACAATAAGGTTTGAGCTACGCGATGACTGATGCATGCGTGCCGTCAGTTAGGACAGGTCAACTCAAACCTGCTATGGCACTTTCCTAAAAAGGCCATTCCAGACGTTGCCCTACATTGTTACGCTCACATAGTTTTTATACCACAATGTCTGGACTTTAAAAGAGACCTTGATCTCTGAGTTTGTTTCGGCTTTTCTTCTCAGAGCTAGTCAGATAGGAAACGCCTGCGCTATCTAGTCTTAAAAAAACATTACATTGACTTGTAAAATTGTCTGTAACAGATTTATTTACAGAAATAAAAATCATTTATCATTTAATTACAGCCGGCTCAACACTATGGTAACTGTCCCACGACTCATCATACGTGCTAAAAACTAAACCCCTCCTCTGCGTCGCGCAGTCGGGCAAAAAGTAGTTCATACATGTGGATATTTATATTGCCGTGTCAGAAATATGAGAACACAACACTTCTACTATAATAATAAACCTGTTGTGACGGGTAGTGGCGGGCTGGCGGGGGTCCGAGCCTACAAAAGGTCGGGCACGCTGCAGATCTCTCTCTTCCCCCGATCCACCGTGCTCACCCGCCGCAGCCGCGGAGCCGGTCGTCCCTTCTGACTCCGCGCAGTCACCATGACGCGAGAATACAGCCCTCATCAAGCTGTCGTATCCCTCCCAGTCCTCTTGCATTCGACACCCTAAGAGTTCGAGTCCCCCCTTGGGGACACTCTCAGAGGTGTCGCTGCTATAGTCATAGCCATGATGTTACAGTAGTTAGCTTTGCGTAGTTCGCTAGGTAGTTAGAATAGTAGGTATTGGTTCGGAGACCCTTCTGGTCTCGCCAATAATAGTCAGGTTACGTAGAAAAGGTCCGCAAGACCATCTACAATAGTCGAACAGAAAAAAAAAAAAAAAAAAAAAAAAGATCTCTCTCTCGTGCCGCTGCAGTTGCCAAGTTAAGTGCTACACCTGCTTAAGAAGACCCTGGACTCCTCGCATTGCTACGAACCACGCCCTATTGATCTATTTGTAATTATTATTAAAATATATATAGTGTATGGTTACAAGTGTTATTCTTCATCCTCCCGTAAGTACACGCCTGCTAAATTTTATGTGTACATGCTTGTTGAGGGTCGTCTCTTAAAGCCACCCTTTACCTCTAAAGTATTACACTGTTAATACTATTATTATAAATACGTAAATATACCTGAAGTCTAATACATAGTTGATACTTCGCGTCATCCATCACGTCTTTAACAGGTACAGACTAAGCGGATATTGTTTAGCCCCAAGGTGTGCAGCGGACATTAGGACCACGAGGAAATTGCCAATGTTGGTACACGTCATTGTGATATAAACGCCTAGTTAGGCACAATACTTTGATCATTTTATTCCAATAACCAAATAAATAATTAACGGGTATAGCCGTTAATATCTCAAGAAGCAATAAGATACCTTCCGAATACTTTACCCACTAACAATTAATATTGTATGACTCAGTGTATAATATCAGCAAGCACATTGGGTCACCCGCGCGACAGCGCAATGAGTATTCCCAAGGAGGGTTGATGTCAGGCAGGCAGCCGGTCATAAAACAATAACCCAAAACCTTTAACAACATGGATTTACGAATTACATGTTGTGCCGACCCCACCTAGTGTGAGATAAGGGCACGGAGAAGAAGAAGATACTTTTTATTTATTTTTTATTATAGGAAAAGCAGACTATTTTAAGTGTCATCCGTCAAGTATTGCACAGGTCAGACTGAGCGGATATTGTGCCAAAGGTGTGCGGCAGACATTAGGACCACCAGGAAATTACCAATGTTGCTACACGTCGCTGTGTCGCCGTCTCAAAAAACAAGGGAGACCTCCCCTTTGGCCTTTCGCGGGAATGACTTCAATTTGCGTCGCCGGATTAGTTTGGTTGGTGACGGAATTTTAGATGGAATTACATGATAATTTGAGGCTCGAAAATTTTGGTGTTAGTATATTTTAGGAAATTGGGCCATAATAATTTAGTTTAGCTCTGAATTTGTTAAGACGTTATGTTGTGATGTGATTTGTTATTAAGAAAAAGAAAGAAAAAATATTTATTTTCCGCCCACGCGGACGCAAACGGATACTTAAAATTAAAAATATAATGTTTCTTAAAATTAACTTACACTTAAATTTAAACATAATTTATAACAACATGGTAACGCCAACACACCCAAATAAAACAATCTATGTTATGAAGTTGTTCGTATTGTTTTTAGATTCCATGAGGGGTTTATTTTTACCTTATAGATGATAACAGTATACTAAAACGACTATTGACTAAATGTTACGATTTAAATTTTTAAACGAATAATTGGACGGATGATGCAGAAAATATTTAGATTTTTAGGACAGATTTATCAATACATCCTGAATTCCAGTGACCGTAGTTTTTATCCTAGAAACTAAGATTATAAACCATTAAGACCACACAATCACAATCATCAGGTGTAAAGTAGTACAACAATTGCATACAAAACAACAAAACATTTCATTACCATACACTTTATATAATACTAGCTGTGTCCTCACGGCTCCGCCCGTAGCCTATGTTACTCAGTGATAATGTAGCTTTCAACGACAAAAGAATTTTTGAAATCGGTCCTGTAGTTTTTAAGTTTATTCGTTACATACAAAAATCCAAAAATACAAATCTTTCCTCTTTATAATATTAGTATAGATAGATAATAGATGTATAGAAAAATGACAAAAAATAACAATCGATATCTCTACCTCCTCTTAATGGTTGTATTGTACCTACATAGTACACAGTCACAGCCCAAAGCTTTAGATCTCTGTAGCGTGGGTGTTTTACGTACACTGATCGAAAGCACACACGTTCGGACTAGAAATATAGTGTGTGGGCTGTATCAATGTTTATTTGGTCCTGATGCAAGATCAAAAGCGACTCTCTGCACCAAACTTGCAAGGTTCTTTTTCATTTTTCTTTTAAAAAACCCGTAATATGATATCTTAATTTAATTTTATTTTTTAAAAACGTTTCCCCACACTAGGGTTTCTCCTGCGTCGTGGGTGCGTTTACAAACACAAATCTTCGCACGCACAAACATCCAGACCCGGAACAACTATATGTAGGCCATACAAATATTTGTTCCGTGCGGGAATCGAACCCACGACCCGTAGCGCAGAAGCCGATGGTGTAATTTGTGTGTCGTATAATTTGACTCATAGGTATAATAGTTTAAGACACAGATATCACAAGCACAATTACTTACTCCAATATTAAAAAAAATATCTATAGGACATAGGCCTACGTATATTTGTTTCATACGGGAATCGAACCTGCGACCTTTAGCACAGAAAGAAAAATACAGGTTATACTTCAAGTGTATCATATCGCTAGTACTTATGTCATTTTCCAAAAAAGTATATTGTCAATGTACACCCTTACAAAAAGACTCAACTTATTTCCTTCCGTCAGTCATTTTTTTTTAATAATCGTCATATTTAATACCCAGTGATATAAAAAATAAACTTTCTTTAAGCTTATTAAAAATATCCCTGTCAGAACACGATTTAATAAATAAATTACTTCCAAGCCGATTACGCCTCATTATTTTCGTATCTACTTCCATAATACTTAATTAGTATATTCAATTATTGTGAAGTGACTAGGCAAAATGAACTTATAGCCCCTCATTTTATGGCTTCTAAACTAATGTAATATACTAACAGATCCCATGTCTCCTACTAAAAACATATATTACCCCTTGTTACCCTTTAGGGTCGAATTTCCATTACGATACATAAATGCTCTCCCCAGAAAAGCAATATAGAAATTGAAATTCACGTTTCTACGCGGGTTTTCGTCTGATAGGGGCTAGAAAGTTAGGAATAATTTTAAACACCTTTACACACTAAACACATGTATAATTTAGGGCTACCTAATTTTTTTATAAAACGATATTGAGATATAGGTCAGGCAAAGGAAGTGTCGATTCTGATTTCTGTATTTACATTACATCTATACTATCTATACTAATATTATAAAGAGGAAAGTTTTGTATTTTTGTATGTAACGAATAAACTTAAAAACTACTGGACTGATTTCAAAAATTATTTTGCCGTTAGAAAGCTACATTATCACTGAGTAACATAAAGTCAGTCAATAATAAAGTCAGATGCATGGAAAGGCTTACATACAACCGATGCTTACGCACTTGTCGAACATGTCGAACGCACGTCGGCACTAGATGGCAGCCCCCCTAGTACTGGATGCTTGCATGACGTGCATTCACGACTGTGTGGAGGCGTCCAGCGCCTACGTGCGTCCGTGACGTCACTCATGTGCGCAGTGGTGCGTAAACTTCATTAATGCGAACGGAGCAAAATAAATATTTAAGGATCGTTACACGTGGTATTCTGTGGTTACTGCCTTACCTCGAGGCGTAAAAAGCGACGTCTTATGGATGTATGACTGCCTCGTTGGTCTAGTGGTGGCAAGCGTGACTGCTGATCGTGAGGTCCTGGGCTCGACCCCCAGGTCGGGCAAAGTGTTATTGTGTTTTTCCGTGTGGAATTCCTCAGTAGCAGCCTGGAGTTTGGATTTGTGTCCGATTGATGGCAATAGGCTCGCCCCCTATTACATGGGACTTAAACACGACACGACGACACGTTTGGTGCAGTGGCAGAGCGATCGGCTTCTGCGCTATGGGTCGTGGGTTCGATTCCCGCACGGAACAAATATTTGTATGGCCTACAGATAGTTGTTCCGGGTCTGGATGTTTGTGCGTGTGAAGTTATGTGTTTGTAAACGCACCCACGATACAGGAGAAATCCTAGTGGGAAACGTTTTTTATTTAAAAAAACGGCGAAATGAGGGTGTTACAATACATCGCTGCCTATCCCTTCGGGGAATACAGGCGTGATGTTATGTTACGTTATTATGTTTAAGTAAATGCATTAAATTACAAATGTACAGTTTGTTCTATCGCCGTGTTTATTATTGTTCCTGTACTCACAGGCTCACGTTAAAAGCACTTAGAAGTGCCTTTAAGACTACATAAAATAATTAAATGAGTCGCACGTGTATTACATTATGTACAGCCATATTATGTTAAATATATCGCCTCTTTGCTTCAATAACGTGAAAAGTCCGAACGATCCTTATTTGTTTTATTTGATAACTAGTGACCCGCCCCGGCTTCGCACGGGTGCAATGTAGGTAGATACTAATGTGGGGCATATAAAACTTCCTCTTGAATCACTCTATCTATTGCTGAAAACTGCATTAAAATCCGTTGCGTAGTTTAAAAGATCTAAGCGTACAGACAGTGGGAGCAACTTTGTTTTATACTATGTAAAGAAGATTAAAACCGCCGAGTCCGATTTTATTTTGACAAAAAGCGTAAGTTCTCGATTTATAAAGGTGAAAGAACGCCGTTTATAAAAAAATCGGCAAAGAGCAAAGAGGCGATACACTAAGCTAAGGCCAATGTTGATGTCCTAGGCAAACAAATTGATTGGACGATACTGTAGATAATATTCTTCGTATAAATAGTCATAACTCCAGTCCTTAGCGGGGGCCGTTTATGATCCATCGTGCTCACCGCCACGGAGCCGGTCGTCTCTTCACACTCCGCAGTCACACTGTTAATTCAGCCCTCATCAAGCTGTCTCCCTCCCAGTCCTCCCGCCAGCAACGCCCGATGCCGAGGTCCGAGTTCCATTAGGGTTCACCCTTAGTGCTGTTATTGCTAGTAGTCATGATGTTAGAGTCGTAGTTAGCTTAAGTTAAGTATTTTACTTTGTCCTAATTGGCTGGAGGCCTTTCAGGTCTCGCTAATAACTGCCCGGTTACGTAGAAACGATCCGCGAAGACCATCTACGAGAAGTACAATAGAAAAAAAAACATCTGGTGCGCAAACATCTAACCAACCTTCTGATAGTGGGACAATTTTATTTTTGTATAGACACTTATCGAGTCTAGCAAGTTTGCGCGATTTACGCGAATAAACACGCTATTGCGATTTTAGCTTGGCCTTATATAAATAAATATATAATAATATAATTTTATACACAATTTATACATATATATATACATTTTTTATACATAAATTTCGTCAGAACTAAAAGTCCTTCAAACCTAGCCCTTTATTCAGGTCGTTGTAATATCAGCTTATACAATTTCAACTCGTATATCAAAATATTTGTTAAACCCTTTAACTAAAACTACACCTTGTATAAAATTACTTCTAATTTAAAGTTTACATATTTCAGAAATAGGATCCTAATTAAAATCTCGCTGCAAAGGGTAAATTTGGCAAGTCAGTCCTTCATAATATCACGATATCGCGTGGGATTTCTCATGGGATTTTATGTGGTAGCTAGTCTAAGAAGAGCTGTTATAGAAAACGTATAAACCTCTTTTGTAGTCCGCTAGTCCAGCTGTTGTGGGGGCAGGGCAGTTCAAGGTATATTGGAGGTGTACCCGATAGTTTTTGTAAGCCAGTGGGGCTTTGTCGATCCCACGATCCCGCGGGGCTTAGTCCGCCGTCAACATAAACAAAATGCTATTATTGCTGTATCTTATCTCGGGAAAAAATATTGGACATTGCTTTCGAGGCCCCGTTTTCATTTATCGATATTACTATGGTTATATGTGTACATACACGGTTATAAAAAGGTGTAGCGCAAACCGTTATCTTTTAGTTTGGGATTTGCCTGAAGCGATTTTGTTTTTGATTGAAAAAGCTAAATTATGGATCTATACGTTTCATGGTAGCTATTAACTGCTAGAATCTGAAGTTTACCTTTTTACCTGGGCTTCTTGTAGATCATACAGCTGTCACTCCGAGAAAAATCATTAGCTTTGAGGTTCTCTAGTAGAAACGCGTCACTGCGCTCGTAGACGAGTTTGCCGTCGAAACATCTTTGAGGTCGCCTCTAGCTGTCACTGCGCGAAAAAGTGCGCAACAAGAACAATCGAGATGAAAATGTATGGAGACATGTGAATCCTAAAGTCAAATCATTGCCAAATTGTTTGCCACGTAACGCTAACTTTTACCCTGTGTAGATAGATAGATATACCTAGTCTGGCCATAAATACTGTTACAATTAAAAATAAGAAAGATATTACATTTGAATTTGGAATCTGTCATTTTTATACGATTGTTCATTGAGATAGATATATACCTAGTCTGGCCATAAATACTGTTACAATTAAAAATAAGAAAGATATTACATTTGAATTTGGAATCTGTCATTTTTATACGATTGTTCATTGAGTTTTATAATTTTGGCGCCAATACATTGTACAATATTTTGCGATATTAAAATGGAGTGGGGTGATAAAGAGAACCGAATCGCTGTGATTGCATTACACAAAGTTGGTATGGAGCCAAATGCAATTTTTAAAACTCTCCATACGCTTGGTATTAGTCATTTTTTAACTGATAATTTAAAAAAGAATAGGGTGGTAAAATCGAAACAACTACTGAAACGGTACGCATAGGGAGGTCACAGAAAAAAATTGTTTACGGATGAGAAAATCTTTACAATTGAGCAACATTTTAACAAACAAAATGATCGTATTTATGCTCAAAGCTCTAAGGAAGCTTCCCAATTAGTCGACAGAGTGCAACGTGGGCATTATCCGACTTCAGTGATGGTTTGGTGGGGTGTTAGCTATGAAGGAGTGACTAAGCCATATTTTTGTGAAAAAGGTATCAAAACATCGGCACAAGTGTATCAAGATACCATTCTTGAGAAGGTGGTTAAGCCCCTTAACAAAACCATGTTCAATAACCAAGTATGGTTCTTCCAACAAGACTCGGCGCCGGGTCATAAAGCTCGGTCCACGCAGTCTTGGTTGGAAGTGAACGTTTCGGACTTCATCAGAGCTGAAGACTGGCCGTCGTCTAGTCCCGATCTTAATCCGCTGGATTATGATTTATGGTCAGTTTTAGAGAGTACGGCTTGCTTTAAACGCCATGATAATTTGGAGTCCCTAAAACAATCCATACGATTGGCAGTGAAGAATTTTCCCATGGAAAGAGTGCGTGCTTCTATTGATAACTGTCCTCAACGTTTAAAGGACTGTATTGCAGCCAATGAAGACCACTTCGAATAAGCTTTTTATATTTTAAATTGTTTTATATCTATGTATTAAACTAACACACTGTAAAAGTAATAAATATAATTTGCAATAAAAAAAAAAAAATATGGCAAGACTAGGTACTTTATTGCACACTAAAAGAAATAAAACAGAAGGAATACACATAATTAGGAACAGTACAAATGGCGGTCTTATCAATGATACGATATCTTATATCTTTTGCGGTCTTATCTTATACCCGTGTAATGACGGTATATAGGTATAATATAAAACTTCCTCAACGCACGCTAGGAATAGACGCATGTTGTAAGATTGAACAAAACATAGCACGCTTGGTGGTAGGATCACATTAAAATCCGGCACCAACCAGTTTACTGTGTTCCGTCTTGTGTATGTGAGAACCAGAGGGGTATAGGGGAATCCCTCGATGTCTCTGTTCCTTGGATTCATGTGCTCCATTTTAGACACTGTCTGTGCTTACGTAATACCAGGGCCAAATGCGAACAAGTCAAGAATAAAAACATACAAGTATTGCTGCAAGTAATTTTGTGAATATTAAACCAGTATTTCACCACTGCAACCGCGAAGAGCTCACCATCAAACTGCTGAACTACTCGCCGCTAATGTACTTAAAAAATAAAAGGTTGCACAGCAGACTGACAACCATTCTTAAGAAAAGCGACATTTTCTTGTTTAAACTGTTTGTTTTATCATACATTTTGCAACCGCTAATTGCCGTTACGTAAACATCAAAAATGCATTTCTCATCAACGTTGAAAAGAACATCAACTCAAGGAAAAGCACAATATTTTTTAATAAGTTTTTAGTGAAGAGGCAACTTAAGTAAGTTTTCTTGTTCCTCTCCGGTGTAGAAGTTATTGCAAAAACTAGGACCCGACTACAGTAAAGCCTTGAACACACTCGATACTATTCGACGCCGAACTTATTAAGGTCACGAGTATAAAAACTCAATTCACTCTTCGTTCCAAGACAATATTCTCCAAATGTGTTGATAGTAAATCCATTTCAGTCTGCGCTGATGCGATAAATAAATAAAAACCTTTTTTATCAGCCGTCTTGGTGAACAAAATAAAATAAGTTTCGGAGAAGAAAGTTGTCCAATTTTGGTCCGAATTCGTTAATACCCGCAATGTAGCTACGCCTTAAGATCGGGAAGAAAATTAAATTATCTACGAAATACGTTTCCCTTGGACTTTTCAGGCTTGTTTTCTTTATATTTGATGGAAGTTGCACGGTTGCTTCGTAAATCGATAAAAGGCATTAGCTACACCGGTCCACCGGTGAAGCTAATGCTTTTTTGTATTTTTCTTCGTATTTGAGTTAATGTAATAAACTAAGGTGCATTAATGTATTGAATATTGATTGAATGTATTTGTATGAAGTGCCTGATTTTGTTCTAAGTGTAGCGCCACACCATGCGAAAAATACATGACGCAATTTCGGTGTGCTAACTTTTTCTTATTCCTGCCCGTATGCTCCACACTAGGTGGGGTCGGCACAACATTTATTTCGTAAATCCATGTTGTTAGAGGTTTCGGTTTATTGTTTTATGACCGGCCGCCTGCCTGAGATCAACCTTCCTTGGGAATACTCGTTGCGCCGTCGCGCGGGTGACCCAATGTGCTTCCTGATATTATGCAATGGGTCCCAAAATGATATGCTTGTCAATCTTATTGCCGACAACTAAGCAGACTATGTTCTTCTTGGTGGAGGAAGTGTAATTTCAGTATGATAACGCCATTATTAAATTACCCGCGAAACATCAGGCTGAAGTTACGTCGTGTCTTGCGGATATAAAAAACATAGCCGCCGATGTCCAGTCGCCTAATTTTGGCATGGTGTGGAAGAGTTTACAAAATATGACTTGTAGTTGAAAATGATTTTATTCGACTACTTAAAATGCATATACATACATATTGTTGTTTGTGAAGAAGAAGACGGATGAAAGAAGATTACACGTAGCGGAGATGAGAATGTTGAGATGGATGTGTGGAGTGTCGCGAATGGATAAAGTAAGAAATAAGTATATTAGAGGAAGTTTGAAAGTGGCACCAGTGACAGAAAAGTTGAAAGGAAAGCGTTTGTCTTGGTATGGGCATGTGCTGAGGAGGGATGAAACACATGTGACTAAGAGAGTGATGAATATGAATGTTGATGGATGGAGGGGGAGAGGGAGACCTAAGAAAAGATGGATGGATTGTGTGAGGGAGGATATGAAAGATAAGGGAGTAAATGATAATGAGACGGCTGACAGGGAAGAGTGGAAGAGAAAAACATATTGCGCCGACCCCAAGTAACTTGGGACCAGGGCAGGAAGATGATGATGATACATATTGTTGTTTGTTTTATTTTTGGGGCTCCTGGCTAACTACCAGCCGTGCGCATCATGCGATTTGTGAGGTAAAGCTGCGCTTACTGCGGTCAGTCCGTGGGTGGATAGCCATTCGTTATACATCGAGACTCCTCCATGCCTAGGAGAGCACGTTAAACTGTCAGTCCCGGTTGTCATATAAATACCTATGAAAGTCGTTACAGGAAGTCAGAAGCCCAAAAACTCTGACAACCGGTCTTACCTTAGGATATCGGCATTGCCCGGTAACTGGGTTGCGGAGGTCTGATGGCAGTCGCTCCGTGTAAAATATTGATATTCAGCCACATCTGGTTAGACTGGAAGCTGACGCTGATTGTTAGGAAAAGGCTAGGCAGAACATACAGATTTTTTTAATGTATGCTATTATACATACATAGGCTAGTTTATCCAAGATCTAATCCAGCAGTAATAGCTTAGCGGTGGAACGTTTGCCTTTCATGCAGCTATGAATCTCAGTTTGAGTCTGCTCGCACCTCTGATTTTACGAATTCATGTGCGGATCAGAATTTGATTATCACTTGCGTCAACAGTGAAGGTAAACATCGTAACGAAACCTACACACCTAAGAGAGATCCCAAAAATTATCTATGGTGTCCCCTAACCCGCACTAGGCTAGCGTGGTGGACTTAAGCTTAAACTCTTCTCATTCTGAGAAGAAGCCCGTATCCAGCAGTACGACAGACGCACCTTTGGTGGAACAAAGTCACAATAGCTCATTTTGTGATTTTACAGGAGAGGACTTAGTTTTTTTTTCGCATTTCTTTCCATATTACTGGATTACTATCTGTAGTAGGTTAAAAATATTTGGATAGTAATCGAGTAATATGGAAATAAATGCGACAAAAATCTTAAAAGTCCTCTCCTGTAAAATAAATAAATGAGCTATTGTGACTTTGTTCCACCGAATGTGCAGTAGTGGGTTGATTATGCTAACCAAGATATAAATTAATTAAAAACCAATGAGACCTTAAAATTCTCAAAATTATGATAAAAATCTTTGTGTAAACCTTTTTTAAAGGTCATGAACTTATATCGCTTACAACTACGCCTTTATAACAACGATAAAAGAAGAATTATATTCAAACGTGTGTGGTAAACCAAAATACAATAAATTTCTAACAAAACGTGAACAATAAAATATTAAAACGAATCACAAAGAAATTGTTTTCAAACAACCTTTAATACACTAATGAGGTCACCAGATAATTTGTAACTAATAACAATAAATGTCAGGAACCCAATTAAACTAACGTCAATATTGGCACAAGTCTCGTAAACATTCACTAATTTAATTAAAATATGTAATTTAACTAATTAATCAATGTCCACTTTGTTTATATTTCGATTGTGCAGTCGCTAAGTGTCACATTATGTTATATCGTGATGGCAAGCGCCGACCGTGAACATGGTGGTAAAGGAAAAATGCTTTTTTGTTTGTTTATTAATTCTGTTTTAACATTTTCGCTAGCCGAAAAGCGTGTGTAGCTTACCCAGATATAGTTTTTATTTAGTAGTGAAGCTTAGATGATATTTTCTAATATGAAAAAATGTATGTCAACTTATCGATGAGAACTATACATACTGGTTATAGTAAGCGCGACTGCTGAGCATGAGGTTCTGTGTTCGATCCCCAGGTCAGGCAGTGTTATTGGGTTTTTCCATCGGGAATTTCCTAGTAGCAGCCCGGTGTCTGGATTTGTGCAGGGCTAGTGGCAATAGGCTCGCCCCCTATTATATGTGACTTAAACACAACCGGCGAAACGAAGGTGTACTAAAAACACCTCTGCCGAACCTTTTGAGGAATACAAGGCGGAAGGCGTGATGTAATGATTACATATTAGTTTTTACAACGTCTATTCAACAAACACTACAAAAGTTAGTCATTACTACGAAAAATAGTGCTACGCTGCTACGACGCTACGAGCCCTCTACGAGTCTACGAAAAAATGTTTCTTCGCAAAATGTGACTACACAGCTTTCAAATATTCTTACCAAAAAAGTAACAATGAAAATATTCCAAGTGATTTATTAAAGTAACCTCACTACAGATATTTTGACGTCGTATCCTGAAAACACGTAGACCCGCATAGCGGAAATTTATCCTCACCAAACGACGGTCCCCACTTTGCGTGTATACTGTATGTATAATAAGACCGAGTAAATGACAATTTGAATTTCAAAAGTAGGTAGATAAGTTAAGCTCCGCGTGACTTGCGCATTTCACACCGTTCTTCGCGAGCTTGCCGGCGTTGACGTTGACGTGTATCAGTATCCTTCTGTGCGCCGTGGGGGGCGGTCGTGTTGCTTCGGAAAATTACGACCCTGACGTGTTAGTACGCGACCGTTCATTATATAACCGTGTGCTGTTTGTTTTGTGAGCCAGCCCTATTGTGAACAACGGATGTATTGAACTTTACAAAGGTAATATTCTTTGACGTATTTTGTTTAATTGCAGTTGGTAGAGAGCAATATTTTAATGGTTTCAGTAATTAATTATACGAAGTTTTACGATTGTCATTAAACATTCTAAATTATCGTTGATCCATCTTTTAAGCGTTTTAGTGTGTGTTACGGTTGTTACGTACTAGGCGGGGTTTTAAGCTCTCGTAAATCATGCAGGAGGACCTTTTCCGAGCATAAACCTTGTATCACAGGGATGATGACGTGTTGCAGTTAATTTAATCCATTATCTTGTGAGCGGTAACTAAATAATATTGTGTTAGAGATTTGGGTTTGGCAAGCAGAGTGAATACCTATAGGAATACGGATGCTTTAATAAAATACTGTGGTTTTGTCGGTTATTTAATACATGTCAAATAAAAAAAGAGGCTAGAGTATAGTGTTTTTTATACGTAATCTGTATTAAAAGCACAAAAAAAATAAAAGTAGTATTAATTTTTTTTTAATATATAAACTAAACTAAATAAATAAATTGCATAAATAAACTACACTGGTGTCCAAGTGTTGTCTCATCACTTAATTACAGTGATTAACGTTAGTTTTCGCGATCATAATTTGAGATTGAAACCTCTGCATCGTTAACAAAGACATAATAGTAAAAAAAATCTATATTTAAAACAAACTATCTAGAATTTCCCTAGGTTAACAAAATCCTTCACATTTTCGCCTTAAATCAAAGGGAATATAATAAACAAAAATAACATTTTTATAAAAAGTTATTTACCTTGTTATGCGTTTCAACATCTGTCTTGTGCCTTCGGCGTCACGAAAACAGATTCGTCTCAAATCCGGTGCGCTATCCAATAGAACGAATTCAATAATATTTATATTTCCCACGACACGGGAGAGAACTCGTAATTTTTCCGAAATAGAAAAACTCGCGGCAGCAACCTTTTTTATTTATTGACAATAAAATATAGGCAAATATTCCGATTTGTTTCTTTTTGTTGTTCATTCAAGTAATCCTGCTGTATCCACAGGGGATGCGAGCGTGAAGAAGTTGTTTGTTTTAACCGTACTTTGTTTTGTTGTTCGAGGTTATTGTTACGGTACCTATTATTACTTATATATATACCTATCTACCTTTGTTCGTTGTACGCTGTACGTTTATCCGATGGACAGAACCACAGAACAGTGCAAATTGTGAGATACGATTTCGTTCGGTGAAACGTTATTTCAATGGAATATGAGAATGTCGTTGAATTTCAGTAGAATAAGCACTACGGTATTAAACAAAACTTAGATCTATTGTTATTGTAGTAACAGTATAGATACAAACCGTTATAGTGATGGGTATATTTCCTAATCATTTAAAAATTATTTAACAAATTACTTTGGGTACGAATACGCTAGTCACATAGGATCTGCCGGCGCCATCAAGTCTTAAAAAACCTTATATTGACTTGTAACATATTTATTTACAGAAATAAAAATCATTTATAATTTGTCACCCATGACAGTCATTAAGCGAAGTCGGAAACCCGAAAGTCTGATAACCGGTCTAACCTTAGGATATCGGCATTGCCCTGTAAGGGTTGCGGAGGGTTGATACCAGTCGCTCCGTGTAAAATACTGGTATTCAGCCGTATCTGGTTAGACTGGAAGCTGACCTCAACATAGTTGGGAAAAGGCTAGGCAGCACGAACCGGTGTCCGAGCCTCGTGGTGTGACCGTTGGACTGCCAAGCCATAGGTCTCGAGTTTGAACCCAAGGCACGCACCTCTGACTTGTCGGATTCATGTGCGTATTGTATAATGATCACTTGCTTAAAAACGGTGAAGGAAAATATCGTGAGGAAACCGGCATGCCTGAGAGATATTTCTCGACGGCATGTGAAGCCAAGTCAGAGGTCCATGCGTAGCATAAACTCTGACACCAGGGTAGTCACTAACCACATGAAAGGAAGATCACTTAATTGCAGTGATTAGTATAAGTTTCCGCAATCATAATTTGAGATTGAAATCCCTGCATTGTTAACAATGTTCACATTGTTATCTTTCGAAGAACTTCGTTAAGGAAAATGCTTTATCGAAATTTTGACAAGATTTTCCGTAGATCCACCCCGTAAACAGTGCTGTACCAAAACCAGAAAGAAATTCACTTCGACTAGTGTGAATTTTCTTTGGAATAATATTAGGGAGAGATAAACTACGATAACATGTCCCGCCCCTCCAAATTACTATTTCAATGTGTTTAGTCACACGTCTTTACGAATTTATTACATATATTATATGTATTTTTGTTTGACGGCTGTCTCAACACGCACACATGCGTTGGGAGTATTGGTGGTGCTTTATAAATACTTTCACAAATACATTGAAGCGTTTTGAATTTTGGAGGGGCGGGATATGTTGTCGTAGTTTATCTCTACATCTCTAAGCACATAAAATTTTATACAACATCAGCGTACATTTGTAGCGTAACTAAGATGGCGACATGTTAAAGTCCCGTACAAATCGACCTGTTTCGTGTACAGTTCATAACTTATTATAAATTGGAAGAATCGATAGAGCTATAGTTGTAGTAGGTGGTGTTCGTATTTAAGGGCCTGTGGGCCTAGCACGACAACTGTCGAGTTACTAAAGTAAACGTAACGTTAATAGAATTTTGTTTCGCACCTACTATTTAATTAAATAGAAACTTTATTCATATCTATATATGCTTCAAATTATGCATATAGCAAAAAAATAAACCAGAATGTTATAGGACAGTTCGCACCTCCGCTCAAACAGTGTCATAACTCAAAAATATCAAAAACCTTTTTTATTGTTTCGTTAGGTTCAGAATACTTCAAAGTTTCATCTCAAATACTGTTTTAGGTAGTGCTTCAACTATTTGTCGCTGGATGGCATTAGTGTCATTATAATATTGACTGAAACTAATAGCATATCGAACATATACAGTGTCACGTCACGACTTGCGCGAGGTTTTCGTGTATTTAAATATTGTGTAAAGTGTTCTTTGTCGATTTATGACGGTACATACATGCGATAGGTGAATTTAAAAAATCTTTAGATTATTTCAATAAAAGTGCACTGTGTTGACATACGACAGTTTATGTGATACATTTAATTTGGTACTTTTGAATATTTTATGATTATACTTGTTGATTTCATTATTATTTTTATAAAAAAAAGTTGAGTTATAAGGCTGAACGTGTTAATTTGGTTACACATAATTTTATAGATAATCTTAATTAGTATCACAGGTTTATGTTCCTATTGTATTTAGAAAATAATTTTATTTCATTAAAATGCCTTTATTACATAATATTTCGTAAAATATTCGTTTTTTTTTATCTATAAAGTGTCACAACTCCATTTTTTTTTTCTTTTAACTTAATATTTTGAGGATTCCAAATGCACGATTTTGTAGAGCTTTAAAAACCGTTATAACTTACTAAAAACATTATTACGATCACTTTCTTAATTTCTGAGTTATGCCCTAAAAAGTGAAAAATCAAGTAAGAGCAACTTTTAAACGCATTTTTTCGACAATTTGTATTTTGGAGTTATGACACTATTTGAGCGGAGGTGCGACTTGTATTTTATAAATATGACAGTTTGACAGTTTCTCTATAGAAAATCTTTCGAAACCACCGTACTTATTTTTCAGATAAGAGCTATCCAACGATTGCTCAACCGGCCCTTAGGCTATTAAATAGATTTTTATAATCATATCAATAATTGACAACATCACGTCTTGTATTCCCTGAAGGGTTCGGCAGAGGTGTTTTTAGTACACCCTCGTTTCGGCAGTTATGTTTAAGTCCCATGTAATAGGGGGTGAGCCTATTGCACAAATCCAGACTCCGGGCTGCTACTGAGAATTTTCTAATGGAAAAACCCAACAACACTTTGCCCAATCTGGGTATCGAATCCAGAACCGGAGCAGTCGCACTTGCGACCACTAGACCAACAGGGCAGTCAAGCAAGGCAAGTTATTATTCTCTGTAGGAATTAATAATAGTTGGTTAATGAAAATGCTACAGGATGTTAAAGCAAATAATATACTAGTGAAATTGTCTTACATCCGCACACCCAAAGAAAATTAGATTTCACAGTGATGCTGTTAGTGAACAATGTACTGAATTACGCTGCCTGTTAAAACCCCTTAGCTACCTGTTAGGACAGTGACGGGCGTTTCGGTGTAGCCACCGAACACTTTACTTATTACACCTCGTTTACTCCAAGGTATAAAACATGTTTCAATCTATTTATTTATTTATTTATATACACACAAAACACAATACTTCAACAATTGCTTAGGAATATAAAGTATAAAATCACTGTTTATTACTCTTCCAGGACTTGCGAGAGGAGAATTTAAATGTGTAAATATATTAGAAATAATATAAATATATACAAAAATATAGAACCATATAAATAATTTATACTAATATTATAAAGCTGAAGAGTTTGTTTGTTTGAACGCGCTAATCTCAGGAACTTACTGATTGGAATTGAAAAATTATTGTTGTGTTGGATAGTCCATTTATCGAGGAAGGTATATAATATCACGCTATAACCAATAGGAGCGGAGCATAAATGAAAAATGTTGCAAAATCGGGAAAAATTATTCCTTTTGAGAGCTTCCGTTGCGTGCGCTGCGTAAACGATTTAAGTTATGCAAATATCTAAAAAAAAACTTACGCGGGCGGAGCCGCGAGGGCACAGCTAGTACAATATACATATATAGATTATAATAGAAACATGCATGTATACACAATTAAAATACATAATATAAAATTACAAACAAACTATCCAATAACACTTTGCCCGGCTCGGGGAACGAACCCACGATCTCATGCTCAGCAGTCGCGCTTGCGACCACTAGACCACCAAGGCAATCAAGGCAGTCGTTGGTGATCCCAGTATGTTGCTATTAGGAGAAAGGAGGACATTGCTGCCCAACCTCTTGACTTGAGAGGATAGCCTTTTCGCTGTTGAGAATCACATGATACTAATGAAAAGTATAACAAAAATCAATTCCGTAATGCATTACACAAAATCATCGCGACCTGAACCAATTCTACTAACGGTAACGTTAAATTATTTACTCTTCAGAATACGTTCCGTTACTTGAAAATCTCACACCAAAAACAGGCTTATTTCCACCCGAAGACAACACAAAATCATGAGGCATTCCAAATATTCCTTGTTAGAATACGCAAAATGTATTTTGATCTCCCAAAACCGCTCGCAAGTGGAAAATGATTTTGATTTTCACGCGAAAATTCAATTATATCTTCATTTGGGTGAGTGCCTCCCCTATGCTGTTTTGCATCACATGAATGTGTAATAGAGTGTTAGGCCGTTAAGTATGTACCATTCACATATTTGTTTTAGTTGGAAAATGTATTCAAATTGCCGCCGTTTTAAATTAATATGTTTGCGGAGTTATCAGTCTGTGTAACAATTGTTTTAATGAATGATTTCATTAAAGTGTTTTTAGTTTGATTTAATTATAATGAACACTATTTATTTTTGTCTTATTTTAATTAATTTTTACTATGATAATATTGTAGTAAAAATGCTGGTTGTCTCAAACATTAGTTTTAAGGGTTATTCAAGTCCTCTTATTTTTTTTGGATAATATTTTGAACTATATAACGACATAAATGAAACTATAGCTGATTGACTATCTATTTATGAATTGTATCCGGTATTAAAATCTGCATTAGAATTATGGTAGGTAGGTCTAGGTACTGTACTGGGTATATTTTGAAAATTCTCATTCAAGCAAAAAATTATTCAATTACCTACGAGTTTATAAATATATTGTTTTGCAATAACTCTTAAAACTTTTTAGAGTAGGTACTTAATTTAAAAATCAAGTCAGAAATCGCCTATAAGAATTACCTATTAAAACCAGTTCTTCAATCCACACGTTTATTACAGCTGCATTTGCATGCAGGGGTAAGGCACCACATGGTAATGCCATGATTAACATATTTTAATATTAACATGAAAGGTTGGGAAACATTCCGCTTTCCCAAATTACGTATTTGGCATATTTGAAATATTCAACGGCCTGCCACTGGCGCGATGTAGCCGCGTTTTTAACCACATACCAAAATAAAGTTAAAATTTTGTTCGTTGTATAGTCGAGTTCATTTTGATGCGAATGTACTCTAAATAACCGTTTGTTTAATAAAGCTATTTTTCTGTCAGATCGGTCTGTAAACGTCTACTACCTAATGGATCGGTATAGTAAACAGTCGCTGCAGTCGTAGTTTCAATCACAAATATTATAATACACTAGGTACTTCAATACACTGATAGGAATATACGGAAAAATCTTTGATATCTTTGAAGGCTGCTTTGTAAAAATCTCTCCACCGTAAACATCACAGAAAGACCCAAATAATTTAAGTAATTTTATAACTCGATTATGAATTAATTATTATTTTGAAACGCTGTTCCTCACTTATAATACCGTATACTTATAGTCTCGTGGGTGCGTTAACAGACAAATACCCAGACCTGAAAAAAATATCTGTAGGCCATACAAATACTTGTTCCGTGTTGGAATTGAAACCGTGACACGTCGTGCAGCAGTCAAGGGCTCAGCCACTGTGCCATGTCATGGCTTGGGGCATTGGTAATTTTCACCGCATAGTGCAGCGTAAACACTTAGCCAACGAAGGCCATCGAACGCCAATGCACGCCATCAAATGTTCGTCATTTGTTGAATTTGACTAAACTTTGTATAGAATGAATCCGGTTTCATTCGGCTTGTAAGGGATGATTTCCACCAAACAGGTCGCATTGCATCAGATCGGAAAAGATACGAACGGATGCGGTGACAGCCGATCGCGTCCGACAGGATGTCGACGCATACGATCGGCTTCGTACAGTCGCTTGCAAACGTATCTGTTTCTGCGCCTAGTTAAATAATTTCATTCCTACCGTGTTGACGTGTTCTAATTTTTGAAAGGATCTGATCGAGTACGTCGACAGGCGAACGGAGCCGTTCACGCGGCATACTTTCGGCTACGATCGCGTGTCGCGGAAAACGCCCGCGGTCAAGCTGCTGAGTGCGGCTTTGTAAAATAGACTTTAAATACTGTGTACACTATTTAGTATTGTTTAAATATTGTAAAATCCGTTTCGATCCGATGCGATGCGAACCGTTTGGTGGAAATCATCCTTTAAGGATGATTATCGAGCCCCGTTTTATGACTAAGTCGGTACGTTGCATTTAATACTGCTCTGAGGTTCTACTCGTCTAATAAGAATAATCTAAAGATAAAACGATTATTATTATACAAAGTACATAACGTTCAATTTATTCAGTTACTGGGGCATTCTTCGAAAAATATTAACAAAAATTGAGAACGTCATTAGCATCATCCCAAAGTTAAGAATGCAGATGTTTAATACTATAATTATGATAATGAAAACTCAAACTATACCGCTGCCGTCAAGCAATAAGACAAGAATAAAAACGATCTGACAATACTATAACGTTAACAACCCGGGAGAAGAATAATTTGTTAAAATAATGTTAAAAAATTTCGAAGATCCACCCTACTATGCTCTACTAATCCAGTGGAATAATTTATAATGGATATAAATTTTAAGTTAGCCGCAAGGCATATCATTACAAGATGAAGAGTACAAGACAAACGTTACTAAAGTGGGCTAAGTGGGTTACTTCACGAGGCAAGGAGGCTACGTCACTATTTTCATGTTGCTATGCCAAACTATACTGGCCTGCAAAAATAAGTATCACACCTTTAAAATTGCAATAACTTTTTAGGTACACAAGATATATTTTCGAAACAAAAAGGACTCAAAAAAGAGTTTAACTTTGTTACTATAGTTTCAAAGAAAGCAGATAAAAATTGCTATAAAACGTTTTTTATTTTAAATCTCTAACTTCTATAGTTTAGAAAAAAATGAAATTTTAAAAGTGTGTTACTTATTTTTGCAGGCCAGTGTAGTTCTAGACATATTATACCTACCTAATTGTAGCGTTTGTACCTATGATATTCGTAAAGAGAACAAGGGTAGGAGAAACCGTAGGATAACAGGTATATTATGAGAGCTTATGTTGCGATAAACAGGATGGTTCGCGATCATTGATTTTGATTGCGGATCGCGATCGAGATTGGCTGTGTACGGGGCGCCTATAAGTGTTGTTTGTGTGAGAATGTGTAACGCGCTCGGTCGTCACTGCATTTTGTCGTGTCGCCTTGTGAGGCTGTGACAAAATGTCAAAACGGCTTAAGTTTAAACTTTGATATTTTTTATATCGTCATCAAAAAACTGATAGTAATGATTAATACAGTAAAGTCATCAAATTGTATGCTAATAAAGTTTTATTCGCTCGCCGATCCGTAAACACTTAAAATGCTGTAAGTAAAAGAAATAAAAGCTATCACTTATTTTTATTTACTTCACCCATTGTGGAACTAGATGCTACTACCCCATAAAATATAATTTACTACCTACTTATTTACCTACTTAGTACTCATTACGTACTTATAACATTAATTGTTGGCCTTTCTGTGCCTTATGATACATGCTACTCTGTTTCAAACGTAAGACAACATGTGTACATTTAGTAATCATTATGATCTTTTCCTTACACCTCCCGGAATACTCCGTTTAAAAAAAGAAACTCATTCTTATTCGAATTTCGAATTGTTTCGCCATGACCTCGTACAAATTGGAATGATGTTTGCGTACTGAGTTATGTGACGTAAAATTGCGCCGTCAGGAAAGGGTTAAAAGATTTATTTCTGCCGTGTGGTTTAGGTTAGGAACTGATGACTGAATTTATGGTGATAAGTCGTATACTAGTCTCTGATCCACTTGACAAACGTGTTTTTTTTTTGGTCGCATTGTACCTACTGTTCTTTGTGGCACCCCTAGAGGCGGTCTTGTTAGATCGCAAAATAACGGGTAGATAATGACAAAAACATTTCGCTTTTAGGTTTTTGTATTTTTCGTCATTCTAAAATAATTTATCAGTAGGTACTTAAAATTTAAACTTTATATACATTTAAAACGGTTGTCCTAAATTATTCACTACTAGGAATATCGACTTCTTGCCGTTGGGTTCAAGATTCCTTGCTGTACTATCCATCTGTTTGATAAACGTGGTTCTGAGCCACCCAAGATTTTTTTTATGGCACTCTTCATAATTATAAGAAGAGTTGTGCGCTGTAGAAGTGTAGACGATCACACAAAACTGTTAGATGTACCAGATTACAATTTTATTAATTTTATCAGGAACTGTAAAACATAGACTGCCGTCCTTTGCTAGATTCCCTGTCATCTACCGCAACAAGCTGCGCATTAAAAAAAGAACAGAAAATATAAAGTCCCGCACAAAAGCACACATTTCTGATTATAAATGTTCAAGATTGTCTTTTGTTTAAGATTTAATGTCGCGTATTATCTGCAAGTTCAATGCATCTCGCTCTAGATGTTAATCTTTTTATTTATAGTCCTTTAATAAGACATAGAATTTATTTTAAAGGACTTTAGTTTGCTATTTTTAGAAATTGCGAGCTAAGCTAGGTACTTATGTTTGAAAATGGTATAAGTATGAATTTATTTAAAGAAAAAGATTATATCAGACTGGTATGAAACAGAAATTATTATCTTTGAAAATGAGCGTATGGGCTAGGATTAAAAAGTAATGAACTATGATATATTTTTATTTTTAGAAATAATAATTTGTACTTACTTTGAGACTAAAAATGTCAGTATGTGGGCTTGAAAGTAGGTCTACTAAGTTCTTTGCCGGTCCTAATCAAGTCCCACGGCAGTGGGTCCGACAAAGTTCTGCACAAGTTGGGTACACACCATGGATTTTACACGAAACATTTCATAACTACGACAATATGGAATGAAAATTAAATAGATAAAATAAAGCTATCATACCTACTCAAATTGTGTCTAGTGCCAGTAATAAACCTTAATTAATTACCTATGTTTCCATTTAATTGAATCGGTTAATTATTAATTAAATACCTACATAATTGGATTTTTGGAAATTGTCTGTACATAGTCCAATTTTTTATTCGTCATTGTGTAATATTTATTAAAATCATGTTCAAATATTAATACGGATTTTACAGCAATACATAGGTATAGGCCTTTTGTGTTCTTTCATTTTTCTTTCGTTTTCTTGACATGGTCGCGTTTGGCCCTAGTCTCATCTGGTGGTAAGCACAGACAGGGTCTAAAATGGGGCACACGAATCCAAGGAACAGAGATATAGAGGGATTCCCCTATACCTCTCTGGCTCTCACATAAAAATATAGGTGGCTTCATTGTGGCAGACATTATATATTAGGTAATATTTAAACTCTGAATTGTAGCTGTCAGATTCAGTATTCTGAATTTGGCGACATCTCTAGTCTTTTCTAAACCTAAATCATTTTCTAAAAAAAAACAATCCAATCACGACCATAGAGTAAGAACGTTTCTTTGTAAAGTACACTCACGAACAAACTCCTCACTCGGACAGTCGCAACAAAATTACAAACGTTCATAGAAACCTGGAAATTCTGGCTCCAGTTAGCACTGCGCTTTATACTACGGATTCCAATCAGGCCGCACCTCCCCAAATGAAAGTTTAACGAACTCGAAATGTAATCTGATTTGTATACGGCTTTATTTCGCTCGCTGATGAAAAAAGAAAATAGGGGTGCGGATTCGTTCCTTCTTAATAAATATCGAACGTTTGAGTTTTGAGCGATGCGATGCTGGGCGTATTTATGATACGTCTTACAGTTGACTGTGGATATGATTTGAATTTCAAAAGGAATGTTTGATTACGTTTCGTATTGGTACTTATTATAATTTACATATGATTCGGAGGAGGTAAGAGATTTTTTTATTTTCTAGAGGATTCTCTGGAGATGTTCAAAATTATCTCTTCTAGAGTGGAAGCCGATTATAACATAATAAATGTAATAATTGTGTTTAGATAGGAATAGGCTAGGTTGATGGTCATCCCCTTTAGTGAAATTTGTGGACGTAATGGTGCACCCACACAGTAATTATAGAATGCTAAACAACATTTGAAGAAAAACGCTGTTATACCAAAAGGCCTAAACAAAATGTGATAATGTTTTTTATCGTTATATAAAATTTTGTAACCTCAGTTTGGCGTCACCATGCGACGGTAACCATTTTGTGTAGAGAATATTTACATAATTATATTAAAATAAAGACAAATATATCCTAATATTTGTGTAAATATATAGGTATATACTTTTTTTTTAAAACGCTGCCCCCACTTGCATTTCTCCTGTATCGTGGGTGCATTTACAAACACAAATCTTCACACGCATAAACATCCAGACCCGGAACAAATATCTATAGAGCATACAAATATTTGTTCCGTGTGGGAATCGAACCCACGGCCCATAGCGCAGAAGCCGATCGGTCAGCCACTGCACTAAAGATATAAAAAAAAAACTGTAATCTGTTCCACCATAGTTGGTAAAATTGTACGATGATAATAATGCATTTATTTATATTTTACAACCAATAAAATTCTTCATAATTATTATACAAAGGTTGAAAGACATAAGTGAAACGGGGTTATACGAACAAAGTAGGTACCTAATATTATCTCTACTATTATTATAATAGGTTCATGTCTTCATAACAATGTACCGTGTTTGTTTTGTGGGCTGTAAGTTGTAACTTACAAAAATACATACAGTTTTACTAGCTTTTGCCCGCATCTTAGCATTCGTGTTTTTTTCTTTTAAGGGGGGATGGTTATATTATAAGGTACCTACTGTCAAAATTTGAAGTTTCTAACCCCAGCAGTTTAGGCTGTGCGGTGGTAGATCATTCAGTCAGTCAGTTTCTCCTTTTATATATAATTATATACGGATGGAGAAAGTAGTGACTAATTTAAAATGTGTAGGTTTTTTAATATTTAGGCACAGAGCTTAAAACTAGAAACAATAAAAAATTCTATTGTATTTATAAATACTGCCATGTTGGTCTACTGGTCGCAAGCGCGACTGCTGAGCATGGGGTTCTGGGTTCGATCTCCAGGTCGGGCAAAGCGTTATTAGGTTTTTCCATTAGGAATTTCTCAGTAGCAACCCGGAGTCTGGATTTTGCCCGGTTGATGGCAATAGGCTCGCCCCCTATTACATGGGACTTAAATGTAACTGGCGAAACGAGGCTGTACTAAACATATCTGCCGAACACTTCGGGGAATATACAGCGTGGTGTATTATGTATTTATAAATGTATTACATAATTGAGGTTATATTATGAAACAAAATATTTATCCATACCTATCAGCTTATTACTTACGGTCACAGTGAATTGAATTGAATTTTGTTTATATTGTACATAATTATTGTTCATAATTATACGCTCAAAATCTAATCTCTATAATTACGGAACTTTATATGCGTAATAGTAAAGCATGTTATACAGTCGGTCCCGGGTGTCATACGAATACCTATGACAGTCGTTACGGGTAGTTAGAAGCCCGG
Organism: Amphipyra berbera; assembly: GCA_910594945.2. Taxonomy (NCBI): domain Eukaryota; kingdom Metazoa; phylum Arthropoda; class Insecta; order Lepidoptera; family Noctuidae; genus Amphipyra; species Amphipyra berbera. Next base: position 18,325,452 of record OU343128.1, on the reverse strand, counting down.
TCACACAGGTCTAACCTTAGAGTACCGGCATTGCCCTGTAACTAGGTTGCGGATGTCTGATGGCAATTGCTCCGTGTAAAATACTGGTATTCAGCCGCATCTGGTTAGACTGGAAGCTGACCCAACATAGTTGGGAAAAGGCTGGGCAGAACCTAGGCGCAGTAGTAAACTTTGTAGTAACGTTTCATGAAAAGTATTCTAGTAACATAACATCACGCCTGTATTCCCCGAAGGGTTGGCAGAGGTGTATATTAACACCCTCATTTCGCCGTTATGTTTTAAGTCCCATGTAATAGGGAGCGAGCCTATTGCCATCAATCGGGCACAAATCTAAACTTCGGGCTATTACTGAGGAATTCCACACGGAAAAACCCAACAACACTTTGCCCGACCTGGGAATTGAACCCAGGACCTCACGATCAGCGGTCGCGGTTGCCACCACTAGACCAACGAGGCAGTTAGTAGTTATTATTCTAGTAACTGTGACATAAGGCTTAAAATAGAAAGGACTGTATATTACTTGTATACATAAAGCTGAGGCTATGGCCTAGGTGAGCTGAAAGCGTAACCCCGTAAGTAAACAATTCTGCAGGTCAATTGAGTTTTGTCAACTTCCCTAATATTGATTCTACATAGTATGTATATCGCGTAACTACTGATTTTATAAAAATAAATATATTATTATTTTAGACTGCACATGTTATAGAGAAAAGAGGTTTTATAGCGTTCAAGTAAGCGTCGGTAACTAACTCAGTTTATCACTTCAAGCTCAAAACTATAACTTATCTATACTAATATTATAAAGCTGAACAGTTTGTTTGTTTGAACGCGCTAATCTCAGGAACAGGTTGGAATTGAAAAATTATTTTTGTGTTGGATAGTCCATTTATCGAGGAAGGTTATAGGATATATAACATCACGCTGCGACCAATAGGAGCGGAGCATAAATGAAAAATGTTGCAAAAACCGGAAAAATGTCCACTCGTGCGAAGCCGGGACGGGCCGCTAGTCTAAATATATCTTGGAATCTAATGAACTTACGATCTTTAATTCCACCCATTACCTCTCGCTAGCCTTATAATACTTTTCTAAGAGCCCATTTTTCAATTGTCATATATTTTTATCTAAGAAATAAATAGTAAAATTGTTTTAAAATAAAAGCTCTCAAAACGTCTAACTTATTCCTGAGATAAAGGATATCTGACGACTCATTAATCGGCCCTAAGCGTAGGTAATATTGGGTAACTACCCTCACAGAAAAAAAATGCTAATTTATTAATAAAAGAGTAGGTACTAAAACCGAAAACTTCTGAAGTACAAAGTGTCTGAACAAGGAAGCAGATATACATTAGAGCCTGTCCATAAAACATTGTACACAACAAAATGGCTTCAACAGAGGTCGACGCGACGTGGCCTACCGTAGTAATTGTTCTAATTTAACGTTGGTAGCACACCGAGTACATCCCCAATTTTACAATTACCCCCCGAGCTGTGTCAACAGAAAGGGTTGACCCGACCGCTGGGGAAGTTTCTGCCAACTTGACATTTATGGGTTAAAAACCTTTCCCGTATTTTTGGGGTCGCCTCGTTTCTTACTGAAAAGAGTTCAAAGTTCAACAAGTTATAGACATTTTATAGTATAGTTATATTTATGTTGTAGGGGTTTTGTTTGACTATAGGAATAATGGAAATGGATTTTTCGTAAAGTCGTACTTTTGAAGTATTCGAAAAAGTAATTATTTTTGTTTGTCATGATTCACGAGAAGCAACGATAATAGCCTTTATGACCGTGGTAGAGATTTTCTAACCTAAAATGACAAGCTCAGCACCACCTCGGTTTTAATTAGCCTCACCTTGTGTATTTGTTTTATGTGTTACTTTGATTGAAATCTTGCGATAGATTATTTAACTACTTCTGCTTAACCAATTCTCCTAAAACTTCGCACTCAAATTTAATTCGCATGACAATACAATATTATAATAATTTCAACCTTCAATCCTCAAATCCTGACGCTGCAGGGGTACTGCAAGATAAAACAGTATAACTTAAACAAAGAGATTATCTATACTAATATTATAAAGCTGAAGAGTTTGTTTGTTTGAACGCGCTAATCTCAGAAACTACTGGTTGGAATTGAAAAATTATTTTTGCGTTGGATAGTTCATTTATCGAGGAAGGTTATAGGCTATATAACATCACGCTACGACCAATAGGAGCGGAGCATAAATGAAAAATGTTGCAAAAAAGGGAAAAATGTCCACCCGTGCGAAGCCGGGACTGGCCGCTAGTTTAGGATAAATATGTTATCCTATGACAAATTTGGTGGAGGGGTGCATAATTGTATATAAGCCGTACCTTACCGACAGGCAGCCTTATTATGGCACTTACATCTATACTTTAATAATGCCATTCATATTGTTATAACCTCAGATCACAGAAACATAGGATAGATACGTTATCCTATAACAAATTAGGTGGGTTATGCTTGTCAAGTAAATTAATTACGGCACTACTCCCCTAAAACGGTAATTCTATCGGTTTATGATGAAAACCTTAACAATAGTGTAGTTATGACAATGATACGACTATTTCATTGATCTAGTGGTCACAAACTCGGCTGCGTTGCGTGAAATTCTAACTTCGATTCCCGGTTTAGTAGTTGCTCGAAATTTGGAATTGTGCCTGGTAAATGGCAATAGGCTTTTGCATGGAACTGAACACCGTTATCGGAAATGTGGGTGTACAGTTATACCTACAGTTCTACTTACCCCTGTGACGAATACAAGCGTGAAGTGTATTAGCGTGTAAAGCGTGTAAAGACATGAAAATAAGTACCACCCGTGTCCCAATAAACACGTCATCCGTCTTGCACACCTATGTATCGATTTTGATGACAACCGTCCCTACAGGAATAGCCAACTCGAACCGTCTCGAATATTCCAATTTATTATCGAGTCCCGCTGGACGTGACTGGGTGGTTCTGGATTTTGTAAAATACGGAAAATTGTTTCGGTGTGCGTTTTGTGTGTGTCGTGAGGAAACTGGTAAGAATAGGTCATATTATATGCCCGTGGGTATTATTATAGTAGACTTTCAGGGACTATACTATAGGGAAGTCCTAGTAGGTATATTTAACCTTCTTGCTCTTAGTCTTTTTCCTAATTATATTGGGGTCAGCTTCCAGTCTAACGAGATGCGGCTGAATACCAGTATTTTACATGGAGCGACTGCCATCAGACCTCCGCAACCCAGTAACTGGGCAATGCCGATATCCTAAGGTTAGACCGGTTGTCAGATTTTCGGGCTTCTGAGTACCCGTAACCACGGTTTAACGTGCTCTCCGAGTACAGATTACCGGTAATCTGTGTCTCCGAGGCACGGTCAGGTCTCGATGTGTAACGAACGGTCAGCCATTCACGGACTGACCACGTAGTTGGTATATTTAATATCACAAACAACACAACATCACGCCTTGTATTCCCTGAAGGGTTAGACAGAGGTGTTTTAGTAACACCCTCGTTTCGTCAGTTATGTTTAAGTCCCATGTAATAGGGGGGCGAGCCTATTGCCATTAACCGGGCACAAATCCAGACTGCGGGCTGCTACTGAGAAATTCCTAATGGAAAAATCCAATAACACTTTACCCGACCTGGGGATCGAACCCAGGACCCCATGCTCAGCAGTCGCGCTTGCGACCACTAGACCAACAAGGCAGTCAAATATTTAATGTCATACTGCAAAATCATTGTTTCACTAAGTTGTTATATGATATGAGTGCTTTTGCGATATTGGCAGGAGCAAGCATACAATACAACTCAAAAGGACTCATGAGTATAATTGATTTTCTAAATTCTGGTAAGATACTCGTGTATGCCAAAATATACAATCATTTCCAACATTAACTTCTTTGTATCAACATGGTATAGTTAAAGATAATTATAATTATTTATAAAGGGTTAATTTTATAAAGAAGTTAGTGTTGGTTGACTACATTTCTTATTCCGTAAGGATTTACTTAGAAACAGCTAATGCGATTGATATAAAATGGGATAGAAGATGAAGGGGTTTTTAGGATACTAATATCATTAGTGCTCGGAAAACCCTTTCTAAAGAAATGGCAAAGGTAGTGGGTGGGTACAGTGGGTAAAAGAAATACGTATGCAGGCTGGTCATAACTACATTTGTTTTTTTACAGTGCGTGTGGTGAGTAGCAAAGTCTTTATCTGAACGACTTTTGAGCTTAAACACTTATTACGTACACAATATCAATGAAAATATCTGCGTAGTGCACATGTTCGTTATTTGCCTGTACCTATACCTAAAGCTAAGTATTCACTTGTAAACAATGCTACGGGTACAAGTTGCCAGATCACGTAAATATTTCTGTAATGCTATTAAAAACTGTATGTAGTGTTTTATAGAAACACGTAGATTCTTGTTTCTGAAACAGTATTTATAAACAAATGTTCACAAATTATTTAATTCTTTTGCTATGTGTACCTACATATAGATAAGATAAGCCGAGTTGAGTAGTGTGTTTAGTGGTTACGAGCTGCGGAGTTCGTGGTCCTAGTGCACCACTAATTAAAGCAATGTGTCATGAAGGATTACTAATATTGACTATTGACTGACTGTTGAGTTGAGTGCTTATTTTTGTTATATGAAAGTGCACAATCATCTTCCTGTATTTCTCTAAAAGCATGACGATCATTTATCTATATTAATATTATAAAGCTGAAGAGTTTGTGTGTTTGTTTGAATGCGCTAATATCAGGAACTACTGGTTGGAATTGAAGAATTCTTTAAGTGTTAGATAGTTAATTTATCGAGGAAGATTATAGGCTATATAACATCACGCTGCGACCAATAGGATCGGAGCATAAATAAAAATGTTGAAAAACGGGAAAAATGTCCAGCCGTGCGAAGCCGGGACGGGTCGCTAGTGAATACATAATTACTATAGTCGCCGGCACGTAAGAGTAGAGAAGAGAATTCCTCTCCTTTCTTTCTTCTAAACAGACATGATAAAAAATAAATTATGACAATAACCATAGAATAATGACAAGCAATAAAAGTGACCATTATTTTGTTGCACTATGTGTACATGCGCAAATTTACTCCCACTACGCCAACACTTTGCCAAGTTACTTGCGACTATATTATGTACCACCATTGTGCATTGAAGTATTAAATAAATAAATAAATAATATTATATTCGTATGTATATGATTTTCAACCAAAATCTACGATTTAAAACCCACTCCTACATTCAGTCATATATTAAGACTTTAGCTCTCAAAGGTCAAGGAACCCTACTAGTACCATGTTGGCGTTCCAGTCGCTATTAAAGTACCGAGCACGTTAAGCCACGTCATCTCTAGTTAAATGAGTTCCAAGAACGTCAGACTTTGTGAGAAAAATCTAGGAAGAAAACGCTCGTCGAGTCACGAACTGAAGCTGTTCTGAATGCCTGAGGTATTCACCGGTACATTTAGAAAATCTAGTACTATTAGTGCACGTAAAGGCATTACATGAATGTGTGAGGAGTTGCAATCATAAGAGAACATATTACGTACCAACGGAGAAAGGAAATCGAAATCTCCTGAAATGGGTTTTAGCTTGGTGATTCGTTGAATTAGCAACATACAATTTCTAAAGTAGTCAAAGGAGAGGAACCCAGCTCACATAATTACCTACACACTCAGCTAAAACCGTCCACAAAGACGCTGTAAACCCAACCACGGTTACCTCATTACCGCATACGTTAACGTTCCCCGCTCATAGATAGGTCCGCTTGCCGCTGTCAAAAACGCAACTCACAGTCCATTGTTGCTTACGTACAACGATTAACTCGCTTGATTTATTATTAAGCGGGTCTTTGTCGACCTTTATGGCCGTTGAACGCACAAAATATTTAGGTTAGCTTTTAAGCGTGTGACCGGCGGCCTACTTTTATTCCATAGTCTAACATAAATAGTTAACTTTCTTAATTGTTTCGTGTATTTAGATAGAGCTTCTAAGTAAACGACTTCTGGAATGATTGTTCGGAATATTTGGGTGCTTCTAAGATGAAAAGGTTTAGACATTAGGTAAGTTTTCCCTTTATTGTTTCACGGTAATGTTAAGTGCTAGTTCTTAGTGCTCTGTGACTTTGTAAGTGCGTCCTTTCTGCTCAACTATGTAAGCTAATGTGGAAGTACAAAGGGGTATTTGCTTTCCTTATGTTTTGTTGAAACACTACTATATTTATAGCGTTTTCTGGTTTCATGCGTGAGTGAGTGTCGAGAGATTCCAGCAACGTTTTAACGTTAATATACATAACATCACGCCTGTATGAAGGGTCGGGCAGAGGTGTATAGTAACACCCTCATTTCGCAGTTATGTTTAAGTCCCATGTAATAGGGGGCGAGCCTATTACCATCGACCGGGTACAAATCCAAACTCCGGGCTGCTACTGAGGCATTTTATACGGAAAACCCAATAACACATTGCCCGACCTGGGGATCGAACCCAGGACCTCACGATCGGTAGTCGCGCTTACCATCACTAGACCAACGAGGCAGTTGATGATGTTGTTCACAAAGGTCAGGTGCGTAGTAGGTACTCTTAATCGGTGTGCGTGTATGACGAGCTGTATGAATGTGGACGAAGCGAGAGGAGTATGTAAGGATCGTAGCATGGTCGCGTACTACCATGGGCAAAAGGCGTGAGTTTATGTATGTATATATGAAATATTGGGGAGAGATGCCTAATTGCCTAACCATCTAGGTTTAAATAAAAACCATCCTGCTGGCCATCTTTATGTTTTACGACACCCTTTGAAAGAAGATAGGGCAGTAATTTTTACCTAACAACATTAAAAAAAATTTTTTTTTTAGTAGCCTATGGAATCTCCCACTGCTGAGCAAAGGCCTCCCCATTCGCCTTCCAAACCTCTCTATTTTGTGAAATATTATTATTTTCGTAATTTTTTTTGCGTGACTCAAAATAATTTCCTCAAATTAAATCGCCTAGCATTCCTGAACTCATTACAAATCGTACAATTCACAACATTTCATGTCAACGTATCATATTTTGAATACAAGTCGTTTCCAGCTAAGTGCATTACCCTAATCAACGACTATTTGCCTTGTTAATTAACCGTTGGCATGTTATGTACACACGAAGCAAACAGATTTCAGTGTTTAGTGATTAATTTTATTTGAAGTACCGCGTGTTGTGTTGATCTTGGAGGTAACTTAACAAAATGATGTACTAGTTGAAAACAATTGATCAGATACTTTTTTTTTACTAAGTATACCGTAAACCGGGTTACTTTGATCAATTTCAAAATTGAAATGTATTTTTTCTCTTGAAATATGAGAGAAAAAAATATGCAAGTATCGATTTATTTATCTTAACTACTTCTTGAATAAAATTATATTTTTTCTTATTACTTTTTGAGAAAAAGAAAATGTTGATAATAAATGTTAAACTATGATTGAGGATTACTTTGATACCTCCCTTTTTTTCTAAGGAATTCGAAAGTAACACCAATAAGGAATAAATAATTACACAAAACTATTACTGACATATTTTTAATATTTTTTCATGAACCGGCAAGGATCCACCACAGTGACGTTTAATGCTGCCAATCGTAAAAAAAATATAGGAAGAATGCGTTCAGAATCCGTACAATTTGAGTTTTATTACGAAACGTTTTTTTTATCAAAGTTACCCCAGGATTCAAAGTAACCCCGGGTTACCGGTACTTGAGTCTCATGCTGTCACTGTCACTTCGCCTTATACTGAGAGGGACAGCACGAGATTTAAAGGCAACTTTAAATTGAGTAGCGTTTGAGTATTTGGCCATTAGCCATTTTCTGGCTTAATTTGCTTGGTAGTAGGATCTATACGGTCCGTCTGGCTAGCTACCATCCTCACATTAAAGTCAAGCAGTTTACTGTGTTCCGTCGTGTGAATGTGAGAGCCAGAGGGGTATAGGGGCATCCCTCTATATTACTGTTTCTTGGATTCATGTGCTCCATGTTAGACCCTGTCTGCGTTTACCATTAGGTGAGGCTAGGGCCAAACGAGACCAAGTCGAGTTTTTTTTAAATGTATATTACGTACAGTCACGTGTAATAATATGTATACACGTAGCGAACTTAAAAAGCGAATTTGTTTTAGAGAATAAAGTGTAATTAAGAAATATTAGAAACGGTAATTCGTGTGTAATTGTAAAAACTATTTGTAGAATATTTCATAATTCTAATAGATATTTTTGAAAGAAAACGCTTTTTAATTTCGCTATGTGTATACATATTATTACACGTGACTGGACAGACTAGCGCAACGTACGGACAACAACGAAAGTTGGTTAACACTGTTACTTTTAAATAACATCTAAAAGACACACAATTATACGATAAACTGCTTTTCAGTATTTCATATAATAGTCAAGAGCTTGTGTTTTTTATTGTTACATGTGTTCCAATTAAATTTGAATATTATTGTGTTCAGTTATGATTTAAAAAACTGAAGTGTTAACAGACTTTCGTTGCTGACTGTACAACAGCACAGAATGACAGTGAAATCTCAACAAAGAGATTTGTTCCGTACTTCGAGGTGTTACGTGATCAGATAAAAGTCCAAACTAACGAAGTTTGTTGGGTTATCAGTACTGATTACTATGTACTAAGCACGATCATATTTTTATTCAAAGATCTCACTTATAACAAGACCGTCCCTATAAAGCAATCAGCGCCCCCCCTAAAAATTAAACTCGCAGCCATAATTAAGTCTTGTTAATACATTAATTATTTTATTATACACAGTACATTATAACTTAATTATAAATCTCTTTGCTGTCTGTAAATTGGTTATCTCATAGCTAATGTACATAAGATATTTGGTAAGGAGGATCAAAGTGCTCGAATTGTAGGAGATTTTGTCTTATGACCCCAACTTCAATACTATAATATTCAAGGTACTTATAAGACCCCTAAGGAGTCACCTTAGCTGTCGTTAAACATAATGACGGTCGAATACCTAGGTGACGGTCGGAAGTTTGAACGGTAACCTTATACTGTTTAATTAATATTAATAGGTGAATATACTTTGGGACTAAGGGTTTTCTAAAATTATACTTGTTAGTTGATTATTTATGTAAAGTCGGCGACATTTACGAGTTTTAAAATTAGCCGTCTAGAGAATTTTGATATTTTCTAGCTCGTTGAGGGTGAATGGAAAGGATATTTGTGTGCGAGTCTTTGACCCTTCACAAATAAATAAATAATTATATATGGGGAAGACGGGGGGGTGTGCCGGGGGGTGTGCCAGACTCTTACTGGCTAAAACCACCACGGTGTCCCTCCTTCTGACCTAAGGCCGGAGTCACGGGATTCGCTATTGCATGCACCGCGGCCCCGGTAGGTCTCGGTCCACCAGCTTCTTCTGGTGGACCTCTCCTGTGGTGGGACAGTTGCTCCCCTGCCCCACATCCTTCCGAGAGGCACGCGCAGGACACGACGCGCCATCCTCCCTGGGCCCGTTACTGGTCGGGCGACGGGTTCCCCAACCCGCCGCCCGCAGGCCACTCACTAGGGTGGCCGGAGATCGTCACGCGCCCTCCGGCGCCCGGTGCGTCAAGCGCGAGAAGGGAGAGAAGAAGCGGCCTCCCTCTCCCTCTCCGCTACCTCCTTGGTTGCATGTTTACTCTCGTGTTACATGCACATAACATAACATAACATCACGCCTGTATTCCCCGAAGGGTTGGGCAGAGGTGTATAGTACCATATTTTATTTCAACGTATAAAATGTTTCTTTTTTCTTTTTTATATCGGCTTATACTGGCGCACTGCTGGGAAAACGCCTCCCCCAAGTCCTTCCATGTATTCTTTTCCTGCACCACCTCAACCATCCCTCGCGGTACGCGTCCAGGACATCTCGCCACCTCTTTCTGGGCCGACCTGGGCGGCGCCGTCCATTATAATATGAAATAAAATCTTCATCCGCATTAATTATTGGATCAACCCACAAAAATAATAAAGCTGAAATGTAAAATTGTGTTAAAAATTCAGCATTTATAAATGAACTAAGAATTGAAAGGGTTGTTAATATTTTTATTTCAAAGCATGGTGTCTTATTTCCCCATGACGAAAGCCAGAAACTATAGAATGCTACGCATCCTCCACCCTCCATTATCATTTATAATTAATTATACCTACTATTACTTTTTTCGAATATACACTGGCCTGCAAAAATAAGTATCACACTTTTAAAATTTCAATTTTTTTTAAACAATAGAAGTTAGAGATTTAAAATAAAAAACGTTTTATAGCAATTTTTATCAGCTTTCTTTGAAACTATAGTATCAAAGCTAATCTCTTTTTTGAGTCCTTTTTGTTTCGAAAATATATCTTGTGTACTTAAAAAGTTATTGCAATTTTAAAAGTGTGATACTTATTTTTGTAGGCCAGTGTAAGTAGGTACCTACTTGCATTTTTAAGACAATTGTGTGAAGTTGATCTTACCATTATATTGTTCTTTGCGGCAATCGAATCGTTGACCCTTAGCGCAAAAAGCCAGCGCTGATCAACTGCGCCAATTAGACCTTTGTTTAATAAAATTCAAAAAGTAGCTCAAGTAATACCCACTATAAGTATCTTACATAACCAACGGCATGACGTCACTGGTGAAACTTATCTAAAACAAGCTCGAAGGTTAAAGATTACGAGAAATAAGATTGTAATGTTCTAGAAACAAGTGAATTGTTCTTAAACATGCGATGAATGTTATCAAAATCAGCTTTATAGCTCACGCTTTCAAGCTAAAGCTGTTTAGCTTACAAGGTTATCGAAACTCGGAGGCGGAGTATTTTTTTTTATAAAAATCTTTGCCCCACTATGATTTCTCCTGTATTGTGGATTTACAGACACAAATCTTCACATGCACAAACGCCCATTATTTTTTTCATCTAATTTTCTGCTTGTCTAGTCTTGCGGACTATTTACGTAACCGGGCAGTTATTGGCGAAACCCGGCACAACTATTCGTAGATCATACAAATATTTCATCGATGCGGGAATCGAACCTACAAGCTAATCGCTCAACCACTGCACTAAACGTGTCCTCATATTTTTTTTGTTTTTTTTTTTTTTAAACGTTGCCCCACTCTACGATTTCTCCTGTATCGTGGGTGCGTTTACAGACACAAATCTTCACATGCACAAACATCCAGACCCGGAAAAAGTATCTGTAGGCCATACAAATATTTGTTCCGTGCGGGAATCGAACCCACGACCCGCAGCGCTGAAGCCAATCGCTTAGCCACTGCATCAAACGTGTCGTCGAATATTAATATCTACTTATTGATAAGCGGTTTACCTGCGATGCGCTATCCCTGGCGGCCACGTACAACATTGAGGCGCTGTCAAGCAGTGACACACTAAAGACCTGACGTTGACGGCTCCTGCCGTAAGGCCGGCTTTACACCTGTAAGTTTTCCTCACATAAGTCTCTTACGTAGCAAACTTACGATAAATTTACACATGTAAACTCTCTTGTAAGTAGCTTATCGACTGATTTGTCAAGTCGAATTAATTGTCATAAATCACTTACATAAATTTTACAAATAGTGTGACTGCCTTCTTGGTCTAGAGGTCACAAGCGCGACTGCTGAGCATGGGGTCCTGGGTTCGATCCCCAGGTCGGATAGTGTTATTAGGTTTTTCATTAGGAATTTCTCAGTAGCGGCCCGGAGTCTGGATTTGGGCCCAGTTAATGGCAATGGGTGGCTCCCTATTACATGGGACTTAAACATAACTGGCGAAACGAGGGTGTCCTTAAAACACCTCTGCCGAACGTTTACGTTATGTAACTAACAGGTGTATTGGCGGCCTAATGTTTACTAACATATTGAATGTTCTGTAATTTAAGCCACAATTTATATCAATTGTATAATAATAATAAATAAATAATAAATAAAAACGTTTATTTACCAATAGTCAGACATAGATACAACGTAGAAAAAAAAGATGTACAAATTTACTCTAAAAAGCAAAAATCTATGCACCAATATTATAAACCCTGCCTCTTAAACCAGGTGAACCTGTATGTATAATTTAAGCCACAATTTATATCAATTGTATGTATAATTTTCACCATAATACTATTAGGCATGCCACAGCCTATTACCAATCAGTCAGCCATCAGAACTAATCTGGATGATGGGAAATGGTAATACCATTATTGGTACTGAAAATTTATAGGCAACCCGGCGGGATGTACCGGCGCGGGCCTGATATAGGTATTCTGATAAAATGGATAGCACTGTACCTACCACGTTATCTAAATCTAGCTGTTTTTGTACCTTTTATCTCACTGGTAATGTTTAAATGTGATAGACCCAGGTATTATACAGGTTGAACTCAAATTCGACGTATTCCTTTAAGGCGTAATAGTGTCTTATATTCAACAAATTAACACCCTATATACCCTTTTTCTTTTTTAGCGTGGGGAAATCCTCATGGACTATCCCCCGTCTGGGGAAGACGGGGGGTGTGCCGGACTCTTACCGGCTAAAACCACCACGGTGTCCCTCCTTCTGACCTAAGGCCGGGGTTGCGCGGGATTCGCTATTGCATGCACCGCAACCCCGGCAGACCCTATGTACCCTAGCCGAAAGTCAGTAGATATCGAGAAATTTAGATTTTTATAGGTTTTTTTAAATGGAAAGTAGGTATTGAAGGTAGGTATCCATAGTAACTGAAAAGTTGAGGAGTAATAGGTCAGCGTGGTGTGAACATGATATGCGGAAGGAAGAAAGTCATATAACTAGAAGAGTGTTTAATATGAATGTGGATGGATATACAAATAGAGGTAGGCTAAAGAAAAGATGGATTAAATGTGTGAAGGATGATAATAAGAAAGGAGTGAGTACTGAAATGACGGCTGATGGAGGAGAATGGAAGAGGAATACGTGTTGTGCCGACCACACCTAGTGTGGAATAAGGGCAGGGAGAAGATGATGAAAGTTTTTTGAAAAATACCTAGAATACATTATTAAATGTTATTTAACTTTGTTGTTCAAGTATGTAAGTAAATGCAATTCTAATTTTAATGAAGAGATACTCAGGTCAGTATTAGTCGACAAGATCGTATAGTGAAATGACAAGTAAATGTGGTTAAATTATCTCCTTTACTATTACAAACAATTCCCATAAAGACACTTAAGTATTCTCTGTTACTGATTCCGCAGTTTCTCTCAATCCCATAAAATCTGTAACGATCTCAAACGCGGTTTGCATTTATAATGTCTTCGTACGTTTCTAATTAAATTCAATCGGAATGGAGATTAATTATTTATTCATCTTCGCTTATACATAACAAGTTTCTATCCTAAAGTAAATCTGTTTTAATTTTCCCAGCAATTTAACTTTACCATTTATAAATCAATTAATAAAATGAAGGGTTTGTTTATCCTGGATTGGCATTATAGCTGTAGCGGCATTTACTTGTACAGTGGAAGAATGAAAAGGTTCGTAAGTTTTCAAATTCATTCCTTTCCCAGATCGCGGGCACATGTTACCTTTTCAAATTGTTGAACGGAACATACCAATGCATTTAAAATTATGTCTAATTATTTGGTAGCAAAGATCAAAATTGCCTTTTGCCTTTATCCGACGCGGTAGTGCTACGCTATGTATTCCCTATATGTTACTATACTCTTTGGCTATGTCTTTGATTTGATTTAACGAGTTTTGTTGTAAAAACAACGATATCAATCAAATCGATGATTAAATAAATTGACATTACTAGTGTCTGTCACCATTATAGTTTAATTAAATATCCTGTCAAGAATACTTGTATTTTCATTTTTATAATGTTGAGAATACGTAGTCGGTAAAATAGTTCGTTTCTTGCACTGTGCAAGCGAAAATAGACCTTAAGGTACATAACCTTTTCATCCCTCTACTGTACTTATATACAATCTTCTTTTTATGTAGTTAGTAACTAACCTGGTGTCGGAGTTTATGCTGCCCATGGGCCTCTGACTTGGCTTCACATGCCGTCGAGAATTAACTCTCAGGCATGCGGTTTCCTCACGATGTTTTCCTTCACCGTTTTTTTGAGCAAGTGATAATTATACAATACGCACATGAATCCATAAAGTCAGAGGTGCGTACATAAAATAGTAATGTTTACTGAAAGGCATGATTTCCGCAAGATATGCAGTTGTGATTGTAGATCCACGTAAAAATAAAAACAATTCATAAAAGAAACTAAAGAAGACTAATTTTTGATTATGAGTGTACTACCAGTTCTTAGGTACTTATAAGTAAATAAATTACGGTCATCACTCACAACTATGAAAACGTTACTACATAGTAAAAATCTACTAACAAAAACTAACATAATAGTTACCTAACTAATAAAACTTATTCATAATTGATTGAAAACATTTATAATGATAATACTAAAGCCTCTTTATTTCCATAACCAATCACTAATTAATACACTCGGGAGCAATGAATCCGGGTCACCAACATAAACCTCAATATCACGGAAAACATTGTTATACATTGTTAAACATTTTAACATTGTTTTGTTTTTCTTGGTGATCCGGATTCATTGTTCTCGAGTGTACTAGTACAATAAAATTAAACTTAAAAATTGACAAACAAATGAACTTACTTTAACATGCAATTTATTACTATCTTTTTATTAATGACTAGCGGCCCGTCCCGGCTTCGCACGGGTGGACATTTTTCCCGTTTTTGCAACATTTTTAATTCATGCTCCGCTCCTATTGGTCGTAGCGTGATGTTATATAGTCTATAACCTTCCTCGATAAATGGACTATCCAACACAAAAATATTTTTTCAATTACAACCAGTAGTCCCTGAGATTAGCGCGTTCAAACAAACAAACAAACTAACTCTTCAGCATTATAATATTAGTATAGATTTAAAAAAATTAACCCAACAAAAAAAAACGGAGGTAAACGCACCAATTCAATAACGTTTCAAATCCCATACCTAAAATCAATATTGAAAGCAAGTCTCTCTGAGTTATGACGGTTATAAAGTCTATCGGCAAATTTAAGGGCTGTCAAACGGAGTTTACAGCTAAAGGTGATGTAACGATATAAAATCACATATAAATGTTGTAAACGGTTTACACGACCGTTTCATGAGTCATTAAACTTTGAGAGGTGACTAATTCTGTTATGATTATGTGTAGGGATGTTTGTAGAGGGGTTAACTGTCTTGTATTGGGGTGAGTTATTTATAGTTACTTACTACATTTTGTTTTATTTTTCTTAAGAGGAGATGCGGTTGGCATTGTAATATTTTTGAAGGTACGGCGGCACGTAACTTGGTAAGATTTTGTCGTAGTGGGAGTAAGTTTGCGCATGTACACTTAGTGCAACAAAAAATGGTCACTTTTATTGCTTGTCGTTATTCTATGGTTATTGCCATAATTTATTTTTAAACATGTTTATTTAGAAGATATAACGAAAGCAGAGGAATTCTCTTCTCTAATCTTGCCAGCTCGTGCTGGCTATTATACAAATGTGACATGGTTTTTTGTTCAATCATTTTTTCTCAATTTATTTAGTTAAATGTGACATGTTTGCAATGAACTTTGTGCCATTTAACTGCTATATTATATAAATTTAACTTATACAATCATGCTACAAATTAAAATGGCAAGAGGCTGGCTCTCATGGGAATGAATAGTTGAATACCGTCATCAAGTAAATGTGGATGTAAATCTCTGCCCCGTGCCTGCCTCTTCGGGATATACAGGGAATACGTTGTTTTTTTTAAATGCTTTTTTAATAATATACAGGCCTAGAACGAATGCTGTCGAGTTACTAACGTCGACTTAATTTTAATTTTGAATCGAAAATACTCGTTTCGCAATATTTAATTAAATTGAACAATTTATTCATATCTATGTACGATACAAAGTGTGCATGTCGCAAAAAAAATCTTAAAATGTTATAGGATAGTTATATTTTCGATTCAAAATTCGTTTATATTAGCGATACGATTACGACACCAGCTACGTCAGACGTTCGTGCTATGTGTACTAGTCTTCTGCCGGGTTGCGGTGCATGCAATAGCGAATCCCATAACCCGGGTCATAGGTTAGAAGGAGGAACACTGTGGGTTTTTAGTCGGTAAGAGTTCGGCAGACCCCCTCGCCTTCCCTGGGCGAGGGACATCCATGAGTATTTTCCCACAATAAAAAAGGAAAAAAAAAGGCCTACCGGTCTTCGTCACCCAAATGATCACAAGTAAAGGGTCATTTACACGGTGCAAGTTTCTTGAAGCAAGTCTCATGCTATCTTTGTCTTTCTCTCCGACAAAAACAGAGACAGCATGAGACTTGCTTCAAGAAACTTGCACCGTGTAAATGACCCTTTACTTGTGATCATTTGGCCTTAATACTAAAGCTCTCTACAACGACATTCCAAAACCAATATGTATAAAACTCACTTTACTTATACAACAACAAACAACATTCAAAATAATAGTTACTCTCGTTAAACGGGAAGCAATGTAATGTGAATAGCTACCGAAGCCAAACAAAAAGCTCTCTCACAAATATAGGTAGATTAATTTTCAGTTTGCTGAAGAAAATTACCTGAATTCCGTATTCCTGTGTTCAAAGTTCTCGTTTCACTTACAATTTTCTAATATTACCTACTTTTTTATTATTAAACGATTTTTTATTATTAGATTCACTTCGTATATTTGTTTGTTTGTTTCAAATCTTGCGACAGATTTTTTAACTACTTCTGCTTAATCGATTCTCTTGAAACATCGCACAAAATTTCAATTCCCAAGACAATACAACCTTATAATAATTTCAACCCTCAATCTCCAAATTCTGGTGCTGCAGGGATACTACAAGATAAAACTGGTTCACATAAAAGATTTTTTTTAATAGATATTTGATTTTTATTCTATTTTGAGCTGAAACATATTCGGCGCAAATCCAGAGAATTACTAAGAATGAAGCAATTTTTTTTTAAATATCATCACTCCTGTTTTCCCCAAAGAGTTAAGCAGAGGTGTATAGTAACACCATTATTTCGCCGTTATGTTTAAGTCCCATGTAATAGGCGGCGAGCCTATTGATATCAACCGGGCACAAATTCAAATCGTGTTGAAAAGGCCTGCACTTGCATGCATGGCATGTAAGATGACATTGTTAGGGATCCTGATTCGACATGATTTGTGAAAAACGAAAAACATGATGGATGAAAAGTGAAAAAAAAACAAAGATCGCTTGTACGTATGCAAATAAATGATCATATTATAACAAAAAGCCTAATTATAGGCCGTCTTAGAACAAGTCTCCTCATCTTGCATAATACCTAATCTCAAACTAATAAAACTCCGTCCTTTTAAAAATATCCATTTTTTCAGTCTGTGGCGTCAATTAGGGACGCTCACTGACCTCAAGGGATAAAATATAATAAGCAACGGCACATTTTCACTTGTAACTTATTAAACAAAGTTTCCAAGAAGTTACATCAATGCTCTATTAAAACTATTTGGACAAGTTTTAATCGAAACCATTTAAGGCCCTCAAATAGAAGTTACATAATGTGTATATGTATAAATAAACATAACATATCGCCTTGTATTCCCCGAAGGGTTCGGCAGAGGTGTTTTTAGTACACCTTCGTTTTGCCAGTTATGTTTAAGTCTCATGTAATAAGTGGCGAGCCTATTGCCATTAACCGGGCACAAATCCAGACTTCGGGCTGCTACTGAGAAATTCGTGAATCTTTTCACCTTGACATGATATATTCTCATATAGCTTATACGAGAGAAGAAGAAGTAAGCAAAAAATATCTAATATTGATCGACATACGAAACAAAATAGTCCGTTTCAATAAATAATCTCGATAAAGGTACCAATCCCCTTTTTTATTTATGTAGAATAAAATCTCCAATCCCCTCATTGAAGCTCTCTTAGGTACAAATATACACCCTGTAAAGATATAGACAGCCCCTCCTACGTGATATTGTGAAAGTTAAAAAGTTCATTACAAAGGTAGGTTTTCCGAAACTTTTCTACTTTTTGTACGAATCGTTTCACGAAAAAGTTTTACAAATGTAAAAACATGTTGCTCGTACATTCATGTATAAGGCTTTTATATAAGATACGGATCGAGTGGGTCCGGTCTTAGTACTTAGGTAATTCTATTTATAGACGTTTGATATCAATATACGTACTTAATTATATTTAGTACATAAATACGCATGAATGAATGATTACGCATTTCTTGTTCTATTCGTTTAAGGTTATGTTCTCGATATAATATTATAAAAATTTTCAGATTAAATCACTTTGATATGTTTCGATATTATTAATGAAAGTTATATTAAATTATTTACTGTTTTATGGGAAGTGGGAACTATATAGAATTACATAATAAATCGAATTTAAATAATTATTTAAATATTTGTTTTGTTGGACGTAGGTGCACTGAAAATTAAATAGAACAACCACATATGTATAAATTCACGCATTTTTTCACATGTTGGTAGGCAGAAACTACAGGTTGCGGTGCATGAAATAGCGAATCCCGTGACCCCGGCCATAGGTTAGGAGGAGGAACACTGTGGGTTTCTAGCCGGTAAGCCCCTCGCCATCCCCGGGCGAGGGACATCCATGAGGATTTACCAGGGATAAAAAAAATGCAGAAGCTACAGATCACCACACCATACGATCCTTAAATTTCCTTTCGTTTCATCCAAGTTCATACTTAATTAAACCTTTGAGTGGTACATTTTTCACGTACCTATTAATCAACTTTCATAGCATAATTTACAACTCGAACAACAAAACTAACCCAGTAATGGAATGAGTACACCAGAAGTACATTCGTTCGTAATTCGGTCGTAGTCTCCAAGTTCCCAAACTACGAGGGCCGTGTGTACCCGTGGTTACACTAATTCCACTGATCCGTCGGTCTATTTGCTGTTAGGCCGACACGCTAACACGTCCCAATCTGTGATGAGTCACTGTTTGACTCGAACAGTGAATTAATTAAGTGGAAGAGAATATACTGGGTGTAAAAATAGCCTTAACGAAGCCGAACTCTACTCATACTGTACATCAAACCAAGTAACACACAGCAAAAATAATTACTGGGAAACGACTTTTATTTTTTGGTATTAAAAAACTGGTTTAATTGTAGGGCGCAATGTAAGCGCGCGCGCAGCAGACTGTGCCTACATTTCTAAAATGTTGATAACGTTTGTATAGAAGAATGTTTGGTTATAACATTTAAACTTAGGTTTCGTGAAAAACGTTCAAAAATATGGTGACTTTGTCCTTCAATGTCTCCATAACCAGTCGGTTCTCAGGTATGGCCCAATACCAAAAAAACTTCGTAATGATGGGAAGAAAAAAAAGGGTATTTTTACACCCGACAGGTACCTAATTATAGTTTTGATTTTCGATATTTTTTGGTTTGTTGATGATATGGTCAGTTTAACTGAGTACGTTCATGCTGCAAATACTGTTTATGTTATACACACGGGAGCAATGAATCCGGGTCACCAACATATCAACATAAAATCATCAACATAACATCACGCCTTATATTCACCGAAAGGTTCGGCAGCGGTGCTTTAGTTCGTTTTGCCAGTTATGTTTAAGTAATAGGGGGCGAGTCTATTGCCATTAACCGGGCACAGAACCAGACTCCGGGCTGCAACTGAGAAATTACTTATAGAAAAACCCAATAACACTGCCTCACCTGGGGGTGGAACCCAGGACCCAATGCTCAGCAGTCGCGCTGACGACCACTAGACCAACAAGGAAGTCAAATAAATATTAACCTAATTTAATTATAACTACGGAAGATTCGCCTTCTCATTCGACAGTCTTTTTCATTACTGATATTACGGCGGCAGAGAAAAGTTAACCACGGATGATCAATATTCCCGACTGAATAATTTCTTGATTGTTAAAATACGTATTAAGAATTTTCTTCGCAATATTTGTAATCTTTTATAATTTTCTTTTTTTGTGTCGTGTTGGCACGAGCTATTTGAGAGTAGCTAATACATACATACATAAACTCACGACTTTTCCCCTTGGGGGTAGGCAGAACTATAGAACGCCAGATGCTACGACCCTTATATACTCCTTTCGCTTCATCCACATTCATACATATGTCATACACGCACGTCGGTTAAGAGTACTACGCACTTTTTTAACCGTCTTCCAAAAAAGGAGGAGTAATTTATAGAGAGTGTTAATTTATATATTTTATTTGACATTTTAAATTAACAGTATTTTTGTATTATATTATTTTAGGTGCATTTACAAACACAAATAATTTGCGGCTTCTTTTTCAAGCGATAGGCTATTTTTTTTTTACCTTCCCCTCACTCTTTCGATTTCTCAGACTGTGTGACCGGCCCATCCGGCCACACCGGCCCATCCGGCATTTGCCCAATTTGCTCGTATGGACAGTCTGGGCCTGGATGGTGTGTGCAGACCACCTACCCACACCATAGGTCAGCGTTGAGAAGAGGCCTTTGCTTAGCAGTGGGTCAGTAATGCGCTAATTATTACCTATATTATTATTATTTACCTATTAATTTTCAGAAGCTTCTGAAAATGCTTGATTGAAATTATTTGCAGTATAAAGTGATGGCCTGAAACACAGGTTTAAATTAACCTAGATCGGGCTGGTCGCTATCTAACGTTGCAATTCCGAACCACCATTACTTCCACCTATAATAATAATATCTTAGTTTTAGTTTATTTTTAGGCACTATAGTTGTATGGAAAATCTTTTACTGTTGGCTAAATGTACACTTTTTATGAACGTTTTTATTTGAATAAATTATTATTATATTATATTATTATATTTCAATAAAAATTCACAAAAAATTCAACTATACACGGAGCAAATAAGTAATTTTTCCATAATAATATACCAATTCCTTACCATGTTTATATTAGAACTAGGATGAAAACCCCTCCAGTTACTTGGATTAATAAATTGAATAAATTATGTTAGTATCGCACAGCTTCAATTACTTTAACGAAATGCCCGGCGGCGGGCAGGCCATTGCTCAATCTTGAAGGAAGACCAATTGTTCTTAATAAATCTCTTGAGATATACTTATTTGACCTTGTTTACTTAGGCCGATTCAGTATTTCTATAAGATAAAATAAGAGAAATGTATAGAGCTGTAAGTAGATAGGTGGGCTGTATTTAAATATCAAAGGAGTCTTCAATTTGCCTCATAAATAATAATAAGATGTATTTCCTTTATTTTATCTGTAGGTTGTACCTACCTACATAGTTACTACCGGTCTTCTGATCAATTGCTACAAAGATAGGATAATTGCTATGCTTGGCACACGATAATAGCAGTTTGGTAAGGGTTGTTATGGTAATTATGTACCTTTTATCATGTTCTTAGCTTTTTACTTTTATTTTGTGGGAAGCTATTATTAGCACAACATAAAAAATAATTGTATTTATAAAAAATAAAAACATAAAACAACAACTACCTCGTTGGCCTAGTGGTGGCAAGCGCTACTGCTGGTCGTGTGGTCCTGAGTTCGATCCCCAGGTCGAGCAGTGTTATTGGATTTTTCCGTCTGAAATTCCTCAGTAGCAGCCCGGAGTTTGGATTTGTGCCTGGTTGATGGCAATAGGATAGCCTCCTTACATGGGACTTAAATATAACGGCGAAATGAGGGTGTTACTACACTTCTGCTCAACCCTTCGGGGAATACAGGCGTGATGTTATTTTATGTATGTAATAACATACAAATTACGATGACTAAAATAAATTTCGTTACAATTTTATCAAGTACCGCTGTCCCCTGTGCAGATCAGAATTTGAATATCGCAAGGAATAATGAACAATAGAGAAGGCTCCAAAAATACAGGTTCTCGATGGTGTGTGTAGTCCGCTAACCCGCACTAGGCTAGCGTGCTGGACTAAGGCCTAAACCTTTCTCATTCTGAGAAGAGGCTAGTGCTTAGTAGTCGGATAGTAATGGGCTAATTATGCATTGATTATGGTATCACCGTCCCCTTATCAGCTTCCGTATGGCTGTATTTGAAGCAATATTATGATTAGAGGTTCAAAAATATTCACAGAAATCTACTTGCTCGTATCAAAAGACGGGTTTTCCTTATTAAAATTACATTGCATAACAATTTTACAATAATATATAAATTACAGCTTTCTCTAGAGTCAATTAATTTTCAAATTGTAAACATCATACGTACATACATAAACTCACGCCTTTATCCCATGAGGGTAGGCAGAAACTATAGAACGCCACATGTTTTGGTCCTTACATACTCCTTTCGCTGCATCCACATTCATACATCTTGTTATACACGCACGCCAGTTAAGAGTACTACGCACCTGTCCTTTATGAAGAACATCACCAATAACATCGATGTATGTCCTGCTAGGGCGTCATCTAACGGCATTTCCACTGAAATTCGCTTTATGAATTACTTATATAACGACTTTACAATAATATCATTATAGCTGTCTCTAGAGTCGATCAATTTTTAAATTGTAAACATCAAGAGTTAAAACTCAATTAAACACGGCATCAATTTAATTCGTAACAGCGTAATCTGATTAAGTATCAACAAGACTTCTAAGAAAACGTTGCTTTAAACAATTAAGATTTATTCTCAACACGGCGAAGTTATTAAAACTTGGAGCTATAAGGGTGCGTACTCACTTGTAAACATGCGCCAACGCTCACTTTACACGGAAACACCGCGCCTTTAGATACATACTGCAAACGGTACTTAACTTGCACCTCTAGCGCAACTTATAAAACGCTTACAAGTTGCGTGTGACCTGTATGCGACCTGCGTGTTTGTTGTTTATATACGTACCCTATAATTACAGCAGGTAAACTTCCCGCGCGGGTATCTCGCGAGTTTATAAAAAGAGACGCGCGAACACCTCGCGTGCGCATGTTTAAATGTGTACACCCCCTTAACGTTGAGTAAAGTCGCGGCAAGAAACAGCTGCGAGGCAATTAATTGTGTGGCAAACGAAACAGTTTGGCATTACGACGTCGGAACGTAGTTAAATGTGCGACATAATGAAACAGTCCTCGTAATTACTTTTACTTGGAACACTTACATGCTAAGTTTCTTGCCGTTATGCTGAGTTTAAAGACTTTGACAGTGTATAAGATAGTGTAGCTACCACAGAAAGTTCTTTAGATAAAGACGTACTGTCTGGGGTCAGTTTTATTGTTTCTTTGTCCCAGTTTCTTCTTCTTCTTTTCGCGTGGTTAGTGACTAACCTGGTGTCAGAGTATAAGCCGCTGACTTGGCTTCACATGCCGTCGAGAAATATCTCTCAGGCATGCCGGTTTCCTCACGATGTTTTCCTTCACCGTTTTTAAGCAAGTGAATACAATATGCACATGAATCCGAAAAGTCAGAGGTGCGTGCCTTGGATTCGAACTCGAGGCCTATGACTTGACAGTCCGACGGTCACATCCCAAGGTTATCACTACTGTTTCTCAGCTCATAGCATGAGAAAGCTTTGACATTAAGGGTGGACGTGTGTGCTAATGTTTTTGCTTTCTTCTTATGCACTATCAATTAAAGCGTGACTGTGAAAAAAACAACAGTTCGTAGATGTCCGATTTAAGTTTAGGTTAATTCGTGCTAACACTGTCACTTCGCCTTCAAGAGACAGTGACAGCACGAGATTTAACGGCAACTTGAAATTGAGTAGCGTTTGAGTATTCAGCCATTAGCCTCATAGATGTTCGACAAACAATCTTGAGAGACGTTGACACAATCACCATGCATGCGTTTGGTATGAGTTTTGTCGATGACAGTGTAACTGCCCGTATGACTAATATTAATAAACCCATTTTAGGTGCCTCATACTTAGAGGGGCTCGGGGCTGATTGTTTGGCATGTTAAGCGTCGCTTGCCGCGGTCAGTCCGTGGATGGGTGACCATTGGTTACACATCGAGAACCCTCCATGCCTCGGAGAGCACGTTAAACTGTCGGTCCCGGGTGTCATACGAATACAGGGTAGTCAGAAGCCCAAAAGTCTGACAATCGACTAACTTTTACGTATGGTTGCGTAGGTCTGATAGCAGTCGTTCTGTGTAAAATACTGGTATTCAGCCACATCTGGTTAGATTAGAAGCTGACCTAAACATAGTTGGAAAAGGCTAGGCGGAACATTTAGGTGCCTCTTACGAAATACTCGAGAAGAAATAGGGTAGTCTATTCTTAGCTACGGCAAACAAGACCCAACAACAAACAACAAGAGAGGATAAATTCTGTTGTTTCAGTCCAAGGTCAACAGAGAAACAGCCCTTAAACTTAATTAAAAATTAAATTAAATCTCAAACGGAGAGGATCTTCAAAATTGCTTTGCATTACAAACTTCCAGTGATTGATTTACCCTGAAAAAATAGGAGCAGTTTTTCTAAAAGCAATATCTCACGTAAATGGAGCGTGCGATGTTCCCTTGTTACTCTACCGTACCCTCAAGGCTGTTTTGGAAGGTTCTGAGGGCAAGTTGATCAAGTTCATAGGTCGCTCCACTGGGCTGGGGTCGGGTAACAAATTACCCCTATTTATTGTGAAACAAGTTTGCCTATCAGCAATTTGGTAAAACCATTAAACGGGTAATACTCTCATTTCGATGTAACCGAACAATATCGGTGTTTCAATAAATTTTGTTTGGAGCCTTCAATGACAGTGTCTCTTTAGAAGGTGTACTGTGCGTTTCAAATAAATAGAACCAAGATGGCGTTGAGGTTCGGGTCATATGTTATGTTTTTCATAACGTTTTGTAATTGATATATATATATATATTGTAATATCTATATATTTTATTATTTGTATATATGTATTTTATGTAATTTATATTTAACTTTTGAATTCCTAATATATTCAGTCCAAAATTGTCAACTCATCTTTTTCCTGTACCTACGTATTTTTATGCTTTTCTTTTTAACCCTAAGGTTGACTGGTAGAGAATGCCTTATGGCATTAAGTCCGCCTTATGTACCACAATAGTGCATAGAAGTATAAATAAATATGATTAGTTTTGATGAGTCCAATAAATTGCACTTTGTTATCGGTAGCTGGTAACACTGGACAATGTTGATAAAGGAGGGTAATCGTCAAGATGAATCAACGCACCCGAAGTTATAAAAACACTGGTCATTCGACGGAGCAGAGGATTCCATGTTGAACCGCCGAAGAAGTCTGACCTTTTATATCTGATTAGCTTGTCCTTATTTTCTGATCTTGTGTAAATTATTATATTGTGAACTAGCTTCTGTAACTAATCACTAACCCAATTAAAAGTACTCTCAGTGGTGAAGAGTCTATGTTGGTTTAATTTACTTTATTTACTATGCTCCCAATCCTGACATACCGATATTAGCTATAACTGTAATGATAGATTCACCCCTACACGATTCTGTTGTATGTCTTTTATAACTTGGTGTTCAGGGTCTGATGATGGAGCTAGGAGGTGGATAATGGAACTCTTCAGTAGCTACCAGTAAACCCCTTAAGTTTGGCAGTCGACGCCATATTGGTTCTAGTTATTTGACGTGCACTGTAAACTAGAGTTATATTTTTAACGAAACCTAAGCAACAATTTAGAATTTAATTAAATTGTGTTTCCTAGCTCAGCGGGTTTTTTACACGTAAATATTTCAAAAGCAGTTTTGTTCCTGAACACAATAACGTTGTTTTATGTTTTCGTTAAATAAAACTTCTATAACATGAAATACTTCACATCTTTCTGTACACTAAAGCCGCTTTTCCATTACCTATTTGTTTATCCGTTTCTTTTTTATTAATGCAAGTGACTTGCATGCAAGTATGATGTAGCAACTGTACATAGGCTGCAATTTGAAGGAAAGTTGATGCCTAAGGCCTCGTTTAGGCAGAAGCGGGATCCGCTGTATACTCCGCGGCGATTTCCGCCGCTACTGTTACGTAGAAAATTAAATACACACAAACAATACGCGCAAAATAATGCGTCTCCATAAACGCTGTTTGAATGGTTCGTTGTACGCCCTGCATCATGCTTCGTGTGAAGCTTTGTAAACGGAGCCTAATGTTCCCATAACATAACACAACATCATGCCTGTTTTCCCCGAAGGGTTGGGCAAAGGTATATAGTAACACCCGCATTTCGCCATCCCATGTCATAGGGGGCGAGCCTATTACCATCAACCGGGCCAGAATCCAAACTCCGGGCTGCTACTGAGGTATTCCACAGGGAAAAACCCAATAAAGCTTTGCCCGACCTGGCGCTCGACCCCATAGGACCTCACGATCAGTAGTCGCGCTTGCCGCCACTATATCAACGAGGCAGTTGCTATGTTCCCATACTGCAAGCTATTTGTAATCTGCAGCTTGTTTTCATACTACTTGCATAGTAGGAAATAATTTCTATAAGAAATTATTGTAATGCATGGCTAAGCTTAGTGATTGTCTCAATTATCATCATTATCACTGACAGCCTTGAACCACCCACTACTAATTAAAGACTGGGACTTTTGTATCCCAGGCCACACCAGCAGCTGGCGGGCGAGCGAGCGGGCGGGAGAGCGAGCAAGCCGTGCGATCATCGTTTCACCTCTTTTCATACAGGAGCTAAGCTACGCTAACGAGGTGAACGATAGCATAGCTGGCATCGCCGGATATTTCGCTCGCATCGTTCGTATCGCTGACATAGCTTATCTCTGTAGTTCGCGGTGTGAACCCAAGTATGAAAAGAGGTGAAACGAGGCTCGCCCGGCTCGCTCGCCCGCCCGCCAGCTGGCGGTGTGGCCTGCGCTTAATTAATTATAGCGGTCTAATTAAGATGTTCAGTTGTAGACTTCAGCGCCATGTCATTGTTATTATGAGTGGGCACAATAAACTGTCTTACCTGATGCTGAAAACCATAAGCTCCAATTCCAACGAAGAAATTATTAATAATGCTTTAGTATCAAATAATAACGTGTATAAAATACATACTAAGTAGACAAGACCAGTCTACTTAGACAAGGTCTTAAGTAGAAATACTCGCTACAAATTAAGTCGATTTACACCGACGACCTAAGGAACAATATGCTACGGTAGTTTACTCAAGCAACTATGGTCCGTACTTGAGTAATAATAAAGATTGTTTTAGTTTAACAAGAATTCTGTTAAACAACCCGATGGCCAAAATTAAGGGGCTTTGCATATTTTAACCGGAGCACTTCTGGTGTTCTGGGTCATATTTACGGCGTTTATTTTTTGGACATGTTTACTTGAACTCCATTATAAACTTTTGTTTGGCGAAACTGTTCTGATTCTTAATTTAAAAGCAAAGTGATAATGACCGTAAAACGAACATTGCAATTAAGTAGAAGACAGGTTTGAACTAACTGCCTCGTTGGTCTAGTGGTGGCAAGCGTGACTGCTGATCGTGAGGTCCTGTGTCCAATCCCCAGGTCAGGCAAAGTGTTATTTGGTTTTCCCGTGTAGAATTCCTCAGTATCAGCCCGGTGTTTGGATTTGTGTCCGGTTGATGGCAATAGGATAAGGCCCCATACATGGGACTTAAACATAACGGCGAAATGAGGGTGTGATTATACACCTCTGCCTAACCCTTCACGGAATACAGACGTGATGTTATGTTACAGTTTCTTCAAACAGAAGTTTGGTCCTAAAGGTAGCTTAATAAAGACTTACAAAACATTGTATAACATTATTTTATTCTTGACTTTAAAAGTACAAAATTTACCAATTTCCTTCTTACAAAGTAAACATAAAGCGAATATTATAAACTTCACAATATTTCAAGCAAACATGCAACAAAGATTACGTAGGTACCTACTAAACCAAGTTTCACAATATGTATTACTGAAAACAACTTTGCATGTATTTTAACGTAAAAAGCGGCATTTCTAAAACAATTATGGTTGGTAACGAACGCGTTCCGTTTTTGTTGTTTCGTGTCACACCAGTTTCAATTACGTTTAGTCGCAGTAGGTACTTGTAAAGTTGTTACAATTACATTTAGTCGCAGCAGGTACTTGTAAATTTGTTACAATTACATTTAGTCGCAGTAGGTACTTGTAAAGTTGTTACAATTACATTTAGTCGCAGCAGGTACTTGTAAAGTTGTTACAATTACATTTAGTCGCAGCAGGTACTTGTAAAGTTGTTACAATTACATTTAGTCGCAGCAGGTACTTGTAAAGTTGTTACAATTACATTTAGTCGCAGCAGGTACTTGTAAAGTTGTTACAATTACGTTTAGTCGCAGTAGGTACTTGTAAAGTTGTTACAATTTACGACACCACGAAAAGTAGTAATTGCACCTGCTCCGGATATCAAAAACTAAAATGGGAAACTCTATTATCATACATCTACATCACGCCTGTATTCCACGAAGTGTTGGGCAGAGGTGTATAGTAACACCCTCATTTTGCCGTAATGATTTAAGTCCCGTGTAATAGCCGACAAGCCTATTGCCATCAACCGGGCACAAATCCAAACTCCGGACTGCTACTGAGGAATTCCACATGGAAAAACCTAAAGACACTTTGCTCGACCTGAGGATCGAATCCAGGACTTCACCATCAGCAGTAGCGCTTGCCACCACTAGACCAACGAGGCAGTTTTTATCATATCGGTCCATAAACGTCCACTTTTAAACAAAGGTCTTTATACATCGCTATAGTTAACTGTCTTGATAAAATATCGCCACAGTTTATACTTCACGCTTGGTATATTGCTATACCGACAACCTAAGGTTACACCAGTTATCAGACTTGCACACATCTGATTATTCACAACGACTGTCTTATCGTATGATAAAATTAAAGATAATGTAACGTGCTCTCAGAGGCACGGAGGGGTCTCGATATGTAACGAACAGCCAGCCATGCAAAGACTGACCGTGGAAAGCGCAGCTTAACCTCGCAGATCGTACGATCCACACGGTTGTTTATAAGCCACTAGCCCCTATTTTACGAGAGCCGACACGACACAGCCAAGAATTTATTCTAGACAGCTGCTCATACTCGACATAATTCCTTCTTCTTCTTTTCGTGTGGTTAGTAACTAACCTGGTGTCAGAGTTTATGCCACCCATGGGCCTCTGACTTGGCTTCGCATGCCGTCGAGAAATAACTCTCAGGCATCGGTTTCCTCATGATGTTTTTCTTCACCGTTTTTAAGCAAGTGATAATTATGCGTGCTTTGGGCTCGAGCTCGAGACCTATAACTTGGCAGTCTGACAATCACACCACTAGGCTATCACTGCTATACGCCTAGGCTTTTCCCAACTATGTTAGGGTCAACTTCCAGTCTAACCGGATGTGGCTGAATACCAGTATTTTACACGAAGCGACTGCCATCAGATCTCCGCAATACAGTTATTGGGCAATGCCGATATCCTAAGGTTAGACCACTATCACTGCTATACATATTCCTTTTTCATCTTATACCCTAGGAAAGAGAAACGGTGGTCCGTTCTATGCCGACACAACATAGCAATTAGTAAGGGCGATGCGTCATTAGTGCGTTGCGTTGCGTCGTTGCAACGGATCAACGCATTGTATGCCACACCTGCATTGCGACGACGCACGACGTCGCAGCGCAAGAGGACGACGCACGCACCTCAGTCAGTTCAATGGACACTGTCCATCGTCGCACCGGAGCTCCGACAGCGCAGCGCATCACCCTCCCCCCGCTTCGTCTCTCGTCCGCCGATCCGTTGAATCGTCGCGTGCGACGACACAACGCTTTAATGTGGCATGTCATTTAAAATATATGGAAAACGACGCAGCGTTGTCGCTGCGACGACGCAACACAACGCAACGCACTAATGAGGCAGAGCTCTAACAGGGCTTATAACTATTCACGTCACGTCATAAACAGTAATCGCAGCTGTTCCGTATAATAAAGTTCTCTGAAATTAATGCGGAGCCCTACAGAGTGAAATAAATGTAACTTTACGGCTGTATGCGGCTTCTTGGCTGTATTTTATTTTATTTGCCATGAGATTTGTGTAACGTTGGCGGTCACGTAGTGTTATATTATTATAAAGTTGCTTTAACGATGTGGATGTAAAGTTTTTTAGTGACTAATTGTCTTGGGTGTTGGTAGTGTTTGTTATGACTGTGAAAATTGCGGAAGCTTTAGTTATACCAAGTCACACGATTTGATTCTAGTTGATCAACTGCTAAATCGCGTGCGATTTTAACCGTCTTAACAGACTTTAAATCAAAGAACAACGGCCATAATTGACCTGACCAAATTTGCATAAGACCCGTAACGAGTTATACGTCAAAAAATAGTCAATTATAGGAGCATTAATTTACAACTATTCAAGTATTTATTAAAAGCCGGAATAAAATATTGATATTTTTAAAAAAACCTTACTTATTTACATTTTTACTAATTTTGAACGCACTTTAATACGTTTCATCGTGTACTGGGTACACGTTTAGTTTTAGCACCAGCATTCAAGCGTTTAAGATTTTTAAAATATAACCCGCGCCAATAAATAAACGAATCTAAAATGGCGGCACTAATCATTCCATCTCACTCATACATTATTCCTGTCTTTAGTCACACACATCGGTACAGCACTCAAAAAAAATAATGTCTCTGAATCTCTTTCTAAATCGTTGTTAAATTGTTATTTGTTACATACCTACTATTCTTTATTTTCTGCTAAGTTTCCTCGTTGTTATTGACTTTCATTGTTGTTTATTGTTAACATATGTGATGGTTACGTCAAAAAAATGAGCTCGCGTAAAGGAGGAAAGATTCTTCAAAATCGTATATAATGTTATAAAATACTTTGAAGAAGAAAATAATCTTGAACGATGTCATCCATTTGATGACCAAGTGTGAGTCGGCCTCACGCAAAGGATTGCAGCCTCGATTCAATATAATATTTTATTTTAATTATGTACGCATAATTAGATGTTAGGTTTTATACGTTCGAGGAACGTATGGAACTTGCGGTTCGCGAGTTCGTTCGTAGTTGGTCGGCTTTATTTATAACTTGCTTACTAACTTACCACTTTTCAAACAACAAAGGCTTTTAGTGAAAAAATATCACCAATCAGGCAATAGTTTTGCTGACGGTCCGATCTGTCATTACAAGTACAAACCGCCATTTTAGATTTGTTTCTTTATTGGCGCGGGTTATACCAGTTTTTTTTATAAACATTATAGATTATGTTGATTGTGTCGCTTTTATTCTTACAATATTGTTATTTAATGGTTAATAACAATTAGATCAATTACTGGGCCAAATTATCAAATACATTTAATGCTTCCAATAGATGGAACGAAACGTATGACATATTGTCATCCCGGTAGCTATCAAAGCTTCTCCCGCGCAGTAAATTGAATAGGTATGGCCAAACACTAAGTCAGAAATAATTCTTTTCATCAAGAAAAACTGTCATTGTTTATTATTTTCGCACAGAAGTGAGACTGTGGGTGACACAAAACACGCAACTAACAATGATTAGCATGATTGTAATTGTGGTTGTCTAACAACTGTGTCTAACAACGAACAAATAAATATTTTCTTCCGCTTCTTAAAAAAATATTTTCTTTAAAGCATGGATTATTATAAGTAGGTGAACCAATTAAACCATATCCCATCAAAGGTCGCGATACTTTATAGTCAGGTCATAGCATGTATGGACCGTGGCCGACGTTTTTTAAGCAACAAAAACGTTTAAACTTTTGTTGATCAAGTCATTTGTTGAAAGCGATTCAACCCGTCTGAACCGGTCTTTACTTTAAAAAATGAAGCCGTCGCGGAACGCCTGGCAGAAGCGAAACAACGAATCTCATGTTGTTTAAAAAAATACTGACCGTATCAAACCGAAGAGAGCCGACGAGTTACGAAGGTCTGCCGTCGTGTGTCTGCCATCGCGAGCGTCGCCACGCAACAGCCGCTCTCACACCCGTACCGCAGCATTAGATATTTCACATAAAAAAGCCACATTGAAATCTGTTCATCCGTTTGTGAGTTACGACGCCACACATATAAACAAACAAAGGCTTCAAATTTATACCACCCCCCTTTTTGCCTCAGGGGTTAAAAATGACTATTTTTAAAGACCGACAGGACAGTTTTATTTAGGTATGTTGGTACCTAGTGTACGCAAACTACCTAAGTAGTTAAGTAAGTTGACTATTAAATTGTAACTCTATTTACGAGCCCTTGATGTTCCAATAACAGTTGATATTTACCTAATAGTAGGTATGTAGGTATAGGCATATAATATATTATATGTTTAGGTAGGTATTTGCTTTTCCAGTGTATCTAGCAAATGTTATTGTTTGCACATTAATAGAGCTTATGATTACAAAGGTCAATACAGCGGTGTAGGTATTGTCTAGGTACTTGTATTTATACCCGACTGTGGCGAAGCCCAAAAGAGGGTATCTAATGTTTTTGTAAAATTTATTCGTGTATAATGTTTTTTTTTTGTATAACTATGGTATATCGAACTTTGTACAGTCGTGAACGATCAAAATAAGCTTTCCCTCCCCTTACTTTTATTGTAACGATCCCCCAAAGACGTTTTCTGTATTGTTCAGTCAATATCAAAAGTAAGTGATGATTGATCAAAGCTTCAAAATTGTTTTATGAATGATAACTTACCAATAATACTTTTGTTTAATTTAGACACACACACTCCTGAGTTAATAAAATTAATAAAACATTATAAAATAATGTTGAATTTCCATAATTTTCACTGACTTTTGCTTATGACTGTACATGAAGTTACCGAAAGGAATATCATACACACAAGTTTTATATGAAATAATTTTCAAAGGACAATTATTTTTTTAATTAATGGTTTTGCATAGTTAACACTTATCAACAAAAATAGTGTAAAATTAACACGTTTAAACACACTTAACCACTACCAAACGCGAGTTTGTAATACAAGTCAAGCGTTAATTAAGCTTAGAAGCGTTAATTAAGCCTAGTCACGGCCCCGAACTATTCATAGCACGTCATAAAGTGCTAATCACAGCTACGTAGCTATTTATTTACACTGTGGCAGCTCATTAGTTTAAACATTAGGCTAGTGAGAGATTGGAGGGAAGTGTAAGCTAAATTGTCATAGAGTAATTTTGGATGTGTTAATCGCACTTGTAAAATGTGTTTCACTTCGCGGTCTAATAAGGATTCGAAGTTTTCCATTTTCGTATCCAAAGCGTTTTTTTTATTGAGATTGTTATTGGTATAACAATTTACTTTTAGGCCGTTAATATGTTTGGTACCTACATACCTAAAGATAGTGCGATAATAATGAACGTTTTAGAATTGAGGCTTTAATATCTGAGCTAACTCTTATTACAATTTCAGTAGCTGGTATATTTTCTATGCTTTTCAGGACACGATCTAATTCTTTGTTAAGTAATAAAAATCTTGCTAATATATTTTTAACATATTCTTTTCCTAATACCCTTCATCGCGTATAAGGTTTTAAGAAAAGTAAATAACAAATAATTTGGCAACTTTTATAAATAACAAAAAAAGAAAAAGAAATCATGTATCTTTTTAATTTTCTATTAAAGAAAAATAGTACCTACAACTGAAATATAGCCAGGTTTAAAAATAAAATCATATCAAGGAGGCTTTCGCGTGGGAAATATATTCCGTTTGCCTTATTAAGGGTTAGCACGAATATGCGTTTGAGATATGTATTTTTAAACCTAATGTCTTTAAAATCAGATATATTTATGTAAGATTTTATCTAATATATGACGTCTACCTTAATTACGATTCATTTTATATTTGCTTCTAATTAAAGTCATAAGTAATTCATGATCAATGTTCGTTCCAACAACTGTATCCCATCGTAACTGAATCTGAATCTCGGTCTAAGTCTAAATATAGATCCATACAATTTCCCACTACAACCGTAGAGACCACTTCCTTACAGTACAAGATTACTATTCCACAAGCGAACTGAAACACGCTCTGCATATAATTCCAAGTATTTGCGACGGTAGGTAATACACCTTCTGATTGTTCAAAATCACAATACATAGGTTCCAGGCTCGTGATTGGCGTTTCTGCGATCGATGTTTCGGCTTCCATGTAATTATGTGCAACATCAACAAATTTGTCGGTCGAACACGCTAAAATTGCTAGTACACGGCGTACGATGTCAGCATTGTGTGGCGGGCTTTGAAACTGGATTTGTGCACAGTCTCTTTTTACTACGCCTACGGGTAGGGAAAGAGTGGTCTATTCTTTGTCGGTAACCAAATCATAAATATAAATATCCTATCCAACTGCCTCGTTGGTCTAGTGGTGGCAAGCGCGAGTGCTGATCGTGAGGTCCTGGGTCCGATCCCCAGGTCGGGCAAAGTGTTATTAAGCTTTTCCGTGTGGAATTCCCCAGTAGCAGCCCGGAGTTCGGATTTGTGCCCGATTGATGGCAATAGGCTCGCCCCCTATTACAAGGGACTTAAACATAACGGCGAAATGAGGATGTTACTATACATCTCTGCTCAACCCTGCGAGGAATACAGGTGTGTAGTTATGTTATAAATATCCTAACTGGCAGAAGTGAAAAATTGCCCACGTTAAATCTTAAATTTTCTTAAATTTTCTTGTCAAACTGTACTACCGCCAACTTAGCCCATAGTACCTAGTCTTAAACGTTGTACGTTTTTCGTAAACTTTTACCTCGCACGCAACCGCTGAATGTACTTAAAGTGCCGGCTGTATATAAAGTAGGAGCAAACCCGGTTACTTCGGAGCCGATGCGGCATTTTAATTTAAAGGGTGGTTAGGTTAAATAAAAGGTTGTCATGGAAACAATTGTAGGTACATAACGTATGAAGATTATCGTTTATTGTAGGGAAGTAAAATTCGTTCGAATGTTTTGGTTTGTTAGTCATTAAATATTTAAAGGTGTGATTTATTAATACATCATGATTTGTATTTGTTATTCTTGGCAGTCCTATGTCTACAAATGTACGTTACGTTTCTTTTAATTCGGTTATTCTACTAATATTATAAATGTGAAAGTTTATGAAGATGGACGGGTGGATGTTTGTCACAGAATTACGCATAAACAGCTAAACTGTTTTGGATAAAATTGGTCATATAGATAGACTATGTCTTGGATTAACACATAGGATACTTTTTATCGTAGTACGTGAAGTAGTTAGTAATAGGAACTAAAACCACGAGCAACAGCTAGTGTTAATTATAAAAAAAGAAGAAAACGTCAGTCACCTCCTTTAAATCAGGTCTGCTGCGGCCAAAATCTAACAAAACAAACTAACAAAAAATGTTTAGTAGTTAGAACACGCGGAACAATTACACAGTAAACAGTTAGGCCACGCCCCAATTTTGTTAAAAAACATGTTTGGGGGGCTATTTCTAACAAAAACATGTTCACAGCAGACCCGGCTTTAGAATAATGTGAATTATTGTCAGAGATCGGATAATCGGATGCATATTTACCTAAAGTTCAGGTGTTGGCTAATATGGAATGCACTTTTGTATCGAAAAAATGCCGCGATTCCGGGGTCGTCAAATTTAGTGTTCTGTAGAATAGAATCATATTTTATCTAGAATTCGATGTATATTTCTTTATTTACATACTTAAAGTTGTACCTTTTTTTTAACTAACACAGGCGTGCACCCCTTACTTTCTTACACCCTACATACACACATATTCGCATTAGGGGTTAAAAGTTAACTTCAATTAATTATATGCATTCGATTAGTTATGCAATCCCGTGATATCGAGTTTTTTTTTCTAATAAATTATTTTAAGTAGCCTTTTCCATACTTTCGTAGCAAAAAATTAACTTTAGGTAAATATGCATCCGATTATCCGATCTCTGATTATTATGCATTTATGATTTCAGTTTTTAAAAGGAAAATAGTATGGACTTTATTCGCGTTAAAAATAAAACAAAAAATAGTTCTACTGGTACTTTTTGCCTTTCTCTTTGACATAGGTAGCCTTTGGTTGCCTTTTACGACATCTCAAGCAAAGTAAAGAGGTAGGTTATTCTTTTAAGGGAACCACTCGGCTAAGATCCGAACAATAGTAAACCCCATCTCGTCTCTTCTACAAACGAGAGTTTTACTTTTGAAGAGATTGAATAGTCGTTCAACTCTGAAGACTTCAAAAATAGTGCAATCCATTCTTAAAGTCAGACAATGATGTGGGAACTGCATTCATAGGACATTTTCTTTGGTAAAAACGGACAATTGTGTCGTTGTTTGAAAGGCGTAGACTGGGCATGTGAGGAGAGCATCAATGAAATTTTATTGTTCAGAGGGAACTTTTTGAATAGAGACATATTTTTCCAGCTTTAGTTAAAAACTTTGGGCACCTTTAGGCATTAAGTAGCCTTACCTCTACACGCGGGTCTCTGTGAAGGTGGACAAAAACTTCCCTAGCTATTCATAGGAACAAAATGAGTTAAAATTTTATAAAACTCGCAGTCGGCTGTGATGCTCGCCACACACCACGTCAAATGTTCTCACGGGGCGAAAAGCGAGCTTCAGAATGTCGCTTCGCTACGTTGAGTGTTCAGGGAGGTATGAAAGAAAAGATAGATGAAGTATGGGAGCTGGTGAATGAAAAAGAATAGATTACTATATAGGATTTACGGATGGACGGCACTCTTCCCATGACATAGGTAACTGCATGCATGACGGCATGTTAACTGGGGTTGACGGATAACTGTTGTTGAAATATAACGGTTATAAAAATTGCTGAAAATCTTTTTAGAAATAGCTCAGCAATTTTTCTACGCCTAACAGAACCCATGTCGTAAAAAGTACGGGTGGTTCAGGGAATTTGAGCTACATTTGTTCCATTGAAAATATAATTAAACCCGCGTAAGTATTTGAAATAAATGCTTTTGATATTGACCTCCAGCCAGCGGGGTACTTCTTAATGTTTAATGGCCGATTCCTATAACTTACGGAGCGTTATTAGTTATAGTTGAGACTCTTGTATCTTTACCAATAATAAAGCAAATACCTCATAGCTTTGCATAGTAAGACCCTCCCATGAAGTAGCTGTCACAGGTAGAATTAGCTTACTAGTATATTTATTTGCCCCGTTTGCGATGAAAAATTGCTACTATTGGTAAGCATAACGATTCGTTTTTGTTTATAGGAACCGGGCAACAAGCGAAATTATATCAGCTAGATATCGTCAGTGGAAAGGTAAAAAGACTAAAGCGCCAATATACCTACTTTACAGTACAGAGATTCAAAGTACTTTTTTAAGGAAATAAACATAGTTATTTTTCTTAGAGTATACATATTAAATAGATAAAATAAATAATAAAAATAAAAAAAATACTCTAAGAAAAAGAACTATGTTTATTTTCTTAAAAAAATACTTTGAATCTCTCTACTGTTAAGTAGGTATATTGGCGCTTTAGTCTTTTTACCTTTCCACTGACGATACGATGTTAACTTCTATTAAATTAAACTGACAGAGTTAATTATATACATATTTTTAACATTAAACGTTGACAAAGATGAAGAGTTTACTTCAGTAAATTGTAACAATAATAGGACTCCTGTCCAGAGACAATTTCACGACCCATTGCCTCTTGCAATTACTCCTACTAATATTGGTAATAGTTTGATAATTGTCAGTAACTGTAATATCAATCCAATTAACGGTTTAGTATGCATGTTCAATGGACCATGGTAGACAGCTCCTTAATAAAGTGGCCAATCCATGAATTGGTAACTATACAAGGTTAGTCGGAAAGGGGGTACTAAGCCGAAAGGGTGTTAAAGTACCCATAATAAGGGATAACTTTTGTTCTACAACTTTTCCCAAAACTCAATAGTTTAAGAGAAATAGCTTTTCAAAGATTTCAAAAAAAATATGCTAAAATCTATCTGTCCATAGCTATGATCAGCTGTGTTTACTATTTAGGTCATATTTGGGGTCACGGATTAGAAACTCCATTTTCTGAATTCATAACTAAAGCAGGGATGAAGAATTTTTGAAAAAACTAAAATTTAAATAATTTTTGATGGAATAAAAATTCATCGAATTTTTAAATTTTAACACTTTCTTTAGAACAATCATCAGTGATACATTAAGTGGTCTGCGGCTTAGTACCCCCTTTCCGACTAACCTTGTATAAGGTCTAACCAAAATACCTAGACAAACTTTTACACAGTGTTCAATACGTTTAACTAAACACATCTATGCCAAAAAAAAACGAGCTCCAAGTGTTTTTTTTCTAACCAAAAAATAATTACGTTAGAAATTGCCTGTACTCTTTAAGAATAAACTCATTCATTTTTTATGCATCGACCGCCATCGGGGCGCGCGCTAATTCCGTGCCGTGTTTTACCTAAACAGCGAAGTGAAAAATGTTAAAAAAAAAATAAAAAAAGTAAAATTAAATTTGAAAAATAATTTTTGGTTAGAAAAAAAAAACACTTGGATCTCGTTTTTTTTTGCTTAGATATGTTCAGTTATACGTACTGAACACTGTGTAAAAGTTTGTCCAGGTATTTTGGTTGGACCTTATATAGCTATTATGTCTAAGTTACTAAGCTAGTTCATAGAAATGCATTTAAGGCGATGATATACAAGGCAATGATATACAAATTCAAACCTCGTTGTCTACTGGTTATACAGATTGAGAATGCATGAGATTTTTCAGTTTCAAAAATAATATTAAAAAAACCGGCCAAGTGCGAGTCGGGCTCGCGCACGAAGGGTTCCGTACCATTATCTATAAAAACGAGCAAAAAAAATCACGTTTGCTGTATAGGAGCCCTCTTAAATATTTATTTTATTCTGTTTTTTAGTATTTGTTGTTATAGCGGCAACAGAAATACATCATCTGTGAAAATTTCAACTGTCTAACTATCACGGTTCATGAGATACAGCCTGGTGACAGACAGAAGGACGGACGGACGGACAGACAGCGGAGTCTTAGTAATAGGGTCCCGTTTTACCCTTTGGGTACGGAACCCTAAAAAAGGCTTTTGCTCTAGAGATATCACGCTAGGCGTGCCCGCCAGCTGTGTCACCGGTTCCATTAATTTATGTGTAGTACAGAAATGTTCTATCACAATTTTATATAGGCACCAGGCAAAAAAAATCCTTATCAGGTGTTTTAGATACGATCACTTACCACTATCACAAGACAAAAATATTTTTTTTATCAAGCAAAGTCCAGGCGATGTCTCGTTCAGGGTAAACCTATGCCAGTAATCATATGATTTAAGGAATTACGCGAATTGGTTTACACCCTGTATATTATACTATAGATATGTTAATCAGAGAACATGCTGCATTATTTTCACCACTATGACTCATGACACGTCATGTTACTTGGCAATTAATTAAAAAATACAAAGAACCGACTCCCAGGGACATGAATTTACCAACAAAACTGTGTTATATAGGTATATTATTATTTTGTGTACAATAAAGAATAAAAATAAGGAAGGTCCATATACAAGAGTTCCTCCCGTATATTTATTTATTACTAACTACATACCATTTCTAAGGCATCACAACGTAGAACGACGTCGTTAATAAGGCGCGCTTGATTGATTTCAGTCGTACGAGCTGCATTCCCTATTAAGTTATACCGCCGTGTATTTCAGTACACTTACGTGGTTTCTGCTCGTTATAGCTTATAAACATTTTAATCTATGGCTACATATATTGGACATAATGGTTACAGGAAGAAATAGGCCGTGACGGCACCGGTACGGCGACAGCGACGCGACGGCGATTTCGTGAACAAATAAATTTCGCTTGTCGCTTCTGCAGTGCGGCCACGGACATATGTATATATGAGTTTGTTTTCAAGAAATCGCCGTCGCGTCGCTGTCGCCTTAACAGTGCGGCCACGGCCATATAGTTTGAGTACATGGAGCAGGTACCTCTGACTTTTCGAATTCATGTGCGGATCAGAATTTGATTATCACTTGCTATAACGGTAAAGGAAAAGCATTATGAGGAAACCTGCACACCCGAGAGGGCTCCGTAAAGTTCTCGATGGTGTGTGTAGTCTGCCAACCCGCCCCAAGCCAGCGTGGTGGACTAAGGCCTAAACCCTTCTCATTCTGAGAAGAAGCCCGTGTCCAGCAGTGGGACAGTAATGGGCTAATATGGATGTATGTATATGGAGTCCGATATATCAGAAGCTGTAGTGAGTCAGAAGCGTGTAGAACATGCGTGACCGCAACTGTTCGTTGAATTCAAAAACAAGTCTGATGTGAATCATACTACAAGTATTTAATCTAACATATACTAGGTTTCATGTTTTGACATCCATATTAACAGAACCTGCATTTAAAAAAAAGGAATATCATCTGAACTTTATCTTCAGTTCTGATGTTTTTTTTTTGTTTATTTATATTAAAATAAGGTAAGTAGTATGTTATCTATACTAATATTATGAAGAGGAAGGATTTGTATTTTTGTATGTAACGAATAAACTTAAAAACTACTGGACCGATTTCAAATATTCTTTTGCCATTAGAGAACTACATTATCACTGAGTAACATAGGCTATATTTATTACTGGAATAAAATTTCTTACGTGTGCGGAGCCGTGAGGACACAGCTAGTAACTTATAAATTAACCCCAACAAAACCGTAGTAGTGGTTTGCCTGTGGGGTCGGTGAGTCTCTATACACTCAATAAACTCACAAATACAAAATAATCACACATAGTTTAAATAACCACCTTACTATAACATAGCTAGGGCCTCATTACTGAGGCCTTGCTTGATTGATTGCACGACTGACGCGATAAATGAGGTTAGAAGCTGTTGGCGTTAGATTTTGACGCCCCACTGCATCCGCGCCGTGTTAGTGTTAGTTAGACTTTTTTATTTTTTTAAATATATAAATTGCCTTGTTGGTCTAGCGCGACTGCTGATCGTGAGATCCTGAATTCGATCCCCAGGTCGGACAAAGTGTTAGTGGGTTTTTCTCTGTGAAATTCCTCAGTAGCAGCTCGGAGTTTGGATTTGTGCCCGATTGATGGTAATAGGCTCGCCCCCTCCGCACATATCCAAACTCCGGGCCGCTACTGAGAAATTCCTAATGGAAAAACTCAATAACACTTTGTCCGACCTGGGGATTGAACCCAGAACCCCATGCTCAGCAGTCGCGACCACTAGACCAACAAGGCAGTCAAATCAATGAGTTAAAATAATTGAGGCGTGCAATTTACAAATGAGCTATGTGCCAAAAAAATGAATCAAAATTTTTAATAAAAATGGATTGGCTGCCCAATGTAGCTCCTTTGACATTAAAAATATTGACTTCGGTTTTTTGGGCACTTAGCCCATTTGTAACTTCCACGCATCAATTGTAATAATAATTTAATATCAATCAAAGTCTACAACATAGTTCGCTCGACATTATTAAGGCCTAGCTTGATTGATTACACAACTGCCGCGCTAAATGAGGTTAGAGGCTAAAGGCGTTAGTTCTATGACGCCCCACTGCATCCCTGCCGTGTGCACCCGTCAACGAACGGAAATCTCATGTATAATAATGTGTTGGTTAGTAGTCATCGTGTCATAGTTTTGTTTGAAACAAATGAATTAATCATTACGTGGAGCGAGAAATTGAATGTTTTAATAACAAGGCCGGCCGTCTCTTATGCCCGGTTCCTATGGCCAAAAACGAATCGTTTTGCTTTCCAATGGTAGCATTTTTTATTGCCAAACTAAACCTGTAAACAAACTCGTAAGCTTATTTTACCTGTGATAAGCTTCTAAAATAAGGGATTTCGTTATTGGTGAAGAAACAAGAGTCTTAATTTTAACCAATAACGCCAGGTAAATCATAGGAATCGGGTATTAGATACTCTAACAAAGACGTTAGGTATGTAATGTCAATTCATAACGATTATTCAGCAACAACTAAGCAATGATAGCCTAGTGGTATGACCGTCGGACTGCCAAGTCATAGGTCTCGAGTTCGAACTCAAGGCAAGCCCATCTCTGAATTTGCGGTAGATATCGCTATCAGCGATAAGACCGCCATTGTACCCTTTAATGTTTGTTGTTGTATAAGAGCTGTGTTACAATTTTGGTGTACAATAAAG
Source organism: Amphipyra berbera (assembly GCA_910594945.2). NCBI lineage: Eukaryota > Metazoa > Arthropoda > Insecta > Lepidoptera > Noctuidae > Amphipyra > Amphipyra berbera. Next base: position 18,283,300 of record OU343128.1, on the reverse strand, counting down.
TATATTCTATTCTATGCATGTGCATATTGTATAATTAATTATTACTTGCTCAAAAACGGTGAAGGAAAACATCGCGAGCAAACTAGCACGCCTGATTGATATTTTCTTGACAGCATGTGAAGCCAAGTCAGAGGCCCATGGGCGGCATAAATTCTGATACCAGATTAGGCACTAACCACACGAAAAGAAGAAGCAACAACTATCCCTTATTTAAACATCAAAGTTGGGCTCTATTTACCGAAATATCGGGTACAAAATAGTTCATTGATTTTTTTACGGATTATTTTGTGGGCCTAAATACAAGGTTAGTCGGAAAGGGGGTACTAAGCCGAAAGGGTGTTAAAGTACCTATAATAACGGGATAAGTTTCTTCTACAACTTTCCCCAAAACTCGATAATTTAAGAGAAATAGCTTTTCAAAGATTTCGTAAAAAATATGCTAAAATATATCCGTCCATAGCTCTATGATCAGCTGTGTTTGCAATTTAGGTCATATTTGGGGTCACGGATTAGAAACTTAATATTCTGAATTCACAACTAAGGCAGGTATGATATTTTTTTGAAAAATCTAAAATAAACATCTTTTTTCATGCAAATAAAAATTATCGAATTTTGAAATTTTAACACTTGCTTTAAAATAGTCATCAGTGATACTTTAAGTGGCGCGCGGCTTAGTATCCCATTTCCGACTAACCTTGTATACGCATCAGTGTCGAGATTGTAATATTTAATGACATCCGCGCTGCCAAAGTCTGGTGTACCAGTAAACCCAATCGTCCCTTGATATAGTTTCAGCCATAAAGCTTGATTTTATAGGTACATGAGTTTGGCAGTAACACGGACGATAAAAACCATCTGCCGCCTGCCATCTAACTGGTAAAGGCTGCCAACAAGGCCTAAGACCGATTCAAATTCACTCGGCCATCACTTCTATTCAAGAATCTGTCTTTGAAGTAATATCATGCAGATGTTTCAGACGTAGATAGTGATTTATCAGAGGGAACTTTAATTGTTCGGGATGTAAGTACCTACCGTTGGTTATCGTATAATATTAGACTTTGCTCATTGGTCTAGTGATGGCAAGCGCTACTGCTGATTGTGTGGTCCTGGATTCGATCCCCTGGTCGGGCAAAGTGTTATTGGGTTTTCCGTGCGGAATTTCTCAGTTGTAGGCCAGCGTTTGGATATATGGCCGGTTGATGGCAATAGGTTTGCCTCTATTACATGGGACTTAAACATTACACCTCTGTCTAATCCGTTAGGGAATACAGGCGTGATGTTATGTTATATTATGTTATAAGACTTTGTTTTTTACAGTTGTCTCTTTACGTAATCTATATCTATACTATTATCATAAAGAGGAAAGATTTGTATTTTTGTATGTAACAAATAAACTCAAAAACTGCTGGACCGATTTCAAAAAATCTTTTGCCGTTAAGAAGCTACATTATCATTGAGTAACATAGGCTATATTTATTACTGGAATAAAACTTCTTACGCGGGCGGAGCCGTGAGACATAGCTAGTCCTTTCATATAGGGTTGAAATAATAACAGTATAAAATAAATAAAAATATGAACACATCTTGTACCTACTAATTGTGTTCTAATTACGGCCATTACCTACTTAGGTATCTGATAACTAATAATTATTATGTTAGTTAGTAATATCATAAATTATTTTGTTGAGTACTTAATTTTTACTTTGCGAACAAAATAATTATTACGAACATGAGAAAAAGATACTACAACACTTCAAATACAACTTTCCACCATCTACGTAGAAATATTCCATCAATTCAACACAAAGAGAAAACAAAGAAACGACGTGAATCGGCAAGCGAGGTTCGCCTCAGACAAATGGCTCAATTCTGATAGCCGGGGTGGCCGCCATCGATAATAGTCCCGACGGTATCGGATCGAAGAGCCTGGCCGCTAATAAAAATCAACTTCTGATGAACGAGTGAGCATTAAAAATAATCGAGTGTAGTTTAGGATAGTTGCTGCAAGTCAGTATATCAATTTATAATATCATATTATCAATTTATATTAATTGCTTGAAATATTCGATTTTAACGACTGTTCTGCACGAGAGCACGTTAAACAGTCTGACCCGGGTGTCATAAATCTGGGTCTACGCTATGCGCGTAGCGTAGACGGACTTGGGAGCCGTTTACTTTACGCAAATTCGTGCACCGCTTGTGCTCCACTCGTACTCGGCTTGCCTAGCGTAGATCCAGCTTTAGAATACCTATGACAGTCGTTACGGGTAGTCAGAAGCCCGAAAGTCTGACAACCGGTCTGACCTTCAGATATCGGCATTGCCCAGTTACTGGGTTGCGGGGGTCTGATGGCAGTCGTTCCGTGTAAAATACTGGTATTCAGCCGCATCTGGTTAGACTGGAAGCTGACCCCAAGATAATTGGGAAAAGGATAGGAGGAAGAACGGCTGTTCTACACATCGATTTATTTGTCTAAGGGCCGATTTTTCGATTGTCAGATTACTTTTATCTCAGGAATAAATATGGCCGTTTGACATATTTTTTGTACAAAAGCTGTCAAACCGTCATATTTATTCCATAGATAAAAAATATCTGACGTTTGAAAAATCAGCCCTAAAAATGTTATTGAACGACGCAAGGATGAGATTACGCAGATGTAATTAGTTGTGTAAATCAGACGTAGTTTAGCAAAAAGGTTCCAACCCATTTTTTTTCGAATATATTTATACCAAAATACTCTTTAAACTAAACTGAACTACATATTTAACAGGTAAAATATTATACATTTGTGCCTTAATTACATCTCTAAATTTAAATCAGGGAACCAATGAAGAAATACCTTATCTAAACTTAAAAATTTAATGTCTCAAAATTAACTATAATATGTAGGTTGGATCCTTTTCACTAAACTACGTCCAATTATTGATGTAATGGCTCTTTTATATTGTAGAGCAGGGGTCACCAATTAATTTCGCTCGGGGTCCGTTTTAAGAAATGAAATGACCATCGCGGTCCGCACAACATTTTATAGAAAAAAATATTTATTAACAAAGATAATGCGGGGGATACATTCGTCTGCACAAAATGGGTCGGTGGTCCGGATGCGGACCGCGGTCCGCCATTTGGCGACCCCTGTTGTAGAGTGAGTTCTAACGATCGATCCTAATAACAGATCTCAATCCAAACTCTCTGGATTGATGCATGACATTATTTGTATTGAATTTCTGTAAAAAACCTACTAATCCGGAGATTTTTGATGGATATGGATTATTGGGATTGACCGTAAACCCGTAAACCATCCAGCTCTTATTGTGAGCAAATGAGGGATGAAGTTTAATACGTTATTAGGGAAGGTTGATAACGAATTCTTCTCTTGCTTCCACAAGGGTCGCCTTTAGTTTAAAACCTAACTTTGTTCTACGTAAATTTACTGAAAATAAAAACTTTGAAAAAAAATCACTGTCTTCCGTCTAATGTTGGTAAAAGTAAAACAAATGAATTCTCGGTATTTCCTTTGGAAAAGACATTTTGTAAGATGGTTGGAAAATATTTGCAGGTGACGACGGACATTTGCTCACGTGTCCCCGAAGACGGGAAGACAATTTCAACTTAAAATAAAAATCTTCGAACAATTTTGCTACCTATAGAAAGGTTCTGAGAATCTTTTTATCCTGTGATGAAAACATAGTTACACAGTGAAACGTCAAACACAGGTGACATAAAAATACGGATATACGTACTCGTACATGAACAACAAAAACATGAAAAAAACACAGACTACATTTATCACAATATAATATAAACATAACATCACGCCGTGTATTCCCCGAAGGGTTCGGCAGAGGTGTTTTAGTACATCCTCGTTCGTCAGTTATGTTTAAGTCCCATATTATAGGGGGCGAGCCTATTAACCGAGCACAAATCCAGACACCGCGCTGCTACTCAGAAATTCCTAATGGAAAAATCCAATAACACTTTACCCGACATGGGGATCGAACCCAGGACCTCATACTCAGCAGTCGCGCTTGCCACCACTAGACCAACGAGGCAGTTACTTTGGAGGAACTTTGAACAAGTATTTCGATAATAATATCCGTTTTTAACAGGAACATTTTGTCTTATAATTAAATAAAAAGTAATATTAGGTCCCCACCTATGAAATCAGCGTTTTGTATGGAGAATTTTAAAGAAGTTGCATTTTTCATACTAACATTTTCTTAATTTATTTAACAACTATAAACACTAATGTTTTAAAACTTTTATGCACTAATGTTTAAAAACTAAGATAACGTATTCCACTTAGATTATGCGACAAAAATAAGTTTTGGCTAAGTTAAAACAAAAATAGTGTACATTTCTGCTAACAAAAAGAGGAGGCATTATTAAGGTATTTTTTATGTTTAGAAAACTATAAATAATAAGGTTTTTTTACTATTGGTAGTTGTCTATGATGGTCATTATTCGATATAATATCAAGCAATTGATTAATATTTTAAATCATAGAAGTGACGAAGCCCTCTATTTGTGAGAAAAAAACGCCAATTTCATAGGTAAGGACCTAATATAATTCACATTTAAATTATACGTTATGCCTTAGATTGCATGTCACTCTGACTTCTTCTTTTCGTGTGGTTAGTGACTAACCTGGCGTCAGTCTATGCCGCCCATGGGCATCTGACTTGGCTTCACATGCCATCGAGAAAAATCTCTCAGGAATGCCGGTTTCCTCACGATGTTTTCCTTCAAGTGATAATAATATAATACGCACATAAATCCGAAAAGTCAGAGGTGCGTGCCTTGGGTTCGAACTCATAGCTATGGGTTAATCCGATCTTTAGCCCAAATAAATACGACCGCTACACTAATAAGTTTGTATACTAACTAGCAGTATAAATGCTTAACACAACTCACATTACAGAAAGCCATACATTACAACATCCATTTAACGTAATATAGTACAGTAAGTTACCACCGAAAACTTCCAAGTGCAAATAGAAGTTAATAGGAGCGAAATTCGCAAAACTATAATAACGCTGAACTTCAAAATTATACCGTTTTAATTAGAAATATTGCTTCGATACACATCTGTGAGGAAACTTTGAAAATGTATACCTCAGATGTTTATTTAAATCGATTCCTGTTGCCAGTTGTATGGAAATTTTGTTGAGTTAGATTTACGATATCATTTATAGTTCTGTTGTGTTTACATTTAGTGATACGGCCATTTATAAATATTGTTCAGTCTTGTTTGTTTATTTATACATACATAAACTCACGCCTTTTTCCGATGGGAGTAGGCAGAAACTATAGAACGCCACATGCTACCTACCAGTGGCGAAGAGTGAATTTTCTTAAAAGGGAAGCCGAACCAAAAAATGCTTACCTTGCTCAAGTGTGATGCGTGAATTCCAGTAACTACTCGTATAGCTGTGGCCCTGTGGCTGACTTCGAAATCTTGTACAGATGAATTGGCTTTAGCTCACTTTCACTATACATGTAAGCACTGATACATAGAAACAGTGTCTTGCAAGTATAATAAAAGTGGCTTTGAGAAAAGCCGTTTGGGGATGGATATGAGAAGAACATCAGCAGTCCGACTGACGCTAACGTCATAGAAACCAAGAAAACGTTCTTCGATTCCAGTTTCAGATAAATACCTAAATATTACCATTAGTTGCTCCCTATGACTAACATCGGGCGTTTCGTCAATCATGACCGATATAAACTGAGCCTTACCTATTTATTTCCAACTTTAATTTGGTCGCGTAAAACGAATGCGATACTTTGTATTAAATCATTTTGTATATCACTCGAAAGGCCAGAGAATGTGGGATTCTGTGTTGAGGAACATGGTTCCAAATGCGAATCGATTACGGTATCATACTTGCTTAAATATAACAACGTTTCGATATAGTTACCGCGGTTATCGGATGGATTTTCGTGGTGGCCGCGAAAACCTAATTCTTTTTTACCTAGCAAAATTACTGTGTCGATGAACCGTTTCATTAAACTTCTATTCCGATCTACTTTCCTATTATGAATTTCATACGTATTAGCAAAAAATGTTTCTATCCTACGATTTCCGAAATCATGCAAAGATAAACAGCTTCGGATATGTTTTTCGGTCTGAACATGTTTTTTGGACGAATTTGAAAGATTATTAATATCTTTAAATCCCGTGTGGCTCCATAAGCTACTAGAATCTGAGAATAATATGCAAGGAAAACAAAACATTTTATTTAATTTATAACTTCCCGTAAGCCAAGGGTATTTGTTGTACTTACAAAGAACTGTTAAAATGTTTGAAAAAACCATCGCGTCGTTTGTAATTTATAATCATGTCAGGGCGAGCACGGCCTAACTGAATTACATGTTTTTTATTTTCAAAACTCAACTTTGAAAAGGATGTTTCCTCAGTCAACAAATAATCTGTCAGACAGCATTCTACGTTCACTAATGCCGCCATGGTATCGAATTTACTCAATAATAACAAAATCACTACTTAAATAACTACTTTCTAATAAAACTACAAACTAAAAAAACTATCTTAGTAATCCTTACTTACCTAAATACCTATTTAAATAGACGATCACCAAACAATACAACGCCACTAACCTTGTTTTTACTGCACCATCACTTCGCAAAACTATCACTAGTTTACACAAATAAATCAATTTCAACAATAATACATGAATAATGCTATAAGATTCTAAATTATGATACGAATATATCAAATCAAATGCAAATGCACAAGTGAAAACAATAATATAAACAAGCGCGAAAAAAATCTGTTGTGAATCTGTCATCCAAATATTACTATCTGAACAAATTACGAACTTCAGTAGCATTATTTCCATCTCGTTCTGGCGTACGCATTTCCTATCTCTGTCCTTATCGTAACTCGATGAATCGCGGCTTGCCATCGTCGCTATATCTAGCGATGTTATGTTGCCTCGAGGTCACGATCGCTACAAGTGAAACAATGAATTAAATGTACTGGATTCCTGCCGCGCCTGACCGGCTTTTCTTTTGCGTCGTTTCAAGTTACGTTGCTGCGAAAAAAATTGTAGGCGTTTATTTATTTCTTTGATTGTTACTTTCATAAGCAAATGTTATACCTGCAATGTAACTTCGTAAATACCTAATTATTTGTTTAAATGATAATTGAAAATAATAGATACTAGTATTTGCCATATTTCGAAAGGGAAGCCGATAGGAATCGAGTTGTATGGAGCCCTCGCCACTGCTACCTACTATCCTTACATAGTCCTTTTGCTTCATCCACATTCATACATCTTGTCAAACACGCACGCCGGTTGAGAGTCTACGCACCCGTCCTTTGTGAAGAACATCATCAATACCATCGATGTATGTCCTTCTTATTTATTTATATAGGTATTCTTTATTGTACCTACATAATACACGTTCCGCCTAGCCTTTTCCCAATTGTGTTAGGGTCAGCTTCCAGTCTAATCAGATGCGGCTGAATACCAGTATTTTCACGGAGCGACTGCCATTACACCTCCGCCACCCAGTTACTGGACAATGCCGATATTCTAAAGTTAGACCAGTTGTCAAACTTTCGGGTTTCTGACTACGAGTACTGACTGTCATAGGTATTCGTATAACACCCGGGACCGACGGTTTAGCATGCTCTCCAAGGCACGAAGTGGTCTTGATGTGTAACGAATGGTTACCCATCCACGGATTGACCGTGGTAAGCGTTGCTTAACCTCACAAATCGTATGATTCGCGCGGTCATTAATAAGCAACGAGTCTCCCTTCCTATTATACCTACATAATAATACTAGTGCAAACATTACCCAATATGTACGAAGGGTGGTCCACAGAAATCTAAATTATTGCTTAGCTTTCTGTGGGGCGGTCTTATGGCACAAGGCGATCTCACCAGACAACCTTAGGATGGTTCTGCAGCTGTTGAAGTATACAAACATGACTGATGTCGTGGTGAATAGACTTGCCTGTCAGTTAGACTAGTAGCGGGGCTGACTACCCAGAGTATGTCATACGTATGTAGCGGCACTCGTGGAGGTTCTTTACGGCTGCCAGTCCACTGGAGCGGAGAGGAGCGGAGCGGTGTGGAGCTAACCAATAGAAATGCACAATATTTATAAAGCAGAGCGGAGACGTGAATTTTATGCAGTTCTATTGGTTAGCTTCACACCGTTCCGTTCCAGTGGACAGGCAGCTTTAATATACCTTAAAAACTATTAAAGCAGTAAGCGATGTCGCCGAAGGTTCTTGCTCTCTGATTTTTATGAGACGGTCTAAAAAGCCTTTGAGCCAACTGTTTTTTCTAGCTGTCAATTCTTACTGACGAATACGTTTACCTTTCGTGTCTTTAAAATGCTATCTTGACTAAACCCTTTAAAAAGCTAGTAGGTAATCATGCTACCGTTTCTTGGACAGATAGGTACCTATGCATTCATCAATTTCGTTAATCTATTTTCTTCTCTAAAACCTCGTATAGTACGATACAAGTAAGAAGTCGCATCATCGGCAAACTTCGTAAAACCGATCACTTCCGAACTGAGTACGACTTCAAGACCTCGAATGTTTATTATTACTGTAGTAAAAAAATATCTTTACGTTGACGCAATAAGTGTGAGTGGCGTGAAAAGGAGCGACTGCCATTGGTTGTTGGATCCAGTTAGACGATGGAACTTCTTCGTTGTGTCGTTCTGTATCAACAGTCCAGTGTCCACTCATGTTGTAAGTTCTTATCATAGTTCGAAGCGGCAAACAATTTAGTATCAACTTGTATGCTCTCGAGACCTGTAGTGTAATACAGTACGGAGAGGTCACCTAAGTCATTGATCTGTTAAAGTGTTTAGCAAACTTAGACATGTACTTGCATCCAAATAGTTCCACAAGTACTCTTAGTTAGAAGTACGTTGATTAATCGGCATGGTTCGGGTTATGTGATACTTGAACAGTTCAGAGATACAAGTACTGATGTGCAGTCGTATTGCCTGCTGATTTAGAACGATTTGATAAACCAGTTCATACACCCATATTCTAAGACGTTCCTCCAAAACTTACTCGACTCGACTCCACCTCGACTTGTCATAAGCGTCCTCGACTCAAGATTTTTCCTCAGTCGAGTTAAGGAATCATCTGTCAAACTCAAGCTACCTCGAAACCTACCTTAAGGAAGGAAGTGTCAAAGTTCGTAAGTAATAAAAATGAATTTTGAAGACTTTATCGACTATGCTTACAATAATCCTTACAATTATTTATCGCGGCGTTATTTGCGCAATGCAGATAATTCAAATTATGACGTAATGACTCCGTCGAGGAACCTCAAAGTTCACTCGAAATTGCGACTAAGAATACAATTTTGAAGGTGATTTCGAGGCCGTCCTGAGTCGAGTATGAGTCGAGGAAGTTTTGGAGAAACGTCTTAGAATATAGGTGTTAATCTGTGGACTTGTGAGCCGCTGTTGCTTTCTTTTGAGAGGGTTGATTGGGAGTGTCATTGATTCCTCTGTTGTGGGAATCCGTGGAATTGTATAGCGGTTTCCTGATTTCGTTTTTATGTATGTATTTTTTTATATTTAATGTTATTTTTAAGTAATAAAATAGGACGTACGTATGAGACTTGCATAGTCGCGAAAAAGGCCTCGAAAAATTAAAAAAACCAGTTTGGTAAAAAACCAGTCGAACGATTCTGCTTGTTCTCTTTTTCTCTCGTTAAAAGAATCGATCGACAACTGCTTATCGAAAAGGTTTTGAATCGAAGGGCTGATTGGACTTAAACACAACCCCTATATACTTGAGAAAACGGGGAAACACTGATAGTACCTACCGCTCAATTCAATTCTATCTTGATAATCTCTCTAATGTAAATTATAAAAATTGGCTATTTCCTTCGATTTATCACATAATATTACTTTGCTGAATATGATTATTATCAATACCATTATCGATTAGTACATTGGTGATATAGGTTGGTGTTATTTTTATTGCAAAAAACGTTGTCTTCGAACCTCCAAAAACCACAGCTTTTTCAAAAATCTAAAAACTCTGTTATCGTTTTTTCGACTTTCGCTAACAAGTCCTTTGGCTGCTTTACTCTATTCCTTATAGTTTCAGTTTTGGCCTTCAAGGTTAATCTTAGAAACTCATTCTATATATTTAGATCTAAACCGACCTAATGAAATAAATTTACTTCGATCTCCGTTAATTAAATGGCTGCTTTAATTTCAGTGTTTGTGTTCAAAATTAAACTGTTTCAGTGAGTGGGCTGTAAGCTTATCGCGTTGGTGTTATTTAATCTCTTTGAAATAATATTATATTAACATGGAAGTCAACCGTCTGATTTCAAGGAAATCGGTTGCTATTTGCTATGGCATTCGTTATTAAGGGATGATACTCTGTAATTTATCTTGTGTAAAATATCTTATCTTTTAAGAGGTCTGTTAGACTGTTAATAAGATTTATCAGATTTGTCATTATATTTTATTATGAAAAGGGTAAGATATTTATTGTATGCTAGCACTTAGCCCGTGACTTCGTCTGTGTGAATTTTCATACAAACCTCCATCCACTATTTTACCCCCTTCAAAATTATTTCTTAGTGGATGCCTATGTCACAAAAGAAATCTACTGTATTGTACTGTACTGAATTTCCAGCGTCAGTAATTTAGGCTCTGCGTTGATGAATCAGTCAGTCAGTACAAGAAGTAATTATATATAAAAATAATAGAAGATGCTGCTATGCTTTGGTACCATCTTTATGTTGGAACTGAACAAAGAATACTATTTGTGATCTCTTCCCAAAATCATTTAGGGATCAGTTTTATTATAAACGTCAGATTAAGAACCTATTTTATTTACATGTTGTTTTCATGAACAAAATATTTAAGGCATTTTTTATATTACATAAGCAGCTTATAATTCTCTTTCAAAACGAAATTAAAGACTACCTCCTAGTCACGCGGGACCTGCCCTCGTCTACGGCGCATTGCGGGTATACAATAGAGCTCATTGATTATAGGTTAAGTAAGTTAAGCTAAAGTTAACCAACGTTAACTATGGATTAACTTACTTGGCTTATAAGATGCGTAAATGATCACGTAACAATACCTTTATCATAATAATAATCAGCTCAATACTATCCCACTGTTGGGCACGTTTACGGGTTGGTGGAGTACAAACACATCGAGAACTTATTTTGAAGCCGTTTCTCTTGTGCAAGTTTCCCCACGATATTTTTCCTTCGCCATTATAGCGGGTTCACACGGTTCGATTTTAGTTGATCAACAAAAGTTGAACAAGTAAAGTTGAAACGTTTTATTCCTTCAAATTGGTTCAATTTGATTGAAAGTCTGTTCTGACGGTTCAAATCGCATGCGATTTGGCAGTTGATCAACTAGAATCGAATCGTGTGAACCTGGTATTAACGCAAGTGATAATCAAATTCTGCTCCACACATGAATTCGAAAGTTCAGAGGTGCGGGTCGGGATAATAATAATAATATCGCTTTACAATACTTCATTCCAAACTGTAAAGTATGAGCATCATGCAGCTATTAGTGATACGCTTATAATCATATCATATTACTGCCTATTGTCTGGTAATATGAGTCTGTCATGCTCACTTAAATGTCTTGCTGATGGTGGCGTTGTTTATCCGGTCGTTGAGTTCCCTATAATATGGTTGAGCTGACCGATGCGGATGTGCACGTCATGCTCGTGAACGGGTGCCGTCTGTCGGGACTGGTCAGCTCTTAACTGCTATGGCAATCATAGAAGGCATATTTTTCTATTTGTTACTCTTATGTGAGTTTATTTGTTACATTAACCTGCATTATTCTCATTCTATTTCTCACACTACTGTAATGGAATTGTAATGAACTACTATTTTAAAAAGAGTATTCATGGAGTTTCTTGCCGGCTCTTCTCCATAGAACCTACCTTTTGGAACCGTGCACCTAGTCGTGACGTTTTAAAAGTGCCTGAAATCTGGTCTATTTGAAATAAAAAACTTTGACTTTGACTTTGATTGAAATCATACCCTCCTGTAACAAAGGCAGGCATTCAACTGCCAGGCTATCACTAGCTTTTTTTTCTTTATAATTTGCTTTATTTTCTAAGAGAGTGATGAATATGAATGTTGATGAATGGAGGGGGAGAGGGAGACCTAAGAAAAGATGGATGGATTGTGTGAGGGAGGATATGAAAGATAAGGGAGTAAATGATAATGAGACGGCTGACAGGGAAGAGTGGAAGAGAAAAACATATTGCGCCAACACCAAGTAACTTGGGACTAGGGCAGGAAGGTGATGATGAATTTGCTTTATTTACGTTAAATTCTCTTTGGTTCCAGAATGCGTACAACCTGCTGAACTACTGACTAGCCAACATAAATGTGCCACAATGTGCTACGGACACTATAACAGTGTAGTGACGATTGTTTCGTGAAATGTGCGCAACAGTATGAGCAGGAGCAGCTGGCTGGCGATGGTGGCGGTGGTGGTGGTTGCGGGGGCGGTGCGGGGGTGGGACTGCGTCTGCAACCCCCGGGAGTGCGAGGTGCTGGAGCCGAGTGGGTGTCCCGGGATGGGGATCGTAGTTTGGGATCCTTGCAGGTGAGATTACTCTATCTAGTTACATAACATCACGCCTGTATTCCCTTACTGGGTTGGGCAGAGATGTATATAACACCCTCATTTCGTTGTATGTTTAAGTTTCATGTAATAGGGGGCGAGCCTATTGCCATAAACCCGGCACAAATTCAAACTCTGGGCTACTACTGAGGAATGCTGTCTACTTATGCTATTACAGTCTGGACAGACGCTTCTTTTCAGTTTGTTTATAACCACCATGCTAGGTAAACAGTTTTGTGAACACAATTCGGGTCTGCTCGTGAACCAAAGACGTTTTTGTCTCTCCCATCCAGTGTATGTGTGTTGACATGGAACATAACTACCCCACCATAAAAAAGGAATGTATTTAAAATCACTTTAAAATTAATGAAAATAAGTAACAAAAAATGTTTAAGAGGAAATGCGGTCGGCATTTAGTCCATACAAACGTATTCCTCAGTTTCCTCCTTGGATAATGTCACTAGAGCAAATTTTTTTTACCATATAATATGACGACACGTTTGGTGCAGTGGCTAAGCGATTGGCTTTTGCGCTGCGGGTCGTGGGTTCGATTCCCGCACGGAACAAATATTTGTATGGCCTACAGATAGTTGTTCCGGGTCTGGGTGTTTGTGCATGTGAAGATTTGTGTCTGTAAACGCACCCACGATACAGGAGAAATCCTAGTGTGGGGCAACGTTTTTTTAAAAAAAAAAAAAAAAAAAAAAAAAATATGTATCTACCACGACGATGTCCCTATGTTTTGTTTTTGTCAATAAATTAATTATTAAAAGAACTAGAAACGTTTAAATTTTACATAAATCGACCGGTTTTACCACCGTTTTCAGGCATCTGATAAACAAATTTGACGAATATAAAAAATAAAAGAAAAACATACAGTTAGTACAGAAAAAAAAATGAAAACCAGTCCAGATTTGAAAAAGGAAACAGGGAAATACGATTTCGCTAATATTGCACAGGAGAAATCAGTTCGAGATGCACTTGTCTCTTTCGCGCTCAATTGGAAAGGTTTGCGGGAGGGGTGGGATGGAAATAGATCGCTTGAAAACGCATTCTTCCAATATTTTACAGCCCGCGTTTCCTTTTAAGCCGCACTTCAATAATAATGCTTTCCACAACAAAATGATAGTTGTACATTAATTTTAATACTTCTAACTATAAAAATAATCGTTCGCATTATAATCAATCAAAAACCACTTGTATCTAAACACACCCATTAAACGAATGGTGGAAAGTGATCGGCGAATCGTTTTTGGTATAGGAACAATGCGTGTTCCTAGTTTATAGTCAGTGGTCAAAATTCTAACATAACCCAACCTACCTTTCAGTTCTCTGTTGGTAATTTTATTTTATTACGGGTACTTAGATGTTAGAAACAAAAATCAAAGTGCAAACTATTGTTTTTAAAGTTGAAGTATTAAAATTAAAGTGCCAACTATTAATAATAAATTATAATTATTATTTATTATTATTATAATTTCAAAGCTAGGGCTTTTTAAAGTGAGAACTATTATTTTCACAGTTCATTTATATAATAATAATCATTTTATTATTAGGCAACTGAGGCCCATAGAATAAAATAGATAAAATAATCTCATACAATAATAAACTAATACATATTTAAAAAAAACCCTTACTAACTAAACACGTAACGTTGTCTGCGGCGTCGTGTTTCGCTGAGTGGTGTCGCGTAACCGACCTCGGAAACGTCGAAATACAACCTTCCTCCTTCCTCTTAGCCTTTTCCCAATTATCTTGGGGTCAGCTTCCAGTCTAACCAGATGCGGCTGAATACCAGTATTTTACACGGAGCGACTGCCATCAGACCTCCGCAACCCAGTTACTGGGCAACGTCGATATACAACCGTACTATAATAATTATCTCCATAAAAAAGGCCTTTGGAGGATCGTTGTTTGTTGCAAATGAGTTTACTGTACCTCCTCTCCTTAACCGAAGAGCTGGTGGTCTTAAAGTATAATGGAGCACCTATATTGTTTTCATACAAAATTGCAAGTGTCTCCATGTAAAGTTTTCCTGTAGCTCCTTTGGGTAAGGATTTCCCCATAGAGTACCCGTTAAAATAAATTAGACTGTTTAATGGTGTGCTCGCAGATTACTTTTTCGATAAATTTTCAGTGCTTATAGTAGCAAGTACAGTGCATGCAAGCTAACAAAAAATTCATGACAGCAACATTTGTAATTCAAATTAAGCATTCTAAAACAACAAAAATATTAAACGATTACTCTTACGACTGTACTGTGTTACGTGTGCATGCAGCCTAAATAGGCTTAATTAGAATTCCACAGGCCTTTGATTTAGAACAGCTAATGAGATACAATGAAGGCTTGTAATGAAGACAAACTTTACGCAAACGGTTACAAAAATATTTCAGTTTTAGGTTTTGATGTTAAAGTGAATTCTGGAGTATAAATTCGAGAGTATTTTGGACTGAAAGAAAAATGATTCATGCCTCAGAGAGCACGTTAAACTGTCGGTCCTGGGTATCATACGAATACCTATGACAGTCGTTACGGATAGTCATAAATCCGAAACTCTGACAACCAGTCTAACCTTAGGATATCGGCATTGCCCCAGAGGCGGATTAAACGTTCAGAGCGCCGTAGGCAAGCATCTCATCGGCGCCCCTATATTAAAAATAATTCGTACTATAGTTTAGTCCTAGTTCTGTGCCTTATATTTTTTAAATTTTCCTTAAATTGTGTACCTTGTGTTGTGTACCTGAGGAGACGATTACAAGGGAATTCAAACTCATTCTCCGGGCTCTTCATTTGTATACCTACCCCACTCAAGCCACTGCAACACAACACGAGTAACGACCAACGAAGTATATTGTATATTTTTTCTTTATTTTACAATTCCGCCCGCGCGCCCCTTTGTGCCCTCGCGCCCCTAGGCACATGCCTAGTTTGCCTTAAGGATAATCCGCCACTGCATTGCCCAGTAACTGGGTTGCAGAGATCTAATGGCAGTCGCTCCGTGTAAAATACTGGTATTCAGCCGCATTTGGTTAGAATGGAAGCTGACCTCGATATAGTTGGAAAAAGGCGAGGCAAAACGAACTAAAAGAAAAATGATTATGTGTGAGTAAGCGACGTATTCAATTAATCTATATTTTCATTGTTTTTGCTTCAACATCGGATTAATTACATTAAAATAATTATTATGTTCAAAATGCCGTAACAATCCTAATAGAAATATACTAACTCTTAATTGTACTTTAACCCCATAGGAAGTACAAAGAAATTTCACTTAAAATTAAAGTAATTTTGTAAGTAGGCCGTTCAAGATTACTTAGCGAATTAATTAAAAGTTATAGGTAACCAATAAATGTTAAATTTCATTAAGTAATCAAGTGGAAACGCTTTATAACTCAAAACTTAGACCGAGTTACTTCCCGCCAAGTAATGATTCTTTGACTTTTAACCCCTTTACTTAGGCTGTTCTTAAATTTTTACTAACTCCAAAGTGGGAAGGAATTACTTTTAATAATTTGTAAGAAGTTTATTCTATAAGTTACTTACAAAGGTTTTTAATAAAGTTCAAAGGTTATCGAAAAGATGTAGGTTTTTTTACAGTAGCAACGTTAATTTTGTTTGGAAATTCTATCAGAACATTAAAGTATGTACATAATATAACATCACGCCTATATTCCCCAAAGGGAAGAAGAGAGATCGCCAGGTGCTACCGTTCGTTGCACATTAGTTGAGAGTAAATTATTAATAGGGAAAAAATATGTTCTGGTACTGGTCACCCCGGTGTCACACTGGACACACCACCAGTCGTTCATTTTGTATCCTGTGCTTGTATTGTCATTTAGTTTAGAGTTATAATAATGTGATATTACCGGATGCTTACACGGGTTAGAACTGAAGGGGTTGGGAGGGGGATACTTATCTCTTCTCTTATATGTGTATGGTAACACCCGCATTTCACCGTTATTTTTAAGTGCCATGTAATAGATACCTATTGCCATCAACCAGGCACAAATACATACTCCGGGCTTATACTGATGAATTCCACACGGAAAAACCCAATAACACTTTGCCCGACCTAGGGATCTAACTCAGGACCTCACGATCAGCAGTCGCGCTTGCCACCACTAAACCAACAAGGCAGTTAAACTATCTCTTAATAATGTTAGTTTTCAATCAACTCTCAGTGTTCAGTCAATTTGTTAAGAGCTAAAAAGAATCAATTAAAATAGCAGTCTTTGACCCGAAATCCCTTGAACCGTGAACATCTCGGACTTTTATAATAAAAACTCTCCTTTTTATAAAACACAAACTAATAGTATATTATTTTCAATTAATAATTAATCAATTGTTTTGTATGAATACCCTGTCAGTAAAACTTTGCAGTATGATAAAGTATACGGATGAATAATTATCAAGATTATTTTTACGGAAGTTAGAGTACTTTTAGCGATACATGAAAAATTTGAAAATGACCCTAGTCCCACCTGATGGTAAGCGCAGACAGGGTCTAACATGGAGCACATGAATCCAAGGAACAGAGATATAGAGGGATTCTCCTAATACCCCTCTGGCTGTCACATACACATGACGGAACACAGTGACTATAATCCAGTTTTTTGAATTTCTTAGGGCCCGATTCCACTGGCGTCTGTCAAGCGTGCGCGTTCCTGTAACGTTTGACCAGCGCTGACGTTGCGAGCACGCGGAGCTCCCGTCACGTGTTTGCTGAACGCCGCGCTTGCGTCGCGGAGACGCGGCGTGCGTGCAAGGTCGGCGCTGGTCAAACGTTAGAGGCACGCGCACGCCCGACAGACGCCGATGGGATCCGGCCCTTACAGCTCGAAGATACTACACAAATGTAACCGCGGGCGAAAGCTAGCAACAATGTAACACTACTATCTGAAACAACATTGACTGCGACTGTGATACATCATGCATATGCAAGCAACAATTCTGTTTTAGCTCCGCTTTTCAAAACGTTTATGTTGTAACAGTGGATGGCTTTTGATATTGTCGCGGTGACAAAATGGTGGTAGTGAAGCGATGTGTATTATAAAGTGAAAGGGGAAATAAAAAGCAAGTAATAGGTGTGAGACAAAAAATTGAAAGGAGTATGCTTAGGTGGTTTGGTCATGTTGAGAAAATGAGTGAAAGGCGATTAACAAAAGGAATTTATAAGGCGGATGTTAATGGAAACGCCGGTAGAGGACGTCCTAGAAAGACATACATCAATGTTATTGGTGATGTTCTTCACAAAGGTCAGGTGCGTAGTACTCTCAACCGGCGTGCGTGTATGACAAGATGTATGAATGTGGATGAAGCGAAAGGGGTATGTAAGGCATGCATGTGGCATTCTATAGTTTCTGCCTACCCCAATGGGAAAAAGGCGTGAGTTTATATATTTATGTATGTATGTAGGTGCGAGACTATTGCCGTTAAGGTAAAAGGCCGGCAAAAATCGGCAATAGGTTTGCCGCCTATTACTTGGTACTTAATACAAGAAACTGCCTCGTAGGTCTAGTGGTGGCAAGCGCGACTGCTGTACTTGAGGTCCTGGGCTCGATCCTCAGGTCAAGCAAAGTTTTATTGGGTTTTTCCGTGTGGAATTCCTCAGTAGCAGCCCGGAGTCTGGATTTTTGCCCGGTCGTTGGCAATAGGTTCGTCCTCTATTACAATGGGACTTAAACATAACGGCGACTTGAGGGTGTTATTAAACACCTCTGCCCAGCCCTTAGGGGAATACAGGCGTGATGTTATGTTTTTAATACAAGAGGCGAAACGTCGAAGTACCGACTGCTGTTCTGCCGTCCGTTTTCTAAAAGGCTATTAAATGACATTTTATCAAATTTGAGTTTTATATATTACGTGAAAGAGTAACTTTTTCTCTATCAATCTGGTTCATTTTTTTCTATCCCTCAGTTACGAGATCCAGGGACTACTTACACGGCTAACTACATCATTTTTGGGATTATACAATCTCTAAATACGGTTAACTAACACGAAAACTGAAATTCTAAAAACAATATTAGTCTCGTACCTCGTTAAAAATTGTACTATGTAAGGTTAAAAGTAAGCCTTAATTTGGTAGGTATAACAAAAACACCTGTATGTCTTCAGAGTTTCTAAGAACAACATTTTCAACGTTTTTGCTCATTATTCAAAATTAGGTTTACTCGTTTATGGCCAATTCCTATGATTTACCGAGCGTTATTGGTTAAAATTAAAACTCTTGTATGTTTACCAATAATGAAGCAAAGACCCCATAGCTTTGCATAGTAGACGAGTCTATTTATATGCCCAGTTTTGTAATAAAAGTGCTACCATTGGTTAGCAAAACGATTCGTTTTTGGCCATAAGAACCAGGCATTTTTAACCGACTTCCAGAAAAGGAGGAGTGAATGTTTTTTTTTTAATGTTTGTTCCTCGATATCTTTGCTAATTGTGAACCGATTTTAACGATTCTTTTTTTGTTTGAAAGAATATTCCTTCGAAGTGGTCCCATTTAAATTTGCTGAAGATCTGATGAAGAACTTCGGAGATAGACAATTTGAAGTCGGTTTTTTTTTTGTTAAAAAGTTTAATTATTTAGAAATAGGACGGCAGTATTATAAGAGAACATCTCTACTTACTCCTTCGGGGATTACGAGCTTAAGTAATGTATGCAATACTGCGTCAATTAAACTAGATTCTAAGCAAGCAATTATAACAATTAACTCAGACAAGGTACCTACCAGCTAGATAACAATAATTTGATATAACAAGCTCTCGAAACAAGCAACGTAATTGGTAAAGCAATTATTTATAAATTTTTAAGTAACAGAAAATTATTTAGAGCGGATATTTTGAATTATTTAAGAGATATAAAGAGCGGGCCCTGACACATTTGAAACGAATATTTTTTTCCGATGGCCTCTTTTATCTGTTAAATATACGTAACAAAATGGTCGAACGCGGGATAGGATTTGTTTGAAACATGTAAAAGAAAACACTTCAGAAATACACGAAGAGATAAGCCTTTAATAACAATTCGTTCACGATAAAAAAACGTTTACGTAATTCAATTTATACTAAACTAGCTGTGTCCTCACGGCTCCGCCCGTAGCCTATGTTACTCAGTAATAATGTAGCTTTCTAACGGCAAAAGAATTTTTGAAATCGGTCCAGTAGTTTTTAAGTTTATTCTTTACATACAAAAATACAAATATATAAATCTTTCCTCTTTATAATATTAGTATAGACTAGCGACCCGCCCCGGCTTCGTACGGGTGCAATGTAGATACTAATGTGGGATATAAACCTTTCTCTTCAATCACTCTATCTATTGCTAAAACTGCATTAAAATCCGTTGCGTAGTTTAAAAGATCTAAGCGTACAGACAGCGGGAGCGACTTTGTTTTATTCTATGTAAAGAAGCCAATCAGTAATCAAATTGGACTAAATGACTACCTTTTGTTTCATCTGATAATAATACCTGAATACAGAAATGAAAGGCCTTGTGAAACAGAGAGCGTGGCTGGGTGTGATATTCACGTCGACGATTTACGCGACGTGAATATCAGACCCAGCCACGCTCTCTGTTTGATCTTCTTCTTCTTCCTGCCCTTATCCACATCTTCTTCTTCTTCCTGCCCTTATCCCACACTAGGTGGGGTCGGCACAACATGTATTTCATAAATCCACGTTGTTAGAGGTTTTAGCTTATTGTTTTATGACCAGCCGCCTGCCTGTCATCAACCCTCCCTGGGAATACTCGTTGCGCTGTCGCGCGGGTGACTCAATGTGCGTGTTGATATTATACACTGGGTCTCAAAATTATATGCTTGTCAATCTTATTGCCGACAACTAAGCAGACTATGTTTTTCTTGGTGTAGTATACTTGAAGTTCCTTGACCCACTCATTCAGTTTTGCTAGGGACTTGGTTCTGACACATCGTAAACTAATATAGCACCATGAGCTTCTCTGTAAAACTTGATGTCAATGTTCTGTATCGCTCCTGTCCCGCTGTATCCCAAATACCAAACTTGACTTTAACGCCGTTCACGTCGATCAGGCCGTAAATAAGAAGACTCTTGATGTTTGATCACATCTAAACAAGTGTCCCAGAAACACGCTTTTGGTACACCAATAGCAACGTCAAATATAGGACAATAGTATATTAATAGACAGGGGCCCGTGGCTGATTACCAACCGCGCGGATCATACGATTTGCGAGGATAAGCTGCGCTTGCAGCGGTCAGTCCGTGGATGGATGACCGTGCCTCGGAGGACACGTTAAACCGTCGGTCGGGAGTCATACAAATACTTATGACAGTCGTTATGGGAAGTCAGAAGCCCGAAAGTCTGACAACCGGTTTAACCTTAAGATATCGGCATTGCCCAGTAACTGGGTTGCGAAGGTCTGATGACAGTCGTTCTGTGTAAAATACTGGTATTCAGTAGCATCTGGTTAGACTGGAAGCTGACCCCAACATAGTTGGGAAAAAGGCTAGGAATAAAAAGGATATTAACCGATCGTCGAACAAACAAAATCCAATTACACTTTTTGTTCACCACGTATAAATCGAAGACAAGAATCTTAGTTTCACTGCAGTATATCACGCTAAATCATCGCTGATCTACCAATTAAGATTGGCGTAGACTAATACCATTCATATCTACAGACGACAATCGTTAATTACGTTTCTACGAATAACCGATTTCCAATAACCGATAAAAATGTATTACATTTTTAAAGATATTATAACTTACGGTAGCAAATTTGTCTATAAGGCAAAATCTCTATCTTCAGGTAATTACCGTTGGCTTTTACCGAAAAACTTTCCTAACTCTGCCAAGGGCTGATCCACTTAGAAGAACTTTGTATGAACTTCAAAAATAAGGAAGTTGGCCGAACGGCTAATGCAATTACTGAGAGCCAACGGTAAACTTGTTCAACGCGATTTACAAATACAAACAAAAAATCAAAAAGCAATTTTGAAGTTATCCTCTCATTTTTACTTTGAACATTGAATACCAATATTGTAGTTTATTGGTAAAGAATTTTGTTTCATGATTGATTTTATGAACAGATTCCTAGTAATTTTATTTGTTTATATAACACCCCTATGAAGTGGTTATTTTAATTAGTTCCAACTGTAATTTTAATTGAAAATGTTGGCATGAAATATTATTCTGTTGAAAATTATACAATTCGGATGTTTTTTCAACACTCACCTGTAATTATTGTCAGTGGTTAAAATTTATAATAACACATGAAATCATTATTATGCATAAATTAAAAGCACGAAGGATTCTTTAAAACCGACAACAGGTCTATGTCACTCCACGGTTTAGGTTTAAAAACATGCCTACGCGCCGCCGCAACTGGAGTGTTAGTGACCGAACCAAAATGTTATAAGAGCGCGAACGCACAGCGGATTTTGAACTCTCTCGCTTAACTCTAAAGCTCAAATTCGCATATGAGGAGGACATTTTTCTAGATATTTAGCGCATTAGTGACGGATTGAGGTTTCTGTACATCTTCTTCTTCTTGACCTTATCCCACTCTAGGTGGGGTCGGCACAACATGTATTTCATAAATCCACGTTGTTAGAGGTTTTAGCTTATTGTTTTATGACCAGCCGCCTGCCTGTCATCAACCCTCCCTGGGAATACTCGTTGCGCTGTCGCGCGGGTGACTCAATGTGCGTGTTGATATTATACACTGGGTCTCAAAATTATATGCTTGTCAATCTTATTGCCGACAACTAAGCAGACTATATTCTTCTTGGTAGAGTATACTTGAAGTTCCTCGACCCAGTCTTCAGTTTTGCTAGGGACTTCGGTTCTGACACATCGTAAATTAATATAGCACCGTGAGCGTCTCTGTAAAAACTTGATGGCAATGTTCTGTATCGCTCCTGTCCCGCTGTATCCCAAATACCAAGCTTTACTTTAACATCGTTCAGGTCCATGACTTTACATTTGTAGTCAACTCCGATTGTAGCTGGGAGTTATGAATTGTAGTCTCCCGTGGTAAACGCTGAGATTTACCCACACCGCACTCACCGATAAAATAATTCAAGATATCTCCATGTAAAAACAAAATGAAAACGAGGTTTCTGTACATAGTACCTACTTTTTACTATTCTGTGCCATCAAAAATAGAAAATCCTAAGATGTAAAAATATATCATTGTTACATTTTCTAACACATGTTTCCTCTTTCCAGATGCTGTAAAGTATGCGCAAGAACGTTAGGAGAAGACTGCGGCGGGTTCAGTGGGACGTGTGAGCCAGGACTCAAGTGTTTCGATGGCTCGTGCACGCCAATCACGTGAACAAACGTGCTCGATGCCCCTGTATTATATGTGTATAGTGTGGATAGAAACAGTACATATCTCAGACGACGTAGCAAACAAGAGGACCACGCGGATCTAGGCGCGCTGTACAAGCTTCATATTGGGTGACAATAAATTGCTAAGCCTGCGTAAGTAAGCAAGGAGACATTACGGAAAGAAAGTATTGTTACTATATCGATACGTTGTAAAGATTATTTCTTTGAACGAGCGCAAATTTCATTTTAATGCCCCAACTCCGAGGGAGGCACGATAAAATCGACATCTTTGTGCGATTCCGCTCGTTATACACCCATTCAGCTATATGAAGGTTTTTAAGTTTAATGTTTGCAGACAGAATATACTGACCTGGAAAATTACGCGACCTTTCCCCTGATATACATGGTTAATTATGTTTGTAATGTTCTTTTTTTATGTCATGTAGGTACTTTGTTGTTTATCTGATGATGTTTCGGAAAAGTTCCGACATGTAACGTTCACATTAAAAGTATTGTAACATGTGTATGTTACAATACAATAGCTATTGTGTTACAACTTTCTCTTTGAAACGTGAACACGAAAGGATTCTAGGTCAAATGCCTAAATGATGTATGTACCAACCTATATTATTTTCATCAGCGTATGTTAAGTATTATTTATCAAGATATTTTGTGTTAATTACTGGTGAACCCAAGCATGAAATGGGTACTTTCATTTAATTATTAATTAATATTAATTTGACGTTAGGAAAATTATGTATAAATGTAAAATGTCGGTAATGATAATTTGTAAGTATATTTTAATTAACAAGCCCGTTCCACTAGAGCATGTCTGCTGAAATCCGCTAATGAAAGATATAACGTTTGAAGTAAAGATCATAACGTGTAATGGAAATATTTTTATAAAAGCTGAGCTACCTACCTTTAAGGAAAACAATAATTAAAATTTTAATACTGCATTATCAATTCACAGGAATAAAAAATATATGGAATATAGAAAAAAAAAAACTTTTAAGTTTGTAAGAAAAGTATGCATTGAGAGACAATTTTTATCTGGTTAATATTGCGACAATAAACAACCAGTTCTGTCTTGGTATTATTTTTTCAAACACGCTCCAGTGGATAGCTACCATAATCTCATTTGCGTTATTATCCTGACAATTTGTAAATATTGACATAATAATGTGCATGTCTACCAATATCTTAACCAATTGATTCAAAACTAGAGTATGTAATAAATGTTACACTAATCTGACAATAGGCATTATAAATGGCTAAAATTATAATTTAAAATAAACCTAATTAAAAACATTTGTATGATATTAAACGATTTGTAATAAAAAAAAATATCTATCTATATTTCTGTGTGCTTCCAGGTTACATGTAGAGTTAAGTTTATTAATGTACGTATAAAATGGTTTCTTAGTTCTGTAAATATGGTCTGAATAGCATTTTTATCTTGTATGTACATTTAGACGTAGGTTCGTAACTGGTATACTGGAATAAACGGTTCTAGAAATAAGTACCCCATCAGTTGTAAGAAAAAAATATCTTTCGTATTGTATTGCCTATACCAATCTGTATATTTCGTTCGCGTTCCCACATCGACTCAATTTTCCTGGAATTGCTTGTGTCATTATTGTCTGTATCGTCACGAAATGGAATACGGCATCGACACTAGTGTGAATGGAGCCTAAAAAAATATTAATGTTCACAGATTTCTTTTGTTAAAAAAAAAACAAAAATTATACAGGGTGTAAACGAAATCATGTAATTCCTTCAAACCTCGTGATGTACTACTGACATAGATACTTTGGATTCAATAAAAATAACAATTACAAGAAGTAAACACGTGTTCTTAACGTGAGACATTTTAGCGCTCCGAATTAAATGACCGCGCGGCGATCGATAGCCACGCAATTCGCTCGGGGCGCTAAAATGCCTCACGTTAAGAACACATGTTTACTTCTTGTAGATTTTTTTTATTGAATCCAAAAGTATTCCGTGCAGGGTTAATCTATGTCAGCAGTTCATCACGAGGTTTGAAGGAATTACATGATTTCATTTACAGGCTGTATAAATTGCAAAAAAAGGAGAATTTACTTTGTTACCTTGTTATTATTAGTGTTTAGTTTTTTTCCTTAAATTCTTAATTGTATATTTTATGGATTCATACTGTATATTTCGTATCGAACATTGTGTTGATGAAATAGACTTTAATATTAAGTAACAATAACTTCAGCAGCAATTTTCCGTTCTCAATACCCCAGTTATTGAAATTAGAATTTTCGCCGTCTTGAATTTCCCTGCAGACGCCTTATGTAATTTACTTTCACGTTGAACGAAAAATCACTTTCGTTCAAGATATTATTTTTCCTCACACTACTCAATTATCTTACATGATAAGGAAAACATACTTCCATAAACAATTTGTAATAAATCATTATGTAAGTACCCATATAAAATCTCAAATAAAGCAGAAAAAAATACTGATTTCAAACTATTCAGAACTGTATCCAATGATCTCATTTTAATACCTATATTATTTACTCAATTCAATTGTAACTAAAAAGTTTTCACTTTGAATATGTTTTCCAATGTAATTTACGACCGTTGACATGTGTGAGATAGGTTGTTATTTACCCAATATAATCTTAAAACAGTTTTTGCCCTATTTACTCCGTGACCTTTTTCAATTGGCGACGAAAATAATCATCCGTGCCCAACGCCAGACATTTCATCGATTTTAGTTCACTAATTTTAGTTCGCTAATTTTAGGCAACAGCACTAGTATGCATTTAAACGAAATGTAACCTGAATATTGAGTAACTATTTAATAAGTTGTATAAATAATTCAGAGCTACTCGTTAACTGTGCACATATTGAATAAATAAGTTAAAAATCTGTTTCATGTTTGTTTTAATAACCCTTAGCTTTTGTTTTCTTTGATCATAATTATATTTTCGTAACGGTTTACGTACCGGCCTTACTGAAAATGAAGTATAGTGCTTTAGGGTACCTACTTAATTACGAACATTGGAATATTCCGAAAATTACGAATTACTACTAAACCAGGCAATATTTTTTGCTCTGACAACATTACATTACACATTCTAGCATTATTACGTTGCCAGAGCAAAAAATATTGCCTGGTTTAGTAGATATTCGTGATTTTCGGAATATTTCCACGTTCGTAAATATCCTAAAGCACTATATTCGTTTTTGGACATAGAACAATAAATTGTCAGAAATTGAAAAAATACGAGGCGACGCAGAATGATATACCCAAGGAAAATATAAGATTCAATACAGCAAAAAATACACTGTTATATTAAATTCTCCAGCTTCCGACGCTACAGAGGTTTTAAGCTACAATCAATGATGCAAATTATAAACATTCGTGTCAACTCCCTCAAAAATGTATGTATTTCAATGCGAAATCATATTACGTAGAATTCAGAAAGTATTTTCGCATGCTCGTCTTTATAACCAAACGTGCGCCGCACACCAATGAAGGAAATCGGACTAAAAATATTCACATCAAATTTGAAATTCAAAATGTAATTTTTTATTTTTTGATGAAATGGCATTACTTAAGGTGACATTCTCAATACGCTGGCTAATCTATTTGAGTATTAATAATAATTTTGGCATTGAACAATTTTAATCTTGCTTTAGTATCAGACAGAACAAAACCACAAATAGCTATTATACATAATATGGATGAATGTCCCAGTAGATATTATTTGCGGCTTAGTAATAAACCCAATATTTGAGTCTGTTGAGAATGTCTGTCACCTATCTCTGTGACCTTTTTGATTAATAACATGAAGATTACGAACTTCAGTAAGTTTTCTAGATGATCTGCGATGAGATATAACCTCAGATGAAAATATAACCAACGACGTTGAAATAAATAGACGCGCTATCTCGTATAGACAACATGTGCCAAATGTATTTACGCAATAAGATTCAAATTACCGTTAGACAGCTGTCAAGTTCTATGGCACTGTGGTTCCAGAACTACAACTCGTTGAGGCTATGCTGTTCTTCTAAATAGCGCATCTAGTACGTAAGTAAATATTATATCATTGGATATAACTGTAAACTTCTGAAGATACACGTAGTTTATGTTTCTCGTTAGAATTAACTACCTATCAACTTTTCGTTACCTACTTTACTATCACTATCTTCAAATCAAATCATTTATTTGTAATAAATGGGGTACATAGAATGGTGTTATATGAAAATACAATACAGATCAAGCCCATTTAGCCATTATAAATAGCATGCAAATTTTACTTAAAAACTATTAGATTACAAACATCGATGTTATTGGTGATGTTCTTCACAAAGGTCAGGTGCGTAGTACTCTCAACCGGCGTGCGTGTATGACAAGATGTATGAATGTGGATGAAGCGAAAGGGGTATGTAAGAGTCGTAGCATGTGGCGTTCTATAGTTTCTGCCTACCCCCATGGGAAAAAGGCGTGAGTTTATGTATGTATGTATTAGATTAGTTAATCAGATAAATATGCTTAACCTTTTCACCGCCACGGACTTCAATAGAAGTTCCAGATTTTCATGCTTCCAGCGCCACAACTTCATTAGAAGCTGTTAATTTTAACTATGTTATAAAAATAAGTTTACTGTATTTAACAGGTCATTAGCTCATCACTACTGTTTACTATATACATATTTCATTATACATTTATAGCTTGGCGCTGGCGAGGCATCGCGTTCTGTGTACGTTGGCGGTGAAAAGGTTAAACAGTTAAAATACTCTATACTTATATTACTTTATACTCTATACTTCAAATACTCTATTACGATACGATATACCTACTATGATTTTGTGCAGAAATAAAACATACCGAGACACGAATTTTGAGCATTCTTCAAATGAAATTTTTTCTTAGATAATAATCTTGAAAAAAATATACGTACTTTTTTGCGTCATAATTATTCCGTTATTTTATTTCAAGTTCACCAAAAGTGATTCGCGTAAATATCAACAAATTCATAAATTTCAATTTCTACTAAAACTTAGGCAATTCAAGCTACGCGAGAACATTAAAGGGCAAATTCGTCAGTCTAAATTACAGGTCTGTTGTTCTTTTATCTCAATTTCTAACTAAAATTACCGTCTGGAATTATAATTACGTCTGTTACGCTGTTTGCTCAAGTGCCAAAGGCTTGTTATATAAATTAAGGGAAATTATGAGAGGTTCGTTGCGTAAATAAGGATCCATAGAAATGTATAATAAATCTGGATAAAATAATAAAGAAAGATTTGTTGCTTGGTGATTCTCGGCTGAGATTAAGCTACCTCACCTTATCCCCTGAGAGTCGTTGAGGCTATTTAAGAATTATAAGGCGGTCGAGTAAAAGCATCCGCCTGTAGGTCGGTAAAATCAGATTTCGAAATTCAAAATATTCTAGGGGTGGAATCCCACCGCATAATTTCGCTAATGGAAATGAGCCACCGTGACGTAATAACACTGATTGCCTATTATGAACAGGAGATACGAAATTAATACAGTTAAATAAAAATGTACATTTTTTACCAGTGTTCTGCCTAGCCTTTTCCCAACTATGTTGGGGTCAGCTTCCAGTCTAATCAGATGCGGCTGAATATCAGTATTTTACACGGAGCGACTGCCCGGATATAGGCAATGCCGATATCCTAAGATTAGACCGGTTGTCATACTTTCGGGCTTCTAACTTCCCGTAACGACTGTCATAGGTATTCGTATGATACCCGGGATCGACGATTTAACGTGCTGTCCGAGGCACGGAGGCATCTCGATGTGTAACACATCCACGGACCGACCGCGTCAAGCGCAGCTTAACTTGCAAATCGTATGATCCACACAGTTGTTGGTTCGCTACAACTCTCTCATACAATACAAACGTTTTTCATCAGAAATAATATAATAATCTTCATTTCCCCGTACTTTCCAACATTGTTGCGACACGAGGTCGCGGTTACGTATCGGCGGGCCGGCAGTTAATAGTGCTGTTAATTTTTACCGACCCATATTTTAAAGGTAAAGCCCGGCTTGTAGGGTAAAAGCCGTGAAGAATCAACTAGTTGAGCTTCTGTAACGATCGACAATCTGAGAAAGTAATATATACAATGCAGATAAATAATGGAATTAGGAGTTACTTTATCGAAATCCATGTCGTAAAAATATGCAATAACAATATTTAATGTTAATTCCACCAAACTAGTTGATCAAGATTGGATGTATTTAGCCAAACTGTTCAGAATCTGGCGTCACGGAAGACGTCCATCATATTTTGGTGGAATGTGTTCGTAATGAACCAGAAAGAGCAAGTTATGTAGAAGAAAATAATTTAAATCTGTGTAGTGTTGGGCTGTGGAATAGTAGGTATACTACTTAGCTTTTCCTTCGTCAGATGAAGCTAAAACGATATGTAAAATTGTTAATTTGTGTTTAAAACGGAGATTGTAATATTATTTACTAGCGACGCCCCCCCGGCTTCGCACGGGGGCAATGTAGATACTAATGTGGGGCATATAAACCTTCCTCTTGAATCATTCTATCTATTAAAAAAAACCGCATCAAAATCCGTTGCGTAGTTTTAAAGATCTAAGCATATATAGGGACAGACAGACAGCGCGACAGGGAGCGACTTTGTTTTATACTATGTAAAGATAATACATGTTATCACGGGGGTGCCATGATCATTTGTGATCAAACCCTCATAAATAAATAAAGATTAAAAAAAAGCTTGGATGTGTTGATCTGGGTTTTTTTTCTGAAAATAGGAATTTTGTTTACTTTTAATACAAAATTACAGTAGGTAACACAAAATAATGTCCGGTTTTTTTATAATTAACTTTTGCCAAGGGCAGCTCTCATTTTTTAAAAGGGCATATTAGAACAACTATCTTTAAGAAAATGTAAACGAAATTCAAAAAATAATCTGATAATATAATGAGCACTGAAAGAATTTGGTCGATCCTTGAAATAATCTTCCAAAACGGCACGCTGGGGAACAAATAGCTTTTATTAACATTTATTTTAGACGACACGTTACGTGAATGTTTTTATTTAACGACATGTAGTTTTATCGATATAAAATAGTTTTACAGGGTGTTCTACGTGAACGACGAACGCGACGCGATGAACGAGGGCGATCAAGACAACGGCATTCCCTTCTAGCGGGTTATGTAGCGAGACGCGACGTAACGCGTATTTGTTCCACGTCGTGTCGCGTCGCGTCGTACCGCGTCGCGTTTGTCACTTACGCAGGACACCCCGTTAGTGATAACTGGATCATTATTTTACAAGTTAAGCGTCAATTTATCGATCATGAGCATTTATGAACTAACCTTTCTAAATCATACTCACTTATTTCAGTTTGACCGAAAATTCAACAGAGCACTAGCATTTTTTTGCTACCATGTGGAGTATGGCGTGTTAAAATCATTAATTGTTCCGTTGTGAGAATGTGACGGCGCTTTACGACCTGCATAGCCGCGTCACTTTCTCTCACCAGAACAGTGATGGTTTTAACAAGTCATAATACGGCCCCAGGGACCTGATTTAATCTACAGGGCGTAAACGAAATCATGTAATACCTTCAAACTTCGTGATATACTGCTGACATAGATTTACCTCGCAAGGGATAATTTTGGTTTCAATAAAAAAAAAATACAAATTGTAAACGTGTGTTCTCAACGTGAGGCATTTTAGCGCCCCGAGTTAAATGACCGCGCGGCAAGCGATACCGCGCAATTCGCTCGGGGCGCTAAAATGCCTCATGTTAAGAACACTTGTTTACTATTTGTAATTTTTTTTTTATTGTGTCTTAAACTATCCCATGCAGGGTCCATCTATGACAGCAGTACATCACGAGCTTTGAAGGAATTACATGACTTCGTTTACACCCTATGTGGATAATTTGAGGAACTTGCCTTGAAAGCAGTTCCCAGAAAACGTTAAAAAAGCAAAAAGGTTAATTACATTTTATTTTCGCATCCATACATGCCCCTCAAATTATGCATGTGCCATGCGCGAAAATCTTAGGCCTTTTAATACTGTCTTGAAAACGTGAGGAAACCCACAGGTTAATAATAAATTTGAAGCTTGTAACACTCAGAATGATAGGTAGCAGCACCTGTTACGAGAACACGCTTTAATCTTAGTAATACTGTATGTAATACGGATCCTTACCTTGATATTTAGTTGTACTATAGTATGAAATGCCTGAAAACGGTTTATTTCTCTAACGTAAGTATTTCAATGAGTGAAATAGGTACATATACCTACCGTATATTTCTCTTAATGTCATGTTAACATATTTACTTAGTAACACGAGTGTAAGTAGAAATTTATTGCCGAATACAATACTCTGTTATTAGTAAGTACAGCGAATTATCATTAGCTATATGTAGGTACCTTTTTTTATTGTTGGAAAATCCTCATCTATGTTCCTCGCCCGGGGAAGGCTAGGGTGTCTGCCGGGCTCTTACCGGCTAAAAACCAACGGTGTTCCTCCTCCTGACCGCTCGGCCGGAGTCGGGGGATTCGCAAAAGCATGCACCGCAACCCCGACAGATAGGTTACCTAACTGTTCGTGATATCATGATTGGATTACACTATGCTATGGGTATTATTGCTTGCTGCTGGTAAATGGCACTTGCTCTATCACTTCTCTGTAAATACACCCGGGACCAATAAATCCGGGTCACCAACATAAACAAAACAATGTTAAACAATGTTTTCCGTGACATAAAGGTTTATGTTGGTGACTCGGATTCGTTGCTCTCGAGTATACATATACCTACAAGGTTAGTCGGAAAGGGGGTACTAAGCCGCAGGTCACTTAAAGTATCACTGATGACTATTTTAAAGCAAGTGTTAAAATTTCAAAATTAGATTTTTTTTTCCATGAAAAATAATTTTTATTTTAGTTTTTTCGAAAATTCTTCATCCCTGCTGTAGTTATGAATTTAGAAAATGGGGTTTCTAATCTGTGACCCCAAATATGATCTAAAATGTAAACACAGCTGATCATAGCTGAGGATAGATAGAATTTAGCGTATTTTTTATGAAATTTTTGAACAGCTATTTCTCTTACCCTATCGAGTTTTGGGGAAAGTTGTAGAACAACAGTTATTCATTATAATGGGTACTTTAACACCCTTTCAGCTTAGTACCCCCTTTCCGACTAACCTTGTATATTATTTATAATTCCTATCTTATTTCCTAGCTTAAGTTATGGAAATTAATGAATCTTCTTCTTTTCGTGTGGGTAGTGACACTTTTATCTGTTCTGTGGTAGTGACTAACCTATGGTCAGAGTTTATGCCGCTCATGGGCCTCTGACTTGGCTTCACATGCCGTCGTGAAATCTCTCAGGCATGCCGGTTTCCTCACAATATTTTCCTTCACCGTTTTTAAGCAAATTAAGTTTACGCACATGAATCCGAAAAGTCAGTGGTGCGTGCCTTAGGTTCGAACTCGAGACCTATGACTTGGCAGTCCGACAGTCACACTTCTATGCTATGACTGCTAAAATTAATAAATGATAATTAAATTATTAGTAAAAAAATGCATTAAAGAAAAAGTACTCCAGATTTTACGTTGAATCTTCGGCATTCAAACATAACTGCGTACAGATAACATTAAAATACATATTTACATCACGCCGTTCAAATAACATCAAAACCGGGATAGATGTGTAAACACCCATCGAGATAGGATAGAGGCGAAATCAAATAAACCCATAAACCCATACAGGAAGGTCGTTGAGCTTATTTACATAATAAATCACCTGATTTGATTTGAATCTCGTTTACAATTTCAATGGCGTACTGCCACAGAATATATTGTTATAGAAGGTTTAATAAGATAACTTTTGTGAGTGACATTCATAATTTAGAGTTAGCGCTCATACGCGCGGTTAATCGCTTGTTATTTTCAACATGAAACCGAGCTTTTTATTCGCACTAAAACATATTAAACGGCAAAGAAAATTTACCGCCCTAACGGTTAACCGTTAGTGCGTATGGGTGCTTAGTGTTTAAATCGGTCGAGTAACCCCGATAAATTACATAATATAAGTAAGAATCTACGTCATATTTCTAAATGTTTATAATAAGGTCAAGTAATTAGACATTGGGAGACCCATGTTTAGTAGTCGACGTTTACGGGTTGATGTGATATGACTAGACACCCTGAGGCTCATAGAATCAGGCAGATATAGACGCCAAAAGTAAAAAGAAACCAAATATCATCCAGCTTTGCCCAATGTCTGCCTCAAATGGAGACGCATCTTACTGTTGATTGCAAGGGTTTCCCGACAGCAATTTTTTTACAGATACAATTACAGGCACATGTGACTCCAGCTTTGTCTCCACGGTTGGCAACGCATCAGCAATCCTCTTGGTATTGTATATAGACAGCCGCGGTAACCAATTTTCATCAGGGGTGCTGTCGGCCTGAAAATATAAGTATTAGCCCTCCATTTCTTACTTCTCCGTGTATAGGCTGGAAATCCTGAGCCTATCTGTTTAACAGGACTGCTGAGTCTCGGAATAGGCGGAATTCTCTATTATTTATTCATTTTATACATCCATAGAATAGTAAAATTACTTTGAGGTAATAACCTAAGAATAAATAATAAGTACCGTATATACAGGGTGTAAGCGAAATCATGTAATTCCTTCAAACCTCGTGATGTACTAAACATGTTCACACATATCAACACGTAGTAAACATGTTATTAACGTGAGGCATTTTAGCGCCCCGAGCCCCGAGTTAAATGATCACGCGGCGAGCGACAGCCGTGCAATTTTCTCGGGGCGCTAAAATACCTCACGTTAAGAACACATGTTTACTTCTTGTAATTCTTTTTTTATTGAATCCAATGGTATACCGTTCAGGGTTAATCTATGTCAGCAGTACATCACGAGGTTTGAAGTATACAAGTGTATACACTGTATACAAGTGAAACTCCTTTGTGCGTGTCCCATAGGTAATTATAACTTCCACCTAGTTCCCCCCACAGCCTGCAACGCCCCCCTGTCACTCACGGATGCGCCAGGGCTGTGATAGCTGTTGTTTATTTAAAACTAGATGACCCGGTGAACTTGTTACCTTCTAAAGTGGTAATTCGAATTTAAAAAAAAACATAATTACCAATTTTGTTTTTTTCGATTCTTTGGCTGCTCCTTTAGGTTTTTCTTAATTTAGTTTTTTCCTTAAACACACCAGTACAGAAGCGAACAAAAAAAAAAAAAACCGGCCAAGTGCGAGTCGGACTCGCGCACGAAGGGTTCCGTACCATTATCTATAAAAACGATAAAAAAAATCACGTTTGCTGTATGGGAGCCCCCTTAAATATTTATTTTATTCTGTTTTTTAGTATTTGTTGTTATAGCGGCAACAGAAATACATCATCTGTGAAAATTTCAACTGTCTAACTATCGCGGTTCATGAGATACAACCTGGTGACAGACGGACGGACAGCGGAGTCTTAGTAATAGGGTCCAGTTTTACCCTTTGGGTACGGAACCCTAAAAAAAATCAGTCGAGCCATTTTCGAGTTTTTGCGAGACTAACCCACGGCAATTGATTTACATATAGGTATATACAGATTATATTCATTATTTCAGAGATTTTGGGACCCAGTGTATAATTTCAGCAATCACATTGGGTCACCCGCGCGACGGCGCAACGAGTATTTCCAAGGAGGGTTGATGTCAGGCAGGCGGCCAGTCATAAAACAATAAGCCAAGACCTCTAACGACATGGATATATGAAATACATGTTGTGCTGACCCCACCTAGCGTGGGATAAGGGCAGGGAGAGGAAGAAGAAGAAGATTCATTATTTCACACGTCACATCGTTAGTAATAAGAAATGATCTGTGTTTGCATCATAGGAATTCACATTAAAATAACTCATCTCGGTGAAACTCCGAGTGGAACCTTCCATATCAAGTTATTCAAATATAATACCTAGGTATCTAATATTACAAATATCTAAAGCTAGTTTCGAATTCAAAAGGGTATCTATTCGAAATGGGATAATCAAAATACATCATTATGAAAGATGAAACTGTAAGCTAGGGTTATATTATTCTAGAATTTAGAGTTAAATCGAAATTGATAAGTTATTCAGCTGTACTATGATTTTATATTCATATTGGTACTTATAGTTTGTGAAAGGCAGAGGTAAGCAACTGTGACCGTATAAGGTCGTATGTGGCAGGCGGTGAACCTCTTCAAGCGAACTGCCCGACTTTGCCTTTCTCGGACTGTCGACTGGGATAACCTTTAGAACAAACATTTATTTAAACCTGCAGTTTGAGTCTAGCCTGTAATTATATTTTAGCTTAATTATCTAAATATACGTTACCTTAAATGAACATTATTAGGTAATATGCATTTCTGAAAACACTAGACAATCTGCAGGATTCGTTTTTAAAATTTACCACCTTTTTAAAGCCGTTGTGCACATTAAACCTTTTAAATTCATTCACATGCAAGTGCGCTAAGAAAATGTTTTTTTTTATTTATTTATTGGTATACATAGGTACCTACGTATAGTTTTACATTTTTAAATATTTCTGTAAAAAAAAACATTTCAAATATAAAAAAATAAATATTAATGTTATTATTACACAACTTAAGTTTCAATCTTCAGATAAAAAGGCAAGCAAGCAGGACATACTAAATGAATATTTCACGATCAAAAGCCGTTTATATTTTCAACAAAATTGAAATGGCTAGACCATAAGAGTGTTTTTGGGAAACTATATAGAAATTATATCTTCTAAGTATGCTCAATAACTAATAACACAGTATCTATAACAACAAATCGCAATATAACTGCAAAAACTAAATAACCAACAAGAAAATATTCGTATATTTCTTCTTAGGTCTCGCAAATGTAATCCCAGCCTAACAGGACCAATGAATCGGAAGAATTGTATCGGATAGCTGATATTTTTCCTCGATACACACTGATTTGTGTAACAGAATCCGACTGTTGGGTGATTGATCTCGTGGTTATTCTGATATTCATTTTGATAGAGCAACATGATCCATTATTGTCATCATCCTATTATGATATTCGATTTTAGACTTTACCTGGGTCGTGTTAAGGTTGATAAAAGATTAGGTTTTGAATTTTTTTGTTATTAAGTTATCATATTGCTGATTACGGATTTTTATTGAGTTTTGGATAAATGTTTCTATGCTAAAATAATATAAAACAATATTGGGATCAAATTATAAGCACAAATGATGGCGGATTACGATTGTTTGTTATTTACTGTGACTGTACTAAAAGCAATTAACATTATTTAGAACAATATTGGGATCAAATTATAAGCACAAATGATGGCGGATTACAATTGTTTGTTATTTACTGTGACTGTACTAAAAGCAATTAACATTATATAAAACAATATTGGGATCAAATTATAAGCACAAATGATGGCGGATTACGATTGTTTGTTATTTACTGTGACTGTACTAAAAGCAATTAACATTATATAAAACAATATTGGGATCAAATTATAAGCACAAATGATGGCGGATTACGATTGTTTGTTATTTACTGTGACTGTACTAAAAGCAATTAACATTATATAAAACAATATTGGGATCAAATTATAAGCACAAATGATGGCGGATTACGATTGTTTGTTATTTACTGTGACTGTACTAAAAGCAATTAACATTATATAAAACAATATTGGGATCAAATTATAAGCACAAATGATGGCGGATTACGATTGTTTGTTATTTACTGTGACTGTACTAAAAGCAATTAACATTATATAAAACAATATTGGGATCAAATTATAAGCACAAATGATGGCGGATTACGATTGTTTGTTATTTACTGTGACAGTACTAAAAGCAATTAACACTATAAACATTTTCATAGATCTCTTGAACGAATACCTATCCAGGGCTACCTAATATTAAAAATTAAATATCTTTTAGTGTGAACTTGTCTTTTATAATGTACTAGCGACCCGCCCCGGCTTCGCACGGGTCCAATGTAGATACTAATGTGGGGCATATAAACCTTCCTTTTAAATCAAAAAACTCAATACTCAATATTTATTTGCGTATTCCACAATGTTACTTAGGTGGTAGTAATAGAAAATTATATATTATGTTACAATTGTGGACCCTGTTGGGCACAGCAAAGTAGGAGAGAGGGGGATCATAATTAAATTAGATAAAATTTAAAAATAAATAGAAGTTTAGTACATCTCTACAAGAATTTATCACTTAAATATTCATTTATATTGTAGTAGCATTTGCTTAATAATAGCTGTTTTAGGTTTTTTACAAATATGTTAAGTTTATTTACGTTTTTTAATTTTTCGGGTAATTTATTGTAAACCTTTATAGACATTACGAATGTGCTTGAAGAATGGATTTGAAGTCGCGAGTTTGGTAAGTTTAGCCTATTCTTATGACGTAGCGAATACTGTATCGGTTTATCGTCGCGCTTTGTAAAGAAATTTTGATATTTTCTAGCAAATTTACATATTTCTAAAATATAAATACAAGGTAACGTTAGGATGTTAAGTTTTTGGAAGTGGGGTTTGCAACTTTCGGTATCACTCTATCTATTGCTGAAAACTGCATTAAAATCCGTTGCGTAGTTTAAAATATCTAAGCGTACAGACAGCGGGAGCGACTTTGTTTTATACTATACTAGCTGTGTCGTGGCTCCGCCCGTAGGCCATGTTACTCAGTGATAATGTAGCTTTCTAACGGCAAAAGAATTTTTGAAATCGGTCCAGTAGTTTTTAAGTTTATTCGTTACATACAAAAATCCTAAAATACAAATCTTTCCTCTTTATAATATTAGTAGATATAGATAAAGATTAACGGTATAATTAATGTCTATCTCTCTACTAGGAGACTAGACGAGAGGACTAGGATCGTAATGCTAAGATAACCTAAACTACTACAATACTTACCTATCTACACTATTGCCTACTAAGGTACCTTAGTAGGTAGTTATCTCAGAACAATAAAGGTTGTACGTACTAACCTAAGCATTACGAAAAATCCCAATATAAAAGATAATCAAAATGTCAAGCACCCACCTCAAAAAGCTATCTTTTCAAAGCGTCCAATATAACCTGGCACACGGTGAAAAATGGAACTAAATTTAGAAGTACTGAATTTGACGTGTTTTGTACCATTTGCCTTACCAAGCAGCGCCACCATGAACGGCCAGGATATACTGGACTCTCTGTACGCAGATCCTTTTAACTGGTAAATGCACATCGCTATTATCAAAATTTTCTTCGACACTTGACATTTCCTTCAGATAATGCGTACGTCTTTCATGTTCGCATACTCATTAGAGAAAATATTCGAGCAACGAAAAGGTTATCTGTAATAACCTCTACGCCTACTTGTGAGTCAAGTATATACTTATTCTCTGCATTAACTAATGATAGCAATGACACAATATTATGAGTAGCAATTTAGTAATTACAATTTCCACAAAAACATCTCAAAATAATTTGTGAATTGACTAGTCAATTAACCGGAAAACAATCGTTGGTCATCGTAGCACACTACGAGCGCCGCTAACTTGGCAAGAGTAGAGAAGAGAATTCCTCTCCTTTCTTTCTTTCTTCTAAATAGACATGTTTATGTTTATGAATAAATTATGGCAATAACCATAGAATAATGACAAGTAATAAAAGTGACCATTTTTTTGTTGCACTATGTGTACAACATACGTGCTCAAACACACTCCCACTACGCCAAAACCTTGCCAAGTTACGACTGTACCTGGATTTTGATGATATTATTTAATAAGCCATTTTTTTTTCATTATATATACCCACTATTAGCGCCAATATAATTAAAACATTGGTAAAATAGAACCTAAATCCTATACAGATAGGTATCATTTTTGTATGTACCAAACCACACTGAAAAATGTGACCCAAGAGTTCGCCGGTCCAACCAATGTTGGCGATAAATTGATCCAAAATGGAAATGTGTCGTAATACGCATAAATCTTCGCCTGAACTCTGGTTAACATGATCTTGGGACCTCATAATGATGTTTTGGGTCGCAACATGGTAAGTAACGTTGTTTAGGTAGGACGTGATAATTCGGTGCGATAGGCACGTCATCTATCATGTTTAGTCGGCGAAAATGAAGGGTCACTTGAGTTTGTATTACATTTGGTGGCAGAGGCATGATACAGACTGCTTAAGTATTAAGTTGATCCTAAGTTAAGATAGATTAAAGGGGCGAAAGTTTGGTGAACGAGGTAACTGCAATTGATGTAGGTACCTAGAACGTTTGGAATATCACGCCTGTATTATTCGAAGGGTTGGGCAGAGGTGTACCTATATAATAACACCAACACCCTCATTTTGCCGCTATGTTTGAGTCCCATGTAATAGGGGGCGAGCCTATTGCCATCAACCGGGCGCAAATCCAAACTCTAGGCTGTTACTGAGGAATTCCACACGGAAAAACCCAATAACACTTTGCCCGACCTAGGGATTGAACCCAGGACCCCATGCCCAGCAGTCGTGCTTGCGACTACTAAACCAACAAGACAGTCAAACCTACAATATTGAACACATATTTGATAAATTCAAAAATAACATAACATCTCTATTCCCCAAAGGGTTAGGCAGACGTGTTTAGTAACACCCTCATTACGCCGTTATGTTTAAGTCCCACGTAATAGGGGGCAAGCCTATTGCCATCAACCGGGCACAAATCCAAACTTCGGGCTGCTACTGACGAATTCCACACGGAAAAACCCGATAACATTGCCCGTCCTAGGGATCAAACCCAGGGTCTCACGATCAGCAGTCGCGCTTGCCACCACAAGACCAACGCGGCAGTTCACATCAAAAATACTTAGCAAGACAAACAAACAATCCAATACTAATATTGGAATACATTCAACTCCAATTTCCAATAGTTCCTGAAGCGGTACTATTTGTGAAAAAGTTTAAAACATTACAATAAAACATAGACCACGCAAAATGTCGAATAAAAATGTCGGAAAACATATGACCAAATTTCTAGAATTTTTGCATTGGTATCAAACTTTTTTATAGAATTTGCATCACGTTTTTCGCTGTGAAGAACTGAATGGTAAAAGCTGACGCGAAATGACGATGTCAAATCCAGTCCTAGTACAGTATAACAAAAAAATCTAGATAAACGTGTGAACAAAACGAACGAATCAGAGGCTCCTACGCAAGTACCAACATGCAGTTCCGGGTTTCATTTTAAATATTCTGCCGCAGTTTTATTTGTGTGATATACCGGCACGTGTCAATGGTATAGAAAAATCCCTAAAACGAATATTGTATGAAAGACTCCGATTTGAAAAATATAAACGAAAAATATCCTGCACCATCGCACTGCGTGTATTGTCGGCACAGTTAGTACAGTGACTGACCTATAGGTTTCTGCGCTACAAGTCACGGGTTCGATTCCTGCTGGGAATAAATGTTTTTTGGGCCACAGATACGAGTAGTTCTTCCGTGTCTGGGTGTTTGTTTAAGTGAAGATTTGTGTCTATAAAGGCACCCATAGAAAAGAAATAATAGTGTGGGGCAATGTTCTTTTTTTTTTCTAATTTTTTTTCGAGGGATTAGTTCGTTTTACCGCGACTATGCGAGCCTCATTAAGTACGTCCTATTTTATTAGGTATTTATTTAAAAAAAATTGTAGTCATTTATATACGTAAAATAACTGCTACTCTGTCATCAAACGTCGACTGTTGATCATGTACCTCCCAATGACTGCTACAATGAACGGTCATAGGATGATACTGCCATAATGACAATGCTCAACGTGTAAATTTATGGGTGTAAAATATCAATTTATAATCATGAACAAACTGAAATCTAACTTCTGTCCGATGTATTTCCATAGACAAGCTGTAAATGAAAAAACAGAAAACCTCTTAAGGGCTCATTGTACCTACTCATAATTTTGAACAACTAGGGACCAAACCTGAAATCGCAAAAAAAAAATTGCTATCCGTACATTTTTGTTCGCATAATGACAAAATGTAGGAAATAGCTATTTATTTTTTCGCGATTTCTTGTTAGTTCCCTAGTAGAAGTTGTTCATGACCCCTTAAGAGCTTTTCAGTTTTTGCATTTACACCTTGTATAAGGAAATATTCACACTAAACGCAAAACACAATCTTATTACGGACCCTAATGATATAATGAATCTTGTTTATCACGGTCACTGTCTGGTAATCCAGTGTAAACACAGCATTAGAACTGTATACAAATTAACCAGGGTTCGTGCAAAGCCCTCTAAGAAGAGATAAGGGGAAGCAAAACCTCGTTTTCTTGTTGATCGAGGATTTAAAGGACAACATTGTGAAACTGCTTGTCGTACCGGGCAATCTGAAGTAAGAGAGTGTTAGTAAAACCTTATTCTTAAGGCAGTGTTTGTTGGTCGTAATGTACGCTTATAACGTAGGGGGTTATGTCGGTGATTTAGAAATGATAATATTAAATGTTTTCAAACTTTCGCGATTTGTACACATTATAAAAATACTAAATCGGGTCTAATCGCGTAGAAAATTTTATAAGGCAGAAAAATACCTTATTTATCCCGACGTTTCGACCGAATTTCACCGGCCGTGGTCACTCGTGTGTCTACCCGTGACCACGGCCGGTGAAATTCGGTCGAAACGTCGTGATAAATAAGGTATTTTTCTGCCTTATAAAATTTTCTACGCGATTAGACCCGATTTAGTATTTTTATAATGATAATATTAGTAGTAGAAAAAAATAATATTAATTTTACAAACATTGATAAGGTAGTTTAAAAAAAGTATAAAAATGTCGGTTAAGCCGGAAGCGAGTTCATAATATCGAGCGCGTGTAAAGTTTCTAGACGACAATAGAAACACCACTGTCCTGCGTTAGTAGCCGGATGGCGCGGTGTGTAGCGGGGTAGGCAGCAATCAGCTCTTCTTAGCTCCTCTTCTTCTTTTCAA
The DNA here is from genome assembly GCA_910594945.2 of Amphipyra berbera. NCBI lineage: Eukaryota > Metazoa > Arthropoda > Insecta > Lepidoptera > Noctuidae > Amphipyra > Amphipyra berbera. The sequence continues at coordinate 18,241,325 of OU343128.1, read as the reverse complement.
GTGGTTAGTGACTAACCTGGTGTCACAGTTTATGCCACCCATGGGCCTCTGACTTGGCTTCACATGCTGTCCAGAAATATCCCTCAGGCATGCCGGTTTCCTGAAGACGTTTTCCTTCACCGTTTTTAAGCAAGTGATAATTATACGATACGCACATAAATCCGAAAAGTCAGAGGTGCGTGCCTTGGGTTCGAACTCGAGACCTATGACTTGGCAGTTCGACGGTCACACCACTAAGCTATCACTGCAGTCTTTATTTGAATGAAGGAATGCCTTTAAATAACGTATAATTGGAGGGGTTAACTTGATTACTAGTGTTTTCTATCCGAACTTGGCTTGACACACTGCCATGTCTAGATGGTGCAACCGAATACCATAATGGTTTCTATTTTATACCTGCACGGAAATCGCTCATACCGATTGAAGAGGAAAATACAGTTGACTGGCTAATCTTTTTAAAATCGATCGACAACGATATCACTAAAATAGAAAAATGTTAATTCTTTACTAGTACGGACTCAATGGGTCTACATAAAACCGGGTACAGACTTACGAAATGTAACATGCAATGTAACACGCAATGAAAGAATTTGCCGTCCACATTATCGCAATGTATCATGCAATGTAACAGAATTCCCATAGTATGGACGCCTTGCGCTCACGAACCGTGCACACTACGCGTGCGTACTACGTACCTTTCATGTTACGTTACAGCAGGTTGTACCCGCCTTAATATCTGATGCTTGGTGATATTGTAACGATTATAGAAAAAACACCCACTATAGTAAAGAATTAACATTTCTATTTTAGTGATATCGTTGTCAATCGATTTTAAAAAGATTAGCCAGTCAACTGTATTTTTATACAAGCGTGATGTTAATTCCCCGAAGGATTGGGTAGAGGTGTATAGTAGCACCCTCATTTCGCCGTTATGTTTAAGTCCCATGTAATAGAGGGCGAGCCTATTGCCATCAATCGGGCACAAATCCAAACTCCGGGCTGCTACTGAGGAATTCCACACGGAAAAACTCAATAATACTTTGCCCGACACGGGGATATTACCCAGGACCTCACGTTCAGCAGTCGCGCTTGCCACCACTTCAGCAACTACACAGTTCGAGGCAATACGGATTTCTGTTAATTTTATCAATTACGGTGGCTGAAAAGGCGTCTCTAATTCGTCGCCTCGAGGGCACATACCTACTATGTACGATATTTCAGTTGTTAAGGCCGTTAGAAAAGCGTACTCAATCATCTCTCGTTGGGGGACGTACGGACTACGGGAACCATTCCCCGGCCATACTTGTGTATTGTAACGCGGAAAGGCTCTTGCTGGCCACATAAAATATTGCTCATGCCGCACTAAAGAATCAGAAAGTAAGGTGATTATACTGTATGTACCATGAAGGTATAGGTTATTATGTTATTATTATGTAAGTATCTTTATGTGTATTGTGTATGTATAATGTGTATCTTGGTGTGTTGTTCTGTATTGTATCTGCGTGTGTGTAAGTGTGATTAAAATGTCTGAAAATAAAGTTTAATTATTATTATTACAGGTAAAAATGGAAAGCACATTACGAACACCTAACTGATGTCGAATAATTTAACCCTAAAAATTCCATCTCTTTCTAAATAGAGTATTTAGAAAGGGACAGAATTCCAAAGTAAATATGCAAGGCCAAATATTTCGCCTTCAGTAGGTGTTCGTTGTGAGTTCTCCATTTTTACCCATACCTACCTTCATGGTACGCATATTGTTTTTAATTTAATAATTTATACCACGTAACCAATATGAAATCAAAGTTCGCATAATATTACTATATAGCATAATCCAACTAAACAGAATATGTACACGCATGTTTGAATAACTGAATATTGAAAACTGACTGATGTTTACACTGTTATTGCGGTTTGCATGAATGTTACCGCGTGGATCAAAATAGACAAATATTAAAAAAGAGTTATGTAACGTGTATTATTATTTCACATGTAAAACTAAAAAAGGGGATCATGGTTAATGAACAATCGCGCGGATGTACGATTTGCGAGGTTAAGCTGCACCTGCCACGGTCTGTCAGTGGATGGGTGACCGTTCGTTACACTTTGAGTCCCCTCCGTGCCTCGGAGAGCATGGTAAACAGTCGGTCCCTGTCATACGAATACCTATGACAGTCGTTAAAGGAAGTCAGAAGTTCGAAAGTCTGACAACTGGTTTAAGCTTAGGATATCGGCATTGCCCAGTACTTAACTGGGTTGCGGAGGTCTGATGGCAGTCGCTCCGTGTAAAATGCTAGTATTCAGCCGCATCTGGTAAGACTGGAAGCTCACCCCAATATAGTTGGGAAAAAGAACATTTAAAACTAAAAAATATATAATTCCCACGCATCTGCCTTGCTTCAATTGACCCTAGATTTATTTGTATTAGTCAGAAATACCTAAACGTAAAATCTCTAATCATAATCCTTAGTAGTTTTCCTAAACATGGAAACCAGAATAAATAAAAGCTCTATTGAAATCCATACAAAACCTTATTCTGCATTATACTCCGACAAAGCGTTAATTAAAATCACAAACACGCCAAATGCAGAACTAAACAAAGCAAGCCACATTATGATTTCCTGAACATTTTATATTGAATTTTATCGAACTTAATTGTGGGCATCGTGCATGTGCACACAACGTTAGCAGCGCATCGCCGTGCGATGTCGTCGTAGCCAGCTAATATGGAAGCAAATTTCATTTTAATGACCCTGCCCGGCCGTCCCGATACCATCTACGCTCGATTTACTCCGAACAGGGCTGCTTCGCTGCCTTGCGCAACTAATGAACACGCGATTTCGATTTTATTTCGGTATTTCGTTTTATGTATTTCGACATAGTTATCGATCGACGTAAATAATGGTAATGAGAGTTGGGGCTTGAATTTTATAATTTTGGTACAGTGGATCGATAAGTTTCGAGTTACAATTGGTGAGGTAAATTATATTAATTACACCGTAATTAAGTACGTTTACAATGTTTCAGTATATCGCCAATATACCTATAAGTTACATTAAACAATAATAATAAATATACAGGACAAAAATAAATTGTTTCGGTTTCGTACATCTAATCCAGGGATTAGTTTACGCTTAGGGACAGAAGGGAGTTGTCTGTGATTAATATGACAGTCTGACAGTAATACCCAATTCTGTGTAAGTAGTTTATTTTTGCTATGGCAACCGGGTAATGTTACTCATTGGTTTCAAAACGAAAGACACACGTAGCAGCCCTATATTTCTATCTAGACGCTTAATTCTACATATATTTCGGAAATTCATGCAAGTCAAGCGTGTTATCTGCATATCACATGACTTTCTATCAAGGTTTTACGACAAGTGGATTGGCTGTATCCTCTGTAATAGCCAATTAGTTTTATGGAGCGCCGCTTATGGCAGCCCTAACACCGCGGGGGTTTCGCTTCGTCGCCGCATTCAATAGCTTTTGTGTGGAACACTTACCTTTTGTTGTTGCGACAGAATCATGACAGAAGGCCCCCAGTTGTTGAGATTGTACTGATTTACGACGCAGCCGTTGAAATTGGGCTTTTATTTTACACAGCACTGAATCACGACGAAGTCTTTATCTAAAATATTAACGTTGTTTTATGTTGGTTGTTGTTCTCAAAGGTTTGTATGACCGATGTTCACGACCTCCGCCGCTAAAACAAAATATGAAGCGGGCCCTATGTTTATCATTTGAGATAAATGCTGGATTTTGTTACTTATTTTAAAAGTCTTTCTTTTTCTCTGTGGTTAGTGACTAACCTCAGAGCTCACACCGCCTTTAGGCCTCTGACTTGGCTTCACATGCTGTCGAGAAATATCTCTCAGGCATGCTGATTTCCTCACGATGTTTTCCTTTACCGTTTTTACGCAAGTGATAATTTACAACACGCACTTATATCCGAATAGTCAGAGGTGCATGCCTTGGGTTCGAACTCGATACCTATGACTTGGCAGTCCGACGGTCACACCACTAGGCTATCACTGCTGTAAAAACTTAAATAAATTGTATTTTAAAAGTTAAATATAAGTGTATTCAAGAAATTCATTGACTAGTGGTATTCTGTGGTAGGTACTAGTTAAGTATAAACCAATTTATCGCAGCATACAAGCATTAACTCAATGAATTGTAAATATTTGTAAGTAGGTAGGTACTCGTAATATTATAATCTAATCTACATAGTTATTCACTGCGTGTACCTAAAATCATATTATTAGGTGTATTGAAAAATTCTGATCATCATAGGTTAAACTGTAAATAAGGATTTTTTTATACCAAACGAACGACGACCAGCGTTTGAATAAACATAATCAAGATTATCAGGCTATCAGGATAGCCATATTGAGTTTGGCTCACTAACTGCTAATCGATATCTTGTGCGAGTGTATCAACGAGTAAGATCAAAAGTTTATCTTTATAAGCCTCTCTTATCACGGTTCGGTCGTTGCTATTACGAATCGAAGCTCATTCCGACCTTGAGTGAAACTCCTGCTGTTTTACTAAAAGCAATTGAAGAAAAAAACGTAGGCTAAGCATGTTGGAGTACGTACTACGTTTAAAAGGTAGGAAACTATCTCCGGTAAACGTCGGAGCTCGATCGTAGTCGGGAAATTCGAATTCCGTCGAATTCCAATATCTTTGGGTCTTGTTAAATCCGACTAAAATGAGAGAGGTACTTTTCGTTTTTGTACACGAAAGGGGAGGGCCGGGCAGACGGCACGTGAACCCAGTAATTAATGCGAAACAAGGAGAAATAAAACACATATTCACACCGAAATGTGTAGCCGGCGGTCCGTATAATTAAAACATCACTTGGGTAGAATCGGATGAAAGAGTTTCAGATACGCTTAAACACGACGTGCGCTGTGGTTTGTTACGTTTTTTGTCGAATTTCTTTTTGGATCGTACAATCGACAACAAAATTGGCAATTTTTATTTACAGCAAGCCGAGCGGAACTGAACGCATTTACAGATTGGCTTTTAATACTTTAATTCTTTTGCAGCAGTTGTTAAGTATCCAATTCGACTATAAGATTGATTTAATGTGACATCTACAGCAATCCAAAGGTTTATTAGAGATTAGTAGTGTACGTAATCAAACATAATATTATAATTAATTCAAACTTGTCGTCCGCAACTGATCACAGGCCTTACATGGCCAAAGATAAGTACAACAGTTACACCTACCTACATATACCTATATACCTCGAGCTCAAGGGGCTCTAAGTATTTAGTAAGAAAAACCTAACTTCTTCTTTTCGTGTGTTTAGCGACTAACCTGGTGTCAGAGTTTATGCCACTCATGGGCCTCTGACTTGACTTCACATGCCTGGTTTCTTCACGATGTTTTCCATCACCGATACAAAAAAAAACTTATTAATTTAACTAAGACATAAATAATTATTAAGTCTAAATATATAAATTCAAATCTTATAATCTTAAATCTTTATTTATAGGTATATAATTCGACTGTACGTGTGTATGTCACTGAACTCCTCCTAAACGGCTGGACCGATTTGAATATTTTTTTTGTATGCGTTTGGGTGGCGCCCTGGATGGTTTAGATTCACAATTGTACCCAGTAGGTGGCGCTGCTGTCGATATGTCACCAAATTCTCCGGGCAGGACGACGTCTGTTGGGTCCGCTAGTTAATTATAAAAACCAAGAGATTATCGTCCTTGTTGCCACGCTGACGCGACGTCGCCTGTGCCTAACAATAAATGATACTACTACAGCAAATTATTACTCTGAAACATATTATAAATATTGTACACAGATACTCGTAAGTACGACACGCTCCAAGAGTATCAAGGTAAACAGGCTTCGAGGTTTTAGTTTGTGGTTAGAAATATAGAGAAAATATTATTATGCGGTTACGGCAAGCTTCAATATATTTATGTTAGGAAATAGGGTTCATCGGAGAAGATAATTTAATTAACAACCCAGCCTTGTGATCGCTATCTTTAATAAGACTACTCCATGTCTTCTGCAAACCAGTTGTTTTTCTACTAGGAGTCTTTTTGTGAATAAAAACTCGCACCTCGCCGCGTGTTCAGCTCATGATTAAGGGCCGACATACAAAAGCGACGCGACGTCACAACGTAATAATTGGCGACATTTAAGAACTTCTTTTCTTCTTTTCGTGTGGTTAGTGACTGACCTGGTGTCAGAGTTTATGCCGCCCATGGGCCTCTGACCTGGCATCACATGTCGTCGAGAAATATCTTTCAGGCAGGCCGGCTTCCTCACGATGTTTTCCTTTACCGTTTATAACAAGTGATAATTATACTCTCTTTATGTCTCTCCCTCCAATTTTGTATGATTCTGTCGCCATAGCCTTTTCAAAGAAGGTTAAAGACTGCCACCTGTCTTGGAACATTCACATTGCAGAAGTAAGCAGGAGGGTTTTTTGCTCGTTTCAGTCTTTAAAGCGTCTCCAGAAGTTTCTGCCATTTCCTACTAAAATAATTCTTGCTCAGTCTCTTCTTCTACCCCTTCTGGACTACGCTGATGTCTGCTTTCTTGACGCAACTGAGGAACTGCTAGATAAACTAGAACGTCTGCAGAATTTGTGCATCCGCTTCATCTTTGGCCTTCGGAAGTACGACCATGTGTCGGAATTTCGGAAGCGGCTGAAGTGGCTTCCTATTCGTCAACGTCGTGATACTCACATTCTTTCTTTTCTCTTTTCTGTTCTCCACAATCCTAATTCTCCTATGTATCTTCGAGAAAGCTTTGAATTTCTTGTTCCTAGAGGGAAACCTTGTCGCTCATCCTCATCTCTTCTCCTTCGTATGCCTTCCCACACCTCGAGTCGTTATGATGGATCATTTACTGTTCGTGCTTCGCGCCTTTGGAATTCTCTTCCTCACTCCTTACGTGATAGCCCGTCGTTAAATGTTTTTAAGAAAATAATTATGTATGTATGTAGTATTTTATATATTATATTGTATGTATTACGTTTATGTATTGTGTGCTATACTCATATTTGTTTAGTTTATGTAGATGTGTATATTTATTGTGTATTTAATTTGTAATTTTATATAACTTGTACACTTAGGTAATTGTTCTCCTCGACATCAAATCTCTCTATCGCTCTAAGGTTTGCTGTTAGAAAACTCATTTGTGAGTTAAGCTCGCCTTTGTACATGCATTTACCAACGGAACTGTATTATATATTATTATTTTGTGTACAATAAAGAATAAGAATAAGAATATACTATACGCACATGAATCCGAAATGTCAGAAGTGCGTGCCTTAAGTTCGAACTGGAGACCTATGACTTGGCAGTCCGACGGTCACACCATTAGGCTATCACTGCTAGATTTAAGAACTAAAACAATACTTCATTCAACTATAGGTCACCAATTTTTGCGTTGCGACATAGCAACGCTTTTACCTATGTGTGTCGGCGCTAAGGGCTTCGTTTAGGCCTAAATCCCGAAAAAACCGGCCCAGTGCGAGTCGGACTCGCGCACCGAGGATTCCATACAAACTTGTAGTTTTTTTTTTAGTAGCCTATGGAATGTCCCACTGCTGAGCAAAGGCCTTCCCTTTTGCCTTCCAAACCTCTCTATTTTGTGCCGTTTCTAACCACGTGAGCCCCGTAAAAGCGTCGAGATCGTCACGCCATCTAAGTACGCCGCGGCCGACCTCGACGACGGTGTCCTCCTTCAGGCGTCCAGTTAGTGACGATTTTTGCCCATCGGTCCGGGTGCATTCGAGCGACATGACCGGCCCACTCCCACTTAAGCCTGGCTATTTTTTCTCCAACATCTACTACTTGCGTTGTGGAACACAGGGTGGTGTTTCTAACACGATCGGTTAATTTAACACCGAGGATACTACGCTCCATTGCTCGTTGGCAAATCTTGAGTTTGGATTTTTGTTCTTCAGTAAGTTTTTTTTTTTTGTTTATTACTAGGCCTACGCTTGGCCGCCATCTCGCCTGATGTTAAGCGATGATGCGGTCTACGATGGAGCACGCTTGCCCAGAAGAAACCGATTCACTCGTGACTTGAAGACACCCAGATTGTAACTGTCGGGGAACACCCACTCGGGCAGCGCATTCCACTGTTTGGCGGTTTTCACAATGAAAGTGGAATCAAAACGCTTCGTTCGGGTTCGGTTCGTGATCAAGTTTGAGCACCGTAGCTTAGGACAGGCAGGATGCACATATAGATACTTATGTAATATATTTTTTTGTGATAGACCTACAAATTTACATATTTCGGATTTTTCCCTTTATTTGTGCTATAAGTCATTGCTTCTTACCAAATTTCATGATTCTAGGCCAACGGGAACTACCCTATAGGTTTTGATTCCCTGCGAGTGCCAAATTATGCGGCATAAACGGCCGTATCATTTGATTGCATTGACATAGAAGTTTGATTTTTTCACAGCTATAAGGGCTTGCAAACTTGAGTATTTGACATTAATTTCAACTTGATATCTTTACGCGGTCTTGAGAAAAAGTGTTTTGACAGACAGACGGATAAAAAAGTGATCCTATAAGGGTTCCTTTTTTCCTTTTGAGGTACGGAGCCCTAAAAATAATGCACGTGAGTAAATCGTAATCCGTAAACAATCATAAATATGAATATGTCTCACAGAAGTTTATAATACGAGAAAGAAAAAAAAAATAAAAGAAAGAAAAAGAAGAAATAAAAAAGATGTTGACCGAGAAATGTTATTATAATATACATGATTTCCTGAATGATAAAAGTTGATTTCTATAATTTGATGTTTATATAATTTAATACAATTTTAATGTTTGTCTTCTATAACTGAATTATTTTTAATTTAATACAATTACAATTTCAATACATATTTGGACACCTTCAAATGGTATAACATGTAACTCATATTTAAATATAAACACCATTGCATGCATATCATTTTGTATTGTAATTCACACATGTTACAGCAAATAAATATATCTTTATCTTTAAATATTGTGTCGTCCCTAAGCTATTATAGCGACATGAGCAACCATATTATTAGTTTCGTCAAGAATATTTTGAATATGTATCTAGTTCACAACAATGATTATACAAAGATCTTTGTGTGCCCCAAGGGACATGAACGTAATGAAACTTTAAGTAGGCCAACATTCAAGTGTACCAAACTAAGCTAAAACATTTGCTTTTCAACTTACCGCTATATTTCAAGTACCCTTGGTGTTAATTTTTGTGAAGATAATAGCCGTAATATTTTTAGAGTCGTTTTCCGTCGTTACGGGAAGCCCGAAAGTCTGATAACCGGTCTTACCTTAGGATATTGGTATTCCCAGTTACTAGGCTGTGAAAGTCTGATGGCATGTCCGTGTACAATACTGGTATTCAGCCGCATCTGGTTAGACTGGAAGCTGACCCCAATATAGTTGGGAAAAGGCGAGCAGATATTATATGGGCCAGTGATTCCTAAAATTTCAAACATCTTTTTTTCGTGTGGTTAGTGACTAACCTGGTGTTAGAATTTATGCCGCCCATGGGCCTCCAACTTGGCTTCACACGCCGTCGAGAAATATCTCTCAGGCATGCCGGTTTCCTCGCAATATTTTCCTTCACCGTTTTTAAGCAAGTGATAATTATACAATACGCATATGAATCCGCAAACTCAGAGATGCGTGCCTTGGGTTCGAACTCGAGACCTATGACTTGGCAGTCCGACGGTCATACTACTATGCTATTACTGCTAACCATGAAACTTTGTTGATAAAAACTGTGGTCTGTTTTGAGATACAGAAACTAACAGAGAAAAAAACAATTTACCTTGATCTTGATTTATCCTTACCACATGGATTATATAGTTTTAGGTGGGCAAACTTATCTCTAAAGGATGATTTCCACCGAACGGCTCGCATCGCATCGGATCGGAAAAGATACAAACGGATGCGGTGACAGCAGGATGCCGACGCATACGATCGGCCCCGTACCGTCGCTTGCGAACGTATCCGTTTCTGCACCTAGTCAAATAGTTTCATTCCTCCCGTGTTGAATACGACGACAGGCGAACGGAGCCGATCGCGCGTCGCAGTATACTTTCGGCTACAATTGCGTGTCGCGGAAGACGACCGCGGTCAGGCTGTTGTGCGCGGCTTGGTAATATAGACTTTAAATACTGTGTACACGATTTAATATCGTTTAAAGATTGTAAAATCCGTTCCGATCCGTTGCGATGCGAGCCGTTTGGTGGAAATCATCCTTAAGGAGAATTTCTGCTGACTTTTCTAAGGGTATCCTAGTGCGGTGCCCCTGATAACAGGACCATTTTCTTTTTGTGGAAATCAAACTAATAGTTTCCCCGAGGGCTTATAGAACGTAATAAATTTTATTTCATCTTGACGTATCTGCCTTTTTCTATTAGTTGCTCAGTTGCGATGTATCCAACCGGAATTGATTTTCTTTATAAAACAAAAAGGCCCTTTTATCTTAATAATCTTTAGTGTTTTATTATACGCGTGCCCATGAGTAGTGAGGTAGGAGATTATTAATAGTAAAATAAATTGTTAATTTCAATAGCTAATATTATAACGCAATAAATCAAACTTGCTTTGATTAATTTTCTATGCGATACCTACTATAATTTTGTTATGCATTCATTATGACCACGTAGTACGATTTAATGGTTGATTAAAATCTTAAACGAAACGGCGCAATTTGAGTTATTGTGTATGCGTTTTATGTGCTACGAACAATAGATCCAAATTACTAATTTTATACCAAAATAATTTTCAAAATTTGCGAAAACAAATTACCAGCCTCTCCACAGTTTAGACAGAAAATTATAATTCCATAACACTGCTATAATATTCTTAATAAATTCATAACAAAATTAGGGCATCATAAAGCTATTGTCCTTAACTTCATTACGTTAGCCGTTGGGATTAAACATTGCCGTTAATTCGCTTGTGAAGACAATAAGTAAAGCTGACCCGTGGCTCTTTAAAATTATGGAATCACCAGCTATCAATGACCTGTCTCTAAAATCCGCCCTTTGCTTTTCACAATCGAAATCGAAATGAAATCCGGGGGGCAAGAGGTCGCATTATGTTGGTGGGTTGTTTTGTATGTGTGCGTGTAAAATTGTAATTCTAAAACGTGGTCATTATCCATGCAGTGACCCTGGAAATGGGACAGACGGAGACAGCGGTCCCTTGACACGAGAAGCAAGATTAGTCCCACATACAAAGTTTTAAATTAAACGCGGGTTGAAGGATAAAATAGTGTGTAATGTGTGGGTACTTAGCCGAGTTGCCTGTTGTTTTATCATTGTGCTCTCATAATTATTTTAGAGGCTTTGTGTTCGCGATGTTGTCTCTCTCCGGTTGAATAGTAGTTTTGAGTTAGTCCCGTGTTGAATCACATAGCATGTTTATCTAAATTATGATTAAGTAAACAGTACTACAACAGTGAATTCGTAACATTTCATATTAACGTTTCTGTGTAAAATACGTTTGTAGTTCTGTGTAATGAGTTTTATTTATCTTGCGCTGTTTAAAAATAGCAAAAAGGTAGCAACTGAAAAAGAAAAGTTTCCAAGCGACTTCGTATGTTGATGTAGCTGTAGAGTGCGATATTGATAATATTATTTTTTATGAAATTAAGTATCAAGACTTGGCACACGAGTTTGTCGACATAATATGGGAGGTTGACCCAGCAGTTGTTGAGCCTCGACCAACATCTGATGAGGCTCTCGTTGGGCGACTGGGCCTGTTACAGAATGTGATAATTCTGGATACGGCGCGTATTGTTAGGAAGTTTAGCGATGGATGGTTATCGATGTTTGTATCGCTATAATTTATGTTTGTGTCGGGTGAGCGGAAGAAAACAATTTTTAGAACTCACGGATATGTATTGTCCACACAAACAGAGAAAGTCAGAAGAAGAAGAGGACACAAGAGAGTAAAGTCTCATCGCAGTAGATATAAACAGCATAGCACATACAGATAGTTCACTAGAGTGAAGGCGCAGAGGGATGCGCGTAAAATAAGCGGTATAGTACATACGGCGCGATTATATAATGTAAGCAATACGAACAAATAGTATAATAATATAATAATTTTAGCATCAAAAATCATAGGCCAATAATCCAAAGACAAATTGACAACGACAGAGACCTGCTGCCACAGTAAATAAATATTGTAGTTTTTATATGTAAATATGGAATATCTGTAAGTAGTGTTTAATGCAGTCTAGGAATTAGGAATAATTTGGGTAGGGAATGTTTAACTAGCAATGTGGCTAATGGCTACAGAAGTTCCTCCTGAAGCCCTGACCACCGGTAGCTTGGACCCTACTCCCGATGCCAGTGGACTACTATTTTTTTTTTATTTTTAAACGTTTTTTATATTTTTTATTAAAATATTTAAAAATGTTAATAATATGTATAGAAAATGAATAAACGAACTATTTATTGTTATATAAGTTATTAATGATAGGTATTTTATATACCTACTATGAATAACAATAGAATAGAAAATGATTAATAATGATATCCCACAATAATATTGTAATAAATTTTGATTACTTAAATATTATTTGTAAAACAAATGTTGTTGTGCCCTAGCAGGGTTCATGTTTGAAATACTGCAACTATTTTAACAACTTGTAAACAATGTGGAATCAATAAACAATGTAGAGGACAGAAAAGATAGTTAAATAAGAAAAAGTATAAGAAAACGACAATTTTTTTATCATACCACAAAAAATCTAATTTCAAAATAAAAGAATCCAAAAATAAGATTTCGCGTAGATATTTTTATACCTACGTTTACCGATACTTATGTTGGTGCTAATAACATTCTGTTCACCCCGCAAGAGAAAATGGCATTAACGACGTACCGAAGTCAACGATGTGAGCACAAAGTACAAATTTTATTACGTAGTAAAATGTTGAATTAAATCAAATAATTTTCGATATAACGCCTACGTCGGCGCCATAAACTCAAATGTGCAAGCGAAGGACTTTCAAAATTCTGTATTAATAATACTGGAGTACTGGAAAATGTGATTTTCGCTTGGTAACTTGCTACCTTCGGGTTTACGTTTGGGTTTTTATATCTATGATCATCTGATGATGAGCTCCATTGGCTCCAGTCTAACCAGATGCCGAATATCAATTGTTTATAGGTACAGAACGACTGCCATCAAACTTTTATAACACAATTTGTTGGGGAATATTAATGTCATTAGTAGACCGGTTATCAGACTTTCAAGCTTATGGCACAAAATAGATAGGTACAGAAGTCAATCTACATACAAGTGCGCTCGAGCAACGCACACATAGACACTGCTCACGGACACGATATCTCGGACTGTTTGGGACTAGAGTGCGAGTGAGTGCGAACGCGAGTGCCATGCGCTTGAGAGAGATAGATATATAGATAGAGCGACCGCCGAGCGTAGGTATGAAAAGTGAAGTACATACATGTGATTGACTTCTGTACCTATCTGTTTTGTGCTTATGGCGGTCAGTTACGACTTACAATATTCTCATGACAATGGGGCTCACTCGTTTAACATGCTATTATAGGCACGGAGTAGTCAGCCATCCATGTAGGTACTGATCAGGATAAGCGCTGCATATCCTCGCGGATCCACCGATACGCGCGTTAGTAGTATTTGATTACTTTTTAGGGACCTATCTTAAAAGGGAAACCAAAAATACATACAGACGAACATAGTAACCTCCTCCTTTTTGGAAGTCGGTTAAAAAATGAACCCTTATAGGATCACTTTGTTGTCCGTCTGTCTGTCTGTCAACACCTATTTTCTCGGGAACGCGCGGAGGTATCAAGTTGAAATTATCAAATACTCAGGTCTGCAATCCCTTGGAGCTGTGAAAAAATCAAACTTCTAAGTAAACACAATCAAAACATACGGCCGTTTATGCCGCATATTGATAGTTTAAGTTGTACAAAAATAAATAAATAAATATTTTGAAACTCGCGAGGGTTTCAAAACCTATGGGGTACTTCCCGTTGACCTAGAATCATGAAATCTGGCAAGAAGCAATGTCTTATAGCATAAGTAAAGGCGAAAATCCGAAAACCGTAAATTTGTAGTTATATTACAAAAAAATATATGGTAGGTACCATCGGACTCGCACTTGGCCGGTTTTTTAACTACTTTACTAATTATTCTTTGAAATACTTTTTATAGACACGATTAACTTAATTAAAAGTGCTTATTACCGTCACTTCTCATTATACCTTTCGGTGGAACCTAGCATAACTGAAAGCTGCACAGCACCTGTGCCAAAATAATTTTATATTTCAATTTTAAGGAGAGCGAATATAACACAGACTGCACTTAAAATATAATTATAAACACATTTGTTTATTTGCATCGTAGGCTCTTCCAAATTATTATTTTATTTATTTATATTCACATGAGGTAACTATAATTTATGAACTAAGCCCCACAAAACCGTAGTAGTGGTTTGGCTGTGGGGTCGGTGAATCTCTGTACATTCAACTAGTACTTACAATTATAATTTAGAGGAAGCACCTTATCACATTTCTAAATAATATCTTTTTAATTTATTTTTAAAACTATTTTTGTTCATATCACTCCTTATGTCAGCTGGCAGACCGTTCAATAGATATGGTATTAGTTTCTTTTGGGTTCTGTCACCATAGTAATTAGTGACTCTGGGTACATTGAGTTTGCCAGCAGCCATAGATCGTGTGTTATGATCGAAATAAATAAATATGTTTAAATACACAAATATATTTTCAACACACTCGTAAAGTGGCTCTTATTGCACTGCTTTTATGTTCATAATGCAGCTTATTAGACACACGTGCTTTTTACTTTACATTTTTTAAATCTTAGCCAAGCGTTTTTATATCTAAAAAATAGTAAACATTTTTCTAAATTAATAATCTGGGTTAGTTAAAACATGATAAATAAACATTTAATTTCATCAAATTATTATTTTTTCAACAAATTAACATTAAGTACGTTGTGTTATAAACACAAAAATAATTAGTTTTGTTTTTTTAAATATTAGTTTGTTTGCCCTTTTGTCTTTCACCTGCACGCGCATAGCTAATTCGGCCAAAGGCACGGCGGGCGAAAAAAGAAATCAATACGTAATTTCTTTTTCACAATGACTAATCAATATGACCAACTTAACTTGTAGTATCATAATGTGCTATTATTGTATTAGATACTAAAGTCTGCTTTTTTCCTCGCAAGTGTGTTGAAAAACGTCGTATGAAACGGGTGTGCATTGATCATTACATTCTCAGCTCCCTTATCGCGCTCGCCTGTGGCTTGCGTGCATCATATCGCCTCTAGTGTAATGACTAACATAGCACACTTGTATCATAATGTACTATTATTAATTTGGTTTATATGTAAGTACCTGTGTAATTTTTTTTTATAATATTATTTTTAAGTTATAAAATAGGAGGTATCTATGAGGCTTCCATAGTCACACAAAAAAATTAAAACAAAAACATTTTTTTTATAAATGTCCAAACCAAAAAAAGAACTAAACGGTTACGAAACTACTATTTTAAACATATTCTCAGTTCCTGTAAATAAGTAGGTTTTTATCGAGTAAAATAAAGGCCGCTTGGATCCCTTTGTTTCAAGTCCCGACTTAAGAGGGTATGACATTGGGCAGGTCACTCTCATAAAATGTCACATCTGATCTGCACATTATAAAGAGTTAAAAATGAGTAAGTACTCACGTTTGTGACCTTTTTCCATCACTTGGTAAATGGCATCCATTTACGATGTCGTGGGATGCGCGCGATATTTTTGGCAGTAATCTGATTTTATTCATGAAGGTAATATATATAACTATTACCTATCCATCAAGACGCTAAATTCGACGCCATATTGGCCAGTATTCCGTCCCATATAACAATATCACGCCTGTATTCCCCGAAGGGTTGGGCATTTGGTGTACAGTACCTACACACCCTTAATTCGCCATTATGTTTGACACAAACATAATAGGGGGCGAGTCTATTGCCATCAACCGGGCACAAATGTAAACTCCGGGCTGGTACTGAGAAATTTCACATGAAAAAACCCAATAACAGTTTTGCCCGACCTGGGGATCGAGCTCAAGACCTCACGATCACCAGTCGCGCTTGCGACCACTAGACCAACGAGGCAGTTATAATACAGGGTGTAAACATAATCATTTAACTCGTTTACTTCTTGTATTTTTTTTTATTGCTACCAAAATTATCCCATGCACGGTTAATCTGTCAGCGGTACATCACGAGGTTTGAAGGAATTACATGATTTCGTTTACACTCTGTATAATAAATGACAATCAAACTACCTGTATAAACATGTCCCGCCCCTCCAAATTATTATTTCAATGTGTCACATCTTTACGAAAGAGTGTGTATGTAGTTGTAGTTTTTGTTTGACGACTGTCTCAACACGCACACATGCGTTGGGAATATTGGTGGTGCTTTATAAATACTTTCACAAATACATTAAAGCGTTTTGAATTTTGGAGGGGCGGGACATGTCGTAGTTTATCTCTACCTATTGCAATTTATCGAGCATGATTGTCGGTTCAAAGAATTTCACAGTACTGTAGGCCTAGTACGAATACTGTTGAGCTCCTAACCTAAAGGTAACGTTAAAATACACGTTTCGCACATACTATTTAATCAAATTGAAAACTTGATTCATATCTATGTATGATACAAATTGTGCATGTCGCAAACAAATGTTATAGGTATAAAATACATAGGTATATACAACAGAATCTTACAGGGGGTGAATCTATCATTACAGTTATAGCTAATATCAGTATGTCAGGATTGGGAGCATGGTAAAGTAAATTAAACCAACATAGACTCTCAACCACTGAGAGTACTTTTAATTAGGTTAGTGATTAGTTACAGAAGCTAGTTCACAATATAACACAGGATCAGAAAATGAGGACAAGCAAACCAGATATATAAGGTCAGACTTCTTCAGCTGTTCGACATGGAAGCCTCTGCTTCGTCGAATGACCACTGTTTTTATAACTTCGGGTACGTTGATTAATCTTGACGGTTACTATGTCAACATTGTCCAGTGTTACCAGCTACCGATAACATAGGATAGTTGTATTTTCGATTCAAAATTTGCTAACATTAGCGATAAGTTTACGATACTAAAAGTCAAACGTTCGAGCTAGGCATACTGTTTGCTCAACGAATGAAAATGAACGAACTAAGAAGGATTGAACGATAAATGAAGCATAAATCAAATTAATGCATCAAATGGTGCATAAATATAGAATAGATTGCTGTTCGGTACATTAATTGAATATTAGCAAAACAATGCCTAATTAATATTCATGATCGCGCTGATGAACGTTGATTCACAATAGACCTATTCAATAATGCAGATCAAGTTTGAAAGGTCAGCATCAATCATGGAAACCTGAAAAAAAATTACAACGATAGAGATAGCGAGATGAGCCAAAATAAATAAAGATTGATCAACACTGGGGCAAAGAATATGCTATCCCTTTCCCACCCGAGGGTGTAAGAAAATTTGAATAATAATACGTCAAGCTTCATCTTGTTTGCTATAGTTTTTTTATATAATGGTGAAACATTCATTTTGATTTAAGAATCCAATAAAATTAGGTGCACATTTTTTAAACTGCTTAACGACATACTACCTTGCGTTTTTTTAACCTATAATCTGTGAAGTATGGAGTGTCATAGAAGAGCGCGCAATGTGAATTATTCACCACATACTGATTTAATTGTATTTATTTCATTCGTTGCGGTGACAATAACGCACCACGGGTTACCGCACCGCAGTGCGCGCTCGCACTAAAGCCCTGAGCAGACGGCGGATTTTTTGTCCGGCAGACTGCCGCGGACAAGAATGCCCGTCGCGACATTCGGCACATGGTTGTTTGTTGGTTTTTATTCCCGGCAGTTTGCCTGGCAAAAAGCCCGTCGTCTGCTGAGGGCTTAATGGTGCGTCCAGACCTGACGAACGCGCCGCGAATGCGCCGCTCGCGTACCGCTCGCGAACTGCGCGCGTGCATTTCATGTTCGTATGAAGCTCGCGCGTCGTACGCGAGCGGCACAGGTGGTGCGCGCGTGCCTCTCGTGGAACCTGCCACCAACGTCTTCTATTTTTCCTTTTAGTTTTTGTCAGTAATAAAATAGCCGATGCTGCAGCAATTATGCTAACGGTAGTCGTATAGTCCGACATCTTCGGAAGCAAATTCACAACTGAGGCTCATAGTTCAAACGCGAAAGAAGCTATGTGCGCACGAGCGGCGCGCGAGCCGCGCCCGCGCTGCACGCGCGCCCCATTTGAGCCTTGCCGGAGTTGCACTAGAGCGGCGCACCAAACGTTCGCTGTAACTGCACGCGAGCAGCACGCGCGCAGTTCGCAAGCGGCTCGCGAGCGGCGCATTCGGCAAGTCTGGACGCAGCATATCACATAACATAATATCATGCTTATATTCCCCGAAGGATTGACAGAGGTGCATAGTAACACCCTCATTTCGCCGTTATGTAAAAGTCCCATGTAATAGGGGGCGAGCCTATTATCATCAACTCGGCACGAATCCAAACTCCGGGCTGCTACTGAAGAATTTCACACGGAAAAACCCAATAACTCTTTGCCCGATCTGGGGATCGAACCCAGGACCTCACGATCAGCAGTCACGCTTGCCACCACTAGACCAATGAGGCCTAACACTTGGTCTTTAATTATTATTGTTTTCTAAACATATGTATTTTTAATGGATTCTAAAGCAAAATAGTTGTTTCACGATCTAAGGATTGTTTATATTTTAACCAAAAAAGAAATGGCTGGACTAACAAATATTAATAAAAACAACAGCGGTCATAGCCGTCTGCCAAGTGTGGTGAATATGGCACTTTCCCTTTTGACCTGTCATTGTGGCGGTCATTGGGAGGCCAATATTCAGCAGTGTACGGGTTGATACGAACACTGCGGCGATTGAACGTGACTTCTATAGGGTTAAAATGTATTATTTAAAAATATGCAAATACCTGAGCCTGAGTCCGAAAAAGAAAAACGAGACTATGATGAATAAAACTTTCAAATCAGTATTGGAGAAAGAAAAATGTAATTTCAAATCCCTATGAGCGAATCTCATTATTTCTTTGGATAGCAAAAATATTTGCAATATTCCGAACAGGCTTCGATAACTCTTCAAAGTTTTCAATTTATAATGGAAATACATTTCATCAAAGTTACCTTATCTTGATATTTTTTTCTACAAAGATTTAACAAGCGGTCCGTCAGAGGCTTTGCATATATTGGTGTTTTTCTCTGTATCTACCTGCATTAAGAGCTTCCTTAAAGAATGATGAAAATGTTGGTGAACTGGCTCGTTGGTTTAGTGGTAGCAAGCGCGACTGCTGATCGTGAGGTCCTGGGTTCGATCCCTAGGTCGGTCAAAGTGTTATTGAGTTTTTCCGTGTGGAATTCTTCAGTAGCAGCCCGGAGTTTGGATTTGTGCACGGTTGATGGCAATAGGCTCGCCCCCTATTACATGTGACTTAAACATAACGGCGAAATGAGGGTGTTACTATACACCTCTGCCCAACTCTTCGGGGAATACAGGCGTGTTGTTATGTTATGTTAGGTTGGTGAATGTGAATGTCTCGTAGCTAAATGTCTTTTGCGCAGAACACTGAATACCCGACCTTCATTTATTTGGAAACGACGAAGACACTATTAAAAAAAATTATTATCTATAATAATTTTAATGGACACACACACACACATAGACACAGACACACACACACACACACACACACACACACACACACACACACACACACACACACACACACACACACACGCTTGTAATCCCTGAAGAAATAAGCAGAGGCGTTGTCCTATTACAGAAGTCTGTACACCCACGTAAAGCCTCTGGTAAGTCCCATGTAATAGGCGAGACTGTAATATTTCATTAACACTCGAGATTCCAAACCCACCTTAGGCCGCGTTCCCACTTTGTCCTGACGACAGATAGTCGTGTAGTTTTAAGTGTCGTGGCTTATACAAGGTTAGTCGGAAAGGGGGTACTAAGCCGAAAGGGTGTTAAAGTACCCATAATAAGGGATATCTTTTGTTCTACAACTTTCCCCAAAACGAGAAATAGCTTTTCAAAGATGTCGTAAAAAATATGCTAAAATCTATCTGTCCATAGCTATGATCAGCTGTGTTTACAATTTAGGTCATATTTGGGGTCACGGATTAGAAACTTAATTTTCTGAATTCATAACTAAAGCAGGTATATTTTTTTTGTAAAAACTAAAATAAAAATCTTTTTGCATGCAAATAAAAATTATCGATATTGAAATTTTAACACTTGCTTTAAAATAGTCATCAGTGATACTTTAAGTGGCGCGCGGCTTAGTACCCCCTTTCCGATTAACCTTGTATATTTAAATGGAGGTGTTCACATATAAGACGACACGATTAACAGTCATTCACGATTTGTTTTTGCAGTGACAGCAGATTGTCAAGTCAATGGGAACGACTAGTACGACAGTCGTAAAACGATAAGAAAATGTCACTACATCGTGACGGCAATTAGTTGCAACTATCTGTCGTAGCCACGATGAAAATATCGTCTCGTCTTGTAGCTTGGTACTGATGTGTAAACGACAAAGCGACTGCCGTGAAACGATAAAATGTCGTCGCGATCCAATGGGAACAGCTAGATACGATAATCGCTAAACGATAAAAAAATTAACGACAAACAGTCGTTATAATGGGAACAGCTAGAGACGACAGTCGTCCAACGATAAATTAATTGTCACGACATAGTGGGAACACGCCCTTAGCTAGGTACTTCGCCAATCTTATCAAAGTCTTCTGTAAAAAAGGATAATTGAAGACAAAAATTCATTTAGGCAAGAACACTGTTTCCCTAAAATCCCAAATTAGATTGCTAATATACCTATATTAGCGCAACCCATGATGCATCATTAAAGCAGTGATAGCGTAGTCAAGTGACAATGAAGTCATAGGTCTCCAGTTCAAACAAGGCAAGCACCTCTGACTTGTTGGATTCATGTGCGTATTGTATAATTATCACTTGCTTAAAAACGGTGAAGGAAAACATCGTGAGGAAACCGGCATGCCTGAAGAATATTTCTCGACGGCATTTGAAGTCAAGTCAGAGGCTCATTGGCGGCATAAACTCTGACACCAGGTTAGTTACTGACCACACGATAAGAAGAAGCAGTGCAACCCATTAAACACATTCATCTATACTAATATTATAAAGAGAAAAGATTTGTATTTTTGTATGTAACGAATAAACTTAAAAACTACTGGACCGATTTCAAAAATTCTTTTGCCGTTAGAAAGTTACATTATCACTGAGTAACATAGGCTACGGGCGGAGCCGTGAGGACACAGCTAGTAATGAATAATAATAACATTATCTCTAGGACAATTTACACATAATCTCGATCTAATCTCGACAGTCCTTCCCTCTTCTCGAGAGGTCGTCGCTTGTCCTTTACACAGCTTACAAGCCACAATTTAATTATTCGCAAACACACATCGTCTTAACGTAGATACGTACGTTTATACTGGATATAGTTACGTTTACCTTCCCTAAAACACTGCTCGGAATTATTTTGTAGAATACAATAATGTATTCTTGTATAGTGGTTCTAGTGAGTGATATGTTACTTTGTTATGTTTTTAAAGTATCCTACACTAGAAGGTTCGTCAATATTGTGGGTGCGTTTACACACACAAATCCCACATGTACAAAACGAGCACACGAAACAACTATCCGTAGACCATACAAATATTTGTTCTATGCCGTAATCGTACCCGCGACCGGCAGCGCAGTAACACCTCGAGAGACTCGTTAGGCGGCCGGGTCCAGGACAGAAAACGGTGCTCTTTGACTTGGCACGCATTAACTCCTTTCTCTAGAGCCATGACCGTCGGTAGCTCAGACCCTGTTCCCTTTGCCGATTTTTTTAATTGATTAAGTTTTTTTGTCTATATCTATATCCATATTAATACAAGCGGACCCAGCAGACGTCGTCTTGCCCAACCGACAGCAGCGCCACCTACCGGGTCCAATTGTGAATCTAAACCATCCAGGGCGCCACCCAAACGCACACAAAAATTTCATTCAAATCGGTCCAGCCGTTTAGGAGGAGTTCAGTGACATACACACGTACAGTCGAATTATATATATAAAGATTATAAAGAGGAAAGATTTGTTTTTTTGTATGTAACGAATAAACTTAAAAACTACTGGACCGATTTCAAAAATGATTTTGCCTTTAGAAAGCTACATTATCACTGAGTAACATAGGCTATATTTATTACTGGAATAAAACTTCTTACGCGGGCGGAGCCGTGAGGCCGTGAGCTATTTGTTATAAACATATTTAAAAATGTAAATATGTTGTTGTATGTTCGTTCTGCCTAGCCTTTTCCCAAGTATATGGGGGTCATCTTCAAGTCTAACCAGATGCGGCTGAATACCATTATTTTACACAGAGCGACTGCCATCAGACCTCCGCAACCAGTGGCAGGAGAATACCGATATCCTAAGGTTAGACCAGTTGTCAAACTTTTGGGCTTCAGACTTCCCGTAACGACTGTCATAGGTATTCGTATGATACCCGGGACCGAGTATTTAATATGCTCTCCGAGGTACGGAGAGGTCTCGATGTGTAACGAATGGTCAGCCATCCTTGGACTGACCGTGGGAAGCGCAGCTTAACCTTGCAAATCGTTGGTAAATAACCACGAGCCCCTCAAAACTAGTAAATAGTAAGTATGTAAGATACTAAATAAACTGAAAGATTTCAATCTCATATTCATTACAATGACTTTCACTATTATTATTATAAACTAGCGACCCGCCCCGGTTTCGCACGGGTGCAATGTAGATATTAATGTGGGGCTTATAAACCTTCCTCTTGAATCACTCTATCTATTGCTGAAAACAGCATTAAAATCCGTTGCGTAGTTTAAAAGATCTAAGCGTACAGACAGCGGGAGCAACTTTGTTTTATATAGGTACTATGTAAAGATTAATTTAATTTAACCTGCAGATAACTACGTAGCTATACATTTTAATGCCTCGAATCTACATGTAAATGATCTCTATTCATTCAAAGATAGTAGGTACAATTTAATTAATATCAATGAAAACAAATAACTTTAATGTCACGCAACCACATATCCTGTAAAGAGGGTGCTATAAAGGGTTGTCACTCCGGTTTCGAATAAAATTAGTCAAATTAGTCAACAAAAAAACTGATTCTTGACTCCTGAAATACAGGTGCTCTAACCTAGCTCCGGAGCCAGGGTCTCACATTTTTCTGTGCCGTGTTTTTATTGCAATAAAGAATTTATTTATTATTTATTTATTCTAAGTGAAACGCAGAATTTATGTCCAGTATGATAAGAAAATAATACAGAGATTTGGAAGGTAACGGTGAGGTTGTGGCAGCGTCTATCACTCCACACGAGTAATACGCAGCACTACGATTGTCTAGCAGATTACAATGACAGCTGTCAAATGAAACTTCACAAATCCTGCATCGCGATATCAAGATTTGACACGCAGATAGTATGTAGTCCGCCGGGCATAAAACCAACCTGATAGGAGAATCTTCCCTTTTCGTTGGGAGAACACCACACCTTGTTCCCAAAAGGTATTTGCCCAGTATTATCACACAATGAAAGCTACAACAAAATTTAGGGAACAAAATGGGTCACTTAATTCGTTCAGCTGTAGTTCAATTCACAAGTTTTTTCCATAGAAATACACCAAATCAAAATTTCTCTTACCTGGTCTAAGACTGAACTGCTTCGGACTGTGGTGTTTATAGCACATTAATATTTAACCTGTTTTCTAATTCAAAACGTTAATGGACCATAATAATATGATCTTCAAATTTCAGTTAGTTCCAATCTACAACTTAAATATAACCTTTTTCTTGTTTTACACACTGAAAACAAAAATTTTCATCATTTTCTCCTTTCGCAGGTGTTTTATTTTTGCGCCAGCCCTACTTATTGGCAAGCCAACGCAACAGATCGTTATCATTAAATGGAATGGAACTGATATCGTTGACGACTCATTTAGCTAACAACTTCCTTAATTATTATTAAGGAACATCAGATCTACCTTCCTCGTTACGCATAAATCTCTAATTTTGTACATGGATCAGTGAATTAAATAATATGAGACTAGTCACTAATTAAGGCGAAGATATAATCTATACAAATAAATAAAATTGAAGTGTCTGTTTCGGATGTCAAAATAACAGCTTTTTACTAAATGCATATGAAAGTAAATACGGTACTTATAACACAAAAACATTTTTTTCTTTTTTTCTGTCTGTCTGTCTGTTTGTTCCGGCTAATCTCCGAAACGGTTGGACCGATTTTGACGGGAATTTCACTGACAGATAGCTGATGTTATAAGGAGTAACTAAGGCTACTTTTATTTAAGAAAAAGAAAAAGAATTAGGGTTCCACGCAAAAAAATAATGGTGGGTGGCAATAGGCCAGCCCTCTATTACGTGGGATTTAAACATAACGAAATGAGGGTGTTACTGTACACCTCTACCCAACCCTTCAGGGAATACAGGTGTGATGTTATGTTATGTTTTATAAAAGACATACAACAGAATCTTATAGGGGTGAATCTATCATTATAGCTAATATCGGTATGTCAGGATTGGGAGCATGGTAAATAAAGTAAATTAAACCAACATAGACTCTCCACCACTTACGTACTTTTAATTAGATTAGTGATTAGTAAGTTACCGAAGCTAGTTCACAATATAATAATTAACACAAGATCAGAAAATGAGGACAAGTAAACCAGATATAAAAGGTCACACTTCTTCGGCTGTTCGACATGGAATCCTCTGCTTCGTCGAATGACCACTGTTTTTATACCTTCGGGAACGTTGATTAATCTTGACGGTTACCCTCCTATGTCAACATTGTCCAGTGTTACCAGTTACCGATAACAGTTTTTATATATGAAACTCCTTAGCAAAGCCAATGTCCCTTCTAATCCTACTTGTATTTCACCCCAAAAGCATAAAACTGCCTTATGAAGTATTTCCAATTCGTAAACAAAAAATATTGATTCCAGACTTTAATAAACGTCACGGTCACCAGACCTATGTTTGTGAGCTTACAAAGAATAATTACTCTGTCAAAATAAAATTCTAAATAATAAATCAGAGTAAAAACATCATGAATGCTGATTATAAAATATATGAATTATTTATATATCTTAAAAACTAAACTAGACAGTGATAGTGCTAGATAGCATTATGTTAAGGCCTTTTATATCCCTTTATTTCTTTATAATAGAAAATAATTTCGCGAAATTAAATATTAAAGCCGTCAGAGTTAAACTTTGAATTTTATACTGTGGGTCTTCTAAAAAACTGAAGCTTTAAATTTGTTTCTAGTTTTTAAAGTAATTTGAAGAAACACTACAACCGTGCTAAAATAATATTGTGGGCTCATTCGCAAAACTTAATGTCATTTTACATTCATGAGGTTCTCGAAAAAGTATTTACTACAGAAAAATATATTAAACTTTAAAATAGTAAACATCCACAATAGTCAATATTCACTATAATAGTCAATATCCTTTAATTAATAATTTTTTTAACTAAAATTGTATCATAAGTTACGTTCGCGACATTTTGCGAAAGACGCATTCTGCGAAAGAGACATTCTGCCAAAGCGATGTTTTGCGAAAGCGACATTCTGCGAAAGAGACATTATGAGAAAGAGACATTTTACGACCGGTAGTCATTTTGCGAAGTAGACGTTTTGCGAATGATCCATATTGTGTCGTAAGCGACACTGTTTTATTTAAACAAACAGTGAAATTACATTATTTTTGTCAGGCAACATTGAAAGCAATTCCAAATACCTATATCTCATTTATTCTACATTACTTTTCCATTTTCGAGCATCTACGAGTCCATTACAAAATTGTAACCATATTTAAAAGCAAATAAATATTTGAATATTAAAAAACTAGCCGTCATCTACGGCTTCGTTCGTGTAGCATGTCCTCAAAAAGTATTCTATGTACTTGTCCAGGCTTCCGTCTATCTGTGTGCGAAGTCTCATCAAAATTGGTTCAGTAGTTTAGCTGAGAAAAAATAGCACACCGTCAGACAAACTCACTTTCGTATGAATAGTTTAAATTAATGTGGATTGTAGGATTGTGTCCCCCCACAATTAAGAAGATTAAACAATAAAGAAGTTATTATTCCCATAATAACTTCTTTTGAGCATTATCAAATCGAATATTCAGCCAAAAAACATACCTTAATTCAACAACACTATCTCCAGTACATCGGAATACATATTGCATTAATTTGCATTGCATTTAACTAAATAAAGAGCAAAATAAAACACTGTTTACCATACACTCGTTCCTAACAGAGTTTCTCTTTAATCAGTAACGTATAAATAAGCTGAGGGAGCTCCCGCGAGATTCTTGAAAATCCACACACTACAGTGGACTCTGCTTTAGTGTGTGGTACAAGATAATAAAACAATTTTGTATGAGATTTTTGTAAAAAATATGATTTTGAAATACAATATATTTGAGCTAAACTTTGAGTTCGGAAGAAGACCACTATTATATTCTTAACAAGCTGTGCCCGCGACTTCGCCTGTGTAGAAGTCCGATGGTTTGTTAATTGTTTTGCGCGGAACTGTAACTCTTTTTCTAAAATAAAAGTAGCCTGTGTTACTCCTTATAACATCAGCTATCTGCCAGTGAAAGTCCTGTCAAAATCGGTTCAGCCGTTTCGCAGATTAGCCGGAACAAACAGACAGACAGACAAAAAAATCAAAAATTGTTATTTGTTTATATGCATTTAGTAAAAGGCTGTTATTTTGACATTGCAAACAGATACTTCTATTTTATTTATTTGTACAGATCAGGCCAACGATCCAAAGTAAGTAACCATATTGGCTACTTTTAGTGTCTCAAGCCCATAGAACTTCTTGACAGAGTTCTTCTAAAAGTTGAAGGATTTCACGTTAGTATTGACAGGCAAGACAGAAGGAATTATGCGGAGGGAAGAAAGTCATGCTATTAGAAGAGTGTTAATAAATATGAATGTGGATGGATATACAAAAAGAGGTACGACTAATAAAAGAGGGATGGATTGTGTGAAGGATGATATGGGTAAGAAAGGAGTGAGTACTGAGATGACGGGGTTGCTAGAGGAGAATGGAAGAGGAATACGTGTTGTGCCGACCCCACCTACTATTGGATAAGGGCAGGGAGATGATGATTGACAGGCAAGACAGTTCAATAATTTTGGACTCAACTAAGAGCATTTAAACCATACAATGACCATAAACAACAAGCAAACAGAAAGAAGAAAATGAATTTGAAGGAACCATAATTTCAATCCTAGTTCTTTTTATTGAGTCGTAGTAAATATACTCTTTGAGTGAGTCACTTAATACGTTTACCACAGTGTTATCGAAAAACCGCTTAAAAAAATCTAAAACATCTATCAAAGGGTAACTCTTGATAAAAATCCTAAGCAAATAAAAGCTTCTTTTCACTTTAGGGCATCGTTCAAAGAGTATCTCAGCTCAGGCCAATAAACACTTGACGGAGGTGGCTATCTGTCAGGAGTGGGGATACAGCCGCTCGATATCTTATCACAACGTTACTGGGGAGCAGAATACTGTCTGTTAGTGCGGCGCCCTTGTTACCATAACGAGCTAAAGAGGATAGAACATAGAACCTTTGTGGCATAGCCACCCATACCGCCATTTCGAAACAACCATTAAGACTGACGAACATTAAGAATGGACTAATTAATTACACATGTGTAATTTATTAGTTAATTTTTAATGATTTTCATTGTTCTCATATGGCTATCTTTTTGTAAAGTAAAGTAAAGTATTCTTTATTGTTTTTGATTGAGTAGTTACAGTTGTTATATATTTATGTGATAGTGTACAGCAATCAGTCCATTGTGGACATACAATAATTTGAAATTAACGTGACCAAGTCTAGAAATAGATAATTACAATAAAAATCATGTTAATACCTAGCAATAAAAAGTGTCCGTGATACTTATTTTTGAATGCAAAAATCCCTGAACAGTGTAGAAACATTTTTCTGTTAGCCATCTTTTTAAGTGTACTCTAAATAACCTTAAGGGTAATTCTCTTAGAAACTGGGATATTTTATTATAAATTTTCACATACAATTTTTATGGTAAAGGGTGGTTTTACATTTTGGTATAACTATCTTTGTAGGATCTCTTTGGCTGAACAGACTCTTCTCACAAATTTTTTCGAACAATTGTGGGTGTTTCCTGACAAATAGTCCTATTTCGAGGATATAGAGAGAGCTTAAAGTTAATATTTTAGTTTTCTTAAAAAGTGGTCTGCAAGAATCTAGAGGCATGGCATTGCATATTGCTCTTAAACATTTCTTTTGAGACACAAAAACTTCGTTGATTAATGTTGAGTTACCCCACAATAATAAACCATAATATCGTAAGACTGATCCAACATAGCCATGATAAGCTACAATTGCTGTACTTTCTGTAGCTGTTATGCGTAGATTTTTTAGTGCGTAAATGAATTTATTTATTTTTGTGCAGACAATATTTATATGTGACTTCCAATTACAGTAATTATCTACAGAAATGCCTAAGAATTTTATGTTACTAGTTGGATCAATTATGATGTTGTCATATTTTAAGGTTAATTTATTTATTACTGTTTTATAATTAGACAATTGAATGTATTTGGTCTTAGTTAAGTTAGCATTTAGGTCATTGTATGTGAGCCATTGTATTATATGATCTAAGGTTTTATTAATCTCAATTTCATGGTTTATGGTTACTCGGTCGGTGTGAGGGATAATTATACAAATGTCATCGGCAAATAATATACCCTGGTGGTTTGTGATATTAGGGAGATCATTAATGTATAATAAAAACAACAGGGGGCCCATAACGCTACCTTGTGGAACCCCTGTATTGTTTGGTCGGTATGCTGATCTGGATGGTATAGATACTTTACCTCCAAATATCTCGGGATCGCAACGTGACATTGTAGGATACCATATTGCTGTCATTTTTGGTTTGTTTAAGTGTTCTCTATCCATATATACTACAAATAAAGTTCACCGCAAATTTGAAAAAAAAGAAGTAAATGGCAGGTGGCTATCCAGCTTTCATAGAAAAATATTCGAAGTTCTTTGTGCAATAAAAAGTGACGTAATACCACTAAACGGTACCCATGTATCCTATGATGAGTTCTACGACCGTAAACAAATAACCAATCAAGTACATCCAATAGTTTGGTCACAGGAATTTTCTTACGATTTAATAATTTTAAACATATCAAGATCTCTTTGCGAAGTAATGTGTCCGTGACCTGATCGAACCAAAAATATATTTATTTACACTTGTAGAAGAAACATTAGTTTCCACTTCGACGTTTCTAGAGGAATGAGTGATTTTTTACAGATTACACGATCATCGTGCAATGAGAGTCCTACTCCCGCTACACACTGAACATTATACTCATGACAAAATATCAAGCTACATATTTCCAGTCTAAGCTGACTTCTCGTTGCCTCCGGGCCTTGGAGAACACGTTAAATTGTCGGTCCCGGGTGTCTTAGGAATACCTATGACAGTCGTTACGGGTAGGGGAACCATACTACGTGACCCGTTCAGGGGGAGGGGGATCTTCAAAATACCACGCTTGGTCACAGGGGAGCTTGGTCCTATACTATGGGTGGTCACCGAGGGGGGGGAGGGGTTAAATTTTTTTACAAAAATGGGTCACTTAGTATGGGTACGTTCCCTAGTCATAAGCCCGAAAGTCTGACTACCAGCCTGACCTTAGAATGTCGACATTGCCCAGTAACTGGTTTGTCGAGGTCAGATGTCAGTTGCTCCGTGTAAAATACTGTTATCCAGCCGCATCTGGTTAGACTGGAAGCTGACCCCAACATAGTTGGGAAAGGGATAGATAGAATATGAACAAGCTGACCTCTCATTGTACGGAAATTCCGTAGAATGAAAGGTCATCTTATGCTGCGTCCAGACCTGCCGGATGCGCCGCTCGCGAGCCGCTTGCGAACTGCGCGCGTGCTGCTCGCGTGCAGTTACAGCGTACGTTTGGTGCGCCGCTCTAGTGCAACTCCGGCAAGGTTCAGGTAGTGCAGCTTGATTTGTCGTCGTATGTACTCGCAGGTATTTTCAGGACCATCAGAATTGTAATGTTACAACGTAACTTTGTCTTACATTTTTTTTTAAAGGTACATAGATAGGAATAGTAGGGTTAGGTATAGGTGTAAGTTAGGTATTGTACCCAGCCAACAATACCTTAGTACATCAAACGCACCCTGGACAGTCAGCCTTGATGGTCATTGCTGACTTGCGTGTATTTTAAGTACAGCATGAGCAATTCTCCGTGTATAAGTTTTGATGTTATGAAATCTACTTAGGGCTGGTTGTTTCACGACTACATTACTAACGGGTAACAGTTAAAAAGGGCGTTAACGATGGTTAAATAAAAATAAGCGTTGTTTCACGCTTTGTCATTCTTGACATACGTCAAAAGACATACAACGCTCTGCGTTGGACGACGTTAAACATCCTACGTAGCAGTTAATATTTGACTACTTTTACTGATCGTTTGAAACAACCGAGCCTTAGTGGGACTAAATCTAGTTAAAAATAAAAGACTAAAAAAGATGATGTTAAGTATATTAAAATTCACCTATGCTTAGGAGATTTATCCTGTATGAACTGACTGCTGATATAAAATGTGTCCACCCTGAAAAAAAACGTAAAAGAATTTTACTAAAACGATATTCATGAAATCTGATTATCACTTTAATGGATAATTAAAAACATACTTTGATCATCTAGTAAACAAAATGGATTTTAAATTTTTATTTTAAATATAACATCATAGTTTGAAATTAATTTAATTAATAAATGGGACATAACTTTTTTTTTATCTAAGGTCGGTTACACCCACGATGCCGCGATGCGTAGTTACTATGCCGACAACATAGGTATCTGGCGGCCGGGGCACGCCGCGATAGCGGCGGTAAGACCCGTGATGGAGGAGTGGCTGGAGAGGCGTCACGGCGCCCTCAGCTTCCGGCTGACGCAGGTATTCTCGGGACATGGCTGTTTCGGGAAGTACCTGTGTCGTATAGGCCGGGAGCAGATGCCCGGTTGTCACCACTGCGACTGCCCCGCGGACACGGCGCTGCACACTTTGCAGGCGTGTCCAGCATGGGGGTCGCAGCGCCGCGAACTAGTCGCGGTGATCGGCGGTGACCTCTCGCTTCCGGCCGTGGTTCTGTCTATGGTCGGGAGCGAGACTGCGTGGGAAACTATCGCCTCCTTTTGCGAGGGGGTGATGGCGACCAAGGAGGTAGTGGAGAGGGAGAGGGAGGCCGCTTCTTCTCTCCCTTCTCGCGCTAGACGCACCGGGCGCCGGAGGGCGCGCGATGATCATCGGCCACCCTAGTGAGTGGCCTGCGGGCGGCGGGTTGTGAGCCCGTCGCCCGACCAGTAACGGGCCCAGGGAGGATGGCGCGCCGTGTTCCGCGCGCTTCTCGGAAGGATGTGGGGCAGGGGAGCAACTGCCCCACCACAGGAGATGTCCACCAGAAGAAGCTGGTGGATCGAGACCTGCCGGGGTCGCGGTGCATGCCCCCGGCCTTAGGTCAGAAGGAGAGACACCGTGGGGTTTTAGCCGGTAAAAGTCCGGCACACCCCCCGTCTTCCCCAGACGGGGGACAGCCCATGAGGATTTCCCCACGTAAAAAAAAAAAACGGTATCTGGCGGCCGTCAGCATTAGTTTATCATGTCAGTGTAAGTTTGACAACACACTAGCTGATCTGTAAGCTGCCTTAGTAAGGATCGTTTCGTATTTTTTTCTTAACTACCATTCACTTCACAAAGCAGTAATAGCCTAGCGGTTGAACGCTTGCCTGCCAAGCGGGAGGGTCTGAGTTCGATCACAGCCCGTACCTCTGATTTTTCAAATTCATGTGCGGATCAGAATTTGATTATCACTCGCGTTAACGGTGAAGAAAAAACATCGTAAGGAAACCTGCACACCTAAGAGGGCTCCATAAAGTCCTCAGTGGTATGTGTAGTCTGCCAACCAGCACTAGGCCAGCGTGGTGGATTAAGGCCTAAACCCTTCTCATTCTGAGAAGAGGTACGTGCCCAGCAGTGAGACAGTAATTCAACAAATTATACAAAATACTGTAGGTGTCATCGATTTTACTCCCAAAATAGGACCAATAATTCCGATCCCGATAAATGGTCACCTCAGAATACTAAAACTAACCTCTACATGGTAAAATAAAAATAATATAGCTTACCAAGACCCATGATCATGACGATGACCATCCAGATCAGGGCTATAGCGACCGGATACCGTCCTTCTGCTATTAGCACTAGCGGTATGGCAATAGCAAGTAATAACTGTACGCACAAGTATATTACACTTAGCCAAATGTAGTACGACATAAGGTTAAGGTTTTCCTGGAAACAAAAGAATAGTAAAATAAAATATAAACCAGATTCATATGTAATAAAAAAAGATAAGCTTGAATATATTTTTGTATTCAATCAGCATCAGCCTAGCCTTTGCCCAACTATGTTGGGGTCAGCTTCCAGTCTAACCAGATGCGACTGAATAGCAGTATTTTTACACGGAGCGACTGCCATCAGACCTCCGCAACCCAGTTACTGGGTAATGCCAATAGTTTAAGGTTAGATTGGTTGTCAGGTTTTCGGGCTTCTGTTTCTGACTACCCGTAACGATCGTCATAGGTATTCGTATGACACCCGGGACCGACTGTTTAACGTGCTCTCCGAAGCACGAAGGGGTCTCAATGTGTAACGAAAGGTCATGCATTCACAGACTGACCGCGGCAAGCGCAGCTTAACCTCGCAAATCGTATGACACGCGTGGTTGGTAATTAGCCACGAGCTTTTTGAGTTCAAAAGAGAATATAAAACTTCACCACCCCTAGCTGGGAATAGACGCGTGTTGTAAGATTTAACAAAACCCAGCACGCTTGGTGGTAGGATCTATACGGTCCGCCTGGCTAGCTACCACCGTCACTTTAAAGTCCAGCGCCAAGCAGTTTACTGTGTGCCGTCGTCTGTATGTAAGAGTAAGAGGGGTATAGGGGAATCTCTCTATATCTCTGTTCTTTGGATTCGTGTGCTCTATCTTAGACCCTATCACAATTTTAATTCTCATAAATGTTCTCTTCAACCCTTAAAGAACTCGGAAATTCCTATTACGTAGTTCTGTTCATATAATATAATCAACTTATATAAATTGGCTCAAATACATTGCGTACCGCTTGATGCCAATAGGAATAGGAATCATAACCCGCGTTTTGATGATCACAGAGGTCAATAACCTCAATCAACTAAACATGGTTACGTTCCTGTTTTAGCTCATTGTGGTTAAGCGTTATGTACGGATGATTTGGGAAGTGGTTTGGAAACAAAATGTCATTTGATAACTCAATTCAGGGAAATATTGTCTGATTGGTGTGGTGAAAACTTATGATAGTTGTGGTATAATGGCCGGTTCCTATAATTTACGGAGCGTTATTGGTTAAAATTGAGACTCTTGGATCTTTATCTACTAATATTGTAAAGCTGAAGAGTTTGTTTGTTTGTTTGAACGCGCTAATTTCAAGAACTACTGTTTGGAATAGATTTTTTTTTTTGTGTTGGATAGTCCATTTATCGAGAAAGGTTATAGGCTATATCACATTACGCTACGAGCAATAGGAGCGGAGCATAAATAAAAAATGTTGCAAAAACGGGAGAAATATCCACCCGTGAGAAGCCGGGACGGGCCGCTAGTTTTTGATAAAATCAGGTTTTTCATACATTTATCTTCACATAAGTCAACAAAATGTATGGAACAGTAAATTTTTTTTCGCGATATCAGTTTTTGTTCTATGGTAAAAGTTGTTCATAATGACGAGTACAATGCCCCTTTTCGGGTTTATGGTACCTATACAAAAAATAAAGTTGTATAAAAAGACTTCATACTCACATCTAACGCAGCCATCAGCAGCATTACAGACGCCAATACAAACAGAACAGTGATAATGACGAATATCGATAGAAACACTATTAATATTAGCGTTGAGATCGTTAAAGTCTTTCTGTCCTTTATTAGTAACATCACTACGCATGTAAAGCCGAATAACTGAAACAAATAAGATTTATTTATTTATAAAAAATCATAGACAATAGCCCAATACAACAGTGCGATCACATATAAAAACAAACATTGTAATATAGTTGTTATATGCACTTAAAATATAACATGGTAGGGTACTACAAGTAGGGGCACGCCGCGATAGCGGCGGTAAGACCCGTGATGGAGGAGTGGCTGGAGAGGCGTCACGGCGCCCTCAGCTTCCGGCTGACGCAGGTATTCTCGGGACATGGCTGTTTCGGGAAGTACCTGTGTCGTATAGGCCGGGAGCAGACGCCCGGTTGTTACCACTGCGACTGCCCCGAGGACACGGCGCTGCACACTTTGCAGGCGTGTTTAGCATGGGAGTCGCAGCGCCGCGATCTAGTCGCGGCGATCGGCGGTGATCTCTCGCTTCCGGCCGTGGTTCTGTCCATGGTCGGGGGCGGGATTGCGTGGGAAGCTATCGCCTCTTTTTGCGAGGAGGTGATGGCGACCAAGGAAGTAGCGGAGAGGGAGAGGGAGGCCGCTTCTTCTCTCCCTTCTCGCGCTAGTCGCACCGGGCGCCGGAGGGCGCGTGACGATCTCCGGCCACCCTAGTGAGTGGCCTGCGGGCGGCGGGTTGGGGAACCCATCGCCCGACCAGTAACGGGCCCAAGGAGGATGGCGCGTCGTGTCCTGCGCACGCCTCTCGGAAGGATGTGGGGCAGGGGAGCAACTGCCCCACCACAGGAGAGGTCCACCAGAAGAAGCTGGTGGACCGAGACCTGCCGGGGTCGCGGTGCATGCAACAGCGAATCCCGTGACCCCGACCTTAGGTCAGAAGGAGGGACACCGTGGTGGTTTTAGCCAGAAAGAGTCTGGCACACCCCCCCGGCTTTCCCGGACGGGGGATAGTCCATGAGGATTTCCCCACGATAAAAAAGAAAAAAAAAAAAAAGAGTACTTCAAATACCCGTCGCCCGACACCAGTAACAGGCCTGAGGAGGCGGCGTATTCCGCGCACGTTTCTCAGGAGGACGTGGGGCTAGGCCCCCCACTCGGTCTGCCAGCACTTGGCGGACCGAGACAGACACAGAGTTGCGGTGCATGCTTTTGCAAATCCCGCGACCCCGGCTGTCGGTCAGGAGGAGGAACACCGTGGATTTTTGGCCGGTAAGAATCCGGCAAACCGCCTCGCCTTTCTCAGGCGAGAGGCATCCATGAGGATTTTCCCATGTTAGTACCTAAAACTAATAACACAGCAATATTTCATAATATGTAGTGTAACCACACGAATCATACGATTTCCGAAGTTAAGCTGCATTTGCCGCGGTTAGTCTGTGTATGGGTGACCGTTCGTTACACATCGAGACCCCTCCGTGCCTCGGAGAGCACGTTAAACAGTCGGTCCCGGGTGTAATACGAATACCTATGACAGTCGTTACGGGTAGTCAGAAGCCCGAAAGTCTGACAACCGGTCTAATCTAGAATATCGGCATTACCCTGTGACTGGGTAACTGGGTTGCAGATATGATGGTAGTCGCTTCTGGTAAAATTCTAGTATTCAGCCGCATCTGATTAGACTGGAAGTTGACCCTAACATACTTGGGAAAAAGGCTAGGCCGAACGAACGATATGTACTTATCGTTTAACACGGTAATACTTGAGGTACAGTCAAGTTCATTAATATATTGGCCCTTCCAGGCTTCAAAAATATATGAACGTTAAAAAAGTTCATAATATTGTGACAACTCTAAGCATCATTAAATTGTGGTCAAGATTTAGATTCATTAATATGTGACTGCTTTTTCTCAGTAACATGTAGGTACACAGCCAAAGGCACATTATTACAATACAATACAATACAATACTCTTTATTGTACACAAAACAAACAAGAAACATAACTATAAAAATAGAGATGTACAATGGGCGGTCTTATCGCACTAGGCGATTTCTTCCAGACAACCTTTGGATGGACATGAAGTGTAAGAAAAAAAAGAGAGAGGCAGTTCTCAGTGTAACAATTAATGAGGAGACATTAAATTATTACTTTAAATAAACCTAAAAACACAAATAAATAAATATTATATACAATAAATATGAAATAAATATATATATATATATAGTGTAATGTGTATGTAATACATAATATAAACAGACAATAAATAACTATACATAAAGATGCAAACTTAACTATATTGATAGGTAGTGATCCTTGACGAGTCTTTTGAAAGTGACCAAGGATTGCGCACGTCTTTAAGGTAGGAGGGAGTAGAAGGATTGTACAAGATATTGTATAGAAGGTGAAGAATATGTGAATTCCGGCGATAGCGTATTGGAAGCCACTTGACCTTAGTACGAAACTCAGACACATGATCATACTTGCGTAGACCAAATATAAATCGTATACAGAAATTTTGAAGACGCTCAAGTATATCAAGTTGGCCCTCGGAGAGATCAAGATAGCTGGTGTCAGCATAGTCAAGGATAGGAAGAAGAAGGGATTGTGCAAGCGCAGTTTTGGTGCCAACTGGCAGGAAGTTGCGTAGTCTCCTCAGCGACCCTGCAGACGCGAACATTTTTCGACTGACTTTCTTTATTTGTGGTTCCCAGGATAGGGTCTTATCAATAAATATCCCCAGGTTCTTAACTTTGTCACTAACGGGGACCGTAGTGCCATCGAAAAGAACCGGTGGAAGTTGAATCCAGTTGACTCTTGAAATCATCCTGGGACTGCCGACCACAATGACCTGGGTCTTTGAAGGATTAACCTTCAGTCCATACGCATTGCTCCATTCACGTATTAGGTCCAGATCATGATTGATAGTGTTAACCGCTTCCGACAACTTATCTGGTACAGCTATGGAATAGATTTGGAGATCATCTGCATAAAGATGGTAGGATGAAAGAAGTTGGTTAGAGATAGTATTGATAAATACGGCGAAAAGTAAAGGAGATAAAACGCCGCCCTGTGGCACGCCAGCAGATGTATAGCACCAGGAAGAAAAACTTTCTTCTATGCAAATACGCTGTCGGCGGCCAAACAGGTAACTACGAAACCAATCAATCGCTGTTGGAGATATGTTAAGGGAGCGCAATATTCCAAGCAGGATGTCAAAATCCACGGTGTCTACAGTGTTTACGGTGTTATTATACAGGATGTAAACGAAATCATGTACCTAATTACTTCAAACCTCGTGATGTAGGTGCTGACATAGATTAACCCTAAAAAAGCAGTCACATATTAATGAATCTAAATCTTGACCACAATTTAATGATGCTTAGAGTTGTCACAATATTATGAACTTTTTTAACGTTCATATATTTTTGAAGCCTGGAAGGGCCAATATATTAATGAACTCGACTGTACCTAGACCTAGTAACACAACAATATCTCCTAATATGTAGTACCTAATACCTATTCAATTTTATATAGAGCAAAGTTCACGATTGACTGGTTCCTCCACGTGAACGAAATCGCTAATAAAATCCAGTAGGTACTCAATATACCTCTGCCACCTTGAGTTTATGTTGTAGATATATCGATATTATTTAAATCACTCACTACTCTATTCTAACTATAACTAAGTAATAGGTCTCGAGTTCGAACCCAAGGACTTTTCGGATTCATGTGCGTATCGTATAATTATC
Source organism: Amphipyra berbera (assembly GCA_910594945.2). Lineage (NCBI taxonomy): Eukaryota > Metazoa > Arthropoda > Insecta > Lepidoptera > Noctuidae > Amphipyra > Amphipyra berbera. The sequence continues at coordinate 18,203,363 of OU343128.1, read as the reverse complement.
ACTTACTTAAAACGGTGAAGGGAAAAATCGTGTGGAAACGAACATGCCTGAGTGTAAATTTCTCAACGGCATGTCAAATCAAGTCAGAGGCCCATGGGCGGCATAAACTCGGACACCCGGTTAGTCACTAACCACGCGAAAAGGAGAAGAAGACGTCATCATCATAAAGTTTTGAAGATCAGCTAAACAGACGAAATATAAAACTTTTATTCATAGCATAACGTTGGTTTCAGCTGTTTGTAACTTTACAAAGCTTGACATGTATGCATGAGTCATACTTTCAAAGTTGGGTCGTTGCCACTAATGCCAAGAGTTTAAGAGAAACGAAATCTACCTTAGGGAACGTACCCATACTACGCGATCCTTTCAGGGGGGGCGGGGGTCTCCAAAATACCACGCTTGGTCACAGGGGCGGGGGGGAGCTTAGGTTTTCGTCACGTAGTCAATATCCTCTAGAGAAATCTAGAGTTTTTTCGAGCTATATTCAAATATGGCGCGCAGAGTTTAGCGCTTTTTGAACTCACAGGTGGCAACACTCGCACATATGTGCGAGTGTTGCCACCTGTGAGTCAAATACCTATATTTCTATTTTTAACTTTCTGTTTGCAAAAAAATATTTAAAACCATACTTATATATTACCACGTGAAAACTAGAGGGGGGGGGGTATTGGCGTATACTACTGTTGTTCACCGAGGGGGGGAGGGGTAAAATATAGTAAAAAATAGGACACGTAGTATGGGTACGTTCCCTTAAATAAATAAATTATAGTTGAGAATTGAAATTTAGAATTATGTCCAGATGATAAAAAAACATTTTTCTTTTGCGAGAATTGCGTTTTATTAATTAATTAATTTTGAAAATAAACCAGCTTTGTAATGAAAGAAATACTTTTAATAAACTGCTTGCCGTTCTAAATTATAATTTAGTGTCAATAACAAATGTGTGCGATGCTGCAAATATTTACCGTACCATTTAGAGTTCTGATTATTTTCATAGTTCACTGAACCAACTTTTGATAAAAACAATATACACATTATATAGGTCGGTACTGCATGCAACACAACACATTTAGTGCAGTGGCTGACATTGGCTTTTGCGTTATGAGTCGCGGGTTCGATTCCCCCACGGATCAAAGATTTGTATAGCCTACAAATAGTTGTTCTGGGGGTGTTTGTGCATGTGAAGATTTGTGTCTGTAAACGCAACCACGATACAGGAGAAATCGTAGTGTGGAGCAATATTTTATTTAGAACAGAAACATATTGCTTAAAATATTTACATCAGATCATTAACATCCACTGCCAAACATGGACCTCCTCACAAATTTTGATAACGCATACTAACAAGCGCGTCACATTTTTTGTTCAAACTATACTTAACTAGGGCAATTTATTGTTGGGAAGTAACCATCGCGCACGCCTTTCGTGCATCTTTACAGTGAAAGGTCGAGCACACGCATCCTGCAAGCATTCGCGCTTGTAGACAAGGAAACGGTTGGAACTGACTTAACGGCGAAGGGGAAATTACTTTAATCATCACAATTGGCATAAGGGCGCTGCTGTATATCCTCCTTACGTCATCTTTTACGTCACACACTGTCGGGGAGGGGTGGCCATTTCTTTAACAAACAAATGACACACATAACAAATATAAATATTCACATAACATAATACCACGCTTGTATTCTCCGAAGGTTCCGGCATAGGTGTATAGTAACACCCGTATTTCGCCGTTATGTTTTATCCCATGTAACCGGGGGGGCGAGCATATTGCCATCAACCAGACACAAATCGAAACTAAGGGCTGCTACTGAAGAATTCCACATGGAATAACCCAAAAACACTTTGTCTAAACTGGGGATCGAACCCAGGACCTGCCACCACTAAACCAACGAGGCAGTTAAAATATTCACATATCACTATAATTCGTATAAACTATAAACCATGATAATCGCATATAATAATCCTGAAAACATTCTGAGCTAGACTATCACGGTCATAATATAAACTAGGTTAGATAGATACCTGTAATTTATTAAACCAGGTACAGACCCTTAACTGCCGTCTGACTGGAATCCAATTAATATTTTACGCATAGTGCATATCAGACCAAGGATCAATCTATGTGTACTAAGCCTACGCTTTCAGGTAAGCGAGCGCTTATAAGCGAGACAGAGAGAGAAAAATGTAACGAATTGGAAGTAATATAGAAGGTTAATCACAAATTCGGAGCTGAAAATAAATTTTGGGAATCTAAGGGCGCTTTCAACTTAGACGTTTCGTGTCGGACAGTTGCGGTACCGAAAAGGTGCGTTTGTCGTATTGCGCACGGACGGTTGTTTGTTTTCATACAAAGCACGCGGTGCGGCAACAGTGTGTGTTGTCGAGCGTTCACGGTACCGACGCCGCACCGCGTGCTTTGTATGAAAACAAACAACCGTCCGTGCGCAATACGACAAACGCACCTTTTCGGTACCGCAACTGTCCGACACGAAACGTCTAAATTGAAAGCGCCCTTAGGCTGGTACTCTGAAACGATTTTGTTATGAATCTCTTTGTAAGGTGAGATTTGAGTAGAGATTTGTATATAATTTTTGTAAGAATACTGGTCTAAGATGTTGAAATGATGGTTCAAAACATGGCATTTATGTCAGTTGGTTTGCATAGTAATGTAACTGTAAAAGATAGATCAATTGTAAGAGAAATAACTTCAAGATTAACCAAGGAGAACGGGTAAAAATTGTTGGTCGATGCGTATTTTTACCATGATTAAATTAATATTTTACCTCTGGAACTGTTCATATCTTACTCATTACTTCTGAAATATCTGCTTACATCAGTGATAGCCTAGTGGTGTGACCGTCGGACTGCCAAGTCATAGGTCTCGAGTTCTAACCCAAGGCACGCACTTCTGACTTTTCGGATTCATGTGCGTATTGTATAATTATCATTTGCTTAGAAACGGTAAGGAAACCGGCATGCCTGAGAGATATTTCTCGACAGCATGTGAAGCAGCCAAGTCAGAGGTCCATAGGCAGCATAAACTTAGGTTAGTCACTAACTACACGAAAAAAAGAAGATTCCTGATTCTCAAGGATAGTTTTGGCTAAGCTGGATTGTAATTGTTTATAATGTGAATATCTTAGAATTTGCTCTTAGGATACAAAGTGGAACACTATTCGACAAGACGTGAATATCAACAAAGACAATATTGAAACGCCTTACGCACAAAACGCTCACATAACCACCTACGCCTCACATCAACCACGCCTAGCTATTATCCTAGATTTTCAGTCTAAGGACGCTATAAACCGGGCCTTTTGTTGTACTAACGACGTTTACGTTTCTAGATAAGGCGGAATTATCAAAGAAGAGTGGATTCGCTTACTATTCCCAGTAAGGCTATGAGTCTGGTCCCGCATCGTACATTTACACAGTATAAACAATTTCTGGCTTGCGGGATCTTCTCTATCAGCGTGATAGTATCTTCTTCTACGTCCATTTTATAAAAAAAATGTATAATATAAAAGTACAAAAAATCTTTACAAAAAAATGTGTTCACTCGAAAATAAAGAGTATTAAAATGTCAGTGCAAAAAGAATGACAGTGTTGAATTTTATTTTTAAATGTATAGAGAAAATTATTGTACGAAGAAGAATTTAATATTATTGTTATTGGGGTAGTACCCGAAATCTCGCGATCCCGATTATTTTACTGGTCTGAGCCCAACCATAGGTCCTCTAAGAAACACCGTGGTGGTTTTAGTCGGTAATAGTCCGACATAACCCTCCACCTTCCCCCGAGGTGGAGGATAACCATGGGGATTTCCCCACTATTCCGGAAATCAGAAATTCAAACACAAAGAACTGGTTGTTAGAATAAATTTGCATAAAACGGTTTGCATCGTACTGCGTATTACGTGAAAAAAATAACCACAAATATGCTTAACATAAAAAAAACTAACTGCCTCGTTGGTCTAGTGGCGGCAGGCGCGACTCCTGATCTTGGTGAGGTCATGGGTTCGATCCCCAGGTCGGGTAAAGTATTATTCGGTTTTCCGTGTGGAATTCCTCAGTATTTTGGTCGTCAGTTGATGGCAATAGGTTCGCCCCCTATTTCATGGGACTTAAACATAACAGCGAAATGAGGGTGTTACTATACACCTCTGCACAACCCTTCGAGGAATACAGGTGTGATGTATCTATACTAATATTATAAAGAGGAAAGATTTGTATTTTTGTATGTAACGAATAAACTTAAAAACTACTGGACCGATTTTAAAAATTCTTTTGCCGTTAGAAAGCTACATTATCACTGAGTAACATAGGCTATATTAATTACTGGAACTAGCTTCCCGGACAGACTTCGTTCTGTCAAAAGTTATTGGCCTGTAGTGGGAAAAGAAAAGTGTTGTTTTTACTATTTTCCACTCGATTTTTATGTTTTTATCTTCATAAGAACCTTCCTTGTGCCTTAAGGAATATATATCATATTTAAAAAAAAATTGACGAATTGGTCGAGCCATTCTTAAGTTTTGCGCTTAGCAACACATTTGGCGATTCATTTTTATTTATAAAGATAGATAAAACCTCTTACGCGGGCGGAGCCGTGAGGATACAGCCAGTATGTTATAAAAAAAACTAGTTTTTCCCCACTTAAGTCTGTTCTAAAATCCGACATCAAGAAATAGTGTAAAAGAAGCTTGCTCAACACCTGTGTCACGAGACTCATGAAGGCGAATTTACCTGGGCAAGTTGAATTTGTTTGCCGAGAGCGGTAAATCAAATGCGGAAGACGAGGTTTATCGCCAGGAAACGCTGCACACATTTACTAGCTACGGAGCGTCATTTTTTTGACGCTTGAAATTATCGATGAGGACTTGGCGTTTTGATTTGATAGATGGGACGAGATGATACAGACAGCGGGGAATGTAGATGTTAGAAAAAGATGTGAAGAGTAAAATAGATGAGAGTGGATTCTTGTTTTGGGAAATTTGAGCTCTATGCTTTAGCTGAGTAAGATTAAACTGTAGATACTAATTAGTATGTGGTGACACTTCCTTACTATTCTTACTATATATATAATTTTAAATAATACAATAGGGTTTCGTTAGGGTTTTGAATAGGGTTCAAAAAATAATTATTCTGCTTTTTCTTCTTTTTGTACTTCTTCTTCTTCTTCCTGCCCTTATCCCACACTAGGTGGGGTCGGCACAACATGTATTTCATAAATCCATATTATTAGAGGTTTTGGCTTATTGTTTTATGACCGGCCGCCTGCCTGACATCAACCCTCCTTGGGAATACTCGTTGCGCCGTCGTTCTTCTTGAGGAGTATTGTGTTCAAATGTCGTGATGCCTGTCCAACTATTCCAACCCTTGACGTATTCCATTCACGATTTTCTTCTGCGATCAGTTGAACATTTTTTTTACTTGATACTAATTAATTAATAACACTAATTGCATGAAACCAGCACGAGACACGCCTACTCCGAAAATCGAACAACGAAGTTTCGGCTGACGGATAGCACGTTTTGAAACCACGAAACTGTATCGGATCCAACGATCGATTCGATTTCCGCGTTTTGACATTTTGTCTTTCGTTCATCCTACTTCCAAATGTTATTAGACATCTAATAGTTCGTTGTTTGACAATACTTTGATCGTACATTAATAAGTTTGATGTTCGTCGTTGTTTCGTTTCAATCCGAAACTTCGACATTCGTTTTTCGGAGTAGGTCCCCAGAGACTGTAACGGGATGTCCTGCGTAAGCGACAAACGCGGCGCGGTGCGACGCGACGCGACACGACGTGGAACAAATACGCGTTACGTCGCGTCTCGCTACATAGCCCGCTAGTAGGGAATACCGTTGTCTTGATCGCGTTTGTCGCGTTCGTCGCGTCGCGTTCGTCACTTATGCAGGACACCCCATTAGCGTTAACGAAAGGAGGCTTATGTTCAACAGTGCGTAACTTCAAGCTGTGGATAATGATGTTTAACTGTTTGATTAGTAGTTCCTATTTCTGTCATTTAATCTAAGATTTATTTATCTTCTTCTTTCTTTTCGCGTGGTTAGTGACTAACCCGATGTCAGAGTTTATGCTATGGGCGGCCTCTGATTTGGCTTCACATGCCGTCGAGAAATATCTCTCAGGCATGCCGGTTTCCTCACGATGTTTTCCTTCGCCGTTTTTAAGCAAGTGATAGTTATACAATACCCATGTGAATACGAAAAGTCAGGGGTGCGTGCCTTGGGTTTGAACTCGAGACCTATGACTTGGCAGTCTGACGGTCACACCACTCAGGTTTATTTATAATATCCCAACAACATCCGACAATAATTTCAATAGACAAATTGTCGAGAGCATTTAGTATTTCAGAATACCTACAGGTTTTTGTTCAAATTGCCTAACGAATAAAGTTTTTGTACTAGGCTGTTAGGATAACAACGTGCTTGCCAGATCCTATCTTTCTTGCTGAATATACGTAAACGTGGCCAGACCCGAAACAAGGTTTTCCTAGCAAAAAGACGTTTCGCAACGCCTACCCGCTTATAACTTGTATAATGTATAACTTGTAGGTACAGTAATGTATGTAAATAATTGTTTCCCTAAGCGGTTGAACCCAAGTATTTAGCGTTAAACGTAAATCAGTGTAAAATATTGTGGCTTACACTTTATCACGCAATTAAGGTTCAGTGAGACAAACCTCGCTTCGCTGTACATCAATGTAAATTGTGTGAAAACGCCCTTAAATCCACGGTAAGCCAACAATAAACGTTTAATTGAATCGCTGACAATGCAATTAAGGTATAATTGGAACAGACGCTAAATATATTTTGAATAGCTTTTTATGTAAATGGATTCCATATTTTATATCGATACAAAATAAATGATAACATTATTTTGTTGGTCATTTGGTAAATTAAATTTTGGAATTACTTAGGTACAAGGTGTAAAAAGACCCTTCACTAAGCCGTCAACCATGCATTCAGTACATCAAACTAAGTAACCCTACGCAAAAATTATCGCTGGGAAACGACTTTTTTTTTTGGGTGTAAAATTCCGTTTTACTATAAAGCTCAATGAAACGCACTCAAAACACTGTGCTGATAGATGCAATGAGTAGTAAACGGGTAATGGAGGTATTTCAAGTACATTTGCAACCTTCAAAACTAGTATTATAAAAAAAGTTATAAAATGTTGGAACTTTGACCTCCAATATCTCCGTAACTAGAAGGTTCCCAGACATAGTCCAGAACAAAAAAAATATTGCAATGACGTGAAGAATAAGTGCCTTTCGGCTTCGTGAAGGGTCTTTTTACACCGTTTATATTCCTACGGCTACGACATTTTTTTTTATTTCGGCATAGCCCCCCGTATCTTCGTTGCGGAGGTCTCATGGCAGTTGCTTCGTGTAAAATACTGGTATTCAGTCGCATCTGGTTAGACTGGAAGCCGACCCCAACATAGTTGGCTAAAGGTAGACAGAAATAAACTCAGGTGACGGTCTTTTTTGAAATCAGAAGGCAGTATGAAACTGTCCACTGATGTCCTGCTTCCATACCTCTATTTGAGCATATTACAGCTGAAAAGGGTTAATAAATAACTGCACCTAGTGCTGATACGCGCCGTACTATGACTATCTGGGCAGCCGGCCAACCCGGTGCATGCCAACATAAGCGCAATGGTGCTAGCTAAATAATGAAGACGATCGTTGTTGTTGTTTATTTGTCCCGACTATGAGCTGCAATGCTGATGCTGTTATAGAAATAAAATGGTACCGTAACATGAGGCTATTTGGTAATCATGGGGTTAATTGGAACGAACAAGGTACAGGAGATTTTTCGATATATATCTTAACTAACTAGGGGCCATCCAAGTATTACGTAAGCAGAATTTTAGTAATTTTTGACCCACCCCTCCCCTTTGTCAGCAAAAGTAAGTAAACTTTTACCCCCCCCCCCCCCCCCTTTTCTTTATTGTTTGTTATTCATGAGCAGCGGTTTTTAAGTCTAGAAAAATAAGTGAATAAATAAAAATTGCTGACGTTATCATCATCTAGACACCCCAGTCCCCCATGTCATCAAAATCAGCTAAGCAAAGACCCCTTCATCCCCCTTTCGTGCGTAAGTAATACTTGAATGCCCCCCTATGAATAATTTTAAATTTAATATTTATTTTTATAACAATAAATATACAATTTCATTGATATCGTAAATACGTATAAGAAGCACGTTCCATAAATGAATTCCAATTAACCTCGTGGTTCTCAAATAGCTCCATTTTACAGGTATATAAATAGAATACTGCCTACAAAACAGTAGTGGGTTATTTATTTATTCAATGGCGTTAGACAGGCTTTTATATTTAACAAAGTAGTAAAAATCCTATCAATAGATGCATTCTTATAGGTTAGGTTATTGGTGAAAATGTATTAATTTTAAACGGTTTTAATTAGCTTCACTTCTTTTTCTTTGTTTGATTGTTTGTTTGTTTCAAATCTTGTGACAGATTTTTCAACTACTTCTGCATAACCGATTCTCCTGAAACTTCGCACACAAATTCAATTCCCATGACAATACAACATAGTAATAATTTCAACGTTCAATCTTGAAAACCTGATGCTGCAAGTATACTGCAAGATATTTTTTAAAAGGTTATTTAAACTTTTCCGCACACATACATACATACGTCCAGACCCGGATCAAGTATCTGTGGGCCATACAAGTAATTGTTCAATGTGGAAATCAAATCCCAACCGCGCAGAAAGCCATCGCTCAACCACTGTGCCAAACATGTCGTCATACGATTACTATTAATGAAGCGTAGTAGAGTCGTCCATCAGTAGCGTTCGCACGTAAAATAAACTTATATGAACTCTTTTTATAAGAACAGTTTCTCATCACCAAATAAATAAATAAAAAAGGTTTATTTATTTAAGTTAAAAAAACGTTCACGTTGGCTCATTTGTTCTCATAGTTGAACATATATAACTATTGTTAGTATACAGGGTTACTGGTAACTCGACGTATTCCTTGCAGGACATTATAGTAGGGTTGAAATGCAACAAATTAAGCTACTAAATGTTCTACCGAAGTTCAGTAGTTTTTGAGATATTAATTATTTTTGGGGCTTTATTAAAAAATTCCAGATTCAAGCATATTTGCAGATGTGTTTGGAATTTTTGAACTTTTAATTATTAACGTAGATCTGCTATGGCTTCAGCTATGATAAAAACTTAAACAATACATTCGCGCCGTACATTATTTTTAAATATCGTGTAATATCAATTATACTGTCAACTGTCTCTGCTGTTATTCTTTTGTTTTTGTGCTGCATGCTGTGTTTGCTTTTAATTAGTTAAACATTAAACTCAAAATGTTATATGCATATATAGATAATAAGTATAAATGTCTTAACTGTAAGCGAACTTATATTAATAAATAAATAAATAGGCTTCCAATGGGATATTTCAAAAAATATAAAAAACTACTGAATTTCGGTAGAACATTTGGTGGCTTAATTTGTTGCATTTTAACCCTACTATGACGTCCTGCAAGGAATACGTCGAGTTACCAGTAACCCTGTATATAGGTATACCACTACTGAACAAAATAATTTATTCACTAACGTTTTGAAAACAGACTACGAACTGGAAACAGGCTCAGCTTTAGTTGTTTTTAATTAATTACTCCTCAGGGCTGGGCACTTAACGAAGATTCGCTACGGTTAAGGTCAAGGACTTGAGAATTTGTTAAACTGAAGTGTCCATAATTAAATAGAATATCGTTTGTTGTAGGTAGTATATTCTGCAATTTTGAAACGAAATATTGTCTGTGAATATAATGAAATGAAAAACAAGGACTGGTTAAAAAAAATAAGTCGCATTGCCATTTGTATCGAAAAATAATACCAAAACACATAACATCACGCCTTTAATCCCTGAAGGGTTGAGCAGAGATGTATAGTAACACCCTCATTTCACCGTTATGTATAAGTCCCATATAATAGAGGGCGAGCATATTGCCAGCATACCAAAGCGCTTTTCCAAAAAATCGAGAGCCTATAAATACTAAACGGTGTGTTTTTTAGGATCCTGTGATGGATTATTAGGTAATCTAGTTTTTCTCCTGGAATATCTAGTTAACTAAGACCCGTGTTCACTGACATTAAATCAACCGTTTTAATATTAAAACAGCTGTTTACGTGAAAAACGCTTCCCGCATCGAAGCAAATATTTTCTATGACCCACAGTATCCATCTAAATAAGAATCCTAGTACGATATTTCGTGTAAAATAGTACAACAGCACGAGTAAAAGAAAGAATTCAAATTACCACCACACCTAATAAAAAAAAAGTCAGCAAAATTACAAGAATTCCACTAAGCGTTCCCACTTAAAGCCTAGGCTTATTACTTGAAAAGTGTCGGTTATCTCAACAATTAAGCCGACACATCCCCTACGGGAGCCATACTCACGTAACTTGGAATAAGATCCTGTTCTTTCGCACCGAATCTAGTTTTCTACACTCGCTTGCTTTTTGTTGAGAATTTTTTATTACGCTAGAGACTTTGTTTGTAGCTTAAAATATTACAGCTACTGATAAGTTACGGTACTGTAATGTGATGAAATTTGAAGAATGAAAATCATATTTTAATTTGTTCTTATTGCAAACAAGTATTGTTAGCCACCCTTAGTTTCTTAGCGTTTCTTAGCGTCCAGGGTGGGGCAAACTCAGTCAGACAGTAAATATTTGTCTTTTTAACAGACTTCAAAAAGGAGGAGGTTCTATATTCGATAAGTTTTTTTTTATGTATGTACACCGATTACGCTGAGATTTATGATCCGATTTACGTGATTCTTCTTTAGTTTGATGCGGAATAGTTGCCATGTGGTCCCATAAAAATTTAACATAGTTTGGTCCGGTAGTTTTCATTTTATGAACATTTTTATTTTTATCAACATTTTAGTTTACCTGGACGATGTAATTATTCTACCTGATGTAAACTAGAAAAATCCTACTGTAGTTTACAGAACAACCTATTACAGACACTAAAAACAAAAAATAAAAAAACTAAGTTTAAAGAAACCGACTTCAAAAACTAAAAAGTATAAAATAACTTAATATAAGATTAACAGTTTCAGAAGTCGGTGCCTTCAATTTGGTTCAGCGTGGATTAGCACCGACTTCTGAAATTGTTAATTTTATATTAAGTTATTTTATACTTTTTAGTTTTTGAAGTCGGTTTTTTTTTAATAAATCTGGAAGTGCAAGTAAGTAAGTAAGTGGGGCAATTTTGCCCCATAACCTTATTACTGAGGACCAAATAAGTATAGATGGAGTCGGGTGGTCCGCCTATTTTGGGTAGTTGTTCTGTGGACATGGGTGGCGAGTTGACTGAATCTAGACCACTTACCTATTCTTTCCTATGCCAGGGTGGAACAAGCGCCCCATCTGCTCCACCCTGAATACGCCTATGCAATGGAGTCGTACCAATGTTAGTAACTACATGATATGTATGCTCTCCACCAGTCAAATACCAACATGCGTTTAATCATCCTCTTAACAATATATTATTCTATTAAAATATGAGTACTTACCATCTTATCAGTAATACAAATATCAGCTTAACTATATTTATCAAAGGAAAACCAGAAGCGCTCTCACCGAAACCCACTATTTACTTAGCCATCGAGATTCTCAATATCTCGCTAGGAGACCCAGGACCCATATCCCCACTTACAAGACCAGTATTTGTTGAGAGCGCCTCCTAATAAATACATGATAATGGACAAACGCTGTCTATTACCTTCACCAAGTTTATCTGGGAAACTGAATTTGCCGAGAAAATGTCTTCCTTTTATTTCCTCTTATAGTGAGTTATATTTTTTTAGATAAAACTGGGGCCGTTTGATTTAGTGTGCCCGCCGTAAAAAGTGACCTCTATACTCATAGTTTATATCGGAATTTTGTGATAACAAATGTATGGGTAACACCTACTTGTACTAACTTTTTTTTCTTGTCATTATTGACTACCTGGTGTCAAAGTTTATGCCGCCCACGGAACTCTGGCTTAACTTCAAATGCCGCCGAGAAATATCTCTCAGGCATGCCGGTTTCCTCACGATGGTTTTCCTCACCGTTTTAAAGCAAGTGATAACGCACATGAATCCGAAAAGTCAGAGTTGCGTGCCTTAGGTTCGAACTCGAGACTACCTTATGTATTGCCTTACAACGATTCTTAACCTGTTGAGCAGGTTCAAATCAAATAAGATCTTCATCCTTATGGGCTAAGAGAGGTGCAGATGCTCTACAAAAATATAATGCAAAAAATACAATGTATGTTATAATAAAGAAAAACATTCTCAATGACAACTGCCTCGTTGGTCTAGTGGTGGCTAGCGTGACTGCTGATCGTGAGGTCCTGGGTTCAATACCCAGGTCGGGCAAAGTGTTATTGGGTTTTTCCGTGTGCAATTCCGCAGTAGCAGCCCGGTGTTCGCATTTGTGCCCGGTTGATGGCAATAGAATCGCCCTCTATTACATGGGACTGAAACTTATGTTTCAGTCCCATGTTGTTGTTTCACCCTCATTGAACCGATAACGGTTGAATGAGGGTGTTACTATACACCTCTGCCCAATCCTTCGGAGAATACAGGCGTGATGTTATGTTATTCTCCATGACGTTACATATACAAGTAAACAAGACACAGAATGAAAACAAAGCGATCTCAAATGTATAACACCAATGTTATTCTATGTATGAAGAGTGCTAATATTATCCGGCTTTTACGCTGCTGAGCGAAAAAATCTTTTCAAAGCAACGTTTTACAGAGGCACAAGAATTCCAGAAATTGTACAGTACAGCCTTTCCGATGGTATTTGTGCGTTACAGAGAGCTTTTTGTTTTTTGTTTTGCTACAAGGAAAACCTCTCTCCGGCGCGCGTATGCTACTATGAAAAACCATTTTAATTATAGAAGGCACGGTGTGTTTATGTGGCGGCACGTTGTTTAAGCTACCTTTTGAAGGGAATTACATAGAATCCCCACTTAAATCTCAGTTTCGTGTTCCGCTTTAAAATGGAAATGCAGGATAATGCGCGGATGAGGACGGCTTACTTGACAGCACCCAGGCAAAAAGTTAAATAAAGAAAACCGAAAAGTATATTATTTCAATTACCTTTGAAAGCTTTGGTGGGATATAATTGTGGAAGATGGAGCAGAGGTCTGCATGCTCCAGAGAATTTGGATATCTACGTAATTTTACAAGCGCACTTTTTTTTGGGCGGATTCATGACCGTACTGTGAAATTAAAGGGACAAAGGGCAATTATTTTGAGAAGGACGAACTAAGATTAGCATAACATAATTATTTAATTAAGAAAAACACGAGGGTAAAGAGAAAAAAAAGATATCCAAAGCGAGTGTAGTCCCGGGAAAACAAAAGCCAACCACGGCTAATGAGAGCTCGTTAAGATAATAATTTCCTCGTAGAAGGAATGTCTGTATAATAAATCATTTGCTTTTTTACGAATCTTTGCGTTGTCATACTTTGTGTGAATTATATCATAGTTATAATGATTCACGACAATTAGGATTCATTAGCCCAGTCACCGTTATGATTTATAAAAATTCTGTTTGTGTAAAAAAGCTACATCGCTGTTCACAGATTGACTTGAAAAGGAGGCATTGTAAAACATTTTTTTCTATGTAATATAAAATACATACAACAGAATCTTGTCGGAGTGAAACTATCATTACAGTTATAGCTAATATCAGTATGTCAGGATTGGGAGCATGGTAAATAAAGTAAATTAAACCAACATAGACTCCACCACTGAGAGTACTTTTAATTAGGCTAGTGATTAGTTACAGAAGCTAGTTCACAATATATCACAATAAATAATAATTAACACAAGATCAGAAAATGAGGGCAAGCAAACCAGATATAAAAGGTCAGACTTCTTCGGCTGTTCGACATGGAATCCTCTGCTCCGTCCAATGACCACTGTTTTTATAACTTCGGGTACGTTGATTAATCTTGACGGTTACCCTCCTATGTCAACATTGTCCAGTGTTACCAGGTACCGATAACAGTAAATACTCGAATCCTCCCCACCAGGACGGACAGAAGTCCGTCCTCGGTTCAGGATATTTTAGCTGGCATGTTCCTAGTAGACCCTATTCAGTCAGTGGCTGGTTTATGCCTGGATACTGTTTCACAATAATAACCATGTAGGCACAAAATTAAGTAAATAAAACGTTAAACAAACCTCTTCTTCCGAATTTTTTCCGACCCAAATCAAATGGATGACGATATCAGTATGTTTGGTATTACCCTCAGAATAAGAATAAAAACATAACATCACGCATTGCATTCCCCGAAGGGTTCGGCAGACGTGTTTTTAGTACCTCGTTTCGCCAGTTATGTTAAAGTCCCATGTAATAGGGGGCGAGCCTATTGCCATTAACCGGGCACAAATCCAGACTCGGCTGCTACTGAGAAATTCATAATGGAAAAACACAATAACACTTTGCCCGACCAGTGGATCGAACCCAGGACCCCATGCTCGGCAGTCGCGCTTGCGACCACTAGATCAACAAGACAGCAAGAATAAAAAGTAATTCAAATAAACAATTTCGTGCTTCCTCCCAAAAAAATCTTGCATTTTAATAGTCAGATGAGCCGCCGTAAATATTTCCCAGCTTAAATCGAATAACTGATCCGTCAGTCCGCCTACCATTTAGTCGATACGTCGATACTCCGAACAAACTACATTCATATTTAAATTGTATTCAACACCCTTTATTATTCATCCTATGAAGACTTTCCGGTACAAGGAATCGCTTTTCCCTGTCCATTATTGTTCGTGAATGCGTCGGTAGATAAATCTTTTTCAAGTTTAATGCAAAAATTGTGTTCATGCGTTGAAGCAAGAGTAATTTGAGGTTCTTCTTTCTTATGTGTTTTCATTTTAACAAAACTTGATATATACAGTATGTTAAATAACAGTGGGCGTTCCCTTAAACTCGTTAATCTATACCATTAATAGATTAAAATAAAAATATCATAATAGAAAAATAAGTATAAAAAATGATTAATTAAAATAAATAAATAATTTAAACAATGAAATAAACTAATCAAAAATTAATTAATTAATTGCAACATTGCCCTACTTCCACGTTGAAAGACAAGTGCGCGTGTACAGTGTTTCTTTTACGTATTAATTTAATATTTTTTGTGAATATACAAGGTTAGTCGGAAAGGGGGTACTAAGCCGAAAGGGTGTTAAAGTATCGATAATAAGGGATAACTTTTGTTCTACAACTTTCTCCAAAACTCGATAGTTTAAGAGAAATAGCTTTTCAAAGATTTCGTACAAAATATGCTAAAATCTATCTGTCCATAGCTATGATCAGCTGTTTCTACAATTTAGGTCATATTTAGGGTCCCGGATTAGAAAATTAATTTTCTGAATTCATAACTGAAGCAGGTAGGCCTTTTATTTTAAAAAACTAAAATAAAAATCTTTTTGCATGCAAATAAAAATTATAGAATTTTGAAATATTAACACTTGCTTTAAAATAGTCATCAGTGGTACTTTACGTGGCCCGCGGCTTAGTAGGTACCCCCTGTCCGACTAACCTTGTATATTCCTTCTTACAAGACTTGCTATACTTCTTGTATGTGTGTATTACTATCTTAGTTTCTTAAGTTTCAGTGTATTACTAACACGCTATGGACAACCTAGTCTGAATTAACCTATACTATATTCTATGTATACTAATATTATAAAGCTGAAGAATTTGTTTGTTTGTTTTTTGAACGCGCTAATCTCAGGAACTACTGGTTGGATGTAAAAAAATATTTTTTGTGTTGGATCGTCCATTTATCGAGGAAGGTTATATGCTATATAACATCACGCTACAACCAATAGGAGCGGAGCATAAATGAAAAATGTTGCAAAAACGGGAAATGTGTCCACCCGTGCGAAGCCGGGACGGGCCGCTAGTTATAAATAAAATAAATATACTACTAAAGCAAGTGGGTACTCTGTATCAAATTACTTACGAGGAAATATTCCCAGCTAATGGCCTCAATCCGTTCATTCTAAAGGCCACGAACATTTTTGGTAAATGAAACAAAAGAGGATAACGTTTGCACGTGTACTTTATGAACTTCCAGCTCAATGTGTACAAGGCCGAATACTGAAAAAAACAACAAATAAAATAAAGGCTCATTTACACGGAGCAAGTTTCTTGAAGCAAGTCTCATGCTATCTCTGTTTTTGCCGTAGAGAAAAACAAAGACAGAATGAGTCTTGCTTCGAGAAACTATCTTCATGTAAATCAGCTTTAACACTGAAGTTATTGATCAATGCTTCGTTGGTCTAGTGGTGGCAAGCGCGACTGCTGATCGGTAAGGTCCTGGATTCGAGCCCCAACTCGGGCAAAGTGTAATAGGGTTTTTCCGTATGAAATTCCTCAGTAGCAGTCCGGAGTTTGGACTTCTGCCCGGTTGATGGCAATGGACTCGCCTCCTATTACATAGCGGCTGGATGAGGGTGTTACTATACACCTCTGCCCATCGCTTCGAGAAATATGGGCGTGATGTTTTGTTATGTGAAGTCGTTGAAAATCACGTGACCTAAGCAATTGTTTTGGAGTTAAATATTCCAACCGACCCAAAACGTCTTACTACAAAGAAATTACTCTAAGCGGAAAAATAAATAATCAGCTTAATGTACTAAACCCGAATGAAACCTTAATGGTACCTACATCTTAACGACTTAACATATTGTAGGCTTTTAG
Organism: Amphipyra berbera; assembly: GCA_910594945.2. Classification (NCBI taxonomy): domain Eukaryota; kingdom Metazoa; phylum Arthropoda; class Insecta; order Lepidoptera; family Noctuidae; genus Amphipyra; species Amphipyra berbera. Next base: position 18,186,548 of record OU343128.1, on the reverse strand, counting down.
AACAAGTTGAAGATAGTATTGTCCCCGCACCAAGCCGCCCATAATCCTAAATCCCTCGCTAGCCCAACAAAGCCCAGTAACATATAACCTCTTTAAGAGCTTTGTTGGCTTTCAGGCAATCAATCTTTCCAATTCTGACGTCACAGGTGTCAAGGTTACTTATGAACTGTTGCTCCTTTTATAAATAAGTCGTTCATCAATCATAGATTATTTTTATATATGAAGAATAATAGGCGATATATTATGTTAGTCGTTTGTTAAATATAGAATAGACTTTTTTTAATTCTGAGAAATGACGAGCTGTAAATACTGTTCAAAGTACCATTAATCGAGGATATGGACCAAGGAAACACTTTATTACAAACACAAAATTTCAAAAAATTAAAACCGTGTCGCATTTTCCCAAAGAAACTGAAACTTTCATAAGTAAATCATAGCTATGACGCGCGCACTGCGCACGCTCAACCTCATCGCTGACGACGTGGATATATTTTATTGTACTCTGGGTAAATTCACAAAGATAGCACTTTTTAAGATTTCTTACTGTTAAAGTTAGTCTGAAATTGTAGAAATTAAGAAACCTCAATATCGAATTGGATTAATTAGTATGTATGGATATTGTTGGGAATAGATAAATAAATAAAAGCTTAGTCATACTAAGTATTTTACATTACTAACATTTTTTAGAACCATGTTTTTTTCTTGACTTTGTCGCCTTTGACCCAAGTCTCATCTGATGGTAAGCGCAGACAGGCTCTGAGATGGAGCACGTGAATCCAAAGAATAGAGATATAGAGGGATTCCCCTATACCCCTCTGACTCTCACATACACACGACGGAACACAGTGAACTGCTTGGCGCTACTTTAATGTGACATTTTATCAACGACTCACTATGAATATAAAATGACGGGACCGTTGCAGAAAATAATATATTTATCCAACTAAAAGCCTGGAGATTTAATATCCCTCATAATGTAACGCTAGAATGTCATGCGTTTACTACGATGATAGATGCGCCTAATAGTCTCTGATTACGTCAAAATGTCCTCTGGGACACTATTATATTTTATTTTTCAGTTCAACAAAATGGAGGCATAAATCAAGACTTACGTTTACGCTTTCAAAATAAATCTTAAAAGTTTTTGTTTGAAAATATGGCGACGACAAAAAACGTTAGTGTAACTAATGCGATTAAGTTCTTTAAGCATTACAAAAATAATGAAACGCTTAAAATTATTTTAGGTACCTATTGTAAAAAGTTGATGGCTGTAAAAAAATTGGGAAATGTTAATAGCTATGCGACCAAATATATACAACCTTATTTTTTGTATATACCCTAAACCCGAAAAGAGGTTATTGTACTCATCATTATGAACAAATTTTACTATGGGACCAAACCTGAAATCATAAAAAAACAGCTGTTCCATACATTTATGTTCACATATCATCATTATCCTCCTGCCCTTATCCCATTGTTTGGAGTCGGCGCAGTACGTATTTATTATTTATGTACACATAACTCGACAAAATGTATGGAACAGCTAATAATTTTTTCGCTGTTGAAAAGTTGTTCATAATGATGAATACAATGACCCCTTTTCGGATTTAGGGTATACAAAAAATAAGGTTGTATACATAATAATTATACTGATGTTTGTTATCTTGGTTCATTTTGGGGTAAGCAATAACCTACGTCTGCTCTGTCTAAATTCTTCTAAAGATTCTTTCCTTCCAAGTTCGATTTTATTGTTAAATAAATAGCTCTCATTAGTAAGAAGCGTGATTTTATTATCATAAGCAGGGCAACTGGTATTAATTGCACCACTGCGGAATTCATTTACGGAAACCATTATTATCAGAATGATGTACCGATGGGTACTAACGATCAAGGTTAAATATCAGAGGGAGAATATATTTTAATAATTCATCTAGATTAGAATAAAATAATGGTTTAATGTCACATTTCATAAAATTGCTTTAATTAAATTGATTTGATTCAACGATAACCAATGAATTATTCAGCCGCTTGAACAATTTGGAAAGTATTTTACAAATTTTTCAAGGGTCTAGTAATTACTTTGACATCAATCAATTTGATTGATAGATTGTATCGATGTCCAATGTCATCAAAACAGTTAAAGTTAATGAAAGTATTAAGCATTTCTTTCGAAATTTAGTTATTTGCTTTTCGGAAACAACCAAACAATGTTGTTTAACGTGTCGTCGCATCCGAAAAATAGTGTGATAAGAAATTCAAAAGTTACTCCGATCAGTTTTCAACCACCTAAACGAAATAATTTTGTTCCTAAAAATGTTTCATCTATACAGTCAATCAAGTACCAAATATGTGCCGGATTAGTATTCGGCATCAACAGATTCTACCTCCTCAAACCCAACAAATATCTTTTACTCTTGGGTTACGTCTACACAATTTTATTTCCCATCTTGATCTTGGCCATTATGTTCAATGCCGACGACATAAGCGCTACTTACTTTGTCTTCAAGTACACGTGCTGTATCGAATACATTTTGATTGTATCGATTACTCTGCTTGCGAGTAAGAAGAAATTGGTCAACCTCTTTCAAGATCTCGACAAGTTTGATGAAATGTTAAACATCAGTAAAGACTTGAACATCATTGATTCTGGTTATACGAGTATCTTCTGGCTGGCCGTTTGTTACATCTACAGTATCATTGAGTACATTGGCTGCTATTTCTACCTATCTTTCTTTATAGACAGAACTGTGTATTGCTTTTATGTGATGATGTTGACTCATGACTGTGAGCAGATCTTATTTTTTGTTCTACTAAGAACTATTAATACCAGACTTTGCGTTATTAAAGCCCATGTTTTGAAGGTGTTTTCTGCGGAGAACAGAACGAATAATTATAGAGGGAAGTTGAATAAAGTTGAAGCACTGTCGAACAATGCTCGGCTGGATATTAGTTCTTTGCACAAGGTCTACGATTTGCTTCACAAGTGTGCCGAACAACTCAACTCTATTATGAGTTTGCCGGTAAGTTTTATAAAGAATTATTTGCGAATTTGATTTCGAAATGCACGTTGTATTAGGAAAACTCTTCACTTTTTTTACACGGCATTAGTAGAACATCGTTTGGCATTATATTTTAGGATAAATAAAATTTTAATTAATAAATTGTAACAGACGTTGTTGTGACTTTTAGAACAGTATAATACGTTTATTTTCCATCAATCTAATCAATCTCCTTTTGCAGATGATTGTGATACTGTTGACTGCGGGATTATCGACGACAATGTTGCTGAAAATGATGGTCAAAGTGATACAAACAGTCACTGTTAGCAATACTGTAAGTATTATAAAATACGTTTTCTAATCATTATTTTTCATTATTATTTCTTGGACTGAAAGAAGATGTAGTGAGAAGGATTGAGAAAGGTATGTTAAAATGGTTTGGTCATATAGAGAGGGTGGAAGAAATGAGATTAACGAAACAAGTGTACAAGGCGAGTGTGGAGGGAACAGTTGGAAGGGGCCGACCTCGACGAACGTACCACGAACAAATCGCGGACGTTTTCAAAAAAGACCAGGTTGGTAGCACCCTAAACCGACGAGCATGCATGAGAAGTCTAATGAATGTAGATGGAGTGATGGGTGTGTCAGGATCGTAGCAGGTGGAAATTTATAGTCTCTGCCTAATCCAATGGGAACACGACACGTTTGGTGCAGTGGCTGAGCGATTGGCTTCTGAGCTACGGGTCGTGGTACGGGTGGTCGCTTCGATTCCCGCACGGAACAAATATTTGTATCTCCTACAGACAGTTGTTCGGGTCTGGACGTTTGTGCTTGTGAACATTTGTGTCTGTAAACGCACCCACGATAAAGGAGAAATCCTAGAGTGGGGCAACGTTTTTTAAAAAAAAACTGGCGTGATTATACAATCAATTATATTACATACATACGTATGTAATATGTGTTTTTCAATTATGCACAATTTTTCATGTAACATTTTCTGTCATCGATAGCCCTAATTCTTGTGAATCTGTCTAATGTCTACTATCACATTAACAGATAACCACTACACAGTTCCATAACCATAATACAGACAGAAATATACACATAAAGGGAAAGGTTCGACCGTCAATATTTGCCGAGCAAATCCGCCAAGGGATTACTCAGTAGTGGTTTTCAGGTTAAACACTTCTCCCGCCACTGTCAGCTATCATCATCACTCTATAATAAAAGGTAGGCAGCGAGGCAGGTAGGTGTGACCTTTTAACGTTATCTGGGTCAGTAGAAGGCTTGCCAACCGTACTACCAATAAATTACAGTAGATATATTTCGGTTTGGTGTTCTTTATACCTACCTGTTACCTGCAAAGTATATCTTTCTCCTTTTCCATTGGGTATCGTAGATGCTACTGCCATTAGACCTCAGCCACCCAGATTCTGGGCAATGTCGATATCCTAAAGTTAGACCAGATGTCAAACTTTCGGGCTTCTGAGTACCCGTTACCCTCACCAGGCCAGCGTGGTGGACTAAAGCCTAAACCTTTCTCATTTTCAGAAGAGGCCTGTGCCCAGCTATGGAATCTGAGTTGATTATGCATGTATGAGTACCCGTATCGACTTTCATAGGTATTCGTATGATACCGAGGACTGACAGATTAACATCCTCTTCAAAGCAAGGAAGGATTGATGTACTATCAAACGGTCATCCGACCACGGACTGACCGATCTGCGCGTTTGATCCACCATTGCACGTCTATTTTTCAATACATAACTATTTTTGTTACAGTTTGGTAAATCAACGATACTGTACCTCTTTGGTCGTGGTATGAAGTACACTGGACTGGTGGTGGTTCCCTGCTACTACTCCAGAGTGACATCCTCACAGGTTGCTGCGATCCGGACTTGCCTGCACAATGCTGTGAATTCGTTCCCTTTAGGTAACTATGGAGATACATAATATGACAATAATATTCTTCTAATAAAAACTTTTTAACAAAAATAAAACCGACTTCAAATTGTCTATCTCCAAAGTTCTTCATCAGATCTTTACCAAATTTAAATAGGACTATTTTGAAAGAATACTCTTTCAAACAAAATAATAATCGTTCACAATTAGCAAAGATATCGCGGAACAAACATACAAAAAAGAAAAAAAAAACACTGTCGAATTGAGAATCTCCTCCTTTTTGGAAGTCGGTTAAAAATAGCAGCTGTCATGTTGGATATGGATGACAAAAAAAAAATATTTTGTAGCGAAGGCCTATGTCCAACAGTGCTCTGCTATAGACTAAGTATTATTAAAAAACTATCATCCTTATCATGCAGTTATGGTTAGTATTAAGCGATGAACTGATACACATTGTTTTGTTATCAGCCTCAAAAACTAATATTATACCTAACATGAAGTGATATCTAAATACTACTCTCGGTTTACGAAATATAGTTAATCCATATAAATGTTGTATAAAAGGTAAACAAACTTATATTCGTAAAACATTCATTTTGCTATAAGAATCTATTAAACATACACATTATGTTGGAGCGCCTGATGAATATGCCATGGCAGTAACTAACTCGTCCGTCTTAATTAGCTCTAAGGACTAACTAATTTTTATGTATCAATGTCACTCTTAATTGGGACGTTGTTCTGTACACCACCGTATTAAATTAAATTATTTATCTTGCATCGAGAATTCATACAGTTATTTCTTCGGATAATCCTATTTCTCCTACATGGTCCTATCGAACCGGATCACGTAACATCAGAAGATCAGCGGTTAACATCAAGAAATTAAGGATTATTATAATCATCCAACGTGACGTGGAGGTTATTTGCCGGTGTATTGGAATTTGGACTGATCTCAAGCAAGTTGTTTAATCGGTGGATAGCATTTATAAAATTAATATCGTCACCCAACACTCAGGTAGTATAGGTAATATTAAGTATATCGTCCAATTATAAAAGGTCAGTATTATGTTATATTAATAAAATCATTAGGTACCTGTCGAATTGTGATTAGTATTTGTTCATCAGCAAAGATTAAGTTTAAATTCATACGTAATTCAGTATAGTTAGCTTATTTGCTACATTGTTTAAACTTAATTTATATTACGCTGTAACTAATTCACAGATTATTTACTTTTAACAGTGGTAGTTAATTGTTAAAATAATTGAGTGTTCGATATTAGTGAAATTAATTGTTAAAAATAGTAGTTAGAATCGTATTTAGAATCATGTATGTACCTACGTATTTCTTGAATAATTGATAAAACGTAATTATTGTTTAGTTGTGCCTATTTATTAATTAGTTTCAGTTAAGTTTACAACATAAATAAATTGTAGGTATTAGTTCAAAAAAAAAAAAAAATTGGTTAACCAGATTGTTTGTATTTAGGTTTATATACTTGTTAGTTTCATTGTTAGGTCCTGGGTTGTTCTGCAATAGCATCCAGTAAGTGTATAAAACACAGGCGTGTATCAATCAATACAATTGTATTCCTGTATAAATTTCAGGTTGACGACACTCGTATCCCAGTATGTCCGAAGAAAAGGATTTAATTAAAAAGCGAGGCAGCTTCAAGGGCCGTTTGACTGCTTTCGTCAACTTTCTGGAATCGCTCAAGGACAAAGCGTTAACAAATTGTGATGTGTCTGAATTGCAATTACGTATGGGCAAGATGGAGTCGTTATATGAACAGTATGATGAGGTAAAGTTACGTCTGGAATGCATTGTAGATGATCTAAAATTACAATATGCTGAGCGGTCTGAGTTCGAGTGTCTTTATTATAAATCCTTGTCCAAAGCTCAAAATATTCTAAGTGAATTTAATAGGGATAATAAATCGATGGAAAGCTGTAAAAGTGTTAATACAAGTACGCACAAGCCAGTTAAATTGCCTACGATTCAGTTACCAAAGTTTAGCGGATCATATAGTAATTGGTTGGAATTTCGTGACACCTTTACTAGCCTAATTCATTCTAACGATGATATTGACGAAATTAACAAGTTCCATTACTTAAGAGCATCTCTTGAAGGAACTGCAGCTATAGTTATTAAATCGGTTGAATTTTCTACTAGCAATTACTCTGTGGCATGGAAGTTGTTACGTGATCGATTTGACAACAAAAGATTACTAGTGCAAAATCATGTATCCGCATTATTTAATACTGAGTCTATCTCTAAGGAATGTTCTGTTGCTTTAAAGAGTTTAATCGATCAATTAAATAAAGACTTACGAGCATTAGAGTTGTTAGGGGAGCCTATTAAACAGTGGGACACACTTTTGATTTATATTGTTACCCGCAAGCTTGATCAAAAGACCTTTCGTGAGTGGGAGGAGTGCAAAGGTAGGATAGACAAGAATAGCTCGATTACGTTTGACGTCTTTTTGCAATTCTTACGTAATCGTGCCGATCTAATCGAAACCTTAGAACTAACGCGTAATAATTATTCCCAAACGGCAGGTAAATCAGCCCCTAAGATCAAGTCCATGGTAGCCACACAATCTCCTAACAGTTCTAGCAACGAATTGGCTCCTAAAGTATGTCCTAAATGTAACAACAGCGATCACAATTTAAGTAATTGTCCACAGTTCCTCGCCTTAAGTAATGACGCACGTTTCAAATTACTACCCAGTTATAAGATTTGTTTTAACTGCTTTCGTTCAGGTCACTACGCTAATAAATGTAAAAAACCAGGTTGTAAACTATGCAAACGTAGGCATAACACACTTATTCACACAGATTCTAAAGTCACTATTTCAAATAAACTTAGTGATAATTATTCAACTGATAATTATTTGTCTCCACCGTCTGCCGTATCGTCTGCTACCATTGACACAAATAACGTAGTTGTCAGAGCAAACATTGCATCTTCTGGTGGTCATACACAGCGAGATGTGCTGTTGTCGACCGCCCTGATCAAACTGCGAGATCATAATAATTGTGTGCATCTCGTTCGCGCGGTTCTGGATAGCGGCAGCACGTCGTCATTCGTAACGGACCGGTTGTGTAGACAACTCAATTTAATAACTAGCCAGGTAAATAAGTCAATACTTGGCATCAACAATGTAACGTCGCACGTAGGTAAAACATGTTGTATTAATATAACATCATTAGATGATAGTTTTGCTGTCGAACTTCATTGTTTTGTTTTGCCATACATTACAAGTAACGTGCCATGTCGTGAAATAAATATTTCTAATTTAAATATTCCATCAAGTATTACTTTAGCTGATCCTACTTTTTATAAGCCCGCTGATGTCGATATTTTGATCGGTGCTGACCTTTTTTGGGACTTGTTAGGATCGCAAACATTAAACTTAGGTACTGGAAACCCAGTGTTATGTGAAACTCGTTTAGGGTGGATAGTTTCCGGTCCAGTTACTCAAAAGTATAGCTCGTTGCTTTCAAATTATATAAAATGTAACTTTTCTAACATTGTTTCCGATGAGAATAGTAACTGGGAAAACCTTAGAACTGATTTGACTAAGTTTTGGCAGTTAGAGGAGGTGAACGCAAATTCTTACATGCCAGAAGAGAAATCGTGTGAAGATCATTTCGTTAAAAATACGACACGATTATCTGATGGTCGCTTTTGTGTTCGCATACCCCTTAAGAAAGATCCTTCAGTTCTAGGTGATTCTTTAAATAAAGCTACACACTGTTTTCTATCTCTAGAGCGTAGGTTAAAAATGAAGCCTGATTTTAGTAGAATGTATCACGATTTTATGTTAGAATACGAGTCGCTTGGTCATATGACTAAACTTAATAAATCAAATTTAGGTTCAGGTTATTTTATTCCGCATCATGGTATATTGCGTGAGTCAAGTAGCACGACCAAACTTCGAGTTGTTTTCAACGCAAGTTGTCCTTCTTCAACGGGAGTGTCTTTTAATGACCTTCAGATGGTTGGGCCAACCGTACAGGACGATCTATTGTCTATGCTTCTTCGATTCAGATTCCACAAGTATGTCTTATCTGCGGACGTGGAGAAGATGTATAGACAAATAGTCGTCCACCCGTTAGATAGGAAGTTGCAGCAAGTTGTTTGGCGTGACAATGTTCATGAGCCTATTGATGCTTATGAGCTAAACACCGTAACGTACGGTACAGCTAGTGCACCGTTTCTTGCGACACGATGCCTCAAGCAAATAGGACTCGATTGTAGGAACCCTAAAATATCTGAAATCATCAGACACGATTTTTACGTCGACGATTTACTGACCGGGGGTGATGACTTAGACGAAGTAAAATTTATTCGGACTGAGGTCACCAAGGCGCTTGCATCGGCATGTATGCCGTTGAGAAAATGGAAGTCAAATGACCCTCAGTTGGTCCCAGATGCTGTCCCTGCCTCATTTGACTTAAACATTGGATCTAATGAGCCTGACAAGCTGCTTGGTCTTGGTTGGCATGTCAGTTCTGATGAGTTAGGGTTTCCTATAAGTTTGATTTTGTCTTCGACTGGGCACACTAAGCGTGATTTGCTATCCATGATTGCGAGAATTTTTGATCCCTTAGGTCTGTTATGTCCTATTATTGTCACTATGAAAATCTTTTTACAAAAGACATGGTTAGATAAATTGTCATGGGATCAACCACTACCAAGTGACATTAATAAACACTGGGATATTATTGTTAAATCTTTGCCTCTTTTAAATAATCTCCGCATTCCGCGAATTGTAGTCTGCCATTCTTATAGGGACTTAGAACTCCATATTTTCACAGATGCGTCTGAGTCCGCATACGGAGCATGCGCCTACATTCGCAGTGTTAACAATGAGGGTGAGTATTTTATTAGTTTATTAACGGCTAAGAGTCGAGTGGCTCCCATAAAGCCCACAACTATTCCGCGGTTGGAGTTATGTGGTGCCGTAGTTGGTGCGCGTCTTTATGAGAAGGTGATGAGTTCACTCCGGGTTGAGGTCAGTCGGGTCTATTGTTGGACTGATTCGACCATCGTGTTGGGATGGTTACAGATGATGCCTACCAAACTTCAGCCGTTTGTACGCAACCGCGTTGCTGAAGTTTTGGATAAGGCAGGTAACTGTACCTGGAGGCATGTCCCAACAGACAAAAACCCAGCAGACTTAATATCTCGTGGAGTGGATATTAATGTTCTGCAGGGTTTAGATCTGTGGTGGTCTGGACCAGAGTTTTTAAGACTAGACCCGTCTGAGTGGCCTTCTCGGGTGAAGTGTCCAGGTCTAGAGACGTTACCGGAGACTCGACCTAATGTAGTTTTAAGTGCTGTAATTAATGATTTTAATAGCGGTGAGGCTTTGATTAATTTCAGTCGTTTTTCTAATTACTCACGACTTGTACGTTCTGTAGCTTATATGTTGAGATTCATTAAGTCATGTAGAAAACATTATCCCAAAACTAATTATTTGTCACAGGATGAGTTACAAGATGCACTAAATGTCATCATTATTTTATGTCAATCTCAATCCTTTCCTGAGTACGAACTACTTTTAACCAAAAATAATTTACCTAAAAAGAGCAATCTTCTAAAGCTTAATGTTTATTTGGATGATAAAAACATAATGCGAGTAGGAGGACGTCTCGATAATTCTAGTTTTGCCTATAATAAAAGGCACCCTATATTACTACAGTCCACTCATGATTTTACTAAATTAATATTTAATTTCGAGCATAGAAGGCTAATACACGCTGGCCCACAGCTCCTACTAGCATCCATCAGGGAATCTTACTGGCCAATAGGAGGCCGCAACTTGGCGAAGGTGTGTTATCATAAGTGTGTTCTATGTCGTCGTATGAAGGGCAAGGTTGTAACTCCTATAATGGGCAACTTACCTCGAGAACGACTTCGTCCAGGTTATCCCTTTGAGAGTACGGGTGTGGATTATGCCGGGCCTATTATGTGTGCTAGTCGTCAAGGTCGTGGATGCAGGCTAGTAAAGGTGTATGTCGCAATTTTTATTTGTTTCACTACGAAGGCCATACATTTGGAGCTTGTTGGCGATTTAACTAGCAATAGTTACTTGCTGGCCTTGCATCGATTTATTGCTCGGAGAGGTAAACCAACTGATATTTTTTCCGACAACGGTACCTCATTTGTCGGTGCGTATAACGACCTCTCTAAATTTTTAAAATTATCTAGCTCGTCCTTGGGTGAAAGTTCAGCAAACGACGGAATAAGGTTTCATTTTATACCCGCGTATACACCACATTTCGGTGGTCTCTGGGAGGCGGGTGTCAAGTCAACTAAGTACCACCTTCAGCGAGTGTTGGGAAATTGTAATTTGACGTTCGAAGAGCTTTCCACCGCGTTAACTAAAATTGAAGCCATATTAAACTCTCGTCCACTGACACCTCTTTCTTCGGATCCAGCAGATTATACACCGCTTACACCGGGACATTTTCTTGTTGGACGGCCCCTTACTTCCTTGCCGCAACCCGATTATCACGATCATTCTGCTAACCATCTGTCTCGTTTCCAAAGAATTGAGCAACTCCGCCAACATTTCTGGAGCAGGTGGAGCAAGGAGTATGTTGCAGAGCTGCAGCTGCGAACTAAATGGCGTTCTTGCAAGGACAGCTTGAAGCTAAACTCCTTAGTCGTGATTAAGGAGGACAATCTTCCTCCTCTGAAGTGGAGACTTGGACGAATTGTGGCTGTTCACCCAGGAACCGATGGCATCGCTCGTGTTGCTGATATTCAGACGTCTGCTGGGATCATCAGGAGGGCGTTTAACAGAATCTGCCCATTACCTGTGTCTTCGGAATCTGGTTGAAACCGTTGCTTTCAACGCCCGGGGGCATGTTGGAGCGCCTGATGAATATGCCATGGCAGTAACTAACTCGTCCGTCTTAATTAGCTCTAAGGACTAACTAATTTTTATGTATCAATGTCACTCTTAATTGGGACGTTGTTCTGTACACCACCGTATTAAATTAAATTATTTATCTTGCATCGAGAATTCATACAGTTATTTCTTCGGATAATCCTATTTCTCCTACACATTAAAAAAATATATTAACACTTATTCTTAGATTATTTTTGTGGTCTAATAATGTGGATTGTGCAAATGAATGTTTCACAATCAAAAGTTTGTTTACGTTATATACAAGATCATAACGGCTGGATTATACCTAGTTAAGAATTCTCTGTCTGAAAGTTTAGAAACAGTTTCATACACGGTGTATCATTTTTTTTCAGTATTTTTACATCAATGCATAGTGAAAATGCAATTTCTCTTAAGAATCTTCCACCTCATAAATCGAAGTTCCCCCACCGAAGCAGGAAGGCCTAAAGCCTTTATATTAAACTTATATATCAATGAAGTTATTTCCTTTCAGATAAAATCGAGCGTCGTAAGGTGAAAGCCTTCTTTCAGCTGACTCGTGAGAATGAATTCACTTACGCCCTAGGCGGCGTGATTAGACTCAACATGTCGTTGCCTCTTAGTTACATGAGCCTATGTACTACATACCTTGTTATTTCTATACAGTTCTCTAAGTTTTTCGACTAAAGAATTATACATAGATGGAGAATTTGACGAACATATGTGTGTACTTCTGCTTATCTCCCAGTTACCTTACAATCATTGTTTGGTAATATTTTTACGTGTTTTAGAATTAAATATACGTAACTATAAATGTGACAGCAGTGATAGCGGTTGAAGGTTTGCCCTCCATGCAGGGTGGTCTGAGTTCAAACCCGGCCCGTACCTCTGACTTTTAGAATTCATGTGCGGATCCGAATTTGATTATCACTTGTGTTAACGATGAAGGAAAAACATCGTAAGGAAACCTGCGCCCTTAAGAGGGCTCCATAAAGTTCTCGATGGTGTGTTTAGTCTGCCAACCCACACCAGGCCAGAGTGGTGGACTAAGGCCTAAACACTTCTTATTCTGAGAAGAGGCCCGTGCCCAGCAGTGACAGTAATGGGCTAATTATGTTATGAATGTTAACTATAAATAGCGAGAAAATAAAGAATTTTAAGTAAAGAGTGATCGTGTAATAGTTACAAAATGAGAGTTTTATTTTTTAAATTCTATTTTTTATCAGGGCACATTACGTGATTATGAAGGCCTCCTATTTCATAATTTAAAATTTTAACATTATTATAAAAATAGTTACACATTTAAACCAAGTTATACTATAAACATTAAATACCGTCGGCCCGTCTTAAATGCGAGTTTGTATTTATAAATACTAAAAAAAACTATAAGAAACTTGATTTTTAAATCATTAATCTACCCCAAAAACATGCGTATAATAATGAAAGTGTAGTAAAATAAAGTTAAAATTTGATTTATTATTTTCAATTTATATTTCATCGTACCATTATGACGTAGCAAAAAGTTTAAATTAGAGAACTTACGCCTTCAAAAGATTAATTAAATAATAAATATAATATATATAAATATTTTTATCGTGCTATGGTTTAAATAACATCTACGGCGTAGAAACAGCTACGTCGTAGCAACACTTAATTGTATAGGTCCCGTACCTACAATTACCGGAGTTACAAACTATTCTCATATTTATATCAAGTATTCAGCTATCGATACATCGATAACCGAAATAACTTCGTAGCAATTAGTTGGACGTAGCTCGTCGCATGTTTGCGTCAAATATTTAGTTAGTCGACGCTCGTTTTTAAAACGAAAACGTCATTAAGAACCCTGTTGACTGTTATGAAGGGTCGAATAGCCCGACAAATTGCACGAAACACGTTCCCTCTTGATTAACTTTCACAAGTACCCTCACTTGGAATTCTAATAAAATAAAATTGGGTGCCATCAATACAGTTTGAACTGAAAACTAGAAAATGTTTTTAAAGCTATAAAATTTAAGTACCTAACCATTTGTGTTAGACGGGGTTAGACCCAATCAGCTATCGAGACCGTTTTTCTCTCTCATCACGTTCGATTGACGAGAATGTGACGTTGCGAAATTTCGATTTTCGTCGGCGAATTTTCGTTAACCTGCGCCATAATCGTTGGAGCTGCGGAGATTCGGGCTATAGCGAACGAATGGCGGGTCTCGAAGCAAGGGAAAAAATTAGCGAGATAACATTCAGCTTTATTGCTTACCGTCCGTCTCCGACAAAATTCGGGGGTGACGTAAATGGCCCAGGAGACTTGCTTTTTTATCTTCTGGAGTGGGCAACTTGAACACTGGAGGGTTTTTTAGGGCAACAACAAATATTAACTGCCTCGTTGATCTAGTGGTGGCAAGCGCGACTGCTGATCGTCAAGTCCTAGGTTCGATCACCAGGTCGAGCAAAGTGTTATTCGGTTTTTCCGTGTGGAAAGCTAAGATATTAGTAGCAGCCCGGTTGATGGCAATAGGCTCGCCCCCTATTACATGGGACTTAGAGCCAAGCCACATCTGTCGGAAGATACGTCGCCGATCTTCTGTTGTGTAATTTACTCCAAGAATTTTAGTAACTCATCTTCGGTCAAATGTGTACGGTATGAGATGTTTATATGAAATTATGTGTACCGGCGGAAAAGCGGCGATGTATCTTCCGTCAGATGTGGCTTGGCCCTTAAACATAACGACGAAATTTGGGTGTTACTATACATCTCTGCCATACCCTTCGGGGAATACAGACGTGATGTTATGTAACAAAATATTATTTAACCTTTTAACTTGGGTACGGCGGCCCTGTTGGCATATTAAAAATACTAAGTTAGGAAATATGAACCAAAATTGCTCTCGTTACGTAATTTTTATCAGGTTTATTTTAGGTCTTATATGGATGTCGATCAAATATTGAGTTAATACATAGACTAAACTAAGTTATACAACGTGTTACAAAAATACTCCTCAAGCCGAAAAGGGGTTAAAAGGTCCCTTGTAAAGAGTCTATTGGCAATATTTGAAAACCGTAGAACGACCCAAAAAAAATTTTTGGATAAAACATAAAATAATCACCACTGAAACGCAACCCTAAAAACATAAAACTAAAAAGTAGACTACCTAGAAAGTTATTTACATTCTTACCTAATTTCCTCTGAGAGGTAAATGATACAGTTCGCGGGGACGATTTAAATTAATATTTTCTTTTTCATGGAGAATTATGTAACACGTTGTATATTATTGTGGTCTGGATATGAAAGGCTTCAATGACGTCACACTATACTAAAAGTATTCATTTTATAAGGGAATAGTTAAATCTAGTTTGTAACATGAATAACTAGCTAACTAAGACGTCGAATTTGATACTCTAACTAGATTGTTGTAAACTTTGAGTTTAAGACAAGTTTCACTGAGTTCCTTGAAAGTACTGAAGAAATATAACTATTTTACTTAATAAACTTTTAAGGGGCTCATGGCTAATTGCCAACCACGCGGATCATACGCTTTGCGAGGTACAGCTGGGCTTTGAATTGACAAGCATATCGTCAGTGGAAAGGTAAAAAGACTAAAGCGCCAATATACCTACTTTACAGTAGAGATATTAAAAGTATTTTTTTAAGAAAATAATTTAGTTATTTTTCTTCGAGTATATATACATATTAAATAGATAATTTAACTATCTATTTAATATGTATACTCTAAGAAAAATAACTATGTTTATTTTCTTAAAAAAATACTTCTCTTCTCTTCTCTTCTCTTCTCTCTACTGTAAAGTAGGTATATTGGCGCTTTAGTCTTTTTACCTTTCCACTGACGACATCATTTTGGGACCCAGTGCATAATATCAGCAAGCACATTGGATCACCGACGGCGCAACGAGTATTCCCAAGGAGGGTTGATGTCAGGCAGGCGGCCGGTCATAAAACAATAAGCCAAAACCTCTAACAACATGGATTTATGAATAACATGTTGTGCCGACCCCAACTAGTGTGAGATAAAGGCAGGAAGAAAAAGAAGCTGCGCTTTCCGCGTTAAGTCTGTGGATGGGTAACCGTTCGATACACATCGAGACCCCCCCATGCCTCGGAGAGCACGTTAAACAGTCGGTCCCGGGTGTTATATAAATACCTATGACAGTCGTTATGAGTAGTCAGAAGCCCGAAAGTCTGACAACCGGTCAAATCAAATCAAATATCGTTTATTTGTCAATGTAGGTATATTACAATAGATGGTAAGTAAGAAATTAGTTCGCTACATTGTATCCATACAGATATACAGTTTATTATATATTTATTTTTCTGGTTTGGCTTTAATTTATTTAATAACTATGTAGTATATTATAATTTTATTGACTATTCCACACACACACACGTAACACATAAGTTTATATTAATCTATTTATTGCTTTTGTTTGGTAGTATTCAAAATTAATATTGTATGTACGTAACATGTTTATTTATTTATTTGTGTCGTTATTGCCCGTGGCATCACTATGGTCCTATCTGAAAACCAGCGTTGCGACATTTTGTTTTTTTTTCTAAATGTCACAACATTATGCTGAGATAGGAGCCCTTTTTGGCCTCGTGCAGGTAGTCTAAATTCTTATTCTTTCTTTTTTTTAATATTGTTTTTGTTTCTGTAACTGCCTGTGTGAGTCCAAAATAAATAATTTTCTTTCTTTCTTTTTTCTTTCTTTCTTTTCTTTCATATACAAATTAGTTTGGTTTTTGTAATTCTAATCTAGGTATTTAACACCAATTATGTCTATCCTTGTAATTATATTAAACATATCATTATAGAAACATAAATATAATTATAACAGCTTTATTTATTATTCTACATCTGTATATATATTATTCCATATTTATTATTATTTCCATATTTAAGCTTAGGATATCGGCATTGCCCTGTAACTAGGTTGCGGAAGTTTGATGGCAGTCGCTCCGTGTAAAGTACTAGTATTCAGCCGCATCTGGTTAGACTGGAAGCTGACCTCAACATAGTTGGAAAGAGGCTAGGCAGAACTTAATAAACTTTTAAGTATTTGATTTTACACAGTAAATACATGTTATCTTGTCTGGTCATAATAAATGCGATCTCCAATTCATCTACCCGACATGGTTATTATAGAAATATTTCCTATGAATGAGGTCACGTTTGGCGCAGTAGTTAAGTGATTGGCTTTCTGTGCTACGGATCGTGAATTCGATTCCCGCACGGAACAAATATTTGTATGGCCTACCGATAGATGTTCCGGGTCTGGGTGTCTATGCATGTGAAGATTTGTGTCTGTAAACGCACCCACGATACAGGAGAATTCCTAGTGTGAGATAACGTTCTTTTTTAATAAATAAAATAAATAAATTATGAGCCCATGCTTAACAGGAGAAGTTAGCAGGCCGATGAAAAGATAAAAAGAGAACAAAAAAAGCCTTTAAAATGGGGCTATTTAAGGACCATGCGACTAATTTGCATGAACATGGATATAGAAGATTTTGCGACATATTTTTCAAACTATCTAATATTTCAAATATTAAAATACAGAATAACATTGAAAACGTAAATACTTATGTGGCCGTAAAGATTTAAGAAGCACGTTAGCCCCGTGGTTCTTATATAGCCCTATTTTACGTACTTCCCAATATAAACTCACGCCTTTTTCCCATGGAGGTAGGCAGAAACTATAGAACGCATCATTACACACTCCTTTATATCTAAATCGAATTATAACTATTATCGATTCTAAACCTTCATCCCAATTCATTGCACCTGCATAATAATCAGATACCGAAGAAAAAAATGTTTATAACCTTAAAAAACATCAAAGAATAAACCGCAAAGCTAGATTTGATGACATTCAACCCTTCTGCTCGTAAAAAGGTATCTTAATTCTGGGATAAAAATGTAAAAGAAAATATACATCGTCGAGTTCGGTTCGGTTAACGGGTTAACGATTGCTATGAGCATTGTTTGAAGAAATAATTGGCTTCGTATACTATTTGTGGAGATACAACCCACCAGCGGCTTTGCATATATTTTTATGTTTTACGCTATAACTTAAGAAAAACGTCAGGGGGTCCTACAAGGGTTAGGTAGAGGCGTAGATCTGTAGGTATTATCGTAAACCTAGCAAAGATTCATAGTCTGCAATATGACCTTGGGCAAACCATGGTGATTATTATATCTAAGTACTATATTAACTGCCTCGTTGGTCTTGTGGTGACAGGCACAACTGCTAATCGTGATGTCCTGGGTTCAATCCCCAGGTCGGGGAAAGTGTCATTGAGTTTTTTCATGTGAAATTCCTCATTAGCAGCTCGGAGTTTGGATTTGTGCCCGGTTGATGGCAATAGGTTTGCCCCTTTTTACATGGGACTTAAACATAACGGCGAAATGAGGGTGTTAGTATACACCTCTGCCCAACCTTTCGGGGAATACAGACGTGATGTTATGTTATATTCACCTCACACTGTAACTGAAAATATACATTTCACACAAAAAAAAACAGTTCTCGATGTCATGTGGATTCTACCAACTCGCACCAGGCCAACGTGGTAGACGAAGGCCTATAACGTTTCTTATTCTTAGAAGAGGCCCGTGCCCAGAGCCTGACCTGGATATTAAACTGATGACATCGCCCTCAGCAGCATAGTTCGTGATCACTATAAATGAATTTCTTTGAACAGAGATAACAGAGTAAGGTTCTATAATAGGTAGATGTTTATCCAGATATCTAACAACCAATATAACATGCATTCAAGGCGAAGCGAAATCCGAACGCCTTGCAATGGACCTTTGGGAACGATCACTATATTTCCTGAATACGGCTAGCGTTCTGAGCAAACAATATATATCTTGACCAAACCGGTATGTCTCCCTTAAGACCCCAAGCAGTAATGGTGTTACAGTGAAATAATGGAGTGTTTCTCAAAATAGAAGTTCCATAGTAAACTAACGCATAAGAGTGGGGCTTGTGGTTAACAACCGCGCCGATCATAATGATTTGCGAGGTCAAGCTGCCCTTGCCGCGGTCAGCCCGTGGATGGGTGACCGTTTGTTACATATCGAGACCCCGCCGTGCCTCGGAGAGTACGTTAAACAGCCGGTCCCGGGTATCATACCAATGACAGTCGTTACGGGTAGTCAGAAGCTCGAAAGTCTGATAACCGGTCTAACCTTAGTATATCGATTGCCCAGTAACTGGGTTGCGGAGGTCTGATGGAAGTCACTCCGTGTAAAATACTGGTATTCAGCTGCATCTGGTTAGACTGGAAGCTGATCCCAACATAGTTGGGAAAAGGCTAGGCAGAACAAGTTATCTAACACAAGAAAATGTATGGAGTAGAATCTTCTTATTGCTTCATTGGTAGCAGTGGTAGCAAGCAAAGCTGCTGAGCATGAAGACTTAAATTAATAGGTATGCCAGGTCGAGCAAAGTAAACATTGTCATAAGTAATCATCTTCCTGGTAAAGGTGCTGCTCATCAAGTAGACATTTATTTTAAAACGTTGCCCCGCGTTTTGATTTCTCCTGTATCGTGCGTTTACAGACGCAAATCTTCACATGAACAAACGCCCAGACCCAGAACAACTATCTGTAGGCCATACAAATATTTTTGTTTCGTGTGGGAATCGAACCTTCGACCCGTAACGCAATCGCTCAGCCACTGCACCAAACGTGTCGTCAACACTTGATCCAAGTAATTAATTGCCTTTTACGACAACCGCTTCACCGGGAACCACTTTTTACGGAAACATATCCCAGACAACGGCTTTTGTATTTCAATTCATAATTCAATATAACATCTTGAAGTAAAGCTAACCATTGTGTTCGGTTTCTTTACAATAATCGGAAAGACGGCTAGTTGAATGACCTATTTATCTAGTTTTCTCACAGATCAGTATTTATTCATGGTTCCACAAGTCTGTTTACTTGCAACGTGGGAGGTATAAAATGACTTTATATTTTTATTTAAAGGTATGTTTATAACAAGCAACAAGCACAAGCAGCAGTAGCCTAGCGGTTGAACGCTTGCCTTCTATGCAGGACGGTCTTAGTTCGATCCTGGCCCATACCTCTGACTTTTCGCATTCATATCAGAATTTGATTATCACTTCCGTTAAGGTGAAGGAAAAACATCGTGAGAAAACCTGCACACCTGAGAGGGCTCCGTAAAGTTCTCGATGGTGTGTGTAGTCTGCCAACCCGCACCAGACCAGCGTGGTGGACCAAAGCCTTTAGCACGGGGCTCTTCTCATGTTTAAATGTTTGTATTGTTAGTAGATTTAGGATGCCTAGGTAACCCACGCACCATAGATAGACGGCATAGACTATAAATTAGTAGCTCGTATTTTTTTTTTCTTTTTAACTATTTTGTGTTTGGGTTACCAGGTAATTATAATAATATGTTTAAATTTAAGTACACATTTTTGTTGTCGTTTTAAGTTTTTAATTTTAAGAATTTTAATTTATAAGCATACGTGTGCGTCCGCTTGGGCGATAAAATAAATACTTTTTCTTTCTTTCTTCTTTCTTTCTCTTCTCATTCTGAGAAGAGCCCCATGCTCAGTAGTTGGACAGTAACGGGCTAATATGTTAAGTTATTTATAACAAACATGCATATGTAGTAAAAATTACTGGTATTTTTACTTTTGCTCAATTATGAAGCTATTTACATTTGGTCGTCAAAACATTACGATTTCATAGGACAGACAAAAATTCAGGGACAACTTGTGACCAACGGATGCCCCTCAAGCTGAAGGGCAAAATCTACAAATCCATTATAAGACCTGTCGTGCTGTACGGATCAGAGTGTTGGGCCGTGAAGAAGACGGATGAAAGAAGATTACACGTAGCGGAGATGAGAATGTTGAGATGGATGTGTGGAGTGACGCGAATGGATAAAGTAAGAAATAAGTATATTAGAGGAAGTTTGAAAGTGGCACCAGTGACAGAAAAGTTGAAAGGAAAGCGTTTGTCTTGGTATGGGCATGTGCTGAGGAGGGATGAAACACATGTGACTAAGAGAGTGATGAATATGAATGTTGATGGATGGAGGGGGAGAGAGAGACCTAAGAAAAGATGGATGGATTGTGTGAGGGAGGATATGAAAGATAAGGGAGTAAATGATAATGAGACGGCTGACAGGGAAGAGTGGAAGAGAAAAACATATTGCGCCGACCCCAAGTAACTTGGGACCAGGGCAGGAAGATGATGAGGACAGACAAAAATTCCCAAATATCTGTAAACGTTGAACGTCAAAGTAAAAAGCGAATAATTAATTAAAAAGAAAACATGTAATGTAATCTTGTTTTCTAATGAAAACAGTCGATTTCTTTTCTGAATTTAAGTTGTATCGATAATTCTAATAAAATTTTCTTCAATCCATTATTAATTTTATTCTCTTTAGTGTCTGTTGGATATGAGAATCTATTAGAATTTGGAAAGTTCCAGAATTTACTTCAAGAGAATGTGCAAGGAATTCTCAATAAATTAATCAAGATATCTGACTCACACACACGCATTCACACACACTTGACACACACACACACATTTGAAAAACACGCACTCACACCCACCAAACACTAACACATACGTGTGACTAACACTGAATAATTTCGTATCCTCACGCTGATCCAATATCTTTGTCCGTCCGTCTGTTTTCGGCACGTCCGAGCCTTTGTCCGGAATTATGTGAGCTATTATCATTAGTCGCAGATGACGATCCTCCCAACTTACGTCTTATCTTTTATACGGAACTCCTTTGTCCCGTAATGGGTTTAGTGTCGGCTTCAGAAGGATAAAAATCTTATATCGTGTTAAGCCGCGTAGGTTCGCACTTTCGTATATACGATTTTGTAAATTGTTTCCGCATTTTGGTCAGTTAATAGAATTCTACTCTTTGGTATGTTTCTAGAATGTATTAAAATATAGTTATGAGCATCACCGTATCGTTTTCTTTAAATGATTTTCATGATTTCTTAATAATTACCAATCGCGCGGGTCATACGATTTGAGAGGTTAAACTGCGCTTGCTACGATGTCTATGGATGGATGACCATTCACTACACATCGAGATCCCTCCGTGTCTTCTTTTTGTCGATTTTCTTTTTAATTCTTGATTATTCATGTCTTTGATTCCAACCAAATAAAGATTAATTAGAATTTGGATAATTGTTGGATTTTATGTTGTAGCCAGGTATATTTCCTTTTGATTTTCCTCTAATTAAAAGTAAACATCCCCCTTCAGCCTACTGAACCATTTCTTAAAACAATCTGAGCTCTTTGATTGTGCCGGTTCCACCCTAACTAGGGACCAAATGGTACCTTCATTCATGTCACCGTAATTGGCAATTAGTGCGGTCGATCCTGTTTATCAATGCAAGAGCCATGTTTAGCTAACCACCTACTGAGCTGAATATCAATGAGATTAAAAATTAATTCCATTTTTAATGATATTGCGGACAAGATTGGTAGAGCTTAGGAAGTTTTATTCCCTAAAATGGTATCCAAAATTAGAGAAAGAAAATGGAGTTCGTTGATAAGATTTTCGTGTAATTTGACTATCAGATTCATGGGATTAGATCAAAAAATCTCAAAATCGGAAACTTTACAGCTAGTTCACACAGAAACTGTTTACAGGATCCGTTTTAGCGGATCCGTTTTTATTTTGGTGATGGCGCCTGTAGTTGTATGAGCGAGTTCACATACACGGCATTATTCCGAATCCAGTAAAAAATACTGGTCTGACATTTTTACACATTCCCCTTGTCATCAAAAACTGAATGCCGGAACGTGTATGGAGAAATATGGGTGCCTTCACACACGATCCGTTATTTTTATCGTATCTTACTTGCCAGATGCGACGCAGCTGCAATTTGTTTAACTGATCCGTCGGTACAGATGTGAACAACACATCCAGTACCAACAGATCCGTTAAAACAGATCCGCTGTGTGAACGGGCTCTTACGGAGACACGTTATGTTAATATTGAGAAAACGGTAACTCCAGAATATCGTGGAAAAGCTAATCTAATCCACGCTTGAAATTACCAACAATGTTAGAGTAGGTAATAATAATATTCTTACTTTCAATTCCACATTTATGTCAACCCAACCACTGATTGTAGGCGAATAAATAACCCTAAAATATGTGGGCCGCTTTGCTCCATTTGAGATTCCAATCTCAGCCTCACTCACAAACTTCAACAAGGCTACTAGGTACCCAAAAATGTAACATTTACGAACATCGCGTATTTCAAGAGACGCGCGCCCATTTCTCAGTGTAAGTGCTGGAAAAAATCTCTAAATGCGTCATAAATTCAGTTTGAATATGAGGACAAAATATAAACGGGCAGTGCGCGTGGCGACGCGTCCCAACGCTGGGACACTTGCAATGAAATATGCAGAAGGGGTTTCAAGTAGTCGCTACTCGCTACATAGAATCTGTGCAGCTGTCGCTAAGGGAGCTTCTCGAGAGTAGCCACCGTGAAACAGGGTAAGACCGCGTCCAGATTTGTGTTATTACGATCGTATTTGTAAGACAAGATGATGACGGGACTTGAAAATCTCTGGGGTGTATTGTAGTGGAAGAAGCTAGCGAATTTCGTTGCGTAAAAGGTTTGTACTGTCTACTGTGATTCTGGGTGATATTTGTAGCTCTATAATAATTGTGTGGCCTCGACGAAGAGTTGGGCATTGCTCCCGGAGGATATAATACGGGACAACTAAAAGCTTTTTGGAAATGGATGTGATATCAGCGTTCACATTTCTGTAAAATAATAAAATTGTGAATATCGGATCACTTTAACTCCTAGTTTTTGAAAAATTGATTAATTTTATCAGTTGTCAAATTGCGTGTCAACGAATGTGATTGGTTGGTCAGCATACTAACAACCAATGACATAACTTGACATAAAATTTGACAACTGAATAGTTAATTTGTGTGATGATCAGCTTTTTAGATACCGAGGGTATGACTTAAGGTTTCCGTGTAAAATCTGGTCGAGAGTTAGATACTTATCATATCATAAGTAAAGGAACAGTTCTTTAAAGCCAAGTAGAACTAGGTTCAATTGGATGTAATGCAAAATTTGGAAAAGGCCTATCTCCGACGGTATAAAATGGCTGAATAATTAGAAAAGAAATAACATAGACAATAAAAAGAAACTTAAGAAAAGCAGTTTAGTTTTTGTATACCCTAAACCGAGATCCGAACCGAACGGGGTCATTGTACTCATCATTATGAACAACTTTTACTACAGGAGCAAAATTGAAGTGGCGATAAAAAAAAAGCTGCGGTTCCATACATTTTGTCGAGTTATGTGAACATAAATGTTTGGAACAGCTGACAGCAGTACCATAGTAAAAGTTGTTCATTATGATGAGTACAATGACCCCTTTTCAGGTTTAGGGTGTACAAAAAATAAAATTGTATAGGACATGAAAAAAAAGACAAGAAAAAAATAAGCACCGCTACATTTCCATTCTCCCTTCTCAGCACAAAACAGAAACCCATTTAACTAATAAAGACAATACACATCTCGCAAATGTAGACGCACCCTTGCTCACACATTTAAGCCGAGCCACATGTACGTGTGGAGATTATGTATGCCCTATTTTTATTCAAATAGCATAGGAACTATGAATTGGATTGAGTATGATGGCTGTAATATACAGAAGAGTGGGTGTGTCTGTGTTACGTTATTTACCAAATGATAACGGTTCGCGTGATTCTTGAAAAGAGTATCTCGTTTCCATGAATTTGGAGTTGAGTTTGTGTGAGAGTTTGGGGTGCACGTGTACCGTGATTAAATTTTGTTCCTTGTTTTGTTTTGCCGACTTTGCGGATGAATACAGGTTGTTATTTTCTTTTTTTCGGAAATTGTGTAACGAAGTAATATTCAATGTGTATTTTTGAAGCTTCCTCGAAATCTATCTATATTCTATATATATTATATACATATAATAAATCTGTAGACTTGGCGTGTCTGTACATAGCAAATATTTTGAAAAATCCTGGTTGGGGTGTTAAACGATAACCAATAGAACCCATTTCTAACATTTTTGGAATTTTGTCTGTTTGTATGTTTATCTGTTTGTTTGTGCAAGCATCACGTAAAAACAACTGATCCAATGTTGTTGACTTTTATAAACAAATATTTTGCTTATCTCCATGTAACCTATCGTTTTTGTTTCATCGCAATCGGTTCACGCAATCAAAAGATATGCGAATTTTAAGTTTTCTAGAAGAACTTAGCATGTGCATGTTTATACCATTTATTTTCAATAGATGGCGTTACGTGTATCAAATCCCGTTGTGAGGAAATATATTAATTACAACGAATAAATCCACAGATTACCTAATATTGAATTGGTACCTATTCTCAGTCTACGGAAGGTCTATTGAAATGCTATATTTATGAAGAGGGTAGGTACTAAGCTTTTATCAAAAAAAATCGAAGATATTGTTATTTAGGATTTATTAGGTACCTATCTATATGAATGGTAGTGGAAGAGAAATACACTCAATTTCATAAATGAGTGTATTCATAATTATTAATTGTGCAAGGCAATACGATAGATTAATTTGAAATAATTATCCAGTCTAACCTTAGGATACCGGCATTGGCCAGTTACTAGGTTGCGGAGGTCTGATGGCAGTCGCTCCGTGTAAAATACTGGTATTCAGCCGCATCTGGTTAGACCGGAAGCTGACCCCAACATAGTTGGGAAGAAGCTAGGATGAAGAAGAAGAATTTGAAATAATCATATATTTTATTAACATTATCATAAATCTGTGGACTTGCCGTATTTGACAATGATAGGTAAATACTTTATAAATAATAGTGGGAGTCGTTAAAAGATAAGAAAAAAAAAACCATTTCGATCATTTTTGGAATTTTTGTCTGTTTGTCGGTTTGTTTGTTACAGTGTGATTGACTTTTATAGACAAATATTGAGCGTATCTCGGAGTAACATTTAGTTTCTATTTCATCCTAATCGTTTCGCTCAATCTAAAGTTATTAGAATTTAAAGTCATTAAGAAAACAGTTAGCATCATTTGTTGTAACATATTTGCTCAATAGATGGCGTTGCGTGTATACTAAATTACGTAATCTATTTTCCGTTCAGTTTTAAACGTGTACAGTTTCCGGTTAGCTTATGTTATGCTATGAAGCTGCTTCTCGCACGATTAGCTCTCTCCTGTATACCTAAGCAATCTGAGCTATCTTTATGCACACATCCCTTTTTTTATCGTTGGATAATCCTCATCGATGTCCCTCGCCCAGGGAAGGCGAGGGGGTCTGCCGGAGTCTTACCGGCTAAATACCAACGGTGTCCCTCCTTCTGACCTAAGCCCGGGGTCACGGGATTCGCTATTGCATGCACCGCAACCCCGGCAGGTCTTGGCCCAACAGCTTCTTCTGATTGATCTCTCCAGTGGTGGGGCAATTTGATGAATAAAGTTGTAATGTTGTAATGTCTTTTGATGAATAATGTTATTATTATAGGTAATGTTATTATACTAACAACACGAAAAAAAAAAACAAAAAATAATTGTCCCCTGCCCTGCAACTTCCTTCTGAGAGGCGCACGCGGAATCCTCCCGGGCCTGTTACTGGTCGGGCGACGGGTCCCCTAACCCGCCGCCCGCAGGCCAGTCACTAGGATTAGCCGGAGATCGTCAGGTGCCCTCCGGCACCCGGGGTGTCTAGCCGGAGAAGGGAGGGAGGAAGACGCCTCCCTCTCCCTCTCCGCTACCTCCTTGGTGACCATCACCTCTTCGCAAAAGGAAGCGACGGCCTCCCACGCACTCTCGCTCCCCACCATGGACAGAACCACAGCCGGAAGCGAGAGGTCACCACCCACTGCCGCTACCAGGTCACGGCGCTGCGCTGTCCACGCAGCGCACACTTACAGCGTCTGCTGCGCCGTGTCCTCCTGGCAGTCCACACAGTGGTGACATCCGAGCGACTGCTCCCGGTCTATACGACACAGGCACTTCCCGAAACAGCCATGTTCCGAGAGTACCTGCGTCAGCCGGAAGCTGAGGGCGCCATGACGCCTCTCCAGCCACATGCACTCATCCCTGGTGTTTCTACTGCTAACATTGTTCACATGGAAACCTTATTATAATGGACCTGACTACTGATAGAAATACAACATATTTTGTTTAGTATAAATCCTAATTTTCAAATCTAACAAACTAAACATCTACTCAGCCTAAACCGTTGGTGAAAAAAATATAGAACACCCGAAGCTATGTGAGGTTTCCGTTTTTTATGTATTTTTTCATAGTTGTTAGAATAAAGAAAGGTTTTAAGAAACCCACCTAATCTATACCTAATAATAATTACATAATAATTTCAGTTAAGCAAGTAATAATAAATATATCTCGTCATGAAGCAAAAACTATTTAAGGCCAAGCCACATCTGACGGAAGATACATCGCCAATCTTCCGCCGGTACATATAATTCCATATAAATATCTCACAGCGTACACATTTGACCGAAGATGCGGCACTAAAATTCCTCGAGTAAATTACGCGACGGAAGTCGGCGACGTATCTTCCGTCAGATGTGGCTTGGCCCTTAATTATTGTGTAAGTCCTACCAAGAAAATTAGAATTACCTACCCCAATTCTTATTCTGCCACAACAAATGGGATAGATATATTCGTTTAATAGCTGTAGGTACCACAAACCAAAATTACTCTACAAGAGCATCTGCAATCCCTTAAACCTACGAAAACAAATAGCATATAACTCTGTTTCGGATTACTTAAAGGAGAACAGGGCAATATAACACACTTTTGGCTAACCTCAAAGACGAGCGTCGCCTGGCTCAAAAGCTAGTCGTAAATAAAGGTTAATTAGTATCGCACTCAGACCATCGCAGTATTAATTACGTACTAGATCCATCTAATAATCCGCCACTGCATTTCATGTTGCACAAATTCAGTGATGCTACACACCGCTGTTTTTTGCGTACAGATTTACTCGATTATTCTGATCGATTTTGTTGATCAGTCGGTCACTAAAATCAAATCGTATAATTTGTTGTCTTCAGACACCAATATACAAATTCACATTTGTTTTAAAGACCTTCGCAGTGTTTTCTGTAGGCGAATGCTGTCGAGTTACTAATGTAAACATAACCCTAATTTAAGTGAATTTTTAATGGAAAATTCTCGTTTTGCACATACTATTTCATTAAATTGAAAACATTATTCATATCTATGTATGATATAAATTGTGCATGTCGCAAAAAAATAAACTAAAATGTTATAGGACAGTTATTGCAATTCGATTAAAAAATCGTTTATATTAGCGTTCGTTTACGACAGTATGTGAAACGTTCGTAGTAGGCCTACTGAGTTATATCACGCACAAATTAACTGATCGTGTGCTCAAGTGGCTGAATTGATATTAGATATGGTCACCAGAAAATCATCTATTTCGTATACCTCGTCCATTGTCCTATATTAATACTAAAATTATAATTATAGCAGTGATAGCCAAGTGGTGTGACTGTCAGACTGCCAAGTCATAGGTCTCGAGTTCCAACCCAAGGCACGCACCTCTGACTTCGTATTCATGTGCGTATTGTGTAAATTATCACTTGCTTTGAAACGGTGAAGGAAAACTTAATTCATGCCTGAGAGATATTTCTTGATGGCATGTGAAGCCAAGTCAGAGGCCCATGGGCAGCAAAAACTCTGACACCAGGTTAGTCATTAACCACACGAAAAGAAGTAGATTCTAAAATTCACTCTTAGTTTCTTGCAGTTAACGCCCACTAAATTCTACAGCATGGCCGCTTTGATGACGTAGGTTTAAAAACGATTGACCGCACAGTTTATACAGAAAAACCATTTAAAACTCATCTCGATTTTGGCCACCTTCTCCTCACACATGGGCAAGTACTCAAACGCTACTCAATTTTAAGTTGCCGTTAATTTGACAGTGACAGTGACAGCACGAGACTTAACGGCAACTTAAAATTGAGTAGCGATTGAGTATTTGACGAATAGACATGGCAGTAAACATAACATAACATCTTCCTCCTAGCCTTTTCCCACCTATGTCGGGGTCAGCTTCCACTCTAACCAGATGCGGCTGAATACGAGTATTTTATACGGAGCGACTGCCATCAGACCTACGTAACCCAGTTACTGGGCAATAATCGATATTCTAAGGTTAGACCAGTTGTCAGACTTTCGGGCTTCTGACTATCCGTAACGACTGTCATTGGTATTCGTATGATAAGCGGGACCGATTTAACGTGCTCTCCGAGGCACGGAGGGGTCTCGATGTGTAACGAACGGTCACCCATCCACAGACTGACCGCGGCAAGGCACTTTGCTCAACCTGGGGATCGAACCTTAGACCCCATGCTCAGCAGTTGCACTTGCGATCACTATACCAACAAGGCAGTCTAATCAAACTTTGGTACATCATAATTATCTGCAATCATATTTGCGTATATTTCGTATGCAAGTCACTCGAGCCATCCAATGTTGTGTTATCCAAACGCATCCTCAATATTCCACAGTATAATACAGAATCAATAAATCAGGCACAATATACTTGCAAATTGAACACAATTGTCGCCGACGACGACACAAAGGACATTCAACGCACACGACAGGAGGAATTCATACGAGCGAATATTTTACTAATGACAGTCACACTATAGTTTGTAGCAGACGTTTTACTTGAAACGGTAATAAAAGTTGCCTTTGAACAGTTTTCGCCAGTTTTCGCTGAAGTGGTACTAGATTCTTTTGTTTTTTTTTCTATTCGTAGGTCAATGTATTCATTTGTGAGACTATTTTTATGATTCTTGCACTATACCTATAGTTTCTGTATTCAGACCACGGTTTGGACAGATTTGTGGTCATATTCACAAAGGATGCATTTTCATACTGGCGGACACTTTAGTATGGAAACTTTACCCACGGCAGACACAAATGAAATATAGCAGAATGTATTGATATATGGCTCTGATTTACTATGATATTAGTCGCATTAATGTGGGTAGTGGGAATCTTAAAAAAAATTAAAGTATCGTAATATAACATTAGTAGGTATGTCGCCGATGTACTAATGTTACTAAAGTGATGTAGGGAACTGGTGTACTTAACCAGAGGGTTGCAAGTCCGAATTCTTGCTCGCGAAACAATTTTTATATATTTTCGTCGATGTTTTATATAAAAAAAACGGGATGAAATTGAATGACCACCAAAAAAACAATCGTTACCCTAAACAGCCTCATCCAAAAAAAAAATAATATGTACAAATAAATGAAACCTGTACCAAAATCTTTTGGGCTATTTAAGTCATGCCTGCTCTACAAAAACTTTTCATAACCCAAAAAGGCCACGCGTGCACCAAATTTTAACTAGCAAAGTTTTGTGTCATTACTACCCAAATATATCACTACTGCGAGAAACTGGATGTAATCTGGGCTTTAGGGCACCCCGACTCGGACAGGTTAGGTTAGAAGGGGATGGCGGGGTCGTGTGAGCGAGTGAAGCGAGCGAATAGACCCCGCCATCCCCTTCGTGGTTATTTTTTTATAAACCATCCAGAAGTAGGAGCCCCGCAAAGCGGGGCTCCGTCGACGAAGCCCACCCTCGACCATGCATAGATTCATTCATTTATATTTTTTGGGTAAACAATGATTTTTGTATATTAATTTACTTTAATAGGATAAAATTGTGTAACATATTTGGATGAAATTTTTAAATAAAATGCGAGTACATATTTGGTGCATGCGTGGCCTTTTTGGGTAGCTCAGCGATTATTCTGAAGATACTTGCCTATTTTAGGTTAGCAGACTTTACGTTTATTGGTGATAATTTCATATTAAAATGGGGATTAAATTCTGGTAAGTACTTACGATTTTTTGGGCGTTATATTTCATTATATCTGGTGATTGCTTAAACCTAAGCCAAAAAAAACTGTTCGTTTTTCTCCCATCGATGTTTAATCAAACAACTATTTACAATGAAAGGACACATTATTTTCTTTAGTTTAAAATAATTTTGATTAATGTCCGCCACTCTTCACAAAGCGGGTCAAATATGCCCTTTGTCTTTTTTAATTTCCTTTGATGTACTTTTAAGGTGTGCAGGCCTGTCGTACAGCTAGTTCACACAGAAACTGTGTACAGGACCCGTTTTAGCGGATCCGTTTTTATTTTGGTGATGTCGCCTGTAGTTTTATGAGCGAGTTCAGATACACAACATTATACATATTCCGAATCCAGAATAAAATACTGGATCCGTTATTTTTATCGTATCCTGCCTGCCAGATGCGACGTAGTTGCCATTTGTTTAACTGATCCGTCGGTACAGATGTGAACAACACATTCAGTACCGACGGATCCGCTATGTGTGAACGGGATCTTAGGTGTACAAAACCTCTTTGTAATAGAACTTAATTGAAGGCGATCATGGTTGGTACTGTGGATTTTAGTGGATAACCTTGTCTACCGGGCCAATAGTACGATTGATTCGTGTACGTACAATGCATAAGCATAAAGCATCATTAGCCCCTTACGGACCCATACCTGGGCAAGGGCCTCTTCTTAGAATGAAGGGGGTTTTAGACGTTAGTCCACCACGCTGGCCTGGTGCGGGTTGGCGGTCTACATAAACCGTCGATAACTTATCTTAGCCCTCTCAGGCGTATAGGTTTTCCTTCTCCGTAAACTGCGCATATTGCACACAGTGAAAATAAAGCTTCAGATCAAATTATATACTCAGCCATACTATTATTTAACTTACATAAAAATGAGCAACTGACAGCAACACATAGGTATCTGTCATTCCCACGTCAAAACCAAAATAAAACCCTGTATTCCAACAAATGTGTTATATTCTTCATGTTTAAAACATTATATTCTAAGAGATTCTATTATACAGACACCAGTTTTACCAGATATTACCCTCATTTCTTGGGAGGCATCAAATAATAGATAGGCAGTTCAGTGGAGCCTAAAAGAACAGTTTTGACTGAATCTCAATGAATCTACTCTATTCTGACCTAACCCTTTCACGGTTCAATAAAATCTCTTTTGATCTACAATTGGTTGTCGTACCTTTTCAAGTAAAGTGAATTGAATTATGAAATGTTAGTACAATACGACGAAATAATTGGAATGATATTTGGATGACTTGGGTATTCAAAATTGGTTTAGAATTTTTATATTATATTTTCTTTAGTATTTTTGCAAATGGCATGCCAATCTGAATTGTAGTGAATTGTTAGTAATATATTTCAGATAGTCACTTAGGTAAGTATTTTCTAAGTTCATAATTTATAATTCGGCAACTTCTTTAGATATTGATAGAACGACGTCTGAATAAAAATATAATTTAGATATAACTTTTCTTCGCAGTTCCATCAAAATGTATCTATATTTCGAATCAAAATTCTAAGAAATTCATACCTACAACAGAATTCTATTTTCACATTTGAACACACATCAAAAAAAGTTTGCGATCACTTTGAAAAATCGAAATATTTTTTGTTACGGTAGATTATATTATGATTTCTTCGTCTTTTTAGATTCTTTATTTAAAAATATAGATTTAGAATATAAAACAATTCAATTGTTTTTCCATATAAAAACGCTTTCAGTCCTAGCTTACGCTCATTCAAAAATCTGATTTAGTCAATTTTAACGGATTTAAAATAGATTTCGCGGAATGTTGTGTTTGAAAAATGCCAAGAGGATTATCAGAAGTTTTACGAGCAAGAATAGTAAACTTTGAGGGAAGAAGGATACACCACGAGAGAAATAGCACGCAGAGTTGCTATATCCCAATCCTGTGTCGTGACCACGTTGCACAGGTACCACGGGATGGGTAATTTAGCTGACCGACCCCGCAGTGGTCGCCCAACTGTTTTGACTGCTGCCCAAAAACGCTATATTAGATTGCTGGCAGCCCGTGACCCAACAATCAACGCCACTAAAATAATAGCAGAAGTTCAGGCCGCCTCTGGGCTTGAAGTTAGCACTCAGACCATTCGGAATTGCTTGCACCAGGCTGGATTACGAGCACGGAGGTCTTGGCGAGCTCCTCTGAATTCCCGGCAACGTCAACGACGGAGATTACAGTGGGCTAGGCTTCGGCAAAATGAAGAAGAAAACATTTGGCAAAACTGTCTCTTCGTTGACGAATCGCAAATCAGTACTCATCCAGATAACCGACGTGTCCGTGTGAGAAGACCAGGAGACCGTGAAAGGCAAAGAACTGCCGCTGGAACAGTTCAGCAAGGGGGAAATCAGTGTCCTTTTGGGGTGGTATTATGATTGGAGCTAGAACGCCTTTGATCCCGTATCGAGGCTTCATGACAGCAGACATGTACATAGCAGTTGCTATTGATGGAATTGTCAGACCATTCCGAGTAAACCATGGGCACCAATTTGTACTGGTCGATGATAATGCGCCCGCCCATCGAGCTCTACGAGTCAATGCTGCTCTCCGAGAATACGACATCACAAGGCTAGACTGGCCTGCTGGCTCGCCTGACTTAAACCCAATAGAGCACGCGTTTACAGCGCGTAACGCTATTACAGCTATACATACAGCTGGGCTATATTATACAGCTGGGCTCTGTTTAGAACCGTCAGCCACGTCCCCAGACAGTGCCAGAGCTCAGGGAAGCCGCTATTCAAGAATGGGACAGGTTACCCCAAGAAATGCTGGATAACTTGATTCTCAGCATGCCCAGGAGGATCTTCGCATGTCTTCGAGCCAGGGGAGGAGTTATATTATATTGAATATACACCTCTTATTAATAAATTATTGTTTAAGTTTGGTTAAACAGTCTTTTTCTTTCTATCAAATTTCTGTTACAATTACATTATCATTAATTACTCAATTTTTTTTATAAAAAATAAGAAATAGTTTTATTTTTTAATTTCAAACTGGGTATTTCTATTTAAAGAAAACACACAACAAAGAATTTTTCTTGATAAAGTTCAATTTAAAAAATATATCAGCTTATGCTAGTGATCGCAAACTTTTTTTGATGTGTGTATGTAGACATCGTGCAAAAAGCGATCTAGAAACATCAAAGTATGACACGTCTTTTTAAGGGTTCATTATTCTTAGTATCGTCTCAATTCATGGAATATAAAAATAATAATGTATTTTTTTACGAACTAAAAAAGTCGACTTCGTTTATTTAAAAAAGAATTTGTGTGTTATATTTTTAGTTGACCCTGGATTTTTAAGTCCAGGATAAAGTTAGGAAAAATATATATTTAGATATTTGCCAAACGTTATATATTTGTCCGGACTGCCTCGGTCTGGTGACTAATAGTGGCTCTCGAAAGGAAGTGGCTCAAGGGAACAATTGCCTCACCACTGGAGAGGTCCACCAGAAGAAGCTGGTGGGCCGAGACCTGCCGGGGTTGCGGTGCATGCAATAGCGAATCCCGTGACCCCGGCCTTAGGTCAGAAGGAGGGACACCGTTGGTTTTTAGCCGATAAGAGTTCGGCAGACGCCCTCGCCTTCTCCGGGCGAGGGACATCCATGAGGATATTCCAACGAAAAAAATAAAATGGTCTAGTGGTGGCAAGCGTGACTGCCGATCGTGAGGTCCTGGGTTCGATCCTCAGGTCGGGCAAAGTGTTATTGGGTTTTTCCATGTGTAATTTTTCAGTAGCAACCCGGAGTTTGGATTTGTGCCCAGTTGATGGCAATAGGCTCGCCCCCTACTACATGGGACTTAAACATAACGGCGAAATGAGGATGTTACTATACACCTCCGCCTAACTCTTCGGGAAATATAGGCGTGATGTTGTGTAAAATGTAAACAAACAACTAGCCACTTTTCATTTAATTCCTTTGTTAGGTGACAATTATACGAAACAATAGTTTTTTTAAAAGTAGGTAGTATTTTGGAATTTTGTCTTATGCTTTAGTGAATTTGGTAAATAGCAAACGCACGGATCATAAGATTTACGAGATTAAGCTGCGCTTGTCACGGTCAGTCCATGGATGGGTGACCGTTCGTTACACATCGAGACCCCTCCGTGCCTTGAACAGCATATTAAATTGTAGGTCCTGGGTGTTATACGAAATGTTTTGACAGTTCGTTACGGGAAGTCTGACTACCGGTCTAATCTTAGGATATCGGCATTCCCCAGTAGCTGGGTTGCGGAGGTCTAAAGGCAGTTGCTCCGTGTAAAATACTGGTATTCAGCCGCTTCTGGTTAGACTGGAAGCTGACCACGACATAGTTGGGAATAGGCTAGGCAAAATCAGAATCATTTCCGTGAAATTATGGTATAATAAGTACATGCTGTCTCCCACTTGATCAGAAATCCAAATTTCATCCATCCATCAACAATGCTGTATGCTACGTCATCATCAACAGTACTTAGCCGTGAATTACAAAACCAAGCCGATACATTATTGAAGTGTACAGTACATTACTGATGCATACAGTCCATTCCACGTACTTAACAGTAGCTTTATATTCCTTGACAGATCGAACAGACCCTTACGTTTAGTAGGTAATATAGCATTACACACATACATAATTAGCCCATTACTGTCCCACTGCTGGGCATGGGCCTCTTCTCAGAATGAGAATGGGTTAGGCCTTAGTATACCATGCTGGCCTGGTGCGGGTTTGCAGACTACACATACTATCGAGAACTTTATGAAACCCTCTCAGCCTATTGTCTAGCGTGTGTACATGCAGTGTGTGTGCCTTCCATGCAGGATGGTCTGAGTGCCACCCCAGCCTGCACCTCTGACTTTTCGAATTCATGTGCGGATCAAAATTTGAATATCACTTGCGTTAGCGATGAAGGAAATACATCGTGAGGAAACCTGCACACTTGAGATGGCACCATAAAGTTCTCAATAGTGTTTGTAGTCCGGCAACACGCACCAGACCAGCGCAGCGTGGTGGACTAAGGCCTAAACCCTTCTCATTCTGAGAAGAGGTCCTCGCCCAGCAGTAGGCTAGTTATGTGTATGTATGATGTCAAAGACAAAATTAACTAAGAATTTCTGCACACAATACGCAATCACACTTTCTCCCAATTTGGCATCAAACACACAGATTAGCTGCCGCGAATATTGCCACTAAAAATATAGTATGTGTGCATCTGGTTCCAAATAGTTCTGAATTCCCTTTGCATCTTAAAACTGTCCCACTGCAGGGCAAAGGCCTCTTCTCACACAGAGAATAAATGAGCATTGATCATTACTTACTCACTGTGGGTTGGCCAGATTTCAGACCGTGAGTGCAGGCTCTCTCATGATGTTTTCCTTCACTGTATGTCAGTAGTGTCTTGATTAACCAAGAAAGTACATAATAACCGGTCCAACCTTAGGATATCGGCGTTGCCTAGTTACTGGGTTACGGAGATCTGATGGTAGTCGCTCCGTGTAAAATACTCGTATTCAGCCGCATCTGGTTAGACTGGAAGCTGACCCCAAGATAATTGGGTAAAGGCTAGGATGACTGGGTTTGAACCTACAACCAGGTAGGTGACAAACGGGTCCGTAGACTCCGAGCCACCGTGGTATTTTTCTTTTAATTCCTTTCCTTTCATTTGAAACCCTAAAAGGAAATTAAAAATCCAATTCCATCCCGATTGATGTTTACTCGTTCTAAAGTTAATTGCTACACGAACTTGTCTTGAAGTCTTGACTTGGCGCAGTTTTTAATTTGATTAACTAGATCTTGGTAAACTACCGCAAATTTATTAAAAGTTATATTTATAAATATTATGATAGAAACTTCAAGCTTCAAGTTTTCTAAGTTACTTAGCTTATCCTTTTAGATTTCTCCGTATGTTGGAGGCTCGGACAAAAATATTTATAACAAGCTGTGTCCTTACGCCTCCGCCCGTAGCCTATGTTACTCAGTGATAATGTAGCTTTCTAACGGCAATAAAATTTTTGAAATCGGTTCAGTAGTTTTTAAGTTTATTTGTTACATACAAAAATCTAAAAATACAAATCTTTCTTGATTATAGTTCCTTCAAATTTAATTGGGTATCTAAAAATTTAAGTACTCCTAAGAACTAAGATACTTACCGCAGAAATCTAAATATTGTGTTATTATTTAGATTTCTGTGGTACTGTGTTGTTTTATATTGTTCTCTCACTATCCTAAATCATTGTACTCTGTAATTTTTAAAGATATTATTTTTAAAAGAGTAACCATGGAGTTTCTTGCCGGCTCTTCTCCATAGCAAACGACTAATTGGAACCGTGCATCTAAATTCGACTTTTCATAAGCACCAGTTTTGGTTTATGTGAAATTAAAAATGTTTGATTTGATTTGATTTTGATACTTAGGCCCCATCATACCAGTCCGTTTACGTCCACCGGCCTACCGTAGACAGCTATAAAGAAAACAATAGTGTCACTGATTTTGAGACAATACCGATCTTAAGATATCTTTTGGTCGAGTGTGGCGAACATCAAAAGTGCCGAGCTCACGCGGCGTGAACGTTGCGCAATCTTTCACGCGTCGCATGTCCGAGGATACGCCAAGAAATCGTAAGCATGATGACGCGTTTATCGACACCATTTATCGTACTCTCATCTCGGAGTCCGTCGTTCGCAGGACATAAAACGTGTCCATGTTTAATGGTCTATAAACTATGAGAATAACAGAACATCCACTACTATCGTTCTTATGGCTAGTAAGTAGTTTTCATCCGTTATAGGTATAAAACATTTGATATGGTAGATAGTAAACATTTGATTTTAAACCACGGTGTACAAATTGCTGTCTACTCTTTAATCCAAAAACATAACCAATCTCATTTGTTTCTCAGAGAGTCTCACGAGAAATAATTTTAGGAGTTATAGAAGGTATTTACATAACATAACATCACGCCTATATTCCCCGAAGGGTTGGCCAGAGGTGGATTACTAACAGCCTCAATTCACCGTTATGTTTAAGTGCCATGTAATAGGGGGCGAGCCTATTGCCACCAACCGGACCCAAATCCAAACTCTGGGCTGCTACTGAGGAATTTCACACGGAAAAACCGAATATCACTCTGCCCGACCTAGGGATCACACCCAAGACCTCACAATCAGCAGTCGCGCTTGGCTAGAGGTATTTTGACTAACACAAAATTTAATAAAAATATCTTAATTTGGTTGCATTTTGCGTTTCCATCCGGTCAGTCAGTTACTTCATAACGAGCTTAAAACCCAGTTGTATATACCAATTCAACCGCAAAAACCACACGTACAAACAGACCATAGATTAGCCTGTAGCGAATTAAATTTTCTATTTTTATTTATAGAATATTTAAGTCTGTACGTCGCGCTTTACTCGACAACACTGGCTCCATATTCAAGCACACAAACCCAGTCGACATTTTCAAGGCCTTTTCTCATGAAATCTGATATGAAATATGCAAAAAACGTTCCTGGCTGGTTCGTACCGTACTTGGCAATATTATGTAATACTGGATACTAAAGGTGACTTTATTGAATTAAGTTACCAGCTATTTGTGTTACTACTCTATTATGGGGGATCAGTAATAGTGGAAGGTAGCATTGGACCTTGTTATTCAATTATTTAGATTGTAGAAATGGAATACAAATAGAGCCGTGTAGTGGCCCGATTAGTAATAAACCCTTCCGTAAATATGCCATGGAGGTGCATGGAGATGGAGGTAGCAAAAGTTGGTGAGGGATAAACCTAGATCTATAGAACTAGATACTTTTTTTAGTAGCCTTTAGAATGCTCCGTTGCTGAGCCAAAGGCCTTCCCTTTTGCCTTCCAAACATCTCTATGTTGTACCGTTTCTAACCATGCCGGCCCCGCAAACATGTCTAGATCGTCACGCCACCTTTTTTTTTTTTTTTTCTCGTTGGAAAATCCTCATGGATGTCCCTCGCCCGGGGAAGGCGAGGGGGTCTGCCGGACTCTTACCGGCTAAAAGCCAATGGTGTTCCTTCTCCTGACCGTACGGCCAGGGTCGCGGAATTCGCAAAAGCATGCACCGCAACCCCGGCAGGTCCCGGTCCGCCAACCCATGGCGGACCTCTCCTTTGTGGGGCCTAGCCCCACGTCCTCCTATCGTCACGCCACCTACGCCGCGGCCGACGATAGATAGATTATTATTTTGAAATCTATCACACTGCGATCAGTAAGCTGTCTGAGAACCTAAATAGATTTTGATTTTAAAATCTCTTTCACTGCGATCAACAATTTGTCTGTCAAGCATCACGCATGATGCAGTTGTGGTTATAATAACTCCTAACATAACATAACACCTGTATTCCTCGATAGGTTGCGCAGAGGTCTATAGTAACACCCTCATTTCGTAGTTATGTATAAGTCCCATGTAATAGGGGGCGAGCCTATTGCCATCAACCGGACATAAATCCAAATTCCGGGCTTCTACTGAGGAATTCCACTCGGAGAAACCCAATAACACTTTGCCCGACCTGGGGATCGAACCCAGGACCTCACGGTCAGCAGTCGCGCTTGCCACCACTAGGACAACGAGGCAGTTTATCTACAATGTTCCTTGTAGCAGTTATTTTAAATTGTTAAAAAATATTGCAAAGCAATGGACATTTTATACGGCGTAATTTGCATAGTTATTAAAATAATTTCCTCCCACACAAAATATGAAACTCAACCACTTTGCCCTGTACACATATTAGTTCAGGAACTCTGAAATTCTAGTCACAATTTTTCCTACCTTTAGAGCGTCAAGCTTATTAGACAAAATGTTTTGTGTAACCGTGTGTTTCTTTCCAGTACTTAGTTCATATTCTAGACACGAATGGGACCTAGGTATGCATTATTAGCCGGTAGAACTGACGGGTTTATTATGCATGCCGTGTCTTGCCACCGGCTTGTCTCGTCTGCAGTCTCCCAACATCCGGCCTTTGTCTATTAATCTTATTTAATGTAAAAGAAAATTAAAGTTTGTTTCTCTAGTTGAATTTGCGCTGGCCGCAGTTAGTCCATTCGTTACACATTCATACCCCTCCATGCCTCGCAGAGCACGTTAAACGGTCCTGGGTATCTTAAGAATATCTATGACAGTCGTTACAGATAGTCAGAAGCCCGAAACTCTGACAACCGGTCTAACCGTAGGATATTGGTATTGCCCAAAGTTGCGGAGGTCTGATGACAGTTGCTCCGTGTAACATACTGATATTCAGCTGCATCTACTTAGACTGGAAGCTGATCCCAACATAATTCAGGAAAGGTTCCGATAGATTGAGACTGTCATTGAATTTGAGAGAAGTAAGTACACTTTGGAAGCTTCTGACAAATTTTGGCAAAATCCAAACAGTCTCAAGTATTTTGCAATCTATATACAAAGCAATCAGTGATGAGAGAGTAGGCCTCACCTTCGGAAATACAAGCAAAGCTCGGGTAGAATGAAATCAGAATGTAATTAAAACGAAACCGAAGCAGAACGCACATGAGACGCACCCTGTTCACGTGATGTATTGTTTTGTACAATCATGAATACGTGAGAGTGTACATGAATAATGTTCTATGTATGTGTGTGTGTCGTTTCCGAGAAATAAAAGCTCCACCACGGCAACCAAATTACGAAAATAAAGGAACTGATCAACGGCAGAGCTTCAGCAATCTCGTTGATTGGACGCTCAGAGGAAATGCCGGAAGACAATCCAAAAATGATTATGATGATATAATTGCGTTAAACGACTTCATTTTGACCGCTTTACCATCATTTGGGAAAAGCTGAATTTTATTTTTCACCTCGAACATATTTTGGGAGCTGTCTTTTCCGTAAAAATATTTTTTATTCACACTTTTAAAATCAATTACATCAGCACACTGTGATATTATTACATTGTAATGTCTGTTTTGGTTTTAAAATATTGCAGAATTTATTCAATGTCCGGGCTGCTACTTTAAACTTTCTTACAGAAGATCCAAAATTACTCTATTCTTCATCAGGGAGTTGAGTCCAAAAACTGGTAGTCAGCAGTTGAGCTTACTAACACTAGACCAAAGGTTCCACTTCCTCCTTGCCTTTTTTCCCAACAGTCTAACCAGATGCGATTGAATATCAGTATTTTACACGAAGCGACTGCCATCAGACCTCCATTAAAAGGTAAGACGAGTTGTCAGACTTTTCGGGCTTCTGGCTACCCGTAACGACTGTTATGGGCTTTCGAATGACAACCGGGACAGACTGTTTAACGTGCTCTCCGAGACACGAAGGGGTCTCGATGTGTAACGAACAGTTACCCATCCACAGACTTACCACGGAAGGCGCAGCTTCTTCTTCTTCTTCCTGCCCTTATCCCACACTAAGCTAAGGCTTTAACATGCTCTCCGTGGCACGTCTCGGTGT
Organism: Amphipyra berbera; assembly: GCA_910594945.2. Lineage (NCBI taxonomy): Eukaryota > Metazoa > Arthropoda > Insecta > Lepidoptera > Noctuidae > Amphipyra > Amphipyra berbera. Next base: position 18,145,349 of record OU343128.1, on the reverse strand, counting down.
GTAACGAAGGGTCACCCATCAACGCACTTGACCGCAGCAAGCTCAGCTTAACATCGCAGATCGATTATTTAGCCACAAGCTCTTCTTACACTAGACCAAAGTTAAGTAGGTAATTTACAAAGTCTTTCAAACCACAAGCGCAATGTACCGTTTCAAGTTAACCTATTTAAAAAGTAGCTTAAGATGCTTATTGTGTAAAAGAGGTTAAGTGGGCTACCATTCGCAGCCGCATTATAAGGGTGCTTGGCTGGTGTCACAAAAGCGGCCCACGCCTTTGATCTGGTCGCCTGCAACGAGTGGTCTCGACGGGAACACAGGGTTATTATTTAGTTCAGCGAATACATGGTCTTTGTGAAGTTTATTAAATTAAGGCCCGGTGGCACAAAGACTCGCTAAATACATTTATTGTCAAACGTATTTAGGGCTTGTACACAAAACTGCGAATCGGTGCGATGCGAATTCCTAACGCAGAAAACTGCGACGCAAATTGCTGCGATGCGATTTCGTGCGGCAAGGCGTCTTCCTTCCAAAGTTCAGATGACCAATCCCTCGACGATCGTCAACCGTATTGAACGTATTATAAACTAGGTACAATAAATTTTCGTATAAAGATTTGCGCACTGATAAGAAGATATAGGAAAAATCAATTACGCGAATCAATTCGTAAGCTCTTGCGATTCGTCGTGCGAGCTCGTATATTTCTACGATGAGACGTCGCATCGCAGTTTTGTGTACAAGCCCTTACAACGTATTTATTTATTTGGTCTAGTGGTGGCAAGCGCGACTGCTGTTCGTGAGGTCCTGGGTTCGATCCCCAGGTCGGGCAAAGTTTTATTGGGTTTTTCCATTAGGAATTTCTGATTAGCAGCCCAAAGTCTGGATTTGTGCCCGGTCGCCCCCTATTACATGGGACTTAAACATACCTGGCGAAACGAGGGTTTACTAAAAACACCTCTGCCGAACCCTTCGGGGAATACAAGGCGTGATGTTATTTACAATGTCATTGTATTTCAATCAATTGTTTGAAGATGATGGAGACAGAATGACAATTTAAATATTTTTAGCATTAAACGTATTTAGCAAGTACTTGTGCAAGCAGGCTTAAGCCTTCTAGTCTTTTTCTTTTTGCGTAGAGAATGGTTGCGTTTCTAGGTTAATATTTTGTGCTTACTGTTTCTTTTGTTTGTCGTTTCAGGAGTCGTGTAAGCACCCGTTCACAGAGCGGATCCGTTTTAATGGATCCGTTAGTACTGGATGTGTTGTTCACATCTGTACCGACGGATTAATTAAACAAATGGCAGCTTCGTCGCATCTGGCAGACAGGATACGATAAAAATATCGGATCCAGTATTTTTTACTGGATTCGGAATACTGTCGTGTATGTGTGTCGCTCATTCAACTACAAGCGCCATGACCAAAATAAAAACGGATCCGCTAAAACGGGTCCTGTAAACAGTTTCTGTGTGAACAAGCTGCAACTGACTATGTTTTGTAAGCGGTAAGTTCTTGGATCGAATCATCTTTAGTGTATTTGATTGCGACCTCTGATTAATACCTAAGTATACTATCTTAATGAAGTCATTTAGCGAGCGTAATTGGTTGAAATTAAGTCTCCTGTATCATTACAAATATTGAAGTACATATATACCCCATCGCTTTGCATAGCATATCTTTCAATACGTTAGTAGCTACCTTAGATAAAATGTGCTTACGAATCCATTTATATGCCCAGTTCGGTAATAAAAAATGCTATTGTTAGTGAGTAAAACGATTTGTTTTTGGCCATAGGAATCGGGCCAAAATCTTGATTTTTGCCCAATTATCCTCCTTTATTCATTTCAATACATTAGTACCTGGATGACTGAGCTTTGCTCGGTATTTTTTTGGTAAATCGTGTTTTTTGGAAAGAAAAAAAAGGGAAAAAGAAGGAACTTGAAAAAAAAAGGGAAAAAATGACCACTTGGAATCGAACCGAGTCTTCTGCTGTCGGGACTGCCCGATTTCCCACCTGAGCTATTTTAACCGTGCAGATCGCGGCGAAATTTACTTTCATATTCTAATGTTATTGTAGCAGTTTTTCATTGCCTGAACACATGGATAAAACGACGTTTTCTAAAAATGAAACCTAGCTAGATCAATTTATCGCCCCCGAAACCCACTGCATACTAAATTTCATGAAAATCGTTGGAGCCGTTTCCGAGGTTCAAATTATATATAATTATATACTGGCCTGCAAAAGTAAGTATCACACTTTTAAAATTTCAATTTTTTCTAAACTATAGAAGTTAGAGATATAAAATAAAAAACGTTTTATAGCAATTTTTATCAGCTTTCTTTGAAACTATAGTAACAAAGTTAAACTCTTTTTTGAGTCCTTCTTGCTTCGAAAATATATCTTGTGTACTTAAAAAGTTATTGCAATTTTAAAAGTGTGATACTTATTTTTGCAGGCCACTTTTATATACAAGAATTGCTCGTTTAAAGGTATTAGATTAGATACATTAACATTTTTAAATATTTCCATGAGTTTTTTTTTACATTGAGACATAAAAAATAGTTGCCCACCGGCTTGGCATCGGGAACAGGTTCCAAGCCACCGGTGGTTAGGGCCTCAGAGAGAGGAACCTCCTAACAATACGTGCCGTGTCCAGAAATACCGCTTTCTGTATCAGGCCCTTGGTCCAGCTACCCAACGAGAGCCTCGTCAGATGTTAGTCGAAGCTCTTGTTTTGCCCAATTATTGTTAGTACATTATTACTGATCAAAGTTATAGTTTTTAAGGTTACCGTACGAATGGGAAGCGCAGATTGTGTAACTTTGCGGTCGCCACTTTTCTGATTTTAATCCGACCCTCTTTTGTCTTCAAAAAATAATAAAATAATTACCATATAAAATTAACAGTTTCAGAAGTCGGTGCCTTCAATTTGGTTCAGCGTGGATCAGCACCGACTTCTGAACCTGTTAATTTTATATGGTAATTATTTTATTATTTTTTGAAGTCGGTTTAAATTTTATGTAAAAACGTTTTTATTTTTTTCATTTTAGTGGCCTTAATTAAAACCTGGTTGGACCTACTAAAGACGCTGCTCGTAACATAATTACATCATCACAATATGCGTACTGTTCGTCATTGAGGAGTTCCATTGTCTATCTCCGAAGTTCTTCATCAGATCTTCACCAAATTTAAATGGAACCAACTTCGAAGTATACCCTATCGATTAAAAAAAGAATCATTAAAATCGGTTCACAATTGGCGAAAATATCGATGAACATACACAAAAACAAAAACACAACATACATACAGACGAACATAGTAACCTCCTCCTTTTTGGAAGTCGGTTAAAAAAGGCAACTTTCTCTACCCACAGAATTCAAAGAGTTTTATCTGGGCTGCATTTGTGATTTCCATTTGGGCTGGTTATTTAATTCCGACCTATAAATTATCCAAAAATAAACCACGTTACACAGCTTAGGCTCGATTTTACCAACGTCGGATAGCGTTTATCCAAGGAATAAGACAGACGTGTTGACAGAATTTCTATACGAAAGCTGTCAAAACGTCAAATTTATTCCTCGATTAAAGTTATTCGACGTTGGTAAAATCGAGCCTTAGTGGTGGAATTAAACTTCAATGATCAGGCAGTGTCCGCTGTACACACAAAATGAGTAACATATTATCACTTTCAACATACAAAATGGCCGCCAATAAATCCATAAAATGCTGTCAAAGTAATATATTGAGCAATTTTAGCCACAAAATATCATAAAATGCAGCTTATATGGAACTATTGTTGGAAAATATGCAGAATTATGGACATAGATAACATAAATCTGAACGAGATGCGGATCATTATGCAGGCAGTGAATGTTGAACAATAACGTCAGTAAGTAATATGTATGTACGGATTTTGTATTTCAGTAATATGAGAGAAGCTTTATTTCCGTTGTAATTGAATTTTGATATTATATTTGGATTTTACCTGCAAGTGGTGGCAAGCGCGACTGCTGATCGTGAGGTCTTGGGTTCAATCCCCAGGTCGGGCAAAGTGTTATTGGGTTTTTCCGTATATAATTCAGCTCGGAGTTTAGATTTATGCCTGGTTAGTGGCAATAGGCTCGCCCCCTATTACACGGGACTTAAACATAACGGCGAAATGAGGGTATTACTATACACCTCTGAACAACCCTTCGGGGAAATGGGTGAATATTCGAAATTTTTTAACATTATTTTAACAAATCATTCTTCTCCCGGGTTGTTAACGTTATAGTATTGTCAGATTGGTTTTATTCTTGTCTTATTGCTTGACTGCAGCGGTATAGTTTGAGTTTTCATTATCATAATTATAGTATTAAACATCTGCATTCTTAACTTTGGGATGATGGTAATGACGTTCTCAATTTTTGTTAATATTTTTCGAAGAATGCCCCCTAGGCGTAATGTTAAGTATTTGGATTTTTTAATTTTATCAGTGCATCTATCTGCCCATGCAAGAGTTAAACTGGCCTTACTTATAAATAAAGATTTTAATAAAAAGAAAGCATCTTCAAGCTAGACAAACAAAGCTGTAGGTTTTACCAATCTCGTACACAAACAAATTTTATTTTTTCTCTGTGCACTTCAGCTATGTTGCGGTCTGTGGTGGGATTCGCCCAGACACACCTTTTTTATTATAAATTTTTACATAGTAGGTATAAAACAAAGCCGCTCCCGCTGTCTGTACGAGATCTTTTAAATTACGCAACGGATTTTAATGCTTTAGTTTTCATCAATAGAGTGATTCAAGAGAAGGATTTGTATGCCTGACATAAGGTAGTATCTACATTGCACCCGTGTGAAGCCGGGGCGGGTCGCTAGTTAATTACATAGGTAATAAAGAAAATTAGTAAGTTCATAATTTAAGGTACATAAGGGGCTCGTGGCTAATTGCCAACGATTTGCGATGTTAAACTGCGCTTACCGCGGTCGGTCTATGGATGGATGACCGTTCGTTCCACATCGAGACCCCTCCGTGCCACGGAGAGCACGTTAAACAGTCGGTCCCGGGTGTCATACGAATACTTATGACAGTCGTTATGGGTAGTCAGAAATCCGAAAGTCTGACATCCAGTCTAACCTTAGAGTATCGGCATTGCCCAGTAACTGGGTTACGGAGGTCTGATAACAGTCGTTCCGTGTAAAGTACTGGTATTCAGCCGTATCTGGTTAGACTGGCAGCTGACCCCAAGATAGTTGGAAAAAGGCTAGGCAGAGATGAGTAGGTACATAATTTGTGCTACTAACAGAAATAGAGTCCACTTATTTAATGTCTGGCGGGTTTCATTGTGCCCGACCGCTAAACAAGGTTACTGGTCAAAACTATCTCAATCCAAAAACATGTATTTGTCTAGATAATAGATATGAAGGGATCAGGGGAAAAACAACTTTTGTCACATTTTTATTTTTTTTTCAATTGGCAAAGCAGTCTGAATGGTTATACCTGTCGCTATGTTCTGTCAAAAACAACAGGGCAATAACATCCATAGTCTCCGAACTTTCACGCTTTTAAAAAACATGCGTTGTTCGTGGTCGACTGTGACAGTGACATAAGAATATCTCAGTTTGTTCAATAAGTGACAAAAGTGGTTCTTCCCCTGATCCCTTCATATCTTCTTCTTCCTGCCCTTATCCCACACTAGGTGTGGTCGGCACAACATGTATTTCATAAATCCATGTTGTTAGAGGTTTTGGCTTATTGTTTTATGACCGGCCGCCTGCCTGACATCAACCCTCCTTGGGAATACTCGTTACGCCCGTCGTGCGGTTGACCCAATGTGCTTGCTGATATTATGCACTGGGTCCAACAATGGTGTCTTCTTGTATACTTGCAGCTCCTTGACTCACTCATTCAGTTTTGATAGGGACTTCGGTTCTGACACATCGTAAATCATAGCACCGTTAGCTTCTCTGTAAAAACTTGCTGTTGATGTTCTGTATCGCTCCTGATCCCTTCATATCTTATAGAATATTATATGCATAGGTAGAAAACTACACGTCTTTGTAAACATTTCTATATCCGAGGCGAAGTCTTAAAAGGTTCCCCACGAACCATATTTCACGCCGCTTCCAGACCAGGCTTCCGCTTAGTAGCCAACCATCCTTTTAAGAGCACAAAATAGCATTTCATATTAAATTCTTAAAATTTTGTGGGTGTAATAAATCGTCAAGTTTTGCTCATGTAGTACCTATGTACAAACATACCTATATTTATCTCGACAATTTTTTGAGACAAAGACTTAGTATCATGTTTTGATATGCCCATTTACGGTTACTATTGAACATGTGCCTTGAACACCGTTGCTATGCACGGAATATTTCTATGATCTCCACAATTTATCAGGAGATTGGTGAAAGAACGTATTGATTTTACGGCTTATTATAATAAATATGGCGCGCCCAAAGACATTCAATCCGCGCCTTGACATAATATTATTGATATCTGTCTAGCCTTTTCCCAACTATGTTGCGGTCAACTTCCAGTCTAATCAGATGCGGCTGAATACCAGTATTTTACAAGGAGCGACTGCCATCAAACCTCCGCAGCCCAGTTACTGGGTAATGCCGATATCCTAAGGTTAAAACGGTTGTCAGACTTTCGGGCTTCTTACTTCTTGTATCGACTGTCACAGTTATTTGTACGAAACCCGGGACCGACTGTTTAACGTGCTCTCCGAGGCACGGAGGGGTCTCGATGTGTAACGTACGGCAACTCATCCACAGACTGGCCGCGGCAACCGCAGCTTGACCTCGCAAATCGTATGTTCCGCGCGGTTGGTAATTAGCCACGAGCCCCTCACATAGTATTATTGTTGTAATAAATCAACAAAATAAAGTTTGAGCTACACGATGGCTGATGCATGCGTGCCGTCAGTTGGGACAGGTCAACACAAACCTGGGGCACGCCGCGATAGCGGCGGTAAGACCCGTGATGGAGGAGTGTCTGGAGAGGCGTCACGGCGCCCTCAGCTTCCGGCTGACGCAGGTACTCTCGGGACATGGCTGTTTCGGGAAGTACCTGTGTCGTATAGGCCGGGAGCAGACGCCCGGTTGTCACCACTGCGACTGCCCCGAGGACACGGCGCTGCACACTTTGCAGGCGTGTCTAGCATGGGGGTCGCAGCGCCGCGAACTAGTCGCGGCGATCGGCGGTGACCTCTCGCTTCCGACCGTGGTTCTGTCCATGCTGGGGAGCGAGACTGCGTGGGAAGCCATCGCCTCTTTTTGCGAGGAGGTGATGGCGACCAAGGAGGTAGCGGAGAGGGAGAGGGAGGCCGCTTCTTCTCTCCCTTCTCGCGCTAGACGCACCGGGCGCCGGAGGGCGCGCGACGGTCTCCGGCCACGGGAGGATGGCGCGCCGTTCGGAAGGATGTGGGGCAGGGGAGCAACTGCCCCACCACAGAAGAGGTCCACTAGAAGAGCTGGTGGGCCGAGAAGTCCGGTAAGAGTCCGGCACACCCCCCCGTCTTCCACAGACGGGGGATAGTCCATGAGGATTTAACCACGATAAAAAAAAAGGTCAACTCAAATCTGCTATTGCATTTTCTTCAAAAGACCATTCCGGACTTTGCCTACATTGTTAAACTTACATGTTTTAGGTATAGCGCAATGTCTGGATTTTAAAATAAATCTTCTGTCTTAATCTCTGAGTTTGTTTCGGCTTTTCTTCTCAGGGCTAGTCAGGTAAGAAATGCCGGCGCCATCTTCTCTACAACAGATTCGTTTACAGAAATAAAAATAATTTAATATTAAACAAATAATTGTATGTTACTGCTTATCTTCTACGAGTAAGGTGCCGAAATTATATGAGAACATGAAACTACAACTACATGGAATTTATTCCTCTCGTTTATATCAGAAAAAACAGCATCTGTTCGACATATTGACGTAATTACATCGTGTTCAGGTTTTTTCATTGATATATTAAATCAATCAAATACAAGATCTAGACTACCTACTTGTCTGCAAACAGTATCGTAGCTTATCACATTATATTGTATCATTACCTTGATATAGTAGGAAATGGAGTAATAATGTGCATGGAAACGCTGCGACAGACATCTGTAGACTAATTCTACTAAAAAAAATTGTGTAAATCGCAATCAAACCGCAGCTGAACTATTCCACCGTTATCTTTATCAGAATAATCTATCGTACTAAGAAGTCGCATCAGCAAACTTCGTAAAACCGATCACTTCCGAACTGAGTGAGACTTCAAGACCACGAATGTTTATTAGTACTGCAGTAGAAAATGATCTTTAAGCTGATGCAATAAATGTGGGTGGCGGGAAAATGAGCGACTGCCATTGGTTGTTCGATCAAGTTTGCCGATGCGACTTCTTAGTTGTGTCATACTGTAGTTGAGCTGCGATTCGATTGCGATTTTAAACAATTTTGTTAGAAGAATTTGGATTTCTGTACAAGCAGTGTGTATCGAAACGACAATCGCCAATCAGAATTGTAAGAAAAAGAAAGAAAGAAAATTATTTATTTAAGTCTCGTTACAGACATACAAACACATTCTCTTCATTTGCTTCTGTAGTGACTCAGCAATGTTTGCCGACGCACACACAGTAAGTTTTGACGCGCTGTGGCGAAAGAAATCTGCCTCGCTACTCCACAGGCTGCGTGGCAGTCCCAACACTATGCTGCAATGGATAGCAGCCCGGGCAGATAGCCCACTAGTGTGGGCGCTAACTAATCGCACCCGATCTGTTCTAGTTATTGAGTACTAATATAAGGCTACAAATGTAAAATCATCGACGTGAACGATCTTAAAGTCAAGCATGGTACTTGGGCTACAGCGGGACAGGAGCGATACAGAATATTGACATCAAGTTTTTAGAGAGAAGCTTACGGTGCAATATTAGTTTATGATGTGTCAGAACCAAAGTCCCTAGCAAAATTGAGTGAGTGGGTCGAGGCACTTAAAGTATACTCCATCAAGAAGAACATTAATAATAGGTATAATTCAAATGGTCAACTCAATTTAATAAACTATCTTAAAATATAAATTAAATTAATTTAAAAACTAAAAAATACAATAACCCCAAAATAACAAAATATCTAGTCTAATCCTAGCAATTTAATAACCAAATATCTAATAATAAGTTAGAAAACAAATGTGCAATATTTAAAGATCACAAGTAAAGTTTCTGTAATATGTTTTTAAGTACCTAATGTATGTGTTTATGTTTACATAGATTATGATAAACAAAACTACAAAATGTATTGTTAAAGATAATTTTAAGTACCTACCTACTAGTATTTTAGTCTGATGATATATATCTGACTTATTATTATGTTGCTGTGCCCTTACCCTCATATTGAATCTTACTATATTTACTATGTAACACCAATGTAACACATGAATGCAATAAAGAACTTGAACTTGAACATAGTCTGCTTAGTTGTCGGCAATAAAATTGACAAGCATGTCATTTTGGGACCCAGTGCTTAATATCAGCAAGCACATTGGGTCACCCGCGCGACGGCGCAACGAGTAGGTATTCCCAAGGAGGGTTGATATCAGGCAGGCGGCCGGTCATAAAACAATAAGCCAAAACCTTTAACAACATGGATTTATTAAATACATGTTGTGCCGACCCCACCTAGTGTGGGATAAGGGCAGGAAGAAGAAGAGGCTAACTTATATTGTTACTAACACAGTGGACCTCTCTGTAGTCTGTTAAATAAATTAATAAATAAAAGACAAATAAAAAAAACAACAAAATAAAAAAGTTATATGCCTCCACGAGACTAATAAAGGAGCCCATCTCAACATAATGCTGCTACACCGAAGTCTAGCAGCGCTGGTTTTCGGATGCGTCCTGAAAATTGAACTTTACGGCGCAACGCCAGTAATTGTCCAATAACAAACGTTCTACCCTTAGTACGCTTCACAAAGTCGGTAAGCCACAGTCACCTTCTATGCAAAAATCTAACTAAACGCGCTGATTCGGACAAAATAGTACCTTCTTTATTTTGTCGAACAATCCGTAAATTACCCATAATTGTTTTATACCTGGTTAGAACAACGTGTGTTCTGAACAACAAGTCAAGTATGATATAGTCTGCGCGCAAGTGCTAGTCGCCTCCTGAGGTATGAGAGCGGCAGGAGGGGGGTGTGAAACAATAGACACGCTCTGTCAGTTTGCTTTGTCTTGACTACCGCGCGCACCCCCCTCCTGCCGCTCCCATACCTCAGGAGGTGACTAGCACTTGCGCGCGAAGTCGCGGACTATAATACAATAGATAATTATCATTGGAGAAAATATTTGCATTATCATTCCACTTACTACTCCATAATCACAGCCAAGAAAAAGCTATTACGAAGCGTATCAATTACGTCGCAAGATATTACCTACGTTTTTCATGCATAGTTAGTCTGTCGTGAGCTAAAGAATGTTTTACTAACATAACGCATGAGTAATTGAGTAACATCCCTCAACTCATAACGAGACTATTTCATGTTCAAGTGATGGGACCGTTACTCGCGTAATATTATGAAAAAAGTAAATTAAATGTCTTCAAATATTAGATACTCTTTTTCTACTTTTTGGTATCTTCTGCGGCTGCTGATTGTGAGGTCGTGGGTTCGATTCCCAGGTCAGGAAAAGTGTTAATAAGGTTTTCCGTATGGATTTCCCCTATTATATGGGACTTGAACATTACAGCGAAATGACGGTATTATTATACACCTCTGCCCAACCCTTCTGAGAATACAGGCGTGATATTATGTTATATTATCTTAAAAATACTCTTTTGTTAAGCATAATTTTTATATTTAGCCTTTGGTATCACAATGTTAGACAAAGATTTCTTTCACCTTTTTTATTGTTGCCTGCTTATCTTTATTGTAGTCGTCGAGATCATGATGACATCTTCTAAGTGTTCTTAGTGTTAAATACCCCGTGTGGGGACGGATTAGAATATAAAACATCCTCACCACACGCTGGGATTAGACGCGTGTTGTAAGATTCAACAAAACCCAGCACGCCTGGTGGTAGGATCTATACGGTCCAGCTAGCTAGCTACCACCGTCACATTAAAGTCCGGCGCCAAGCAGTTTACAGTGTTCCGTCGTGTGTATGTGAGAGCCAGAGGGGTATAGGGGAATCCCTCTATATCTCTGTTCCTTGGATTCGTGTGCTCTATCTTAGACCCTCTCTGCGCTTATCATCAGGTGAGACTAGGGCCAAACGCGACTAAGTCAAGAATGAACAAAATACAATACCGTACAATGGGGTGACTTTGATTCCCGGGGGCTACTTTGATCAAAACTTCGTTTCGTAATAAAACTCAAATTGTACGAATTCTTCGATTATTTTGTTACGGGGCAGCATTGATCGTCATTGTCAGCGAGTGATCAGTCGTAGTGGGTGGATCCTTGCCGGTTGATAAAAAAATATTAAAAATAGTTTTGTGTAATTATTTATTCCTTATTGGGGCTACTTTCAAATTCCTTAGAAAAAAGGGAGGTAGGTATCAAAGTAACCCCAATCAAATTTTAACATACCTATATCACGAATATTTTATTTTATTTCTCAAAAAGTAATAACAAAAATTATAATTTTATTCAAGAAATAGACAAAATAAACAAAATCGATATTTGTCCTTTTATTAAATTTTTTTTGCTCTCATATTTCAAGAGAAAAATACATTTCAATTTTGAAATTGATCAAAGTAGCCCCATTCTACCGTACATCAGTGACCTTGGGTTTATTTCAGTCTATTGATTGCTAATATCATCCATTTTTATAACAATAATTTTGCAGAAAATAAAGCTTAACTTCTCGCTATATATAGTAATTGCCTCATTACCTCCTACTCTGTTTTCATATAAACAAAGGTTTATATAGACAGTTATTTATAAGTACTTCTTCATAATAACGCTTCAAACGATAAAATTATATTCCAAATAGCACATCATTTCACGTCTTCACCTTTAATAACAATTTCTTAGATGTTCTTAGAACACATTTTTCAAAGTATTTCGACATTTTGCCGGAGTGTTTTGTTTCAAATAACCATAGAAGATCTTGTAGCGAGAATTAATTTTCAGACACAATTCACTGAATTACAAAATGTTGACTTGTAGTATTATATTTCTCGCAAATTATTTTGGAATTATTCATTAAACAGTTTTCCAGCAAATGAGTATAACAATAAGGTAAAAAATTACTTTGAAAAAAAGTTGTCGTCAATTATAAATAGTATTTTTTTATTGTCAATGTTACTTTAAATACGCGCACGTTTAATATTAATGAACTCACATTTCTTTCTCCCTAGCCTTTTCCCAACTATGTTGGGGTAGTCTAACTAGATGCGGCTGAATACCAGTATTTTACACGGAGCGACTGCCATCAGACCTCCGCAACCCAGTAACTGGGCAATGCCGATATCCTAAGGTTAGACCGGTTTTCAGACTTTCGGGCTTCTGATTACCCGTAACTGTCATAGGTATTCTTATGACACACGGGGCCAACGGTTTAATGTGGTCTCTGAGGCACGGAGGGATTTCGATGTGTAACGAACGGTCACCTATCCACAGACTGACTGCGCCAGGCGCAGCTTAACCTCGCTAACCATATGACCGGCGCGGTTTTTAATTAGCCACGAGGGGCTCGTGGCTAATTAATTTATTTTATTTTTATTTTTGCACAGTTATCTGATTATCACTTGCGTTAACGGTGAAGGAAAAACATCGTGAGGAAACCTGCAAACCTGAGAGGGCCCATAAAGTTCTCGATGGTGTGTGTAGTCTGTCAACCCGCACCAGGCCAGCGTGGTGGACTAAGGCCTAAACCCTTCTCATTCTGAGAATAGGCCTATGCCCAGCAGTGGGATAGTAATGGGCTAATTAAGTAATGTAAATTTATAATATTATACCGTTACTCTATTCTCTCTCCATCACACCACACACCACTGTTCCTAAAAAGCAATGATTCACGCACATTTACTAGATAGGCCACATCATAACATACGACTGCTTATTATTCTTGGATTTAACGTAATATACGACCATTTGCCTAACGTCATAATGCTTTTTACGATGCTACAATGTATTGCGCACTCATATTTCTTTAGGATGAAAAAATATATACATTTTTGTTGCTTCGCGCCGTTTCTAGGCAGACATTTATAGCATTTTATTGAATGTAATTGGAGTTGCAAATTAATATGTTATTTGAATAATGTTTTAAGTATTAATATCACTTTTACAACTGTTTTATTTCGGATGCTTCTTGTTTTATTTAACGATTAATAGATGGTTTTATCTTTCATTAAATAATTGTGTTTTAATTAATCAACATTAAAACTACAACGTATTGCGCACTCATATTTTTCTAGGATGAAAAAATATTTACATTTTTGTTGCTTCGCGCCGTTTCTAACCAGGAATTTATAGCATTTTATTGAATGTAATTGGAGTTGCAAATTAAAATGTTACTTGAATAATGTTTTTAGTAGGTATTAATATCACTTTTACAACCTTTTTATTTCGGATGCTTCTTGTATTATTTTACGATTAATAGATGGTTTTATCTTTCATAAAATAATTGTGTTTTATTAAGCAACATTAAAACTACAACGTATTGCGCACTCATATTTGTTTAGGATGAAAAAATATAAACATTTTTGTTGCTTCGCGCCGTTTCTAACCAGGAATTTATACCAATTTATTGAATGTAATTGGAGTTGCAAATTAAAGTGTTACTTGAATAATGTTTTTAGTATTAATATTACTTTTACAACCTTTTTATTTCGCATGCTTCTCGTATTATTTTACGATTATCTAATAGATGGTTTTATCTTTCATAAAATTATTTTATTTTACTAATCAACATTAAAATGCGCCTGTAAAGAAATAACTGTTATCCTCCTACACTCCAAAGCAGGAAAATATTTATAAATTCATTTAAAATGCCATCATCGTGTGCAATAGAAAGGAGCTACCAAATCCGCTCATTATTTTTTGTTATACCTTGCAAATGTTTTGATCCACAATACAAATGCCATTTTTCCGGTAGCGATATTTTTGCTAAAACATAATACGGCAGAAAAAAACAAAGTTTTATTTACAGCGGCCATATTTTTCATAAGCCACCTAAAAGCCTCGAATAAAGGCGTAGAGATAAGAACAATGACATTTTTTACAGTACGTCATTCGCTATGAGACAACTTCGTAGACAGAATTATTTCCCTAATCCAAATGTTTTAAACTCCTGCAACTTTCTGTTTCCCTGGTACTTTCGGTCGTCCCTTATCATTATTTAGTTTTTATTACTGCTCTGTGCGTTTTTACGACAAAAGTGACCGAAGTATCCATCCCCCACATATTTTTTTGTTTCACAATATTACTCTTTTTTTCCCGAGGAAAATATTTTTATCTCACGAGTACTTAAACTTGAAGCTTAATAAACTTGATGAAATACAGAATTGAGAGCCTATAACTTAGCTCAAAAATAAAATGTTTCTATTTAGATTAAACCAAGGTAAATATTTGGACCTAAAAAAATCTTATTCTATATGTTTTTGTGTTTCAGAACGTAGAAGTGTTAACTAACAGTATCCTGGAACATTGCCAGCGCCCTCTAATGCATAACTTCTGTTATAATTAATTATTATCTGCAGTTGGCTCTAAGAGCCTAGGCAGGAAGCTAATGAAATATATGTGATAGTTAGAATAACAAATAGACTAAAATTCTAATGTAAGTTAGTGACTTTAAATATTTTCTATCATACGGCTTATAATTGCAGAGCTCGTGATGGAGAGGGGTCGTGGCTAATTACCAACCGCGCGGATCATACGATTTGCAAGGTTAAGCTGTGCTGGCTGCCGCCAGTCTGTTGATGGGTGACCGTTCATTACACATCAAGACCCCTCCTTGCCTCGGAGAGAACGTGAAACAGTCGGTCCCGGGTCTCATACGAATACCTATGACAGTCGTTACAGGAAGTCAGAATCCCGAAAATGTGACAACCGGTCTAACCTTAGGATATCAGCATTGCCCTGTAACTGAGTTGTGGACGTCTGATGGCAGTAGCTCCGTGTAAAATACTGGTATTCAGCCGCATTTGGTTAGACTGGAAGGTGACCCAACATAGTTGGGAGGCTAGGCAGAACAAACGGCTTATAATATGCAATCACTCTATTTCAAATGAAATACAAATTGCAATGATATTACCACGCTTCTACAAGGTTAGTCGGGAAGGGGGTACTAAGCCGCGGGCCACTTAATGTATCACTGATGACTATTTTAAAGAAAGTGTTAAAATTGAAAAATTCGATTATTATTTTTTTCATGCAAAATTATTATTTATTTTAGTTTTTGCAAAAAAAAAACATCCCTGCTTTAGTTACGAATTCAGAAAATGCAGCTTCTAATCCGGGACCCCAAATATGACTTAAAATGTAAACACAGCTGTTCATAACTGAGGATAGATACTTAGAATTTAGCGTATTTTTTATGAAATCTTTGAACAGGTTTTTCTCTTAAACTAATGACTTTTGGGGAAAATAGTAGAACAAAAGTTAACCATTTTTATAGGTACTCTAACACCCTATCGGCTTAGTACCCCCTTTCCGACTAACCTTGTATAATAATGATACGACAAAATCCTTTACTTTATGTGAACAATGCAAGGAAGCGAACGAAGAACACAAGTTTGACATTAACATTATATTATTTTAGTAGCATTTCCCTTTGAACGTCGTAAACGAGTGGGTGGTCCCTGAGGTCACATAAATGCTTTTAATACACAACCAAGTATTAAACTCTGTTTACAAAGGCTCAAAGGTTAGTGGAAATTTCTCCTTAATCTTTATTGTAACAATGTGTCGTTTGTCACTGCCTTGTTGGTGTAGTGGTGGCAAGCACGACTGCTGATCGTGAGCTCCTGGGTTCGATCCCCAGGTCGGGCAAAGTGTTATTGAGTTTTTCTATTTCTCAGTAGCAGTCCGGAGTCTGAATTTGTGCACGGTTACTGGGTATAGGCTCGCCCACTGTTACATGGGACTTGAACATAACCGGCCAAAACGCCTCTGCCGAATCCTTCGGGGAATACAAGGTTATGACTATATATCAAAGAAATAGGTCACCGACTAAGTGATCTAGCTGACCGCTGAAGGCCTAATTAATGGGTCCTCACTGATTGATGACGTCACTCAAAAGGTCTTTAGTCCAGCCGAATGAATTACTGACCGAAAATCAGAGGGCAACTAGATAATCTATGACGTAATCGGTACCTCGATTCGTTAGCTTTCACAGACAAATCAAGGTCAGGGAATTGTATTCATTAATATTTATTGGAAATTACGGAAGGAAACACCTAGTACCTACTCGTAGTTTTTACAACAAACTAGAAAAAATTGCTTACTGGTGTTATTTTTTATCATGACATGAAGGTTGTGATAACATAACATCACGCCTGTATTCCCCGAAGGGTTGGGCAGAGGTGTATAGTAATACCCTCATTTCGCCTGTCTCATGTAATAGGAGGCCAGCCTATTGCCATCAACCGGGCACAAATCTAAACTTCGGGCTGCTACTGAGGAATTCCACACGGAAAAACCCTATAACACTTTGCCTGACCTGGGGTTCGAACCCAGGACCTCACAATCAGAAGTCACCCTTGGCACCACTAGACCAACGAAGCAGTTTTCTTCCTACTTATGAAATACTGTATTTTTTTCTGATAAAATATCCTAGAGACATGAAAGTACAATTTCAGAATTTAATTTATAACCTTTTAACTTAGTTTTTATAGAGGGGCTCGTGGCTAAATAACAACCGCGCCGATCGTACGATATGCGAGGTTAAGCTGCGCTTGCCGCGGTCAGTCCGTGGATGGGTGACCATTTGTTACACATCGAGACCCCTCCGTGCCTCGGAGAGCACGTTAAGCTGTCGGTCCCGGGTGTCATACGAATACCTATGACAGTCGTTACGGGTAGTCAGAAGCCTGAAAGTCTGACAAACGGTTTAACCTTAGGATATCGGCATTGCCCAGTTACTGGGTTGCAGAGGTCTGATGGCAGTCGCTCCGTGTAAAATACTGGTATTCAGCCGCATCTGGTTAGACTGGAAGCTGGCCCCAAGATAATTGGGAAAAGGCTAAGAGGAAGAAGCACTTAGGTTTTATAGAATACTAGGGGACCCAGCAGACGGCGTCCTGCCCGGAAAAGTATACCAACTGCAGCTCCACCTACCGGGTCCAATTGTGAATCTAAACCATCCAGGGCGCCACCCAAATGCATACAAAAAAAATAATTCAAATTGGTCCAGCCGTTTAGGAGGAGTTCAGTGACATACACACGTACAGTCGAATTATATATATAAAGATAATTATTAATCAACTATAAATTTCATGATGATGGATCTTCAATAATAATTGTGTACATTATTATGTCATAAACACAACAAAGTCCCGATACAACATGACTTTAGATATAGACCCCTATTCCGCAAAGAAATACGGTCAGAATAACACCCCAGTCGCCGACGCGTATTTTCTCTTTGTTCTGGCAAAGGTGAAGAGATTAAAACAATACAGCGGAACACTGGCATAATAAACGTGTGAAGATATCCTTTGAGTACACGGCGAGATTCTAACAAAAACACATCGTTTACACAGACCCTTAACTTAAGGATACGCACATAGTGGGAAGCGGGTAGCGGATTGTCGGAAAACAGTGCTCGCCTTGCTATCACAGTTTTCATACACAAAATGAATTATGGGTATTACCTACAGCTAAAGTTTAGGCATAGGTATACTATAAATATTATAATATGATATAATATAAATTTAGGATGAAATAAAGGTATGAATATTTAACCAATAATTATTATTATTGGCGCAGAAGGAAAGAAAGGAGAAAGGAAAGGAGGTGACTATTGAGATGACAGCTAATAGAGATGTATGGAAGAAGAAGACATTGCGCTGACTCCAAATAAGTTGGGATAAGGGCAGGAGGATGATAATGATAAATTACTTGCGCAAAATGCAAATGCAGAAAAAAAATTATATGTAATATTAATTAAAAATAACTTAAACTAATTTAATATGACTGGATTTCCTTTTAACCATTCAGAACCACATTGCGTACGTCCGGCGTACCCTAGGCAGTCAGCCATGCGAATAACCTTACCGACTGGCTATCTTTTCACCACGGTTTAAGCTATTCTCATATAACTCGTGTTCACCCGAGAGAAGAAGAAGAAGAACTACATCTTTACATAGTATAAAACAAAGTCGCTCCCACTGTCTGTACGCTTGGATCTTTTAAACTACGCAACGGATTGTAATGCAGTTTTCAGCAATAGATAGAGTGATTCAAGAGGAAGGTGTATATGCCCCACATTAGTATCTACAATGCACCCGTGCGAAGCCAGAGCGGGTCGCTAGTTATACAATAACTGTATCTTTTTGGCTGCATTACATTGTGTCAACGATAAAATCAACAACAAAAAAGTGATTTCATTCATATTTGACTAATAATGTTGTATGAAACGTGCTACCATCCCCTTAAAACCCACAGATTAAACAGCGCGCTTTCCTCTAAAGATTAATAAAATCTTAATCTCATGATAAACACAATGTTGAGGTTATTCGATTAAATGAATGTTTCCCTAGGTGCTGGTAACCACAGTGAAGCAATAAAATAGAATGAATCCTGCACTCTCAGAGTGATCTCGTTTTGTTTCGTGATAGAGGTCTTGATGTTAATTCAGCTGGACGCTTGTTTAGATTGCGAGCAGTATGATAGTAAGTCAATTTATTTTTCATGGAGAGGAAAATCTTGCGGATTTCTTGAAATCCTTTCGGGCAAAAATTGGGACGAGGATCTAGAATTTTAAGTGAAAAATAAACCATACAGAACACGTCCAAGATTTTTTTTATTTATTGTTTCGCCTGGAGTGCATTTCCAGTATTTTGTAAATAAAGATTTTTGTATTATAACTTTCCTGTGTCTAATGACCGAATACTCAAATGCTAGGTACTCAATTTTAAGTTGCCGTTAAGTCTCGTGCTGTCACTATCACTTTAAGGCGAAGTGACAGAGACAGCACGAAATTAACGGCAATTTAAAAGTGAGTACCGATCGTTTGAGTATTTGGTCATTAGACATTCATACCTACGATTACCTACTTGTAGGTCGCGGCGAGGTCGCGAGTCCAATTCGCGACCTCACCGGTTGTTCCGTTCATATTAAGGGCATAGTTTGGGTCCAAACTAGTCTGGAAATCCTGAAAAATCCAAGAGAGTATCGTGAACAATCTATACTTAATATTATAAAGAGGAAAGATTTGTATTTTTGTATGTAACGAATAAACTTAGAAACGACTGGACCGATTTCAAAAATTCTTTTGCCGTTAGAAAGCTACATTATCACTGAGTAACATAGGCTATATTTATTACTGGAATAAAACTTCTTACGCGGGCGGAGCCGTGAGGACACAGCTAGTCATAAATAAAAATAAGGATTTTTCAAGACTCTTTAAAATCTACTTCACTGTAGTATCAAAGCACTTTTCAACTCTAAACAGATAAAATGTTTATTTAAATATTTTAAAATGTACTCGAAGTTATCAAAGAGCGAGCATCGGGTTCTAAGAAAAAAAAAGGCTCAGTTTCAAATACCTATTTTCTTGTTAAATAAAATTACTTGGCATGAAATTGTTTCCAGGTAAATATACAATGCTTACAACAATTATTATCTCTGTAATTGGAACCAACAACTTGATGGGCAGTTACTAAGTATCTTAATGTTTTTCTGTAAGTAAGAACCTTAAACCATATTATTTCTTTTCCTAACGATATCGTTTCCTGTTTCCCAGGATTGCCCACGCAAAACTTCCAAGAAACAAATATATTTATGACACAAGGACTAACGAGAGCTGTACGAAGTACTACGTAATACTATTATCTACTCTTTGTCTGTACGTAGTAGATATAGCGTCCAAGGGAACGTTGAACTTAGTGAAACCAGGGGCAATCACTACGAAAACGATGTACTTACTTACCCGAGAAATATAAAGATACATCTATGCAAAAATTGTAGTACCATATAACGGGGTGAGTAGAGAGGCAGGGGTGAATTGAGACGAAACTTTAAAATAGATTTTTGAACTTACAGGAGGAATCACTACGAAAACGATGTACTTACCTAAGAATTATCTTTATAATTCTTACATATTTTTATACAGGTGTATCTTTATACACCTATGTAAAAATTGTAGTTCCATGTAACGGGATGAATAGACAGGCAAGGGTGAATCGGGACGAAACTTTACAATGGATTTTTGAAGTTACAGGAGACATCACTATGAAAACGATGTACTTACCCAAGAATTATAAAGATACACCTATGTAAAAATTGTAGTACCATGTAACGGGGTGAATAGAGAAGCAGGGGTGAATCTGAATTAAAATAGATTTTAACGTTGAAATAATATAATTTGTTGCCAATAAGGACACTTAATCGTTAATTATAATAGAGTTAACACACACACACACACACATTAGAGTCCTTTTTGGCAACAAACTAATTAAATATTAAAATCCGTTTTAAGTTTTTTCCCAGTTACCTATATAGCGGTCGAGCCGACATCCTTGTCCTCATAAAACTAATGGAAAATACATCACTACTAAGTGAAAATTTAAACCAGGTAATTAATTAAAGAGCTTCCTAGTAAAACTTCTAAGGAGGTGAAATATCTATGTACTCGTATATGGTACATGGGCCAGTGACGTGTATATGTGGTATAGCGGTCGGTGGGAGCCGACAATCCTCTTATTTCCCAGCCGTCGTCCGCAGCGACCCGCACTTACACTAGTGCTGTGCAAAGTGGACTCGATGCACTCGAATGCATCGACATTATTAGGGCTGCTGTAAATCAAATATTTAGGTTTCCTTTTATAATCTGTTTCTTTTCTTTAATTCGATATAACACGATAAAAATGTATTATGATGCACTTTCTCAATTATTTGGCATGACATTCGTCATAAATCAAGAATATCATCATTACAATAAAATACACTTCTGCCGTCAAGAACACTATTAGTGATTGTTTACGTCACTGAAATAAAAAAACAATATTTTATGATAACGTTGTTGCTTGTTATTGGATAGAATATCCAAAACAAAAAACAACGTACAATCACACAATTTAGAGTCACTAAAATTCGATCAAAAAATATTGCGAATATCAAATCGCTGTCACAAAAACAGCGCCACTAAACGGTAAAAACAAAAAAAACACAGGCTAAAACATTTCCTAACCTACCATTCGAATATTTTTGTACAAACAAAAATAAATTTCCAAAAACAAGCAATTGGAATGGCTAAATTGCGAATGGCATCCGTAAACAGGACGTAGGAGTCAACCCTAGCTGTTACAGTGACTACTCTTTCCCGTGACCACGTGAAATCGAGCGAGACGCATTAGTATCGATAAAATCCTACAATGATGTACGTATACATCGATTCTATTTAATCGGGAAAGAAGCACTGCGATTGACCTACTATGGATTGTACGAAGTTATTTGTACAAATATAATACTAACTGCTTATATTTTGTGTAGGCTAGCTATACAGGGTGTAAACGAAATCATGTAATTCCTACAAACCTCGTGATGTACTGCTGACATAGATTAACCCTGCATGGGATAATTTTATATTCAATTTAAAAAATTACAAGATTTAAAAATGTGTTCTTAACGCGAGGCATTTTAGTTTTTAAAATGCCTCACGTTAAGAACACATATTTACATTTGTCATTTTTTTTTAAATTGTATATACCATTATCCCGTGCAGGGTTAATCTATGTCAGCAGTACATCACGAGGTTTGAAGGAATTGCATGATTTCATTTACACCCAGTATTTTGTGTAGCTATGATAAGTCATTTAAAGACCTACTTTGAAAGGAAAATTACAAAACAAAAAATGCCACTGCTAACATTTTTAGCAAGATTATATTTTAACTGCCTCATTGTTCTAGTGGTGGCAAGCGTGACTGTTGTGTTGATCGTGAGGTTCTGAGTTCAATCCCTAGGTCGGGCATTGTTATAGGGTTTTTCCCGTGTGGAATTCCTCAGTAGCAGCCCGGAGTTTAGATTTGTGCTTGGTTGATGACAATGAGCTCGCCCTCTATTACATGGGATTTAAACATAACGACGAAATGAGGGTGTTACTATACACCTCTGCCAAACCCTTCTAGGAATACAGGTGTGATGTTATGTTATTATATTTTACGCATCGTTTTTATGTAGGTACTTAGCTGCATAAATAAATATAAACTATTGAACAGATTCTATGGACGGTAAAACAGGTGCTGTTGTTGATTGCAATAAGATTTTACATTATGAAGTAATTAATGAAACGACTGTACATAGACTGGCGGAGGATAGGCAAAAGAAATGTAAAAATAATTAATTAAATAGGTATCAGTATAAAATTATTCATCTCCAAGAAGCTAATTTTAGTTTTTGTTGGTTAACATTAATAAGCGGCATACATACGGAGCTCATGGCTAATTAACAACCACGCGGATCATATGATTTGCAAAGTTAAGATGTGCTTGCCACGGTGAGTCCGTGGATGGGTGACCATTCAATACACATCGAGACCCCTCCGTGCCTCGGAAAGCACGTTAAACGGTCGTTCCCGAGTGTCATACGAATACTTATGATAGTCGTTACGGGTAGTAAGAAACCAAAAACTCGGACAATCGGTCTAACCTTGGGATATCAGCATTGCCCAGTAACTGGGTTGCGGAGGTCTGATGGCAGTCGCTCCGTGTAAAATACTGGTATTCAGCCGCATCTGGTTAGACTGGAAGTTGACCCCAACATAGTTGGGAAAAGGCTAGGCTAGGTTAGTATTAATAAAGTTCCAACTTACAACTTGTTTTAATAAATAATTAGACCTTAAAGAAATATCTGCACCTTTCTCTTTTTGCTCTCACTGCCTCGTTGGTCTAGTGGTGGCAAGCGCGACTGCTGATCGCGAGGTCCTGGGTTCGATCCCCAGGTCGGGCAAAGTGTTATTGGGTTTTTCCGTGTGGATTTCCTCGGTAGCAGCCCGTAGTTTGGATTCGTGCCCGGTTGATGGCAATAGGCCCGCCCCCTATTACATGGGACTTTAACATAACGGGGAAATGAGGGTGTTACTATACACCACTGCCAAACCTATCGGGGAATACAGGCGTCATGTTATGTTTATGCTCTTAATGCAAACATTGAAGGCTTTTGTGCAACAATAAAATTTAATTTGAGGCATTGATTAAAACAACACAATTCTAAATAAATTATATCTACGAACATTTAATTATAATCAAAGTCTTCAACGTTCCTCAGCGACTATTTGACTAACATAAATAAACAAACATTGGAAGTCATTTGTGCATTAATTTGTTTACATTTTCATCTAGAAGTTAATTAAATCCGTACGCTGTTCTACACGCACGACGCTATGCTACAAATTTAACGTACCATTGCATCGTTGCAACGCTCGGTAAGAATGTTATCGAAGCAATTCTACTATTGATTAAAGCAGTTACAGCGATACGCTTGTCTAATTAACAGAGATCGTAAAGGAAAATGCTTGCATGGTTGCGTATCAATCAATCAATCGTACATACGTACAATGCTCACGCCTGTTTCCCGATGGGGTAGGCAGAGACATTTGAACGGTAGGATTCTGATATACATTTGTTAATTAAAACTGCCTTGGCTGCCTTGTTGGTCTAGAGTGGTCGCAGGTAGTGTTGTAGCGAGAGATATTGTAGATCATGACTTGCTGCAGCGAAATATAGATAATGTAATTCAGTGGAGCAAGGAGAATAAATTATATTTTAATGTCACCAAACGCTCGGTGCTATCATTCACTCGCACACGCACACCGAGACATTACCGATATCTCATGGAGGGGAAACCACCGCAGCACGTCACAGAGGTAAGGGACCTAGGTATTTGCTTCACCGTTGACTTGACTTTTCGGAAACACATTAGAAATGTCTGTAAAAAGGCATATCGTAATCTGGGGTTTGTTCTACGTCAGGCAAATGAATTTACCAATATATGCGCTTTAAGGGCCTTATATGAGGCTCTAGTAAAAAGTCATCTAGAATTTAATGCGGTTATTTGGAGCCCAAATGAAGCTAAGTATAAAGCAATGTTGGAACGAATTCAAAACAAATGTATAAGATTCCTGTACCGAAAGTTATATAGGGTGTATCCAGGATATCCCTCGATTTATCCAACATTGTTTGTACTTGGCATGGTAGGATACTACAAATTGGAAATAAGGGGAGAAGTAGCACTGGCAACATATTTGTTTAAAGTACTTCGGGGAAAAACAAATAACCCAGCCATTCTGCAGGAACTTTGGCTATGCGTGCCGGACGATTACGCGGGGCGACGGCGGCGGCCGCAGTTGCTGGTGGTGCCGAGTGGGCGAACCAACTTGCTGAAGCGGGCGCCGCTGACGCGTGCCTTGCGCACGCTCGTCGCGGTAGCTGAACAGACTGATATATCTATTTTCGTGTACATTGAGCGAATTCACAAGGGCTACTTATTGGTTATTATGTACGAAATAATTATTTGAAATAAAAACTATTTAGGCTTGTAAATTAACTGCTCTATCGCATTAGGTCTGTACCTGTAATGATAGATGTAAGTTTGTTATGTAATAAATAAATAAATAAATAAGTACGACTGCTGAGCATGTGATCCTGGGTTCGATCCCCAGGTCGGGCTGTTTTTTTGTTTTTGCATTAGGAATTTCTCAGTAGCAGCCCGGAGTATAGATTTGTGCCCGGTTAATGGCATTAGACTCGCCGCCTATTACATGGGACTTAATCATAACTGGCGAAACGAGGGTGTACAAAAACATCTCTGCCGAACCCTTTGAGGAATACAAGGCGTGATGTTATGTTTATGTTAATCAAATTAGATTTTAATTTAGCCGCCGAGATCTACTTAATAATTGAAACAGAAAATGCTAGCACTAATGTTAACTGGCTAAAATACAGGGTGTAAACGAAATCATGTAATTCCTAAACTAAACCTCGTGATGTATAGCTGACATAAATTAACCACGCATGGGATACTTTGGGATTTAATATATTTTTTTTTACAAAAGTAAACATGTGTTCTTAAAAATAAATACTTTTTCTTTCTTTCTTCTTTCTATCTAACGTGAAGCATTTTAGCGCCCCGAGTTAAATAACCGCGCGACGAGCGATAGCCGCACAATTCGCTTGGGGTGCTAAAATGTCTTTCGTTAAGAACACAAATGTTTACTTTTGTTTTTTGTATTGAAATCAAAAGTTTCTCGTTCAGGGTTGATCTATATCAGCAGTACATCACTAGGTTTGAAGGAATTACATGATTTCGTTTATACCCTGTATATAAACAAAAAATCTTTCTCGGAAGTTGGTTGCCCTGGCGTGCAGTGCTTATTCAAATTGGATTCTGTAATACGTATTTTGTATAACGAGGTACTAAAATAATACAAACTACACTGGCCTGCAAAAATAAGTATCACACTTTTAAAATTTCATTTTTTTCTTAAATATAGAAGTTAGAGATTTAAAATAAAAAACGTTTTATAGCAATTTTTATCAGCTTTTTTTGAAACTATAGTAACAAAGTTAAACTCTTTTTTGAGTCCTTTTTGTTTCGAAAATATATCTTGTGTACTTAAAAAGTTATTGCAATTTTAAAAGTGTGATACTTATTTTTGCAGGCCAGTGTAATAATATTAATCATCCATTCTATGTTTTAAGTACTAGTGTAAGGAAAATCATACTATATAGATACATACTTTTTTAGTTCCTAGGGGGGAGGGGGGGATAATAATATAATACCCCTCCGTCGCCGGGCAAGTGAGTTTTAGGAGGAGACGTACCTGGTACCATAGTGTTGCCCGGAAAATTGCATTAGGCTCTCTACCTACTATATTACATGGGACTTGCAGAGGCGAAACGTAGGTTACATACTCCTGTAATAAGAAAATGAGTATAATTATGTATGTATGTACTTTTTAAGTAAGTCATTAATCCACGTAAAATATACACAATTTTATAAAGCCAAGACTACCGTGTGAAAAAAATAACCTAGATTACCAAATACCTATTATTCGCTCTGACCAGGCGCTTACAATGGAGCTCCGTATTTTATTTTCAAGGTTTTATTTCGATTTGAATTATTTTCTTCCTTTTTATTTTTGTGTACCTATAAATAGTCCGTTTTTGGATTGAAGATGCATCGACCACTACTCGAAGACAATTTTTTTTCCTGTGAACGCAAATATTAAATATTAACGACGGATAAACTAGGTATCACTCGCTTCCGGCCGTGGTTCTGTGGTGTGTAGAGCGAGGGTGCGTGGGAAGCCATCATCTCCATTTGCGAGGGAGTGATGGCGAACAAGGAGGGAGCGGAGAGGGAGAGGGAGCTGTCTACTCTTCTCCCTTCCCGCGCCAGACGCACCAAGAACCGGAGGGCGCGCGACGACCTCCGGCCACCCTAGTGTGTAGGGGGACCCGCCGCCCGAACAGTAACAGGCCCGAGAAGGTGGCGCGCAGTGATACATGCGCGTCTCTCAGGAGGATGTGGGGCAAGGCCCTACAGAGGAGAAGTCCGCCAGCCTCTGGCAGGACTTGCCGGGGTTGCGGTGCATACTTATGCGAAACCCGCGACTACGGCCGGCGGTCAGGAGGAAGAACACCGTGGGTTTTTAGCCGGCAAGAGTCCGCAGGCTCTCTCGCCATCCCCGGGCGAGGGACATCCATGAGAATGATCCCACAGTAAAAAAAAGAACATAGATATCTGTATCTAAAAAAAACATGGACCATATTAAGGTATACTAATGGACTCGTAAAGCAGTAAGGTACTCGCTACGGCGACATTGCAGATATAATTTAAATTATGAAAACCTAATAAGAGAGAATTTAATTTCAATACTTATCACGACCAGCTGACTATTCTGCGTAATTATCAACAATATTTAAGCGACGGTTAGATAAAAATAAGTGAAATACTTAACGCAGAAATCAGTTGTAAAATAAATACAGTAGTGACAGCCTAGTGGTGTGACCGTCGGACTGCCAAGTCATAGGTCTCGAGTTCGAACCCAAGGCACGCATCTCTGACTTTTCGGATTCATGTGCGTATTGTATAATTATCATTTGCTTAAAAACGGTGAAGGAAAACATCGTGAGAAAAGCGGGTGTTTTTGAGATATTCTTGACGGCACGTGAAGCCAAGTCAGAGGCCCATGGGCGGCATAAACTCTGTCACCAGGTTAGTCACTAACCATACGAAAATTAGAAGTTTTAAAATAACAACACTGTTTTATAGTAGCCCAGTCTGCCGAATGGTGGATACCTCGTATATAGAACATTTCAACTAAGATTAGAATTAAGCCGGGTTTAGCACGCTCTCCTCACCCGGTTTTTCTTTTGAGCTTTAAAGATTAGCCCGCGTTCCCGTGGCTCTGATTAAGATTTATATATTAGGGACATATCTAATACCTACATCCATTTATTTTGTCGTCGTTACATTTTTTGTTAGACTTATGAAGGTTAGTTGAGAAATGCAAATCGAATGACGTAATCCTTATCTCTACTATTATAAATGCGAAAGTAACTCTGACTGTCTGTCTGTTTGTTACCTCATCACGACTAAACTACTGAACCGATTTTGATGAAACTTGGTACAAAGATCGTCTCGATCCCGGAGAAGGACATAGGCTACCTTTATTTCGTTGTTTAACTATAAAATAAAGCTGCCATATTTAAAAAAAAAATGGCTCTCTTGCCTTTATACCATGCTTAAGTTCCAGTAGGCATAGATTACATATACAACTGGATTTTACAGTGCTTACAATTTCAAATCCTACGATATCCGGCCATAGGCCCTCGGAGGAACACTGTAAGGTTTTAGCTGGTATGAGTCTAGCATAGCCACCTTTCACAGCTCGGAAGGTATCTATGATAATTAATAGTTATTTTTTAATATTTTAAATTTATTTTATTTATTATTTATAAATTTAGCTCCATTCACGTTCCAAATACATTTTTATAGCATAAAAACCTACACACGTCCTCGTCCCGCCACATACAGATGCTCTCAAACAAATAGTGATTACTTCTGAAACACGCCGCTACTACTAATCAAACACATACCTACGGTACTTAAGTGCCTCTCTCGGATACAATGATCCGCACTTACAGTGACCCACCTCTATTTCAAATATACCTAGATCTGGGTTCCGTTAATGGAGAATTAGGTCTTTTTTTATTTTTCCGGTGGAGATGCAACCGTCCAGCATTAAAGAATGAAAGAATTTATATATGGACCTGCATTATAAGATTATTTCTTAACAGTTGAAATTAGATGTATGAATGCTTCGATCAACAGTAGTTACTGGATAAATAAGACCACAAATTATAATGTTGTGGTCTTATTTTGCAACATAGTTTTTACAACCTTATTGCTTAGAAATTATGTTTTTTTTTTTATAAACAACGTTGCTCCACACTATGATTGCTCCTGTATCGTGGGTGCGTTTACAGACACAAATCTTCTCATACACAAACACCCAGACCCGGAACAACTATCTGTAGGCCATACAAATATTTGTTCCGTACGGGAAGCGAACCCACGACACGTAGCGCAGAAGTCGATCGCTCAGCCATTGCACCAAACGTGTCGTTTTGTTTTGCCATAAATATATTTGTTCTTGTTTTAAAAATACATTTACTTTTCAATTGAAGTAGTAAATATATTGTAAACGATAGTAAACTTTATGTTGGAATGCTAAGGTTTATAATCAACTTTACGCAATCGCGGCCACATGAACATGTTGTTCCTAATCCTTAATCTAGAGCTATTGTTGATCGAAGTATGAATGTAATAAAATATGTGTAACATTCTTTTTCTAGGGGTTAACCGTAGTTTTCAGTAGGCCTAGCTCGAACGTTTGACGTATAGTATCATAAACTTATCGCTAATGTAGGTGCAAGCGAATTTTGAATCGAAAATACAAGTTTTTTTTTCTATTCGACTTCTTGTAGATATTCTTGCGGACCGTTTCTACGTAACCGGGCAGTGATTGGCGAGATCTGAAGGGTGTCCAATCTCCAACTGTCGCGACGCTAGCTCGTGGTGGAGTAATAAATAAAATAGTGGACTGTAAAAAATGATTGTATTGATAATAAATAAAATGAATTAAAAACATGTAGAAAACGTTCGATCGGTCAAATAAGGCTAAAATGCTAGTATGCGCGAGCGCAGCCTTGCCTGGTCGGTTGCAACAGCTGACTGCCGGTAGTGCCGGTAACGCGGATGACCGCAGAGCTGATGTCGCGCCGCTCGCCCCGCCTTCCTTCGTCTTCGTGGTGCTGTTGAGTGCGGTGACTCAACACCAACCAAAAAAATATAACTGTCCTATAACATTTTAGTTTATTTTTAGCGTCATGCACAATTTGTGTCATCCATAGACATTAATAAAGTTTTCAATTTGATTAAATAGTATGTGCGAAATGAGTATCTCCGATTCAAAATTCACTACGTTTATGTTAGTAGCTCGACAGCATTTGTTCTAGGCCTACAGTACGAATCAATCTATCGCAATGGGGTAGAGAATTGGGGAACTCATGGCGCCACTGTCTTTGGTTCCAAAACAATTTCATTGGTTAAAATGTGTTTGACAGTATTAGTAATGTCAATTTAAATCGTTCTGATTGGTTGTGATGAGTACTTGTGGTGGTGCTGCCATCTGCTTTCGTTTTGCGTAGGACCTCCCATTTAGCGCTAGACATACGTAGGTAGTCACAGTGTTACCAATTCAACGTGCCAGACCGTCTCGTACTCATCATTCGAGACTTTCTGTCGGATCTCACCTTTCGCTACCGAATAGACGGCACGCTTTCGTCTCCACATCCGATCCGAGCCAGAGTCCCTCAGGGCTCCGTGCTAGCCCCCCTTCTGTTCACGCTGTACACCAGCGACATTCCCACTCAAGGCAAGGCCCAGTTGGCACTTTTCGCCGACGACACGGCTATTTACTACACGGGTAGTGACTTAAAATCAATCTCTCGCATCCTACAGACCGCAGCCAACCGCCTCGGCGCTTGGTTTCGGAAGTGGCGTGTCGAAGTGAATCCCGAAAAAAGCGCAGCAGTTCTTTTCGAGAGGCACGGCGATAACCACTCGCGTTGTCCCCCAGTAGTCATGTTTGGAAAAGAGATCCCTTGGGAACTGAGCGTCAGGTACCTGGGGGTTATCATAGATCACCACCTTACGTTCCGGCAACACATCAAAAAGGTGCACGCTCGCGCCGCTTTTGTTGTGGGCCGGTTACACCCTATGATTAGGGCGCGTAGTAAGCTCTCGCTTAAAAATAAGTTGAGACTTTACCTGACGTGCATTCGCCCTATATTAACTTACGCCAGCGTCGTGTTCGCACACGTTAGGCCGTGTCGCTTTAAAGAAAGAAAGAAAGAAAGAAAATTATTTATTTTGGACTCACACAGGCAGTTACAGAAACAAAAACAATATTAAAAAAAGAAAGAATAAGAATTTAGACTACCTGCACGAGGCCAAAAAGGGCTCCTATCTCAGCATAATGTTGCGACATTTAGAAAAAAAAAACAAAATGTCGCAACGCTGGTTTTCAGATAGGACCATAGTGATGCCACGGGCAATAACGACACAAATAAATAAATAAACATGTTACGTACATACAATATTAAATTTGAATACTACCAAACAAAAGCAATAAATAGATTAATATAAACTTATGTGTTACGTGTGTGTGTGTGGAATAGTCAATAAAATTATAATATACATAGTTATTAAATAAATTAAAGCCAAACCAGAAAAATAAATATATAATAAACTTAAGCATTTCCGGACGAGCCAGCCGCTCGGCCCTTCTACATCATTTGTCTATGGTTAGTTTATAACCAATAAATAAAGCAATAAAGCATTCCAAATCTTGCAAAACCGCGTATTGCGCAGAGCCGCGGGCGCTCCGTGGTATATGCGCAACGTTCAGCTTCACTTAGACCTAAAAATGCCAACGGTAAGGCAATATCTCAAACGCACGTCTAAGCGTTACTTCGACCATGCCTCGAGGCATCGGAACCCCCTCGTGACCGCCGCGTCCGATTATAAACCCTCCCAGATTAGCATAGTCCGCCGTCCCCGGCATGCGCTACTAGAGCCCGATGATGAGATCACCCTCCTCCAGGAGGCGAATAAATCCACTAGTACCATACACAAACACCGCCGCCGCCGACCGGCGTATCGCCCTCGCCGACGAGGCCCCTCGCGACGTCCCACCGCCGCCGCCCCCGATCCACCGTGCTCACCCGCCGCAGCCGCGGAGCCGGTCGTCCCTTCTGACTCCGCGCAGGCACCATGACGCGAGAATACAGCCCTCATCAAGCTGTCGTATCCCTCCCAGTCCTCTCGCATTCAACACCCTAAGAGGTCGAGTCCCCCCTTGGGGACACTCTTAGAGGTGTTGCTGCTATAGTCATAGTCATGATGTTACAGTAGTTAGCTTTGTAGTTAGCTAGGTAGTTAGAGCAGTAGGAATTGGTTCGGAGACCCTTCTGGTCTCGCCAATAATAGTCAGGTTACGTAGAAGAGGTCCGCAAGACCATCTACAATAGTCGAAAAGGAAAAAAAAAAAAATGTCACAGTGTAACTAACTTAGTCCATACACTGGTTCATCGAGAGTTTGATATTGACAGTTTTGAAGGCAGCTCGGGAGGTGACGTCACCGCGATTGACAACTGTATGGAATGGCTAAACTGTGCCTATAATAATCATCATTTATTTCAGACAAGAATCTTATCCATATTATGTGTTAGTAATAACAGTTAGTAGTAACAATTTGTTTACGTAAAATCAGTGTGGAGTTGCATCCATCTCCGCATCATGGGTGTCTCCCAACGATCCACGAACACATTCAGAATAGTGTTGGTGCTACCGCGAACACGAGCTAATAAAGAGGCGCACCTTTTTCGCATGATGGCAGCAAAACCATCAATATGTGTCTCCGCAAACATCCCAGAAGCACTACATCGCCACGGTAGCCCCAGCAGCACCCTGAGTGCATAATTATATTGGACACGTAGGTCACTATGCCCGCTGAGTATACCGGACCCACAGGATGCACGTGTAGAAAGATTGACAACAAGCTTTAAAAAGCATTTCTTTAACCGTCCTTGTACATCGCGCGAACCTGCGGGCATTTTACAACGGACAGCCAGTGACCCACGTTCCCTCTCTATGTCCTGATTGTCCTTAAGATCATCATCATCATCATCATCCTATGTCATGTGTATCAATGTAAGAACGATCTATTTCAATACAAAGGAGTGGAGTGCGCGGCAAATAACTAGAACCAAAAAACTTTTTTACAAAAAATGTAAACCGACTTCAAAAAGAATAAAATAATTACCATATAAAATTAACAGTTTCAGAAGTTGGTGCTGATCCACGCTGAACCAAATTGAAGGCACCGACTTCTGATACTGTTAATTTTATATGGTAATTATTTTATTCTTTTTGAAGTCGGTTTAAATTTTTTGTAAAAAAAGTTTTTATTTTTTTCTTTTTAGTGGCCTTAATTAAAACTTGGTTGGACCTACTAAAGACGCTGCTCGTAACATAATCACATCATCACAATATGCGTACTGTTCGTCATTGAGGAGTTCCATTGTCTATCTCTGAAGTTCTTCATCAGATCATCACCAAATTTAAATGGGACCAACTTCGAAGTATACCCCATCCATTAAAAAAAGAATCATCAAAATCGGTTCACAATTGGCGAAAATATTGATGAACATACACAAAAAAAAAAAAAAAAAAAAAAAATACATACAGACGAACATAGTAACCTCCTCCTTTTTGGAAGTCGGTTAAAAATGGCGTCAACTGCGTGATCTATGTGAGATTCGGGTCATATGATTCAATTTAGATTGCACTTGGTGTTCAGGGTCTAATGATGGAGCTAAGAGGTGGATAGTGGAACTCTTCAGTGGCTACTAAACCCCTCAAGTATGGCAGTCGACGCCATCTTGGTTCTAGTTATTTGATGAGCACTGTAATTACCGTAGTCTCCTTGTTGGGCAAGTTGGGTATCGCAGAGTCAGCCCACTTGCACCCGTAACACATCGAATTGACCTCAACGGCCTTCGGTTTCTCGAATAATAAATAATCTAATTTCTAACAGTAACTAACGAAGTTGTAGGTAACTGTTTGAATTTGACTGCCTTGTTAGTTTAGTAGTCGCAACCGCAACTGCTGAGCATGGAGTCCTGGGTTCAATTCCCAGGTCGGGCAAAGTATTATTGGGTTTTTCCATTAGGAATTTCTCAGTAGCAGCCCGGAGTCTGGATTTGTGCCCGGTTATTGGCAATAGGCTCGCCCCCTATTACACGGGACTTAAAAACGAGCGGAACGAAACGAGAGTGTACTAAAAACACCTATGCTGAACCCTTTGGGTAATACAAGGCGTGATGTTATGTTTATGTTTGAATTTGCAATTTATGAGGGAAACACTGCGTGTCATTACCAGAGATCGGATAATCGGATGCATATTTGCCTAAAGTTCAGGTGTTGGCTAATATGGAATGAACTTTTGTATCGAAAAAATCACGCAATTCCGGGATCGTCAAACTTAGTGTTCTGTAGAATGAAATCATATTTGCCTAGAATTGGATGCATATTTATTTATTTACATATTTAGGTATGTAAAGTAAGTTGTACCTTTTTTTAAACTAATACAGACATGCACCTCTCACTTTCTTACACCCTACATACACATATATTTGAATCGGGGGTTAAAAATTAACTTTTAAGCATTTACGAGTAAATACATTGATTAGTTTTTTTTTCTAATAAATTATTTTGTGAAGCCGTTTCCATACTTTTGTAGCGAAAAATTAACTTTAGGTAAATATGCATCCGATTATCCGATCTCTGGTCATTACCAATTCGCTCAGTCCAAATCACGAAACACAGAAACCTCTTTCTAATATTCAGTATTCTAAATATAGTCGTATCGTGTCAACACAGCTTTAGGAATACGAAATTTCATAAAAAAAGATTAGTACCTTTAGGAGGTAATGCCGCTGACGGGCCTAGTCAAGCATTAAATTTCCCGATATTTTTTTATTCCAGTCTTTATCTGACACGGAATTATAAAATATGGGTCGTCTGAATTTTCGTCCTTTCTGTGATATTTTTAAGATTCCTACGTAATTTATTTATTTTAGATGTGCCTAATGCAATTCAATTTACCATATATTAATGACGCATTATAGAAGAAGGAAATAATTTAAATGGTTACCTGAATAGGCAAAATGCCATAATGACTTAGCTTTTAGTTCAAAACAAGACGGTAGAACATGGCAGCCATCCTTTATATTGATTCAGAAACTGGAACCAGCGTCACTGGATTGCAACGCTGGATTGGCAATTTAGTCCATCTGAATATTTATAACTGGTATAATAATACCTAATTTGGCGATAACTTGAAAGTTATCGCCAATACATGAGTGATTTATACAAGGTTAGTCGGAAAGGGGGTACTAAGCCGAAAGGGTATTAAAGTACCCATAATAAGGGATAACTTTTGTTCTACAACTTTCCCCAAAACTCGATAGTTTAAGAGAAATAGCTTTTCAAAGATTTCGTAAAAAATATGCTAAAATCTATCTGTCCATAGCTTTGATCAGCTATTTTTACAATTTAGGTCATATTTGGGGTCACGGATTAGAAAATTAATTTTCTGAATTCATAACTAAAGAAGGTAGGTATGTTTTTTTTTTAACTAAAATAAAAATCTATTTGCATGCAAATAAAAAAAAAACGAATTTTGAAATTTTAAAACTTGTTTTAAAATAGTCATCAGTGATACTTTGCGTGGCCCGCGGCTCAGTACCCTATTTCCGACTAACCTTGTATAATATTGCTACACACGCACTTGGTTTCTCAACCTTAACATTTATTAAAAACATAGGTGTTAAATAAATCTGAACTGAAATAGATGCAGTTGATAATAATACATTGTGTCTCATAATCTTTACCGCACATAACACAAGCGATCAATTTAAGTAACAAAATTGTAATCACAATCCCACCGCAGACGTTCGACCGTTATCATTATAAGAAAAAAAAGTTAAATAACCGCGAATGAGCTGCGGTTCCATTGCAATTTTCAACAATTTTGCTATTAGAATTGTTCTGATAAGACATCATCCACCAAACAGTCGGTAAACACAGGGCATACATGTATAAACAATATACCAGTAACCCACTATTGAAGCCTCCATCCAAATAATAGACCGCTCTCTATCGAGAACCGCATGAGTGGTCATTGAATGTGTATTGTCTGTCACAGCTAATAAGCTTGACAATGTGCCAAATCTTCAACACGCTGTCTGTGACGGCAATATCTTGAGTGTTGAGTTTGCTAGTAATAATACTAGCGATGTATACTGTGTGTGACTTGATTTGAAATTATGATGTCCTATTTTACTAATAGCGTTTAAGTACTCTGTTAGCAGTGATAGCCTAGTAGTGTGACCGTGGGACTGCCAAGTCATAGGTCTCGAGTTCGATCCCAAGGCACGCACCTCTGACTTTTCGGATTCATGTGTGTATTGTATAATTATCTCTTGCTTAAAAACGGTGAAGGAAAACATCGTGAGGAAACCAGCACGCCTAAGAGCTATTTCTCGACGGCATGTGAAGCCAAGTCAGAGGGCCATGGGCGGCATAAACTCTGACACCAGGTTATTCACTAACGACACGAAAAGAAGAAGAAGAAGTACTCTATTAATATTAACTGCCTCGTTGGTCTAGTGGTGGCAAGCGTGACAGCTGATTGTGAGGTCCTAAGTTTGATCCCCAGGTCGGCCGAAGTGTTATTGGGGTTTTCCGTGTGGGATTTATCAGAAGCAGCCCGGAGTTTTGATTTGTACCCGATTGATGGCAATAGGCTTGTCCCCTATTACATGGGACTTACTATACACATCTACCGATCCTTTCGGGGAATACAAGCGTGATGTTATGTATAATGTTTATGTTGTTAATATTTTCAAGATACTTTTTAAAAACAGGTAAGGCATGATGTTTCTGTCAATAAGTAAATAGTATGTCATGGATTGCTCCACTAATAGTCCTATGACCAACAAACATTGGGTTAATTAGTCCACTTTTGAATGGTAGAAATTTTTTTACTGCCGCGTTCCAAAGTGTAGATTCCTATGGAGAAGAACGGGTAATAAACTCCATAGTTATTAGCAAATTCGGTTTCAGTGTTGTTTTCATTGTTAATTGTAAAGGGCGTCTACCTCTAAGGGTGTTACCAGACCAATCGATCGATCGTCGATCGACGATCGATCGACGGTAGACTGGATTAGTCGACGTCGATCTTTGATCCAGTCTTCTGCGTTTGCGTCTCCGTAACAATAGTACGAGCAACACCGAACTGGAAAACAAGAACGCATCCTCTTGTGAATAGGTACATTTCGAAAGAAACTGATTGATTATAGCCGGGATTATTCGATTAACGTCGACCGATGCCATCGACCGGCAATCGATCGATTGGTTAGTCGAACGGTATCCGTCGATCAGCCAAAGTTACCACACCAATGGATCAACGTCAATTAATCGATTGGTGTAGTAACTCCCAAAGTCCATCATCACAGAAATCATAATTTAATTGATATACTTAACCAATTTAGGGCTACTAGCCCCCCATTTACTAAATTATATTAAAACATCCTTCCATGCCATCAAAACGAATTCAAAAAATTAAATTCAATACAACTTCAAACTCAAGACAACAATTAATCTATTGTGCGTCAACAAACTCATTTCAATAATCATTTTAATTTTTAACACCATTCACATTTAATTCAACGTAGATTAATACGAAATTCCTTTTGAAATTGTCGTCCATTCGGAGTCCAATTTGTGATCTTATTTGACCGAGATCAACAAAACGAAAAGTATTCAATGGTAAAAACTCAGAAACGAGAGGAAACCGGAATGAAAACAGGCGACGATTTTCAATCTAAATTAAATGGCCCCTGTGTATCTACTTGAACTTTCATTATTCTATTAGGTTGTGTTAAGCATTGAATTTTTTCAATTTCTTGAAGTTATTTCTTATTTTTGAGGTGTCACTTACAACACAACAGAATAATAATCTTCATGCAGTTCTGATGACTTTCTACTTCCAACATTGGTCGCAATTACTAAGATATTTTTTTGTTTAAAAAAATATGTGATTGATACGTATAATTAATTAAAATAAAGTATTAGGTAAGATTAAAAGACATACTGAGACAACTATTAGTAGGTACTTACCTAATAGTGTTTAATATATGAGAGAGATAATTATGTAAAAATATATGAAAATTAATCCCACAACATAACATACTCAGCATTACATCACGCCTGTATTTCCCGAAGAGTTTGGGAGAGGTGTATAGTAACACCCTCATTTTGCCGTTATGTTTAAGTCTCATGTAATAGGGGGCAAGCCTATTGCCAGTAACTATTAAGTAATCTATGCTATTGACATCAACCGGATACGAATCTGCTATTGAGGAATTCCACACGGAAAAACCTGATAACACTTTACCCGACCTGGGGATCGAACCCAGAAACTCACGATCAGCAGTCGCGCTTGCCACCACTAGACCAACGAGGCAGTTACTCCCATTCCTATTAACGGCAATCAATGCTATTAAAAAAAGTTCGAAACTAAAAACCTACATACGTAGCTAATGATACCTCAAAGTAACTAGTATTCATTTAAGTATCATGGCAAGAAACGCAATAAAAATTGAAACGCTAATGAAATCACATCTAAAGATGTTAAAGTTATAAAGAAATACAAAATTGTTATGGTTGTAACGTTTTAGATTTTCTTGAATGTTGATAAAGAAGATTTCTTGAGAATTTTCTTTGCTTTACCATTTTTATTTGAGTTGATTTTACCTTTGTTTCATTTAATCTTTTCATTCTTCCGCGTTAAAGTGAGATGATTTAAGCTGAATAAAACCTGTAGAATATTATTTCTACTTTTTATAGTATCATAATAGCAATAAACTTTACTATAAATACATCGATTTCAGTAGGTAGAATTGATGGCAGATTCATCGAAAATATTATGTGTCTGTAGGGTTTAGAGTACCTACCCATCCGGCAACGAAAATACTTGCTACGTGTTAGTATCTAAACGTAATCGAAGCGTAGATATATGTATTATGTAGCAAACACTTCATTTTTGAACTCCAACCTTTCTCATATCTACCATTTTTGATTTTTTTATCTTTGCCCTACGCTGGTATTTCTCCTGTATCGTGGGTGCGTTTACAAACACAAATCTTCACACGCACAAACATCCAGACCCGGAACAACTATCTGTAGGCCATACAAATATTTGTTCCGAAATATTTGTTTCATCATTATCTGATTCAGCCCCACAATCCCACCGCTGGGATGCTGGGCTCCACAATCCCAGAGTATTCTTCTTTTTGAGGCTTTTGTATACCCTCAGCCCCTTTAATTTAATGGACAGTACACTATTTTATTATTTATTACATATTTATTACAGCAACTCGCAATACTTTATGCCAAAAAACAAAATTTCACTAAATTTTCAATTAACATTCTTCGTACGTCCCAACCCTACCATTTGCTGATTCCCCGGTATGTTTGCTCTGGTGGGAGCGACCTCTCATTACGCTGGGCCTTGGGTACCTGCAG
Organism: Amphipyra berbera; assembly: GCA_910594945.2. NCBI lineage: Eukaryota > Metazoa > Arthropoda > Insecta > Lepidoptera > Noctuidae > Amphipyra > Amphipyra berbera. The sequence goes on along the minus strand of OU343128.1, from coordinate 18,106,493 downwards.
TCTTCGTAAAAGAAACTCATTAAAACTTTTTTGAGAGATGGTAAGATTGACGAAGATGTGGAAAGGAGAGCAAATGCGGGAAATAAAGTAAATGGTGCTTTGCATGCGGTTGTGGCTAGCCGGTCGATGTCCAAAAAGGCACGACTGGCTGTCCATAATGGTGTGTTGGTACCTACGCTTATGTATGGAAGTGAATGTTGGTCGTGGCAGAAGAGGCATGAAAGTAGAATAAATGCCGTGGAAATGCGTTCCTTGCGAAGTATGTGCGGTGTAACTTTGAATGATAGATTGAGAAATGAAGAGATTAGACAAAGTTGCGGTTTAAAAGATGATGTAGTGACAAAAATTGAAAGGAGTATGCTTAGGTGGTTTGGCCATGTTGAGAGAATGAGTGAACGGCGATTAACAAAAGAAATTTATAAGGCGGATGTTAATGGGAACGCCGGTAGAGGACGTCCTAGAAGGACATACATCGATGTTATTGGTGATGTTCTTCACAAAGGTCAGGTGCGTAGTACTCTCAACCGGCGTGCGTGTATGACAAGATGTATGAATGTGGATGAAGCGAAAGGGGTATGTAAGAGTCGTAGCATGTGGCGTTCTATAGTTTCTGCCTACCCCCATGGGAAAAAGGCGTGAGTTTATGTATGTATGTATGTAAAACTTTTTTCTCAGAGATACAACGCGGTTGCCGCTATGCCTTCAAATATAAATAAAACTTGGCCGTTTTTAAATTAATTTCCTTCAATTTATAATTGACGTTTTAATTAGGCGATGAGACATACCATCTAATTGTAAATTGCGTTTACAACAGTACAGTCAACAGCAAAAGTTGGTAAACATTTTGGAATTTCAAAATTAATTATCTAGGGCGCTAATTGGCGTGCATGAAAAGAGCCTCTACGAGTACGATTCTTAAGTATGTCCGGTACACCCTGGGTAATCAGCCCTGCGACCAACCTTGCTGACTGGGTAATATTTTCACCACGGCATGGGCTATTCTCATATAGCTTATACCGACAGGAGAGAAGAAGAGAAGTTAATTTTTTGTCAAAATTTATCATAATACTATGTTTAAAGAGCTTACTAATGAATCGTTATTTATTAACTAAATAATTATTGTTAATTATTGGAAACTAGAAGAAGAAGACGTCCTAGAAGGACAAACATCGATGTTATTGGTGATGTTCTTCACAAAGGTCAGGTGCGTAGTACTCTCAACCGGCGTGCGTATATGACAAGATGTATGAATGTGGATGAAGCGAAAGGGGTATGTAAGGGTCGTAGCATGTGGCGTTCTATAGTTTCTGCCTACCCCCACGGGAAAAAGGCCTGAGTTTATGTATGTCTGTATGTATTTATTGTTAAGTTTTAATTCGTAAAACAGTTGTTAAATTATAAGCAGTCATCACTTACTTTTGTTATTGATTGTACACAACTGACTAGCCCTTTAGTTAATCTGAGCTGACGCACGCAGGAGTGAATGATACAAAAAACAACGTAAATTGACATTCATACAATGTTACTTCAGTAGCTTCACACGCAAAATTTTGCAAAAGAGGATAGTAGCGTTTTTGCCAACATCCTTCATTTAATTCATGAAGGGAAGCCAATAATCGACAAATTCACTTTGCGAAACACATATGGGATTGCAAAACCGACCAAGTTACTCAGTAAACTGTATCAAAGACCACGATTAAGTCGTTCGGTACAAAATGCATTATTTATTTAACGTTTTAATATTTACCGCGATATTTTACCGAGTGGACTCTGGACTCTTTGATAGGTATTCGGGAAAGAAAGTTGAAATTGCTCAGGCAAAGGAACTACGATTGAGGAACGCTACTGAGTAAGATGTTTGTTTTTAATATTGTTAATAGATAACTGCTTGTAAATTCAGTACGGTTCTAATTAGAAAAGTACAGTTATTTTAAATAATTTTCTGCCTTATGAGTAGGTAAAGTACAATGGCGACAGCCAGATTCTTATCTTGGGTATCGATCAAGATATCTTTATGATCTGAAAATTATATAAATTAGTTATTATAACTATTTTTATATACATAAATCGACTGTACTTGTGTATGTCACTGAACTCCTCCTAAACGGCTAGACTGATTTGAATGATTTTTTTTGTATGCGTTTGGGTGGCGCCCTGGATGGTTTAGATTCACAATTGGACCCGGTAGGTGGCGCTGCTGTCGGTATGTCACCAAATTTTTAGGGCAGGGCGACGTCTGCCAGGTCCGCTAGTATGAATATGTATAAGGTCCAACCAAAATACCTGGACAAACTTTTACACAGTGTTCAGTAAGTGTAACTGAATATATCTATGCAAAAAAAACGAGATCCAAGTGTTTTTTTTTTCTAACCATAATTTTTTTTTCAACTTTAATTTTACTTTAATTTTTTTTTTTACATTTTTCACTTCGCTGTGTAGGTAAAACGCGGCACGGAATTAGCACGCACCCCAATGGCGGTCGATGCATAAGAAATGGATGAGTTTATTCTTAGAGATTACAGGCAATTTAAAACATTATTATTTTTTTGTTAGAAAAAAACACTTGGATCTCGTTTTTTTTTACATAGATGTGATTAGTTAAACGTATTGAACACTGTGTAAAAGTTTGTCCAGGTATTTTGGTTAGACCTTATATATTTATTATAATTATATGAATTGAAAATTGTTTGCGAATTTTGCAGTCTTTTATTATAAATTAATCACTGCCTTTTACTATCAATCAACGTTGTCTTTTATTCTGTTTACGATAAACTTGTTTTTTCTTATATACAAATAAATAAAATTTAAGTGTCTGTTTCTAATGTCTTTTTACTAAATGCATTAGAAGTACCTATGTACGGTACTGACATGAAAAAAACTATTTTTAAATTTTGTCTGTCTGTCTGTTTGTCCCGGCTAATCTCTGAAACGGCTGGACCGATCTAGATGCGACTTTCACTGGAAAATAGCAGATATTATAAGGAGCAACTTAGGCTACCTTTATTTTAGGGTTACGCGCAAAAAAATAAAATCCCATCCGACTTCTACGCAGACGAAGTCGCGGGCACAGCTAGTTATGAATAAATTATCTTTCTATGTTTTAATGCTGCCATGTCTTCATTTGTTCTATGAATATATCAAATTATAATTATATGTACTTTTCTAGGCGATGTTCGATAGAAATAAAACCCTGTACGCCCCACGAAGGCAGCCGGGTTGATGGCACGTGTAATAACTACAAGTACCCAACGAGAGGTTCTGCTAAAGGTCCTTATATAAGGCTTCTGAAGCCAGACTACGCCAACGGTAAGTGGTACTAATTATACCTTTCATAATGATCACTTAACGGTGCAGTTCCGAGAACCATTTAAAAATTGGAGAATATATTTCCTTTGAAAATCATGAAACTGGTTTTATTGTTTCCATGGCAACCATGTAGCATAACGTCGCTGCGCTTACAAAATCCGCAAAGTGTTATTTTTTTTTTGAAAATTGTTTTTGTTTATATTTTATAATAGTTCTCAAGCCACGTGCACCTGTAAAATCTGTTTTTTAATTATTTATTTCGTTAAGAAGATAGCAAAATAAATTGTTAAAAAACAGATTTTACAGGTGCACGTGGCTTGAGAACTATTATAAAATATAAACAAAAACAGATTTAAAAAAAAAACACAGCGCATTTTGCAAGCGCAGTGACGAATTTAACAAAATTGTCTTCCAAAGAGGAAAAAAGAGGTGGGTGTATTATTATCTTAACGGTACCTACAGTTTTTTAGTCCAACAATATTACCATTAATTAATAATTATAGAAGGTAATTCTAATCGAACGCATCGCCACTGTCTCCGGCAGCTATCTAACTTATATGTGGCTTAGCAAAGAACTAGCCTTAAACTAACTTAGTAACGAGTTAACGAGGTTTGCTTGACTACTAACTGACTGCTTCCAGGCCCATACTAATAAACAGCTCTCATTTGAGATATCCCTCTTAAGTGTAGAGATGACTGAAGAGATATGAAAAAAAAATTGACAAATCTATGGAATTCTACGTTATGGTAGTTGATATTTGAAAATCTCTCAAATGAGAACTGTCTATTAATATGGGCCCCTAGACTTCAAATAAAACATGTATTGTGTAAACAATTGTAATGTATCTACAGAAGCTATTTTACAGTAGCTATGACCATCACGCGAAACTAGTTAGTTTAACGATAAAGACTTGGTAATGCATAGTCATTATCATGACGACACGTTTGGTGCAGTGGCTGAGCGATTGGCTTGTGCGCTACGGGTCGTGGGTTCGATTCCCACACGGAACAAATATTTGTATGGCCTAGAGATAGTTGTTCCGGGTCCAGGCGTTTGTACATGTGAACATTTGTGTCTGTAAACGCACTCACGATACAGGAGAAATCATAGTGTTGGGCAATGTTTTTCAAAAAACTAAAAAACTTCAAGCTTCATCGGGGTGCTTGAAAAGGGCCTTCACGAGTGATAATATTTCACCCTGGGTAGCCAGCCTCTTTACCAACTTTGCTGACTGACTAACCTTTTCACCGCGGCATAAACTATTCTCATATCGGGCTCGTTTTAACGACCGCGCGGATCATACGATTTGCGAGGTTAAGCAACGCTTGCCGCGGCCAGTCCGTGGATGGGTGACCATTCGTAACACATCGAGACCCCTCCGTGCTTCGGAGAGCAATGTTAAACCGTCGGTCCCGGGTGTCATACGAATACCTATGACAGTTGTTACGGGTCAGAGTCAGAAGAACGAAAGTCTGGCAACTGGTCTAACTTTAGGATATCGGTATTGCCCTGTAACTGGGTTGCGGAGGCTCCAGCCCGACCCTAGTTGCCCACCTCTCAATGGCTCACTAAGCCGAGGCGCGAACCCCACAGGGGGTGCCCTTAGTGACGCGTCATTTAATTTAAATCCTTAGTTTGTAAGCCTTAAAGTAATTTTTGGCCACCACAGGATAGTCCGGTTAAGCAGCTAATAAACCTTAGCGAGTTTAAAGCTGACAGTGGTCACATCAAAAAAAAAACTGGATTGCGGAGGTCTGATAGCAGTCGCTAAGTGTAAAATACTGGTATTCGGCCGCATCGGGTTAGACTGGAACCCAACATACTGTTCTCATATTGTTCATGCCGACGCGAGAGAAGATCATTAAGCTTGGTGCTAATAACTTTAATGATTGCAGTAGGTATGTTAAAAGCCCACAGGTGCATACCGTATGCTTCTGTCCATTTCCTGGTTGTAAACTTGGTCGCCTTTTACGACACTCGGTATGTTCTTTCTTCTGGGAAATAAAGTAAGAAATGGCGACGACTCACGAGTAGTTTACTACAGGAAATATTATTTCTCTTTTGTGAATGCCGCCCACTGACACATAAACGTTATGCACATCTGCCAAAATACTTATGTTTACTATAAGTAAAACTTCAATAAACTCGTAATTATATGTATAATATAGGAAACTTACGAACTGCTTCGTTCGTCTAGTGATGGCAAGTGCGACTGCTGATCGTGAGTTCCTGGATTCGATCACCAGGCCGGGCAAAGTGTTATTGAGTTTTTCCGTGTGGAATTCCTCAGTAGCAGCCCGGAGTTTGGTTTTGTACTCGGTGATGGCAATAGGCTTACCTCCTATTACATGGGACTTAAATATAACGGTGAAACGAGGGTGTTACTAATATACACCTCGGCCCAACCCTTCGAGGAATACAGGCGTGATGTTATGTTATATTTTTAATGTAGGAAATTCTGTCGTCTTTAGCAACTAATTACAAGAATCTTTGGAGACCTCTAAACTATGTAGCGCTTTCAAAAGATCAGCGATGGTTACCATAACTGGAGCTCACATATCTTCGCATATCTTCACTGGAAGTAGCCCGCACAAACATCCAAATAGAACATTTATCAGTTAACAATATACCACAATGTACCACCATGTTTGTCGCTCACAACATCTGCTATCACTCCCCAGGTCGCGATATACGCATGAACAAGCATGGCGAACCGCTTCCCTCGGCCCGGAAGGTCAGGACGGAACTGCACTCCACCGGCCGGGTGGAAGATAAGATCACGTTCAACGTAGCCGCTGTCCATATGTTGGACTTTATACACAGGGATATAAGCATTATGGACGGACCACGTAAGATGTTTTGTTTAATTTATGCACATTGTTGGGCATATTTTAATTTTTCTTTTTTCATCCGCTCCATTATTGTAAATATCATTTTGGAATTTGTTAGAGATCTCTCAGATATACAAAACAGTCGGTCTAGTTGTTTGAAAAAAATACGTAGCTTGAATGGAGTATTATACAGTTTCAATTTCACTGTTACGCTTGTGTTCATAAGTATGTAAACGATTACTTCTCTCATCTATTATACATTACAAAACTAGTTTCTCGTCTAAATCGTAACGTTCTATTTCATATGAATTTTAATGTAAATCTTCAAGTTCCTCCTTTCAGTTGACTATCTCAAACGCAGGAAATATTGCTGTACGCCTATAGGTAATAAAGACCCAAAATGTATCCCTATAAATGTACCAGACGACGACCCCTATCTTAAAGTGACTGATATACGCTGTCTAAACTTCTCTCGAGCGGAAACTTTCCAAGACGCCAGTTGTACACCCGAAATAATACTTCCCGAACAGGTTAGTAGAACTTCTCAAAGTTATGTGATACGTGCGAAAATGATCCCACTTTGACGTCCTGTTTAATACGAACATATCAATATTAAGTGTTCAAGTGACTTAAATTGTGACTTTATCCTTGAGAGAATGTCGACAGAATACTAATAGTAACGCGAAGGAAATGTTAAAGACGATTTGCCTACCTCAATGTGTACTTAATCGTATTGTGAAAATGTCTTGAGAAAATGTTCGTGAGACAAAGAAAATGGTGGCACTCGCTTTCTCGAACTTTGAAAAAAAACATTGTGAATCTTCAAACGTGCTTGTACGATGTCATCCACGAATGATGAATTATTATGTATGAAACCATTATTTTAAACTGCAACATGTCTCATAAAAAATATCATTTATACAGCCAAATAAACCATTCAATTCAAATTTAATTTTATATGGCTCCGTCGTTATTCGATTATTCTGCTAACGTCAAGGTTGAAAAAGACACTGCGATAAGTACGTAAAGTATTACACTAAACAAAGCCAAATACTCAATTTTAAGTTGGCGATAATTTCGTGCTTGTTAGTTCGTGTTAGTCTTTGTCACGTCGCCTTAAACTGACAGTGCCAGCACGAGACTCAACGGCAACTTAAAATCGAGTAGCGTTTGAGTATTTCGCCAATAAACTAGTAAAACAATCTTGGTTGGGAAATCTTAAAAAATAATAAACTAAAAAAATAAACCAATTGCAATGAATAAATCGAAACAATTTGTTCCAATTATGGACGAAAATATTTAAATATTTTTTTTTATGTACTACATAGGAATGATGTTTATAGAAGAAAAAGAAATAAGGAAATTGAAATCGAAATGTTAAGATAATTAAATTGTTGTCTAGTCTTTGTCCTCTCGCATCGTGATTTTTTATTAAGACTAAGTAAAGCAAAGTAAAAGACATCATGAAATAAAATTTTACTGTTCTGCTTCAATAACAAAGCAGTTGATCTCTGAATAACAAAGCGATCGGCAGTTAAGCTGTGTTTAAGTAAGGGTTAGGATCAGATTACACTAGAGTAGCAGACATTATCATATTTCTTACTAAGATAACCGTCAATATTTATAACAGTGCCATAAATAATTATAACGTCATTGTATGTATATGGATTCAGTTTGATAATTTTGGGTTTGCTATCGCCAACGTCCATACTACGTTGAATACACCGGTTCTCGTCCGATCACCGAAGTTAAGCAACATCGGGCGCGGTCAGTACTTGGATGGGTGACCGCCTGGGAACACCGCGTGACGTTGGCCTTTTGCTTTTTTTTTACCAACACATGGCATTCTTTGAGAAAGTTTATTCGGGAAATTATTTAACTCTACTCATTGTAAAAAAAAATACCAGCCCGAATTATTACAACTATCGATTCGCATATAAATGTTATAGTTAAATTATGAATAAGTATCAATTTTCTATTTTAACAACATCTAGATATACAGGCTGTAAATGAATTTGTGTAATTCCTTAAAACCACATGATCTGTTACTCTTATAGATGAACAAGCAAGGGATTTTGCTTCATTAAAAATAGAACGTTTTTTCCTTTTTCGTCTTGCAATAGTGGTAAGTGGTCGGATAAAAAAACTGAAAAAGTGTAAATTAAAAAAAATGCAACAAAACATATATTAGATACCTATGGGATAAAAAATTTTGATACTATGCATAAATGAATGTAATGGAAGCCCGGTGACACAGCTGGCAGGCACAAAGAAGTAGCGCGATTTCGTTCCGCGTAGGTAGTCAGTAACTCGAGGCACTAAACTAACTCACGTTAAGAATATATTTTTTTGAACCTGTGGAACATTCTCGTTCATTCTGTGTCACCATTAAACAACGAGGTTTGAAGAAATTACACGAATTCATTTACACCCTGTATTTGTAGGATCCAATTCTAAAATTAAGAAAAGGTTACAGGATTCTACCTTGCTACATACGATAACCGTTTGTATTTATTATAAATACGACGTCATTATTCATGGATTTAGTTTGATAATTTTGGATAAGCTACCGCCAACGTCCATACTACGTTGAATACACCGGTTCTCGTCCGATCACCGAAGTTAAGCAACATCGGGCGCCGTCAGTACTTGGATGGGTGACCGCCTGGGAACACCGCGTGACGTTGGCTTTTTGCTTTTTTTATACATACACATAAGCAATAAAATCATAATTAACCTCAATTTTGCGTAAGTAAACTCACAAAATGTTATTCTTGTTGTGGGAGAAGCCCAATATCTGAGCTATGATGAATAGACAAAAGTAGGTAATGAAATCGTGCACTTTCATACTTTGGAAGGAAGTTAGTTTATTCAGGCAATTAACTCTTCTCATTGCTAAAAAAATACCAGCCTAAATTATTACAACTATCGATTCGCAAAGAAATGTTGTGTTTTAATGTATTAATTAATACGTCGTACTTAAATTATGAATAAGTATCAATTTTCTATTTTAACAACCGTCTCGATTTATTTGTAGGATCCAATACAAAAGTTAAGAAATAACATCATTATTCATGGATTTAGTTTGATAATTTTGGATAAACTACCGCCAACGTCCATACTACGTTGAATACACCGGTTCTCGTCCGATCACCGAAGTTAAGCAACATCGGGCGCGGTCAGTACTTGGATGGGTGACCGCCTGGGAACACCGCGTGACGTTCGTTGGCTTTTTATTTTTTTATACTTACACATTAGCTACAAAAGTCATAATTATTAACCCTGATTTTGTGTAGATAGACATATTAATTTATTCTTAATAAGGAAGTTTACCCAATACCGGAGCTATGATGAACAGATAAAAGTAAGCAATGAAGTTGTGCAATTTCATACTTTTGGCTTTTGGAGAAAATTCTTTTATTCAGGCAAATAACTACTCATTGCTAAAAAATGCCAGCCTGAATTATTACAACTATCGATTCGCAAAGAAATGTTGTGTTTTAAATGTAGGTATTAATACGTCGTACTTAAATTAAGAATAAGTATAAATTTTCTATTTTAACAGCTGTCTAGATTTGTTTGTAGGATCCAATACTAAAGTTAAGAAATTACGTCATTATTCATAAATTTAGTTTGATAATTTTGGGTTTGCTATCGCCAACGTCCATACTACGTTGAATACACCGGTTCTCGTCCGATCACCGAAGTTAAGCAACATCGGGCGCGGTCAGTACTTGGATGGGTGACCGCCTGGGAACACCGCGTGACGTTGGCCTTTTGCTTTTTTTTTACCAACACATGGCATTCTTTGAGAAAGTTTATTCGGGAAATTATTTAACTCTACTCATTGTAAAAAAAAATACCAGCCCGAATTATTACAACTATCGATTCGCATATAAATGTTATAGTTAAATTATGAATAAGTATCAATTTTCTATTTTAACAACGTCTAGATATACAGGCTGTAAATGAATTTGTGTAATTCCTTAAAACCACATGATCTGTTACTCTTATAGATGAACAAGCAAGGGATTTTGCTTCATTAAAAATAGAACGTTTTTTCCTTTTTCGTCTTGCAATAGTGGTAAGTGGTCGGATAAAAAAACTGAAAGTGTAAATTAAAAAAAATGCAACAAAACATATATTAGATACCTATGTGATAAAACATTTTGATACTATGCATAAATGAATGTAATGGAAGCCCGGTGACACAGCTGGCAGGCACAAAGAAGTAGCGCGATTTCGTTCCGCGTAGGTAGTCAGTAACTCGAGGCACTAAACTAACTCACGTTAAGAATATATTTTTTTGAACCTGTGGAACATTCTCGTTCATTCTGTGTCACCATTAAACAACGAGGTTTGAAGAAATTACACGAATTCATTTACACCCTGTATTTGTAGGATCCAATTCTAAAATTAAGAAAAGGTTACAGGATTGTACCTTGCTACATACGATAACCGTTTGTATTTATTATAAATACGACGTCATTATTCATGGATTTAGTTTGATAATTTTGGATAAGCTACCGCCAACGTCCATACTACGTTGAATACACCGGTTCTCGTCCGATCACCGAAGTTAAGCAACCTCGGGCGCGGTCAGTACTTGGATGGGTGACCTCCTGGGAACACCGCGTGACGTTGGCTTTTTGTTTTTTTATACATACACTTTAGCAACAAAGGTCATAATAAACCCTGATTTTTTGTAAGTACACATATACTCACTAATTTTTTCTTGTCATGCGAGATGGCCAAAACCGAAACTATGATGAATAGATAAAAGTAGGCAATGAAGTCGTACACACTTTTGGAGAAAGATCATTTATTCAGGAAATTAACTCGGCTCAATGCTAAAAATACCAGCCTGAATTATAACAACTATCGATTCGCAAATAATAGTTGTGTTTTTTTAAATGTATTAATTAATACGTCATACTTAAATTTTGAAAAGGCGATTCGCACACTGCACCGCATCACGCAGCGTAGCGCGGGAGTGAATGTTCTTACGTCGTTTGCAAGTATCTGTGTTTGTATAGAAAACACGCGTAGTGCAACACACAGAAAACGCATTTACGCGCAGTGTTGCAGATCACGCGCCTACATGCGGAGAAACACGTAGCCCCGCGCGTGGGTGCGGGGCAAGACGCAAGATATGGCACACCGAGTTCTGCAGTATCGTACGTGATTTTGACAGAGTAATGCAAACACGAAAATTTGTGTCTACACCAGTAATTGTTGTTCGAATTTTGCTTAACAAATATTGAAAAGATGCAGTTGACATACGCGTGTAAATGAAAAATGTATCTTCACATTTTCTTAAATCTAAATACCTAATTCTGAACAAATGACCCATTGATCGATCTTGTTCGTAAAAAGGGATGTACCCAATATCTTCTATAGACACGATTTCTTCTATTTTGATTATACAAATACCAAACAGATAATATAACTGCAGCATCCTGAATGAGTTCTAAATGAATAACCATTTTTAGTATAATAAACAATGCTCTGCGATGTACTATCACCACCGCATGACTATACTGCAGATTCGCGCGTTTGTGCGGAGAAATCTGCATGATGATGCAGATCTGCACTCCCGCATCCGCACGCGTGGCTCCGTCGCCACGCACCCCGCAGCGTAGCGCGGGGCAGTGTGTGTTTCGCCTAAAGTATTAATTTTCTATTTTAACAACTGTCTAGGTTTATTTGTAGGTTTCAATACTAAAGTTATGAAATGACGTCATTATTCATAAATTTAGTTTGATAATTTTGGGTCTGCCATCGCCAACGTCCATACTACGTTGAATACACCGGTTCTCGTCCGATCACCGAAGTTAAGCAACATCGGGCGCGGTCAGTACTTGGATGGGTGACCGCCTGGGAACACCGCGTGACGTTGGCTTTTTATTTTTTTATACTTACACATTAGCTACAAAAGTCATAATTATTAACCCTGATTTTGTGTAGATAGACGTATTAATTTATTCTTAATAAGGAAGTTTACCCAATACCGGAGCTATGATGAACAGATAAAAGTAAGCAATGAAGTTGTGCAATTTCATACTTTTGGCTTTTGGAGAAAATTCTTTTATTCAGGCAAATAACTCTACTCATTGCTAAAAAATGCCAGCCTGAATTATTACAACTATCGATTCGCAAAGAAATGTTGTGTTTTAAATGTAGGTATTAATACGTCGTACTTAAATTAAGAATAAGTATAAATTTTCTATTTTAACAGCTGTCTAGATTTGTTTGTAGGATCCAATACTAAAGTTAAGAAATTACGTCATTATTCATAAATTTAGTTTGATAATTTTGGGTTTGCTATCGCCAACGTCCATACTACGTTGAATACACCGGTTCTCGTCCGATCACCGAAGTTAAGCAACATCGGGCGCGGTCAGTACTTGGATGGGTGACCGCCTGGGAACACCGCGTGACGTTGGCCTTTTGCTTTTTTTTTACCAACACATGGCATTCTTTGAGAAAGTTTATTCGGGAAATTATTTAACTCTACTCATTGTAAAAAAAAATACCAGCCCGAATTATTACAACTATCGATTCGCATATAAATGTTATAGTTAAATTATGAATAAGTATCAATTTTCTATTTTAACAACGTCTAGATATACAGGCTGTAAATGAATTTGTGTAATTCCTTAAAACCACATGATCTGTTACTCTTATAGATGAACAAGCAAGGGATTTTGCTTCATTAAAAATAGAACGTTTTTTCCTTTTTCGTCTTGCAATAGTGGTAAGTGGTCGGATAAAAAAACTGAAAGTGTAAATTAAAAAAAATGCAACAAAACATATATTAGATACCTATGTGATAAAACATTTTGATACTATGCATAAATGAATGTAATGGAAGCCCGGTGACACAGCTGGCAGGCACAAAGAAGTAGCGCGATTTCGTTCCGCGTAGGTAGTCAGTAACTCGAGGCACTAAACTAACTCACGTTAAGAATATATTTTTTTGAACCTGTGGAACATTCTCGTTCATTCTGTGTCACCATTAAACAACGAGGTTTGAAGAAATTACACGAATTCATTTACACCCTGTATTTGTAGGATCCAATTCTAAAATTAAGAAAAGGTTACAGGATTGTACCTTGCTACATACGATAACCGTTTGTATTTATTATAAATACGACGTCATTATTCATGGATTTAGTTTGATAATTTTGGATAAGCTACCGCCAACGTCCATACTACGTTGAATACACCGGTTCTCGTCCGATCACCGAAGTTAAGCAACCTCGGGCGCGGTCAGTACTTGGATGGGTGACCTCCTGGGAACACCGCGTGACGTTGGCTTTTTGTTTTTTTATACATACACTTTAGCAACAAAGGTCATAATAAACCCTGATTTTTTGTAAGTACACATATACTCACTAATTTTTTCTTGTCATGCGAGATGGCCAAAACCGAAACTATGATGAATAGATAAAAGTAGGCAATGAAGTCGTACACACTTTTGGAGAAAGATCATTTATTCAGGAAATTAACTCGGCTCAATGCTAAAAATACCAGCCTGAATTATAACAACTATCGATTCGCAAATAATAGTTGTGTTTTTTTAAATGTATTAATTAATACGTCATACTTAAATTTTGAAAAGGCGATTCGCACACTGCACCGCATCACGCAGCGTAGCGCGGGAGTGAATGTTCTTACGTCGTTTGCAAGTATCTGTGTTTGTATAGAAAACACGCGTAGTGCAACACACAGAAAACGCATTTACGCGCAGTGTTGCAGATCACGCGCCTACATGCGGAGAAACACGTAGCCCCGCGCGTGGGTGCGGGGCAAGACGCAAGATATGGCACACCGAGTTCTGCAGTATCGTACGTGATTTTGACAGAGTAATGCAAACACGAAAATTTGTGTCTACACCAGTAATTGTTGTTCGAATTTTGCTTAACAAATATTGAAAAGATGCAGTTGACATACGCGTGTAAATGAAAAATGTATCTTCACATTTTCTTAAATCTAAATACCTAATTCTGAACAAATGACCCATTGATCGATCTTGTTCGTAAAAAGGGATGTACCCAATATCTTCTATAGACACGATTTCTTCTATTTTGATTATACAAATACCAAACAGATAATATAACTGCAGCATCCTGAATGAGTTCTAAATGAATAACCATTTTTAGTATAATAAACAATGCTCTGCGATGTACTATCACCACCGCATGACTATACTGCAGATTCGCGCGTTTGTGCGGAGAAATCTGCATGATGATCCAGATCTGCACTCCCGCATCCGCACGCGTGGCTCCGTCGCCACGCACCCCGCAGCGTAGCGCGGGGCAGTGTGTGTTTCGCCTAAAGTATTAATTTTCTATTTTAACAACTGTCTAGGTTTATTTGCAGGTTTCAATACTAAAGTTATGAAATGACGTCATTATTCATAAATTTAGTTTGATAATTTTGGGTCTGCCATCGCCAACGTCCATACTACGTTGAATACACCGGTTCTCGTCCGATCACCGAAGTTAAGCAACATCGGGCGCGGTCAGTACTTGGATGGGTGACCGCCTGGGAACACCGCGTGACGTTGGCTTTTTGATTTTTTATGATATGGCCAACCATGATGATACCTCATGATGTGGCCAACCATTTCATGAAATGGCCAGCTAAAACTGGCCATATCGTTTAAACGTCAATAATTTAATAGCAAGACAATTATACAAATGATTGATGATGTTCTAACCTAACCCAAATGATTCACCAACAATAGAGAGGATCTGGCGCAGGTATATAATTATGTCGTGGCCAGATTATAAAATTGCCATTGATTTTCGTTGCGTGGTCACTCTACTTTCTTTTATTTTTATTACAGAACACTTGTCCGCCGCCATAATGTACAACAACAACAAAACAATTACAGCGCCTCTACTGGTGGATAATGTAACTATTTTACGATATGATCAAAAATTTTTGGCCATATCATGAAGTAGCCGTGCGCTACCTAGCTATTCATATCATTAAACGCCGATTAATTAATTGATCTGGCCAGACCATTTCATGATCTGAGCAGCGGATATTGGCCATTTCATGAAATGCAACCATTTCATGAAATGGTTTGCCACATCATGAAGTGATCAATTCTATGATTTGGCGACGACATACATACACTTTAGCAAATAAAGTCATAATAAACCCTGATTTTTTGTAAGCATATACCTATTAGGGTTTGGGAATTCCCGGCAATTTCAAACAATCTGTTTTTGATTTTTGTAATAATGCCACCTGACAAGGAGAACACGCTCTCGTTTTCAACAGATGTCGGTTTAATTGTGTACAGTAGTTAGTTCCAAACTTTAAACTAACAGATGATGCTAGGCTCCTTCAATTATTTGAAAATAAAAATGTTTACATAACAATTTCGACAATCTAGTCTCGTCTCGAGTCTCGACACGAAAGTCCCGGGACTCGAGACAACTAAAAATACGAAAAGTCCCGGGACTTCGAGACCCGAGACGTCCCGGGACCCAAACCTAAAAATACCTATACTCACTAATTTATTCTTGTTATGGGAGAAGCCCAATACCGGAGCTATGATGAATAAATAAAATTAATGAAGTCGTGCATTTTCATACTTTTGAAGAAAATAGTTTATCAGGACATTAAATCTGCTCATTGCTAAAAAAATACCAGCCTATTACAACTATCGATTCGCAAAGAAATTTTGTGTTTTTAATGTATGTAATACGTGATACTAAAATTATGAGTATCAATTTTCTATTTTAACAGCCGTCTAGATTTATTTATTTGTAGGATCCAATACTAAAATTAAGAAATAACGTCATTATTCATGGATTTAGTTTGATAATTTTGGATCTGCCATCGCCAACGTCCGTACTACGTTGAATACACCGCTTCTCGTCCGATCACCGAAGTTAAGCAACATTGGGCGGTGCATCATCGGGTGACCGCCTGGGAACACCGCGTGACGTTGGCTTTTTGTTTTTTTTATACATTCACATTAGCAACAAGAGTCGTAATAAACCCTGATTTTGTATAAGCGTTATACTTACTAGTTTATCCTTGTTATGGGAGATGGCCAAAACTGGAGCTATGATGAATAGATAAAAGTAAGCAATGAAGTCGTGCATTTTCACACTTTTAGAGAAAGTTCGTTTATTCGGGCAATTAACTCGGCTCAACGCTAATAAAAATACCAACCTCAATTATTACAACTATTGATTCTCAAAGAAATGATGTGTTTTTAATGTACTTATTAATTAATACGTCGCACCTTTAATAATAAACCGAAATAATTAATAAATGACGATTGTTGGGAAATCGCGTTTAAAGTTTTGCAATTACCTACGATGCAGTCTACATTTTTCCGAAATAACAAAAATACCGAAACGATACAGTAATACTAGTATGATTTAAGTATTACCAATAGAATAGCCTTTCAAATGATGTATAAAATCATTACCTACTATTATTTATTAATTAAAAAATACAAGACTTTAAAAAAGATACTAGTGACTTAATTCGTTTATTTAACAATACATCGCAAAATTTTAATAATAAAGCATAACAAATAGAACAATTGTTACAAGCTATCATTTAATGGTTAACCGTAAACCGAATTAAATCTAATTGTTGCCAAATTAAATAACCATCTTTAATAAAAACTTTTTTACAAAAAATTTAAACAGACTTCAAAAAGAATAAAATAATTACCATATAAAATTAACAGTTTCAGAAGTCGGTGCTGATCCACGCTGAACCAAATTGAAGGCACCGACTTCTGAAACTGTTAATTTTATATGGTAATTATTTTATTCTTTTTGAAGTCGGTTTAAATTTTTTGTAAAAAAGTTTTTATTTTTTTCTTTTTAGTGGCCTTAATTAAAACTTGGTTGGACCTACTAAAGACGCTGCTCGTAACATAATTACATCATCACAATATGCGTACTGTTCGTCATTGAGGAGTTCCATTGTCTATCTCCGAAGTTCTTCATCAGATCTTCACCAAATTTAAATGGGACCAACTTCGAAGTATACCCCATCCAATAAAAAAAGAATCATCAAAATCGGTTCACAATTGGCGAAAATATCGATGAACATACACAAAAAAAAAAAAAAAAAAGTACATACAGACGAACATAGTAACCTCCTCCTTTTTGGAAGTCGGTTAAAAAGCAAAACGTAATAACTTAAAAAAAGTTAATTACCTATATACCTACAACCAACATAATAGAAATGCAAGCAGTTATCTTTTTATAATAAAACGAACTATTGGGTATAAGAACAGGCACATACACAATCATCTCACTCTTGTCACTGCTAGCGTAATGCTAAATGGCGTTGTTTTGTGAATATTCATTGGTCCACTCCGTCAAACAAAAAGAGGCGGATGGTTCTCTATTTCGCTCGTGCTTGTCCGAATCAAGCGCCCGTTAAACTGTATGTATTCTTTACGCAGTCTTGATGCGTTTTTTGATTAAATGTCAAAAAACCATATTTTTTAATTATTTCGATTTATTATTAAAGGTGCGACGTCGTAAGTACTTAAATTAAGAATCAGTATCAATTTTCTTTTTTCACAGCCGTCTAGATTTATTTATAGGATCTAATACTACAGTTAAGAAATGACGTCATTATCGTCGTACTTAAATTAAGAATAAGTATCAATTTCCTATTTTAACAACTGTCCAGATTTATTTGTAGGTTTCAATACTAAAGTTAAGAAATGACGTCATTATTCATAAATTTAGTTTGATAATTTTGGGTCTGCCATCGCCAACGTCCATACTACGTTGAATACACCGGTTCTCGTCCGATCACCGAAGTTAAGCAACATCGGGCGCGGTCAGTACTTGGATGGGTGACCGCCTGGGAACACCGCGTGACGTTGGCTTTTTGTTTTTTTATACATACACATTACCTACAAAAGTTATAATTAACCCTGATTTTGTGTAGATAAACTTATTAATTTATTCTTGTTATAGAAGTTATCCAATACCTACCGGAGCTATGATGAATTGATAAAAATAAGCAATGAAGTCGTGCATTTTCATAGTTTTGGCTTTTGGAGAAAGTTCTTTTATTCAAGCAATTAAGTCGGCTCATTGCTAAAAAATACCAGCTTAAATTATTACAACTATCGATTCGCAAAGAAATGTTGTATTTTTAACGTATTAATTAATACGTCGTACTTAAATTAAGAATCCCACGCCAAGACGAGCCAGGCGAAACGCAAGGGCACTAACTACCATTTCTAGAAGCGCCTCGTCGTTTTATTGAATCCTCGTAACTTGGGTTTGGATTATACCAGATAAACAAAATTCTCGAGATATGATGAAAAAAGCGAATTTATTAAACATAATTATAAAGTTTTAATTACATAGCCCCTAATACTTTAGATTTTATTGATATCTAAAATACCCCGATTTCGTCACTGACTCACTGATGATCATCAAAATTCTTAGGGTACTTCTTGAAGTCACAGAAAGCTGAAATTTTGTATATAAGCTAGTATTAGTACACAAACAACAAAAAAATCAAAATCTTGGAACTTTAAAAAAACAAAAATATTGTCATAAGCAACTTGCAAAAAGAAGTGAAATCCCACCAAAAACATTTTCATGTAAAATGATACCAAGACGAGACCATGCGGCTCGCACTGTCAAAAAGTTATCAGATCTCATGTAGAGCCAAGCTTCTAACTCTACACGTCCTAACTCTACAAGCTCTAACTTCACAAGCTCTACACCTTAGTCAAAATATGTGGCTTGGTCATTTCGTTACTACAAGAACTACCTATTGTATAACAGAAAAGTAATGAACAGTGAATACATTTTTCACCTTACACCCATGTGAATGTAGCGAAATGGCCAAGCCACATATTTTGACTAAGGTGTAGAGCTTGTGAAGTTAGAGCTTGTAGAGTTAGGGCGTGTAGAGTTAGAAGCTTGGCTCTATATGAGATCTGATAACTTTTTAACAGTGCGAGCCGCATGGTCTCGTCTTGGCAACATTTTACATGAAAATGTTTTTGGTGGGATATCAATTTTCTATTTTAACAGCCGTTTTAATAGAATCCAATACTAAAGTTAAGAAATAACGTCATTATTCATGGATTTAGTTTGATAATTTTGGGTCTGCCGTCGCCAACGTCCATACTACGTTGAATACACCGGTTCTCGTCCGATCACCGAAGTTAAGCAACATCGGGCGCGGTCAGTACTTGGATGGGTGACCGCCTGGGAACACCGCGTGGCGTTGGCTTTTTGTTTTTTTTAACCAATACATGTCACATTTAGATAAAGTTTATTTCGGCAATTATTTAACACTACTCGTAGCAAAAAAAATACTAGCCTGAATTATTACAAAGTCTATTCGCGAAGAAATGTCGTGCCTTTAATGTATTAATAAAATTAATACATTGTACTTAAATTATTAATAAATATCAATTTTCTATTTTAACAGCCGTTTTAGTAGGATCCAATACTAAAATTAAGAAATGACGTCATTATTCATGGATTTAGTTTGATAATTTTGAGTTAGTTATCGCCAACGTCCATACTACGTTGAATACACCGGTTCTCGTCCGATCACCGAAGTTAAGCAACATCGGGCGCGGTCAGTACTTGGATGGGTGACCGCCTGGGAACACCGCGTGACGTTGGCTTTTTGCCTTTTTTTACCAACCCATGTCACTTTTAGAGGAAGTTTAGCTCAACTCATTGTAAAAAAAATATCAGCCTGAATTAAACAATTAAAATATTTAAAATGGAGAGCATAATAAAATTAAGAATATCAGTCAGTATGAGTGTGTTGGCGTTGCCACGTTGTAAAGAACATTGTTTTAATTATTTGTTTGTCACACTTCACCAAGAAGCTAGTCTAATGGTGCGTCCAGACCTGACGAACGCGCCGCGAATGCGCCGCACGCGCGCCGCTCGCGTGCAGCGCGCGAGCCGTTCGCGAGCTGCGCGCGAGCGGCGCGCGGATCTTTGTACGAACATGAAATGCACGCGCGCAGCTCGCGAGCGGCTCGCGAACGGTTCGCGAGCGGCGCGCGTGCGACGCATTCGCGGCGCGTTCGTCAGGTCTGGACGCACCATAACATAATCAAAATCATTATTGAATAGATTCCCAAAAGCAGTCTTCCGAAAATCATTAGCACCATTATGTACATATTTTAAACAAAAATAAAAACATTCCATAAATGAACTTTATAATATTATACAGAACCATAAAAATGTGAACGCACATAGCTATCATGGCCATAGATAAATCATGGCCACCAAGATAAAACGGGATCTATAGTAACTACTGTGGCAACTTTATAATTAATGTATTACTAGATGTCGCTGTGCTACCGATGCCATTTTAAAAATATCTAGGTCACAAAGTAAAATATTTGGGATCATTCAGTGCTAAGTATCTGATTTATTTTGGTTAGGTATAATCATGCTTGTTGTTTAATTGATTGATTGTCAGTTTTTACACAAAAACATAAGATTGAAACTGAACCTGTGGCCATCAAACCAACCTCATTCAGGGGCATAAAATATTCAAATTCATCCTCGTTACGTTTTCGTTAGTATAACAATAATTGTGGTATATGTTATAAAAATTACAAACCGATTTTGAAATTTTATCCATATTCACTCAATGATCAAGATCTATTTATGATCATTATTTCTAAAAAGTATGGCTAGATGGCGCTGTGCATGTGACGTCACTTTCTATATGGCGGTGTTAAGATTCTCCGCGATTGAATGACCCGACTCGATTTCCCAATGTCAAATTAAGACCTTACTTCATAGGATCATTTCTATAGTAAGCTCTTCTCGAGACTTTCACACTATGTGAGTCCTCACAAGTCACGTTGATGAGATGTGGCGCGGTGCCCTGAGCGTGAGGCGGGCGGTGGTAGTCTTACCATCAGCCATCGATGATCGTTCACTCCCCTTCACCGGGGAGAGTGGGGTACTGTCGCTGTCTGAGTGGCTTTTTATAACCTATTATTACTAATATTATAACAGCAGTAGCAGTACTGATTGACTAGAAAAGAGAGGCTCCAAATTGTCTGAGAAATTCTCAGACAATCTTTTATATGCCTTGATTGATTGGAGTCGTGGCTTCAACACATTGGACCATAACTTGTTGTAATTGTTGAGTTACCAACTTACCATTATCATTGAACATTTTTATAGAAACTCAAAATCCCTATTGAACATTTAATAAATGCATGAAAAATGTTTTGGTCATACTGGCAACTGAATTAAACTGTCAAACTGTTTTAATTTTTGTTATCTCATCAATTCTCATCGACAATCTGAGAATCTGACTGGAGACCCAATAGATCACGTCAATAATAACTCAGTTACGTAGAAGTAGTCCGCAAGGACCATCTACAAGCAGTCCAATAGAAAAAAAGACAGCAGAGAGCTGTCCGAATGTACAACAAACAACGACGTCACTTGATAAGGCCATCGTATCGGAGATGTTGTTAAAAATTAATAATACAAACCGCAATTTATCATAGTTGTTTCGAATGTTTCAGTTTAAAGTTTTAAACCTTCATTATTAGATGGGTATTGTTGCATTACGGCTGACATTTAATAATCGATTCTAATTATTGGGTTTTATGACATTCCTTATATTATGAATTTCTGTCAAAAACCTACATCAATCCATAGATTTTGGATTAGAATCGATTTTAATATCAGTCGTTAGTCAAAACCATTAGTATAAAATAAATATAATAGATAGGTACTCAGAACAGAAACATTATCATCGTGACCTAAATAAATAACACACGTGGTAATAGCTGTTACAATGAATCGAGATCTATTTCGGTAATCATTGCAAACACCCAAAATGTATCACTAGATGGCGCTGTGCATGTGACGTCACTTTCTACGTGGCGGTGTTAAGAGTCTCCGTGATTGAATGACCCGACTCGATTTCCCAATTTCCAATTAAGACCTTACTTCATAGGATCATTTCTATAGTAAGCTCTTCTCGAGACTTTCACACTATGTGAGTCCTCACAAGCCACGTTGATGAGATGTGGCGCGGTACCCTGAGCGTGAGGCGGGCGGTGGTAGTCCTACCATCAGCCCTCGATGATCGTTCACTCCCCTTCACCGGGGAGAGTGGGGTACTGTCGCTGTCTGAGCGGCTTTTTAAAAATTATTATCTATAACCACATGTACCTAGATTTTTAAAAGTGTATAGTATGAAATGGCATAGTATGGTGATCACATATATTGTATTCATGTTGATAATTATTTTTTACTGTTTCCATTTTTTTTTCGGTTTTAATTTGATATCTACTGGATAAAAATGCCAAGAAATCAAGTCAGTAATCAATTAATCTATATAACATTCTAGATAAACTTCCAAACGCCAGTGATAGATCTGTCTACGATATACGGAGTGGATAATCAAGCACTTGCTAAAGTAAGAAAATATGGAGACGGTCTTTTGATACTCGAAAAAAGGGAAAACCGTTATGTGCCTGCAAATATAACAACTAATAAACCGTATCTTTCGTCTGAAATGCTGGAAGATATGAAAAATAATATAATATCTAATATAAAAGACGACATAACGATTAAACTCACAATGAGTATGATAAATAATAATTACACCGTAGCAAATATGACTACCGATTTTTTGGCTAATATATCATCAGGCATTTTAGGTGATATGGCTCCTAACATGCCTAATATGATGCCTGAAATTATGCCCGATAATTATAATGAAATGGTAGTTGATATAATGCCAATTTTAATGTCTAATTTTACGAAAAACGTGAATAAGAACATGGCCCAAGAAAAGTTTACCAATATGACTGCTGATATGCTAGTCGATAATATAACAAATATATTGGCAAATTCAATGGTCAGTCTGGTATCTGATACGGTAATAAAACTAGCTCCTAATGTTACAGAAAATGTTTGTTTCCAAAATAATGATACTGAGCCTCTTTGCTATAAATTTGGTGAGTTCCTTTAACATTATTGTTTTTATTAAGTTTTCTAACAAGAACTGTAATGTACTGTATTCGACTGTTATAAAGATTATTACAAATATCTAACAGGAATGGTAGAAATACTATAAATTCCAAAGCCAGTAATTCAAATTTCCTAGTTTCCATACGGATGTTTATGAAATATGAAACAGATTATTTTTTGCACAGGATTTCCAGAAGTAGGAAACTATGACCTTCGAACCACAACCTTGACAATATTCTTTATGAGAGAACATAATAGATTGGCAAGAGCCCTTCACGAGATCAATCCTTGCTGGAAGGACGACCGGCTATTTCAGGTAGCTCGGCAGATCAACATCGCAACAGCTTCTAACATTTTTATGTATGAGTTGTTACCTGCTTTATTGGGTAAGTTCCACTATTCTATTAGTTTTGAGTTATATATTTTTTTGTTTTAATAAGACAGCCACACAATGTCACCTCAGAAGATTTAATGAATTTGATTTTACAGTGTTAGTGTTTTAGGATATAACTAAAGAAATCACAAAAGAGTGTTAGCTTTTGTGATTTATTTAGTTATACGTTCTGGAAACATTGTGCGCAATTCAAAATATAAAATTTCCGTATTTCTGTCTAAATCATAAGAATATAGGATATGTAGGATTTTTTAAAAACAATTCTTCAATAATTTAATCTATGCCAATTTTATATCAACCAAAAAAATTTAACATGTTCTTATTTTTTTACTTTCTGGCTCACTTTATTTTTCTTAATAAACCTAGGCTATAGAAATATGGTGAACTATGGAGTGCTATCAGAAAATGTAGAGCACGTAACTGCATATGACTCAGAAGCGGTGCCCCTCGTGTATGCGGAGTATGATATCGCTGTCAGATATTTCCATACCTTGCTAGATGGCAGGATCAAGTAAGCTACCGATAGTTTGCAGATTGCTGATAAGATTTTTAGACTTACCATATTTAAAATCTTAATACAAATTTGACACAACCATTAGCTGCACTTATTGGAGTAAGACTAATATATCTTATAAGACCAATCATGCAAATTGTTGACCCAATTTAGTCGCAGGTCATATGAAATCAATGAATAAATAATTTACTAGTAAGATAACTACTTTAAAATAAGCGTTTTTATTTTAGGACATATACCGAAGGCTATCATTATAAAGACGAATATTCCTATAGTGAAACACTGTTTAGATCCGGTCTTCTTGAAAAGGGTAAAATTTTAGAAGAAATAAACCGTGGGACATTCCATCAGTATGCTGCAAAGATTGACGACATTCAAGACCCTGACGTACGTTTGGCAGTTATTTTGCATTGCAAATTCTTACGATTTCTTTCTTTTTCAACATTCTTAGCTTGGATCAAACTTTTTGTGGACTTACTATTACCAAGTATAAACCTAGATCTTCTCATTCGTTTCAATCAAATAAAGAAGGTTAGTCGGAAAGGGGGTACTAAGCCGAAAGGGTGTTAAAGTACCCATAATAAGGGATAACTTTTGTTCTACAACTTTCCCCAGAACTCGATTGTTTAAGAGAAATAGCTTTTCAAAGATTTCGTAAAAAATATGCTAAAATCTATCTGTCCATAGCTATGATCAGCTGTTTTTTACAATTTAGGTCATATTTGGGGTCACGGAGGAGAAAATTAATTTTCTGAATTCTTAACTAAAGTAGGTATGTTTTCTTAAACTAAAATAAAAATAATTTTCCATGCAAATAAAAACTATCGAATTTTGAAATTTTAACACTTGCTTTGAAATAGTCATCAATGATACTTTAGGTGGCCCGCAGCTTAGTACCCTTTCCGACTATCCTTGTATAATTTGTACTTGTATTTCCTGTGATATTATGTTTTTGTAGATTTCCGAAAATTACTATGGCAAAAAACTTCAGAAAGCACACGACTTGCCAGCTTTAGACATACAAAGAGGCAGAGACATGGGCGTTCGTGGCTACAATGATTACAGGCAGATGTGTGGCTTTAAACCGGCTAAGAGGTTCAGAGACTTAATAGATGTGATGGAAATTGAGGTACGACAACAAAATTTTGCTTTAGGTACTATATCGGTGCAAATTCACTTGCCATCATCAATTGACTATTCAGAAGAAGGACATATTCGCCGCATGACGTCGTCAGTAGGTATTCTGGCGAATTTTGCTGATTTCCAATTGATATATTAATTAGCTGTACCTTACACTCCACTGGACTAATGCGTGGTTCTTGAATTAAAGCTCTTCTTCTTTATTTCGCGTGGTTAGTGACTAACCTGGTGTCAGAGTTTATGCCGCCCATGGGTTTCTGACTTCACTTCACATGCCGTCGAGAAATATCTCTCAGGCATGGCCGGTGTCCTCACGATGTTTTCCTTCACCGTTTTTAAACAAGTGAATTTTATACGAGACGCACATGAAACCAAAAAGTCAGAGGTCCGAGAACTCGAGACCTATGACTTGGCAGTCAGACGGTCACACCACTAGGCTATTTTTAGTTAAAGTTATTAAAAACGAATAATTTCAACCAATTACGGTTGGCAAGATACAGAAACCGGGAAAAAAGAGCATCACAAGTCTGATTAATAAATAACTAAGAACCTAGTTTATACCATTTAGTTTTTCTCCCAGATTACCGTCGTGTTACTTAGTCTCTGCCTTGCTCGTCTTAAGCTTCCCCTTTAATTAAATTGCATTCCCTTATATCAAGTTGCTTATCACGTCTGCTGTAATATCTTATTACTAAGACTAAACATTAACTAAAGAGCTGCCTCAGTCTCAGACGAACATTTTGAAACTGTTCACGTCGCATAATGCGAAGCTAGAGAGATAATGGTTAAGTTATTAAACTACACAACTAATTTCAGTGTAGTTATTGGTTTAAATTTTGAATGCAGTTTAATGATTTTTTTTGTCTAATTATATTAAATTGTCGAATTGAGAAATAGCTTTAAACTTCTAGGTTTCTTTCTAGCTTTGAGGATTCTAATCTTTATCAATTTAGCGAATCGCTGTTCACTGTTGGGCAAAGGCTTCTACTACTTAACCTCAAGTTGGCCAAAATGTTTTTGGAGTTAATAATCCCTTATACTATAAGTACTTAGTAGATAATTACAATGTTGACTTAGAGTGGTCTTGGTGATATTACTCTAATCTTTTATGGATACTTGCAGCTATTCTTCATCCATTTATTCTATCAAACCATAACTATGATAAACTAAACCTTATTTCTAGAAAGTGGAAGCTCTGAAGAAGATATACGATAAAGTGGATGACGTGGATTTGCTAGCGGGTGTGATGAGTGAGAACAACATCCAGGGCATCCACGTAGGCCCCACGCTGTTCTGCATCATGATGAAGCAGCTCCAGGTCTTCAGGTATTCTGACAGGTTCTGGTTCGAGAGGGGTGACCAGTTCCATAGTTTCACTTTGAGTAAGTTGTTTTTTGTTTTTTCTTCGTAGTTTCCTGAACAATTTGTCAATGTGTTTTCTACCTAACTTTTAACTTTTTCCAGTTACCTTTTTTACTTTAATTATTATGAAAAACTGAAATAAAATGATTCAATACTACTTAGATGCAATATAAATATTAGGACAGTAACAATAAATACGTTCACATTATAATGATCGCAAAATCAATAAACGAAATATTTACAGGTCAACTGAATGAAATAAGAAAGACCAACATGGCGCGGTTTGCTTGTGACAACGCTGAGGGCATCAAATATATTCAAACTCAGGCCTTCATGAATGTTAAACCAGGGTACGTCATTTATTTGCCATTAATCAATAAAAAATGCTACCATTGATAAGCAAAACGATGGCTATAGGAACCGGACATAAATCAAGAAGATTACCTGACATAATACATAATTATTTCTTCCAGAAACATGCCGGTCCCGTGCACCCACATCGAAGGCCTCGACCTTACTAAATGGCGAGATGGGAACTGCCATAAATATAATAAATACACCCATGAGGCGACCCATATGCCTTTGGGATACAAACAGAAAGAACCTTTCTATGGAAACAATAAGAACACAGATTCCGACTTCTCATCTTTCTTTGATAATCTTCTGGCTTACAAACCTTCTGAGATTATGCCAAGAACATAAAAATTGTATGTGATTTAGATTGTTATATTATTGTTTTGGTAATCTTTATGTTTACTGGATGTATTTTGAATATTTTTTATTTTTGATGTGGAACATCTAATGCGGCGGTACGGGTTTGAGAGCGGCTGTGGATGGCAGACACACGACGGCAGACCGTCGTAACTCATTGGCTCCTTCCGGTTTGATTCGGCTAATTTTTTTACAAAATGAGTTCCGATGTTTCACATCTGCCAGACTGCCATTTAGAAAGGGAAATACCTCTATCTTGTCCTCAAAAATGCAATCTGTACAAGATGGCCTAAACAATTTCTTGTTGATCTATTTAATATAAGGTATTCTTCTAGATATTTTCAAAACTCATTAAACGAGATATTTTGCGTCCACATGCACCTTGAATAAAACTTGTGTAGTCGTAAACGCGCGTTAGCAATACGCACGTTTAAAGCTGGAAACAATCTATCGGACGCGACTGATAGATGCGGCTTATAGCCGCGACTTATAGGTATCTGGATAACGAATGTACAAAACTGTGCAAACTATCGGACGTTAGTCGCGGACGTAACCTTGGGCCGTCCTTAAGCGTTTGGACGTCCGATAGACATCTGGTCCACTGGATGTTTTTGCGTCCGGTATTCGGTATTCGGTACGGTATTCACGCGGTGTGGGACGCGTCCGAGCGTCAGAAGGACTCTGACTACTCGAAAGATTGCAGGTGCGTGCGAGGTGATAAATAAAAATGGAAGAAAAACTTATCTAGTGTGTTTCACTTTCACTACCTACTCGACATGTTTCTTCGTCAACAGTTCTTTGTTGAATAGGCGCTCGGACGAGTCCACAAGTCGCGTCCCAAACGACTGTGCACACTTATAAATCGCGGCTGTCAGTCGTGTCCCTCAGCCGCGTCCGATAGTTTGTGTCCAGCTTACGGGGTGTCCTGCGTAAGCGACAAACGCGACGCGATGCGATGCGACGCGACATAACACGGAACAAATACACGTTAACTACGTCGCGTCTCGCTACATAGGCCGCCAGTAGGGAATGCCGTTGTTTTAATCGCGTCGCCGCATCGCATCGCGTCGCATTTGTCGCTTACGCAGGACACCCCGTTAACGCTTGTCGTCTGAAAGATGCCTTATTAAACGTCAAAGCGTTTGTAAAAATAATAAAAGTATTTCTTTAACATTGGTCTTTACATTTCAATTTCAACTAGAATATTAATGAAAAACAGAATGGCAATACCGCAGGTGTTGCTTTTTGCTTGAATGAAATTAATTTCAAATATTAAAAACACAAACTGTGTTTGAAGTAGATGAAGTAATACAACTGTTGCGATTTCTTTTTTAATATCAGTTGGAATGTATCGGCAATTAAATTAGAACATTAGGTATTTCATATTGTTTTTTTAATATATGTAATGAAAACTCATATGATGTAAGTTATGTTGCAGGTAAAATGTTATAACATAACATAACGCCTGTATTCCCCGAAGGGTTAGCAGAAGTGTACAGTAGCAAGGGCACGCCGCAATAGCGGCGGTAAGACCCGTGATGGAGGAGTGGCTGGAGAGGCGTCACGGCGCCCTCAGCTTCCGGCTGACGCGGGTACTCTCGGGACATGGCAGTTTCGGGAAGTACCTGTGTCGTATAAGCCGGGAGCTGACGCCCGGTTGTCACCACTGCGACTGCCCCGAGGACCCGGCGCTGCACACTTTGCAGGCGTGTCCAGCATGGGGGTCGTAGCGCCGCGAACTAGTCGCGGCGATCGGCGGTGACCTCTCGCTTCCGGCCGTGGTTCTGTCCATGGTCGGGAGCGAGACTGCGTGGGAAGCCATCGCCTCTTTTTGCGAGGATGTGATGGCGACCAAGGAGGTAGCGGAGAGGGAGAGGGAGGCCGCTTCTTCTCTCCCTTCTCGAGCTAGACGCACCGGGCGCCGGAGGGCGCGTGGCGATCTCCGGCCACCCTGGCGAGTGGCCTGCGGGCGGCGGGTTCGGGGACCCGTCACCCGACCAGAAACGGGCCCGGGGAGGATGGCGCGCCGTGTTCCGCGCGCGCCTCCCTGAAGGAAGTGGGTCAGGGGAAAAATTTCCCCACCACAGGAGAGGTCCACCAGAAGAAGCTGGTGGACCGAGACCTGCCGGGGTCGCGGTGCATGCAATAGCGAATCCCGCGACCCCGGCCTTAGGTCAGAAGGAGGGACACCGTGGTGGTTTTAGCCGGTAAAAGTCCGGCACACCCCCCCGTCTTCCCCAGACGGGGGATAGTCCATGGGGATTTCCCCAAGTAAAAAAAAAAAAGAAATGTATAGTAGCACCCTCATTTCGCCGTTATGTTTAAGTCCCATGTAATAGGGGGCGAGCCTATTGCCATCAACCGGGCACAAATCCAAATTCTGAGCTGCTACTGAGGAATTCCACAGGGAAAACCCCAATAACACATTGCCCGACCTGAAGATCGAACCCAGGACCTCACGATCAGCAGTCACGCTTGCCACCACTAGACCAATGAGGCAGTTTTAATCAAATGTAAGTAAAATGATTTAATCTTGTACTTAAGGTAGCCGAAACGAGAATCCTTGATATAAACGGTGATATTATGAGTAACTACATAAGAGTTCGCGCGGCACATACGCGACGCACAAGTTCCATATTGTGTGCTGCTTCTACGTTGGAAGAACGCCCAGTGTGATTATAGCACTTATAGTAGGTATAAAAGGAGAAACTGTCTCATATAATATGACATGACACGGTATGGCGTATCAAAAACTGTATTTAAAACTCTGTGCAACGGCAGAATTTTTTGAGTAGTTCTAAAATTAACACCAGTTGGCGCCACTGCGAATGTAGACCGGTTAAAACTTTGTTTTGTACAGTCAGCAACAGGAGTCGCTGAATGAACACAATTATTAAATTACAACATAACATAATTTCACGCCTCGTATTCCCTGAAGGGGTAGGTAGAGGTGTTTTAGTAACACCCTCGTTTTCGCCAGCTATGTTTACGTCCCATGTAATAGGGGGTGAGCCTATTGCCATTAAGCGGGCACAAATCCAGACTCCGGGCTGCTACTGAGAAATTCCTAATGGAAAAACCCAATATCACTTTGCCTGACCTGGGGATTGAACCCAGGACCCTATGCTCAGCAGTCACGCTTGCGACCACTAGACCAACGAGGTAGTCAGGCAGGCAGTTAAATTACAATATTAGGGTATATTGTTATTTAATTAGCTTTTCAATACAACATACCATAAATTACTAGCTAATGTATTAGATATTGACATTTTGATTGAGTATTTGACATTGATAGGTCTACATAATTAACAAAGCGCTATTCAATGCTGCCATTGCCATTGCATTGTCTTAAATGACCTCTATTGATTGACGGATTTGTTAATAGCATTCCTAAGGGCTAGCGCATACTGCCTTGTGTTTTTTTAACGTATAATCTGTGAAGTATAGGGTGTCACAGAAGAGCGCGTACTGCAAATTATTCACTGCATACTGTCTTGTAGGTATTTATTTTATTAGTTGCGGTGAAAAAAAAACGCACCACATGTCACCGCACCGCAGTGTGCTCTTGCACTAACTCTTAATACCTATATTAAAAATTGCTGAAATATCTAAGATTAGACGCCCCAGACTCGCCCTCCTTCAACCCGATGACCCCATCACCCTACTTCAAGAGAGTAGTAGGGAAACTAGTACCCGTAGGAAATACAAAAACAAATACCGACCGCGACTCCGGCCCCGCCGCTGAGGCCCACCGCGTCCCCCTTGTAACGTCACAGCCCGACCCTTGCTCGACACGCCAGCCCGCGAAGCTGAGCTTGTAGCGTTAAACCAGCCCCCAATTAATCTAACCCAGCCCGACCCTAGTTGCCCACCTCTCAATGACCCACTAAGCCGGGGCCCGAACCCCACAGGGGGTGCCCTTAGTGATCAGTCATTTAATTTAAATCCTTAGTTTGTAAGCCCTGGCTGGGGGCCTTAAAGTAATTTTTGGCCACCCCAGGATGGTCCGGTTAAGCAGTTAAAAACCTTAGCGAGTTTAAAAGCTGCGAGAGGTCCTAGGTACAAAAAAAAAACGATTCTAAACAAAATACTTTCTGATCTCCAGTTTTATTAATTACACCATGTATGTACTTTAAATTCTAATTCCGAAATTCGACAAAAACATGGCAAATTCATGTCACTAGACATGCTGTTTAGACAATCTTTTTTCTTTAAGTATTCCTTTTTATTAACCTTAAAATAAATAAGCAATCAAGATTATTACAGAGGTAATACTCAAAAAGTTTAGTTAAAAAATCGTATAAATTGTACCTACAACCGTAAATATCCTTTGTTCGCCCATACAATTGAGCAATCTACTTAACTTTAATCAATTCTGTTTCACAATGACAAGCAGGCGGCCATTACAACAATATTAAGTAAGTTTGTTTTCTTGGACGCAACAACTCTAAACAGCAGGTAGGTACGGATTTACATTTATTTCAAGTTTATCTTGATAAACATAGGAAAAATTCAAATTATATTCTTACCCGGGTCACTCACATGCGCGCAAACATTCGTACATTGTACGAATGTTTTCCGTTTTGTATGGAAAATGTTCGCATAGTCATTGCAAATGTCAGTCCCACACTTGTAGGTTCGCGTGTTCGTGCGAATGTGAGTGACCCGTATTATAGACAACTTGATAGATAACTCCATCGAACCACCAGTGGCAGACACTCATTTTGATGGCAGCAAAGTAAAAGAAGACATCTACAAAATCGCAATTTTACAGGAGAGCACATTTAGTGAAAAATAGTGGATATTTAGCTGCCATGTTTTTTAAAAATCGAGTGTAGGTAGACTGATGTCTTAATTTACGTGCGAGATTTTCTTCATTATTTTGAAAGTTGATATAATTTTAATACAAACTTGTAGATAGGGTTGACGTTAAGCTCATTTTTGTAATAAAAATATTTTCGCAAAATGTACATGTCCGTATCTACTTTGCTGCCATCGATTTCTGCGCCACTCACATCTATTACTTCAGCGTAAAGATCATCTTTCATTGCAGCACTAATAAAAATTCATGGTCTTGAAGTCGCACTCAGTTCGGAAGTGATCGGTTTTACGAAGTTTGCTGATACGACTTCTTAGTTTTGTCGTACTATTCAAGCTTGTATTAGATACTTGTATCTTTGGATCAAATCAATTATTTTGACTCGGTGGCTGTGCTATTTATTTCAGGTATGATATCGTAAATTGCCCAATGTCTAAAGCCGTTTAAACCAATGTCTAAAAAAAATTAATGTGAGATAGCCATCTCAACGACCAACATTGCCTCAGGCTTATCTAAACAAGTAACAAAATTCGACTCTTAATTTTTTGGTAACTTCCATTATATTTTTGATACCTACATATCTGTCCATTTTAAAACATCCTGTAATTAAATTGCAAACATTTAATGTCTCGAATTATAATTTAAGATAACGTAACTCAGGCCCCCAAGATACAGGCGCTGCCTAGTTTGGGGACCACTATTTAAATACCTATGTTAAATATTCTAGTTACAGTAAGCATACAATATTATTATTCTTGAAATTTATTTTGTAACAATGGACCAATAAAATTATTCTTATTCTTATTCTAGTGACTCTGCTATAGGTAGAAGTACTACTTATTATACTACATATATATATACTACAAAGAAGCAACAAAAAGCAAAACTTTTAATCTTTTAATTCCAATCCGCTCTTAATCAATCCCGTTGTATAAACACGATCCACAGTTGCACTTAGTCAGATTTTTTCTTAACCGTCTTAAGGGTAGTTAATCAAACCTTGAACTAAAAGCTCTCGAGAACTTCGCGGAGATCTCTTTCGCGGTAATAAAATAAATTAAAAAAAAAACGCTTAAAGAAGGTAGTGCAGTCTTCATTTATTCAACGGGGGAATTGAAGTAATTTCCAGAAGGAAAATTAAAAAGAAACGAGCTTATCTTGGCGGGCCCTCGCAATTACAGCATTGCTAAACAAGTTAGGTTTTTGCTCCTACTTCATCCAGGTTTTTTAAGAAAAGGGCATCGTACCATCAAGTTAATCTTTTACGTTTCGTTCGCAGACTCGTTTAATATCAAAGATACTTTCGTTGTGGGAATTTTAATTAGTGCCATCTGTCCACCTCTCTGTTTAAGTTGCTTAATTAAAACTAAGGACAAAAACTATAAATGTAATTAGATGTGAATCTTTACCGGCAATGAGCCTTTGTGCTTTTTTACTTTATTTTTATGTAGGGCCGCTTTGAACCTTTATTTAAAAAAAGGTTCTTTCACGAATTTATTTTATCTTTAAGTACGGAGGAAAGTAGAGTAGGTAGCTACTTATCATCTCGCTCAAATGAAAGGCCACTTGTCAAAAATAAATAAATGTTCATGGAACTTGTAAAAGATGGTTTCTCAACCCAAAACTGTCAACCGTAGGTGGGACCCATGGTAAGTCAGAATACGAAACGACTCATCCACAAATGTCATTTCAAGCGGGCTTTATGTCTTTAGAATTTTTAGATTTCAATCAAAAACAGACTAAGGACGGACTTTTATTTAAGATTTAAGAGATTTTGCTAATTGCCGCTTCGATATGATTGAGAAGGAAATTTAATAAAAAAGTAGTCATATCTATAAAATTCTAGCACTGTAGCAGCGCCTTTTGCGATCCAGCTCCCAGACCGCCATTTTGAGAATTGTTTACCTATTCTGTCTGAGGAAGATCAGTAAATACGTAGATATCAAATCAATGCGTTCCCTTAATTATATTGAAGTAGAAGACAATGGGGGTAAATTCACGCGACGTCACTGAGAACTGAGGTAAATAATATAAAACAATTTAATAAATAAATTTATTTCAGACCAATTTTACAGTCTAAATATTTGTTTTAATATCGGTTCTGGTATTTTTACTTGAACCTACAGTGACGCCACCTGGCGGATTTTCAGCCTCAACTTAGCCCTGTTGAGTAATAAAGAAAATTCTGAGGTTAACCATGTTGTGCCTCTGATTTTGCCTATTAAATACTACTCATCTTCCAAGATTTAGATAAATAAACTTATTCATGTACTCAGCTGTCAAGGGAAGTCAAAAACAAACATGAATAATATTTTGTAAAATAAGAAACTTTAGTTTTAATAATCCAGTATAGAATATAAAATTTGCCAGCAACAGATGGTACAAATGTCGGGTCGCTGTACTGAAAATAATATTCATACGAAGAAAGCTTAAAGACTAACAACACACGTCGAGTTTACAACGTCTGAACTTGTGTAACAAAAATATCGTCTACATATACACATATCGCTCCGCGTTAAAAATTCGCCAAAAATCAACGCGTCGAGTTATTAAAGTGAAAGTTTGCAGTGTTAGTGCGCAGTGTGCAATTCACCAGGATTTAAGTGGGAAACATTCCAGCTTTACGGGTTGCGCGACAGGACTCCTGGGACTCCTTAAAACACCAAAGGTTAGTGGAGTCAGCAGTAAAATATTACCATCACCTCGGCACGGCTGAGGGCTATCATCTGACACCTCAATTGCTGAAATCAGAGCAGAACCCTTGGAGATATAAGGGTTCTAAGACAGCATAGTAACACGTGTTAACGCACTCGGTGACCTGGATTAGCTAGTTAGCTAGTTAGCCCAGGCTCAAGACACGAGGCGTGACGTCAAGCGTATCTACCTTAGCCCTCCCTCAAGACTCCGAAGCCGGCTCGAGGAATCATCCTGCACACCAGTCACCAGGCTGAAGACTCCACACCTTACTACCAGGTGAGCCCGAGGGAACTCCTCAACCCCTTATCCTATACCCCCCGAGTTTGGGGTCCACTTACCCGGGCCCTTAGGATACACCCTGAGCCACCAGGGAACCCTCAAACTCTTCCTACCCCCCCCCCCTTGTCCCCCCCCCCCCCCCCCCCTTCGGGCTACCTCACCCCCCCGGAGTCTAACATCGCACCCGCCGGAGCAAACCACCCGAGTTTGGGCTCATTTGAAAGAGGAGAAGAAGCCCCTTCTTTTGGCCCCAACAGTTTCGCTAAACTCGGCTCCCACTCCAAACACCAAGGGAAAGTGCACCGCTACACTCACCTGCGACGCATCATCTTCACGCAGAGCTCACAACATCGAGTTTCTGACGCTTTGTTACTCCCGTCTTCGGAACACACGTCAAACATCGGCGTCAACATCGCAGCACATCAGCGTCAAAACAAAAGTGAGTCCATCACAATAACTTAAAAAAAAAAAATATATATATATTAACAACATCACTAAAATATACACATAATAATTTGTTAACTTAGTATTAATAATTTTAACATCTAACAAATAGTTTATAAATTCTTGTAAGTGTTACGTGTAAACCAAAATGTCTAGCAAACAACCTTCCACCTCCCGTAAGCCTGCCACGGAGGCCGCGCTTAAAACCACCAAATCACTGCGGGAAAAAGTGCTGACAAAAACAGCGAAGTCAGCGGCATCGGAGAGGTCGGCGCGCCCAACAAAGTCGCCCAAGGCGCCAAAGGCGTTGTCGGAGGCAGACGCAGCTGAATTGTCTACACAATCGCCGGAAAAGCTCGCTCGCAAAAGGTCGCCGCCAAAGGACAAACTCCCTGTGGAGATCCAGGCGACACCGTCACAAACCAGCGACGCCTCTTCGCAGCCCGAGCAACAATTCTTTTCGGCGGAAAAAAGCAAAGTCTCGGAAATCGTCATACAATGGGAGCAATGCGGAATCTCCCCGCCACGCCTAATAATATCAGACGAGGAGTCGTCGGCAGCCTCGACAACGAGCAAGTCGGAAGCAAGAAGTCGCCCAAGCATCCTATACCGGACACCCAGACGGGGAACCGGTGTAGAAATGGATATGGCGACGCGCGAGGCAAACGACTTGCTCCAGAGGGGCAAGGACGCGCTAGAGGCTGCCGGAAACATGAAGAGGGAGAGCAAGGCGACCGCGCACGAGAGTCTACAGGGTCTCTATGAGACGGTCCTGTCATTAGCAGACTCGAGAGCGCGGCGCAAATACAACCTCGAGAAGGAGCGCTCTCGACACGCACAAGAACTTGTGCGCGTCGAGAGAGCTCACACCCGGGACCTGATGGCCGTTAAGGCAGCTTTGGTCCCGGAGCTCTCCCAAGCGCGGCGTGACATCTCGGAGATAAAGGCGGAAGCCAAAGGTATACGAGAGTGGCTGGGGCACGAAACGCTGGAAGCCCTTCAAGGCATCAGGGATGTTAAACAACTCATCCAGATGTTTGAAGCATTAATCCAGCGGGAGCACGAGCTCACCAGGAGGGAGAGTAAGACAGCAACAGGGGACCCAAAGTGGGAAACCTTGGGGTCGAGCTTCTCCCGAATGGAAGCAAACATCACCAGCGTCTCCAACCAGCTAGACGTGCTCCGCCAGTCAGTAGACAAAATTAAAACAGAAATACAGAAGCCTCTGGAAGCGCCATCGTCACCAGGCCCCCAAGCTTCAACAGTAACACCAGCCATGTTGGGGGAGGAGATGGAGAAGCTAAAGGGGATCATCCAGGATCTCCTTAACAAACCAGCAGTCTCCCCTCCTCCTCCACCTCCACAAAAAATCGACATCACTACACAGCTAAAGCCTATATCGGAGAGGCTCGATATAGTATCCTCCGACATCCGAGTGCTGCGAGATAAAAAACCGCCAGTCTTGCCGCCAGTGGCGCCAAACCTGAATGCGGAACTCGCAGTAGTGGAGGTAAAACAGACACTTCACAATATAGAAAAGGGCGTAGCGGAGCTGGGTAGGGCTGACAGGCCGCAGCAGCAGCAGGGCCCAAAAACCTTTGCCCAGGTCGCGCAAACGCCTAAACAAAATAAACAAAACCTCCCAAATCACACCCTGATCGTCTCGTCGACGGACCCCCTTCACACGGGGGACAACGTTATCGAGAGGATCAGGACGGCACTGGACCTTAAAAACACCGGAGCGAGAGTCGACAGGGTCCGCAAGGCACGCAACCAGAAGGTGGTGCTAAGCTGCGCAACCAAAAAGGACCTGAACCTGATCAGAGATCAGGTTCAGTCGAACCGAGGACTCAAGGTCCAGGAGCCGAAGCCCAACAACCCACTCGTATGCATCAAGGGTGTTTTGTCCAGCTACAACAACGAAGAGATAGTAGATCTCCTAAGGGCGCAGAACAAACACCTTCTGCCAAGCGTTGCTGTGGCTGGACAAACCATCAAGGTGCGTTATAGGAAGCGCGCGAGGAATCCCCACGAGTGCCACCCTGTTCTGGAGCTCTCCCCGGAGCTCTGGAAAAAATTCACCGAGGCTGAAAAGGTGCACGTGGGTATAAAACGTTGCTCCATTGTGGATCAGTCCCCGCTAGTACAGTGCACCAAGTGCCTTGCATACGGTCATAATAAGACCATATGCAGGGCCGCTAAAGAAGCCTGCAGCTACTGCAGCGAAGCACACAATAGCGCGGACTGCTCCGCCCGAGCGGCGGGAAAGACACCGACGTGCATCAACTGCAAGTCAGTCCACAGAGTCGGCAGCGAACTGGCACACGTAGCTTTCAGCGACGAATGCCAGGAACGCCAGAAGTGGGATAACATAGCCAGGTCGCGTATCTCCTATTGCTAAGGGCGACCAGGAGGCACCACACACCAGCACACCAGCAAACCCTCAAATCTCCAGAGGCCCGACAGGCAGGTTGCACTTCATCCAAGCAAACCTGCAACGCTCCAAGCTAGCCACAACAGAACTACACTTGGCGGCCCAGGCAAAGGGAGTTTCAATCGCACTTGTTCAAGAGCCCTATGTAGGAAGAACAGGTGTAATGAAACAACATCCCGGCACACAAGTCATCCAGTGCACCCTGAATCGCCAAAAACCAGTTAAGGCGGCAATCGTGGTTTTCGGTGACAACCTGGAGGTCATCCATGATCCCCAGCTAGTCACCGAAAACGTCGTCTCCGTTTTACTGAAGGTCGGCCAGCTAAAGTTGGGAGTGCTGTCGGTCTATTTCGAGGGGAACCTGGATATAGACCCATACTTACAAACAACACAAACATTCATCAACACACTTACACACAACACACCACACATTCTAGTGGGGGGAGACGTCAACGCCTGGAGCCAGTGGTGGGGAAGCATTTCGGAGAACCACCGTGGGGCTGCGTACAACGCCTTTCTCAACGAGCGGGATCTCCAGATCCTCAACATGGGCCAAGTCCCGACTTTCGAGACGTATAGGGGAGACAGGAGGTGCACGAGCATAGTCGACGTGTCGGCATGCAGCCTGTCGCTGCTAGGCAGGATCGAGGAGTGGCGTGTAGACAGGAGTCTCACAACATCCGACCACAACGCAATAACCTTCTCGATGCGCTTAGAGAAAGCCTTGGAACCTCTAAGACCAGTCTCAACGCGCATCTACAACACCAAGAAGGCAAAGTGGTCAGACTTCAGGACGCACTTCAAGGCCAGCCTGGCAGAAAACGCATTAACACCCGCTCGCGTCTCAGAAGTCTCAAACCCAGAGGATTTGGAAACTTTCATCACCACATACACACACAACATCCACCGCTCGTGTGAGAACGCGATCCCAAAATTAGGGTCAAACAAACGCGCCGCAAAGCCCCCATGGTGGACCCCCTCTATAGATCGTCTAAAAAGAGACGTCTTGACTAAAAAGAGGAGGATCCGCAATGCAGCCCCTAGCCGGAGAAATCACACCATCCAGGAGTACGTGCTGGCTAAAGAAACATACACAAAAACAGCAGCGGAGGCAGCCACAAACAGCTGGAAGGAGTTCTGCTCGACGCAGGATCGAGAGAGCATGTGGGATGGTATCTACAGGGTATTAAGGAAAACAGCCAGAAGACAGAATGACATGCTTCTGAGAGGCACCGCGGGCGAAACACTCAGCCCCGAACAATCTGCGGATCTTCTAGCAAAAACCTTTTACCCCGACGACACAACGGATGCCGAGCAGCAACACCACACGTCACTACGGAGACTCACAGGTGAGAAGGACCCGCATAAAATCCAGGGTCTGTCCGCCGACGATCCACCCTTCACAACCGCGGAGCTGGAAATGGTTCTCCAAAACCAAAATCCGAAAAAAGCTCCCGGTCCCGATGGGTTGACGGCGGACATATGCACAGCTGCGATAAACTGCGACAGGGAGGTGTTCCTGGCGATGGCTAACAAGTGCCTATCGCTGCCGCACTTCCCCAAGCAGTGGAAAACAGCCCACGTATGCATACTTCGGAAACCAGGCAAAGATGACTACACCAACCCAAAGTCATACAGACCAATAGGTCTGCTCTCGGTCCTGGGAAAAATCGTCGAAAAATTACTGGTGGGCAGACTCCAGTGGCACTTCCTCCCGACACTCAACACACACCAATACGGGTTCATGCCGCAGCGCGGGACCGAAGACGCCCTCTATGCCCTAGTGGGGCACCTACGTGCCGAAATCAAAGCCAAAAAAATTGTGCTTTTGATATCACTGGACATAGAGGGGGCCTTCGATAACGCATGGTGGCCGGCCCTCAAAAGACAGATGACAGTTAAAAACTGCCCCAAGAATTTATACGCTCTCGTCGCATCATACCTGGAAAACCGTAACATCAAGGTCAACTATGCCAGAGCGTCTAGCGAGAAGGGTACCACGAAAGGATGCGTCCAGGGCTCAATAGCCGGACCGACGTTTTGGAACCTTATCCTAGACTCTCTTCTTCACAAAATGGCTAGTATGGGGGTATACTGTCAGGCCTTCGCAGACGACGTCGTCCTTGTTTTCTCAGGCACTAAAGCCGGTCCCTTGCAGCAATCAGCCGACAACGCATTACAGACGGTATCAGAGTGGGGCGTCCAAAATAAGCTACGTTTCGCCGCGCATAAAACAAATGCGATGGTGTTAACGAGAAAGCTGAAATACGACGTCCCGGTAATCCATATGTCCGGCGTTCGGCTGAACCTAGTTCAAGAGGTAAAGCTGCTGGGATTAATAATAGACTCTAAACTCACCTTCAATGCGCACGTGACTGCAACTTGTAAAAAGGCTGCAAACATCTACAAACAGCTAGCGTGCGCGGCTAGGGTGACCTGGGGTCTAAACGGAGAAATAATAAGGACGATATATGTATCGGTGATAGAGCCCATCGTGCTGTATGCAGCGAGCGCGTGGGCCCCGGCGGCTGAGAAACTGATGACAAGGAAAAAGTTTGACTCACTGCAGAGGGGCTTCGCGCAGAAGATCTGCAAAGCATACCGCACGGTATCTCTGACATCGGCACTCATTCTGTCGGGGCAACTACCTCTGGACCTCCGGGTTCTTGAGGCGGCAACCCTTTTCAACATCAAGAAGGGTCATTCCCGGGAGATCCTCCCACAGGGCAGCGAACTAGAGCGCAAAGTGGATTTTTCTCAGAATCCCCATCCATCGCTACTCATAACAACGGAGTACGCGCGCCTAGAGGACATGGAACCCGAAACCCTCACAGCCAACCAAGTAGTCGGTCCCCAAATATACACCGACGGCAGCAAGATAGAGGGGAAAGTCGGAGCTGCTTTAACTTGGTGGGAGGACGGCAGGGAATCCACGTCTAACACCTTCGGCCTGGAGCCTCACAACACTGTCTTCCAATCGGAAATGTACGCTCTCTTTAGAGCTGTCGGGATGGCAAGAGAAACAAAGGCGGCCTCCATCAACATTCTGAGCGACTCAAGATCGTCGCTCGATCTGTTGAGGAGTCCGTCCGTCACTCACCCCCTGGCACTCGAAATCAAGAGATGTGTGCGCGAGATCAGAGAGGAGGGCAGAGTTGTGAGACTCTTCTGGCTCAGGGCCCATGTGGGAACGGCCGGGAATGAGAGAGCAGACGAGCTAGCCAAGATGGCAGCTCTAAACACATCCGCAGACAAAATTACACATTACAACAAGGTCCCCATATCGTTTGTGAGAAGACAGATACGGGAGGGGACTATCAGAAAGTGGCAGGCGCGCTGCGAATCCTCCAGCACAGGATCGGTCACTAAAGTGTTCTTCCCAGACGTCCTAGCGGCGAAGAGAACACTTAGAGACGTCAAATTAACACCTGTCCATGTGCAGGTCCTAACAGGACACGGAGGATTCTCAGCATACCTCCACCGCTTCCACCTCAAAGATAGTCCCTCATGCGTCTGCGATCCCAGCTGCGATGAAACGGTGTGGCACTTGCTCTTCGAATGTCCAAGATTCGGTCTGGAAAGGATGGAGCTGGAAATCAAGATCCAAACCCAGCTCAACCAGTCCACACTCCATACAATCATGGAGAGACTGGACACCAGGAAACCTTTCTTGGCATTCGCGAGCAAAGCCGCCCTAGTCGCAGCAGCAGCCAACAAAACAGGCGCAACCCATCCAACACAAACCTTGACACAACTGCCATCTGCAAACCCAAACCCAAACCAAGCACCAACAGCAACACCACAAAACGCAACCCACACACCACAAACAACACTCACCACAACACTAACCACAACACAAATCACAAACACTATACAAAACACAAACGTAAACAGCGGCCAACAGCCAGTAGCACCAGCAGTCAGCCAACAACCAGCTCCTAGCACCATGCCTATAACTCAACTCTTGGCATGCGGAGGGATCGGAGTCCCTGGCGTCAGACTGCGAGGCGTGGCCCTGTTTATGAACAGGCAGGAAGAGAGGCTCGGCTTAAGCTTCTGCATAGGCACCCGCCACGTCGGAGCCCGTCAACGCGTAACAATATCACCAGGTCTTGCCGCTCTGATAAACGGGAGCACCACAAAAACGAGCATGACAGCCAGCAAGTATACTGCATTGCCCCAAGTGGAAGTCGCCAATCACCGGTGCCGTCTAGTGCGATCACAAGAAAAGACGATCGCACTATTCGAGTGGGGAGAGGAGACTCCTTTTGCTCAGGCAAGCTCAGTGCTCCAACAAATCAGAGAGGCAGGAGAGGGCACGGTAGTCACAGCCCGCACAATAAGCGTTGACGCAATGATGGTCGGGGGGGAGAGGGGGGAAGTCACAGATCGTTTCGGCTGTATAAGAGCCTCAGAACATCATGAGGTGGTCGTCTACGAGGACAGGGGGGAAACTCTGAGTTTCCTCAAAGTTCCCAAGGACGATACAGTCGCCGCGACAAACCCGTCAACCAGCCCGGCTACTCAGAGTGGCTCAGAGAGGCTGCAGCAGAAGGCGGCAGCCGAAAAAGCCGCAGCCAGCCAGCACAGCATCAGCCCGCAGGAGAAGACACAGTCGAGGAGTCGCCTGAAAGCATTCGGCACTTTCCTCCAGGCATTGCTCCCAAATCAAAGCAAACCAACAAGGCAGGAGTCAGCCACGGAAAGCTTCTTCAGAGCGCGCCCAAGAGAGATGAAACAGCAGGAGCCCATCCCAACAAGGGCCGATAAAGGGCAAGTCATCCCACCATCTCTCGCACCTACGTCGGGCCCTACGGACCACGTGAAGAGCGCCTTCCTCGAATACCTTGCAATAGTGACAGCGACCAGGGAGGTCAACCTCACGACTTGCAGGAAGATCCATCAGTCCTTCCAACTAAATATTGAAGGACTGTTAAGGGTAAGGCTAGAGGAAGCCGAGGCAGCGGTATATGACAACGTCAAATCCGAAGTCATTATAGGAAAAATGACGGGGTCATACA
The DNA here is from genome assembly GCA_910594945.2 of Amphipyra berbera. Taxonomy (NCBI): domain Eukaryota; kingdom Metazoa; phylum Arthropoda; class Insecta; order Lepidoptera; family Noctuidae; genus Amphipyra; species Amphipyra berbera. The sequence goes on along the minus strand of OU343128.1, from coordinate 18,063,531 downwards.
TGGCAGCCTACAGCGCGTCAAGTGGCTTCGTGGCCTTGAATGAAGTGGAGACGGAGAGCTCGGGCAAGCCGAAGTTCAAAACACCCGACGACGACCCGATAGTGGTTACCGCCAAATGCACCAGAATCATGCTGGACGACAAGATCCTCAAAATGGCGCAATCCATTCTGGGGACCTCAGATGTCGCAGCATCAGAGGAAAGTTGGGCGGTACCCAGTATCAGGTGGATAAACGGAGTCCCGGGATGTGGCAAGTCAACTTGGATTGTCAAAAACTTCGATGGGGAGAAGGACGTGGTAGTCACCACCACAACTGAAGCCGCTAAAGATCTCCGAGAGAAGCTTGCGCGCCGCTTAGGAGATCTCGCAAGACTCAAGGTGCGCACTATGGCCTCAATCTTAGCCAACGGGTTCAAGAAGTCAAGTAGGTGCTACCGCCTCACGGTAGACGAGGCTCTTATGAACCACTTTGGGGCTATAGTCATGGCGGCAAAGTTGTCTGGTGCAAGCGAGATTGTCCTCATCGGAGACGTAAACCAGCTACCATTTTTGGACAGAGAGAACCTCTTCAAGTTAAGGTATACCCGCCCAAATTTGGTAGCCACCATCACGCAACAGTTGCCTTGTACACACAGCTGCCCGATGGACGTGGCTTTTGCTCTGAGCGAGATATACTCCGGTATATACTCCTCCAAGTCGACACTGTCGTACGCTCACTCCCTGAAGGTGGAAAGGTTCACAGGTGCGCAAATACCGCATATCGCCCAAAACACCCTATTCCTGGTTCACACACAAGAGGAGAAGTCTTCTCTTGTAAACCAGGGATACGGCACCGGCGAAGGGTCGCGCGTCTTAACCATACACGAGGCTCAGGGACTGAGATACGACCATGTCATTGTCATAAACACCAAGACAAAGAGGCTCAAGATCCACGACAGCGTTTCCCATGCGGTAGTGGCGATATCGAGACACACAGTCAGCTGCGTCTATTACACTGATGACGCCGATGACGCCACAGGCCGCTTCGCAAAACGAGCAATGGGTGCACCAACCAAAACGGTCGTCGACTACAATCTAAAGACGGCCATGCAGCACCGAGACGCAGCAGTCGTGGAAGCTCTGCTCAAAGCCGCGAAATCCCTGGCTGGCAAATCCAAAAATCCCTAACCAACACCTTGTAATAAAAATGCCTAAATACCAACTCCAAAAACCTAAATGTGTAAGAATAAAAATAAAATTTGTAATAAATGTAATAATGCCCTCAGCATCCCGGTATCTCCATGAGAGATACCAAGAAATCAAACAAACCATAACATAATTATGTTGATGATGCATTCTGCGTTATCAACTATAGCATGTAAAATTAAAATCATTAAATAATATTTATAGTAGTAATATAGTCTTAAGTGTGTGTGCTGATGCAGGCATCGACTCTACTGAGTCGGCGCATGCATCAGCGCATAGCTAAGTTATACCTGCATGTCAAAATGATGCCTGCCGGTACATGCATCGACTTTATTGAGTCAATGCATGTACCACCAGTATCAACGAAATAATGTAAATGTGTATATTATAAGAAAAAAAAAAAAAAAAAAAAAAAAAAAAAAAAAAAAAAAAAAAAAACAATAATAATAATATTAAATAAGTAAACATATATATAATGTGATGGACTCGCATAGCTTAAGTAGAATAAGTAATATTTATAGTAATATAAATAATACATGTTGTATTTCCGATACAGGAGTATCAAATAAGTAAAATAAAATAAAAAGTACCTAAACAATTAAATAACAGCAAAAAAGAGCGCGGACGAAATGTCTGCGGTGAATAAACTCATTTAAAAAAAAAAAAAAAAAAAAAAAACGTCTGAACTTTACACAGAGTTCGAAATCCATTGAAGTTTGTACAAAGTACACGTTTTAGTTTACGTAAGCTTAGCGGGCAATGTATTAGGCATGTAGAGATAAAATGTGTGTTTGTCGATAGTTAGTGATGTAGTTTCTCGTAAATGGTATGCAAAGCCCCTACTCTTGGTTAGTAAAGTAAACCTGACAGGCTTTTAGTAGCACCCGGCGAGGGCCGAGCACCCGAACTGTATACAATTTAATTTGAAACAGTAATATCGTATTTTGTTATTAAATATTTCTATTAGCCGAGATTTTCGGCGGAGGTACCTAGTTAACTAACATCGTTATATAATTCAATTTTATTTGGTTAGGGATTTAAGTAGAGGAAAGTAACCAAATATGGAATATGGTTGTTATTCCATATTCGGTTACTTAAGAATAAAACTAACATACTAACTAACGCTTCGAGTTTTCTTGTAATTCTAAGAAATAAACTTATTATTGACTAGATTATAATCATACATAATTACATAAACTCACGCTTTTTTCCCATAGGGGTAGGTAGAAACTATAGAACGCCACATTTAAGTCCCATGTAATAGGAGGCGAGCCTATTGCCTTTAAACGAGCACAAATCCAGACTCCGAGCTGCTACTGAAAAATTGCTAATTTAAAAAATCTAATAACACTTTGCCTGACTTGGGGATTGAACCGAGGACCCAATTCTCAGACGTCGCGCTTGCGACCAGTAGACCAACAAGGCAAATGATTTTAAAACCCTTCAGAAACACTCATAACGCTCTACTAAATTCTGCTACAATTTCCCATAACATAACCATAATCCAATGGTTATTACGTCATAAAACCACGACGTTGTCTTGATGTACCTACCTGAAGAAAAAGGCGCGGGCGTCATCTAAGCATTTCATTTAAAAATAACGCGATCCTTCCGAAATACTCGAGATTGAATGGCCTCTTCGCCCGAAGATACCCGGCCGGGCAACTGGAAGGGTAAATTGGTACATTCAGAGGCCACATTTCGTACCTACAGGCCATTATTGGGGTCTCTAACCGGGACGGAACAAGCCGATTTCACGCGGACTCTTCCTTGAACTCTTATTTACCTGTCCGTCCGCTGTGACGCGTTCTTTGTGTCTTCTAATGGAAAATGTATCTTTGAATGTGTAATAGCCCAAAAAATAGAGGTGAGTATTATAAATATTATTTTTCTAACATACGAAATAAGTGAAATAATATTTGGTGACGTCAAAGATCCTTGTAGGAATGGTCCTGCCCGAATTATTCTAATCTCATAATTATAATACACATAATATAACATCACGCCTGTATTCCCCGAAGGGCTGGGCAGAGGTGTATAGTAACACCCTTATTTCGCTGTTATGGACTTAAAGTCCCATGTAATAGGGGGCGAGCCTATTGCCATCAACCGGGCTTAAATCCAAACTCCAGGCTGCTTCTGAGGAATTCCACACGGAAAAACCCAATAACACTTTGCCCGTCCTGGAGATCGAACCCAGGACCTCACAATCAGCAGTCGCGCTTGCCACCACTAGACCAACGAGGCAGTTTATAACACAGTCTAAACTATATCGTCATATAATTAAGTTATTATCCAACAACAAACCGAAAAAAAAACTAAACTTGCTATTTCTTTTTAAAATTTTAACTAATAATGATCCTCCACTCTCCTACCACAGTATAAAGAAGTACAGTAGTGCGACGCCTTTGATCTTGTAGTAAAAGCCGAAAACGTCTAGACAATGTCGCGGAAGGGTATAAAGGCTAGGATTGTCACAACTCAATAATAGTCAATAATATAGTAATAATCATTTATTTAAGTATGTTAGATCAATTTTGAACTCTCATCCTTGTCTACTCTCCCATAAAAATCGGACGCCGTCTAAGAAGTTTCACTTCAAAAATAATGCCCGCCATCTTGGGTTCCAATACCAACACTCAACAGTCCACTTGTCCATAATCACGCGTTGCAGATTCACCAGGACTATTTTCGTAAACTAAAAGTAAAACTAAAAGAAATCCTAGACGAATTCGGATGACGTCATCAGATTCGGCGCGGATGATGCGGTCGACTCGTCCGATGCGCTCGCATTCTATCAGTTGCGTACGAGTACGACACATCAACGCGCGAGTACTACTTGTTCATTGTTTAAAAAAATGAGTGATTCCATTCGTTCGGCGCGGTCGATTCTTTCGGTGCGGATATGTGTGCGAGGCCTCCTTGACTTCGATTCGTTCGACGCGTTCGGCTCGGATAAGTGTGCGTTCACCTTAATGCTCCAATGTTATAAAGCTGCAGAAAACGTTACAAAAATAACGTAGTTGAGTTGAATCAGTGGTACTCAAACTGTGAGTCTTTGGGCGCTTTTTAATGTGGTCCGAAAGAATAACATTAATATTATAAATGCGTGGTGCGAGCCTGAATCCCTTGGTTGTCTTACAAATAAATACAATTGAACTGTCTGTTTGTAATATCAAAATAACAGCTTATTACTAAATGCATATGAAAGTATAGGTATACAGAAACAAAAAACTTTTTAAAATTTTTATCTGTTTGTTTCGTCTAATCTCCGAAGAACTGGATCGATTTGACGGGACTTTCACTGGCAGATAGCTGATGTTATAAGGATAAACTTAGGTAACATTTATTTTAAAAAAAGAATAAGAATTAGGGAGCGGCCTAATTTTATTTTTTAAATATAACTTCAGCTGGTTTTTTTCGGTCCACAAAACAACTTTTATGTATCTATGTTTTACAAATCACAGTTCACAGCTGAACATGTTATCCTAGAAGTTGGTCAACCTCTAACCTACTTTTGGCATAAAATATCGACAATCTCATAGTTACCGCATCTCCCTGACAAGCGCGTTGGTAACAAAGCTAGACTTCTTACATCCCGGCGGCACTTCTATGGCTGAGGATAATTACCTACACAGGTACGATGATTAAATGATCGTTCTAAATACATTTAATCGTCACTCAATATAGGTATAATAATAACATAACATCACGCTTGTATTCCCCGAAGGGTTGGGCAGCGGTGTATAGTAACACCCTCATTTCGTCAATATGTCCAAGTGCCATGTAATAGACGGCGAGCCTATTGCTATCAACCGGGCATAAATCCAAACTCCGGGCTGCTACTGAGGAATTCCACACGGAAAAACCCAATAACATTTTGCCCGACCTGGGGAATGAACGTAGGACCTCAGAATCAGCAGTCGCACCTGCCACCACTAGACCAACGAGGCAGTTCGAGGTATAATAATAATACATAATCTCGTTATTTGACAGACAACAAAAATGTTGAGTATCACTGATTTAGATAATTCTACGGCAAAGCAAAAAGCAATACGTTCTATGGATGTAGGTACTTAACAGTATAATACCATTGACAAAGATCATCCTACAAAATAAAATATTAACGTCAAAGAGAATTTCTAACTGTAAAATTCCTTTTACAAGCTGCAATGGTACTAATTGAGATTCGTTTAAATACGGCAAATGTACCAGAATTGAATTAAAATGTGATATTGCTTTGTGATATTGCAATATTTATTAGCTTTATTTTTACTTTATGAAGAGGAGAAAATATATTAATTAAATACCTATTCAAATATACAATATCAAATATATAAGGTCAACCAAATTACCTGGACAAACTTTTACACAGTGTTCAGTAAGTGTAAATGAACATATCTATGCAAAAAAAAACGAGATTCAAGTGTTTTTTTTTGTCACCAAAAATTTTTTTTCAACTAATATTTTACTCTGTTAATTATAATTTATTGGAATAGAAGAGAGGAAGATACCTTTTATAAACAATTAAAACAAATTCTAAATCATATAAATAAGAAATACAGCAAATTAAACATAATTATAGGCGGAGATTTTAACGTAAATATTTTCGATAACAACACAAAAACTAACGACTTTTTAGAACTTATGTTACAATACAGATTTATGCAACATATTAAAGAACCAACACGAATAACCCACACAACGGCATCATGCCTAGACCTAATTTTTACAAATTTTAATAATAACAGTCTACACACAATGGTCGAGGAGTTAGGCTTCTCTGACCATTGCGGTACAACAATACAAATAGCCCAGTCATTGCATAGTAAACAAATTAATTGGAGAGTTCAAAAAAGAATGTTCAATAACAAAAACATACAACAATTTAAATCTACTCTACACGAACTAAATTGGAATAAAATAATAGATGCAAACAAAAATATTAATGAAAACTACGAAGCATTCAACAATACATTAATAAATATACTAAATAAATGCATACCATTACGAAAAATTAATCTAAAATCTAACTACAAAAAGCACTGGTTAACCACGGGAATAAAAGCTTCATGTACAAATAAAAGATTATTAAAAATAATAACACTAAAAAATAATAATCCTATTTTAAAACAAAATTATAAAAACTACGAAAAATTACTAAAAAAAGTAGTTATTACTGCAAAAAAATTACAATACATAAATAAATTAAAAAAATCCGAGAACAAAATAAAAACAATGTGGAGTATTATAAACGAGCGAACAAATAAAAAACCAAAAAAAGATAAATCTAATATAAAACTACTTATTAATAACACAACAGTAATCGACCCTAAACAAATAGCAGATACATTTAATGATTTCTTCTCATCCATTGGAGAAGTGAACACCCAACCATCAGGCTACAAGCCCCAAGGTGCCCCTGTCCTTCACCCCACCGAAAACACTATGTTCCTGGGCGTAGTTGAAGCCTATGAAATAAATATGCTAATCAAAAACCTAAAAAACAAAAAAAGCCATGGTATAGACGAGTTCCCACCTACCCTACTAAAACAATGTGCAGATGAGTTAACCCTACCATTCTACCTACTGATCAACCAATCCTTTGAAGAAGGTGTTTTCCCGGATAGTTTAAAAAAGGCCCTGATAAAACCAATCCATAAGAAAAACAGTAAAACCGATCCCAGTAATTATCGCCCAATTGCTCTTCTGCCTACTGCTTCCAAACTATTTGAAAAGGCAATGTGTAACCGCGTATATGCCTTCTGTGAAAAATATGAAATATTTAACGACTGTCAACATGGTTTCCGGAAAAACCATTCAACAATATTAGCAGTTTACAAATTTATGCAGGAAGCCCTTAACATAATTAATAACAAAAAGTATGCCGTTGGCATACTACTAGACATGACGAAAGCCTATGATAAAGTACAATACAACATATTACTAAATAAACTACATGGCATCGGAATTCGTGGAAGGGCTCATGAATGGTTCACATCTTACCTAAATAACAGAGAACACCAAGTAGAAATAGAATTTTTCAATAACACCACGAAAGAAATAGAAATAATTAGATCGAATAGGAAAATAATAAATGCATCCATCCCCCAAGGCAGTGTGATCGGCTGCCTTCTGTTTTTAATTTACATTAATGATCTCCCCAAAATCATAAACGAACATTGCGTCTTGTTTGCCGATGACATATCACTCCTAACTTCATGCGATAATAACACAAATCTCAATAATAAACTCACTGCTGCACTAGACAACACAGTTGCTTGGCTAAACATCCACAACCTTGAAATAAACTTCTCAAAAACCAAAATAATGTCATTCCACCCTCATCAAAAAACTCCATTAAATATTAACTTAACCTACAAAAACCAAGTAATAGAAGTAGCATCTGAATTCACACTACTAGGCTTATCCATTGATACGAATATCAACTGGAAGTCTCATATTAAAAAACTGAGATCTAAAATATCAAAATTTGCCTATGCGCTCCGAGAAGTCAAAAAATCCACCAATCTTCAAACTGCCTTAACTACTTACTACGCATACGCCTACGCATGGCTTAGTTACGGCGTAATATTGTGGGGCAACAGTACAGATGTATCAACTCTTTTCACCATGCAAAAAAACCTCATTAGAATAATAGCCAACATAGAGAATACCGAAAGTTGCAAACCCCACTTCCAAAAACTTAACATCCTAACGTTACCTTGTATTTATATTTTAGAAATATGTAAATTTGCTAGAAAATATCAAAATTTCTTTACAAAGCGCGAAGATAAACCGATACAGTATTCGCTACGTCATAAAAATAGGCTAAACTTACCAAACTCGCGACTTCAAATCCATTCTTCAAGCACATTCGTAATGTCTATAAAAGTTTACAATAAATTACCCGAAAAATTAAAAAACGTAAATAAACTTCACATATTTGTAAAAAACCTAAAACAGCTATTGTTAAGCAAATGCTACTACAATATAAATGAATATTTAAGTGATAAATTCTAATCGTATAATAATACCAATAATTATGTTCTTACTAAATTCCTAGTACTCCTAATAAATAATAATCCTAATAAATAATAGTACAAAAATATACATAAACTGTAGAAAGTAATAAGCAATAATAGATACGGGAAACACTAAAAGAAATGTGCAATATAAATAACTAAATAGATAATAATGTAGGTATTGGTTAGCACATTATTAAATTCTCTAATAGTTTCTAATAGTCTAATAATTATAAGATAGTATTAAATAAAGTAAGTGTACATAAATTAGTATTTAAATAACTAAGCCAAATAAACTTGCAATCTTAATATTTAAATAGATAAACAAATAAGTACTCTAAAAAGATAAATAGGGTAAATATAGTAATAAATAGTATAATATAAATAAATTATTAAACTCCGAATATAATTTGAAATACATAATTATAATTTAAATAAATAGGACAAAAAAAAATAATATAATAATTAAATAAAGGCAACTAAATTCAAAAAACCAAGTTATCTACCAACATACAAAACAAAAAAAAAAACATAACTATACTTCATACTAAACTTCTATTTGTTTTAAATTTTATCTAATTTAATAATGATCCTCCTCTCTCCTACTTTGCTGTGCCCAACAGGGTCCACAATTGTAACATAATTTTCTATTACTACCACCTAAGTAACATTGTGGAATACGCAAATAAATATTGAGTATTGAGTATTGAGTACTTTTATTAATTTTTTTTAACATTTTTCACTTCGCTGTTTAGGTTAAACATGGCACGGAATTAGCGCGCGCCCCAATGGCGGTCAATGCATAAGAAATGGATGAGTTTATTCTTAGAGAGTACAGGCAATTTAAAACGTTATTATTTTTTGGTTAGAAAAAAAAACACTTTGATCTCGTTTTTTTTACATAGATGTGATTAGTTAAACGTATTGAACACTGTGTAAAAGTTTGTCCAGGTATTTTGGTTGGACCTTATATAAATACTAGTATCGGTTTGAGTTGTTTGTTTGTTGCATTTTATTTTCATTTCTGCATTTGCATAATATTTGCGGGCGGGAGGGTGGTGCTGCAAACTGCATCTAAGCTTTATGATCTGTTTGGCGAACAGTGATAGCCTAGTGGTGTTACCGTCGGACAGCCAAGTCATAGGTCTCGAGTTAGAACCCAAGGCATGCACCTCTGACTTTTCGGATTCATCTGCATATTGTATAATTATCACTTGCTTAAAACGGTGAAGGAAAATATCGTGAGGAAACCGGCATGCCTGAGATATTTTTCGATGTGAAACCAAGTCAGAGGTCCATGCGCGGCATAAACTCTGACACCAGGTTAGTCACTAACCACACGAAAAGAAGAAGATCTGTTCGGCGGAATTAACACTAAATATTGTTATTGTAGTACGACATGAATTTCGCAAAATAACGCCTGATTTAATTATTTATTTTAATTAAATATTGTTTATTTATTATAAAAATATAATAATTATCTTCTTTTAACACATAATTGATGCAGTCCGTGGAGCGTCTGGCAAAATATAGGCCACCTCTTCAACATTTATGGGTATCATAAAAGGGGGATTACGTTAAGAGGGTAAACAGCAGCGTCTTGTCTGCTAAAAACGACAAATTGCTGTCACCAATTCCTTTGTCATGCGTGGTGATTATTGCAATTTCCTCGTTAAATGATAAATATTTTTTATTTCCGTAAATAAATCTGTTACAGACACTTTAAAGGATGATTTCCACCAAACGGCTCGCATCGCATCGGATCGGAACGGATTTTACAATCTTTAAACGATATTAAATCGTGTACACAGTATTTAAAGTCTATATTACCAAGCCGCGCACAGCAGCTTGACCGCGGGCGTCTTCTGCGACACGCGATCGTAGCCGAAAGTATGCTGCGACGCGTCGTATCCGATCGGATCCTTTGGGCTGTCAACACGATAGAAATGAAACTATTTGACTAGGCGCAAAAACGAATACGTTCGTAAGTGACGGTACGGAGCCGATCGTATGCGTCGACATCCTGCCAGACGCGATCGGCTGTCGCCGCATCCGTTCGTATCCATTCCGATCCGATGCGAGCCATTTGGTGAAAATCATCTCTTACAAGTCATTGTAATGTTTTTTTAACAATCATTGGGAAGCCCACGTTCAACATTTGAGGTTTACTTCTTGATAATTATAATGATCTTCTTCTTATCTTGTGCCGGTACGAACTATACGATAGTACTTCATGCCGTGGTGAAAAGATTAGCCAGTCAGCAAGGTTAAAAGCGAAGCTGACTGCCCAGGGTGCGCCGGATCTGCCGGGGTTGCGGTGCATGCTTTTGCGAATCCCGCGACCCCGGCAGAACGGTCAGGAGGAGGAACACCGTAGGTTTTTAGCCGGTAAGAGTCCGGCAGACGCCCTCGCCTTCCCCGGGCGAGAGATATCCATGAGGACTTTCCAACGATAAAAAAAGGATTGTGCTGGATGTACTTGAGTACCGTCACTTGTGGAAGCTCTTAATGCAACCCAATGATGATGATGAGGAGTCCAGGGTCAAGGTTAAAAGTTAGTCTGTAATACTTAATATGTATTTATTTTATCAAAATAAATATTATGTGTGTTACGATAGTAATTATATTTTCTGTCAGGTTAGACATCGGATATAACGAAATCAGACAGGCGACAAAGATTATACCTTTCTCTTTTGTAATTAGGACGCCTAAATAATTAATTACCAAGCTAGGATCTTTTTCTCATCGTATCATTATTAATGTTATTATTCTTCTTGACATTTATTTCGAATACCATTAGGGCACTTTCAATTTAGACGTTTCGTGTCGGACCGCTGCGGTGCCGAAGCGGTGCGTTTGTCGTAATGCGCACGGACGGTCGTTTGTTTTCATACAGAGCACGCGGCACTGACGCCGCACCGCGTGCTTTGTATGAAAACAAACAACCGTCCGTGCGCAATACGACAAACGCACCTTTTTGGCACCGCAACGGTCCGACACGAAACGTCTAAATTGTAAGCGCCCTTAGGTACTAGCAGGACTTGTGCTATTCCTAACCCTTTCTATGATATTTTGTTTTTATTTGACTACCCTTTTTGCTTTAGTGGTCGCAAGCGCGACTGCTGGGCACGGAGTCATGGGTTCAATCCCCAGGTCGGGCAGTGTATTTGGATTTTTCTATTAGGAATTTCTCAGTACCAGCCCGAAGTTTGGATTTGTGCCCGGTTGATGGCAATTGGCTCGCCTCCTATTACATGGGACTTAAACATAACGGTAAAATGAGGGTGCTACTATACACCTCTGCCCAACCGTTCGGGGAATACAGGCGTGATGTTATGTTTAATGTCTGTGTCTAATTTAAACACATTTATAATACAGCAAAAATGAATTAAGTATATATGCACAATTTTCTAACACGTAAGATGAATTTCTCAGGTTATCTTCATAGTCTAAGATCCCAGTATACAACGACCTTCACCGAGCTGGTTAATGGATGAAAAGTATTTTATATGAAATTAAATATGTCAATGAAAGTTCACTAACAACTTTCAGTCCAGAATATGTTTTTTTTTTAATATTTCACTGGTTTGGTTAATAGACAAATTCCATACCAATCGAAAGTATGAAGCCTATAAAATATGCAAACGTTAGGTTGAGTATTTTTTAACCGACTTCCAAAAAGGAGGAGGTTCTCAATTCGACTGTTTTTTTTTTGTATGTTTTTTCCGCGATATCTTTGCTAATTGTGAACCGATTTTAATGATTCTTTTTTTGTTTGCAAGACTATTTTTTCGAAGTGATCCCATTTAAATTTGGTGAAGATCTGATCAAGAACTTCGGAGATAGACCATTTGAAGTCGGTTTTATTTTTGTTAAAAAGTGATTATTTCCCGTCACAACTCTTGGGTAGGCAGGTATAAACACAGCATTTATACCTGCCTAACCAAGAGTTGTGACGGAAATTTAATTAATCATATTCTGGACTGAAATTTTTTAGTCAACCCATTTGCAATATATTTATTGACATATTTAATTTGATATAAAATACTTTTCATCCATTAACCAGCTCGGTGAAGGTCGTTCATTACTGGGATCCTATACTATTACACATGCAGCAGCTAAAGGAAGACCAATCAATAAAAATAATACTTTTCATGTATAAGAAGTCTATCAAAGTAGTACCAATGGAGCTATGAACGTTATTCTTTGAACTTGGCTTAAGTATTGAAGCTAAAGCAAGACAATTTAAAGATAACATAATTTTGTTTTATTTTTCAAAATGGCAATTTTCGAAACCTAAGCAACATAAATAAAACATAAAACGAACCCAAATCACAATATAATTAATAAAATTATGTAGATTATAGAAGATAACAGACATTCGTTTGAATCATATTAAATATTCATGTTTCAAAAGAATTTAGATGAATATAATATTGTAATATTACAGGACCAACGCGTTCTTCAAAATACGGTTTCGTTGAACTCTGCCTTGTTTAGTAAGTAGGTGCTTAAGCTATAGCCACACTTTGTGAGGCATGATGACGAGAATGATAAATGTTAATACAGACTTATCTTCTGTATTAATATTTATCATTCTTGTCATATAACTACAGGTTGTAAATTAATTCTTGTAATTCCTTAAAACCTACGATCTATTAAAGATGATTTCCACCAAACGGCTCGCATCGCATCGGATCGGAACGGATTTTACAATCTTTGAACGATATTAAATTGTGTAATCAGTATTTAAAGTCTATATTACCAAGCCACGTACAGCAGCTTGACCGCGGGCGACACACCATCGTAGCCGAAAGTATGCTGCGACGCGCGATCGGCTCCGTTCGCATGTCATCATATCCGATCGGACCCTTCCAAAAATTAGAACACGTCAACACGGTAGGAATTAAACTATTTGACTAGGCGCAGAAACAGATACGTTCGTAAGCGACTGTACGGAGCCGATCGTATGCGTCGACATCCTGACGGACGCGTTCGACTGTCGCCGCATCCGTTCCGATCCGATGCGATGCGAGCCGTTTCATGGAAATCATCCCTTACTGGTATAAATTAACCTGCATGAGATTTAGGATGATTGAAATAATAAAAATTTAATTCTATTTTTTCGTGTGTAAAGGGGTAAGTGATCGTATGTAAACCACCTAATAAGATTTCAAATAAAAAAAGCAAAAAAAAATACTACAAATAAAAAAAATATGTGGTAGAACATTTAGATAAATGAAAGCACAGCGACACAGCTGGCGTGCACGACTAGCGCGATATCACTCCGCGCAATCAGTTAAGTCGGGGCGGTAAATTGACTCGGAAACAGATAAAGATTTTTTTTGAAAAAATATATTGTTTAATTTGAAAAAAAATCTATGCAGGGTCAACCTGTGTCACCAGTAGATCATGCTCTTTAAAGGAATTACACGAATTTGAATACATTCTGTATATTAGAGTAGGTATATTCTTTTATTGGCCTTTTGCTTTGTCGCTTAGACATGAACAGTCCCCCAAGTGGTATTCCATCTCACTCCTGAAGGTCTGCTTTCCAACAGACAGCTGCAAAAAACGATCGAAATAAATTCACTACACGACGGGTACATGGATTTGTGGCCGCAGTATGAAGCCATTCTCTTATAAACATTTGGTTATAACTATATTTCAGAAACAAGAATCTACGTGTTGCTGTAACTTTGATAAATGTTGCGGTTAACACTACAGCGACGACAAAATCTCCGCAACATTGTTTCTAGAAACATTTATGGGGTATTTCAGAAACTTTAGGCAACATTTTTTATTCGTGAACACATGGTTTGATATACAATGTGTAACAGAAATGCGTGGTCAAATTTAAGGGAGCTGTTAGGACTCATATTCAGACCAACAGAAGAAATAAAAAAAATCGACCAGAAGCCGACTCTCCTACAAAATCGATCAATTGATGCCAATTTATGGAGAATCGAAAAAAAAATGATCGAATTTTATTGTTTGACCTATCAAATGTCGCTCTGAATAAGAGTCCAAACAACCCCTTTAAATCTGACCACGGATTTCTGAAACACGATGTATAGTCCCTTGATCGCTTTTTAATAACACCAAGGAAAATACTAGGGGAATGCTTGGCCGAGAACAACATATAGAAATCTTCTTCTTCCTGCCCTTATCGTACACTAGGTGGGGTCGGCACAACATGTATTTTATAAATCCATGTTGTTAGAGGTTTTGGCTTATTGTTTTATGACCGGCCGCCTGCCTGACATCAACCCTCCTTGCGAATACTCGTTGCTCCTTCGCGCGGGTGACCCAATGTGCTTATATTGTGCTGATGTTATGCACTGGGACCCAAAATGATATATATGCTTATCAATTTTATTGCCGACAACTAAAGACTAGACTATGAATAGACTATGTACTTCTTGGTGTAGTATACTTGAAGTTCCTCGACACACTCATTCAGTTTTGCTAGGGACTTTGGTTCTGACACATCGTAAGCTAATATAGCACCGTGAGCTTCTCTGTAACAACTTGGTGTCAATGTTCTGTATCACTCCTGTCCCGCTGTATTCCAAATACCAAGCTTGACTTTAACACCATCCATGTCCATGACTTTACATTTGTAGTCAACAACATATAGAAATAAAGGATAAAAATATTTTACAAATTATCTTATTTTTGACTAACGTTCACAGCAATTCCCTATTTTTAATGTAGCTCGCTGGTTTTATATACAACCCGCTGAGTTTTTATATTCGCTACACCGAACTTTTATTTGCGGTCCGCCAAACTTTGATACTGACACCACACAGTAAAATAAAAATATTCTTCTCAATTCGCTACTGCGCTGTTGTAGTAGAAACTTAATCTACAAAAATGACCGGGTGGTGCCCAGCTAAGCATAGACTATTCCCTTTCTTCTCTAGAGTTTCCTAAATTGGACCAAAGGGAGGATAAGAATAGGTAGCAGTGTCCTCTTCTTTGCACTAATAACAACATATTTATTAAGTACACCAAACATGTTAACCAATCTATTTGTCAAGCATGGTGATTCTGCCAATATTTCTTCAAGAATGAAATGAAATTGAAATAAAGTTTTGAAATGAAGTGAGATTATTTTATACAAGTCAGGTTTTTTTAAAGCTAGAACCTAACTTTAAAAATCTGACATGTATGACGCCGACGATATCTGATATCGTCGGCGTTTATCTGACTACCTCTGAGAAGTAACGCAGAAACAAACTCAGGGGTCAAACATCGTAGTGTAACTCAACCCTATTGCTGTTAATTACAGTTGTGGTGTAAATTTAAGTACTGAAAATGTGCCTTCCTTGCAAGCAGCCATAATTTAATTATATTTGAAATACTAGGAGCCCGGTGAACTTCGTACCACCTAAAAATATTTTGTTTTTAGAATTTTGGGACGAACAAAACAAAAAAAAAACAATTCGGTCGAGCCATTTTCGAGCTTTTGCGAGATTAACGCATGGCAATTGATTTTTATATATACAGGGTGTAAACGAAACAATGCAATTCCTTCAAACCTCGTGATGTACTGCTGACATAGATTAAATCTGAACGGGATACTTTTGGAATCGATAAAAAAATATTAAAAGAAGTAAACATGTGTTCTTAACGTGAGGCATTTTAGCGCCCCGAGTTAAAGGACCGCGCGGCGAGCGATAGCCACGCAATTCACTCTGGGCGCTAAAATTCCTCACGTTAAGAACACATGTTTACTTTTTGTAAAAAAAAATCACTGAATCCAAAAGTATAGTGTGGTGCAGTAGTAAGTATAGTGTAGGGTTAATTTATGTCATCAGTACATCACGAGGTTTTAAGGAATTACAAGATTTTGTTTACACCCTGTACATATATAATACTCATACACCACGGCTGCGGTAACACGTCAGAAACGCAATAAAAGTTACAAAACAATTTCAAAATTGTACGAAACCCTGTCATACATCTGTCATTTCCGTGGAATATTAAATAATTGCCCGTACTACAATCAGGGGCTGCAAACATAAATGTCAGAAATTCGAAGTACCGTAAAACAGAGCGACGCGACGTATGGTCCGGATGGGTGCTTCGTTTGAGTGACGCACTGGCATCTGTACTGCACATAAAATTTGGTAAGCCTCCCTGGTTAATGTCCTAGGCAGTTTCAGTTCCGTAACAAGTTGTCACTTGTCAGCTAATGGTCGAACCATCAAATCAAGTTAATGTTTCTATTCGCTGGATTTTACTTTGTTTTATTGTTGATCTTTAAGCTTTATATTGAGGGTTACTGTTTTGGTTGAAGAACTTGAAGAAATCTAACTGAAATAAGAAACGTTTTCTGTACGTAGTGTCTCGGTGTATTTCACAATCTGCTAAAGAGATTGATTTGATTACCAACTTGTACGTGTGTGGATGTAAAAGAAATATTTCTGCATGGATAAACTAAGAAGGAAAAAATAAATGTTGTTTCAAACAATTACATTATTTAACAAATCTAAGAAAGAAATACCTAATACAATTTCAAACACGTTTCATAAACATAATTATAATTTGATTTTATTGAATACTAGCTGTGTCTTCACGGCTCCGCCCGTAGCCTATGTTACTCAGTGATAATGTAGCTTTCTAACGGCAAAAGAATTTTTGAAATCGGTCCATTAGTTTTTAAGTTTATTCGTTACATACAAAAATCCAAAAATACAAATCTTTCCTCTTTGTAATATTACTAGCTTTTACCCGCGGCTTCGCTCACGTGGAATTAACATGATGTTTTCCAGGACCAAAAGTAGCCTATGTTACTCTCCATCCTTTCATCTAACTTTATACCGAAAATCAAGTCGATTGGTTGCTTAGTTAGGGCGTGAAGGAAGGACAAACAAACAAACAAACACACAAACAAACACACTTTCGCATTTATAATATTAGTATGGATTAATTAATAGTATATTAATATTAAGCACAGAAAACCAGAGAATACAAGAAAGAAAAAACATCACTGAGCGTTGTGAATTAGACGATCGAATAAAATTTACAAATACTCTACACCTTAGAGCAACGCGACCATCAATGACTTGGAGTTGTCAGCCACGTTGCTCTAAGCTCTTCGCACACACAATAAAATAAACAATATCGATAGAGAACAATAATCACCAATTTAATAACCACATATGCTTCACACTGCACAATTACCCACGCAGTCCCTTGATGGTCAGATATCACTGATGATGATGATGAACATCAAGAGAAGGCATCTGCACACGAGTTTGACTATCAAAGAGGACTATTAACATATCTTGATTGCCCTGCAGAATACTCTGTTAGGAACCTAATTTATCGGCATAGAGCTGTTGTAACCCTCCAACAGCACTATAAAAATAAGAAAAGAATAATATTCTAGATGGTATCCAGTTTGAGAGTACTAAGACTGTTATGGAAAGCAATATTTATGGAAAGAGATGCAGATGTATCTGAGTGTAAAGTAAAGATAGGAGATGAAAGTATTGAACAGGTGAATGAGTTTGTTTATTTGGGAAGTATGTTTACAAGAGATGGTAAGATGGACGAAGATGTGGAAAGGAGAGCAAATACAGGAAATAAAGTAAATGGTGCTATGCATGCGGTTGTGGCTAGCCAGTCGATGTCCAAAAAGGCACGGCTGGCTGTCCATAATGGTGTGCTGGTACCTGCGCTTATGTATGGAAGTGAATGTTGGTCGTGGCAGAAGAGGTATGAAAATAGAATAAATGCCGTGGAAATACGTTCCTTGCGAAGTATATGCGGTGTAACTTTGAATGATAGATTGAGAAATGATGAGATTAGACAAAGTTGCGGTTTAAAAGATGATGTAGTGATAAAAATTGAAAGGAGTATGCTTAGGTGTTGAGAGAATGAGTGAACGGCGATTAAAAAAAGGAATTTATAAGGCGG
Organism: Amphipyra berbera; assembly: GCA_910594945.2. NCBI lineage: Eukaryota > Metazoa > Arthropoda > Insecta > Lepidoptera > Noctuidae > Amphipyra > Amphipyra berbera. The sequence continues at coordinate 18,045,392 of OU343128.1, read as the reverse complement.
ATGTCAATGGAAACGCCGGTAGAGGACGTCCTAGAAGGACGTACATCGATATTATTGGTGATGTTCTTCACAAAGGTCAGGTACGTAGTACTCTCAACCGGCGTGCGTGTATGACAAGATGTATGAATGTGGGTGTGTAAGGGTCGTAGCATGTGGCGTTCTATAGTTTCTGCCTACCCCCATGGAAAAAGGGCGTGAGTTTATGTATGTATATTTTTTTCTCGATTTTGGTGAATAGCCGACAATAAAATTGACTTAAAATTACATAAATCTGCAAATTTATGGATAATATAAGTAATTCAGATATTTTTAGTTAAATCAGTAGGGGATTAAACCGTTACTCAGCTTTTTCCATGACAAAAACCTTGACGTTAAGTTTCTGCAATATCCAATTCTATAGAATATTCATAAGGATTTTTACTTTACATTTTATTTTACATAAAGGCGCTACCTTATAACTACTAAGTTATTTTTTCTTCCTGGCACGTATAAACTTTAGTTTTGCCATAGTTAGACCCCAACGTCAGACGTATCCATATAGTAAGAACTTTACAAAGTTTACATTTACAAAGCCTTTTAACACGTCTACCTTTTGCTACCTACTCTAATAAACATATTTTTATAAACTTTGATGATAACTTTAGTATACCCTAGCGGTATTTACTTCGTATAATGTTTCTAAACTAAAGTTTAAACTTTATTTTTATCTTTCATCCTTCATTTGACTAAACTGTTATCAGTAACTTTTCAAAGTAACCCGTTGAGAACATCAGAAGTTTTTTAATATGAAAAATTACAAGGTCTGCTACATATTTTAATAGCATGCATTAATATCTTAATGAGTGGAATATAATACGAGGTGCAGCTTCCTAAGAACCAATTCCGCTTTTATACCGGTGAGCAATGAACAAATTCTGATAGGTACCTAATCATCCCCCCCGGTGGGTTCCCGCATTGTCGTTGCGGGGGGGCTTAGTAGCCGTGGCTTGGAGCCCCACGGTGAAGCGAAGAGGAACCCGAGGAGGGGCTGCTCGTCGGGGCTTGGGCCTGGAAGCCCTCGACGTAGCGGCCAAGTAGGTTGCGGTGTCGCCTGAGCGACATCGCAACTGAGGAGGGCCGCGATGTCTTATGGGAGGCATTGCGGCTGAAGGGTGAAGGCCGCGGCGGGAGAGGAGTGCCGGTATTACGGTGCGCCGTTCTCCCTACCTTCCGCGGCCTGACGGGGCCGCCACCGTCAGATGGCGGACGCGGTGGGGCCGCAGGGGGAGAGGAGTGTCGGTGTTTAGTTGGCCGCTCTCCCTATCCTCTGCGGCCGAAAAGTGGTAGGCGGCGGGGCCACTAACCTGACCCGTCGCAGGGGGACCAGGGGTGCCCAGACACGGGGTAGTCTGGCACCCATGTACTTGTTTGGTCCCCGGGGTGGTCACGGCGTACCATGTGTTCTGGTGCGCCGGTGATGTGGGGTGCCCCCCGCGCCTCTCAAGAGGTCGTGGGGTGGGGCCCTACAGTGGAGAGGTCCACCAGCAATTGGTGGACCAAGACCTGCCGGGGTTGCGGTGCATGCAATAGCGAATCCCGCGACCCCGGCCTTGGGTCAGAAGGAGGGACACCGTGGTGGTTTTAGCCGGTAAGAGTCCGGCACACCCCCCCGTCTTACGCAGACGGGGGATAGTCCATGAGGATTTCCCCACGATAAAAAAAAAAAAAAAAAAAGGTACCTAATCATCCATTGATATTCGCGATAAAACAAAAAACCTTTTTAATAAAAAAAGTGGAGAACCGACTTCTATCTATCAACAAATCGCCGTCCCCGGAGAATATAATGGCATTCACAAAAACACAACTTTTTCAGAACAAAATAAAAAACCGATTTTTGACGACTGCTTGCCAAGTACTGCATGTATCTGGCAAGCAGTGCTTGTAACAGTGCCAAGTACTGCTTGTAACTGGCAAGTAGTCATCAAACATCGGTTTTTATTTTGTTCCGAAAAATTGTGTTTGGCGAATGCCATTATATTCTCCGGGGACGGCGAAATACTAACTGGTACATGTGAGAATACACTTTTTGCAGGATTTCAAGAAACTGATGAATGGATTAAAGAAATGGGACCAACATGGGACCAAGCCTTACACAACACAGTTTAAATCATATCAATCGGATGAAGCTTCCCCTAATTATCAGTGTACATAAAAAAACAAATACCTACATACGACTATACTCATCGAATTGAGAACCACCCAGTACGAATTTTATTTTTAAAAAATTCAACATTTAATTACGAACCAACAGCTCTATATAAGATCCTCTGACCACTAAACGCACAAGTACTTAGCATGCAAACAAACAAGATATAGATTTCAATCTCTTGATTGCCCCCAGCCCCATTATCGTATGTTAGGTTTCATGGGTTAACGATGATGGCTCAGTTATGAGGTCGATCACTTATGAGATATGCAAAACACCCTTATATGTATTAGCATTAGTAACTATAGTCATTATTAATATAAAGGATACCTTACACTCAATACATGTGTGAAAATGTTAGGTGTTTTTCAAAGTAAGCCGATGAACAAGATGGTCTTATAATATTCATCCATTACGACAGGGGATCGGAACTGTTTCTTCTATACACAGATTACCTCGTAATCTAGGAAAACAGTACTCCATCCACTAACTAGATTTAGAAACTTCTATGCCTGTGCTATATTTACCTTACCATGTAATCTGGTTCAATTTTTAAACAATAACACATAACATCACACCAGTATTCCCCGAAGGATTGGGCAGAGGTGTATAGTAACACCCTCATTTCGCCGTTATATTTAAGTTCCATGTAATAGGGGGTGAGCCTATTGCCATCAATCAGGCACAAATCCAAACTCCGGGTCGTTACTGAAGAATTCCACACGGAAAAACCCAATAACATTTTTCCCGACCTGGGGATCGAACTCAGGACCTCGGCGATCAGCAGTCGCGCTTGCCACCATTAGACCAACGATTAAAAAAACGCACTAAACATAATTATCGAGTAAACTTGATCAGTCTTTGTAAGTCTGCCTGAATCTATTTGACTAATGGAAAATAGAAGTTCAAACTAAATTAAATCGGAATTGCAGCAGTACTCTACGAAATTGGCGTCCATGTTCACATAAGAGGTACAATGTACAATGGTACACCTGCATTGCACATTGGAGCCAATTCTCTTATTCACCAACTAAACTAAAATTAAAGAGTTACTATCTTTTACTAACAGATGGCGCGAGTAAATGTTAGTACAACTAAATTTGACAGCTCTTATTTATATCCATCTCTTTCTTATTTTTAACAGACTTCCAAAAAAGGAGGAGGTTATTAATCCGCCTAAATTTTTTTGTATTTTTTAAAAATGTTTGTTACCTCATTACACCGTCATTTATAAACCGATTTGGAAAATTATGTTGAGTTAGAGTGTTCTTTCGAAATAGTCCCATTTAAATTTGGTGAAGATCTGATGAAGAACTTCGGAGATAGACAACGGAAACCCGCAATGACGAACAGTACGCATATTGTGATGATGTGATTATGTTACGAGCAGCGTTAGCGTGTTAGGTCCAACCACGTTATAATTAAGGCCACTAAAATGAAAAATATAATAAAAAACATTTTAACAAAAATAAAACCGACTTTAAAAATTCGAAAAAAAAATCAAATAATTACCATTTATAAAATTAACAGTTTCAGAAGTCGGTGCCTTCAATTTGGTTCAGCGAGGATTAGCACCAACTTCTGAAACTGTTAATTTTATAATATGGTAATTATTTGATTCTTTTTTCGTATTTTTGAAGGCGGTTTTATTTTTGTTAAAATGTGTTTTTTATCAGAGTAAAGGAGATGGCGATAGTCAAAATTAAGTTTAGCTTGTGCACAACAGATTCGACACCATTGTATTTTTTGCAACAATCTAAAGATCTTAAATAGCTTATAGTATTACTATGTACCTACCTACAACTGAACGTCACGTTTGATGCTGTGACTGAGCGATTGGCTTCTGCGCTACGGGTCGTGAGTTCGATTCCCGCTTGGAACAAATATTTATATGACCTATAGTTGTTCCGGGTATGGCGGTTTGTACATGTGAAGATTTGTGTCTGTAAACGGACCCACGATACAGGAGAACTAGTGCAGGACGACGTTTTTTTTAAAATAAAATGTAGAACTACTATTATAATTAACTAGCGGCCCGTCCCGGCTTCGCACGGGTGGACATTTTTCGCGTTTTTGCAACATTTTACATTTATGCTCCGCTCCTATTGGTCGAAGCGTGATGTTATATAGCCTATAACCTTCCTCGATAAATGGACTATCCTGCACAAAAATATTTTTTCAATTCCAACCAGTAGTTCTTGAGATTAGCGCGTTCAAACAAACAAAATCTTCAGCTTTATAATATTAGTATAGATTTAGTTCCTGGCACTTAGTATTTTAACCCTTCGTGTACTACGTGGGGTATGACACACCCCAGTTCTCGAAAATTTAAAATTATTTGAAAACTATAAAAGCGCGGGAGTACATGTTCTGAGTAGCTGGAGATGCAAGGTTGCCGCTTCGATTGGCGCCATTACGTTAGTCCGGTGACTGCCGCCAAGCTAGTTACGAGCGTTTTAAGTGCGCGCGGGCATCACACACCCCACCTCGTTCAACGCGTCGTTATAAAGGTATGTTGCATGATTGAAGATTTTTTGTCTTTTATTATTTGTTTATGTGTTCTATATTATTGTTGTGCCGACCCCACCTAGTTTGGGATAAGGGCAGGAAGAAGAAGAAGTGTCCTATATTAGAATTAATTGTTACAGATATTAATTTATAGAGGAATATGTCTAAATTGACAGACTCAGATATATTAAGAGCACTTTTAGATAAAACAAATGAGTTTGAGTCACAAAATGAGTATTTTGAGGAAGAATCTGAAAATGACTCCGATAATTTGAAATCGATCATTGATAATTTTGAAAAAAGGACAGTAAAACCAAATACTCGTGTAAAAAATGTTACACGCCAATATTATGTATGGAGCATGCTCATGTTTTTTGTCAAAACTGCGGTAATTTTGACACCAATGATCTCAATTGAAATTAATGTTTACTACGTTTATTTCTTAGCATATTCATAGTAGATTCCTAAATTTAAAGAATTGTGATAATTTACATGTGCCATTTTAAATTAGGTAGTAGTTAGAAAGTTGTATTCTTAAAATTAAAAAAGTTATGTTTTTGTTCTTTTATTGATAAAACTAATAAAAATAATATATTACTTCTTTTTTTTATTTAAACCTATTGATTACAATGTACAAATATTATTCCATAAACAAAACACTCAAATAATTGAAACATACTAGTTTTATGAAATCTTAAATTTTTGGGTATGTCACACCCCCACCTAGTATAGGACAGGCTTTTTAGTCACCTGGTACACGAAAGGTTAAATCCGTTTATTTAAATTTATCCAAATACGCTGTGTTTGTATTCTCTGCTTCCAAAAACTGATGTTAATTGGTAATCAATACATACGTGCTAGTGACATTTAATTAGCAGATCTAATCAATCTGAAACGATAATTCTGTTGCTGGAAAAGCGATTACATATTTGATAATTACCATGGACATCGAATCGATGGCTGGTTAGAGCTTGTTTGTGCACTCTACCGACTGATTTTAGCGGTTTGCACCAGTTTTGATACAAACCCGCTTATTTAGTGGTCAGAGAACTAACTGTTTTTGGCTTCATACATAACATCACGCGTGTATTCCCCGAAGGGTGGGGCACAGGTATATAGTAACACCGTCATTACGCCGTTTTGTTTAAGTCCCATCTAATAGGGGGCGAGCCTATTGCCATCAACTCCGGGCTGCTACTGAGGAATTCCACACGGAAAAACCCAATAACACTTTGCCCGACTTGGGGATCAAACCCAGGACCTCACGATCAGCAGTCACGCTTGCCACCCCTAGACCAACGAGACAGTTTTTGGCTTCAATAGTAATTTATATGGTACTAGCTGTGTCCTCACGGCTCCGCCCGCGTAGGAATTTTTATTTCAGTAATAAATATAGCCTATGTTACTCAGTGATAATGTAGCTTTCTAATGGCAGTTTTTTTTTTTAATCGGTCCAGTAGTTTTACGTTTATTCGTTACATAAAAAAATACAAATCTTTCCTCTTTATAATATTAGTATAGATTGAGTAAATATTGGATTTAACAATAACGCTAACCGCTTTGTTTATTAACCAAATATATGAATTTACATATTAACTGATTGATTAAAACTAGTGCTTTAAAATTTTAGCTGCAATTCCCACGAAGTGTTAATATTAATTTTAACCAACACAACTTTATCAAAATATAATTTAATTATAAATTGATAGAAATTGCAAGCGAGGAATTTTGGATTCCAGTAACAACTGAAGGGTAGGTACTACTGCCAATTTTAATTAATAAACAACTAAATATTACGAATAAAATAATTTTGTACCAAAACATCAACAAAACAACACTACAGTTTGATTTAAAAAGAGAATTAGTTGAATAGCCCGCGGCAATTACGATATCAAAGCATTCAATACAGACTTTGTCAACAGCTAGCAATTTAGCGTTGTAGTGTTAATTACAACATGGCAAATACCGGGCCGCTACAATAACTAAAGCATTAGCTAGTCAGCTTTGTCATCGCTATAATAATTAATGGGATCGATTCGATATTGTGCGTTTTAACCAGTGATGGGACGAATAAGGGTTTGACCGAATACGAATAATCGGCCGATTGTTCGGTTAAAAGTTTACTGAACCGAACTTTCGGCCGAATATTCGGCAGGATATGGCGCGCTTCATCGTGCATTGCAAAAATTAAGTCTATTCTTGTCGAACGCATTGACCGCTAACACCGCTACCCCTGGATTGTTATTGGGTCATCTAGTTAGCGACAAAATATTGGGACGTGTATTTATTTTTATGTACAACATCGTTAAAACTCAGTTGTTCTACCTAGCCTTTTTCCCAACTATGTTGGGGTCAGCTTCCAACTCGTTAAAACTTTTCAAACGTCAATTGTTTCTGTAAAACTGACGATGAATAATAAGACACACTTAATATGGATACAATTACGTAATTATACTACTTTATACAAGCATAGAGGCAACTTTATAACTCAAGATTCATCGTTACAATTTTTGGCATTTTAGCCAAATAATCGGCCGAATACAAATGTTCGGTAAACCTACCGAATATGCCGAATACCGAACATAAAACGAATATTCGGCCCATCCCTAGTTTTAATACCTACTAACCGATACAGATTTCGACTCGATAAAGAGAAGGCGGCAGGCTTACCGATACCGACATATCGACCCGACTGGCAACTAACGACACACAAGCTTGAGGCCCCACCATATTTATTTTTTCTATTCGCCTGCTCGTCGATTATCTTGCGGACCGTTTTTACGTAACCGGGCAGTTATTGGCGAGGCCTGAAGGGTCTCCAACCAATGGATCTACTAGTCTTTCCTTATCCTTTACTGTATCGTCGCTGGTGTCGACGTTGGTGATAACGATATCTGTAAGGAGTACATCTCTACATCCACTGATATCGATATCGGTGGCATGTACATCCTTGTGGAATGTACTAGAAATAATAAGGAAAGCGAATCACAGATGAGTATAATAAAGACAAATAAATATGATATTACTCCATACATAAACATATTAGCACAACCTACATCTCAAACCGCAATCCTGGTTACTGATCTGTTTGTGCATCATCAGTGGTTCATAATGTTAAAGTCAAAGTATTTATTTCAATTAGGCACATAAAAGGCACTTTTGAATGTTAAAATTTACAAAAAAGAAATAGAATTGATTCTAGTCGCCCCTTCCAAAAGGTAGTTTCGTATGGAATAAGTTTTGAATAGATTATTTAAGTTACGATGAGGCTGACATGCCATCATCATCATCATCATCTTCCTACCCTGGTCCCAAGTTACTTGGGGTTGGCGAAATATGTTTTTCTCTTCCACTCTTCCCTGTCAGCCGTCTCATTATAATTTACTCCCTTATCTTTCATATCCTCCCTCACACAATCCATCCATCTTTTCTTTGGTCTCCCTCTCCCCCTCCATCCATCAACATTCATATTCATCCCTCCTCATCACATGCCCATTACCAAGACAAACGATTTCCTTTCAACATTTCTGTCACTGGTGCCACTTTCAAACTCCCTCTAATATACTTATTTCTTACTTTCTTACATGCCAACCTCATAAAAACCTCATAAAAAAGCAAAATATAGAAAAAACCAGCTAATGTGAAAACGCCCATTGAATCACAAACATTTTCATTTGGTATTCACCGATAGTTGGACCGTTTCAAAATTTTATCACTCAGTTTTATCAGTGTCGATTGAGCCATTAGTTTCGTGTTTTAATTAAGCTGACGGTACTCATAAATTTTATGTTCAATCACATTTAAGTGCAAGTATGTGTAACCTGTTAACTGAGGCATCGCTTTTGGAGAATTAAATTGATGGTCCGATAGTGATTTATTACTTAGTGCAATTTTATCATTACATAACTTATCATCTAACAGCCTGTGATCCCCGAAGAGTTGGGCAGAGGTTTATAGCAACACCCTCATTTCTCCATTATGTTTAAGTCCCATGTAATAGGAGGCGAGCCTATTGCCATCAACCGGCACGAATCCGAACTTTGGGCTGCTACTGAAGAATTTCGCATGGAAAACCCAATATTACATTTTGCCCGACCTGGGGATCGAACTCGGGACCTCACGATCACGGCAGATTTATAATCCACCGTTACTAAGCCATCTTAATTCCTAATTACTTTTAATTCCATGAAAAAGGTTTTAAAATAAACAATATACTTTGGTACAATATCGTACATTTGCAAATATTACACTCAAATATTTACTTCTCTCATTAATTACTTCTGCAACTGTACTAAGTACACGCTTCTTTTAACGCTTTCGGGAATCGTACAATCAGAGGCACGCGATATCTGCACCTCTACAGTGATCTTTAGACGTATTCATTATTCGACTTCAGTAATATTTGGTGTTAGATTTATAAGTTCGACATTTGCAATCTAGAATATCTTTAGTCATAACGTAAACAGAGATATGACAGTCGGTGTTTCTCAGGGAACTGTCTTGGGGCCCAAAATTAAACACACATCAAATGATTGTTTTGTCGTACTGCTAAGGTTAGACCAGTCATAGGTATTCGTATGACACTCAGGACTCACTGTTTAATGTGCTCTCCGAGGCACGGAGAGGTCCGATATGTAACAAACGGTCACCCATTCCTGGATTGACCGCGGCAAGCGCAGCTTAACCTCGCAAATCGTATGATCCGCGCGGTTGGGCCTTACGTGAATTAAGTATATTTTATATTGTTTTTTTTTTGTCAAGTGTGAAGAATATTATGTTCAAAAATTTATATTTGCATAGCTATGAGTAATATCGTGTGTCATCTTGTTACTTGACATATAACAGCTTTTTGTTACCATGAACACACACACACATGCCGATAAAACAGTACACTCACAAATCTATAGCACCCCACAGTTTAATCACCATCATTAACTTATTAGGTGGCGTACACAACGAACGCAACTGATTGCAGGATCGCGTGGCAAGTAAAATGATCACTGGAATGGATACCTACTGCGATACCTACTCTCCTATTATATGAAGCGTAATTAATTGTGTTGTCGATTGTTGGGTACGATTTTATCTATTGTTTTTTTTTCCTGTTGTTTTTTTTGTAAGTAACCTATTTGGGAAACAAATTATGAAAATCAAAATGATCATGATAATATTTTCTAATAAGTATAAATAATTATTGATGATAACTAATATAAAACAAATAGCTTCTGTACAAGGTGCAAAGAAAAAGACACCTACCCTTTTGAAACTTATACCTCATTTCTCGGCAGTATACCCTGCTAAGCGACAAAGGTTTTAACGATTGACGGATGGCGAAATAACTATCCGACTTGCGAGCGTAGAGGTCAGCGTGGTAATACCGAACATGACTGAGTTTCAAGAGACTCTTATGTCCAAAAGTTTAATGCAATAGGTCATGTCTATTTTAACGTGGATTAAAACGTGTAGCGGGAATGTGAGGGATGTAGCTGAAATTTTAACATCGTTCGAATTTCAATGAAATATACCACACAGGATTGAACTATTCAAACATTCCACATCTATACCGGGCCCCTGTAAACCGTTCTATAAGCCTACTGTTTGTTGACATGCGTTTCATAAATCCCACACCAAAAAGGAACTAGACTGATACAATATGAAAACAAACTGCATAGATAAATCTCAAAATAGTCACGCCTAAAAAAGATGACTAACTGAACCATTAACACATAATAAACATAAACATAATCAGCCTATTACTGCCCCACTGCTGGGCACGGGTGTCTTCTCAGAATGAGAAGGGTTTAGGCGTTACACCACGCTGGCCTGGTGGGGATTGGCAGACTACACACACCATCGAGAACTTTATGGAGCTCTCTCAGGTGTGCCGGTTTTCTCACCATATTTTTCCTTCACCGTTAACGCAAGTGATAAATTTTGATCCGCATATGAATTCGAAAAGCCATTCGAACCATTAACACAAAAGGAAAGCCGTTAATAATATTAACATTAGCCCCAACAGACATTAAAAAATGACAATCCTTAACGACAAGTTGAATTATAATAAAATTTCTTAGAACGTCATATAGCCAAATACTCAAATGCTACCCAATTTTAAGTTGCCTTTCATTTCGTACTGTCATTGTCACTTTAAGGCGAGGTAACAGTGACAGCACGACATTCAACGTAAAATTGAGTAGCGTTTGAGTATTTGGCCAATCATTTCACACATTCCTAATACCAGGTTCACACGATTCGATTCTAGTTGATCAACGGATTTGATCAACAAAATTTGAAACATTTTTGTTGCTTCAATTTGATTGAAAGTCTGTTCAGACGATTCAAATCGCATGCCATTTAGCAGTTGATCAACTAGAATCGAATCGTGTGAGCCTGGTGTTAACGAGACCCTATTGACTTTCAACCAAATTAATTTTCACAGAGATTATCCGGACGGATATAAATTAACAGATCAATGTTCTTATTAATTAATGTGGCGAATTAGAACCCTTTGACATTTGACTGGCAACGTTTATTAATAGGCGTCGTATATAAATTGGACGCGTCGATTGCTAACCTGACGGTTCTGGCATGTGATCAAAGTCTGTGCAGTAATTATTGATTTAGATGAATAACTGTGGGTGAATTTAGGTATGGTTAATTATATCTGAAAGCGACATAGTAATTAAAATTTATATACTCATACCTTGTAACCGCCCGTTCACGTAGCGGATCCGTTTTGATGGATCCGTCGGTACTGGATGTGTTATTCACATCTGTACCGACGGATCAGTTAAACAAATGGCAGCTGCGACGTATCTGGCAGACAGGACACAAAAAAATAACGGATCCAGTATTTTTTACTGGATTCGGAATACTATCGTGTATGTGAAATCGCTCATATAAATACAGGCGCTATCATCAAAATAAAAACGGATCCTGTAAACAGTTTCTGTGTGAACTAGCTGTAACACGTAAGTTATGTAAGCTATGCGTATATCAATTTTAATATCTATTATGATGCGTCCAGACCTGACGAACGCGCCGCGAATGCGCCGCTCACGCGCAGCGCGCGAACCGTTCGCGAGCCGCTCGCGAGCTGCGCGCGTGCATTTCATGTTCGTACAAAGCTCGGCGCGCCGCTCGCGCGCAGCTCGCGACCGGCTCGCGCGCTGCGCGCGAGCGGCGCGCGTACGGCGCATTCGCGGCGCGTTCATCAGGTCTGGACGCACCATTAGATAGACGCCCCACTCTGCCTAAATCGCTACAGTGCAAGAGTGCATTATGAACTGCTATTGTGTTAGTTCTATCGCCACACAATAGTTACACATACGCACACTACTGTTCTGCCTAGCCTTTTCCCAACTATGTCAACTATGTTGGGGTCAGTTTCCAAGCTAACCAGTTGCGGCTGAATACCAGTATTTTACTTGGAGCGACTGCCATCATACTTCCGCAACCCAGTTACTGGGCAATGCCGATATCCTAAGGTTAGACCAGTTGTCAGACTTTCGGGCTTCTGACTACCCGTAACGACTATCATAAGTTTTCATATGACACCAGGGACCGACTGTTTAACGTGCTCTCCGGGGTACGGAGGGGTCTCGATGTGTAACGAACGGTCACCCATACATGTACTGACCGCGGCAAGCGCAGATAACCACACAAATCGTATGATCAGCGCGGTTGTTAATTAATCGTCAGCCCCAATACGCACACTAATATAAGATAATAATAAGTGATGTGCGCATACGCACCACGCAACTACCGCTCACAAAAAGGAGTGGGGCGCGGTTTTGTGGATTGAACGCACTGTTTTTTTTTATTCTTGACTTGGCCACGTTTAGCTCTAGTCTCACCTGATACAGTGCAGACAGGTTCTAAGATAGAGCACACGAATCCTAGGAACAGGGATATAAAGGGATTCTCCTGTACCCACCCGTCTGGCTCTCACATACACACGACGGAACACTGTAAACTGCTTGGCGCCGGACTTTAATGTGAGGGTGGTAGCTAGCCAGGGGGACCGTATAGATCCTACCACCAAGCGTGCTGGGTTTTGTTGAATCTTACAACACGCGTCTATTCCCAGCGTGCAGTGAGGTTTTATATTCTAACCCGTCCCCACACGGAGTAAAAAACTATACCTTTAATTTGACCTCTAACAAATAGTTCCATTTAGAAACTTCGGTTGTACACCATGTAGTATTAAAACCAGCAAGCCACAATTGATTAAGTTTGAATAGAACTGCGACCGCTGTCCATTCAAAAAAGTAATCGTTACAGAGTTTGTTGGTTTTGCTGTTTCAATTCTCATGCAAACCGCACCGGGGAATCGGAAAACCGATTGACAATTTGCCAACAGTTGATATAAATGTTAACTTTTGTTACATGCTCGCACGTTTTAAATACGTCATCAAAAGTGTTGAAACATCACGCCTCTATTCCTTGATTGATTGGGCAGAGGTGTATAGTAACACCCTCATGTCACCATTATGTTTAAGTCCCATGTAATAGGGGGCAAGCCTATTGCCATCAACTGGGCCCAAATCCAAAATCCGGGCGCTACTGAGGATTTCCACACGGAAACCCCAATAACACTTTGCCCGACTTGAGGATCGAATCACGATCAGCAGTCGCGCTTGCCACCACTAGACCAAAGAGGCACGATTTAAGAGGATAAATGTAATAGCATAATCAGCCCGTTACTGTCCCACTGCTGGGCATGGGCCTCTTCTCAGAATGAGAAGGGTTTAGGCCTTAGTCCACCACGTTGGCCTGGTGCAGGTTGGCAGACTACACACACTATCGAGAACTTTATGGAGCCCCTCAGGTGTGCAGGTTTCCTCACGATGTTGTTCCTTCACCGTTAACGCAAGTGATAATCAAATTCTAATCCCTATATGAAATATGCTGAGTATCAGAGATTCAGTATAATATCCATCTAATATTTTATAAAGAAAAGATTTCATGATAAAAAGAATAAGAAAAACTACGTAATCGAAAATAAAAAAAGTGTAGAGAACCCTTTGGAAACGACTATTTTTAACTAAACAAAGTAAGCAGTAGAAATCAATGGCGAAACAGGGTTATGAATGAATAAAGCGTATTCAAATTTCGATGGCACGGGTGACAGATGTCAGGAGCTCAAGAGTCAATAACGATGACGTAATATGAATAGAAATAGTTCCTCTCAAGTTTTTGCTCCAACCGACATTTCTATATCTTAACCCTTTGAGAAAGTTGGAGTTTTTTTTATATATTTAGTTTTGTGGTGTGTCGATTTTGTATGATTTAGTTCTCTTATAAAATTATTATGGTTTTGGCAGAATTGTTTAACTACTTTTAGTTAAAGAAAGAAAATATATTAATTGAGACACAGTACAATAATAGGTACACGTGAAAATGACAAAATATAAGTACCAAGGGCACTCAGCTCTGCATAATGTCAGGTGGCAGTACTACCTAAGTGCCTTACCTACTAGATTACATTCTCATTTAACTACAACGAAGCTGTCCATGCGCCCAGTGTCTTGTACTATGTTGGGACAAATTTTAAGCAAACGTTAGATGGAGTTCTGACCATCGATTTCTTAACACTAACACTCATTTTAGTAGTAGTAGAGTTCATTGTGAAAGAGTTTACCCAAAACCACCAACTGTTTCTGCCGCCAATCAGCATTGCTGTGTTCTGGTTTGAAGGGTATTGGTGCCGGTGAAATTATTCGGAAACGTAGGTAATCCTCCCGGTGCTGTAGGTAACCACTTTCTTCACTTCACTTCTTATTTAGGAGGAGGTAACCACTTTCCTATCACGTCTAAAAACACCATCTTAGCACAGTGCTGCCTAATTCTGCGGCGAGTGCACCGCGTATAGTACATCAACCTTAGAAAGAAGATTTTTGGTAGTAAGCTAAATTTTACTATGTTATATTTTTCTTTCCAGTATAAAAAGAATAAGGAAGTATTCTAAACTACTGTAGGTACAAGTGAATCACTTAAAGTGACTTCGTCAGCAAATCGTACTTAATAATCCGCGTTTAGCGCACTATCCATCAACGTCACCGCTCACTGGAGCCGGACACGTGAATTATTGTAACTACATTTTAAGCAAAGCGTAAGCTATAAGCATAGCGAGATCCTAGGTTTAAATGGTGTATGTATAAGTGTCTTCCGCGTGTTCTTCTGCCTTTGACAGGTCTCTCAATTTAAAGCCAGTGTCTCCTCCAATAGTTTACAAAGTCCACGATAAATGTAAACTCATTGATAAAAGCACAACAGCGGAAACGCAACAGCACAGGGTGAAACCGCAACTCAATGTCTGCGAAACGCGTTGCGCGACGCAAAGCAACTAATGACTTTGCGTTGAGTGGTCACTGCCTCGCCATACGACACCATTGCGGCGGATTTTTTTCGGTGTCGCGACACAACGTAAGTGAACTTGCAGTACACATATCTTTGGGTCGATCCTTGTTTTTATACAGAGCTATTGCTGACCGTATAAGGAATAGTGTACTGCGCTCCAACTCAGATCGCCGACGTTGGTCAGAAAGCCGCAAGCTTAAAATGGTACTGGGCTGGTCACGTCTGCCGCATGTCGGACGAGCTGTGGGCAAAACTAATTACTGAGTGGAACCCACACAACGTCAGACGACGCCGCGGCAGGCCCAGAAGGAGATGGCGGGACGAACTAGACACCTATTGGAAGGACTGGCCACAGAAAACCTTAAACCGAGAGGAGTGGAAGGAGGGTAGGGAGGCCTTTGCCATGCAGTGGAATGATCATGGTTGAATAATAAAAATAATTGCTGCCTGTGGACATCTAAAATAATCTCAACAGCTTGCGTAAAGTCTTGGGGTTACCCAAACTTGGCCATCACCCACAGAACGATATAGCGGCATTCGCTTTTACAATATTTTCAATTCGTCTGCTCTCGTGCCGACACGAGCTATACGAGCTAATGCCGTGATGAAAAGATTAGCCAGTCAATTGGGTTAGCTGCCCGGAGTGCACCGAACAAACGTAAGTATCGTCACTCGTGAATGTTCTACAATACAATATTTTCCTGTAAAGTCACACGCTCCCAGATTAAACTTTGTACCAGCGCTAAACCACCATTTGACCTAATTGCCAATTACCACCCGTTGAGTAGTCAATCTAATTTTTCAGGACCCATTAACTTCTTCAGACTCTTCCCGTTCGAGGCTAATCGATGCAGGTCTAACAATTTGACTCTTACCAATAGAAAAATAGGTTATTCATTAACAAACATTTTCAAGCCCTCATGATTGTCATAATAATACTAACCTATTACTTTAATTTTTAACATATTATAACGCCTGTATTCCCCGAAGGATAGGGAAGAGGTGTTTAGTAACACCTTCATTTCGCCATTATGTTTAAGTCCCACGTAATAGGGGGTGAGCCTATTGCCATCAACCGGGCACGAATCCAAAACTGCGGGCTGCTACTAAGGAATTCCACACGGAAAAATCCAATAACACTATGCCCGACCTGGGGATCGAATCAAGGATCTCACGATCTGTAGTCGCGATTGCAACCACTAGACCAATGAGGCAAATCATTTTTGATTTTTCGTTCAAGTATAAAACAATTATACAATTGCATAAACCCACGTACACATCGACGGTCCCTACGAATAATCCCGTAACTACAAATGACAAATTTTACAGGAGAGCGCTTCAAAGTTTCAAATACGTGTACATCATGTTCTACTTAACGTAATGTCATGAAATTTGGTATAGAGGTTTAATATGTGATTTGCTTTGTAAAAAATAAAAAGATAGGTAAAAAAATCACTTTTGGTGTATTATTCGTTACTTACTTATACATCGGAATCATCCGTATTGCAAATACCTTAAGTGGTACTTACTAACTTTTATGTTACTTATACATCGGAATTATTCGGAATCTTCCCTATTGCAAGTGGTACTTATTGACTTTTACGTAGTAGTCTTTAAATTAATCAAAGTCGTAATTGCCATTTATGAAATTGTACGTGGAGTATTATGTATACCTACCATGTACCCACCACTTAAATACTGCTTACATTAGTGTAAGTGACTGACACACTCACAAAATTGAGCAACTTCCCCACAAGAGCATGGATCTGGAAATGCCAAACAATCTGGTTGTCTCATATAAAACGGCGCAGCAGTGTAGGTAATTAGTATGAAAAAGTATAAAAACTAAAATCCGAAGTAAAATTACTGGACTGCCACTGCTGTGGTTCTACGTCGGAAATTTTGTAGTTATGGGAAATGTCGTGTGTGGATTTAAAGGTCAATTTGCTAAGTTAGACTTAATTAAACGATAGTCTAGGGTAGCCTGAAAGTCACGAAAACAAAACAAGCAAATCACGTATCTACCACATAGGGGATTGTACGTAAGGACCGTCGACATTACATATCTACTTATACAATAACACATCCATGCTTGTATTCAAAGCCTGTTCTGCAGATGAATGTCCAGCCAATACATCCATTATATCGACGGGTGCAGAACGTCCATGTTGCATTCTGTATTGATTTAGGCGCAGAGCACACGTTATACTTATGTCTGTTACGATTAGCGACTCAGCGTTCACGAATTAGTAGCTCATTTTTAACAACAACGCTGATCATATCATCTCGTAAAGTCCCACTCAATGGGCCTCCCGATGAAAGGTCAAAATGGAATGCTTGGCAAAAGGATTGGGGATAACATACATACATACCATCACGCCTGTAATCCCCGAAGGGTTAGGCAGAGGTGTATAGTAACGCCCTCATTTCGCCGTTATGCTTAGGTCCCATGTAATAGGGGGCGAGCCTATTGCCATCAACCGGGCACAAATCCAAACTCCGGGCTGCAGCTGAGGAATTCCACTCGGAAAAACCCAATAACACTTTGCCAGACCCACACTATCGGTGGTCGTGCTTACTACCATTAGACTAACGAGGCAGTTCACGGAGATAACAGTTTGTAGTTATTTATAGACAGAACGCCCATCCTATGGACATAGTTATTCATTCGTCTTCATGTCACCCACATGTGGAGACGAGGTGGTGTACCCTTTGGAGCCACACGGACAACGTCACTCCTCATATTGATTGCGAATCAGCTTTCGAGGATAAGATTGTGTGACCAATTCAGAAGCAATCAAAGTATACCTATATTTATTTATTTATTTACTCATAATAAGGATTGATACTTACATACATATTTACGTGCATAGTACTTATAGTGTTTAGAGATACATAGTTCTCTACAATCATGTAGGTGAAGTATTATTCTCCTAGCTAGGTTATGAAATAATCTGTGTTAAGGAGTGTAGTCCCGATTCCTAAGTGTATAGTGATACAAAGGTACATAGTGCTTATGCTCTAACTGCTACAATTTTAAGTGATTTAATAATGAATTTCAAGTTTTAAGGTAAGTTTATTTTTAGTTTTAATCTGGTAAAAGCCGATCGAAGTATAATTGGGTAAAAAAAACACAGTTACGATGGATGGATAGTGTGAAAGACGATATGGCTAGTAAGGGGATGACTACTGAGATGACTGCTAGTTGACGGTATATGGAAGAAGAAGACATACAGCGCCGACCCCAAATCAGTTGAGATAAGGGCAGGAGGATGATGATGATGAAATTTCTGGGGTTTGAATTACGCGACAATTATGTCTATTCTGTAGCACATTTTGACAGTAATGAACTAGGCTAAACGCAACTGTCACTTTCTTTTTCTATTGAAACTGAAAGATACAAACACCCTTTAGTTTAGTCCTGTCAAAGCGCGCAACAGAATCGAGACCAGTATCAGCACAGTCACCAGAGGCGTAGCTACCGCCGTATCAGCCGTATCAATTATACGGGGCCCCCGGGCTACAGGAGCCTCGACGTGTGTCAGCAAAAATTCGTAAAATGTTATCCATAATCTCACTCAAGCTCTTAGACCGTACGCCAAGTTCTAAACTCTTGAACGCTAAACTCAGCACACCCCAGACACTCCATACAACCATGGACCATGGTTTTTGGTTTAGTTTTCTCCATTTGGGCTTCGCCGCAGTCGGGTAAAAGGGCCCCCCAACAAATTTTGATACAGGGCCCGTCTGGGGCAAGCTACGTCACTGATAGTCACCAATCGTTAATGCCAAAAGTATCTCGTCTGTTTCTACCCATTATGCATCGAACCGATTCAAACTAGATGCTGCACCCAACAGACTAAGAACATTAAATAGACTGTATTATACTGATCCACTGAACCAGGCTTAATTATATTATCAGTAAGTTGAGCTCGTTGGATATCCAACACAATTACGCATAGTTGTAGAGCTAAATACTTGAGTAAGTTTGGAGAGCAAGTAGAATTTAATACTGTTTATACTTAATGGCCTATATATAATATAACATAACATCACGCTTTGTATTCCCCGAAGAGTTCGGCAGAGCTGTTTTTTAGTATACCCTCGTTTCGCCAGTTATGTTAAGTCCAATATCAAAGGGACGAGCCTATTGCCATCAACTGGGCACAAATTCAAACTCCGGGCTGCTACTGAGGAATTCTACACGGGAAAACCCAATAACACTTTGCCCGAATTGGGTATCGAACCCAGGACCTCACGATCAGCAGTCGCACTTACAACCACTAGACCAACTAAGCAGTTAGCAGCACTATATATTCCGTTTATTTCACAAAAATGGCTTTTGCTATAAATTACATACATTCCCATCGACACAGAAGCAAAGATATATCGCTGTATCCTTTCACAATATTCTCTATTCTCAGTTTTCAATTTATATTGAGTTCCTTTGTGAGAACGATCGTGTTCAGTACGAGTTTCAATTTTACACTATATGTGTCAGGTAGAACCTTCTTGCGTTTCACTTTAGACTTGGATACTGAAGAAATATTGATTTCTTGTATTCATCGCTTCCTTTCAACTCGCTTCCTGTTTTGTTACTTTTATATTTTTGTTGCCGTGTGAGATTTTATTGTCCTAGGTGAGTAACGGCAAGCGGCCAGTCTGCGACGCGACACGACGCGTTACGATGCGATGTATTCCGACGCTATACTACAAGCGACATGTGTCCTATCTTACTAATGCGGTGGTATGAGTAAAATTAAGAATTTTGATGAATATTTTTTTTAACAAATGTTATAATTAATTGAAAACCACTTAGCCGCTTCCAGTGAACAAGTCTCCTCGCACGAAAAACAAGTAGCGACTCATCGCAAAATGATCTACACGACAACATAGCCAGCTTGTAGGTACAGCTATTATTATTTTGTTCGCTCAGTATTGCGACGTATCGCATCGCATCGCGTCGTCGCGTTTGTCGCTCACCTAGGACAACGGGTTAGTAATGCGACGAGAGGATTATTTCTAGTGAATGGGTAGTTTTCACTTGTTCATTCGTAAGATGTTGAGCGGGTCAGGGGTGACGCTGCGTATCAAATCAGTGACATGAATGAAAGGATTTGTCGTGCGCTATTTAACCATATTATCTGGGAAATAAATATGCCATATGAGAAACTGCCAAACCGCCATATTTGTCTCTTAGTTAAGAGTTAACCGACGATTCTGTAACAAGCCCTATGAAAGGTCAGGGTATCATAAGATCTGAGGAGACAAAGGTATACGATAGTAATATAGTGGGTTGGAAGTCACCCTAGAAAGACATACATCGATGTAATTGGTGATGTGCACACAAAGGATAGGTTCCTAGTACTCTCAACCGGCGTGCGTGTATGACAAGATGTATGAATGTGGACGAAGCGAAAGGAGTATGTAAAGATTGTAGCATGTGGCGTTCTATACCTAGTCTTGCCATAAATATTGTCATGAAGAAAAATATTTTTTTTATTGCAAATTATATTTATTACTTTTACAGTGTGTTAGTTTAATACATAGATATAAAACAATTTAAAATATAAAAAGCTTATTCGAAGTGGTCTTCATTGGTTGCAATACAGTCCTTTAAACGTTGAGGCCAGTTATCAATAGAAGCACGCACTCTTTCCATGGGAAAATTCTTCACTGCCAATCGTATGGATTGTTTTAGGGACTCCAAATCATCATGGCGTTTAGAGCAAGCCGTACTCTCTAAAACTGACCATAAATCATAATCCAGCGGATTAAGATCGGGACTAGACGACGGCCAGTCTTCAGCTCTGATGAAGTCCAAAACGTTCACTTCCAACCAAGACTGCGTGGACCGAGCTTTATGACCCGGCGCCGAGTCTTGTTGGAAGAACCATACTTGGTTATTGAACATGGTGTTGTTAAGGGGCTTAACTACCTTCTCAAGAATGGTATCTTGATACACTTGTGCCGATGTTTTGATACCTTTTTCACAAAAATATGGCTCAGTCACTCCTTCATAGCTAACACCCCACCAAACCATCACTGAAGTCGGATAATGCCCACGTTGCACTCTGTCGACTAATTGGGAAGCTTCCTTAGAGCTTTGAGCACAAATTCGGTCATTTTGTTTGTTAAAATGTTGCTCAGTTGTAAAGATTTTCTCATCCGTAAACAAAATTTTTCTGTACCTCCCTTTGCGTACCGCTTCGTAGTTGTTTCGATTTTACCACCCTATTCTTTTTTAAATTATCAGTTAAAAAATGACCAGTGCGTCTCTTATAGGCTGCAAGTCCTAAGGCATCTTTTAAAATACGCGACATGGTTCTGGGTGCTATCTTCATCTCCCGAGATAAAATCGTTTGCTTTCGGACAGGATTTCTTCGAATTCTTTCCCTTACTGCTTTGACCACCTTTTTCGTACGAACACTACGTGGACGGCCAGATCTTTTTCTGTCACAGAGGAGGTCTCATTGTACCTATTAATAGCCCGGTACACAAACATTTGACTAATACCAAGCGTATGGAGAGTTTTAAAAATTGCATTTGGGTCCATACCAACTTTGTGTAATGCAATCACAGCGATTCGGTTCTCTTTATCACCCCACTCCATTTTAATATCGCAAAATATTGTACAATGTATTGGCGCCAAAATTAGAAAACTCAATGAATAATCGTATAAAAATTACAGATTCCTAATTCAAATGTAATATCTTTCTTATTTTTAATTGTAACAGTATTTATGGCCAGACTAGGTAGTTTCTGCCTAACCCCATGGAAAAAAAACGTGAGTTTATGTATGTATAGTGGTTGCTGCTTACGCCGTATTCTAGATCTAGCGTGAGAATGTTATACGTATACGTAACTGAAAACAGTACCAATGCTATGTGGAGAGTAACATTGGCAATGATTCAAAATACAACTATTGGCACCGGTTTAACATGGTTCCTAAAGTTTAAAGAAAATCAGTGAACTTTTAAATCGAGAGAATCGAATAAAGGATGACTCACGCTAGACCGTACCGGGTCCGAGCCGGGACTGGGCCGGAGATCAACATCGCATACATTTTGTACCGAAGCAAGACCTCAGTCGCTCAGTGCTGGTTATTTAGTCAGTGACCAGCCCGGAAGCGACGGAGCTCTTGCTTCGGTACAAAATGTATGCGATGGTGATCTCCGGACCGGTCCCGGCTCGGATCCGGCACGGTCTAGCGTGAGTCATCCTTATTCCGAACATACATTCTAATAGCGCGGTTTTTTTTAAATTGCGATAACCTTGTTACATTTAGTCAGTCTTTAGGGCCAAGAAACATGACGGCAGATACGTCGTCATCTTCCGTTGCGTAATTTACTCGAGAAATTTTAGTAATGCATCTTCGGTCAAATGTGTACGGTGTGAGATGTTTATATGGAATTATGTGTACCGGCGGAAGATTGGTGACGTATCTTCCGTCAGATGTGGCTTGGTCTTTAGTGTCTTTTTTGTAGTAATGCATTTGTTTTTTCTAAATTATTTTTGTTATTACGGGGGAATCAACACATCGAGTATAGGTGCACGTATATTTTAAGTTACCCACTTTCTTCACTATTTATATTTCTATCCTTGTCTTTTATATTGATTCGTTTTTCAAATAGTTTACGTTCAGTGCTCGTCAGGGGTGGATTCACCACAGATGATAGTCAACCGCCTGATCTGCACACGCTGGATTTCACACCCACTGTCCTTACCGCTTATCTTACCGCTTTACCGCTTTCTCGTATCTATCGTCGTCGGAATTGTGGTGGTCACCTCTGACCCCCCATTTGTCAGCCACGGCCGCCATATGGTTCTACCGCTCCACAAATACACTTACGGGTTATCAAAGTGCTTATACTATTTGGGCTGATACAATAGAAATTCAAGGCAATCTTACAAGGACATTTAATGTACCTAGGTATACCCAGTAGTAATCAATAATGAACTTAAAAAGAGAAGATTAAACCACAATGAACCAAGATTAATTTTCTTCAATCATTTTCTTTTGTTATCTTTATATAGTATATAAAACTTTCTAACAAAAATAAAACCGACTTCAAATTGTCTATCTTCGAGGTTCTTCATCAGATCTTCACCAAATTTAAATGGTACCACTTCGAAAAAATATTCTTTCAAACAAAAAAAGAATCATTAAAATCGGTTCACAATTAGAAAAGATATCGCGGAACATACATACAAAAAAAAAGAAACATACAGTCGAATTGAGAACCTCCTCCTTTTTGGAAGTCTGTTAAAAACAAAGTCGCTCCCGCTGTCTGTACGCTTAGACCTTGTAAACTACGCAACGGATTTATATGCCCAACATTACTATCTACATTGCACCCGTGCGAAGCCGGGGAGGGTCACTAGTTTACGATAAATAATCTTCTCTCTTCTTTTTATTTACGATATAAACCTCTATCGCGCAGAACGTATCGCTTCGCCACATTCTTAGCATAACTACGACCTTCAACAATAAAAATTATATCATTAAAATAAAGCATACCCCATGAATACTAAGCACTGGTCGCGTTAAGTATTTCATTCTGAGAAAATTTCCTCCCAACCCGACCAGCGCGGTGAATGATAAACGGAACTACCCACGTTCCAGGAAACTCATTAGTACATTCTCTAAGACTTAACTTGTTAATGAAGTAAGGTCAAAGATTTTCTAGTTATAGAATGAAGCTTTTCTAAAATTAGCTCCCAACCCACGCTGTTCTTAATGAAAATATAAACAGAGGATTGGATATCAAAGTCAGTGAAAATTAAAATGTCAAAACAACAAGGTTTCATTTCAACGCTATCCTTCGTTTCGTAGCAGAATCAAAATATTTCAAAAATCTAATTGAAACTTTCTGGATAGAATAAAAACTTAATTTTAGATGCATCAGGTTGTTGGGTGAATATTCGAAATTTTTTAACATTATTTTAACAAATCATTCTTCTCCCGGGTTGTTAACGTTATAGTATTGTCGGATTGTTTTTATTCTTGTCTTATTGCTTGACGGCAGCGGTAAGTTTCAGTTTTCATTATCATAATTATAGTATTAAACATTTGTATTCTTAACTTTGGGATGATGCTAATGACGTTCTCAATTTTTGTTAATATTTTTCGAATATTCGCCCTGTTACTACGCAAAAGCTAACACTTTCAGCGATTTGCTTCAGCTGGTCGAGCGAAAGCGATGCAGACCATGGGAGTAGCCAGGATACTGTCCAGGTTGGGGCAAACTCAGTCAGACAGTAAATATTTGTCTTTTCAAAAAAATCTGGGTGTGCAGAATGGGATTATGGGCCAATTTGGCCCCATAACCTTATTTTTGAGGTCCAAATAAGTATAAACGGAGTCGGGCATTGGTCTGCCTATTTTGGGTAATGGTTCTGTGGACATGGGTGGCAAGTTGACTAAATCTAGACCATTTACCTATTCTTTCCTGTGCCGGAGTGGGGCATTCGCCCCATCTGCCCCGCCCCGACTACGTCTATGATGCAGACTATGATTCATATATAATAACGTAACGTAGTGGTATAAACGGGCTAAGTTCCTGAACTGGGCCAGTGTTTTATGATTTCGAGACTTCTTTATAAGAAACTATCAAAGTGCCTTACACCCCGTTGCAGCCGCGGTGCGGCTCTGTATATTAATAATTATGTTATGGCTAAAAGCCGAATTGAAGTTAAACCTAAGTTTAGCTGGTTACAACTAGGTTCTAACCTAACCTAACCGAGTCAAGGTAGTCAGACTTCAGGCTAATCTTAAGAGATTAGACTTAGTTTCAGTCGTTATTATATAGGCTACACCTAGTTGTAACCACCTGCAACCGAACACGCCTAGTTGCAGCCGGCTAAACCTAGGTGTAACCACACTACGGCTTTTAGCCGTAATATATACATAAAACATAAACATAATCAGCCCATTATTGTCCCACTGCAGGGCACGGGCTTTTTCACAGAATGCGAAGGGTTTGGGGCTCAGTCCACCACGCTGGCCTGGTGCGGGTTGGCCGACTATACACACCATCGAGAATTTTAAGAGCTCCCTCAGGTGTGCAGGTTTCCTCACGATATTTTCCTTGACATATACACTAGATTATATCATCATGACATAAACATAACATCACGCTCTATTCCCCGGAGTGCTGGGCAGAGGTGTATAGTAACACCCTTATTTCGCCGTTATGTTTAAGTCCCATGTAATAGGGGCGAACCTTTTGCCATCAACCGAGCACATATCCAAACTCCGCGCTGCTACTGAGGAATTCCACACGGAAAAACCCAATAACACTTTGCCCGTCCTCGGGATCGAACCCAGGACTTCACGATCAGCAGTCGCGCCTGCTACCACTAGACCAACGAGGCATGATAATGTTAGAATAGAATAGAATAGAATATACTCTATTGTACACCAATATTATAATACCTATAACCATAAGTGAATACACCACAATATACGCACCACATTAAAGAGGCTGTACGAAGTAACTGTGACGTCAGCCTCCCAGCAACGAGGCGATTAGTCTGAACAAAGTTCATCCGAACTTTAACTCAAGAACTTGATATTAATACTCTCCAATTATGTTCCACCAACTTCGTTATCTGAACCGTGCCTCAAACGGATTAAAGTGGCATTATATTAATACACCTGTTATATAATAACCGATCGAAACTCCGTATTTTAGAGTTTGATGTTATTTTAAAGGATGATTTCCACCAAACGGCTCGCATCGCATCGGATCGGAAAGGATACGAACGGATGCGGCGACAGCCGATCGCGTTCGGCAGGATGTCGACGCATAAGATCAGCTCCGTACCGTCACTTGCGAACGTATGCGTTTCTGCGCCTAGTCAAATAGTTTTATTCCTACCATGTTGACAGCCGAAAGGATCCGATCGGATACGATGACAGGCGAACGGAGCCGATCGCGCGTCGCAGCATACTTTCAGCTACGATCGCGTGTCGCGGAAGACGCCCGCGGTTAAGCTGCTGTGCGCGGCTTGGTAATATAGACTTTAAATACTGTGTACACAATTTAATATCGTTTAAAGATTGTAAAATCCGTTCCGATCCGATGCGATGTGATGTGAGCCTTTTTGGTGGAAATCGTCCTTAAGAGGGAAGCGATGGAGGGTGTTTTATTCTCTTTTATTTTGTTATGATCATCTGGAGTCGCCTGGAGATTAACAGGTGCGTACCTGGTCATTTCAATTAGCCATTTGTATGTCTAATTATACCTACTAAGTTGGCATCGAATATAACAAAAAAAAGTTCTCATACACTGTTTCGTTGGTGTAGTGGTGGCAAGCGCGACTGCTGAGCATGGGGTCCTGGATTCGATACCCAGGTCAGGCAAAGTTTTATTGGGTTTTTCCATTGGAAATTTCTCAATAGCAGCCCGGAGCTTGGATTTGTGCCCGGTTAATGACAATAGGTTCGCCCCCCATTATATGGGACTTAAACATAACTGGCGAAACGAGGGTGTTCTAAAAGAACTCTGCTAACCCTTCGGGGATTACAAGGCGTGATGTTGTTTTTAAAGTATTTTATCAGACCATTTATCTTATGATTCTCATGAGATATTTATCATATACCTACATACCTTAAATAAGCCAAGTCAAACTTCCTCCATACCGTCGCAGCTTTCTTGCCACCACAGTTAGAATAAAAAGTACATAGGTAGGACTCATACCTTATTCGAATTTTGAAGAGGGTTTTTAATTTATCTCTCTACTCCACTCTCTCTCAAAAACCGAGCGAGGATTCTTAATCTTCCAAATATAAGTAGCTACATACAAAACTCGTCTGTATTCAAGGCGACATGTGGCGTTTACCACACGCCAACTCCTGACGTAGGCCTAAATTATTTTAAACGAAATTTTGAATAACGCGTTACGCCCGTCGCGGTAGATCGCGGTGCGACGGATACGATTCCAAGACCCTCTTCAAACTTCAAAAGCACTAGCTTTTAGTCGCTAAATGTAAACGAAATTCTGATAAAGTACTGTAGGCAGGTATATTTTCTTCTACTTAACGTTGAATAAAATATAGGTAGGAAATGATGTCATGTTTTTTTGGGAAATCGATTTTCACGTTTAAACTGTAGGACTAACACGAACATTTTGACGTATAGTATCGTAAAGGTATTGCTAAGGTCGCCAAAACACTTGTAAGTTTCTTCCGTAAAAGGACATGTTATATTTTTGTATGGAAGCTGGGCTTTGGCTGTGAACAGAGAAGATATTATATTTTCATGAAAATACATAAAATATGGAGCTTTCGTATATTTTTTTATTTTTTTTAAAGCACCCTATTGTTTTTTTTTTATTTATACAATTAGAATTAAAAAAATAAAGTTGTAACCCACAGTAATTATTAATTCTGGCAACACTTCCATTGGATGACATTTATTGTCATTGTCAAAAATGTCAAATTCAATTCAACTCATTCAACTGTTGTATTATTGCGTTTCTGCGTAAATTAGCACAATTTCACAAATATTAAGAAAAACAAAAATTAAAAATTCAGTAAACAACCACAATAGATAGCTATTTTGTTTAACAACTTTGACATGACCAGACATTGATGACAATGACAAGTGACAACCTTGCTGACAGACAGTAAATCTTTTCATTTATTCTATTGAGACAAAGGAATCAATGCCATACATCCAAATCATTGAGTTAATTTATTGATTTTATTTTAATTTAAGCCGTTTAATATTATTTAAATATTAGGATAAATATTATGCTTTCAAAAATGATATATATCAGTTTTTTTTCTGTTTTTTATCGGTTTTTAACAATAAAAGTATCAGGATTTTAAATATTTTTTAATTAAATAATGGTGCTTTTTAAAAAACAAGTGTTTTTATAACCACATCCTAGTCAGTTTTCCCTATCAGAAAAACTGCACATGTAAGTGGTTCAAAAATAAAAATATTTTAAGCCCATTTCATAACATGTCCTTTATGTAAGTAACTTATGACAATTAATTCGTCTTTACAGACAGTCAATAATTAATCAGTTGATAAGCTACTTTTAAGAGAGATTACATTTTCAAATTTATCGTAAGTTAATTACGTAAGGGAGTTACGTTAGAAAACTTACAGGTGCATAGCCGGCCTAATGTAAGCGAGTTTTGAATTGAAAATACAACTGTTCTATAACATTTTGGTTTATTTTTTTGTGACATGCACAATTTGTATCATACATAGATATGAATAAAGTTTTCAATTTAATTAAATAGTACGTGCGAAATGAATATTTCCGATTCAATTTTCACTTACCTTAACGTTATGCCTTAGTAACTCGACAGCATTCGTGGTATACCTACTATTCCCCATATTTCGTTGCAGTATCGTTTCCTATACGGTACCGGTAACAAGAATCTACAGAACGCTTATATTACAAAGAGCTAGCATCCCGCTAAAGAGTGACAGCGAATGGTATGTTTTCAGTATCGAATTTATAGAGTAAAACGAGCACAACTTTATCACAATGACATAATCAGCAAGTTCTCTTTACACGTTTCATGTTATCGATAAAAAAATGAAATCAGGCGTTACTTTGCGGACACGATATAGGGGCCATTCAAGTATTACGTGAGCGCAAAGGGGGGTGAGGGGGTCTTTGCTTAGCTTATTTTTGATGACATGGGGGACGGGGTGTCTAGATGATGATTACGTCAGCAATTTTTATTTATTTACTTATTTTTCTAGACTTAAAAACTGCTGCTCATGAATAACAATAAAGAAACCTGATCAGTTTAAAAAAAATATACCAATGTTTACGTAATCATAGGAGGGGCGGTAAAAGCTTTGCTTACTTTTGTTGACAAGGGGGAGGGGTGGGTCAGAAATTATTATAATTCTTCTTACGTAATACTTGAATGGCCCCATATCCATGATATAGAAATATACAATTATAATAATTATTTATTGTCCGCCAAACTAGTTGATCAAGCTTGGATGTATGCAGCACCGCCCTCCCGCCCGCAAATATATGCCAATGCAGAACACGCGATTAGTATTAGGTTATTACCTATGAAATCAGCGTTTTGTATGGAGAATTTTAAAGAAGTTGCATTTTTCATACTAACATTTTCTTAATTTATTTAACAACTATGAACACTAATGTTTTAAAAATTTTATGCACTAATGTTTAAAAACTAAGATAACGTATGCCACTTAGATTATGCGACAAAAATAAGTTTTGGCAAAGTTAAAACAAAAATAGTGGTCATTTCTGCTAACAAAAAGAGGAGTCATTTTTAAGGTATTTTTTATGTTTAGAAAACTATAAGTAATAAGGTTTTTTTACT
Source organism: Amphipyra berbera (assembly GCA_910594945.2). NCBI lineage: Eukaryota > Metazoa > Arthropoda > Insecta > Lepidoptera > Noctuidae > Amphipyra > Amphipyra berbera. The sequence goes on along the minus strand of OU343128.1, from coordinate 18,016,002 downwards.
ATTGGTAGTTGTCTATGATGGTCATTATTCGATATACCTAATATCAAGCAATTGATATATATTTTAAATCATAGAAGTGACGAGGTTCTCTATTTGTGAGAAAAAAACGCCAATTTCATAGGTAAGGACCTAATATAATGCAACAAACAACCCAAACCGATACGACACGTGTTTCGCCCCTCCACGAGGCATCCTCAGGAGATGTTGACTTATCGACAGCTCGGACGCTTGGTATTTTCGCAGGCTTAGTCGACGAATGCCCAATTCGTAAATTGCCCAACAGCTTGAAAAAGGACTAATTTGGTAAATACCTAGTTCTGAAAATACCTATTTCTGGAAATGCCTAATTCTTAAAAAGCCCAATTCATAAAAAGCTTAATTCTTCAAAAGTCCAATTCTTAAAAGGACTTTTTTTTTCCAATTACACAGATAAAAAAAATATTTTGTAACAATTTTAATATTGTCAATATTACATTGATAATTACAAGTATTTTGAGCTGTATCAAACTATCGTGGTATGTATACCACAACAACGGCAGCTAATAAAAAAAAATTGCATCAATTTATCAGTCGACCTCGTTATTGTTATAATCCTTAACATAAACTTGGTAATGCAGGAACAAGATACCATCTTCAAATTAAGCAATTTAATTTCAATTCACGAATGAACTTCCAAACTTTACAGAACAATTATATATTCCCGATATAGAACCCACTAGAATAGATATCGATACTATAGATATCGATACTTCACAAAACTATCGCAACAAATTCCCCTTTCCTATTTGCGTAGAACCTTCTGAATTCTGATAATACGGGAAATTCACGCGGCCGATACGAAAAAACCTTTCATAAAACAAATATTAGTATCGATGTTATAGATCGGGTGCTGTCAATGTAGGCTTTTTTACGAGGGCCCGTAAAATTGGGAGCTGCCCAAAAGAATACATTTATTTATTTTATACGAGGGACTGGTCACGTAAAGGCCTGAGTTGCGGGACTTTACAAAGGTAACGTTGTAAAAATCGCAACTGACTTGGTATATTTACTGGGCATGCGTGTTTTCTAGATTTATTCATGTAAGATAGTTGGCTAACCTGGAACTAAAGTGGTCTATGTAACATTTTTGGCTAAATCCATCTATGTGCATCTTTGAACATAAAAACGATAAATAAATCCGGGCAAAAGTGGTATATGTGTCATTATGTCATCAAAATAAGGTTATCATTAAAATAACACTTTAGAATTTAATTGATATTTTAAAATTTTAAATTTCTAAAGTGGATTTTTCGTTTGTTATCTGAAAATGTTTATTTTGTATCATAGACCGCTTTAGTTCCAGGTTAGCCAGTTGTTGTTACTGTTGCTTGAACCTGTAAAGTTGAAGGTTTTGTGGATAGCTTTGAGTACCTATTGTGGTGATTCTACTCACAGAAACGTCGGTCAATCACAAACAAACCGAAGTCGAACCGTTCATTCAAACAATTTTCATTTACATATAAAGATTGTCAAATTGTTTGACAATAAAAATAAAACCAAATTTTTTTATAGTTTTCGTAAAAAAAAACTGATTGACGGTTGATGTTCGTTTGCGGTTTAAAAACAATTTTATTAAAAGAATTGGCCCTTTGGTGTCTGGAACTATTGTTATCTTCTTCTTTTCGTGTGGTTAGTGACTAACCTAGTGTCAGATCGTGCTTATGCCGCCCATGGGCCTCTGACTTGGCTTAATATGCCGTCGAGAAATAACACTCACGATGTTTTCCATCACCATTTTTAAGCAAGTGATAATTATACAACACGCACATGAATCCGAAAATTCAGAGATGCGTGCCTTGGGTTCGAACTCGAGACCTATGACTTGCAGTCCGACGGTCACACCACTAGGCTATCACTGCTATACTATTGTTATAATGTATCTTCTTACATCAAGAGTTTATTTTACAAATCTACAATGTGGGACCCGGCTGCCTCTCATAAAGGCTTTAGTCTGCCTCACGTTGTTATTTTGAAAAAACATATACCTCTTCTATTGTGGTGTCTGTTTTCTACAACTCAAAAATCTAGGACAACTAATATTTCTTTGAAATTACATCCACAAAAGAGTTGCAAATCCAGTCTACACCCAATTCTTTCAATGGAGCAAACAAATTTTGTATCTTCATAACAAAAGCAAACACTGGTCGAAGGCTGGTAAAAAAATTGAGTGACGACCTCGCCCTAGGCTGGGTTTCGTGATACCGGCTATTTCAAACTTAAAATAATCCTTACAAAGATAATTCCACACCATTACTCAACATTATTTTCTAAGCAATAGGGTTCAAAATTATTTGACGTACTTATTCTACAACTGTAAAACTATTCTTGTCAGTACCTAGTCCATACATCAAATTTAACTACGGACCGTTTGTTTATCAACTTTGTATCCGAACAGTACACTATCTTTATGGGCATAGAGCCATGAAATGCAGCGATTTACGCGTTGTCTCCTGGGACCACTTCATTGTACAGGACGGGTGATAGAGACTCATATTTGTCAAAATAATACACGGAGATATCGTCTTAAACGGCACGCGATAGGGGTGAAAATTGTGGACATGAGTTACGACAAGCAGTACGAACTATCGAGTGTTGGTGGGAGTAAATCATTCCGGTCGACAATATGATTTAGAGAGTGGCACCATACCTACATCAATCTCTGGTCATGTTTTCCCCTACATTTAGTGTGGTGGTGAATTTGAATTATCCGCTCGAACGTTCCGAAATATTGCTTGACACATCACTAGTTCGTCGGTTGCAAACCCGACTGTAAATCATTTTGTCTTACAGTAGATCACTTCTTAGGTTATGTTTGAATGGATATGTATAGGAACAGTTTTTTGCAGTTTCTGACGTTCCAAGTACTATAACCTCAATGAGTCTGGAAGAGTCTTTTGATCCTTATAAGAAATAGAATCAAATGGCATCAAAAAATATTTTGTGTGACTTTTCCTCGCTGACTGTACAAATTTGTTAAAATCTGTATACGCACTTCTAAATACATATATGTATACATACATAAACTCACGCCTTTTTCCCATAGGGGTAGGCAGAAACTATAGAACGCCATATGCTACGATCGACATACTCCTTTCGCTTCATCCACATTCATACATCTTGTCATACACGCACGCCAGTTGAAAGTACCTACTACGCACTTATCCTTTGTAAAAAAACATCACCAATAACATCGACGTATGTCCTTCTAACGCGTCCTCTAGTGGCGTTTCCGGTACCGTCCGCCTTATGAATTAAATATTTTATGTAACACAAAAAATAATATTTACTATAAATTTTCAAAATTTATGGACCCCAAATTTTCACCCTGCATTTTAACAGTCTAAGCTTACACAGTTTAAAGGAAAAAGATAATGAACACTTCATTTCATCCACAATTTGCAGAATTTATGGATCTATACAGAGAGTTTGTCGTTTAACCTCAGCAATCCTAAGAGGAACCAGATTTTCGCTGATATAATGTCTCAGTCGATTCTTATGACACCCCAGGGAATATCTATTCGAAACTACTCGTATTTAGGTGGTTCCAATTTTACTGTGTGGATCCGTGTGTAGTAACAATAGACTGCAAACACCAATTCGACTGCTAGCCATGGGGATTATCCTCCTGCCTACTGGATACACTTTTTTTTTGTATAGCGAATATTGTTGAAAGCCTCAAACTGAAGAACAAAGTAATAAAAAAAATACGTATAAATAAAAAAAAACGTTTTTTTAAATTTTGTTCTTGACTTGGCCGTAGTCTCACCTGATGGTAAGCGTAGACAGGGTCTAAGACAGAGCTCACGATTCCAAGGAACAGAGATATAGAGTGACTCTTACAACTCAACACAGTAAACTGATTGGCGTCAGATTTTAATGTGATGGTGGTAGCTAACCACCGTATAGATCCCTCCACCACGCGTATTACTAAAGCATAAATAAAATAATTTTGAGGATACCAGATTTAAAAGATCCGCTAGATTTTGAAAACTCTATTTATTTATACATTCTCTACCAGTCAATCTTAGGGTTAAAAAGAAAAGCATCGAAATAGGTACAGGAAAAAGATGAGTTGACAATTTTGGACTGAATATACTAGGAATTCAAAAGATAAATATAATTTACATAAAATATATATAATAATAAAATATATAGATATTACAATATATATATCAATTACAAAAAGTTATGAAAATCTTAATGTATTCAATCCCAAATAACATACAAAACTACACGACATCAAATCTATAACTATTCAATTATCTCTAACAAAATCTAAAAACAATTTTCAGATTGAAGCGGTTTGCCGCACAAAAGCGAGTTAACAAAGGGATGTAACCATTAAACTCTTGTATCAGTTTGTACAAATTGATCGCCAAGCTATTAAAACGTTTAATTTCAAGGACTCAGTAAATTATTACAGTAATAAAGTTTGGTTTCTTACAGGATTTGTTGGAACTTGAAATAAATGGAACGATCTAGATTCTAGGTCGTTCTGATTTACAGAACGAAAAATTGTTTACCGTGATTTTAATAACGCTATGGGATTCTTATGTGGAGAAACGAGGTATGGGGTTCCTCCAACGAAAAGGGAGGATTCTCCTACCAGACGGGTTTTATGCCTGGCGGGATGCTGCCCCACGGTTGATGTTGGGAAATTGTATATATCGGGTGTAAAAATACCCTTAACGAAGCCGAGAGCTACATATTCTTCCCATCATTACGAAGATTTTTTGGTATCGGGCCATACCTGGGAACCGACTGGTTATGGAGGTATTGAGGGTCAAAGTCACCATATCTTTGTACGTTTTTCGCGAATACTAAGTTTAAATGTTATTACTAAACATTCTTCTATACAAACATTATCAAGATTTTCGAAATGTAGGCATAGTCAGCTGCGCACGCGCTTACATTACGCGCTACAATTAAAAACTGTTTTTTAATACCAAAAATAAAAGTCGTTACCCAGCAATTATTTTTGCTGTATGTTACTTAGTTTGATGTACAGTAGAATAGAATAGAATATACTTTATTGTACACCAAAATTGTAACACAGCTCTTATACAATAACAAACATTAAAGGGTACAATGGCGGTCTTATCGCTGATAGCGATATCTACCAGACAACCTTTGGATGAACAGGAAGTCAATGAATAAGATAGAGGGGGTAGTCCATGGTGTACTGCTGCAAAATATATACTACACACCATACATAGACATAATACTTACATATATATATATAAATATTGTAATATATATATGATATATAATTATGTGATGATATATATATATTATACAGTATGCGTAGACTTCGGCTTCGTTAAGGCTATTTTTACTCTCAGTATACACTACACTTTGGCATTCTGTCTCTTTCTAAATAGAATATTTAAAAAGAAACAATTGTAAAGTATATATTCAAAGCCAAATGTTTCGATCTTCAATAGATTTTCGTAGTGTGGTCTCCATATTTATCTATAACTTCATGTCACATGAGACTTTTGAACTTTATCTCTTAGGTTGGCAACACATCGGCAATCCTCTTGAGATTGTAGGTTTGCCAACCAAACCAAACCTTGTTTGTATCCCCCGAAGGGTTGAGCAGAAGTGTATAGTAACACCCTCATTTCGCCGTTATGTTTAAGTCCGGGCGAGCCCATTGCCATCAACCGGGCACAAATCCAAACTCCGGGCTGCTACTGAGGAATTCCACACGGAAAAACCCAATACCACTTTGCCAGACCTGGGGATCGAACCCAGGACCTCACGATCAGCAGTCACGCTTGCCACCACTAAACCAACGAGGCAGTCTGTCAACGTAAAACATAAAAAAAAAGATTTGGTTGAATAAGACCGGAATACGATAAAAGAAAATTCCTTTTACCAGCACAGAAACAAATAAGCAACACCTATGCCTATATAGAACGGTATAGTACAATCAGAAGGAGTATAGTGAACGAAGGCGATAGGCACACAAAATGATAACAATAATAACACTTTGATAAATAATTATATTTGCTGGATATTAGTGACGGTCAAAAGGTACATGACAAGGAGCTGACGTTATGAATTCTTCTTTTTGTTCTGTCTTGTCTCTGCGGAGGAAAGAGTTCCTACTTCGTGTTAACCTTGACTATGTAGTTTGTATATAAATGTGTTGTGTTGTGTAAGTTTATAACATGAATAAATAAATGGTTTGGTGTAGGTATGAACCTACTTATCTTTCCTCCATTCCATGAACTCAGAAAATCAATAACTATTCAGAAATACGTCACAGCTGAGCCAACCTTCAAACAACGATCTAACCCTATTCTATCTATAGAAAAGGTTTACATAAATAAATATAAATAAAACAAAAGCAAACAGCGAGGGTTAGTCAGATGAAACAAGTAGATCGGACTGCGAAGGTTAGTAAACAACTCAACATCGGATATACTTGCAATCGTCTTTCTGTTTACCTGTGCACCTCAAACACTCCAACTTGCCCCCTAACCCTCCTCTGCCGCCGTCAGTTTTTAAACTTGACCTTAATAAGAAAAGTTGGTGTTGCGAAGTATGTACAGAGTTAACCCAGTATTTTGTTCGTAGTGGAAATTGTGGAATGATACCGTTCTGTTTTTACAGATAAAAAAATACAACGTAATGAGCGATTATACTTAGTACCCGCTTTTTGGAAAATCGACATTTTCTAAAAATATGAAATCTAGCTAGATCGATTTATCGCCCCCGAAACCCCCTGCATACCAAATTTCATGAAAATCGCTGGAGCCATTTCCGAGATTCAGATTATATATACAAGGTTAGTCGGAAAGGGGGTACTAAGCCGAAAGGGTGTTAAGGTACCCATAATAATGGATAACTTTTGTTCTACAACTTTCCCCAAAAGTCAATAGTTCAAGAGAAATAGCTGTTCAAAGATTTCATAAAAAATACGCTAAATTGTATCTATCCTCAGCTATGATCAGACGTGTTTATATTTTACGTCATATTTGGGGTCACGGATTAGAAACTCCATTTTCTGAATTCATAACTAAAGCAGGGATGAAGAATTTTTGAAAAAATTAAAATAATTTTTAATTTTAACACTTTCTTTAAAACAAACATTAGTGATACATTAAGTGGCCCGCGGCTTAGTACCCCCTTTCCGACTAACCTTGTATATATATATATATACATATATAATATATATATATGTCGGAGAATAAATCATTTAGAAAATAAAGGAGGGTAGTCGTCAAGATGAATCAACGTACTTGACGTTATAAAAACAGTTGTCATTAGATGGAGCGGGGCATTCCATATCGAACAGCCGAAGAAGTCTGATCTTTTATATCTGACTAGCTTATCCTTATTTCCTGAACTTGTGTAAATTGTTATATTGTGTTATATTGTGAACTAGCTTCTGTAACTAACGACTAACCCAAATACAAGTACTCTCAGTGGTGGAGAGTCTATGTTTGTTTCATTTACGAAATACCCGCTTTACCTTCTGATAAGCAGACACTGGTCTAAACTGTAATGCTATACTCAATTCTATCAAATGTTATAAACGGTGTGTGTCTGCGACATATATATACAAGAATTGCTCGTTTAAAGGTATTAGATTATAACATCTTCTTTTTGTGTGGTTAGTAACTAACCTGGTGTCACAGGTTATGCCACCTCTGGCTTATGGGCTTCTGACTTGGCTTCACATGCCGTCGAGAATTATCTCTCAGGCAAGCGCCGGTTTCCTCACGATGTTTTGTTATAACATATCATCACGCCTATATCCCCCGAAGCGTTGGGCAGAGGTGTATAGTAATACTCTCATTTCACCGTTACGTTTTAAGTCCCATGTAATAGAGGGCGAGCCTATTGTCATCAACCGGGCACAAATCCAAACTCCGGACTGGTATTGAGGAATTCCATAGGGAAACACCCAATAATTTACCCGACCTGGGGAGCGAGCCCAGGACCTCACGATCAGCAGTAGCGCTTACCACCACTAGATCAGCGAGGCAGTTCTTATTACTTACTATTGGTAAAATGGTGGACATATTATTGGTTAAGTAATTGCCATCAGAAAATGTTGTTTATAGTCAAACTAAAAGAAACAACTGCCTCGCTGATCTAGTGGTTGTATGTGCGACTGCTGATCTTGAGGTCCTGGGTTCGATCCCCGTGTTGGGCAAAGTGTTATTCGATTTTTCCGTATGGAATTCTTCAATAACAGCCCGGAGTTTGGATTTGTGTCCGGTTGATGGCAATAGGCTCGCCCCCTATTACATGGGACTTAAACATAACGGCGAAATGCGGGTGTTACTATACACCTCTGCCTAACCCTTCGGGGAATACAGACGTGATGTTATGTTTTGTAAAAGAAACAACTTATATATATTTTCAACCGATCTAATTGTTACAGCCTGCGGCCGTTTCTTGAGTCAGGTGTGTAGCGCCCGTCGCTTGCGCGCCGTTTAGTGAGAACGTTGTTTTATAACTAGGGTCATTTTTAGGATTTCATACCCAAAGGGTGGCAACAGAACTCTATTGCTAAGCCTACGTTGTCTGTCTGTCCGTCTATCACAAAGGTATTTATCGCCAGCCTTAAAAGGTAGCTAGGTGAAGTGTTCACAGTTTATGTGTTGTTGTGGCATAAATCTTGGCAAATAATCCATATTCCATACTAATATTATAAATGCGAAAGTGTGTTTGTTTGTTTGTTTGTCCTTCCTTCACGCCCTAACTAAGCAACCAATCGACTTGATTTTCGGCATAAAGTTAGTTGAAAGGATGGAGAGTAACATAGGCTACTTTTGGTCCTGGAAAACATCATGTTAATTCCACGTGTGCGAAGCCGCGGGTAAAAGCTAGCAATAATATAAAGAACCAAACTATTCAAAAGTATTTTATTTTCAAGAACCCTACCCGTGGTCCGACACGCACTTGGCTGGTTTTTTTTAAGAGTGCCCACGCTGGTTTCCGTTAAAAATCACGACGGTGCACCCGCGCCGCGGAAGACAGGCGCTGCCCCCCTGACTGGAAAAACGGCCTTAATTAAGCCTTTATTTTGGGGTCTTAACCAATTTTTGGAATTTAACTAAAAAGCCTCTTATCACAATTAGACGTAGTTTAGCAGAAAGGAATCAATCCAAAAAAACAACAAAAATGAGTTATACTTAGGTACCAAAATGGTCTATAAGGTAGGGCCTTTTATTCACCAATAAAGATCCAAGAAATAAACAAAGGATATACGTTTTTTGTGACAGGGAACCAAACCACATATTAGGCAGATATTTTCTTTTTATTACCTATAAAGACCCAACCTGCTTAAATCATCCAACCCTATATTTTCCTAAATAAGTCCAGAAATACACAATATTACCATCAACCACCGATTTTCCCAACGATGAACAGCATCACTGAAGAAAACCACTCTGAACTTAAAACGTCAATAACTCAAAATTGACTCTGTGTGGGTTGAGTCCTTTCTGCTGAACTACGTTCAATTAACTTTAATTTTAAAACACTTTATTCCAAAAGAATTGAAGAAAAGAATTTCACATAAAAAAATACCTCTCTATTTACACAATCCCCAAGAATTAAGTATCTAACACCTATCTTTCTTGCTCAGATTTTGATAAAGTTTCCTCTATTATTCTCCCAACAACCATCGCTCAATGTTGTTTACCTGCTCTCTTCGCAAACATTGAAATTGTTCTCGTAAAAACCGATTTAAACCCCGACCTTAATAATAAAAGTAGTATAGAGAAAATAAAGTAGCTACTATTTCAATTCCACTACTTAAGTGCTGCAGCAGCGGTCGGCAAAATAGCTGTTGCTTTTTTTACAGAAATAAAAAAGTGGTGTACTGAATGGTCGCGATATTTCAATACAGAAGCTGTTTCTTTTAGGTAAGTAGGGCTTGAAACGAACGCTGTTAAATGTGAACTGAAGCAATTATATAATGGATTGAAAGTTTGCATGTGGGGTAAGGCCTTGTTAATAGGGACGCGGAAATTAGCGCGGAGCGTAAAGCGGATTATTCTAACATATATTAGTGTGTTTATAGAAAACATGTTTGTGTTATAAGTAGTCAGCAGAAACGCCGATAGAGGACGCCCTAGAAGGACATAAATCGATGTTATTGATAATTTTCTTCATAAAGGACAGCTGCATAGTACTCTCAATCGGCGTGCGTGTATGACAAGATGTGTGAATGTGGATGAAGCGAAAGGAGTATGTAAGGATCGTAGCATGTGGCGTTCTATAGTTTCTGGCTACTCTCATGGGAAAAAAGCGTTAGTTTATGAATGGTCGTTTTCGTCATTTGCAAACGGGTACTAATATAATACAATATAATACACTGAAATTGTTAAAGGTATTATTTTTAAAAGAGTAACCATGGAGTTTCTTGCCGGCTCTTCTCCATAGGAAACAACTAATTGGAACCGTGCACCTAAATTCGACGTTTCATAAGCACCTGTATTGGTTTATGTGAAATAAAAAATATTGATTTTGATTTTGATTTCAATTAATGATGTCGCAGGCCAGTTTGATCAACATCCCCTTACCTCGAGTCTCTTCCTTATTCATTTTACTAAGCCCCAATTTAATGGGTTTTAATGCTTTTAACGTAAGAATTGATGGCATCCTTTACCCTTTCCATTATCATCTTTCATGGTTTATGAATGCGAAAGGAAGACCTGCATTTAAAGATAAACGATTCATATTTCCTATTTTCGAATTTACATAGAAACCCACTTTGTGGACTTACCCAAATATACAATTTTAAAATATATTCACATAACTCGGATACTGATGATGATTTTAGTCGCGGTTATATTTTCCCAGTGGAATTAAAGTTATTGGTTTAGGGAATAACTTAAAGTTAAGTTATTAAGATTAAAAGTTAATCTTCATGTTTAAAATAAAATGTTTGTATTTTTTTATCCTTTGGTGAAAATTTACCGCAGTATTTTTCTCTTGAGTTCTGTAAAAGGCGATTATAAATCCTTATCTCTTTATCTTTTAATAAAACGTTACTCTACACTTTTAAAAAAACCTGTATCATGGGTGCATTTATGGACACAAATCTTCATCACCTAGACCCAGAACAACTATCTGTAGGCCAATACAAATATTTGTTTTGTACTGGATTCGAACCCGCGACCCCTAGCTAAGAAACTCAATCGCTTAGGCATTGCGCCAATCGTCTCGAAACTAAATTAAATTAGGTAACACATTCATATTTATTTTTAACTAGCTGCGTCCTTACGGCTCCGCCCGTAGCCTATGTTACTCGGTGATAATGTAGCTTTCTAATGGCAAAAGAATTTTTGAAATCGGTCCAGTAGTTTTTAAGTTTATTCGTTACATACAAAAATACAAATCTTTCCTGTTTATAATATTATAGTGTAGATTTGACGGTATTTGCAAGTTGTATTGCATTTTGCGACACATGAGATTGAAAATCAGAAGCGTCATATTTTTATCGTGATCCAAGAATAGAAATCAAATTAGCCAACGCACGTTTATATTTAATTCGCAGACCAACAATATTATTTATCCTCAAATAGAGAACTCATATCGTCCATATATGATTATCAAAAGCCGAGTGTTCAGTAAATATAGGTTGACCCGAACTCGAGCTGACCCAGATCGGTGTATTGGCCGTATGATGTTGCTCGACCGCTCTTCTGCAGTAGTCTAGAGAGCCCTCAGCTCCGGGATTGATTCGCGGATTGAGGTAAAAAAGATTTCAAATGTTATAGTAGAAGATTTGGAAGATGAAACCGTCAAGAAATGAGGTAGATACTGAGATGTGTTGTTCTGCCTAGCCCAGGGGTCGGCAACCTTTTGAGACGGAAGAGCCAAAAGTTGCAATTTACGAAAATTCACAGTTTTTAAAGAGCCATAGTACTTGCTTATTCAGGGTGTCCTGTAAATAATGGATAACCTTTAAATGTCGTTTAAAAAAAATTACCTTTAAAAAAATACAAAACGAAAAACCATTTAGATATAGTTATTATATCTATCTCTCAGCAGGTTGCCGACCCCTGGCCTAGCCCTTTGCCAAGTATGTTAAGGTCAGCTTCCAGTCCAACCAGATGCGGCCGCATACCAGTATTTTACACGGAGCGACTGCCATCAGACCTCCGCAACCCAACCACTGGGCAATGCCGCTATCCCAAGGCCAAACCGGCAGTCAGACCTTCTGGCTTCTGACTTCCCGTACCTAACGACTGTCATAGGTATTCGTATGACACTCGGGACCGACTGTTTAACTGAAATATGTATCAAGAGAAAATAAAGTGTTTAACAGTTGTAGGCAGTACAGCTATTTTAAGACTACAAAAATGCCGCATTGTTGTAGAGATATAAAATACTAGCTGTGTCCTCACGGCTCCGCCCGTAGCCTATGTTGCTCAGTGATAATGTAGCTTTCTAACGGCAAAATAATTATTGAAATCGGTCCAGTCATTTTTAAGTTTATTCGTTACATACAAAAATATAAAAATACAAATCTTTCCTCTTTATAATATTAAGTATAGATACCTACGTTACAGCGCGCGTCAAATAACTAGAACCAAGATGGCATCGACTGAATGATCTATGTGAGGTTCGGGTCATATGATTCGTTTTGATGAGTCCAATAGATTGCACTTGGTGTTCAGGGTCTGATGATGGAGCTAGGAGGTGGACAGTGGAACTTTTCAGTGGCTGTTAGTAAACCCCTCAAGTTTGGCAGTCGACGCTATCTTGGTTCTAATTATTTGACGCGCACTGTACAGTGCAACAAATCTAAAAAAAACCTTTTGATGTATCCCATTAAACCATTGGTGTCCGTTCTGAAGCTTGCCGAGCAATCCGATTGGCTAGTGGTCAAATTCGGCAGCCAATCACGGCACCGATGACATGCCTAGCCCAATAAATCTGAAAATCTAACAGCTGTCAAAAAGTATTCCTTATATTTGTTGCACTGTAACTGGAAATTACCAAAATCTAGAACAAAGACCAGCCAACTACCAAATAATATTACCCCAGTAACACAGGCTTCGCAAGGGAATATAATTTCCAACACAGAGTATCTATTCTAAATGAAATTGTCATATTATGTGCCAATTTTAGCTAGTAACAAATGCAAACACAAACATCTACAGTACGGCCAATTTATTTTGACCGCTCTGAACATCGTGCAGTTTGCGGAATAGATTTTTTAGAAACAAAATAGCTTTTAGTTAACATTTAATTACTACGATCATAGGATTGGCCATTAGTTTAGTAAAATTTATTTAATAGTTTTTACAGTAATTATTTTCCACATGCGCGAAAGTTCGCAAAGCCTATGTTCAGAGTGGCCACGAGTGCGGTTCTCCTGTCCGGTCTATCCCACTTGCTGGAGTGTCCCAAATGTCCATCCACCTGCACCCTTGATGATCTAATGAGCGCTACCGAAGCAGCAATTAATGTGGCCACCTACTGGGCGCAAGCACTATAATTTCTACAAAATGAAGTACTGTCGATACGAAAAGAAGAAGAAGAAGAGTGGCCACGACTCGTCCCCCGAACTGTACCACAAAGGTTGTAACGTCATGTTTGCACATGACAAAATAAAGTTTCTATTTGTTACCAACAGGCCCGCGTCTGTACCATAAAACATAACTACCTGATACCAACATAACATGAAACTTCACTACAACCCGGAAGATATCCTATCAGCATTATTTACACCCGGACATAGTTAGTGCTCCCTGGGGTCGAAGCATTCAACCTTCGAATCGAGACGTGCCGCATCGATTCAATCGTTCATCCCCACAGGACCACCATTACCTAGTCTGTCGAACTTTAACTGTTCCCGATTTGAAATTATTAGCCTCGGGCCTTTGGCTTGGTATTTAAGGCGTGCACACACAGAGTGCAGACACGGAACGAGCAAGTGACCGATGCACAACGGCTGCGATTATAATGTGTGGAACTGTATGCAAGGTGTCACGGTGAATACTGGACGGAGAGAATGCGGAACGGCAGTTTCATACATAACAATTACTAATTATCATAAATATTTCACGGGTTTGAATTTCAAGACTGTAGCTTCATTCTCAGGTGCTATCTAACATCAGTCCTACCGCATATGTTAAAATATATTTTTTGGCGTGGTATAGTAGTTTTAGGGCGACTTGCAGTTTTTACTTAAATGTTGATTTTTACTCGAGTTGATTTAAATCTCGCTTTAAATAAACGTCAAAGTTAAACCGGCATTTAAGTCGGTTTAAAGTTTTTAAATCTCGATTTTATAGATTGACTTACATTGACATTAATGACAATTCAAATTCTTTTTCTCTACACGCAGAACTGAGTTGCCATCACATTTTATTTGAAAACGGAACACAAAGAATGAATGGTGAATGAATTATTAACTTAATCTCAGTTTAGTTAAATCGAATGTGAAATGTGACTGTGCAAGACACGCTTAATAATATTTAAGTTAAGTCGAGTTAAGGGCAAAATCGAGATTTATTTAAACCGAGATTTGTGTCATTTTGCTGCAAGTCGCCCTTAAGGTTTAATATTATAATTTAATTTTGTAAATTACTCTTTGTCACATAATTTATCTTTCTTTATTTGTTTCTTTATCCACTACCGAGACGCACTCGACCGTAACTGCACTCTGTGTCTGCCAGCCTTTACTACAGTACTTTCTCTATAGAGTTGGGAACTTTGTCGACATGTTCCAATTACCGCATGTCTAATGGTTGAACGACACTATTGAGGTTCTATTGATGGTTGTGACTTTGGGAGTAGCTATTATCTCGGTAGATTGTGTGATTGTCTTTGTGGTTTCGGCAGATGGTGGAGGAATTGCTCCGTAGATGTTGTTAGTCGTCGTTAGATTGGTTTTGCTTTTGGAAGTTTGAGTTCAATCTATGTAAAAGTTATATATGGATGTTCCCAATAATAGTTTGACCTTTTCTCAAAAATAGTAACTTGTTTAGCGATAGCAGTATTAATACAATTGCGAAAAACCACGTGGGAAAGAAATTGCCGATAATTAATTTCAAATTACTGGTATAATCTTCTTGTTCTTCTCGTGTGGTTAGTGACTAACCTGGTGTCAGAGTTTATGCCGCCCATGGGTCTCTGAGTTGGCTTCACATGCCGTCGAGAAATATCTCTCAAGAATGCCAGTTTCCTCACGATGTTTTCCTTCACCGATTTTAAGCAAATGATAATTATACAATACGCACATGAATCCAAAAAGTCAGAGGTGCGTGCCTTGTGTTCGAATTCAAGACCTATGACTTGGCAGCCCGACGGTCACACTATAGGCTATCACTGCTATACTGGTATAATATTAAAGTGTCGTTGATCCAACGTTTAAAATTCTTTGTTTTGGCTACCCTTAAGAAATGACAATTCATTTTATACTCTAAGTTTTTACAAAAAATTATCCACATTTTTGCGCGTTCTCAACAGTTAAAAATATTTTCTTAATAAAAGCAGACATTCCATTCCTGACATTTTCTCTTAATAAATCCGAAAAAAAAATTACTAAGAGAAAGAAAATCTCTCCCGCTACATCCATCAGAATTATTTTGCCCACCTCCCAATTAAAGGTCCCGACAAATATCGACGCCGGTCCAGTAACCGATAATAACACCATAAATAATTCTGGATTACACAGAATGAACGACAAATGAACGAACGAACTCCAGTGAAACGTCATCGGAATCGAATGGAATGGAATGGAGTGATTTTTTTAATTCTGCTCCCAATAAATCAGAGCTGACAACCTCGATGTGACGATAGATTTGCGTTGTTTTTTTTTTATAAAGATTTTATTAGACATTTCAAGCCAATATTTTTGCTTTATAAATAACGAATGAATGATCCTCATGGCCTTTAAACGGCTCTCATTTCCGACCCGAATGCCTTTTATAACATGTTTTGTAAAGCTTTGTAGCTTTTGTTAATACTTTATCATCAACCTCCTTTATTCTAATTTATTTGGAGTCGGTACAGCGTGTCTTTTTCTTTCATACGTCTCTATAAGCCGCTAGCCGCACTGGCGGTCAGAGGTCGTAGAGGTCATGACTCCCCCCCTCCCCCAAAATCGTACACGTCAAACTAACAAACTTCCTAAAATAGATCATTTGCAAAAAAATATGGTGCAATTAATTTTAGTATGCTCAACTTATTTTACTGTTAATATGACTCCCCCCCCAAAGTCTTTGGCTGCGTCCGCGCCTGATTCAGCCGTCATATCAGTGTTAACTTCCTTCTTAGCCATATCACTATTCACACCATCTTTTCTTTGATCTGCTTCTTTTCTTAGGCTGGTTTTAGAGTCACGCTGACCGCACGCTGAACGTCGGCGCTGATAGCCGAAACGTATGAACTTCTACGTCAGGTCAGACCACCGCACGCGCTGATAACTACGCGTTATTCTAAAACGCTTCCTAGAAGTTCATACGTTTTGGCTGTCAGCGCCGACGGTCAGCGTGCGGTCCACGTGACTCTAAAACCAGCCTTATATCCATCCACATTCATACCATAATACTTTTTCCGTAAAAACAACTGCTAGCTTGTCCAAAATATGTGTGTTAACACAGTATTTAGAACTGGCTGGGCGCCACTGCCATCTGTACTCGGTCACGTATAAGATCACAACAGCACATCCCATGGGTCTCGTAAGAAGTGACGAAGGGATTTATAGGGTAGTCTCATGTCAGCAGTAGACATTTACGGAGAATATTAATGACTAGCGGCCCGTCCCGGCTTCGCACGGGTGGACATTTTTCCCGTATTTGTAACATTTTTCATTTATGCTCCGCTCCTATTGATCGCAGCGTGATGTTATATAGCCTATAACCTTCCTCGATAAATGGACTATCCATCACAAAAATATTTTTTAAATTCCAACCAGTAGTTCCTGAGATTAGCGCGTTCAAACAAACAAACTCTTCAGCTTTATAATATTAGTATAGATGAAATGGTAAATGTAACGATCTGCAACAAAAAGGTAAGGATCAACTAACTCAATAGAGAATACTGAAGTAAAGGCAGTTATACACAGAGTGTGGATGTGAAACGAGTGCTGGCAGCAGCGGATAAAGGAAGAAAAATAAACCATCGTCATCATCTTCCTGCCCTTATCCCACACTAGGTGGGGTCGGGACAATATGTATTTCGTAAATCCATGCTGTTAGAGGTTTAGGCTTATTGCTTTATGACCCGCCGCCTGCCTGACATCAACCCCCCTTGAGAATACTCGGTGCGCTGTCGCGCGGTTGACCCAATGTACTTGCTGATATTATGCACTGAGTCTCAAAATGATATGCTTGTCAATCTTATTGCTGACAACTAAGCAAACTATGTTCTTCTTGGTGGTATATACACTTATTCAATTTTGCTAGGAACTTTGGTTCTGACACATCGTAAACTAATATAGCACCGTGAGCGTCTCTGTAAAAACTTGATGTCAATGTTCTGTATCGCTCCTGTCTCACTCGTAATACGTACTCCGTATTCGACATCGTTTACAATAGAAATAAACGGTGATTTATACTAACAAAATCAATAGCGATTCCGTTGTGACGCACTCACAGCAGCTAATAAATTTGATTGCCTCAAATACACACGTACACAACAATATTCTTAATGATTTTGGAATAAGGTCTAAATATAATACTACTACTATATAACAATACTTTACAATAATTTACAATTTCTCAATGTAAAAAATTAAAAAATACGCGATAAAGAAATTTTATAAAATATGATATTGATATTCGGTGGACACGGCAATCAAAAAAAAGAAATGACGTATTATAAAGATACGCGTAAATGCAATGGACGGGCGTATCATTTTAGTATACAGGGTTAGTCGGAAAGAGGGTACTAAGCCGAAAGGGTGTTAAAGTACCCATAATAATGGATAACTTTTGTTGTACAACTTTCCCAAAAGTCAATAGTTTAAGAGAAATAGCTGTTCAAAGAACTCATAAAAAATACGCTAAATTCTATCTATCCTCAGCTATGATCAGACATATTTACATTTTACGTCATATTTGGGGACACGAATTAAAAACTCCATTTTCTGAATTCATAACTAAAGCAGGATGAAGAATATTTGAAAAAACTAAAATAAATATACTTTTTCATGGAAAAAAAATTAATCGAATTTTTAAATTTTAACAATTTCTTTAAAACAATCATCAGTGATACATTAAGTGGCCCGCGGCTTAGTACCCCCTTTCTGACTAACCTTGTATACGATCCCTATGCAGTTTTATTAAATTCCTTTTTTCAGTGCTATTCTTGAAGCACATTCAAGTTTAAAAGTACACTGCCCCATTTTTTTATACAGATACAGGTCAAACAATTTAAAACGAGTACAGAAATACATTATTCAGTCCCATAATTTCGAAGTTGTGAAACTTCAGCAATCGCCAATTAACAGTCAAACTAATTAAAAATAAACCACAAACAAAGAGTTCTTTAATCGAAATAACAGAACAATCGCGAAAGCTGACCGTTAAACTTTTTCATTACAGTAGAAAGAGATTCTTTTTAAAAGGAACGAGCATTGTTTTCTGACAAAACGCGTTTAAAAATTGGATCCTCAGTTATCTCGGAGAAAATGAGTTTGTCGTAAGTATAATGCAAAAATCCACTCAGTTTTCTTAATGAATTTCACTATTGAGAACGAATTGAGTGCCACTAACTTACTATTCTTTAATATTAACCTAAGATCGTTTGAAAACGTATTGTAGACCTCTTCATTTTGCCTAGCTTTTTCCCAATTGTGTTAGGGTCAGCTTCCAGTCTAACCACTTGCGGCTAAATACCAATATTTTACACGGAGCGACTTCCATCAGACCTCCGCAACCCAGTTACTGGGCAACGCCGACATCCTCAAGTTAGACTAGTTGTCAGACATTTGGGTTTCTGACTACCCGTAACGACTATCATAGGTATTCATATGACACCCGACACCTACGGTTTAACGTGCTCTTCGAGACACGGAGGTGTATCGATGTGTAACAAATGGTCACCCATCCACGGACAGACAGCGACAAGCGTTGCTTAACCTCGCAAATCGTACGAGTATGATCCGCGCGGTCGTTAGTAAAGTCAGGAGCACCTCTATCTTTAAAAAAATCTAATAACTTGTTAAAAGTGTGTATTTAAATATCTACATTTAAACATACACAAACTGTTTGTCTCTCATCCCGAAAAGGACGAATACAATCACAAAATTGTCAGACAGCAATGTTTAACGTACATTTAAAAGCTTATAAACTACCAAACATTTATTTCGTGACCGTTTTTACTGAGAAATGGCCAGTTCCTATAATTTACCGAGCGTTATGGGTTAAAATTAAGACTCTTCTATCTTTACCAATTTCTTCCTCCTAGTTTTTTCCCAATTATCTTAGGGTCAGCTTCCAGCCTAACCAGTTTCGACTGAATACCAGTATTTTACACGGAGCGACTGCCATCGGACCTCCGCAACCCAGTAACTAGGCACGGTGTTCCTCCTCTTGACAGTTCGGCAGCACCGTGCAAGCATGCACCGTAACCCAGGCAGGTCCCTAACCCGCCGCCCGCAGGCAATGCAAATATCCTAAGGTAAGACCGGTTGTCAGACTGTATATTCTTATATACTGTGTACTTGTAGACCGTATATTCTCTGTATATCTTTACCAATAATGAAGCAAATACCCTCCTATACATTAGCTATCACAGGTAAAAGTATATTTATATGCCCAGTTTGCCAATAAAAAATGCTACCATTGTTAAGCAAAAACGATTCATTATTGGCCATAGGAACCCGGCAATATACGAGTAGAACCTTAATGTGTTGTCCATAATTAATTTGAATCCTTCAAATATACATTATGTAGGTTTGTGGCAGAACGGCCTGAATGTTTCGGCGCTTAAGCCGCTTGTGAGGCTTTAGAGAAACCCTTGTTACTCCATTTCTTTACTCAGATTATTCCTAAAATGTCAGCAAAAAGCTATCTTTCTGTGATGTGGCTGAATTTCAGCAACAAGTACTTATCTTGTTTTATACTGTGTAAAGGGTTCATGATCTGCTTAAATGGCTGGAAGTCACCGCTTTTATCAGCAAAAAGCGTATGGCGACGCTACATAAGCTGTGTAATAATACCCACAAAAATAAGTATTCTGTGTTAACGCCATCTACCAATAGTTATTGCCGTAGGTCTACTCAACGCTTGAAAAAAGTGCAAACTGCATTAAGAATTATTTGATAGACTCTCGATTCAATTTACTACAGTTCTGGGTATTTTTTCAAGCGTGGAATAGACCTACCACAAGAACTAGATGACGTTAAAACAAAATTCATATTTTTGTGGGTTGACACAATATGACATTACACTGCCCACATATGACTGATGTATTAGCAACATGGTAGTAGTAAGCTTGACTGCCTTGTTGATTAAGTGGTCGCAAGTGCGACTGAGCATGGGGTCCTGGGTTCGATCCCCAGGTCGGGCAAAGAGCTATTGGGTTTTTCCATTAGGCATTTCTCAATAGCGGCCTGGAGTCTAGATTGGAGTCCGGGACATGACATTACATGGGACTAACACTTCGGGAAATATAAGGCGTGATGTTATGTTATGTTTAGTAGTAATCTGTTTGTGAAACAATTCGTCCGGGGAAGTACTAAGATCATACCTATTATTGCTGCCGAGCTGCATTGCTCTGTTCCGGTTTAAAGGGTGCCGGTGTTATGACAGGCACATGAGAATTTCCAACTTTGTCTCTAAGGTTACACACGAGCAATCCTCTCGGTGTTGTCGGTATTTAGGGGCCATTCAAGTATTACGTAAGCACCAAAGAGGGATGGGGGGGTCTTTGGTTAGCTTATTTTTGATGACATGGGAGACGAGGGGGTCTGGGTGGTGATTACGTCAGCAATATTTATTTACTTATTTTTCTAGACTTGAAAACTGCTACTCATGAATAACAATAAAGAAATCTGACCAGATTTTAAAAAATACCAATATTTACGTAAGCATAGGAGGGGGGGGGGGGGGGGTAAGAGCTTTGCTTACTTTTGCTGACAAGGGGTGGGGAGGGTCAAAATTACCAAAATTCTGCTTACGTAATACTTGAATGGCCCCTTATAAGCGGCAGCTTTCCATTATGTGGGTCGTCGACCGACTTATTACATAACATAACATAATCAGTCCATTACTGTCCCACTGCAAGGCATGGGCCTCTTCTCAGTATCAGAAAGGTTTAGGCCCTAGTTCAACCACACTGACCTGGTGCGGATTCGTGGACTACACACACCATCGAGAACTTTATGAAGCTCTCTCAGGTGTCCTGGTTTCCTCACGGCGTTTTCCTTCACCGTTAACGCAAGTGATAATCAAATTATGATCTGCATGTGAATTCGAAAAGTCAGAGGTGCGGGTCATGTTTGAACTCTGACCCTCCTGCATGGAAGGCAAGCGTTTAACCGCTAGGTTAGCGTTACCAACCTTTTTCTTCTCCCTGCCCTTATCCCACACTAGGTGGGGTCGGCACAACATGTATTTCATAAATCCATGTTTTAGAGGTTTTGGCTTATTGTTTTATGACCGGCCGCCTGCCTGACATCAACCCTCCTTGGGAATTAGCGTCACCAACCTATATGTATAAATAACTCAAGCGTCTTTCCTGACAATCACTCGAAGAAAGTTTGCTAACGCACGTTTCCAAAGTCGAAACCAAGCACGCATTGTAGACCCCTGTGCTGTCTACAGTATAGTATCAAATCAGGGGTTAAAAACATAACCGTTGTTTCAACACTACTTAACTTATACATTCGCTTTTATTACAATTCCTACTTCTGCAAGAAAATCAGACTTAAGAAGTAAATAGGTACATTTAAAGCAATTGCAAATCTAATATCTTTACTGCTCTGCTGTGTCATAGCTTCAGGCAAAACTGGGAAGCTGAGTCCAAAGAAAATGAGTTCATTAAGAACTAGTACATTCAGAGAAACGGCTTCAGTATAAATACTAACGGCAAAGTAGAACAGAGCAAAAATTTATAAGTAATTATTTATCATAGTCAAGATGTATATTTTGCAATTTTTTTGTTCCTAAACGTAGAGTTCCGCTAGCAAAGAGAATATTATAAATGATCTTTGTTATAAATTGTATTGTATTAAAATCCTTTTAATACGATAAATCGCTGAGCTTTGCAGGCAGATTATTTCTTGCTACCTTGCTTTCTTATTCGCTTCTACGAGTAGTTTCTATATAAACATTTTGCAGCAATTCATTAGTTGAATACTTTAAAAAATTAGGAAGAATATAATATCATATCAAAATAGGTATAGAAAAAAATGATAGTTGAAAAAATTTATAAAATCAATTAAAAAATAGAGGAGATACACGTTTTTCAAGTTTTTGAATGGCGTATTTTCTGTCCTTGAGTCTTAGTTAGCATTGTACGGAGTAATGTCTAGTTGCTATGAAGTTTTAGAAAAATGACGTCATTGTTCAATAATGCGGGTTTCGTCTATTAACAATTTTAAATCGCTTATAACTTGTGTTATCGGTAGCTGGTAACACTGGACAATGTTGATAAAGGAAAGTAGTCATCAAGATGATTCAACGTACCCGACGTTATAAAAACAGTGGTCATTCGACGGAGCAGAGGATTCCATGTCGCATAGCTGAAAAAGTCTGACCTTTTATATCTGATTTGCTTGTCCTTATGTTCTGATCTTGTGTAAATTAATATATTGTGAACTGGCTTCTGTAACTAACCACTAACCCAAATATAAGTACTCTCAGTGGTGGAGAGTCTAAGTTGGTTTCATTTATTTTATTTACCATGCTCGCAATCCTGACATACCGATATTAGCTATAACTGTAAATATAGATTCACCACTACACGATTCTGTTGTATGTAATTTTACATTTGGGCATTTTATTATGTAGTTCATTGGTTTTTTCATTGTTGCCTTTTTTGTAAAAGTTTTGAGACAGTAAAAAAAACGCAAAACGAAAGCAGATGGCAGCACCTCCATACTTAGTTATTTCAACCAATCAGAACCATCAGGGTGATATTAACAATAATGTCAAACACATTGCAACCAATAAGATTGCATTGGTACAATCGAAAGTGGCGCCATTAGTTCCACAGTTGCCTACCCCATTGTCAACTACCTTATTGTAGGGTTGCATACTATAATAGGATTATTAATTCACTGGAGTAAATTAAAAAGTCCTACCATTGGTTGACAGTTAGTGCATTGTTGTTTGACATTAGCACCTGTCAGTTTACTCCAGTGAATATAGTTCGCACTTTAGTATTTTATTTTAAACATAACCTCCTTTGTTCGTTACATTTAAAGGTCAAATGTTCCAAGTTTTCGATACAAAAACATGTGTATTCCGGAATATCGTTCAATACAAGTTCTCATGAGGCAATTTATCGTTGGGACTGCGTATATCCTTATTTATTGGTAAATCGAGCAAGGGCTGGCGATCGTTCCATTTATCTATATAGGTTTCTGTCCTCAGTACACATTTTCCTAGGGATTTCGGCCTTTTAAGAGCCAGGGAGGCCATTAAGGAAAGTTTTGTAAGGCCCGTAATTTGAACTCGACCCACGTAAATTAATTTTTAAGTATCCAGAAGAAATATTGTTTTTAGATCGCTTTTGCGATAGGGTTTACTCTGAGGAAAACGGTAAAAGGTTATTATGATTTGTAAAGGAGAAAATGTAAATATAAAGATGAGCTTATGTCCCTTGGTATACAGAGGTACTTTTAATTACTTATTTAAGGTACTTTATAAGGGTAAAGGATCAGAGGTAGGTTTTCGTAGATAAATACAAGCCCAATATTTTTTTTAATTTCGGATGGGTTTCATTTATTCGAATACATTAAAAATACTGCGGATGTTAATGATTTTAACTGATAATTTGAATTTCTTGATCTTCTCTTCTTTGAATTTCTTGATCTTAAGTTCGAACCCAAGGCACGCACCTCAGATTTTTCGGATTCATGTGCGTATTGTATAATTATCACTTGCGTAAAAACGGTGAAGGAAAACATCGTGAGGAATCATGCCTGAGAGATATTTCTCGACGGCATGTGAAGGCAAGTCAGAGGCCCATGGGTGGCATAAAGTCGACACCAGGTTAGTCACTAACCACACGAAAAGAAAAAGAAGAATTTCTTGGCAATGATGATTATTATCACTTCAAGTGATTGATGATACACTAAGTTTTAATACTGTCGGGGAAACAGCGGGAACCATTGCACTCACAGAAATCTAAATAATTGCTTTACGTGACAACGTTGTTTTTTTTATCGTTGGAATGTCTTCATGGATGTGTCCCTCGCCCGGTGAAGGCGGGGGGGAGTCTACCAGACTCTTACCGGCTGAAAACCCACGGTGTTCCTCCTCCTGACCGTCGGCCGGAGTCGCGAGATTCGCATAAGCATGCACCGCAACCCCGACAGGTCCCGATCCGGCAGCCCCTGGCGGTCCTCTCCTCTGTGTGGCCTTGCCCCACATCCTCCTGAGAGGAGCGCACGGAACACTGCGCGCCGCCTTCTCGGACCTGTAACTGCTCAGGCGGCGGGTCCCCTAACCCACCGTCCGCAGACGATACACTAGGGTGGCTGGAGGTCGTAACGTGTGACAACTTCAACCAACATAGAGCAACGAAGCCACTGTTGACCGAGTCGTCAACCGCGTTGCTATAAGTCAACAAATAATTAAGTATTTATTAAAAAAGGGAATGTTCTGCCTAGATTTATCCCAATTGTGTTGGGATCAGCTTCCAGTCTAACCAAATGCGGCTGAATACCAGTATTTTACACGGAGCAACTGCCATCAGATCTCCGCATCCCAGTTACTGGGCAATGCTTATATTCTAAAGTTAGAACAGTTGTTAGACTTTCGTTCTCCTGACTATGTACCTAACGACTGTCATAAGTATAAAGAAAAGAAAATATAAATCATACATTCCAAATATAAATATAACTTAATAACATTGTTAATCATCATCTCCCTGTCCTTATTCCATACTAGGTGGGGTCGGCACAACATGTATTTCATAAATCCATGTTGTTAAAGGTTTTGGGTTATTGTTTTATGACCGGCCGCCTGCCTGACATCAACCCTCCTTAACCATCAACCCTAATAATATTTTTAATATTACCACAAATAAATTCTTTATATAAAGATCTCAATAAAAATACAGACAGAGTAACATTCACGTTTTATGCAACAAATATCATTTCATCCGTCTGTATAGTACATTTCTCATAAATAATAAACCGTTCAATCTCACATGCATTATTTGCTGTCGGAGAACTTTTGTATTCTTCAATAAGAAAAGATATACATCGGTAGAAAAGTCGTATTACGGATTATATTTAGATAGTGCCTTTGGCAAGTTATAGTTTGGTATTGATTATAATAACAATATTGTGGATTAAAATGCTATTCTTGGAGCAAATCAAATCAAAAAAAAAATATCATATAAACCAATACAGGTGCTTATGAAAAGTCGAATTTAGATGCACGATTCCAATTAGTCGTTTCCTATGGAGAAGAGCCGGCAAGAAACTCCATGGTTACTCTTTTAAAAATAATATCTTTAACAATTTCAGTGGATACAGTACAGTGATTTAGGATTGTGAGAGAACAATGAAGTCCACAGACCAATGCAGCAGTTATTAAAGTTCTGTATTTTAGTAAAATCATAACATAATATCACGCTTGTATTCTCGAAGGGTTGGGCAGATGTACCTATATTAACACCCTCAGTTCGCCGTTATAAGTCCCATGGAATAGAAGGTGAGCCTATTGCCATCAACCGGGCACAAATCCAAACTCCGAGCTGCTACTGAGGAATTCCATACTGAAAACGCAATAACACTTGCCTGACCTGAGGATCGAACCCAGGTCCTCACGATCAGCAGTCGCGCTTGCCATCACTATACCAACGAAGCAGTTTTTGGCAAGTTATAGTTTAATATTGTTAATAACAATACAGGGTTACCTCAAATTAACTGACGATGGCGAAAGTTCACAAGGTTACTTACTCTAAGTATCATTAATAAAACATTTTCAAATAAAAAAATACTCGTGATTAACCGCGTAACCCGACCGCGCGGACAATTTGCGAGGTTAAGCTGCGCTTGCCGCGGTCAGTCTGTGGATGGGTGACCGTTCGATGAACATCGAGACCCCTCCGTGCGTCGCAGAGCATTTTCAACAGTCGATTCCGGGTGTCATACGAATACCTATGACGGTCGAAGTCAGAAGCCCGAAAGTCTGACAACCGGTCTAATCTTAGAATATTGACATTGCCCTGTAACTTGGTTGCGGAAGTCTGATGGCAGTCGCTGCGTGTAAAATACTGGTATTCAGCCGAATCTGGTTAGACTGGAAGCTGACCCCAACAGTTGGGAAAAGGCTAGGCAGAAGATTCAATTAAAAAAATACCTAAACTTTTTAAATTAGATAACAAAATACCTTATTAATACAGTAGCGAAGAGCGCGCATGTAGTATCTTATTACTGCCTCGTTGGTCTAGTGATGACAAGCGTGACTGCTGATCATGAGGTCCTGGGTTCGATCACCAGGTTGGGCAAAGTGTTATTGGGGTTTTCCGTATGGAATTCTTCAGTAGCAACCTCGAGTTTCGATTTGTGCCCGGTTGATGGCAATAGGCTCGCCCCTTATTACATGGGACTTAAACATAATGGCAAAATGAGGATGTTACTATATACCTCTGCCCAACCCTTCGGGGAATACAGATGTGATGTTATGTTATGTGTTCTATTTATGATACCTTGTAACTTTTTTTTAAATCTTTTGGCTTCGCCAGCTAATTTAAATTAAACCTATAATTATACAAGGTTAGTCGGAAAGGGTGTTGAAGTACCCATAATAAGGGATAACTTTTGTTCTACAACTTTCCCCAAAACTCGATAGTTTAAGAGAAATAGCTTTTCAAAGATTTCGTAAAAAATATGCTAAAATCTATCTGTCCATAGCTATGATCAGCTGTTTTTACAATTTAGGTCATATTTGGGGTCACGGATTAGAAACTTAATTTTCTGAATTCATAACTAAAGCAGGTATGTTTTAAAAAAAATAAACTAAAATAAAAATCTTTTTGAATGCAAATAAAAATGTTCGAATTTTGAAATTTTAACACTTTCTTTAAAATAGTCATCAGTGATACTTTAGGTGGCCCGCGACTTAGTACCCCCTTTCCGACTAACCTTGTATATATTGCTGCTTTGATTTTTTAACTACTCGGAATAAAAACTACAAAGTAGCAAAAACTTTGAAAACAAACGTGAAATAATCCGTACTTACGAAGAACAGTTGCAAGAATTGACTAATAAAGGCAACATTTCATGAGTTGTTCGTATAAATCGGCAAAAAGTTGTACAACTCCTTCCTATTGCAAGTTGTGCAGCTATTTTATAGTCCAGTAATGAATGGACCCAAGAAACTGGGTGAAACAGGAATTATACTCTCGAGTTCAAAGCGATATAGGAAAGCGAAGTCAGTGAATAAAGCTATCGAAGTATACCGTGCCTTCGAAAGCGAATATTTAATTATTTTAATACTGAGCTTAAAAAGAATTCAGGCGGAAACGAAAAATAAACTCTTTTATGAAAATCTTTTTATATCTGGGCATAATAGTGGCTTTATATAATAACTAGCTGTGGCCGCGACTTCGTCTGCCTAGAAATCAGATGGGTTTAAATTTTTTTCCACGGAACCCTAATCTTTTTTCGTTTTTAAATTAAACTAAGTTATTCCTTATAGCATCAGCTATCTGCCAGTGAAAGTCCCGTCAAAATCGGTCCAGCCGTTTCGGAGTTTAGGTGGAACGAACAAGCAGACAGAGAGACGAAAAAAATTAAATTGGTTTTTTTGTTATAAATACCGTATATACATTAATATGCATTTAGTAAAACGCTATTATTTTGCAATTACAAACAGACACTTCAATTTTATTTATTTGTATAGATTAATATTGCAGCCTTCATTATTAATACTTGCTGCAAAACAAATGGACTATTGTGTTGTGGTTTTGTACTGCACTTTGTTTAATTTTGCTTTCGAATAATTTAGTACGTGACTACCCTTTAAATTAATTAAAGATTACGCTTTTAATTAATTTTAATTAGTGTTGTTGTAGAAAGATACGTTAGCGTCATGCATACTGTATTTAAATATTCATAATAGTTCAAAGGTCATGAGTTTAAATTCGAACAAAGAGAAAATACACAGTGTTTGTTGGCTCGTGCCCGGTCTCCAGTTTTGGAGTAGATCAGTATGATGACCTCTTCTTATTCTTCTTACTCCTAGCCTTTTCCCAACTACGTTAGGGTTGGCTTCCAGTCTAACCAGATAAGACTGAATATCAGTAATATACACGAAGCGACTGCCATCAGACCCCCGCAACCCAGTTACTGGGCAATGCCGACATCACAAGGTTAAACCAGTTGTCAGATTTTCTGTCTTCTGACTACCCATACAGTCGGGTCTGCTGCAACTAATCGGACAAAACAAACTAGCAAAAGATGTTTAGTGAACATTCGGACCAATTTGGACACATTAAACAGTTAACCCACTTCCCAATTTTGTAAAAAATCATATTATTTCTATTTCTAACAAAAATATGGTCTGACCTATAGTTGTAAAACAGCGGTTGACAACGGATATTTATCCAAAGTAGCCGATAAAAACTTATAAACAACGGTTAAAAACCGGTTGTTTATCCGACTGCAAGCTAAAAAGGATGTTTATGGTTTTACAGTTTGTGCCTAAATTGTTTTAATTGTAACACAACACTATTTTTAATTACCAGAGGATTTAAGGATAATAACAGAAGCAGTTTACTTATTGAAACATCGAATCGAAGTTTCAATAGTTAATCTATGTAAATAAAAATGAATCGCCAAATGTGTTGCTAAGCGCAAAACTTGAGAACGGCTCAACCAATTCGGCAATTTTTTTTTAAAATATATTCCTTAAGACAACAAGGAAGGTTCTTATGGAGAGAAAAAACATAAAAATTGCGTAGAAAACATAAAAACAACACTTATCTTTTCCCACTACAGGCCAATAACTTTTGACAGAACGAAGTCTGTCCGGGCAGCTAGTTAAATTTAAAAATAACTAATAGGTTAGATTAAAGTAGTTTATCCATGTTCTATCCATTACCTAGGAGAAACAACTAATTCCGTTTAAAAAATATGTTTTTATCCATTTCAAGCCATCGAAAATGTTTGACAACGGTTGAAAACGAAAATAACCGTTTTCAACCGCTCGATTGAAAGCGTTGACAACCGGCTTCGCAACTATTGTCGGGGCATTCTTCGAAAAATATTAACAAAAATTGAGAACGTCATTAGCATCATCCCAAAGTTAAGAATGCAGATGTTTAATACTATAATTATGATAATGAAAACTGAAACTATACCGCTGCCGTCAAGCAATAAGACAAGAATAAAAACAATCTGACAATACTATAACGTTAACAACCCGGGAGAAGAATGATTTGTTAAAATAATGTTAAAAAATTTCGAAGAATCACCCTGTCCCACCAGACCCAGCTTAACAACTGTCGATATTCGTATGAAGAACGTAATAGATTATTATACACAATGATTTTTATAATTGGTAATTATTAATTAATGTTTTGAAAATTATATCGTTTATTATGAGAATTAAATTATATCGTTTATTATGAGAATTAAATTATATCGTTTATTATGAGAATTATTTTAGATTAGAAAACATTCGACAAGATAGTTGAAATAAGTATTTAATTTGACTAACCACCAGACCAAACATTACCGTTGATCGGTTAGTATAAATGCACCCCCTCTGGTTTAGACTCGGCCTATTTTATTGTGACCTGCTGTACTGTATTGTATTTAAATGTAATGCGTCAACTATGTGACCTGTGTTATAATTAATATTTTTGGTATCATCAACATATTATTTCTTTTTGTGATTTTACGATTGTTTTCCTACCCAATAAATAAACTACCTACGTATAACAGTTGTTCCTCGTTTCTTTTTATACCTACTTCTGCCACCAATAAAGTGTATTGATTGCTAATAATTTGGTAGTGTAAAATAACTTGATTTGGGTAACTATTTTGCTCATAACTGATAATTCAATTGAAGTAAATAGTTTTTAATTAAAGCTTTTTCTTGTAGCTACGTATCTGTTAAATTTATTTATACAACGTTATTTATATTACATACTACGTTCTGTTAAAATTCAAATTGCTTTTTGATTCAAAGTTACAATATAATCTATGTTCCAACAAAAACAGCAACTGAAATGAAAAGAAATATTTTATTCTGTAAATTGGATATTTAAATCACTTTTACAAGTTGGTTTGTTATTTAAACTTTCTGTCCTTATGTGAGGTGATTGACTGACTGAAATGTTTGGTTGAGTGAATGAATGAATGACGTGTCTGTTGTTCGGCAAAACGACCGTTTAGTTACATCCATTGTGTTGTCAGTTTACGGAAGCTTGTTCAATTTTCCCGTCAAACATGTTTGGACAACAATCGATGACTATTTATTTCAATTGAAAAGTATTAAGATAAACATAACATCAGGCCCAAAGGGTTGGGCAGAGGTGTATAGTAACTCCCTCATTTCACCGTTATATCCCATGTAATAGAGAGCGAGCCTATTGCCATCAACCGGGCACAAATCCAAACTGTGGGTTGCTACGGAGGAATTCCACACGGAAAAATCCAGTAACACTTTGCCCGACCTGGGGATCGAACCCATAATCTCACTATCAGCAGTCGCGCTTGCCACCACTACACCAACAAGTTAGTGAAACGGATTATACAACATTATTTATTTATCACCTGCTCCATAGATTTATGTTCACATAACTCGACAAAATGTATGGAACATTTTTTTTTTACGATTTCATAGTTGGTCCTATAGTAAAAGTTATTTATAATGATGAGTACAATGACCCATTTTCGGGTGTAGGATATACACAAAATAAGGTTGTATATCAGGGTGGCCTATTATTTCCTTATACAAGGTTAGTTGGAAAGGGAGTACTAAGCCGAAAGGGTGTTAAAGTACCCATAATAATGGATAACTTTTCTTGTACAACTTTCCCCAAAAATCATTAATTTAAGAGAAATAGCTATTCAAAGATATCATAAATAATACGCAAAATTCTAGGTATCCTCAGCTATGGTCAACTGTGTTTACATTTTAAGGCATATTTGGGTCCACGGATTGGAAGCTCCATTTTCTGAATTCGTAACTGAAGCAGGGATGAAGAATTTTAAGAAAAACTAAAAAAAATATCATTTTGTATGGTTTTACTTTTATCCAATTTTGAAAATTTAACACTTTCTTTAAAACAAACCATCAGTGATACATGAAGTGGCCCGCGGCTTAGTACCCCCTTTCCGACTAACCTTGTATAGTTTCAAAAATATTACTCGTAGACTGAAAAACCTAATTAGGTACCTACGCATAGCAGCCGGTATTATTACCTAACTACGTCATCACTCTTTAAAATAAGCTCAACTTTCAAGAAACTCCAAGAAGCTTAAGCTCGCCTCTGAAATCCCGTAAGTCGTTTGGCCTAACGTCCATCCTAGGTCGCCTAGGTAGCTATGTTGCCTAAGAGCCTTACTTCGTCTTATTCATTTAGTTATTATAGACTTACGGTCTTGTTTTTAAGCCGAAGTGTCTTAGAAACGTGTCGTAGTTTAGAACTAGTTTGGTTGAATTAGGAACTCGTTTATTAAAAGCAGGAGGGTTTGAGTTCGATCACGGCCCATACCTCTGACGGATCTGTGCGGATCAGAATTATCACTTTATTATCACTTACGTTAACGGTGAAGGAAAACATCGTGAGGAAACCTGCACACCTGAGAGCCCTCCATAAAGTTCTCGATGGTGTGTGTAGTCTGCCAACAAGCACCAGGCCAGCGTGGCGGACTAAGGTCTAAACACTTCTCGTTTTGAGTAGATGGCCCAGCTGTTAGACAGTAATGGGCTAATTATATTTCATGTTTTTATTAAAAGCAAAATAATATGGTATCGTAACATAACTTGGTATGGGAGTGCGTTTACTTTTAATGTCCATATACCTACCTAGGTAAAATTCTAGATGGAGTACTATTTTATTTCGAGTTTGGTGATACATACCCCCGTCAGAGATACAGAGGTTAAATAATAATTAATATTATTCAATATTTTTAAACGGTTTGAATTAGCTTCACTTCGTATATTTGTTTGTGTGTTTAATTCAAATCTTGCGACAGATTTTTCAACTACTTCTGCTTCACCGATTCTTCTAAAACTTCGTAGGTACACAAATTCAATTCCCATAATAATACAACATTACCTATAATAATTTCAACCTTTAATCCTCAAATCCTGATGATACAGAGGTACTGCAAGATAGAACGGTAACTTAAAAGCTTTTAAGGGATTATTTTAAATTAGAATTTAGACATGTTTAAACATGAAAGTTGCTTATTTTTATATTAGGATCGATCAAAGTTGTTTGCTATGACTAGTATATTCTCCACTGAAAGTACGTTTAACCACTTTAAGACAAATTAAATTAAATTCGATTAAATTTTTTTTTTATTTCACGTAAACTATTACATGCCCTCACTTCAAGTTTAATAATTAAGTATCGAAGTTAATAATTCCTATAAAATAGAGTAGCTTCAAGTTATAGTACTCTACAAATAAATTCGTCCTTACCCTTAATTTGGAGTACACTAAATATAACTTTATACTAAATTGATACTACAAATATACATATTATTTATTATAACCGTTCTGTTTATTATACTGGCCTTCACGAAAATATAATATGGTATATTATATTCAGATATTGTGACACGATAAACCCCTATTGCTATTGAACTATATTTATTTTATTTTTTGTTCTAATTTTTTTCGAGGCTTTTGTTCACTTTTTCGCTACTCCTATTTTATTACTTAAAAATGACATTAAATATAAAATAGTACATATATAAAAATAACTTCATCAGGGAACTGCTACACAGTTCCATCGGCAAGGATTCCCACAACAGAGGAGTCAATCACACTCCCAATCCACCATCTCCAAAGAAAGCAACAGCCACTCAAAAATCCACAGATATTATTCGTGTCAAAGAAGGGCTGATCTTCTCCAAAACGCACACCGCACAAACTCATAAACAGCTACCGCCTCCCTCGAAATTTTGAACGATATAGACAATATTATTGCTGTGAAAATCGTAAACTGCCTCGTTAGTCTAGTGGTGGCAAGCGCGAGTGCTGATCGAGAAGACCTGGGTTCGATCCCAAAGTCGGACAAAGTGTTATTGGGTTTTTTCGTGTGGAATTCCTCAGTAGCGGCCTAGAGTTTGGTTTTGAGCCCGGTTGATAGCAGTAGGCTCGCCCCCTATTGCATGGGACTTAAACATAACGGTGAAATGAGGGTGTTACTATACACCTCTGTGCAACCCTTCGGGGAATACAGACGTGATGTTACCTTGTATTAAAATCGGCTCTTTCTTCGTTATTGTACTGATAATAATAAAAAAGTTATTAACATCGTGCTCCTTAATTGAGAGAGAAAAAAAAATGTAGTTTCAGGTTGTATAACATATCATTACGCTTTGTACTCCCCAAAGGGTTCTGCAGTGATGTTTTTTAGTATACCCTCGTTTCTCCAGTTATGTTTAAGTCCTATGTGATAGGGGACGAGCCTATTGCCATTAACCGTGCACAAATCCAGACTCCGGGCTGCTACTGAAAAATCCTAATGGAAAAACCCAATAACACTGCCCGACCTGGGGTCCGAACCCGGGATCAGCAGTCGCAGTTACGATCACTAAACCAACAAGGCAGTCAGGTTGATGTACCTACGAAAAAGAACCTTGTACAGTGTAAATCCCACTTTTAATTCTGCCGACCCCTTTTCAACTACCTAAATACCTATAACCTGAATGTAAATCCTAACAAACCCTACAATACACGTACCTACTAACTACTAAAAACTTTGATACTGTCATCGTCCCACAGTGCGGTACATTGAGGTCGCACAAGTTCCCAGTACCTAGTCGTTAGACCTAAATAAGCCGATTAAGTCAGGTCTAAGACATGTCCATCTGTTTCCACTAGCGTATTTTTTTCTTATTGCTCAATGTTCACTCAGATAATGTCTGAAGATATAATGCCAAATTGAATTGAGTTTCAGTTTATTGTATTTTATTTTATTCGCCTTTTTGCTTTTTAATTAAAGATAAAGAATACTCTTATACAACGTGTAACAGAAGTCCGAAATAATAATTTAAGGGCTCTTTGCACTCATCATTATGAACAACTTTTATTGGGGAACAAACCCGAAATCGCAAAAAAAAATCTGCTGTTACCTAGGTGAATATACGAAAAATGAGTTATTATTATTATACCTTACGTTTGCTTACCAACATCATGTTCTGTCTAGCCACTTCCCAACTATGTTGGGGTCAACTTCCAGTCTAACCAGATGTGGCTGAATACCAGTATTTTACACGGAGCGCAACCCAGGTACTGGACAATAACGTTAAAGATTGTCATAGGTGTTCGTATGCCGCCCGGGATCGACTATTTAACGTGCTCTTTGAGGCACGCAGGGGTCTTGACGTGTACAGAACGGTCACCCATCCACAGACCGACCGCGACAAGCACAGCTTAACCTCACAAATCGTATGATCTGCACGTTTGATAATTAGCCAAGAGCCCCTCAGTTTCGCTTACCAACATCAATTAAAAGTAAAAAAAAAACCACAAAAACTCAAGTCATTAATATGCCGGCCACTTTTCCGGCGCACACAATACGGACACTAGCGGTAGGTAATTGAAAATAGCTCACTATTCATCGCTTTGGCGCATTGGGGATTGCCTTTTTACAGCCCAATTTTTCACGTCGCACCGTTCCCTTCATTCGTTCGTTCATTTTCGCCGGCATCCTCCCCTCCCCTCCTTCGATTTAATATTCCTCTTTTATGGTGGAAAATGATTTATTAGCGTCGTCCCGTCCGCATGCCGTTGATATCAGAGTTACCCAAATTGTGAACACAACTGAGCCTCAACTCTTTTTGTTATGAAAAGTGAATATTAATTTTGCTTTGTAGAATATAAAATTTTTGTTTTTAATATTGGCAATTTTTGCATATTTGGATGTCGTTTTTACCTGAATGAAAATATTTTAAACATCATATTGGTAGAAAATATGTATGTTGTGGTAAAAACAAAATTTTATAGCAATAGCTCAAATTCTTTTATTTTTTGCACTGCACGCATTTTTACAGAAAAAAATATAAAAACAAAATAAGTGTATGAATAATTTATTTGGACACAGCATAAAAAAACAACGTATTTACAATGAAAATTAAAAAAACATAATAAGCTAAACATAAATATTAAGTAATTAATAAAAAGAATATGCGTACGTGTATGACAAGATGTATGAATATGGATGAAGCGAAAGGAGTCTGCAAGGGTCGTAGCATGTGGCGTTCTATAGTTTCTGCCTACCCCCATGGGAAAAAGGCTTGAGTTTATGTATGTATGAAATAAAAATAACAGTTTGTCAATATGACGATAATTCGAGGGTAATTTGTGTCCTGTGGTCATGCCTCACGGCTGGGCCAAATGGGTGTCCAGATCAGCTTCATCCCAAACACATAAAGTACTTATGTACCCTTTGTACTCCAGAAACGTCAGTCAACGGGTGTCTCCAAAAATCAATGCCGCTTACCTACGCGAATATTCACACACGTACCTCCTTTAAGCGTTGTAGCTCCACGAACAAAACCATTTACGAAGTGCACTGAGTTAAAACTAAAGTTAGATTAGCTATCTAGTGAGCGCTCGTCTAATCTATTGTGTACGCGAATGTCCTCACAAGCACGCTCCACTAAGTCCACAGGACTACCTCAGTTGAGGTACAGTCGAGCGCTTAATTACCTAAACAAATGTTTGTTTGATACGAAGGGGTTATTAACCAATGCTTTGGTGAACTGAGTGCAAATCCGAACACATGATGACGTCAGAACTTGAACACGTCATGATAATAATATTGTGCTTGCAAGCTGGATAATAAGCGAAAACACTATGTCACCACAATTTCATATTACATTTGTCAAATTTAAGATACGTTTAATAAATCAAATCAGTTTCTCAAGTCAGATGTGTCTGTGTGTTGACGTTCAAAAATATTAATTCTTTATAGTTTTTATAGAATAATTAATATTTATTTCTTAACTAGCGACCCGCCCGGATTCGCACCGATGCAATGTAGATACTAATCTGGGGCATATAAACCTTCCTCTTGAATCACTAACCGCATCAAAATCCGTTGCGTAGTATTAAACATCTAAGCATACATAGGGACAGATAGACAGCGGGAGCGACTTTGTTTAATACAATGTAAAGATTCTAATCTATTCCTATCTACCTTACAATTTATCTAAAACCTCCACACCATCCAGATGTGAGCCTCACATAATGAAGTCGTGTAACATCGCGCGCACCTCTCCTACGGCCGGCAGTAATGGAGCCGACTCCGGGAGCCAGGAGCCGTTGCATCTGTTGCCAGATTAATGGCAACTACGTGATGCCCCGGTACGGCTTTTTGAACATCAACCGCAGCTGTAACTGCGCGCGGTCAGGGTTGGGACAATGTTACCGAGAAGGTTAGGGTTAGGTTGATATTGTACAGGATTTTGGACATTTGAAGTAAAATAAGTCACAAAAATGATATCTATACTAATATTATAAAGAGGAAAGATTTGTATGTATGATTTCAAAAATTCTTTTGCCGTTAGTAAGCTACATTATCACCGAGTAACATAGGCTACGGGCGGAGTCGTGAGGACACAGCTAGTACATTATACAGGGTGTACCCAAACTCGAATAATTCCATTTAATTTATTTGTTTATCAATTTATGGATAACTACTTATTCACTAATAAACATACATTAATTAATTAATTATGGGGTTTTTGGGATATGGTGAACTTGTCACTTACAGGAGTGCACAGCACTTGCAGGAGTGCACAGCACTTGCAAAATTATAACTTAAAGCAATACGTAATCATTCAATAATCGATAGATAATATAATTTTTAATTCTTAATCCCGTGCAGCCTTAATCTATACTAGTAATAGATCGATCATGTGGTTTGAAAAAACTACACGATTTTTTTTACATTCTGTATTTATTGACAGGGACAGTTTTAAGTATAATTTTATAATACTACCTCCTATACCCAAACTATATTTTCTATGGCTGTGAAAGCAACGAAAACGATTTTAACAGAGAAACGCGTGTGTCCATGTATTAGGTTCGTCTGTACTTGAAATTTATCCAAATTCTTTTTCGATACCGTATTGCAGATCGGTACTTTACGCATACTATGTAATATCAATAACTCATCAATTTCCCTTCAGAAATTAAGACGGAACGTAGCTATTTCTACAGTTACAAAAACTACATGAACCAAACTTTTTATATAAATCAGATAAAGCTCTTCGGACCATTTAAAGTTTCACCACACGAGTTCAAGAACTCTGGCGATTTAAATCAAATCTTCAAAGTCTTTCGTGGACAC
Organism: Amphipyra berbera; assembly: GCA_910594945.2. NCBI lineage: Eukaryota > Metazoa > Arthropoda > Insecta > Lepidoptera > Noctuidae > Amphipyra > Amphipyra berbera. Next base: position 17,978,301 of record OU343128.1, on the reverse strand, counting down.
ACCGACGGTTTTCAGTGGCCACCCGCGCCATCTGTTGGCCATTCGATCCGTATAATTACTATATAAAACTTTAGTCAACCACAGTGGTTGAAACGGTCTGTTGAAACTATCAGTGCAAATGTGTGACGTGGGGTTGCCGGGATAGAGAAGGCTACCCTTATCTTCTTGTGGGTATCCTAAAAAGCGACTTAGGAACACAATGTGTTAACACTTAACACTATAATTATGATGATAAATGCTGATAATGTCATTATCATCATATACAAGGATAGTCGGAAAGGGGGTACTAAGCCGCCGGCCACTTAAAGTATCACTGATGACTATTTTAAAGCAAGTGTTAAAATTTCAAAATTCTATCATTTTTATTTGTATGCAAAAATATTTTTATTTTAGAATGTTCAAAAAAATATCATACCTGCTTTAGCTATGAATTCAGAATATTAAGTTTCTAATCCGTGACCCCAAATATGACCTAAATTGCAAACACAGCTGAACGTAGCTATGGACAGATAGATTTTAGCATATTTTTTACGAAATATTTAAAAAGCTATTTCTCTTCGAGTTTTGGGCAAAGTTGTAGAATAAAAGTTATCCCTTATTATGGTTACTTTAACACCCTTCGGCTTAGAACCCCTTTTCGGACTAACCTTGCAGATCTCATTTATGTTTCTGTTCCTTGAATTCCTGTGCTCCATCTTAAACCCTCTCTGCGTTTATCATCAGGTGAGACTAGGGTCAAAAGCTAAGAAACCAAAAAAAAAAAACAATTCGCCTTTTACTACCTACTTGCAGAAAATAGACATTTTGTCTTAAAGAGTTTGTCTTCACCTTTTCCCATCGACTTAGCTTTCGCACCAAGCGGAGTTACAATGTCTACAAGTTTAGTGTAACTATAAATGTTTTTATATATCTGGTTTATTTTTTTATTAGTAGGTATATACACTTTTTTACATAATTACAAATAAAAATAAAGAAAAATATATCCCAGTAGTATAAAACCAAAAACTTAAACAGGGCATCAAATATTTCTTCGCATCGCTATTGACTGGTAACGTGCCCAGCAGAATGACCGAATTACCATGTTGCATGGCAGTGCTCATCCTTTGGCCAAAGTAAGGCCAGCCTTCGGGCACAGTTTATTTTTGTTGAATGCAAACAACCAAATACCAATCACGCGGATCATAAGATTTGCAAGGTTACTTAGCGCTTACCGCGGTCAGTCCGTGGATGGGTGACCGTTTGTACCACATCGAGACCCCTCCGTGCTTCAAAGAGCACGTTAAACCGTTGGTCTCGGGTGTCATACAAATACCTATGACAGTCGTTACGGGTAGTCAGAAGACCGAAAGTCTGACCACCAGTCTAACCTTAGGTTATCGGCATTGCCCAGTAACCGGGTTACGGAGGTCTGATGGCAGTCGCTTCGTGTAAAATACTGGTATTCAGCCGCATCTGGTTAGACTGGAAGCTGACCCTAACATAATTGGGAAAAGGCTAGGCAGAACGAACGAACGGACAAACAACCAAATATCTAATACTTGAGGATTAGTTACTACGTAGCAGTGATAGCCTAGTGGTGTGACCGTCGGACTGCAAAGTCATAGGTCTTGAGTTCAAACCCAAGGCACGCACGTCTGACTTTTCGCATTCATGAGCGTATTGTATAATATCACTTGCTTAAAAACGGCGAAGGAAAACATCGTGAGGAAACCGGCATACCTGAGAGATATTTCTCGACAGCATGTGAAGCCAAGTCAGAGGCCCAGGGGCGGCATAAACTCTGACACCAGGTTAGTCACTAACCACACGAAAAGAGGAAATTACTGCGTTGCTTAACCGTCGATTGGCGTATCTACGTGAATTCTGTTCAGCCACGTACCATAAATATAAATAATATTATAATCCTATGAATATAATATTTTATAAACTAATGACGACGTGCCGAATTATAATAATAGCCCTTACTATAAATAAATTACAAAGACATTAATGTATTAGACATTAGTTAAGTGGATTCATAGTAATGCTTAAATGGACGTGGAATAAATGGCTATTAGAAATATTACGGTATGTGCTTTGAATTACAACGTATTACCACGAATTACTACTAATTCAACCTGAAGTGTGTTTATTTCGGTGAAGGAAAACATCGTGAGGAAACCGGCATGCCTGAAAAATATTTCTCGACGGCATGTGGAACCAAGTCAGAGGCCCATGTGCGACATATACCTACTCTGTCACTAGGTTAGTCACTAACCACACGAAAAGAAGAAGAAGAATATTTTTCCGTCAAAACTGGACAGTAATTATATATACATACATACATAAACTCACACCTTTTTCCCATGGGGGTAGGCACAAACTATAGAACGCCACATGCTACGGTCCTTACATACTCCTTTCGCTTCATCCACATTCATACATCTTGTCATACACGCACGCCGGTTGAGAGTACTACGCACCTGTTCTTTGTGAAGAACATCACCAATAACATCAGTAACATCGGTGTATGTCCTACTAGGGCGTCCTCTACCGGCGTTTCCACTGATATCCGCATTATAAATTCCTTTTATTAATCGCCGTTCACTCATTCTCTCTACATGACCAAACCAGCTAAGCATAAGCCTTTGAATTTTTGACTCTCCTTGTGTTCTGCCTACCCTTTTCCCAACTATGTTGGGGTCAGCTTCCAGTCTAACCAGATGCGGCGGCATAAATCCTGACACCAGGTTAGTCACTAACCACACGAAAAGAAGATTTCGTTTGTATTTATTATAAAAACGTTGCCCCTCACTATTATTTCGCCAGTATATCATGGGTGCGTTTGTAAACACAAATCTCACATGCAGAACACCCAGACCCGGAAAAAATATCTATAGGGCATAAAAATGTCTTGGTCTATAGCGCAAAAGGCCGTGTTTAGCCACTACACCTATTCAAGCCATCAAGACAAATCAGGCAGGCAAGCACACTAGCACTCCAGAATATTGAATTTTCTTTGTACAATTATAAATTGTCACTATATGTGTCATCATTATTATCACTGTATGTGTGTAGCAAATAGCAAGCAGTGATAGCTTAACGGATAAATGTTCGCCTTCCATGCAGGAAAGTTTGAGTTTGATCCCGGCCCGCACATCTGACTGCGAATTCATGTGCAGATTAGAATGTTACTGTCACTTGCGTTAACGCGAAGGAAAAGTTCTTGATAGTGTGTGTAGTCCGCTAACCGGCACCGGGCCAGCATGGTGGACCTAAATCCTTAAAGCCCGTGCTCAGCAATGGAACAGTAATGAGCTGAATATGCTATTATATGCGCCATAAGGAAACCTTTATTCAGCAGTGAATAAGAAAATAAAAAGATCTAAAGATTAGATTTCATAATACCACACTAAAACAATATTTCAAAAATAATACAATACTGAGCGAGAGCAAACGTATTTCCAATACCTATTGGAAATGAAAAGTTAGTAATTCCGTTCAGTTCTACTTGAAAAGAGCAATTTATCAAACGTCTGTAATGTATCCTTGAGGCATATTGACAGGATATATATTGATAACTTGAAACAAATTACTGAAGTATATAAATAAAAATATTTGGAAAATGATACTTATACGATGAAATCTGTGAAATTGACACCTAGATATATGCATAAATAATGTATCTACTTTCAGTTTATCTTTGTGTCTTCATAGACTATTTACATTATTGGGGATCAAAATATTAATTATGTCCGTCTAACATAATATGGAGCACTTCTGAATCCACGCAAACGAACAGTTCACATCTTTTTACCATAGGATATAACATAACATAATCATCCCATTACTGTTCCACTACAGGGCACGGGCCTCTTCTCAGATTGAGAAGGGTTTAGGCGTTAGTCTACCACGCTGGCCTAGTGCGGGTTGGCAGACTACACACACCATTGAAAACTTTATGGAGCCCTCTCAAGTGTGCAGGTTTCCTCACGATGCTTTTCTTCACCGTTAACGCAAGTGACAATCAAAGTCTGATCCGCACATGAATTAGAAAAGTGAGAGGTACGGGCCGAGATCGAACTCAGAACCTCCTGAAAGGCAAGCGTTTAACCCTTTTTCTATATTCCCTTGCCATCATAATCAGTCAGTTGCCTGAACCATGCCCCTGGAAAGATGAGATAACCAAGGTACTCCTAAACATTGGACACCTCGAGGACTCTTAGCGCCCACACTAAGAATCCTCGAGGTATCCATCAAGCCATACTGCGAAGGACAGCGTCACGTCGCGGTCAAGTGGCCCTATAAACGGCGAGGATGCTGGGGAAACAACGTTGTTTCCTCAAGACGAAAGGCGAACACAAGACTCCTCTTGTGTTCGCCTTTCGTCCGCACCGGTGCTCCCACCGGTGCGTTCCACCAGAGATCCCAGAGCCTCTCTTGTAATGTGGATGACCACTAAATGGTTTTAGCCGAAAAGTCCGACATATTAACTCTTCGCCTTTCCCAGATGGGGGGAATTCATGACTAGTTCCACGCGATAAAAAAGGTATTCCTTGAGTTAATTTTAAACAGTAATTACAATATTACGGCCGGATGTCAGTGTAAAGGACGCCCTAGAAGGACATACATCGATATTGTAATGGTGATGTTTGGTGATGTTCTTCACAAAGGACAGGTGCGTAGTACTCTCAACCGGCGTGCATATAAGACAAGATTTACGAATGTGGACGAAGCGAAAGGAGTATGTAAGGATCGTAGCATGTGGCGTTCTATAGTTTCTGCCTACCCCCGTGGGAAAAAAGGGTTCACTATTGATTCGCATAAAATTTGATGGCATAATTTGTCATGGCATACTTTCACTTATCCTAATGATCGTTTAACATAATATTAATTCTGCATAAATTAGACGTGATTTTTTAACCATTATCTAACCTAATCTACAAAAATACACCACAAAATATAGCTAAATGATAGTTATGCCTATCTAAATCCTATGCCAAAAAATATAATGCCATTTAAAGTTATGCCTAACTCGTTATTCCAAAGTAAATTAGAAATTAAAAAAAAATATGCGAATCAAAGGGAACCCGGAGAAAGGCGTGAGTATGTATTTGTGTAGTTACAATTTTACTTTCATCACAGTACATTTTTTTGTGGAACTCGTATGTTGCTAAATTTTATACAAAAACAAACATATTTCATAATACAATACCGTCATAGACATTATGTTTTGTAGGTTAAACATTTTGTTTGTAATCCGACATTGATACAAAGTTAATGGGGCAAATGTTCATAAAAATTGTATGGAGGCCGTAGCCTAACGGGACGTATCCCGGAAGGGCAGAAGCTACTTATAATACCAATTTTGTAAATTCCGCTGGGATATAACAATGTATAAAAATAGCTTCACGGATCATTAATTTATTATGCTGTGAATTATTTATTATTAGTCTGTTAGGCTAAAAAGTTAGTTAAGTAGACCATACATTTTGACATAAGGATGGAAAAAGGCGACTACAAAATAATAGGCAAACGTATCCACCAATGAGCATTGAACTTCGTTGGCATACCTATGCCGTCCGCCATTTTATAAAAAACTGGACTTGGCGGCCAGCAATTAAACATGTGTCAATCGACAGAGTAAGTGTTTACAAACATAAAATGTTCAGTGATAAATCTCGCAAGTGATATATTTTCTGAGATACCTATTTAAGTTCAAAAATGTTTTTTTTTTTTTATCTAAAATTATCTCAAATTTTATATCACTTACGAGATTTCAACTCTAAATACTTTTGTTTGTAATCACTTACTCTGTCGATTGACATTTGTTTAATAACTGGCCGCCAAAAAAAGTTTTTTTTTTATAAAGAATGCCAGGTCCCACACAAAAATGTTCGAACCCTTTTAATTTCTGTCCTGTTGTCACTTGTATGTATTATACTTATTTTCTCACTAGAAAAACAGGTATTCTTGAAACTCGTAAAGTTCTTCTGCCTAGCCTTTTCCCAGCTATGTTGGGGCCGACTTCCAGTCTAACCAGATGCGGCTAAATACCAGTATTCTACACGGAGCGACTGCCATCAGACCTCCGCAACCCAGCTACTGGAAAAACTCGTAAAGTAAGAATGAAAAATTAGTTCCGTGCTAACCACAGTTGCCAGCGAGACACCAGTAGTCCCTCTAGATTCATGTCACTATAGACCAAAAACGTAACTAAACACAATATAAGACCACACCTTGAGAACCGCGAATAGCGTAACAAAAAAATATAATTTCGGGCAACTACATCGTATACTCGCGAGCTAAACGAGTGCCTGCAACATTAAACCAAGCCGTACTACATTAAAAAAATAATAAACATAAGATAATTCTCCTCCAATTTACTCTAACGAGCAAACACGAACTTAATTAAAAAGATTCTTATAAGACTAACACAAAAACTAAATAGAATTTAGCCAGAGAACGGTGAATTTTGTCGAAAGTGAAATTCTTCAAACAGATTGTTACTTTAATCTTTTTTTTTTCGCTCTTAGGGGTCCTTTCCGTCTTCATTAGTCATTCTATGGGTGAGATAAAATGATTTATTAAGGCTGTAAGGGAGGCCACTTTTACGGAACCCTGTGTACGATTGATGTGAGTTCTATGCAAATGACAAGAGAATTCCGGCTATGTCGTGTGTATGGTGAAAAAATTCTTGGTGGATTAACGTGTTTGTGATGATGTTTTAATGTGTTTACTGACACTTTACAAAAAACTGGATGCTTTTATGCCAAGAGGATTCATTCTACAACTTGCAAATAACATAACATCAAGCCTGTATTCCCCGAAGGGTTGGGCACAGTTGTATAGTAACACCCTAATTGTACAAATCCAAATTCCGGGCTGCTACTGAGGAATTCCACATTAAAAAACTCAATAATTCTTTGCCTGACCTAGGGATAGAACCCAGGACCTCACGATCAGCAGTCGCACTTGCCACCACTAGACCAACGAGGCAGTTGGCCAATAATATTTTATTGGACAATTTAATACAGTTTCATAGACCTAGTAACCCTAACGGGGTGTCCTGCGTAAGCGACAAAGGCGACGCGGTGTGACGCGACGCGACACGACGTGGAACAAATACGTCGCGTCTCGCTACATAAGCCGCTAGTAGGGAATGCCGTCGCGTTGTCTTGATCGCGTTTGTCGCGTTCGTCGCTTACGCAGGACACCTCCCAAAAGGGATGTTATTAAATCGATAGTTAACTTGTAAAGCTCGGTTTGCTTAGGACTAGTGTTGTAATGAAAAGATAACAGTCCGCAAGTGATTGTCCTATGAACTTACCTGAACCGCACTAGGGACTCCTAGTTGTTATCTTATACTTACATAAGTTATACATAAGTGAAGTGTGTTGGGTTAGGTATACCTAAGTAGCCACAACTTTGAGAAATATATAATTTTTCCGCATTACATTATTACATTACACTTGGGGTGCATTAAATGAGCCTCGCACGAGTGACAAAAAAGAAAAAAAGAGAATGTTAATTTAAAACGTTCTTTTGTATTTCGATAATATATCGGGTGAAAAAATACCCTTAACGAAGCCGAGAGCCACGTATTCTTCCCATCATTACGAAGATTTTTTAGTATTGGGCCATATCTGGGAACCGACTGGTTGCGGAGATATTGAAGGTCAAAGTATTTAGTATTAGTAATTAGTATTTTTGAACGTTTTTCACGAAAACTATGTTTAAATGTTATTACCCCTTTCGCGGCAGTCCAATACAATTGTGCGGGTTACAAGATCGCGTTTAGCTCATCAGTTTTACGTGCTTTGTGGACGGGCCCAGTGGCGAACGATTGTGCGAATAGCAATATAAATCCATAATACCAATATAATACCTTCCCATCGCACAGGTTTCATTTCTAACTTCTTCGCTATCTCAGCAATTAAACTTTGGAACGTGCTCCCCCTTGATATTAAAAAAGCTCCTAGTAAATTCTCCTTCAAACGCAAAGTTAGGAAACACTATTTGAAGTCGCTGCACTCCTAATCATCTAATTTAGTCTTCGTCATAATTGCATTAAGTTTTTCATAACGTTTTGTAATTGATATATATATATATATATGTATATATAATTATTGTAATATCTATATATTTTATTATTTGTAAGTATATATGAATTTTATGTAATTTATATTTAACTTTTGATTTCCTAATATATTCAGTCCAAAATTGTCAACTCATCTTTTTCCTGTACCTACGTATTTTGATGCTTTTCTTTTTAACCCTAAGGTTGACTGGTAGAGAATGCCTTATGGCATTAAGTCCGCCTTATGTACCACAATAGTGCATAGAAGTATAAATAAATAAATAAATCCGGAAAAAAATCTCAGATTCGTAATCTACAACGTTCTCAGAATAACAAGTTTCGTCGTAGCTTGCGCCGGTCCAAAAGGGTTACTATAGTCCGACCGGATAACTCAGTCCTCGCCCGCGACGTTACAGGGACGCGGGGGATGACGCCTAAAAGATGATTTCTAACAAACGGCTAGCATCCGTCCGTATCCTTTCCGATCCGATGCGATGCGAGCCGTTTATTGGAAATCATATTTTAGTCGTCATCCCCCGCGTCCCTGTAACGTCGCGGGCGAGGACTGAGTTATCCGGTCGGACTATAAATATTCTTCTATACAAACATTATCGACATTTTCGAAATGTAAGCACAGTCTGCTCCGCGCGCGCTTACATTGCTCGCTTACATTGCGCGCTTCAATTAAAAGCTGTTTTTAATACCAAAAAATAAAAGTCGTTTCCCAGCAATTATTTTTGCTGTTTGTTACTTAGTTTGATGTACAGTATGCGTAGACTTCGGCTTCGTTAAGGCTATCTTTACACCCTGTATAATACTATGCTACCAGTGAGGAAAGTTTTGAGCATTAATGTGGATGGTCATAAGAGTAGAGGAAGACCAAAGAAACGTAAATGGATAGTGTGATAGATGGTATGACTCGAAAGAGGGTGGCTACTGAGACGACGGCTAATAGATATGTATGGAAGAAAACGACATACTGCGCCGACCCCAAATCCGTTGGAACAAGGACAGGAGGACGAATACTAAACCACCAGTATGTTGTAATTATTACGACCCACAAGAAATAATTATTTTGAGGCTTCGTCCTAAGAGACGTAATATACGATGCGTAGCGCTGTGATACGATAATTCTACGGCCAATGCTGTGACGCCGCGGAGTCATTACAGCAAAATGAGAACCAAAATGCAGCGCTACGTAGCTACGCAGTTAATATTGTAACTGTGTTTAATGCCGGCTGCACATTCTCGCCTAGACAGCTCGAAACATTATCTCTATCCCTTACTTTTAACATTAAATAGCAAAGGATAGCGTCTAAGTCTAGGGCTGTCTCAGCGAGGGTCTGGAAGGTTTTTTAAATAAAGGTTCCCACAGATTTTCTTTATCAGTCTTTACAAACTAATGTCAAACGAGTCCCCACTGTCCCACCCATGAACAATTTGACAGCACACCGTGTTTAAGTATACACGGCAGCACCCGCGCCCCCTACAGGCATCTTTTAACAAGTTTGTACTATGTAACGTACGACTACCTGCAGGTACAAAGTTTTAATCGTTCCGAAAACTTCCTCCAGCACGTCGGAAAAGGATACGGGATACAACGTTTAACTTACAACAAAATACTTATGTTTACATGTTTGTGTTATCTTTTTCTGCGGTAAGTGTTGAGTTCTTAGATATGAACTCAATACTTAATAGGGTTATTTATGCATAAAGAGTTCTTCATTTTGATATGTTCTAATTTTAAAAACCTTTCTTTTTGCATTATGATGCTTGTTCTGTTATCATTGGAGGGGTTTTAATCTAAGGTATTGATGAAGTTCGATTGATTTTTGTCAAGATTTATCACATTTTCGGCTCAAGCCAGTATCCATTTCAAAACCCGCCATAATAACGATTTTTCCCGACGTACATGTTGTATTTTGATCCAATTTCTGTGTTTTTTTGTGCAGTCCGCCAACCCACATCAGGAGGTCTACTCCGAAAATCGAACAACGAAGTTTCGACTGACAGATCGCACGTTTTCCAACCACGAAAATGATTCAGATCCGACGATCGATTCGATTTCCACGATTTGACATTTTGTCTTTCGTTCACCTTACTTCCAAATGTTAATTGACAGCTAATAGTTAGTTGTTTGACAATACTTGGATCGTATATTTATAAGTTCGATGGTCGTCGTTGTTTCGTTTCGCCCCGAAACTTAGAAATTAGTTTTTCGGTGTAGGTCTCTGGCCAACGATCTAAGGCCAATCTTAGGTTAAACCCTTTTCATTCTGAGAAGAGCCCCGTGCCCAACAGTGGAAGTAACAACCTGAACATTTCAAATAACCCTCCAATGCACACGGTATCACTATAATATCATCAAAAAAGCAACATTCATAAATAGTCCATAAAAATTGTTCCGTAAATACAACTTCCAGTCGGCGGAGTATAAAATGGCGTATTATTTGCATAAAACCATTGCAACTTGCAACGTGTAAATAAAATGCGCTGCGATAGTTGACAATCCGTAATCGCTGTCATACAATTCCCACTGCGAAGTTCCGATAACGTTTTGTGCGGTATAAAAATGAATATTAAAATTGTATACAATTGAATAGTGTTGTACGGCGATAATAGGAAATGTACTTGCACGTATTTATATTTACTTTGAGCATAAGCTTATTGATATATTTGAGTACATGATACTTTTATTGTTTAGGTAGGATAGGAGGGGGTACCAAGATTGTGATTTGCGCTGACACCTATGAGGATAGGCTCTTATTAACATAGGACAGAGAAGGGTAGAAATAGAAAGAAAGATTACAGATCGTGACACATCACACATCACAGAATAGACAATATAGGAAAAACCTATTTGTCTATGTGCCTCATGTGTTTAGTGGCCGCCACCTCGACTGGGAAGCGTTTATTTATAAATTGTTTTGGGTTCTTTCCACTGAGGATTGTGCCTGATTAATATCAGACTGAATACCAGTATTTTACACGGTTATAGTGCCATCAGAGCTCCGTAACGCAGTTACTGGGAAATGCCGTTATGCTTAAATCAGTTGTCTGACTTTCGGGCTTCTGACTACCCGTAACAACTGTTACTGTCATAGGTATTTGTATAACGCCTGGGACTGGCGGTTTAACGTGTTCTCTGAAGCACGGAGGAACGGTCAACTATCCACGGACTAACAGCGACAAGCGCCGCTTATCCCTGCAGATCGTAAAATCCACGCGGTTGTTAACTCGCTATAAGCCCTTTGGGTATAGGCGTGACATGAATTATTTAAAGTAAGCAGAAGTATTCTCCCACTACAGGAGTCTGTACACCCACGTTTTGCGTTTTGTATTTAGTCCCATTGCCATTTTTCTAGCACAATTATGGTGTCAGGTCGGTCGTCCCTTAGGGCTCATTCAGAGGAGAGGTCCACCAGCAGTTGGTGGACCAAGACCTGCCGGGGTTGCGGTGCATGCTTAGGCGAATCTCGCGACCCCGGCCGACGGTCACAAGGAGGAACACCGTGGGTTTTTAGCCGGTAAGAGTCCGGCAGACCGCCTCGCCTACCCCGGGCGAGGGACATCCATGAGGATTTTCCACGATAAAAAAAGGGCTCATTCGTGGAGACGCGGCAAGTTGCGCGTCGCGCGGTGAGTAAAGACGCGCGGTGCGTAAAGACGCGCGGTGCGTCACGTTATTTTCCGTTCATGTAGAAGCGGCGTGTGAAACGTGGCGATACCTGCGATGACAAATACAAACATATTGCGATAAGTGGTCTCTTTTACGGTCACCTTATCTAGTAACTCCACGTGCATCACAGTGATGCCAGCCGCATGCTCCACCGCGAGCAACGCTACATATCAAGCAAACGCTTCTGCATGAACGCTCTCATAAATGGGAATAATAATATTATGTTCGAGTAATCGCAACGCACCACGCGACGCGCAACGCGCCTCATCTCGATAAACGAACCCTTACAACTACTCGGTTGCCCGACGACGGAGAGGATTTGTATGTATTTCAGATTCATTAAAAATATTTAAACCAAACTCAAATTAACACCGATAATTCAGTCTTCATCAAGCTGTCTCCCTCCCAGTCCTCCCGCCAGCAATGCCCTAAACCGAGGTCCGAGTCCAATTATGGGTCGCTGATGATGTTAGTAGTAGTAGTTAGCTTAGGTTAAGTATTTTACTCGTCCCCATTGGTTGGTGACCCTTCGGGTTTTGCCAATAACTGTCCGGTTACGTAGAAACGGTTCGCAAGACGATATACCTATACAAGGTTAGTCGGAAAAGCGGTACTAAGCCGCGGGCCACTTAATGTATCACTGATGCTTGTTTTAAAGAAAGTGTTAAAATTTAAAAAATAGATTTTTTTTTCCATGAAAAAATATTTTTACATACATACATACATAAACTCACGCCTTTTTCCCATGGGGGTAGGCAGAAACTATAGAACGCCACATGCTACGACTCTTACATACCCCTTTCGCTTCATCCACATTCATACATCTTGTCAAAAAAAAATATTTTTATATTAGTTTTTTCAATAATTCTTCATCTCTGATTTAGTTATGAATTCAGAAAAAGGAGTTTCTAATCCGTGACCCCAAATATGACGTAAAATGTAAACACATCTGATCATAGCTGAGGATAGATAGAATTTAGCGTATTTTTGATGAATCCTTTGAACAGCTATTTCTCTTGAACTATGACTTATGGGGAAATTTATAGAACAAAAGTTAGCCAGTATTATAGATACTTTAACACCCTTTCCGACTAACCTTGTATAAGCAACCGATTAGAAAAAAAAACCCAAACTCAAATCTGGTAGGAGGTCCGTTTTGGATTGCTTTTAATCCAAAACGGACCTCCTACCAGTTAAGTCCAAAGGCTTTTTATACCTGTCCTCTTACAATTAAACAAACGGAGCCATCCCTTTAATTAACTCCATCAAATTACCTTTTTTAATTCCCGTTCCCGGTATTTATCCTTTAAGGATAATGATAGGGATGCCATCAGTATCTCGCTGCGCCATACCAGGTCTATAAGGCGGTCCCTCGCGCGCTATTTAAAGGGTTAAAATGTTTATAACAACACTTTTATTTTACGCTTAGCATTTAGCTTTAATCTCAGTCGTTTCGCCGTATTTGTTTTTGTAAAATTAATGTATTTCCTTATGTAATAAGTTTTGGGTGCTTGGTAAAAGAGGTTTGTTTTTTATGGGGTAGTGTAATCTTAGTAGCTATTTTAAATTTTAAGGTCATGGTTTCTTTTTGCAAAATCAGTGATAAAAAAATGAAAATGAATGAGTCCGACGGTCACACCACTAGGTGTGACCGTCGGACTGCCAAGTCATAGGTCTCGAGTTCGAGCCCAAGGCATGCATCTTTGTCTTTTCGGATTGTGCGTATTGTATAATTATCGCTTGCTTAAAAACGGTGAAAAAAAACATCGTGAGGACGTCTGAGAAATGTTTCTCGATGGCATGTGAAGCCAAGTCAGAGGTCCATTCATGGGCGGCATAAACTCTGAAACCTGGTTAGTCACTAACCACACGAAAATAAGATTTTGTAAAAGGATTGTGGTTTAGACTTTAAAACGTAAACATAATTATACCGCTTAAAATAGTTTAGTTATCTACCTAGTGCCTCATAATACAAAACATGATTGTTATGCTGCGTCCAGACCTGCCGAATGCGCCGCTCGCGAGCCGCTTGCGAACTGCGCGCGTGCTGCTCGCGTGCAGTTACAGCGAACGTTTGGTGCGCCGCTCTAGTGCAACTCCGGCAAGGCTCGAATGGGGCGGGCGTGCAGCGCGCGCGCGGCTCGCGCGCCGTTTGTGCGCTACTTTCGCGTTTGAACTATGAGCCTCAGTTGTGAATTTGCTTCCGAAGATGTCGGACCATACGACTGCCATTAGTATAATTGCTGCAGCATCGGCTATTTTATTACTGACAAAAACTATAAGGAAAAACAGAAGACGTTGGTGGCAGGTTCCACGAGCGGCACGCGCGAACCACCTGCGCCGCTGGCGTACGGCGCGTAGCTTGCGCGCGAGCGGCGCGCGGACGGCGCGCGAGCTTCGTACGAACATGAAATGCACGCGCGCTGCTCGCGAGCGGCGCATTCGCGGCGCGTTCGTCAGGTCTGGACGCACCATTAGGAAAGATTCAATTTTAATTTTAACAATTAATGTAACTGCTTACCTATTACTATTATTATGAAGTTCTTCGATATGGGAGGGGCTCGTGGCTAATTAAAAACCGCGCATATCAATATTTGCAAGGTTAAGCTGCGCTTGCCATGGTCAGTCTGTCGATGGGTGACCATTCGTTAGTCGTTACACATAAAGATCTGTCCGTGCCTCGGAGAGCACGTTAAACCGTCGGTCCCAGGTGGTGTCATACGAATATTTATGACAGTCGTTATCAGAAGCCCGAATGTCTGACAATCGGTCTAAGATTAGGATATCGGCATTGCCCAGTTACTGGGTTGCGGAGGTCTGATGGCAGTCGCTCCATGTAAAATACTGGTATTCGCCGCATCTGGTGAGACTGGAAGCTAACCCCAACAAAGTTAGGAAAAGGCTAGGGAGAACATGAAGTTCTTGGATATGATGTTAACTAAAAAACGGGTCTTCTAGTTTTGCTATATCCGTCTTCGCCGACATTACATCTATGGAATTAATAAGTCGGTGTAAATAGATAATAACGTTGTCCGCAAAGAATGGTTAGAAAACTATTAGTAAATATATCGCGTTGTGAATATTTTATAACCAACTCGGTCTTTAGCAATGGCAATTACACTGCCAGATAGGTATTTACTACTAAGTACGTGAAACTTTATACATTTCAAACCTCAAATTCCATTAAACCCATAAAAATGCGCGGGAAATTCTCCCTCATCCGATTACAGGCATAAAAGTTACCTACCCGTCAATCAAAATGATTACCGCGTAATATTACCCACAGACTACAAAGTACAGAGTGATCGCAAGGTCGGTGCATGCCAGGCCAATTTCATTATGCAAATTCGTATGAAATGTACGCGAAACACGAAGCGTATAGCGACTTAATTGATGAGCAAATTTACATGCTAATAAAACGCTGTGCCACTGAGTAGATAGGTTCAGAAGGTTTCTCAAGCACTTTGCTAACGATAGGGGTAACTACAACTGTCGCCGGCGGCAGCTTCCGACCAACGGCGACACTTACAATTGTACTGTGCGCAAATGCGATCACAGACGCTGCCGCTGACGTGTTGACGGCAGTCGTCGACGACTGCAGTTACCCCTGTCGTCGTCCCAGTTTTATACAGGGCCTTGGATAAAATTGACTCATTGTTCTATAATTAGTATTCCACACAAACACTTCTCTAATATACGGCTTCAATAAACGGATTTGAGACGGAATTTTAGAGGATATTACCATGATCACCGAGCGTGGCAAACGCATTTGTGATTCATGATGTTTCAATTAACGAATAAGAGTCATATTTTACAACAAGAGGGTTTTTCAGTGCCGAGGTCCACACGAAACATAAGGTTGTTATTCGTTCTCAGACAGATTAAAGCCTCGTATCCACTAGGCAACAATTGACGCGCAACATGTGACACTCAATATGTTCGGCAGCAATGCACAATATCGCGCGACGTTGCCAGCTGGCGCGCATCATCACGTACGGCTTGTTGTTTGTTTCGGTGCAACATGCAGTTGAGCATCAAATGTTGTCGAGTGGAGATGTGACGCGTAGAAATGTCCGGTGGTGTAACGAATACACTGCATACATTTTCTTTATTTTGTAAGTAATTTTTAAACCCACCAACGTGACTTTTTTCGTTTTGTTTCATTTTTCGATAAAATTATAACTACCACCACTGAAATCAACACTAGTTCCTCTGGCGACATGTTGTCGACGACTGATGCGAGCGAAATCATGTGTAGACAGACAACGTTGCTAAACAAAAGTTCCGCGCTGACTTTCAACACGTTGAGCAACATGTTCTGCAACATATCGTGCGCCAAATGTTGCCTAGTGGATACGAGGCTTAAAAATCTAGTGAGAAACAATAAGATCATGCCATTATGAACCTTGGTTCCCTGGAGCCTGTACCTGGTTAACCCCACCATTGCAGTAGCTTAGAGACGTTTTGGACCAGCGTGTGTGTTGCATCTCATTCCAAACATACCTTCTGGATCTGTATCTATGATACAACCATACGTAGTAACGTAGATTCTGTGTAATTGCAACGAAAACCCGATAATGGGGTTTGATAAGGGAAGCATGGAGCGTGATTCTGTGGGGGGGAGTAATTATACGGACAATGGTTAATGACGTTGCATGTATGTGGAGTCAGTAAAAATTTAATACTTTTTTGCCTGGAATTGCTTTTGAAATTCGTTTTCATAAAGTCGCTTTCATAAAGAATTACGCAAACATTCTGTGGGCTTTTGGGAATTTATATTTTGTTTACTGAAATGTGTAAATATTCAGGGATTGAAAAACTATTAAATTATTTTATTATTCTTTAGTTGTTTATTTATCTTATTACGCATGACAAAATTGTTTTGAAATGTTTGTTGATAAACATACCTACCTAATGAAAATACATGATGAAAAAGTACAGTAACAATTTGATGTTTTAATTTCGCTAGCGTTCTTTTAAACCAATTTACTCCGTAAAGTCACCACGATAGTCAAAGGTATGGTTCGGGCGACGGGTCGTGGCCACTCTGAACATAGACTTTGTGAACTTTCGCGCATGTACACTCGTGAAGAAAACAGTTACTGTAACAACTATTAAATAAAGTTTACTTAGCTAATGGCCAATCCTAAGATCGTAGTAATTAAATGTTATCTAAAAGCTATTTTGTTGCTTAAAAAATCTATTTAGCAACCACCTGCATGATGTTCAGAGAGGCCAAGATAAATTGGCTGTTAGGATCCTTACGGGATAAAGAATAAAATGTAGACTGTATTATTTATTTTATAGAAAATCGTAAAACAATAGGGTAGTTGACTAATATTAAAAATGTACAACAATTTAGTATTATTTTAAAGAAAGTTTAGATACAAATTGATATGTGAAAAAATAAATAAAATCGATGAAAAAAAAGAGGAGCTAAATGCTTGCGAAGTTTGTGGAGGGGGCATTTTCTGTCCTTGTCGCGCGAAATGGATATTGTACGGAGTGATGTCAAATAATTATGAAGTTTGCAAGGTATGACGTCATTGTGGCGTCATGTTGTCTCTGTCTAGTGAGCAATTTTCAATCGTTTATAATTTGGGCATTATATTAAATATTTAATTAGTTTTTTCACTGTTGCTTATCATTTTTGCAACAGTTTCGAGATTCTAACAAATAAAATTATAGTCAAATACACTATTGCAGAGTTATTTTTTGTGGACAGCCGACCGTTTCTAAGCAACGACTCTCGTTTTTATTCTAGAGGGCGCGCTTACAGCGCGGCTGCGCGGGGTTGCGGTGCGTGGACATGGCCGTACTGTGGATTAAACCTCAAATGCCTCATTGGTCTAGTGGTGGCAAGCGCGACTGCTGATCGCGAGGTCCTGGGTTAAATCCCCAGGTCGGTCAAAGTGTTCTTGGGCTTTTCCGTGTGAAATTCCTCAGTAGCAGCCCGGACTTTGGATTTGTGCCCGGTTGATGGCAATAGGCTCGCATCTTATTACATGGGACTTACACATAACGGCGAAATTAGGGTGTTACTATATACACCTCTGCCCACCTTCCGGGGAATACAGGCGTGATGTTATGTTTTATGTTGTACATTAAACCACAAAAAATAGCAGTAATTGAAACAGACACAGCCAACTACAGTTACCGACAAGATTAAACAGATTTACTTTATCGGAACTAAAGATACTAAGACTCTGATTTTAACCAATGTTCAAGTTCTGGAGCAAATGAAGTGCAAATTGTTTGTGAACTAGGTTTGTTTCTTCTGATCGATACCGCTGGATTCAGCGCTCGTTCTGCTTAATTGTACAAGTACAAGTGGGCTGTAATTGGAAGTTTAGGGAGCGTTGGAAGATTGTAAGCGAAAACATTATTGACGACAGAAATATATAAGAATGAAAAGAGATCATCGAGCCAGTAACACAACAGTATTTTTTTTTTTTAATTTTGGCCTTTTTTTGTAACTAAGCTTAGTACGTTAACCAAATTTATTTTTTAAATTCATTATTATCAGAGAAAAATACTTTTGTTTACTTTTTATATTTCACAAGACAATATCTAAATTGTTAAAAATGAGGACTGCTTTGTTGGTCTAAGACAGTGATCGCAAGCGCGAATGCTGATTATGTGGTCCTGGGTTCGATCCCCGTCGAGTAAAGTATTATTGGGTTCTTCCATTAGCAATTTCTCAGTTAATCGCAATAGGCTCGCCCCCTATTACATGGGACTTAAACATAACGGTGAAATCAGGGTGTTACTATACACCTCTGCCCAACCCTTAGGGGAATATAGGCGTGATGTTATGTTTAATATGGAAACAAAAATAAAAATGCTTCCTGCGGGACAAGCCTAGCCTAGTGCAGGTACTCTTTGGTAACATGTTGCAACATGTTCTCCACTATAGTAATAAATTAAGTTATGTTAATTTTAAGTATGTGGGAACATATAAAACCTTTTAACAATAAAGAATATTTATTATTAAAACATCCTTGCCCGGTAACAACGAAAGGAATTCGAAAAAATAACCCCTTCTTAGGTAATTTAGACACTACCACACTTTATTTTATTTTATTTATTACTAGCTGTGTCCTCACGGCTCGGCCTTTGTTACTCAGTGATAATGTAGCTTTCAAACGGCAAAAGATTTTTTGAAATCGGTCCAGTAGTTTTTAAGTTTATTCGTTACATACAAAAATCCAAAAATACAAATCTTTCCTCTTTATAATATTAGTATAGATTTATTTAATAAAATTAAAAAAGAAACACTTTGCCCCACACTAGGATTTCTCCTGTATCGTGGGTGCGTTTACAGACACAAATCTTCACATGCACAAACATCCTGACCCAGAACAACTATTTTTAGGCCAAACAAATATTTTTCCGTGCGGGAATCGAACCCACGACCCGTAGCGCAGAAGCCGATCGCTCAGCCACTGCACCAAACGTGTCGTCAAACACTATAATTAAACTCAACTAATGAAATTTTTCTACTTAACTTAAACTGGTAATTAAGGCATAGTATAAAACTAACCAACATAAAGACTATAAATTAAATTATACATCTAAATTTTATTTCATTCACTGCTGTTAAAATTATTTTAGCGCCGCTCAAAACTTCGCATATAAAACGGAAAGTTTTTAATGTTGGGTATTATAATAATTAATTAACGTACACACTTCTGCCGACAGATGCGTTAGTGGCGCTTCAGTTTCAATTATAAAAATAATAATTGAAGTGCTTTTTATTTTAATATTTTGCACGTTACCTCTTTCTACATAAAATAATTTCTAACCATATAGGTATGTGGTACCCGTGAGCCTCGAGGCTAAACTTTGCGAGGCTAAGCTGTGCTTGAAGCGGCAATCTGTGGATGGGTGACCGTTCGTTACACATCGAGACCTCTCCGTCCCTCGGAGAGCACGTTAAACAGTCGGTCCCAGGTGTCATACGAATACTTATGACAGTCGTTACTGGTAGTCAGAAGCCCGAAAGTCTGACAACCGGTCTAACGTTAGGATATTGGCATTACTCAGTAACTGGTTTGCGGAGGTCTGATGGCAGTCACTCCGTGTAAAATACTGGTACTCAGCCGCATCTGGTTAGGCTGGAAGCTGGCCCCAATATGCTTGTGAAACGCCTAGCTATAACCTATGTTCTAGCTAGGCGTTTCACAAGCATATTGGGGTATACCTATGTATGTGGTCGTTTTTCTCGCCTATCTTGGTAGTATGTACGATCTTTTTAAGTCAATTGCAATTTATTTATTTTTTAACCGACTTCCAAAAAGGAGGAGGTTACTATGTTCGTCTGTATGTATGTTTTTGTTTTTTTTGTTTTTTGTATGTTCATCGATATTTTCGCCAATTGTGAACCGATTTTAATAATTCTTTTTTTAATGGATAGGATATACTTTGAAGGTGGTCCCATTTAAATTTGGTGAAGATCTGATAAAGAACTTCGGAGATAGACAATGGAACTCCTCAATGACGAACAGTACGCATATTGTGATGATGTGATTATGTTACGAGCAGCGTCTTTAGTAGGTCCAACCAAGTTTTAATTAAGTCCACTAAAATTAAAAAAATTAAAACGTTTTTACAAAAAATTTAAATTGACTTAAAAAAAGAATAAAATAATTACCATATAAAATTAACAGTTTCAAAAGTCGGTGCCTTCAATTTGGTTCAGCGTGGATCAGCACCGACTTCTGAAACTGTTAATTTTATATGGTAATTATTTTATTCTTTTTTGAAGTCAAATTTTTTTGTAAAAAAGTTTTTGTTTATAACATCATCACACAACTGCTTCAAAATTATTTCTGCTGTCATCACAACTTCTGATTGCAACAAGAAAAACTTATTTTACAGTCATTTCGTTAATAGCATAAACATTAAGAATAATAATAATAATATGTTCCTGTCAAGACTGAGCAATAATTATATACACATATATAAACTCACGCCTTTTACCCATGGGGTTAGGCAAAAAATACAGAACGCCACATGCTACGATCCTTACATACTCCTTTCGCTTCGTCCACATACGGTTGAGAGTACTACGCATCTGTTCTTTGTGAACAACATCACCAATAACATCAATAACATCGATGTATGTCTTACTAGGGCGTCCTGTACCGGCGTTTCCACTGACATCAGCCTTATAAATTCCTTTTTTTAATCGCTGTTCACTCATTCTCTCTACATGACCAAACAACCTAAGCATACTCCTTTCAATTTTTGTCACTACATAATTATGTTCAGTACATTATCAACCAGCATTAGTCCACTGTTTGACGGCCATAAGATAGGTCCTCAGGGACATCGCCACAATCACGCTGAATCGATAATCGGAGTAAGATGTAATTAGTTCACGGTTGAAAGCTTTTCTCCGCATAATCCCTTAGTAGTGTCTTACGAGACCCATGGGAGACAATGGGATGGTAGTCCGAGACCACAGATATTAAGTTACATAGATACCACCAGGCGCAGATCTAGCCCTCAAAAAAGGTTGTGGTCACAGCCCCCCGAAAATCAGCCAAGTGCGAGTCGGAGTATGAACTCGCTCATGATCGATATAGTGCATTCCTACATAGGAGATGTTTACAAAATATATGACGTCCTGACCACGATTTTGTACAGTGTTTAGTTCCACGTGGGCAAAGCCGTGGAACGAACACTAGTAAATTAGTAAACCTGTAAAATGTTTGTTCGCTTACGAAAATTACACATCACAGTGTCACATTTAGACTCTAAACTACTATCGACATCAATAGACCGTAAAAATGTGACGTCACAAGTCTATTAGGGTTGTGGGCATCCCCATCGTGCCCATAACGGTGGATCCGCGCTTGGATACCACTAGTTTGTCAAATTGTATAAAATCAAGGCAATTTTTTGTTCCAACTACAATGCGCGTCAAATAACTAAAACCAAGATGGCGTCGATTGCGTGATCTATGTGAGGTTCGGGTCATATGATTCGTTTTGATGAAACCAATAGATTGCAGTTGGTGTTCAGGGTCTCATGATGGAGCTAGGAGGTGGATAGTGGAACTCTTCAGTAGCCACTGAAACTACTAGTAAACCTCTCAAGTTTGGCAGTCGACGCCATCTTGGTTCTAGTTATGACGTGCACTGTACCTACCTGGCGAGAGGCAATTTAGTGGTGAAAAGTAAACATTCGCCTCAGGCGCATCTTCACAGTATAAAGTCGCGCACACGCATCCTGCAACCATTCGCACTTGCGGAAACGGAAACGGTCGAGAGGGAACTGAGTTAGTACCGTAACGGGTAGGAGCGTGGCTCCTACCGAGTGGCACGCAAAGTAGGTCAGCTTGCGTTATCTATTTAACTCTATATCTATGTTCGTGAACAAACACTGCAAGGATAGGTGGAAATCAAACGCTTCAGTTAATAGCCGCTTTTGTATGTGTAGTTTGTAGTTAAATACAATAGTGTTCCTTTAAAACAAAATTTTCTTGTAAATAAGTTTGTAAATGAAAAAAAAACTGTTCATACATATCGATTTTGGAAAGCCAATTTTTAAGATTTTCTTATATTTTTTCTGCAAAATGGAGGTTTTTATGTATATAAATCACCCTTTTAAAATTAACAAAATTTAAACATGCCCCGGATTACCACCAGCAGTGGAGTAGATGACCAGACCTCGTTTTGTCACCTAGGGCCGGATTTTTTGATTCCTAGTTACGTCAACCAAAGGTTAAAAAATGGATGAATTTTTAAGCTTTGGTTGATTTAATTAGGGATCAAAAAACCGGCCCTTAGTAGACTACAAGTTTTATTAATTCAATAAGTTTATTCAGGACTAAGTTCATTCAGTACGAAAGTGGTACAAAAAATCAAAGCAATATTAGACCAAATCGACTTTGGCTATTAGATTTATTTTCCCTATAGAACAGACTTTTCCAAGAGGTTCTTACAACAGCTTATTAGTTCTCGAGCCACATATAAAACCCATATAAGAACAATTCTCGTATTCATTACTTATTTTAATCGAAAGCTTATGAGAGGTAAGCGAGGATGGACGAGGCCTAGATTGAATCAACAATGTCCTCGTCTTCGGGGAATTGAGCGTTGGTCGCCGCAACGATAATAATTCATATTATGGGTACGTTTATGATTTCCTGTTAACGCTTTGTACACACGACGACAAATCTATATGTTTCCAGTTTATGCTGACCTCTGATTGTACGGAATTTCCGTATGATGAGAGGTCAGCTTATATTGGACATTTATAGTTTGATTTGTCGTATATGTACGACATAGTTCTAATACCGACATGAAGCTTTATATTTTTAAGCGGAAAATTGTAACGTGTGTTTTTGTGTATTTTGTGCTTATTGCGATTGGAGGGGTACATGACCAATCACGAACCGCGCGGATCACACGATTTGCGAGATTAAACTGCGCGTGCTGCGGTCAGTCCGTGGATGGGTGACCGTTTGTTATACACCGAGACCCCTCCGTGCCTCGGAGAGCACGTTAAGCAGTCGGTCCCGGCTGTCATACGAATACCTATAACAGTCGTTACGGGTAGTCAGAAGCCCGAAAGTCTAAAAACCGGTCTAACCTTAGAGTATCGGAATTACCCAGTAACTGGATTACGGAGATCTGATGGCAGTCGCTCCGTATAAAATAGATACTGATATTCAGCCGTATCTGGTTAGACTGGAAGCTGACCCCAACATAGTTGGGAAAAGGCTAGGCAGAATAAATTCTAATTGTCATGTCAAGCATAGGGCCTCCACGAATGATAATAGGTACTTCAGTACGTCCGGGTCGCCCTGGGCAGTCAGCCCCGCTACCAACCCTGCTAACTGGCTAATCTTTTTATCACGGCTCATACAGCTCGTCCCGACACTACAAAGAGAGCTTTCAAATACTGATTATTCCGGCAGTAATTATTTAAATTTTGCTTAAACATTCAAACCAAAGCATTGCTTATTTTAGTATGAAGATGAAAGTCAAACAGTATTTTTAACCGACTTCCAAAAAAAGGAGGAGATTCTCAATTCGACTGTATGTTATTTTTATTTTATTGTATGTTTTTTCCGCATAGTCTGCTAATTCTGAACCGATTTTAATGATTCTTTTTTTGTTTGAAAGAGTATTCTTTCTAAGTGGTCCCATTTAAATTTGCTGAAGATCTGATGAAGAACTTCGGAGATAGACAATTTGAAGTCGGTTTTATTTATGTTAAAAAGTTGTTTATGATAAAACAAGACTCCGTCTAGTAACAATACGCATTTGGCCTCGAACTACACATGATAGCTAATATTTCCGGTATATATAACCCATAAAAAGAGCAAAGGCGTTTATTAAAACGTAATAAGTTAAAATGAAGGGGTTGTTCGCCCTGGCCAGCGTAATATAACAGCTGGCGGCGATCCAAATTGCAAGCCAACCCCTCAAGTGCCGCCACTTTAATACCCACAAAACTTTATGAAAATGAAAGAAAAGATCTATATTATGGAAGAGATATCAAATATGTAGGTAGCAGTTGAATTTGAAATGAGTTACGCTGTTTTAAAATATCATCGATTTGAATTGTAGGACCTTTTCAACATAACATAAATAACATCACGCATGTATTCCCCGAAGGGTTGGGCAGAGGTGTACAGTAACACCCTCATTTCGCCGTTATGTTTAAGTCCCATGTAATAGGTGGCGAATCCAAACACCAGGCTGTTACTTAGGAATTCCACACAGAAAAACCCAATAACACTTTGCCCGACCTGGGGATCGAATCCAGGACCTTACGATCAGCAGTCGCACTTACCATCACTAGACCAACGAGGCAGTTACCTAAGTATCCTAAGTACCTAGTAAACGGTTTTAATTAGCTTCACTTCGTATATTTGATGCAAATCTTGGGACAGATTTTTCAACTACTTCTGCTCAACCGATCCAAATTCAATTCCCATGACCATACAACTTTATACTATAATACTTCATGGAATACGTGCGTGTGAAGACTAACTGGACTTTGAGGGTCGTGAAGTTGGAGTCGCGTCTCAACACGAACTTCAAGTCGTTCGTGGTGCGTGTCCCGACACATCACCTCGACAAGTTCCTCAAGGAAGAGTTCTGGCCCGAGGGTGTTGTGTACCGCCGGTTTCGTGGCCAGCTACATGACACCAGTCAGCGTAACACGGCGCAGACACTTCGTGTATGTTAGTTTTAATAATTATAATGGTGTATGTATTTATAATATTTATAAGTTATATTAATATTGTATTGTATGTGTTTATATGGGCCTTGATGCCTGAAATAAATAAATAATAATAATAATAATTTCAACCTTCAATCCTCAAATCCTGATGATGCAGGGGTACTGTAAGATAAAACCGTTAAACATTAAAAGCTTTTTGTAAGGAATTCTTCTAACCTATATTTGAACCTTCTTTGAGGCTCATAGCAAAGCAAAGGTCACCCCATTTGAACTATGGCTGTCGTAAAAAACAGCTAATATACAATTAGCATCTGCTGAAGTGCATCGGTGCGGACGGAAGCGCAATTTACAATACAATAAAGAGGTCAGGTCAGGTCTACCAATCCAGATGATTATTGCCATTTTCCTCTTTGACCGTTTATTGTAGCGGTCATTAGAAGGCTCAGTTCAGCAGACGGGGCTCATGTGATGACAATGATATCTTTTATTTGTGATAGACTGCCTCTTCTGTTATTTTTACACTAATTACAATAATTAAAATAGTTAAAACTATTTCGTTTGTCCTGGGTTCAGTCCCCAGGTCAGGCAATGGTTTACCGTATGGAATTCCTAAGTAGCCCGGTGTTTAAATGTATGCCCGGTTGATGGCAATAGGCTCGCCCCCTATTACATGAGACTTAAATATAACGACGAAATGAGGGTTTAATGATACACCTCTGCCCATCCCTGAGGGGAATTCAGGAGTGATGTTATGTTTATGTTAAAAACTTTTTTACAAAAAATTTAAACCGACTTCAAAAAGAATAAAATAATTACCATATAAAATTAACAGTTTCAGAAGTCGGTGCTGATCCACGCTGAACCAAATTGAAGGCACCGACTTCTGAAACTGTTAATTTTATATGGTAATTATTTTATTCTTTTTGAAGTCGGTTTAAATTTTTTGTAAAAAAGTTTTTATTTTTTTCTTTTTAGTGGCCTTAATTAAAACTTGGTTGGACCTACTAAAGACGCTGCTCGTAACATAATCACATCATCACAATATGCGTACTGTTCGTCATTGAGGAGTTCCATTGTCTATCTCCGAAGTTCTTCATCAGATCTTCACCAAATTTAAATGGGACCAACTTCGAAGTATACCCCATCCATTAAAAAAAAATCATCAAAATCGGTTCACAATTGGCGAAAATATCGATTAACAAACACAAAAAAAAAAAATACATACAGACGAACATAGTAACCTCCTCCTTTTTGGAAGTCGGTTAAAAATAGTTAATAACTAATTGTAATTAGTGTTCAAAAACCATCCGAAACTTCATAAACTGTTGTATTAACCTCTTACGGTTAAAGTTGATAAAATTAACGTAATGACCGGTTTTAATTGATATTTATTTAACAGAATATGTATTTACTACACACCGTACTTATAGCAGAATCCTCCAGGTTTGTGTATGTGGAGCATTTTTTATTAAATTATATTAAGTATAGTAACTACCTCGTTGGTCTAGTGGTGGCAAGCGTAACTGCTAATCGTGAGATCCTAGGTTCGATCCCCAGGTCGGGCAAAGTGTTATTGGGTTTTTCCGTGTGGGATTTCTCAGTAGCAGTTCGGACCTTGGATTTATGCCCGGTTCATGGCAATAGGCTCGCCCCCTATTAAATGGGACTTAAACATAACGGACAAATGAGGGTGTTACTATACACTTCTGCTCAACCCTTCGGGGGATACAGGCGGGGGATATACTAAGTATCAGATCGCCATCCCCGGAGAATATAATGGCATTCTAAAAACACAACTTTTCAGAACATAATAAAAACCGATTTTTGACGACTGCTTGTCAAGTACTGCTTGTAACTGGCAAGCAGTCGTCAAAAATCGGTTTTTATTTTGTTCTGAAAAGTTGTGTTTTTCGAATGCCATTATACTCTCCGGGGATGGCGAAATATATTTCATCAAAGCAGCATACCTGAGTAATACCTATTCAGAATCAAACATTTCTAAGTACGCTTTAGATCTGAATATAATTTCTCAAAAGCCTAATCTATATAAAAATATAATGTTTTTACAAAGACTCGTACAAAATTCAAATGTTATCAAATTCAAATATAACACTTTCATCTTTAAAAGGCTTTTCTAAGAATTGTATATGCAGAACGTTTAATGTAGAAATGATGTTATTATATTATTTAAAATATTTTTTATACCTCAAAGATCTTAAAGCCATGAATACTAAGTATCGTCTTTTATATAGAACCATAATATTTTTGTATAATAACTTAAATAACAGCACGCCTGTATTTCCCAAAGAGTTGGGCAGAGGTGTATAGTAACACCCTCATTCACAGTTATGTTTAATTCCCATATAATAGGGGGCGATCCAATTGCCATCAACCAGGCACAAATCCAAACTCCGGGCTGCTACTGAGGAATTCCACACAGATAAACCCAATAACACTTTTGCCCGACCTAGGGATCGAACCCAAGACCTCACGATCAGCAGTCGCGCTTGCCACCACTAGACCAACGAGGCAATTGTATAATATAATGTCCAATATTTTTACTTACTTAATTTCAGCAAAACCGCTGGCCCGGATAGACCAAAAAGTTTACCCAAACGAGGTCCGTGTTACTCAATCTATCTGTTTTTTAAAAAGAACCTTAAAGCTCTTTACTACGTGGTGGCCAGTATCCATTAACTTTTTTTTAAACAAACCCTCACAGACCGGCGTGGCTTGCGGTGCATCAAAACATGATTTTGCAACTTCATAGCAACAAAGTACAACAAGATATAAAAATGCAATTAAAAAATTAAAGCTACATGTTAGCCTACACCTACATACATATCGTCACCTGAAAGACTATTTAAGTGCCATTTTGGCTAAAATGAATTATATATTATATCTTTGGATTGGATTTTTTTTTCTGCGTCGATTAGTTGGGATTTCGTATTTTATTCTATTATATTATATTTATTTACACAGAAGTGATAGCCTAGTGCTGTGACCGTTGGACTGCCAAGTTATAGGTCTCGAGTTCGAACCCAAGGCACGCACCTCTGACTTTTCGGATTCATGTGCGTATTGTATTGTTACCACTTGCTTAAAAATGGTGAAGGAAAACATCGTGAGGAAACCGGCATGCCTGAGAGATATTTCTCGACGGCATGTGTAGCCAAGTAAGAGGCCCATGGATGGCATAAACTCTGACACCAGGTTAGTCACTAACCACACGAAAAGAAGAAGAAGCCAAAATGGCACTTAAGTAGTATTGGCTTTCCGGTGACGATATAATCGCGCCTGTTTCCCATTGGGGTAGGCAGATACTATAGATTTCCACCTGCTCCGATCCTGACATCGCCTTTTCGCTTCATCTAAATTAATTAACCTTCTCATGCATGCTCGTCGGTTTAGGGTGCTACCAACCTGGCCCACTAGGTATCAAAAGAAAATATAGCATCTAAAAATAATCAACTCTATAATAATAGAGAATAGCTAAAGAAAAGATTTCATAAATTTATGTATAACTTTCAGTTAAACTTTAAAAACTTTTTAGCACAAACCTTACAAAAGTATTTAATTCATTGGAAAGCAATTCCTTGTCGGAACT
The DNA here is from genome assembly GCA_910594945.2 of Amphipyra berbera. Classification (NCBI taxonomy): domain Eukaryota; kingdom Metazoa; phylum Arthropoda; class Insecta; order Lepidoptera; family Noctuidae; genus Amphipyra; species Amphipyra berbera. The sequence continues at coordinate 17,949,753 of OU343128.1, read as the reverse complement.
GTTTGGATTTCTGTTATGTCTGTATATTTTCTTTGATTTTAACATTTTATTTACCTGCATGTACCAATATGACATTTTTAATGTCATAATATTAGGTACTAGCGGCCTGAACCCGGTTTCGCACGGGTGGACATTTTTTTAAAACATTTTGGGATATAAATATAGCCTATGTTACTAAGTGATAATGTAGCGTTCTAACGGCAAAAGAATTTTTGAAATCGGTCCAGTGGGTTTTAAGTTTATTCGTTACATACAAAAATACAAATCTTTCCTCTTTATAATATTAGTATAGATGTACAGTAGAGGAATGAAAATACAAGTATTTTTTGACAGGATATTGTGGTGACATAGTGATAGACAGAAGAAATGACAATTTATTAAATCATCTATTTGAATGATGTCATTGTTTTTACCACAAAACTCCTTAAAAATCAAATCAAAGACATTACATGGCACTACTACGTCATATGGAGGCAACAGGCAATTTTGATCTCTGCTACCTAATAATTAAACATGATTTTCCATGCATTGGTCTGTTTCGTTCAACAGTTTGAAAAAGTAACATGTGCCCGCAATATGGGAAAGGCATGAATTAGTAAACTGACGTATATTTTCATTCCCCTAGTGTACATACGTTGAAAATGTTTGTAAGATGATTGATCGAAGACACCACTGACTTACGGAGAAGGAAAACATCGTGAGGACTCCTGGACTAAATGGCCAACACGTAGTGAGTGATCGTGGTGATCAATGCGCGTTCCTTCTTTGGATGAGAACGAGGCCTTTGCCCTACAGTGGAACAATCAAACGCTAGTAAAAAAAAAGAACAAACTGACCAAATAAAAATGTCCACATAACTAACTTTGAGGTCTCTGTAAAATTCCTTTTGCAAAACCACAAAAATCGCATAAAGCCATTCTTCCCTTTATAGACTCCCGCTGAAACCCAACTTTCAGTACAGAGGATGCGTTAACATGGTCCTGCAACTTGTCCCATAAATACCAGGCTCACAGCGATGCATTCAGTCTCCCGGGCACCAAACTTCGTACGACCAAATATTTTTGCATACTTTTTCTAAACATTTTTTATGCGAGTTTTGTGTAGCAGCGTTTATACTATAATATGTATGAGGTTTTTTTTTTTTATTTTTTTTTTTTTTTTAAAACGTTGCCCCACACTAGGATTTCTCCTGTATCGTGGGTGCGTTTACAGACACAAATCTTCACACACACAAACGCCCAGACCCGGAACAACTATCTGTAGGCCATACAAATATTTGTTCCGTGTGGGAATCGAACCCACGACCCGTAGCGCAGAAGCCAATCGCTCAGCCACTACACCAAACGTGTCGTCGTATATAGGTTATATTTAGTTTTTGAATTAAAGTTAAGTTTATTGGTAACTAAGTATATCATAAACGTATAGATCAGTAGACACGAAGTACATGGTTCTATTCTTTTTCACAAGAATCAGTATCTGCGTTATGAAATCGTCTATGAGCCACGTAGTTTCAAGCGCTACGTAGCTCCGTAGCCGTCTTCTACGAAGCTACGTGCTCCAAAGCTACAAAATAATGTTACTTCAAAGCGTAGTACTTTTTAATTTACAACTTATCTTTAGAATACTAAAAATGGAAGAACGATAATTCTTTCATGAAAATGAACGTTCAAAATGATATTCAATCTTTCTTTCATTTTCTTTCTGTAGAAATATTATGTAGTTCCAATTTAATTGACTTAAGGAGATATCAGGCGACAACACTAGTGAAATATTGACTTCATCTTACTTTGTGTACAAGTCGATAAGGACTCTTAGAATTCCAGACGACGGATAAAAAAGCCCTTTCAGAGATCAAAATGCGAAATAAATAAGGCTTAGAGAAATAAATTTTGAAAGAGAATATCAAAAAATGTTTGAATAGAACTTTTTTATGTTGAACGTTATTTTTACGATTATTTACTAAGAGCTCTTGTGTTTAAAAGACTTGTATCGTTTGTAAATTGTAATCGGATTATAAATTAATTTACTTGGAATCAAAATTAAAAGTTCTTTAGAAAATATTATTTCATTAATTTGTTTAGATTTACTACAAAAAAGGATGAAATATCATTAAAACTTTTAGTTATAAATCTAAATAAAAATAGTTTACAGAAAATTAAAGTAGGTGGTCTACTTTAATTTTCTGTAGGTACAGTCACGAGTAATAATATGTATACACATAGCGAAATTAAAAAGCGATTGTCTACTAAAATATCTATTAGAATTATGAAATATTTAACACATAATTTTTACAATTATATACGAATTACTGTTTCGAATATTTCTTAATTACACTTTATTCTCTAAAATAAATTCGCTTTTTAAGTTAGCAATGTGTATACATATTATTACACGTGACTGTACATCAAATCAAATTACTAGTTTTTTTTTTTACCTTTTTTCTCGAGGCTTTAGTTCACTTTGCATGACTATGGAAGCCTCATAGGTACCTCCTATTTTATAATTATAATTATATATAAAAAAATAAAAATATTCCAAGTTTACTCGTAAAGAAGAACCTATGCAAAATTATATTTTGTAAAGAATGAGTTAAAAATGGAGACCTCATTTCAACGATAACATACTCATGACACCTTACTAATATTCTGGATGATATTACATGACATGTACACATAATACATAAAAACTATTACTGCGCTACTAGTAAAACTTCGATTTAATATACTTAATAATTTAGTTGATTATCGATTTTTAATAGATTATACGTTTGTATACTGCAAACTGCCCTATATATTTTTCTTGACAATTCTTTCCATCCAAAGGTTGTCTGGAAGAAATTGCTTTAAGCGATAAGCCCGCCATTTGTACTGTTCTTAATAATGTGTACTCCTTCTGTTTTATTTCTTTTAGTGTACAATAAAGTATATCTATCTATCTATCTAACTATCTATCTTTATAAATAATAATGAAATAGAGCCCCTACAGCAATTTGGAAGCAAGTTAGCAAGAAGTTAAACGAAAATACATCTCTTGATTAACTTCAACGCGTTTGAATAAACAATTTTAACAAAACACAAATATTTACACAAGTGAATCCGGATACAAAATCTAATCCGTACCCTCCAACTCCCCCATATTTTGATTAGAATTTCAGCTCATTGACGCGCGACGTTTCCAGATCACTTTGATGGAAATTATTCCCATTAACGCCTCAAAACAACGCCTGGAATGTCTATTGAAGAATGACCCCAATTCTGTTAACACTGACTAAACTAAACTAAAAAGAATGCCTAATATTTTACTTGCACATATAAAAATAATGTAATGTAAAGAGAAAAAAATCTTGAAGGGGTGAATCTGTTATATTAATTATGCTATAGCCAATATCGGTCTGTTCATATACTACAAACGTTCCCTGTACTGCACCCCGTTAGACCCCCCTCCCGATCTCCAGTATCTGGAAACCTCTATCTGTCGGTTAGGCATGACAGGACATCAGCCGATCACTATCGTGTCGGTCTACAACCCCCCGTCTAGTCTGAGACTTCCTCTCGAGAGCGACCTTAGAGCTCTATTCGATCTCGGCGGAGGCTCCGTTATCATAGCGGGCGACCTCAACGCCAAACACATCACTTGGAGCTGTCACTCCAATAACCCGGCCGGCCGGACACTCGAAGCACTGAGCCCTCTGCTCGACTTCGATGTGATAGCCCCCATGTCCCCCACTCACTATCCCGCCAACGTTGATGACAGACCCGACATACTCGACATTGCGCTCCTAAAGAACGTAGGCCTCGCCATACGCTCGATAGAAACGCATGAAGAGTTAGACTCTGACCACCGACCCGTTGTCCTAGACCTGGGTCCCCGGGGCGGTCCCCCGGATCCCGGTCTACCCGCGCCTACTAAAACTATCACGGACTGGCGGAAGCTAGAGGAGCGTCTCAAGTCTCCGTCGTCCGCCCATTTAGATTCAATCCCCGACAACATAGTGACAATCGCCGACACGTTGGGCGCTATCGACTCCCTCACAGGTCACGTACAGTCCGCGGTGAACGAGTGTTCACGACAGGTTCCAGCGGTGGAAGATCACCGCTGGAAACTGCCTGACGATGTGCGTGAACTGTTGACGGAGAAGAATGCGTCCGTACGCGCGTATGACACTTTTCCCTGCGAAGGCAACCGCCTCCATATGCGTTCTATGCAGCGTGCTGTAAAGAAACGCATACGGGAGGTTAGGGAGTCCCGCTGGGACAAGATGTTAGGCGAATTAGAGCCATCCCATCTCGCTTTCTGGCGTTTGCAACGCGCCCTCAAAAATGAATGTGTAGCCTCTACTCCCCCTCTCAATCGTCCGAATCAAAGGCCGGCCTTTGAAGACGACGAAAAGTCCGAATGCCTAGCCGACAGTCTAGAAGCCCAGTGTACGCCCAGCGCATTACCAGTAGACCCGGTCCATCTGTCCCAGGTGGATACCGAAGTCGAACGTAAAGCCGCTCTCCCCCCCGTAGAAGATCCTGATGATCCCCTGCCCCCTGTCACCGCGGATGAGGTGCAGGCGATAATCAAGAATCTTAAGCCCAGGAAAGCCCCCGGTCTCGATGGCATCACGAACAAGGTGATTAAACTCTTTTCCGCCCAGCTCATAGTGCTAATGACCGCCATCTTCAATGGCGCTCTTAGCAATAACCTCTTTCCGCAAGCTTGGAAACAAGCCACAGTTATAGGCATCCCCAAACCCGGCAAACCCAAGTGTGAGCCGTCCAGTTATCGCCCCATAAGCCTTCTCAATTCGTTTGGGAAGATTTATGAGCGTATCATTTATTCGCGTTTAAAGGGATTCGCATATTCCCATAACCTCATTCCCGACCAGCAGTTTGGTTTTCGTCCCACCCACTGCTGCACTAGGCAACTTCACCGTATTGTCGAACACATAAGCTCCGGCTTCATGTTTTCATACAAGACAGGCATGCTGTTCTTCGACGTAGCGAAAGCCTTCGACAAGGTCTGGCACAACGGTTTATTATATAAACTGTACCAATTCAACGTGCCAGACCGTCTCGTGCTCATCATTCGAGACTTTCTGTCGGATCGCACCTTTCGCTACCGAATAGACGGCACGCTTTCGTCTCCACATCCGATCCGAGCCGGAGTCCCTCAGGGCTCCGTGCTAGCCCCCCTTCTGTTCACGCTGTACACCAGCGACATTCCCACTCATGGCAAGGCCCAGTTGGCACTTTTCGCCGACGACACGGCTATTTACTACACGGGTAGTGACTTAAAATCGATCTCTCGCATCTTACAGACCGCAGCCAACCGCCTCGGCGCTTGGTTTCGGAAGTGGCGTATCGAGGTGAATCCCGAAAAGAGCGCAGCAGTTCTTTTCGAGAGGCACGGCGATAACCACTCGCGTTGTCCCCCAGTAGTCATGTTTGGAAAAGAGATCCCTTGGGAACTGAGCGTCAAGTACCTGGGGGTTATCCTAGACCACCACCTCTCGTTCCGGCAACACATCAAAAAGGTGCACGCTCGCGCCTCTTTTGTTGTGGGCCGGTTACACCCCATGATTAGGGCGCGCAGTAAGCTCTCGCTTAGAAATAAGTTGAGACTTTACCTGACGTGCATTCGCCCCATATTAACCTACGCCAGCGTCGTGTTCGCACACGTTAGGCCATGTCGCTTTAAAGCATTCCAGATCTTGCAAAACCGCGTATTGCGCAGAGCCGCGGGCGCTCCGTGGTATATGCGCAACGTTCAGCTTCATTTAGATTTAAAAATGCCAACGGTAAGGCAATATCTCAAACGCACGTCTAAGCGTTACTTCGACCATGCCCCGAGGCATCGGAACCCCCTCGTGACCGCCGCGTCCGATTATAAACCCTCCCAGATTAGCATAGTCCGCCGTCCCCGGCATGCGCTACTAGAGCCCGATGATGAGATCACCCTCCTCCAGGAGGCGAATAAATCGACTAGCACTATACACATACACCGCCGCCGCCGACCGGCGTATCGCCCTCGCCGACGAGGCCCCTCGCGACGTCCCACCGCCGCCGCCCCCGATCCACCGTGCTCACCCGCCGCAGCCGCGGAGCCGGTCGTCCCTTCTGACTCCGCGCAGTCACCATGACGCGAGAATACAGCCCTCATCAAGCTGTCGTATCCCTCCCAGTCCTCTTGCATTCGGCACCCTGAGAGTTCGAGTCCCCCCCTGGGGACGCTCTCAGAGGTGTCGCTGCTATAGTCATAGCCATGATGTTACAGTAGTTAGCTTTGCGTAGTTAGCTAGGTAGTTAGATTAGTAGGTATTGGTTCGGAGACCCTTCTGGTCTCGCCAATAATAGCCAGGTTACGTAGAAAAGGTCCGCAAGACCATCTACAATAGTCGATTAGGAAAAAAAAAAAAAAAAAAAAAAATATCGGTCTGTCAGGATTGCGAGCATATTAAATAAAGTAAATGAAACCAACATAGACTCTCTACCACTGAGAGTAGGTACTTATATTTAGGTTAGTGGTTAGTTTCACAAGCTAGTTCACAATATAACAAGACACAAGATCAGAAAATAAGGACAAGCTAATCAGATATAAAATAAGGACAAGCTAATCAGATATAAAATAAGGACAAGCTAATCAGATATAAAAGGTCAGACTTCTTCGCCGGTTTGACATAGAATCCTCTGCTCCGTCGAATAACCACTGTTTTTATGACGTCGGGTACGTTGATTCATCTTGACGACTCTCTTTTATCAACATTGTCCAGTGTTACCAGCTACCGACAACAAGAAAGAGATGGAAAGAGGGCTGTCAAATTATATTTCTAACTTTCATTAGACACACGTACATTTTTCGGGATTCCCCGACTAGTTTTGGACCCAAATGAAGCCCTTTATCATGAGCTGAACACACGGTGAAGTCCCGAAAAATTCACGTGATTAAACCGTAAACTATCATAAATTAGGTTTCGAAACCGATTTAGACGTACGTGTTTAGTTTGACAGATCTAAAAATATTCTGTCTCTTTCTTGTTTAACGTTTTAATGAAAGACAGCAATATTTTTGCCATCGGTAGCTGATAACACTGGACAATGTTGATAAAGGTGGGTAGTCGTCAAGATGAATCAACGTACCCGACGTTTTAAAAAGAGTGGTCATTCGACGGAGCAGATGATTCTATGTCGAACCGCCGAAGAAGTCTGACCTTTTATATCTGCTTTGCTTGTCCTTATTTTCTGATCTTGTGTAAATTATTATATTGTGATCTAGCTTCTGTAACTAACCACTAAGGGCGTGGACACATGTCTACGGTACGGCACCGCTACCGGAAGACGGCACGGCGTCGTTCCGCGGCACGGTGCCGTGTACGGTGCACCGCGGTGGCATACGGCGAACCGCTCGGTAGTTAATGTTTTGTTGTTGTTGCTTCATATTTCCTCTCAAAATGACCTCCATCATGGTTCATTATAGAAAGATATGGATTCACCCAATATTTTCTTTGTAGTCTGTTTTTTCTTTATTTGTCGCCTTAGTAACGGGAGCAGAATACGTCTTTCGAGGTCAATATCAAGACAATAACTGAACGATGGTTGCTGCCTTGTGCCCGCGATGCACCGTGCACGGCACCGTGCCGCGGCACGACGCAGTGCCGTGTCCCAGTAGCGGCGTGATGCCGTTACACGGTGACCGGTGCCGTACCGTAGACATATTGTGTCCACGCCCTAACGTAAATGAAAAGCATTCTCAGTGGTGGAGAGTCTATGTTGGTTCCATTTACTTTATTTACCCTGCTCGCAATCTTGCCATACCGATATTAGCTATAACTGTAATGATAGATTCACCCCTACAAGATACTGTTGTATCTAATACCTTTAAACGAGCAATTCTTGTATATATGTATATATATATATATATATTTATATATATAATCTGAATCTCGGAAACGGCTCCAACGATTTTCATGAAATTTAGTATGCAGGGGTTTTCCGGGGCGATAAATCGATCTAGCTAGGTTAAATTTTTAGAAAACGTCGTTTTATCTGTGTTTTCAGGCAGTGAAAAACTGCTACAATATCATTAGAATACGAAGGTAAATTTCGCCGTCATCCACAATCTTATTGTAGCTCAGGCCCACCTGACCGCCCGATTTCCCAAAATCGGGCGGTCCCGAAACCAGAAGAATCCGGTTCGAGCCCAGATGATTATTTTTCCCTTTTTTTTTCAAGTTCCTTCTTTTTCTTTTTCCCCTTTTTTTTCTTTACAAAAAACACGATTTACCAAAAAAATAAACCGAGCTAGGCTTGGTCATCCAGGTACTGTCTTTTATATTTTAAATAAACTTTAGTCGGTGGCCAACATAATCATCGCCAATCAATTACAAACGCCCAAGTAACTACCCGAACCCTTGTTTATTCGATTCCAATTTGTGCGTCTCCAATTTCGTTACGATGATAATACGATATTTCCGCTGATTCTCTAATATTGCAATATGTCGGCATAGCATGCTCCTTGAGTATATTCGAGAGGAGCTTACGATGGAATGTAATAACAGAGATAGCGACGTTTTCGCGAACATAATGCCTACAATTTGAAATCGCGAAATGCCTCCGCGAGCAATTCGCAAAATATTCTTTACCGCTGAGCAAAAATATAACGGATTTTTTATTATCTTCCCGCGTATTTCGTAATCGCAACCGAAGGTACCTACTTAGCTGATGTTCGTTTCCTTGTGAACTTCTTATTATCTAAGTGCTTACGTTATGTTAACATTTGAAGTCATTATTGTTGGATTTACAAAGAAATGAATGCCTGGAGATGTTTGGAAAATTTCTTATTTACCTTTCTTTTTGCACGTATTTGGATTTGATATTTCAGAGAAAACAAACTGCTACAACCAATTACTTAACTAAAACTTGTGTATACCTTACCTATCTTTTGAGGAAACCACTTGTATAACGCAGACTTGAATAGCATGAATGATATTTATGCAAACACAGTTGCTAAAAAATGCCGGTCTACAGTCCAACTGCGCTCCTTTGACATAATAAAATGGCAGCATTTCTCGTACGAATTCAAAAATGACATAGAATCCGCGGCGCGATGTATATACCGTGTATTCATAACGAGACCTCTTCATTCAGTTTTGCAGGTGTATTCTATTCTATTCACCGTATTTTATGCAACCCCCATTTTAATGAGGTTTCCACCGCATAACTTCGCTTTTAATTACAGCTATCTAAAAGACTTTAAAAATAAAATACCCGTAAAATTGTGTAGCGTCGAATCAAAAGTCAACGGATTTTTAATCTTAAAAATGTTTATTTTCCCTTTTGAATGTTGTGATATGTAAGTTTTCTCTTTTAGATGTTCTTAACCTTTTTACGTTTTTAAAGCGGCTGTCTTTTGTTTTATTTCTATTTATGAACTCAGTTCTACGACCGACGCTGCGATTATATTTTCAATGTGCGTCATTTCTATGATAATTTGAAAATTCTGAGTAAAATACTTAATATGCCAGGTGCACGTAACACAATGTCAAAGGTAAAATTTCTAATACATTTGTACAAAAATGTACCTGCAGTAAAATATTTTGAAATTTAGATTTTGAGGCCTATCTGTATGCCTCTGACGAGGGATCGCACGTGAGGACAAGCTGATAAAAGAAATATTTTATTATTTTACAGAAAACCTAATACCAATCCGTTGCTGTCTACGTAGAAAAAGGTTATTGTCCTCCAATGAAATTGAGGAGAAATGTATAAACGAACTTAGTAAATCTACATCTTCAATTACCGTCTTGGGGTGACCAAAGTTCAAAGGGAAGGCGATAGATATATTATTTTAATAATATAATATATTGCTCCTATATAAATTATAACTTGCGCAGTATGAATAGTGACGGGTTCGTGGCTTATTTCCAACCGCGCGGATCATACGATTTGCGAGGTTAAGCTGCGCTTGCCGCGGTCAGTCTCTGGATGGGTGACCATTCGTTACACATCGAGACCCCTCCGTGCCTCGGAGAGCACGGTAAATAGTCGGTCCCGGATGTCATACGAATACCTATGATAGTCGTTACGGGAAGTCAGAAGCCCGAAAGTCTGACAACCGGTCTAACCTTAGGATATCGGCATTGCCCAGTTACTGGGTTGCGGAGGTCTGATGGCAGTCGCTTCGTGTAAAATACTGGTATTCAGCCGCATCTGGTTAGACTGGAAGCTAACCCCAACATAATCGGGAAAAGGCTAGGCAAAACAAGAACACTATGAATAGTAGTCAATAAATGAGTTTTATGATTTGTATTAGATAATTAAAATATAAAATAATAGAGGTTACCTATGTGGCTGGAATAGTGTCCACCAAAGCAGGTCTACTGCACTTTATGTATTTACGCGCGTTATTTGCATACCGAACGGACAGACGGCGTCAGATCTCCTGCGATCCAAATAGTAGCAACTATTAAGTAATCTGTCCTGCTCTGTACTGCCATTACTGTCGGCTGTGAAGCGATAATAACTCTATGCTCGAGCGTTTAGGTACATTTTAGCGCGCAACCATTCCTAACGACACAGAGTAGGCTATTATCGCGGTAGCTATACAAGATTTTGTACGAAGTGATTTATCTGTTACGTAGTAACTATTAAGTAATCTGTGACCAAAGGCTCCATAACCAGCATGAATAAAAATAATCTATATATAATAATATATATATCTAATATCTAAAATATTATAATTATAATAGATATAAGATTAAAAAGATATATATAAAAATGAATTCTTATTTCCCTTGGTCACGCCATAACTTGAGAACGATTACCCATTGAGGTCATATTTACACAATATATTTATTTTGTCGAGACGATGGTTCGTAACTATACTGGGATCCGATAGGTGGCGCTGTAGTCAAATTATTAACGTGGGCACACCCGCGGGAGAACAGCTAGTCTTCTTTATCTTTACATATTATAAAACAAAGTCACTCCCGCTGTCAGTACGCTTAGATCTTTTAAACTACGCAACGGATTTGAATGCAGTTTTCAGCAATAGATAGAGTGGTTCAAGAGAAAGGTTTATATACCCCACATTAGTATCTACATTGCACCGGTGCGAAGCCGGGGTGGGTCACTAGTATATAATAAATTATGGGCAGCAACGTCCTTAATGTCTACCAATATGGCTACCTAGGAATTATCCTGTGACCGTTCAATGCAATAGCCGTCATTAGGAAGCCAATGTTCAGCAGTGGACGTTGACGGACTAAATCCTAAGACACGCACCAATGTGATCTTTTTTAGGTCATAATATTGTTTCTAAACTAATTGAATACACTACTGACAAACCGTGAAGGAAAGCTGGACTAACATACATAAACACATAACATAACATCACGCTTTGTATTTCCCGAAGGGTTCGGCAGAGGTTTTGTAGGACACCCTCGTTTCGCCAGTTGTCTTTAAGTCCCATGTAATAGGGGCGAGCCTATTGCCATTAACCGGGCACAAATCTAGACTCCGGGCTGCTGCTGAGAAATTCCTAATGGAAAAACCCAATATATTATATAAACATAGACTTCGTTCTGCCTAGCCTTTTCCCAGCTATGTTGGGGACGGCTTCCAGTCTAACCAAATGCCGCTGAAGACTGCCACCAGACCTCTGCAACCCAATCACTGGGCAATGCCGATATCCTAAGGTTAGACCGGTTGTCAGACTTTCGGGCTTCTGACTATCCGTAACGACCGTCATAGGTATTCGTATGACACCCGGGACCAACGGTTTAACGTACTCTCCGAGCCACGGAGGGGTCTCGATGTGTAAAGAATGGTCACCCATCCACGGACTGACCGCGGTAAGCGTAGCTTCACCTTGCAAATCATATGATCCGCACTGTTGGTTATTAGCCACGAGCCCCTCCTATATACAAGGTTAGTCGGAAAGGGGGTACTAAGCCGCGGGCCACTTAATGTATCACTGATGCTTGTTTTAAAGATAGTGATAACATTTCAAAATTCGATAAAAAGATTAATCATGCAAAAAGATTTTTATTTTAATTTTATTAAAAATTCTTCATCTCTGCTTTAGTTACGAATTCAGAAAATGGAGATTCTAATTCGTGGCCCCAAATATGACCTAAAATGTAAACACAGCTGATCATAGCTGAAGAAAGATAAAATTTTGCGTATTTTTTATGAAATCTTTGAACAGCTATTTCTCATAAACTATTGACTTTTGGGGAAAGTTGTAGAACAAAAGTTATCCATTATTATGGGTACTTTAACACCCTTTCGGCTTAGTACCCCTTTCCGACTAACATTGTATATAAAGCTGGACTCAATGGTCTGAAATCATGAACCTTCAGTAAACAAACGTAGTGGCTAATGCTCGCTTCTTCTCGGAATGAGAAAAGGCTTTTGCCCTGCAGTGTAGAAAGTACAGACTAGTATTATCTTATTTATATTCCAGTGTACCCAGACAAAGGTAAACATCACTATAGTACCGGATGATACGATGTATAATTGTTCGTTCATCCATATTCAACTGAATCAAACTCACGTTTGCATGTTGATATTGAACTTTATGTGATATGTTTCTCTTGTTTTATTTAACACACACAATTGTTTATCCTTTTTTACAGGTAAAATGTTTCAGTAATATTTTATGTTAAATAAGTTTATTTACAATTTTGTGAATATCTGCATTGAAACTATTGTAAATCGTTCATAAAATGGTATGCATGTAGTTTAAAATCGTCGCTGTGCCAGCAAAATCCGCTATGTGTTTTTTTTTTAAATATGTCTTTGATGCAATTTTATAATAGTTCTCAAGCCACGTGCAACTGTAAAATACGTTTTCTAGTAGTTAATTTATTTTGCTATCTTCTCAACCAGATAAATTATTAAAAAACAGATTTTACAGCTGCACGTGGCTTGAGAACTATTATAAAATAGCATAAAGATATATTTAAAAAAAAACACAGCCAATTTTGCAGGCGCAGCGATGAAATACTGAATTGAATTTCAAATTACTGTTAACATGTTTCATGATTTTAGTGCGGGGTTACATTGTATGTTACTGTTCTACAATATTTTCCCTAATAGTTACTTAGAACTGCCTCATTGATCTAGTGGTGGCAAGCGCGACTGCTGATCATAAGGACCTGGGTTCGATCCCCAGGTCGGGCAAAGTGTTATTGTGTTTTTCTGTTAGGAATTCCATGGGACCTTAACATAACGGTACAATGAGGGTGTTACTATACACCTCTGTCCAACCCTTCGGAGAATACAGGCGTGATATTATGTTACTTATAAACATGAGACTGAACTGCTTATTCAGCAGAACAGCTTCATGGAATACAGAAAGCGGTTTCTTTTTCTAATATTGCGAGCTGCAACTCGTACGTCGGCATTGCTTCGTTTTGGAAAAGTACATTGATTGATAAGTGTGTAACCTGACTATTTGGGAGCCCGATTCTCTATGACAGTTCAGGATAACAGGCAAATAATGCGACACAATTTTATTTACGCTTCATAGTGACGTCGCATGTAAAGGACATTTAACAATAGTATGTCAACTTAATGGAAATGGATATGGAAGATAAGGGAGTAAACGATAATGAGACGGCTGACAGGAAAGAATGGAAGAAAAAAACATATTGCGCCGACCACGAGTAACTTGGGACCAGGGCAGGAAGATGATGATGATGATATCAACTTCAGTACATACAAAATTTGATACCCCATTTTTACAATTACACATTCGAATGGTAAAACAGTCGCGTTATTTGCGTGTGTGGCGGCATCTATCACGCCACATGCGAACTATCCTGCATCACAATATCAGAGTTTGACACGCAGATAGTATATATACAAGTTACCAACATCAACCGTTAGGCAGTGGCCCGCCAGGCACAAGACTCCGCCTAGTAAGAGGATCCTTCTTTTCGTAGGCGGAACACAATATCTCGTTCCCCTACACGTGGAACGTTTTGATAAGACATAGTGAATCAGGATCCAAGGAGTACACTCGATGACAAATCAAGCTATACATTTCCAATATAAGCTGACCTTTCATTGTAAAAAATTTGCGTACAATGGAGGTCAGCTCAAACTGGATATTCGTCGTATGTTGTTTTACTCTGTGCCCAAGGCACAGTTGAATGTTCTTCTTTCAATATGAAATAGAAATGCGAATACCTAAAAAAGTTTCGAGATATCTAATAAATTAAATGGTCACCGTATTTCACATACACCATTGTCCCAATAATGCAGAAAATAACCCTCATAGAAAAACATAAATCCTTAAATTCCACAGGAAAAATATTGTGGTAGCTTTTTGAACTCGCACAGTACCCATATCACATACCCTCTCAAATTATCTACCAAACTTGATTTATATACCGTACAAAATATTCTTGTATTAATAACATCAAATAAATTGTACAAGCGACATGGGAACGAAGTTTATTTATTGCGTTCCCATAATGGAGCAAGTTTCCCCATAAATCGGGAGTCCCATAACATCATAGGATACTTTGTGCATCTGTGTGGAACTTTTTAACAAGCTCACTAAGAAATTTTATGTGTTGGCAAACCGTAAATGTATTCATGACTCCGATGCTTTAACTGTTCATGACTCTAAAGTTTTGAAATGAATACTGTTATATTGTAACATACTTGCTAAGCTATGCGAAAACATATCAACGTCGAGTGAATTTCGCTGACGACATTGTTGTGTGACTGTGACCATCAAGGTAACCTACTTGTGACTATATATTTGCCAGACATGTATGAAAACTAGTTTTTAACCGACTTCCAAAAAAAGGAAGAGGTTCTCAATTCGACTGTATGCTTTTTTTTTGTACGTTTGTTCCGCGATATCTTTGCTAATTCTGCCCTCCTTATTGCAAACGCAGTACTTGCAAAATGGCGGTTTGGAGAAAAACGCGGTAAAGTTATTTTTTGATATCTAAACAACAAGTCTATGTTCTATAACTTTTGAAGTGTACCTAAAAAATAAGAAAAAATCAAGCTTTCTATTGACATAGATTTTCCTTCACTTTACTGTCTAATTTGGGCAAAATGCGCAGTACTGCGGTTTCATCAACCATTTGGGCTTGTGAGCATTTCGGTATCACTAAGTCAAAATGCAGTATTTGTGTTTATTACTGCAAAATCACCTAGCACGTGTTCAATACTGCGTTTGTAGTTAGCAATCGTGCCCTATTTTCATGCCTGGTACTAGTTAAAGTGGTAAGCTTATACTTCAGCTATCAGATATAATAAGGAGCTAAGAGACGAAATAAAACGGATTTTAGGTAAGTACTAGAAAAGTTGTTTGAAAACCGAAACCGAAACCTCTGTAGCATTTGAATAAACCAATTATAAGAACCACGGAGTGGCTGAGCCACACACGTGCTTCGCCCGCGAATGACGTCAAAGCACTGATGGGCTAGCACGAAACGCGGCACTGTACCTTGCGGCTTCGATATATATGTAGCTCTTTGATACCCTCGCTACTCTCAAACGCAGCACTGTAGATTACTGCGTTTTGTTTTAGCGGCGCAAGAGTAGCTCTTTGTTATACTCGCTACGCTTAAACACAGTACTGTAGAATACTGCGTTTGGCTTTAGTTAGTATTCGCTGCAAAATACTTATATGCCAAATGAAGTTACAGTAAACGTAGCAAGTACTGCACAAAGTTCTAGCACATGCTGTATGCTGCAAATTTTGTTAGCAAAAGCAATATTTTTGTGCAAGTACTGCGTTTCCCGTTAAATAAAAAACATATTTATAATTACAAAAGTTGTGAACATTATTTTTTTATGTATAGATTAGCCCCTTGAGATGTCATTTTTGCAAAAAAGTGAAAATCCCAAAAATGACGATTACTGCAAGTACAATTAGCAGGGCAGAATTGTGAACCGATTTTAATGATTCTTTTTTTGTTTGAAAGAGTATTCTTTCGAAGTGGTCCCATTTAAATTTGATGAAGATCCGATGAAGAATTTCGGAGATAGACAATTTGAAGTCTGTTTTATTTTCGTTAAAAAGTTTTATTATGTTCAAGAATGAATGATCATGCGTATCTATGGATAATACAACTTTTTAACAAAAATAAAACCGACTTCAAATTGTCTATCTCCGAAGTTCTTCATCAGATCTTCACCAAATTTAAATGGGGCCATTTCGAACGAATACTCTTTCAAACAAAAAAGAATCATTAAAATCGGTTCACAATTAGCAAAGATATCGCGGAACAAACATTTTTTTTTAAAACATACAGTCGAATTGAGAACCTTCTCCTTTTTTGGAAGTCGGTTAAAAATGGTAGCAGTGATAGCTTACCGGTTGAATACTTGCCTTCCATGCAAAAAAGGTCTGAGTTCGAGTGGGCCCGAACCTCTGATGTTTCGAATTCATGTGCGGAGTAGAATTTAATTACCACTTGCGTAAACGGTAAAGAAGACCATCGTAAGGAAATCTGCACACTTAATAAGGCTCCAAAATCGTCTCGATTGTGTGTGTAACCCTAAACCAGTGCCCAGCATTGGGACAATAATGGGCTAATTATGCTTATCCTATAAAAAATGTGTCAAGATTAATGTGCGCTTAAAACCACATTTTGTCATTACCAATTCGCTTGCCAATATTGGCGGTTATGGCAATATTGGAATGTGTTGGGAGGCTATTCAACTGTAAAATGGTCTGGCATAGTGATGATGATGCTTCCAACTAAATGCATGTGTGAGCAATACAAAACAATTGTTGCAATAACCACGTAATTTTATTATATTTCCTTTTTATCATCAAATAATATGTCTGCCACACTTTAACTTTTCTACGTAAAAATACAGTAAACAAATACCAAGGTAGTGGTTCGAGAACAAGCTTACTAAGAAACCGATATTGGCTTCCTGTTGGCTTGGCTTGCTCAATGATCTTACTACGGAAGGCTCCGAGTGGCGGATGAAGCGTTAAGTCTATTGAAAATTTAGTTTTTTATAGACAGAAGATTTATTTAGTTTCAAGTTTTTACAGAGACGCTCACAGTGCTATATTAGTTTACGATGTGTCAGAACCAAAGTCCCTTGCAAAACTGAATGAGTGGGTCGAGAAAATTCAAGTATACCCCACCAAGAAGAAAATAGTCGACTTAGTTGTCGGCAATAAGATTGACAAGCATATCCTTTTTTGACCCAGTGCATAATATCAGCTAGCTCATTGGGTCACCCGCGGCGGCCGGTCATAAAACAATAAGCCAAAACCTCTAACAACATGGATTTATGAAAAACATTTTGTGCCGACCCCACCTAGTGCAGGAAGAAGAAGAACAAGAAGATTTATTTAAAAATATATTTTCGATTTTAAAAGTAGTGATAGCCTAATCATGATTGTACGTTTACCTTCCCCGTATCTCTGACTTTTCAATTCATATGCAGATCAGACATCTAATAGTGTTGATAAATTAAGGCATCAATACCTACTGGGGCTATTGGGTGCCTCGTTGGTCTAGTGGCAAGCGCGACTGCTGATCATGAGGTCCTGGTTTCGATCCCCAGGTCGGGGAAAGTGTTATTGGATTTTTCGTGTGCAATTCCTCAGTAGTAGCCCAGAGATTCAATTTGTGCCCAGTTGATAGTAAGGCTGGTCCCCTGTTATATGGGACTTAAACATAACGGCGAAATGAGGGTGTTATTATACACCTCTGCCTAACCCTTCGGGAAATACACGTGACGTGATGTTATGTTATACCTATTGGGATCCTCTAAATCTAAAATAAAACCAGCCAAGTGCGAGTCGGACTCGCGCACGAAGGATTCCGTACCATTATCTATAAAAACGGCAAAAAAATCACGTTTTTTGTACGGGAGCCCCCTTAAATATTTATTTTATTCTATTTTTTAGTATTTGTTGTTATAGTGGCAACAGAAATACATCATCTGTGAAAATTTCAACTGTCTATCACGGTTCATGAGATACAGCCTGGTGACAGACGGACGGACGGACAGCGGAGTCTTAGTAATAGGGTCCCGTTTTACCCTTTGGGCACGGTACCCTAAAAAGAGCGTAAAAAAACGAATTTGTTGCTGTTTTTATTAAAACCTGAGAACATCCGGAAGGTAAACAAAAACAAGATATTGAAATAAAGCCACCTTAATGAGAGTTTTGTATCAAACTTTGTCCACTACAACTACTTTAAATCCTTGCTACTTCCACGTTAAGAAGTTAAGTTGTAACTACACCTGTAAGTTTCATAATTCTGTGCTTGACTTCAGACTTAATCTAGTTGCTGTAAGTCCAGCATAATATGCTGTGTGCCGTCTTTTTAACCTTCGATATAATAATCACTTTTTAACAAAAATAAAACCGACTTCAAATGGTCTATCTCCGAAGTTCTTCATCAGATCTTCACCAAATTTAAATGGGACCACTTCGAAAGAATACTCTTAGAAACTAAAAAAAATCATTAAAATTGGTTCACAATTAGCAAAGATATCGCGGAAAAAAAAAGATCATACAGTCGAATTGAGAACCTCCTCCTTTTTGGAAGTCGGTTAAAAATAGGGGGCACGTTAGACTCTATCTGCGTTTACCATCAGGTGAGACTAGGGCCAAACGTGACCAAATCAAGAAAAATAAAAGGTTATAAGTTGACGCGATCGCGACAGCTGATTACGAGGACCTAGGTTCGATCCCCAGGTTGGGCAGTATAATTGGGTTTATCTATGTGGAATTCCTCGGTACTGTAGTACCCCAGAGTTTGGATTTTCGTCCTGTTGATGACAATAGGCTCGCCCCCTATTACATAGGACTTAAACATAACGGCAAAATGAGGGTGTTACTATACACCTCTGCCCAACCCTTTGGGGAATACAGGTGTTATGTTAGTTGACGCCTTTGTCTGTCTGTGACAGCGTAGCCCCCAGGCGGATGAATCAATTTAAAGGCAGGTCTTTTTGCTTGAAAATTGGTTTAGTCGGGATGGTCTATGTTTGATGGGAATAGGTTCAGCCGTTTCATGGTCATCAGCTCTTTTAAAGAGAATCAGGTCAATGTGACTATGGTAAAATTACAAAAAAACATATCATCACGCCTTGTATTCCCCGAAGGGTTGAGCATAGGTGTGTAGTAATACCCTTATTTCACCGTTATGTTTAAGTCCCATGTAACAGGGGGCGAGCCTATTGAAATTAACTGGGCACAAATCCAAACCACGGGCTGCTACTGAGGAATTCCAGACGGAAAAACCCAATTTCACTCTGCCCGAACCGAGGATCAAACCCAGGACCTCACGACCAGCAGTTGCGCTTGACACCACTAGACCAACGAGGCAGTATTTTTTATTTATTTAAAAAAAAAGACTGCCCCATACTTGGATTACTCCTGTATTGGGTGGGTTTACAGACACAAATCTCACACGCACCATGTTTTATCAAGTCCTAATGTTACAACGGGCAAGCCCACGAGTTCTTACCTACCCGAAATATTACAGCAGAAAATTGTATGTATGAGATTTTCAGACCCGAAAAATGTTACTTCTTTTAGTAATCCGAAACAGCAATTGTTACAACTAAACGAAAATGATTTTCAATGTTAAAAAAAAACTAAATATTTTTTATAATTGGTTCGCAAAAAGTATCTGCCTCTGTAAAGTATTATATTTTTTGTTCAAAGAAAACAAATCTAGTAAAATAATAGTTCTCGGATTCAATATAATCCAATCCAGTAAAATGTCTGGAACATGATTACTAGAACTTTCCTAAGTTTATACACTGGTAACTTAGCAACAGTACTTTATCTACGCTTAACCTTATCGATTTTAGCCCACTAACATATTATTGTCTTAGAAAGGATTATATTTTACACACTATTCACAGGTTAACGGAGTATACATATAATATATATAGCACGAACACGCGGACGCGCCGCTGCGACCCCCATGCTGGACATGCCTGCAAAATGTGCAGCGCCGTGTCCTCGGGGCAGTCGCAGTAGTGACAACCGGGCGTCTGCTCCCGGCCTATACGACACAGGTACTTCCCGAAACAGCCATGTCCCGAGAGTACCTGCGTCAGCCGGAAGCTGAGGGCGCCGTGACGCCTCTCCAGCCACTCCTCCATCACGGGTCCTACCGCCGCTATCGCGGCGTGCCCCATGTAGATCTGTACCTGCATTATTTTAAGAACCATGTACCTACCGTGTTTCTAGCAAATAAATCTCTATTTCTATTTCCCTATATTATCCAATTAGGGGTAGAATTTCCAAAAATCCTTTCTTAATTGATGCCTACGTCACAAAAGGAACCTACTGTTCAAATTTCATGTTTCCAGCTTCAGTGGTATAGGCTCTGCGTTGATGAATCAGTCAGTCAGTCAGGACAAGTAATTATACCTATATATGTATATGTAGAGTTGCTAAACCTTCCAGAAAAGCATCCCAAAAAATCTTATTTAAGTGTAACAGATTGTCTAAAACTCAAAACGAAGTTCCGTAAAAAATGTGTCACGGATGGAATGAAGGAAAGATTGATCTATCTTCGTTTATATGTAATAGACATTGAAAACTCATCAACTTTTCCCCTCCATATACTTTCTTATAGCATAACGGCGAATAGGCGCGTTTTAGTGCAAATTGAGATCGGGGAATCACTTTTGTGCTTATATCAGGAATTTGGAGGTTAGAATTAATATCGCTATTAGCAAAAATACATAACATAACATACGCCTGTATTGCCGAAGGGTTGGGTAGAGGTGGATATTAACACCCTGATTTCGCCGTTATGTTTTAAGTCCCATGGGTCACCAACATAAACAAAACAATATTAAAATGTTAAACAATCTTTTCCGAGATATTAAGGTTTATGTTGGTGACTCAGATGCATTGTTCCCGAGTGTAGAGTTAAAATTGAAGAATATAAAATACATAGAACAGAATCTTCTAGGGGTGAATCTATCATTACAGTTATAGGTAATATCAGTATGTCAGGATTGGGAGCATGGTAAATAAAGTAAATTAAACCAACATAGACTCTCCGCCACTTAATTAATTAATTATAATTATTAATTATTATTAATTCATCTTGACGATTACCTCCTGTGTCAACATTGTCCAGTGTTACCAGCTCCCGATATCAAGAATAACAATAGCAGGTATTCTAATCAAAATACCTTTGCATAGAATAGAATTGGAGGTAAAGATAAGACTATTAACTAAATAGGTACTGTTATTATCAAACACACATTTATCGTAATATTATAGCCATAGAGCTATGACGGCGATCGAAGCGGAGTAAGTTTGAAGCCTACCCGCTGCACTATTGACTTTACCATCAAATAACGTTAGTGGGTTAATTTATAGCACAAATATTATTTAACTTAGAAGGGTTAACAGGATCGGAGGTATTTGCAATACATATTATAATTAGCCTATTTTCGGCCCAATAACGGGCACGGGCCTCTTCCCAGAATGAGAATGGTTTAGCCTTAGTGCATCACGCTGACCTTGTGCGGATTGAAGGACTGATTTACAAAAAAAAATCGTCTTTAATGGATCACACTGTTATTACTACATTACAGGGGCATGTGGCTAATCACCAACCGCGCGAATCAAAAGATTTACGAGGTTAAGCTGTGCTTGCCGCGGTCAGTCCGTGGATGGGTGACCGTTCGTTACACATCGAGAGCCATCCATGCCTCAGAGAGCACGTTAAATAGTCGGCTCGGGTATCATACGAATACCTATGGCAGTCGTTACAGGAAGTCAGAAACCCGAAAGTCTGACAACCGGTCTAACCTTACGATATCGGCATTGCCCTGTAACTGGGTTGCGTGTAAAATATTGGTATTCAGCCGCATCTGATTAGACTGGAAGCTGACCCCAACATAGTTGGGAAAAAGGCTAGGCAGAACAGAACTGACATTACTAGTTTATGCAATATTGTATTTAGAAGATCCTTTATGACTTACTAGCTGTGTCCTCACGGCTCCGCCCGCGTAAGAAGTTTTATTCCAGTAACAAATATAGCCTATGTTACTCAGTGATAATGTAGCTTTCTAACGGCAAAATATTTTTTGAAATCGGTCCCGTAGTTTTTAAGTGTATTCGTTACATACAAAAATACAAATCTTTCCTCTTTATAATATTAGTATAGATAGCCCTACTTACAGCTAGTTCACACAAAAACTGATTAAAGGACCCGTTTTATCAGATCCGTTTTTATTATGGTGATAGCGCCTGTAATTGTGCGAGCGAGTTCACATACACGTCAATATTCCGAATCCCTTAAAAAATACTGGAACCGTTATTTTTATCATATCCTGCATGCCAGATACGACGCAGCTGCCATTTGTTTAACTGATCCGTCGGTACAGATGTGAACAACACATCCAGTACCGACGGATCCGTTGAAACAGATCCGTTGTGTGAACGCACGGTTAAAGAAAACTCCAAACCCTGTAAAAATGCGAACTACGCAGCACGACGAAGGTCTAGCAGACTACAGCGACAACTATGACAGATGTCAGATGAAATGTCATAAATCCTGCATCGCGGTATCAAGATTTGACACGGAGTTTAGTATACAAGGTTAGTCAGAAAGGGGGTACTAAGCCGAAAGGGTGTTAAAGTACCTATAATAAGGGATAAGTTTTGTTCTACAACTTTTCCCAAAACTCGATAGTTTAAGAGAAACAGCTTTTCAAAGATTTCGTAAAAAAAATGCTAAAATCTATCTGTCCATAGATATGATCAGCTGTGTTTACTATTTAGGTCATATTTGGGGTCACGGATTAGAAACTTAATTTTTGAATTCATAACTAAAGCAGGTATGTTTTTTTTTTAATGAAAAACCTAAAATAAAAATATTTTTGGATGCAAATAAAAATTATCGAATTTTGAAATTTTAACACTTGCCTTAAAATAGTCATCAGTGATACTTTAAGTGGCCCGCGGCTTAGTACCCCCTTTCCGACTAACCTTGTATATACAACATCCCAACATCAACCATAGGGCAGTGGCCCTCCAGGCATAAGACCCGCGTGGTAGGAGGATCCTCCCTTTTTAACCGACTTCCAAAAAGGAGGAGGTTACTATGTTCGTCTGTATGTATGTTTTTTTTTTTTTGTGTATGTTCATCGATATTTTCGCCAATTGTGAACCGATTTTAATAATTCTTTTTTTAATGGATAGGGTATACTTTGAAGTTGGTCCCATCTAAATTTGGTGAAGATCTGATGAAGAACTTCGGAGATAGACAATGGAACTCCTCAATGACGAACAGTACGCATATTGTGATGATGTGATTATGTTAGGAGCAGCGTCTTTAGTAGGTCCAACTAAGTTTTAATTAAGGCCACTAAAATGAAAAAAATAAAAACTTTTTTACAAAAAATTTAAACCGCTTCAAAAAAGAATAAAATAATTACCATATAAAATTAACAGTTTCAAAAGTCGGTGCTGATCCACGCTGAACCAAATTGAAGGCACCGACTTTTGAAACTGTTAATTTTAGGTAATTATTTTATTCTTTTTTGAAGTCGGTTTAAATTTTTTGTAAAAAAGTTTTTATTTAGGAGGACATTTCTCGTTCCCCTACAGATGGATCACTAAAACCTGTTTTATGTGTCAAGAATTTACTGATTGCTAAACGAGTCAAACGTTTCTCCGTCTTCCCTTAGTTCGGTATTCATCAGACATAGCTCTGCAGTTATTACGTTCAGGAATGAGTTTTAATTTTAACTTTTTCGCTGATTCCCCTTTAAGAGTTCTTGTTTAACAAGATCCTCCTGCTCTTTTGTAGTAGCTTTTAACTTGAGCTTGTTTCAGGCGGCGAACCAATTTGAACTTGTTTAATTTCAAAAGAATCGTCTTTCGTTGCAAAACATTTGGTAGGTAAGTAGTGTTAGTTGTATACAGAAATAAGTATACAAGGTTAGTCGGAAAGGGGGTACTAAGCCGAAAGGGTGTTAGAGTACCTATAATAATGGATAACTTTTGTTCTACAACTTTCCCCAAAAGTCATTAGTTTCAAAGACATAGTTGTTCAAATATTGCATAAAAAATACGCTAAATTCTATCTATCCTCAGCTATGTCTGACTGTGTTGCATAAAATATGTTGACTGCTATGTTTGCAACTGTGTTAACATTTTAGGTCATATTTGGGGTCACGTAGCTCCATTTTCTGAATGCGTAACTAAAGTAGGGATGAAGAATTTTTGAAAAAACTATAATAAAAATCATTATGCGTGAAAAAAAAAAATCGAATTTTAAAATTTTAACACTTTCTTTAAAACAGTCATCAGTGATACATTAAGTGGCCCGCGGCTTAGGTAATCCCTTTCCGAATAACCTTGTTGTATAGTGAAAGAGAAAGAAAAAAGGATAAAAGGTACATTAAGTTCAAATGTTTTCTTTTCAAAGGAGTTTGGAAAAAAGTTATAAGGCGCATGCTGCACGATATTTGGATCGCGATATCGTGATTTTTAATGAACTAAACGCTTAATAAATATCACGTTCCTCGTTCCTCGTTCCTCGTTACCCCGTTGGTCTAGTGGTGGCAAGAGCGACTGCTGATCGTAAGGTCCTGGATTCAATCCCCAGGTCGGGCAAAGTGGTAGTGGGGTTTTCCGTGTGGAATTCCTCAGTAGCAGCCCGGAGTTTGGATTTGTGTCCGGTTGATGGCAATAGGCTCACCCCCTATCACATGAGACTTAAACATAACGGCCAAATGGGGGTGTTACTATGCACCTCTGCCCAGTCCTTCGGGGAATACAGGCGTGATGTTAAACTAGCTGTGTCCTCACGGCTCCGCCCGCGTAAGAAATTTTATTCCAGTAATAAATATAGCCTATGTTACTCAGTGATAATGTAGCTTTCTAACGGCAAAAGACTTTTTGAAATCGATCCAGTACTTTTTAAGTTTATTCGTCACATACAAAAATACAAATCATTCCTCTTTATAATATTAGTATAGATAATAACGGTTGGTGAACATTGCTGATTGTTAACGGGCAAATAAATAAAAATAATAATAACATAATAACCTCCCTCACTTTTTTAAATGGACGGTGGACTTTTAATACTTTTAACGTGTTAAAAAGTATGTGCTCCATAAACCGTAATTTGCTACAAATGGCCATTTACACATGATACACACGGCCATTACGAGTGACAAACTGTGTACATTACATAGAGTACATTTAAGAATATAATTCGCTAATTTGAATTACAAAACTTTGTTGAGACACTTTTTTTTTTAAATGGAGTCGATCCTCTTGTACAGTCGACATCAAAAGTAATGGATAATTAATCACTTTCAAATTTTTTTTATGAATATCAATTTACAGAATTTTAATTTTTGTAACAATTAATTATTGAATAAAGAATTCTTTAACACGTTCGGACCAGCTATAATATTATAAAGAGGAAAGATTTGTATTTTTGTATGTAACGAATTAACTTAAAAACCACTGGACCGATTTCAAAAATTCTTATGCCGTTAGAAAGCTACATTATCACTGAGTAACATGGGCTGTATTTATTACTGGAATAAAACTTCTTACGCGGGCGGAGCCGTGAGGACACAGCTAGTATTTTATAATGAACTCAACACCTAATCACGGCTAACATAAATGTGCATTTACGCGCACTACCTACGTGTTTCATCGCCAGGAACCTATACTAAATTCTATTAGCGTAACTCTTGCGCCGCAACACTTGAAAGTATCTAATGTCTAGCGTCGCAATGCATCAACTTTAGTAGGCGTTTTGCTTAGTGCGTTTTTGCGTTGTGTTTTAACTTTTATCTAATTTGTATGGGAGGTTATTGTGTCACAATGTGAGCATCTGTTTAGAGCGACGTTGGACCAAACGTGTTAAAGAATATTTTTATGACTTTAGATAAACAATGAACTCTGGAGATAATTATTTTTGAAATGCTAAAATATTCATCGATCTTTGCTGTTGACTAGTTATTATGGAACTACTCTAGTCTTTTAATTAATTCTTTCTTCTTTCTTTTTCGTATGGTTAGTGACTAACCTGGTGTCAGAGTTTATGCTGCCCATGGGCCTCTGACTTGGCTTCACATGCTGTCCAGAAATATCTCTCAGGCATGCCGGTTTCCTTACGATGTTTCCTTCACCGTTTATAAACAAGTGATAATTATACAAAACGCACATGAATCGGGAAAGTCAGAGTTGCGTACCTTGGGTTTGAACTCGAGACCTATGACTTGGTAGTCCGACGGTCATACCACTAGGCTATCACTGCTAAATAATAAATAATAATTAATTAAAACAACTCTAAACCTGAAAGTACACGTGACCTTTAAATGTTTAATCTAGCATCGTTCAGCCCCACACTTACGACCTCCCGTGAAACATATAAAAAGGTTTCGCCATAAATTCGAACACCGTCAGGCCTGTAGGCGGGCTGCAAACGGTGCTTTCTCAAAGAAGCACCTATCATACGCAATGGTGTGCAGCGAGCCGGATGATTGTTGAAAAATGGCGCTATAAAACCTCGTTTTCTAATAAACTGTGACATTACCAACGCGAGATTGCGATTCTAATGTTGTACGACGGTACAGAATATGGTTTTGGAGTGTAATTTTATACAGTTAAATTAGA
This sequence comes from Amphipyra berbera, assembly GCA_910594945.2. Classification (NCBI taxonomy): domain Eukaryota; kingdom Metazoa; phylum Arthropoda; class Insecta; order Lepidoptera; family Noctuidae; genus Amphipyra; species Amphipyra berbera. Next base: position 17,923,137 of record OU343128.1, on the reverse strand, counting down.
TTGGGCACTTTATAGTTGTATTAAATTGAGCCTAGTAAAGATTTGTTCTATTTTTCTTGTTCTGGATAGCGCGTCGCACTAAACTTACAATCAATCCTCATCTACCGAAATGCATTTATTATTTTCGTCTTTCTTAGTGTTTTACAAAAGTAGAAGACCTATGTCTTCATTATTAATTAACATTGTAAACACTAAAGGAGTTTACAATTAAATAAATTGTATGTGGATTATAATTTCCGTGAGACACATTCATATTTTTGAATGTTTACAGTCAACTCATGTGTATTTTTTCGGGATTATCCAACTAGTTTCGGACCCAAACAGAGCCCTTAATCATGAGCTGGACACGCGTCAAGGTCGCTGGATGAAACTAGTCGGGGAAGTCCCGAAAAAATACACATGAGTTAACTGTTAACAATCATACTACACAAGGTCAGTCGGAAAGGCGGTAGTAAGCCGCGGGCCACTTAATGTATCACTGATGATTGTTTTAAAGAAAGTGTTAAAATTTCAAAATTCGATGAAAAAAGCCATGCAAATTGATTTTTATTTTAGTTTTTTCATAAATTCTTCATCCCTGCTTTAGTTACGAATTCAGAAAATGGAGTTTCTAATCCGTAACCCCAAATATGACCTAAAATGTAAACACAGCTGATCATAGCCGAGGACAGATAGAATTTAGCGTATTTTTATAAAATCTTTGAACAGCTATTTCTCTTAAAGTAATGACTTTTGGGGAAAGTTGTAGAACAAAAGTTATCCATTATTGTGGGTACTTTAACACCCTTTCGGCTTAGTACCCCCTTTCCGACTAACCTTGTATAAATTAACATACATAACATCACGCTTGTATCCCTCGAAGTGTTCGGCAGAGGTGTTTTTACTACACCCTCGTTTCGCCAGTTATGTTTAAGTCCCATGTAATAGGGGGCGAGCTTATTGCCATTAACCGGAAATAAATCCAGACTTTTATAAAAATCTATATATACCTATATATTATGTCTATGTATATTATTATATACATTGTCAGTTTAAAATACTTTAGAACTTAAAATATGTCCAACCCTACATGCAAAGTAGTCATTTCCATATCTGCTCATGCTTTTATTCATAAGTAAAGCAAGAATGCCTTCACTCAAAGTTACATACAGGCACAAAAACATAATATTTTCGTACTAAGTAGTACTATTCAGCCGCACGTACTCCGCCCTACTTACTTCAACTTTTTCATTTTTAGGTCAGACGGTATATTATTTTTTCAACAAAATTATTTCATGTCGTACCACACGTAACCTAGATAGGCGAAATAATAGCCTTAAGCAACTTCTTTGAGATTTCTGAAAATTACTTAATTACACAGTATAGCATTTTTTTCTTAATCTAGGTACTTACTAACTTTGAAATTTTTTTTCTAGAGGTATCTGCAATACAAAATATCTGAAAACAGAATATCTTGCCTAGTCTTTTCCTGACTATGTTGTGGTCAGCTTGCAGTCTAAACAGATGCGGCTGAATACCAGTATTTTACACGAAGCGACTGCCATCAGACCTCCGCAAACCAGTTACTGAGCAATACCGATATCATAAAGCTAGACCGGTTATCAAACTTTCAGACTTCTGACTACCCTTAAAGACTGTCATAAGTATTCGTTTGACACCCGGGACCGACTTTTTAAAGTGCTCTCCGAGGCACGGAGTGATCTCGATGTATAACGAACGGTCCAATCCACGGAAATCCACGGACGGACAGCGGAAGGCGCAGCTTAACTTCGCAAATCGTATGATCCGCCCAGTTGGTAAACCACGATATCCTCCTCCTCTGAAAACAAATAATTATTGTCATAATGATTGCGATGTTTAAATCTTTTCAGCGATTTGATTACCTTCATAACAATAATTTAATCTAATAACTTCTCATAAAGCTTCGTTGTAGAGTTTAAACGAAAAGTCAATACAGAATAGAAAACATATACATAATGGTTGCCTGGAAGAAATTGCTTTAAGCGATAAGACCACCATTTGTACTGTTCCTAATTATGTGTATTCCTTCTGTTTTATTTCTTTTAGTGTGCAATAAAGTATATCTATCTATCTATTTAAAACATTAACGTACTGCGTCTAATAAAGTTTTTTTTTTTAAATAATCTATATAGCTATTTTCTAATATCAACTCAAATCTGCTACGGCCCTTTCCTCAAATGGCCATTCCAGACGTTGCCCTACATTGTTACACTCGCATAGCTTTTATACCACATTTTCTGAACTTTAAAAAAGACCTTGATCTCTGAGTGTTTCGGCTTTTCTTCTCAGAGCTAGTCAGATAGGAAATACTGGCGCCATCTAGTCTTAAAAAAACATTACATTGACTTGTAAAGGTGTCTGTAATAGATTTATTTACAGAAATAAAAATAATTTATCAATTATCACTTAAAACAATATCTTGTGATCGTTTGCTATTAGCAAACAATGTCTCTAATATTATAAAGGACACATCTCCTTGATTGACCGCCCAGTTCAAATATCAATCAGTTCATTTGGCGCCGAAACTTTGACTTCGATGCACGTCTGCGCAAACGTGTGGGAAATCATTTTGCATAATTATATTACTGTTCGTCGATGTTAAATTCTGGAATATTCAAACTTTTAAAATGTTTAGGGTCCGTACTTTGAAAATATGTGAATTTTTTCACCAATGAAAAATGCCATAATTCATGTTTGCCGATAATGTCCAAACAGTAGACTAAATGTTGTACTTCACTTTTTTACTCAACAAAATTTGTACTGTACCTTTTTACTCAACCAAATTACATACCTGTTATGTCGCTTGTAAAAACACGCAAGATCATAGACCATGTTTTACTTTTACGCTTTATTTGATTGGCACAACTCACACTTCTTATCTCCGTCACTTTTCTGCACGTACCGCCACTGTATGTGCGAGCGAGAGGCTCAAAAACAGCAGCGGTGCTACTTCCACATCACCAAAATTAACCGGCCCGAAGGCGACGGTAGTTCCTCGTCTTTCTTCAACCGAGCAGCAGCTTACGGCGCGCGCCCTCAGGACTCCACCTTGAAATCCATCCGTTCCGCAACATAGAAGGAATTGTAAATTCATTAATTTCATTCAATCATTCCTTTTCTAATCCACAGCAGTCTGACACGCAACTATACGTCAATCGACAATTTTTTTCAATACATCTTTTACAAACGCTCGTTCAGTCCACTTATCTATACTAATATTATAAAAAGGAAAGATTTGTATTTTTGGATTTTTGTATGTAACGAATAAACTTAAAAACTACTGGACCGATTTCAAAAATTCTTTTGCCGTTCGAAAGTTACATTATCACTGAGTAACATACGCTACGGGCGGAGCCATCTTGTAACTTCTACAACTTGAACAATCTAAACTTATGTATATTTTAACACCTCGTAAAATATTCCATATCTAGCAACCATAACACTTTGCCTCGATCACACTCAGATTTCACCGCACTCGCAAAACTTTGCGATAGTTCTGCAAACATTTTAGCTCGCCAGGTACGAGTACATTTATTGAATCGAAGAATTTTACTTACGAATGTTATTTCTATACAAATATTGTACAAACGTGTGTGCAATTTGAGAAAACTCATTTTCAGATTACAAAGCTATGGTGGACTAGCAGAAGACGTAACTGCGCTCGCATTATCCAATGGAAGGAAAGGGTACCTACAGTCCGCGACAGGTCGACATGGCAATTTTCTAGTCATTTTCAATACACAACTACAAGCAAAAACGTGAGCGAGATCGAAATCGATAAACGCGGTCTATACGGACTCGTGCAGCGCTAAGACTAACGGGGTGTCCTGCGTAAGCGACAAACGCGACGCGATGCGATGCGGCGACGCGATCAAAACAACGACTTTCCCTACTGGCGGCCTATGCAGCGAGATACGATGTAACCTGTATTTGTTCCGTGTCGTGTCGCGTCGCATCACATCGCGTCGCGTTTGTCTCTTATGCAGGACAACCCGTAAGATGGCGCGGGAGCTGTGCGGGTGTGCGGGGCGACTAAATATAACGACTCACCTCATACCCCGATTGCCATGTCGACCTGTCGCAGACTGTAGTTAGTACTTGGATACCTCAACATCTGTCTATACCTATGCCAAAATAAAACGTTATTTAGGAGTTATTTTGTAATTTGTTACCTACCTTTAATTACACGTGGAACACTGCATCCACTCTGCTTCTCCTGTTTTTAATCTTATTTAATAAATAAATAAATAATAACCCTTTATTTCAAATGACCAGGACTCATTTTGTTAGTAACAATATTTACTTAAAGCTATGTTAGTAATACAGTGATCTGCGTATTTTTATTATTTATTTCATTAAATATAATGATGTATCATTGCCTCAGAATTCCAGCTGAAACTCTGGAGCAACTATTGATAATACAGAAGTCCAGCCTATCTGCAATCATGCCCAGGACGCTATTGGAGCTGGCCCGCACACGACGCACCAAGGATGCACCTCTTTTTCGCATTATTGCGAAAAAGCAATCCACTTGCATTTCTGCAAACATCCCCGATGAGCTACAGAAGCGAGGCAGCCCCATCAGCACCCTGAAAGCATTATTGTACTGGACGTGGAGGGCGCTATACGATTTCTGCGTAAAATGCACCCACAGGCTACAGGTGTAAAATGACGTTAATAACTGAAGGCGATAATACCTAATTAAAACAATCGACTTCACTTGAATAATAACTATAAATCTATCATCAATTATCTTTAATTAAAATTTCCAACTTATTGTCAACATCCCCTTGTGCCTTAGCTTACAGGAAATTCCATAATAGCGAAACCCTGTTTTTATCCGTAGCCATTGACGCTCAGAATAATGACACCAACCACCACACACAGCAATTGATTATTATAAAAAACAATACTCCAGAGGCTCGTCGCTAGTTAACAACTGCGCGGATCATATATGGTTCGCAAGATGAAGCTGCGCTGGCCGCGGTCAATCCGTGGATGGGTGACTTTTCGTTATAATCGAGACCCCTCCGTGCCTCGGAGAGCACGTTAAACAGTCGGTCCCGGGTGTCATACGAATACCTAATGACAGTCGTTACGGGTAGTCAGAAGCCCAAAGTCCAACAACCGATCTAACCTTAACATATCGGCATCGCCCAGTAACTGGATTGCGGAGGTCTGATGGCAATCGCTCTGTGTAAAATACTGGTAATCAACTGCGTTTGGTTAGACTGGAAGCTGACCTCAATATAGTTGGGAAAAGGCTAGGAGGAAGAGAATATTTTCCATCCATATACTCGATTTTACTTTAATATTTCAAAACGTTACCTTAATTAAGGTGAGTATACACTAGAGCATTTTCTCGAGCATTGCCATGTAATGTAACGTTCTTACGAATGGTAAAATACAAGCAAAAGCTCAATTTAAAAAAGCATTTCCATGTATGTAACGTTCCTGCGAATGCTCGACACGGTGTTCGAAGTGATGCTCACGACGAGTGAGCATTTACCAGTAACATTTCAATAAGATAATTATATAAAAATTCTGATAATATATAATGTATATTATGTACGCCGTGTGTTTTAGTTCATTGATTTCTATAAAAATCATCGGATCAACTCAGGTTGGACGAAATGGCGAGAGGTCACAGAGACAGCTTGTCTTGTGACCAACGGCTGTCCCTCAAGCTGAAGGGCAAAATCTACAAATCCATTATAAGACCTGTCGTTCTGTACGGGTCAGAGTATTGTGCCGTGAAAAAGACGGATGAAAGAAGATTACACGTAACGTGCAATACCACTGAGTAAACTTGAACAAGTAACGACCTGCTTGATCCCTCTGTCCGCGGTCATGTCTTTGCTCGATGAAATGTTACACAAATTCGTTCGTTTGTTTGCAAAATCCAGTTGTAATAAAGCGTCGAGCGTCATCCTTATTGTTCGGTTCGTGAAAGGGTGACACATTAGAGTGGCTCGATGATTTTTTACAAGTAAATGCTCTAGTCTATAACAAAATATACTCGATATTGTATTGAAAGGTCTCGTTCATAACATAACAGACGCGAGTATGTGAATACAGCGAACCCCTAATCCGATGCAGGTGATGTTAAATTGAAATTCCATGTTGTGCTGCAATCCGGGTTTGAACAACGTTGCCATTTTGAATTCCATCAAAAATACGTGTAGAATATTTCACTAGAATTTTTTGAATAACCGTATGAGCGAAAGGCAAACATTGGCCCCCGTGTCAGCGATTGTGGAGGCAGCAAAATGGTCGGTGATATAACTTGGATCAACAGTCTGTTCCATCATAGTCAACGTTTAAAGGTACTTTTGTCATATCATCATAACGTCCACTGTTATCCAAGTGTGTGACGTCACAACAGGAAGGGGAAGTCCCATGATTGTGACTAAACCTGGCAAGGGTGAGGGGTCGAAAACCATGTTTGTTTAATGTAATTAATAAATTGTCCTCTAATAAAGGCCGGTCAAATACTCTGAGCACGTATCGTACGATATTGCTCTTCATAGAAATCAATGGACTAACGCACATGGCGCACATAATATACAGTATATATTATCTGAATTTTTATATATGTATATTATCTCAATACCTTCCATGTGTAATACTCACAGAAAAGATATTAGTTTACTTTTATTTTTTATTCTTGACTCGGTCGCGTTTGTGCCTAGTCTCACCTGATGGTAAGCGTAGACAGTCTAAGGAACAAAGATTTACACCCATATTCTAAGACGTTCCTCCAAAACTTACTCGACTCAGGACGGCCTCGAAAACACCTTCAAAATTGTATTCTTAGTCGCAATTTCGAGTGAACTTTGAGGTTCCTCGAATGAGGTTCTCAAATGAGTCGAGGTAGAGTGGAGTCTTTACGTCATAATTTGAATTATATAATAATAATGTTTATTTTCTCGTTTATTTTACGTTAAGCCGTCGGTCCCGGGTGTCATACGGGTAGTCAGAAGCCCGAAAGTCTGACAAACGGTTTAACCTTAGGATATCGGCATTGCCCAGTTACTGGGTTGCGGAGGTCTGATGGCAGTCGCTCCGTGTATAATACTGGTATTCAGCCGCATCTGGTTAGACTGGAAGCTGACTCCAAGATAATTGGGAAAAGGCTAAGAGGAAGTAATATTTATTTTCTCCCACAAAGAATGATCAGCAATTATCTGATTAAAATAAAAATAAAAATCTGCATCGCGCAAGTAACGTCGCTTTAAATAGTTGTAAGGATTACCGTAAGCATATTCGATAGTCTTCAAAATTCCTCGAGTCGAGGACGGTTATGTCAACTATAAGTACCGAAAGTAGTGAGTCGAGGTGGAGTCGAGTCGAGTAAGTTTTGGAGGAACGTCTTAGAATATGGGTGATAGAGATATACAGGCGCTGGCTTTTACATACAGACGCCCGCATACAGTAAACTGCTTAACTCAGGACTTTAATGCGAGGGTGGTAGCTATCCAGGCGTAAAGATCCTACCATCATGCAAAAAATATTATCTGCACCGTCTGCAACAGCCTTAATAAGTCGAGGAAAATCAGTTCCATACTGTGCTTCATGTGTATCATGTTGGATAATCTTACTGTCACCAATATCACTTGAGTGAAGCCACTGAAATGAAAACAAGAGCACTTTTGTTCTTATTTTCATACAATAAGGAGGAAAATTTGTTTTATTGTATCCGAAATAATGTATCGTGTTCAGTAAAACCTTTTATGAAGCAATCTCCGAAATAACTTCAGTTATATTTGTTCGATACTTCGAGAATATGTATTGTAAGCAGTTATTGTTGCGACTTCGCTAACATTTATTTCAAGGAATTCCAGATATTTTAGAGAATTATGGGAAATAAAAAGAGCCAGGGAGCGTGCCACGTGGAAATCTCTCTTATCGTTCGGATTGACGTCATACGAAATTGAATGGTCAACTGCCTCGTTGGTCTGCCGAGTTATGGCAAGCGCGACTGCTAAACGTGAGGTCCTAAATTCGATCCCCATGTCTGACAAAATGTTCATGGGTTTTTCCATGTGAAATTCCTCAGTAGCAGCCCGGAACTTGGATTTGTGCTCGTTTGATGGCAATAGGCTCTCCCCGTATTAAATGGGACTTAAACATAACGGTGAAATGAGTGTGTTACTATACACCTCTGCCCAATCCTTCAGGGAATACAGGCGTGATGCGTGTGTGAATGATGAATAGGAGAAGCAATTGACGCAGTTTTTTTCTCATACAATTACATTTTATCTTTTTGAGTTAGTTTGTTTTTAACTTTCATTACACTTTACCATACAAGGTGATACATTTTGATAGATTAAACAAAACAATTCTAACCTGTTTGATTCATTATTACCCATAATCATCTAAATTATACAAGTTCCACAATAATACACCCATAGAATTCTCTCTGTATTCCCAATACAATTGTGTCATGCCAGTCATACCCAGATTAGCACGCCTACATCTACATACATAATGCAGTTTCCACAGAAACACGTCGTAGGCAACATGAACGTACATACGACGTACCATACATGCACATAAATGCCGTTCATCAAATCAGCCAGCACCGCGACCGGCACAATTCAATTTTGAAATACGTTCACAAAGCGTGCTCGCTACATTGTTTGCAAGACCTATTTCCATATACGCGTCGGCGAAAAAATGACACGCTACATGATTTTATGCAAATATTCTGATCATAAACAAAGCTTCCCGAACACAACGCTGCATGGAACCCTTTTATGAAGCCTGACAGGTAATAAAAACGAGTGGGCCGAAATTAATATTGCGATGTACCACCGCTAGATACTTAATCCAAAATTAAACGCGCCCACCGTATAATTAATAATATAAGAACAACATTAAAAGATTGTGTTTTAGCAAGGCGTCAGCGGTTTTCTTAAAGAGGGGCTCGGGCTAGAAGCGTTTCTTTTGAGACTTAATGAGAGTCATGCTTGAAAGGGCTACTTTGCCTAATTCCGTTTGCTTTGAAGGGCGGATGCGCGCGGGAGCGAGCAAGCCACACGCACACCTCTGATCGCTCATGTGAACAAACTCTTTACTCGTCAAAATACTTTGTAATTCAAAACATAATTTATAAATAAAACAAGCAAAATATTCTTATCATATTTTATTTCAGAAATATTGTTAGATAATACTAGCTAATTAAAATTATGTTAGTAATGCGCAAAATCGATTACGGCTCGCCACATCCAAACAAAATTATGAATTATGGTCGATTTTGCGCATCGCTTATATTTTAGTTTTATAAATAACTATTTTACAGAAAAAATAATTTTGCCCTATTTCACTCAAGCACATACAGAACCCGTTCATTATATTAAATTACTCTGATTAAGCTACGCTAAAGTCTGTCAGTGTTGACTAGATACATTCAAACCTAGTCCAAGCCATGTTACGATAGAAATTATTGCAAAATTGTTACATTTCATATTAGCTTACAAACTTAAAGGTTATAATGATATCTACAACGATATGAGCTTTGCACAAGTTCAAGGCGCAATTTTATTTCGTTAAAATTATGATATGATAATTTCTTTCGCAGAAAACTAATATTTACAACATTCCTCTCATACCATACTTAATAACCTACAAAACTGGAATAATGTCTTACCGATAAATTTTGTCGTCATGCGGTGGCAAGCTAATAAAGTAGGGCGCTGGGGGTGGCGGTGCCAAGTATCTAACCGATCCTGGCCCAGACTGCATCTTGTGTGGCAAAGTGGCGTTAGATAACGATGGCGGAGGTAACGTGCCCGCATAGCCAGGCCACGGAGGTCCCCACATTGGCGGCCCACCAGCCCCAGGGCTGCTGGCCAGCGGACCACCCCTATACGAAGTCGAGGTCATCCGTAACCGAACGATACAAATCGCTACAATCAAAATTGCTATAAACGCAACCACTCCACCAACAATTCCAATTATAAGATTATCATCATTGTTCGATGTTGCTACTCCGACAACCGGAGCTCCTTTTGGCTCTCCGGTCACTTTTGGTCGATCATGAGAAGGTGCTACTGACCAAATTATATCAGGCTCCGATGACGTGCGGACCAGTCGTGGAGGAGGAGTTGTAGAAATGCTACTAGAAGTGGCTGTAGTTCTTCGCCTCGTTTCACATGTCAATTCATCGTCTCCTATTTCTACTAACAAAAATCCTGATAAATGATCAGGAGATTCACATCGTACATCGTTCACACCGACATTTGGTAGCCATCTTCTGAGCGCTCGAGCATTACAATCGCAACGAATCGGATTAGTGTCTAAGCCGAACATTGAGAGGTCCGCCCGCCGGTCATCTAAAGATACTAACAGCTGTGGCTGTAAGGTTGTCAATTGACTCCCAGCTACGTCTATTGTTATTTGTGAAGATCTTGGTAATGGGAAAAGCAATGCCGGAGGTAAACTCGTGACCGATGTGTTTCTGAACTTCACAGTGATCGCTGGTGCCTTCAAACCAGCTAAAACACCAGATGACACCGTTTTTAATCGCGTACCTCTGATACCTAGTTCTTCTAATCGTGGATGTAATGTCGTATGTAACTGGTCAGCACCAATTGTCGTATCCTTTACTTCAACGTCTAATTTCTCAAGAGCCAGTAAGTACTGCAAAGCTCCTTGTACATCAAAATATCCTAACCTTGGATAGCCATAAGCTCTAAGTTCTACTAAATTAGGGAGTGCTCTGAAAGCATTTTTCTCAATTCTCGTACACTTCTCCAGATTACCAATATCTAAAACTCGAAGTGAAGACAGATTTTCAAAGTTACCATCCATGATCATTACCATAGGGTTTCCGGAGATATTAAGACGAAGAATGTTTTTGAGTTTGGGCCATGACACGGCAAGCGACCCTGTGACGTCAGTGATTTGATTTTGCGAAAGATCCAACGATTCTAATAATGTTGTTCTAGTGAAAGTTTTGTCTGACAGCTTGCTAATGTTATTGTACGATAGGTTCAAGTTGTGTAAAAATGGCGTTTCTAGTTGTCCAAATGATTTGATTCCAGTACCCGCAAGATTTAAGTCCCGCACAGTTTTCGGCTCAGTTAGAACATTGTTAATTGTTTTTTCAGATAGAGGATTGAAAGACAGGTCCAACTTTTTAATATTCACCATAACGCTATCTTCTGCTGGTATGTCGATTATCTGATTCTGAGATAAATCTACCGACGATACGAAGAAGTATTGCTTCTGCAAAGCTCTCAATGGAGGGTGCTCAAATAAGTTTCTACTCAAAACGATGTTTTCTAGCATGTGTAATCTTGATCGCTCAAAAATATTTTCTGGTAATTCAGTGAGAAGGTTCCCGCCTAAGTTCAATACTTCTAGTCGAATTAGTCCTTCAAATAGTCTATCTCCCAAACGATCGATTTTATTGTTTGACAAGTCTAAATACTGGATTTGCGTTGAGTTATGGAAAGCCATTTCGCTTATTGACTCAAGTTCGTTTCTAGCCAATAAGATGGTCCTCAATTTTGGGAGTCGAGCAAAGTCGAGTTCGTCTACGTTCTTAAGAGCATTACCAGATAAATCCACTAATTCAAGATATTGTAAAGTACTTATAAGTTCTGACGGGAAGAAGTTGAACTTATTGTTGGTAAGTATGATTTCTCTCAAGCGTGGGTGGATTTTAAACGAGGACGGGAACAAGTAACTGAGTTGGTTGTCAGAAAGATCTATAACTTCGAGACTCGTTCCGGTGTTGAAGAACTCTCCCTTAAATGCGTTCAGCTGGTTACCCTTAAGAGATAGATATTGTATAGACATTACGTTCACGAAAGATGGTGTCCTTATATTTGCGATATTATTGTAGGACAAATCTAAATGTGTTAAGTTCCTAAGATTTTTGAATGTGTTTTCCGAAACCTCTTGCAAAAGATTGTTCGATAAATAAATCCGTTGCAAGTTAAGATTCTTGGAAAATAAATTAACTGGCAGGGCCTTCAAGCCTACATTACTTAAATCAATAGACAAGAGCGCCTGGTTATTTTGGAACACGTTTTGAGGAAGTACGCTCATATGATCGTTACGACTTAGATTCAGATGAGTTAGACTTGGGATAAACTGGAATGCATCTACTGGGATTTCCGAAATTTGATTATCTGAGATATCTAGGAACCAAAGACTTATAAACTTCAACGGCTCGCCGACAAACTCTAGTATTCTATTCTGACTTAGAGACAGAAACTGGAGCGATTGTTCTAATCCACTAAACACTTCAGCGCTGATTGAGTTCAGTAGATTTCCTGACAGATCTAGATGATGCAAAGTTTTGAAATGATCGAATGCTGCTGGTGGTAGTTCTCTTATGACGTTTCTTGAAAGAACTAGTGATGTCACTCTATCAGAAACTGCTCTGAGTATGTCGCTTGATAGTGCAGTGACTCTGTTGTAGCCTAGGTGGACTGATACAAGGCTGGGCAAGCGGGAGAGGGCCGTGGCAGGAATAAGCAGGATATTGTTGTCCCGTAGAAGTAGTGTCTCGAGACTTGTCAGACCGTCGAAGGCGTCATCTTCCACCTGAAACATAAGTTTTTGGAATATTATAGCATATAGTCATATGTCAGCTGCCTCGTTGGTCTAGTGGTGGCAAGCGCGACTGCTGATCGTGAGGTCCTGGGTCCGATCCCCAGGTCGGGCAAAGTGTTATTGGGTTTTTCCGTGTGGAATTCCTTAGTCTGGAGTTTGGATTTGTGCCCGGTTAATGGCAATAAGCTCGTCTTCTATTACATGTGACAAACATAACGACAAAATGAGGGTGTTACAAACACCTCTGCCCAACCTTTCGGAAAATACAGGCGTGATGTTAAGTGTTAAATTATAGGTTGAACGTGAAAGAGTTAAAAGCTTTACATAACGGACGACTTATAAAATAAATCGCAAAAATACCAGAACAACATTGAAATTAATCATCATTTTCATAATTTCAGAGTGTTTAATTATACATACATACATACATAAACTCACGCCTTTTTCCCATAGGGGTAGGCAGAAACTATAGAACGCCACATGCTACGACTCTTACATACCCCTTTCGCTTCATCCACATTCATACATCTTGTCTAATTAATAAAAAAATAAAAAAATGTTTAATTATTTCGTCGTTAATTAACTCTAATATAGAAGGAACAGACTATGGGTATTCTAATTTTGTATTTCCAAGCAAAAACATATCCACGAGCAATACTTACAGTACGCAATGCATTGACTCCTACGTCCAAGTATCTTAGTTCAGTCAGCCCCACGAAGGTGCCAGGTGCCAGCTTCACCAGATTGTTCCTACTCAGGTCCAGGACTTGAAGGGAGACTAGCGAGCTCAGGTGACTGTTGTCTATAGTCTGAAATATTAAAAACAATAATAAAATCACTTCATAGAAATAACATCTTAAAAGAATTGGATTTGTTAAATCGAAGATCTCATAATCCAATAGAAGCCTTGACAACTGGATCCAGTATTATCTAAACCAAAATAATTTCTAAACTAAATTTTTTTTTAAATGATTTACGTTATGTTCCTCAACATTCCAATTATTATCTGTAGGTAGAGGTAACAACATACACAGTTACCGGATTATAACACACCACCATACACACACACACAGTTTCTGAGTGTATTGAGTCCAAAATTGCCAGAATTAATGTTCAATCAGTTATTAACGCCGATATTAGTTCCCATGTCAAAGGGGTTGATTAACTTGTTAACGAGAAATTACGGGTTAGGCAAATTTCTGGAAGATTGAGTATCTACTCGTGTTATCCAAGGATAATTTGAATAAGTTAATAAAGATTAACAAATGTGGTTCGGAATAGGTAATTTGACTTTATATAATATTTTAATTGAATACTTTATACGTGCCTAAGTACTTTTAATCCGTTAAGCTCATTGATCAATTATTAATGAACTAATATTACTGTTGCTATGCCGTAGCTAATGCTACGCCAGCTACGCTATCGTAATTACCGATACTTTACGCGTAGCCATTTATTTTTGCTGTGTGATATTATGACGATCATTATATATTTGAAACATAGATATAGATTTCTTTTTGCTTATAAGCAGTTTATGGTATCAAATTTTTGTCTTTTTTATTGACAAAAGAAATTATTGACATTATTTAACGTTGCGTTGGACTATGTTTATGACAATAGATTGTTACGTTAAGTTAAAATAACAAGTACCCCCGTTTTCGATTTCCAGATCATTACAGAAATAACAATCACAAACAAACTTCAAAAAACTTTGATAGAGACTCACCGTGATCATATTGCTTGAAAGATTCAAGTGTTTCAAAGCGACAAATGATTTCATCGCGACTGTTGGAAAGTCTGTTATAAAGTTTTCAGAGAGATCCAACTTTTCCAAATTCTCGGCCCCTTGAAAAACATCGCTGTTGAACTTAGAAAGTCTGTTGCGACCCAGATCGAGGATTAGTAGATCTCCGAGACCTATAAACGCCCCACCTTCGATCGTCGATATCATGTTTGCATGGAGGTCTATTTCTTCGAATGTTTTTTGCGACAAGAAAGACCCTTGTCGTATTAGTGCTGAAATCGAAAATAATATTAGTAGGTATATGCAGCAACTACAGTATTTTCAACAAATAAACATATGTTTAAACGAAACGTAGCCACAAAACGGTTTAATTAAAACTGCGGTTAAACTAAACAATGTACCAGACATGGTCTTAAATTTTAAATTCAAAACTGACGTCCCTCATTAATAAACTGAAAATGCTAAAACATCTCTTTTCCCTAATATATGCTGCAGAGACCTCATTTGTTGAGAGTAAAATAAAATCTTACCTATTCTATTTTCTCTCAGCGAGAGAACTTTCAACGCTTGCGGTCCGTTCAGCGAAGATGAAGGCACATAGTTCATGTTATTACGATCCAGTCGGAAGACCTGTGAAGAAAATGTATGTTTAGTAAATAAACTTTAACTTATACGTTAACGTTTGTTATAGAATTTTATAAGATTTTTAATTTAAATTCCACTTCCTCAAGCGTCAACCACAGTGTCACTACCGACAAGGTTGACCCACCAACTATGGATGCAGATCGTCTTTGCCGCCTAATTCAGAATGATTAGATTATTCAGTTATCGGAAGATTCGATTTGTTATTTATTTTTCTCTCGTTACAAGAATCAAGATAATAACCGAATCGGAACTGCTTATCGAAAGGGTTCTGAGTGGAGGGGCTGGGCGGTGACGGGTGGGAGCGCCACCGCCCGGCATCACAGAACGGACTCTGCGTTCACCAATGCTTTTACCTACCGTAGAAGGCTAAGGATATTATCTCCTATTTTGGAAGGGCTTTATTTCCAGCAGTAGACATTTATAGGCCGAGACAAAATTCCAATGTCTTACCTTCAAGACTTCGCAACCAATCAGAAGACCTTCTTCCAACCCTCGGATACTGTTACCACTCAAGTCCAGTTCTTCTAAAGCTGGTAAGTTATGGAGTTCGGCTGTAGAGAATATTGGGTTCAGATTGTCTCCAAGCAAATTGTCTGATAAAGCAAGCCTCGTTATGTTTCCTCGAACTCCAGCCAGAAGTCGGTCAGGTAGTCGTCGCAAACTATTGTGAGAAAAGTCCAGTTCTTTCAAAGGGAGACCGTAGGATGAGAATATCTGGAAATAAATTAACAAGGTCATATTAGTTTCCAATTTTCCAAAATCGTTGAAGTTCCTGTCCACCCAGAATACTTTAGCGTATCCTCTTGGGGTATACGTGTAGGAAAGAAATAAATTAATTTAATTTTTAAACCATATTATAACAAGGAATATTTCCTTCATCGTTCTCGCGCAAATAAGAACAACTACAACCCGCAACTATTCGATACGCATGATTACCTATTACTTAGAAAACTAGTATAACAGCTGTGTTTCTTGTGTAACTTACAGGAATCAAGCCAAAGGGAAAGGTCGGTATGTTAAATTAACATACTGACCTTTCCCCATGACTTGACTCATGAAGATCAATTTATGGGTGGGTCAAATAAAGTACAGCTAGTAACTTATATCTTATTTTAACTACACATTTTTTTTCTGTTTTTATTACAATACTATAAATATGAGTTTTATCATTGTTTGTATTTACTGAAAAACTTTCCTAGAAAACTTCGTCTGACAAAAATCAGTATAGTAATTATGATGGACGTTCCCACAATCTACCACAAAGAAAAATCCTGGAGGAACACCATATTTATAATCATATGTAGAAAACTTAAAAACGCTACAAAATTTTAAGTTACCGTTATGTTTCGTGCTGTCACTGTTACTCCGCCTTAAAGTGACAGAGACAGCACGAAGTTAACGGCAACTTAAAATTGAGTAGCGTTTAAACATAATATGGTCATTAAAGATCTAAAAATCAAATATTTGCCACTAAAAAGGCCACAAAACTCGAGCCTTTACTTGCATAGAACACGTACTTCAAAGTTAAAGATCATGTTGATGCCTACTTTAATACCGCTGAATCTGGAAGACAAAGCACTTCGCTCGGAGGTCCAACAGTTTGCAAACTTATGATCACGAATATATTATCTAAAGACTTAGAATTCGCCAGAGTTCCCAGTGACAATACCACTGCATAGTGCTAAGTTTAGCGAGTGGCGAATCGAAGATTATGAATTTTAAATGGATGTGTAATAATAACATGGATAATTTTGTCATATTGTTCGCGAATGTGCTAAATGGCCCTCTATGAAAAGTCTCAATGATGTTCTGCCTAGCTTTTTCCCAACTATGTTGGCGTCAGCTTCCAGTCTAACCAGTATTTTACGCGGAGCGACTGTCATCAGACCTCCGCAACCCAATTCCTGGGCAATGCCGATATCCTAAGATTAGATCAGTTTGTAAGAATTTCGAACTTCTGACTTCCCATAACGTCTGTCATAGGCATAAGTATGACACCCGGCTGTTTAACGTCTTCTCCGAGGCACGGAGTGGTTTCTATGTGTAACAAACGGTCACCCATCCACAGACTCACCGCGGCAAGCGCAGCTTAACCTCGCAAATCGTATGATCCGCGCGGTTGGCAATTAGCCACGAGCCCCTCCGAACGACGAATGATGATGATATTTTTTTATTGTTTTCAACAGACCACAGAACAGAACCAGAATTTGATTATCACGTGTGTTAACGGTGAAGGAAAAACATCGTGAAGAAACCTATACACCTGAGAGGGCTCCATAAATTTCCCAACAGTGTGTGTAGTCTGCCAACCCGCACCAAGTCAGCGAGGTGGACTAAGGCCTAAACCCTTCTCATTCTAAGAAGAGGCCCGTGCCCAGCAGTGGATCATTATTTTTTACTACTCGACTGCTTGTATATGGTCTTGTGGACCGTTTCTACCTAACCGGGCAGTTATTGGCGAGACCTGAAGGGTCTCCAACCAATGGGGACGAGTAAAATACTTGACCTAAGCTAACTACTACTACTAATATCATGACTACTAGCAACAACAGCACTAAGGGCGACCCGTAATGGGACTCGGACCTCGATTTGGGCGGTACTGGCGGGAGGACTGGGAGGAAGACAACTTGATGAGGGCTGAATTATAGGTGTGACTGTAGTATCAGAAAAGACGACCGGTTCTGCGGCGGCGGGTGAGCACGGTGTATCAGGGAAGTACTGGGACAGTAATGGGCTAATTATTTTATGTTATGTTTTCAACACGTTGATTCTTAAAAACATCCCACACGTGCATAAAAATCAATATTATACGGTTTAGGCATTTCTGATGGAGAGATTATAACGATGGTTGAAAGGCTAATTGGTCTAAGTGACATTTTTTGGGATATTAAGTTATATACATATTTAGAATCAGCGAATTTTTCTGCGTCGTTTGAGCTAGGTTTCAATTTTTTTAAAGCATTTTTTTGGCGCTTAGACCCCATACTTACTTTGCTCTCATTTTGGAGGCCATTGTATCAACCGACACAAGATTTGTCAATTTTTTCTCATTTGTCTTTTGAATCGTTTTTCCTGGTACTATTTTGAAGATCTAATGTGCGTTAAGGCGTTTAGCTTTTTTTATAAATACTTGATTGTGTCACTTGAAACATTTTGCATTCCATCGGAATAATAGGTAATGTCGCTTGAATCATTTTGCATCCCATCACAATAATAGATTTATTCGTTTTAATATTTGTGTTTTTATTTTAAAATTAACCTTAATAACCAAATCTTTTATTGGGTATTGATGTTGTACCAGAACAAAGGTTTAGGAACCTATTTCTGACCCTACAATAGTAAAAAAACAATTTATTTGATTCGGTTTGAATACTGATCGTCGTCTGTATCAAGTTACTCTAGTCTAGTTGCTTCATACTCAATTCATTGAGTCTCTGAGAATAACTCTTCTTGCTTTGTTCTGCTTCATATTCTGTGTCAACACATGAACTAATTTACTTTCAGCTATAATATATATTACAGGCAATTGAACCACTTTGCCTCACTCCTGAAATCACTATATTCGATGCATTTTGTGTTAAGCGACTTTTATTTCAGAAAATACAGCAAGTATATTCACGTAATTAACTCAAAAAACTGTAGTACGTCCTTACGGAAATAATGTATGAATATTACGAAAATCTACCCAGTAGTTTTTTTATAATGATTTTTTTTTCGAAAAACGAATCTTTAAATCTCTTTCCAGCAACTTTAAAAAATTTTCGCTTAGTACAAATTGCCATTCAACCGTCGATAAGATAAATTCTACTAATCATTGGTAGGTTCTAATATTCTTTGCAAAAATACCATGGTCGTAATATTTGAACGTCGGTGTTATGATAAAATGAGTACAAAAATAAGATATTTATTATTGACAAGGTTATCGTCTCGCAAAAAATGTATATCAAACAAAATTCCGAACAAGTGAAGTTATTTACATTCTGGAACATATTACAAAAATATGTTAATGTTATATTTGTACATAAATATGATACGACAAAGATCAAGAGGTAGTTTTATGTACATACATGAAATATAATTATATTTGAAACAAATATCTAGGTTTGGGATTGGGTTGAAATAGACTCCAAACCATTTCTTTTTCAGAGTTGTCTGTTAGAGCGAAGTTCACATACACTACAGTATTCCGAATTCAATAAAAAATACTGGTCCGACATTTTTACATTTTCCGTTTTGTCATCAAAAACTGGATACCGGAACAGTATAAAAAACAGAACAGTATTCTGAATCCAGTAAAAAATACTGGTCCGACATTTTTACATGTTCGTTTTGTCATCAAAATCTGGATACCGGAACAGTATAAAAAATAGAACAGTATTCTGAATCCAGTAAAAAATACTGGTCCGACATTTTTACACACAAAAACTGGATGCCCGAACAGTATAAAAAACGGATCCATGCATGAAGATGTATGGAGAATTATGGGTGCTTTCTAAGGTTTCTTTCCCGGGAACACCGGGGAAAACCATCGATCCGTTTTAGCGGATCTGTTTTTAACGGATCCGTTGGTACAGATGTGAACAATATATCCACTACCGACGGATCCATTGTGTGAACGGGCACTTAGTGCTCACTTCACAAATTACTGACCTTATCGGTTGCTATATTATTCTTGGTCTCTAAATTTGAAGTAAGTACTTCTTAATTTTTTATACACTTCTAGTACTACGCGTAGAAACACGTAAGTAGGGAAGAGTGCCTGTAGGTAAAAACACAAGTTTACCGCGAACGGGGTGCAAAAGTTAGTTTGGTATAACTTTGATTACTTTAACGTTGACTTTTAATAGTAAACGGCGGAAAGTTAAAGGTTTTCGTAAGCTAAATATTTTTATAGTATTAGAACTTTGAACTAAAGACTTGACTTAGCCTTTTTATGTAGGTTTATGTGGAATACACATACCTAAACAAAATAGCTTAGTAAAGAGTTATCTTTCTACTTTTACTTATGAGTATTTCCATAGCATTTAACACAACATCACGCCTGTTTTCCCCGAAGGGTTGGGCAGACGTGTATAGTAATATCCTCATATCGCCTTTATGTTTAAGCCCCACGTAATAGGGGGCGAGCCTATTGCCATCAACCGGGCACAAATCCAAACTACGGGCTTCTACTGAGGAATGTCACACGGAAAAACCCAATAACAATTTACCCGGCCTGCGCATCGAACCCAGAACCTGACGATCAGCAGTCGTGTTTGTCATCACTAGACCCAACGAGGCAGAATTTGTACTGTATAATATCATCTCCCTGCCCTTATCCTACACTAGGTGGGGCCGGCACATGTATTGCGTAAATCCATGATGTTAGAGGCTTATTATTTTATGACCGGCCGCCTAACATCAACCCTCCTTGGGAATTCAATTTATAAATACTGTATAATAATTATCCGAAATACGATGAGATGAATGAGTATTGCTCGTCAACTTGTAGTATAGAGGTAGGTATCGTTTGAACTAAAATGGCGCGCATTTCCACATACACACTTACAGCTCTGCAAATAAGAGTACGTACAATGAGGACGCTACTCGTCATAAAATATAAACTTTAAACATAACTTCTTTGGTAGAACATTGGATAGCCTTGTTCATTTTAAATCAATTTGAGCGACTTACAGGACTAGACAGAGCGCTTGGCGTATTTACGCCGCGACAGAATGGGCTCCGTGTAACAGTCATATACTGTCATAGTACAATACAAAGATTGTCTGGAAGAGATCGCCTTGCGCGATAAGGCCGCCCATTATGCATTTTTGTATTTAAATAGTTTTTCCTGTTGTGTTAACCTGGTGTATGTAGAATAAAGAGTATATAAATAAATAAAATAAATAATACAACGCAGCGGTAGAATGTATAGGCCTGGTCAGACAGAGAGCGTGGCTTAGTGCGATATTCACGTCAAGTGTTGATCGCGTGCTCTTGGAGTGCGAATTACTATGACAATGTATAGCAGACGCCACACAGAAACTGCCATACCACGCCAAGCTTCGCGTGGCACGACAAGAGCACGCGATCAACACGCGACGTGAATATCACCCCCAGCCACGCTCTCTGTCTGACCAGGCCTTTACGACGTAGAACGCCCTGACGCGCGTAATATACACGTTCTATTTGGCGAGGCCTTATTATGGATATACCGGCAGATAAAACACGGACCGATTTGAAATTTGTTGTCAAACTGATATACGATATGAAAATACGCGTAAATGCAGTAGAGGCACGCGTCAGTTTAGTTAAGACGATAGCAATCCTTAATTTTCATGCAACACTGAAACACTATCTCCTCCCACTAAATAAGCTACCAATAGTAATTAGTCGAACAGTCGTGCAGTCTACAGTACTATTAGTAGTGTTTGATGTATAAGTAATTCAATTACTGACACAGTCGTGACAGGCCTACTCGTAATCACCATATTTGACGACCCGAATAGCGGAATACTGTATGGCTTCTGTTATAAAGGTAATGGGTTAATTTTAGGGAGACTATGTACTATATTATACTTATAGTCTAGCTAGGTTTTTTATGTACAGTAGGGGAATGAAATGCTTCGCCAGTTTTCAAATTCATTCCGTTCCCACATCGCGGGCACATGCTACCTTTTGAGACTGTTGAGCAGAACAGAGAAATGCATGGAAAATTATGTTTAATTATTTGGTAGCAAAGATCAAAATTGCCTTTTGCCTCCTTATGACGTAGTAGTGCCTATAAGGAGTTATGGAGTTCTGTTGTGAAAACCGTGACATCAATCAAATCGATCATTAAATAAATTGACATTACTTGTGTTTATCACCATAGTCACCATAATATCCTGTCAAAAAATACTTGTATTTTCATTTATACAAGGTTAGTCGGAAAGGGGGTACTAAGCCGCGGGCCACTTAAAGTATTACTGATGACTATTTTAAAGCAAGTGTTAAAATTTCAAAATTCGATAATTTTTATTTGCGTGCAAAAAGATTTCTATTTTAGTTTTTTCAAAAAAAAAACATACCTGCTTTAGTTATGAATTCAGAAAATTGAGTTTCTAATCCGTGACCCCAAATATGACCTAAATTGTAAACACAGCTGATCATAGGTATGGACAGATAGATTTTAGAATATTTTTTACGAAATCTTTGAAAAGCTATTTCTTTTAAACTATTAAGTTTTGGGGAAAGTTGTAGAACAAAAGCTATCCCTTATTATAGGTACTTTAACACCCTTTCGGCTTAGTACCCCCTTTCCGACTAACCTTGTATAATGTTGACAATACGTAATCGGTAAAATTGTTCGTTTCTTGTACTGTGCAAGCAAAAATAAACCTTAAGGTGTATAGCCTTTTCATTCCGCGACTGAACAGTTTGAGCACTAACATGTTCCTGTGCATGAAGCGAAATTCAAGTGAATATCTCCCTAAATACCGATTGACTTTATGAAATGTTTTACATGCCAAGTGTTCGTATATGTTCGCAACAATATTATAAGATCTCCAAGCACACCAGAGAGGGCTCCCAAAAAAAATCTTGATGGTGTAGGCAGATTACCGCTAGCATATCAGGCCAGCGTGATGGACTTAAGGCCTAAATCAGACCCGTGCCTAGCACTGGGTTAAAATAGGCTGATTATGCTATGTTAATAATCAATTGTATTGTCGAAATGCTTGTTACTATGGTTTGTTATAGAGGTCTTCCAGGAGATGGCCTCCTGTTCCGATGATCATGGACTACGAATTCCAATTTGTGTCCGAAGCAACCAAGAGTATTCCTCACCGAACTTACAAAGCTGACTCTTAAAAAACCCTTAATATTCATGAAAACTTTCGCAAAATGCTTTCAGGAACTTTATTTAATATAATAGAATCGGCCATTAGACATGCAAAAAGTATTCTGAAGTTGTCCTCGTCCGCGTAAAGTTTTACAAAAACTACACCAAGACTTGGTAAACCAAACTACTTGTACAACACGAACAGCATTATATTCATATTAGATAAGAATCGAGCCATATTAAAATCGATTTATGAGAGTTTAGTTGATCGAACCTATCGTAAAATAGTTGAAGTTTCCGTAACGGAAAGTTCAAGGATTTTTCTTTTTCTTTAAGACCTAGACCGCCGAGACAGGCTGAGGAAACAAGCGAGCCAGCGATTTGCATGCTTTTTTTGGATTTGGCTGGAAAAGGCAATAGATTTAAGCCGGCTTTTCACTATGAGATATAATATACTAACATATATTACATCTTGAGATATAATATTTTATCGCTCGTCATACATTTTGTAACAGACCGTTCACACTGTGCTATATTATATATTGCATCCCAAATTATAAATATTTTTTCGACCGACTGAGCGATACTTAGAGGTCATTTGAAGGTGTATATTTTACCTCACGTCCCCGGAAATCGCGCCTCCCCCTGCCTCGCCATGGTGAAGTTCGTGTGTAGACGTGTCAACTGATCATGTGTTTCGAATTTGAAGCTGAACTGTTCAAAAATATATATCTTACAGTGCGAACTGCAATCGCGGGATGTAATACATAGCTCAAGATGTAATATATATACCTATATATCACATCCCATAGTCAAAAGCCGGCAATAGAGGTATGCTTTTCCCAGCATTGGGATAACATAGGTTATAAAAATATATATTATGTTACCTACTTGTTAAATGCCATGCAGCAACATGGCTTAACGACACGGTGATCAAGTGCATGGTGGAACGTAAACTTTGATAAACATTGTTTGAAGTCGGAACCAGTTCGCTGCTTGATGCTGCGCTATTACAATTTCTAGCCTTTGGGGAGATATTTTCAACGTCAAATAGATGAGAAACAGCATAGAAGAGCATATTTTCATTATGGTAGGTAATCAACAGTTTCTTTTTTCAAAATACTTCACTAATATAACATAACATAACACGCCTGTATTCCCCGAAGGGTTAGGCAGAGGTGTATAGTAACACCCTCATTACGTCGTTATGTTAAACTCCCATGCAATAGAGGGCGAGCCTATTGTCATCAAACGGACACAAATCCAAACTCCGGGCTGCTACTGAGGAATCCCACACGGAAAAAGCCAATAACACTGCCCTACCTGGAGATCAAACCCAGGACCGCACGATCAGCAGTCGCGTTTGCCACCATTGCTTACAATATCTACTGAACTGATATGAATCGTTATAAATTCTGGCGCGTATGCTTTCTGACGTCACGGTAAGGGCTGCCACGTCAGATAAAACAAATGAGGCGATAAATACGAACACCGCGCTGAAATGGAAAACGCCGCGTGTTTCCATAAATTTTACGTTGGAACTAAATTAATTTAATAAGTATTATGGTTTTTTTCGTTATACATATGCATAACTAACCCATTACTGTCCCACTGCTGGGCATGGGCCTCTTCTCAGGATAAGAAGGGTTTAGGCCTTAGTCCACCACGCTGGCCTGGTGCGGGTTTGCAGACTACACACACCATCGAGAACTTTATGGAGCCCTCTTAGGTGTGCAGATTTCCTCACAATGTTTTTCCTTCATTGTTAACGCAAGTGATAATCAAATTCTGATCCGCACATGAATTCGAAAAGTCAGAGGTACGGACTGGGATCGAACTCAGACCCTCCTGCATGGAAGGCAAGCGTTCAACCGCTAGGCTATCACTGCTTATATACTTAAACCTATTTAAATGTTATTCCAAATATAACTAGACGATGATTACCTACATGCTATATTTCCAAAAATTAAGTACACTCGCTTGATCTACCATTCAACTATGGTAGATCGACAAACACTTTTTTTGCTATCTTGGTCTAAGCATAACTACAAACTCTAACAACAAAAAACAAGTAGGCAAATCGGCAAACACGATTGAAACCCAATGTACAATAAAACATAGTACAGTCAACAAAAGAGTTAAGTATAGGTATACAGGTAAACGGCGAATATAAATACACCGTTCTTTTTCTTGTTTTCGTGTGGTCAGTGACTAACCTGGTGTCAGAGTTTATGCCGCCCATGGGCCTCTGACTTGGCTTCATATGCCGTCGAGGAATATCTCTCAGGTATGCCAATTTCCTCACGATGTGTTCCTTCATCGTTTTTAAACAAGTGATAATTATACAAAACGCTCATGAATCCGAAAAGCCAGAGGTGCGTGCTTTGGGTTCGAACTCGAGAACTATGACTTGGCAGTCCGACGGTCAAGCCACTAGGCTATCACTGCTGTTATATACACTGCCACGCAGGTAACTCTCATTTCAATTGTGTGCGTAATATTTTTTTATACGCAATAGTCTGCCATTTTTTTTTAAACGTTACCACACCCTAGAATCTCTCCTGTATCGTGGGTGCATTTACAGATACAAATCTTCACATGCACAAACGCCCAGACCCAGAACAACTATTTGTAGGCCATACAAATATTTGATCCGTTCGGGAATTCGACCCACGACCCGTAGCGCAGAAACCAATCGCTCAGCCACTGTACCAAACTTGTTATAAATGGTAAAGACTTAAGCCACTCAAAACATGCATTACTCTTAAAACACAAATGTAATTAGTTGTCTATAAAAGGTTACTTCAAACTAAGGTATCTTTATTTAATTGACAAAAAATTCAGTATATTTTTCGATACCTAATAAACCTGTGTAGTGAGTTTGAAATAACCCTATACATATCTCTTTTGCCCACCATACATTTGGAATTGGTTCAGCCAGCAAATCATGCAATCAGTCCACTCGTTCCGTCCCGTGGTTGCGGTTATCAGATCATGAACGATCGCGTGATGATCTCGCAAATAGAAATCTATCTACGCATACCGCGATAAATTGTAACCAATTTGTAGCAATTCATCTTGTGTATTAAGTGAAAATTGTATTGTTATAGCAATAATTCGATGGCAGCAAAGTAAAAGAAGACATCTACAAAATGACAATTTTACAGGAGAGCACATTTAGTAAAAAATAGTGGCCATTTAACTGCGATGTTTCTTAAAAGAGAGCAGTGGTGGCCCAGTGGTAACGGCCCCAACTTACGAGTTGTATGTCGTGGGTTCGAACCCAGCCAGGCGCATTACTTTGTGTAATTTATTTCATCACCACTGCTCTCAAAACGATGAAGGAAAACATCGTGAGGAAACCGGCATATCCTAGAACCAAAAATTCGAAGACATGTGACATCTACCAACCCGCGCTGGGCCCGCGTGTTGGATTACGGCCCCTCTCACAGAGAGGAGGCCTGTGCCCCAGCAGTGGGAACATTATAGGCTGATGATGATGACGATTTCTTAAAAATCGAGTGTAGATGTCTTCATTTACGTTCGAGATTTTATTAATTATTTTGAAATAATTTTAGTACAGACTTGTAGATAGGGTTGACCTAAGCTCATTTTTGTAATAAAAGCATTTTCGCAAAAATGTAGATGTTCGTATCTACTTTGCTGCCATCGAATTGTAGAACATATTTTTAGTGAATCTATTAGCTATAGAATTTAATACGATTATTAATTGTTACCTATTTATTACGGTGATTTACATAGGCTATTTCATATACCTACTAGTTATCTAATAATGATAAAGTCAAAGAGAATAGTTTTAACTGGAAGAAAATCAAAAGGATTTTTTTTACAACTGCCTTGCTGGTCTAGTGTTGGCAAGCGCGACCGCTGATCGTGAGGTCCTTAGTTCAATCCCCAGGTCAGGCAGTGTTATTGGATTTTTGCGTGTCTATTTGTGCCCGGTTGATGGCAATAGGCTCGCCGCCTATTACATAGAACTTAAACATATCGGCGAAATGAGGGTGTTACTATATACACCTCTGCCCAACCCTTCGGAGAATTCAGGCTTGACGCTAGGTAATGTGAAGCTTACAAAAAAAAACACGTCTGTGTGGAGACGGATCATGAATACAATTCCCCTACATCGCCGGGCAAGCGAGTCGTATGAGGCGACAAACCTGACTCCATAATTCTGCTTGAAAAATGTCAATAGGCTCGACATCTGGGACTTAAATACAAGAGACGAATCGTGGGTGTGCAGACTACTGTAATAGGAGAACTCCCCCCTTTGGGGATTACAGGCGTGAGAAAACCAACCCTTGACATAACATCACGCCTTGTATTCCCCGAAGGGTTAGGCAGAGGTGCTTTAGTAACACCCTCGTTTCGCCAGTTATGTTTACGTCCTATGTAATAGGGGGCGAGCCTATTGCCACTAACCGGGCACAAATCCAGACTCCGGGCTGCTACTGAGAAATTCCTAATGGAAAAACCCAATATATCACTTTGCCCGACCTGGGGATCGAACCCAGGTCCCTATGCTCAGCAGTCACGCTTGCGACCACTAGACCAACGAGGCAGTCAACAAACTTTAATGTTATTCTTTCTAAACGACATAGCGACAGTCTAGAAATGCATTAGTAATAAACCAGTAGAAAATTCAAATACGATTTACAGTTCACATAGTACATAAAAGGTCACTAGTTCCACCTGTTTTTATCTCTAGAGAGATATTTAGAGCGCCTTTGAAAACAGCAAAGCTCGCTTGAATTTAAAACAGATACATGTTCTGATTGCAAAATCTAGACAGCCTTTGACATTAGTAATTTGTCGTGTACCTACGATTTTACGATGTGATCTGCTATCTAGCTCTCATTTCTGGTATTTACCCTTACATAAAAACGCTGATAACCTTTCAGATCTATTGTTTTATTTTATCCCGAAAAAATGGCATCTTACAACAATTATAGTTACTGCAGAACATGATCCTCCCACCCAGGCGACTGATATCTAAGGAGATATTAATCGCCTGAACTCAGTCATCAAATCAGCCTATTACTGATCACCTGCTGGGCCTCTTTTCCGCACTGTTAACCTGCTACGGGTTGGTGGATTACAAATACCAACGATTTTGTGCCCTTTCGTGTGTGCAAATTTCATTACGATGTTTTTCTTCACCGAGAGCGCTAGTGATAATCAAATTTAGTTCCACACATTTAATTGAAAAGGCAGAGTGCTTGCAAGTATCGAACTCCTGCATGGAAAGCAACCATTCAACCGCGGGGCTATCACTGTTTTTTTCCAGATCACTACCTGTTATCGGTAGCTGGTAACACTGGACAATGTTGATAAAGGAGGTTAATCGTCAAGATGAATCAACGTACACGAAGTTATAAAAACACTCGTCATTCGATGAACAGAGGATTCCATGTCGAACAGCCGAAGAAGTCTGACCTTTTATATCTGCCTGTCCTTATTTTCTGATCTTGTGTAAATTATTATATTGTGAACTAGCTTCTGTAACTAACCACTAACCGAATTGAAAGTACTCTCAGTGGTGGAGAGTCTATGTTGGTTTCATTTACTTTATTTACCATGCTCCCAATCCTTACATACCGATATTAGCTATAACCGTAATAATAGATTCACCCCTATGAGATTCTGTTGTATGTCTTTTACATACCTACGCCTAAGAAAATGAAGGGTCACCTTTTTTATTTACGAAAAACATAATAAAGTAGTATTTAATAATAAAGTAGTATTTAATAATAAAGTAGTATTTAATTACTACATACCTGTGTAGGCAAAGTCTGTTGTCCAGCGAACCTCTGACTGAACGATATAATAGGCGCTCCATACGGCAGGGTCGGGAAGTCACCAGGGAAGACAACCCTGTCGCAGTTCATTAGGATCCTCAGCTGCAGCGCCCGGTCCACTTGGACCTTACACCGGCATGGGTATCGAAGGTCATCGTTCAGTTCTGAGCACGGCACCCATTGCTGCTGACCCACGATGTAGGGAATCGTGAAGAGAAGTAGAAGCAGCCGCATTTTGTCCTAGAAGAAAACAATTATTTAATTAGCTTTATGTGAGTAGAATGTTTTGTTTCGTATAAGTTTGGGTAGGTAAGGCATGTTGTAGTATAAATAATGGAATGCTCAGTAAATGTCGTTATATTTTCCTTTGAATGTTTTTATTTTTCGAGACCTTTCTTCATAATTTCATATTACGTTATTGGATAGCGCCAAGCTTAAATAAAATAATATAGTATGCAGAGGTACATCAGATGCATCTTTATCGCATTTAGCAAGATTTTCTACCATAATATATAGTATATGTAAAGATGTATACAACATATATGTAAGTAAGTATACAACATTGTTATGTCTATTAACTATCCTCAAATATGCTTTTTTTTTTTATTTGTATCATTACTCTCAATATATCTTTATCTTATTTTACAATGTTTTTTTAGCTAAGATTTGATGACATTTAATTATGTCAATTGTTTTATAGGTATAGTTTAGCTTCCTTTTCACTTTTGTAAATGTGAGAACTTTGTGGACCTGCATCTATAAGTTTGTAAATTACTGTTATTCATATAGTTTTTATTTTATTTGTTAATTTTTATACTACATTACTCATTGGTCTGTGGTCAGGACTCCTTTGTTCTCTCACTACCTTAAATCATTGTACTCTGTAATTGTTAAAAATATAAAAAACATATAACAAAAATAAAACCGACTTCAACAAAACGAAAAAGTAATAAAATAATTACCATATTATAAAAGTAACAGATTCAGAAGCCGGTGCTAATCCACGCTGAACCAAATTAAAGGCACCGACTTCCGACTTCTTACTTTTATAATATGGTAATTATTTTATTACTTTTTCGTTTTGTTGAAGTCGGTTTTATTTTTGTTAAAATGTTTTTTATTTCATTCATTTTAGTGGCCTTAATTAAAACATGGTTGGACCTGCTAAAGACGCTGCTCGTACACATACCTAATCACATCATCACATTATGCATACTGTTCGTCATTGAGGAGTTCCATGGTTTATCTCCGAAGTTCGTTATCAGATCTTCACCAAATTTAAATGGGACCATTTCGAAAGAATACTCTTTTAAACAAAAGAAGAATTTTTCAAATCGGTTCATAAATGAGGGTGTACTGCGGTAACAAACATTAAAAAAAAAAAAAAACAACATACAGACAAATTGAGAACCTCCTCCTTTTTTTGGAAGTCGGTTAATTATTTTTAAAAGAGTAACCATGGAGTTTCTTGCCGGCTCTTCTCCATAGGAAACGACTAATTGGAACCGTGCATCTAAATTCGACTTTTCATAAGCACCTGTATTGGTTTATGTGAAATGAAATTTTTAGATTTAGATTTTTGATTTTGAAGACGTTTTGCAGAAAAATATTGTTGCGAAATATATAATTTTTATTATAAAAGTGTAAGCATGTGAAATACTTGCAGGAATGTTTATTGCATATACTTGTAACATGTCGTTATACTTTATAAGGTAAATATTGCATTTCTTGTATCGATAACAAACTGCGGACGAATTAAAAAGTTTCAATTAGCTATATGTATGGTTCTGAGAATTTAAAACTCAGAATATTACGACAAAACAAGAATGCTGTAATAGTTTCACAATTATTTGCTTTCTACACATTTAATTTTGAATTTAAATCCCTCAATAAAAATAATATTTTGTCAAAGCTTGGATATATTTGATTCGTCTATTTAATGGACTGCTACACAGGTAATTATAAACCTCTGTTGTATTAAAGGTATCCAATTTTTTCATCATACAATTTTCACCTATAATAAAATTAAATATTGCTACGAAAACCTTAATACAAATATATTAGCAAAGAATCCACTCGTAAAAATAAATGTCTCAATAACTCAATGTTTACACATTTTATTTGAGCTACGAATAAAACCATCGCAGGTCATTACCATAAACAAAACGCCGATTTCCGATAAAAACACAAATCGTCGTTGTGCTCCTAAACAAACCTAAGTCAATATTTCGTGTTTTTATATAATGAAACCATTGGATACAAAACGATAGCCCATAGCCTAACTGCGTAAGTACTCTTGTGAATGTGTTTCGAATGTTTCCAAATTCAGAATTATATCTCACCCAGTGTCTATAAAACTAATATTTTCAAAAATTGCAAATTCTGACTTAGACCGACTTAGAATTTCACCGACGAAATGTACTAAACAAGTGGAATACTCGTAAACAAGGTCGTCGTAGCCGAAAATTTACGGCCAGTCCTTTATTTATTTCGTTCACAGATATCGCATTAATTTTTATAGGATTAATGTCGAGCCACAAAGGACTTTCGGCGGGAAGGTCGCTTGGACATTTGCTGAGACAATAAGACGGTGAAAGACTTCCGTAGTACTGTAGCTTTGTCTATTAATTGTGTTTTCACGCTTGTATTGTGTTTTAGAAGTTTAATGCTAATTAACCTATGCTTATTAGGTCAATGTTAAGTTATTGACTTGTAAGCCAGCCATAGAGATGGAGGGCGGATCACGGGCTAGTCAGAAGAATTTTTGACATAATTATAAAATGTTATAACTGCCTCGTTGGTAGTTGTGGCAAGCGCGTCTGCTGATCGTGAGGTCCTGGATTCTACCTCCAGGACGGGCAAAGTGTTATTGAGTTTTTACATTAGGAATTTCTCAGTAGTCGCGTGGAGTCTGGATTTGTGCCCGGTTAATGCCAATAGGCTCGCCCCCTATTACATGGGATCTTAACATACTTGGATAAACGAGGGTGTACTAATAACACCTCTGCCGATGTCTTCGGGGAATACAAGGCGTGATGTGATGTTATGTTATAACTCTACAATATTGAGCATAAGCATAGCGCGTTTTTTTTTTCGCAATAACAAATGGACTCGATGCAGCTTGTATTGTTGGGAGGTTTCTCTCTCTGGGCCCCTGATCACCGATAGCTTGGACTCAGTTCCTGATGCAGACTTGTAAATTCTTAAATGTAAAAATTATGTAAAGAAAATTAATAAAATACCTAATCATATTGACAGAGTACCGGTAGATGCTACTTATGATTGTATCCATCATATCATTCTATAGACGCGTTTTATGAGACACCCTCTTAAAGAGATGAGGCGGATTAAAGACGACCACATGGTCATATAGTAACCAATATCAAGAAAAGCTGATTCAATAGAATAACATACAAATGCCGTGTCTAAGGACGAAGCGACATCTGACTGAAGATACGTCGCCGATCTTCCGTCGCGTAATTTACTTGAGGAATTTTAGTAACACGTCTTCGGTCGGTGTACGGTATGAGATGTTTATATGGAATTATGTGTGCCGGTGGAAGAGCGGCGACGTATCATCCGTCAGATGTGGCTTGGTCTTAATTTCTGCACTAGGTACACATTCAAGCTAAATAACATAACATCTTCGGGGAATACAGACGTATTCCCCGAAAGGTTGGCCAGAGATGTATAGCAACACCCTCATTTCGCCGTTATGTTTAAGTACCATGTAATTGGGGCCGAGCCTATTGCCATCAACCGGGCACAAATCCAAACCCCGGGCTGCTAATGAGGAATTTCACACGGAAAACCCAATAACACTTTGCCCGACCTGGGGATCGAACCCAGGACCTCACGATGAATAGTCGCGCTTGCCACCACTAGACCAACGAGGCAGATAAATCAAGCTAAATAAATAAATACGTAGTAATAATATTTGTTTCTCATACGAATGGGCTCAATCTACGTGGCCGATTCCTTGTCGAGCGACTTCCTATGTTGAAATACACTAGTTTTGTCGCAATAATGCCAATTCTAAAGGTACTGACTGTAATATGGACTGCAACGAAGACAGTTTGACGGTTCGTTACACTGGTTCCTGTTGCAATCATGAATTGTAAGAACTTTTGCGTTATCATTATTCAGATTTTCGCTTAATATGTTGCCGTGGTTTCGTTCATTCGTAGTGACATTTGGTAATACCATCGTGTCTTTTTTTCATTTCAATGTTAAAATGTTTGTAGCATGCGATTGAACATTTATCAAACTTGTGATTGAAAGCGTCGGAACAATCACATTTGTTTAACGTACAATATTCGAAATTGCTACAATATATTTCGCGATAAAATTCATTTTATTATCTTGTCTGCAAAGTTTTCTGGAAATTGTCTAGACTGCAAGCGATAATTGGATGGTTAAGAAGAAAAAGGGTTCTCAATTTCTGTATGAATAGGTAAACTAGTCATAGTTTTGAATTTACTTTGACTTTGGCGCAAATCAACAATTACAACTTTGAAAGTCGCAATTGTTGTTTTGTCTTTCTAACTTTTCATTTTCTCGTTAAAATTGAATAAGTACTCTTATAACAAATTCAGTTTTATACAGACAATGAAAATATTAGTTTCAAACTCTGATCATTTTCATTGTCAGTTATTCCAACAAAATAAATTTTCTCATTCCATACATTGTCGAACTCCCAACAGACAATAAATTAATAACTTATAAAATTTTCCGATACTTCGCTCTACCGCTAACGAGTTGTCGCATAGCGCTTCCCCATTACACACAGTGTCAGACTCTGTGTCACGCCGTAATAATTTGTCTCAAAGACACGAGTGGAACTCTGCACGTAATATGAGAAATTTGCTCCGTGTTCCGTAGCTGGAAAACGATCAGCGTGCGAATTCCGAATGGGTAAATTATTAACGAAGCTCGATTTATGTGAAAAGTTTGTTCGGTCGCGTCCGAAACTAGCATAGTTTGTTCGGAACTTCTTCCTTACTGCCATCATCGGCTTCTCATCTCCCCGAACACAGTTTTTGATATATCCGAATATAAATTTCAACCTCCTTTCTGGAACTTCTTAAACTTTTGATCTTTCGGTAAATAAAAACAGGGATTTATTGAGAGCTCACTGACTTTGGTGAGGGAAGATCCGGCTTATCTGTTTGTTTGCAAAACAATTTCTATGTAGAGGTTGTTTATGTATAAACAAACAATTTAATTAATTTATAAGCTTATAAATTGGACTTGTTTATTTATTGTGTATTACAGAATCAAATTCATTCAATTATCCTAATGCATGTAACTAATTCCTTCACATAATAAATTCTTAAGAGACTATAAAGGCTTTTATGCAAACCTTTAAAACTCATAACTTATGCCATTATTTCTGGCTCTTCCACCATGGTACCAGAAACTATAAACTTTCAAAGCAAACTTTCCACATAATATCTTCATACAATAAAATTTTTACAGGAACATCTTATTCACAATACCGCGGTTTGGTTCCAGATAGCTATGAAACTATTCTAAAACAAAGACCATTACTCAGAGCAACAGACAGACAACAAATCTTACGCGCAACGTTGCGGGTCACAACGCAACGACGCTGTGCAACAAATAAACTATGCTGCGACGATGTCGCCTGCTTCGGAATTTTACCCCGAAATGTGGGACGTGTAACTACGCGTATGTACCGCGCTTAATGTGGAATGTGCAGTGCATGCACAACTTTGGTAATGAGTTCTGCTGTATTTTGTTGTATGCAGAATATTAATAGTTATAGTTAAAAAACTAAGATTATGTTTTATGATAAACAAAATGAATAATGGCAGAAAAACTAATGTATCATGTTTTTTTTTCAAGTTACTACCTAATATTTTTATTCAATAATATGAAGTTTCGTATTACGAATTGGTCGTAGAAGTAAATTATAAAGGAATTCTGTATGATAGACTAAGATTAGACCAAGAGGCTGGACATTTTAATGGTTTTAGGTACATAGGTACATTGATAAAGTAAATATTATTTCAAAGCACGGTGTATTTTGAAGTACAGTCTGTAGCATTAAAGAACTCACTATAGTGCCATTATTTGGCAAAGAATAACCACAAAACAATTCGCAATAAATAATAAAGTTTAAAAAACGTTTATACTATTCGAGGTATTCCCATTTTCTTTGGAGAAACATTTTTATGTTGGCAACACTCGGTGCTTGCAACATCGCTTGCAACAAATAAAGTAAGTCGACGTAGCTGAACCAAATCTGCTGGGACAACGCCAAATGGTTACATTAGGCTAATATTTGATGCACATTACCATGTAGTCGTAAAGTTCGGGTAGCTTGAGACACTGCGCTGCCTTGATTTCATTATAAGATACTGCATAATATTATGTAGCGTTAGCAAAAGAATCAAAAATTTATCACAATCGAAAGTACGGATTACGTTTTCTGTACTCCCCAGTACGTACAGTACTACGAAGTTTCGGCTGACAGATCGCACGTTTTCTAACCACGGAAGTGTTTCGGATCCAACGATCGATTCGATTTTCACGATTTGACATTTTGTTTTTCGTTCACCCTACTCCCAAATTATATTAATTGATATCTAATAATTCGTTGTTTGACAATATTTTGATCGTATATTCATAAGTTCGATGTTCGTCGTTGTTTCGGAGTAGGCCCACTGGTAACATAAACACGTACCTATCGTACTATTTATTACTAAACTGTAAATTGTAACTGTTAGGGTTAACCCTATTTAGTTGGTGAGGGAAAAATATCAAAAATGCTATTATTTATAAATATGTTTTGTTGTAAATTCTACGGTGAAAATTGCCATCAGTATTAAGTCATATCAACTAGGCTTAGAATTGGAACTAAGTCCACTATTGTAGTCCAAATGTCTGCCTGCTATCATGATCGTAACATTCAACTAACAAATTCTCTAAGTTTATCTCCTAACAGCATCTAAGTTTAAGTTCCTAATGCAGTTTTCCATCGCACGTGTGCATGCCACTAACTTAGCTATTCATGCACCTGACGGTAATTCTAAATTATTTATATATTACGCAGGTTTAACTTGATATAAACTTTAATTAAAAACTTAGTTGGATACGTGCAGCTGTAATTACCTTCGTTCTAAAAACGGACCACGATGTTAACTTGGTTGGTTTCTATTCGGAATAATTTTACAGTAATATTTTGGAGTCAGCCATGAATACTGGCTAGTTGTATGTAAGCTGCGTTTGAAAATGGAATAAGTAAAAAATTCGAAAATAGAATGAGGAAGATGGCGGCATTGGCAGTATGTTATGATTTCTACTAGACACCGGGACTTTAATTTATGGATATTTTACTTTCATGCATCTCTTTTATATCAATAGAGCGAAAAACGTTAAAAGAAAAAACACGTTTGCTTAGAGCTAAATGCGGCGTTGCAGGTCAAAATCATCAAACATAAGCACAACATAGAGACTCTTACCAGCCATGTTTTATGATAAACAATCAATAAACCGTATCTTGCGAACCCGGTAGTATATCACGTTATAGACGAAATGCATTACGCTGGCTATAAATTTAATTTAGATGGCTAAGTACCCCTGCTCCTTGGAGAATCTCGACTTGCAGACGGCGTCACTAAGGATTTTAGGTTACCGGGTTATTACCTTATACATATCTATCTAAGTAAAATCTGAATACATAATGGTGTCGATTCTGTTGCGCTCTTTGACGGGACTAAACTAAACTAAGATTGTTTGTCTCTTCTGTTTCAATAGAAAAAGAAAGTGACAGTTGCGTTCAGTCTAGTTTAATACTGTCAAAATGTGCTACAGAATCGACACCACTATCTCTGTTTTTTTTAGTCTGGCAATATGTGTACGAATCTGTTACATTATAAAAATAATTTATCTGTGGACCGTAGCAATGGTGCGGTCATATTATTATTAATCTGTGGTGCGATTTGCCCAGATACATTTTTTACTATAAATTATAATTAAAACTAGTACGTTGTGCTGATAGAAATACAGTCCTCTTTTTACTGTTTGGCGTGTTTCATTGTGTCTGACCTGAAGAGCTCATAACATAACATCACGCCTGTATTCCCCACAGGGTTGGGCAGAGGTGTATATTAACACCCTCGTTCCGCCGTTATGTTTAACACGATTCGTTATTTTTGTCGTACCCTGCCTGCCAGATGAGACGCAGCTGCCATTTGTTTAACTGATCCGTCGGTACAGGTGTGAACAACACATCCAGTACCGACGGATCCGTTAAAACGGATCCGCTGTGTAAATGGCCTCTTAATTGGTAGTGGTCATTGGAAAGCAAGGTTTAGCAGTAGAACCTTATATGATTGGGCTGATATAATTATATAAGTGAAATGCCCGAAAATTATGCCACAATACGCGGTATTCCATCTTTTGCATTAAATCATTCCCATTTTTTCTTCTTCTTAATTAACCGAACCTAAACCGTAGTTCACGGCTACGGTGTAAAGTTTAGGCCCTGCTTTTACTTCAAGACTTTACTATTGTATCAAAACGATATTTCGACATAAAGTTGAACAAAAACGCAGTTATATCAGTATGGTTTAAGAATTTCTATTTGTCAAAAATAATACATATTATTCACTTCCATGAGAAAACAAAAGAAAACATAATTAGGTGAACGACGCGACAGTTTTGCCATAGTAAATAAAAATAAAATAAAAGATAAAACACAACAATGCAAACAGTTAACATCTTAAAATCAGGTAAATTGGTTCAAAATATGGTGCTTTAGTAACTTTTTAAAAGTTCAGTATCAGCAAGTTATTATTCTTAGAAAAATTACGGTCGATTCTACATCGAGGAACAAAGTTTTTAACAAGATTAGGCTCGGGGGTCCACTGAAGTTGAATGGACGCAATTTATAACAAATTACAACTTAACAACAGTTTGCCTTTATTTCTATCATTTCCGCTTTTTATTATAATAATAAAGTACGAGAATAAAGGACGAGAATTAATTTTAGATGAAAATGTAACTTAGATGGAATTTTAGATTCATTTCAAGTTGTCACAAGTCTGTTTGATGAAGCCAAAGGATGTCTAAGTTTCCGTTGATACCTATTGATTAATTTTAAGACTGTGAAGTTTCTTTGATAAATATTTATGAGAATATTTGGTGTCAGTTTGGATGACTAGTCGAGTCTTAAACTAGAGTGCGCGCAAGATAAGTCTGCGCGCGACGGAGGGCGTGCTAAATGTTGCCATGATCGCAAAAATACAAAGTACTACTTTTTAAGGAAAAGTAATACATTCGTGAGCATTAAAATTGGGCAGCCCTCTTGCGGCTTATTATATTTTAATTGAGCTAAGTTATGTATGCTAAAATTTACTACCTATCAATTAAATTAATTAGTATTTTACGTAATTTGCAACAGAAAAGAACTAAGCCTATAAATGTGCCGTGAGTGAAAAATAATGCATTCTGATTATTATCGCCTGATGAGGTCTACTATATTTTTTATTATTATATTATCTTTTATTCCTAAAATCAGGTAGATCTAGTGACAAAGTTAATAAAACGGTAACACTATGGCGGAACATGATTAGTTCCGATTTTGGCCGCGCGCAAAGTTATCTTGCGCGTACTCTAGAAGTAATGACGTAATAATTATTCCGTTATTAGACTTAGTTTAATACTGTTCTGTTTTATACACTGTTCTACTTTTAAAAAGTTTTTTTTTTTTTGGTTATTGTTACGTACCTACATATTATCAGTCATTGAAAATTTATACAACTCTTCATAGATTCTGCAATATTCTGTCACCAACATATTTACTGCAGACTCTTAGCTTCAGCTGTCAGAAAGTCAGAAGACAACAGCATCTCTTCAAATTAAGTATTCTTCTTATCCATTATCAAGCTTTATTGCTCGCTGTTTGCTACCAACTGCGCTAATCACACTATCAGAAAAGCAAATTGTGGTAAAGCTAAGTCTTTGGCCAGGCGGCTGTGACAAAATATGAATCGAGAATTTTGTTGAATTTCTTATAAAAAATATTGAATGGTTCTATATAAACACATTTAAATCTATATTTTTCGCTAAGTTCTCTCGCAGGTCCGCTGGGAGAAATTTCTATAAGAAATAAACAGCGCCTTTGTTCTTCATATTCCAAAGAAATTGTCCATGTATTTTTTGTTTTGTACATAAATAAAATAAGACAAACTTTGTAGGACAGGTCTTGTCATTATAGTGCGTACTAGGCTCGCAGACAGGTCGATAAAGAGTACCAATAAATAAGTACACAAACTAGAAAATAAAAGTATTATAACATAACAAAATATCACGCCTTGTATTCCCCGAAGGGTTCAGCCCTCGTTTCGCAAGTTATTTTTACTCTCATGTAATAGGGGGCGAGCCTATTGCCACTAACTGGGCGCAAATCCAGACTCCGGGCTGCTACTGAAAAATTCCTAATGGAAAAATCCAATAACACTGCCCGACCTGGAGATCGAACCCAGGACCTCACGATTGGTAGTCGCGCTTGCCACCACTTAACCAAAGAGACAGAGTGTAGTAATTTAATATTTCTGATATAGTTTGGACACCTTCGATATCCAAGTTATCTACGTAAGTACATTTGATAAACTATCCAGTGGTAAGTAGTCGTTGGCAGACCACAATCTATAATATCATACAAAAAGCCATCTCGTTTGAGTGTCATAATAAACTTTTATACGCCATATACCGCGTTGGCAGCACTTTACAACGACTGAACGTACCACCCGTTTATCAGTATAGTTCGTGTATTACTATAAAAATGCTGTCCGGAGTTTAGTGGGAGTTTTTACAAACATTACTGCTGTTTTTATAGACTTTGTCGGTTTATTTGTTAAGCGACTATGCCGTTTATGGTAGGCGTATGTTTGATAGTTCGTGACATTAATTATTTGGATGATATTAATTATTTGTAATCTGTTTGGTCAGATTGATTTTTAGACCCCCCGCACTACAGTATCGTCCGACAGTATAGTTGCATTCCGAAAGTGTATGGTGATATATGGGACTGCACATACTAGCTCGATTCGATTCTAGCGCCTCCATTTAGATGGGTAGTAATGTGGTTCGTTTTTTTTATATCGTTGCCCCACACTAGGATTTCTCCTGTATCGTGGGTGCGTGTACAGACACAAATTTTCACATTCACAAACGCCTAGATCCGGAACAACTATTTGTAGGCTTTACAAATATTTGATCAGTGCAAGAATCGAACCCACGACCCGTAGCGCAGAAGCCAATCGCTCAGCCACTGCGCCAAACGTGTCGTCAACGGTTGCTTTTTTCTTCTTTTCAAGTAACCTTGCTGAGTCTTGGTTGTTTAAACGATAATATTCTAATGTCCCAGTAAAATGGTTATAGCTTTTATATTATGATCATTTTGCTAGAGACACATAGATTAATTAGATTATTTCAATAATAAACGAGATGTGACTAAACATAGTTATTTTTATGACAAAATTGACAAAAACAAACATTATTTTCTACATATTACCTCATCTCGTATGAATTGTTTATTTTTTGTGATAAATGCATAAGAGTTAGTAAGTCTGTCACTCTTATCACGCACATGACCTTATCTAATTCAGAGTTCAGTTTCTTTTTTTTTTAGTAAATAGCATCTATCTACATAGCATTATTTGCACGCAAACCTTTACTATAGGCATCCCGCTGACCGCTGCAATGAACGGTCAAAGGGGAAATTGCCTTGACCACACTTAGCAGATGGGTTGATTGATGGGTTTGTTATTTTATATTGATTTTTTAGCTAAGTTTTGAAGACATTTAATTATGTCAATTGTTTTATATAGTTTAGCTTCCTTTTCACTTTTGTAAATGTCAGAACTTTGTGGATCTGCATCTATAAATGTGTATATTCATACTGCTTTTTTTTATTTATTTTTTGTTTGTTAATTTTGGTACTCAAGTCTTTTACTACTATATTACTCATTGGTGTCAGGACTTCATTGTTCTCTCATTATCCTAAATCATTGTACTGTATCCACTGAAATTGTTAAAGATATTATTTTTAAAAGAGTAACCATGGAGTTTCTATCCGGCTCTTCTCCATAGGAAACGACTTATCGGAACCGTGCATCTAAAATCGACTTTGAATAAGCACCTGTAGGTATTGGTCTATGTGAAATATTTGATTTGATTTTTGACACCCACGGGAGGGGATGCGGTGCCCTATTTTTTGCAGAGGCCTGCCCCAAACACTACTACTCAGCTTATCGCAATACACTTCTTGACAAAGAACCGCTATCATATTTCAGCTATCTTTAAAAAAAAAGAAACATGAAACTGTAACCCAAAAATAACTGTATTCCACAAAGTCTTACACCACACAAGTGGACAGTCTTTTCTGTGCTCAATAGTGTAATCTAAAAACCATAGACAGTTTACACGCAAGTGTACTAAGAAATGGCGGCAAAGTGAAGAAATGTGTCTGTTATTGACTCATTATGTAAGCCATTGCAAACGGTCTGCAAATACGGTTCGTGTACTACATAAGCGTGTAATTGTTCAGGAAGTGTGTCTTAAATGGACTGTAGATTCGTGTTTTGTTATTAAATCAACTATCTTTATCTTTAAATACCTATATATAATTCGACTGTACGTGTGTATGTCACTGAACTCCTCCTAAACGGCTGGACCGATTTGAATGTTTTTTTTTTGTATGCATTTGGGTGGCGCCCTGGATGGTTTAGATTCACAATTGGAGCCGGTAGGTGGCGCTGCTGTCGGTCGGGCAAGACGACGTCTGCTGGGTCCGCTAGTACTATAGTATAAAACAAAGTCGCTCCCGCTGTCTGTAAGCTTAGATGTTTTAAACTACCAACGGATATTAATGCAGTTTTTAAGCAATAGATAGTGATTCAAGAGCAAGGTTTATATGCCCCACATTAGTATCTATAGGTAAATTGCACCCGTGCAAAGCCGGGGCGGGTCGCTTGTTAATAATAATGCAATCCTATAAGGCACAGGGACACGAGGGGCTCGTGGCTTATTAACAACCGCGCAGATCATGTGATTTGCAAGGTTAAGCTGTGCCCGCGGTTAGTCCGTGGATGGGTGACCTTTCGTTACATATCGAGACCTCTCCGTACCTCGGAGAGCACGTTAAACCATCGGTCCCGGGTGTCATATGAATACCTATGACAGCCGTTACGGGTAGTCAGAAGCCCGAAAGCCTAACAATCGGTCTAACCATAGAATATCGGTATTGCCTAGTAATTGGGTTGCGGAGGTCTGACGGCAGTCGCTCCGTGTAAAATACTGGTATTCAGCCGCATCTGGTGTGACTGGAATGTGACCCTAACATAGTTGGGAAAAGGCTAGGCAGAACGAACAATCCTATAAGGCACAGGTAGTAACAGCCTAGAGGTTGAACGCTTGCCTTCCGAGCAGGATGGTCTGAGTTCGAATCCGGCCACAGCTCTGACTGATCAGATTTTGATTATCTCTTGGTTAACGGTCAAGGAAAACATCGTGAGGAAACCTGCACACCTGAGAGGGCTCCATAAAGTTCTCGATAGTGTGTTGATTCTACCAATCTACAAAATAGTTCAGCGTGTTTAAGGCCTAAGGTCTATCCCCTTCTCATTATGAAAACATCTCTTGTCCATAGAATTAGCTACCTACTTTATCGGCGGGGTTGCTATAATAATATATTCGTTTGCCAAATCGTGTGGTAAGTAACTGAAATAGTAAGAAGTATTGTCTTATACTATCATAACATTGCTATGCAACGGCTGAATCTTGATATAAAAGATATCATTGATGATAGAATTATTCGTAGGCTCGCTAATGAGGGCGCGAACCATTACTCAGAGCAAATTTCATAAATTTTAATCATAAAACGTAATCAAAAGAAGATGACTGACTGAATATGAATACTGTCTGATTCATACTCGTTTTAATTTATCTTGCACTGATTGTATCAATATTGCATTAAAGCATATCGCACTTTTGTTATATTAATACATAATCGATTATAGATTTTAATTACGAATAACGATTGCACATAAAACACTTACAAGGCAAGTGTGATTGCACCATAGCAGGTGACTAATGAATAGGTTAATTAATGTTTAATTGGACTACGAAATGCTTCAATAGCACAGAATGCGGCAGCAAATCCAATATTTGTTCGCCATTAGTGTTGCAACTAATTAACCTGTCGAACACGAAATACAGATTCCACATTATTTGTATTAGAACTATTTTGTTTTGCAATTATAGCTAAGCACCATTAAAGCAGTTCATATTATATACGCTCTGACCGCGCTGGCTGAATTTAAAACTATATTAATGTTTTAAATTAAAATTAAATTTTAAAGATCGAATTTGGTTCGTGGTTTTTAAATCTTTTTGGCGCGAGTGTTGGCAGATTTTGTGGTCGGAATGTGGTTCACAACCACATTCCGACCACAAAATCTCTCGAATCGATCAATTCGTTTTGTTTTCGTAATCGAATAGTAACAGTGGTGGTATTGTATCGAATGAAAGTGTTTGATTAGTTAGCAATTTAGGCTATCGATGTGAGTGAATGTTGATACAGGTTGGTTTGTTATTTGTCAGTATTTATTGAAGTTGTTAGGTACTTGTATCTATGCGAAACAGATTTTATGTATATAGGTAGGTATTGTATGGTTTTTTGTCATTGGACAGTTTTATGATGATACCTACATTTTTCTTTCATCTTTTTGTATCAAATTAATTCCGATTTAAGCTTTTTTTACATACATACTTTCAATACACACTTGAATCCGAAAAGTCAGAGGTGCGTGCCTTGGAATCGAACTCGAGACCCGTGACTTGGCAGTCTGACGGTCACAACACTAGGCTATCACTGCTATAATACTATATAGCAGTTTCTGAGTGAACTAGCGGTAACGGTCATAAGAGAATTGTTTGTTGGTTTTAGTAGACAGGAAAGCGCTCCTGCCCTTTGTCGCCTTTTACGATACCCAGGGGTGAGGCAGGGGTGGTCTGTTCCTTACCGGGAATCACACGGAACCGTTCATTGATTGGCTGCTATCAATCTCTGCGTATCTACGTCACACATGTACCTAACAATGGTATTTCTCGGTTTTTCAAACGTATCGAATCAACATAACATAACATCACGACTTTTATTCCCAGAAAGGTGCGGCAGATGTGTTTTTAGTACACCTTCGTTTCGCCAATTATGTTAAGGTCCCATGTTATGGGGAGCGAACCTATTGCCATTAACCGGGCACAAATCCACAACACAGGCTGCTATTGAGAAATCCCTTATGGAAAAACCCAATAACACTTTGCCCGACCTGGGCATCGAATCCTCACGAGGCAGTCCAGTCGTGATATCGAATCAAAAATGCATCAATACACGCCATTATAAATCACAACTGACAAACACACAGAACGCGTCACCGTGGCTGTTGTAGATAACAGTTTACAATATCAATGCCTCTATGGAAAGCGCCATAAGCGAGGGCGAGCTTTATGTACTCATATTAACGCTTACGATACAATGTACTGTTTTAACTATACGATCCGATATGTGTGAATTAGTCGTAATATACAAGATTAGTCGGAAAGGGGGTACTAAGCCGAAAGGGTGTTAGAGTACCCATAATAACTTTTATTCTACAAATCCCCCCAAAAGTCAATAATTCAAGAGAAATAGCTGTTCAAAGATTTCATAAAAAATGCGCTAAATTCTATCTATCCTCAGGTATGATCAGACGTGTTTACAATTTACCTACGTCATATTTGGGGTCACGGATTAGAATCTCCATTTTCTGAATTCATAACTACAGCAGGTATATTTTTTTTTTGAAAAAACTAAAATAAAAAT
The DNA here is from genome assembly GCA_910594945.2 of Amphipyra berbera. Taxonomy (NCBI): domain Eukaryota; kingdom Metazoa; phylum Arthropoda; class Insecta; order Lepidoptera; family Noctuidae; genus Amphipyra; species Amphipyra berbera. The sequence goes on along the minus strand of OU343128.1, from coordinate 17,878,645 downwards.
AGTTTTTCATGGAAAAAAAAAATTAGGTATCGAATTTTTAAATTTTAACACTTTCTTTAAAACAATCATCAGTGATACATTAAGTGGTCTGCGGCTTAGTACCCCTTTTCCGACTAACCTTGTATAAAACAAAAAAAATATTAATCATACGGATTATTACGTTAAGCCGTCGGTCCCGGGTGTCATACGAATACCAATGACAATCGTTACAGGCAGTCAGAAGCCCGAAAGTCTGACAACTTGTCTAACTTTAAGATATCGGCATTGCCTAGTAACTGGGTTGCGGAGGTCTGATCTGAAAATACTGGTATTCAGCCGCATCTGGTTATACTGGAAGCTGACCCCAACACAATTGGAAAAAAAAAAACTAGACAGAACGGATTATCGCGTACTTTTACTACTTATTTAGTATTTTTATCGTATTTTTCCCCGCACCCCTTTATAGCTTCGGTGAGGATCACTGGATTATTTCACCTATCCTAGCAGCAGAACGAGTTTGTGAATCAACAAAATAGCAATTGTTTACAGAGCTCGCTAAATTGAATAATATATTTGTCTAAAATAATATATTTTTGCAGGTGTGTAAGAGAAATGGAGTTTAGCGAACAGATACCGTTTTCGTAACTTGCAAACTCCTACTAAGGGTACTAGGGTGAGTGAGGAGATACATCTCAATCACATTACGGAGTCGCTTCGTATGGTGTAAACCCGCACATCGGTCTCGTCACGAGGGAGTCGATATCGAGTTATGTTTCCGATGCATTGTTTCACGTGCGTGAGGTACACAGATAGTAAGTTTGCATTGAAACGGTCATGTATAGCGAAGCATGTGTGATCAGATTGATCAGTGCTAAAATTTAATAGTACATTCTCTGAAGCATTTGTATTTATGAAATACTTAGAAACGATGATGTTAGACTATAGACATTTGCTTAACCGAAAACAATATTCTCAGTACAAAAACTTGTTCCCTCTTATTACGAGAGAAAAATCTCGGTTTTAAAATAGCTCCATCTCTTTTTGTTATATGACGTTAGCAAGTGATGGGTATATTATAAATCTGGGTTTATCTTAGTCTTGGTTTAAACCACTTTTTGTAATAAGCGAGATTATGTTTAAAACTATAAACTTAACAAAAATAATAAAAATGTTGCTTATATTTTTTTAAGTTTTATACTGTCCATAAAAGCAGTCAAAGTCTAGTACGCTCCACATTTTACGGTTGTTTTTAACTTAGAGTTAAAAATTATCTTAGCTCCTTTATTCATTCATATACATACCTAAATTTAAAAAAAAACATTTTCAAAATATAAAAAGGTAGCCCACCGGCATCGAGAACAGGATACAATGTGCCGGTGGCCAATCCTTAGCGAAAGGAACTTCCTAACAATACGCACCGTGTGCAGAAGTACCGCTTTCTGTATCAGGCCCTTGACCCAGCGGCCCAACGAAAGCCTCATCAGATGTTGGTCGAGGCTCTTGGCTATTAAGCCATTGGCCGAAACGACTATCGGCACAACAACTACTGAGTCAACCTCCCACATGTTGACTACCTCGTGTACTAAGTAAAGGTAGGTATTTCATTTCTTTATTATTATCGTTATCTTTTCTTCTCAGCCAATTACAGTCTGTTACTAGACCGGCCTCCACCGAGAACATCAATGTCATAGTCACCATGCTAAACAAACTAGTCGCCATATTCGTGTTTACCTAAAAATCCAATACATATGCAGTTGTATTAAAGTTATTTGCGCGAACGTCAAAGTGATCGATTTGTTCGGTACAAGCGTACCGGCTTGATGGATACCGACCGACCTTTTATTGAACTGCCACTGCTACGTTGATTTATAGTCACCATATAACTTTAAAACTCCTCTTGTATGAGGTATTACTGCCTGCAGAAACCTCACCAGAGATCGCCTTAACTAAAATGTTCGTTGATTTTGCATGTTTTTAATCTAATAGGATAGCCAACAGACCGATAGCAAGTTGTTTCCACCACCGAGAAATTGGTGTGGTGGTAGTACTTCCCTAGACTCTAGAATAGAAGTAGCTCTTCTACTAAAGTGTGATTCTTGGCTAGGAATAGGGCACCCCATCCCTACGATACCCAACGATAGTTGGGTGCCATGACAGACGAATTCAGTCCACATGCGGAGCCAGCATCTAAAATCGCTCCGCGTTCGGATTTACGCTTGAGACTACAGACTGAATCCACATCGCGTCTGCATCCGCATGATACAGAAGCGCTCACCCTCAGTCAGCTTACAAACCAATACATTCTTCGTTATCTTTTTAATTCGATTAGAGTGGAAGCGAGAATCTCGAGAGTAGATCGTTTCTTACACAAGAAATATTTTCATTGGCCAAACAGATAAACTTAATTTCATTGAAACTTTGCTTCTAGATAAAAGATAAAACACGTCTACTTAATCATTTGTACCTTATTTTATACATACAACACCAATTTTTCGACCGAGGTATATAGATACATATTTATCGAAGGAAATTATATGTACAGGATAAATAGCTTTGCTTTATAAATTCCCTTCTTCTTTTCGTGTGGTTAGTGACTAACCTGGTGTCAGAGTTTATGCCACCCATGGGCCTCTGACTTGACTTCATATGCCGTCGAGAAATATCTCTCAGGCATGCTGGTTTCCTCACGGTGTTTTCCTTCACCGTTTTTAAGCACGTGATAATTATACAATACGCACATGAATGCGAAAAGTCAGAGGTGCGTGCCTTGGGTTCGAACTCGAGCCTACTTCGTTCGACTTGGCATTCTGACGGTCACATCACTTGGCTATCACTGCTAATAAAGAGTGATAAATTCCCTACACAATCATGTTATTTTTTAAGTTGGTTTTTATTCTAAAAATACTAAATTATGTCTGTATTAAAAGAAATGATCAGAGTTCGTTATTTAACAAAGTCATTGTAAGCTAGGATTTTTTAATAAAATAAAATTGTTTTCGTGTCCGATTTAATCGGGATGGCTGAACCTGAAATTTGGGTCAATCAAACAAAGCGTTTTGTTTCACTTCTAAATATCCGCTCCGGAAAACCTTCACCTGAATAAAATGTCAATTTTAAATCCAAGAGTGGACCGACCGGTAAGCAACAACAAATAAATTACAAAGGTTCACATTGATTGTGAATTTACCGGGACTTTTAATGAATATTGGATACAATATAAATTATAATTTTACTGTAGGTAAGTTCATTGAACACAAACAAACAATTGATATTTGTTTTAACAAACAATTTATTTTATTTATTGATATTGACATAGAAAATTACCATCATCAAAACGCATGGCAAGTATTAGGCGATTCGCATACTGCACCGCATCACGCAGCGTAGCGCGGGAGTGCGTGTTCTTACGTTGTTTGCAAGTATCTGTGTTTGTATAGAAAACACGCGTAGTGCAACACACAAAAAACGCATTCACGCGCAGTGTTGTGGCTCCGTTCCCAACACCCCGCAGCGTAGCGCGGGGCAGTGTGTGTTTCGCCTAATTGTTAATCACAGTTTGCTAAACTACTAACAAAAGAACTTTTTGAAACCGCTTTCATTTAAATCAGCTTGTATGTGATAATAAAAAAGTCATTATCAGCTTTTCCCATCGATGATGAAGTCAGCGTCCTGCGTCTAACCAAATATGGTTAAGTCAGAATTTTCTTGATATTAACATCAAAAGTGGGCATTAATCTAAGACTCGAATCCAGTTTAACGACAGTTTGACACTATCTCAAATAAGAAACAGTTATAGACCAATACCGGTAAATTCACAACTAAAATAACTCTCTGTATAGATTTCAATTTAAAACTTAATTCCTTTTGAAAATATATATCCATAATCAGTAACACATTTGGGACCCAGTGCATAAAATCAACAAGCACATTGAATCACCCGCGCGACGGCGCAGCGAGTATTCCTAAGGAGGGTTGATGTCAGGCAGGCGGCCGGTCATAAAACAATAAGTCAAAACCTCTAACAACATGGATTTATGAAATACATGTTATGCCGACCCCACCTAGTGTGGGATAAGGGCAGGGAGATGATGATGGTGAATCAGTAACACTTCTCAATCCATTGTCCTCCTTTGCGCGATACACAACAAAATACAATACTCACAGTTCAGAATGTTATATTGTAAGTACTTACATTCCTACGACATGTTCCAAGATAGCCGTTATTACAGTTCTACTCTCCAAACTATGTTATATGGCAATGCAACTAGTTTGTTGTCATACATATCTGCAAGTTGCACAGAATTCATAAGTTTCTTTACAACTAATGTCCCTAAACGTAGAATATATGAGATTCTATTCTTGTATGAATTTAATGAGAGGAATACACGTACCGGAAGTATTAGAGGTACTGGTGGAAGTGAGGTTACCTGTGAACAAAAAAACGTGGTTATTAAATTTGATCGTTGGTGTAGTGGTGGCGTACGCGACTGCTGATCGTGTGGTCCTGGTTTCGATCCCCAGGTCGGGCAAAGTGTTACTGGGTTTTTCCGTGTGGAATTCCTCAGTAGCAGGCCGGAGTTTGGATTGGTGCCCGGTTGATAGCAATAGACTCGCCCTTTATCACATGGGACTTAAACATAACGGCGAAATGAGGGTCTTGCTATACCCCTCTGCCGAACCCTTCGGGGAATATAAGGCGGGATGTTATGTTTGTGTATTGTCATAATATTATATAATATTGTCATATAATATTCATAGGAATTGAATTTATGTGTGAAGTTTCAGGAGAATCGGTTAAGCAGAAGTAGTTGAAAAATCTGTCGCCAGATTTGAATCAAACTAACAAATATACGAGGTGAACCTAATTAAAACCGTTTAAAATTGCTTTTTATTGTTAATCTACAACCTCATCCAAATCCCCTTTGTCTTTGAGCAGACCATTAGCATGGCGTGAAGCATAAAACCATTTGTCACTTTCCGGTGAAAATTCCAAAAAATCAAAATGCTTTGTTCGCACGTATATCAAGCATTCTGTTCGGGAAAAGCGATGGTAGAATGCAGCCGCTAATATCGATAAATCAAGAGCCGATCAACGTGCTGCGTCGTATTTTATTAATCTATCTTTATATATAAGGTCCAACCAAAATACCTGGACAAACTTTTACACAGTGTTCAGTAAGTGTAACTGAATATATCTATGCAAAAAAAACGAGATCCAACTGTTTTTTTTTAACCAAAATTTTTTTTTCAACTTTAATTTTACTTTGATTATTATTTTATTTACATTTTTCACTTCGCTTTTTAGGTAAAACACGGCACGGAATTAGCACGCACCCCAATGGCGGTCGATGCATAAGAAATGGATGAGTTTATTCTTAGAGAGTACAGGCAATTTAAAACATTATTATTTTTTTGTTAGAAAAAAACACTTGGATCTCGTTTTTTTTTTACATAGATGTGATTAGTTAAACATACTGAACACTGTGTAAAAGTTTGTCCAGGTATTTTAGTTAGACCTTATATATAATTCGACTGTACGTGTGTATGTTACTGAACTCCTCCTAAACGGCTGGACCGATTTGAATGATTTTTTTGTATGCGTTTGGGTGGCGCCCTGGATGGTTTAGATTCACAACTGGACCCGGTAGGCGGCCCTGCTTTTCCGGGCAGGACGACGTCTGTCGGGTCCGCTAGTACTATATATATATATAATATAATATTATACAGTATATGTATATAATATTATACAGCTGAAGAGTTTGTTTGTTTGTTTGAACGCGCTAATCTCAGGAACTACTGGTTGGAATGTTTTTTTTTTGTATTAGATAGTCCATTTATCGAGAAAGGTTATAGGCTATATAACATCACGCTACGACCAATAGGAGCGGAGCATAAATGAAAAATGTTGCATAAACGGGAACAATTTCCACCCGTGCGAAGCCGGGACGGGCTGCTAGTAATGCAATAAAAATCAAAAGGTGCACTTTCGTGGGTTTTTTTATACAATAAAATTGACGACAAAGTCAGAGAGTTAAGTTACTACCATTTGAAGTTATAAAACGCAGGTGCTTCAATCTTTTCTTGCAATTAAGCTATGGTAGTTTTATCGAATTCTTTTTAAAAATGATAGAGCTTTATATTTCAGACGCTGTTTATTAATAAAGCTTTTATTAAACTCCTCCTAGCCTTTTCCCAACTATCTTAAGATTAGATCGGTTGTTAGACTTTCGGGCTTTTGACTGTAACGACTATTATCAGTACCATTCGTATGAGACCCGGGACCGACAGTTTAACGTGCTCTCCGAGGCATGGAAGGGTCTCGATGTGTAACAAATGGTTACCCATCCACTGACCGACCGCGGCAAGCGAAGCTTAACCTCGCAAATCGTATGATACGCGCAATTATTAATTAGCCACGAGCCCCCTCATAAATCCTTTAAAACTACCTTATTCCCCAATAATGTGCAGAAAACATCGTCGTCAAAAAACCGTTTGTCATTCACAAAACATTCCCAAAAGGCTGTCGCACTGTTTTTGCAGCGCTTTAAAAACGGTGCTTTTGATTATCACTGCGCCTATAAATCCAAAGCCGAGAGATAGGGCACGTCATTCGCCTTTCGGGTCGGCTTATTGAGCGGGTGCAGCCGTAGATTGCAGTGCTGCATCGCTGCATGGGCCAGCGACCGATTTATGCCGGCGATCTACAAATTCTGTGGGGATTTCAAACTGTGTTATTGGCTTAACATTTATTGGGTTGTTAGTACTTGAATTGTAATGGAAGCTTCTGTTTGAACGTCGTCGATGAACGTAGTTAGCTAATAAATATGATTTTGACTATTCTGCAGATTTTTATCGATAAGTTTTATCATTCATACGATTTTAATCCGTATCTCAATTTAAGATGTACAAAAGTGGGGATTGATGGGAGGGTTGAATACTTTACCGTATAAAAGTGTTGTATCTGGATGCCGCTATAGGTACTATTTCCGGTGTAGCGGTGTAGCATGGTGCGGGTGACAGCTGTCAGTATTTGATTTTATTTGTATAGTTGGACCGTTAATTCGATGCAGTAACTTGACAGTTCAAAGCAAAATAATGACACCATACTAAAACTAATAGTGTTGAGTAGTGAACGATTTTACGAAAAGAACAAATACGAAATATAAATTCAATTTAAACAAATCTCTATAAATTCTTTGTACCTCTTCACGATGCTGTTCTCTTAGACCCAAATTGACTGATAGAGTATGCCTTATGACATTAAGTCCGCATTATGTACCACAATTGTGCATTGAAGTATTAAATAAATAAATAATTAACCTTATGTTCAGTTATTTGACGCTTCAAAAACGTCATATCAGTAGTTGCTAGTGGTTACGGCTATTTTTAACAATGACTTATTGTGTTTTGATCCTCTAGTTATTAAATTCAATAAAAAGTATGCATATAAGTTCATTATTAAGTTCATTCAATTTCATTTATTCTTTTTTTCACCTCACTACCTTTTTTTTGTCAAAAACTGGTATCCCTCTAACTGTCAAGTTACTGCATCGAATTAACGGCCCGACTATAGACAATAACATTTTGACAGGGTACATTTATTTAATTTACTACAGTTATTACTGATTACCTATTTTACTACTGATATTTAGGGTGCAACTAAAATATTAAGTTATGATTGTGAAGTTCGTCTTTCACCCGCACCATGCTACACCGCAAATAGTGTAGCTGCTCCTTCATAAGAAAAACAAATGAATATCTCGTTCCTATCTATTCAAAAAACTTAGGCTGTTATTTATATCTTCGTACGAGTATGTTGCGCTGCATATCGGGACGCTCAATATCTTTGGCGAGGCAATACATAACGCGACGGTAGTAGCACGTACTGTGCTGAGCTTGAGGCAAACTAACGAGATACGTATACCATGTACGTACAAGCACGTTACATCCGATATGAATTCTCCGTAACGTGCGTTTTATTTTTGAACCAGGTTTCAACAAACTAACTCAATATAGGGATCGTCTAACTAAAATAAACCACCCCAACGTATTTGTGCATTTTTTTGTATGACATTTATGAGTAAAGCCATAGAGGGGTGGGTTATTTTTGTTTAGACCAGAGGTCTCCAAACTACGGCCCGCTGTTGCTGCTTATCAAAACTACACTATAGTGACATTTATAGGTAGTATAATTTGGATTATAAGTATATACATTTTTATTTAATGTCATTTTTAAGTTATAAAATAGAAGGTACCTAAGAAGTTTCCATAGTCACGTATAGTGAACTACAGCTTAGAGTAAAATTTTATTAAAAAAAAAACTAGGTCTTGGCCCTTGGGACATAGAGGAGGAGTCAGTGTGAACCTTAAGCTAAAATGATTGAAGACTCCTCGTTTAGACGATCCCTACTATCGCATAATGGTCACGTGGTGCAGGTACCACAATCAGTTCAATGTAATCAAAATGCAATTTAAATTCATCTTGTTACTATGACAGATGTTGAATCTAAAAGTAAGGGACGAACTAAAAAAATATCGAATAGTTTTACCTCTCCCAAATTCCTATCCGAAATCCTAAATTCTAAATCAACTGATCAACGCAAATCGTACCAAAGCAAGAACATTCTAAGCCTTTATATCAGCAACAAAAGCCATGATACACTACCCTTTGGCGTCTCCACAGTTTATGAGAACGCAAACCCTGACACATTTTTTCCCCTAATTCTACGTTCACACGGGCTGGAATGTCGGCCGTCCACTTCACGCGACATAAAGCTTTTATGGAGACATACACCGCACCATCGGCAGGGCTGCCAGGGTGTTTTAGAATAGAAGATTATCTCGCTAAGAAGTTTTAAACAAAAAGTTTTGCGTATGGTTTCGAAAACGTCTTTTTTTATTTGTTTAACGTTCTTGTGTTCTCGTAATTCAACATGTAAAGGTGTGTGCGTACTTTTGCATATTTAAAATATTAGAAAACTGGGTCAAATATTTAATTATTCAATTCAAAACCATGATGGATATTCTTAATTCCGCTTCTTTCTTTCATTACGAGTCAAAACTTCTGCGTCACTAGTACATAAGAGTACACCAACACCTTTTCTGGCCAACCTAATTAGCAAACTATCAGAAACATCTTGGTCATTTTATTATTATTATTTATTATTCAGCCATGATCATCCCACTGCAGGGCCTCCCTACCCTCCTTCCACTCCTCTCAGTTTAATGTTTTCTGCGACCAGTCCTTCCAATAAGTATCTAGTTCGTCCCGCCATCTCCTTCTGGGACTGTCGCGACGTCGTCGTCGCCATCTTGGTCATTATTTGTCAAAATTTATAAACGCTTCCTTTTCACCGGATAAAGTTTTCTGTCAGTTTTTCTTATCTTGGGACCTCGAGATTTTGTACTCCATTGGCCAACCCTGGCCATAGACCAATTTATTCTATTGCGGTCGCACTCGCGCCTGACGTATGCCCCCAGTAGGTACTTTATTCAGAGGCCGAAGTCTATTGCATATTTGCGAATGCCTTCGACGGTCGAATCCTTCTACGTATTCGTATATTCTTGTATATGTGGGTAGTACGAGGATTTATTTGGTTTATGTAAATGTTGATGTAATATTAAACTGGTTTACACTCAACGGATTCAATTTCCGACCGAAATATGTTTTTCCACATACTGGCAAAAAAAGGTATAGACAATTTAAATATTGTTAGAAATAACGACGTTTTTGTATCTGCACAAGAACTATTCAGAACAGGTTCATGTCCTTGGTATATATCAAGGAGATCATCCTAAAATATCTTATGATGGTCTACAAACACAAGTAGTAGACACAGTAGTAAACACAACTAGTTCTGAAAAACAATTAGTAATTCTCAATACTACCATTATCCGATTCTCTGTATTTCATTCGTTATATTTATAGAGAAACAGTATTTTGAGAAATTGCTCTGTGCTATACCTGGGGTATTCTCAGAAGTGCCTAAACAAACATAATTTAATATCGAAACCACGTTCCATACCTAGGATTCCGAGAAATTAAAACAAAGGTTCGGAATCAAAACAAACAACATCATCGGTTTGGCTTTTTTCCAACTATGCAACTACCTATTATGTAAAGTCGCCGGCACGTAAATTGGCAAGAGTTGAGAAGTGAATTCCTCTCCTTTCCTCTAACAGACATGTTTAAAAATAAATTATGGCAATAACCATAGAATAATGACAAGCAACAAAAGTGTCAATTTTTTGTTGCACTAAGTGTACATGGCCAAACTGGGAGTAAGTACGCCAAAACCTTGCCAAGTTACGTGCCGGCGACTATCCTACGCCTAGGTGTCTGCTAAGGTTTGTATGTATTTTTATATTTTTCCTTCAAAGAAGTTTACTCTATCTCAACCTATCTGAAGTACGCGCCAAATTTTATGGCCGCTGCAAAGTAAGGTGAATGGTTGCGCAGTAGCAAATATAGAGGTAAATTCACTTCTGCGCAACCATTCGTATCAACTTCAGAGCATTCAAAAGTTTGGCCTATAGCATGAATGCTGTCGGGTTACTGACGTAAACGTAACGTTTATTTAAGTGAATTTTGTATCGGAAATACTCGTTTTTCACATACTATTGAATTAAATAGAAAATTTTATTCATATCTGTGTATGATACAAATTGTGCATATCATAAAAAAATAAACCAAAATGTTATAAGACAGTTGTATTTTTGATTCAAAATTCGTTTACACTATCGATATGTTTACGATACTATATTTCAAACGTTCGTACCTACTAGGCCTACTGTACGTTGGGATTCGCTTTCAGTCTAACAAGAAGTGGCTTAATATATTACGGTGGCTTATTATATTAGAGGTGGCTTAATTTAAGATGTATAAACTTCTTCTTCCTGCCCTTATCCCACACTAGGTGGGGTCGGCACAACATGTATTTCATAAATCCATGTTGTTAGAGGTTTTGGCATATTGTTTTATGACCGGCCGCCTGCCTGACATCAACCCTCCTTGGGAATATTCGTTGAGCGTTCGCGCGGGTGACCCAATGTGCTTGCTGATATTATGCACTGAGACCCAACATGAAATGCTTGTCAATCTTATTGTCGACAACTAAGTAGACTATGTTAGATAAGACGTGTACACAAAACCACAAAATAATTAAGTACAGAAGTTGCACTCCTTTCATCTAAAAGAAAACTAAATATGCTAAAATGCAACTAAACGCCGCGAATTGGAGTAATTATTACAGTGCCCGTCAAATAAGTAGAATCAAGATGGCGTCGACTGCGTGATCTATGTGAGGTTCGGGTCATATGATTTGTTTTGATGAGTCCAATAGATTGTACTTGGTGTTCAGGGACTGATGATAGAGCTAGGAGGTGGGTAGTGGAACTCTTCAGTGGCTCCTAGTAAACCCCTCAAGTTTGGCAGTCGACGCCATCTTGGTTCTAATTATTTGACGCGCACTGTACTAGTATTGACAGTTGAGTGATTTGACAGGCGTCAAATCCGACCTATTAGATTGTGACAACTGTAGTATTTTTACACGGAGCAATCGGACTTCCAAAACCCAATTACAGGGATTTCCGAAATCCGAAAGCCAAAACAGATTTTCGGGCTTCTGACCTATCGTAACGACTAGGCATGGCAACTAATAGTAATTTAATCCATTGACACGCAATTATGAAGTACCTAACAATTTATAACAATTCCCACGACCGTATGCTGAAACCACGGAATAAATAAACCAAGTTTAAGTTAGCCGGCACACCATTTCAAAGTCAATTTTAAAGCTATTTACATATTTGGTGTTTTCCGTCCGGCACGGAACGACGGGCGATATTATCATTTTCATTAAGTAACGTTATCGAAAGATGGTTAACTTTACATTCAAGAATTTTAATTTAACTAGCGAGATAAGATTTTATAATATAATATGGTAATTATCTGCAAAAAAAAATGTTTTTTTTTTTGAGAATACAGTCTTTGTACTCACATAGTCCAAATGTACCTACACACATTCTTATTTTCACTGTAATTTACGAAAATCAACCTTCAAATCATTAAATGTATTCAATCTTTACAATCTTAAAATATAATGTAATTCATCTAACAATCTGACTCAAATTGCCTCGTTGGTCTAGTAGTAGCAAGCGCGGCTGCTGATCGTGAGGTCATGGGTTCGATCCCCAAGTCAGGCAAAGTGTTTCCCGAATTACTCAGTAGCAACCCGGAATTTGGATTTGTGCCCAATGGGAATAAGGTCACCCCCTTTTACATGGGACTTCAAACATAACGGCAAAATGAGGGTGTTACTTACACCTCTGCCCAACCATTCGTCCAATACTGGCGTGATGTTATATTATGTCATCTAACAATATTAGTTTTTTTTTCAGTTGCGTGTGCTTGACTATAAAATACTAGCTGTGTCCTCACGGCTCCGCCCACGTAAGAAGTTTTATTTCAGTAATAAATATAGCCTATGTTACTCAGTGATAATGTAGTTCTCTAACGGCAAAAGAATTTTTGAAATCGGTCCAGTAGTTTTTTCGTTACATACAAAAATACAAATCTTTATAATTTTAGTATAGATGATAAAAAATTTGAATACTACTAACTAAAGTTATAAAAAATTGAAACCTAAATAACTGTTTCTGATAGTTTTAAAATACAATAAACCGAACCGTGCTGTTTGGCTCCCAATAGAGACCAGTGCCAAGCATGATCGAGTTATGAATAAATCATACAGCGCCTACGCAATTTCTTATTGTTTCGGCAGCCTTACAATTTTCCACGACAAGAATTAGTATAACAAAAGGAACGTTATAATTATGAAGATACTTAAAAAAACTGAATAATAATATAAAGGGACTTATAGTTATTTTAATATTGCTGTAATTCTGTATAAGAATTTATATTATTTACTAAGCGTAAAAAGAAGTCGTTACATAGTCAGAAGCCTGAAAGTCTTACCACCTGTCTAACGTTAGTGTATCGGCATTGCCCAGGGTTGCGGAGTGTTGGCAGTCGCTGTAAAATACTAGTATTCAACCGCATCTGGTTAGACTGGAATCTGACCCCAACGCGACCAGACCCCGGCTAGGGAGAAAGAAAGAGTAAGCGAAAAAATAATTCCGAATAATTCTTAAGTAGATAACAAAATACCTACTACGTGCGCCCTCTATGTTACTGTATTAGTTGACATAATATAACATCACGCCTTGTATTCCCGGAAGGGTACGGCAGAGGTATTATAGTACACCCTCGTTTCGTCAATTATGTCCCATGAAAATGGGGGCGAGCCTATTGCCATTAACGGGGCACAAATCCAGACACCGGGCTGCTACTGAGAAATTCCTAACGAAAAAACCCAATATCACTTAGCCCGATCTGGAGATCAAACCCAGGACCCTATGCTCAGCAGTTGCGCTTGCGACCACTAGACCAACAAAGCAGTGTATTAGTTAAGTAGCTAGTTATCTAATTAACAAAAGTTTATGTATATTTTTATTTGAATCTATTCTATTTATAGTACTGTGAACAACTTCGCTTTCTGATCCAGTCATATAAATTTACATCGGGTGAACAAAGGCAGCGCGCTTCGGATGGGTCAGGCAGCAAAGTCGTTCACTGTACCTACAAACCCTGTGAAGTTGCCAGTTAATTTGAAATAACTCCTTATAATCCCCACTCTTGGCAGACGTATCATTAGCACACAGAACGCTGCCCATCCTAATGCCATCTGTCTAATTACATATCATGATCAGCCCATTACTGTCCCACTGCTGGGATGGGTCTCTTCTCAGAATGAGAAGAGTTTAGGCCTTAGTACACCACGCTGGCCATCGAGAACTTTTTGGAGCCATCACAGGTGTGCAAGTTTCCTCACAATGTTTTCCTTCGCCATTAACGGACGCATCTATCTAATTCGTTTACCAAAATCATTGGTTTAAAACTCAACATCATTCTTCTTTTGGTCGGTGAAAACTAACATCAAAGCATAAGCAAGCAATCCAGATGCCATCAGAAAAGCTATGAATCTAAATCAAGTGGAACTTCATCAAAGTTTGTTGACGCCGCGGCCGTGGGCACTTTCAAACTCATTTTCATATTACGAAGCCTGCGATGCGGCAGTCGGTGGATTAAACAAAATTTTAATGTATTTTTTGAGTCTTCCGTTGGATTTTATATGGTGTTGTGGTTAGCTAAATCCTAATAGCTTTGGTCTTTTAGACTAAAACCGGTGCATATTTAGAAGAAAAACCAATATTTTTTAATCGAAGCAAAACTAAAGCGTCTTTGGAGATGCTTACTCTGGACTTATAACTGAATTGATTTTTGGACTGTGTAACAGCTTTATGTTCTACGTCAGAATAGATCATATAAATACTTAATTCTATGAGACAAACGCTAAAACTAACACTCAACTTTTAGTCTTGAAAGTTGAATAAGAGAGCTAATGCTTTAAAAAAATGACTTTAATGAGAACCTCCTTTTTGAAATCGTCTAATAAACAAACTCAAAGACCGACTAATAATACATCGAGTATAAATCGCCAAAATTATTTCGAATACTGCAATAGAACCTTCAGGCATCATACATCAGTAACTACACACGTAAATGTTCTCAAGATCCAGTCCGCCCACAAAGTCCAGGCTAAGTTAACAATAGAGTTATTTTAGGGACTAAGTTTACTTTCAATCAAACATGGGTAGGTAGGGACCCAAACGCGGTCGAGTGAATTAGGATTAAGGCGTATTTAACGTGATATTAACCGTTCTACATACCAGTGTAAACATGGCCTAAATACACACTGACTGAGACTATGCAAATAATTATACAATTTGTTGAAAAAATGCTGAATTTATAACAATATTTCAAAATATGTGGACAGTCGTAACATTTTTAAATCCTACAACGAATTACAACGTGTCGAAGAAATACGAACTATGAATCGTAACAATGTTTGAATATGGACATGTTTATATACATAGTAATGTATATAAAAATGTCCAAATACAAACACTGTTACGATTCAAGTTACTACTTCAATCTTATTTGAAACTAGCGGCCCGTCCCGGTTTGGCACGGGTGGACATTTTTCCCGTTTTTGCAACATGTTTCATTTATGCTCCGCTCCTATTGGTCGTAGCGTGATGTTATATAGCCTATAACCTTCCTCGATAAATGGACTATCCAACACAAAAATATTTTTTCAATTCCAACCCGTAGTTCCTGAGATTAGCGCGTTCAAACAAACAAACTCTTCAGCTTTATAATATTAGTAGGTATAGAGAATTAGCCTTTTTTTCTGCAAAATCTGAATTAATAAACTCTAAACTGGATTCTTATTTGAAAAATTATCAATCATCCAAATATCTACCACAACCACAATTCTTTAGGAAAACAGCAGTTCTCCAGGCAAAAACATGCAAAAGAGATACGCATAGCTGGCATAGAAACAACAAACAGTGATTCACCTACCGATGAAAGGCATAGAACACACAAACGGTACAAATAAACCAGACAAGAGTTCCGAATTTCAATTTCTTTCCGAATTTTCAGTGCAAGTACTCAGTGTGCACTTCGGTCGTACGATAGTGGAACATCCCCGAGGTAGATAAGAGTATTGTTGATGTAACGTCTCTTTAGAAAATTGGTGTCTTTTGTTTACGGTCCTCAGACGTATTGGAGTGGAGATTATAGTACTATGTGTACGTGTCTAAGGCCGAGGCTACAC
Organism: Amphipyra berbera; assembly: GCA_910594945.2. Lineage (NCBI taxonomy): Eukaryota > Metazoa > Arthropoda > Insecta > Lepidoptera > Noctuidae > Amphipyra > Amphipyra berbera. The sequence continues at coordinate 17,862,923 of OU343128.1, read as the reverse complement.
TTAGCCGCGACGTGAACTGCGACACATACGCGACTAGCGACCCGTCCCGGCTTCGCACGGGTGGACACTTTTCCCGTTTTTGCAACATTTTTCATTTATGCCCCGCTCCTATTGGTCGTAGCGTGATATTATATAGCTTGTAATCGTTCTCAATAAATGGACTATCCAACACAAAAATATTTTTTCAATTCCAACAGTAGTTCCTGAGATTAGCGCGTTCAAACAAACAAACAAACTCGTCAGCTTTAGAATATTAGTATAGATTAAAAAAAATTTAATGTACTAATATTCACGTGTGTGGCTACACTATACACCAAAAATCGCTGTCATGTATAGTATAGTCACACACGTAAATATTAGTACATTTGTTTTAATCTCATCTGTCACAGTGTAAACGAAATGAAAAACAGATTGTAATTCATTTTATAATTATTATTTATTTCGTATTATTTCCTTTCTCTTTCTTTCCTGGCAAATGGGTTGGTAACTAAATAGCCAATCCTACTTCACTGACTTAACATATCGACGGTTAAAAGGAAATAGGGGATAAGCGACAAAAGATGAAATGTTCAGGAGAGCCGTTCAAAGTTTTAAATTTTAGAAAAACTGACGTTTTTTTGTCATTTATTAAGATATTGTGAAAAGTGAAACAGTTATAAAATCATCGTAGAGCCATGGGAGTAAGCGCATTCGAAAGAGCAGAAAATTTCAAGTCCAATGGCATATATAACTCATTTTTGACCAAAATGTCGCTTATGCCCTATTTCCTTTTAACCGTCGATATCTACTTAAGATTTTCCCAGGCCACTTGACACTCGCCAGATACTCGTTGATTCAACAGCAAGGCATAGGGTGAATATTCGAAAAATATTAACAAAAATTGAGAACGTCATTAGCATCATCCCAAAGTTAAGAATGCAGATGTTTAATACTATAATTATGATAATGAAAACTCAAACTATACCGCTGCCGTCAAGCAATAAGACAAGAATAAAAACAATCTGACAATACTATAACGTTACAACCCGGGAGAAGAATGATTTGTTAAAATAATGTTAAAAAATTTCGAAGATTCACCCCATAGCACTAGCAAGTGAAGTTAAAGCTTCATATTCACTACAGGACAACTGTCGTGAGACGCGAGGACATCGGACATCGCAGGCGACACGTGTAGCGGGACATTTGTCAGTGAACATGTAGCTTAACGTTTGACTGTTGGTTGTGGACTTCCTTTTTAGGGTTTCGTAACCAAAGGGTAAAACGGGACCCTATTACTGAGACTCCGCTGTCCGTCCGTCCGTCCGTCTATCACCAGGCTGTATCTCATGAACCGTGATAGTTAGACAGTTGACATTTTCACAGATGATGTATTTCGGTTGCCACTATAACAACAAACACTAAAAAACAGAATAAAATAAATATTTAAGGGGGCTGCCATACAAGAGACATGATATTTTTGCCGTTTTTATAGATAATGGTACGGAACCCTTCGTGCGCGAGTCCGACTCGCACTTGGCCGGTTTTACTTTTTATCAACTACATTATTGAAAATTAATTTGCACAGTGACATAAACATCTCTATCTTCTATCTTCAAGCAAAAATCACGCAGCACACATAAATTAAATTCAAATTGTCTTAAAATTTTACAATCAGACATTACCTACTATTGTCATAACGATTACTACTTACTCTCTATACATGAGGAAGTAAACATGATATGTCGGTGTTTCCCTTTCGTACGCGGATCACCATGACTAATCGACATGGTTATTGCTATAGTTAAATTTAACTATCTTTATCTTACGTAATGACGTAACTAAGTTAACTGATTTATGTGTCGAAATTGACTCGGCGTGCGCTAAGAATTGTTTTATAAGGCCCCAATTACATTAGCATATATTTATCATACAAATATGATTTCATATCTGTCAAATTCTATGATCATAGTTGTTTCCGTTGCATTTTGATGCCATTTTTGAGGATAGACGGATATGATCGTACTAGCTTTTGCCCGCAGCTTCGCTTGCGTGATTTTTTTTCACCCCTTAGGGGTTGAATTTCGAGAAATCCCTTCTTAGTGGATGTTTACGTCACAAAATGAACCTACTGTCAAAATTTCAAGTTTCTAACCCCAGCCGTTTAGGCTGTGCGTTGATAGATCAGTCAGTCAGTCAGCTTCTCCTTTTATATATATAGATAGATTTGTAAGCTTGCTGTCAAATAGGATCCCTTAATGATCATAGACAATATGAATCATAATATGTAGTTATTATACTCGTACCGTCATAGGTTCTTCATATAAAAATTACTCGTACGTCTCTGATCATATTTCTATGATAGTCTAATGTGGCTCTAAGATAAATAAATATGTTTATTTCCGTATTTGAATGTGCACAACAATATTATTAGCAAATGTCTTCATATTAAGACCCCGTCTACCGATAAATTCGTTTTATTTGGTTCATTTTAATGAATTACGACCGACATTACACGATAAGCATTAAAAGTATTAAACACTAGCTTTGTCCTCACGGCTCCGCCCGCTTAAGAAGTTTTATTCCAGCAATAAATATAGCCTATGTTACTCAGTGATAATGTAGCTTTCTAACGGCAAAAGAATTTTAGAAATCGGTCCAGTAGTTTTTAAGTTTATTCGTTACATACAAAAATACAAATCTTTCCTCTTTATAATATTAGTAGGTATAGATTACTAACAAAAAAGTATCACTTTCACATCCCTTTCCAAAGTATTTAACTCTCCATGTAAATTAGTGTTAATCAAAGCTATTCACGCTTTTTTACATACTTGGAACATACAGAGAAAAAAATATCAGTAGTCTCAGGCTTTGTATACATCGGTGAACATAAGCTGAGCCGCAAACATCGCATAATCTACGAGCACACATTGCGCATTTTAATTAAATTTCCCCAGATGTTTATATAGCATGCATCTTAGGCGCAACTCATATACGAGTGAGCGTTGCATGCATCAAGGAAACTTTGCATAAACTTTACATAACATAACATTGCTAGGCACGGGCCTCTTCTCAGAGGGTTGAGGCCGTAGTTCACCACACTGACCTGGTACGGGTTGGCGGACTATACTTACCATTGAGAACTTTTTGGAGCTCTCTCAGGTGTGCAGGTTACCTAACGATGAAGTGATAATAAAATTCTGATCCGCACATAAATTCAACAAGTATGATTTGAGGATCGAACTCAGGTATCCCTACGTGGAAGGCAAGCGTTCACCCGTTAGGCTATCACAATATAAACAGTAGTAGTAGCAGTGATAGCCTAGTGGTGTGACCGTCGGACTGCCAAGTCATAGGTCTCGAGTTCGAACCCAAGGCACGCACCTCTGACTTTTCGGATCAATGTGCGTGTTGTATAATTATCACTTGCTTAAAAACGGTGAAGGAAAACATCGTGAGGAAACCGGCATGCCTGAGAAATATTTCTCGACGGCATGTGAAGCTAAGTCAGAGGCCCATGGGCGGCCTAAACTCTGACACCAGGTTAGTCACTAACCACACAAAAAGAAAAAGAAGAATATAAACTTAAATAACGTTCCAAATTCAAGCATCAATATTAAATAAGTACCTTTTGTAATCATGTTTCAATAAATCGCGATTCACCAATATTCAAAGCTTCAATTTAAAACAATAATAATCATAACCCTCATGCGTGGTCGTTCCAAATATCTTTTATTAATTTCTGACATCCCAGAACCGCATTTTATGCGTGAATAATTTAAGTGAAACCGATAACCATTAACCCTGTAGGCGACAGGTGGGTCGCCTTGGACCACCGCGCCGTGAACCCAATGAATCGTAATATTATCTGGACTAGGCTCTAGTCAATATTTTCGGTTGACTTGCTACCTCTTACGGATTCGGGCCGGAAATTATTTCAACCAATATGCGAATAATCATATTTTTATACGTAAATGCGTATACACCTACTCTATTGCTATATTAATTGTCATCTATCTTTATATTTTTTCTTTGTTTTCAGTTGCCGACTGACATTAAGGCCCCTCGCCCACGGCGACTTTTTGTAGCGATGCAGTAGCGATGTTGTCGCGCGTTCGCATCGATACAGTCGCGATGCCGTCGCTAGCTGTTTACACTCGCCCATGCCACGGTTCTAAGTCGCGATACAAGCGCGATACTGTCGCGCTTCTGACGCGATTCAGTAACGGCACAAAGCTCGGCTCTCCACTCACGTGCCACCCTCCCTCCGTACTCTCCCGGATGTCGTCCGACACGGTCGCGCATTTGAATCGATACAGTCGCGATGCTGTAGCGCGTTAGTAGCGCGATGGCATCGCTTCTGTAGCGCGTAGCAAATGCGACTAACGCGCGTTAGTAGCGATGCTGTCGCGCTTTTACGAAACGTGCAACAGCATCGCTACAAAAAGTCGCCGTGAGCGAGGGGCCTATAAGGTTACTATTACCATGCTTCATAATTTTATGACAAGTCTTCAATGACAATGAAAGCCAATATTGACATTTTAGTCAAACGTAAATTGACCTTAGGCTACAATCGCAAAGGTCACCTCTGTTACTCATAGTCACAGTTCCTTTAAAGTCACAGTTGATTAAATTTACTGTCCAACTCGAAAGCGAACTACCACGATTAATGGAATTGAACTTCAGTCTGCGTAGATAATTAAAGCTGGAACGTTAGAGGAAGGAACAAAAAGTATTTAACAATCGCTTCCGTCGCCACTCTACTCTTCGATATACCTAGTTAGGTAATCGTGTAATTGCAATTGTCACCGAAACCGATTATATTGAGGCTACATCGAATGATACAATTTATATTACGTAAACAAGTGAACGGAACGTAAAAGCTATTCTCGCATATTTAATATTACCTACGCTAGCAAGTACAGCAGTAATATTAAATTTTCACAATATTAAACCATTTTTTTTTTTGTAGGTACAAGATGTATCTCTGCATAATATAAGCAGTTCCTTGCATCGGAATGTTTATACAAGGTTAGTCGGAAAGGGGGTACTAAGCCGAAAGGGTGTTAAAGTACCCATAATAATGGATAACTTTTGTTCTACAACTTTCCCCAAAACTCGATAGTTTAAGTTTAAGTGCAATAGCTGTTCAAAGATTTCATAAAAAATACGCTAAATTCTATCTATCCTCAGCTATGATCAGCTATGTTTACATTTTAGGTCATATTTGGGGTCACGGATTAGAAACCCCATTTTCTGAATTCACAACTAAAGCAGGGATGAAGAATTTTCGAAAAAACTATAATAAAAATTAATTGTGATGGAAAAAAAATATTCCAATTTTGAAATTTTAACACTTGCTTTAAAATAGTCGTCAGTGATACTTTAAGTGGCCCGCGGCTTAGTACCCCTTTCCGACTAACCTTGTAGATGTTCTCTGCAATACGTCACCCTTTTCTGTTCGTGAATAATTGCAAAGTTACTTTACAAAATCAATGCGTCAATGTGCCCGAATGACAGTTACAAACGACCGCGCCACGCGACGGGTTAAACGTACAATGTTTACTAATTACGATTGGTTGTTTCCTCGTTATTAATCAAATTAAATAAAGTAACTCTTTGAATATAACGTCACCGTAACTTGTAAACGTCTCGGCCGTTCCATTAAACTCGGTTAAGGTAAATGTCGGTTAATTAAGTGAACTTAGTTAAAGTTGAAACGCTTGTTCACTTAAGGTATGAAAGTTAGATGTGAAGGCTGAATGTCTCTTGGTTTAGGCTACCCTTAAAAATGTCAAGTTTAAGCATAGTCTGTTTCTTGTAAAGGGTCGAAGAATCACTTTTCGAGTGTCAATCATTGCTACCTTTACCAAAGTTTTAAGTTACATTTTATGCCCCTTTTTGCAGCATGAAACCCATGAAGTTTTCCAATCTTTATTTATTTATTATAGCGGTTCGTCCCGGCTTCGCACGGGTAGACATTCTTCCCGTTTTTGCAACATTTTTCATTTATGCTCCGCTTCTATTTGTCGTAGCGTGATGTTATATAGCCTATAACCTTCCTCGATAAATGAACTATCCAACACAAAAATATTTTTTCAATTCCAACCAGTAGTTCCTGAGATTAGCGCGTTCAAACAAACAAACAAACTCTTCAGCTTTATAATATTAGTATAGATGTATTTATTATACACATGACCAACTTCCTCGTTGGTCTGGTGGAGGCAAGCGCGACTGCTGATCGTGAGGTCCAAAGGTCGGGCAACGTGATAGTGGGTTTTTCCGTGTAGAGTTCCTCGGTAGCGGCCCGTAGTTTGGATTCGTACCCGGTTGATGGCAATAGGCTCGCCCCCTATTACATGGGACTTAAAACAATGTCGAAATGACGGTATTACTATACACCTCTGCCGTACCCTTCGAGGAATATAGGCGTGATATTATATTATGTTATGTATTATACACAATCTTTACACAATTATTTGTACGCCTTTATATAGGTACTAATAAATGATTAGTAACACAAAGTTCGTGTTTTAAATCTTATGGTCGATAAACCTACAAAATCGTTAAAACTGAACTCTTTTTTAACCTTCTTTCAATAAAAAGGACACCTATTTCTAGCCAGCTGCAACCGGGTGCGCCTAGTTACAGTCGACTAAACCTAGGTGTAACTACACTCTGCCGGGGTTGCGGCGCATGCTTCTGCGAATTCCGCGACCCCGGCCGAACGGTCACGAAGAGGAACACCGTTGGTTTTTAGCCGGTAAGAGTCCGGCAGACCCCCTCGCCTTCCCCGGGCGAGGGACACACGTGAGGATTTTTCAACGATAAAAAAACGGTGTAACTACACTGCGGTTTTTAGCCGTAACATAGGTATACACAATCTTTACAGTTATTTTTAAACCTATATGTTAATATTTTTTGTTTTTTAAAAAAAAAACGTTACCCCACACTAGGATTTCTCCTGTATCATGAGTGCGTTTACAGACACAAATCTTCACATGCACAAACAGCCAGACTCGGAACCACTATCTGTAGGCCTGCCATACAAATATTTGTTCCGTGCGGGCATCGAACCTACGACCCGCAGCGCAGAAGCCAATCGCTTAGCCACTGCGCCAAACGTGTCGTGTCGTGTCGCCTTTAGCAATAAACTATAGTAACTCCCAGTTCGTGTTTTAAAACAGATTTGCATTTAATTGCATTAGCTAACAATCGTTTTAACAATCTTTTTTATAGCCACATTGTAAAAATACTGTAAAAGTAATGGATTGCGGAACAAAAACAAGAATTAACGGTATTGCGTTTACATTTAGTAGAGTCAATATTGTTGTATCGGCGATAGAGTACTGCTGAATTATTATTTAAAAATCTAATTTATATTGACAGTGTAGAGTACAGTCGAAGCAGTGTAGAGCATTTAATTTTTTTATTTTTAATCGGTATAATACATTTACATTTTTAATAGGGTTCCGTACCCAAAGGGTAAAACGGGGCCCTATTACTAAGACTCTGCTGTCCGTCCGTCTGTCACCAGGCTGTATCTCATGTTAGTTAGAAACGTTACGTAGAAATTTTCACAGATGATGTATTTCTGTTGCCGCTATAACAACAAATACTAAAAACAGAATAAAACAAATATTTAAGGGGACTCCCATACAACAAACGTAATTATTTTGCCGTTTTTATAGATAATGGTACGGAACCCTTCGTGCGCGAGTCCGACTTGCAGTTGGCCGTTTTTTTTATTCTTGACTTGGTCGCGTTTGGCCTTAGTCTCACCTGATGGTAAGCGCAGAGAGGGTCTAAGATGGAGCACACGAATCCAAGGAACAGAGATATAGAGGGATTCCCCTATACCCCTCTGGCTCACACATACACACGGAACACAGTAAACTGCTTGGCGCTGGACTTTAATGTGAGGGTGGTAGCTAGCCACCTAGCCAGGCGGACCGTATAGATCCTACCACCAAGCGTGCTGGGTTTTGTTGAATCTTACAACACGCGTCTATTCCCAGCGTGTGGTGAGGAAGTTTTATATTCTTACCCGTCCCGCACGATTAGACAACTTACTCTACCAATGTAAACGTGCTTTAAATCTATTTACGGCTTAACAAGCTTTTTTGAAAACCTCATACATTTTGCGCTGAGTTATTCATCGGTTCGGTCGCATATTTTTTGCTGTAAAATATTTCGCTTTGTACGGGCAGTGCGTGGAAAGCTCTCATAGTTGTGGTGAACCGCGAGCAGAATCTTGTAAAGAGAAATGTGTTGTAAACGGCTTTGTCTTTAGTACAGGACAGTGGTTTATATACACATTGTCGTTACATGAATAGGATTAAAACAAAAACGTTTACGTAATGTACTTTAGGGTTGGTGGTACAGTCAACAAAAGAATTAGGTATGCAGCCAAAAAAACGGACCTCACTGCACTATGCAGGCAATATTATCATTATTATTGTGTACGTATTAGAGGGGCTCGTGGCTCATTATCAACCGTCAGTCTTTGGATGGGTGACCGATCGTTACACATCGAGACCCTCCCGTGCCTCGGAGCGCACGTTAAACAGTCAGTCCCGGGTGTCATACGAATACCTATGACAGTCGTTACGGGAAGTCAGAAGCCCGAAAGTCTGATAACCGGTTTAACCTTAGGATATCGGCATTGCCCAGTAACTAGGTTGCGGAGGTCTGATGGCAATCGCTCCGTGTAAAATACTGGTATTCAGCCGCATCTGGTTAGACTGGAAGCTGAAACCTACATAGTTGGGAAAAAGGCTAATCAGAACATTGTGTGCGTAATAAGTTTTTAGACGCAAGAGTCGCTTAGACAAGCAATAGCAAAAACTTGACGCATAACTGTGTTAAAATATTAATGTTATTAGTTACCTGTATAGTTGTCTCTTTGCTTGACTGTACAACGTAAATAGGCAACATAATGGCTGTAGGTACATCCTATAGCCATTATGTCGCGTATTGCGCGTAACTTGTGGAAGGCCTTAGTAAGTACAGCAGGGGAAAATAATTTGTTTGATAGGATATCATAAGCGTTAACACACCATGTGTTTTTTCAGTGCCATGAAGCATTTCCTCCTATTTGGTCTATTACCACTGGACTTTTTTAATCGAAAATCTAGGCGTGAAATGCGTAGTAAGAACCTCCACGAATGATGAAAGAAAGAAACAAAGAAAATTGTTTATTCTGGACTCGCACAGGCAGTTACAGAAACAAAAAGAATATTTAAAAAAAGAAAGGATAAAAATTTAGACTACCTGCACGAGGCCAAAAAGGGCTCCTATGTCAGCATAACGCTGCGACATTAAAAAAAAACAAACGTCGCAACGCTGGTTTTCAGATAGGACCATGATGATACTTCAGTACCTACGTCCGTCGTACCCTGGGCAGTCAGCCTCGCTACCAACCTTGCTGACTGGCTAATCACCACGGCAAGAGCTATTCTCGTATTATTCGTATAGTCGACATAATATAAACTCGACAAGCTGGTCGAATATTTATTCTTCTCCTCTTAAAAAAAACGTTGCCCCACACTAGGATTTCTCCTGTATCGTGGGTGCGTTTACAGACACAAATCTTCACATGCACAAACACCCAGACCCGGAACAACTATCTGTAGGCCATACAAATATTTGTTCCGTGCGGGAATCGAACCCACGACCCGCAGCGCAGAAGCCAATCGCTTAGCCACTGCACCAAACGTGTCGTCAAATAATTAAGTGTATTTATTAATAAACATTCTTCTTCTTCTTTTCGTGTGATTAGTCACTAACCTAGTGTTAGAGTTTATCCCGCCCATAGGCCTCTGACTTGGTTTCACATGCCGTCGAGAAATATCTCTCAGGTATCCTCACGATGTTTTCCTTCGCTGTTTTTAAGCAACTGATAATTATACAATACGCACATGAATCCGAAAAGTCAGAGGTGCGTGCCTTGGATTCGAACTCGAGACCTATGACTTGGCAGTCCGACGGTCACACCACAAGGTTATCACTGCTAACATTCTTCTATCCCGTTAAATAACCACCCTTGCGCTTGTAACCCAATATATTTTTAGTCAGCATCAAAACAAGCCCGCTACCTCAAATCCCGTCTATAATATTATTTTTCTCTCCTAGATTACTGAACTCAATATCCGAAATACAATCTCTCACCAACTCCTCTGTTTTTGTCGGATATTTGTTAGCGAGACCGGTTCATACCGTGCAATTGATTTGTTATTCCATTCAAAGTTTAAGTGAGATTTATTCATTCTATTTGTCGAAGGAGTCAGGAGTGCGATCTGCTATCACGGCCCGATATCTCGCCATTCTTCGTCCTTTCGATTCCAGCTTCACCAAATTGATTGTAGGTCTGAAGCTACTTCGATTTTTCGATCACTCTTATGGAATCGCGACATTTTTCCTCCGAACTATTTTGAGATGGAACCGTTTGTGGAACGTCAAAGATATCTTGATATGAAGCTAACAAGTTGAGACGTAAAAGAAAGTGGTTGAAAGTTTTTGATTGGTGTTATTTTGACTTTAATAATACGTGGTACTGGACTATTATATGCTGTTGATAATAGTTCTACAAAACCAGTTTTATTTCATCAGCTTCGTATGTTAAGTTTGTTTTCACTATTATAACATACACTGTGAAACAACTCATATTTAACTGTAGGTAATAATTATAAATATTACTGCTGCTCTGATTAGGTCCTAGATGTCATACGCACACCTACGACAGTCGTTACGGGAAGTCAGAAGCTCGAATGTCTGAAAACTGGTCTAACTTTAGGATATCGGCATTGCCCAGTAACTTGTTTACGGAAGTCTAATGGCAGTCGCTCCGTGTAAAATTCTGGTATTCAGTTGCATCTGGTTAGACTGGAAGCTGACCCCAACATAGTTGGGAAAAGGCTAGGCAGAACCAACTGCTACAATGAACAATTAAAATCGCTGTCGTGCATACAGTAGCCACATATACTCATAGCATAAGCATAATCAGCCCATTACTGTCCCACTGCTGAGCACGGGCCTCTTCTCAGAATGAGAATGGTAGGCCTCAATCCACCACGCTGACCTGGTGCAGGTTGGTGGACTACACACATCATAGAGAACTTTATGAAGCCCCCGCTCAGGTGTACTGGTTTCCTTACGATGTTTTTCCTTCACCTTTAACACAAGTGATAGATAATAACAACAACATCAACACAACATCACGCCTTGTATTCCCTGAAGCATTAGGCAGAGGTGTTTTAGTTACACTCTCGTTTTGCCAGTTATGTTTAAGTCCCTTGTAGTAGGGGGCGAGCCTATTGCCATTAACCGGACACAAATCTAGACTCCGGGCTGCTACTGAGAAATTCCTAATGGAAAAACCCAATATCACTTTGCCCGACCTGGGGATCGAACCCAGGACCCTATGCTCAACAGTCACGCTTGCGACCACTAGACCAACAAGGCAACCTTATTCAGTACAGCCACACACGTGAATTTTAATACATTTGTTTCAATACTTTCAATCGTTTATATGTAACCTCAACCTTATTCACTTTTTACAACACCCTCAGGTTGAAAAGGAATGACTTTTTCGTTTTCTAGAACCACACCGCTAACATTATTTTAATACAGTATTTTGATAAAAACTTCGTAGCTCTCCATCCACTACGATGCAAAAACGTACGATGTTTTTGTCCCAGTTATTTTACGTAGCTAACATTTCAGCTCATCCTGGCTCGGTCGGACAAAAATCAACATTTTCCATTAGCCGGTCTTACTTTATAAACTTAAGTGAAACCTCGTTAACAGAAACTGTTAGGAAAACTTTGACTCAAGACGAAAGTTTGTGTTGCTCCTTCATGGACTTATTAATCATGAACAATTTATGAAATTACTATTAGAACTTAAAATTATGTTAGCAGCTCGCTGTGGTGAGCAGCAGTGTCAAATAAAACAAAAAATAGAGATTTCCACTTTCAAGTTTCTTATACATGATAATCCGCTATTAGTAACTTGATATTATGGATATGTTCTTCTACAAAATACCTATTCTTAACAGTATAAATACTAATTTTTATATGTGCGTTTCAGTTTGGCAATATAATGGGCTACTGAACACAGTAGCCCATTATATACGGTTTACGCGATCCGCCATAAACATATGGCGGATCGCGTAAACCGTATTTTCGCGAAAATTCGAAAGGAGACGTGAAATAAATCTAATTACGCGTTCTTACTAAACAGATCTAGTAATTAAGCGAAATCACGTAGTCATATCCGTTGCAATTCACAAGCATACTATTTACTGTAAATATCTCCATTAAATAAATTACCCATCAATTTCTCATCCCACCCTCGCCCACTTTGTTTTAACAGATTTCATATTACTAAACTAGTTTAGTAATTTCACGAAAACACTTGACCTAGCCCGTGGTTCAGATACGTTCAAATACGGGTTACGCGATCCTTCGCCGAATAGACCACGGGATTGACAGCATTCGTAAGCCAATCAAAACATGAAACACATTTCGCAGTACGCAGAAACGCAACACCTGTATAGTACGACACAACTAAGAAGTCGCATTGGCAAACTTAATCGAACAACCAATGGCAGTCGCTCATTATCGCGCAACTCACACTTATTGCGTCAGCATAAAGATATTTTTTACTGCAGTACTAATAAACATTCGTGGAAGTTCGGAAATTATCGGTTTTACGACGTTCGCCGATACGACTTCTTAGTTGTGTCGTACTGTACGCAAGCTATAAAACTCAGTTTATAACAAAAACTAACGATGACGAAAATAAGAGAAACACTTTATACGACACTAAAGCGTCTAATAAATAAATAAATACTAGTTACACACTCACCATCGCTGTTACCGTAAAATGTTCCAATCCGCATATTTCCCTAGACGAAACTCACCCCTCCGTCGTTACTGCTCTAACATTGTTATGGTAGCGTTATGATTTTACATAAAACCTGTTACTTTTATAGCTACAACCATTATGTGTGTTGTAAAGGCACTTGAATTAAAGTGCTCATACGTTGTAGCTACATATAGATAACGTGTGAGCAGCCTTACCGTGTATATGACACCATGCTGCCCGTGTGACGCTACACTTATTCTATGAAAATTAATTTTATTAGAATTAAAATATCTCCTTTATTTATACAAGTTTAGTCGGAAAGGGAGTACTAAGCCGCAGGCCACGTAAAGTAAATAATAATGACTATTTTAAAGAAAGTGTTAAAATTTCAAAATTCGATAATATTTATTTGCATGCAAAAAGATTATTAATTAAGTTTTTTCAAAAAAAAACATACCTGCTTTAGTTATGAATTCAGAAAATTAATTTTCTAATCCATGACCCCAAATATGACAGATAGATTTTAGCGTATTTTTTACGAAATCTTTGAAAAGCTATTTCTCTTAAACTATCGAGTTTTGGGGAAAGTTGTAGAACAAAAGTTATCCCTTATTATGGGTACTTTAACCCCTATCGGGTTAGTACCCCCTTTCCGACTAACCTTGTATATATGACATTTTCAAAAATTTCATAATATTTTTTTTAAATAATAGGCCACCGGCATCGGGAACAGGATCTAAGCTACCGATTGTCACGGCCTCAGAGAGAGGAACTCCCTAATAATACGCGCCATGCCCAGAAGTACCGCTTTCTGCACCGGGCCCTTGACCCAGCCGCCCTATATGTTGTTAGAGGTTTTGGCTTGTCGTTTCATGACCGACCGCCTGACATCGACCCTCCTTGGGAATACTCATTGCGCTGTCGCGCGGGTGACCCAGTGTGCTTGCTGATATTATGCACTGGGTCCCAAAGTCCCTAAGTCGCCGTTTACGACACCCACGGGAAGAGATGGGTTAGCCCTATTCGTAACCCGAGCTACATGGCGCAAAATATCAAAATGTATTCAACCTAATTGAATAGATTTTCTATTCAGTGTTGATAAATACTACTTAATTACAACTTACGTTCTGAAGTGAATATATATTTATTGCTAAAGGTTAGATTTTAGATACAGATAATAAATAGTTAATCAATTCCAAGCAGTATTTTTACCGACTTATCTTAAATCTTTATTAAGACTGCTAAATTACCAAACTTAGTACAGAAAAAGTAATTGAGATATTTTATAGTGTTATCGAAACAGTTTATATTGATTTAAGCTAGTTTCAAAACTACGACGTCTTAAAATAACAAATATATTTATTTTGCAAAGTTTTTATCGAAGTCGGGTCATTGGCCTCCGCTGGGTTCAGAGCTGCCAAGAAAAAAGGTTTGGAACGTTGTCCATACGAGTTCAGTATACGCTTGTCGAGGTAAATAACGGGTTTTTATAATTATAAGCCATCAACAATTCTGTATATCCCGTGTAAAAATAGATCTAGTACGTAACAACTCTGTGCTATAATATAATAATCAACAACCACGAATATAATAATCACCCTATTACTGTCCCACTGCTGGGAACTGCTTTTCTCAGAATGAGAAGAGTTTAAGCCTTAGTCCACCACGCTGGTTAGCGACACACACACGCCATTCGAGAACTTTTTGGAATCCTCTCAGATATACAGGTTTCCTCATGATGTTTTTCATTCGCCGTTAACGTAAGTGACAATCAAATTCTGATCCGGACATGAATTCGAAAACTTAGAAGTGCTGCGGGCCGGTATCGAACTCAAACTCTCCTGCATGGAAGGCAAGCGTTCAACCGCTAGTGTATCACTGCTTATACTACGTATTGTATACTATGCATTAAAATATACTCAGTTTGAAACATCTGTTTGAGGATTTTTTTTTCTATTCGGCTGCATGTGTATGGCCGTTTCTACGAAACCGGGCAGTTATTGGCGAGACCTGAAAGGTCTCCAACCAATGGGGACGAGTAAAATACTTAACCTAAGCTAACTACCACTACTAAGATCATGACTACTAGCAACAACAGTACTAAGGGCGAGTCCTAATGGGACTCGGACCTCGGCTTAGGGTATTGCTGGCGGGAGGACTGGGATAGCCAGCTCGATGAGGGCTGAATTATCGGTGTGACTGCGGATTCAGAAAAGACAACCAGCTCCGCGGCGGCGGGTGACCATGATCAGGGACATGTGTTTGAGGTATTTATGTCATATTTAAAGTGATTTATATTTAAACCTTTATCAAATTAATAACGTTCGAGTTAATACCACTTGTAGATTTAATTATTTCAATCGACGGTGTACGATTTCCTCAGTTTGTTGTACACCTATAAAAATATACTCACATTTGATGTTATGATATTCTAAATAAACGAGAAAGGAAATTAAACACATTTTCAGCGGGCATAACGCTTAATAACCGGTGCGTTTTGTTTAAACCCTTCTTTATAACAAATAACCCTGTTTGACCCTCCTACAATTTGTTACGGTTTTAGGATTTAATCATTTACTTTGACCTCGGGGTTTAAAGCGACCCTAAACAGTATAAATAACTGAATTGGTATCATTTTTCCTTCGTAGTTTGCAGTTTAATATTTTGATAATACTCTGCAAGTCGTCGCTGTTTACCTTCCTTGGAGAGAGAATGAAAATATGACTACGGAAGAACTTAATTTATTCTGCATTTTCGTGTTTTTTCCGGTGCTACAGCAGTTATTTATCTAACAATGGTGATATGGTATAAAATGTATAAAAAGATGCAGGTTTATTTAAAGGATTTTGTTATTGCTCTTCCAGTAAAAAATCTTACTCTAAAAGAGCATTTGTCGAGTCGTAACCGAGCGGTTTGTCTTCTAATTGCAACTTTGAATAGACTACCTATTTATTGTTATGGAGGCAACTGTTCGGCCTAGCCTTTCCCCAACTATGTTGAGGTCAGCTTCCAGTCTAACTAGATGTAGCTAAATACCAGTATTTTACACGGAGCGACTGCACTCAGACCTCCGCAACCCAGTTACTGGGCAATGCCGATATGCTAAGGTTAGACCAGTTGTCAGACTTTCGGACTTCTGACTTCCCGTAACGACTGTCATAGGTACTCGTATGACACCCGGGACCGACTGTTTAACGTGCTCTCCGAGGCACGGAAAGGTCTCGATGTGTAACGAACGGTTACCCATCCACAGACTGACCGCAGCAAGCGCAGCTTAACCTCGCAAATCGTATGGTCCTTGCGGTTGGTAATTAGCCACGAGACCCTCTTATGGAGACAACTATGGAATAATAATACGACGACACGACACGTTTGGTGCAGTGGCCGAGCGATTGGCATCTGCGCTACGTGTCGTGGGTTCGATTCCCGCACGGATCAAATATTTGTATGGCCTACAAATAGTTGTTCCCGGTCTGGGCATTTGTGCATGTGAAGATTTGTGTCTGTAAACGCACCCACGATACAGGAGAAATCCTAATGTGGGGCAACGTTTCAAAAAAAAAAAAATGAAGTGAACTGTTCGATAGAGTTTCTCCTAATCAATCCGTTTGTCAATGCACACATGCCAACCATCCCATTAGGTACTCTGTTACCCATGAACAGGCATCAATTAACGACCAGTTTTCCTCACAGGAAGGAGGTAATTATTGACGGAAGATAGTACATAATTCCCTTATTATTCTTTTTTTCTTTCACACAGTATCGTGGAAACATTTGTTCATAACTTTTTCCGTTAATTAAGAAAATTAAAGCCCCCAAGTTAATTATTAGGACGAGAGCATTGTAGACAGAGTTATCGTTTGTTTTAATTTCCTTTCTGACACGATAGAATTATTACCTTGCAGATTTTGTATGGGTTGTGGTCCCCTGGTGAAATTAGGCCATCCCACCACCCATTTCCTGGGGGTTGTGGGGGTCCATTTAATGTGATAGCGTTGTCTACCTATGTACAAATAAGTATCATCCCCAAGTCAATTCAACTGTCTGTATCTTTTAACTGAGGAATAAATTTGATGTTTTGACAAATTTCCTACATAAAAGCTGTCAAAACGTTGAATTTATTCCTAAGATAATATAAATTTTCAACAAAAATATAACCGACTTCAAATTGTCTATCTCCGAAGTTCTTTATCAGATCTTCACCAAATTTAAATGGGACTACTTCCAAAGAATACTCTTTCAAACAAAAAAATAATCATTAAAATCGGTTCACAATTAGCAAATATATCGCGGAACAAAAAAAAACATACAGTCGAATTGAGAACCTCCTCCTTTTTTGGAAGTCGGTTAATAACAGTTATCTAACAATTAAAAATCGGCCCTATGAATAGCATACTTCGCAGTTCTGTTTTCTTTGTACAAAGGTTTGAGGAAGACAGCCGCAGTACTTTATACTACATCAGAAACTTACAATAAATACATGATTGATATTATTTTACAACGAAATTTCCTCGAGGATTGAGATAATTCACAATCAAAAGACTATGTCGCGGCTCAGAAAACTCTGAGTCTGTACCTTTGCCTAATCTGTTCAAAATTACAGGCCTGTTTCTGTGTGTTCGTGTTGGTATAAACTCCGGCGTCCCAAACTTAGTTAATCAAAAACACATCGCAAGCGATAAAATCGCATGAAACGAAAGTGCTCTCTCGCCGAACTTTGTTCAGTCGAGAATAAAACAAACATAGGAAATATTGCGCTCGCAACAACCGATACAAGTACGAGTACACATGACAAAATTGTTAGGTTTGCAGGCTATTACCAATATCTATGAACTACGTAGGCATGAAGGAAAAGGAGACAATGGTGTCGATTCCGTTGCGCACTTTGACAGGACTAAATTAAACGAAGGGTGTTGGGGTATGATGCCCAACAGTGTACATGTTAGTTAATTGTTAGGTAGACTTTTAAGGTCTGATCTGTTATGGTAATTGTTATATAGACTTGTAAAGTCTATTATGTTAATGCAAATGAGTAAACAACTTATTCCCTTGATGGATTTATTGCAATTAAAGTATAATTATAAAATTACATGTTATGTATGTTACAGAAATGCATACCTAAACACTATCGATATACATATGTGAGTAAGACATACAAACTACTGCAAAGGTGTACAGCGTAGCTCGTACAAAGGCTGTTTATCTCTTTCTGTTTCAATAGAAAAAGAAAGTGACAGTTGCGTTTAGTCTAGTTTAGTACTGCTACAGAATCGACACCATTTTTATTATGGATTTGCATAAACTTCCTACGCGCTGGACACATTCAAAAGAGCAATAAGTAACAAACATTGATGATTCATTGACGAACGATGACAAAGCATATTGGCCAGGGAATTCAACACTTTCTTTTATTTCTGTTATTCATTTACGATCTCTGTTCATATCCAAATGTCAGTATTTGCCTGCACAGTTATCTCTGTTGCAGTCAGTACCTACATGTGTATCGGATCGCAATCGGTAGCGCAATATCCGCAACAAGCCGGCCCGCTAGTTCCGACGTAATGACACCTAGATAAGAATTCAATATCGCCTACTTTTACATCTAAGCTCTAGCTATATTTCCATGTCTATTGCAGTTGCAATATGTTTTTGTGAAACTTGCTGAGCGCTATAGTTGTACCGTTATAAAAATACAACAGGTTCAATCGTGAAAAAATAAATAGAGAATCTCAACGTAGTAGTCGTAGCTTGCTTTTGCTAGAAACCTTCTATATCTAGTATTAGATAGTGATATGCAGACTTGATTGATTAAATATAAAGCAATGAGTATGTCATCCTCAGATATGAAAAACATACTAAATCTTAATGATTTAGCTCGGGCATAGAATGTTAAGTTACAAACAAGAAAAGTACTGCCTCGTTGGTCTAGTGCTGATCGTGATGCCCTAGGTTTGATCCTCAGGTCGGGCAAAAAGTGTTTTGTTATTGGATTATCCCGTGTGAAATTCCTCAGTAGCAGCCCGGAGTTTGGATATGTGCCCGTTTGATGGCAAAAAGCTCGCCCCCTATTACATTGGTCTTTAACATAACGGCAAAATGAGAGTGTTACTATACACCTCTGCCCAACCCTTAGGAGAATACAGGCGTCATGTTATGTTATGTAAAAATATTTCTACTACGACAACGATACAGACTAGCCCGAAGATATCCACTTCTAAATCTTTTATTCTACAAACCTCAACAAAGATCTATCTCAAAAGAATAGCGCCACTAATACGCTTAGCTAGCGGAAAGTGGATTGCTCTATAAAGTCATCAATACACAGATACTGTTGCAAGTCTACGTGATAAAATCCGTACCTCGTGTCTAAGAACACGCACGTATAGTGAGGGGGTGATTTATTCTCAGCGTAATATGGTATAAAGCTGGAAACAAACTATCAGACGCGGCTGGCGGATACTTTGCACAGTTCAGTTTACATTCATTATCCAGATATCGGCTGTCAGCCGCGTCCGTCAGCCGCGTCCGTTAGTTTGTTTTTAGCTTTACAAAGGATGTTCACAATAAAAGTTCAATATTCTCTACTTCTACAATTCAGCTTCACACAGTTCACTAGTTTCATATTACTTTCTTCCACAGCAGTTGCTTTCAGTTCTATAAAACGATATGTTTACGTGACATGAACGCTTTTAATATTTTTCTATTAGTAATAGGACATTTTCGTCTTTTCGGCGATATTAAGTTCTATTTAAATCTTCGGTGACACCAAAAAGAATAAATTTAGAATTTTAGATACCGTCGCTGCGCCTGCAAAATACGCTGTTTTTTTTTAAATCTGTCTTTGATGTTGTTTTATAATACTTCTCGAGCCACGTGCACCTTGTAAAATCCGTTTTCTAATCAAATATTTGGTTAAGAAGATAGCAATAAATACCTATTATGTGGTTAAAGGATTAATTTTTATATTTTGTCGCATACGTTATTTCTTCTTGTAAATTAGTAGCAAAGACAAAATTGTACAATAAGAAAAAAGCTTACATAACATTCTTAACTATACACTACATAACATAATCAGCCCATTATTGTCCCATCGCAGGGCACGGGCCTCTTCTCAGAATGAGAGGGTTTTAGGCCTTAGTCCACCACGCTGGCCTAGTGCGGATTGGCAGACTACACACACAATCGAGAACTTTATGGAGCCCCGGTACAGGTTTCCTCACGATGTTTTCCTTCACCGTTAACACAGTTGAAATCAACTATACACTATACCTACCAAGAAATTATAAATTAAATTAATGCATTGTGAAAAAGAGTATCGTCGCTGCGCCTGCAAAATACGCTGTTTTTTTTGAAAATCTGTCTTTGATGCTATGTTATAATATTTCTCAAGCCACGTGCAACTGTAAAATCCGTTTTCTAATCATTTATTTTGCTATCATCTTAACCAAATATATGATTAGAAAACGGATTGAAAGAGAAAGAGGCACTTATCTTTTTATTGATATACTGAGCCCTAAAATAGTAACGATATCAAATATTATTTTTAAATAAATAATAAAAATATTTTAATATAGAAATTGCTTAAGTATCTTACATGAGCTGATATGAGGCAAAGTTTCATGAAGTCGTGATAAATACTCATAAAGCATGCAAACTAAGGTACCAGTACATGTAAGCAATGCATAAAGTTGCATATGACTTGTTGACGGAGTTTCATGTCCTCTTTCAAATGTAGTACGACCTATATAGAGATAGAACAACAATCCTTTTTGGAGTTTACGGAGACTCTTTAATCCTGCTATAGCTTTACTCTATCTTTTCAGTTTACGGTCCATTTGTATCTTTAGTAAACACCAGGAAGCCAGATAGGAAGGAAGGAAGTATGATACATAGAAAGACACACTTTATTGTACACTAAAAGAAAATAGGAATACACATAGTTAAGAAAAGTACAAATGACGGTCTTATCTAGGGAATATGTTTGAAGTTTTGACACCTTTTGTCATTGAGATATTATGTACTAACGTTACATTATATCTCAATGCCTTTTGTATAGAAATATGTCAAACCACCATATTTATTACTCAGATAAAAGTTATCTGACGATTGAAAAAGCTTAAGCAATTAAAATATGCAAAGTAAATCGTCACAATCATCATCACATCAGGCTGTAAACGTTCACTGCTGAGCATAGACCTCCCAATGATCGCTACAAGGAATGGTCAAAGGAGAAATTGCCAGAATCACCACTATTGGCAGATGGACCGGTGATCGCAGTTTATTGATAAAGAAGACATGAGGACGTTGCCACCCATCCTTTTCATGTAATCTCTTAGTCGCCTTTTACGACATCCGTGGGTGAGGAAGGGGTGGTTTAGTATTTGTTAGGAACCATACGATATAAATAATATAAATAAATCAATACTTCTTCGTTATTGTAATATTTCCGGCCCCGATTAAGCAATAACCTAGGTCGGACGATTCCCATTTAAAAAAAAAGGAATAATTGCCAGTACTTTTGACACAGCCCTTAAAATTGCTATTGTCGTTTATATAAGTATGATAAAATACTACAGAAACTATTAGGTAAGATCTTTACCAATTTGTTCTAAGAATGAAATTATATCTGAATGGACCTGCATCTATAAGTTTGTAAATTACTGTTATTCATATAGTTTTTATTTTATTTGTTAATTTTTGTACTACATTACTCATTGGTCTGTGGTCAGGACTCCATTGTTCTCTCACTATCCTAAATCATTGTACTCTGTAATTGTTAAAGATATTATTTTTAAATGAGTAACCATGGAGTTTCTTGCCGGCTCTTCTCCATAGGGAACGACTAATTGGAACCGTGCATCTAAGTTCGACTTTTCATATGCACCTGTATTGGTTTATGTGAAATATTTTTTTGTGATTTGATATCAATTTCACGTCTCAACAGAGACGTACCGACTTAGCTTTAGAACTCATTTTCATTTAAGACATTCCATTAATACCTATATAAATCGTATTTATAAATAAATAAAACTCAACATAAAAATCCGTAACAACTTAGTTATTCAAACACAAACAGAGCCAACTTTTTTTCATAAAGTAAATTTTGCTGGCATTGTAACGCGATTTACCTCCGTCGTCCGACCCTTGTTTTTATTTTTCAAAAACAACATTTTTATTTTACTGTTGTTTATTCTAATTGCAGGTTTTGTTGTGTGTGTAAACAGAACGTAATTACGGATCGGTGCGGGGGAGGAGGTTGGCGGGGTGCCAACATTTCGGCGTGAAAGCTTTTTCGTTTAAACCCTCTGGCGTGGCCCGCCATTCAAGCGGCTCGTTTTTAGCTATTCGGTGCCGAACCTCGTAAATATCTATAGTAGCGCCCATAAACTATTGGAATGGTGATTTTTTAAAGTTGCTTCTGAATAAAAATTGAGAAATATTGTGAGTTTGTAATCTAGAATATTTTCTGGAAACAATACATGATCTATGAACTCCCAGAGATTAGTTGCGTATTGATTTCCGTAAACGAAGAACGAAATTGGCAAAATACCAATTTAAAAATCCATTTATTTACCAATATACAGGGTGTAAACGAAATCATGTAATTCCTTCTAACCTCGTGATGTACTGCTGACATAGATTAACTTTGCACGGGATAGATATGGATTAAATTTTTAAAAAATTACAAGAAGTAAACATGTGTTCTTAAAGTGAGCCATTTTAGCGCCCCGAGCAAATTGTGCAGCTATTACTCACCGCGCGGTCATTTAACTCGGGGCGCCAAAATGCCTCACATTAAGAACACAGCATGTTTACTTCTTGTGATTTTTTTTTATTGAATCCAAATTTATCCCGTGCTGGGTTAATCTATGTCAGCAGTACATCACAAGGTTTGAAGGAATTACATGATTTTGTTTACACCCTATATAAGGTTACAATTAAACACGAATTCTTTTCCATCCGAACTATCCACAGACATGTTCTCAACAACCATGTTCTACACACATAACCTAAAACTCAATAATGATACCTAAGCCAATTTGCGTGTAACATGTTTTCAAACATATGAATTTGGCTAGAAAAGCGGAGAGGAGGTTCTGGTAACAAAACGACCGCAGAAACAGTTTCGTCAAACGCCGGCCTCGTAACGGTAAACGGTAACGCAAATTCACTAAAGGAAAGCCAAAAACGTGTTGCAGTTGTCATTTTGTGGCTCTCCTGTACTTTGTATTTCTAGTTGGATTTGACAGCTCTGAATATTTGAAAGGAAAGAAGAAATTTTGATAATTTATCATCGCAAAAAAGTCCTGTAAATGTCTGTTTGTTTTAATCTAATTACCCTAACTTTAGAGAAATCTACACATATATATATTTTATATCTAATGTATCTATCTAACCTATCTATTCCTACTGAGCGTAAGAAGAGCTCATACTAGTGGACCCGGCAGACGGCGTCCTGCCCGGAAAAGCAGCGCCATCTACCGGGTCCAATTGTGTTTTCAAACCATCCAGGGACCCATTGAAATATACACAAAAACTTCATCCATATCGGTCCAGCCGTTTAGGAGGAGTTGGGTGACAAACACACGTACAGAAGAATTATATATATTAAGATTAATTGGCAATGGTTGCTCTTTTTTAAGTGCTAGATGACCCATAACACTATTCCTTTCCGAAATCCCGATAACATTGCTTTTAACTGCCCACCGCTTAATAATTGACGTGTACTTTCCTCAACTCAACGCGAAGTTCAAAGTCCTCACATAATCCCATTAAACCTAAACATCGATCACATGAACCCCACGCACTTCGACAACACGTACAATCACAATCATCTGCCTTGTAGGCAAAGGCATGCTCACCATAATGTCGCATGTGCAATTTTCTCTACACGCGACAAGCGCGATTCGTTCAGTTTTCAATTTCGAACCGTGTCTCCCGCAGGGCCGGTATTGCTGACGGGGAAGACAGGCCTGCGATTCGCACACAGACAAAGGACACAACTACATGTAAAGAATGCCGATACTGCATCTATTTTGTCTCTTCTTTTTAGTGTTCCTTTGTAGCGGCCAGTGTTATGTTTTCTTTATGATACGTGTGAACATCTGTTTCGAATTTATTTGGATGAATTTATAGGATGGCCACTGCATTTTCTCTTTCTGTTGTTGGTGGCGGTTTCCATGATTAATTATTAGTATTGTAACACTTTAGGGTGGCTTTAGGAGTCAACCCTCAACTAGCATGTGCACATAAAATTTAGCAGGCGTGTACTTACGGGAGAATAAAGACTAACACTTATAATCGTACACTATATACCTATATTTAATTAAGAATTACAAATATCAACAGTGCGTAGTTCGTACAGTGCGATGAGTGCAGGGTCTTCTTGAATAGGTGAACACTTAGCTTGGCAACTGCAGCGGCGCGGGAGGGCCAATCTGCAGTGTGCCCGACCTTTTATAGGCATGGACCCCCGCCAGTCAGCCACCACCCGTCACAGTATTGTAAAACAAACTGAACTACTAGATTTACATACATACATACATAAACTCACGCCTTTTTCCCATGGGGATAGGCAGAAACTATAGAACGCCACATGCTACGACTCTTACATACCCCTTTCGCTTCATCCACATTCATACATCTTGTCATACACGCTCGCCGGTTGAGAGTACTACGCACCTGACCTTTGTGAAGAACATCACCAATAACATCGATGTATGTCCTTCTAGGACGTCCTCTACCGGCGTTCCCATTAACATCCGCCTTATAAATTCCTTCCTACTAGATTTATTGTAAACTTAAAAATAAACCTCACATTTGCATTAACCTGTTACTCAAAGATTGGTGTTATAGCTCTCACTGGACTTCAACCTGTCGCTATTTACATACAGTACTATTGTATTTTAAAATGTACATGCCTTTAGCAGTACTTGTACACCACGCCTACTCTTGTACAATTAATTCGTACAGACAGGCTCCAAGAACTGAAACATACTTTCCAATCACAGAGTATAAGAACCACTATTAAGTTAAGACGAGGATGACATGAGATTTAAAGGCGGATTAAGCTCTCTATACTTGAAACTAGTCTACACAAGACCCATACCATGATAACTCCACCTGGTATTCTCTTCCCGCGATGACCGCGTCTACGTCACGATTTGTGATATTTTTCCACCGATAACAACAAGTTTGAAAACAGAACCCGAAGCTTATTGACTCATCAGTAGCTTATGACGTAAATAAGGTGAGTCACGTGATCAAGTTATTACGGGAGGAGACTACCTTGTACTGTTGTTCCATGACC
This sequence comes from Amphipyra berbera, assembly GCA_910594945.2. NCBI lineage: Eukaryota > Metazoa > Arthropoda > Insecta > Lepidoptera > Noctuidae > Amphipyra > Amphipyra berbera. Next base: position 17,837,767 of record OU343128.1, on the reverse strand, counting down.
CATACATTGTACCTATTCATAAATCACCTTCCAGTTCCAGTTTCACCTTCATTTCGATTTTCTTTTCTTTTCGTGTGTTTAGTGACTAACCTGATGTCAGAGTTAATGCCGCCCATGGGTCTCTGACTTGGCTTCACATGCCGTCGAGAAATATCTCTCAGGCACTCTCGGCGGTTTCCTCACGATGTTTTCCTTCGCCGTTTTTAAGCAAATGATAATTATATAATACGCACATGAAACCGAAAAGTCGAAGTGCGTGCCTTGGGTTTGAACTCGAGACCTGACATGGCAGTGCGACGGTCACACCACTAGGCTATCAATGCATTTCAATGAAGCAAGTTTGTTCATTCTCCCAACTTTTCTTACCAATAATGGGTTTACTAAGCCAAGACACTTAACTTAGTTTGTTAGCCCATCTCAGTATTGTTCATGAGGTATCTCAGTATACTTTTCGGTTCGTTGGTTCGCTCCAACTGAACGGATTGCAACTCAAATCTACCGTAACGGGATTCATCTCGTTTCAAGAGCTTTTGTGTCGTCAGGCACACTTAGTTTGATTGTTTCTATAACTTATTTTGTTGACTTTATTTTCTAAGTGTAATGGTTTAGTTGATACTGATATTTTAAAGCGTAACAGTTATTAGATACATTTTTATTTGATGTTGTAGGAACATATTTGTTCGTGTTCATAGTTTTCTTTTTTTTCTGCTTTATTCAAAAGCAATTCGAGGTGTTACTTCACTTTTGCACGACTATGCAAGCGTTATATTTACGTCCTATTTTATTACTTAAAAACAACATTAAATATTAAAAAAATACATAATTACATTAAAAAAATATTATACAGGTGTAAACTAAATCATGTAATTCCTTCAAACTTCGCGATGTACTGATGACATAGATTAACCCTGAACGGGATACTTTTGTATTAAATAAAATAACAATTACAAGAAGTAAACATGTGCTCTTAACGTGAGGCATTTTAGCGCCCCGAGTTAAAGGATCGCGCAGCGAGCGATAAGCGCGCAATTCGTTCAGGGCGCTACAATGTGTCACGTTAAGAACACATGTTTATTTCTTGTAATTTAGTTTTTATTGAATCCAAAAATATCCCGTGCATATTTACATGATTTCGTTTACATCCTGTAAGTATATCGACGTCAGGGAACCGCTACACAATTCCACTGGCACGGATTCCCACAGCAGAGGAATCAATGACTCTCCAAAGAAAGCATAAAAATATTATAATACGGTTAAAATTTCGAACATGTTTCTGTACGGGGATTCCTTTGATAACTGTTTTTTTTAACGCAGTATAGATTATGTGGATGTTTTATATTTTTCTCAAAAATGCTTGTAATGTGGTCATTATTTTGACAACCTTCTTTGAGCAAAGTGGACGTTTCCGCGCTACTTGAATAGGCGCCAGCAAAGTTGTATGGAATTTTATTACTGGTGAGTTTTAGCCACCAGCAATTTCCTTTGAAAATCCATTATTGTCGAGTTTTGTTTCAAAAATAGTCAGGTGCAAAAAGCGTTTATTCATAATTAGGCTGTACAGGTACAAGCAGCACAATCATTAAAGACTCGTTAAAAAAAAGCTAAAGCCCCGGGAAACAATTCGTTACTTTAAATAAATTCTTACTATACTAAGCTGGTTTTATTTAAATTACTCGCATTGTTTGAGTAAAGCACTATACAAGCCTTGGTCCGCAATGACTGCGCTGCTGGCCACGCTATGATGGCCTCGAGCTTAGTTTAGCTACGCTCTCGGCCTTCAAGCTTGGTCATCATTGCAGCCCTAGCTGTCCGCGCTATAAAGGCCTCGAGCTTCGGTCTCGGCCTTTATTCCAGCTTGTCCATCAAGAGCTGCAATGCTGACCGCGCTGTGATGGCCTGGAGCTGCACTACACTGCGCTTTCGGCCATCATCAGTGCTGCCAGCAACGCAGTCGTTACAGACCGCGGCAGTAATGTACTATTACCGATGGTCCTTCCATCTATAGGTACTTATTACCACCACCAAGTATCATTCGTCCAATAAGAGTAATTTAAAAGAATAATTTTAATACCTCTAGTACAATCATAACTAGAACGAAAGAAAGCCAGGAAAAAGGTTGCTTTCATACACGAAATGTATACTTAATTTAATTTGTTCTAATCCACTTCCTAGAAATCCTCCTCGCATGCGGCGTATAAAATCTCTTACTAAGAATTTTTCAGTAAAAATTTCAAATTCCACTGTCGTGTTTCTTACAAACCCGACATGCTTAATTAAAAGTAAATAGAAACTGCAAAAATGAACCAGAATATGATTTTATTTAAATAAAGAGTTGTCTTAAAAGATAACTAAAAAATACACATCATATGTGTGTTAATAGAATGTTGTAAGGACTGTTACAGCAATTTTGCTTGTTTTGGCCTTCAATATTATTTTAGGCCTAAAACTCGATGCTTATGCTAACAAATTCTGAATATTCTAAATTTTTGAATGTATTGATTAGATTCAAAATTTTATTTGATATTAGGACTACATACATAATGTTAGACCTTTGTATATCTTACCTTAACATAATATTCATAACTTCTCGCTTGTGAACAGGGTTACCAGATCAGGGTCATCGGGATTTGTTCTAACATAATTATTAAGATTTTTAGGCACTGGTCTGAATCCCGGCCAGATTTTGAAAAGGACAGAATTTTTTATTATTTTATGAAACACTTACTACATAATTTTATATTTTTTCAAAGTTGGAAATTCAGTCGACTGGAGGAAAAAACAACTACCTACCAAATTTGCATTGCGCGCGCTCGCGGCCGTATTTTCAGGACACTTTTATAGTCTGCCAGGTCTTCGGTGCATGCTTATGCGAATCCCGTGACCCCGGCCAACGGTCAGGAGGAGGAATACCGTGGGTTTTTAGCCGGTAAGAGTCCGGCAGACTTCCTCGCATGCCGCGGCCGAGGGACATTCATGAAGATTTTCCCAAGATAAAAAAAGGATTTTTTTATAGTAATCAAACTTTTTATCCGGCCTTTTCAGTTTTAGATCTGTTAACCCTACTTGTGATAGCCTTTACAATCGGGTATATATAATACTAGCGACCCGCCCCGGCTTCGCACGGGTGCGATGTAGATACTAATGTGGGGCTTATAAACCTTCCTCTTGAATCACTCTATTGCTGAAAACTGCATTAAAATCTGTTGATTAGTTTAAAAGCTCTAAGCTTACAGAAAGCGGGAGCAACTTTGTTTTATACTATGTAAAGATTATCTTTATGGATTTAATACCATAAAACAACATGAAATAGTTTTGAGCCCCTTATCTAGAATTTCTGCAATAATATCAGTTATCGTTATTGAAAACCTTACCTCATCTGTCCTGCTTCTACGACATAACGAATGATCCATTTTAGATAAGGTTTAACTTAAAATCTAGTTACCACTGTTAGTCACAGCTTAACTTGAAGTACAAACTTTAATTAAATCTCCTTTATTAGAAAGACGCTATCTAATTTTCAAAAAGCCTGTTTACACTTCAGTCTCAGTCAATTAGGTTTTCAATTCAATTATAAACTTGTTTTAAGTTGACTAATTGCCTGCTTTGTTGCTAAGGCGGATACTGCGATAAGACTATACACAAACCGTTGGTAACTAGACATACCAGTATTTGTTCAAATAAAGCTATTAGTAGTCACCCAAACTGAATCAAACATCGATAAAAAAAACATAAAAAAATAAATAAAAATAACATATTTGTGATTTTCACCCATAAATAGTCTATTGCCGTTTACGTGTCTGAGGCCCGATTTTTCAATCGTTAGGTAACAATTATCTGAGGAATAAAATTTATATTTTGACATATCGTCACTTAAGTTCTAACACCGCATAACTCAAAATAGTTAACTTTTCAGGAGAGCAAATAATAGAAAATTTTCTCCTTATCATATAATTGTTTTTAATCTACAATATTCTATTTTATTTTGGTTTTTTCGACGGAGCACTTTCGCGACACGATCCAGTATGGAACTCACCTGACTTACACGCTGTTTTAGCTGTTTATATAGCTTGATGGAAAAAATATTACATACGCGATGGATTTTGTTTTTGAAATAACGTGTTGCTATATTTTCCACACAAAAGCTGCCAAAATGTCAAACTTATTCCTCAGATAAAAGTTATTTAACGATTTAAAAATCGACCCTAAGTCTGCAGTATCCGTGGCCCGGTGTTGTCTATACTATAATATTATAAAGAGGAAAGATTTGTATTTTTGTATGTAACGAATAAACTTAAAAATTACTGGACCGATTTCAAAAAATATGCTGCCGTTAGAAAGCTATATTATTACTGAATAACATAGGCTACGGGCGAAGCCGTGAGGACACAGCTAGTTATTAATAAAATGATAACACAATTGGACGTAGTTAAGCGAAAAAGATCCAACCCACACAGTTGAGATATTCAATTTTTAAGTTTAGACTGTATTTCTTCATTGGTTCTTTGATTAAAATTTCTTAGTTTTATTGTAATTAAGGGACAAATGTATAATATTTTACTTGTTAAAATGTTATTATATTGTGTAGTTTGGCTTAAGAAGGTTAAGGAGTATTTTGTTATGAATAACTCATTTTCGATAATTTTGTGGGTTGGATCCTTTTCGCTTAACTACGTCCAATTTTTATTGTGAAAACATTACGGTGACTACGGAAATTAACTCCATTTCTGGAAAGTGGAAATTGCGAAATGCAAGATGGAATCACAGTTTGTGAAGTCTTCAAATTATTGAAGCTAATTGTAAGACAATGTTAAATTAAAATATAGAAGTTTATTTTATACGTTCTTTTGCAGAAATAAATGGGTAGAATGAATAAACGATGGCTATGGAATACGTGGAAAATAATTGGAATGCTATTGAGCATATATTTTACAAATATGAATTCTGATTATGTTAAACTTTTAATTTTATATTTTTTATTTGAACTGCATTCCGTAATGAAACTCGGACATTTCGCACAGAGTTCAATTAAATTTCATGGCTGAACAATCCATAACTGAAGTTACACTACAATAACTTGGTTCCACAGTCTCTGCTTGTGAATCTAACTACAGTTCTAGAACTTTCTCAACTCAATCAGAGCTAAAAAGGGGGGCCCACTTCCCTTGCAATTTTAATATAAATATCATATTCGTATCTATTTTTAACATTAAAAACCCGAAATATACTATAATAACGGATTATATTTAAAAAAATATTTAAAAAAATAATTGTTCTACCTTCTTCCCTTCAAGTTAACTTGCAAGGAACAAGTATTTCACACTGTTATTCCATTAACAGTATATAGAAACCAATTATAACTATAGAACAACTCGTGTCACTATGCTAATTTGGGATAAAGGAGGTGAATCAATTTGCGGTAGATTCGGAGGCCAGCCGCTTGCAACGGCTACAGGGTTGCCACAACGGAATACCGACATTTTACGGTAGTCTGTACTGGGAACTACGATCCTCGTTAACTTGGTAAATGTAGTACATGGATAAACGTTAAAGTATGAATAATATAAGGTTTAGAGCGTGCCTATGGAAGAACGAACCGTGAACGCACGTATGAAAAGATATACGCAGTATAATATTCGTATTGTTGTGGTTTACTAAAAACATGACATTTAGCGAGCGTGTTCAAACAACAAATGATGATAATCCTATCGCAGCCACTACTGGCCATTGGTTTTTTCCAAAAAAAGGAGTTATTGCCTATAAACACACTTACCTAGTGGGTACCCGCAGAGCCACAACCATCACTGATGACGCTACTTTCTCTGGTGCCTGACCCCCATGTCTTCATGTGTTGAAAGTCAAATCCACATATTTTTATGGCATGTCTCATTTATACTCTAAGGTTCCGTCCCCAGTGTTGAGCTAAGTCAATTTATGATATATTTGAAACCCGTTCGTTATTCAACAGCGTGTATCAGATGCTAGAATATTCAGATATTCTGATATATACAGACAGCATCCCGGGTAGGAGTCAATTTTCCGGTACAAGGACAGAACTTCACAGATCAACACCCAAGGCTTCAGAGATGTACCGATTTAGAATTGGATATTGGTATAGTAATAGCGACGAGACGAGTGGCTGATGTTTTACGAAGGCTGTCTGCAAATCCCTCGTATATGCAAGTAAAGGGAACTGTTTAACGCTAGAGTTGTACCAATTATGGTAGACATGGTTTCTGGTTGACGATCTGCAACGTAAACGACTGGGTTGATGAATATTCAGATATTAACCTACGCCTGAGGGTCAGGGAAGGTAGATAAATGCTGAATTTAAATGCATGTAGGGAAATACGGGATCGCATCGCATGTAGATATGCTTATTTTGAAGGAGCTTTGTTGATTATTTCAGACGTTTTATTTAGATTGCATGTGAAGATTTTGAGTCTGTAAACGCACCCACGATACAGGAGAAATCCTAGTGTGGGGCAAAAAGATTACATGGCAACAATTGGTATAGTAGAAGGCTAAGCATGATCAGTAATGGTGGTTTATAGGTGGATCATGATTGGAGCTCATGACTAATTAACAACCGCGCGGAACATAAGATTTGCGAGGCTAAGCTGCGCTTGCCACGGTCAGCTCGAGGGTGGGTGGCCAATTCGTTACACATCGAGACTCATCCGAACTTCGAAGACTAGGTATGTTAAACTGTAGGTCTCGGGTGTCATACGAATAACTATGACAGTCGTTACGAGTAGTCAGAAGCACCAAAGGCTGACAACCGGTCTAACCTTAGGATATCTCTATATATCTTATCGGCATTGTCGGATGGCAGTCGCTCCGCGTAAAATACTGTTGTTCAGCCGCATCTGTTTAGACTGGACGCTGACCCAAAATATAGTTGGGAAAAGGGTAGGGGGATGACGCTGATAATGATAGTAATATTGTTTTTACAAAATTCACTGTCACGTTGCCATTCATTTTTTTTATAGGTTTCAAATTGATATTGCCACTCAGAAACTATGTCCATGGCAGCCCTGTCCGAACGCCACACAATCCGTGAGGGCGCTTTGTCTACAGATCATATTGTATGCGTTCACGCCGCATAGAGCTAAGTATTGTGTTACCAGCGGCTATTTGGATCATACAGTATTCACTCTCAGTTACTATATCATTGGTTTCATCGATTTCAAACTACATGACTGATTTATTGGGCATATAAACCCGATACGCAATATAGCACAGCATTATCAGCCACTGTCCCACTGCTGTGCATAGGCCTCTTCTCAGAATGAGAAGGGTTTGAAGCCTTAGGGGCCATTCAAGTATTACGTAAGCAGAATTTTAGTAATTTTGACCCACCCCTCCCCCTTGTCAGCAAAAGTAAGCAAAGACTTTACCCCCCTCCTATGCTTACGTAAACGTTGGCATATTTTTTTTAAACTGAACAGATTTCTTTATTGTTATTCATGAGCAGCAGTTTTTAAGTCTAGAAAAATAAGTAAATACATAAAAATTGCTAACGTAATCATCATCTAGACACCCCCGTCCCCCATGTCATCTAAAATAAGCTAAACAAAGACTCCCTCACCCCCCTTTCATGCTTACGTAATACTTGATTGACCCCTTAGTCTACCATGCTGGCCTGGTGCGGATTGGCGGGCTACACACACCATCGAGAACATTTTTGTAGCCTTCTCAGATTAGCACGATGTTATTCCTTCACCAGTAATAAAATTCTGATCCGCACAAGAATTGGAAAACTCTGAGGTGCAGGCCTATATCGAACTCAAACCCTCCTGCATGAAAGGCAAGCGTGACACAAAGTATATGTTGGTATCCAACATAACATTATTTATTAAAAAACGGCAACACTAGAATTAGCTAAGGTTTAAAAAAATAAGTAACTTTTTATCTATTGTAACCTTTCCTTCTTCTTCTCTCCTTGTCGTTCGAGAATACACGAATTTTAAGTTATCAAGATATTTATTTGCCATCACACCCAGAGAGAATTTTATCAACTACAGCTACAATCCACCCCACAAAGGTAATATTGTCATCATGGTCCTCCGAGGCGGATATGAATCAGCGACCTACGGATAGAATATAAGAGAGAATTGAAAAGAAAAAAGAAAATAATTGTTCTTCTTCTTATAAATTTTTCCATAAAGGCTCATTTACACGGTGAAAATTTCTTGAAGCAAGTCTCATGCTATCTTTGTCTTTCTCGCCGACAAAAACAGAGATACCATTAGACTTGCTTCAAGAAACTTGCACCGTGAAAATGAGCCTTAAAAGACGTAAAAGCTTATGATAATAACGAAATCTATAAATAAGAAATTATTGTCGAAAGACTGGTAACAACAAAAACTACGTAAAATTATTTTGCTCTTTATATGTAGGTAAATAAAACACAGAATACCAACTAAACTAAAATACGTAAAAATACTTTGTGGCTTTATAGCAGCGGTAAATCAAGACAACGTTTTCAGACTAAAATTCGTTCAGAATTCCTAGAATATAGGATTGTAACGTAAAAACGATAAAACCATATATGTAAATAAATCTCTATTTAAACTTCAACTTCCCGTACAAACATGAGACTTAGTTTTCAGAAATCACATCATGAAAACAGATAGCCGTTTTCTATATTTCTATACTAATATTATAAAGAGGAAAGATTTGTATTTTTGTATGTAACGAATAAACTTAAAAACTACTGAACCGATTTCAAAAATTCTTTTGCCGTTAGACAGCTACATTATCACTGAGTAACATAGGCTACGGGCGGAGCCGTGTGGACATAGCTAGTATTAGATAAAATCATATAATCGCCTAAATTTTTTTCGCTTCGTGTAAAACATTGATATTCAACAGTATTCGGATCACATAAACATAACAAGCCCATTACTGTCCCACTACTGGGCACGGGCCTCTTCTCAGAATGAGAAGCGTTTGGGCCTTAGTCCACAACGCTGATGGTGCAGGTTGGCAGACTACACACACCATCAAGAACTTTATGGAGCCCTCTTAGGTGTGTAGGTTTTTCCTTCACCGTTATCGCAAGTGATAATCAAATTACGATCCAAACATGAATTCGAAAAGTCAGAGGTGCGGGTTGGGTTCAAACTTAGACCCTTCTGCATGGATGGCAAACTTTCAATCGCTAAGCTATCACCTATTCGGATCATAGACATCTAAAATTTGGATAGACTGGGAACATAGTTGAGAAAACCCCAGCCTTTTTAAATCTTTTTATTAAATTTTCAATCGATAGATTGAGACTCGGTAATTACTGCTATCAATAAAATATAATCCTGAATTTATTCATGAACATTTGAACATTAAATGCTCATTTATTATAAAAAAGGTATTTAAATAATGCAAAAGCAATAAAACAAAATATTAATCAAAACAAAATTTATAACACAACTAAAAGTTTAATGAAACATAATTTTATCAGTAAATCGTTATTACTGAGTTCATATCGAGAATGGTCGACACTAAGCGTCGATTAAACGGACTGAATTGTCGACTGCTATTCAATTAAATTTATTAAAGCGTGTATAATAATTCATTCAATCTGTCCAATGAGCTCATTTCATGCAGCTTTTAGCCCGATATTAAAGAATTTAAATGCAGCGTTTTAAGTGCGATATTAATATGGAAATAGTTAAATATGATTCCATTCGATGCAATAATTCTAATAATGAAAATGGAAGTGGACATGGTTTGCATAAAATCCTTTTTTAATTTATTTTCGGAGCTTATTTTTAGCGGCTTAAACTTTTTATTTGTCTTTTATAATTACCAATACAAAGTGTTCTAGTTCTATTTAATCATAACATTTAGTTAACCATAGTTTAACACTTTTAGGCTCGTGTTCACCAACATGAATTGTCTAGTTAAACAACCGTTTACTCGAAAAGTGTGTTAGAATTTGAGGTAAACAGTGGTTTAAAACCAGAGAATTTATGTTGGTTAACGCAAACTTTAACATGGGCCTCCCCCAAAAACTGCTGCAATAAACAAACTTAAGGGATAATTGACAAAAGATAGCCTTTATGATGTTATCAGAATACCATGTATTTGTATACAGGGTGTAAAAATAGCCTTAACGAAGTCGAAGTCTACGCATACTGTACATAAAACTAAGTAACATACAGCAAAAATAATTGCTGGGAAACGACTTTTATTTTTTGGTATTAAAAAACAGCTTTTAATTGTAGCGCGCAAAGGAAGCGCGCGCTCTGCAGACTGTGCCTACATTTCAAAAATGTTGATAATGTTTGTATAGAAGAATGTTTAGTAATAACATTTAAACTTAGTTTTCGTGAAAAACTTACATAAATATGGTGACTTTGACCTTCAATATCTCCATAACCAGTCGGTTCCCAGGTATGGCCCAGTACCAAAAAATCTTCGTAATGATGGGGAGAATACGTGGCTCTCGGCTTCGTTAAGGGTATTTTTACACCCGATATTACAATTGTTTTATTAAATCTCCGTGCCAATACTGGTATTCAGCCGCATCTGGTTAGACTGGGAGCTGACCCGAACATAGTTGGGAATAGGGTAAGTAGAGATAATAGTTTTATTAAAACTCTATAATCTATAGTTTCTCAATGTATTTTCCTATTAATTTTTGGACAACACACGCGTCCATGTACCTACACGTTACATGATCAATCACAAATTCATTAAAAGTTGTTATTTATTTAACACTTTGTTGAACGTTATAAATATTTAACTAGATCGCCATGATGGTCGCATAACATATATACATAACATCACGCCTCATATTCCCCGGGTTCGGCAGAGGCGGTTTTAGTACACCCTCGTTTCGCCAGTTATGTTTAAGTCCTATGTAATAATATTATAATATAATAGCCTATTGCCATTAACCGGACACAAATCCAGACTCCGGCTGCTACTAAGAAATTCCTAATGGAAAAACCCAATAACACTTTGCCCAACTTGGGGATCGAACCCAAGACCCCATGCTCAGGAGTCGCGCTTGCGACCACTACACCAATAAGGCACAGTATGATATCGTTATATTCTATGTCGTAAAGTAACCAAAATCATTTTGTATAACATCGGTACTGGTATAAGGAAGTTTGATAATACCTTGCTAGAGGCCCGTGTTGGCTTCGCTCGTTTATTGTACGAAAACCTTCCTATAGAAATTCTCTTAATGATGGTGAAAACCATAGCAAAGTCCATGAAGTACCTAGTTTAACAGCCTTATCCGATTACATAGAATATTTAGAGATAGATTATTACAATTAACTGCCTCGTTGGTCTAGTGGTGGCTAACGTGACTGCTGATCGTGAGGTCCTGGGTTCGATCCCCAGATCGGGCAAAATGTTGTTGGGTGTTTCCGTGTGGAATTCCTCAGTAGCAGCCCTGAGTTTGTATTTGTGGCCGGTTGATGGCAATAGGCTCGCCCCCTATTACATGGGACTTAAACATAACGGCGAAATGGGAGTGTTTCTATACACCTCTGCCCAACCCTTTGGAGAATACAGGTGTGATGTTATGTTATTCTATTGCCCAAATTATTAAAACGCTACTCAAATGTTTAAAATCTACGTATCTACCTATTTATGACTTCGTTAAGAAATTTTCAAACGTCAATAAAAAGAGTCATTCAAATCTAAAGGCTGCTCAAAATAAGCATGGTGTCGGCTGACGATTGATTTGAATTACGTTCCAGTATTCGGCCCTATGCCGAGCATTGCAGTGCGACACGCCTTATTTGTTTGAATCCTCCTCCTCGCGTCGTGTTCCTCATTACTGAGGGTCGTGATTCCCCCATGGAATATTTTTTTCTCTGACAACCTTGCGCCACCTGTGCCTGTCTTTAGCGATATGGAATGCCTCGTGGAGTTTAGTGTCTAGAGCTTTGCGGATCTGGTCAGACCATCTGATAGGGCTTCGACCTCTGGAATGTTTGCCATCGATTTTGCCAGTTACCATTACTTATTCGAGGTTATGGCAATCTTTCCTGGCAATGTGACCAAAGAACTCCAGTATCCTACGGAGATATGGTAGACAGCCTGGTTTTAACATTTAACTCCTGTATTTGTTTGAATAGGCAGAGGTTAAAACACCGTCTGTCACGCACGAAACTATAATGACTGACACTTCCTACTATTAGCTAACTAAACGACTATTCATGTAAAAAAACAGTTATGTAGGCGATAACGATGTTGCAGCCCCTTTTAATGTAAGTGCAGACAATTATTAACACATTTTGTTATCACGCTTCATATTAGCTCGTAAACACCTGTAGGTAAACGTACTTACGACTACTTTTTTCTGTTTTTTGATTTCTCCTGTTTCGGAGCGACTGCCATCAGACCTCCGCGACCCAGTTACTAGGCAATCTCGATACTCTAAGGTTAGACCGGTCGTCAGACTTTCGGGCTTCTGACTACCCGTAACGACTGTCATAGGGATTGGTATAACATCCGGGACCGACTGTTTAACGTGCTCTTCGAGGCACGGAGATTTAGTAAAACAATTGTAATATACAAATACATGGTATTCTGGTAACATCATCTTTCTTCTTTTTAGAAAAAACGTTGCCCCACACTAGAATTTCTCCTGTATCGTGGGTGCGTTTACAGACACAAATCTTCACATGCACAAACGCCCAGACCCGGAACAACTATCTGTAGGCCATACAAATATTTGTTCCGTGTGGGAATCGAACCCACGACTCGTAGAACAGAAGCCAATCGCTCAGCCACTGCACCAAACGTGTCATCAATCATTTACACCACGATATTTTGTCGAAGCGAGACTTGTTCTGTCTTTGTCTATCTCTATCATGAAAAAAGAGATAGCATGAGACTTGCTTCGAGAAACTGGCCTATGAATAATTGCTACAATAATAAACACGCTTGGCAGATGGATTGGAGAACGTCATGTTACTTCAGGTCAAAAGGAGGACACTTCTGCTTATACTTTTGTGCGATACTCATGAGTGGAGAGGGAGTGATATCAGTATGTGTCATAATATAACGACTGTGTTAACCCGAGTAATATGACGATTTCAGACAACAGCAGCATGTTTTGAGTAGTTCTTAAGTCGACACCAGTTGGCGCCACTGCGAATGTGTAGACCTGTTAAAACTTTGTTCTATACAGTCAGCAATAGGAGTCGCTGAATGAACAAAATTAAATTACAATATTAGTTATATTGTAATTTACATAAATTACTGGCTAATGTATTAGACATTGCCATTTTGATTATTTGACATTGACAGATCTACATAACAATAGCGCCATTCAATGCTGCTATTCAAACGAATAATATTGAAAACTCTAATAACGTAACACTAAAATATTTATAACATTTTATTCAAAAACATATTCTATTTTCAACTGACACGACAACAATGACGTCACGAAAACAAACAGTTCAAAGCGGAGCTTCATTACGATTAATTCCATTTGATTTTAGAACGCTGACTCGACTAATTGGAAGCCTAACGAATAGCCGATATGTCAGCGTACTTTACGTAATCGGTAAACAATATAGTTTGTAATTTTACTCAAAAATGCTTGTAATGTGGTTATTATTTTGACAACCTTCTTTGAGCAAAGTCGACGTTTTCGCGCTACTTGAATAGGCGCCAGCAAAGTTGTATGGAATTTCATTGCTGGTGAGTTTTAGCCACCAGCAATTTCCTTTGAAAATCCATTATTGTCGAGTTTTGTTTCAAAAATAGACTGGTGCAAAAAGATTTTATTCAGAATTTGGCTGTATAGGTACAGTCACGTGTCCTAATATGTATACACATAGGCATATTCAAAGGCGATTTTCTTCTAAAATATCTATTAGAATTATGAATTATTACACAATTAGTTTCTACAAATACACACGAATCATGGTATCGAATATTTCTTAAATACAAACTATTCTCTAAAAGAAATTCGTTTTTTAAGTTCGCTATGTGTATACATATTATTACACGTGACTGTACAGGCAGTACAATCATCAGTGCCTAATTTAAAAATAAATATAAATCTTGGAAAGGCGGTCCTGAATTTTAGTAACTATATTTTTAACAATAATTGCTATTTAAAATAAATTATTACTATACTAAGCTGGTTTTAATTAAATTACTCGCATTGTTTGAGTAAACCACTATACAAGCCTTGGTCCGCAATGAATGCGCTGCTGGCCACGCTATGATGGCCTCGAGCTTAGTTTTGCTACGCTCTCGGCCTTCAAGCTTGGTCATCATTGCAGCCCTTGCTGTCCGCGCTATAAAGGCCTCGACCTTCGGTCTCGGCCTTTTGGTTATAGTCATCAAACAATAAAGAATAGATGACTGAAAGCATATTATTATCGTATAAATCGTTCGTTTGAATTATGAACTCTATTTTCATATTGATCGTTACGTAATTTTACTATTAGGGTGATATCAGGATCAACACCATCCATACATAATTACCTATATATTTATTGCTTTTAAAATTGGCGGACGGGATATAATACAGAATTAAATAATAATTATTATGATGCATTTATATATTCTTTGTTACCTGACTTAGTAGCCAACTGACCTCTTATTCAGCCTGTCCGTGAGGTTTATCTGCAACAAAATGAATTCATGATTTACTCGCTTTTGCATAAAATATTACGCTTAATTCTTTTTAACAAAAGAGCAGGATTTTTCTTTAAAAAATCTCTTTAAAACAAAGCATGAAAGGATAGAGTTAACATTATAGGCTTATATTATGAACAATGCCATTGCATGACAATTAAAAGCTGGATAAACGGCGACCACACTGTTCAAGCTAAGAATAAAACAATAAAAAAATAATTTATACCTACAAAGAGAGCTGAAATACATTAGCACTTTTCAAACATCAACTACATCATTAAATGACAGCACCATAGACATATAGCATTTTGACAGAACCCATCTTCGCCTACCCTTCACTCATATCATCCTTTTACCCCGTGTGGGGACGGGTTATAATATAAAACTTCCTCACCGCACGCTGGGAATAGACGCGTGTTGTAAGATTCAACAAAACCAGCACGCTTGGTGGTAGGATCTATACGGTCCGCCTGGCTAGCTACCACCCTCACATTAAAGTCCGGCGGCAAACAGTTTATTGTGTTCCGTCGTGTGTGTGTAAGAGCTAGAGGGGTATAAGAATCCCTCTATATCTCTGTTCCCTGGATTCGTGTGCTCCATCTTAGTTCCTGTCTGGGCTTACCATCAGGAGAGACTAGGGCCAAAGAAAAAAAAAATAGCTTAACATATAGCGTACAGATATTCTTACCGAGTCTGGGTGCTGTGCATCCTGGGACTTTATGTATGTACCTAGTGTAACTACCCCCATACGGTACAAATTAAATAGAAAACGTGCGCTTTTTCTGTTTCAGTATCCACCAAATAAATTAAAACTTTTGATTGGAATAAATAGAGGTGTACACATAGATAAAACTAAAAAACCGTAGAGTATATTTTAGTAAAGCAAACGTTAAATGCTAAAGTGTAAGCCAGTTGTTTGAAACATTTTAAACGCTTAACAGATTTGTATAAATCCACGTGCGAATTCCGTAAGCCACGGGAACCGCGTTTTGTATTCGTGCCAGTAATTGAAAATTAAGTTTACAAATGACGACGCAGGAAAGCCTGCATGCTGTCATGCTAGTGTCATGTTTGTAGACGTTATAAAAACCTGATAAGCCACCACAAAAACAAAAACATTTCTGAGCGGCTGATGCTTTCTTTAGAGAAGGTTGATTGGGAGCGACATTGATTCTTCTGTTATGGGAGTTCGTGCCAGTGGAATTGTGTAGCCGTTCCCTGATGTTGACACTATATTTTTTTATATACGGTATTTAATGTTTATATGTAGTATAATGTTGTGTATATGTATGTGTTTTTATTTAAATAATGTTATATTTAAGTTGTAAAATACGAGGTACCTATGAGGCTTCCATAGTCACGCAAAGTGAACCAATGCCTGGAGAAAAATTCGAATAAAAATAAAAGAAAAAAGAAACAAACATCAGACTTATGACAATAATTTGAAAACTTCACTAATATCGAATGCGGATAATAGTAAGGAAGTGTTTTTTACATAGCACAAGAAAGCAGCCATTCAGCCAAAGAGTCTTTAAATTCAAAATAACGACGGTGCGGCGCCACCGTCGGGCGGCGTTCCTCGCGTTCTAAGTTTAAATTATGCGGTTGCCAGTTAATTGCGGGGCGCGAATATGTGCCAAACCGCTGAACAACTTCCCCGGTGATGAGGTTCAGTTAACCATGAATCAAATTCATCAAAACACAACTCTCGAGGAAAATGGAAAAATAATAAAGTAGTAGTAGGTAGATTTTAGGAAGACCTCAATAATTGGGCTCTGAAAAATCAACTCATATTCAACCCAATCTAGTTAGTCTTAGAGCCTAATGGAAAGGTTTTTATAGCCCAAATATTACCTATTATACCAATACCAATAGAGTTCACTCTAAAACTGACTGCCTTGTTGGTCTAGCCGTCGCAAGAGCGACCGCTGAGCATGGGGTCTTGGGTTTAATCCCCAGGCCGGGCAAAGTATTACTGGGTTTTTCCATTAGGAATTTCTCAGTAGCAGCCCGGAGTCAAAATTTGTGCCCAGTTAATGGCAATAGGGTCGCCCCTCGCATGGGACTTAAACATAACTGGCGAAACGAGGGTTTACTAAAAACAACTCTGCCGAACCGTTTGGGGAATACAAGGCGACTGATGTTATTTTATGTGTCGACTCTAAAAAGATCAGGCCGCAAATAAAGAAGTGCATAAAAAAACACATCATCATATTAATTGCACTGCATTTTAAAGTTTAAAATGCAGCTACCACTATCACACGTAAGTTGCGAATGTACAGTCGGGGAACGAAAATGTTATACACCTCAAGGTCTATTTTTGCTTGCACAGTGCAAGAAACAAACTATTTTACTGACTACGTATTGCCAACATTATAGAAATGAAAATACAAGTATTTTTTGACAGGGTATTAAAAATTATAATGGTGACATGATGACATTCACTACTAATGTCAATTTATTTAATCTTCGAATTGATTGATGTCATGGTTTTGACAAAAAATCTCTTTAAATCAAATCAAAGACATTATACGGCATTACTACGTCATGTGGAGACAAAAAGCGATTTTGATCTTTGCTACCAAATAATTAAACATAAATTTCTATGCATTAGTCTGTTCCATTCAACAGTTTGAAAAGGTAACATGTACCCGCGATGTGGAAAAGGAATTAATTTGAAAACTGACGAACCTATTTATTCCCCTGCTGTACACTACAGTTCAACTTCCTTCCACACACGGACGTACTCGACTCAATCAGGCATCAAACTTGTCTAAGCACGTTAGTGGAAAGTTGAGGAAAACAGTTTGCTTCCGCACATCCACCACGTTATTAGCAACTTGTATGTTACACATGAGCTTTATACCTCATCTATGTAAAGTTGTAAAACAAAGCAGATTTAATGTTTATGGTACGAAATGAAATACTTAGAAACAAAAACAGACATAAATATAACCCCAATGTAGTTAGACTAAACGAATGAAGTACAGGTCTACAATTTGTTGATGACGATAATAAACGGATCATTCGTAATAGAGAGCGAGTCTGTTGCCATTTATCGACCAAAATTATAACCCCGGACAATAGGTTCATTATTGTACAAATAAAAACGAAGAATTTACTGATAAAAAAAACGGATACTTTCCCAACAGAAAAACCGTATCACGTGTTTACTTTATTGAAATAAAACATCTGTTTAAAAACTTTCAAACTGGATGATATCTTTTTTACATCTCTTTTTTATACCTAGGTACGTCTATTTTATATGGGGACAACTTTTATTGGCCGTTTCTATTAAAAATCATAAATCAATCCGCAATTCAAATTTCTTTTTTTTTCGAGCCATTATTTCCCTTTTCCTCGACTATGCAAGCCTCATATGTACGTCCTATTTTATTTGGTAGGTACTCCAAAATAACATTAAATATTCACATATATAAAAAAACGACTTCAGGGAACCGCTTCACAATTACATTCAAATCTTACAAAATGCTATCGAATTTTCCGTAAAACATTCAGTACCTACATAAAAAAGGCAACCACAAATTAAGTAAGTAGTACATCATCAGCAAAACTTTTTAATTCCACTCCAATAGTTTCTAAGTAGATACAGATACTCATCAGAAGTTATTAAAGATTCCTTCTATACTTTACAAAATCAATATTGAGAAGATGGCGTCCTACTTTTTCGTCTCATCTTTAATGGAAACAAGTGAATATGAAACAGTTGGTAGTAGTGAAACTAGGAAAAGAATTTTGCATTTTGTATCATTGACATAGTTTTGTATTGAAAAAGTTATATAGATATAGTTCAAGAAATAAATTCTGGAGATTCTTCAGATACGTGACCTTTCTTACAGTTGTGTGGAAAAATTTACATTTATACACTAATATACACGTCTGGCAACATAATATAGGTAGTTATCATCATTTTAACCCGTGAAAGATGATGATGATGAATTGATGGCAATAGGCTCGCCCCCTATTACATGGGACTTAAACATAACGGCGAAATGAGGGTGTTACTATACACCTCTGCCCAACCCTTCGGGGAATGCAGGCGTGATGTTATTTTAATGTTTTACCCGTAAACGACCAGTGCTGAACACGGGCACCTAATAACCACTACTATTAATAGTCGTAGGCAAACAATGTCATAATAACACCGCTTGAGAAATATATTTATGATCACAATATTATACGCACAAATGAGGCCACTTGAATTTGATATTGCTAAGAATAATCTGAACAAATAATAAATATATAATATTATACCTATATATAGTTTATTTCTCTCGTAAAGGTACATTGTTACAATTTATTTGTATCATTTTGCCTTTTGCTAGACCTTGTGGGACCATGTTACCTTTGTGGGAGCTGGAGTCTGAACTAGGTTCGAGACCTGTATGACAGATCTCCAGGCTCACACCCCTTTAAATATAATCATATTTTACGGCGTATTAATTCAGATCATACGTAACATTATTAGTATTAAATACCAATAAATAATCTTTAAAAATAAGTTACTCATATACGTAAGAAATAAACTGTCTACCTGTCTCTATTTATATGTATAATATTTTAACACCTCATTTTTAGATCGTACAGAATATATATGTATATACTAGATACTACTTTCTCAATGTAGGTAAGTGAACTGTATTGTTCTTCTTTGCGAAATAATTTTCTATAAACCGAAATATCTGAACATCAGTGACAAAATTAAAATGGAACTCCTTTTTAATACAGCCAGCTGTACTCCTAACTTCAAAGAACACAAAAGGAATATTTTTCAGTGAACTACAAACACACCGTCTATGCAGTGCGAAGTGGAACATCAATAAAACATAACACAGCGCATTATTCACGGTCAAAATCAAATGAGATAGCCGACACTAGCGCCGAAGAATAGATCGTTTACCACTGTCAAAGACATTCTTCTCTAGTGCACCGCACTTCACGAGAAGTAGGGCTGCCAAGAGTACTTTAGCAAATACTTTGCGGAACTATATTTGGTTTAAAAGTTTTTTATAGACACGCATAGATTTAATAAGGGTAATAGGTAATGTTGTGCTCTAGTCTGCGGTGATTACACCGTTGTAAGCAGTATTTCCCTTTTTTTGGACGTGATGAGACACTAGCGCCGAAGAACGGATCATTTACCACTGTCAAAGGCATTCTTCTCTCGTGCAGCGCGCTTCACGAAAAGTAGAGTCGCCGAGTGTAAATTCAGCAAATAGTTTACGGGACTATTTAATTTAGACTCTTTAGAGCTATAAATCTGGTAATAGATACGAATAGATCTAACAACTAGTTCACACAGAAACTGTTTACAGGATCCGTTTTAGCGGATCCGTTTTTATTTTGGCGGCTGTAGTTGTATGAACGAGTTCACATACACGACAGTATTCCGAATCCAGTAAAAAATACTGGATCCGTTATTTTTATCGTATCCTGTCTGCCAGATGCGACGCAGTTGCCATTTGTTTAACTGATCCGTCGGTACAGATGTGAACAACACATCCAGTACCGACGGATCCGTTAACAGGAACGGGCGGTAATATGGTGATAATATTCTGGTCAGCTAGGTTGCCCAGAACGGTGTCTTTATCTCTTTTCTGGGAGATGTCGCTAATAAATATTTTACGAGTGAATGGGATGTGGATCAAAATTAATTTAATAATGAACTGCTTTCGAAATAGAGAGCCCGGTTAGACAAGTTTCAAATCGATTTTAAAGACATTTTGGGAAAGGCATTGAACCAAACAACGTTATTAATAGAATCGTGAACTACGTGACTTTCTTAGTTCGTTTCCAGTCGATAGCTTACCGTCACTGACCTTCTATTAAAACCTTTGTCTTTGATAACTGTTGAAAGATTTAGAGGACAAACTTCAGACCTATTGACAATCAATACTTACCGTGGCTCGACTTTAATTGAAACATAAGATAATTGAAAGTTTTAATTGGGCGAGTCCGTTTTCTATTGTCGGTGAATAAAATACTACAATGACAAATGACATGCGTAAAGAAACACCTTAAAGTGGCGGTGGTATTCTTTAATTATACCATTAATGAAATATGCGAAACAAAATAGAGGCAAAATATAAAAAAACTAGAGGAAAAGAACACAACGTCACTCCTATGTCTGTGACACTCGCTCGCTGTCTTTGGTTGGCAGATTGTAGGAGTTGATTCCAAAGAGTATTTTCGTTACACACGCTAATCTCGATTAAGATTGCCCTTACCTTTGCAGTGGCTTTTTTGTCTTTAATGTCCAAATAACCTTCTAGACCTGCCACCTGGATATCTATTATATCAGCTGTTTAGAAAGGAGTGTCGCTTGCTCCATCCTTTGCCACTCTGTTTTATCTCCAATTGTCTCGCCTGCATCTCCATAAAGGCTCATTTACACGGAGATAGTTTATTGAAGCGAGTCTCATGCTATCTTTGTTTTCATAATAGAGGAAGACAAAGACAGAACGAGTCTTGCTTCGAGAAGCTATCCTCGTATAAATCAGCCTTCATACAAGGTGATAAATTATTTATGTTCAAGCAGAACTTGTCTCAAAAATTGTGGCCATGCTTGTCCTTATCATAAACATACTGTCTTGTTATCTTATTTACGATTAGCAATAAACGTCATAAAATCAAATTAAACTAGTGGTTGCAGCCCTGACCACGAGAAAGCACGTCAAGATACAGCAAACTGATGGCCCCTATTGTACACGTACAATTATCAGCTCTTTGACTCTGCGACCACAATCGTATCGAACGTCGATTGCAGAAACTCATTGAATGCGACAAACGTAGACGTAAACGCAAAGAATTAATGTATATTTATTTATACTTGCATCGTTCATATTTCTTTCTGATTCCAGGAAAAGTAAAAGCCTACTAAGATGATTACTTGAAAAGATTTTAGCAGACAAGAAACAACTGCTAATAACAACAAACTACGATCACCAATATATCTGCCAAGATTGGTGATTTTGCAAATTTTCACTTTGACCGTTTATTATAGCGGTCATTGGAAGGCCCATGAGTAGTGGACGTTTACTGGCTAATATGATGATTTTATTTTATTTATTATGGCACTCCGACTAGTTTACAAAAACAATTACAGAAATCATAATATTAGGATTTATAGGTACTACAGCGAACTTATCACTTAACGGTGTGCATAGCACTTACATAGTTTCCCTTTTTTTATTTAAAAATAATAAAGACTAGAAGAATATAAAACAAGAAGATTAATACAATGATTAATTTATTAACAACTAGCTTTACCCGACCCGGCTTTGCACGGATAGCACTACCTACTTACCTACCAATTATTATGTGACATTTAATGTTTGACAGGTAAGAACAGTTTGTATGGGAAAAAAAAGTGTTGTTTTTACTATTTTTCACGCAATTTTTATATTTTTTCTCTCCATAAGAACCTTCCTTGTGCCTTAAGGAATAAATAAAAAAAAATTGCCGAATTCGTCGAGCCGTTCTCAAGTTTTGCGCTTAGTAACACATTTGGCGATTCATTTTTATTTATACATATAGATAGATTTAGAATTTGTTGTAAAAGATGTTTGCTAAATTGAGCCGCGGTGTTGGAGAAGACGTCAATGCTATTGGTGCGAGTGTGTCTGTCGTCACGTCCTTTTCAAGCGGTTCAATGGGGCTGATCGCTCGAGATTGGTTCGAGCTGTACACGACTCGAACACATATAATTTACGGTCAGGCCTGGGTTTATTGCTACGGGGGACCGATATATTATGTCGTCCAGAAGCGCTGGAACATGGACCAGTCCGTTGACAATTTTTAAGAGCATAATTTGATCCATCGTTTTTCTGCGGTTTTCTAGGGATGTCAGGCCAAATGGTATTTGTTTCTTTTTCTTTTCGGCTGCTTGTAGATGGTCTTGCGGACAGTTTCTACGTAACCGGGCAGTTATTGGCGAGACCTGAAAGGTTTCCAACCAATCGCCAAATGATGATGAATTTTTAGTTGTATTTATACTTTGTGCAGTGTATTTGAGCTATAAGCGACGACACGTTTGGTGCAGTGGCTGAGCGATCGGTTTCTGCGCTACGGGTCGTGGGTTCGATTCCCGCACGGAACAAATATTTGTATGGCCTACAGATAGTTGTTCCGGGTCTGGATGTTTGTGCATGTGAAGATTTGTGTCTGTAAACGCACCCACGATACAGGAGAAATCCTAGTGTGGGGCAACGTTTTAAAAAAAACAAAAAACAAAACAAACAAATAAGCATACAAACTAAGTGTAGGAACTAAAACATCCTACACCTTCTTCTACATCTTCTTCGTAACTGAGTGTGTGGTACCTGTGATAAAATTGATCACCGATTCAATGATTACAATCAACTGATACCAACAAAAACTCTTAAATAGGTAATCACGTAATCAATACGGTGATCTTATCACTTATAACTTAAAAAAACTTTTAACTTTTATCTTATAACTTTCAATTTTTTTAATATAATTAATATCGATCATACCGCAAGTAAATGGCTAATTAGGTTATTTATTAGATGCTATAAACATAACTTTAAACAATCCGTAATCTATACTAATATTATAAAGAGGAAAGATTTGTATTTTTGTATGAAACGAATAAGCTTAAAAATTACTGGACCGGACTGAACTCTTTTGCCGTTAGTAAGCTACATTATCACTGAGTAACATAGGCTATAATTATTTATTACTGGAATAAAACTTCTTACGCGGGCGGAGCCGTGAGGAGACAGCTAGTAAATAATATTTCTGAACCAAAGTTTTGAACGCAATTTTCACATCATCATTTACCAGAAATAAATTCAGAGCTACAAATTAAAAACAGTCACGTCTATATACAATTATGAAACAAACTCTGCCTGTGTCTCCGTAATATCGTAAACAACGAAAAATCCTGTATTTATTACGATTGTTTTTGTAAATAATATTGGAGAGAGCCGAGTATTTTGTGGAACAAACAAAGCTCCTAATATTTTAGTCTTGTTTCATGAGCCTAAACAATTTGCGTTATTAGTATTTGGATATTCAATATTTGTTCTATCGATATATTTTCGGATTTCTTTTTCATTAGGTAGATGCTTATTGAAGTTATCATACTGTGTGTGTTTTTTACTATTATTCCTTTTATTTATATTGAATTGTTATACAAGGTTATTAACCTTAACAATATCGTATTTGTTGGTTGCTTAACAAAGACAATAACATCAATATAACATCATCACGCCTGTATTCCCTGAAGGGTTTGGGCAGAGGTGTATCGTAACACTCTCATTTCGCTGTTATGCTTAAGTCGAATAGAGAGCGAGCCTATTGCTATCAACCGGGCACAAATCCAAAATCCAGGCTGCTACTGAGGAATTCCACACGGAAACACCCAATAACATTTTGCCTAACCTGGGGATCGAATCGAGGATCTCACCGATCAGCAGTCGCCAAACAAAGACAATATATTTATTTATTTATATACTCTCTATTGTATATACACCGGGTTAACACAACAGGAAAAACTATTTAAATACAAAAATGCACAATGGGCGGTTTTATCTCTTCCGGACAACCTTTAATAATAATTCAATTTGAAATAAGTATTGACAGTATTGTACGCTATTTAGGATTAGAAATTACAACTGAGGATCAATGAACCTTAAATAAATCAACTAAAAGATTGCACGTACACTAAAGATAACGACCGCAACAGACTATGTAGACTAATAACATTACACCCACGTTCGCTTCCCTGCCTACCGTAATTATGAAAAGATCCCCGTACAGAGTTACCTTCGTTCAAAAGAGGATATGAACATTATCTGCCGGGCTCGCCCGACGTGATTAAATATTGCCCCAGTTATGTCAGGTAGCCCACTACTTCACCCGACATTTTACCACCAAAGTTTGCATTTGGAAGGTTACACCCATATTCTAAGCCGTTCCTCCAAAACTTACTCGACTCGACTCCACCTCGACTCAGCCTTTCGGTAGTTATAGTTGACATAAACGTCCTCGACTCGAGATTTTTCCTCAGTCGAGGTAAGGAATTATCTGTCAAACTCGAGGTACCTCGGAACCTACCTTAAGGAAGGAAGTGTCAAAGTTCGTATGTTATATAAATTAATTTTAAAGACTATCGAATATGCTTACGATAATCCTTACAATTATTTATCGCGGCGTTATTTACGCGATGCAGATAATTCAAATTATGACGTAATGACTCCGTCGAGGAACCTCAAAGTTCACTCGAAATTGCGACTAAGAACACAATTTTGAAGGTGTTTTCGAGGCCGTTCTGAGTCGAGTATGAGTCGAGTAAGTTTTGGAGGAACGTCTTAGAATATGGGTGTTAATCCTTGCACGCAGGCACCAGAATTACCATGTTTGGCATACAAAGCCTATATTTGACACGATTAGTCCATTCAAATTCGCAGTCTTAATAGGATAGGACATGGATTACGAAGGTCGGGATTACGATAGAGAGGTAAAGTCTCATTTAGCTTATAGCGTTGGGGCGGAAAACTGGAATATTCGTTTCGAGGCTGCGTGCCTACGCGTTGAATACTTTAGTATGGGGGTACCTTTATTTACATATACACGGTGTATGGTAATCTGTTTTGCTGGTGTTGTGATTCGTGATTAATAAATACAAATATTAGTGGGACTGCTGTTATCGGTAACTGGTAACACTGAACAATGTTGACATAGGAGGGTAACCGTCAAGATTAATCAACGTACCCAAAGTTGTAAAAAAGTGGTCATTCGACGAAGCAGAGGATTCCATGTCGAACAGCCGAAGAAGTCTGACCTTTTTTATGTGGTTTGCTTGTCCTCATTTTCCGATCTTGTGTTAATTATTATACATATTGTGATATATTGTGAACTAGCTTCTGTAACTAATCACTAACCCAATTAAAAGTACTCTCAGTGGTGGAGTCTATGTTGGTTTAATTTACTTTATTTACCATGCTCCCAATCCTGACATACCGATATTAGCTATAACTGTAATGATAAATTCACCCCTATAAGATTCTGTTGTATTTCATACTGCTTTCTTGGTCTGGTGGTTGCAAGTGAGCGTGGGGTCCTGGGTTCGATCCCTAGGTCGGGCAAAGTGTTATTAAGTTTTTCCATTACTAATTTCTCAGTAGCAGTCCGGAGTCTGGATTTGTGCCCGGTTAATGGCAATAGGTGCGCCTCCTATTACATAGGATTTAAACATAGCTGGTGAAACGAGGGTGTACTAAAAACACCTCTGCCGAACCCTTCGGGGAGTACAAGGCGTGATTATATGTATGTTATGTAGTGCGAACCGGCTGTGTGGTTAAAAAATGTACTTAAAGAATTGAGAACCTCTCCCTTGACGAGGACTTAATCAGGAGGACCACCAACAGTATCCTCATTACATGTACTGCGATAAACAATTCCGCTAGACGTGGTGGCAATGGCAATTTTCCCTTTTACCGTGTTCTGTAGCTACTATAGGAAAGCCCATTTACCTACTTACAGATGTTTTAAGGCTGATACTCTTCCTCCTAGCCTTTTTCCAACTATGTTTAGGGTCAGCTTCCAGTCTAACCAGATGCGGCTGAATACCACCAGTATTTTACACGGAGCGACTGCCACCAGACCTCCGCAACCCAGATACTGGACAATGCCGATATCCTAAGGTTAGACCGGTTGTCAGACTTTCGGGCTTCTGACTACCTGTAACGATTGTCATAGGTATTTGTATAACACCCGGGACCGACAGTTTAAAGTACTCTCCGAGGCACGTAGGGGTCTCGATGTGTAACGAACGGTCACCCATCCACGGACTGACCGCGGCAAGCACAGCTTTACCACGCAAATCTTATGATCCGCGCGGTAGTTAATTATACACGTACAAAACTCGAATTTTTAGGCTGATGCTATTACCAATAATCCCAATTATGGTGATAATAGCTATAGGTATTTAGATTGAAGATGTGATAATGTTGCCACGTGTAAATAGTAATCCGCTTCTTCGTTGTACCGAATCGTGATTCAACAATAAATTTTAATACCACTATAATAAGATGCAAGTCACTGTGAATTGAGTTAAAATACTATTGTTAAGAGTCGACGAGCAGAATTGTAAGTTTTGAGCTAAAATACGCTTGTTGTTGAAGATTGCTTCGAAACTAATTGCTAAGTTTCCTGCCATTATTTCTCTGTTGAGCCAATTCTTGAAACTCTAGCTTATAGTAGGTAAATCATTTACTTGAAGATTTTAAGTTTGACTTCATTGAGTTACAGCGTCTATTTATTTTGAAATCACTAGAAGCAAAATAAGTACCTTACTATGGAGTAACATTTTACTAACACCTGCTATTTAATAAACTTTCAGTCTTATAGTCTTCTTCTTTTCGTATGTTTAGTGATTAACCTGGTGTCAGAGTTTATGCCGCCTATAAACCTCTGACTTGGCTTCACATGCCGTTGAGAAATATGTCTCAGGCATGCCGGTTTCCTTACGATGTATTTCTTCACCGTTTTTAAACAAGTGATAATTATACAATACGCACATGAATCCGAAAAGTCAGAGGTGCGTGCCTTGGGTTCGAGCTCGAGACCTATGACTTGGCAGTCCGACGGTCACACCATTAGGCTATCACTGCTAGTCTTAGTAAGGACTTAGATTGAATTGAAACAGCCACTGTGAGAGGCGTATAGTTCGGGCATATGGCACTGCGAGGAGTTTATGTCAAGCAATAGACTACGAGAACCTGAGTATGTAGTAGATACATAATTCTGGACATTATGACTTAGACTCATTAATTTTATAACTTTTATAATTAGGTATAGTAGACCTCTTGGACACGGCGCTCTCTGGAACCGTAGACACCGCCGCTGGCGCCAATAGCTTGGGCCCTGCTCCC
Organism: Amphipyra berbera; assembly: GCA_910594945.2. Lineage (NCBI taxonomy): Eukaryota > Metazoa > Arthropoda > Insecta > Lepidoptera > Noctuidae > Amphipyra > Amphipyra berbera. Next base: position 17,810,225 of record OU343128.1, on the reverse strand, counting down.
GCTGCCGGTGGCCTACTTTTTAAATACTTATATTAAATGTTAATTATTTTTTTACTTACTGTGCTCGCAACTTCGTCTGCGTAGAAGTCGGACAACATTACTTGATTGACTGAAATTAGGTGGGTATTTTTTAAATCTTTCTTTATTCTAACAACTATGAAAAAATACATTAAACGCGGTGAAATATGTATTATCATTTATTTACTTATTAAAAAACCTCAAGTAGCTTCGGGTGTCCTACGTTTTTGGCAACAGTTTAGGCTAAGTAGATTTTTAATTGTTAGATTTGAAATTTAGGATTTTTACTAAACAAAATATGTTGTATTTTTATCAGTCGTCAGGTTTACAGAGAAACCTTATTATAATAGTATAATAAGGTTTCTCTGTAAACAATGTTAGCAGTAGAACCACCAGGGATGTGTGCATAAAGGTTGCTCAGGTTGCTTAGGTACACGGGAGAGAGCCACATAGAGCTAACCGTGCGAGAAGCAGCTGACACTAAGGTCTACACCGTAATGTCTGGCCATGCGTCTTGTGGTCGTAGAATAACATAAAGTAACCGGAAACTGTACAGGTTTAAAACTAAATAGAAAATTAATAACGCGATTTAACATACACGTTACGCCATCTATTGAACAAATATGGTACCACAAATTATGTTAATTTCATTCTTGATTACTTTAAATTCTAATATCTTTTGATTGAGCGAACCGATTACGATGAAACGTAAACTAAATATTACTCCGAGATTCGCACAATATTTTTCTATAAAAGTCAACAGCATTGAGTCAATACTTTTTACGTGCGGCGTGCACAAACAAACTGATAAAAAGATTAACAGACAAAAATTCCAAAAATAGTCGATATGAATTCTATTGGTTATCCTTTAACCACTCCGCTATTCTTTTTTATATTTCCATAATACTGATACGCCATATCTAGAGATTTATTATATGTATAGAAGAAGATAGATTTTATGTACAAAAATGAGTAATCGATGTAGTACACTACTTACAATTTATTTTATTTAATGTACAACGTACATAAACTCACGCCTTTTTACCATGAGGGTAGGCAGAAACTATCGAACGTCACATGCTACGACCTCATAAAACTTATTACGTACCTAGGTAATATAATTTTTTTAAGTAAAATATAGATGTCGGCGAACTGAAGTTTGATGAGAACACTTTAAGAACAAACCTCTAGCAATCTCAATACCCGGTACATTCAATCAATACTTACCAACAAGGTGTAGCATTACAAGAAAAATGTGATACCGTTGAGTTCTGCGCAAGAGTCGGTCCTTACACAGTTTTGCGCATAAAAAGTCATCGACGGCTATAGCAGACGGATATGTACCGTTACGACCTTGATCGCACATCTGTGAAATGTGAGTAAGTACAACATTAACCTTTTGAAATGTGACTTTAGAGTACTTGGGCCATTTTTATGGTCCGAAAGAAACATCTGTATGTAATTACCCACCGCGCCAATCATACGATTGTGAGGTTAAGCTGCGCTTGCCGCGGTTAGTCTGTGGATGGGTGACCGTTCGTTACACATAAAAACCCCTCCGTGCCTCGGAGAGCACGTTAAACAGTTAGTCGCGGGTGTTTCCATGAACTTATTACATAGGTATCACACTCAGACTGTAATCCGTTTATAGAAACATAATGGCCTTACACGGCCTTAGGGAATTATTTTTCTGATGTACCAACCACAATTCACCTACTATAGTGCACCCAGGCAAAAAGCAACACGTCTCGAATAGGTCCCGAATTCAGTACATTTTGCCAACAACTGGACGCAATCTACCTATATATCTATACTAATATTATAAAGAGGAAATATTTGTATTTTTGTATATAAAGAATAAACTTAAAAACTACTGGACCGATTTCAAAAATTATTTTGCCATTAAAAAGCTACATTATCACTGAGTAACATAGGCTACGGGCGGAGCCGTGAGGACACAGCTAGTGTTATATAAGTAAAGCCTGTGTATTAAAGGAACTTCCACGAGTGGCGATACGTACATCCAGCGCACCCTGGGTAATCAGCCTCGCTATCAACCTTCCGGACTGGCTAATCATCTCACCACGACATGAGCTATTCTCGCAAAGCGTGAGAAAATAAGAATGTATTATTAGCGATGGGCAGCTGACCCGTCGGTAGGTGCAAAGTATAATCTTTGACACGGTTTAACAAGAGTTAACCGTTAGAACCCATAAGAGTTAATTTGTTTTTGCAAAAACCATGTTAAAGGTCAAGTACAGCTTAAAATTAAGCATGATAAAACGATTCAGTTGGGAACCAGCATCAGGTGCTGGTTACCTGACGACACGTTTGGTTCAGTGGCTAAACAATTGACTTCTGCGCTGCGGGTCGTGGGTTCGATTCCCGCACGGAATAAATATTGGTATGGCCTAGAGGTAGTTGTTCCGGATCTGGGTGTTTGTGCATGTGAACATTTTTGTCTGTAAACGCACCCACGATACAGGAGAAATCCTAGTGTCGGACAACGTTTTTTTTTAAAGACAAAGACAAAACCTGATATATGCTTACCTGGACCTATTTGGCACAGCCGTGGGACACACAACGTTTTAAATCAATATTTTTTTATTTATTTTTTTGTATTCCTGTAACCCCTTAACTGCCTCGTTGGTCTAGTGGTGGCAAACGCGACTGCTGATCTTGAGGTCTTGGGTTCGATCCCCAGGTCGGGCAAAATGTTATTGGTTTTTCCATGTGGAATTCCTCTGTAGCAGCCCGGAGTCTGGATTTGTGGACCTAAACATAACGGCGAAATGAGTGTTACTCTTTACACATCTGCCTAACCCTTCAGGGAATACAGGCGTGATGTTATGTATTCCTGTTGTGTCCCTAGTTTGTGGCAGATATATAATTTATTTCTTTCTTTCATTATTTTTTTTCTTATTTAGACATGAACGCTACATAATGAAAAATTCACAGATAATAATAACTATTTTCATTCAGGTTGCGTGTCACGATCCACCCGTATGTCATTTTTCTAAGATAATAGACCATAACCCAATCTATTTTCACAGCACAAAAAGACAAATATTCTTAACAACGCTACAAGATATTGCATGAGAGAATGTCATACAAAAAGTAATTTATCTCACTGGACAGTGCACATTGCGCTCCGAAGACAATTCTGTCGCAATTCTCGTAAACGGACGAAATAAATAAAACATAACTTAAAAACATATTACAGTTTATTGCTCTCTTTGTGGACGATGGACTAACCAACTACACTGAGACCATTGAGGTCTTTACGCCTGACATATTGCATGTCCTTTTATATTTACGGACATACATATTCTAACGACTGCCATACGCCACAAGTTCATTCGTTCTGCCTAACCTTTTCCCAAATATGTTGGGATCGGCTTCCAGTCTAACCAGATGCTGCTGAATACCAGTATTTCACACGGAGCGCTGCCATCAGACCTCCGCAACCCAGTTACTGGACAATGCCGATATCCTAAGGTTAGACCGGTTGTCAGACTTTCGGGCTTCTGACTACCCGTAACGACTGTTATAGGTATTCATGTCATGTGTAATAAATGGTTGTCACTCATGACCTCCACGAGTAACAATACTTAAGTACGTTCGGCCGATCTGGGCAGTCAGCTCCGCTACCCACCTTGCAGAGTGGATAAGCTTTTAACCATGCTATAAGCTATGCAATATAACTAGTGCCGACAATAGAAAAGAAAAAGAAGATTGAGTATTAAATTTCCTTTAAGTAAGTCTTTCTTTTACAATCACCATTTTACATTTGCTCCCACAAACGCATGTACAGAGCTTGTTTCAAAATGTGTAACTTTAGTGTTTTGTTGCAAGACTTTTTGTTTCACAAGATAATACGGAACACAGCCAATTTAATTGATGTTTTTATCGTTTATTTCTCACAAAAGTTGTGTAAAATTGGTCACTGACAGTACTTAAAACAATAAAAATTATGTCTTATGTAAGTATATTTTATTTCTGCCGGGATTGCGGTGCATGCTCTTGCGAATGCCGCGACCCCGGCCGAACGGTCAGGAGAAGGAACACCGTCGGTTTTTAGCCAATAATAGTCCGGTAGATCCCCTCACCTTCCCCGGGCGAGGGACATCCATGAGGACTTTCCAACGAAAAAAAAAGAAAAACAATTTTTTTTATTTGTTATACATACACAACTCATGATTGCCACTGTTCATAACTCACTCGATCCCTCTTAAAATTTAAACAAACAAAGATACTTATAAATTTTATTATAGAAATTCGACCAGCAACACCTTCAAAACAACTGTAAAACAAGTCTTTAAATTCCCAAAGAATATCGAAAGTAATTCAGGAGCTTCAAAACCCTTATTATTTAAAGGAACCGCTTCACAACACTTCAAACGTAGTCAACAATTCGCTCCGTGTTCAACATGGAATCGGTGACGACGTCAGACTTAAATATTCAGTCAATTTAAATATTTTACATAACGGACACCACTGTATAGACTTACAGATACCAACAAAGTACACAATTAGTATTAAACGTAGACACAGAACTTGTTAATATTAAACTTTATGCAAACGAAATGTTGACTGAACAAATTCTTATTGCGGACGCGGTAAAGGGGTTAGAAGTTGGCCTTTCACCCTACAATTACTATGCGTACTGGCACTATGGGATAGTGGGGCTGTCATTCCTTGTTAGCGGTTATTAATGAGGTGGGAAAGTGCTTCCCATGACGAGTCAAGCGAGCTGAAACACGATGGGTCTACAACTAGTCATTGCGGAGTGCTAATTGCCGGAACCATGTGTTTTAAAATTTCTTCTGAAGGCTGGTTTGAGGCTAAATCGATGGGTCTGCCTGAATATTAGCTTAGTGTTAACAACCTTCCAATCCAAAGTCTGAATCAGATCATCTCAATGGTACCATAATATTGTATTATCATTAGGTTTGCATATATTTATGTTTCAAGTCAATCGGACGAGCGGAAGGGAAATAAATGTCCATTGCATGGCTCAGAGACCTTTTTTTTATCGTTAGAAAATCCTCATGCATGTCCCTCGCCCGGGGAAGGCGAGAGTGTCTGCTGGGCTCTTACCGGCTAAAAACCAACGTTGTCCCTCCTTCTGACCTAAGCCTGTGGTCACGGGATTAACTATTGCATGCACCGCAACCCCGGCAAGCCTCAGATGCCTATACCAACTGTGAAAAGATTTGATAATCTTAAAACGATTTAACCGATTTCCATCAAACATAGCTTATGACTACCTAGATTAAACCAACATTTAAACAAAAAAAAAACTCATTGAAATCGGTGCATGCGTTTGGGAGTTACCATAAACACACAGACAGAATGGCTTCAAACTTATAACAACCCTTTTTTGCGTCGGGGATGAAAATGGAAATTTATTTTAACAGAGGTTGGGTTTTTTAAACTATTGTTAGATTGGCATGCCAGTATTTTAACACCTGAAGAAGAAAGATGGTCGAATGGCAAATAACGACAGTTGCATCGGACTGTTTTTTATTTTATCTAGAGCTGACGTATGTATTTCGTTTTAACCAAACATATGTGAAACGGAGTTCAAACATTGATGTATAAAAAAAGTCTCGTCAATTTAGATTTTATTTCGGAATCCAATAAATGGTTGTTTATACATGGATAATAATTGTGGCAGGTTTGCGTCATATCCTGTAAATAAAGTTTTAGTTAAAGTTTTTGCGTTTCACAAAAAGTATTCGAGATTCACGATTCGGTTACGAAATGAAATAAATAATTATTTTAATACGTTTTACGATGGACCACGAAAAAGCCTTAATTTTTTAGGCATTCTTTATAATATACGCACTACTTAAACACAAAAATATGTGATACCAAGATTTATTTGTAGCACTGCTTACAACAAAAAACGTCCTACGACGATTTATATGTATATAGAAACAGACAACAATATAATCTTTAAATAGCAGAAATTTATTTCATTACAATAAACATATCAGCTTGTCTAACAAAATAACGCTCAATATACTCACCACATCAATTACATATAAATCAACGTGACTACTAAAATAAAATGTAGGTCGTGCAGAACTAAAATAAAATGTATGGCCGAAGCGGGTCAGTACTAATTTCGGCACATAAAAACTTTGTCGTATGTAGATTTGTCAAGTATGTATAATTTGTAATTACATGTTAAAAGTAGGTAGGTAGTTTCTAAATATATTGTGGCTGATAGCAAATAGAATATATGCAGTTGTTTTTTTAATATTTACATAAACCGATATTTCCTTGTCCATTATTTCATGGCTAAATATGTTGGTAAATAAAAACCTCACAGATATTTTTTATCTTTATTTTTTATCTTGATTAAGATAACTTTGAAATATTTTACCTAAGACAAAGCCAGATACAACTATATGTATTAATAATAAACCCAAACGCATTTTATACTCTCAATCTTGCCTACAAATCTAAATTCACAAACAGGTACATCTCTAGTCGCGTGGCAGTACAATCAACACATTAGGCGATAAACTCGGTGCGCTATGTACAGTTAGACAAACAAGGGTCTCGGCTCGGTCCGCTTTCCGGCTAGGCCCAATAGCGGTAATTGCTCAAACCCGAGACGAGTGCCACACTTGCCAATAGGGATGCCGCCGCACACAAACGAATTATGCACGCTATTGTACACTAGGTGGATTTCGGACCAGTCATTTGATTAAGCTTTTGGCATCGTCTGTATGTAAATGCACAAAAAAAAACCTGTTAGTTGCTTCTTGCAAAAAAAGTAGTAATGAACATGTGATAGAAGCAAAAAAGTTGTTGCTTACCCAAATACCAATAGTAGGTCATTACGATTCAGAAAAATAGTAAACTAAAGATGTTCTTAAAATGTTTGCTTACAATTTATACAAATTGCTTCTTCTTTATTGGGGAAAATCAAACACAAATCGTGAGTACAACGATAGTTTTTTTTGTTGACGATTAGAGCGATATAAATATAGTCGCCGGCACGTAACTTGGCAAGGTTTTAGCGTAGCGGGAGTAAGTTTGCGCAAGTACACTTAGTGCAACAAAAAAATGGTCACTTTTATTGCTTGTCATTATTCTATGGTTATTGCCATAATTCATTTTTAAACATGCTGTTTAGAAGAAAGAAAGAAAGAAATGAGAGCCAAGTTACGTGCCGGAGACTATACCTGTAACTATAAACTTTTTCAGGCTTATCGTTTTACCGGACAGCCCTACGTATGTCCTAGTTAAGCGCTATGTTGGCTTTTACTCACGACACTTTAGTAGGACATTTTGTTTTCCGTCGCTTTGTAAATATTTCGGTTCACTGGCAATTCTAATTTAAATTACTCAATCTTTTATTTTTATTTTTGCATTGTGGAAAACTCGCTGACGAGAACGAGCATTTTGCAACGTTCAAAATAGATGTTTTATTAAATAAAGATCTATTATTTAATTAAAGTAAAATTAACTGAAACTAACTCTGTAATATCTACAATCTATTCTTCCTCTTAGCCTTTTCCCAATTATCTTGGGGTCAGCTTCCAGTCTAACCAGATGCGGCTGAATACCAGTATTTTACACGGAGCGACTGCCATCAGACCTCCGCAACCCAGTAACTGGGCAATGCCGATATCCTAAGGTTAAACCGTTTGTCAGACTTTCGGGCTTCTGACTACCCGTAACGACTGTCATAGGTATTCGTATGACACCCGGGACCGACGGCTTAACGAGCTCTCCGAGGCACGGAGGGGTCTCGATGTGTAACAAATGGTCACCCATCCACGGACTGACCGCGGCAAGCGCAGCTTAACCTCGCAAATCTTACGATCGGCGCGGTTGTTATTTAGCCACGAGCCGCTCAATATCTACAATCTATTATGAAATTGAAACTAAGTTGCGTTTTATTGTATATCAGAATGAATGGCGGCTTACAAAATATTTAATTTAGGGAATCAAATTGGTTTCTAATAATATTACACAATATATTTTCAGAATTAAAATAGTCTAGACGAGTATTAAAAGTGATGGACGACATTCTTAGAAAAGTAACCTTATTTTTTTATTTATAATAGTAATACCTAATTATAGAAAATACTTATAGAAACAATTTATATTGACATATTATGTGAACCAATTTATATCATAAAAAATTCTCACAAAAAAGTAGATCAAATACTTTATAATCAATTCTCACCGACCATTTTCTATTCTTAGAGATATTTTGATATTAAAAATAATTTGCTATAATTATTCAACCAGAATACATTTCATAAAAATTCTAAAGTGACCTCCACATAAGTAATGCTAAATTCAGTGCACAACCATTTTCTAACTTTTTTTAAATTCTTGTCTAGGTCGCGTTTGGCCCTAGTGCCACCTGATGACAAACGCAGACAGGGTCTAAGATGGAGCACACGAATCCAAGGAACAGAGATATAGAGGGATTTCCATATAGCCCTCTGGCTCTCACATACACACGACGGAACACAGTAAACGGCTTGGCGCCGGACTTTAATGGCGGCGGAATCTCCTGCTACATGGGTTTCGGAAAACCTTATCTAGATAAACACCATTGTGTAGATAGGTAATTACTTATTTTTCAATTTCTTTAACAAAAAGTCACATAATCTTCTCTTCTTTACGTGTGGTTAGTGATCAACCTAGTGTCAGAGTTTATGCCGCCCATGGGCCTCTGACTTGGCTTCACATGCCGTCGAGAAATATCTCTCAGGGTTTCCTCACGATGTTTTCCTTCACCGTTTTTAAGCAACTGATAATTATACAATACGCACATGAATCCGAAAAGTCAGAGGTGCGTGCCTTGGGTTCGAACTCGAGACCTATGACTTGGCAGTCTGACGGTCACACAATTATCAATGTGCAATGCATACTACGGAATTTAGGGTACCAACTCACGTTACATGAATCTACATTTAGGAGCTAGTTAACTACTGCCCTGAATTTAGCATCTATAATGTAAAAAGTACCTAACTGTTACGGCGAGTATCGCCTGTGGCATTGAAACTGGTCAGACACATTCATTAAAGGCGCGACAGACCGGTTTGGCAGACCTTGCCCTGCCTCGGATGACACAGAGAGTGCGGCCAGTAATACTTTCGTAGGTACAGCTTGCGATTCAAAGCCGCCATGTTGTTGAAACTTGTCACCAGTCATCACTAAAATCTTAGCAGTTACTAGCGGCCCGTCTCGGCTTCGCACGGGTGGACATTTTTCCCGTTTTTGCCACATTTTTCATTTATGCTCCGCTCCTATCGGTCGTAGCGTGATGTTATATAGCCTATAACCTTCCTCGATAAATGGACTATCCAACACGAAACTAATTTTTCAATTCTAACCAGTAGTTCCTGAGATTAGCGCGTTCAAACAAACAAACTCTTTAGCTTTATAATATTAGTATAGATTGGTGTTGAGACCTAATAGGGTAATGCTTGAAAGTTAAACCAGAAACTGACTAACATTAAGATAAAATGACCTCGAACTGCCATTTAAAATTATTTAAGTACATGAAAAACGACAGCGCAATACCAAATCTCGCAATAACCGGTTAATGTAAACAATAGCCGCGAAATCAAACATATATCGGCAAATACTAAATGAGGGGTTCGATCATCAAACTCGCGTCTAATATTCAGAATAGAGGGATAAACTCCCCCCAAATATGGTCGGTGGATGCCTACGGCCCTTATCCAAGCACAAGCCGAGTCTAACTGTATTACACAGCTTTCGATATTTTTTCCCGGGATTTATTGCCCCAACCCGGGGATTTACAGCTTTGACCGAAATGCTTACCCACAGCATTTTGTTAGCTTTTTATTGGCAATTTGTTACCTTGTGTATCTTTTTGGGATTCGTGATTCAACCACAAATTGAACACTTGACGCCATTGATTTATTCATAATGAAATTTTCATGTGACAAGTACCGGAAGTTAATATCGTTCGCCTTGTTCATAAAAAACATTCAGGTTATGATTTTAAGGCAGGCATGCACAGACCGTGGCCTGCGGGCCGCATGTGGCCCTTCGTCAATATAGGTACATGCAGCCCGCCCGCGAATTAAACTCTTATGCGTTCTTATGAAAATCCTTATCCTTACTTCCTTACTAATATTATAAACGCGAAAGTTTTTATGTATGTATGGATATTATGAACGCGAAAGTTTGTATGTATGGATGTTTGTTACTCTTTCACGCAAAAACGGCTGAACTGATTTGGATGAGATTTAGCACACAGATAGACTTTGCCCTGGATTAACACGTAGGATACTTTTAATCCGGGTACATCAAGTAGTTCCCCTAGGATGCGGGTGAAACCGCGAGTAATAGTCTAGTACTGCAATATTTTATCAATAGGGGCCAACTTATAAGATCACTGAATAAATGTTTATTCAACGTTTTTGGTTGTTTTTATTTATGTTGGCCCGCATAATCTACCCGAGTGACCTCCAGTCCTAATAAGTCTGTGCATCCCGGTTTTACCGGATCGTTTCTCGCCGTAACGAGTTCTATAATTTTATATTTTCAACGATAAAAGCTTTTGACACCTCCATCTTTAATACAAAAAGATAATGGAAAAATAAATTACTCTTTATATCACCAGATTGTACAAGATCAAATCAGGTGGGATATAATGATACAACTGAATCGAATCTAATTGGATTGCCACGGTTAAAAGTACGTTCACTGAGAAAAATCGCTTAAATAATGGTTATTTATGTAATAGTTGCTTTCATAACTGACGACATGTTTAGTGCAGTGGCTGAGCGATTGGCTTCTGCGCTACGGGTCGTGGGTTCGATTCCCGCACGGAACAAATATTTGTATGACCTACAAATAGTTGTTCCCGGTCTGGGCGTTTGTGCATGTGAAGATTTGTGTCTGTAAACGCACCCACGATACAGGAGAAAACCTAGTGTGGGGCAAAGTTTAAAAAAAAAGAAACTTCACTGCCTACATAAACGCAGTATACTCAACGGTAAAAGTTTCGACCTAGAAAATGACTCCTATGGGAGACCAAAGAACGATGCCAGGGAAAATAAAAACGATCCTTTAGAAAGTCTAAAAAAGATAACGTTAGACGTACCAAAAATATATTTATAGTAAAAAAACAAACATAACATACCATCACGCCTATATTCCAGGGTTGGGCAGAGGTCTAAGTATAGTAACACCTTAATTTCGCAGTTATGTTTGTCCCATATAATAGGGGGCGAGCCTATTGCCATCAACCAGACACAAATCCGAACTCCAGGCTACTGCTGAGGAATTCCATAAGGAAAAACCATAACACTTTGCCGGAGCTGAGAATCGAATCCAGAACCTCACGATCAGCAGTCGCGCTTGCCACCACTAGACCAACGAGGTAGTTAATGTGTTCCTATATAAAATACATCGCACCATTAGTAATGTAAGGGCACAACTCGAAAATATCAACATTTGAGAAAACGTGTTAAAAGATTCAGGGAACCCGATGTTTTCACGGTATTTTTTACAGTATAATTACATTATTTGCTTTAATATTGTCTTTTTTCTCTTTCTGTGAAAGCCAAGTGGTAGAACAGGTGATTTGAGACCATCTAACACAGAAACTCAAAAACTCAATATTTCGAGTTGTGCCCTTACATTACTAAGAGTGCGACATATTCATTCATTCATCATTTCCAGTGAATAATACAACTGTCAATTATTTCAATAAACCTAGAATCCAACATTTGAAAGTTCTCGCAATTGAAATGAGACATAACACTTAATCATCTGTGTCCTAGTAGGCAGTTACAATCAATCTTCCATGTCAATGAATATAGGAACGGTATTAGTTTTTGTTGCTACTCAAATTCTAAACTGGCTGTATAGTATTGTGCACCAAATCCATTCGCCTATGGGCATCGTAAAAAGGGACTAAGGGTATATTCCAGGGGGATGGGCAATTGTCTCCGCCTGTTAACAAACAGTGTTCACGGATACAAAAGTCACCTGTTATTTTCAATAATACCAGGTTCACACGATTCGGTTCTAGTTGATCAACTGCCAAATCGCATGCGATTTGAACCGTCTGAACAAACTTTCAATCAATTTGAAGGAACAAAACGTTTCAGCTTTTATTGATTAACAAATGTTGATCAACTAAAATCGAACCGTGTGAACCCGCTATAACCCTTTCAGAATAGCTGATCAATGCAAATGTTAACTAATCAACTGTCAAATCTCATGTCAACTGCTCTGATTGAAATAATTGGTCGATCAAAATATCAACAATATTTTGGTCGACCGATCACATTCGTTGACCTAAAATTTGACAATAGGTTATATGGTTTTTATTTTTAATATTTGGTAAGTAGGTACCTGTTTTACATTTTATTTTGAAGAACCTTGTTCTTCTAGTGGTGGCAAGCGCGACTGTTGATCGTGGGGTCCTGCGTTCGATCCTAAAGTCGAGCAAAGTGTTATTGGGTTTTTCCGTATAGAATTCCTCAATAGCAGCACGGAGTTTGGATTTGTGCCCGATTGAGGGTAATAGGGTCGCCCCCATTACATGGGACTTAAACATAACGGCGAAAAGAGGGTGTTACTATACACCTGTGCCCATCCCTTCGGGGAATACAGGCGTGATGTGGTTTTGAAGTACCATAAACCATTCACCTGATTCACAAGGTCTACAGATTGTTTCATCACCTTACATTACTTAAAGTATTGACTCTCTGATTATGGTCATATCAAACCCTGACGGACGCATCAAATTCGTTAACACAACCGCAAGATTGCAGATTCTTCAGTACCACAGTTGCGCTTTTAGTTATATCATTAAACAACGTTATTAAAAAAACGTAAAAAGAGCAACATGTTTCTCAACACTCTTAAGAATTGGTCCGTGCGTGACCGAATGTTTTGCGTGTCGTTAGACCTTATTTGATTTATTATTTGGTGTAAAAATGTGGTCGACGTATTTCGGTCAAGATTCTTACTAACTTACTGTGTGTACCACGATTGTAAGTACATCTTGGTAGAATAGTGAAACTTAAATTGGAACTATCTCATTGCTCAAGTGGTGGCAAGCACGACTGCTGATCGGTGAGGTCTTGAATTCGATCCCCAGGTTGGACAAAGTGTTTTTGTTTTACCGTGTGGAATTTCTTTTTTGCCCGTTTAATGGAAATAGGCTCGCCGTTATTACATGGAACTTAAACATAGGTAACGGCGAAATGAGGGTGTTACTGTACACCTCTGCCCAACCTTTCGAGGAATATATGCATGATGTTATGTTAAATTGGTAAGTATAGACAATAGGCCATATTTATAAACACAAGAAAAACCAATCAGCTATATAAATACACAATGATCGCATCTTGAGTTAACCGGTTCTTAAGTATTAACAAAAAAATCGGTAAGGTAAAACTGATTATACAATACATGACTGTCGACAAAGGTATGTATGTTAAAATTATTGACTCATCCGACAACAGACCCGCCTCTTCAGACCACCAAGCCCTTGGTGCCTAAAAAAAGTGCTTGCGAAAAGAAGATCACTTATCGAAAATGGTTGATGGCACTTTCATTTAAAAACAAACTGATAAAGGCCTTATAAGCTTAGAAAAAACGTTAAAAATAGAATTTAAAAACCAGCCAAGTGCGAGTCAGTCTCTTGCACGACGGGTTCCGTACCATTATCTATAAAAACGGCAAAAAAAAATCATGTCTGTTGTGGAGCCCCCTTAAATATTTATTTTATTCTGTGTTTTAGTAGTTGTTGTTATAGCGGCAACAGAAATACATCATTTGTGAAAATTTCAACTGTCTAACTATCACGGTTCATGAGATACAGCTTGGTGACAAAGGGACGGACGGACAGCGGAGTCAATAATAGGGTCCCGTTTTACCCTTGTGGTACGGAACCCTAAAAATGGAAAAAATTATGTAACCTGCCCGCCGACGCCGATGTATCATCATCCATGACGATCTGTGATCGTGATTGATGATCTCTGGCTTAACGTATTGTGCTCAAAGGATTTTCGACGCCGTGGTGTTGCCATTTATTATGTTAAATGTGCATTAAAAACCGTTCACGTCTCGTGCACGCCCCCTATTCTGTGGGACGTGATCTTTTTTTATAAACACGTAAACATTTTTATTTTTATTATTTTGTATGTGATACCTTTCTTAATTAAACAGCATTTCTGTATTACTTTTGCTGTAAAATAATGTAGCTATTCCAAATATTTTATAAAAATATAAACATAACATAACATCACGCCCTATATTACCCGAATGATTCGGCAGAGGTGTTTTAGCCCCCCGATCCACCGTGCTCACCCGCCGCAACCGCGGAGCCGGTCGTGCCTTCTGACTCCGCGCAGTCACACCGCGATTAATACAGCCCTCATCAAGCTGTCGTATCCCTCCCAATCCTCTCGCATTCAACACCCTAAGAGGTTCGAGTCCCCCGTTGGGGACACCCTTAGAGGTGTTGCTGCTATAATAGTCAGTCATGATGTTACAGTAGTTAGCATAGTTAGCTAGGTAGTTAGTTTAGATATTGGTTCGGAGACCCTTCTGGTCTCGCCAATAATAGCCCGGTTACGTAGAAAAGGTCCGCAAGACCATCTACAAGAGTCGAAAAGGAAAAAAAAAAAAAGAGTTGTTTTTAGAACACCCTCGTTTCGCCAGTTATGTTTAAGTCCCACCTAATAGGGCGAGAGCCTATTACCATTAACCGGGCACAAATCCAGACTCCAGGCTGCTACTGAGAAATTCCTAATGGAAAAACTCAATAACCCATCGTTTACACCTAGGTTTAAAACATATTTTGTACATATATCTGAGAATGTTTTCGAAAAAATAATTGCTATTGCTTACTTTACGTGGCAAACTGGTATGTAGATCTTTAAAACACTTGTTTTAAATATTCTATACATGTTCATTACGTGTTAAAAACAAGTAACTGCTTGTATCACAACTTGTATGCCCAACCTCGCGATCGAACCCAGGACCCCATGTTCAATAGTCGCGCTTGCGACCACCAGACCAACCATGCAGTCAAATTCAATATATCTTAAGAAAAAGGATATATCTTGACCATTTTTTATTTCATTGTGAAGAAATCCAATGTTACTAACACAACATTTGAAGAGCTCAAAATGAATTGCATTTTTCCAAAAGCGCAAAGCGCAATAAAATATATTCCACGCATTAGAAAGAAAAGAAAGAAAAATGCGTTTCATTAAGCGACGTGACACTTTACCATTTAGGTACATTATAAGAAACAAAGGAATAACTTTACTAGGGGTTCACTGGGGTCACGGAGGGGTCTCGAGTTACATTGGTATGCAGCGTGTTTTATAACGCATCAGTATAATATAATGCGAAGCTCCATGATATAATGTCGTGATATGTCCCCCAGAGTGTGAATGCCCGAATTATTGCTCTATTCTAGTCGTATATTATTATATACTAGCTGTGTCCTCACGGCTTCGCCCGCGTAAGAAGTTTTATTCCAGTAATAAATATAGCCTATGTTACTCAGTGATAATGTAGCTTACTAACGTCAAAAGAATTTTTGAAATCGGTCCAGTAGTTTTTAAGTTTATTCGTTACATACAAAAATACAAATGTTTCCTCTTTATAATATTATTAGTATAGATAGTATATGGTATAGATTAAATTTTTTAATAATTCTTCTCTGTTTTATTAATAAATATGTGCAATAATATGCATTAAAGTTTGTTTTAGGATTTGTATAACACAAATGAAATGAATTTACCTACCTCTAATAAGTATTATTGGTCAATCAGACCTTGGGCCTTATAGTTTCTTAAACATAACATAACATCACGCCTATATTCCCCGAAGGGTAGGGCAGAGGTGTATAGTAACACCCTCATTTCGCCGTTATGTTTAAGTCCCATGTAATAGGGGACGAGCCTATTGCCTAGTTTCTTATCCCATAGTGATTTCTCAGACACTCTTAGAAAAACCAAATACCTAACTATTAAAACCTAGGGAATCCCATGAATCAACAGGCTAATTCATGGTGAAAGTCACATAAATCTTTTTAATTTTTATCTATGCCAAAAGGTACTTTTCGTTATAAGGATATTTTTTTAATTAAAACATTTATTGATATAAACACATTTTACAAGGAAATTAAACCCACCAAACTGTGTGACAGTTTGTCGGTGGGAATAGCGCTCAATCAACACTTGGTATCAGTTACATGGATGGTTTTACTTATTAGCTATATGTATATAATGCAGTTTATCGAATCTAAGATCATTTATAATGCAGTGAATACCAACAGGTATTCACTTTTTAATATAATTATTAAATAAACATGCCATACCCGGTAAGTAACATATTTTTTTACTTATATTTTAATGTTTGTTTACTTGTTTTATTATTTATTTGTCTAAGCCAGTCATTATTATTATATAACGTGGGGATCAAATACTTGTTGGTTCTTTTACCATAATAATTATTTATTGGTTGACGGACCACTTTCTGTTCCCTAACACGTCTTGTATTGTAAGTTATATTATAATATAACATCGTAAATAACGACGTTTATACACAAAATCGTTTAGTTTTCCGTATAGCGTCAATCTCGCGTCACATCGAAATACGGTTCAGTGGACCGTCTTATTCAGATGCGACGGATATTCCCTGAGTCTCTAGACACGTAACCATATTCCGGCATAATATTTGAGAATCTATATATGAAAGCCTAACTTGAAGACTTACTCTTCCTAGATAACAAAAAAGCTCTTTATTACCATTTTTTGGAACTTACGAGCACGAGTTTTTCATTACAGCTCACAAGCCACAGTTAACTTCCTTGTTAGTCTAGCGGTGGCAAGCGCGACTGCTTATCTTGACGTCCCGGGTTCAATTGCCAGGTCGGGCAAAATGTTATTGGGTTTTTCCGTGTGGAATTCCTCAATAGCATTTTTTTTCTTATTCGACTCTTGTAGATGGTCTTGCGGCCCTTTTCGACGTAACCGGGCTATTATTGGCGAGACCAGAAGGGTCTCTAAACCAATATCTAACTAACTACTCTAACTACTGTAACATCATGACTATTTAAGCAGCAACACCTCTAAGGGCGTCCCTTAGGGGGGACTCGAACCTCTTAGAGTGTTGAATGCAATAGGACTGGGAGGGATACGACAGCTTGATGAGGGCTGTATTAACGGTGTGACTGCGGAGTCAGAAGGGACGACCGGCTCCGCGGCTGCGGCGGATGAGCACGTTGGATCGGGGGCGGCGGCGGTGGGACGTCGCGAGGGGCCTCGTCGGCGAGGGCGATACGCAGGTCGGCGGCGGCGGTGTATATGTATTGTACTAGTCGATTTATTCGCCTCCTGGAGGAGGGTGATATCGTCATCGGGCTCTAGTAGCGCATGCCTGGGACGGCGTACTAAGCTGATTTGGGAGGGTTTATAATCGGATGCGGCGGTCACTAGAGGGCTCCGGTGCCTCGGGGCATTGTCGAAATAACGCTTAGACGTGCGTTTGAGGTATTGCCTTACGGTTGGCATTTTTAAATCTAAGTGAAGTCCTCAATAGCAGCCCGCAGTTTGCATTTGTACCCGGTTGATGGCAATATGCTCGTCCCCTATTATATGGGACTTAAACATAATGACAAAATGGGTGTTACTATACACCTCTGCCCAACCCTTCGGGGAATACAGGCGTGATGTTCACAAAATTCTTATAATAAATAAGTTACACACACTTCAATTATCCACTATATTGTGCCAGCGTTGCTTCAGTTCCCTCCCAGTAATAACTTACAACAACAAGAAACGATGCAAGAAACTTCATTATAACTCCTATAAACAAGAACCTACATGTGTCTACAAGAAAAACAGCAACTGGCCATCGCTTGGCGAGACTCAACGAACGTTAAGATGCTCACGCGGGCATTTCTTAGAGCTCGACAATTGCCGAACAGAGTGGAGAAACTAGTTGCTGTTAGTTGCTTCTTATCACTGAATACAATTTTAGCGATTGTACGCATTATTTACTCGATTGGTGAGGGGCTCGTGGCTACACGTTTGGTGCAGTGGCTGAGCGATCGGCTTCTGTGCTACGGGCCGTGGATTCGATTCCCGCACGAAACAAATATTTGTATGGCCTACAGATAGTTTTTCCGGGTCTGGATGTTTGATAATGTGAAGATTTGAGTCTGTAAACGCACCCACGATACAGGAGAAATCCTGGTGTGGGGCAACGTTTTTTTTTTAAAAAGAAAGAAAAAATTAATAACCGCGCAGATGATAAGATTTGCGAGGTTTAGCTGCGCTTGCCGACCGGGTAACCGTTCGCTAGACACATGGAGACCCCTCCATGCCTCGGAGAGCACGTTAAACTGTCGGTCCCGGGGAACATACGAATGCCTATGACAGTCGTTACGTGTAATCAGAAGCCCGAAATTCTGACAACCTGTCTAAGAGGATATCGGCATTGCCCAACTAGGTGGCGGAGGTCTGATGGCAGTCGCTCCGTGTAAAATATTGGTATTCAGCCACATCTGGGTAGACTGGAAGCTGACCCCAAATATAGTTGAGAAAAACTAGAAGGAAGAGTACCCGGTATTTACTGTTGCCCTATGGTCACTGCGCCTGTAAAATCCGCTATGTGTTTTTTAATGAAAATCTGTCTTTGATGCTATTTTATAATACTTCTCAAGCCACGTGCACCTGTAAAATCTGTTTTTTTAATAATTTATTTGCTTAAGAAGATAGCAACATAAATGATTAGAAAACGTATTTTACAGTTCCACGTGGCTTGAGAACTATTATAAAATAGCACCAAAGACAGATTTTCAAAAAAAAACAGTGGATTTTGCAGGCACAGCGATGCTATGTAGTTTCATGTAACCATGCCGTCAAAATTGCCGACAGTTAACCACAATTCGGCAACATTACAATGTACGTTCTACGACCTAAGAAAATACAGAATACAAAAACTTCTGTGTCATCTAGAAAACTGTGGACGCCGCTTGGACAACGTGGGGACATTATTATGTTAAGTATGACATTTATTTAAATATAATGTTACATAAGAGTCGTTTAGTGCGAAAAACCCGTCCTTGGCATTCAAATGTGTAGTGGCGATCGTGTCGTTCATACTAAATAGAAACACATTCAGTTTGTTAAACAGCTAGTATGACTGTGTGACTTGACTTGACCATCCTTTGTCGACGCTATCAGGATGCCATTGGTCAACAGTACAAAATAAATCGTAGGTAACTAATAACTTAT
Organism: Amphipyra berbera; assembly: GCA_910594945.2. Classification (NCBI taxonomy): domain Eukaryota; kingdom Metazoa; phylum Arthropoda; class Insecta; order Lepidoptera; family Noctuidae; genus Amphipyra; species Amphipyra berbera. Next base: position 17,790,915 of record OU343128.1, on the reverse strand, counting down.
CTTTAACTTTCTAAAGAAATTAAGTATCAGGCACTTGGCACACGAGGTTGTCGACATGTGGGAGGCTGACACAGCAGTCGTAACGGCCAATGGCTTAATAGCCAAGAGCCTCAACCAACATCTGATGAGGCTCTCGTTAGGCGTCAGCGACAGAAAGCGGTACTTCTGGACACGGCATGTTCGGAAGTTCCTCTCTCTGAGGCCCTGACCACCGGTAGCTTGGACCCTGTTCCCGATGCCGGTGGGCTACTATTTTTTATATTTTTAAATGCTTTTATAGAAATATTTAAAAATGTAATTTATATGTGTATTTAGTAAATTGAGGGGCTCGTGGCTAAATAACAACCGCGCCGATCGTAAGATTTGCGAGGTTAAGCTGCGCTTGCCGCGGTCAGTCCGTGGATGGGTGACCATTTGTTACACATCGAGACCCCTCCGTGCCTCGGAGAGCACGTTAAGCCGTCGGTCCCGGGTGTCATACGAATACCTATGACAGTCGTTACGGGTAGTCAGAAGCCCGAAAGTCTGACAAACGGTTTAACCTTAGGATATCGGCATTGCCCAGTTACTGGGTTGCGGAGGTCTGATGGCAGTCGCTCCGTGTAAAATACTGGTATTCAGCCGCATCTGGTTAGACTGGAAGCTGACCCCAAGATAATTGGGAAAAGGCTAAGAGGAATTTAGTAAATAAAGGAGATAATTTATCTTCAGGTTTTATTTTACTCAAACATAATGAGAAAGCTGTCAATTTCAAAATCTTAAAAGAAATACTTATAAACACATTAATTCAGACTATTTTATAATACACTTTGAATACAGAAACTTGAAACCCATCAAATTCATGAAAAGTTTGACAGTCGTCGAGGGAAATTAAGCCATCAAATGTGATCAATCTGAGACCATCTTAGTTTTTCGTTGAAGTGACTGATCGGCACTGCCTAGGGACCTGAACAAAATAACCAACTATTAAAAGTACCCACATCGATTTATTTAGAATCAAAGTTGTATTCAATATTTTCGTTGTTGTTACATTAAATCTGGCCGTTAGCGCGACATAGTCTTCGATTTTAACTAAATAACGTGTAATATTATGATACACTCGTTTTAATAAACAATGGAATTTTAAATAGGGTTGAGGTGATTCAAGAATTAGAATAAAAGTTCAAACAAAAATAACTCTAATTGTCTGGCTTGAAGTGACACCAATTAATAATGGTGATACATTTGGATTTTATTTATATATAGGAGTTGATTTGTGTTGTCTAACGCGATATGTTAAATATGGAATAGAAAAATCGATAAAGAAAAAAGAAACTATCGTTAGCAGTCTACAAAAGGTAATATTCTTTCGTCTGTAAGTGCGCAAGAGAGACTATATCAACCAACGAGCAACATCATTAATCTATCTGTATATCTAACACTGATAGCATCATTCTGGTTCCTATCACCTGGCCCTACAAGAAAAATAAGCAAAGTAGAAATATTACCTTTAAGCTACTTTTTAACCGACTTACCTACAAAAAAGGAGGAGGTTCTCAATTCGACTGTATGTTATTTTTTTGTTTTTTTGTATATTTGTTCCGCGATATCTTTGCTAATTGTGGACCGATTTTAATTATTCTTTTTGTTTGTTTGAAAGAGTATTCTTTCGAAGTGGTCCCATTCAAATTTGGTGAAGATTTGATGAAGAACTTCGGAGATCGACAATTTGAAGTCGGTTTTATTTTTGTTAAAAAGTGATTATAAAATGTAATTATCCATTAACATAACACAGTCCATTTGTGAACTACTATAAACTGATGATGATGTTGATAACACAAACTTTATACTAAAGCAAGCTTCATTCTTATTCTTTAGCTAAAGATAACCGTGTAATATCCTGTGAAAACCCTTCAAACAGTTTACTGTTATGTTATGATACAGTTTTGATGGAAGCCCACCCATTCAATTTCGTAAAGTGCTTACATTACCCCACGTATGTCTAAATAGACTTTTAGTGAAGTGATAACGAAGCTATTCTCAAAAATTCTTGTGTGGTGCCCAGTGGCGTAGCGTAGGGGGGGGAAGGGGGCCAGGGCCCCGGGCGGCGCAGATGTAGGGAGCGGCAAGCTGCAGCATCAGGTCATAGTCATCAGATCAGATAACTGTATTATTATTGGGACTATACAACGTGTTACATAATTCCCATTTGTTGTCATTTACCTCTCAGAGGAAATTAGGTAAGAATGTAAAATAACTTTCTGGGTAGTCTACTATATAGTTTTATGTTTTCAGGGTTGCGTTTCAATGATGATTACTTTATGTTTTATCCAAATTCTTTTTTTACGTCATACTACGGTTTTCAAATATTGCCAATAGACTCTTTACAAGGGACCTTTTAACCCCCTTTCGACTTTAGGGGTATTTTTGTAACACGTTGTATAAGTACTTATTTACGCAAAATTTCAAGTCAAATTTTATTTTGAATTCTTTTACAATCAACATAGCAACAGGGTATTACAGAATGTTCACCACCGTTTTTTGCTTAGTTGCAAAAATAGGGTTGTGCGGCGGCAATTTTAGGGTTGGCCCCGGGTGGAAGAAATACACGCTATGCCACTGGTGGTGCCAAGTATACCTTGCCAGACGTGGATTCCTCATCCACATAAATCAGAAAAGGTCTGTATACAGCGTGATTAAGCATCGGTATTCAAATAACGCCCACTGCGTTACGATCCTATTAGCTTCATTCTAGAATTCCGCATGACAATGTTATCAGATTAAGTGTCGATTAGACTATTAACACCCACACAGGGACATTCCACTTTATGTGTATAATTATGTTTGTGTCCTTTGTACTATTATCCAAATAAGAATAGGTTATATCGCCGTCCCCGGAGAATATAATGGCATTCGCAAAAACACAACTTTTCAGAAAAAAATAAAAACCGATTTTTGACGACTGCTTGCCAGCTTTTACGTTTCTACTTATGTTTAGTAACTGGCAAGCAGTCGTCACAAATCGGTTTTAATTTTTTTCTCAAAAGTTGTGTTTTTGCGAATGCCATTATATTCTCCGGGGACGGCGATATTACCTTTTGCCATAATAATATTGTGAATATGACGTTTTAATGTGGCGGTACGCGTCACGACAGAGACACGAGACGGCGACTACTACTTGACTTAAGACTTTCGTAGGTACTGTGTACAGTGTCATGGTACCCTTTGTCTCGGTATCGCTCGCGTACTAAACAGTATGAAAGCCTAAAGTCAAGTAGATGTCTCCTGTCTCCGGTCGCGCCGCGAACTTCCTTTAGCTGCCAAACAGTTTAGTCGCGATAGGTAAGATATAAGTATATAATATACGATACTAATCCGAATATCAATATGTCATTTTATAAAATTTATTTTTCGCTTATTTAATTTTACATTTATAAATTGTTAAATATTTTATCGGTAAGTGCGGTGTGGGTAAATCCGGCATAATCCTAGCGTTCACAACGGGAGACTACAATCCATCATTCCTAGTTACAATCGGAGTTGACTACAAATGTAAAGTCATGGACGTGAACGGTTAAAGTCAAGCTTGGTATTTGGGATACAGCTAGACAGGAGCGATACAGAACATTAACAGCAAGTTTTTACAGAGAAGCTAACGGTGCTATGATTTACGATGTGTCAGAACCGAAGTCCCTAGCAAAACTGAATGAGTGGTTTAAGGAACTGCAAGTATACTCCACCAAGAAGACACCATTGTTGGACCCAGTGCATAATATCAGCAAGCACATTGGGTCAACCGCGCGACGGGCGCAACGAGTATTCCCAAGGAGGGTTGATGTCAGGCAGGCGGCCGGACATAAAACAATAAGCCAAAACCTCTAACAACATGGATTTACGAAATATATGTTGTGCCGACCCCACCTAGTGTGTGATAAGGGCAGGAAGAAGAAGAAGAAGATATACGATACTAACCCAAGTGAATTTGTTCTGGTTCCGGGAATTTCTTTTCCTCTTAGGTAAGCGTAGTACTTAAGGTTTTTTGAGCCAACTTTTACGAAAGTGTATGTAGCTGTTTGCTTATAGCTGATTCCTATGATTCACCGAGCGTTATTAATCAAAATTAGGACTATTGTAACTTTACCAACAGTGGCGTAGCTTGCACTAGACGGGCCCTATATCAAAATTTATCGGGGGGCTACCCGACTGTGGCGAAGCCCAAATGAAGGATAAAGATTTTTCACAAAAGATATTACACACGTCGGGGCCTCTGTAGCCCGGGGGCCCCGTATCATAGATACGGCTGATACGGCGGTAGCTACGCCCCTGTTTACCAATAATGCGTCTGTGTTCCCGAACGCATTCAACCTGAATCTCTTCAAAGTTAGAGTTAACAGGGTTCTTCTGGGTAAGCTCACTCCATCGTAGACTTTGTCTCTGTTTCCTCTGACCAAGACTAGAGTCAAGAGCAAACCCACCTCAAATAAACAAATAAAAAAAAATTAAGCAAAAACCCCATGGCTTTGCATAGTGAACCCTCCCATACCCTCCCATACCATACCTAATACCTCCCATACATAGGTTTTTTTTTAATTTATTTATTTATTCAAAATCTGTTTATCAGTAACATATAAAAAGTCTACCAAACTGCAAAACAGTTTGTCGGCAGTTGTTCTCGTTTCACAATATCATTATAACAAATTTCGATTTTTATTATAAAATAAAATAAAGTGAGTTTACAGAGAGAAACATTTTACACCTATAAAAAAACTATCTTACTGGTTCCTTTCTATGCCTAGTTTGACAATAGGAATTTTTACCATTGGTGAGCAAAACGATTCGTTTTTGCCCATAGGAACCGAGCATTAGTGACTTTTTACTAGCACCCACACAGGGAAACAAAAAAGTTAATAAAACTACGCTGCCAGCTATCTTGTTTTTTGATAAAACAAAAAAATCGTTTAAAAATTTGTAAGTAGTTTAAAAATATGGGACGCTACCTTTTGCAACAATTTTAAAACCTGCTCAGAATAACGTGATACAAAGTTAGCGATATTTTGTTTACCAGTATCCGCTTTAAAATGTTTATACTTGCCAAAAAGTCACGCCGTAATCCACGTGCAAATTTCATTAAAAGTTCTCGTATGCATACCAATCATCATTTCACGTTAGGATGAATAAGATGTCGAACATCCGCGCAGCGTGGGACATTGATAGATAGAGAGCCAACGAGGCACGAACTGAAAAATCCTTTTTGGAATGTAGCCGTCATGGAATGGAAGCCGGCAAACGTGCCCGACAAATAGCTGGAATTGAAAGAATATGCATTTATGTAGTGAAAAGAGCTTTGTTTTGAGATAGACATAGATACATACATAACATAATCAGCCCATTATTGTCACACTGGTGGACGCGGGCCTCTTCTTAGAATAAGAAAGGTTTAGCCCGAGGTCCACCACGTTGGCCTGGTTCGGGTTGGTGTACTACACACACCAAGTACTAATCTTTTTTTAGCTCTCTTAAAGGCTGATTTACACGAGGAATTTTCTCTAAGTGATACTCGTTCTGACTTTGTCTTTCTCTACAATGAAAACAGAGACAGCATGAGACTCGCTACGAGAAACTATCTCCGTGTAAATGAGCCTTAATAGTGCATTTTTCCTCGCGATGTTTTCCTTTACCGTTTTTTTTTTTTTTTTTTTTAATGAGTTATTCACCGCAGACATTTCGTCCGCGCTCTTTTTTGCTGTTATTTAATTGTTTACTTTTTATTTTATTTTACTTATTTGATACTCCTGTATCGGAAATACAACATGTATTATTTATATTACTATAAATATTACTTATTCTACTTAAGCTATGCGAGTCCATCACATTATATATATGTTTACTTATTTAATATTATTATTATCGTTTTTTTTTTTTTTTTTTTCTTATAATATACACATTTACATTATTTCGTTGATACTGGTGGTACATGCATTGACTCAATAAAGTCGATGCATGTACCGGCAGGCATCATTTTGACATGCAGGTATAACTTAGCTATGCGCTGATGCATGCGCCGACTCAATAGAGTCGATGCCTGCATCAGCACACACACTTAAGACTATATTACTACTATAAATATTATTTAGTGATTTTAATTTTTACATGCTATAGTTGATAACGCAGAATGCATCATCAACATAATTATGTTATGGTTTGTTTGATTTCTTGGTATCTCTCATGGAGATACCGGGATACTGAGGGCATTACCGTTAACGAAAGCGATAATCCAATTCTGACCCGCACATGAACTCGAAGAGTCAGAGTTGCGAGCCGGGTTCGAACTAAGACCCATGGGAGGCAAGCGCTCTACTACTAGGCTATCACTGCTTTTAACACTCTTCACACTGACTATGATAAAGTTTTCCTCTTTTAGCTAGTTCAAAACCATTTCACGATTCACGATAGTAATATGTACCTATGTTATTTCAATTTCAGTATCCACATCACTACGACTTACAAAATGACCAAATATATGTCAGAATAAATCCTACATGAAAAATAATATCTTTACATACTCGTAGTATAAAACAAAGTCGCTCCCGCTGTCTGTACGCTTAGATCTTTTAAACTACGCAACGGATTTGAATGCAGTTTTCAGCAGTAGATAGAGTGATTCAAGAGATAGGTTTATATGCCACACATTAGTATCTACATTGCAATTTGCACCCGTGCGAAGCCGGGGCGGATCGTTAGTAAATAATAAAAAATGTTAAACATATCTTTTCTTTTATCGAATACAAGATTGAGTTTGTAAACAAATAATTAACACAAGACTCTTCTGAAGTATGACGTCATAAATATTTTATAATCAAATTATCTAACACGTAATTCTGTTGAAAGTTCTAAAGATGATACAAGTATGAAACATGATCTACATTTGTACGAACTTTTTAGATTAGATCTTATAATAGTGCAATATTTCATAGAAGGCGTTATAAATGTTGCTGAAAACTTTAATTTAAAATAAAGTTTAGACAGGTTAGAAATTTCATCAAAACCCAACGCAGACAATTATGTCTAAATTATTGTTGTAGTTGATTGAAGCAGTTTTGGCTAATCGACAACAAAATGTGTAATCAGAAGACAAAATAAGGTTTCCTAATGCTTTTAGATAAAGTCAGAAATTCAAAAATGATAACCTAATTACATAACAGCACGCCTATATTCCCCGAAGGGTTGGACAGAGGTGTATAGTAACACCCTCATTTCGCCGTTATATTTAAGTCCCATGTAATAGGGGGCGAGTCTATTGCCATTAACCGGGCACATCAAAACTCCGGGCTCCTACTGAGAAATTCCTATTAGAAAAACCCAATAACACTTAGCCCAAAGCTTGCCATAACTAGACCAAATTACTTGCAAAATGAAATTCAAAATGACTCATAAGAAAATCAATTCACAAATAATCGGGCCACAAGAAAAAGCCAATAAACTTACATTTAAGAATAAAATAAAACATACTCATCTAAAAAGCAGTTGCAAAAATAGCCTCCCAGTCGATTCCCATTCAGTCAGTATTTGCAAAGCAAAGATTGAGGCGGCCCCGAACAGTGTTGACATTGTAAACATCATTGCGCATAATCGCCTTTTTTCTTTTTACCCCACGTGTTTACTTTTGCAGCACAAATGACTTTCCCTCTTTCAAATAAAGTGGTTTATCTACATACAAATAGAGCCACGCCCTAGGTTCGGTTTTATGGAACAAGGACGCTAGTGAAGTTTCTCTAAGAAAGTCTTTGATCGGAAGATGCGAAATACTTAATTTAACTTTGTAATTGGTTCGTGTTTTGGGATTTTAATGATGAAAATTGTGTACTGAGAATAAATTTAGCTTATTAGAAATTAATTTATATTTTATTCATTTGTTTTAATTGACATTTTACGGCAGGCCCGCAGCTACAAGGTACTAGATTATATAGGTTTGTTTATACAAAAACTCAACCTATGCTAATTGCCAAAAATGTTATCTTAAACATTTATCAAACTTATTATTTCTTTTGTCACATCCTTATAAGCTTGTTTTACTACAGGTGCTAGGTATGATTTATTCGTAACTAGCTGCCCGGACAGACTTCGTCCTGTCAAAAGTTATTGGCCTGTAGTGGGAAAAGAAAAGTGTTGGTTTTACTGTTTTACACGCAATTTTTATGTTTTTTCTCTCCATAAAAAACCTTCCTTGTGCCTTAAGGAATATATATTTTTTTAAAAATGCCGAATTGGTCGAGCCGTTCTCAAGTTTTGCGCTTAGCAACACATTTGGCGATTCATTTTTATTTATATAGATTAGAGGTATTTACCCAAAAAATCTTGTTTCTGCCTAATCTTTACTAATTGCCGAATAGTCTTATTCAAGCAAAAAAAAACATGTTTTTAAAACATTTCTGGCAACAATATAGGCTTATGAGGCACACCCTCATAATCCTATACTTTATCAAAACATTAGCTCACACCGTTACGACATTACGAGATATTCTTAGAGCACCTACATAAGTACATACTCACGGACTGTGAAACGTGCTTGTTTTCATTTTAATATAATTGTGAGCATTTGAAACTTCAAAGGACATGTCAGGTCTTTCATTTCGTTTGTTTCACTGACGCTTTTGGAAGAATAAAGTGGAGTTGGACTGTTACTAAGCACTTTCAAAGTTGTTGGATAAATATTTTAATTTTAATTACATTTTATAGTCCAATTGGACTTATAATATTTATATAACATGTTGATATTCCGAGATAGCTTTAATCTGAGTAAGAGATGATCTAGACGTGTTTGCGGCTGGCATGGTTAGAAACGGCACAAAATAGAAAGGTTTGGAAGGCAAAAGGGAAGGCCTTTGCTCAGCAGTGGGACAATCCATAGGCTATTTAAAAAAAAAGTGAATGATTCCGGGAATACTATTATAATAAGCGACTTTAACTGCCAATAATAGCGATAATTTTACTATCCCTACGTCGAGAAAACTTGCTTTGTTTTTAACCTACTGCAATTAAAGTCTTCATACCGTCATAATTATCAATAAACACTCCTCCCGAAATATGAATAAGAAATAAAGAATATTCATTAAGCAGGAAACACATGTATTCAATAAAGAACTCTGCCCATTTAAGTTAAGAGCTTCGGACAATGTAAAAAAAGTCAGTAATTGCAAAACGCAACGCTTGGTACAATAGTTGGCTCAAGCTATTTTCCAAACACTTCTAGTATTACACAACACAACGGTACGTTTGAAAACGCCATGAAACCCAGTTCAGAGATAGTAAAGTGCTAAAGATTGCAACAGTACATCGAGTCCTAACGGATCGTGTGTCCATTGACCGCTAACAACGCACTGTGATTACGTATTTTGCTTTGTGGAATTGAGACCTGTTGAGAGAGTAAGGAGGTTCATTATAAATATATTATTACATTATCATTATAGATAATGCGAGTACTAGGTGTGTCGATATTTTCACGTCAAAGAAACGAATACATACATATTGCATAGTTTATATAAAAGTACTTGTCATATCGCTTACTAAGTACTTGTCGCTTAGTAGATAGCATCGTCTTCTAATCATTCGCACTTGTGGTTTTGCTACTACTAAGCACTAATTCAGCATGTTTACACGCAAGGTATTATATTAGTGTAAGTGACAAGTACTAAGCATTTGTTGTTAAGCTCGTGTAAACTATGCATAACTTGATTTTAAAAGTAGGACACTTAAGTTTTCTGTTTGGTTCTCGACAAAGAGTAGGCCACCTCACTTAGGGGTGTCGTAAAAGGCGCCTAAGGCATCAAGAAGGTAGAAAGCAGCGTCCTCCTCTGCTCCTCTGCTAATAAGAACAAACTGCGACCCCCAATCCGTCTGCCAAGCTTGGGGGTTATGGTAATTTCGTCAATAACAATGGGTAGGGCTGCCATCACTTAAACTGCCGCCACTAGTCAAAGATTTCAAAAACCCCGGACACTTGGTCGATATTGGGATTTTTCCCCGGACGCCCTTGAAAATATAATAAAATATGAAATCTCCATTTTTATGTATTTAAATAGCCAAAATACTATTGTACCCAAGTCATATTATGTATGTGTGTACTACGAGAACTCAGCGTCCTATGTCCTAATAGGGGATACTCATATTATATTTTGACCCATTTCTAATAAGCTTTTAACACTTTTTCAACACAGTTTTGCTCTATAACTGTGATAACAAGAGTACCTATTATTGATACTAAATAGATCCCAAAACTTCACAAAGAATGCTGGTCGTTAACTCAAACACTTGTGACTGATATCTCAGACATTTACAGATTGCGAGAACGCTGAAACTTTTCCAATATCTCTACGCAAACTTGGCAAAATTCTTTGATAAGCGATTTATAATCATTGCGGTTGCTTCGGGTACCACCCGGGGGAATTAAAATATAATCTTTGAATACCAACGGTGGCTAATTCTTGAAGAATCTGAAGCGCCCACGGCTGTGGCGGAAAGATACTTTGAATTGTTTTAATTCATGTTTTCCTAGTCGCTTTATGATATAAGTAAATATTATTTTAGGGCAAATCTATCTATCTTTTCCATTAGGCAAAGATAGGGAGATAAACATTCATCATATCAATTAAATGAAACCTTGACTGCCTTGTTGATCTAGTGGTCGCAAGCATGACTGCTGAGCATAGGGTCCTGGATTCGATCCCCAGGTCGGGCAGTGTTATTGGGTTTTTCCATTAAGAATTACTAAGTAGCAGCCCGGAGTCTGGATTTGTGCCCGGTTAATGGCAATAGGCTCGCCCCCTAATACATGAGACTTAAATATAACTGGCGAAACGAGGGTGTAACTAAAACACCTCTGCCTAACCCTTCAGGGAATAGAAGGCGTGATGTTATGTTATGTTATTAAAAGAAACCGTTTCTTAGGCTATGAATATGTAAGAGATTAAAACCGCCATTTAAAAAAAACGGGATTTACCGTGGACGTGTATTCAAAAATCATACCCTTCACGTGATTCTAATAACCTACTGGATCCTATCCTTCGATGTATCAGTATTATGTACCTACATGGACTACATAGTACATACCAGCAATGGATATGTAATAGAGACACACATAAAGTGCTCTATAGACACGCACTGACCCTGTTTCCCTCACTGTTTGTAAATTTTACAAACACTGAATGGAAAAAGCATTTGCACACATTTTTCAAACGCGTTTAAAAGAGGATAACGTTACTCGATTTTTATTGGGTCACAGTTTTTAGAGGAGAAATGTAACAGTTGAAAATCGGTGCTTTAGTTTCATTCGAATTTATTTTAGTTACCTTGCAAGTTGAGAAATTAAAACATTATTAAATTTTACTGAAAATATTAATAATTTCCCATATACCTACAAGGTAAGTCGGAAAAGGGGTACTAAGCCGAAAGGGTGTTAAAGTAACCATAATAATGGATAACTTTTGTTCTACAACTTTCCCCAAAAGTCATCAGTTTAAAAGAAAAAGCTGTACAAAGATTTAAAAAAAAATACGCTAAATTCTATCTATCCTCAGCTATGATCAGCTGTGCATACATTTTAGGTCATATTTGGGGTCACGGATTAGAAGCTTCATATTCTGAATTCGTAACTAATGCACTGGATAAAGATTTTTTGAAAAAACTAGAATAAAAATAATTTTACATGTTTTTTTTATCCAGTTCTGATTTTTTAACACTTTCTCATAAGTGGCCCGCGGCTTAGTACCCCCTTTCCGACTAACCTTGACGTACTGCAGAAATATTCTACTTCAATAGCCTACGTGAAGAAACTTAAAACTCCATATCTTTTATTTAATGAATAATTTTTCACTCTACGAGCCCGTAACGTTAAAATGTTATATCAAGCGTTTGATAAAAGATATTAAGCCATAATGAAAAGTCATAAGTCTTCTGAAAATAAGTGGTATGTTTTAAATCAAATCAAATGTCGTTTATTTGTCAATGTAGGTATATTGCAATAGATGGTAAGTAAGAAATTAGTTCGCTACATTGTATCCATACAGATATACAAATTAGTTTGGTTTTTGTAATTCTAATCTAGGTACTTAACGCTAGTGAATTTATAATTATAATATCTATTAACACCAATTATGTCTATCCTTGTAATTATATTAAACATATCATTATAGAAACATAAATATAATTGTAACAGTTTTATTATTCTACATCTATATATATTATTCCATATTTATATATTTATTATATCTTTAAATACTTCATCATGACTGTAGATGAATGAGATTGCGTTACCTTAAATTAGGCATGTTAAATCAACGGCTCAAAGACAATTGAAGATTTTTTTATTACATGTAAGTTATTCTGTTATTTTTTAAGATTAAGCTTTATTTATGCGATATTACTTTCAAACGACTGTCTTGTTGGTCTAATGGTGCAAACGCGACTGCTGAGCGTGGGGTCCTGGGTTCGATCCCCAGGTCGGGCAAAGTGATATTGGGTTTTTCCATTAGGAATTTCTCAGTAGCAGCCCGGAGTCTGGATTTATGCCCGGTTCATGGCAATATTCTCTCGCCCCCTATTACATGGGACTTAAACAACTGGCGAAATGAGGGTGTTACTAAAACACCTCTGCCGAACCCACTGGGGAATACAAGGCGTGATGTTACGTTACTTTTAATTTATGATTTTCTAGAATTCTAAGGGACTCTTCACATTAATTCGCATCAATTCGCAAAAAGCTGGACGGTTGTAGACACACTTACGAGTATCTGGATTTTATAGCAAGTGTAAGCGTGCTGACGCATGCGTCAGCTGAATCGATGAGAAAAGGTGAAAGCATGCGTGGGCATGTCCATACAAAATGCCCATTTTCTATGAGTCAAATATGAATGCTGATAAGTGTGTTTAATCCTCAAATGACAAACTTAATAAAAAAAATAACCGCCTCGTTGGTCTAGTGGTGGCGAGCGCGACTGCTAATCGTGAGGTCCCGGGTTCAATCCTCAAGTCCGGCAGTGTTATTGGATTTTTCCGTGTGAAATTCACTTGCAGCCCAGAGTTTGGATTTGTGCCCGGTTGATGACAATAGGCTCGCCCCCCATTACATGGGACTTAAACATAACGGCGAAATGAGGGTGTAAGTATACAACTGTGCCCAGCCCTTCGGGAATACAGGCGTGATGTTATGTTTATCGTAGTCCTAGTGATATGACCGTACACCGGAAGATGCTTATAAGAAAGGGTTTTGTACAACATTAGCATGCAAAGCGAAAGTTTAAAAGTTACTACTTGTTGTTACTTAAGGCTGCATTAATGAAGGGCTCTCAAGTAAGAGGTCTTAAGTATTTAACTTAACGTCTTTCATTCTGACAGCGACTTGAGTAATATTACTCAAAAAAGAGTTCTGAGTGGTTTATGACTGATACTGACATTATGAACGAGGTATTAAGTGCCTGCCTTGTTAGTCTAGTGATTGCAAGCGCAACTGCAGAGCATAGGGTTCTGGGTTCGATCCCCAGGTCGGGCAAAGTGTTATTACATAACGGCGAAATGAGGGTGTTACACCTCTGCCCAGCCCTTCGGGAAATACAAGGCGTGATGTAATGTATTAAGTGAATTAAGATACCAATCATTCTGATTTCCCCGAATTAAAAAATACAAATTAAATTATGTACAAGTTAAGATATCCGCATTGAAACGTCAATGTTTGGCGATGTCGTGTTTTTGCACGGAGGCCGACAGGCAGGCTGCGCGGGCGCACCCACGACCGCGTCCGCGTCCATATCACACCACACGTAAATGGTCTTAGCGACAGTATATGTCCGCTATTAAGTAATGTGGTCTTAATGAGATTTTTTTATAGGGGCTAAACGGTTCTTATAAATATCATGTTTAAAAAAATCTAAACAATCTCATATTGAGTCTCGCGGAAAAAATGATAATAAATTAAATACCTTGACGATAACCAACACTAAAGGTAGGTTATAATTAGTTATTTAAGGGGTTCTACTTATTTTTTATTTTTTTTTATTCAAGTTTTTTTCGTTGCATTTGTTTTCTTTTTTACGACTATGCGAGCCTCATACGTACGTCCTATTTTATTACTTAAATATAACACGAAATATTAAAAAAAATTCATACATAAAAAAACAACCAGATTATACTTATTTTATAAACAACTAGCGACCCGCCCCGGCTTGGCACGGGTGCAATGTAGATACTAATGTAAACACCTACATACAAACCTTCCTCTTGAATCACTCTATCTATTTCTGAAAACTGCATTAAAATCCGTTGCGTAGTTTAAAAGATCTAAGCGTACAGACAGCGGGAGCGACTTTGTTTTATACTTTGTAAAGATAAAGATAATACACCGTAAGACACTTAAATATAATACGAAACAACTAAGTATGGAAAAGGAAAATAATAATAATCACTTTTTAACAAAAATAAAACCGACTTCAAATTGTCTAGCTCCGAAGTTCTTCATCAGATCTTCACCAAATTTAAATGGGACCACTTCGAAAGAATGCTCTTTCAAACAAAAAAAGAATCATTCAAATCGGTTCACAATTAGCAAAGTTATCGCGGAACAAACATACAAAAAAAAAATACATACAGTCGAATTGAGAACCTCCTCCTTTTTGAAAGTCGGTTAAAAAAGGATTAACGTCCACCAAAAGTGTCCATCAAGGCTGTAACTAGAGACTGGGACCCAGGGCAGCAAGTGATAGCGGGCCCCTTTATCTAATCCAGTGATACCAAAAGTGGTCTATATCGACCCCCAGGGGTCGACCACGATCTACAAGAGATCGATGTGGATGAAAAATATAATTGGGGGTCTGTGAAATGTAAACGGGGGTCCACGATAGTGGATCTCATTTAAGCAGGTCGTGACTTTAATTTTGACTTTCCATTAATGGAATAACCCATATACACAGAAGATTTGTTGCTTAGTTTTTACCTGAAAAGTAACAAACAGACCGACGATGGTAGTACTGTAGGTACTGTCGTAGGTTTAATAAATGTATTAAACTTAACGAGAGTTTTTTTTATTGGTTTTTCGCTCGACACCTCACCACAGGTAGAAATCAGTCAAAAACACATTAGAAGACAATGAATTTGCAAAAAGCAATATTAGCTAGTTTGGGGACCTCTGATCTAATCGTTGAAGGCCCCCTATACTCGGGGACCTCGGGCTACGGTACTAGCTACGGCCCTCGTTCCGCTACTACATGTGTTATGCGGGTACAAGGAACATGATGTGTAATTATGAAAGTAGAACCCTCCATTTCCGCCTCACTCGTGTTCTTAAGTGAAACGGTAATCTAGTAGGTTTACTTCCTGAAATATATTACTAAGTATTAGTTCGTACTGACAACGTCAATGTCGATGGAGTCATCGACTTTCATCATCAGTGTTCAGGATGGGTATAAGTGCGTACACACTACAGACCGGGGCCTTGCAAGTAACCTTGCTGACTGGCTAATATTTTTACCATGGCATGAGCTATTCTCATATAACTCGTAACGATACGAGAGAAAAATAATATAAATAAAAATAAACGCGCGTCGCGTCCAAACGGTCGACGAGTCAACATCACCTGAGGATGCCCCGTGGAGGGGCGAAACACGTGTCGTATCGGTTTGTTTTGCTTGTGTGTTGCATTTTATTAATCGCACCTTCTGCATTTGCATATATTTGCGGGCGGGAGGGCGGTGCTGCATACTGCATTCAGGCTTGATCAACTGTTTTTTCGCGAAATTAACACTAAATATTTTATTGTATATTTATAGATCATGGATTTCAAAGTAACGCCTGATTCCATCATTTAAATAAAAATAATTTAAAAAATCATTTCGTAATAGTTGTATACCTAGTTAAAACGTTTTAAAACTTATTGCTATCTCGATTTATTGAAAGGAAATGATAGATTAAACTTAGAACCTTTGATTATATGGACAGGTATATAATCAAAGCTTAGAACCTTTATGTATTAATTTATTGGCTTCAAATTCATAAACGCTCATAAATATGAATCAGAAGATTAGTGTCTAGAAATGGTTTAGGTTGGTTTTGAAATGGAAATAAAAACAGATGATGCTTAAATAATATGGAATAATTTACTTACGGGATTGGACTGTTGTTTTTATACGGGAATGAGAAATTATATTCAAAAAAGAAATAATATTAAATCTTCTAGAAAATTTACGATATCCGAGACGACAACAAAAAAGCAAAACTCGAGCCATCGAATTATAAATTATAATAATAAAATTTCTAATGAAGCCTTAGATTCGAGAACAAGGAGAAAACAAAATTTAATATCCCTATATCAATTCCGTAGCAGCGGGGCGCTACGTCTTACTTAAATTAATTGAAGCCCACCAAATGAAACCGAGATCTCAGCAGATTCCATCATTCCATGCCATTGTCTCACACAAAGGCGACCATTCGGCTTTATTGTGCCACGTGCTTTTGTCAAGATGGCGAAAAAAGAGATGATTCCTAGGAAAATAATAAAGATTTTTCCGGCCAAGCGCGCCAAAAAGACTGATACTTAGTAAGATTGCTGTGTCGTATATTTCTTTGAAGCTCGACTCTTAATTTGATGAGGACGATGTAAAAACGGCATTAGGTTATTCGAAGGGCGTCGGAGGGGCGAGTGGGGGTGCGGGAGGGTGTGACAACCACGATTTATATTGCTCCAGATGAGATTATGGTATGACGGAGTCGTAAAACATTAGAATGGTAGCCCGTTTTTACTTTATTTTTGAACTTTATTTTCTATTAAGTACTGTCTACTATCTGAAGTTTTAACGTTAACCTCCATTTATTATCTTTCATTATTTATCTTACCTTCTTCCAAAAATATTTGGGTGCAATAACGAGGCTTACGAGTGAATCAGTTCACTAGAGATTTGAGCGAAACCATGGAGCAAGGTTGAAAGATCCAGATAAAAGTACCTACACTGTTCGGAGCAACCGAACAGCTCAGAAATTTTATCTTTGAGCATTTTTATAAATGCATCGATTTCATGAGATAGTACGCAATCGGCGAGCAATCTAATCAAATGAAACCATCATCATCATCATCAGCCTACAATGTTCCCACTGCTGGGACACAGGCCTCCTCTCTGTGAGAAGGAATGGGCCGTAATCCACCACGCGGGCCCAGTACGGGTTGGTAGATGTCACATGTCTTCGAATTTTTGGTTCTAGGATATGCCGGTTTTCTCACGATGTTTTCCTTCACCGTTTTGAGAGCAGTGGTGGTGAAATAAATAACACAAAGTAATGCGCCTGGCTGGGTTCGAACTCACGACATACAACTCGTAAGTCGGGGCCGTTACCACTGGGCCACCACTACTCTCAATCAAATCATCGTTTAGTGTTAATTAACCATTTTGTACAATTTTTATACCATTTTAATATTTTATAATAATAATTATATTTCTTATAAACCGTAATTTCAATCTTTCAATCATCTCAAATTACCAACGTCGTTTAAAGCAAATCATAACTACTAAAAAGGTGTTTGCTTCGTACGTGGCGAACAGACCTTTTAACATACACAAACCTTAATAATAGAACCTTATTTTTTGTATCAGTACCATAAACCCAAAAAGGGGTCATTGTACTCATCATTATGAACAACTTTTACTATGGGAGCAACACTGAAACGACGAAAAAAAATCATCTGTTCCATACATTTAGGTACCTATATGTTCACATAACTCGACAAAATAGCTATACTAGATAGCTGTTTTTTATTTCGCGATTTCATTGTTGACCCCATAGTCAAAGTTGTTCATAATGAGTACAATGACCCACTTTCGGATTTAATGTACTTATACAAAAATAAGGTTGTATAACAGAAGGTCATGGGAACTGGAAAGCCTCATTAGATGCATGGAGCTTGGAAGTCAGAATCGTTTATTATGGTAATGGTAATCTATACATGTGTGAGAGACCTAAGTTTAGTAATGTTCATCTTCCGGCTGATACTATGACTAGTGATAGGAATACCATAACATAACCATTAGGCCATTTTCCCACGACTCACGACACGATACGCCAAAATGTGGTAACGACTCCGAGCGCCATATACAGAATGATTTTTTAATCACTATCCAATTTATTTCTAGATATTAGCATTCAAATACACCATTTTTGAAAAAAAAATAGTTAAGTCCACTCACTCTGATGCAGGGCCGGTTCTTGCATAGGGCGAACGGGAGTGAATCGGGTTCTCAGTTTGTTCAACCACAGTCCAAGGCGATTTAAATGGTAAGAGAGCCACTATCTCTCATTCAGTGCATATGCGACAAGCGTAGTATTTAACGTTTGACTAAGAAACCACGCGGAATTGACAATTCTTTCCGGAAAAGTATTTTATTGTGAAAAGACCTACCTATTTTATTTTTTCAAAAAAGGAGTCTTTAAATCTTGCCTAGAAATAATTTGAATGGTGATAAAAAATCTTCCTGTACGTATTTCTATAAATCACGACACTACTAGTGTCGTATCGTAGTAAACAGTTTATAAAATTATATGGCGCTCGGAGTCGTGCCTACATTTTGTCGTATCGTATCGTGCCCCGTGTAACAACGGCCTTATTGAAAAAAAAAAGACATTTGACATGGCTAATCATTATCCAAGAATGGTCATTATGGCAATACTCTCTCACGACCGCTTATTGTAACCGGCGATTTGGTTTTAAGTTTCCGGCACGTACCTGTATGGGCAGTCCTTCTCGAAAACATTACTCTCCGAAGTTTTGAATTAGTCGCGGATGTTAAGAGAAAATAAATGTATGAAGTATCGTAAGACAAATGTATGAATGTGTTATATTATAGGCTTAGTTCTGAATCTCAAAGTGAAACTAAGTTAAACAGGCCCCTTTAAACAAAAAGTAATATTCTCATTACTAAACTATTTGGCTACGTTGGTCTAGTGGTGGAAAGCATGACTGCTGATTGTGAGGCCCTGGGTTCGATCCCCAGGTCTGACAGTGTTATTGGGTTTTACTGAGTGGGATTCCTCAGTAGCAGCCCGGAGTTGGATTTGTGCCCGATTGATAGCAAAAGGCTCGCCCCGTATTACATGGGCCTTAAACATAACGGCTAAGTGAGGGTGTTACTATTCACCTCTGCCCACCCCTTCGGGGAATACAGGCGTCATGTTATTTTGTACTCAAAATCTAGTGGTAACAACAATTTCGCTCAATATTATCAAGGCAAACTTCTTTCTTAGTAAGCACGTCTGTGAGGCCATTATTATAACATCAACAATAATGTTCCGTGAATAATAGTTTCTGTAATGTGCCGACTTTAGAAGAGCGTTCGAACATAATCATAATTTATATTATTATTCTAGTTTTGCGTCATACGTTATCGGATATGGGGCGGAAAACTTTAGGAGTTACCGTCTTTTGTTTTTAGTTAAAGCACAAAATAGAAGAGAGTACAGAAGTCAATCTACATACAAGTGCGCTCGAGCAACGCACACATAGACACTGCTCACGAACACGATATCTCGGACTGTTTGGGACTAAAGTGCGAGTGAGTGCGAGCGCGAGTGCCATGCGCTTGAGAGAAATAGATATATAGATAGAGCGACCCCCGAACGTAGGTATGAAAAGTGAAGTACATACATGTGATTGACTTCTGTACCTATCTGTTTTGTGGTTAAAGTCCTACTAGAAAAGCCTACCTACTTTAGGTACAATTGAAATGAGTGATTAATAGAATTGACATTTATAAAGAACTAGCGACCTACCCCGGCTCCGCACGGATGCAATGTAGATACTAATGTGGGGCATATAAACCTTCCTCTTGAATCACTCTATTGCTGAAAACTGCACTAAAATCCGTTGCGTAGTTTAAAAAATGTAAGCGTACAGACAGCGGGAGCGACTTTGTTTTATACTATGTAAAGAAGATTCTATAGAGCCCGCATCATTAGTGAATTAAAATGAAAATTTGCATAAGCATTACGTAGCCTATTATTGTCCTACTGCTGAGCACGGGCCTCTCCTCAGAATGAGATAGATTCTAGCCTTAGTCCACCACGCTGGCCTGGTGTGGATTGCCGGACTACACACACCATCATGAATTTATTTTTGTAGCTCTCACGTGTGCCGGTTTTCTCACGATGTTTTCCTTCACCGTAACGCAAGTGATAATCAAATTCGGTCCGCACACGACTTTGAGAAGAGGTGCGGGCCAGTGTCGTAGGTACTTAGACCCTCTTGAATAGAAGGCCAGCGTTCAACCGCGAAGCCAATTTATTATCATAAGCTTATTGCTGTTCTTAATTTATCTTATTAGCTTATTATTGCTAGTCTTCAAATAGTGAGTTGAGAATTTTTTTATTCGTAAATCTATATCTATACTAATATTATAAAGCTGAGGAGTCTGTTTGTTTGTTTGTTTGAACGCGCTAATTTCAAGAACTACTCGTTGGAATTGAAAAATTATTTTTGTGTTGGATAGTCCATTTATCGAGGAAGGTTATAGGCTATATAACATCACGCTACAACCAATAGGAGCGGAGCATAAATGAAAAATGTTGCAAAAACGGGATAAATGTCCACCCGTGCGAAGCCGGGCGGACCGCTAGTAATGAATAAAAATAATAATTACATACATAAACTTAAACCGTCGGTCCCGGGTGTCATACGAATACCTATGACAGTCGTTACGGGTAGTCAGAAGCCCGAAAGTCTGACAACCGGCATCGGCATTACCCAGTTACTGGGTTGCGGAGGTCTGATGGCAGTCACTCCGTGTGAAATACTGGTATTCAGCCGCATCTGGTAAGACTAGAAGCTGACCCCAACATAGTTGGGAAAAGGCTAGGCAGAGCAACATACATACATAAACTCACGCCTTTTTCCCATGGGGGTAGGCAGACACTATAGAACGCCACATGCTACAATCCTTACCTACTCGTTTCACTTCGTCCAGATTCATACATCTTGTCATACGCGCACGTCGCGTCGGTTAACAGTACTACGCACCTGTCCTTTGTGAAGAACATTATCAATAACATCGATGTATGTCCTACTAGGGCGTCCACTACCGGCGTTTTCACTGCCATCCGCCTTATAAATCCTTTTAGTTAATCGCCGTTCACTCATTTTCTCAACCTGACCAAATCACCAATGCATACCCCTTTCAATTTTTGTCACTACATCATCTTTCTTATGGAATTATAATTAATTATTATTCCATATTACGGATACTATTCCATATTTTGGCTGCTTTCCTTCTATAATTAAAAATACTCAAAATTAAACCTCCTTCATTGAAACACTTTATATCGGACACCACAAATCCGCTCGTAAATCACCATCAATAATAATATCGATTTAAATGATAAACTGCGAAGATTCTACCTTTACCGTAACCTTGACAGACAATAAGAAAGGAACGGAAACCCCAGTTAGCCGGGGTAACGGTCCCGCCGATAAAGTTCCGCGCTTGCATAAATCTTACTTTGCTACGACCTATCTTTGTTAGTACTCGCCCTTATCGCTGGTTTATGTATTTAGAACTAGCTTTAGCTCCCGAAGTTGTCCGCCTTTTAAGTCCAATCTTATTTCTTAAAGTTAATAATATTTATCCAAACATGTGATTTCATGTTCGTGCATTCATTTGATTGGCCTTTTGATTTCTTCCAAGTAGAATATTCTTGCTTTATTACTTACACCATAATAAGGTTCAGATTTTATGAATGACACTTTGTAACAAATGTTAAATATCATAAAATATAATTTATTATAAATGTAGGTACTAAATTTTAATTGCCATTTTTTCTCCTATACATGTTTGTTTTTTTTTTTTATTGTATTTAACTACTTATTTTGTTATTATTTGCACGCCATACATGTCAGAATATGATTGTTATCACAATAATGTATGTAATGGTGTGTCCAGACCTGACGAACGTGCCGCGAACTGCGCGCGTGCATTTCATGTTCGTACAAAAGCTCGCGCGCCGTCCGCGCGCCGCTCGCGCGCAACTCGCGAGCTACGCATTCGCGGCGCGTTCGTCAGGTCTGGACGCACCATAAGATCTTATTTGTACCATGTTCATCCAAATAAAGATACTATTGACTATTGACTATAGCCCCCTGATTCAGAATGATTCAATTAGTCAGTTGTCGACTGATTTGGTTTGTCATCCCTTTTTCTCTCGTTGCGAGAATCGTAGACAAAACGAGATAACAAACCGAATAAATCGACAACTGATTATCGAAAAGATCCTGGATCAGGGGACTGACCGATTTTCAAGGTTCTAGCCGTTTGTACTGATTTTTGATGATTCAAATTCAAATTATTTATTTCAGACGTGAGTCCATAGTGTTAGTATTAACAAAATAACTTAATAACTAGTGTTAGTAATAAGGGGGTAACATATTTTTTTATAACTAGTATGGATCTTTACCCAGTGGCGCAGCAGAGGGGAGTCCCACCGGTCAGAGAAAAATGTCAGTAAGTTTAATTTTATTTTTTTCAACGGTTTTTGCTTGCTTTTATGAAATATATGATTTGGTCCTACGGAGCCAGCTAAAAAATCCACGGATACTCTTATTAAATAATACGTTATACAATCTTGTATTGTGTTAAGGGTATGGTCAATCACCGTTTTTTACTTATTCAGATAAGCTAACGCATCGATTATACAATGAATATCCGTTATGATCAGAGAAAAATATGCAATTATAAATGTGCAGCTGCTTAGGTTATTAATTAACGGAAACGGACGCTTAATGGAATAGCGGTTTGCAGATGACTTCTTGATTAGCTAGCTAACTGTAACTCAGTAACTTAGGTATAAAATAAACATTTAATTTTATATTGTTTTTACGCTGCATTTTTATATCGGTCAGTCTAATATGTTTAGCTTTTAGCCATTATTGACGGCACTCATTCAGTACTAAGCAGCCTTGTACTTGATATGGAAGGCAGAGTGCCAAGTCCTATACGGCTCGATAAATAGCTAACTTCAACAAGCTATTTGGTGATCTAATCTCATTACAAAGAACAAATTCACAGCAATTGGAAGATATTTCATATTTCTGTACATGTATTTATTTTATTTATTATATTTTTAAGAGGTACATGATAGGCCTTAAGATCTAATAAAGTGTCCCACAAAACTGTATAAACAGTTTGACTGCAGAATCAAGTAATCTTGTATCATATTATATATTATTACATTTAGATTTATGGAGTGCACTTATATTAAGGTAAGGTATGTATGTATGTGTGTTCGTTCTGCCTATCCAACAATGTTGGGGTCAGCTTCCAATCTAACCAGATGCGGCTGAATACCAGTATTTTACACGGAGCGATTGCCACTAGATCTCTGCAGCCCAGTTACAGGGCAAGCCGATATCCTAAGGTTAGACCGGCTTCTAACTTCCCGTTACGACTGTCGTAGGTATTTGTATGACACCGGGACCGTCTGTTTAACGTGCTCTCGGCACGGAGGGGTCTCAATGTGAAACGAATAGTCACCCATCCACAGACGGACCGTTGTTTATTTTTCTATGTGTACCTATTGTAAATAAATAAATACATACAGTGTTTTGTTTCTAAAACACATTTCAAATTATGTCTTTCTAACCTAAAATTGATGATATGCAAGCATTAATAATATATGTATAAGTCAATGTATGCAAGACATGTTTTAGATTCTCATTGAACTGAGTTGAACTTGTTTAAACTTATCCTCAAGCTATCCTTCAAACGATGAATAGATATCAAACAGTACTTAGATTATACCCTGTTACGAAATACCTACTCTTTCATCGCTTTTGTTAGGTACTCGTAAATTCCTTGAAGATCTCTCTCTATCAGATAAAATGATTAAATCCTGCGTACCTTTGTCTCGTCATTCTGCTTTATGGCGCTGACGAAAAATTTCTACTCCTCACCGATATGATGTAGCTTAAATTGGATTACCGAGAACAAAAGGTCTGAAACCTAAGAAATACTGAATTTCGCACCTTAATTTGAGGGACCTTTTAAGAATTGTCTACGTACAGACACGTCTTAAAAGGAATACGTATACACAAGCGAAATGCTTGTGTTTCGAACGTATTTATTTATTTATTTTACTTTAATTAAAACGGTCTTAGACCAATTACAATAATTAAAGATAGAAAAAAGAACAGGAATGGAAGAAGATGCATACAAAACAATGGAACGAAAAATAATGATTTAAAAAAATATATAACAATATGAGACACCTCTTTCACACAGCCCTCACAATCCACCTGACAATTTATTCTTCCATTCATCCGCAAACAGATCACAATTCAGTAAATGTATTTATTTATTTTTATAACATAAAATAACTAAAAAGAGAATTTAAAACGTTCGTGATACATTCCTCTCGCAGTACTCCAGGCATTCCGATAAAATCACCTTCCATTCATCAGCAAACACATCAAAATTCGGTCTGTATGCAGGACACATTGGTATTTTTTTACATTAAGTTGTAAATAACCGGATTTAACCGGATTTCGAATCGAAATTCCATCGAAATTAAAATCATACTGAGTGTAAAAATACCCTTAACGAAGCCGAAGTCTACGCATACTGTACATCAAACTAAGTAACATACAGCAAAAATAATTGCTGAGAAACGACTTTTATTTTTTGGTATTAAAAAACAGCTTTTAATTAATTGTAGCGCGCAATGTAAGCGCGCGCGCAGCGGACTGTGCCTACATTTCGAAAATGTTGATAATGTTTGTATAGAAGAATGTTTAGTAATAACATTTAAACTTAGTTTTCGTGAAAAACGTTCAAAAATATGGTGACTTTGACCTTCAATATCTCTATAACCATTCGGTCCCCAAGTATGGCCCAATACCAAAAAATCTTCGTAGTGATGGGAACAATACGCGGGTCTCCGCTTCGTTAAGGGAATCTTTACACCCGTTATATTTTTCTAAAGTATCGATAATTGAAATACCGAAAGATGTCCACTGCTGGGGAAAAGCCTCTTCTACAACTACACTTTCACTATCATCAGATCAATGTCTATGTGTACAATGTCACTAAATTTGAATAAAATCTTCAAAAGAAAATGAATTTTGCACTACACTACACGACGTTATCAGTTACACAGAATTTTGTGCTATTACTGCGTCAGAAGTTGCGTTAAGAAAAGTTGGTTTAAAGACGACACAGTTACATTAAACAAACATAATATATTCTAGTTACTACTTACTGCCTCGTGTAGAGGTTTAGGATTTCAACGAAATGGAAAGAGACTGATCTACTAATAATAATATGGTTCTATGAAAACGGTATTTTTATATTTTTACTGTTTATATGTTGAAGTTATAATAGCGGTTCTTGGCTTTTG
Organism: Amphipyra berbera; assembly: GCA_910594945.2. Lineage (NCBI taxonomy): Eukaryota > Metazoa > Arthropoda > Insecta > Lepidoptera > Noctuidae > Amphipyra > Amphipyra berbera. The sequence goes on along the minus strand of OU343128.1, from coordinate 17,765,529 downwards.
AAATAATAATATTAAGTAAATTAATTCAAGAAAAACACGACGAGGGTTGACAGAAGACCGGACGCGTTTCGTAAACGAAAAGAGATCTACTGTGCCCAGCAGTGGGATTACCTATGTGGAGTAGATAAAATATAGTGTTAGATACTCCAGTAGCTTTTAAAACAGTACTATTTTCTTTTCTTGTCAATCAGCCTGTAGTGTCTCTTCAGGGTCGTACCTTGTTAAAACTTGTTCCAAAAATCTTTTACCTAAATTGAGTTCCATCAAAAAACAAGTTGTAAGTCGATTTCATCTTGATCCCTTTGTTTGTGCCTAACTTTAGGTGTTCTAAATTCACATCAAGAGTCGAACTTGACGAAACAAAGTTAAGCAAAATGTCAGAGAGTGAGACGACTGGCACAAATTATATATTTCAACATACTAATAGCATTACTCTTTACATTGAGTTATTAACGAGTAAAACAAAATCGGGAGAGAATAATGTGAGGATCTAAAAATCTTAAAGACAAGGTTACCTGGCTCTTTTCGATTTAGGTAAAGCTGCTTTTATTTAGTAGTAGGAATTACAATACAATACAATTTAAAAAAAAAGGAATTATAGAATTGTACACGGTAAACAGAGACACGAAACACGTCACCTCTGCAGTGCAATTGAGTTTGACTTTGATATCATATTGTGAAATCGTTAAAAAAAATAAGTTTATACACTCGAGAGCAATCAATCCGGGTTACCAACATAAACCTTAATATCTCGGCAAAAATTGTTTAACATTTTAACATTGTTTTGTTTATTTTGGTGAACCGGATTCATCGCTCCCGAGTATACAAGGTTAGTCGGAAAGCGGGTACTAAGCCGCGGGCCACTTAATGTATCACTGATGATTGTTTTATAAAGAAAGTGGTAAAATTTAAAAATTCGATTAATTTTTTTTTCACGTAAAATTTTTTTTAACCGACTTCCAAAAAGGAGGATGTCACTATATTCGTCTGTATGTTTTTTTTTTGTGTATGTTCATCGATATTTTCGCCAATTGTGAACCGATTTTAATGATTCTTTTTTTAATAGATAGGGTATACTTCGAAGTTGGTCCCATTTAAATTTGGTGAAGATTGGATGAAGAACTTCGGAGATAGACAATGGAACTCCTCAATGACGAACAGTACGCATATTGTAATGATGTGATTATGTTACGAGCAGTGTCTTTAATAGGTCCAACCAAGTTTTAATTAAGGCCACTGAAATGAAAAAAATAAAAAAAAAATAAAAAAAAATTAAACCGACTTCAAAAAAGAGTAAAATAATTACCATATAAAATTAACAGTTTCAGAAGTCGGTGCCTTCAATTTGGTTCAGCGTGGATCAGCACCAACTTCTGAAACTGTTAATTTTATATGGTAATTATTTTATTCTTTTTTGAAGTCGGTTTAAATTTTTTGTAAAAAAGTTTTTATATTAGTTTTTTTTTTATTCTTCATCCCTGCTTTAGTTATGAATTCAGAAAATGGAATTTCTAATCCGTGACCCCAAATATGACGTAAAAGGTAAACAAGCCTGATCATAGCTTAGGATAGATAGAATTCAACGTATTTTTTATGAAATCTTTGAACAGCTATTTCTCTTGAACTATTGACTTTTGGGGAAAGTTGTAGAACAAAAGTTATCCATTATTATGGGTACTTTAACACCCTTTCGGCTTAGTACCTCCTTTCCGACTAACCTTGTATATCTTACTTACAATCATTTATAAAACTAGTTCTAGATGTTCGAAACAAGAAGTTTGTTTAATTAATAGATTGATAGTTTATCAAGGATAAAAAAACGAATGCAATAACAAGAAGCAGATTGAGAAATCTTAATATTTATTCGGCATTAACATTCAAACGTCCGATTCAATTCTATTCAAATATTTTATCATAGTCATCTCTAAAAACAGTGACCACATTATTCATAAGTACATAGTTCTAATAAAAGTCAGGGTCACTGGTTAAGTCTCACGATATTTTGTAATTCAGACTTTGCAGTACAGCATTCTTATGAAGAAAACGTGAATTTCACACAGCTGTTAGTATTGCAACAAAGTTTGTCAAATGAATGGAACGGCACAAGTATAATTTTTGAGTAATCTAAAATTTACAGTGTCAGTAAATTATGTTAATTTTAAGTGTCTCCTTGAGAATTATGTATTACTAGCGGCCCGTCCCAGCTTCGCACGGGTGAACATTTTTCCCGTTTTTGCAACATTTTTCATTTATGCTCCGCTCCTATTGGTCGTAGCGTGATGTTATATACCCTATAACCTTCCTCGATAAGTGGACTATCCAACACAAAAATATTGTTTCATGTCCAACCCGTAGTTTCTGAGATTAGCGCATTCAAACAAACAAAGAAACAAACTCTTCAGCTTTATAATATTTGTATAGATTAGCAGTGTTGGCCTAGTGGTATGACCGTCGGACTGCCAAGCCATAGGTCTCGTGTTCAAACACAAAGCACGCACCTCCGACTTTTCGGATTCATGTGCGTCTTGTGTAATTATCACTTGCTTAAATACGGTGAAGGAAAACATCGTGAGGGAACCATTATGCCTGAGAGATATTTCTCGACGGCATGTGAAGCCAAGTCAGAGGCCCATGGGCGGATAAACAATGACACCAGATTAGTCACTAACCACACGATAAGATCATAGTACCTAAGAGTAGAAAAGGTTTCTTCAAATATTCTATAAAAAAAAGGAATATTTCCCGGATGTATAAAGGTAGGCATCCAAAGAAAAAAATATACAGAGCGTGGAAACGTGGCTTTCCGTAATTCCGCTTTCTTGTTTAAAAAAATGTCTAGCTTTTTACAAAGAAAAATATAAAAAGCTGTCAAGTTATACAAGCGAGTGGAAAAATATCAGTTCACGCACGTCGTTGCCAACCCATGCGTGGATAATGCGAAAAACGCGGGAAAAATTTTGACGCCATCTTTTTTTTTATAGGCACGTAACTGAACAACTACTAAAGAAAGACACAAAAAGTTTGTGTCATTTCACTGTCTTCTCGATCTCTTCAACAGCATTTATGAAGTTATAAAAAGCGCAAGGGAATATGAAAATAATAGTAAAAGAGTTTTATACTTTCGCAGCCTCTTGTAACGTTTGTAAGAACACTGTGGGAGGATGGCACGCTGCCAGCTTCGGCCGGCTGCCTTGCAAAACCTCTGTGACGGTGAAATGATCCAATCCTCTTATCACGAGTGAGCGCCAAGTCAATAATTTTGTGCTCAGTAGCGAATAATGTTTTAACTATTTTTAACCGACTTCCAAAAAAAGGAGGAGGTTCTTAATTCGACTGTATGTTTTTTTTTGTATGTTTGTTCCGCGATATCTTTGCTAATTATGAACCGATTTTAATGATTTTTTTTTGTTAGTAAGGGTATTCTTTCTAAGTGGTCCCATTTAAATTTAGTGAAGATCTGATGAAGAACTTCGGAGATAGACAATTTGAAGTCGGTTTTATTTTTGTTAAAAAGTTTTTTATGCTTAAATATATTTTTAACTGAACTGCCTCGTTGGTCTAATGGTAGCAAGTGCGACTGCTGATCGTAAGGCCCTGGGTCCGATCCCCAGGTCGGGCAAAGTGTTATTGGGTTGTTCCGTGTGTAATTCCTCAGTAGCAGCCCGAAGTTTGGATTTGTGCCAGGTTGATAGCAATAGGCTCGCCCCCTATCACATGGGACTTAAAAATGACGGCGAAATGAGGGTGTTACTACACATGTTGTGTTCGGCGTGATGTTATCTATACTTCTATACTAATATTATAAAGAGGAAAGATTTGTAGTTTAGGATTTTTGTATGTAACGAATAAACTTAAAAACTACTGGACCGATTTCAAAAATTCTTTTGCCGTTAGAAAGCTACATTATCACTGAATAACATAGGCTACGGGCGGAGCCGTGAGGACACAGCTAGTGTTATGTATTTTTAATTAGGTAAGTATCTGAAAATGTTGTTCAATAGTGGGTCGTATGGATCGGGATCAAAGACATTCTTTCAGACCTTTTTATTTAACATAACCTTTTTATTCCTAGCCGAGCAAATATTTACAAAAGGTCCATTGTAGTAGTTTCATAAAAAAAAACTCCGTCGTCAGCTCAAACAGTAACACGATAGAATCAAAACACGAACTAGGACAACGGAAATTGAAAAAATCTAACCGGATATTTTTGATTCATGTTTCATATTTATATTTGTACTGTTCCATTTTCTATATCGCCACAGACTATTGGGCCAACCTTTCCAATCTTTTATCAAAACCTAGAATATTAACAAACCGGAGTTTCACAAAATCCGTTCGTTGCTCCTAACCTTGATCCCAACTATGTTGGGGTCAGCATCCAGTCTAACCAGATGCGACTGAATACCAGTATTTTACACGAAGCGACTGCCATCAGACCTCCACAACCCAGTTACTGGACAATGCCGATATCCTACTCGTAAAGACTGTCATAGGTTTTCGTATCGTTCTCCGAATCACGGAGAATTCGTTATCGGTATCTATAACGAATGGACACCCATCAACAGACTGACCGTGGCAAGCGCAGCTTAACCTTGCAAATCATAATTATGATCCGCGCGGTTGTTAATTAGCCGACGAGCCTCCATAGCCACCTTCAAAATCTCATACTTTTATTTATGTTCTATTTTAGTCAAGCCAGCAACAATCAAGCAACTATCTAAGTTATTTGTATGAACTTGTAAGAGCTTAATATTAAAGTATTATCGGATCTATATCAAAGTTTCAGCTAACCTCATACCAGCTTAACGTGTTTCAGTCTAGTTACGAACAGATGAAATTATTAACCGTCTCTACAATTAACTGTTTATCTAAGATCTGCCATTAATAGCGTTACATATCATCATGAATATTTTTGATATTACATGCTTACATTACAAGACTTTCATAATTGACGCAATAGAGCAACATTTCGTAAATATGAAAAGAAAATTGAACACATAACATCAAGGTTGTATTCTCCGAAGAATTGGGCAGAGGTGTATACTAACACCCTCATTTCGCCGTTATGTGGGGGCGGGCCTATTGCCATCAACCGGGCACAAATCTGAACTCCGAGCATCTACTGAGGCATTCCAGACTGTAAAACCCAACCACACTTTGCCCGACCTGGGGATCGAACCCAGGACCTCACGATTAGCAGTCGCGCTTGCCACCACTAGACCAACGAGACAGTTGAAAGATAGAAGAAAAAATGAAATATAATACAAATCTTTAAAAAACGTCGAGTTTATTCCACGGATAAAACTTAACCGACGCGGCGTAGTTAGCAAAGTCGGCCATTACTAAAATTTTTAAATAAATTTTATGGGTAAGTAACTATGTTAACAATGATGTCATGAAATATTAATATACAAAATAATGTCAAAATAACTTAGACGATTACGTTCACAAAGCCTCCCATTATACTAATATTAATGCAAATCTTTACATGTCAACCAAGAATAAAGTTCTAATTTATCTTGCCAAAATGCTTAATTTTATTTAGCTTGTAAATTTACTAAAGCTTTTTAACATGACATCAAAAATAATGTCCCTAGAATTTCAGCTTAGCATAATAATCTTAATGGAATTCAGATGACAGCCAAGAAAGTCTAGATTTACTTAAATTTTAGGCATCTTCTAAACAAAAGTAGCTAACGACAGAACTTAGCAAAATAATAAAAAATAATTTCAGTATTTTTGTCATTAAAGGTATCTTATACAATAATTATACCATTGGACCACAAAATAGAATATTATACATTTTCTGAGACATAGTTATTCTCTTCACGAAAAAAAAAACAAATACTTACCATAAACCTAGGTATAGTTTACACGAGCTTAGTACCTTGTCATTACTGTAATTACTTATCGCTAATTAAATAGGACCGGCTTCTATTCACTCACACTTGCAGTGTGACTAATACTGAATAAGCATTATTTCAGCATGTTTACACGTTGTGTAAGTGACAAGTACTAAACATTAGTGACTAATCTCGTGTAAACTATGCATTATGCACTTTATTAAAGTTGGCCGAAAGAGATGGCCGGTACTATTTTTTTATAATATAAGTCCATTGGATTTCATAATTAAAAGATTTTTCAAATACTCTTCATCGAAGGTACATCAGATAGAATAGATTAAACCCATAGGCAGTTTATAAAAACCATGAACAACATTGCGAGAATTACCCGTAAAAACTTTCTAAACGGCGATGAGAACACCATGATGGCGTTAAAAGTTATAACAAAACCAACAGTTATATCACCTTGTTTCACAGAAACTCTCTCTTTCATTGCAATGTGTTCCAAATTTGTCGAAAACTATTTAATTATAGTGTGATTTGAATCGGTGAAATGTTATTTATTGCAGAACTAGTTTTGTATAATGAGGCTCTGTAATTAAATATCCAAATTATTTTGAAATGAGCTAGTTTAAAGCCTTAATTTTGTGTTGTTTTTTGTTTTATTTTATTTCTTAGATTAGTTTAAACGCCAATTTTTAACGTGATTAAGCCCAGCCGCACGCTATAAATAAATTTAATGACGCGCGCCTGAAGATGCTGCTCATACATTTAGTACTAGACCCCCGTACACTGTCAGAATTTGCCGGATCTGGCAGCATGTAGGTAGTACAAAATGTACGCGTCCTAATGCGCAAAGGGCCTTCACGCACGCGTCAGAGATTTCTGATAATGTGCGGCCGGGCTTAAACCTACTAAAATTGTTTTTTTTTTTAGCTTGTGGAAATCCGCATGGACTATCCCCCGTCTGGGGAAGACGGGGGGGTGTGCCGGACTTTTACCGGCTAAAACCACCATGGTGTCCCTCCTTCTGACCTAAGGCCGGGGTCGCGGAATTCGCTATTGCATGCACCGCAACCCCGGCAGGTCCCGGTTCGCCAACCCATGGCGGACCTCTCGTCTATCTTGGGCGCCCTAAATATTTCCCTTAGAAAGGAAACAATTGTAAAAACGATTATATTTATAAACTTTGTTTAACTAATGGCAGGTCCTTACATGCTGTTAATGTTAATTAACAGGCATTTTGTTCCTCGAAAATCTATTCGGCGACCTTCTGTACGATTTTCGGGGCGGCCAAGTTAAATTGGCCGTATTGTACGTTCATACATTTATACGTTTTATTTTAATACTAGCGGCCCGTCCCGGCTTCGCACGGGTGGACATTTTCCCCGTTTTTGCAACATTTTTCATTTATGCGCCGCTCCTATTGGTCGTAGCGTGATGTTATATAGCCTATAACCTTCCTCGATAAATGGACTATCCAACACAAAAATATTTTTTCAATTCCAACCAGTTGTTCCTGAGATTAGCGTGTTCAAACAAACAAACTCTTCAGCTTTATAATATTAGTATAGATTATCTTAACTATACCTACTTAAGATCTACATACACGATATCAGATAATCTTTAGATACCTTTTTTTTTCTTTTTTTTTTCTCGTTGGAAAATCCTCATGGATGTCCCTCGCCCGGGGAAGGCGAGGGGGTCTGCCGGACTCTTACCGGCTAAAAACGACCGTACGGCCAGGGTCGCGAGATTCGCAAAAGCATGCACCGCAACCCCGGCAGGTCCCGGTCCGCCAACCCATGGTGGACCTCTCCTCTGTGGAATCTTTAGATACCTACTTTTGAGATTAGTAGGAAAACAGTTTATCGTTCGAAAAACAAAAATTTTACACTTTCCCACTTCATTTTACATTAGTGAAACCAGCCACAAACAATAAGCATAAAGTAATTTAAAAAAAGTGAACTTTGTTATGCAAATTAACTGCTCGTGGAAAAGTATAAATAAACACTAATGCAGTTTTGGTTAAATAAGAGAATCAAGAAAACAACTAGAGCGCGACGAGATTATTCAATATTTAACGTAATTTTATGAACCTTCTTTGTTCAAAGATGTTAATTTAGTCACCGTTAACCTGATACCAGTTAAGTATATAAAAAACTGCAGATGAAAGTGCTTCATCCGTACAGATATCGAAGTTACTCGATAAGTCTGTATGTAGGTTGAACAAAAGAAACCTGAGAGCATTATGTAGGTACTACTGAAATAAAATTGAACACCAACTTTCTTGCAGTTCACAGCTGGTCATCTAAAAATAGGAAACCTTGTCAATAAACGAAAGTAGCTCCTTAGCACACTTAGCCCATCCTAGTCATGTTAAGTAAGCGGATTGGTGCAGAAGTGTAGATCCATTATAATCTTCTTTTTATCGTGTGGTTAGTGACCAACCTGGTGTCAGAGTTTATGCCGCTCATGTCCCTGACTTGGCTTCACATGCCGTTGAGAAATATCTCTCAGGCTTGGCGGTTTCCTCACGATATTTTCCTTCACCGTTTTTAAGCAAGTGATAATTATACAATACGTACATGATTCCGAAAAGTCAGAGGTGCGTGCCTTAGGTTCGAACTCGAGACCTATGACTTGGCAGTCGGACGGTCACACCACTAGGCTATCACTGCTATCCTTCCTCCTAGCCTTGTCCCAATTATCTTGGGGTCAGCTTCCACTCTAACCAGGTACGGCTGAATACCAGTATTTTACACGGAGCGACTGCCATCAGACCTCCGCAACCCAGTTCCTGGGCAATGCCGATATCCTAAGGTTAGACCGGTTGTCAGACTTTTGGGCTTCTGACTTCCCGTAACGACTGTCATAGGTATTCGTATAACACCGGGGACCGACTATTTAACGTGCTCTCCGAGGCACGGAGGGGTTATGATGTGTAATGAACGGTCACCCATCCACAGACTGGCCGCGGCAAGCGTAGCTTAACCTCGCAAATCGTATGATCCGCGCGGTTGGTAATAAGCCACGAGCCCCACTATCACTGCTATCCATTACAATAAAAATCTAATTACCTAAATAAAAATGGAAACACTTCAGCGATCAGCTGACATACAACCAATTATAAAGCGGAACCCAGTAGACAGTAATACACTCGTACCTATGTTATTAAAAACATGCATTTTTATTTGTCCGAGATTCCGATTCGTGCGTGCACGGTGTATGCGAAAAGAGTGCCCGCATACACGCATATCTGTTTTAACAAATACTGGCTACAAACATGAATTTTGTGAATACTTTATTGTTATTGGTTCCACAACACTGAAGAAATACTATAATTTAATGTCCATTGTTAATGCAATAATTATTTTATAATGTAACAATCTATCTATATAAATAAAAATGATTAGCCAAATGTGTTGCTAAGCGCAAAACTTGAGAATGGCTCGACCAATTCGGCTATTTTTTTTATATATATTCCTTAAGGCATAAGGAAGGTTCTTATGTAGGTAGAGAAAAAACAAAAATTGCGTGGAAAATAGTAAAAACAACACTTTTCTTTTCCCACTACAGGCCAATCACTTTTGACAGAACAAAGTCTGTCCGGGCAGCTAGTATTAAATATGGGAAACTTTTTAAGAACTATAAGAGTTCCGTTTTGATTGACCTTTTCGGTACAGAACCCTAAAAAGGCCTGACAGACAATACGTAATGGACGTAGTTATGCGAAAAGGATCCAACCCACACATTTATGAGATATTCAATTCTTAAGTTTAGACTGTATTTCTTCATTGGTTCTTTGATTTAAATTTCTTGATTTTATTGTAATTAAAGGACAAATGTATAATATTTAACTTGTTAAAGTGTTATTATCTGTAGTTTGGCTTAAGAAGTTTAAGCGAGTATTTTGATATAAATAACTCACTTTCGATAAGTTTGTGGGTTGGATCCTTTTCGCATAACTACGTCCCATTCAGAAGTAAGAATTTAATTTTCCATTTAATAACATACGAGAAGTGCAAGAATATTTCCCTTTGTCATTCTAATACAATAAAATGGAAAGTTAATCATTTTTTAAACTTTCACAAGCCAGTTAATTTGAGGTAGCCCTATATTTTATAATTCAACATAACATAACATCACGCCTGTATTCCCCGAAGGCTTGGGCAGAAGTGTATAGTAACAACCTCATTTCCCCGTCCCATGTAATAGGGGGCGAGCACAAATCCAAAGTCCGAGCTGCTACTGAGGAATTTCACACGGAAAAACCTGATAACACTTTGCCTGACCTGGGGATCGAACCCAGCACCACTAGACCAACGAGACAGTTGATTTTAGAATTCCTCACCGTAAAAGTATATCGTCAGTGGAAAGGTAAAAAGACTAAGGCGCCAATATACCTACTTTACAGTAGAGAGAGATACAAAGTATTTTTTTAAGAAAATAAACATAGTTATTTTTCTTAGAGTATACATATTAAATAGATAATTTAATTACATATTTAAAATGTACACTCTAAGAAAAATAACTATATTTATTTTGTTAAAAAAATAATTTGTATTTCTCTACTGTAAAGTAGGTATATTGACGCTTTAGTCTTTTTACCTTTCCACTGACGATATGTATGAACACACATACAAGAAAACTGGCATACATCTTATTATACCAAGTGCAATCATACTTAACGGTACTACCGGTCATGCCACGGAATGCGGGTAGGTAGGCACACTGTCTCTATAATCGCTCTAATAACCGTGCCCTCATCTAACGTAATTATAACCTTCGTTTAGAAACAAGTGATTGGGAACAGGTAGAAGTTTCTCTCCCGATAACTGATAGTAATAGGAAATGAGACAGTCTGTTTCGATTCAATTAGCTCAGTTAGGTCGACATTTTGATGCAAAATGAACTAGTCACCTGTGATTTTTAACGACCTGTGTACATGGGGTGGTGATTCGGCTTGTGAGCTGATTTGGTAAGCGACCAGCCGCAGGACAAAAATCGACCTAGTGTTAATCACCCTTTATGAAGCATGATTTTAGAAATAATGTATTGTACACATTTCTAGTCTCTCTCTCTCTATCTTAAATCGAGTTTCATAAATAAGCATCGTACGGGTCTGTGACTAGTTTGAGAAATATTTATAAGTAGACTTCAGGATTACTTATAAATAATAAGTTCGTTGGCCAAGCCTCATTGGTCTAGTGGTGCCAAGCGCGACTACTGATCGTAAGGTCCTGGGTTCGATCTCCAGGTCGGGTAAAGTGTTATTAGGATTTTCCGTATGGGATTCCTCAGTAGAAGCCCAGAGTTTGGCTTTGATCCCGGTTGATGGCAATAGGCTCGCCCCCTATTACATCTAATATTTCGCTGTTATGTCCGATGGGACATAACAGCGAAATGAGGGTGTTACTATACACCAGGGGTCACCAATTAGTTTCGCTCGGAGTCCGTTTTAAGAAATGAAATGACCATCGCGGTCCGCAAAACATATTATAGATATATTTTTTATCAAATTGACTTCAGCAAAGATAATGCGGGGGATACATTTTTATTAAATTACGTACTCTGTAGTGCAAGTTGCTGTGTTCTCGCGGTCCACACAAAATGGGTCGGCGGTCCGGATGCGGACCGCGGTCCGCCATTTGGCGACCCCTGCTATACACCTTTGCCCAACCCTTCGGGGAATACAGGCGCGATATTATGTTACTTCAGGATTACTTAAACATGTGTTTATGAAAACAAGTATCCCAAGAAATATTCAACCAACACAAATATTTAATAATATTTTTGCGCATATTATTAAAGATATCTCCTTCAAGAACACAACACTAGCATCATAATTCAAAATTCATGTCACCTCCGCAAAAAATTGCGTATTTTTCATTGTATCTTAATTAGGATTACTTATACCTACATATTGATCAATTGACATATTCAAATAAATAAATGTTTATTTTCAGAAAAATTGAGTTACACTATTCACAAACTTATTTTACCATTAAAAAGAACTCTACAAGAAATGGGGTAACATTAGTACCTGTAATAATGAAAAAACATTGTATCACAGCCACCCGCGCCTTCTATACTAAATTACAGTAAAAAAAAGAGAGGATCGAACGAGTTAAATTGGGGAAAAAATGATACTTTTAATTATTTTATGTAAACCAACAGCTTATTTTTTTATTGATAATTTATGGCAGATTCCTATAAATTGTGGAGCGTAATTGATTAAGTTGAGACTCTTGTATCTTTACCAATAACGAAGCAAAGACCTCATAGCTTTGCATAATAAACCCTTTCATAATGGAAGTAGCTATCACAGGTAAAATTAGCTTACGAGACTATTTATATGCCCAGTTTGCCAATAAAAGATGCTACCATTGGTAAGCAAAACGATTCGTTTTTAATCGACTTTAAAAAGGAGGAGGTTCTATATTTGATTGTTTTTTTTTTATGTATGTACACCGATTACGCTGAGATTTATGATGCGATTTACGTGATTCTTCTTTAGTTTGATGCGGTATAGTTGCCATTTGGTCCCATAAAAGTTTAACATAGTTTGGCCCGGTAGTTTTCATTTTATGAAGATTATTATTTTTTTATGAACATTGTAGTTTACGTGGACGATGTAATTATTCTACCTGATGTAATCTAGAAAAATCCTACTGTAGTTTACAGAACAACCTATAACAGACACTAAAAAGTAAAAAAAAACTACGTTTAAAAAAACCGACTTCAGAAACTAAAAAGTATAAAATAACTTAATAAAGATTTAATTTAATACACCTCTTATGCAAACCTAATAATACCTTTACAGTTTCAGAAGTCGGTGCCTTCAATTTGGTTCAGCTTGGATTAGCACAGACTTCTGAAACTGTAGGTATTAGGTTTGCATAAGAGGTGTATTAAATGAAATCTTTATTAAGTTATTTTATACTTTTTAGTTTTTGAAGCCGGTTTTTTTAAACGTAGTTTTTTTATTGTTTATATGAACCGAGCATTTACCAATAAGCTCGCAAATATTTTATCCCTGTTGCTAACTAACCGGTCCTCCGCACTTAACACTTGCTACGGACCGTATTTAATAAAGAAAGCAAGCTAGATCAAACACACGTCTCACATTACAGGTACTTTCGTTCCTGTCCTCTTCGTCAAGCGTGTAATATTTCAAACTCTCGCCACGAACCAAGAAAAGTTATCACACAACGCTTTTACTTACTTTCATGTGAAACTCGTGAGACATTGTCTTAACGCGCAAACGTGCGTAAACGCAGATAAATGTTGAACATTTCAAACGAAATGATTGTAGTATATCATAAGTGAATGTGGTTACTTATCACTACGCTGAAAGAAAGTAGCCTGTCTGTCTGTCCCGGTGACCTAACTTAACCTCTTGATCTCGAAAACCACTGAGTTAGTTTCAACGGAGTTTCAGATGGATGATAGCGTTTTTTGCTTGCTAGTTTCTGGTTCAAAATTTGTGATCATTTTTTCAAACACTTGATGGCATCCAATTCAACTGAAATTTGGCATACCTATGTAAACTCGGTGACAATGCAATAATATGGTGCCTACCATGGAGCCGGTCTGAAGATGGACCCGGAAGATAAAAGCTTGTTTTAAAAAGGGTTTTTATATATGAAGCTTCGTAAATGTGTTGATGCAAGTCGTTGTCAAGCAACGATTTGAAATTTTTGTTTTCAAAATGATTCGCATTTATTTTTACGTAAATAAACATAATTTGTTTTATTTTCATGTAATTTTATTGTCTTTATTTAACAATAATTACGATGCCTATTGATGGTAAAAGGGTAAAAACAACAAAATCTTATACTTAACTAAACAATAAGTACCATTGTTTTCTTAGTGATTCAAAACATGACCCCTTTTGCTTTACTATAAACGTTAACCCCATCATTAAACTGATCCTATAGTAGATTTCAAGTAACCGAACTGAAGGTATATTTTTGACAATAAAAATTACATAAAATAGACAACTAACTAGATTTTATTACACTTGAACAGTCTGGCGCTACTTGGAAAAGCCTGTATCAAAGAACATTACACTAACGTTCCTTTGTACACGAGATAGGCGGAGTTTCAAATGAAACGACCAAAATAACAATCAACACTAAGGTTCGAGTTAAAAAATATATCACGATTGATACAGGATATGAATCACATAAAACAATCTTTTAAGAAACTGTTGAGTGCGGCAGCTCATTAATAAGAATTAAATCGTCAGTGGAAAGGTAAAAAGACTAAAGCGCCAATATACCTACTTTACAGGAGAGCGATTCAAAGTATTTTTTAAAGAAAATAAACGTAGATATTTTTTTTTTACTGTTAGAAAAATAACTATGTTTGTTTTCTTAAAAAAATACTTTGAATCGCTCTCCTGTAAAGTAGGTATATTGGCGCTTTAGTCTTTTTACCTTTCCACTGACGATATATTTAAATTGCCTTTACTGACTCACCATACATTGGAGCTGTGGTCGTGCAATTGACTCGAGACCACGACGCTCAAGACGGAAGGGAAAAAAGATGCACGCGCCACCGTTGATATTGACACAGGAATAGAGCAATAAAGCAGGCACAGACAATAACCCATAAATCCTACAGAAACTGTTATTCTTTATTCTTTACATAGTATAAAACAAAGGCGCTCCCGCTGTCTGTACGCTTAGATATTTTAAACTACGCAACCGATTTTAATGCAGTTTTCAGCAATAGATAGAGTGATTCAAGAGAGAGAGAGAGATTCACATTAGTATCTACATTGCACTCGTACGAAGCCGGGGCGGGTCGCTAGTGTGGTATAAATTACAATGTTGATGCCCATACAATTTACAACCTAAACATTAACAGATTAGATATTCTAAAAGTTAATTTAAAACGAAACAGGAACTTCGTTCATTATTTTAAAAGTTGTCTCAAAATTATGTGTAACAGTATTTATGTTACAGTTATATACGAATAAACAAGTTATTAGGAACTAAATTAAAACTGTTATCTAAATGAAACCAGTTTATAAATTACGTTATGTCAAGTAAAAAGTTCATTGACTTGATATTATGTTGATGTGTTAAAGAAGGGAAAATTGCCAAGTTGACTGTTATTTGTCGGTGTCTTCTAAAGGATATTCGTTGCTATGGTGCTGACAAACAATTTACTGTAAACGACCTCTAATTAGATGGGACAAGTTCTGACACGCAACTGAGTATCCGGTTCTATGGAGCATAAAATACACCGAAGTTCATTAGAAGGTAAGCTCAAATTGAGACCCGGACATCTAATTGTTGAAGGACTGCTACCAAAGTAGAACAATCTTAACGGAAAAATCTACTCTGGTAACAAAACATGGTGTAAAATATTCTCCTACATCCAAGTAGTGATATCTTACAGCTATCTCTACCAGTAAACGCAGTCAAAGATCTAAAAGTCAAGTTAACACACACACAAGTATGATGGGAATCTTAATAGTGCCACGGGATGATGATAACGTGATCTTAATTGTTATCACAAAGAAAATATTTCGTTGATAATATTATAGCAAAACTAAATCAGTAATAACAATCCATCAAGCTTTAATTAAACTTTTACTTTGCGTTCAAATACGTTCAGAAATTACAATTGGTGATGCAAGCAAAGTAAATACTGCAATTTCATCATTAAAGAAAGAGATTGGTTTGCTGCGGTTTATAAGATAATATTCACGATATAATGCAGTTCTTAATGAAATAAAACTCGTTGAATACACGAAATGACATGACGACCGCAATCAAGAAAAAAACCGCGACGAAATCAAGGCCAACGCTTTAAGCTTTAAGCAAGTCGTATTTCTATTTTTGTTCAACAATATTCCAATTAAATACACTGGAGACGACTCAAATTAAAGCTTTACTTATTGCAATATAATTATTTATTCGTCTTAGAGTGGATCAAGCACCCTTGTCTCCTACACAATTTCTCCCCATCATTATCAACAAAATATATTCATTTATTCAAGTGTTTCGCCGGCAGACGTTGAAGAGATCAAATTGTAATATTTTAAGTAATTCCAATGTTTTCCAGGTAAACTTGAAATTATTCGCACTCAAACGAAACTTCCTCTTTAAATTCAAAACTGTTTAAACTCACCTTTAACACTGTTTCCAGCTCCTCGCACCTTAACTCCGAAAAAGTGTTCCTTCTTCAATATTTCACAAACTTCCACTTTAAGCCTCAGGCACGATAAAAAATCACCACGTCGATATGAAAACATGAAATCTCCATAATTCGCAACATTTCACAAATCACATTGAACTCGCGAAGAGTTGAGAGCTTGTAAAAGGCTGTATTGATAAAAGTTCTGTCACACGCCACTGCGTACCGTAATGTGTCACATTAAAAGTTCTCGGTGCAAACTTGGGCTTCTGTGCCTGACTTATTACGAGGATTAGGGAGTTCGCTATCGAATTGTTCGTTATTTGTGAATATTCGTTTAAAACTCGACCGTTTGCTGCGGGGGAGTGTGCGCGAGCGCAATGACGCGTGCAAGTTGTCGGGGAGGAGGGCACAGACCTCGAAGCGTGTGGCGGCGCAGGCGCCGACTGCCGAGACACGAGTACCGTTGCTCCGAGAGTGGGAGCGAGGTCGGCCAAGTCGGCAGGCTTTGACATTTCTAAGTTATTTCGTTACTTCATATCGATGTCATGACTCGCTTTTGTTATTGTTGCTGGCCTGGCACAGATCCGCAGTACTATTCAGCCGGAATTGTAGCATTTGTTGATTACCTTGATGGGTTATTTAACGATGCAAAACATCAAGTGAGAGGTTTCATTCATTACTAATGAGAAATGCAAGAATTTCATGCCGGAGAACTCGTCTATCTGAAGGTCAAGTTGTCGTTTTAGTAAAAAGCTTTTATAGGCTCCATACTAACTAGTCACCAGTCACTTGGAAGTATTCGTACAAATTGAAGCCTCTCAACATTTATCTAACTTGACATGCGATAAATATTTTTACAATAGTCAATCTACAACCATAAAACGACAAATTATTCAGTTTACGATCGCAATAAAGTAGCTCGGTCTAACTCAAGCTGTTCACGAGTTCTTGAAGCGATAAATCTCATAATCACATGTCCAATGTCGTGACAAGTCTCGTGTAATCTCGTACAGAATCATGTACTAGATCTCGACAAGGTCCCTGGTATTTCTCCAAGATTTATTTGCATAATTGATGTGTTAAGTTGAATCTAGGAAAGTTACCCCACTAGTCGTGTCTGATTTTGTATTTGTTGTAATTCTTGCGTTTTCTTGGTCTTATTAGCGATCTACAGAAAATATCGTTGGTTTTCTGTGTTGCAAAAATGTCGTTTTCTACCCAAAAAAAGAATATTCTTCACGTTACAGGTACGTGGACATCTCACACAACTCGTTTCTGTTACTTACCTACAAGATATGAAATGTACCTACTTTATATTGCAGCTAGTTCACACAGAAACTGCTTACAGGACCCGTTGTAGCGGATCCGTTTTTATTTTGTTAATGGCGTCTGTAGTTGAATGAGCGAGTTCACATACATTTAGTATTCCGAATCAAGTAAAAATACTAGATACGTAATTTTTATCGTATCCTGCCTGCCAGATGCGAAACAGCTGCCATTTGTTTAACCGATCCATCGGTACAGATGTGAACATCACATCCAGCACCAACGGACCCGTTAAACCGTATCCGCTGTGTGAAAGGGCTCTTATACACAATTAAAATATAAAAACATCATATCGCTGACTGAATTCATTAGTGGCACAAGTAAAATTTTTGACATTTTGAGTTAGTGATGAATTCGTGTCATAAATTACGTACTTTATTTTATGCATTAAAGACCCAGCGTGTTAGTTTGATAAGATTAGTCCAGGCATTAATCCAAAAAGTAAAAAAAAAATGCAATACTGGTATAAATCGAAGTCACCATCTTCTGGTCCTCATATTAATCAAAATAACAAAAAAAAACATCAATATTATTACTGCTGGCAACTGAAGCATTAACGTAGATATATAAAAACTAAACATCAACTATTTATTCCATACAGTACACTCAAAACGAGCTAGAATGTGCGCGCGCACTTGTCAACGAACATTTAATTGTGCTTTTTTCTCAAATTGTTGAATTTTGTTTTGTGACACTATTGAATTCAGTCAGCGATATAGATAATACGTGTTACATGAGTAGCAGAATGGGCGGTCTTATCGTTAATCGTGATCTCCAACAGACAACCTCTGGATGGACAAGAAAGTCACGAGAAATGGATAACAGGTAGTCCTTCCTCCAGAAGTCGCCCCGCGAAGCTACGATTTGGGCAGATTTAAAAGAAGTGTGAAGACAGTTCTCTCTGAGAAGGATAAGCAATGCATCAACAATGCCTCTGGTATGGCCAATGTCCACAGGCGGCGGTTACCATTAACCATCAGTCGACTGCAAAAAAGAATTAGGATAGGTACGCATTAATAATAGCCTACGGCAAACAACTGCTTGTCTCATAGACCACTACTAACCAGAAGGTATTACTCGTGTTAGATATTATATAGATATTGGGTATACGAGTTAGAGCTAACGCTAAGAATAAAATTCGTGCGAATTCCATTCGCAAAATCTGCGTAGGTACTATGAAACCGCGTGGAAGCGCACGCACTGCGAATAATCTACATTATCTATACATATAGGTATACTAATATAAAGAGAAAAGATTTGGATTTTTGGATTTTTGTATGTAACGAATAAACTTAAAAACTACTGGACCGATTTAAAAAATTCTTTTGCCGTTAGAAAGCTACATTATCACTGAGTAACATAGGCTACGGGCGAAGCCGTGAGGACACAGCTAGTAATTAAATAAAATTAAATATTTCATGATGGTTTTTTTATGATTGTTTTATTGATTATGCATGTAATAGAAATATTTGCACGACTGATAAGTCGAATATAGTGAGACTAAAATTGTTTTACCATGTTACTGTGTACCTATAATCTGGCATATAAATAAATTTCATTTCATTTCAATACATCACATACAGATTTACTAGTATTTATTTAATTCGTTGCGGTGAAAAAAACGCACCGCAAATCGCCGCACCGCAGTGCGGGGCAGCCCTTGGTGACAACATAGGTAAGTACACTTCAAAACTAAAAAAAATGTAGTCGTTATTTCATCGAAGATAGATGTAATAACATACTAGATAGATAGAGAAAACTGAGAAAATCGGCGAACAACCATACGTAACAAGGCGTAAACATAAATATAACATTAATCCTAATAAAAAAGAAAACTAGACGAAGTAGTTCCTTATCTTATTTGACGGGATCCCTAACTTGTCCTTGTCTCAGTTTAACTGTCTAGATTGGAATTTCTGCGTAGGATTGAAGATAAACATATTATATTATGTACGAAGTAAGGTAAATTGCGTTAGGTCCTTTTTGTAAACATTTTTTAACGACCAACACGAAATTGTTTTGGAGTCAGTACATCAAATAAAAGATACGCACTTTTTGATGTGAAACATCTAATGCGGCGGTACGGGTGTGAGAGCGGCTGTTGCGTGGCGATGCTCGCGACGGCAGACACACGACGGCAGACCTTCGTAACTCGTCGGCTCTCTTCGGTTTGATTCGGACAGTTTATATTTTTTTTAAAATGAGTTTCGATGTTTCACATCTGCCGGGCGTCCCGCGACAACTTCGTTTTTTCACTAGGTTTAGACTAAACTAGTAGTCTAAAGGTGAGTTTAGACCAAACGAATATAGAGCTAGAGCTAAAACAAGAACACACAGAACGTCGTTGTTTGTTGCTTTTTTTAACCGACTTCCAAAAAGGAGGAGGTTACTATGTTCGTCTGTATCTGTTTTTTTTTTTGTGTATGTTAATCGATATTTTCGCTAATTGTAAACCGATTTTAATGATTCTTTTTTTAATGGATAGGGTATACTTCGAAGTTGGTCCCATTTAAATTTGGTGAAGATCTGATTAAGAACTTCGGAGAGAGACAATGGAACTCCTCAATGACGAACAGTACGCATATTGTGATGATGTGATTATGTTACGAGCAGCGTCTTTAGTAGGTCCAACCAAGTTTTAATTAAGGCCACTAAAATGAAAAAAATAAAAACTGTTTTACAAAAAATTTAAACCGACTTCAAAAAAGAATAAAATAATTACCATATAAAATTAACAGTTTCAGAAGTCGGTGCGTTCAATTTGGTTCAGCGTGGATCAGCACCGACTTCTGAAACTGTTAATTTTATATGGTAATTATTTTATTCTTTTTTGAAGTCGGTTTAAATTTTTTGTAAATAAGTTTTTTGGTGGAAACGATAATTCGTTTTCATCATTTACACCAAAAGAACGAGCAAGAATTACTACAAATAAGAACTGGAATTCTTGCACATGCTCTAGAGATCGCTTCAAGGAGCAATCACGTCCAAACACGAAAGAACGCTCTTAGCCACTGTTCGCACAATCGTGCGCCGTTTACATCAAACGAGCGAGCATTTAGAGCATTCTTAGAACATATTACATCAGCCTGTAATCTTCTACTGCTGGACGTGGGCCTCGGAAATGACCGGTACAACGAACGGTATAAGGAGATCCATAATCTCCTACTTGGCAGACAGATTGGTGAACGCCGTTTGTTGTTATTAGCAAACAACAGGATACTGCCTCCTGTCCACTTAACCCTTAGTTGCTTTATACCAGAGGACCCCAATGCTTAGCTAATAGAGAACGTACCCATAATACGTGACCCGTTCAGGGGGGGAGGGGTCTTCAAAATACCACGCTTGGTCACAAGTGCACTTGGTCACATACTACGGGTGGTCACCGAGGGGGAAAGGGGGTAATTTTTTTTCAAAAATGGGTCGCGTAGTGTGGGTACTTTCCCATATTGCATTTTGGCAAATTCATCGACTTCAAATGTATTTTTGACTGATTTCTAACTGTAGTGAGTTGTGGAGTGAAAAAACATTTAAAAAAACGCACGTTAAATTTTACACATTAAACCTACGACAGTACCTACAATAATACTATCGTCGTCGGTCTGTTTATTACATTTTCAGGTAAAAACTAAGCAACAAAATCATCTGTGTATGTGGGTTATTCCATTAATGGAAAGTCTAAATTAAATTAACGACCTGTTTAAATGAGATCCACTATCGTGGACCCCCATTTCCATCTCACTGACCCCAATTATTTTTTTCACCTACGTGAACCCCTTTTAGGTCGATCTGATCTCATGAGAAAAACAACGAAGTCAACAGGGATTGAAGCCAGATCAACACCAATCCAATATATCCCTAACTCTATAAAATTTACAAATCTGGATCACAGCTAACGAAATCTGTATTATTATCTCGTTCATTCTCTTTGTAGAAAAGCTGAAACCTTTTTAGCTACTTCATCACATACATAGTACGTAAAACCATAAAATAAATACGCTAAATAAAGCAGGAATTTCGTTTAGCCAAAGTTAAATCTGTTTATCCGATTCGTATTGGGAGCATTAGTGACGATTTGCGAGAAGCGCACTTCCCAATCCCGCCATGGTTAAATAATATATGTATTTTCCTTTTCAGGGGAGAAATCTTTTTAAAATTGGTCTTTTCCCGCTAGAAAATCTATTAGAAACATTGAAGAAAATAGTCTGAACATAAACAGAAGTAACTAATAAGAATTTACCGGATTTTCATTTCCTTGACAAGTGTCTTGCATTTCTTTCTAGAACTGATGACGTAGTTGTTATTATTAAGTAGGACAGTGAACCTTCTCTCTGTTGACTTACGGTCGATATTAATAATGTCTTTATTTAAAATATCTGGATTGATATAGATTTTTGACAGTAATTCAATAGAAATAATGTCTAAATCCGACATCAATCCAGATATTTTGGATATAGATCGGTTATTAATTGTTCTGCCTAGCCTTTACCCAACTTAGTTAGAGTCAGTTTCCAGTCTAACCAGATGCGGCTGAATACCAGTATATTACACGGAGCGACTGCCATTAGACCTCCGCAACCCAGTTACAGGGCAATGCCCATATCCTAAAATTAGACCAGTTGTCAGAATTTCGAGCTTCAAACTTCCCATAACGACTGTCATAGGTATTCGTATGACACCCGGGCCCGACGGTTTATCGTGCTCTCCGAGGTACGGAGAGGTCAGGTGTGTAATGAACGGTCACCCATCCACGGACTGACCGAGGCAAGCGCGGCTTAACCTAACAAATCGTATAATCCGCGGTGTTGGTAACCGCGCGGTAATAAGCGATCTAACTACCAACGAGTTGGTAGATAGAGGGGCATTCTTCGAAAAATATTAACAAACATTGAGAACGTCATTAGCATCATCCCAAAGTTAAGAATGCAGATGTTTATTACTATACTTATGATAATGAAAACTGAAAGTATACTGCTGCCGTCAAGCAATAAGACAAGAATAAAAACAATCTGACAATACCTACTATAACGTTAACAACCCGGGAGAAGAATGATTTGTTAAAATAATGTTAAAAATTTTCGAAGATTCACCCTACGCTTATAAATATCGGCAGTCATTTATTTATTACTAGCGGCCCATCCTGGCTTCACACGGGTGGACATTTTTCCCGTTTTTGCAACATTTTTCATTTATGCTCCGCTCCTATTGGTCGTAGCGTGATGTTATATAGCCTATAACCTTCCTCGATAAATGGACTATCCAACACAAAAATATTTTTTCAATTCCAACCAGTAGATCCTGAGAGTAGCGCGTTCAAACAAACAAACAAACTCTTCAGCTTTATAATATTAGTATAGATAAGAAATCCCAGTTATTCCATCATCTTGAGAAGACTAGGCATCTAGACAACTAAACATAAGACTTATCGTGTATTTCGCCGCACCGCACCGACATTCAATGGAATAGCGTTGCCATCACAATTTTGTGACGAATATTTTTTTTATTTTCTTCACAAAACCATTTGGGCGACTTCCGTAGTTCGTCTTGTTTATTGTGCCTTGGTTCGTTCATGATGGATCTATGCGGCACGTGCCTCCGACACCTTCGTATTTATTTTTAATAGTGTTGACGCCATTTATTTTTTTCTTAGAAATCCAATACAAGATTGATGGTCTGTATATTTCGCAGTTGATTGATGAAATTCCAATGAAGAAAACTATTTTATTTTATGGACTGGTAGTGTGTGAATAAGTACCTACTTAGATAAAGTTTGTATAAATGTACCTAAGTAATTACCAGCATGACTTTTAATTATTTATTTATTTTAAAAATAAAACGTTGCCCCACACTAGGATCCTGTATCGTGGGTGCGTTTACAGACACAAATCTTCACACGCACAAACGCCCAGACCTGGAACTACTATTTGTAGGCCATACAAATATTTGATCCGTGCGGGAATCGAACCCACAACCCGTAGCGCAAAAGCCAGTCGCTCAGCCAATGCACCAGACGTGTCATTATGTTAATTAAAATTCCATTAGGTATATCAATAGATTATACTCATCATTTATTTAATTAGGTACTATCATGATTAAAATACTTAGATTAAATACTTAAACTTCAAAAATAAAACATTAACCAAACGTATCTAACGTGTTAACTATCACCTAAAACGTTTATTAGTTCACTAACAACTTATTCGAACATAAACCACGAAAGAATCAGACTGCGAATTAACGAGTTAACTATATAAATAGACGGTTAAGTCCGTAAACTAGTATTATAAAAATATCTTGCGCGTATAAGCCGGTAATGGTCGACGAGGCTACGCTTTCGCGATTTTTAATATTTCTTTCACGCGTGGGTAAGGAAGACGGCACAGAGAGCTGGGCACGACACGACATGGCAAAGGAACGATTTCGTGCGATAAATGGTCTACGACGTTTTGCTTTCAGTGCTTTCTTTAAGATTTTTTTGCCTGGCACCTTCGTAAAAACTCGGTCATCAATTGTTATCCCAACTTAGAGCAACAAATGAGAGAATCAAAACGTTCTAAGGGATTTCTCCCAAAAATACTAAGAAGACCTCCATCCATTAGTCCATACTAACTAATCAGTCGTCTCGTTCTATATTCTCTCCGGTGATAATAAGGCAGAGGCAAAATCTACTCTAGAAGATACCTAAATTCACAAAATAGTGAAGTTATCAAGGGACGAAGCACATCATGTTCTATGTAAGAAGCTCCTTACAGTGCGAGTGAGATAGCCAGTGTCGTTCATTATGGATGCAAATTCCTTCCACTACTTAATAGTCCACGGTTGGACGAGACGCGGCGTGAGAAAATGGTGGCTCGCAGTCAGCCATGCGAAAATGTGGCTGGTACTGGTTGAGTGCTAACATGTCAGTGTCAACGTCTTGCGAAGAAATGTGGAAGATTATATGAATCCCTAATGCAAAATGCATGTTATTTTTCAGAAAAATATGTGGCTGAGGATCTCTTTGGATTATATTTGATACCTATCTTTTCGTCGGATACCTACATACCTAATAGGTCAGTGTATACTTAAGGATTTGGTGGTCTTATCCTCAACATGAAGTCCTCACTACATCCTCACTTGACTACGCTCGTTAGGTGCAACTAAACTTCGAAGATTTTTCAAAGAAGTGTTGATCTATCGTTAAATTTTCTCTCATATTTGTAAAAAGAATCACAATTTACATTATTTACTACAAAAATAACAAACAAGCCGTAATACTTAAGTAGCAGCTGTGGCATCTCTCTAATAAGCTCGAAAGTATTTTATCTATTTAATTTTCTCCCTCCGAGCGTAGCTGAGCGTGCAAGATGGCAGATAAATAATATCATTAAATAATTACCATTCAAATAAATAATGTGAGCCGCTCTGGTCGTTAGGTACCTACGTACTTTTAATAAGAGTACTATGCATATTTAAATTGTAATTAAAGTTCTATCCACCTTATAGGTCCTAGTTATAACTTCCTCAAAACGAAAAAGTTTCAATTGGGTGAAAAAAATACATGCATCTTCCCATAGATATATACGTACAATCTTTGATTATTTACGGGGAATAATAATCGAAGCCTACAATTTATAAACTCTTCATGGAACACTGATCACATGGGACATGACAAACCACTGGTGCCCATGACAATAATCCGCGTGCGAAATAATTCGGAAATTGGCCTAGGTAACCAGCCTTAACCACCCCCTGAGCCAGAGGTTGGATCCTCTACTGCTGTTAACATCCGCTGATAACCATAGGCCTCTCAAACTTCCAATGACCGCAAAAATAGATGGCCCAAGGGGAAATGATTGTCAAGATCACTACACTTGGCAAACAGGTTGGTCATCGGAGTTTGTCATCATTACCTTCAGCAGTAAAGAGGGCCCTGCTGTCTTTCTTCTTGAAGTTCTTGACGTTATTCCTAATACGCCTTTTACGACACCTTCAAGTGGCAGTACCTACTTGGAAGTTTTGTTTATGTTTATTAGCTTTTCTGAATTCCTTAAAACTTAAGGCTCATTTACACGGTGCAAGTTTTTTGAAGCAAGTCTCATACTATCTCTGTTTTTGCCGTAGAGAAAAACAAAGGCAGAACGAGTTTTGCTTCGAGAAATTATCTTCGTGTAAATCAGCCTTTAAATACTTTTTTTATAAAAGTAAGTACCTATGTAAGTAGGGTTACCTAATATCAGTTCTTATTGACCTAATCAAAGACGTCTTATAGTTTCAATGTTAGGACCATCTATTGCGATGTAAACTACGTTAAAATGCTTTGGTTTCTCTCTGCTCTCTGCAGGTTTTGACTATAACTTCCTGACTACTTTCGATATGTCGTACCACAAAGTACACGGAACGGAAATAATAAAGGAAGCATACGAGTGCCAAATAAAAACTCAAACTAATTACAAACTCTTGCATTCTATAGGTATATAAAGTCGTAAAAGCCAACGTCTTAAATCATAATATATCTACAAACTCAGGCAGCACAGAGCACGGTTAAAACTGGGCGCAGCACATAGGTACAGTTTCCTACGTAGTGGTTTAGATACAAAGTCTCATAACAGGAAATACAATCAGTAAATACTTTAAAGAAATCTACCTAGATAATTACCTACCAGTTAATGTGCATGTCCACTAACTTTCCATCCTGTGAATAAAAGAACACGCATCTACTATAATATGCAGTATGCTTACCTAAATCTAAAAAGTTTCCTTTATGTTAATTACTTACTACTAAAATGCAATTTTTTACTCCAAAGGTCTTTTGGATATCGTGAGAAGCGGTACTTCCTTGAACCCCACTGGCTACGCCCATGTTTCGTCATCCAAGAATCGCACACGGGAACTCAGTACGCACTCACACCTGGCAGCCGCTCTTGTGACCACATGGTACCGAGGCAGCTATAGTAGATAACATTAAGATTTAGTTTATATATTATATCTTTACTAATATTATAAAGCTGAAGAGTTTGTTTGTTTGTTTGAACGCACTAATCTCAGGAACTACTGGTTGGAATTGAAAAAATATTTTTGTGTTGGATAGTCCATTTATCGAGGAAGGTTATAGGCTATATAATATCACGCTACGGCCAACAGGAGCGGAGCATAAATGAAAAATGTTACAAAAACGGGAAAATGTCCACCCGTGCGAAGCCGGGACGGGCCGCTAGTAATGGATAAAACGTATTTTAAAAAATATTAGATCATATAATAATATTAGGTCCCCACCTATGAAATCAGCGTTTTGTATGGAGAATTTTAAAGAAGTTGCATTTTTCATACTAACATTTTCTTAATTTATTTAACAACTATGAACACTAATGTTTTAAAACTTTTATGCACTAATGTTTAAAAACTAAGACAACGTATGCCACTTAGATTATGCGACAAAAATAAGTTTTGACTAAGTTAAAACAAAAATAGTGGTCATTTCTGCTAACAAAAAGAGGAGTCATTTTTAAGGTATTTTTTATGTTGAGAAAACTATAACTAATAAGGTTTTTTTACTATTGCTAGTTGGCTATGATGGTCATTATTCGATATAATATCAAGCAATTGATGAATATTTTAAATCATAGCAGTGAAGAAGTTCTCTATTTGTGAGAAAAAAACGCCAATTTCATAGGTGGGGACCTAATATTATTGTATGTTCTTTTTCCTGATGATATCCGAATTTAACAAAGCATTTTTTAATTATTCGATAATCATCATTTCTGAACGTTATATCAAACGTCGTTGACAAAAACAGCATATCCAAAAGTGTTCCAACGTCCATCCATAATACGTTATAAAGCATTAAAGATTGATCAGTAGAGACATGGATTGTACCAAATTCATGTGTTGGAAAAAGATAGAGCAGTCATTTAAACATGTTCAATCAAAGTCAACTCATCAACTGTCAAAGGTCCCTGCATCTCGTCCGAAAAAAAAACTGTAGTGTATCATCGCAATGTTATTATGTCTCTAACTATAAATGTTTATGTGCAATAATTTCCAGGAAAACTAGAATATTTCCAGTGTTTCATAAGGATTTAACTATAGCTATATAATTTTCAATCGATGAAATACATAAAAAGCACCGGGGAAGCTAAATATTAATTTGTATGATGTGGTGAAATTAAAGAGGAAAATTGTAATCGGATAAATTTCTTATCAACAGTATTCGAAAATATTGTTAGGGTGTAACCAATACTACAAAATGTCGGCGCTGTTAACTGCAGACTGGTTCCAGTTGGACTCTTATTACAGGCAAGTAGATAATATAAAATGAGCAAAGTTGTTTTGTTGTTACCATTGTCATGTCCATGTCATATTGTAATCAGAAGTATGGGGCAATTTCTCCACTCTTTGCCTTTCATACCACTGAATACATAAATAATTACAGTATAAAAAAAAGGTAATTTAAAAATCATATAATATCTAGGCAAGTTATAGTAGAACTCCTTGTGAAAGAGTTCATCAGGAGAAATACTATCACAACCAATTTCTGTATCCAAGCAGTACTATTGTGTTTTAGTTTGGAGGCTATTGATGGCGGTGTAGTTAAAAGTACATAAGGGTTTCCATCTCCATCTCTATGGTTGGCTATTCATCCGCAATCCTCTTGTTGTTGTAGGTGTATATCGGCTCCCAGCAGTGAATTCCTCGTTAATCCAATTTTCTTAAAAAGCATTTTATTTGTTCTTTAGATTGATAAACTTATACTTGTACCACCATTGTGCATTGAAGTATTAAATAAATAAACTTATAATACACGTATTAGTTCAATAAACTATCAATTCAAATACTTCTAACACCATCTGTGACGTATGATGGGAAACCTTTATAAACATTTAATCAGTAATTTTTTTTCAGGACAGTCTTTTCTATCTCCTGTAAAATTTTGTATTTTACGCATACACGGTTTTCAATGCTGGCCGTCAATATAGACCTGAAAATTTTATTGGGGCTTCCCGTTGATTTTCATGGTGGATGGTACTCAAACTATCCTGGCCCATCACCAATTTATCTATCCATTAAGTGGAATGCTGAATTTCATTGTCTGTTTTTCAATGCATGGAAAAAAAAATTGATGCAAATTCTTAATAATTTAACAGTTAAATTATTAAGAATTTGCATCTAATTTAACATAATGACACTTATCACGTCATCAAAATTTCAAACTCAATTTTCTCAATAGTATCTTTTTGGTACTTATTGGGTTTTACCTCGCACCCCTCGATATACCTACTTTTAAATCTTTACAGGAAGTTCGACCTGTATACCATGAACTGGTCAATGGATGAAGGGCTAGACAGCATGATTGTCAGTGGAGCTCCATATGGAGGTCCCATAGCTGTGGTAAGAGATAGGAAACAGTTGGTACGAGTCATGGGAAGTGCTAAGCCTGTGATCACTCTCTATAATGGTGTTGGGAGTATTATCTCAAAGATTTTGGTAAGTTAATTATGTTTATGTTATAGCGTAATGAGGGTGTATAAAAAAACACCTCTGCCGAACCCTTCGGGGAATACAAGGCGTGTTGTTATATTATGTTAATTATGTTTATGGAAACAATAAATACAATATTTAAAATAATATTGAGTTATCATACTAAATGATAAACTGATAAATTATTTTTATTTCTGTAAATAAATCTGTTACAAACACATTTACAAGTCAATGTAATGTTTCTTTTAAGGATTAGATGTCACCAGCGTTTCCTATCTAACTAGCTACTTCCCAGAGAGGAGACTAGAGAGTTTTACTAGGAGAACCCTCTCCTAGTAAAAACGATAGTCGATAATTAAAACAACTGTACAAATAACTAATCCAACAAAGTCAATCAGTTTTTTAGGAATTATTAGATCTGTTTTTCAGGTTTAAAACTTGGGACTCACATTATGAGCCGAAACATATCTTTATTAAAAAGTTTATAATGATTCATTTGGATGAAAGAGATTACTTCATTCATTGTTTTCCGATAAACAGTTCAGTCAATCTATCTTGGCCTATTCCAGTGGAACAGTGGTGTGTTAGTCTACATGGGTTGGTCGGACGGTGAGCAACTCCTGTGCTTACAAGAGAGTGGTGATGTACTGGTTTATGACATGTTTGGAGCTTATCAAAGGACCTTTAATATGGGACAAGAAGTCAGGGATACTAAGGTGCGTTTTTTTTTGTTTTTCCTTTACATATATTCATTACAATAGATAGATCACTACAGTAATTTAATACCTAGTGTGTCTAGGCTTAAAGATTAACTAATTTATTAATTATTCTCAACTGAGTTTAAAAAACTCATCCTATAAACAAGCCACGACGAGGTTTTACATTAAAACTTAATAATTACATATCGAGGGTTGCGCGGTAAAACTCAATAAATTCCAAAAAGTCCCTATTCAGAAAATTGAGTTTGAAATATTGATGACATGAAAGTAATCGTCATTATGTTAAATTAGATTATAGATTTTCTGAACAGCGACTTTTTGGTACTTATTGGGTTTTACCGCGCAACCCTCGATATATCAATAGTGAGTCCTACAGAGTACCAACCTAGTAAAGTTCACTATAAAACTTAACTCTATCTCTTTTGCAAAGGCAATAATATAACAGGTTCATTCTATGGTTGTGTAAACAAAATCAATTATGAGAATATGTTTAAGAGTAAACCAAGATAACAAGGTATTTTTTTTTGTAAAGTACTTCACAAACGTTTTTTATAATATATTTGCAGGTGTGTAAAGCCCAGCTGTTTCCAAATCCTCATGGTGTGGGTTTGGCGGTCATCACAACTACCAACCGCATGTTCTTACTCAGTAATGTCTCTGAACCCAAAGTCAGATCTGTACCTGATTTACCAAGTATGTATACAATTCAATTGTCTTCATAAAAATAATAACATTATCTTTCATCACAATCAGCCCGTTACTATACCACTATAGCAGTAATAGGCTAAACAGTGTGATCATCGGACTGCCAAATCTTGGGTCTCGAGTTCGAACCCAAAGCATGCATCTCTTACTTTACGGATTCATGTGCGTATTGTATAATGATCACTTGCTTAAAATGGTGAAAGAAAATATCATGAGGAAACCTGAGATATATTTCTCGACGGCATATGAAGCCAAGTCAGAGGCCCATGGGCGGCGTAAACTCTGACACCAAATTAGTCACTAACCACAGAAAAAGAAGAAGACTATCCCACTGATAGGCTCAGGCCTTTTCTCAGAATGAGAAAGACTTAGGACTTATACCACCACGCTGGCCTGGTGCGGGTTACAGGTGAGAACTTTTTGGAGCGTATATCTATCTAAGCGTATAATCGGCAATGGGGTTAAGGAATCCTATCAAGTCCTATAAACTGTACCACAGTATGGTTAAGCGGGCAGTTTCTACAAATCCACTACAAAATACGTCTTTTGCCGGACTGTGCCACTTTCAGTGGCGGTCCGTACCATCGTAGGGGTCATGACTCCCCCCAAAATCATACACGTCAAATTGACAAACCTAAAAATAGATAAAATACAATAAAATCTTTTTAACAAAAATAAAACCGACTTCAAATTGTCTATCTCCGAAGTTCTTCATCAAATCTTCACCAAATTTAAATGGGACCACTTCGAAAGAATACTCTTTCAAACATAAAAATAATCATCAAAATCGGTTCAACATACAAAAAAAAACATACAGTCGAATTGAGAACCTCCTTTTTTTGGAAGTCGGTTAAAAAAGAGTGCAATTAATTCTAATAATGTGCTCACTTTACTTTACTGTTAATATGACCCCCCCCCTCCCCCTCAAAGTCTTTGGCTTCGACCACGCCTGGCCTCATTAACCTTTTCTTCAACACAATCCACCATAAATAGATAACATTGTAGTAACACAGTATTGTTCACATTACAGGAGCAAATGAACCAATATCGTGTTGGTGCGTCATCAGTTCTGGCTTCCTTGTATGCAGGGACAAGGAAATCTACAAGTGTCAGCTGGGAGAGTCGAGAGCTGTGCTTATGGTAAAAATTATCATTTATTGTAACAGACATAAGGTAAAATGAGGGTGTTACTATACACCTCTGCCCAACCCTTCGGGTAATACAGGCGTGATGTTATGTACTCGTATTTATTGTAACAGAATAGCCTCTTAGATATAGATAGAGTCGTAAGTGGCGATGAACCTGGCATCATAATAAATTGAGCCTGAAAAATGGCATTAGGCTCGGCACCTATTACATGGGACGTATATAAGAGGCGAAAGGTGGCTGCTCCTGTAATTGGACAGCACTTCTGCTTACCTCTTCGGGGTTAACAGGCGTGAATATGCATATGTAGATATAGATATTTAGTGGATAAAAGAACCAAAACTATAGTGATAAAGGACTTTTTTTTACAAAATCTAAATATTAACTATTTTACATACTAGAACCTAGAACATAACGAAACCGAATAATTGGACCGAGCAACGTGCTAACTACAAAGTTATAAGTACGTGTGACGTCATTGTTCATGAATTTTGATATACATTGATAATTTCGAAGTAGCTATCGCCAACGTCCATACTACGTTGAATACACCGGTTCTCGTCCGATCACCGAAGTTAAGCAACATCGGGCGCGGTCAGTACTTGGATGGGTGACCGCCTGGGAACACCGCGTGACGTTGGCTTTTTGCTTTTTTTAGCTTTATTTGTATTTATTGTCATTTTTTGCAACTTTTTATTATTGCTTATACATATATTTTTAAAGTTTGCAACACATGTCGGTTTTTTTATAATAGTATACTAATGAAAACCAATAAAAAAGTTATGTCAAATTCAAACAAGAGCATACAGCAATGTCTACGTTTGGCAGATAGGTAGTTGTGCTTCAAAAGCTTACAAACAATAATCAAATTATGTAATAATTGTAACAATACTTGCATAATAATCAAACCGATTTTTGTAAGAAAAAAAATGCGCACGCAATTTGTGTTTTTTTTGTTTTCATACTTAGGCTTCATACTTTCGATTGGTATGGAATTTATCAATTAAAGAAACCAGTGAAATCTTAAAAAAAAAACATATTCTGGACTGAAATCTTTTAGTCAACCCATTTGCAATATATGTATTTATTGACATATTTAATTTGATAAAATACTTTTCATCTATTAACCAGCTCGGTGAAGGTCGTTCTATACTGGGATCCTATACTATACCTACGACAATCAATTTTAGTTTTGTCCCACCCAATTAAAATTTATTTACATCAGTATCGATTATAATAGGCGGAATCATTAAAATTATTTCCGATTAACTAGCTTTGATTTGTGTAGTGTATTGATAACACTTATAAATATGACGTCACTACTTGCTTAAAGATACAGATTGATAATTTCGAGTTAGCTGTTGCCAACGTCCATACTACGTTGAATACACCGGTTCTCGTCCGATCACCGAAGTTAAGCAACATCGGGCGCGGTCAGTACTTGGATGGGTGACCGCCTGGGAACACCGCGTGACGTTGGCTTTTTGCTTTTTTATGATGTTTGAACAGCAATGTATGTCACGTAATATGGGGAAATCCGAAACTATAAGAGAAAAAGCGGTAGGTATTTAGATTTGGAGAAGGCAAACACTACATTTGAGGTTTAACAGACATAGTGACTTATTTTTTTTATTAATATGTACTTAATTTATTATTTCCAGCGCCCGGACATAAAAAATCCGTATACACAGATTCTGTCGATAGTTTCCTCTCAAAACGGCAAGCACGTGGCATTGTTTACCGACTCTGGTATGCTATGGATCGGCTCGTCGGACTTCAAGACTGCTTACTCCGAAATCGACACTGGTTACATCAAACAACCCAAGGAGTTGATGTGGTTGGTTTAGTATTTTCATTTATTTATATCTCATCAACGTCATTTGCTAAGTGTTTACACAAAACATATTATAGGGCTGACA
Source organism: Amphipyra berbera (assembly GCA_910594945.2). Lineage (NCBI taxonomy): Eukaryota > Metazoa > Arthropoda > Insecta > Lepidoptera > Noctuidae > Amphipyra > Amphipyra berbera. Next base: position 17,732,259 of record OU343128.1, on the reverse strand, counting down.
TCCAATCCAACCGGAAGCGGTTGAGTAACAATGTTATTCAATTATTTTATTTTACTAAACCCATACAAATACACTAGGGAGCAATGAATCCAAGTCACCAACATAAATAAAATAATGTTAAACAATGTATAACAATGTCTCCCGAGATATTAAGTTTTATGTTGGTGACCCGGATTCATTGCTCCCAAGTGTATAATTATGCAATCTTGACATCACGATGTGTAAAAACTTATATTTAAATTCGGCATTATAATCCCCAACGTCCATACTAATATACAGGGTGTAAACTAAATCATGTAGTTCCTTCAAACCTCGTGGTGTAGGTACTGCTGACATAGAATAACCCTGCACGGGATACATTTGGATTCAAAAACCAAAAAAATTACAAGGAGTAAACATGTGCTCTTAACGTGCGGTATTTAATTCGGGGCCCTAAAATGCCGCACGTTAAGAACACGTGTTTACTACTTGTAATAATTTTTTTATTGAATCCAAAACTGTCCCGTTCAGGGTTAATCTATGTCAGCAGTACATCACGAGGTTTGAAGGAATTACATGATTTCTTTTACACCCTGTATTAAGAGTATTATAATACAAGGTGTAAAGAGACCCTTCACCAAGCCGTCAACCATGCATTTAGTACATCAAACTAAGTAACCCTACGCAAAAATTGTTGCTGGGAAACGACTTTTTTTTTGGGTGTAAAATTTCGTTTTACTGTAAAGCTAATTGTAACGCACTCAAAACACTGTGCTGGTAGATGCAATGAGTAGTAAACGGGTAATGGAGGTATTTCAAGTACATTTGCAACCTTCAAAACTAGTAGGTATATTTTATTAAAAAAAAGTTGTGAAAAAGTTGGAACTTTGACCTCCAATATCTCTGTAACTAGAAGGTTCCCAGGCATAATCCAGAACAAAAAAAATATCGCAATGACGTGGAGAATAAGTGCCTTTCGGCTTCGTTAAGGGTCTTTTTACACCGTATATAAGAATACTCAAAATAAATGTATTCCTCGCCTATACATTTCAGGTGTGGTTCGCAAGCAGTAGTAGCCCATTGGGACGATACAATGTGCATATACGGGTCAAAAGGCTACTCAGTAACCTACCCCTACGATGGACCCTTCCATCTCATACAAGAAATGGATTGCGTTCGAGTTGTCTCAGAATTAACTCATGAGCTCGTACAAAAAGTGCCATTTGTTGTCGAGAAAATATTTAGAATTAATAGTACGGCCGCTGGATCGTATTTACTTGAGGCTTCTAGACAATTTCAGGTAAGATGATGTTTTTGCCTTTTCCGAAAAAAGCCAATTTACGATCAAAATAAATATCATCAATTCAAATAAATAGTTCATAATATAATTCTTTTATCAATTTGAACAGACAGGGTTGGCTGAAAGTGTTCAAAATTGGGATAATCTTAGGTGACGTTAGTGTTCATAGATAGGTACTTTAAAATTCATGATCCCATTCGTCAACGTCCATACTACGTTGAAAACACCGGTTCTCGTCCGATCACCGAAGTTAAGCAACATCGGGCGCGGTCAGTACTTGGATGGGTGACCGCCTGGGAACACCGCGTGACGTTGACTTTTTGCTTCTTTTTTAATGTTACTAGAATTCCCAAATATAACAGTTTGTTTTTTTTTTAACGTTGCCCCACATTGGTATTGTTATATTTTAACCCTCTTTTTAATTAATATTACAGAACCACAGTCACAGGGCCGACGAATACATAAGGTTGGTGAAGCCGGATCTTGCCACTGCTGTTCAAGATTGCATAGAGGCAGCTGCCTTTGAATTCAACCCTGAGGTCCAGAAGATGTTGATCAGGGCTGCTCAGTTCGGGAAGTGTTTCATCATGGACCCAGAATTGACAGATCTTTACGTCAAAACTTGTCGGTGGCTCCGGGTCTTGAACGCCGTCCGGGACCCCAAAGTGGCTATACCGCTTACATCTGTGCAGTATCCTTTTCAATGAGACCGTTTTATTTAAATCACTACCTAGTTCGAATTCATTCATTTGCATTCGTTTGAAAAGTATCACCGAAACTATTTATATTAAACAAAAGAAATGAGAGCAAGATAACGGTGTTTTGAAGGTGATTGATGTAGGAAAGTGAATTTCGTATTTCGAATTGAGCTAAACTGCCTATGTTACAATTACAAAAAATGAAAACTAATTTACGTTACTGTACCACAAGCAAAAATTGTAAACATTTGTGGAAAGGTCTTTTGTGGACTGCCTTCTTGGTCTAGTGGTCGCAAGCGCGACTGCTACGTATGGAATCCTGGGTTCGATCCTCAGATCGGGCAGTGTTATTGGGTTTTTCCATTAGGAACTTCTCAGTAGCAGCCTGGAGTTTGGATTTGTGCACGGTTAATGGCCATAGGCTCTCGGCCTATAACATGGGACTTTTTGACTTTTTTTTAACACTACTGTTGGTTGTTGATTACACATTTAAGACTGAGCATCCACCAGAGCTGTGCTAAGCTGCGTAGCGAGGAATGTGTTTTGTAAGCACCAATAGAATCAGTTCATTTACCTAGCTTTGCTCTGCGCAGCTCTGGTGGATATGGGCTTAGCGGACCGAGGTTTTTGTTCATACAAAACAAGCGAGAAATGCGAGCGAGAGATGTGTTGCGAGGAATGTGTTGTGAAAAATGTGTTACGAGGAATGTGTACCGCTCCCGCCACACCACCCTCATATTCGAAAAGAGTCCGCTACCTATCGTCGCACCGCTCATTTGTACACATTACGCATTACACATTACCCATTCCTCGCACAGCTCTGGTGGAAAGGGTCACACCGTTTCACATCCTCGCTACACACTTTCGCACCGCACATTTTCCTAACACAGCTCTGTGGATGTCCAGCCTTATACTGTGATGTAAATGAGTAGTATAAACTATGATACCCTAACCACACATCAGAATGGGTAACCTAGGCGAGCGCGTTCTGCTGGACCGTCTAATATGGCGAAGACTGCACTGCTTAGCTGGACACATCGCCTCCTACCTCCAACTGAAGGATGGCAAGACCAGGGTTCTCTCGCATTGGGCGTGTTACAAGGTATGCTATAGATTGCTTCAACCTTCCTTACCGTAGAATAGATCAACATTCATTCTGGAATACTTAGAACTGTTATAAAAACCTTTACCGTGCGCGCCCAAGCCGTTTCTATATAGACTTACATAAAATTAACTGGTTAAACTTCACACGGTTACTAGATATTTTTATTTAAATTTGTTCTGCCTTGTTAGTCTAGTGGTGGCAAGTGCGACTGCTTATCGTGAGGTCCTGGGTTCGGCAAAGGTTAGGCAAAGTGTTATTGGGTTTTTCCGTGTGGATTTCCTCATTAGCAGTCCGGAATTTTGAGCCCGGTTGATGGCAATAGGCTCACCCCCTATTACATGGGACTTAAACATAACGACGATATGAGGGAGTTACTATACACCTCTGCCCAATCCTTCGCGAAATACAGGTGTGATTTTGTGTTCTATTCAGGGACAACTTTATCCGATGGAACACTTACAGATTATATAATAATTATTATGACTGTTAACTTATTGAGCAAGAGTTTCGCATTTCCAAGCTCTCTCGTTCTGGATTTGCGCTATGAATCTCTCACTAGCTAATCGTGAAAACTATTCTATCGCGCGATTCATAAACGCAGTAAGTAACATTTTGGGCAAAAATCAGTTAAATATATGTTCGTAATCACAATCCTATGGTGATTACGAATATATATTTAACTCGTTTTTGTCCAAAATGTTACTTACTGCGTTTATGAATCGCGCGACAGTATTTAGCGCTAGCATTATGCCAAAGGTTGTCTAGTAGATATCGCTATCAGCGATAAGGCCGCCATTGTACCCTTTAATGTTTGTTATTGTATAAGAGCTGTGTTACAATTTTGGTGTACAATAAAGTATATTCTATTCTATGCACTTACTGCCCTTTTAAAAATCAGGAGTGAATGACATCTAAAAATATCTTGTTTCACACCAAAACAGGTAACACAACCGCACTTGGACAATGAGAGTGCCGCCCGTGAGATAGGAGACAAACTACGGAACGTGCCCGGCATATCGTACACTACTATTGCAATGAAAGCTGCTGAAAAGGGAAGGAAAGCGCTTGCTATCAAAGTAAGTAATCTATGATAAATGATGGAATCAGGCGTTACTTTGCGGAAATCCATGACCTATATACATATAAATAGACAATAAAATATTTAGTGTTAATTCCGCGAAAAAATAGTTGGTCAAGCATGAAATGCAGTATGCAGCACCGCCCTCCCGCCCGCAAATATATGCAAATGCAGAAAGTGCGATTAATCGCAACTTACCTATTAACTGTTTTTTCGCGGAATTAACACAAAGATTTCATTGTCTATTTATTTGTAATCTATGATGTCAATGGCGCTGATTCTGTTGGCTTGTCTAAACTTAGCTATAAAATATCACATAGTAACGGGCAAAACAAGGAAGAGACGGATTTTTTTGAATTTTCATACTAGTTTAGTTGAAACTGCCTCGTTGGTCTAGTGGTGGCAAGCGCGACTGCTAATCGTGAGGTCTTGGGTTCGACCCCCAGGTCGGACAATGTTATTGGGTTTTTCTGAGTGGAATTCCTCAGTAGCAGCCCGGATTTTGGATTTGTGCGTGGTTGATGGCAGTAGGCTCGCTCCCTATTACATGGGACTCAAACATAACGGCGAAATGAGTGTATTACTATACACTTCTGACCTACCCTTCAGGGAATATAGGTGCGATGTTATGTTTAGTTGATAAGCAGTCATAGTCTAGTGGTTTAACGCTTATCATTATAAAAACACCTCCAATTGTAGGGATGACCGCCAGTATTGTTATAATTTTATTATTCTATGACGTCATTGTTCATAGATACAGTTTGATAGTTTTAGTATTGCTATCGCCAACGTCCATACTACGTTGAATACACCGGTTCTCGTCCGATCACCGAAGTTAAGCAACATCGGGCGCGGTCAGTACTTGGATGGGTGACCGCCTGGGAACACCGCGTGACGTTGGCTTTTTGCCTTTTTATGATTGATATTAATCGTAAATTATTTTAAATATAGGTAAAATCTAAATATTTTGTCAATGGATTTCAACATGACTTTTCTATATTAGTAGACCAGGTTCGAAAATTTTTGAAAACAAATAAATAATAGTAGGATAAAACCCATTGGAAAAGGAAGAGAATATAACTAAAATGAAAGGAAAAATAATTTACGGGCGATCTGCGGTCGGGAAGTGGATGGGGGTGAGTTTTTAAGGGTACAAGACGGTTTATCTCGATTTCTGGCAAAACTACAAGTCCTATAGATAAAGTAAAATGGCAAAGTTGTAGGTAATAAAAAGATCTACAGCTTTTGTATTTACACTTTTTTCACATAACCTCAAAATTTATGTGAAAAATTCAAATAACCAAGTTTTTGGTTTTTTATTTTTATCTTTTACAAAAAAGATTTTTTTTTCACGAAATTTGGTGAAAACTTACCTACCTACCTATTTATTGAAAATTAGGGTGCTTTTTCGTATTAAGTTAAAATAAGGTCAAAAAATAAATATTTTAAATACAAAAATTACCTACAGTGTAAACACAATTTTTTTGATTTAAAATATTTATTTTTTCTCCCCAATTTTTACCCCAAGGACTCTAATTTTCAATCGAAAATTCTCACGTCAAAATGTCAGCTTTTTTAAAAAAGTCAGTGGGCTTTTTGTTCGTTGAAATCTCTACTTTCTGATGGTGTAAAAAAAATATACATTATGTACCATGGTAAATGTCCTCAGGAAATGCAAAGAAATAAGGATTATAATAATAAGAAATAAGGTGAAAAAATTAATATTTTAAATCAAAAAAATTACAGTATGTTTGGGACATACAAAGGTAAGTTTTCACCAAATTTCGTGGAAAAAAAAACATTTTTTTGTAAAAGATAAAAATGAAAAACAAAAAACTTGGTTATTTGAATTTTTCACATAAATTTTGAGGTTATGTGAAAAAAGTGTAAATACAAAAGTTATAGATCTTTTTATTACCTACAACTTTGCCGTTTAACTTTATCTATAGGACACTTTAGGATACTTTTTTACATTATTTTTTTCCATAGGATTTGTAGTTTTGCCAGAAATTGAGATAAACCGTCTTTTACCCTTAAAAACTCACCCCCATCCACTTCCCGACCTCAGATCGCCCGTAAATTATTTTTCCTTTCATTTTTGTTATGTTCTCTTCCTTTTCCAATGGGTTTCAATCTACTATTTTTTTTTCACTTTTTACCATTTTCAAAGGTTTCAAGCCCTGGTCTATATTGACTTGTTCTTAATTCAAAATCATACTATTCTCACTGTCCACCCACTATTGTAGTACCTGAATACCACTATGATAGTATGATTTTGAATTAAGAACGTGACTGGACGTGCAAAATATGAAGAAATACCTACAATATAATGTAGTAAAATAGAGCTACATTAGCTGCGTATCAATACAAGCCGTCCCTAAAGAGAGAAAAGGCTCGATGAGACTGCTTTAATAATTGACTGAGGTTTTCTTAATGCATGGTCATAATAAAAGCATTTAGAAAATGTAAATGTATAAAGTTAACAATCATGTCATCTACTTATATCTGTATGAGAAAAACTGGCCCATATGTAAAAAAAATGCTAGGATGAGATTGTTTTAATAGTGGACGGCAATATACATAGAACTACTTACATGCGATAACTGTAGACCGTACTGATAAAAAATGATTTAAGGAGATGACGTCATTGTTCATGGATACCGATTAATAATTTTGGGTAAGCTATCGCCAACGTCCATACTACGTTGAATACACCGGTTCTCGTCCGATCACCGAAGTTAAGCAACATCGGGCGCGGTCACTACTTGGATGGGTGACCGCCTGGGAACACCGCGTGACGTTGGCTTTTTGCTTTTTGTAGTACTTATTTAAATAACGATCGTTATCAATTACGTAATGAAAACTGAAATCTTATTTTTGTAATTTAAAAAAAATATCTCTGATGTCCTAACCACCGGTAGCTTGAACCCTGATCCCGATGTGGACGGGTTATACTATAAGTATTTTAAAATATGTTTTTTATTTTTTATAGAAATATCTAAAATGTGAATAGTATGAATAAAAGGAATTAATCCATTGCTAAAATTCACATGTTTATTTCTTGAACATGATGGCACAATCATACTGAAAGCTTATAAATAAATAACGATTTTCAAATGTCAATAAAATAATCATAGTAGAAGCTGACCCCAAAGTAAAGAAAAGGCTAGGATGAGATTATTTTAATTGTAGACGGCAATACAGGTACATGGAATTAATTACATGTGATAACTGTGAACCGTACTGATAAAAAATTATACATAATAATATAATATGGAAATGACGTCATTGTACATGGGTACGATTGATAATTTTGAATAAGCTTTCGCCAACGTCCATACTACGTTGAATACACCGGTTCTCGTCCGATCACCGAAGTTAAGCAACATCGGGCGCGGTCAGTACTTGGATGGGTGACCGCCTGGGAACACCGCGTGACGTTGGCTTTTTGCACATTGATAATTTTTACTTTTTTTTTTCAGATATTAGAGTATGAAACTCATAGTAAACTACAAGTTCCTCTACTTTTGTCTTTGGGAGAGGGACCAACCGCTTTATTAAAAGCAACGGCTAGTGGCGACACGGATTTGGTATACATAGTACTGTTACATTTGAAGGAGAAAATGGGCAAACGGGAGTTTGAAGTAAGTAACCTGCTAGAATGTACATAAACGATACATTATTATTAAATTATCTTTTTAAAATTATAGCCAGCACAGGCAGCGAGCCAGCTATATTTATTTACTCAAAAATGCTTTTAATGTGGTCATTATTTTGACAACCTTCTTTGAGCAAAGTCGACCTTTCCGCGCTACTTGAATAGGCGCCAGCAAAGTTGTATGGAATTTCATTGCTGGTGAGTTTTAGCCACCAGCAATTTCCTTTGAAAATCCATTATTGTCGAGTTTTGTTTCAAAAATAGTCTGGTGCAAAAAGTTTTTATACAGAATTTGGCTGTATAGATACAGACAGTACAATCATTAAAGACTAATTTAAGAAAAAAACTAAGGACCGGGGAAGATACAAATCCTTACTTTAAATAAATTCTTACTATATGTATTAATCTGGTATTATTTAAATTACTCGCATTGTTTGAGTAAACCACTATACAAGCCTTGGTCCGCAATGACTGCGCTGCTGGCCACGCTATGATGGCCTCGAGCTTAGTTTAGCTACGCTCTCGGCCTTCAAGCTTGGTCATCATTGCAGCCCTTGCTGTCCGCGCTACAAAGGCCTCGACCTTCGGTCTCGGCCTTTATTCCAGCTTATCCATCAAGAGTTGCAATGCTGACCGCGCTGTGATGGCCTGGAGCTGCGCTACTCTGCGCTCTCGGCTATCATCAGTGCCGCCGGCAACGCAGTCATTACAGACCGCGGCAGTAATGTACTATTAACTACTAGCTGCCCGGACAGACTTCCCAACAAACATTTTAGTGTTTACGGCAGCCTTTTTTTAAGGCTCTTAGTATTATATATGGTATATAAGAACTCCGATAGCAACATTCGACTCTACAGTAGGGTTAGTTATAAATAATTAAACCTTCCAGAGGAATAACAGTAATAAAAAAAAATATAACTTAAGACGGTAGCATGGAGTTTATCGAAACCATTATATAACTTATTCTTATAGCTTTAAGAGGCACAAACCAATACAAGCAATTGTAAGGTGTCTACTAACACTTACTATCGGCTGATATTCTACTACTGAGGTAGTAAAATGTCTTGTAACACCTTTAGGCTTACCCTAATAGCTTCCAGAAGTATTAAACGCTGTGAGTGGTGGTCAGGTGTGTACTAACACTTACTATCGACTGGTATTCTTAAAAAGAGTTATTTAAATACTTTGTACCACCTTACAAGTTTTGTCGAGCCTTAAGAGTTAGTAACAAAGCTATAAGCATCTAAGAAGTGTTGATTATAAGTCCTATAGAGCTAGATTCTGCAAGAGTTAGAATCCACCTTTAAATCATTGCAGGCAACATAATGGAGTTTATCGGTCAACTATAAGTAATATTGTGGTTTTTATAAAAACTTGTATATAGCAGCAAACATTATGTGCATATTTTATAACTCTTCATTATCACTTTAAGTTGAGTAATAGGATTTAAGTCACTTAACCTAACCTAACTTCAAAAACTATAGTTTGTTACTTTTGCACCGCGGCGTTTATTTGGAAATATTTGATTGTTTCAAAATGAAACCATGGCTAGTTAAAAAACAAACGGGTGGAGTTAAAAGAAAGGCTTTGAGAGAGTATAAGAATATCATTAGATTATCGCAAATCCAATGCGACGAGCCTACATCAGTTGAGGAAAAAAATTATGACACAATGACTAGAGAAGCATTGCATATGTAGAGAAAAAGTGTTTCCTTAATCAAAATCCAGAAAAAGGTATTGATGTTATCCCAATCCCAGGCAACAGTTCTGATATCAATAGAAGTACAAAATACAAATCCAGTGAACTCGATAACGATTCATATCAAAAGCAATCAAGTAAAATACAACAGGGTTCCGTATAACAGCAAATTATCTCTGATGTTGAATATACTCTAATCTGTGACGATCAATAGATCGTTTATTACCTCTCAGTAGTTCAAACAACTCGGATGACGAACAAGACAGTGAATATATGAAAAATATAAATTTTAAAAATGATTTACGAACATGGGCTCTACAAAAAAATATAAGCCAAGCCGCTTTAAAAGATTTGCTTTTAATTTTAAATAAGAGATTTACGGATATTTTACCGACCGATCCTCGAAAGATTTTACAAACGCCAACAGCAATTTGTCTTAAAACGATCGAAAGTGGTGAATATTGGCATCATGGGATTATTATGCTTTTATCAAATATACTTGGAAATTGTATACCGCTGCCAAACAACATTCTTGTGAATATAAATCTTGATGGCTTACCTATATTTAAAAGCTCGAAATATGAATTCTGGCCTATATTGGCTAACCTTTATCAAGGTGAAACTAGTGATCAAGCAAGGTTATGGTGGTGGTGGTGGTGAAAGTAGCATATTACCATCGGCATCGAATGAAATTATATTATATCCTAAAGATGTAAAAAGTAAGTTAGTTTGTATTAAAAAAAGTAATTTTCTGTACTTCTTACCTCTTTTACACACAGTTTGAAAATAAAAGATTGTTATTATAATTGTTTTTTATTTGACATATCTACTAGTAATATAATCAGTCAAAAAGTTATTTAATCAGTCAGTGGATGATTTCCAATACTTTGACACCAGCGCGAATGACTCAGTACAATAGCGCAAGACAGTCATGAACAAAATCAACATGTGTTCAATCATTCAACTATTCTTACTTACATTAAATTTTAATATTAGTATAGCCATAAAGGAACCATCATCCACTACTGTAACACTGGTGTTGATTAGTTGTGCTTTGATTATCCTGGACAATGTGATATTCATAGACGTTATCCATTCCAATAGAGGGTGCAGCTGGCATTTCGGAAGTAATATTATTGGATCCTAATGCAGCGGGCATTTCGACAAGAATATTATTAAATCCTGATGCAGCGGGATACACCTGTAAAAAATATTTCAAAATATCATATCGGCCGCACGCAGCGGTGTGGCGGCGTGCTGGGCGCTGTCGATACATAGATAGGTATCTACCGGCCGCAATTATACATAATTCTTGGATTTTTTGTCATTCAGTCAGCCGTGCGATATGTAAAGGGTTTTCTTCAAACCATAACAGAACCCTAAAAATTATCAGCTTACAGCTCCGCGCAGAACTATTAAACAAGTTAAACCTATAAACCCTTTGTTTTTATTCACTTTTATAAACATTTTTTAGAACTTCTAGTGCCATGCAAGTGCATACTTTCAGTATTTAATCACTACGGGAGGAATAACAGAGTTATCAGGATCCTTAAGTAATTGGAACTAAGACGCCATTTAATAAAGATAATCTATGAAAATTGTGAAAGATAAAACTTGTTGAAATGTTACATCAGTGCACTTATTTACTCACATTGTACATAATTTTCAATTAAAATGTCTAAAGGTGGTACCAGGAATTGATAAATACGATAAATTAAGAAAAAAAAAATTCGGCCAGTATTTTTTACATCATTTTATCATCAAAAGTAGTTTATTTTTAAGGCGTTTCAAAAATGAGATGAAAACTAGTATATACTGTTACCGTAAACTTACCGCCGCATGAGATTTAATACCTATAACACCCAGTAATCTTGACTTGACTTACCTTAATAAATTATTTTATTAAAATACAACACGCGTCACCGCCATGAAATGAATGCCTGCTGAAAAATATTATCACTATTGACTTTAACAAGAACGTAAAAATATATGAAAACAGTTTAAATATTTTGCGCTTTCGGTGATACTTATTGCTACTAAATAAGTCCGATATATTCTTAAGTTATATATTGGTTACAAGAAGTAACCATGTGTAACCAAAAAAGTCATTAAAGTGGTTTCCATAACTTGTTTACTACTTTAGCTAGCAGTTATAACCTGTGTATAGCTTATAAAACACTTGAGGTGGTAATCACTGCTGCAATAACACTGTTCTAACTCTTCTTAATCACTCATTTATCACTACTCTATAACCATTAAGTCACTTCAAGCTCTAAAATGAACAGGCCCAATCCAGGATTATAAGAGAGATACAGAACGCTTTATCACCCAATTGTTAGTGCCTTTACAGAACCTTTGGTTCTTAAAATTCTCTTAAGCAGCTCATGTAGCACTTATTCTTATAACCAAAATGTTAGTTGGGTTCGTTCTGTCAAAAGTTATTGGCCTGTAGTGGGAAAAGAAAAATGTTGTTTTTACTAATTTCCACACAATTTTTATGTTTTTTCTCTCCATAAGAACCTTCTTTGTGCCTTAAGGAATATATATTTAAAAAATAGCCGAATTAGTCGAGCCGTTCTCAAGTTTTGCGCTTAGCAACACATTTGACGATTCATTTTTATTTATATAGATTCAACTTACAATACATATAAGTTAAACTTTTACCGAAGATTTTTTAAATGCCCATTGCTTTGCGAGAAGAATGACCCTTGCTTCTTTATTTCTATTCCCTGAATAGCTAATTTAAAAGCCTCAGTCTAGCCTCAAATTCTTGGCATATATTTCAGTAAAAAATCGCAATTTCTATAGCAATAATTATTTATCTTTATTTCAACACTTTTCCCAGCTCACAATCCGCAGTTTTGCGTTGGCCCATGCTCTATACATTAAATACTGCGCAAGCAACAACCGGGAAGCGTTGCGTCAGGTCTACGTGCAAGAAGACGACTTCCAGGGACAAGCCGCCACACATATAAAAGATGCCATCGACCAGACTAACCCTGGGAGCATAGAAGCTTCACTTATATCATCTAGGGAGTGCTATAAGAAAGGGAAGAATGATTTAGGCAAGTATTTCTAATATACAAGTTTAGTCAGAAAGGGGGTACTAAGCCGAAATGGTGTTAAATTACCTATAATAATGGTTAACTTTTGTTCTACAACTTTCACCAAAAGTCATTAGTTTAAGAGAAGTAGATGTTCCAAGATTTCATAAAAAATACGTTAAATTCTATCTATCCTCAGATATGATCAGCTGTGTTTACATTTTAGGTCATATTTGGGATCACGGATTAGAAGCTTAAATTTCTGAATTCCTAACTAAAGCAGGAATGAAGAATTTTTCAAAAAACTAAAATGATAATAATTTTGTATGGTTTTTTTTATCGAATTTTGAAATTTTAACACTTTCTTTAAAACAAACATCAGTGATACATTAAGTGGCCCGCGGCTTAGTACCCCCTTTCCGACTATCCTTGTATTTTAGTTGTCTTGTTAGCAGTGATAGCCTAGCGGTTGAACGCTTGCCTTCCATGCAGGAGGGTCAAGTTCGATCCCGGCCCGTAACCTCTTTTTCGAATTCATGTGCGGATCATAATTTGATTATCACTTGCGTTAACGATAAAGGAAAAATATCGTGAGGAAACCTGCACACCTGAGAGGAGGCTCCATAAAGTTCCCGATGGTGTGTGTAGTCTGCCAACCCGCACCAGACTAGCGTAGTGGACTAAAGCCTAAATCCTTCTGATACTGAAAAAGAGGCCCGTATCCAACAGTGGGACAGTAACATTACATAACATCACGCCTTGTATTCCCCGAAGGGTTCGGCAGAGGTGTTTTTAGTACACCCTCGTTTCGCCAGTTATGTGTATGTTCCATGTAATAGGGGGCTAGCTTATTGCCCACTAACCGGGCACAAATCCAGACTCTGGGCTGCTACTGAGAAATTCCTAATGGAAAAACCTAGTAACACTGCCCGACCTAGGAATCGAACTCGGGACCCCATGCTCAGCAGTCGCGCTTGCTACCACTAGACCAACAAAGCAGACAGTAATTGGCTAATTATGTATGTATGTGTGTATCTTGTTAGAATAAATAGAAGACCACATAAGCTTAGTAAGTTACCCGACGTAACCCACCATGGTCATGTCATTTCTTTAGATAACTCTAACCTTTTAATACAACTACGAGCAGGTAGGAGGTGGTGATTTGTGCTTCAGCCATTGAGATGTAATGTACTAACGTACTAGAGAAGCTATCTAAAGAAAAAGTCTTGTTCCATTTTTGATAAGTTCAAGCTAAAGTCCGCTGCAGCGCTAAAACAACTCAACAGTCGTCTAACCAAACGATTCAAAGGTGTAACGCTAGATTGTATTTAGGGTGTAGTTATGTCGCGACCAAAAGGTCAAAAGCGCCGTGAATTTCACGGCGTTTACGCGTTTTGTTCAACGTAGTGCATGAATCAACTGCAGCACGATCGCCGCAGTTAAACGCAACGGAACGCAGTAGCGAGGAGTGGTGTCTCCTCTAGTACTTTAGTACATTATATCTGAATGGCTTCAACCACGTTCAAATATCTCACGTCATGTTCCAGGTGTATTAATATGCGAGGACGCGCGCAAACTTTGCAAGCAGCAGTCGAGTCTACAAGAGACGTACGGGAGTAGCTTCGTGGGCCTCCCACTTCAAGATACCGTGAGGAAACTGTTGGACCAGGGAGAAATTAAGCTGGCTGATAAACTGCGCTCCGAGTACAAGATGCCTGATAGAAGGTGAATTGGAAAATAAAAATATTAACATAACATCACGCCTGTATTCCCCAAAGGGTTGGGCAGACGTGTATAGTAACGCCCTCATTTCGCCGTTATGTTTAAGTCCCATGTAGTAGGGGGCGAGCCTAGTACCATTAACCGGGCACAAATCGAAATTCAGGGCTGCTATTGAGGAATTCAACACAGAAAAACCCAATAACACTTTGCCCGACCTAGGCATCGAACCCAGGACCTCACGATCAGTAGTTGATAAAAACATTATTGTTCAAATATAGTTTTGATGGCGATTCTGATGTAACAATCATCTATACATATAGTTTGAAACTTTGCTCATTGCAATTTTTTTACAGAAAGATGAACTATGACTAATCATTTCAGCACATATTGCTATTATTACCGTACTTGGGAAACAGAATTTTCACAGCAAGAAATATTCTTCCTAACGTGTCGATGGCAGTCTAAATTGAATCGGCCCAGAACTTAACAACGATTTTAGCGTTATCAGTAACGTTCATTAGTTCTTGTAACGTGCAGGTATCAGGACACGCAGGGCACGATATCAGGTATCCCATCGTTTGTGGAACAGCACCACATTTATATATCTATATAAATAAAATGAATCGCCAAATGTGTTGCTAAGCGCAAAACTTGAAAACGGCTCGACCAATTCGGCAATTTTTTTTTAAATATATTACTTAAGGCATAAGGAAGGTTCTTATGGAGAGAAACAACACTTTTCTTTTCCCACTAAAGGCCAATAACTTTTGACAGAACGAAGTCTGTCCGGGCAGTAAGTTGGAAATATTATCCATACTCTTGACATAATTCCTTACAGGTTTTAAACTAAGAATACATTACCAGAACAGATTCAGTTAAAAACCACATGCTAACCCAAAAACTTCATCATCAGGTTCTGGTGGCTGCGTATCCTCACATTAGCTGAGAAGAACGACTGGGCAGAACTCGACAGGTTCTCAAAGTCAAAGAAATCACCCGTCGGCTACGAACCATTCGTGGATGCGTGCCTCAAGTACTGCAGACACGAAGAGGCGCTGAAGTACTTACCGCGGTGCAGCGACGACATCAAAGTCAAGTATTATGTCAAGGCTGGGTGAGTTTTATGAATATAATCAGCTGGAATGAATGCAGTACTTTGCAACACCATAACTTTTTCCTCACTGCCATTTGGAATGAGCCACCATAATATCTAATGTACTACATAGAAATAGCTTTCTAGTGACATAACATAACATCACGCGTGGTACTCCCAGAAGGGTTCGGCAGAGGTGTTTTTTTTTAATACACCCGCGTTTCGCCAGTTAAGTCCCATGTAAGGGGGGAGCCTATTACCATTAACCGGGCACAAATCTAGACTCCGGGCTGCTACTGAGATATTCCTAATGGAAAAACCCAATAACACTTTGCCCGACCTGGGGATCGAACCCAGGACCCTATCAGCAGTCGCACTTGCGACCACTAGATCAACAAGGCATAGTGACCTATTTTATTTATAATTGGTACTTACACCAACAGCATAATTATTATACATCATACTTAGAATAATTAAGTTTAGAGGTACAGGAGCTGATGTGAAGTCTGGTCTGAGACCAGAGGAGAATCGGCAAGTATGTATGGAACATACTTGCCGATTCTGCTTTCCCGTAAACATCCACTACTAAAGATAGACCTCTTATTGCCAGCTACAATGAACGATCGTAGGGGGAAATTGCCATGATGACCTCTCTTGGCAAATAGATTGGCGATCACAGTATCTTGATTTTGGCAGACAGCAAGATGCTGTGCCCACTATCTTGAGATAATACCTTAGTTGCCTTTTCCGATACCTACGGTCAATCAAGCAATTTATAAACCACACCATGTAAGAATAATGAATATGCAAGAATAATTATACGATTAATACTTGACATGATTTTAAAAATCATATTATTTATAAACCATGTATCAGTAAAAGATTATCGTTAATAAAGGGCGAGCCTATTGCCATCAACCGGGCACAAATCCAAACTGAAGAACTCCACACGGAAAAATCCAATAACACTCTGTCCGACTTGGGGATCGAACCCAGGATCTCACGATCAGCACTCGGGCTTGCCACCACTAGACCAACGAGGCAATCAAGTTGCTATTTCGTTTTAATATAAAAACCTGTAATGTTCTGTTGTTGCTGTTACAGGTTTTACGAGGAAGCGGCAGAAGTAGCGTTCGAGCAAAAGGACGAAAGTGCACTCCTGTTCGTTCAGAATAAATGTCCACTGAACGAGTCCACGAAACACACCAAAATCGCGTCACTGCTCGAACGATTAGCGACCAAAAAGTGAAAAGTATACAATCATTTAGACTGAATTATTTATAAAGGTACAACTCGGCGGAAATATCAATGGATCTCGGCTCTTTCGTTCTCCCACTTCGTTGTTCCAGTATTGTTGATTAACCGACTTTGCGGTCCTACGACAGATATTTCCACCGGGTATTATGTGAATTTATAGCAGAAGTAGGAGTTTCTATATAATTAACCTTTTGACCGCGCCAGTCGGATTTATACGACAAATGTTTTCGTGCCCGAGTCGCCTCTGTCTAGTATAAATATGACTGGGAGACGCGGGCACATAAACATTTTTATTGGTCGTATAAATCCGACTATCGCGGTCAAAGGATTAAAAAAGAAACATCCCTACGGAAAGCTTCTTCGAAAATGTATCTAATTTTAATAAGCTTTTTTTTCTAAACTGAATTAATATAATAATATGTATTTGTACCAGAATATTCTCAATAAGTCTGCAAACATATAGCCATTTTATATTCAAATAAAAACAAGTTATCAATGGTTGCTATTTGCTTTTATTATCAAGACAAGATGGAAACAATAGTCATGTTTGTAGGCGTTACATGTCATCGCGCATACATTCCTTTAATACATTGAAATTTACACAACGGGTGGTAGGAATTGTAGGAAGATAGTATTGATAATAACAGACTTACGATTTCCAATTCGATACAAAATACTAGGTATACACAACATTTAAATTGATATCAGAGTGATATTCAACCCTTTGACTTTACAAATCTCGCATATAATAGAGCTGGGTTTATTAAATGTAGATATTATATATTTATGAATTTTAGCAAATTATTTGTATCTCTATACAATACAAATAGCCTTCACAAAATTTCCAGTCAAAGGGTCCGTTTTACAAAACTTGAATTATAATTGAATTAAGAAATATAAGGTGTTATTTAACATTTATGTTTATTTTAAATCATTGACAGTCGGTGACCTATATGACAGCTTTTACACAAATATACCTATTTGTAAGCAACACTGATTCAGCTATATTGAGCTGCGGACTTCAATGCATAGCGACACCGTGGGTACTAAGTCTTACGTGATTATCAATAATTTTGTTGCAGTACCGACAACTGTTTAAACTTTTTATCACAAGAAAAAATAGTTGAGACATACACTTCGTTAATAAGGCCAATTTTCAATCACTATGTTATAATAACTAGGGACTATGTTCGACGGTGTCGCTACATCTGGCAAATAACATAGAAAAGGCGATATCACCGACTACACAACACAATATTATACATTATTCACAACCATTAACGGATAAATACAAATAATTTCATGGAAAACTTCTTGAGCTGTGAAAATAATAATATAATTTGAGGAAATCTTCAACACGCTTTTTAATCTGGGTACAAATATCAATTTTACAAAATTCCTTCAAATTTTTATCCATCCTAATCAACAACTTTAAAATTGGTCATTTCTTTAATTGACACGCACAGATCTCAATCGCTTTGATAATTTAACATCAACTTTCAGTTACTCTTGGAGACTAGACAACAATTAGTTCATAAATAAATTTCAAACCTACATTAGGGACATTGAATGTCTCAGTTACATCTGTAGAAATGTGCCGATTATTCACAGTCTTATAGACATTCTTTTTGTTAGGTAATTATTAATTTTTAGTTAGAAAAAAGTCTCATTTCCATAACAAATAAAAAATTAAATAAGTACACTTAAGTGTTTTCAATATCTGCTTTATATGGTCGTACGACCTTTAAATTCGGCTAACAGTCGGCACAATTCTATATAAATATTTCAACTTGGTTATCTGTTATATTTTTCATACACACTGAAATCCTCCTAACAATACAATATGTCTTTCTACGTATGCACACAAAATAAATTAAGGAGACAATATCTATAATCCAACTATCAGTCTTAAATTAAACATAACTAACAATGTTCAGTGAAAACTATACCGACACGATATTACAATATAATGAGCAGTATCATACGACGGTAATAAAATCGACATAACATACATAAAATTATTTTAAAAGCGTACATCATCCGCTAGATCTACCAAACAGTGCAACAACCAATTAAATGTCACATTTAATGTTCTACACAAAGCTAATTGTTGCCAAGCCAACGCATATTAGCTTCTATAAGCAAAATCGACGATAAAAATAATTTGGACACTTGCTGTCCGTTTACAATACGATTGAATACGTTTACGAATTTATACCTAAACGAACTAAGAACTCTTCATATGTATACAAGGTGTAAAAAGATCCTTCACTAAGCCGTCAACCATGCATTCAGTACATCAAACTAAGTAACCCTACGCAAAAATTATCGCTGGGAACGAATTTTTTTTTTTGGTGAAAAATTTCGTTTTGCTGTAAAGCTCAATGTAACGCACTCAAAACACTGCGCTGATAGATGCAATGAGTACTAAACGGGTAATGGAGGTATTTCAAGTACATTTGCAACCTTCAAAACAACTATTTTAAAAAAAAGTTGTGAAAAAGTTGGAACTTTGACCTCCAATATCTCCGTAACTAGAAGGTTCCCAGGCATAGTCCAGAACAAAAAAATCATCGCAATGACGTGGAGAATAAGTGCCTTTCGGCTTCGTTAAGGGTCTTTTTACACCGTTTATATAATGAAATGAAAATTCTAAAGGATACTTTGTAGATTTGTCACAATAGCAAACCGCCTGTTGAAATAACAGAAAGTGTAGTCTCAGTGTCTTAATAATGAG
The DNA here is from genome assembly GCA_910594945.2 of Amphipyra berbera. NCBI lineage: Eukaryota > Metazoa > Arthropoda > Insecta > Lepidoptera > Noctuidae > Amphipyra > Amphipyra berbera. Next base: position 17,712,889 of record OU343128.1, on the reverse strand, counting down.
GACGGATCGTAATTATGTAAACAAAATTGGTTACTCAATAAATAAGAATTATACAGGGTATTAACGAAATCATGTAATTCCTTCAAACCTTGTGATGTACCTGCTGACATTAACCAAGCACGGGAAAGAATTGGATTCAATAAAAAAATACAAGAAGTAAACATGTGTTCTTAACGTGAGGCATTTTAGCGCCCCAAGCGAATTGCGGCTATCGCTCGCCGCGCGGTAATTTAACTCGGGGCGCTAAAATGCCTCACGTTAAGAACACATGTTTAGTTTTTGTAATTTTTTTATTTTATTGAGACCAATAATATTCCGGTCATGGTTAATCTATGTCAGCAGTACATCACGAGGTTTAAAGGAATTGCATAATATCGTTTACACCCTGTATACCTAAATGAGGAATTATTCTGAGGACTAAACACATTTTTTAAATGTAAAATCATTATTTTTTGATAAAATATAAGGGTACGACCAAGGTACGACAAATGAGATACTTTGCTCCTTCCCCGCACATCGACATTAATATTAACATGCCTCGTACAACGGCATGTGGCACAACATACAGTAATCTAAACTTAGCGGATAGCAATACAATCATTTGGATGTAACCGACGCGTTAGTTCTCCAATTTACCGCAACATGGCGGATGCTTAAAAATCTAATTGTTACGCGAGAAAGTTCTACTTTGCAACCTTCTAATCCTCAGTCATATCATATAATCATGGGCGCCGCTACGATTTGCTATCGGGGAACAGTGGGTTATGTTTGTCCCCGTACACCCATGATCAAGACTACTTCCTTTATAATTGTAAAACAGAATGTGTTTTAAACAAAATAGGGACTCCAGTATTCTCTAAAAATGAATAGTACATTTTTGTAAACGATTTAACTTTGAATTTACGAGCCACATTGTTTGCAATTTGTCATTCATAAGAGAAAAAGTTATTTTGTGAAACAGAATAAATACTTATTGTAGTTTGAAATGTCGTTTCTTTGGTAGTCACACTATAACATACTTTTATAATCCAAATATCACACGTTTTACCCGTTAAGCACCGTGACCGTACAACTATCTTTAGATATAATTTCGGAACAGACGTTCTACATACATATTATACTTATTTTACATCATTCGCAGTCTACGCGCCAAATCACTATTTTGATAGCACCTCATCCATTTTTCCTAGCTTACCAGCCAAACAGTTTTTTTAATAGAAGAAATACTTGTAAATGATATTATAGATCCTATATATCTAAATGTCTTACAAACGTTTGCTACGATTACGTACAATTTATGTAATTACATTTTCATAATTCCTAGCAGAACTGTAGATTCTAATATCATCTAATATATTATAGTATTCATCATTAGTAGTCATTGTTCTAAACTATATATTAGGAACATGTTAAAGCAGTTATTTATAGTATTATATTACGTATCAATCTTTGTCAAGCGTTATGGTAGGTGAATGAAAAACAAACAACAGACTGTTATACGTACGTAATCGTAGCCAAGTTACTCTCCCATAAGCTCCTTTTTTGTGAACCGAGAGTTCAATAGTGGGAGTTACTAAATAATGAACACCTGCACACCTTCCGTGGAGTACATACACGTTTATCTTATCAGATACAAAAGCTTCCTCTCGTGGGAATTATTAGAGTTCCGAACAAAACAAAACTATCAGTAAACCGCAAAACTAATCGAACAATAGTAAAAAATCAAAAGGCACCAAAAACCCAGACACATTAAAACGCACATATTATCATACAAATAAACATTGCCAGCCTTAACAACTAGGTATTTTAAATACGTGTACGCTTATAAGCATTTTTTTTACTTTTTTCTAAATACCATATCACATTTACGAGTATGTCCTTTATTCTAGCTTTGAATATATACTTAGGTGAACGCTATTTTTTCTTTGTTTTTTCTCTTAATTTATAAAATCTAACATAGTGAAACTTTTATGACAAACCATAATATGAACGTTAAGCGTTTCGCGTGAATTATACGTTTAATAAGTACACATGTTAGAAATAATGGCACAAAGAGATACGAAGGGATGTCACACATACACGTAGGTATGACGTACGAGTAAGTATTTAGAATACACATTCATCAAAATCCCCCGACGCAGAGATCACAGAAATTTTAATTTAATAATCAAGCGGGGAAGACACTTATTAAAATAAAATCGTTCCTTATACACTTGACGATTAATTACATAAATATGTATATATTTGTACAACCTGTCGTTCGTACTATACGTATCAGAGACGAACATCGACAGATCACACAGCCTTCGCGAGACACAGCGGAGACCAAAGTATACATGGTCACTATAATTACCACACTATTAATATCATAAATATACAGCATACGACTAAAGTATTTCGTCTACAACAATTTAAGAACAATTGATATTTTAAAAGGTTCAATCGACAAATATATAGTAAAATATCCACCAATATTATTAACTTGGCTCCACCGCATCTCCTTGTATTTAATAAAAAGTATACCTACAAAAAAATTAGCGTTCCAATAACTTATACGCACTAATCAACATAAAAAATCTCAAACAAAAACAAATAAATAACTCTCCTATCTCTTTGAGAAACACATTATACCTTTTTAGACGAAGGTGCGATGGGAATTATTTGTGCAACGTATGAAATATTAAAAGCATGCACAAGCTCAATCAACAATTACATAAACACCTTCATATAATGAGAATTAATAAATTAATAAAATCATTTGATGAAAATGAACTTTTTTTTCACATTTTTATAATTATAGGAACTGCATGTATAAACTATGCTAATGACTTAAATTCGTTTCGTTAACCTCGTGAGCTCGCCGGTTTAGTTGGTTGCGTCGTTGCTATAGATGGAGGTCAGTTGTGGTAACTGTGCTGTCTGCACGGTGACCTTGGGCGAGCGCTCAAACTTCATCTTGTCGACGGGACTAGACCCAGGGGTGGAGCCGGGAGTGAGGAGGCCGGAGTGCCGTGCCTGGCCCTGATTAGCGCTTACGATGTTGAGACTAGTGAGGTTTTGTTTTGGGATGGTGAAGGCCGGCAGGTCCTTTGTCTTGATGGTGTCGTAGATGCGGACTAGCTTGTTACCATCGACAGCGTCTATGAGGTTGAGCGTGCGGGAGTGCGCGGGCGAGCTGGTCACGACGAGGCCGGGCATCTTGGGCGCGTGCAGCTTGTGGCTCTCCGACGTGGAAGGCTGGCTGGACGCGATGTGCTGCGTAATTGAGTGACTCTTAAGCCCTTGCGCCGTTTTGTAGCTTTTGCCGCATTGGCACCTGTAAGCCTTTTTTACCCTGAAAAAATATTATTAACACATTCTATTATACATATGTATATTGATTTATACAAATTATATTCTAACAACATCAATGTCCGATAATACGACCACAAATGACTACACGTATGGAGTGTAAATTGAATTTTATCGACTTAACTTATCGTGTTCGAATGGCGCTAAAAATATCAATTAGGTTTTATAGCTATATTCAAAGCATGACAAACAACGCTTTATTACAGATTACAGGATATGACTAAGTACCAACTTGTTATATACCTACTGTTCTATATACACATCTTTCTACAAATACAGACTGTAAGTTATACCCATTTCTTCCAGAAATACTCTTGGGCAGTGAGGCGTTTCTTGGAGCCAGTTATTAGCTTTTTATTACACTGGTCTGGGGTCGACAACACTGGGTATTTTCTAATGAAATTAAACGCATTGATTACGCTTTGAAACGGTACACAATATAAAACCTAGAAACCTAGGCTAGTACCCAGGGAAAACATAAAGCAATTAAAACAGGCCTTCATACAGACTGATAGCATAATTAATATACCAATCAAGAGGACGGTGAGAAAGAATAAATAATAGTACAAGTGGATTGCAAACATTTAGAAAGGAGAACTAATAAATTTAATGTTGTAATTGACCATTAGGCAAGTACCTATTACTACTTATAGTATCCTATCTGCAACTTTGTATAAGATTATAGTTCTTTATTTATCATAATTATGATACCTATTAGGACATATTTATGCAATTGGATTATAAATCTGTAGTATTTATGTAATAGCTATATGATTGCTACACTGTATACTGCCCCTCTTGTTTTACTTGCCAATTTTGTCTATACAAAGGTTGTCTGGCAGAAATGGCCTACTAGAGCGATAAGACTGCCCATTGTACATGAGTATTTTTGACCCAGAAGCGTCTTTGCCTATTCAGAATACTTAATTTAAATAAGCAAGAGCATCTTGATATGTCTCTAGCTCGTCACCCTGGTGGGTCCGTCGAATGTCGTGCCAGAGTCATGCTACTCACTACTTTAAAATCACGTCTCAGTCACGTTTTACATAGGTGGACACATCGCCTATAAAGTGTCAAAAGGTTTTGCGAAAAAAGAAATAATTTAAATTAATTCATCATCAAATCCCAGCTACGACAGAACCATCCGGCTAGGAGGTAACTAGGAATTTATAAAGCAGTGGGGTACTGATATAAACCATCGAGTAGCGGATCGTATTCTGCTCCCATTATGTACTGAACAGTATACAAAATCAATATCGACCCGCTTCAACCAACCTTCGTTTAAATTTAGAGTAGGCTACGCCTGTTAACGATTTCACTACTTGTAATAAAATGGCAAAAGAGTAGCTGGTTAAAGTTCACTGAGTGACAGGAGGGTTGAAACACTAACAAAACGTGAACTGGAGTCAATTTTTTGGAAGTGCGAACTCTTTCAACACTGGATTGCCAAAAAGCCCATCGGAATTCATTGACCACCGTTGTTCCTTTCATTTCCACCCTAAACTCTTCGTATAAACAATGCTCATACATGTTAATTATTTGCAAAAAAAAATTATTAAATAATTACTGTAAAATATAGAGAAGGAGGTAATGCCCATTCATTTGGTGATCTGGGAATATACACACATTAGTTTCTACAAATACATACGAGTTATGCTTTCGAATATTTCGTAATTATAACCAATTCTCTAGAAAAAAATCGCTTTTTAAGTTTGCTATATGTATACATAAACCTATTGTAACACAAAGTTGCCACTCTTTCGCCGATAAGTTGGTAAGGGAACGTACCCATACTACGTGACCCGTTCAGGGGGGGAGGGGGGTCTTCAAAATACCACGCTTGGACACAGGGGCAGAGGGGGGGGGGTCTTAGGTTTTCGTCACGTAGTCAATATCCTCTAGGGAAAATCGAGATTTTTCAAAAAAATGATTAAAAACCATATTTACATATTACTACGTGAAAACTAGAGGGGAAGGGGGGAGGTATTGGCATATACCAACTACGGGTGGTCACCGAGGGGGGGAGGGGGGTAAAAAATGGGTCACGTAGTATGGGTACGTTCCCTGAGGTCCAGGGCCCTAACTCCGAAAGCCGAACTACGAAACTTCGGCTGACAGATCGCACGTTTTCCAACTACGAAAATGATTCGGATCCGACAATCGATTCCATTTTCACGATTTGACATTTTATCTTTCGTTCTTCCTACTCCCAAATGTTAATTGACATCTAATAGTTCGTTGATTGACAATACCTTATCGTATGTTCGTCGGTGTTCGTCAACGCCGACGTTCTTTTCTCGGAATAGGTAAATAAAATAAATTTTAATGTCGTTAGTACTCACTTGCCGTCCTTCTTGTGTCCATTCTTGGAATGGTATTTGATGCCGTTGACGTTTTTGTATCGCTTCTTGCAACCGGGCACTGGACAGGCAAATGGCTTCTCTTGTGCGACGGGACCCAGAGCGCCGGATGACGCGCTAGCGTTCATTCTGTACAAAATATTAGAGTCAATCTATTAGCGTGTTTCTACCAGGTTTGACAACGCCATGCTGGCAATGAATGGACAAACTTGCTCGGGGTGTTGCAACTGGCAGCTTGGGTTATCATACATTATAAGAAAGTACGAAAATGCTGACTGACAAGTTGTTTGAGGACCGGTATAACTGCTGTAAGTTTCTTAATGCTTCGAGGAAGATTTTCGTGCCTACTTTCGCCGCCTAGTATTTATACAAACAAAAAGGAAATTCTAGTCAATAAGTTCATACAAATATTCAAATTGTTATATGATTAATGGAATTAACAGTATCTAAACGTACTTGACGCCATATCGCAGTATAAATTCAGAGCTGTACTCCTCAGCCGTCGTCCACGAATCATTGCTGTCTTCGGATGGACTGACCAGCTCGTCTTCATCCATCTCGCTCCCTGGAACATATAAAACAATCAGGCTAACATAATTATATTTTTAGATATAATTGATCCAGGAAGTTCTTTATAGTACGCATAACTAACGAGTTTCGATGTCTCTTGGCCTGGTTTTCCAATATCTGATACCATTGTATCCCCAAGTCTCCGAGGTACACGGAAGCGGTATTTTAGATTCCGCGGCAGAACGATGTAGTAAAGACAAAGACCGAATGAGGCGCACTGGCGCTTGCTAATTTATCTGCGGTTTCATTCCCGCTGGTGGCAGTGTCTAACTTCCCATCCATGCTATCGGGTTCAATGCTCGTATCGAATGGCTAAATACTCTCCTTAACAAGTTTGGAATTTTCTCTAAGTTTGCCACGTTTTATACAGTTCAGCTATCAGAGAAAATAAAGATTTGATACTTTTACGAACATTATACCATTATTGGATAATGGTAATGAGTAGACCAAGGTAGCAATTTTTGTATAGGTACTCGTTATCTGTTCAGGGAAATCAGCTGTTTTACCCATCTGCAAACAATGTATTTACGCGGCCTATCATAATTCATAGCCCACTGCTGGAGATAGGCTTAACGCAAGTTACACCATAAACTCGGTTCTACCCCGTCCACACCAGCAGTCTACTCCAGCTGGGTTCTTCGGGTTATCAGTCAATCTAGCTGTCTCCATTTAAGGACTCGCATCCGTTCCAACGGCCAACGCCCTAGCAGTAAATAATGGTCAGCTTATTGCCCACGTCAGCACCAGTGTGGCGGGGCAATAGGTAGGCCAAACTGCCTTTCCCCACTGGAACATTTTTGTCGGCGTTTTCGAAGTTGTGTATCTACTACTAAGATAAATTTATCTAGTTGTACACACAACTACGAAAGTGGTTTATTCGACATTAATCAATAGAATTCAAATAAATAAAGATAATATGTAACCGGTGGGTGTGCTGCTACGGACTGACGGTGTTTTGGGCGCAGACAGGAGACGCCGGCGGACATCGGGAGCTGGCGCTGTGTTCTGGATTTCCCGCCTCGAGGACTCCGAGAAAAATTTTAGAATATAACTTAGCGGAATACATGCTGGTTGTGATGCTTCTTTTTGTTCTACTACTGCCGGATCATAATCTGAAAAAATGTAAACAGTTTTAGCAGGCTTAGGTGAGACTTGTATTCGCCGCTTCTGATCAGCTGTTAAATACGACAAAAATACTTCCGGGGCCCACGGGCTACAATTAAATAGAGAGGAAATACACTTAAAAATTGCTTCTCGTACGTAGTAGTCTATAAAGAAATTAAACAAACCATTAAATAATAATAGTAAGCTTAGCAGACCCACTCATTATTTATAATTGACGCAAAAATACCCTCCAATGGTGACAACATTGGCACACTGATAAGACGTAAATTGGGAGGGACATGGATTACATTACATGCTTAAAATAAGAACTATTACTTATAATAGAGATGAATATTTAATATTTACCGATATGAACATCTTCGATGTGTTCAATTAAGTCCGCTAATCTTGGAAATGTTATGCCACAGCCATTAAATTTACAGATGTTTATCATGAAGACGGCCATGTCGTACAATGGTAATGCACTAGTCAATGACAAGACTGTATTCACTTAGAATGTAATCATTATCATGGTTTTAAATGAATCACTAGAGAGTATTTTATCAAAAAAGTATGAAGTTAAAAACGATTTATAATTTATTGATTTAATAATTGCGTAGAGTATGCCTTTAATTACAATTTTATATAAATAGGTACTGAACGTTTCTGTCATTCGTACATATTGATCGACGGTTGGCAGCTCTGGCCGGAACCGCCTGCTGTATCGACCAATAGCAATGCGGCATTTGTATTCTGTTTCACTTGACCACTCAGAAATTGAACATTCCAAAGGCCAGTCTCCTCCCTCTCGGTGTTCTTTGGTAAGTGCGGCAGAATTTCGTGAAATAACTAATCGTGAAAAAGTGTGTTAATTTAACGCCATCATTATACAAAAAGTGATTTAAGCTGCGCATAGAGGCATATAGTGTGTGATAGTGAGAATATTTATCTGTGAATTTGTAAGTTGTCATAGAAGAATAAATAGTAGTTCAAGCAGTCAGCTCGCCGAATCGGCCATTTTCCGTCGTCAATCTATTATATCATTTAACGGTAATATACGCTAGTTCAGCCCATCAAATCGTATGCACGGTGATACCAAAAATTCATATTTGTTCAAGATAGTCTCGGTTGTACGACCTCAGTCTCCGTTACGTAGTGCCGTAAATTACGTAACGCTCTGCGGTCGTCGGTCAAACTGTCAAGTCTCTTCAACTGTTCAACATAAACTTCAATATCATTCCTCTAACAGTAGTCTCAGTCACTAGTCTCGAGTAGCTAACTTATCTAGTCGTACGGTTTCTTTCAGTTGTCGCTCGCCGCACCCAAATAAAACACAAAATGCTGTCTGCCGCAAGATTGATCGCCCCTGCAGCCAGGTCTGCTGTAAGTATACTTAGATTTCCATTTATTTTATCACAATTTTATCCTGTTATGTCATCCCTACAGGACTTGTAATTGTTCATTGACATTTATATTTTTTGACCTTGTAAGTTCCTTCAGCTATGTGAGCAGGACTTGCCGGTGTTGTAGGTTAATTAGAACAAATTTGTAATCATTGATTTCCTAATTAACAATAAAATATGTTGTCCTAGGACATAGGCCTTACTGTGGATGTTATATAATTACATAATCAAACTTCAATTCCAGTATTAGGTAACAATAATTATCACAATTTAAAATGGAATGAATAAGCACTTCGGAACCCTCGTTATCTGAATAATTAAATTAATTAATGAAATGGTATTTTTAGAATAAAGCAGTATTGATTTTTTGGGTGTAGCCCATGCAAATCTCATGTAGTAAGTGTTCTACCATGCACTTGTTTTTTTACATTATAGATCTTCAGCAACACAGCCCTCGTGCGACCACTGGCTGCCCCCACGCAGTCACTTGTCCAAGCTGCTCCAGCTCAGCTGTCAGCAGTGCGCTCCTTCCAGACCACCTCAGTCACCAAGGACATTGACTCCGCCGCTAAATTCATTGGTGCTGGCGCAGCGACAGTCGGAGTAGCTGGCTCTGGTAAGTGAATAAGAATTTTCGAAGTTACCAAGCATTTCGGATGGAGTTTTTTGTCTTGTGATGTCTTAACATATTTTGTGATGTTCTTAATTCATCAATATCAGCAAAAGCATGAACAAAGTCTTGTTTGAACCTTTAACTAAGAAAATTGCAGAAGAAATCAATATTAATACATATTTTCATGCAAGTTTGCCCAAGTCAAGTGTCTCATGAAATTTCTTACTATCCCAAGCAACTCTCAGCTAGATTTATGTGATATTATTACCATTAAATTGGAATTTTTGGCAAGTTGGTGTGATTGCATAACATGTAACACTTTATTGATTTTCTTCAGAAACAGGGCAATCCCTTAACTTACATAAGTAGATAAAGGTTCAAAGTATGTTGAGAAAATGTGGAATAACAAGTGATGTCTCAGTTAATAGTTTTGTTAACATCATTAACTGGAATATTCTGATACGAAATATCACATCCTCAAAATCTTTGAGGTTACTTTGACTAACAGCTATATTCAACCCTTTTTATTATCTCTCGCCTCATACGTAATGACAACTCTTTCACAAGGACTGCATTATAAGGATTAATAATATTTTTAATAAATCAAAGTATAACATATCATCACACCTGTATTCCCCAAAGGGTTGGGCAGAGGTGTATAGTAACACTAATTTTGCCATTATGTTTAAGTCCCATATAATAGGGGGCGAGCCTATTGCTATCAACCAGGCACAAATACAAATTCTGGGCTGCTATTGAGGAGTTCCACATGGAAAAACCCAATAACACTTTGCCCAACCCGGGGATAGAACCCAGGCCCTCACAATCAGCAGTCACGCTACTAGACCAACAAGGCAGTTCAAGTCCAAGTATATAATTATTTAAAAAATGTAATGAGACAGTTTGTGTTAACTTTGTGAACTCTTTGTAACAAGCGTCAATTGGGCTTGTAACTGCTATGTACTAGTCTTTAAAAGGTTTTTTAAGTGCCTATTTGGCCACCACTGGGCTACTCCCAGTAGCTTGACAAACCATTGGCCTGTGGGCCGCAGGTTGAGTATGGCTGGAGTAACACATGTTATTTAAATTATATAAGATTTTAATCTTAGCATATTTCCACCCATCGTTACCATACAATCATTTATCAATTTGAATAGCTTGAATGTATTTTGTAATTTAACAATAATATGTGTTATATTCAATTTAATTTGTGAAAAAAGGTAACAGTAGGTATTACAGTCAAATATAATATTATAAGTGATCTCTGTATCCTAGTATCTGATGGTATATAAATGATGAGACTGTTCTAACTTATTCCACCATTTCTTAATTCAAAGCGTGCTCCATACTACGAGTATTATTAATCTCTGTCTGAATGCTAGCCCTGCACAATTAACTTAATGCTATTTTGGGATTTGCACTAACTGAAGCTATGGGACTATTTTGTTTGATGTTTGCGTTCCTCATGCTGTTCGCTTTTTAGTATTTTTTTGTTTTTACGGAATGGTTTATGTACAGTGTTTATTACCTATTATGAAGAAAACGAGAACACTAAAAGGTGAGATGAATTCTGTTGCAGATATCGTAGTAAGCAGTAGAACTTGTGTAGTTAGGATTTTTCTTGTTTTAAATGTACTTCAAATTTGATAAAAACCAGTGATACTAAGGCTTTATTTATGCATTGCAGGAGCGGGTATTGGAACGGTGTTCGGCTCCCTGATCATCGGCTACGCCAGGAACCCCTCCCTCAAGCAGCAGCTGTTCTCATACGCTATCTTGGGTTTCGCCCTGTCCGAGGCTATGGGTCTCTTCTGTCTTATGATGGCGTTCCTGTTGCTGTTCGCTTTCTAAGCTAATTACTTTTAAGAACACTACTGCCATCCAACATGACGAGGTTTCAGTGAATACTACCTGGAGTGGACGGCCATGGAATCGAATGTGTGGAAACCTCACCCTCATAGTGATGCATGGACTGATGTGTATAAGTGTTACACTTACCAGTGCGCGTCATCAGGAATGCAATTTATTTAATTATGTAGTATAAAAAAAATCTGCAAATAAAATGTTGTACCTAAAACATTACATTGATGCTACAGTTATTTCTATTCCTGATTATCGTAGACTGTTCTGAAATTTCTGAATCATGTTAAACAATTAGCCTCATACCAAAAGTCGGCGACAATATTATTATAGTTGAGCCAGTGACTGCGTATATTTGCGTGAGTATTGTCGTCGATTTTTGTAGTGTATGAGTTCATCCTGTCTGAGAATGTTCGGCATCTGTATTGTACATTTTTAGGGCGATTAAATGATACAAAACGAAAAGAACGAGAATTTATTGTCGATGACCTGAACACCACCCTGGTCTTTCTTTATCCTAAAGAATATGAATGAAAATCAATTAACATTCTTTAGAATATATTGAGTCAGTCAAGGTAGGGTATATACATGTATTTTTTATTGTTTATACTCTTGTTTTTATATGCTATTAAGATACCCTGACCTTCCTTTATCCTAAAGAATATGAAAGAAAATCATCAAATATTGAGAGGCTATTCCTCTTGTCCCCTAGTTCTTCGCCCCCACGGGTGAACAGGATATTTTTTTGTTGTCCCCTACTTAAATTATTAATAAATAATGGATAGATAGTGGTTTGATATCGACATTTAACATGAAAGACATGATATTATTCTACATTATTAAGATCTCAGTATGCTTATTTTGTTATCAATATTTAGGTAGGTACTACTTTTATATTGTCCTAAGTAAGTAAGTATTCAATGGTGCTGATTCTGTTTTGCAAAAACTAAACTTAATTTAGACTATTGCCATCTGTTTTACTCTGTTAGAGACGGACAAAAATAAGAGCTGTCAAATTTAGTTTAACTAAAATTTCCATACATATTTAGACAGGTCGGAACGTGTCGACTAAAGACAGGGTGAAGTTCAAGGCGTAACCTAATTTGACATCTCTAACTTAGTTCTTATCTATCATCGTCCTTTTCTCGCGCTGTCTGTTAGTAAAAGATAGCAATTCTTTAGTTTAGTTGCCAAATAAGAGAATCGGCGCCAATATAGCCTTTAATTACCTGCACCTAAAATACTACCTGCTATATACTTATTGTTTACCCCTTCGCATGACACAAAAGGGTTAGGAATGCAATGAGGTGAATTGTTATCGGTAGTACAGTACATACCCCGCCATGGTGGAAATCGCTCTAAGTTGTAGTTGGGGACCTACCTCGTTGGATATAATAAAAAGGTGGCTTTTACCTAATCATAATATTTGAATGGGGACGAATAGGGATAGAAATTCCCGTTGACCCCACTAGGGGACAACAGGAAAAAAGTCCTGTTCACCCCCGGTGGGGACGAAGAACTGAGGGTCAAAAGGAATAACCCATATTGAGTAGGTCTAGTAGGGTAGATAGATACATGTATTTTTTTGTTTATACTTATGTTTTTATATACTATTAGGATACCCTGGTCTTTCTTTATCCTAAAGAATATGAAAGAAAATCGATTAACACATTCTTTAGAATATATTGAGTCTGTCTAGTAGGGTATATACATGTATTTTTTAATTTTTACTTATGTTTTTATATACTATTGATTTTGATAAACTTATTGTTTTTGAAAAATTATGTTTTGTAATGATATTTTAACAGCCTTCATTTTAACTGGCTTTTGTCATATCATGTACCTTCACGTAACTCATTCTCACCTACATGACCAAAATATGTCGATCCCACATAATTTGAAGAACTGTGGGATTTTTTATTGCTTTTGATCATAGGGGAAACATGTAGGCGTAGGTATTACATGTTTATCTTCATTAATTTGAGTTATAAAATTTTAGCACACGCCTGTCGTAAGTAAGGTCACTTATGTTATGAAGTAACGTAAAAATTTGTAAGATTCACATTAAAATTCACTGAGGAGGATTCAAAATTGAGGCAAGGAGTCTGGAGGGGCATTGATTCAAAAATTTGTCAATATTGTTAATAAAAATGTCTAAACAATATTTCCCTGTAGCTCCTTTGGTTTAAAATTTCCCCATAGAGACCCAGGTAAATAAATCATACTGCTTATAAATATATTTTAATGCTTATTACTTCAATGAAAAACAGGAAATAAACATACAGTAGAAACTCGATTATCCGGCCCTCAGTTATACGGATTCGGGATTATCCGGACTACCAGCCGCGACCAATTAAATAATTAAGTCATATTGAGCCAAGTTACAAAATATTTAACATGCATAACAACAACAAAACAAAAAATTGCATGCAGCTGAGATGAGAATGCTAAGAGGGATGTGTGGTATTACGCGAATGGATAGAATTAAAAATGAGCATGTAAGAGGAAGCCTGAAAGTGGCGCCGGTGACTGAGGAGTTGTGTGAAAACCGGTTGTCATGGTATAGGCATGTGATGCGGAGGAACGAGGAACATGTCGTGAGGAAAGTTTGAGTATGAATGTGGGTGGTTATAAGAGTAGAGGAAGATCAAAGAAGCGATGGATGGATAGTGTGAAAGATGATATGACTAGAAAGGGGGTGACTACTAAAATGACGACTAATAGAGATGTATGGAAGAAGAAGACATACTGCGCTGACCCCAAATAAGTTGGGATAAGGGCAGGAGGATGATGATGTTACTCTGACGTGCGTGTCACGTCGACATATTTAAAAATGTCAAAGCGTAAGAGAGTGGTGTTGTCGCTTATCTTCATAGATTCGATTATCCGAATGCCTAACGACAACAATTAGTTCGGTTAATCGAGTTTCCACTGTACCTACAAATATTAGTACACACTAAAGTATGATTACAAAAAATTTGTCAGGTCGCGTCACGATCATAACTTACAAGAAAGTATTCGAGGCATGAACTCTACTCCAAAACAAAGTCCTTCTATACAGGGTGTAAACAAAATCATGCAATTCCTTCAAACCTCTTGATGTACTGCTGACATAGATTACCCCTGGACGCGATACTTTTGGATTCAATAACAAAAAAATTCAAGAAGTAAACATGTGTGTTCTTAACGTGAGGCATTTTAGCGCTCCGAGTTAAATAACCGCGCGGCGGGCGATAGCCACACAATCCGCTCGAGGCGCTAAAACGCGTCACGTTAAGAACACATGTTTACTTCTTGTATTGTTTTTTACTGAATCCAAAATTATCCGGTTCATGTTTAATCTATGTCAGCAGTACATCACGAGGTTTGAAGGAATTACATGATTTCGTTTACACCCTGTATAAGGTCCAAACAAAATACCTGGACAAACTTTTAGACAATGTTCAGTACGTTTAACCAAACATATCTAAACAAAAACCACGAGATTCAAGTGGATTTTTTTAACCAAAAAATAACAACATTTTAAATTACCTGTACTCTAAGAATAAACTCGTCCATGTTACATCGATCGCTGCAGGCGCGCGCGTCACTGCTGGGCCTTTTCGGCTGGCCGTGTTTTACGAGGAGTCAGCTGTTGGGTCTATTAGGTAAGTACGCGCTACTAGCAAGCATAGAAGAATACAATTAAGGTGAATAAACTTTCGCCGAATATTTTATCGTGAACCAAACACTAAACAAAAATTGATTCAAATTTCTCATCACACTTTAGCATGTTTTGGACTGTCTTAATTTAGTGCTATCTGGTATCAATTCTGCTATTGCCATCATTTTTAAACAAACTGGCACATATAGGTATACGGTAAAACTGTTGGTACCACTCACGACGTGCGGTTCTGTATACGTACCTACTCCACAGTTTAATTAATTTCAGTTTCGATTTTACTTAATGATATTATGAGTCAGTTTTATAAACCCGTTAACAGTAAAACAATTAGGCGTGGTTATAAATTATCAGCCCTATTTACAAAAAAATATTAATAAACTATTGTCAGGGTTGGCATGAATAAATCATTTTGATTTAAATCAAATGATGTTTTCAATAAAAATCAAAGATTTAATCAAAAATGTTTAATTCCACTGTTTTGGTTGTGCTTTTTTCTGTGAAATGTTCCCAAATACCATCTCTTTGGCGAGGCATTTTATTTATAATAAATTGGCCACGGACGTATCACAGCAATAACAATAGTGAACAAAACTGAACGAATGAATGCTTGTTAGAACGAAAGTAAGACCGTAATTGCAAGCGAAATGAACAAAACACTACACAGGGATTTCCCTTTTGCTTGGCATTCACATGTCAGACAAAAGGGAAATCCCCGCGCAATCCCTTGAGGGCGCGTTCCGTTTTGCGCAAATATAGTTAAATTAAATAATAAAATTAAAAAAATCGTGCTTTATTCGATGTTTTAAAAAAATCATGATTTTTTTCCAACCCTGACTATTGTACAACTTACTGCGTGAACTGTTAAACGTTTCTACCGTTTTGTTCTATGCACTTCCGAGCACGTTTAATTATGTATCTTCGCACTTTTAATAGTGTCAATTTCAATAAGTTCAAAAGCGAGGGTGATTCGTGTGCGAAGTTCACTCTCGCTGGCTATCAGATGTCCATTTTCACCGTGGAAATCAAACTGAGCAAAGTCCGGTCTTTTACCAGGCCACGTAACTGGACCACCCCGACCAATCCAGCGGCATTGGGTTTGTTGCTACATTCCGTATGTCCGCATAATCAGTCCTGGATTTGTCAATAGGCCGCGGCCTAGGGACGGCAGATTTCGAAGGACGCTCGCTCGCTTTGGTAAGCCTAGGTTTGTGCACGATCATAAACGTCAATCAAGTTCACTCGTGGATAGTTTTCTATATAAAATTGAAAGGCCAAGACAAATGAGTGATTATTATAAGGGGAACTTGTGGGAAACGGAAACGAACCGCGCAAATGAAGTGGCCTACAGTAATAAAAAGTATAAATACGGCACTGCACATAACGTGCACACGCAGGCTGCGCGGTGGCAACTGACTGATTGCGTCATGCTCATGCGATGCGAACGGTGCGACCGGACCGGGCGACAGGCAAGTTAGAACGAGACTGACAATGCATAGGTTGGTTGTGTACGCGATTCGGCGCAGCGCGGCGGCGATTGCACGTGCCGCCGCCGGCTTCTTTGTAAAAATGTTAACAGAAATTATGGATTTTTTTACCATCAGTTGCGACGAGCTGAGCTGAGGTCATAGTCATAATATCAGATAACTGTATTGACATCGGGAGTACATAGGTACTTACGCAAAATTTCAGGTCAATGGGACAAGTGGAAGTTGTTCAAAATAGAATTGCAAGATGATTATAAAATGACGTTTTATTTTGAATCATTTTGCAATTAACACAGCAACAGAGGATCACAGAATTTTCACCGATTTTTTGCTTGGTTGCGAAAATATAGTTGGGGGGAAGAAATACACGCTACGACACTTAAGTTATATCTAGTCTTACTTGGCGCTACAAATACCGCGCCACTATTATCTAGCGTCATAGCGGAGCCCAACAGGATAGCGGCCGGGCGGGGTAGTAGTCTCTATATTATAATGTACTCTGTGGTAATCGCGCACCCTGATCCACCGTGCTCACCCGCCGCAGCCGCGAAGCCGGTTGTCTTTTCTGACTCCGCAGTCACACCGTTAATTCAGCCCTCATCCTCATCGTCTCCCTCCCAGTCCTCTCGCAAGCAACGCCCTAAGCCGAGGTCCGAGTCCCGTTAGGGGTCGCCCTTAGTGCTATTGTTGCAAGCTAGCCATGAGTATTAGTAATAGTAGTTAGCTTAGGCTAAGTATTTTACACTCGTCCTCATTGGTTGGGAAACCCTTCAGGTAATAACTGCCCGATTACGTAGAAACGGTTTTTAAAACCATCTACAAGCAGTCGAATAGAAAAAAAAAGTTGTCGCGCACTATCGGTTGTTACCTGACACGTTACGTTTGTTTACGCACCACGCGTGATCTCGTCTGTCGGTTTAAGTACGCCTATAATATTGGTTTAAATGAATTTTAAAGTTTTAATCATTTTTATTAACAGTCCTAAGCCTGGAAAGTATGAAGAACTTCATTGATTTTTCTTTTCTGCTCCATTTTTTTAGATATAATACATGAGATCTTATATTCTTGTACAGCACGCTGTCTGTCCAATAATAAAAACTTTTTTACAAAAAATTTAAACCGACTTCAAAAAAGAATAAAATAATTACCATATAAAATTAACAGTTTCAGAAGTCGGTGCCTTCAATTTGGTTCAGCGTGGATCAGCACCGACTTCTGAAACTGTTAATTTTATATGGTAATTATTTGATTCTTTTTTGAAGTCGGTTTAAATTTTTTGTAAATTTTTTTTTATTTTTTTCTTTTTAGTGGCCTTAATTAAAACTTGGTTGGACTTACTAAAGACGCGCTGCTCGTAACATAATCACATCATCACAATATGCGTACTGTTCGTTATTGAGGAATTCCATTGCCTATCTCCGAAGTTCTTCATCAGATCTTCACCAAATTTAAATGGGACCAACTTCAAAGTATACCCTATCCATTAAAAAAAGAATCATCAAAATCGGTTCACAATTGGCGAAAATATCGATGAACATACACAAAAAAAAACATACATACAGACGAACATAGTAACCTCCTCCTTTTTGGAAGTCGGTTAAAAAATTAGCGCGCAGCAAGATAACAGACACCGCGCTTTAATCGCGACCGCTTAGCGCGTTGCGAGATAACACTGATGGCGTCACCGCGTTTAGATCGTGCTCGCGTTTAAATTGTTTATAATCTGAAGCGCGCGATTGCCATATAGCGGTTTATAAAAGTACTTTAAATATTATGAAAACTAGCCCAACTTTATTTTATTTTTAAATACTAATAATAAAACTAAGAAATACTTCAATCTAAATTTATTTAGTCTTGCCCAAGCCAGAATTCGATCTGACAAAACTGCGTATTTTTCGTCGAATATCACCTGTATTTTATAGCACCTGAATGTTTATAGGTGATTTGATTATTATTATTATTGCAATCGATTGGTGGCATAACAATGGAAGATGATATTTATTTGCATTTTTTTTCTGGGTTATATGTTAGGTAACAGAACCAGGTGAACAAAAAGTGGATTTTTATCAACAAATTTATTGCAAATATGTTTGTTTTTTATTAAAAATATCTAAGTGGATACCTCCGAACATAAGGAGGGAAATAAAAATTAAGATAAAAGCGGAGGTAAACTCTTAAATTTGTAGAAGAAATGTCCAAATAATAATAGTATACATGATAGTAGTCACGAAATTGTTGGAGGCATTCTTAATGCTTTATATCAAGAAATTTTACAAAATTATTGAGGTTGTCAAAATGAACCCAAACCAATAATAGATATTTGGTATGTGTTCAATTTGAATTACAAATAACAATTATAATAAATATGTATCTCAAAGAAATGTAAAAACCAAATTCATACTAACACACATAACGGAACAGTTTATAACGCTTTATTTGGTGTTGAAGTTATCACTCGCTTAAATTTTCTACATAATTTATCTCTCACTCACTCGCAGTCTGCTACTAAAATATTTTACATCATTTGTCAATAAACACAGTCACTAAAATCTCTTAATCCCAGTAGAAGGACAACAAGCTATATTATAAACAAAATTCAATGTCTACACTTCCTTGAGAGGTACAATTTTAAATAAACGTGTGAAGCATAACGTAATGTTTGTGGCCGTGGCATCAGAAAACATGCATACACGATTCGGGGATCAGGGGTTAACAATACAGCAAATACTATTTATTTCTTTCTATGATTGACTATTTAAACAATGTTTGTAAAACATCTTTACAATAATTTCACTTAGCCTACAGCAAAACAAAATAAGGCATTTTCCTACTCATTTCTATCAAACATACCCAAATAGAAACTGCTCATCACAAGTAAATCGAATTCATGACAACAACTACTGTTTCACATTATCAAAACGCATTGCAATTAGATTTTTTGTGAGATCAACACTCGTAATATTACTTGGTCCAATATTTAAAAAATAAAATGCTTTCATGAATTCGAATTACAAGATCAACTTATACATTATTTTTGGCTCAACGCGTTTCCCCGTGAAGTCCATAACTTTACAACTAAACATCGTCTCTTCACCTCCATAAAAATCTTTTTTTTTATGAACTAGTCTTGATATCTTCTTTATATTACATTCTATTATAAATAATGTATCAGTTAATCATTAGATCGCTTCAGTTTCAAATTGATCACCCTTGCATATGGTTATAGGTCCATATGTTTCATGCTGTTCTAATTTTAACACTTGATGTTTCTTGAGAACAAGTAAACTGTAGAATTTTTGCGCCACCTGTAACAATGCAGTCATGTTTGATAATTATTTTTAAAATCATGTTTTAGAATTGTTTTGAAAATAATGTTTTATAATTATTTTGCATAAGAATTGTAAATAAATAATTTTACTTCTTTCTTTTTGTTTTTATTGTGATAAGGACAATAAACAAAGCTACCTATTATGATAGTTGAGAAACGTACTTGTTTTCTGACATTGTGTCTAGGCGCAAGATCAGTGAAGGAGAGTTGTAATCCGGCGGATAGTTTAGGCTTCATGACTGCGAACAGTTGCGCCGCGCGACGATTCAACACGCGTTCTTCAAACTGCTCGTCCGTTTCACCCGCTTCACGTTCACCCTCTTCCGCCTGAAACATTACATTTCTTATAAGAATGACATCTTCCAGTAATGGTTAAATATATAATTGAAGCAATATATATTTGTATGCTAACGTTGTCTGGCGTTAAAGGTAAGTCGTAGTCGTGCGGTGGACTGTGATGCCCATGTTGGTCGTCGTATCCCAAGTTTGTCATTTGCATTGCATTCTGAAAACAAAAAAAAATACAGGTTGTAATAAAGAATATAACAAAATGGGGTTCGCCAAGTTCGGCAAAAATTTATTCTTAAGCCACGCACATACCAGGCACAAGTCGCGATACATGTCGCGCGACTGGTTTCCGGCTACATTTGATCCATTTGACGTTTACAAACACTATCACGAGTTTAATGGCGACACAAGTATCAGCTCTTTTAGGCGAAACACACACACTGCCCCGCGCTACGCTGCGGGGTGCGTGGCGATGGAGCCACAACACTGCGCGTGAATGCGTTTTCTGTGTATTGCACTACGCTTGCCTTCTATACAAACACATACTTGCAAACAACGTAAGAACACACACTCGCGCGCTACGCTGCGTGATGCGGTACAGTGTGTGAATCCCCTTATCGAGCCCATGGCAATCTCTGCTATACGTGCAAAAATACTATTGGGATATCGTGTGTCGCGACAAATTTGCCCGGTGTGTCTACTAGGCTTTCAGGCTGGAAGTATTCTCAATTTGTTGCTATATTTTCGCGCATCGACTGTTAAGGCACGCTAAAATCAACACGTCCAGTTTGCGGCCGCGGAAGCGTGAACGGTTGCGATCAGTTATTGAAATTGTACTTGATTCGATTACAGTCGCAATGCTAAACTTATAACACTTTCTACCGATTATTCAAATTTAAAGTGATGAAAAATTGAAGCGGTCCCAGAGACGCAGTGATAGTCAGTTTGCATTATCTTTTTCTTGAACCCCGTGAGTATTTTATAAGGCAACTCATAAATTATGTTAGGTAGGTGGTAACAGTATTCTTATTTGCGCTTTTTCTTTTCGTGTGGTTAGTGACTAACCTGGTGTTAAAGTTTTATACTGCCCATGCCCATGGACCTTTGACTTGGCTTCACGTACCGTCGAGAAATATCTCTCAGGCATGCCGGTTTCCTCACGATGTTTTCCTTCACCGTTTTTAAGAAAGTGATAGTTATACAATACGCATATGAAACCGAAAAATCACAGGTGCGTGACTTCCGTGTGACTTGGTAGTGTGATGGTCACACCATTTTTGCGCTTATAACATTATCGCAGATTTGTTTGACAAGCATAGTGATTATCGGTTATTTCTGGTGATCGTTCAAAGCGGCAGTGTATGAGGAGGCACATATTCAGTAGTTGGCGGTTACGGGGTGATACGGTGCCGCTAGATATACCTGATAGTCTCCGTGGTCGTCGAGCGCGTGCAGCAGCGGCTCCATGGGCACGGTGTGCGGCAGGTCGTGCGGCGCGCGCTCGGGGGGCGCGCCCAGCGACGCGCGCAGCAGCGACGACACCTGCTGGCCGCCCAGCTGATACGGTGCCGCTAGATATACCTGATAGTCTCCGTGGTCGTCGAGCGCGTGCAGCAGCGGCTCCATGGGCACGGTGTGCGGCAGGTCGTGCGGCGCGCGCTCGGGGGGCGCGCCCAGCGACGCGCGCAGCAGCGACGACACCTGCTGGCCGCCCAGCTGATACGGTGCCGCTAGATATACCTGATAGTCTCCGTGGTCGTCGAGCGCGTGCAGCAGCGGCTCCATGGGCACGGTGTGCGGCAGGTCGTGCGGCGCGCGCTCGGGGGGCGCGCCCAGCGACGCGCGCAGCAGCGACGACACCTGCTGGCCGCCCAGCTGATACGGTGCCGCTAGATATACCTGATAGTCTCCGTGGTCGTCGAGCGCGTGCAGCAGCGGCTCCATGGGCACGGTGTGCGGCAGGTCGTGCGGCGCGCGCTCGGGGGGCGCGCCCAGCGACGCGCGCAGCAGCGACGACACCTGCTGGCCGCCCAGCTGATACGGTGCCGCTAGATATACCTGATAGTCTCCGTGGTCGTCGAGCGCGTGCAGCAGCGGCTCCATGGGCACGGTGTGCGGCAGGTCGTGCGGCGCGCGCTCGGGGGGCGCGCCCAGCGACGCGCGCAGCAGCGACGACACCTGCTCGCCGCCCAGCTGCGGCATCATCGGCAGCAGCGCGCCGTGCTGCACGCCTGCGGGACCACACAGCTGTACTCTGGGACCGGAGATACACTCATACGGGAATCGGAGAGTGCACGTCATTGCGCAGATAACGAATACGGGGCGCGTGCACGCTGTCACCAAATGTCAGTCTCATCTGTCTCTTGTGCGGTGCGGACGTGTCGTATTGGACGCTCTTTACGTTTGCCATCCGACCGTATCTATTGTAGACTACATAGACTGTAGTGATGTCCTAGCTAGGCTAATCTCGGGACTATCTGCATGTCGTAGATTGCTCTCCGAGAGTCTCACTACGTGATTTCAATCTATCGTGGACGAGGCGCTTAAGAAGCTGTAAACCAAGTTGACGGTCAGTTTTCTACGGACAATAAATACAAGAGTGCTATTGCGCCATAAGCTGTTAGCTAGAGATGCCTTTCTTATAACTTCAACTACCTCTCTGCCATAGCCAGAAATGAACCAAAATTCACCCAGAAACTGCAATTATGCATAGGCCAGTTAGGATTTCCATTTGGCTACTACTGTATACGTACCGCCAGGCGTCATGCCACCATGTTGCAACCCGACGGGCGTCATGCCGCCATGTTGCAGGCCGCCCGGCGTCATTCCACTGTGTTGGAGCCCCACGGGAGTCATGCCTCCATGCTGGAGCCCCACAGGAGTCATGCCTCCATGCTGGAGCCCCACAGGAGTCATACCTCCATGGTGGAGACCTGCAGGAGTCATACCTCCGTGCTGGAGGCCCACCGGCGTCATTCCACCGTGGTCCAGGCCACCTAGAAACAGATAATGAATTTGAAATTGCAATGTAGTTTCCAAAAAAATCTATTTCCCTCTTCTTCTTAGGTTTTTGTCACGTAGTCAATATCCTCTATGGAAATCTCGAGTTTTTCGAGCTATATTCAAATATGGCACGCAGAGTTTAGCGTTTTTTGAACTCACAGGTGGCTACACTGTCGCACATGTGAGTCAAATAAATTTTTTTTAACTTTCTGTTTACAAAAATGATTTAAAACCATATTTATATATTACTACGTTAAAACTAGAGGGGGTATTGGCATATACTACAGGTGGTCACGGGGGGGGGGGGTAAAAATGGATCACGTAGTATGGGTATGTTCCCTAAAGACGTGAGTTGAGGAGGAATAAAAATACTGTAAAACAAAGACTGAATGCGGCTACGGTACGACGTTACGATACCTTTAAAATATAAGGATACTATTTTCTTATAGACGTTAGGCTATACCTTTATTTAAGCTTTTCACGATTTCTGTACCGAAAACATCGAGGAACGAGTGACTCATAGTAATGAAACATTGATGCTATCTGGAGCCTCGTAAAAAGGACAAGGTGGCGAAGCGGTTTATCAAATAAAACCCTTTGTTTACAAAGGTTTAGGTACCGTTACCGAAGTATATCATTTCGACTACTTTTCAGTACCTACCGAAATATATTAAATTATAGTAATATACCGGTAACCAGAATTTAGAGGTATGATGTCATACCGTATTTAAAGGTACCTAAATTTTCGGGTTATTCTGTCTGTAAAATAGTCAAAAGCTTACCTGGCGTCATACCACCGTGGTGTAACCCGGCCGGAGTGAGCCCTCCGTGCACTAGGCCCGCTGGAGTCATGCCGCTCTCTAATAGACCTGGAGTCATTCCTGGAAAAGTATTATATAGTTTTTATTGAGACATCAATCTTCCTTAGTCAAATTCTAGATAATATTATTCACAAGACTAGGCGCCATTTATACAAAAGGGTCGTTGAGTGGTGACGTATCACAAACTTACTTCCCTAATATGGTAGTTACCATGTTAGGCAAGCTCTCTTTATGAGTAGCCATATCCAACAGTGGACTAAAATAAAGTTAGTAGTAACTCACCACCGTGGTGTAAGCCCGCCGGCGTCATCCCGCCCGCAGACAAACTCAAGTCCACCTGCTGGTTGTCGCCGTGCTGAAGACCTGCTGGCGTCATGCCGCCGTGTTGGAGACCACCTACACAAATTAGAACGACATATTTTATTATACGTGTGCCTAATTAATCAGCTTTTATTTCTGCTCCTTGGACCCATAGGCGTATTCAGGGTGGGGTAGATGGGGCGCTTGTCCTACCCTGGCACAGGAAAGAACAGGTAAATTGTCTAGATTCAGTCAACTCGCCACCCATGTTCACAGAACAATTACCCAAAGTGCAGACCAATGCCCGACTCTGTCTACTTATTTGGACCTCAAAAGTAAGGTTATGGGGCAAATTTGCCCCATAATCCCATTCTGCACTTCGAAATTCATTGAAAAGATAAATATTTACTGTCTGACTGAGTTTGCCCCACCCTGGAAAAATCTTGCCTACGCCCATGCTTGTACCAAACTTTATTATAATCTTCTTGCCTGTGATTTAGATTGCACCATCTGTCTTTCGGCAGAGCATTTTCCACTGCCAAGCCATTATAGACTTTGCTAGTGTTAAAATAATATCGAAAATCAATTAATTATTTGTTAATTCTTGAGAGCATCGAAGCGACTAGAGGCGAAAGGTGATTTTCAATATTATTTAAACCAGTGATACCCAAATTGGTCTATATCGACCCCCAGGGGTCGACGACGACCTAAAAGGGGTCCATGTGGGTGAAAAAAATAATTGGGGCTCCGTGAGTTGCAAACGGGGGTCCACGATAGTGGATCTCATTTAAGCAGATCGTGACTTTAATTTTGACTTTCCATTAACCATATAGACAGATGATTTGTTGGTTAGTTTTTACCTGAAAACATAACAAACAGTCCGACGACGATAGCACTATAATTGTAGGTACTGTCGTAGGTTTAATAAATGTATAAAAATTAACATTTGTTTTTTTTGTTTTGTCGCTTTAAACACATTTGAAATCAATGAATTTGCAAAACGTAATATTAGCTAAGCAGGGGGAGGGTCTGCCCAAAACTGAAAAAACCAGGCAAACCAGGCAAGTGGTCCATAAGACAAAAAGTTTTGGGCCCTCTGATTAAAACATTAGCAAAGTCGATAATGCTTTGGCAGTGAAAATTTTTCTGCGCTGAGGCTCGCCAGATCTGCGTCGGCACTAACTCTGCATAAACCAACTATCTCTTCAAGCAGACTTTGAAATGTTAGGTATGTCACCTATAAGGTTTCATTATTAGTATGTAATCTATAAAGCTACTGATTGTACAGACATTGGGCATAAAAAATTGGGTGATCAATCTAGTAACACATTTTCATTTGACGAGGATACCATGCAACTCAGATAAGTAAGGTAGAAACGAGGTATTCTCGATCAGCCGATAAGTCGGTGATACTCTTAGTTAATCACCTGGTGTGATCGCGCCGTGCGGCGTGAGTCCTCCCTGCAGCAGTGTGCCCGGCGTCAGCGAGCCCAGCATGCCGCCTGGTGATGTCACAATAACTCATTTAAACATGTCCGTAAGGATTGAGGAGCCACATCAGATTTTAAAAACTGATCTCACCATTATCTATCAGCAATGTAGCTTATTTTGCAGCACTGATGTATGGCCAGGAACCTAATTCTGAGCCACCTTAGATAAATATGCACTGTTTTATGAATTTTCATGTCTTTGAATCGTAATTTTCTGGTTTTTGGCTGCAGTAAACATAATTTGCAACTTAATAACTAAGCTAAGAAGGAAGAAAATGGTAATAATTGTAGTCATTATCATCCTCAGATCTTGGTTTAAATTTGGACGACAGTAAATGAAGCTTGGCATTTGCTAGATATCGTTTTACAGAAAATATTGACGAACTAACAACACCCATGCTATAAAATGTGAACCTTGTATACATCCACACCACACGCAGTAAAGATACTTTGAACAATTTAAAGAAACCACATAAAAATTAAATAGAAAATACATCATTTCCATGTTTTACCCTGCCCAATCAATGATTTATACAATGATTAATTTATTGCTATCCTTGGAACCTTATCATGAAACTTTTTGTCAGAAATGTTAAACCCTGCTAACGAACTGCGCTGCTAATAATTCACACCATGGCTACTATCTAATATTGCACACTGTACTGTAAAATAAAATGTAAAGGTCATGATAGTCCCCTGACCAATGAGGTGTGATTCAGCAATAATAGTACCTGGTGTGTGAGGAGGCTCCACGTCGCCGTCGGCGCGCGGCGTTTGTGGGAACGTGGCGGGCTCCGGCGCTGGGTCCGACTCTAACCGTGCACCATACGATCCATTGTTAATTCAGTGCGGTTAGATAGCAATGTACACAGTTATTGGAAAATATTTACCACGAAAATGATATTAGTAAAATGTTACATGCTTATGATAAGTTAATTTTTGAGAAGCAATGAGAGACAGTTACGCATTGCTTCTGAGTTTCTGCATAGGGTCATGAGCATTGTTCAACAATTGACCAACCTGCATATTGTTAGACAAAATCTACATTTCGTGGTGAACTTTTCGCATGGAGTTATTATGAAACAGATGTGATAATTTGATTCTTTCGATTCTCGATGATTGGTAGTGCCACCCAAGTGCCAACCAAATATACAGGGTGTAAACGAAATCATGTAATTCCTTCAAACCTCGTGATGTACTGCTGACATACATTTACTGTGCATGGGATAATTTAAGATTCAATAAAAAAAATAAACATGTGTTCTTTATGTGAGACATTTTAGCGCCTCGAGCGAATTGCGCGGCGATCGCTCGCTGCGCGGTCATTTAACTCGGGGCGCTAAAGGGCATCACGTTAAGAACACATGTTTGCTTTTTGTAATATTTTTTTTATTGAATCCAAAAGTATCCCATGCATGTTTTTTCTATGTCAGCAGTACGTCACGAGGTTTGAAGGAATTATTTGATTTCGTTTACACCCTGTATAATTAAATATAATTTATGAAGGTTATGATGATTGGACTGCCAGTTTATTTGGAAATACTATTTTCACAAATTATAATCGTCAAATATTATATATTATTTATACAATGGTTATGATAAAAGCATAAATGGGCATTATTATAAGAAGAATGGTAGACATTACAATCGCAAATGCGCTAATGAATAAGTTTTTTTTTTCATGATGGTAACCATACTAACACATGGTAGTGATTCATGCTGAGGTATCTTATGATGTATTGACGGCATTGCAAACCATATCCCGGTGAGATGAAGCAGGCAGTGGGTGAATGTAGGTGTACACTTACCGACAGAAGGTTCGTATTCTTGAGGCACTGGGGTAGGGGGCTCCAACTCGGCTGTGGGAAGCGGCGCTGGAGTTCCTGGTGGCAGCATTGTCTGCAAGACATTTTGACATCGTTAATTTGGTTTGCAAAGTAAAGTACTTTAAAACTAGTAGCACCTATATAAACATACATAACATAAAATCATGCCTTGTATTCCCCGAAGGATTCGGCAGAGATGTGTTTAGTACACCCTCGTTTCGCCAATTATGCTTAATGACTCCCAATAGGGGACGAGACAATGGGGAAGGCAACGCAAAACGAAAGCAGATGGCAGCACCTCCATACTTAGTTATTTGAACCAATCAGAACCATCATATTCATATTAGCAATAATGTTAAACACATTGCAACCAATAAGAGCCACATAGGAACAATCGAAAGTGGCGCCATTAGTTCCACAGTTGCCTACCCCATTGCCGTCATTTATTATCGACCTTAATGTGTTAATTGTGTGCTCCAAAAATGAGTCTGCATTATCACCGTCTCAGGTTTCATAATAGGATAAAGGCCTTTTTCCTACAACGAAATTTATAGCCCGTTGTTCTCAAGCTGGTTATGTTACTTTCCGTCACCGGCTTAAGGCGTATAGGCTGACAAGTTGAATGATTATCATTCCATCTTGATCTGGCCGTGTGTATACCTCTTCGTGTCGCCTCTTCCGCCCGCCTCTCCTGGCCGGCTCGGTCGGGTCGGGTGAGCGCGCTGCCTCTCCTTCCTCCGCCTCGCTGCGCAGCGTCATGTTGCGCTGGTATTTCTGCAACAAATTAATATATTATTGTACTTATATTTGTGTCCAAACCATCGAACAAGTGGAAAACGCCTGGTAGATGAAACGGCAGAAACTCTATTTAGACGGTTCATAACCCATGGTGATAATACTTCACCTGTATACTAACATGTAATCACGCTTGTATTCCCCGGAAGGTTGGGCAGAGGTGTATAGTAAAACTCTCATTTCGCCGTTATGTTTAAGTGCAATGTCATAGGGGGCGAGCCTCTTGCCATCAACCGGGCAACAATCCAAACTCCGGACTACTGCTACTGAGGAATTCCACACGGACAAACCCACACTGCCCGACCTGGGAGTCAAACCCAGGACCTCATGATCAGCAGTCGTGAGTGTCACCACGAGGCCAACGAGGCAGTTACCTGTATACCAAATATTTCCATAATACCGCTCACCTTAAACAAAACTCTGGAAGGTATCGGCCTAGCCGGTAACGTGAACAGTTTCTCCACTCCGCCAGTTTCCTTCCAATGCATCAGTCGTCTGGTAGGCGGCGCGAGGTCTAACGTGGTCACAATGTCCGAAGTGTTGCTTAGCTGGTTCTTCATCTCTTCGCCAGATATGTTCTTTACTTCGTCGACAATCAGCTTGCGTTTGCGTTTCGTTTTTGTTATACCTGGAATGAATTGTTTTTCATTTATAAAACTTGACTTGAAAGTTGTTACTACATACATAAACATAACATCACGCCTTGTATTCCCCGAAGGGTTAGGCAGAGGTGTTTTTAGTACACTCTCGTTTCGCCAGTTATGTTTTTTAAGTCCCATGTAATAGGGGGCGAGCCTATTGCCATTAACCGGGCACAAATCCAGACACCGGGCTGCTATTGAGAAATCCCTAATGGAAAAACCCAATAACACTTTGCCCGACCTGGGGATCGAACCCAGGACCTCACGATCAGCAGTTGCACCCGCCACCACTAGACCAACGAGGCAGTTGTTACTAAATAAAAAGAAATACCGTTTCTGTAA
This sequence comes from Amphipyra berbera, assembly GCA_910594945.2. Lineage (NCBI taxonomy): Eukaryota > Metazoa > Arthropoda > Insecta > Lepidoptera > Noctuidae > Amphipyra > Amphipyra berbera. The sequence continues at coordinate 17,683,646 of OU343128.1, read as the reverse complement.
AAAATCGTGTGTGCACTATTTGCAGTCTTTCCAAACATTGGAACTGCACACTGAGAATCTTTATAGGCTTCGTTTCCACCAGAGACTGAATAACGCAAAAATTAAAATATGTACCTTTAAAATACGGTATACCCCTAAATTCTGATTACCTAAATATTATGATACTTAAATATATTTCGTCACTCAAATTTAGAGTGAAAATGCGAAACAGTCTATTCCGGTATCGGTACCTAAACCTTTATAAATAAGGGAACGTAACCATACTGCGTGCCCCATTGTTTACAACTTTTTACCCCCCTCCCCTCGGTGACCACCCGTAGTATATGCCAATACCCCCCTCCCCCTCTAGTTTTCACGTAGTCATTCATAAATATGGTTTTAAATAAAAAATGTAGCAAAAAGAAAATTATTTGGCTCAATGTGCGTCAATGTTGCCACCTGCGAGTTAAAAAAGCGCTAAACGCTGCGCGCCATATTTGAATATAGCTCGAAAATGCGCGAGATTTCCCTAGAGAATATTGACCACGTGACGAAAACCTACCCCCCTCCCCCCCTGACCGGGTCACGTAGTATGGGTACGTTCTCTAAGGGTTTTCATTGATGAACCGCCGCGCCACCCTGCCCTTCAGTATGAGGCCCCAGATAGCATTAGTATGAATCGTTCATCATTCTATGTTTTTCGGTATCGAAATGGTAAAAAGGTTTAATAAAGTTATGGCCCAAAGTCTCTGGTTTCCACGACAGAGACGCGCGCAGCGTACGGCATTTCTATACAATTTAATGCCACGCCATACGTAGGCCATACCAGGTTTACCTGTCTAGTGTGCACGCCTTCATACAAAATATTTGAATCCGATAGCCTCAGATGCACCTGAAACTGACATGATACTAATACAGATTCGGATGATATTGATACGTCACCACTACACGTGAATCCGGCATTCTTAATGTTTATTTACCGTTCAGGCTCCGGCGCTCGGCATAATTATTATCGCACGAGGACGAAATAAGGCCGGTCTTGCGGTCACCTACCTGTTTCTTTAGGTGATTACATGTAACCTTTTGGTAGCTGTTGATTAAGTATAGTATTATTACCTTTGAGCACAGTAGCGTCTACAGGCGCGAGTGCAAAGGACTCCTCGTCGTTGTGCAGCAGCGTGGTGTTGTCAGCCACGCGCTCGGAGGCTCCGCCCGGCGGGGGCTCCACGCTGGCCGGCTCCGGGCACGACGGCGGGACCACGTCCACGTCCTGACCCCGTCACACACTTCTTGTTATCATAATTATCAATGGAAAAACGATTTGATGCCTCAAAAACCCGACAGAATGTTACATGCAAGATAGTTTGTATGACAAGAATTCTCTTAGGATAATATTCAAAGTTCTGATTGAAGTAAATACTTTATTTATTTCAATCAGAGATACTACCAAAGAGAGATACCAACAAATAATATTAAGTAGTTATAGTATCTCACCATAGCTATGTGCGGGCTCGGGGAGGGAGGTACGGGCGCGGGGGGCGGGGCCACACTGTCGGGCGCAGGTGATCCACCCCAACTGAAAATAAACAGATCATTACAACTCTGAATAGGGTATTTAACTAGTATTTTTTATTAGAAATCTCGAAACTGTTACAAAAATAATAAGCGACTGTGAAAAAACCATTGAAATATTTAATAAAATGTCCAAGTTATAAACGATGGAAAATTGTTCACTAGACAGAGACAACACTACTACCACAATGACGTCATACCTTAAAAACTATCGTTATTTGACATTACTCCGTACAATATCCGTATCGCGCGACAAGGACAGAATATAGCCTCCCCACAAACCTTGCAAGCGTGTAGCTTCTCTATTTTATCATCGATTTTATTTATTTTTAGCATATCGAGTTATATCTCTTTCTTTAAAATCAATACAAATCGTTGTACATTTTTAATAATAGTTCGAATACTCTATTCTGAAGAATTTAACCATTTCCTAGGGAATTCAACTGAGTTTAAGTCGCAAGCTACAATAGTGCAGATCAGGACATGAAACATTAGCAGGGGCGTTCTAGTTTTAAATGCAGTCGACTATTAAACATTTATCCTTACATACTTCGATGCGATGAACAATTGTATAGTAAATGGCATAGTTATTATGTTACTCTATGCCTTTGATATTTGGTCTTATTGGGAAGTAAGAAAACTGCCAGCAAGATCTCCCTTTCTAAAGATTTACTATGATAGATCACATAATACTGATGTACGACGATGAAAAAAGTGCACCGACCTGTGTTGCGGCGAGTTCCCTGCGTCGTAGTGGTCCCCCATATCGTCGTCGGAGTCGGGCGCGTCCGCTGCGGCCACATCTGCGCCCGCGTCGATCTCAGCCTGTTACAGTAAAGTGCACCGACCTGTGTTGCGGCGAGTTCCCTGCGTCGTAGTGGTCCCCCATATCGTCGTCGGAGTCGGGCGCGTCCGCTGCGGCCACATCTGCGCCCGCGTCGATCTCAGCCTGTTACAGTAAAGTGCACCGACCTGTGTTGCGGCGAGTTCCCTGCGTCGTAGTGGTCCCCCATATCGTCGTCGGAGTCGGGCGCGTCCGCTGCGGCCACATCTGCGCCCGCGTCGATCTCAGCCTGTTACAGTAAAGTGCACCGACCTGTGTTGCGGCGAGTTCCCTGCGTCGTAGTGGTCCCCCATATCGTCGTCGGAGTCGGGCGCGTCCGCTGCGGCCACATCTGCGCCCGCGTCGATCTCAGCCTGTTACAGTAAAGTGCACCGACCTGTGTTGCGGCGAGTTCCCTGCGTCGTAGTGGTCCCCCATATCGTCGTCGGAGTCGGGCGCGTCCGCTGCGGCCACATCTGCGCCCGCGTCGATCTCAGCCTGTTACAGTAAAGTGCACCGACCTGTGTTGCGGCGAGTTCCCTGCGTCGTAGTGGTCCCCCATATCGTCGTCGGAGTCGGGCGCGTCCGCTGCGGCCACATCTGCGCCCGCGTCGATCTCAGCCTGTTACAGTAAAGTGCACCGACCTGTGTTGCGGCGAGTTCCCTGCGTCGTAGTGGTCCCCCATATCGTCGTCGGAGTCGGGCGCGTCCGCTGCGGCCACATCTGCGCCCGCGTCGATCTCAGCCTGTTACAGTAAAGTGCACCGACCTGTGTTGCGGCGAGTTCCCTGCGTCGTAGTGGTCCCCCATATCGTCGTCGGAGTCGGGCGCGTCCGCTGCGGCCACATCTGCGCCCGCGTCGATCTCAGCCTGTTACAGTAAAGTGCACCGACCTGTGTTGCGGCGAGTTCCCTGCGTCGTAGTGGTCCCCCATATCGTCGTCGGAGTCGGGCGCGTCCGCTGCGGCCACATCTGCGCCCGCGTCGCCGCCGCCCACGCCCGCCGCGTCGATCTCAGCCTGTTACATGGGGAAACTTTACTCTAGCAGCTATTTAATAAGCAATTAATACATTTGTAAAATTCTTCTCCCAAGTTCAAAACATAAATATCTACTTCTAGTAAACAATCGACATGTCAGATGGGAATGTTACTTGCTAGTTACCCATAAACACGGAACTATGACAGTATCTCCAGGTAAATTTGACATACCCAGTACAACTATTTTGGTGACAGAACGCGTGATAAATGAGTACCATACCTTCTCAACAGATTGCCTGCAAATATTAGAAATAAGACTAAAAAAGATAAATTTGTCAAGTTGCTTAAATAATTCTACCTCAAGACTTTATAAACATATATTCCTCCTAGCCTTTTTTCCCAACTACTTTTTGGGTCAGCTTCCAGTCTAACCAGATGTGGCTGAATACCAGTATTTTACACGGAGCGACTGCCATCAGACCTCCGCAACCCAGTCACTGGGCAATGCCGATATCCTAAGATTAGACCAAATCTACCTAAGACTTTATGAACATGTTCCTATATAATAATTAATACATGTTTAATTTAAGTATCCACTCTACTTTATACACTTGCCTTAATTTTGATTGATCTGTTCCAGACAAACTGTGAAAACAGTTTTGTAGAGCCTCATTTATAATAAGAATGTTGTAAAGTTTTTATTAATAAAGATACATACATATATAATGACACTATAATAAATGCAGTGCCGAAACGAACTACATATCAGTAAATTGTCGGTATGAGAGTCGGTTGATCTAACATTACATCTTGTTTACCGTGGTTGCATAGTTTTGCCATAAGGCTTAGAATAGGCTACCTTTTTCCCTCGAGGTGCCGTAAGAGGTGCTCTAACAACAATAATGCAATACATTTTTTTTTATTGTACACCTTTACCACCACGCTGAAAAATCCTCGCGCAATTTTGTAATGGCACTGAATAAAGAACTGTATTATTGCCTTTAAGTATAATATCCGACGCTCGGGTATGTTCGGGCATGCGCGAGGAAACGCTTGATGTCTGCGTCGGACTTTATACTTACAGGCAATAGTGATACAGTTCTTAATTCATTGACATCAAAAAAGTGCTTGTGCATCCATATCGAGGATTTTTCCGTTTGGTGGAAATTGACGCATACACCTATATTCTAAGATGTTCCTCCAAAAGTTACTCGACTCGACTTCACCTCGACTCTGCCTTTTTCACTACCATCGGTAGTTATGTATGACATAAACGTCCTCAACTCGAGATTTTTCCTCAGTCGAGGTAAAGAATCATCTGTCAAACTCAAGGTACCTCGGAACCTACCTTAAGGAAGTGTCAAAGTTCATATGTAACAAAAATGAATTTTGAAGACTTTATCGAATATGCTTACGATAATCTTTACAACTATTTATCGCGGCGTTATTTGCGCGATGCAGATAATTCAAATTATGACGTAATGACTACGTCGAGGAACCTCAAAGTTCACTCGAAATTGCGACTAAAAATACAATTTTGAAGGTGTTTTCGAGGCCGTCCTGAGTCGAGTATGAGTCGAGTAAGTTTTGGAGCAACGTCTTAGAATATGGGTGTTAAAATGCAGAAAAGCCACCTGGTGACCGTCTATAATAGTGGTTTATCTTTAGCAGTAAACGTATTCAGGCTGATATGATGAGTAGTTAATACTAATAACGTACCTGCAACGACTGAGGTTGTGCTGACGTGCCGGGCATGCCGGATGCAGCGGCGGCAGAGCTGCTGCTGCCGGTCACCTCGCCGAAGAGATCGCCCTCGAACAGACCGCCCGCATCTAATTACATACATTGACATATTGAGTACAAGTATGTAGCAGAATACAGGAAGGGGTGGTAGCAGAATAAGGGTTGACCCGCATCTGTCAGAGCGAGAAAGACAGTGTGAGTACTATCGCGTGCGATTTCACACTGTCTTTCTCGTTCTATTAAATGACGTTCCTGAGCGACAGAAAAGGATAGAGCGTGTAAAAACGCAATTCCGTGCTGACAGGTGTGGGCCAACCCTTAAAAAATGACAACCAAAAAAAAACAATTCTTACTGTATACAAAAAAAACTGAAAAGATGGTAACAAGAAGTATTTAGTAGGCTATGAAAATCACAACAACAGTAGAGTTTTGGTTAAAGAAAAACTTTTGGTGTTATTACCGTAAATGTACCTACCCTATAACACTCCCGATATGAAGACGAATATAATGACACCTCGCACTTTAAAATCCGTCAAGCCATATAGGCTACACGTGACATAGAAACGAACAATCACGCATACAGACAAAAAAAAACATTATCCTCCATCTGGAGCAGTCGCCTTTTAATCTCACAAAGTAACAGACAAACATACATACATATTACGTACATTTATACACTCGGAAAACATCACTTCTTCAGGGCCGGTCGGGTAAAATGAAGGCTCATTCCTAGTCTACCCAAACATAAGTAGTATCTAGTCAAGGTTAAAGGTAACTGGCGCATGATTTAGAGTTGACCCACATCTGTCAGCACGGAACCGCGTCTTTTCATGCTCTATCCTTTTGGGCGCTTTCAATTTAGACGTTTCGTGTCGGACCGTTGCGGTGCCGAAGCGGTGCGTTTGTCGTAATGCGCACGGACGGTCGTTTGTTTTCATACAGAGAACGCGGTGCGGCAACAGTGCGTGTTGTCGAGCATTCACGGTACCGACGCCGCACTGTTGCGGCACCGCGTGCGTCTAAATTGAAAGCGCCCTTTCTGTTGCTCAGAAACGTCATTTAATAGAGCGGGAAAGACAGCGCGAGTGCTATCGCGTGCGGTCTTGTGCTATCGCGTGCGGTCTTGTGCTATCGCGTGCGGTCTTGTGCTATCGCGTGCGGTCTCGTGCTATCGCGTGCGTTCTCACGCTGTCTTTCTCGCTCTATTAAATGACGTTCCTGAGCGACAGAAAAGGATAGAGCATGAAAAAACGCGATTGCGTACTGACAAATGTAGGTCAACCCTTAGGTGACAATACTCACAACTTCCTTGGCAGCTAGAGTAATGACCCGTCTGTGACCAGCAGGTTACTCTAGGACTAGGAGATGGTCTTCTGCTCTCGTGTCGATACGAGTTATATGAGAATAGCTCATGCCGTGATAAAAAGATCAGCGCGACGGGTCCTACGTATACTGGTACTACCCGCAAAAATGCGAAATCCACTTTTCTACATCAATCACCTTCAAGTCACCGATAGTTTACTCTTTTTTTTTTAAATGTAGATAATTTCGTAGTTGCAAATTTGCAAACGAATAGAAATAACAGTATTATTTTATACGGGATATAATAAATATTTAAGATCTTTAAACCGCTCTTCTATAAAGTAGTGTTTTTACACTTACACCATTATACGTAGGACCCGTCGAGCTAGTCAGTAAAGTTGGTCGCAAAGCTTTCCCAGGGTGCGCCTGACGTACTTTAGTATCGACAGTCGTGGATATGGTTAATCGCATTAACGTCTAAAATTCGCGACATCTATGATGCCTCTGAAGCAAGATGCATCATGGATGTGTCATTCTTTTGATGCAGTAGCCTGCTTTAGACACATACCATCTTCTCCAAAATCCCCAACATGTCCTAGTTCTACCGAAGTCGTCTTTCATGAGTACCACCCCTAAACCTCCCTGTTCTTATAAACAAACCACACCACTTGTATTACTTGATCTACTAGTTCAAACATACGTCCAAAATCTGCGACGTCCCCTATAGTTCCTCCGAACCCGTCATCCATAGCCGCGTGGGGTGCGGCCTCCATTCGCCTTGGGTGTTCAGGTGCTAAGGCAGGCACGCCGCCCGATAGACTGCCCACCCCACCTTCTTTACCCGCCAGCTCGAGTGACGACCCGTCAGCGAACAGTAAGTTACTCTGGAAGAAGATTAGTGCTGTCAGTCATGAGCAGTTACCAAGATTTACCATGTAACTCTATTGTTTTAAGTAAATAACACAATGCAACAAAGTGGAAGTTTAGCTGAAGGCCCAAGATATTGCCCTTCATATAACATAACATCACACCTGTATTCCCCAAAGGGTTGGGCAGAGGTGTATAGTAACACCCTCATTTCGCCGTTATGTTCAAATCCCATGTAATAGGGGGCGAGCCCAAAAACATGAGGAAAAACCCAATAACAGTTTTGCCCAACCTGGGAATCGAACCCAGAACCTCACGATCAGCAGTCGCGCTTGCCACAACTAGACCAACAAGGCAGTTGCCCTTCCTCTTGTATCAAATTCAACGCATTCATTATTTTTGTTTGTTTTTAAAAATACGTTGCCCCACACTAGGATTTCTCCTGTATCGTGGGTGCGTATACAAACACAAATCTTCACACGCACAAACATCCAGACCCGGAACAACTATCTGTAAGCCATACAAATATTTGTTCCGTGCGGGAATCGACCCCACGATCCGTAGCGCAGAAGCCGATCACTCAGCTACTGCACCAAACGTGTCGTCAAAGTTAGTTATTGTGATGTACTATCTGGATACATGGGCACTTTATTTGCTTACTACTCTCAGACTATTGGTACACTTTTCTAGTTCATCATCCAAATAAAATAAGATAACAGGAGATAATTTTAAAAAATAAATTTTTTGACTAAGTTGTTGTCATAATCAAAATCAAATTTTTTTTATTTCAAATAAACCAATACTTATGCTTATGAAAAGTCGAATTTAGATGCACGGTTCCAATTGGTTGTTTCCTATGGAGAAGAGCCGGCAAGAAACTCCATGGTTATCTACTCTTTTAAAAATAATATCTTTAACAATTTCAGTGGATACAGTACAATGATTTAGGATAATGAGAGAACAATGAAGTCCTGACCACAGACCAATGAGTAGTAATAAATACCTGTTCCAATCCACCTTCATTGCCGATAGCTTCACGCATAATATCTGGGTTGTCTGTATCGAACCCCATGTCGCCGAACCCATCATCATGAGTGACCAGGTTTAAGGAACCATAGTCCTCACGCATTGTGATCTCTTCAGCTCTCGACTGGTTCAGAGAAAACTGGGCTTCAATGTCTACCTCACTGAAACAAAAAAATATGTTTATTATACTGTATGGGTGCCTTAATAATTTGGTTTGTTTCTGAGTTAGCCATCATCTTTTGTTACAAATTATGTAATTTTACATTTAAGTACATCAATTGAGTGCTGTTGGACCAAAAGATAAAATAAACTAGAGTATGGATCCATAGTCATCTTCCATGGTTTTATGTTACTCAAATATGAATGCCAACATACTAATAAGTTATTTGTGCAGTTACTTATACATAACATCACGCCTGTATTCCCCAAAGGGTTGGGCAAAGGTGTATAGTAACACCCTCATTTCACCATTATGTTTACGTCCCATGTAATATTGTATTGTCCCATGTAGCCTATTGCCGTCAACCAGGCACAAATCCAAACTTTGGGCTGCTATTGAGGAATTTCACACAGAAAAACCCAACAACACTTTGTCCAACCTGGGGATTGAACCCAGGACCTCACGATCATCAGTCGCGCTTGCCACTGTTAGACCAATGAGGCAGTTCTTACACAGTTTGTATAAAACAAACTTACAAATAATTTAGCACAACATATCCCTGAATGAAACAAAGCTAGGAAAATCTGTACATAATGTATAAAGTGGGTGTAGTCGGTTCCTGGCAGGGATTGAACCTGGGATCCATAGTGCAATAAGCTTAGTACTTAGCCACTGCACCAATAGGGCTGCCAATCATAAAGTGGGGATATGGGCCTGATGCATGGATGGACATGACATAATTATAACGGTTCCAGGTTTGGATAAGGAACACAAAAAAATCATAGTATGTATTATAATGTTGAGTCTATTCCGTAATAGATCATGTACTCATAAATGTAGAAGATACATTGGAGTTTGCTTATAATGACAACAAAGGGATGGCCATATTTGGTCTACTAAACAGACTTGTTATAAGCGTCAGTAAATACCAGATAAGAAAACCTAACTATTATAAAAGGTGTTCTTAAGTCGCTATAAGCAGCTGATTTTTATAAGCAAAGTTGTAATAAACAGTTGTAATAACTGTCCATTGAAATACTTGGTGTTATTGATAGTTTACCCAGAAAGGGCCTAATGATTGCCCATTATTTAGAGTTTCATGTCAAACTAGTATAGTTTTGCCATGTCCGTCTGTCTGTATGTCACAGCTGTTTTCCTTGCAGACTGTTAGTGCTATAAAGCAGAAATTTGGCATGGCTGTACATATTAAATATAAATTTTATAATGCATACAAAATTAGCAATTAAATTGTTAAAAAATAAACTGGGCTATCTTCCTCCCATACATGTAGCGGGGTGAATATTTTTATTTGCATACCCAACCATGTAGTGTTGTTGGATAGGTCTTTCAAAAGTATTGGGGAATGTCAAAATGTATAAAATACACAAGTTGCCAGGTACAAGTACCAGGTACATTCTTAAAATATAGCTTGGTTTATAGATAAATTAGCGACCCGCCCCGGCTTCGCACGGGTGCAATGTAGATACTAATGTGGAGCATATAAACCTTCCTCTTGAATCACTCTATCTATTGCTGAAAACTTCATTAAAATTCGTTGCGTAGTTTAAAAGACCTAAGCGTACAGACAGCGGGAGCGACTTTGTTTTATACTATGTAAAGAAGATTAGCTGGCTAGAATATCTAAAGTATAGTCGCCGGCACATAACTTGGCAAGAGTAGAGAAAAGAATTCTTCTCCTTTCTATCTTTGTTCTAAACAGACTGGTTTAAAAATCAATTATGGCAATAACCATAGAATAATGACAAGTAATAAAAGTGACCATTTTTTGTTGCACTACCTGTACATGCGCGATTTTACTCCCACTACGCCAAAACCTTACCAAGTTACATACTGGGGACTTTATGTATATTGTGATTATATCATATTTAATAATTTTGCTGTTCTTATAGTATATTACAAAAAAAAAAGGAACAATGGGTTAAAATAATCAGCATTTATGGATTTCTCTCAAAATTTGGTTATGAAATGTTACATTATTGTAATATTACATTCATTTTCTGAACAAACAAAAATGACAAAAGAAACTTACTTTAGTTCTGGCATGGCTGTGTCGAAGTCATGAAATACTTCCGGCAAAGTGATGGCATTCATGTCAGCCTCCCTGTGTTCTTCTGGCAAGTCCACCATGCCAGGCCGGAAGGCCATCTACAAGAAGCATTTTATACATTTATCTTGTCTAGTGGAATAAAATTAAATAAATATAATAACTCTTAAAATTAGGCTGATATACAATATTTGGATACATGGATTAGCTTTATGACATAAGATATTGTTTTGTATAATTATTTATTCAATTAATGTGTATAATACTATCAGAAGACTTCTTAAATCTGATAAAATTTCAATATTATCAAACAAAGCATTGTATGAAAGCAACTGAGCTTAAACACAATGATCCACTTTAGTGTACAAACAAGCCATTTTAGTGTATCAAAATTTGCAAAAAATAAACACACCTTGATCTTGACAAAGGCCTCATTACAATCCTGTAGCAAGTACTTAGCCTTCCTGGAGTAAATCCTCACGACTCCCAGTAACAGATGGCCAGATGTACGCAAGGCCATCTTCACTTTGGGCTTCAGTATGCCATCAACTGACTTTTCAATATTAGTCTCAAATACATGGGCCTTCGTCAGCTTTTTGTCCCAGTGAGCCGCCAACCAAATCTTGGCCAAGGGGCCTTTCTTGGCCAGCACGAAATGTGCGTAAAACATTGTGATGGCTTACTGCTTCCGGCTTGAACTTACATCAACCTTGTTCTGAAATATAAACTATGTATTAAGTATCACTAGTAGCATCCATTGCAAATGAAATGACCGCAACTACATGAAGCAGCCCCACAGGGGATGTTTATTAAGATAATTGGTAACGACTATGAGCAATTTGGCGCCTAATCTTCAAGTACTTTTTTCAGAGTGGCCTATATTATCTAACCACATAATAACGATTTTCACATAATAACAAGTCAATTAGCAAATGTTTATAACTAAATTAATTGTTTTTTACCGGATTATTATATCAAATATTATAAATTTCACCTTTCACACACAACGTAAACATGACAACAATTACGCTTTCAAGATGGCGGCGTAACATACGAACCGTTGTTTTCGTTCCGAAACTGTTATAGGAATAGAGATTGTAGTTTGAATGATTTTTTTAGTATGAAAACATAAATAAATATTATTTTATTCCATTTTAGTTTAGTTAATATAATTTGATATGTTAATACTTATATAATTATAATTAATATGACCGTGTGTATGTTTTCTATATCTACACTTTTAGACTAATATTACAAAGAGGAAAGATTTATATTTTTATATTTTTGTATGTAACGAATAAACTTAAAAACTACTGGACCGATTGCAAAAATTATTTTGCCTTTAGAAAGCTACATTTTAATATCACTGAGTAACATAGGCTACGGGCGGAGCCGTGAGGAGACACCTAGTATATAATAAAACTTTAAGTTCTGTAGCGCTTCGGATGCGTTTAGCGTCCGCTGACGGAGGCATTAATTTTTTTAGTAACGATGTTGAAGACTAAGCTGACTGCGGCGAAAGCGCTAAATTGACTAGCCAGTTTTATTGCGCAAGTTATTGCACACAAGTGCTTGCTTAGTTCAATTCCTTTTATTTACCGAGCGTTATTGGTTAAATAGTCTCGTATGTACCAATAATGAAGCAAAAACCCTTATTGGCGATGCAAAGATTCTAACTAGCGCCTCAAGTATCAAAATTGTGAAGCTGTCTAAGAACGACACTTTGACAGTTTTCGATACAATTTACGTCATGAAAAAAATATTTTATTAAATATAAATCAGATTTATGTGGTTTCTTGCTGGACGAGACAATAATTATGTTGTCAATAGTCCATGTAATTAAAGCGTCTGCATAAGTACAATAAAATAATTAAAACATAATTATGCTTACTGTTTGAAAAATAGTTTGAAGCTTGAAAATAATGAGAACGAACACTCATATCTTGGCTATTCTTAAAGCAGTCTCCCATTTTTTACACGCTTTATATTAGCTTCACTTGTAACTAATTAACTAACAATGTAAAAAAAACTTGTTAGTCAATTTTAACCTACTTCTAATTGTCGTATCGAAATTAAACTTTGTATGTATATGTAGTTCGGATGACAATACTATCATTTGGAGCTGATCTGATGATGGAGCCAGGAGGTGGATAGTGGAACTCTTCAGTGGCTACTAGTAAACCCCTCGAGTTTAGAGTCGTATTTAAAAAACTAAAAACACGCTTTTATCACGCACTAAGAATTATAAAATAATTATTTTATATCCAATGGTTAATTCAAAAAGCGTGGAGCGCTTTTTGGTTGTGTGTACTTTCAATGAATTTAAACAAAGCGCTCCACGCTTTTTGAATTACCAATGGATATAAAATAATTATTTTATCATTTTTATATACTCAGTAGGTCCTTCCATACGTTATTAATCTACATGTAAAATTAGCTTACGAATTTATTTTTATGCCAAGTTTGGTAATAAAAAATGCTAAGGTACTATTGGTAAAGAAAACGATTTGTCTTTTGCCATAAAAATCGGGCATAAATCAACTATCATGGTTGATTTGGGATTTGACTGTTTTTTCGTGATTTTTTCCCATTGTGTATTCAACGCTTCTTCAAGCAAGATGAATTATTTTAAGAACTAAAGTTTGTTTACCCTTTACATTAAATTTTTATGACCATAATTTAGTTACTAGTGTCGGTCGTAATAAATGTTCATAGAAAATAAATGTATGTGGATGGCGCTTGAAGTCGTCGCCACATTATGTAAGTGCGAGTCATGAGTGAAATATTAGTCTGTTTATGGTTTTGTGCAGTTTCAGACGGAACAGGAACGGACGCGACGCTACACACCTTTTGACTCGAAGTTCGCATTACTATTCTTGATTGAAAATATAGTTTTAAATTCAATTCAAGTTAAATTAAATGTAAACTGTGCCAAATACCTCATAACCAACAAAAAGTGCTAGCCATAGTTTATTTTGTTTTGTTTGTCTTTGACTGGTGTCTATGTCTATGGCTACCATTCATTTGCTAAATCTGTCAGTTGTCTTTTCCGGTTTACCTGTGGAGTACGCGAGACGTACGTTTATATTTTGTCTTAAAAATCTTGAAATATTTAAGTTATCAATCAATATTTTAGTTTTTCATTCATTTTAAATGTTAATTAACAGTGCTGAGTTGTAGTTTCTCAGTGTATTTATTATCTGATTCGTATATTTCAGTGGTTTCGTGATGGCATACATGATGCGTGTAGAATCGCTCTTATTGTGGCCAGACCGATGATGTGACTTCTGATCAATATGTATTGATTTTGTTGCTAGGTCTGCCACAGGCACCTGTCCAAGATGGGTGCTTACAGATATATTCAAGAGTTGTACAGAAAAAAGTTGAGCGATGTTATGCGATTCCTCTTGCGTGTCAGAGTATGGCAGTACCGTCAGTTGACTCGTATGCACCGCGCCCCTAGGCCTACGAGGCCCGACAAGGCAAGGAGGCTGGGATTCCGCGCCAAGCAAGGTAAGAATCTAAATCTAAACATATCACCGGTGGTATACACGTGGTATTTGTTATTTCATGATACTAATGTAATTTTTGTTGGCAGGTTTCGTTATCTTCAGAATCCGCGTGCGTCGCGGTGGCCGCAAGCGCCCTGTACCTAAGGGTGCCACCTACGGCAAACCCAAGAGCCAGGGTGTGAACCAGTTGAAGCCTACACGTAACCTACAGTCCATTGCCGAGGTTGGTATCATTCATAAGTACATGTGTTGATTTTAGGTTACCTACATACTGATGAGGTTTTTCAATGTTGATTTCCTTTGATATGCTGTGGTCTTTGCACTGTGTCGTTATTTAGATGTAGATAGTCTGATCTGTTTCTATTGTCCCAGCCTGTGGCCAAGATATACCACTACAACATATAGGTCTCATCATAAACATGAAAGACGGCTTTCCAATGTGGCACTATGTGAAAATTGCTAAATAAAGCACATGTTGGTAGTGTTGAACATACCATGTGTCAACAAAATAATAGTTATTGCTTCATAACCTAATCGAGATTCTGAGATAAACATTATTTTCTTTAGATGAAATACTCTTGAACCTTATTATTTGTTCACAGGAGCGCGTTGGTCGTCGTTGTGGTGGTCTGCGTGTGCTGAACTCATACTGGGTGGCTCAAGATTCTTCATACAAATACTTTGAAGTCATCCTCATTGACCCCTCACACAAGGTAAATATCAAGATCTTATATATTTTAACAATGTGTAAAGAAAATCGATTATATTTAAGCTATGCTTTAGGTCTTTCAAAAAAGGAATTAATAAAAAAAAGAGTAAAAAAATATTTCAAATGATGAACAATTGTCATGCACCAATCTGAAAGGTTATGCTGAATAATCACCTACCATTTTGTCTGATAAAAAAAATTGAACAAGAAAAAGCACTTTCTTCTCAAACAAAATCTAAACTATGATCCTTATGCTTCACAGGCTATCCGCAGAGACCCCAAGATCAACTGGATAGTAAATGCTGTCCACAAGCACCGCGAGATGCGCGGTCTGACATCAGCTGGCCGCAGCTCCCGTGGTCTTGGCAAGGGTCATCGCTTCTCGCAGACCAAGGGTGGCTCCCGCCGTGCCTCCTGGATCCGCCGCAATACGCTGCAGCTCCACCGCAAGCGATAAATGTTGCATCGGACAAGTCATTGACTTTCTATTTGATTATTTTTATTCTCAGATGGAAAGCCAGTGTCTAATAAAATATTACTTTACAAATACAATTTTTATTTTGCAATATTCTTTTATACACTACACCATACATTACATGCTGTTTGAGGAAGTGTAAGTATTGATAACTTTGTTTTGGAAATAGACTTGAAAGTTGATTTACTCGATCAATACTCATATAGTTTTATTGTTACAGCTATGCAATTGCAGAAATCTTCATATGTTTGGAACTCCAAAAGGTAAATATAACACATGCTTTCAAATTATTGCCTGATCATTTATTGAGGCCCTGTGCTTGACAATTTAACCAATTGTAGTACAATTATTATGTTCTAAACCAGAGATGAATTAGTTCATGTTTTTGGAATGATACCAAAATGTTAACTCATTTTTTTGTCCCTCATTATATATTATATCCCCCTGAGATTAATATAATCTATGTAATGTATATCCAATACTAAATGTATGCATACTAGAATGTTAATATTTTAATATCCCTGTTTATCCTGTCATGTAAAATATTATTTATACTGATTGGTAATGAAAGATAAATATCAAAATTTGAATGATGATACAATGCTTTATGAATGCGCAACCCTGATTACCACGCATTTTAAACTTCCTTGGATGGCTGAACATGTCCAAATACTTATGTTATTGCCATGGAAAATGACAATATTTCAACTAGCTTTTTCTTTTCACAGATTCACATGCACTACGGTTACCGTCTTGAATTTTGAAGGTGATTATTTTTATTACTATTTATTTTATTGTGTAGGTAATAAATTAATAATAGTGTCTAGTAGTTTTTAATCCAAAGTCGTATATGATAGCTTGTTAAAGTTGTAAGTGTTAACGAGAAAACGAATTTGGAAAGAAAAAAATCTTGTCTAGGTGAGGTTACTGTTATTTACATTTTCGGTAAAACCTCAATCCGGCGAGAAACAAATGTGCTATTATGGCATCATCTGAATTCTTTTTATTTTAAATAGTATTTAACATAGTTTTCTTGTTTCACAGGTACATTCAGACTGAAACAAGGAAGCCCTCCTCATACCACCTTAGAAGATACTCGAAGACCCGATTTTTTGACGACTTCTGACCTGGAAAAACAATGGCATACCGGGAGACCCTCGAAGACGAGTGTCCATTGGGACGGTTGATCGAGAAAACCACTACTTGGAAATAGTAGTGATTTTGGAACATACCAGTCTAAAGGAGACTCAACTCACAAAAATGGTTAAACTGGAATCATTCTGCAGGATCATCATCTTGTAATTTCAAAATATGACAAAATATAATGCCAAAAATGCTCATACTGCTGCTGAAATGGTTTCTCGTTGATTATTGTTATGAGTTTTTGGACCTCTGTCGCGAAAATATGGATGAAGGCTTGAACCGGATTAATAAAAGTTTAACTCGACAGTGAGCTTGAATCAAAATGAGATCCATGCAATGACCAAAAAGGGGCTGAAGAAATTAGTGTCGCAATTGGATGGAAAATGCATTGCAACAATTTTATAGGAATAGATGTGTCCAATTGTGACTGGACCAAAAATCTTGCCTGCTTTGAGCACGGAGCATACGAGGGCGGGTCAAAAAGTTTGCGGTATGGAGGGGTGGGGGTATTTTTTGGCGGCGACAATGCACCTGTTCACAATTCATGTTGCGATGGCTGCCCTACACAGATCCGGGTTCGGAACACTGAACCACCCTCCCTATAGTCCAGATTTTAGCCCTTCAGATTATTATTTATTTCCAAATATGAAAAAAGAGCTTCGAGGCAAGATTTACTGATGATGAAGAAGTGAAGTCTGCTGTTTCAGACAAAACATTTTTTTTTGCAGGTATTAAACTTTATGAAAGATCTGAGAAGAGGCTTATGGGAGAATATATCGAAAAGGAAAAATAAATTTGGTTTTAATTTCGCGCCCCTTCCTCTTCATTCCGCGAACTTTTTGATCTCCCCTCGTACCTGCATCTGTAGGCACAAAATTTTAGATATGTCATGAGTGCGGGTCGTATCACAGTGTATGAAGTATGAACAATGTACATTATGCACTAAAAACATTTTTTTAATAATTCCAATAAACTTACTAGTTACAAAACCTGTTTTTTTTTTGTCAAAGGCACATTAGGGGGGTACCTAGTAGACTACCTACTCTAAAAATAAGCGAGAAGACAATTATTGAAAAAATAAACGATACCGATATTTCGAAAAAAATCGTAATTATTAAGATAACATACATATCGCACCTTTAGAATTATAGAGACCTATTTCAAAATTATAGGATTTTAGGGTAGAATCATAAAATGACCATCTTCATCGACTCTTATTAAAATAGAGGCCCGTTGAGGTACCCCACAACAGGTCTCTTTTAATAAGAGAAAGTTTCTCTCTTTTCTACAAATTTCATAAAAGTACGAACCTTTATTCAACGTTGTCCAAAAACTATATATTTTTTTTAAATAGATCTATAATTCTAAAGGTGCGATATTATGAACAACACTTTAGACCTTCCCTGGGAATCTTGAATACCGAAATAAAATTTGGTTAGTAGTTACAGAGAAAGCGCGCCTGATGTAGTGATAGATTCTGTGTTTATTGTAAAAACTTGAAAGATATGTATTTAAAAAAATTGACAACAAGCCGGCAACCTTAATTGTCTCTCGAAATGTTAAATTGATTACATACCTGCTAATGGGTAATCTAATCGTGCATAAGATACTATGCTCTCTTCAATCAGGCGCAGTCGCAGCCAAAAGTTGGGGGGGGGGGTCATATTAACAGTAAAATAAGTTTAGCACATGAGAACTTATTTATAGTACACAATTATTTTATTGTAAATTACCTATCTATTTTTAGGAGGTTTGTCATTATGACGTGTACGATTTTGGGGGCCTAACCCCTTCGACCCCCTACTCGGACCGCCACTGCCTTAGCACATCACGCTATTTTTCTAATAGGGTATGCAGAACACAACAACTGCTACAAGCCCTACAAACTCGTTAAAAAGAAACCGCACTGTAAATAAAAAGGGTATTTAACGATTCATCCACGTTCTTAAAACTTCAAATAAGAAAAGGCAAAAACAAAAGCCCAAACATATTTCAATTAAAATTTACTGTCCTTAAAAGTAAATAACAATAAAACATTTATTAGCGTAGAAAACGATTAGGTACCCGAATATAATAACTAGAATTTTTTAAGCTTTATTGATTACTAAAACTAAAATTATGTTGATAATGAAAAGAAAATATATGCTAGAAAAATATTAATTTAACATCAGATTTGTAGATGTGGATTTTAGTTAAGTGAAACAAAGAAAGGTCCGAACTTACGTCTAAATAAATATAAAACACATGTTTATACCTATTACCATTATTTACAATTTTTGAGACCAGTACACCTTGTGTTTACCATAAAACACACGTGCTTTTGACTGAGTAACAGATTCAAAGATAAAGTGCACCTAATAAAAACGTTAATGTTTGTCGCAATCACAGAAAATTATTTATGTTAAAATCTGAGATTTCCTGTAAAACTAATTACTTAAAAAGAAAATCAAATAATTATGTAGTAAGTATGTATTCCAACCAAGTCGGTCATTATAATCATTCAAAATTACCTAAGCATGAAATCGAATTTGCTTTTTTGGTAAAGTAATTTCTATTACTGGACGGTTTTAAATCAGTAACAAGGAAAGACTAATTATTCATACAGTTTTGTCTCTGTGCAATTTATAAAAATGATTATGTATTAGATCTGTAATATATCACTATTACAAAATCTTTTCAGATGTATGTACAATGTGAAAAAAAAAGAAATTTTGATTAAATACTACTTACTCCCACATATCCAATCAATATATGAAATTGGTTTCCGTGATAATATACTTTTGGTATGAAATAAAGCATGTAACTCATTTTATATAAATTACTTTTGACATAATACACATTTAAACTTTTCGTATATAATTTCTGCAAATGATTTTGTGTACATTCACAAAGTAATAATGTTTTATCATTCCTTTAGTTATATATTGCATTATGTTTATGCAACATTTATTTTATATACATGACTGCTTTGCTAAGCCAAATTATAATACAGATTTACATTGTTACTAAAAGTATAAGCGCTTGGTATTAATTTCAAAGAATAATACAGCAATATGACCTGCATATATAGCTCTAACATAGCTGTAGCGAGTAGCATGGCGGCATTTACGTACGAAGAAATTGTGTAGGCCATTATCTAGTTACTGACAGTAAACAGGCTTCGATTTTTATAAAACAACACAAGGAAAGACCTATTCTACGTATCGTTCTACGATAAATGCTTATCGTGAATTCAAACAGTGTCACGAGTAGATCAAATATTGAAAATGCTTCTTTTCTACGCACAAGCTTACACAATGAAGTCAACTTATATTTTAAAATAAATAAACAGTGTCTAATATGGTTTCACTTTACCATAGACAATGTATGTCCGCCAGGCTACTCAGCTAAGCACGCAATAATCCAAACGCTACCTTTTTAACACAGTAGAAAAGGCGGCATATCTATAATTTACAAACCTTAGGACAAGTTCACTAGAACGTTAGGACCGGCCGACTTAGTTGTCGGGCACGGGCTGCGGGGGCCGTCTGTCGAATTGGAATGTGTCGGAGAGGTACAGGCCGAATATCGCGACACTGTAGAACACTGTCAGGCCGAATAGTGCAACACTCGCGCTCGCCGTAAACATATTTGAATATTCGCATCTGGAAAGCATAATATATGATTAAAACTATTAATAGAAGCCATTTCTAATGTTTGGTTATCTAACTAGCGGCAATTCAAATATACGTATTTATTACCAGTTTTCTACGACTACATCCTGTAGTCTGGTATTTTTCAAGCTTCTGACGACCTGGCATAAGTTATCGTATTAGAGCCACACTTGCAGTAATACTATGCGAATACTTGTGTAATTTCGAAAGCCCGAATGAAGAAAATTTCGTCTTTTTATGTGTTAGCCACACTTATCGCAGCTGTAAGAATAGTTATGGCCCGTGTGGGGCAGGGGATTTAGATATAGGATATGTCAGCTGGAACTAATGCATTAACACGCTTCGTAGACACGTACTGTCGCAACTAACGTTCTATTTTTTTTCATGTCATCTTCCAGTCTAACCAGATGCGACTGAATACCAGTATTTTACACGGAGCGACTGCCATCAGACCTCCGCAACCCAGTTACTGGGCAATGCTGAGTAATCCTAAGGTTAAACTGGTTGTCAGACTTTCAGGCTTCTGACTACCCTTAACGGCTGTAATAGGTATTCGTACGACACCCAGGACCGACTGTTTAACGTGCTCTCCGAGGCACGGAGGGGTTTCAATGTATAACGAACGGTCACCCATCCACATCCATATTATCGGGTACATTTACAAAAAATATTTTAGCGTGGCAACCTATTGCCCTATGGGAATAAGGTATTTGTGTACACACCTGAAGAACCAGACGACAGTAAGTGCAACGGACACGAGAGTCATGAGTATATTCTCAAGGTCCCAGGCGCGCTCAGGCTGCGCCCTGTCAGTGATCAGTTCGTGCGTCGCGTTCACAGTACCCTCCTCCGATATGCCGCTATGCTGGAATACAATACATTTATTTAACCTACAGATAACTACATTTCACGCTTGTATTTTCCGAGGATAAGCAGAGATGTACAGGAATTTCGGTAATGCCCGAAAATGATGAGGGATGGAACAGCAGTGACAGCCTTTTGGTGTGACCGTCGGACTGCCAAGTCATATGGGTCTCTAGTTTCAACCTAAGGCACGCACCTCTGACTTTTCGGATTCATGTGCGTATTATCACTTGCTTAAAAAAGGGGAAGGAAAACATCGTGAGGAAACCGGCATGCGTGAAAAATATTTTTCGACGGCATGTGAAGCCGTCAGGCCCATGGGCGGCATAAACTCTGACACCAGGTTAGTCACTAATCACACGAAAAGAAGAAGAGAAGGTGATGACCAACATCCCGTGTATTAGTAGCATCCGATGGAAAGCGGTCAGCGTTGTTGAAAGCTCTTGGGAGCATAGGCGTAGTCAGGGTGGTACAGATGGGACGCTTGCCTCACCCTGACACAGAAAAGAATAGGTAAATGGCCTAGATTCAGTCAACTCTCCACTCATGTCCACAGAACAATTACCCAAAATAGGAAATCCAATGCCCGTCTCCGTGTATACCTATTTGGGCCTCAAAAATGGTTATAGCGCAAATTATCCCATTACCACATCCTGCACTTACAGATTTAATTTTATTGAAAGGACAAATACTATCTGACTGAGTTTAACGCACTCTGGACGAAATCCTGGCTACGCCCATGCTTTGGAATCTGTTCGGAGACCGCATTTTTTTTTATTTGTTACTAGGCCTGCGTTTGGCCGCTATCTCGCCTGATGTTTACGATGGAGCACGCTTGCCCAGAAGAAACCGATTCTTCACTCGTGACTTGAAGATACCCAGATTGTAACTGTCGGGGAACACCCACTCGGGCAGCACATTCCACTGTTTGCCGGTTTTCACAATGAAAGTGGAATCAAAACGCTTCGTTCGGGTTTATGGTATATAAACCATGAACCGATGGCGCTTTTTCGTGATTCTGGCCGTCCGATAGAAAAAGGGCAGGGGGGTATTAGATCATGCAGATCTGAAGCACACTCTCCGAAATGTGTCCGATAAAAAACTGATAGACTAGCAACTTTGCGCCGATGCTCAAGACTGGAGCTTGGTCTGAACAAGGGAGTCGTTGCTGATGAGCTTCTTGGCACGCTTCTCAATGGACTCCAACGCCTCAAGCTGGTATTTGGCTGAGCCATTCTTGTTGAAAGGGGTTTGTTATAGAGGCGGCTTGATATAATTTTATTTTTTGCTACAATATTGCCTCATAATTATGTTCGTCCGGCTAAAATAACGCTCGTTATTTGGTGACACATGCTATTATATTTTTTTAAAGAGATTACGTGATTGCATTGTTAAATTGTTGGGTTTTCCCACCACGAAAACGCAATTCTGTTTTTTTACATCCAGTTCTAGTTTTTTGGCATGACGATACATTTGTTACGATGTAATTATGTTACATAATAAACCAAGGCTGTGCAATACGCTCCGTTGTTTTTATAATGACTTGACTGTTACCTTAAATCACCATAATATCACGATTATTATTCAGAACAGACTAAACGTTTATTATAAAAAAAATGGAAGCTGTCGCAGGGCGCCTGGCAGCTGATGTGAACGAAACTCACTATGTAGAAAAAACCAGCAAATAATGGTGTCGATACTGCTGCACATTTTGACAGTACTGAACTAAACTAAATGCAACTGTCACTTTCTTTTTCTATTGAAACAGAAAGAGACAAACACCCTTAGTTTAGTCCTATCAAAGTGCGCAACAGAATCGACACCATTGTCTGTTTTAAGTTTATTCACCTATTAACAATTCATCAAAATTGTTAAATTGCTTGTACCTTGTTGTAACTGACGATCCTGTTAGATAGACTGCACTAATACGTATATCATTGTTAATGCACTTGATCTCATTAATAGTACGTTTGGAACGGAACGGACGAGGCATTGTCTTGCGGCTCGATCATGTAGATCGCATGCCGTGTGAATCGATGCCGCATCTTCTAAGGTGTTCATCAACATTAATTCTCATGTAAAAACTGTTTACCTAAAATTCTAGTACATTTTTCAAATAAATTGTTGCTTAACAGGGATATTAATGTTGGTAAACACCAGCCTAAAGGCCTGGTCAGACAGCGCGTCGCATCACGTCGCGTATGAATATGGCGTGCGAATTACTATGACAATGTATGGAAGACGCCACACAGAAACTGCCACACCAAGCTCCGCGTGGCAGTTTTATTCACACCCAGCCACGCTCTCTGTTTCACCAGGCCTTAATAATACAACGTATATAATTTTTATTCCATTGCTTGCTACACTCACCTGATTGACAGTACGTTTGGGGTGCACTAGGCAGTGTACAACGGCCCGGTCATGCAGGCCGCACGCCCGCAGCGTGGCCGCATCGTCTAATAGGACTCGACCGTTGAAGATCAACCGCACGCGGCATTCTGCTGTCAACTCCGAGGAGAAGTGACGCCTGTAATGTAAATGTATTTTACGGGTTAAAATATTACTAAAGCGTAGAATACAATCCACACTAATATAACATTATGCCTGTGTGCCGAAGGGTTGAGCAGAGGTGTATAGTAACACCCTCATTTCGCCGTTGTGTTTAGGTCCCATGTAATAGGGAGCGAGTCTATTGTCATCAACCGGACACAGATCCAAAAGAATTCCACATGGAAAAACCTAATAACAATTTGTACATTAACAAATAATTAATTGCGACAGCGAGTTTGTCTGTCGGTCTGTTTGTAAATCTTCATGACTAAAGTACTGAACCAAAGTACTGCCTAAAGGCTATCCCTGTTCTAAATATCATCAAAGTTCCGAGTTGAAACCCGGAGTAGGACATTGGATACTTTTTTCGACGTACAACGCGAGTGAAACCTCGGGCATCAGCTTAGTATTCCGTTAATTGTATTCAGCCAGTTATAGTCTAATTATGTATATTGACCCAGCTGAGCGATAAGCATGCCGCATATCTATACTAATATTATAAAGCTGAAGAGTTTGTTTGTTTGTTTGAACGCGTTAATCTCAGGAACTACTGGCTGGAATTTAAAAAATATTTTTGTGTTGGATAGATATCGAGGAAGGCTATATAACATCACGTTACGACCAATAGGAGCGGAACATAAATGAAAAATGTTGCAAAAACGGGAAAAATGTCCACGCGTGCGAAGCCGGGACGGGCCGCTAGTTAAGTTTATAAATTTTATATCAAACAATGTACCAAACATACTATAAATGTATAGAATTACGTAACAAATATACCATTTTACTACAATATCGCGTGTATACGAAACCATAGAAAAAATGAGGAAAAAACAAACCATTTAAAATCCTTCAGCAACTCATCAAGACTGCCTTCAACCTCTTTCAAGGTGTCGTTCAAATACTTCAGTTTGATCAGTATCCTCCTCCTGTCTTCCGCCTGCTCGTTCGGAGTCGCGTCGCCGGCAGCCTCTGCAGGTTGCGGCTGTACATTGTCAGTATTCAAGTTTTCTGATTGTTTTTCTACGTCAGCTGTTGATGGGGCACTGGTTTCTGTGTTGTTCTCTTTTTTCACAGCCGTTGGTATTACTGAAGATGAATTCGACTCTGGGGAAATTATTTGCTGGTTAGTTATATTGATAAGGGAGGCGTTCTATATAGGGAAACTTAGAATTAACTGGCGGAACTTTACAAGGTTACTAGGTATCATTAATAGAACAAGTAATAAATAAAAAAATACTAAATTTTGGTTAATTAGATAACAAAATACCTAACTAATACAGTAGTGTAGAGCGCACAAGTAGTAGGTATCTTATTATCTAATTAAGTAACTAAAGTTTAGGTCATTTTTTATTTGAATGTGTTCTATTAATGATACCTAGTAACCTTGTGAAGTGTGTGGGGTGCTTTAAAAGAGCCACCACGAGTGATAATACTTAAGTGCGACCAGCGCACTCTGAGCAGTCAGCCTCACTACAAACCTTTTTTTTAATTGTTTTTAAATCCTCATGGATGTCCCTTGCACGGGGTAGGCGAGGGAGTCTGCCGAACTCTTACCGGCTAAAAACCCACGGTGTTCCTCATTTTGACCGTCGGCCGGGGTCGTGGGATTCGCCTAAGCATGCACCGCAACCCCGGCAGAGCCTCACTACCAACCTAGCTGACTGAATAATATTTTCACCACGGCATGAAGTACTCTCGTTCAGGACAACACGACAAGATGAATCAACGTTTTGTTTTTCATCGTGTAGTTCGGTAAAAGCATTCAAGAGTACACAGATGGCAAAATAAAGCCCGTCGAATCGGGATAATAGGTAAAATAAAAAGAGCATATTTGAAAGACCCTAGATGTATATTTCTAACCACAAAGACGTAACAGGAAATGAGCAAGAGGATGATGAACTTGTCGTAAGTTCATCGTTATATACAAACCACTTTAAAAAACGGGAAATATGTTGTACTGTTACATGACTAATATCTATAATGACGCAAAATTCATTACCAGTTACAGCTTGAGAAGGGTTTCAATTACTTAAGGGGTATTGAAAATATTCTCTAATTATATTTAGTTCAAAAAGTTGGGTACCTAACAAGAGTATTAATATTAGTGTTGTAAAATAAATATTAAAATTTAAAAACATGTATTTACACGATTGTTTTCTTTTAAATGCGAATTATTTGATATTATGAGACCTAATATTTAATTGAAGAATCAGTTCTGCACTCTTAATATTCTGATTGGTCAAACATTGGCAGATCGTACCAAAGTTGCCAATTCGCTACGCACTTTCAAACAGCAGATTAGTCAAAATATTCTCTGTCGCACAGTATATCTGCTTTACGTCGATGGCGTGAATTCTTTTGATTAACAAGTCAGATGTTAGTCCCCCCCAGTTGTCGGTCTTCAAAACCTCATTTGCCAGGGACAATGTAGCTGTGTTGTGCTTCTTTCTAATCAAACTCGTGAAAACAGGGTCCTACCGTTAGCTCGTGTAAAGAAGTCGCACCCGGCCGTGACGTCAGCCTCCATAGCACTGACAATGCTGTCCATTTCCCTGATCTGAGCGTTGCTGGCGGGTTCAACTTCTTCGTGTGATTCGCTCTCGTCACTCGTCGACTCTGACGCGCTCTGCGTGTTGCTTGCAGCTGAAGAAAGATATAGCGATAAGAAGATAAGGCACCAATAGTAATTTACGCGTGGCGTTTAATGATTGCATGGAAAATAAGAATCGACTACAATCGGCAACAGTATTAAAACATTTCAAGCCGTAAAAAGGGTCATTATTAAAAGACTCGTTGAAATCAGTCCAGTGAACAAGGAAAATACAGAACTTGTCTTTCTTACGTCAGTAAATAACCGCGTAGGATGTTTACGGACTAACCACAACAATCAGCTTGAATGACAAAAAGCTGGATGGTATTTTCAGCTTTGAAGCGGTGAAAGCATACGTACGCATCTTGATAAGTGTGTCCTGTAGACAGTATTGGAAGGCATCGTAGGTTGGAAAAGGTAAATAAACAAAAAAGACTCCATCGTAGACTTTGTCTCTGTCTCCTCTGACCTAGACTAGAGTCAAGAGCAAACCCATTTCAAATAAAAAAAAGACAGTACTTTTTTCTGAATATGCATCACTGGTTAAAATAAAATTGTTTTGCTAATAATCTCCTATTTTGGTTAATTACATCAGACAAAAAGGATACATATTCAAGGTCTCAGAACACCTATGACAGTCGTTACGGGAAGTCAGAAGCCCGAAAGTCTGACAACTGGTCTAACCTTAGGATATCGGCATTGCCCAGTAACTGGGTTGTGGAGGTCTGATGGCAGTCGCTTCGTGTAAAATACTGGTATTCAACCGCATTTGGTTAGACTAGAAGCTGGCCCCAACATATTTGGAAAAAAGCTACGCAGAACATCAGACAAAGAGGAATGCTCTCAAAAAGGTTACAAGATGGCGACTTACAAATATGTATTAAGTGTTATAATTCAAATAACAAATATTTTTATAATGACAATAAAGTGATTTAGGTACGTGAAAGGTTAATTATGTGAATAATTTGAACAACAATTTTAATTATGTCATAAACTCTATCATGCCCGTATAAAAAACACAGTCATGCTCTTTTTAGTTTTATGAAAGGAGTATGATTGTGTTTTTTGATTAAGAAGTTTCAAATATAAACCGGTTACTAACTTCATCGGGTAAAAAATCTTTTTATGGCGTCCTATAAAAATCAGAAACATAAATAATTATAACTTATAAGTAAAGCATTGTTGTTCATGTTTTGGTTCAGAGATTTTCCTTATAAACTTGACCAAACAATAACAATTATTGCTTACGCAAACATAAGGTAAATCATTGTAATACTAAATTTAAGTCAATTTCAAAGTCAAAGTATTTATTTCAATTAGGCACATAAAAGGCACTTTTGAACGTTAAAGTTACAAAGAAAATAGAATTGATTCTAGTTGCCCCTTCCAAAAGGTAGTTTCGTATGGAGAAGAATGGGCAAGAAACTCCACCGTTACTCTTATAAAATGTCTTACAATATTTTGTATAGGTACATTAATTATACAATTATATGTGAAAACGATGCACCTAGAATAAAATTACTATACCTACCACAAAAGGTAAAAAAAAATAAAAAATGAAACAATGACATATTAATTTATGTGATAGGTACATGGTGCTCACATATTTACAAACATTGCAAAAGTATACGTTTTCCCAAAAAAATAAAAGTAATAGGTCAGTGTATGAGTTTAGGTACTTACTCATAGAATCTAAAATAAACGGCTTTAAAAAAATAAATTATACAATTAAAATAGCAACCAGTTTGATTTTGTCTAGACTCTAGATTGTCCTATGGAGCTGGACCAGCATGTTTCCAAGCGTTCTTATCCTGGATATAATCGTCTAATTTGTAATATGCTTGTTTACAAAGTGTACTTTTAATATGACTTTTAAATTTTCTTTCATTTAATTGCAATATATCACAAGGTATTTTGTTGTAACATTTAACACAGTACCCCATAAAAGATGTCTGTACTTTAGATAATCTGAAAAATGGTCGATCAAGTTTATCTTTATTTCTAGTATTAGAGTTATGTCTATCGCTTATTTTATTAAAAAGATGTAGATTTTTTCTTACATACATAATATTTTCATAAATGAATTGGCAAGGTACCGTCATAATATTAATCCCTTTAAATAGTTCCCTAAGAGATTCGCGGTGACGTAGATTATAAATGGCTCTGACAGCTCTCTTTTGCAAAATAAAGATGGAATCAATATCAGCAGCCCGACCCCACAGTAAAATGCCATATGACATAATGCTGTGAAAGTAGCTAAAATAGACCAAACGCGCGGTTTCTACATCTGTTAACTGTCTTATCTTTCTAACAGCATAAGCAATTTAGAACATCTAGTTAATTACTATGAATGTTTTTGTTTATAATAGTCGTATCTAAATGTTTAAATATAAGAACATGAGTTAGAATTATTATGATAATTTAGCAAAAAAAACTGTTTGCAGCATTCATTAGATAGTTTTTTAAACAAAGCAGACCAAAAACTGATAGGTACGATAGTTAAAACTTAACCGTCTTTTAAACCTCCTTCAATACATAGGCTACACCTAGTGCTAATCAACTGCCACTGGTCGTACCTATTTGTAGCCAAAGTGTAATCGCAAATTGCGATTACAATTGTGATTCGCAATTCGGCTTTTAAGAGCTTGTACACAAAACTGCGAATCGGCGCGATGCGAATTCGCAACGCAGAAAACTGCGACGCAAATTGCTGCGATGCGATTTCGTGCGGCAAGGCGTCTTTCTTCCAAGGTTCAGATGACCAAACCCTCGACGATCGTCAACCGTATTGAACGTACTTTATACTAGGTAGAATAAATTTGCGTAAAAAGATTTGCGCACTGCTGTTACTGATAAGAAGATATACACCCATATTCTAAGACGTTCCTCCAAAACTTACTCGACTCAGAACGACCTCGAAAACGCCTTCAAAATTGTATTCTTAGTCGCAATTTCGAGTGAACGTTGAGGTTCCTCGACGGAGTCATTACGTCATAATTTGAATTATCTGCATCGCGCAAATAACGCCGCGATAAATAGTTGTAAGGATTATCGTAAACATATTCGATACAATCTTCAAAATTCATATTTGTTACATACGAACTTTGACACTTCCTTCCTTAAGGTAGGTTCAGAGGTATCTTGAGTTTGACAGATGATTCCTTACCTCGACTGAGGAAAAATCTTGAGTCGAGGACGTTTATGTCAAGTCGAGGTGGAGTCGAGTCGAGTAAGTTTTGGAGGAACGCCTTAGAATATGGGTGATAAGAAAAATCAATTACGCGAATCAATTCGTAAGTTCTTGCGATGTGTCGTGCGAGCGCGTATATTTCTACGATGCGACGTCGCATCGCAGTTTTGTGTCCAAGCCCTAAAGTCGTAACATATTCAAAACATACTCACAATCGACTCTCCTGTAGAAGTGCAGCCGGTTATTGTCCAGCATAGCCATATCTGCGTCCACTATGCTGTCCATCTCTTGCAATGGGATCACCCTTGGGTTGTTTTCTTCAACCGTCTCCGTAGTACTGGCACCTGCACAATAACTTATTGATTTGACATTGAAAATTTAATATGCTTGGTAGGTGCACGTGTCAATTCACAGCAGTGACCGGTTTCAAGGTAATAATCGCACAGGTAATAAAAAAAAGTCATAATAAGCATGACAGAACGACGATCTTTACATAACTTAATCGCATTTTCCACATATATTTGACACGTCATATTGTGCATTTCAAATACGAGTGCATCTGACTTTTTTGCAGTGCAACTCCAATATTTTCTTAGAATGGCCTCTGTTAGTGCTACTTTGTTTTTTTTTCATATTAATGATAATTTTGATTTAGATTACTTAAAGCAATTTAATATATTTATATTTTTAGCCTACATTGTTTCATTTCAGGGCAAAAATGAAAGAGGTCCCTCTTTTCTTTTCCCACTGATCCCTGTCCTGTGTTAATAGGCCAGCCCTCTAGGCATCAGGCTCGATCTGCCATTTTCGCCTGGGTCTGCCGCGAAGAAAGTTGTGCACTTTATTTTTTTATTCCACAACTCGTGAAAACCAAAATAATGATGACTTAAGGTAGTTCATACGTACTACATAAATTTCAGGGATTCAAATTTAATTTCAACGATTATTATTAATATAAACGCCCACTGAATCAGTTTTGCGCTATACAGCACATTATCAATAATTATGTGCAACAAATACCTTGTTTGTCTTTGTCATTTGTCATGCTTGTTGTAAGTATAATTAATACGAATTACAATGCCCAGGCGCAGCATACGTCATCACTTATTATATTATGACTGATAATACTTTTTTGCTGAATACAGATTTAGAATTGTTTACCAGGGCCGGACTGGGATCTGAAATCGGCTCGGGCATTTGAGAGACGGTCGGCCCAGTGCTGGCAAAAAAACAGACGGACGACGTTTTTGTTTTTTTTAGACACTCCCCTCACTCTTTCTCCTGTATCTTGGGTGCATTTACAAACACAAACAATTTTGCGGCTTCTTTTTCAAGCGATAGGCGATAGTTGGACGACCTTTTTTTTGACGTTCCCCTCACTCTTTCGATTCCTCCGACTGTGTGACCGGCCTATCCGGCCACACCGGCCCATCGGGCATTTGCCCGATTTGCCCGTATGGCCAGTCCGGGCCTGTTGCTTACAATACGATTTGGGTCCTACAATGTATTGTACAATGCAAAATATTTAATTCAGTAGGAACACACAAGGAAATAAGTCATTGTATTAAGGAATTGACAGTTCTTGTGTTTATAAACAAGTTCAGGAAGGAAAGTTCCACTAAGGAAAGCCATGTAAGTATTCCTTCGACATGTATTGTAAAGATCGCCAAAGAGTGTACTTAAAGACCCGCAACAAGGGACGATACACCTACATCTGTACGACATCTAAGACGTATGTACCTATGTCTGGTGCACCCTGAACCTTCACCTCTCTCATGCAGCATACAAGGTACTTGATAACTCAGTCTCATAAGAACTTCGAAACTAGCAAGCTCTCTGTTAGCTTAGGTCAAAAATAGACGCCTAGAAAAAAAACCTCTCTCAAAGACAAAATAACTGCAGATTGTAGTCCGGTCAATATAGACATTTAAAATAACAAAAATTCCCGGAGAATCAAATATTGGTAGAGAGCTGGGGTTTACCATTACAAATAAAGTTTTAAAAATCCCCATCGATGCTATGTGCTACAAAAGTTATTCGGGGTCAAAGGTCAAAATTTGAGGTTTTTTGGATTTTTCTCGAAAACGGTAAGTTTTATCAAAAAATAACCTCACACCAAAGTTGTAGATCTAAAAATTCTCTACAAAAATGGTCCTTATGATTTTTTTCCTAATAGTTACCATTCCTGAGATGTCGCGATTCTAAGAGTCACATTATACATGATATGCATACATTTCCACGCCACCTGTGAGGTAGTGTACTCGGCGCGTTTTTTTACCGTGGTTTCCCCTGTAAGCCTGCTCCACTAACTGTCATGACAATTTTAGGATAATTTAAGAGAACAATACCCGTCAAGTTCTAGATATTACCTTATTTTTGTTATTTGACCACTATTTTGTCTAAATTGACCGGACAAATTGTTAGAACTCATTTTAATTTTCTTTAGCCAGTTGTAAAGGTCCGGTTACATGCAGCGGCTTTCATGCGGAAACGGCTTGTGCAAACGTTTGCATAAATAAACGATATTGTCAGTATCAATGGCACTGCGCGGTAGACCGTTTTGCAGTCATATCGTACATGCTTGCTAGGGCAAATTAGAATTTTGCGCAAATAAGATGAGCGTGTAATCGGACCTTTATGGTCCGGCCACACGTTGAATCTTCCGAGTACATTATGTTACTTATAACTACATTTCCATGAAATTATTTTTTATACAATAATCTAGTTTTTTACAGAAAAAAGTCATAATTAACATACTTGCAATATCTGATGTAGCAGCTTGTATTGAAGTGTTTGTTGGAGTAGCAGTTATCATTAAATTCGATCCTGCAAACAACATACATGTTTTAGAACAGGCTTTCTGAATTACTAATTTAGATTACTTGTTTCTGCATTGACGTCAGAATGGAGCTGGTTTGAAAGGTTGCAATATCTAACTTATGAAATTTGTTTTATTGCCACATGGTGGTGGCACTGAATACTAAATGCCGAACATATGTTTAAGATCTGCTTAACACTTTCAATGTCGGCAACGTCCAGGTACGTTGATCAAAATGTTCTTCAGGAGCCTACAACGCTCCTGGCGCATTGAAAATATGGCGGCATCGCGTAGGACATTGTGAAAATTGAGAAGGCAGTGAAAGTGTTAAAACTGTAACGCATTTTATTTGGCATATTCAGTCGTTCTGGTCTTTAAACATCTTGATAATTGGAC
The DNA here is from genome assembly GCA_910594945.2 of Amphipyra berbera. Lineage (NCBI taxonomy): Eukaryota > Metazoa > Arthropoda > Insecta > Lepidoptera > Noctuidae > Amphipyra > Amphipyra berbera. The sequence goes on along the minus strand of OU343128.1, from coordinate 17,651,231 downwards.
GCTGTAAAATAAATATGTCTGTTGTTTAACTAAATCCCTAGTAATTTACAATACATTACTAGTAACTCTTATTTCACTAAATCCCTAGCGATTTAGTTAAACAAGAGTTGCTAGTAATTTATTTAAAAATTTACTCAAATTCCATCTTTGGCTTGCTAGAATAGAATAATGTTTATTGACGATGTTATTGGCAAGTGTTCAAGTACAAAGCAAGCATCCTGGTTCACGTTTGTTATATGTGTACAAAACTCCCTCAAAATGGAATAAATAGTCACTCACTAGTCCGAATGCTGACGGTGACAGGATGAAGAGTTCTGGAGCGCATCACTAACACAGTTCGGTATCGATCCGGCCGAGCGTTGGTGGACCACCAGGCTAGAGCCGCCACCACGATAACAAGTACCACAGCCACAAATTGCACCACTTCGTCGCCAATGCCTTCTATCAACGTCATCCTGGGCTAGGCACCTGGACAACATTATGTATTTATTTGATGAGAAAACTTTACAGATCTCACTATCTGCGTAGGTTTCTTAGGGCACAATTGGGCGGTGACGTGACCAGACGTGCGTGAAGTAACATTGAAACCAACTTTTATACGAGTCAAAATAAACTACGTGTTTATTACATAACTTGAATAATTTATAATAATATTTTGAAATTGGTGTCGCGACGTATCACGTCTTCGTCCAATACAAAATGTTTACTTTATATAGACTGTGCCATACAGTCTAGAATGAAAACTCTTTAATGAAACTCATGGGACTGCAGAATTCTTCAGTAATTATGTAATTAATATATCAAAAAGAAATAAGAATAATGCAACACTAATTTCTAGGAATGGTAACTTATGCGGTATATGAGCGGCGAGAGGGGGGAACGAAACAATAGACGCGCTGTCAGTAATCAGTTTGCTTTGTCTTGTCTGCCGCGCGCACCCCCCTCTTCCCGCTCACACACCGCAGGCAGTGACTAGCCCTCGCGCGCGGACTATAGTAAATGAGTCAGTTTTCATCACACATAATATGAAAGTTGCAATGTTGCAATTGTACCCATGTTGATTATAATCATGTAAGATAATATAAAAACATAGATACACACTATGTACACAATGTGTGCATCTGTGTGCATTTATGTTACAAGAAAAGCATATTTATTTTATGTTTACATGCAACATTGTGTAATACTGAGCTATTCGATTCTATATTACAAACAAGGAAAATTTTAAAACAAAATTAACCACTAATTAATATATATCTGCAAAGGCATGACCCTAATTATGATTAGAAATCCTGTTAATAAATCAAGTCTAATAGTGTATTAATTTGTATCTGAACTTATTTAACTAGCAGCTATGGTAGAAAAAAATATGTTAGAATATGGTTGATTAGTTTTGAAATGATAATATCAAAATACTTCATGAAAAAATACTAACAAGGATAACAAAGTATTGTTTAACGACTGCCTTGTTGGTCTAGTGGTCGCAAATGCGACTGCTGAGCATGGGTCCTGGGTTCGATCCCCAGGTCGGGCAGTGTTATTGGGTTCTTCCATTAGGAATTACTCAATAGCAGCCCGGAGTCTGGATTCGTGCCCGGTTAATAGCAATAGGATCGTCCCCTAGTACATGGGACTTAAACATAACTGGTGAAACGAGGGTGTACTTAAAAAATACCTCTGCCGAACGCTTCGGGGGAATTCAAGGCGTGATGTTATGTTGTTTAATGACCGAAACCAATAACCAATCTTAGTCCAAAATCTCCGGTTGATGATGTTTTGACATTCCTTCTATTGAATTTCTATCCAACACCTAACATCAATCCAGAGATTTTGGATTGAGATTGCTCATTGGTTTCGGCCTTTAACCACTATCCATATCCACTTTAATCCTTAGCGCTCATACGCACTGTGCGGGTAGCCGCAATGCGGCTAGCCGTGCGGCTGACCGCAGGATGCGGTTGCGAATGCGGCTAGCCGGAACGCGGGCAGCCGCATTCGCAACCGCAACTTGCGGTTGAAGAACCGTAGCGATTTGCGGTTGTATCGAGCCATTTCAAACACAGATTAATGATATATGTCTACGACAGATGGGACACTGCAGGGAACGAACGTGTTCCGTATCGAACTGTCAGTTGTATCAAAAAAAATACATTAAAAATAAATATACAACAATACATTTTAAAACGTCTTGCATCGTCGTCTTCCGTCCTCTTCACTTAAAGGTATTAATAATATGTATACACCTATATTCATGCCAGTTTGTCCAAAACTGAACCTCTACAAAAGAAGTATAAAATTCATGAGTCCACTAATGTGAGGTCCACAGATAAGGAAAATGTTCTTTTCTTGTTCGAGAGTGCTCCGTCTGATTGTACCTATCCCTATATAGTTTGTGGCAGCGGCAGACTGAGCCGCACAGTGCGTATAGCACCCGTCCGGCTGGCGGTCACCCGGGCCGCAGCCCTCTGAGCGACCGGAGCGGTCCAGTGCGCATAGAAATTAATATTACGTACATAATTGTGCTTGCCGCACGGCTGACCGCATTGCGGCTACCCAGACAGTGCGTATGAGCTCTTAACGGCTAAGCGGAAGTTTAATGTACTACAACCACGTAGTGTTGATTACAGTAAAATTTCTAATACAAGACAAGCTTCTTGCCATTTACTGTGCATATTTTCAAATTATGGGCCACTATTAGGAATTTCCCAATGGAAAAATCTAAAAATGCTGCCCTACCTGGGATTTTTTTGCAACTAGAATCTAGTCTTGTTCTACTACTTGAACTCGAGAACTCGAGTAAAAAAATTTACATGCATACATAAACTCACGCTTTTTTCCGATGGGGGTAGGCAGAACCTATAGAATGCCACATGTTACATGCCTTACACACTTCTTTCGCTTCATCCACATTCACACATCTGGCTATACACACATGCATAAAAACATTAATTTCTGAATATATCAAAATTAATCATGCTATTATTAGACAAATGTATATTTTCTTTCGGTATTGTATAGGCAAAGACTAGTCCACTCCTTCCCCACCCATTTGTTTTATAAAAGGGGTATCCTCAGAAGGTCGGGCAGCAGTATCCTCCTGTCGGTTATTACAACAACTGCTATCACCGATCTGTCTGCCAAGTGTGGTGACTGCGGTAACTTTTTTTTTAAAACTTTGTCCCACACTAGGATTTCTCCTGTATCGTAGCTGCGTTTACAGACACAAATCTTCACACGCACAAACATCCAGACCCGGAACAACTATCTGTAGATCATACAAATATTTGTTCTGTGCGGGAATCGTACCCACAACCCCTAGCGCAGAAGCCAATCGCTCAGCCACTGCACCAAATGTGTCGTCAAATTCTAATAAATTTTCTCTTTAACCATTGTTGTGGTCATCGGGAGGCCTATAGTAGTGGACTTTTACGGGCTCATATGATGATGATGATAAATACTTTCAAACTTTTTGGTTGCATAACAACAAGTGTCTTGTGAAGTGAATGGATATTGTTCAGTGTCAAGAGCATAAATGTTAATAAAAATCATGCCATCAAGTGTCACTGTATTTGGAATCTAAGGTCCGTATTACAGGACGAAAGTCAAGCATTAATCTCTGTTTAAAACTAGTTTTGAGTAGTTTTAATTTTAGAACGTTCCTCAAGCATAGATTCATTGATCATAGTTCAGCTGAGTTTGGCTTTATTCTAGATTGTTACTCAGTTCGTAGATTCGACCCCAAGCAGTGATTTGATCTGTAATCAACCAATTGATTGGCTCCTTTTGAGTCTTGTTTCATCTGAGTATAGATTGATAGCCATTCTTGAATAAGACCGTTCTACAAGTACTGATTCTATACTTAAACAGTGATCAATTGATTAAAGACCAAATTGGACTTGAGGAATGTTCTGTAATACGGACCTAAGACAGATTTTCATAATCATCAGAAGTTGATTTGAATAACCGCTCACATTATAGGCTCTCATTGGTTGATACTATGTTATATTATTATTTTATCCTTTATTCCTTTACTAGGCCTATAGGCCTTTTAAGCAATGTTCTGACCATCCAGATTAAAGATGTTATAAATCAACTCTTAGATTAGCCAATCAGCATTCAAGTTTCCAATCGTCCTAAACATACAGGGATTTTGGCAATGATCCTGAAAATTACTTGGATGATTAGAAAAATCTGTTTTAGATTCCAAATATTACCATTCTGCTATCACCTAGGATCCTTTGCAATTGTCCTAGGATTATTGCAAAGATTTTTCCGATTATCCTATGACATTATATACACAATGGCCAGCCTAAAGCAAAAAAATATACTACTGAATTTTTTTTAATTTATTCTACCACTAGAATGTATGCCTAAATACGATTATAACTGGGGAAGTACAGTGTTACAAGATTATCAGATTATGTTTACAAAGTATCTATATAGATCTATATCTCTATCATAAACTTTATAATAATAATCTTTCACTCTAAAGCAAGACAGCTGGATATTGAATGCTTACTCCGCGCACAATAATGTTTTGGCAAAACATTGTTTAATCAGTGTGCCCAGGCAGTCTACTAAAGTATGAAAGTTTACATGCCTCTGATTAATGCATAAACAAACTTTCCATTTGCTTTTCAAACCTGACAAGTGCATGTGGTAAAACATACATAATGCAACATTCTTATTTCTTAGCACATATTAGACTGGTACTAGTTGTTATCAAATTAAGCAATAAAAGCAAACATAACAGATTAATTACCAGTGAATATATAATATACCTACTGTATATTGTCTGTTATGTAGCTAGATTCTGCGTCAGACGATACACGGCCAACTTTTATAGACAGCACTTATATGCCTCGCCTTTCTAGATCAGACTAGATTCAAGGTCAGGTGGATTTAAAAATGCAATAGTCTTTACCTCGCACTACTTCAGGTTGAGCTTCGAATACAGCAAATAGCAGAATTGGCAAATATTTACAATTAATGCGACTCAATGTCTCCGTGGTAATAAAACATCTCGAAAATAGCAAAAGCCACACCGAAACTTGATGCATTAACCACTAGGAATATTTGATCACAACTTCACTTGAAACCTTTAATAATACGACGGCAGAATTGTCTGTTTTACGTGTAAAAATTTGTTTTATTTTTTATCCCGACATTTAAGACTACTCGAGATCACAAAATTGAAGAAAATTTGTCCAACAGATTAAAAATGGAAATAACAGGTCTCAAATTCAAGGTTATTTTCACGTACAGTGTGCCCAGTATATCCTAGCTGTTAATAACAGAAATATTGTCAAAGGTAAATAAATGTCAAAACAAAATGTCTAGAAACAGAACTAAGGGGTTCGAACATTGTTCTATGGAAGCTGGCACGGCCAACCTGGCGCCTTTTTCTTTTTTAAATTTGCGTCTCACTTTATAACTAGTATTATAATCCAGGTCGTGTTATGCAATAATGTGTCAACCCACAAAAATATGAATTTTGTGTTAACGTCATCTAGTTCTTGTGGTAGGTCTTTAGTCAACGCTTGAAAAATAGCCAAAATTGTAGTAAATTTGATATAGCGCCTATCAAAAAAATCTTAATGTAGTTTGCAATATTTCAAGCGTTGGGTAGGCCTACCACTATAACTAGTTGGCGTTAACACAGAATTAATATTTTTTGGGTTGACACATTATTGCATAACACAGCTCAATTATGGGTAGAGGACATTTAAACACACGGAAAATGTCACCAATATGGTGTCCGAAAGTGTCACGTTGTCGAGATGTTGAGGCAAAGAGGCAAAGATCGCCATGTGAAAACAATGACAGTCATTAAAAATGTACTAATTACGTTTTTTTATGCGTGGCAACGTCACACTTTAGGCACCATATTGGGGCTCCTAGTTTTCTACTCATATTTGCAGACCTGACGTCTTAGGTATCAGTCAGGATTCATAATTTCAGTGTACGCGTGGCAACTACAACAGCGAAACTAGACTGGTCGTCCGTTATCGGTTAGGTGGACAATCTTGCGCCGACAAACGTCCTCAAATTGTCTTAATCACCGACTTATTCGGTTACTGTAGTAGACAAACGGCCTTAGGGCCGATTTTCTTAATGTTGTATAGTTTTTAGTGGGGCATTAGATGCTTTGATAGAATTTCTATCAAAAGCTGTCAAAACGACAATAGTTCAAATAAAAGTTTTCCTGCGTTGGAAAAACCACAGTGTAAGTCGGTTGCATAAGTCAGCATGAGAGTAAAACTTCAAGATTTATCAACTTGCCTAACTAGCCGTAAGCTGCCCGTGAAGGTTAACTAGGGACTGAATTAAAGGTTAACCAGGGACTGAATTAAAGGTTAACCAGAGACTGAATTACCAAAAAATAGGGTACTTTTATTTTACGGTACGACGCGGCGACGTCGCAATTAACTGGTATGTTAAATAACGATATCGATATTTGACTGAAAAATATCATTTATGATAGATCAATAGCCAAAGTTTGGTCATTGTGGTAGATACTAGATACAGTACAGTCTTGTCGACTTATGCTGCGGTTGACATTGACATCACTGCGCCCCGCCCACCTCGTGCCGCCATCCCGCGCGGCTATTCCAAATAGTATATCGGTACCGCAACTTTAGTTTAGTAAACTCAAACTACCTATATTAAACAATGCAATAGTATATTGCAATTACAGTCCGGCCAACGAGAGAATGTGTTACTGGCATAAATAGTGTCTCATATTATAACGATCTCAAGCCCAAGCGTTCGGACCACAGATTAGTATTAGATTCGGAATTCGAACTATATTTTATGGAATTGCTGTGCACCTCACTAACCAATCACAATATTGTTTTGGAAAAGTTAAAAACACTTTCAAACCGCTATATAAATATATTAAAAACACGATTGAATCATAATAAAAAGTGAAGTGATACACAGTGCAGTGTTTTGAAAAATAATATAAGACTTGACTTAAAGGTCCAAATGACCAGGTCATTAAAATAAAAAAAAAAAATATTTGAAAAGTGACATTTTAGCGGTTTGGCGCGAAGCGGTAATAATACAAATGTGACAGAAGATAAATGTAAAAAAATATTAAACGAATTTTATATTTCCAAATATTTGATTTATCCCTCCATACGAACGGCCTTTAATATTATTAGTGAGTTTACATATTAAAATACTATTTTTTCACCTGACCTACGTTGACGTTATCAAGTGCCGATTGTTCCATGTAACATGTATAACTAACTACGTACAAAAAAAAAACAAAATGATTTTTATGACTCACCCTTGTGGCTGTTTGACTTGCTACTTTTAATACATAGTTATCTTGTTTTTCGTATGTATGCATGCATGTAGATAGGTATCCTTAACAAATACGTGGTGGACAGATTGACTGTCATCCCGCGTTCAGTTGAAGGAACACGTATGAACGCCTACTTCAAAGGTTTTAAAGATTGAAACATTCATAATAATCAAATTAAGTAAATAAAAAGAGTATAGAAAACATTGAACATGTAAGTACAATTTATTTTAAGAAAACTTTCATATACCTATGTTGCTATGTTATACAAATACAGGCCTACAATGAATCCAACTTGATCTGAGGAATCCAAAGAGAGATTAGTTTAGGAAAATTACCCTTCTCCCTTATTACAATAAGTTGAACAATTACTGCTAGCACATAACATTCTAAAGCTGGGTAACAACTTCTATTATGATTTCTGAACCAAACAATGGGAGAAATTAACTTCAAGATTAAAGATTAACATTAAAAAAAGTTTGTACCTACTTTAGAAAGATATTTGTAGATGTCTAATACACACCTACTCTTCCTTAAAATATATTAGGTGCTTAATTATTAGGAACATTAGCTTTGGAATGTTATGTGGTAGCAGTAACTGTAAAAAAATAATTGTTTTTCATAGGTAGGTACCTACTGTTAAAATATGTGACCAGTAAGTAAAATATAATTTATAATATTTTAAATGATATGGAAGTTAAAAGTTTATATTTCTTACTACCTACCTACCTAAATATAAATAAATTAAAGAAAGAACCTAACTCTCACAGAGTTAGGTTTATTGCTCTTAGACATGTTTCTACTTGTAATAGGTAAGTAATACAAAACTAAATTATCAGCCTCAACTTTTACTTGAATTTCTCTACTTTGTAGGTACGGTACCTACCTAATAAACCTGATTAAGTATACTGCATATTAATTAACTTTGATCATTTTTTGTACATTTACACATTTTAAAATATTTCAATAAAGAATAAAAAACAGCATAATATATTGTTATTATTATATAAATGCAATGAACAAGGTAGTGGTCATGAAAGTACTTAATTCTTTTTACTATACTTTTTGCCAAGAGAGGTAAGTGACTCCAAATTTTTTTTTAAGTAGATACCTACCTATTTATAATCTGAGCCAACCTACATTGATAAATATCAATTTTATTTTACTAATTTATATAGGCATAAGTAGCCTTTCACAGTCCACTGCTGGACATACCTAGGCCTAATAAATTATAAAATTTAGTTGATAATGAGAAAACAGTATAAGGATATAGTATGTAGCTGTTAGGCAATAAGTTTTTAAATTCGTATATTTTTTTATTTACGTAAAAGTATATTGTTAGACCAATTTTCCGATCTCGCTTCATCTCCGTTAGAATTGCATCATCTTATCACAGTATCTATACTTAATGGCAATTGCAAGTTAAATACATCGCATCAGATGTACTTTAAGTTAGTTTTTTCGCGATACTATTAGGATACCCTATTTATTGTTTAAAACACTAAAGAAAACAGGAAATCTCATTGTAAACAAGGAGAAAACAAAGACAAATATATATTTATATCTATAGATCTGACAGAGATAGCAGATCCGAGACAACTTCGTGCCGTCAGAAATATTGCGTTGTTTTTGTTCCACGCAGAATAGTTAAATACACGTGGTAATTATCACATTAGAAATAATTCATTTACTAAGTTATGGAGTTTATTAAAAAAATTGCGATCGCTTTTAGAAACAAAATTATTAAACAAAAGTAAAGTAAGAAACCTATAATCTACATAAATAAATCAATGCTTCAGATTGGCAAACTCGGATGACCGCAACGCGCCTACAGTGAAACGGACCGTAGTTATTGCGTCAGACAATTTGAATAACCTTCTAGAGGCGGAGATGTCCTGTTGGCGCCAGTTATTTTCATTGCTCTTTAAACCCTCAGAGATTTACACGTATCACAAGTTCCGTGCTAATTATTAATTTCTTGTTTAACTATCATTGCCGCAAAGTCTATTTGTTGTGTATATTATAGTGAATATTTTAAACCGGATTTGTGACTGTAGAAACTTAATTTTTTCTTTTATTTTTTTGGTCTTAACTTTAAGACCGCCGTCCGTATTTTTTTTGTTGTTGAATTAAATATAGCATACTGAAAGCTATAAGGGCGAAAGAAAAGGGATTATTTTAATTAACATGATCAACGCGTACTGCCCACCATCTAACAATCTGTTAAATACAATTTATTACGGGCCAGTACATAGCTCTAATAATAAGCAGGTCGCTTTGCGCCGCATTAATTACTGTTGTCAGAGAAAAGACAAGATTAAGAAGTTTAAGACAGTGATTTTCAGAAGACATATCAAAATGTAAGTACCTACTTCTTTATGCTTCTATTATTTGTTTACCAATGAATCATCTTGTATTGAACTTATCTGTATATATAATTTGATATAAAGTAGATCGTTTGCTTGTTATCTGAAGATATCTTGAATAGTTTTCATATCTATGCAGATAAGCCTTAGAACGCTGCTGTGTATTCTACTGTTTTTCATCGAGTTGTTCAAATAACAAATTATTTAAGTACTAGTTTATGACGTCAAAATACACCACGTGTTAATAAAACATGTCAACGAATGTCAAGTTAACACTTACATTAACAACACGTGAGGTCGTGAAAATTCTACATTTTGTTGGTCTAGATGAAGACAATTTGTCATTTGAAATTACCATATTTTCTTACTTGGATTAGTATTTTAAATGGTGACGAATAGTAGGTACATTAGCTGTAGATATTACAGCCTAAGTTATATGCATAGTCAACAAAACAATAATCAGTTGCCGAGCAGCTATTTTTGATAATGATGAAATCTTCGTGGACTTAATGCGCATTTACATGTGGTAGAGTCGGCTGTATAATATGGGTAAAGAGTACTTAGCACAATTTGAAAGCCTATTTCAAAGTGGTGGTGTAAATAGTTTATTGCCACTAGCCCTAGAGTTTACAATGGGCTATAAATCAATTTTCAGTACTCCACGCTTGCCGCTGCCGCGTCATTCTAGCGGTTTTAGACTATTTACTCTACTGACGTAAACGCTTTCTTAAAATAAGGGATTTCCCCACGAATTCCTCACATGAATGTTTGCCATTTTAGCTTTCCGTGCCCCGTTTTAGTGTTGTATTAATCGGTAACTACTGCAAATCGATGATCTATTAGCAAAACTTGTTCATAGAATTATAAGACGTACTTAGTTATAAATATACATTTTCTGAAACTTGTTTAATTCTATGAATCAATTTTCATATTTATGCCTAACTAAGTACAACAATTGCCAATGGAATGCCTAAGGATGGACATCCACCAGAGCTGTGCGAGGAAAATGTGTAGCGAGGATGTGTACGGTGTGACCCTTTCCACCAGAGCTGTGCGAGGAATAATGTGTAATGCGTAATGTTTTAATGTGTACAAATGAGCCGTGCGAGGATAGGTAGCAGACTCTTTTCGAATAGGGTGGTGTGGCGGGAGCGGTACACATTCCTCGTAACACATTTCTCGCTTGTTTTGTATGAACAAAAACCTCGCACTGCTAGACACATATCCACCAGAGCTGCGCAGAGCGAAGCTAGGCAAATGAAGTGATTCTATTGGTGCTTACAAAACACATTCCTCGCTACGCAGCTTAGCACAGCTCTGGTGGATGCTTAGCCTAATCGGTCTTATTAGTCCAGCTACCGAGCATGACAGGACGAATCGTGTGATTGATTCCCAAATCGTGCAATGTTAAATTCTAGTGTCATGTAAGACAGTGATACGTTACGTCACATTATAAATACTTAATTATTTAAAATGTAAACATAACGGTGTAATGATGGTGTTACTAAAACACCTTTGCCCAACCCTTCGGGGAATACAGGCGTGATGTTATGTTATTTAAAATGTGTTTTTATGAAAACACTGCGCTAATAATAACACTTCTTGTTTATTGTCTAAGACATAAGGGGCCATTCAAGTATTACGTAAGCACGAAAGGTGAGGGGGTCTTTACTTAGCTTATTTTTGATGACATAGGGGACGGGGTGTCTAGATGATGATTACGTCAGCAATTTTTATTTATTTACTTATTTTTCTGGACTTAAAAACTGCTGCTCATGAATAACAATAAAGAAACCTGATCAGTTTTAAAAAAATATACTAATGTTTACGTAAGCATAGGAGGGGGTAAATGCTTTGCTTACTTTTGCTGACAAGGGGGAGGGGTGGGTCAAAAATTACTAAAATTCTGCTTACGTAATACTTGAATGGCCCCTAAGAAAAAACATGCTAAATACCCATTTAGATTAAAAATCCACATCCTAACCTTTTTACCATAGTTATGAGACCAGATTTTAACATCCCATTTTGTACCTAATCAAGAACCGTAAAATATTATAACAAATATTCAACATACCCATCCATATAATATATTCGCCAAAAGTAAAAGTTTACTTGGAATATCACGCCGTGAATTGGCAATACTCGGAAACAAGAATATACCTTTTAATAAAGTTTCGAAACAGGAAAATACAGCTGTATTAACAGATACAAACTGGAAAAGAAAAAAAACCTAATTATAACCGGAACTTTAAGATGTTACATACATGGAGGGTGTGAATTTTGGTTTCAGAAAATTATCGGTTATTGTTATCATACCTATATCAGCCATAATTATGATGTCCAATACTGCACACAGACATAGGTCATCTTAGACACTATTGAATCGATTTGCTTGATGACGCAAGATCATATTGATGGGTAATTAAGTACCTATCATATTTCATAATGCAGCCTATTGCATAATCCTTTGTTATGATGTTGCATTCTGACACATTCTGGTGATATAAATTAAAAGTTAGGTAGGTACTTCATTGTTACATATTCGCTATACTTACATATAATACTTCTGCAAAAAACAAACATTTCATAAATTGCAAATCATTCTGATTAAGTTTATTTATCACAGTCGTACCAACTTAGAGCGCGTCTCGGAGGCCCAAACGGGTGTGACGTCCAAGGTGTTTGTGTATTCATTCATGATAATATGTGTCGATTTCTATGGTTCCTACACTCCCTACATACGTTATGTATGTGAAGCATGCCGCTCGCGAGCCTTGGTTGTAAAAATCGATTTCTAAAGCACTTATGGAAATAAACTCCTTGTTTTTTTTATAAAATTCTCACCTACGACAATAGAATATGTACCTCATAATTTACATACCTACCTTTATTATATGTGCATATAAAACTAAACGAATTGTGTAAATGCAACCCGTTTTCCATTGATCTCAGTAGGTTATTGGTCATTGATTGAAGAACGCAAAATGGTAGTGATCGAATTGGCTGAAAAAAAAGACCCGGATTAATTACCTAGGTACCATTATCGTTTCAATATAACAATCGCCTAGTATTTGCAAAAAAAGGGATCATTAAACCTTGTCCAATGCCAGTGGAATTGATGAGTCATTTCCAATCTGCAAAAACAACGTAGGTACGTGTAACTTAACTGTGCGTTTCAATCAGACATGTAGAAACTTGTTACATTACACATTCAAAGTACTTGTAGGTACCTATATTCTCCTCCAGTCCTTTATGCCCTATATGCATGATAATAGGAAAAATATGTACCTAGCTACCGTTATTGTGACTCGGTACTTCGGTAGCGATGATTTTCCTTAATCTCATTGTTATGGACAACACTAGTAATCAGCGTGAATTTGATTGATAGCTTGCGATATTGTAGAATTTAAGCCAGTTTGGTTTAATTATAAGATCTGAAACAGAATAGAAGATTTTTACAATATCAACGTTTCGCTTGCCCATTCTCTTGCCCACCACTCAGTCAACGCCTTACTCTACCTGTCATCACATCACTTGCCCATATCCACTACAGTTCTATAATGCGCTTCCCAACCAATTCGGTCTTGTAGCTTGATGCCAAGCATGGTTCGTTCCATGGCTATCTGCGCGATTCTTATCTTATGCACAGCCTCATGGGTTAGCATCCATTTTACACACTGTAGGTCATGGTTGGCAGAACACATTGGTTAAACGCGGGTCTTCAGATATTTTGCAATGTAGAATGCGGCGCCACATCTAGACGTCCTCCAATTTTCCAACTGCCGCAACCCGTCGTATTCGCCTAGAGATCGCTGCTTTGAAGCTGTTTGCCAAAAGACCAAATTATGTCAAAGTTATATCCACCAACTCTAGCTTGAAGCAGTCGGGGCACCAGAAATATTGGACATAACTTTAGTCCTTTCGTCATAATATTGGTAATCCTTATCGTGACATAATCTGCAAATTGTGGTTTGAATAAGCCACCCATATTGTGCACGTGTTTGTTTAGTTTGCAGTGACCAATAAGGGTACCAGCAAAGTCAAAATTCATGCAACTATTTCTGGACCTTTTAGTGTCTCACTAGATCAAATATTTATAGCCCCATCTTAACTTACACCCTTGGTCCGTCTTCGAAATGTTTGTCAGCGTCGTAACCTATCTCTGAATTAAAACTAATTTAAAAAGTCTTCATAATGATGAAATGAATCAATGTTGTTGATGCAATCTTTGTTACTAGGTTACTACCCCGATTATATTTTGGTGTTGTTATTTATAACTTATAATCCCTTATCTCAGCGGTCAAGATCATGAGCATAATCATCAATTCAACAATATTCAATGTCAGATATAGTTTCCCTATTTCAGTCATTTCATGTCAATAATAATTGCTTTACAAAAACGTATCTACTACAAGGCTTGCTTTCGCGATATGAGTCATTGAAAAAAAACAGTATCCCTCTTGTTTTGAACGGCGTGATTCCCCACAATCTACATACATACTACAATGTATAGCTCCTCAACTCTATAGATATTATTTCTACAGTACAATAGCTTGAAGCGCTACGGTCTCGTGACCGCGGTAATTGCACCACCCTATTGGTCCGATGAGTTGACGTCATTTGATGCGGCCAATAGCGTGGCAGGGAAGATATTTTTAGAACGCAAATGCGGAGTAGTGGGGATTTAGGAAAACTGTATGGGCTGCCACTGCCGTGAACATTGCACAATATTTTCTGTATTCGCACACAGTGCACGTATCGCTGGATGCGATATATTACATTAATTAAGTCCACTAAAGTTCATCAACAAAGCTTTAGAAGTTGACGCGTTAAGAAAATCGTTCGCTTATTATCCTCTTCATTTGTTGTGAGGATAGCGAATATCTGTGAATAATTTGAGGCGTTACAATATTTGTTCGTAACGAGGTAAGTGTTAGAACTTAATTATGCTACGTAAATAGATTTTGCGTTCTTGATTTTTTCTATAAGGGTGCAAGAAAATAGGTATTGGGCGCTGAATATATTTTTCGGAGCAGTATGTAAGGATTTGAAACTTATTCGTACTTTTAGTTCACATCGAAATACGCATAATGTCAAAAAATTTAATATTGTGCAATAATTTGGTGCGTTGGACTTTTTTTTGTTGTGTGTGCTTTTGAAGTTTAAACATGTCTAAGGAAGTCTGAAGGCCACGTCTATAACAAATTTCATGTAGGCGAATTATTGCGCCATATATTTTTCTAGTCCAAAGTGTAGGTACAAGTCTCAACCTGTCTAGCAGCCCCGCGGTCACGTTGCCTCGTTCGGCTCGCACGCCGCACCATCGTTCTAGAAAATGCGCGACAATTTTATTAAAATTATAGAGTGCCGTGTGCCGGTCCTCTTCTAATGTATTATTAATGACCTTATTAAAAATCCATTCATAGCCTTGGCATATTTGGACTTGTTTTGTAACCCTCAAATCAAGTACCTATAATTACAAAAGTCTTAATTTTCAGTCACTATAACATCGGATTTGAAAATGAACGTATCATTTTTAACTTTGCTACACGCTTTCTTTTTTGATGCTTTGTTAGGTCTTTTTCCCAAATGGTTGATTGTAAAACAATTAGATTCTAGTTAGTAATTCTGTTTAGTTGGCTTGGAAATACTATGTTGAGGAAATGACGCATTAGGTGTTTGGACCGTAGCGTTAAGCCACTGAACAAACACTAATGACGTTTCGAGTTCATTTTCCTTATTTACAACTTGATGTCTTTTGATGCTTATGCTGATATAATTACAAACTTAAGCAGTCGCTTCACTTCGTTTCCTTTAATTCCGGCTTAGACAGTTAACGCGACTTCTGATGTACATACCTACCTACTTTCTAGAAAGTAGGTACTAGTTTAGAGTTCCTATAGTACATATTTATGATTTCCCGACCTACTTCAAATGTTTTCTTTGGTTAGTTTTATATTGAAATAATTTGGATATTTGCCAAATCTCTACATTTAAACGTATTCAGTAGAGACGAAAGTTTTTTTCCATTGAAACTAAGATTACTAAACAATATCCGGGGACAGGGTAAACAATTCGATAGGGGAAAGCATTCAGTCAAAGTAAAAAAAGGTCCATTTTTATATCCCATCCATTTATTTATTCCAAAGTACAAAAACAACTTAGATCCAATCAATATTTTCCGTAGGCGTCGGTACACCTACGATAATACAATCATCGAGGTCGTGACGTCAATCAATATTCAAACCAACGCAATAAAAAGTAAAAGCTTATTTGTGTATCAATTCCATAATCAAACTTGTCTGAAATACGACATAATTAAGTATTTGTTGTATTGATAAGATAAAGAACGTAGTCGCGGTAAAAATAAGATAAGGGTTGTTTCAGATCGAGATAACTTGTCTATACCTACCTACTTATAAAAAAGGATACCATCAATGATAAATTATTTCTGTTTGTTACAGGCCTACAGTCGGTACCATTAATTGGTTGGGAGCCTAAAGAGTTAAAATTTCAGTAGGAGCTCAAGAAGAGTTCAAACAAGTAAGTAATATCGTTCACCCTATTTCCGAATTACAAAAATTTGTTCACAGGTCAAATCACAGCGTGTAACAACCGAAAAATATAGAACACTGAAGAAATTCAAAATTAATTACCTACATATTTAATTGGCAGATTTGGATGATTAGATTTTCTCAAAAATTTAGATTGACTTTTAAAGACATACTAAGTAGTAAAAAAAATATCCAGACTACATTTTTATGTATTCCGGAAAAAATATCAAGTTGAAATTGGTAAACTTAAATTCAATCCTAATTTCAAAATTACTGATCTTGATTGATAATGTGCATAATTATGTAGGAATGTTGATGTCGAATTCAAATTTTCTTACATCATAATATTATCCACCCTTCATACGACCATCGTCATTTCTGTTTTTTTGGCCTTTTTTCAACAACTTGCTCGTGTGCCTGCTCTTAATATTGGTTCTACGTTTACGTCACATAATATTGGTTCATAATATTAGCAGATAAACTTCCAACAAACCAAAAGATAAAAGTATATATATGTTCGTTCATGAACAACAGATAACTGAGATAGCCCACTGAGTTCCAAGGGCATTAGAATGCTCGTCGGTTCTAATCTATATATAATTCAGCATACAACGTTGATTTTAGAGATATTTTACTTATTTTATATCATAATGATCTTTAAGTCATTAGATTTAAGCCATAATCTATTTAGTTAATTACAATTAATAGCATAAGTTCTTAATTTACTAGTATAGATAGATAATAGGCACATAGATAAGTTATGGCTTCGTAATTACACTGAAGCGTTAGATCGCAGTTTCCAGTCATTATAATTAAGATAACGCTTCAACTAACTTTTAATATAGTTGTACATAATTATAGTTATTGCTAAGTCATTCTACAGGAATCTTGAAATTAATTTCGGTTAGTCGCTAAAGATAGCAACCGAAATCAAAAATGACTCTCAAAAACTTCGTCGATTGTTACCTATATTCGTAAGGAAGAGCGAAAAAATTTTAAGGGCAGGTGACATTATGTTGATTGCATAACAGATGGCATTTGATAAAATGTTGTGTTCTTTGTCCAATTTCCAGTTTATAATTATATTTATTTTATTTTAATATTTATGCAATCATCATTCCTTCAATGCTGTCATACGACTCCATTATATAACACACTTATGTACATATTCTCCAAACCCATTTTCATTGGTATTTCGGTTTCAAGGCCTTGGCCTTACAGTCACGGTAGTATCAAACACGCTTAGGCACGTTGTCGTTGATCGGTTCTAAATTTTTCAATCTCATTATGCAAATTAAAACAATTATAATTTGCTTACTGATGGTGGAGCACTACATTCGTGTGTTGCTTCAATCATCGGCAAAAGGATATAAAAGCAAAATCATTTTTATTTATCATTTGCAATTCCTCTCACAACCCTTATATGTTGTCCTACCATATCCCAAATCCTGCTTCATATAAGTATGCACACATTATGTTACGTCGTATCATTTCTGTTTGTAGTTCTATTCAAAATGGTTGCTCAAAAGATCACCTGTCCGAGTCGGAGCGACGATATCGGAAATAAGTACGAATCGAACACCAAAAGACATGGTTTTTTCGCAAACGAGTCTCAATACTCAAACTGTTTTGAAAGTGGTAGAACTAGATCGTTTAAAGACAGACAAGAAGAATCAGGTGAACGGGTTCAACAGTCTGAACGGAGTAATTACCGACGGATATTCAAGCAACGCAACACCGTCTTCGCCACTGGCCACAACCAGCAGCTTTTCAGAGGTAAGAATGGCAGGCGTAACCGTGAGTACTAATAGATGTAATGCATTACTATTATTGATAATAAGTTTATTGTTAGTTTCTCCTAACACCAAAGGTACAATTGTTAACATAAGATAACTCTAATTTCAGGTTTACTTGAAACCGGAGCCCCTGTTCGACAGCGCAATGTTTCACGATTCGGACTACGAGTTCTTCCAAGATCTGGTTCCGTTGTCCTCCGCTCCCGCAAAGGAAGAAGTAGTACAGACCATTGGTAAGAAAATCTCTATTTTATTGTACCTACATCTATTAAATATGCTTACCATTTTAAAAAAGTAGAGCAATGTCAAAAACTTAATGGATATTAACTGAAAAAAAGTTGTATAACTCTGTTACGATACGCTTAAATTCATTTCAAATTATTATTCCTCCAACAGATTCATCTAAGAAAACTGAAGAAAGTGCACTAAAAATCGACACACCATACACACCATTCTCACCGCAAGGTTGGGAAACATTAGACGTTAACTCCCAGTTTCCACAGGCAGGCTTATATAATAATATTCCATCAAACGAACCACTGTCGCCGAACGACAAGTTCGCGCAGTACGACCCTAATATGCCTAGTTTCCCTGAGTGGGATAACGATAACAACATGCAATTTAAGGAAACATTCTTAGATATCAGCAGACTGCCAGTGGTTATTGGAGATTTATCGTCAAGGAAGGTCGCAAATACTAATCCGTGGCACGTCCAGGATCCAGTAGAGTTGACCAATACACATGACAACCAATACTATCATATGTACACTAATACACCACATAACACAGCGCCCTACATCGAAGCAGAAGATTCCCTTGATCTAAAATTTAGTGCCGTCATCCCACGGGAGGTGGAAAGTAACGACGTTGTTATTTCGGAGTTCATTATCAATGAAGAGCAAAACTTAATGGGGGTAATGCAAGAGACTGCAATCCAGAGGCGGAACGAGGGTCTGTCTGTAAACGTGTCTGCGCGGGCACCGACCTGGTCGCATGACATCATCAGCACACCTGAAGTCCTCAGTTACGTCGAGCAGTTAGAGAAAGAAAAATGCTCACAGCCTTTGGTAAGTGTTATTGTTAACAGATGGCTTGGAATGGTGTTGGATTTTGGATTTAGATCGAACTAAATTATCATTTTTCAAAACCTTATTTATTTTTTCTTATTGTTACAGAAACCACCAGAGCGGTGGCCGGCGCTGGACGACTCTCTGTCCACCACAAACGAGACGTTCTTCGAAGCGAGTACACCGCCGCCGGTCGACTACGAGCCTATCACCCCCAAAAGCGAATCTCACGTGGAATCTGACAATGATGACTCCAAATCTACGGCAAGTAAGAGAAGGCATCAGGACAGTGAAGAATCCGATGAGACCTACACACCGTACTCCGAACAACCAACAAGGAAATACAGAAGACGGAAACCAAGTGTTCCAATCAAGGATATGATTCTCGCACTAGAAGGTCAACCTAAGGCGCGAAGAGGACGGCCCCCTAAAAGAAGGGAGAGCACAGTGTCCTCTGCGTGTAGTGTAGATGAAAACTCTTCATCTATCTCTACACAAGAATTTAAATATAGAGAATTAAGAGATAAGAATAATGAAGCATCTAAAAGATCTCGAATGAACAGGAAACTCAAGGAGCTACAGATGGAACAGCAAGCTGACGAATTAGAAGAAAAAAATAAAAAGTTAAGAGTTAGAGCTGATATTCTAGAAGAAATGACAAAGAGACTGAAAAATGAATTAATGTCTGCTATTTTGAAGAGCAAATGAGCAAATCGGGCATCATGATTTTCTTCAGTGTTCTAAGTCTTGAGCGACTTGAGTTTCGTGTCTCATTGATCGTTAAATCTATACCCATAGATGTACATGAGTACAAATAAATTGTAACCATAGACACAAGGTTATTAGTTTTCATTCTATGATTATGGATATAAAGATCTTGCCATGCATGCTAGATGCTATTTTACGTTTAAATAAGAGCGTGTAGTTTTAAATTCTTCAGTTAAATTAGTTGTAATCTATGGTCTATGAAACACTTGAATGTTAAAAAAATGCAAAAAAAAATACATTTATACTTAAATATAATATGTGATTGTAATTAATTTACAATGAATTAGTTAAATGCATGGTTTAAAGTTTATTTTTCATTAAAATTTGTCTTGTATGTTATAAATTGTAATTGAAATAAATTGTTGCAATAAAATGTACTTTTATTCATGACAACGTTAATTAAAACCCACTTATAGGCAAAAAGATATTGAGACAACGCAGGTTTATTCAATTTTATGAAACAAGCGTGCTAGGTACTTAAAATGTTACATTTGTTTGTATTATTCAACTATTACGTCACGAGAGTTGTTGTCGCGTCCTGCGACCATTTGTGTTAGTGGAAACCATAGAAAATGCACTATAGGTACCTGCTGGAAATTGTTGAGAGCGAATAGACTTGGCAGTTTAAAACGTTGGCGGATTGCTCCAACAACGGGCACGCATAGTAGGTAGGTCAACTTGCGTTGTCTACTTGTGATGGTACACAAACAACAGGAATTTAACAGTTCAAGAGAACCTTCAATCTTCTATGCCGTGCTTACATTTTTATGGAATGTGTACAAGCTATTAACGCTACGGTTGTGTAGAACCTCCGATGAAGAATAGATCTATAGAACACTATCATTGTATAGACAACCAACGCAGGCTTGTAATCTATAATATCCATCAATAGGAGAAAGAGACAGGACGTTTCACAACATAATACCAGCCACGTCAATGTACCAGCCCGTATCTAAACTCAATTGGTGCTAGGTCTCATCATGACCGCTAGTATACAAGGTGTAAAAAGACCCTTCACCAAGCCGTCAACCATGCATTCAGTACATCAAACTAAGTAACCCTACGCAAAAATTGTCGCTGGGAAACTACTTTTTTTTTTGGGTGAAAAATTTCGTTTTACTGTGAAGCTAATTGTAACGCACTCGAAACACTGTGCTGATAGATGTAATGAGTAGTAAACGGGTAATGGAGGTATTTCAAGTACATTTGCAACCTTCAAAACTAGTTTTTTTTTTAAAGTTGTGAATAAGTTGGAACTTTGACCTCCAATATCTCCGTAACTAGAAGGTTCCCAGGCATAGTCCAGAACAAAAAAGTGATCGCAATGATGTGGAGAACAAGTGCCTTTCGGCTTCGTTAAGGGTCTTTTTACACCGTTTATACAAAGTATAATGCTGTCTCATATCCTCTTGCTTGACCGAATCTTTGTTGCTTTTAACGACATAATCACGAAGAATTGAATGGTAAATACTGCAGTCGTCGAACTCGAGTGGAGTAGTCTGTACGTAAATGCCTACTGCAGAGTCGTTGAACTCAAGTGGAGTAGTCTAAATTCCCACTGCAGAGATGTTGAACTCGAGTGGAGTAGTCTAAATACCCACTGCAGAGATGTTGAACTCAAGTGGAGTAGTCTGTACGTAAATGCCTACTGCAGAGTCGTTGAACTCAAGTGGAGTAGTCCTAAATACCCACTGCAGAGATGTTGAACTCGAGTGGAGTAGTCTGTAAGTAAATACAGCAGAGTAGTCTAACTCAAGTGGAGTAGTCTGTAAATAACCACTGCAGAGACGTTGAACTCGAGTGGAGTAGTCTATAATCTGTAAGTAAGTAAATACAGCAGAGTAATCTAACTCTAGTGAAGTAGTCTGTAAATAACCACTGCAGAGGTGCTGAACTCGAGTGGAGTAGTCGAATTCAAGTGGAGTAGTCTGTAACGCCCGCTGCACATCGCTCGCAGCACTCGCACTCGCTTACAATACTGCGCCGATGTGGCACTGACATTGGTCGACACGACTGCGTCCGCATTTGCCAACACGAGACGTACATCAGTGGCACTTGCTGATGTGAACCAAGCAAGATGAACGCGATAGATTTAAGTTGGGAATCCGATAATGATAACGAACTTTTAGATAAATTATCGTTAATAAAGAAAGTATTTGGCAAGAAAAACTGGAAGAGCTCATATATGTCTAAAAGTAAAACACAGAGAACTCATATTAACTTGAGTTATTTAATTAATTTGCAAGGATAATTTAATTTTATGTGACAACAGCAATTTTAGTCCCCATATCTACGAGATAGATGGCGCTGTTCTCAATAAAAACAATGCCTTATTCGTAGTTGCCATAGCATGCTCGCGCCACTGCCCCTCGAAAAATGTGTCTTAGAGCCATTCTAATGAATCGCAAGTCCACGCTCATGTACAAGTCTGCATCGTCACGTGAGAGCAAATGCGGGGCTCGGTACAGAGCCAGGTTTTAAACGGTGCCACTCGCACGTGACTCGTGATGACTAGACATCGGATTATATGCATTTGCATGTTTGCATATGCAAATGCATATAATTCGATTTTTATAGCGTTATTGCATATTTTGGTACTTTTTTATTGACAGTGCTTATTTCAGTAGATATACGTGATGCGTGATGTAATAAGCCTAGTCTTTATGTATTATCTATGTAATAAGCCGTCGACACGTCCACCTCGCACAAACTCAGCCATAGACTCTAGTACGTCTGTGGCCATAGATAAGAAAACTCAGCGAGCGCACCGAATACTAGCTAGCCTGGGGTAGGTATATTCCTTATGTTAGAAACCGCCAAATGAAAAAGAAAAAACAGTTAAAAACAAAATTAATTTATAAATTTTAACACTTTCTTTAAAACAATCATCAGTGATACATTATAGTAGGGGAGTTACTCGAGCGTCGCGGGGACCTTTTGGATTGTGAAGATTAGATGCTAAAAAGAAAAAGAGGTTATATGATGCCCTTTCACGGGTGGGGAGAGCGTGTACAGGTTTTCAAAAATGTAAAAAAAAAACAGTCACACTGACATACTCGAGCGCGTCAGATATTAATAATGTATGCGCCCCATGTGTTTCTGATAACGGAGAAATATTAATCTGCCGGTTTGCATGGTGGGGGTGGCCGTACGAAGGGGTTGAAAATGGGATAGAAAAACATTTCTTCGAGTTCGTCAGATATTCAGAAGGGATGTTAAGTAAACCCTAAAGGAACTCCTATTCAAAAGACTGACGATTTGGAAGCGACCAAAAGTCATGGCCGATTTTTGAAAATGCAAAAAAAAATCGTGACATTGAAATACTCGAGCGCGTCAGATTAATTTAAAGACGGTTCAGCTTGGTGTCCTTGTCGTGCTGACCCATAATAATCTGACAGTTATGTGGAGGAATTTCCTTAATCTGATGGCTTGAAAAAAAATGTTTCATTTCTCTTTTTTTTAATACTGAATATAACAAATACAATTAGCAGATAATAATAGGTATATTTATATATTATAATACTATATTTATATTATATTTCGTTTATTCATTAATTTACATACTAATTACATTTCGACGGTTAACCATCAAAACCTCCTAACTGACATGTTTTGACAAACTGCTTTTCTTACTAATTCTCCACATAAACATGCAATAGAAAAATCTCCTACATAGAATTTGCAGTATTTCAGGTACTTTTACTATCGTGGAAATGCCTACTAAATATATCAGCGCGAACTTGCGGCAATTGCTGGAGAATTAGTAAAAAAGCAGTTTGTCAAAAAATGTCAGTTAGGTTAAGAGGTCTTGGTAGTTAACCGTCGATTTGTAAATATTTTTATAATCATTATAAAAACCATTTAAACATATAAAAAACTACCGACTCGCCCCCACTACGCATGGGTGCAATGTAGATACTAATGTGGGGCATATAAATCTTCCTCTTGAATCAGAGCTCTATCTATTGCTGAAAAACTGCATTAAAATCCGTCGCGTAGATTAAAAGATCTATATACGCGTACAGATAGCGGGAGCGACTTTATTTTATACTATGTAAAGATTGTAGCCCACCGGTATCGGGAACAGGACCCAAGCTACCGGTGGTCAGGGCCTCAGAAAGAGGAACTTCCTGACAATACGTGCCGTATCCAGAAGTACTGCTTTCTGTATCAGGCCCTTGACCCAGCCGCCCAACGAGAGCCTCATCAGATGTTGGACGAGGCTCTAGGCTATTATTAAGCCATTGGCCGTAACGACTATCGGCACAACAACTGCTGAGTCAACCTCCCACATCTTGATAACCTCGTGTGCCAAGTCTTGATATTTAATTTCTTTATCTTTCTCGGCTTTCACAAGGTTCTCTTCATGTGCGACAGTGATAAGGTATAACGGGCTGGTGTCCGCAACTCCACGTCTGAGCGCCTATTTTGCGTGTGCGACAGTAATATCAACAATCATTGTAAGACGCTCTAATTGATCTATCACCACGATGTCAGGCTTATTGGCAACAATAGTCCTGTCGGTGATGATAGATCGATCCCAGTACAATGTGACATGACCATTCTCGAGAACTGAGTTGGGCACATACTTGTAGTATGGTACTTCTGCGTCCACAAGGTTGTATTTCAGAGCAAGTTACTGGTGGATAATCCTAGCCACTAGGTTGTCTGTGCAGATATTCGCCGTTAGC
Organism: Amphipyra berbera; assembly: GCA_910594945.2. NCBI lineage: Eukaryota > Metazoa > Arthropoda > Insecta > Lepidoptera > Noctuidae > Amphipyra > Amphipyra berbera. Next base: position 17,626,680 of record OU343128.1, on the reverse strand, counting down.
AAGACGAGAACAACCAGAAATAATATGTCAAATGGATTCACCGGGACAGTGGCATGCCCGACAGATCTCAACCGTGCCGTCCTTCACAATATAAAAATAATGAAAAGGGAAGAGAGGTGCGGTGTGGGAAATACATAGTTCTCAGCACCTGCACGCACCACACTTTATTGATAACTTTAACTACTTCGGCTTGTGGAAATCGGCAGATTATGTTATTCTCGTGATCCATGAATGATGTCCTTCAAAATAAAAAAAATTGACCGCGCTTGACAATATCCAGGTGACGTTATTTTTTTGCAACTTTGTGACTCTCCTGTTTCCTTAGTCACGCGCAAATTGTCAGATTATTGAAATGTAGACCTTTCTGCATGTAATTAACCCACCTTATCTTAATCTGACGCACTTGAGTATTTTTAATGATCGATTTTTTTTTACTATTCTGATCGGCTGCCCTAAACGCTCGACCCTATATGAAGGGTTCATGTATGGTGGAGGTACTTAATAGGGTGCAAGGTTTCCTCCCATATGTTATTCTGCCACGCTAGAGTAAATCCCAAAATCCCCACATGGGCTCCCCTACCATTAAGTGGCTCACGGCTTAGTACCCCCTTTCCGACTAACCTTGTAGATATAATGTGAAAATAAACGTAAATTCTAAAAATAAATGGTTTTTTGATTGTGCATATTTCGCACTTTTTTAGTGTATATTTTGGCATTTTGACAGTGCATATAATCCGATGTCTGGTGATGACCAATGAGAGTGGGGGCGTGAGCGGCGGGCGTAAATACCCAATGCCACTGCAGAGATATTGAACTCGAGTGGAGTAGTCTGTAAATACCCACTGCAGTGTTGAACTCAAGCGGAGTAGGCAGGCCGCCCATCTGGTAAAAGTGGTTAGAACTCTAGAAAGTAATATCTCATGGGTGTCTTATAACCCCATTAAATCTCCAGCAACACATTAGAAATAAAAGACATACTACTGTAAAAAGGGTAATTATTTATTTATAATTCACAATTACATAGTGTACCAAACAAAAATTCTTCCATATTACAAATGAAACGTCTGTAACGTTTTGACCATTAAATTATATTGTGACCAAGCCCTAATGAGATTAATTAGGTACCTTTAGTTAACAACTATATCATCACGATCAAGGCAGGCACAGCTGTATGCATACTTGCAAAATATGTAGGAATATTGCGGCTTAACATCTTACCACTTGATTATTTTAATAAATTTTGAGTGTAAAGATAAATAATACAATTAACGTTCTAATAACCTAAATCGACTAAATATTTAACATAAAGACATATTCTAAAATATAGAAATTAGATTCCCTATGGTAGCATTGCAATCAACTGCAGTAAAATTCCTTCAAAAAGGACCTCAATATTGCAATAATATAAAATTATGAAATATTAATTATTCACAAAAATAAAGACATGAAAGTGCAGCACCTGACCTAAAACCAGTTCATATCAGAATTTAATGGAATATTTGCAGTTTCAAAACCTGACCATGTTTGCAACCATTCACATTAACATTATAATTGTAACAAACCCATAGAAAAATTTACACAAATCAGTACAACATGGTCACAAATACGAGCCCCAGTCTTCATTGCAGCATCCGTCGGAACTTAGCGCAAGCATATGTTGGGTGTACATCTCACCCAGAGAATTGAAGTTAATGTTAGAGCATTATACTAGAAGCTACAATAAAGACTGGGGCGGCATCGAAGCAGTGTGAGCATATAGCAACCCTATTAATATACACGTATATCCACACCGCACTAGTGACTATCAATCGAGTTCTATTACATAGCACAATTTTAGATTGTCTTAGTGCTTTATCGAGTCCGTTCTACACGTTAGACACTTTGATACTCGTAAATTTACACTTTACACTCGAGTCAACTGTAAAATGGACACTAATATGTAGCGCGCACACAAACTTTACGTTCGTGCTAATCGGATGCGCCGTCGTCGGCGTCTTCTAAGAAGCTGAATTTATTTGATGCAACAAAATTCTGTAACAAAAAGAAAAAAGTAGTGAGATGCCTATAAAAATCAATTTAAGTTAAAAAAAAACAAATATATGAAAACAAAATTAAGACACTGACGCCGATTCTCTTATTCACCAACTAAACTAAAATTAAAGAATTGCTATCTTTTACTAATAGACAGCGCGAGAGAAGGACGGCGATAACTAAGTTAGAGATATCAAATTAGTTTACGCCTTGAACTTCACAGTGTCTTTAGTCGACACGTTCCGACCTGTCGTCTAAATTTCTATGGAAATTTTAGTTCAACTAAATTTGACAGCTCTTATTTTTGTCAGTCTCTTTCTTATTTTATCAGAGTAAAAAAGATGGCAATAGTCTAAATTAAGTTTAGTTTGTGCAAAACAATCAGCACCACTGACAGTGCAAAATAGTCACTACAACAAACAACTAGTTGGCATCATGACTATGGGGATGACAAACTCGTTTGTGAGTGGCTGATGTTTGTCTGTGGATTTAGATAGGCTGAACGGAAAGAATAAAGGTTGTACATACCGGTTTTTCCTGTTCTTTTATCTTGGGCATGGTTTTGTCGTCGATTTCGTCGTGCTGCCTGTCTCGCGAGCGGCTGGGTCGCGGGCGTCCGTTGCGCTCATCGCGTGGGTTGGCTTCGCGTTCGCGTTCACGCTCTTCGTGTGTGTCTTTTTCCTTCTCTCCCTGGCGTGAGTCAGGACGACCCTGGCGGGAGTCGGGGCGACCCTGGCGGGAGTCGGGGCGACCCTGGCGGGAGTCGGGGCGACCCTGGCGGGAGTCGGGGCGACCCTGGCGGGAGTCGGGGCGTCGTTCGCGGGAGTCAGGTCGACGCTCGCGCGACCCATCTCTGTATTCCCTGTCGTCGCGTGAGCCGCGCCGCTCGCCCGAGGGGTCGCGTCGCCTCTCGCCGGAGTAGTCGCGCCGCTCTCGCCTGTCTCCCGAGTATTCGCGCTGGGGGCGCCTGTCCCCGGAGTAGTCACGCCGGTCGCGCCTGTCCCCGGAGGGCTCGCGCCGCTCGCCGCGGTCGTCCTTGTAGTCCCGACGCTCGCGGTCATCCTTTACGTCGCGCCGGTCGCGGTCCTGGTCACGTTTGTCCCGGTCGTCTCGGTCGCGGCGGTCCCTTTCGTCCCTGTAGTCGCGTCTGTCCCGGTCGTCTTTGTAGTCGCGTCTGTCCTTGTCGTCCTTGGAATAGTCGCGTCGGTCTCTGTTGTAGCTGCGCGAATCTCTGGGGCGTTCATCTGCTAATACATTTCATTGAATGAGACACAATATCTTTACACGTGTGATATAATAAAGTTATTTTTATTAGTATTCCTACTTACCACGTTTTGGAGCAGGACGGCGGTCGCCGGAATGATCATTCTGTAAAATTGTAATTGTGAATAAATCATCGAGTTTTTAGTAATTATGTAATGGATTAAATTATTTTTTTGAGTATTTGTCCACTGACCCTCCTTCCCCAACGTTCCTTATCTTCACCACCACCACGCCTGGCTTCCTCTTCTTGTTTGCGAAGACGCTCTTCTATTTCACGCTCCCTTTAAATTTATAAAAATACCGTCGTAAGTTTGTTGATAGAATAATTTTCATACTTAATATAGCTTTGTACAAAACAAATGTAGGTGTAAAGCGACCGATTCTAGCACAGAGCATGAACCGGTGTCTAGTTAACCAATTTTAATATAGCACATGTTGTTATATAAACACATAAATATCGAGACATTAATGTCTCGGTATTTATAGTATGTGCTTTGTGGTTTCAATACAATAACTAATAAACTGCTTACATTTAAGGAGAATGAAATAGTCGCTTTCTGATATTGTTGCACCGTAAATAAGTTGACAAAAAACAACGCAATATCATGTTTGAGCCCAAGGACTATTATGGACAAGCTGACTAGAGTGAAACGATTTGTTAAAAAAAACAGGCTGTTATAATGCCATCTGAAAAGTACTTGAGATAAGCAAGATGAGGAGCTCTAACTCGAAAGAGTTTTGTATGGTGTTGGTCAGTTCAATAGTACAACCACATTGTATTGCCACTGGAACTACAGTGTAGATCAATTGAATGAAAGGAAGTGAATGTGCAAACAAATATTACAAGTTTAATAAAAGCTTGTATAAACTGAACTTGACTGCCTTGTTGGTTTAGTAGTCGCAAGCGCGACTGCTAAGCATGGGGTCCTGGGTTCGATCCCCAGGTTGGGTAGTGTTATTGGGTTTTTCCATGAGGAATTTCTCAGTAGCAGCCCGGATCCTGGATTTGTGCCCAGTTGATGGCAATAGGCTTGCCTCCTATTACATGGGACTTAAACATAACTGGCGAAACGAGGGTGTACTAAAAACACCTCTGCCGAACTCTATGGGGAATACAACGCGTGATGTTATGTTATAAACTGAACTTCTTGTAGTTAGTAAGTAATATGGAAATACTGGGTTACGGTTAATGGCCTAGAAATCAATAGCGAGTCTACCAATAACACGATACATTTTGTTTGAACTAGCACAAAGGCATTATTTGTAACTCTAGTTAAAGAGTAATGAATAATAATGATGTATGTCGAAGTGTTACTTGGCTGCGGTGTCGACAGGCCTGGCGGCGCCGAACACGCTCTCGGCGGACACGGGCTTGGGCGCGGCGCGCTCGGCCGGCGCCCCGTCGGGCGCGGCGCCGTCGGCGGGCCGGCCGGGCTGGGACGGGTCGCGCGGCACCGTGCGCGGCAGCAGGTTCAGCTTCGGCCGCTCACGAGGCTTCGCATCTAATTAACCAAACAAATGTAACGTTTATGTACGAAACATCAGTATGTCCAGAAAGCGCTTAATACACACGCAAGTGCTTGCTTACCTACATCAAAAGAGTTTTGTCAAAACCTAACACGGACAGTTTGCGGCAAGTCGGGTATAGTTCTAGTTGATTCAATGCTTATATCCACTGCTAAATATAATAGAGACGTCAGCCTAGTCATAGACTACATCGTCATGTACTACAATAGACGCTCGTAAGGGATGTTGTCGTATCTAACCATCACGGTTGGTATTCGTAGAATATTTTTCCAAGTATTAAATACGATTCTTGTCTTGACATAATCTTTTGGTAGAGTGCGCGCAAGTTAACTCTGCGCGCGGCCAAAATCGGAACTAATCATGTTCCGCCATAGTATTGCCGTTTTATTAACTTTGTCACTAGATCTGCCTGATTTTAGGTATAAAAGAAAATATAATAATAAAGATTATAGTAGATCTCATCAGACGATAATAATCAGAATGCATTATTTTTCATTCACGGCACATTTATAAGCTTAGTTGTTTTATTTTGCAAATTACATAAAAATACTAATTAATTTAATTGATAGGTAGTAAATTTAAACGTACATAACTTAGCTCAATTAAAATATAATAAACCGCAAGAGGGCTGCCCAATTTTAATGCTCACGAATATATTACTTTTCCTTAAAAAGTAGGACTTTGTATTTTTGCGATCATGGCAACATTTAGCACGCCCTCCGTCGCGCGCAGACTTATCTTGCGCGCACTCTACTCACAGAAAAAGGGACTGTAATATTCTTTACTGGGAAACATAAGACAATCTTATATGTATGTGAAAAACAGAAATGGACAAAACTGTTTTATATATATAAATATAGTGTATATAGACTAATCTAATAATTAAACTGAAATCAAATGAAATTATTTATTCTGTAAATTGGATATTTAAAAATCACTTTCTTATGTCGGTTTCTTTTTTTAAACTAAATGGCGTCGACTATTGGCTAATTGGTGAAAATATTAACCAATCAGTAAGGTTGATAACGAAGCTGACTGCCCAGGGTGCACCGGAGGTATTCCTGACTATCATTATTTCATAAAGCTTAATTACATTATGAAAAGTAGGTCATTTCATGTTGACAAAATTTTTAAAATACATTGGAACACTTGGTCAAACATAAATTAATAAAAACAAATATTTACCTTCTCTGGGAGGTGGATCACGCTCACGCTCACGATCGCGGTCGCCGAAGTTCCTTCCACCAAATCCTCTGCCCTCTCGACTTCTAAATAAACAATGAAATAATTTTAGCTTCTCAAACATAGTTTTGGTAAATATATTATTTACATTTGGTCTTCTGCTAAGGGTCATAGAAAACTTATATTATTTGCTTTTACTATCCTCCGCATTCTCAAAGGCAATGCTAAAATTAACTAATCATCTGTCAAATCCCATGTCAAGCAATGCGATTGGTTCTTAGGTTTTTGACCAAAATATCACATATGTTGACATGAGATTTGACAACAGATTAAATTGACCAACGTTTCGTAAAATGGGGGTTAAACTTGCAGGTGTTTCATGGAATGTTTCATGTTTCACTTACCCAAATCCTCCACCACCACCATCTCGCTCGGCAGTGCGGAACCCATCGCGGCCCCCATACCCGCTCCGCTCGGGGCGCTCTTCGCGGGCTCCAAAGCCGCCACCACCACGCTCTCTACCCCTGCAATTAAACCATACAGTTAAAAATGTTATTTCAGGACGAATCTATGAGACAGAAGTATTCATGGGTAATAAATGTAGGTGTAAAGCGACCGATTCTAGCACAGAGCATGAGCCGGTGTCTAGTTAACCAATTTTATAATATAGCACATGTTGTTATATAAACACATAAACATCGAGACATTAATATCTCGATATTTATTGAATGTGCTGCAATTCAATACGAAACTTTATTATTTCGCACTCATCTGGGTGTGAATAAAAACAGTATCAACTTATGTCGCGATATGTCGTAAAGTTGGGAGGGAAAATAATTATTGTTTGCTAATAAACCATCACCTTTTGATGCTGATATTCAGCTGGTTGAGATAAGATGCTGAACCCTACATTAGGGTACTGAATAAGTGATATTTTAAAGTGTACATACTCTCCAAAGCGATCGCGTCCAAATGAGTCCCGTCCGCCGTAGGGCGTGCGTGAAGGCTCGGCCGCCGCGGGCCGGTCGCCGTCGCGCCAGCCGCCCGGACGATTGTCGGCACTCGCTATGTACACACACAATACTATGAGTTATATATAGCTCAACATACAACAGAAATAAGCGATAAACAACTCAAGTATATATCACTCAGATATAAGTATCTGATAAAAGGAGCAAACCAAAGACTAGTCTGAATTGAGTTATAGCTATGCTACGTCACAGATTAGACTAAAAAAGCCGGTCACGGGGACTTCCAAGAGCTCAGAGGGCGAAGTCTCGTCCATGCGGAGTCCTCAACAGAGCCCTATGGCCCGCGTTTCTGATTTCCCCGCTACCGCTATTAGCGGCACCCCCTGCTAGAAGGTTCAGTGCTAATTGCGCACGTGACCTTTACTCAGACCTTCCCGAGGCGTATAGAGTAACTAAGATAACCGACTTTTTTGCCATAAGATAGTATCAGTGTATACAAATGCATTGAAAAGCAAACGATGACACAGCTTAAACGACGCACTGTCACACAAACAACAATGACGACTCAACATGGAGCAATAAATCGGCGATCATGTACTCTGTACGTGCGCCCCAAGTGTGACATTACAGTTAGCTCCAACCATCAGACTACTTATCATCATTGTGAATTAAAATTGAACACAAATAATAAAAGGGAAGCACAATATTTATTTAACAAGTCTTTCTTAAGCCAGGGCCCATATTTTTCTATGATAAACACACAAAAAACGCGACCGCGTTACGATTATATTTTGGCAATTCACAGTGGCACTGCTTGCAAAGACCATTTTGACAATAATATGTTAAAATCAGTAGTTCATTGCACATTCGGACGATAAAGCGGCTGTGTTACATTTTGATGTACCAGAGTGAATAAGGTCCCACATCTTTTTATGTCATCTGTTCATGTTATATTTCACAATATTTTTATAGGAATCCCCTGATCCCAGTAAGTTTGATTCTCAGCAATTTAAAATGTTTCTGCTTGACATGACGCAAAATAATCTATGCAAATTTCCCCCCAAATACACGATAATGCTGGACTTTTGAAGACATACATATCCAAGAGGTAATAAAGGAAGAATGTATTATAATATAGAACTCACAGTCCCGTTCCCTGTCCCGCTCCATGTTGCCCCGCTCCATCATGTTGCTGCGGTCCATGGGCCCCCGCTCCATGGGGCGCGGGCGCGCGCTGGGCTCGGGCGCGGCGCGCGGGCCCGAGCGCCAGTCGCCCATGGTGCGCTCTGGGTCATACTCCCTAGTAACATGTACATCGTTAATATGGTACACGAGATAGATATACCTAGCAGTGGATTGCGATACATTTATTAATAACATCATGCCGTATTATTATAATTAATGCGTAGGTTTGAATCTATTTTTGTCGCTCATTAACGCCTAAAGGAGGAATGATTGATGTAGATGAAATGTGGCTTCGTAGGTTTATCAGTGAACTGAAATTCACCAAGTAGTTGAATAAAATATGTTGGTAAATGACTTCTATAGGTTATAAGCCTTCTGTTTTTGACAAGCAACTAAATTGGCATGGTATAAAAGTGGACATTGTCACCTTGCTTTACTTATTATAGTGAAATCACATTGAAGAATCTCTACTATTATTTTTACTTTATTCATAATAAAAATAGTTTTTGAGCCGCTAACATTTTTTTAATCTCGTCACAATGCATAATTCTTTAGCAGTGGCCGTGCATTGCATATAGGCAATTACGCAGTGCCTACCTCATTAGATTAAATTAACTACTCCGTCTATAACTATTACTATAAATAAAATAAGCGTGTAAGGTTATGATTTCTTTTGGTCAAATCGTATTGAAATGGGCCTAAGCGTACAATTGAAAGGCGACATCGCTAGTGCCTGCCTACCTAGTCCGAAAATCAATGCACGCCATTGTTCTTTAGTAACTAGTTTTCACTCACAGCCGACTTTATCCTACTATCCTACCTAATTTGATGTTCGTTAATCACATATGCTAACGGCTGCATGGATTTGGATGAAGTTTGGTACACATGTAGACCATGGCCTGGATTAGGACATAGGATACTTTTTACCCAGGTATATGAAGTAGTTCTTCTAGGATGCGAGTGAAACCGCGAGCAACAGCTATTCAATAATAATATTTTTTAATACTTTTAACAGTAACAATGATTACATTACCTGTCCCTGTCGGATCTGCCCCCCCGTCCCATCCGGCGGTCGTTGTCCTGGGTAGACACCTCTATTCTTATCCTTCTCCCGCCTATTGTCTACAACACAATAAAACTAGCTCACAATCGGTAGCCGACACAATAGGACCCCTTTTGAACGACTCAAGGTTGGACTTAATTTATTAAAAAAAAAATTGCCAGAATGTTATCAGAATAATAGAAAAGGAATAGAGTGGCGTTCCCCTATCTTCATAAGGCAGCTGGGTGTTCTTTGGTGTAGGTATTATTATTTCTTAGTATCCATTTAACTAACTTATGGTAATGAAAAGAATGTAACCTTAATAACACGTACACATTAGTCTGAGATAAAATAGAAGCCAATATTATAAGAGTTAATCTGTTACATATTTATTGTAAAGATACACATTAAGATAACATCTGCAATTTCAAATTTAGAACTACTTAGATTAAAACAAGATTTGGTAAACTTTAGCAAACACGACAATAAATAGAGATATCTTACCAGGTCAGGAATGTTCATAGCATTGATCAGGTTCTCCCTGTCTTCAAAGTCCACGCATCCATAGCCTTTGAGACGGTCACCCTCACGCGGGAGTCTCAGGTTGATAATCTGTTGTATAAAAAAATTACATTAGATGAGGTATTCTTTTTAAAATTTTAGCATGGGAAAGGTTTATTTAATTCATATTTTTAATTTATTCGCGACTGCATTGTATTATAATCTAAATTCTACATGATTATAGTCATGTATAAATACTAGGGCCGTATTTACAGCCAGGGTCGTTTGAAAAAAAAAATATAGGGCCCCTCGAATACTAGCTGCCTGGGGTCTCAGAGCCTCAAGCTACAGCCCAGATACATACTAAAGGCAAGGGTTAAAATTAGGGGCTTAAATAATCTGTACATTTTGGAGGGTGTGACTGTATCTATGCACAATTTGAACATAACATCACGCCTGCACTCCCTGAGCACTTGGGCAGAGGTGTATAGCAACATCCTTATTTCACCGTTATGTTAAGTCCCATGTAATAGGGGGCTAGCCTATTGCCATCAACCGGGCACAAATCCAAACTCCAGCTTGCTACTGAAGAATTCCACACAGTAAAACCCAAACACAGCCCGACCTGGGGATAGAACCCAGGACCTCACGAGGCAGAACAGTTATCACAGAGGAACAATTTGAACTTTGAATTTTATCTGTTTTTTCTTATAGAAATAATTATTTTTATACTTAAGATATTTTAGGATAATTACATAGTTATCATATATATCATCATAGATGATCTAGTATCTTAATTATAATCTGGCATCCTAACATTATGTAACAGTATCAAGGAACCAGATTTACATTTAAATGGTATGATAAACTAGTATAAAGCAACTGGTTTGATCAGCTTTCAAGGCTACTGGAATATTTTGTAAAGAATTACTTTCTATAAATTAAAACACTGTCTGAAACAAAAATTTACATTCTTCTGAGACATGGATACATGTTGCGGTAAACTCTAGTAACCATTTTTGATGGCAAAGATTTCAAAACATTTCTAGAAACATTTACATGATGTTTCGGAACTATACAATACAATACTCTTTATTGTACACAAAACAAACAAGAAACATTACTATAAAAATAGAGATGTACAATGGGCGGTCTTATAGAACTAGGCGATTTCTTCCAGACAACCTTTGGATGGACATGAAGTGCAAGAAAAAAAGAGAGAGGTAGTTCACAGTGTAACAATTAATTAGGAGACATTAAATTATGTACGTAAAATAAACCTAAAAACACAAATAAATAAATATTATAATTATACAATAAATATGAAATAAATATATATATATATAAATATATATATATATAAATATATATAGTGTAATGTGTATGTAATACATAATATAAACAGACAATAAATAACTATACATAAAGATGCAAAATTAACTATATTGATAGGTAGTGATCCTTGACGAGTCTTTTGAAAGTGACCAAGGATTGCGCACGTCTAACTGTAACTGGCAAAGCATTCCAAAGCCGAACAGCCTGAACTGTGAATGATTTACCAAAGAAGTTGGTAGAATGCATTGGCATTTTTAACGTCAGATTCTCTGATGACCTTAATGATCTCGAGTGTGTGTCATGGAGGAACTCGAAACGTTCTTTAAGGTAGGAGGGAGTAGAAGGATTGTACAAGATATTGTATAGAAGGTGAAGAATATGTGAATTCCGGCGATAGCGTATTGGAAGCCACTTGAGCTTAGTACGAAACTCAGACACATGATCATACTTGCGTAGACCAAATATAAATCGTATACAGAAATTTTGAAGACGCTCAAGCCTATCAAGTTGGCCCTCGGAGAGATCAAGATAGCTGGTGTCGGCATAGTCAAGGATAGGAAGAAGAAGGGATTGTGCAAGCGCAGTTTTGGTGCCAACTGGTAGGAAGTTGCGTAGTCTCCTCAGAGACCCTGCAGACGCGAACATCTTTCGACTGACTTCCTTTATTTGTGGTTCCCAGGATAGGGTCTTATCAATAAATATCCCCAGGTTCTTAACTTTGTCACTAACGGGGACCGTAGTGCCATCGAAAAGAACCGGTGGAAGTTGAATCCAGTTTACTCTTGAAATCATCCTGGGACTACCGACCACAATGACCTGGGTCTTTGAAGGATTAACCTTCAGTCCATACGCATTGCTCCATTCACGAATTAGGTCCAGATCGTGATTGATAGTGTTAACCGCTTCCGACAACTTATCTGGTACAGCCATGGAATAGATTTGGAGATCATCTGCATAAAGATGGTAGGATGAAAGAAGTTCGTTAGAGATAGTATTGATAAATACGGCGAAAAGTAAAGGAGATAAAACGCCGCCCTGTGGCACGCCAGCAGATGTAAAGCACCAGGAAGAAAAACTTTCTTCTATGCGAATACGCTGTCGGCGGCCAAACAGGTAACTACGAAACCAATCAATCGCTGTTGGAGATATGTTAAGGGAGCGCAATATTCCAAGCAGGATGTCAAAATCTACGGTGTTAAAGGCGTTGCTGAAATCAAGGAGCGAGAGGATCGTCAGATTTCCATCCTGCATGGCTGACCTGATATCATCCGTAATATTGATCAAGGCTGTAGCGGTGCTGTGACCAGGACGGAAGCCGGATTGTAAGGGATTGAGGAGATTGTTCTTACAGAGAAAAGAGCTAAGTTGCTGATACGTCAATCGTTCGAGTACCTTAGACAGGAATGGCAAAATGGAAATGGGACGATATTCAGAAAATGATGAAGGATTAGACTTTTTCGGCAGGGGGATAATCTGGGCTTCCTTCCAAGTAGTTGGAAAACAACCGCTGGAAACAGAGGAATTGAGGATGTGACAGATGACTGGTAGAACATTATCTAGGATAGGAAGGATCATATTACGGCTGACACAGTCGCTACCAACAGCATTGGAAGTGATAGCCAAAATATTCTTCTTAACATCACAAGCAGTGAACTGATTAAAGACAAATTCTGAATGGTTTGGGGTTGGAAGACATGAAAGATATTGTAAAGTATTTGCTTTTGTAGTCCTATCACAGCTGGACGAAGAAGAAAAGTGTCGATTGAGTAAATCAATGTTTAAATCTTTGGAGATAGAATCTTGACGAGATTTCCCAACCCCCAATGTTCTTAGAAATTTCCAAACTTTAGCCGGATCTCCGTTTTCGACAGAGCTATGGATATGTCGGCGTTGTGCATTCCTACACACCTTATTGCAGTGATTCCGTATAGAAACATATTTTTCCAAATTAAAAGCAGAAGGACGACATTTGTACCTGCTTTTTGCCGCTGCTTTTTTTTTTTTTTTTTTTTTTTTTTTTGCTATTGGCATCTTGTATCCGAAACATTGTTTACATAATGAATACACGTATGGCATAATTTAGTATTGTTACATTTTTCCTCATTTTCTATCCATATCGTGCACCATCGTGGTTGTCACATTTTTTATTGATAGCTTATTGTGTTTGCACAGGACCTCCCCTATACTGCCATTATTGATTCTGACCACAACTATAAGTTCAAGTTCTGTAATTATTCTACCTAAACTTCAGACAGGTATTAATATTATGATAAAATTGACCAATTATGTAACCTTACTACTGTGGTTAACATCAATATTAAAACTAATATAGAGTAGTCAACATAATCAGATTAAATTATATTGCAGGGCTTGACTGATTAAATCATTTTATTTATGATCATATACTTGAAGTATAGGTACTTCAAGAGTATCACACCAAATTACCTCTATTAAATGTGAAATGAGAAGAATTTGGTGTGGCGCAAATTTTTGTTTTTTTTTTAAAATCGTTGCCCCACACTAGGATTTCTCCTGTATCGTGGGTGCGTTTACAGACACAAATCTTCACACGCACAAACATCCAGACCCGGAACAATTATCTGTAGGCCATACAAATATTTGTACCGTGCGGGAATCGAACCCACGACCCGTAGCGCAGAAGCCGATCGCTCAGCCACTGCACCACACGTGTCGTCAATTGGGAGACTTATATCCAATAGTGGAATGAAATAATCAATAATGAGATAACAGCAGACATTAACATGTTTTATTGGGGTAGTATTTCTCTTTATGAAAATCGCTGAAAAGAAAATAGACTGATTATGTTACCTTGAGTCCTGTGAACAGTTCAGTGATAGCGCTTTCGTCGACGTCATAGGGCAGATTAGAGATGTGCGCGGTGAATGGCGGACGGCGAGGGATGGACTCGTCGTCCACGGCCAGACCGCCGCGAGCCGCCCGCGACGCCGACGGCAGCACCACCGGCGCGCGCTGACGCGATGAATAGCCCCCGTATGCATTTTCAGCTAAGCAAATTGACGTTGTTTATATTACACAACTTAAACACCAATGAATAATCTTAATTATTATGGAAGGATCCCTGTCACCATAGTTAAAATAGATAGAAGTATAGATATCCATGGTTTTTTGATAGTTATAAACCTAGAACATTGTTAATGTTTGTGCACCATGATATGTTTTTACACATAGGTTAGGCTAGGAAAATCCCTATTGATGTCCATTCAACTATAATTTCAATTTTCTTTATGATGTTTATGACAATGGAAGTGAAATATTTTACGTGTTATTGATATTATTTAGAATAGGTTTTATGAACACTCATTGTAGATTGGGAGGCCCTTGTGTAGCAGTAGGTGTACTGGTTGATGTATAGCAGAAGTATAATAAGATCTGTTCTCAGAATGAGAAGGGTTCAGGACTTACCACCGGTTTCTGAAAGGCTGATCAATGTAGAATTAACCATTCAACTGTCAAATCGAATCTCATGTCAACTGATGTGATTGGTCATTAGTATTTTGGTCGACCAATCTCATTAGTTGACATGAGCTTTGAAAACAGATAAGATTGCAGTGGTGTGCCTAGGGTCAACATTAGGGCAAGCCTGATATTTTTTAAGTACTTATTTTGATATATATAATTCGCCTGATAACAAATAGTTGGACATCTTATGATCAAATAATTGATATTATGAAGTGTGTTATTCGGTGTCTATAGCTTTTTTATAGGGCAAGTCGGGTGTTTGGGCTTGTATGAAAGTACCACCACTGTTCGATTTTTAGAAATGGAGGGTTTATTAGTCCACCACATTGTGTTAATGCAAGTTGGTGGATTTTACACACCATCAAGAACTTATTTTCTTTGGAGTTGTATCAGCCTTTACACATCCATTGCTACACATGATCCTCCTCATAGACCACTATGAGCGATTTTAAAGGAATATTGCCATAGTTACCATGCTTTGCCAATGAATTGGTTGTTGCAGTATGTTTTTACAATGGACTATTATTATCAACATTAACTTTCTGTATGCTCTATTGAGTTTAATTTATTTTACTGTAAAAACAGTAAAAGATATTAAACTCAATATCTAATAGATAAATGTATTTATATGTTACTCAAGAAATATTTGAAAATAATGTACCTATGTTACATCATGCACTCATTGTATTGTTAATAATAGATAGCATTGGACGGATAAAATGAATACTGATGTATTTACCAGCTTTAATATTTTCCATATACAGAACAGGTATCATAACTAAATTAAGGCAAACTACATTTTAATGCATTTTACCATGATCATATTGTTATCAAACAATTATTAATCAACATGTGATGCCTGCATAATGGAATGTTATCTAAACTGAAAATGTTTACAAGCATCATTTCTACAGTTGTTTACAATGGATTACAATCAATCAATAATAACACTTAATTTCCCTATAACTCTATTTTTAATCATTCATTATTGTAGAACAACTTGATGCAACAAGAACACATAGACACAAAAACATTTGATTAGTTTCCTTCACAGAATGTAGTAAAACGTAGCAAGGACCCTCAGAAAAATAAGGGAGCAAGCCAATGAAAGACTAGTCTGAATTGAGTTGTGACCACAGTCATCTCGTAGATTGTGCTAAAATTGCTGGTCACAGGGGTTTCCAACAGTGGCAACATTCACACCTCCACCTAGCCCCACAGGCCAGGCTTCACAGGCTTAACATGACACCGTAATTTCTGGTTCCCCCACCTTCCCTTTGAGAGAAGCATCCGGCTAGAATGTATTAAAACACAAAGACCTTTACTCAGACCTTCCCGGGGTGGAAAGAGTGACATGCACTCAGTATGTGCACCCCAAGTACGAGATTAACATTGGCCTGCCATTACCCTTTACATCATCATTGGGTCGATTATTCTAACGATAAATGTGTAGTAGGTAGTGTTTGACAAAGAAACATATTTTTACTTACGTTCTTCATCTACAGCGTCCGCCCAGTTGTGAGTTGCTGGAATTGTCGTTGGCTCTGCAATAATGTCTGTGATGCTGGCTGGAATCCATTTTGACTTCTTTGATTTCTTGCCTGCAAAAATGGGACAAGTAAATCGGATGAAACTATATGAAAAATTTACGACAGCTGGATAAAATCTTGAAAAAGTAGAGGACAACTAATGAATAATGATGACGCATAGTAAGTGAACGACCTACTCCGATTTTGGAAAGCGGTTATTCGCGGACACATGAAAGGACAATTTAACATTTATAACACATCTGTTCAAGCTCGGTTTTCTCACCTTCCTAGAGTTAAATAAAACCAATAAATGGAATATTATACCCGGTAATATAAGTAATAAATTGATTAGGAGTATTGAGAAATGTGGCCACGCGGTAAATCCAAACGTCCGCAGAGGTGAAATGATGACACGTTAGCATTATTAGATAACGTTGTAGAGCTGCCAAAACAGATGCATTAAGTTACTGTTTCACATGCAAACTAAATTAGGTATGAAAATATGATAATAAACAATGAAATAAAGCAATATCTAGGGTTTTTTTCACGTGACAAAATTACTAGAACTAACCTGTAGCGGCCATATTACAAGGCTGGGGTCAGTGTTGCCAATGATGTAAAGAATTTATTTTGTGTTATGGAGGTATTACCAAAAAAATATTACAGTTTATATTGACGTTTCATCACGAAAGTGAAAAGTGAAAAAAAACAATGTAAACCAAGAATATTATTAGTTTTTAATTGAATATTGGCAGTCTGGATGTTTAAAAATAATTGAAAAATACCGATTGAATATTAGCACTCATATAGGCAAGAACGGAAATTCTTTTTCCATTATTTAAGTTTAAAATAAAAGGTATTATTAGAACGCAATTAAATTCTTTGTTTTCTTCAGAAACCATAGTGAATTCGTGATAAAAAATCAATATTAAAATCCTGCACAATCTGCATTAACACAATGGGTCCCGGGCATGCACTAGCAACACTTCGATGCACATCGCTCCATTTGTTCACAATTTTTATTTTTATTAAAATCCACCAATGGATCCCGGAAATGGCCCATTAGTAATAGTATAGTAACTAGTATTTTGGCAAACCATTAGTAATTTTGTTTAAGAGTTAGGAGCTAACAGAAAAATATATTGTGTGTTTTATCAAATATGAAATATTTTAACTGGCTGGCAACTTTTCGTAATACCTTGGAACCTAGGGTTTTAAGCTTAAGGCGGAACTTTCGCTATTTTAATATTTAATGTAAAATTGTTTCATCTTAATATTTTACGTAAAATTATGAACATCTTTTAAACGCTCATTAATTAATATTGCACTGTGTTTACATATGTATTTATTTACCTTTTAAAACTATACATTTAACTGAATTACGGTTCGACAAAAGCTTTGTTACATCTAGCGAAGACACTATTGGTATCGTTTTAAAAATATTTTTTAAGCGCAAGGAATGCATACATAAATGCAATAGGTACATTGTCATCAGCGCTAATAGCAAAGAGGCGTCTTAAAGATATTTAACGTAAAATTAAAATCTTATTATTCTGTTAAAGTCAATAGCGTCGGTTTCACCTTAATAAAGATTTTTTTGGTGGGAGCGATCGGCTGACTCGCGAAATTCATTGCTATTCGAGTTTTAAAAAAAAATATTTTATGTAAAATAAGAACTCGGGCAAAATTGGATTTCGCGGGTTAACCGATTCCTTCCACCTAAAGTTTTCCAGAATCGTGTTATAAATTAATAAATTAAATTGTGTCTGCTATCAAAATATACGTGCTCATTGAGGTGTTATCTCGGCAGAGTACAAAAAGAGGCACTTCTGATTACCTATATATTATAAAATTTTAACTTTAAAGTAACTTTTCTAGTAAAATTTTGGATAGTCTTATGCATTATAATTAATTTGATATGTAGGTACCTACAAATTTAAATTTTTATCGCCTGATAAAACACTGACTGTACACTAAAGCACGGACAAAGATTAGTTCCGTTTATAGACTTTAATATTAAGCAGTACATTTAGTTCGTTAGTTCGTCACATGCTAAGATATACTGGGCAAACTATATTTTTTATTCCAAAGTTCAAAATCAGGATCATTTAACTCAGATATTCATTTGAAAGAACACATTATGTATAATGGTGTTCACTTAAAAACTTGTGATCATTTAAAAAAAAGACCATGATAATATTTTAACAGATAAGTATGACACTCATTGAAAATGCAAGAAAAGAAGTAAATAGTACCTGCTTAAGTAAGTATGTCGTCATTATCATATCGAAGTACAGCATAGTGACGCATTTAATAGCTGTACCTATAAATTATAAAATAGTATACATTTCTAAGTATATTGTAATCGAAACTACATAATTAGGTAGGTATCAATATTGTGATGGATGACCAGTAGGATTTAAACGAAAAATTGTTAGATAAGCTTGTCTTTCTGTTCGATTCCTTACGATAACCTTTTAGGTCTTCTCAACATATTGGTCCTGTCAGGGCTGGACTGGGACCTGAAATAGGCCCGGGCATTTGAGAGACGGTCGGCCAGTGCTGGCAAAAAAAAAACATTCCAACAAAAAAACATCAGGCCACACCGGCCCATCGGGCATTGGCCCGTATGGCTAGTCTGGGCCTGGGTCCTATGTTTCTTCTTAGGGACTAGTTACAGCAGTAGTCTCTGCTGAAGACGGATGCTAGCTTTGTAAACCAAACACGTATTACCAATAATAGGGTAGTTTAAGCACAGTTGGAATCTAAGCCCTCAACTTTCAGATTTCCCAAACATGAAATTAAACCTGCACTTTAGTACCTACATGAAACACTGCCTGCTCTTCAATCACTAGCGACCGAATAATAATAAGAAAGAACACATAAACGTAACATAACATCACCCCTATTTCCCGAAGGGTTGGGCGGAGGTGTATAGTAACACCCTTATTTCGCCGTTCTGTTTAAGTCCCATGTAATAGGGAGCGAGCTTATTGCCGTCAACCGGGTACAAATTCAAATTCCCGCCTGCTACTGAGGAATTCCACACGGAAAACCCCAATAACGCTTTGCTCGACCAGGGAGATCGAACCCAGGACCTCACGAACAGCAGTGGCGCTTGCCACCACTAGACCAGCGAGGCAGTTAAGAAAGAACTATCGCACCTTTGACCTTACCCGAATATTCCAGGCCAGTGGTTGGACACACCATAAGCAGTGTCATCGGACTTGGCGTCTCCAAGTTCACCCTAATCTCGAAACCTGCTACGTTGGTTTAAGTATAGTAGCAATTAACATCTCTTGAGAATGCCACTAGTTGGTCTAGTGGTGGCAAGCACGACTGCTGATCGTGAGGTCCTGTGTTCAATCCCCATCGGACAAAGTGTTATTGGATTTTTCCGTGTAGAATTCCTCAGTAGCAGCCCTGAATTTGTATTAGTGCCCGGTTGATGGCAATAGGCTCGCCCCCTATTACATGGGACTTAAAACATAACGGCGAAATGAGGGTGTTAATATACACCTCTGCCTAACCTTTCGGGGAATACAGGCGTGATGTTATGTTTATGAGGATGCCACTCACAAGCTCACCCGAACTTGCTGAATATGTCTGAATGCGAAGTAACAAAAATTCCACCATCAACATACCACCACCATTGACATATAACATTGGTTGAGCAGATACAATACAAGATGAGAACCTTCTCCTTTTTTTGGAAGTCGGTTAATTATAACTGACTAACTGGGTACTTGCTCCATGGGTCGAAATGCTACAAGAATGTCTTTTTGTTTTGCGTTTACACACAATTTTGCGCTGTTATAACACACTTCAATCAATAGATATTCCTAACGTTTCTGTGGTAAAATGGATATGATCAACATTGTTTCCGTTGACGTAACATACTTTCTGCACCTTCGTTTGTAGACAAAGCAAGGTTAAAGGGCCTTATTTCATGCTTAGATGCCTGATTTCTTTCTGCAGCCTTGCCAAGATGACTTTTTAAGTTCAAATCGCGTCATACTCAGGCATTGTCTTCAGATTTCTTTGGGGTAGATAGCTATGTTGTGGAATGATTATAATCCTAATAAGTCACGGTATCTGAAGGATCTAATCTCTATCGGAAACTGGCGCGCTTTGTTCGTTCAACTGCGTATCTATTGTCACAATGCGTTCTTCGTTTCTAGGAACTTAAAGCTGTGCTAAATTATCGTTAGTTACTTAACGTTAGCGTTCATCATTAACATTTGGCCACTTTTCCTTCGAAACTGTTCTTCTTAGGATAGAATTCGACCGGCCAAAGAGTTGTTAAAGAAATATCTTATAGGTTTACAAGTTGCTAGTGAAACCAGTCGCGAGGCGACGTATCATGAACATTCGTAATACACCGTCTGGATCTTATATCATCTTGTTCTCAAGCAACTCCTCGCCGACGGACAACGGCTCCGGTGCGGGTGACTGGGCCAGCCACCAGCGGCCACACCAGTCACCAGACGTAATGTGCTCGCGATAGATGGCATTCAGGTCGGGCGACGTTACCGTGCGGACGCGCCTTTTGATATTTCGAGCGCGCTCACCTCGTTCGTTAGACATTTCTATCGAAAGTTTTTTGTTGTAGAGTTTTTATTTAGCCTTTACTGTTACGCTGTAATGCGAGTGCTAGTACTAAGAAAAAAATAAAACGTTGATTTTTAAGAGCTAACGTGGTCTCCTTTCTCTGTTGTGCTTGCCAATAAATTGAATTTCGTTGCGAGGTGACGTCTAAACACTGTGCCGGTGATAACGGAAAATGATGTGAATAGTGTTGTGTTTATGTTTGTGATGTGCGGTTCAGTGTAGACGTGGGTTGTTTACAATGGGGTATGCATCGAGTGGCGCGGGGCGCGCGGCGCATGAGGCGCTTTTAGCCCGTCAGGATGCTGAGCTTCGGCTCATGGAGACCATGAAGCGGAGCCTCCAGGCTAAGATGAAGAGCGACCGAGAGTACGCCCTCGCGCTGTCCGCTGCCGCCGCGCAAGGCCAGAAGATGGACAAGTGTGAAGAACTTAACGGTAAAAATCAGTGCCACTTAATGAGAATTAACCCTATTAGCACCGCTAAACGGTCTTCTTGCATCGAAAATTATTTTCACTGTTATTCAGATGCAGGTAGGTAGGTACTACCAGAACTTTAAAAATGTAAACGTGTAGTCAGGAATTAGGCACATCCTTGATTGAGAAACCGTTGCATTTAAATGTAATGTATTAGACATGAATCCGCATTGCTTTTACAGTTTGTATTAGCTATAATTTAGTTAGTCAGATAATTATGTAGTATTGATCACTGCAGCTTTGTTCAAGGTAATTTAGTATACTTTCGAAAATAATGTACTTCAACTACCCTAAGTTTCAAAAAAAATATTACTGAAATTTAAATGAGTATTTACCTAACGATTTTTTTAAATTCATTTAAAGTAGGTTGTTTATGTTTCACCATTTTAATCGAATCAATTTCGAACAAAAAAAGACTAGACAATTGTTAACATGAAAATTTTAAGTGGTGGGGTTATCTAGATGTCATCATTAACTTTATAAAAGACCTTATGACGGTAGAGACAATACTAATCTTGTTAATAATCTGAATCGCCGTAATAATATGGCTTTATCAATTAAAAACTTTATGATGACACGAACACAGCCTATATACTCTTATGTCCCGTTCCTATAAACAAAAACGAATCGTTATGATTACCAATGTTAGCAGTTTTTATTGCCAAACTGGGCATATAAAGAGACTCATAAGCTAATTTTACCTGTGATACCTACTTCCACGTGGGAGGACCTACTATGCAAAGCTATGAGGTCTTTGCTTCATTATTAGTAAAGATACAAGAGTCTACATTTTTACCAATAACGCTCCGTAAATTATAGGAATCGGTGATTAATGTACTATCATGAAATACCTATTGTAAAGTTTTTAATTTGGAGAGGAGATTAGTCATAAAAAGGGGGTAGACACGGCGCTACCAAAAAAATAAATCTACCTAAGTAGGTATCTGATTTTTACAATCTGTCATAATTAGAACTGGCATAATAAAAATGTTTAGGTGAATCATAATTTACAGCAGTGATTTCAGCTGATAACAATCGCGATATGAACATGATATTGCTAAGGCAGTACCTACCACAGAACTTTTGTTCATGTTAGGAGTTTTTATATGAAGCCAAATTGTAGACTCCTGAGATTACATCCATCAGGAATATTAATGAGAATCACAAAAAAATGTTACAAATGGCGAGATTAGCACAGGACTGGTAAAGGTTGCATGAAAAAGATTTAGTCACCTGAGAAGAAGCTGGGGTATAGATATGATAATTATAAATTTGATCTACACAGGAGGGATGACTTTATTATAATTATACCTAGTAATTGGATTGATCATTTTTCTGTCAATAGTGTTGATTCTGTAGCACATTTTGACAGTACTAAACTAGACTAAACGCAACTGTCACTTTCTTTTTCTATTGAAACAGAAGAGACAAACACCCTTAGTTTAGTCCTGTCAAAGTCAGCAACAGAATCGACACCAATATCTAACTTACAAAAACCAAATAAATACCTCTTCTCCCTGTATTTATTATGATTACTTGCCTTATTTAGATTCCTGTTGACATTTCAATAGTAATGTGACATAATTATTAATAATTAAGAAATTTTTCGTCATTATTCACAACAGTAGGTGTGACTGTGGGTGCTGTCATTGTTCTCGACAGTAACTGTTTCATGGTGGGCTGCCCCTACCATATGGTAATAATATTGTAATTGAAAAGATTCAATAAAAAGGCTTTGTTTAAGGAGACAGTACTACCGACATTCTCTTTAAGAACGGCAGCATACATAAGCATCGTATTGCAGAAATGCATCGTTTTGCATTTTTATATACCCAAACAGTAAAGTTTTGTTGTTAGATGGACTTCTTGTCTTTACGTTTCAATAGTTATAGCTAACTTCTATCTTCTACAGATGCTTTGAAGTGGTAGCATCTATATAGGTATAAATAAAAATGAATCGCCAAATGTGTTGTTAAACGCAAAACTTGCGAACGGCTCGACCAATTCGGCTTTTTTTTAAATATATTCCTTAAGGCATAAGGAAGGTTTTCATGGAGGGAAAAAACATAAAAATTGCGTGGAAAATAGTAAAAACAACACTTTTGTTTTTCCACTACAGGCCAATAACATTTGACAGAATCTCCGGGCAGCTAGTATAATATAATAATTAGGACCGTCGCCGCGTCGCTGTCAAGAAAGCTCCGAATTAGCTTTTGAGTTTTAGTTCACTTGTTTGCTCGAATTATCTGGACCTAAATACCTATTGCCTACCTTAAAAATGTACCCCATGCTATACTGTCGACGGGACTGTCTACAACTCCAAGTCAAGTACCTCTAAAAAGCTTCCGTAAACACGTTATTTGTAAATTAATGATAAGTTAGTAGGCAAACAATTATGTTTCGATATGTAAACCGAGATATTGTTGATTACAGTTACAACTCGTTACCCGTCCATCAAGCGAGGCTTTTATCGCATGTCGCTTCGCATATCGATAAAGCGTGCTTCATTCAACGCTCGATAAGTTTTGTCGATACAATAATTATTGCCTTTTATGAATATAAAGTAAGGAAAAGAAACACTGCTTAAAAAAATTGTATCTCTAATCAATATTAGCCACGGGCGTCTCGTAGATAGGATGTGATTTTAGGACGTTTTAAAGATTGCTGCCACATGCATTTCATTGCGGCACGTATTCTCGATTTATGCCCCGTTCCTATGGCCTAAAACGAATCGTTTTGCTTACCATTGGAAGCATTTTTCAAAGCCAAACTTGGCATATACATAGATTCGTAAGCTAATTTTGAGTGCGATAGCTACTAAAGTATGGGATGGCATTCTATGCAAAGCTATGGGGGGGTCTTTGCTGAATTATTTATAAAACATAGGAATGGGGCATTTGAGAATAATTTTGAAGTACTAAAACCACCTACATGATAAGTAATTCAATAATGTCAACAGTCATCATTGATTGGATGGATATATAAGTAGAGGTAGGCCAAAGAAAAGCTAGAATGATAGTGTGAAGGATAATATGGGTAATAAAGGAGTGAGTACTGAGATGACGGCTGATAGAGGAGAATGGAAGAGATACATGTTGTGCTGGCCCCACCTAGTGTGAGATAAGGGCAGGGAGGTGATGATGAGTCATCATTAATTGGGTATGGTAACAGAATACCAGATGAGAGGAAACATTGCAAATTGAAAACAAGTTTTACACAACGTGATTTTCAGTCAGATTTTTGTGCCAAAAATCATTCAGCACGTTCGATAGGCGTCTAGTCTAGACATTCCGTTGCTGTTCCTAATGGCTAACGCTTGATATAAACGAAGCACTTGGTCTTGCATAACTTCTAATGATCTCAAATTTACTCTAGAAAAGTTACCTTAGTTGCCCATAGGTAGGGTTACAGTTTTGGGCCTTAACCTACCATTGGTTGTAAGGATAATCAGCGTGAATCCTGTAAGCCTGGATGTATATTCAGTTGGTCACCATCTAAAACACCAAAAACTCACAATGCAGTTATTTCCTGTCTTAAACCAGCTTTATCAATCTTAATCCTAAGATTACAACCTACCTAACATTCACAGTTCGTTCTGCTTAGTATTTTCTCATTTATGTTGGGGTCAGCTTCCAGTCTAACCAGATGAGGCTGAATGCTAGTATTTTACAAGGAGCGACTGCCATCAGACCTCCGTAACCCAGTTACTGGGCAATACCGATATCCTAAGGTTAGACAGGTTGTCAGATTTTCAGGCTTCTGACTCTGACTTCCCGTAAAGACTGTCATAGGTATTCGTATGACATCTGGGGCCGACTGTTGAACGTGCTCTCCGAGGCACGGAGGGGTCTCGATATGTAACGATCGGTCACCCATCCACAGACTGACCGCGGCAAGCACGGCTTAACCTTGCAAATTGTATGATCCGCGCGGTTGGTAATTAGCCACGATCCCCTCCCTAAGACATTCACAGTGTTGCATAAAATTATTATTGGTCTTTTGTTTCAGGCTCAGTAATAGCATCCGCTTGGCGAGCCATGACCGAAGAGTGGGAGAACATTAGCCGCCTGATCAGGGCCAATGCCGAGGCTCTGGAATCTAAAGCCCTGGACAGACTTACAGCCCTCATGACAGAGCGGCGGAAGTCGCGGAAAGCGTATCAGGAGGACCACACGAAAATCTCTTCGCAGTTTACCCAGGTATGTTTAGCACTAAGAAATTTTAGAGAGGATTGTGTTACATGCTATATCGGTGTTATTAGTTATATCATAGTGTTAAAACGTTTGACTTTGCCAATTGGCTCCTCCTGTCTTTAGTCCATTTAACTAATCCGGTATTATAAAAATTTGGATACATGTTTGATGTTTCATACTCAAATATTGTTTTAGCAATTTTGAGCTGCGGATGTCGTTTTGTCGTTGTTTTTTCCTTTAAGAACACTTTTACATGTTACATGAAATGTTGTATCATTCAAATTGTTCGATAACCACTGCTTTCAACAGGCCCTTTACCTGAGGCATAAGTCATAGCTTTCTTATCACAAGTGGTATCACCGTATCGGATCACGTCTGACATCGATAATACTCTGACTCACTCACTATTTTGACGTTACCCAAGTTTTACACTCAATCACGTGCGTCTTTTCGTCGATAACTTCATACGAAGTTATCTCCCAACATGTTTACATATTTCAAGCTTCTGTACGAAAATATGCGTTTACTTATTGAACTAATACCGTTTTAAAACACAATACTCATTTCTAGAATTATTTTTTGTTTATCATCAAAACTATTCCATTGTCGTGTGAATGCAGTAGTGCACAATGTTCTCAACAATCGGATAATACCGTTTGCACATATCGTGTTTATGTTTATTTATTTTCTAAATAGCTATGCCTAGAGTCGAACAGACGGCACACGCGGCCCGTTACTGACCGGTTCGGCTAGCCTCTTAGTTCCTCGTCCGCTTCCTATCGCCGATCTACTCCCAGTACCTGATCCACGTAATTAGGTCTTAGCGAACGGTGCAAACGAAAGAACCGTGTCGAGGCCAGTTTACAACCAGATGTTAACGTTAGCACTCCAATACGACTGTGCTTCGATGTGGGCTAATCGAGCTTATCTGACACAACCAATGACTATAACCACTGGATGCTGATGAATGACACGCCATCATCATCGTCTATAACAAATTGCACGAAGGAACATACGAGTATATCGGCTTATTTCAAGATGCAATAACATAAATCGATTTCTTATTCGATACAACTAACGTTTTACCGGATCGAATCTCGAGGAGGGACCAGTTTTGTGAAGTATATTTTTGCAACGTAAACTTCTTGTTAACCATAAACCTGTTTATCGAGATTAGGATTTCGAAATACTCAGATATCATTATGGACGCCATCTCGTTTAGGATTTGGACTAATGCCAATTTTTTGCCTGAGATGTAAATAAAACAAGCAATATTGGCGCCGTTGTGCTGTGCCGGTGCGTCGTACCACCAACATTATACACGCATCTGTTAACATTTTATCTGGAGGTTAAATTTAGGTTGCGGTCTATTTACCAATGCTTACTGGTAATAAATGATTTATGTTTTCAAAGAAACTGTAGGTTTCTTTCTAGGTAGTCTGACGACGAGTGCGAGGCGGTGTGACTAAATGTTAGAAAGTTAGTTACTCGACTAGTGTCATGACTCGAAGCTACAAGCGGCAGGAAGGACATTTGTATGCCAGGGAATGCACTCGCTTTAATGAATGACTGACATTAGACCGCACAGTAACGACCTCCTGGAATGCGTGGGACGATACCCGGAGAATTACAATTCCGTTCACAGATCACCGTCTACTTGAACTTTTTCAGCTAACAAAGGATTACGTAAGCTTTTAGATCAAAGCTTACTACGATGACTTTGTACTTTTGAAAGAACTAATAATAATGCATTATATTTTGTTAGATATTATATTTTTAACAAAAAGAATAATGAAACTTTAATAATGTTTGACTAAGTTAAGCAATCTTAAGATTGATCGGTAAACAAAGACTGCGCAAAAGCATCCTGGGTTAGGTGAGAGGTCCTTCGCCCTCCACGTCTCGTTTTTACACGGTATTATTTGAATGCAGCAGAGAAGGATGTAGACATAATTTCGTGATTTGAACCGAGTCGCGTAAAATGAGATTCTGTATCGGGATTGGTCGCGCGGCACCTGTCAACGTTCATTGGCCCAGCGCCTGCGCTGCGGCGCGTGCACGACTGATTTTTTTTTAGTTTCACCTTTTCGGCCATTATTTTTGCATTAGTTTGAAAATTAAATTAGACTTGTACCTAACAGGATATCATCTACATGTGTCGATCTTGTACTTTTTACAAAAATGTGGGACTTTTTGTAACGAGGTAGATATATAAATTTGCGGTTTTAAACCGCCCATTAGTCACGCAATAGAAATACGAAATAAATCCGCCAATGTTTATGATAATTCGTGATCACGAACATTCCGAATCTTCGTATCCATGTTGTGCCGGATGTAGTTACTAAGTCTTTTAAATCCAATTCGAAATCTAGGGCCATGTCGTGTCTGCGTTACAAAATAAATAAAACACAACTGGGGCGAAAGAATCGCGACGTGCCTCTCGTTCAAAGTTTCCCTAGAGACCGCTAATAATTCTCAATTTCACCCAGTTTTGTTGATGGCATCATTGATAGACTAATGCCCCGTTCCTATGGTCTAAAACGAATCGTTTTGCTTACCATTAGTAGCATTTTTCGTAGCCAAACTTGGCATATAAATAGACTCGTAAGCTAATTTGGAATTCGATAGTTTGGGGAGGGCCTTGTATGCTTAATGATTGTATTGTATTGTAGTATTATATTTTAACCAATAACGCTCGGTAAATCTTAGGAATCGGGCATTAAAAAGCATTCCATTAAATTGGAGCTCTTTGAATACTCAGACTCGTAAATGTCAGGAGCTTACTCGGATATAACAATGTTGATACTTTGACGACCTAATAAGTATCCTTTATATCTCCTGCATTCTGTGTTATTACTCAGGAACGTTTCTCACGTCGAAGTAATCAGAACATCCTGGGAGGTGAATTTTATACTTAATCTTATAAGGTAGATTAACTCATTATTGCATTTAAGACGATCCGCAGCTCCATTAGTTCATTTTGCAGAACGTTATGCTGTAAATGCTATAATTGCAAACTTTGCACTGAACTGTATTAAATTATCATTTTATTACGATGTTTCTTATGTCTATGTATGTCAACTTCATGAAGTGTGTTGTAAGTCAAGATGTAGATAAAGCAATAAAAATAAGTAGATACGTAGGTTTTGTATAGTCTACTATGTTGGCGTTGGCATAGAAGAGAGGTCACTAGATAGGTACCTACATATTTTATTAGTATTAATATTAAATATATAACAGCCATTTATGCGGGTATTTTCTTTAACTAGGTCATGTTCAATACACGTGGAATAATTACTAAGTATTTCTAGACTATGCGTAACCTACAATTAGCCGTGTGAACATCAGTCTACGACATTTTATTTCTTATACGTCTGTAAATAGCTATCTGGTTCGTATTGCAAAATATCCGTTCGCCGGTAAGCCTACGGAAATAACTGATTTTGTAATACATATTTATGTTAGGCGTTAATTTTTTTGTCGTAGATGCTTGAGTTAGTGCCAATATTGTGCGTTGTAACAAAAATTATGATGTAAAACAGATGGTATAGCCGTTTCCCTTTATAAAATCTTCGACTCCGCAATAAAAACTAAGTAAAATTGTGTCATAGCTATATTTAGATGTTGTTCCTATAATTAAAATAATTATACCGAGAAAAAATTAAACGAGCAAATATTTTTTTTTCAAATACAGAATAGCCGTCGTCTGCTAGCCGAAAGCAATTTATTAACAGTTTGTATAAACGGCCATGAAACCATTTGAGTAAATTGTAAAATAAATGGAATGGGCAATGGCTA
Source organism: Amphipyra berbera (assembly GCA_910594945.2). Classification (NCBI taxonomy): domain Eukaryota; kingdom Metazoa; phylum Arthropoda; class Insecta; order Lepidoptera; family Noctuidae; genus Amphipyra; species Amphipyra berbera. Next base: position 17,597,538 of record OU343128.1, on the reverse strand, counting down.
ACCGTATGGGCATTACGAGTTGTAGATGAAGACATTGTTGGAACTTGGAAGTCGATTGACTTGTAAACGATAGACGTTGTTTCTAGAAGTGGTTTTTTTGTAAGTTTTTTTACACTTAGTCACAGTGTAAGCACAACGTAAATTTTTGAAGATAAGTGATAGTTTTTCTAAGAAATCTGTCTGGCTGTTCATACAAACAAAAAATGACAAAATGGGAATATCCAAAGTAAAAAATCCGATTAGGTAGTGTTGTCTGGAGACAGATCGAAATTGTCGATCTAATTAATTTTCAAAATAAATTCTCTTCCCTTTGCAAAATAGTTTGTATGTGACATTATCTTAAAGGTGGTAATCAAATTCTCAGACAGTTGCATAGACATGACCGGTTCGACTTCGACCCGATGGGAGCCTGCGACGCCCCATTGTTGCGCAAGAATCGAATCGTCTCATTAGTGGGCCGAGCGCGCGGGGAAAGTGAAATCAACCGACGATCAGTGAAAGTCTCAATGACAGTTATCTAATTTTGATAGCAGGTTGGTGATTATGACGCGGTTAGCCGTGGGTGATCTCGGACCAGTTTAGGGAAGATCAATTAGGGACTGGTTGTGATAGCATCTACGCCGGTTGAAGTCAATGTCTAATTAGTTTGCTAGTTCTGATCGTAGGCGACTTCTTCCGTGTTGATTTAACTTGGCCGAGATTCGATAAAGTATTGAGACCAAAGTAAGTAGATTAAGCGTTCGTATTATATTCCCTCGAGTAAAATTAGTTCTGGTTAGGTCATTTTAAAGCCTATCGCATAAACAAAAAGAAATTAAAACCAGCTGTAAATATAAACTTTAGTTTGATATAAATAACTAAACACCGATGTTATAATTTATTACATAGGTACCTAGTTTTAATAGGTATAAAAAATTCGAGTTCACGTAAAAAGGAGACATTAACCGCCAAGGTAAGGCATTTGGAATTTAGAGTTTTTAGTTGATGACAAAATAAGACAAAAAACAACTACTTTCTCAACTACCAACCTCAAAATACGAGTACGACATGAATAGAGTGATGAACGGTGCAGTATTAACACTCCACAATGAGGTTTTATCTAAGAAATTGCATTCCAACGCTGAGTCAATGGGCAGTCTTTGTTATCCTTAACGAGTTCCTACAGATACCGAACAACAGTATAGTTATTGAGTGGAATTTCCTTTTACCACAGATAACATTATCTTATGACATTACCGTGCAAATATCAAGGTCAGTGTCTCCAACTATACGCGGAGATAATACTGATGTTTTAGTATTTTTACATACTTAAATGTTATTAAAAAACTTGCTTAGTGATGTATTGTCTAGACTAAAATGATAATATGAACATTATTTGAATAAAGTGCCGGTTTTTTTGCGGCACTAATATTTATAAAAACATTGTTATAAGTTTGTTAAACACACAAAGCTATTAATCATGTTAATTAGTATAACTATGATAAGACGCCCGACATAATTACAATTTTGAACAATATTTGTATGCTAGAATATGAAAAATGTAATGTGATCCCATAACCAGATGGACCGATGATGCCCTGAAGAAGGTTACTGAGGAATAAGGTAGGGAGTTCCAAGATGTTACTCAACATTGCACAGGCAGCAAAGCTGTATACGATGAAAGATTTGAATATTTCTATGAGCTCATGTCGCGTCAAAATCACCAGTTAACGCGAAATGTAATATGTCGTGACAATAACGTGGCATATTTCCAATACTCGTTTTATGACGTCATTGTGATGGCAGATATATTTGAATTAAATAAACGATTTGTTTGTATTTGAAAAAATGTGTCACTAAACTCAGAAATGTGTGTTAATTACTGTCACATGTCTTATTTCCTATGAGGTGGATCGATAGAAAGGTAGCTATTAATATCTATTATTAAATGATAGATTATGACTACTTGTACAGGAAGAAAAATTAAGAAATATAAGAAAATAATGGAACAATATAATAAGACTATTCTCTTCCTGGCCATCGTTAGACCTCCCAAACTATTAAATAATAATTGTCTAAGAAATAATGTTTTTGTAAGAAACGTAAGAAATTTTCGGAAATTCGAAATTCTAGTACTGAGGGAACTTTAGAAGCTTACACGACAATCAAAAATTTTCTCACCTATTACAAAAAAAAAGAAATTGTAGATTTTCAAAAACTGCATTGAGAATCTTCCGATTTTTATATTGTTCTACCCAGCCACGTTTATGTAAATGCGAAACACATTTACATAAGCACTAATTTTAACCGCATACCTGTTGTTAGTATTTAGTCAATGTAATGGAGTCACAGGCAATACATTAAAGCAATGGCCGACTGCCAAAGATGTCCAACTAACAACACTACATTAGATTGCTTAGAAGTTTTCTTTGAAATCGTTTGTTCTTCTTACTATTAAAATCTGTGTTACGAAAGTTTTTTGTTCATAAATTTCATCATCATCTTCACCCCGTATCGAGTTATCGACTCATTGCCTCTTCTCCCTTGTGCCAATCGTTTCTCGTCTGCGTCGATCGCATCCATGCATTTTCTGTAATCGCTGAAGCCTATTAAACATCAATTCATCTTATGATGGTCCATCACTGGACATGAGCTCGATCTTTAACCTTGTGCATCCAGTTTACCTACGCTACCTTCTTCGTCATTGGGTTTCATAAGTTGCGGTCTTCACCAGCATAGTCTTTTCCTGACTATGTTAGGGGTCACTGAATATCATTATTATACTGAATGACAGCGATCTGACCTCTGCAATCGAATTACAGCTAGGGAACCGATATCCGAATATAATATGATATATTTTACGCCTGGAAAAAAGGTTAATTTATCGACCGGGGTCAAAGTCGACATTAAATGATAGAACTATATAATTTTATGTAACCTTCAGCTTCGGCAGAAGTTCAAGTTCTACTTGACTTGGACACCGATTTTAAATGCGATAGGTCAAATTTGGGTTGATAAGTATTTGTCTGTTGTTCATAAATATGATTATCCTTGTAAATCTTTTTAATTGTTTTATTAACTAGTAGTTACTATGTATTAGACATTACAGTATGATAAGACAAAAGGCATATACACTGCTTTTATCAATAACAATGTTAATTATTTCATATGTTATCAGTGTTCACAAGCTTGATAAAGATTCGCTTCATAATGACATGAGCACAAAACAATAGAGAGAGTCAAAGTCAAAAGTATTTATTTCAATTAGGCACATAAAAGGCACTTGTGAACGTAAAAATTTACAAAAAAAATAGAATTGATTCTAGTCGCTCCTTCCAAAAGGTAGTTTCGTATGGAGAAGAATAGGCAAGAAACTCTACCGTTACTCTTTTAAAATGTCTTACAATATTTTGCATTGGTAAATTAATTATACAATTATATATATGACGATGCACCTAGAATAAAATTACTATACCACAATAGGTAAAAAAAAAAATGAAGCTATGACAAATTAATTATGTGACAGATACATGATGCTCACATATTTACAAAAAATATAAAAGTATACGTTTTCCCAAACATTTGAGAGTAATAGGTCACTGTGTGAGTTAAGGTACCTACTCACAGTATCTAAAATCTAAAATAATTGGCATTAAAATAATAAATTATACAATTAAAATAGCAACCAGTTTGATTTTGCCTAGATAAAGAAATAAATATACACTGATTTTATCAATAACAACGCCGGTTATTTCATATAAATCTTTATTATCAGTGTTCAAAAGTTTGGTAAAGATTCAGTTCATAATGACATAAACACAAAACAATAGAGAGATATAAAAAATAAACAATCAATGAAACTATACCATAATGGATATTATTCTAGTGATCATTATATTTATATAAAAAGTACCAATTAATGATTAATTAATAAATATTGATGAAGTTCAGCGGAAGTTTGTGTGTCGGTCGGGTATGTCACAGTTCTTTACGAAACAAGTAGTTCCCCGCTCACGTTGGATAAAATATTATAATGTATTTCTGTTACATTTTCCTCATCCAATTTTATACTGAATCTCCATTCGTCAGTCCCAAATAAAAATCATTATATTTTTTACCTTCGACACAGCTCCGATGACAACTTTATTTAATAGCTTAGGTATGAAGCTTATGATACTATTACTATTTCTTTGGGACTAAGTAATTTCTTTACACAGTAACTTATACATTTTTCGAACATACGTTTCAAAGATTTCTTCTGCTTGCTTTTCTTCTTCAGAACATTAATTGTGTCAGGAACGTCTCTATTAACTTTCTTATCACTTTTACAGACATTAATCCGCACTGTATCACTGTCACTGATCATTTCCACACTCCCATAGTTATCCAAAACGTCTAAAATGCACTTTTCACCGATAATCGTAATACTTCCCACGTTTCTACCTATCTTTATGTAGTTGTTGTTACCTATTATTTTCAAACGATTATCGTTGTCCACCATTTCCATCTTCAAATTGCTCCCGATTAGAGAATATCGTTTCATATTTTCGATGTCGTGTTTGTTCGAATTATTTATTAGTCACAATTTGTTGATATTTGAAAATAACAAGAGCTCAAGTAACAAGTGATATTATAAAATTTACAGGATCAGTTGTTTAGAAACACACTTTTCATCTAATGTCATATTGCACTTAAATATACTATGTTGTGTCCGTCACCACATAAACTAACAAATGAGCTTTCAATTGAATTGTGCTCCTTTTATATTTGAGCGCGTGTCAGAGGGTGAACCCCCGGTGAGGCGCCAGTATGAAATCATCGCGAGAGATTATAATATTTATGCTTCTATATATCTGTATTACTCAATCGTAATCGAAACAAATAAATTGCGATTCTGACCTCTGCCAATTTGTATTGTTTCCCACGATCCCATTGTCGCTCGTGTATAAGCACCCCTGTAGTTCATATTTCACAATAGGCAATTTGCATGGTATTTATATTAAACCATTAAAATATAAGCGGTTAAATCTTGTCAGTACCATATAACTTCGGTTTGGTGTGTCGTTAATCGTTTGAATGGATTGTCAACATGCATGAGCGTCGGAGGCCGATCGACCTCAGATGCTGTGTTTTAATACCCATCTTGAGATCATTATGATCTATTGTAGCCGACGTATTGATTACATCGGCACAGATTTAGCGTGCGGAGGCCAATAAAAGAGCCGTTAACCTGGTTTTGTCGTCCACAGTTCCAAACCCAAACAAATGTAATGTTTCTTTTAATAGTAGATAAGATCAACGTCCGCAAGTAAGCTGTCATCGCACTGTTTTTATAATTACGTATGATTAAAAACGAGAAGTTTTGTGTGAAATCATAACAGCGGTGTGGTAGCAATTTGCAATCGTTATCGTGTTAATATATTCTGTTTCGTCTGGGGGAGCGATATGGCGCAAATTACTCACTACACGCGCCTTTGTTGACGACGCCGCCATTTTAATTTGGTCGAGAATAACCATCTCGGTTCGGTTTTAGTTTCGCGAGGAGACGGCTGCTCGTTAGACGAGCACCGGGACCTGTTATTTGCCTCGCCGACAATCGCATCCGACTATTGGTAACTCTAGAACGCCTCTTTCATCTTGCGTGAAATTGCCTTTGGATTGTTTATAACTTGTTTTGTGTCTGGATGAATATTTATTTGGACAAAAAGTTGATAGGTTTAGATGGAAAATCGATGCAGATTTGATCTGTAAGAATGGAATTAAAGTTTATTTCATCAATTGTAATAACAATACCTATAAAATAGGTGTCTAAATATTCTTTAGAAGTCAATACTCCTAGAGAAGTCAATAAAGACTTAAGGCAGACTATTAAATTCTCAGAAATGCCTTTGGAGCACGACTTCATGCTAATTGTATACATGGCAGGCAGTCCTTGCGATGTTATTGATTATATTCGAGCTCATTAGGCGCGAGTCAATAATAAGCGCGTTGTTGTTGGCTGCCCGTCTGTCCCACCATTTATTATGTGGCTGCAGAACGCATCAATTACCGATATTAATTCGAGACGCAGACCAGAAATAGATCAAACTCGTGCGCTTCTGATGTATGCAATCACGGCCGCATCTGTTCGAGTCCTTTAATTGCATTTTGAATTTGTATTGGCAGTTGCAATCCATGTTTTGTTTATTGTTCTGACATCATACCAGCCCAAAGTGTAAATGATGCAAATGTCAGTCGCAGTTACACGTTGAAGGACTATGAAACTTCTACAATACGTTTAATGGACTCGTTTTTAAACATAGCTACTTCGAAATTCGGCTATGTAGGTATCTTAAGAAGAGTATTTTTTGATTGAGTAAAATTCACTATAGTCAAAATATAGGTTATTCTTCCTTAAAATATTGGAACTCAATTAATTAAGTGCTCTATTTGGCTCTGACCCCAAATGCCGCTATTTGAGACAAAACGATTGAACATAAGAATGTAGACAATGACGGGAACAAATGACAATAGAACATTAGAGTTATGATAGTGGGAGCGTTTTGGCGATGTTTTCGATCTACATACGTTGCACATTAATCTACTTATAGCATAATAAAGGCTATACGTTACGTTATCGCAAACAAAGTCGTTGCGTTTGTTATTGCGTCACCTTCGCTAAAACATGACCGCTCGTTTTGATCATGCGAAGTGAAATATTGTAAAAACCTAGATATATTTGCACATGATTCTGTTGGCTTTTTAAATGTGGAATCTATGTTTTTGATATTTTTATTAAAATAATTTAGCAAAAATGAAGACGTGGTTTTATAGAGCAGAGTACCTAAATGCTTTATCGAGCCTTGGTTTATTGATCTAAGATCGAGCCTAAAACGACTTAGAATCAGATTTGGACAAATAATATGTCATGAAAGCATTTATTTCGATTAAAAAAAAGTGGATTTACCATAAATTCGTTTTAATAATAAATTAAGACAAAGTTTAATTTTTGTAGTGAGTCCTCTTCATGCAATACACATTTGCCTAGCAAATAGTTGGCTGTTGTCACTAGTTCGTGCAATGCAAATAAAATGAGGTGTTCTAAATAACAGTTCCGCTAATAACAGTGCAAATGCAATAAAATGGCGGTTTAGCGTGTGGGTAACAAAGTCCGTGCTTTCAATCGGCATTCGGCTGGCTCTCGGCCGAGTTGCCGAGACGCGCTTCTTGGAATTAAATGTCGCACCGCTCCAAATAGTTCGTTGCACTGTCCTCGCGTCCAGCCTCACTGACCTCACTCGAAACATGAGCATGTGGCTCATTGTATATCATCGTCATTATAATACTAGAATTATAAGTTATAGACCCGTTCTACTTCGCTCACACTTCCGTGTTCTTATAGACTTGTACAATTCTTTGTTCGTTCAATAACCCATTGTAAATATTAATTTCATATTGTACCCAGCGCAAATTATTGCAGTTGACTGGTTTATTTATAATCATATTAATTACATTTTGATATTAGTGCAACTTGTTGGAAGTCTATATTCATAGCGTGCAGTAACTGAAGCAAGTAATACAATTTTTCACGCTCCAATGAAATTTTAATTCAAAGTACGTTGCAATTAGGAGTCGGTCCAAAATTATTCTTTGTTATTATTATTTCAGCTAGTTAAAGTAATACCTTATGGTACACAATATACTTACGTACGACTTAATAGCGTGTCTTGATAGCATCTAAATTGCAGTTTCTGAAGAGTTAAAAAGTGATTGCTTCGCTTGATTGATTTTCTGAGAAAAACCAACATAAGTAATGAACTGGAAAACGTTAAAGTTTTGTGGATAAGTGAGAAAAGCTTCATTCATCAGATAAAACAAATCTGAAATCTTCCAAAACGACATCCAGGCGATCTGTGCATGTTAAATATTAATAATTGTATTAACACACAACAAACACCACAGTTTTGTACATTGTGTAACTCGCTGCAAGTAACATCGATATACATTAAATAATAAAACTTGGAATTTAAGAAAACACTTCTTCGACCTTCCAGCATTGTGTATTCTCAAGTAAATCGCACATAACTTTACTGTAAGTTGTAAGTAATTATAAAGATAAATACCACGTTCACCTTTGTTAGTGAGTAATTACTTAATAGACATTGTGCAACCTGACCCGGGTGCGTGTCAGTGGCAATGCTGATACAATCGCACACACAGTCGCGATCATGACGGCGACGAATCGACCCTGTTTGAATTCAATATCTGTTGCTTAGTGTCACAAACATGTGACAAGTAGAGAAGTAAAGTAAACCATGGAAGTAATAAGCACTACGGTTATAATAATGTATGACGTCCTTGAAGTAAACCACAGAATTAAAGAAATGAAGACTGATTATGTATGTCATTGTGATGAATAAGCGTTGTTATTGTTATTGGCCGCAGCACTAGTAAAGAAATCTGTTTATCACAAAGCTTCCTATAATATTGGCCTCTTTTTAGCCAAGAGATTTTTTCCGGCCCATATGTCTTTTGAATTTTCTGCCTATGTGTCGTCTATTAGGACGGACCATCGATGCAAGTCCCTTACCACATTGTCAGTATTTGTCAGTGTGCTATTCTTTTCTCATATTCCATCATTATTTCGGTTCACGTTCCCTCTCCTTTCCATCTCGATATCCTGGACAATAATATACCAAATTCTCTTTTTACAATTTTATACTTAAACGAACTTCCTTTAAAACTTTATAATCAACGATACCTAGTTTGATACCGCATAATTAGGTAAGTGGTTACAACTGTAACGGATGACGTAACATAACAAAGCTGTTCTGAATTTTTGCTTTCGTTAAGATTTGTATGATATAATAAAAGTACAGAAGTGGGTTGCGCTAGAGTGCCGTGAGAAAACGAATTTCAATTAGTTTACGCATTTTCAGAAATATCTTGTGGGTAACATGTTATACAATTTTATTATGAGTGGAACCTCGTTTTTTTGGTAATAAAGGAAATACTATACTTTTTCTAGGTTTTAATGGTTCGGTTTTCAATACTTGACTACATTTTCCTTATTTGGAGTGCTCAATTAAATTTCATCGTTTTATAGACAAAGCATTTATTTTAGTTAAAAGGAAATTATGATATATTGAGGATATAATATGACGATAATAATAACACTAACAAATCCTACTTCTATGAAAATGTGCTCTAAGATTACTGCATTTAATAAATACCAGTCTGGCGTCAATTTAAAGTTCAAGTAAAAGGTCAATTGCCAATTTCCTTTGAGATTGTCAGTGGTTAATTGCTTATTGAGGAGATCTATGCTCTGCTCCAGAACTGGAATAATATATCTGTGCCTATATGTAGGTAGACTGCAAATTGTGATAGAATTTAAGGAAACTTCAGTACGTTCATTATTGTGCGAATATATTACCTAAAACTGTTCGTCCGCAGTGTTTTATTTTTAGATTTAACAAAAGTTAATTTACTTCTTAGAACGGATATTTTTTATCTCCTCGTGCACGTAAAACGATTCTTAAAGCAAACGCTTATTATAAAATTGTATGTTATTTTTAACAACATGAATTTCTTTGTGGGTTTTTGATATCCCAGTTTTGTAAATTGGTAAAGCTATGGCAGTTTTAGGAATCGTGTGCTTAACTGTAAATTAGTTTCCTATCTTCATTTGATTCGGTTTTGTACCTTAATTATTATTTACAAATAAAGTAACTGTCCTGCAGTGAAAGAAAGGGTTGACACCGAACCCGTTTCTGTTGTTAAAATAAAATTAGTTATTAGTCCTGTGCGTTTAACAATTTATTTATACTTTATGGCATTTCACACGACGGCACCGACACCACAATAAGCTCCCACCGTAAAATGGTAGACATCACTCCGTTCAGGTACCTACCTCGAACTCAACTAAAAAACCAAATTGACAGCCAGCGTCCAACGTAATATATTAATGAAAAGATGGGATAGAAAAAAGATATTAGAATTCGAATTTTAAAAGGCGGCGCGTTCAAGCAACTGTGCTAGAGTTTATTTTGTTTGAGTGTTCAAAAAAGAAAACAAAAGTGTGGACGTTCTTTTCTCCTATTTGCCTCTGACCTCGGCTCTTATTGACAATGGCTGCCAGAATGAAATATGGCGCGCCTCTAACGAAAAAGAGATTAGGTGGACGATATTATTTCTCGTCTATTGTGGACTATCGGTGCGGCGCGGCACTGTTTGCCGTTTCAAATGCATTTTACCGTGTTATTTTTTTAATCACCTGTTAAGCTGTGACGAAGGTTAGATGTTTTCTTAGGATATCATGGTATCCATCATATATCATTAACATAACAAATATGATTTGATTTATAAGTATAAATTAGGTGTTTTGTTACTTGTTTCTTAGAGTATTAACGTTTCGTTTAGTCCATACAAATTGGAAACAATGAATACATAACTCTTCGTAAAAGTTTGCGAATATAGATTTATGATGATGATAAAGTAAAACGCGATGTTACATTAGATGTGTTTATTTTTATGAACCTGTAAGATTAAAATATAATAAAATCACGCTTATCACTAATTGAATAGTAGCAAGTGATCCAAATCAGCGCATAAATATCACGAGCCGTTGGCGCCTGGGTTAGTTGACCACTAACACATGTGCGGAGGCCGGGAGGGGAGGTCTGGAGGGCCGGTAATGAAGCGGCGCGTGTGGCAGAGGGCAGACACAATAGCCGCCGCCGCCGCCGACGCGCCGAGCCTTCTCAGAACCGGTCCCGAGGGCAGCGCTCTGCCGAATTTCGCGTCGACCACCCATCGCCCCGCTCCGTCCTGGGCGATACTTATCGCGCCTGTATTTATGACTAGAAACACCATTACAGATACAGTCCCCAGGCGAAGAAATCGCAACTCGAGACCACCCGTTGTAGTTTCTGTTGCCAGCGAAATAAATCGCCTTGTGGTTTCTGCCCGCGCTTGCCATTTAACTTATGCTTGGTAACAGCCGCGCCGTAGTCATAAATTCCCTGATTGAAGGACACCCGTCTCATTCTTTAGCAGCCTGTTAACACTTCGATTTACAAATTTTTTGAATTGCTTTCAATAGGCAACCCTGAAGCCTTGCTTTAGTGTGTGAAGGAGAGGGAAAACTGCACCGCTAGATTTAGATGCAGGGTGCGAGTGAGAAAGAAGGCTGCACCGCTAGTCAGTGCAACGATCTCGACTACTTAACGTCTACTCTACTCAGCGATAGTGTTGTTACTGTCAATCTCAAAATCATCGATGCAGAGTGATCAGAAACAATGTCTACAGCAAAATAGTCTACAGTTATAACGGTTTTTTTTAAACTAAATTAATTCCCAATGGTAGGTGGTTATGAATAAATTTTGGAGTAGACGTAGACATGCCATTGCCACGTGGTTGACATTCAAATATAAGTTTCATATTTTAGAAATATTCTGTCTTTATCATTATTTTTCTACACATTGTAGTTCATAATTTCTTCTTAATACTTAATATTTATTCTTAATATTTATTCTTTGGTTAGAAACGTCGGCGCTGAGAAACTTTTGAAATGATTTGTTCGACATATTTCTGTCGGTGACGCACTGGACCGATAAATTAAAAAAAAGTGAGTGACATTAGAGTGATCATAAACGAACTTGTCTGTTGCCTTGTCGCGGCCACATTATAAATAGATGACGCATCTACCAAAATACTTATATTGGCAGAGAACATAACATTAAATAACATGGATGCCTACTATATGTAGATAGAACAAGTTAATGATAATAATATTGTTTCTATTAATTAGGCCGCCGTGTTTAAAGGAAGACAGGGTCAATTTGTGTATTAGAATACCTGAGATTATGTTGCTGTAATGGTTTAAGTTAATAATGTTGCGATCGATATAATATGAATCGAGTTTCCCCATCCCTGAGGCGTACAGTTCATTGAGTAAACCTGTGTCCCAGGCTGCGCAGGCACAGCGCCGCGGGCGCGCACGACCTGCCTGTGTTCGTGTGTGCGTCTGTGTCAGCCACTTATTTGTTGTGAGCACTCGTAAGTTTAGAAGCTCGCCGGCGCCCGCGCCGCTCTCCAACGTGTTTCGTTAGCTTTAACAGTTGTTATTGTATATTTATTGTTGTTGTTCGTTTCTCTGGGAATTATGGGTCGGTCTTTTATAATATTACCGACTCAAACAAATTTTTAGATGACTTGTTTTATAACCACCTGTACATTTACATTTGTCCAAGTGTTTGGGCATTTTCTACTACTCCTTCCGACACCACTCAGATGAAGTTTACTACTTCATTATCAATGATTGTATTGCATATCTAAACGAAAGCTTGTTTAATAAACATAGATTTCCGTGTTGACTCCGACGTCGGCAGTTTGAGCGAGGGAAAGTTAAACTTTCTGAATACTGATCGATTAAAAGTAAAAGTGCCTTCTATGCTGTATTTGAGAAGTTTAATTTGCGTAATAATATGTTATGTGAATTACGTATGAGAACGAGAACGTTACAAGGTGTGAACTGAATTCAAAGTATAATTACACCATTACTGATGGTGAAAAGAATATAAAATAGATCTATTAAAACCATGTCCCATTGCCCAATAAATACATAAACGTAGTCACCAATGTGTGTAGGGACATTAGTAAATGTAGCCGCGTAGAACTGCAAGTTATGTTAAAGGAAAAAGTTGCAGAAAACTGTAACGACCGAGGTATGACGATACCTTGAATAATAAAAAAAAGAAATATTTCCATTTTGTACAACCCATATGGAAGAAGCACTTACAACGTTATACGTCGTGTACATTTAATAATAAATAGGTACAGCAAAATGGGTCATAAAAATTTAATTAGTTGTAGAAGCGACAACACGCTTGAAGATAGTGATATCACTATGATAATTAACCTACAGATGTCCTGATTAAGGATCGAGGTACAATTAAGTAATGAACTGGTTTCATTTCCGGCAAAGATGTTAATATCATTCACAATATACTTCCGGATGACGTAGAAACTTTGATAACATGCAAAGAATTAAGTAAGTGTTACAATATTTAATACGTAGAAAGAAATACTTTGCGTGTGCATTTGAGGGAAAATGGGGAAAATCTTTTTTGTTATAAGTAATTGTCAAGGTATAGGTAAGGGAAAATCCCGAATTATAGGAAATTTTATATTTCTAAGAATCTTAAAGAAAGATCAACTTCTATTTCTTGTTCTACATAATTATAATACAATGCGTACTAACGCAGGTTTTTAATGTTTTGTTAAAATCTGCAATTTTGAGTCTTTTCAATGAGAAGTTTCATTTTCAATGTACAATGTTCGCAAATGTCAGGAATCACTACGGTCTATGGAATTTCCGACACCTCGAGCCCTTTTAAGGTGCGTCGCGACGACATTAGCCATGTATTGCACTAACGTATATAAGTAGTGGAAAGTTGTTGGCCCATCGTCAATGTAAGTATCGTTATGGTGACCATTTTCCACTGTCTTTTCTAATTTTATGAAGATAATGATGATTGGAATCTAAAATTTAATAATCCCATTACTTTTGATGACATTGTCACTTGCTGGCTTGTTGGTTTCTGCTGCGCCAATAATTAGTAGAAGTAGTAGGTATACTTTTGAAGGAGCTTGTCCAGGGAAGCCACCACCATACCAATTTCTACCGCCAAGCTGCATTGCTGTGTTCCGATTTGAAGGGTATGGGTGACGGTGAAATTACAAGCATAATATGAGATTTTCCAACTTTGTTTCGAAGCTTGGCAACGCATCAAGAACCCTCTTGGTGTTTTAGATGTAACAAGACGGCGGTAATCACTTTCCATTAGGTAGGTCGTCGGCATGTTTACCAACTTTAAATAAATTCAGAAATTGAAATGCGATCGCACAAATTAAGTAGAATTCGAAGAGGAGTTAACACAGATCAGTTTTGTAAACTGTTATTCTTTTTTCTTTAAGAGTTCGATCAAACAGCTGCAGTAACGTCAGCACAAGTGTAAGAGAACACAACAAACAAAGTCCCTGTTCAACAATGTTTTCTTCAAGAACTAGGTAGTTTAGCTGGCGCAACATCGTCATCATACTTTAATACAATTCCACCATCTTATAAAGAACCGTCGTAAAATTCTAAATTACCATTTATTACTTCATTATTGCTCTCGTGAGGGAGGCGAGGAGGGTCTGCTTACATTGGATACCGATAACAACACGCAGTTTGTATAGCTGTGCAAATAGAGTCGGTTTGGTAGCAACACGCGCGATACCAAGAACTTTCTCGTTTACTTACTGTTGTACTTAAATTATATTTATCTTTGTTATTTCTATTAAGTCACCTACGGATGTGAACTCTGATAATGTTGTTTGCTCACACCTTTTCGTTGAAGTAATATTTTTTAAGTCATGTACGTTTACATTGATTGTAAAACATGATAATGTCTGATCAAATAACTTAAAGAATTCTCTAAAATACCTTCCAAAGCCTTTGTTCAAAGCTTACAAAGGCTTGATCGAAGAGGTCGACAATATGATGGACGAAATATATTTGGATAATATAACCTGCTAAGCTACTGCGTAGTATTGTCAGCCCACCCATGTCAAAAACAAAGGGTTCAGTGGCTTGACAGTATTAGTTATCACGGACGTGCTGGCACGTATGTACAGTCAACGTCCTCACTATTATCGTTTACAGTTTGAATACGACGATGATAAATCGCTACTATAGAGGTAAACAGTATTCAGGACAGGTATTCTTATTGGGATGTTTACTATGAACTATGATATGGTATACACGAACGTGTTGTGTTTGCCCATACTGCCAAATTGTGTTGTAAAATTTAACGCAGCTGTGCCTTAAGGCTGATTTACACTATGATAGTTTCTCGAAGCGAGACTAGTTCTATCTTTGTCTTACTCTACGATGAAAACAGAGATAGCATGAGACTCGTTTCGAGGATCTATCTCGGTGTAAATGAGCCTTTACTGATAGGACATAGTATTAAGGAAACTTCGCTTATAAATATTGATTTTTAAAACAGCTGTATAAGAGTAGTAAGTAAAATTGGTAAAATCTGCAAAATTATTGTGAGTTTTCAATCAAAAACAGGCGTTTCTTCAAGTACTGTAGGGAAGTAAGGCGTAAGAGCTGTAGTGTCTTCTTGTTTATCGAAGAATACTGCATCAATCTGATTTCTTTATAGAGTCTGATCTAAAGATTTATTTTTTATTTTTTGATGTGAAACATCTAATGCGGCGGTACGGGTGTGAGAGCGGCTGTTGCGTGGTGACGCTCGCGATGGCAAACACACGACGGCAGACCTTCGTAACTCGTCGGCTCTCTTCGGTTTGATACGACCAATTTTTTATTTTTACTAAATGAGTTTCGATGTTTCACATCTACCAGACGTCCCGCAACGGCTTCATCAAAATTATGATTATGAAATCAAGTAATTTCCTGTGTAGTTTATTTAATAATTCTTCAGTCTATTTTTAAGTCTTATTCTGCGTAATATTTTTAATTACATGTATAAATTCCGCGACAGTTGACGTAAATCATAAAACGACACCATGACATGTTTACTGAGTAATGGCATGAACGTTTTTATTATACTTAGAGCTTTAAATATTACTTGTAGGTGTTATATTATGTTGATGAGTATAGATTATTTCATATATCCAAGTATAATCTACCTAAATGATTAAAGGCTAAAGCTGCGGTATATAAAAATAAACTAGAAGTTCGTAGACATGGAACCATATGTTTTGCGTCCTATTCTTAGTTAGAAGTTGGTTTAAGTATTAGTTACTATAGATTCAGCATCTGTTACTGTCCCTATTGCATCATCATCATCATCTCCCTGCCCTAATCCCACTCTAGATGGGTTCGCCACACCACGTATTCCTCTTTCATTCTCCTCTATCTATCATTACTGTCCCTATTGCAATGTTACAATAATTTAATTTTCTTAAGTGCCATACATAATTAATTTCAAGTATTCCACTTATTGGAACCATTTCTCAAACCCGTTCTAGAACCAGAGTACAAATTAAAATATTTGATATTTTCTCAAAAATAAATCTAAACATTCCTTGCAAACAATCATCCAAAACGTTTTTTTGTACCAATAAATTGGCAACTAAGTATAGCTTAGCGTAGGCTTGGTGTATCTAATTGGTGCGTCGAAGAGTGGAGCCGTGGGAACACGCCTGCGGCACCCAGGGTGCTTCAATGAACCTGAGCATCGCCGTGAATAAAGCTATTGTTGCCACGCAGTTTACTTGATTATCGGCTAATTTGATGTTCATTAAGTAAGAGTTCGGAATTCATTCATTGGCAGAATACATGGTATCTATTACCATGGTAAAACTTAAAGGATATGACCATTAAGCAGTCATGTTTATTGCTCGACATGTTGTTTAATTTCTTACCAATATTTTTCGATAATAATTACCGAAAAATCGAAAAATAAATCAATTATGGATGGATGGTATATCACCCATCTTAATAACTAAAGAAGGAAAAGTATAGAATACAATTATTATTCCAAGTGTTTTCCTCGCCGCCCGTAGTGATGTAACTGCCTACCTTATATACGTGCTTAGGGTTGAAATTGTACGATTTCACCTATTTACAACGGCCCTTGCGATTTATTTTCCTTAAAATATCATTGTTATTTAAGAACTCTTCATATAATCGGATAAAATCTGAAAATATATACAAGGGGCTTTGAGAAACACTTCGCCACTCACCACCCCCATCCAATCGCATGGGTAATAAGACGCCCACAAAAAAGTGTATAAAGAAATCATAACCTATTAGAAGACGTTGAAATGTGATAAATTATGGTTGTAATGTACGGGGGTAGCCAGAATTTTGTCCAGGGTGGGGTAAACTCTCAGTCTGACAATAAATATTAGTCTTTTCAATAAACCTGGAAGTGAAGAATGGGATTATGGAGCAATTTTGCCAAATAACCTTATTTTTGGTACCAAATAAGTATAGACGGTGTCGGGCATTGGTCTGCCTATTTTCGGTAATTGTTCTGTGGACATGGATGGCAAATTGACTGAATCTAGACCATTTACTTATTTTTTCCTGTGCCAGGGACGATGCCCCGATGCCCCACCCTGAATACGAATATGCGTACGGGCATCAAATAGCTATGATACATGACGGAAAGGTAGCATAAGTTAATATGGCATAAGATTCTTCCTGTTATTAGATTGTGGTGTTAAGGAAACATTTCGAATAACGACTACAATTTCTAATAATGTAGGAAACCATTACAGCGCTCTACATTTAACTTGAGCTCTAGTTGGGATCTCTCTATTACCGACTGTTGATATGACTTAGATTACACTAGTAGTTACGGTAAATATCTTGTTCTAGTATAAATAAGGGGAAAGTGGGGTTTCCTAGGAAATTATATCGCAATACTATCTGTAGTTGTAACTTTCCTATCAGTTTATCGGAGTCACGTATCTAAAGATTGTAAGGCTAATAAATGGAACCAGAAGTTAATTTATCATATAGATCTCTAAAGTGTTACCTATAAGATTAACAGTAAAGAAAATTTGTTTAATTGGGAGATCAGTTTCTTCTTCCATGATCTGATCAGTATCTGAAAAGCAACTTAGGCAACCTGTATCTTAAACCAAATTATGTTAGAATTTCGCATGTAA
Source organism: Amphipyra berbera (assembly GCA_910594945.2). NCBI lineage: Eukaryota > Metazoa > Arthropoda > Insecta > Lepidoptera > Noctuidae > Amphipyra > Amphipyra berbera. Next base: position 17,579,880 of record OU343128.1, on the reverse strand, counting down.
CATAACATAACCTAAAATCACACCTGATTTCCCAAAGGGTTAAGCAGAGGTGTATAGTAACACCCTCATTTCGCAGTTATGTTTAAGTTCCATGTAATAGGGGGCGAGCCTTCTGCCATCAACCGGGCACAAATCCAAATTCTGGGCTGCTACTGAGGAATTCTACACTGAAAAACCCAATAACACTTTGCCCGACCTGGGTATCGAACCCAGGACCTCACGATCAGCAGTCGCACTTGCCACCACTAGACGAACGAGGCAGTCACGTTCTCGCATGTCTAACTGGTAAACCAAATACTTACAAAAAACAAAAAAATTAAGTTCCCCATTTTTAGTCGAAGACCACAGGCCAAAAGAGGTTAAAATATTAAAATCATGACATAGAAAGAAATAGATGGATCCAGATAATGGAAAAGCAAACAATGTTTTCGTCTGTCTTCATAGGTATCAAACCTATGTTCAAAATGCTTATACCGACCTAAATTACAAACAGAGTCTGTCATCATAAATCAATATTTTGTAACCTTGGTATAGACAAGGTTTGGGCTAATGTGGAGCATATCACACACTTGTCAACATCTCTGCGCGCGCGCACCGCACGTGCAAGGCGCGGGCGACCAGCTGACTAGAGAAAGCCGTCTCGCTTGCCACACCTTGCTGCAAGTTTTCCGGCTGTTTTGTAGATACTTTATGTGCACTGTGAAACGATATTCGTTTGTGTTTTGTTGGTCTTTGAATACCTACGAAATCTAAGCTAGTACATAGGACAAATAGATATCTTCTTCCTCTTAGCCTTTTCCTAATTATCTTGGGGTCAGCTTCCAGTATAACCAGATGCGGCTGAATACCAGTATTTTACACGGAGCGACTGCCATCAGACCTGCGCAACCCAGTAACTGGGCAATGCCGGGAACCGTTTGTCAGACTTTCGGGCTTCCCGTAACGACTGTCATAGGTATTCGTATGACACCCGGGACCGACGGCTTAACGTGCTCTCCGAGGCACGGAGGGGTCTTGATGTGTAGCAAATGGTCACCCATCCACGGACTGACCGCGGCAAGCGCAGCTTAACCTTGCAAATCGTACGATCGGCGGTTGTTATTTAGCCACGAGCCCCTCTATAGGACAAATAGATATGTTGTTGATTTAATAGGTAAATATTTTAGACACTCAAAATGTTAAATAAAAATATTCAATAAAGCAGTAAGAGCGCCATTGAATATGAACATAACATTATCATTCAATAATAGATTATAATGCCTACTCATTTGTTTTTATGGACTAGTAAACGCCTCCCGGGTCCTGTTCGCATATAGAACGAGCGTGGAATTTTAAACGCGATGTCGTCACCAGCCCTGAGGTCATTCCCGGGCGTATCCCTTCACTTACTATGTGCAAGAGCAACATGTCCAACGACTGCATTCGAAATTACCCAGAGACCAACGATGAGTCATAGTCAATTTACAATTAAAAAACACTAGTAAGACGAGTTTCAGAACATATGATCGACATTCTTACTGGCCAAGTCATTCCCTTTCCTATTTTAATGCTGTGGTTAATTATCCGCGTAAGGTAAAATTAAATAAATGCATCATACTTTTAACCGCAAACTAGGAATCCCTGAGGCTTGGGGGGGATTTTACACAATTCGTAAAATCGACAAACATGCTGATAAAATCAAAACTGGACCCTGAACATAGAAGATAGACACTTTGTCAGTTGCACATCCATAGACATAGGTGGTTGCATTTATACCCTATTCAGGGAATCTATATAAATAAAAATGAATTGCCAAATGTGTTGCTAAGCGCAAAACTTGAGAACGGCTCGACCAAATCGGCAATTTTTTTTTATATGTATTCCTTAAGGCATAAGGAAGGTTCTTATCGAGAGAAAAATCATAAAAATTGCGTGGAAAATAGTAAAAACAACACTTTTCATTTCCCACTACAGGTCAATAACTTTTGACAGAACGAAGTCTGTCCGGGCAGCTAGTGAAAAAATAAAATGTAAACAACATTTGACTACTAGAGATATTTTCTGCAAAATGGATGAAAAATTCGAAACTTACTTGAATAAGAAGTGTTTCAAATAGACTAACAAGGCACAATTTATTTTTGTTAGAGATTAATGTTATGAAATATTTTACAGAAAATATCTCTACAAGGTTAGTCGGAAAGGGGGTACTAAGCCGAAAGGGTGTTAAAGTACCCATAATAAGGGATAACTTTTGTTCTACAACTTTCCCCAAAACTCGATAGTTTAAGAGAAATAGCTTTTCAAAGATTTCGTAAAAAATATGCTAAAATCTATCTGTCCATAGCTATGATCAGCTGTTTTTACAATTTAGGTCATATTTGGGGTGACTGATTAGAAAATTCATTTTCTGAATCCATAACTAAAACAGGGATGAAGAATTTTTGAAAACACTAAAATAAATATCTTTTTGCAAGAAAAAAAAATTTCGTGTTTTTAAAATTTTAACACTTGCTTTAAAATAGTCATCAGTGATACTTTAGGTGGCCCGTGGCTTAGTACCCCCTTTCCGACTAACCTTGTATTAAGAGTAGTCAAATGTTTTTACATTTTCGTTCCGTGAATACCTATATAGGTCGTCAATAATTGAATGTAATAAACTGTTTTGCAACTTTGAAGCACCTAAAATTTAAAGCTCCAAGCCAAGCTAGCTTCACCTGACTCAGATCTTCTTCAAGGAATCGGTAATCGATAAACACGGGGATCATAAAATGACACACGACATGTTTGCTATCACATATCAAAATCAAAGTTCGATGCGTAATAAAATAGAATGCAACAAACCCTTTGTATGTGTCACAATTAAATGAAAAACCTTTGTCGGTTGTGATTGAAGTGAACAATGGTAAAGCATGGTCCGATGGGAAGTCAAGTTCACAGAATAACCATCACACGGTCTGCAGTAGACAATATAATGTGAAATGAATTGTTTTCCTCTCATACGATGACCACAAACATTTATCGTGCAGTGGTTAAAGTCAGTTTTTATTGTCAATGCGGTCTTTTTGGATTTTTTCCTTTTTGGGGTTTACTGCGATCGATTTTTTCACTTTTATTTCAAGGTTGATGATAATACTGGTATTATTATGTGGTGCTTTATTATTGAGTCCTTTTATATCCGTAAACGTCATCGTCGAATATTTTTACATTAAAAATGCCAGAGGCCAGAGGCAATATTTATTTTCTAGCATTGAATTTGTTGTAACAAATGCTAGAAAATAAATACTTCGAGTACTTTTTATATTTCTTAAATAAACATGTGAAAAATACTAAGACATGAAATACTTCTGACTAACGGTACACTTAACAAAAACTTTAGAAAAGATGGAATCTTACAAAAAAACGTATAACATTTAATGTATAAATCTAAAGGTATAAATATATTAGTTACTTTGTTGGTATGTATGTAAAGGGATTAACATTTTTCCTTCTTAAAGCTACGTAAACCTTTTTTACGCTTCAGTATTGTTTATAAGTAATGAGAAATTTATGCGACCTAACAATGACCTCACATTTGTTTGAAAACGAAGTGATATTGGTAATAACGTTTATAAAATCCAACAATTTGAATATAAATTGTGTTATTTAGTTTATTTGTTTAGACAGAGTTTGATTATATTATAAAATAGTATGTAAATTGATTGTGGCCCTGGCGCCGGTAATGGGCACACCTCTTTTACCAGGAGTGTAGTTGGAGGCGACGTAGGATTATACCAAGTAGATGAACTACAGGATACTGCGAATATCTCATTTCCTAAGTTGATTAAAGTAGAATTCATAAACTGAAAGTCAAGCATGAAGAAATTGCGATAGCACTTGCGAAAGAGCGAAACGGACCAAAATCTGGACTGAGTTCAGGTACAGATTTGGAAAAAAGAATTATGCAAAAATGTTACAATAGTTGCTTAAATTTCAATGTTCTACTTAGAGGTATAAAAAGTATTCAACTCTAGTACCTTAAAATTGACTTAAAAAGTATAGTACAGCAAAGAAATGCGCTTGGTGAAAGAGTGAAACAGATCAAAATCTGGACTGAGCCCAAGTAGAGATTTAGAAATAAGATTATACATAAATATTACAATAGTTGTTTAAATTTCAATGTGCTACTTAGAGGTTTAAGAAGTATTTAACTGGTACCTTAAGATTGACATAAAAAGTATAGTACCTACAGCATATTTATGGTTTCTACGAAAAACGCTTTCTCTACCGTCGTCAGCGGTATTGCTCAAAGAATCTTGGTTAATGTCATTACAGCTCGGTATTGGTACAGTGGGTTTTGTCACACCGTTTTAATTTAAACTTTTCTCTTCGGTTTCTGAGTAAACAATCTTTGTAGTTGAATGAAATAGCTGGCTAGTTACCGTATAGGTAGATGCTTGTACTTAGTAATATATTGTACTTATCAATACGGAAGAACTACTTCTTGCCCTATTTAGATATGACGGTTTTGCATTTTCCCATATTATGAAGTTGGGCTTGTTGAATCTGAGCTTATTACTTGCGCTTACGCATTTGTCCCTTACTGGTATCACGTTCCTTGTCTGCTTTCTAGCACCTTAGTATTGGCAGCGTGTTTCTACAATTTAACAAGAAAACGATTTTCTAAGATACCGTCTAATGAGGTCAGTTAGGCATCGAATATGGTAACAGTTCCGCCCCACAGTTGCCTTACTGGTTTATAAAAAAAAACATCAATATTTGCAGTTATTTGGTACGTCTCAGTAACGTTTTTATTTTCTCATGGGACCAGCTTTTGCTGACGTTTCTCGGAAGTCAAATACATAAAGGCATTCTTTGGTCTAATGCGCCGCCCGCCGCCCGTCGCCGTTACTTACGTCGTTAATCCCACAATTTGTCAATATTTACTTAGGGTTAATGATATATTTTCTTACTGATAAGCACACCCCCGTGTTTTATTTGTAGGGACACAAATGATACAATCTTACCTAGAGCAACAAAATGAAAAGATCGGTATGTTCAAATTTTTTCTAAAATCTTCTTCTCCGAACAGAAGTTTATAACTTCCGATAATATTATTACTAAACACATATGTGTAGGTAATATTATTTACAATCACACGATTTTTTGTTAGCCTCGAATTCCATTTGTGTTGTATGACGTCAATTTGACATTCTGTCGATTAGTGTCGATGACGCGTTTCGATGGGCAACAATACAGATCAAGATATCCTCAAGAGGACGCAAAGGCAATGGCATGCGTGTGAGTTGCCCCATCTGATCTATGTGGGTCACAGACAATAGAGTTGCGTGTTTATAAATATCTAGCACACATTCTTGCTAATGTCTCGTAGTAACAGGAGTTGAAGACGCCATTCGGGATTTGCTGGAAGCTAATTCTATCCCGACCTAATTTGATGTTTCCGTTCCATTTGCGAAATATAGTGTTTTATCTGTTGATATAAAGATTTCGCTGCAATGTAGGAAATGCGCTGTTCATGCGCGTTAAGTAGTCTTAGAACCCAGTCAGATCTCTTTTTACAATAACCTTGTTGCCTTATAGTCTTGCCTGCTTTCAAGACAACGCGTTTATGTACTTCTCAGTTCTTACTTTACACTTAGAACAACTGTGTGTAATCTTACAAGAACAGTTAGAATGCCCAGTTACAAAAGTACACCTGTAGATTTATTTCTATCGTAAAAGTAAAAATATAGACCGCTTATCTAACTAATGTTCCACATAAAATGAGGCTTTTACGTTGTCAGACACCGTTCTTGGAAACCGTTACTTTGTCTCCTTCCGTGCATGCGACATTGTTACTTTCTGCTTTTGTTCACGACACCTACTAACCGTTCAACTTATGTTTCTTATAGTTCTCAAGCCCCTTGACAGGTTTTTGCTTGCACAATACTATTGCAATTTATTGCACCGCAGCTTTCTCTATACGAAAATTATTAGCTACTGTAAACATCTAAGTACTCATAATTAATTAGTCTAAGCATTTCACTTTTAATCTTACATCCATCTTAAGTACATAAAACATTATGCCTATTAAGAAACATTTCGCTGTTTTATTGTACTCTGTGACTCAAGATAATGCTATTCGATACACTTCGTGCTCTAGTATTAGTCTTTACGCCGTTATTATATTCATAAACATGCAGAACATACAATATTCCGACAAATAAATAGTTATTGTTGTATATTCATGATGTGGATACACGATTAAGGTCTTTTATACTGTTGTAAAGTTAAAATATCTTTAATATTGGAGTCGACCATCTTTTTTTGACTAAGAGGTGCTTATTTTTCGATTATGATGGTAAATCTTCGCTAATTTAGTGACAGCGAGTGTTCAAGTCAACGAACTGTGTGCGTTATTAGTGGTTTACCGCAGGGGCCTGTACTAGGACCTCCAACATACCCTTTTATTTATGTTCTTTGTGTTAACATTCTTATATTTTTTATTATACTCACAAGGCACTCAAATTGAATTCTGAAAACTAGTATAAATATGAAAGAAGAAGTTTCATTACTATTAGTTTAACTGAGTTTAAAAATAACTTTAGATCAACTGTTTACTGCCTTGCGAACTAACACTACGTTAAATTATCTGCTAGAATTGCTGTTTAAGGAACTTGAGAATTGATCTCCATATCGGAAAACTCCATGAATATTATATCGGTACATAATAAATTCAATCCATAGTCCATACTACTCCAGGCATTAGAAAAAATTGTTATGCAATATGATTTCCATATAAACGAATATTACATAATACGGTATTTATCTCATTATAGTAGTTCCCTCAAAGATTTATGTCACAGAAGAGTATTAGCATGACAATCATGTTGTGCGAATTACCGTATTCATTGTCCGCTTTTAACGGTAATGTAAGTCACATACTTTGAATTCTTACAATTATTATTTACGGATTTTTGAAGATGTTGTAAACTGTCAACATAAAAATAACTGTAGTATTCGATCGATTTCACTTTCCGTTCACAAGATTTGTTTTCTTGTGAGGAAAGAAAAACATACAGAGGTTATTCACTCAATCATGCTCAATCATCAATTCAAGAGAGTAGTGAGAACAGCGTGTGATAATTTAGTTGCTATGGATGGTAACATGATATAGTACCTAAGCGATGAACCAACAAATTGCTACTGCTCATGTACTTATTAGGCATTTTTTACACTCCGTGGGTACGGGTACTTAACACGTAAATGTTAGTAATATAAACAAAAATTTTAATATCGTAATGAAATAATTAGAAGAAATCCAAATCATCAATCTACTGCCTCGTTGGTCTAGTGGTGGCAAGCGCCACTGCTGATCGTGAGGTCCTGCAATTCGATCCTCAGGTCGGGCAAAGTGTTATTGGGTTTTTCCGTGTGGAATTCCGCAGTAGCAGCCCGGATTTTGCATTTATACCCGGTTGATGGCAATAGGCTCGCCCCCTATTACATGAGATAAACATAACGGCGAAATGAGGGTGTTACTATACACATCTGCCTAACCTTTCGGGGAATACAGGTGTGTGTGTGTTGTTATGTTATGATACATCAAAATCATTTTTTTTACATTTAACTACATACCATTACATTTTTACACTCTTTTGAAAGGTCGAATTTGGATGCCCGGTTCCAATGTGTCGTTTCCTTTGAAGAAGACCCGGTAAGTAACTGCATGGTTCCAAAACGTGAAATAAAAATGAAATAAGACAATGTTAAGAAAGCAATTCTGACTCATTATGTGTTAAATCAACTGTAATGCGTTCACATTAAAAGTAATTTCGTCAGCTATCTCCCACGGTCACAGCTCTGCATTTGGCGATAGCAATTATAATTTTATTGTGCACTATGTCTTGTTCGCGATCAACCACATCGAATGTGGCTTTAAAATATCTTTATGACGCCGTTGGTGATTCGTTAATTACTTATATTTAATAAAAACGCAAACAAGGAAACGTTTTCAATGCTATGATTAAAATTAAAATCTGGAATTTCAAGTGCAGGAGCCGTAGCTACTGTTTTATACTTGCTAAAAACCGTGGGTATTTGGCAAGTTTATAATATATTTTTTAGTCAAATGTGTGTAAAATTATGATTTTATTGGCCGTTGGGTGGGAGCAGTCTTTAAAGATTACAACTGTCAACTTTTTCCAGACAAAACCTGTCTGTTTAAGATGGTTTTTTTGGTTGTTATGAGGCCACGAAATATTGCCGTTAGCTCTCAAATTATGAGCTGGCAACCGGGTACTGTTATTTTGATTTATTTTTCTTACGTCAAAGGACTGAAGTCATACTAGCTACCCGTATGTTAGTCTCACCTATTTGCGGTCTCCAAGGCTTTTCTAGTATCGGTATAACACAGGAACTAAAACCAAAATATGTTAATTTAGCTTGAATAAGATTGATAGCAGCATTTACAGTTTTCGCACGTTCGTAGCCAGAATGTCTGTTCTTATGATATTTAATATGATTTTAATTTAGAGTTAAATTAATTTTGATGCATTATACCTCAGGGCGATATTATCTTATATGATTCATCTAATGATGATTTGATGTGTTATAGTTTCTTACAACTCTTTTTATGCCTTTGTCATAATCGAATGAATGTCTTAAAATTTTGTGTAAGACATTGGCGTAACCAGGATTTCGTCCAGGTTGGAGCAAACTCAGTCAGACAGTAAATATTTGTCTTTTCATTCAATAAATTTGGAAGTGCAGAATGGGATTATGGTGCAATTTTGCCCCATAACCTTATTTTTGAGGTCCAAATAAGTATAGATGGAGTCGGGCGTTGGTCTGCCTATTTTTGGTTCTTTGGACATGGGTGGCAAATTGACTGAATCAAGGCCATTTACTTATTCTTTCCTGTGCCAGGGTGCGGCAAGCGCCCCATCTGCCCCACCCTGACGCCTATGGTAAGATTACTGCATTTGTCTGACTTAATAGTAATGTTATCAACTTACGACTGATACTTACATTATATTCATTGTGTGGTATTGATTTACAAAGATTATGACTAAGAGTTCAACATTATAGTACTCTTAATGTTGTCTGGACAATATAGCACCCTAAAATACAAATGATGTAGGTAACTTTATGACTAACTAATAGTTAATACAGCATACTTTAGTTTTTATTTACACAACAACTTTTTTATTGACAAAACAATGGGTGTAAACTTGGCAAGACATAAGCACGGCTATGTTATGCTGAGTATTTCCGGATGACCGACGCTGACACGACCCGATGGCCAAATATTGTCAGTAGGTACTTATAAATTAAAGTTTGTGCTCAAAATATTGGCGACCATATTTTATTTGTGGAACTGTTTAGTTAACCGCCTGTTCACACAGCGGATCAGTTTTAACGGATCCGTAGGTACTGGATGTGTTGGTCACATCTGTGCCGACGGATCAGTTAAACAAATGGCAACTGCGTGGCATTTGGCAGACAAGATACGATAAAAATAACGGATCCAGTATTTTTTACTGGATTCGGAATACTGTCGTGTATGTGAACTCGCTCATACAACTACAGGCGCCATCACCAAAATAAAAACGGATCCTGTAAACAGTTTCTGTGTGAACTAGCTGTTAGACACGGTTTAAGTGCGTTTCAATTTTGTATTGCACAACAAGTACAATTTACTTATCACTATAACGGTTAACAGATATAGTAGAATGACTAACTGTGAACATGAATGGTTCGTCTAAACAGTATCATCCACAGGAATCTAAATAATAATAATATTTATATTTCTGTGGTATCACCCAATACAAAGCAGATCACGTGCCGTAAACAATGTTGTTTTCACATTCTTTTGAAAACAAAGCTTGGATTAGTAGGTATGTTTAAAAAAATTCTGAATGAATAGCTATTCCAAATAAATGCTTGTTCACATATCGCACACCTTTTTTTTTTTTTTTTTTTTTCTCGTTGGAAAATCCTCATGGATGTCCCTCGCCCGGGGAAGGCGAGGGGGTCTGCCGGACTCTTACCGGCTAAAAACCAACGGTGTTCCTTCTCCTGATCGTACGGCCAGGGTCGCGGGATTCGCAAAGGCATGCACCGCAACCCCGGCAGATCCCGGTCCGCCAACCCATGGCGGACCTCTCCTCTGTGGGGCCTTGCCCCACGTCCTCCTGAGAAGCGCGCACGGAACACGGCGCGCCGCCTTCTCGGGCCTGTTACTGGTCGGGCGGCGAGTCCCCAAACCAGCCGCCCGCAGGCCAACATATCGCACACCTAGATCTAAACTAAGACAACTCAAAAATAGGTCATTTTACAGGGGACAAAAAAAACGTATATCTGCATATTTTGTTAGGGAAGTTATACAATTTAATTTGATTCTAGTTTTTTGATTTGTCTTAGTTTAGATCTAGGTGTGCGATATATTCTATACTAGCGACCCGCCCCGGCATCGCACGTTTTCAATGTAGGTACTAATGTGGGGCATATAAACCTTCCTCTTTAATCACTGTATCTATTAAAAAACCGCATCAAAATCCGTTGCGTAGTTTTAAAGATCTAAGCATACATAGGGACCGACAGACAGCGGGAGCGACTGTTTTATACTATGTAAAGATAAAGATTCAGGTTCTTCCGTCGACAAAACCCTTGTCTACGGTGGTTACGCTACGCCTGCTAAGAGATGGTTCAAGAACTTTGCAAAACATATATATTTATAAAAATCAATTGCCGTTCGTTAGTCTTGTAAAACTCTATAAAGAAAATTAGGAACAATTAAAAATAAAAATAAACTTTTTCGGTGGTAGGTATCTACGAAGTTCACCGGGTCATCTAATAGTCAATAAAGTCTAAAAGATGGTTCAATTCTTTTCATTTTATCCAGTCTTGTACCCTTAGAGTGTACCATTCATTGCAATACTTAGGTTTGAACGAGTGCATGCTTTTGCGAATCCCGCGACCCCGGCCGGTACGGTCAGGAGAAGGAACACCGTTGGTTTTCAGCCAGTAAGAGTCCGGCAGACCCCCTCGCCTTCCCCGGGCGAGGGACATCCATGAGGATTTTCCAACGAGAAAAAAAAAAGGAACGAGCGAGCTTTTAAAATCGTAGGCGGCTAATGTAGTATGAATATCGAGAGTATTATCGTAATTTTGGATTAATCTATGCCGCGATGGGTCTGTGATTTATTGCAGTTGTAGATACACAGATTGATTTTGCAATAGATTGACTTGGCAATAGTTATTACTGGCATTTTTATGGCGCTTTATATTTGAACTTCCTTTTAACAATCTATTATTGTTTTATCTGGTCTTTATGCTTGACTACTGTATGAGTTATTATACTTATGATTGGTTGTATAAATCCTGTTATTTGTAGGTTCGAGTTGCCTTGTTTATCTGTGTCGTTTAATCGTTCTATACCAGGGGTAAGATAATTCACCTAGTCTGCAAATTGGTCTTTTTCTTCTTTTCATGTGGTTAGTGTCTAACCTGGAGTTTATAGCGCCCATGAGCCTCTGACTTGGCTTCACATGCCGTCGAGAAGTATCTTTCAATCTCAGGCATACCGGTTTCCTCACAATGTTTTCCTTCACCGTGTTTAAGCAAGTGATAATTATACAATACGCACTTAAATCCGAAAAGTCAGAGGTGCCTTGGGTTCGAGCTCGTGACCTATGACTTGGCAGTCGGACGGTTACACCACTAGGCTATCACTGCTTTCAGATTGGTTTATTCATGGACTTGATACTTTCGATCGTTGCAGAAACTACCTTAGCAATGTAATTTTGAATCACTATTTGTATTCTTACAGAAAACACAGTGAGAACAGAACGTTCATAATATTTTGCTAGCAAAAACCATCCATGTAAAATCTCCAATGATCATAGTAAACAATATTTCATTTCAGTCACAGTAAGGAGCATATTGCATAAAACATGGCGTCATAATGCATAATACATTTACATAAATGAATATGTACATACAAATATTGTAGTAGGAAGATATTTTTTACCCAGTTCTTATGAAGAAGCAATTTGAAATTAGCATTTAATTGTTAATTGCAGTTGTAAAAAACTTGCCGATACCTACACAGCACGGTCTAATAGGTGAGATGAACAGTGTCATTAACTCTTTATTTAATTAGCACATATGCAGAGAGTACGGTCGTGAGAAAACTTTCGTATTCCAACCATTACTTGGATTTTCTTCTCGATTTAGAACATTTATGGAGGCTTTAGCTCGATAACGATTGTTAATGAGGGCATGTATACATACGAATGTGTTTCCACGGGAAATTACTGTTGGATATGGTTATTACTGGTAAATATTAATTTTAGTTGGTGGTAAATTTTTTACCTAACATATTGTTTGCTGAAATTAGTATTTGTCTATTAGACTTTTTCGAAGAAGTGAGACTGAGTGTACTACACATAGATATCGGCGCTTATTTTGCCTAAAATATAAAATTGAAATTGAACTGCCTCGTTGGTCTAGTGGTGGTAAGCGCGACTGTTGGTCGTGAGGTCCTGGGTTCCAACCCCAGGTCGGGCAAAGTGTTATTAGGTTTTTCCGTGTGGAATTCCTCAGTAGCAGCCTGGAGTTTGGATTTGTGCCCTGTTGATGGCAATAGGCTCGCCCCCTATTACATGGGACTTAAACATAACGGCGAAATGAGGCTGTTACTATACACCTCTGCCCAACCCTTCGGGGAATACGGGCGTATAACACCACGCCCGTATTCCGTATTCGTATATCCTTATTCAGTCTATTTTTAGAGACTGCAGGTAATAAGAATGTCTTTGGCAAGATTGTTTTAGTTGGCTGTAGTTAAATTATAGCAAGTACTCTGGTGATGTACGTTGCTACCAACTAAACACCAAGGCGTTAACGTGAGGGCGCGATGAGCGAATAAATCTCGTTGTTAGCATGATTTGTTCGTCCCACACTTGCGCGCGCGCCGCTCCCGCTTCACTCATTTATTATTCAAGCGCATCTGTTTTCATTGGCGATTTATCGCTTTATTTAATAGTTCGATATAGATGTATCGATAAATAATTCCACGTGGGAATTTATTAACGCATTTTATAAAACTTAAGAACTTGAATTGCAAAAACTGGTTCGCTTTTGGAAAACAAAAATGGTTTCCTACGTAATTTTCCTGCTCAACAGGTTACTCTTTTGTCTGCGTATACGCATGTCCTTTTAGAGATATCCAGACTGACTGGTTTATCAACGCTCAGTTTAAACACCTGGGCCTTGATTGTGAAATCCCGGACTATATTTCTTTTTAGTCCGATCCAATATAAATGATTATGACATTTTAACTTATGAAGTTAAAGCTATTATTGTTTATGTAGTCGGTAATTAAAATTATACTATATGTATACGCGCATGATCACATAGCCTGTTAGGTTGCATTAGATACGTTTCCCTTCGACATGCAAATAAACTGCCTCGTTGGTCTAGTGGTGGCAAGCGCGACTGTTGATCGTGAGGTCCTGGGTTCGATCCCCAGGTCGGGCAAAAGTGTTATTGGGTTTTTCCATGTGGGATTCCTCAGTAGCAGCCCGGTGTTTGGATTTGTGCGGGGTTGATGGCAATAGGCTCGCCCCCTATTACATGGGACTTAAACATAACGGCGAAATCAGGGTGTTACCATACACCTCTGCCCAACCCTTCGGGGAATACGGGCGTGATGTTATGTAATGCATATCAATTTTGTAAAAAAAGAAAACTAATGGTTTTGTGTTTTTGTCCACAGCTGTCGGAAGAGGTGCAGAGGAAACAGAGCGAGTACCAAAAGTGCCTCGAGTCCTACAAGCAGATGAGGGCCAAGTTCGAGGAGAACTACCTGAAATGTAAGATATGTAATGTATTAATTTTTTTTGGTAGTATGAGAAAGATGAAATCGTTTCTACTTCCGAAGATGCTCTCAGCTACTAATGGCCCAGCATACTTTCTGTAGGTAGTCTATGGGTGACGGATGTAGTTACAATAAATAAAGTAGAATGAGCAATGTCTTCTAATTTACTAATTGTACAATGAGCAGTTTTGATAACATAACATGATATATTTTTGATAGCAACATCTTCGCTAGGCACGTATCTAGCTGTAGACGGTTACTGACGATATTCCAACTACTTTGTGTTTCTCCTTCTTTGCATAATCTAAATCTATTTTTAAAATCTAGTTACCTTCTATTCATTCTCTTCTATCTCTAACCTTTTTCATTCCATCTCAGCAACTCAATTATTCAGCCTCTTATTTCATATCTTCCAGGTCCAACGAGTCGGGGCGGTCGAAAGCTAGACGAGACCCGGGACAAATACGGCAAGGCTTGCAGGCGGTTACACAGGGCACACAACGAGTATGTCCTGCTGTTGGCCGAGGCGACGGAGTGCGAGAGAGCGCTGAGGACAGCTGCGTTACCGACGCTGTTGGACCAGCAGCGCAGGCAGGGGGAGGCTACTGCTACGTCTTGGTGAGTGAAGAGCTACTTGTACTACTCAAACTTTTCCAATTCATTATTTGAAGACCACAGAGGTAGTCCTCTTTTAACGGTAAAGATGCTGCCTGTCATCGGCTTGGGAGTATTTCAGTTGGCAAGTAGGGGAACGTACCCATACTACGTGACCCATTTTTTACAATTTTTTACCCCCCTCCCCCCCTTGGTGACCACCCGTAGTATATGACCAAGTGCCCCTGTGACCAAGCGTGGTAATTTGAAGACCCCCCTTCCCCCTGAACGGGTCACGTTGTATGGGTACGTTCCCTAGGGTGATTTTTACGCTACCGTCATTTGCAGGTATGCAATTGGTCCCTAAAAAGACCACAAATCGATGATGAAGAATGTTTATTAACAATTATCTGTTTGTTACACAGGAAAGGCGTGCTCCTGGAGGTGGTGCAGAGGTCTGACTTCAGCACAGACAAGTTTAGGGAGATCCAGACCAAAATCGAGACCATTATACAGAATCTGAGGCCGCAGGACGAATACAAGGAGTTCATTGAAAAGTACAAGTTAGTTCATTTTGATCATATTTCGCTTTATTTGCAAATACTTCCAATATGGGTAGTAGACCTAGATGCGATTAGTAAGGTAAGTACAAAAGGAAGGATACCTATTTTGGGCAGTGGGTGAAAGAAGGTTGTCAATGATGATGATGATACGGGCAGTCGGACGTCTGATTGTCTGACACTGGTCTAAGCTAACGATATCTGTATCCTCAATAATTACGATGTGACGGTCAATGGTAGTCGCTCTCAGTAAAAATATTACTGATATATACAAGGTTAGTCGGAAGGGGGTACTAAGCCGAAAGGGTGTTAAAGTACCATAATAAAGGATAACTTTTGTTCTACATATTTCCCCAAAACTCGATAATTAAAGAGAAATGGCTTTTACAAAATTTCGTAAAAAAATATGCTTAAATCTATCTATCCGTAGCTGTGATCAGCTGTTTTTAGAATTTAGGTCATATTTGGGGTCACGGATTAGAAAATTAATTTTCTGAATTCATAACTAAAGCAGGTATGTTTTTTTTTTAAAACTAAAATAAAAATCTTTTTGCATGCAAATAAAAATTATCGAATTTTAAAATTTTAACATTTGCTTTAAAATAGTCATCAGTGGTACTTTAGGTGGCCCGCGGCTTAACACCCCCTTTTCGACAAACCTTATATAGCCGCATCTAGACTGGAAGCAGACCTCAACATAGGCAAGGCTACGCGATTTGTTTTTATAGCACTCAAGTTAGAGAAATCGTGGGAACCCAAATATTGGTATAACATAAAACCGAATAATTAATGGTCACGTTTTATGAATAATGAAAAGATGAATAGAAATGGTTTCTCGTATGAGTTATTAAATTTTCGCAACGTTTAATAGGTTTCTTTTATAACGATTCATTCTCGAATTTCAATCATCAGCAAAGCGTATATCTGCACCATCATGAATTATTATCGGAACAGCCTTTTGCCAAGAATGCAATAGAAAGTAAAGTTATACCGGATACTTTCGATTTGGCAATGTATATGCAATCTATAAGCATAGTTACAAAGTTAGTGCATACGCTAGCTTAAATCGCGGATTCGTTTATTCGTATGTAAAGACGAATCTCGGTATAAGTAATATTTGTTACGAAACGCCTGGGGTTGACTATTCTGCGCCGCCCGGTTGTGGCAAAGAGTAGGGATGGCCTTAATCCACACGTGGAAGTCGTGATGTGCAGGACTGGGCGACCTCTTATCTGTTACCTTATATCTATTCAGGCCACATTCACTCATTGCTGGCCTCCCCTGCTTTAGGCCAAATTACAAGCCACGTCTGACGGAAGATATATCGCCGATCTTCCGCCGGTACACATAATTCCATATAAACATCTCACACCGTACACATTTGACCGAAAATGCGTTACTAAAATTCCTCGAATAAATTACGCAACGGAAGATCGGCAACGAACCTTTCGTCAGATGTGGTTTGGTTCTCTTCCGTTTACCGCCCTGAGATCCTCGCTATGTCGTCAGATCATCTGACTGTCATTTGTAGACGTTCTCGTGTCCACCATTCGGAGATAGCCTGGGTCCACTTTCCATCATTACGCCTTGCCAATTAACCTGCTCAACTCCAATTTAGGCTTGTGATCCGCTTACCTACATACATCTGCCACTTTTGTGCAACGTCTTGTTTTCTTATACACATTAGTAATTAGCTTAATTAGAGGGGGCTCCTTGCGAATTACCAACCGCGCGGAACATTTAAGCTGCGTTTGCCGTGGTCAGAACGTGGATGGGTGACCGCGTTCGTTGCACATTGAGACCTCTCCGAGCCTCAGAGAGTAGGTTAAATAGTTGGTCGAGGGTGTCATACGAATATCTATGACAGTCATTACGGGAAGTCAGAAGCCCGAAAACTGACAACTGGGCTAATCTTAGGGTATAAGCATTGCACTGGGTTGCGAAGCTAGTATTCACCCGCATCTGGCTAGACTGGAAGCTGACCCTAACATAGTTGGGAATAAGCTAGACAGAACATTATATTAGCTTACCCCTACACGATTGCTAATGGTTACTCGATCAATTTTAATACACTGATGAATGTTTTAATCCAAAGGTATTGATAATGTTGTTGACTTTCCAAAGGTATACTTTTAACGTATACGATTATTTCCTTACAAGGACAAGACCATATCGGCTTACTTACAATGTAATTGCAAGTTGTACATTAAAAGAAATCAACTTCGAATTATGTTGATGACTAATAACAGTAAAATAACTCTGTTTGGAACGTTTTTAAAAGTGATCGTGTGACAATGAGCGATGAGTATCTAGTCGAAGGTAAGATATGAATCAGAGGTATTTAGGAACTGACGGCTACTTTCAAAGGCAATGTTTGAGGTCGTTGAGGTACGTTACGTTTGTTGTTGAGTGTTTTCATTGATGTGGCTCATTCTCACCAACTTTTAGGCGTTAGTTTGTTCAAATTCAAAGTAAACTCTCAACATGGAAATTTCTTCTTCTACATTTGTGGAAACTGCAAGAAATCCTTAAAAGTTAAGAAGGACTGCTCTAAGTGAATTCGAGGCAAATCAAACATGTTGTCGGACTGACTGTCCTAAGTTTTGTACACAGAATTATCTTCAATGTTTTTCAGATTGTTTTCGGATCCCTTTTGCTAGTCCCATGGTCCCATCATACATAATATGGAAAGTAATTCAGGCTGATTTTATATGGTGCGATAAGATTGTCCTCCGATATTGCAGAAGTTAAATAGGTGCAGTCACGTGAAATAATATGTATACACAGCGAAATTAAAAAGCGATTTCCTTCTAAAATATCTATTAGAATTATGAAATATTCTACACATAGTTTTTACAATTACATTCGAATTACCGTTTCGAATATTTCTAAATAACACATTATTCTCTAAAATAAATTCGCTTTTTAGGTTCGCTATGTGTATACATCTTATTACACGTGACTGTACCTATTTACCGAATACGAAAAACTCAAAATTTCGCATACATCTTGATAAAGGGCTATAATGGATGGGCACAAAGGATAAGCGACACGCAAAGGTAGCTTTCCAGACAGAAAAGTCGATGGAGTGTAGAGTAGAACACTTCTTCTTCCTACCCTTATCTCACACTAGGTGGGATCGGCACAGCATGTATTTCAAAAATCCATGTTTTTAGAGGTTTTGGTTTATTGTTTTATGACCGGCCACCTGCCTGACATCAACCCTCCTTGGGAATACTCGTTGCGTCGTCGCGCGGGTGACCAAGTGTGCTTGCTGATATTATGCACTGGGTCCCAAAATGATATGCTTGTCAATCTTATTGCCGACAACTAAGCAGACTGTGTTATTCTTGGTGGAGTATACTTGCAGTTCCTCGACCCACTCATTCAGTTTTGTTAGGGACTTTTTAGAGTAGAACACCTTTTTACCTTTTATTAAATCAATAGTAATTTAATGAAATATATTTGTAAAATATTTAAATCCAAAAG
The DNA here is from genome assembly GCA_910594945.2 of Amphipyra berbera. Taxonomy (NCBI): domain Eukaryota; kingdom Metazoa; phylum Arthropoda; class Insecta; order Lepidoptera; family Noctuidae; genus Amphipyra; species Amphipyra berbera. Next base: position 17,561,397 of record OU343128.1, on the reverse strand, counting down.
CACATTATAATAATATTTATGTTCACACAAGTTACGTTGACTCGGGGTATTCCATAGAGTGCTTAGTGCCTGTATACCTACTAATGTAGGTAATAAAGCCATTTGTTAAAGTACCTACTTTGTACATCTTTGTTTATAAATGGTTTTCAAACACTTAATAGATTTTAAATGGACTTCATTTGCTTCCTATTACTTATCGTCATTCGTGTGTTATAGGGAAAACCGCATTGAAATATTCCATTTGATACGATCTTTTGAGGGTCTTTTTATAAATTGTCCGACAATGAGTCATATACCGCATGATATAATTAAATATTAGGGATCCGAATTTATAGTTAATAGGATTGATAGTTTTACAGCCAACATTGTAATCCTCTTTAATGACTTTATGGAGAATCAGGGTTTCTAAACCTCAAAACGATAAAATACCTAGTATAAGGTTACCTTCTTAATCTTTACGGCTTCTTTGGTGTGAGAACTACAAAATGTATCTAGGTGACTAAGTGTATTTGTATACTTTGGTGCCAGATTTCAGGATTACACATTTGCAACTATGTGAATGTCGTATTAACACTTAGGCATTTCTTTCCTGAAAAGCCCTTCTTCTGTAAAAAAACCTGTTATCTACACGATACTAAAATAACACTTGTATTCCCCTAAGGGTTGGGCAGAGATGTGTAGTAACACCCTCATTTCGCCGTTATGTTTAAGTCCCACGTAATAGGGGGCGAGCCTATTGCCATCAACCGGGCACACACCCAAACTTCGGGCTACTGAGGAATTCCACACGGAAAAACCCAATAACACTTTGCCCAACCTGGGGATCGAACTCATTACCTCACGATCAGCAGTCGCGCTTACCACCACTAGACCAAGGAGGCAGTAAAATTGACTTTATACATACAGTGTAATTTTCTGAATTTCATGACCAAGTAACCAAAAATACCATAAACAACTTTCTTCTAGATCGCCACCTTCAACGCCCGTGACGTTTAACTTCGATGAGAGCCTAGTCGAAGACACGAGCGGGAAACTGCAGCCAAACCAGTTGACTGTGGACAATCTCACCGTGGAGTGGCTGAAGGAGAAGCTTACGGAGCTGGAGACCACGCTGCAAGACAACCGGGAGAAGCAGACCGCGCTGCAGGGCCCCGAGATCATCGGAAACGGAGTCTGCAAGAACAATAATACCGGACTGTCTAATGGTGTTAATGGGATTGATAGGTAAGAGTTTGCAAAGAAGAGAAGCATCACCATTGTTAATAACCCATGCCTTTCTCAAAAAAGTGATATTTCCTGTGGTCACCATGCTGGGCAAATGGGTTGCTGTCGTAGAGTATTATAGAGCTTTGATGATACCATCCTCCTCGGTTTATGTGACCATTTTTTTAATAATGTATGGTAGAATGTTCTATTATAAAGATATTTTCTCTTTCTTAACATCAACAACTTCTTTGGTTGAAGTGATTTTCAAGGTTTTGCAATTTGAAGGTCGGCCCTTCTTTGACACGCACAATCAGTGGGTTTGTTAGCAGCTGTTGCTTTCTTTCGAGGGGGTTTATTGGGAGTATCACTGATTCCTCTGTTGTGGGAATCCGTGCCGGTGCAATTGTGTAGCGGTCGCCTGAAGCCGAAATTTTTTAATTATTATTTATGTATGTTTTTCTTTATATTTCATGTTATTCTTAAGTACCTAATAAAATAGGACGTATATTTGCTTGCATAGTCAAGGTAAAGCGAACGAGCGCCGCGAAAAAAAACTGTAAAAAAAAGTTTTGCAATTTTTGATCAGATCTGCTACCAAGACTTGTTACTGTTCAATACTATTAAACTGATTTCCCAAATTGCATTGAACGTTATTCCTTATTCAATTTGCTTTTACATAGGCATTCACCGCTACCATTACCAGTGACGACATCAGAGCCCATCAAACTCCTGGAGCTTCGCGTAGCTGAGCGCAAATGTGCCAAACAAGCAGAGATGATCAGGTCCGCACTGGCTGAACTTGGCTGCGAAGAAGCACCCAGTGGATGTCCTGATTTATCTGCTGAGACTGTGGGCGTTGATAGTCTGGATGGCAGCTCCCCCGATCACCAGGTATAGTTGCATGCGTTGTAGTTGAATTAATAGTAAGTGATTAAGAATAGAGGTGAACACAAACACATAATGATTAAATATTAGGACTTGACGAAAAATCATTCTGATAAAAGGAGGACCTAAAGTTAAACTTCGATTGTCAGGATCGCTCTTCAATCGGATCCAAAGCGTCAGCGGACGTGTTGCGATTACATCTCCACTCGATAATACCGCCGAGGCCATTCTTCAAACTATTCACGCGGCCGTTCCGACGTAAATCCGCGCCTTCCAGCCCGGCGCTACCGCCGAAGACGTACAGAAGCAGCAGCGAAGGCCCCGCTGACTCGGTAATCGTACCACATCGCAGACGGATCAGAGTCCTGAGGCGACGCTTGCGCAAACGTGTGGATATCTATGTGCATTGCCGAGTTCACAACAAAACGCTCTTTAAAAAGAGAAGACAGAGTCGCGTTGTACTCGATAGTTGTTCTAACAGTGTGGTGAGTGCCACTAACCGAGACATTCACCCGCGCATGGCATGGAATTTGTACGATGCATGAAGCTTTCGTCTTCCACGACGTCACTGGAAACGGCACGATTTATTCGCTCTGAAACGAGCGCTATTCAAAATGTGTCAGTGCTAATTTTAGCGCAAACACTTCACGTCACCGATCACCGCACGAACTTCTGTCGGGAATGAGATTTCAAATATAATGAAAATAGCACGGACTCTCCTTAAAACTCAGTTTCAAAATCAAGGTGAAGCCGCTTGCGACGTTCCAGAAATGTATCGTTGTTTACGCGTGGACTGTGTACGTTACAGTCGTGAGGTTTACGTCAAGTTCATCCTGTTTCTGGTTACGTTCGCTTCATGTGGTGAAATAAAAGAGATAATTAAGTAGTGTTGGTGTGTTTTGCGGTGTTTTGAAGCTGATGAGGTTGAGTAATGGATCCGTTTTCGATGTACATAACGCACAGCGAACTACCCCCGCCGATCGTGGTGCCTAGGAGGAAGAAACGTCTGAAGCAGCTACAACTTGAACTTGAGAAAGAGAACGTATGTTATCGGTTTGGTTGTTACGTTTTGTCGTGTGTTTTTGTCGCATTATGTAAGTAATTCATACGGTGAGTGCATGTGCATCGCGTGTAATACTGTTTTTAATGTTTGATCGTGTTACTAATAACACTGTACCCGTTAGCTGTTAATTAAGACTATCAAATTAATGATTCAAGCTACGTCACAGATCGATTAATATTATTAATGTTTTTAAACAAAGTTATGTCAACACCTATTTCTGGATCGTCCAAATAGTCAATTTAATATATTTTGGGCCTATTTTTGAAGGTCTTAACGGTTCCCGCTCGGTATTTCCTTAACATGTTTTCAAATTTGATGACGTCATCACGGCAGGTCCACGTGGTGTAACGAAAACCTGTCTTATTTATATCCCTGTCTTCTCAGGTGAGTGTGAGCGAGACAGAGCGAACTCTAGTCGAGCAGGAGTGGTTCCACGGAGTGCTGCCTCGTGAGGAGGTGGTGAGGCTCCTGAGGGCCGACGGGGACTATCTGGTGCGGGAGACCACGAGGAACCATGCCAGGCAGCTAGTGCTGTCCGTGTGTTGGGGACAACACAAGCACTTCATTGTGCAGACGACTCCAGAGGTTTGTAATATCGTACCTTTCTCTAAGTATTTCGGGATTGGTCAGTCTCATCTCACTGCATGCTGATTATTAGTATTTTTATTAGTAGTGATAGCTTAGTGGTGTTCGAACCCAAGGCACGCACTTCTGACTTTTCAGATTCATGTGCGTATTGTATAATTATCACGTGCTTAAAAACTGCGAAGGAAAACATCGTGAGGAAAGGCCGATGCCTGAGAGATATTTCTCGACGGCATGTGAAGCCAAGTCAGAGGCCCATGGGCGGCATAAACTCTGACACCAGGTTAGTCACTAACCACACAAAAAAAGAAGAAAATCAGTATTTTATATGGAGCTTCTGTTATCTGACCTCCAAAACCCAATTAGTGAGAGTAGTGATTTTCTAAAATATTCTCAGTTTAAATCAGTTAAACAGAATATCTCGCATGTAGTTTGTAATCTTCTCAAATATTAACATCAAGTTAGGCTTCAAAAATAGTGCCACAAAAAAATACTAGTTACACCTGTTATGTGGAATGCTTTTTTTGTTACCTATATGGATCAAGAAACGTTCTAAACCGGTTCCAATGCAAATTATCAACTAACATTTTGGCAAATGGATACTTCACACTTTGGAACGAAATATAAGACCAAGCGTACTTATGGTTTCCTCGATTTGTTTTATGCTTTTATGATTCATAAATGAGTTTGTATCGAGTCAATTAATGCACTGCGGTTTCCCCGAACTTCCGATGTCACGACTCGCGAAGTCATTTCATGAGATCTTAAAAATATTATGTGGTCAACTGCGCTCTAAGTTGGTCTTTGTATGTATTTTATTTATTTCACACATTTTATTTTCCGCGTTTTGGTTTGATGATTGCTGTTCTGGCTAAATAAGAGAATCGACCCGATGAACGGGATTATATTCGTTGCAGTTCGTTGAACTTTAATTCATTTAAGATTAAATACTATGCAATCTAAAGCTATTGTAAATAATTGCATTATGCTGAGATAGGAGCATATCGACGATGTAATAGCAATACCTCCTAACTTCGTTTTTGTTGATTTTTAGTTTTTAATGCCAATCAACGTAGAATGTCATTTCGCTGTACTATGTACTAGCAAAATATCCTAAAACAATATTTGACTATTTATGCCTTAAACCACCAATAGAAATACCTGCTAAAATATTGGATTCCAATTTTGCTGCGTTTTTTGTTCGTTTCCTGTAAAGTTGCAATTTTTAATTTAGGAGATATTGGTATTACATCGTCGATATACGGCCTCGTGGAGATTTAAAAAAAAGTTGTCTTTTTTGTATGTTGTCAACTTCTGCAACTGCCTGTGCGAGTCTAAAATTAAAAAACAAAGTTGAAATCTTGGCTGCATACTTACAACAGAGAGCTGACTATTATCATATAGGAAATACAATTTTAACACGTGCTCTTTGCTATGACAGAGTATAAACGCTCATTTAGCTATAGTCCCTATGATGGTGAGGTGGCTCATTGTAAATCATTTTCCTTTTTCTTCCCTACAGCTTCAAATAGCACACAATTCCTTCCTCTTCCAGGGTCACTATCGCTTCGAAGGTGCAGCGTTCCCCTCGGTAGCGGAACTGATAGCGTGGCAGCGAACAAGCGGAGTCCCCGTCACAGCTCGTTCCGGAGCCCTGCTTCGCCGTGCTGTGCCTAGAGAGAACTGGGAACTGAACAACGATGATGTGCAGCTATTGGATAAGATTGGACGGGTAAGTGACTATTGTAACATGTCTCGATTTTGAAAAGTTTGCGCTAAGATTCGTGGTTGAGGCTAGTAGAGTATTATTGAAAGTATCTCGATCAGCAAGATGAAAATGCGCAGCGCGACATAAATTAAAATTTTGTCGTCACTTTATCTCATGCCGAGAAGAGATTTTTCATACTATTATCTCGTCTCGGCACAAGATTAGTTCGGCAAGACTCGTTAGGCCTGCAGAAGGTCTGCCTTTGCGGTCGAGCCCCGGATAAGCTGCGTGCTAAATTATGATGTGTATGCTGAAGATTATTAGGTTCTTCTGCAAAGCATCTTGCCGAAAAAGGAGTTAATGTCTGTGGGCACCAAGCCAGGCGAGCGAGAATAAGATCACGAATAAGTTTCGCAACGACGCGGCGACGACCAGCCTGCCTCCAGCTTGAGATTAAGGCTCAGTTGCACCAACTAACTGTAACTGTTAACTTGCCATATTTGTGTCAAATTTGTACTGATTTGACAGAAATTTTGGTACGGTTACGGTTATAGTTAGTTGGTGCAACTCAGCCTAAGTCGCGCAAGTGTGATGGTTATCCCACCATTTGACGGTCGTTATCGATCGATAACTATACGTCAATTGTTTACTTGGGTTTCTTAGTTATGGTAGGTCATGCAGCTACCATGAACTTCGAGGAATCGAGCCTATTGTTTTAACCTGACATTGTGACACAATCCGTAAGTCTGATACTAATTCTCTGGACACAATGGCTGTATTTGAATACGAAGCTTAAAGTAAACAATGTAGGAGTTATGTGTCACGTAAAATTAGGTACCTACTTTATTAAATACTTTATTAATAAGGTATGTAGTTTGCGTATTATTACGTAAAGATAAGAATGATTACGTGCGTTTATATTTACGAGTAGTCACGTAATTACACGTAGTAACTATATTATTTGAACGAGGCGATTAGTTTGTTAAATTATTCAAATATGCAGACGATATGATTTTTAGCCTTTTCTTTTTTACGGAATCGTTGGTTATCACTGTCAAAGGGCTTAGCCAGGTACAGGTAAGGTGGGGCAGCTGCCTCCCCAAGAGTCTGGTTAAGGGCTAAGTCGGAGCGCTCGAGAATCGAAGAGTAAATAATTTTAAGCAACGTCGCGTTCAAGATCATTTAGAAATGTATTCGCTTTGCATGTTTTACACTCGCTTTATTTTCCACTAATAAAAGTGTTTGTAGCATGAATATTATTAGTTTTCCCTTGTCTGCCCCCTTTGAACGAAATCCTGGCTACGCCCCTGTCACTGTCTATTCTACTGATCTAAATAATAGAAGTACCTGCGTCTGTGTTCCCGAACGCATTCAACCTGAATCTCTTCAAAGTTAGAGTTAACAGGCTTCTTCTGGGTAAGCTCTCTCCAGACTTTGTCTCTGTCTCCTCTGATCTAGACTAGAGTCAAGAGCAAACCCATTTCAAATAAAAAAAGAAATTACCTAAAGTGCAGTCGCGCTGCAGGTAGAATTTCGTACAATGACACGTCACTACTTATCTCTGTCGCTCGCGCAGAAATATCTTGCCGTCGCGCTCGCACACATGCGGTGACCGCCGTCAACACAGATTGCAATTGGTTGTAGGCACAAAGGTCATTGTACAAAATTCTTCCTGCTCCGCGACTGGCCTTTACCCTTTCTGGTTACGAGTAAAAATGCAACAAATCTTAATCAACGACATACCATTTCTCAAATTCACACTGTTTCCTCCCTCACCAGGGTAATTTCGGCGACGTGTACAAAGCTCGCCTCAAGAGCACCAGTCAGGAGGTCGCCGTGAAGACCTGCCGGGTGGCTCTGCCGGACGAACAGAAGCGCACCTTCCTGCAGGAGGGCCGCATTCTGAAGCAGTACCAGCATCCCAACATAGTGCGGCTCATCGGCATAGCCGTGCAGAAGCAGCCCATCATGATCGTCATGGAACTTGTACCTGGTAAGAGCTTACTTAATTGAATGGTATCTTTTGTAGAAATAGGTTTCTCACTGTCTAAAATTATATTATTATGTAGTAACTAAAAAATAGGGAGTGGCTGTGTCATGGACACGGCCGTGTGTTGTATGTGAATGCGTTTATGTAACGGGTTATATTTTTTAAATAACAATTTTTATTTATGTATTTAGGATAAAAGCAAGGAAACAAATCGATAAATTTTGATGACAGCTGACTATTAAAACTTAAACGAACATCGTAGCTCCTCTGAGTCAAAAGTTATACTAATTGCAAATCTCGATACGCAGCAAAATAACCTCAAAATGGCGGCGCTTCCCCCCTACCGCGCGCGATGCGTCACTGTTCTCGTTTATTGTAATGAATTCTTTGATCCTTTAGCTATCCAGTGGTATAATTTAATTTTGGATGTAGAGGATAGATTCGAAACTACAACGCCAAACTGTATCCCCCGATTTTGTTATCATTAGGTTTTTTGGATTCCCCCGTATGGTAGCAAATTTAAAGACGTATTCACGTCAAAAAATAATGATTGCCATTATTTAGCTAGCATTCAAGCTAGCACGGATTGTTGCGTTTGTTTTCAAAGCTACCCCTAGTTTTGCCTGAACAAAACATTTAAGTATTATCAATCGATAATTAAGTATTGATTAAGATAGTTTTACCGACGGTTATGTTTCGGGAAATATACTAGTATCGGCTAAATAGCATGGTAAATAGACTGAATAAGGATATACGAATAAGGAATACGGGCGTGGTGTTATACGCCTGTATTCCCCAAAGGGATCAGCAGAGGTGTATAGTAACACCCTCATTTCGCCGTTATGTTTAAGTCCCATGTAATAGGGGGCGAGCGATCCAAACCCCGGACTGCTACTGAGGAATTCTACACGGAAAAACTTAATAACACTGCCCGACCTGGGGATCGAACCTAGGACCGTACGATCAGTAGTCACGATTACCACCACTAGACCAATGAGGCAGTTCAAAAGTTCAGTCCCTAATAAATATAAAAACAGCAACGTTGAGAAGCCTCCGTCCACCTACGATTTACATTTATGGTGAAACCTGAAATACTGAAGAAGAATCGGATAACATGAATTTCTATTTGAAATTTTACTTCAATGGGTAGGAAAATGATAATTTACTCATTTTGTCTGTATCTGTAAATTTTATCTAGCTGTTCGTAAAAGTCAATAAGGAATGTTGTATCACTTAGACTAGATTTAGCGTAGGTGACTGTCTGTGTATAAACCTTAGCTAAACATACAAGGTTAGTCGGAAAGGGGTACTAAGCCGAAAGGGTGTTTAAGTACCCATAATAATGTATAACTTTTATTCTACAACTTTCCCCAAAAGTCAATAGTTCAAGGGAAATAGCTGTACAAAGATTTCATAAAAAATACGCTAAATTCTATATCCTCAGCTATGATCAGACGTGTTTACATTTTACGTCATATTTGGGGTCACGGATTAGAAACTCCATTTTCTGAATTCATAACTAAAGCAGGTATGATATTTTTTAAAAAAATCTAAAATAAAAATCTTATTGCATGCAATTTTTGAAAAAACTAAAATAAAACTAATTGATCATAGAAAAAAACGAATTTTTAAATTTTAACACTTTCTTTAAAACAATCATCAGTGATACATTAAGTGGCACACCCTTTCCGACTAACCTTGTATAGCTAGCTGTGATAGCCTAGTGGTGTGACCGTCGGACTGCCAAGTCATAGGTCTCGAGTACGAACCCAAGGCACGCATCTCTGACTTTTCGGATTCATGTGCGTATTGTATGATTATCACATAATTAAAAACGGTGAAGGAAAACATCGTGAGGAAACCGGCATGCCTGAGAGATATTTCTCGACAACATGGGAAGCCAAGTCAGAGGCCCATGGGCGGCATAAACTCTGACACCAGGTTAGTCACTAACCACACGAAAAGAAGAAGAAGCTAAACATAGCATTGTACTTTTCGATGAAGTATTAGTATTATACAAGGTTAGTCGGAAAGCGGGTACTAAGCCGAAAGGTGTTAAAGTAACCATAATAAGGGATAACTTTTGTTCTACAACTTTCCTCAAAACTCGATAATTTAAGAGAAATAGCTTTTCAAAGATTTCGTAAAAAATATGCTAAAATCTATCTGTCCATAGCTGTGAGATATTTTTAAAAAAAATCTAAAATAAAAATCTTATTGCATGCATATAAAAATTACCGAATTTTGAAATTTTAACACTTCTTTAAAATAGTCATCAAGTGATACTTTAAGTGGCCCGCGGCTTAGTACCCCCCTTTCCGACTAATCTTGTATAAACTCGACACAAAACTATTAATGGCACCTCTTCTTAGTTACAAAAATATGCATTTATTTATACTTTGTCTTGCGTCATTATGATGAAAAATCTGTGGACGCGATACTTTCTGTTGACAGACTCATTTCCTCTTGACCGAATTCCTTTTCAATCATTTTCAAACCTTGAGGATTTACTCGTCTGGGTCTAATTTATTTCGTCTGGGTTTCTGGTCCAGATGGCCTGTTTTTGTTTAGCAGGAGAGTGGCGAGTGCTGATGACTTAACCGGGCTTAAAAATATTCGAAGCAACGACAGGCTTCGTCGTTCGCTTCGCTTATACTGTTCCTAGAAAAATACTTTACTGAGTCAGATTTTGATTATTGGCTTGCCACCATGATTAAGGGATGGGTAAAACCTAACTTAAGAATATTTTAATAACAGTCAGATACTATGCATTACGTATACAAGGTGTAAACGAAATGATGTAATTCCTTCAAACCTCGTGATGTACTGCTGACCTAGACTAACCCTGCAAGGGATAATGTTGGATTCAATAAAAAAATACCAGTAGTAAAAATCTCTTAAAATTATCCCGTGCAGGGTTAATCTATGTCAGCAGTAAATCACGAGGTTTGAAGGAATTACATGATTTCGTTCATACCCTGTAGACAGGTAGAAATACTAATAGCTTTGGACTTGTTTATCAAAATGTATTTAAAAAACTGCACCATTCCAGTACTTTATCGATTTCCGTGTGACGTGTCATTACCATGTTTATAAGACCGAGCGTGTGGGTGTCCAGACCGATTTCATGCTGGGTGGGTGAAACATGCGTTTAAATTTAAGCTACGTCTGCTTTCTCTGTAAATAACTGCAGATTTTGCTATAAAACTGTCGACCTATTATGATTTATCGTTGGTTTTACTTACCTTGTTTATGGAAGAGGACAAAATGAAGCAAGGAGAGAATTAATTTCGGTAGCGAGAGGGACCAAACATTCCCATTATAATGACGAGTTAAAATTAGCATCTTACAGTTCTTGTAGCATATAACGCACTAGGTATTTAATTAGGGTATGTATACCTATGTTACGGCTAAGAATGGGTGTAGAAATAAACTTAAAATTAGCCGGCTAAACTTAAAGTTTATACTTTAGGAGAGTCTAATGTTCGACATAATATGCATTATCGATAAATTGTTTCATCTTTCGCCGGCTAAACTACACATTAGCCTAAACACAACGGTTAATTAATATTTGCGGGGCGCTTGTAATGAGGCTGATAACTGAAAGACACTTGCTTGAATGGACATTAGCCTTAGGCTTCTAATCTAACCTAACCATGTTGGTTAAAGTAAAACTTAGCCCTGCGTGATAATGCTACTTAATTTTTAGCCAAGGGGTTACGGCTACACGGGTTTAGCCAGGATGAAAGGAATTAACACTAGCCTCTCCTAAAAATAAGTTTAAGTTTAGCCGGCTAATCTTAAGTTCACTTCTACACCCATTATTAGCCGTAAAATATAGAAGGAATCCTAGGTATGTACCTAACTACCGTAGTGGTCTTGGTTTACCTGACGAAGCTAGGCCTTTGATAAGCTTGCACGCTTGGCTCCACATTTACCGAGATGTCTCACAAAAACCCCAAAATAAAACAGTATAAACAAATTCGTGTTGATATTGTCCCCAGGTGGTTCCCTCCTGACATTCCTCCGCACGCGCGCGGCCACGCTGAGCGCGCGCTCGCTGCTGGCCATGTCGCGCGACGCGGCGGGCGGCATGCGCTATCTGGAGTCCAAGAACTGCATACACCGCGACCTGGCCGCGCGGAACTGCCTCGTGGGGGGGGACAACATCGTCAAGATATCTGACTTCGGCATGTCCAGGGAGGAGGAGGAGTACATCGTGTCCGGAGGAATGAAGCAGATTCCAATCAAGTGGACCGCGCCAGAGGCACTTAACTTTGGTGAGTAGAAAATTGCTTTATGATGACTGTAAACTGTGATAAACAGCTATCTCTGTCGTAAATATCGTAACCAACCCGCTGGCACAATGACTGCAGGCCTTTTAGATTCAGGCCATTCCACAAAAAAAACCATGTGTTAATTCTGCATGCCACTATGTTTTATAGAAGAGAAATATAGTCGCCAACACGTAACTTGGCAAAAGTAGAGACGAGAATTCCTCTCCTTTCATTCTTTCTTCTAAACAGATATGTTTATGAATAAATTATGGCAATAACCATAGAATAATGACAAGCAATAAAAGTAACAATTTTTTTGTTGTACTAAGTGTACATCCGCAAACTTACTCCCACTACGCCAAAACCTTGCCAAGTTACGTGCCGGCGACTATACTACTACGTTCCCGATCATTACCTACCAATTCTTCTGGAAAATAACATAACACAAAACATAACATCCCGCCTGTATTCCCCGGTTGAGTTGGGCAGAGGTGTATAGTAACACCCTCATTTCGCCATTATGTTTAAGTCCCATGTAATAGGGGGCGAGCCTATTACCATCAACCGCGCACAAAACCAAAATAACCTTGCTTAATAATGTAAAATTCCAGGTAAATACACATCGTTATGCGACGTGTGGAGCTACGGCGTACTGATGTGGGAGATATTCGCTAAGGGCGACACCCCATACGCAGGCATGAGCAACTCACGCGCACGAGAGAAAATCGATACAGGTGTGTAGATACCTACTTGCTGACTATGTCATTCATGTCGGAATCTCCATTTAAGTAACTCTGAAAGCGTAGAACAGTTTGGGGACTGCGTAGACCAACGGCCAATATCAATAAACGGTCTCAATATAAAATCTCGGGTTATTTGAATTCGTGTGTTCCATCTTAAAACCCTGTCTGCGCTTACTATCAGGTGGGACAAGGGTTAAAGGCGCCCGTTCTGCCTAGTCTTTATCCCAACTTTATTAGGCCCAGCTTCCAGTCTAACCAGATGCGGTGGAATACCAGTATTTTACACGGAGCGACTGCCAGCAGACCTCCGTAACCCAATTACAGGGCAATGCCGATATCCTAAGGTTAGACCGGTTCTCAGACTTTCGGGCTTCTGAGTTCCCGTAACGACTGTCATAGGTATTCGTACGACAACCAGGACCGATTGTTTAACGTGCTCTCCGAGGCACAGAGAGGTCTCGTTAAAGGCGATCAAATCAAAATGTTGAAAAAAAACCTTTTTCTTCAACAAATGTATGGTCCCATAGGTTACAGGATGCCAGCTCCCGAAGGCTGCTCGGAAGATGTGTACGCCCTGATGCTGCGCTGCTGGGAGTACGAGCCGGAGAAGCGACCCCACTTCCACCAGATATACACCATCATTGACAGCATATACAATAGGTAACAGATGATGGGTACAGATGCAACCTGGACCAGGACGTTGACGTCATTGTAATATCATGTTTCGAGCCCTAGGCCTTCTTGTATTATCATGCATATGTATAGTCATGTAGGTAATCAGAATTCTGTATAAAAATGTCATGTAATATGTTTAGGTATAGACTTATTAATGTTATTTTTAAGATGATCTTTGCTTACTCTGGACTTGGCATGAGGTATTTTGTGTAATAAGAAAATTAATACTCTCCCTGCCATGGAAACCGTCGGCGACCCCCAAATAATTTTGTTCAGCAGGCCAAAGCACATTTTTTAATACTTTTATCACATTTTCTATAACAGCACGCCAGTAGTTGTAAAAACTATTTGAATTCGGGAGGTCAGGGCGGATCCCACGGCGTCCTGAAAGATTTTTTTTGACCCGCCGGCGTATCCCACGGCTTCTTGTAATAATTTTGACTTTTGACCCACGGCGTTCACAAGCAGAAACTTTGGGACCCGCCGAAGTATTATATATTGTCGGCAGGGAGAGTGTTAATACTCATGTAAAATCTAAATTTTCGGACTAGCGCACACCGCGGTGCAATGACTTGCGGTGCGTTTTTCACCGCAATGAATAAAATAAATACAAGTAAATCAGTATGCAATGAATAATTCGCAGTACTATTTTTAATAGGTACTAGAGAGAACATATTAGTGTAGTGTGGTCTGTGAAATTTAAACGTTTCTAATTTAAAAATAAATGTCTTCATTCTGATAATCAACCAGTTATGATAATTATTTGTAACATTCATAAAAATATTTGTTAAATGTAATGTTAAGTGCGTATCTACTCATTTTCCATTATGCAATAGGCAACTAATTACTGTATTAATTAAGTATTTGTAGAAATATATCTGTGTTAATTAAAAATTGTAATCTATGTAATAAATATGGAAGTGTAGAGATATCCAGAAGGGGCTAAGGAGGTCAATGTACATAGCGTCGTGCCTGCGCACTTGCACCCTAAAGGCTAACGCGGAGTTAGCCCTGAGCCTCACCAGCGGTTAGCCGCTAGTGCGTTTAGCCGCTAGGGCGGTTAGCCGCTAGTGCGTTTAGCCGCTAGAGCGGTTGAATTTTCTTTGCCATAGAGTGCGTTCGCTTTTATTGATTTCTTTGAATCACAAAATCATGCGGATTAAAACCACCCGCGGTCAACCGTAGTGCGGCCTTAGGCTAAGACGGTATAAAGTCCCATGAATGTCTTTTTATAGGCGATACAAGCACCCGCGGGCGCAACAGTCAGCTCCAGAAAATATTGTAAAGGCGTGGCTCGACTGCCGCGCACCTCAGTCACTGTTCGCGTTGTTGGGCGGCAACATTTTATGTATCCAGCCAATATCTAAACACACCTTTACAGATGATCCATTAAAAGTATCGAAATATCCATTAAACATAACATAACATCACGCCTGTATTTCCCGAAGGGTTAGACAGAAGTGTATATTAACACTCTCATTTCGCCGTTATATTTAAATCCCATATAATAAGGGGCGAGCCTATTACCATCAACCGGGCACAAATCCAAACTCCGGGCTGCTACTGAAGAATTCCACATAGAAAAACCCAATAACACTTTGCCCGACCTGGGGACCGAACCCAGGACCTTACCATCAGCGGTCGCGTTTGCCACCACTAGACTAACGAGGCAGTTATTGTTTAAATTTAGTAAAATCATTTAGTATTTCAATGAACATCATACCACAAAACAGATAGGTACAGAAGTCAATCACATGTATGTACTTCACTTTTCATACCTATGCTCGGCGGTCGCTCTATCTATATATCTATCTCTCTCAAGCTCATGGCACTCGCGCTCGCACTCACTCGCACTCTGGTCCCAAACGGTCCGAGATATCGTGTCCGTGAGCAGTGTCTATGTGTGCGTTGCTCGAGCGCACTTGTGTGGATTGACTTCTGTACCTAACTATTTTGTGATCATACCGAGGGAACGAATAATGAACGTTGAGACTTGAGATGGAGTATAAGGCCGTTCTGTACAGAAGACTTGATCTCCTGTTGTCTCTTCTGGTGTACTTATAAAGTCTCTTACGTGACTTGTTATAAGTGTTGAAGCGTTGATCTCTTATGAATGGTACTCTAGCGATAGATGGAAATAATAGTTTTTAAGTACAACGTATTATCAGTTCTGACTGAAAATATTTACGTATATTTTATTTCAATTAGTTTACTAAGTACAAGTTTAAGTATAGTTTGTGTACTTCGTAATTAAGTATGTACTGTATACTTCAAATGTGTAGGTTATAACATGATATTGTAACATCAAATACAAGGTTTAATTGACAATTTTGTAACAATATAAGAATCATAGAGGCATTTTATCACTATGAGGCAATGATATTATAAGTAAAAAGGTGTAGATAGGTTACCTACACAACATTCGATCTTCAAAAACGGCACACTAACGCACACATAAATAACTAATTATTGCAATAGCACACTACATTACGATTAGACCTAAAGATAGGATGGCACGATTCGATTATCACGAACGAAAAAGAGACAAATGTAATTTGTGACAGTGGGTCGTCTAGTGTAGTAGAAACGCAACACTGAGGTCAAGTCTGGCTAATTAGCCACATTTTGACGTGTCGCTTGCTGAGCGCTTATAACCTATCTACACCTTTTTACTTATAATATCATTGCTATGAGGTATGTAATTTAACCACATCATTTTACTCGTGTGGTAACAAATGAATATTAATATGAATTCTGTAATATTTTTAGCAAAATGTAAAGTATATAATTAAAAAATCAAAATTATATATTATTGAGAATTTAAATTAGTTTTTATAGAGAAAAATTATGGAATTAACGTTTCCTATAAAGGCTCATTTACACGGTGCAAGTTTCTTGAAGCAAGTCTCATGCTATCTCTATTTTTGTCGGAGAGAAAGACAAAGATAGCACGAGACTTGCTTCAAGAAACTTTCACCGTGTAAATGGGCCTTAATGATATATATTGTCTTCCAATACATGCCTTCAAAAGATTTTGTAATGATTATAGCCGTTTTAATGAGGTGTGTTAATTATAATAACTTGTGGCAATAAAAGGACATGTTTGTGATATGTTTAAAGCTTCCACAGAATAATGTAACATTTAGATATTATTATAATAATGTTTATTTCTTGCCTAGTGTACGTGCATGATATGATTAATTGATATTTTAACACAAAGTGAGATATAAATGTATAGGCAGCTCTAGTATGTTAATTGAACATTATAATAAAAACTATGTAAATATATTTCGTACATAATAAAGTGCCAGACATTTTTGAATTCAGTATTATTTATTTCTAAAACATATTATACCTTTAAAACATAATATCACGCCTTGTACTCACCGAAGGGTTCGGTAGAGATGTTTTTAGTAGGTACAACTTCGTTTCGCTAGTTTTGTTTAAGTCCTATCTAATAAGGGGCGAAGCCTATTGTCATTAACCGGGCACAAGTCCAGACTGCTACTGAGGAATTTATAATGGAAAAACCCAATAACACTGCCCGACCTAGGGATCGGACCCAGGACCCCACGCTCAGCAGTCGCGTTTCCAACCACTAGACCAACAAGGCAGTCAAATACCTTTCATCATCATCATCTTCCTGCCCTGGTCCCAAGTTACTTGGGGTCGGCGCAATATGTTTTTCTCTTCCACTCTTCCCTGTCAGTCAAATACCTTTACTACCTACTTATTAGTATTAAATAATATTCTGATAAATTAAATATAGCCTAAATAATATTCTGATAAATTAAATATGTATGGGCTTAGATTTTACAATTTACACAACCTTCCTAAATAGATTGGTTATCGCCAAGGAATAACAAACTCGTGCATTCTTTTTACAAACTCATTCAATTGGTATGTGGGAGTAAATAATTATAATTTGGTAAACAAGTCATATCAATGACGGAACATCAACGAAGTGCGTCAAGGGCGACAATTGTGACTACATACGCTAGTTCTCTGCAGACGTCTGGCGATGGCGACTTGCACATGTTGAAAGAATAAATGAACGGCGATTAACAAAAGGAATTTATAAGGCGGATGTCAGTGGAAACGCCGGTAGAGAACGCCCTAAAAGGACATACATCAATGTTATTGGTGATGTGCTTCACAAAGGACAGGTGCGTAGTACTCTCAACCGGTGTGCGTGTATAACAAGATATATTAATGTGGATGAAGTGAAAGGAGTATGTAAGGATCGTAGCATGTGGCGTTCTACAATTTCTGCCACCCATGGGGGAAAGGCGTGAGTTTGTGTATTGTATGTATGTAAAAAGCCTGCGTGATCATTTAACACTATGAAGGTAGAATTCCGTAGCCGGCTGCAGGCTGCAGCAGGCGACGTGTCACCGCGCCACTACTGGTTCCTATGTATTACTAAGAAATACTATCCGTAGCTAGCGACGTCGCCTGCCTAGTAGCACATAGAAACCCGTAGTGTCGCGGCGACACGTTGCCTGCTGCTGCCTGCAGTCGCCTACGGAAAAGGGTATTTGACTATAATTTTATTATTAGAAATCTTGAAGCTGTTACAAAAATAATAAGCAACAGTGAAAAAACTAATGAAATATTTAATAAAAAGCCCATGTTATAAACGGTTGAAAATTGCTCACTAGACATCTCTGTCAACATGACGCCAAAATGACGTCATACCTTACAAACTTCATAATTATTTGACACTAGCTGTGTCCCCACGGCTCCGCCCGTAGCCATATTACTCAGTGATAATGTAGCTTTCTAACGGCAAAAGATTTTTTTAAATCGGTCCAGTAGTTTTTAAGTTTATTCGTTACATACAAAAATCCAAATCTTTCCTCTTTATAATATTAGTATAGATCACTCCGTACAATATCCGTTTCGCGCGACAAGGACAGAAAATGCCCCCTCCACAAACTTCGCAAGCGTGTAGCTCCTCTATTTTTTCATCGATTTTATTTATTTTTTCACATATCAATTTGTATTTATACTTTCTTTAAAATAATACTAAATTGTTGTACAT
Organism: Amphipyra berbera; assembly: GCA_910594945.2. NCBI lineage: Eukaryota > Metazoa > Arthropoda > Insecta > Lepidoptera > Noctuidae > Amphipyra > Amphipyra berbera. Next base: position 17,543,221 of record OU343128.1, on the reverse strand, counting down.
TTTTAATAGTAGTCAAATACCTATTCTACCATAAACCGATACGTAGAAGTAAACTCACGAGAAATGCTTGGAAGTGGAATACCAAATTACCCGCATTTGGTATCGAACAAAACCAACTGCCTTCGTAAAAATACATTTTATTATACAAGGACATATTTACAAATACAGCTTTATTAGTTCATCACTAACAGCCGAGGGTGTCAATATTCCTAGATCAGTGAACAACAGTGTAATGTATACTGGAGGCGTGTAGTCCACTAGTGGATGTTGTTTTGTCAGATCCTTGCCAGATTTAAGAACGCTGGATAAATACTTGAATTCGTTTGGAAGATCTTGCTGGTTTAGTGGGTATATCCTGGAGAATTTGAAGCTTTCTGTCAGCACGTAGACGGGTTTTTTCAGTTCTAGAGCTGCCATTCCTAGTAAGTATGTCCCAATCTGTAAAAAATATTATGTTATTATGTTGGTATGTACTTTTTAATAACACAGTCACACACACACACACACACAAGTCTATTTAGTTGTCGGCAATAAGATTGACAACATATCATTTTGGGACCCAGTGCATAATATCAGCAAGCACACTGGGTCACCCGCGCGACGCGACGGCGCAACGAGTCTTCCCAAGGAGGGTTGATGACAGGCAGGTGGCCGGTCATAAAACAAAAACCAAAAACCTCTAACAACATGGATTTGCGAAATACATGTTGTGCCGACCCCACCTAGTGTGGGATAAGGGCAGGAAGAAGAAGATGTACTTTTTAATAATTGTCTCGTTGGTCCAGTGGTGGTAAGCCCGACTGCTGATCGTGAGGTCCCAGGTTCGATCCCCAGGTCGGGCAAAGTGTAATTGGGCTTTTCTGTGTGGAATTCGTCGGTAGCAGCCCGGAGATTGGATTTGTGCTCGGTTGACGGCAATAGACTCGCCAACTACTACATGGGACTTAAACATAACGGCGAAATGAGGGTGTTACTATACACCTCTGCGCAACCCTTCGGGGAATACAGACGTGATGTTAAGTTCTGTTATTTTTAAAAATATATGGAGCAAATAAAAAGAAGGCCTGAAAGTCTTCCTGTATGGGACTATAATATTATTAAAAAGTAGGTATAGTGCGTTCAATCCACGGAGACGCGCCCCGCTCGTTTTTGTGGTCAGTAGCCGCAGAGTGCGTAAAGAAAGAAAGAAAAAAAAATATTATTCTGGACTCACACAGGCAATTACAGAAACAAAAACAATATTTACGAAAAAAGAAAGGATAAAAATTTAGACTACCTGCACGAGGCCAAAAAGGGCTCCTATCTCAGCATAATGCGGTGACATTTAAAAAAAGAAAAACAAAATGTTGCAACGCTGGTTTACACATCCGTATGTACACATACTATTGTGTGATGATAGAGCTAACATAATTGCAATAATTGAACGTAGTTTAGCGAAAAGGATCCAACCCACACAGTTATGAGATATTCAATTTTTAAGTTTAGACTGTATTTCTTCATTGGTTCTTTGATTTAAATTTCTTGGTTTTATTGTAATTAAGGGACAAATGTATAATATTTAACTTGTTAAAATTTTATTATGTGTAGTTAAGCTTAAGAAGTTTAAGGACTATTTTGATATAAATAACTCATTTTCGATATTTTTTTGGGTTGGATCCTTTTCGCTTAACTACGTCCAATTTATAATGCACACTTTTCCGCTAGACAAAGTACTAAAGACTAGAGTGGGGCGCGTCTTCGTGGATTGAACCCACTATAAGTATTATAAATTTACTTTATTTATAATTCCGCCGCTCTCGGTGACTCCTTCTGCGCCAATCATGACGATATCTACTTGTTCCATGATGTAGCCTATCGCGGAGTCTAAGATAAGGGTTGCGTCGATACCACCCGCTACCAGCTGCTTATGCATCAGTTCACTGGAAAATAATGTTCAGGTTAATTATTTAAACATGGAATGATGTAGTAAATTCTTAGGCAATATATTCAGTTCTTTGTATATTCCATAGTAGCAAAGGTAAATGTTAGGCCCGTTCTTAGTGTGGTAAGAAACAATGCCATGTTCAGAAATAACATATTAAAATAACGTGTGTAATAAAATTTTATTGTAGTTTGAGAAAGTGTTACAGCACAATGGGGAGGCACACGCAAAACGAAAGCAGATGGCAGCAGCTCTGTTTGTACCCATAACAACCAATCAGGACGGGTTAAATTAACATTAGCAATAATGTCAAATAAACTATAACCAATGAAATTGCGTTGGTGCAGTCGATGGTGGCGCCATTAGTTCTCCAGTGTGCTACTCCATTGAAATATTCACGGTGGAGTCAGATGAACGTAATTTAAGCCGCGCAAAGTGAGGAGAGTAATTTTGATTAGGCTCGGCATCGTACAATATTACGACGCAAAATGAGTCCTTTATTCCTTCCAGTACATTACGCAGACTCGTTTTATGCAGCGTAAATTACGCTCGTCTGGCCACAGCCTTATATTACGCCACCGGTAAAGTAAGGGCTGATTTACACGAAAAGTTTCTCGAAGCGAAACACGTTCTGTCTTTGTCTTTCTCTACAATGAAAAGAGAGATACCATAAGACTCGCTCCGAGAAACTATCTCCGTGTAAATGAGCCTCTAGGCGTGTTTACATTGTACAAAAAATCATTTATTTTTTGTTTTGCCCCAAACTGTAAAGAAGAACAAGTAAAACAATTATTTATTGTAAAACGTTGAAAGATGCTTACCCACTATTGTCTGGACAAGACATTGTGACATACACTTCGAATCTTTTGTTGGCTTTAGCTGCTTCTAACATGGCTTGCAATACAACTCTCGACCGCGAGTGTGTCAATATTTTCTACAAACAAAATAATAAGTTTTATTTAAAATAAATGAAATATTTTAAATTTTATAGAATATAATCTAATTCTAAATCTATAAAAGATAAATAAAATAACATGGCCATGTACTTTTTCCCTCTTACTTACCTCGTAAATTCCTAACAGGAATTCGGAAATGTAATATTGAGGTAAATCAGTACTTAACTTACATACTTTTGTTTCACAGAAACTTCAATGGTACAAAATATTAGAAACAAGAAATTTATTTTCCAAGCGTTCGTTCAACCTAGCCTTTTCCCAACGATGTTAGAGTCAGCTTTCAGTCTAACCAGATGCGGCTGAATACCAATATTTTACACAGAGCGACTGCCATCAGATCTCCGCAAACCAGTTACTGGGCAATGCCGATACTCTAAGGTTAGACCTGTGGTCAAACTATCGGGCTTCTGACTACCCGTAACTACTGTCATATCATAGGTATTTGAATGACACCCGGGATCGAGGGTTTAACATGGTCGCTGAGGCACATTTATTTTCCAATCTAGATGTTCAGCCTAGCCTTTTCCCAAATATATTGGGGTCAGCTTCCAGTCTAACCAAATGCGGCTGAATACCAGTATTTTACACGAAGCGACTGCCATCAGACCTCCACAACCCAGTAACTGGGCAATGCCGATATCCTAAGGTTAGACCGGTTGTCAGACTTTCGGGCTTCCGACTTCCCGTAACGACTTTCATAGGTATTCGTATGACACCCGGGATCGACTATTTAATGTACTCTGCGACGCACGGAGGGGTCTCGATGTGTAACGAACGGTCACCCATCCACAGACTGACCACGGCAAGCGTCGCTTAATCTCGCAAATCGTGTGATCCTTGCGGTTGGTAATAAGCCACGAGCCCCTCAAATCCAAATAACTCCACCCATCCATTCCAATCTAGATAAATAATAAATATGTATACTAACACATCCATCTGTGATAAAGGGCATTGCTTGTATGGCTACCTTTCCTCTTGCTTCTAGCAATGTGTTTAAAAATATGTGACCTCTTTGCAGCATTATTTGCTCACACTCTTCAAAAGACTGGAATGAAAGAAACAGTTAATGAACTTAATGGTAGAATAATATTATAGAACACAAAGAGACTTGATGATTGGATATTATCCCAATATCAGACTGAGTACAGTAATACCCCGACTTACGCTACCCCGTTTTACGCGAATTCGGAGATACGCGGTTTTTCTTTTTGATCATTGCGCATGTTCGAACATGTTCCGTGTGGAATAACAATTCCAATTCCGTAAAACATTACGTACGCAGTGCAAATTCGGTTTATGACACAAACTTTATACGTATTTATATGCAAGGTTGAACTCCGACTTACGCGAATTCGACTTACACGGCTATCTCTTGGTTCCACGTATCGCTTTTTGTTCAAAATGCTCATATCAATTAAGTACTTTTTTCACAAAGCTATTTGTGTAGTTTTACCTTAACATCGAGCTTGGCAAATGTGATGAACCTCATAAACAATTCACATCCCGAGGAGATGGCGGTGACGGGCTGGTCGCAGTGCTTCATGGCATCTACAGCCAGCTGCAGGTTCAGATCCAGCTCTCTGACTGTTGCCACTGGTAAGATAAATATTAACACATACCTAAATCACGGGACATTCAAACATATCATACATAAAGTCATGCTCATGTCCTTGAAGAGTTAAGCAAGAATTAAGAGTGTCAAAATAACAAATAAAAAGTCATAAGTATGGTGGTAACGTAACATCACGCCTGTATTCCCCGAAGAATTGGGCAGAGGTGTATAGTAACACCCTCATTTCGCCGTTATGTTTAGGTCCCATGTAATAGGGGGTGAGCCTATCGCCACCAACCGGGCACAAATCCGAACACCGGGCTACTACTGAGGAATTCCACACAGAAAAAGAAAAACCTAATAACACTTTGCCCAACCTGGGGATCGTGCCCAGGACCTCACAACCAGCAGTCGCGCTTGCCACCACTAGACCAACGAGGCAGTTATAGAGGCAGTATGGTGGTATATATTGAATAAATAGTTAAGTATGGTGAATGATGTTATATTGTAGTGGAAAAGATTTGCCCAGGACCAGCCAGAGGCGGACTTCCCATAAGGCCGACTAGGCCCAGGCTTGGGGAAGCCATATACGACAAGCAGACATGATGTTCTACCCAGCCTTTTCCTAACTACGTTGGGGTCAGCTTGCAGTCTAACCAGATGTGGCTGAATACCAGTATTTTACACGGAGCGACTGCCATCAGACCTCTGCATCCCAGTTGCAGGGCAATGCCGATATCTTAGGGTTAGACTGGTTGTCAGACTTAGGCTTCTGACTTCCCATAACGACTGTCATAGGTAATCATAATTATGACACCTGGGACCAACTATTTAACATTCTCTCCAAGGCACGGAGCTTAACCACGCAAATCGTATGATCCGCGCGGTTGGTAATTAGCCATGAGCCCCCCATATGACGGGTAACCAATTGCGGAAACAAAAATCTTAGCTCAGTAATGGAGTAGAGAAAGGAGTGGTTTGTATTATATGGATTAAGGCAGCCAGGGCTGCTAGTCAAAATGGCGTGAAGGGTGTCGTGAAGGAGAGGGCTTACATTCAGCAATACTAAATAGTGAGTATGATATGTGGGCTAAGTAGAAGTATGGTAAGTAACAATTTTATGTGTTGTAGTTATGATAAGTTGGTATGATGATGGCCTCAAAGACGTATTCGTTGACGTCGACACCATATTAGTGCCTGGCACACGGAAGTTTTGAACATTTGAAGGAAACATTCAGTAGGTACTTTTTGACATATCCCTATGTATGATGCAATGCAAGACTTGATCTATAAGTGAATAATACCTTTGTAATTTTCTATCACAGATAAAAGGGTTCTAATGGCAGCGACTCCTGCTGATACATCTTCTTCTTCTCTCATAATCTTTAAGAAGATTTCTTGAACTTCTGTAAATGTATAAAGACAAAATATTGTACAGAAATGTTGATTGGTGTTTGTAAATTGTAGTTTTTCTTCGTAAGAATGGTAACGCATACCTTCTTTCTTCATTTTTTTGCCTAAATTTAATCGACTCTTGAATATTAATTAAATAAATCCTGTTTTGTTTACGTATCACACAAAATAACCTAAAACATTGAATGACAGAATGACAGCTTAATTGGTTGTCACTGTTGTCAGTGGTTTTGACGTGTCGTTCGAAAACACTGTATTCGTTCAAAAGCAACAGCAATGATGCTGATTTTATAACCTTTTTGTATTGGTTTTAAACAACAGTTTTTAGTTATAGTCAAAATTTTAAGTATCTTTTTTGGAAAATAAAATAAGTAATTTTTTTTTATTCTTTATTATTTGCGCATACCAAATATTGCATTATTTTCGTGTGTATTTGTTTACTTTCTTTTTTTTAAAGCAGTGTTATTTATACTTTAATGTGTGAAATAAATACAGTTAATTGTGGTCCGACCTATCGCTTCCACTTCAATAAATGAGGACCTAGATGAGGTAATCTCTGTAAAAGCCCAAAATTCCTTCGTGCCCTAACAATTCAATTTAAAGTGTCAGTTCAAAGTGTCAGCCACTTAATTTAGAATTACCGTGCTTTTGTATTAGAAACCTTTAATTCCATTAGTCATGTACTGTGTGGCATATTCCGCGAAATAAATTATATTGCAGTTATTAACCTACTTAGGTCATAGTTCAATAATTTCCATTGCAACTGAAGTTGCTGTAATAGGTAAGTTCATGTCATTCTAAAATCAACTTATGTAGTTGGCCTTAAAGTTTGTATTTGTGTTGCAATACACATACATACCTACATACATATACGCCTGTAATCCCTGAAGGGGTGGGCAGAGGTGTTGTCCAATTACAGGAATTTGTACATCCACGTTTCGTCTCTGGTATTAAGTACGTACCATGAGCATTCACGTAATAGGTGGGGAGCTTATTTTTATTGTCCGGGCACAATTGTGGCACGAGGAGGCCCGTCGCTTTTTACGACTCGCTTGCCCAGCGACGGAGGGGATCTTGAGATGCATTAAATATATTTATTTCTATTTCTAAACTGGCTTTTCCAGTTCAGATTTCAGTACCTACTAGCAGTAGCCACCTACTCTTACAACGGATACCTACCTACAAAACTTTTTTCTTAATACTTACTTACCCTAAATAAATCCAGCATGAAGATGAGTTAATTTCAACAGCTGATAGACGATGTTTTAGTAGCACAGTATTCGCGGTAACATTGCAGTTTTATTAAGTCGAATATTTTATATCTAAGTAATTATTTATAAATGTAAGATAGACAGGTAAATACATAATGCGTAGTACTTAACCTATTATATTTATATGCAAACGTTTATATGATGTATCCGTAATCAATAATCTTAATAACGACTATAAGTACTGTAAGTAAACATGATCTCAGCAATTAAGTATCTAGGTACAATTACCAACTCCCGCCATCTATTGTCAAATAGACGAAACGAAACAATTAAACCACAAGCGGGATAATATCCCGATTTTTCCGACTACGACGGTCTAAGATTTTCTTCAACAATTAAAGGAAATGACGCCAAGTTCTTAGCTGTTAGTGAGGGAAAGTCATGGTCACCGCTCTCTAAGTTGACGTTGGTTATAGTGTTACTGCTAGTTGTGAGGGTTAGACGCGTTTATAACCGCTTGATTTGTTTACAAAAACATCGCTTCATTTGTTTACTAATTCAGTGTTGGGGTACACTCTTCACGGACATGGGAAACTCTGCATCTGTCAAGTTGAACGAAAAACGGCGGTGGCAGTAAGTAAAATTTTGTTTAAAAGACTTCGTTAATTAATAATTGAGGATATTGAATGCTTGTCAGTTTTGTTCATGAAATGTTAATTAACTACTCTTCTTCAGTACTATTTTGCCCTGGCCTATCGTCAGGACCTGCTTTTACTTAAAATTACTAATTAAGTAGCTGTTTATATTATCTTAATTGCCTTAAACCTGACAATTTTAATTTACGGTCTATGGGTAGATTAGATACCTACGTGCCTACGTGCATTAAAAAAATAAACAAAGTTATGACAAACTATAATGGATACCAAATAGCCATATTTATAGTAAGTACCTACCAATTAAAATAAATGAAATAAAACAAGCTAAATTATCAAAATTACGTAGGTACATATTTGACGTTTCAAATAACCGTTTAATCGGACCACAGCTTGCTAATTCCCATCACTTTCGGTAATTATAGGAAAAATAATGGGGATACCCTTGGGAAAAGGTGCCTATAGTATATGGTCGAAATCGATCTCGTAGAAGGTACTACAGCATTGCCTATTAAAATCTCAAGGAACCATTTATCGTTTATGTGACACAACAATAATTTTAGGAGAAACATCTTGATCCATGGGTTGGGAATTTATTTAGGTACTATATTTATAATTATATAATTTGATATCACTATAATATTATGATTTGCCATAAATCAGATAGTAAATAGCTAATGGGACCACGCAAACACTACGTGTTTGTTTTACATAACATATCCCTATTACTATACAACGATGCATTGTTGAATATTTGTTCGTCAGAGATTCTATCTCGGTAATAGCATTGATAACATTATGTTTTACCAGTCAAGTATACGTGTGTATTTGTTTGCATTATGTAGGAGTATTGTGAGAAGTAATAGACGCGTTATAATCATAAATGGGATGCATTAAAAGAGCTTCCACGAGTGACGATACTCGAGTAACTACGTCCAATGCACCCTTTTTTTATCGTTGGAAAATCCTCATGGATGTCCCTCGCCTGGGGAAGGCGAGGGGGGTCTGCCGGACTTTTACCGGCTAAAAACCAAAGGTGTTCCTCCTCTAGACCGTTCGGCCTGGGTTGCGGGATTCGCAAAAGCATGCACCGCAACCCCGGCAACCAGTGCATCCTAGGCAGGCAGCCCCGCTATCAGTCTTGCTGACTGGCTAACGGACCTATTGTCACCACTAATGAGCTAATGGTGTCGATTCTGTAGCACATTTTGACAGTACTAAACTAGACTAAACGCAACTGTCACTTTCTTGTTCTATTGAAACAGAAAGAGACAAACACTCTTAGTTTAGTCCTGTCAAAGTGCGCAACAGAATCGACACCATTCTGGTATATTCTCGCTACAGACGAGAGAAAAAGAAGACAATAGTCCCATTATCCAGACTCTGTGTCTATTGCGATACAAATAAATTAGAAATAAAAAACATAAGTATCCAGTAGGTATGAGTATGCTTCGTAGGTTTGGTCATGTTCCGAGAATGAGTGAACGGCGATTAACAAAAGGAATTTATAAGGTGGATGTCAATGGAAACGCCGGTAGAGGACGTCCTAGAAGGACATACATCGATGTTATTGGTGATGTTCTTCACAAAGGTCAGGTGCGTAGTACTCTCAACCGGCGTGCGTGTATGACAAGATGTATGAATATGGATGAAGCGAAAGAGGTATGTAAGGATCGTAGCATGTGGCGTCCTATAGTTTCTGCCTACCCCCATGGGAAAAAGGCGTGAGTTTATGTATGTATAAGTATCCAGACATCAGCATCCAGCATTAAAATACCATGCTATCTATCCTGCAGTCCTAAGTATAAAAGATATTATGCTCGCCGACGCTGACGTTAAGTATTTATCTATGGGTAATATGTAATTGTACTTTAAACAATGATAACTTTGTCATGGTAACTGTGAAAGTAATAGGTACTTAGCATAAGGACGTAATTAGGTAGTTTTTTTTTGTAGTAGGAAGTTAACTATTTATTGACTTGTGATAAGACAGTATTGACATTTTATTATTTAGATTATGATTCAAACTTGGACATTCCAAACTTATTATGCAATAGAATATAAATGTTTACAGTAAATTAAACCCATAAGTCATAATAACTAAGTTTTGTTAACTTTAAACATTTACATTAGACTAGTGGCCCGTCCCGGTTCCGCACGGGTGGACATTTTCCCCGTTTTTGCAACATTTTTCGTTTATGCTCCGCTCCTATTGGTCGTAGCCTATAACCTTCCTCGATAAATGGACTATCCAACACAAAAATATTTTTTCAATTCCAACCAGTAGTTCGTGAGATTAGCGCGTTCAAACAAACATACAAACTCTTCAGCTTTATAATATTAGTATATTTATTTTAGATTTCATATAAAACTATTAACGTTCTGTATAAAACCAATCATTCTGGACATATAAAACCTAATAATTATAATTAGATAACATAAACACCACGCGCGATTTTAAAATTGAATTAAAATCGTAAAAAAATACAATGCATGCGCGTTGTAATGCGTAAAGTGACGTCAGAGTAAAAGTACTTTAAGTAGACTTTATTGAGTAATGACAAAGTTAACGTACACGTTGCATGGAAACCAACTGACTGACGCATGCACTCTAGACTCTAGAACAATCTACATAGGTACTACAAATACATTGAAGTTTATGTATTTTTGTATTTAGTCGTGGCTTTTTATGGTGTAGTATCGTATGGGATGAAGATGAAACAAACAGCGATCACTGCTGGTCAGTGTAAAAATCTTTGTTATTAGGATACTTGCTTATGCCACGACATCCTCCGCATCGATTCTGGATATAAACTTTGGTTGACTTACCGGGGTTGTTTTGAAAAATCCTTTTTTTTTATTTGGAAGATATACCTAACTACTAGGACATAATACCTAATGCGTCTCGGCAATCTTCGTATTTCCGATTTTATTCGAATTATGAAACCAATTAAATGACTTATCCGGAATTGATCTCAAGAAAACGAAGCCGGAGTTACATACTATTAAACAGAAAGTATATTAATTTTAATTTACAGAGCGTTATTGGTTAAAATTGAGACTCTTGTATCTTTACCTATGATGAAACAAAGACCTCATAGCTTTGCATAGTAAACTCTCTTATATAGAAGTAGCTGTCACAGGTAAAATTTACTTACGAGTCTATTCAATTTGCCCAGTTTTGCAAATAATAAATGCTACCATTGGTAAGCAAAACGATCGCTTTTGTTTATAGGAACCGGGCATAAATCGAACAAATCGGAAACACGAAGATTGCCGAGGTTCATAACTTATGTCGTAGAGATGTAATTGATTGTGTTTTCATATCCAAACGCAGTTACGGTAGTTTAGAATAATTATCTTTTTCTTTGTTCAAAACAACTATACTTGCATGGTCATAAACATAGTATGCATTGCATTACGAGTTCCATCATCCAAGATTATACTTAGATGAGTTTCTGGTTTCGTCAGAAGCTGACGTTCTTCCTCCGCAATACTTTCTTCGGTGTTATAGATTCAGTGTACAGTTGCTGATACCTTTTCAACGGAATGAAGTGATATTCTCGGCTCGGGAACAGACAGTATTACCTTTCCACTATGTCAGTATTATCTTATTACTGCTGTTGTCAATTTCTTGGGTCTTCTGATGCAAGGCGGAATTCTGAGAGGTAAGCAGCTAATCAGACCGAGACAGTTCCTTGGCCTCGTAAAAACTATAGACTTTAAGGCCATTTACTTTGTAGATATTGTTTATGCTAATGAGGGCAGATCACATTAACCATAGTAGGTGTGTTTGTTTGGCATATAAAATTACGTGTTTTTAAAAATCGAACAACCCCATTATCACAAGCAAGCCCACACTATTTGCGGTGTGGTATGGTGCGGTTGACAGCTGTCAGTATTTGAAATATTTGATTTTATTTGAATACTATTAAAATTTTGGCAGGGTACATTTATTTAATTTATTTTTAATTAAAAGAAGGGACACTTACAACAGATGACTCAGCTTTTAAGCAATATTTTAGTCTAAAATCTTATGCTAAGCCTGTCTTATCAATTTGTCTTGTCTATGCTTCACAATGATTCTGACACGCTTGACGCTGACTAATGTCCGTGACTATAAGTTAAGTCATGTAGTTAAGTCATCAGTTTTGTGTAATAGTGTGGTGTTATCTCAAGTTCTTCCTTGTAGCTAATTTTTATGTAGACACATTTATACTTACTTATACGTAAGGCCTAAACTCTTCTCATTCTGAGAAGATGCCCGTGCCCTGCAGTGGCAGCGTAATGGGCTGATTATGTATGTTATGATATACGGAATCAATGATGACATAAATATATAACGCTATTAATAAAATTAGTGGAAGAGACAGTGGTGTCGATTCTGTAGCACATTTTGACAGTACTAAACTAGACTAAACGCAACTGTCACTTTCTTTTTCTACTGAAACAGAAAGAGACAAACACCCTTAGTTTGGTTTAGTCCTGTCAAAGTGCGCAACAGAATCGACGCCAGTATTCTATGAAATGTAGTTAAGTCTATTTAATTATTTTTTTAATTAGCTGCACGCTTATAACCAGAGATCGGATAATCGGATGCGTATTTACCTAAAGTTCAGATGTTGGCTAATATGGAATGCACTTTTGTATCGAAAAAATGCCGTGATTCCGGAGTCGTCAAATTTAGTGTTCTGTAGAATAGAATCATATTTTATCTAGAATTCGATGTATATTTCTTTATTTACATCCTTAAAGTTGTACCTTTTTTTTAACTAACACAGACATGCACCCCTTACTTTCTTACACCCTACATACACACATATTCGCATTAGGGGTTAAAAGTTAACTTCAATTAATTATATGCATTCGATTAGTTATGCAATCCCGTGATATCGAGTTTTTTTCTAATAAATTATTTTAAGAAGCCTTTTCCATACTTTCGTAGCGAAAAATTAACTTTAGGTAAATATGCATCCGATTATCCGATCTCTGCTTATGACCATCGATCTACAATGGTAATAAACTTAAAAACTTGTGGTTCTGGGAATAGCGTGATCATAAATCTAAGCCAGAACAATAATTTTAATTACTAAGTTACTATGCCCAAATACTTCCGCTTTTATTACATGGTATAATGCATAGTTCTATCCTTAGAACATTTGGCCAAGATTAATGCAAAGAGGTATATACCAGGAACTTAATACTCGTTCGCTCGTACTATAATACCAGACTGTAATTACGCTATAGAAACAATCTACAATGTCTTAATTCGACCTCGTATTAACTCCGCCAGTGAGACAGACAGACTGACGGCCGTTGCGAGAGTATCGACCATAATATCGAGATTTATGTACCAAATACACATTATAATGGAAATATAGCTAATTGTGCAAATGTTTCATTAGTTCATTCACATTTAACATTCACATATGTGTGTTTTGAAATATTACCAAATTACGTTGAACGCCTTTATAAAGCTATTGATATTTGGATATTTAAAATTAAAATGGCAGCCTTATAAATACATGAACATTATAACCATCTTGTGTCATCATCTTGACGGTGCAGTGGCTGAGCGATCGGCTGCTGCGCTATGGGTCGTGGGTTCGATTCCCGTACGGAACAAATATTTGTATGGCCTACAGATAGTCGTACCGGGTCTGGATGTTTGTGCTTGTGAAGATTTGTGTCTGTAAACGCATCCACGATACAGGAGCAATACTAGAGTGGGGCAACGTTTTTTTAAGAAATGAATGAATGAAATGAATGAAAATCTTGTCTTATTAGTCGTTACAAAAGCAAATCTCACGACTAGACTAGAAAAATATAATCAAACAGAAAAAATATTGGTGTCGATTCTGTAGCACATTTTGACAGTACTTAACTAGATTAAACGCAACTGTCACTTTCTTTTTCTATTGAAACAGAAAGAGACAAGCATCCTTAGTTTAGTTTAGTCCTGTCAAAGTACGCAACAGAATCGACACCATTTTTAACCGAATCCAAAAAGGAGGAGGTTCTATATTCGATTGTTTTTTTATTTATGTATGTACACCGATTACGCTGAGATTTATGATCCGATTTACGTGATTCTTCTTTTTTTTTGATGCGGAATAGTTGCCATTTGGTCCCATAAAAATTTAACATAGTTTGGCCCAGTAGTTTTCATTTTATGAACATTTTGAACATTTTTTGTTTACGTGGACGATGTAATTATTCTACCTGATGGAATCTAGAAAAATCTTACTGTAGTTTACAGAACAACCTATTACAGACACTAAAAAGTAAAATTAACAGTTTCAAAAGTCGGTGCTAATCCACGCTGGACCAAATTGAAGGCACCGGCTTCTGAAATTGTTAATTTTATATTATGGTAAAGGTATTAAGGTTTGCATATGAGGTGTATAAAATTAAATCTTTATTAAGTTATTTTATACTTTTTAGTTTTTGAAGTCGGTGTATTTAAACGTAGTTTTTGTCTTCCTGCGGTATACGAATCGACAACCCTGACACCATATAATCTTGTGGTTCAACTAGTAGTCATTATAAACATGACATTACTTTAACTAAAGTGTCTCCACTTGTTGCTTATTACTTTAGAAAATAAGTAACAAACGCGTTCACTATTTTCCTTGACAAAATAACTGTGGAAAAGACTCATAAGTATATATGATGTAGGTATATTATATTTTCCACTTTCTACCTTGACAAGCATACAGCCACTCTCTCCTATGCGCATGATTATGATTAGAGCGGGAATTTGCGTAGTTTCGTCACAACTGCAGTTGCAATTCACTCTGGTCATATTATACGTTACCACACACACCATTACCGCAGTCATTTGAGTAATGTTATGGCGGCTAAGTGGAGTTTTAATAAATACCGCGCACAGTATAATATTTAATAGTTGGTTATATTTTTCAAAACTTTGTGCAAGTTAAAAAATGCTATATTTGTACATGGGGCATTATTTTAAGACTATTCTAATAACATATTTATATAGACTGCCTTGTTGGTCTAGTGGTCGCAAGTACGACTGCTGAGCATGGGGCCTGGGTTCGATCCCCAAGTCAGGCAAAGGGGTTTTTCCATTAATAAATTTCCCAGTAGCAGCCCGTAGTCTGGATTTGTGCCCGGTTAATGGCAATAGCCTCGCCCCCCATTACTTGGGACTTAAACATAACTGGTGAAACGAGGGTGTACTAAAAAACAACTCTGCCGAACCATTCGGGGAGAACAAAGCGTGATGTTATGTTATGTTATTTATATTTATATAGGCCATTTACGATCACTTATCACCAATCCTGCAAAACATTAATGTAGGTAATATTTACCAAGGAAAGTTTAGTCACAATATAATATGAACAACTAGAGGTCGCACGCGACTTCGCTCTCGTGGATGTCGCTTATCGCGTAAAATTAGCCTATGTCCTTCTCCAGGTTCCAGACTATATCTGTACGAAGTTTCATCAAAATCGGTTCAGTAGTTTAGTCGTGATGAGGTAACAAACAGACAGACAGACCGAGTTACTTTCGCATTTATAATAATAATATGAAGATACCTAATCGTGCTTTTACCCTAGAGACATCACGCCGATTCACGCCGTGCATCGGTGTCATCACTGGTGCGCAAGAGTTGCCTCATCGCTCACTGTCGCGCAGTCATTATGATCCCAACTTTTTGTCTGACTTGCAAAACTGAGGCGATGTCCGGTTTCATTGTATTTTTAACTTTTAAATTACCGTTTCGAACATCGTTGTTAACATACATACGTACATACAATCACGCCTGTTTCCCATTGGGGCAACTAACACCCAGTTCCTCCAAAACTTACTCGACTCGAATCCACCTCGACTAACTATAAACGTCCTCGACTCGAGATTTTTCCTCAGTCGAGGTAAGGAATCATCTGTCAAACTCAAGGTACCTCGGAACCTACCTTAACGAAGCAAGTGTTAAAGTTCGTATGTAATAAACATGAATTTTGAAGACTTTATCGAATATGCTTACGATAATCCTTAAAATTATTTACCGCGGCGTTATTTGCGCGATGCAGATAATTCAAATTATGACGTAATGACTCCGTCGAGGAATCTCAAAGTTCACTCGAAATTGCGACTAAGAATACAATTTTGAAGGTGTTTTCGAGGCCCTTCTGAGTCGAGTAAGTTTTGGAGGAACGTCTTAGAATATGGGTGTATAGATTTTCACCTGCTACGATCCTGACACTCCCTTTTCACTTCATCTACATTCAATGTTGTCGATTCTGTAGTACATTTTGACAGTACTAAACTAGACTAAACGCAACTGTCACTTTCTTTTTCTATTGAAACAAAGAGACAAACACCCTTAGTTTAGTTTAGTCCTGTCAAAGTGCGCAACAGAATCGACACCATTGACCTTCTCATGCATGCTAGTCGGTTTAGAATGCTACCAAACTTAATAATTATTCGATTTTATACAAGGTTAGTCGGAAAGGGGGTACTAAGCCGAAAGGGTGTTAAAGTGCCCATAATAATGGATAACTTCTGTTCTACAACTTTCCCCAAAACTCAATAGTTTAAGAGAAATAGCTTTTCAAATATTTCGTAAAAAATATGCTAAAACCTATCTGTCCATAGATATGATCAGCTGTGTTTACAATTTAGGTCATATTTGGGGTCACGGATCAGAAACTTAATTTTTTAAATTCATAACTTAAGCAGGTATATTGTTTTTTTGAAAAAACTAAAATAAAAATCTTTTTGCATGCAAATAAAATCCTGTTCATCCAAAGGTTGTCTGGTAGATATCGCTATCAGCGATAAGACCGCCATTGTACCCTGTAATGTTTGTTATTGTATAAGAGCTGTGTTACAATTTTGGTGTACAATAAAGTATATTCTATTCTATTCTAAAATTTACCGAATTTTGAAATTTTAACACTTGCTTTAAAATAGTCATCAGTGATACTTTAAGTGGCCCGCGGCTTAGTACCCCCTTTCCGACTAACCTTGTATACTCCTTGGAAACTGATTTTACTTCCTGCGGTGCCCGTTAGTCTTGGAGCATTTAACCTTCTCCGAGCCTTTAGTCTAACCGCATTGCCGAACCGAACCGTACTTTTTCGCACAAGGTTATTTTTTGGTAACTAACCTAAATCTGTATAGTGACTCAGTAATGTTACTAAACCAGTAAGTACCTATAGCTAGAGTATCAAAGTTCAAGAAAAAAAACCAGTTTGTATTGAATAGCTGTACTGCACTTTCACTACTATGGCTAGGGACAAGTGTAGTCACAAAAAAAACTGCATAATATCGTGTAAAATGCGATAGAAGAAAATGTGAATAGTAGTTTAAAAATATTAACGAAATATCAATGTATAACAAGAGGTGCTTGTGGCTAATTAACAACCGCGCGGATCATGATTTGCAAGGTTAAGCTACTCTTGCCGCGGTCTGTCCGTGGATGGGTGACCGTTCGTTACACATCGAGACCCCTTAGTGCCTCGGAGAGCACGTTAAACCGTCGGTCTCGGGTGTCATACGAATACCTATGACAGTCGTTACGGTTGTTCAGAAGTCCGAAAGTCTGGCAAACGGTCTAACTTTAGGATATCGGTATTGCCCAGTAATTGGGTTGCGGAGGTCTAAAGGCGGTCGCTCCGAGTAAAATACTGGTATTCAGCCGCATCTGGTTTGACTGAAAGCTGACCCCAAAATAGTTTGGGTAAAGGCTAAGCAAAACGAACGATCAATGTATAACAAAACAATATTACTTTATTACAATTTAATTTGCAAAACAGAAGTGTAATGACACAGTGGCGCCCTACCTAGCGGAAATTTCCGGAAGCTGAAACGAATTTGCCTTTCCTTTAAGATACTAACCTACCGCAAAATTCGCAGCGCTGGCAGTTTTTCTCAAATAAAACAAAACGTCTAAATAAATAAAATTTAATGAATTTCTTTACGTAGGTAACCTTGTGTGACCGCTGACCTGACTTATTGCGATAAGCGTAGCAAAGGTTAAACGTCTTAGATATCATAATCAGCTGTACCAGTACTCATTATTCAGTACCATTTCCGTCTTTCAAGCTGTTAAAGATTTAACAAATAATTCGATGTGGTAAGAATTGCATAAGTCATAGAGCAACGCGGCTACCGATGACCGTCGACCGCGTTGCTCTAAGACAGTAAAGCGCTCTTTACATAGCTACTTTTTTATAAATAATACTTTTTTGTTTAATTATTTTATTTGGTTACATTTGACCCTAGTCGCACCAATATGTGTATTCAGAGTGGGGCATATGGGGCGCTTGTCCCACCATATTTTTTCTTTGGAAAATCCTCATGGATGTCCCTCGCTCGGTGAAGGCGAGGGGGTCTGCCGGACTCTTACCGGCTAAAAACCAAGGGTGTTCCTCCTTCTGATCTAAGGCCGGGGTCACGGGATTCGCTATTGCATGCACCGCAAGGCGCTTGTCCCACAGGAAAGGATAGGTAAATGGTCTAGATTCAGTCAACTCGCCACCCATGTCCATAGAACAATTACCCAAAATAGGCAGACCAATGCCAGACTCCGTTTATACTTATTTGGACCTTAAAAATAATTTTATGAAGTAAAATTGCCCCATAATCCCATTCTGCATTTGATTGATTGAAAATAAATATTTACCGTCTTACTGAGTTTGCCCCACCCTGGACAAGATTCTGGCTACGCATAGGCTGGGTACCATAGGGTACCTGATAGTAAGCATTGGGGTCTGGGAATACAACATGAATAAGGAATTGAAAAAAAAATGCTGTTTCCTGTCTACCTTAACTAACAAATATGTATGTAGATCTTTAAAACATAGATCTCAATATCTTATCCTTACCAATATTATAAATACGAAAGTTTGTATGTATGGGTGGATGTATGGATGTTTGTTACCCTTTCACGCAAAAATGGCTGAACGGATTTGGATGAGATTTGGCACACAGATAGACTATGCCCTGGATTAACAAATAGGAAACTTTTTATCTGGGTACATCAAGTAGTTCCCCTAGGATGTGGGTGAAACCGCGGGTAATAGTCTAGTATTATTATAATGTTCATTACGTATACACAATTTATCTACCTTACCTTTACACAATTTATTTACATCTTGTATCTCAATTTATTTTTAGGCGTAAAGAAGGTGCAAGTTGCATAGTGTAAAGAGCGCTTTACTATGCTTATCTTTTCGCGCCAGTTGTAAGAATAAGTACATAATAGGTAATTACATAGTCTTTACCTTTTATATTTAACAGAGTCATGTCAATTTAATAGCAAAGCAGAACCGGCCAGGAAGCAGAGTAGAACCGTTTTTATTTATCGAATTTTAACGATTAAATAACAATCAATTTTTATATCAATAAACGCCCCATGCTTGAGGCTTGTTTTCGAAGTTGACACACGTAATATTATGTTTTTTTTTAAACTTCACTTCCATGTCAAAAATGGACGCTAAAGACCATTAAGAAACTTCTAGAATAAAGACATGGCCATAGTTGAGATACGTATTTAAAAATTCTCCGTCTAATGTATTTGGACACAGCACTAGAGAGGCAGCATATACCTACAAGGTTAGTCGGGAAAGGGGGTACTAAGCCGCGGGCTACTTAAAGTATCACTGATGATTGTTTTAAAGAAAGTGTAAAAATTTCATAATTCGAATAAAATAATATCCATTCAAAATTATTACTTTAGTTAATGCTTTAGTTACGAATTCAGAAAAAGGAGCTTCTAATCTGTGACCCCAAATATGACCTAAAATTTAAACACAGCTGATCATAGTTGAAGATAGATAGAATTTAGCGTATTTTTATAAAATCTTTGAACAGTTATTTCTCTTAAACTAATGACTTTTGGGGAAAGTTGTAGAACAAAAGTCATCTATTATTATTGGTACTTTAACACCCTTTCGGCTTTGTACCCCCTTTCCGACTAACCTTGTATATAATGAAACATAAAAGCAGAACAAAAATAAGTAAATACTAATTAAACTAAGATACTAATAGGTACCAATTCAAAGTCAGAAGCCCGAAAGTCCCACAATCTATCTAACCTTAGGATACAGGCATTGCCGTGTAACTGGGTTGGGGAGGTCTGATGGCAGTTGCTCCGTGTAAAATACTGGTATTCAGCCACGTCTGGTTAGACTGGAAGCTGACCCCAACATAGTTTGGCAAAGGCTAGATAGGCAGAACTAATACTAATTAATTTAAGTGTAAGAAAGTGTAGGTTCTTCTTCTCTCCTTCTTTGGATTCTTTCATACACAATTGCAAATCATTTTATTCCTAAATCCAGGGTGTATAAAAATGTTACCATTTCCTATGTGCCTGAGTATTTAAAGATTTAAATATTCCTAAAAAAAATATTTAAAAAATTAAAGATTTTTAAATGAAAATTCCAAAAACCAAGTTACGTCTACGTTACGTCCCGAAGTCATAAAATCGGTTTAATATTTTAGCCGTGAAAACAAACAAGCTTTCGTATTTATAAAGGTGGTCTTAGACACGGCACCAATCGTGAGGAGGTTCCTTACTCTAGATTCCTAACCACCGGTAGCTTCGGTACCACCCGTACCACTAAGCTGCGGGCGAAGCACTATTGCTATACTTAGATATTTTTGAAAATATTATTTTTATACAAGGTTAGTCGGAAAGGGGGTGCTAAGCCGTGGGCCACCTAAAGTATCACTGATGACTATTATAAAGCAATTGTTAAAATTTCAAAATTCGATAATTTTTATTTGCATGAAAAATATTTTTATTTTAGTTTTTCAAAAAAAAACCATAACTTATGAATACAGAAAATTAATTTTCTAACCCGTGACCCCAAATATGACCCAAATTGTAAAAACAGCTGATCATAGCTATGGACAGATAGATTTTAGCATATTTTTTTACGAAATCTTTGAAAAGCTATTTCTCTTAAACTATCGAGTTTTGGGGAAAGTTGTAGAACAAAAGTTATCCCTTATTATCTATGGGTACTTTAACACCCTTTCGGCTTAGTACCCCCTTTCCGACTAACCTTGTATATATATGTAATTTTTTTGAAATACCTTCATAAAAAAATATGGCACATAATAAAGACTAAGATGTGTGTTGGATGTTTATGATCAACTGTATCTCTGTGAAATATTAATCTCTAATTATCAATTAACCTACAAATAGGTGTTACCCTATCACGCTCTATAACATGCGATATCCTGCCCTTGGCCTGATCTTGATCGACCTGCGCATACGCAGGCACATGCAGGCGTCATACCCGCCATGACAGATCGCGCGCATTAACTTCTGCACGACATCCGTTGTCTATTGCATTGACATTGTAACTAATCTTATGACCTTTTTTAATAGGTCGGAAGGGACTTAGATTTTTTACATTAAAACTTAAGGTCACTAGGTTAATCTTTTCTGTGCATACCTACTTAAAGATCGTTATCTACCAAAAACTGTAAATGAACAATATTATCAATATGGCACCTGGCATCAACTAATGTTAATTAATTTAGTCCAGAAAATTCAATCAAATCATTATAACTAGTCAAGAAGTACTTAATTAGGTAAAAAATACAATTGTTTTAGTAAAGTATTTTTTATTTTATTATACTTAGGTAGGTACTTTATATAACATGAAACTATCATGTTTATTTTATTATGGTGTGGTAACAGATATGAATTAATTTAGATAAGAAGGTTAGGGTCTATTGTAACCATGCCGATTATTATTTACAAGGCGAAATCTGCCACGTAGTGTCATGTGATCCCGGACAATCAGGCTTGGAAAGACAATATTTTTGGGAAATAAAGTAAATCACAAACAATGCGTAACCAGTTATTTAATAACAATGACACAACGTAAACAATAAAGTTTACTGACACCACTACTAACAGGTTGTTACTAAATACTCGTCAGTTATTTTTTATAGTTTTTTAGTTTAGTGTAGTAAATCCTTATCATCTACCGGTTAGTTTCCGTTAACCTGTCGATAACATGTGCTGGTCATTTTGATTACCTACTGATATATCTTGAGATCTATTTATATTTTATAGCTAACTTAATCACGCGGTATGGTTCAGTTTTCTTAAAAATTAGGTACATGATTTAATATTTATGTACAGTTGCGTCATTTTGCTCGTACTGTTTAATAGATACCTATTGATGTAAAAGCACTAAGTTGAAGATATCACAGATTCTTTGTTATGCAGCTAGAGAGCGTCCTCTTTTGGGAATTAGTCGAGTAGGTGGGTCAATTGGTTATGATTTCTTTCCTACACAGGGCCGGATTTAGAGGTCTGGAGGCCTCGGGGCAACAAAGGAGTGGAGGCCCCTTGTAGTCATGTTTGTACAAAGTAGGTACTGTAGGTAAAGGTAAAACGCGAAAAAAAATATGAAAGGAAAAGTTGTTTACTAGTCTGAATTTGAATTATTTTTTCCGAAGTCTCTATTGTGGGGGCCCCTCTTATGTGGAGGCCCCGGGGCTGTAGCCCTGGTTGCCCTCCCCTAAATCCGGCTCTGTTCCTACAAGACCTAACCCGTCACTGCTCAATAGTTTTACAATCCATACAGTTGGGTAACGCAGAGAGAGAGAAAGTTAAACAGTCGGTCCCGGTTGTCATACAAATACCTATGACAGTCGTTACGGGAAATCAGAAGCCCGAAAGTCTGTTAACCGGTCTAACCTTAGGATATCGGCATTGTCCAGTAACTGGGTTGCGGAGGTCTGATGGCAGTCGCTCCATGTAAAATACTGGTAATCAGCCACATCTGGTTAGACGGGAAGCTGACCCCAACATAGTTGGGAAAAGGCTAGGTAGAACAATAGTTAGGTAACGTCTTTGATATCGGGAGATGCCACCGCCCGTGTAGGCGTTGCCTAACTGTATGGATTGTAAAACTGTAACTGAATTGCGTTGCCTGCGCGACCTGCGCCTTCTTATACACATTTTTTTATCGTTGGAAAATCCTCATAGATGTCCCTCGCCCGGGGAAGGTGAGGACGTCTGCCGGATTCGGCCGGGGTCGCGGGATCCGCAAAAGCATGCACCGCAACCCCAGCAGCCTTCTTATACACCTAGGCTTACAGAGTCCGCAGGCTTTCTTTCAAACTACCTGTTACTTCTACATACGTATAGTCTTCAGTGGTGCCGAAATAGGTACTTAGTGTGTTACTAAACTGATATGTGTAGTCTGCACTACTGACTATATAATGTTCTAATAGTAAAGACATTATATACAACGCTATTTTTAGTATACACAAAAACCAAGACACTCCAAAAAGATCTTCATCAGAAAGAACTGCCTGAATTAGTATTTTTTAAATAAATCTCCAAGGTACATGTCAGTTTATATTGCGTTAAGTTCCCCAGTAGAGTACGAAATGTGTGTGGTGTGCAGCAGGGGTTGTTTAATACACGGAAACTTACCGTTCCGACCGTCTCAAGCCTCAAGGTATCTATCTATTCACGGTCCATGATATGCCTAGAAAACTATTGGATACAAATTGAAAAATATGAACTTCGTTCGTTCTGCCTAGCTTTTTCCCAATATTGTTGTGGTCAGCTTCCAGTCTAACCAGTTGCGGCTGAAATCAGTATTTTACACGAAACGACTGCCATCAGACCTCCGCAACCCAGTTACTGGGCAATGCCGATACTCTAAGGTTAGACCGGTTGTCAGACTTTCAGGCTTCTGACTACCCATAACGACTGTTTAACATGCTCTCCGAGGCACGGAGGGGTCTCTATGTGTAACGAAATCTACGGACTGACCGCAGCAAGCGCAGCTTAACCTCGCAAATCGTATGATCGATACGAGCCCCGCTGAACAAAATAGTTTCTTATTAAGAAAAATAACCTTGTATATATTATAGTTTCATTATCTATTCGTGTATTGTATCAATGATAAAAAAAACTGAATCAGCTGTTTATCACTCAGTGCAAGTATTCACAGCCAGAACCTATCATTCTAAGATCTAGTGGAGATGATTAGTGTCGCAGTTATAAACACTAGTGATCTAAACTTAGCACTTTATTGCTAATGTGACTTCGAACAGCACGTACTGACACACTAGTGCTGTCACTCATCGCGGCATCTAGGAATTAAAAATAAAGTGTGAAAACAGGTGAGTGTGTCTAAAAATATTTTTTTTAATTAGTACGAATTTTTACGGCCACACAAAAATAGTTTTAATCATTATTTGTTTAGCGTTCATTTTTACAAATAAGTACCTAAGTAATCAGTGATCACGCATTTTCAGTTTATTTATTTTCGCGGCGCGTGATGACTGCAGGTTCATAGTTGGTCCAGTATCATCTTATTGATATTGATAACTCATTTATGTTCAGTGGTTCCACTCTCCAACCTTTAGTTGTCATTTAGAGTTCGTTTGAGCTCCTTGACAATCAGTTAATCTTAATTTTTTTCAACTAAATATGTATTAATTGTAATTCTGTAACATTAACATAAGTTTTATCAATAATTCGTAACATTTTTTAAATTAAACAACCTATTTTCTGAATTATTAGTACCATATTTTTTTTACAAAATAATAATTCAAAAATGGAATTCTTGTCTCGCAAAGTAAAGTCACACGGACAACTTGACACACGTCAAGTGAATGGCGCTTCTGACACAAGCAAAAATAAACGGTAAGCATTTATGTTTCACGTAAATGTTATTTTAATTTGTATAGTTTTATAAAGTACATTTATATGGAATCAAGCCAAAATTTAAGTGAAGTTCAAGCAAAATTTGACGTAACATCTAAAAGATCAACTTAATATGAGATCCGGCAAAGAATTAACGACATGTATGTGTTTAAAAATCTAGTAACATTCCTTTGTCATGAAAATAAAAATATTATTACGATGTTTCAAGAAAATAATGCCAAAGAACTGAAATTATTTAGAATTTCGCGCAATTCTTCCCAAAAAGTAGTGTTTCATATTCTTTTTCATATGAAATTTATTTTAATTTAATTTTTTCATCTTTGTAGTAGTTCACCACATTTTGCGGACTACAGACCATTTCCTCAGCGTGCAGTCTATGAAAATTGTGGACAAATTAAGATCGGAAAGGTTAACTACTTGTTTAGGGAATTTATACCAGAGTAATGTAAAGCTGTACTAGAATTATTTTGTTGTTATTTTTGTTACGTTTGGACTAAGATCATACAATACACAGTATATTGGTATTTCGATATAGTGCGATATGATTTGCTCTGACGTTTGTTTATATTTTTCTCGTCCCAAGTTAAAAGGAAATTATACTGGAATACTAAATTAAATGCATCATAATTAACACTGTCTGAAAAGTCACAGACAGATTTTGTGATAGAAACAGTAGGCCTAGCACGAATGTAGTCACGTTAGTAACATAAACGTAACGTTAGAGCCTGCGCAGACGAGGGACAATGGCAGACAAAATGTGTGCGGTGAGCTCTTATTAGTACTGCAATAAGGTTGCACTTTGTTCGGGCAATACCTCATGGCGCGGACATTTTGTCCGCCATTGTCCCTCGTCTGCGCAGGCTCTGAGTGAACTTTGAATTGGGAATACTCGTTTCGCAGATGATATCGAAAACTTTATTCATATTTTATTCATATCTATGTAGGTATGATACAAATTCTGCATGTCGCAAAAAAATAACCAAAATGTTTTAGGACAGCTGTATTTTCGATTCAAAATTCGCTTACATTAGTGATACGTTTACGTTTACGTCGAATATTCGTACTTGGCCTACAGGATAGGAGATTTTTTGTATTTGAATAAAAAAAAATACAATCAATTTGTTGAACAATCATACTTTACAAATAATCTTCGCGAAAAATTATGTTAAGTAACTACTATCTTGATGGGTGATCGTTCGTTACACATCGAGATCCCTCTGTGCCTCGAAGAGCACGTTAAATCGTTTGTCCCGGATATCATACGAATAACTATGACATTCGTTATGTACCCATAATATATATGACTACCGTCAGTAACCCGAAAGTCTAATAACCGGTCTAACCTTAGGATAGCAGCAGTGATACTAGCAGTGATAGCCTAGTAGTGTGACCGTCGGACTGCCAAGTCGCAGGTCTCGAGTTCGAACCTAAGGCACGCACCTCTGACTTTTCAGATTCATGTGCGTATTGTATAATTATCACTTGCTTAAAAACGGTGAAGGAAAACATCGTGAGGAAACCGGCATGCCTGAGAGATATTTCTCGACGGCATGTGAAGCCAAGTAAGAGACCCATGGGCGGCATAAACTCTGACACCAGGTTAGTCACTAACCACACGGAAAGTAGTAGTACCGTAAAACCTGGCAACTTTGCCCAAAAAATCAGAGTATTTTTGCATTAGTTGAGTTATTTCCGAAAACGTTAATGTATTTCATATTATTTTTGTACCACACAATACTACCGTAAAACCTGGCAACTTTGCCCAAAAAATCAGAGTATTTTTGCATTCGTTGAGTTATTTCCGAAAACGTTAATGTATTTCATATTATTTTTGTACCACACAATACTATATGTTCATATCTCGATATTTATTATTGAAAATATCCAGAAAAATGAATTTGTGCGTGTAAAAAACACAATTATAATTGTTGGGCAAAGAATCACAGGTTTTTGGCAACTTTGCCAACTTGTAATATTTCAGATACTATAAACCGTATCATTATTTTAAAAATGGCTGAATATAAATACAGGGCCATAAAGTATAGTATCAAATTATGAGATGAATGAACATATTCGTTGTCCTTCAAAATTGAGTGGGCAAAGTCAAAAAGCCTCCTAGTACATTTTTCTTACCATAATGGTCAATGTCTAAGGGCTGTCATCATTGAATAAATGCTACATTTAAATACTTAATGATAAAGTTTTTGATGTGGAATATTTCTATTGTGATAATCATAAATTCAATAAGTATGTAATGGATACAAAATGAAGATATACGGTATATTGCCAGTTAAGTTATATTGCTACGATATATTACTAACTTTAAGGTAGCCAAAAGACAAAATATGTGACTAAACATCTACACAATATGTCGGAAGACAGTCACCAGTTGCAGATACTGTTCGAACTAACAAATTCGATGAATGCCTATTTATAAATAGTTCTACACATGTATTGCTGGGAATTGTTTAATTAAATATGTAACATCAGGTTTCTTTTCTTCCAATTTGCTAAAAACTAGCGTTTTCTAGTCCAACTTGATCATTGGACAACCTTATTCATCAGAAGCCACCAAAACATTTACAAGTTTTTCTCTTTTAGCGTTCTATTAGTTTGTGCATAGGTACCTCTTAAAATTATAATAAATTTAAAAATTACAGGTGACAACCCTACGGAAAAAAAATTGGTGGGCAATGTCGTCAACCATGCTCAAAAAACATGCATGTGACTTTGCCCATCAATATATTTTACAATTTTATGAGATGTTTTGTGTGAAATACCAGTCTATATTATTCATTTCATACATATTAACGGTGGCAAAAAAATTAATTACCTACTGTATCTGCAACTATCACTTTTTGATAAAGTTTTTTGACTGGTTTTTGCCCGCTAAAAACAATACCAACTTTTAAAGGTTCCTGACAGCCAACGGAAGTAACATAGGTGACATTACGTCACTTGGTATTGTCAGAAAAATAATCAATTTTCTACCACAGGCAAGAGAATACTCCTAACTATAGACAAATTTGCTATGCATCAAATTTTTAAAAAAATGCACAGCTGGGCAAAGTCATACCTCAAGGGCAAAGTTGCCAGGTTTTACGGTATATGTTCATATCTCGATATTTATTATTGAAAATTTCCAGAAAAATGAATTTGTGTGTGTAAAAAACACAATTATAATTGTTGGGCAAAGAATCACAGGTTTTTGGCAACTTTGCCAACTTGTAATATTTCAGATACTATAAACCGTATCATTATTTTAAAAATGGCTGAATATAAATACAGGGCCATAAAGTATAGTATCAAATTATGAGATGAATGAACATATTCGTTGTCCTTCAAAATTGAGTGGGCAAAGTCAAAAAGCCTCCTAGTACATTTTTCTTACCATAATGGTCAATGTCTAAGGGTTGTCATCATTGAATAAATGCTACATTTAAATACTTAATGATAAAGTTTTTGATGTGGAATATTTCTATTGAGATAATCATAAATTCAATAAGTATGTAATGGATACAAAATGAAGATATACGGTATATTGCCAGTTAAGTTATATTGCTACGATATATTACTAACTTTAAGGTAGCCAAAAGACAAAATATGTGACTAAACATCTACACAATATGTCGGAAGACAGTCACCAGTTGCAGATACTGTTCGAACTAACAAATTCGATGAATGCCTATTTATAAATAGTTCTACACATGTATTGCTGGGAATTGTTTCATTAAATATGTAACATCAGGTTTCTTTTCTTCCAATTTGCTAAAAACTAGCGTTTTCTAGTCCAACTTGGTCATTGGACAACCTTATTCATCAGAAGCCACCAAAACATTTACAAGTTTTTCTCTTTTAGCGTTCTATTAGTTTGTGCATAGGTACCTCTTAAAATTATAATAAATTTTAAAATTACAGGTGACAACCCTACGGAAAAAAAATTGGTGGGCAATGTCGTCAACCATGCTCAAAAAACATGCATGTGACTTTGCCCATCAATATATTTCACAATTTTATGAGATGTTTTGTGTGAAATACCAGTCTATATTATTCATTTCATACATATTAACGGTGGCAAAAAAATTAATTACCTACTGTATCTGCAACTATCACTTTTTGATAAAGTTTTTTGACTGGTTTTTGCCCGCTAAAAACAATACCAACTTTTAAAGGTTCCTGACAGCCAACGGAAGTAACATAGGTGACATTACGTCACTTGGTATTGTCAGAAAAATAATCAATTTTCTACCACAGGCAAAAGAATACTCCTAACTATAGACAAATTTGCTATGCATCAAATTTTTGAAAAAATGCACAGCTGGGCAAAGTCATACCTCAAGGGCAAAGTTGCCAGGTTTGACGGTAGTACCTTAGGATATCGGCATTTGCCCACGTGAGTTGCGAAGGTCTGTATAGCAGTCGCTCCGTGTAAAATACCTGCGTCTGAAGCTGACCCCAACATAGTTGGGAAAAGTATACGAAGAAGAGAACTACTACATATCCCATTATAATAGCTAAGAAATTTATTTTCAGATAGTGTTTACTTATGAGCTGCCCTTGTCAGTCGGCCGATCGCAAATGTCCCGCGCGTCGTAGGTAGGCCGTAGAGCTTCGTAGGCTCGTAGCTATTTGCGTAGGCTGTGGCTTAGTCAACCCCTTTTATGTATTTAGTTTTGAGGCCGTTCCAGTTTCACAGTCGTCTCACTCTAACTTTAGGTCTTTTATAAAGATTTTAGGCGATATTAAAAAATGTATTCTATAAACATCCTTCAGAATAAAATTATTATTTTATTATTATTATTCAGCAATGATCATGCGACTCAGGGCAAAGGCCTCCCTACCCTTCTTCCACTCCTCTCGGTTTAAGGTTCTCTGCGGCCAATCCTTCCAATAAGTGTCTAGCTCGTCCCGCCGTCTCCTTCTGGGCCTGCCGTGACGTCGTCTGACGTTGTGTGGGCTCCACTCAGTGATGAGTTTTGCCCACAGCTCGTCCGACATGCGGCAGACGTCACCAGCCCAGTTCCATTTTAAGTTTGCGGCTTTCTGACCAACGTCTGCGATACAATTATAAATATTTGAAACTTATTTTGCGTCTTGATTTTTCGCCTAGAAAGAGGTGGAGAAAGAATATTTGTATTTTGTTTTTTTCTTCTATATAAATCATGTATGGAAATAAAACTATTGTTTAAATATTGTTCTCATTTTTCAATATCAACTAAAATCTCCTTAAATCTTTAAAAAAGGCTTAAAATTAGAGCGAGACGGTTGTGAAGCTGGAAAGGCCTTTTATTATTATCGTAATAATTAATCACCATGCTTGCTATACGACTTTTCTTCCTTTCCGACAATTTATAGGTAACGGGCGTGTGCTCTGATGTGGCTAATATAACCTATCTTAGCTGAAAAGGTACGCGCACAGTGCGGACACGTTAGAATGCCATTGTGGTAATTATATTGTATGTTGGAGGGTGGTTTACTCCTGAGCTGATCTCGCCTACCGTCGAGATCTCTCCTCCGCTGGTCCTCAAAGTCATAAACATTTTCCTTTACCAAACGCCTCCAAACAGGTCTGTTTTTCGCTAATTCCTCCCACCGAGACGGATCTATATTGCATCTCTTCATATGCCTTTTCTGAACGTCTTTGTACCTAAGGAACTGGCCGCCTTGTTTCCGCTTGCCATCCTTGAGTTCAGAAAAGAAGATGCGCTTAGCTATCCTCTCATCAGGCATCCTCACAACATGTCCAGACCAGCGCAGCTGACGACGCATCAGGTAAACCTCAATTCCGCAGACATTAGCCCTTCGCAGGACATCCGTGTTCCTAACACGGTCAGACCATTTGATGTTTAGGATATCACGGAGGCATCTTTGGTGCTTACGTAATACTCGAATGGTCCCTAAATAAAATAGCTGCAAAGTGCATAACACTTGCATTGTTGGTCTGTGTAGGTAAATGTGAATGTACCTACAAAAAATTTAATAGTATAATTCTGTGTTAAAAAGGAAATAAGCGTGCACAACAAATAAATCGTAAATTTTGAATATCATCATAAACTATGATTTTCAGTAGAAAAATACCTGATAATATTTTTTTAAGTGTTTGGCTAAGTCACGATTTATTATCTACTTTTGAGATTATATAAATTAGATTTGTTATCGGATTAAGTATAGTTAGCTGCCAATAGTTTGTCTCTTAGAATTTGCTTTTAACATATCCTAGCAAGACTTATAATTTTTGGTGTTAATAATGCAATTGACTTAGTGACATTGATAGTAACACCTCTAAGTTTAAATAATAATATTATTGTTCGTCCTAGGAGTTGACAGAATATAAGTAGGTACCTATCTATGTTACTCGTGCTTGTCCTTAAACAGGTAAGGGTCCAAGTTCCAACAAATGACAATTAAGCTGGTGCACACCAACATTCTCTGGTTAAACAACCGTTTACTAGAAACATCTACTGGTCTGGCCCGAAACTATTTGATAAAAAGGTAGCACCTTATGGGACATTATGTAAAAACATTAATCGAGTATTTAAAAATGAAGACGTTTTTACAAAAAAACTATAAACTTGGAATACTATTGGAAATTAATTTTGTTTGATTTAGTTACTTTATTTTTTTTTAATAAAGACGAGAGTTCATTGTTAACCTTTTTCTAATTGATTCGGACCAGATTTTACTAGAATTTTAGTTAGACGGTTGTTAAACCAGAATTAATGTTGGTATACATCAGCCTTATTTGGTTGCTAGGTTGTCACAGTTGAGCAATGGCAATAAATTATTTTTTCTGAACTGTGGTATTCGCCATGGACAGCGAACACTTACACTATAGAAATCTTCAAGAATTGAATGTATACATCTCCTTAAAAATTCACTCAGCGGCTCCTCTCAGGTGACCCACATGATCTTTTGCCAACTTTACTATAAAAATATTCATCCAGTACAAACCTACATAAACGAAATAAAAAATAGATTAAAAATTGTTTTTAACTATATTAGAGAACTAGCTGTGTCCTCACGGCTGCGCCCGCGTAAGAAGTTTTATTCCAGTAATAAATGTAGCCTATGTTGCTCAGTGATAATGTAGCATTCTAACGAGAAAATATTTTTTCAAATCGGTCCAGTAGTTTTTAAGTTTATTCGTTACATACCAAAATACAAATCTTTCTTCTTTATAATATTATTATAGATCAATTATTTATTTTGTACAGGAATCTAAATATCAGTAGGTAACTATTATGCATGATATACGAAATTCATTGTTGTTATGGAGAGAGATAATTTAAATAATTGAAAGAATTGCGCTCTTATTATATCGAAAAAATGGAAAGTGGAGGGATCTCCTAACTTAATTTTTGTCCCGTAAAACACTTCATAGAAACCACGACTTCTAGTATAAAATTGCTAAGTAAAATTAATATATTATAATTATGTACTTCTCTAAAACGTGTGCAATAATTCCATTTACTGATATAATTAACAACTAATTGTGCCGCGTGCAATTCGCTCTACTGTTGAAGTTGAATTAATTATTAATGATACCTATCTACATGAAGCTTATAAAAAATGGTGCATAACTGAAACCACAATTTCCTCAGATAACTATAAAAAAGTCACTAACCCTCATATGTAAAATAAATTACATGTGGTTTGGCATAATTATGATAAGTTTGTGTGTAGGTAATTCAGAGACTCATTTCGTGATCAACTCTTAAACCAAAATTTTTTCATCAGGGTTTACTGAAATTGCCGTTTAACTCTAAAACAAAAAGTGCAACTACATGTAAAATTGAAAAAAATAGTACTCTTCCAAGTAATTTAATGAACTGTTAATGAATGCATAACATTACCTACAAAACAATTTCTCACGCTACAGTTCAAGGCCCAGCGCCATCTGTTATCGAGCAGACTCGACCGCACTGCGGTTTATATCAACGTTATCGCTGAAAAATTTTCCTGCTTTCCCAGGAGCGACACCGCGATGAGTCCAGCGCCCCCCGCCCATCGAGACAAAACAAGCCCCGCGTTCAGCGCCGCCAAGCAGTCGCACACAGTCAGCGCAGGGAAGTGTACGTACGAAATGGAACGCGATCGTTTGGGACAATGGGGCTCCGGCGACAGCACGGCGGCCAGCCGGGTGTCTGGCCTCGACCGTTTAAGACACCCGGGACTAAATAAGGTAACTTTTCTCATAACTATTTGAATTTAAGAGATCGATGACCGCGTATTTTCGTTTAGATCATGGTTGCGACTTGGCG
This sequence comes from Amphipyra berbera, assembly GCA_910594945.2. Taxonomy (NCBI): domain Eukaryota; kingdom Metazoa; phylum Arthropoda; class Insecta; order Lepidoptera; family Noctuidae; genus Amphipyra; species Amphipyra berbera. The sequence goes on along the minus strand of OU343128.1, from coordinate 17,510,570 downwards.
GAAGTGTTTAGTTCTTACAGTAAATCGTATAATCGGTGTGTGCATCGGTCTAATTTGTGTAGTGTGTCGATAGTTTCAGGTGTCAATGTCGGAGTCAGCTCACATCCACCGTACGATTGTCATGTAAATGTTTGTTTTGAACTTTATACCCGGCGTCAAAGTTCACGTGGTTCGCTAATGTCAACAAACTTGCGAGACCCAAACAAGCGTAAAAATTAATTGTAACATTTTGGTTATAAACTTTAAGTTAAAAAATAATTGGAAGTACGTACTGATGAAATAAATGCGTAAACATTCAAATAAAATAAGAAATATCATCATGACGAATCGCCGTGACTTACTAAGGCTTATTGCGTAAATATCCTATTCCTAAGCTGGAATACAATTAAACAGATAGGTACAAACATACAAATCACAGGTTTTATTAGCACACGTTCAATAAAATTAATTAATTCCTGCCCTACTAATGAAGACATAAGGAAGTTTAAATGTTACACTAGTTAGATAATTCCTTGTTTCGATGACGGTAGAATTGTGAGCACATTGCAATGAGGAAATTCACATTGACATTGGCATACTTCCGGCTTTCCGTGTTACAGATTTGATTTTGATTAAGTGTCTGTATTGCCTTGATATCAATAACAATATTTATATAGTTATTTCACGAATTGTAAAAATGTTACTCTTTCAATCGTGCCTCTTTAATGTAATTAAAATAGAAATAAATGTTTATTTATTTATTCAGAGTTTATAATAATGCTTTCACAAAAGAAGCAACCATTACTGTTACGAGTAACACGTCTGTATTTTTCTATATTTTCAATATGTAGTTTAAAAAATATACAGTGTAGTTAGTTACATACTGACAATCAATTTCTGGCTTCTTAAAATCACAAACATAATTATTTTGCTCTATTATTTTCAGAATACAATTAATGTTTTGAAAAGTGTCACTAATGTTTTCTGAGGATGTTTCATATTTAGTGTCTCTTTTGCTATTGTTTCGGATTCTTCGTTAATAACTACTATTAATAACTATTACTATTAAATAATTAGTACTATTAAATAATCTGTGAGTTCGTCTATATTTTAAAGTTGTTTGGCACGTGTTTCGTTTGCTTGTCAGTTAATTATAAAATCAATTAATGCGATTTTACAAGTTAGAATCCCTTATTACCATTCATTATGTTCAAAACGTATAACATCGTTTTTACTTTTCAATCGTTTGTGGATGATATTTGCGCGCTCTACTGAGTTTTAAATTTATGGGGAGGCAGAAAGCCATTCTCCCAGTCTATTGAAGAGACTAGGGGCTCCCTAGGCATATTATAATGTGCTCTAGAAGGGTCACACGAGTCTACAGGGGTGACGGGCTCTTCTGTAAATCTTGAATGAAGTCAGACATATTTACTTACATCATTACCTATTTTGCTCGCAATTTCGTGTGCAAAGGTTATGATTATATCATTATATTATATCGTGTGCTATTTTTTAATTAATGTATTGATGAAATCATTTACCAATTGAGTACGGGTTGCTATGGTTACCTTTTGTTTTGGTATCGGTTGGAGTTCTGCTCATCATAAAACATTACTATATACAATACTAGCTGTGTCCTCACGGCTCCGCCCGTAGCTTATGTTACTTAGTGATAATGTAGCTTTCTAACGGCAAAAGAATTTTTGAAATCGGTTCAGTAGTTTTTAAGTTTATTCGTTACATACAAAAATACAAATCTTTCCTCTTTATAATATTAGTATAGAAGTATAGATGACTAATGATTCACAAACAGGCAATTATTATTTTCTGTTAATAACCTTCTAAAGTCACATGATCAGCAAAAACCCCGCAAACAGACTATGATTTTTAAAATTTTTACCAGTCATTGTTAACACTTCATATTAACTTGTTTTCGACACTTTACCTTCACATTTATTAGCGGTTATGTGTCTAATGGCCAAATACTCAAACGCTATTTAACGCTTTATATGTCGAACGTATACTTTTAAATTGTCGATAATTTCGTGCTGTCACTATCACTTCACCTTAGAGTGACAGAGACAGCACGAGACTTACAAGGGAACTTAAAATTGAGTAGCGTTTGAGTATTTCATCATTAATACATGAAAGTCATAAAAGTCTCTTTAAAATATGTTACTTTATTAACCTAGTGTAAGATCTTGACAATAATAGTCATAGATCATGCTGTTATAAACGTTAGCTGAGGAAAATCTTTACATAGGTAGTATAAAACAAAGTCGCTCCCGCTTTCTGTCCCTATGTATGCTTAGATCTTTAAAACTACGCAACTACGGTTTTTTAGTAGATAGTGATTCAAGAGGAAGTTTTATATGCCTCACATTAGTATCTACATTGCACCCGTGCGAAGCCGAGGCGGGTCGCTAGTTAAATATAACTCATTACTTATTTACGGTCTTTCGCGTACTCTTTACATAAAAATTTAAACGTATAAGGTTTCAATATGTCATAAAATATTAGTAATATTACATAATCTAATGTACAGTAGGGGAATGATAAGGTTCGTCAGTTTTCAAATTCATTCCTTTCCCACTTCGCAGGCACATGTTACCTTTTCAAACTGTTGAACGGAAAAGACCAATGCATAGAAAATTATGTTTAATTATTGGGTAGCAAAGATCAAAATTGCCTTTTACCTCCATTATGAAGTGTTAGTGCCAAGTTAATGACTTTGATTTGGTTTAAGGAGTTTTGTTGTAAAATTAATGACATCAATCAAATCGATGATTAAATAGATTGGCATTACTTGTCTGTCATCATGTCACTATAATATCTTGTCAAAAAATACTAGTATTTTCTTTTCTATAATGTTGGCAATACGTAGTCGGTAAAATAGTTCATTTCTTGCACTGTGCAAGCAAAAATAGACCTTAAGGTGTATAACATTTTCATTCCGCGACTGTACAATAAATGTCGTGTCACTATGTTAGTGTGTCACCATTTTCTATAATATCGGTAACGCCTAATGATAGCTGCAAACTGTTAATCTATTTTACGAAGGAAAAGTACCCGAGGAATGCATACAAAAACATGATAACTAATTAGGTACCCACTTACTTTTTAAAGTAGAAACAATGTATTAACATGCAACTTGTCTGCTTTGTAATTAAGACTATACTTATTAACATGCGTACACCGTATTTCGGTGCCAGTTAGTGTAGTTTCTAATTTTTGGTGCAACACCGTATTTAAAATTTAAGAAATTATTAATTTAAAAAAGTTTCGCATTAGTAAACTTCACACACGCATTGGCAATTAAGTGTGTGAAACTTAACACTTTAACTTTGAAGGTGATATTATAGAAACTTCTCATCCATGAATCCAGACACGTTAGTATAGGATATACCACCTATATATCAGATTACACGGATTGTAGACCAATGAAACTTGATGTAGAAATTAAATTGCTTTTATTTCACAGTATAACAATTTGTCGACTGCTTCCAACCGATGCTCGTAACAGAATGTGTCACCGACCAAAACGTTATCTCCTCCGGCAGAATCAACCGTCATTTAGTTTTTAAAATGAAATTGTTGCCAGCATAAAGAAATAAAGAATGAATCAATTATTTAGTAAAGTTAATATTAAATTAATTAGCTACAAATTTACAAACCCTAACAATCGACCATCCTGACAACGTGTGCGTCCCCGCACACGGCCCCAGGTGGAACCCTAACAATCGTATTCTTGGTCAGCAACACAGTCTTAACAACATGACAATAAATAAATTTAAAATAAAACCTTACTTAGTTCGCTAAAGACTCTACTTTTGCAAAGAAAAACAATGCTATTAATGATAATTATACAAATATATAGAAAACATCTAATAGAAACTTTTACCTAGATATTAAACAATTACGACAGTAAGTATTTGCAACAAGTGATTAATATTTACGACAATATTTCTTTTATTCTGTAAACTTTGCGTTTTAAACAGTCTTAATGTTACAGTGTTAAACATTTTAAGAACAAAATTTAATCTATCTTGAATTGCTTTAATTTATATAATATCAAAACAATAATTTACTGTTTACAGAACTTAGACTTAATTTGCAGTTATAATAGAGAACAACAAAGAGAAATTACATTTCTCAACCGAACAAATCAAATTCCGGTTAACTGCAAAAATGATAATCAATATTGGACCCAAACGATCGATTATTTTGGGTTACCAACCATAGAGAGAATGACAAAGCCTTTAATGCCAGAACTACAAGCCCCACTGCGGCACCTGTACCAACTAGAGTACACAAGACGATCGATTACTTGTGACTGTGCACCGAGATAGCTTGTTCTGGCACTGTACGCTCAAGACACGAACTGATCGATTCAGTTACGTGCTTGATCGCCCAATAAAACGCGCAAAGGACGATCGATTACCTTTGAAAGCGCCTTCTCAATTGCCCTCGGCATAGTTCTATCAAAACACGAACCGATCGATTGTCGTGTTTGATCTGAAAAAATACAGAAAACAGGTATGTAGTTACAAGCCTCTCATAACCAACAAGGTTAAAGTTAGAAAGACGATCGAATTGTTAGTCGCTTTCTTCTGAAGTGTTTATGTCAGAATCATTTTCGTTCACTTTTAACGCAGCTATGTGAATCCAAGGCCTCATACGATCCGCTGCTACTATAGTTGGCCGCTTATTTTGTGTGCAACCTAAACCCGGAACAGGAGCTACCTTATACCGATCTTTTCCTAAAACTTCAACAACGCGATATGGTCCTACATATGTGGGCATAAGTTTTTTACTTTGCCCATCATTTTTAAAACACGTTTTGGTTATTTTCACTAAATCATCTACTTTATAAACTACTGCTGGCTTTCTTCCTTCATCATATTTCTGTTTTTGCCTAACCTGTTCCCTATCTATCTTATCTTTAACTTCATGACGTATGTCAGATCGGTCGCTATTTTCACGTGTTTCTTCAGCGATTTCATTCATAATGGGATTTATTTCTACATTCATGCAGGTACCAAACAACACCTCCGAAGGGGTCCTGCCCGTAGACTTCTGGATAGTGTTGTTGAGTCCCCACTGAACCTTTCCCAAGTGACTGTCCCAATCTTTTTCGTCATATTTTACATTAAATGTTTTGAGTGAGTCAAGAATGGTACGATTATACCGTTCCACTTGACCATTAGACCTGGGGCTAGCTACAGTATTTAATATATGCTTGAAACCTTTGTCAAGGGCAAATCTTTTGAATGCGTTAGAAGTAAAGCAACTACCCCGATCACTCACAAGTCGGTCAGGGATCCTAAAGGTGTAAAATATATCCTCCAAAATCTTAATAACATTTTGGGTGTTCGTGTTTCTGACAGGTTTCACGAAACAAAATTTCGTGAATCCGTCCACGACTACAAGAAGGTGAGTTTGACCCCTATTAGATTTTACGAAAGGCCCAAGGTGATCAACGTGAAGAGTATGAAACGGCACCTCTATCTTTGTGATAGGATGGAGGTGACCCTCGCGCGTATTCGAATTATTTTTCGCGTAAGCACATTCGATGCAGGCGTTCACGTATTTTTTTACGAACTTGGACATTTTGGCAAACCAATAGTTTTTCTTAATTCTTTCCAAGGTTTTTTCGGTGCCAAAGTGTCCAATGTCATCGTGGTTCATACGACAGAGTTGCCACCTTGCACCTTTCGGCACCACCCATCGAATATTTTCCTTATCACCACCGATACAACGAAATAACTTTCCGTCTTTTAGAACATAATTTTCACGTATATAGTTGAGACCTTTCTCATCAAGGCCGCTACTCAAAATATTCCTGATCCTACTCAATTCTGTGTCTCCAAGTTGGAGCGTTTGCAGCCAATCGTCGTCAGTAATTGACATTACAGTAGGGAACTGATCAACAACAGGTTCCACATCGTCAGCAATAGGGTTTCGGGACAATGCATCGACGTGACCCATTTTCGTGCCTGCTCGATATTCGATGGAACAATCAAATTCTTGCAATGTCAACCACCAACGTGCAATCCTCGGGATAAGGTCTCGTTTCAAAAACGTAGAACGCAACGCGCTGCAGTCAGTAATGATCTTAAATTGTTTGCCTAGCAAATAAACTCGAAACTTTCGCAGAGAAAATACTACGGCTAATGTTTCCAACTCATAAGAGTGGAAATTCTTTTCCTCCGGCGAAGTTTGCCTACTATAATAAGCCACTGGGCGAAAAGGTTCACTTCCTACCACACGCTGAAGAAGAATGCCACCAATACCAACCCTGCTGGCATCAGTGTGTAGCTCGGTTTCTGCCGCAGGATCATAAATCGCGAGAATAGGTCTAACTATCAATCTGGACTTGAGACTTTCGAAAGCCTGCTGCTGGCTATCACTCCACTCCCAAGCTGCACCTTTCTTCAAAAGTTTGCTGAGAGGCGAGGCTAAATGGGCGAAATCTTTAATGAACTTGCGGAAATAGCTAGCTAAACCTAAAAATTGCCGAATGTTGTGTACGTTTTCAGGACGTGGAAAATCCTGTACACTTATAATTTTTCCTTCACCTGGCCTGACACCAGCGGCGCTAATCTCGTACCCAAGGTAATTGATCTTGTCACTAAGAAAGTTACATTTAGCGAGGTTCAAAGTGAGGTTTGCCTTCTCCATCAGCTGCAGTACTTCTTCGAGACGTTCTAGACATTCTGCGGAATGTTTGCCCGAGATTAGAATATCATCTATGTATGCAGTAGCATTTCCGAAACGGGTTGATCCCAGCAGCGTATTCATCATTCGCTGGAATACGGCTGGTGCGTTCGCCAGACCAAACGGCATTCGATTGAATTCGTACTGGCCATCTGGCGTGACGAACGAGGTGAAACTTTTGCTTCGCTCGGAAATAGGCACTTGATAGTAGCCTGAGGCAAGATCAAGTGTTATAAAGCAAGCTTGACCCGTTAGACGAGATATCTCGTCTTCGATGATGGGCATAGGGTATCTCTCCTTTACCGTTACCGAATTTAGCATTCGGTAATCAACGCACATCCTCAACGACCCATCTTTCTTACGAACGAGCAAAATTGGACTTGCATACTCTGACACGGACTCTTTAACTATTCCGGCATCTAACATTTCGGCTATCATGGAGCGTACTTTCTCCCGCTCGTGATGAGACAATCTGTATGGGCGATATACTATAGGACGCTTACTATTTAATTCTATGTGCATTTCCGTGATATTGGTGCATCCTAAATCCTTAAGGGAAGTGGCAAAACAATGTTTGTATCTTTTTAATAAACCCATAAGACGCTGTCTATCATAAACGGACACTTGATCACCGACACGAACCTGATCCTCATTAAATTCATTACTACCCGTAGTTGATATTTCTAACGACGGTGCCTCAATAACCTTATTAACGAAATCAACTCTATCTGCACGACAGAAACATGATTGTTTTGAAATCCGACAAAAACTTGAACATGGAGTCACTGTTATATCAATACGACCGCTTCTTACATGATAAAGACCTCCGAAAACATAATATTGCCTATTAGGTTCTCCAGCGACACTATTTTTGACCAAAACACTACCAGTAAACGAAGATTCAATCTGAGCTCTTACAGTCGCGGGGCCATAGAGCTCTAAGATACTAACCGATTGAATTTTAAATGAGCGTTCATTACAGTCAGTTACTTCAGATGGTGGCAATTCATTGCCAATATCTAGAAATTGCAACTTATTCACATTTTTAAAAGCGATAATGTGAGGCTGCTCTGTGTAAGACTGCCCTATTAATACCGGCTTATCCAACAATTCGTCGTTCACAACCTTACACAAAACATTTGCATTAACTTCATCGACGGTTATATCGAGTGACAACTCCCCTAATGACTGCACTATACTGTTGCCAAAGCCTTTCATTCCCGATTGGACATTGTTGTGAGACAATCCTAGACAATCGGCAACAGACTTCTTTATAATAGTGACGTCACTACCAAAATCCACAAAGGCTGCGAAAAGAACGCCATTAACTCTCACTTCCTTGATAAATTTTGCATTTGGATTTAAACTATTTTGCATACTAATAGAGTCAATGCACATTGTTTTTTGTACGCTAGCTGTTTTAACTGATTTGTCGTCTAGCTTTACACGGCAATTTTCAGATGTGTGCCCGACTTTAGCACACTTAGAGCATTTTACGATAGGCTTTGGACAGTATAAGAAACTGTGTCCTACCTCTTTACAGTTATAACAGCCAATGTTAGAACCGGGCTTCGCGCCTGATTTCAGTTTCGAATTGTGACCAACATTAAACCCTTCAGAACTCTTTGTTTTGAAAGGGGTTCGGTCAACTAACTGTTGGTTTGGATCTTTATTACTAATTAAATATTGTAAGAGCTGATCGGGGTTAGAGCAACGCAATGCGAGTGCACCGGATCTTAAAGTTCGATCGCTTAAACCGTGAATAATGCAGTCTACAGCGCGATTCCCATCAATATCGCATCGGTTGAGAAGTGTTAATTTTTCATAATAATAAACCTCTATGGGCTCATGAAATTTACTTTTTCTTTTTAGCATCTCCTCCAAGGCCTGGCCATAGTTTTGTTCAAAAGGAAATGCATTTAATAACTTATGCTGCCATTCTTCCCAAGTGAAAAGAATCGAATTAAGGCCCTCGTACCAAGTTTTTGCCAGACCTTGAAGCTTCTGCATAGCAAAATGAGTCGTGGTTCTATCGTCCCAGCCGTACACAGAAGCACACTCGTTTACTTTCTTTATCCAGACATCAACTCGTTGTGTCTTAGCGGACGGGTCAAAATTTGGTAGAATATTTTTATAATCAATTTTTTGAGAATGTGTACTTTTGGAAGGCGACTGTGACGTTAGACCATTTCTCATATATTTTAAAATATCAACTACATCTCTTTTAGAAAATGAAGGGCTACGTGACCTTTTAGACTGTCCCGCGTCAGCACGTGGTTCTGGGCGGCACGCTCGATGCCGCTGTGCACGATGTTCATCCTCTTTTCGGCGCGATGAGTAGCGGCGACTCCCTTCACGAAACTCGCTGGCTGGACGCGATGATGTACGGCGACGCTTTTCTTCTCCAAGGAGTCGTTCGCGTTCTCGTTGCAGTTCACGTTCCAGCATCTCAACTCGCTCGAGGCCTCGTTCTTGATCCCGGTCTTGTTCGCGGAGACTAGGGCTGCGAATCCGGGCACGGCTACGACTCCGAGATACAGAATGAAGAACAGGTGTTTCACGCCTACGACTGATTCGGTCTAGGGCCCGACTCCGGCGGCCCGGTTCGTCCATTGTCTGAAAAGGATTGCGTCGCATAGCAAACGCAAAGAAAGATAATGTTAAATAACTGTTACAGATACAGACACGAAAAAAAAAAAAAAAAAAAAAAAAAAAAAAACTAAGGGTAGTCGATAAAAGAACACGTGCATATCTCGAAAACTATGCATCTTAGACAAAAAATAAGCGAATTTTCTCCACCCTTTAGAATACCCCGCAGCAAGTAGCATGCTAACATCTTACCAGAAAATGAAAGGTCATATTATGACCTTCAGGTCAGGACCCATTTTTTTTTTTTTTTTTTTTATAAAATCTAAATTTATTTTAAAATAGGTATAATAAATGGTGGGAAGGAGTATAAATCTAATGACCTTGGTTTTGGACACAGGTCGTTAAGATATAATTTACCCAGTAAATTGTATGTGCAGTTAAAATAATGAAAGAATATCAAGAACCTTTACTACCATTAAACTGTTGGTTAGCTAACTTAATCATAGATTGATCATTGAAACAAAGAAATACAACATATAAAATCATTCTATACAATAGGAGCCAATAATTAGGCGTGTACTTACGTTTGAAGTTAGTTGCGTTATCCCACTTCTGATATATAGGATATACCACCTATATATCAGATTACACGGATTGTAGACCAATGAAACTTGATGTAGAAATTAAATTGCTTTTATTTCACAGTATAACAATTTGTCGACTGCTTCCAACCGATGCTCGTAACAGAATGTGTCACCGACCAAAACGTTATCTCCTCCGGCAGAATCAACCGTCATTTAGTTTTTAAAATGAAATTGTTGCCAGCATAAAGAAATAAAGAATGAATCAATTATTTAGTAAAGTTAATATTAAATTAATTAGCTACAAATTTACAAACCCTAACATTAGTGACGATTTTACGGATTTAGATGTCAGTTATTATATTCTGCCTAGCTTTTTCCCAACCATGTTGGGGTCAGCTTCCAGTCTAACCAGATGCGGCTTAATACCAGTATTTTACCTATACGGCGACTGCCATCAGACCTCCGCAACCCAGTTATTGGGTAATGCCGATATCCTAAGGTTAGATCGGTTGTCAGACTTTCGGGCTTCTGACTTCCCGTAACGACTGTCATAGGTATTCGTATGACACCCGGGACCGACTGTTTAACGTGCTCTCCGAGTCACGGAGGGGTCTCGATGTGTAACGAACGGTCACCCATTCACGGACTGACCGCGGCAAGCGCAGCTTAACCTCGCAAATCGTATGATCCGCGCGGTTGGTAACTAGCCATGAGCCAGATGATTTAGATGTCAGTTATGAAGACAGTTAATGTACTGCATAAAATTGAAGCAAACTGCTCTGTAAATACGATTAATTAGGCACGATAATTAAAGAGCCATCATGCCCTGTGTACCCTGATAGCTGCTCGTTCCGGAACTAATGGACGCTACTGATAACGCTAAACTCATAGCTAAGTTGTAGCAGACTCAATTTAGATTGCCATCGACACGCTAAGAAGAAGAAGATTAAAGACTATATATCTAATAGTAAACTGCCTTGTCGGTCTGGTGGTGGCAAGCGCGACTGCTGATCGTGTGGCCTGGGTTCGATCGCCAGGTCGGGCAGTGTTATTGGGTTTTTCCGTGTGAAATTCCTCAGTAGCAACCCAGAGTTTGAATTTGTGCCCAGTTACACGATTCGATTTTAGTTGATCAACTGCTAAATCGCATGCGATTTGAACCGTCTGAACAAACTTTCAATCAAATAGAAGCAACAAAAACGTTTCAAATTTTGTTGATCAAGTCAGTTGATCAACTAGAATCGAATCTTGTGAACCTGGTATAATCGAGAGGTTCAGACGAGCCGAATCGCTTTCCACAAATGACATGATCAACAAAAATTTAAACGTTTTTGTTGCTTCAATTTGATTGAAAGTCTGTTCAAACGGTTCAAATCGCATACGATTTAGCGGTTGATCAACTAGAATCGAATCGTGTGAACCTGGTATAATCGATTGTAATTTACAATAGTTACCTCGATTCAGAGGGTCTCAACTACTTATTTATTAACAACGTACGTAAAATCGATACAATAGTCTATTTTCGTAAGCCAGACCATTCGGTTACTAAGTAACCTGTGCCAATCCAAATAAAGCAGGTCGTCAGTTCTGAAGAGGGCATATAATTATTGATTTTGTAGACGCTGCGTCGGCTTAATATCGTGTTTCTAAGTATGAAGTCCGATTTACACATACATTAGTTTACTTGCCGATTTAGTGAACTTAGTTAAGTAGGTACTGGACTTAACTCGCTTAATATACGTCCAAATGAGGTTCCTACTAAACTCTCCTACTCAAAAGAGTTTTTTTACTGGAAGTACTTATAAAATAATTAAACATTTTCTGTATGACTCTATATTTAATTAAAGACATACCTTGTGCGTTCATCTCCATCTAACAAGAATGTGATAGAGCGCGAGACTAGAATATGGAGGGATCTCCTTAGCTAGAAAATACAGCATTCCATTAAATTTTGATGACGTTATAAATATACGCTAATGCTGAATCAGATCACGGATTCCATCCGTAGCGTTGTGTCATATCTTGAAGAGTTTTAAAATTGAGAATTATTTCTACTTACCGTAATGACACGTTCAAGAAATCAATACTTTGGAAGCCAACAGTAATTGATCCAAGTAATATTCTTGGTGAAATTGAGTTAAGTAACATTTATGTGGCCTATTATGGCTCAATTCAACATTTTAACTAATAATTCCATTAAATGAAAACCTTAATCTTGAATCAGTTGGCGTCCAAGGTATCCAAATATACATAGATAATTTAAAAGAATAACATTCTATACAAGCAGTTCCAGCCTTTATTAACAATTTTTAAAATTAAAGATAGAGGATTATTTTTTTAATTTTCTCGTAATTATTAGAAAATTTTCATAAAAAATGTATTAGAAAAATTTTTTGAAGACAAATAATATGCATGACTTCTAATTCTGCTGACCTCACAGGACTTCTATCAATAAGATAAACTCACGTACAGTCACTCACACACGTACGACCGGTGGGTGTGTCGCTCCGTCACACGGCCGATACACAAGGTCGCCCGCATTAGCTTGGTCATGATCAAAGCCGTATCTGCCGTTAATAAAACTTCTGCTGAGTTCTGATTTATAAGTTTATCTGCTTAATTGTATTTACCATAAATAGGTAAATCTGTTTCAGCGAACTAATTTATCTCAGTTCTACTCGTTATTATGCAATAGTATATCAGTTTCGTACTATTTTCATTCATTACGGAGGTCTACCAGACGTCTGTCATCTACTTTTTCTTGGCCTATTCACCGTATTTAGCCTCTTCCTCCTAGCCTTTTCCCAATTGTGTTGGGATCAGCTTCCACTCTAACCAGATTCGGCTAAATATCAGTATTCTACACGGAGCGACTGCCATCAGACCTCCGCAACCCAGTAACTGGGCAATACCGATATCCTAAGGTTAGATTACCTTACTTTGCTGAACATTAAAATTCTATATTTCCTTTTAAATATTTTTAGGTGACTGTTTATTCAGAATGTTTTGTGTTTATCCCAGAAATAAACCACATCATAAGACTGGCAGCATTCCCAGATTCGCATAGTGATATCCCCATCAGCAATTAAAAATAAGTTCGGTCATAAATAAGTTATAAATACACAAAGACTATTAGTTATAATCGTTGGCCTGCCTTAACCCTGACCTTGTGGTGATTCAATCGAGTAGTAAATCAATCGCACGACACACCTGTGTTCAATGTCTATGAATCGTTACACTCCAACCTGATTTGTCATGAATTCAATTAAAATCTATTTAGACCAGGGCATAGTATAAACAGGTCAGAATATTAAATAGATATAGATGACCTGAAAAAAGGCAGTGCTGTCACGCTAAATTTTAAAACAAATATTGCTTTGTATTTTGGCTTTAAGAAAGCAATATTTAATATTCCTGCAGTTGTTATCAAATATTGAACATTGATTACAGCTTGAGTATCGACTCAGGCTGTAATCAAATGTAAAAACAAAACGATAACAACGATAAAAATAATATTACAGAAAATAGAAAATTCATTGTGAACACAAAACAATTGTCACCTTCAAGAATCGGAAAAAAATACGGAACAGATCATCAGATAAAAATATTGTACTTCATCGTATCAATTCTGGTTTTGATCATATTTATGATACGTTATCGCTATGAAATTGTGCTTTATGAGCAGTGATAACAAGTAATATAAAAGATTCGTAAAACTGCGTCATAGACATAATAATGCACACGTTGCACAGTTGACAATATTTATTAAAATCTGATTCTAATATGAATACTTTATCATAAGCTATTCTTGTGGAATTTTTCCAAATTGATAGGTAAAGCAGTGATAGCGTAGCGGTTGAATCCTTGCCTTCCATGCAGAAGGGTTTGAGATCGATCCCGGCTCTTCTACCTCTGACTTTGAATTCATGTGCGGATCAGAATTTGATTATCACTTGCGTTAACGGTGAAACAAAAACATCGTGAGGAAACCTGCACACATGAGAGGACTCCATAAAGTTCTCGATGGTGTGTGTAGTCTGCCAACCCGCACCAGGCCAGCGTGGTGGACTAAGGCTTAAATCCTTCTCATTCTGAGAAGAGGCCCGTGCCCAGCAGTGGGACTGTAATGGGCTAATTATGTTTTATGTCATGATAGTTCCTGTATTTCGCCGGAATCATTATCTGAAACGATTTGATAGCCAGAATGAAGTTCGTTAGTTACTTTCGAATCCATTAACACAAACTTGTTTTGACTTTTTCCAAAAATTACGGCACTATTATGGAATATGCTAAGGAACTTCTGACTCATGAAATTCCTATATTAAAACCGAAATAGCCAAGCAACATTTTGTGTAAACTTCTAATTATTTCGCCAGACATCGGCCAAATTTCCAATTGCGAAATTTCCCCCAACCAATGGTAAATAGTTTCTACACAAACATGTTTTGGGACCTATAGTTCCAAATGCTTTTGTTCAAGTATGCCCAGAGAAAAGTATTATAACCAATTTGCCCTAATGTGTTGACTTACGTTAAGACTTCCCGCTTTGTTCACACACATATTTATCACTAGCGGCCCGTCCCGGCTTCGCACGGGTGGAAATTTTTCCCGTTTTTGCAACATTTTTCATAAATGCTCCGCTCTTATTAGTCGTAGCGTGATGTTATATAGCCTATAACCTTCCTCGATAAATGGACTATCCAACATAAAAATATTTTTTCAATTCCAACCAGTACTTCCTGAGGTTAGCGCGTTCAAAAAAACAAACTCTTCAGCTTTATAATATTAGTATCCTTGAAGAAAATCTCAAATCACTATTGATATCGAGTGTTATTCAAGCTTATAATTCTAACGATTACAAAAAAATTGTCTGTCATCTACGTACTTGTATTTTTCAGTTCATCATCATCATTAACAGATAAATATTACCTGTTCATAAATTAACGTCATAAAAACAGACAACAATGACGTCGTATCTAAATATGTTTGTCAGACTAGATCGATAGTAACGAGACTTTATGAATAAGCATAATTAAACGTGCGTCATCAGGCACCATACAAAACAGGAAACATGAAAATGCTTTTCAAGATTCGACATAAAGCGTCTAAGGTCAAGAATGTGACGTCACTTCCATCCCTTATTATAATAGCTTTCTGGCGCCGTCACAGATTAGAATTCTTTCTTTGTCGTAGCATACTAGTTTTACTTCCCACTTCATCCGTATTCTAGCCAAAGGAAAAATGAGGGTATCTCGATGTAATATTCAAGTTGGCATTTACGTTTTATTCCAGTCGGTTGTGCACAGAATTGGAACGAAATGTTTTGTTTTATCTCTTTCAAGTATTCTCGGTTACGTATCAAAAGAGCGAGTCCCCCTAAGCTCTCGAGGGATTTTCAGTGGAACGCGAGGACGACTGTTAAATTGCATTACTTTAATGATCGGTTCCTGTAAATAAAAACAAATCGTTTTGTTTACCAATGGTAGCATGTTTTATAACGAAACTGGGCATTTAAATAGTAAGCTAACTTTACTTGTGATAGCTACTTCCATATTATGGAAGGGTCTTCTACGAAAACCCATGCGATCTTTGCTTCATTATTGGTAAAGATACTTGAGTCATGTACTTATTTGTCTGTTATTTGAAGTATAATGGTTATTTATGTACTCGTGTACGATAATGTGAGTGAGAGGTCATCCCTTAATTCTACAAGTGACAGCCATAAGTTATAATGTAAATTAAGATTCTCTATCAAAATGTTCTAAACTACTCTATTTCATTACTTATACGGATTGAAGGTCTCAGTTTGTTGTTATTAGTAGACAGAATTGACGTAGCTTTATTTACTTTCGAATTAAGACACAAGGAAATAAAATAGAACGTTAGGAAGTTATTCGATGTGTTGTGTGAAAATGGCAACCGATTATTTACGAGGCCGCCTTAGGAATATTTTGTTCTTTCAAGTTAATATGTTGTATTTATCTTGGCATACATTAAGTAGGGCTGATTAAGATATAAATAAGTTAAGAATCTTTTTACATTACTTAATATTCAAATGCTTAACTCGCCTTGCTATGGTAGTGATTACCGTCAACATGCTGCTTATGTCCATTAGTATAAAATCCCATATTATTATCCTCTTTATGATAATAATTATAAATCAGCAGATATTTAAATAATTTTAAACCAAAAATACAATTCTCCCCACAGTATCAATAATATTGAAATTACAGAATTATGGTGTGTAAATTCTAAATGATTAAAACCCGGTTCCTATGGCCAAAAACGAATCGTTTTGCTTACCAACGGTAGCATTTTTTATTGCGAAACTGAGCATATAAATAGACTCGTAAGCTAATTTTACGTGTGATTGCTACTATCGTTGGGAGGGTCTACTATGAAAAGGTATGGTAGGTCTTCGCTTTATTATTGGTAAAGATACAAGTTTTAATTTTAACTAATAACGCTCGGTAATTCACAGGAATGGGCCATAAGACGTCATTAATCACTCTTGGTGTAAATCAGTATGACTCTTCTTCTTCTTTCTGCCCTTATTCCACACTAGGTGGGGTCGGCACAACATGTATTTCGTAAATCCATGTTGTTAGAGGTTTTGGCTTATTTTTTTATGACCGGCCGCCTGCCTGTCATCAACCCTCCTTGGGAATACTCGTTGTGCCGTCGTGCGGGTTACCCAATGTCCTTGCTGATATTATGTACTGGGTCCCCAAATGGTATGCTTGTCAATCTTATTGCCGACAACTAAGCGGACTGTGTTATTCTTGGTGGAGTATACTTGCAGTTCCTCGACCCACTCATTCAGTTTTGATAGGGAGTTTTTAGAGTAGAACACCTTTTATTAAATCAATAGTAATTTTATGAAATACAAGGATAGTCGGAAAGGGCGTACTAAGCCGAAAGGGTGTTAAAGTACCTATAATAAGGGATAACTTTTGTTATCTGTGATATCATGTGTCGTCTATGATAGATAAATGTTGTTTGATTACGATGATTGTGTCACAACAAAAGTCCCTAGGTTGTGACACAATCATCGTAAACTAATATAGCACCGTTAGCTTCTCTGTAAAAACTTGATGTCAATGTTCTGTATCGCTCCTGTCCCGTTGTATCCCAAATACCAAGCTTGACTTGACTTGGTGTAAATCAGTATGACACAGTGCATTAAAAGAGCCTCCACGAGTGACGATATTTAAGTATGCTCGGCGCACCCCGCGCATTCAGCTCCGCTCGCTACCAACCTTGCTGACTGGCTTAACTTTTTAATGGCGTATAAGCTATTCTCGTATATCTCGTGCCGAGCAAAAAAAAGTATGACTATAAATCAATGTACTAAGTTCAAGGAAAAAAAACTATATCTTATTCAACTTGGCTTGAGACAAAGTATAAACAATCTTACTATATCCTTTTGTGGTGAAATACGAAGTAGGCAATGAAAAATTCGAAACTTACTTCAATATGAAGTTTTTCAAGTAAGATCACACAATTTCCTTTTGTTAGATTTTTTAAATATATTTTACTGAATATCTTTTTATTAAGAGTATCTAGTCAAATGTTGTTTACACTTTGTCTCAATCGAAGCTGAATAGAGTATACCTACCTTATGAACAACAGCCTGAATAGAGATAAAAGTTACGTGGTACTTAGCCAGACTCACAGACGCCTATCAATTTAGGTCAAAGCGCTAGCGAATAGGTAAAAAACCTACCAGAGGGGCAGAGATAAAAATTGCAATTTATTAATCATATTCAAACGTGGATTATGTTATCGTAAAATTGATTTTCATTGAGATAAGAGGGATTAATTCAAGTGTGTTAATTGAATCGATCGTGCGCACGGTAGAGAAACGGCCAAGTTGCAAAACTTTTTTATAAAGTAGAAAGTTTTGATCCATTATAATTTGGCAGATTCGTTTCAAATATTTTTATTCATAACATCACGTCGTTCCATAATTCCCCGAAGGGTTGTGCAGAGGTGTATAGTAACACCCTCATTTCGCTGTTATGTTTAAGTGCCATGCAATAGAGGGCGAGACTATTGCCATTAACCAGGCACAAATCCAAACTCCGGGCTGCTACTGAGGAATTCCACACGGAAAAATCCAATAACAATTTGCCCGGCCTGGGGATCGAACCCAGGACCTCACGATCAGCAGTCGCACTTGCCATCACTAGACCAATGAGGCAGTTATATTTTTATTCTTCGTTTTAATATAAATATATATATCAAGCAGCTGAAATTGCACGCTCAGGTATTTTATTTTAAAATAATCCCAACATTTTATCCAAGTTAATGTTAATTCGGTCTTAGACAAAGACAAACTACATAGATATAAAGAAGCCTGTAGTTTTATAGTCTCATTACCTTCCCCTAACAAAGGTAAATACAGTAAATAGACATCGTTACTCAGTAAGTCTTCGTCGTGTTTTCACGAACATATTATACAAGAGAGGGTTTTCGTACTTTGAGCATGAAAATCAGAAAACGAAAGGTTATTAAAATAAATTAAGGCTAAGGTGTGTATATGGCAATACATCGATATAAAATCAAGTGGTCTATCTGGCGGTACGGCAGTGCCCCCGCCAAGTCTAGCATGTATTTGTAAATGTGGCATCATAAAAACACACTACTACTATACATAATTGTTTTTGTGTGCGTAGATTCAGTTAGGGTTGGTTGCATGTCACAGTTAATTGAATCATCGACTCGATAATCCTGAAACACGCCTTAAGCCTTAGTTTGTGGGGGCGGCTTACCGTCGTCATGGTAACTAGATAACTTTGCTCCACCGGCGTTATAAAAGCTATGTAAACGACGGAACCGTCACGCAGTCGGTGTGAAGTGGTCTTTGTGTGTTTCTCTTGTGTTTTTACGTATTAAGACCGTTTGGAATAAAGTTTTAATTGCTGTGGTCACATTTGCGCGGGTTTTGCTAAAACGTCGCGGTTTTTTAATATTGTTGAATGAGTGAAACTTGTGTAGGGCGAGAATGTGGCCGTCATTGTGAAATATGACACTTTGTTTCGCGGTTAACCGCAGTAACAATATGATAAGAAAAAAGTATTTTTAATATAATGTAAACTATTAATTCGGAAGTAACGTAGCGTGATAGTTTCGTATTGTATAGAAACATGATAATGGTAAAAGCTCACATTTATTTTTGAACGAAAAAGATTTCGACTATCTCAACAGGCTTACACCAATGTAGTGTTCTAATAAATACTTTAGAAAAAGACTTCAAAATCAGTAGTTCAATTCAATTCACCAGAAATAGCAATAGTCAAAGTCAAAGTATTTATTTCAATTAGGCACATAAAAGGCAATTATGAACGTCAAAATGTACAAAAAAAAAGATTCTAGTCGCCCCTTCCAGACTAGTTTCGTATGGAGAAGAATGGGCAATAAACTCCACCGTTACTCTTTTAAAATGTCTTACAATATTTTGTATAGGTACATTAATTATACAAGGTTAGTCAGAAAGGGGGTACTAAGCCGCGAGTATCACTGATGACTATTTTAAAGCAAGTGTTAAAATTTCAAAATTCGATAATTTCTATTTGAATGCAAACATATTTTTATCTAGTTTAAAAAAAAACCTGCTTTAGTTATGAATTCAGAAAATTCAGTTTCTAATCCGTGACCCCAAATATGACCTAAATAGTAAACTCAGCTGATCATAGCTATGGACAGATAGATTTTAACATATTTTTTACGAAATCTTTGAAAAGCTATTTCTCTTAAACTATCGAGTTTTGGGGAAAGTTGTAGAACAAAAGTTATCCCTTATTATGGGTACTTTAACACCCATTCGGCTTAGTACCCCCTTTCCGACTAACCTTATATATGTGAAGCCAATGCACCTAGAATAAAATTACTATACCACAATAGGTATTTTAAAGTTGATTTGACCAGACTGACCATCAGTCAGGTTTCCTTGCTCCGTACTATGTGAATGTAGGTTATAGTATCGCTGGGCCATTGTCTGTCAGTGACCTTGTCCAGTATCTAGGCGTCCTATGAGCTAGGTTACCGGCACACCCAGTACATATCCTTGCATTGTCAGTTATTGTGCTCGCATGAAAGTTGATATTAAATGTTACGGTAGTTTTATACATAATGATATACTGTAGTTGTTAATTGTTGAAGGTAACTTTAGATTTGTATTTTTTAGACTTTGGTCATCTCATATGGTTTTCTTTTTTAACCGACCTCCAAAAAAGGAGGAGGTTCTCAATTCGACTGTATGTTTTCTTTTGTATGTTTGCTCCGCGATATCTTTGCTAATTATGAACCGATTTTAATGATTTTTTTTTTGTTTGTCCGAGTATTCTTTCGAAGTGGTCCCATTTAAATTTGGTGAAGATCTGATAAAGAACTTCGGAGATAGACCATTTGAAGTCGGTTTTATTTTTGATAAAAAGTGATTATTAATATTAATAAATAGTCAGTCTTTTAATGAGAGCAAGATAAAAGTACGTGACTGCTGACCCTAAGGTCCTGGGTTCGATCCCCAGATCGGGAAAAGTGCTATTAAGTTTTTTCGCGTGGAATTCCTCAGAAGCAGGCCGGAATTTGGATTCGTGCCCGGTTGATGGCAATAGGCTCGCCTCCTATTACATGGGACTTAAACATAACGGTGAAATGAGGGTGTTACTATACACCTCTGCCTAACCTTCGGAGAATACAGGCGTGTTGTTATGATGTTATGTTTTGTAAAAGTAGTAGTCCGGCAAAACCATGGGCGTCTAGCCTAAATACCTCTTTCCCATATTTTTGCAGTAAAATCGAAATCCTCTTTGAAAACTTTACATAATATAAAGGCAGGTTACGCTTAAGTTTTTTCAATAAAAGTTAATTAAAAGCGATCGTAGATACGTCTACAATTGTTAATTTACGATCAGTAAATTAATTTCCACTTTCGTCTTCCAAAACTTTTATTAGAATCAACTTTAAAGGTAAAAGTTTTGTAATTACTTTCCAGCTTTCAAGTCCCAAATTATTAGTATTAATTGTCTTGTCTTATAAAATAATAAATAAAATAATTGCTTATAAAAATATAATAAAAGGTTAAATATGTGTTTGATCTATTCAACATACATACATAACATCACGCCTTTTATTCCTCGAAGAGTTCGATAGAGGTGTTTTGGCACACCCTCGTTTCGCCAGTTATGTTTTAAGTCCCATGTAATGGGAGGCGAGCTTATTGTCATTAACCGAGCACAAATCCAGACTCCGGGCTGTTACTGAGAAATTCGTAATGGAAAACCCAATAACACTTTGCCCGACCTGCGGATGAAACCCAGGATTCATGCCCAGCAGTCGCGCTTGCGACCACTATACCAAGAAGGCAGTCTATTCAATTATACGTTTTCCTATACACAAAACAAAACAATTTAACACAGCTTTGCGTGTCCATTTTATGCATAATTATCGTTTTTACTTTTCAGACAGCTTAACTTTGACCAAAGCTGCCTCTAACCTGTGAACCACTGCTTTAAGTGCTTCAAAAGTAATTTCACATGGGGCTAAATGTCGTTTCAATTTCATTCACAAAACTGGAAAATACTAAAGTAACTAATCTTCTTTTCGTGTGGTTGGTAACTAACCTGGTGTCAGAGTTTATGCCGCCCATGGGCCTCTGACTTGGCTTCACATGCCGTCGAAAAATATCTCTCAAGCATGCCGGTTTCCTCACGATGTTTTCCTTCCCCTTTTTTAAGCAAGTGATACACATGAATCCGAAAAGTCAGAGACGCGTGCCTTAGGTTTGAACTCGAGATCTAAATTACTAAGGAACTCATATTTGCAAGTAAATTGTGCCTATTATATAAAACTGACGGTGATAAATTTATTTCTACAAGCCTAAAGTCTCAGGTGGTGTTGAAAATAATGATTTATTTAGCGACAGATCCTAAAGGCTTAGATATTTAAATATTGTAATTATAAAACAAGTTAGGAATTTATACCGAATACATTCAAAAGGCAGTAAGGAACTAAATTCGTTTTATTTACATATTATTATTGTTATTATGGTAGAAAATTATAATATGGAACAATCGCCTACACTATTTGCGATGTAGCATGGTGCGGGTGACAGCTGTCAGTATTTGATTTTTTTTTGTAGACAATAAAGGCTGATTTACACGGTGCAAGTTTCTTGAAGCAAGAGTCGTTCTGCCTTTGTCTTTCTCTATGACAAAAACAGAGATAGCATGAGACTTGCTTCAAGAAACTTGCACCGTGTAAATGAGCCTTAACATTCTGGCAGGGTACATTTATTTAATTTACTACAGTTAATACTGATTCCGTACTTTACGACTGTGATATGACGGTGCAACTGAAATATTAAGTCATGATTATGATATGCTAAACCGCAAATAGTGTAGCAACTTTAACGAAAAAGTATGCCTGCACTGTTACTGTTGAAATTCTATTTAGAAAATTGACCATTAAAGTAATAAAGAGATGCTATGACTACTTACACGAGTGTCATCACCGGTAAATGTGTTAAAGGAAATTCTACTCTTAAACCACAAGATACTGGTGACCAATAATGTTAGTATTTGTAAGGAAGAGAACTACAATATTAATAACTATTGAATATTTTAAAAACCCATTATAAATTCCCATGATGTAAATACAGGGTGTAAACGAAATCATGTAATTCCTTCAAACCTCGTGATGTACTGCTGACATAGGTTAACCCGAGACGGGATACAATCAATAAACAAAAAAATTACAATAAGTAAACATGTGCTCCTAACGTGACGCGTTTTAGCGCCCCATGTTAAATGACCGCGCGGTGAGCGATAGCCGCGCACTTCGCCCGGGGTGCTAAAATGCCTCGCGTTAAGAACATATGTTTACTTCTTGTAATTTTTTTTCAATGAATCCTAATGTGTCCCGTTCAGCGTTAATCTATGTCAGCAGTAGATACATCACAAGGTTTGAAGGAATTACATGATTTCGTTTACACCCTGTATAACTCGCTATTAATTTCATATTCGTTTTTTTTTCTCTGACGTTTAATAACCGTGTACCGAGTAGTTTAGCAATCGCATAGAAATGTCATATCATAAGGTAAGGAAACGTGCATAATATGAGAATAGATAGCAATTTGCAACATAGGTAAAACATGTATTCAATTATATAACTGTTTTATCATACTAATGGTTTTGCACTTGAAATATCTATAGAACGTATACATGGTTTCCTCGAGTGCAGTATAAACAAATTATGTATTGAGCTTAATTGAAGCGGTTTGTCAGCGCTGCGAAGCGTATTCGTGTTCTGTGTATACGCGCGATATGTTCCAGTGAATGTTGACTCGGTGCCAAGTTGCACTCCCTCGCCGGTCCGCCATGTTGTGCCCTCGGTCTTGAACGTGGTTATACGAGAATATCTACAGTTCTATGGGCGGCTTACGTCACCTTGTTTTTACGGACACGTAAACGTTCAATATGGCAGTATCTGTCGAACATAAAAGCATAGAATACATTTATCATCAATTTGTAGTCTTTTACTAATTAGAATTGTCAGTTATTGCCAATAATGGAAATCGATATTTGGAACCCAACTCGCTCATAACCATCCCACATTTTCTATACATACCGGGTTTTTGAATTTAACGAATTCAGTGTTTTTGGTTGTCGTCAATTGTATCCAAAATGACTAAACAACGCAAAAAACCCAACTTTAAGGGCCAAGCCACATCTGACGGAAGATACGTCGCCGATCTCCCGTTGCGTAATTTACTCGAGGAATTTTAGTAACGCATCTTTGGTCAAATGCGTACGGTGTGAGATGTTTACAAGGTTAGTCGGAAAGGGGTACTAAGCCGAAAGGGTGTTAAAGTAGCTTATAATAAGGGATAACTTTTGTTCTACAACTTTCCCCAAAACTCAATAGTTTAAGAGAAATAGCTTTATAACGATTTCGTAAAAAATATGCTAAAATCTATCTGTCCATAGCTATGATCAGCTGTGTTTACTATTTAGGTCATATTTGGGGTCACGGATTAGAAACCTAATTTTCTGAATTCATAACTAAAGCAAGCATGATTTCTTTTTGAAAAAACCAAAATAAAAATCTTATTGCATGCAAATAAAAATTATCGAATTTTGAAATTTTAACACGCTTTAAAATAGTCATCAGCGATACTTTAAGTGGCCCGCGGCTTAGTACCCCTTTCCGACTAACCTTGTATATGGAATTAAGTGTATCGGCGGAAGATCGGCGAGGTATCTTCCGTCAGATGTAGCTTGGCCCTTAGTGGAAGATAAATAATTCCAATTGCTCTTCTTTTACACTGTAATGTAAATATCAGAAACTTGGAATTATTTAAAATGCGTAACGCAGCAAAGAGGGGAAATGTAATTAACAAGCGTCAAGCGTGATTTCCTGCTCCGGAGAGGTTCGGGACCTCATTGGAAATTCATAGCGACAATCCGACAAATTCATCAAAATTTTGTGAAACATGAAGTACCTACTTGGAAAAAATTCTGTTCCGCCCGATAGTAACCCGTCGGTCAACTTGTGAAAAAATAGCATTGTGTAATAATAATTCCAGTTTCTATTGTAAATTCAGCTAATTACTAGTAAATAATTCATTCTAAAAACTCGTGTAAGTTAAACTACAAGGAATAAATTATATAACATGACGGTTAAGACAGTTACATAACATCACGCCTGTATTCCCTGAAGGGTTGGGCAGAGGTGTAGTAACACCCTTATTTCGCCGTTATGTTTAAGTCCCATGTAATAGGGGGCGAGCCTATTGCCATCAACCGGGCACAAATCCAAACTCCGGGCTGCTACTGAGGAATTCCACACGGAAAAACCCAATAACACTTTGTCTGACATGGGGATCGAACCAAGGATGTCACGATCAGCAGTCGTAGTTACGTCATACAATAATGAACAAAATCACTAATAATTAGCACATTTTCGGTAGTGCAAAAAGTGACCGTGACTTTAATACTAGTAATAGCAAAAAAATACTAATTTGTGCTCATTGGGTCAATGTTAGATTAATTAGGTTTCATGCTAGATAGGTTTTGAAATGAAGACGAGTTTTTTTGTTGTAATTAAAAGTTTCGTATCTGAAGTAATTTCGTGATTTTCGTGTTTTAATTGGATACACCCTTGTTCTTAATTCTAGGACTCAAGAAAAATGAAGAGAAAAATCACACTTCACTTAGTTCATTAAGTTCTAAACTCCCAAAAGAGGTCTACTCCTTAATGGGCTATTTGGCAGATTAATTGAGAAGGAAAATTTGCCATTTATTTGCAAGGCAGTACCTAGGTACCTACCTACTGTTGTATTTTTGTTGACGTCGTAGGGAAATACTCTAGGTGAATTTTGTGAGGTAATAAACAATAGTGACGTTTGTTTATGGTAATCAGAATGCCATTAAGATCTATGGAAGAGATGTAAATGTAATTTATTTCCTCTTAAACTGCAGATCGCGTTATTTAAACCTTTTATGTTAAAGATCAGATTCTTTTACACCGGTACCTATTCGAATTCGTGTTTTCAATAAATGAAATTCTTTGATTTTCCAATCGTATTAAATACTAGCGGCTCGTCCCGGGGCCTCGCACGGGTGGACACTGTCCCCGTTTTTTCAATATCTTTAATTTATGCTCCGCTTCTATTGGTCGTAGCGTGATGTTATATAGGTACCTACCTACCTTGATAAATGGACTATGCAGCACAAAAAGAAATTTTCAATTCCAACCAGTAGTTCTTGAGATTAGCGCGTTCAAACAAACAAACTCTTCAGTTTTATAATATTAGTATAGATTCGTATACTTATTGTACACAGGACGACCAATCAAGCTTTACATTTCCAGTATAGACTGGTCTCTTATTGCACGGAATTTCCGTAAAATGAAAGATCAGCATAAACTGGATATGTACCTATAGATTGATATATCGTCGTGTGTACAAAACGCAACGGTTCTATTGAAAAATATCGTTCAGCGGCAAGTACCATGATTGAATAGAAAAACCTTGAAGAAGATTGATCGATGCGTGTGCGATGCGTGTCAACCTATGAAGCAGTTTACAAACAGCTGTTTAATCACACCCAACGAAATGTTTCAGGCAAATTGTAAACGTCAAAGATTGTAGATCATAAAGTTCTGTCAAAATTATTCACAACTAGCTGCCCGGACAGACATCGTTCTGTCAAAAGTTATTGGCCTGTAGTGAGAAAATAAAAGTGTTGTTTTCTATTTTCCACGCAATTTTTATGTTTTTTCTCTCCATAGGAACCTTCCTTGTGCCAGGAAAATGTAAAAAAATATAGCCGAATTGGCCGAGCCGTTTTCAAGTTTTGCGCTTAGGAACACATTTGGCGATTCATTTTTATTTATATAGATTTATAAACCATGTTAAAATTATGTCGTTTTCATACGGTGTCGTTCACAGCGATTTTGAGACGATTTTTTCGGTGAAAACACGCCAAAACATGTTTTTGGAGTACCATGTTTATGTATCGTCGCGGTTGTTAGCCTTGGAAAAGGTTTGAGGGAATTAATGCTGTGCTTTTATGTTCTACCTAGCGTTTTCCCTACTACATTGGTATCAGCTTCCAGTCTAATCAGATGCGGCTGAATACCAGTATTTTACACGGAGCGACTGCAATCAGACTTCCGCATCCCAGTTACTGGGCAATGTCGATATCCTAAGATTAGACCAGTTGTCAGACTTTCGGGCGTGAATGTTTATAAATAAAACATTTGCGGAATAAGTCTTTTGTTTGTGAAATAACTAGTATAAGAAATGTTGGTTGCAGACTAAAAACATGTCAATAGTGTTTTGTTGAAACATTAGTAAACCATAAGAGAGTGAAAAGACAATCTGACACACAAACTCATTTTCGTTTCGACGTAACTTTGATTGATACCTGAGCTAATAAAACGGTTTATTGTAGGATTACTGTGACATAGGCAATTAGCTTTAATTTTACGCGCCTACAAAAGTTAGTACGGACGACATGAGTTATTTGCTCCGAAAATTATGATGTTGACATGGCCGCCAGTTCTGTTGACTTCCCCTGATTGCTCGCAGGATTTCTCGTATAAACATGTGTTTTCATGTTAGTTATTTGTTCTATAAACGACTGGATAGAAGATGAGACCCTAGAGCTCGTACTATTTAGACACTTGTTAAAACCATGTTTAATTTCAAACCCAATGCATAAACAAGTTAACCCTTAATAACGCAAAGGGAATATATTTCCCACCAAATTTTTTGGAAGATTTCGCGAAAGCCTCGTTGTTGTATTTTTTTTTTAATAAACCGAGCAATATTACATTTTTTTACTATTTTCTGTAACAGAAAATAAAAATAAAGAACAAACAATTTTATTATTATTTATAAAAAAATGCCAAATTGTTTGTTATTTACTTTTCTTAAAACCTTCTGCCCGATTATGGGTTATACACGATTTTATTGTAAGACAGTAAGTAAATTAATAGCGACACAATCAAATAGACTCATATAGAGATATTTTCTGTAAAATATTTCATAACATTAATTTCTAACATAAAGAAATTGTGTGATGTTAATCTATTTGAAACATTCCTTATTCAAGTAAGTGTCGAATTTTTCATCGATTTTACAGAAAATATATCTATTAAAAGTAGTCAAATGTTGTTTACATTTTTATTTTTTCGTTTCGTGAATAGGGTTATAATAGTTACATCGTTTATGTTGCTGTTATGAACAAAATGGTACCTACCTATCTAAAACTATTTAGGCAAATATTCTTACTAAAGCTATTACTAAAACCTCTCAATGACGACGTAATTAGTGTCAATGCTAGTAAATAGCAATAAACTTTGATTACAAAACCTCTAACAAACCGGAACCATGTCAATCTTATTAAAAAGGAATCGATCGTACCATATTCGGTAAGATCGGAACATGTAACATTACAAGATTCGTTGCCGTCGGCACTTTGCGTCAAGTTGAAGGCTTTATTACGATTACTCATGTAATTGGGACAATTTGTGATCGTATCGGCTCGGTTGTCGTCGGTAATGGTCTTGGTACCGGTAATATTGGTGTTCAAACCTTGCTTGAAGTGGCCGCGAGGGATTGTACGGCAACTTTGTACTGATGAATGTTATTAGAGTTTCAGATGTAATTAGAACACATCTACACGTGTAACGTTGTTGCTAATTGATTTTACATCAAACGACTGTCTCGAGTGTCAAATTAAAGCAGTGAAATGTTGTTGGTTTATTGGAAACCTTGATTTATCTTGGTTAGGTATGCTGGAGTATGTATCAATTAACTCAGCCTATCATAGTTCTCTGGTGGCCACTGGCTGTATGTCCAGCAGCAGTTACTTATGATGTATAAAAATACTACTTTATCGGCGTATCAATTTAAATATTTTTTATGATATGATTCTTTGCTTATGGACGCAAATCTGAGGTTTACCTCTCACATAAACACGCGATTACCTAAATCATGACAATACGCTACAATGGTCAAAAAAATAAACAAGGGTAAAACAGAGGCTGCATAAATAATATTATCTCGTTCCCGAAACAAAGAAAATATGGACAAACAAACTGAACCTTTTTGAACCGAATTTTCCCGTCGTCACGTCATAAAACATAGAAGTCATAGCTGCCATAGAGGTATTGATCGCTAAAGGCGCTGCATTTCTAATAAATAAGTAATAATAGCTGTTTCCTCGCCTTCACTCCTTGCAGTTTAAATGCAGGCGCCGCTAGCGACGCTGAAAATTGAAAAGCGTTTTCCATTTAGATAGTGTAGAACGTTGCAACCCACATAGCTTGTAGTTCTAGTTGGCATGTTTAGTTGAATATAAATAACGGTAACAAAATAAATAGTAACGATAGCTCTTCATTATATTCAGTATTTTTTTCAATAACAATTGATTGCAGAATCGATAAAAAATCGATTTGAAGAGTGGTTTACGCGCGAGTGACGTTAACTGCGGCCTTCGGTTTGAGTGATGGTGGCTGGACTGTTTGTGACTCATGGTAAATGGACTGAAGTGTAAAATGGAAAGGGACTGGTGGCACCTGACGCCTCGCAGGGACATATTTGCGGTGCCCGAGTGTCTCGCTGCAATCGACTCACGGGTTCGTTGACTATTCAACCTTACTTTTGTTTGAATAGGTAATAAGGACAATGTATAGAGATTTCTTGTTGTTGGTTTTGCCTAACCTTTTCCCAACTATGTTAAGGTCAGCTTCCAGTCTAATCAGACGCGGCTGAATACCAGTATTTTACACGACGCGACTGTCATCAGACCTCCGCAACCCAGTTACTGGGCAAAGCCGATATTTTATTGTTGTATTCGTGTATAATATGTTTTTTTATTATGTGAGTATAAAAATAAAACTGCCTTGTTGGTCTAGTAATCGCAAGCGCGACTGCTGAACATAGGATCCTGGTTTCGATCCCCAGGCCGGGCAAAGTGATATTATTATTTTCCATAAGGAATTTCTCAGTAGAAGCCCGGGGTCTGGATTTATGCCCGATTAATGGCAATAGGCTCGCCCCCTACTGGGACTTAAACATAACTGGCGAAAGAGGGTACTACTAAAACACCTCTGCCGAACCCTCCGGGAAATAAAAGGCGTGATGTTATGTATGTTATGTGAAAATAAAAACCTAGCTAGTGTGACAAATCGTCTACTTCTCCCGTGACGGCACGAGCTATGTAACAATAGCTCCAAGCATGGTGAAAAGATTATCCAGACAGCACGGTCGGTAGCAAGGCTAACTGCCTAGGGTGCTCCGGACATACTTGAGTATCGTGGAGGCTCTGTTCATGGATCCCAGGTGTGACAATAAATATCTTTACATAGTATAAAACAAAGTCGCTACCGCTGGCTGTACGCTTAGATCTTTTAAACTACGCAACGGATTTTAATGCAGTTTTCAGCAATATACAGAGTGATTCAAGAGGAAGGTTTATATGCCCCACATTAGTATCTACATTGCACCCGTGCGAAGCCGGGGCGGGTCGCTAGTCTAGCATAAAATATACGTAACTACGAGGCACACAGCTTCAGGAATACAAAGGGTAGAATTGTTGTGACAGTGCAACTCTACAGTGGACAGAACACTTGAGTTCTAATCCTCTTACGTCCAGCGTCAAGCCCGCCTGGCAAAACTAGTTTTAGATTCCGAGCGTTGACAGCACTGAAAGCTAAGTTAAGCCTTTGCTACTACGACAAAATCTACGAATGCTTGATGTAGGTAACAGCATAACATAACATCACGCCTGTATTCTCCGAAGGATTGGGCAGAGGTGTGGTCTTCTTCTTTTCGTGTGGTTGGTGAGTTTATGCCGCCCATGGGCCTCTGACTTAGCTTCAAATGTCGTCGAGAAATATCTCTCAGGCATGCCGGTTTCCTCACGATGTTTTCCTTCACTTTTTTAAGCAAGTGATAATTATACAAGGTTAGTCGGAAAGGGGGTACTAAGCTGAAAGGGTGTTAAAGTACCTACAATAATGGATAACTTTTGTTCTAAAACTTTCCCCAAAAGTCATTAGTTTAAGAGAAATAGCTGTTCAAAGATTTCATAAAAAAATACGCTAAATTCTATCTATCCTCAGCTATGTATAGCTGTGTACACATTTTACGTCATATTTGGGGTCACGGATTAGAAGCTCCATTTTCTGAATTCGTAACTAAAGAAGGGATGAAGAATTTTTTGAAAAAACTGAAATACAAGTATTTTTGCATATAAATATTTATTATCGAATTTTGAAATTATAACACTTTCTTTAAAACAATCATCAGTGACATATTAAGTGGCCCGCGGCTTAGTACCCCCTTTCCGACTTACCTTGTATTATGGTGCGTCCAGACCATAATACATACGCACATGCATCCGAAAAGTCAGAGGTGCCTTGGGTTCGAATTCGAGAACTATGACTTGGCAGTCCGAAGGTCACACCACTAGGCTATCACTGCTAGCAGATGTATAGTAACACCCTCATTTCGCCGTTATGTTTAAGTTCCATGTAATAGGGGGCGAGCCTATTGCCATCAACCGGGCACAAATCCAAACTCCGGGCTGCTACTGAGGAATTCCACTCGGAAAAACCCAATAACACTGCCTGACCTGGGGATCGAACTCGGGACCTCACGATCGGCAGTCACGCTGGTCACCAGTAGGAAGCAGTTGTATAACAGACACCGCAATTATCTATCTAGCAATTAATTAAAACTATCTTCCTACAAAATGTTATCACAATTAAATTGTTCAGAATTCGAGTGTTGTTTCGTTCTTCGCGTAGAAGTCTCACTAAATTACTCACAGAAGCTTTTAAAGTTACCAGCGGGAGTCAGCTTGTGAGACGATGTT
Source organism: Amphipyra berbera (assembly GCA_910594945.2). Classification (NCBI taxonomy): domain Eukaryota; kingdom Metazoa; phylum Arthropoda; class Insecta; order Lepidoptera; family Noctuidae; genus Amphipyra; species Amphipyra berbera. The sequence continues at coordinate 17,479,306 of OU343128.1, read as the reverse complement.
AATTTTCTCAAGTTTACTGGAGCGGTGCTGATGGCAGACTTTTATTATTTAACTAGCGGCCCGTCCCGGCTTCACACAGGTGGACATTTTTCCCGTTTTTGCAACATTTTTCATTTATGATCCGCTTCTATTAGTCGTAGCGTGATGTTATATAGCCTATAACCTTCCTCGATAAATGGACTATCCAACACGAATTTTTCAATTCCAACCAGTAATTCCTGAGATTAGCGCGTTCAAACAAACAAACTCTTCAGCTTTATAATATTAGTATAATTTACTTTTTGATTGAAGTCATATATTTTAGCGATTTGTTACGGTAGCTAGCTAGATTTAGTCTACTGATAACAATGAAATACATCTCTCGATTCCTTTTATCTTTGTGTCATATTTTTCTGTCCTAAGTCAGTTTTATCCAATGCTTTTATTACCACTTTTACGAATGCTACTAAAGTACGGCCATTAAAATTTTGACCAAAGGACCTTTGATCGTGAAACATTATTTTTGCTTTATAAATACAACATAAAGGTAAAACATAATTTACCCATTATTGTCCCACTGCTGGGCACGGGTCTTCTCTCAGAGTGAGAAGAGTATAGACCTTAGTCCACCACGATGGCCTGGTGTGGGTTGGCAGACTACTTACACACACCATCGAGAACTTTATGGAGCCCTCTCAGGTGTACAGTTTCCTCACGATGTTTATCCTGATAATCAAATTCTGATCCGCACATGAATTCGAAAATTCAGAGGTACGTGCCGGGATCGAACCCTCCTGTATAAAACATCATACAACATACAATTTTTTTTTAAATTTATCTTTTATAAAATGGTGGACTATAACAAGTGCATCAGTACCGTAAAATATTTTGAAATGCGAGTAATTAAGTACACATTGTTTTCACAAACTGATTGAACACGGTTTTTAGTTACACAATACACATGTTCCTGTTAGCAAGCATGACATAATGACATCAGGACAACGAACGGTAAATGGATGATTGATGGTGCTCAATCAATGTAATGGCGATATTCGTTTCGCACTTGCTATATGCCATTACTCTGATAAAATATTCGGCAAAGGGAAACTGTAGAATCCGACCCTGACTTATCTAATTGAAATTTGAGTGATGATGTTCTACCTGCTTAGTCTTTGTCCGAACTATGTTGGAGTTAGCTAGATGCGGGTAAATACCAGTATTTTACACGGAACGACTGCCATCAGACTCCGCAACCCAGTTACTGGGTAATGCCGATATTCTAAGGTTAAACCAATTATCAGATTTTCACCAGTATTTTACACGGAATGACTGCCATCAGACTCCGCAACCTAGTTACTGGGTAATGCCGATATTCTAAGGTTAAACCAGTTATCAGATTTTCGGAGCTTCTGACTTGCCGTAACGACTGTCATAGGTATTCGTATGTCACCCGGGATCGACTGTTTAAAGTGCTATCCGATACACAGAGGACCCACCCATCTACGGATTGACAGCGGCAAGCGCAGCTTAACCTCGTAAATCGTATGAACCGCGAGCCCCCCCAGGAATTGGCTATCAGGAAGCCAAAACGACTATCAAAATGGTTGCCAAATCGCAAACGAACTTCAACCGTCTATCAGTTCTCGTTTAAACAAAACTGTCAATGGTGATGTTTTGGTGTCAAACATTTGAATGAATGAATGAAGGGTGAATGTTCGGTTTGGTTGTGGTGATGTTAGTTGAATTGCCCCCAGATAGCAGGATCCAAATTTGAAGTAACACGGAATGAACGAAACTATTCTCTGCTATGCATCTCGTTTAGGTTTTATGGGAGTAGTGTTTTCATTTATTTTAGCAACAAACTTTTCTCGAAACCGCTCGGGTCGTCGGGAAAATTATTTGCTAACAAAATTGCGCACTACAAAATTATTTGTAGTTTTGTCACACAACAAACATTATTTAGTACGGAGACGAGAGTATCCCAGTTGATAATAATTATTAAAGCTAATTTAAATTGTATTAAATTCAAGTAATTGCAACGTTTTAACGTTCAAAAAGTGGTACGTCGTGTTAATTTTGTTTGTACTCAGGACACTATGCATGTTAAAAGCAATAAAACGCCTAATAACCGGATTTTCTGTGTATGTGTTATAATACACCCACAATATAATGGCTTCCGCATCCACGAAACCATAGAAGAGTACTTAATACCAGAACCGTAACATTTAGCACATAATAGTAACCTCTCACTTATAAAACGCGTTTTAGGTCAAAGTAACTAACACTAAATCACTACAAATAATACCACCATAACGATTTAGTGGAAACTTTCTCATTATGTTAGTCAAAACATCTTTACGCACGCGAATCTAACCCGATAATTCCTAGCCAAGCAAAAACAGACCTTACATCAATGTAGATAAAGCCGGAGAGTGGTAATAGGTCGCGATGCAGAATTGAAGGTCGCTGAGAAGCGGTCACCTTCGTTACGTCACGCGTACACAGCTGATTGTCAGCCGCTTACAAAACGCTTCCGGACCACACTGATCTCGCGGAATTTTGTTTATTTCATACTTCTGTCCATTTACAATACAATTAATTTACAACCGGTCTTTATCTATAATTATCTTTGAGTGTTGAAAGTATGTTTTGTGTAGGCGTAGTGCAATGCCCATTGCGGTAAATTTATACCGCAGCGGAGCGTTGATTTGATAGTTGAGAAGGAAGTAGTCAATCACGTACTAAACAATGTACCTAGTAATGTTTAATATTGCAAGTTTTGCGAAATATTGAGACCGATTTGTGTAAAATATTGGGACCAATTTGTGCATAATTTTGGGACTAAGTTGTGCAATATATTGGAACCAATTTGTGCAATATATTAGGACCAATTTGAGTTGATGCACTCTTGGCGCCCTCTTTCTCGAAAGTGTTATGAAAGTTGGATTAGAATAATTTTTGAATGAAGAGCTTTTGTCTGACATGTAATACGTTTTTATATTCATCAATGTTCGTAAAGGAAAGGGAATGCAATGTAGTCCCCGTTTTAGAACACCCCGGTTAAAGAAGTCTGGAATTTGATTATGTCAGGAGATTCCAGCAGTGGAATATTACAGGGTAACAGTAGGTTGAACAACAGCATATTTCAGTACTCAATTAACAACTGCATCACCAACCTCCAGCTGTTAATTGTAGATTGTAGAGCGGTCTAGTAGATTCCTACACATATGACTGTAGTCCCTGAAGGGGTAAGCAGAGGTGTTCTCCAATTACTCGAGTGTCTACACCCATGTTTTGCCTTTGGTATAGTCTAGTCTAGTAGTGTACACAGTATTATATCCTTAGCAGCATGATGTCAATGAACAAACACTGATTTGCATCACAATAATATAATACAAATGTATCTGTTTATCTATAATTGACATTTGTATAGCGTGCCTTATCTGTGCATCGATTTTCCTCTATAGCTTTTGTTATGAGTTTTTGCGAGTGTTATGTTTGTTCCTGTTGTATTACACTTCAAGTGTTATGTTATACAACAATATCTACAGTTCTACAATAAGGAAATTGACGAAAATAATGCCAATAGGTAGTTTGGTTTGTTCACAGAATTGGCACTTGGAAATGCCGTGTGTCAAATAAATGGATGGTAGTTTCCTTAACAAAAAAGAGGTAAACCGTTACACCAGACTAGAAAAACGTTGAACTTGAGTCTTGAATAACTGCTAATTGGATTTTCTGTAAAAGACAAACACGCAACCATGACCTACAAAAAATACAAGATTCTCTTATATTTATTTTAGTGTAGATAATCTAATTTTATCTTTCCTTTTTCGCAGGGCATGGCCTTTACAATTGAAGAGCGTCAGACCCTGGGAATCCACGGGTTATTGCCAGCAAGGGTCAAAAGTCAGGAGGAGCAGGTGCAGATGTGTAAGCTGTCCATCGACCGGTACGAGGACCCCCTCAACAAATATATTTATCTGATGGGATTGCTTGTAAGTCATATTTTGTTTTCTAACTAAACAAATACACGCATAGAAATAGTTTTTTAATATCGTCGGGAAACTGATTCCTCTTACATCTAAAATGTTGCCGCTTTCTAGTGAAACGAAAAAAGACTGAATATTATTACTTAGTTTTTTTACATAAAGTCAGGGTTATCTGACTTCAAAATCTTAATTCTAAAATAAACTTGTGACAGATACGACTACAGTTGGGAAACCAGTAGATACTACCTACAGGTTACTTCCAATATGCAATATTTTACGTATATTAGAATAGGATCTAATTTAAAAGTGATACAAACGTTAGTATAGCTCCACTAACTTAGCTGTGCAGGTAGACAACATTGGAACTCTTTAGTTCCAATGTCCGCCTCTTAAAAATAAAGGTCATTTTGAAATGTCATTCCATCGTAATAACTCACAGCTAAGTTGGTTGGTGGCACTCAAAAGTAACTTTACTTATAAGTTTTTCTTTTTTCGACATCTATTTTCGTCAGGCTGCAGGCAAGCAAGCCGCTAAGAGGAAAATAATAATTTCTCACTTAGCACAGAGTTCAAGTTATTAAAAAGTACTCAACTGACCCTTCGTTTACACCTAGGTATCTACTTATAGAACATGTATTCTACATGTATCAGATTTTTTTTCGAAAAAATTATTTCAGATATGCATACTTTAAATAGCAAACATGTATGTAGATCTTAAAAACACTTGTTTGAAATATTTTACACCTGATCATTAAGTGTTAAAACCAAGTAATTTATTTTAAAAAGACCTTTACACAAATTATGTTTACAATTTTTAGGTGTAAGCGGGGGGTTAGTATGTCAGACGCTACACTTCAATGAACATTATAAAAACTCCATTATTTACATACACTTTGTACTTTACTAAGTCTTAATAGAATTCAAAGTCATTACGTATTCACTTAGATACTTTTCTGACACAATAAGTTGGAAAGAATTTCTCGCTTCACTGAAACTGAATAATTCATTAGTTGAAGACTAGAAGACGGATACCAAGATATTGTGTTGTTATTTAATTATTATTAAAACATGTTATGTTGTTTATTATTAAAACATGACTTAGACAGAATATTATTAAGTCTGGTTTCATTAGTCAAAATAAATACTTAGTAGGTATTTATTTCTTTATTTTTAAATAAGAATAACTTACGACCGGACCAGCCCGGCTATTCTGCTTAATGTATGTAAGCTCTAAGACAATCTGAACACTATAGAAGCTACCATGTAACGGGGTGAAAAGGAATGCAGGGGTGAATCGGGACGAAACTTTAAAATGTATTTTAGCGTTGAAATAATATAGTTTGTTGTCAACAAGGACATTTAATCGTTAATTATAATACAGTAAACACATTAGAGTCCTTTTTGGCAACAAACTATATTTATTTCAATGTTAAAATCCCTTTTAAAGTTTCCTCCCTATTCATCCCGTTTTACTTTACTTTCGTTAAGTCTGTTCGTAGTTAACAAGGTATTTCAGTCTTTTCAAAGTATCAAAAACCAAAGCCTAGAATAAACAAAATAAAACCAATTCGCACCAAATTTTTACTTCAAACCTTACCAAACCATATTTATAGTGAAGGGATTTCGTGAAGCATAAATCCCGTCAAATGCAAGGTTAGACCATGCTACCAGCAGTAATACTTCCGACCTACTAACGATTGTAATGATTATATCACTAAGCACAACTGTTAGGTATTTGGCAACTAAGACAATGTAGACGTCCACATTAGCACAATATAATATTTCGTACTACATTAAGGGTAGGCGATCACTGATAGGACGGCACGGCAATGGATTTTTATAAACTGCTGTTTTTAATATTTATGTTATCAATATCAGCAAGCACATTGGGTCACCCGCGCGACGGCGCATCGAGTATTCCCAAGGAGGGTTGATGCCAGGCAGGCGGCCGGTCATAAAACAATAAGCCAAAACCTATAACAACATGGATTTATGAATAACATGTTGTGCCGACCCCACCTAGTGCGGGATAAGGGCAGGAAGACAAAAAAATATCCTTAGCCTGTCAGTGAGCGCAATCTTTACTTGTGGCATATGGTAGTGATCCCTAAAACGGAAAAATTACAAAATAATTGTGCTTTTCTATTAGAAAAAATCGTTTTTATATACTTAGGTACTTACATCCAGGATTTTGATATTGTGCTTAGAAGAAGCCTCCAGCCTTATATTACTATTGAAACTAGTCTTATTGAGACGTAATAATATCCAATGGTTATGTAACATTTCAGTAATTATGTAGGTATGTACTTACTTACTGGATGTATCTAGAAAATAATGTAATTACTTGTATTAGCGTATACTGCATGCCCTTGCTTGTAAAATTATAAACTATTAATTAATGGAGTTAGTCATAGTCTTATTACTTGACCGCTATACTGGTCTGAATTACTTTTGAAAGTTAAAATAATAAATAATTTGACCTCTGGACATGGTGCAATATGAAGAATCGGTAGAATAGAGTTCAAAGTGCAAATGTATTTGTTATAACACATACCTACATGACACTTTAAAATAAATACCAGATTCGTAACCACGGAATTGACGGAATACTAATAATTCCTAACCCGACTTTGCTAAACTAATTATAAACTTGAACTCGTTCACCACAAAAGTTTAAGGTCGGGTTGTAGGTAAATTAGAACAAACGACCTTTGTTATCAGATAAGTGTCTTCTCTTGAATTAACCCACATAATTATTTTACCTACCCTGCATAGCGTATGATGAAATTCTAATCTATTTGATAAACAGCTCTTAATAAAAGCACCATGAACTAAAACAAGGTGATTGACCGCGTTTGTGTCTGGCGAAATACTATCTACCTAGTATTATAGGTACTGACGTAATTATCTTTAGAAGTACTCTTTAAACGCCAAATACGCTGGCAAGTTTTACTGCACAAACCGACGTTCAAACTGTGGACATGCCCCAGCAAGTCGGCTTCTGCAAGTTTTACGAACTAAGCGAACAAAGGAGGCCAAATACTTGCGTGGTACAATGCTATAGTAGGATTATTAATTCACAGGACTAAACTGACAGGTGCTACTGTCAAACAACAATGCACTACTGTCAAACAACAATGCACTACTGTCAAACAACAATGGTAGGACCTGTCAGTTTACTCCAGTGAATTAATAATCCTACTGTAATGGTGTTGGCGCTTTACAAGTGGATGATTTTAGTGGTGTTTTCATTACCACCTTGAACATTTTCTTTGTGTAATAAATAAGCATGGATTGGGTTATTAAACTACGTGGAATACTAACGGCTGAAGCCAATAACCTAACTATCCATATTTAAGATAGAAAATTGACATAAGCTTCAAAGAAGTGATGTCATATTTTTATCTTTAGTAAGGAAAACCATCTATAGATAGGTTATTGATTTTAGTCTGTAAGGCCTGGTCAAACAGAGAGCGTGGCTGGCTGAAATATTCACGTCGCGTGTTGACCGCGTGGTATCGGCGTGCGAATTACTATGACAATGTATGGAAGACGCCACACAGTGACTGCCACGCTCTCTGTCTGACCTTTATTAATGTATACTATTATAGACAGGCCGACCGCAATATGGTTAATGATAATTCAATGGTAATGATGATGATATATTGTTCAGGACCGCAACGAGCACTTGTTCTACCGCTTCGTGGGCGAGAACGTGGCCGATATGATGCCCATCGTGTACACGCCCACGGTGGGGTTGGCCTGCCAAAAGTACGGGCTGGTATACCGCCGCCCTAGAGGACTGTTTATCACCATTAACGACAAGGGACACGTCTATGATATTCTTAAGAACTGGTGAGTCAAACAGAACATTGTGTAGATTTCTTTGTCAGCAACTGAAATGCTTTTTTTGTCTTATGGCCGAATACTCAAACGTTAGGTACTCAATTTTAAGTAGCCGTTAAGTCCGTGCTGTCTCTGTCACATTAAGGCAGAGTGACAGCGACAGCATGAGTTTTAACGACAACTTAAAATTGATTAGCGTTTGAGTATTTGGCCATTAGTATCGTATATTCTTCGCGAAATATAGTGGCTTCCCAATGATTAGTAAACAAGTATTTTATCTTCTTTACGCTTGCAAACTGTTCTAACTGCATGTTCACTACGCCCAACTACGTAGTCGAAGCTGAACGCGCACCTCTTCTTTTTATAGCCTTCCATTCTTCTTCTTAGCGTGTTGATGGCAATCTAAATTGAGCCGGCCCAGAACTTAGCTACGTGTTTAGCGTTATCAGTAGCGTCTATTAGTTCTTGTAACGTGCAGGTATCAGGGCACGCAGGGCATGATATCAGGTGTCCCATCGTTTGTGCAACAGTACCATATTTATACTCCAAGCTGGAACCGTTTTAGCCTTCCATTTATAAGTCCATTACATTTTAAGTAGCTTATAAAGACACTCTTCTTGAGAAATACTATTTGGCCAAAAGTCTTCTTCTTCTTCCTGCCCTTATCCCACACTAGGTGGGGTCGGCACAACATGTATTTATGAAATCCATGTTGTTAGAGGTTTTGGCTTATTGTTTTATGACCGGCCGCCTGCCTGACATGAACCCTCCTTGGGAATACTCGTTGCGCTGTCGCGCGGGTGATACGTGCTTGCTGATATTATGCACTGGGTCCCAAAATGATATGCTTGTCAATCTTATTGCCCGAAGTATGATTCTGTTTATTCGCAGTAATATATAATAAGGTCTTCAATCAATGTAACTGTTTCACAGGCCAGAATCAGATGTGCGTGCCATCGTAGTAACAGACGGCGAGCGTATCCTGGGTCTGGGAGACTTGGGCGCATGCGGCATGGGTATCCCCGTGGGCAAGCTGTCGCTCTACACCGCACTCGCCGGCATCAAGCCTCACCAGTGCTTACCCATCACTTTGGGTGAGTACCATGAGACTATTTGGAAGATAGTTTTATATTATTCTTCCAGATTACTTGAAGATTTTAGCTGACAAAAGTTATCGTTTTACTATGCTGCTCAAAATGAAAAACAATGTGATTATACGTTCAAAATATTGTGGAATTATCCGTTGCTTGAGTAATAATTCAAAATTATTTGCCTGTCAGTGCATGTCCGCCAAGTTTGACACCATGTGCATTCAGAGATGCATTTATTATAAAATCATGAATGCTATAAATTAACTGCTTCGTAGGTCTACTGGTGGCAAGCGTGATTGCTGATCGTGAGGTTCATGGGTTCGATCCCCAGGTCGGGCAAAGTGTTATTGGGTTTCCTCAGTAGTAGCTCGGAGTTTGGATTTATACCCGGCTGATGGCAATAGGTTCGCCCCCTATTACATGGGACTTAAACATAACGACGAAATGAAGGTGTTACTATACACCTTTGCCCAACCCTTCGGGGAATACAGGCGTGATGTTAAGTGAAAGCTATAAAATAACGTCATCTCCTTCCTCAGACGTCGGCACCAACAACAAGACGATGTTGGAGGATCCTCTGTACATCGGTCTGCGCCAAAATCGCGTGCGCGGCTCTGAATACGACGAGTTCATCGATGAGTTCATGAAGGCAGTCGTACGCCGCTACGGACAGAACTGCCTCATCCAGTTCGAAGACTTCGGCAACGCTAACGCCTTCAGGCTGCTAGAGAAATACCGTGGAAAGTGAGTACAACAACTTAATTTCTTCAGAGCGGTCAGTCTGTAGCCAAGTGGGGGTTCGGGGTCACCTATTTTTACACAACCAAAAATATTTAAAATTTCATGTATAGTGAAAAGTAATAATTTGGTATTTAAATTCCGATTTCATAAGCTATATAGTCGGCGGCACGTAACTTGGTAAGGTTTTGGCGTAGTGGGAGTAAGTTCGCGCATGTACACTTAAGCCACGGCTACACTGTCGCGTTAACGCGAACTACACTTCACGCGCTCTCTCGCACGACGCTCGACTTCTCGCTGTACAACAGAGATCGTGCGAAGTGTTTGTTCGCGTTATCGCGACAATGTAGCCGTAGCATTAGTGCAACAAAAAATTGTTACTTTTATTGCTTGACATACCTATTCTATGGTTATTGCCATAATTTATTATTAAACATTTCGTTTAGAAGGAATATAGAAAGAAAGGAATTCTCTTCTCTACTCTTCTCTTGCCAAGCTTCGTACCTTGTGTTGAGTTTGTTTGATTTGCAGATACTAACTGCTTATATTTCAAAGTATATGGTAACCAAATTGTTTTCTTTTTTTTAAACCTTGCCCCTCACTTGGATTTCTCTTGTATCAAGGGTGCGTTTACAGACACAAATCTTCACACGCACAAACATGTAGACCCGGAACAACTATCTGTAGGCCATACAAATATTTATTCCGTGCGGGAATCGGACCCTTGATCCGTAGCGCAGAAGTCGATTGAGAAACCCATCGACCGTTTCGGAATACCTAATCTTGTAACCTAGCATTAATGTAGGTACTTCTAACATTAATACGTTGTTTTGTTAAGGTACTGCACATTTAACGACGATATCCAGGGCACGGCGGCCGTGGCAGTGGCAGGCCTGCTGGCCAGTCTGCGCATCACGGGCGTGAAGCTGTCTGAAAACACCATCGTCTTCCAGGGTGCCGGCGAGGTAAGATTATCGTACTAGTAATAGAACACTTTACAAGTAACCCTGTGATTGTAAGGACGACGAAAAAAATGACAATGTATACCTACTGTCACCTGCTTATCCTCGTTTTTCGTCTTTACCCAATATCGATACCGTAAAATGGGGTGAATGGGGATGCAGGGGTGAATCGGGACGAAACTTTAAAAGGGATTTTAACATTGAATTAAGATCGTCAGTGGAAAGGTAAAAAGACTAAAGCGCCAATGTACCCTACCTACTTTACAGGAGAGCGATCCAAAGTATTTTTTTAAGAAAATAAACAGTTATTTTTTTAGAGTATACATATTAAATAAATAATTTAATTATCTATTTAATATGTATACTCTAAGAAAAATAACTGTAAAGTAGGTATATTGGCGCTTTAGTCTTTTTACCTTTCCACTGACGATATAGTTTGTTGCCAAAAGGGACTCTTAATGTGTTTACTGTATTATAATTAACGATTAAGTGTCCTCGTTGGCAAGAAACTATATTATTTCAACAATAGAATTCATTTTAAAGTTTCGTCCCGATTCACCTCTGCATCCTTATTCACCCCATTATATGGTACCTATAAATAAATACACTGCTTCGTTGGTCTAGTGGTGGCAAGCGCGACTGCTGATCGTGATGTCCTGGGTTCGATCCCCAGGTCGGGTAAAGTGTTAGGTTTTTCCGTGAGGAATTCCTCAGTAGCAGCCCGGAGTTTGGATTTGTGCCCGATTGATGGCAATAGGCTCACCCCCTATTACATGGGACTTAAAAATAACGGCGAAATGTGGGTGTTACTATACACCTCTGCCCAACCCTTCGGGGAATACAGACGTGATGTTATGTTTTTACATAAATAAATTATACGAGGGCAGAGTGATAAGTCTGGTAAAAATCAACTAAGGAATAAAGTTATCGCAAATTGCACATAGTCTTTTTATTTAACACTCTTTTGAGAATCTAAATGATAACTTTTAGCCAGTTATGTCGGGTATCTTTTTTTTGACAGCCATTAAATAAAAACAATTACTTGAGTTTTCGCAAACATGGAGAAAAGTGAATTTCGTATGTTGATTAAACATTATTTTTTGCGTAAAAAAACTATTACGGAAACGAAACAAAAGCTTGACAAATAATATGGGGACTCCGCTCCGTCGATCAAAATGATTCACAACTGATTTTCCGATTTTCGTTGTGGTCGTACGAACACAAGTGATGCTGAACGTCCAGGACGCCCTGTTTAGGTCACGACACCAGAGATGATCGCCAAAATCCATAACATCGTATTGAATGACCGACAAGTAAAAGTGCGTGAGATAGTTGAGATAGTATGCATCTCAGACGAACGTGTGCGCAATATCTTACACCAATGTTTAAGCATGAAAAAGCTCTCCGCGTATTGGGTGCCGCGTTTACTCACTATGGAACAAAAACACGCGTGTGACCACTTCAGAGGCAGGTTTGGCGTTGTTTCAACGGGATAAAATGAAATTTATACGTCGTTTCATAATAGTAGACGAAACGTGGATCCACCACTATACACCAGAAACCAAGGAACAGTCAAAACAGTAGATTGCTTGAGGCGAACCTGCGCTGAAGAAGGCCAAAGCAGTTTTATCGGCCAACAAAGTGATGGCCACAATTTTTTGAGATGCACGTGGTATAGTCCACATTGAGTATCTACAGAAGGGTAAAATGATTACCAGCGAATATTATGTCAATTAATTGGACCATTTCAACAAAGTTTTAATGCAAAAACAGCCGCATTTGTCTCAGAAGAAAATCCTTTTCCATCAAGACAATGCACGAGTGCACACCTGCGCGATCGCCATGGCCAAATTCCATGAGTTACACTATGAGTTACTTTCTCACCCACCATATTCTTCGGATTTAACTCCCTGCGACTATTTTCTGTTTCCGAATTTTAAAAAATGGCTGGGTGGAAAAAATATTCCTCCAATGAAGACATCATGCACAAAACTAATGCCTATTTTAAAGGGTTTACAAAATCGTATTATATTCAAGGGATCGAGAAGTTGGAGAAACGTTGGATGAAGTGTATGGAGCTAGGGGGAGACTATGTTGACAAATAAATAATAACTTTTACAAAATATATATTCCTGGTTTAATTTTTACCAGACTTATCACTCTGCCGTATGTTTATTTCAATTAAACCAATATGAATATTTTTTGATAATTTTTAAGAATTCTAAATTATTTTTTTCGTCCGTATAATCTGATATAACAGTTCTTCAAATTCTCTACGTAAACTTTACAATTTTGGCATTTGTTACATCACCAACTAATATCCATAGGCGTCTCTGGGCATCGCCGGGCTGTGCGTGATGGCGATGATGGCAGAAGGCACGCCGGAGGACAAGGCGCGCGCGCGCATCTGGATGGTGGACTCCAAGGGGCTCATCGTGAAGAACCGCCCCGAGGGAGGCCTCAACGAGCACAAGGAGAAGTTCGCCAAGGACCACCCGCCCGTGCGCACGCTTGAAGAGGTCGTCGATGTTGCCAAACCTTCCGTTCTCATTGGTAAGTCATTAGTTTATTTTCAAGTTTTTCATATTGGACTCTTAGGAATTCATCGTGGAAACCTTTCCCTTTTCTGTGCCAGGCTGTCATTAAACGCCGTTGCACTTTGGACCTCATCGATTACACTGGCGTGCATTGGTTTTCGGACTAGGTAGGCAGGCACTAGCGATGTCGCCTTTCAATTGTACGCTTAAGCCTATTTCAATACGATTCTGACCAAAAGAAATCATAGCCTAGCATAGATGGAGTAGTTAATTATATCTTACTAGCGACCCACCCCGGCTTCGCAAGGGTGCAATGTAGATATTAATGTGGGGCATATAAACCTTCCTCTTGAATCACTATCTATTGCTGAAAACTGCATTAAAATCCGTTGCGTAGTTGAAAAGATATAAGCGTACAGACAACGGGAGCGACTTTGTTTTATACTATGTAAAGATGAGGTAGGCACTGCTTAATTGCTTATATGCAATGCACGCCACTGCAATTACATTGATAGTAACTGTGCATTGATTACAGAAACAGTTGTTGGAAGGTACTGTCTATCAGGTATCTTTCTAGGACATAACTTGAATGACTACGCAATATCTACCTAAAAATATACCTACTTAAAACATATAATAACAAAATTTGAATATTATTTTTGTGTTCAGGTGCCGCTGCGATTGGTGGCGCGTTTACACCTTCGATCCTGCGCAAGATGGGCAATTTCAACGAGAAGCCCGTCATCTTTGCGCTGTCCAACCCCACCAGCAAGGCTGAGTGCACCGCCATCGACGCCTACACCAACACCGATGTAAGTACTATAAGACCCTGCACACTTTGGAGACATTTAGGAGCTATTTAGATTCATCCATAACCATATATCGTCGCTTAGGTAATACCGCTCAAGTTAAATTTGACAAGTTTTCAGGAGAGACAAAAAACTGATTATTATCTTTAAAATGATACAACAAACGACTTGCGCGGTGCCAGAACTGTTTGAATAACTCGCTGTGATTGGATAATTTAATTTTTTTCTAACATCATTCAATGCGCGCCGAAAATATCTATCCAATGACGTACAAAACGTCAAATGACCAATTTTCGACTTAGGCGGTATTGTTACCTAAGCGACGATATGTATATATTTTGGTAAAAGTTCCTAAGTTTCGAAAACTGGCAATGCTTCTGGGCACGAATTTTGCGACTAGATTGCCACGATTTGAATTTAAAGTAACGTCTCAACATTTATCATTCCAGGAGCGTGCTATCTTCGCGTCTGGCTCCCCGTTCCCCGACTACCGCACGAAGAGCGGACGCGTGCTGCGGCCGGGACAGGGCAACAACTCGTACATCTTCCCTGGTTTGGCTCTCGGCATCATCTGCGCCGGCATCGTCGATATCTCCGAGGACTTCTTGTTGCTAGCCGCTGAGGTAAATTTACTACCTATATCAATAATATATTATTTAACCTCCTACAAAAAACTTTCTGGAAGGCTAAATTGATGGGATGGTTCCATCCTTTCACCCAAATAATCTGGATCGCCTCGTCTCTTCCGAAAAATGCCTTCATCAAATCGTGGTCTAAGTATTTGTTGCTGAAAATGTTAGAAATGTTGATTTATATATCTATGATTAAATTAATACGTGCAAAATATGCCTAAAACTAGATTTTTCTAGATTCTTAGGCAAGTACCTACAATCTTTAACACTGCAATTATAGTAGGTAGTTACTTACTTAAACCGTAGTGAACAAGTTACACATCACACACGTATCCACTTAACATGATCAATGTATGTACATAATTAATTTCTTAATTCTACAGGCGTTGGCAGAAATCGTGAGCCAAGAAGACCTGGAACAGGGCAGCCTGTACCCGCCTCTCAAGGACATCCAGAACTGCTCCGTTAAGATCGCCAAGAAAGTCTTCGAACACGCTTACAAATGCGGTGAGTTAACAATACCAGAATGATTAATACAAAAGCAAGATAACGGTGTCAATTCTGTTGCGCACTTTGACAGGACTAAACTGAGCAAAGGGTGTTTGTCTCTTTCTGTTTCAATAGAAAAAGAAAGTGACAGTTGCGTTTAGTCTAGTTGTGTCAAAATTTGCAACTGAATCGACACTATTACCTACCTAGTCTTTCGTGGTAGATCAAGAGACACGAATTTTTGAAAAGAAAAAACCACCTACCTGATTTAGGGTTAGATATTCTAAATTGCAAGTCAGCTTTTTATTAACCACCTTATCCGGCTGGTCATATTCTTTCGTCAAGCGCTGTTTAAATAATACTGTTGCCAGACCACTTTTACTTCTTCGTTCGGTTCACTGAAGGCAGTGGTAAACAACACGTCCAAAGTAATAATTGTCATTAACAAAAACCAATATGATGAAAACTAAGAATCTACAGTTTCAGTATTTTGACCACCTTTATTTTACAATTAGATCGGGAGAAAAATGTGGCGTGGGAGGTAATAAATTTCAATTTGCGTCATACCGCACCGGCCAACATAATTTTAAAATATTTTAATTCCAGAACGTGTCTCTATTATGTTCCCTATTAAATGAATAAAATATGAGTCTAATTTATAAATTGTCACGAAGGTGAAAGTCCAGAGAGGGGCGACTGTAAGCTAAAGAACAAATTGCGTAACAGAGCCAGTCTTATAATTCTCCCGCATCTTTTTTCTTCTGTTTTCCACATCATCGCTTTTAGCAATTAATGCACGACGGTACATTTTTCTTATCGCGATTAAATAATATGTGGACTAGATGATTGTGTCATATGATCCCACAAAATGTTTATCAGTTACTGTTTCTAAAGGCTAAACATGTTCCAGTCTTCCATAAACCGTGCTAGTCCTCAGTTACTAAAATGAAGCGACTCAACCGTGTTGCAACCAGAATTACTTAGTTCACAAATTTATCAAGACACGCATTTTACTAAGGACTGACACAAATCGGGATTGAGGTAAACATAGTCTGAATTAAGAATTTAACTGATTTGTTCATTTCGTTCCGCAGGCAAGGCGTCAGTGCACCCGCAGCCGCTGAACACGGAGGAGTTTATCCGCGCGCAGATGTACGACGTGCGGTACGCCGCCGCCGTGCCGCCCCTGTACTCGTGGCCGCACACCAACGTGCGCGTCGACATGATCTAGTGACGTCACACACACATTCGCAGCGCTTGAACACATGCAGGTCACTCTAGCCGCACACTTGTTACACTCGGCGTTATTCGGTGCAACTCACTGCCCTTATTTCATCAAGGAATGAAATGTGTACACTGAGCACGCGTCTACGTACGCGTCGAGTGTTACAAGTCTGTTACAATCAATGTGATGTGAAATTGGTTTAAAATATTACGTTAACATTTATTTGTAATTTTATTAACATTTCAAATTGTAATCCATGTTAAGTTTTTTCTATGTAAATATGTACACGCATTGTTCTACCCGTGTGTAAGCTATAACATTATTGTGTAATGTTTCGTTCAATAAATTTTAATGTAGTTCAGCTGTATGAACTAACACTTTAAATAGACTTGTTAGCTGGACATGTTTTCAAGCGCTTGCGGTGTACCCCAGAATCTAGCTTCGAATAATTATTTAAGGCGATCGTGCTGATGACCAATGGCCTGTTCAAACGGATTTGTTAAGTGAACTCAATATGTGACGGTTTAAGCGACTGAAATTATATTTTTACGAAATATGAGAGGCATTTATTGTGGTGCCTGATGTTATAAATCATTTATAGGTCGCAACACACGCTTCGCTTACTGGTAGCGATGATACATCAAATTGTAGGTAAATCATTATCTCAAAAACAAAGGAGTATCACGACTTAAAAGCCTCGTGTGTGCGACGACCTTTACTGTTATTTATTTACCATTCCAAAAGCAACCTTGAAATTAGTTATATTTTGTACTTAAGAGTTATTTATTGATAAAATTAATGCTTGGTAATTAATCTCTCATATAATTTATCAAGCAAGTTTTGTATTTCTTTATGTAATTATAATATTGCAAAGTATATCGAGGGTGGTTTGCGGTGAAACCAATGGGTGAAACTGTTTAACTAATGTGTAGAATAAATTGCATGACGTTCCTGTCAAATAATGGTAAAAGTTAAAACTTGAACCATGAATGTACGGATTTATATGTAAATTTTGAAATAAATTGATTATAACATAAATGTTTGTTTAATTTCACTAAATAGGTAGGTAGGTACTGACCGATGCTATTATTCAATTGATGCCACGTGCAAGATTGTTTCTGATTTATTGACATCCCAAAACGTAAAAGTACGGCGTAATAACAATAAACTCACGACTTATCAAATAGCGTTCAGTATGGCATGAAAGTCGTGCAGCTTCAACAATGTTATTACGGGACAGAGTTGTAACTGGATACATCTTCTGCCAGTTTCCCCATTGATAGAACTCGATGGAAATACTGGGTCGTACCAGGCAGTCATAACACAGTGAGGTGTTTTCACTGTGTTATAATCGCCTGGTACGACGACTATCACCCAATATACATATTAATCTATATGACTTCTACAATATTTTTAGTAGGTGCAGTCAGTCGTACCAGGAAATCATAAAATAATGTGGGTGTGTTTTTAAGCTCATTGATATTCAGAGAATGCTAATGTACCCCCTCATTTGATTTTTTATTTATGTGCTTCATGTATTCCTGGTAAGGCAAACATAACAACAACCTATCTTTGGAGAACGCTTAATTTAATCTAGAAAAACCAGCATTATGTTATGCGTTCCTGGTACATTGGCCTCTTACAACATCGAAAGTAATTATTGAATCTCCCGCCAGGACAACATGACTCTGTACGGCTATTGATGCCATAGTTGTATACTATAGTACGTAATACCACTGTCGCCCACAAGACTTGCTACAAGCTTGAATTATAAATATCACTTGTATAAATAGTCAAATATTAGTCCTACTCTCCGCCTATCGCTTTCCTATAGCAAATCGCAGCAACGGCACCAACCGATCTCGGACATAGACATAACAATTTATTCATGCTGGGACATGTTTCGCTAAGTTAACCATGAACCGAATTTCTCTACTGTGCTACGACCAGCTATTTGGTAGATCATCATCATCACCCTATAATGTTCCCACAGCTGGGACACAGGCCTCCTCTCTGTGAGAGAGAATGGGCCGTAATCCACCACGCGGGCCCAGTGCGGGTTTAGGTAGATGTGATCATAATATTGCAATACCATGAATGTGATGCCATTTTTGTTGTTTTAGTAGCTTCCACGTAGTACTTATTACTTCTAGCTTTTTCCTAACTATTTTGATCAGCGTCCAGTCCAACCAGATGTGGCTGAATACCAGCATTTTATACGGAACGACTGCCGTCAAACTTCCGCAACCCAGCTACTGAGTAATGCCTAATCCATTATGTAATATCCTAAGATTAGACCAGTTGTCAGACTTTCGGACTTCCGACTTCCCGTAACGACTGTCATAGATATTCGTACGACACCTGGGACCATTGATATAAAAAAAAGGTTTTAGTATATCAATGCCCCCGGGTCCGACAGTATTGAAGTGGAACTGAGGTAGATTTTAGTAAGTCGTGTAGTTGGAATGGGTATAGTTTATGGTCAACATAGGCGTATCACACTGTACGTGCATTCGCAGGTGTATTCAATATCAATATTCATTTTTTGAAGACTAGCAAAGGATTCTTGTTAAAATGTAGTGGGATGTTTAAGTCAGAATATCTTTACATAGTATAAAACAAAGTCGCTACCGCTGTCTGTACGCTTAGATCTTTTAAACTACACAATGGATTTTAATGCAGTTTTCAGCAATAGAGTGATTCAAGAGGGGTTTATTTGCCCCACGTTACTATCTACGTTGCACCCGTATGAAGCCGGGGCGAGTCACTAGTATAAAATAAAAATAAAAATTCAGACTGACAGTCTTTATTTCGAATAATAGTTACTTTATAAATACAAATTGAGAAGTACCGATTCACAACAAAATATTACCTAGATTACAATGTTCGACAAAATAATTATCACTTATCACTTCATTACAACTGTACAAGTTTACACGGTCGGCCGGCCGCGCTATTGACTATCGCTGTCCTGCGAACCGTCCGGGCCGGTGGCCGGCCGGCCCGCTGTCCATTGTCCGGCCGGCCCGCGGTGCCACTGTCCGGCCGGCCGGCTGTCCGCTGTCCGGTCGGCAGCCGGCCGCTCAGGCGCCGGCGGCTCGGGCCTCATGGCGGCCGACTGCCGCTCACCTGCTGAGCGAATGCGATCGCTCGCGGGAACCCGAGCTTTCACCGTTGCACCGCGCGCGGTCATTGCCTGCAATATACACACAAATCTTATTATTGCCTTTCTTCTTTGTAGATTAATGGTGGCTATTATATATGATTACAATGTGAGCTGAATCTCGTAGTTTTTTTAGTTTCAATATGCAAATGAGTAAACGGCACGGAATCCTCAGAGATTCGACCGACATCAAAAACATAATTGTAAAGTAAAATCAAACAGCAGATGTTATAGACGAGAACATAATATGAATAGTATATAGTAAGCGAAATAAATCAACGGCACACTAACAACACAATATAAAAACTAATAATGTTAACGTCATGTCGCAACATGTGTTCCAATAAGTATAATATAGAAAAATAAAGCTTTGAGATAAGCGTCTAACGACAAAAAGGCCTGACCTAAGGAATGATGGCCTTGTAAACTGGTGTCCTATAACAAAAGATCACTCGTCACAAATTAGACTTAAATAACGAGACGTAGCAATATATTTTCATTAAAATATACTATCGTTCGTTTGTTTTGATTAAAATGTGTCGGAGTAACAAATTAAGGTCGACACTATACAACAACGGTGACAAATTACAAAGCGGACAGTCGCGATTATACAAATTACGTATGTTCACGAGAAAGTAGTGTTTAGACTAAAGTGTGTACTGACCGAGCCTCTGGTGCTGTGGAAGTTTGTTGAAGAAGGGATGTTTGAGCGCTTCCCGCAGCGTGATCCTCTGCGAGGGCTCGTACTCCAACATGCGCGCGATCAGGTCGAACAACTGTCGCGACTCTTCGCTGTTGCTCTGAAGGTACCTCTGTGGGAACAATCGACAAACGTTCTCAACAAAGTTTTACAACGTGGCCTCCGTATGATCTATATCTATACGTTGTTAATGTTTAAAAATGTTCCAAAATAAACAATGCCAGAACGCCCATGATTACATCAATAGTAAACTAACTACTCACCATCAGTGGTTTGCAGTTTTCTCTGACGTATCTGCCAGCTGACGATTTCTCGTCCCAGTCTAATTTGCCGTGGTAAAAGTATTTTGTTTTTGTTTTGCGCGCCATTCTGTAACGACACAAATTAAGATCAAACATCTTATTACGTTTGTAATGGGTCGGTATGCGACGATAATAATTGTCCTAGTTTTTAAAAACCAGACAAGTATTTATATCGGTCGGCACTAGTGTTTACGGAACAAATAGGTGTGTTTATTTGAACGGCGCAGTATACGGATGACGAGTACTTCGATCGAATTGCGTTGCGTAAAGTGGAGCGGTGCGCGGGTGAACAAAGACATTAAAAGATTTACAGAGAGAGAATAAACACACGAATATATTCAACAACACGTGATGTCAGTTTTATAGATTACAGATATAAGAAAACTTCCATTGCATAAAAAGCCCAAGATATCTTAGCTTCAGCATTTTCCCGTGACACGTACCTGTAGGGTATGGGTCCTAGGATCCTCTCCATCATGGCGAGGTGTTCCCTGTTGTCATGTGTCTGGAAGAGTGTGATGCCGAGGTACAGCTCGAACATGATGCAGCCGATGGACCACACGTCACACGGCTGGGACCAACCCAATTCTGAAAAATATTTTTAACCATTTATTATAAATAATTCGACGTGACTTTTTTTACGAACTTGGTTAACAATTTAGTCACAAATATTACGAAGTAATTGTTGTGAAGGTTTGAAAAGATAATTCGGTTCCTAGTGACCATGAATGCCGTTGTATCATTATTGGCTGTAGTAATGTGACTCATCAGACGGCAATTCATTATCATTAGTAATTTGTGTGCACAAAAGAACTACAGCACATAGATCATTGTCGATTTCATTCTAGGTTAATCAATAATTTCAACTCAATTATCTGCAATGTGTTTTAACAAGTTGTAGAAGAACAATTTCCTTCGATCGATGTTATGATCGGTCGTGTTTAGTGGAAATTATAATGTTGTCTTTCGAAGCCTATATAACAAGCCAAGCACGTAAAACGCGTGTTTTTAGAAGTTAGATAATACGGATATAGTACACACCTAATATAACCTCTGGCGCTCTGTAGTGCCGGGTGGACACTATGGTGCTGTGGTGCTCGTGGTCGAACGTGGCGCTGCCGAAGTCTATGAGTCTGACGTCACTGCGCTTCACACGCATCAGGTCGTGTTTCTGTACAAAAAACATATCAAATTAGATTACAAGTCCACTCTTCGATAGATCGCTACAACTAACGCCCTTGGGTGGATAATGTTAAAATCCTAAGAGTCAGGCAGGTTTCAGTAGTTTATTACGACGTCGACATAACCAAAATCCTAAAGAAATCAGATTGGTATGTTTGAAACAAAGTAAATTTTATATAAGGTCCAACCAAAATACCTGGACAAACTTTTACACAGTGTTCAGTAAGTGTAACTGAATATATCTATGCAAAAAAAAAAACAAATTCCAAGTGTTTTTTTTCTAACCATTTTTTTTTTCAACTTTAATTTTACTTTTTTTACATTTTTCACTTCGCTGTTTAGGTATAACGCGGCACGGAATTAGTGCGCGCCCCAATGGCGGTCGATGCATAAGAAATGGATGAGTTTATTCTTAGAGAGTACAGGCAATTCAAAATGTTATTATTGTTTTGTTAGAAAAAAAAAACAGTTGGATCTCGATTTTTTTTACATAGATGTGATTAGTTAAACGTATTGAACACTGTAAAAGTTTGTCCAGGTATTTTGGTTGCATCTTATATAATAGTAGAATACCCAGAATACGACTTGTTACCTTATCCCTATTATGTAAAAAGCTGTAAGAGACGAAGTTATTACGAGAATGACGAAAATAGTGAGTGCGCTATATTGGAGGGGCGAGCGATTAGTCACTACTTGGCCATTACACACGTACTATACAGATTAAAATGTGCTAGCTATGTGAGACGTTAGGCGGTAACAGCGCCTTGTTGGCTCGTTTACACTTTTGCTTTTGGCGTTGGATGGAACAGATAAACTATACACTTAATTTCCTTATTTATAGTATTATGTGGAATTCGGGTAGATACTTTGATTTCCATTCTGTTGATATCTATTAGTTGTGTGTATAATTAAAAATGTAAATGCGTCATCGGAACTTTGCCAGTTGACAAAAATGCCTTACATTCTTGTTGATAGGCAATGGTCTAGCGGAATATCTTCTAGACTATCTTTCAAGCTAGTATTTGCAATGATGCGTTATTTTAATTTTTTGGTACGGATCCGATTTTAATTGTAAAGAAAAGACGAAGTTAGCTGGAAGGCAGAGGTAGGGGCAACTATAATAAAAAAAAACAGCGCATTCATAGATATTATTGGTGATGTTCTTCACAAAAGTCAGGTACGTACGTAGTACTCTCAACCGGCGTGCGTGTATGGCAAGATGTATGAATGTGGATGAAGCGAAAGGAGGACGGACGTTCTATAGTTTCTGCCTACCCCCATGGGGAAAAAAGCTGTGAGTTTTGTATGTATGAAAACAGGGCTTACCTTTTTGGATGCGTTGTAGACGCTGACGACTTCGTAGTCGCTGTCGACGAACAATATGTTCTCGGGCTTGAGATCTGTGTGGGTGAGCTTGTTGTCGTGCAGGAACAACACGCTGTATATGAGCTGGTACGCGATGTGCCGCACCTGCTCCAGCGGGTAGGGCTGGTAGTTGTTGTCTTTCTGTAAGGTTTAAAAATACACCTTATAATATGTGCTATTTATGAATCTACTTAGTCTAGAGGAGTCTACTCGTAGACTAAAACAGGTTAAAGAAACTACAAATTATTTAGCTATTTCGTTTAGATGAGAACTAATATAATAAAACTACAGAAAAAAAAAGATGGGTATTCAAAAAATTGTAACGGGTAGTCTCCGGACGTCAAAATATAAAGACGTGTTCGAATACACGTACCTACGATTTATTTATGTATATATGAAAAAAAATATAATTTACATAAAAGTATAACTAACTTATAATTGTTCTAAATCACGACAATAATCGACGGTTACTATTAACCGCTAAATGATGATAATTGTCGATCACAATTAGTCTTAATCGTTTCATTACTACTTAAAATAGTTGGACGGCCATTAGCGACCCTCAGATAAACCCCAAACGGTATGATCAACGACATTGTGACGATGACAGGACGTATAGTCGTGAGTGAGACTGGCTCAGGACCAAAAAGAATGACGTAATCCGGAAAATGCATAAATAAAGCAGTGGGTGAATCTGAGCTAACAAGATTTGTGTGTTTATTTTCAGTACTTCTGATTGTACTTATTCAAGCAGTGTCGTATTCAATGAAATACGGGAATCTCATGAAAGCGACACCGTCTACCACGTAACTCAAGAGATGAAGATCAATGTTTGCCACAGTCACGTGTATGTTGCGGGATCCAGTCAACAAAGAGAATCGGATTATTATATAAATAATTTATTAGTACCAGTTGGGGGGAAAACTAATAATAACATTATTTGTGCATTGTTGCATCATCATAAAATGTTGACAGGAAAAAGTATACATGAATATGAATATTATACTACTGTAACTAATTGAGTTTTGCCTACGTTTTGCTTATTGCTTCTTACATTTGGCAATTCAAAGCTAAACTTAGATATTTTTAAATAGAAATAATGACTTCCGACTTTGGTTCGAGGACTAATAACGTACAGAAAGTTAGTGCACCCTAATAATATAACTTCTACTGCGATCGGTTTTGTTTTTTCTTAATTCAATGTCAAAATGGTAATTGCCAATATCAATAAACAATAACTCAACCACAACGCAGGATATACCTAATTGATTGGGGGCAATGTGAAAACCCCGCATGTCGGGGAACCATTATTGTACATTTTATTACTTATTATTTATGATGACGCATACAGTATTGACTGAACATTAACATGCGAAATAATACAGATACGATAATAATAACTTGACACTCACCAGGAAGTCAAATACACTTTGTCCGAGCATTTCAAATGCGATGCACATGTGTCCGTGGTATTCAAACCAGTCTAACATCTTAACACATAAGCTGAAATAGAAAGAAACAAATGTTTTAGCATAAATTCCATCTCATAATAAATTGTATATTATTCTAGAATAATTTAGGTTTTTTTTGTGATATACACGTCATACAATGAATTACATGGAATCAAATAATATGTGAAGTCGGTAGCGCGCGACAGACGGTATTTTTGTGTGTTGGAGTTGACATCGGGTTCTTCGTTGGCTCGCCGCCAGCCAGGAGCAGTAACGTCGCATATAAACGTGCAAGGTCAAATATTGCTACATTCGCCGGCGTCGCGCGTCGCCCGCACCAGCCTCGACTATCAACATGTGACGCCGCACACAATAATAACACACAATATAATCAAACACTCACTTTTTACAATCAGGGTCGACTTCAGCTAACTTTTCTAATACATTTATCTCTAGTTTTGCAGCCTCTCTGTACTTCTCAACGTTCTTGATAATCTTCAGAGCCATTCTGTGCTCCCTGGAATTTATAATTAGATATTATGCTTTATTTCTGTACATAAAATTGGGAATTTTGGCAATAAGTATTGAAATTTGTCGGTGTTACTATAAACAAAATGGAAATAGAAATGAATAATTAGTGAGGCGTGTCCTGCCAAACAATGCGTGTCATCATCCGGCGCCGATGTGAACGACACCACACCACCTTACAATGAAGGAACGATGCAATTATATCATTCACTAATTGACCGTACAAATAACTACATATT
The DNA here is from genome assembly GCA_910594945.2 of Amphipyra berbera. Taxonomy (NCBI): domain Eukaryota; kingdom Metazoa; phylum Arthropoda; class Insecta; order Lepidoptera; family Noctuidae; genus Amphipyra; species Amphipyra berbera. The sequence continues at coordinate 17,454,076 of OU343128.1, read as the reverse complement.
TTTATTGAGTGCATTTAACGCTATTTTATCCATGCCATCACATTAAAACACAACAGAATTTACTTTCAGAATAAAAATACGAACAGGCGATATGCAAATAGTCACAGATGCATACATTTCAGAACGAAGCGCCGATGTTATCGCGGTGGTCACAAAAACTGCTAGCTACACGTTAAGTAAAGAAAGATACTCACAATTCTAAGTCCTTCACCTCGACCACCTTGCCGAAGGTGCCCTCACCGAGCGTATCGATGATTTTGTCTGCAATGAAACCAAGGCAACATAATTAATCAAATGTACTCTGCACAAAGTCATGATGGAATCGGCATTGGTATTCCATTCACTATGAGTTCACTGATACATGCTAGCAGACTCTGAGAATTATGATCAATTCCTGAGAATATTAACTATTATAGTACCGTGAATTGCAACAAATAGGTTATAGAGGACCAATGTACGAGGCTCCAACATGACTTCGTTTGACATCCATATGGATTCTGTAATGTTGTTACTATTTTTAATCAAATATTATAAAAATACAATTCAAAAGCAATAATTTAAGTCTGAAATCTTCAAAACACGAATCACTGACTGCGAGGACTTGGCGGTGGTTATTGTGTGAGAAAACTCGTTTTCTTGTTGAATTTTCTGCCATCTGTCGTGTAGTGTTATGTTTTTGTGAGTCAAATAATGTTACAAGTGTTTAGGTTTCGGTTATTCTGAAAGTGTAGTAATATCTTTCTTGTGTTATAAATATGTGTAATGTATATGTGTATGTTTGTGTAATATGTGTGTATACATGTGTAAATACAGTTGGTTAAGTTATTGGTGTAGAAACGAACATCTCGCTCCCATGACATATCCGGGCCAGTAGACCAGATGTCCGTCCTTGTCGTCCTTGACGGAGGAGCGTGCCCGGGAGCTCTGCATGCGCCAGCGCCGCACCGCCGAGCCGCACGAGCCGCACGAGCCGCGCAGTCACCGCACGCCGCGCAGACATCACGCCACGCCACACGCACCACGCCACATGCCACGGAGAGCGCGCCACGCGATCCGCACGACCCGAGTAGTGTTGTACCCAACAATCAGACAATGGAACGGTTGCCCGTCAGACAAGCGACAATTGGTATGGTGTGTCGGAGGTACATGCTGTTAGAGGGCGGACGGGTGGGCGCTGCGGTGGCGAGCTGACCGGGCGACCGAGACGGATCGCGCTCGGCCACCCACCCGCGCGCACCGCGCTGCCTGGGAGCGGGACCGGGATGCACCGGGGATGGGAGTTGACACACCACTCACATTCCGATCGCTTGCACAATTAACTTTCACACAGGTAATTTAGGAAAAATGTCCACCCGAACCTTTCTTAATAACAATAATAATAAGGTCAGATTACTAACTTTACGGGGCACAGAACTATCGGAACTTCGTTTATGTTTTGTATTTGAGAATATTTTAACACATAAAAGAGACATGTTAGCTTTTAAACTACGCACAAAGAAGCTTAAGACATGCACTATCATTGTTCTTATTAGTTTTTTTCTTTAAGTATTTATCAACTGTCAACACATCGTTAGTCGCGCAAAATTATGCATTATATTTTATTAGGTACCCTCTTACTATTTAGTTTTCTTTTCCTGTACCCTCGTTTCGTAATAAATCGCTGTGAAATACATGCATCCATATTACGTTCACAATAAGTTATCGCAAAAACTACGTCAGGCAGGTAGTATCACCTCATCGTTTCACTTCGTGAACTGAGCATTTTGTTGTTATCATACTTGCTACTAACGAAATATAACAACAGAAACAATGCATACGATGATACAATATGTAAATAGTGAATACTAGAAAATCACGGACCAGGTGTATGTTAGCAGCACACAGTGCGCAGGCGGTTGGTTAGCTTGTGCTTACAGGCGGCGTGACCGCATGCCGCGTCAGGTGTCGGGGACGTTGCGGGCGCTGCCGGCTCCGCAGCTCGGGCGGCAGCACCACTACGTCGCCCACACCCAGCGGTTCAACCTTCTTCGGTGCCGTCAATTCGCTCACAGTGTCGATCTCCTTATCACCGATACGTCCGTAAACCTCATCCAAATGTGCATATTTCATTATGAGTCCTTGGATCTCCTTCCGTCTCGTCTCCCGCTCGCTGAGCACTCTGTCTCCTACCGGAGTCTTGTCGTCGTCCTCATCACTCGATGGAAAATATATTTGTTTCTGGCGTCCCACTTCTCTCACAGGTGAGGACGCAGGTGTTTTAGTCAACTTTAACTTTGCATTAGTGTCGGTACCCTGTTGCGGTGGTGATATTAAATCTCGAACTGCAGGATGTATATTTATATCGATTGGACGTAATGATAGTTTTCCTATTTTTCTGTCACCGTTTTCGCTTTTTTCAGCTCTAAGAGATCTCCTTTGGTGTCTCCGATAAACACTATCTCTGTCCTTACCATAATAAGGTCTGTCTTTTAATGGAATGTCAAATCCATTTTTGTAATCTTCCTTTTGTTTAAGACCCGAAGACAATCGGCGGTCCGCAGTATTTCTAAAAGGGGTTTTCTCCCTGATTTTGTCATGGGAGTAATTGTTTCGTTTAAACGAATTTTCACCAAAAACAGCAGTAGTAAAACTTCTCATGAGTCCTCGCGACAAAGACGGTTCAGGTTCCAATGTTTTGTCACGATCCTCTTTTTCCTTCCTTGCCCTTTCTTTTTTCTGAATTGCTATCCTGTCTAACACTGAGGAATACTTATCTTCCAAGCGACTACGCGTACTACCTAATAAAATGCTGTCAATGTTATTATTGGGCTCCTTCAGAGGATATCGTTTAGTGAACGGCGATGACTTATTATCTTTCAAGTGAGCTCTGCGGAATGAGTCAGTGCGTCCGAGTGCGCTAATCCCGGAGGTAGAATGCAAAGGTGATGTATCGATGCGCGACTTAGACGCGCCCAGGTAACTCGAGTACGTACGGTCATCGTTCAACTTCCGCGCTGGCGCACCGGACGTTAAAGATGTGTACGGTGAGATGTGGCCATTGTTCTCGTACCGTCGCACATTCGCCAACGCGGAATTTTTGCTTGAAATGAGTTTGTCGTCGAATCGCGGCCGGGCAGCAGTAAGCTTAGTATCTGAAATAATTTCAGTCTTCTCGGAAGGTCCTCGACGTGTTAACCGATTGATAAAGCTGGAGTAGCCGTCTGACAACAGTTGTGTGACGCTCGTGGTAGAAGATCTATTATAACGCTGACGTCGCGGGCTCGTCGTGCCACTAGCACTGGTGCTCAGACTGGCCATATTGTTTGTTTTGGCAGTTTTTTAAAGTTTAACTACAAGCACTTTAGCCGGGATATATCACATAATAGTCCAGAAACGTCATATTTACACATCCGTATCAGTTTAACGAATCATTGGGGTAACCGCGACTTTTCTAGTTTACACGGCGTCTGCTTCGCCACCGGACATAAGACTGGTTCTATCTCGAGATCGAGAGCGTACCTAAGCGCGAACGAATTTCAGAAAGATCACTAGCGCAACCGAGTGCGGCCGCCGGTGCCAAGTAATGGTCGTGCACTAAAAATATCGGCAACCCGTGGGAGCGCCCTCCCGCGCACTCCGAGGTGCCCGCCGCGAACACATTTCTTCGCATTACACTTCACTACGTTTTTTCGTATTATTGAAATGTAGATTACACAGCCTATTCCACGAATTTCTATTTTTGGGGTATAGTACATAGTTATGGCAAGGGCCAATGACCTCAGAATTATATTTAAAAAAAAATCTAACTATTTCGTGGTGACGTCATCATTTTGGCAAACTAACAATTGATCTTTTTCATGTTTGAAAAAAAGGTCTGTCGTTTGAAAAAAATATTATCTTTCAGTCCTTATGAAAAACAAAATAGCTGACGTAACTTTTAAAGATAAAACAAGTTATATTGACGCTACTGGTTATATGAACTGCAATTCCGTTTACTCCCGTTGGCTAGGTAAGTCTAGTCGGTATATTGGATTATGAATAATATCACCGACAATAGTCTATTCACGGACGTCATCGTGTGCTAAATATGTATCAGTGTAAACAAACAGTCAAACTTATAAAATTTCACACGGTCATGTTCGTATTCGAGCTTTGTAATGACATCGTTGGAGACGGACACCTTTCTCTGAACGGTGAGCACCGGAGCCAAGACAGTTCTGTCAATAAGCTGTGGGTAATTAGGTCAGTGGAGCGCGTGTGTGAGCACTGAACAATGCCGACGGTGCCCGCGACCGACACGGACGAGATTCAACGCGTGCGCACGCGGCCGACACGCAACGTTACCATCTTATACACGCATCATCGTAATAGTTATCCCATAGCGCGTCTTATCTCTACCAACTATCGAATCAGCATAATATATTGTTAAAACATGCGTTATCTGTTTAGAGAACGACCATTAGGACGGATGCGGGCGCTACCGACGCGGTGCGGCGTCAAGATGAGATGATAGTGACACGACACGACCGAGTTACGTGCTGTCTCACGCTTATCATAATGTAAAACATATTTATTTGCCCCCATCCTTATTCAGAAACAACGCGTATTAAAAGCGGAACCAGAAGATTTATTGGTTTTTAATATTTCGTAATGTTTGTTTTGAATTATAGGAAAATTAATTGACCTAGATTTACAAGCATGCTGCAAGCAACAACAAAAACGATGTTATAATGCACAGTACCGTAGCGACAATACTGTTTACTGAAAGAGTTTTGAGTGCAACGGAAGCAACACAAAAATATCTTGCATTCTTAACGTAATGTCGCGCACTTCGCTACTGCCAAAGCACATTCATGTACTGCTCGGCAATTTTCTACTTTCACAAGTCAGGCAAACATTTTCCAACACTGTTAGCCGACGTTATTCGCAAACTACCGTATTGCTTTTAATTACTGATCAATATCTGCGAGTACTTTTAACATTCTTGAAGAATAAAATACTTTTAAGTTTATTGACTTTGTTTTCAGTTTAGAGCAACACCTTTTGATGCATGTATTTAACAACAATTTATGTACATTCTTCATTGTCTTCAACAAACAAATATACATACCAGAGGGTGCCCTCTATCATCTAACAACACAGGATAGTTGAAGTGTACGATTTTCTCCAAAGCTCTTAAGAAGCTGAACGTTTTCACTTTGTGAATGGTCAGGTAGGTCATCACTAATAACAACACTGATGCAAGTCGGTCATCACTAACAAAGTTATCATAGCACTTGTACATGGTGACTACCACATGGGAATTATTAGTTAACATTACACAACGATAGCATGGTACTGAATGACATTCAACCGACGACCAGCTGTTTAGGGTCGTTTGTAATGGGGTGCAGGTAAAAGCAGCCCCAACGGGATTGGTCGCTGCGTCATATAACGGGCTTTATGCTGCACAATGTAAAACTATTTGTTTTGAATAATTTAAGGAACTAAGCTAAAGTCTGTATGAATATTTAAAATATTTCAGTTAATTGTACGATTACTTTATTATAACCTACAATGATACTCATGGCAAATAAGATAACATCTGTTTGAAGAATTATGAAAGTCAATCAACATGTTACTTTATAATATTATAACGTAGTATAAAAATATGGAGCGTTATTATCTTTTTTCATATTTTGTATGATACCCGTATAATTTGTCCTTCACAGTCAGTATTTTGGTACAAATATTTTATAAATCGATTTCATTTATAATTTTATTACGGATATAGAAGTTGTAACAGTAGGGGTCAAGTTTATCTTTTATTCGTAGGTATATAATTATATTATTTAACGCTAAACTGCAGTACGTGACAGTGTTGTTTCCGTTATACCGAGATAAGTAAAATCTGAACTTTCACAGGAGATTCAAGCGTCAGATTCTTAATTCAAACCGTTGTTTATGACTGACCTTGCCCGCCAGTCGGCTACAAGCACCATCTACATCGAAAAGGATCTCCGCGACCACGGAGAGTAATTTCGAAACATCGTGCCACTTGCATCCGTGCTCCTTGAGAAACTTCTTATAGAGCTCATAAAAGGAGCTGAACCGCAATGGTATACGTGCGCGATCTTGTTTTGTTGACAACTCGGCCATCATGCATTTCACTGCACCGCACTGCACTTTTGAGTCTAGCGTGCACTGTATAGTTAAGCACATGAGCGACCGAGCCGCCAGCGTCGTGGGGCGGGTGGCCAGCCGGCCGGTTGTTACACAACTGTATAGTGTCGCGCGATACCACTGTACTTCTCCACTTAACTGCGCGAACGATACACAGATGACACAATAAAAATGATAACTTAAACTCAAATATTATAGTAATACGGTCCAATGAAATTAATTGTGTACTTCGTTCAGCGACCGAGACTGTACTGCGTTGGTCCACCGTACCCATAGCATTTAATTAAAGATGGCATGCACAAATGGAACAAACAATTTAAAGCCTTTGGTATCGGTTTTAACAGGATTGATCCGCGTCCCACTCGTTAACATTGTTGCCGTTCCAACAACAAAACGTGAAGGGAATTTGTGGTATGCTCATGAAACATACTGTTTACTATTGTTTGTTTTTTGTTTCATTAATTGAAAGAAAACTGAAGGAATACACTTGTTAAACTGATATAACGTTCACTCGCCCTGGGGCCAATGACTTCATGTGGCTTTATTTGGATATGTAAAACTATAACAAATATATAATTTAAGTGTTGATATTTTGTATCAAAATTATCAGTTACACAGGGATTTGTTTTACAATGGTACGTGTACACGTGGCGCTGTTATCCTAGAACTCCTAGATAGTGAGTCTTTAACAATGTCAATCAGCACATGTCGTGTGTTTATATTTTGGAGCTATGAAGTTAATTAAAATTATTCACATACATTACTTTTTATATCAATGGAATCAAATATGTTACAAAGTATTTACAGCAGTGGAAGGAGAGTTATTCTGTGACTTTCAGAGGAATGAAAGTTTTATTCTGGTATTCAGAAACCAGACAGAAGTTAATACAAGCTATTTGTACGATTCGTTTAGCTTTTATGCATCAACGAAAGAGTTTGAAAAATTAAATACATATAATTATTAAGGAGACGTCTTTTTACTCATTTAGATATGATTCGAGACAATTCTTTCGGAGTCGCGGGCTTCTAAGAAGCAGAGAAATAGTGAGCTTAATGACACGTGCTAAAAGTAATTTGGCGAAGCAGAACCGTGTACTTCACGCGGAATGAGCGATGCCGCAACCTGAACGATACCAGCAAGGTCGGCCGGAAGGAATTGGGCATTACCAAATAGATGGGTGGGCAAAACAACGGGCGTACCGCATTTATCAGACCATATCTAGAGCGCTGGCGGCCAACACGCCACTCGCGGCCTATTGTATAAATGATACGCGATAGCAAACTATTTCTACCTATGAACTTGACCCCTGACCAGTACTAGTGTTAAGCTATTAATGTACTTACATACGAGTATACGCTTTTATGTTTACGTCACAAAAAGGCGTAAATATCGCAGTAATTAATAATTTCCGTACGATGAATTGACGAACTTTCTCTTAGTTATGTATCAAATGCTAGGAATAATGATGTAATTTTAATGTCAGTGACATGATTTCCCTGTTTAGTTTTATTAACTGTTAAAGCGATATTTAAATCTTTAGTTGACTTTACCAGCACTCATTTTATTACAACATTAAATTCTGAATTTAATATGCATATCCCTGTAACTGTAAAAAGAAAGTTTGTTATGTAATTTGTTGTGATATGATGTGGCCGTTTGCTTATCAGTATTGCGTTAGCAAATCGAACGGAAAAACAAGTTTGCATTGTAATAAATATAATTCAAATTCCAGAATTTCAACAAGTAATTAGTAGTTTACTATAATGTTTTTACTAAAAAAATGTGATGGTAGCTGAATAACCAAAACTGCATGAGAAATACGCATTCATGAGCTCGATTTTAGAGAATAGAAAAACAGCGTATTTTTTAATCTGCTGTTTTTATTACATTACTTATACAATGAATGTACCTGGTTAACTGCTTTAAGATACATATCGCAGTCATTTTTAATGCACAAAAGTTACGATGTCTTAAAGATTTTTCTGCGTTTGTTATCATAGTTAATATGGTTTTTTACTTGATAGGAATTTAAGAAACTTTACAAGTCCTCGATAGGTTGTTACAGTTTTATAAATGTTGCCTTTGTTAGCTTCGTAAGTAGAATATCGTTCAGTCTGCCTATAAAATGTATGAAATATAAGGAAAATATAAAAGTAATAAATTTTCCTTTAATTTAAATTAGCAAACTTAGCGCTTGTATAAATACAGGATATATTCACGCAATCGATAGGTTAAATTTAATTAATTTAACATCATAGTTTGCTTATAATAAGCTTTTCAAAAAACGATTCGCGCCTGATTTCATACATCTAAAAGTCCAATTTCCTCTACTCCATACAGTTTCGATTTTGGCCATACAATCGAAATCTAAAGAGATTACTCTGTATACGATGTGTGTACCACTTCCTAGTAAGTATGTGAACCTCATCTGACGCGATCCGGCTTCAACAAGTTACAATTTATAGTTTTGGTTTCGCAATTCAAAACAATTGAGGAGCACGCCTCTTGATGAGTGGTTCATTAGTCAAACGTGACTCGCAACGATTCCTACTACGACAAGTTCTTACAGCGAAATGACAATTTGTAAACTACAATTTATTAATGGTTCTCTTTGTAGTATTAGTGGTAGTATTTTTTTAAAAGTTGTATGTGAACGAATTGACTGAACCCTTGATGTAACACACCCAAAGGATGATGGGCATTCTGATCTATGAGCGGCCATTAATGAAACTAGTGTCATATGAAACGGCTTTCAATAGAATAACTTTATGAGTTAACATTAAATTGTTTTTGGGAATAATATAGTGAGGTTTTGAGATAGTTGTAAGGCAAAATTGAAACTGAAAAATAGAGAAAAGGGGTCAGAGGAGTCATGACGAGCTTGATTTTAGAAAAAATCAAAAGTGTACGATATTTTGAAAAAAATAAATAAAGTTTCTTAAGCCAGGAAGCGAAAGCGACGGTTTGTATTTAAAAAAAAAGAAACTACCGTGTATTAAATTGCACCTATTACCGATAAGTTGTTGATAAGGATTAAATTATGCAAGGAAATATTATGTGATAAATCAAAAATGAAAGTGCATTAAAATAATTATTTAATGCTTCTATAGTCAACATACCTAATTATTTTCTACTTTTATGACCTTTTATTTAAGTAACCATTCCACAGGAATAAGTTTTCATACGTCTTATACAAAATATATAAATTATTAATGGCCGCCGATAGGACAAGCGCCATACAAAATCGACTATTAACTAGGTAATGTTCTTTGTTATTTTAGCGACTTTCCGTGACACTATTGATGGAAAGCATCGTTTGCAAAAAAAAGCGTTGCGAGATTGTAATTCTAGGTTATTTTTCCCCATTATACACGTGATTTACATGTTTCAAAAATACAATTCCATGAAAAGGGTCGCGTAGGCGTCGCTAGTTCACACATTGATGGAGTGTTATCACAACAGAATGCATGACGGCGGTCTCTCCTAGGTGAAGGTGATCATCGCGTTACTATTTCTGTGCGCATGCGCCGTCCATGTTTTCAGCGCGAGAACAGCGCCACGCGGCGCCATCTATTGATCGCTATTGGAATCTCATAGTTCTTGCCAGCTGCTGATACTATTTTAGTACTTCATATACAGATATAACGTTGTTTATTACAGATTGGTGCATAAAAAATCATTGTACTCGTAGTTGCATTGGACGATAGATATCTACCTACATGTATGAGAGTTCGCGTATTATTTTTATAAGTAACTACATAATGAAATTAAAATATGAATTAGTTTTATTTTTGACAGTACGAACTCATGCAACACGTCATCAATAACTTTTAGAAGTTCAATGCTGTTAAAGATATTGTGAATGACATGAATTTCGTACGGCAAAAGCGTAGAGGTTATAGACAACACAATCGGTAAAGACGAGGACCTTTGCCTTAGTTTTTAGAAGCTCCTAAAATCGTTTCGAGGATAGTGATAAATTAAATCCTTGACCTAATAATATATGCTAAAATAGATGCAGATTGCTCTCAATACACGCGCGCTGGCAGCGCGTGGCGCAGTTACTTTTCATATAACATATATTTTATTTAACACCAATTGTAATAGTGTTTTAATACTTGCTAAAGTATAGTAATGATTTGTTGGCTGACCTCTACTTCTTTGGACTGTTTCTCAGGTTTGAGCTGTGAGCTTTGTGCTGGTAGCGGTGGCACGAAGGAGCACGAAGGTTGGGGCTCCACTGCGGGCTGCTGAGTTTTCACAGGCGGCTGGGAGGCGACCTTGGGGCTCTTCTGCAAATCTGTCACTATGCCTTCGGCGTTCTGGACGCGTATCTGTGGCGGATGCACTACATTTGTTTGATTACCACCAGCAGGTGGTCTTGGAGCCAGCCAAGACGTGGGCACCGCAGGTGGAACAACAGGCGGCTGTTGTGTTATTTTCAACGCATGATCATTAACCTTAGTACTATCGTCACGGGCACATGGTTCTGGTAATTGTTGATTTGTTTTATTACTCTGTGACGTTTCAATTGGTTTCGTCGCCTCTGGTTCAGGGACATTTACTACTTTCTTATTGGGTTCTAAGTTTTGCGAGATCTGTTCTACATTTACGGTTGCTTTTATGGGCTCTGTTTCGGGCAAATTATTTGGTACAGGAGGTATTTGCGTTGGTGGTTGTTCGTGAAATGGAATGGATGGTAATTGGCTTAGAGGTAGATTCGAAGCAGCAGTAGTAGTAGTTATAACTACAGCATTTTTTACATTTTGATTTTCTATTACAGCCACAGCATTGTTAGGTATAGGTAATTCCGGAACAATCGGTGAAACGTCATCTCTACTTTGAGAAAAATCAGTACTATCACAACACGAGAGTTCCTCGAGACTTCGTACTAAATCAAGCGCAGACGCCTCGTGATAATCCGTAGAACACGGAGATGTATCATCACTGGTATCGTCTGCATCGTCAGGTCTTTCTGAACTTTTACTACTAGGAACAAAAGCTAAACTAGATGTAACGTCGTTGGAAATGTCAGCATTAAATGATTCCTCACTTAGCGTAGACGATTCTCTATTAGTAGAAGAGTCAATGGCACTAACTTTTTCATCTTCACTAACTACATTGCTCACTGTGACAGTTGACATCGGAACATCAGTTTTTTGTATAATTGCTTCGTCGTTGTTATTTTTATCACCAGTTTCATTAACACTATCCAGATTAGTATCTTCCGATTTGTAATTGTTATCTACGTAGTTCTCCATTTTGGCTTGTTCTACTACCGGTAAACTCATATATTGTGGTATGGCATAGTCTAAATCCGTTAACGGCGTATAATGAACACCATCTCCTAAAGGTGCTTCGAAGTTAGGAGAATAATACTCAAAAGCAGCATTTTCATTACAATATATAGACCATGGATCATTTGAAGGAATTAAAGGTAATCCGTCGTAATACAAGTCAGGGTTTATTTCTCTATCGATTAAATATTCTGGCTTATAATCCCACGAAGGAACAAACGAATCTTCAAATGCTAAATAATTTTCAGGTAACACCACCATGGCCGGATTTAATTGACTTGGATCAAGTGCATACGAACCGTCGTAGAACGGGTTGTTGAGCACAAGAGGGGGAGGCTCCATAGGAGTACATTCCAGAGTCACTTCAGCAAACAATCCATACTTAGATAAGTCAGGTTCAGATCGTCTATGTCGGAATGCGCGGGAGTCGATTTCGTGTGCGATATTTGCAGCGTAAATGTCCGAAACATCAAAACTGTGAGTTCTTCGCAAATAGCTTTCGGGTGGCAACTGATATTCAATGTTTTGATCTCTATCGATAAGTTCTACTTGATCATCGTACATTCCTTCATAAGTGGGCACGCCCACGTTGTTTATTTCGTGTAAGGCATCCGCATCGTTTGTTTGGCTGCTACTACTGGGTGCAACTTGGAGGTCGCCGTTGCTGCATGCAGCATCACTGGGCAGTAGTAACACGTGTGGAAGGGCGGGTGGGGGCCCGCAGAACAGAAGGTTGTTGGGGGGTTGACGCGGCGGCTGGGCAGCCATGGCTCCGGCACTGGCCGCCCGCGGCCCTACGCGGCGGACTAGTATTTCGGTGCGGCAGAGACGCGCCGGGCGGCCGGCTCAGCTTTGCGACTGACTGAAGGCGTTCCGAGTGACGAAGGCGAACACAAATAGAACGGGCGCAAGCGCGAGGAGGTCGCCGTCTCTCGCGCACATCTTCACGGGCGAAGGCGCACGCGCACTCGCAAGCCAAACCCGTCCCGCGTGTAATCCCAAACAGGCACGCTGACGTTTTATGCTTTATTCTGGTTCCGCACTTTGCTTACGACATACAGTACATGTGGTATCATAGGAGTAAGGGAAAGACAGGTTTACGGGTAGACACTTCATTGTGGTAATGGCGAGTTTTGGATTTTACGAGTCACACTATCCTTTCGCACATCCTCATAAGTTTAAAAAAGAAACTGTAAGACTGACCTGTTCAGGGGGTGAACGCGGCGAGGACTCGTCGCGATGATGTCTCCTGCGCCTGTGTGATGTAGGCGAACGCCGGTGATGTGACCGTTTGGAACGTTCATTTCTCCGCCTCCACGAGTGCTCCGAGCTGTGAAATCATCGATCGGTGGGCTGTAGGGTTAGTGAGTAGGACAAGACAGTGCAACGAATGCAACGAACGTTTAGGTGAGGTCCGTGTGCGTGCTTAATGATAAGAGCGAGTTGCCGAAGTATTACTAACGTTGGCGAGCGTTTTCCATGAGCAGAATGCGGATCTATTAGCTGAGCGAAGTGGTCAGGCGGCGGCAGACAGCAGACGCTCAGCAGTGCCCGCACGGCAGCCCACCGCCTTTGTCCCGTGCCTAAGCCTTTGACGGTGCCCTATCTCTACAATCGCTATTTAATCCAAATTATACTTTAACCATCGGATTTTTTGAAAATAGAATATTACATATCCGCATTTTATAAAGTACTAAATGCAGTTTATCTAATAGTAGTACTGTTACCGCACCTACGATTACGTTAACACACAATCCTAATATCAGCGGTAGAGCCTTCAGTCAAGGTCACTATAACATTAAGTAATCACTTGCTTGCACTTGCGAGCTTTACGAGTAGCGATAACACACAGCTGATGTCGGGGAAAAGTTGACAATAGGTACTAAATAAGGTTTGAGATGTGTGAGCAGCTGTTTGACGATTATCGTGACTGGGTGAGTCGGCGAGGACCCGGCGCGAGCTGCGGTCGCCGACACACTGCCAGCTCTGACAGCACGCCCGCGAACAAGATACCGGGCTCAAGTAAAGCGACGTACAATCAAGTGCTCGTTTCAAAACACCGCCACCGTCACAGCCTAACAAGCGAACAATCAAAACCTCCACGTCATTGGCACAATGTCATCGTCTATGAGAAATCAACGATCAACTGACGCTTGTATAGTTTGACACAAATCATGGTAAATTATTAGTTAATTGCTGCAATGTTTTGCTTTACATTCCGGCAAATGTTGTTGTTTTAGCTAAAACCAGATAGAATTACTTATACCATTCACTTTTACCTGTGTATGACTTACCAGCACACGCGCAAACTTTGGGGGCTAGGTATTAAGCTAATGTCAATTAACGTTAAACTCGCGCTCTTTTCTCCCATGAAGAAAAGTACCATTATAGATAGATAGTTAGAAAGGTAGTATTGGACAGCAACAGAAAATATAATACGTAAAATGGAACTTATCACTGGTAAGAACACACTGAAAATAACTAAGAATGCAGAACGAGGCCCGCAGGCACCGCTAATAGAATTAAATAAACGTAATTGGTTTACCTAGTCGCAGTGGAGATAAATATGTATACGCACAAGATAATGCAGAAATAAATGTCTATGTATGTAACTGTGCATTGTATATATTTAGACGAAAATGTTCGTATTAGATAGACTTCAACAATGTAATCATTAGTGACATCTAGCGGCGAGTAGTGGAACAATAACGTTGCGAAAGTAAGCCGGACGAAATTTTTATATCGCGTTTGCACACAAGATGAATTTATGACCAATTATAATTCCTAACAATATCATCACTATTATTCACACATACCAGTTAAGATGTATCTCACTGTAAAACAGAAAGTAGGTAGTTAAAATCTTAGGAACGTCGACAGCAGAATGTTTTAATAACGGAGAGTCAATTAAGTTTTTTTTTGTTATTACATAGGTACATAAATGTTGAAGTGAAAATGTTTTTTTTTTCATTCTCTCTGGCTGCGTCAGGCAGTACGATTTTTAGGTAAGCCTGTTACGCTTTTGAAAACAGCCTATTAACTACTAACCTACCTAATCGAGACACTTGTGACAGACCTAGGTTTCGAAACCCAGGTAGTGAGACTCGCTAGCTTTTTCCAATTCTATGTAGTAGCCATAAAATATTATATATCTAATCTGATCATATCGTAGTAGCCAGCAGACGACCGATGCTGCACATAGACCTCGTCATTAACCGCCAAAATTCACAAGCTTAAGGAAATATCGCTATAATCTAATCACCATGGTAAATAAAGTATGAACAGATTGGTGATCGCGGTTACTTTTTTTCTATTGAAATAATCCCTTTGCAGCTTTCGGTACCCACGGGAAGCCTTTTCTATGTACGCACATGGCTACGCTGTAATAATGCCAAAAACTCAGGTGACTGTTGTTGGCAGTTCCCGGATGGTTTCTAGGATTGACTGGTCGATACTTCCTAAAGTTTCTTTTAATAATGTTATAATTCCTATTACCGACAAAGTAAAGAACTTGGGGATTTATATCGACAGTACACTTTCCTGGAAAACACAACTGCAGGAAGTCAGTCGTAAGATGTTCGCTTCAGCGGGCTCCTTGAGACGCCTTCGAAACTTCCTACCTACTGCCACTAAGATAGCGCTAGCACAATCTCTTCTTCTCCCAATCCTCGACTATGCTGATGCCAGCTATCTCGATCTAACTGAGGATCAATTTGAAAAGCTTGAGCGACTTCAAAATCTTTGTATCCGATTCATATTTGGTTTGCGCAAATATGATCATGTTTCTGAATTTCGTACTAAGCTCAAATGGCTACCAATTCGCCTTCGCCGGAATGCCCATATTCTTTCCCTACTTTATAATGTGCTCTTTAACCCTTCTACCCCGTTGTATCTAAAAGAACGCTTCGAGTTCCTCTGTGACTCTCATTCTAGGTTCTTGAGATCATCAGAAAATCTTAAATTAAAAATACAACAGCACTCCACCTCTTTTTATGACAAGTCCTTTACGATCCAAGCTGCTCGTCTGTGGAATGCTTTGCCACTTAATGTGAGACGTGCACAATCACTGCCAGTTTTTAAAAAGTCAGTGAAGGAGCATTACTGTTTTCTTTTCATATTTATGTAATTATTTTGCCATGTATTTTAATATTATTAAATTTAAGTAATATTATGTAGGTACGTAGTGTACTTGTACACCTAGATTGCTCGATTTTCTCTTTCCATTCTCCCAGTCCATCCAAAGGTTGTCTGGAAGAGATCGCCTTGCGCGATAAGACCGCCCATTGTGCATTTTTGTATTTAAATAGTTTTTCGTGTTATGTTAACCTGGTGTACAATAAAGAGTATATAAATAAATAAATATAAATGCCTCACCTATATTATTCTAATGATGTAACTTTATAATTCAACGATATAGTTACATAGTATCAATAGAGACAAATTTGTACCTATATAAAATAAATAATATTACAGTTTAATTCCTAAAACGGCTTGCGTCGCTAAGGCGCAGGCGTGGTTTTGTGCGCGGGCGTCGCTCATATGTCGAGCTTAATGTCACATTGTTTAGCGCCATACGAGAGGTTGAACTTGAACACTTGATTTGTTTCTAGGCTGTGAGCCTTCGCAGGCTCGTGTTAAGATCATAATTATGTTAAATATCGCAATGGGGACACATCTTTTTTCCTAGCAAATTATATTTATAAAACTACATTTGATATTGTTTTAAACTAAGACAGAAAGGTAGACTAATATGGTACATAGGACAAGAGAATAGAAACAAAATCATTTCATTTTGTAATTCCACAACTTTAAAGTTCAAGATTCACTACCATATTTAAAAGGATTACAAAACGTTTGTAGGCAGCTTTTTCAAGGCCTTTAAAAAAAGCATTATTTTTAAGCGCAGAACTGATAGATAATAAAAGTGAAATTGAATTTAAGCTCATGGTTTAAGAAAAAAAGATTTATTAGTTGAGGTGATATCAAAGAGAGTTGTGTACTTTAGCGTTGATCTGAGACTGAACAAAATATTCATAACTAACTATTGCCCGCGGTTTCTGTTGCATCCTAGGGGAACTACTTTATGTACTTATTTTTTTTTTTTTTTTTATCGTTGCAAAATCCTCATGGATGTTCCTAGCCCGGGGAAGGCGAGGGGGGTCTGCCGGACTCTTACCGGCTAAAAACCAACAGTGTTCCTTCTCCTGGGGGTCGCGGGATTCGTAAAAACATGCACCGCAACCTTATGTACCTATCTGGATAAAAAGTATCCAATGTGTTTTACCGAGACATGGTCTATCTGCGTGTCAAATTTCATCGAAATATAGACATCCACATAATAGTGTGATATCAATTTAGAATTGTATCATACATTAACTGTTTGTTTTACCTGTAATTAATAACAATATGCTATTATGATGAATTCAGTTCACGTCAGGCGTATAAAGGTAAATTTGCGCAAATTTCCGTTTATTATTATTATCATGCAACGCGAAAGTTTAAAAGTTATTAGAAACTTTACTGCTGTTAATTTCTCGTTTGTGTTCAATGTAAGCGTTACAACTGCTTTAACTGTTTACATATGTATTTAGTTTTAGTTCGACCTAGTTTAGATTAGACAAGTAAACTTCGAGACCGCTTAAGATTTCTCTGCATAATTCTAGATCTTCCTCACCCAGAAGCAATAATTATATTTAAATAGGCACTTAACTGGTTTTAGCTATTAAGTTATACAAGCGTAAACTACATACATATATTTTATTTATGTTAATTTCTTTAGGACACAACTACTAATTAGTTATGTCATTATTTCACAAACTGGAAACAAAGGAAAAAAAATGATCTAAGAAATTCATTACTGTATCAACAAACGATTTTAAATAATAGGAACACACTACAATTCCGGTTTGGTGAGTTTTATTATCATTGAGGAGCATTTTTTTTTACAATTATGTAACAAATGAATATAATTTAAATGGTATATCACTACATTCCAATTTTGGCATATAAATATGCAGTTCGTCCATTTGCCATAAGGTGCTTGGACTTGGCATATGACGACCGCATGCGTTGACTTCATAAGTCTTCCTCCTTCCAATTTTGGTTCGAAACAATAAAACTGAACGTGTTACTGTTGGTTTTCGCCTTATCAAGTTACTCGACAAAATTCTGGAGATTTCGTGAATACTGCTAGTAACAATTTCTCGAATAAAATTAAGAGATATTAAGTTACTTGTTTCAATTTACTACCGCGCTGATTCGTAAACATCGCGAAAAAAAGGTTTAAAAAAAATACGTTTCCCCACTCTAAGAGCTCCTGTAACGTGGGTTCGTTGCACAAACACCCAGACCGGGAACAACTAGAATTTGGAAGGGCCATACAAATAATTGTTCCGTGTGGAAATCGAACCCACGACCCGTAGTGCCGAAAGCCAATCCCTTGAACACTACGCCAAACGTGTTGTCACACAACGTGTGTCAGTTTTATTTAAAGAAGGCACTCGATGGTGGTATCGATGTTCAACAAAGCGGCTCACGTCACACGACACGGACTCCGTCGCGAATAACAAACACCGGAACATTCACTTTCGACGAACAACGACATAACATTATAGATTCGAAGCTTCATGCGAGTGTAAGCTACTTCAGAACCGGCTATTTCATAAAAATCTAAAACCAGTGTAACCAGTACCACACGTCACCGACTTGACCAAACTATCTTATTTCACTAATTAATAGCATATTCGTGTCTCTCGTTAAACGTCTACTGCTGCCTTTAATTTTAATTGGCGAAATTCCTTTTTAGGCTTTCCTTTCCTCTCAGTGGGGACCGGTAGTCGAGGACTCTTTAATTACAACCTAAGGTGGCTGTTGAAGGTGAAAGCGAACTTGGGGGTAATTCGCGACTCGTGTTGTATGTTTATGTCGTCGAAACGTGTACTTTCGGTTCCACGCAGACCGCTCAGTTGTCCCGTGATAACGATACTTGTCAATATTGGTAGAAAATGTCTTGAGAAAGTTTGTCTACCTCGTATTCCTGATAAACATGCTTGTTACATACGGCTTTACCTTCCTGATCGTAACAAGCTGCACGTTTTGTATTTAGTTGTGCCCCCTGCGTTACATGGCTGACGCAAGGCGTAACAACATTACGGAAATTGTACAATAAATATACTTGATGAAAAAGCGTTGAAGGGAAACATTAATTTGCAATACGGTCAACGTTCAAAGCAGCAACGGTATTCACACAACGGTTCTTTATATTTAGAAATATCCAACACGTGTATCGTATTGAATCATCTCTCTCTGTTTACTGTTTCACTGGTATTTCCTTATACTTTTGTTTCGTAATTTTACTTTCTTTAAACCTATTTTTAAGGATTCGTTAACGCGAGCGGTTTCGTCCTGACTTAATTGTTTGTACGGCGTGTCACTTTACAAGTAAGGAAATTGGCACAAACGACAAGGCGTTCAAAGGTCAGAGAGGCAACGGAGCACGCAAAATCGCAGCGAGAGTGGAACGCCTCTGGCACAATGACCATAATCGATCGGTCGGCCGGAGCACACTGCGGGCTCGGTTACGAAATCGAAAGCCACAGTCTGCAACGTGACACGAACAGCGCCCGGTCAAGGATCCACTGCACGACAGACATGGTTTGTCGGTACTGTTAATTTTTTAATCCACTAATGTGACAGCTACCCAAATATCGCGACGTGCGAGGAAATGTCACAATGTTCACTTTGTATTATTGGAAAATGTATCTATGTATAAGTGATTATTTTTATGATATTGTCACAAATGTTACAATTAAACCGTGTTCCGCTGGCGTACGGAGCAGGCGTTCGGTACGCTGACAAGGCCGCGCCGGATGAGCGATTACTGTGAACAGTGTCAACCGCTGCAGCTACGTCTAATCACCCGCCCGCACCGCTTTTCATCGGGTCAATGACAAACACAACTACACTTCGCTCTCTACGAGCGAAAGAAACACAAAAACTTTAACACTAATTTATTTAAAAAAGACAACTAGAACAACGATAAAAATAATGAAAATTTAACGCTCCATAAGGCGGACGACCTGAATCATTCTAGGTCATAGGAAAATAATTACGTTATGTACAGAATACCTACTGAATTACACTGGGCTCGCCTGATCGCGTAACCAAAAACCATTAACCTTAATTAGAACGCCGAACAGACGCTAAAGGAAAGTTACTTCGTCATGTGAATGAATAATTTCAGATGATTAGTGTCCCAATGCATGTATTTGCATAATTTTTGTAAAGTTAATATTTGTTTTGTAAATTAGAGTCGGATAACCACATAAAATTATTTATTAGTTGTTTGGCAGACACAATAACTTAAATAAAGTCAAGTTTTATTTTCCAAAACCGAATTATGATTCACTGATAAAGAATTTATAAAAAAGCAGTTTGGATAAAAAAGGTTCCCATTCAATAAATACCAAAAGAACTAGTCAGAACTCGAGCTGGAGTTAAATTATGGATACCGCGAAGTTTTCCAGTCTGTATACTAGCAATTTATGTATTCAAGATCCTATAGAAATTGAAAACTAAGCTCCTTACAGGGTAAACGTTAGAACTATGTACGCTTAACTGATTTATTATAATGTGTAACAGTAGTACAAAGACAACACAGTACACACTACAACAGCGCAAGCAGTCAGTAGTGAAAGTTGATCACAAACCTTAAGCTTATGTTTTGACATTTGTTTGTGTACGTGAACAGGACACTAATGATTCCATTAGTATTATCAATACAGATACACCAAACTGTTACGACATTAAAACATTTCTTGGCTTTTACGACATGCGCAGTCGGAAATTATTAAAAAGTTTCACTTAAATTTACTAGCAATAGAGCATTTTCGTCACGTCTGATGTGTTTTTGATTGATGTCAGACTGTTTTCGCGGGCGACGAAGAAAATGGTGTTCCGAGACTGTACTTGCCTTATGTAGGAAATTTATTAGGAAGAAATACGAGGGCGTCAAAACTGGTGTGAACGAGTAACGAAACTATAAACGATTCAATAGTTTTGCTAGGAATAGAAACCAATACCAGGATGGGTCACTGATTGTATTTGTTTTGAGTATAAAAAAAATGGTTACGACCGATGACGAACCTAAAAGATGTCCCAATTCTCACCGTGTGTCACACTACAGATATTATAAAGAAATTTTAAACAGTAGATTTGTTAGAGTCGGGAAACTGTAAGAATGATATTTGCAATATCGCAATAACTATACTTTCTCTTTGAATTGCCTTTAATCTCACAACACCGCAACACCGCGCTGAGCACTTACCCACTGGGTACCTAATGCTGTATTATCTTTCAGAGACTATACAGGGGGGAAGGAATCGGAAACAATAAGTTGGTTCTAATTACGTCATAACGCCTACCAAGTTGACAAATCCTTTGCGAGCGCACAAACCAGGACAGGACCTTGAAACATTCACTGTGAACGCTATCGAGACGAATCTTTTAAGCTATGGCAGTGCTTGGCGCCCACGAATTTGTTAAATGTTTACTTGTTATGTTAGATGTATTATGACACAAATATAAATATTTATGCACCGACGCGCAGCGACAAAAACTACGTTGGAATTTGTTTGCAAGAATAGCGCAAGTGAAAGAACTGTTATCCGACCTGAAAATAATAATTACGCTTCTATGTAAACGTGCACGAATGGAGGTCGCAGTGGGCCAGACAGTGGCTCCGATATCAAAATTGGAGAAGGCTATATTGGACGAACTAGCTGTGTTTTCTTTAGTTTAGGATTCATACTTAGTAGTAACCGAATGGCGTTAATGAGCAAAGAGATTAAGCAACCGCTAGCAGGATGGAATAAAGCGCAACGATGGTGAGTCACGGTGAGTTGTGCAATGATTTTGCACAACCAGTCCTCGGGCCCCTAACCGCTACTGTCATACTTCATAATGTAATGAACAAACGTAACTACTTAGAAGCATCAGATATCAAGATTGTGTACCTTTATTATATAAGAGGGTCAGGGTCAGTATTTTTTTTGTAAAAACAATTACAATGTCATTGAAACAGTTAGCGAATACTCGGTTAACCGTACAGTAACGGTAAAACATTATGTCTACGAAATAAGAATGGCTGTTTCGGACACGCCGGGTATGAGACATATAGACCTACAAATAATTTAAGAACGTTGGTAAACATGATACGAATCTTATGACACATCTCAGAGAAAGGTTACGTTATGCATTAACATTACTACACGAGTTTACTGATATGAAAATTCAGGTTGGCACACTGTTACTTACATATTGCGTACAAAGAAACTCGACTGGTTAGTTAGCTTTAACCTAACCTTACTGTTGACAAATATAAAATGTAAAAGCCTGCTCACGCTGCACTCGGACCGGACCAGTGGCAAGTCGATGCACTCGAGCTGCCGACTGCGCGCTAGGTTTTTTCCTATTTATAAGCGCATGAGATGAACTCGGTTTCCAACGTATTTAGTATACTTCGGCTCGCTCGACGCACAACACACACGAAACCATGGTATTGGGTTTTAATGGACGTTTTATGAGTATTTTGGTAATGAAAGGAGTGGAGCTTGTTAGTTAGGGTTCATCGTGTTTGGTGATGTGATGTGGGTACATACGAAACGCTCCACTCGTGGTCGCGCATGTTCTTCTGGAATGCGGCAGACTTCGGTGTCCAGGAGTCAACACCGCGGTAGAGCGCAGGCAGTTCGGCCACCTTCACCTCGAGGCGCTCGGCAAGTCTCTGTTCCACGAGCGCCTTGGGACCGCTCGTCAAAGGCCGCTGTTGCTCTTTTGCACTGCGCCGCTCCAAACCACCGTATCCATTTAATTTCTCTCCGTTGCAAGACGTCACGCTTTTGGGGCTATCTGTGCTGAGCAATTTACTTTTAACGGTGTCTACCTTACTGTAATTTTTATATTGTACCGATTCAGTTCCGTTCGCTGTTCGCGAATACTTCAAAGAATCGTACGTGTCGCCGTTAAGGCTGCTATATTCGACATTGTTTAGGTTGATGTCTCTATCGACTCGTTTAGTCGCGGCATCGTACCCATTTCGTTTGCTATAGCGTTCCTCATGGCTTTGTTTGAGGAAGTTATTTTCGAAACTAGTTTTACATTTAGGAACATTATTTAGATAGTCGCTATAACTTAAATCTTTATTGTGTAAACCTTTATCACAGCCCTTTTTAAGTGTTTCTTGTATATCGATACCATTCCCATTAATACGGCTGTATGTAAAGCTCGCAGGCTGGCCACTATCAATTCTGTTGTCTACAGTCTCCGTCCGTTCAGCATCCTTGCTCTCGAATTCGTGTTTGACAAGTGCAACACGCGACACATCGCCGTTCTTATACTGTGACTTAGCGGTGAAATCAGCCGCCGTGATGCCAGCTCTGCTTTGTTCAGTGGGAACGGTCCACGTGTCGTGCTTCTTCTTCTCGCTACTCTTAGAGGACCACGCCTTTGCCAGCGCAGCCTTGAGCGCCTCTCGCCGCTCATGCACGCTGACCCTCGGGTACTCGTGTATAGGAACAATAGCGGGAGCGTACAGAGTCGACCGTGGTGTGGCTCGCGTTATGCGGAAACTTCTGAACTCCCTGTTGAACTCCGAACTCAGAGAATAAGCTGGTATTCTCGAAGTCACCATTTTGAGATCAAAATTTCCAGGCAACAGTCATATAAACTTATTATTCTTCACAATAAAAAATATTTTAGCACAGAGCACACTGAACACATATCGACTCTACCTGGAATGTGGCAAATAAAAATGTGTTGAACTAATGATAATTATTTTGGGCTTGGGTTTGCATCTAACATATGGCCATATAGCATTTTCACGTATAAAGTAAAGTATTCGGTGCAGGTCGTGGACGTGTCGGCGGGCTGTGGGCCGCGACCTTCGCGGTGGGCGGCGCGCGGCGGAGCGGCGGGACAACGCACTGGTCAACGAACCGCCCCGTGCGCCACCGACCGCTCAGTTCACCAGCTTGCATAACGCACTTGCAAACCGCTGCCCTACCTTATCTCTTATGCAGTTATACATCGATCACGTCAACCGCACGCACATAATCAAATGCAACAAAAACGTTGGACGAGTGCGCTGCGTTAATATTTATGAACATTAGCCAGTGATAGAGGAATCTATTAAATGGTAGATAGTGATAAGACGTCACTGGCGCGTTAGCTAGTTTTGTGGAGCATTTATGCCGTATAAGTGCAACAAGTGTCGCCTTGGTTGGCGTCCCTAATATGGCTAGTGGCGTTGCTGCCATATGGCCCGCGGCCGACACATCCTAGCCTGTCGCCACTCCAGCTGCACCGATACAAACACATCGCTGTACAAACAAGTTTTCTGGGGCAACATGTTACGACTGTTATTTATTGTGAGATAGATCTGCTTTAATTATATACTGTAATAGGCACCCTGGTAGATAAATATTTGAGACACATTTATTTGTTTTTAGGTAGGTATGTATGTGCCTAATTATCATTTGTTTAGACCAGTTTTGACGTTAATCAAACAAAAATAATTATCATTCGTCTCGATCAGTGAGACCCATTTGCATAACATTTGTGTGATTGTACTTAGGATTTATTATTGAATACATCGCACAAGATAACAACACAGCCGGTGTTTATAAATGTATTAATGTGGTTTATTGTTTTGATATAGGAAAACAATGGAGGAGCACTTTTAATAATAATTAATTTAGTTCAACACATTTTCGCATCGTTAGCACTGTTTTGAACCGATATCACTGAGTAGAAACATGTATACCGTTCAACACACAGACGCATTCGGTGACTGCAACCAACTCAGTAGCATAAAGCACAGGATATTTTATATAGCTGGTAAAACCAGCCCGTCACAAAACTGCGTACGCGAAGCAAAGGCCTGTGGTGGTATCGGTTGTTGGAAGGAGAGCAGCCACCGGAAGCGAGTGCGTTTCGTTAGCGACGGCGGCGGCGGGGCCGGTCCGTGCATACCTTCTCGTTACGAGCGCGAGAACTGCGTGCGGTGTGCGTGCACCGCTGCGACTAAACTGACTGAAGGGAGGCAACGCGCGGCGGCCCGATGCGAGGACCCCACCGCTGCCGCCGCCTCTCTCCTGCGGTCCACCACTAGTGACTCTATCGCGAGAGCATTACGGGCTGAATCGCAGGAGCACTGACCTTCGCTACAACAACGACGAGATGCCGACACACTAGCGACCGGCGAGCCTGAGCGCACGCTTGCATCCGACCGACTGCACTATTCCAGTACGAGTTTGTAACAGTTGCCAACCAAACAGAGCAAGCACTACATGTACACAATATGTCGAATGATATATTATTTATTAGACTAATTTTCTTATGAAAATAATAGTATGCCTAATAGGCTACCCATTTCCTATTGATTAAAATGTTAATGTCTGTATTATTCAACATGAACTTATAATTAAATCAAATAGGCTACATTATACAATCCGTGTTTATAATTAAAAATAATGAAATATAATTTATTTTTATGTTATTTTCAACGGTGCATAGCAGGATTTCTCTCGTTTATATGTATACGCAAGATATTTTTGCTGTCTGCCTTTCGTCTGGCGACCGCAATGTGCTTGTCGCGCCATGAACAACGGATTTATATTAATTGTAGAAACAAACGCAAATCAAAGCAATTTCTACTGTATTATATAATTATTATTTTAATTGATTGCATTCCTATGCGATATGGAACGTGTTCTCACCTTAAACGTTTCGTTGCAGCTAAGCGATATAATTGATAATTACCTGAAACAAAAATGATTTTGTTAATAACGCTGCGGTATTAACCTTGGCCATAAAAACGTTACGATAATAATGATAAAAAATACACATTCAATGAAAAAAAAAATCATGATCACATCAAGCCAACCGGGGTACAGAAGGTCAAGTTGGTTTCGAAACAACTCTACTTTAACAGAACATTATTATGTATTTGGGCCACTGTGAAAAATATAACTCATATATACTTGATACTTTAGTACCTACCTATAAATAAATAATTGATATACCGGGTGCAAATCAAGTGATCATGGAGTAGGTAAGACTGCTTTAAATATTAAAAAAATTGCAAATGTTACTTAAAAGAGACGTCATTTTATTTTAAAAGTAAGAAATACTGTATTTATTAAACATTTATTCAGTCTCTTGCATGTACCAACCATCTAACTGCCATAACTGCGAAAACTATGATTCTGTACTTTACGGCACCGATTTATTTGATAGATATCGATATAACTGCCTCGTTGGATTAGTGGTGGCAAGCGCGACTGCTGATCGTGAGGACCTGGGTTCGATCCCCAGGTCGGACAAAGTGTTATTGGGTTTATCTGCGTGGAATTCCTCAGTAGCAGCCCGGCGTTTGGCTTTGTGCCCGGTTGATGGCAATAGGCTCGCCCTCTATTACCATGGGACTTAAACAAAACGGCGAAATGATGGTGTTGTTACTATACACCTCTGCCCAACACTGCGGGGAATACTGGCGTGATGTTATGTTATGTTATATCGATATGATCAACAATAAGTACAACAACAAACAGAACAGTATTTTAAATTAAACGAAGTCCATGAAACGGAAAAATAAGGTGCTTCTTCATTAAAATTTGGTGCCTTGGAATCATTGAATTGAAATACAAGGTTAGTCGGAAAAGGGGTACACTAAGCCGAAAGGGTGTTAAAGTACCTATAGTAATCGATAGTTTAAGAGAAATAGCTTTTCAAAGATTTCGTAAAAAATATGCTAAAATCTATATGTCCATAGCTATGATCAGCTGTTTTTACAATTTAGGTCATATTTGGGGTCACGGATAAGAAAATAAATTTTCTGAATTCATAACTAAAGTTTAAAAAAAACCTATGTTTAAAAAAAAAACTAAAATAAAAATCTTTTAGCATGCAAATAAAAAATATCGAATTTTGAAATTTTAACACTTGCTTTAAAATAGTTATCAGTGAAACTTTAGATGGCCCGCGGCTTAGTACCCCCTTTCCGACTAAACTTGTATACCTAAGTTAATGTCAGATTACACGCTCTTCCCACAATTTCAGACACAATGTTTATTGAAGATTTGATCCTTATTATTGACCTATCGATTAGTGTCATATAAATACAAGATTATAACCATACTAATGGATTTTGTAATGTCTGTATACCGCTATACATTATGTACATGACGTAGAGATAGTAACATATAAAGTGTATAATATTATTTTTAAACCAAACGCAACCCTCGCTAAAATATTCACTATTTATGAAGTTTTCAGCAACAAAATTTACCAAGACACAAATTCATCATTAATATGACTTAAAAACTAACTGCTGAATTTGAAAAGTAAATAATATTAGGTAACATGCGATTGTATAATTATTATTTTATTGTTAGATAATGTGTTTTATAATCATAATTGATGGCACGAATCTTGCGCTACCTGGTTTTTTGAAATATTGAGCTTCATTGACTCTACGCAAATCACGTTATTTATTACTGTTATTACTCTCCATATACATTTGAAAATACAATTGTAGTAAATTTTTAAGAATTATTTTAGGAAATAAGACATATAATTTATAGATATTTTAACAAGTCATGTCCTTTAAGAATATTACGTTTCTGTATAATAACAGCATTTTAATTTAAATATTTTCATATCAACATATCATTCCATATTGTCGAATACAAACAAATAAACAATAACCTGAACTCGCAATAAATCATCCTGAAAGTCAATATGTTTACGAATCCATATTTAATGTTATAGTTATGCATTAATAATGACGGAAAAACATGTATTTCAATTTGAAGGCGACGAACAATAACAAGTAAATTTCCAGGTTGCCGAATATGGGTGAAAGTTGAGGAGAGTTAATATTGAAAACAAATTGAATTAATAGCCTGTCTGACTTGGACATAAATTATGACTGCCTACGTTTTGTTACTAAGAAACATAAATTCAGAGAACATGTTCGAGAGAGTAAATAAAATTGATCTGACTTGCTCCGTGGTTTTCAGGTGACGACGAAAATTTTACTAAATAAAATTAAACAGGCACAAACAAAGCCTTGATTGGATTGTATTACATGATTTGCTTCCCTAAAAGCACTGGTACAGGTAATATTTAATGTAGGTACATGTATAATATTGTGACACGGACCGTTTAATATTTATTTATGTGTGAAACTAACATGGCCTAGACTGGAACATTATTGCTTATTCAGCGGTGATGTGTGTCACTGCCAACGATTATGCGCTTGTATGATTTCATTCCCCTTAGGGCTTTAAAGCTTTGCAACATTTGCTTGACCTTCATCGCATACTGTAAATAGTTGAGCTGAAATAGTTTCATTACGGTCCACAAGGCACAAATAGATACTGAGGCATGTTATTATAAATTAAATTTAGACAAATGATAAAATAACAATGAGCATTTTCCTGAAATTTGTCAGATACGAAATTAAAACAATACAATTTAAATGCAAATCATAAAATTAATTGTTACGTCCGTAAAAAATAAACCGGATGTCATCATTTCATTTCAAACCTACATTAAACTAATATCGAAGTATTTTTTATGGAACGTCACGATAGTGTTTATAGTTAATGAAATTTTAATCAAATTATAAAAACTTTGAAGAAAATGTTTTTCTTTTATGCTGAACTTTTATTATCAAATCTATATCAGTAATCGCTTGAGATTCCCTAAGATACCGTTAGGTACCTTACATCCCACACAAAGATTCTTTGTACGACCCTCAATCAAACACAATCCGTTACACACGAGTGAAGAAAAACATGCAAAATTGACGGTACATACGCGCGTCGGCAAAAACACTGCTCGACCTGCAATTGTAGGCGACCGCGTCACTCTCTATACAATTGGTGGCACGTAAATGGTGGCAAAAAAATAATGGCACCGGAGGCGGCGGCGAGTTGCCGACAAACGGCGAGGTCCAATGACCCAAATGGTTCATTACTAGGCCGGCTAGACTAACTAACGAAAGAAAAATCGGCCACCGTCAAGCGCACGACGACGTCGCCTTTTCTCAGTATGCCTCAGCGTAAGAAGCTCCCGGTTGATTGCCAATTAGTGTCAATTGGTTTAACTTGATTTCTAGACATTGAACCGTCTAGAGTAAATGAAATGGAGATTTCCGCAGTTCTAGTGGTATGGACAACGTGCGTCGTATGAGAATGCATAAGTCACGCACCAGGTGTCGATATTAAAAGCCACTTCACACTATAAAAGGTAAGGTCGATGAGCTTAACCATCCCTGTGGTCGGTGCTTACACGAAACAATCCGTGAACATTATTAGTCAAGCGTTTTAAGTACTGCGGTGTTAGCAATGACCAAGGCGAATTAATTCGACACCATAAATGGTGCTCAGACGGAAACCTGATCTAACAGGCACGAGTTTGAGTCCGACAAACACCAATCTAAATTACATATCAAAATACTGACCATAAATAGACTTCCTGGAGCCATGGGATTCATCGCCACTGCTTGAAAAGTGTTGCGTGTCTACGCGAGCGTGAAAAAACATTCATTGTAATATATAATTACTGTTGATTCATGCCAAAAATGGACAATCTGGAAGATATGGCTGGGAAACATACATGTGATTAACGTTTAAATATTGTTTCTCAGTAATTACTGTACATTAGCAAGAGGCGGAGTAGTTTAGTATTTCAAAAAATAACGCAATAAGAACTGAGTCAAAAGTAACGGTCCTCATTAATCATTGGGGTCAAACAACTAACCAGGTATAACAGAACATTACTCGATATTGATTCGTCATCTTTCAATTAAGTATATCGGTCATCACAGGTTTTTGTGCCATTTATCAACTACCATTAGCAACATTAACCAGTTGGTACTGTTAAGTGTTTACTGGTCATGTCAAATAACAAGTGCGCACAAGGAAAACAAGGGGTGGGTATTATTTACTACTAATTATAACTATGCTCGATATTAATAAATGCGTCATCTGTCAATTATGTCTTGATTGGGAAATACAATTTTATTTGCCTATTAAACAATTTCAGGAAAATCCAAAACTAAAAGAGACGAGTAAATCAAAGCAATACTCGCTGATATTATTTATGTTTGTTTTATTTACGAGAATTTTTGTAAAAGCCCACGTAGTGACTTTATATAGCAGAAGAATACAAAAATCAAAAAATATGATTATGAAGACTAATAGATACTAAGCGACGAGATGAGTTATACCAAAAGCCACATCTCACAATTCCATCGTTTTGGATATAATCAAAAAAAGATAAAACCAAACCAATTTTATAAGAGAGAACGTGGGAACAACATCTTACGATGTTTCAAATTAAGGATCATGAATAAAACAGAATCTAACTCGACGAGCTTCCAATCGAACGAGACATTTAATTATTTTTTAGCTTTATATCGTCCGGTAAGCAGGACAGGAGAAATCAGTCCGTCGACCTGCATTAAAACACCTTTCCCACAAAGACGTACCCGTTGAGCTTCTCGGAAGCACAACAAAGATCCTGTACACGTTTGTGACTCACGCTTTTGGAACAACCTTCGGTCCAGACAAATAAATAAACAAAAACAAACTACAGAAACGTTTTAAAAATCAACCAATAGATCGTTAAGATTATCTCACGTAAAGCTGCAATAAAAAGGTTTATGAAGAAAATGGTTTTATATATTTGATGGTGCTGACAAAGCAAAAATGCTGGTGGAATACCTTCGTAGGGTTCGAGAATAGGTACCGGAAGCATTGTTCTATTTCATTGTTAGACAGAAGATTTCCACGACAACGGCTGCGATCGAAGAGTCATGAAAGTTGTAATGCCCACGTGCTGGTTAGTACCAGCACTGAGACACGTGTAATTGGGGCAGAAAGTCGGTTCGTCGTACAGTTGGATTCTTCGAAGTGGAGGCGCGTAGGTGTCGTCAGCCACATTACCGTCGCTTGCCATCCTTCATACAAGAAATTGCTTGTTCCCATAATTTGTATTCGGGGCCGCCGTCACACTTCTGATGTGCGATTAGAAAGGAGACGGCAATTGTATAGCGTTGTAGAAATGATCCACATGTGGGTGGTTATACCTGGTAATGATTAGGGGAAAAACTTTCCAATAAGAAACGCGTGATCTATCACTCATACGACAGAAAAAAGAGTACAGTATATGACGCACATGCTTTTCCGATATTTTTTTTGCTGCATAGCAATGTTTCCATCTGAATAAAACGCAAAAAGGTAGATGTTTGGGGCTACCATAGTGGTTTTTATTGTTAAATTCATACAATTCAGAACCAGATTATCAGTTTCGTTTGACAACTTAAAAGCATGTTGACAGTACTATCTATGCCTACGGCTCTGTCGCTTTCAGGGATGAAAGCACCACATTATGTCCTTCTTTTGGACTCAACTTGGTATTCCTGTGGCGCTATATTTACGACTTGATTCGTTTAGAAAATTGGCTTAATAACTAGCAAGAAACTAAGTTATGTATCTACGTTACTAAAAGCATAGGTATTAAGTCTGGTGCGAACTACCGATCACCGCGTATTTGTTGCGGGGTTCGATACACCTAATCATTGGCATTTAACTGCTTCACTGGCTACACGAAAGTAGATGTGATTAAAGATACATTAGATTCATTTAGATATATATTCATTAGATCTCAAGTGTTTACGTATTGCAAAATTTAGTTAGCAAAGAAACTGGTTTAGTTATTAGATATCTGGCTACTTGATTACTACTGACTTTGCTGTTTTATTGACTGGTAGACATTGAGCGCATAAAAAATCTTCCGTATTTAAATATAATTGTTCTTCGTGATACAATATTGTAATAACCAATTACTTTTATCCATGTAATGTTTAGTCAGTAAATGCTGTGGAATTCCCTGGCGTTGAGTGCCCTACAACGGTAGCATTGCCCTAGGTGTTGCACACTTGGCATTAATTAAACTCGTCATCATTAGCACCTGAACCGCGTGACTCAGACACGAGAAAAAACACATTACTTTGTCGTATTCGAAACGCGGAAGCGTGTATTTTGTCGAGAAGAAGGTTAAACGATTGACGTTACTTTCCGACACGTCAATTGCTTTAAAATACTTGTAATAAATCTTCATAGTTGCTGCAGGCTCTAAAGGAAACTTTCACTTATTAATATTTCTTTTGATAAAAGGGAAATCATGTCACGTCACATGACAAACGACTGCAGACCAATGTGCAGCGGCGCGGGTGGATAACAATCAAGGCCGCCGAGAGTGGGCCACGGCAAAGCTCGGAAGACGTTTGAAAACAAAAGTGATCACAGTTTACGCGAGATGCGAATATCTGATTGCGTAAACAAAACATTAAGATTTCCAAGCCTCGCGTTCCCCACTGAGGAAATAATATCACCCACGCCCGCATTCTGATGTATTAGAGCCTACCATATTGAGACAAGCTTAATGGAGAAATGAAAATAATTAACAGAGTTCATCTCAGGCCATCTGATACCTTTGTGCTGTTTGCTAATTGATGAAAGTGAAAAGTTTTCGTCATTCAATTCAATGACAGACAAAGTTAATAGGCTAGAACTTTCTCCGAAAAAGATTTGTCAGGATTCTGACAGCTATCTGCCTACTTCATTAGTCATCTTAATCTACATTTTTATCATGACATTCAGACCATTATTTGAAAACGAAAAAAAGAAGAATAATGTTAAATATTACGCATATTACTTCTGTCTGACTCACTTTGAGGTGTCTATCATTTGTGAATATCTGTTGGTGACTTTATAAATATGCCAGTGAGCACAAAACATATAAGAACAGAAATCGTGGTCCAAATTTAAAACAATAAAAAACTTGAACATGTCCATAAAACACTAATTCTTCAAAAGATTGCCGACGTTTTTTTTATTGCTAAATGGCAAACAATTTAATACATGAGGCGATGTTGGTTGGACCTACATAACACGATCAGTACATACATATTATATTCCCACATAAGTTATGACTTAAAAGTAAACCGATTTACATGGAACGACTGGCTGTTAAATACTTCCGTGAACGGACGAATTACCGAATGATCGTTTGCAATGTTTTAGTGCGACGCCTCCGTCGATATCTGAACAATACGTGGGCGGCCGATGCATTGCCAATCCTTAAACGGAAACCTTGTTTACCTACTTGTCTTCCCTTTAGGATAGCCGATATCAATGCGCGACAAGGTCCCCTGTCAATATGCTCACTGTTGTACAGCGAGGAATCTTATCTGGCACTTAATAAGTACCTATACACGACGGCATCCAGCCCGTCCTTGACGAAAATGATTCAAATATGTACTGAACTTCCGTAATCGTGACCCGCACCTGATTGTTATCCGTGTAAATACAGTGATGAGTGCATCGACAGCGTTCCTTACAATTTGTATTTTTATTTCCTACAAAAAAGGAAATAAATGATTGGATTTGCATAATCGACGACCAACCGTCACGGTCTATCTTTATATAGTAAACTAGCTTAACGGACAAACTTACCGCGCATAAGCGTAACCACATTGTATTGAATAAATTACCAATAAAGCTGCATATCATGATGCAAAATATCCGCACGCTGTATATTCAATATGTTCAAAGACAAGCGTCTATATTTTTCCTATGTGCGACTGCTTTGTTTGCATGCGATGGTCAATGTCAAGGTATATAACACAGTGTTCGAAGTTGACTTGGCATTCGTTTTATCTTCTATGACTCGTGTTAAACTTCACACGTGCTGCTGCAGAGTCATACAGTCGATAAGTCACGTAATAAAAGTTAAAAACCACTTTCCTACTTTCGAAAACTACTAACAATTGGACACTTTTATTGAGTAAGAAAGGATAAATTTCAATCAGAGTAAATAAAGCTATTGAAGACACAATAAGTGTTCTTGAAAATTCGGGTTAACGTGATCATTTACCGATGCTGAGTCAGAACAGAACCGAAGCTAACTGTAGTCGGTCTAGGTTCGCACTTGCTCTAATACCCCACATCTTTTCATATCGCATTACATTCAAATACGTCTTGTGAACTCATTATGCCAGTCTTCTCTTCAACATTGTACAAAAACATATGTATTTTAGGTCACGAGTGTGTACATTTGCTGTTGTTAAATAATTTTGAAACAATTACATTACGACAAATTAATTTATTATCTATGTAATTGTCTGCATTTGACCCATATTTGTGGAACGAGTTGTCACCCACGCATCCCGTCGAGACAATAAAACATTATGTACCTATGAGTTCCATGAATCTCACATAACAGATTGAGGCACTATTTAACAATCGAGCGTATATTTTATTTGGTACATTCAAATCGATTGGAGCTCATATGAATACAATGGAGATTTGTTATCGGACTCTCTTCGATGTAACAGATTTAAAAATTGAATTAGCCGAACCGTTAAATTTTCCATTAGTAATTGATTACCAACATAATACCTCTCATGTTTTGTCTTATGATAATACATTATGAGTCGATAATTAAATTGATATCTCTGAGCTGTGGACATTATATTTACGGCTATATACTATAGCAGCATCGGGTTATTAAAAAATATTACTATTCTACGAAATGGAGAGTTTATTAACTAACGTTTTTAATTAACACATATAAACAAGCTCACAGTGAACAGCTTTCACTGAACGCCCACCGACTGCCGCCAGCCGGCAGGGCTCAATCCCACGAAATACAGGTTTTGTGTATTAGAAAGAAAAGTTCAATGCGACTAGACGGTGGAAACACCTAATTTGTTTCAAAATTAAGCTAATTAGTATCTGCTTACTGCTAATTGTTTCAGAATTTGATTGACATAGTAATGGCGAAAGTGAAAAGATGTCACGGTTAGTTATTTTGAGAGAGAAAGGCTCTTTTGGATACCTATGCAAAAAGTAATAATGATACGTACGTAATATGGCTTCAATTTAGATTATCGTCTAAACGAGACAGAAGGCGTAAAATTTTATTCTCACTTCTTTAGTTTTATATAATCAGGTTACATGACCACAGTTTAATTTTTTAAATAAATAATCATTTTTATCTACACATTAAATATTAAAAATAATGTAATGCATCTGCTTCCACTTTCCAGCAATCATCAAAACATAAGGAAATTAACTTAACCTGTAATTTTACGATTGGAATCGAAGGCGAACAACTCTTGTCTGTGACCCGAGAAACAGTTGCGGGCGTTTCAAATTAATTAACATCATCCAAATATTTACAGGAAAGTAGAGAACTATCGATTTTTAGATAATATCCCTAGTGGGAACTTTCCCTTAATGCGAAATCAAGAGCAGTATCACTTTTAAATGCGAAGGGAGATTATTTTAGATAGACGTTTATAAAAAGTGCAATTTAACATAACATCACGCCATGTATTCTCCGAAGGTTTCGGCAGAAGTGTTTTAGTCCCATGTAGGTAATAGGAGGCGCGCCTATTGCCATTGACCGGGAACAAATCCGGACTCTGGGCTGCTACGGGACCGTCCATTAATCACGTAAGGCTTGAAAGGGGTGGAGGGGGTTTAGCAAAATTCAAGAAATATCACAAGGGGGGGAGTAAGATATCACGTGTATTTATTTTTTCGTCAAACTCGCGATTTCTAAACCGAAAAGCGGCGTGTAGTGTGGACCTTGACTCGCCGTTGCCAGGCAACGAACGAATATGTTATATTTTTTGCATGATTACAGCATTCCTTTAATATTATTTTAACCAGTCAAGAACAACCTGCAACCTTTCTGTCTAGACATTTTTGTCATGGTCCTTAATTTCAGAATAAAATTAGATCATAGTTTATACCTGTATTTAAAGATAATATTCTAAAAATTTTAAGATTCTTTGTAGTTACTAAAAAATACACATGATTTTGAGTGGGGGCGGGGGGGTTAGTCTTAAACCTCACCACGTATCACCAAGGAGGAAGGGGGGTCAAAAAATGCTAAAAAAACATCACGTGGTTAATGGAAGGCCCCTACTGAAAAATTCCTAATGGAAAATCCCAATAACATTTTGTCCGACCCGGGGATCGAACCCAGGACCCCATGCTCTGCAGTCGCACCTGCGACCACTAGACCAACAAGGCAGAAAAAAAAGAAAAAGTACAATTTGCTACTTATTAATTACTTTTGCTACAATCATATCGAAGAATTTTAAATTGTTAATGTCTATTGATGTCGAGTATTCCCAAGGAGGGTTGACGTCAGGCAGGCGGCCGGTCATAAAACAATAAGCCAAAACCTCTAACAACATGGATTTATGAATTACATGTTGTGCCGACCCTACCTAGTGTGGGATATGGGCAGGGAGAAGAAGAAGAATGTCTAATGAAGTCACTTACAATATTTTTTCTACAGATAAAGTAAAATATTGGACTTTAGAAAGAAAGGTTTAGTAAAGCAATGTTTATTTCTGTTGCATGAGAGGCTGTCCAAGTTTTACTTAGAGACAGATAACACCCGCGGCGCAAATTAAAAAAAAATGTAAATCTATGTGCACAAACCTCATCATCATCATCAGCCTATAATGTTCCCACTGCTGGGACACAGGCCTCCTCTCTGTGAGAGGGAATGGGCCGTAATCCACCACGCGGGCCCAGTGCGGGTTGGTAGATGTCAATGTCTTCGAATTTTTTGGTTCTAGGACATGCCGGTTTCCTCAAGATGTTTTCCTTCACCGTTTGAGAGCAGTGGTGATGAAATAAATTACACAAAGTAATGCGCCTGGCTGGGTTCGAACCCACGACATATAACTTGTAAATCGGGACCGTTACCACTGGGCCACCACTGCTCACAAACCTATTCAACCCGAAATAATCTCGAGAAAAACAATATAAGATTGTTAGATCACAACAAAATTAGTGAAAGATATTACAAAAGTTGCGATCTCTACAAAACTAGATCAAAATATGTACAACACAATGGATCGCTAATTTCGCTCATAGCAGTGCTAATAATTATAAACAGTAAAGATATAACAATACAGTTGCAATTACCGTTCTTGCACGCGCCGGGTACTTTCTACGAGACCCGTCTGCCACAATGAACAATCCCATTATTATACTTTTTGTGTATATTAGTAAAAGTAAACACTTTTGTTTCTTTCACTGTCACATTCATAGCAATAAAACAATTTCCGATACATAATAATACGTATCATTGATTCCTGCCTAAACTATTGATTATAATGTAATGAAGATATACAACACAATATGTCCGGTGTAGCAGTAATAAAACTTTAAAGGCGGTAAATATACTAAATTTAATCGATAGAAAAACTGCTCCATTTGTGGGCGCGATCTTTGAAAGGCTACAGCATAGACTACCTAAAGAAATACTAAACCGCGATACATAAAACAATTTATGTAATGAGACATGAAGTGAAATTATACATATTTATTTTACGTTTTCTAAAATACTACATAAACTTTTGGAATTAACACGTATCTTTTGTGTTTTTTTTTGGTCTTTGAGTGGCTCTACGAAACAATATAAAAACACGCCCCTGTGAGACCAAGGTCTAAGTTGTGAGTGTTCAAATATGTAGAGGTCGAAATATCTGAGCCAAATACTAGCATTCCATACACGATAATTAATAACTGGTATAACATTTAGTCATATCCGTCTATCACTAAAGTATAGTGCACCAAGTTATCAGTCACTTGGCTGCATACAAAATGTTCCTAGATGACTGCACAAATAATTTTGAACCTTACCCTACTTTGAACTTTGGACCAGACATGGTCTGGCACGCAATAGGCATGTTCTTTTTTAATGCAATGCAAACAGGCATTACGGAAGATTTTTGGATTTTTAAATCTCGTCTGCAATGGCGTAGATTCCTCGTAAACCTTAGATTTCAGAACGAGTTAAAGTCCTGATTCATTAGTGTGGTCTACATAGGATTCAGATTCCCGAATTCTCCAGCTCCCTAAGTTGGAATAGTAATTCTAGTGTCATATACCTAGTTCCTGCTTTGGAAGGACAGAAAATTAATTTATTTACTATAATATTGATGAAGCCTCAGTGTAAAACTAAAAGCTGAGAACCTACTCTCTTGAAGTTGCTTATAATAGGTCACTTCTTTCCATTCCGTGGTTGTCACAAGAGACCATTGTGTGATTATATCAGCATTCTACTATATTGCCATAGTTAGAACATCGCTCATTTCTTCAAACGAACTATAATACTTATTTATAATAATATCATTTTCTCTATACACAACATGTTTATGTTTATAAATGCTCGACTACAAGAGTAAGGGGGCTTCAGTACGCTCAAATAAGCGTTCACCGAGCGTGAATCAATTTATAAAAAGTCACTCATGTGAAGTGAGTAGTGACCGTGATGAGAATATTTATATAAAAAAAACCACCCTTTTATGTTAAAAATAAAATTAATTAGTCAGCTTCATAAAACATGAGTTGAAGCCTACACTCGCTTTCGTCTTCCAAAATGGCGATAGTAATAACGATGAGTAATGAATAGAGAGCTGCTTTAATTCGCGCCGCTGCCTGTGCCCACGCACTCAGTACAACGCGCATCCACTCGGAACAATGCTTACTGGTATACTTTCTCGATTGACTCATACAATTCATTGCATATGTCTAGCAATATGAATTAGATAAATGGGCTCAGTACCTATCAATTTGCAAAAGCGCAAATCCATTGTGACAAATACTCGAACTTTCATTATTATGGTTGCCAGTCAAAATGTTCTAGACAAATTGTAAACTGAAATGGAAAGTAAAAAACGAAAACATACGAGTGTAGGCGAACGGGTAGGCATTAATCAAAAGAACAAATAGGTAGGTGAACCACCGCGTTTATTTAGTGACAAAGGCCTAAGTACAAGTTCTACGGAAAACATAAAACCACAATAAACTTCGTGTTGGCCCTGAGAAGCGCAATGTCCTCGCAAAACCTTTAATTCAACAATAGGTGCGTACTCGACAAAGAAATGACGAATTAACCGGGCCGGGTTCGTAAATTGCACATTTAAACAAAAATAAACATATCAAAGGACACTATTTATGAAAATATTCGACGTTTTACAGCTTTTAATGTGAATTTGTACAGGACGGAAAACAAAAATTTACGGCTTCCGTGATGGGACCTTCGTCAACATCAACTGAACGACCTCAGCGTGAATAATACCAGACGCTCGTTCATTGTCTAAGACAACATAATGTTGTTTAAGAAGACACAAATCTTAACGATACCAAACGTTCCGGGTGGCATTTAAACGATAGTAGAAAGATTTGCGTGTCAATGTTCTAAGAAATGCATACAACAAGCATGCAAGTGCGCATATTGTAACATGTACAGGGAGGGCTGCGCAGGCGCACGAATGCACTAATGAACGCGTGTCGCGCCGCTGACCCCCGACCCACGCGGGTTCGACGCCCGGTGACGCTCCCCGCGCGTCCGGTTCCCCGCCTGCCTCCTAGGCCCTTACAAATCCAGGACGATGCCGGACAGCTTTATCACTTTTAATCAGCATCGACCGACCGCTTCTTGTTTACTCTATTTAATTTACCACTATGTACTTACATTATAATTATCAATAAATTTACATTCATTCCTTGCATCCTGTTCTTAGTGTCTCAATAACAATGGCTATAGCTACTACATGAATGTTAGATATTAATTTACTTTCAAAGTTTCAAAATATGTATCAAGTAGTTTAGTTTAAACTATAATGAAAGAAAATATAGTCGAATAGTTTTTAATTAGAGAGTTAGTGCTCCCAATGTATTTTCTAATTAGCTGTTAATAGTCATACTAAATCACTAATGTGTCTTCTTAATTAATATAATGAACGACAGTTGTAAAGTTGCACCAAGTAGGTTTACCGAATGCGATTTCTCTAACATCCGGGGTTGTTTCGAGGTACTGACTGGATTCACTGGATACATCAAACCGGTGTGCATGGGCGAAAAAAGTTACGCGTTTTCCTATAATTGTCTCAAACGACAGAGCTGCGCGGGCGCACCTGCTAACTAGCAATTACGCATAAGCGGACGTGTGTAGTTAAAAACAACGAGATACCGGCAAAACCTGTCATCCACGGAGTGAAACTAGTCGTGGTGTACTGCACCTTCAATTATGACAGTTTAACCTGTCTTCGTCAAGGACTGACACCTTCAAACAGTCTATCACAAGTCACTTATTATGAGACAAAACGAGAATTAACTTATCTGCGCAAGTACCTACCTAATTAATTTTACAACAGACTTGTAAATAACTATGAAATAGACTTGGCATCACGAGATAACTCCCTGTCGCCGAGTGCGGCGTACGAAAGCCTACGTGTTTGGGGGTAAAGGTGGGGGGAGCGCCGCAATGGCGAGAGGTGCATAATTCGCGTCCGCAGGCACAGACAGTGGCCCTCGGGAGTCAACGTACTGCGGGGACCGGTTCACTAATCGATCCCGCACCGGCTGGCCCGCGCTCCTGTCCGCACCTAAACGCGACTAACGGCTCCTTCGCAACCAGCCACGACCAGATATCGTGTCACGGTGCAGTTTGTGCATTTCTTCAACGACCCAACTTGTGAGAATTACTAGGATAATGCGCCCGAATCGTACTGACATTCCGCGGGGATGACGAGTCTATATATTCTAATAGTTTTTAGAAATTACATAAAGTCGTACACGTAACAAATAAGTAGCCGGAACACGTACAGATTTTCCTGTGTCTGTTGGGTAATCTCTATTCACCAGAGAGTCTATTAAATCATTATGTCACCATAATAAACATTTAGCCGGCAACACGGTCGGCAGCGACGTGTTCGCAATTTTCTCTAAACCGATTGAAAAAAGTAAACTCGGGCCGATTTCCGCGAACGTGACAATGGTATCATTGTTCGCAAGTGTTGACCATTGCGACGACCACGACGCATCACACAAGTTTTTGTAATCTGCTTTTTAAGAAAGGGCCATCTGTTTCACGCTAATGTAACGGGGTCTGACGTCCATGTCATATACCGATCATAATATAGATCGTATACCGTTTGTTATTACGAACATGGTCTTGTATAAACATAAAGTCGTAGCTATCGTAGGAATGATTTACAAACTATCCAAGTAGGGCCCGAGATGAGTGATTTATAGGATAGTACGACTAATAAACGACGTGATCGCTTTGCGAGCTAAAATATTATTTTATAACGATTTCTATTTATAAGCATGGTCTTTGAAATCGATGTTATTTTTATCTAATAAGTTTTTTTATTACACGAGGTATGCATGTATTCTAAGATTTATCATAATCAGTCGGCTGAAGTCTCAATCAACTTCCAATTTGGCAACTCGTCCAATCTAATATTAGAAAAGTATGTTCCGAATGGCTAGTTTAATTTTACTCAGTCAATGATACATTTTACAGGCGTGATAAATCGTCGAGCTCTCACTAAACGGTCGTTGATTCTGTCACATGTGCTCGTTCCTTGTACAATAGCGCCAACGACAACACCGGCCAGAATAAATGAACTCTTCGTGAAGATATCCACACAACGACGACGATACAGAGGAACAAGCTGGTGTATATTGCGGTGCCTTAACTCCATATAAACGTTCAGCTTTGGTATTGTACGGTCGCTTTGAGATTGTTATCCAGATTTTGCTCTAACTGGTTATGTTCGATCCGAGATGTTAACTTGAAAACCAGAAGATCGATATTATATAATATTATTGTTTAAGTACTAAAATATACATTTTGGCGCATAGCCGAAAACCATTTAACGAAATGACAATTAATAATGCTCATGAATTTCCGACGTAAAGAATAGACGCTACGGCACCGTGTGTGAGAAGACCCTGATAAAGCCCTCGCAAAGCAGAGACGACGCAAGGCCGAAGCGCGGTTCAGTGAGCTATTGTTAAATTAACAGGATATGATGAGTTGCGACCTCGCCATCATAATCCAATACGTTAGCAAGGAAATATTTTTTCTTAAATGAATATCACCTTGTGTTTGTGTCAAAAAATGGTGTGACAGCGTGCAGATATAGCATGAAGGAAGTTTTTTTTAGAATCGATTTAGAGACTGATCATTAGAAGATCGTGATCATTGAGTTAAAGCGCGCAAAACATGCATTGACCATAAAAGCGTAGTAATAAAATGAGTGGCTAGGAAGTCGGAGGTGGTGCGGGCTAACGAACGGGCAACAGGCAAGTGGCATAAATCCCCGAACGGATTATATCGGACGTGGCGATACGAGGCATAAATCGCAATGGCGGACGGCGGCGGCGTTCCGCCTCGCGACATGGAAAGCGTTTCTTGGCCGAGATCTACGCAGATCACGCCAGATAAATCTCGCGCACTGCGTGCCGTACTGAGCTGAGAACGCGGTGAAATCAAAAATATTATAAATTGCAATATTACTGCATTTATATTACTAATTACCGCTCTGCTGAACTTCTTTCTTTCTTCAAAAAGTATCGTTAGCCAATATTTTATTTTTTTATAGTTTTAATTATCAATACTACAGTATTTATACTCTAGTTTAGGCACTAGATAATATAAACTACTTCTAAATACATATTATTACGCATATTGTGCATTGTCTTTACAAACACAAACTACTGAACGGCAAGAATGCTGCACATTTAAAGCTCAAGAGACCGGTTGTGGATAGTCGTATTAGCAGCTTGCAAAAAGCTCAGC
Organism: Amphipyra berbera; assembly: GCA_910594945.2. Lineage (NCBI taxonomy): Eukaryota > Metazoa > Arthropoda > Insecta > Lepidoptera > Noctuidae > Amphipyra > Amphipyra berbera. The sequence continues at coordinate 17,411,878 of OU343128.1, read as the reverse complement.
GTGGGCCGCAGCTGCACCTACCTACTGCACTTCTAGTTTTACTGTGTCAAGAACAACGCCTCTCGCCCCCACCCCGCGCGCCGCGCCAACATTTGTCACCTGAATAATACACGAAACACCAGCTCTTGCGACAATTGGTGCTTGCCATGTACGCAATAGCCGGCCATTGCTTACAAGATATTGCACTTTTCACTAAATAACAATGCCGTTAGGAAGCTTCCTCATTTAGCAATCGTCTTACTGTTTCAAAAACAATAGCACTTCAAAACTGTTTTACGTTACAATAAGACAAAAAAAATGTGTTCTTTGATGTTCTACTGTGCATGCAACACAGTTAGGGATTCCCAAATGAAATCAAAATGATGACGTGTTTCCATTTTTTGTGAAAACCATAATCATACATTGTTTGCTCACAGATAAAATAAAGATTACCGTTTTAGTAAACGACCTTTCAGAGGTCCTTGGCATACAATCGTTGCGAAAGACAAGAAAATGAAAACATATCGACACGTACGTACACGTACACAGGCATTATTTATATATGAATAAAAAATATCATTCGAGGCTTACTCAACGGTTTGTGATTACTCGAAGTAGGTATAGGTGCTGATTGTTATAAATTACAGTTCGGCATTAGCCGTGGTATCCTTGAGTCAGAGTCGAGCGTGCGATTAAAGAAATCATTTTCACAACACGTACATGCCGCAATTTGCCGACAAACCAGCAATTACTGTCGCCGGCCCTTTGTGCAAAATATCAATTTATAGTCCTTCGAGCGTTCAATTCTTTATATTATGTATTAAGCTCTTAAATCCGGAACACTTAGACCGGGTTCACTGGCCTGTACGACAAATGTTACTTGTAAGTGCAATGTCTATAACATTAACTCAACTTACCCTAGCAACTATATAATTGTGAATTCATTAACGATGAATACTTCAATATTGTACGTTTATAGTTAATAAACTGTAAACGTGGTGCATAGCGTAGGTAAAATTCAACAATTTAAAAGTATTGGAGTGTATAATCATAGAAAGATTTGGGTTTTACTACGATATAACTAGTTAATAATATGTGAATATATTTTATGAAGTTTTATAGAAATTATGGAGTATGAGTACCTTTTTATATTTGGCAGGCTGTGAACCAATAATCATAGTACATTAATATCTATTTGAAACGGGAATTTTAAAGTTACTTCACTACTTGAACTTGTTATTAAAATTGGCAATAAGAATGCACAACACAGTGGACGGTTCCAAAATGCATGAAAAAACTACACGCTACGGCTACCAGAATGTAAAAACAGAACTGGATTCCGGCGCATTGCTTGCAGCGGTCAGAGCCGACTGCATTTTGCAATTTTATGTATTCAATCAGCCCAATGAAGTCTTTACAGCGAAATTTCTTATAAGTACTTGTCCATCAATTCCTAAATAATTACGTAAGTGAATAAACTGGCTTAAATGCTATACTACAATTAACAGATCAAATTATTTAAGCAGGAATTAAAGTTATTCTCATGCCAACAATCCTCTGTATACATAAAAGATAATAAATACTGTGTTTTATTATATTTTAAACTAAATAAATTCATAAAAATTTAAAAGGAAAGACCGTTAAACCGAGTAAGCACAATTCTCATGAAGTAAAACTTGGTAAATAGGGTAAACGAATGTCAATGTTAGCGTGGCCGAATGAAGAAAAAAGAAAATAAAAGTCAAGTCCGTTCCCACGAACCGACACACATCGAAGGCCGTTACGTTAATCAGCCACGTGTGACAGCAGTACCATAGGTTGTGTTGCCAATTTGTACAACAAGAACCACATACTTAATCACGCAGTAATTGATTGGCACCTCTTGACGAGCGCCAACAAAAAGACGCCGCCGAACTCGATATTGCGCATACACAGACAATTTTTTATGGTAACTCTGTAAAATTACTTATTTATCGTTGTAAAGCCACGTCTACATAAATTTCGGAGCGGTCTTGCGTCAGACGCTTCGGATGATCTCCGTACACATAAAGAAACAAGATTGCAATGGCGAGATAATTTCTTATTTATGCTGACAACAAGAACAAAGACATGGTTGTTCGCAAATAATTATTTTAACTGAACCTTATGACAGCGATATTTTCTTCTATATTAAGATGGTATTCATATTTTTAAATAATTAAGATTTATAATTATTTCCTGTAGCAATTTAAAGCACGGCTGTTAAATAAATTGATTTATTTCAAACAAGCGGTGCAATGTACCCTTCCTCTTGAATCACACTATCTATTACTGAAAACTACATTAAAATCCGTTGCGTAGTTTAAAAGATCTAAGCGTACAGACAGCGTGAGCGACTTTGTTTTATATGTAATGTAAAGAAGATTAAAGATATTAAAAACTTGCTATTTCAGATTCTGAATCCCGGGAAATTGCACGAGATCGGCGATAGTGGATAGAATTACATAAGCGCGCGGTCCCGTAAGGAGCAGTAGTGGTTGGGAGCGGGGTCGATTCATTCACCTGGCACGACTCCCCACAATATGACTTATGCCCCGACAGCGGGCCCTAATCTGCAGATACCGTACACTAACCCGTACCTTGAGACACCGTTAGTCTCGCTCAATACCATCATATACATTCGAATGTACGTATGTATCCTCACGCTCGTTCCGGAATACATAAAGTAGCAGAATTCTAAAGCCCACCTAATGCACAATACACCTTCGAATCTATCGGCACGATATTGTGACGGTTTCGAAACAGTATGATAATTGTTGCGTGTTTGTGCACAACGCATATATCAATGGCACATCGTCAAGGATTTTAGACAGATCGTCTGGCCAATGAAAGGGATTTGTTTTGTTTTTTTCGTCGATTAAGTTGTAAATTAATAACAGCTAATTACATTCAAGGTTAGTCGGAAAGGGGGGTACTAAGCCGAAAGGGTGTTAAAGTACCCATAATAATGGATAACTTTTGTTGTACAACTTTCCCCAAAACTTGATAGTTTAAGAGAAATAGCTCTTCAAAGATTTCATAAAAAATACTCTAAATTCATCATATCCTCAGCTATGATCAGCAGTGTTTACATTTTAGGTAATATTTAGGGTCACGGATTAGAAACCCCATTTTCTGAATTTATAACTAAAGCAGGGACGAAGAATTTTCGAAAAAACTAAAATTAAAATATTTTTAATGAAAAAAATAAATCGAATTTTCAAATTATAACACTTGCTTTAAAATAGTCATCAGTGATACTTTAAGTGGCCCGCGGCTTAGTACCCCCTTTCCGACTAACCTTGTAGATTATCACAATTCTTTATAAATAAATACTCGGAAGTTCTTATAATTTTTAAGTAATTTCAGTTAAATTAGGGTTTGCAGTAGTCGGGTAAAAACGGTAATTGTGCAATATTTCGCACTGATTAGCTTCAGTTCTTTCTGACATTCATCTTGATAGCAGTAGTTATAAATCAAAACACGTGTGTACAAGTATGTTGGAACAGCTTGAAAACTGGTAATGATAGAGAGTTGGGTGTAATGACCGTGCAAGTGACACCTCGAGTCCATATAACACCATAATAAAATAAATAGGCTCTTGATTCGTTCTTACAAATTTTGATATCTAGAATAAATCCAGATGTATGTCAATGCAGTACCTATAACACAAGGCAATCAATTTGCTTTTCACTATTATTTTTTTAAATTACAGTATGTACCCACCTACCTATACCAAAAAGGCAAAGGTCTACTTCGAAATTTGTTAAACAGTTTTCAATAGGATATACGTTTTATTATTAAAAAATCTAATGTAGCGCCCTCTGGCGGTCAGTTGCCCTGAAAAGCGAACTAACTCATAGAACCATATCAAGATAGGTGCAGTAGTTTTGAAGAATTGGAAACACACAACGTGTAAGTTTTTTTTAAATGCAATAACTAGCAAACATCTGCTCTAAGTACCTTTAATAACATAGTATAAGATATAAGGAAGCAACACTAACAAAAAGTGCCTAGTTGGTGATATATTATTCCGGCAAAATTTTATACTGACTGCGCATTTTAGATCATAAGGAAAACGGGTTAAATTGCAGTACAAAGTCCATTAACTGGATTAATAATAGGTATTCCTTTCAGTAGCTTTGCATTAATATAACTGAGAAAAACAGGAAAACCTGAAATACAGGAGGTACCTACTGAAGGGCCTTTGTCTCTACTTAGGTACGGTAAAATGGGGTTATTCGAAAACCACGAGGATAATTGGAATTCCGTTAAAGGACGTGCTTTTTAAACCATTACGGCCACAAGCGCTGTGCAGTTACGGTATCAACGTTATTGTATACAGTAATACCCCGGACTTACGCGATATGTAGGACCAAGAGATAGCCGTGTAAGTCTAATTCGCGTAAGTCGGGGTTCAACCTTGCATATAAATACGTATAAAGTTTGTGTCATAAACCGAATTTGCACTGCGTACGTAATGTTTTACGGAATTGGAATTGTTATTCCACACGGAACACGTTCGAACTTGTCGTAAACCGAACACGCCGATGCGCGCGATGATCAAAAAGAAAAACCGCGTATCTCCGAATTCGCGTAAAACGAGGTAGCTAAGTCGGAGTTTTACTGTATTTCAATAATTGAAACAGTAGACAGTTAAAAAATCTGACAAAACGTCTCCTATGCCATGTCCATGCCTATTAGCCCGTGGTTCAAATGTAACCCCATTTTACCCAGTAAATTATGAATGTTCTCTAGACCTTCTACCACAGATCCTGCAGAAAAAAACTAGGTATAAGGGTCGACAGATACTTTTTATCGATGTGAATTCGCATTACCTGAATATGGGCCTGCGCCCTCTGGCGGCACGGCACGGCAAGAGATTTTTAAGGCGACGAATAGAAATATAACTTGGCTAATTACGAACCGCGCGGTTCATACGATTTGCAAGGTTAAGCTACACTTGTCGCGGTCAGTCCGTGGATGGGTGACCGTTCTTTACACGTTGAGACCCCTCCGTGCCTCGGAGAGCACGTTAAACAGTCGGTCCCGGGTGTCATACGAATACCTGTGACAGTCGTTACGGGGAGTCAGAAGCCCGAAAAGTCTGACAACTGGTCTAACCTTAGGATATCGGCATAACCCTGTAACTGGGTTGCGGAGGTCTGATGGCAGTCGCTCCGTGTAAATTACTGGCATTCAGCCGCATCTGGTTAGACTGTGACCCTACAGTATTATCTTATCTAGATTCATTTATTTATAGAAAATATAGTTCAGTTTTTAAAATATGTATTATTTAATATAATAAAAAGTGTATTTTATAACTTTAGTTATTTTATTTATCTAACTTATTGAAGTAGATTTTTAACAAAACAAATCACACATTTAATGGAACAGTTAGCGCCACCTAGCGGCGAGTAGCGAGCAACGTTGGATATGTTGAGCAACAGTAGAGCCCATGGCATGTCGCGTACTTACTGAAACTAAACTCAACCAAGAGATGTCGCTGCTGTCTCGTTATTTACATGACCTCCATGACCTATTCTGCAGAAAATGCAGCAGTGTTATGTATTTTTAAGAAAGCTTCTGATAATCTAGAATTTAAGATTTTTATTTTTAAACATAGACTAAGTTAGTTGTGGTTATAAAAAAAAATATGTTTTCCTTACTTTACAAAGACACACCCGAAGAAATTCGTCAGTAGCTAGAATATAGTTAATTTTTATATTTTATCTGATAAGGTAAAGCTGAAACGACGATAACGATATTCATGGTTACTTATTTCATTTACAAGTAAATAATATTTCATTGTTTATAGATATTTTAATTGTATGGCACTCGCCAAATTTAACTTTTGAAATAATGACAAATAAAATTAACAAGAAGACATTTTTTGGTCATGTTAATCCATTTAAATGATACTCGGATCTTTATTCCCCTTACAAAATAAAACTAATCGTTTCAAAGAACAAGTATACATTTGAGGCAATTCAGTTTGCTTTTTACTTTTTGTTTTCTATGAATGCGTGTGAAAAATACATGTTACTATGATAAGAATATTTTCAGTTTGAGCGACAAAATGCATTGCGGTTACAGAGACGACAGCAGCGCGGTCGCAGCATCAAAATGTCATTAAGTAATTTCATTTCTGTCATTTTTATGGCGCGTTTGCAGCTCGGTAGCCACGCGGTCACCGAGCTGTTAGCTGTCTACCATGCTTTAAAAATATGATTTATTAGGGGCCATTTAAGTATTACGTAAGCAGAATTTTAGTAATTTTTGTCCCACCCCTCCCCCTTGTCAGCAAAAGTAAGCAAAGCTTTTACCCCCTCCTATACTTACGTAAACATTGGTATATATATTTTTAAACTAATCAGGTTTCTTTATTTTTATTCATGAGCAGCAGTTTTTAAGTCTAGAAGAATAAGTAAATAAATAAAAATTGCTGACGTAATCATCATCTAGACACCCCCGTCCCCCATGTCATCAAAAATAAGCTAAGCAAAGACCCCCCTCACCCCCCTTTCGTGTTTACGTAATGTTTGAATAACCCCTTAAGAGATCATAGATATAAAGTATATTCGCATGAGTCCCTTCAGAAATACAAGCTATCAAACAAAATGATCAACAAGGTCACAACTGGTTGCCAACGTAGGTATTGTGTACAACGTAATATTAGTCGCGTCGAAATTGTTCATTTCATAGGCATAACTTGGAATTTATTTTATTGTAAGATACAATTCAAACATGAGCCGAAAGGAAAATACATAGCTTTCTAGCTTATAGACTAATTATGTACACCACTATATTAAAATTATTAAACCTAAAGATAGCAGTGAATTACATCAAATATTGGTATTTATTTTGATACATACAGAAAGTAACTAACAATATTTCGACCAGCTAAGGCTCAAATGTAGAAGGAAATGTTGTGACAGGTAGACTATAATAATGAAGGCACTAATGACAAACGGTTGGTTGCTTGACATTTGACCTTTCTTTAAATGTTGATGTTTAAATATAGCAATATTCGACATATTATATTCTGTACTAAACATATTGCTTTTGAATGCCATCACCAGGGATTTAAGTGATAACTTTTATTCTATATAAATACCGGTATTAATACCAGTATTTCTCAAGAATATTGGTTGAATGAAGGTTACCGTTTTTGTCCCCGACTAACACTGATAATTTACTGAAAAATGTAGTAAAATTAGACTGACCTGTCTCTATCCCTGCTGCGGCTCCGCTTCCTGTAGGAACCTTCTGTAGACCCGTCGTCGAGGCGGCGACGCTTTGCCTCGTACGACCGGGACCGCGATCTGGAATGCGACGAGTGGTGCTTCCTACGGGTGCGCGGCATCTGTAAACAGGACGCACCAGCATTATACATGTCTTACCACACCGAGGAGCACACCAACATGTGAAACTTCACCAGTATGACAGATGTGTATATGTTAGTTATTTTAATTAAATGCTTGTGTTATTGTTTTACAATTTTTAGACTGTATGATGGATGGATGTGGCTCGGTCTGCTCATACTAGCGCCGTTTGGTGAAGAACATGCTTCCTCCTCATTGTTTAGACCAGATTCCAAACAAGTAGAAATATTACCATTTCTAGCATACTAGTTTCTTTCAAAATCTGTTCATTAGGCAGATCAGCAATAAGAATAGAAAGCTGTGGACTGCCAAGCTAAAAATATTAACATTACTGGCAGCTGGAATACTGATTGGTGCTTGTACCATAAGCATGGCTGTTACTGTTTGCTGTGTAAGCAGATATCATTTGTTGCTAATCAATTGGTAATTAGCAACAATACATTATACACATAATCTTAAGTTTAATAACTTAAAGGTGAGTTTTAATATTTAATTTTAGTTTTATTATGAATTTAGTACAGTTACTAAAATAAAAATATTTATTATAGAAATTCTTCATTAGCATTTTCTAAGCCTACAAGGCATGGTAGTATAAGTACTCAAAAGTTATTGTATTAATTTCAACCTAGTAGGTCTATAAAAGAAGAACTGGAGGGCACAGTGAATTACCAAACTGAAGACAAAAATATAGTCTTACCACAGAATGTTGTATAACAGTTTTTTTGACTAAACAGCTCTTTATCTATGGAGTTTGACATTAGATGCAGTATTAACCTTTTGAACGCCATTGTCATATGTGACAAACGAAAGTTTACCCTGTACGCCAACGTCACAAATATGTGACAAAATTAGTTACCTTGGTGTGGGGGGGTACGACGATGCATTTATGCTCTGGCGTTCAAAAGGTTAACAAGTGTCTTAACTCTTGTATGGGTTGTACCCATATTGTTTAGGTATATGTTTAAGAGTACATAGGCTCCTGTCTGCTCAGAATTCCGGATTGAGGTGCAAACTTTAAAAATAATGCTACCAGAGACACATCAAAGTGAGAAAACCATCATCAGGAAGAAGTTTTTTGTCTTTCGTTTAGTATTATGGTAATGGACTCCAGCTTTATGTACAAAACATACTTCTTGTTTCCAACATTATTATTACATTATGACTGTTATTCATTTATGCTTTTCTTTTTTTTATTATTTAATTACATGGGAATTGAACATGACAGGTTAAATGGGTAAAACTATTAGGTCTGTTGATATCCCAACACTGAAGTAATCTTAACATGAAGTATGAGATCAAAAACATTCAACAGTGGAAACTTGGACCAGTGACTTACAATGTGACAACATTGTCTATTAGCAACAATGGTACAAAAGTAATAAAAAAAATAAACAATAATTAAAGCATCTACTATGAATTTTAATTTAATCCTAGGATTTGATAATTTGTATTGGAACTTGAACTATAATAAGAAAGTACTTCCATAGTAGATCCTCTGATAAAGTTTGTTTAACATAGCATTAAGCCATTCCATTTATAAATCAAACATGCAGAACAATGTGTGTCTGTCAAAAATAACACAGTTACATTATGATATTATTTTTGGCAGTCACATATTTAAGGAAAGTACATTTGTACTTCCACTTACCATAACACAGATACCAATACTCGTATCCGAGCGGTTTAAGCTGAAAAACATAAACTTTTTTAACCATTGACAATAGTCAAAGGTGCGTAGTGGAAATTTATAACTTCACACTGGCATGCACTCTGAATAAGCTATGTAATTATAAAAAAAAAGATTATGACTTAGAATTCTGAAATCAAAGCTCTCTAAATAGAAAGAAGTTCTGAGAGAGCTGCCAAAGAGTCCTCAGCCTGTGTTGTTGCATTAGTCAATTCCAAATGGCCCAATGCCCTATTTGAGACTGACAAAGGGCAAGCCAAGCAGTATGGCAATTCATAAATTATGGAATGATAACATCGTATTGATTTTACTTATCATAATGAATGATAGTTCTTACTTGAAATTTAAGAATAAGTAAAGGAATTTTAAAGTCTAATACGCAAAATACCTGGTCGGCTATTATTATTACTCATCAACAACATTAAAATTATTCTAATTTCAAGTTATTTGAACATAATATTTTGATATTGATTGATCAGTATAGCCTTGGATTAAAGTCACCTACGTCTTCAAGATTATCAAATATATTATAGGATTCTAGGTTTATTTATAGATCAGCTTAAGTAATGCTCGACTCCAGAATGCCAGGTTGCCAATTTTAACGTAGACGCAGCTGCGATGCTTGCAACTACAAAAAACACGTATCTGCAATAACTTGTGCGAAAAACGGTGCCCAATATAATTAAAATCCCTACTGCAACTATCAATACAATACAGTGTATACTAAACAACTAATTCAAATAACCAACTTGGTCATGTGGACAATATAAATGTCATAAGTTATTTACATTTTACATGCTGACGCCATGTTGGTTTCTCTACGACTCCACTGGAGCCCTAAGTACCTACGCGTTGATAATAAATCACATCCATTTTAACTTACCCTCAATTCACGTAAATATTTCAATTTACACCAAAGAAGTTGAGTGAAATTAGTTAAACAATTCCAAGTTCGCGATGCAGAACCTTGAAGTATGCTTCTTCGCAATAAAGGCCCGAACATCGATCCGAATCCAAGACAGATGCTTGTTGGTTGGTTGAACGCAGCGCGATGGCGTAAAATCGTAACTCAAGTTTCTCTTCCGTATCAAGAAAAATATTTAAATACTCTATTTACTACTTAGAAGTGACGAACGTAAAATATTAAAAATTAAAAACATATTTATCATAATAATTATTTAAAACACGAGTTTAAAAAACATATTTCATATAAAAGAATAAAAAAGTTTAATTAAAAAGGAAGTTGTCAAAACACTACTGCCATCTATTGTGCCTTTCTAAAATTAACCATGAAGTGGTGCCAACATAATAAACTTAAAAATGCATTCGTGTATGATTTTACTATGTTGCGTTCATAGTTTATTTTATTTTTGGGTATTACAATTTTCATTTAACGGCCATTTTCAATCATTTATCGAAAGATAGAAATTGAAACATAGAAATAAAATAAAATAGAGATTTGACATAAGCTCCATAGAAGTAATGTCTAATTTCTAGCTCTAGTAGCGAAATCGCCGATAGATATGTTATAGAAAACGATCTTAAGGCCGCCTATCACTCTAACGGGGTGTCCTGCGTAAGCGACAAACGCGACGCGAGACGACCTGTTGAAATGACCTCATGAACTTACGTGAATTAGCCTACTGGAACAAAAACGCGTTACGTCATGTCTCGCTACATAGGCCGCTAGTAGGGAATGCCGTTGTCTTGATCGCGTTTGTCGCGTTCGTCGCTTACGCACGATACCGCGTAAGCATCGGTCTCCAGATGACCTTGGATAAAATGAAGCTAATTTTCAACGAGCATGTTACTCCGGAACTGATGTCAATCGCAGTGCTCTCGAAGTTATTAGTGAATATTATGTTTTAGTTTTCTTATAGTTTGTAATAACCACTTCGAGTGCACACGCATTTGGGAAGTTAGTACGAGTATTTTCGTCGCCTATACCACAGAACCTGAAGATATACGTCTTATCAGTGTCTCCTACCTGTCACCACTTTTGGAGTCGAGATGTAGAGACTCACGGTACAGCTGATCCTCAAATTTAAAGTCACTTAGCAGGCTATGGAAACTTGAAAGGGCTCTGCTCAGAGTATCTCAAGAGCATCTAAAACGAGATTCGACGGAACCTAAGTAGTCGACATAGCCTAGCCCACAGAATAAGCAAAGCAAGCTAAAGTTGCAAAAGTGTTCATCATAACAGTATGATGAACACTTTTGCAACTTTAGCTTCTTGTTTAGAGTCGGTCTGATACATTTTTAAAGTTAAATTGGTATCGAATCGATATTAGCTCCATGGAGTAGGGCTCATCCTGGTTCATAAGTCTGTTGTATAGTGTTTTATTATCTAACTAGCGACCCGCCCCGGATTCGCGCGGGTGCAATGTAGATACTAATGTGGGGCATATATAAACCTTCCTCTTGAATCACTCTATATAGTGCTAAAAACTGCACTAAAATCCGTTGCGTAGTTTAAAAGATCTAAGCGTTCAGACAGTAGGAGTGACTTTGTTTTATACTATGTAAAGATGCTTATCGGCTCGTGATGCGCTAGCAGATCATTCGTGTGGTCCTTAGAATAGGCTAGGCAGTCTCCTTTCTTCCCGTGAGCGTCGTGAAGTGACTAAAGTGTCACCCAGATGTGAATCGTACTTTAGTCGCCTTTCGCTCTCACCAACGCATGACAGCGAATGGAAGCGCAATTTACAACACAATAAAGAAATGCGCCCGGGTGCCCGGCAAGCGGCAGTAACCGACTGGCTGAACTTAAAGCCTGGTCAAAAGAGAGCGTGGCTGGGTGTGATATCACGTCGCGTGTTAATCGCGTGCTCTTGGGCTGCGAATTACTATGACAATGTATGTTACACGCCACACAGAAACTGCTACGCGAATCTTGGCGTGGTGTGGCAGTGTCTTCCATACATGGTCATAGTAATTTGCACGCCAAGAGCACGCGATAAACACGCGACGTGAATATCACACCCAGCCACGCTCTCTGTCTAACCAGGCCTTTAGAAGACACTGCCACCGCTATAAAAATATAGATATATGTCAATTATTTTTATTGTATTGTAAATTGTATTTTTATTGTATTGTCAAATGCGCTTCGCCAGATGTGAATTGTACTTTAAGGAATTATATTATGTCAAACGGGTGGTTTAAAATACTGCTATCACCAATCCGTTTGTTGATCTGTAACGAATAGTGTTATGTTAATATATATAATATGTATCCTGAAAATAATTATTTTAACAGTCTACTTGGCTATCAAAATGCAAAAGCAGTGATAGGAGAGTCAGAGTTCTATCCCGGCCCGCACCTTCACCACTAACCACCGTTCCACCATCATACCTGTCGCATTTTATGCATAAATATTACTGGAGCTGGATCGACTAATAACAAACCTTAGCCTAGGTTCAGCATTATCATATTTGCTGGTACACGTCGTACCTAGGTAGACAAAAACCATATAAATATAATAGCCTTTAACTGAGGTTTTCCAGAAGCCTGTCTCCAGCAGTGCTTGGATCCTAGTAGATAGAAGCAAGCGTTTTAAATAGTTCCTACACAAGCTTGGTACAGGTTCTGCTCACGGGCGTTCTAAGGCTCTGACACAGATGGCGCTGACAGTCGATGCAGTAGGTACTGTATTTTCAACTGATTTGGGAAAATGAAACATTCAACGAAAAGTTTGCAGTTACAGAGAATAAATACTTATAGAGTATAGGAAAATTATTATATTTATGAAAAAATCCTGAAAGGTCACTGTAGGGAAAAACAGAGCATGCAAACTTTCATTAGGTAGCGAAAGAGCATGATAGTCTTCCACAATGAGTGAAAGTACGAGGAAAGGGAGCGGACCGAGGGGCCGACCTTCTGGCGGGAATCAGCTGATCGGGTTTGCGCAGTGCGCAAAAGTGCGGGGAGCGGGGCGCGGGGTGAGGCGCTCGGCTGGGGTGTGCGGCGCGCCCGGCCAGTCGCGCGCGCTGCGCCCGCCCTCCGAGCCCACGACCCGCCGCGCACCGTCGCGGCGCCGCGAACCACACCGCCACCTGAAAATAACAGAAAACCACCACCGCCAGCGCCCGCGAACACCCCACGCTCCACACTAATGCTGTAACTGTGATATTTGTACAAAACTCCGCGATTCACCACTCCGCCAACGCTGGCCATGCGGGTACACTACGCTACGGACGGATCCGTCTCGCAGCCTCCCGTTGCACGCGACGCTAGCACGCTGTTATGAGAGACGTTCAGAGCGTACCTGATACATGTACAAAAATGTTCGATATGTCAATTCAAGAAGTGAACGGGAAAGGACCTAAAAAAAGGAAAAAGTCGTTAGAGCGTATCTGTGATAATGAGGAGCGTTCGGGTGATGTGGCGCCCGAGAGTGTGGCGGAGGAGAAGCGGGGTGGCGCTGGCGAGGTGTCCGGCGGCGTGGAGCTGCTGCACTGGCGGGACATGCCGCAGCACCTGCAGTTCAACCCGTACGTGCTGACCGGCTACCGGCCGCTGCAGAGCTGGGCCGGCTGTGTCCGCAGCCTCTTCTACTTCCACAACGAGACCATCAACATTCTCACACATGGTAACGTACCCCATTGATTTATTTGCGTGTTGTTACGTATTCTAACTGATTGTTCAGTAAGCGGCACGAGTTTGCTCTTGTTTCTCATACGGGGCCGGTTACATAAAGGCCCAGTTCAACTCAGTTGCAATTTACAATATTTTCACGATCGTGTGCTACTTACATATTTCAACATAATAGAGTATCAGCTGTATAATACGCTATACAATATTCTGTGAAAGAATTTATTTTATACAAACAATGTTACAGTTATTATATCCTTTATTCATCCTTAATCTTATTAGTTACATTTTTAAATACATACCTACCATCATAAATTATTATTTCGTTACCTATATTTTATTTTTACGAGACCATTAAAACACAATATTATAGTACAAACTTAAAAAGTGTCACCAAGTGGAAACCGGCGGGACGGCTGAGTGCAATAAATTGCGAGCTGCGAGCCATCATTCCCATCTCCGCATACGTAGCATAGGCTACGTCGCTCGTAGCCGTAGCAGTGAGCTACGGGTCTACGTAGCAATTTATGTGCCATTAAGAAATGCCAGATGCCTGAGAAAGAATGCACGTTGAAGTATCGGTATTGCACGGTTCGGTATTTGTACTATTTTATAGAATAGAAACTATGTTTATAGGGACCGTTTCTTTTATCTGCAAATTACTAGAAATATTTTGGTTAATTCCTTGTTGATCTAAACAATTTTTTTTCAAATGTTTTTTCTTTTTCGTATATCCGGAAGAGCCTATAGTCTTATTAGGATGATAAAGTAGGTAGTGGGTTATTAATCTTTCACTAAAATAGTTTATCATTTTTAGAATCAGTTCCCTTATTCTGCACTATTATCAAACCGGGCTATAAACGTGACTGATGTTGATAGTGTTATATTTGTAATTTATTTCTATGTACCTATAGAATAGTATTCAAGTATTTAACGTACATGTCCTAAATATGTAGATAAACATGTTTATTAAGAATGCTGGTTTTCCCTAAACTATACCCGAACTGAACGACAGCAAAATACCATACAAGACCAACATTCATATATTTATATATTAAACACGTAGATAATGTATGTTTAATAACCTCTTTTTTAACTTATATCATTCTCAATCTTGTTTTCATTAACTTCGTAAGTATTAAAATCATGAAGCATATCATAAAACATCATTTGATTTCCATCATACACGGATTATTTGTCACAATACAATAGTTCTTCAAGGTTTTGCAAAGGTAACCTCTAAACTTATTAATTAGAAAACTATTTATGAGAATACCTAAACAAAATTACAAAATTTAATTTAGTAAAATTGTAAAAATATATTTTTTCAATTATCAGGTATGGTAACACTCTACAATAGGTATAATAGATTTCTTGTACCCACTTAGTTATTTCCAAAAAGAGCTTTATATTCGAAGCACTCGCCGTAACCGTTTCAATGGGTCTCAACTATGGGGCAGCCCCATAAAGTCGAGCGTTGTGAGTCCGTAGGGGCAATGCAGCGTTATCTGTGGCCCCATCTATTGTATCGACGAACCCCATGGAAGCGCCTCGCGGATTGTCACGAACGACTTTAAATTTTTACTTCAGTGTTCGTATTATAAAGGGGTTATTTTTACGCAACTGCGTGACTATAGAGGCAGGATTATATTTTTATATTGCACTAGCTGTGTCCTCACGGCTCCGCCCGCGTAAAAAGTTTTATTCCAGTAATAAATGTAGCCTATGTTACTTAGTGATAATGTAGCTTTCTAACGGCAAAAGAATTTTTGAAATCGGTCCTGTAGTTTTTAAGTTTATTCGTTACATACAAAAATACAAATCTTTCCTCTTTTTAATATTAGTATAGATGTAGATATTTATTGATCCGATGTAGAATGAAGATTTTCGTTTTGGGATATAATTTTTCCGTAGTAGGTACCGTCATCAGCTTTTGGCTTGATTATGAATTTTCTGTACTATTAAGTACTGTAGGTATTATCAATTTATGTGCATTGAAAATAACAAACTTGCAAATACTTAAAAATGGCTTCAAGTAAAATAATCTAAATATTATTGATTTTATTTATTTATTTGAAAGTTACTCCAACGACTTATCTGCTATTTAACAAACATTAATTATAATGTAATAACATAACGTTTAAATTATAGGGAATTTGTCACTTAAGAAGTACACAGCACTTACAAGAAAAACGCTTATTTCAAGATATTTAAGTTAACTTATTATAAAACGAATTGACAAGAATACATAGAAAAAAAAATTAACAAAGAGAGAAAGATGTTTAGTCTGCCGTTTGCGGGGGAAACGGCAGACTAAACAATCGCCCGATGGTTGGCCGATCACCTTTTTATAAGGGCAACAGAATCGTTATAATGTGCGCACTTGCATACATCTTCATACTGATTAAGAAACCGACTAAACTATCGGCCGATAGAAAATCTGTAGTTTGGGGGAGCTCTAATTGAGACTTTGTGACATTGTTGAATGCACTGAACAGAAAGTTCATGTTGCTTCAGTATTTCTTCAAGAAAGACGGTTTCTATCAATAGGAATATGCTTAATAGAACAGGTTGATTAGTTTACTTATTAAATTCATACTACCAAAAAAGCCTACTGCAGTCCAATGCTGGATAGGCTTCGCCCAAATTGCAGCACAATACCCAATTCCCTACCTTTCAAAGGAAATCCTCCCCTAAGCTAAACTAATGGAATTATTAATACAAAATTAGTGGTTACCTCTGTACATACATAGTATCAAGCTTCTACTACTAATAGGTAATCCAAACAGCGTTGAATACCAATTGTAATTATGTATTACATTATCTATGCAGCCGTAATGACATCAAAGGTACCACTCTATTTAATTTCAAACACAAAGGAAAAATTACAAAATGATACGTAAACAACAATTTCAGCCATTGACGGACACAGTAACCATTGGAAAAGAGCAGTCATTTTGTAAATTACCCTCCGATTACGAATACCAATATGTCTGTATTGGCTAATCATGTAATCATAACGTCAATAACTGGGGTTAGTTCTTCAATTATGTGTGAGGTATTTGCCCGAGAGGCAGCGAGGGTAACTGCGATTGTTGGGGTCGTTTCCTTTGTAGGGCAAAATGGATTTTGGATTATTAATCAAAAAACAGATTTGCCCTTTATAAAAAATCTTTGATTTTCAACAAATAAGTGTTAATACATTGATAGAAATGCCACATAATTTAAAACCAACTAAGCCAGACAAATCTTAGGTTTAAGTCATATCTGAAGGAAGATACGTCGCCGATCTTCCGTTGCGTAATTTACTCGAGGAATTTTAGTAACGCATTTTCGTTCAAATGTGTACGGTGTGAGATGTTTATATGGAATTATGTATACCGGCGAAAGATCGGTGACGTATTTTCCGTCAGATGTCGCTTGGCCCTTAGTGTAGCGCTACGCCATGATGAAAATATGCGACGCAGTTTCGGCTTGATTACGCCAGCAATACTTTTTAAGTTACCCGCGTCACACGAGGCTGCAATTATGTTGCGTCTTACCGATATAAAAAACATGGCCGCCGACGTTCGGTAGCGTAATTTCGCCATGGTGTGGCGCCACATCTGACGGAAGATACTTCGTCGATCTTCCGTTGCGTAATTTACTCGACGGATTTTAGTAACGCATCTTCGGTCAAATGTGTACGATGTGAGATGTTTATATATGGAATTATGTGTACCAGCTTAAGATCTGCGACGTATCTTCCGTTAGATGTGGCTATTGGCCCTAAGACGCGCTAGTCTTTTCCTATGAAATACTGTATTGAATTGTTGTCAAAAATACGAATATACAATTAGTTTAATATACAACACGTAAATAATGGCATGTAACGATAAGCAGCGATATATCCGGTGGTCGCAATCACGTCGTCTCATACCGTCATTGGCTGTTACTTCGTTGCCTAACTATTTGAGGAATATATGACGGTTATTTTATTAATACTCATATTGTAGTACAAGAGACCTTTTATTACGTTTTGTGTAACAAATTGCGACATAAAGCGCTTGAAGCCTATTAATAACAGGCAATTAATGTACGAGTTATATACGCCTCTTTATGTGTCATTCGTCTTTATTTAAACGATTCTGGGAATATGGACCTCTCGATGAACGGTCATAATTGCCAAGATTATCACGCTTTGCAGACGGACTATTGATTAAATTACGTGGTTATTAGCAAACGAGAGGCCGCTGCCTCCCAAGCTTGACGGAACATGTTGCGATACACGCGCCGCAACTTGTATCAGTGACGTGATAAATGTGCCGCAATATTTTGCTGCAGCTCAAGTGGCGATACATGACGTGCAAAACGACGCACGTCATGTATCGCAACTTGTGCCCGGTATGGATAAAGCATTAGTTACTGTTCACGACACCTACCAGTAGAGAGAGGAAACCACATGGCCCATTGCTCGGAGAGACCTGAACACGGATATTAATATTATTCGTTCCACTTAAAACCAGGAACTCTTGATCACCGTCATCCGCCTGCCCTTATCCCAATTTATTTTGGGTCGGCGTAGTATGTCATTTTTTCCATACATCTCTATTAGGTGGCATCTCACTTCCTTCCTAGCCATACCATCTAGGTACTTGCTTGTGCCCGTGACTCCGTCTGCGTGCATTTCAGATTTTAAGGAAGCGCCATCTACTGATAAAGTTCAAATCTAAAGTTTCATTATTAGGGATAGAACATTGTAAATTGTCCCACGAGAACGCATTCCTGGGATAAAAAGTATTCTATGTGTGCCTTCAGCCATCTATGCGTTTAGTAAATAAAATTGACAAGCATATCGTTTTAGACCCAGTGCATAATATCAGCAAGCACATTGGGTCATCCGCGCGACGGCGCAACGAGTATTCCCTAGGAGGGTTGCTGTCAGGCAGGCGGCCGGTCATAAAACAATAAGCGAAAACCTTTAAAAACATGGGTTTACGAATTACATGTTGTGACGACCTCGCCTAGAATGGGATAAGGGCAGGAAGAAGAAGAAGAAGATTACGCAATCCATCCATCATTTCTTTGGTCTGCCTTATAGACTGGCTTCTCTTGTAACCAACCACATTCCTGTTTAATATTCTCGTAACATGCTCCTCATTCCTCCGCATCACATGGCCATATTGTAAGCAAATCATACCAAAGCCAGGATTCACAACATCACAGGACATGTTAGTTAATGAATGGTAGACTGCTAATGAGCGCTTACCAACGCTGAGCTTTCCTCGACCTGTAACCTTTACCTTTATGAAAAGTTGTACACTTTCACCTTTTTATAACTTTGTCTTTTTACTTTTGCTTCTTCTACGAACGTGACATGACACTTAACGAGTTACCTCTGCTTTATAAAGTTTTGTTTATGATACAGACACGTGTACCATACACCTTTTTATAAGAGTTCCGTAAATTCTGACGACACGTTTGGTGCAGTGGCTGAGCGATCGGCTTCGGCGCTACGAGTCGTGGGTTCGATTCCCGCACGGAACAAATATTTGTATGGCCTACAAATAGTTGTTCCGGGTCTGGATGTTTGTGCGTGTGAAGATTTGTGTTTGTAAACGCATCCACGATACAGGAGAAATTCTAGTGTGGGGCAACGTTTTATTAAAAAAACAAAAAAAATCATTTAAAGTATAAAACAGAATCCTTAAAGTGGTACCATGGGAATATATTTTGAGAGAAAAATACATTCTCTGGAAAAACGGTTAAAAGGAATTTAAAATGTAAATGTCTAATTTAACAGTGAGACTAAATTGTACCTAGTATTCGGTATACTCAATGCGTGAAATAAATAATAGACTTAATTATTACACCAAAAAAAACTCAGTTTTGGAAATATTTGTGTCGATATAGATACCTATTTCATTCCGTTCACCGTGATTGAGTTGCGGCTGCCACACGCGGTTTAGTAATAATGTCAGTTAGAGTGAGCCAAATGGATTACTGTGGCGACCGCGGCCGGTGGCTCGTTACAGTCTGTCAATATGCATTATTAAACACAAGTTGCACTGATCAATCAATCAACTCAGCCTATCGCAGTCCACTGCTGGACATAGGCCACTCCAAAGTTACACCACAACACTCGGTCGTCTGCCTTCCGCATTCAATTCAACCCACCTAACTTCTTCAGGCCATCGGTCTATTTGGCTAGTCTATTATTGTACTGTTTGTGAAGCCGTGGTTTTTTTTGTGACTAATTTGCTGTGTTGTAAATGAGCCCGTTCAAAGGCTTTTTTGAATAAATAAGAAAGTTGACCCAACTGTGTCTCTTGGGCGCCATTTGTAGATGTTGGACGGCAACGTAGTACAGACGTAGCTCAAACACGTTTCTCTTTTCTGTATAAATTTTATTCTTAGGTACAGTTCGGGCGACTTAACTTGGCCGCTCTGAACATCGTGCAGGTGGTTGCGGAATAGATTTTTTAGCAACAAAAAACATTTTAACAAAAAATAAAACCTACTTCAAAAAAACGAAAAAAAAAATACATAAAATCAACAGTTTCAGAAGTCGGTGCTGATCCACGCTGAACCAAATTGAAGGCACCGACTTCTGACACAGT
This sequence comes from Amphipyra berbera, assembly GCA_910594945.2. Classification (NCBI taxonomy): domain Eukaryota; kingdom Metazoa; phylum Arthropoda; class Insecta; order Lepidoptera; family Noctuidae; genus Amphipyra; species Amphipyra berbera. The sequence continues at coordinate 17,391,620 of OU343128.1, read as the reverse complement.
TAATTTTATAATATGGTAACTTTTGTTTTTTTTTCGTTTCTTTGAAGTCGGTTTTATTTTTGTTAAAATGTTTCTATTATTTTCATTTTAGTGGCTTTAATTAAAACATGGTCGGACCTACTAAAGACGCTGCACGTAACATAATCATATCATCACATTATGCATACTGCTCGTCATTGAGGAGTTCCAAGTTCTGGAGTTCTTCATCAGATCTTCACCAAATTTAATAAATGGCACCACTTCGAAAGAATACTCTTTCATAAAAAAAAACCAAATCAGTTTATAAATGATGGTGTAGTAGGTAACAAACATTGAAAAAAAAACAGCCGATTTGATAACCTCCTCCTTTTTTTGGAAGTCGGTTAAAAATTGCTTTTTTCATTTAATTATCTTACGATTGGCCATTAGTTAAGTAAAGTTTATTTAATATACTGGCCTGCAAAAATAAGTATCATACTTTTAAAATTGCAATAACTTTTTAAGTACACAAGATATATTTACGTAACAAAAAGGACTCCAAAAAGAGTTTAACTTTGTTACTATAGTTTCAAAGAAAGATGATAAAAATTGCTATAAAACGTTTTTTATTTTAAATCTCTAACTTCTATAGTTTAGAAAAAAATGTAATTTTAAAAGTGTGATACTTATTTTTGCAGGCCAGTGTAGTTTTTGGAATAACTGTTTTATTCACGAGTCAAAGTTCTCAAAGCCTATGTTCGGAGTGGCCAGAATTCGTCGCCCGAACTTACTACTTACCTACTTCTTCCTTTATCAATTTAGTCAATATAAGAATATAAAATAATTTGCATTTTTTTCACGCCAGGAAATTGAACAAGGTAACTGCAATTTTTATAATAATGTTGCCTTACAATGTTGGATAATAATGACCATCTTGCCCAACACATTATGCCATCCATACTAATATTATAAATGCGAAAGTGTGTTTGTTTGTTTGTTTGTCTTTCACGCCCTAACTAAGCAACCAATCGACTTGATTTTCGGCATAGAGTTAGTTGAAAGGATGGAGAGTAACATAGGCTACTTTTGGTCCTGGAAAAACATCATGTTAATTCCACGTGAGCGAAGCCGCGGGTAAAAGCTAGTAGTAAATACGTCTTCGCATTTCCTTTGAACAAAGTAGTCTTTAATCAGACTAGCCTTTGTCGTAATCGTAAGAAGAGGCGTGAAAGATCCACCTGTATACCTGGCAGTAGTCAACACTGCCAACCACTCTGTTTGCTAAGCTCGTTGGCTTTGGCCACGGCCTGCCAGGCAATAATCCTCCGCCTTGTTGAAGGATCTTCCTTGTTGGAGGAACACCATACCTCGTTCCTCTACAACATAAGCTCACCGTCATATGTCAGTGAGAAAACCTCATAGAAAGCTAGATAGATAAATGTAGTAACTCAACGAATCCATCAATGGATTTGCGTAATGTTATATAGTTTAGCTTCCTTTTTAATTTTGTAAATGTGAGAACTTTGTGGACCTGCATCTATAAATTTGTAAATTGCTATCATATTGTTTTTTTTTTAATTTCATTTTTGTACTCAAGTCTTTAGTACTGCATTACTCATTGGTCTGTGGTCAGGACTTCATTGTTCTCTCATTATCCTAAATCATTGTACTGTATCCACTGAAATTGTTAAAGATATTATTTTTAAAAGAGTAACCATGGAGTTTCCTGCCGGCTCTTCTCCATAGGAAACGACTAATTGGAACCGTGCATCTAAATTCGACTTTTCATAAGCACCTGTATTATTTTTTTATGTGAAATAAAAAAAATTGATTTGATTTGAATGGATTACAATTATGTATGTAAACATATACCAATTTACCGCTTTGATATCCCCGATCTATTACAATAACCGATGAACAAAGCGCCCATAATATACGAGTATTGAACGCGTTGCGGTCGGTCTTCGTATTAATTGTCCGGGCAATCGCGCCGCACCGCGTTCAATGTTGGAACTAATTAATTTCTGTATCACTAGACCGGTACGCAGTGTTTTTTATAGAAATGTTACAGCAGAATTTATTACTGAATTAATTTATTAGTTGTAATGCGTTACTTTGACTTTTGTACAATGAGAAGCAATAATTGCGTCCCGACGATTTAAAAATTGTCAAAAATAACTCCTTGACGAAGAATAAAACAGATAAATATATGCCTAACTCTTTAGTTAGCCTTTAGTAGCCTGGTTCTTTAACCGATGGCCGTACATTCCTTCAGTTAACGAAAATCGGAAACATCATTCCGAAAAAGCAATAAAATATTTTAAAGTGTGGAAGCTGGGCCCAAACTGATTTCTTATAGTCTCCCTAATACCTATCTATAGCCACATATTATTCTCATAGCTTGGGTTATAGCTATTATTTTGTAAGGTTTTAATTTCATTCGGTAGACAGATATTATAGATTCTTACTGTACTTACTGCCATCATTCTGCTTCCTCTTCTTACCTTCTTTAAGCGAAATCGTTCGAAGGTGCGTTCACCTGTACTGTTCAATGTGCCGTTTCTAATCGAAATTTTGTAATATCCGATGAATCCGATCACAAGCGGGAAGCATCCAAATATTTATGTTATATCCAATTATTTATATTATACAAGCGTAAAGTAAATTAATTGAACGCATACAAAAAGAACCGAAAACCTTCTAAAATTCCATAAATTGTAATGAAAATGGTATCTACACGTAATGGTATATATTGGGTGTCCCAAAACACATAGTCACGGAAGAAAAGTACTTTAAATATTAAAAATAGCAAATTTTACTTAAAGGTGGACTTCGTTCTATTTTTAAAAGCAAAACAAACTGCGTTTTTAATATTTAAAGTAATTTTCGCCCATGACCATGTATTTTAGGACATATTTGCGACTCCCATTATAGTTTAACTTCGTGATAAGTTGGATCGTCTTTTCCAACACAAACTTAGAAACCTAATATGTCCCCCTCATTATCAGCATATTAACAAAGCTACGATTACCGCGTTTACCGTTTATAAAGACGTAAATATAAACTTCAAAGTCATGCACGTACGCCAGCTGCATGACCTGCTTGCTGTTAGCCTTATTTATATTGTATTTGTATATATAATATGTAAAACAGGACTGTCTATGCACTTTACATAATTGGTACAGCTGGTACGCTGCATCTGTGTCTTTCAGATGTAGTGTGTCCGCTACATCTGGGAATTGTTTCTTACCGATGGCTACATTTGAAAGACTATATGCTTTAAAATATTGTCGAGTAACTGTTCTGCCTAGCCTTTTCCCAACTATATTAGGATCAGCTTCCAGTCTAACCGACAGGAGCGACTGAATACCAATATTCTACACGGAGCGACTGCCATCAGGCCTCCACAACCCAGTTACTGGGCAATGCCGATATCCTAAGGTTAGACCAATTGTCAGAGTTTCGTGCTTCTGACTACCCGTAACGACTATCAAAGGTATTTCTATGACACCCGGGACCGACGGCTTCACGTGCTCTCCGAGGCACGGACGGGTCTCGATGTATAACGAACGGCCAGCCATTCACGGACTGACCGCAACAAGCGCAACTTAACCTCGCAAATCGTATGTTCAGCGCTGTTGTTAATTAAACACAAGCCTCTCAAAAAACTCCATACAAATAAGTTAATTTAACTTTTTACTTGTTAAAACTTATTTTATTTGCATGCTATGTTATTTCTATAACTGTTTCCCACGATTTTGAAATATTTGTCCCTAGTAATAGAGCTCAATTACCAAAACTCCGCATATTCCAACATGTGAAATGCCGGCAATCATATTAACTTCAATAAACATAACTGTCAAAACCACACGCACATAAACTAAATTAGTTGAAACTGATTAACATGGACAGGACGTAAATCCAGTTAGGCCTGCAATGTGCCACAAAATCATGTGATACAATGTTAGTGGCACAGGAGGTACTAATCCGAAAGGGTATTAAGTACTTATATTAACGTAGGATTGTATAATTGAGGAGTGACGGAATAAAAAATGATAATTCCACTTAAAAAAAAAGTTATTAAGGCATTCAACAGAATAGCATAAATTAAATCACACTCCAAGCTGGTGTGGTTCAAATCACGTTAATTCCTCTAGTAAATAGCCTCTAAAGTTGGCAGTTTGATGCAGATCACGATATTTCCGTTTAAAAAAAATCAATAAGTAAAATCGGAACAAAACATGATAAACATACATCTTACTGGTATTAGACTTTTTAAAAACATGGTATTTCCAAACTGTTTGGTACAAATCATGTTATTTTTATCAGATCGGATCAAAACATGATATTTCCATTTTTTTAATAAGAATAACTACATATGAAAAAAAACATGTATATTAAGTTTTTCCCATCATTATTTAATAGCACTCGTATTTTTTTAAATTTTACAAAGACAAATAAGTTACAGGTTCTTAAGATTTTGTGAAAAATTGTACATTATGGAATTATCATTTTTTGTTCCGTCACTCCTCAATTATCACTTGCTTAAAAACGGTTAAGGAAAACATCGTGAGGAAACCAGATGCCTGAGAGATATTTCTCGACGGCATGTGAAGCCAAGTCAGAGGCCCATGGACGGCATAAACTCTGACACCAGGTTAACCACACGAAAAGAAGAAGAAGAACGTAGGGTTACTCCTAAAACAGTTGTCACATCGTATTTCGTGTTGTTGGTACTACTGTTTTCGAAACAAAGTAAACACCATGATGGATAGGTAAACATGGAACAGCTAACTTTTCTTAATTTTGTTCTTTTTGAATATTTTTGATATTCATCGTATTACTTTTCTATGGAAACATTCTAGGGAGCCTACTCCGAAAATCGAACTACGAAGTTTTGGCTGACGAATCTCACGTTTTTCTACCACTAGTGTTTTGGATCCGATGATTGATTTTGTTTTTCGTTCATCCTATTCCCAAATGTTAATTAACATGAGTAGTTCGTTGTTAGACAATACTTTGATCGTATATTTATAAATTCGATGTTCGTTATTGTTTCATTTCGATCTGAAACTTCGACATTCGTGTTTCCGAGTAGGCTCCCAGGATGCCTTCGTGTACATAAAATAGTACAATCATAACTTACATCCATCTAACCTACATGAGTCTAATTCTTTTCGTGTGGTTAGTGACTAAACTGGTGTCAGAGTTTATGCCGGCCATGGGCCTCTGACTTGGCTTCACATGCCATCAAGAAATATCTCTCAAGCATGCCGATTTCCTCATGGTGTTTTCCTTCACCGTTTTTTAGGCAATTGAAAGTTATATAATATGCACATGAATCCGAAAAGTCAGAGGTGCATGCCATGGGCTCGAACTCGAGACCTATGACTTGGCAGTCCGACGCGGCGACGGTCACACAACTAGGCTATCGCTGCTGTTTAACCTACTGCTACCTACATGAGTAGGTATATTTTCGTAGATAAAATCCCATTCACAAACACATACAAAGTCACAGAAGTTACGTTACGTCACAATAAGTACCTATACAACCTTACCTAAACGCAAATAAATGAGGTACGAGACGGCAAAGAACCTTTTCAATACACATCATACGTGACGAACGCAGCCGAAACCGACATTACGACATAAATAAAGAAATATGTTCGGTTCATTCAACAAAAATAACAGGCGAGAAAATGCCTCGGACAGTGATATGACATGTATACAGATGAGTAACCATTGGTTCATCTATTTGTTATTCTCTTATCTCAGATTTGCTAATTAGCATAGGCATGAGCAATGAGCATTACGTATGTTTGAAGGTAAGACTCTATTACGCTGGCTCTCTGTATCTTTATTCGGCCGATATTTTAACCGATCTCAATCCAAAAACTCTGGATACATGTAGATTTTTGACATTACTTCTATTAAATTTTTGGCAAAAATCTACATCATTTCAATCGGTTATTAATTAACATAACATCACGCCTGTATTCTCCGAAGGGTTGGGCAGAGGTGTATAGCAACACCCTCATTTCGCCTTTTGTTTAAGTCCCATGTAATAGGGGGCGCGTCTATTGCCATCAACCGGGCACAAATCCAAACTCTAGACTGCTACTGAGGAATTTCACACGGAAAAACACAATAGCACTTTGCCCGGCCTAGGGATCGAACCCAGGACCTCATAATCAGCAGTCGCGCTTGCCACCACTAGACCAACGAGGCAGATAATAATTTATTGTCAGCAATGGCCCGGTAACTGGGTTTCGAAGGTCTGATGGCAGTTGCCCCACGTAAAATACTGGTATTCAGCCGCATCTGATTAGACTGAAAGCTGACTCCAACGTAGTTGGGAAAAGGCTAGGCAGAACGAACGAACAATGGCACCTTTTTGGGGCATTCAATTGTTTAAGGAGGTTTTATATTGCAGATAATAAATAAATCAAGTACAGGTCAGCATTAAAACATAGTTCAGCCATAAACTAAGAATAAGAAAAAAAGGTTTATTCTTTCTTCATTATTTTATGGCTCGTAAAAATATTTTATGGAATAATGGCCAGATATTCTTGATGAACTGTAAAATTACAATAAAAAGTTTTTATATCTAGATGGTTGTTTTTAAATCCTATGTTTTGATTAAGTACATTGTTTGTACGATATCATAATTAAATACTAACGTTAAACACTTCCTTCAAAGATATCTAAGTTATTCAAGTTTATAAATACATAACATTACGCCTGTATTCCTCGAAAGGTTAGGCAGAGGTGTATAGTAACACCCTCATATCGCCGTTATGTTTTAAGTCCCATGTAATAGAGGGCGAGTTTATTAAATAGAAACTTAATGGATTCAACAAACAAAATCTGAAAACTAAGTGTGGTTGCTTTTCATAATACTATCTCAATTGTCATTTAAAACGTTAAGTACCTACTACAAATCTACATTTTCTTTATAAATCACTAGTAAGTCCTTTACGATCTATTTTTATAAAGGAGGGTAAAGATTTATTTCATTTATGATAATTTTTAATGTTTGATGAAATAGGGATTTCAGCGCTTAAAATAGCCACCTTGTCCCTTTTCGTCTTAAACGACGACCAAGGAATTATAATTCCTGAACACTATACTTACTGTAATTACAAATTCACGAAAAAAGTTTATGTTATATAATTAAGTTTCTTCCCCTAGGGTCTTTATTATAATTTTCGAGGTTGGTCTTGTTGTAATAGTTTGCATTAAGGATACAAAACAGTTAAAACAATATATATAAAGAAGGTACATATTTCAGCTGAATAATCCTATTGGGGATCGAAGTTTGGAAACATGGATGAACACAGTACGTAACACAAGAAAGAGCAAACCTTGTAACTGGTTGATGGGTAGGTAGGTAAAGTAGGTATAGCACAATGATACACTTTTTGTCACTATCCACGCTATTCACCAATTTTTATTTTTCTCATTATTCATAACCTCTTTCAGTTTTATAGTCGGTTAATATAACAATATCATCCTACAAGATCAGCTGCACGATGTAAACAAGTAAGAAATCAATAATTTCTCAAAATCCTGAATATCATAGCTTGAACTATGTCTGCATTTTCACACTGTGTTATAAGTGAATAGCGTGGATAGTGACAAAAAGCTTACGGTTGTATAACACTTAACCTTCCCATTAACCACTTACAAGGTTTGCTCTTCGTTGTGTTACATATTGTATACTAGCTGTGTCCTCACGGCCCGCCCGTGTAAGAAGTTTTATTCCAGTAATAAATATAGCCCATGTTACTCAGTGGTAATGTAGCTTTGTAACGGCAAAAGAACTTTTGAAATCGGTCCAGTAGTTTTTAAGTTTATTCGTTACATACAAAAATACAAATCTTTCCTCTTTATAATATTAGTATAGATTTGTATGCTGTTGACATTTATTCATCTATTAAGAGTGCCTCCGAGGCCTCACCTATAGTCCGCGCGCAAGTGCTAGTCGCCTCCTGAGGTACGGGAGCGGAAGGAGGGGGGTGCGCGCAGTAGACGAGACCAAGCAAACTGACAGAGCACATCTATTTTTTCGCACCCCCCTCCTGCCGCTCTCATACCTCAGGCGGTGACTAGCACTTGCGCGCAGACTATAGGAATAGGCCAACTCATCGTCTCCCATGGGTGCCGTAACAGGTAACTAATACATTATATCGGTTGGATGGGCATCAGTATTTTCTTTTACATGCTTTGAAGGAATATTCTCATGACAGTGTAAAAAGAATTGGAAACTGCTAGGCATTCATTCGTCGTTCTGAAATAATTTTACGGATTTTTTGTGTCATAAATTTTTATAATACCGGAAATAAACGGGTTGACTGCCTCTTTGGTCTAGTGGTTGCAAGCGCGACTGTTGATCTTAAGGTCCTGGGTTCGATCCCCAGGTCGGGCAAAGTGTTATTGGGTTTTTCCGTGTGACGTTTCTCAGTAGCAGCCCGGAGTTTGGATTTGAGCCCGGTTGATGGCAATAGGCTCGCCCCCTATTACATGGGACTTACACATAACGGCGCAATGAGGATGTTACTAAACACCTCTGCCCTACACTTCGGGGAATACGGGCGTGATGTTATGTTTATGTTTAATAAACGGGTAAATAATAATTTATGAGGCGAAAGAATCCGTAACTTTATTACAGGTTTAGCAGATACGGTTCGCGTAAATATCTACAAATCTATACTTTTGTCGTCTATTGATTTCAGGCCCATTGACTTACCTTTCTATTAGTTGAAAGTGGTGACCGTCTACGATAAATTTAGCAAGGTAGACGCGGATTGGCATCGGCCCAGATATTACACAATCGCCATTTCGGGTGAAGGCTGTACGTTCACGCCCCAGCAGAAATAAAAGGAAATGTGTGTATTTTTTACGAACATTAGTCGTAATTTCTATAGGAAACTCGACACGGTTTCATTCAATGACGTTTGCGAATGTCCGTTCGTGTTATAGATTTTTTGGCAGCAAGTACAAAGGAAAGTGCTGGTAATTTCCTCCAACTTTCGCACTGATGGAATAAAAGAAAACATTTAATATAAGTATAGGTTTTTAGCTTTTACTAAAGTACTTTTATACAATGTTGAAGTTGCTCTACTGGCTTTGATAAACATAACATCACGCCTTACATTCCCCGAAGGGTTCGGCAGAGGTGTTTTAGTACACCCTAGTTTCGCCAATTATGTTTAAGTCCCATGTAATAGGGGGCGAGCCTATTGCCATTAACCGGGCACAAATCCAGACTCCAAGCTGCTACTGAGAAATTCCTAATGGAAAAACCCAATAACACTTTACCCGACCCAGGGATCGAACCCAGGACCCCATGCTCAGCAGTCGCGCTGACTGCCTTGTTCGTCTAGTGGGCTTTGATAAACTGGTAAGCTATTAGGTACATGTCCTGCCTAGCCTTTTCTCAACTATGTTGGGGTCAGCTTCCAGTCTAACCAGATGCGGCTGAATATCAGTATTTTAAACGGAGTGACTGCCATCAGACCTCAGCAACCCAGTTACTGGGTAATGCCGATACCCTAAGGTTATACCGGTGGTCAGACTGTTGGATTTCTGATTACCCGTAATGACTGTCACAGGTATTCGTATGACACCTGGGACCGACGGTTTTACGTGCTCTCCGAGGCAAGGAGGGGTCTCGATGTGTAAAGAACGGTCGCCGATCCACGGACTGACCGCGGCAAGCACAGCTTAACCTTGCAAATCTGATCCACGCGGTTGTTAACTAACCACGAGCCCCTCTTTCTCTCTCTCTGGTAACCTATTACAGATTATATTTTATCTGTTTAGCATTTTTTCAATCGAAAAGTTCGCTACTCTGTTATCATCTGTGTTGCATTCTAAGTTTGAAATAAAAGCAACAGCAATACCAACATAATAAAAAAAAGTAATATTTTTTCTTTCTTTATCTTTATAATGGCCACTGAGGCCGAGCAATGAACGGGGGTATGACTATTCCCCAAACTATTTCGGCACAAGGGAATGTAACCCACTTGATATAACTTATTAACCATGGGTCAGCTTCCTCGCCTACCTATGAACTCGTATCGTCCCTACATAATTTAGAAGCATAGACATCCCGCGTCGCAAGGAACGGTCCGACGGATATTCTATGCACGTTTAACGATTTAAAATTTAAACTTGGAGCTAGGTATACAAAATTTTAGGGTTGTTAATTTAAGTTTAAAGGCAGGCACGTAGTCTTCCAGTTAAATAATTTAACGTGGTGTGCCTAAAGGCGGAGCTTATAAAATATAATTGATCGTTCGGCGGAGCTGATGGGCTCGCGAGCCGGAGGCTATTTCAATTTCCCGTATCAATACCATCATTTCCTTCAGCATGTTTTTTTAATATGTTTTTTTGTAGGCTGGTAATGCCCGCAGGTAATTTTCCTTTGTGAAGGCATGAAAACAAATCGGGTGGGATTAATATTTTCATCTCTTATGAAGCAAAGGGAGAGGTTACAAAGCCGTTATGTGCCCAAGTAATTGTCTGTTTCAAGTAATTCTGTGTCTTATTTGTACAATAATTTCTGATTAAGTCGGCAAATCTTTATGAAAATCTACTCGTAGCTAACTTGAGTTGATAATATTCAAAAAGTAAGCAAGGCTTGTTGTTCAAAGAAACCAATGTTATTTTTTTTACTGCTTTCAGCTTCGCAAATGGACTTTCAGACTATGCAACTTATAAAAACTTCTAATTCGATATCAAGTGGCAAAGGCTTTGTGTTTATTCAGCCTTCGTAGTTCGGTGGGAGGGTTATTGCAGTCATTAGGTACCTAAACATGTTGATTACTAGATAGCGTGTTAATTTATGTTCTTAGTAATAGGGGTAGTCTATGGTAATAGGTACCTACTCAAAGCGTGAGTAGTGAGTACCCTATTTTTAGTTCTGGTGACTTCATAGAGTTTTTATTATTAATGTAATAAAATTATAAGAATTGTTAGTTTTTCCTAGGTGTTTAGAACTAATAAAATGGTAGAGCCTACAAACGTACAAAATAGATGTTTGATCGAACAATATTTATATCTAAACTATATACCGCGTATGTAACTTATCTACAAAAAATACCCAAAACACTCACTATTTTATGGACCCCGTTAAAATTGTTACAGAAAATCCTCTAGAATTCTGTGAACCCGTCTCTAAAAACTTCAATAATAAGTTTTCCCTCAAGATCCCTTCAGGACTTTTGAGAGGTGTAAATCCCCACGAAGTCGTTTAAGTACAGCAGAGATATAGATATATTACATCGAGTTCCTCTTACAATATAAGGCTGAATACATAATTCCTTCGACTTTAATAGTTGTGGATGCAAAGTTGGGAACGTGATGTACCTACAGGATGGGACGCAACATGGTGTTCGAATAAGATTTTATTCGTTCTATTGGACTTAATAAGATCATAATATATTGTAGGTAATGGCAGGTTGTAAAGATAATGTATTCTTTTTTTAAATAATAGAAATGATTGATTTGGCGGGAATACGGAAATTCTATACGATACTTCATATTGGTATAGACTTATAAATATTTAAGCATCCATTCATTCATTGTTTGGTTTTTAATTTCATAAACGTCACTCCTGTATTTCCCGAAGGGTTGGGCAGAGGTGTATAGTAGCACCCTCATTTTGCCGTTATGTTTAAGTCCCGGGGGCGAGCCTATTGCCATCAATCGGGCACAAATCCAAACTGCGGGCTGCTACTGAGGAATTCGACACGGAAAAACGCAATAACACTTTGCCTGACCTGGGGATCGAACCCAAGACCTCACGATCAACAGCCGCGATTGACATCACTAAACCAACGAGGCAGTTAATTTCATCAATCAATCGATTTTTTAGTCTTTAATTTCGTTTGTAGCTATTGTAGGTCCCGACTTACAAGACTATCCCAAATAAAAGTTTCAATGGAAACAGCTAATTGAAGCAGTTAACACCCATGGAAAAACCTAGTTTGAATATTCGAGAAATGTAGCACCACCCATTAAAACTCGGTACGTATATGGGATAAAGCTAACGTGGACACAGGAATTGAGTCGTAATTCCGGAAATAAACCGGATGAGCACCGTACGGAGCATTCCGCCGGTTAGATAGGAGCTAATGCACGTCAAATACGTTTGGTTCTGTATGATATGGACAATATGGATTTTAGAGGCAATACGTTTGGTTCTGTATGATATGGACAATACGGGTTTTCAAGGCAATACGTTTTTATGCGATTTAAAACAATCATAAGTAAAACAACATAACATAACATCACGCCTTACATTCCCCGAAGGGTTCGGCAGAGGTGTTTTAGTACACCCTCGTTTCGCCAGTTATGTTTAAGTCCCATGTAACAGGGGGCGAGCCTATTGCCATTAACCGGGCACAAATCCAGACACCAGGTTGCTACTGAGAAATTCCTAATGGCAAAAACCCAATATCACTACTCGACCTGAGGATCGAAACCAGGACCTCATGCTCAGCAGTCGCGCTTGCAACCACTAGGCCAACAAGGCAGTCAAGTAATACCAAATGGGATTTTTAACCAAAAGAATTAGAGAAAAATCCACAGGATTTGAAAACGACGACAATCTTAGACGTTTAATTAGACGATGTTTCTGTTAATTACTAGCCGAATGATTACAATATAAAATTAGTCTTAAGTTTACGATACCCAGATCCTATCTGAAATGATCGTACAGTGAAATTTTCGCCTTCTAACTCGTACAGGACTAGATATTTGCTTGTTGACGAATCCAAAGCTGTTTCTCGAAGCATAGCATATCCTGGCAAAAGGCCTGAAAAACATTAAACAAAGTGCCAAAAAGTTGAAAATAAATCTTAAGACAAAAAATATGTCGAAGCACTGAAACTGCACCTGCTAATCGAAAGCCACCGATCAACTAAAAGCGAAATCACAAAAAAGATAAGTCCTCTCAAACGGTAAGCGACGCTAAATTGGCTAAATGCATCATTCTCCGCCCGTTCCGATTCATTACCGGCCAATCAATACTGAAACTAGGAGCATGCACGGTGCTATCACAAGAAAACAGAAGTCGTAGTAATAACGCATTATGTTTAGGAACTTAAAAAGAAATAGTCACTACGGTACGTGACTTTAAAACTAAAAACACCTCAACGCTTTTGTTTTTGTCACACTAATATTATAAACTAGCACTTTGCCTGCGACTTGATCCGCGTGAATATCGTAACAAATTTCAACCGCCTATTTTACCCCCTTAGGGATACAATTTCCAAAAAAAATAATCTAAATGGATGCCTACGTTACAAAAGAAACCTACTATCCAAATTTCATGTTTCTAACGTCAGTGGTTTAGGCTCTGCATCGAGGAGTATAATTATAATATAGCATTTTTTTCCAATTTTCCAATAAATGTTTGACGTGCTTCTTTAAATTGACATAACTTTCTTATTTATCAACCGATTAAAATAAAACAAACACTTAATGGTAAGTAAAGCTTACCACAATATATTAGTGAACCTAAATCGCACCTAAATCGGTTAAGCCATTTTTGAGATTAGCTCGTTTAAACGCACAAACAAACCTAGAAACAGACAAAATTCTAAAAATCATTGTTTGGCGTTCCATTGCGTTAATAAAGACCCCCAATAATAGTTTTTCTCAAATATTTTCCATGTATAGACAGCGATCAGTTACACTTTTATTATATGTATAGTTGTACAGATGTTGAAGTTTGTGAAGGTGGAAGGGTGTTTGTTATTCAATCACGCATAAACGACTCAACGAATTTAGATAAAACTTGACACACATATAGACCATGTCCCGGGTAAACATAGAATACTTTTTATCCGGGGACATGAAGTAGTTCTCCTAAGCTGCGAGTGAAACTGCGGGCAACAGCTACTAGTATAATATAATTTACGTATTATTCTTTTCTGTTCTTCTGAGTTTCCTGCTTTGCTAAGATGGGAAATAGAAATTGATTTAATTTCCTATTATCGCTTATTTTCATCAAGACAGAGGTTTTTTTTGGTGACTATTGTAAAAACTAATATACAAGAGTCATGGCAGTAGGAATATACAGTAGGACAGGTCCCACACATTTACTCGCGTAGGCACTTTATGGCTCCCCCTGTCAGGTTCTCCGCTAAAGAAGTCGCGAGAAGTATACAGAACATGGTGAGGGGAAAGTCCCCCGGTCACGACGGCCTCAGCGTCGAACACCTTAAATACGCTGGGGTACACTTACCGCGAGTACTTGCTATGATTTTTAACCTTTGTCTGAGTCATAGTTACTTACCTGTGGAACTTAGTGATACGATCGTTGTGCCAGTGATAAAGAATAAGACGGGTGACGCCTCCGATATCTCCAACTATAGGCCGATATCGCTTGCCACTGTATGTGCTAAGGTATTGGATAGTCTGCTTGATAAGATTCTAGCTAAACATATCGTTCTCGAGGATGGTCAGTTTGGTTTTAGACCGAACTTGTCAACGGATAGTGCAATTTTATGCCTTAAGCAGACTGTCCAATATTATGCAGACAGAAAGACTCCTGTAATAGCATGTTTCTTGGATTTATCGAAGGCTTTCGACCTGGTCAATTATGACCTGCTCTGGCATAAGCTCACTCACGACACTACTGTCCCGGCTGATGTAATATCACTGTTTAGATATTGGTACAGTAGTCAAAAGAATACAGTTAAGTGGACAGGCTCATATTCTGATATGTATGGGTTGGATTGTGGGGTAAGGCAGGGGGGTCTGACCTCCCCGCGTCTTTTTAACCTATACATAAACAAACTAATGGGTAGGCTCAGTAGCACTAAGATCGGTTGTCACGTGGATGGTGTTTGCGTAAACAACATCAGCTACGCTGATGATATGGTGCTGCTGAGCCCATCTATCGGTGCAATGAGAAGACTTCTTAAAATTTGTGAAAGTTATGCGGTGGCTCACGGGCTCAAATACAATACCGATAAGAGTGAATGGTTGGTTTTTAAATCGGGTACTTTAACATATGAACAGCTGCCTGAACTGTCACTCTCTGGGTCTACTTTAGGTCGGGTTTCGAAGTTTAAGTATTTGGGTCACTGGGTCACTGATGACTTAAAAGACAATGTAGACATAGACAGGGAGCGCAGGTCGCTGGCTGTCCGTGGCAACATGCTGGCCCGCAGGTTTGCACGTTGTACTGATTCTGTAAAGATAACGCTTTTTAAGGCCTTCTGCCAGTCGTTTTACACGTGCAGCCTGTGGACCAAGTATACCCAGCGGGCATACAGCGACCTGCGCGTTCAGTATAATAATGCATTCAGGGTGCTTTTGGGGTTGCCGTGGCGATGTAGCGCGTCAGGGATGTTTGCGGAAGCGTGCGTCGACGGATTCGCCGCAATCATGCGGAAACGTTGCGCTTCCATGATGGCGCGTTTGCGCTCCTCCTCCAATGGCATCCTGAGTGTATTTTCAGACCGGTGGGACTCTCCCCTCTTACGAAGTTGGGTAAGTGTTCAGACACACTTATCCAAATAACCCAGTGTACCATTGGACGAACAGTTCAATGGTACATTGGTTGGTTATTATTATTTATGTTATTGAATACTAACATTAGGCTAAGTTATACTACTACTAACATTATATGGATGTTTAATCTGAAATAAAATATTTGAATTTGAATTTGAATAGAGTGGATCGTCTGTTCATATCTATTCTGTGCCACTACGTCGTGGCTCCGTCCACACCATCAATAATTCACCAGTCTGCTCAAACAAAGCCAACTGCGAACTTTGGCACCAATACCCAAATCCATTAAACATATTCCGCCGAGTGGAGAGTGGAATGATCGCGGATTCTGAATGTTAAACAAGCTAAGACATTGTTTGTGTTAGGGACTGTCTAAGTAGATTAGGGTTCATAATTTTATGTTTGTGTTAAGTAGAGGACGTAAAAGTAGTAATAAAATGTTATTAACATTTGTGGTGATACACTCACGTGATGAGATTGGTATAATGACTAACGAATGATATGCCAGCAATGAAGCAATTATCGTTGATTAAATCTTGTAGCAGGCTTTATTTTCTTGAAAATACTTCTATGTTAAATTAACCAGAATAACCTATTCGGAAAAAAAATCTCTTTCTTCGAAATACAAGAGGTGTTTCTTTCAAGAAAGTTTAAAACCATTTTCTTTAACTGACTGTATCGTAATAGTAGATGCCTGTATTACCACTATAAAACGAGATTCTTACTGAATACAAAATATCATAGTAAATATTTAAGTACTGTACAGAAATAGGAATTCTCTTCCCTAATATTCACAAGTTATGCAGATCCATATTTTGTACTCTCGCTTGGAACGTTGCCCTAGTTTTTCACTTTTACAAGTGCGTTTTCTACACAGCATGGTGCACGAACAGATTCGTATCGACCAACTGTTTGGGACATGCAAAATTCATGACCGACTGAATTTATTTACTGACGTTTACCCTAAAATGTAGAACACCGCCATTTTCAGTACATATTTTAACTATAATTCGGGTATTTGTAAGTTCGTTCCATAAATTTAAAATATGGCTTATACAATTATCAATAACGTTCCATCTTAAATTGCATTATTGCCAATAATCTTACTGGTAACAAGTCAATCAGTTATCGATAATTTAACATTTGAATCGGCTTTGTTTAATCAAAACGTTTTAAATACAAAACATTATTTCCAAATGATCTATAATATTTAGTTATTGAAGCACATAAATTCAATTGTAATCAAACCCGATGAACTGATAAAAGACATTTATCAAATATAGTCTGCAAGCTAAGAGGTAACCTACAGTAATATATTTAATAATTGATTTTTTAACTAACAAAAAACCCCCCTCGCCCCCTATTACATGGAACTTAAACATAACGGCGAAATGAGGGTGTTACTATACACCTCTGCCTAACCCTTCGGAGAATACAGGCGTATCAAGCTGAACCGTCTTCCAAGCTGTATCTTACAGGAGATTAATTACGAGCCACTTACAGCCTAGGCTTTGTTTCTGTACCTACTGATTTTTAGCCTTCTGTATAACGCACTAAATTTTTTATTACTACATTCATACAAACAAAACAACATAACAGCCTTGTATTCCCCGAAGGGATCGGCAGAGGTGTTTTTTAATATGAAATAGGGGCCGAGTCTATTGTCTCTAACCGGGCACAAATCCAAAATGCGGGCTGCAACTGAGAAATTCCTAATGGAAAACCTAATAACACTTTGCCCGACCTGGGGATCGAATCCAGGACCTCACGATCAACAGCCGCGCTTGCCACCACTAGACAAACGAGGCAGTTATTAAAATAAATCGATTTATGATATGTTTAGAAGTATCTACAAAGTTTCTTAAACACTTATAGCTATCACTACAATTCAGGGAAATGCCAGTAAATAGTTTATTTCTACGTCGACTACAATATCGTGCACCGTTAGCGGTTCTATTTGTAGTCCACTTAATTTATACATTTAACATGAATTACGTGGAAACGGTGCATTACCAACTGCCTTTTACATTGTATTTAAATAGCTGCATTCTATTTTTAGCAAAGGGATTAAGCTTGTATTGAATGTCTTTGATTTTTAGATTCGTCTTCTTCATTATTCTTCCTAGACGTAACAGTTTCCTGGTCTTTTGATGTTCTTCTGTTGTATCAGCACGAGCTATATCGCTCATGCCTCATAGTGAAAAGATTAGCCTGTAAGCTAGGTAGGTAGCGGAGCTGACTGCCCAGGGTGGGCCTGACGTAGGTACCTAAGTATCGTCACATCGGCCTACGAATAACCACAGTCTAGCCATTCGATACAGTCGTCCATCGCGTGGACATCATCTCGAGAGCTGCTTTTAATAACTATCAATGAACCACAAACTCTGGATGAACCACTGTATGGAGTAGGATAGCTACACTGTGGAATAAGTACAGCAAGGTAAGTTATCGTTCCAGTATCAACTTGGGAAAGGTCAGGTTTGATTATGCCAACAGCATAAACTGGAAAATTTAGATTAGATTTTAAATCCATGATAATTTTCAACAATATTAAAAACATATGAAAAATAAAAAAGCTTCATTTTTTGTCGTAATAAGTCCTCTAAACCGCGTATAAGTGGAAAAACCTTGGAAAATCTATTACTTAACAACAAAAAGAATCCAAGAACATCCACCCAGAAAACCAAAGCAATATGAAAGCAGTATTAGCTAAAAAGGGATGAATAGATTAAATATTTATATTGCAGTATCATAAATAAGGAGAGATTAATGTTTGGTTAAATGCCTTGTGACTTTGACTAATACTAGTGGATCAGAGTACACTGTACAAAGCGTATTTCTAAGTTATTTTTATTATAAAAGCTATCACATTGTGTGGAAAAATGTTAGCTTTAATGTGAACTTATATTTTCAGTACCTACATTTCATAACAGATCTCCTGCTCCATTTACTATGAAGTGAATAGTTAATGTCGATTGTCAAAATATTAAGTAATTCTTTAAAAACCTTATTTTTTTGCTAGTTCCCGATTAGTATTCAATTCCATTTGAAGATATGAGATCATATGCTTCAAAGGACGTGTCTGAGGAACCTATGATCTCATGTATGCCTACCAGAAGATTGGGTCCTTCCTTGCAGAGGATTGATCGACGAATAAGAATGCCTCATAAAATTACTGCAAAATAAACAAACATAACAGCAGATAATAAATACAAAGTCCCAATGGCTGTGAATCTTTGAACTTTAAAAATAAGTATTATATCACGGGTAGTATTTTTAAAGCACTTTAACATTAATGAAAATAACTACAAACAATGTTTAACCCACACTTCAAAAATAATATATTCCGCAACAAAATAATAGTTGCACTTTAATTGTAATACTTACTTCTTACTTAAAAATAATGGTTCGCACTATAATCAATAAAAAGCCACTCGTTTCTGAATGCAACCATTAAAGGAATAGTGGAAAGTGATCGGCAAATCGTTTCCAGCCATTTCTGCCACTCGCCGGCAGCAGCCGCGACACCGCTCGCTTCGCTCGCTCGGCTCGTGCATTGAATGGTCATCATTCTAACATAACCTAATCTACCTTTCAGTTATCTGTTTGTCATTTTATTTCTTATTGCGGGGTAACATTATTTTTAAAGTTTATTTATACTAGGTTAGTCTGAAAGGGGGTTAAAGTACCCATAATAATGGATAACTTTTGTTATACAACCATCCCCACAAGTCATTAGTTTAAGAGAAATAGCTGTTCAAAGATTTCATAAAATATTAGGGATGGGCCGAATATTCGTTTTACGTTCGGTATTTGGCATATTCGGCAGATTTACCGAACATTCGTATTCGGCCGATTATTCGGCATAAATGCCGAACATTCTACCGAATAATCTTATGATAAAAAGTTGCCTCTATGCTTGTATGAAAAAGTCTAATTACATAATTGTATCCATATCAAATGTGTCTTATCATTTATCATCAGTTTTATAGAAAAATGTCCAAATGTTCGACCTCTTCCTTCCATTTATTTCATTTTTTTTTGTCAATTTACTGAGTTTTAACGATTTTGTACTTAAAAACAAATTAACGTGGCACTGTTTTGTCGCTAACTAGATGACACAATAACAGTCCGGGGGTAGCAGCGTCAGAGGTGGGAATTAAGGGTCACGCGATTCCATGCGTTCGACAAGTAAATCGACAAGCAAATCCTACCGAATATTCGGCCGAATGTTCGGTAAACTTTTAACCGAACATTCGGCCGATTATTCGTATTCGGTGAAAGCCGTATTCGGCCCATCACTGTAAAATATACGCTAAATTCTATCTATTCTCAGCTATGATCAGCTGTGTTTACATTTTAGGTCATATTTAGGGTCACGGATTAAAAGCTCTATTTTCTGAATTCGTAACTAAAGCAGAGAAGTTTTTTGTGCAACCTAAATTTCTTTTTGCTTGAAATTTATTTTTATTGAATAATGAAATTTTAACATTTTCTTTAAAACAATCATCGGTGATACATTAAGCGGCCCGCGGCTTAGTACCCCCTTTCCGACTAACCTTGTACATATCCCTTATTTTACTAGCTTAATTTGGTAAACATGCATTGGGGCTCTGGATCCAATGCATTGTTTACAACTCCAAGGAAAGTAATATAAACAGGAGTGCTGCTTGTAGAAATAAAACTACAAATTATTTTGCCGATGGCAATTATTCTTCAAAGAATGAAGTAACCAAAGAGATTAAATATGTAGCTACTACTGTTGAATGTCTTTGTATGCAACCTTCTTTTAACTTTTCTAGACACTGAAAACTTTGTGTTGTCATTGTGAAGGAGAAATGTTAAAATAAATGTACCGTTTAGTTGTTTATAGCTTTTTATCTAATATCTACATACGTAAAGCGTTTAGATATTTTTATTGTGTTTTTTGCATTTATTGCTCTGACCTAAACTTACCACAGTAGGTAATGAAAAAGATATTGTATGACGATACGAGGCCACTAGAAATTGTAATTAGTTATATAAAATAAAAATTAGTGAAGGAACTGTGTTGAAAAACCACTAAGATTCAATCGAAGTAGTAAGAGAACGCATTGCTCCTTTCTACTCAATAAAATTGTTTTTTGTTTTCGTTTTTTATTGGTTCTTTTTTTTTAAAAACTTTGCCCCACACTAGAATTTCTCCTGTATCGTGGGTGCGTTTACAGACACGAGTCTTCACATGCACAAACATCCAGACCCGGAACAACTATCTGTAGGCCATACAAATATTTCGGCTGCTCTAATCGAAAAGAAAATAAGCGGCAATTTATTGACGACGTAGAATTAACGTAACTTCATAATTCAATAAGTCATATATTTCAATGTCACAGTAAACTCGTTTACTTGCTTTTTGCTTAGAGCAGCCGATTTGCTCCGTGCGGAAACCAAACCCACGACCCGTAGCGCAGAAGCCGATCGCTCAGCCACTGCACCAAACGTGTCGTCAAATTATTAGCTTAAACTTTCAAACTCGCCAACTTTCTAAGCCCAAAGTAAAATAAAAACGCAGCTACGGCGTACACGTTATTAAATTTAACCAAGCGCGCCGATATGATACCATGATTACATAGTTTTGCGACGTACTGACGGTACTTAACTATTAGTTGTTTCGATAATGATGGGGTGGTGCTAGCAGGTGTATACAATCGATATATTTGCACTGCCACTGAAGACTATTGGAAATTGCAAAGCACACAGACACACTTATTTGAAACGTTTTGCGCAGTTTCAGGCGTATAAATTAGAAGTAAAGGAAAATTGCATTGGGCATACTTGTATTGTATTGGTTTTCCTCAATAAATTGTAACTGTACGCATTGTCTTTAAAAACATGGTTACGGTTGATAAATCGTCGCTGCGCCTGCAAAATCCGCTATGTATTTTTTGAGAATCTGTCTTTGATGCTATTTTATAATATACGTACTTCTCAAGCCCTTGTAAAATCCGTTTTCTAGTAATTTATTTGGTTAAGAAGATAGCAGTATTATAGAACAGCATCAAAGACCGATTTAAAAAAAAAAACAGCGGATTTTGCAGGCGCAGCGACGATATTTCACAACATCGGAATAAAAAATATAATATTTATTTATCCACAAATCGGTGAATCCAAGCATCTTATCTGTTGCTTTTTCCTAAAAATTAGGCAGAATTTTAGCCCATTTTCCTCCTAACTTAACGACATGATGTTAAGGATAAACGTTGGGGAAAATAACGGCATTTTTCATTAAACCAAGTAAGTTTCTAAATTAGCTCAACAATACTGAATTTCCACCTGGGAAAAGTTTGTGCAATCAACGATGCTAATTATTTCGCTCGCGTTAAAAAAGTAATCTATTTTTTTCTGCCTTCAATGCAAACTCACGTTTTTTGTGACCTCGGGGAGAGGAGAATAAGTAGACTCGAGAAGGGTTCGGACTCGAGAAATGTTTTCCTTTTTAACTTGTGTTATTGGATGAGAGCGGCTACCGATGGGTCTAACTTTTCCGTATTGGGTTTCAAACAAAACCTTTCGCTTTTTGAAAGTATGCGTAGCTGTGTCCAAAATAAAGTGAAGGGAAAACGTTCGACTGTATGTTGTAGGGTTGAAATACAACCACAAGCGAAATAATTTTGCGTAGCTTTTTGCAAAATCTTCTTCTGAATCGCTTACAAATTCCTTTGTAAGATACGATTCGCTTGCGTTTATATAAAATAAATAGGGTTGGGTTTTTGATTCCCTTAACGGAACCAAAGCAACTTAAACGTGAAATTAATGGTCATATGTATTGCATAGACCTTACAGATTGACACTCGTGGCTAATTAACAACTGCGTGGTTCATATCGATATCTCAGTTCCAAAGTGTAATAATTCAGAAACAGATTCTTTAAAATAATTCTTGAAAACTAATAAGTAGGTACTTTGACCACTGTATTTTTAAATACTATTTAATTAATCTGAAATGCCATTCTTAATAATATTAAATTTCAGATAAATTCAATAATGATTAAAAAATACACGGGTAACTCACTAGTCATTTAATTTTCAAATTATCATAAAATAAACCTGTTTCTGAATTATTACACTTTGGAACTGAGGTATCGATGAGATGTGCAAGGTTAATCAGCGCTTGCCGCGGTTTGTCTGTGGATGGGTGACCGTTCGTTAAACATCGAGACCCCTCCGTGCCTCGGAGAGCACGTTAAGCAGTCGGTCCTGAGTGTCATACGAATACCTATATGACAGTCGTTACGGGAAGTCAGAAGCCCGAAAGTTTGACAACCGGTCTAATCTTAAGATATCGGCATTGCCCAATAACTGGGTTGCGGAGGTCTGATGGCAGTCGCTCCGTGTAAAATATTGGTATTCAGCCGCGTCTGGTTAGACTGGAAGCTGACCACAACATAGTTCATAGTCAGACTATCACAGATAGCATATCAGTAGTTTCACTCGCGTGTTCCATATTTGCGTGGGAGTGACTACCTATACTGGAGTAGATACGATACGTTTCAATACGCAAATTGCGCTTTCAACCGGGCTACCCTTTGTGCACTATTGTGAGGTTCAAACCCCGATTTCAAACGGTTTTAGCGCAATCTACGTTGATAGGTATGTTACACGCTTAGTTTAACACGTTCATTCAAATGACAATTCAATTCAATCTGTTATTATACTATTTTAAAATCTATGTTTCATGGCCAAATACTCAAATGCTACTGAATTTTAAGTAGCTGCTAAGTCTCGTGCTGTCCCTTTCACTTCGCCTTAGAGTGACAGTGACAGCACAAAAATAACTGCAACATAAAATTAAATAGCGTTTGAATATTTGGCCATTAATGTATTACATGATTACTTAGTTCGTCGATAGTTGAATAACAATCGTAAGATGTACGGGCCAAACATGGGCCCCAAGATAAAGGCCCTCGCCTAGTTTGGGGACCACTGTCCAAATCTATACTAATATTATAAAGAGGAAAGATTTGTATTTTTGTATGTAACTTAACACTTAAAAATTACTGGACCGAATTCAATTTTTTTTTGTCGTTATAAAGCTACATTATCACTGAGTAACATAGGCTACGGGCGGAGCCGTGAGGACACTGCTAGTAGACTATAATTTGATATCTACTTATACATTGTGTAAGTTAATTTTAAGGTAAGGTATGTAACAAAATACCAAATAAATTAATTTGTATTCTCTTTACTGATTCCAAACGAATACCAAAAAGATTCTTAGCGATATATGCGTGTAGATCTCGCTAGAAATATATCATTGCCCGTATGATCCCCAACCGGGTAAACCAAGTAATAGAAAAAGCTATTTATTAGTAACCTTTCATCGTATAATCTACCAAATATTTGGGCGCTATAAGTTTATTCAGGACTCTTCAAAGAAATTACAAAACCCACTTGACACTACGAAGCATTTTATTTTGTTGTTTTTGCAGGCTTCCAGAGCCGCTATGAGATTTTTTTATCTAAGTTGAGATTAAAATAATAAAAACATACAAAAACAGCCAATTCGACAAACGAAAATGTACGTATCATTACGCAAGCCACGTCTCTTATTTAAAGAAAAGGAAATTCATTCATCGAAAATTACGTACCCAAACCACAAAAAGTAACGTCTAAAATAAAGCATATTCGAGAGAAAACCCACGCTCGTAACGTAATCCGGGATAAAAACGGAAAGGCCCCTAATTACATAATACGCGTACAACAAAAAGTGGCTTGCACAAGTAATCCTCGATGGTCCCACCATTAGGACCACAGGTTTGAACGTTATCAGCTAATAATGTTTAACCAATCAAAATAAAGCTGGGAACAAAAGGTTTGGTCTAAACAAATTCTCTATTCTAACAAATTCCCAACTATGTTGGGGTCAGCTTCCAGTCTTAACAAATGTGGCTGAATAGCGGTATTTTACACGGAGCGACTGCTATCAGACCTCCGCATCCAAGTTACTAGGCAACGCCTATATCCCAGGTTAGACCGCTTATCAGACTTGCGGGCTTCCGACTACCCGTAACGACTGTCATAGGTATTCGTATAACTCCCGGGACCGACGGTTTTACGTGCTCTCCGAGGCACGGAGGGGTCTCGATGTGTAACGAATGATAACCCATCCACGCATTGACCGCGGCAAGCGCAGCTTAACCTTGCAAATCATATGATCCGCGCGGTTGTTAATTAGCCAAGCCCCTCAAAACAAAACTTCAAGAAACAGAAGTATCGCTAAAGCTCCAGCAATCACAACTGCAGCGCAAGCGACTCAGAGCCATGGAATCAGGAAAATCTTTGGATGAAGAACCATAATATTATGTCCTGCAGTGAACGTCGATTTGATAAGCGCTTTTGACTGCTTCAACGGTTTCTAAGGTAAACCTTTTCTAACAATATTTATGTTTGTGGGGACGGGTTAGAATATAAAACTTCCTCACCGCACGCAGGGAATAGACGCGTGTTGTAAGATTCAACAAAACCCAGCACGCTTGGTGGTAGGATCTATACGGTCCGCCTGGCTAGCTACCACTGTCACATTAAAGTCCGGCGCCAAGTAGTTTACTGTGTTTCGTCGTGTGTATGTGAGAGCCAGAGGGGTATAGCGGAATCCCTCTATATCTCTGTTCCTTGGATTCGTGTGCCTGTGTGTGTGTTCTTAGACCCTGTCTGCGCTTACCATCAGGTGAGCCTAGGGCCAAACGCGACCAAGTCAAGAAGTTTTATTCAAAGATAGCTCGGTAATGTGACTAGAACTTTGATAATACAATGTCCTAAAACTAACTGCAAACAAAGCGGCAGTTATATTCGTCGAAAGCGGGTTACAATATGTAAAATATCGCTTCTATTTCCCTGGAGAACTAAACAAAGTTGCACGGAATACATACATAGTAAATGATGATACTATGACGCATCCACTTGGAAGCAATAGTTCTTTCACTATGTGACAGGTCCTTACTCTCAAAGCATTAGATTCATTTCTTGATCCCTTACGTTTTATGACCTGTAGAAAAGATAGGAGGCTTCATTAGTCTACGTCTATATACTTTGCTATTTATTATATTTAAAACTCGAAAATTATTCGTGGTTTCTTTAAAATATTGTATCTTTCTATTCATTTTAAGTTTGACGAAAATATTTCTTCTCTTCTTTGAAAAGACGTTGGTTCTGAATAAGAATGTGATAAATTATATAGATACTTGCGACCCGCACCGGCTTCGCACGGGTGCAATGTAGATACTAATGTGGGGCATATAAACCTTCCTCTTGAATCAATCTATCTATTAAAAAAACCGCATCAAAATCCGTTGCGTAGTTTTAAAGATCTAAGCATACATAGGGACAGACAGACAGCGGGAGCGACTTTGTTTTATACTATGTAAAGATTTACTGATTGATGTATTTATAGGTTTACATGTCATATTATACAACATACAACCTATATATCTATAGAATAAAGGAAACTGGAGCGATAGCATTACTTACACAAAAATCAGCAAGGCCGGGCGCCGAGCCTCGGTAAACAATTCGTGACGTCATACGATACATCCTGTACCAACATGGCTGTCGTTTTTCTTCTGATTTGTCTCGAATATTTTTTTACCTATGTTCATTGAATTTTCGTGATAATTATTAAAGTACCCAAATCAATTACGACATCGCTACTGAATCACAAAAATAAATCACCCAAATACAGTTTTCCGTAAACTCGCAACCCAGATCAAATCCTTATCCTTACTTTCTTACTAATATCCTTACTTCCTTACTATCCTTACTAATATTATAAACGCGAAAATGTGTAATGACTAATATTATAAACGCGAAAATTTGTAAGTATGGATGTATGGATGTTTGTTACTCTTTCACTCAAAAACGGCTGAACAGATTTGGATGAGATTTGTCACACCGATAGACTATGCCCTGGATTAACACATAGGATACTTTTTATCCGGGTACATCAAGTAGTTCCCCTAGGACGCGGTAATTGTCTAGTTATTTATATAGCGATGTCATTCGTACAAAATAATATTGTACGAGCAAAATGGAGCTACTTGAAAACCACGGGGCTTATTGCCATAAAAATTATTAATTATTGTTGTAGCAAATTGCTAAAGAAATAATATTACCTACTTATTTATTACTTACATCGAAAAATCTGGATGTATTATCGATATATCTAAGTACCTAAATAAGTACATGTATACTTACTTATCTTAAGATCTAAATGAAGAAGTAAGAGTAAGTAAATAAAATATTAATTCTAATATCTTTTTTCCCAGTAAACCTAATTACTTTTATACGTACCTACTGAATTTGTAATTATTTATAAGTAAAATATTTTTATCAAATCTCATCCCAAATAAATAGCCGAAGGTCTTTTGAAGTCCGCCATTATAGTTTAATTATGTCATTATTAAAGGCCAATGATAAATAATTAACATAATATGAAAATAGTCTAAATAATTTCCTATTTTGTTGATTTTTTCTATTCCTTGTAGCGTGATGAGGGGAAAATACTGATAATTTTACCTAACTCTGATGTTGAATTCACTGTTACATAATTATTTTCTACGTCTTAATAGTCGCTTCTTTCTTACCTACCTAAACGAATATGGCCGCCAATAACTACCAAAATAAATATATTTACCAAACATTTTACATTTTATTTCCTTGCAATTTCGTTTAATAAAGGTAAGTCATATTGGCGAGGAAACCCAAAGCTTCAAGATAATAAAATTCAAACAATAAACCCGAAACACGTAAACCTCGATAACACCTTATTCCATCCGCGATTACCACAAACGTGATGAAAAAAAATAACACTTTCAGTACCGAATTTAAAGGCGAAATTCAAAGTGGAGTGTAGACTACAGATACTACTACTTTTGAAAATATGGGATCATGTCAAGAACAGAATTAAGAGTTACGGCAGTGATGTTTAAAGACTCCAACTCAAGAATTATGTCATCGGCCTGTCAAAATTCTGGTACTTTAGAATAAACTATGGTACAGCTTCTAAGAGAGTCTTACGGATAAATTCAGGATCTCGTGGCACGTCCAAGGTTATCAATTTTGTTTTATTTGAAGACATATTTACACAATTCGGAAAATACACACATCAGAGCGGGGCGTAGGTACCATGTACCATATAAAATAAATATTATGGAACAAGGTACGAACAACTGAACAATGTACCATAATTAAGATAGGTACGCGAAACATAACTGCCAGTAATTAATTATTCTGCCGTAATTCAGTTATTAACTGAATTATGGCAGAATAATTAATTACAATATGTACTAATAAACGTTGAATATATTTAATTTTGTAATAAATGTAACTACATAACTAAATTAAATACTTAAAAGATAAGTTTAGTTCACAACAATGAACAATGTTTGCGTAGATATTGTAAAACAAAATGGACAACATTAATCAAAACATGAAGTGCCTATTTTCGTGAAAACAGTTTTACTTTGATGAAAATGAATTTATATTTTCCGCTGGCAGAGTTTATTAACTACGGGAACACAGAAACACTCTCTATTTGTATCCTTTTTGGTATGGAATATAAAGTAACACTTAACTAGGTTAGCTGAAACAATTACTGAAACCGAGTTTCGTATACAGATACTAAATTCATTGTATGCTATTCTTTTTACTTCTATTTATTGCTTTCATCGTTTTTTGGGACACCATTTTAAATAACTTTTTTCAGTTAAAGGAGCCTGCCCATTACAACGTATTGTACTAGGATCGTATTAGGAAAGTGTCATGCACGGCAAAAAACTAATCCACTGCAACCGATCAACCGAGATCTATACATATCAACCGCAGTATATACGGGTATACAACGCGTATGATGACGACCGTACCATCCCCGTTTAGTGCCCGTTCTTTCGGTTGTTGTACTACCGTATAAATATTAGTATTTACGAACACAATTTTTTAGATTTTCATCCTCCATATTTTTCACGCACGTCCATTCGTTCAAAGACTAGCAAATAATTAATACCTTGTATAAGACATGGATTACAACGGGGAGGATACGGATAGCATATGCGGTATAAACGCGGAGCATACGGGTAGCATACGCGGTATAAACGCGGTGCATACGGGTAGCGTACGCGGAATAAACACGGAGCATACGGGTAGCATACGCGGTATAAACACGGAGCATACGGATAGCATACGCGGTATAAACGCGGAGCATACGGGTAGCATACGTGGTATAAACGCAGAGCATACGGGTAGCATACGCGGTATAAACGCGGTGCATACGGGTAGCGTACGCGGAATAAACACGGAGCATACGGGTAGCATACGCGGTATAAATACGGAGCATACGGATAGCATACGCGGTATAAACGCGGAGCATACGGGTAGCATACGCGGTATAAACGCAGAGCATACGGGTAGCATACGCGGTATAAACGCGGAGAATACGGGTAGCATACGTGGAGTAAACACGGTGCACCCGTCGCGTGTCAGGCACGGAACGTTCCGTCATCTGCAAAATATTCTCTGCGTTTCTCTCTATAAGCTCCTTTGAGTATTCTTTCTATAAGAAGTTCTGGAAAATATGTTGTTAAATAATTCAATTATATATTTATCAATAACTCTAAAGGCTGACAAACACGGTGCAGATACTATAAGATATTTATAGTATCAGAGGGCATAACTTACGACATCGCTCTTCATAGATATCAATGGTCTAAACTAATACATGGTGCAGATAATATTTTTAACCGACTTCCAAAAAAAGGAGGAGGTTCTCAGTTCAACAGTATGTTCTTTTTTTTGTATCTTTGTTCCGCGATATCTTTGCTAATTGTGAACCAATTTTTAATATTTCTTTTTTTTAAGAGTATTCTTTCGAATTGGTCCTATTTAAATGTGATGAAGATCTGATGAAGAACTTCGGAGATAGACAATGGAACTTTTCAATGACGAACAGTACGCATAATGTGATGATGTGATTATGTTACGAGCAGCGTCTTTAGTAGGTCCAACCATGTTTTAATTAAGGCCACTAAAACGAAAAAAATAAAAATATTTTAACAAAAATAAAACCGACTTCAAAAAACCGGAAAAAGGAATAAAATAATTACCATACCTATTACAAATTAACAGTTTCAGGAGTCGGTTCTAATCCACGCTGAACCAAATAGAAGGCACCGACTTCTGAAACTGTTAATTTACCGATATCAACAGATTCTGTCAGATATAAAATATATTGATTGAATCGGTTTCCATATATTATCGTATCTTTTCCGTGTGTGATACCTTCAGATATATAAGTTTTTATGCTCAGATACTCGCAGATAAAATTGTGTGACAGCCTTAATACAAATTCCAGGATACGTATTGTTTATTATAATAAAATTCGTCGCTGTTTATTACTATTGCGAACAAAATTGTTTTATTTCGAGACTCATCCATTTCATATTTATGAATAAAGCTTTATTAAACACTCCATGAATATATTTATTTGTAATTTTATATTCGGGTGACACATATTGCATTCTACGAAGAGAAAGATTAAAATTAAAGTCGGATATTATTTTCCTACAGTTAACAATTTATTTACTTTATCTTTCACTTACACATATTGAAGTACTTGTCACTACTAGTATTTCCAAATAGCTACACTACTGTAGTCTTTAAGGCAAATGGAACAGGCACACTTGAAGGCAAGCATGCTCATGTTTATCATCAGGTAATATTGCAGTAGACGTGAAGCATAAATCGACGGGTCCTACGTATACTGGTGCAAGTGCAAAAACACAATTTTATAGGAGAGCGGTTTAAAGATTCTAAATATATAATTATTGTCCTGTATAAAATAATGCTGCTATTTGCATTCGTTTGCAAAGCATCACCGAAACTATTTATATTAAACAAAAGAAATCAGAGCAAGATGACGGTGTTTTGAAGGCGATTGATGTAGGAAAGTGAATTTCGCATTTTTGCAGGTTGCACCAGTATACGTAGGACCCGTCGAAATATTAGATTAGGTATGTGGATTAGGTATTTTTCGATACGAGTCCGTACCTAATCCAAAGCGTCGAGGATTAGGTATGGCACAAAATATTTATACACAGCCTACACAGAAGATATTCTGTACCTTAAAACGTGGTACCTATAAGATGATAGTCCTAAGCCTGCGAGAACGTCCACGACTGAGGGGGACGCCTAAAAAAAACCTAATCCGACCCACGTCTATATTGCAGTGAAACGCAGACTGAGATTGCAAAATATAAAAGCTTCTGCAAAAATACTTACAACGTAGACCATTTTTTAACTTAAAACCGTCTTGATTCCAGAACTTATAAAACTTGTCATACAGCATCGCTCCTGCCTACATTACGTTGATTTACATCTTAAATTCAATCGAGAGGTTAAAACATAATCTAATGTAAGCGACAGGTACAAGTCCCGTACAATCAGATTGCGCTCAATTTCCTATCGGTATTGGAATTGCAATTTATACAAATTCAATCACTTACTGCGACTTCGAACCCGCTCAGAAAAAAATATAATACAAGAAACAAAATATTATTTGTTTCTATGCTTAGATCGTATCAACATAATATCAGAGAGATGTTTTTTAAATGTGAATTCCTCTATAATATGTCGATAAAACGTCCGGTATTATGGAATTAATGCCTTGACGAGAGAGAGGTGACGTCACAAAAAACAGAGAAAGTTCATCAATGACGATTACTAAGAGGTTTTTTGTTGTAAAAAAAAACCTCGTTGTTTTTGTAAAAAAAATCGTTATTTGTTAAAATAAATAAATAATAAAGTAATCATAGCATATCTTCTCTCCTTTCATAAACACATCACGTTTACTCATACCAGTACAACTTTGTTTTCCATATATATGAATATAAGGAGCGGTTTACATAAAAATATATTAACTTCTAAGCGTATGATTGGGGAACATGGCAGGATCTTCTTATAGCAGCACGTCGCATGGCTACTTGTATTTGCGTATTTGGTACATTTTGCAAACAATCACCAGGTGTGGATAGTATGTGTGACAAGGTATTCGCTAAGCATGAGTCCGATCTATCAAATCACATCTAATATTGGTTGTTCTGCCTAGGCTTTTCCCAGCTATGTTGTGGTCAGCTTCCAATCTAAACAGATGCGGCTGAATACCAGTATTTTACACGGAGCGACTGCCATCAGACCTCCGCAACCCAGTTACTGGGCAATGCCGATATCCTAAGGTTAGACCAGTTGTCAGACATTTCGGGCTTCTGACTTCCCGTAATGACTGTCATAGGTATTCGTATGACACTCGGGACCGACTGTTTAACGTGCTCTCCGAGGCACGGAGGGGTCTCGATGTGTAACGAACGATCACCCATCCACGGACTGACCGCGACAAAGGCAGCTTAACCTCGAAAATCGTATGATCCGCGCGGTTGGTAATTAACCACGAGCCCCTCAACATCTAATATTGGTTACCATCCAAATATCGGTTGACATGGATTTGATGTTTACAGCAATCGTTTTCACTACATCTAAACAAAGACAAACAAATTTCGAATTCATATTCACCAAACCAACCGAATAACAAAATCGTAATAAACAGATAACATTCGATTTACATTCATTTACAATCCAAACATCTAAAGCATCCTCCAGCAACTAGCAACCGACAGACATTCGCCTCCTCTATTTTCAACTCTAACACCCATATTGTAAGACGTTCCTCCAAAATTTACTCAACTCGACTCCACCTCGAGTTGACATAAACGTCCTCGACTCGAGATTTTTCCTCAGTCGAGGTAAGGAATCATCTGTCAAACTCAAGGTACCTCGGAACCTACCTTAAGGAAGGAAGTGTCAAAGTCCGTATGTAACAAAAATGAATATTGAAGACTTTATCTAATATGCTTACGATAATCCTTACAACTATTTATCGCGGCGTTATTTGCGCGATGCAGATCATTCAAATTATGACGTAATGACTTCTCGAGGAACCTCGAAGTTCACTCGAAATTGCGACTAAGAATACAATTTTGAAGGTGGTTTTGAGGCCGTTCTGAGTCGAGTAAGTTTTGGAGGAACGTCTAAGAATATGGGTGTAAGTAGTCCCGGCCGTGAGAAAGAGATGAAGCGAATTTTGCATTATTGTGCTACGAATGTTTGGTTGGCGCCATATCAATATCCGTAGATATCGACGTCTGAAAACCGATATCGACATCGATGAAAAATCTAAATATAATGGGCTACCATTGCCGTTAAAATCAGATTTTACCCGTTTCTAATATTCGCCTTATTTGCTTATTCGACAAATAGGTACAGCAATACCAAACACGCGTTACCGCGCTCTTATCGGTTTTTTGACGCACATCAAAGGGTTAAAATAGGCAAATACGCAACTAAACCGTTCATACAATGGCCACATTCAGATGCGCCGTAGTTTTTGTGAACATAGTGCCTCTGCTTGCAAAATTTATTTATTTATTTCACAAAATCCGCAGCCCTTAAAAATTTTATTACGATACATTTATAAACTAATATTACAGCCAATTATGGATTTAAAATTTAATAGCTATACATGCATCAGAAACACATACAGAGTTAAGTGAAAACTGCTAGCACCATCTAAGCATTACAAAGTTTACAGTGTAGGTGTGTATGAGGAATTGCATATGGGTGTGCGAATATGTTATAGTGTTGTTATGTTATGTTGTGTGGTGATTTACTTTATGTATGTCTACTATTTATTATTTTTGTATGTTTGTATATTTTCCATGTGGAATTCCTCAGTAGCAGTCCGGAGTTCGGATTTGTGCCCAGTAGATGGCAATAGGCTCGCTCCCTATTATATGGACTTAACATAACGGCAAAATGAGGGTGTTACTATACACCTCTGCCCTACCCTTCGGGGAATACAGACGTGATGTTGTTTCTGTTTGATATTTGGCTCCATGTATAGACGATCGTATTTACCAGTACCTGCATGTTTGCTTGTACGGCAAATATTTTGCCCAAATACAACATACACCCAATAGCGAATACATACAATAGCCATGTGAAGTGCCACCATTCTAAATCTTTATGTAATAGGCAGAGAGCATGTTTTTCCGTCCGTATGTAATATCTATGTGACACTAAGGGATGATTTTCACCAAACGACTCGCATCGCATCGGATCGAAAAGGATACGAACGGATGCGGCGACAGCCGAACGCGTCCGTCAGAATGTCGACGCATACGATCGGCTACGTACAGTCGCTTGCAAACGTATCCGTTTCTGCGCCTAGTCAAATAGTTTCATTCCTACCGTGTTGTCGTGTTCTAATTTTTGAAAGGATCCGATCGGATACGACGATATGCGAACGGAGCCGATCGCACGTCGCAGCATACTTTCGGCTACGATCGCGTGTCGCGGAAGACGCCCGCGGTCAAGCTGCTCTACGCGGCTTGGTAATATAGACTTTAAATACTGTGTACACGATTTAATATCTTTTAAAGATTGTAAAATCCGTTCCGATCCGTTGCGCTGCGAGCCGTTTGATGGAATTGCTACTGTCCTCTGACGACCGACGTTCTGACCGACTGGGTAGGATTATGTGATCAGTCCCTTAGGGACGAATCGAATTAATCAAGATCAATTCAAGAATCGAATTAATCAAGTGTTGAATGGTTTTAGACTCGCTTTTCCGCATCACCTGTGAAAACGTTCAGTTGAAGCTGCGAAAGCATTGCCGTAAGATGCACAAACTGAATGTGGAAAGATGAAAGTGTGCGTATTCATGTTCAAACAACATGCCTTTCTACATTTAATAATAAATGTGCTCTGTTCTCCTGGCCTGTGATACGATAGGACGCTCCCTATGATCGCCAACCCGCTTGTCCAATATGATGCCCTTGCACCTTACGTCCCTTTTTGAGAGCCGTATTATGACCATGACCAGCAGTTCGATAGGTTAAGAAGACGTGTAAGAGCTAATTTCCAAAGCTATTCGACATATTTAGTAGATATATTTAAGAACAGAATACAGATAGACAAAAGTAGACGGAATACAGTGTATGATTTTTTTCCTAACAAGCTACTTGTTCTGGAATAATCTCGAGTGAAACGAGACTGGGTTTCAGTTACATTTCCAATATAAAAACTAAGCCAGCCCGAGCGTGCCAAGAGTCCAAGAGTAGGCTTATTCATAAACATAGCTCGCCTACAAAGCCTACGAAAAATATTTTAATAAAGTTGTTCTATCTAAAAACAAAATTGTATTGTGTTGATTTTATCAGTTGGAAACTACAATGCTTTGGTTAAATAAACAAAAACAAGGATTTGAATTTTGAAACCCATCTATTTTGAACAGCGAGGGTCAGAAATAATTGGGTTCATATTACGGAGGTGTTCTCCTTCACGTATCAGTGTATTCCTAAGTGGTTAGATCGGTAGTTCGATTGATATAGCTACTAACCTATGATCAAGTTCTTGAAACCCCTCATTGGTCTCATCCATTCTGTTAATGCCACGTTGCACCACAAGACAAATCTGGTGAATCAAATATCTGATAAAACTAGAGTATCTTACACAAGGTAAGGTAAGGTTCGGCAAAGAATAGGCCACCCCAGATTTACTGGTGGGTGTCAAAATAAGCGACTAAGCGATTACTTCAACAGTGGCAAAGTTCTCTTGTCTGCGATCACCAATCGCCTGCCTAGCGTATTGATTATGGCAAACTCCCTTATGTCCATTTATATATAGGTATCGCAACTTGTACTCTAGTACTTTTAAGTTAAAGGATTTTATCTTGCAGTACATACTCCTGCAGCATCACGATTTGAAGATTGAAGGTTGAAATTATTATAATGTTGTATTGTCATAGGAATTGAATTGATGTGCGAAGATTCAGGAGAGTCGGTCAGAAGTAGTTGAAAAATCCGTCGTAAGATTTGAATCAAACACAAATAATATGAATGTGAAATATACAAATAATGTTTAAAAATGCTGTATTTTTATTGTGAATTGTGCCTGATGTGGACGAGACATGGGTTACTAATACCCAAATAACCCAACTTAAAAGTCAAATCTGTGACTAGAAATGGACTATGATAAGCTGTCCATGACACATTAATTTACCATGCGTATAGTATAGTAATGATTGCCTAATAATCTACTTATAGTATGATACAATCAGTGCTAATAAGA
The DNA here is from genome assembly GCA_910594945.2 of Amphipyra berbera. Taxonomy (NCBI): domain Eukaryota; kingdom Metazoa; phylum Arthropoda; class Insecta; order Lepidoptera; family Noctuidae; genus Amphipyra; species Amphipyra berbera. The sequence continues at coordinate 17,355,925 of OU343128.1, read as the reverse complement.
TCACTACGAAACCCTAGTATCTATAAGGCATGTAGAGGTCACACCGCCAGACCACAGTTATGATACGTAAAACGTGTACTTATCGTGTGCTTGGGCTGTTATTTAACCAAAAGAGTTATGCGTGACGTGGTCATTGGCTGGAGACCTTTCAGGTCTCGTCAATAATTGCCCGGTTACGTAGAAACGGTCCGCAAGGACCATTACAAGCAGCCGAATAGAAAAAAAAGCGTGATGTGGTGACTATTTAAGATACCTCCTTGTTTGGGGAGGCGTGTATCTAGCAGCAGGCCGAAATAATTAGAGTAATTAGGACCCAAACGATGGCTAAGAAGACTAGTGTACGGTAACGCTGAACAGACACTTCAACCGACTACTATACAAGGTTAGTCGGAAAGGGGTACTAAGCCGCGGGCCACTTAATGTATCACTGATGATTGTTTTACAGAAAGTGTTGAAATTTCAAAATTCGGTATATTTTTTTCCATGCAAAACGTCTTTTATTTTTCGTTTTTTCAAAAATTCTTCATCCCTGCTTTAGTTATGAATTCAGAAAATGGAGCTTCTGATCCGTGACCCCAAATATGACCTAAAATGTAAATAGATATAGCATAGATATAATTTAGCGTATTTTTTTATGAAATCTTCGAACAGCTATTTCTCTTAAACTAATGACTTTTGGGGAAAGTTATAGAACAAAAGTTATCTACTATTATGAGTACTTTAACACCATTTCGGCTTAGTACCCCTTTCCGACTAACCTTGTATATTTATAAATCGAATTTATTTGAATTTTTGTTACGAATATTTCTGTTGTAGGCTTTCCGTATCTACTACAAGGAATTCTAAGTTCAAGAGTATCGGTTATGTTTTGCTATTAATTAGTTCATTATATGCATCGTGATTACAATACTGATTTCAGTATCAATGACATGTGACGTCATCCGACATAATTGAGGAGGCGGACTGCCTTTACCCATTAGTGTAATGAGCATAATATTATACATGCGTTTGTTGTAGATATACATAGTGCCATGACAGTGTCATTCTGCTATCACAATATTAATAGGAACTTAACTTTTAAAATAAAATATGTTTATTATTAAAATTAAAATATTATTATTTAAAATATTCTTATTAGCAGGAGAAATTCTAGTGAGAGGCAAAGCTTTTTAAAGAAATAAAAATCCTGATGAGCCATGATTTAATAGCCACATTTGCTTGTTGCAGGAGTATCGCTGGTGTACATGATGGCGGTGCTCCCGGGGCTGCTGCCATGGCGCAACGGCCCCGGCGCCTGGTTCCTGTCATTGTGCCACCTCCTGGGCGCGCTGGCGCCCTGGTGCGGCTCCTTCCTCTACCACCTGTTCATGAACCACACGCGCGGCGAGAGCCTGTATCATCGGCTGCTGCAGCTCGACATGCTCGGCATATGGGTCAGTCAGAGTATAGGTAAGTGGTAAATTACGTTTGCGAGAAATCTCGTTCTACTTCGATCGAATAAATCATAATTGTGTAATTATTTTTAGGCTATTATAAATGATTGTCAAGAATTATTGCCTGCTTCGAGTTCCAATTTCGCATCCAATTGGCTGGACGGTAAAGTACTAACACTCCAAAAAGAAACATGATAATAATAGGTACTTTTTGAAAATTTCCGTTTATTAACATTCTCCGCTCTACGGAAGCAAGCCACGTGTCTGCTGTATAGGTCATTTTGAACTAAGCTCTAGGATCTTTTTCCTGTTCATATCTATAAGGCCCCTCGCCCACAGCGACTTTTTGTAGCGATGCTTTCGCACGTTTCGTAAACGCGCGACAGCAGCGCTACTAACGCGCGTTAGTCGCATTTGCAACGCGCTACAGAAGCGATGCCAACGCGCTACTAACGCGCTACCGCATCACGTCTGAGAATCATGGCGTGGGCGAGGGCAAACAGCTAGCGACCGCATCGCGACTGTATCGATGCGAACGCGCGACAGCATCGCTACAAAAAGTCGCCGTGGGCGAGGGCTTAGTTTCGCCCACTGACGGTTCGACGTAGATGGTCGTGGGTTGCGGTAGGTGAACCACGCCAACACACTGCTCATGCTCATGACTACAACCACAGTGAACTTCCGGACAGAAGAGTGGGCGAAAGGGTGCGGTGTATTGTAATATTGACGTGTTCTTACTCAAATTGATTATGAATTCAAGTAGATATCTCTTAGAATTAAAGATCCAGTTTGGATACATAGTGATCTTGAATGGTAGCGCCATAATCTCTATTATTCGTTTGATGTTTATTTCGTATTATGGGTATATGTTACTCACCCACCTGCGAATACGTTCTGCCTATCTTTTTCCCAACTATATTGGGGTCAGCTTCCAGTCTAACTAGATGCGGCTGAATACCAGTATATTTACACGGAGCGACCGCCGTCAGACCTCCGCAACCCAGTTTCTGGGCAATGCCGATATGTTAAATTTAGATCGGTTGTCAGACTTTCGGACTTCTGACTACCCGTAACGACTGTCATAGGTATTCGTATGACACCCGGGACCGACGGTTTAACGTGCTCTCCGAGACACGGAGGGGTCTCGATGTGTAACGTATTGACTGACCGCGGCAAGTGTTGCTTAACCTCGTAAATCATATGACACGATATCTTTTCTAAACATAGTCGAGGTCTTATGTCTTAGTACAAAACTAATTTTACCTCTTACTAAGTAAAAAACATAACATAACATCACGCCCGTATTCCCCTATAGGTTGGGCAGAGGTGTATAATAACACCCTCATTTCGCCGTTATGTTTAAGTCCCATGTAATAGGGGGCGAGCCTATTGCCATCAAACGAGCACACATCCAAACTCCGGGCTGCTACTGAAGAATTCCACATGGAAAAACCCAATAACACTGCCCGACCTGGGGATCGAACGCAGGACCTCACGATCAGCAGTCGTGCTTGCCACCACTAGACGAACGAGTAAAAAAGTAGACAAAAATAATAAAACTATTATCATATACAGTGTCTTTTTCAGAACCATTACAATAAAAGCACTACGCAATCGACAGGTAACTGACCGTTATTAACCGTTCATATCTCAGTTATAGGCGCGCCCATTACCTGTCTGACACAGATATTCCTGAATGGACCTCGTTTATGCACCCTGTATTGATTTGTCTATATTATATTGGGTTATGGTGCTTTAATCTCTATGATTGGATGGTGTATGATGGATAGAAGATTGGTGTAGTGTCTAATACTCATACCGTCTTTGAAAAGGAAATTTTTCTGTCCTCTCTGTCTCGTTGGTCTAGTGGTGGCGTTGTTAATCGTGAGGTCCTGGGTTCGATCCCCAGGTCGGGCAAAGCGTTATTGGGTTTTTCCATGTGGAATTCCTCAGTAGCAGCCCGAAGTTTGAATTTGTGCCCGGTTGATGGCAATAGGCTCGCCCCCTTTTACATGGGACTTAAACATAACGGCGAAATGAGGGTATTACTATTACAGTGGACGTTAATGGGCTGATATGATGATGATGACGAACTACCTCTGCTACATAAAATATCATAACATCACGCCTGTATTCCCCGAAGGGTTAGGCAGAGGTGTATGGGTATTACTATTCACCTCTGCCTAACCCTACCACTCCACTGTTGGACGTACGCCTAGCAATGACTACTTCAACGAAGTAGTATAAATACTTTCCAATCACAGACTTATGGCTAAATACTCAAACGCTACTCAATTTTAAGTTGCCGTTAATTTCGTGCTGTCACTGTCACTCCAACTTAAAGTGACAGAGACAACATAAGACTTAAAGGCAACGTAAAATTGAGTAGCGTTGTAGTATTTGGCCATCAGTGCCGTAATTATATTTAGCCCTTTTTTGGGCCCGGTGCGAGTTTCTATTACTGCGTCCTCCAAAATATTCTAAAATTCTGATAAATAATAAATTAATTTTATTTCTGTAAATAAATCTGTTACAGACACTTTTACGAGTCAATATAATGTTTTTATTAAGACTAGATTTCTCGTCTGACTAGCTCTGAGAAGAAAAGCCGAAACAAACTCAGAGGTCTCTTTTGAAGTCCAGACATTGTGGTATAAAATCTATGCGAGTGAAACAATGTAGGGCAACATCTGGAATGGCCGTTTGAGGAAAGTGCCATAACAGGTTTGAGTTGACCTGTCCTAACTGACAGCACGCATGCATCAGTCATCGCGTAGCTCAAACCTTATTTTAGGGAGCTCAACAACCCGACTGCCGCACGACGCTATCAATCACTTTTGACGACACGTTTGGTGCAGTGGCTGAGCGATTGGCTTCTGCGCTACGGGTCGTGGGTTCGATTCCCGCACGGAACAAATATTTGTATGCCCTACAGATAGTTTTTTCGGGTCTGAGCATTTGTGTATGTGAAAATTTGTGTCTGTAAACGCACCCACGATACAGAAGAAATCCTAGTGTGGGGAAACATTTCAATTTAAGAAACGTTTTAATTTAAGAAATCAACCGCACATTAACGTAGGACGCAAAATTGACCAAGATTTCTGCGCCCCCAGGTTCTACACTCACTACGCTGACATGGCACCGCCCTAGTTACGGCACTGCAACACTGGCTATAAATAAAAAATAAAAACATTTAATGTCATGCACTACGCAATCGACCGGCTTACTGGGCATTTATGTTTATCAGTCTATCTATATCTCAGTTATAGCTTCGCCCACTAGCTGTCGAACGCAGGTAGTTCGTGGGTGGACTACGCTTATCCATGCATCCCCTTGAGCTTTACCCTAGATAATATTCCGAGTGTGTGTCACTTGAAATGACAAGCTTAACGGAAATTTATATTGGCCTGACAATGTAATCGGGGTTTTATGTTGATAAAGATAAAAAAGTTTTCATGTCGAGATTCGTAAATCCGTTTTAAGATGTGTGTAAGGGATGATTTCCACCAAACGGCTCGCATCGCATCGGTTCGGAACGTATTTTACAATCTTTAAACGATATTAAATCGTGTACACAGTATTTAAAGTCTATATTACCAAGCCGCGCACAGCAGCTTGAACGCAGGCGTCTTCCGCGAGACGCGATCGTAGCCGAAAGTATGCAGCGGCGCGCGATCGGCTCCGTTCGCCTGTCGCCGTATTCGATCGGATCCTTTTGGCTGTCAACACGGTAGGAATGAAGCTATTTGATTTGTCGCAGAAACGGATACGTTCGCAAGCGACGGTACGGAGCCGATCGTATGCGTTGACATCCTGCGGACGCGATCGGCTGTCGCCGCATCCTTTCCGATCCGATTCGACCCGTTTGGTGGAAATCGTCCTTAACTTTGTTATAAGATAAACTCCAATAATTAAAGATAAAAGTAAACAAAAGAAAATTTTAAGACATCTCCGTTACGTAAGTTTGACAGCATATTATTACAAAACTTTATATTAATTAAGAATCAAATTAGTTTACTTTATGAAACCAAAAATGTAAAACATTTTATTGAAGGCTGATTATGTTAATTTGCTATCTTGCAAAAGATGTGCAAATATTAATAAAGGAGAGAAAATGTTCTACTCGTACTTCGAAGAGCATAACGACATTGCCTCCTACGCTGCTGGGCGGGAAAAAATAATTAACTTGAAACCAGGTGAATATTATTAAAGTTTTTGTTTCTAAACATCACAGTTACGCAAACAAGCATTATGTTGTAAAAATTTAAAAGTTATTTTGAAATTGGTGTTCATAATCACCGGTAGAAACCTACGATGCATTTTTCTAAATTAATCTTAAAATAATCTCTGTTCTTTCAAGTTCGTAGGCGAACAAAAAAACCGACCAAGTGCGAGTCGGACTCGCACACGAAGGGTTCCGTACCATTATATATAAAAACGGTAAAAATATCATGTCTGTTGTATGGGAGCCCCCTTAAATATTTACTTTATCCTGTTTTTTAGTATTTGTTGTTATAGCGGCAACAGAAATACATCATCTGTGAAAATTTCAATTGTCTAACTATCACGGTTCATGAGATACAGCCCGGTGACAAACGGACGGACAGACGGACAACGGAGTCTTAGTAATAGGGTCCCGTTTTACCCTTTGGGTACGGAACCCTAAAAAGTACTTAATTAAAATGAAATACACTAAAAACCAGGTGAACTTTACGAAAGTTCTTGTTTCAAAGTTCAAAATAGAATGTAGGTAGCGAAGCAAAAGATTTTAATAGGAGTACGAAGTACTGAAGTAAAATATTAAATGAACAAGTTTTACAAAATTCATCGAGGATATAAGGAGTAAGCCTTATAAGGGATTTATTAAATATGTTCGTAAGGTATACTTGAAATATTAGAAAACTTACGGTTCGTAGATTCTATACCAACTCTTTTCTATTTTTCATTTTCCACTTGTTTATAGATTCCTGCCTCGGAGATCTAGTGGTGGCAAGCGTGACTGCTGATCGTGAGTGAGGCCCTAGGTTCGATCCCCAGGTCGGGCAAAGTGTTATTGGGCTTTTCCGTGTAGAATTCCTCAGCAGCAGCCCGGAGTTTGAATTTGTGCCCAGTTGGTAACAATAGGCTCGCCCCTTATTACAAGAGACTTAACATAACGGCCAAATGAGGATGCTACATCTCTGCTCAACCCTTCGGGGAACACAGGCGTGATGTAAAGACTACGTTTTAGGCTGACGAAACAACTTTTTAGAATCGTCTGACAAATGCGATTGATCGTTGAGTCAAGACGTCTCTTATGACCGTTATCTTTTATTTTTAAATAACTGCCAAACCCTTTAAAGCCAACGCAATTAGGGTTGAAATCGTAACACTTCATACATTCGAGAATTATTTTTGCGAAAACTCTGCAATAAAAAGGGAATATTTAAAAAAACCATTCAAGTACCTACGCTTTCGTAAATATGATGGTGACATTAAATTCTAGATGTTCCAGAATCTAGTCAATTTGTAGAACTAATGTCTGTTATTACAAATTAAACTCATTCATGTGGTTTATTTTAGACATTTGTACCTAACGCAATTAGTCGGTGAGTCACGCGAGTGTTATTAACTCTGAATATGTACAAGCTTAAGTAGAATATTCTTATACTCGACTGCAATTACCATAGGCTTTAATCATAAGTAAACGGCTTCGTTGGTGTAGTAGTGGCAAGCGCGACTGCTGATCGTGAGGTCCTGAATTCAATCCCCAGGTCGAACAAAGTGTTATTGGGTTTTTCCGTGTGGAAATCCTCAGTAGGATCCCGGAGTTTGGATTTGTGCCCGGTTGATGGTAATAGACTCGCCCCCTTTTACATGGGACTTAAACATAACGGCGAAATGAGGGTGGTATAAACACCTCTGCCCAACCCTTCGGGGAATATAGACGTGATGTTATGTTATGTTTAATCATAAGAATCTATCATGACAACAAGTTTGTCCAGCGTCGAGATGTGGGACTAACCTCACCAACAATAATAAAATTGTATCACGGATTTAAAAAGTCAGCAATGTAAATTGATCTCTATCCTAACAATAAATAATACATGTCTTTCCATCTGAATAAATATGCACTCCGATTCAAAACTATTTTAAATTATTACAGTCGAATTTAAAATCGGAATCTCTTTAGTTCCGACGTGCACGATAACAAAGACACTTTGAATTCAGAATCTGAATTTCATAACATGATTTTATAATTCAGATTTTTAAAGGGGTTTGAAACGGCAGGTTTCTCTCAAATTCTGAATTACAAAAGCATTCTGAGTAAAAACAAATTCAATGAATTTTGAGCTTAATTTCAAAATCTAAACTTATATCCGTAGGCGTGTTCATTGTTGAAATTGAATACTTGTTATTTATATTTTCTGTTTTATCCTAACGATTGAAACACGATGGTAATAAGATAGTCCCCCTTTTTATCTTCTTGCCGTGTATAGAACTTCTTCTTTGAACGGCACTTTGATCTACGTATCTATAAGGACACAATCACATTAAAAATAAACTAATTATTACGTTCAAAACGCAAACGAAGCCTAAAGGTCGATGTACACTTCACCGAGGCGTGTTTTCAACGAGACTGTTTCATAAATTATCATAAACATATTCATAATACATCAAAAGCATCATACATCCAAATTATATCATCTTCTCGCATTAAATTTTTCTTCTTTATTAGAATATATTGAGATAGAACTTTGAGACCTATAAAAACGTCGTCAGTCACATACCTACTATGTAGGTACCTATGTGTATTATGCGCATGGACTTTATAGAGTTCTTGCAAATACTGCAACAATGATCGTTCTAGCGCGACTCAATTATAACTTGATAGACGTGTATTCAGGAGGGCGGGGGGCTATCACTACCATGCCTCATGAGCTACCTTTTGATACTATAGTTTCCTGCCAGTTCCATCATGAAACCCTTACCACCATACGTTTTGAATTCTCATCAAAATAGATCAAAAGAGGCCAAACTCGATATGTCTACCAGTAACCGTCAGGGGTTCCTTTAACGCATCTTCCAGCTCCATCATGAGACCTCTACCACAAAATAGATAGGTACTGAAGTGAATCTACATACAAATGCGCTCGAACAACGCACACATAGACACTGCTCACGGACACGATATCTCGGACTGTTTGGGACTAGAGTGCGAGTGAGTGCCATGCGCTTGAGAGAGATAGATATATAGATAGAGCGACCGCCGAGCGTAGGTATGAAAAGTGAAGTACATACATGTGATTGACTTCTGTACCTATCTGTTTTGTGCCTCTACTTCTATATATCTTTATTTTTCCATATAAAAGCGTTTCGGGAACTTCTGCAAAGCAATACCCTAGTTGCAGATAATGATTCTAGATGCACAAACACAGTAGGTACAAAGTAAACTTCCACATTTACACACACAGCAGTCAGATTGCAGATTTTCTTAATAGACCCTTCAAAATCGTGACCCCAGCTTCATTACGACACATTTTCAAATCAGCGGGGATGCACTCAGCAATTCAAATGGACACTCGAAGATGTATGCCAAGTCCGGAGAGCGTCATTAAATGATAGATGTTGCCTCTCCAGCCTCTCGAGCCCAGCGTGCTTACAGTTCAACTTTAATTAATCATAGAGGCGAGATAATTGCTTCCAATGCCTAGCTTCCAAGGGAATTCCGGCGAAGGTTGTTACTTGGTTCTTCCTCGGAGGGAACTCTGGGCCGGTAAAGTGTGTGGTTATTTTAATTAATTCATTCTAATAGGTTGCATCAAGGCATCATCATCATTTATTAGTACGTAAACGTCCACTGCTGGACATGGGCTTCTTAATGATCGCTATAGGTAATGATGGTCATAGGAGATCTTGCCATAACCTCGACAGTTGGCCTGTTGTTATCAGAAAAGTCTGATCCGATAGGATATTAGGGCCGGTATCCACCAAAGCGGAGAGGAGAGGAGACGTCTCGAACAACCAATAGAATTGCGTTATTTACACATCTCTCCGCTTAGTTTGAACACAATCATAATCCTATTGGTTGTTTACGAGACATCTCTTCTCCTCTCCGCTTTGGTGGATACTGGGCCTTACGATAGGTATTTGTTTTAAGGATAGTCCGAAATAGCTTTTGTCTTAAATTATTTCGTATTTTATTATGGGCTCTGGTCTGACAGAAAACTGGACGCCATTCCTACTATCAACATTTTTGACAAATCTCAACCAAACCAAACATTTCGTAAACAAAAACATTTAAAATGTTTGGTAGCGTTGTGTCAACAATTTTGATAGTAGAATTAGTTCCCGGAACCAAAATACTACGAGTATGAAGGAGCCACGACTGACCGTAACTTAGCGTAATTGCATACACTTGTTGTACTTCCATTCGCTTTCTTACAAACAGGTAGAAATTTTAAATTTTAAAACCAATGCTGTAAGATTCGAAACTATCTATAAACTATTTAATGTTTATAGGTAGTAGTAGGTACAATTTGGTTTATATGTATATATTTTTATAATATAATTATAATCTACTAGCGACCCGCCCCAGCTTCACACGGGTGCAATGTAGATACTAATGTATGGCATATAAACCTTCCTCTTGAATCACTCTATCTATTAAAAAAAACCGCATCAAAATCCGTTGCGTAGTTTTAAAGATCTAAGGACAGACAGACAGCGGGAGCGACTTTGTTTTATACTATGTAAAGAAGATATTAAAGAGGAAAGATTTGTATCATTGTATTTTTGTATGTAACGAATAAACTTAAAAACTACTGGACCGATTTCAAAAAATATTTTGCCGTTAAAAAGCTACGTTATCACTGAGTAACATAGGCTATATTTATATCCCAAAATGTTTAAAATAAAATGTCCACCCGTGCGAAGCCGAGACAGGCCGCTAGTGTTATATATAAGTTATAAAATAGGAGGTATATGAGGCTTCCATAGTTACGCTAAGTGAAATAAAGTGAGATAAGTGAAATAAAATAAACGAGAAAAAAGTGAGTCAAATTCGAAGCTTATCGTAAACTATCTATAACCTTCATACGGTTCGTAACATCTTCTATCCTATATGTACCTATAGAAAACCCCTGAGATACTCATTACATAACTACAATTGTGCCAATATTTACAAAGACATATATATATTTACACACAATACATTTACAATAAACACATCCTTGTTTGTTTTCACAAACAAATATTTACAACCCACATTCTATATCAAAACGGAGTATTAAAACCAGGCAATTTAACTAAAGGCCCAAACCAACAGCCTAAATATTTACACTTCGTTACTGAAGCTGCTATTATTTAAAATAACCATGCTTTGGGATTGAAAACCTTAATACCGTTAAACAAAATTCAGGTTCCATTGCAACTAAAAATGTTTTATGACCTTTTCAATAGCTTTCGTCATACTGAAACCAACTCGGTTCTCATGTTCTTTATGTTAAAATTTGTGTGGGCTGTAGTATACATGTAAATTCCATTACTAACAAATGTGAATTTCCATTTATATATAATAATAATATCTCCATGACTGAGTTTATGTCTCATTCGGAATATTTTAAAAGACTCATCAGGATTCTGGACAGAATTAGAATTAATAAAAATGGTGCGGGTGTCAGTCGTTGAGATATGGCTCCAATATTTTAGCTTTTCAATGAGTGGCCATGTAGTGGTTCGTGATAAAAATCCACCTGGGTGGTCCGGTCTCTCTTCCCGTGGGTGTATAAAGGTCAAAGCACACATATCAAATCGGAAAGGGATTGTCACCGTATCAACTCAAGCCGTTCAGTATTCTTTATATGAAACTCCCTACTGCAACGCACACTAATCGGAATCGTAACGTAATCGCCTCGCCTCGGGACAAGCTCACGAACCGCGGTGCGGTGTGTGGTCAACGTGGTTCCCGCGCTTACGGCTAGTCGTCCCCGCGCTTACGTCTCTCCGTACCCGAGCTTACGTCTATTCGTCCACCCTTGCCCCTCTCACCCCTCCCGCGGCTGCCTGCATTACACTACTGTTACTGCGAGCCGTAAGCGAGCCGTAAGCGCGGCGTCGCCTAGCCGTAGCCGAGTCGACGTATCGGAGCTGCTGATCCGGTTTGGTTACGTGCTTACGTTAGGTTGACGCCTGTTTGACGGCGAGGCGAAAGGCGATACGGTTACGATCCCTTTCCGAGTTGATATGTGTGCTTTGACCATAAGGCGACTGTCATAATGTCAAAACGACATTTTTTTTATGTGAAACATCTAATGCGGCAGTACGGGTGAGAGAGCGGCTGTTGCGTGGCGACGCTCGCGATGGCAGACACACGACAGCAGACCTTCGTAACTCGTCGGCTCACTTCGGTTTGATTCGGCCAGTTTTTTTTATTTTATAAAATGACGATGTTCACATCTGCCAGACGTACCGCGACGGCTTTGTTTTCCCGCTACCAGTTGAAATCTCAGTGAAAATAACAACAATGTACGATCATCAACCCGCTTGCCTAACCAGCTAATTATGATAAAATTTCTTCAATAGATACAGTTTTATGTGGCGTTTGAAGTACCTACCATGATTTTTCTTTTCTTCTTTTATCTTTCAATCTGACCAATGACTATCAGCAGATGTGATGCAAGAATGAATGGCATGCAGAGTCAGTTCTCTCTCGGGAATCACTCGTAGAAATCGGCACCTCTTTGCCTGATATCCAGGTTAAGAATTTTACTTCAGTCCCATGTTTAGCTTCAGATTTTTACGGGTTGATATAGATCGCAAGTTGATATAGAAGCAGTGAATGCCTAGCGATTGAACGCTTGCCTTCCATTCAGGAGGGTCCGAGTTCGAGCCCTGCCCATACCTCTGACTTCCCGAATTCATGTAAGGATCAGGATTTTGATTATCACTTGCGTTAACGGTGAAGGAAAGACATCTTAAAGAAACCTGCTCACCTGAAAGGGCTCTATAAAAGTTCTCGATGGTGTGTGCGTTCTACCAACCCGCACCAGGCCTAAACCCTTCTCATTCTGAGGAGAGGCCCGTGCCGTGTTATCTATACTAATATTATAAAGCTGAAGAGTTTGTTTGTTTGAAGGCGCTAATCTCAGGAACTATTGGTTGGAATTGAAAAAATATTTTTGTGTTGGATAGTCCATTTATTGAGGAAGGTTATGGGCTATATAACATCACGCTACAACCAATAGGAGCGGAGCATAAATGAAAAATGTTGCAAAAACGGGAAAAATGTCCACCCGTGCGAAGCCGGGACGGGCCGCTAGTGTATGATATTGATCGGGCTTCAGGATTGATAATAAAAATTAGGCCGTGAGCTTCAGGCAGTAACGTACAATAGCCCCTATTTTTTGGCCTGTCATTTAATATGAGTAACGTAAGTAATATTACGTGGCGAATGTTAGAGGTGTCGTGTTCATGGTCTTTTCTATAATGGATCGAGAATGTATTCGTAGATAAATATTTGCCGGCGTTGCTTAAACAAACCAGGAGAAAGGCGGAAAATTTAAAAAAAATACGGTGCTTCGTAGAAAGAAATTGTTATCTTAGTCCCTTTGACAAAAAAAACATTTTTTATTTTTAAATTACATTGTCAGTCTGTCACGAAAGGCAGTCTTATTTAAGAACATCACATAATGCGTAAAAAAATAAATGTAATTTATTAAAAAATAAGTGTCGGCTCAAAAGCTATAGTAAAATAAATCCTTATATTTTTCACATTTCCATTTTAATTTCCACAAGTAACAAGTGGCATTATAAATGTGTTACCAGATTACGTGGTTATAATAAACATGTATGAGATTTAATCTTAATCTTGTAAAAGCATGAAAAGAAAATGACTTCGAAAAAGCAACTAGCAATTCCCAAACGTTGGCGTGATTATAATAAGCCTTACAATCGTATTATTTAAAACGAGAACATTCAAGTTATTTAAATTTAAAAAAGTTAGATTTAAAAAATGCGTTAGATTTTATGGACTTCGATCTTTTGATAGTATTCTACAAAAACTATGCTGGGCTGAAGAATGTTCGCAGTTTATTATTGCGACAACTGTTGTCCGGTGAACTACATACCAATACCACCAAATTATTTTTTCTTAATTTTCTTGTTTCCTAAAAAATAATATTCAAATCGGTCGAAACATTTTGGAGTTTTTGCAAGACTAACGCACGGCAATTGATTTTTATATATATAAACTAGCGACTCGCCCCGGCTTCACACGGGTGCAATGTAGATACTGATGTGGAGCATATAAACCTTCCTCTTGAATCACTCTATCTATTGCTGAAAACTGCATTAAAATCCGTTGCGTGGTTTAAAAAATCTAAGCGTACAGACAGCGGGAGCGACTTTGTTTTATACTATGAAAAGATAAAGATTAATAGGTTGTCAAGCGTGTTCAATCAAGTTGCCGTATTTTTCCGACATGACTAGGTTGTTTGAACATTTCACGAATAAAAAGCATCAAACTCAAACTACAAAGATGTAGTTAAAACGCCCACTGAAGTGTACTTATTTTACTACTTTCGGTGTGGGCGTGCTATTACGTGTTGTACGCTTAACATGTTACAGAAACGGATGTAACAAATTGCGTAACCCGGCTGCGGTCGTGGGGATTTGTCTGATCCGACCTTTATAACAGGCTCCGTATGCGGCCCGTCTGGGATGTACCGGATTTGTGTACAATCATAAGTTTAGGGTTTTTGTTTACTTGTACGTCAATATCAGGCTAGTTACTAGTTAGGCCTGATGGGGTGAACAGTGAACTGAAGCTCCATTTCACACTTTTTTTTTCGTGTGTTTAGGGACTAACCTGGTTTCAGAATTTATACCGCCCATGGGTCTCTAACTTGGCTTCACATGACATAGAGAAATACCCCTCAGGCATGCCGGTTTCCTCACGATGTTTTCCTTCACCGTTTTTAAGCAAATGATAATTATACAATACGCACATGAATCCGAAAAGTCAGAGGTGCGTGCGTTGGGTTCGAACTCGAGACCTATGACTTCATTTTAACACTATTGGCACAGGATATCTAGGTAAAGAGAGCCAGGCGGAGTGCAAGCATAAAGAGATGCAAGAGTTTGGAAACATAGATTATACCTACCTACGTGACAGTCCATAGTTTGTATTTATCTGGGTAATGATATAACATAACATCACGGTTTGTATTCCCCGACGGGTTCTGCAAAGGTGTTTTATTATACCCTCGTTTCGCCAGTTATGTTTAAGTCGCATGTAATAGGAGGCGAGCCTATTGCCATTAACCGGGCACAAATCCAGACTCCGGACTGCTACTGAGAAATTCTTAATGGTAATACCCAATAACATTCTGCCCGACCTGGGGATCGAACCTAGGACCCCATGGTCAGCAGTCGCGCTTGCGACCACTATACCAACAAGGTAATAATGATATGAATTTAAATAAAACGAAAAACAAAAAGGGATTGGGCAAAAACTTTATTCAGTTCTGGATAAAAAGTTGACAATATAATGCTAGTTTATTCTACCTTTCATTTACAATATCGAATTGAAAATATCTGAAATAATTCCAACGTTGCCGTCCGCATCGATTCGCATTCAGTGCGGTGCGGATAAAAAGCGGATACGTACGAATCGTGAATTGGCCCGGAACGATTAACTTGACCTACAAATAAATAAATGCATTTTTACAATGCAAGCCGGTTTATATACGGAAATATTTTTCGAGCTTACCTTTAATATACAAGGTTAGTCGGAAAGGGGGTACCTACTAAGCCGCGAGCCAGTTAAAGTATCGGTGATGACTATTTAAAAGCAAGTGTTAAAATTTCAAAATTCGATAATTTTTATTTGCATGCTGAAAGATTTTTATTTTAGTTTTTTCAAAAAAAAAACATTCCTGCTTTAGTTATGAATTCAGAAAATGTCTCTAATCCGTGATCCCAAATATAACCTAAATTGTAAACACAGCTGATCATAGCTATGGACAGATAGATTTTAACATATTTTTTACGAAATCTTTAAAAAGCTATTTCTCTTAAACTATCGAGTTTTGGAGAAAGTTGTAGAACAAAAGTTATCCCTTATTATGGGTACTTTAACTCCCTTTCGGCTTAGTACCCCCTTTCTGACTAACCTTGTATTTGCTATTGATAGTTTTATAGATAGGACAAAAATTGCTCTCCGTGATGTTATAAAGACATTATAAAGCCATGTTTTCATTTGTAAACAATGTTCCAGAAACATGTTGCAAACAGTTTCTGAAACATCACGTAAATATATCTAGAAACAATCTTTTGGAAATTTTGGTATCAAAACTGTCAGTAGTGTTTCCGGAACATGTATCAATGTTTCGGAAACACGTAGATTCATGTTTCTGAAAAAGTGTTTATAAACAAATGTTTACAAATGAATACTTAACATAGAATAGAATACTTTATTTCATCACTAAGTATTACAAAAATCTCTTAGTCTAAGGAAAATATGTAACAACAATGGTTGAGTATATTAAATAAGAGAGTACGTTGACGACCATAGTAGTACATAATAATCATTGTTTAGAGAAACCTCAGAAGAATATCGGTATTACCCAGTATCTGAGTTGCGGAGGTTTGATGGCAGTCGCTCCGTGTAAAATACTGGTATTCAGCCGCATCTGGTTGGACTGGAAGCTGGCCACAATATAGTTGGGAAAAGGTTAGGAGGAAAGAAATATTATTGTTTAGACAAAGATGGAGGCCTATCTTACAAGTAGCAGTAACTGGAACAGGGCCGTCATTGTTGATTGATGATTGTTTACACAGTTTGGTGACGTAGGCAATTCAAACTACAGTACAAATGACAAATTTAACACTCAATTTGCTGACACTATCTAGGATCCCTCCTGATGGGAAATTATAAGAACCTACTAAGACATAAGATCCGGTTGAAGGACCTAAACTTGATTCCAGTTCAATTACAAGAATAAGAAATCTTTATTTCTTTAGTAAGGTCAATGTGGGCAAATCCGCGGGTCTGCGGGGCAATTCCGTATACATGCATTTGTATTCATTCCAGAAATAGTTACGCTGTTGTCGACTCGGTCGATACAACAGGATAACTTTTTAGTTATTAACTAAACTAAAATATTCACTAACTATTCTGGAATTAATAAAAATGCATGTGTGTGGAATTGCCCCGCAGACGGATTTGCCCACAGTACTTTTATAAAAAAGGAGTTGTTTTTATTTTCATTTGAAATAACAACGATGTACACAAACCACCAACTACGTACACATACTTAAGTTAATAACAATTTAGAAGCTCCTATTGGTAACCCAATAGAGTACACACGGTACGTTAATTACTTTACAAACTCCGTTAGTTATTAAGTGGCAAAGTTGAGGCCGTAAAACTCATCGCGATCGTCTTCTCCTCAATTGCCCATTACCAGAGACCGCCCTGAGATGCAATGTATGTAGCCGACGTGGATCCTATGAAGAGACTACTTCTTGTTCTAAACACAAAAAATAACTCTTATTCATAAATATCTGTCGTAAAACATAACATGACATCACGTCTTGTATTCCACGAAGGGTTCAGCAGAGGTATTTTTAGTACACCCTCGTTTCGCCAGTTATGTTTAAGTCCCATGTAATAGAGGGCGAGCCTATTGCCATTAACCGGGCACAAATCCAGACTCCGGGCTGCTACTGAGAAATTCCTAATGAAAAAACCCAATAACACTGCCCGACCTGGAGATCGAACCCAGGAACCCATGCTGAGCAGTCGGGCTTGCGACCACTAGACCAACAAGGCTGTCGTAAAAGTAACTAGTTATAACCAAAGCAAAGCCATATTTTATCCAGCTCGTAAGTTTATTTAACTGAACTTACGCTTTGCCCCACAAATGGCCAAATCGTCGCTTAAGTTCTAACACCGCGTAACTCAAAATAGTTAACTTTTTAGGAGAGCAAATTTTTTTTTCTCCTTATCATATAATTGTTTTTAATCTCCAATAATCTATTTTATTTTGTTTTTTCGACGAAGCACTTTCGCGACACGATCCAGTATGGAACTCACCTACACGCTGTTTTATACATAGCTTGATGAAAAAAATATTACATACACGGTGGATTTTGTTTTTGAAATAACGCGTTGCTATTGGATCATTGATTTTGATTGGCCAAACGATGCGTTTTTCGATTCCCTATCGAATGACGTGCGTAACTCAAAACTACTATTTTTCGAGTTACGCGGTGTTAGAACTTAAACGACGAAATACTGAAATGCTACTCAATTTTAAGTTGCCGTTAATTTCGTGCTGTCATTGTCACTTCGCCTTAAAGTGACAGTGACAGCACGAGACTGCGTTGCAATTATTTAGAAGCCATTATCATTGCGCTTTGGGGCAGACTCGGACGTCGGTTATTATAAAATGATATTAGGATGGTGGATGGCATAATATAATTTTTCTAGGGCCGGCTACGTCACCCACGGCGACGGCATAGAGGGAGGGAGAGAAAAAGTATACTACAAGTCCCTTTCTCTTAAAATTATCATTAGAATGTTTATAAAATGTCGGTGTTTACCGTAGTATGTCATGTCGTAGAATAATCGGAAAAATCGAATCTTTGTGATAATCCTAATACGATTGCAAAGGACCGGATATTTGGAATCTACGACAGATTTTTGTAATCATTCGCGCTATTTTCAGGATCATTGCAAATTTCCCACTTTGTTTAGGAAGATTGGAAACATGAACGCTGATTGGCTAACCTAAGAGTCGATTTATATCATCCTTATTTTGGTTGGTCAGAACATGGCTCTTCACAAACATCTACAAGCATAGAAAAGTGATAACGATCATATCAGCCAATCAGCGCTCATAACATGAGCAGCATTCGCGACTTACCTACCTAAGATAAGACGGAATTTTGCAATGATCCTGAAAATATCTCGGATTATTACGAAAATCTATCTTAGATTCCAAATATCCGGTCCTTTACAATCGTCCTAGGATTATCGATTTGTCACATTATCCTACGACATATATAATATAATAATGGATATAAAAAAGTAACTCACCTCAATATCTTGTACGAAATAAAACAATAAATTGCTGATAAACTTTTTCATTTACTAGATCGAAATGGAAATACTTTTGTTCGCGAAAAAATAGTATAAGTTTGAATAAAGTATCTGGGCGTAGAAATGATAACAAACTGTTAGGTACTCCCCTGGGCTATATTAAGAACGGGGCCAAAAATTTGTTGTACTTTTTGGCAATTTTTGCTCTTAAATAATAAATAGAATGGAAGATGTCGTTATACATATTGAAGTATCTTTATCTTTACATGGTATAAAACAAAGTCGCTCCCGCTGTCTGTACGCTTAGATCTTTTAAACTACCAACGGATTTTAATGCAGTTTTCAGCAATGGATAGAGTGATTCAAGAGGGAGCTTTATATGCCCCATTGCACCCGTGCGAAGCCGGGGCGGGTCGCTAGTAATTCATAAACTTAAATTACTTATTTAAGATTTCGCGAACGTCGCGTCGCTTAGCATAAAGTCAGAAACCGTCATAGCATCGTTAACAAGAGAATAGTTGTGAGGCCCAGTTTTAGCAGTGGACGTTTACGGATTTATTTTCTTACATAAATAAGGTTTGATTATAGTCCGCGCGCAAGTTCTAGTCACCTCCTGAGGTATGTGAGCGGCAGGAGGGAGGTGCGCGGTAGACAAGACAAAGCAAACTGACAGAGCGCGTCTGTTGCTTCGCACCCCCCCCCCTCCTGCCGCTCTCATGCCTCAAGCGGTGACTAGCACTTACGCAAAGACTATAATATTATGTTCATATGTTTTTTAGAATATACTCAAACTACGGCCCGTCCCGGCTTCGCACGGGTGGACATTTTTCCCGTTTTTGCAACATTCTTCATTTATGCTCCGCTCCTATTGGTTGTAGCGTGATATTATATAGCTTCGATAAATGGACTATCCAACACAAAAATATTTTTTCAATTCCAACCAATAGTTCCTGTGATTAGCGCGTTCAAACAAACAAACTCTTCAGCTTTATAATATTAGTATAGATAAATTAATGAGTCTGCCACTGTGCCGGCGAAACATGATGAACAATACATAATTAATAATTTAACAAACGTGTACCATGTTTCTGCAAAATAAATATTTATATTTCTATTTCCAGAAATACCGGTAGATATTAATAATACCGGTATTTAACATAACATCACGCGTGGATTCCCCGAAGGATTGGGCAGAGGTGTATAGTAACACCCTCATTTTATCGTTATGTTTAAGTCCCATGTAATATGGGGCGAGCTTATTGTCGTCAACCAGGCACAACTAAAAAATTCTGGGCTGCTACTGAGGAATTCCACACGGAAAAACCCAATAACACTTTGCCCGACCTGAGAGTCGAATCCAGGACCTCACGATCAGCAGTTGCGCTTACTACCACTATGCCAACGACGCCTTAGGCGTATTTCTCTAGAATATCTATAGAATAAAGATGACCGTTTTCGGTGCCTGGTTAAAAGGCACCTCTGTCTGCAAATCTTAATTTCCATACACGGTGAAGTTCAAGAAACCGGTTATTATGGCATTCGCATGAGTTGAGAAACACACCATCACAATATATTAGACAACTGTGTTCCAAAACTTACTCCAAGAATACCTACGTGACTGTATACACCACCGACAAACTCGAACCTCGCCCGCACGTGTGTGCCTTGCTGAATAGCTAATGAGGATCTGACGGAAACACACCACGACGCAAGACGCAATGACGAACGTGGTGTCTTAACGCTAAAATCCCTCTTAAATATTCACCTGAAATTTTTCTGGAGTGTCTAGTTGGAATTTTTATAGTAGTTAAATACAAGAACTTATGAGATGATTGTACATTGTAGGTACATGGCCAAAACAAGTGAGCTCATGAGTCACTGGTAAACGCCTCCTCTGACCACTTTTCTGTCTTCTTCTTCTTCTATTCGTGTGGTTAGTACCTAACCTGTTGTCAGAGTTTATGCCGCCGATGGGCCTCTGACTTGGCTTCACATGCCGTCGAGAAATATCTCTCAGGCAGGTTTCCTCACGATGTTTTCCTTCACCGTTTTTAAGCAAGTGATAATTATATACGCACATGAATCCGAACAGTCAGAGGTGCGTGCCTTGGGTTCGAACTCCAGAGCTATGACCTGGCAGTCCGATAGTCACACCACTAGGCTATCACTGCTACTTTTCTGTTTCTAATAATTTCGGTTTTGGTCTCATAATTCTACGAAAATTTACTGTGTATATGGAGAATTATAAATCAGAAGAAGCTTCGCGCTCGGTTAAATACAATCTGAAGGTAGGGCTGCTATCCGTCTGGGTTTCCCCAGATTTGTAATAGTTTGTGTCTGGGAGGGTTCTCGAAAAGTGTCCGTGTAAAACCCGGACGCCCGTCGCGTTGGCAGTTTCGTTCGTTTTCTATTCCAGCAATTAGTTCCACGCAGCATTCACACATATTATGACTTGGGTACGAAAATTTATATTTTGACTATTTTAATACATAAAAAATATTTTTTAAATATTTTTAAGGGCGTCCGGGTTAAAATCCCCATTTTGACCAAATATCCAGGGTTTTTGCTGTCTTTGTCCGGTATCGGCAGTTTAGGTGATGGCAGCCCTATCTGGAAGTCCGATGTGTACTTAGCTTCTTTATTTCCACACATTTCTGAAACGACAATCCTGTCATTAAGTAGATGTTCTTTTTTCACGTCAAAGTGTGCCATTGCATTTCTTTTTGTGAGACAAATACTCGCCGAAACGGTAGCGTTACGTAACCGCAGTTATAGAAATAGGAAAAAAAATCGCAAGCAGTTGAAGTTGTGTACAAAATAAAATAACTATTATTAAAGAATACTTTATTATGTAACTAGCGACCCGCCCCGGCTTCGCACGGGTGCAATGAAGATACTAATGTGGGGCATATCAACCTTCCTCTTGAATCACTCTATCTATTGCTGAAAACTGCATTAAAATCCGTTGAGTAGTTAAAAGATCTAAGCGTACAGACAGCGGGAGCGACTTTGTTTTATACTATGTAAAGATAACCATTATTACCAAATTACATTGATGCAAAAATATTTAAATCTATGCGGGGCCAGCAAAGTTTGTTAACAAAATAAGTTTCAAAGATATAAAATACGATGTAAAAACATAAAATTGTACATTACTTGAACCTTCAAAATCGTAAAAAGACACTAAACTCAACTCAACTGTTTTATAAGACTAAGTAAATATATAATATGCAGCTCCAGCTAGATCATAAATTTCCATAAAATTTAATATTAGGTATGTACTCTGGATCCATACTCTGTAATACATTACACTCGTATTGACAGCGGATCTAATAAAGTGAACGCGGGAACGAGGTTGGCGGGAAACAGACGCCATTTTTCAAATTAAATGATGGCTTTATTAAATTTTGGAGAGATTAATGAATTAGAAGGGTTAACAGATGCTGTTGATGTTATCGACCAAAACGTTACAGGCCTGAATAACAAAATTGTTGAAGAAAGTCTGCGCATGTGTGTCAAGCATACATTTTATTGAAAGGTACGCAAACAGAACATTGAATACGTCTTTTGTAATCAATACAATAAAAAAACAAATGATCAAAGGTCATATTATTTTTCTAAACTCTCGTCCATTTATATAGATTGGTTTGTATTGAAGAAACTTATTTTTCATTCAATAAAATCGTATTACGAAATCCGAATTGCATTAAAACCTAATACATTATTAAGAAACGTAAAACGCAGAATGATTACACCTATTTCACATAAAAATCCACAAAGAAAACCTGTCCTACCTCCTTCAAATATATTGTTCAATCGAACAAAACTACCAATCGATGTTCCTCACCAAAGGGGTCTTGTCACGCTACTACTTCTTCCAAGCAACCCTAAAATGTAGTTGAAATATTCAGGAGCAGCCCTAGTGCATGACGTGACGCGACAGACACGCTAATGCTTTCGATAGGAATAGTCTGCAGACTGCACGGTGCCGCTCGCGTGTTAAAATTAAATTCCAGACATTTTCCGCTTTGTATTGTATTGATAGCTGAGAATAGCACTGTGCAGTAGGATTTGAATAGATTTAATGGAACTGATTGTAGACTGGCATTAAGTCGGTTTCATGCAGATCTACTCTTGTCATATCTGTACCCCTAGTACGACTTTGCAAATTACGATAACGGCAATGGTTTTTGTGAGCTTGCTTAACTCTATCTCACTTGTACAGTCGCGGAATGATAATGTTATACACCTTAAGGTCTATTTTGGCTTGCACAGTGCAAGAAATGAACTATTTTACCGACTACGTATTGCCAACATTATAGAAAAGAAAATACTGGTAATTTTTGACAAGATATTATGGTGACATGGTGACAGACAAGTAACGCTATTTAATCATCGATTTGATTGATGTCATGGTTTTTAAAACAAAACTCCTTAAATCAAATCAAAGACATTACTAAGCGTGCCAACTAAGAATAGGATCGCGCTTGCTATAACTTCACGCGATAGCTGTCAAATTAGTAGGTACAGCCAGCAAAAAAAAAACTATGAAAAAAAATGTTATATTTTTTTATTCATAGATATCATTATTATTTATATTCATTATTATAAAATGTTATTTCTTGAATTCCATAAATATATAATTTTGGATAAATTAATAATATTTAAAAACGGTATTCATTAAAGAAATGAACCAATATATATGGTCAACTTCCCGAAATACTACTGGTCACCCTAATATGTCGCCATAATAATAATACAATTACTGTGTAATTAATTTGGCGTAAATTGATTAGAAATACCAAAAAAGTGAACTAAAAATAATTAAACTGAGTATAATTTCTTTATTTATTTTTTTGCACACCTTACGCTTTGGTAATGAAGTTCACGAGTATTGCGGAACAAAATGGCGTCTTGACAGTACTATTCTTATTTGGCACGCATTATACATGGCACTAATACGTCATAATGGAGGCAAAAGGCAATTTTGATCTTTGCTACCAAATAATTAAACATAATTTTCCATGCATTGGTCTGTTCCGTTCAACAGTTTGAAAAGGTAACATGTGCCCGCGATGTGGGAAAGGAATGAATTTGAAAACTGACGAACCTTATCATTCCCCTACCGTACACCCGCAACAAAAGGAGACAAATATATTGCCGATAACTATTGCCGTTTTCGTAATTTGCGAGCTCGTACTATCGACTTGTGGTTGCTCCGTGTAAAACTAAAAACATGATATATATATATCAAGGAGCTAATCTTGAGGTCCTGGGTTCGATCACCAGGATGACCAGTGTTACTGGGTATTTCCGTATAGAATTCCTCAGTAGGAACCCGGAGTTTGGGTTTGCACCCGGTTGGTGGCAATGGGGTGCGAACCCTATTACATGGGGCTTAAACATAACGGCGAAATGAGGGTGCTATTATACACCTCTGCCCAACCCTTCAGGGAATACAGGCGTGATGTTATGTTATATCAAGGAGTGATAAGAGAGGTACAGGGACGTAAAATCACATTCAGTTGCGCTTTGATAGACTCAAGTTACATTTCTTGTAGTAAGATGAATCTTCCCAGCAACCAGAAGTATAAATCTCTAGACACCAAAGTCTAATAAATAAATTCCCGGCTTGCTTTACCGACTAGAAGAGTTAAAGCGAAGTAGTTCCAAACCAATCTCAGTTTTTACTTAAAGAAAGCAAAGTTCTAAAGCCAAGAAATCTTTAGAAAATCTTTTACTTTCAGAAAATAGTCTGAATTACATTTAAATTGTAATTTAAAGGTAATAAGTAATCCGCTTTGATTCTAATAACTGTGTCTTTGAAGGAAAAAATACGTTAAGAAGTCAGTGATACATTACTTTCTACTTTGCGTTGGCACTGTCTCGCTCATTAATATTACTGACTGCTGGGAATGGGAATCCCATAGCAAACAAGACTGTGTTGACGTACTTTGATGGTTATTAAATTTGTCTAGTGGTTTGTGTGACATTATTAAGCAATTAGTCCAACTTCCGAGCTGATCGACCTGTTGTCTGATTGTGTTAATTATAGTG
Source organism: Amphipyra berbera (assembly GCA_910594945.2). Taxonomy (NCBI): domain Eukaryota; kingdom Metazoa; phylum Arthropoda; class Insecta; order Lepidoptera; family Noctuidae; genus Amphipyra; species Amphipyra berbera. The sequence goes on along the minus strand of OU343128.1, from coordinate 17,331,349 downwards.
CTGCTGTTATTTGTAGGTATAATGATAGTTTAGTTTACTCAAATGCCAGTTTAGTTAACTCAAATGTCTGAGTCGTTACAATGGATACTTGTGTGTGTTTACATATTAAACTTTATTGAATTGTCCTGTTGGTTAGCTATGATTTAGCTACAATAACATTAAAGGTTCAGTTTTTTTTTTTGTTCTGTGGATAATCCTCATGGATGTCCCTCGCCCGGGCAAGGCGAGGGCGTCTGCCGGACTCTTACCTGCTAAAAACCAACGGTGTTCCTTCTCCTGATCGTTCGGCCGGGGTTGTGGGATTCGCAAGAGCATGCACCGCAACCCCAGCAGGTCCCGGTCTGCCAAGCACTAACTACCTATAACCGTAACCGTTACAAAATGTCTGTCAAAACAATACAAATATGATGTTAATATGATACAGTTATAGTTATAATTAGTAGGTGCAACTGATCCTAAGATAGGCTCTTTCTCTAACTGAACTATGTTATCCTTTGTGAAGTCAAAATTCTGGATAACATCTTATTGTTTAGCAGAATATAACTTATTAGTGCTTTTAAAGTTCTATGTTCACGAATTCATACGAGATGTAACGCTCAAAACCTATAAAATTATAGATACGAACAATAATACCCTTAATCGCTTGATCCTAAATTAGATCGCGGGCTCATCTTCAAAATGGCCCTCTTTTTTATAAAATACGTTATATTTTTCCACAAAAAACCCAAGATTCATGACAGCTCAAGATCACCTCGATATCAATCTTACATAATTTCTTACTGATGGAGAAAATTGTCGGTCATCGTCTCTTTGTTAAGCCCGTTCCTATCAGTCTGACGTCGCCCTAAACTGTCATGGCCACTCCTAAACTCGATACGATTAAAGTCTGAAGAAATATAAAAGGAAAATTAATGACTATTACTCTTTTGATGTGGATTGGAGAATACAAAGAACTAGGTTGGTGCGATATGTGAAAGAAATTGAATGAAACGTCTCGTCTTTGTGTGAAGATATGAAGCTTTTAACTCCAGTTTTTTACGATTCGTGAGTAGATTCGTTTGAGAACGCCATTGTTGATGTATTCACAATTTAGTTTCCCCTTTTTTAGTCAAATAATTTGTTAAGAGAACAGTACAGTATTGTATTTATTTTACTAAATAACGAAAGCACAAAGCAATTTAAAACAATATTGTAACATGTTTATGAAGAAAATACTGCAGAGCTCGGTATAAGCCGATTTAATTAAGTCTGTCCCTAGAATACGTCTAGGTAGATGTGCAGTAAAGTATTAAATAAGTAATTATGGACTCTGTTTATTATTTTACCTGGTTATGAATAAACTAGCTGCTCTCTCGGATGACCGAAGTCCGAGACTAAGAAGTTTACAAACATAAAGGAAGCAGACTCCACTATCATCATACTATCATATTTTTAACAGACTTCCAAAAAAGGAGGAGGTTCTCAATTCGACTGTATGTTTTTTTTTGTATGTTTGTTCCGGATATCTTTGCTAATTATGAACCGATGTTAATAATTCTTTTTTTGTTTGAAAGAGTATTCTTTCGAAGTGGTCCCATTTAAATTTGGTGAAGATCTAATGAAGAACTGGGAGCGAAAAAAAAAAAAAAAAAACTACTGCCGAGCGTGCTCGTCTTTTGGCTGTGGGCGAATGGGAGTCGGGACTTTGGCTTCAGGCACTTCCGTCATCCAACATAGGCACTATGTTGGATGACGTAAGTTTCCGTTTCGCCACTTGCCTGCGCTTGGGCGCTCCATATGTTGCTCCTCATCGGTGTCATTGTGGTGAAGCAGTTGACAGCCTCGGACACCATGGTCTGTCTTGCTGCAGGAGTGCAGGTCGCATAGCACGGCACGCCAATATTAACGACATTATCCGTCGTGCTCTTGCCACCGCCGGCGTGCCAGCTGTACTAGAACCGAATGGTTTGGCACGCGACGACGGGAAGAGACCAGATGGCATGTCGCTATTGCCATGGAAGATGGGTAGGCCTTTGGTATGGGACGCAACTTGTGTCGACACCCTTGCTCCATCCCATCTTCCTAGCTCGGCGGGCTGTGCTGGCGCTGCCGCTGCGGCCGCGGAGGCCCTCAAGCGGCGCAAATATAGTAACCTCATTGGTTGCTATGACTTTGAGCCGTTTGGGGTCGAAACGCTCGGGCCATGGGGTCCGTATACACATCTTTTGTTTAAAGAAATTGCCCAAAGGCTGGTCGACGCTTCGCGTGACCAGAGGGCTGGCTTATTCTTTGGCCAAAGAATAAGCGTTGCCATCCAGCGTGGCAACGCTGCCAGTCTTCTGGGCACGCTTCCGGATGACGGTGATGAGGAGAAATATTTTGACGCCTAAGTGATATTTTTGAATAATTTGTATTTGAATAATTTTGTATATAGGTAGTTAGTTTTGTCTTTAGATTTGTATGTTTTTAGTTTAGTTTTATATTGTATATATTAGGTTTAAATGTAGGTAAAGGATAATTGTGTATAAATAAATAATTTAATTGTATAATGTATGTAATGAAGAACTTCGGAGATAGACAATTTGAAGTCGGTTTTATTTTTGTTAAAAAGTTACTTATTATCATTTTACTGAAGTTTCCAAATATCAGCTATGAGATTTTCTAGTAGAAACACGTCACTGCGGCGGCGCTGCGTTTGTAAAGAATCACATTGCTGACTAAAGTCCCTTCCCGGTAAACGAGACTCGCCTTATCATTCGCAAAAAAACCGGTAATGCTCGTAATAAATGTACAACTAATTCTTTTAGAAAGTAGCCATCTTTGCTAAAGCCCGGAAATAACAAGATTATTATTAGATAAGCTTCAAAATAAATAACAACTCAAGGCCCTGTTCCATGCCTAAGTACTTAATTTACAAATACCTACCCTCAAAGTGAAGTATAAAGATTTGGGTCAGATACCGTTCACGCTGAAGTGGAGGACATTTTAGATTTCAGTGTTTATTTTGCTCTCTGGATATTTATAACAAAACTGATTGTTAGCAACACACTAGGATGTGTTTTTAATAATGTTACATAAGTACAATGTACAACGTTACAATACGTCTGCCCAATATGGTGATTAGCAATAATATTTGTATTGTTAAAACAAATTTTTAGTTGATACGCTTTTTAACCAATAAAAACGAGTTATTACTTAGCGAATTCGGTATTTGACTAGTTTAAAAGTTAAAAAGAATTTAATTGAATTTGTATTGAGGGGCTCGTGGCTAGTTAACAACCGCGCCGATCATACGATTTGCGAGGTTAAGCTGCGCTTGCCGCGGTCTGTCCGTAGATGGGTGACCGTTTGTTAACCACGAGACCCCTCCGTGCCTCGGAGAGCACGTTAAACAGTTGGTCCCGGGTGACATACGAATACCTATGACAGTCGTTACGGATAGTCAGAAGCTCGAAAGTCTGACAACCAGTCTAACCTTAGGATATCGGCATTGCCCAGTAACTGGGTAGCTGAGGTCTGATGGCAGTCGCTCCATGTGAAATACTGGTATTCAGCCGCATCTGGTTAGACTGGAAGCTGACCCCAACATAGTTGGGAAAAGACTAGGAGGTGGTGGTTAATTGAATTTGTATTATATCAAAAAATGTTTAGAAAGAAAACGATTGTTGAAAAAATAAATAAAATCAATTTAAAAATGGAGGAGATACACGTTTTGCAAGTTTTTGAATGGCGCATTTTCTGTCCTTGTCGCACGAAATAGTTTTTTTTTTGTACGGAGTTATGTCAAGTTACTATGAATTTTTTGAACAATAACATCATCGTGCAGTAGTCCTGTCTCAGTCTATTAACTATTTTAAATCTCTTATAACTTGGGCATCATATTATATACTTCATTGATTTTTTCATTGTTGCCTAAGTTTATTATAAAAGTTTCGAGACAATTAATTCAAAAAATAATGTCAACTACCCAATTTGTTTGGTTTAAACATTTTCAAAGTGACGTAACATATTTTTATTATATCAACCAAACCAAACCACACCGTAATTGTCAATTACCGGTAAGCATATTAATGGCTACCGGTAATTATCGAAATTGACTTGATTAATTAATGTTGCCGAAACCTGTAGCCAGAAGTTTATGTAAGCAGACTGTAATTTACTAAATAAACACACGCCTTCACGTTAATTGCTAAGCAAAGTCCTTACATCATATATAAGGCCCGGGCACACGGTGGGCTTGTTGTTGAAAACCGTAAAGGTCTTTAAATCATTTAGTATACGACCGATTTTGGAAAATTCGAGGGTCCCTACGTATACTAGCGAAACTACAATATCTCAATTTTTATATTATCTGCTTAAAATGTGTGAAATTATGTTATCTTAAAGGTTATAAAATAATACATTTTTATGGGACCAAATGGCAACTATTCCGCAAACTAAAGAAGAATCATGTAAATCGGATTATAAATCTCAGCGTAATCGGTGTACATACATAATAAAATAAAAACTGAGATTTTGTAGTTTCGATAGTATACGTAGGGACCGTCGAATTATCCCAGCTGAGCCACTAGGAAAATGTATTGCTCCTCTAGGTTGGGAAAGAGCAGTAATGTCACTGATGTGAGAGGGCAGGCTCTACGATCACCTCTGCTGAGGTTGCGGTGCATGCATTTGCAAATCCCGCGACCCCTGCCGAACGGTAAGGAGAAGGAACACCGTTGGTTTTTAGCCGGTAAGAGTCAGGCACACCCCCTCGCCTTCCCTGGGCCAGGGACATCCATGAAGATTTTCCAACGATAAAAAAGTCTCTACGATCACCTGCCGGGGTGCATAAAAAGCCTCCACTAGTGATGATACTTAAGTACGTTTGGCGCACCCTGGGCAGTCAGCCATATAACCAACCTTGTTGACTGGTTAATCTTTTCACCAGGGCAAGAGATATTCTCGTATAGCATACCGTTACGAAAGAAGAAGAACCTGCCGGAGTTGCGGTGAATCTAATAGCCCATTCGTCGATCCCGGCCATAGATTCGAGGAAGAACACCGTATTAGTTTTAGCCGGTGAGAGACCGACTTAACTCATGTAACCCTTTGCCTTCCGTAGGGTAGAAGATGTAACAATTATTATATGAGAATTTCCCAAAAAGGCTCCATGATCTTCATCGACCTATCTCTGCTACGATCCCGGTACTACGGCCATATCTCGTTTTTATGTGGAAGATTTTTTTATGTCCAGCGATGGGCGGCTTAGCTGCAGGAGGTACGCAACCAACCTAATGGATGAAGACATCGACCAAAAATCTAGTTAGTTGCCATTTTGTCTACCATATATCTGCGCCCTAAGAAACACGTCAACACATGTTAATTCGTTTATGTAATCAAGCCCCATACACTCAAACACCACCATACAACGCTACACAAACGCTCTAAACACATACAGGCTACGTTCAGTTACCTAATTACCATAAGACTGTGTTGCACGTGGCGAGGTCAAGAGCAATGTCACGGCTCGCATGTTCCTCACTCGTAACGGATGAGCGGATCGAGCGAAGCGATCTGAGCGGAAATCCGTAGGAAATTCACGCGGTTCCTACCTTATTTGACGTGGGTAATAGTAATTAGTATCTTCACGGCGGGGGATGGGAAATTCGCACTAAAGCGTTCGTTCAGTGAAGGCGTTCATCAAGCGTGAGCGTAGAGTAAACGTCGCGTGATCGGAATCAAAAGGGGCGTAGGCGCTATACGCTGGGTAGGTTGCCGTAGTGCCACACGCACGTCGCTTTTGATAAGGCTTTTAAACAGACCTTGCGGTGGCTGTAAAGGCGCCTTATTAGATCTTGTAAGTGCGGCGAATGGTACATTATTGTGCATGTTCAAATCAATTGTCCTCCTAAAACGTTATCCACACCGGTCACATGTTGCGATAGATGCGCCGCAACTTTTATCAGAATCATGACGCAATACGTGTGCCGCAGGGATTTGCTAGGGCACAAGTTGCGATACATGACGCGAGATATGTTGCGAGTCAACAAATGCCCGTTGTGGACGAGGCATTAGGCGTTCTATTAGGACATTGTACGAAACGCCCTTCTATATTTTTATTTTTATTATCATAAGTTCACAACGTTGCACGTGGCATGGCGAGGTCAAGTGCAATGTCAGGGCTTGCGTGCTCCTCGCTTGTAGCTGATAAGCAGCTGAGCGGAGCGAGTTGAGCTGAGCGAGGGTAGAGAGAAAAAATCTAAATGTACCGCTTCTCTGCTAGTTAAGATTTATGAAGTTAAAAAGTGAAATTACAATCAGTTTTAATGGTGGATTGTACTGTTACTGTCCAACATTAGGTATATTTAAATCGGATACAATTACTGTAATTTTCGTAAATTCACGCTTGAATAACAGTTTACTGGGAAATCGCAATTTATATAATGTGATTCGCAAAAAGTCGCCACTGGTCGCCGACAATTCTCAGAAACAATAGCTTTGTATAAAGAAAATGTGTTTATTTTCAATTTCAAATAGTAAGTTCGTTTATTTGAAGTGTACCCACTCTTATTTCTTTGAAGAACTACAACATAGAAATGGCAACAAATGGAGACTCGAAAAACACGAACTTGAAAAATGTATTCTGTTGATTTGTTTATAGCTAATTTTGCCATACTGCTAGGCCAGAAACGGCATACAAATATCATTAATAATTGCATCGATCGTACGCTTATCATGGGCTAAACCAATGACCGCTTAATAATCACATCGATCAGCATCTGTTCGCAAAATGCGGGATGGCTTTAGACACACTTATCTGCATCACCTGTGAAATCATATGCGAAAGTATTCTAGAGAATTCGTTAGCACACGAAAGCGAAAAGGTGAAAACGTGCGTATCATGGTCATACAAAATACCCGTTCTCTAAGAGTGAAATGCGGATTGATGCTAAGTGTGTTCAGTTCCTTATAACTTCGTCACTAAACAAAGTCTCCCACCGCATCCGTCTGTGAGCCATGTTCTCGATAACTACTGAACGGATTTTGTTCCGGTTCTTGTGGTTCGATAGATTGATTCTCGATGAAGGTTTTATGTATATAAAATATACAAACGTGTTGTTTATATTAGTTTTATATTGTTTATATTATATCTATACTAATATTATAAAGAGGAAAGATTTGTATGTTTGGATTTTTGTATGTAACGAATAAACTTAAAAACTACTGGACCCATTTAAAAACTTTTTTTCCGTTAGAAAGCTACATTATCACTGAGTAACATAGGCTACGGGCGGACCCGTGAGGACACAGCTAGTTGTTTATATTTCCAATCACATCATTTCATTACTTTTTTCCAAAATTATGAAATATCCTCAATCAACTTAATCGTATCCGAACGAAGTCAGGGCGGGTCTTGTCACATAAAGACGTGCTTATTTAATGATAAAATTTGACTATAGGAGGATTAAAAATAAAACTATTAGCTAGCTAAAACGACGACACACGTTTCGATCGTAGCTAAATCGACGACACGTTTGGTGCAGTGGCTAAGCGATTGGCTTCTGCGCTGCGGTTCGTGGGTTCGATTCCCGCACGGAACAAATATTTGTATGGCCTACAGATAGTTGTTCCGGGTCTGGGTGTTTGTGTATGTGAAGATTTGTGTCTGTAAACGCACCCACGATACAGGAGAAATCCTAGTGTGGGGCAACGTTTAAAAAAAACTCCTGAAAGTCAGGCGAAGGTTTCGTAAGAATGAAATAACTTGCATGCTTGCATTTCAGGTTAGAAAAGCGTTCCGTTTAAAAATAGATGAAACCGTTCTGCACGGCTGCCTTAAATGTTACAAAGTTAGCACGAAGCTTGAGTTAAGCGGACTTACTGTGGGTTTAAGTTTTAAACTTAAATTAGTTACTTTTAAGTGAGCGTAAAAATTCCTTCGATTATAGGTACTAATATTATAAAGAGGAACGATTTCTATTTTTGTATGTAACGAATAAACTTAAAAACTACTGGACCGATTTCAAAAATTCTTTTACCGTTAGAAAGCTACATTGTCACTGAGTAACATAGGCTATATTTATTACTGGAATAAAACTTCTTACGCGGGCGGAGCCGTGAAGACACAGCTAGTATTTTATATTTTATAGATTAACAGCACAACTGTTTTTTTACAATATTTAGACCTTTGACATGGTTGAAATATAATGGATTGGCGATTCTAACTTAAAAAATTGTCGCCTTAAATTATAAGTAAGCACTTTTTCGACTAAACTAACACGTAACTGCCTCGTTGGTCTAGTGGTGCCAAGCGCGACTGCTGATCGTGAGTTCCTGGGTTCGATCCCCAGGTCAGACAAAGTTTTATTGGGTTTTTCCGTGTGGAATTCCTCAGTAGCAGCCCGGATTTTCGAATTGTGCTCGATTGGTGGGAATAGGCTCGCCTCCTATTGCATGGGATTAAACATAACGGCGAAATGAGGGTGTTACTATACACGTCTACCCAACCCTTCGGGGAATACAGGCGTGAAGTTATGTTATTTATGAAAAAATACATAACACAAGACAGTCTATAGGTACTTCAATAATCTTTTAAAATCAATCGTTTATACGTACCTACCTACACAATAGATTATAAGCAGTCTTCAAAATAATGATGCAATAAAATACAGGTAATCATAATATTATAAACTAGCGGCCCATCCCGGCTTCGCACGGGTGGACAATTTTCCTGTTATTGCAAAAAAAATCATTTATGCCCCGCCCCTATTGGTCGTAGCGTGATGTTATATAGCCTATAACCTACCTCGATAAATGGACCATCCAACATAAATATAATTTTCAATTCCAACCGGTACTTCCTGAGATTAGCGCGTTCAAACAAACAAACTCTTCAGCTTTATAATATTAGTATAGATTATATTCAATAAGCAATATCGATGTGTTTATTACTAAGAACAGAATTAATAGAATCACGTCTTGATTTCCAATATATTGCTAGCACAATCATTCATGTTTATTAACGTAGGTACATAAAGATATATACGTCAAATAATACATTATACATGGTTGATATTATGAGCATTAGTCCAAGAATAGACTACTTCATCTCATCTCATGGGTGTTATTACTCATAACGTATTCGCAGTGAACTTGTAAGGTGAACACGAAACATCATTCAAGGAATATCGATGTTCTCTTACCCCTCGTTTACATCTAGACTCAAAACATGTTTTCTACATAATATATCGGGTGTAAAAATACTCTTAACGAAGCCGAGAGCCACGTATTCTTCCCATTATTACGATGATTTTTTGGTATTGGGCCATACCTGGGAATCGACTGGTTATCGAGATATTGAAGGTCAAAGTCACCACATTTTTGTACGTTTTTCACGAAAACTAAGTTTAAATGTTCACAAAACATTCTTCTATACAAAAAATATCAAGATTTTTTAAATGTAGGCACAGACCGCTGCGCCCGCGCTTCTATTGCGCGCTACAATTAAAAACTGTTTTTTAATACCAAAAAATAAAAGTCGTTTCCCAGCAATTATTTTTGCTGTATGTTACTTAGTTTTATGTAGGTACAGTATCCGTAGACTTCGGCTTCGTTAAGGCTATTTTTACACCCTTTATGTACAGATGTACCGACAGGTGCGTAGTACTCTTAACCGGCGTAGATATATGACAAGATGTATGAATGTGGACGAAGCGAACAGAGTATGTAAGGATCGTAATAAGTGGCGTTCTATAATTTCTGCTTACCTTCATGGGAAAAAGGCGTGAATTTATGTAGGTATGTATGAAATTTTCTTTAGCCCGTCTTCACCCAGTGCAAGTCGTAGACCTTCATATAGTCGCGATATCTTCACGCTCACGACTAGTTTCCTTAATTAAATTGCCGAATAAGGACATTCAGGAACGGTCTCTCCTTAAAATACCCTTAAGACCCAACTTAGAGTAATACTACGAATCGACATAGTTTTATATCCAACTAGCTGCCCGGACAGACTTCGTTCTCTCAAAAGTTATTGGCCTGTTGTGAGAAAAGAAAAGTGTTGTTTTTAGTATTTCCCACGCAATTTTTATGTTTTTTCTCTCCATAAGCGCCTTCCTTTTGCCTTAAGAAATATATTAAACAAAAAAAATTGGTCGAGCCGTTCTCAAGTTTTGCGCTTAGCAACACATGCGGCGATTCATTTTTATTTATATACCTACCTATAAATAGATGATATTATATACAACAAAAAAAGTAGATATCTCATTGACGCGCGAACAATGAAGATTCAAAACTACACAATATTGGTGTAATTTGGAGATAGCTATCTCTTTCACTCTCTAACCTCTTCTGTATCTTCATCTTACTCATTTCAAATACTAGTGAAAATAATGCAGGATGGGATTTTAAACGCCATGTTCTATGAACGTCCCGTAAAAATATCATTGTTTTATTATTACTGTTTATTCTAAAATCCTCACCAAAAAATGCGGCTCCTTTATTAAAAGCTGGTCTGCCTTGCCATTCCAAAAGACTGTAACTCGCCTTACAGTATTTTACCTTAACAACGCCCAATCCGTTTCTTTAAGTCCGTTTAGTACCCCTGACCAAATTTTTTTTCATTTCAATGTATATTTTGCAAGATAAAGCAAGCTAGAAAACACTTTATTACGTCCAAATTAAGGTTATTACGTCCAAGTTAAGGTCCAAATTAAACATGCTGGAAAAACATATATCGTCAAAAATCTCTTACAGTGTAGTGGATTGGCAGGGCAGTGGTAGTTGCTCACAAAACGACTTAACGGTGATCAAAACGAGAAATAGATAAACGTAGCTGAAGTGGAAAGTCGCCCGTAGCCCGCACGGCCCGAGCCCTAGGCGTGAGTAGGGACGGTAAACAAAAGCCTCGCGAGGCGCACTGAACGTGGGACGATGGCCAAGTGTTAGGATTATGAGATATTCTTGGGTTTTAAAAACACCTAGTGTTTTATTTGCAATTTTCGCGTATTATTAATCCAAACGTTATAATAAACGTTATTATTCTAAGATTAACTGCCTCGTTGGTCTAGTGGTGCCAAGCGCGACTGCTGATCGTGAGGTCCTGGGTTCGATCACCAGGTCGAGCAAAGCGTTATTGGATTTTTCCGTGTGGAATTCCTCAGTTTGGATTTGTGCCCGCTTGATAGCAATAGACTCGCCCCCTTATTACAAGGGACGTAAACATAACGGTGAAATGAGGGTGTTACTATACACCTCTGCCCAACCCTTCGGGGAATACAGGAGTGATGTTATGTTATTCTAAGATTCAAATTAACTTACGTGGAAAGGAACGTGATATAATCCGTAAGTTGATTTGATTTGCAGTTGTTTAGTAAGAGTTCTGATTTGATGACATCACTTCGCAAAGCGTACATACACTCGTTATATACACTTGTACCTAGCCTGTCGCACTAACAGCCCGTTCACACAGCGGATGGATGTATTAAACAAATGGCAGCAACATCGCATCTGGCCGGCAGGATACGATAAAAATAACGAACCCAATATTTTTTGAGCAGTGGTGGCCCAGTGGTAACTGCCCCGACTTAAGAGTTGTATGTCGTGGGTTCGAACCCAGCCAGGCGCATTACTTTGTGTAATTTATTATATCACCACAGCTCTCAAAACGGTGAAGGAAAACATCGTGAGGAAACTCAAATGTCATGTCCTAGAACCAAAAATTCGAAGACATGTGACATCTACCAACCCGCACTGGGCCCGCGTGGTGGATTACGGCCCATTCCCTCTCACAGAGAGGAGGCCTGTGTCCCAGCAGTGGGAACATTATAGGCTGATGATGATGATGAATATTTTTTACTGGGTTCAGAATACTGTCGTGTTTGTGAACTCGCTCATACTACTACAGGCGCTATCACCAAAATAAGAATGGATCCGCTAAAACGGGTCCTGTAAACAGTTTCTGTGTGTACTAGCTGTAACGGTCGAAACCAAGATATAGGTTTTTGTCAGAAATGCAATAGAAGTAATGTCAACAACCTACATCAATTGTGTATGGGGTGCCGGCCGTATGCCTATTCGTAACTGAGAAAAAGATAGACCTCGTAGCTTATGACCAGCTATTGACTGATAGGATGATTGGATTGGTTCTAGCTCAACGGCGATGCTTTACACTATAACTCCTATAACTCCCGTGAGAGCAGGCCCACAGATGCATTTCCGGAAAATGATTATTACTATAACATCACACCACGCCTGTAGTCCCCAAGGGATGGGCAGAGGTGTATAATGACACACTCATTTCACCATTATGTCCCATGTAATAAGGGGCAAGCCTATTGCCATCAACCGGGCACAAAACCAAACTCCGGGCTGCTACTGAGGAATTCCACACGAAACAACCCAATAACCCTTTGCCCGACCTGGGGATCGAACCCAGGACCTCACGATCAGCAGTCGCGCTTGCCACCACTAGAAGAAAGAAGCAGTTATTACTATGTGTAACAAGCATTGTTCAAGGTATCATCGCCATATTTCTTTCCCAAATAAAAGTTATCCTACGATTATGAAACAGGACTTTAAACGTAGAGATTCATAATACACATTAATTTATACATAAAGTCGACCAAGTTCTATCACAGACGCTTATCTCGCTTCCACAAAAAAGCTGGCTACATCAGTCACAGTCGAAATGTCACTAGGCCGGCTCCGTACTAACTGGGTCACCTTATTAAGAGAATGCACCATGAAATAAAAAGGCACAGAAGGCCTAACTGGAGGGGCTGGTGGCTACATCTACCGCGCATATCGTACAATGTAAGAAAGTAATAGCTATGGGACAGACACCGCCGTGGGTTGAAGAGCACGTATAGCTCTCGGTCCCAGCTGTTATATGGAGACCTTAAGTTCGTCGTTGGAGACAGAAGTCAGAAATGTGTGTGACTTCTGGTTGGTCTGATACCATGCCGTTAAGTTCCTATAAGGATTTTACCCGAAACGACTACCGGTAGTCGTTAGTCGAGGTCGGGCAGTGTTATTGGGTTATTCCAATAGGAATTTCTCAGTAGCAGCCCGGAATCTGGATTCGTGTCCGGGCAATAGGCTTGCTCTCTATTATATGGGACCTAAACATAACTGGCAAAACAAGGATGTACTGAAAAAAATACTTGTGCCAAACCCTTCAGGGAATACAAGGCGTGATGTTATGTTTATGTGTTGTGAAAATTTTACGATCGAAAATATGTTTACGTTTAATACAAAATGTTAATGGCTAGACTATTATGTGTACCAAAGAATCACCCAACTGAGACTTGACTGCAGCATCGTTGCGCAGCAGACATTTAGCCACGAGCACCTCTCTGGATCTTCTGTGCCTTTCTTTCTATTGTGTCCCCAGCGTCGTCTCTTCAGTCATACCTTTGCACCGCTACCGCTAATTAAACGCTTTGCTAGTAATAACGAGTGTTGCCAATTTGCATGGCATTATGCGGAGAGACTCTTGAGTTGGCATAAAGTTGATGACTAGACGTCTTCTGTTTATTAATGTTGCGATTCCTTCAAATGTACTTACAAGGACTTGTTTTGATTTCTTGTGGGTGGGGTGGGCTGTTTTTTCGGAATTATATAACTATGTATATTTTAAACTAGCTATGCCCGCGATTTCGTCGGCGTAGAAGTCAGATGGGTTTTAATTTTTTTGCGCGGAGCCCTATTTTTTTTTCTAAAATATAAGTAGTCTAAGTTCTATCAGCCAGTTAAAGTCCCATCAAAATCGATCCAGCTGTTTCAGAGATTAGCCGAAACAAACAGACTGATAGACAGACAAAAAATATAAAATTATTTTTTTGTTATGAGTACCGTATATACTTTCATAATTATGCATTTAGAAAAAAAGTTGTTATTTTGACATTACAAACAGACACTTAAATTTTATTTATTTATATAGTTGTTAATAATAACTTAAAGATAACCCTCTGAGTATGAACAAGAAATCTTTAAACCAAGAAGAAGAAAGAAGGTTTAAACTCAAAAACATGATTGATGTCTAATGTCCGTAGTGCATTTATTTTAAAATAACTGGTAATCCAAGATTATGGTTATAAGCTAAAAAAACTTCAATTTTTACTTACTTTACTTTTTATTCTAACATTATTACAATAACTTACTTTAAATGTAACTGCAGTGTACGGGTACGTGTTTTATTATCACAAGTATCTGTTATACAACAGTATACTATCAATACTTAGTACTTACCTACTCAGTTTTCCAACTGTATAACGACATGTTGTATATCGATGCTCAAAACTTTGTCCATAGCATTAAATTTATTACCGAACTGTTACGTAGATGTTGAGCTCTTTACTTTGCCAATACAAATAGTCGAAACGTCTCTCTAACATCGAGAATATAGGCCACAAAAGGGATATATGAAAGGCAATAGCATGCAGCTGAGATGAAAATACTAAGAGTGATGTGTGGTATTACGCGAATGGATAGAATTAGGAATGAATATATATGTATATAAGAGGAAGCCTGAAAGTGGCGCCGGTGACTGAGAAGTTGTGTGGAAACCGGTTGTCATGGTATGGGCATGTGATGCGGAGGAACGAGAAACATGTCGTGAGGTAAGTTTTGAGTATGAATATGGATGGTGATAAGAGTAGAGGAAGACCAAAGAAACGATAAATGGATAGTGTGAAAGATGATATGGCTAGAAAGGGGTGACTACTGAGATGACGGCTAATAGAGATGTATGTAAGAAGAAGACATACTGCTCCGACCCCAAATAAGTTGGGATAAGGACAGAAAGATGATGATCTTTCTAACATCCAGAATACAAATTTTACGAGTTATTCTTGTAATTAGGATTTATGACAGATTTTTTGACAAAATTCTAAACATTAGGGCAATCTGAGAAATCATCGTTAATATAATAATCGCAAACTAATGAAAGAAAAAATCGTATTCATTCCTAAAGGAAAAAACTTTCTTCGCAATCCAACCCAATAAGGTAGTTTCTCATTTAATGACCGAAACATCCCATCTGCGAACTTTGCACAAAATAACTTTAATCCTAAACTCAAACTGCGCGAGATTCGTTTGATAAATTATGTACAGTTAATTCTCGAGTTTTCGTAATTACGCCCACTAAAGGGCATAATAATAATATGAAACGTGGACAAAAGGTTGTTAATAATGTAATACATATTTACAAAGCCTGCCTAGCCTCCACTGCGGATCAGATGATTAGCTCAACAGGATTGTGGCGGCATCTATCACGCCACACGAGAACTACCCAGCACGACGAAGGTCTAGCAGACTACAGCGACCACAATGACAGCTGTCAAATTAAATGTCACAAATCCTGCATCGCGGTATCAAGATCTGACACGTAGTTAGTATATACAAGGTTAGTCGGAAAGGGGGTACTAAGCCGAAAGGGTGTTAAAGTACCCATAATAAGGGATAACTTTTGTTCTACAACTTTCCCCAAAACTCAATAGTGTAAGAGAAATTTCTTTTCAAAGATTTCGTAAAAAATATGCTAAAATTTATCTGTCCATAGTTATGATCAGCTGTGTTTACTATTTAGGTCATATTTAGGGTCACTGATTAGAAACCTAATTTTCTGAATTCATAACTAAAGCAGGCATGTTTTTTTTTGAAAAAACCAAAATAAAAATCTTTTTGCATGCAAATAAAAATTATCGAATTTTGAAATTTTAACACTTGCTTTAAAATAGTCATCAGTGATACTTTAAGTGGCCCGCGGCTTAGTACCCCCTTTCCGACTAACCTTGTATATACAGCTTCCCAACATCAACCGTTGGGCAATGGCCCGCCGGGTAGGAGGATCCTCCCTTTTCGTAGGAGGAACACCATAACTCGTTCCCCTACAGGATCATCTGGCTACTTTCAGATGTGTCTGCTCTTGTCACGTTCCTGACAAATTAGGACCCGTTTATGAACACGTGGAGCTTAGCGTGAAGCGTGATGCGGGCATAAGCAGTGACAGCCTAGTGGTGTGATCGTCGTACTGCCAAGTCATAGATCTCGAGTTTGAACCACGCACGCACCTCTGACTTCGGATTCATGTGCGTATTGTATAATTATCACTTGCTTAAAAACGGTGAAGAAAACATCGTAAGAAAACCGGCATGCCTGAGAGATTATTTCTCAACGGCATGTGTCGCCAAGTCAAAGGCCCATGGGCGGCATAAATGTTGACACCAGGTTAGTCACTAACACACGAAAAGAAGAAGCGGACAATTCAAACATTTATGACGATGTATGGGAGTGTTTATGGAGAGACGTTTTTCCGCGGGTATTTTTTGAGTTGTAGTTGTATAAAAATCGCGACGGATAACGCGGCGGAACTCGCGTGTCCATAAACGAGGCCTAATGGTAGATTTACGAATTCAGAACTGTTTGTTTTCGACAAATTGGAAGGTCGTTGTAATTTATTCGTGGGGTAACGATGGTTGGATAACTTTTTAATCAACTCGTCGTAATACGTAGCTTCTTGTCACGCCAACCGAAAACGACATAGCAAAAAAAAAACCCGGTTTCTGACAGATTGAGAAGCGGAAATCAATGCATCTTACTTTGATCTCCGTATTTTCCGTGAAAAAAAAAATTTTACGCGATCACATATAAGAGCCCGTTCACACAGCGGATCCGTTTTCGTTGGACCGTTTTTAACCGATCCGTCGGTACTGGATTTGTTGTTCAAACCTGTCGAACTGATCTCGATCAGTACACCACCGAAATAAATAAAAATAACGGATCGTGTGTGAAGGTACCCATACTTCTCCATACACCTTCATGTACGGATCCGTTTTTTATACTGTTCCCGGCATCCAGTTTTTGATGAGAAAACGGAATGTGTAAAAATGTCGGACCAGTATTTTTTACTGGATTCGGAATACTGTCGTGTGAACTGGCCCATACTCCATACGTCACCATAGAAATAAAAACTGATTCGCTAAAAACTGTCCTGTAAACAGGTTCTGTGTGAACGAGCTGTAAATCGTGCCGTGCTTCAAAGACGTACATTTTTGTAGGTATACACTTCCAAATATAAGTACAAACATTTTCCATAAAATCTATACCGGCGTTTCCTCTTTCAATTGTGGTTCACAATACATTATGAGGGTTAGGCTGTCCAACTATCTGCAAACATGACCATTACTCGGCAGCAGTGGCATCCTGGCCTAGTTGGCGTAGTTTCCACGTCGATAAACAGCGTTCACACAACAGGAAGATAGCTCGCATACTGTGTATGCAGCTCTGCTGAGTGCTTTATGTACTTTGTATTTGATTCATAGGAATTATATAACACACCTTTTATTTTATATTTCTTATACAAGGTTAGTCGGAAAGGGGGTACTAAGCCGCGAGCCACCTCATGTATCACTGATGGTTGTTTTAAAGAAAGTGTTAAAATTTCAAAATTCGATGAAACAATAACCATTCAAAATGATTTTTATGTTAGTTTTTTCAAAAATTCTTCGTCTCTGCTTCAGTTACGAATTCAGAAAATGGAGCTTCTACTTTGTGACCCCAAATATGACCTAAAATGTAAACACAGCTGATCATAGCTGAGGATAGATAAAATTTTGTGTTTTTTATGAAATCTTTGAACAGCTATTTCTCTTAAACTAATGACTTTTGGGGAAAGTTGTAAAACAAAAGTTATCCATTATTATGGGTACTTTAGCACTATTTCGGTTTAGTACCCCTTTCCAACTAACCTTGTATATCTCCTTCTTTCTGCGGCGTAGGTGACGTGACGATCTAGACGTGTTTGCGGGGCTGCCATGGTTAGATACGGCACAAAATAGAGAGGTTTGGTTGGCAAAAGGGGAGGGCTTTGCTCAGCAGAGGGATATTCCATAGGCTAGGTACATAACATAACATCACGCCTGTATTCATCGAAGGGTTGGGCAGGGTGTATAGTAACACCTTTATTTCGTTGTTATGTTTTAAGTCCCATGTAATAGGGAGCGAGCCTATTGCCATCAACCGAAAACGAACCCAAACGGGCTATTAAAAAAAAAGCTAATTATAAACCTACGTTCAAGATTTATTGGGTTTCAAGTGTAGTTATGGTGATTATATGATTATTTTAAAATACAATGCAAGTTATAATGAAAATCATTTTGACATTTTCTTATGATCAGTGAGCGGATTGCATAAATTCCGTTTTAATTTGTATTTCGTTCGAGTAATTAATTAGAAAGAAGAAAAAGAAAGAAAAGTTATTTATTCGCGCCAACATGACAATTTATTCGCACAAAATAAAAGTAACAAAACTGAAAAGAAGCTAGGGGAAAAAATATGCGTCACATCCGCGCAAAACGGCCATCGCTCAGCATAATGCTGTGTCTCACGTGCGAGACAGAGCCACAGCGCTGGTTTTCAGCGACAGTAATTCAGTTGTAACCCGTACTGATGATCAACTAGATTGTTTTGTTGTATAAAGGGTGTAAAAATTGGTTTCATTGAAGCTTATCGTCCATTTAAACCACAGGCTGGTTCAATTTGTATGGTAAGCATGACAATATAAAACCTTACTGGTATTATCTTCAAAGCTCCAATTACTTAGAACATGTCCAGTACACGTGTCCGCTTTACCCCATCGGTGTTATCGACTACGCGCTAAGCTGTAGCGATAACAGGTTGCAACAACACGTTGCCTGTGTTGGAACAACGTATCGTTCGCCGTCTGTGACGACGCGATATCCCGAATAGAGCAATTAATAATATGATATCACGTGAAATATTGTTCGGCAATTTACGGCGACTGATAGGACAGGAATATTAATAAAAACATTTTAAAATGAAAGTTTTGCTTTAAATCTATACTAATATTATAAAGCTGAAGAGTGTTTGTTTGTTTGAACGTGCTAATCTCAGGAACTACTGGTTGGAATTGAAAAAAAAAAATTGTGTTGGATAGTCCATTTATCGAGAAAGGTTATAGGCTATATAACATCACGATATGACCAATAGGAGCGGAGCATAAATGAAAAATGTTGCAAAAACGAGAAAAATGTCCACCATGCGCAGCCGGGACGGGCCGCCTAGTTGATTTATAAGGCTGTCTGTCCACTGGACGGAGAGGAGCGGAGCGGTGCGGAACTAACCAATAGAAATGCACAATATTCACAGAGCAGAGCGGGGACGTGAAGTTTATGCAATTGTATTGGTTAGCTCCGCACCACTCCGCTCCTCTCCGCTCCAGTGGACCTGCAGCCTAAAGGCCTCGTTAATGGACACGCGGTAAATGCAACACATTTATTTTGATCGTCTTGTGTCTCGTTCTGAATTGGGTTTGCAGGATTATAAAACAACATAACTAGCCCATTACTGTCCCACTGCTGGGCACTGGCCTCTTTTTAAAATGAGAAGGGTTTAGGCCTTAGTCCACCACGCTGGCCTAGTGCGCGTTGGCAGAATACACACACCATCGAGAACTTTATGAAGCCCTCTCAGGTGTGCAGGTTTCCTCACGATGTTTTTCCTGCAGGATTATAACTATTTTAATTTTAAAAACAAATCCAGTTCCTACAATTCCGATTCCATAGAATTCAGTACATTAGGTAGGTACTCTGTGTGTTAAGAATTGCTGGTTAGTTTTAAACGCATAAAAGTTATTTATTGCCAGCGCACTGGCTTCCTAGCACTAACATTTCCAGTGACATTTTATCGTAGAACATAGTTCCTTCTAATTGCATTTAATCCTGGAACAACTTTGTGCAAGGAGTTTTTAAGTGTCATGGAGTCTGATATACATTTAGCTTCATTGATATACGATGGTGTGTGTAGTTTACCAAATCGCAGCGAGGTGGACTAGGGCAGGGCCTAAACCCTTCTCATTCTGAGAAGAGGCCCGTGCCCAGCAGTGGGACAGTAATAGGCTAATTATTTTATAGAATAGAATATACTTTATTGTACATCAAAATTGTAACACAGCTCTTATACAATATCAAACATTAAAGGGTACAATGGCGGTCTTATCGCTGATAGCGATATCTACCAGATAACCTTTGGATGAACAGGAAGTCAATTAATAAGATAATGATGTTATACTATGATATAACATGTATTTTGCTTATACCTATATTTTGCTCGTCGTTACTTTTTTCATCATATTAGTATTATTGTGAAAGAGATCAGCACAGATTGGATATTTAATAAATCAAAATTACATTTTAAATCGTTTTAGTAGAACGCAGACTTCTCAAACAAGCCAAAGCTAGAAAACTATCAATATCACTTTTAATTAGTATACCTACCATAATTAATTCCGTTCAAATATTCATGTCGTTCTAATTTTCCGCTGCCTGTCATGTTTCGCACGCGACGGTGACACAAAACAGATAGGTACAGAAGTCAATCACATGTATGTACTTCACTTTTCATACCTACACTCGGCGGTCGCTCATATCTATCTCTCTCAAGCGCATGGCACTCGCCCTCGCACTCACTCGCACTCTAGTCCCAAACAGTCCGAGATATCGTGTACGTGAGCAGTGTCTATGTGTGCGTTGCTCGAGCGCACTTGTATGTAGATTGACTTCTGTACCTATCTGTTTTGTGACGGTAACTCGTGACAAATAACAATATAGCTACAAATATTAGCAAAAAATTGTATGAACTTCAGAAAATGACACAGCAAAAAGGTTTCAAAAAAATCTTCGTTCTGCCTAGCCTTTTTCCAACTATGTTAGGGTCAGCTTCCAATGTAACCAGATGCGGATGAATACCAGTATTTTACACGGAGCGACTGCCATCAGACCTCCGCAACTCAGTTACTGGGCAATGCCGATATCCTAAGGTTAGACCGGTTGTCAGACTTTCGGGCTTCTGACTACCCATAACGACTGTCATAGGTATTCGTATGAAATCCGGAACCGAGGCGGTTTAAAGTGTTCTCCGCGGCACAGAAGGGTCTCGATGTGTAACGAATGATCACCCATCCACAAACTGACCGTGGCAAATGCAGCTTATCCTTGCAAATCAAATGATCCGATCACGAGCCCCTCAAAAAAATATGTGAAAGAGACGTTCAAACAAATGTAATATACCAGGGGTGGCCAACCAGTCGATCGCGCTCGAACGGTCGATCGCAGCTCTTAATCCAGTCGATCATGGCAAGGCAAAGAAAATCATAAGTTGAATGTAGAGGTACTCATTATGTAATAGGTAGATCGGACAGTCTACTCAGTAAACAGTAGATCTTGGGTCGAATCAAGTTGGCCACCCCTGTAATATACAATGTCTACAAAAAGCTAAATATAACCATAGCGTCTTGTTATTGTACATCATCACTATCGTTTAGCTGTGCCTAAACTCAGTGAAAAGAGTTTCAGTCTAGACCGATATTTTATTTTAAGAGTTGACCTACTTCCCATAACACACTTCAGAACGGAAAATAATTTAAATTTATCGGTTGAGTACATTTTAAATGGATTGGTTTCTCGTATATTTATACTCTTCTTCTTTTCGTGTGGTTAGTGACTAACCTGGTGTCAGAGTTTATGCCACCCATGGATGGGTCTCTGACTTGGCTTCACATGCCGTCGAGAAATATCTCCCAGGCATGGTCGGTTTCCCCGCGATATTTTCGTTCACCGTTTTTAAGCAAGTGATAATTATACAATACGCACATGAATCCGAAATGTCAAAGGAGCGTGACTTGGGTTCGAATTCGAGACCTATCAGTAGTTCGACGTATCAGTGTAGTTCGACGGTCACACCACTAGGCTATCACTGCTGCTATTTGTACTCATAATCAAAATTGCCATTCCGCAGTTTTCTATGATCATAATTATAATAATTGTTTATGGCCATTCTAAAATACGACATGGTATAGAGTAAAAATATTGGAGTAATCAACTAAGCACATTTAGTAAGACCAAAATAAAGTCGTGAATACTAAGGGAATGTCCTGCGTAAACGACAAATGTGACGCGACGCGATACTGGGAACGCGACGAACGCGATCAAAACAACTGCATAGCCTACTGGCGGCTTACGGGGTGTCCTGCGTAAGCGACGAAAGCGACGCGACGAACGCGACGCGACGAACGCGACAAACGCGATCAAGACAACGACATTCCCTACTAGCGGCCTATATAGCGAAACACGACGTAACGCGTATCTGTTCCACGTCATGTCGCGTCGCGTCGCACCGCGTCACATTTGTCGCTTACGCATGACACCCCGTTATGTAGCAGTCTGCGGCGAGACGCGACGTACCGCGTACTTTTCATAGCGTCGCACTTGTCGATTACGCAGGACACTCCAGGTACAGAAAACTTTACAAAATAAACACTTTATAGGTACACAAGTTGCAACACAAAACCCATTTACAAACCACACCTTCAAAGAAAACCAGCAAACACTATCTACCGTCTCACTCAGTATTCCTTTACACTCTTTAAATTGTGTAATTAGTTCAATATCCGGTGTTAGCAGCTCAGCGCGCCTGAGCAAGCGGCCCGTAGAGGGATGCTTCTTATTGGAGGCCCATCGAGACTCTCGACGATTTCCGCCCCCCACCACTTGACGGGAGCACCTCTTTGTACTTTTGTAAACGGACTTGGTGGAGGGTAAGCTACGATGCTCAGATCTTACAAACGTTTAAGATGTTTCTTTCGAGTTTCAAGTTGTTTTATTCGTATCTATAGGAGTACGTGTGTGTGTGTGTTTGCTCCCCTATTTTCGAAACTTCTCTAATACGATCATTAGAGAACTTTGGTTGTACGTGCCTGTCCCTTCAGTCTTCTTGAGTGTGACGGGTATTCAATTCAAATGTAAGGTTTGTATTCTGAAGGAAACCATACTTCAGTTTCAAGTGTCGTTTAATCAATGAGTCCCAATTACAAGTGTACTTAAAATTAATACATACAAAGTGCAACGTCAATATTGCTTGCATGTTGCAGTCAATAATGAAAGTTCAACCGATGTCGCAGTTAAACTAAAAAGTCATCATATTTCACAAACATAAAACAATACTGACTTTAATTAATGATATTCACAGTGAAAATTGGGCAGGAGAATGATAGTGAGAATGATGTTTATTGCCGCGCCTTTCGAAAACAATCGCCTTTTACAAATACAAGGTTAGTGCCCGTTCATACAGCGGTTCCGTTTTAACGGATCCGTCGGTACTGGATGTCTTGTTCACATCTGTACCGACGGATCAGTTAAAAAAAATGGCAGCTGCGTTGCATCTGGTGGACGATAAAAATAACAGATCCAGTATTTTTTTCTGGATTCGGAATACTGTCGTGTATGTGAACTCGCTCATACAACTACAGGCGCCATCACCAAAATAAAAACGGATCCGCTAAAACGGGTCCTGTAAACCGTTTCTGAGTGAACTAGCTGTAAGAGTAGGCATCATCAAAAGTTAATTATTACTAAGACAACAGTAGAAAGTTAAACAAAACAGCATTTTGACTAAGAATTTGTTAAAAGCTTTTACAAATACTTAACATATTCGTAAAAAGAAAATTTTACTCGTACATAAGTACGGTATATTCCGAGATTCACGTTATGACACTTACTTCGGGCGTCTGAACTGAGGAATCAAGTTATTCGACCATAACTTTTTTAAATCGAGTTTAACAAGTTTTTGGAGTAGGTATCCCATCAGAATGCCTTGTTGATCTAGTGATCGCAAGTGCAACTGCTGAGCATGGGGTTCTGGGTTCGATCCCCAGGTCGGGCAAAGTGTTACTGGGTTTTCCATTAGGAATTTCTCAGTAGCAGCTCGAAGTCTGGGTATGTGCCCGGTTAATGGCAATAGGCTCGCCCCCTATTACATGGCATTTAAACATAACTGACGAAACGAGGGTGTACTAAAACACCTCTGCTGAACCCTTCGGGAAGTACAAGGCGTGATGTTTATGTTATGTTATGTATCCCATCGGGTATTTACAATTTTTTACTAATTCTGCCTTTTTTTTCGAAAGTATTTAAGGTTTGATCCCTCTGTTCCGATGCACATCTAAATGTGTTGTACTGGGTGTAAGGGACGGATTACTGAAAACTGAAACTGCAAATTCAGTCCATTATTCTGAATAAAAAATAAGTCGAAAAATCCGCAATAATCTATAAAAAAATACATTTTATTTTTGGAAAATGCGGTGTATATATCTTAATAGAATAAGTTGGTTATTTAACATTAGAGAAATCTATACTAATATTATAAAGCTGAAAAGTTTGTTTGTTTGTTTGAACGTGCTAATCTCAGGAACCACTGGTTGGAATTGAAAAAATATTGTTGTGTTGAATAGTCCATTTATCGAGGAAGGTTATAGGCTATATAACATCACACTACGACCAATAGGAGCGGAGCATAAATGAAAAATGTTGCAAAAACGGGAAACATGTCCACCCGTACGAAGCCGGGACGGGTCGCTAGTGTAGAATAATCGGAACAATGAAAATTCCGAGGATACATTCCATTTATATCCAATTCAGAATTCAATTCGATCCTTATCTTACACCCGGTACGACTGAACCAGTAGCCTTTGATCAAGGGCGATCAATTGTACTTATTTGTTCTGCTAATATTATAAGCTACTTACTAAAGCCACTGAAAACTGAACGGAAGCCTTTAAGACGCTGCAGCTTTTGCTTAAGACTCTCTCCGACCAACTTGTCTTACAGTGAGTGCAGGTGAACATTTCGAATCCCAGCGACCGATAAACCTCTATAATATAGGTAGGTTTAAAATACTTAACTTTCATATTATTTGAGTTTAATTTAATTAACTGCCTCGTTGGTCTTGTGGTGGCAAACACGACTGCTGATCGTGAGGTCCTGAGTTTGATCCCCAGGTTGGGCATAGTGCTATCGGGTTTTTCCGTGTGGAGTTCCTCAGTAGCAGCCCGGGAGTTTGGATTTGTGCCCGGTTGATGGCAGTAGGCTCGCCCCCTATTACATGGGACTTAAACATAACTGGCGAAATGAGGGTGTTACTACAGAGTGTAAAACTTCAAACCTCGTGTTGTACTGCTTACATAGATTAACCCTGCACGGGATAAATTTGAATACAATTTTTTTTTTATAAGAATAAGCATGTGTTCTTAGCAGGAGGCATTTTAGCGCCCCGAGCGAATTGCACGGCTATCACTCGCCGCGACGTCGTTTAACTCGGGGCGCTAAAATGCCTCACGTTAAGAACACATGTTTACTTCTTTTATTTTTTTTATATTGAATCCAAAAGTTTCCCTTTCAGGGCTAATCCGTCAGCAGTACACCCCGAGGTTTGAAGGAATTACATGATTTCGTTTACACCCTGTATACACCTCTGCCCAATCCTTCGGGGAATACAGGCGTGATGTTATGTGTAATTTAATAAACATAATCTGCAATCACGTTAAACAGACGCTTACTAAGGTAAACACAGTTTTAAAATTATTACGGTCCCGATGAAAACGAATCTATTGTAATTTATCGTGCACAGCCGAACTCTGGATTAAGACATACATTTTTCAAGCAAGATTTTTTTAATGGGTTTGGCCTCAATACCAGGTCTTCAGGCTATTACGAAAGCTAAAAGTTCTAAATAGAGGTCCCTTTCTGCGTTAGTACATTTAGTAGAAATCGCACGAAACATTAAGCAGTTCAGTGTTGCGCGAAAGTTATTATCACCCTTATTTAACCCTCGAGTAAAGTTTTCAGAACATTTCAAGACATTTACAAGAAGTAGCGACATTATTTCGTAAGACATAGGTACATTAATGGCGACCTAGAATGGTGGAAGGTACTTCAGGTATAAGCTCTTTGTTCTAAGTAATAAGTATAGCATTTACTTGGTTTTTAGGACTGTCTTACGAGGTAAGAAAGCCTTGTTGGTCTAGTGGTCGCAAGTGCGACTGCTGAGCATAGGGTCCTGAGTTCAATCTCCAGGTGGGGCAAAGTGTTATTGGGTTTTTCCGAGTGGAATTCCTCAATAGCAGCCCGGAGTTTTGATTTGTGCCGGGTTGATGGCAATAGGCTCGCCCCCTATTATATGGGACTTAAAAATGACTGGTGAAACGAGGGTTACACCTCTGCCGAAGCCTTCGGGCAATACAAAGCGTGATGTTATGATAATAATAGTCTTTCACATGGCGATAACCATTATTTCTTGTAAATATCAACCTACTCCTAAATCAGCGTAAAAATATAGTTTAATTTTCCATATTTTTATGAAAACTTAGAAATATAACATTTTTAAAGAGATATTTAATATTACAACTGACCCCTCCCCCCTTGTCCTCCAAACAGAAGTACCATTGAACGCAGCATTAAATACGAACCACGAACAAGAGACCAGATTAAAATTTTAACACCAGCTCCTTAGTTCTAAGAACTTAATCTGTAAGGCCTTGCGCTAGGTTTCTTTGTTCCAGTAATATGAACGTTCAAGGTCTAACGCCTTTTATGAAGGCGGATAAGTTTATTAAACACAAGCTCCTTTTTAAAAATGTGCTGAGTTTCAAGCTGTTTTTACATAACTTCTCGCCTCGTTAAACTTACAACAGTGCCGTAAAAGCACAACTTTGTAAAATCAAAACAATGTCACAATTTTGAACTTTTGGATAAAGGTAGGAGTTTTTTCATATTTATTATGAACTAGCGACCCGCCCCGGCTTCAAACGGGTGCAATGTAGATACTAATGTGGGGCATATAAACCTTCCTCTTGAATCACTCTATTGCTGAAAACTGCATTAAAATCCTGTTGCGTAGTTTAAAAGATCTAAGCGTACAGACAGCGGGAGCGACTTTGTTTTATACTATGTAAAGAAGATATCCACTCAAAACGAAATCATCTTGGTGCAGTCATTTCTACTATGTCAACTTTCAGTTAACATAGTGATACATAAAGAATTTCAACTTAATTTTAATTAGTAAAAGGACATATATGGAACTAGCCGTGGTGCTCAGGTAGCTGGGTCAGGCAGTGTTTTTCAAGATATTTTGTTTAAAATTACTTTATTTCAGAAGTTAGAAAGTACCTATATCAAACTGTTCGTGTTCTTCCCATAACATAATAACATCACGCCTATTTTCCTCGAAGGGTTGGGCAGAGATGTATAGTAAGACCCTAATTTCACCGTTATATTTTAAGTCCCATGTTAAAGAAGGAGAGCCTATTGCCATCAACCGAGCAAAAATCCAAACTCAGGGCTGCTACTGAGGAATTCCACTCGGAAAAACCCAATAACACTTTGCCCGTCCGCGTCCTAAGGATCAAACCCAGGACCTCACGATCAGCAGTCGAGTATTGTTCCCCCTCAATATAAACTTTATTCAACACTCTCACTTCCTAGAAATATACCAAACTACAAACGGACTTCAAAATAAACCGGTATGATAGACAAACAACAAGATAAATCCATTATTTCGTTTTCCTATTTTGGCATAAAACACTACAGCAAAGGAAACCTTTCAGACTCAATTTCACCAACGTCGGACAACATTTAGGGCCAAGCCACATCTGACGGGAGATACGTCGCCGATCTTCCGCCGGTACACATATTTCCATATAAACATCTCACATAGTACACATTTGACCGAAGATGCGTTACTAAAATTCCTTGCGTAAATTACGCAACGGAAGATCGGCGACGTATCTTCCGTCGCATGTGGCTAAGCCCTTATCGTTTGATATTTGACGTTTTGACAGGTTTTGTATAGAATTTCTGTCAAAACGTTAAAATTATTTCTCCAGATTAAAGTTATCCGACATTAGTATAATTTGCCCTTAGTCTTTTATTTAACTGCCTCATTGGTACAGTGGTGGCAAGCGCGACTGCTGATCGTGAGGTCCTGGGTTCGATCCCCAGGTAGGCCAAAGTGTTATTGGGCTTTTCCGTTAGGACTTTCTCAGTAGCAGCCCGGAGTTTGTATTTGTGGCCGGTTGATGGTAATAGGCTCGCCTTCTATTACATGGGACTTAATCAGAACTGGCGAAACGAGGGTGTACGAATACACCTCTACCGATCCCTTAGGGGAATACAAGGCGTGATGTTATCCTATTTTTAGTTTTTTTTTTGTTGTATTCCGATTCCGTGATCAATGTAGGTCTGAGCGATGTCACAAAACAGATAGGTACAGAAGTCAATCACATGTATGTACTTCACTTTTCATACCTACACTCGGCGGTCGCTCTATCTATATATCTATCTCTCTCAAGCGCATGGCACTCGCGCTCGCACTCACTCACACTCTGTTCCCAAACGGTCCGAGATATCGTGTCGGTCTATGTGTGCGTTGCTCGAGCGCACTTGTATATAGATTGACTTCTGCACCTATCTATTTTGTGGCGATGTGCTGTCGGTGTCACGACATTAGAGCTAGCTGGGCGCGGTGGTCACGACACGCTAAAGGTCACCTGTCACCAGTTTAGGCACTGACGGCCGAACTACCCTGATTTATCGCATACTTACCTTCTTTATCTTTACATAGTATAAAACAAAGTTGCTCTCGCTGTCTGTACGCTTAGATCTTTTAAACTACGCAACGGATTTTAATGCAGTTTTCAGCAATAGATAGAGTGATTCAAGAGGAAGGTTTATATGCCCCACATTAGTATCTACATTGCACCCGTGCGAAGCCGGGGCGGGTCGCTAGTATTTTGATAAAAATACAAAGAATACGTAAGCTTCATTCTGTGGTAGATTTTTTATTCAGATTGTATATTAATATTGTATTTGGTTTTCAATTGTGCTTAATAGAATGTTCCACTGAACACATTTAAGAACATTCGCTGTTCCATAGAGGGTTTAAAGTTGATAGAATTTCGTTGGATGGCAAGTTGCCAGAACATCGCTATTTACTTGCACAACCTTTCAACAGTACATACATTTTTGTATACAGCATCCCGTTTTAGTGGTTACGAAAACTTTTAACAAAATCATGTTTTAATAGTTTTGTATGTGCTTGAAAATATTTGTTTTAATGTTCCATATTTTGGCTAGCGTTCACAGACATTAATTAGGTACGTCACGCCTGTATTACTAAGGGTTGGACAGAGGTGTATAGGAACACTTATATTTTTTTTATTACTTTATTCAACGAAAAAAAAAACATTATTTTTACAAAAACATCCTGCCAAACTAACAGAGCATTTCGTCGTTATGTTTAAGTCCCATGTAATAGGGGGTGAGCCTATTACCATCAACCGTGCACAAATCTAAACTCCGGGCTGCTACTGAGGAATTCCATACGGAAAAATCCAATAACACTGCTTGACCTGGGGATCGAGCCCAAGTCCTCACGATCAGCAGTCGCACTTGCCACCACCAGATCAACGAGTCATTAATCATTGGAGAGGGAGCGCAGGGCGTTGTCTGTGCGCTGTAACATGCTGGCCCGCAGGTTTGCATGGTGTACCGAACAAGTCAAATTAACATTATTTAAGGCCTTTTGTCAATCTTTTTACACCTGCAGCCTGTGGACTGTATGTATGTATACAGAGCATTGTATGTACACGCAGCGTACATACAATGCTCTGCATGTACAGTATAATGACGCGTTCAGAATACTGTTCGGGCTGCCGCGCTACTGCAGCGCTTCCGCAATGTTTGCGGTGAAAAGCATGGATGATTTTCATGCCATCATGCGGAAGCGTTGTGCGTTTCTTATGAAGCGCATGCGGGCCAGTTCGAACAGCGTACTGAGCGTGTTCGTGAGCCGCTGGGACTCACCGATGTGGCGGCACTGGATGCGACTACACACTGCGGGTGGTCGCGTCCAGGGCTTGGCATAAACTGGGAACAATATATCATATGATACCGAGACCTAGTGGTGCCACTTTGTAATTTTTTATTTCTTTCTGTGGCGTTGCTTTTTATATTATAAGATTTTTTCTTTTTTGTGCTACTAACATATGGACTGTCTGAAATAAATATATTATTATTTCGTTTATTCATTGTATATACATATAAATTATATTTTTAAATATTTCCACAAAAAATATAAAAAATAGTAGCCCACCGGCATCGGGAACAGGGTCCAAGCTACCGGTGGTCAGGGCCTCAGAGAGAGGAACTTCCTGACAATACGTGCCGTGTCCAGAAGTACCGCTTTCTGTATCAGGCCCTTGACCCAGCTGCCCAACGAGAGCCTCATCAGGTGTTGGTCGAGGCTCTTGGCTATTAAGCCATTGGCCGTAACGACTATAGGCACAATGACTGCTGAGTCAACCTCCCACATGTCGACAACCTCGTGAGCCAAGTCTTGATACTTAATTTCTTTATCTTTCTCGGCTTTCACAAGGTTCTCGTCATGTGGGACAGTGACATCAACAATCATTGTGAGACGCTCTGATCGATCTATCACCACTATGTCAGGCTTATTGGCAACAATAGTCCTGTTGGTGATGATAGATCGATCCCAGTACAATGTGATATGACCATTCTCGAGAACTGGGTCGGGCACATACTTGTAGTATGGTACTTCTGCGTCCACAAGGTTGTATTTCAAAGCAAGTTGCTGGTGGATAATCCTAGCCACTAGGTTGTGTCTGATATTATTATTATTAATAACCTTAGACAAAAATTGTTTGTTACTTGCAAATTGCAACGAGTAGGTATGTAAGTCTTCCTACAGACTATAAAAACAGGCTGTTTTCTTGTATGGGAGGACAAACAGCTTTATACTTATATAACGTGTTTATTTCAGTTTACAGTTTATACAAATCATACGCAATAACAATAACAGCAAGCCGATACTAGGTCAAGGTTTTATTTACGGTTCGAGCTAATCTCAAAAGATGGTATCAGAAAAGTATGAACGTAGGGGCAATGAAGACAGCAGTAGTTATTTTCGCTAGCGAAAGAGCAGTGATAGCCTAGTGATGAGACCGTCGGACTGCCAGTCATAGGTGTCGAGTTCGAACCCAAGGCACGCACTTCTGACTTTTCGGTTTCATGTGCGTATTGTATAATTATCACTTGCTTAAAAACGGTGAAGGACAACATCGTGAGGAAACCGGCATGCCTGAGAGATATACATGTATCTCGACGGCATGTGAAGCCAAGTCAGAGGCTCATGGGCGGCATAAACTCTGACACCAGGTTAGTCACTAACCACACGAAAAGAAGAAGATCGCTAGCGAACCGACCTTCTGTTACCTATAGTCCCTATGAGAGACTGGATGTGTTATTAGCTGTCTTTCTTCTCTTCCATGTGGGCGGAAGTATAAAGCCATTTTGACCTATAGATGGATTCATAGAAAGAATGAATTTTCATGGTAGACGATGCCCTAGAAGGACATACATCGATGTTATTGATACTGTTCTTCACAAAGGACAGGTGCGTAGTACTCTCAAACGGCGTGCGAGTATGACAAGATGTATGAATGTGGATGAAGCGTAAGGATCGTAGCATGTGGCGTTCTATAGTTTCTGCCTACCCCATGGGAAAAACTCGTGAGCTTATATGTATGTATGGATTCATATCGAAGTACTATAATGCAGTTTATTGTGTAAAGAAGCTGGAACTATTTTATCAGCATAACTGAAGTACCTATGACTGTGTATGTGTTATTTTCACACAGTTAATAAAATATTTCGAAAAACCCACAACCAACAAAACAGATCCTAAAGTCATCAAAACACCATCAAGTCAAAAGGATTACACGCTAACTCCAGTTTAACTCTACACAAATATTAACCTAACCACCGTTGATTTTAAACTAAAACATGGCCGCCGGGCGGCTAAATAATTTCGCGGCTTTAATGCCCAAGTCAACATGACATACGAAATAAAAAAAACACTCGAAAGCGACGAGCAATGAATAAGCTCTTTAACGAATATACCTATTCATCCTCTACTTATAATTGGATTTCATTTTCGTTCATCCATGCGAAAAATTCCTACAATACTGACTTTTAATGAGTATTAGCATTGAAAAACGTCGTTCTTGACTATGAATAGACTCGTATCTTTTCTGAGGCGAAAAAATGATTAAGTGTGTATTTAGCATTTACCTGCATACTGATGCTCACCATAATGCGTAAAACTGGTGACGTATCATAACATAATCAGTTCATCACTATCTCACTGCATGGGCATGGAGCTCTTCTCAGAATGAGAAGGGTTTTATCTTAGTCGCATTGGCCTGGTAAGTGTTGTCAGATTACACACACCATCGAGAACTTTTTGAAGCCCTCTCAGATGTGCAGATTTCCTCCGGTATTTTCCTTTATCGTTAACGCAAGTGATAATCAAATGGTTAACTACAGAAAACGGTAGCTAGATGAGAATCGTTTTGCGAAAGACAGGAAACTCACTATATAATGGATGAATGAACATTTGCTTGCGAATGCACGACTTATTAGTTCCAGTGAGGTAAGCAAAAGAATTCCCAGCAAGGATCGGATCCAATTGACGTCAGGATAAAACGAAGATTAGCAATTTAATCAGAAAATGAATATATAGAACTTGCATCGTGTGTTTGTGTGGCTGTGTAATCATAATTAAAAGCATGTATTTCCTTCGGATTTCCTTTTCGGTCTAGTCGTGGCTGCTCGACTGCTGATCCTGAGATCCTGGGTTCGATCCCCAGGTCGCGCAAAGTGTTATTGGGATTTTCCGTGTGGAATTCCTCAGTAGCAACCCGGACTTTAGATTTGTGCCCGGTTGATGGCAATAGGCTCGCCCTCTATTACATGGGACTTAAACATAATGGCGAAATGAGGGTGTAACTATACAACTCTGCCCATCCCTTAGGGGAATACAGGCGTGATGTTATGTCATGTGTTAAAATTATTCCTAAGCAATAACAAACGATAATGAATGTACACTAGTCAATATAAAAATTCTAACCACGCATAATACCGTTACAATGTATCTTCACTCTCTGTCACATTTAATTTGCATCTATAATTTTTATCATCACAACACGTGTATTTTAATTCGAACAACAATGTAAGCGTTAATCGATAAAGCCTCTATTACCTACGGAGGACATTTTTTATTCTTTTTTTCAATAAAAAATGTTAACAAAGGATGCATGCTGACGCACTAATCGTCCTTCCGTATCGCATCACGTATGCAATCACAACAATGATTCATCCAACCCGCGTTTCTGTATTGTAGATATAATAAAAAATATATCTTTATATAGGTATATATAATTCGACTGTACGTGTGTACGTCAGTCACTGAACTCCTCCTAAACGGCTGGACCGATTTGGATGAAATTTTGTGTGTATATTTCAATGGGTTTCTGGATGCTTTGAAAACACAATTGGACCCGGTACGTAGCGCTGCTTTTCCGGGCAAGACGACGTCTGCCGGGTCCGCTAGTATTATATATTTCAGACATAAATATCAGACCATAGGTTGTTAGTGATGAGTTAGTAACAGATTGTCTAAACTTCCATCCCCTATTTTACCCCCTTAGGATTAGAAAATAAGGGATGTATTTTTTTCCAAAATTCTTTTCTTAGTGCTTGCCTTCATCTCAAAAGGAACCTAATGTCCAAATTTCAAGTTTGTAGCCCCAGCGGTTTAGGCTCTGCGTTGATGAATCAATCAGTCAGTCAGGACAAGTAATTATATATGTATAGATTAGTATATTAGTACTTACCGTACTGTAGTTATTGCCGTACGTAATGCATCGATTCACTGCATCGAAACACTCTGTCTCATTTACATGTCTGTATAGCGCCACACCATGTCGAAAATTCGCGACTCAATAACGGCGTAATTACGCCTCCAACGCTTTTAAAACTACCCGCGAAGCACCAGGCTGAAATTACGTGGCGCCTGGCAGATGTGAAACATCGAAGCTCATTTTGTCAAAAAAAGCTGGCCGAATCAAAACGAAGAGAGCCGACGAGTTACGAAGGTCTGCCATTGCGAGCATCGCCACGCAATAGCTGCTTTCACACCCGTACCGCTCCATCAGATGTTTCACATCAAAAACATAGCTGTCGAAGTTCGGTCACGTAATTTCGACATGGTGTGGCGCTACACTTACCATTATAAATTCAAACCACTGACACTTACTGCTAAGTTAACAGTCAAAGTTTCTAACGTATCAGTGTTTGAAGAATTTTATTAGTGGTTAAGTTAGACTAAACTATAAAGTTATAGAATCGACTTCTTAGACTGGCGTTCACCATCGTTAATTCTCTGGTTAAATAAACGTTTAGTCGAAAAATGCACTAGAATTTTAGGTGAACGGTTGTTTAACGAAAATTTTTAATTTTGGGGAACACCACCCTCAGAATGATAAACGCCTTTTATAAGAACAGCTACGTTGTTACTGATAGAACAAAATATCTTAAGTTGAAAGTGAAAATGAACTTGATTTCTTTTAGATCACATCTGTTGAACACAAACACGACAACAATATTAATCCGAGAGCCTTATTGTAAAGGGTTATGGGTTAAACATGCACTGATCATCAGTAGCTCGTAGCTAATTACCAACCGTGCGGATCATACGATTTGCGAGGTTAAGCTGCGCTTGCCGCGGTCAGTCCGTGGATGGGTGACCGTTCGTTACACATCAAGACCCCTCCGTGCCTAGGAGAGCACATTAAACAGTCGTTCCTGGGTGTCATACGAATACCTATGACAGTCGTTACGGGAAGTCAGAAGCCCGAAAGTCTAACAACTGGTCTAACCTTAGAATATCGGCATTGCCCAGTAGGTAACTGGTTTGTGGAGGTCTGATGGCAGTCGTTTCGTGTAAAATAATGGTATTCAGCGCATCTGGTTAGACTGGAAGCTGACCACCACATAGTTGGGATAAGGCTACGCAGAACACACTAACCATCACATTCGCAATTGCTAACAAACAATGAATAGTGGTGTTATCTGACCAGTAAACATTTGAGGGAAATGAAACAAAAACTCACGAGCGACGAATTGATTAAAAGGACAGTCTGAAATTGGAGCCAGAATATCAGATACAATATAGAATACGGAATATAGATATTTCACTCTTGACTTTGTGGTTCCAAAAATATCACTGCTGCTTTTTATTTTTGGATATGAAGGTTTTATATCCAACAAAATAGCGTTTTTAAATAAAAAGCAACGAGAATGGCGATCAAATCGTCACCTCGCCCGCCGCTTTTGCATCGCTTAAACTGAATTAAATGTTCGTCAAAAAGCTGTGTTTTTATGTGAAAAAGCTTTCTCGCTTTTATACGAACGCTATAGATTAAAACAAATTTGCCTTTTTTTGTCCATTTGTGTCACAGCTAAAAAGAATTTACGTTTATTGAGGGCCTGTTAGATAGAGTACACAAAAATTCCTCTGCGTTCTATTGTACACATCTATCTTCAACATTCAAAATAAAAGTAGAATTATCTAGCTCTCTCTTTTCAATTTTGTTATTAAACTGGTATTTTATGTATGTGACATGTCGTTTAAAATTGTAACAGTATCACACAGAAACACTGCCCTTTTAAACGGTTAATTAGCTTCACTTCGTATATTCGTTTGATTCAAATCTTGAGACAGATTTTTCAACTACTTCTGCTTAACCTATATTCCTGAAACTTCGCACACAAATTCCATTCTTATGACAATACAACATTATAATAGTTTCAATCTTTAATCCTCAAATCCTGATGCTGCAGGCATACTGCAAGATAAAACCGTATAATTTAAAAGATTTTTTTAAGGGGTTATTGGTAACTAGCGACCCGCCCCGGCTTCGCACGGGTGCAATGTAGATACTAATGTGGGGCATATAAACCTTCCTCTTGAACACACTATCTATTAAAAAAAACCGCATCAAAATCCGTTGCGTAGTTTTAAAGATCTAAGCATACATAGGGACAAACAGAAAGCGGGAGCGACTTTGTTTTACCTATACTATGTAAAGATGAAGATAATAATATTATATTTAACTTTTCATGACAAAAAAGCAGTGGCAACCTTAATCCAATCTTCAAAGTTTACCCAACACTACCGGTTTATTTATAGTTAGAAGCCGTAACTTCGTCCGGTTATTAAAACTGGATGGCAGATTCGTGATATGTCGACAAGCAATCTTTTCTTTGCTTTCGCCCCATTTTCACCCTTAAGTTTATTACATAATATATGCCCGCACCTTTCTGTAGATATAGACTGTCTGATGTGAGGTCGAGGCGTGTCTAAATAAAATAAGTCTGAAACTGTTTCAGAAATAGGCCGAAGAGTTTATTTATGTTTTAGGTCAGTGAAGTTTATTTACGAAAGATTTTTAAATTAGTTTTTTTCTATTAATGTTGTCGAACCTTTTTTATCACACATACTAACCTCAGTGACAATTTTCTGACTATAGATGACTAGATACTAGGTGACGTTTTATTTCGGATAAGATAAATGTAAAGTAAATTAACAATTTACCTACTGTATTGAAATAAGGTGACACGCGACGTAAATAATATTTTCAACCGCCTGGGCGATCCGTCTAACCTTGTATATAACTAACTAAAACTCATAATCTCTTCTGTTTAACTGTGACCAAGCTTTTACTAAACAAACAACCTTTATCTAAAACAATTTTATTGAGTCAGTTGTATATTATGAATTATGCAAAATTGCCAAATAACCATCTTAACGCAACATCGGAGCGGCCTTAAAGTCCAACAGCCACACTGCTGGACTTTAAGCCCCTCCGATGTTGCGTTACCGAAATATTAAATTGATTAATTGAACTGGAAAGTTTACTATCAACTTAGGGTGGTATTCACCAACATAAATTCTCAAGTTAAACATTTCAGTAATCGATTGATTAACCAGACTATTAATGATAACGCCTGAAAAAGGCAACAAGTTTAAGAGAGCTATTTATATCTATACTAATATTATAAAGCTGAAGAGTTTGTTTGTTTGAACGCGCTAATCTCAGGAACTACTGGTTGAAATTGAAAAAATATTTTTGTGTTGGATAGTCCATTTATCGAGGAAGGTCATAGGCTATATAACATCACGCTACGACCAATAGGAGCGGAGTATATATGAAAAATGTTGCAAAAACGGGAAAAATGTCCACCCGTGCGAAGCCGGGACGGGCCGCTAGTGTATTATAATACCTTATGTACACTTAGTTGGCAAAATAAATAGATACATTAGTCTGGAAATCAGTTGTTTCAAATGTTTTGTTAGTATGAATCATTAGGGCCTTCTTTTCTCGTGTCGAAATGATTTAGGGCCTTCATCCAGCAACTATCTCTATGACACATTTCATCCTTTCCTTTAGTCTTAACATAAGGGTGTGGCGACACATGCGGACTACGCAGCACAAAGATGGTGTAGCAGACTGCATAACATAACATCACGCCTGTATTCACCGAAGGGTTGGGCAGAGGTGTATAGTAACACCCTCGTTTCGCCGTTATGTTTAAGTCCCATGTAATAGGGGGCAACCCTATTGCCATTAACCGGACACAAATCCAAACACCGGGCTTCCACTGAGGAATTCCATACGGAAAAACCCAATAACACTTTGCCCGACCCGGGGATCGAAGCCAGGACCTCACGATCAGCAGTCGCGCTTGCCACCACTAGACCAACGAGGCAGGCAGACTACAGCGACAATAATGACAACTCTCAAATATGATGTCACTGAATCCTGCATCGCGATATCAAGCATCTCCCATTGGGCTTAGCCCGCCAGGCACCTGTCTAGTTGTAAGATCCTCCCTTTTCATTGGAGGGACACCATACCTCGTACCTCCGCAAGGGCGTGAATTCACAATACGAGCTTGAAACTCACACACCCAATCCATTTCCATCGAAATGTACACGGAATCTTAAATGCAACAGATTCCAATGCAATGGACTGTTTGTAATAGTCCAGTACAGTAATACCCCGACTTACGCTACCCCGTTTTACGCGAATTGGGAGATACGCGGTTTTTCTTTTTGATCATCGCGCGCATCGGCGTGTTCGGTTTACGACAAGTTCGAACATGTTCCGTGTGGAATAACAATTCCAATTCCGTAAAACATTACGTACGCAGTGCAAATTCGGTTTATGACACAAACTTTATACGTATTTATATGCAAGGTTGAACCCCGACTTACGCGAATTCGACTTACACGGCTATCTTTTGGTCCCACCTATCGCGTAAGTCCGGGGTACTGTACAGACATACTGGTATAACAGAATGAGCTCTAATTCACACGATCACTGATGATTGCGTGAGACTTAATTCATCGAATTGAATATACTAGTATAATGGAATGTACAATGCAAACTGCAATATACGATTAACATTTCCCTATAATCCTATAGGCACAAAACCGATAGGTACAGAAGTCAATCACATTATGTACTTCACTTTTCATACCTACGCTCGGCGGTCGCTCTATCTATATATCTATCTCTCTCAAGCGCATGGCACTCGCGCTCGCACTCACTCGCACTTTAGTCCCAAACAGTCCGAGATATCGTGTCCGTGAGCAGTGGCTAAGTGTGCGTTGCTCGAGCGCACTTGTATGTAGAATGACTTCTGCACCTATCTGTTTCGTGGTATAGGTGATATCATGATCGTATTCTAATCTGAGATCACTATTTTGTAGTCCACATAACAGGCAATGGGTTGTGTATTCACACATTATGGAAAAGTTTCAAGTCAACTTCCTTACATCATCATCATACCATCATGCCTTGTACTCCCCGAAGGGTTCAGCAGAGGTGTTTTAGTACACCCTCGTTTCGCCAGTTTTTTTTAAGTCCCAAATAGGGGATGACCCTATGACACAAATCCAGACTCCGGGCTGCTACTAAGAAATTCCTAATAGAAAATCCCAATAACACTTTACCCGACCTAGGGATCGAATTCAGGACCCCATGCTCAGCAGTTGCAACAAGGCAGTCATATCCTTAAAATTTTATCAAAACCGTTAACGCTTATTGAAGAAGATTTTTTAGGATATCCTTCTTCATGATCTCATAGAAATAGTAATAGTAACACATAAAAATACAACGAATACACTAATACCTACATTAATACTATTGTATTATAAATTGTATTCTATTCTATTGCTAAGAGAAAAGAGCGTAGCGTAATTTCACCGTAGCATTAATATCCCGGTAATGCCGTAGCACTACGAGCTACGACGTAACGCTACACGACGGCTCGCTTTAATGCGGATGAAACTATGAAACTGTAAATTGTATGGAGTTAGATATTAGCTTATAGTGGAAATTGTATGGAAATGAGAGGTTCCTGGCTAAATGACTTCCGGGCAAATTAATCATATCTAAGATCGATTAACATTCTTCTTCTTTTTGTGTGGTTAGTGAATAACCTGGTGTCAGAGTTTATGCCGCCCATGGGCCTCTGACTTAGCTTCACATGCCGTCAAGAAATATCTCTCAAGCATGCCAGTTTCCTTGCGATGCTTTCCTTCACCGTTTTTAAGCAAGTGATAATTACTTATACAATACGCACATGAATCCGATAAATCAGAGGTGCGTGCTTTAGGTTCGAACTCGAGACCTATGACTTGGCAGTCCGACGGTCACACCACTAGGCTATCACTGCTGTTAATATTAATTCTAACTTTTTTTGACGACTCGTTTTGTGCAGTGGCTGAGCGATCGGCTTCTAGCTACGTGTCGTGGGTTCGATTCCCACACGGAACAAATATTTGTATGGCCTACAGATAGTTGTTCTGGGTCTGGATGTTTGTGCGTATGAAGATTTGTGTTAATTGTAAACGTACCCACGATACTGGAGAAATACCAGCAGGGGACAAAATAAAAAAAAAAAAACTGAATATGAAAAGAATCCGCATCTTACTGCCCTGGTCCCAAGTTACTTGGGGTCGGCGCAATATGTTTTTCTCTTCCACTCTTCCCTGTCAGCTGTCTCATTATCATTTACTCCCTATCTTTAATATCCTCCTTCACACAATCCATCTATCTTTTCTTAGGTCTCCCTGTCCCCCTCCATCTATCAACATTCATATTCATCACTCTCAATCAATCAATCAATATCTTTATTGTGGATCATAGGTAGGTACATAATACAGGTCTTAAATAATTAAATTGTGCTCAGCTATGTCCCGCCCATAGGACATACAATAGTCACTTACAGGAAAGTTAAATGAAATACATTAAAAATACATTATTAAATTAAAGTTACAAAATATTTAAAAATTCATACAGAATTTATAGGGAAAAAATAAACACAAGTAGGTACACATTAGTGGCCTGACACATGTGACTAAGAGAGGGGCTCTTAATCACATGTGTTTCATCCCTCCTCATCACATGTCCATACGATTTCTTTCTTTCTTTCACAAACGCTTTCTTTTCAACTTTTCTGAATATGAAAAGAATGCATATGTTAAATGGTCCAAAATTTCAGCTGTTCCAACTTCGCCGTCACTTATAAATGCTGGCTTTCAAGATAACAAAACATGTTCACAGTTAACATTCCTCCCGAAATCCAGGTCACTCGTGAAATAATGCCCGAGTACGTAGCAACACATAAATAACTCTGCAAAGTTATTCATATTGTTTGGAGCCCTCCCGGCTTATGCTAATGTAGGGGGATCATATGTAAATAATAACGGGAACACGCACCGATCCCCAGTTAACTTCGTGCTTCAACCATTTAGAACTGAATTAAAAATGTTTTGTATGAATTAGTACTTTTTGAACAGCCTCTTTGATCTAATGGTGGCAAGCGCGACTGTTGGTCGTGAGGTCCTGGTTTCGGTTCCCAGGTCGGGCAAAGTGAGGCGGGCCGCGATGTCGTTTGGAACGCATCGCGGCTGAGTGCGGGAGGCCGCGGCGGGAGAGGAGTGCCGGTATTACGGTGCGCCGTTCTCCCTACCTTCCGCGGCCTAGACGGGGCCGCCACCGTCAGATGGCGGACGCGGTGGGGCCGCAGGGGAAGAGGAGTGGCGGTGTGTACCTGGCCGCCCTTTCTATCCTCTGCGGCCGAAAAGTGGTAGGTGGCGGGGCCACTAATCTGACCCGTCGCAGGGGGACCAGGGGTGCCCAGACACGGGGTAGTCTGGCACCCATGTACTTGTTTGGTCCCCAGGGTGGTCACGGCGTACCATGTGTTCTGGTGCGCCGGTGATGTGAGGTGCCCCCCGCGCCTCTCAGGACGTCGTGGGGTTTCCCCAAGTAAAAAAAAAAAAAAAAGTCGCGCAAAGTGTTGTTGGGTTTTTCTGTGTGGAATTCCTCAGTAGCAGCCCGTAGTTGGGATTTGTGCCCGTTTGACGGCAATAGGCTCGCCTGCTATGGGACTTAAACATAACGGCGAAATGAGGGTGTTACTATACACCTCTGCCCAACCCTTAGGGGAATACAGGCGTGATGTTATGTTATTACTTTAATGGTAATCTCCATACGGGATTGTATAAAGAGTCAAAGTAGCAAAATGAATTGAAAAAGTACATGATTGTTACTAATAGCACCTATTTTGTTATTACTTATAGCTTAATCCCTACCTTTCTTCCTATAGTTCTGCCTAGCCTTTTCCCAACTATATTGGGGTCAGCTTCCAAATTAACTAGACCGACTGCCATCAGACCTCCGCAACCCAGTTACAAGGCAATTCCGATATCCTAAGGTTAGACCGTTGTCAGACTTTTGGGCTTCTGACTTCCCATAACGACTTTCTAGGTATTAGTATAACACCCTAGACTGCCTGTTTAACGTGTTCTCCGTAGCACGGAGGGATCTCGATGTGTTACAAATGGTCACCCATCCACGGACTGACTGTAACAAGCGCAGCTTAACCTTGCAAATCATATGATACGCGTGGTTGTTAATCGGCCACGAGCCCCTCCAAAGAATGCTATATTTGTTCATGGGGCATTATTTTAAGATGATTCTAATAACATATTTATGTAGACCATATTATGATCACCTACACCAATCCTAAACATTATGCTGCCCTACTTTCCTCCTATAAATAACTAGTACCTGGATGACCGGTTCATTTTTGGTAAATCGACGTTTTCTAAAAATGAAACCTAGCTAGATCGATTTCCCGCCCCCGAAACCCCCTGCATACTAAGTTTCATGAAAATCGTTGGAGCCGTTTCCGAAATTCAGATTATATATTACTTGCGGCCCGTCCCGGCTTCGCACGGGTGGAAATTTTTCCCGCTTTTGCAACATGTTTCATTTATGCTCCGCTCCTATTGGTCGTAGCGTGATGTATATAGCCTTTAACCTTCCTCGATAAATGGACTATCCAACACAAAAATAATTTTTCAATTCCAACCAGTAATTCCTGAGATTAGCGCGTTCAAACAAACTCTTCAGCTTTATAATATTAGTATAGATAATACATAATATACAAGAATTGCTTGTTTAAAGGTATTAGATAGATAATACACTTTCCTAAAACAAGCTAGGCGAATATTTATAAACAACCTCAAGCGTTAAGATATTTCCATCAAAGAAATTAAAGAGCCACCGTGCAATCCGATCTATCTACAAGATTAAGCAACGTTGCTGCAGTCAAGTCGCTGACGGAAGAATATTTTTTCATATTAAAATCCCTCCGTAAGCTTGAGCTCCGTCCATTCGAAAACTGTATGCATTAATAACAGGAGGGATACTCATATTATTTATGCATTCATAGATAATTGTAATTAATTAATCTTGTCAAGCTGACTTCTGTCTCCAAAAATACTGGACGAGCCGGAATAATGTCAACAGCAACCTGCGGAAGCTTGTGGTTTTATCGTCTTCTGATATAAGCGTATTAAAAAGGTTACATTGCATAATATATCAAGCCATTCTCACAGGTGATCAGGCAGGTCTTTTTTTTATCTGTACCTTGAATGAAACAGTGTCCTTTTTGCAGTTTCTCAATGAATCATGTAATGCATTTTTTTGATATTCAAATGTCGTAGACATGAATTACAATCCAATAGAGGTGTATGTAGACATGGGTCGGATTAGGTAAAAACTATATCTAATCCACCGAATCCTATTATTTAAAAATACCTAATACATTTACGTATTAAACGTAAATCAATGCTCGTCCCTTCTCTGTTTGAGAAGAGGATTTCGCCTTGCTGTGGGACAATGATAGGCTAGTTTTATTATAGAAAGCATAGTCAAACATGCTGCCTCATGGTCTAGTGGTGGCAAGCGCGACTGATGATTGTGAGGTCCTGGGTTCGATCCCCAGGTCGGGCAAAGTGTTATTGGGTTTTTCCATGCGGCAGCCCGGAGTTTTGATTTGTGTCCGCTTGATGGCAATAGGCTCGCCCCCTATTACATGGGACTTAAAAATAACAGTGAAATGAGGGTGCTATTATACACCTCTGTCCAACCCTTCGGGGAATACAGGCGTGATGTTATGTAGTCAAACATATTATTTAATTTTTAAAGAACAATTTCCGTGGCTAATACAGCGTTAAATATTTTTCTACTTAAATAAAGCAGTAAAGTATAGCCATTCATATTTCAAGGCTAATCTGCAAAATGGCTTCGCACATAGCTCTCATACAATATATCAATAAACATTTATTGTATTTACTTTAGCCGCAATAGCCGTTCTAAAATATAACTAACATTTTGGGAAAATTGCTCAGGAGATAATTCTCTCTGATAAAATTTTCGTATTGTTATACTAACACCCATATTCTAAGACGTTCCTCCAAAACTTACTCGACTCGACTCCACCTCGACTCAGTCTTTTTCATTACCATCGGTAGTTATAGTTGACATAAACGTCCTCGACTCGAGATTTTACCTTAGTCGAGGTAAGGAATCATCTGTCAAACTCAAGGTACCTCGGAACCTACATTAAGGAAGAAAGTGTCAAAGTTCGTATGTAACAAAAATGAATTTTGAAGACTTTATCGAATATGCTTACGATAATCCTTACAACTATTTATCGCGGCGTTATTTGCGCGATGCAAATAATTCAAATTATGACGTAATGACTCAGTCGAGGAACCTCAAAGTTCTCTCCAAATTGCGACTACGAATACGATTTTGAAGATGTTTTCGAGGCCGTCCTGAGTCGAGTATGAGTCGAGTAAGTTTTGGAGGAAAGTCTTAGAATATGGGTGTGTGTTCCGTACAGAATTCTATTCCGTGCGACTAACGGCAGATATTGATAACCGATCTCAATCCAAAATCTCTGGATCATCTGGATGGTTTTTGACATTATTTCTGTTAAATTTCTGTCATAAACCATGAAATGGCAGTGATAGCCTAGTGGTGTGACCGTCGGACTGCCAAGTCATAGGTCTCGAGTTCGAACCCTAGGCACACACCGCTGACTTTTCGGATTCATGTGCGTATTGTATAATTATCACTTGCTTAAAAACGCACCGACTTCTGAAACTGTTAATTTTATAATATGATAATTATTTTATTCTTTTTTTCGTTATATTGAAGTCGGTTTTATTTTTGTTAAAATGTTTTTTCTTACCTTCAAAAACCTATCAATATAAAGATATCAATCCAAAGATTTTGGATTGAAATCGATTATTAATATCGGCCGTAAATACACAGGGTGGCCCAACGGTAGGCAAACAAAAATAATTTTGGTGGCCACCTGCTGCTTTATAGTTTAATAGAATTCAGTTTGACGTACGTTAGTACATTAGGTACATGTCCTTGTTAGAGTATGTGTATATTATTTATTCTATCTAAAAGGTTACCTATTTATCTTGTAAAATAAACGCTAGAGGTGATCTCAGAACAAAATTGTCTCAATAAATTAGAAGTGCGATCCATCAATCTCTTGTTCAATAAGAGTA
The DNA here is from genome assembly GCA_910594945.2 of Amphipyra berbera. NCBI lineage: Eukaryota > Metazoa > Arthropoda > Insecta > Lepidoptera > Noctuidae > Amphipyra > Amphipyra berbera. The sequence goes on along the minus strand of OU343128.1, from coordinate 17,286,664 downwards.
TTTGTTGTCCCGCACCCAGTAAAGCGAATTTAGTCTCTGCTTAGCGACAGTATTTTATTTTTCTTCTATATCGTTTATATCTATGAAAATATTTACTTTATTAGTGATGTTGATCTAGGAATTATTGAAGAAGGGTCCGCTGTAGAAATGGATGTTTTTTTCATGTGTCTGTGTTATGCCGGATTCACGCTAAACTTAGGGCGCGTTCCCACCATGTCGTGACGATTAATTTATCGTTAGACGACTGCCGTCTTTAGCTGTTCCCATTATAACGAATGTTTGTCGTCATTTTTTTTTTATCGTTTAGCGACCATCGTATCTAGCTGTTCCCATTGGATCGCGACGACATTTATCGTTACACGGCAGTCGCTTTGTCGGTTGCTCATCAGTAGCAAGCTACAAGACGAGACGATATTTTTATCGTGGCCACGACAGATAGTCGTAACAACGACACATGATTTGCCGTCGTGACGTTTTTTTATCGTTTTACGACTGTCGTGCTAGCCGTTCCCATTGACTTGACAATCTGTCGTCACTGCAAAAACAAGTCGTGAACGACAGTTAATCGTGTCGTCTTATATGTGAACACCTCCATTTAAATATATAAGCCACAACACTAAAAACTACACGATTATCTGTCGTCACGACAAAGTGGAAACGCGGCCTTACGCGTCCTACGCTACACGACACGTCTTATACAAAATATAACATAATATCTCGCCTGTATTCCCCTAAGGGTTGGGCAGAGGTGTATAGTGACACTCATTTCGCCGTTATGTTTAAGTCCCATGTAATAGGCTGCGAGCCTATTGCCATCAACCGGGCACACATCCAAATTCCGGAATGTTACTAAGGAATTCCACACGGAAAACCCCAATAACAATTTGCCCGACCTGGGGATCGAATCTGACCGACGAGTCTATTAAAATATGTATATGAATCCGATAACGTCAGATGCACCTACTGACGCGTCACGACACGACACGTAAGTCGAGTCTTCTTCTTGTCGTGTGGTTAGTGACTAACCTGGTGTCAGAGTTTATGCCGCTCATGGGCCTCTGACTTGGCTTCACATGACGTCGAGAAACATCTCTCAGGCATGCCGGTTTCCTCACGATGTTTTCCTTCACCGTTTTTAACCCCCGACGCAAAAAGAGGGGTGTTATAAGTTTAACCGCTGTGTGTGTCTGTCTGTCTGTGTGTGTGTCTGTCTGTGGCACCGTAGCTCTTAAACGGGTGAACCGATTTGAGTGCGGTTTTTTTTATTTGAAAGCTGGTTTTCTAGCGAGTGATCTTAGACATGTTTTATTAAAATCGGTTCAGCCATTTCAAGGTTATCAGCTGTTTTGTTAGCTGCGGTAGGGTTCTTAGACGCATAATGTGTATTACTTTACTTTCAAACATACGTGTGAAATAAAATTTGAAACACTCATGTATGCTAAATAACTATGCAAGATTATGAAATTCTTGGTCTGATGCTGCAGCCAGGATAACCAGTGCACTAGTACACTCTTGAAAAAATAATAACATATATGTCGTGTTTGGATTCGTTTTGATCAGTATTTGATTCTACGTGCAATTCAATGGTGGCGACATGATGAGCTGATGCTGCAGCCAGGATATCCAGCACACTAGTACACTCTTGAAAAAATAATAGCAGATATATGTCGTGTTTGGATTCGTTTTGATCAGTATTTGTTAGCTATAATTTATGAAGATCTGTTCAGGCGTTTGAAGATCATCAGCTCATTTCCTATTTGACAAAAGGGTCTTACCAACTTTCACTGGTCCGATTGATTTGAAATTTGGTGTACTGTTACTTTGGTGGTATTTCCAAGACATGGCAATGATGCTGCAGTATCAAGTAGTCTGCAGGATACCCAACCCCTCAGCAACTTATAGCAGATATAGCATCTTTGGGCTCATAAGAATGGTCCCAATGAGTAGATGTTAGATAGATGATGGTTTCTACTAGTAATTTAAAAAGTATTAAATAAAAATTAAATTTAAAAATTTAAAAAACCCCCGACTCAAAAAAGAACCCCTAAAAGGTAAAAAATAAAATGTGTTTATTGGCCATTTAACTTTATTAAAAGTACCTAGTAATATTTTGATTCAAGCGTCGTCACGTCGGGGGACCGCTAACTAAATAAATAAAAAAAAACAGAATACAAAAAAAGAGGCTTGGTAATGATAATTTACTTAGCGGTCCCCCGACGTGACGACGCTTGAATCAAAATATTACTAGGTACTTTTAATAAAGTTAAATGGCCAATAAACACATTTTATTTTTTACTTTTTAGGGGTTATTTTTTGAGTCGGGGGTTTTTTAAATTTTAAATTTTATTTTTTAAGCAAGTGATAATTATACAATACGCACATGAATCCGAAAAGTCAGAGGTGCGTGCCTTGGGTTTGAACCCGAGACCTGTGACTTGGCAGTCTGACGGTCACACCACTAGGCTATCACTGCTATTGCGGCTAGTCTAGTGGGAATCGGGTATTAGTCTCGACCCTTTTTTAACGTGGGGAAAATCCTCATTGATATCCTAAGGAAGGTGGGGGGTTATGTCGGAGTCTTACCGACTAAAACCACCACAATGATCCTCCTAGGATCTATAACCGTTGTTGCCGGATTCGCGAGTGCATTCACCGTAACCCTGGTAAAGACCTATTTTAGACCATGCATCTAAATTAATAAAAAAAATGTTCTGCCTAACCTTTTTCCTAACTATGTTGGACTCAGCTTCCAGTCTAACCAGACGCGGCTGAATACCAGTATTCTACATGGAGCGACTGCCATCAGTCCTCCGCAACCCAGTTACTGGGCAATGCCGATATCCTAAGGTTAGATTATCAGACTTTCGGACTTCTGATTTCCCGTAACGATATCATTGGCATTCGTATGACACCCTGGACCAACCTGTTTAACGTGCTCTTGGAGGCACGGAGGGGCCTCGATGTGTAACGAACGGTCACCCATCCATGAACTGACTGCGGCAAGCGCAGCTTAACCTCGCAAATTGTATGATCCGTGCGGTTGGTAATTAGTGTTGAGCCCCTCTTCCTCCACGAGCTCCTAATGAAAAATATAATATTTTTGCTTATTTCTGACTGATATGGAAACAATTTTTTTATAAATAAAGGTAGGCACTCTTTTTGTTGAAATGTTACAAATGAAAGGTAAAACAGGCAACAGAGCGTGAATTCCATCAAAAATATGTTATTAAAATAACATGAATAGTTTTTATTACGAAGCTAAATAATGTTACCAGCTTCATTAAACATTTTTTTATATTTCACGACAATATTTATTTTCAATCTCTGCCAGTTTGACATTTGACATATTTTAACAATCAAACTTTTATTATTTGGTAAAAATGTACATTCTGACTTGGAATTTTAATTTGTATTATTTAATTTTTTTATATTTAATTTATATTTTATATTTAAATCTGATATTACCGTAGTCACATGTTTGAAATTTTTCTAAGAACTATTCGAAGACCAAGCGCGATAATTATGTCGCCGCTGAGTACAGCTGTGTATGATGGATCAACCTGGCCAGCAGTGTTCTACTGTGTTCTATGTGTGTACACATTTGTGGGTATATATCTAAAATATTTACGGATTAAATATAATTAATTAAAAAATAATGAGTTTCCTTTACAACAGTTGCACTGTAAAGCCGGGTACTGACCGGCGTTACGGGGCGTAATGTAACGTGTTACACAGAGACCGTTCGTGCAGTCAGTACCGGGAAACAAGGCGCTTGTGACGTACTGACCGCACGAAGGCTCGCTGTGTAACACGTTACATTACGCCCCGTAACGGTGGTCAGTACCCAGCTTAAGTGAAAATATCAAATTTTAAATGGTTTTCTATGAACAGTTCAGTGTTTTGCAGTAAACTCTAGTTTATAACCGGTTGGCTGCCTAACTGGTTCGTTTTTGGCACAGAAAATGCCAGCCCATATCTCTTAGTGGGCAAAAGGTAAATAGATTTGGTCAAGGGACGAGCAGTAGTTTCCTTCTTTGCAGTAATAGCAACATACTGCGATTATATTATCAATCCATCATCATCAATCAATCGTTGCGGTGGTCTATGAAGAAGTCCATGTACAGCAGTGTACTTTGACATCCACTGACGCTTCAGAGGCCCAACTTTTAGATTATTGGTAAAATGTGACTATTTGAGAACATGGGGGTAAATAGAATTCTGTTAAGAAACGTGCTTCGAAACCACAGCAGCTATGTACTTACGATTTCAATGTTATTGTATATTTTTTGGGTTAAAAAGTAAGTCGAAAATTCTCCTATACGTACTATGTTCATGACAATTAGCCGCATTTTAGAGTAAAGATTTGCCTTGTGGTCTGCTATACAATTATCATCGCAGTCATATACAACATGTAACGTAATTAACTCACACCCTCAAACACCCCAATTAGAATATTATGTTATAATCATAATCATACACTGAAATTTTAGTTTAACATGTATATGCATTGTTATTTACTAAATTAACGTTCTTGAAAAAAGGTTTATTTTTCTTTATTTTGTATTGAATGAAGGAATTTGTATTAATACAAATAAAAATGCACTTTTAAAAGTCTTTTTGCCTTGATTTACGGTCCATTTCAGTTTGTTTTGACTGTACAGGGGTAATGTGACTAATTTCCGCAGTTTTAATTAATTTTGGGATAAAAAATTACCTATATTAAAAATGATAGAAATCGATTCAGTAAACGATTCTGAACAAACTACTTTCAGGATGTGCGTTAATTATGTAACATATTGTATAATAATCCGTAATGAATATTAGGTAATTTAATTTTCATTCATCAAAACTTATGGTTGCTACCAAAAAACATCAATTAAACGGCCCCAGTATTAAATAAAAGTAATTATTTTCATTTAATAAAAAAAAATCAATAGATCTCTATTAGGTATGACAATCTTGCTTTATCAAAACTAATCAAAATAATGAAATGAAAATATGAGTAAACACTGTTAAAACGCCCGCGACCCTGACGGGGACATTTTTGCGACAGCCCAAACAGGCGGATAGAAATCCATTTATCCTAATTACATAACAGTCGGACAATGACGGGTAATGCGTAACTTTATGGAGCCGGGCAAGCCTGGGCATGTTTGTGCCCAGTTGAACATAACTGTGGCTATAGCTGGCTGTATAATTATCTACACGCAACCTTGTAGGGTCAACCGTCTTGAATAAATATTGACAATTCACCTCAGTTGAACAGATTCAATAGTACCTAAAGTTCAATCAACTGAACAAAACTATTCTGGAACTTAATGTGGGAGGATACGTACGCGGTCTTGATATAAATTGAATGACTGTGTCGTGGAACTGCAAGTATACTCCACCAAGAAGAACACAGCCTGCTTAGTTGTCGGCAATAAGACTGACAAGCATATCGTCACCGGAAAGCCAATTGGATTGGGTTTTTTAAACAACAATATATATAACTCATTTTGGCCAAAAATGGCGCTTAAGTAGTATTGGCTTTCCGGTGATGATATAATTTTGGGCTCCAATGCATAATATCAGCAAGCATATTGGATCACCCGCGCGACGGCGACGGTGCAACGAGTATTGCCAAGGAGGGTTGACGTCAGGCAGGCGGCCGGTCATAAAACAATAAGCCAAAACCTCTAACAACATGGATTTATGAAATACATGTTGTGCCGACCTCACCTAATGTGGGATAAGGGCAGGGAGAAGAAGAAGTACGCGGTCTTCAACAATGTGCAAAAACTACTACCTACTATAAATATAGGAACACGAATAATTCTTTAACAGAACATCCAAATGCTATTGTTTAACCAGCGTTTGCTCAAATTTCTACCAAGAATTTGGTAAAAATAAATAAGTTCGCTTCGTAGCATTCATGTTTATTTTCCTTTATGTTTCGAACATTATGGCAGGTGACGTGAAACCTGTGAAGACAGTGACTAGACATCAGGACCTAAAAGCTAATCTTATCATAATAATCCTGCATGGAACTGATCTTCCCTAAAATTACCAAACTGATGCTTTGGTTCAAAAATAAAACCGGCCAAGTGCGAGTCGGACTCGCGCACGAAGGGTTCCGTACCATTATCTACAAAAACGGCAAAAAAAATCACGTTTGTTGTATGGGAGCCCCCTTAAATATTTGTTTTATTTTAATTAAATTATTTATTTTTAAAGTGAATATACAAGGTTAGTCGGAAAGGGGGTACTAAGCCAAAAGGGTGTTAAAGTACCTTTAATAAGGTATAACTTTTGTTCTACAACTTTCCCCAAAACTCGATAATTTAAGAGAAATAGATATTCAAAGATTTCGTAAAAAATATGCTAAAATCTATCTGTTCATAGCTATGATCAGCTGTTTGTACAATTTAGGTCATATTTGTAGTCACGGATTATAAAATTAATTATCTGAATTCATAACTAAAGCAGGTACGATTTTTTTTTGAAAAAAATTAAATAAAAATGTTTTTACATGCAACTAAAAATTAACGACTTTGAAATTTTTACAATTGCTTTAAAATAGTCATCAGTGATACTTTAGGTGGCCCGCGGTTTAGTACCCCCTTTCCGACTAACCTTGTATAACTAAATATTCTGTGAATATTTCAAGCGTCTACCTGTTGCCGTTATCAATATCGAGCAAAAACGAGCAAAAAAAAATCACGTTTGTTGTATGGGAGCCCCTTAAATATTTATTTTATTCTGTTTTTTAGTATTTGTTGTTATAGCGGCAATAGAAATACATCATCTGTGAAAATTTCAACTGTCTAATTATCACGGCCTGGTGACAGACGGACGGACGGACGGACAGCGGAGTCTTAGTAATAGTTAGTTTTACCCTTTGGGTACGGAACCCTAAAAATTGCGAGAATGTTACTCACCTACGAAATCTGCTACGAAACCCGTTACGTTCGTAGCCGTAGCAAGAGTTTACATCAAAGCCGTACTCAAGTGAATCCCTTTGTTAACAGAGGACGTCATCTCTCTATTTATATGTAGTAGTCTTTATGTAGGTATGCGCATATAGTAGGATTTATGTGGAGGTGAGCCAAGTACACACAACATGCGTGTAACTTTACCTAATCTAATATTCGGGTGACCGGACAGGTCTGTTTCCGACGTCTGCCTCATTTACATGTTCTATCTCTAAACTATTTGTGCTCATTTCGCTGGGCATGACTGACACTATAATATGAGTTATGATTAGAATCATTCAAATCTATTATACACTATACTTTTAACTTCTGAACTGTTACCGCAGTTTGCAGTATATATCTATGAACTAGCGGCCCGTCCCGGCTTCGCACGGGTGGACATTTTTCCCGTTTCTGCAACATTTTTCATTTATGCTCCGCTCCTATTGGTCGTAGCGTGATTTTATATAGCCTATAACCTTCCTCGATAAATGCACTATCCAACACAAAAATAATTTTTCAATTCCAACCAGTAGTTCCTGCGATTAGCGCGTTCAAACAAACAAACAAACTCTTCAGCTTTACAATATTAGTATAGATTTTGCTTTACTATAATAACATTAGCTTGTAGGGAATAAATAGCAATGCAGGAGATTTTAACTAACATAACATCACGCCTGTATTCCCCAAAGGGTTGGGCAGAGCTGTATAGTAACACCCTCGATGCACCGTTATGTTTAAGTACCATGTAACAGGAGGCGAGCCTTTGCCATCAACCGGGCACAAATCCAAACTCCGGACTGCTTCTGAGGAATTTCAGACGGGAAAACCCAATAACACTTTGCCCGACCTGGGGATTGAAAGAACCTCACGATCAGCAGTCGCGCTTGCCGCCACTAGGCCATATAGAATGTATGTACCCCCCCCCCCCCCCGTGGATGGGCGAAACACGTGTCGTATCGGTATGGGTTGTTTGTTGCATATTATTAATCGAACCTTCTGTATTTACGGACGGGAGGTGCTGCATACCTACTGCATCCAAGAGCATGATCAACTAATTTGGCGGAATCTTTTTCTTTGCGTTGGTTAGTGACTAACCTGGTGTCAGTGTTTATGCCGCCCATGGGCCTTTGATTTGGCTTCACATGCCGTCGAGATTTATCTCTCAGGCAAGTCGGTTTCCTCACGATGTTTTCCTTCACCGTTTTTAAGCAAGTGATAATTATACAATAGGTACGCACATGAATCCGAAGTCAGAGGTGCAGTAGTTCCGAACTCGAGACCTATGACTTAGCAGTCCGACGGTCACACCACTAGGCTATCACTACTGTTTGGCGGATATAACACAAAATATCGTTATTGTATATTTATACGCTATGGGAAGTCAAACCATATTAAAACTGTTTTGAGCCTATCAATTTTTTACCGAAAATAGACACCACATTTTAATACCTACTAGTAAATTCCAGATGAGTGGACACTGCGTGACGTTAACCGCCCAGTTGCCACTTAGTTGCCGCTGCTGTCGTTCTGTTTCTACTCAGTTAGCTACAAACAATACCTATTAACCATATATTGTCTAGATTTAGGTCCTCTACTATTCTTTGTTTTCGTTTACTACGTTGCTCGTTCTACCGAGTCGTAAACTAGGAATATCATGTAAGACTTCCTGCTGAGTATATTTCAAATAGTAATAAGAATGTCAATAGTTTTGAGTTATTTTATAATTATAAATAATGTGCATGATAGATAATGTTAGATATTTTTATTGAAGTACATTTAGGAGCAATGAATCCGGGTCACAAATATAAACAAAACAATGTTTTCCGAGACATTAAACTTCACTTCAACACAATGTCTGGACTTTAAAAAAGACCTTGATCTCTGAGTTTGTTTCGGTTTTTCTTCTCAGAGGTAGTTAGACAGCAAATGCGGACGCCATCTAGTGTTAAAAAAACATTACATTGACTTGTAAAAGTGTCTGTAACAGATTTATTTACAAATATCATTTATCATTTATGTTGCTGACCCGGATTCATTGCTCTCAAGTGTACATTATGGCTTATGGATTATCATGTGGTTCCCCACAAAAATAGGTCACCCCTCCTCCACTTACTTTTGGGTGTCATAAAAAACGATGAAAAGATTATTTGAAGAGGAAAGGCAGCAGTGTATTATTTTCTACAATAACAATATACCTACTTCTTCTTCCTGCCGTTATCCCACACTAGGTGGGGTCGGCACAACATGTATTTCATAAATCCATGTTGTTAGGGGTTTTGGCATATTGTTTTATGACCGGCGGCCTTTTTTTTTTTTTTTTTTTTATTGTGGGGAAATCCTCATGGACTATCCCCCGTCTGGGGAAGACGGGGGGGTGTGCCGGACTCTTACCGGCTAAAACCACCACGGTGTCCCTCCTTCTGACCTAAGGCCGGGGTCGCGGGATTCGCTATTGCATGCAAATGACCGGCGGCCTGCCTGACATCAACCCACCTTGGGAATAACAATATACCTCCTGCGATCAAAAATTAGTTTGTAAGAGTGATGATCGATGTGATTCTGGCAATGTCCCTTCTAAACGTTTGTTTAAGCGGTGATTTAGATGCCCACATTTGACAGTGGATATTTACGGGCTAATATAATGAGTTTGGATTTGTGCCCGGTTGATGGCAATAAGATCGCCCCCATTACATGGGATTTAAACATAACGGCGAAATGAGGGTGTACTATACCTATATACACCATTATTGAATTATTTTTTCAATGATTATTATTATTTTATCATGGCATTATTTTATATTTTACTTTTTTAATAAATTGTGAATGTGAGTACCATGTAGGGTAGCTTTATACACGAATTTTGTAAACGTTTGGCGGTTCTTGAGTATTTTCTTTTTGTGATTCACACAAATGTCCAACTGATTGATTGCGTCGTGCAGCGGTCGGGTTGCTGAGCTCCCTAAAATAAGGTTTGAGCTCCGCGATGACTGATGCAGATGTGCCGTTAGTTAGGACAGGTCAACTCGAACCTGCTATGGCACTTTCCTCAAAAGGCCATTCCCGACGTTGCCCTACGTCGTTTCACTCGCATAGTTTGTATACTACAATGTCTGGACTTTAAAAGAGACTTTGACCTCTGAGTTTGTTTCGGCTTTTCTTCTCAGAGCTAGTCAGTCATCGCGTCAGTCAGTCTTAAATCAGTCTTTAAAAAAAACATTACATTGACTTGTAAAAGTGTCTGTAACAGATTTATTTACAGAAATAAACATCATTTATCACCTCTACACAACTCTTCCGGGGATATAGGCGTGATGTTATGTATAAATAAATGAGTAATATTACAATATTGCTCGTCTTGTTGTTTATTTTATGTATTATGTTGTCTGATAAACGTTGTTTTCTTTCTTTCTTTGAAAATATATGAATGATTATTATAGATTTGCGTTTCATAAATGAGGGTCATTTATCGCCCTCTGAAGCTGTTCAAGATCTATTGAAGTGAAAAACACTTTATCGAGAAGTGGCCGTCAAGAGGTTGGGATAACACTAGAAACGAGAGGATAAATATTATCTAATTAATCTTACAGATAGAGGCCTTTGTCCAGCTGTAAAGTGCAACAGGTAAAATGGAGAATAATCTATACAAGGTTAGTCGGAAAGGGAGTACTAAGCCGCGGGCCACCTAAAGTAAAAGAGGAAAGATTTGTATTTTTAGATTTTTATATATAACGAATAAACTTAAAAACTACTGGACCGATTTCAAAAATTCTTTTGCCGTTATAAAGCTACATTATCACTGAGTAACATAGGCTATGGGCGGAGCCGTGAGGACACAGCTAGTATTTCATAAAGAGGGTCTCTTTAGGCGGCTGTATTAAGGGTTTGATACAGAAATTGGTACTTCTTGACACCGCACGCGTTGCGACGGGAATCCCTTCTTTGGAGCTTTAACCATCAGTAGCTTGGACCCTGTTCCTGATATCGGTGAACTACTATTTTTTATATTTTCAAATGTTTAGTTTTATTGCTCAGACGTAACATCACGCCTGTATTCCCCGAAGGGTTGTGCAGAGGCGTGTTAACACCCTTATTTCGCCGTTATGTTTAAGTTCCATGTAATAAGAGGCGAGCCTATTGCTAACAACCGGGCACGAATCCAAACTCCGGGCTGCTACTGAGGAATTCCACACAAAAACACCCAATTTTGTTACTCATAAATGTATAAAAATAAATAAACGATATTACATGCATACGATCAAGAAGCTTTAGTTTTAATGAATTGACGAACTAAACCTAGTTAAGCAATTCAGGCATAAGGTTATTTTATTAATTTAAAGCTGAGTCTACGCTAGGTGAGCCGAGCGTGAGCGGAGCACAATCGGAGCACGAATTTGCATAGCGTAGACGGCTCCCAAGTCCATCCACGCTACGCGAATTCGTGATCCGCTCGTGCTCGGCTCGCCTAGCGTAGACCCAGCTTCATAGTATAATAACCTTTCCTAAAACAGTAACAAAAGCTGATCGCCCATAAATATCACTGTAACCCAATTCTGCCGACTTTTACTGTTCACCTGGAATAATAGGTATTAGACCTAATAATAGGTATTATAATGGTGTATTTTGGGCCTAAGGGACTCAACAGTGTATCTTATTACAGTTATCTGGCTCGATTCGACTGCTCAGGTAAGATATCTGATACTTCTATACTATAATATTATAAAGAGGAAAGATTTGTATTTTTGTATGTAACGAATAAACTTAAAAACTACTGGACCGATTCCAAAAATTCTTTTGCAGTTAGAAAGCTACATTATCACTGAGTAACATATGTAGGCTACGGGGGAGTCGTGAGACACAGCTAGTGTTTTATAATTTACTAGCGGCCCGTCCCGGCTTCGCACGGGTGGCCATTTTTCCCGTTTTTGCAACATTTTTCATTTATGCTCCGCTCCTATTGGTCTATAGCCTTATTGGTTAGCCTCTAACCTTCCTCGATAAATGGACTATTCAACACAAAAATATTTTTTCAATTCCAACCAGTAGTTCCTGAGATTAGTGCGTTCAAACAAACAAACAAACTCTTCAGCTTTATAATGTTAGTATAGATGTTATGAAATAACTATGTTGGTTATTCGAACGCCATTGCACTTTGACAGCTATGTTAAACATAACGCAATGGTATGAGTAGTCTTTGTTTATCGGCGATAAAGAACGAACGTACACAGATTTAAAAAATGAAAAAATTAACTTTCTTTAGCGGATACATCGCGCATCCTGAAAAGTAGCACTGAAAAGTAAAATAAGACACGAAATAATTCATAGAGTTGTATTAATGTCGACGAAAAAAAACATTTTGTCATAGGCGTCATCTTCCGTAACGAAATCCCAACGTTCCCAGTAGGCAATAAACAAAGCAAACTTTAGTGATCAAAACATCAATCTCAAGATTACTCTAGCGAGAAAAACAAAAGCGTAATATGTGAGTACAAACTAGAGATAGTTTCCGCATCAAATGGCAATAAAGCGTGCACGATGGTGTGGACAAAGTATACGTCAACGTGCCGAGAGCGGGCCGACAGTGTGTACGTTACATTTCTAAGTAATGCTCAAAGATGACAGTGTAGTCTGTACAATGTACCCGTGTATATGGTAATTTATTTATTTACTGCTGTAATCTAGAATGTGAGTTGTCGTCTATAGTCTAGTTTATAGCCTATGCTGAACTTAATGTAGGAACACAATATGATCTGACATTTATATTTTGACTAGCAGCCCGTCCCGGCTTCGCACGGGTGGACATTTTTCCCGTTTTTGTAACATTTTTCATTTATGCTCCGCTCCTATTGATCGTAGCGTGATGTTATATAGGCTATAACCTTCCTCGATAAATGGACACAAAAACACAACACAAAAAGTATTTTTCAATTCCAACCAATAGTTCATGAAATTAGCGCGTTCAAACAAACAAACTCTTCAGTTTTATAATATTAGTATAGATGTGAAACATCTAATGCGGCGGAACAGGTATGAGAGCGGCTGTTGTGTGGCGACGCTTGCGATGGCAGACCTTCGTAACTCGTCGGCTATCTTCGGTTTGATTCTACTAGATTTTTTGTTTTACGAAATGTTTCGATGTTTCACATCAGCCAGGCGTCTCACGACGGTTCCATTTTTTTTAATATCTTCTACTTCTACTTCTTTCGTGTCGTCACGAGCTATATATATGAGAATAAATCATACCGTGGTGAAAAGATCAGCCAGTCAGCAATAATTGATAGCGGGGCTGACTGCCCAGGGTGCGCCGGGCGTACTTGTATACCGTCACTCGTGGAGGCTCTTTTAGTGCACCCTATGTTCGATTGACACAAAATCAGTAAGGAAACCTTGGACCCCTGATAAAAATCCACTAACCAAGTCAAGATAGTCAAACTAAACTATTCGGCTACGAACTAACTAAAGATTACTGTTGTATAGAGTGTAATATTTTTTTTTATTTTCCGGTCCCTGCCGTCGTGAATATACGACATCATCCGTGACTTCGTAAGTTACGGAAATCATGGATGATGTCCCTAGGGACACCCCTAGGGATTTCACGAAATTACTGCGAACGTCATTTCCCTGCGACATTATATCCGGTTGGTAAATAGAGAGCATATCGTCAATGGAAAGGTAAAAAGACTAAAGCGCCAATATTACTTTACAGTAGAGAGATTCAAAGTATTTTTAAGAACTTCGAATCTCTCTACTGTAAAGTAATATTGGCGCTTTAGTCTTTTTACCTTTCCACTTACGATATAAGTCGCCTTGTGAAGGAACACCTATCTTTTTTCTAAGAAACAGACAAGACACTTGAAAAGTCTCAGTTTAATATTTTATGATGTTAAAAACGTAAAACTCAAACTGTAAAGTCTTTCGTACCCGGCTTAACGCGAAACATCGCCTTAAGCTAAAGCGAATTCGACTTTTAACTGGAGAGTCGCCTTAAGCCTTGGTGGACAAAAGATACATCAAAGTATGACAAGTCTTTGTTACACTCCGTACTCTCGGGACTCGTAACTCGGAACTCGTAAGCCGGAAAACTGGAACGCATTTGCCAATTGAAAATGTTATGTGTGCGCAGCCTAACACGAAAAGATATCGTTTTTGTTTACTTTGTTTTTTTAAGGCTTTATTGCTGGTTGAATTTGTATAAAATGAGCAAATATGTTATAATACGTTTTGGAAATAGATTTAGAAATTATTTGACTGAAGAATGTATGCTAGAATATTGAAAACTACTAGTTTATAATGTTACAATTATTATACTCAAATGTATGCCTTTGTGGGGAGGCCCATGCCCAGCAGTGGGACAATAATATGTTTACGGCATTGTAAAATGTAAAAAAAACATAATTTTTATATGCAATAACTGACGTGACCTTAACAATCAGTCATTAAAGTTTGGAAATAAGTAGATAACTTAAATCCATCAATGAACGTTTACACATCGTGAATATGACTGACTCAAATTATTTTACAACAAAGAGATTAAATAGAGATATCATCTTACCAAAATAACCAAGTAATCTGTTAAAAAAAAATACCACCCAGAAAATCACTTTCGCAAACTCTCCTTTGAATCTGATAAAACCTAAAAAGGTGCTAATCCTACACAAAATAAAGGCATTTCCCCTCTGATACCGCAATATCGAATGACTAATCTTAATTCTTTGAGTGGGGAATCCCGGGGTGACGTTCGCCCCTCTAACGCCACAAACACGAGAGGGGGAGCCGAGAATACACAGCGGGGTGGAAAATGAAGAACATTTACTTTGAAAGTTGACCCTGACAATCAATTTAAAAATTCGATAGACTGTGAAGTAATTAAGAGGGCTGATTAAGCGTGAAGTGTTCGTTATTATCTTGATGTTACTGGAAATAAACAAAGTAAAAGAAATCCTTTTAAAAAAGTACTTTGAATGGTTTCAATAAAAGTATTCTTTTGTTTACACACAGTAGCTTGATAAAATCACCGATCGCTTGGATTGTGCCCGAAGATCTTATTTTATGTGTGGCAAAATTTGTACTACGACGCGGCCGAGTAAAAAGTTCGCAGTATGATATGTGTATATATAATACTAGCGACCCGCCCCGGCTTCGTACGGGTGCAATGTAGATACTAATGTGGGGCATATAAACCTTCCTCTTGAATCACTCTATCTATTAAAAAAAACCGTATCAAAATCCGTTGCGTAGTTTTAAAGATCTAAGCATACATACGGACAGACAGACAGCGGGAGCGACTTTGTTTTGTACAATGTAAAGACTATACGCTACTATCTAAATTGTTCTGTTTTATTCGAATAACTGAGCGACATTTTTTTTTTATTTGCTTCAGTATTTTTTACTTCACGCTCTAGGTAACATATATAATTTTACAAACATACTCCGTAAATATCAAGACCTTATACATATATATAACTAAGAACTATAAATTTTTTGTTTCATTAATATTTTTTATCGCAATACATAAGTTTTCTTGAATAACGGCAACCCTGCCGCGTTTTACTTAAAGAAACCACACCATTTTTCTTTACATCTATCTCAACTTTTCCCAACAAATGCGCAGCTAAACTTAAAACAACAACATTTTTCGGCGAAACACCACAAAATGGCGGTCCAGACTAAAGCCTGCTTAAACGAGGCTCAGAGAAGGGATTTTACATTTTTCTCGTAACATCTGCAACCAAAATAACATGTCGCACTAACCGAGGAGATTTATTACCTACAATAAAACTTATTTAGGGAAAGAAAGCTCATTAAAAACGCATCCATCACTAGATCGACAGCTAACGAGGTACGTATTCGACGTCGACATCGTACAGTATGTAATCATGTTCCACCGATGTAATGGCTTGTAAGTTGTGCTGGTCATTCATAATTTTAATGGTCAGTTATGTAGGTCTGGGTTAGGTTAGTACCTACTGTTATACACTTATACTTATTTAGAAATATTTTGTTTTGACCAAAGTACAAAAATTTACGGATAATCAAGGGTTTTTATAGAGATCGCTGGCTAAATAACAGTTTTTTTTTACAATAAAATATCTTAATAACTAGGTTATGAATAAGTTTTAAATCCTGTGGTTATCCGTTTCGAAAACTTTGCCTTCTTCCGACAATCTAGATGTCATATCCCTGCTGAAAAATGATTTCTATAAGTACGTACCGCAGAAACCAGGCAGCATCCGCTTTATGTAAGGATCCGACACTCACCATATTTCAATTAGCGCTTCCAACTCATTTAGCAAAGAGGGTGCTGGCTTTAACCCAGGGTAAAAGAACTTTTACTTATGACCTCCGCTGCAATCCAATTTTTTTTATGCCGATTTACAAGTTCTTTTTACCATAAACACTATTTTTCTTTTTAAAGTACAATCTTCTGAATTAAGCGAAATTCTAATACAAGTTTAACATGTAATTATACTCCATTTCATATAACATTAGACAAAAGTGCTTAGGTGGTTTGGTCGTGTCGAGAGAATGAGTGAACGGCGATTACCAAAAGGAATTTATAAGGCAGATGTCAATGGAAACACCGGTAGAGGACGCCCTAAAAGGACATACACTGATGTTATTGGTGATGTTCTTCACAAAGGACAGGTGCGTAGTATTCTCAACCGGCGTGCATGTATGACAAGATGTATGAAGCGAAAAAAGTATGTAAGGATCGTAGCATGTGGCGTTCTATAGTTTCCGCCTACCCACATGGGAAAAAGGCGTGAGTTTATGTATACCTATATACACTGGCCTGCAAAACTAAGTACTACACTTTTAATAATATTCACTTTTAAAGTGTGATACTTAGTTTTGCAGGCCAGTGTATGTTAGACAAAAGTAGCCTACGAAAACACGAATATCTTTTAAGCGATTACTTCAAGTAGACTTTCAGCTCATCTTGATTGACTGTCAAGTTTCATAAAAGCATAATACTGTGTTTAATCACTGCTGAGAGCAAACATGTTGCTTCTTTCTATACATTTCCTTGTTAAAATTGGTCTTGTTCGTCTAATGCTGTATTAAATAGAGTATAATTTCCCTTTGTATCGCTCTTGATATAAATATTTAAATCCTGCCACCATTTTCTGTATATATCCACGTAAATAATATAATACAACAAAGTAGATACAATAGCTATGTCGCTAACAAAGATGTTAGAGTAAGAAATGACTAGTATCACAGAAAACATAGTTCCTAGTTTATTTGTGCCAGTATTATGATGGGTAGCGACATTGTGAGCAAACCGGAACGGCATTTGTGACGTTCGATTTTATATCGGACATTTTCCGCTCCGTTTTTCCCGCGGCTACATATCGTCTGACGTGTTTCATAGAAAGTCGTGCGATACAAAAAAAACCCCTTCGGCTATGTTTTAGGTGGGACATGTTACGCGAAATAATCAATTTTGTTTTATTTTCCTGGAGTACTCCCTCCAAGTGCACTCTAAAAGCAACCGTCGTCTGTGAATATGTTTTAAATTAAGGATGTATCAATGATTTTATATACAAAAAAAGAAGTACATGTTTCATTGAAGCGCCAAGTAACGATTCAAAAACAGGAGAATTGGCATGTCTTACAGATCTTTCAGCTATCACTTTCACTCTCGTATGTTTTCGGTATCTTTGTCTTACTCATTAGAGATAGGTACTAGTGAAAATAAAGAAGGATCTAATTTTAAATACTATGTTTTATGAAATAACGTATGTATAGTAGGTAGGTATAAAATATTATTGAAATATGGAAATATATCTAAAAATAATAAAGAATAATGGATTATAAGAATGGACAGCAGATTTCGTTCTCCTCTGTCTACTAATAAGCTGTCCGCCACGTCGCTCGTAATAATGGCAATTTACACTTTGACCGTTCATTGCGGTCATTGAGTGACCCATGTTCAGCAGTGGACGTTTACGTGCTGCGTTTGAAGAAAGATATTTTTCAGTTTGTTAAGTTTCCTGTGCATATCACACATTAACAACCTAATTTCATTGTCTGCAGGCGCCATCCCGATGGTGACGGCGACGGTGTACTGTGCGCCGGCGCCGCTGCGGTACCTCGCGCTCGCCGTCTACAGCCTCGGCAGTCTGCTTGGACTTTATAAGGTATCTATAATAACACTGAACATTGATTCACTTTTTCGGAAGTCCGAAAAAAGTTGACGGCCGGACGAAGAGCCGGACGGTTAGTTTTTCAACAGTTGAAAAAGCACAGAGAAATGACAGAATTTTGTATTAAGGATCCGTACACAAAACTGCGATGCGACGTTGCATCGCGTAATTGATTTTTCCTATATCTTCTTATCAGTAACAGCAGTGCGCAAACCTTTTTACGCAAATTTATTCTACCTAGTATAAAATACGTTCAATACGATTGACGATCGTCGAAGGATTGGTCACCCGAACCTTGGAAGGAAGACACCTTGCCGCACAAAATCGCATCGCAGCAATTTGCGTCGCAGTTTTCTGCGTTGCGAATTCGCATCGCGTCGTATCGCAGTTTTGTGTACGGACCCTTATTTAACGTAAGTTGACCTTGGAGTTGACGGCCCGACAATTCCCATTTCGTCTTTTATTATATGAAGTATTTCTAATCCGAATTGATAGGTTTATTAGACATAATATGTTAAGTTAATATCTAGTGCAGGAGTTTACCATGTATTTGTATCTCAGGCGATGCGCGCGTGGTCTCCGTGGGAGCGGCGGCTGTGCTTCGCGGCTCCGTTCTGCATGCGCGTGCTGCTGGCCGGCGCGCGCGCAGCTCGGCTCGGGGGCGGCGACCCACACGCCATACTGCACGTCTTTTTGCAAGTATGTCACACGATCTATTTCATAATTTTATAGCTACCAAGAATATCTATGTATGGCCCTCTTAGACTCATAGCAGACATTTTCCTTTGTTAGAGACTAAGCTTTAGTCTAAGCTAATGTTACACTTTACAAAGTAGGTAATTTCTTCTTACAAATGACTACCCTCACGAGTTTATGTGACTAGCTCAATAAGTTAATTAGCTCAAATTACACAACATCACGCCTGTGTTCCCAAAAGGGCTGGGCAGAGGTGTATGGTAACACTCTCATTTCGCCGTTATGTTTAATTCCCATGTAATTGGGGGCGAGCCTATTGCCATCAACCGGCCACAAATCTGAACTCCGGGCTGTTACTGATAAATTCCATACGGAAAAACCCAGTAACACTTTGCCCGACCTGGTGATCGAACCCAGAACCCTACGAACAGCAGTCGCGCTAACCACCACTAGACCAACGAGGCAGTTCAATTAGCTCAAATTATCCAAATTCAAAAAAAAGGTAATCAATCAGTGAAATAAGTTTCTCAGATAATTCTCATCTTCCAACAAAACTTCACAGCCAATATCTCAGTATAGTCCAATCTACCGTAAAATTTGCTCCACACTGATGTGGAAAGCAATTATCAGGAGCACCAGTTCTGTTCAATATGGTCCAGGAACTGGCAAGCGTCCAGACGCTGCCGCTGACACGTGCGATTTATCGTCCACTTGCTCTGTGACGTCACACAGACGTAAGTACCTACCGTACACTAGCTGGAGTCAATAGATCTATGCTATACATACAAATATATCAGGCTTCATTGTTCGTTTAGGTTGATAGATCGACGTTCATATGTTCAGAACAGATGGTACAGTGTCTTTAGATTTTTGGAATCTGCGATATAAGGGCCTGTGCACACCACGTTTTTTAAACGCGCAGGCGAAGCGCGTTTTCGTCAAACTCCATACTTAAAAAATGTGTGTATCGTTTTTTATGTATGGAGTTTGACGAAAACGCGCGTCGTCGGCGCGTTTAAAAAACGTGGTGTGCACAGGCCCTAAGTTGCTACAATGATATTTGAACAAAGTTTTCATATATTTCATGAAAGACCTAATATTTTGGCATTTGATATTAAATAAGTACTTTCATACGAGTAATGACAACATGACATAGGAGAACCACAATTTAAACCAATAACTCTTGTGTAACTGTGATGTGAAAAAAAGTTCAGAAGTATTCGGTACATTTTGGACTATGTTTCCAAAAACTATCGTATATAATATGCGTCCAAATTCGAAAATAAGCGGCATAAATTCATAAGAACAAATAGATCACAATCTTATTAAATCAAATCTTAACTCATTTTGACTAATATTTGCAATTCTTGAACATCAGGATTACAAAAGATCAAATTCATTCACTGTGTACAGTTAAAAGTAATACATTAATTCACAGTACCAAGTGTATTCGTACTAGCGACCCGCCCCAGGTTCGCACGTCTAAGCGTACCGACAGCGGGAGCGACTTTATTTTTAACCGACTTCCAAAAAGGAGGAGGTTACTATGTTCGTCTGTATGTGTTTTTTTTTTTTTGTGTATTTTCATCGATATTTTCGCCAATTGTGAACCGATTTTAATGATTCTTTTTTTAATGGGTAGGGTATACTTCGAAGTTGGTCCCATTTAAATTTGGTGAAGATCTGATGAAGAATTTCGGAGATAGACAATGGAACTCCTCAATGACGAACAGTACGCATATTGTGATGATATGATTATGTTACGAGCAGCGTCTTTAGTAGGTCCAACCAAGTTTTAATTAAGGCAACTGAAATGAAAAAAATAAAAACTTTTTAATAAAAAGTTTAAACCGACTTCAAAAAGAATAAAATAATTACCATATAAAATTAACAGTTTCAGAAGTCGGTGCTTCAATTTGGTTCAGCGTGGATCAGCACCGACTTCTGAAACTGTTAATTTTATATGGTAATTATTTTATTATTTTTTGAAGTCGGTTTAATTTTTTTGTAAAAACGTTTTTTATATACTATGTAAAGATAATCACCGCTAAAATTATAAATGCAAAAGTGATTTTGTCTGTCTGTCTGTTTGTTACGTCTTCACGATTGTTCAAATTCTAACATAACATCACGCCTGTATTTCCCGAAAGCTTGGGCAGAGGTGTATAGTAACACCATCATTTCGTCGTTATATTTAAGTCATATGTAATAGGGGGCGAGCCTATTGCTATCAACCGGGCACAAATCCAAACCACAGGCTGTTACTGAGAATTTCCACACGAAAAAACCCAATAATACTTTGCCCGAACTGGGGATCGAACTCAGGACCTCACGATCAGCAGTCGTGCTTGCCACCACTAGACCAACGAGGCAGTTGTTCTGCTGAACCAATATTAATAAAACTTGGCAGGTAGATAGCTTGTAACCCGGAGAAGGACATAAAATACTTTTTATCGACATGCCACGCGAACAAAGCCACGGGCGTCGATTAGTAAAATAGAGAGTGTATCTCAGGGTAGCCAGAATATTTATTTTTTGTCTCTTTTAAAAAAAGTTACCCCACTCTAGGATTTCTCCTATATCGTGGGTGCGTTCACAGATTACAAATCTTCACATGCACAAATGCCCAGACCCGGAACAACTATTTGTAGGCCATACAATTATTTGATCCGTGCGGGTATCGAACCCACGACCCGTAGCACAGAAACCAATCACTCAGCCACTGCACCAAACGTTTCGTCAAATTTCTTCTCGCATTAGCTCTGAACAGACAAACAATTTCCGTAACTAATGTCTGTCACTAATTTTCGTCGTGTTCTTAAAGACGGAGAGTCTCGCAATAAATGTCAGACACTCTCATGTAATGTAACCCGAGCTTGGATGTTTCATTCACAGTAACAATACTTGAGATGTACGAAATTACTTTGTGTGTTATTTCATCTGTTTTGTAGCTAAGACTTTCTATCGTAATGTAACACACAGTTTTCTGGTAATTAATGGTCTAATAGAGCAGTGGTGGCCCAGTGGTAACGGCCCTGACTTACGAGTTGTATGTCGTTGATTCGAACCCAGCCAGGCGCATTACTTTGTGTAATTTATTTCATCACCACTGCTCTCAAAACGGTGAAGGAACCCGGCATGTCCTAGAACCAAAAATTCGAAGACATGTGACATGTACCAACCCGCATTGGGCCCGCGTGATGGATTACGGCCCATTCCCTCTCACAGAGAGGAGGCCTGTGTCCCAGCAGTGGGAACATTATAGGCTAATGATGATGATGAATGGTCTAATATAAGTCTTAAGATTCTATTGTACTTTACTGACTATACACGCTGATTTTATTGGTTTAAATGCGATTTACTTTTTGTACAATATCATCATCATCATCTCCCTGCCCTTTTCTCACACTAGGTGGATCGGCATAACATGTATTTCTCTTCCATGCTCCTCTATCAGTCGTCTTTTGTACAATATAAAAATCTATACTAATATTATAAAGCTAAAGAGTTTGTTTGTTTGTTTGACCGCGCTAATCTCAGGAACTACTGGTTGGAATTGAAAAAATATTTTTGTGTTGGATAGTCCATTTATTGAAGAAGGTTATAGGCTATATAACATCACGCTACGACCAATAGGAGCGGAGCATAAATGAAAAATGTTGCAAAAGGGGGAAAAATGTCCACCCGTCCGAAGCCGGGACGGGCCGCTAGTCAAATTATAAAGTAGGAACTAGAAGGTATCTGATAGTAGCCTTCTCCTCAGTAACACATAAAATCTTAGTTAAAAACGTATTCTTAGAATCAGCTGTTCCAGCGAGTTATTATGCTCTATTTCTTGACCTAGAAATGCATTGTATAAAATTGTTGGTATTCTTCTATTTCTAGCATCAGACATCATGAGATAATTATGTAACGTACTTACTCTAGTAATTGTCGTCTAGACTTCTATGTGCATCTATGAAAAACACGGTCAAGAAACAAATAAAATTAACCTTTTATGATAAGAAAAGTATTTTTCCATGGTTTGTTCTGTATACCAAGACCACATTTACAGTGTTATTCGTAACGATATTATAATTATTTATTGATTGCTCGATCGCGGGCGGAAAGGCAATACTTTCTACGCGATCAATCAACAAAAGTCATTTAAATTCTACGCCTTTCTATTTGTATAATATAAACACCGAATTTTGTATTCAAGCCTATAATATAAACAATAGTCGTATCGAAAACTTATATTAGGCACCAACTCTTAGCCTAGGCAACCTCAGGTCGGCAACCTGCGGCTCACGAGCCACATGCGGCTCTTTCGATATAAAGTAGGGGGCTCTCTAGTTCCATACGCAAAAAATAATACATTACTATCAAAACCCAACAAGGCGCCGGGTGAGGACGGAATTACGACAGAACTTCTGAGAGCGGGTGGAAAACCGGTACTTTTAGTCCTCCAGAAGTTGTTTAATTCCGTCATACTCGAAGGTACTACGCCAGAAGCATGGCACAGGAGTGTGGTGGTGCTCTTCTTCAAAAAGGTGATAACACCTTATTGAAGAATTATAGACCCTTCTCACTCCTGAGCCATGTGTATAAGCTGTTTTCGAGAGTCATTACGAATCTTCTCGAACGCAGGTTTGATGACTTCCAGCCTCCCGAACAAGCCGGTTTCCGTGAAGGCTTTGGCACCATAGACCACATACACACGCTCCGCCAGATTATACAAAAGACTGAAGAGTATAATCGGCCATTATGTTTAGCGTTTGTGGACTATGAAAAAGCCTTCGATTCAATCGAGACCTGGGCTGTGTTGCAATCCCTGCAGTGTTTGTATAGAAACGCCGCGCCACCATGTCAATCCGATTGCAGGACGAGAGCACGAAACCAATTGCAGAAAGGCGTGAGACAAGGAGACGTTATGTCTCCGAAACTGTTCACGAACGCATTGGAGGACGTTTTCAAGCTCTTGGACTGGAACGGATTCGGCATCAACATAAATGGCGAATACATCACTCACCTTCGTTTTGCCGATGATATAGTCATCATGGCAGTCGCTGGAGGATCTCAATACTATGCTCAGCGACCTCAGTATCGCTTCTCAACGGCTGGGTCTTAAAATTAACATGGATAAGACGAAAATCATGTCCAATGTCCATGTTGTACCCGTGCCGGTAGTCGTTGGGAACGATACTCTCGAAGTTGTTGACCACTATAACTACCTTGGACAGATTGTCAAGCTAGGTAGGTCCAACTTCGACAAAGAGGTCGCCCGAAGAATCCAACTCGGATGGGTAGAGTTCGGGAAATTACGTGGTATCTTCTCGTCCAAACTTCCGCAATGCCTGAAGACAAGGGTCTTCAACCAGTGTGTGTTGCCAGTGATGACATATGGATCTGAGACGTGGTCCTTGACTGCTGGCCTTTTGGAGAAACTCAGAGTCACCCAGCGGGCAATGGAGAGAGCTATGCTCAGAGTTTCTTTGCGCGATAAAATCCGGAACGAGGATATTCGCCGAAGAACTAAAGTCACCGGCATAGCTGTCAGGGTTTGCAAGCTGAAGTGGCAATGGGCAGGCCACATCGCTCGAGGGACCGATAACCGATGGGGAAGAAAGGTTCTTGAGTGGCCACCACGAATCGGAAAGCGCAGCGTAGGTAGGCCTCCCACTAGGTGGATCGACGACATTGTGAAAGTCGCGGGCAACCGATGGATGCAAATGGCGGATTGTCCTTCGATGGGGCGGTCTAAGGGGGAGGCCTTTGTTCAGCAGTGGACGTCTTCAGGCTGATGATGATGATGATCAAAACCCTTAAAATCGTGCATACACATACATACATAAACTCACGCCTTTTTCCCATGGGGGTAGGCAGAAACTATAGAACGCCACATGCTACGAACCTTACATACCCCTTTCGCTTCATCCACATTCATACATCTTGTCATACACGCACGCCGGTTGAGAGTACTACGCACCTGACCTAAAAAGAAAAAAAAATCGTGCATTCGATCCATAATTGAGTAAGTACTATAATATACCTAGTATGACTAAGATGTACTGACTATGACTGAGACATAGATACATCTACTATATACGGCGATGGCATCGCCCAACATCAAAGGCGTTGCCCAACTGTATGGATTGTAAAACTGTGAATGAACTGTGTTGCCTGCGCGGCCCATGCCTCCGTATACGCCTAGGCTTACAGCGTTTTTTGATTGAAACTCTCAGTACACGAAATATTGTACGAAAAGTCTGTCTTCTTTTGTGGGATTTTCCTCTGACTTTAAGGGTGTATTTACAAATCTGCTATCAATAAGGCGAAACACACACAGCCCCGCACTACGCTGCGGGGTGCGTGGCGACGGAGCCATAATACTGCGCGTGAATGCGTTTTCTGTGTGTTGCACTACGCGTGTTTTCTATATAAACACAGATATTTGCAAACAACGTAAGAACACGTACTCTCGCGCTACGCTGCGTGATGCGGTGCAGTGTGCGAATCGCCTAAGCGGTTTTCGGTACACTTTCCGAACAATCCGTGAAACTTAGCCTAATGTTATACATAGCTACAGATAGACCAGTCCATTTTCTGTAAAAGGTGGAAAAAACACTTTTTTATTAGACTTTTTTTTCAAGGGACTCGTGGCTAATAACAACCGCGCGGATCATACTATTTGCGAAGTTAAGCTGCGCTTGCCGCGAAGTCTGGGGATGGGTGACTGGTCGTTACACATCGTGCATCGTACAGACTCCTCTGTGTCTCGGAGAGCACGTTACATAGTCGATCCCGGGTGTCATACGAATACCTATGACAGTCGTTACGGGAGGTCAGAAGCCCGAAAGTCTGACAACCAGTCTAACCTTAGGATATCGGCATTGCCCAGTAACTGGGTTGCAGAGATCTGATGGCAGTTGCTCCGTGTACAATACTGGTATTCAGCAGCATCTGATTAGACTGGAAGCTGACCCCAACATAGTTGGGAAAAAACTAGGCAAAACATATTTGACAATTTTTTATTCAAAAATATTAGTTTTCCGTAGCCTCTGCCCACGATTCCCTTTCACAGTACAATGTAACCATTGTAACCGTGATATAGACCCGTACTAAAACCTAAGTAGTAAATAATGAAAATGCTAGTGTAGCAATAAAATATGTTACAGGTCTTCTCTTTGTTACATTTACACATTTTACGGGCTCTGTACGAGTACCTACTAAAACACTATCTTACTATAAACACTGTAATACTTACCTTAGTACCTAAACTTTTTGGTCAAATTGAGCTAAGGGTTATTTTTGGCCATTTTAAGCCCCGTAACTCAATTTCACTTAAATTTTACTTGGATCAGTTGCTTCTAAGGTATCCAATTATATTTTATCTTATTCAGAATTTTGTTACTTTTATAGATTATGTGATTCCTTAATATAAATTACTTCATAACATAATTTAAAGTGTTATGAACAATGTATTGTAAACCCACATTTTATTCACTGATCAGCAGCAATCTGTGTGAATACTTATGTCATGTTTTGATGTAACAGGTGGCGAGCGTTTTGTGATTAATCAGACATATTATAATATATCATCACAAGAAAGCCATTTTACTACTTAAGCACCATTTTGGCTAAAATGAGTTATGTATTATATCGTTGGGTTGGGTTTTTATTCTGCGTCGATTAGTTGGGATTTCGAAAGATAATAGAATAAAATACGAAATCCCAACTAATCGACGCAGAAAAAGAAATGTATATAAGTAGTATTGGCTTTCCGGTGACGATATCGCAGACACGGTTATAGAATTAGATAGAAGTGATATAGTATTCCAGTTAAGACCCGTCTACTTATCAGAAGCAAAGCGGGTTTTAGTAAATAAAACCGACACTGACTCTCCACCACTGAGTGTACTTGTATTTGGGTTAGATGTTAGTTACATGAGCTAAGTCACAAACAATATAATTCACAAAAGATCAGAATAAAGAATAGGACCAGCTAGTCAGATAATAAAGGCAGTTCGACGTAGAATCCCGCTCCGTCGAATAACAACTGTTTTTATAACTTCGGGTACGTCGATTCATCTTGACGACTACTCCTTTATCTTCTAAACAACTTATTCTACGACATATATAAAACACTAGCGGCCCGCCCCGGCTTCTCACGGGTGCAATGTAGATACTAATGTGAGGCATATAAACCTTCCTCTTGAATCACTCTCTATCTATTGCTGAAAACTGCATTAAAATCCGTTGCGTAGTTTAAAAGATCTAAACGTACAGACAGCGGGAGTGACTTTGTTTTATACTATGTAAAGACTATAACAACAACAAAAATGTTGTAAGTACATACAACCAAATCTTTAAGATATCCAGATCCAAATACACTCTTCCTAGACAAAACACGGCCTGAAACATTTAAATCAATACAAAACCGCAACCTTTACCTGCGACCCAGGAACCTACTGACACACAAAATAATTAATACCGTTGATACATAGTTATAGCGTAGCTCGTGAAATCCCCCTGGTCCCTTCCATCCCTTTCAATACGTACACAATGGAGTTGGAACACTGCCAAATGACTCCGCCGGGTTCCGCACACTGGAACCAATATAAATGGCTCGAAGCAAGATAATCGTTCTTCCAAAATGTGTTTAGAACTTGGCCCCGTTTTTGAAGTAACCCAATTTTTGTTCGGATTTAGCTAATTTAAAAAAGAATGAGAATTAGGTGGTGTCTCTGAGAAAAATGTATCATCCGATTATATTTCCATATAAATTGTAAGGCTTCAGTTAATTTGATACAGTCGCGGAAATATCGAGATTTTCCGTTAACTTATTCATGTGTACGGGTGGGCTCCTAATATTTTTTTACGTAGAGTGGAAACGGGGGCGAATACGGAAGCGGGTAATGGAAATCCTGAACACATTATTTCTTTGTGTACGAACGCAAACCCAACAATGTCCATTATATTATTATGTTCACATAGCTAATGGATACCACGCATTACTGCGGTCGAATGTTAGATAGCCATTTCTGAAAACTGGCCTAACGGCAGGGCCGGACTGGGACCTGAAATCGGCCCGGACATTTGAGACACGGTCAGCCCAGTACTGGCAAAAAAAATTTGAGACACGGTCAGCCCAGTACTGGCAAAAAAAAATTGAGACACAGTCAGCCCAGTACTGGCAAAAAAAATTTGAGAAACGGTCGGCCCAGTACTGGCAAAAAAAATTTGAGACACGGTCGGCCCAGTACTGGCAAAAAAAATCATTCCCAAGCGATTAGACGGACGACGTTTGATACTTGGACGACCTTTTTTTTGACGTTCCCCTCACTCTTTCGATTCCTCCGACTGTGTTACCCCCATCGGGCCACACCGGCCCATCGGGCATTTGCCCGATTTGCCCGTATGGCCAGTCCGGGCCTGCCTAACGGTATATGAAGTATGTCTGTCTCAAGTCGGTACCGGAAGAATTGTATTTTCCATACTGATATTTTTTTAAACCAACCTCATGCTTACTTGGACAAGGATGATTACACTGGTCTGCGAATTTATTTTTTTGAAAAGTTTTTTTATTAAATGGTTAATATTTATTTTAATTGTCTTAAAAGGAATAGAAAATAGTGTTCATATGATATATACCACGTCACATTTATCAGATTTAGATGATATAGTATTTGAATACGAAAAAGAACAAAACATTTTTTTTATAAAATGAATGAGAATCATTTGATGATATTTTGTACAGTTTTATTGAGTCTACAGCTATTAGAATACAACATTATGATATACATGAAGAAAAAAAATTATAATAACGTTTTCTTTTTGAAAAAAGCTGCGTTTTGTTGGTTTTCGTTTATGATTTTTTATTTCATCTCTGTGTATCATCCAGCAATAGTCCGCCATCATATTAACGTCCCAACGGCCTTGATATCTTCTTTCCATCTCTTTTATGTCCTGATGAAACCGTTCACCTTGTTCTTCACAGTGAAGAACAAGTCGCCTAGATTTTTTGGGAAACAATCAATGTTAAACTTCAAAAAATTAATTTTCAGACTCATATTACAGCCAAAATGATTTTTGTTACTTTTTCTCACAGTGGAAAGGCAGGTTAGTAACAATAGACTATAGGATAGTTGGTCATAGAGTATAGAATAGAAATATAGATCACGGAATCAATTTTGTAAAAAAACAAACGAGCTTACCGATCTAACGAACTATTACATATTTATCTATATGCAAAAAGAATGTGACGTGATACGTTAAAACAAAGTTTATATTTGCTATATACAGACCAACATCTACATGTTTGTGATGAATTTATTTAAAAAACTTTTTCGTTATAAATATGATATGAAGTCACGAAGGTAAAACTGGAGAGCAGACTACGACCACCTCACTGTCGTCGAAAAAAATGTACTCTGGAATATTTAGTTTGGTTGTTTATCTCTTTTTAAAAACCCTATTTAGAAAGAAACCTCCAAACTAAATATTATCACCCATATTCTAAGACGTTCCTCCAATACTTACTCGACTCGACTCCACCTCGATTCAGTCTTTTTCACTATCATTGGTAGTTATAGTTGACATAAAGGTCCTCGACTCGAGATTTTTCCTCAGTCAAGGTAAGGAATCATCTGTCAAACTCAAGGTACCTCGGAACCTACCTTAAGGAAGGAAGTGTCAAAGTTCGTATGTAACAAAAATGAATTTTGAAGACTATCGAATATGCTTACGATAATCCTTACAACTATATATCGCGGCGTTATTTGCGCGATGCAGATAAACAAAATTATGACGTAATGACTCCACTCTACCTCGACTCATTTGAGGACCCCTCAGTCGAGGAACCTCAAAGTTCACTCGAAATTGCGACTAAGAATACAACTTTGAAGGTGTTTTCAAGGCCGTCCTGAGTCGAGTAAGTTTTGGAGGAACGTCTTAGAATATGGGTGATAGACTTCCAAACTAAATATTATATCTTTTTCTCAAAAAGGTATTTAGAAAGAAATAGAATTATTCTAGTTACCAAATTTCGACTTCAGTTAGGTGTTTGTAGTATCGACGGTCCCTACGTACAATCCCATATGTGGTAGATACGTGATTTGCATGTTTTGTTTTCGTGACCTTCAGGCTACCCTATACTATCGTTTAGTTTAACAAAAATAAGTCTAACTTGACAAATTGACCTTTAAATCCACATACGACATTTCCCATAACTACAAAATTTTCTAAAATTTCCGACGTAGTACCACAGCAGTGGCAGTCCAGTAATTTTACTTTGGATTTTACCTTTTATACTTTTTAATACTAATTACCTACACTGCTGCGCCGTTTTATATGAGACAACCAAATAGTTTTGACTTTTCCAGATCCATGCTCTTGTGGGGAAGTTCCTCAATTTTGTGAATGCGTCAATCACTTACACTAATGTTGTAAGCAGTATTAAAGTAGTGGGTGCATGGTATACATAATTCTCCACGAACAATTTCATAAATGGCAATTACGACTTTGATTAATTTAAAGACTACCACGTAAAAGTCAATAAGTACCACTTGCATTAGGGAAGATTCCGAATAATTCCGATGTATAAGTAACATAAAAGTTAGTAAGTACCACTTAAGGTATTTGCAATACGGATGATTCCGATGTATAAGTAAGTAAGTGACGAATAATACACTAAAAGTGATTTTTATGACCTATCTTTTTATTTTTTATAATACAAATCACATATTAAACCTCTATACCAAATTTCATGATATTACGTTAAGTAGAACATGATGTACACGTGTTTGAAACTTTGAAGCGCTCTCCTGTAAAATTTGTGTTTTGTAGTTACGGGATTATTCGTAGGGACCGTCGGTATGGTCTCCATTTTTACCTTCAGCTTCATTATGAAGTAATGATACCTTACTCAAATTAATCAGAATCGACACTTACATAACATCACGCCTGTATTCCCCGAATGGTAGGGCAGAGGTGTTTAGTAACACCCTCATTTGGCCGTAATGTTTAAGTCCCATGTAAAAAGGGGCAAGCCTATTGCCATCAAACCGGGCACAAATCCAATATCTGGGCTGCTACTGACAAATTTCACAGCATTACTTGTTTTAGGTATCTCGAATTCTACTTACTGCGTAAAAAGAAAACAGGAAACAAGTGATATAAAGAACAAAACATCCAACAACCTCAGATATGCACATAAGTAGAATAAATCATCCAGTTAGCAATTTAAGAAAGGATGAGATAAAGCTGACTTCCGCTGCTGTCGGCTATTACCTGTGTCATTTTACCTTATCGCATGATTAGCTTTTTAACTTAATGTGTACTGCGAATATTATTTAAAATGTTAAACTGTGAGTCAGAAAAATGCTAGGTTTATTTTAAAAGATATATAATTATATGTTTTTAGAAGACATTTAGAATGTCGTCAAACAAATACATATTGTATTATATTTTTCATCGACGCACCCTTTTCAAAAGTCTTTCATGGAATAGTAATCACAATATTCCGGATTCTACGATCACCCCTTGGTTTCTTCTTTTGCTGAGCCTGGCTTGCATGGTCTTGAGATCATTAAATTATCTGGCACTCGGTTATTTTCTTCATTTGGGAGACCAGTGCACACTATTATCTTTTTCCAATATAATCTTTAAACAAGACACAACAAGAATCTCAAAACTTATGAGAACCAAAGCATTTTATTGGCCGAAACAAATGAGAATTTGTCCACTATATACCAGCGACCGCCACATGATGCGCTCTCAAATATTTACAATATCTTAAAATATATAACTCTAAAATAATATCGCTTCCTAGACTCGATAATAAAGAACATCCAGAATCAGTCCATTTGTTTCCGAGATAACCCCCTCCTTACTATACTAAACAAACAAACTCACACTCGTTTTATAATATTATTCAATAG
Organism: Amphipyra berbera; assembly: GCA_910594945.2. NCBI lineage: Eukaryota > Metazoa > Arthropoda > Insecta > Lepidoptera > Noctuidae > Amphipyra > Amphipyra berbera. The sequence continues at coordinate 17,254,945 of OU343128.1, read as the reverse complement.
AAACAAATATTCGTGTGTCCCTATATAATTATCAAGACCTACAGCTATTTGTCATAAATAATATCCACAAAACAATCCCTTGCGTTGACAGGTCGTGTATAATTGGATCACAGTGCGTAAAGCGATTATACAGTTCGTTAGGTACAAATGAGACCGCTCCGGCCTGCCCACCGTACGGCTTCAGTTATGAAAATGGACAATTAACTTACTCTGTGCTTTCTGGTTTATAAACTAATTATGTAGTTTATCAAAGTTATGGTTTGTTTACTCCATAGCTGTTAGCTGCTACTGCCCGTAAACTTCCTTTGCTGAATATGGGCCTCCATGTGACTGCAATAATGAACGGTCACAGAATAAATTGAGTAGTTGACAATTTTTTTATTGTCTTGAAACTTTAAAAAAAACATAGGCAACAATGAAAAAACCTATGAAATCTATCTATATATACAACATGTAACGTAATTAAACGCACACCCTCAAACACCCCAATTGGAATTGTGTTATAATCATAATACATACACTGAAATTGTAGTTTAACATGTATTTGTATTGTTATGTACTAAATTAACGTTCTTGAAATAAGGTTTATTTTTCTTTATTATATTTTGTATTGAATGACGAAATTGTATTAATACAAATAAAAATGCACTTTTAATTATTTTTGCCTTGATTTACGGTCCATTTCAGTTTGTTTTGACTGTACAGGGGTAATGTGACTAATTTCCGTAGTTTTAATTAGTTTTGGGAAAAAAAATACCTATATTAAAAATGATAGAAATCGATTCAGTAAACGATTCTGAACAGACTACTTTCAGGATGTGCGTTAATTATGTTATACATAGGTATATATTGTACAAAAATTAATCCCTATTTCTCTTGGTCACGCCATAACTTGTGAACAACTTTACCGATTGAGATCATATTATTTACACAATATATTTGTTTTGTCAAGACGATGGTTCGTAGCCGGGATTCGATAGGTGGCGCTGTAGTCAAATTATTTACGCCGGGAGAACAGCTAGTATATAATAATAAAATACCCAAATTATAAACGATTTAAACTTGTTAACTAGACAGAGACCGTACTATTGAACGATAACGTCATAGTTCAAAACTTGAAAAACGTTTATCTCCTCCATTTTTAGATTGATTTTATTTATTTATTCAACAATCGTTTTCTTTTTGTACTTCTTTTGATATAATAATATTAAACTCTTCCTATTTTTTTTGGGTACCGTACCCAAAGGGTAAAATGGGACCCTATTACTAAGACTCCGCTGTCGGTTCCGTCCGTCTGTCACCAGGCTGTATCTCATGGACCGTGATAGTTAGTTGAAATTTTCACAGATGATGTATTTCTGTTGCTGCTATAACAACAAATACTAAAAATTTGAATAAAATAGATATTTAAGGGGCTCCCATACAACATTTTTGCTCGTTTTTGTTCGATATTGATAACGGCAATAGGTAGACGCTTGAAATATTTACAGAATATTTAGTTATATATTCACTTTAAAAATAAATAATTAAATTAAAATAAAACAAATATTTAAGGTTCTCATACAACAAACGCGATTTTTTTGCCGTTTTTATAGATAATGGTAAGGAACCCTTCGTGCGCGAGTCCGACTCGCGCTTGGTCGGTTTTTAAAGTAGTCAACTACCGCACTGCTGTAATCACGCTTGTTAGACGAATTGGTGATGGTAGTAGGTATGCTATTATTATCAGACGAGGAGGCTGCAGTCCACCCTCCTGAGATAATCCTTTAGTAGCCTTTTATGACACCCTTGGGTCCCTACCCATGGGGTGGGGTTGCCTATTATTTGCCGGCAACCACACGGAACTGTGTGCTTCCTGGTAAAAATATAAGACCTCCGTTTCCGTTCTAACTAATCTACCATATAATTTTGTAGCTGGTTAACGTGTCCATCATACAATTTACTAAGATACATTTTTTAAATTGGTGTATTCATTATTTTTATTACCATTGATAACTTTAAAGTACCTTATCTTCTTTTAATTATTTAATAAAAGTAGCATAGTTCATCTATATTATATAAAAGGAGAAGCTGACTGACTGACTGATCTATCAACGCACAGCCTAAACGGCTGGGGTTAGAAACTTGAAATTTTGACAGTAGGTTCATTTTGTGACGTAAACATCCACTAAGAAGGGATTTCTCGAAATTCAACCCCTAAGAGGGGGAAAAAAAATCGCGCAAGCAAAGCTGCGGGCAGAAGCTAATACGTGTATACTATAAAATAAGATGACGTCATGCCGTAGAATAAATTGTATGACAAACAATGACAGAGTTATTATAAAATTTGACCAACTTCTGCTGCTCAAATTATTTTTCTATCATAGAACGCATTGGCCCTTACATGAAACTGAATCGATTAGCTTAACAAAAAAATTGCTATCTAGCTTTATTAATTTTTATGGAACGTTGACGCTTGACCAAAAAAGTTTTAGGTATATGTCAATATAATTAAACTTCAATTAATAATGTACCCTAAGATTGCGATTTTTTGTTTTTACTATCAACCTTTAACCTCTGACATAATGATTATACGATAATATGCACTTGCAGTCTGTGTTCGCGTCTTAGAGGATATAATCACGAATACTGTAAAATATTGTCTCAACATCTACATTTTTATGACTGTATCCAGTTTTGGGAACCAAATAAAAAAACAAAAAAAGAAACAGAAACCGGCCAAGTGCGAGTCGGACTCGCGCACGAAGGGTTCCGTACCATTAACTATAAAAACGAGAAAAAAAATCACGTTTGTTGTATGGGAGCCCCCTTAAATATTTATTTTATTCCGTTATTTAGTATTTGTTGTTATAGCGGCAACAGAAATACATCATCTGTGAAAATTTCAACTGTCTAACTATAACGGTTCATGAGATACAGCCTGGTGACAGACGGACGGACGGACGGACGGACGGATGGACAGCGGAGTCTTAGTAATAGGGTCGCGTTTTACTCTTTGGGTACGGAACCCTAAAATGAGCAAAGAAAATTTTCTCCAAAGAAAGTTTTCCTGTAATTTCTTTGACTTAAGATCTTCCCATAGAGCCCCAGTTAAATAAATCACACTGTAGGTCCATTATTTATAAATAAGGAGGTACTAATTAATAGACGACACGTTTGGTGCAGTGACTGAGCGATTGGAGTCGATTCCCGCACGGATTAAATATTTGTATGGCCTACAAATAGTTGTTCCGGGTCTGGGCGATAGTGCATGTGAAGATTTGTGTCTGTAAACACACCCACGATACAGGAAAAACCCTAGAGTGAGGCAACGTGTTTTAATTAAAATAAGACATAACATTTTAATTGCACGGCACAAAATTATAATACATGATTTACTAGAACTATGCCACGAACCATCATATTATTATTTTAATCTATTTGTGCACGATTCATAATTTTCCTTATTCTAAACATAAGGAAAAATATGAAAATTACACAAATAGATTCTAAACAATAGACTAAAAACGTACACCACGGAATAAAACATTAATTTAAAAACAAAACAAACCCCAATAATAATTTTAGCTCCAATCATTTTCAACTGAACTGCCTCGTTGGTCTAGTAGTGGCAACCGCGACTGCTGATTGTGAGGTCCTGGGTTCTATCGCCAGGTCGGGCAAAGTGTTATTGGGTTTTGATTTATGCCCGGTTGATGGCAATAGGGTCGCCCACTATTACATGGGACTGAAACACAACGGCGAAATGAGGATGTTATTACACCTCTGCCCAACCCTTCGGGGAGTACAGGCGTGATGTTATGTTATATTCATATGGAACTGGTTACTACAAGCCGTCAATGAAGGTAACAGATCAACCGTTTATATGCTGTCAAGCTGTCATTAACCAACAGAACCTAATAACATCCGCCATCAGGCTGGGCACCAAAATCACCACACTTACTAAATGATTGATGATCGCAGAATGTTGTTATCAGCGCATCAAATTCATAGAAAGACACTACTGCACAACTTCTTGACATCCTTATCGCCTATTACCATAAATAGGCTGGAAGAGCTAAGAAAGAAACTCACTTATTAATTTCTATATATTCCAGGATGCAGTATCTCTGGGGGGCGGCGTGATTGGAGCCATGCACATACCCGAAAAGTGGTTCCCCGGCACCGTGGACCGCTGCCTCAACTCGCACAACATCATGCACGTGCTTGTCGTGCTTGCAGTTTACTCCATGCACCAGGTAAATATCAAGAATAGCCTATATATATATATCATAACAGACCAAAAACATCTAATAGCGTATATTGGTGGTATGAATTCGACGGCTACCTGGGGTCTTCTTATGATCCATGAAGAACTGAAGCTGATAATTAAGACAAGCTGGAAAAGCATAGAAAAAGGGCGTTATTACGCCCTTAATTTTTGAGCATTTGTTATTACAAATGCTCAAAAATTACGACTAGTATAATTATGAATCGTTGGAAAATCCTCATGGATGTCCCTCGCCCGGGGAAGGCGAGGGTGTCTGCCGGACTCTTAACCGACTAAAGACCAACGGTGTTCCTCCTCCTCACCGTTCGGCCGGGGTCGCGGGATTCGCAAAAGCATGCACCGCAACAATATGAATATACCTGCCATTGAGTAAATTGGAAAATAAGTAATTCTCGTATTACTATGAGAATTTGATTAAACAATGACATAACGCAACCATTTCTAATCCTTCAGGTGACAACGCGCGACATAGAATGGATGGCGCGCGTCGACTGCCGTGCGCCGCTCCGCCATCTCTGACGTAGAGCGCACGCCACATCGCGCGACCTCGCGTCTTTTGCCGCGCCTAGCCGCGTCCGCTCATCGCCTCCGTCTACTCAACTTTACTCACTTCTACTGAACTCACGCACGCTATGTTAAGGCTTCCTAAGTCGCTGTTTGGACTTGGACAGCTATGATTGTAGACCCGTAAGACCAAACGAGTGGACTATGTAATAACTGGAAAAAGAAATAGTATGTTTCAAAAGCCAACTTTGTGCGAGTAATAAGAAATATAATATATTGCGTGTGATAAATCTAACACTTGTGTGTGGTTCATATTGGTTACGATGAAAAAAAAAACTACCTAGTTTTAATAAATTCAGCACTGACACTAATAAAATTGAAAACGGGATTTATATATGCAATAACTTTACATACGTTTATAAAATAAAACTTTCTTACTAATATTTGTCGATAAAAACCAGACATGAACCTTCTTAAATTTATAAATTATAATAATCTTCTTCTATTATTTATTATCGAATTTAGTAGATTCTGGCTTTTGACTAACAAAACGCCTAACACAAATCAACTTCTCGTTTCAACTTACCACAACTTGGCTCGATACAAATCATTAGGAAGTCTTAAAAAAACGGAACCTACAAAATCACGATGGTCTTTATTGGAAAGTGGTCAGTCTTCCGAACTCTTGCGTTAAGATCGGATATAAAAATATCGTAAGAAATGAAATCCTCCAAGAAATGTCTTCGTGAGATAAATTGCATTATTTTCCAAAGTGGAAAATTCTGTTTTCAGAACTGCACGTTAGTTTTAGAAACTTGGACATCTGACTAAATGATTAGATGCCAAAATAAGATGTGCAAGAATTCTTCCTAATAAGATAGTTATCATTTGGTCTTATGGAAATGGCTGTAGCTTAGTCAATAACGTAGTTTTGTAGCGTCTTCACGTTGCGCCGCAGCATGCGTTCGACATACGCATGACAAACATATCTATACCTGCTGTAACGATGCTCAGAATGAACAAAACAATAAATTCATAGAGTGTGATAGACGTGTATTTCCAGTAAACGTAATTTTTCGAAGTAATGTCAACTAAGCAAATGTAAGATGGAGATCATAGATAACAAGCTTTGACGCAGTCGACAAGTGAACATCAGACTCGCGATAGGTTGATATGAATAACAACGATAATCAATATCCGTGAAGATTTACAATTAAAGCACACTGCCAAAAGATGGTTGATAAATCTTCTCATGCAATTTGTTATAGTTGACAGCACTCATAATACCTAAATATTGAATCTTCAAACTAACTTCTATTCAAATGATACCTACTTAATATTAAAATGATACTATATCCGCCATTTTGTAAAACAGTCTGATTCTGGAAACACCTCAAAACTATGTAGGTAATGCGCATTGAGGAAACATTTGTGAATTAATAAAATATCAAGTATCCAAAGTGCCTTTACACCAAATACCAAAACTTGTTGATTAAAGCGGTTACACGGGTCAGTGAGATAAACAAATTGACATCTAGGATGACACGCTTCCAGCGGTGGCAAAAGTAAGAGTTGAGAGGGGAGCGTAAACATTCATATGATCTGTTAAAATAAAAAGTAAATAATGGAAAATGTTATAAAATGCTTTTACTTTGTGTATAAAATTCCAACAGATGGAATAAATGGTTTCCGGGTGTATCGGTTTTCATCTGACTGTTTTACAATAAGACGGAAAGTTAACCATTATCGTAAGAAACAATTAAAATCGTTAGTTGACAATATCGCGGCCTACACATAATAGTATTAACTTAATATGAGTCGTCATTACGATTGGGAAGGAACCTTCTAATGTACCACAAGATGGAAGTGAAGCCATTTAACAATAACTAGTTAACTACACTAGATCAGTTATTAATAGTTATAATAATTAGCGCGATAAGTTATCGAATGTAATAGCGGTTATTTTAAATGAAACGAACACTTCAAATCTTAGTAAGCTTATAAGGATAGTTAAAATATTATATTGGATTATTACACCCGTTTTTATAGATTAGGATAATAAGAAGTTGGATTTGCATACTCGCTTTTGAATTCGCGATGGAAATGTGAAATCTACTGAGAGGTAGATGAGATATGCTAGGACGGCTGTGAGTGGAACTTATTTGCATTTTCGTTGCTTTTTTCGCTTTTATCTATTCCTACATCACAGAATAGACTGTCACGATTAATGCCTTGTATTCGCCTAGTCCCCCTACTAGTTTAATTTCCCCCAGAAATATTTCAAGCTTTGCTACTTTGAACACTATTTGCGATACATTTGTGAACTGCGCTTGCTTCAAGAAAATACAAATGCTCCACCCTCGGCTGCCCCTACACCGTTCCTTAAATCTAGAGTCTAGGTTCTAGACTATTCTTCTGTTTTATATGTATCTAAATACATTCCTACTTATATGATATGTTCTGACTAAAAATATCTACGTATTATCTTTCTTTTGTCCCTTAAAATTTGAATCTCAAGACAGTTGTGCTTTTAATTTTGACCTAAATATGGTCAAGGTATAGTGGAATGTGAGGAACTAAATTGTGAATTTTATTGTAAAGTGTTAATAAAGCCATCTGATATTTGTACTATTTGTCAAGAGTACTTATCGCTACTCATTCTACCCAGTTTCTCGGATCCACTCTTTAACATTTCAAAGATTTTGTCAATTCATTTATTAAACATATCGATTTGGGAAATCCAAATTTTATCTTTGTTTGAATGATGATATCTTCAAATCTGTCAAAATTGCAAAGATGCAATACAATCGTATCGAGTCTAGTCGATTTTAAATTGGTTTTGAAAATATAGCTTGTACTCTGGATGTTGATACGCCAAAACTATTGTCCAATATATGTAGAAGTTTTGCTAAAGAAGAAAGTTACTTATCAAAATTTGCCAGAGTTGATGAGATCTATCTTAAAACTTTAATATTTCACATTGTCGTAGACGTCAATGATATTTCACATAAAATCCTCGTTAAGTACCTCGAAAAATTGAGTGGGCCTCGAACCTCTACTTATACTGAAATTTTATTAGACTTCGACTCCAAAAACGTGGCCATCAAAATAATTACTTTTTACTGTAATATTGACTTCACAGGTTATAAATATAAAGTAAATAAATAACAGAAACAAACAATAAACACAGCTGGTCACGTTTAAAATGAATAAATATTAGATTGGATGTTTATTTAGAACTTCCATTTTTTACCTATAATCACCAAGGCCTTTAAAGATAATGAATCTCAATCACGTTCAATATAAAATGTTTGAATGTATGCATGAAGTGTTCTTTAATTGAAATTGTTCGTATGAATGGCAGCAAAATGTCTCAACCATCGTTCTAGTCGAAATCCAGTAAAATCTCAGTGATCCTAATCTTTGTACGATAATTTACATCTCCTTTCACGTCGCCATCTTTCTAAGGTTGTTTATTTGGTTCTATTGTTAATAAACTATGGCTATCAGTGACCAATCGTTGGTATATTTTTATATTCTCGGTGTTGTGTGCTTTGCTGCTTGTATACAAAGGCATCGCGAGTGAACTTGAGATCTTATTCTCTTCGTACACGACCTCTCTTAGTCAGTTCGATAGTTTACTTAACAAACTAGTGGTAATTGTAGCGACAGTAGTTAGGTAGTTTACGAGCAATAAATAGACGACAATTGTTACGAAATTTGACAAAAGTAGTTGAGTAAACGTTTAACACGAAACGATTGCATAAAATTTTACACAATAATTGTTGATGAAAATTTTTAACGCATCTTTTTGATGGCTTTAATGTTCTACTTTTGTCATAGTTCTATTATTTTAATTAATTATTTATTGAACGATGTAGTGTTTTAGACGAAACGAAGTGTACTTGAGGTTTTTTACTAGTGGTTGTCAACGAGACACTCTCGATGTCTCCCGAGCGTGCCTGAGCGACTCGGGAGAGCACAGCACGCCGCATGCACTGCCGCGCCTGCGTGCTGGCATCGCTCGACGGGCACACCACCACAGTTTATCCACAAAATAAACTCAACATTTTGATTTATATTTTTGGAATACGATATTTCATCTAGACACATATTTACAATATCACAAAAGATTATTTTTCTGTAAAATTACTTACATCAAAAGAATAAATGAAGACTTCACTTATATTTCGAAACGAATTGAATTGATTGTACAGATGTTATTTTGTATTAGCGGTCAAATTAGTTTGTTGAATATTTGAGATGTTAATATTAAGTATATTATTTGTAACTGTTTACTTGCCTAAATATCAATTATTTACACGGAATATATGAATTACTGGAATCACGTTTTATATATAGTTATTTAGGTCGGCGAGTCAAGATGTAAGTCGCCCTTAAAATAACTGTGTAAGAATTAATTAAGTATACACTATGAGTAAAGACACGGCTGTGCCAAGGAAGGGACAGTCGGACATAGTTGATTGCACATAGCTTTCCAAGTTGATAGAAAGAACAGGTAAAGGATATGAAGCTTTACATCCGTCGCCACGAGTGGCCACTCATCACCCTGTATTATTATTTATTATTAATAATTTAGTAAATTAAAAACGCAATAATTTATCACAACTTATAATTAAGTTATTTAATAATTTCCTAGGTGTATACCTATTGCGTTTCAAGATGTTGATCATTCCTGATTTTGTAGACTTTTAAGAGAAAATAATCTCCCGTTAATTTGTAAGAGTTATCGTCTGTAGGTGATAATGATGAGCAATATGACAGTATTTAATACTACATTACATAATATATTATTATGATTGTTTACGAGGTTACTTTGTGACAACCGATGTTACGCGTATTTGCACTTATCTTGGAATTATTCATAGTAATTGACGATATTGATCAAAATTCTCAAGCTGTAGACGTTGAAGAGATTATTAAAGTTTATTTGAATTCATTTAATGTTTCTTTTAATACTAGTACCCTGTATATCAGACTTGCTGACCCCAACACACTTAGGAACAGACCAGTATAGCGATGACGGCAGAGGAAATAACCTCCACGAGTGACGATGCTTAAGTACCTACGTCTGGCGCACCCTGGGCAGTCAGCCCAGCTAACAAACTTACAATCTTTTCACCACAACATAAGCTATTCTCAATTAGCTAGTACCGACACAAGAGAAAAAAAATATTAAAAGATGAAGGCCGATCTTTAATTTATTTTTATCTTATTCAGGGAATACTATGCATAGCAGCGCAGCGTCTGCATACAGAGTATGTTAATCAAGTCACCCTTGACCTATAGCTTTGATTACTTCTTCCATCTTTCATAAAATCACTCAATCACTCCGCGTGTATTATAGCGATGCACGTAACCTTAGGGCTTTCCCAAGAGCATGTGTGACGGAGTTGCTGACGTAGGTCTTTTCTGAGGATCAATAAATGTTTTCCTTCCTGATCGATTTTTTTTTAAATTATCTTTTTAACTAAATCTACCTATGTCGTCATCACGTCAGGAGAAATACAAAATTTGAAAATTTTAATAATCCTTTAGATAGTTGTTACGTCATACGACTATTTGCTAGACTGTTTTTTTCTTTAGCGGAGATTTCCTTTATCTCTGTGGCGATGTAGGTACGCACAAAGTATGCCAATATGAGGCCTGATGTAAATGGGCCATACATGCACAGTCTATTATGTGCAGAAGCGAAAGTATTTCAATACACAGGGCTGTAAGTAAACTCGCAGAATATAATATCAGTCACTAAGGGTGAAAATTATCACCAGAATATCATTACAGACAAGCGTAGTCATACTACATGAAAGATCATCAGTTGGACTGGTAGGTACTCGTCCAAAGCCTTACTCACACTACCAGCCTCTCTAATTCAGAACCTTTTTGTCGACTGATTTGATTTGTTATTTCATTTCGTCTACCATTCTCGTAACGAGAGAAAAAGAGATAAAATATCGAATCGTTCGACCACTGACTTCAGTAGGCAGGGGTCGGTAACCCACACCATCGGGTCATCTTTCTATTGGAACGACTTACGGCATCCATACATGATATCCCATGGAGATAAATCGATAAAAGCAGGCGTCACGCTTCAACCGAAACAATATTGGTATTGGAAATAAAACACGGATATTTTGCAAAATAATTCACGTTGTTTCTCGTAATCTACCAGAAATAATAAATTAGTTCTTACGCCTTGAAAAATACGTATGATATTAGATTTCTGATTATTATGATTTCGATAACCTTTCCAGTGGATTTTCCCAATGAGGATCGAAGTTTGCCAAACAATAAATTACGGTATTTCAGAAAATACAATTTGTGCAATTGTATAATATGAAACTATATTGTTAGCCCACTCTATGTTTATCATATACAAGAACCCGTATTCACAGTCACTTTAAAACTAATTGTAATTCTGTTTTTGTCGATTATCTAGCTACTTCAAAAGACATCTTACCTCCAGTCACACTGCTACTGAGCATTGAGTGACTGCCACGAAATATTAGAAAGAGGTTTAGGTTTTGTACTCCGTGATGACAGCTTGGTATTTGGAATACAGCAGGATAGGAGCGATACAGAACATTGACATCAAGTTTTTACAGAGAAGCTAACGGTGCTACGATTTACGATGTGTCGGAACCAAAGTCCTCAGCAAAACTGAACGAGGGGGTCAAGGAACTGCAAGTATACTCCACCAAGAAGAACATAGTCTGCTTAGTTGTCGACAATAAGATTGACATGCATATAATTTTGGGACCCAGTGCATACTATCAGCAAGCACATTGGGTCAACCGCGCGACGGGCGCAACGAGTTTCCCAAGGAGGGTTGATGTCAGGCAGGCGGCCGGTCATAAAACAATAATCCAAAACCTCTAACAACATGGATCTATGAAATACATGTTGTGCCGACCCCACCTAGTGTGGGATAAGGGCAGGAAGAAGAAGAAGACTCCGTAATGACAGCCATGTCACAGAATGTTTGCCAATCAAAATAATAACTGACCCTACTTACTAAACCGCCGCTATGAGCCGCTTTTAGACTACTGCTCAGATGAGTAAGAAGGAGAGGTCGGAGAGGCCAAACAATGCCCGCAAAGTGTTGCGATAAGCCACGTCCATTGATTGATGTAAAGGCCTCTTATACAGAAAAGGAACGAGCATTGATCACTATTGCTCAACATGTATGTTAGCAATTTTAGACCCATTGAAGTCCAGGGGGCTTACCCCCGACAGCTTCGAGTTCTGAATCGATCGAGTTTGATTCGAATTACTATCAATTCTTAATCATGAAATCGACAAAAGCAAACAACTGTGCGCAGGCTCGATTAAAAATTAACGACTGTTTTAAATATTTGTTAGTTTCAACTCGAATCTCAGCACAGTCGTGCAGTTTATCGATATCGATCGAGTAAGAATTGACACTAATTCGAACCAAACTCGATCGATTCAGAACTCGAAACTGTTGGGAGTAGCCTCCCAGGTATCTTCACGATCCTAAGTCAGTGGTGACTTATTTAACTTAAAAAGTACATAAATATGAAATCCAAAATGTCATATTGGGACATGCGAAGTTTTGAAACCGCAACCTGTTGCTTAAAAAGCGGGTCCCACAATTCTATAATATCGTCGGTCGGAATCATTACGCTGTTTTTAGAAAATCCAAGTTAATGTTTTTATATATTTTGAAAGGCTAATTTTGTTGACATAACATTTAGTAATCTTGATGTTTGATATATCATATCATAAAAAAACTAAAGTTTATTATGATTGTTACTAACTATGCAATATTTTTAGTTTTTTAGTAGGTAGTCCAAAACACATAATTTTGGAGATGTTCCAGTAATGACTCCGACCGACGATATAGTATGTTCGTCATTAAAGCAATAATAATTATGTGTGTACACATTACTAGCTGTGTCCTCACGGCTCCGCCCGTAGCCTATGTTACTCAGTGATAATGTAGCTTTCTAACGGCAAAATAATTTTTGAAATCGGTCCTGTAGTTTTTAAGTTTATTCGTTACATACAAAAATCCAAAAATACAAATATTTACTCTTTATAATATTATTATAGATGTATGTGTTGACTCAGAATCTAGTTAACATAACACCGACACATTATGTATATTTGTAACAATTGATTATCCGCAACGATACTAATCTTCGATTCGATCGACATTATATTAATAGAAACGGAAAAACATGGGATTTTTATCAAATATTTTTAACCTTCGACTAAGTCACTTTTCATAAGCAATACGAGAATAGCTTATGCTGTGGTGAGAATATTTGCCAGTCAACGAGGATGGTGGAGTGGCTTACAGCATAAGGTGCGCCGAAAGTACAGTCGGGAAATGATAAGGTTCGTCAGTTTTTAAATTCATTCCTTTCTCATATCGAGGGCACATGTTACCTTTTCAAACTGTTGAACGGAACAGACTAATGCATGGAAAATTATGTTTAATTATTTGCTAACAAAGATCAAAATTGCCTTTTGCCTCCATATGACCTAGTAATGCCATATAATGTCTTTGATTTGATTTAAAGAGTTTTGTTGTAAAAATCATGACGTCTATGAAATCGATGATTAAATAAATTGTCATTACTTGTGTCTGTCACCATATCACCATAATATCCTGCCAAAAAATACTGTATTTTCATTTCTATAATGTTGGCAGTACGTAATCGGTAAAATAGTTCGTTTCTTGCACTGTGCAAGCAAAAATAGACCTTAAGGTATATAACATTTTCATTCCCCTACTGTACTAAAGCATCGTCACTTGTCGGGGCTCTTTCAGTGCACCCCAAAGCGCCACATACACTAGCAAGTCGTCTTCTTTCTTTTCGTGTGGTTAGTGACTAACCTGGTGTCAGAGTTTAAGCCGCCCATGGGTCCCTGAAATGGCTTCACATGCCGTCGAGAAATATCTCTCAGGCATGCCGGTTTCCTAACGATGTTTTCCTTCACAGTTTTTAAACAAGTGGTACCTAGTTGTATAATACGCACATGAATCCGAAAAGTCAGAGGTGCTTGCCTTGGGTTCGAACTCGAGACCTATGACTTGGCAGTCTGACGGTCACACCACTAGGTTATCACTGCTAGCAAGTTAAATTTGCGCAAGTAACTACAGCAAGGGCTCGCTTAGATCGTACAACTACCAGAAGTTTATTTGCTGCGACCACAGTTGAAAGTTATTTGGAGAAATCAACTTCCATAATTTCGAACATGGGCACTCCCGACTGATCACTGCAAAGGACGGACTTGAGTGAATATTACCATGCCTCGTTCACTTGACTGTAAGGTTCTGATATTTAGATACACTAGGTAATTGACTACCGTTTACTTGATAGCAATGGGCTACTGAACTGGCATTGCGTTGACAGCTGGCCAGCGTACGGTATTTCTCATAATATGGTTATGGTTGTACGTATTAGCATAACATAACATCACGCCTATATTCCTCGAAGGGTTGGGCAGAGATGTATAGTAACACCCTCATTTTGCCGTTGTGTTTAAGTCCCATGTAATAGGGAGCATGCCTACTGTCATCAACCGGACACAAATCCAAACTCCGGGCTGTTACTAAGGAATTCCACACGGAAAAACCCAATAACACTTTGCCCGACCTGGGTATCGAACCCAAGTTCTCACGATCAGCAGTCGCACTTGCCACCACTAGACCAACGAGGCAGTTAACGTATTAACTATTACTAATCTTTGGTATGCGTAAACAAAAAACTGTAACGGGTTCCAATAAGCCCAGAAAATAAATTCATTGATATACATAAGTACCTAACTACATCAACAATAAGCCAAAACCTCTAACAACATGGATTTATGCCGAACCCACCTAGTGTGGGATAAGGGCAGGAAGAAGAAGAAGAAGAAGAACTACATCAATGACTGCGCTACTCGACAACGCTTGGCAGATGGATTCGTAATCACTGTTTAAATTAAATAATAAAAAGGCCGCGCCTATTGAGATTAGGCAAACCATAATATATATTGGAAGTAGTTGGAAGTATGTCCAATACTAAGCGACATTGCCAAAAACCTCTATTAAACACTAAAAAAGAAACAAAAAATCTACTTAGCAACAGGGACTACAAACAAAACATATTACACAATTTAACAAAGGAATTAACAATATTTACCTACCTACAGATAAAAGTAAACTGTCTACGTGATGAAAAAACGATTCTACCCGCATCTGCTTAAGCTTTATCTATTCATACAAAGCGTACAATGGCAAGGTGAAGATTTTCGTCAGTTTGTTGACGTCAACGATCCCTTATTATCAACATTTATCACCTTTTCCACGCTTTTCTAGTAAGCAAGATAAAATAATGTTTTATTAGTTACATAAACGTATGGATATCAACTATGGGTTCCTTAATGACTTCAAAATGTAGAAGGCATATCAGTTTTTCCATCTTTTTCAGGTCCAGCTACAAACCTAAATATTTTGTAATAATATTTATTCTTTAAATAATAACGTTCGATGATATCATAACCTGTCTTAATTTGGTCTGTCTTAAATTGGTTTCTCAATTATATAAGTTTTCTGTTATTTTATTGTGACTGTCTAAGTTAGGTATTTTTCCGTGTTTAGACATAGGAAAAAACTAAATTAAATATATTAAAATTATACAAATAATAAAAAGAAGATGCACCGGTATTTAGTCATAACATGAAACACGTGAACATTTCTAAAAACACGGTGATCGTTAAGGAAAATTGGTTTATTAAATATTAAATTTATTTATTAAATACTTCCATTATTCATTAGCATGTTTTTGCACGAATGGGTAAAAGTGAGTAGGTACTACTCATACGGACTCAACGGACTTAGATACCTAAGTATTTATAAAAAAAAAACACTAAACTTATTAATCCCAAGCGGGTAAGGCAGTTACTACGGCTACTGAAACACTGCCTCGTTGGTCTAGTTGTGGCAAGCGCAACTACTGATCGTGAGATCCTGGGTTCGATCCCCAGGTAGGGCAGTGTTATTGGGTTTTTCCGTGTGGAATTCCTAAGTAGCAGCCCGGAGTTTGGATTCGTACCCGGATGATGACATTAGACTCGCCCCCTATTACATGAGACTTAAATATAACGGCGAAATGAGGGTGTTACTATACACCTCTGCACAACCCTTCGAGGAATACAGGAGTTATGTTATGTTATGTGAAACACTTCCTAAACTAGGTTTGTTAAGAAACTTACACATCCATTACAATCTATCTATCTATATAAATAAAAATGAATCGCCAAATGTGTTGCTAAGCGCAAAATTTGAAAACGGCTCAACCAATTCGGCTTTTTTTCAATATACAAGGTTAGTCGGAAAGGGGGTACTAAGCCGCGGGCGGTGATGACTATTTTAAAGCAAGTGTTAAAATTTCAAAATTTGATAATTTTTATTTGCATGTAAAATGATTTTTATTTTAGTTTTTTCGATCCCTGCTTTAGTTATGAATTCAAAAATGGGGTTTCTAATCCGTGACCCCAAATATGAACTAAAATGTAAACACAGCTGATCATAGCTAAGGATAGATAGAACTAAGCGTATTTTTTATGAAATCTTTGAACAGCTATTCTTTTAAACTATGGAGTTTTGGGGAAAGTTGTAGAACAAAAGTTATCCCTTATTATGGGTACTTTAACGCCCTTTCGGCTTAGTACCCCCTTTCCGACTAACCTTGTATATTCCTTAAAGCACAAGGAAGGTTCTTATGGAGAGAAAAACCATAAAAATTGCGTGGAAAATAGTAAAAGCAACACTTTTCTTTTCCCATACAAACTGTTCTTACTTGTGAAACATTAAATGTCACAAAATAATAGGTAGGTAGTTGCACCGTAGATACTTAGTGCTACCCGTGCAAAGCTGGATCGGGTAAAGCTAGTACCTAATAAATAAAAAGCCCGTAGCACATCGACTTCTACGACGTAGGAACACCAAAGAAATCGTAAATAATTTCGTTTTCTGTGACTTGCATTGATGATGAGCAATTCCACACTGGTATTTTAACAGTGGTCTATGCACGTTGCAGCGGCCGGTAGGATTTGGACTGAGCTGGTCTAATTCGTCCGGCCAAATGTCGTCGTTGGTAGAAACTTCAGAACTGAAGGCGCTGCCGGAGACGGTCTTTCTCCTAGAACGATGAGATTTAGTCGGACAGATTCAAATCCTCTTAGGCTGCCTCAACGTGTTGCTAGGGATGCCAACTTCTAGACTTAATATAGTAATTTTGAACCCAACCCAAAAAAGTATATAAGACAGGGAAAAAAAAACTTATTAGTATGTGTCAAATCTTTTAGTGTTTTCCTCTTAGCTTTATTAACAAGTTTTTATTTTTATTATCAGAAAAGCTTTATAGTTTTGCACAGCACCATTGAAAAAAGAAATCGCAGTGTATACATTTACATATAGTACGATACCTACCAAATTATATAGTCAAGTTGGCAACCTAAGTATCTAAGCATTTGCCGAAACCTAAAAGACCTCGAAAAATTCATCTTTTTCAATTCCTAGGCAGGTTGTCCTTTTACCTATGTAAATAATTTTATTTCTTTTTCAGAAATTACGTTATTAAATAAAAGTGGCTTAACTTGTTTAACTTTTCTGCTTACTAAACAAAGTTGTTTTTGGATTCCATAAATACAAGCAATTACACGTGTGTTTGAAGGCATAAACCATAATATCAGACCTCAAACTCTTACCACACCTTCAGCTAATAAGAACCACAACACATTTCATATCACCACGTATCATCACCAATAATTGCAATACTAATAATGATAACGCTAACGTTAAGCTACACAAGCTGATGAGGCCGTGAGTAAGTCGAACGATTGATATAAAGTCGGCGGCTGCGCATACGCATCGAAACTCCACGATGTACGCCAGCGGGTTGACTGTGTTCGCGGCGATTGCGCTCCTCGCGGTCGCACATGCGGCCCCAGGTGCCAACGAAATACAAAAAATAACCAAAGCACGTGAGTGACAAGTTTTTTATATATTAATAAATATTTTTATTTTTTACTTTTGTGAAATTATTAAATAAAACATATTGAAAGTGATATTAAAGTTATGTTTATATTGTGAATGCAGGTAAGATTCTTCCGTTTGCTTTACTTATAAAAAATGTGTAATAATAATTGTTTTTTGGATAAACCGACCATTTCATTTATTGATAAACATTTGACAAATTAGAAGTGATTGATAATAACATTTTGTGACGGTAATTAGTAAAAATAAGATAACGCGATATCGTATCTCACAGGTAATAAAACAAAAATAGATTAGTCAGATTCTTGTCCATTAAAAACAAACTAAACAACAATTAAGTAATTGATACGTTTATGACGTTCAACTTTGTTTAACTGTGATTTTAACAGTACTTAATAACAAGTGACAAAATGAAGCTACCATACGATACAATGTAATAAAATTATATTTAAAATACCTATTTAATATAACACAACAGTAAAAGACTCGTCGCAACCAAAACCCGGATTTACTATAAAACCACAATTATTTTCACAGCAAACAAAATTCAAAATTATACCTGCTATCATAAACAAATCGCAAAAGTTTCCTTTAATAATAATAAATAAATGCACTATTAGATAAATAAACGGAATAATAAATGCAAATTACTACAGCAATGTTGTTCTACATAAAATAATAAAATATATTATCAACAAGGTTCAAACTCGATTAACATACACGACACGTTCAATCGTAGCATTACATTACAAATTAAATATAATAATAACACATAAAGAAATGTAACTACCTCGTTGGTCAGGTAGCAAGCGCGACTGCTGATCGTGAGGTCCTGGGTTCGATACCCAGGTCGGGCAAAGTGTTATTGGGTTTTTTCGTGTGGAATTCCTGAGTAGCAACCCGGAGTTTGGATTTGTGCCCGGTTGATGGCAATAGGCTCGCCCCCTATTACATGGGACTTAAAAGAACGGCGAAATATTACTGTACACCTCTGCCTAACCCTTCGGGGAATACATGTGATGTTATGGTATGTACAGAAATGTAGTCAACATTTTCTGGTGTTTAGAGTAAAAGACGTAATCTAACTATATGAGAACTTTTTTTATCTGAAGCGTACCATTTTTAACCGACTTCCAAAAAAAGGAGGAGGTTCTCAATTCGTCTGTATGTTTTTTTTTAAATGTTTGTTACCTCACTACACCCTCATTTATGAACCGATTTGAAAAAAAATGTTTTCGTTTGACAGAGTATTCTTTCAAAATGGTCCCATTTAAATTTAGTGAAGATCTGATGAAGAACTTCGGAGATAGACAATGGAACTCCTCAATGACGAATAGTACCCATAATGTGATTATGTTACGAGCAGCGTCTTTAGTAGGTCCAACTATGTTTTAATTAATGCCACTAAAATTAAAAAAATTAAAAACATTTTAACAAAAATAAAACCGACTTCAAAAAAACGAAAAAAAGCATAAAATAATTACCATATTATAAAAGTAACAGATTCAGAAGTCGGTGCCTTTAATTTGGTTCAGCGTGGATTAGCACCGACTTCTAAATCTGTTACTTTTATAATAATATGGTAATTATTTTATGCTTTTTTTCGTTTTTTTGAAGTCGGTTTTGTTTTTGTTAAAATGTTTATTATAATACCCTTCTGGTAGTAGGTAGGTACCTACTTTTGTTTCAGTAACTATGCGGTGCTTAGGGGTTTTATTTGTATATTATTTAGATTTTTGTGGGTTGCATCTTTACATAGTATAAAACAAAGTCGCTCCCGCTGTCTGTACGCTTAAATCTTTTAAACTACACAACGGATTTTAATGCAGTTTTCAGCAATAGATAGAGTGATTCAAGGGGAAGGTTTATATGCCCCACATTAGTATCTACATTACACCCGTGCGAATCCGGGCGGGTCGCTGGTATATCTATAATTATTAAGATTGAACTAAAATCTATCTACCTATATTTTTAAGCTATGCTATTTAGCGGGAGATTGATCTAAGTTAAACTCAGATTTAAAGATAGATTTATTAGATAATTCCATCACTTTTTAATGTGATGACACTAAAATAGACGGGGCTGTTTTAAACTTCACGCCTATATGCTCCGAAGGGTTGGGCAGGGGTGTATAATAACACCCTCATTTCGCCGTAATGTTTTAAGTATCATGGGGGCGAGCCTATTGCCATCAACCGGGCACAAATCCAAACTTTTGTTTGTACTCAAAATGGATTTGTGGTCTACATATCGGATCATTGTAACTTTACACTATTTACCTACGATAGGACAAAACAATTGATTGGCCTATACGTACCCAAGCACTTCACGGCTAATAATGGGAGTACCTACACTAATGACAGTTATTACTCTACCGAGGACATGAAATAATACAATTATTACTGATTGTCAGCTGAATATACACATCAATCGTATCCACACAGTAATTAGACCGTGTAGGCAAACAGTTTCAAATATGAGATTGATATTTTCTATTTTTTACAGGGTGTAAACGAAATCATGTAACTCCTTCAAACCTCGTGATGTACTGTTGACATAGATTAACCCCAAACGGGATACTTTTGGATACAATAGATACAAAAATTAAAAGAAGTAAACATGTGTCTTAACGTGAGGCATTTTAGTGCCCCGAGCGAATTGCGCAGCTATCGCTCGCCGCGCGGTCATTTAACTCGGAGCGCTAAAATGCCTCACGTTAAGAACACATTTTTACTACTTGTATTTTAATTAAATCGAATTTAAAATTATCTCGTGCAGGGTTAATCTATGTCAGCAGTACATAACGAGGTTTGAAGGAATTACATGATTTCGTTTACAACCTGTATTTTATAAGATGCAAAATTATTATATCTGTACTCTTATTTAATACTAGCTGTGTCCTCACGGCTCCGCCCGCATATGAAGTTTTATTCCAGTAATAAATATAGCCTATGTTACTCAGTGATAATGTAGCTTTC
Source organism: Amphipyra berbera (assembly GCA_910594945.2). NCBI lineage: Eukaryota > Metazoa > Arthropoda > Insecta > Lepidoptera > Noctuidae > Amphipyra > Amphipyra berbera. The sequence goes on along the minus strand of OU343128.1, from coordinate 17,234,157 downwards.
TAACGGCAAAAGAATTTTTGAAATCGGTCTAGTAGTTATTCGTTACATACAAAAATACAAGTATTTCCTCTTTATAATAATAGTATAGATACCTATAGATAACAATATTCAAATGAGATCCATTTTAGGGAGGGAATATTTAGAAATAACCAACATGTTTGCTTCCAGCAGGGATCAACACAGTATTAGATATGCTTTTATGAACCTTAACAGTAAATCGATGATCAGAAACTGTATTTGAAGAAATGGTTCAAAAGATATTCGCGTATTTTGTCACTTTTGTCTAATGTGATATGAAATAAGAACAAAAACATCACTTCATAATAATGACATAATTGCTTGTTTTTTTTTAATGACTACTATCATACGTTCTTTGGGTTTTTTACCAATAAAAGTAGCTTCATAATGTGTGGCGTCTTTAGAGATAAGTGTTCTTAATATTCCTATCAATTCAGCTATAAGTACATAATATGGATTTACCCACAAGATTAATACGAAGGGGGATTACTTTCGATTTATTCATGCACTAGCGACCCGCCCCGGCTTCGCACGGGTTCAATGTAGATACTAGTGTGGGGCATCTAAACCTTCCTCTTGAATCACTCTATCTATTGCTTTAAAAATCCGTTGCGTAGTTTAAAAGATCTAAGCGTACAGACAGCGAGAGCGACTTTGTTTTATACTATGTAAGATGCTTAACACTTAGCTAATAAAAGAACATTTTCACTTTATTACAGTGTTTAATAAAGATTCCCAATAATTTTATCAGTTTAAAATACCGTTAGCTAGGTATGTCCTCATTTGTTCATTTAGTTGTATGAATGAACTGGTTTGAACACAACAATACCCTCTTGACCGATTAATTCTACAACTGATTATCGTCTATAGAATTTGAGTGCCGTTATCACAAATAACCCGGATACGATATTGTATAACGGTGTGGTTGCTTAGCAACGGAGCAAATAGCACACACCTAGTCTTCAAAATCGCGACCTATAATTAAACTTAGAAATAAACATCGTCAGCATATCATGTCGGATATCACGTCAGTTCAATTTTTCCTGACCAAATGTTTTTTTTATATCTCCATTACAATACTTACCTACTCGTACCTGGTGCTCCACCTTGGTGACCCGGTTTAGTCATGTCCTGCTTGGCTTGTCTCTCCGACGCAGGTTCTTCTTCTAATGTCCATTCTCAGAACTTCTCCACAAACAGTCATCGATTTTATAAAAATGATCTTCTCTCAATTTTGAACGAACGCAAATAATTTACCTACAACTTGAAAGTGTGTTTAGCCATGCTTAGCTACATTAACAATAACGCATTTATTTAAACAATTCCATGTCCATCATATACCAATACGCAGACACAAGACCTTTTCCATAAAAAACATTGATAATAATACTATTAATAATATTCGATTCAAGAGCTAATTCTTTTTTTTTATTGGCAAGCGATTCTCGTTCTGCCAATGTCAGAGGGGAAAATAAAAAATGTGGATCGTTTAAAAAAAAAACTTGACTATGGATTTAATTTAAATCTTGTCTCTATGTGTAACTGCAACAAATATTCAAGAGCTTTACAAATAAATTGGAAATAATTTAGATTCAATGTCATAATAATATAATTGCCTCGACGCATGTTACCAATTGTTCTGGGTGAGTCAGCACGTAATTCTTGTCGCTAATAACCACATAGTACGTCATTATTAATTGTTAGAAGGAAAACTTTCCGGGTGTTACAACTGCTATCGTTATTAGCTTGGGAGTTTTAAGTAAACATGTTCTTAATATACTTCTTGTATTGTGGTTTTTTCAAATTCAAATAGAATTTATTTTAAAAATATGTAAACGTAAATTGGGTATTTAAAAAAACAATCTTCTCGGCGTGAAAGAGACATTTTCAATTCCTTCATATAAATAAAAAAATAATATGACTTAGGTACCATAATTATACTTTTATCTGCAATTTGAAACAATTTAAATGATGTTTTTTTGTACATAATTGCAGCCATGATACGGGGAAACCTATTGTAAGCTATGTTATGTCAAATGTTAAAGTTATTAACTCGTGAATTTCCCTATGAATATTAGTGCCACGGTCATCAAAATAAAGTCGCCAAAAAAACTCGTCAAAACAATTTTATCTTTGCCCTTTAAAAGTCAACCGCATCCATTGTAATTGGTATGATCAGAAAGAGATGAAAATAGTAGCCAAGCCAAACCAGTACAAAAATAATCTATCTATATACCTATATGTAAAAATAGATAAAAATCAATTGCCGTGTAGTCTGGCAAAAACTTGAAAATGGTTTGACCGATATGTTTCTTTTTTGTTTTGTTGTGTTAAATTGGGAAAATTAAAACGAAACACATTTTAGGTAGTACGAAGTTCACCGGGTCATATAGTATACCCATAAAAAAGCTGTAAAAGCTTTTTGGCGTTACACTAAGTCTAAAAAATCTTTCAGAGGTGTCCCTAGCCAAGTTTCGTGGGGTGATCGTTTTGGTGAGGGTGGTAATAGTGTGGTTGATCTATTTGCAGATTATTTTGCATCTGTGTACGGTAATCAACAGCTTAGTACTTTGTCTCCAGGTTGCTCCTCGTCTAATTACAGTATGTCTTCTATTGACATTACTGAAAATGACGTTAGAGATAGTATCAAAAAGTTAGATCTTAATAAAGGAGCTGGTCCAGATGGACTTCCTCCTATTTTCATTCGTCTCTGCATTGATGCTCTTATTATACCACTGCAGATAATTTATAATAAATCCCGTAAGGAAGGTACATTTCCTGATTTATGGAAAATCTCACACATTATCCCCCCATACATAAATCTGGTAGTATGAATGACGTAACTAACTATAGACCAATCTCTATTATATCACAATTTGCAAAGATGTTTGAGGGTCTTATATACAAGGCAGTTTATTATCATCTCCGTCATATTGTTAGTTTGAAGCAACATGGTTTTGTGTCTAACCGTTCTACTATGTCTAACTTACTTATTTACACTACTTTTATTAGTAACACCTTTGAAGCTAGGGGTCAGGTTGACGCTGTTTACACAGATTTTGCAAAAGCCTTCGATCACCTTGATCACTCAATTCTTTGTATGAAATTGAATTACGCTGGTATTCGTGGCTCTCTGTTGCGGTGGTTCGAGAGTTATTTAATTAATCGTTCTCAAATAGTTGCCTTGGCGGGTTATGAATCTGTACCTTTTTCTCCTGGCTCTGGTGTTCCATAGGGCTCTAAACTGGGCCCTTTGCTTTTTCTAGTATTTTTAAATGATCTTTTGGGTTTAATAAATTGCGACTGTTTAGCCTATGCTAATGATTTGAAGATATACTGTAGGGTATCTGACCTCAGTGATTGTTTGAGGCTTCAGGGAGATCTTGATGTCCTTCAGCAATGGTGCTTAAATAACAAAATGACGCTTAATGTTAAAAAAATGTCAGACTATTACATTCACGAATAAGGTTAACTATGTTAGATTTGATTATCATATTGATGGATCAGTACTGAGCAGAGTATCGACCATCCGTGACCTAGGAGTCCTCTTCGATACATCCCTATCTTTCCGCGACCATATAGATAGTATAGTGACTAAGGCTAAAAGAATGCTTGGCTTTATAATCCGTATGTCGAAACCTTTTCGTAATTGTGGTAGCATTATTTTACTTTACAACGCGCTAGTTAGGAGCTCCTTGGAGTATTGTTCCACTATTTGGTCACCCTATTATTCAACTTATACTAATAACGTTGAATCTGTTCAGGCCCGTTTTGTTAGGTATTTATGTATGAAGAATGGGATTCGAAAAGCTTTACCTGATTACAACGACAGGTTAAGGCACTTTAAAATGATTAGCTTAAAAGAAAGACGTAACCATTCTGACTTACTAACTCTCCATAAAATTATAAACGGTTCCATAGATGCACAATTGGTGGAATATTTTAACTTTAGGGCCAGCCAACGTAGTAAGCGTCATCATCGTATTTTTGAATTGCCTACATCCACCTTAAATACCACATTTAATAGCCCCCTGACACGTATGGCAAGGCAATATAATGAAATGTCCAATGTAACAGATTACCCTATTGATATGTTCTCCATGAGTTTCGCTTCGTACAGACGTTCCCTATCTAAACAGTGCGCGTAGTGCGCGTATATGTAGCTCAAATTGGTTTGTTTTTTGTGGTATTCTAGATTTAGGTCTTTGTCTCTAATATTTATTGTCAATGTCATGCATACCTGTTATTTGCATGGTTACTGAAATGCCAATTTCAGATGTTATTTAACTCGAATTGTAAGTTACTGTGCTGTTGGTGTGCTTATTCTAAATAAATAAATAATATAATCAAGTAGGTATCTGGAAACTTATATCCGTACTATTCTTTCCAGCCAATGTGCCGACGAAAGCCGATGTGGAGACGAAAGCCGATGTGGTGCCGAAAGCTGACGTAGAGTCGAAAACCATCAAACCTGTAGTGGCACCGAAGCCGGTGAACGAGCGGTTTCCTCATGCCGTACTCTTCGGAGGCACCTGCGGAGGTACCATTATCAGCCCCACATGGATCCTCACTGCTGGCCACTGGTAATTATTGCTACATATTCCTTGCTTGCCAAACTAAATAGGTACTATAAACCTAAGATTGTAAAATGTGGAATGGACAAACTCAGTAAGGGTTGGTATGCTCCCGCCACAATTCGAGCACTTAGGAGCTTCCAAGCTGTTGCCTGAAGGTTTAATCAGAATTTAGAGAGATGCTATACATCCAGGATATGCTATATTCGTCTCGATCTTAAGCACCTTGTAACTTTATATTCTGAAACATGTATTAAATTAGCCGAGCCATAGGCTACGCCTTTTAAATCTCCATTGTTGACAAAAAATCTTACGTAACGTTTTAACCGTCGGTCGTGTCGGCATGATAAAATACTAGTCTTAAAAAAAACTTGACATCATGTTATAGTCAATTAACAAACAGTTTATGGTCAAATTACCCGTGTCCACAGTTTTTGCCAATTTCAACAAATCGCAATAATATGGCAATCGTTGTTTGGTGGGTTATTCATTTATAAAGGACGTATGAAGTTCAAAGATAAACCTGTTCGGGACCTGTTTCTATGAAAATCATAATAATCAGATTGTTGTAAATCTCTACTGCGGGATTTCAACATTCTGCTACGCCACTTAATGATAAAATATTGGCTGCGAGATAAATATTAGAAAATAATAGAGAATATTAGAAATATTCTTTGTTACCTTTTTCAAACCTATCAGCAAGGAATCACCGAAGACCAAAAAATTTGTCTGAGCCTATTAAAAACAATATGACCCATACAATGATGGTTTGACTGAAGTTTCTTGCCATCCCATGATAGTTCTATGAACATTATTTCTACCTAAATTATGTTTCCACACAAAATAGAAAGTATTGCCGCGTAACAGAAATGTAAGAAAATGCACTGTTTGATCTTTGTTACGTAAACAATAGACGAATGAAATGTTTTACAATATAAGACACTGTTCGTGCCTGAAGCAATATCAATTTCACACCAAAAACAACGATAACAATTTCTTATATGTAACACTAGCGGCCCGTCCCGGCTTCGTACGGGTGGAAATTTTTCCCGTTATTGCAACATTTTTCATTTATGCTCCGCTCCTATTAGTCATAGCGTGATGTTATATAATCGATAACCTTCCTCGATAAATGGACTATCCAACACAAAGATTTTTTCTATTCCAACCAGTAGTTCCTGAGATTAGCGCGTTTAAACAAATAAACAAACTCTTCAACTTTATAATATTAGTATAGATTTCAACTTTGCAAAAACAATTAAATCAATGTCTTCCTGTCTACTCTCGCCTTCATTCAAAGGGTCATTCTAACATTTATTATCGTCTGCTATTAACATAGTATTACCATGATGTCCGATGTTCTTCGTAAATATAAATAAGCCGTGACCTCTTCAATGCAAGCTGTTATGTTTCTTACATATTCGTCTTAAAACTTCACACGAAAGGTTGGGTCTCAATATCAAACAAAGCTATTATTAATAGTCACTTTAGTCTAGCAACATAAAGACATTAATATTTATATATTGTTATTATTATTTATTAACAATAAACAACGAGTCATACCTATTAGGAATCTTATGACAATTATAAATGATGGCATTTAATCAGAATGGAAGCGAACCAAGTGTTCTGCAATATAAAAACCTAGTTTTTTTTGTGTTTTATGAAAAATATTTGGGAGTTTAAAAATATTTGGGAGTTATGTATTATCTTCATGTTCCCTGTTGTGTATCACAGCTTTTGGTGACTTAGTGAAATGTTAAAACCATAGATAAAACAGAATTTAAAATATATCTCGACTGCATTCACTTACTCTCATTCACAACTAATTCCTCTTAAAACCCGCTGGTGGACTGGTTTCTTTCTGGTTGAATACAGCCCACACGATATGTTTAAGATGGATGTCGGCGCAAGAGCATGCATAACAAAACAATGTGGGTTTTCCCTGTTCGTCATATACGCTGCGCATATCGTTCACAGTATAACCAGTTATTATTGTGTATTTATCGATCAACGAACAAAGAAGTTGCGTGACATGATCGCTTAATCCTTGGGACAAAACAATCCAGTTTAACTTGGTACAAAAAATATGGACTAAGTACAAAAACAAGTTTCGCAAATCTTAAATTGTAAATTTGTAAATTCGTTTTGGGAAAAAATACTAAAAGAAGAACACATTTATTGTTTGCCTCAAACCAAACATTATAAAATGAGATCGCTTATGACGAACGACGGTTGTAGATTTAATCTGTCTCCTAAACTTCTGGGGCCGCAAATGGATAATTTTATCGATCCAGTCACAATTAGAAAAAATATTTTGACTGCTTAATGACACCTTACTGAGATTCCACTGTTCCCAAGGCCATAAAAAATCATAAAGTCCCATTAAACCTTAATAAGCAAATAATCGTACTCGATTATTTGCTACATATCTATAATAATCTTTCTTAATAGTTAGATATAAAATGGTTTCATGGTTGAAATCTCATAGATTCCCAAGACCAACTCGAAGATTTAGGTCCGTTTTATAGAACGAAACTGGAGCATTAATCTCTGTTTAAAAATAGTTTTGAGTCGACTTTTAATTTTAGAATATTCCTCAAGCATAGATTTATTGATCATAGTTCAGCTGAGTTTGGCTTTATTCTAGATCTTTACTCAGTTCGTAGATTTGACCCCAAGCAGTGATTTGATCTTTGACCAACCAATCGATTGGCTCGATTTGAGACTCGTTTCATCTGAGTATAGATTGATTGCCGTTCTGGAATAAGACCTCAAGTACTGATTCTATACTTAAACAGTGCTCAACTGATTAAAGATCAAACTGAACTTGAGGAATGTTCTGTAATACGGACCTTAGGTACAAGTAACTAAATGATTAGTCCACGTGAATCGACTCTTCGTGTATTTGACGAAGCAGCAGATATCGATGATACAAAACCCATGAAATATGAATTCTTGACTTAATTTTATTAAACTGACATTGGTGTCGATTCTGTTACACATTTTGACAGTACTAAACTAGACTAAACGCATCTGTCTCTTTCTTTTTCTATTGAAACAGAAAGAGATAAACACTCTTAGTTTAGTCCTGTCCAAGTGCACTACAGAATCAACACCATTACCAGTTATTTAAGTCTTATATCCAATGCTCTATTCTTATATTACTTGCATTCCTTAGGATTATAATGGTTTTAATTCATTTCAATACATAAAATATACCTATAATTATGTATATTGACATTTTTAAATATTTCTATATAAAACATTTCTAAATAAAAAAGTAGTAGCCCGACGGCATCGAGAACAGAGTCCAAGCTTAATGGCTAATAGTTATTATTAATTATAATATCATTTTCAATTATATTAATTACTAGCTGTGTCCCCACGGCTCTGCCCGTGGCCTATGTTCCTCAGTGATAATATAGCTTTCTAACGGCAAAAGAATTTTTGAAATCGGTCCAGTAGTTTTTAAGTTTATTCGTTACATACAAAAATCCAAAAATACAAATCTTTCCTCTTTATAATATTAGTATAGATATCACAAGGAATATTTTAAAATCATTGCTTTACATTGATGACCGTTTCGGCGTTTAGTGATTTCCTATAACATTGTGATTGGCTCTCAATATATAATATTTATCATTTTGCCTTAACTCCGTGACCAAAGATAACCCCGGCCCCTTCCGACACGTGGAGTTGCGACATTGACCAACGATATTTTGTTTTTGCGATATTTTTATGTAGGTATGATTCTTCCTTGACAGACTGGTCTCAGAATTTGAGAAAATTTAGCAAATATTGTCTATCTTCTCGGGCTGTTGAATGTTGAACTATGGTCTCACTTCACTAGGTAGTCCTATAATATAATAAATATACATATAACATAACATTACATGATGCCTGTATTCCCCGAGGGGTTAGGCAGAGGTGTATAGTAACACCCTCATTTCGCCGTTATGTTTAAGTCCCAAGTTGGCGAGCCTATTGCGATCAACCGGGCACAAATCTAAACTCCGGGCTGCTACTGAGGAATTCCTCAAGAAAAAACCCAATAACATTCCCATTGGGGATCGAACCCAGGACCTCACGATCAGGTTAATAAATATACATAGAGGTAAAACCTTTCAACTGTTCTAATTCACCATTCCAGTTACATGCACAATAATAATATTATTATTTAAGAAAACTGTCGTCTGGCCCGTTTTAACTGCGCATTCGTCACGCCTCTCACGGAAAGAACAAAGTGTCTGTTAAAATGCATAACAATAAATTACTTAATGCTATCACACGCTCATTTACACGTAGACATAATAATATCTGTTTCTTTTATGCACTTTTCAACGACTTTAGTATACGACGAGTAGGTTTGAGACAATAGTGCGCTTACGCCAATTGTAATATGGCTCAGTGTCTCGTTGGCTGTCTCGCTTACAGTATTAATGTAATTCGCTAATACTGCAATGGTCATAAAATTAAAAGATTATGAACTAGGAAAACAATCCTTTATTTATCATAGTCTTTGTGTCAGCGTTAGGAAAAAGTGACTAACCCAATGACCAAAAAATAAGTAGTCTTGGGCTAACCTTTTTTTAGCCTATGGAATGTCCCACTTCTGAGCAAAGGCCTCCCTTTTTGCCTTCCAAACCTCTCTATTTTATGCCGTTTTTAACCATGTGAGCCCCGCAAAAACGTCTAGAACGACTAGCCTTATAAAAGCTTTAATTTCCGTTCTCAATTTTTTTTATGCTTTCGTCTCACGGCTGTCGAACTCCCGCTAAATAATCTATTCGCATTGACACTGTCTGTATCCACTATCTTTTAAAGAGGCCCAAGTTTGTTACTGACGTCATGTTTTAAAATAAATAGGACATCAGGAAAGTCAAACAACAACTTGTAGGTATCCCTGAATCAACCACTAATTGATCACACAAACAAGTTCTGAATTATATACATAATACACAGAAATTAGCAATAATAAGATCAAAATTTACCTTGTAGTCAACTTGTTTTTACGTAGGAAAATATAAAACAACAAACAAACAAGATTTATGCATACGTAGGTACCTATGAAGTCATGTACCTGGATTTACCAAATGTGTTCAATGTATATTAATGCATTGAAGTCATCGAGACTTGTCGAGGATAATTGTGTCTTTTATAATAATAATATTCTATTCCAACAATTTATTAGGTGTATACAAGGTTAGTCAGAAAGGGGGCACTAAGCCGAAAGGGTGTTAAAGTACCCATAATAAGGGTTAACTTTTGTTCTACAACTTTTCCCAAAACTCGATAGTTTAAGAGAAATAGCTTTTCAAAGATATCGTAAAAAATATGCCAAAATCTATCCGTCCATAGCTATGAACAGCTGTTTTTACAATTTAGATCATATTTGGGGTCACGGATTAGAAAATTAATTTTCTGAATTCATAACTAAAGCAGGTATGATTTTTTTTGAAAAAACTAAAATAATAACCTTTTTCCATGCAAATAGAAATTATCGAATTTTGAAATATTAACACTTGCTTTAAAATAGTCATCAGTGACACTTTAAGTGGCCCGCGGCTTAGTACCTACCCCCTTTCCGACTAACCTTGTATATTGTGTAGGTATATATTTTCATTGATTTTAGACATTAGGTAAAATCAAAAGAATAGCCATTTGGTAGCCATTAAGCATACGAACCATTCTCGTTGCCAAATACTATAAAAGTATACTATTAAATTAAAATGTGCTCCCAACCGGAACTCGAAAAATTTACAAAGACCCCAACTGTATAATAGATCTATGGGAGCAATAAAATCACAATAAGGTCAATTAATTGTATGTCCCTGAACTTGCACAATATTAGGCTCTGCCAAAAATTGTATCTTGATTAAAAATAACTCTGATCCATTATTATTAAACCCATTTGGATACCCTAACAAAATTGAGATTCAAAGATCCGACAAATATTTTTGGGATTTTTAATTCTAGGAATTAATCGCATATCCACCAAATATAGTTCACTAACTGACGAAAATCAAAAACTTACCCAAAAGCCAAGGCTTTTAATGAATGGTTAAGAATTTTAGTAATCTGAACCTCGCCACGCCCAGATTAGCGAAGAGACCCTTATAAGAGAACTGGAAATCGAGAGTAACATAACATCACGCCTGTATTCCCCAAAGGGTTGAGCAGAGGTGTATAGTATCACCCTCATTCTGCCGTTATGTTTAAGTCCCATGTAATAAATAGGGGGCGTGCCTATTACCATCAACCGGGCACAAATCCAAACTTCAGACTGCTACTGAGGAATTCCACACGAAAAACAAAATAACACTTTGCCCCACCTGGGGATCGAACCCAGGACCTCACGATCAGCAGTCGCGCTTGCCAACACTAGACCAACGAGGTAGTTTCATGAAAATATCATAACAGAACTTAACGAAATGCTTTTCCTTACAGCACCCTGTTCACGAACGGCCGGTACATCCTAGCCGGTACCAACAACACGGAGAACGAGAGCGGAGTCACCCGCCACGTGAAGAGACAAGTCATCCACCCGCTCTTCTCCGTGGGACCCTACTGGCTCGACGCTGATGAGTTCAATATCAAACAGGTAAGGGACACCTCGTAGCCCAGTGCTGGACATATTCAGTAGTAGGGTGCTACAGTAGTAAAGGTGGTAGTGACTGAAGAGCAACAACAGTAAATCTGCTACCCTGATGGATGTGGCATTCATGGTGGTAAATGGCTATTTGTCGGTTATCAGGGCCTTATCGGTCAGCCATAACCATACACCGCCTTTAAAATAGGTAAAAGATTGCTGAAGCTAGACAGAACAAAGGGGAAGCACGTCATCGTCGCTGGGCAATGAAAACCTCGTAAAGCACAAATTCATTTTTATTTTTTGTCATTCATTTGTTGGGTAAAAAACCTTGTAATGCATATTTAGAACGAATATGCACAGCTCTAAGATGAAATAGATTGATGAATACATAATAAAACAGAAGAACCTTATATCTACACTTCATAATTTTTTAACAGGTATTTATTATCACCTGTAAAATAACGTTCATTGCAATTACGAGATTTTCACTGCCCAGCGACGTCATGGTCTTGTTACCTACCTAGCTGCAGTTAAATTTCTTTAGTTGACAGCACGTAAAAGACCCAGCATCCGCTAATAAAAATGTTCTTTGATAAAGGAACAAAAGGTTATCATAAGTATTCCAAGAAACAGGCGATGACAAAACTAGTTTCAGGAAAGCCTTGTGAAACAAAACAATAAAGCCAAGATTCACAAAGTAAATATGAAATGTGTCACAAAGACGACAATGCGCAACTTGTGACAAATTACATTGTTTTTACTGAAATCCTCTTAATATATTATACGACAAAACTTGAATCAGTTGAGGATAATGAGTCACAATCAAAATCCACAAGTCATAACATGCGTTGTTTTAAAAAAAAGCGTATTAAACCGCTTCTTCTTTGTGAACGGATTTTATGCACGTTTACGTCGTATAATTCCTAGTTTATTAAGTAGATACTTCGTATTCGAAGTCTCGTAGACGAAAAATGAGTAGGTACAAGAGGCCTAACACAAAGGGTCTTTAAGCCTCGTGGTACTGACAGAGAGTAAAGCTATCAAATGCTGTCACGGTCGAAATATTAATAGTCTGATACAAGGAGATATGCTCACCCTTAACATAACAGTTCTTACTCAGCAAACTGTAGGTGATACTTTTTTTAAAACGTAATTGAAGGCTATCATGCCGATGGGCGACCCACCTGAAGGAAGGCGGCTACCGTCGCCTATAAAACATGCAACACCAAATACTAAAGTATGTTATTTAATTTTATGGTTTAATTAAAACATTTAATTGTATTAATTTGTGTAGAGTTTATATTGTTGTGAAACTTATATTTTAATATTTGCATGCCAATTTATGGCGAAATGTGTCATTGTACTAAAATGTATTTATATACCATCTTTTGTTCCACATTTATTGCAAATAAATGGCTTTGACTTTGACTTTGACTTGAGGATTGCTGGTGCGTTGCCATCCTTATAAAAAATACTTTATAACAAAAATAAAACCGACTTCAAATTGTCTATCTCCGAAGTTCTTCATCAGATCTTCACCAAATTTAAATGGGACCACTTGGAAAGAATACTCTTTCAAACAATAAAATAATCATTATAATCGGTTCACAATTAGCAAAGATATCGCGGAACAAATATACAAAAAAAGCATGCAGTCGAATTGAGAACCTCCTGCTTTTTTTGGAAGTCGGTTAACAAAATTAAAGTTTTGTGTGCCTGTAATTTCACCGACACACGTACCCTTCAAACCAGAAAACAGCAATGCTGCTTGGCGGTAGAAGGGTATGACACATCGAGGATTGCAGTGATAATTTATCTACAAAAACCTTCTATTCCAGGTTGCTGCTCGCTGGGACTTCCTGCTTGCCGAGCTGAGCGAGCCTTTGACTCTGGACGGAAAAATCATTGCCGCCGCCAAGTTGGACGACCAGCCCTCCCTGCCCGTCGGACTTAATGTCGGATACGCTGGTTATGGCACTGACCACTTTGGGGTTAGTACAGTTTTAATTACATAGTAAAAAAATAATATTTAAGCGACAATGTTACCACATATTTGGACTTGAGGAACAGAGATTGAGACAAGTGTAAGAATTTGAAGAACGCAATATCATCGTTGTAACTGCTTATTGGTCTGAGCAGCTATCTTGCAGAATATAATGGTAAGCGATTGGATAAAGTCAACAAAGGTTACAAAGATTGCAGCAGTATCCTAAAAACTCAAGAGAGCGTGAAAGTATGACTTGTTATTCCTTTTTTTTATTTCGTAATAGTCTCGTTCACAACTAAGCCTTTCATTTCGATAGTCTCACTACGAACAAATATTCATTTAAACAATATTTAAATTCAAATCATTGTAAAAGAGAAGAGAAATTCTCTATTCGGATTTTGAAACTCCCACATAGACATGATCAATTGAGCTGCGTTATGCAATAATGTGTCAACCCACAAAAATATGTATTCTGTGCCATCTAGTTATTGTGAGTGATAGGTCTACTCAACGCTTGAAAAAAGTCAAACTGCATTAAGATTTTTTTGGTAGATGCTCTATTAAATTTACCACAGTTCTGGGTATTTTATCAAGCTTTGAGTATAGACCTACCACAAGAACTAGATGACGTTAACCCAAAATTCATATTTTTGTGGGTTCACACATTATTGCATTCACGGCCCAATTATGCGTATAACGAACATCGCTATAAATCCAACAAGCTTCCGAACGACGATGAAACGTAAGCTGAAAAACAAACATTCTCTCAAATTCAAGCCTAAGCAAATGTTAACCTTTCATTTCCCTCTTCAGGGTACCATGCGCAGCGAGATGCATGGTATGGAACTGGCTGTACAGAGTGATGCAACGTGCTCGATTCTCGAGCAGTACAGGGCTAAGGACATGGTGTGCGTTAAGGGACTCCCGCCGCGGTTCGACTCTGCTTGCAACGTAAGTACAGCTTGAGAGCACACAGCATAATGGTTGCGCCGTAAAACCGGGTTCTTTCAAGATTGTTGTTCGATCCCGCATTTCGCAAGTTTGAAAAGGCGCGTTGTTTTGGTGAAGTGACAATAAGGCTGAGCATCCACCAGAGCTGTGCTAAACTGCGTAGCGAGGAATGTGTTTTGTAAGCACCAATAAAATCACTTCATTTACCTAGCTTCGCTCTGCGCAGCTCTGGTGGATATGGGTCTAGCAGTGCGAGGTTTTTGTTCATACAAAACAAGCGAGAAATGTGTTGCGAGGAATGTATTGCTAGGAATGTGTTGCGAGGAATGTGTTGCGAGGAATGTGTTACGAGGAATGTGTACCGCTCCCGCCACACCACCCTATTCGAAAAGAGTCCGATACCTATCCTCGCACGCCTCATTTGTACACATTAACACATTACGCATTACACATTACCCATTCCTCGAACAGCTCTGGTGGAAAGGGTCACACCGTTTCACATCCTCGCTACACATTTTCGCAGCGCACATTTTCCTCGCACGGCTCTGATGGATGTCCAGCCTTATTGGTGTCGATTCTGTTGCGCACTTTGACAGGATTAAACTAAGCGGTGTTTGTCTCTTTGTTTCAATAGAAAAAGAAAGTGACAGTTGCGTATAGTCTAGTTTAGTACTGTCAAAGTGTGTAACAAAATCGACACCATTGTTATATTCACCAACTTAAATAAATACGGTAGGAGGAAATCCGATCAACGAGATGAATTATGTATGTTATGACTTCCGTATATTTGGGTATTCCACCCAAATGATTATGACCATGGGAAGTGTAGTTCCAATAATTTCGTAAGTGAAGGTCGCCGGTAAATTATGTATCAGGTATTCTCCAATCGTTTCGTAACGCAATTTTGAAACGAGTTGCCTTATAGAAACATTTTTTTTAAATATTCCTACCCATATGGAAAATATATTAAAATGGAAAGGATTGAGCAGAATTAGTACATAGAATATGCGTGTAGCTTCGTAGGTACCGCGAATGTGTAATTAAGTAATTATAAATGATGGATAAACTGACATTCATGCGGCTCGAGTATAAGTCCCAAGATATTACGAACTTTACAACTGTAGAAATCTTTGAAGAAGCTGATCCTAATCGAAACAATTTGTTATTTCCAGGGTGACAGCGGCAGCGGTCTTGTTGACGATACCGGTCGGTTGGTCGGCGTCGCTTCCTGGGTCGAGAACGACGCTCACGACTGCTCCAACGGAGCCCTAGTCGTGTTCTCCAGGGTGTCCAGCGTACGTGACTGGATCAGACAAGTCACCAAAGTCTAAAGTGATATTCACACAGGATAATAATCATACGTATACAATATCAGATCAATATGAAACATTATGTTGACTAGTCAAGTAAAGTTGTGCCCCCAAAGAGTTAATAAGTACCTAACATGTGATACTTTAGATACGATTCAATACTGGAATTACATGTTTATTTTCATGACAACTATTGATGTTAGGAGCTCTCGTAGCCTTATTTTGTACTTAGCATTTTTAGAGTTTAGATTAAAGTACAAAGTTATACTTAATTAAGCGGTCTGGTTGTGATATTGTTTTTGTTAGTAAACGGTTTATCAGAAAATTAGACTTAACGACTTAACATAATTTGTTATGTGACCTTTGTGACCATATTTTTTTTAAATAAACGTACTTATTAAAAATATTTTGTCATCCTTTGATTTCCACACAAGGCTTCGTGCCACAACACCACACTGAACCAAATTTTGATTTTAGGCAACCAATAAATTCATAAATTAGCTCACGCCTATTTCCCGTTGGGGTAGGCAGAGACAATCGAACGCCACCTGCTACTATCCTGAATTCCTGACATACATTCCTCGCTTCTTTTAAATCAGCTATCCTTTTCATACAATGGTGTCGATTCTGTAGCACATTTTGACAGTACTAAACTAGACTAAACGCAACTGTCACCTTCTTTTTCTATTGAAACAGAAAGAGACAAGAACCCTTAGTTTAGTCCTGTCTAAGTGCGCAACGGAATCGACACTACTGTTCAGGTTCGGTCACTTAGAGCAGAAGAATGAATATATGTAGGTTTACGAAAGCTGTGCTTAATAAGTAATAAGTACAGTAGAGAGATAAGATCTGTAAATGGCAAATGGCCAGAAAAAAACAAACTCCGTAGGACATGCACAGACCAAAGCGATCTTTTTACATTAGGGGACGTTGCAGTCAGTGGCGTAGCTGACCCTAAACGGGCCCCGTATCAAAATTTGTCGGGGGGCCCTTCTACCTGACTGCGGCGAAACCCAAATGGAGGGTAAAGATTTTTCAGAAAAGAAATTACACACGTCGGAGCCCCTGTACCCCGGGGGCCCCGTATCATTGATACGACTGATACGGCGGTAGCTACGCCCCTGGTTGCAGTTCTATACAGGTCAGCGATTGCTAAAGTAAGTTCCGTGAAAGTCACCAGTTTCGCGAATCAGTTACATCTGGCACTGAAATCGTTCCACTGTTACAAATATTATTTTGGTATAACGCAACAAAACTATCATGTACTTAATAAGAATAACCCCATTACTGTAGGTAACGAGACTGGAGTCTGTGTCACTGAACGAGTTTTCGTTTGATATTAGGAGTAAATTCCCTGAATTGAAGGCTATCCTAACTTTTCTCCATTGTTGTGAAATAGGCTCTTCACGCTCCCATTTCCGCACGCTTTAGTAACCATTAACACCATATTATCTATCGTCGTAAAAGAGGATGTTACGTCAACCACTTTTTTAAAATGGTAAGTACATGATATTTTGTACACATACACACATCAAATTGTGGTATCTTGGGAGTGAGTAATCAAGTCGAAAGGTAACCAATATGTTGTCCGGCATGCAGTTATAAACAGTATTTTACAACAAAACAGATAGGTACAGAAGTCAATCACATGTATGTAGGTACTTCTTTCATACCTACTTTTTTATACGATTGTTCATTGGGTTTTCTAATTTTGGCGCCAATACATTGTACAATATTTTGCGATATTAAAATGGAGTGGGGTGATAAAGAGAACCGAATCGCTGTGATTGCATTACACAAAGTTGGTATGGAGCCAAATGCAATTTTTAAAACTTTCCATACGCTTGGTATTAGTCAAATGTTTGTGTACCAGGCTATTAATAGGTACAATGAGACCTCCTCTGTTTGTGACAGAAAAAGATCTGGCCGTCCACGTAGTGTTCGTACGAAAAAGGTGGTCAAAGCAGTAAGGGAAAGAATTCGAAGAAATCCTGTCCGAAAGCAAAAGATTTTATCTCGGGAGATGAAGATAGCACCCAGAACCACGTCGCGTATTTTAAAAGATTACTTAGGACTTGCAGCCTATAAGAGACGCACTGGTCATTATTAACTGATAATTTATAAAATAGGGTGGTAAAACCGAAACAACTACTGAAGCGGTAGGTACGCAAAGGGAGGTCACAGAAAAATTTTGTTTACGGATGAGAAAATCTTTACAATTGAGCAACATTTTAACAAACAAAATGAACGTATTTATGCTCAAAGCTCTAAGGAAGCTTCCCAATTAGTCGACAGAGTGCAACGTGGGCATTATCCGACTTCACTTCTATAAGTGAAAACTTGTAATTGGCCATTTTCTACATAAATGAAATTGTATACTCAAATGTACTAGCTGTAAGTTTTCTTAATATAATAAAATAAAATAAAATTCAGTGATGGTTTGGTGGGGTGTTAGCTATGAAGGAGTGACTGAGCCATATTTTTGTGAAAAAGGTATCAAAACATCGGCACAAGTGTATCAAGATACCATTCTTGAGAAGGTAGTTAAGCCCCTTAACAACAACATGTTCAATAACCAAGTATGGTCCTTCCAACAAGACTCGATCATAAAGCTCGGCCCACGCAGTCTTGGTTGGAAGTGAACGTTTCGAACTTCATCAGAGCTGAAGACTGGCCGTCGTCTAGTCCCGATCTTAATCCGCTGGATTATGATTTATGGTCAGTTTTAGAGAGTACGGCTTGCTCTAAACGCCATGATAATTTGGAGTCCCTAAAACAATCCATACGATTGGCAGTGAAGAATTTTCCCATGGAAAGAGTGCGTGCTTCTATTGATAACTGGCCTCAACGTTTAAAGGACTGTATTGCAGCCAATGGAGACCACTTCGAATAAGCTTTTTATATTTTAAATTGTTTTATATTTATGTATTAAACTAACACACTGTAAAAGTAATAGGTAAATATTATTTGCAATAAAAGAAAAAGAAAATTCTTCGTGACAATATTTATGGCAAGACTAGGTAGGTATATATCTATCTCTCTCAAGCGCATGGCACTCGCGCTCGCACTCTGGTCCCAAACGGTCCGAAATATCGTGTCCGTAAGCAGTGTATATGTGTGCGTTGCTCGAGCGCACTTGTTGTGTTGTTGTGTATATAGATTGACTTCTGTACCTATCTATTTTGTGATTTTACCGCTACGTAATTTTTCTTTAAGTTACACTTCCAGATCTGGGTCGCAGTGTGATTAATCGTGTATAAGGTTAAATGGGGAGGGATAGGCAAAGCTAATTTCAGATGGCGCCACCCTCGCTGGTACCAATTACAACCAATCGGAACGGGTTAAATTAACATTGGCAATAATGTCAAACAAACTTTAACCAATTAAATTGCGTTAGTACCAGCGATGGTGGCGCCATTAGTTACCCAGTGTGCTACCCCATTGAATTAAAAAACATATTTATGTTCCTGAAAATTTAATGACTTTAATAAGAGAATAACTAAATTAAAACAGCAAGATAGAAGGAAAATCATTCATTAACATCATCTTTATCTGATTATGTTCAAGCTAAAAGACCAAAATTAATCAATGACCTAACAAAATATACAACAAAAGTCATTAAATAATTAAGTCCAACCAATCAGTTAGTCTACCGTGGACAACGACCGAAGCGATACATAGTTATTATTGGTTCAACTTCACCACTAAAATGAACAAGTTACATAATACAACTTACAATTTTGAATAATATTGTGATTAAAAGAAAAAAAGCTAAATAATTCTTTTTCTACTTATATGTGTAATAATATAAAGTGTCGACTACTTATAATATTTATAACTATCCATATGCTTACTTTAAATTTTCACACAAAGAGCGGAGCGGCGTGGTAGCGGCGCATGCGGCCGCGAAGCTGCGAGCCACGGAGAAGATAACTTTAGATGATAAGCGCTTAACGAGCGTTATGCTTACGCGCGTTTAAAATGTCCAAAACACCGTAAATACAGTCTGTATACTAAACGTGCGTCCTCAGAACACGCGTGTGCGCTTGTCATCTAAACTGCTGCACGTCAGCACCGTGGCCGCACGCCCGCAGCCGCCGCGCGCTCACCTTAGCCGATACACACCACAATCTCGCTAAACACTAGGTCACTTATGCCGAATGTTAGACAAATAAGAAAGCGACGACTTCCCAAACCAAAATAACATTACTAACAATTTGAAGATGATGTTAATTCACAGTCCGAGATGTGCTCGTCGCCGCGGTGTGCACAGTCGCGAACTAATCGATGTCTAGCACAGATGCGGCTTCGCGGAGCTCCGCTACTCATATCACGTATCGAATGTTTGTCACAAACACGAGTCAAGTCGGCGGCAGCGAACTCCTTTACAATGTACAACTAGGCGATCGACGGAGAGCCGCTGTCCGGCCGTTGTCCGGCGTCCGGCTCCAGCATACCATTGTTACGTCGATATAGTCAAGCGCGCTACGCTCTCCGTTGGAATCATAACAATGTAGCTTTTTTTGGGAGTTTTAATTTTTTACAATATATAGGATTTGTTTCTATAATTAATTATATCTAATATTTACAATGGAGGTGAACGGACAATATTCAAACTCTACTTATTATCTCAAAAAATTAATCCTGAATTCCTACCCGAAACGAACATTATCTACAACTTTTAATAAAAATTTAAAAGTAAAACTCTCGCCACAAATAAATCTAAATACAGTAGATCGAGTCTGTGTTTCCTACGCGGTCGCGTCGTCCGAATAGTTGTGTCAGTAGCGAGGCAAGGAGCGCTCGACAGACAGAAAATAGAAACGAAACGGAAACTGAACGAACAACGGCGCGGCACCGCCGCCGCCTGCAGTCAAAAATACATACAAAATGCAAATAAGAAACACAAACTCGATCGAATATTTATTTAGAGAAAATCATAAAACGTATGTAATGCGGTGCGGTGAGGGTGGTGTCCCGCCAGACGGCCGGGCGGACAGGCGGCAGGCTCATATCTTGTGTATCTTCTGGGAGACCACGACGGGGTTGTTGCGGCGGATCTCTTGCGCGCCCAGCTCCCGGTAGTCGAACGAGCAATCGTGCTTGTCGCTGTACCGGTGCACCGCGCAGAACAGCCCTCCGCAGCGGCACTCGAACCCTGAGCCAATACCACCATAGACATCTATATACTCACACATGCCATTAAAACAAACATAGAACAGAGACAAGAGTATTGCCCTGCCAGAGTGAAACAATATTAACATTACGTCAAGGTACATTTATATAATCCAACTGTATAGTGTATACGTAAATACTGAAACGTGTATACTTTCAGTTGACATTTGTATTACCAGTAGGTATAATTTGGAGGTTCACTAGTATAGCGCGCAATTGTTGCTATTTGCTGAATGCACATACATTGTTGACTCAGTTGATATGTGTGTGTGAATACATTTAGCACACAATGGAGTAATATGTTCGCTATCAGTGATTCAAATGTCGTGAAATACTAAAGCATGAAGGTTATGTGAAGCGGATTTAGTACTCGTACAACATAATCCTCTGCCTTCAAATATTCCGTTCCTATGTCAAATCCACTTAATTTACGTATTCATTAATACGGAATGTTATCTTAATTTATTTTACATCCCTTAAGGTTTACTAAATAGGTGCTGCGAGTCCAATTGTTCGTGGAAATTTACTTTAAAAATATATCAATGTATATCCAGAAACACCACCTGTTTTCCTTGTATCCTAGTTAATTTAAAATGAGTGAAAAAGCAAAACAGCTCTATATTTTTCGTGATACACCAATCTAGGAAATCAGTGCCTGGTAGTCTGAATTACACAAAAAAATACAATAGTGGACAGTTGAGCGATTTCGTACAATACTGAGCTGCGATTTTTTGCGAGCATACAAAAAGGGGCATCGTTTACCTGTGAGTCCAACCTTCTTGCGGCAAACGGCGCATCTATTCTTTTTCTTTTTGTCCTTGCTGGGATCCTTGTCGTCGGCGTCAGTGTCCGACGTGCCAGTGCTCGTCCCACTCGTGCCTGCTCCGCTCTCCTCTTCCAATTTCTGGAATTTATTTTTTAATATTTATTAATTAGTGTATAATATGGAGAAGATAAACGTGTTAGTAATGTGAAGTAAGCCAATTATGCTTGAAACGCAAATCCGCCCCTAAAAGTTGTTTAAGTTAATATTACCTAACAACTTATAATATAAATATTAAACAAAATATGAGCCATAACTTCGAACCACATTGATAAAAAAATTGCATTTAATTTTGTTTGACTGTGTACTGGTTAGTCGGTATTGAACGCTCGCATCTATTAATGTAAACCAACATTGCTAATAAAACGCACTGGAACCCAGAAAACATAACAGTTAAATTTAAATTGCTGAAATTACTATAACTGCTGCTAAATGAGAGTAGTATGTTGGAAATTATTGTTCTCGCATATACATGGTTAGGAAAACCGACCCTTTTTAGATTCTTTTTGCCACCTTCTGCTTCTGAAGGACGCTGGTCGTTTATCTCAAGCTCCGGAGAAGTTAGTTTTGCGCCCTTTTTAGATCCAGAGGCTGCCTCGTTGTATATCTCGTTACGATCCTCCTGTATGTCCACGATTTTCTTGCTCTTGACCACGTCCGCGGGTAGATCCTTGCTTGTCAACGCACATTCTTGGCTTTGTGTCTTGTCTTCTAGTTTTATTTTCTGTCCGGCATGATCGACCTTTTCCTTGGTGCCGTCGGGCGTCGGCAGCGGCGCGCTGTCATTAATCTCGATGGAAAGCCGTTTGTTTTCAAAGCTCTTAGATCGTGTCACGCTGATGCTCTGCTCTGCTGAATTCTGACTGCTGTTGGTCGATTTACTATTGCGACGAATTGCTTTTTTAAATATCCTCTTCCCCTTCGACTCTTTTTTGCTAGGGTCATTTTCCATTATTCAGATTTTTTATATTCAGGTTGGGCATTTTGACTGCAAACCAACATTGTTGACGGAACACCGCTTTAACGCTTTACAATTTTTATTGTAACTATTTCATGAAATGCCAAACTACTAAGATATGAAAAAGATACTATTATCTCTGCGTATAATAATCGTTCGGAGCAATAAACACTTTACCAGTTAAGATGTAAAGGTGCCCCTCATCTCAAGTCAATGACTTGGGGTAACTAAACTAATCAAAAAATTTTACATTTTAAAAGCTATGGAACAACAAACAACGGATTTGATAAAAAAATATTAAATATAAATTAAATGTATTGTGTATAAGTAAATCAAAGCAATATTTTTTGGTTTTCCTTGCTGTAAACGCAATGTCAACTTGACGTAAAAGTTTTTGTTTTATAAAAATATGTTGGACTGCCAGTGGTTCGAAAATAAAAAGTTTTTAATACAAGTTTATCTATATAAGCCGTACAGTTGAGGCGAGATATCATTGACCCAAATACGCACGTATAACTTTGTGTATAAAACGATAGTTGCCAAAACTAATGTATTTTAGTATTTACTTTAGAGATGAGTACAATTCTGCGAAGCATCGCCGCGCCACACAACATACACGTGTTATTGCAGTGACACACTCGGTTGATAAATTGTCTCAGGCCTGCTTTGATAACATAATGAATCTGACATTATGGTGTTATAGGTATATCACAGTCAGATCACATTCTTGGTAACAAAATAATACTTTATTCAGGTACTGTATCTCAAAATGCGTGAAACAATATCGATCTTACTTTTAGTCAAGTAGGTATAACTTCTTCGTCCGGATGTTTTTTGTTATGAATCATGAAATCGCAATAATTACGCGTAACTTAGACAATATCAATACCACAAAAATCATATCAGCGGAACTTCGCCTTATTTTGTTTTTCTACCGTATCACAAACACTTATCAACAAACACGTCAGACTGTTCCTATCATAAATAAATAATCTGAAATTCTCAAGTAATATTTCTATAGATTATAACATTAATAACTACATACATTAACTTGAATAATTTAATGTAGTCATCTTACCTGCGTTGTCGTTGGATCCAAAACCCAACGCCACCATTCAAATTATAGTATAGAATTTATTATTATCATAAAGAGTTTATGATAAAGAGTGATGTGATGTACGCGCCTAGTAACGAGTGGTAAAAAATTGAGTTGCATTGTTTCGTTTTCACATGTCCCAATTGCAATTATGACAGCCAGGTTGAGGATAGAGATTCGATTTGGCGATATTAATCCCTTATATAAAAAATAATGTTTGTGTAAGTGTTAGTCTCTTTATGCGTTCGCGCATTGTTCATCCGATTGAGTTGAAACTTTGTACAGTTGTTGTTGGTAGGTAATACGCGAAAGTTTCAAACAAAAAAAACTTTACGTGGTCGAGCCCGCGAGGGCTCAGCGAGTTGCATTTAAAAAATAGTAAGATCTCTATTAATCTTTAACCCCCAAGACAAGAAGGAGTTTCTTGAATGACTAGACAAATAACATAAGAGCCGGGCTGCACAGTAGGTACATTAGTTAATTATCACATTATATTCTCTTCAACATGAGCGTATATTTGCAACTGGTATCAGCAGCCTAACTGCCACTATGTTATCAGCCAGACATTTTAGTTTTAAGAATTGTTTAAATCCTGGTCAAAGATAAAATTGTTGACCTCAAAAGCCCATAAAATATCATTAAAACCCGTACTATCATTAAATTCAACCCTATCACCACACTAAGCTCCTATTTAGATACATAAAAATGATAAAGCGTTTTGAACATAAATGGATTAAAATTACTATTTTCATGAACTTGTTTACGAGTAGGTAAGACCAAAATACCCGTAAGTGTGTATGACTCATCATGTTGTTACTTTAATACGAATCTAAAGTTCCTGGAAGTAAAGTGAATTGTTCGTGAATATGTTTATCCCAGAAACGTGTCCACTCTATACTATTTATATGAATAACGGAACATGTTCTATCGAAAGTTAGCGTTCGGTTGAATGAAATGGGCGTATGTATGGCTAAAGTTAAGCAGAAGCGGCGAGAGGTATGTGGTGAGTGGCGGTGTGTGGTGGGCGTACAAATAAGAGAAGTGCGGCCTCACGTCTGTGTGGGTCTGTGGCTGGGCGGGGAGGCTGGGCACGGTGGGCGCGGCCGCGGCGAGCGGCGTCGACGGCGCCGCCACGAAAGGCGCCGACACGGGCGACGGTGACGACGCCGGCGGTTGTTGCTTCTTCTTTAAAGCCTCCTGGAACGTGCAACGACAACATTGTAACGAACCTGACTACGCCATACCGAGAATCGTGGCCACTCGCGCAAATGAGTCAATCAATTGCTTAACCAATCGGCAGCGGAGAGAGCGGGATAACTGGATGCGGTCTTACTCACGCAGCAGGGCACCGATATAGGTCTGAGCGATCACACTTAAATGGCCCGAGTCGCGTCGGTAGACGTGTATGGCGTTGCATAAAAAGAATGCATTAAGCATTATTTGTGTACTGTAATGCTTGTTACTACACAGTTTTGGGCAATTAGATAATGTCGTGCAGTTTATTTTCAGGCAGTCATCAATCATATCGAAAGGTCTCAGAAGCAATCTAGTCTTTGAAAATAAGTTTACTTAAAGGGTAAAAACTGCACGATATCAGTCACGAGCAAGGGCCGGTAATCGATCAACTTAAGACCCTAGTATCTGTAGAGGTAACAGGTATATTTTTGAAAAATTATAGTTTAACACAATTGATTCGCTAATTATACCTACTCATCACTCAAGATTTAAAGTGCTAACATCTTATTTCACACATGATCTACAGCTCGGTTAATTGGATAAGGAATTGGAGCCAAGAGACAAAACTGTTGATCTCGAGTTGTAACAAATAAATATTAATTATCAGACATTCCGCTGTTCAAGCGCTCTACTAGATCACCCAGCTGATTGTTTCAAGTAAATGCTTGAGGAGTGACTGTTTCACTTTGAACATATTATGAGTGTTTCACATGGGGTACCTTAAAGCAAACTGAGCAGAGTCCGTCAGTTGAGGGGTTTCCGTAGAATCCGCACCCCGAGCGGCACAACGTCTCCATTGGATTCGATTCACGCTCCATTGTTCCACAATATAATTTCACTTTTAATACAACAAAGTCACTTCACTCGAGTTTGTAGTCAAATGTACGATTGCACTAATTGTATATTGCACTTGTTTGTCGTAACACAATGTTCTACAATAGTAACGGCAAGTATGCTGCACTTAGTAACGTTTCAATTTAGACTTGATTATCTCTGGCTTGCTGTGTCCGCGGTTAGTGGCTTTCCTTGCCGATGAGCTGTGATTATTCCTTCTATGTCAGGATCGCAGTGGGCCCTGTAACAAGCAAATAATTTCATATTTAAATGTTTTCATTTCACTGATTTGGGATACAGTCAACCCTAAAAGCATAGTCAGTCGTAACATCCGAATGGATTACGAAAAACAAACAATCGAAAGCATCGAGACGACGTATCAGTATACAGAACATGATTATCGTGGTAGAAAGTGGTATTAGGCGTAGTATATGATTTCGTTGAGGCAAACATAATATGCATAACGACAGGTTTGCGTAACAAGAGAGAGCTAACGCTAAAGTGGAACGCGCCCGCGAAACGGATCACCCGCGTGCCCCGCGCCCCACGCCAAGGTCGCTAAACTAACAACACTTGCATATCTCTTGTCAACAGTAACCACAAAAAAATAATCGATATTACGGATACCTCTTGCACCAACCACGGCGGCAATCGAAGAAATAATTTAAAAATTATTTACGTTCTTCGAGTGCATAATGCGCCGTGAAAATCACGTTTCTCAGGCAGCGTGCTAGATATTGACGTATAAACTATAAATATAAGCATTGCAACTAAAGAAATTTATTGAAAATATCAGTAGAAATGAATTACCTAATCTGTTGAGTGTAACTAATTGTGTTGGTGACGCAAAAATAAATGACTTATCACTACTAGCACCGCTCTAAACATACTAGAATAAACCGAGTGCGTCAATACTAAAACCCGACGTGTAAATATTGTATAACCCCTGCTGAATATGAAACTATTAAACATACTACAAAAATCGCCATTAATACTGTTAAGAGTGGAGAGTGTGCGGTAAGGTCATTAGCACCGGGCCAGGGACTTGGGGAGTCATCGACCGGGCTGCACGCAGGGGTGCAAAGCGTCGGCGCCCGCGCACGCCCGCGCCGCCATTATTATATCAATGTTCTACGCATCACATCACATTCATTGCACTCTTCATCTTCGTCCAAAGTCCACTATGTACGTGACAGAGAAACGCTGACGCGACCAAATGATTAGTTGAGAAACTAATTCGATGGAATTCGCTCACTTTGTCGAACTGAACGTGTTGTACAATAAACATTCGTGTAAGTTGGTATATATTTTTCATTAGCCTACTTTTTAATTTTTAATTGGTCGATTAATTACGACATACTGATGCTCCTTGCTGCATGCGTGTAATATTTTATAGAAATTACGTAGTATATATTCAGAATTCGTAAAAAAACGGTTTTGCTGTAATTTTTTATGTATTTTATTACGATTGCATTGCATCGAAAACATCGTGAACTATCAATAATTTGTGCGAAGATTACTTGGTAAATTAGAGACGGGTTGCATGCAGCAATTAATACTGGTAAATAACTTTAAGTAATATTGATACCAAATAAGTATGCCAAGGCGACTATCAACCTATTCAAGTAGACGGAAACGTGATGTTCAATTATAGCAATACAAAAACGGCCATGTTTACCCAGTTGCCAAATTAACGCTATCTGTTATACCGTTTCGGCATATTCTAACTGCTAACGGGCTAAGATAAGGATGAACATTATCACGTTTACAAACTAGATAACAATGTTCTAACAGACCCGAATAAGTTAATAATAATATCTTTAGTACGAATCATTGCAAATATTGAGTTATCCTGAGAATAAGGCCGAGCTAGACAAGTCCTAAGGTATCACAGTCTTCAGAGCTAGCGTGTATGTGTGTGTGAGAGATACGTCGCGACGACAGCGTCGGTCGGGCCGTGCAGAGCCGTGCCCCGCTGACCCACTTGCAGAGTGTTCGCTACGCAATTCGAGCGCGACCCGCTTCGCGGTGCACCAACACACACTCACACAAACACCAGCCATATGACGTGACAGCCCACCGATAGCACTGCACCTTTCTTTGACACATGTGCCCACGTACCACCCCTAGCGAGTCTCAGATACCACCAGTCAAGCGTAAAATTACCACCCACGAACAAATGGGACATTTTTTTTTATACAGGGTTATAGATAAGCACGTAAAGTAACATAGTTATTGGACGATTGACAGAAACCACCTTACAACGTACCTACGTTGTAAGCACTACCTAGTGCAAGGAAACAAAATTAAGCATTTCTACATATTATCAAAACTCACTTATTTGCAACAAATGGGATTTTACAGTTTCACGTAGGTACCTACCTAAGATTTTTTCCCCCAGGTGACCTAAGGCCATTGAAATGAATAACAAGTGTCACCCATATTGAAGGAAACTATTAGGTAATAGCGCATAGTTATAAAGTGTGTCCCTGGATAATGTACACAAATGAAAATGGGTGAAAGAAGACCACAGTTTATCGCCAAAAAATGGAAAAAAAATTATATCGAAGTTTTAGTTTTTATATTAATAAAAATGAATAATTTTTATTCATTGCATGTATTTCGTTTAAATAAAAACAATAATGATGGCAAGGAGTTGATGTTGCATAGCAAATAAAAAGCAACCCTTAAAAATCTGTCAACTAGTTAAAAAACGCGATTCTTTGAAGAAATTTTTATTTTTTTGTGATATTTTGAATACTATTTTTACAAAAATAAAAAACTTATGTATTTTTTTCTATTTTTTTGTCCATAAATTGTGGTCTAGTTTCACCCATTTTCATTTGTACACATTATCCAGGGACACACTGTATTACGTTATTACAGTCGCAAATCAGAAAACTTTCAACAGGATTCTGAACAATGAAGTCGTCAAAGTATTAGGTCAACCATCTGGAAACGCAACGCTGCAACGTACGAATTGATACGGAGACAAAATAGTCGCGCACGAGGTCAAGATACACATAAAATTTAAACCGCTCAAGGATGTAGATTCGTTACAAAGCTTTCTATAAACATTTAATCAATCATATAGAAAAAAAACCCTTGAGTAAGAACAGCTGCAGCTATTAATGGTATCAGGAAATTAAAATACACTGATATTCAGGCTACCTCCCACAAACAAAATATGTATGTAGGTCGACACGAGCCCCATAACACGCATGAAAGCTCCACTCAGTTCTATACATAGGTACAGTGCTCGAATTTACGTCTGGTCGAGACAAGATACAGGTCTGACCACTCGATCAACGGTAACAGTAACGGTACAAGTCACAAAAATCGTGCAGCGCAAAGAAAAATCCTACGAAAACCCGGCATCGTTGCCTCTTTAGGTTGGTAGGCACCTACCTAGTTAGCTACAGATTAAGTCAAAGCACAATGACTCAGCCTCACTGAACTGCTTACACATTTCTCACATTGTCTGCATTTATACCTATATCTTGAAAGACATTTAATAATATCTACAGAGTTTAAATATTTTAAGATCCGCCTTGACACGAGGAATAGGTACTACGACATTCTAACGGGTTCACATCGCTTACAATATTTTATTTAAAGAGATATGTAGCTAAACAAGTGTTTATCAAACAAAAACAATCTACACAAAAATACGGAAACCACACGATGACGCGACGCGCTAATCGAGGTCAAAGATTTTTTTTCCTTAGCACAACTTCTCAGCAAAAATTTAGAATGGCAATAAAGTAACATCTGTCCGTGATCAAGCAAAATATGCGTGTGTCTATCTTAGCGGAAACGTTACTGACCAAAAATAGACTAACCAGGGTCTTGCAATGTCTTCCGCGTGGTTACACAACAAAGGAACAAGCCGGTACAGAGGCTATTCATCATTGAAACTGGCTCGTTCGAGAATCAATAAGGTGACAATGCAAATAGCCAGGACGGGAAGGACAATGACATTAGCATTTAAAGGAAGAATTTTGCGTCATCAACTACACAATGACGCGGCGACAACAAACACGCACGGCAAGATGGCCGCCGCAGCGTCAGCTGATCGCGCACACGCAGCGCAGCTGTGACACTCCGCGAGCTCCACTCTCATATCATTGTGAGCATATCGCTCTCTCTTTCGTCCATGCCGATTCAACACAATGGACGCGCTCAGTCATTGTTTGAAACACAATGCTCACTACACACTTTGCTACTAGTTGCTAGTATCACACGTACATTATTTAAATAGTTGCGCACCCAATTGTATTTATCAACAGGTACAATTCTTGATCTAGGATTTGTCCAAAATACAAAATATTTACATTCAATTTGAACGTTTTCTATTCACAACAACTTAACATTCAATCAGAACGTGTTGCGTAGTTATCTGTTCGTTAATACGAAAACTAATTTATTATAATATTAAAGCGATTCAAATTCTGAGAATCTGATTTAATTAATGACATACGCATACGTCTAAACAAACTATAATGCGCAATAACAATTTAATGATAACACTGACGCACTAAGAACGTGACTGAACTAAGCGAAGATCAGTTAGACGAAAATATACGTACTAAACTATCACGATTTTTGTGGTCTGCCAAAACAAAGCTGACAAGTAAACTTTTAATCAAGGTAAACATTTCATGCAAGAGCTCGCTAATTAACGTTTACGTGAACGTTAACCTGAGCAAACTTAACATTGTAAGTAAGTACCTGGTCCCATGACGTTGTATTATTAAAGTATAAATCTTTTATGAATTCACTTATTATAAGAACGTAATTTATACTTAAGTAAAACATCATTCATTAGTTCTAAATTAATATCAAAACTTCAAAATATACGCCAGCTGTCAAATTAGTTAGACCTTGTTTAAAGTTGGTCTTTGGAGGTTATGTTTTTGTGTAAACAGAACGCAATAACTACAATATATGACGAAGTTTTATATGAAACCGTTGTCAAACCTCAAACCAGTTTTTGTCCGACTAAGATATGGAGTTAATTAGTTGTAATGTTTGTCTTATTATTAACAATATCAATGCAAATACCGATATATACACTTAAATAAGTAAACGTATTTATAAAACGATAAATATGTTTTCAACTAATTAATATGATCCACAACCTTCATCGGTGTTAGCTAACCGAGCTATGTTGGTCCGATGCGACATTGATGAACGAACAATCACTATACACCTATGTACAGACTACATTGTCTACACATGAATAGCATAAGTCAACCAAGACACCAATTGCTATCTGGGCATGAAAATATTTCGAAAACAATTAGAAGTTACAAAATTGCATAAAGTTTTGAACACGTGAGGACGTTGACCTTCTGACACGAAGGTCGGGGCGGCGGCCTTCAAACAGCCTCGTCTAGCTGGCGCACAGGCTCTTCTCCGACACATCTCGAGACACAGACGCACACAAAAACAACGCACACTTAACTATATTACCTTCGAGTGGGAACACGAGCCCATGGCCACGTAGAAACTACGCTCGAAAGCGCTTCAAAGTCACAAAAATGATATCACTGACATATAAAAACGTATTGGACAAACGCGGCGCACTAATTCGCACAATTATCTTGAAAGATAAGGTGCAATAGTAGCACCCGATGTTGAAAACTGTATTTGTAACATGTAGCGAGTGTATCGGCCACGCGGGGACGAGCTCCGACGCGCTCGACGTGCTGGCGAGAACTGAGCGAGGAGCGGCAGCGGTCGCGCCGCCCGCCGCCGCCAGCAACTATTCGCGTCATTCCATTCTACACGCGCACGCACTCACCGATACAAACAAGCCACTGGTCGGTCGCTGACAAACACATGTCCGATCCGACGATCACCCATCTCGACCAAGCACTACACAACGCACTTTAAATCATATAGCTAGACGTCGCTCGCGATCACGACGGGGACATTCTGAGAGCACTTCTTCGGCCATTTATTTCGTTCTATCCTTGTAGTGGCTGTCTGGGCTTACCCAGTTGATGCATGACTCATGATTTCGTGTTGAGAAACTTTAATGAGTCAGCACTTTCCTTAAATTAATTTCAATTTCTGATGATTGTAATGACGATATTCTTTGTTTGTAATTTCGCGCTGTTACAGAAACTGCGCAAAACTATCACTTTGACAACACAACATAAGATTGTCTGTACATTTGTCCTATAAATGTGAACAGCTTTGTTAGAAATGTCAAATAGGAATCTCATTAACTCGATTTACCATATTCAAATGAAATTAACATAATCACTGTATTTATTTGCAAAATGTACACGGGCTGGAGACCTAGATGTTTAATTTTGATTATTCACAACTCTTATTGCTGGTTTCGCGATGACAACAACGGTGGTGATGGAGTAAACAAAAACCTGTTCCAGCACTGTCTGATAAACAAGTTTATTCATATAAACGGTGCTCCTCGAATAAATTAATAGTTAACTGTAAAAACTAAGGTTCCACGCAAGTATTCACCTAATTAAAACAACCACATTATTCATGAAACCTATTCAAACATGACAAAAAATCAGAGTGCACTCACACTTAAAAAGTTCAAAGGGTCAATTGTCGACTTGTTGAAAGTCCATAACAAAATTCTTATTCAGTATAAAGAAAACTATCAGAAAGCAAATAAACTGGTGGGGATCGTGGAATCCAAAACAAAATAGCAACTCAAATCGAAGGTGGACCTCTAAGAAGGTAAGGGGTATAAGTTGTTTTTTGTTTACGCAGGATCTTAGCCGAGATCGCAAAATAATCAACAGTACAATGCACCCTGAGATAAAAGTGAAATCACCAATAAAGATCAATATTTGAATGTCGACGGACGTTCAACCTGGTATTAATCAACTGCGAAGATGGATAAAACGTTACTCTCAAGACGAGGCAACGATAATTTGCAAACTTAATGAAAATAACCTCTAAAATGTGTTGAGGCGTTATTTACCTATACCGTTTTGCGCACTTGTTGTCAATGACAAGAAATTTTATGATAATGGTGAAAAGGTCGTGCGAGACGACCGCGTACACAAACAAAGCCATGCGTGCGGAGTGGTCGGTGCGACGGCGGAGGCGACGGACGCAGACAAAGCCGCGACAGAGCGAGTCGTCGATCTCCCCCGAATTAGTCCTGGCCGGGGCGGTGACCTCCGCAGGCCACACGCGCCCGACGCCGCGCCACCACTCCGCCACTAATCATCGCCGCGCGGAACACGCACCACGTCCATCCCTCGACAAAACAAAACGCCCCTCGATACCCTATCGTCATAATTGTAAACAAAGCGTGACTAATTATCAGGTTAAGACTTCTACGTGATAATTGAGTCGACTTTATAACAAAGAGACAAAGACCGAGAAAGAAAATTCAAGTAAGGTCAATGAAATAAGAGCACGTGGAGCTCGAAAACGATTTCTTACTGAGGACGACGCAGTATGGGATCACGTGTTCCGTAAAACGTTTTAGCAGTATTTGGCACCCACCAAAGGTGTGTAAATAAATATATCTAGTACATTCAACCAAAGTAATCAGCCAATTTCCAAACGTCTATTATTAGGAACAGTTATACTTAAAGATAACACTTTGCTGACATAATTTCCCCAAAGACTGTATATTCTGATAGCTATGAATGCACGATAAGTGCCGAAGATTTGCAATAAGAAACAATGTTCGACCAGCCGACTACCCATATTTTTGTTTACAGCACTTTGTCTTGGTAACATCATGATTTTTGCAACTCATTGCTGATTAAGAAAAACAAAGAAGAAATGTAAAGAACAAAAGGTAGACACCACAAATATTGAGAGCCTTGAGACCACAAAATCTTGAAGTGAT
The DNA here is from genome assembly GCA_910594945.2 of Amphipyra berbera. Taxonomy (NCBI): domain Eukaryota; kingdom Metazoa; phylum Arthropoda; class Insecta; order Lepidoptera; family Noctuidae; genus Amphipyra; species Amphipyra berbera. Next base: position 17,200,748 of record OU343128.1, on the reverse strand, counting down.
TCAAAGGTAACGTGAGCAGCCAGGGAGTGGCACTTTCTCTTCACGATCATAAAAACTATACGAAGCTGTGGTTAAGGGGAGTGCATACCTGATGTTGGAGTGAATTTCGTACCAAACAAATGTCTTTCCAAGTGCGCAGGCCCTTCAGCTCACAACCAGGCGACACCACGTCTGTGCGGTTGAGGTCAGCATCCACCGGCATCACAATGAATGGTTACACCACCTGAGACAAGTAACACAATCTATCTATTAAAACTAATGCACCTTATGTTCTCGCATCAACTGATAGTCGTTTTGTTCATTGATAATGTTCAATGTAGACAAATATAATAAGAAAGGTCTCAAACACTTCTCTGAATTTGCTTAATGTATCTGTCCATCTTCAAGAACTGAAAACTGCTTTCTAAGACCCCCTCGTACACACGATAAGGTGATTTCTACCCTACATCGGATCCCTAGACCCTCCAATAATTGAATTACGCGCCTACATACAAAACATCGCTCATCATCTTAGGGTTTTCTCAAATGGGGTCGGCTTCCGGTCTGACAAGATGCGGCTGAATATCAATTATTTACTGGACGCCGTCTGACCTCCGCAGCCCAACTAGTGCGAATACCAGTATCCTAAACATCTTCAAGGCACAGAGACAACCTCTATACGAAATTAGTATAGACATTCAAATATGATGTGCATTTCCCTTGACAACACTTAACCGCACATACGTGTGTACCGCACACTAATCCGATGTACTTAATCAAACGATCAAGGCTGGTCGGTATCCATTTTGACGTTGGTTTTTTTGAAATACGTTTATTAATTTAAATTAACACGCCGTTAGGTAATGCAACCATATTAGATAATACAAAATGTTCAACTATAGTTACCATAATGACTTAAGTGGCAGAGTTGTCGGAAAATACCGGCAAACACGTCGAGGCAACAGCGACGATAAATTGCCTTATCTATTAAACTGATACTAGGCCATTCATAAGGGAATTTACCATTGCTCATAGATCGACTTATCCCACTGTATAGAAAAGAGAAATCTTTAGACTAATTATGTAACTTCAATGGGAATAAACTTCTCAGATTAGACATTTAAGGCATAGAGACAACATAACATAAATTCGATTGTGATTGCCAACACTGTTACATAATTAGGCTGTCATGTATTACCTGTAACTAATTAAGAGACTAGACTAGGGAATGATTCAACAATACTTCTTATGGACTTTTTGTAATTTCCCTACCCATGTACAATGTAATAACTGGGTATTTTTTCTGTAATCTAAGATTTACCTTTGATACTGCTACTGAGAAAAATACCAGCTATCTATGTATATTATTATGTCGCAGGGAAACGACGACAACAATGACACCATGAAATCATGAATGATTTCTAATATTCCAACCAGTTTCCTGATCTTACTGAAAAAATCTAGTGATTTGACAAAATTCTAAACAATTTATAGCGATAATTATGTCGTTTCGCCAGATTGATTTAAGTGAAATGTTAATGAAGCCGATATCAATCACGTTAGTACAAAGCAATTATTATTTTATAATATACTGTAAAGATTTTAAGTTTTGTAAAAAAGATCAGGGTTTTTAATGTTTTTAGGTTTAGTGGATTAAAATTTTAATCTATCTTTAGAATTTATGTTTCAGCTTATACATTTTTTTTTCTGAAGACTTACACCCATATTCTAAGACGTTCCTCCAAAAGTTACTCGACTCGTACTCGACTCAGGACGGCCTCGAAAAACACCTTCAAAATTATATTGTCGCAATTTCGAGTGAACTTTGAGGTTCCTCGACCGAGGGATCCTCAGACGAGTCGAGGTAGAGTGGAGTTATTACGTCATAATTTCAAGGTTTTTTGTTTAGCTGCATCGCGCAAATAACGCCGCAATAAATAGTTGTAAGGATTATCGTAAGCATATTCGAGTCTTCAAAATTTATTTTTGTTACATACGTCTTTTAACATTTCCTTCCTTAGGTAAGCTCCGAGGTACCTTGAGTGTGACAGATGATTCCTTGCCTCGACTGAGGCAAAATCTCGAGTCGAGGACATTTATGTCAACTAGTATAACTACCGATGGTAGTGAAAAAGGCCGAGTCGAGGTGGAGTCGAGTAAGTTTTGGAGAAAGGTCTTAGAATATGGGTGTAAATGTTATTCTCATTTTGACAATTTACTAGAATCTGTCAAGTGAAATGAAACATGACTAAAAATAGTAAAGCATTCTGTTACACAACTAGATTATTTTTTAAAGTGAGATTAGGTAAACAAATTGTTGAAATATTTGTCATCATGCGTGATTTAGTGGTATCTCTAGCGATTTCATGAAATCCCTCGTATCCTATGTGTCCCTGTGACCTAAAATAAAACAACATTTCCTAACAATAACCAGTGTTATATACCGTAAAAGCACACGAAGAAGGGGTAATTCAAAAATCGACCCCTAGGGGGTGAAAAGGGGTGATAAAGTTTATATGAAAAATCTTATTCCCTGGGTTTATTAACTTGCAACTCGATGCAAATACTCTCTAAAATAATAAAATATTTTATAGCGTTTTTTCAAAACTACCCCTAATTAGGGGTGCAACCGGGTTGAAGTTTTATGGGCAAAACTTATTGCGAAGATCCATTAACTCGAGATTTGGTATAAATAGTCTTTAGTAAATAAGTTGTTTTAGGGTTTTACTACAATCAACCACTATAGAAGAGAAAATTGGTGGGTAAAGTTCATAGTTATGGAAAACTATTACACGCGGCGGAGCCGATGGTTGGCGCATAATTTTTATGAAAATAACTGCATTTTAACCGAATTTACTATCATCAGTTGATGTCATTTTAAGAACATACTGTAAGGCACAGAGTAGTAGCTAAATGGAGTGCTCATACACATATTTCTCCAACGAATCACACTCACCGAATTTGTGAGGTCCGCGGGGGGGTGAAACGTCTTTCATTGGACGATCGTCGGCGTTGAGTCATGCGGCGTATTTCCGATTGGCGATTGTCGCTCTGTTTGTGCTGTTGTCTTTGGCGCCGTTCTCCCGCACATTATCACTCCATTTGCTTACTACTCTGTGGGTAAATGTGAAGTCTAAATATACTAACTATTAAATTAACTACATTTAATCTAAAAAACTACACATGTGTGACACAAGTATGTGATATAAGAAACAGGAAACAAACTACAAAGCTAAAGTGGACTCTAATCTACAAAGTATGAGTCATTTGAATTAAGAAATTACTCTATAAGCTACTCATTTCACAATCGCTCATATAATCATCATAACTAAAAGATAATTACTAGAACAAGCCAAGATATTTGTACCTACTGCTTTACCATTTTTAATTCCATTTGTATGTAACTTTGAAAAGAAAATGGCTGTATCCATAACTGTTGTCCTCCTTAACACAGTTAAGTAATAACAATAAAAGCAGCTACAACCTATAGAAAAGTTGCCATATGTAGGCAGCAAGTTATCATGCAATTTAACACACTGATAACACTACACTTATCTCTCATGTTCCTATATAATACTTATGCGGTTTGAATTCACATACATTTGATAGGTGACTTTCAATATGACACAGAATTTACTTACTCATATTAACACTTTGATAGTCATACTACTTTGACAAAAAAGAAGTCTGTTTGTTCTCATAATAGTTACACAAATTCAATTATCAACCATGTTTAAAAAAAAGTGATGTCTTGATAAGTACCTACTTAGGTTGTTTTTTTTTTTTCAATAGGTATGACTGTACTATCACATCATTAGCTAATAAAAGTTAAATGTACACTTAACTAATTATTATAAAATTACATGTAAGTACACATAATTTAAATGACAAATACTTTTTATTATTTTTGACTGTAACAATAATTACAAGAATGTAATTATGGTCACATTAAAATAAATGCAAAATTATTCTTATTGTGAACAATTGACTGTAATTAATGACCTTTTGCTCTTTTTATCACTGTTCGTAGGGAATGAAAAACACAACAAAAAGCTTTTAAAGAACAATAAGTTTTATCTTGTTTGTGCCAAATGTGGTTTTTGGGGTTATTATCTGCCGAGGACTCATCATATAAGATAAGCACCTACATGAAATAAGTGCAAACAAATGTTAAAGCTGAAAATAAACACAGGATAAAAACTATACATAATTCAAACTAGGTTAGTACAAACAACTCTATAAAAAAATAAGATAGCATTATAAAAATGTTAAAAATATATCTCTTTGTTGAAGAGTCAGATCATAAGTGGTTATTTATATCATAAACTATTTTTCAGAAATGACCAAAAACTTTTAAGTTATATATTATTAGTACTTTTTGTAGTATGTAGCATGTTTTGATCAAAATTAAGAATTTTAGGAACATTTTTCATAGAGTAATAGCCGCTTCATTCTGAGACTGGAAGTGGATAGGATTCAAAAAATTAAACACCTAGACAAGAAACTTTTTTTGGAAAATGCAAATTGTAACTATTGATCAGACACTCCTCAGTTAGTAAACATATCAAAACAATGAAAACACTAGAAAATTATGCTATAAATAGTTAATCAGAATGTATGAAAAAATGTTTCCAGTTTATTTGATACAATGCCAATACAATTCTAACCACAATCAAGACTAATCTTTCAACTAAGTCCAATAAACAACTCGCTGTTATGTGATTGTATCCAAATATTTTGTTTTGTTTTATCATTTGAGCACACAATTTTATTTATACACAGGTAGTAGGTACATGTTACTAATAACAGTAACAAAGATTTAAGGCATGCAATTAATTCAGTGATTAACTGCACATGATATGAATAAGCATTAAAAAAAGGAAAATATTGCTTATGCCACATGCAAAGTACACAGCTCAACTATTAACATAAATTATTTCATAAACACTTGCAACAGAGATAATAAGTAATGAAAACTGAATATGTAGCAAAATCATGAAAGCATGACAAGTTATAGCCAAAGAAAATAAAGTATTATTCTAATATGAACTTTCTTATAATCTTGGCAGTACAACATTATTGCAAAAGTTGACAATTAAATAAATTGTACTAAAATCTAAAACAGTTTTTCCTAGCATATAGTAAGTTTATGTACTTTTCTGAACAATATACAGAAATATTTAGACTTATTGTGATCAAAACTCTGCATTATTAATCATTATGACAATGACATGGCAGTCACAAGCTGCAACAGGCAGCATGCACAAAAGCTAATCTACACAGTATTCAGTTGTGTCATCACCACTTTGTGCTTTGTTTTATAGTATTACTACATTCAATTCTCAATTGCTTGTGACACTGGTTATTCTGTTTGGTAAAGGCTAGGGAAAATAATATTAACAAGGAAAAACAGGTACATGCCACCTTGTTACAGGAAGTACCTATAACTCGTGGGCAGCTAAACTAAAATAAGTAAAAATAATAAGTAGGTAGGTACGTAGTAACTAAAACGAAATATTGTGAAATTGATAGAAAACCATGATGTGGCAATAATATGTATTGCGTTTTACAATAAAAAGCTTACAGCACGGAAGAAACTACACTAGAATGCCTCCCAAGGTGGTGTCATGCAAAAAAATGCGTACCTAATGAACAAGTGCACTTTTGGTTTCAGAGAATCCCGTGCACATAAAAGTCTTGTGCCAATCATGGAGCTAAAGTTCTAGATCAATATCTTTTACGGCTACAGTCTCTTCACGAAGCAGAAACAAAGAAAATATTGGAGAATTTAGTAATTGGCATTCACGAAGAAAATGGCGTCATATCACTAGTCACGGAACAAGGTACAATTTCGTCATATGAATGCACGGGTCACAATCACAAATAAACACCACAATAAAACAAATACATGCTGTACAAGTGATTTTGTTCATAAAATTACTCACTTTGAATAAAAATTCCAAAGAAAATCATCCAAAAACTCAAAGGACTGATGACAAGGCACTCCACTCACCGTTTGCAAAACCAGACTGGTATCACGTGACCTGTAGTGTTACCAAAATCACGCAATGTGTAACATTTAGTAGATTTTTTCTACATAGGAATATTTTAAACCAGTTTTTTTATAATTTACCAAAACAATACAAAAATATTAAATATATTGTTATAACATATACTGTTTATTCATTTATATACACATATTATTTACATTTTTAAATATTTCTATAAAACACAAAAAAACATTTAAAAATATAAAAAATAGTAGCCCACCGGCATCGGGAACAGGGTCCAAGCTACCGGTGGTCAGGGCCTCAGAGAGAGGAACTTCCTGACAATACGTGCCGTGTCCAGAAGTACCGCTTTCTGTATCAGGCCCTTGGCCCAGCTGCCCAGCGAGAGCCTCGTCAGATGTTGGTCGAGGCTCTTGGCTATTAAGCCATTGGCCGTAACGACTATCGGCACAATGACTGCTGAGTCAATCTCCCACATGTCGACAACCTCGTGTGCCAAGTCTTGATATTTAATTTCTTTATTTTTCTCGGCTTTCACAAGGTTCTCGTCATGCGGGACAGTGATACCAACAATCATTGTGAGACGCTCTGATCGATCTATCACCACTATGTCAGGCTTATTGGCAACAATAGTCCTGTCGGTGATGATAGATCGATCCCAGTACAATGTGACATGACCATTCTCGAGAACTGGGTCGGGCACATACTTGTAGTATGGTACTTCTGCGTTCACAAGGTTGTATTTCAGAGCAAGTTGCTGGTGGATAATCCTAGCCACTACGTTGTGTCTGTGTAAATACTCGCCGTTAGCAAGACGAGAACAACCAGAAATAATATGTCGAATGGATTCGCCGGGACAGTGGCATGCCCGACAGATGTCAACCGTGCCGTCCTTCACAATATATTTCCGGTAGTTGTTCGTCTCATAACTTCGGCCATAATTGCACAGACAAAACTTTCGGTTTCCCCAAAGAGATCACCGAAACGTAGCCAGGCTACGAACGCTAGGAAATCTACATCGGGCCCATGAAGGGCCCGGTAAAAGCGTCCGTGAAGCTCCTTGCTCTGCCATACCTCCCTGCGACCATTAGTATCCAGTACCACAGGCTTGCGCCAGTTCTCTTTAGCCAAGGAGAGCGGGGTGAATCCTTTGTCCACTGCGACTACATCTCGATGCATCCCCACGTCAGCTTGGAGGAAGTATTCCCTGAGGCTGCACACCTCGCGGTTGTGGAGGGTCTTAGCATTTAAAAAGCCTCGACCCCCACACTTCCTCGGAATGTACAGCCTCATCACCGATGAACGTGGGTGATGCATTCGGTATGCAGTCAGCAGCGTACGGACCCTCCTATCCAGGGCGTCAAGTTCAGTCTGAGTCCACTTGAGTATGCCGAAGGAGAACATCAAGACCGGCATGACCCAACCGTTAAAGGCGCGCACCTTATTTCCGCCTGACAAAAGACTTTTAAGTACATATACTTATTATTAAATTTATTTTTTAACTTAAAAAAATACTTTTCCCAAATCTCTGGTCGAAGCAACTGATATAACTGGACCCTAGAGGGCTTTAATGTGGCCAGTAGTTAGCTGTGTTTTGTATGCAAAATTATAGCTTAAGTTACGACACAGCTATAAATTTGAGCCTTAGATTAAATACCTCTAGATGTAGCCATGTTATAGTAGGAAGAGAGAAGCATAAATACAAAATCATTAAGAAAACTGAGACAAAGCATCATATCTTTTGTTTCATATGACGTGTAGTTTTTAGTTTGGCGAACTTTTTATTGTTAGCTAACTCACTGTCACAGAACGTCGGTTTCCCCGTATTCTTGTATTTATGAGAAATAGACTCCATTAGTTAAATGTTTAGTGCATACTGTATGCTCTACGATGGGAGGATGCAGTAATTTAGCCTTATATTGCTGCCTCATGAGCAGCTACGCGGTGGCTCTATCTACAAGTATATAATTTAAGATTTGAACTCATTCAACACCACTTGACGGGACTACCCCGCGACGTTTATATTTAGATGTTTCAGTATCCTTTTTTTGACTCCATAATCAAATCGAAGTCACAACTTCTGATAAAAAAAACCTAACATATTGAAGCTCTAATTCGACGGGTCTATAAATGGGTTTATAAAAAAACATTATTTACAAAATGTTTAAACCGACTTCAAAAAAGAATAAAATAATTACCATATAAAATTAACAGTTTCAGAAGTCGGTGCTAATCTACGCTGAAGCAAATTGAAGGCACCGACTTCTGAAACTGTTAATTTTATATGGTAATTATTTTATTCTTTTTTTGAAGTCGGTTTAATTTTTTTGTAAAAAATGTTTTTATTTTTTTCATTTTTGTGACCTTAATTAAAACTTGGTTGGACCTACTAAAGACGCTGCTCGTAACATAATCACATCATCACAATATGCGTACTGTTCGTCATTGAGGAGTTCCATTGTCTATCTCCGAATTTCTTCATCAGATCTTCACCAAATTTAAATGGGACCAACTTCGAAGTATACCCTATCCATTAAAAAAAGAATCATTAAAATCGGTTCACAATTGGCGAAAATATCGATGAACATACATAAAAAAAAAGTTGCATACAGATGAACATAGTAACCTCCTCCTTTTTGGAAGTCGGTTAAAAATGCAAAAATTCAACAGGGGGCCAGTCTTGACCCTCTGAGTAAAGGCTGATCCACCTCATTATAATTAAACACCCACAACATTAGACTTAGGCCTCACCGAATTCCAGATAAGGTGAACGCACATTTAACAGAGCCGAAGGAAGCGAAAGAGACGAAAGAATTGAATTTTAGAATTACTTGTATGAAATCCTATGAAACCTCGCACACTTATCCGAATCGGACGATTCGGCGCGGATCGTTTGTTATTTTGCTTGGTCATCATAATTTTTATTTCATCAATGACGTCATAATATAGTCAAATAGGCATCAATCAAACACAAATTAGTGTGTTGCCACTTTTACAATTAAATAAACTACTATTGCAAATTCAAACAAATTGATGTCACGTTAAAAAAAGTTCAATCTAAAAATATTGCGTTTTTTAGCATACCATATAGCATTCTTATCTTGTTGACACTTTCGAATCAGGAAAGTAAAAAAGAACAAAACATAAAAGGAATGCAATATTGAACATTTTACTTTCAAACTGACGTATGCAGATTAGATAGCAGCTGATAGACTAGGTTCTGTCAAAATCGAAAAGAAAAGCGTGGATATAAATTAAACAAATACATAGTTTAATTTATAATATAATTAAATTTTAATTCATATTATAATGCCAACAATATCAGTAAAACGTGATGTTCTTTTTGCCGCACTCGGCAGAAAATACAGTTAGTATTTGTTCATAATTTTATATCAATCGCTATAGTTTTCCATTTTTAGATAAAAAATGTATAAAATAATCATGTTTCAGCTGACGATGAATTCCAGGAGCTTTGTTTTGAGTTTGGATTGGAGCTCGATGAAGTGGCAAGTACTTTTTTTATCTTTACAGAATAACCTAATACTTCTGGATATGGATAGTTAGAGAAGGCGTATGGGCTTCTTTGCTAAATAACTATTCTATAAACAAAAAAAATCAGGACCTATTTCACTGTCCATACTTGCTAGTTACCTACTAAGCCATCATACAAGTATCAATTGTTACAATTGAAATCTTTCCTTAAATTGTGTAAATCCATGTAAGATGTAAACTACAAAAGTACACAAGCACTATCAAGAATTCGCTCACTGGTTGAAAGCTTATCTAAAATTTATTCTAAATATAAGAGGCCTATGTCCAGCAGTGGACTGTGCTATAGGATGATGATGAAATACAAGCATAAGTAGGATAGGCCCTAAATATTTACTGTACAACCATGATACCAGTGGAATTAAAAGCACTCTAATATAATTTCAGACAACAGAGAAACAGATGCTGATGAAGGAGCAAGGTGACCATGTTGGAGCTGGAGTATCAGAAGAGATTCTGTACAGGATAGACATTCCCGCCAACAGATATGATCTGCTCTGCTTAGAAGGATTGGTTGACGGCATCTTAGTTTTCCAGGGAAAGTGAGTCCCAACTTTTTTTATTGTTATCCCAATTAGCAAGACAGTCTTTAAAAATCTTGATAAAATCATATTTTTTTATTAGATACTAGCTGTGGCCTCACAGCTCTGCCCGTAGCCTATGTTACTCAGTGATAATATAGCTTTCTAAAGGCAAAAGAATTTTTGAAATCGGTCCAGTAGTTTTTAAGTTTATTCATTACATACAAAAATACAAATCTTTCCTCTATATAATATTAGTATAGAAGACCACCAATGTTTTAAAACGCAAAATTAAGCGGTCTCCTTCCTACTACTTTGGAGCCCACTCACACAGATACCAAACCCATTTTTTGCTGTCTGAACTATAATATCAATGATATAATTAGATTTTTTTATATTCTGATCTTCTTCTTTTTGTGTGGTTAGCGACTGACCTGGTGTCAGAGTTTATGCTGCCCATGGACCTCTGACTTGGCTTCACATGTCGTGGAAAAATATCTCTCCAACATGCCGGTTTCCTCACAATGTTTTCCTTCACCATTTTTAAGCAAGTGATAATTATACAATCCGCACATGAATCCGAAAAGTCAGAGGTGCATGCCTTGGGTTCGAACTCAAGACCTATGACTTGGCAGTCCAATGGTCGCACCACTAGGCTGTCACAGTTAATCACAGCTAACACAGCTATATTCTAATATGATAATTAGATACACAATCTGTATTGCAGTATCTTAATAACCCTTTTTGAAATGGTTTCAGGAAAGCTCCACCTCAATACATTCTCAATAAATATGAGGACTGTCACTCCCTGCATTTAACTCCAGCAACAGGACAGATCAGACCATATGCAGTGGCCGCTGTGCTCAAAGGCATCACATTCACTAAGGAATCATATGACAGCTTCATAGAACTGCAAGTAAGTGGGTAATACTTATATTTTATCTTGTCGTTCTTTATTTAAATAAAGTAATTTTATTGTGAGATACCATTGCAAAGTCGAGAAAGAATTGTGTTAACATCTCTAGAGAAATGAAGAGATAATTTACTCTAGCCATTCCTATGACTTGCCAGCTATTATTTTTCTTCCCAACACTGCATTTTAGCGAAATGCATGTAGGATTCATCGCTGTATAACTGAATCGAAGGTGGCATATTCTACAACCCTAATTTATATTGACTTTCATGTCTTATTGGGGTCAGCTTCCAGTCTAACCATATGCGGCTGAATACCAGTACTTTACACAGAGCAATTACCATCTTACCTCCACAACCCAGTAACAGGGCAATTCCATTATCCTAAGGTTAGACTTGTCAGACTTTCGGCCTTCTAACTTCCCGAAACAACTGTCATAGATATGCATATGAACCCCAGGACCGAGTGTTTAATGTGCTCTCCGAGGCACGGAGGGGTCTACATGTGTAACGAACAGTCGCCCATCCACAGACTGAGCGCGGCAAGTACAACTTAACCTCGCTAATCGTATGATCCGTGCAGTTGGTAATTAGCCATGGGTCCCTCTCTCTTATATTGACTTAATGTTATCTTCTCAGGACAAACTCCATCAAAACATATGCAGGAAGCGGACTTTAGTGGCTATCGGCACTCATGACTTAGACACAATACAAGGACCGTTTGTGTATGATGCGTTACCACCAAAGGATATTAAGTTCAAGGCACTCAACCAACAGAAAGAAATGACTGCACCTGAACTCATGGAATTGTACTCAGTAAGAATTTATTTATTTTTGTAATATAAATTATAATCTTTCTCTTTTTTCAGCTTATTCCTTAGCACGAGTTTGTCGTGAGTAAAGTTTTGGGTATGAATGTGGATGGTTATAAGAGTAGAGGAAAATCAAAGGAACAATGGATGGATAGTGTGAAAGTTGATATGGCTACAATGAGGGTGACTACTGAGATGACGGCTAATAAGAGATGTATGGAAGAAGTAGACATACTGCGCCGATCCCAAATCAGTTGGGATAAGGGCAGGAGGACGATACCTTAGCACCAGTTTCATTATAAATAGAAATAAGTTTCTGGATGTATGTGGCTATATGTGCACTGCAGGTTTTAGCAATATGAAGTTTTCAGTGTACCGGAGAAGCATTTAACATGTCAAACGTCTATATCAGCCTCACTTGCATGCAGACATTGACTGACAAAAAATTATAACCAAAAGATTACCAGAAAATCGTCAACTTACCAGCCTTAATACCACAGGGCAGTGAAGGTCATCAGTGTCGCCTGTAAAAGGGGATTGGCTCTAAGGTCACTGATTTCACTGATGATGTTTTAAATTTATGATGTGAACCCTGTATGGACTACAGAGAAACAATTTGGATGCTGACCCAAGCAAACAAGCCACACCCTCGATGTGTTCCTCATTCCATTATCTCTGATATTTCCAGACGCATGCCCAACTTAAGCAGTTCCTAGGCATCATCAGAGACAGTCCTGTATACCCTGTCATCAAGGACAAGAACGGTATAGTGCTGTCCATGCCACCCATCATCAACGGAGACCACTCAAAGATCACGCTTGATACTAAGAATGTGTTCATTGAGTGTACTGCTACAGATCTGACTAAGGTAAAGTTATTTGCAAATTATTATTATACCTTTTCAAACCAATGTAGACCACACCAATTAAGCCGGACGCGGCTGACAGTCGCGACTTATAAGTGTGCACCGTCGAAAAACATTCAGCGGGCAGATATCTATCGGACGTCCGAACGTCTCAAGGACGGCCCAAGGTTACGTCCGCGACTTACGTCCTATAGTTTGCACAGTTCAGTGTATATTCATTATCCAGATATAGGGGTGAAGCCAGACGAGCGTAATTTTTTGAGTTGTGAGTCGCGTAATTTCGGTCTCGTAATTTCAACACAATACAACACGACAAATCATTTTGCGTCGCCGTGTGAACGAAACAGGAGTTTTGTATGAAACCGAATGTAGCAGAAAATGACGTGACCGAAATTACGCGACCCACAGTTGTGGGTCGCGTAATAAAAATATTACTCTCGTCTGGCTTCACCCTTAGTCGCGCCTGTGAGCCGCGTCCGGCAGCCGAGTCCAATAGTTTGTTTTCAGCTTTACTTATGATCAGGGATCGGAATAGGTATAGTTGTTAAGTAGCTAGTAGTAGAGCTCCTTAAGAGATCGTACGGGGAAGTAATACCACCATACCTATTTCTACGCCATAAGCAGCATTGCTGTGTTCCCGTTTGAAGAGAATGGGGTGCTGGTGAAATTAATTATAGGCATATGAGACTTTCCAACTTTGTCTCTATGGTTGGCAACGCATCAGCAATCCTCTTGTAGGTGGTAGGTGTTGTAGGTATATAGGCGGCGGTAACCACTTACCATCAGGTAAGCCGTCGGCTTACTTGCCAACCTGTAGTTCTGCCTAGCCTTACCAACTATGTTGGGGTCAGCTTCCAGTCTAACCAGGTGCGGCTGAATACCAGTATTTTACACGGAGCGACTGCCATCAGACCTCCACAACCCAGTTACTGGGCAATGCCGATATCCTAAGGTTATACCGTTTGTCAGGCTTTCGGGCTTCTGACTTCCCGTAACGACTCATAAGTATTCGTATGACACCCGGGACCGACTTTAACGTGCTCTCCGAGGCACGGAGAGGTCTCGATGTGTAACAAACGGTCACCCATCAACAGACTGACCGCGGCAAATCCGCGCGTTCTGTCATTAGCCACGCGCCCCCTCAATTACTTGCTAACCTATAATATAAAAAAATAAACTCTAAAATATTTTATTTGCAGGCTATCGTGGTCCTGGACACAATAGTAAGCATGTTCTCAAAGTACTGCAGCGAGGAGTATTCAGTGCAACAGTGCAAGGTGTTCGCGCCAGACGGGACTTACGAGCTGTATCCCAAGATGAGGAGCCGCGAGGAGACCATCAGCGTTCAAAAGGCCAACAGTTACATTGGTATCAAGTAAGAAATTATTATTTTAAAGATATTATGATTGTGTTTTGTGCGGTTTCCGTGTGGTTCCGAGAAAAAATAGTTTCTCCACAAGCAGGTGTCTAAAAAAGCGAGAGCCATAAAGTTTGTACGACATACTACTATCACCAATCTTCCAATCGTGGTGATTAGTCTATTAAATAGTGACTGTTCTTTTTAGTGGTCAGCGGGCAGCCCATGTGTAGTTGTTACCTACCTTTTCTTGACTGATATGTTGGTAATGATGAAGATTATTGCACTTAGATCCAGTGGCGGTCCGAGGGGGGGTCGTAGGGGACATGACCCCCTCCAAAATCGTACGCGTCAAATTGCCAAACCTAAAAATAGATAAATTACAAAAAAAATGCAGTAAATTCTAATATGTTCAACTTATTTTAATGTTAGTATGACCCCCCCTCCCCCAACATCTTTGGCTGCGACCGCGCCTGCTTAGATCACTTAATTGATCCATCGTCTTTAATAAAAAACAGTATTTGTTCCTACTAAGTACGTTATCGCTAGTATCAGTACTCGACAATGTGCGGCGCAGTGCCTATCCTCAATCAAACCTACCTAACTACTGGTATTTGCTACCTTGCCATGGATAATCTGATGCACATACATTAATGCTGACAAAAAATATGTCTACCTCAGTGAAAACGGTGACAAGCTAGCAGGTCTACTCTCGCGCATGTGCCTGTCCACGACGGTCGACGACACGCTACTGCACGTGCGCGTCCCGCCCACACGGCATGACGTCATACACGCCTGCGACGTTTACGAAGACATCGCCATCGCATATGGGTAAGGCGTGAACATTTTATGGGATATTTATGATGTTTGGTCTTTGAAACAGCTACAATTTGTTTGTATTGTAGGTATTTATTAAGGATGGGCCGAATATTCGTTTCATGTTCGGTATTCGGCATATTCGGCAGGTTTACCGAGCATTCGTATTCGACCGATTATTCGGCAAAAATGCCGAACATTTTACCGAATAATCTAACACTAAAAACGTTAACTGGCGGAAGAGTCGCGTGCTTCAATGCGCTCGACAACCACAGACTTGAGTTCTTGCAATGCACGATAAAGTCCTGCCGAATATTCGTCCGAATGTTCGGTTTGGTAAACTTTTAACCGAACATTCGGCCGATTATTCGTATTCTGTAAAACCCTTATTCGGCCCATCACTGGTATTTATATTGACAGTGAAGACTGAAAATAAATTGACTGGGATTTAATCATTTCTTACTGAGACAAACTAAGCTTGAGAGATATAGATGTATAGAGGAAAATTATTATGTTATGTTATATGACATAAAAAAACGGCTGGGGATCGTGGCTAACTACCAACCGCGCGGATCATAAGATTTACGAGGTCAAGCTGTGCTTGCCGCGGTCAGTCTGTGCATGGATAACGGTTCATTACACATCGAGATCCCTCCGTGCCTCGGAAAGCACGTTAAATAGTCGGTCCCGGGTGTCATACGAATATCCATGACACTCGTTACGGGTACTCAGAAGCCCGAAAGTCTGACAACCAGTCTAACCTTAGGATATCGGCATTGCCCAGTAATTGGGTTGCGGAGGTCTAATGGCAGTCGCTCCTGTCGGTTAGACTGAAAGCTGACCCGAACATAGTTGGGAAAAGGCTAGGCAGAACAATATGACATAAAAATTATTTTCAAACAGCAGACTTCTACTGGTTAATATCCTGAACCTAAACACGATGAGCTGCTTGGAAGCCTAATCTAAATTCAGGTTGTATAATATTAGTATCCCCGCACTGTTTTAAGATGCCCAACATAGTGACAATCGGCCTTATTTTTAATCGACTTCCAAAAAAGGAGGACGTTCTCAATTCGACTGTTTTTTTTTTTGTATGTTTGTTCCGTGCTATCTTTGCTAATTGTGATCCGATTTTAATGATTCTTTTTTTGTTTGAAAGAGTATTCTTTCGAAGTGGTCCCATTTAAATTTGGTGAAGATCTGATGAAGAACCTCGGAGATAGACTGAAGTTGGTTTTATTTTTGTTAAAAAGTTTTATTATCTTATTGAGAAACGCTTATGTCCAACGGTGAACAACGATAGGCTCAGTTGATACTTTCATACCATCAACATACTTTCGTAACTTAGTTTTATAACACAGTATTTTCTAGATACAACCGGATAGCCCGTCGTCCAGCTAGGGTGGTGACGGCAGGCGGTCAGGATCCGATCAACAAACTTACCGAGCAGCTGCGGCAAGAGTGCGCACACGCAGGGTATACCGAAGCGCTTACATTCACACTCGTAAGTATTTTACTTGTAATGACTACACGCTAGCCATAATGTTAGTGCTTCTTACCTCGGGAGGTTTCTAATCGTAGATACTGTTCCATCTCCAACCCCCCGAAGACAAGATGACAATCTGCGTAAACTCCTATTACAGACTCCATTGATAGGAAAACACCTCTGCTTACCCCTTCGGAGATTACAGGCGTGAGATAAGTATATGTATGATCGAAGAGTCACTCAGAGTTCCATTTTATAATTTCAATCACAAGCTTTGCATTTAATGTTTCGCAATAAACATAATCAGCCCATTACTGTCCCACTGCTGCGCACGGGTCTCTTCTCAGAATGAGAAGGATTGAGGCCTATGTCCACCACGCTGGCATGGTGCGGGTTGGCAGACTGCACACACCATCGAGAACTTTATGGAGCCCTCTCCGGTGTGCAGGTTTCCGCACGATGTTTTTCCTTCACCGCAAGTGATAATCAAATTCTGTTCCGCACATGAATCCGAAAAGTCAGATGTACGGGTCGGGATCGAACTCAGACCCTCCGCAAGCGTTCAACCGCTAAGCTATCACTGCTTATCTAATCTATATAAATAAAAATGAATCGCCAAATGTGTTGTTAAGCGCAAAACTTGAGAACGGCTCGGCCAATTCGGCAATTTTTTTATATTTTCCTGGCACAAGGAAGGTTCCTATGGAGAGAAAAAACATAAAAATTGCGTGGAAAATAGTAAAAACAACACTTTTCTTTTCCCACTACAGGCCAATAACTTTTGACAGGACGAAGTCTGTCTGGGCAGGTAGTATATAATACATTTAAAATTACTTTTATATACATACAATTCGTTTTAGAATACCCATTTTCCCCCAGTGTTCTCGTGAAGACGTAGCGTCGAAGATAGGCCTGAAGATCGAGGATGTGCCCGCAGCGCACATCTCCAACCCCAAGACGTTGGAGTTCCAAGTGGTGCGGACCCTCCTGCTGCCGGGGCTGCTCAAGACCTTAGCCGCCAACAAGAAGATGCCGCTGCCGATGAAACTGTTCGAAATTAGTGATGTTGTGCTGCAAGATAATAGTGCTGGTGAGTTTTAGTGGTATTAGGACTATTAGGTATATTATTTATAGTGTAGCGGCCTGTCTAAAGATAATATGCTGGCGAACGACGCGAAAGACATCTGCAAAAACAGCTCATTTCGCTGCGTCATCTCGACAGTAACCATAATTCTGTCCAGACTAGGGTTGCCAGGCCCAAAAATATAAAAGCCGGACACAGATTCATATTTGACCGGACATTTTGCCCTGAAAGCCTGACAAACAGGTATTTAAAAAAAAAATGTTTGCTCTCTCGCTTTCGCTCGGCATCTTTTGGCGGGGCGGGGTTGACCAAAAGCCTAACAAAAGCCGGACAGGCCAGACTTGTATACAAGATTAGTCGGAAAGGGGGTACTAAGCCGCGGGCCACGTAAAGTATCACTGATGACTATTTTAAAGCAAGTGTAAAAATTTCAAAATTCGGTCATTTTTATTTGCATACAAAAAGATTTTAATTTTAGTTTAAAAAAAAAAACATACCTGCTTTAGTTATGAATTCAGAAAATTAATTTTCTTATCCGTGACCTCAAATATGACCTAAATTGTAAAAACAGCTGATAGCTATGGACAGATAGATTTTAGCATATTTTATACGAAATCTTGAAAAGCAATTTCTCTTAAACTATCGAGTTTTGGAGAAAGTTGTAGAACAAAAGTTATCCCTTATTATAGGTACTTTAACACCCTTTCGGCTTAGTACCCCCTTTCCGACTAACCTTGTATATTTGGCCGGACACGACTGTAAAAAGCCGGACACCTGGCAACCCTAGTCCAGACGTTTCTTTCTTCTGTGCGCTTAAGACTCGGCAGAGACTCGTTGAAGAAGTAACGTTTGAGCACGCCATTTACATACTGATCCGTGAGTCTGAAAACGTACTGCTGAAATGGGCTGTACAATTACGGTAAAGTAATTCTGTGATTTACCTACAGATTTTAGAAGAAACACTATGATAACTATTGATCGCATCTACACACAATACCTACTGAAGACTGTAGCACGAAGTAGAATAAAAATTATTAAAGCCAAAATAATATAGGTAAATAAGAATGTAGGTTAGTATTTAAATAAGTACAAGGACAGTATCCAGCATAAATAAATATTTTAATAATATTACGTAAAGACAAAGGAGTTAATAAAATAATTAATCCATTGTTGATACTCATAATAATGTGTGTTATGTGCCAATAATATGCCAACTATTTGATCTAATTTACAGGTTTCTTTAAATACCACAAATATTATTTACTTATATTCAGATTAAATAACTATTGAATGTCTTTGCTTAGGTATATTATATTATGAGAAGAGACGTGTTATTTTTCAGAATAACCTATGGGTAAAATATGTTTTACTCAAAATATTTAGAATAGACGAGTAGTAGTTAGGTACTATTAGTATCTAGTATTCGCTATTGTCTCAGTGCGCGAGTAATATGACCATTAGCCTGATTAACGCGGATTCTTCGAATCTATCTATCTAATACCTTTAAACGAGCAATTCTTGTATATATATATATATAATCAGAATCTCGAAAACGGCTCCAACGATTTTCGATAAATCGATCTAGCTAGGTTTCATTTTCAGAAAACGTCGATTTACCAAAAAAAACCAAGCAAAGCTCGGTCATCCAGGTACTATTAATAATTAGGCCAGAATACGAAGTTTATATTTTCGTTTGTGCTCAATGTGTCATCGATGTATTAAATTTATTGTCTAGTCCGTCCGGGATAACAACGCACTAGATAATAAAACACCTACTTTATTTAATCAGAGCACGATTACCTACATTCATATTGAGTTTCATGTTGATTGGATGATTACGGAAATCAGGGTAGCAGCTAGAATTACTGTGCTATTAAAATCGTAACGAGTTAGCAATCGCTGTAAAGATAACATTTGTTGAATGGAATAAAAGATATCAAAAGGAGTTTTTTCTCGCATATTTCGTGAGCCATGGGCTATCAATTAGATAGAGGAGAATGGAAGAGGAATACGTGTTGTGCCAACCCCACCTAGTGTGGGATAAGGGCAAAGAGATGATGATGATAGCTAAAAATTTTACCTCCAGTACACAACAAGTACGTCTACAAGCTTATAAGGTTTTTTTGCCACCGCATTGCTTTAAATTGTGGCTGGTAAGTAAGGTCCTTCGATTATCAGGTCATAAGGTAAGATTTCGAGTTCCGTAAGGTATTTCAATTATTTTTTCCAGATTTCGTTGATTTTTTAGCACTGCAGCACTGAGACCGAATATACCGTCATTATCAAACTGCAATAGGTACCCTTGTCTAGTAGTCTTTCGGTAATAAAGGTTTTTGTACTTCTCGATATCAGTGAGCGGTGCCCGCAACGAGCGTCGCCTTTGCGCGGTGCACTGCGGTCGCGCGGCCGGGTTCCAGTTCGTGCACGGACTGCTCGACCGTGTCATGGCGCTGCTCAGACAGCCGTGGAACAAGGATACCGGATACTACTTACAACAGTGCGAAGGTATGGACAGATTCGTTACGATCATAAACCTATAATAATAATACCTCCTTTTAAGGAGCAACAGCTTGCATGGCTTGTGTTAAAAAACTAGTAGAAAAAAAAAACTGAAACCACAAATGATCGCGGAACATACATGGGGTATTTTCGAACACCCCTGGGTATGAGGAATTCAGATTATTCTTTTGGACGTCACTATTTGGACCATCCTGTATTTTAGGGTGTCGTTGCATCAATCAACCAGCTTGTGTTAACGCAAAGCCATGCAAGCTGCTGCTATTCGAAAGAAGGTAGGAGTGACACTTTTTCTCCAGATTATTTAGTCCAAATTAATGCCACCCGTCTGTAGTGCCAGCTGGCACCTGTGTGAATGACAGATTGAGGTTTGGGGGAGCTATATGTGACGCCATTTTTCTAAAACGGATAATATAATGTTCAATAATATTAAAGTTTACATTTTATTTATGGTTATTTGCTTTTCTTACGACGAATTCTAACTACTATTCAGTATTTCTGTAATCAAGTTTAATCTTGATTTAACAAATGCTTCGCCTAACTAAACTAACCATATTCGGTCATAAAACGCTAGTGTTCCCCGCAGACCCCGCGTACTTCCCGGGTCGCTGCGCGGCGGTGTTGCTGCGCGGGCGCGTCATCGGCAAGGTGGGCGTCGTCAGCCCCGCCGTGCTGGCCGCCTTCGACCTCACCAACCCCTGCTCCGCCGTAGAGATCAACATCGAACCCTTCGTCTAGTTCTACAGACTTCAATAAATTTCGATTTTGATATTTTGCTTTTTAATACACTCATCACCATCCCAGCCGTTTCCTAACATATTGGAGTCCACTTCCAGTGTACCAGATGTGGCTGAAAAATGATTACAGGCAGGGCCGTAGCTAGAGGCTCTTGGGCTCCGGGCCAGTAACTCATCGATCCTTTTATTGAGACTCGTTATCTACTTGTTCGGAGGCCCCTTTACCTACCTTTACCTCTACCTTTAGGCCAGGGCATTATAATTATGTATTATTGGGTTTTTCCATTAGGAAGTTCTTAGTACCAGCCCGGAGTCTGTATTTGTCGCTGGTTAATGGCAATAGGCTCGCCACCTATTACATGGGACTTGAAAAGAACGGTGAAACGAGGGTGTACTAAATTAACAAAAATAAAACCGTCTTCAACAAAACGAAAAAGTAATAAAATAATTACCTACCATATTATAAAAGTAACAGATTCAGAAGCCGGTGCTAATCCACGCTGAACCAAATTAAAGGCACCGACTTCTGAATCTGTTACTTTTATAATATGGTAGGTAATTATTTTATTACTTTTTCGTTTTGTTGAAGTCGGTTTTATTTTTGTTAAAATGTTTTTATTTCATTCATTTTAGTGGCCTTAATTAAAACATGGTTGGACCTGCTAAAGACGCTGCTCGTACACATAATCACATCGTCACATTATGCGTACTGTTCGTCATTGAGGAGTTCCATTGTTTATCTCCGAAGTTCTTTATCAGATCTTCACCAAATTTAAATGGGACCATTTCGAAAGATTACTCTTTCAAACAAAAGAAGATTTTTTCAAATCGGTTCATAAATGAGGGTGTACTGCGGAAACAAACATTAAAAAAAAAAAAAACAGACGAATTGAGAACCTCCTCCTTTTTTTGGAAGTCGGTTAAAAACACCTCTGTCCTACCCTTAGGGGAGTACTAGGCGTAATGCTATGTTATGTTTATACAGTATTTGGTAGTCCGACTCATATAGAATTGCCACTGATGGCGACGAACCAACCGCCTGTAAAACTTTTATTGCAGAGTTATACAGTTCTCAGTTATTTCACCCATCAATCTGAAAACATAGAACAAGTCTAATAGCCACGTTAATTTCTCTTAGAAATAGATTGACGACCTCGTCATAATATATATTACGACAAACTTAATTTATTGCCTCCAACCATTCAACAGGCAATCAAGAAGTATATGGGGATTACGCGGATTAAGTAGTCATCCGATGTGCTCTTATCGCCGATGCTATTCATATCAGACAGTTATATCAGCAATCCTTATAGTAATAGGAACGACTATTCGTGATAACATTAATCTAAGGGTAACGGTAGGTATTCAAGGCCGTGTTCAAGCATAAGCTACCTACATCTAGGCGCAGTCGCAACGAAAGACTGGGGGCTCATATTAACAGTAAAATAAGTTGAGCATGTTAGAATTTATTCAACATTTTTTTGGTACATTCTCTATTTTTAGGAGGTTAGTCAATTTTGACTTGTACGATTTCTACGGTCATGACCCTTACGACCCCCTCTGTCCTCCACTGGCTACATCTATAGGGGACCGATCCACAAATTCAAAAATTACGTATGAAAACGGATTTTGCAGGTTAAATTGAAATAAGACACGTGTGGTGCAGTGGTTGAGTGGTCGGCTTCTGCGCTACGGGTCGTGGGTTCGATTCCCGCACGGAACAAATATTTGTATGGCCTACAGATAGTTGTTCCGGGTCTGAATGTTTGTGCGTGTGAAGATTTGTGTTTGTAAACGCACCCATGATACAGAAGAAATCCTAGTGTGGGGCAAGGTTTTATTAAAATAAAAAAGTATTGACAATAATTATTACCATTATCAAAGTTATCAACAGATAAAACGAAATCAATATGTGTCTATCTACATAGGTCAACATATTATGTACTAAGTATTCTATAAAGTAATATTACCTACATAACATCACACCTGTATTACCCGAACGGTTGGGCAGAGGTGTATAGTAACACCCTCATTTCGCCGTTATGTTTAAGTCCCATGTAATAGGGCGCGAGCCTCTTGACTGACTGCTACTGAGGAATGACACACGGAAAAACCCAATAACACTGCCCGACCTGGGGATCGAACCCCCGACCTCACAATCAGCAGTCGCGCTTGCCACCACTAGACTAACGAAGCAGTTATTTTACCTACATACAACATATTTTTAGCCGACTTCGTTCGACGAAATTCGTTTCCATGGTGTGGTTAATTTGCTTCCATGGCGTGACCGTAATGGTGTAGTGGTTGAGGGGGGTTTGTGACGAGGGTCGCGGTTTCGATTCCTACCTACGTGTACGTGGGGAAGCGGCTCAGTTAAAGCAAGTATCAGAAATAAATTTTAATACATAAAGGTAAATATAACAGTCTTTACTACTGTCGCCCAGTAGGTTAAAAAAAACTCGAAGAACGGAAATCATTAAAAAGATTATAAACCTTTTGTTTCCTCAATATAAGAATGATAAGTAAATAGTTTACCATCAATCAAGATTTAAATTAAATAGGTACAAATATTGATTTCCTCATTGTTATGTAAATTATCATGATGGTGATATCTAACGTTTCTGTAGCTACCTACCTATACCTATTGAATAAAACAAGAAATGCTGTTCAAAATATATTTTATTATTCGTATGTACAATAAAACAGCACAAACAAAATTTATAAACTATTAAAATCACATTTCAGATAAGTAGACAATATAAATAGTTAATTCGCCGAATTTTCAACCGATAGACATATTTTAGCCTAAAAATGACACTAGGATACTTTTAAAATAAATGTAAAAAAAACTTCGAAATAAATAAAAAATACCAGTAGATAATTCTAATACTATTTTTATATTCGATTTTGTCACGGTAGTTATTTACAATTTTGTATGAAATAAAATTCACAATAGAGATACCAACGCGTCGGTAAAATAGTTTTTATAATTGCAAATTTCAAGGACTGAGGGAAATGAAATCGGTGTTTCTAGTGAGCTAAACCGACTTTGCTCTTATAAATTACGACTTGTGTGTATAGCATTAATTAATTACCGGGACATTAAACGCTCATTATTTCTTAAAATATGTAGGTATATTTTCGCTGTCTGGCAAAGGAATCTCTTCATGAAAACAGTTATCATTAGAAAAACTGTTAAGGCACTTCATGACTTAATTGACTATGATTCCAAAACAAAAAGGCGGGAAAATTTACTTTAAAATGTATGTCATGTCTAAACGTGATAACAAGTTTAGGTCAATACTTACTACATTGTCAATGAAATATTTATGTGTATGCATGGTCTATAGGCTAAATAGACTGAAGTCTAGGGGCGCGAGGTTGTGGAGGGTGCGACGAGGAAGGAGACGGACGAAAATATTTTGAAAGGAGAATTGCATCTAGCAAAATCACTTTAGCACTTTTTTTTGATATCATCGCAATATCACATTACTATTTTAAAATAAGTTCTATATATGGCGCAATGACATCTGCCCTATGGTTAATAGCAGCCCCTTCCCCCACCCCCTGTTGGTATTAGGTTAAAATCAGACCAGGAGCGGCTGAAACCCCTTAATCAGGCCCTGTTTATGTGCCTGCATATTTGAATTTCACATCTAAGCAATTAGCTAGGTACATTGTAAGTGAAAAACGTATTCACACTTGTGTGCTAAGTGCAATTAGAATCTAATCAAAATCATGTTGCGAAAGGATGATAATACATTCATTGACAGTGTAAATAAGACTTTAATATTTTAAGATTCCAGTGCATAGGTATTCTTAGGTACCTACCCCTCACACCACCACTGTGGCAAATTCATATTTTTAACACAATCACCCAGCCATGTACTGAAACCTTAATACAATGAATATCTACTATGTAGATGTATTTAAATGTTATGTAATACTTCTTAATTTTTAAATACTGAAGGTATATTGTTTAAAACAAATTATTAGTTGATACATACACCACAACACAACCTACAAACTAAAATTAATTATAAATAATTAATTGATCTAAGTCTGATGTGACACTTCTAAGGTGCAATTTTTTATAGTATTTCAATACTTATAATTTTACAAATTGTAATTCTTATAAAGAAATTTAATATATCTAATCAATCAATGAGAGAAAAGTTTCTATAACATTGTCACAGTGGTTTTATTAATGATGAAATAAATAATTAATGTAAGTTGGACGGACACCTAAGCTGCCTTCAGTATAATCACAACTATTTCAATCAAGCAACAACTGTATTTTAAACATTTTCTCTAGTTCTGACCTGTTGAAGTTGGGTGCAATGATGAATGGGCACAGATAGAATGAAAGCTCTTTCAGATTAGGCGCACTGACTTTTATGGCCTTTGCTACCTGTATAGTGACATGGAGACACCGAGAGAGACTCAAGTAAGTTAGATTTTGAAATGTATTATTAGAAAAATATGCAAGAAGAGCACTGGTTGAAAAGTAACCATGACGTAATTTTAATGAATGTAAATTCTTTAGCCTATACAAGTGCAGCAAACTTGAATCAAAAAGGGTTTTGCAAGTCATTATGTGTAATACTTGTAAAACTTTGCAGTTAGATATGTAACAGATTATATCATCATTTAAGGTATCTCCATATATATGTAAAGCTCTTAGTGTAGACTGTTTGGTTCTCAGAAGAGATTCGAGAAAATCAGCTGGAATATTTTTCATTTTCTCCATACTAATACTGACTAAGTTGGTGCACTGCAACATGCTATACAAACTTTCATGTGTTAGGGCAAAATTTGACAGAATGAGTGTCTCAAGGTATTTCAACTTGTCAAATGGTAAGTGATAGACAAAATTACCATTTGCATTCTCAGGATTTTGTACTATGAGTGAGTTACGAAAACTCAAAAACTTTAGGTTCGGCCAGCTACTGAGATCATCAAAAATACAGCTATCAACTTGAGATATACTTATTTCTAGATGAGTCAGATTAGGACAATAGCTTATTAAGGAAGTCCTCACTTGAGAATACAATTTGAAATACTGTAGTTTAACATTCTTCAAATACTTGGCGACAAAAGGCACAATGTTCTCACTTATCCTCACATAGTTCTTCATACATACTATGAGGCGTGTGTTGTCCCAAACACAGGGGGTCAGACAGAGTTGTTGCCATCTCATACAGACTTTAGCAACTGCCACTAGTGATTCAAAATCTACCATTGAAAATATGTAAATAAGTATTTCATTTGGCAGGTCATTAATGGTGAGAGTGTTTGCGTATAGTTGAGCACCTGTCACGTCGAGGTGCACCATGGTCGGCAGTAGAGCGCGCCTCCGCACTTCTGGAAACATGCGACGTATTGTGTATGGTCAACACAAACACTTATTTTACAACACAAGTCTTTAGGCACCACATGTTCACTAGTCCCAACATCTAGCAACTAAATCACGAATTAAACTGTCTTTTATTATATATAACAGGACAAAGAATAATAATTAACCCAGTAAGGTCATGAACCTTGAACAACCGTAATAAGTATTGGAAAAATCAACTTTAGACGCACAAATAAAATGATAATACAATTAGTGAAGTAATACATATAATTACCTCAGGTTTACCTTGCTTCCTATTCGAGAAAATTGTAATGTTTGCTTTAGTAGAAACATAACTTATGTAAATTTTTGATTCAAACGCACACACTACATCCACATGGTAAAATATTCATCAAAAAGTAATACTCTACATTTAGGCATATATCGTTCATACCAAAGTGTGGTTCAATAGTTTAAAAATCAATTTTAAAAGAAATATTAAAAATAACTTTCATCTTTGATGCTATTTTTGTATGACGTGACGTTTTACATTTGTGTTTGTGTGCTTTTTTGACGTTTGACTGACTGGTAGTGTGCGTTTCGTTCCTCCAAAACGCTTCAAATTATGAGTCAATACAGATAATTTATCAAACATAAAATTTATAAATAAATATTATGTACTTTTGTTCATCTTTTATTTACGTATTTATATAGATGATTCATGATAAATGAAACGCCATTTTATTAAGATTATTAAAAATATTTTTATATACAATCAATTAAATATCTATGTAATCATTATGCACAAAAATATTAAAAGAACGACGGTGGTAAATATGAATTTGGTCCCGATGGTGGTATGTAGCCTGCCGGTGGCGCCGGCGCCGGTTGCGGGCTGGGAGATCCTGCAGTCGGGCCCGGTGAAGGTGGGGACGAAGTATTTGGTGGCAAATACGCTGAACTCGGCACTGATATTGAACCACCTGCGTTTGTTTGACTGTTTGTCGATGTTGAGGTCACAGTCTGACCAGATGTCGCAGTATTGGTAGTCCCCAACGGTGGCAAGTATGTATCAGACGGTTTCCTCACGGAACCGGTTTGTACAGAGGTACTCGTACCCGTGGTGACTTGTCCTGAGCCAGAAGTAACAGAGACGCCGCCAACGTTCACACTGCCACCAGTGGCAGTACTTCCACCAGTTCCACCTGCTGTAGGTGGTAAATATTTCGGAGCGTTAGTCGACACGTCTGACGAGCCTTGTAAACTCGGGGAGATGGTGGGTGACGGTGCGTTGTACCCGTAACCTGAACCCGCTTGAGCAGTGCCAGTATTACTAGCAGTTTGCGTACCAGTTACAGAAGTTTGCGACACAGTATTGGTAACCTGCGATCCAGTGTTAGCCTGGGCTCCAGTTGTGCCGTAATTGTAGCCGGCATTACCAGCAGTGGATGACCCGTAGTTGTACCCGCCGGCGCCCGCGGTAGCTGCTGTTGCAGCTGTCGTCGTGGTCCCCGCAGTTTGTCCTATGTTAACGGTGTCACCGCCAGCCGGCACGGGGTACGCGTAAAACATTTGCTGCGTCAGCGTCCTGTCAACATTCGGTGCTTGAGTGGGTGCAGGTGTGGGTGCAGGTGTGGACTGGGGCAGGTCAAATGATACACTCGGCTTGTTGTACACGTACCCGTCTTGACGTCTTACTCGAACCCGTAGACTTTCCTCCACAAAGTCGCTCGCAGTTTGGACAGGAACAGTTGCACTACATTTTAGTAACAAAGTAGGGAGCAGATAATAAAAGCATCTTAATTTTAGCCTCATTTTGTGTTAGACGACAAACTATTAGATTGTAAAAGACAATTTTAGCTTTGTTTACTTGTATTTATAATAATTTCGAGGAAGTCACGAGACCTCGTGGTATATTATTACAAAAAGGTGTCTGTAGTTAACCCCTCACTCATAAAATGGCTTTCGAATGCAATAATAAAACTCATTGTAGGCAGATACACATTCAATGTTTTTGATATAAAATCATCGCAGACACTTCCTTTGGCTGGAGAACTTTTGTCAATAACTGCCCGGTTATGTAGAAAAGGTCCGCAAGGACCATATTCTCAACAAGTGCAATAGAAAAAAACACGACCTCATTTACATTTATAAGTGTGTTTACTGATAATAACTAAAGGCCAATTGTACTAACACAAATTGCAATTGAACCGCAGGTCAACCACGGCTTTTTAACTTTTTTCATATGAAGATTACGGTCAAACAAAACGGCCGTGGTTGATCTGCGATTCGATTGCGATTTTAAACAAATTTGTTACCTACTAGAACTGATCGTGTTCCAGGACAACGTGACGGAGCACTCATTACACGAGAGAACAAAATAAGTTTAGGTATTATGACAATCTGTAACATTAAACTAAATGTACCCAATCGAAGAATGAGTCATATGAATGAGCAAGTCTGCTCTCCATCTGACGGTAAATGAGATACAAATAAATAGGTTTGTAAATATACTACCTAATATCGCAATAAAAGCCTATAAAATGGAGGTAGCTGTCTGTAGCCAGCACAAGCTTCGTAGGGTTATGTACGAACCCATAATTTTGTGGTTTTGTTAAATTACAGAAATGTAAATTAAAGTATTCTCTTTGCTAATATCAAAGTCACGACCTTTCGTAACAGGTACAGTCAGCTTCAAAAATAAGGTTAGGATCATTGTACTAAGTTTCAAAAGGGTTTTATGAATGAATACTTATTAATAATAATTTTTGTAACAAATGATAAAGTAGAAAATACTTGTTATGATTGTAAAAAAAATATTGAGGTCTGTGATAATTAGGTAATTTCGAAATATGTACTTACCTCCTTACAACTTATGATAGTGATTATATGTACATAGAATGTACCTACCTATTTTGTTACTGCAAAATATTGCCATGAATTTTTTTTTTGTTAGTTCTGGTTTTCTGATTATAATAATATCATAGATTAAATTAGACGTTTAGGACGAAGAAGGACTTTCTAATTTCTATCTATTACAATTATTAGGTACTATTATTTACATTAAGTATAGGTACATAAAAATCCGTATTGTTGTCAACAGGTACCTACAAGTAAGTACTTAAATAAGTTGTTGATAGAAAATCGTATGGGTGCACGTTGCACCTGTTTAACTTTACATTATTATTAATTAAAGTTAAGGTGAGCTCTCGTTTAAACAACAAGATTCAAGATTTTTTCTTATTTTTAATAGGTACCTACCTCAGCTTTTCCAAGAAGTTGGTCTTATGGAGTAGAGTCGGCAAGAATCTCCATGGATAGGAGTTCTCTTTTAAAATGATTGTTATAGTATATTTCAATAAAATAATATTAATATAAGTAGGTAGTAACAACTTAATGTGCATAAGTACCATCAAGAGCAACAAAGTTGCTAGTGGATTTGGTGTTTAAGTCTTATTGTGTGATGTAGGTAACGTTAGTGCGAAACAAGTGAGACAATTAATTGTGTACTTAATATAATTTTTTTGCTGAGTTTATGGAAATTTAACACTTGACCAAAATATTACATATGCCAATATAGTTTACATAAAAACATTGCAAATGTCTCCAAAGAAAGTTTTCCTGTAGCTCCTTTGGTTTACGATTTCCCCATAAAGTTCTGTTATAGTTAATTAAATCACACTGTAAGTACCTACTAAAAGATTTAGGTGTTGAGTGTTTTTAAATATCGATAATCGAGCATCTCTATACGAAACAAAAACTTGATATCAAGATATCATGTACCTATCTAATCACAGTTCGTTCACTTCACCGCAAAATCTAACCTATACCTACAGCAGCCTAGTAACTAACTTACGAGTGAAAGTCTGTGAAAGGAGTTGGTTATGTTTCCACTTCCACCCACCAGTAATCTGTATTAGTTGGCTTAGTTGCAGTCGCAATCGCTGTGCCTGTAGACGTTACTGACAGCTTTTACGAGATAAAACCGGTATGTGGTTACAATATTTATAAGTTAATTGACATTCAGTACCTACCTATGTAAGCAGGTCTTTTTACGCGTTGAATACATAATGATTATCATTGTTGATAAATGTACCTAAACAACCTAATACATAGGTAGGTTTTTATCTGTCAATCGTTACATTTACATGCCATATCTTGAACCAGTTAGACATAATTTAAGTTGAGATGCAAATAAATATAATAGACTCATTTTTACGATTTTATTCATGACGATTGTGACTAGAATTTATATCTTTTTTTTGTAAATGTAACTCACGAATCACCTTCGTGCTTGACCGGTTGCGAATTTCCGTTTCCTATATCATTTTAGTCATGATGGGGACCATAATAGATTAAGTTTTGTAAATGCATCTAAAATCTGCACAGACTTTGTTAAAGAGAACTAAGTGCATATTATAATGAAAACAAATGGTAGTCTGTTGAAGTAACAAGCTGTACCTATGTATCTTTGTGAATTCGGAAATAAAGGGGGAGTCCCCCTACACCCCTTTGCCACTCCCCTTGCCGCGTGGTGTATTTTTTTATTTATTTTTATATTAATTATTAAAATGGTCGAAAGTGATCTGCGAATCGTTTCTGCCACTCGCCGCGCCGGCCGCTGCCGCGGCACCGCTCGCTTTGCTAGCTAAGCTCCTGCATTGTGTGATCACAGTTCTAACCTAATCCACCTTTCAACTATCTTTTCGGCATTTTATTTCTTGTTGCATGGGGCTTGACCCCCCAGGCCCACGCCGCAGCGGCCGACCCTGCCTCCCCCGTCTTCCACCTCCAATCACGCTAAACCCAAGACGGCAACGATCTCTAAGACTTATTCGACTAGGTTTTGAAAAACTCCACTTAGTTTACAAAAGCTAATTAACCTATTTGAGTCAATCGAGTTATGTTTCGTACTTACCACGTAAATGAATCATAAAAGACTTACCAAACCCTTTACCAATAGTAATTATTATTACTCAAAAAGGGTAGTATTTGCTGTTTGTGAAATATAGACACAGCAAAAGCTAATCTATTATGGTGCCACCGGCCGTGACTAAAATAGTAGGTATAGGGAACGGAAATTAGCTGACCGGTTAGTTTATATTTAAGTTATTCTATGGATTAGTTTTCCGGGTACTTACGTAGGCAAAAGATCAGTGTAGATTCTTCCTGCAATTCCTGCATAATAACTAACTTAAACTGTAGGTACAATTGATTTAATTCTACTACCTGAACCACTTTAATGTGTGGGGAAAAAAGCTGACTGCTGTCTTTAGTTTTAGTCTTTTCAGGTTTACATAAAATCTGTAACCATCTTTATTTTTGGTTGACACGTTTGGCGCAGTGGTTAAGTGATTGGCTTTCTGCGCTAGGGGTCGTGGGTACGATTCCCGCACGTAACAACTATTTGTATGGCCTACCGATAGTTGTTCCGGGTCTGGATATTTGTGCATGTGAAGATTTGTTTCTATAAACACACCTACGATACAGAAGAATTTCTAATGCGGGGCAACGTTGTTAAAATAAAAAAAAATTAAAGATTCTAAAAATCAATACTTGAAAAATAAACATACCAAGTAACAGAAATGTGAAGCGATACAATTATATTGTTATCAATTTCAGAACCATGGTATTGAAGCTATACTGCGTGAATGACGGGCCCCCGTCGTTCTCTTGTAGACAAGTCCTCGAGGCGCTGAAGGTTCCCTTCGAGCTGGTCGACGTCAACTTTTGTGATGGAGAGCATATGACAGAGGAATATGCAAAGGTACCTATGAATTATTTCCCCAATTAGCCAAAGTCTTCTTATCCATAATATAGAAATGGCTAAAACTAGGTTTCAGTAGCATAACTCCAATAGGAAACATGGTAACTCATGTGGTTACAGTGTACTGGGAAATGGTAACAAACAAGTCTGCGTTCCACTTTTAGTGCACCATTAGGTATTATTGGGTGAGACTACTAAGTGCGTTTTAATTGGGGCCAGCACAGATGACCTAGTTTACACATTCTTGTGTAGATAAAAATATTATTATTTAACCTACATTTCAATAACACCATACTCGTCTGAATTGAGGTTTGCTAGGGCCTCGTGAGTTGTTTATGTTGTTCTGTAATTTTAAATATTCAAACGATAATTGTCGAGATGTAGGACGTGGACTCGTCCGCCATTGTGCCGATAGGAGGCTCAAGAGGCTCTCGATAGGCGGCTGGATAAAGAGCTTGATACAGAAAGCCTTTCCCTGAGGAGGAGGTTCCTTTCTCTGAAGCCTTGACCATCGGTAGCTTGAATCGTGTTCCCGATGCCTGCCTATGTGCTACTATTTTATATATCGTAGATACCAAGGGCGGCCTTAGCCATTGCGGGGCTCCGGGCGGGTAGATCTTTGCGAGTCCCTTGTCTTTGTGGAATTAGTTTTAATGATAATGCTTGACGAGAAATGCAAAGTTTTATAATGCGCGGCGTAAGGCGTGAAATTCGAATAAACATTAGTACTATTAGTACCTAATATTTTTCTACTTGGGTTGTCGCGCTAGAGCGTGAGGCCTCTGCAAGAGCGAGGCCCAGGGCGGTTGCCCTGCTCGTCACCCCTGGTAGATACTGTTAAGTCTAAAAATCTAAATAAATAAATATTTTTTCAACACACTTGCTCATAAAGTGGCTCTTATTGGACCGCTTTTAGCACAGCTTTTGGGTCCGTAAGTAACTTATTGCAGACTAGTCCGGTAAAATGTACCACAGATTAATAATATATGTCTACGAATTTTATTTTACATTTTTTACAATCTTAGCAAAGCGTTTTTGTGCTTAATAAATAGTTTTTTGTTAAAAAAAGAATAAATCAACTGTGTCAATTAAAATATGATAATACACATTTAATTTTATCAAATGATTCATAATTTACAATAAGTTATGTTATAAATACGAAAATATTTGTTGTATTATATTTTTAATATAGGCTGTATGTCGATGTTGTTCGTGCCCTTGCTCCAAAAAGCGCGCCCATCGTTGGCGCGGCGCGAAAAGAAAAAGAAACCCAAAAAACTTGCACGCCATTTTCCATAAATATTTGTTTACGTTTTTGCTGTGTGGTTGATTATTATCAAAAAGGGAGGAAGAGCAATACGTAGATTTGACGCTGCCGGAAACACTAATCAAGGCACGAATCGCATGTGATAGCCTGTTGCCATCAAAATCTAGAGAGAAATAACTAGCCGCTTACGAAACTTTTATACAATGGAAAATCAGCGAAAATGCCCAGTCATTTTCTGAGAACGTATTTTTGGCTTACTTCAATGAACTAGCAAATAAATACAAGCCCAACTCGCTTTAGTGTATCTATCCCATGTTAAAAAGCACAGTTAAGTAACACTGTTCGGTATCATTTTGAGAATTGTACTTTCACAATTTTTTTCAATAATTAAAAGTTAATAACAATACAAGTCTGTTTTTTTCCTCGCAAGTGTGTTGAAAAACGTCGTATGATACGCGTGTGTACTGATCATTACAGTCTCGGCTGACTTATCGCACTCGCCTGCGGTTCGCTCGCACAATACCGCCTCGACCGTAATGACCAACATAGCACACTTATATCACAGTATAAAGAAGTACAGTAGTACGACGCCTTTGATCTCGTAGTAAAAGCCGAAAACGTCTAGACAATGTCGCGGAAGGGTATAAAGGCTAGGGTTGTCACAACTCAATAATAGCCAATAATATAGTAATAATCATTTATTTAAGTATGCTAGATCAATTTTGAACTCTCATTCTTGTCTACTCTCCCATAAAAATCGGACGCCGTCTAAGAAGTTTCACTTCAAAAATAATGCCCGCCATCTTGGGTTTCAATACCAATACTCCAACAGTCCACTTGTCCATAATCACGCGTTGCAGATTCACCAGGACTATTTTCGTAAACTAAAAGTAAAGCAATCGACATCGAGGTCATTTTATGGATGGGTGACCGAGAGATCAGCTTAGGGAGTCCATGTCTCCATAATCACGCGTTGCAGATTCACCAGGACTATTTTCGTTAACTAAAAGTAAAGCAATTGACATCGAGGTCATTTTATGGATGGGTGACCGAGAGATCAGCTTAGGGAGCCCATGTCGGGAGTTTCTTAAAGGGGACCAAAATTTTGGTTATTTTTGATGTATGACTCACCGTTTCAAAGATATTATTAACAATTCATAAATTTTATTAATTAAATTATTGCATGGATTAAAATTACACTTCCTCTCTTAAATTCTTACTAGGCCTATATCTTACGCCCGCCATTTTGTTTACCTTGGTTATTTTTGCCTACTCGAATAATATAAAATAACATAACTACAAACATTAAAACATGCGCGCGACAACCCCTAAAAACATGTCCCGAGCTACTAACAAAATGGCGTGTGTAACTCGGGCTCGCTCTTCCCGCGTCTCGCCCCTTGCCCCCCGCACGATTGACCTGTCTAGACGTCTTCGTCGAACGACTGTATAGATTATTAGACTATGCTTATATCATAATGAAAAATAATAAAGGGAAAATAATCAGTATTCCATTCTTATACATTTTCAGATGAACCCTCAAAAGGAAATACCTGTGCTTGATGACGATGGGTTCTTTCTGAGCGAGAGTGTCGCCATCATGCAGTATATATGTGACAAATACAAACCAGGAACCCCTCTGTACCCCACAGATCCTAAAGCAAGGTAAAAACCATAAAGTCTTCAACTAGTTACTGGCGTAAAAAGATATTTATCGATGCTCGGCAGTGAAAACCTCGTAAATTTTTTTTTTTCAAAAGCGTTTTATTTGTTCTTTAGATTGATAAACTCGTCATACACGTACCTACTAGTTCAACAAACTTTCAATTCAAATACTTCTAAGCTATGTATGACGTACGATGACAAACTTGTATTAACATTTGATCGGCCATTTTTTGCTCAGGAGACAGTTATTTCTACCTCTTTTAAAAAAATTGTATTTTACACATACGTGGTTTTCACTGCCGACCGACGATATGGAAGATGGTGGCGTTAAATGTGTGATGAAAGGCCTACCTGAAGAATTTTTGATCTTGAATTTGAATCTGCTGAATATTAAGACGCAATTTAAAAATAACGTGGTTCTAATAGTTAGTACCTACCTACTTGTAATCGTTTTGCAAATGGGTGTTTTGAAGAATAAGCTCGAGAAAGCTGTCTCACTGTAGGTACTATGGTTCATGTCTGTTAAAATGATACACAAGGTTAGTCGAAAAGGGGGTACTAAGCCGCGGGCCACTTAAAGTATCACTGGTGACTATTTTAAAGCAAGTGTTAAAATTTCAAAATTCGATAATTTTTATTTGCATGCAAAAAGATTATTATTTTAGTTTTTTCAAAAAAAAACATGTCTGCTTTAGTTATGAATTCAGAAAATTAAGTTTCTAATCCGTGACCCCAAATATAACTTAAATAGTAAACACAGCTGATCATAGCTACGGACAGATAGATTTTAGCATATTTTTTACGAAATCTTTGAAAAGCTACTTCTCTTAAACTATCGAGTTTTGGGGAAAGTTGTAGAACAAAAGTTATCCCTTATTATAGGTACTTTAACACCATTTCGGCTTAGTACCCCCTTTCCGACTAACCTTGTATAAAGATGTTTACACTAAAAACAGAGAGATCCAGATATTCCAATAAAATTCTCCTAGGTCTAAAACTAACCTTGTTATTTTTTAATTCATATCTGTATACTTAATCAATTTAAACCTTTTAATTTACAATTCCAGGGCAATAGTCCACCATCGCCTGTTATTCAACTTGACCACATACTACGCCAATATATCTGCATACACGGTAAGTTTTACGATATTTGACACTGAATGACTTAGGTACTTAATTATTTTCACCATATTGCCACCAAGTACCTAATAATCAATTTATTGGATAACAGCATGGACGGCACATTCAAGCAGTACCTATTAAGTAACTTAAGAGATCTAAGAACAATGTTTTATTTGTAAAGTCCAAAAAAAATTAAGTTTTTTTTTAGTTAGATTTACTTGTGGATAACTGAGCAAAGTATAGACCAAAGCCTTTGGGCTAATACCTATAAATATTTAATTTCAGATGGCTCCCATCTTCTTCGACTACGAGCGCACTCCCCAGGGTCTGAAGCGGGTCCACATGGCCCTAGAAGTGTTCGAGACGTATTTGGAGCGCCTGGGCACCAGCCATGCTGCCGCTGACCATCTGACCATTGCTGACTTCCCTCTTGTAAACACTACGATGACTCTGGAAGCTATTGATTTTGACTTTTCCAAGTACAAAAAGGTTGGTTACGTTTACGTTACGCTTTATTATATTTATTTCATTAAATGAGCAAATAAAGTTCTTAGCTGTTCTATACTCGAAGCATTTTAGAATTTCGGGTGTTTGACGCAGTATATTATAATCCATTAAACAATAATCAGCGCCTATGATAATTAATTTCAATATTCGGAAATAATAATTGATTTTATAAAAATACTAATTCGGGTCTAATCGCATAGAAAATGTATAAGGCAGAAAAATACCTTATTTATCCCGACGGCGACGTTTCGACCGAATGACCAGTCTACCCGTGACCACGGCCGGTGAAATTCGGTCGAAACGTCGGGATAAATAAGTTATTTTTCTGCCTTATAAATTTTCTACGCGATTAGACCCGAATTAGTATTTTTATAATGTGTACAAATCGCGAAAGTTTGAAAACGATAATTGATTTTATTAAAAATAAAAAAAAATATAGTCTACCTAGTATAGAACAAACAAAAGTTGATTAAATATATTTAATAAATGTTCATGTTTAACAGATTACGAAATGGTACAACGATTTCAAGAAGAACTACCCAGACTTATGGAACATCTCCGCAGATGGCATCCGACTGATCAAGCATTTCGCGGCCAACCCACCCGACCTGTCACATCTTAACCATCCCATCCATCCTGCTAAGAAACTCAAAGTGTAGTCTTATTTTATATTTATCAGTGTTACTAAAACTGGCTTGTCTCCTTCCTCCTAGCCTTTTCCCAATAATGTTGGGGTCAGCTTACAGTTTAACCAGATGCGGCTGAATACCAGTATTTGACATGAAACGACTGCCATCAGACCTCCGCAACCCAGTAACAGTACTTAGGTACCTATTAAAACTTATTTGTAATAAAAGAAATTAAAATTATTTCATTTCATATTTATTTATTTACAGGTAGGTACCTACTTATTTTCATTTGCGATATTTTATATAAATTCGGCACTAATTCCACGATTCTGAAATGCTGATCAATACGGGTGGATTTGACAACTGATTAGTTAATTTTTGCTTTGATCAGTCGTTCAGAAGCCAAGGTTAAGTCATAATATTTAGGCATCTTCTCACAGAAAGGCCCGACTGTTCATCATGGTACTGCAAACTATCATTATAAAAACTGTGATTGTCAAAACGACGCGTAACGAAATGGTACCATTCTTTCTACACTACTTACCTACGTAGTTATCGCCATGGCCGCCAGATGGCTGCTTTTACTTGTCGGTACAGAAAACGATTCCATTTAGTAAAAGAACGTCGGCCACGGTCCATACATGCTATGACCTGACTATAAAGTATCGCGACCTTTGATGGGATATGGTTTAATTGGTTCACCTACTTATAATAATCCATGCTTTAAAGAAAAGATATTTTTTTAAGAAGCGGAAGAAAATATTTATTTGTTCATAAGGAGGTTGGAATTTGACAAGTCGGAAACTAGACAACCACAACTACAATCATGCTAATCATTGTTAGTTACGTGTTCTGTGTCACCCACAGTCCCACTTCTGTGCGAAAATAATAAACATTGACAGTTTTTCTTGATGAAAAGAATTATTTCAGACTTAGTGTTTGGCCATACCTATTCATTTTACTGCGCGGGAGAAGCTTTGACAGCTACCGGGATGTCAATATGTCATACGTTTCGTTCCATCTATTGGAAGCATTAAATGTATTTGATAATTTGGCCCAGTAATTGATCTAATTGTTATTAACCATTAAATAACAATATTGTAAGAATAAAAACGACACAATCAACATAATCTATAATGTTTAAAAAAAACTGGTATTTTAAAAATCGTAAACGCTTGAATGCTGGTGCTAAAACTAAACGTGTACTCATACACGATGAAACGTATTAAGGTGCGTTCAAAATAAATAAAAATGTTTTTAAAAATATCAATATTTTATTCCGGCTTTTAATAAATAATTGAATGGTTGTAAATTAATGCTCCTTTAATTGACTATTTTTTGACGTATAACTCGTTACGGGTCTTATGCAAATTTGGTCAGGTCAATTATGGCCGTTGTTCTTTAAGAACATTATGATAACCCAGCATTTATTACTTTATTGTATGGTGTAATCATGGGGAATTGAATCAACACACAGGGACTTGGGCCATAAGATTTAACACTTGAAAATGTTATTTAAAAGAAATACAAGTGCTATGAAGATGAGTCTTTATTTAAATAAAAGTAATGAAACAGGAAAATCATCAGTCAATCACACCACAACTATGGCAAGAGAAATTATGTCAACATGTTCACCGTAGTCGCGTGTTTCGTCAAGAAGTTCCAACTAATAATGCTCTTTAAAGACAGCCAGCCAAACCACTAGAGGCATTTGGTAAGTAGGTACGTTTAGATGAAATCGGCCCTCGTGCGAAGACAGTATTTTACGATCTTATAAGAGTCTTTAAAACCGATTTTATTTTTTTATGTAAAGCTAACGCGAAAGCAACCTAAGTAACGTTCGCACGATCTTCGCAGATAGATACGACCACAGAATATTAGGTACCTATTCTGTATTCCATGACCGCGAAGCTCGTATCTGACTTGTTTGTTTTCTAATTTAGGGTTGAACCGGTCTCCTCGAACTTCTTGATCCAAGATTTAATTAAATTCACACTTCGACACTGATTTAAGTCGTCTGACTGGAAGTGATCACGGAACATGTCTCGAACAATCGTGTAGGAACGGTTATTTTTGTAAAACTGTTTTACACAGAACTCGCGTTGTTCTCCCGTGAAGCGATCCATTGCGAATCGATAACATTTCTGAGACTGAGAACCTAGTTATCGAGTGCGGCCGGCGATGTGTTACAAAAGTGATAAACTTATGACCCACGATGAAACAGGTGTGTAAATTGGACGTAGTTAAGCGAAAAGGATCCAATCCACAAAATTATCGAGAATGAGTTATATCAAAATACTCCTTAAACTTCTTAAGCCAAACTACACATAACAACATTTTAACAAGTTAAATATTATACATTTATCCCTTAATTACAATAAAACCAAGAAATTTAAATCAAAGAACCAATGAAGAAATACAGTCTAAACTTAAATATTGAATATCTCATAACTGTTTGGGTTGGATCCTTTTCGCTAAACTACGTCCTTGTAATTATGTCGTTGTATTGACGGTGCTGCTCATACTCTTATAGCACCTGTTACAACACCTTTGACTAGAGAAGCGGTGGGCTTTTATTTGCTAGAAGTTCAGTACCTAAGTTAGAGTAACCTATATTGTCTTTGCAATGCATCTCTAATGTTTGGTTACAACTCTAATCTGCAATAACTACTTTATGAATCTGGACTCTTTCATGGGCATTTTGATTGAAGGACTTCAATTTTAATTGACCACGATGCAGCATAACCAGTCCTTAGTTTACCTGGTTAGGTTTACCAATGTCCATCGTAATGATTACTCAAATGATTTTCACTACCTACCGTCATTAATTTTAAAGCGTTTTAATACCTAGGTACATGCGTTTCTAGATTTAAGACCGTCTTGGTTGAAGTTTTACGGAAAAGAACTTAATAAAATGGTTAAATAAATATTAATACTTTATTTTTTAAGTCCACAAATTATACTTCTATACAACCGTTTCTTTAAAACTCGATTACTCAGGAGTAAGTAAGCCTGAATCATCTAATTACCTATAACATTGTGGTATTCAGTTCGTACCTAATACAGATAAAATACTTAATATTAGGTTGACAAATATATTAAACTCATTCATCGTCTTCAGTAAGTTCCCTTGCGGAAACA
Organism: Amphipyra berbera; assembly: GCA_910594945.2. Lineage (NCBI taxonomy): Eukaryota > Metazoa > Arthropoda > Insecta > Lepidoptera > Noctuidae > Amphipyra > Amphipyra berbera. The sequence continues at coordinate 17,160,669 of OU343128.1, read as the reverse complement.
CATCTCTTCATGTAACCAAGACAGGCATTTGAGCAGCAGTCCTTATGGTTCATACACTGAAAAGTAAAACAATACGATTACAGCACCGACATATTATTATATAATATTCATGGGTGTCAGTTCAGGTACCCATATCGCGGATACCTAAGTGGTGTTACGAAGGGAGAAAACAAATTAACGAGTTATCGAGGATATTGAAGAATGAACTGTTTATAGCAGTGATAGCCTAGTGATGCCGAGTCAGAGGTCTTGATTTCGAACTCAAGGCACGCACCTCTGACTTTTCAAATTCATGTGCGTATTGTATAATTATCACTTGCTTTAAAACGGTGAAGGAAAACATCGTGAGAAAACAACCATGCCTAAGAGATATTTCTCGACGGCATGTGAAGTCAAGTCAGAGGCCCACGAGCGGCATAAACTTGGACACCAGGTTAGTCATTAACCACACGAAAAAGAAAGAGTACTGTGGAAAATATGCAGCAGGAAAGCAGACAAAAACACTTGAAATAAAACTTATCTCTAGTTTCGGGTAAAACACCACAAAGCTTTTGTAAAGCAAAAGGATTCACTATAACTGTATTCTACGAATATCAAAGGGGGTCAACTGCTAGTCTGATCAACCAGCCTAGCCTAGTCTATCTAAGTCGTCCTTCAGACAAATACTGCGTGAACTGACCGTAGTTAATACTTTGTCTTTCAATCATTCTAGGCCGTCGCGAGCAGCTGCATTCCAAAGGTATTCCACCTATAGAATAATTAATTTGCTTTTAGTTAAATTACCGTAATAACAAGCACTGTCGGAGTTTAAAAAATCCTGTATCAAACTATGAAACTCGTTATTTCCTTATTTACTTCCATTGCAGCCCAGTAAGTGATCATCGACAAAAACAAAACAAGGAAAATTATTTCAAAAATACTTACAAATTCACCAACTTTAGCGCATGCCACGTTCTCAGCAACAGAATTTAGTTCTGGGACACTTTCAACGGGTACTACCATAGGTACCACGACATTGTTTTCTTCAATCTCTGCATCTTGCATCGGGACATCCTTCGTCACTCGATCAGTGATTAAGCTACATTCCACGTATTGCGAAAGCGCAAAGAACAAAAGAATGGCACAAAAGCGACGCATTGTGGTCAGGTGCAGGCTGATACTAACAGAGCTCTGTGTTCGGGCACAGATATAGGGTCAGCTGACATTTGCGTTAACGGCACCCGCATGGAGCCCGATAACGGAGGTATCGTAAACATTGTTAACAGGATGTTGTTTTTCTAGTCTTTTGAATCATTTGTTAATTAGTTCTGTTGCTTTTTCCTCAGACACACCATGAAACAGATAGGATTATTTGCGTGTGTCGAGAGTCTATGTCAACAATTTAACACGCTTTTTATTTAGTTTAAAACAAGTGGCAAAAGGACACAAAGCTATATAACAAAATAACGAAATCCTCTATATAGTATAACTTAATTTGCAGATTTACCTTTAGCTTATCGAACTCAAAGCTAAAGTTGTTTGTTTTTCGCAAGTATTTTCCTCATAATAAATACAAATATCTACTGATCGATTATTCTGTTACCTATATCAGAAAATAGATTTCTCCTGCCTTAAAAACACTCCTTGACCTCATGTTTTATGGCACCATTTGCAGGAAAGATGACGTCACAAACTTGTACCTATAGTAACTTGTTAGTAGTTCCCACGGTGTCCTTAACTCCTTATGAATATTGTATGTAAAAATGAAAGTCTGTCGATTCTTTGATCCATTTGCAACAGGGTTATAGATGAAACCGGAACAACGTCCCACATACAGCGTGCGTAGTACAACTTGGCAGGCGGCGAAATAGAGAACTAAATAGAAATGTACTGAATTTGGTATATTTTGGGCATTAGCCTTGGCAAGCAGCGCCACCATGAACTGTCAAGATACAGTGGGTACACTGCACACTAGCAACTAGAATACTAACATATTCCTCTACCCTCTAAGAATATATTTTTCTACCTACAACGCGCAGGTGCGCAACTCATGTATTTAATTTCTAACACAAGACCAGTTTTTTTCATTATTTGATGAATATCTGTCATATCTGGTATATCTGGTTTTACTCGGGACAGCTGCCCTTTATCCTATGACAACCAACCGCCCTTGTGTAAATCAGTTCTAGCAGTCCTATCAGATGGGGTGAGTTATTGTAAGTCAGGGATCAGACGGCAGATTATGGAGTAGTTATATATATGAGACACAAAAATGTAGCTCCAATGAGTAGGTATCAGGTAAAAAGATATTTATAAAGTAAAAGATGTACAACATGTAACGTAATTAACGCACACCCTCAAACACCCCATTTAGAATATTATACCCCAATCATAATACATACACTGTAGTTTAACATGTATATGCATTGTTATTTACTAAATTAACGTTTTTGAAATAAGTTTTATTTTTCTTTATTTTGTATTGAATGACGGAATTTGTATTAATACAAATAAAAATGTACTTTTAAAAGTCTTTTTGCCTTGATTTACGGTCCATTTGAGTTTGTTTTGACTGTACATGGGTAATATGACTAATTTCCGTAGTTTTAATTATTTTTGGGATAAAAAATTACCGAAATCGATTCAGTAAACGATTCTGAACAAACTACTTTCAGGATGTGCGTTAGTTATGTTAGGTACATATTGTACTTATATAAAAAATTATAATATTTTTCAGTTTGAAACGCGTTTTCGTATCTCTTTATTCTCAATCAACTGATAGAACATTTTTAAGTAGGTATATATTTTATAACTAATCTTCATTATATTGACATCAAGTCACGCATTTCTTGAAGTAGCCCAAGCAAGCATGAGTGCAGCAGTCGCTGTGGTAAATACACTGAAAAAGTAGAAAATAAGAATAGTTTTACATGTAGTTCATCTAGTATCTCAGTTATTAAATTACCATAGCTACTTTTCTATTAAAATATTCACTAAGAACCTCTTCGGGCCAAACAATCCCAACTTGAAAGTAACATCTGAATAAAATCTAAATTTTTAGGTCTTTATGTACGAAATGTTTATATTTTATATTATTAATAACATCCAGCATAAAAAACTAGTTATTTGTTAGCTGACCACCAGTGGATGATCTATGCTGAAGAAGTAAGTAAAGTAGTTCAATGTAAACTTGTACTAATCTGAAAACCATAATTTTTAACGAAATTCTCAGTTTACGTTGATAACTCACTGGATGCTTCCGTTAGAAATTAACAATTTTAACATTTCATACAATTAAACCGAAAAGTTCATAGAATACTCACAGGTTCTCCAATTTTAGCGCATTTTATGTCATCTGTCACAGCATTTGGCTGCGCAACAGGAGTTGCATCTGGTACATCTATCTTCTCAATCGCGCCTACTTCTTCTACTTTAACATTCTTCGTTATAGTACTAGCTGAAGTAATTACACATTGTGTAAACACAAGGGCAAGTACAACGGTAGAAAGACGACGCATTGTGGAGAAATTGAGGCTGATACTAACAGAATTTTGTGGTTGAAGGCTGATATAGGTACCGATGAATTCACATTAACGGAACCCGCATTGACCAGCGATAACGGACGAGAAAATATTTTGTTACAGGACGTTGTTTATTTGTGTTTCGTTATCTTTAAGTAAGTTATACCAGGGTTTGAGGCCAGATTCCTTTGAGTCTTGTATAGTAGGTAATATAGTAAGTATGAAAGTAAGTACATTCGGAGTGATAAGTTGTTTAAAAGTGGGTTAATAAGGACTTAAATAAATACTTCACGCAAACAAACTTTGTAAGAATAAGTGGGACAAGGGCCTGATACAAAAAGCGGCACTCCTGGACACGGTGCGTAATGTTAGGAGTTTCCTCTCTCTGACGCCCTAACCACCGGTAGCTTGGAGGACTCTGTTCTTGATGCCGGTGGGCTTACTATACAGGATGTAAACGAAATTATTAATTCCTTCAAACCTCGTGATGTACTGCTAATATGCGATAAAATGCTTCACGCTAATGGGCGATAAAATGCTTCACGTTAAGAACACATGTTTACTTCTTGTATTTTTTTTATTGAATCCGATATTATCCCGCGCTGAGTTAATCTATGTCAGCAGTACATCACGAAGTTTGAAGGAAATACATGATTCCGATTACATCCTGTATTTTTAAATGATTTTACGTTGGATTTTTTTTTTAGTTTAAGTTTAAAGATGAATAAAGGCAAAGTACCACTGATAACAGTTCTTTCTAACAAATGCGGCGATGAAGATAAGATTTAGAATTAGGGTGACAAGCACAAGACGATGAGTGTCCTCCTTTGTTTCTATTAAAGTATTATCATAAGTCATTATGCAGTGAATCATCTTGAAGTGGGCGTATTCCTCATAGGCTCTGAGTAACGGATCTGGTTGTGAATTGTAATCTAATCAAAACAATTGTTTATAATTATAAACAAAGGCCAACGTACGTGAATCATCAGACTCTTTTTGCAACTGATACTTATATATCTTGTATGTACATAACATTATGGGCATCTGTAGTAGACTCCAAATTGTTACTGGTTTCTAATGATAGCATCTTTTTTCAGTACATACATACAATCACGCCTGTTTCCCATTGGGGTAGGCAGAGACTATAGATTTCCACCTGCTACGATCCTGACACACCCCTTTGGTTTCATCTACATTCAATAACTTTCTCATGCATTCTCGTCACTTTAGGTGCTACCCACCTGGCCCTTTTTGAGAACGTCCGCGATTTGTTCGTGGTACGTTCGCCGAGGTCGGCCCCTTCCAACTGTTCCATCCACATACGCCTTAGTAAAGAGTATTATGTGTTTAAATGGGTAATTACTTTAAATTTCGTTTTCGTTGAAGTATTCTGCCCTAGCGGGACAGGAGCGATACAGAACTTTAACATCAAGTTTTTACAGAGAAGCTCACGGTGCTATATTAGTTTACGATGTGTCAGAACCAAAGTCCCTAGCAAAACTGAATGAGTGGGTTGAGGAACTTCAAGTATACTGCACCAAGAAGAACATAGTCTGCTTAGTTGTCGGCAATAAGATTAACAAGCATATAATTTTGGGACCCAGTGCATAATATCAGCAAGCACATTGGATCACCTGCGCGACGGTGCAACGAGTATTCCCAAGGAGGGTTGATATTAGGCAGGCGGCCGGTCATAAAACAATAAGCCAAAACCTCTAATAACATGGATTTATGAAATACATGTTGTGCCAACCCCACCTAGTGTGGGATAAGGGCAGGAAGAAGAAGAAGAATTCTGCCCTATTACACTTTAGTAGTCATTGTAGGTTCTCTGCTAGTGTTTCATAAAATGTAGACCTGTTGATTTTTAATTTGCTTCTGTCTGCCGAAATGATATTTGCTTACTTACTCAAGTATTTTACCACGAGTTGTGTATCACATTAATTTAGAAACAAATATTTTTCTGTTTACCTGCTTTATCAATCAATCAATCAAATTTATTTCGGACAAGGTACATCCATATGTTGGTAAATTATAATATAAGTACTTACATTATAATGGTGCTCGTCTTTTTAATAATACGGAGGAGTTGTAAAGCTTTTTTTAGCCACTAAATAATAAACAACCTGTAGACTGATGACACAAAATGCTCAATTAACCTCATCAACATATTTTTCTACTAATCTAAGTGACATTGGAAACGTACGATTACTTATCTATTCTAAATACCTGGGCCATATTTTACTTTAAAACAAGGGGGACAAACTGACCTACAAAATAGGGAAAACCAATAGTTTTGTTGTCTGAATCATTTAACTTGAGCTTGTTGCATTGTATGATAATGTATGAGGAAATGTTTGTAGGACTGTTGCACGGTAACCGCAAGTAAACACTCTAGACGAATATTAATTATTATACATAAAATAACATCACGCCTTGTACTTCCCAAAGGGTACGGCAGAGGTGTAGTTAGTATAGGTACCGTTTCGCCAGTTATGTTTAAGTCCCATGTAATAGGGGGCGAGCCTAGCCATTAACCGGGCACAAATCCAGGCTTCGGGCTGCTACTGAGAAATTCTTAATGGAAAAATCCAATAACACTTTCTCTGACCTGGGGATTGAACCCCGGACCCGGTGATCAGCAGTCGCACTTCCGACCACTAGACCAACAAGGCAGTAAATTATTATAAGATTTATTTAATGCCGTTGTCAAACACAAGACTTAACATCCAAAAATTAAGGATGTCACCCAGGCCTCCACTGGTTAACGACCAGTAACTTCACCCTCGTTTCCCTAATTTGACTATGGTAAAGTACGGTATTAAAATATACTAAATATTGGATATTTTCGTTTATAACTTTCCATGGGCTACGAATAATAAGCAGCACTCATAAAGTTAATGAGTACAAGTCTGCACAAGCAAAACTAGTGCAGAGATAATAAGCTGAGAAAATCGTCGCTGCGCCTGCAATATCCTCTGTGTGTTTTTTTGAAAATCTCTATTTGATGCTATTTTATAATAGTTATCAAGCCACGTGCAGCTGTAAAACCTGTTTTTTTTAATAATTTATTTGGTTAAGAAGATAGCACAATAAATTATTAGAACATGTATTTTGCAGTTGCACGTGGCTTGAGAACTATTATAAAATAGCATCAAATAGGTACAGATTTAAAAAAAAACACAGCAGATTTTGCAGGCGCAGCGACGAAATTCTAAAATTATGGGAAACAGAATTAATATTGTTGATGAACAAAGACATTACTATATTTAAATACTATATTTAATCTCTTTGTTGATAAATGACGCAGCGGTTTTGACACCGTGCAGGGAAAAATACACAAATTGCTGAAATAACTGTTAACTAGTAGGGGAATGCTGAATGCAATAAAATGCAAGAATGTGATAATTAAAGGTTTTAATTTCATACAATAACAAGTCAATATCTACGTAGTAAACTGATTTGCAAAATGTCTAAAATTATTTTGTTTCACAGGGTGATGAAAATCATAAATCTAATTTTTTTTTTTTTATCTATACTAGAAAGCTGAAGAGTTTGTTTGTTTGTTTGAACGCGCTAATCTCAGGAACTACTGGTTGGAATTGAAAAAATATGTTTGTGTTGGATAGTTCATTTATCGAGGTAGGTTATATATAGGCTATATAACATCAAGCTACGACCAATAGGAGTGGAGCATAAATGAAAAATGTTGCAAAAACGGGAAAAATCTCATCCGTGTGAAACCGGGACGGGCCGCTAGTTTTAAATACAGATAATCCAAATAATAAGATAGGAATGAGCAAAACCAACACGAAGATATAAATATTAACCTACAATTCACACTGTAAACAGAGTTCTGCTAACGGTAAAAAACGGTTGTTTATCTCGACAACCTTATTATCATTTCGGAAACTTGTTTTAACAACTTTTCAACACACTTGCTCGTAAAGTGGCTCTTATTGCACCGCTTTTAAGCTCATAATGCAGCTTATTAAACACGCGTGCTTTTTACTTTTCATTGGCGCACTAGGTAGTGCATTTTACTCTCTTTTTTATAATCTTAGGAAAGTGGTTTTATTTCTAAAAAATTGTAACCTTTTTTGTGAATAAATAAACTGTGTTAATTAAAATAATATGATAAATAAACATTTCATTTCATAAAATAATTTATTTTTGTCAACAAATTAACATTAATTAATTTGTACCATAAACAGAAAAATATTCAGTTTGTTTTTTTTAACATAAGGCTGTTTGCCCTTTGGTCTTTCACCTGCGCGTGCATAGCTAACTCGGCCACAGGCACGGTGCGCGAAAAAATACCTAAAGTCTGTTTCTTTCCTTGCAAGTGTGTTGAAAAACGTATAAAACGCGTGTGCTTATCATTACACTCTCGGCTCCCTTATCGCCCTCTCGTCAACTCTCGTCGACTCTCGCGCACCGCCTCGGGTGAAATGACCCACATAGCGCACTTATATCATAATGTACTATTATGACAAACTTATCAAAGTATAATACATATAAAGACACAACTCAAACTACGTCGACCAGAAAATCGCCAAAATGTGGAATGAAAGAACTGATTCCTTCTTGTTGCGTGTCGGCACTAGAATAACTCATGTCTTGGTGAAAAGATAAGGCAGTCAGCAAGGTCGGTGGTGGGGCTACTGCCCAGGGTGCGCCGGACGTACTGAAGTATCGTCACTCGTGGTAATTTAGATTAAAGCATTTGTGGTGGCAAACGCGACTGTTGATCGTGCGATCCTGGGTTCGATCTCCAGGTCGGGCAAAGTGTTATTGGCCATTTTCGTGTGGAATTCCTCAGTAGCAGCCCGGAGTTTGGATTTGTGCCCGGTTGATAGCAATAGGCTCGCCCCCTATTACATGGGACGTAAACAACGGCGAAATGAGGATGTTATTATAAAACTCTGCCCAACCCTTCGGGGAATACAGGCGTGATGTTATAACTTATTTATGCTGGCCGCCAACCTATTACTGGAATCAAGTAGTTATAACAGCTTACATAATAGTTATACATAAATATAAGTAATAATTACTCTTTAAAAAGGGAAGAATAAAAAATCGTTTGCCGATTTCAGATAATTTTATGAAATTGATACAAGCTTACTTAATTCTAGCAATAGTATGCCGTATTTGCCAAGCCATAACGCTCGGCGCACTATTATTAAATGTATAGACATATGAAAGCCTCATTAACGATAAAAAAAACAAATTTAGTTACTAATGGGCCTCAAACAAAAAGAAAAAGAGTAAAATTTACATATTTACTAAACAAAGTTTCTGGCTTTCAGGAACAATAAATTAAATAGGATTATGGAAAGCCTTAGATACCTATTGGTTTAGAAAAGAACTTCAAAACCTCAATCAACTTAAATTCTGAGTCATTTAAAAAAAATAGTATGAAAGGAATAATGGAATAAGAAGCATAAGGAATAGGCAGGAATAATATTGAACACAAGTTATGAATCGTTAAAATCATTTAATTGAAACTCTTTACTTTGGTCCTTGGACCCGAATTGAGTAAATACATTTTTTATTAAGTATCGTATAGTGGCTAAAATTTAATAGGCCCGTTTTGACAGCTGTCAGATTAGAACATGTTATGTCAATTTCGACATAAAATGTACTGATCTGACAGCTGTCAAAACAGGCCTATTATATTTTAGACACTTTAGTCATTTAATTTTGTGGGGGATTTGGCAGCTGTATTTGGACCTGACATTTATGTGCGTATCTGTGGCATCGGATATTTTCGCAGCAGTCACTGTCAGAACTGCACTGTAAACAATAATAAAAAATATGGATCAGTTTTATAACGATGAATCATCTTCTAAATATTGGTTTTGAACCACCGTCCTCGACAGGTCCTCGTGTAACAGCAGCACTTACAAATTACAATTGAGTTTTTAAACGTCAATTCACCGGAGTTCAAAACTGAATAAACCTAGGTTAAATATGTATCTACCTAAACAGACAACATTACTCTTTCTTCGGAAGGAAGGATTGAGTAGGATTCCACAGAATACCTAAATAAACAAGTTATAAAATAAATGTAGGTATAATGTTTTTGTTTTTCTTATAATAACATAACTAACCCATTACTGTCCCTCTGCTGGGCACGGGCCTCTTCTCAGAATGAGAAGGGTTTTTCTCATAACGTGTTTATTTAGGTACCCGGTACAAATAAAAATAAAATAATCCTATCATTGTTGAATATGTGATTAGTAATGAATTTATTTATAAATATTACAATTTTATTATTGAAACAAAAGCTTCCGTTCTTAACTCATCATCATTATCCAACCCTTTATGGAGGTATGCTAGAGTTGCTTAAAATTGACAAAAACATTAAAAAATACTTACAGAATCTCCATGTCTGCCGCAAGCAGTTTTGTCAGGAGCAGGATCTGGATTAGCCTGAGCTGTTTCCATCAAATACTGGGTGAACACGAGGAACAAAATAATAAAGCAAACGCGACGCATTTTGAACACTTGCAAGCTAATACTAAAGGAAGCCTTAGGTGCTTCTTGTTATAAATTTCTGATGAAGCTACACAGCTATTAATAGTACTATGTACGGTTAGCCAATAAACTGGTTTTCCTGTTATGATAATACTATACCACCAAGTAATTAAAATACTTCTAAAGGTATAACAAAAGGTCGAGCTTGAAGCCGTTTTCCATATTATTATTAATTTTACAACGAAAATAAAATATTTTTATGCAAAGAGTAGGTATAAATAAATTCACAACAATATTAGGTACATAGACTATAAAGTATTCAGAAATAAATTAGTACACCACCGTTGTTCTTACACTAAGCCTGGTAATTTCGCCGGATCTAAAAACGTCACTGTGGACAATAGGCCCTAATATATTTAAGTCCTTGTTTGTATTCAAATAATGGAACACATGCGTAAGTAATTATAGGTAATATCGAAACTAGTCGCAGCATCGAAAACAAGACATCGATGAGTCACATAATCGATAAGTAGTAGGTACCTACGTACGCAGCTACATCGAATGTCGTGAAATCGCATGCTGTATCGAATGGTTACAACATCGATTGATTGCAACTACTACCGGTTACTGCATCTAAAGATTGTTGTACCGATTAGGTACTTATTACATCAAATAAAAGTAATTTAAACAAATATTCATAAAATAATCTGTAATCATCTATTAGTTATAATTTTTTTTTCTTAGGTATAATTCTGTGTAGCCGTGTACTTATAATCATGTACAAAAATAAAAATTAAAGTAATATAATATTACAAAAAAACATTACTGGCGATTCCTTTAAAAAAGTTAAGCATCTCCATGTTTTTCGCTGTTCAACAAAATATGAAATAGAGTGAAGACGTTTTTGGGACTTCAGCCTCTATTTCTTCAATAGCTAAATTATTGACGCCCTTTTCCTTTTGAAGTTCGCGTATTGTGGGGTAAAGACCAAGTTTTTAATTGTCCAACAATGCATTCCAGCATAGAAGGCTGGCACAGAGCCAGTCTTCTATGCTGTTCTGTGTTATTGGCAACTGTTGTTCAAAGTAGATCGAACACAAATCAGGAGGAAATAGTGGTATCACGAGGTCATCCTCCTTCCTTCCTTTGTTCGCGAGGTCATCCTCCCTCGTACGTAATTAAATTAAAATGATTAAGTATCAAATTGAAAAATTTGTTTCGATGTGATGAAAAATCGATATCCTAGTCTTTCGATAAGGATACATTCACTATGTTGACTAGTCGACCAACTTTTAGATGTCGAGACTTTCGATGAAGCGTACCATCGATTATGTGACTCATCGATGCACCGTTTTCGATGCCGAGATAATCGATTTATTAACTGTCGATATTACCTACGTACGAAATCCCCAAAAATCGAGTAATGTAATAAGCCCTTTACTGTACTATAACTCTGCGCGCGGCCAAAATCGGAACTAATCATGTTCTGCCATAATGTTGCCGTTTTATTAACTTTGACACTAGATCTACCTGATTTTAGGAATAAAAGAAAATATAATAATAAAGATTATAATAAACCTCATCAGACGATAATAATCATACTGCATTCTTATTCACTCACGGCTCATTTATAACCTTAGTTCTTTTCCTTTGCAAATTACGTAAAAATACTAATTAATTTAATTGATAGGTAGTAAATTTAGACGTATATAACTTAGCTCAATTAAAATATAATAAACCGCAAGAGGACTGCCCAATTTTAATGCTCACGAATATACTACATTTCCTTGAAAAGTAGGACTTTGTATTTTTGCGATCATGGCAACATTTAGCACGCCCTCCGTCGCGCGCAGACTTATCTTGCGCGCACTCTAGAAGTAACATGTACTGTCAAAATATTTGAATTTCAAATATTAGAACAGATGCGTAACTCAACTGCGTAATTATTGAGTTGTAGGTATTGTATTAGATAGTTTTTTGCTTTGATTACAATATTTTTATTTTCACAATTATAATGTAAAATGATGCTGAAAGTCATTATTATAGTCGTTAATATTGTAATTAATACAACAAATCACTTTACGAGCTCTTAACGTATTATGCTCGTATGGAATATAATACGACCAGAAATATTAGAGTGTACACACCAAGGAGGTTGAAGAAAAATGAGAAGCCAGCATGTCTAATTGAGTATTTTGACGTTTATTACAAAACAACATTAAAAATCAAACGGGAGTTTAAATCCCTGAGTTGTTCTTTGTGGTTGTCTCTGTGGCTGTGTCTGAGGAGCTCTGTTGGCCGGTCTGCCCAAAAGCCCTGGTACTAAAGGCGCATTCCCTTGCCCGGGCAACTGGACTGGCACTTGGGCTGGTAATTGTCCTGGTACTTGCGCCAATTGTCCAGGCAACTGACCAGGCAATTGTTGCAGGTTCAGCAAATTGCCGAGGAGGTTCTTGCAGAGAGCCCCTGTTAGTCTATCTCCCATGTTGCCCCATAGACCGATTTGACAGAATCTGCAAACATAATAAAATATTAGTTGACGGAAATCTTACATCTTTTTACTATCGCGACATTTTGGAAAGATTGATTGTTGATTTACTAAAGATCTTTTAGCAACCTTTATGTTTATTTGGCGTATAAATGATAAAAAAAACATGCGAAATATTATGGCAGACAGAGAAACTAAACCTCGCGAACAGAAAATTTCAAAATGCAGAAATTCTCCATATTCAAAAATATTTACAGGACCGTAGGACCTACCTGAAATCCTTGTCAATAGTTAACGATTCACCGATTTTTAAAAACTGGTCTGCATTCTTAGGGAACTGTGGACCACCAGAAGCTTTCGAAGTGTTCTTTCCCTCATTGGTTTCGTCAAGGCCATGGGCGAACTTCGAGATCAGCCCCACAAAGTTTTCCCGCACTCGGGCGTCCGTACCGGAGACGTCACCTCCCATTGGCTGACCGTCAGGCCCCAAAGGCTCGAAGATGTAAGCCAGTTCATCACCGTGAGCAGGACCTTGTGCTTTTTTGGGCTTCACCATCGCTTCGTCATCGGATTTCGCTGCCAAAAGAGTCTTGGGTTTAAAAATATCTTAATGTGATTACAACGTCTACACAAAATGAAAGCTAAACTACTTAACTCCTACACGAATTCTGTTATATCTAGCAATAATAATAATAAATAAATAATAATGTAACATAACATTTTATTTATCCCCGGAGGTTCAGGAATGAGTCAATAGTACGTTCTCTTTCGTACGCCCTAACAAACAAAGTAGGTATAGGTACGTCTGGGCCCAATAAAAATATAAAATTATTTCTAGTAAATTCATATCACTGTCTATTTTATGTCTATTTAAGCAGTGATAGCCTTAGGTTTAACTGTCGGACTGCCAAGTCATATGTCTCGAGTTCGAACCCAAGGCACGCACCTCTGATTTTTCGGATTCATGTGCGTATAGTATAATTATCACATGCTTAAAATCGGTGAAGGGAAACCGGCATGTCTGAGAGATATTTCTCGACGGCATGTGAAGCCAAGTCAGAGGCCCATGGGCGGCATAAAAGCTGACACCAGGTTAGTTACTAACCACACGAAAAGAAAGAAACATAGATCGTCTATTTCTAGAACTAAGCTGTTATACAGAGTGTAAACGAAATCATGTAATTCCTTCAAACCTGGCGATGTACTGCTGACATAGATTAATACTATTGAACGGGATAATTTGGATTCAACAAAAAAAAAAGTTAACATGTGTTCTTAACGTGAGGCATTTTAGCGCTCCGAGTTAAATGACCGCGCGGCGATGATAGCCGCGCAATTCGCTCCGGACGCTAAAATGCCTCACGTTAAGAACACATGTTTAGTTCTTGTTTTGTTTTTTTTATTGAGTTATAATGTTTCCCTTGCAGGGTTAATCTATGTCAGCAGTACATCACGAGGTTTTAAGGAATTACATGATTTCGTTTACACTCTGTATTGTTTATTTGCTGTCACAGGAAAGCCTTTAAACTAATGCTAACTCCAACTGCTGTTAAGAGAAAACAATTATACAATATGTAACATAATTAACGCACATCCTGAAAGTAGTTTGTTCAGAATCGTTTACTGAATCGACTTCAGCCATTTTTATTGTGTTTTTTTTTATAAACGTTCTTTTTACTAATTAGTCTTTTAATTGGCAAAACAAAAATTGAGCCCTATGTCAAGGGCATAAGACTGAATTTTAAATGAAGCTAACAATGAAAAAGTAATACCATTTTCTTGAATAAACAATATTTAAGCATATAAAAATAAAATTTCAGTGTAGGTATGTATTATAATTATAACATAATATTCTAATTGGGGTGTTTGAAGGTCTGCGTTAATTACGTTACATGTTGTAGATCATCATCTTCCTGCCCTGGTCCCATACAGTAAGTAATACTGACCAGCTAGGGCGACTCCCGGTAAGAACTGCCATCCTTTAGAAAGGTTGCCGACATGTTCGAAGCTGTACAGGAAGGCCTGGCCGCCGGAACTCCACTGCTTGACGCTCTGGTACGCCGGGAAGTTGAACAAAGCATCGCCTGTTGAAGACGGGGTTACGTTCAATGTCAGTTTGTTTACTCTATTTTTGATACATTTAATATTTCATCAGACTTAACGTAGGAAGAAAAGCTTTTTGCAGCTTATGAATTTATCAAGTCGTATACGATTTGGATTATCTTCTACATGACATACATATTTAAGACCATCGGACAAGCAACAAAGCTTGAGTAGGTACCTAATATATTTTATGTAAATGTTTCAAGGTTCAGGTTTGTGGAGTCGATTGCCTGCGTCAGTAAATACTAGCAGTGATAGCCTAGTGGTGTGACCGGCGCGGCGGACTGCCAAGTCATAGGTCTCGAATTCGAATCCAAGGCACGCACCTCTGACTTTTCGGATTCATGTGCGTATTGGTCAATACCAATACGCACATGAATCCGAAAAGTAATTTAATAATAATTATCACTTGCTCATAAACGGTGAAGGAAAACATCGTGAGGAAACCTGCACGCTTGAGAGATTTTTCTAGACGGCATGTGAAGCCAAGTCAGAGGCCCATGAGCGGCATAAACTCTGACACCAGGTTAGTCACTAAACACACGAAAAGGAGAAGAAGAAGGAAATGCTCTTTTAAAGACGTTCTTTATTATATTATTTGTACCTAATGTTTTTTTTTATTCGGTACTTATTTGTGTTACCTATATACTTATTTTATTGTATTAATCCTATTTAAGATTATTCTTCGGTGATGTACCTACTACATAATACTTCATTGTGTACCTATTTGTTTCGCACGACTTTCTTATCCATTGAAAGATTTTCATTACAGTCAACGCTATTATAAATCAGCTCATTGCTAATATAGGTCTTTACCTACTTAATTCATTCGTATATAATACATTTTGTAATGTGCAGCAATATTTTTTTAGCTTCTGTCACGAGATCGGAAACAAAACTGTCAACATCAGGAAAGAAAAACAAACCAAGCTCCCAAAAAATCGAACTTGACAATTTAGAGAAAATTGGTCAAAAGTTTCTTACACTGTAAGAAAAGACATTCCGACGTTGAAAAAAATATTGGCGGCTGCTGAAGCAGAACTAAATTTTCCCGGTAATCTATATTTTTATACTTAAGTACCTTCGTTTTGTTTTAATAATTTATTTTATTTTTTCAGGTGAAAAAACCACGTTACGGCTTATACTTGTCAACTACTTAGGGTAGAAGTTCAAAAAGTGCAAGAAGGCGAGACAGGTTTTGATACAAAAGTCCGACATCGCTACCTGGAGGGCCGGTACATGCGAAAAAAGCAATAATGATGTTGGTGCGGCCGAAAAACCCGACACGTATTTAGATGAGACATGGATTTATTCCCACTACATCGTGCGAAGTGCTGGCAGAATAAAAGCGAGGCGTGCATAAAAAAACAATATAATCCTGGAAAACGGTGGATCCTTGTACATGCTGGTGGTGAAAATGGTTGCATTCCAGGTGCCGAACTTTTGTATAAATGTAAAAGCAATACTGGGGACTATCATCATGAAATGGATACAAAGAACTTCACTAAATGGTTGAAAGAAAAACATACCAAACTGGCCTTCCAACGGCCTCGTCGTTATAGACAATGCGACGTTATACACAACACAATCTGAAAAAGGACCCGTGAGTTCGTCACTGAAAAGTGAAATGCAAAGCTGGCTGCGAGAAAACAATATCTCGTTTGAGGAAAATGACAAAACTAGAATTGTATCATTTAATTGTTGTCAACAAACCACCAAATATTATTGTGGACGAACTCATGTAACAGCACGGACATGAGGTTTTACGTCTGTAATCCTATCATAGAGATTTGAATCCAATTGAATACATTATGAAATTTAGTAAATCAAAGGGTAGCAGACAAAAATAATAACCAGTCCGAGAGAGAAATAGAATACTTGACAAAGTACGCAATAAAATCAATAACAACATCCGTTAGGAAAAAAGAGATCAACCACATTGAAAGATTAGAGCGGGAATATTGGGAGAAAGACCACCTCAGAAAATACAACAAAGGGAACTAATTATATACCTCGGAGGCGAAGAAAGCAGCTCGGAGATCGAAAGCGACGACGATAGTGACATGTACAGGAATTGGAGAAATTAATAGTTACATACATACATACATAAACTCACGCCTTTTTCCCATGGGGGTAGGCAGAAACTATAGAACGCCACATGCTACGACTCTTACATACCCCTTTCGCTTCATCCACATTCATACATCTTGTCATACACGCACGCCGGTTGAGAGTACTATGCACCTGACCTTTGTGAAGAACATCACCAATAACATCGATGTATGTCCTTCTAGGACGTCCTCTACCGGCGTTCCCATTAACATCCGCCTTATAAATTCCTTTTGTTAATCGCCGTTCACTCATTCTCTCAACATGGCCAAACCACCTAAGCATACTCCTTTAAATTTTTGTCACTACATCATCTTTTAAACCACAACTTAATAGATAGTTAAATTAAATTAATAGTTATGATTGTGAATAGACAAAAAACAATTTAAAAAATAATTGTTTTATTTCAGACTATAAAAACCTCTAAAATTACAAGAATTACGTATATTATTGTGAAAATAATCATACAAATCAATTCTATTTCATAATCACAAGCAATCAAAAAATATTATTTAAAAAAATTATGATTACGTAATGATTTTTTTTGTACACTGTACATAAATAAATTACGTCATGAGCGCGAGGTGTCTAGGTTTGTCCGTAACCAGGCAGTTATTGGCTAGATCTGATGAAGAGTCTCCGGCCAAACAACCACGGCTATTTGCCTTTTGTTCTCATGAAGATAACGTTCGAACCTGTGGTTCGAACGGCCGTGTACCGTGGTTCAGCTGCAGGTCGATTGCGATTTTAAACAATTTTGTTATTACTATTAGCCACCAGAAGTTCGAGGTATCGATAGCATTATTATTTTTAGAAATGAACTGCCATTGTCACCAATTGAATTTTCTAAATATGTTCTGTTTTCAAAATACCAAAAGCATCATTCAGTTCCTTGAAATCTAACAAAATATCGATTCATTACTTCGGGATTGGGGTTACTCCAACCCCGAACCCCAACAAAAAAATATTTACCTGCGGAAGGGAACGAAGGGTAAAAAAAACCGTCAAGAGAAATTCGGACTCACAATTTAAGGGTTCCGTGGGTAAGTACCAAAACAATCAATAAACAGGCGTTCGATCAATTTATCGTTTGAAGGACTGTTTTTATTCAAGTTTAATTTATTCCGTATCGAGCTTACATTATTTTTTTCGGCAACTACTGACGAAAATAGCGGCAATTTTACTGTTATCAATAGATAACAGTAAAATTGTCGCTTTTTTTCTCAATATATACTAACGGTGATAATATCGTTTTAACTTCACAAACCTAGAACGTCAGGGATGTTTTTCACACATATTTAGCTAAGTATATCTTAATAACCAATTCATCAAAAAATAATTTAAAAGATCCTCTGGAATTCTTAAAAGTTTCCCCCTTTCAAACTACATAAAAGCCATGGGGGGGTAACTCACCCCTAACAATCTTCGATCGCCGAAATGCGAGCACTTTTTCAATTCCTAGTTTTTTGTTTAAAAAGTCTGTTGTGACTGTGACAAACCGATGACGCGGACGGACGCAAAAGTGATATTGTAGGATTTACGGAATCCTAAAAGGGACCGAGGGTCCGACCCTTCAGTTAGGGTTAGGGTATTGAATATCTACGTGGGTGCCGGAATGATGTAAGTTATTTCGTTTGCAGCTGGCGGCGTTTTATGCCTGCTTTAAAATAAACTGCACTAAAAATATAAGATATAGATATTTGGTTGTTAGTAATCTGAAAAACATTATATTTTAATACCAAACGTGACTTCAAATAAGTACATCCAATTTATCATTCTGATTCAATCATTTTACCCTTTTAAAATACCAATATTTTGTTAGCACGTAAACCAGCTATTCCACCAAATAAGTTGGGCCATGCACAATATAACACGCCAAATAACATGGCGCAATTTAGACCATGTTTTTGTTAATAATTAGTATAACAGTTACCTGTAGCCTCAACAACCTCAGCAAGTCCATCAACTATATTGGAGGCTTGATTAAACAGGCCCTGGTAGTAATCAGATACAGGCAGCACGGCTTGCACGCTGGACGCCAGCGGGATCAGGCCCTCTACGCCTTGCACCACGTTCTGAAGACCGCCGATCAAGTCTTTCTTTAAGAAGTCCTTCACTGTTTGCAGTTGGTTGGACAGGAACTTATTGTATTTGCCTGTTGAAGATAAAGGAAATGAATCGTGTGCAGTTGGATTTTTTTTTGTCTAAATTTGCACGAAATTGTGCATGATCATCAGTAGCATGCACCCATGATACAATATAACGAGGAGTTAAAGATATTACGAAGGATGCCTTACCATACACAGCCCTAGAGGTTTCGGCAGAGGTGACCCCAGTGAGGAGGGGCACACGTTTCTGTTTCTTACTGAGCGACTCAGCCGGGGCTTCGGCGACCAGCGGCGGTAGACCCCGGAGGTCTTCTCTTCCTTCCACTCTTGCACCAGCACCTATTCAAAATGTACAGTGTACTGTGTAGTATATTCAGCTATTGCTGTTAGAACCTTTTTAAAAGCAAAAAATATTTTAGAATCTCTTCAAGCTACCTGAACGTCCTGAGATCTCTTCTAAAAATCTCTGTGTGTCAACCATGTCCATATTCAGATCCTCATCCGCCTATTAACATAAAATAAAATTATTTAAACTAAATTCTTAATTAAATAATCAAATTATTCTGAATCATTTAGATTGCCCGCACCTGCACAAGTTCTTCGAAAGGCAGTTTTCTTAAACATATAAGGAGACTTTCAGCCGGTTTCTTGGGACAGCCTGTCCGTTCAGCTAGAGCATCAGCGTGTTTGGCCGGGTCAGGTCGCACGGCGCCTGGGGACAGCGGCGTCCCTGACAATGCAGCCACGCCTGAAGCACTGCGACCCTCGGGAGACATCGCTAGAAGTGAGGCAGCACTACCACCAGAACCTTGTCCCATTACAACAACTCGTTTAGCATCGCCACCGAAGAATTGGATGTAGTCTTGGATCTGAAACAAACCGTTGGGTTCCATAAAAAAATTAGGCTTTTAAATGCGTTTATATGAGTAGCATTTAGCCATTATCGCAAGAATATGAACTTTTTCTATCTAAGATTTAATAAAAGTCATATCTTTCTCTCTGTGGTATACCATGTCGGTGTATATTGCTTTGCGGAACTCACAAGTACCACATAAATTGGTCCTTCGAGTCGGATGTAAACTAGCGACCTGACAAAAACTAAAATTTTACTAGATTGCGAGGGATTTTGTTGAATAATGAAAGATATCAAATGTATTCTGTCTGTAGATATTTTTATAAGTACGGTACAAAGTAATCTACTTAATTGTTTTAACATATTAACAGAAACCAATTACCCAGATCATAGCTGCATGTAAGTCGAAAAGTCCAACATTGCCTCCTGCATCTCTTTGGCCCGTGCTGAGATACCCCAGTGATCCTAAGCGATACTGTGCAGTTACCAAAATCGTATCCTTTTGAACCAAATGTTGTCCCTTGAAGGAAATGGAAATTAGTAACACAGAACAGTATGTGGTCACATATTTAAATGATCACAGTTAAATTTTCGTACTTAGTGATTTTAAGAGAATAAAAATACTAAACAATGGTGTCGATTATTTAGAGCACTTTGACAGGACTAAACTAAACTAAGGGTGTTTGTCTCTTTCTGTTTCAATAGAAAAAGAAAGTGACAGTTGCGTTTAGTCTAGTTTAGTACTGTCAAAGTGTGTAACAGAATCGACACCAATGTATAAATTAACTTACACCATAAGAAGCCGTTGAACCTGATCTGTAGTTGCCACCATGAATGAAGAAGACAACTGGGCTTCCTGCAAATCATTTAAGAAGTAAGTCCGGAGGCCAGAGTGTGGTAAAATGGCACACCATATTATCACCACAATACCATCAGTAAAGTATGTATAATTTATTCTCTTACCTTCTTCCGTAGCAGGCATTTTGGGAGCATACACGTTAAGACACAAGCAGTCTTCATGGCCTATGATCCGCCTCGGCACGTACGGGTCAGGCTGAGGGCACGGGAGACACTGTTTGGTGGCCATCATCTCTCCGGCAAGGTATCGGCGGATTGGCCGCTGGAACCTTTGTGGACCCACTGGCGGTTCTGCATATCTGTTGATGAAAGGCGACGCAGGTATGGACAATATTGGTTTTGACAGAGTTGCAATTAGAGCCCTTACAGGATAGACGAGTGACAAGGGGTTTTAGAAACTACGATTTTCTTTTCATTGAATTAGATTCTTGTATGGTATAATGCATCGATCAACGGACGGGTCACGGAGCGGGTGCCTATCTTCGAGCGTCCGCGCCTCGAAGACGCTGGCTTCCAACGATGACTTAGAGCAGGTTTCCGTTCTGTCGTGACGACAGATAGTCGTTCTCTGCAGTGACGTGGCTAGTATATTTAAATGGCAGCTGTTCACAGCACGGCACGACCAATTGTCGTCCACGATAAACTGTCGTCCACGATAAACTGTCGTCGCGACTGTCTTGCAGCTATAACACTGTCGTTACAACCCAGTGGGAACAGCTGCTGACGACAGTCGTCCAACGGACAATAAAACGTCACAATACAATGGGGACCGGTCCGGCTTTCGCAAACGATTGGTCGTAGAAAGCAAGTCAACAATACATGTGGTAGGATCGGGAAGGACATACACAGCATACATAATAAAACATAATTAGCCCATTACTGTAACACTGCTGGTCACGGGTCTCTTCTGAAAATTTAGAAGGGTTTAGGCCTTAGTCCACCACGCTAGCCTGGTGTGTGTTAGCAGACTACACACACCATCGAGAACTTTATGGAGCCCTCCCAGGTGCGAAGGTTTCCTTAAGATACTTTTCCTTCATTGTTAACAAAAGTGATAATCAAATTCCGATCCGCACATGAATTCGAAAGGTCAGAGGTCCGGGCCGGGATTGAACTCAGACCCTCCTGCATGTAAGGTCAGAGGTCCGGGCCGGGATTGAACTCAGACCCTCCTGCATGTAAGGTCAGAGGTCCGGGCCGGGATTGAACTCAGACCCTCCTGCATGTAAGGTCAGAGGTCCGGGCCGGGATTGAACTCAGACCCTCCTGCATGGAAGGCAAGCGTTTAATCGCTAGGTTATCACTGCTCGTTAGAAAAACATAGTTAACAAAAAATGTTACATTGTAGGTATTAAGGAATTCAAGTTCTATCTATTAAATGATTTCATAATTCGATATCAGTTAGGTACCTACATAAAATGTACCTAAATGGATAATCTGTTGGCCACAAAAACAGCGGATACTGCTATCAGCATCCGCCAAACTGTTTGCTTGATATTCTGATTTATAAAGGTATTTATAGAAATATTTAAAAAGGAATATAGAATTTATTAATGTATTAGACTTTATTTTGTAACATAAAGTGCCAATTTTTTTTAAAGCTAGACATTTTTTTTGCTGTAGTTACCTATACTTTTTTTTAGCTTTCTTTAATTATCGTCCGTTTACATAACACTCACATTGGTACTGCCCAAAGAATATCGATGATATTGAAAAACTGCCTCGTTGATCTAGTAATAGTAAGCGCATCTGCTGATCGTGAGGTCCTGGGTTCGGTCCACAGGTCGGGCAAAGTGTTATTGGGTTTTCTGTGTGGAATTCCTCAGTAGCAGCCCGGAGTTTTTATTTGTGCCTGTCTGATGGCAATAGGCTTGCCCCCATGGGACTTAAATATAACGGCGAAATGGGGGTGTTACTGTACACCTCTGCCCAACCCTTCGGGGAATACAGGCGTATTGTATATGTTATGTGATATTAAAAAAATAACAGTTTTATGTCCAATGTGGTATGAGCTATGAGTTAACCTGCGCAGCAAACCCGCAGCAAACCCGCAGCAAACCCGCAGCAAACCCGCAGCAAACACGCAGCAAACACGCAGCAAACCCGCAGCAAACTCGCAGCAAACCCGCAGCAAACCCGCAGCAAACCCGCAGCAAACCCGCAGCAAACCCGCAGCAAACCCGCAGCAAACCCGCAGCAAACCCGCAACAAGTCGACTTTTGCAAGTTTTACAAACTGAGCGATCAGTGGAGTGCAGTAACTTGTGCAACCAAACTTGCTAGTAGATTTGGCGCGAAAAGAACTCTATGACATTTTGCCCGATCTGGAAATAGAGTCCAGTGGGGTTACTCCTGACAGCTTCGAGTTCTGAATCGATCGAGTTTGATTCGAATTAATTGTTACTCTTGAAATCGATAAAGCTGCGCGACCGTGCTGAGATTCGAGTTGAAACTAACAAACATTTAAAACAGTCGTTAATTTTTAATCAAGCCTGCGCACAGTTGTGAGCCTTTGTCGATTTTATAATTAAGAATTGACAGTAATTCAAATCAAACTCGATCGATTCAAAACTCGAAGCTGTCGGAAGTAAGCCCCCTGTACATAATACTAAGCAGCCGCGGTTGGGACGACTAGATCAAGATTAGTAGCAGTAGGTGGGTCAAATGATGGCTGATCCATTGTAGGGATCGTACTGAGTTGGTATTTTAAGAGTTCCGAGTAGAAAATCGAGCTTAATTAACATCTTATCTAAATGCCAACTTCAAACAAGGTGTTCATAAAACCTTAGTGCATTTCACGCTCGAAGGTAGAGTAGAGGTCTTGTATTACTGTCGGTACATTCACTTCACTAATTTTGGTAAGTATTAGATTTTGTGAAAAAAGCCTCTAATGGTTTTCTATATTTCCAAATATAGCTTTAAACATAAAAAACATTTTACACTAAAGAACTTTGATAATATACGAACAAAAGGTTATCACTTCAGTCATGTTATGATGTTAGGAACTGGACTTTTCTTTAATAAACCATTTTCAATTACTAAGGTTAAACTTTACTATTCTATTACATAATAGCGGCCCGTCCCGGCTTCGCACGGGTGGACATTTTTCCCGTTTTTACAACATTTTTCATTTATGCTCCGCTCCTATTGGTCGTAGCGTGATGTTATATAGCCTATAAACCTTCCTCGGTGGCCTTATGTACCACCATTGTGCATTGAAGTATTAAATAAATAAATAAATGGACTATCCAACACAAAGATATTTTTTCTATTCCAACAAAAAAAAATCCTAGTTCCTGAGATTAGCGCGTTCAAACAAACAAACAAACTCTTCAGCTTTATAATATTAGTATAGATTGTATATAAGTTAATAAATTAGCTTAAACTTTACCTTATGCCAAAGAAGCTATAATATCCAAGTTTATCATCTTTAATGCCTTCGATGCGGGAGCTGAATCCAAACCGCTGGGTGAAGACAACCGCGGCATCGGGTTCAGGAGGCGAAGCAGGGGCGCCGCCAACAACAGCCCGCGCTGGCGCAAACCATAGCGCGACCAGCGCAAGCGCAACACACCACATCCAAAGCCGATACATCACTAACTCCTGTCATACTCGCAGCCGGAACTAGACATCCCACAACACATGATATTATAATCGACATTTCGTGTTGCTTAATACCTAACGGCTGATGATAAATTTTGTTGAATCCTGTCTGTGTTACTGATATAAATTATCCCTGAATATTTTAGCTCAAGTTGTATACCTACGTTCTAAAATCAACTTCAACCGTTAGCTCAATATTCTTTCTAAAAACAGAAATACTAGGCTTTAAGAACTACCAAGGAGTTCGTGAATAAGTAAGGTTCTGCAAAAAATGTTCTTTAATAGGCCCACAACTGCTGAGTGCCCACTTGCTACCAGCTATTGATGCCATAAGGTGCTCAAACTATGAAGTCTTACAGCCCTTATAATTTTGTCACGAACATTTATCACAGCAATTTGTCTAAAAATAAAGCAGTTATAGCCTAGTGGTGTGACCGTCGGACTGACAAGTCATACGTCTCGAGTTCGAACCCAAAGCACGCACCTCTGACTTTTCGGATTCATGTGCGTATTGTATAATTAACACTTGCTTCCAAACGGTGAAGGAAAACATCGTGAGAAAGGATGCCTGAGAGATATTTCTCGACGGGATGTCAAGCCAAGTGAGACGCCCCATGGCCGGCATAAACTCTGACACCAGGTTAGTCATTAACCACACGAAAAGAAGAAGACAGCTATTTGTCTTCTTAATTTTTGAGCTCATTGAAATGTAAATGATAGCGTTGTGCATTAGGCGCGTAATGGCAGAGTCACGAAATGTTAAAGTCAAAGAGAGTCGGTTAGATGTAGACTTGGCGTGATCTGAAAACTTGCAGAAGTCGACTTGCTGTGATTGTGTCCACAGATTGAGAGACGTGTCCGCAGTAAAAGTTGATTTAACTTATTTAGTAGCAGAGCAATGATAGCTGAGCGGTTGAACGCTTGCCTTCCATGCAGGAGGGTCTGAGTTCAATCCCGGCCCGTACCTCTGACTTCTCGAAATCATGTGCCGATCAGAGTTTGATTATCACTTGCGTTAACGGTGAAGGAAAAACATCGAGAGAAAACCTGCACACCTCAGAGGGCTCCATAAAGTTCTCGGTGGTGTGTGTAGTATGCCAACCCGCACAAAGCCTGCATGGTGGACTAAGGCCTAAACCCTTCTCATTCTGAGAGTGGCCCGTGCCCAGCAGTGGGACAGTTATGGGCTAATTATGTATGTTATGTATGTAACTCATTTTATATGGAGTTTCTATGAACTTACGAGATAACAAAACGCATCGGTCAACAACTAACTTATCGAAAAAGTTCTGAACCTGGGGTTTGAAAGGACCATAGATTAGACCCTTCCAGGTAGAAGGTGTTTTCAAATCTTTTTAACTACACTTTCCTTGTGAACCACATTATGTAATCGTGAAGGCCCCATGAGCCCGTCGTAGACCGCTTGCTGTTCCTATAGATAAGCGCATTCATACAGATTCATAGCTCTCGGGAATTTCTTTTTCTACAATGTATATCTATCTACTAATGATGGTGGTCTATGGACTATGGCTGTGGGTGGCTCCTGTTTGTTCCTGGAGTATGGACTTAAGACGGGATCAAAAAATATTATAAAAAAAATATAATTATTATGTCATCTAAAGGTGGGTTTAGACCAAACAAGCGAATATTCTATTCTTTTTCTATTTTCTAGCATCGTCCTTAGAATTATTTTGTTAACAATGATTTAACAGTTAAAGTATTCTATCGTTGCTCCACGTGTGTTCGCTGAAGTTTTTATTTTAATCAGTCTTATTTTAAGGTGCGTATACTATTGAATTTTGTCATTCTTCTTTTGGAGATTTATGCTTCTCATGCTCTATAAAACCCAATTCTTCCCCTTCTGCATCTGCGCCAAGCCCTAACAATGCTCCAACATTGATTGTACATAAATAAAAATAAGAAACAAGGATACCTACTCAAGTACCAACAAGCAAGTCAAGTCAACTTCCCTATTGACATGCCGATTGGTAGGGACCCTACCGATCGGCCTTACCAATTATTATTGTAGTATAGTAGAGCTCTGTGTGAGAGAGGTCGTCCGGGGAAGCACTACCACCATACCAGTTTCAGCTGCCAAGCAGCGTTGCTGTGTTCCGGTTTGAAGGTTATGGGCAGTGGCGTAGCGTGAGGTGGGCAAAGGGGGCCATGGTCCCTGGCGGTGCAGATTTAGGGGGCGGCGGCGAGCTGGAGCTGGCCGCCGCCTGGCTGCAGCGTCATAGTCATCAGATCAGATAAGTGTGTTGTCATCGAGACTACATAGGTACTTATTTACGCAAAATTTCAAGTTAATGGGACAAGTGGAAGATGTTCAAAATAGAATTGCAAGATTGATTATAGAAAGACGTGTTATTTTGAATCTTTTTGCAAATAACACCGCAACAGAGTATCACAGAATGTTCACCGATTTTTTGCTTAGTTGCGAAAATAGGGTTGGGGGCGGCAAATTTAGGGTTGGCCCGGGTGGAAGAAATACATGCTACGTCACTGGTTAAGGGTAGGGTTGCCAACTATACTGTTAAAAACAGTATTATACTGTTTTTCACTATATTATACTTTTTACTGTTGAACAAAATACTCTTTTCAGCATAAAAATGCCTAACACTGTCTTTTTTGAAGCATTTAAAAATTACACGAAATTGATAAGTTGTGCGAGAAGCACTAAAAAATGTCTTAAAACATTAAAAAAACAAAATACTGTTCATATTTTTAAACTAGTGTTTATTTTCCTTCTCAGACCTAAATATACTTTATTTCTTGTAAAAAAAAGTTGGCAACCCTAGTGCCTAATGGGTGCCGGTGAAATTACAGGCACATGAGATTTGCCAACTTTAACTCTAAGGTTGATCACGCTTCAGCAATTCTCTTGTTGTAGGCGGTAACCACTTTCCTTTGGGTGAGCCGTCGGCATGTCTGCCATCCAATTGCATTTAAAAAAATCGGCGTGTCAATAAAAGTTCCTATATATCATCCTATATATCCTATATATATGTCAATAAAGACATGTCTTTAGCTCACGATCGGTGTCAAGTCGGCAAGTTGGCGGGGCAACTTTTATTGACATGACTTTTGTTGATATGCGGCAAAGGCTATTTGACTTTTATTGATATGCGGCATTCTCATGGAGCGAGTCAGACAGTCAACTTCAAGTTGATTGTGTAAAATCGAAAACAAATTGCGTTCTCACGCTCGAACCGATAAACGGCCACTGAGTACCGAACGGACAGTCGCTGCAAAATGGCGCCAATGTCGTGCGAACATGTATTCGCAAAATTAAGAAAAAATATTTTAATTGACGATACCTATTGCTTATTTTGTATTGTATAGGCTTAAACAAACAAAATTTAAATGAAGATCATCGTTTTCGACTTGAATGTATGTACCTACCGTTCTCACAATAACAAGTTGCAAATTGCACGATGATGTCATAGAGTTAAACTTGAACCGACTCGCACTCCAAAAGTTGACAGAGAATAAACTTTTTGTCGTTGATTAACTTTTATTGAAAGCGTGTTTTTTTAACCGACTTCCAAAAAAGGAGGAGGTTTTCAATTCGGTTGCATGTTATTTTTTATCTTTTTTAACCGACTTCCAAAAAAGGAGGAGGTTCTCAATTCGGTTGTGGTTTTTTTTTCATATTTTTTTAGTGTGTTACCTCATAACTCCACCATTTATAAACCGATTTAGATAAAAAAAATATTTGAAAGGATACCTAGTTATACTTCCAGATTGGTCCCATTCAAATTTGGTGAAGATCTGATGAAAAACTTCGGAGATAGACAATAGAACTCCTCAATACTCATAATGTGATGATGTGATTATGTTACAAGCAGCGTCTTTAGTAGGTCCAACCATATTTTAATTAAGGCCACTAAAACGAAAAAAATAAAACAACTTTTTAACAAAAATAAAACCGACTTCAGAAAAACGATGAATAGAATAAAATAATTACCATAATATAAAATTAACAGTTTCAGAAGTCGGTGTCTTCAATACGGTTCAGCGTGGATTAGCACCGACTTCTAAAACTGTTAATTTTATAATATGGTACCTACCTAATTATTTTATTCTTTTCATCGTTTTTTTGAAGTCGTTTTTATTTTTGTTAAAATGTTTTCTTTTTCATTTTTGTCATTTACTATTAAATGTCTTTGGTCATTCATAACTAAAATTGTCTCGTTTACGTTGTATCACTAAACAGATAGGTACAGAAGTCAATCTACATACAAGTGCGCTCGAGCAACGCACACATAGGCGCGCCCCGTACACAGTCAATCTGGATCGCGATCCAGATTGTTTTGTTCCGTTCCGTCAATCTAATTCCTACACTATCAATCTGGATCGCGATCATTGATTTTGATAGCGAATCGCGATCCAGATTGACTGTGTACGGGGCGCCATAGACACTGCTCACGAACACGATATCTCGGACTGTTTGGGACTAGAGTGCGAGTGAGTGCGAGCGCGAGTGCCATGCGTTTGAGAGAGATAGATATATAGATAGAGCGACTGTCGAGCGTAGGTATGAAAAGTGAAATACATACCATGTGATTGACTTCTGTACCTATCTGTTTTGTGGTTGTACCGTAGACAGGGTTACCAGATGTACAACTAAAAAGTCCTGACATTATTGCAATGCACGTTTACTATTTGTATTGTGTACCAACCGCCACGCAGGAGTATAATTTATAAATAAAAATCCTGATATTTTAAAAGGCGGGTCGGTATACTAACCAGTTCCTAAACATCCTGACATGTCAGGACAAATCCTGACGTCTGGTAACCCTAACCTAACTTACTTCGTAATAGTGATGTATACGTAATTGATTATGCAAATAATTCATCTCAGATCAATAAGATCTACTATTTTCATAGTTGATTAAAATCGATTATGTATCCTAGAATTAAATCGAAAGATGTTTTGTTTTCCTACTTTGTAAGTTACTGTTGTGCAGGTTGTGCTGTACTGGGTCATCATGGTTGTTTATTATATAATAGGTATCATGCAAACTTAATTATACTTAATAAAACATTACTTAAGTTCTTGGAATTGACGATGACTGAGCTGCGGTTTCTGGTAAAGATTAAATCACCCCCCTTCACCCATGCATGTCGTAATTGATGATTCACATAATCGTCATTTACGACATGAATGGATTAGCAGAATTTAGATTAGGGGCCAATATATCGAGTAACAATCAATCAAAACAAATTTATAGGAATATCGATTTCTTAAATAATCGTATTGGTACAACATTATTCCACCCATCTCCGCGCTTCGTCGCTGCGTCGTGCAAATTATTAAGGAACATGCATATATGCCGATCGTATCCGACCCGGACAAATCCCGACCCGACGCGGCGGTTGGAACATTATCTTATTTATTAAATAATTTATGTACACACATCACTTCATAAAAGATAAGTTAATAACGACCAAATCATAGAGTACAAATGCACTGCTTATTTTTTACAGATATCTTTTCCAGCAGACTTGCGAGATATCTGCTGGATGATCATCTGTGTTATTTAAATAGGTAATAATTATTCTTTAATGATTTTTCAGTTTTTTTGTGTTGTAGGTATATAATATATTACCATAATAAAAATATGTTATTTGCATAGAACGTTGCGTAGATACCTACTATGCAATCCTAAAAAAGATGTTAGCCATGCTAGATCAATTTCAATACTAGAAAAAATAAGATGAATAATGCTCTATCAAAGAAACATGTCTCTGTAGTTTGAATAATTCAATATAAGAACAGCCCTGAAAGAGTTTTGCTTTTGTCAATGGGGCCATTCAAGTATTACGTAAGCAGAATTTTGGTAATTTTATCCCTCCCCTCCCCCTTGTCAGCAAAAGTAAGAAAAGCTCTTACCCCCCTCTCCCCTCGTATGCTTACGTAAACATTGGTATTGTTTTTTTAATCTATTCAGATATCTTTATTGTTATTCATGAACAGCAGTTTTCAAGTCTAGAAAAATAAATATGTAAATAAATAAATATTGCTGACGTAATCACCATACAGACCCCCTCATCTCCCATGTCATCAAAAATAAGCTAACCAAAGACCCCCCACCCCTGTTTGGTGCTTACGTAATACTTGAATGGCCCCAAACAATCAATCAATCTTGCAATCCTTCCATTGTATAGTTTTCCGAGATTCAGGCTGTTTACTGGCAGTGCCAAGTTACTTGCACATTGCAACCTTTAGTACCTACCTATTCATATGATTTGCGAGGTTAAGCTGCATTTGCTGCGATCAGCCCGTACCTAGGTGAGTGACCATTCCTTACGCATCGATACCCCTCCGTGCCTCAGAGAGCACATTAAACAGTCGTTACAGGAAGTCAGAAGTCCGAAAGTCTGACATCCAGTCTAACCCTAGGGTATCATCAGCATTACTCAGTAATTGGGTTGCAGAGGTCTGATGACAGTTGCTCCTTGTAAAATATTGGTATTTATCGGCCTCTAGGTTGACTGGAAGCTGACCCCAACATAGTTGAGAAAAAGCCCTAACCTTTTACAGAACAGTACCTACTCATTCGAGCCTTTTAAACGGTCACTAAGTTTTATGTAAGAGCAAAAACGTTTGTACAGCTCCAAAAACTAGCAAGTTTTACTACACAAGTTTACTTGTGTGTTGATGGACACACCAGCAGCAAGACTAAACGAGCATTTCCGTGCAATAACACAATAATACCTATTTGTAGTATAAAATATCAGTAGTTTTAGTTTTAGGAGATAAAAATGGCTTCCCAACCTTCTCATAGTCAGTCGATCCACTTTAGGAAAATACTGAGTGTGTGTTTCTAGACTGGCTTAGATGTGATGATGAGGAATCCAACGAGAAAGAACTACAGCAACCAGGTACTTACCTACTTACCAAGGTCACAAAATGGAATGGTGTCCGATGAATACAGAAATCAGAATAATTTTCTAATAAAATGGACGGGGCACAATCTAAACAGTTAATATTCAATGTAATAAGGCTTCGCATTAGAAAACTTAACTATAGATGAGATCGCGCGTGATTCCATAAAAAATGTACCTACCTACTACGATAGTACATTTTTTTTTAATAAAACGTTGCCCCACACTAGGATTTCTCCTGTATCGTGGATGCGTTTACAGACACAAATCTTCACATGCACAAACATCCAGACCCGGAACAACTATCTGTAGGCCATACAAATATTTGTTCCATGTGGGAATCGAACCCACGACCCGCAGCGTAGAAGCCTGCAGATGACTGCACCAAACGTGTCGTCTTTTAAATCTCACATTAAATCTCAATGCTAGAAATAGATAATTATATTATATCACAAAATCATGCCCTAATTATAGTGGACCCTATACAAAATCTGCACAGTACCGGAAATATTGTGGAAAAATGGTTATTGCACGAAATGTATGGAATTTCTATGTGCTGGTAACTCTAAACCATGTGTTGGTAACACTAAATTAATGTTTGCACAACGGCATACAATAATAAACCATATCTCCAAGCGTTAAAGTCTAAATTAATTTGCCGTATCAGTTTCTGAGACAAAAGTTCATTCTGCACCTTTCTACGTAGTTGTAAGGCGTGTAGAACGATATTGATATCCAACTTTATTTTGTGTTAGATTCCAAAAAGGCAAATTTTCGTTAATTTAAAAACAGCAAGTGTATTCACTTCAGGTAGCATGACATCATAATATGAAATATATTATTAATATATTAAAAATATTAATTTTTCATAGAACATCCGCATGTTGTTTACCGAATGTTTTCATCAATTGATTTTTGGTGGTTGTGTCCTTGTGTGCGTCATATTATTAAGTCGCAAATTAATTATTAGGTAAATAGGTAGTGGATGAAGCGAAAGGAGTAGGTATGTAAGGGTCAGGCAGGACTCTGGAGTGATATAAAGATTTGAATGACGTTATTGCGATGCACGCTATTTCGAAAATCTTTACACGCTCGCCTCCGCGCTTTAATGGTCACTGTTGTAATCTAACCTAATGATTGTGGTGTACCATTCGTAAAGTTTTTCGAAATAGCGTGCGTCGCAATACCTAACGTCATTCGATATAGCGGTTTTCAACTCAATGTGTTTTCGAACTGGCGTACCATTCGTAAAGTATTTCGAAATAGCGTGCGTCGCAATAACGTCATTCAAATCTTCATATCAGTCCTACAAGTATTACTTTTTCATTTTTAACTGCATTTAAAATTCAGTCTATACCTACTTACCTACATAGGTTTTGACATATTTAACGCACTACTTGAAAGTAGTTTGTTAAGAATAGGCTACTGAATCGATTTCAGTCATTTTAATGTGTAATTTGTTTTGGAAACGTACTTTTTACAAATCAGTCTTTTAATTGAGATAATGAAATTTTTATGTTTTACTTACTTATACATTATTCTTAAATCCTTTTTGGGACTTCAACAATTTAGATAAGTAAGTACTTACCATTGGTAACAATAGTTTAAGTATTTTTGTAGGGAACCTTTTTATTTTACCATAATTTTTCATTTATTTAATCAATTTAAGTACCTACGAACGGTATTATCAATTTTTATCAATAAGTTAACACAAAACATGATGTTTTTATAAAATAAAATTGTACTTTTATTAACTAATCTTGAAACAATGTCTTACTCCTTTTTTTTGACACAGTCGGTTAACGGAGACATCATATCGTCGTGCTACAACACCCAACATCAGTGTAATTGTCTACTGTATCTGCACAAGACGGAATATAGAGAATTTTCTTGATAATTTGCTATTAATAAATGTGCAAATATAAACACGATTGACTTTATCAAATATAATTAAGTAATGATTCATATTTTTTTAATAAATTGCTAAAATACATTTCGTGCAATTCTTCGTGCAAACCGTGTCCTTGTGACGACACAGTATACGACGCGTTTGCGTCATCATATCGTGAACAGCGCTCAAACGGGGAGGACGTGGGATGAAAGAGTGTGCAGTGCTTTATTAGAAACATTGTTTTATTATTTTTTCAAATGTTTCTAATATCGGAATTATAAAGTACAAAGTTTAGGATAGGTAAATATCTTGTGGTTTTTATTTTAATCGTGAGTTTCTATTATCCAGTGTTTGTTTTAATATGTATACTCATCATCCAATCTTTGTTTCAGGTTCCTCTCAGGGTCGCCGCCATCATGGCGTCGGACGAACAATTTTCACTATGTTGGAACAATTTCCACGCCAACATGTCAGCAGGCTTTCACGGCCTGCTGTCGCGTGGAGATCTAGTAGACGTAACGCTGGCTGCCGAAGGCAGATTATTACAGGCACACAAATTAGTTTTATCAGTATGTTCTCCCTATTTCCAAGAAATGTTCAAAATGAACCCAACTCAACATCCCATAGGTAAGCGACAGTTCTATAAATATTTCTTAAAATTGTTTGTTGTTCATGTCTACTGTGTACTAATGATGATTATTCTTTGTTTCAGTATTTTTAAAAGATGTTAGTCATTCAGCGTTAAGAGACTTATTACAGTTTATGTACCAAGGTGAAGTTAATGTTAAGCAAGAAGAGTTAGCATCGTTTATTAGTACCGCGGAACAGCTTCAAGTTAAAGGTTTAACCGGAAATCAAAATGAAGAAAGTTCCACGCCATCCAAACCAAAGCCGACCTCTAGGCCAGGCCCGAGGTCGTCACAACAAAGGCAATCTGTTATGACTAAGTTAGAGACTGATTTAGATTCTAAGACCTCCTCCACTCCAGTAGCGGTTAAGCGACCAAATAGGCCATCAATAGCATCAAACAATTCGTCGTCTTCACAAAGTGGACCTGCGAAACGAAAATGCGTGGACCCATTAGAAGCCGGACCATCGGGATCTGCGAAAGAAGAATTTGTTACGATACCGGACGAAGATGAAAACAACGCTGTTGCGCCCAAAATGGAACCTGAATTTGTCAATGAAAGCATGTGGGATGACGACGACGATGGCGCGAATAATGAGGAAACTAACTTTGGCGAAGATGACTCTAATATGGAAATGACAGGTAAATTTTGCTGTACAAGACGAACTTGTTGTTATCTCCATGCAGCTTGTTGACTTTTGTATTATTGCAGGCTTTGATGGCTCGACGACAGGTGATGGTAATATTACTGGAGGCGGAGAAGGTGGAGCTGTAGGAGATGCACAAGGTAGGTTTGCAACTTCCTATTGTAAAGACAGTTTGTCGAAATGGAACACTTCGACAAGCTATCTCATCTAAACGGCCAATGTGATCAGTTTTAATTTAACTTAGCTTATCAATCCAAAGGTCACATGGGTCATTAGTTGTAGCAATGAAATTTGTAAGTTAGATTTAAGTAGTTTAGATTAGTATTTACTGGTCAGTAATTATTTGAGATGTGTTACAGGTATGTTCTAAGGTAATGTTTCATTTGAAACTTTATCTTTGTAAAGGTACATAGTTTTGAGGTGGGTCCAAGGTTTTGGTTAATTGTTCGGTCCACGTAAAGGTAAAATTGGTAACTGGTAACAAGTTGTGTAATGTTTCATATGGTAAGTTTACTGGTTGGCACAGGTATGAAGGTTACTGGACGTGGAACTGGTAGGTATGCTCAAGGTAAATTAACTTGTGACCGTAGATGAAACTTGTTCCCTGCAAAATGTAGGTATGATAACCTTGTTCTGAAGGTGTTTGTAAGGCAACTAGTTTCGTCTACTGTTCTGTGTAGAGCTGCCACGCTCTGGTGTAGAGCTGCCACGCTCCGGTTTGGCTGGGAGCTGGTTGCGAAACTGTTTTCCGTGGACCAGTTCGAATTTGACTGTCTCAATTTTGACTGTTTTCTAGACTGATGCTACAAATTCTACCACCAGTCCTAGGTTACTATATCAATGGTCTAATTCCAGCTGGTCTGTAGGACTAGAGACATTTGATGTCCAAGAAAGTACCTTCGTTTCGTTGAGCTATTGGCTGTAGGTATTCGGGATGCAGAAGAGATCATTCTGCACCTTTGAATAGGTTGTCCTGTGGTCATAGTATGCGACGCGCAGGGTTTGGTATGGAAGGCTGTAGCTAGGGGTTGCCCTGTGCGTCATAGTATGCGACGCGCAGGGTTTTGTATGGAAGGTAAGTGGTAGTACCTAGGCGTCATGAACAGCCTACTTTCTGGTACCGACGCTAATGCGGTACCTACCTATAACTACCCCTACGGTGACGCAAGCCTGAGCGAAATGTTGCGTCACCGTGGGGGAACCGCCTAAAGGCTCGTTCAGACCGGCGCGCGCGCACGGATCGTGCACGCTAGCGCCTCGTAAGCCTTGCCGCACACGGTTCGTGTCAGCCAGAAAACTCCGCCACTGAGCTGCGGACTAGTTCTCGTAGGTACATTTATTTTATATTATGAACTCCGCACACCGATAATCCCGGTGTTCGCTAGTCGCTACGCGCCACTATATGAACTGTACGAATACTAGTCCGCAGCTCGGTGGCGGCATTTTCTGGCTATATATATACACCGTGTCCGAGAAGGCTAATGGCTGTGGTCTCGTCACATTTATGCGCGCGCGCATGTTGCGAACGGTTTGCGTGCAAGGATCCACACTTGAAGCTCACGTGAACTAGGTACGTGCCGCCCCTCTCGGCTGTCTCTTGCACGTGAACCATCCGCTAACACCAGGTTCACACGATTCGATTTTAGTTGTTTAACTGCTAAATCGGCTATTTGAACCGTCTGAACAGACTTTCAATCAAATTGAAGCAACAAAAACGTTTCAAATTTTGTTGATCAAGTCGGTTATCAACTAGAATCGAATCGTGTAAACCTTGTATAACGGCTCGCGAACATGTCCAAAGCAGCTGTCCATATTACTATCTTTCTAAAGGATGATTACCGCCAAACTGCTCGCGAACATGTCCAAAGCTGTCCATGTTACTATCTTCCTAAAGGATGATTACCGCCAAACGGCTCGCATCGAATCTAATCGGAAGGCATCGCGGATGCGGTGGGGCCGTAGGGGGAGAGGAGTGTCGGTGTATAGTTGGCCGCTGTCCCTATCCTCTGCGGCCGAAAAGTGGTAGGCGGCGGGGCCACTAATCGGACCCGTCGCAGGGGGACCAAGGGTGCCCAGACACGGGGTCGTCTGGCGCCCATGTGCTTATTTGATCCCCGGGGTGGTCACGGTGTGCCATGTGTTCTGGTGCGCCGGTGATGTGGGGTGCTCCCGCGCCTCTCAGGAGGTCGTGGGTTGGGGCCCCGCAGAGGAGAGGTCCACCAGTAGTTGGTGGACAGAGACCTGCCGGGGTTGCGGTGCATGCTTGCGTGAATCCCGCGACCCAGACCGACAGTCAGAAGGAGGAACACTGTGGGCTTTTGCCGGTAAGACTCCGGCAGATCCCTCTCGCCTACCCCGGGTGAGGGACATTCATGAGGATTTTCCCAAGATAATAAAAAAAAAGTTTAGTCACCGCCTGCGGTATGCGGTCGGCAGGAGGGGGTGCGCGCGGTAGATAAAGCAAACTGACAGAGCGAGCCTATTGTTTTGCACCCCCTCTCGCCGCTCACATACCGCAGGCGGTGACTAGCCCTCGCGCGCGGTCTATAATTTAAGGCTTGGATTCACTAGGGGACGAAATGTTCCCCATCATAACGTGCAACGTTGAGTTTATGTAATGGTGCGTCCAGACCTGACGAACGCGCCGCGAATGCGCCGCGCGGAGCTTTGTACGAACATGAAATGCACGCGCGCAGCTCGCGAGCGGCTCGCGAACGGTTCGCGCGCTGCGCGCGAGCGGCGCATTCGCGGCGCGTTCGTCAGGTCTGGACGCACCATGACGCTGCAACGTTGCACACTGCCCCGCAACACTGCGGCAATTCTACGTGACGTGGGATATGTTACAAGCTTCCACCTCGAGAGCGGGCGCAGGTGTGGGCAAGCGAATTTTTCCGCGATATTGTCCCCGGGACATTCACGTAGATGTTCCCCGGCAAGTCCCGCGGCATGTTGCTCCATTTTGTCCCTTTGGCTTTAAATAAAATACCACACCGCGATATTGAGATTCCATTAAGATTGTGAAAGATCAGATAGGTTTAATAGGTTTATTCATCAAGAGTAACATTACAATGTGACATATTCGGTGAGCCACAAACTAAGCGTCGCTTGTATCTTATGGCTCGGGGTGCAAATTTCCAGTTACATTACAGACTGACATACCTATAATTATCATAGATACTTATTCTTTAATGTTTTCTATTGAAGTAATAGTTCAATGGCAGATTAATGGAAAGTCATTGGAGGCCACACCAGAACACCAAATGTCTAAGGGCCGGCACGGCGCAGATCTGGCGAGGCACAGCGTAGAGCATTTTTCATTGCCAAATCATTATTGACTGTTCTAGCGTTTAAATAATATTGAAAATCACTTTTCGCCTCTAGTCGCTTCGATGCTCTTGGGGACTAGTAGTTGTGTTAATTAATTAATTGATTTTGGATCTTATTTAAACGCTAACAAAGTCGATAATGGTTTGGCAGTGCAAAATATTAATATAAATATTGATAATATTAAAATTTAACAATACTATCGATAGGTAGTATCGATCGAAAAAATTGAATCGAGATTATTGATTTTACTAATTACTATCGCCTGTCGATAGTTGAACTAAATTCGATGGTATTTAAGCCGGATTTTATAATCATCTCGACAATACTATCGAATTTTGTTCCACTATGGATATGGCACAACTATCGATAGTTTATCTACTATTACCTATTAGTGTTGACTATTTTAATCTGTTGGTAGATAGGTACTAGGTACTACAACACAAGGTGGAACCTAAGGGCTCGTTTACACAAGGTCGACAGGTCAATCTCGTTTGCCCGCCGAAGGCGGCAGCCAACCCGGTGTAAACACCTAGTCGTTTGAAGACTACCGTTCGCAGTCGAAGTCGACAGAGTCGGCTAGGTGTAAATACGGACGCCTTCGACAAGCGACGGCAGACCGAACCGCATGATTACGACTGGTGCCTTGACCGAAGACTGCAGTCAACCTGGTGTAAATAAGCCATTAAGTTTAGGTCTGTTGATCGCATCCCACAACACCGTGGAACGCGTCGCGTCGTGCGGTGTCGGACATTAAATTCTATGGAAATGTATGAAACGGTCTGTTGTTCCTTCGAAGGTTCGAAGGTTGAGTTAGCTGGCTATAGACTTCAAGAAGCTGCATTGGATCACTTAACGCAACGTTGTGCGTTTTGATCAACAGACAAAAAATTTATCGGTACCTACTACGGAGTACTACTATGTTGTACTAGGTAGATTAAACTGAGGCACGAAACTTTGCGGAAGCCTGGTAAGTTGGGTCCTAGCTCATACTAGATTCATAGCATACAGCATCTTATATGAGTACAGCGTTTATCGGTAATATCCTAATGAATAATAATTATGCTAGCTACTAATAGGTACACTTCATCGAATGAGTCTAACAATCGGAAGAACATGAATGATAAGCTAGTTGGCACTAATCGAATGAATCTTCTAATCGGTGCCTGCCTAGCAGAACCCTAATTAATGATAATGACACTTAAGATAAGAAACATGGTAAATAATGTGACCGCAGACCATTTGAAAATTGTGTGAATTATGTCGAATTCAGTATCAAAGTTAATGCTATATTTTTCCGAGTGCACATTCAAATGGTAAAGCGGTTTTCATGTGTCTTAATGAATCAGGGCCCTAATTATTATTAGGTATAATTCATTACATTACACTAAAATAACTTAAATAGTATTGAATCCGAAAATCTGTAAGGCTGGTCCCACATAGCATACTATTACGTGAATAACTAGTTGTTGCATTATTCGATTTTGTATTGGCTCCGCACATGAACACTAGTGACCAAATCTAAAAAGTTGCTCGGTTTCCGCCATAGTTACTTGCGGTACCATATATACAGACACGTGTGCTATCGATATTGTTGCAGTAGCTGATTTTCAAAGGGAAATCAAACGAGAGTTGTGAAGTCCGAGCGACAGGACAGTAGCTAGTGCAAAGCCCGGTTACTCGAGCAACGCAGCAACAGGACCATCACCTACGCAACTAATACTCGAGTGTGTAGTGGTTCGCCGCTTCAGCAATCGATAAAAAGCACGATAGTAGCGAATGTGCGGCCAGCCTAAAGATGGAGAGAAGTCACAGCTACGGACATGATCTTGCGAATGGTACAATACAAGCAAAAGCGCACTTTAATCAAAAGAGCTTAAAAAAACCTTCACTTCTGTGCTTAGATGCCACTTCTTCACCCCCGCAGTTAAAGGATCGAGCTTTTGAGTAAGCGTATTCCACACAAGAACCTACAATCCATAAAACTATTATGGACATTCTTGTTGTAGAAGACTGCCGTCGAAATTCTTCAATCTTTGCATACAAATACACACTTGATTTACGAAGTAACAATGACTTCTGCAGTCATAGTATCGTTTAGGGAAGCTGTGATACTGCCCGTCTACAAGATTATCGAAATATGTCGCAGTTTCCCTTGCTTACTGTAATTAGTTATACAGTCACTAGATGTCGCACCAAGCTTTATAATCAGTTATCATTGTGAATCGCCAAATCCACTAACAAGGTTTAGTCCGCAAATTGAATTCTGTACACGTGGACACACCCACAGTAAGTAAACTTCTGCAAGTTTTACGAACTAACCGAGCACTAGCTGCAATAACTAGCCCAATAAAACCTGCTAGTGTATTTGGTGCTTCAATGTTTTTTGGTATTCCGACGCAACTTTTGGGATACTATTATGTTAAGTACTAGTGGTTCTAAAATATTATCTACGGTGGAATATGTAAGTGCAGTGATATAATTATTAAAATAAAGATAATTACCTAAATATGATATTGTTTATTGTTCTAATTTTATTCCTTCGCCCGCTAGAGGGCGGTACTTGCTATGAAATTATATTGATGCAATAATTTACTGGATACCTTTCACTGTATTCACAGTAATGAAATGGTATCAATGTTTAAATTAATGTTATTTTCCCCCTTAAATCTATAATTATTTCCATATACGATGTTTTTTCGAATTCGATAGACGAAAATACAATGTAGGTAAGTAAACAAAATGTATCTGCTACTTACTAGATGTCGCCTCTAGGAGGTTATCATAAGATAGGCTACGTTAAATGATTATACTCAAATAAATACTTTAAAGCTATTCTGTTAAAATCTGTTGTTTTATTTTAATGGAAATTCGACAATGTATGTTTTTGATAAAGAGTAATAAGATGTAAAGTATCGGTACCGTACCTTACTCAAAAATGTAAGTATAATCATCATAATCTATCGCACATTAAATGTAAACGAATACTTATTCTCGATAAAAATCTATTGCAAGATAATGAAATGAACCAAAATTATTTCAAATTAACTGCTTGGAAATTTCATCAAACAGCAGACGCAAACGTCAGATTGACAATTATTTTCATTATGAAGTTTTATTTTTTACTTCAGGCAACACAAAGACGAGCTCACAGCTCACAATCATCAATCATCATTTGTGCCATTGGTAAATTAATTCGTTTTCATGTACAAGTAAGTAAATTATTTTATTTGTGATGTATTAATAATTGTGTCAAATAACCGATAAAATCTAGAAAAGAACTTAGTTTACCAAGAAATAACATGAGTCTAGAATGTAGCAAGTTTGAAAAAAACAATATAACGTTCCACATCACACACCGCACAGCATGGGCACAGAATTTTTTAGCTTTGTACACTACATAGGTACCGTTTTATGTTTATGAAATAAAATAAAAGCTATGAATAGGTTCATAACTCGACATTAAAAAAAAACCAGTTTATTGCTAATAAATACAATAACAGTAGTGTCTGTAAACATTGTAATCTGATTGTATATAAAGCAAGTAATACAATGTTCCGCTACTACCCCATCAATGACACTCGTGTATTACAATTTTTATAGTTAATTACTAACACACTAGTTCTTTCCTGTAAAAATATCTCAAATTAATAACATTGACGTTAGAAAATTCTCAAAACTAGCTATTTTAAAATATTTGGTGCTATGTTGTGATTCTTGCGTACCATGGAACGGAAATCCGTTATTTGTGGTTGTCCGCTTAACGCCGTGGAATCTA
The DNA here is from genome assembly GCA_910594945.2 of Amphipyra berbera. Classification (NCBI taxonomy): domain Eukaryota; kingdom Metazoa; phylum Arthropoda; class Insecta; order Lepidoptera; family Noctuidae; genus Amphipyra; species Amphipyra berbera. The sequence goes on along the minus strand of OU343128.1, from coordinate 17,119,406 downwards.
TGGTTGCAATTGTGTCACTCGAGGATTGTTTACTATTTTGGGAAATAATAAAAGTTTGTTGTGTTTTCTATTAATTATACAGGTGTATTATCACTAGACAGTAACCGGTGGACTGCAGTGTAAACGTTCTGGATTAGAATATTGTGTTATTTGGAGGCATGTTATCGTATCATGTTAGGAGGTGTTTACGTGATGATACAAAATGTTTGGTGCACTATTAAGTGATAATATGTAGTGAATATGAGTTAAAAAGTGTTTTATTTGCTGAATGTTTATGTGGTATGTACAAATTTCTTTTTCCGATTTCTGAGCATTAGGGAAAGTAACACGACATGTAAACGAATGCAGGTTGTCAACTAGAGTAGCAGGTATTACGTTCTTATCTTAATTCAATAAAATTCAATAAAATAATTGTTGAAATGGCATTCAATTGGTAATTCATTCATTTCTAATATAGGTTTTCCTAAAATAAACATGTTTTCCACGCACTATTTGGCAGCTTGTAAACATAACCTACAAATTGAGTCCAATGTTTAGATTTAACTTTTACTACGCTTGTTTCTTGAATAACATTGGTATCTATTAGTCAGAGTGATAGTAATGATCCAAAATGCGAGATAATTATGAATAATATTCATAAAAGATTGTGCAACCTGTCTTGATAGTAAGTACTAAAGTATGTGATCAGGAAGTAAGCATGTATAACTTTAAAACTTATTATTTAGGGTAATTAAATGTCATTTTGTATTAATATTTGAAAATAAATGTTTACTAAATGTGGTACTTATTTACTTTTTTGGATAACATTTCAATAATATGTAATAACTGTCAGTTTTTATGCATCATGTCCATAATAGGAATAACTAAATTTTAAAAACAATATTATTTGCATCTATGGTGTAGATAGACTTAAACAATAATTAGAAATTCTGATCTGTATGCATGTCATTCAGTGGAAAAAGTACTATACTGACTTACCTAATACCTTGTAATAAGTACTTATCAGGATAGTAAATAATCATAAAAACACACTATAAATTGTTCTTACTAAAACCTTTGGCTAAATTGCAAATAAAGAACTGTTTCTATAAAATCATGATATAAAATAAATAAATAGTTGAATGAGTTTTATTTGTGAAAGCTCCAATTTAAAAACACAATATTTGCAATATTGCATAGCATTATCATCATTATGTTCTATTGATAAGCTCATGAATAATAATGATATCTACCCAACTATGTGAATTCTTGCACAGATCTAATAAAAGCTCATTTCATTGGTATATGAAGTGAAACATGAAGAATGACAAAAAAAAACAAAATTAAATTAATTATACAGTCTAGCTAGGCAGTCACATAAATGTGTTCAAGCACATGTGTTCACAGTTGTTCAATGTTTCTTATTAATTTAGACCACCATATGTACTGTTCTAAATTATTATGTGTATTCCTTCTGTATTTTCTTTTAGTGTATCCAACTAGGTATCTTAGCCACTCAACTAGCCACATGAAGAATCAAAGCTATTGAAAGAGTTTGAGGTAAATAGTAGGGGAAATGGAAAGTAAAATATTGTCAGTGGAAAGGTAAAAAGACTAAAGCGCCAATATACCTACTTCACACTAGAGATATTCAAAGTATTTTTATCTATTTAATATGTATACTCTAAGAAAAATAACAATGTTTATTTTCTTAAAAAAATACTTTGAATCTCTCTAGTGTAAAGTAGGTATATTGGCGCTATAGTCTTTTTACCTTTCCACTGTCGATATTATTGTTGTGATGTGAAGATAAATAAATGCCATGAATAAGAATATAATGAGTTCCAAAGGCTTACACATAATCATACATTATTTATATCTGTACACATTCACACAGAATTATTCCACAAATAACTAATTGCCCTTTAAACAAAATACAACCATAAAAACATATTTGTAAATCCATTTTGTTTAAAATGTAACTAAATAGATACTATTTAGTTTATTTTTTAGTTACTTATAAGAATATTATGAATACTGTTGCGTTAGAACTACATATTTAAATTAATTTGCATGGCTAAAACATACTTGACATTGACCTAGGATTACTTCCATTTTACATTAAAATTATAGTTACTCCATAAATAAACACTATACTAATATATTGGATATTTCGACGGTCCCCACATATATTATCGAAACTACAAAATCTGATTTTATTTTATTATGTATGTACACCGATTACGCTGAGATTTATGATCCGATTTACGTGATTCTTCTTTAGTTTGATGCGGAATAGTTGCCATTTGGTCCAATAAAAATGTATTATTTTATAACCTTTAAGATAACATAATTTCACACATTTTAAGCAGATAAAATAAAAACTGAGATTTTGCAGTTTCGATAGTATACATAGAGACCGTCGATTTGAGCCTGATTTAAAAAAAATGATGATTTGATTTAAAACAGCGTCCAGGAGTGACAATACTTTAAGTATGTCTGGCGTACCCTCGGCAGTCAGCCTCATTACTAACATTGCTGACTGACTAATCTTTTCACTGTGGCATGAGCTTTTCTGGTTAACTTGTGCTGGCAAGACGGAAGAAAGGAAGGAATATACTGGATGCACTAAAAGTATCTATATAGTCCTCAAAGCATATTTAAGTAATTTATGTTGGATCCATCAGGGCTGTAGCTGCTACCTCAAACAAATGGGGCCCCAGCAAGCATTTGGTACCCTATTTTTTTTATCATTGGAAAATCCTCATGGATGTCCGTCGCCCAGGGAAGGCGAGGGGGTCTGCCGGACTCTTACCAGCTAAAAACCAACGGTGTTCCTCCTCTTGACCGTTCGGCTAGGATCGCTGGATTCGTAAGAGCATGCACCGCAACCCCGGCAAACACTTTGTACCCTGGGGCCCCAGAACCTCTAGCTGTGGCCCTAGAAACTATTTCAATTCATACAAAATTATAATGTGATTCCTTTACATCTAGGTAATAATCACAAAGATTTTTACATCCTTCCATGTTGCCTTATGATAAGGAATTTATAAACATTTTTAATTTATAATTTGTTAATATGTAAGAAACGCTTTGCCTTGATTATTACTGTGTTCTAATCACGGGGAATGTTAAGCTGGGTACTGACTGGCGTTACGAGGCGTAATGTAACGTGTTACACAACGAGCGTTCGTGCAGTCAGTACTTCACAAGCGCCTTGTTTCTCCATACTGACTGTACGAAGGCTCGCTGTGTAACACGTTACATTACGCCCTGTAACGCCGGTCAGTACACAGCTTTATGACATTAAAATATTAAGTGTACAGAAGTATAAATAACTAACAGCCTCATTAGTCTAGTGATGGCAAGCGCAACTGCTGATTATAAGGTCCTGGGTTCAATCCCCAGGTCCGGCAAAGTGTTATTGGGTTTTCCGTGTGGGCTTCCTCAGTAGCAGCCCGGAGTTTGGATTAATAGGACTTAAACATAACAGCAAAATGAGGGTGTTACTACACACCTCTGCCCAACTCTTTGAAGAATACAGGTGTGATGTTATGTTAAGTATATTTCATAAAATTAAATAACATGAAGGGATTAATTTGTAAAATCTGCTATTATTGTAAGTACTTAAGACTTATATTGTAATAACCATTCTCTTTAAATAATATAATTATGTTAATTAGTTATAACTAATATGGCTAATGCTGCTGATAACAGTGGTGAAATTGTAACAGTAGGACTGGAAAAATAAAGGGCCCCATGATAGAGACAGGATTTATGGATTAAGCTAATTTAATATGAAATATTTCTTACGTTTTGCTATACATCATCATCTAATATTTCATCACACTCTTCATTCTATCACAATTCATACTTGTAACCTAATTCTTATTTGGTAATAGTTCAGTTGAAATTACTTAATTAGAATGTATAATGGAAACTGTAAGGCAATAATCCATGTAAAGAACTGATGTAATATAGACTATAATTTTTTTAATTTAGCTGTTGAATCTGAGGCTTACTGCATATGGGCAATTAAGTGGCCAGGACATTTAGTGTTTGGCGACACAGTTTCAAGCTACAGGACGGTTGTTTGAGTGAACATGACAGTGGTTGCAAACTCCAAAGAGTTGCTGCAGCTAAAAAAACAGTTATCAACTATGTCTGAAGTAATTTAGTGTCCCATCTGCGGTCAGCCTTAATTTCTTTAGACTGGAGTATGGCCTTTTGATCCCAAAGTCCCCATAATGAAGTTACTCCAATGGCTGCTTGATGTGTGCCATCAAGTAGGTTAATGTACTTGACTACACATAGTTTAACACATTCCATGTTATTGGCTTCAGTTAGTATTGTTTTTTATTTTACAATTAAAGTACATGATTTTTGTGCAGAGTCCAAATTCACAGTACCCACAAATAAATCCATACTAATATTATAAATGCAAAAGTGTGTTTGTTTGTTTGTTTGTTTGTCTGTCCTTCCTTCACGCCCTAACTAAGCAACCAATCGACTTGATTTTCGGCATAGAGTTAGTTGAAAGGATGGAGAGTAACATAGGCTACTTTTGGTCCTGGAAAAACATCATGTTAATTCCACGTGAGCGAAGCCGCAGGTAAAAGCTAGTAATAAATAATTTGAAATACTTAATCAAGGGAATTTAGAGTTTAAGTAACAACAAAACTGAATGAGTATTAACTTGTTTCAACCTAAATAATCTCACTTTATATGAATACTTTTTAGTGTGATATTGCTGTCAATTTGTTGCACAAAACCCCTTAATTACAGGCACAATTTGAATTTTTATGGTCTTTTTTACTGAAGGCTTCATAGTAGATTTTATAAGTTTGCTAATAGGTTCATTTTGTAATTTTTTTGATATTTTTAATGCAATAAAAATTAAATCATAAAGTGTATTTTATTACGTATTAAACCTATATAAAATTAATTACAAATAATGTTGCAGTCATATACTAACTATCCATTATTTTTCAGTTATGGGAGCATTAAACAGTAATATCAAGAGTGATCTTCATTTTATTCAGACGAAAAGTGGTCATTTGCAGTTGATCTATGAACCTTATATATTTGTGACAGACAGTGTGCGTAGTGGACGGACTTTTTGGAGGTGTATGGACTATGGGAAACGTTGTCGAGCCCGAATAACGTCTAAAAATAATGTTTTAAGAATAACTAATCCAGTACATAACCATGTTGAGAATCACATGTCGAAAATATCCCGGAAATATGAGTTAGGAGAAGTAGTTACCTGTCCTACAGTTTAAGTTTAAAAAAAGCAAGCAATACATTTCTTATTCTTGTGTCATTTTGCGTGTGAGTTTCTATTTAAGGCCTAATTCGGATTTACTTTCAGCTATTTTTTATATTATGTTACATTTTCGTTGTACACTAACAGTTGGACAAATCTTTGATGCAATCATCATAGTGGCAATTTTTTATACATTATGTATGACGTAGGTACCTATGTATTATATTGTAATTAACTACATATTCTAAAACATTTTCTTTTAATTTTTCAAAACAAAGCGTACAGTTTCTTTGTTATAATAAGCTTATGATTTTAGGATTCGCTATATGTAGCTAGATTTTGAATGCATGGACTAATGTGATTCTATTTTATGTTGATGAAATCGTCATCTAGTATTTGTAATCGATATTATCAATTGTCTAGTTTTCTCTGAAAATTGTGATCAAATAATGTAAGTGCGTTAGTGTAAGATTTCAATAAATATTTCAAATTGTATTGTTGGTTTCTTTCGTTACCAACATAGAGTTAAAGCCAGCGGTACTCAACCTAGGGTGTAAAGTGACGGTTTATTATAAATGCTCAGCCACAAACTGACACCTAGTCAGTTAAGTATATAATTTTAATGATTATCAATAATTACAATGATTTTTCATAAAAAAATACTAAACAGTCTTCTTTACTTTAGCTATAATATTATTTCAATAAGGACGTATATTTACAAATCTTTTATAAATAAGCTGTGTATGTCGACCGGTAACATGAGTGTTGAGTGTACCCTGAGTCGCTTAAAGCAGCAATAAGCGATAAAATAGATCCTTCTAAATTCAAAAAAATTTGGATTTAGGAAAATCTTTGATTTGAAGAAAAAGGTACGCTGTGTTTGTGAACCTTGCGCTTATAGTAATATGACTTGATGATACCTGTACCTACGCATTTTGCAAATGCGTCTTTAGTATTGAGCAATACGAAACATCCACCGATTGTAGTTTTGCGACACAAAATACTTAGATATTTTTTATATTGAAACAAGTTCAACGTTTTGTTAAGTAGTAGAATTGTCGCACTGAATCCTTTACTCTAAATATCGCTCTGTCTTGAAGATTGAATATCCTGATATTTTTAAATCCATCTTGAAATTCCTCACAATAATTATGTGACCGTAAATGTCATATTGAGGTAATGTCCAATTTGCTCGGTCAAACACTTGGTCCTTGGGAACGTGATGGTCGCTTTATAACTCTCTAATTCAACCTATACTACCTAAATAACTTGCTTCCGCGCACCCAGTGTTTGTCCAAAAATAAAGCTCTGAGAGCTATATGAAAATACTCTACAATAAATTCATGAAGACTGACTTAAGTTATTGGTAGTGGATTAATGCTGGATGCGACAGGGTCTGGTGAGGCGCAGGTGTGCTACACGGTGACGCGGCGAGGAGCTCCTTCTCTGCTTGTCGACGGCTTCGGATATGTGGCGCGTAAGCGTCGTGGTCCTCGTGTCTACTGGACGTGCCGTAGTCGTGCACAAGGCTGTCCTGCCAGGGCTCTCACCACCAAAGGCAGACTCGTCGCACGCACCGGCAGCCACACGCATGCGCAACACGCACCTGTCGTCGAAGAACATGCGCGCATCGAGAGTCTCATTGAAACTCTCGCTGCAAATAATTAACATTAAGTACTTAGTCGATAATTAAATAATAATTACATACTTATTTTATTTAGGTAGTTTAAATAAAAATATGTAATCAAGGTTTTTATTTTCGTTTGTATCCTTGCATGTTGTATCTTCATGTCGTGCTTTAACTTGTGTCTCTAATGGAGAATTGATCGATGCGCAATTACTTAAAGAAACGACTTGAATAGCTGCATTTAATTACTTTCTAGTTTCCTCTTACGACTGTGTAACTCTAGTCATAACTATAATGATAATTTCGAGATCAGTTTTAATGTAAATGTGCAATCATATCATTTGAAGCCTGCGCATGATCTACGGCATAACCGGGTTACGATAGTCATGGTGGTGGTATTTTACAGTTGAATTCGTCATATCGAACCGCGGGCGGCGGCACATGCGGCTGGGTGGGTTCACGTTTTACGCGGAGAAAGTCTTCCCGGAGAAGAATAAGGTGCGATGGCGGTGTACGCGGCGGACTTGTCGCGCGTATGCGCATACGCTGCACGACAGGATTTTCGCGCTCAGCAACGTGCATTCGCATGAACCTCCAACCGGGAGCCAGGGAGGGGTCCCTTCGTCCGAGAGAGGCCCCAGCCGAGGCTTTACGAACGCGAACCTCGCCGCACAAGCCAAGGCTGTCCTCGACGAGTAATACTCATTTATCTTCTACTAACTAGTCTAACCAATTGCTAGTAAATTCTTAACTAATATATAACTCAATAACTTGGTGTCTGATTAACTTACGATCGAATCCAATAAGTTTTCGTTCCGGAATAACGTTAGGTTTATTAGATTCGATCGTTGCTAACCTTAAGTATTATTGTACAGGGCATGTTGAAAGTAATAAAGGCATGAAGGCGGTAATACGTTGGACTGATAGTAATAAGTTAGCTTGTATTATGTTTGAGCAATGTGCACAAATGGGCCATTGTTACAGTATGTTTTAAACTCATTGGCTTCTCTGAAGTCAGGCGAATGGTTGCGCAGTAACGAAATAAAGAGCTAAATTTACTACTGCGCAACCATTCGCCTGACTTCAGAGCGGTCGAAAACTTTGGCGCGTACTGTAAATGATCTTATTTTCGTCTGTACTAAGTAGGAATCAATCTAGTCACTGAAATGTTAAATGATCTCATTCTGCATGTAAGGCTGTTTTTTCACGGCTGGTAATGACTCCGAGCCCCATATATTTCTATAAATCGTTTCCTACGACAGTACCTAGTGTCGGGTTATTTCGTGAGTAAACGATTTGTAGAAATATATGGGGCTCGGAGTCATAAACACATTTTGTCTTGTCGTGTCGTGTCTTAAGCCGTCGAAAAACGGCCTTAGTATGTATTAATATTGATATTAAGTAAATAGGTACTTAATTTTAACGAAATATCTGACCATTAGCAATAATTTTGTCAGTTTATAAATAACAAAGCAATATGTGAGTGTGCTTATAATTTATTATTAAATTGTTTTGAATGTCTGATATTATCTGCAATAGTGATGATATTACCACTGTTCTAATATATTATCCCGACATTTAATATGTACTTATGCAATTAATACTTATGGCAGTATTTTAGTTTATATAATTTCATGTTTTAATAATGAACGGTATTTTTTGTGCTTTAAAAATTGATAATATAACATTTCCACATTTCTTACTGACATGTTATTGTGAATGCTTGCGAGGGTGACTAACACTGAGCTTGTTGCATGTTGCTGACTGACTGATTTCCATTTTTTATGTACTAACATTTGATTGAATATTGTGTGGTTGTTTCACTAGACGACATCAAGTACGTGCGTTTGTGCGTGGGTCCGGGCGGTCGGCCACGGCTTTGGGTGCGCGGGCGCAGCTTTTATGCGGCGCACACGATGCGCTCCGGAGTCGTGCGCTGGCGATGCACCATGGGCGGCTGCGGCTGCAAAGCCTACACACAAAAGGGAACCCTACACAAACTGGTCGGCGAACACAACCACGCTGGCCGATGTGGAAGACGACCACCGAATCCTCCTACCCAGTTAATTACCTCTGTTTCAGCTCCACCATCAGTCTCTTCATCTTCCTCGCCTCCTACCCCTTTACTAGTTCCTCGCCTGCCAAATTTCGACCCCAACGCTTGGCTAGTACGGTATTAGTACTATCTTATAGAAAATCGGTGTTAGCCTCATATCAAGAAAGTATCAACAGGTATCAGTTCTGACTTTCCGATTCGTGAAGCTTTTATTAGCATTTATTTGCATTCTGGTTAGAGAGAAAATTATTTTCATTTTTATTACTTCCTACATTTTAAGAGAAAAACATTCAATAGAATTGATACTCAGTAGTATTAAATTGTAAATGTGTTACGAGTATAAGTTATTTGAGTTCGAACGTGCCATAGAAATAATGCTAGTTAAAAACGAAGTACAATGTTTTAGTTACTTACCAAAGATTGTGATAATAAGCTCATACAACTACGTAAACTATGATCTCAGTTTGTTGTTAGGATAGGACAAATATGTTGAATTATATTATTGTGAGTAGGACGTTGTTCATAGTAGATACTGTTCTTTTTATTAAAGTATCAATACCTCATAGAAACTATACAAAGTTTGTATAAGAATAGTTAGTCGTAATGTCTAGAGACTCTTGTCTTCCTGTTTATTTTTCTTGTTATTGTTTGTAAACATTTCGTCTTCACGAAATTTGCTCATCTTCAACTAATGCCAAAGGTCTGTGCCAAATTTCCTTGCTCATAAAATTATTATTTCTCCAAGAGAAAGTATAATTAATGATAATAAGTATAAATCAGTAATTTCTTCGTAACGTTTTATTGTAATATATACGCAAGTTATTTAGAGCTGTGTATGTATCGTAAGTGTAAATGTATTAAATAAATATTATCGACGCAATCTGATTTTTATTTGTGAACGAATTAAATAATTATACCTTTAGTTTTGTTTTATTGTGTTTTCCTAAAACCGTTTCGTATTTATATAAGCTATAAGCTGTAAAAACTTAAAAAGGTTTAACGAGAAATAAAACTCATTTCATCTTTTTGGTGTTGAGATTAATTTTAAGGCATGTTTATTTTTATATATCGGTTATTTTACGTAAAATGTCTGCCGTTTATAACAGCAATTTGTGAGTGACAAAACTTTTACGTGAAATAGCTAGTAGGAATAAGGCCTACTTAGGTGGATGTTGCCGAATTACTTACTAACAACTGTTTCTTTTTTGTTCAGCGCGCTTCATCCGCGCAGGCAAGGGTCGTCTTCTCCTCCACCGCGGTTACACTTTCCGTCTGAAGAATAATTTGGCACATGGAAGGAAGCAATGGTACTGTTCTTCACGACTTACGTCTCGCTGCCTAGCTGATGTGAACACCGAGGGCCCGGAAGGTCATGAGCGCATTGTACGTTCTCGATATGCGCATAATCATGCTCCACCTAATGTGCGTCGTTTCGCGGACGGACGCTACGTGGTGCGCACGCCGCACCAGTCCGGGCACCGCGCGCCAGCGCCGCTTGATCCGCACCACCAGCTGCTGCAGCTGCAGCACGCGCTGGCGCTGTACGCCGCTACTGCGCACGCCACCGCCACCGCAAACGCCACCGCTGCTGTCAGCGCCTCGCCAGGTGGCCCGCCCGCGCAATCCTCACCAAATGCGCTGCCGCCGCCCGCGCAGCACACCAATGCTTCAAAACCACTCCTCGTTGACACCCCGTGCAATGAGGAGGATTAGATAATACGAGAGGCGTCTCTTAACGAACATCGATCGATTTTATTGTGAGTTCACGATTAATTATAAGCGATTTTGACAATGATAATCGAGTATTCGAAATTTTCTAACCGCCTTTTGGCGAATGTAGCATAATGGATGTAGATTTAAATATGATTAGGTAAGTTATGAGGGGATAAGGTGTCGTTTACTTAGGATTCAGCGATGGTTATTGTTGGTTATTCAATATCGGTAATGTGAATGTATGTCAGCATATAAGTAGATGTTGTGCTGTATTGGATGTTACGACGACCAGTGACGGGAACACAGGAGACAACCAGTAATACGAGTGAACACGTCGTGTCGTAATAGGTTAGGCGGTCTCGTCGAGATCTATAAAGTTATCCGTATAGGTGTGGGCTATTTATCGAATCGAATAGGGCTAGTAAGGATGTTATATGTAAGAACTTCTGAATGTATAACGGTGTCAGCTCGTATTGATGTCAGGTTTAGGCAGGTGGTTATTATCCGGAACACGGCCGCTTTTAGCGTTTGATTTAATGTTTACGACCCGTGCAGAATGCAGTATCATCCAGTTAACGTAGCGCTAGGCGGACATTGCTCGATATTCACAGGTGGTAATGTCAGGCAGGGCAGGTTGGTGCGCCATGCGAACGCAGCCGAGTCAGCTGTCGACACGATTGTAAGGTAAGGTCAGCGGCCCACGTCAGTGCAAGCCGCTGACGACGCGTCGGTGACTGATTTAGAGAAAACTCGTTCGAAATTAAGCAATATCCCTGGACTGTACTTAGAATTACTTAATTTATTTTGAGAATTATAAAATTTACACTTTTCAGATACTTATTGCTACTTAGACATTTAGATGGCCGCCTCTTTAATCTATAAGAATTTACAGTAGATAATTCGAAAGGCATTTGTCTTGAGCAATCCACGTTTTGCTATTTAAGATTGATTTAAAAAGTACTTAAGCTCAATCATCTACCTCTTCACTTTTATACGGGTTTTACATATTAGTTTAAATTTTAAATTATACAATTTTATACAAGAATGAATACTCAGAAGCTTTACTCGAGTAAGGTGTCGTAGCGTAAGCATTTAGGTTAGCATTAGGCTAGGAACAGGCGCGCCGGGGCGGTTCTCCGCGCAGGGTCCGGTGCGTCTTACTACCTCTAGTTATTATCGAAACTCAACTACCTCTTTACTTAGTTTACATGATCGTTCACTGTTGACGACTTTAAATTAATTAAAATTAAATAGGCTCTTTTTGAGACTTGTCTGAATATATTTTATGAATTGTTTTTTAACTACTTTGTTGCTCGTCGAAAGATTACTAAATAAAAAAAGGAAGGCGATGAGAACGAGGACCGCTTTGTATATGTATGACTCTGATTTAAGTACAAATTTTTACTAATTTTAATTGTTATTTAGATGACTTAGTTCTACGGGGGTCTAATGTGTGTGGTTTTACTTAATATTGTCAACTTTATATAAGTGTTATTATAGACCGTGTCAAATTTTGAACAGTGATGAAATAACGAAACTGATTTCCGACAGAGTGGCTTCAGATGGGATGATGTTCCAGTCTGTACTGTATCTTTGTGGTTTGATGAATGGAAATGCCACTGGAGCCGTCCCACCTGAAGCTACAATATTGTCATTATTTGATGTCAGCCGGTGTGTTGATCGTTTGGCACGCTCTATTGTACCTGATTACTGTCACTAAGCCAAATAATATGGGCGATATACGTTATTATGAAACCGTGGCGATAGTTAGTAGGTAATTGTAATTATAAATTTAATAATTGTAAGTTTAATATGTATAATATATTTTAGAGCAATGACAATATACGTCAATTATATAAGATACGATTTATGAGTTGATATGTATAATGGCTATCGTAAGGAGATTTACATCTTTTGCTGTAAATATTGTTTATATATCCATTCAATATTTACCTCGCATATTGTCTCTCCTTAACTTTTTGCGAAATTTTTCGATGTTTGTATGTTTCGACGATGGAGTCAAGTGCTGTTTCTATGTTTGCTCATGTTGTTAATATTATGAATCTCGTAGGTAGTGCATGATAACCGTGTGTTGACTGTTGACCCTACCGCCACGGCTTCGTCTTATACCGCACATCGAACACTCTGCTCCTATTTTAAACTATCTACCTCAAAAAACTTTAAAGTGTTAACTACTCATATGCAAGTCTTATATAATTAATAGTGTAATTTTATACTTATACCATTATATCATAGGATTTTTTAGTTCATGTACGGGGTATGTTTTTGTGAAATCATATTAAATTGTACTTATAAATAACCGCTAGTTTTATTTCGCCCTAGACTTTCCTATCCTGAGCGTCCGTTTCGGTCTACTTGGTTACGGGTAACAATTTTTTATGTTGGTCTACTTCAGTTATCTGACGTGTGCTTCTCCCACAGGTATTAAGTTTCTGAAGTCACGGCGCGGGAAAGTGATAATGATGGTGAATACGTTCCCCTTCTGTGAAGAGTCCAAGTTGAGGGAAAAAGTCATATGGCGATGTACTTCGAAGAAGACGAACTGTAAGGCACGGATACACATGTTGGGGTCCAACGTTGTCGCTGTGAAGGGGATGCACAATCACCCACCACGCGCCCCTCTCTGCCTGCCTTCCCGGCGGCCAAACTCGCGCAAACAAATAGAGACAAACTCAGCTCCTGTTACAGCTGCTACTCCAGTCACCACCCTTGATGCCCTCGCGTTGCAGTCCCCAAAAATTGAATGACCTCTTTTGTTCACTTTTATGATAAAGACGAGACTTTTCCTTACTGTTATCGTACTGAACGTAAACTATGTTTTAAGTTAATTCAAGCAATTTAGACAATAATGTATGTAGTTCTTAATGTAGGGGTATGAGTGACGTAAGTTTGAGTGGCAAAATTGTTGACTACTGTTTAGGAAAAGTCAATTTCCGCGATGATTCCATTCCATATACTGCCGTCTCGATCACTTACTTTGGTGCTTTGGTAAGAAGTGATTCATAGATTTTATGTGTTTTATAAAAAAAATGTACTGAACTATTAATTATTTCACCGTTCATGTTTAAATGGAATGTATAGATATTTAGTTATGCACTATCGTTTTAATCGATACGTTTAGATGCTCGTCGAGCGGTTAAAAGTCGATCACGCAATCGATTTATGATTTCATCGACGCTGTTATGAAGTTCTCTATAAAGTTAAAAGACATTAAATAGGTACTTTATATGCACTGTCAATGCCAACTTGTGATAAGATACGATCATTAGATAGAATTAGTTTTTGTATTAATTAAATTGTATGTACTTATGATAAGGTTATAAACTCAAGTATTTATTACACGTTGATATTTGGCGTATGTTATACTCTAAATTTAAGTAAAAGTGCCTTGTGTGTAACAACGGGACCATATTGTCAATTAAAATAATTGATGTACTGAACATTCCCTACTGAAAATTTTTGCTGTGTTTTATAATTATTATCTGTAATTTTGATATTGTTTATAAATATCGATTTGAAAGACATCGTTACATTTATCGAGAGTATTACTCCTTAAGATTTAAACAATAAAAGTTTATATTTATACGTCGTCTTTTTTATTTAAATTTAATCTTTATTTTTGCGGAATAGCTGTAGTATGATTAAATTAATCATAAAAGTTATCTTTTACATATTTTCTAACGACTATGTGAACCTAGTTTTATATAAAGTGTGTTTCTCTATGCTCTATATTACATGAAACATTATTTTGATGTCATTTATCCTCAGCATATCATTCTATAACAACACTTTACTCACATTCCTAATACAATCTGCTAACAGTTTACGAACATGTTGTTAATGAGTTCGGAGCCTTTTATCAGGGTCCAAGTCGGAGGTGTCGCAGTTCAAATTTGGAAGAACCTCACGACACCAAGGTCCAATGATATCTACGGGGAAATTCACCTTCGTGAAAGAACGAGTGTTCCCCAACGGGAGGACTAGATGGAAGTGCTCCCACTCTAGTGGAAATTGCCCAGCAAACATTTATACCATTGATGCAGACGTTGTACTCTTCTATGACAAACATGATCATGACTAACTTACTAACTAAACTAAACTTTTTTGGACCTTACTATCAACTTTTAAATTACATTCCTTATTTTCGTCTATACAAAATTATGTAATTCTTTCAAACCTCGTGATGTACTGCTGACAGATTAACGCTGCAGGGTAAACACAACTGGATTCAATAAAAAAAAAACAGGAAGTAAACATGTGTTCTTAACGTGAGGCATTTTAGCGCCCCGAGCGAATTGCGCGGCTATCGCTCACCACGCAGTCTTTTAATTCGGGGCGCTAAAATACCTCACTTTAAAAACACAACGTTTACTTTTGTATTTTTTTTACTGTATCTAATATTATCCCGTGCAGTTTTAATCTATGTCAGCAGTACATCACGAGGTTTGAAGGAATTACATGATTTTGTTTACACCCTGTAAACTGAACTGTTCTTACCAAATGAGCGTCATGTAAGCCCATTCAGTTTTTAGTAAGCCTACCGTTCATACTTAACACACTAACAGAATTACCTAGACACATTAAATACTGCTCATATTAACCTTTTGAACGTCATCGACGTCTATAGACGTCACACGAAAATGTGCTTGGGTCGCCATCACCTCTATAGCCGTCAAAAAAAATACGATGAATTTGTAGGGTGGCGTGGAGGGAAGTGCTCACAATGTCTATAGCGTCACGTTCAAAAGGTTTAAAGGAGGCTTTTTTGATATATTTTTCATTATACGAAATATTCGTTATTTACTTTTTCTAGATGTACTGTGGTACACTGAATTCGTAATAAGGGTTTTAAATTCCGACAGTCATTCAGATCGTTAACACCCGGTTTTATGTAGCAGTAGACTTGCCATACCAAATAATATATTTCCTTCATAGCTAAACTTTAGTAGTCGTATATGTATAGAATTATTTTTGTATCTATGAAATCGTTATGAAGATTCCTTTAGATAATATATTTATGTAGAGCTTGCTTATATTTTTCATAATGTATCTTTTATAATCTCTATAGTTAATAATATTTTATGATATCTTACAAAGATGAATAAAATAGTATAAGTACCTGACACATTTTATTCCTTACTTAGCCTTTCTTGCAGCATTTTAAATGACTATATCGGTTGCTTCTGATTTCCATTTCATTGTAGGCAAGGTTACCGCAGCATATATACCGACGGGGCGAGGTAAGAAGAACTTGATCCTCGACGGGTTTTCCTTCAACGAGACGCTTGCAACTTACTGGGTCTGTTCCCGTAAGAAGAACACGGGCTGTAGAGCTACGGCCCGCACCAACAAGCGTGGGGAAGTGATCAAGTTCGATAATAACCATACCCACGAGAAGCCAAAGTTCTATAGTAAAACTACAAAGAAAATGTGCACTCTTTAAAGAACTCTGTTCTCATAATTATGTTACGTTAATTAAGAAATAAACATGTTTTTATTAAAATTTTAATATTACAATCATAAATTTTATGACAAGCAAAATCAGCTGGATGGGGGAGGCCGAGGATCGAGCTCAGTGGCGTGCAGTTTGAGAGGTCTTTGTTCAGCAGTGGGCTGCTATAGGCAGATGATGCTAGCAAAATCACCAGCATTATGTTTGATTTGATTGTCTTCATTATTTTAGTTTTGGAAACGAAATGGTAATTTTAGTTGACCAGTAGCAAAATTATGCTGCTTAATTTTTTGTATTATTTCAAACATCGTATTATCATGCTTTAGGGCAATTACGAATATGGGATTATTCCGAAAATTACGAATTTCTACTAAACCAGGCAATATTTTTTGCTCTGGCAACGTAATAATGCAAGGATGTATAATGCAATGTAATTTAATGTTGCCAAAGCAAAAAATATTGCCTGGTTTAGTAGTAAGTTCCGCAATATTCCCATGTTCGTAATTATCCTAAAGCACCTTACATGTATATTTTTGATTGTGTTGTTTTATCTTTCGGATGTTGAATTAAACCTATTTGCACTTTATAATTTGGTAATATCTTCCAATCCTTTGACCCCAAGAGAAGCCACAATGTTTCAAACGTTGTTCTTTTAGTTCGGTTGTTTGTTTAATGTAAGAGTACTGTTTGAGATTGGTTGAGGCATCAAATCAGGTAGAACAGTTGCAGAATTTAGGTAACAAGTTAGATCTGATTTCTGTATTAATGTTGCGTTTTTCTTACAGAGGCCTTCTTCTTGCCGTCCAGAGCTGGAAAAATGGTTCTGATATTCCAAAACAATAAATTTTGGGTGAATAACCAATACCGGGACAAGCTGAACTGGGCATGCCGCGACAAGGACTCCAAAGCCTGTCTCTGTAGAGTCCAGACTACCATGGAAGGTCGTTTCGTTCGCGTGAAGGGCCACCATACACACAAACCAAATTTTACCGTTGATAATTTCAATGCCTCTGGTCTAGTCCAAAGTAAGTTTAAGGATTGGCATGCCCCTTTAATTAGTAAAGTTACCCACAACCTCCATGCTTTTGAATAACAAAGACGTAAACGAATTAAAGAGTATGTAATAATTATTATCAAAAATAATAATGATAGAAGGTGAAAGGTTAATAATTTTTTGATGAGATAATGTATAAACACCATCGCTCTCTAAATGTCTACAAAGAAAGAGCATTGGTAAATCATTCCCTACATGACATTGACAAATATTTTGGCCATATTTGTTCATCCCAGTGGCTTCAGTGGCTGTGAAAAACCATGACATATTATTCGTGATATTTACAATTTACAAAATGCATTCCTTTAGAAATAAGCATGGTGTGTATAAGACTAGTTATAATCTGATGTTGTGTGGAGGAAGATTTTAGAAACGTATTAAAATTACTTTAATTTACTAACTTTGTGGTAGTTAATACATTTTCGTGTAACCTTTGAATTAAAGCGGTTCATGATTAAATGACAAAATTATTTAGAAATCATGACCGTGATAGCGTATTATTATTGTTGTATGATTGCTTTAAATGTTAATACTAAATAAGCGTGTAGGTCGGTATTTTTTACATCATGTGTGCAACTACCGATTTTATTGGTGAGAATTTTACAGAGGTTAGGCGAATTTGAATGAAAAAGGTAACTAAATACTTTTGTAAATTTTATATAATCTGTCAAATAGATTTAACACATACAATAAGAGGCAATCGATTGTAAGGCTACATCCAATTTTGTAAATTTCTTAAATCGACAACTATTTCTTTTCATACGCCTAATTTTGTTAAGTAAAAATTAAGTTGTCGAAATGGGATGTAGTGCAGCTGAGTACGTTTGCTTTCACGTATCTTTTCCACATAATTCACATCAAAAAAGGATTAAAAAATTTGAACGTTGTTAAAATTACGCAAGTTATTACAGTCTATTTTTGATTTCAATGATTGTAAGTAAGGCTTTAAAATTTGATAATTGGACGATTCAGGCCTTTTGTTTCTAAATATTAGTTGGTCTAACTAATGCGTTCAATCAATCATGTTGTAAATTTTATAAGTTAAGGACAAATTATTTAAAATGAAGTTTGCTATTATACAATATTTTTCTTCCATCACAGACCAATGATATTTAATACTATAGATATGTTACATTCATAGAACATGGCTTTAAAATTAAATCCTATCATTTTCACTAGTATCTCTAATGAGTATGATGAAGATACAGATGAAGTATAGTTCGACATAACTAAGAAGTCTCGTCGGTAAACCTCGTAAAACCGATAAAGTCCGAACTGACTGCGACTTCAAGACCACGAATGTTAATTAGTACTGCAGTAAAAAATGATCTTTACGCTGACACAATAAGTGTGAGTGGAGCGAAAATTATCGACTGTCATTGGATGTTGGATCAAGTTTGCCGATGCGACTTCTAACTTGTGTCGTTCTGTACTAGAGTGAAAGAGATAGCTATCCGCGAGATACACCAATTGATGTATTTTTGTTAAATCGTCAGTTTTGGGTTGTCAGTTACTTAATTATCTACTTTTTGTATAATATAATATCATTGTCACAAGCACTTGATTGTTGTCTTTTGGAACTATAATTGTACTTGCAGTTTCAACCTTTTACATACTTTTACCAGTCAGTGTTTAGCCCATAGGAACAATAACTTTAAAATTAGTCATAGTAGGTGTCACTTTTTATACTTGTCCACTTTGTCGGTTATAAAAACATGAGCTATAACTATTTTATGGGTTTCCCATATTTTTTTCCTTATACTATCGATATACAGAAGACCCTAAATATTATTATGAATTATGTCATCAAGATCCAATCTAATGTGATTTAAATAACCTGTTTCTGTTACACTAAACTTATATTAGTTCGATTTGAAGAATCCGTTCAGGATATATTTATAAAGATCTCAAGCAGTATTTTTTAAAGTGTGTTTACACAATACGATTATAATGTATCATACTCATTTAATTAAGATAAATTTAACGCTGAAAGTATTTTGAAAGTGTGGTGTAACTAATATAAGATATTTTTGTACGTGGTTGTTTTATTTGAGCGAGGACTTCCACAACCTCGTTGAGATCCGATTAGAGTGGTAGCGATAATATGTTTTCAGCACAATGGGGCGTATCTCGGTATGGGAACCCGGTGCTGGTTGTGGACGGCTGGCGGTTCAGAAGAAACGGTAAAGTGTTTGCTGGTCGGACCAGCTGGCTCTGCATCAAGTCTGACCACGGCTGCAAATGCTACGCCGTCACTAGCAACAATCGCATCATCGCCATGGGCTACCAACATGAACACAGCAACATTAAGAAGCGCAAGCGCGTTAAACGCATCAAAACCAAACGTATTTCCATCGATGATGTGAAAACAGAACCATACTATTCTTGATAAGCTAGTCATTAAAACTTGTGCGTTACTATTTGTATTTCCAACTTGTCGTAAGTACTTTGGTGCTAGTCAAAATTATAAAATTACCTTTGAGAAGTTAGAGATAGGTACGTACGCAATATTTTATCTTGCAATTCTGAATTGTGATTTGAATAAAAAACAGTAATAGTATAATATATTCAGAGCTTCGTTATTTTTCTATAAATAAATGAAATATTTTTTTAAGAACTTTTCAATTTCAACATATTATTCGTTTTATTTTGTTGTTCTTAGATAATTGTTAGGCCAGGTCTGCTACGAACATATTTTTGTTACAAATGGCATAACATGTATTCTAACAAAATTGGGGCGTGGCCTGACTATTTACTGAGTTATAATTGGCCCAAGTGTTCACTGAACATATTTTGTTTGTTTTGATAGATTTTTGTCGGAGCAGACCCTCCTTTACGTAGCGTAGTTTAGTTTTGTCGGAATAGTAAAAAAGCAGATATGATTATTTTCATATTTATTATCATATCTGTTTATAAAACGTAGTTTGAAGTGGTTCAACACTGGCAGACATTAACGGTAAGGTGATTAGTTGCAGGCACGCCCGCCCCGGAGCCGCATCCAACGTTGGGTCTGCCGTTTCCGTTCCCCTGCTTCCCTGGACAATTCCGCTACTGTTTGAGCAAGAGGGGTAAACCTGCTATAGAAGTGGGAGCGCATAGGTTTTGCTTCAATGGGCGCGCGGCAAGTGGTAAGGTGTGGTGGCGGTGCTCACGCAATCCGCGCTGCCGTGCCGCCGTGCACACGTTTGGCTTGCGCGTTGTGCAGATGAACAGCGCGCACACGTGCGGGGTACGCGCTACGCCGCTCACACCCATGTTCTAAGCACGTCTGTTTATCGATCACGATGGCCAGATCTGAAAAGTCAATTTGTCTGTCATCGAAAAGACCACCGGCGAACAAAATGAGGTTGGATACGGCACAGTTTTTGATCTCAACGCTAGATTCGAACGGACAACGTAGGTTAGGAGTAACTATTGATATGTATTTGATCAGGTGTTTGAATTATTGAATGTCATTTAGCTGGAATTTAATATTGTTTCGAATGGAATGTCAAATTGCTCTTGTGCCTTTCCGCCGGTGGTCTAGACTTGAACATTGTATTACGCCTTTTGTCGATTACATACATACATACATGTATACGCAATTGAGATTTTGCAAACTATAGTTTGCACGTTTACTCTCTTATCTTATTCTCCAAAGAGATTATTATGATGTATAACCTATATACTGTATTCAGTAGATACATTTAATTGGTAGATATTTTTGCGCTGTGTAAAGTATACGAATATTTTATAAGTTCTAGTGAAGACCGTCTGGGTTCAAATCATTTGAGACTATGACCTTTTCGGTCTTGGTATATGAGGCCTCTTCAGTGCGCAGATCTCTTAATAGTAAGTGTAAAACATGCTTAGGAAAGTTTCCACTTATAGTACTAACCGCAATATTTTCTCTCAAGTTTATTGTTCACTTAAATCCGGTAGACGCCGTCTGTCTCAGCTCCGCTCTTCCGAACCGGACGGTCTAGTTGTAGTTTACTGTACAAAGTGATAGTTCTCTTATGATATCCTAAGTATTTTTATACATTATTTTTTACATTTATTTTTTTACAATTTTATTCGTGAATTTGTACATAAAATTTACGATTGTTGGCATCGGAGTGTGGTCTCCGAAGTGGTTGGTTTCGGTTTGACTGTACGAATGTCAGGTTATGTTGTCAGAATGCGCTTAGGTCATAGATGGAATGTTACGAAGTCATGTCATGTATACGATTAGGAAAGTAATGTATAACAACTTGTTAAAGTAGGAATTGCATTTATCGAACAATTGACTAAATAATAATACTCATGTATACGTTGTAGTTGTAAGTTTGTTCTTTAGTGAGATCTAATTATTTTAAGATTTTATTATACATCTTTTTTATTTTACACCTTTTTATATAATTTTTTGAGTACTTAAGCGTTTATTTAGCCGTCGGTTGTACTTACGGGAAGTGTTGTCACAACAGTAAAGTTAACCTGAACGTTAACCACACCAGTTACTTTAAGTACCATACGAAATGTATACGAATATTATGTTAACCTTGAAGTATTATTTTTAAAGTATTATTTTTATTGTGATAAGATATTTTATTGCTATTATTACGTTTAGTCGTGAAAGTATTATGGAATTATGGTAGCTATAAGCGGCGGTTGTCGATCAGAGAATGTTTATGCTGTGTAGCTGGTAGTAGAGAGACGCGTCTCTTGTGTATAGGTACAAAGAAACGATTATATTGCGCTGAAGTAACATTGGATTTTCATTTTGAGACCTCAGTTCCAATTTATTTTGTGGAAGTCTAGTAGTCGCCAGCGGCATCGCATGCATAACATAACAAAACTCAAATACTTTCTTTGAAAAATGTTCAGCAGGGTACCGAATCCTTCTCAATGCCACATTCTTTTGCACCTCTTTGTTTAGAGCACCAAAAATGCTGCAAACACTTCCATTGTGTTAACAGTAGAGCTTTTCCTAAAGTTTAGCATGAGATGCCTTTTAGAATTCAACTCTGCTTGAAGTGAAAAAGTTAAATACCTGATTGGGATTGTTAAAAGTATTTATGGAGGTATACCAACTACCTACTAAACAGATTAGAAGACGAGACAATTGATTTTAGTAATAGAATACAATTAACAGCCATCTAGAAACGTCTACCATTTTATGCTGGGCCATCTCGATTTCAAATAAAAGAATGTCAACTAGAAAATTGCTAGAAAACATTAACTGCGTACACTTGAGGTTTTCACAATTAGAAAGTAAATTAAAAATATTGCGGAGGAGGAAAATGGACGTCAATTCAAGGTATTTTCTTGCGAAATAAATGATTACTCTGTATTGATTTTCCTTACCCCCACACTAATCTGGTAAAAATATTTATGTTGTATGAATGTGGGTTTGGCGTAACAAGGTCTAACCGTGCCGTCGTTTCAGGATGGTTCTACATCCGATCAGCGCGAGGAGGACTACATTTAGTAGCCGACGGCCACATCTTCTACGAGGATGGCGGTTCACATCCTCGGCGGGTCACATGGAGGTGTGCCAGGTCCTACCAGAAAGCTGAGCGTTGTCAAGTTGCTTTATGTTTGAGAGACGGGCGTCTGGTATATTTCCGTGGCTCACATAATCATCCGGCTACGTATAATCCCGCTAAGCATGAGTCGAGGCGTTTCCAAGTGGACCCTATGGGCAAGTACAAGATAGTAGCTAGTCCAGAGCCACGAGCGGGCGGTGTCATCGCGGCGCCCGCGCCTCTGGTGCCTCCTGCGCCGCACGCGGCCTTGCTACTCTAGGCCTGGCGCGACCTCCTTGTCCGCGGTCTGCTGGATGGTAGACACTGACCGCGCACTTGGAGCGTCGCATCATCTTACACGTGCATCACCCAAGCGTGTGCACGAGCTGTTATTTAGTATTCTTGTTTTATGAATTTATGAAGGAACAAAATTGGCTACAAGTACATAACTACGGAATTGATGGTTAGTTTTGTTTCTTTGTAATTTCGGGAGCCTTATTATTTTTACATAGTTATACCAAAGGTCAATGTAATTCCTTTATCTGTGTATACTATTAATGTAAAACCTAAAAAGGTTTAGTTTGGTAAAATGAATATAATACTACGCCGGATGATTGTGCGTATTACTAGAGTAGAGTGGATTATCGTCGCTCTTTCAACAATTGAATTAATCTCCAGTATATGTACTGGAGATTCACTGTGTGCAGCTCGTCACGACTTCTATTGAATTAATCTTCCATTAAACATAGGTAATACGAGGAACCCTTCGGGTTTGTGTGATATCAAACTAAACGTTGAAATAGATTTTTGAGCGTGTTTATAACAATATATTTGAAAACTATTGGAATCAATAAATCAGGTGGCTGTAGACGCTTTAACGTCGCCTTGTTATGCCTTAGCGGCTATTTATTAGGAAACTACACGATATTATATTTGAAAAAACATTGTATAACGTGAATGTGCAATATTCTCTTACCAAAGTGTTTAGAAATTATGTATACAAATTGTATAGCTTTAATGATAGCGTAGCCGTCTTGTTGATGCTTTTTTATAAAAATTCTATTTATTGACCGCGATGTAGAGTGCGGAACGACTGATAGACGATGTTACGAAATACTCCAATATTTATGATTTGTATTTAGCTGTAGAGGTAGACTGTGTAGACATAATATACCAGCTTATGAACAGAATAATACGAGCATAGTTTTTATATTAGAAACTTATACGACCATATATTATTGTAGATATGTACAGTAGGGTGGGAACCGTAGGGCGTTGTAACCGGGTTCCCGTAGTATCGTACGTATATTGTATTTATGAGACATAATGAAGTAAGAATTTATTATTATTTTAATCCTCGACTGGAATTTATTAAATAATCAGTATCTTTCAAAGATCTTATTTATTAAATAATCAGTATCTTTCAAAGATCTTATTTATTAAATAATCAGTATCTTTCAAAGATCTTATTTATTAAATAATCAGTATCTTTCAAAGATCTTATTTATTAAATAATCAGTATCTTTCAAAGATCTTATTTCCTATGCCAAAGTATGTAAGACTTTTTCTTAGTTATAAGTAGTTGTTATTTTTTTTTTGTTGAATTAAGAGTATTATTGTACTATTATTAAACATTTATTTGTTATCTGAGTTAATTATTATGGAATTATTTAGTTTTTATTGATATTTATAAAAGACGTATACTGATGAATTTCTTTTTATTGCTACTTCGCAATATCCCTAAGGGCCGTTTTATATTTCTTCGTATCTATTCGGGCTTGATTCGAGAATCGATTTTTCAGTGGGTTCCTATTTGAACCGCCGCCATTGCGTGCATTTCGGATGCTATACATATTTATATTGTAATATTCTTGCTGAGTTATGTTTTCTGACTGTAACATCAATACACCGTGTACCTATACTGAACAAGTTTGACTCTGTAACTTGTGTAAACATTTTTGGGCAGTTTTACTATCGACGCCGATTTCGGAAGACACGGAGGGGGAACTGCTGAAGATTGGCGGGTTCTGGTATAAGCTAGACGGGTGCTACAAGAGCAAGCGGCGATGGATGTGCGCTCGCGGCTGTGGTGCTAGACTACACACCATCGGCAAAAGAGTCGTGTTTTCAGAACTTCGACATTTCTGCAGAAGCAATAACTACACTATTTGATGTATTTATAATGTTAATGTATGGACTGATGATTTAGGAAATGAATTAAGCTCTCTGGTATATATTTTATACTCTTATATTTGTCGTTATTGAATCGATGTTACGATCAAATAAAACGGTCTAAGTAGGTATATTAACCCTTAGAATTATATTTTAAGTTTTTATTAGTTACCGTAAAACGGGGCTATTTGAAATTCATTTTGGTTAATTGGAACAAACAAGGTACTGAAGATTTTTCGATATATATTTTAACTAACTATGAATAATTTCATTTTTAATATTTATTTTTATAATAATAAATATACAATTTCATTGAAATGGTAAATATGTATAAGAAGTACGTTCCATAACTGAATTCCAATTAACCCCATGAATTTCAAATAGCCCCGTTTTACCGGTATATAGTTAGTTACAATAAGATGTACTTAAATCACCCACCGGCGTAACCACCTTTTTTAATATATTTAAAGTTGAATTTTAAGAAAAACGTTAAGTTGAAATTCCTGGTTTTATTTATTATAAATCTGTGGTGTTAGCTGATTTGAAGGTAATTGTTTCTTATTCTTAAAAGAGTATGCACTTGATATGATTGTCGAGTTAACTAACGATATTACCATATTGCAGTGAAAGTCATACACACGCACTCTGGTTACCCGAAACTGTCGTTGAACGGTTACGTGTACCGTCCGCATAACGCGTATAGGAACCAGCCCAGGGTGCTGTGGTACTGTGCTGCCAGAAACAAGTTCCAATGCACTGCGATACTAAGGACTTACAATAACGAAGTGATCGCTGTGGCAGGGGTTCATAACCACGAGCGCTGACCACAATATGCGCGGGCGCCCAGACGCCCGCGCATGCAAGATATGTCGGCGCACCTGCGCCAGATATTTAGACTGTACGGCGAACGCCTCGGCTTGAGCAATAATCAAAACGCTGTATAGAAATAATATAATTATAGAGAAATTATTGAATTTCTGGGAGTTTCAGTTCTGATCATGATTTACCTTAAATTTTTGTTTTATATCAAATTTTATTTCTTGTTATTAAAATAAGTTAAATAAGTAGGTAGAGTACGATTGGCAGCAGGACTATTGCGAAACAGAACTGTGTAACGTGAATTAAAAAAAGCTTACAATGACAGTAGATAGTGATTTATTTTATTTATAATATAATCATGTTAGGTAGAAATATTATGGAAAGTCATCTTAGATCTCGGAATAAATAAATTTTCTTTTATATAAAACAAACAAGTTGTCTGCAAAATGGGATAGATTTTTGTAGTAACAAATACGTAGGTAAGAGTATACAGACAATTCAATTATAAGTACCTACGTAGGTCTTAATTTTATGTCATTTAATGAGTAAGTTCCTAAATGCCATGTTGTTTCTTGTCAACTTAAATATTATGTATTGTTAGTTAGGGTGTTTATTGCTTTATGTGAGACAGTCTCATTGAATTTAATAATAATGTAGTCTCGCGGTTCCTAGAATCGCGGCCCGTGCCATCGCCTCTCAAAGGTCGAGGCTGCCTCGTTGAAAGCAATAAAACGAGACACATTGTGTAAGAATTATAGATTTTTATTTTTACGTTAAGTTTAAATCATGTTATATTGAATCGTGTAATCGTGCAAGTGAAATTATTCTTGTGTCAAGGCAATCTGCGAAATCTAAGTAAAGGTGAATTTTGTGTATGTGATCTTAGTCTTTTCGTCAATAAATGTAGAGCTAAAAGCAATTTTTTGATAATTCCTCAAAGGAATTAATTAATATATATTGAAATATCACTATTTCATAAAGTTGAGATGTATTAAATAACATTAATGTGCTAAAATAATTCGTAGCGTATGTTGTAAAAGTAACAAATGATAGAATACATTTTTACCCATATAACTCAGATAGGTTTTGAAGTATTTTTCCCTGTTAGTCCAAGTAATCAAATCAATAATATTACTTTTCTATTTTCTACAGCTTTACTCTTTTTGTAAGTAATGTTTATGTGTAAATAATGATTAAATCTTATACATATTAATGACTATTATTCAACTGTAGTAGGACTGTAGTTGTCTAATTAATGCTTAATAAAGTAGCGTAACACTTGAGTTTAGTCGAAGAAAGTTTGATGAGAAATTAGAATCGCCATGCATTTCCGTGACGCTTGGAACGTTCGTGCAACAAAAATGGTTGCGGTTTGTTCAGTCGGAAGTTCATTGGTACATTCGGTTGACGGTGTTTCCGAACGCCGTCAACCGAATGTCGGTGGTCACATGTTGGGTTTTGACGCAGTGCCAGCAGTGTACGTGCCATCGCGGACGGGCAAGTCTCTGCTGCTGCACGACGGGTATACGTTCTACCTGAAGAACTTGCAAGCGCATGGCAGGAAGCAGTGGTACTGCTCGTCAAGAGACATGGCAGGCTGCCGTGCTGACGTCATCACTGCGCCTGCGCGCACGGGAAACGGCGACGTGCTCTTCCTTGTGCGCGGGCGACACATACACGCTCCCCCCAGCTACTACGTCACTCCTGACGGCAAGTACGTAAGAAAAAAGGACGTCTACCACAGGTATAGGTAGCGCATCCACGCGATATGATTTGACAAAATTTATTTTTTATTTTACAATTTTTTACGAAATTAGTTTTTATTCTACTTTATTTTTGTCTTATCAATTTAATTTAGATCTTTTTTTTCGTACTTTTATTTTTTTCGTGATTATGGTAAATTTTATATTGTTTATGTAAATTTTGTAAATTGAAGTTCCTAAAATTAGTATGACACGAGGGTTTGAGTAAATCTAATTATTTTTTATTGTACTTATACCGTAATTATGTCTTGTATGTTATTTTTTTTGCCAGCATAGCGATTGATCAATTATATTTCTGTGTATAAAATGAATTTAATAAGTCAATTACAAAAATGGACAAATTAAACTATTTGAAGCATTTTTAACGTGCGGAGTACTTATAATGATCTAGATTTTATTTTCTCGAAATCGGAAGACTGGATCATATTTTACTAAAAATACTTTAAACTTGGAATGTACTATACTGACAATGTGATAAGTTTGTTGTAGAGAATGTCTGAGAAGTGAGTTTACGTATCGAAATTCTAGAATATTTTTTTAATTCTGAGAAGAGCATTCGTATCAACTAGTAAATTATTCGACTGTAGAAAATATAAAGATCGATGGTTCAAAATTATTAAAGACTGTTTTTTAAATTATACAGAATTATGAACTCCTATGTAAACTTACTTATTGAGCAGACTAAAAGCTAAAAGCCCGTAGTTGTGTATTTTTGCAGTGTTAACTTGTCTAACAAATGTTCGTTATCCTGGTTTGAGCCAGACTTGTATTTTCTTGTTTCAATGCAATTGTTACTGTGACTGAGCGCCTCTCTTTACGGTCGACGTAAAATACGTTACGTACGGTAAGGTTAGGTATTTTGTTTAGTAAAATATTACGATGTTTGTGTCCTTGATACGTTACGTATTTTATATTATTTAGGCAAGATACGCGTGGAAACGTTATTATGTAGATTATATGGTGATAAGTCATTGTTTTATAATTATTATAAATAACTCCCTTTGCAGCTTGTTATTACTGAAGAAAAGTATCATTTTTATTTGACTAGAATCACTTGAAAAAGCATTTAAATGGATATCATGAAATTTTCATGATTATGATTCTATTTTTATTTGTTTACGGAATTGTTACATTTATTTTACTGACCTTTAATAATTCAGTTAAAATATCAAAGGTCCCGAGTTATATCATAGTTTATGCTTATTGCCCTTTTTAAAACTGAAGCGAAACATTGTGTGACAAAAATATCATAGCGTAAGTTACCTTTGAACGAATAAATATTTCATATCGGGCTAGCGTGCTATGAGACGGCGAAGTACGACAGCGAAGCGTAGACCTGTGCATATTGAGAGGCGCTCACATTAAAATGCCTATTAATTTGTGTTTTTACAATCTAATTTTCCTAAGTAAAATACTCTGTAATAGACTAGAAAGTTTTATTAAAGGGTATGAATGAATGAACAGTGTTTCCCTTAGGCCCACGGACTGGAACGTGATCGGGGGTGGAGTGGGCGTATGACGTAGTAGGCCTTACGAATTCGTATTACGCAAGGAACATGGCACGTTTTGTTTGTATACAAAGCCCGAAAAAATGAGAAATGTTTTACGTAGGTTTCAGGTGGATTTTTAGATTAAGATGGGTAATTAGGCGGGGTTATAAGGCCGGGGGGGTTAAGAAGCTATACTATTGGTATTTTTCCCTTTTTTAAAATTTAATAAGCCTGTTTTTTAAGTAGGTACTTTAAGGGCCGATTTTACCAACGCCGGATAACATTTATTTGAGGCATATTTGTATAGAATTTCTGTCAAAACGTCTTACTTATTCTTCAGATAAAAGTTGTCTGACATGTGTAGCATCAACCTTCACATGTTTGATTCACGGCAAGCTAATTTTTTAAGAAATTTAATAATATTTTTATTGTTTAAACTTTCTTAACTGTTTTTAATTAATTAATCATCTTTAATGTTATATAAAACAAAATTAGTGTAATTGTATATTTTTCTTCCTAATATCATCTCAAAAGAACGATTCCTAACATGTAGTTTAATACGCATCTCCCGCGCTATAGCCTAGTTACGCCCTGTATGCCCTAATTTGACGTCCTACCCCCTACCCACCCTACGCACGAGGCAGGGCGCCCACTGCGGGTGTGTGAGTAAACACCGCCGCGTAGTAACCTCGTGACGTAGCGTGTTTTCATAATGCTACTATGATTTATTTATAGATTGCCGCTCTCTACTACGTACTAATGTTTACGCTTATTAGTTTTGTTGTGGGAACATAACAGCTCATTCTCAATTAATGAAAGCTTATAATGAGCATCTAACGGTACCATGACCTTTTCGGACTGCATTCGTCCGGCCTACAAGTTTTAGGCTTATCTGGTTACGTGAGCGGGTTTTTAAATTTATGTTAGTTATTTGCATTAATGCTAAGTAGTCATGGCATGGGTGCGCTCGGGGTACGGTAAGTAGGGTAGCAGCGCACATGGTCGGCGCTCAGGTCGAGGGCTAGCTCACAAATATCAAGATATGCAGATTGGATTAGCTACGTGTCGTAGCCTGGCACACGCAGCAATATGCATTTGCGTTTACACGACATTGTAAGTAGTTATAACGAGTTGGTTCCCCTTGCTTCATCGTTGAATTCTGAGTAAACGAGCGTTGTATATGTGTGCGTGATCTGGGCGAGGAATGTAGGTTGTCGAGTATCTGTACTAGGTCCCGGGGAGCACGCGAACCACGCGCGGCGCGCCACCACGCGATGACGCGCCACGCTTCAGACATGCGCGCGGCGCCACTCGCATCCTGGTGATGGTACCCCCAATCGATATTGCCCCAGAATCTTACTCCGAGTGCCCCTTCCCGCTCCTCTCCCAGCCCTAGCTCACCATACCCGTCAAATTATAACATCCCATTGTAGTAATAAGGTCGTTTTTACATCCCCGCTTCCGCTAATGTTTCCGTTATGGTTAATAGTCGCTATAAAGAATCTTTTGAAGAAAACGTTGTTTCTTTGTGTTTCAGTATTTTTAGAATAGAAAACGGTCTATGTGATCGTTTTATATGTGCATATGAATTATTAATGTAATGTTTACTTTTGTAGATTTTCAAAGGAAATGTTGACTTTGTGACTGTATAATGTAGAATTATAAGTTTTGGAATATAACTGGTTTTGTTTACCTTATATTTTGTATCATTCATTGCACATAACATAATCACCGTTGATATTGGAGCGTTTAGTGGAGTTATATTGGTGATTTTAGCCTGGGAGTCGAAGTCTTGGTGTGTGAGGGTCCGTTGTCCGTCGTGGCGTTATAGGAGCGTGTCAATTATGCACGCGCCGACCTGCTACGTCACTGTCCACAACAGACACCTGTGCGATTGCCTACTACGAGGACATTTACCCCAATTATAGATATATATATATTTTTTGCATTTTTCCATTAATGGAAACAGGCGTAGAACAGATATTTGAGAAAAAAATCTAAAGATATTGTTGTTTGTGTCTTAAATTAAAATGTTTATTAACAAAGTTTTAATAACTACTTAAAGCTCCATCGTCTTGTTAACACTACTGGAAAAGAATAAAATAGTATACACGCATTTTTATAGTACAATTGTTAAACATTTATATAGTTTTATGATATAGTATAACTAGAAAAAAAAACATGAGTAATCGAACACGCACTTTGGATTTACGCAGTAGGTATGTAGGTTCGATCAATGATTAGCTGGCTGTAAATGGAAACAGCGTTTGTTGAAAACAAGTTTTTTGTTGTTTTTAAATC
Source organism: Amphipyra berbera (assembly GCA_910594945.2). Lineage (NCBI taxonomy): Eukaryota > Metazoa > Arthropoda > Insecta > Lepidoptera > Noctuidae > Amphipyra > Amphipyra berbera. Next base: position 17,088,207 of record OU343128.1, on the reverse strand, counting down.
TAAATTATTACCTATATTTCACAGTCTGAGTTAATCGTAGGTACCTACATAATTTTATTAGTACCTACAAGGTTCCATCCGCATTTGAAGAATTCCTCGTGTTTATTTTTCATAGTATAATGTTGGCATTATATAAACTTTAATAAATTATTTAAATAATAAATGATTACAGCGAACGTTTTTTCAAAATACTGTATTACCTACCTAGGTACTCGGTACTAGGTACTAATTTCGTTTGTTTTTCGTAAAACAGATTTAAAATTATTTATGTTTTTTTTTCTAGAAATCTGGCTTTGATTGTTAAGTACAATGTAGTTACTTACCTAAGTTTTTGTTTAAGATAGTATCAAAACATGGTACCCAACCAATTTCCAAAGAAGCCACGTGGTTTCAATATGCCTACGTGACGTAATGTAAAGTACCTACCTACGTAAACCACGTGTAGTATTAGTACCTACCGCAGATTACCGAATTGTTACTGTCTACTAGTTACGATGCCGCCCATAGTTCTATTTAAAGGTTAAAAAACAATAGAATTGTGTAACTAATTAATTAACATGTATTTAGTTGTTAAACATAGATTTTCAGTGTTCCATGTAGAAATTATAGTTTTGTTAAGTACAGAATAAAGAAATATACTTAATAATAATAAGTAATACCTAGTAGATTAATAAAAAAATACTGTTACAAATGCCAGTTCAAATTAAAATAATGAAATCTTATTTGTAATTTAGTTTTAACAAAACAGATGTGCATTCAAAAGTCCCAACTCCAAGAGTTAGCTTTAAAAATAAAACATTTGTATAACAATCAGGCGCTCTAATCATAACTAAGATACGGCGAGAGGTCACAGCTCAGTCCCTCTACACGCCCTTAGTTCAACGTTCTATTTTTAGTACAAAACTGAGAACGTAGTACCTACGGACGCACTGCGCATGTCTTCCTATCAATGAAATTATTTCTGAACATTTTATAGTACTACGCAGGGCTACGGACCTGTTTTCCTATTTGTTACGTAATCGCCGACTAGCTTTACTATACAGATGTGTTTTGTAATATTTAAACATATTTTTCTAACCTTAGGTTGGAGTACTATTAAACCGGATCTTGGTTTTAACTGTAGGTTTGGTGGAGCCATGACATTATTATCACATTCCTCAATTCTGTTTTAGAATTTGTACTATTTAGTTTAAATTGATGCGCCTAGTTTTTTTAGAATAAATTACATTTAAAGCTAGCATGTTAACATATCAGTCGTCAGTAAAGGAAAACTGGGTGACGGAGAATATTCTTAATTTATATTCTAGCACAAGAGAGATGTTTAGATAAACAAAGGAACAGGACAAACTAGATTGTAGTGTCTGAGTACACATCATTAATAACTTGTAGGCATTGAGAATTGTAGAACGGATCCATAGCTAGCCCTGTACCCAAAAACAATCATACTTGATTCTCAACCAGTAGGTGATTCACCAGAAATCGCAATCAAACTTTTTATGGCGCTCCTCACAATCAAAACAATTCTGTTTTCACACGATGTTTGCCGCACCATATCTTAAAATTTGTATTAAACGAATATAAATATTTTGTTTTACAATAAAGTCTTTTATTTTACCATTTTATCCACCTAACTGAACTATAGTTTAACGATTAGTTTGTTATTGTAAGGTTACCAATATTTGACAACGTCGAGAGGAGGTCGGCTGTTATACCACATGGGGAATACGTACTTCAAAAATTCCAAAAGAATCCAAAAGAAGTCTCGTGTCCTGTGGTACTGTTCGAGTAGAAGGTCCAAGAACTGTCCCGCCTCTGTACTCACGTACAACGACAAAGTCATTGGAGAGGCGCCCGAACACACGCATCCGCCGAAAATATCTAACGCTTCCAATATTATTAGAACTAGTGTATTTTGTTGAAGGAGTGTGTTTGTTAGATTCAGAAGTTTCTAGAAACGCCTCGAAGGTCCGTTTCTAGCGTTTTTTAATACCGAATAGACGAACCCTAACCATGTTCGATAAAGACGTTTTTGGGGGCATGTGAGGTCGGAGAAATCTGATAAAATTTGAGTGGAGGCCTGTAACACCCCCCGCACCCTGCCGGTCATCAATACCATCTTAATGACAAATCTTTTTACCAATTACCCCTCATTAAGGGAGGAATGGATCAAGGAAACTCTATAGACATATTATATCAAATATTGACTTATTTCTAGGGTAGTACATTCGTCTTTTGGTGTCAAATTTTATAAAAAATACATTTTGTCGTAAGTAGATAATTATAAATATATCAATTTAGATTTTTTGAATTTATTTATTTAGGAACCTAATTGTTCGCTTCCTTTGCTTGACTTCTTAGATGATAAAATACAAGATAAGTGTAGTCATAAGTTACAACTTTAATCTCCATTCTAATGTTCTATTATTGTTATAAAAATAGAAGTTCTATATATACCTATAAAAAACATATTTTTACGAGTAGCCTTAATACTTTGATTAGTGGGAATAAATTATAAAAGAAGATTACGAATTCCGAACAGAGCTTGAATATTATGCTAAGTATTTTTATCGTCACTTTAAGTTATATCTATGAATTATCTGCTCGTTAACTACTCTCACTATTCGAAGCGTAAACAGACCTAAGGTATTAGTTAATTGTACTTTAGTGATTCAAAATGTATTATGCCGTATCCTAATAAAAAGTCAAAAATCCGAGCCGCCTTTCTAGTCAGTATTATTACTATCTCGACGCATCGGTCCGTATTCCGTACGTCTTTGTACAGATCTCTACCTGCTCGTTCTGGGAACTAAAAAAAAGAATGTCTAGACGTCCTGCCTTTTGATGCTGTTTCTATTTAAAACGTGTTTTTATGGAATACTTTGATTTCTTTCAATGTTCTAGCGCCAGGTGCAGGTAAAAGAACCGGCTTCCAACACTTTTATTTGGATGTAAAGATGTCTTAACGTTAGTTTCAAATGTGCCTAAAGAATTCTAAAGCGTTAATTTTTTATACTAGTCCTTAAACCAGTCCCTTGCTTTCGTGTCGTAAGAATTCATGCATTTCGGTTGGAGAATTTTAATTTTGTCTATTCTGTACAGAGGGGAACATTAAATACTAACAATATCATTAGCATATTGCAAACGGTATATCTCATCGTCTCATATAGAGATTAAAAATAACAGAAAAAGCGTAGACCAGTCAGTACACAAAGAAATGAAATAGTACAACAGAATAAGAAAATGGTGTGCTTAGATAACGGAAGTTAAACATTTGTCTAGCTAACAGTTTGTTATTGAACGAGATATTGTATGTGTCGCAGTTTTCCTCCTCGTGCGAGCAGAGCTTCAAGCGGCGCAAACAATCATGAACGACCTGTTTACAGTTTGATTAGTGCAAGTGATTACTTAGGTAAAGTGAGAAGTGCTTGGATCGTCACAAGTACGAATGCAACTGCTTCACTAAAACTCGCACTGATTAGTGTAAATTAAGCTCAATATATTTACTGGAATTAATCATCGCAATATGATAGAAGTGATGGTAAAATATTTTTCTTTGCATTATGCAATGCAATAAAAAGTAGGTAGCTGATGCGTTCTATGTTCTTAGATTGTGTTATAATATCGAGGTATCGTATTCACTGAGAAATAATTTTTAGAAAGCGCTCCGTAACGTACTAGACGTTATTATATTCTGATAAGGGCAGACGCTATTCAATTATAAGTACAGTTGTGTAGCTTAATAGCGTAGCTTCTCGAAGTATTTCTTGAGTGCCTTAGAAGCGATTTCGTCATGACCCTATTGCCCGTCCAACTAGTAACCACCTGAAGAAGTACCACAGGCATTCTCCGTACCGTTACGGTGAACAAACTGGAGAGCCGAAGCCGACCACTTGTTTAGTTCAATTGAAATGTTAACTTGATTACATTTTTTTCTCAACGGCAACACTGATGATTTGCTACCAAGAAAAAGTACGATTTTGGTCTCTATGTATGGAGCGTTACCGTCTATCCGCCTTCACAAACATATTTTTAGCTCGCTGATTCGAGTTTAATGTACTAAAAGTTGTTTACTAAGGTTAGTATGTATCTAGAGTCATCGTACGGCCGAATCTTGGGTTTTTCTCGAGCGCACAATTGTTCATGAGTAAGTGTAGCAATGACCCTAATGATTTTCGTTACAATAATAGATTGAATTTTTTACTAATAATTATTTAGTATGTTGATTTTTTTGGCCCTTTCAATTCTAACGAACTTGTATTGTGTTGTCTATGGAATGTAATGAAATTGTATGTTGAGCTGTAGGAAGTACTTCTGTTTGTGTACTGAGGACGTGTGAGAGTACCTACGTTTCAATAGTTATTTTTTAGAACGGAGTAATGGTGAATGTTTTTCATGCATTATCTTCTATGTGAAAGGTCTGCGAAAGCGTGGGTGGCCTTAAGCGATGTAAATTGGTAGGTACTCAAGATATGTGAATAAATTATTGCTCATTTCTGTATTAATAAACGTAAGACCGTCTTCAATGATAATAAAATATTTAAGACTTGATTTACATGAATCTTTATTTGAAGTGGCTCTGATAGTATCGTAATGATTTTTTCTAGGTATAAGGGAGGAAGCAGATGCTCATACCGATATTATGCGGATGTATTCGGGTGGCGTTGGTTGCTAGGCATGCCACCGCCCTAATATTTTTGTTCACATTAGGGAGCGAGGGGGGTGGTGGGGGCACCATGCCAACCGTCTGCATTTAATAATGCCATACATCATAAATACAAATAGTCGCGAGATTTAAAGGGATCATGCTCAGAATTGATGATGGATGAATTCTGAAGAAAAAAACTATCGGCGAAAGGGTCCACGCCGTTGCAGCTACTTGGTGATTTCGCAAAGAATTTTAACAATTTTATTTCGTAATCATCACTGTTTGTTGATTTCACAAGTACTTTACTTAAATATTTCTAAACGTTCCCCCTTTTGTACCCTTTGACTAAAAGTTTCACAATCACAATATTGCTTTTTAAACCCTTCTTTCCCAACTTGGGGTGTGTATTGGATTTTTTTTAAACTTAGCGTAATGGACCTACTATAGCTTTATTTTGAAGATGCGGTGGCCCCTAATTATTCTGTTTTAGTAACCAATGTGTAGGTACTTCGAAGGTAAGGCGGATGTGAGTTGACTACATTATATGGCGTCGTTTTTGCCTCGTGTTTTTTGACATTAATAAACTATCGTAGGTTGTTGTGATTCAGCTAGTTAATATGCGGGAAGGCTAATTACGTCAATGAAGTAGCGTTAGATTCTAAGTGCTAACGACCTTGTTTTTCACGAGACTTTACTGGAGCAAATACTTAAAGATAAACATAATAAATATTAATAAAATGTTATAAGAAGTTGCTAATAGCATATTTAACTTCACGAGGAAGTACTAGATAGGAGATAGAATCCTGATAATCAATATCCGGCCTCTTTTATTGTATTGTATCCCAGTCGAGTTCGCTTTCTTCGTCTCTATTTAATGGCTCTTGTGTACAATGACTGATGTTGGCCCAACGTTAATTGATGATATACGCTACTTATTTTGATAGACTTTTCATACATAAATGGAGCAAGGGATGTTGAAATATGGCTGAAATGACTACTTTTGTATACATGAACCATTACATAATATACACTACAATAAAAAGGATTATTATACGATCTTTGTATTACTGTATTCTTAGAAAAACGAAATATAGGTAAAGATGGACAAGGAGATATAAATATAGATTCTAATACTCTCTATAAGATAATTCTATATCAGTAACGTGATGGAGACCCGTTAAGTATCCGCATGCCTTGTCATTAGGTCACAATTCAATATCAGTAATGACATTTCTTTATAGCTAATGATTTGTATTATTCTCTAGAGGAAAATGGCCGCTCTACCGTTCCTGATGTAATGGCGTCACAGAATCGTGCCTCCTATTATTCTGACACTGTACAGACAGAAGAAAACAATAAATTATTTATCATGGAAGTGAAGACGTGTGTATCGTTCCATGAGAATGGTCGTGTGCCATTAAAGCCAGGTAGCCGCCCCGTTACTTATTGTTCTGCCTGGGTATCGTCTAATAGTGCTTGCCTACATTGTCTTTCATAATTGCATGGCTGAGTTAGGTACTTGCCCGTAAAAATAAGTTTCTCGACGTCGTGATGTGAGCTAGAGATTTTAACAATATTGTGGTCGCTTGGATGTTCAAAGATCAACAGTTTGGCTGTAGTTAAAACAGTAACTACAGATATTTGTAATGGTGAATAGATAATACATTAGGACAGGATTTATGGTCCAAAAAAATGCCTCTATTTCTACCCCAGAATACTACATAATAACCAAAATGAAATATCCAAATACCAATTGAAGCACTTTTGACTACAAACTTTATACGTTGACTGCACTATAATTATGCTAACTACTTATTACTCAAAATTTTGTAATTATAACGCCCATATCCGAAACAGCGATTCTACAAAAACAACAGCACATTTACCTCAACTTGAGAACTAAGAAACAGGTCAGCCAAAGATGCGGTTCACCAAATTCCATTATAGAAACTATAGAGCTGCATCTGTGACGGTCGTTAAGTGAAGCATTAAGGTATGATGGTAATCTCTCTAACGGTAAACTGCATTTTTTCAACTTGTTTCTCGTTTACTACAATCGTCATGTCGGTCACGTAATCAAAGTAATTATAAATACAATGTCATGCAGGCATGTAAGCATGTTACATTCAATACGAATAGGAAATCTTGATATTAAATACAGTTACCGATATAGGACATAGTTGGAATATTAAGGAATTTGTGCTACTAGCGCCCTCGGACGCCGCGGTGTATTTTGCCTCGAAACTTAATGGAGACGGTTCTGCTGGGTCGCTCAGTATTTCTTAAGGTTCTGGTGTAGATGGCGTTGGGTATCTGTAAACCTTTTGTAGGTACGTTAGTTATGACGTTTCGACGGCATTCTGAAGATTCGTGCGGTGATCTTGGCGCTGCTTTACTACGGTCGAGAATGCTACACTACAGATATTTTATCTACTCGTTTGTGCATGATTGATTTAATCAATATATGAATGTAAGTATAACTAATGTAGAGTATAATTGAAGAATTATCAGTAGTCATAACGACGGAAATTAGTCTGAAAACCGTTGATAAAAAGTATATGTTTGACAACCATCGTCGATAGATGGCGTTACAAGTCCTAAAATGACTTGGTTTCTTTTAGCTACATACAAAAATGTATCCATTGAAGTGGTAAACTTATGAAATATCATCACAGGCCAATAGCGGTTCCCTGCTGGACGAAGACCTGTTTTATATAGTTTGACTATGCCCGTCGTCAGCATGCAGGGAAAGCGGGTTCATGACCGCCGCGCTAGTACTGTCCACGGACGCTGCTTCTAGTCACCGACTTGAGGTCTTCAGGCTGGCTAATTGGAGAGGTAGGCATCGTTGGTTAGCGGCAGGGTGCACCGCGTGCAGGTGTGGCACAAGCTAGAAAAACCTGAGTATTGAACCCTTACATCGAACAATCCTATGAATTTTGGATTAACGAACGTTAAATTTGATAAATATCGTTTCTATGCGTGGCATAGTTCACCATGTTGGGAGTAAACTATTTAAAAATTGTAAACATTACAACACACATCAACTCTCCATTCCACTCAAAATTGCAGGTACTCTCTTTGTGATGTCTCGCCGAGGTAATCCCATGATCATTTACGAGGGTAAGAACTTCATCAAGGAGAGGTCTCGAGGGATGCGGACGCGGTGGGTGTGCGGGAAGAAGCGGCGGCTGCAGTGCATAGCAACATTGACGACGTTCGACGGAGTGGTCATCAAGAAGTATGGTTATCACAACCATAGTTAGCGGGGGAATTACGTAGTATCTTTATCAGATATTAACTCAGCGGAACGTTTATTTAGTTGCAGTATTTTTCTAATGGACGAACTAGGAAAACAATACGTAATTAGTATCGTGCACTCATTTTAATAATAAACACTCCGTGGCTTAGCTCGTGAGCGATATTCACATGCTAAAAATATTGCTTTTTTACTGCTCAAAGTGGAAGGAACAAGTTAATTATATTTGTTTAACTAGGCATGGGTGTAGCCAGGATTTTGTGCAGAATGGGGCTAAGCAGCTCAATCAAGCAGTAAATATTTATCTTTTAACTAAATCTCGAAGTGCAGAATGAGGTTATTGGGCAATTTTTTCCATGCCCACCTTTATGAGACATGGGTGCCGAGTTGTCTGAATCTAGACTATTTACCTATTCTTCGCTGTGCCAGGGTGGGGCAAGCGCCCCTTTCGCCCCAACCCGGTTACGCCTATGTAACTAGGTACTCATTTAATAGTTTATGGAAAAAATTTAAACTACTGTAATCAGGCAGTCGAAGTCAAAAGGGTTTTTTAGTTCTTAGATAAATTGCGCACAGACAATAATTTTTATTTTTTGTAATTTTTTTAATTAGAGGAAGAAAATCCTGTTTTAAATCTTCCGAGGTATCCTTCCTATCAATATTACAGTGTTATACAATATTACAAGTGCCTTTGGAATTATATGAGAATTATACATTTTGTTAATATATACGAACGAGTATAGGTACTCTATTATTGTAATTTTTTTAATGTTTTTTGATTATGTATTGGTGCTTGATTTTCAAACGAAGTACATTCTTTATTTAAATTTAACGATAAGGTGTAGTTGTATTTAAGTATAGGTAGAAAACAAAGGTTATTATTAATTAATGAGAAATCAATTTAATTGGATAGATTTTCATATAGCTAACTAAAAAGTACTGCTTGAGATTTAAAAAAAAACGCTTCTAGGATCTAGATTTAACTTGGTGGTTTAAAATGGTGCTTTGTTAGAAAAGTTCATAGTCGTAATCGTACGCATCAAAGGCCGTAGTAGCTAGGTACCTATTGCAGGCGCAGTGGCCCGGGGCTCCCGAGAAATAAGGCCCGCGAACAGAAAAAGGGCCTTATGATCACTTGCTGCGCGAACCTCTAGCTCAGGGGTCGCCAAATGGCGGACCGCGGTCCGCATCCGGACCGCAGACCCATTTTGTGCGGGCCGCGAGAACACAGCAACTTGTACTACAGAGTACGTAATTCTAAAAAAATGTATCCTCGCATTATCTTTGCTGAAGATAATTTGAAAAAAGAAATCTATAAAATGTTGTGCGGACCGCGATGTTCATTTCATTTCTTAAAACGGACCCCGAGCGAAACTAATTGGTGACCCCTGGTCTAGCTGTACGAATCATGTTCAATATTGCCAGGCACGTCTTTAATGATATTATTATCTAATGCCGTCCGTATACGAGTGTAGGTGATCTAAGATATAATTATATCATCATACTTGTTTCCCCGAAGGGTTGGGCAGAGGTGTATAGTAACACCCTCATTTTGCCGTAACGTTTAAGTCTCATGTAATAGGGCGCGAACCTGTTGCCATCCATCGGGCACAAAATCCAAACACCGGGCTGCTACTCAGGAATTCAACACGGAAAAACCCAATATCAGTTTGCCCGACCTGTGGATAGAGCCCAGGACCTCACGATCAGCAGTCACGCTTGCCACCACTGGATCAACTAGGCAGTATAATATAATTATCTACGTACATATTAATTAGTTGGATTTTTGGATGACTACCCATATATCCCTCTGTATTCAATATTCTTTAATTATCATAATTTAGTCAAATTATGTGAATCCACTAATTAACAGAACTAGTTTTTTTTTCAAAGACACAGTCTTCCTTCATTCAGCCTCATTATAAAAAGTTGCTGTTTTTTATGGGTTCTACTAGGCCCTATTTATGGTCCTTTTATTATTTGATTAATATTCTAATAGTTGTAATATGAGTAAATAGATACTTTTAATAGGTAGGTATCTAAAATGTTTATTTTATGTTTCAGTAATAAATTATTATTACTGAATTATTTAATCAATCAGGAATTATGACTAATTACAGTAAATACGATTGTATCTCCGAAGGTAGGGTTGCCGATTCCAGTTTTTTATAAGTATGATTTTTGTTTTCAATTAGTCATCTTAGATAACAATTCTTAACGAAGTAGAACGAAGCTATTTAAAAATTTACCCATAGAGCAATAGTCATTGGTCTCATTGGCTTACATTGAAAAATCTACTCAACAAGTAATTCCCGCAGACACGACGCATGCAATAACTTATGTTGTTGACCGCAGAACCAGTCCTCGCATTTTGATGACTCTCTTACTCGTCATCGGCTGGTGTCAGCAATTTGGGCTGGTAATATAGTTTTCGGTTGTTCGAACCGCATTGGTTAGCCGCAGTGGCGTGCCTATAGGGCAAGCCCGATATTTTTTTAGTACTTATTTTGATGTGCAAGGTAAATTATGACAATATATTTTATGCTTATCATTAGTACACCATAATTCGATCTTAAGATCTCCAACTATTTATTATCAGACGAATTATAAATATCTAAATAAGTACCAAAAAAATATCGAGCTTGCCCTATAAGCTTGCCCTATATATTTGAAGTAAATAATACTAATAGTAATATGTGGAAACGTTGTTGATTGTACGTTGATCTACTTTATTGTATACCTAGATGCAAGACTAAATGTACAATTGTTTGTTTTCCCTAATAAAATAAATAAAATATGCACTCCACTGGTTAGCCGTGAGATGCATCGCGTGAAGTTGGGGTTAACGTTTATGGAAGCTGCCTTACACAACTACACATTTAATGCTTGGTTGCATCAGATAAGAAAATAAAATATAACATAACATAATCATCACGCCTATATTCCCCGAAGGGTTGGGAAGAGGTGTGTAGCAACACCCTCATCTTGCCGTTATGTTTAAGTCCCATGTAATAGGGGGCGAGCCTATTGCAAACTCCGGGCTGCTACTGAGTAACTCCATACGGTAAAACCCAATAATACTGCCCGACATGGGGATCGAACCCAGGACCTCACGATCAGCTGTCGCGCTTGCCACCACAGAACAAAGAGGCAGTTATAAAAAAATATCGACATAATTACAAAACTATGAAATGGCAACCCTATTTTAAGTACTAATTAAGAGTTAGGTACTAGCCTGGCTTGACCGGAATTGCTCGTAAATGTACATTAGTATATACATAACACATATTTTATGCATGAAAGTGCCTTATAAAAAGACTTATAGATGTTGTTAGTTGTTACATAGAAAATATGTTTTATGCCGCGTTTGCATTAGACAAGTGACTTGCATGCAGGGACCTAAGTGTAGGCCGCAATTCAATGTTATGCAATGGCAAATTTTATAGTTGGGGAAGATACTGGTAACATATCTGCGTACAGGTTACTCGCATAGTGAAAACGAACCATTTATGTCGTTAAGTCAATTAAAATGTAAAATAGTTACCGGTCGACAGTTAAAAAAGGACATTTATGTTTTAAAATATAATTTATGAATGAGTAATCACAGGCATTGTATAAAAAAAATTAATGAACTTTATAATATTTTTGTAATATGAAGTAAGATTTAAATTTAGAATAGCCGGAGATCAATCAGGTTTATCGGTTTATTTAAAAGTTTGTATAAGTTAATATTCTCGATGTTCATCTAGCCAAGCTATAATTTTTGTCTTTTCCAATATATTATCATCATTTATGACTGAAGTGAGGAGGCCATTAATGAGCATTGGCTATATAAGTGAAACTTAGACTATTTAAATAAGAACTTAAAATGTTGACAAAAAAGACTGAGAATGGAACGAACATAATTATTTTATTAATGAACAAATCTTAAATAGGTAGGTACTTAAATCTAGATTAGTTGTAAAGAAATAATATCTAGATATGTATTATTGTTAAATTTAGATTTAAATATATGTTAAATTTAGTACCTACATAGTTGTAAATATAGCTCGTTCGTCTTTTTGCAATAACTTGCAGAGTCGAAAGGTTGAGCAGTAGCGAGAATACTTGGCGTACATTTTGTCCTTGGCTTACTTAGGCTGTTGTTTACCAATATTAATTGTCTAGGTGAATAACCATTCATTTGAAAAAAAAAATAGAATTATAGGTAAACGGTTGTTTAACCAGAGAATTAATGGTGGTGAACATCAGCCTTAAGGTTGATTTACACGAGGATAGTTCCTCGAAGCGAGTATCATGTAGGGTTGCCAGGTGACCGGCTTTAGCCGGACATGTCCGGCTTTTTACAGTCGTGACCGGCCAAATATATACAAATTCGGCCTGTCCGGCTTTTGTTAGGCTATTGGTCAACCCCGCCCCGCCAAAAGATGCCGATGATTCATAATAACATATAATTAAGAGAGAGTAAGTCTCAAATGAATAACAGTAATAAATACACAAATAAAAGTATCAATTATTTTTTCTTTTAAAACCAGTTTGTCAGGCTTCCCGGGCAAAATGTCCGGCTAAATATCAAGCTGTGTCCGGCTTTTCTATTTTTGGGGCTGGCAACCCTAGTCTCATGTCGTCTCTGTTTTCACCGCCAAGAAAGACAAAGTCAGAACGAGTCTCACACTGAGAAACTATCCTCGTGTCAATGAGCCTTAACTGCCTTAAGTTGCGTGATATTCGCTAGTCGACTATATTATTTACAAAAAACAGGAAACGCCCGGTACCAGCTTATTTAGTTAAAAGATAGAGCTACTACTATTATTATTACTATTATTTGGTCTAATACTTAAATGTGTTTAAAGATATTTTGCTCAAGCAAATTATATAATTTTGTTATAAAAATAAGGGTGTTTTATTTTTATATTATATTATACATGATTATGTTGATGACCTCTTATAAGATGGAATGCAAGTATTTTGTTAATAAAAGGAAAATAGAAAGTCGAAATCTTGTAGTTTTTATTTTACCATCAGATAATGAAGAAAGTTATAATTTTTTACTGTAAAAAAATTACAATAATTAGCCCATTACTGCCGGCTCCCTGTTGGCACGAAACTCTTCTCAGAATGAGGTACATATTGGAGGATTACACACTTCATCGAGAACTTTTGTTTGGGGCTCTCTCAGGTGGGCACGTCTCCTCACGATGTTTTCCCTTCACCATTAACACAAATGATAAAAAAATCTGATCCGTATATTATTATGAATTTGAAAAAAAAGTTTCAATATTTCTATAAAAAAATATAAATAAATAGTAGCCCACTGGCATTGGGAACAGATTCTCAAGCTACCGGTGTGGTCCGGGCTTCAGAGAGAACTTCCTACGCGCCGTGTCCAAGAGTACCGTTTCCTGTATCAGTCCCTTGATCCAGCCGCCTAACGAGAGCCTCTTCAGATCTTGGTTGAGGCTCTTGGCTATTATTATTGTTTTATTATTATTTTTGCATATAAGAATACACGTAAATATATAAATACCTATCTTTTTCTAGTTTTATTTTTTATTTATATGGCTTTTATATCGGAACTTGTTGCAAAATGTATTGTTATTATTTATTTTTCTTACAGATGAATCTGAAAGTGGACCGTTTCGCGGCAGATTGTACTCATTTTATGATCTAGAGATTGCCTTACATCATTGTTCCAATGATTAGCAGTAAATCTTGCAAGTAGCGTACCTACCATGCAAGCTATAGGTTCAAAAGTAGGTTGCGTAATGGAAATAACATATCATGCAAGTTGCAATTACATTACATTGAATTGCGACCTTGGTGTAACGTCTTATGCGTGCAAGTCACTTGAAACCTACAGTTTGCGTACAAGCTACTTGTATAATGAAAACGTGCCTTAATGTTGCATTGAATTGCCACCTGCGTGCAAGTTGATAACTTAGGTATCCTATTAAAAGCATTTGAGTACGACTTCTACAGTTAAAAGTTATTTCTGCTCGAAGAAGCAATAAGTACTTTCTATAGATATTATTTTTAATTTAGTGTACCAAAGAAATTTGCTCGACAATAGTACTTAGTACGAATGACATTAATCAGTGATCCATATTATAAGTATGAATTACTAATACATTAATCTATGTTAAGGCTTGTGGTAAGATATAAGAATGACACTTGTTGTTAACATTCAGTGACTGTAGGAATGTAATTGATTAAGTAATTAAGGTAGTAAATCATGTGACGACTCCAGACATATTTATCGTCTTAAAATGCAAAATCTATTCACAAGTTTTGCTATACATAATATACAAGGTTAGTCGGAAAGGGGGTACTTAGCCGAAAGGGTGTTAAAGTACCCATAATAAGGGATAACTTTTGTTATACAACTTTCCCCAAAACTCGATAGTTTAAAAGAAATAGCTTTCAAAGATTTCGTAAAAAATATGCTAAAATGTATCTGTCCATAGCTATGATCAGCTGTTTTTACAATTTAGGTCATATTTGGGGTCACGAATTAGAAAACTAATTTTCTGAATTTTTAACTAAATCAGGAATGTTTTTTTTTTTTAAAAACTGATATAAAAATATTTTTGCATGCAAATAAAAATTATCGAATTTTGAAATTTTAACACTTGCTTTAAAATAGTCATCAGTGATACTTTAAGTGGCCCGCGGCTTAGTACCCCCTTTCCGACTAACCTTGTATATTTGTCTTTTGTATAAATTATTATTACTTACTTGTAATAATAATTGCGGTTTGTAGGAAACTTGCGTCGGGAAAAATATAGCAACTATTTTATATGAATTTTATTGCCATAGGATATACATACTAGTCATCTAAGTGTGGCACGTTTTTTTTATTTGTTATTATTTAGCAGCTATTTTTGGACTTAGTGCATCACATAAGCTTTAAAAGCTATCATCACATACATATTTATATAAGCTCCTAGTAGGTATAAAAAGGTGTATAAATAAACATTAATAGTAAAAAGAAAAAAACGACAATAAAATATTATATTCTGTATTTAAAGCCAGTATTTTCGCATTTATATTGTATAGATAAAATAACTTTGCCTTGTCATTTGTAATATAATTATGATTGATTTATTATTATTATTCATCGAATGTAGAATTGAATAATAATTTATCGTTTTTATTGTCTTTAGCCCAATCACACGTTTGACAATTAATTTCATAAACAGGTCATAAGGATTAAGTGTTTTTAAAAATGATATTTAGCCCTCGTTCGCACGAGAGCTTTTTCAACGCGCGTTGAAAAAGCGTCCAAAGCGCGCAATACATAAGCTGCGTTAAAAAAGCGCTATCATGTGAACACATATACGGCTTGCTATTTGTTGTATTAGAACGCTTCTTTAATGCGCGTTGAAAAAGCGTTCGTGCGAACGAGGGCTTATCGGTCGTGTGCACGAACGCTTTTTTAGCGTGCGTTAAAGAGAGTTCAATAGATAAGCTGCATTAAAAAACCGCTATCATGTGAACACATAATATACGGCTTGCTATTTGTTGTATTCGAACGCTTCTTTAAGGCGCGTTGAAAAAGCTCTCGTGCGAACCAGGGCTTATAGCGTAACATAAAACTAGTTTTAATAAATAATGTTAGTCTAATTTGCTTTAAGGGATGTGTTAATGAACTATTGTTATACTAATAATTGGAATACAGTGTATTGTAGTTTCAACTTTGGCAATATGGTAACATACAATGTAGGTACCTATTAATAGTGTAATGACACTATTTATACTTAATCGAATAGAATAGATGAGAATTATGTACTTGCTGTAAAAAAATGTAGGTATTTATTTATTTGCTGTATAACGATGCATTTTTTCAATGATACTATATCAAACACAACGATTTTTGTCAATGAGAGTAGAAATATAGCCAAATAGAAATTATTGTCACAATTATATAAGGCTAGTTCTTTTTCCTATATTTGTATGTAATGTAAACAAATAGCAATAATGCAATAAAGACCAACCGATAAATTAGCTATAAAATGTATTACTGATAGTACCTAGTATTTGTAATTTCATTCATACATGTGCTATAAGTCATTGTAAATGTATGTATAATTATGATAAATAGGTCAGGTTATTGCCTCATATATTGTCAGTATTTGCCTAAACGAGTGAGAGGGCAACGAAAACGTGCTTCCATTAAAAAATATATTTTTACACTTAGATAATGTGTACCTAGTTGTATATACCTATCGTACGATATGTTAATTATGATTGTTCCTGTCAAGCATTCATTTAATGATTTGCGTTTTACCTCAAGTTTTGTGATTTTAATAAATGCTTGCCATTTTATCTGTGTTTATTTTTATTTCAATATACTACTTTTCTCCTATACGAGCCGCTATGTATTACTCGATCAAGCAAGCTAGGCTGCTAATTGTAAAGTAGGTAGGTACTTGGGATCCATCCGTTAGATAGCATTTTAATTAGTGAAGATGAATTACAGTAGGAAATTCTTAGTTTTAGGCCAAGTTGGAATTACGATTGATTTATGGTAGAAGGCGATCAAAGAAGGGATACAAAAGAATATCATACGAGCTTAGGACATTTAGACCGTAAACTGAAAATTAAAGAAAACCGTTATGATGGCACCTAGGCTAGGTGTAGGCCTGAGTCTTATTCTTTCTGGGAGGAGGCCCGCGCCCAGCAGTGGGACATTAATGCGTTGATATGAAGTTGAAGTGTCAGCAGTTTGTGTTCGAGTTCCTAAGTTAAATACGAGTGACTCAATAGGTTTACTTAGTTCTCTATATACATTTAACGCATGGATAATCTGGGCTACTCAAGCTATATGTATTAGGCCCGTCAAAAATAACTAATTAGGTAGAAGAGATCAAAATTGATCTAGACGTGATAATGATGACAAATACTAGTCGTGTGTTTGATATCAAAGTTATCAACATGTAATTACCTGTTTTATACCTCAATCAAGCTATTGGCCAGGCAAACCCATTATTTCAATGTTCATATCCATCATAATTTTTATGTGCGTGTTACGTCACTTTTAATTTACTAAAACTATACAATAGTCAGTCACACTGTCGGAGATTCATTAATTTTTTGTCGCAGTCTACCTTTGACTAGTTTTAATGCATGATCTGATGTAAGAGCTTTGTCGGATTCAATTTGCAATGCCCACTGCCTTCCGGCCTGATTCAATGCAAGTCAATTCTGACGCAATCAAGACATTCCGGAATATGTTTCTAAATGAGGTTCTGTTACAGACGTCCAGTTCATACCTACGGAAAAGGGGAAATACATCCTGGTTCTCCGCGGCTACACGTACTCACAAGTTGGAGGACGGTTCTTCTACTGTTCTTCGAAGCATATGGGGTGCAGAGCACGAGTTCGGCTCATGTCGGGAAAGCTTGTCGCGTCAGGGGACGAACATAATCACGCGCCCCCGTCGCACGCGCGTTGCGGCAACGGTGCCTTTGTTCAACTCCGTCCCAGAGGCCTATCCAACTTCACAGGACTAGCCTCAGCTATCCTCCCTTCCCCTCTCACATCTCCAACCGCCGCAGCTCTAGCCCTTCATGCCCTAAACTTCCCCAGAATACTTCCCAAAACAGACCTATGGTTACGACCCCCAAATCCTGACGTTAAAAAGGATCCTTAAGTAGTTAAGAAAATTATATCGAGCAATAAATCGCATGACATTAGTGTCGCAGTGGACTGATGAGCATCGGGATGGGATTGTTATATTGTTATAAAAGAATACGTTTGGTAAAGAATGATGATCGCAGTTCTGTTATGTTGATGACGTTAAAGCATTTCCGTATGTTAGAAATTCCTGCAATTAGGGTTGCCAGGTGTCCGGCTTTTTACAGTCGTGTCCGGCCAAATATATACAAGTCCGGCCTTTGTTAGGCTTTTTGTCAACCCCGCCCCGCCAAAAAATGCCGAACGAAAGGGAGCGAACACATTTTTTTTCTTTTAAAAACCAATGTGTCAGGCTTTCAGGGCAAAATGTCCGGCTAAACATTAATCTGCGTCCGGCTTTTCTATTTTTGGGCCTGGCAACCCTACCTGTAATCTATCTATGCTGTAGGTACTTATTTTCTCTTTTCTGTTCTAAGTCTAGAATCTTAGTCAATCACTCGCCTCCTCCGCTTTGACATTTCTCATAAACTTCTTTACACTGTATTATTTACTTTTCAACATCTTAATTTTTATCTTTAGATAATCTTATTATATCACTTTGTAAAACCTACGCAAACGCTGATTTAATAGAGTCTGAAATATAAACATATTTCTCACATACGGAAATAAGGCGTGACAATGAGCTGTGAGTTATTTATGTTGTAACGATACTCATCAGTCAACTGTGACGTTTACTTAATAATAGACTTAGATCGTTATAGAAATCGGATGTTTCTTGAATTTGTTGATCTCTAAAATTTATGTATATTTCGAAAATTTAACGTTATAAGCTTCGCTTTCAGTGATAATTCAACGCGATACGTAATTCGGTGATATTTTCTAAGTAATAATTATATGAGCCTTATTATAACTACGTTAATTCTACTTATAGATATCTAAATGTTAATGCATATTTCGTTTGTATATAAAATCTTAATTTTTAAATATAGACTGCTCCTTTATGAAATATATCGTGCTTAAATAATGTTGGCATTTTAATTTACAATCCTGTCAGGTACCTATGTCATTATTAGCGTTATAACGTAAAAAGGGACGAGGCTTTTTCAAAATCTGGGTTTTACTTAACCATATCTCGTAATAAGAGGATTCACGTTTGTCGTAAGGAGATTATACTACGTAGATGCCTGCAGCATTTACTATGTAGGTATGTCAATAGCATTATCGCATCTATGGAAACAGATAGAGTCCATACTGACTCTATAACAATCGATAAAGATTATCAGAGATAATATCATGACGCATTTAAATTTTATTTTAATTATGTTAAGTTGACAACTATCGAATTAATTAGAGCCTTACCAACATCGTTATGCAATTACTTATTCAACTGACAAGAGTGTATCTTGTAACGGATTGATAAAGCTTCTAAAGGTTTAAGGCGTTGCATTGAACGAAATAGCGTTTCTTGCCGTAGTTTAGTGGCTATAAGCTCGTTATTTAAAAGCAATAAAAAATAAAGGTACATAAAGATTAATCAACTCCAGACTATCGCAGTCCACCGCTGAGCATCTCCAGTAATAAAACAATGGCCGCAGTCACAATGCTAGGTGATCGCAAAGTTTAGCCTGCAGTGGCGACGCGAATACTGCACCGTAAATGAAATAAATATGCTATTCGTTTATGTCATAGGTGTACGATTCTCAACGAATCGACTGGGAACTACAAGCCTGCTCGTCCACGGGTACAGCTTCAGGAAGGAGTACTCAGCAGGATACAGGGTTTCCTGGAGGTGCTCCAAAAGGGGCTGTCCAGCGACTGCTGTCACTATTGACAACGAACTGCTTACCACCAGATATCAGCATATACATTGATAGGATCTTGTTAGCGTCTATAACGGAAAACCTCGGGAATTTTTATAGTGCGGCTGAAAATAGGCTTTATCGAATTTACTACGAATATTAGGAAGGTTATGATGGATGGCCTGTGTATGATCACAATTTAGGCCTTAAATTGAAAAGTTCATGTTGGTTGTACGAAGCGTGCTGATGTTAGTCCATAAAAGGATGCTGTTGTCCATCCACTGGTTCTTAATTGTGAAGTCGTTTACGACACCGATCATTAAAATGTCGAAATTAAAAAAACAATTGATAAATAACTTTATTTTAATATTGATGTTAAAATTATGTAATATTATACTTTGTTAGCATTATGTATCTGCTTTTTATTTGGTGTCCGACCCTATTTTTAATAAAGCTGCATCTTTAGGTTTTCCTGCAAAATAAGAATAAGAGTGAACTGTATAAGAATGGTGCGCTAATTATGAGGTAGATCGACGATCATAAAAGAAGTATGGAATTTTAAATTCTATTAATATTTAAATGGAATTCTAGGAACAGTTCAATATTTCACCACGGGGCGACGTCAGATCGGAGCCCTGTACAATGGCCAGAAATACTACAAGAACTATGAAGGTAGAGATGGCGCGGTGTCATGGATCTGCCGCAACAAACATATTTGTAACCGTAGGATCAAAACCGTGGGACATACAGTCGTCGCAATTTCTGCTAAAGATCATTCAGCTAGATGTATGGAGATAGATTTACAAGATTCAGATTATTAGAAAATGATTTGGAATCGACGTAAGAGTTCCCAAGAGAAAAATGCTGCATTGATTGAATGATGAACAGAAACAACCCAATACGGTCTACTTCAATAATTATGTAGTTAAAGATTCAAATATAATTGAAGAAAATGACGATGGTGGCGATTCTGTTACACATTTTGACAGTACTTAGACTAAACGCAACTGCCACTTTCTTTTTCTATTGAAACAGAAAGAGACAGACACCCTCAGTTTAGTTCAGTCCTGTAAAAGTGCGCTACAGAATTGACAACAATGTTTACTTACTACATATTATACATATGAACGCATATAATCTTATTTTTTGTATACCATAAATCCGAAAAGGGGTTATTATACTCATCATTATGAATAACTTTTACTCTGGGACTAATACTGAAATCACGAAAAAAAACATCCACTGTTCCATACATTTTGTCGAGTTGTGTGAACATAAATGTATGCAACAACTGTTTTTATTTTCACGATTGCAGTATTGGTCCAATAGTAAAAGTTGTTCATAATGATGAGTACAATGTCCCCTTTTCGGGTTTATGGTATACAAAAAATAAGATTGTTTTAACTAACGGGGTGTTCTGCGTAAGCGACGAACGCGATGCGACGAAAGCGACAAACGCGATCAAGACAACGGCATTCCCTATGGCCTATGTAGCGAGACGCGACGTAACGCGTACTTGTTCCACGTTGTGTCGCGTCGCGTCGCACCGCGTCGCGTTTGTCGCTTACGCAGGTCACCCCGTAATAGTGCAACGAGGCAGCTTACTTTAGTTTTCAGAGCAAAATGCCATTTAAAGTGATCATATACAATTCTCTTGTCTGATGTTCTTTGAACATTTTTTCTTTTATCATTAAAGTTAATTTTATTATATATGTGTTGTTGTGCGTTGAAAATATTTATGTTCCGATGCAAATTTTAATATTAGGTATGTTAAAAGATGAATATTAAAATATTAATTAGATGTTGAAATAAAATATTATTTTTATGACAATGTATTTTATTTATTAATAGTCCCTTATAATCCCTTAATAATCAACATGTCTACTTAAACGAAGTTAATCAAGTGAATTTGACGACACTTTTGGTGCAGTAGCTGAGCGATTGCTTTCTACGCTACGATTCGTGGGTTCGATTCCCGCACAGAGCAAATATTTGTATGGCCTGCAGATAGGTGTTCCGGGTTGAGGTAAAGATTTGTGTCTATAAACGCACCCACGATACAGGAGAAATCCTAGTGTGAGGCAATGTTTTCTTTCAACAAATAATATCTAATAGTAGTTAAACATTATATTTACGACATATAAGTGTCGTAAATTACCACGTCCTTTTACCGTATCCAGAATACAGTTTCCAAAACTAAATCCAAATTACTAAAACATAAAAATATACATAGTTCTAGGTACAGTTCAGTTCTTCACTACGGGCCGAGGGCAGATCGGGACCATGTTCGAGGGTAAGAGATTCCATAAGAACTACGAAGGGAAAGGTGACGTGGTGTCCTGGATCTGTCATAACAGACCCTGTAACCGTAGGATCAGGACACGAGGTCATTACGTCATCGAAGTATCTGAAAAAGAACATTCAGATTCATGTCTGGGGTATAATTATGAAGTAGAAAAACTAGTCGGTATGTGAGTACATTTAGTATTAAAAGTTCTGCAATTAGAAGCCAATATCGCTAATAAGTATGCACGTAGGGAAAGGTGATTTTCTTCCTAAATACCAATTAATATCTTAGTATACAGGTTAGTCGGAAAGGGAATACTAAGCCGCGGGCCACCTAAAGTATCACTGATGACTATTTTAAAGCAAGTGTTAAATTTTCAAAATCCGATAATTTTTATTTGCATGCAAAAAGATTTTAATTTTAGTTTATTTTTTTAAATCATACCTGCTATAGTTATGAATTCAGAAAATTAATTTTCTAATCCGTGACCCCAAATATGACCTAAATTGTAAAAACAGCTGATCATAGCTTTGGACAGATAGATTTTAGCATATTTTTTACGAAATCTTTGAAAAGCTATTTCTCTTAAACTATCGAGTTTTGGGGAACTTGTAGAACAAAAGTTATCCCTTATTATGGGTACTTACCACCCTTTCGGCTTAGTACCCCCTTTCCGACTAACCTTGTATACTTAGTATCGATACTACAGCCTATGATTTATGAATAAAGATTTCCTACGTGCATACATATTTTCGGCAAGACTATACCATGTACCTGGGTCAAAATTTAGCATTTATTTTTGTGATAGGCGATCAGTAGTCTCATAGTTAAGAGACTTTGTTACCAATTGTGTATTTTTTCTATTATCTAGGGAATCCAATACAACGATCTATTTGTAATGACGAGGCAGTTATATCAGTATTTTTATTATATTTTGTTTGTGATGCTAAGTGATCTAAAATCGATAATTCAATTAAAAAGTTAATTATGGATTATAACTGATTGGTAATCTTTGCTTTAAATTGTTAGGGGTATTGGTTAAGTGAAATTTATGTCTGCCTAATATAATTAATCAATTAAGTTTTACTAACAATGTGTGAAATAAATTATTAATTTCACGTGATGACTTGTGTTATTTGTAATTAGATTAGGTATATTTGCTGGCGTCACTAAGTTTGATAATTGTATCAGTATGTTTGATTGCCGAATATTTTGTATCATTATCATTCCTCAGAGGAATGAATACTCCTTTTTTCCCATCCTGTTCTTTTCCACGTCCTATTGCTCTGCTCATTGGAACTTTACAAGCGCAGAACGGTGAAACAATTGTTGCCTGACATTTGCAAGATTGCACCGTTTCATAACAAATGCGGTAAGAATTAAGGACAATTTTAAGGCGTAATGCAGACAGTAAGGACTAAATGCAAACATTTGTTTGTTACTTGCATGAATACTAATAGTACTACCCGTCATATGCGTAATTCACGACGAGGGCACCGGCACACAGTTTGGACGCAGAGATGTCTTACTACGGATTAATTATGTCATCTCTCCGTGTGACACTGTGTGAATTGCAGGTAAAATTCATCAGACAGCCGGTAGAAGTTGGAAAGTTTGCCGGGGATAGCGTACAAAACCCACAAAATATACTACACTCGGGAGCAACGAATCCGGGTCACCAACATAAATAAAACAATGTCAAAATGTTAAACAATGTTTTCCGAGATATTAAGGTTTATGTTGGTGACCCAGATTCATTGCTCCCGAGTGTATATTTACATGTTTATTCTTCTAGAAGTTAATTGTAAATATATTTCCAGCTCAATTCCTAAAAACGAAAAAAGGAACAACGATGCTCATCTATAACGGATTTCGTTACTCTAAGAACTATCAGAATCGCAACAACCATAAAAAGTCGTGGCGGTGTAACAAGATCGGGTGTTCAGCTCGCGTTAGCACCTGGGAGAATGAAATTACTATGGTGAAGAATAAACACAATCATGTTGATTGAGGGGGTAGTAAAAATACCTGAAGAAGAAGCTCTTGGCTGGCAAAAGCCTGTTGTTGATTAATGTTGGACATAAGCTGCCAAATTGCGCCAAAAACTTTCTTTTTTCTAGTTGCCCCTTCGTTTTTATTATACTTTTATACACTTTTTTATTACCCTTTATTGTCCGACTGGGCAAAGGCCAAAGACACTTTACGTCTGTATTTTTCGAAAGGTACTTAGTGTGTGTTCTTTCTTATTTGTTTTTTGTCAGTCATGGTTTACAAGTAGTACAAAATGGCGGGTAAAAATATACAAGGTTAGTCGGAAAGGAGGTACTAAGCCGAAAGGGTGTTAAAGTAACCATAATAATGGATAACTTTTGTTCTACAACTTTCTCCAAAAGTCAATAGTTTAAGAGAAATAGCTGTTCAAAGATTTCATAAAAAATACGCTAAATTCTATCTATCCTCAGCTATGATTAACTGTGTTTACATTTCAGGTCATATTTGGGGTTAAGCACTAGAAGCTTCATTTTCTGAATTCGTAACTTAAGCAGGGATGAAGAATTTAAAAAAAACTAAAATGAAATAGATTTTTCAAGGAAAAAAATATTTTCGAATTTTGAAATTTTAACACTTTCTTTAAAACGACCATCAGTGATACATTAAGTGGCCTGCGGCTTACTACCCCCTTTCCGACTAACCTTGTATATCTATCCCGATGCATTTTTGATCAGGATAGTACTTATATTAGTTCCGAGTTTTGATTTGTAATTTATACATGTACGAGGGATCATTTTGTGAGAGTGATAAGTGAGAAACATTTTTTTTTCTATTCGGCTGCTTGTACGTGGTCTTACGGACCGTTTCTACGTAACCAGGCAGTTATTGACGAGACCTGATGGGTCTCCAACTAATGGTAAGTGAGAAACGTGTGACCTACGATTTATATACTCGGGAGTAATGAATCCGGGTCACCAACATAAACAAAACAATGTTATATAATGGAAAACATTGTTGAACATTATTATGTTCAACAATGTTTTCCGAGATATTAAGGTTTATGTTGGTGAACCGGAAATATCATGGCAGTTGCCACGTTTCAACTAGTTTGAGAAGGAATGGATAAAATATCAAAGATGGAGCAGAAATAGCAAGACATATATTTGAAGTACTATAAATAAGATTATAAGTGAATAAGACTGTAACAATGTTCGGTTGTTCGAGACCTAGCTGTAACTATATGTAGCCTATGTAGGTACGTGTGGACACTGTGACTGTGCTCATGTTTTTAAAGTCTGAATTAATAGATAATGTGTAAATGTAGGTACATGCGAAGTACTTACCAATGTATTTACGGTTTAGTACTTCAAAATATTTAACTATATTTTAATACCTCTTGATTTGCTCTGCAAATAATTAACAACTAAGATAAAAATAAAACCTTATGCAAATAATAATAATTAAGACGCTGGTACACCTGACTATTCACTTGTAATGGACATTCTAGATAGCGAAAGTTACAAAAGACGGAAAAAAATATGAAAGTTCAGTTCGACAACATTTAAAAATGGCGAATCATTGACGTTCTGTTACAAGAGAATGTGTTCATCAGCACCTTTAGGTCGTGTAACTCTTTTTTAATTAAATACGTGTTAGTAGATAAGAATTAACATTAAATAATTTCTTCATGACAAGTACTTACTTTTCCTATTTTTAAAAGTATACGTATTACTTGCCCTTTTTTCTATCGGACGGCCAGAAGCACGAAAAAGCGCCATCGGTTCATGGTTGATATACCAAAAACCCGAACGAAGCGTTTTGATTCCACTTTCATTGTGAAAACCGCTAAACAGTGGAATGCGCTGCCCGAGTGGGTGTTCCCCGATAGTTACAATCTGGTAGTCTTCAAGTCCCGAGTGAATCGGTTTCTTCTGGGCAAGCGTGCTCCATCGTAAACCGCATCATCGCTTAACATCAGGCGAGATGGCGGCCAAACGCAGGCCTAATAACAAATAAAAAAATTAGACCGTATACGGTTGAATCTTCGAAATTTTTTAACATTATTTTAACAAATCATTCTTCTCCCGGGTTGTTAACGTTATAGTATTGTCAGATTGTTTTTATTCTTGTCTTATTGCTTGACGGCAGCGGTATAGTTTGAGTTTTCATTATCATAATTATAGTATTAAACATCTGCATTCTTAACTTTGGGATGATGCTAATGACGTTCTCAATTTTTGTTAATATTTTTCGAAGAATGCCCCTATAAACTAATACTCATTTACTAGTTTAGGTTGAAAAGTACTTGTTCGATAAAATTTTTAATTGACGTATGTATCTAAATTTCTAAAAAAACATAATAATGCTTTCATAATATTCAACAATATCATCACCTCGTAATTTTTTTTCTCAGATAAAATCCCGTCATTTGGTATATCAAGGCTGGGGAGACCTCAGCTGTGTCTAGGTCCTTATCGGTACTGCAGGACTGGTGTGCGAGGACCTGTCACCAAATGGAGATGTACTAGACAACCACGAGGCTGTCGGGCCAAACTTACAACCTTCGAGAGTGTCATTATCAGGCAGCTTAATATACATAACCATTAAAGTACTTGAGAGTATATAAGTAGTAGTATATGTAAGTATTTCATTTCATAGGTAGCTCAGTTTTGATGTATTAGCCTAAATATTAATTGTGAAAAAATTGTCTTGCTATATTAGAGGAAGATAACAGAAAAATTTAGAAATAAAATAAATTATAAAGATATTTGCAATGCATATAATGCACAAACTATACTAATAATTCTGCCTAGTCAAGACTGAGGAGTCGTTTAGAATTGAATAGAGGATTTAGGTTCACTGTAAATATTTAAGATATTATATTATAGATATCTATGATGCTCTGATTTATGTTGATGTCCCAAAAGGGCAGATGTGTAACTATTGTTATAAAATAACTTGTTTGTTGTAGGTCGTAGAGCAGAATTCCAGAAGTCATGTCGGGGCAATCGGCTTCTTAAAATAGGGCGCAATCGATATAAACGAGAGAGAATTTATGGTTTTAAAACTAGATGGATTTGCTGTAAGGTCCATAAAGGATGTCGAGCTTCTGTCACTACTATAGACGATGAAATTGTTAAATTTTTTAGAGAACACAATCATTAACATAAATGTTGGTACTTGTGATATAGGTACATAGGAAAATATTTAAAAAGATTTTTAAATCACGTGATTAATAAAGACAATTAATTGATTGAATTGAATTTGACCTTTATCTAAGCTATATGGAATCTAATATATTATATAATATATTCTTTATTGATAGGTGAAACACCAAGGTACGTAATTTTTTATGAATATACCTACTAATGTTTTTGAAACAAGATGGGTGACAGGACAAAGAAGGGTGGGGTGAAAAATTGATGGGTAATTTATTAAACGGGAACCTAACAGAAAACCTTGTACTGCATGCCAGTCCAAGTAATTACTTTAATGTACACATTTCTCAATATACGTAACAAGTAAATCAATCTGGAGTCAGAATAAGCCAAAGTTGATGACTGTCTTCAAATTTTTTAGGTTCTGAATCAGATATATCAGAAGAATATTATTTTGCCACAAGTAAACGAGGAAATCCAGTACTAGTTTTATCTGGGAACCGTTTTAAGCTGATGAAGGCAAGTGGAAAACACAGGCGTTGGATATGCATCAAGACAAGGCAGCGGTGCAACTCTTTCATCATCACTGAGGATGAAAACATTGTCAAAATGAATGTATCTCATACTCATTGATGGAATTTTATAACTATTGGAACTAGTGTTGAGAAATTACAAATTTTATTGATTATATCAGGTGTGACGACTATACGGTTAATATATTGATGTTAACTAGTCTCATCACCCGGCAAATATTTTTTAATAATATTAATTTATTGTTTACATTGACGACAAAATTCCTATTACGTTGTTTATTACTAAAGCGAAAGTGTAATATTTATTGATTATGAAATTGTTTTTATGAGAATAAATTGTTTTGTTAATAGCTACAGCGGTACCCTCACAGTGACGCAAGTTGGAGGGACTCGCGTCTGAAGGATTTTAGCATCGCACAGTCGCACTTAGGGTTGCCAGGCCCAAAAATAAAAAAGCCGGACACATAGTCATATTTAGCCGGACATTTGGCTCTGAAAGCCTGACACACTGCTTTTTCTTAGAAAAAAATAATTTTGATACTTTTATTTGTGTATTACTGTTATTAATTCATGAGATCGCGAGTCATGCGTGTCCGCGTGAATCACTCACGCGCTTTCGTTCGGTATCTTTTGGCGGGGCGGGTTTGGCCAAAAGCATAATAAAAGCCGGACAGGCCGGACTTGTAAATATTTGGCCGGACACGGCTGTAAAAAGCCGGACACCTGGTATCCCTAATCGCACTGAATTGTATGGAGTTGCACGCAGTTGGCGCTCCGACTTGCGTCACCGACGTGGAACCGCCTACTTGTTTTAATTCAATTGTGACCTTTCTTACTGAAAAATATACATTCTGATATATGTCTGGTTTATGAAGAATACATTGATACAATAGGATGGTGAAGAAAAAAAATCCATTTGGTGTTTCGTGGGAAGTCTTGTTCTTCTCTTCGACCTATATGATGAGAATAGCTCATGTTGTGGTGAAAAGATAAGCCAATCAGCAAGAATAAGCAGTAAGCAGTAATCAGCAGTAAGAATGGCTGACTGCCTAGTAAGTATCGACACTCGTGTAGGGTCTTTTCATGCACCCCAAATGAGAAGTAGTTCACATTGTTTTAGTTTTATTTAGTTATTTTGGTTATTAGTTTATTTTTATGTATATGTATATTACAAGTATATCCCATTTCCTAAACGTAGATTAACCTATTTTTCCTATTTCTGCAGCGGCGTCTGTAAATCCCCTTGTATTTGGGACCACGAAGTTCGGTAACCCCATCATTACTTGGGGCAACTATCGGTTCATTAAAAAGCTGGCTCGGCGTGTGAAGACTTGGTGGGAGTGCACTGCGAGAAAGACCAGTGGCTGCCGGTGTGTTGCCGTCACTGTTAACGATCGACTGGTGAAACTTAACGGATGGCATAACCATTAGTATGCCTCCACTTTGAAGTGGACATAGGAAGGCTATTGCGAAAAAATATGGTTAAAATTGGGTTATTCCTTTTGACCCCCAGTCCTTCGTCCCCACTGGGAGTGAATAGAATTTTTTTTCTATTGTCCCCCAGTGGGGTCAACGGGAATTTCTATTCCTGTTCGTCCCCATTAAAATATTATGATTAGGTAAATTTCAAATAAATCACAGCATTAGTTTTAAAATAAATGTATACATATATTTGTAATATTAATTTTATGAATATATTTTTTTCAACTTTTTCTTTCATGTTAAATGTCGATATCAAACCACTATCTATATATCTTAATTTTAATGAAAAATTAAACGTTTAATTTTAGTAGGGGACAATAGGAAATTATAGTTACCTCCATCGTAGTGGGGGACAACAGGAAAAAAAAACCTGTGGGGACGAAGGACTGGGGGTAAAAAGGAATAACCCGAAATTACGCCTGTCATCACTAAAACTGCCGACACCGGACAAAGATTTCAAAAACCCTGGACATTTGGTCGAAATCGAAAATTTTCCTCGGACGCCCTTTAAAAACTTAAAAACCATGAGACATTTTAATTTTTTATGTATTGTTAAAATAGTCAAAATATAAATTTGTCGTACCAAAATCATATACGTGTGTGTGCTGCGTGGAACTAATTGCTGGAATAGACAACGAACGAAACTGCCAAGGCTACGGGCGTCCGGGTTTCACACGGACAGTTTTTGAGAACCTCCCAGGACGCCCTCCCAAACTGGGATAAATTCGGGGAGACCCGGACGGATGGAAGCCCTAGTTGAAATGAAACTTGATTCATATCTTGCAAGGGTACAAAAGTGACGTTTTATATTACTTATTGTTTCTGTTGTTATAATTTTATAGTGTTTATCTCCTATTTTATAACTCCTGTATGCAAAGCTCTTCGCTGGCCAAACTTCAATGTCCTTCATTAATGATTTTCTAAGCGCTTTGATGGACCATCGATGTTGTCGTTTGGCCGTCGAGGCCTGTTTGGCCGCCTCTATGGTCTAGTGGTCGCCGATTGTAAGATCTTCCTTAGCTGGCATCCTCAGGCCGAATAAATCGGATTGATTTTTCTGTTAGGAATTCTCAGTTGAATCATAGGGCAAAGAAGCCTGTTTATAAATTGAGATGTTATCCTACAGTTTCCAATTTTACTTTTCCTGAATGTGGGAATTTAAAGGTGATTTCACAATAGCGTTCGTCTCTGCAATGTTTATGCGAAGGCACACCACGAGCAGGCGGGCGAGCGGTCTGGCGGGCGAACATCTTTCATCTAGCTACGTCAGCGACTCGAACGTTATGGACGATGTGAACCGAAGTATGAAAAGAACAGCCCACCCGCCCGCCAGTTCGCGGTGTGGCTTGCGCTTTATGCTGAACGAACGCTAGTGCGATACGATCCTATACCGTTCAGCCATATTTGATACTACTGGACCAATGACCCGGGTTTTAATTGTTTTTACAATGTGTCTGATATATCTCGAAAAAAATAATACAATAACTACCTATATAGACGTAGTATTTAGTTATAGGGATAGTAAATAATTATAATTCATGTAATAAGTAACATTCGATAAACTATAAGAAATATTCTTGTTAATAATATAGAAACTTAGTAATGTACTCGGTACTCGTAATTGTATTTGTCTAGATATGTCGCAGTGAGATAGCCAAGTCCGTTTTTCAGCTAATTGTCTAGGAATTTTCAGTATTGTTTATTTTACTGCGACGAATATGTTATTATTAAAAAAAGTATGTTAAAGGTGTGGTAGCAAATAAAATTGTAGAGTAGTTACATAGATATTAGTTCTAAGGAAAAAAAACATTAAATGTGATTTGAGAAATTTAAAAAAAAAACGGTGATTGGTATATTTTCGTTCATTCTTTACACTTTGAGCGGTCAATGCGAAGTTTACGTTGTATACTTTTTTGTACCATAAACCTATTAAAGAATACGGTAACGGAGTATTTGACGCAAATAATTAACGTAGACCGGTCAGTGTTGGTTGCAAGAAAAGTGTTAGGTTAAAGCAATATTTATATTATGGAAAAATTTGTATTGGCTAGATAGAAAAATCAAAGTTTTATTTAATATAATATGTGATTTAATTTTTTTAAATTCAATTTGTAATCCTTCTTATCATATTAAAGTTACTTAGATAAAATGGTACTTATTTTTGTAAATGTAAGTTTATATTATGTAGTAAGTAGATATATAATATAATATAATTTGTATGTATATGGAACCATCTTTTGCATGAATCAAGATAAACTAGAGCCATTAGGTATTACAAATTATAATTAATAGGGTTGTTAACATTATTTATATATTTCAGAGCCAAAATTTGATTTGTCGCAGCGCGGGAACCTGGTCGTCCAGATAGGACCGTGGCGCTTCAACAAGCATGCGTGTTGGGGGTCCAAGATACGCTGGACATGCATTAAGAAGAAGAATGGATGTACGGCAGCCATCACTACCGTTGACAATGTTATTGTTAAGACCCTTGGCAAACATAATCATTAAGTTTTTGATTGATGAAGGTTGTAATAAGGGTTTCTCGTAGGTACTCCTATCATCTTCTTAATAAGTTGGATGCAGGTTCTACCCAAATCAAGGTATTTTACGGGTTGTATATGAACTAACTTCAATTCGTTGATAATTGGGTAGTTGATATTTTTTTTTATTGTCTCGATACTTTTACAAAAAACATAGGCAACAATGAAAGAACAATGAAATATAAAATAAAATACCCAAGTTTTTAGCGATTTAAAATTGTTAACTAGACAGAGACCGCACTATTGAACAGTGACGTCATACTTCAAAAACTTCACAGTTGACATTAGTCGATAAAGAAAATGCGTCAATAAAAAGCTTGAAAAACGTGTATTTCCTCCATTTTTAGATTGATTGTATTTATTTTTGCAACGATCTTTCTTTTTCCATATCTTTTTTGATATAATATTAAATTCTTCCTAATTTTTTAAAGCTTGTTTATTGCTATTAATGGTGACGAATCCGTGCTACCTTTATCACGTCTTTCTGTAAACACTTACTTATCTAGGAAGGTGGGTTAGGATACTTTAGGAAGAGCAGAGTAATACTTATTATAACCTTCATTAAAGTGATTAATTCCATGACATACGTAGAGTACAATTGTAAAGCAACTGATAGCTTATTTTTTCTAGAATCTCATGAGGGATATGTACCCGGTTAAGAAATTATATGATAATAGCTTCCTTACATAGTTAAAATATATCTTTAGTAGGTCAGTTTTTAAGGAATTTTGACTCCTTTTGAAAGTAAAGTTACAGATGTGTTTAGAAAAGTTGCGGTTTATTCTGCTTAGAAGGTAGAAATGTGTGTTTAGTACTATTGGTGGCAGACTTATTGTTATTGATGCTATGAGTATATTATTATGTCTACGTTCTTGACTTGAGTGAGAATAATAATGAGAAGCTAATAGGAGGAACTGTTAGATGTCGCAAGTAGCTCAGAATCGATGTACCAGTTAATATCAAGAAGTAGACGTCCTTCAGGTGATGATAATATGTATGTATAGGCCGGCCATTAAAATTTTGTAAACAAACCAAATCTTACCACTTATTGAAGAATAAATGTTGAGGTTTTCTAAAACGGTGTATGTGTAATGGATTATTCTTAAAACAAAATGAATGTTTACTAATCGAAGGTTTATTTATCTTTTATACACAATTTAAATGGCCAGGCTATAGCAGTATCTCAGCTAAAATATTGAAATCTGCTACTCCAGGCTTAAATCAATTAATAATGGTAAATCTGCCACTGATTAGTGTATGTAGAGATTTAGAGATGTTATGAAGCGGACTCATTAGAGTACATTGCGCGCTACAAATGAATTAGTGTATCTAAAAGCCAAACACTCAAACGCTACTCAATTTTAAGTTGCCGTTAATTTCGTGCTGTCACTGTCACTTCGCCTTAGAGTGAAAGTGACAGCACGAGACTTAACGGCAACTTAAAATTGAGTAGCGTTTGAGTATTTGGCCTTAAAACTTCTAATTTTAATTAGCTTATCATTTGGCTTATTAAAGGTTATGTATGACCTTATATTTAAATCAGTGCCATGTAGAAAATTTACGGCAGTATACTCGTATCAGTGAAGACTTCTTACTTCAGTAATTGTGTTGAGTATTAAACTGTGTGTAGACGTAATTTAATTTGATTTTAAGTTCCTCTGGTTTTAATGTGATTTCCATGACTATTGTTTAGTTTTATTGTATTCACTTCTTATTTGTATGTTTGTGACACTTACGGCCAAATTCTCAAATGTTACTCAATTTTCAGTTACAGTTAAGTCTCGTGCTGTCACTGTCACTTTGTCTTAAAGTGACAGGGACAGCACGGAATTAACGGCAACTTCAAATTGAGTATCGTTTGAGTACTTCGCCATTATTCTATAAGTTTGTGTGGGTTTGATAGCAGTTAATTGGTTTCCCTAAAGTTCCTAAAACGATTACATTAAAGTTTACATGCTAACAAAAAAACTGTTAAAAATAGTGAATTTGCATTTTTTAAATCATAATTGATTTTAGTATTATTGAGTATTTATAAACATTTGCTGATGTTATTTATTTAAGACTTAAACATTGTATAAGGTCAGTGACGGAGCTATTCGGATAAAAAAGAAACAATTTTACATTTTTATAATCGAATTAGAAAAAAAAGATGGTTATTGAATCCTTTTGAAACAAAATAGCTGTACAAAGCTTTTTGTTTTTCGGCTAACTGCGTGATTTCCGACTCAACCAATAATTCTCGCATTTGGCGACTTGGTGATGTTACATCTAATGGACACTGTTAAAATTTTACTGTGATAACCAATAACATAAGACAAGACACGTGTCCATTATGCAAGTAGCTTGCACTGTAACTAAAACTGAATGAAATGTCATGGCAACTTGCATGCAAGCTATTTCTAGTAAGCAAACTTCTTGTAGCTTGCTGTTTGTGTGCACGCTACTTGCACAGTGGAAATGCGACTTTATCTTTAAAAAACTGTGTACCAATGAATTGTAAGGTAAAAAATCAAACATCGGAAGGTTTTTCAAATAGGTTTACTGGTCGCTTATTATCCAGTTACTGTTGTTAGTAATAAGATAAGTACGTAAAATACCGTAAGATTTAGCCTTAGATTATGTAGGGACTTACATAATCATACTTTAGGCTTTACTATTATAATATTAATTTTAATGCTAATAAATAATTAATTTACTTTTAAATTGTGTTTTTACTTCGTAGATACAACTTCTTGACCAATAATAGTCCTTATTTTCATCCTAGCCTGTTACCAAGACTTGGGTGACTCCAACAGAAATTATGCACCTGAATTTAATGGCTTGCAAGAAGCTACTGTCATTCGTCCTCCGCAACTAAACTAGTAAAGAAACCAGTATCCTAAGGTTAGACCAATTGTTGTACTTTTAATGGTACCTACTAAATTGTTACTGTGTTTTCAGTTTGTTCGAAGATAGTCATTGGTTACCAAGACCTCAACTATTTCTTTTCTAAAGTGTGAATTCCGTATTAATTTATGACCAGGTATTAAAAAAACAATTATTTTCAGATCTGAACCCTGTTTTTGCGCAATCTCAGCGAGGTAACCCGGTTATCATGATCGGTCAGTATCGATTTAATCGGGTTAATAAGTACGGCAGCAGGACCAGATGGGTGTGCGTCAAAGCTAAAGCTGGCTGCAGAGCTTCCCTCCACACCATGGACAATGCCATAGTCCGAGTATGGGGGTTCCACGACCCACTAGCCCATACCAGTGCCAATAGATTTTAAATCATTGAAGCGAATCGGAATCAACGTGGCCGGGGCCACAGCAGTGGCCCCAGATTTAAGACATGTCTCGTTTTTGCAATAAATATGCAATAATTTTCTTATAGCGTAAGTTATTGCATCTCTACGTAGGAATAGGCGGTATTTCGATACTGTGTACATTCCAGTTTCGGACATAAAAGTTGAAAATTCGGTCGCTGCAATCGACAAATCGGTTTTGATTTAGCGAAATTAATTCTACATAATCTTGACGCGGGAGATGGCTCTAGTTAAATGGCATAATTTGAGAGTTAGATCTTATTTTTTTTATAAAACTCACATCGACACTGATATGTCTGTGAAGTTGTTCAAGCTAAGCTCTATGTGAGCAGAATTGGTTCTTGGATCGCGGATCAAGTTTAAAAGTAAAGAACTCGGTCTTAAATAAGACTCCCAACCCTAAAGGGGGTCTCTAACTTAGCATAAGTAAATCGTTTGTTAACTTTTTTTTAACATCGATCAAAGTCGAGACGTGACTTATCCTGCATTCCCAGAAGTTGAATCGAAAGCAAATACTTCTCGAATCAATGGAAATATGACAAAAGGTGCTTCCCCCAATAGATGTTGCTTGTTGGAAAAGTTTACATATTGAGGCTTATTATTTTTTTGGTGAATGAAATAAAATGAATTATGATTGAAGTTTATATTGTAAGCAGTATTTTTACTAAGTTTTAGGGTGGGTTTTAGCAAATAAGTGTTACAATATAGTTTTAAGATGAAATTGTAGCATCGACTAACTTCATCAGTATAAGCTCTCGCACTCCAGTTACTAACATAAATATTACTTAGGTTTCGGTGGTGGATGAAATAGAGAATCTTTTATTCAGTATTTAATCATGAGTAATGTTTATCTTCAAATAGTTTACTACTTAAGATAAGATTACACGTGTATAATTTATGATTTTTTACAATCTCGTTTTATTATTTCCTTGGTCCTATTTCCCGTTTGTATTCAAAATCGACCTATTCGTAAAAAAACAAAAATAAGTAGTTCCAATAAGTCGTAGACACGAGAACAATTTAAACACATTACATTATATACATTACATTACATTATATACATTACATTACATTATATGATACATTTCTAGTTTATGCTGACCTCTCATTGTGCGGAAATTCCGTATAATAAGAGGTCAGCTTATACTGGATAGTATAGCTTGATTTGTCGTCGTGTGTACAAAGTTTTAGTATAGTGGAGTCCACTTATAACGACGCTTACAACCTATCTAAACGATAAAATAAATGAAGAGCTATTATTGTTTACTAATTTTGAATTAAACAATATTTCTACGAAATAAAAATGGTAAGTTTAGGATACTAAAGTTGAAACAAGAAATATCCAAAGTATAAAACGCAGATAAGCTATTTACTCTATCCCATAGTATACTGTAAATAATTTCAATAGAGTTGTTATTGTATTATTTCATCTTTTTATGATGTGTAAAACAGGTTTTTACATCTACGCAAAAAAGTTATCAACATACAGGATGTCCAGTAAATAGTACGACATACTGCGGGGGGTGATAGCTTGGCTCAATAATAATAATAATAATAATAAATTTATTTGTTAGAATATTGTTGTTACATAGGTGTTACACATAAATTGATGTCCATAATATTCTGCTGTTTCCAGCGTACAAATATTTCAAAGAATTAAAATAAACAGTGAAGCAATATATCGTAATTAAACCATACAATGTCTAGGATAAGGAAAACGTTAAATATTATAGAATACAATGGTTATGAATTATAATGTCAAGAATTATTAAATATAATGCAAAAAAAAAAATAAAAAAAAATTACATTAATTCCATTCAATTATTAGGAGCGTAAGGTGGGATGTCGTCTAATTTAAATTTTGACTCAAATTTTTCATTTAAAAACTCATTTGTTGAGTAATAACCCTTATGCAATAGGAAGTTAAATAACTTATTTTTAAATGTCATGAAGTTAAGGCTTTTAAAAACATTAGGTAATTTATTATAAATAGTAATTGCCATACAGTAAACATTATTAGAAAATAGTTTAATTCTTTGTTGGGCTACATATAATTTGTGGATATTACGACTTTTTCTTATTACAACATCATTATGTACTTGAAATAAAGCTTTGTTTTGATGTACAAAGATACAGAGTTCGTACCAGTTCGTTCGTTCGTTGTTTTGATGTACAAAGATACAGAGTTCGTACAGAGTTAGTACCTACCAGAATAACACATAATATTTTTCGCAAAATGGTACGGTTTTCAAGTTCTACAAAATTTTCCTAAATATCGAAAAATCTAATTTTATACAAACTTGTAATAAAAAATCCTTTCCTCGTATTTTTTTAGATCAGATTACTCGTGAATCTTTATTCTACTCATTGATAAGTTTTTTTTTTCAAAACGAATAAAATGTTCACAAAATAAAAATTTTACAATTTTCGATATTTTAGAAAATTTTGTATAATTTAAAAACCGTAACGTTTTGGAGAACATGTTATGTGCTATTTTGGTAGGTATTGACCTAACCTATCACTCCCCGCAGTATGTCGTACTATTTACTGGAACCCTGTAAAAGCAAAAAAATTTTTTGCTCTCCTGTTAAATTTCGTTTTTCATCTTATGCTTTTTTCCCTGAGGGTTTGGTTGTACTAAGCGGTAAATATTTGCATATTTTCGGATGTCGTGTATAATGATTAACCTTTGAAGCGCGTGGCTAAATATCAATTAGCGCGCGACTACGAATTGAAAAAAATGATAAGTACCTACAATAAATATATTAGGCTTTTTCAATACTTAGAGCTATGAAGCAATTTAAGTAATTGTTGTAAATCATATCTCTATTGAATAATCATTTTAGTTGTACCACGCAGTTTATAGGACGAAAATAGAACAAAAAACCATGCATGTTCTCTGTCGCAGAAATACGACACGCGCGGTAGGGGCACGGAAATATTTGTCGCAGAAATGCGACTCAAGCGGTTAAAAGGTTAAGGAAATGTTACAGTATTTTTTATTATACACCGATTTATTTATAAGTTTAACCTCGAAGTGATTGTTTATTTACAAACTAAATTAACGTGTAGTTATAATTGGAAGAATATTCTTATTTTCTCTTGAAAATGTGACGTCATTTAAAGCGGTTAGTCGCTATATCTGTAATCGTCTGATCGTTGTCAACAGCCTTTTCTCTTTAACAGTTTCAATGAAAGCCAAACTAAATGCTGTTCTTAAGGCCTTGTCAGACAGAGAGCGTGGCTCGGTGTGATATTCACGTCGCGTGATGATCGCGTGTGTGCGTGCTATGACAATGTATGGAAGACGCCACACAGAGACTGCCACGCGAAGTGTGCCAAGACACGCGATCAACACGCGACTTGAATATCACACCCAGTCACGCTCTCTGTCTGACCAGACCTTTAAGTTGCTATAAGCGGTTGGTCGTTATAAGCGAAGTCGTAATAAACGGATTCCACTGTAATTCCAGTTTTGGGCAAGACGTGAAGTTTCTTATCTTCATAAAAATTATAGAAAATAGACAATTCAGGAGCCTAATTCTACTGGCAGAAAAAACGGTCATCTATCGCAACCGATCTGCAGTCGAACTGTTCATTCAGACAGTTTTCCGTTTACAAAACTGTCAAACTGTTTGACAATAAAAACAAAACGAAATAGTTTGACAGGTTTCGTGAACGAAAATTGGATGACGGTTGAGGTTCGTTTACGGTTTGGCATCAACCTTTTTCTATCATTATTTCCATTTTTTCTCATAATGATTTTGACTAATTAATATTTTTGTAATGTTTAATTTTGTGTTTCAGTCCATAAGGTGTTCACTAACAGAGGCACGATTATGCTCAAAGTTGGCAGCTACAGGTTCACTAGAGGTGTGACTTCAGGTCCCAAATCTAGATGGCAATGCGCCACTAAAACTAGGACCAAGTGCAAAGCTACCATCACCACTGTTTACGATAAAGTTACAAGAATTTATTTGGAGCATAATCATTAAATGTACAATGTTATTCGAAAAAGGGTTACTAATCTAAAAGAGAATTTAAGTACATGATAGTCATTAACTTTTGTTCTACAACTTTCCCCAAAAGTCAATAGTTTTACAGAAATCGCTCTTCAAAGATTTCATAAAAAATACTCCGCCTATCCATCAATAGCTTTTTTCTTTTTATTTTATTTAGCATAGACACAGAATAATTACATCAATACATACTAGTAAAAACAATTTCCAAGTTTGAGTTACTAATTACATAAATGAAATCTATCATTAGTGGCATTTACATTTTAGGTCAATGTGGAGTTACGGATTAGAAGTCCTATCTTCTGAATTCGTAAGTAAGCCGGAATGTTGATTAATTGAAAAAAAAGCATGGAAATAGAAATCAACGACTTTTGAAATTTTGACACTTGTAGTAAAACAGTCGTCTGTGATACTCGAAGTGGTATGGGGATTAGTATCTCCTTTCCGACAAACCTTGTATATTATTATTATCTAATATTTAGGAAATATTTTGTTCCTACCTTAGTTACGGAACTGAGAGTTCATGGATACTTATTTCTTATTACTGCCAGTTTTGGGTTCGTTAAAATGCAATGCAATGAATGAATAAAATTATCTTTATCTATACGTAATGCTTTACTTTGGCTTCTTTTTTGATTTGGTTGGACCGCTTCATTCGTATGAAGTCGCAAGCGCAGCTGCGGAGCGTGAGGTTCTAGTTTATTTAACAAGTCGAGAAAAGCGTTATCGGATTTTTCTATAACGAAATTGTTAATGGTTTGACAAGTATCGGGCTGGTACTGAGAATTATATGTTATATTTATTAGAAGGGCCAAGTCTATTGAGACTTGACCCCCCTTTTTTTTACTATCGTGGGGAAATCCTCATGGACTATCCCCCGTCTGGGGAAGACGGGGGGGTGTGCCGGACTCTTACCGGCTAAAACCACCACGGTGTCCCTCCTTCTGACCTAAGGCCGGGGTCGCGGGATTCCTATTGCATGCACCGCAACCCCGGCAGGTCTTGGTCCACCAATTACTGGTGAACCTCTCCACTGTAGGGCCCCACACCACGACCTCCTGAGAGGCGCAGGGGGCACCCCACATCACCGGCGCACCAGAACACATGGTACGCCGTGACCACCCCGTGGACCAAACAAGTACATGGGCGCCAGACTACCCCGTGTCTGGGCACCCCTGGTTCCCCTGCGACGGGTCAGGTTAGTGGCCCCGCCGCCTACCACTTTTCGGCCGCAGAGGATAGGGAGAGCGGCCAACTAAACACCGACACTCCTCTCCCCCTGCGGCCCCACCGTGTCCGCCATCTGACGGTGGCGGCCCCGACAGGCCGCGGAAGGTAGGGAGAACGGCGCACCGTAATACCGGCACTCCTCTCCCGCCGCGGCCTCCACCCTTCAGCCGCAATGCCTCCCATAAGACATCGCGGCCCTCCTCAGTTGCGATGTCGCCCAGGCGACACCGCAACCTACTTGGCCGCTACGTCGAGGGCTTCCAGGCCCAAGCCCCGACGAGCAGCCCCTCCTCGGGTTCCTCTTCGCTTCACCGTGGGGCTCGAAGCCACGGCTACTAAGCCCCCCCGCAACGACAATGCGGGAACCCACCGGGGGGGGAGACTTGACCCCCCTATTATGTGGGACTTGCTACCTTGGCGTGTACAACTGTACACCTCTACGAAACCTTTCGTAGAATGTGGTGTGTGTGTGATAATTAATGTATTTTATTATAAAATTTGATAATATTTTATTTTGTCTTTCAGTTCGGAGGTTGTACACTGATAGGGGTACGGTCATGCTTATGGTGGGAGATCGTAAGTTCAGTAAGTCCTTTGCATCAGGAACAAGGGTTAGATGGCGATGTTCTTTAAAAACTAGAACTAAGTGCAAAGCAGCACTCACTACGATTGAAGACGAGATTATCAAATGTTATATGGAACACAATCATGATTAGTGATGATTAGACTCAAAAGGTTATTAGATTTTATACAGATGTAATACTTAGGTATCTACTAATGAAATGCTATATTTAATTACGAATTTATAAAACGGTTGAACCTTATTTTCGATTTTAAATCAAACTACAACTACGGAATTCTGGATTCAATTTTTGTGAGAATAGTATAGGTGAGTACCTACCTGTGTCAAATAAACGTTATGAATATTTATAATTATGTTTTTTATTTTTTATGTATAGATGTATAACTGAACCTCCTGAATTATTTTTCGTTCTTTACTCTGACAATTTTGTTTTTCACTTGCTTAAGTTCTTTTTTGTTCTATTTTTTTTAGTAGTGAAAATACTGACAAGTAGAGGGTCTATTGTGTTAATGGCCGACGGCCAACATTTCCACAAGCAGAAGGTGGTCGGATCCAAAGTAAGATGGCAGTGTGCTAAGAAAATGGCCTTGAAATGTAAAGCCGCGATAACTACTCACGGGGATACTGTGTTAAAAACTAATCTTGAGCATAACCATGAAAAAATTCTATATAACCCTAATCTTACCGTTTGTGTAGTACACAAACTGTTTTCTTTAGGGAATGCAGTAATGAAATACTGGCCACCCATACCTAAACAGTATTAAACAGTATTTATTATAAACAGTCAACCTTTAAATGACAAAATTACAACGGCTCTTTTTGTACCCTACGATACGAAACGCAAATAATAAAATCAGGGCCCAATTTCACACATAGTTGGTCATGATTTGATATTTTAATAGAATAATGACACTGGAACAGTGAATGAACCTTCGAATAGTGTTAACTTAGGGCGCTTTTAATTTAGACGTTTCGTGTCGGACCGTTGCGGTGCCGGAAAGGTGCGTTCGTCGTATTGCGCACGGACGGTTGTTTGTTTTCATACAGAGAACGCGGTGCGGCAGCAGTGCGGCGTCGGTACCGCGAACGCTCGACAACACGCACTGTTGCCGCACCGCGTTCTCTTTATGAAAACAAACGACCGTCCGTGCGCATTACGACAAATGCTCCTTTCGGCACCGCAGCGGTCCGACACGAAACGTCTAAATTAAAAGCGCCCTTAGAGCTCGTTCACACAGCGGATCCGTTTCAACGGATCTGTCGGTACTGGATGTGTTGTTCACATCTGTACCGACGGATCAGTTAAACAAATGGCAGCTGCGTCGCATCTGGCAGGCGGGATACGATAAAAAGAACGGATCCAGTATTTTCTACTGGATTCGGAATACTGTCGTGTATGTGAACTCGCTCATACAACTACAGGCGCCATTACCAAAATAAAAACAGATCCGCTAAAACGGATCCTGTAAACAGTTTCTGTGTGAACTAGCTGTACGGGTGAATTTGGTTTAATTTTAATCATTATGTAGTATTTTTTAGTAATTCTCATTTTCAATATGTATTAATTATCCTTAAAATTATTGTTAACACTTTATTTTATTATAGCTATTAGGTACCTTATGTTTATTTTATTAACTCATATTATACGTCTCAGTTTTTATTTGTTTGTTGTTTTTATTTTCATTTCATATTTTTCTGGTTTGGATCTTGATCAGTTAGCAGTTTATACACCGTGACACCTTGGTACTTGGTACATTGGCACAAGTATTGGTACACAAACCAGATATGAAAAATAATTATGACGTGTCAAATTTTGTGCTACTTATAATTGTAGTAGATACACTAATAGATGATGGCCCATGGTAATGGTACTTTTTTACAGTTTCATGAACGTGTCCGTTATGAAGGCATTTATAATTTTCACAGAGAATAATCCAGAGTCGGAGAAAACATTTTCAAGTTTTGTTTTTACATAATAAAACCATTATTTAATGAAATAAAATGAAAAGTAAACAAACTTATTTTTTTCCTATTGGATTGCTTGTATATGGTCTTGTGGACCGTTTCTACGTAACCGAGCAGATATTGGCGAGACCTGTAGGGTCTCCAACCAATCAAACCTAATTAAAAACATCTATACCTAATATAATATCTCATATTCTGATGGGCCGATAAGTTACATTTCTGGAAGATATATTTTAAAAAAGAAATGATTATGAAAAACAATAGCTGAAATGAAAGACACATTT
The DNA here is from genome assembly GCA_910594945.2 of Amphipyra berbera. Lineage (NCBI taxonomy): Eukaryota > Metazoa > Arthropoda > Insecta > Lepidoptera > Noctuidae > Amphipyra > Amphipyra berbera. The sequence goes on along the minus strand of OU343128.1, from coordinate 17,045,491 downwards.
TAAACTTTATATTCATGATTATTCATAGTATTACCACAGTATTTGGATGTAAGATTTTATAACATTTATTCTCTATGGTTGTAGTGAAAATGATCACTTCAAACAGAGGAAGTCAAATGCTGCTGGCAGGGGGAATTCGTTTCTACAAGGAGAAGTCAATTGGCCCCAAAATAAGATGGCAGTGCGCCTTCAGAAGATTCTACAAATGTAAAGCTTTTATAAGAACTATAGAGGGTAATGTGGTCTGTACTAATTTTCAACATAACCACTAACTACCCAATGACTAGCCTCTATGACCGTACAATAGCTTAAACCAGCGGTCGGCAACCTTTTGGCAGGCCAGGGCCGCAAGGTGGCAAAATAACTAAAGGCGGGCCGCACTTGTGATATTAACCCCAGAAGCCCAATATACCTACGCATAATTGGTCATATCCCATAGAAAAATGAAAATGCTATTAAAATTGTTAAACAAATAAGACGCAAGTAAGACGTCCGCGGGCCGCATGTTGCCGACCGCTGGCTTAAACAATTAAACCAAAGATTAAACAAAGTCTAACTTGTCCGTTGTGTTGTCGTCTTGTTTTTAATTAAACACTTTATTATTCTTACTTGTATATTTCTTTATACTTCTTTTACAAAATCTTATCTTGCTGAGGCGTTTGCTGATTTTTTCTCCAGTGTATTTCTGCCTGAATCACCTAAGCTAGATGTGGAAAATACTAACTTAACTTCAAGCAGCTATGCTCATATTTATGAGATTACCCCTAGTGACGTAGCTACGGGTATTCGTAACCTGAAATCAGGTAGTTCTGTTGGACCTGATAGCATTCCCCCGTGGTTTCTTAAGCAGGGAATTAAATGTTTGATTGATCCACTTTGCCACCTATTTAACGTGGCCTTAAAGACTGGAAGTTACCCTTCACAATGGAAGCTGTCTAGAGTCATTCCCATCCCTAAAAGCGCAAAAAAGTCATCAGTAGATGAATATCGCTCGATTGCTATACTGTCAACATTGCCAAAAATTTTTGAACGTATTTTACATTCAGAAATTTATAGACAAGTCGAGCCATTCTTGTGTAATTAACAACACGGCTTTAGACAAAAGAGGTCTATTAACACGAACCTTCTGACTATTGTCGACTATATTTCCACCCGACTTGACAGTGGAGGGCAAGTTGATGTACTGTACCTTGACTTCCGGAAGGCGTTTGACAGGGTTAACAATGATATACTGCTGGAAAAGCTGAGTGCTCTGGGTTTTTCCCCCGGTCTTCTTCGTTTCTTTGCTGATTATCTTCGCGATCGCCAGCAGTTTGTTCGACTCGGGCCTTACGACTCTCGACCATACCACACGCGTTCTGGAGTGAGTCAAGGATCGATTCTCGGACCGCTCTTGTTCATTCTCATGATAAATGATCTTCCCACAGTCATCAAATATGCGAAATCTCTTCTTTATGCGGATGATTTAAAGCTATTTCTAGAAATTAAAAATGAGGAGGACTGTTTGATGCTCCAGCGAGACATTGATTCAGTGTACCATTGGGGCGTTAAAAATGGAATGGAATTCAATTCCAGCAAATGCTTCCAAATGACCTTCAGCCGGAAGCGACACCCCATTGAATTTCTCTATAAACTAGACTGTAATATTATATCAAGATCTACTACAATTAAAGATTTGGGTATTACATTCGATCACAAGCTCACTTTCCATGATCACTTCACATCACTGGCTAAAGAGTCTTTTCGACGACTAGGATTTGTTCTTCGGAATTCTAACGACTTCCAAAACATAGGTGATCAAGCTCATTTTCAGTACCTTGGTCCGATGCAAACTTGAGTCAAGTGCATGTGTATGGCATCCGCATCAGAGCACGTATACACTCTCATTAGAAAAAGTACAAAAAGCTTTCTTAAGGTACCTATACAAGCGCATGTATGGTTATTACCCTTTTAAGTACCCAACTAAATTCCTCTTAGGTTACTTGGGGTATAACTCTTTAGAGGTTAGAAGGTCTAATGACCAACTATTAATGATGTGCAAGATCCTTCGAGGAAAAGTAGATGCCCCTGACCTTATTTGTGAGTTGTGCCGATTGTTTGTACCCAATAATTACCGTCGGAACAGAAAACATAAACTGTTTGCTGTTCCGATATGTCGTACTGTGGCTCGTTCACGATCACCCATACCGCGAAGTCTAACCGCACTCAATGCTCTCCTGGACGCCAGACCGAATTTTGATGTGTTTGCTGATGAATGGAAGGTGATTTTATCGGAATGCCTGGATTACTGCGAGAGGAATGTATCACGAACGTTTTAAATTCTCTTTTTAGTTATTCTATGTTATAAAATAATTATAATTGTACGTGATCTGTTTGCGGATGAATGGAAGAATAAATTGTCAGGTGCATTGTGAGGGCTGTGTGAAAGAGGTGTCTCATATTGTTATATATATATATATATATTTTAATCATTATTTTTCGTTCCATTGTTTTGTATGTATCTTCTTCCATTCCTGTTCATTTTTCTATCTTTAATTATTGTAATTGGTCTAAGACCGTTTTAATTAAAGTAAAAATAAATAAATAAATTAACATTAACACTATTAAAACGTAACGTAGTTTCGGTTTTTTCCTTGTCGTTACGCGACATTATCGTAGGTTCGTCCATGATGCTAAGGCGACGACTGAGATCTTGTTTGACACCGTTCACCTTTAAACTTGTTTGTCAAACACGCCGTCAATCAAGATTTTAAGCAAACGCGTTAAACACGTATAATGTTTGACAAACGTATCAAACAAAGCTGTATACTACCAAATAATCTGACAAACGCGTAAAATTTGACAAACAATTTGGTCGTTTACAGGGCGCTTTTTTGACGCGTTTGTCAAACAGTCTACGTGTTTGACGGGTTTGATGGAAATCTTGATTGTCGGCGTGTTTGACAAACAACTTTGAAGGTGAGCGGCGGTGTTTGTCAAACAAGATCTGAGTCATCGCCTTGGCATCTTGGAGGACACCACGATAACGTGACATCATGACAAGGAGTAAACGGAAACTACGGGCAAGTTGGACTTTGTTTGATTTTTGGTTTGATCGTTTACAGGGCACTTAACAGGCATACGATTTAGTATAAATATGTAGTATATGTAATCTATTTTTATATGCCAAATACAGGACTTTCACTACCGAAACAAAGCCTTCTAGCTTTATCATAAGTAAAGGGTATTTAGTATAAGATTTTTGTAAGCAATATTTACTAATAAAAAACTAACATAAGTTAAAAAAAAGACACTGGTCTTTCGGCTTCTGCGTTGCGGGCCGCGGGTTCCATTTCCGCACGGAACAAATATTTGTATGACCTACATATAGTTGTTCCGGGTCTGGGTGATAGTGCATGTGACATTTATTTCTGTAAACGCACCCACGATACAAGAGAAATTATTAGTGTGGGATTAGAAATGTAGTCTAAATGTAAAGCGTAGGTACCCATACCCAAAAACACCAATGTTGTCGAATAAGTCGGAAACAACCACAATCTATTGTAGGTATTGTTATGGAATTAATAAAGAGCAAAGAGTATAATAATAATACATAAAGAGTTTAATGAATATACATCGTTTATTATACCCCTATACCAGGGGTCGGCAACCTGCGGCTCGCGAGCCGCATGCGGCTCTTTCGATGTAAAGTTGCGGCTCTCCAGTTCCATACGCAAAAAAAAAATATTTTACTATCAAATACCTTAAACCATGCAATCTATCCATAATTGAGTACTATAATATACCTATAGTATGACTGAAATATACTGACTATGACTGAGAGATAGATATAGGTAGTAACTATATCTAAATGTTCGTTTTGTATTTTTTTTAAAGGTACTTAAATATTTTTTCTTAACGCCAATTTAAAGTTATTAATTAATTACAGGACAACCTGTATAAGCAAATACTATAATATTGAAACGAAATTTTTTTGTGACTCTTGAAAACTGAAATTTTGTAAATTGCAACTTTTGACTCTTCGGTCTCAAAGGGTTGCCGACCCCTGCCCTATACTATACACACTACTAATGTGTATATTTGCATATAAAGTACTTATACCTACTGTAAATATTTATTTTATTAAAAACGGAAAATGCTGTTGCAGTTTAAGGTAAGATATAAGCCTTTTTAGCCTTGCATGATAAACCCTTTTTCCTTCTAAGGTACTTTACAAATAATTTTGTTCTTAATGCTTCCAGTGACAAGTTACATATCAAGTAGAGGCAAACCAATGCTGGTGGCCGGGGGGTTTCGTTTCCACAAGGAAAAGACATTTGGATTAAAGAAAAGGTGGCAATGCTCCTTCAGAAAACGTTACAAATGTAAAGCCTTTATCACAACTATCGATGGCGTGGCTATAAAGTCTAATTTTTATCATAACCATAGTTAAAATATACTTGGACAACAGCATTCACAATTTGGTGTTTAGCCATACATGTTAGTAGGCGACGGGCTAGTAGCCTAGCCGTCGTGTTGTCGTCTAAATTACCGTTTACGTAGCAAATATAGTTAGTTACTGAGGTCCTGAGGTGGCCCATAACCGCACTCACATAGGTACCTAATAGGTATATCGGTTAAGGTGAATCTGTCAGCCGTCCCGTGAAATTATTATTTAAGTTAAGCATGAACATTTATGACACTTTGTTCTGGATTTTGCGTTTACTACACATTGCATTGTATTTATATAAATACTAGCGGCCCGTCCCGGCTTCGCACGGGTGGACATTTTTCTCGTTTTTGCAACATTTTTCATTTATGCTTCGCTCCTATTGGTCGTAACGTGATGTCATATAACCTATAACCTTCCTCGATAAATGGACTATCCAACACAAACAGAATTTTTCAATTCCAACCAGTAGTTCCTGAGATTAGCGCGTTCAAAAAAACAAACAAACAAACTCTTCAGCTTTATAATATTAGTATAGATTAATTTAACATAAAAACGATGCTTATTGTGTATTCATTTGATAAATCAATTTTGGGTTTGTTTTACATAAATCCAGTAAAATGTTCTTTTTAAACGGCAAAAAAATACTTAATTAAATACAATGCATTATTTGGTAACCGCCAATAATAAAATACTCAAACGCTACTACATTTTAAGTTGCCGTTAATTTCGTGCTGTCTCTGTCACTTCGCCTTAGCGTGACAGTGACAGCACGAGACTTAACGGCAACTTAAAATTGAGTAGCATATTTTGAGTATTCGACCAAAAGATGTTCATATTTTACAAGTATCTTCGCTTGATTTGCCAGGTATACTTGAAAGCGGATTATATATAAGCTTGATTTTCTTTTATGTGTACGCAACGTTAGTGAGGATGGTGAGCTGAATTTTCATGTGTGTGAGCTAAAAGTAGTTGCATATTTTATGAATGCTTTACAACAATTATATCACGTCATCGTCCATCACCAAATAAATCTAATATATATAATTTGACATCCAGTAATACATAAATAATGAAGTAATAGTACATATTACGTCAGTTTAACCGATTTTTATTTCATTCTGTACGTCGACGATTTGATGTAATATTTAATAAACCATATTTATCTAAATCCTTAATTAAAAAAAATACCCTCTTCTACTATTAATCTCTCCTTCAAAGGGGTACCAGTAGATTTTTTACACCCTGTATATGGTGTACTCAAAGCACAAATAGCGCGATTCAAAACCAACCAGCACTTGCGGTTTTTTTATCATTTAATATAATTATTAAATAAATAATTTAATATAATATCATATTATGACGGTCTGTCACGTACTCCTATTTAATAACATAAGATTATATTTATTTTAAAACCATAATACGATTCCGGCCATTTAGAAACACATTTAATCTTTAAATTATGGGAAACAAACAACAGAGCGGTTGCCGAGAGAATCCGTAAACTATTTTAGTTTATTGTAGGTTGACGTTATAAACGAACAAAATATAATATTCGGTTCGGTTGAACGGTTGAACCCAAAGACGTCACAACTACAGTTGAACCGAAGATGAACCGAAACGGTGGGTCGTTGTTCATTAGTAGATTACGAAAACTGTTGGTTGGTTCGGCTTCGGTCCATTTGCGATTGATCAACGTTTTGGCCCCTGAGTCAACCAATGTCTCGGGAAAGACTCACTAGTGTCAACTAGAAATTATATATTCAAAATATCAATATAATTTCAGTGATAGTTCCAGTACATGAGAAACAGACAAATAGGGGCACTTCGATGCTAGAGGCTGGCGGTTTTAGTTTCTACAAGGACAGGTTTAATGGTAGCAGAACAAGATGGCTCTGTTCCACCAGAAGACGGTCAAAATGTAAAGCTTACGTCACAACAACTCCGGAGGGAGAAGTTATAGATTCTAATTTTGAACATAACCATAGGATAATGGAGGGAATCATGACCCTGCCCTGCTATGATGTTAGCTTGGCCTATAGAAATAATTGATGACAAGGTGTGCTATTACGGCCTGAACAGGCCGTTTACGTTCAGTAATTTTAGAACTAAGATGTGATGTAACCAAAGCCATTGGCCGATGCGCATTTGAATCTTAGGAGGGTCTCGGCTAAGATGAGTAACCGATGTATATGACATAAAATTTAATACAATTTGTGTATACAACGTGTTACATGATAATTCCCCATGAAAAAGAAAATATTTATTAAACCGAAAAACAGTGCCAACCCTAATAACCTGTCACGAAATTAGGAAAGAATGTAAAGAATTTTCTGGGTAATCTACTTTTGAGTTTTGTTTTCAGGGTTGCGTTTCAATGGCGATTATTTTATGTTTTATCCAAATTTTTTTTTGGGTCATACTACGGTTTTCAGATATTGCCAACAGACTCTTTACAAGGGACCTTTTAACCCGCTTTCGGCTTTAGGGGTATTTTTGTAACACGTGGTATATGTGAAAATATATTGAATATTACTGGAAAATGATTATTCATTTGAAGATACAAGTGTATTTCGTAAGGAAATTATTGGTATTCCTTCAGTTTTCCATAGCGTCCACACTCTTTCCTTGACATGTTTACTCAGTCGTCGTCAATGTGAACTGCTTAAAAATAAATTTCTTTCATACAAGTTGACCCGCTGAACTTCGTACCCTCTAAAATGTTGACTTAAATTTTTTTCTGATTTTCCTTTTTTCCTAAACGATTGAGGAGAACAAAAAAAAAACAAATCAGTTAAGCCATTTTCTAATTTTTGCGAGACTTACGCGCGGCAATTGATTTTTATAAACGAATGTGATTCCTACAAATCTCGTGAGGTACACTGTTGACAGTTTTTTTTTTAAAAACGTTGCCCCACACTAGGATTTCTCCTGTATCGTGAGTGCGTTTACAAACACAAATCTTCACACGCACAAACATCCAGATCCGGAACAACTATCTGTAGGCCACACAAATATTTGTTCCGTGCGGGAATCGAACCCACGATCCGTAGCGCAGAAGCCGATTGCTCAGCCACTGCACCAAACGTGTCGTCAAATAGATAAACCCGAAAAGGACAAGTTTGGATTCAATAAAATAAAAAATTACAAGAAGTAAACATGTGTTCTTAACGTAAGGCATTTTAGCGCCCCGAGTGAAATGAGCGCGCGGCGAGCGATTGCCGCGCAATTCGCTCGGGGCGCTAAAATGCCTCACGTTAAGAACACATGTTTACTTTATGTAATTATTGAATCCAAAAGTATCCCGTGCAGGGTCTATCTATGTCAGCAGTACATCACGAGGTTTGAAGGAATTACATGATTTCGTTTACACCCTGTATAGAGTAGCGACACACCATGCCGAAATTAAGCAGGCGGACTTCAACGTTTTACGTCGCATCTTGTCGATTAGCCGAATGTCGCGGTCGGCGGAATTTCGGCAGTAACGCATTCTGTGCATTTTGAATAGGAAGCGACACGCCAATACGCGACTGCAATTTTAGCAATCGAATTTAAGACTGAATTGTAAAATCTTGACGTCCATTTCGCAAAACCATGTACGTAATCAGGTTGGGTGTAATTTCAGCCTTGGTGTGTTGTGGCAACCGTATACGTCAAAAATCCGCTGAACTTCGATCGCATAAGTTCGACATGGTGTGTCGCAGTGTCGCTGCACAAAGATAAGACTACCAGGTGCTTAATAAACTCAAACAATCGCAGCCTATCAGTCCACAACTATAATAATGTGCATGTGAAGTTGAGATTTGTGCCTGTAAACGTAACCACGATACCTATAATGAACATCCTTTTTCTTTTTTTTTCATCGTTGGAAAATCCTCATGTATAGGTATGTCCCTCGCCCGGGGAAGGCGAGGGGGTCTGCTGGATTCTTACCGGCTAAAAACCAACGGTGTCCCTCCTTCTAACCTAAGGCCGGGGTTACGGGATTTGCTATTGCGTGCACTGCAACCCCGGCACAATGAACACAATGAACATCCTAGATTGGGAAAACTTTTTTTAATAAACAAAATAAAAATAGTTGGGTTGTGAACGCTACTGATAACGCTACGCAATGTGATATATAAAACCCTGAATAACAAAAACAAATTTAAATTTTAGTGCAGCTGAAACGGACGCAAAGAGGTACTTTGATGTTAGAAGTTGGCGGCTTTCATTTCTACAAGTTCAACTCGGTTGGTATTAAAACAAGATGGCTGTGTTCAACCAGATTGCAGTCGAAATGTAAAGCTTCCATCATAACTATAGATGGGATGGTAGTAAAATATAATTTGGAACATAACCACCATGCCTAAACTAAAATAAGTAAGCTATGGCCCACTGCAGGGCACGGGCCTCTTCTCAGAATGAGAAAGGGTTAGGCCTTAGTTCATCACGCTACCTGGTGCGGATTGGCGGACTACACGCACTATCAAGAACAATTTTTTTTGACATTCCTGCCTATATTACTTATGTAGGTATATAAACTTTATGTACAATTTGTGTCATTTTTGAATTTGTTCAAGGTCCGCACCCATCACAGTGTGTAGTAAGCTTAGGTCACTGTGCCTTGTAGATAAGTTACTTAGCATTATGACGTACGTCTCTCGTGTGTAGATTCTCGGTATTTTTTAATATATTTTAGTTATCATAAATATCTAATTTTGTTTTTATTCAGAAGTATATGCATAGCATAAATAGTTCCAAATAAAAACTGTCATAGACATGCACATAAATTTATAAGGAAATAGAAATATACCAATTTATGAAGAACTGCGCATAATATTTGGAGTAAAACTACACATAGTATTATGCGCAGTTCTTTATAAATTGGTTGATTTCTATGCACTCGTGACAGCCGTATGTAAATGTAAGTATGTATAAATAAACAGATCCACTCAGGTATGAACTCAGATGTGATCTGAGGTCATGACCGTGGAATAAGCTGAAAGCTAAAGAAGTGTCCGTAGCATATGGTGGTGTATGACTTTGGGAGAATGGTATTAATACGTATATGTATTATGTGCAGACAGGAAAGGATCATAGTAAGATTTCTTTGTATTTATTTATATTTCTTCTGGTGTTTATTTTTCAGTAACGCAGTTCAGAACAAGTAGAGGTACGGTGATGTTGCTAGTTGGAGGATTCCGCTTCTCGAAAGAAAAAACTATGGGTATGAAAGTCCGATGGCAGTGTTCCGTGAGATCTCGGACTAAGTGTAAAGCGTTTCTCACAACAGTCGACGACCACGTACTGAGAAGTTGTTTAGAACACAATCATTACGAATAATGAGCAGATGAAATTCTCTAGTAAAAACACGTCGCTGCGGCGCCGCTGCGTTTGTAGACGAGACTGCGTCACAGCGACGTGTTTCTGCAGCACAGCGCAGGTTGGGCTCGGGGCAGAGAAAGGAAACCTTTTAACTCTTTTAATATCAAATCTGCCAAGCTAGACATTTTGTAACTTCTTGAAACCTCATTTCCATGCAATCTCGTATTACCATTAACGGGGTATAGAAGATTGATAAGCCATTTTCAATTTGATTTATGTGGTAAATCTCACCGAGGCCCTTCTTGAAGTCGATGCCAACAACGACTCAATACCGACTGGTTAATGTGGAATTTTATAAAAAATGTTAGATCACAATACACTGACTGTTTTCATTCAGGATATATGCTTTTAGCAGTTGATAAGTAGCTTGTCGTAGTCGTAAAAGAAACTGAACATTGGCCAACTAGGCGATGACACCGCCTTTTCGAATCTATTAGTTACTTCATGTTGTTGTAATTGGCTGGTATACTAGCGTTTAAGTAAGTTAGCGTTAACGTACCACGAACAAATCGCAGACGTTCTCAAAACGGGCCAGCTTGGTAGCATCCTAAACCGACGAGCATGCATGAGAAGGTTAATGAAGGTAGATGAAGCGAAAGGGATGTGTCAGGATCAGGATCAGGATCGTAGCAGGTGGGAATCTATAATCTCTGCCTACCTCAATGGGAAACAGGGGTGATTGTATGTATGTGAGTATATCTTCAGTGAAATCAAAGAGCCCGAATTGATGATAAGCTCTTTAGCTATTTGCTTGAACAGTCAGTGTCTTATAGTTTTATGTTTACCCCGACGTGACGCTAATACAGGACTAATTGTTAAGGAAAATTGGATAGGTAAGTTAAGAGTAGTATAGTGATGTTAAATTATATTTTATGTATAGTAAGAGGTGGTACTAATAATAAAAGTTATAATCTTATATTTTGATATGAAGTTGTTTTTACAACAATCGATTTTTGTACTTATTAAATTGTTAACTTAAAACTAAATAAAATGTTTTACAAAACTGAATTTTTATAATTAAATCTGTTTTTTATTATGAATTCGAGAAGAATTTTAAATAGTTATTGGTAGTCATAGAACCACATAGGGAGTGGAAGATAAATCTATTTTGTCATGGAATCCATTTTCACAAGCAATTCTTAAATGTTCTTTAACAATGTCAATGATTAAAACAAGAAGAGGGACTTGTTTGATGGTTGTGGAAAATCATTTTCAATTGCGTTTTTCTAGTCGATTCTTTCGTTGATTAGCAAGCGATCATATTTTTGTTTACCAATTATTTTCTTATTAACGATCAAATAATGTAGTGGAGATAGGTATATTTGTTAATGCTCGATCTTTAATTTGTTTTTATTGTTAAATCTGTTACAAATCGATCTGGTAGCAAAAAATGCGGTACAGCTATGTCGTTTTTACAAGTCTTGTTTTAATTTTAAGGCTTTTGCTATAAAGCTTACAAAATCTATACATCTATACAAATAATTAAAATTTAAGTCTCTGTTTGTACTGTCAAAATAACATCTTTTTACTTAATGCATGTCTATGTATATACAGTACTAAGAACAAAAAAAAAATAAAAAAAATTGTCTGTGTTTGTTTGTTTGGCCTTTTTCCGAAACAGCTAGACCGATTTTGACAGGACTTTCACTGGCAGATAGCTGAAAAAAGCTATAGCTATTTTAGCTATAGATAGCTAAAAATTAAAACCCATCCGACTTATACGCAGACGACATCGGGCACAGCTAGTATTTCATATTTGTGGTCGGATGGGGCGGTAAATTATCAAAGTCACCGGCATTAGTTCAGATATTCTGACAGAAAATAAATGTTATCTTTTATGTTGCAGTAAAAGAAATATTTACAGACAGAGGCACGGTGATGCTGCAAGTTGGAGGGTTCCGGTTCTCCCAGCAGAAGTACGCAGCGAGCCATGGCAGGATCAGGTGGCAATGTTCCATCAGGTCCAGGACCAAATGTACAGCCTTCATCACTACGTTGAATAAAAAAGTCATAAGATGCAGGTTAAACCATAATCACGAAAAAAATTGTTAAATTGTAATGTGTCTTAAATAAATTTTGATCTGATGAAATTGTTATTTTCGTTGATGATGGATTGCCACAGCGAGATGGCTTTTCTGGTAGATGTTATCTTCTGTTGGGAACAGTGTGTCTAGTACCTTAGTACAAAATGTAGTTGTACTAAAAATAAATTCCATAGATTTTGTTGTGTTCAATTTGTTTATATTGAGAAGCATCATGTCCGTTTTTTTAACCATTTCGTCCAATCATGAACCATTTCTGATGTATGACGTAAATGGATGGCACTTTAAGGGATTTCTAATACATGTATATCCTTTTCAGTAACCCTAAGATAATCTAAAGCAGACCTTTACCATTTCAGTGATGGAAATGGTAACGAATAGAGGGACACAGATGCTGATGGCGGATGGGTTCCGTTTCTCCAGATCCTACCAGAATGGCAGGAAGACTAGGTGGCAGTGTTCCACGAGGACTCGAACAAGATGCTCAGCTTTTTTAATAACCCTCGAGGGCATTATTTTAAGAAGCAATTTAATTCACAATCATACAGATTAACAGAAGATATATTTTTCGTAATAAAAGGTTTACAGATTTGTCGTGATGTTTAATTCTGAAAGGCTGAGTTCATTTTCTTGAAATTATCTGGTCTTACTCTTGACACTGATTTTCTTTTGCATCCTTCTAAATATATTCTTACCCCGGTCACTCACATGCGCGTAAACATTCGTACATTGTACGAATGTTTCCGTTTTGTATGGAACATGTTCGCATAGTCATTGCGAATGTCAGTCCCACACTTGTGGGTTCGCGTATTCGTGCGAATGGGAGTGACCCGCATTAGAACGTAGCAAATATGAGATGTACATAAAGAGTCTTTTCTTTCTTCTGGTGCCGCTTCACTACTAGAGGTTGGCCGTCAGGCTTATGAAACCATATCGTCACCGGAAAGCCAATACTACTTAAGCGCCATTTTGGCTAAAATGAGTTATATATTATATCGTTGGATTGGATTTTTTTTCTGCGTCGATTAGTTGGGATGTCGTATTTTATTCTATTATTTTACGAAATCCCAACTAATCGACGCAGGAAAAAATCCAATCCAACGATATAATACATAACTCATTTGAGCCAAAATGGCGCTTAAGTAGTATTGGCTTTCCGTTGATGATATCTATTCCTTGCCAGGCGGAAGACACGTTTTTGTAGTAATATAGATTCTTGGGAAAAAGCCCGTCCGTAGAAGTACTGCCACCATACCTATCTCTGGCGCCAAGTAGCAAACTGCGTTTCGGTTTGAAGAGTATGGATGCCGGTGACACTACAGGCACATCAGCGTTTTTAACTTTTTATCTAAGGTTGGCAACGCAATTTCGGTGTTGTAGGTGCAAGGCGGCAGGAACCACTTTCCATCAGGTCAGCATGTTAGCCATCACAACAAATATAAAAAAATAAAGCATAGCTCTGTAGTAATGCGTAAGGATTCTTCGCCAAGTTTAATTAGTATACAGGGTTATTGAAAACACACTTACACACTTTTGGCTGCTATATAGGTATACCTATTATCATTAAAAGTTACAACTTCTGTTCTATGAATTTTGTAAATACAAAAAAAACAATACAAATAGGTAAGCTTCTATGATTTTCTTTTTTTTTCGCACATAGTACAACAATTTTGGTATAATTGCATATAATTACATAATAATGCAAATTTACATAAAATTTCAGTTGAATGGATACAGACGGAGCGCGGCAGTGACATGTTGAGAGTAGGAGCTCACGAGTTTAGCCAGGGTACAGTAAGGAACCGTAAAATTCGTTGGGTGTGTTCCACTAGGACCCGCACTAAATGCAGAGCCACTCTTATGACCATCGATAAATGTGTGGTCAAGAGTTTTCTGGAACATAACCACTGATTGTTCTAAATATTTGTAAGTTTTTTTTGATTTAGTAGTACTTTTTGCTTTATTTCGTAATCTAAGATGCAGCTGTTACTCCACGATGCTTCTATTAAGTCTACGATACATCCATATTTTTGAATAGCATCAAATTCGATTAATTTTTAATTGTTTATTCTGTTGTAATCTATTGCATGTTTTTAATTATCCCATTTTCAACCATTTGAAGCCTATTTAAAAATAATATACGGCGCGAATGTATTGTTTAAGTTTTTATCATAGCTGATGCCATAGCAGATCTACGTTAATAATTAAAAGTTCAAAAATTCCAAACACATCTGCAAATATGGTTGAATCTGGATTTTTTTAATAAAAACATAAAATAATTAATATCTCAAAAACTACTAAACTTTGGTAGAACATTTGGTGGCTTAATTTGTTGCATTTCAACCCTACTATAATGTCCTGCAAGGAATACGTCGAGTTACCAGTAACCCTGTATATCCTGCATAAGTTACCCATCCTTTCTATGGAGCATCGCATGCCTTTATACACATTTACATTAATAGTTAAATCTAAACATTAATAGTTAATGAATTGCTTGTAATATTTTTAACATAACATAACGTCATCAGATGTGCCACAAACGTTTTAGCCGTCAAAGGTATTAGACGCTAAAAACCGCTATCCGAAAACTGTTGATGGGAGCGAGATCGTTACCATCTACTTAATATATTTGATATTACAGACGTATTTTTTTACATTTCAGTCGAATGGATACAGAAAGAGTGCGGCAATAAAATGGTGAAAGTAGGAAATTACAGGTTTAGTAAGTCTAAAGTTTTAAACAATAAAATTCGTTGGACGTGCTCCACTAAGACCCGTACTAGATGTAAAGCTTTTGTTACGACCATCGACGACTATGTAATCAAAAGGTTTTTGAAACACAATCACTGAATGAAACAAACCCGATTTTATATCTAATGTTTATACTGTACATGGAATCTATACTAATATTATAAAGCTGAAGAGTTTGTTTGTTTGTTTTTTTTAACGCGCTAATCTCAGGAACTACTGGTTCGAATTGAAAAATTATTTTTGTGTTGGATAGTCGACTTATCGAGGAAGGTTATAGGCTATATAACATCATGCTACGACCAATAGGAGCGGAGCATAAATGAAAAATGTTGCAAAAACGGGAATAATGTCTACACGTGCGAAGCCGGGACGGGCCGCTAGTTTGTCAGAAGTATAGCGACATACCATGCCGAAATTACGCAGCCGAACATCCTGCGTGATTACACTTGCAATGTCTTTTAAATTGCCCGCAACACACCGGGATGAAACTATGTCGCATCTTGCCAATATAAAAAACATTACAGGCGTAATCACTACGAAATTTTGTCGGCGTCATTTCGGCGTGGTGAGTTGCTACACTATACTTTGCCAAAATAATTAAATGTTTCGTTGTGCAAAATTAAATGTCGATTTTACTACGCAGTTTATTTAATATTCGCAAATCTTAGCATATAAACACATACTTCATAAATTGAATCTATACCTTTCTGTCTGTAACGAATAGTGGCCGGCACGTAACTTGGCAATAGTAGAGAAGTGAATTCCTCTCCTATCTTTCTTCTAAGCAGACATGTTTAAAAATAAATTATGGAAATAACCATAGAATAATGACAAGCAATAAAAGTGACCATTTTTTTGTTGCCCTAAGTGTACATGCGCAAACTTACTCCCACTACGCCAAAACCTTGCCAAGTTACGTGTCGCGACAATATTGGTTTTGACCGTAAGCATGTTTTGATTTTGAATCGTTAAATATAAGTACTTATAATCTGCATCTTTAATAGTTTCTTTCAGTTGTCCATTCAAGTATACATTTTTGTTCTGTACATACTTACATTGTATCTAAGTTTACGTTTCAGTTGAATGGGTACGGACGGAGTGGGGCAGTGAAATGTTGAAAATAGGAAATTACAAGTTTACTAAGAATGGTACTGCTAAGTATAAAACTCGCTGGCAGTGTTCCACTAAGACCCGTACTCGGTGCAAAGCCTCTGCTATGACCATCGAAAACGTTGTAGTCAGAAGTTTTTTGGAACATAATCATTGAATGAAACGTTCGCGAATGTCCTGCCAAAATAACTGTACAAATAAGGGGTTGTACAGAATGTGTAACTAATGATGTTTGTTGAAAAAGAAACGCTGTTAACGACATAACGCGACTTATAAACGACAGATTATTACTAATACTACAGCTGTTGGTGGTAACTATCTGGGTTAGTTCAATTAATCTTCATAAACCATGCATCTTACTTATTTAAACCACTTGATGATAACTTGTGTCACTATTACCTTTCACTCTTGTCGCTTAATTAATTTTAAAAATAATTCCTTTTTCTCTTTATATTTTTTAACAGACATTATTTATTTATTTCATCATTCACCACTTCAGCAACAACCGGTTGCAGTCTAATTATAGATAATGTTTTGTACGGACGACTGTGTGTTGTGAAATGGTTTGTGTTTAATTAATATTTGTATACTAGGTTAGTCGGAAAGGGGGTACTAAGCCGCGGGCCACTTAATGAATCACTGATTGTTTAAAAGAAAGTGTTAAAATTTAAAATTCAATGAAAAAAATTACCATTCAAAATTATTTTTGATTTTAGTTTTTTCAAAAATTCTTCATCCCTGCTTTAGTTACGAATTCAGAAAATGGAACTTCTAATCCGTGACCCCAAATATGACCTAAAATGTTAACACAGCTGATCATAGCTGAGGATAGATAGAATTTAGCATATTTTTTATGAAATCTTTGCACAGCTATTTCTCATAAACTAATGACTTTTGGGGAAAGTTGTAGAACAAAAATTATCCATTATTATGAGTAATTTAACACCCTTTCGACTTAGTACCCCTTTCCGACTAACCTTGTATAGTGGTCTCACTTCGGAATATTGACAGCAGCAAAATATTTTTGTAAAAAACATTTGTATTGTAGTTATAATTACTTATTTATGTAAAAGCGTTTCCGGACGCAAAGCTTTGTTAAGTAAGGTGATCCTCAATGCCGGGGGTAGTCCAATGTTGACGTCAGGAAACTGAATTTGTTAAAGTTAAAGTTAGTCGACGCAACTCAATGACAATGCAATGCAATTAAAAGTAGCAAGAAAGTAAGGCTTTTATTAAATTATAAATACGTATAAACTTAAAACCTTTAAAAAAGTTTTTATTAGTACGAGATAAAATTTTATATTCAAAACTTTGTTTTATTTATAGCTTTATGGTTATCGATCACTATGGTACTTCGTGAACAAACTTTAGTATTGATCTCTGCACAAGCTGTCCATCGAAGTTAACATAAATATCCTACATATTACCTCTTTCTATTTTTTCGATTTTAATTCTGTTCTTAGATTATGAAAGGAATTAATGAAAGAATGGTCTTAAGTTCGTAAGTATTGCAAAGTGTAGGGTGAGAAAGGTTGTGAAATGGCAACTATGAACTGGACAGTGGAACGTTGGACGATTCCCGACCATGGATAGATGCTCTTCTTCTTCTTCCTACCCTTATCCCATACTAGGTCAGGTCGGCACAACATGCATTTCATAAATTCATGTTGTTAGAGGTTTTGGCTTATTGTTTTATGACCGGCCGCCTGCCTGACATCAACCCTCCTTGGCATAGATGCTATACATCAAAAATGTATGGTTACATTGGCGTTATTTATAACATAACTTCATTCAGCGTTTATTAATAAGAGGGTAAGTTTAAAGCGTAAAAATTGTTGGTTAAATCAAACATTTATTTTGTCAGCCCACAGGGTAATGACTGACAGAGGGACAGAGCTCCTCGTCGTGAACAATTTTCGCTTTTCTCGGTCCGGTGTCATTGGACTCAACGGCCATGCGCGATGGCAGTGCACCACGAAGACTAGGACCAAGTGCAAAGCCATGATTACAACCCTCGGGGACCTAATAATTAGGACCACTTCGTATCACAACCATAATTGAAAGAGAAGAAGGTTATCTAACTTGCGGTTACCGGACTAGTTCGGTACTTATGGAGCACTTAGGGCTTGTACACAAACGGGCGAATCGGCGCGATGCGAATTCGCACCGCAGAAAACTACGACGAAAATTGCTGCGATGCGATTTCGTGTCGCAAGGCGTCTTCCTTCCAAGGATCGGATGACCAATCCCTCGATGATCGTCAACCGTATGGAACGTATTTTATTAGGTAGAATAAATTTGCGTAAAAAGATTAGCGCACTGCTGTTACTGATAAGAAGATATAGGAAAAATCAATTACGCGAATCAATTCGTAAGTTCTTGCGATGCGTCATGCGAGCTCGTATATTTCTACGATGCGACGTCGCATCGCAGTTTTGTGTACAAGCCCTTACTCATGACCTTTCACATAGGTAGGTCGCAAATCGACCCCCAGTTAGGCAATCGCAATAAAATGCTCATGAGTTAAGTCGTAAACATATTGAACGTGTTTGTGAATTTTGAAAATATTTATTGTACGTTTTTTTATTACAAAAAATTTTGGTGCTTTGGTTTGGGTTGCGTTAGTTTTTTTAAACTTTTAAGTTAAACTTGTTAACTTTTAAACTCTTAATATAATTGTTTTAAACATGTCATGTTTTTTTCTGAGTTATTTGCTACAATTATTTTTAAACCTCTTATGGTTCCCCTCCACGCTCAATCTTATTTGCGCAAGTAAGCACGTAGGCTAGGACGGCAAAACGTTAGCGCAAACGGTATTGTTATTACCGACAGTACCGTATGCGCAAACTTATGCACAAACCGTTTGCTCAAGTCGCTGCGTGTTGCCGGACCATAATGTCCCGGGCACACTACCTTACCGTCTACCGCCCGTTTACCGCAATAATTATGGCATTAAATTACGGCCTAAATTACCGCGATAAGTGGTGTGGTTATATTAATGTTTACCTAGATATGACAATGAACTAGGCGGTAAAAAAAAACATTTTTTCAAGATGGAAGTTGAAGCTGCGGCGTTGTTGTACTTTATGAGTGTGAATTACTATTACATGAATCTTTTACATTTTAAAACTTAGACTTGGTTCCGATTGGAATGCTTCCAAAAACTCGAGTACCTTTTCATTCGACCACTCCATGTCGGTCGGCAACTCGGCGCGCGGCGCGTGCGTTTCCGTTGAGCTCATGTCGCACACTCAACAAACTGTAGTGTGGCCACTCACGCAAAAATTACCGCGGTAATCGTCTTTGATATGCGAAAAAAGACCGCCACCGGAGCTATTGCCTACCGTCATATGCCATATTGATTGACATTGTGAAATTATGGTCATAAATCGTGGCTACACCTAGGTGTTGTTTCAATTATGGCCATAATTATTGCCATATCACGGTAGTGTAGCCGCAGCATAATGCAGTCTTTACGGAATTGTCAGAGTATTGGTAATCAACTTTATTTTAAACGAAACATATATTAATGTTAACACTATGAATGATTGTATTCTTTTCTCTAATTTTATTTAAAACAATATTGTTGTTTCGATATTTAGCATTCAATTTATATTTCATTTCAGTTAACAGGATAATGTCAGCAAACGGTTGTGAAGTTCTTTTTGTCAACAATTTTCGTTTCTCTAAATCTGGGCGAGAACGACGGAACGGATTGGTGAGGTGGCAATGTACTACAAAAACACGGACTAAATGCAGAGCCGCCATTACCACACTTGAAAATGAAATTGTAAGAGCTAATTTGGATCACAATCACGATTAGATTTCTATGGGACATTTTAATTGATATTCAATTTCAATTGATTCTATTGAAAATTGTCTAATCATCTTGGAAAATCTGTATGTCGCCTTTTAATTGGACTCTGTCAAACTTCAAAAGTGACCCTAGTTAGTTCAAGCTCAAGCTTAGTTAGTTCTAATTATGTTGCTAACAGAAATATCCTTTATTCATCCTTTGTACAGTAGGGGAATGGTACCTAATGTCATGCACCTTAAGGTCTATTTTTGCTTGCACAGTACAAGAAACGAACTATTTTACCGACTACGTATTGCCAACATTATAGAAGTGAAAATATAAGTATTTTTTACAGGATATTATGGTGACTTGGTGACAGACACAAGTAAATTCAATTTATTTGATTTCGATTTGATTTTTTGTCATCGTTTTTCCAACAAAACTTACTTAAATTAAAGACATTATATGGCACTACTACGTCATAAGGAGACAAAAGCAAGGTTAGCAGTAATAGCCTAGTGGTGTGACCGTCGGACTGCCAAGTCCTAGGTCTCGAGTTCGAACCCAAAGCACGCACCTCTGACTTTTCGGATTCATGTGCGTATTGTATAATTATCACTTGCTTAAAAACGGTGAAGGAAAACATCGTGAGGAAACCGGCATGCCTGAGAGATATTTCTCGACGGCATGTGAAGCCAAGTCAGAGGCCCATGGGCGGCCTAAACTCTGACACCAGGTTAGTCACTAACCACGCGAAAAAGAAAGAAAGGAGGCAAAAGGCAATATTGATGTTTGCTACCAAATAATTAAACATAATTTTCCATGCATTGGTCTGTTCTGTTCAACAGTTTGAAAACGTAACATGTACCCGCGATGTGGGACGGGAATGAATTTGAAAACTGACCATCCTTTTCATTCCCCTACTGTACATGATATTTTAAATTTTTCTAATTATTATTACGTACCCGTGTTGTTACAATGTTTTACTGTTATTTTAATTTTAGTTTATAGATGTCAAAATATATTTTAGGCTGTAATTTTTTTTCGATTCCCAATTTTATTTTACTAAGGGACCGTCCATTAATCACGTGAGGCTTGAAAGGAGGGGGAGGGGGTTTAGCAAAAATCACGAAATATCACAAGGGGGGAGGGGGGTGTAGTAAGATATCACGTGTATATATTTTTTCGTCAAACGCGCGATTTCTAAAGCGAAAAGCGGCGGGTAGTGTGACTTTGACTCGCCGTTGCCAGGCAATGAACGAATATGTTATATTTTTTGCATGATTACAACATTCCTTTAATATTATTTTTATGCCAGTCGAAAGCATCCTGCAACCTTTCTGTCTAGACATTTTTGTCATAGTCCTTAATTTCAGAATAAAATTAGATTATAGATATCTACTTTATACCTGTATTTAAAGATATTCTAAACATTTTAAGATTCTTTGTAGGTACTAAAAAATACACGTGATTTTGGGTGGGGGCGGGGGGGTTAGTCTTAAACCTCACCACGTATCACCAAGTGGGAGGGTGGGGGGTGTTAAAAATTCTAAAAAAAACATCACGTGATTAATGGACGGCCCCTAATAGACCTGTACGGCGAAAACGACAATTACAACGAAAGCGTCAATTAGTCTTTTAGTATTGAATTATCTTTTTCAGTTAGGCAATAGAGTTATTTTAAATGTTGTTTCTGATGTGCTCTATTGAAATAATTTTCGATTCACTAGATCAAGAAATTAAATCGTTAGGATATTCAAAGGTTGCAATGTTCACAAAAACGAGGGCCAATTATAAAGCCTATTACCATTCGTGGAATTGAACTTATTTGATCAAATTTAATTCATAACCACAAGTGAATGAGCTATAATAGAAAAGGAACGTTTTCAAGTAAAGGACATGGACAAAAAAGTACATTCTATATACTTATACATAGTAAATAATATTGTAAATAGATATAGAAAAATGAATTAATACGTAGTTTTTAGCCTCTCTGAACTTGTCAGTTTTTATTACAAAATAATAAGTAATGCAAGATGAATTCAAAGTTCCGTTTGTCAACGTCCGCCATAATGGATCATAGAGAAAGATAAAAAATAATAATGGACGTTCCAAACCACGCTTACTACTTGTAAACATGTGTGATATGGATGACAAATGCTCTTATTAGGAACATTTTACTCATACGAAACTATCTTCATTGGTAATTGTTGCATTTAATAAAATTATCTTATCATAATTTATGTTGATGCGTAAGATAGTTTCTTTTTAATATTTCAGACAAAAAAAAACTTAAAATGGAACGCGTTTACTTGTTTAACAGTGTGTTTTTGTCTATGTCAAATGTCAATGTAATATCATATGTCATTTCATTGCGGATTCTTCATTGCGTTACTGTTTGAATTTTTGCGATTATTTTCTCAATTTGACCCCCGCTTATCTACCGACCGATACCTTCTACCACTCAATTACCTTGCTATTAACACTGGACTCTGATTTGCATAGCGTTTCGGATTTGTTTTGTGAATCATTATGAAGTGCATGCATCAACTGCGGAATAGCCATACAAAGGTTGCAGAGGCATCGCATATCTTCGCATTCTGCACACCATCAAACAACACTTTCGCGTTGGATAACCAATGCTCAACCCCTGGTATGAAGTTGGAGTAGAAAAAACTGAATCTGATTTATGATGAGCCTAATCATCTTGGACAGTTTATTAATGATTATAATATGAACAGAAGACTAACTCTGCATCGCTGTAATGTTTATTGAGTTAGATAGGTAATTAAAAGCTAACAAAATATTTTTATTTGTTTTCTCTAATAAATAAATAATTATTTATACCTACTCTGTGTTTTCCTTGTTAATTGGTAATTAAACTATAAAAATATAGATAAGGATAACCTGTAAAAATGTATTACATGTTACATTATAATTCTATACACTTATTGCCAGCGATCTGATTAAAGGTTTAGTGAAACTATTTACGTCTAGTCTGTAGTAATGACAAGTTCTATGAGTTTTTTATTTATAGCAATTTAATGTGCCAATATTCACGAATACAAAACACAAAAAATCATTGGTGTACAATAAATTCGATAACTATGCCGACGCCCATACAGAAATTGGCCATGTCCTTTAAACATTACGTCAAACTTTATTGAAGATTGACTAATCAGTTTGGACGACTTATTAATACCCAACGATAGAAGAGAACGCATTGTTGGCATACAAGCACAATAATATCTAGATGTTCCTAAATTAGTTATGTAGGTAATATGTTTCCATATTGGTGATAGCGAAACACATTTTGTTATTATAAACACTCTCACTCTTTCTCCTTCGTGAGCTATACGATAATAGAGCTGGCTGTGGTATAAAAATTAGTCGGTCAGCAAGCTTGGTAGCGGGGCTGACTACCCAGGGTAATCCGGATTGGTTGGTCATCATATAAGCCTGTAAAGGCCACTGCCGAATATGGGCCTTCCAATGACCGCTATAATGTACAGACAAAGAAGGAAAAAATGTCTTTTGTGGACTGAAACAGATGGGTACTAATCCAAATTTCTTTTATTCATAGTGCCCGTGTTCAGTGAGAGTCGATTTGGGAATCCTGTCATAGAGTTGGGTCCTTATCGGTTTACACGATCATCTGTGTCTGCGTGCGGCCGTCGTCGAAGATGGACATGTTCTAAAGTCGCGACAGGCTGTCGGGCGGCCCTCATTACGCTTGATGACGTCATCGTCAAGACAACCAATGAGCACCAACATTAGATTCGGTTTTTTAATTCCTTTATATTTTACTTTCTGTAATGGGTTCTATTTTAATTTAGGTTTTACTTATATTCAAATAATTTTCTGGTTTCTAATTAAGAAATAAAGTGTTTCAAAGTACAAACAAAGTAGTCTAACAATGCACTTACATGGAAATTTTACATGAAAATTGGGCCAGAAGTCATAAGGTGTTTTTAATTTTATATAAGTTAGATATTTTTTATTTTTTAAATAACAGGGCATGCTCAGTTTATTTTTATCGTTGTCTTTATATTCTAATAGTTGTTAAAACACTAAAGCCGGGTCTGCTGCGACCATGTTTTTCTAACAAAATTGGGGCGTGGCTTAATTGTTTACTGTGTTGTAATTGGTCCGAGCGTTCACTAAACATGTTATGTTACATTTTTGTCGCTGCAGACCCGGCTTAACACGTGGTAGTTATGTTAGTCACGCTTTACTGTACACTGCTCAGTTGTAAATGTACAACCGCGGCCATTTGCGGTGAATTACTTTTCAACCTTATTGCCTCAGTAATAAGGTCGAAAAGTGGTTCACCACAAATAACCGCGTTGGTACATTAAAGTAGCTTACAATGTATACATTAATGTATGACGAATATACGCTAGCATTGTCAGTTCTGTCATAGAGTCGACGATTTGGAAAGAAAGAAAGAAATAAATTTATTTGGCACGAAAGCAGTCAGTTACACAGACGAAAAATTCATAAGAGACAAAACAAAATAAAAAATAAACAAAAAATAAAGTATCTGTGTGTCTAGCGGCTGCGCCAAATAGGTTCAGTTCAGCATAAATGTGAGACTACTAGAGCCTGACGCTGGTTTTCAACTGAACCCAATTTAAATTTTATGACTATGTGAAGTTGAATTATATTATAAATACTTCTTATGGACCGATGTTTAATTTCATTGACGGCTGATTCATTAACCACTATTTTATTATTTGACTAAACTCTATAACATTTTATCTTCTCTAATGTTAATGCGGGAATATAATATGTTAATAATCCTTATTATTCATTTCATCAACACATCCCAATTTCTTTTTGTTTTTCCTCCCCTAACCGGAGGTTTTCGGTTATTTCTTTTTCAGTACCAGTGTTTGGTAGAAGTCGGTACGGGAATCCGATAATCCTGGTGGGGAGACACAAGTTTTGGTCGTGCGGCACGAAAGGGAAGGTTGTTCAGCGTTGGTACTGCAGCACGAAGAAATGCAAGGCGTCACTCTTCACCAAAGATGATGTCATTGTTAAAACGAAGTGCGAACATAATCATGATTGACGTCTTGTTGTGTGTATTTAGGTAGAAGATAGTTTTAGTTTAAAATAATGGAGAACAATATATTTTCTTGTGTACACAATGAGTCCGGTTTCTCGCCCCTGAGACACTCATATGACCAATTGTATGGAAAAGTTAGCAAAACATGTACTGAGTAATTAATCAAAAGGCATTTATTCACCAATTGTGTTCAGAAGCCTTTGGATGGTTTTTGATTATGGCGTTAAGAAAAAAGAATAACTAACGTTAGACTAAAAATTAAAGTGTGCCTTAAATAAGTGCCCTAACCTCCGCACGCAGACATTAATGAAACATTAACTAATGTTTGTTTAAAAGTTTCCAGTATAGATACTATACTTACCAGTCTTAAGTAATCTTTAGTTAATGACCTTAATGCGGCAATAAGTCTCATATTGTTTCTTTTATTTTTACTTTTTTATGCGAGTAGCATGTTGAGTTAAAAAGATACAATTTATAACTTTATAAGTTGTTAGGGACGTACTGATGTTACCCGTGGTTTTTAGGGTGACGTTTGCGATAGGTAAAACGTAAGCCTTATAAGATCACTCTTGCGTCCGTCCGTCTTTCTGTCATGGACGTTTTTTTTGTGTTAAGTTAAGAAAAAGTCTTACATCCGAAAACAATAATCTTTCTAGTTTATAATTATTATATCCTCAACTCGATATAGCCGTTAAAAATATTAACACTTAATCAAATAATTATTTCATTAATTAAATGGTTAGATGATACTTTACACTTTTTTTAATTAGCGACAAAATATAGTTTATCTTATTTAACAATATTTTCGGTAAAACTAAATGAATGTACCAAAAATTGTACGTGCAATTTTTCTTTGTGAAAATAGTTGATAGTGTGGATCAGTTCCTAAAGTATTGACTAAGCATTTAAATCGTTTTAAGTTATTCACTTTTATTTGTAATAGTTCTATTTTTATAGGACATTTGTGCTGTTTTATAGTATGTAGCTAAAACACAATCCTAATACCTTTATATAGTAGAGTTGATTTTATTGTTAGAGAAGAATTATCTAGTTCATTTATTTGTTATGTTATTATTATTGTTCATTTATGTGTTATTGTATTATGGTCAGAGTAAACAGAGATTACTCTTTACTACGGTAAATTTGATTGTTACAGTTTAGATGTTTAATTCAGATACATACTGCCTTGTTGGTCTAGTGGTCGCAAGCGCAACTGCTGAGCATGGGGTCCTAGGTTCGATCCCCAGTTCAGGCAAAATGTTATTGGGTTTTTCTATTAGGAATTTCTCAGTAGCAGCCCGAGTTTCTCAGTCTGGATTTGTGCCTGGTTCATGGCAATAGGGTCGCCCCCTATTACATGGGACTTAAACATAACTGGCGAAACTAGGGTGTACTTAAAATGCCTCTGCCGAATCCTTCGGAGAATATAAGGCGTGATGTTATGTCTACACATATATATACTCACGCCTATAATCCTCAAAGGGGTTAGGCAGAGGTGTTCTCCTATTACAAGAGTCTGTACACCTATATTTCGCCTCTTGTATTTAGTACCATATCTTTGCCATTTTTCGGGCATAATTATGTCTATAATAATTATGTATGTATTGTACGTATTATTATGTTTAATTCATTTAAGTTCTATTTTTACAATTCATGTACTCAGTTTCATTATTTGTAGCCAGAATATAAAACTAATTACTTTAAGTACTACTGTTGATTTGGTTGTTCATATTATAGGAATTTAGTTAATTTATGTTATAATTCTATTTCTAGTTGACGTGTTTTTGTGGCCTTTTAGATATTAAGTCCATTTAAAATAATATGTAATTGTAAAAAATTGACGCGACGTGTGTTTTCTTCGTTACTATTTGTGCCTACAAGACTATTATCTTTATATCGGTTATATCTTACGTAAGTTTAATAATTAATTCTGGTGCCTTAATTGTTAAATCACTGAAATCGTCCGATTACTACAACGTTTAGATTTGCTGAATAAAACCAGTATAATATCGGTATTGGCATTAGTTATAGTGTTAATTGAATCCTAAATCTTATTTGCGTTTTTTATTATTGAGAAGTGATATATTTTAGTTATAAGAACATTTATTTTCTTTATATCGTTGATTTTGAATCATCGTTTTGTTTAGATATCTGTATAACAAACGTCGTTACTTATAGTTATATACTTAGTAAGCAAAATTATTTGATAAAATAACAATTTATTAGCTCATAGTACGACAAAACTAAGAAGTCGCATCGGCAAACTTCGTAAAACCGATCACTTCCGAAGTGAGTGCGACTTCAAGACCACAAATGTTTGTTAGTACTGCAGTAAGAAATTATCTTTACGCTGACGCAACAAGTGTGAGTAGTGCCAAAATTAGCGACTGCCGTTGATTGTTCGATCAAGTTTGCCGATGCAACTTATTACTTGTGTCGTACTGTACATGATTTCACATAGTGACTGCATGGCCAAAAAGTTATTGTTTTAAGTTTATTAAATATTATAGTGGGTATTTTGTCGTCTTCGGTAGAGAATTCGCCTTTCGTATAGAGATTCGGTGATCGTAGCTCTAATGTTTGATGTTGTTGCCTATACGGCTGGTCTATTAGCCGTCTCTTCACGAAGAAGTGAGGGCATTATACGTATTATTCTTAAGCCACATGTTTCTCGAACATTCAAACTCACTTACATTCCTTTAGAATAAATTAAACAATTACGACTAAAATAGAACGGTCTACTGACATTAATCATATCTTTCGCGTTGTAGACTAGAATCATTTTAATGTCCTTGTTTGATTAGTTATGTTTATTTTTATTTCTTTTTCTTATTCAATAACTTGCTCAAGCCCACCTTTACCTTTCAATCGGTTATGAATACACTCGGGAGCAACGAATCCGGGTCACCAACACAAACCTTAATGCCTTGGAAAACAAAACGCCAAAACCTCCAACAACCCCGCCTAGTGTGGGATAAGGGCAAGAAGAAGAAGACCTCGGAAAACATTGTTTAACATTGGTTTGTTTATGTTGGTGACCCAGATTCATTCCTCCTGAATTTTAAATATTAAGATACATTGATACGTTTTTATACTTAGTTATTTTTATATTTGTCCAAAGATTCTTTAAACAATATTCGATCGATTGGAAGGTATATGTGATATAACGCGTTATATGCGTAGTCAATAAGGGCCATTGTAATAAAGCATATTTTTTTATTTATGTTTTTTATTTGGATGATACTACAAGGCTGGGTTTGGAATATTATTAAGTAGATACTTGCGATTTTTGAAAATTGTGACAGCTTTGTTTGACTCGGTACATATGATTTATGCTTATGTTACTGAAAAATTAGCTTGGTTTTTACCTCTTTATTTTGATTCAGTATTTCCTGTTATTGTTGTTTTTACATTGTTAATCTTTTTTTGTTGTGTACATGTGTTTCATCTAATTATTCTATTTAGATTTTTCTTGGAAATGTTGTATATTTAATGTTTTATTTCAAACCTGTGCTTTTTCTTAAGGTCCTTACTACGAGAGATCTCGTCGTGGTGGAATAATTCTGTGTTACCAGGGCTATCGCTTCACGAAGCACAGCTCCAGTAGACCTCCGAAGACGAGGTGGATTTGTATGAAGGCTCAAGCTGGATGCAGATCTACCATCATCTTATTTAATGACGAGATACAGAAAATTTTGAATCCACATACCCATTGATTTATTTATTTACCATTAAGTTTTTCTTGTTGTTGTCTTTATTATTTATTAACTACTAATTTTAGGTTTTTGTGTAAAGCGAAAATAAAAATGTTACAAAATTTTGTTATTTAATATTGTCCTATAGTGATGCACGAATGTAGAATATTATTTTTATTTCATGTCAAGTTCTTTTGCTTTTGTCTCCCAAGGTCTGTCTTACACCACATCGCAGCGGGGCGCAACACTGCTCTGCTATAACTCGTATCGCTTCACTAAGCACAAGTCTAGCAAACCTCCGATGAGCAGGTGGTACTGCGTCAGATCTCCACTTGGATGCAAGAGTACAATCGTCCTGATGCATCACCAGATTTATAAGATCTTGCATCGCCACAATCACTGACATTGTAGAATCAAGAAATTTGCAAAATTTACAACGTCATCTAATCGTTTAAAGTACTACCAGCACCTAACGTGAATTCATAAACGCTTGTACACTTCAACTACATAAGTAAGTGGATGCCATTGCATACACCATTAATTTAACACTAGGCAAGAAGAGTTTATTAGTATTATATTATGTTGTTTATTCATTTAAAAAAATATTAACTAATAACACTTGAAAGAAGATACCTACTATATATCTTGATATTTTTAGTTTATTTGATTCTAGCAACCCGCTCCGGCTTTGCACGGGTGCAATGTTGATACGAATGTGAGGCATATAAACCTTCCTCTTGAATCACTCTATGTATTGCTGTAAACTGCATTGAAATCCGTTGCGTAGTTTAAAAGATCTAAGCGTTCAGACAGCGGGAGCGACTTTGTTTTATACTATGTAAAGATAAAAACTACCAGTTTTTGATATAAAGTGAATATAAATACTGATAAATAATTTACAGTAGACCATGATACAGGTAATTTATCTCATGTAAACAGTCGATCCTACGCTATGTTACAAGAGAAATCTCTTCAGTATACATACGGCATTTATGCACCTAAAGATGACTGAAAAATAAATAATTTATGTTTCTTAATTTGAATAGACATCCATGACACAAAGCATTTGGAGCCGTTACGACTAAGAATATTTGTTTTTAAAATTCCTTTTGTCTTCCAAGGTCCATACTACGCGATGTCTCGGCGAGGAAGACCGGTGCTATGTTATCAGGGTTATAGGTTCACGAGGCACAGCTCTAGCAAACCTCCAGTGACTCGGTGGATCTGCATGAGGACTTATGCTGGATGTAAGAGTACTATCGTACTACTTGACCATAACATCCATAAGATCTTACATCAGCATAACCATGCACCACTAAACTTTAAACTTTTTTCATAGCAAAGTATATACTAGGATACCCTGCATCGTGCATGCTATGACATATACAAATCAGTTGCCATAAATACAAGAGTTACCCGACCAGAAGACGGAAGCTATATCACTAAGTGATAGAGTAACTTTTCTTTTATTTATTTCTGGCCGATTCCTATAATGTACGAAGCGTTATTGGTTAAAATTGAAACTATAGTATCTTTACCAATAATGCAGCAAAAACGTCGTGGCGTAGTAGACCCTCCCATTTGGAAGCCGAAGTAGCTATCACAGGTAAAAATGGCTTACGAGTTGATTTATATGCCCAGTTTGGCAATAAAAAAGCTACCATTGGTAAGCAAAACGATTCGTTATTTTATAAGAACCGGGTATTAATCATCTTTCAGGTTCTTTTTAATATTTATAAGGTTTCTTTTTGTGTGCGATTAAGAATAAACGAGGAGGAGTATTTAAGATGTTTTTTTTTGTGATTTATCTATGTTAGTACAATATTACTGTCGACAAACTATGGATAAAACGGGCGCAAGGCACACATCTCGTAGAAGTTTGTATTGGTTACAGGGTGCTGTAGAATATGTATAAGTAAGATCTAGCTTTTTTGCTTAAAAATATACATTGAAATACAAATGCTATCATAGAATTATAATCCTGTGTTTATATAAAAATACATTGCTTTTTTGATCAAGGTCTTTATTACACGAGGTCAAGATGTGGAGGCATCGCGTTATGCTATCAAGGCTACCGGTACACGAAGCACAGTTCCAGCAAACCTCCCATGACCAGGTGGAACTGCATCAACTTTCACAAAGGCTGCAGAAATACCATTGTGCTGGTGTACGACGAGATACACAAAATCTTACACGAACACAATCACTGATTGATTCATTTTATTTTTAAAAAGTAATTTTATTAATACTTACAGTACGACACAACTTAGAAGTCGCATCGACAAATTTGATCAAAGAACCAATGGCAGTCGCTCATTTTCGCGCCACTCACTGTAATTGCGTCATCATTAAGATATTTTTTTACTGCATTACTAATAACAAATCGTGGTATTGAAGGCGCATGCAGTTCAGAAGTGATCAGTTTTACGAAGTTTGCGCGTGCGATTTCATAGTTGTGTCGTACTATACTAACTTATTAATTACTTTACTTATTTTTTCATGTACTTAACATATATATTAAATACAATTAAAATATTTCTGTAAATAAATAAAAATATTAAAAAAAAAATTACACTCATTATTTATAGTTTTTAGTATAACTTTGTTTCTTTTCTTTCTTTTTCATGAAAGAGGCAAATTTAAAAAAAAAATGGTTTCTTAATTAATTTAACCTTTGCTATATTACCGGTTTAATTTCATCACATAAAATATTGGTTTAGTTATTTTGTGCTGTTGGAGAATGTACTTTATTTATGATGAAATATAATTGATAAAGTACTCCAATCAAAGTGTAGCCTTATTTATTTCAGTTATTCATTAATATTTTTGATTAAAGGACGACAAAATTTTATTTTTATTGCTCTTTGTTTCCAGAGCCAATATTTTTGAAATCTAGGTGTGGCAAGCCAGTCATAGTGTACGGTGGGTTTCGGTACAACATGCGAAGTACATGCAAAGGTCCGTTGGCCACCTGGGTATGTGTGAAGGTGTCTGCGGGTTGCAAAGCGAGGATCCACACCCTCAATCTTGAGATTT
The DNA here is from genome assembly GCA_910594945.2 of Amphipyra berbera. Classification (NCBI taxonomy): domain Eukaryota; kingdom Metazoa; phylum Arthropoda; class Insecta; order Lepidoptera; family Noctuidae; genus Amphipyra; species Amphipyra berbera. Next base: position 17,014,194 of record OU343128.1, on the reverse strand, counting down.
ACAAAACGATTAATGAACATAATCATTCTTAATGTTCAGATATTCTTATTTTTATTTTACACTCGGTTAAATTGTTTTTTTTATGGTTTTATCAATTGTAAGCCGTGGTTTGTTTTTTTGAAACGCATAAGCTTCAATGATTGATATTTTATTTTATACGAGTGCTTTTGATTTAGTATAACTTGATGATGACTCATTAAGTCAGAAGCCCGAAGTTCTGATAATCGGTTTAACCTTAGGATATCGGCATTGCCCTGTAACTGGGTTGCGGAGGCCTGATAGCAGTCGCTCCGTAAAATACTGGTATTCAGCCGTATCTGGTTAGACTGGAAGCTGACCCCAACATAGTTGGGAAAAGGCTAGGCAGAACGATGATGACTCATTAATATAAATGATGAGTGTTTGTTATATCCGCAGCATAATACAAGGTTAATCGGAAAGGGGGTACTAAACTGCGGGTCACGTAGTGTATGACTGTTTTAAAGAAAATGTTAAAATTTAATAATTCGATAATTATTTTTTTCACACAAAATTTTTATTTTAGTTTATTCAAAAATTCTTCATCCCTGCTTTATTTACGAATTCAGAAAATGGGGCTTCTAATCCGTGACCCCAAATATGACCTAAAATGTAAACACAGCTGATCATAGCTGAGGATAGTTTGGATTTAGCGTATTTTTTATGAAATTTTTGAACAGCTATTTCTCTTGAACTATTGACTTTTGGGAAAAGTTGTAGAACAAAAGTTATCCATTATTATGGGTACTCTAACACCCTTTCGGCTTAGTACCCCCTTTCCGACTAACCTTGTATAAGTCTTCAAGTATAGGTACATGTACTAAAGTATGTACCTTCTAAATGTTATTTGAATATATTTGTTTTTTTTTTATAAAACAGCATTTATCTATCATTTCTCCTGTTCTGCGAGTCAAATGACAGACATGTATATTTCGAAAATAACTTTTCAACATTATATTTTTACAGATTTAAATTACACGTGCAAATTTGAGAGAACACGTTTCGGCAATCCTGTTATAGTGGTTGGAAAATACCGATACAATAAGTGGAGCGGCAGCAAAGGTGCCCAAGTCAGATGGACCTGCGTGAAGAACCAGCAAGGTTGCAGGGCAACCATCACAACCATAGACAATGTTATAGTCAGGACTAAGAACTATCATACACATATGTGATTCGAAAGTAAGGCAGCTGAACGCCGTGTATCATGCATATTTTCAACAATTTAGAAAACACGATGCTAGATTTCTTTTCAGAGTTTATTAATGTGACAGTTCTATGGATTTACAAGTTTTTTGCGTTGCTTCTCATGATTAAGTTAATATATCAGATAAGAAACATACGGTAGCGGGTTACACAGCTATAGATTGACAGCAAGTTTGTCGCTATGGTCCTTAGCGCACCGCTTTAATAGGCCCTACATTCAGCACCGAAGTTCTAAGAAAAAAGCAATTGATTGTGGCATAGAAGCAAATAATATATGTTTTTAACCCCTAAATGTCTCAGGTCTAAAAGGCCAAAAACGTGTTTTATTTTTTGGATAGCCGTAACCCCACTTGTTTGGTTGAAGGGACCGCTATGAGATTCTTTAGTAGAAAGTCGTCGCTGCGGCAGCGCTGCGTTCGTAGACGAGTCTGCGTCGTAGCGAAGTTTCTACTAGAGAATTACACTGCAGACGACAGTGAAATACTGATATTCATCCGCATATGGTTTGTCTGGAAGCAGACCCAATATTCTTAGAGAAAGCTTTGAGGCTGAGGATTATAATGCCAAAATAGAATATTAATAATTTAGTAACTTAATCAATGCAAAACGTCATATAATTATTTTTAATATAATGTTTACTGAAATATGTTTCGCCATAATTTTCGCTGTGTGTACAGAGTGAGTTTTTGGGGAATATTTTGCTTATGTACCTATCTTATTTGTAGTATTAGTGTTTTGTGCACTGTTATTTTGTTCCTTTTAAATGAGGGCCGTCGCCAATTGTAGACCTTTGTGTCGCAAACGAAGCGACATGCAATGGTGTTTATTTTGACCAGTATTAAAATGTGATCTTATTATTTAAACAGAAATAACGATAGAATATAAAGATACGATTGTATTATAAAGGTATTTAAATTTATAAATGTATGTTTCTTACATAATAATAATGTATTTATTTAAATACTTGTTTTTCATTTATTTTATAGGCTTGAAATACTTTGTGTTTTGTGAAGAAGTTTAGAGGACCACGAGCATTTTTGAAGACCTAGGATTAACTCTTAGGTCACGTAGACGATTCTGTTTTTCTGATTTAAGCTTGTGAGCTTCCGAACCTGTACTTTACAGGGTAATAAAAAGTAACATACTTCCTCTTTCGATATCACATGCATGCCACCGATACCAAACCATATCTTAATACTATACATATTTTCTTACAGAGATAAGGTTCACAAAATCGCAGCGAGGTTTTCCGTGCATCCAGATGGGTCAGTACCGGTTCAACAAATGGGCTGGCAGCAGAGGGGCGAAGGTTCACTGGGTGTGTGCTAGAAGCATCCCGAACAAGTGCCGTGCAAAAATTATGACCATCGACAACGTAATTGTCAGGTCTATGACCGACCATAATCATTGAACATCACAGGAATTTGTTATCTGTTCTTAAGGCCCGATAAAAAAAAAACAGTATTTTTTAAGATACATTTTTTCACACGACGACATATCAAGCTATAAATATCCAGTATAAGCTGACCTCTTATTGTATGGGATATTCCCTAGAATGAGAGGTCAGCTTATACTGGAAAATAATTGTTTCATATGTTGTCGTGTGTACTGACTGACTAACAAAGGATAATGCTCAAAAAAACCCAGTCCCGGCGCAAACGAAACATATCTCTTATTTAAAGTAAAAAATAATAATTTAATACTAAATATGGTCAAAATTCTTTTCTAAACGTAAGATTTTGCCAATTCTTTTTAGCACGAGTAATTTTTACATAGAATTATTTTTATAGTCTACGCGAGCCTATGCGATGCGCAGTCCTTCGTTATACTTCGTTGAGATTTGTGCGCTTTATTTTTTATAATATAACCGCATTTTGTTAACTTATCCCGCTGCATACCGGTATGTACGATATTAAGATATCCTAACAATAATATAATACGTCGGCTTGGACCTGTTCCCGATGGGCTACTATTTTTTATAGAAATATTTGTAAATGTAAACAATATGTATATAAAATGAATAAACAGAATATAATACGTCAAATAAACTATTTACATTGCAGATTATGTAGGTGGCGTAGTCAAAATAGATGACTAAATGTCATACTTAGAACAAGAGTAAAGAAAGGAAGAAAGCTTTCCCCATTTTTTAACTCTTCAGTATAACTCCTTACAAAAAACAACGAGCAATTTATGACATTTAGAAAAATATCTTGACAACTCCACCTACTTATTATTTTGTGACGTATAAATAGGTACTGAAAATCTGAGATACATTTCATTTGCGCCGGGCCTGGGTTTTTTCCCATACTTCATGAGCATTGTCCTTTTGATTAAAATGCCAATAAAATCTATCTCATGTATTCTATTTACTGCTTTAGAATCTGTCCTACATAGGTATTGCTGGTTTAAAAATCTCTGGGGAGCCGGTCGGAAGACGTTTCTTTGTGACTTTTTCCTTCTTATGTTATCTTTATATTTTATATTTCTGTGTCTACATAAAGTATCTAAATGAATAAAAAAGTTAAGATAAGTAATTTTTTTTAAATTTTCGCGTAAATATATGTTGAACGGTAAAATAAGACCTAAATATTTTAGATAAGACCCTAAAAGCGTGTTCTGATCTTAAAATAGCGGTAAACCCCCCTAGTTGGGTTAAAGGGGTCAGGCGACAATGAAATACTGAAACTCAACCTCATCTGTTCTGTCTGGAAGCAGACCTAATATTTGTGAGAAAAGCTAGAAGGATGAAAATGATTATGCCATTAGCAAATACTAGAGAAAACGCAATATAAAAATACAATATATATAAATATATATATATATTATACGAATACGCTGCAGACGACTCAAACTCAAAATATTGAAATACTGACAGTGAAATACTGAAATTCAACCGCATCTGGTTTGTCTGGAAGCAGACCTAATATTCTTAGAGAATGATTGGAGGTTGAGGATTATAATGCCAAAATAGAATATTAATAGTTTAGTAACTTAATCAATGCAAAACGTCACATAATTATTATTAACTAGCTGCCCGGACAGACTTCGTTCTGTCAAAAGTTATTGGCCTGTAGTGGGAAAAGAAAAGTGCTGTTTTTACTATTTTCCACGCAATTTTTATGTTTTATCTCTCCATAAGAATCTTTCTTGTGCCTTAAGGAATATATAAAAAAAAATAGCCGAATGCGTCGAGCCGTTCTCCAGTTTTGCGCTTAGCAACACATTCGGCGATTCATTTTTATTTATATAGATAGATATAATATTTACTGAAATATGTTTCGCCATAATTTTAGCTGTGTGTACAGAGTGAGTTTTGGGAATATTTTGTTCCTTTTAAACGAGGGCAGTCGCCAATTGTAGACCTTTGGGTCGCGACAAACTGACATGCAACGATGTTTATTTTGACCAATATTAAAATGTGATCTTATTATTTAAACAGAAATGACGATAGAATATAAAGATACGATTGTATTATGAAGGTATTTAAAATAAATGTATGTTTCTTCCATAATAATAATGTATTTTTCAAATACTTGTTTTTTATTTATGTTATAGGCTTGAAATGTGTTTTGTGAAGAAGTTTAGAGGACCACGAGCATTTTTGAAAACCTGACCTTTACTCTATGGTCACGTAAATGACTCTGTTTATCTGACTTAAGCTTGTGAGGTTTCAAACCTGTGTTTTACAGGGTAATAAACAGTAATATACCTCCTGTTTCCACATGAAATGCATGCCAGTCATACCAAATCATATCTTAATACTATACATATTTTCCTACAGAGATAACGTTCACAAAATCGCAGCGAGGTTTCCCTTGCATCCAGATGGGTCAGTACCGGTTTAACAAATGTGCTGGCAGCAGAGGGGCGAAGGTTCACTGGGTGTGTGCTAGAAGCGTCCCGAACAAGTGCCGGGCAAGAATTATGACCATCGACAACGTAATTATTAAGTCTATGACCGACCATAATCATTGAACATTATAGGAGTTTGTTATCTGTTCATAAGGCCCGGTAAAAAAACAGAATGATTTTTTTTAACACGTTCCCTGCGCCATCATTTTCAAAGAACTTTCAGCTGGTGCTTTGGAGACCTAAAAGATCTCGAAACTAACCTACCCTTTGGTGCGTTTGAGACCTAATCAGTCTCCTAAAGAACAGTTTTGAAAATAATTTATATCTTCCAAAAAACAATGACATATATTTTGAAGTTTTTGTGGGTGAAAGATACCCTATTGCTTTATATTTTTCTAGGTTCGCACGCAGTTATGACATTTGAATAAACTACAAATACCAAAGAAAAATTTGATATCGATTGTATCTCGTACCGCAACCGAAGATAGTTCAATATGTGTAGTAAGTAGTGATGGGAATAAAATAATATCTCAGTTGTCGATTGAAAAAGTTTTATTAATTATGCAAAGTGCTTTTCATTAAAACATGGTAAGCACATTGATTGCTTGCATTGCGCGCAAATGGCAACAATTCGTTTAGTTTTTTTAGAAGCGTCAGTGCTGTTTAATGTGCGTCGTAATTTTTCGTAACAACCCACACAACGTCTTTCTTTGTCGCCACGTTGGAAAATATGATCAGTACATCTTGCTTCGGGGAATAATGTAATAAAATGCATTATATAAATAAACAGAATGCAACTATGTCAGTGAAGTAAATGCGATGGAATCTAATTTTATTAGTATTTCTAATAGTGAAAAGTTATTCGAGTGTCTTCGAGTAATGATACAAATAAAAAAATAAAAAATAAATAATCATAATTGAGGATAGTTAATAGACATACACATATTATGTTGTTAATGAGGTTCCAGGGAAGCCACATGTGCAAGAACTAATGCCAAACATCCCTGTCGTCAACGTAGTCCTTAGTCTTGTAGTATGCTTTTTGAGTGAGGACACGTTTAATATGGGTTTTGAATTTTCCCTCGGTAAGAGCTGTTACAGATTTCGCAGCTTAGTTAGAAATCTCACCAAAATAAATAGCTTTTTTACACTTTTTTCTTTTAAAAGGACACATTGTTTATCAATAATAATCAACACGTAGGTATATACGCGAGTGTTATTTCCAAAACGTGCGCGCTACCTCCCACGTCGATGCTAGGACAACACTAAAACGAGTCACGCAGCGCCCGCGCCGCCCACCCTCCCTCTCTTGCGTCTACGAGGCGTACGATTCCACGAGTACCGACATATCTCCTAACGCAAGGAATTAAAATAATTACAGTACTGTGCGTTAGGGACCTAATCCATCTCTAATTTATTTTTTAATGTCCTTGAATTCAGCTTTAAGTAGGAAGCAAATATGTATATTTGTCCTACTCATACTTAAAGAACTTTACAAGTTAGATCCTCCCGCAAGGAGTGAAACAACACGATTATGTTCAACGCACAATACAAAAGTCGTGCAAGAGATCTGATAGATCTCGTAATGCAACGAACGTGTTAAGTTACATTGTTACACACGACGAAATTTCAGCTGACCTCTTATTGTATGGTAATTTCGCTACAATGAGAGGTCAGTTTATACTGGAAATTAATAGTTTGATATATTGTCGTGTGTAATGACTGGCTCACAAATCTTGACTAAAATGTCAAAAAATCTCTTGTGTTCTATTTACTGCTTTAGAATCTTTCCTACATAGGTATTGCTTGTTTAAAAATCCCTGGTGAGCGTTTCTTTGTGACTTTTTCCTTCTTATGTTATCTTTATATTTTATATTTTTGTGTCTACATAATGTATCTAAATTAATAAAAAAGTTAACAAAACTATTTTTTTTTAAATTTTTCATAATTATATGTTGAACAAGACCCTAAAAGCTTGTTCTGATCTCAGGATAGCGGTAAACCACCCTAGTTGGGTTAAAGGGGTCAGGCGACAATGAATGTCTGGAAGCAGACCTAATATTTATGGGAAAAGCTAGAAGGATGAAAATGATTATGCCATTAGCAAATACATAATTTAATTATTTATTTAATGCAAAATCTCATGCCATACTTAGTTTCAAATGACAATTAGGGTCACTATTTGAATCGCTAGGTAACTTTTATCTGAGGAATAAAGACGTTTTGACAGCTTAAGTATAGGATTTTTTCAATAAGTCCATTTAATGTCTCACATAAAAGATATCCGACGACTGAAAAATGGGTCCGTAATGTCATAATATGTCCTACACTACTTTCAAAATCATATACCTACAATGCCAGACAGTAATACTGAAGTAGTAATCTTAATGCTATTTATGTATATTTTCCTACAGAAATATGGTTTACGAAAACACAGCGGGGTTTCCCGAGTCTCCAGATGGGTCAGTACCGCTTTAACAGATGGGCTGGCAGCAGAGAGCCAAAAGTTCAATGGGTGTGCGCTAAAAACAAATCGAGCAACTGTCGAGCAAGAATTACTACCATCAACAACAAAATTGTCAAGTCTATGATTGACCATAACCATTGAGCTGTGTTTTAGATAAGGAGTTTAGTTAAATATAATATAAATAAATAATAAAACCCAAAAAAGAATAATGCTGTGTTATATTTTATTAAGAAAAACAAATAAACATATATAATTAAAAAATAAACAAATTAAAATAATATAATTAAAAAATAAATACAACGTTTGTGTTATTTATTATGTTAACATTACATTAGTTTTCACCTTTTCATTCAAATGCCAGTTATACATTAATTTGCAACTACCTGGTTGGTGGTTAGATTAACTTTTAAAAACGCTGTGTTGTCAAAAAACATGTTAACTGTGTCTAGTAAACAGTTATCTGCTTCAATTTTCAGTATTACATGCATGTTAGTTAAATACCTACCAAATTATATCTTAATGCTATTATATATTTACCTACAGATATATGGTTTACGACGTCCCAGAAGGGATTTCCGTGCATCCAGATGGGACCGCATCGCTTTAACAGACGGGCTGGCAGCGGGGCTAAGGTTCTATGGGTGTGCGCTAAAAACAAAACGATCAAATGTCCAGCAAGAATCACTACTGTCAACAACAATATTGTCAAGTCTATGACTGACCATAACCATTGAACTCTGCTTTAGACGAAGCGTTTAGTTAAATGTAAATATATAAAAAAACCCAAAAGAAAAAATAATGATGTTATAATTTATGAAGCGTAGGTAAATAAATAGATTAGTTATAGAATAAAAAAAACAACATTTGTGTTACATTTTATGCTTGTTTTAATTAAAATGCCTCCTTTTCATTAAAATGTCCCCATTTTTATTAAAATGTCCCCTTTTCATTCATTTGGAACTACTTGGTGAGTGGGTGGTTAGTATTACTTATAAAGACAACGTCCATTATTACAAAAAAAATCTGCAAATTATATCTTAATGCTATTATATTTTACCTACAGAAATATGGTTTACGAAATCCCAGAAAGGATTCCCATGCATCCAGATGGGGCAGTATCGCTTTAACAAATGGGCTGGCAGCAAAGGGGCGAAGGTTCACTGGGTGTGTGCCAAAAGTATCCAGAAGAAGTGCCGAGCAAGAATCACTACTATCGACAACGTAATTATCAAGTCTATGACCGACCATAATCATTGAACACTGCTCTAGGGGAGGATGTTAGTTTTCAATGAGATCTCATTAAAAAATGAAAGCTAGAATAAATATAAACATTTTTTAAGAAACTTGAGGATTTTATATAATAATACAATATTTGTATACATTTTTAAGTTGATTGAAATAAAAGCCAGTAAAATAAGTTTTTTCATAGATTTGTGCGTGCCATTTGTAAGTAAAAATAACGCTGAAAAGTCTTGTGCAAAAGTCTAAAAAGGTACTCTATTCTAAGACGGCTTTAAAAAGGTAGGTGTCCTGTTCCAAGACGGGTTTACCCACTAGTTGAGTTGCCGAGGATATACTGAAATTCAATTGCATCTGCTTTGTTTGTAAGCAGACCTAAACTTGGGTTAAATTAGGATGATGAGGGTAATAATGCTAAAAAAAATTACAAATCTTTTGCATAGGTACCTAGATATTTTTCATTAATTATTGGGATATCTTTCGATATTGGACATGAACTTCACTTGTGTGATGAGTGTTCAGGAAGATCTGTAAAGTTGATATTTGCTTGTCTCTTTCTTGTATGAATTTTAAGCGATGGTATTTTGATACTTTCTAATAGGAACCGTCGCAAACTAGACTTTTGTATCATACGCAAAGCTTTTAAGTGCTTTATTTGGTCAGAATTCAAATATGATCTTATCAAACAGTAAAATAAAAGTATTTGTATTAATAAACTCTTACAAAATAATATTTATTATTGAAATGCAATGGGTCAGTGTTTAGTTTGGCTAGTATTCAAATGTGATATTTTTAAACAGTAATAATCATAGAAGATGTAGTTACGATTGTTTTATGAAAGTATTTGTATAAAATTTTTGTTTCTCATAAGATTACAAAACAATTTTTATTATTCAATTGCTTGCCTTTCAGTTAAAATAGGTTCCTATAAAATAGGGTTGAACTGAATCTATGAAATCTGTGATTTGTAGAGGAACATTAGTAGTTTTAACTCCTAGGTTTGACTCGTAAGTCATATCAGCGGTTCTGTTTTTCTGTTCAATATTTGTAAATTTTGAAATTGTGGGTCTACTAAACAATCTACCTTCATTTTCGCAATCACATGCATGAGAAAAATCCTTTCATTGAAGTGGACAAAAACAAATTAGAAATTTATGAATATCAGCTACAACAGCACCCATATCTGTTCAACTGCCATCACTTTCTAATGCTTTACTTGGAAGACAGTAACGGCGCAACATCTCTGTCTGCTATTAATTCTATTATACATTTACCTTCAGAAATATTCTTCACGAAATCCCAGATGGGATTCCCGTGTATCCAGATGGGTCAGTATCGCTTTCACAAATGGACTGGCAGCAATGGGCCAACGGTACGCTGGGGGTGTGCTAGAAGCAAACGGAACAAGTGCCGAGCAAAAATTACTACTATCGATAATGAAATTGTCAAGTGTATGACTGAACATAATCATTGAACACTGCTTTAGAAGAGAAGTTTAGTTTTTAATAAGGCTCGATAAAAAATCAGAATTAGGCCATGTGTAAAATTTGTTTTCTTTTTCAAGTCACTATTAATTAATTATATTGTTATATTTTAAGACAAGAATTTAATATATGTGAGATTATTCTTTAATTATATAGATCTGGATTTAAATGCCTGTTTTTTATTTATTGTGAACTAAAATACGTGTTTATTTTGTCAAAGTGGCCTTTACATGTTAAAGTTGAGTTTGCTTTTGAGATAATGCTTATTTTATGTTTAAAGATCAGAGGTAATACATATAATAAGCTAACCATAACTATACAGAAATGTCTTGCTGTGTAATCTATATTAGAAAAAAAATATTATTAATAATTTACAATTGATGTCTTATTTATTGATGCATATTATTTTGTAGAAATATTCTTCACAAGCACACGCCGCGGCTTTCCATGCCTTCAGATTGGAACGTATCGCTTTCGCACAACGGGTTGCGGTAGGCCACCTAAAGTTCATTGGCGTTGTGTCAAGAGTGTTTCAAACAAGTGTCCAGCAAGAACCACTACTATCAACAACGAAATTGTCAAGTGGTTGCACGAACATAATCACTGACAACAACATTAGCTGTTAGTTTAATATTAAGAAGGCCTTATGTAATATAATATGGCCATAGTATGGTATTTAAACCTTAAGAAAATATTACGGTAGCTTTATTAATAATTATGCTTATATATTTATTTGTTTATACACCAGTAGCATAAAAACAGTTTTATCCCTCACAGCTATTATCAAAAAAACCAAAATGACATTAAGGATAAGAAAAAAAACACGGGCTGGTATTGAATATGTACATAAATATCTTGTGGTATGAATAAAATTCATGCATCAATGTATACATAAATACACTAATAAACATGAATGTAAGATGAATAAGAATGTTATAAGGATATGAAGAATAAACATTTTGTTTGAAATACGTGTCTTTAATTTATTAGGAATCAAAAATGGTCAGTTCTGTTTCATTTATTTGCATGAAATATGGTACAAGAGTTGTTACAGAAAAGATAGACCAATAAATATTTCACCATAATACTCGGTATGCAAAATTATAAAATAGAAATTATAAATTAGATAATCTAGGTATCATTAACATGTCTATGAAGTTATGCAATTCAAGAGTCATTGGTTAAAATCTTAATAAAATTCACAAATTATATAAATTACAAATGTCAAATACAGTTAAATTGGAATTAAAGTAATAATCGACATGAGCTATTTTTCAAGAAGTCTTGGGTGGAGTAAAAGCTATTAAAGTATTATCTACTTTAAAAGGCGTAATTTTTGCATTTCCAGTTTTAAGGATCAGAGATAATCACACATTCACAGCTAATAATAATATAACAGGTATGTTCTCTCTCTCTGCAGTGTACTCTTTAAGACAACATTAAAGCAATACTCTAAATATTTCCATAAACGATCTACAATTAATTTATTTAGAACTAGACTCGTCGCTTTCCATATCGTCAGATAGGAAAGTATAGTGAAGCGCACGATGATAAGTTACTCAGCTGTTATTGCAGAAATAAATGAGACTGATTTTACCGTTGTAACTGGGATTCAGGAACCGGATAAGGCTGCAGAGCTCCTGATGTCTACCCTAAGGATGGTTATTGATAAACATACGAAAGTAATAATAAGCTCGTCAAAACACAGGATTCTCAAGCCATGGATTACTCCAGGCCTCTTACGGTGCATCAGAAACACTCATTCGCTCTGTTGCCTACTGATGAAGCCAAGGTTCACAACATAATTCTTGGGCTGCGTACAGATTCTGCAGTTGGCTGGGATGGCATATCTCCAAAAATACTTAAAGCCTGCTCCCCTGTGTTAGTTCCAATTATTACTCACATCTGTAATTGCTCAATCTCATCAGGATGCTTTCCTAAAGTTTAAAAAAAAGCAGTGGTACATCCAATTCATAAGGCCGGGGACAGACACGATGTCAATAATTACAGGCCCATCTCGGTATTGCCTTCCATCTCTAAAATTTTAGAAAAAATATTGAATAATCGCCTCACTAAATTTCTTGAATCCCACAAGATTATCGCTGCGAATCAGTACGGTTTCAGAGCTGGAAGGTCAGCAGAGGATGCTGTTGCATGTTTTGTAGACCATACTGTTGGCCTCCTTGACTTGGGGAAAAAATGTCTGGGTATTTTCCTGGACCTCTCCAAAGCCTTCGACACCGTGTCTGCTCCTCACCTTTTGCGGAAGTTGGAGGGACTGGGAATTCGCGGACACGCCCTCAAAATATTTGAAGACTATCTTTCTGATCGAACTCAGTGCGTAAAAATTGATAATGTTATCAGTGACAGCAATTCCATTGTATACGGGGTGCCTCAGGGCTCAGTGATTGGGCCGACTCTCTTTCTAATCTACATTAATGCGCTCTGCAAACTCTCCCTTCCCAATTGCTCAGTCTTCACCTACGCTGACGATACTGCATTGCTCGTTCATGGAGACAGCTGGACTCACAAATTTGCATGTGCTGAACAGGGCCTTAGGTCTGTCATGAGCTGGCTAACTGGCAACCTCCTGACTTTGAATCCTAACAAGACCCTATACCTGACATTTACCTTAAAAGCCTCCTCACAACCAAACCCGGATTCTTTTATTCTTAAGGTACACAACTGTCCAGTAGGTGCTTCTCCCCTTGCTTGCCCTTGCCCTCACATAAACCGGTCGGAAAATATTAAATATCTCGGGGTACAAATCGACAATCAACTGACTTGGACACTCCACCTTAAGACTCTAACTGCGCGAGTTCGTAGACTTATTTCTATAATGAAAAGACTCAGACATTCTGCTCCCATTGAGACACTAAAAAATGTTTACTATGCTCTTGGACAGTCAATCCTAACGTACTGCATAACCGCCTGGGGTGGAGCGGCCAAAACCTATCTCTTGCAGCTGGAACGAGCACAAAGAGCTATTTTGAAGGTCATGAACCTCAAGCCCTATAAATATCCCACGGCACAACTCTACACAAACTGTCAAATTCTTACAGTGCGCCAACTCTTCATCCTACAAACAGTGCTACGAAAACACTCAACACTTCCATTTGTTGCGAACTACACCCAAAATCGTAGAAAATACCAAATTTGTTCCACCCTATACTCCAGAACGTCTCTTGCCCAACGTCATTACAATATCATTAGCAGCCACCTGTACAACGTCATAAATAAAAATTGCAACATCTATGCAATGACTAGGTTCGAATGCAAGAAAAGTGTTCAGGGATGGCTACAAAAGCTAAATTACGTAGATACTGAACATTTACTCAAGATAACCACTTAGTCACGCACTCTAACTCATACACGATTTCCCATTCAAGTACATTCTATTACAATTTATCACATTACACATACATATACATCGTACACATCCCTAAACAATAATTATCCTCTATTCGCTCACGTTGTCCACTCTATTTTGTGTATCGATTTTTAGATTCTTACTTTTATTTTTGTTTTTCTGTGACAATGAAACTGCACTAACGCCCCTGCCGTCTCTTGTGAGAATAAGTGTACCTTTGTGCGTTTACTTTTGTTGGAACACTGGTACTTATAACACAAGTTAGATCTTACTTTGAGTATCAGAGTTCAAAATACGCTAGTTGTATATTCTCCTGGTACCACTTAGCGCATAATAATTACTAGTGTTATTGTTCACTTTTTGCAAAATAAAGTTTTTTTTTTTAATTTAATAGAACGAGTGGCGATCAAACCACCTAAAATAGGCTGAATTTGTCTACGTAGTGTCTCGAACAAGTGTCTATCGAGAATCACTACTATGAAATTGTCAAGTGCATGAACGAACATTAATTTTAAATATTTAAAGGAAATGAACGAAAGTGAGAAGGTGTAATAAGTGATTAAAGACACGCATATAATCTGATTGTATGTATAAACGTTAATTATGAGTTAGTGTTTTATGTGCTTTTTAGTCTTGTCCTCATTATTTGCAACATTTTTGTTGTTAACGCGTGTTAAATATAGTTAATTTAGAATAAGCCATTATAATTTTGATCCACAGGCTAAACCTAGTGAGTTTATTCAGATACAACTTAAAAATACCGTTTTTTATTGCAGAGGATAATGAACCTGTCTTTTCGACGTCTCGATTTGGAAAACCTGTAATTTTGATAGGAAGATACCGTTTTAACAAATGGAGTGGCAGTAAGGGTAGTCGCGCTAGATGGCCGTGTGTCAAGGCCTGCTACGGCTGTAAAGCCACTATCATCACTATGGAAGATATTATAGTCAAATATGCTCATGAACATAATCATTAAATCATCCATATAAACAGGTTGTGATATTTAAGATTTGATGTAATATCATGTTTTTTTGTCAGTGATGTGTCATTTATTTAGGTTTTACGACAAACTTTACAACTGTTGCAGTTTTATGGTATTTGAGTAGTCATTTCCTTTTTTCCTTGTCTCAAGTTTTGGGACTCCAGTTATTGCTGTCTGATAGAAACCTTTGGTATGATCAAGTTAAATCATTTTTTGTTTTTTATAACTTAGGTTTTCTACGTCTCTGTTATACACAAAGTTCGTGGTGGATCATCACAATACCCACATAAACGCTTAATAATGTGTCGTCGATTGTTACTAGTTTTGATAGTAAAGTGGCTTTTAAGTTATAATTTTGAATTTCATTCACATGATTAGAAGTATTTCATAAACTTAACCTTAACGCCATGCACCCTGCTACTAATGATGAACGACGAGTGGTGAGTAATTAGCTAGATTTGATAGCGGGCCACGCTAATCGGTGCGAGAATACAGGTTGTAGTCATCAACCCGCATACCCAGCGTGGTGAAGAAGATATTACCAATTTTTTGGGATAAGCTTATGTCCTACAATACTGAATAAGGTATGCTTGATAAAAAATCGTCACCAAAGTAACTTTAATTCATCTTCACTTCAACATAAAATGTAAAGTTATATACATTATGTACATAAAGTTTGTAAAGTAGAAATATTTGAAATTTAAACATGTTCCAGATCCAATTTTCACAATATCTGCCCGCGGCAACCCGGTCATTCAATTGGGTCCATACAGATTCAGTAAATGGAGTGGTAGTAGAGGTCCAAAAGCTCGGTGGATCTGCATCAAAGACCACAGTGGCTGCCGCGCCAAGATCACTACCATTGATAAAATAATTGTTAAGTGTTACAACAGGCACAATCATTGAAAATATACGTATGATACAGATGTATTGTATAGTGTTTTATTTTGTAGTAAACGCGTTTTGCGAAATTCATGTAACTTTTGTAAGATATGAATTGTTTTCTTTTGAAACTATAAACATTGACTTGACATTTGCTCAGAGGATACAAAGGTAGAGATCGTCTAATCTAAAACTGAACGCTCCTCCACTAAACGTGTTTGTTTTAATGTGTGAGAGAAAATACTTATTGTAACACTTTACTTGGGTGCGTGCGGCTATTTTACTGTGAACTTTAAACTACCGCGCCATACCCTGGCTTATGTCCTTATAGCTTTCTGCAATGGCCGATATTAAAGATAATCGTGTTTGTTTGTTCCAGAGCCTGTATTTTTAAAGTCAATACGGGGCAAACCCGTAATTGAATGGTATGGTTTCCGTTACAATTTGAAATTCCACAGGGATCAAGATTCTCAAACGCACTGGATGTGCGTCAAAGCACGATTGGGATGTCGCGCTAAGCTCGTTACGGTCGGTAATGTAATTATTAACCAAGAGCACGCACATAATCATTTATACAATTCATGATGAATACCGAAAAAGTTCGCAAGAAGAGGAATAATAATGCGAGCTAATATGAAAAAAATGTTCCGAAATATGACCTGAAATGTAAACGCAGCTGATGATAGATAGGTTTTAGCGTATTTTTTATAAAATCTTTAAACAGCTATTTCTATAAAACTATTGACTTTAGTATGGGTACTGGGATTAAAATTTTATATTGTTAAAAATAAAATTTAATAATACAGTTTGTTTTATTTCTTTCTATTCTTCAGATGCTTCTAATTGCAGGTTTTTCTAAAATATTATTAATGTTCAAAATTATTTTTTAACCCAACCTAATAGATTTTGAACCTGCATTCTGTGAGTTACCTATAAAGAAATGCTTGTACGTATATTGTTGTCTTTTGTGTTCAAACCTATTTGTGTTTGGACATTTAGACCAAATGCGTAAAAACCTTGTTAAATACATTCATGTTAATTGTGTCTATATATTTCTATTAAATATTAAATTTTTGAGACAAAACAAAATTAGAATAAAAATATTTGAAAAAAATAAATGAGTCTGTATAAAACCGTTTAATTTCAGTTCCACGTTACTCCGTATCACGGTGTGGCAACCCTGTGTTACAAATTGGAGAGTTTCGCTTCAACAAATACTACAGAAGTAAAGGACCTAAGGCACATTGGGCTTGTGTGAAAGCAAGCGCGGGATGTCGTGCTAGAATCACAACATTCAACGACTTCATTGTTAAGAGCAACAACATTCATCAACATTGAAAGATATCAGAACATTTTCATGGAATGAAAGGTGAAAATTAAGGAGTTGAAGTAATTCACGGAATACGTAAACTAATTGAATCAAAATCGAAAAGATATTGAAGATACTGCTGGAATTAAAGATGAATCTTAAGAAATGAACAACCTCCTAAATAAATGAGTTAAAGAAATTCACGGAGTAGGTAAACAAAAAAACTATAGGAAACGGTGCAATGTTTACTATTTCTAATAAGAACACACACGACACGACACGGACTTATAGAAGAAATTGGATGAAATTATGAAACGTAAATACCTTTGGTATTTACACGATGAACTGTTCAAACGGGATCCGAAATAATATTTGTTGATTGTTACATTTTATACCTATACATTTTTACAATTTATTACATTTAATTCGCGTTTTTTTATGGTTGTTCAGAAATTGATTAATAAATCAGGATGGCATAATTACTTTAGAAATATATACAAGGTTAGTCAGAAAAGGGGGTAGTAAGCCTAAAGGGTGTTAAAGCACCCATAATAAGGGATAACTTTTGTTCTACAACTTTCCTCAAAACTCGATAGTTTAAGAGAAACAGCTTTTCAAAAATTTCGTAAAAAATATGCTAAAATCTATCTGTCCATAGCTATGATCAGCTGTGTTTACAATTTAGGTCATATTTGGTGTCACGGATTAGAAACTTAATGTTCTGAATTCATAACTAAAGCAGGTATGATTAAAAAACAAAAAACTAAAATCTTTATGCATGCAAATAAAAATTATCTAATTTTGAAATTTTGACACTTGCTTTAAAATAGTCATCACTGATACTTTAAGTGGCCCGCGGCTTAGTACCCCCTTTCCGACTAAGCTTGTATAATATTGTGTTGCACGATTAAGATTTTCTCAGTTTTTAGCATATGATTATACGCTATTGTCAATTACAATTAGTTTATTGGATTAATATAATATTAGTAAGTTATGTGCACCGCGCGCTTAATCCAAGTACTTATAATTTATTTTTAATAATATTAAGGTAGGTAATTGAGTTCTCCCTTCAATATTCTGGTTGAAAAAAGTTGTAAAACTGTTTTTATTTTATTAAACTAATGGGTAAAGGAGTTCAGTTGTATTACTTTCTATTTTTAAGTCGTTGAGATGTGGTAGTGTCAAAAATATCTATTCAATATTTCTTAATTATTCTTCTTTAATTAGTTCGAATGATATATAATTTTATAAACCGTGTGATTTATAACGCATTGACTTTCAACACAATTTGCTTTTGAAATTTGCTGGAACTATAATTGTAATTTTTGATGATTTTTGAAGAATTTCATATTTGATTTGAAGCAATAAAGTTGTTTCTTACATACGTCTGGATTTAACATTTAAAGTACCATTACAAGCAGGAGTGAAGATAAATTGTCTACATACAATCTTAAATAAAATAATTATATTTCTTATTAGTTGCTGATATTCTGTAAAATTTTCTTTCAGAGCCAGTGTTTTCTACATCTCAACGGGGTAAACCGGTTATAATTATGGGTAAATATCGGTACAATAAGTGGGTAGGCAGCAAAGGTGACCGCGCCCGCTGGATATGTGGCAAAGTTAATTCTTTAAGATGTTCTGCGTCCCTAGTCACGTTTGAAAACGTTATTATAAAACAGACGCCCCACAATCATTAGTCGATGTTTTAGACTCTTGAAACCTGAGTCTTAAAAGTTTCCATATCGTAATGCGCCTCAAGAAAATAATTGGAATTCTTGGAAGTTAGCAGTGAAAGCCTAGCGGTTAGAAGCTTGCTTTCCATGCACACTGACTTTTAGAATTCCTGTGCAGGTACAGTGCTTTCAATCCACGAAGACGCGACCCTCTCCTTATTGTGAGAGGTAGCCGCGTGGCGCGTCTGCACACATCTAACTATTGTTTGGCGATAGAACTAACACAATAGTAAGATGCACACTTCTGCACTGTAGCGATTTAGACAAAGAGTCGGGCGCGTCTTCGTGAATTGAACTATCTGTAACGATGAAGGAAAACATCGTAAGAAAACCTGCAAACCTGAGAGAGCTTTAAAATGTTCCCGATGGTGTGTTTAGCCCACTAACCTGTGGCGGCATCTATCACGCCACATGAGAACTACGCAGCACGACGATTGTCAAGCAGACTACAGCGACAACAATGACAGCTATTAAAATGAAATGTCACAAATCCTGCATCGCGGCATTAAGATCTGACACGGAGTTAGTATATATACAAATTATACAACTTCCCAACATCAACCGTTGGGCAGTGGCCCGCCAGGCACAAACCCGCTCAGCCACAAAGCCTCCATAAACCCGCACCAGTTCAGCGTAGTGGACTAAGGCCTAAACCCTTCTCACTCTGAGAAGAGGCCCGTGCCCAGCAGTGTGACAGTAATGAGCTGATTATGATATTTGGGAATTAAAAGTGGATCTAGATAAAAATGATAGATAAATTTTTATGAATTTGTATGTTGAAAAAAGTATTAACAAGTGCGTTATACGAATATTAGGTGAATGCAGTTGTATAGAAAATGTTGGTACTCTTGTAGCTTGTTTATTGTATTTAGTTAGTTATTGAATCATACAATCAAGGTAGGAATTTGCATATACGTTGGAAAAAAATAAAAAAAATATTATTATTCGAAAAACCATCACAATTTATCTATGTTATGCTATCTATTCGAATTTAAAAAGTCTTGGGTAATTAAAATAAAATAAGAATATATTACGAATATATACGAATATCCGCAGTGGCAGCGAATTTTTTTTCTCGATTTCGTTTTAATCTAACGAAAACAAGTGATCTCAAACGTTAGTAACTAAAATAAAAATAAATAATAAATCTAGTAGATAATGGTGTTGATTCATTTGCGCACTTTGACAGGACTAAACTAAGGGTGTCTGTCTCTTTCTGTTTCAATAGAAAAAGAAAGTGACAGTCGTTTAGTCTAGTTTAGTACTGTCAAAATGTTCAACAGAATCGACACCATTGTGTGTTAATTTTCTAAAGCATCTGTTCGGAATGAGAACCGTCATGGATTTGGGTGCGTTGCAGTGCTTAATTACAGTTTATGTCTTGATAATAACACACAAAACGGCAGTAGTTATAGCTATAGTAAAGTAATATACCATGTTTGATTATTCACACGTTTTATCTTGTTTCATTTTTCCCGTGAAGTATGAGGTAATAATAAATTTAACGTATTTAAATTTTTCTATATGGGTATTATTTTATTTTATTCTTGTTTGATATTTTTTCCAGAGCCGATATATTTTTCCACCTCTAGGTATGGCAAACCGGTAATTCATATGGGCAAGTACAGATTTAATAAGTTTTGTCGAAGTAACGGTGCTAAGGCTAGGTGGACATGTGTGAAGGCGAGTTCTGGGTGCCGTGCGTCACTGATCACCGTCGATGACGTCATTATCAAAGCTAATAATGACCATTCACATTGAATTCATGATGTTAGTAATTTTTTGTGAATATTAATAGTAAAGTATTAAATAAATCTTATTTACTGGTTGTCTTTTACTGTCGTGTTTGACTTGCATTGTATAAATTATTATAATTGCTAACTATGTGAAGAATGTTTATTGTTTACTGAGATGAGATGTAAAAGGTACTGATTTTCAAAGAGTAACCATGATATTTGTTACCTTTCTACTCAATAGGAAAGATAAATTGGAACCGCGCACTTTAATGGTCTAACCCTATTTTTATTCTGTCGCCATTTTTCGGTTTTTACTCTTAATACACAATAACACTAGTATTTTTAAGAGGACCTGTCAGTCGGAACGCGATTGTCTACAAAATTATTGACACGATCAATGGAGTAGCACACTGGCGAACTAATGGCGCCACCATCGACTGTACCAACGCAATTTCATTGGTTAAAGTTTGTTTGACATTATGCTAATGTTAATTTAACCCGTTCTGATTGGTTGTAATTAGTACAAACAGAGCTGCTGCCATCTGCTTTCGTTTTGCGTGTGTCTCCCCATTGTTATGTTAAAGATATTGAAAAAATAAATAAGTGGGTATCTCTTTTGTTTCAGGCCCATTTTTCACAACGTCACGGTTTGGGAACCCAGTGGTGTTGATTGGTCCGTATCGCTTCAACAGATACTATCGTTGTAAAGGCCCGAAGGCCAGGTGGATTTGTACCAAAAGCGGGAAGGGATGCAAGGCGATGGTCATCACCGTCAATGGCCGCTTTATTACGCATAAGAACTGCCATAATCACGAGTAATTTGATGTTTAAGTTTTTAGAGATAAACCTAGTCGTAATAAACTGTAAAGGGGCCATTCAAGTATTACGTAAGCAGAATTTTAGTAATTTTTGTCCCACCCCTCCCCCTTGGCAGCAAAAGTAAGCAAAGCTTTTACCCCCCTCCTATGCTTACGTAAATATGGGTATATATTTTTTTTAAACTGATCAGGTTTCTTTATTGTTATTCATGAGCAGCAGTTTTTAAGTCTAGAAAAATAAGTAAATAAATAAAAATGCCGACGTAATCATCATCTAGACACCCCCGTCCCCCATTTCATCAAAAATAAGCTAAGCAAAGACCCCCTCACCCCCCTTTCGTGCTTACGTAATACTTGAATGGCCCCAAACTATCAGTAGAATTGCGTAGAACACCGTTGCGTATTTTCGGCATGGAGTGGCGTTACACTATGAGGGGCTCATGGCTAATTAACCACCGCGCAGATCATATTATTATGATTTGCAAGGTTAAGCTGCGCTTGCCGCGGTCTGTCCATGGATGGGTGACCATTCGTTAGACCCCTCCTTGCCTCGGAGAGCACGTTAAACCGTCGGTCCCGGGCGTCATACGAATATCTATAACAGTCGTTACGTGTTGTCAGAAGCCCGAAAGTCTGTCAACTGGTCTAACCTTAGGATATTAACAATGCTCTATAACTGGGTTGCGAATGTCTGATGGCAGTCGCTCCGTATAAAATACAGGTATTCAGCTGCATCTGGTTAGATTGGAAGCTGACCCTAATATAGTTGGGAAAAGGCTAGGTAGAACGAGTGGCGTTACACTATGCGCAAAATACGCGACGTACATTTACTACATTATCATATTGAAGCCAGCTTTTCACTATGAGATATAATATATATTATATCACGAGATATAAATGAAATCACACGACTGGAATATAATATTATATATCTATGTGTAAAGGGTTATATTAAAAATTACGGTGAGTGATATTAATATAAATCCCGGGATGTAATATAAACGGTGTAAAAAGACCCTTAACGAAGCCGAAAGGCACTTATTCTACACGTCATTGCGATCATTTTTTTGTTCTGGACCATGCCTGGGAACCTTCTAGTCGGAGATATTGGAGGTCAAAGTTCCAACTTTTTCACAACTTTAAAAAAAATACTAGTTTTGAAGGTTGCAAATGTACTTGAAATACCTCCATTACCCGTTTACTACTCATTGCATCTATCAGCACAGTGTTTTGAGTGTGTTACAATTAGCTTGACAGTAAAACGAAATTTTACACTTAAAAAAAAAGTCGTTTCCCAGCGATAATTTTTGCGTAGTGTTACTTAGTTTGATGTACTGAATGCATGATTGACGGCTTGGTAAAGGGTCTTTTTACACCTTGTATATCCCATAGTGAAATGCCGGCTTGATGGTTGTTTATCTGTCCGCTCATGTGTATTTTATATACCGATCGGTTTAAAAAATGGTTTGCAATATTAATTTGTTTATTGAACATGTAGGGTCTTTTGTAGATGTAATAGGTATATGTATATGTATACATATTATATTTTTATGTACATTCGTGATAAATTATAGATTTATTTTATTTAGTTAGTGCTTATTCACACATTTAAAAAAATAAATCTGTTACTTACTTTAAAGAAAATATTTAGTCTTTAATTCTCACTATCCAATTTTTTTCTCCAACTGTACATCGCCTACTTCTCCATTGTCATTTGAAACGTGTGCAAATTAAAAAAAACATTACAAAAAAATAAACTACGGCGTACGTTAACTTAAAAAAATGGTGTGCGTATTGCACACAAACCCCGCGTATTATGTGTTGATTGAAAACATGAAATGTGAAAATACTAATCGCTACATAAGCTTTTATCCGCTATTTTTAAATAACTAAAATGTAAAAAAAAAATGTTGAAATATTATGTAGGAGGCAGTCAAAGTAGTGTAGGTACCTAAAGTGCGGAAAATATTTTTGTTAGTTCTTTATACGTAAGTTAATAATTTAATTGTATATTTTTTATTATTTATTTAATTAAAAAATTGGTATAAATAACACTGGTCTGCAATGAAATCGTTCTTCTGGTGGAAAGAGGTGGCTGTGCACCAAAAAGAAAGAAAGAAAGAAAATGTATTTATTGGCACACTGTAGGTACACATTAGAAGGACAAAAAATATATGCCAATAGAGCCATCAGCTCAGCATGTCAAGTGGCAGTACAACCACCTAACGCTGATTTTCAGCTGCAACTCACTAGTGCCATACGTTCGAAACTAGGCAAGTAGGAACTGGGCATAGGTACATTTGTTATTAGGTATACTCGCATATAATATATTAGCAATACTTATACTCACATAATAAGTAAAAAAATATATGTAAATAAATAACATAGTTTTGTACTTAAAAAGTCAATCTAAATGTTACTATTTTTTAGCCCTCTTCCTCTCTCCTATTTTGCTGTGCCTGACAGGGTCCATAATGATCAAAAATTTATTTAATTCTGTAATTGAATTATTTTAGTTCTTTCGTAATTTAATTATTTTTATTGTTTTAGAAAAACCAGTGTTCATAACGTCAAACCGGGGTAACCAGATGATTCTGTACAATTACAACAGGTTTAGCTACAACAAGAGCACTATTGGAAACACGCCTAAAAAGAGATGGGTGTGCACTAAATGGGCAAACGGTTGTAGGGCTTCCCTCACTACGTTTAGAGACATAATCGTGAAGTACAATGACAACCATTTTCATGAAGGAACAAGGAAGGAAAATATTTAATGACATCGCAGATATATTATCACCTATGCTGTTGCCTAAGGAGTATGTAGGACCCTAGCAACAACCCCGGCCGGTACAACCACTAGGAGCCTAATATAATCACTGATTGGGGTAACTGAAGAAGAGTTACAGTCAGCAATAAATGTCGATTAACACACTTTTTTTAAAATCATAATAAAAAAAAAGTTAAATGGAACGGGTATAACTTTATAATAACACTAGCTGTGTCCTCACGGCTCCGCCCGTAGCCTATGTTACTCAGTGATAATGTAGCTTTCTAACGGCAACAGAATTTTTGAAATCGTTCCAGTAGTTTTTAAGTTACATACAAAAATCCAAAAATACAAATCTTTCCTTTTTATAATATTAGTATAGATTAGTATAGAAAAACTCTTAGACTATTACATGAAATGCTGAAAAGCAGTGTATAGAATAATTTTGTGTGACTCAATTTAGATGTTATTTAAAAGTAACATTGTTAACTAACTTTCATTGTTGACCATACTAAAACGGCCGCTGGATTTCCAAAACGCAAAACTTAGACCTAAGATAAGTTCAACTTAGATTAAAATATTGTGTTTATTCGAGATAAACATAAAAAATATAAATAATAATATTGTGTTAGTGTCCAAAGAATCTAGGGTTCTATTCAGCTTTTTAAAGGTAATTTATATTGAATTTAGATTCTGCATTTCCATAATAGTTACGTATTTATTTATTTATACTTTCGCTCAAAATTTGTACAGAGGCGGACTTAATGCCTTAGGCATTTTCTACCAGTCGGACTTGTGTTTTTTTTTATCAGTATTTTGAAGTTGTGACAAGTATTATTGTGACTTGAATATTAAATTGTTTATTTGGTATTCTTTTTTTTGTCAGTTGGATATACAGATTGGATTAAGTTGGGGTAAAATTGAGTACAAGTCAAGTAGCGGAATTACTGCTTAGTACGCTCAAGATTGTCGGTTCTTTTCCAATATTGACATTAACATTTTAATTACTGTCCACTGTGAGTATGTCCTACATGTTTGTTCCCAATCTGTATATGTGTGTCTTTATTGTTGTCTACAAGGTGACCATTTGTTACACATCGAGACCCCTCCGTGCCTCGGAGAGCACGTTAAGCCGTCGGTCCCGGGTGTCATACGAATACCTATGACAGTCGTTACGGGTAGTCAGAAGCCCGAAAGTCTGACAAACGGTTTAACCTTAGGATATCGGCATTGCCCAGTTACTGGGTTGCGGAGGTCTGATGGCAGTCGCTCCGTATAAAATACTGGTATTCAGCCGCATCTGGTTAGACTGGAAGCTGACCCCAAGATAATTGGGAAAAGGCTAAGAGGAAGACTATTGTTGTCTACAAGGATATGGTACAAAATGTCGTGTTTTAAGGAAATGAGAAGTTAGTAATTAGTCATTAAGATTAATAAAAAGTTTTAATATTTTAAAAGAAAATAATATCTATTTCAGTTGTCATTGAAAAATCTCGAACTGGTAACCCTGTTGTTTGCTACGAAGGTGAAAGATTTTACGTGATGAATGAACAGCGAGCTGGCGGTCAGAGAAGATGGCGATGCATGAAGTGGGCAAGAGGTTGCAGAGCATCTATAATCACAGTTGATGATGAGATAGTTTTGATAAGAAATCACCATACCCACCAAAAGGCAATAAAGCTTCGAAAGACAAAAATAAGATAAAGTTTAATTCGTCAAAACTAAATTGACGCGCCATTCCGCCGTATTTATGCGTACATGGGGTTCTCGAGAGGAGATACCGCACTGCAGCGTGGGACCGCCTCCAGCTAGATGGAGATACGACCTGGCGAATGTCGCAGGGAGTCGTTGGATGCAGGCGGCATGTACCCGGCCGTTGTGGAAATCCATGTGGGAGGCTTTTATTTAGCAGTGGACATCCTTTGGCTGATACGATGGTGATGATGATGTACTGCGGCAAAGGGGTGCGCGATTTTAGTAGAGTGTAAAGTTCTAAACTATACCGTGGTAATGTTTTATTATTTTTTAGCGATCTGTGATCTCTGAAGGGTATTACTTATTCTGTGAGTTACCATGGAAGGTCTCGAGGAGTACTAAAATGTAGTCATGAAAAATGGGCGTTGATTTGCGCGTTTTGTACATAGATACAAAATATTGTAATTTTTGTTACTTAACCATGTGTTTATTTTGTTTTCAGTTCTTTAGAAAACAATTGATTTTGAAATAAATGTTTTTATGTTACACAATTTTTTTTATTATTGTATTTAAATCAAATATACTATGTATATTATAATGTCTTATTAACTACAAAGCATCTATACAACATAATAAAACTTTTTTTTTGTAGGTGCACAGTATGAGATATCTCATTTTGGCAACCCTGTACTCAAATTGGGCAGCAACAGGTATTTATTGAACGGAAAAAAGAAATATGCCTTAAAGAAAGTATTTAGATGCAATCGCTGGCATCGTGGCTGTCGTGCTGCGGTCACTACCATAGACGATGTTATTGTGAAGGTCAGGGATTCTCATAATCATTAATCAATCAAACATTGGTTTTGTGCAGTATTTGTTTTACTACATTAAATTATATTTTAAGAAGAAATTTGTTTTATGTAGTGTGTGGAATCAGGTCTATTATAGTTGCCACGTTCGAAATATAAATCTTGAAAAGGAGGAAAGGCTATACAAATATATTTTTGAACCATTTTTTTATTCGTTTTCATATTTAATCAGCCTGTATTTTCTGTACGTGTTCGAAATAAAAAAAATACAAGGGTAATGACAGCAAAAAAAACTTATTTACTACAAAGCATCTAAGCAACAGATTTTCGGATTGTTAATTGCTGTTAAAAAATCTAATAGTATTCTTTTCGTAGGTGTTATTTTTGAAGTATCTTGTCATGGCAACCCTGTACTCGGATTGGGCGGCAACAGGTTTTTGCTGAAAGGAAAAGGAAAAACTGACAAAAAGAAATTATTTAGGTGCAACCGCTGGTATCGTGGCTGTCGTGCATCAATTACTACCATTGACAAGAATATTGTGAAGATCAGGGATTTCCATAATCATTAGCTAATCAAACTTGAATTGAAGTTTAAATCTAATTGTATTGAATAAACAAACAAAAAAAATTATGGTCTAAACCTCGTTTACACCTAAAAAAAAGTGATAACTACATTTTGTATACAATATTTTAAACGGTCTTTTTAAAAGTAATTCCTTGTTTTAACATGTAATGAACATGTATAATATATTTAAAACAAATTTTATAAAGATCTACATACATGTTAGCCACATAAAATACATAATTATTTGCATATTTATATTTTTTTGATAAAATTAACTTATACATGTACAATACATTTTTTATACGTTCAAATCACGAAGACGCGCCCCTCTCTTCGTCTAAATCGCGTGTTCTCTTTTACTCAAATGAAGAGAGAGAGAGAGAACACGTAATTTAGACGAAGTGTACGGTGCGTCTTCGTGGATTGAACTATCCATACCTAGGTGTAAACGAGGGAATAGATTCATTATAAAATTATAATCAAATAATAAGAAACTTATTTTATGTAGACTGTTTACAAGACTCAAATCAAGACTAGTTCACGTTCCGAAATGTTATTTTATGGAGGAAGACGGGCAATAAATCTAATATAATTTTGTACCTATATATTTTTTAATTGAAACAGATCCACGTAAACTGCTATGCTGGCCTCTCCGCCCTCTGTACACGCTGTCACACCCTGCCCGACAATTTTAGTCCAATATTTACATAAAGATTTTCTTTGTTATTTATTAGTTTTTTTTTTCTTTTTTATTAAGCCATGATAATTACACAGCATTATAATTTAACAGTATTAAAAAAAGAAATTGCTTGTAAACGCACACATTATCATGTAGGTACTTGAATATGTTACTCGTTTAAATAGTTATACTGTATATGTGTTTAGAAAAGACTATAGCGATATTTGAAGTTCTTTAATTACGTATTTATATTATTCTCTATTATTTTCAGAGGTGGTTTACATTTTATCACAAAGAGGTAAACCAATGATATTGTATGATGGCAACCGATTCGCTCTGAAGGATTCAAGGCAAACGAGAAAGGTATGGCGGTGTATGAAATGGGGGAAAGGCTGCAGGTCGAGGATCATTACTCTTGATGGGGCAGTACTATCTATAAAAGACATACATAATCATTAAATAATATATTTTTGTGTTTAATATCTGGAAGTGCCTATTAAAGTTTACGAACTATTACCTTCTGTATTCTAATTTATCCTTTTTTTGATCGTTGAAAAATCCTCATGGATGTCCCTCGCCCGGGGAAGGCGAGGGGGCCTGCCGGACTCTTACCGGCTAAAAATCAACGGTGTACCTTCTCCTGACCGTTAGGCCGGGGTCGCGGGATTCGCAAAAGCATGCACCGCAACCCCGGCAGCTCCCGGTCCGCCAACCCTCGGCGGACCTCTCTTCTGTGCATTTTTTTTAAATAAGCAAGGTCCTCTGTTTGTGTCAGAAGCAGTCAGTGTCAGCAGTCGAAGCAGTGATATCCTAGCGGTCGAACGCTTGCCTTTCATGCAGGAAGGTCTGAGTTCGATCCCGGCCCGTACCTCTGACTTTTCGAATTCATATGCGGATCAGAATTTGATTATCACTTGCGTTAACGGTGAAGGAAAACATGGTGAGGAAACCTGTACACCTGAGAGTGCTCCATAAACTTCTCGATGGTGTCTGTAGTCTGTCAACCTGCACCAGGCTAGCTGGTGGACTAAGGCCTAAACCCTTCTCATTCTGAGAAGAGGCCCGCGTCCAGCAGTGTGACAGTAATGGGCTAATTATGTTTATGATGGCCGAGTCCTTATTAGAAGAGCACAATCAATTTCTTTATTCTATCTATGGCCATTTAATATCCTCAAATATGAATATTGACCCTTTGGTATTGATTCCTCATATGAGACGGTAAGACATAGAAGATTTTTTTAAAGCACATAATACGGAACCTTTTATACATACCTCAACTTTTTTTACGTAATGCAGTTTTTTTCAGGTCTCATAATGACATCATCCAGATTCGGAAAACCGAAGCTGATCTATCTAGGACACAGATACAACCTTTCGCATCATTACCGGGGAGGGTTAAAGAAGTCGTGGCGGTGTGTCAAGTGGTCCTCGACATATCAATGTCGGGGGGTAGTCGAAACTGTCGATAATATTATTGTTAAGACTAGGGAACACACGCATACTTAAATACTATGAAACGAGATAGTTCGTACCCATCTTACGCGGTGTCCTGCGTAAGCGACAAACACGAAACGGTGCGACGCGACGCGACACGACGTGAACAAATACGCGATACGTCGCGTCTCGCTACATAGGCCGCTAGTAGGGAATGCCGTTGTCTTGATCGCGTTTGTCGCGTTCGTCGCGTCTACTGGTGGCAAGCGCAATTGCTTATCGTGAGGTCTTGACTTGAATCCCCAGGTCGGGCAAAGTGTTATTGGGTTTTTCCGTGTGGAATTCCTCTGTAGCAGCCCGCAGTTTAGATTTGTGCCCGGTTGATAGCAATAGGCTCGCCCCCTATTACGTGGGACTTAAACATAGCGGCGAAATGAGGGTGTTACTATACACTTCTACTCAACCCTTCGGGGAATACAGGCGTGATGTTATGTAATGTTCAGAGCTTTCCTCCAGATTTTTAAAATATTTCAGCATAGGGCAAACATTATGTTTCCACTGTAGGAGTGAGTGAATGAGTAAAATGTATGCTTATCAAATAAGGATACATTTTAGCCGGATTGAATGTTTGCTCTTTAATAGATATAATTTTATTTAAATACTAGTGACCCGCCCCGGCTACTTACGGGTGCTATATAGATACTAATGTGGGGCATATAAACCTTTCTCTTGGATCACTCTAACTATTGCTGAAAACTGCAATAAAATCCGTTGCGTAGTTTAAAAGATCTGAGCGTACAGACAGCAGGAGCGACTTTGTTTTATACTATGTAAAGATATTGGCGATTTGTTTTGTACTCTCTATTGACTAATTGGTTCGTATTATTATAAATATATATTTTTCATTTTATATCGTTTTTTTAAATTTGATACCTGACTTTTAAGTAATGACAACAAAAAAAGTGGTAAGGAAAAATAAAATCATTATTAATTAATAAAATTAATTTCTTTTTTAATTTTTCAGCAGGAATGCAATTCGAGATGTCGAGACAAGGGCGGAGAATTCTAATATATTATGGACATCGATTCTACCAGGAGGTCACGTACAGCAGTCCATTTAACCCCAAAACGCGGTGGAGATGTAACAAAAAAAACACCGGTTGTCGGGCAACCCTCGTACTTTATCACAAAGAGATAATTAAGATCGTCAATGATCATAATCATTATTAGTGTAACATAATATCAGCCTGTAGTTGACCCAGGGCAAAACCTGAGTACAATTGATCACTATGCTTGCTTACGGCGTGATAGCGATTTCAGACTATTCATCATCATCTTCCTGCCCTTATCCCACACTAGGTGGAGTCGGCACAACATGTATTTCGTAAATTCATGTTGTTAGAGGTTTTGGCTTATTGTTTTATAACCGGCTGCCTGCCTGATATCAATCCTCCTTGGGAATACACGTTGCGCTGTCGCGCGGGTGACCCAATGTGCTTGCTGATATTATGCACTGAGTCCCAAAATGTTATGCTTGTCAATCTTATTGCCGACAACTAAGCAGACTATGTTCCTCTTGGTGGAGTATACTTGAAGTTTCTCGACCCACTCATTCAGTTTTGCTAGGGATTTTAGATTATTAGGACCCGTATAAATGAATAGCTCTCATTTGAGAAATTCCTTTTAAGTGTAGGATTAACATGATATGAGACGTATTAAAAAAAATCTTGTCAAATGTATGGAATTCTACTTTATGGTTGCTACTGTTGGAATATATCTCAAATGGGAGCTGTTTATTAAGACGGGCTGAAGACTAGGTTTCCTCGCAATGTTTTCCTTCACCGTAAGTGTCTTAAGAGTTGTCTATCATCTACTTAAAAGTACATAATTAACATTAAAAAAGTCACATTGGAACATGCCATGTTTGTGGCATAGATGCTGGCTGGTTAAAGATAAAAATGTATGAAATTTTAATGGAATTGATTTTAAAACTGCGTCGTTAGTCTAGTGGTGGCAAGCGCGACTGCTCATCGTGAGGTCTTGGGTTCGATCCCCAGGTCAGGCAAAGTGTTATTGGATTTTTCCGTGTGGGATTCCACAGTAGCAGCTCGGAGTTTGAAGTTGTGCCCAGTTGATGGCAATAGGCTCGCCCCCTATTACATGGGACTTAAACATAATAGCGAAATGAGGGTGTTACTATACACCTCTGCCCAATCCTTCGGGAAATACAGGCGTGATGTTATGTTATGTGTTGATTGTGTGTGTCTGTGTGTGTGTTAAAATTCTCCTGTATGTACGCTCAATCGAAGTAACAATGGTGTAAACTTGAGTATTGTGTGCTTGTGTGTGTCTTAAATTATTATTAGGAAATAAAGAGTATGGAAAGCTTAAATGAATTTGAAAAAATAAAGCTTTGTCTTGATTACTTATGTGTCCAGTGTGTGTTTGCCTTTCAATTTCATGTCTTTTTTTATAATAATATATTTTGAGAGATTCAGATAAAAATATGATGGTCCTTTTTATTTATGTAAATATTAAAACAATACAATACACACAATTATAGTTCTGCCTAGCCTTTTCCCAACTAGGTTGGGGTCAGTTCCAGTGTAACTAGATGCGGCGGAATGACAGTATTTTACCCGAAGCGACTGCTGTCAGACCTCCGCAACCCAGTAACTGGGCAGTGCCGGGTTGTCAGACTTTCGGGCTTGTGACTTCCCGTAACGACTATTATAGATATTCGTATGACAACCGGACCGACTGATTAACGTGCTCTCTAAAGCACAGAGGGGTCTCGATGTATAACGTACGGTCCCCCATTCACAGACTGACCGCGGCAAGCGCAGTTTAACCTTGTAAATCGTATGAGCCACCAGCCCACAATAAATGAATCAAATTTTAAAATAAAGCATTTTATTTGATTTTCCTATAATCTTTGAACTTGGGGTGAGCGCTCAACTGAAGCTCTTTAAAGGTGAGTTCCGGTTTTAGGCTGACCTTAATAAAGATAAATGTTTGTACATTGTTTTTTATACGTTTTGCTGCTTTTCTATACAGGGTGTAAACGAAATCATGTAATTCCTTCAAACCTTGTAATGTACTGCTGACATACATTAACCCTGCACGCGATACTTTTGGATTCAATAAAAAAAAATCTACAATAAGTTAACATGTCTTCTTAACGTGAGGCATTTTAGCGCCCCGAGTAAAATGACCGCGTGGCAAGCGATACCGCGCAATTCGCTTGGGGCGCTAAAATGCCTCACGGTAAGAACACATGTTTACTTACTGTAATTTATTTTTTTATTGCATCCAAAAGTTTCCAGTGCAGGGTTAATGGATGTCAGTAGTACATCACGTGGTATGAAGGAATTATATGATTTCGTTTACACCCTGTATAAACTAATATTCCTCTACTCTTCTGTGCCTTTCTCATCCAACAATTTTTATTTCCAGGGTTCATATTCACAAGATCCAAGTATGGGAAGCCAGTGATATTGTATGACGGATTCCGCTTCAATCAGCACAGTAACAGTAAGGGGGAGAAGGGCTTCTTCGTCTGCGTCAAATGGGGGATGGGCTGCAGAGCTGCAATACGGACGCATCATAATGAAGTTATTAATATAAGGAACTATCATAACCACCCGTATCCGTAAGATAAGGTAGACCATGATTCGTGACGTCACAGTAGCGCTGGGCAAGACGTGGAGCGTTTTTTTTCATTTCTATGTCTGCTTCCGATGGTAGCTTGAACGGAACGTTGATGTTCTTCACAAAGAGTCATGTGATTTGATAATGCCAATAAATACATTAAAGCCGAAATAACTTGGCAGCTGAACACAGGCTCCCTGAACTTTCGCGCATGTATATTCAGAAAGAAACCTATTATGTACTCTAAATACTATCTAATAAACTTTGCTTAAAAAGTAACCAGTCCTAAGGTGTTAATTAAACGTTAATAAAAAACCATTTACTTCTCATTGTTTTTTTCTCAAGTCAAAAATGTTACACAAACGATTATTCGTCAGTTCAACTACATATAAGGAATTATGTTTGGCTGGACCCTACAGATCTCGCTAATAACTGCCCGGCTATGTAGAAAACGGTCCGCAAGTACTATCTACAAACAGTTCAATAGAAAAGAAAAAAAAAGGAATTATGTGATGCAAAAATCAGCGTGTACGGTGTAACATATAAGTACTTTATTAAGTCATTAATGTGTGTGAGTTGTTGTATTGTGATGGGTTAATTAATCATAATACACATACAGTGAATCCAGTATAATTTGGCATTTCAGTGCGGCGCTGCGCTGCTTGCGAAGGCAAAACGCGATAATACGTCAAAGGAGAATGGGTTTTTTGGTCTACCCCTCCTCTAGCAATTAGTGATATATTAATAGAAAAGTTATTTTAAGTGGTTTTTTTTTGTATTACAGCTACTGTCAATTATTAGTATTTATGGAGTTAAAGTTAACTCTCAAATATTGCTATTTATTATCTTTTTTACACGTTTTGCCATAGGAGTTTGTCATAATAATTGTTTAAGATACTTGCCTAAGTAACACATATAATATGACGCCTGAATTTCCCGAAGGGGTAGGCAGAGGTGTATAATGGTGTTATAACACCGAAAATACTAACAATTGCCTTAAGTTGTGTTAGTACCAAATGTTTTGCTTAAAAATACCTTTCTAATGACATACCACTCATTGCTAGAGGAGGAGTAGACTAATTTCTAAACATTTCGCCCATTCTCCTTTAATACATTTTTATTTAGTTCCTTACTTCGCCACGTGCCAGCTTATACTGGGCGGAGTATGATATTAATCCAATCCCCATAAAGTTAATAGTTTCGATCTACCTAGTAAGTAGTACCAGCATTAGTTATGTTAGTGCTGTATTTAAAACAAACCGTGATAATATTTGAAAATAAACTGCGTCTTTTTGTTTGTACCTTCTTTTGTTATTATTAATAGTCAAATTAATGAAATGTAATATTCTATGGTTACTTGCATAATTGTATGAAACTATGAAATTTTATAATTTTACAAACATAAAATATGGGAGAAAGGTGTGTTTTTTATTTCAAAAACAGTTATTGAATGATCCACGTGGTAGAGATTCAGTACAAGACTTCACAGAGGTTCTTATTTATTAGTTTTCAATGTGCAATAATCAGTTGATAAAACTAACACTAACGTTTATTACAGAGGCTTTGTACGCGCAATCCCGGTCTGGAAAGCCAATGCTGATCATAGGCAACAACACGTTCAACTTACATGTGTCGTCAGGCGCGAAGTCAATGTGGAAGTGCCAGAAATGGCGGCGAGGAAAGTGCAGAGCTATGGTCCACACAGTTTCTAACCAAGTGGTGAAGATTACAAGACCACACAACCATAAGTGACGAACTTATTTTTGTATTTTAACTTTCGTGAGACACATATAGGGTGTAAATAAAATCATGTACTTAATTCCTTCAAACCTCGTGATGTACTGCTGACATAGATTAACCGAGCAGGGGATACTTTTGGACGCAATATTTTTTTTAATAAGAAGTTGACATGTGTTCTTAACGTGGGGCATTTTAGCACCCCGAATTAAGAGCAAACGCGGGCTGCAAAATATTAATAATTGGAATAGGTTTTAGCGATCTATTTCCGTCCGACCCCTCCCGCAAAACTTCCCAATTGAGCGTGAAAGAGACACCTGCATCTCGGACTGATTTCTCGAGTGCAATATTAGCGAAATCGTACTTTCGTATTTCCCTGTTTCCTTCTTCAAATCTGGACCGATTTTAATATTATTTCTCTAATAATTTAAGAAAGACTGGTTATGTGTGTGTTTTTCTTTTATTTTTTATATTCGTCAAATTTGTTTGCCAGATGTTTGAAAACGGTGGTAAAACCGATCGATTTTTGTAAAATTGAAACGTTTCTAGTTCTTTTAATAATTAATTTATTGACAAAAACAAAACATAGGAACATAGTGGTGGTAGATATATATCATATGGTATAAAATATTAGCTCTAGTGACATTAGCCAAGGAGGAAACTGAGGAATACTTTTGTATGGACTAAATACCGACCGCATTTCCTCTTAAATGACCGCGCGGCGAGCGATAGCCGCGCAATTCGCTCGAGGCGCTAAAATGCCTCATGTTAAGAACACTTGTTTACTTCTTGTAATTTTCTTTTTTATTGAATCCAAAAGTATTTCATGCAGGGTTAATCTATGTCAGCAGTACATCACGAGGTTTGAAGGAATTACATGATTTCGTTTACAACTTGTATTTATGATTGTTCACGGCTTTACTTATGCGCATGTTTTGGGATTGTCCAGTTAGTTTCGGATAGAAAAGGATTTTCAGTAGGCCTAGCACGAATGCTGTCGAGTTACTAAAGTTAATGTTAGTGTATTTTGAATTGGAAATAGTCGTTTCTCTCATACTATTTAATTAAACTGAAAACTTTATTCTTATCTATGTATGATACAAATTGTGCATGTCGCAAAAGAATAACCAAAATGCTATATGACTAGGGTTGCCATCGCTAAAATTGGCAACCAGGACCAGACGCGTAAAAACCCCGGATTTTTGAGCCCAGAACACAGACATGTCAGCAGGTTTTTTTAAACATAGTCTGTATAATAAAAAACACGACACACAAATGTGTCGCGGGCGGCCCAAGACTTTAAATTTTTAAACCCTGACTACAAATGAAGCCCCCCCGGACGCTCCCCGGATGCCCTCTAAACTAGGACAAATCCGGGGAAACCCGAACGGATGGCAACCCTATATACGACAGTTGTATTTTCGATTCTAAATCCGCTTACATTGGCGATACGTTTACGATACTGGGTCAAACGTTCGTGGTAGGCCTACTGTTTTTTTTTTTGCGAAACTGACATTGTTCGGAGTGATATCAAGTTATTATGAAGTTTTGAGGTTTGACGTTACTTTCATTCTATTCCTGGCTAATCACGCGGTGAGGTCGCGATTCAAAATTAGTATTGTACGTGAGTAAAACCGTGACTAATCCTAAATTATAGTACTTACATTTCATTTCATATAGCATTAGGCAAAAGTGGCTCACTAAGGTACGAATAGATGTCTTTTGAACTGTTTCTTTAAGTAGAGTTTCAGGTCATCTTGATTGACCGTTAAGGTTCATAAAAGTATTATCCTCTGTTGAAGCTCTGCAGGAAACAAACACGTTGTTAATTTCTATACATTTCTAGAATGAGTTTTATTTGTCTAATGTAACAAAACAATGTTAAAATGTTAAACAATGTTTTCCGAGATATTAAAGTTTATGTTGGTGACCCGGATTCATTGCTCCCAAGTGTATATTAGTGTTTATGTTGGTGACCCGGATTTATTGTTCCCGAGTGTATATGAAATAGAGTATATGTTATTGGATACTAATGATGAATATTAATAATTGTGGGGCATAATTAAATTCTGTAAGAATGTCAATAAGGAGTTATGAGAGGACAAAATCTAGCAGTTGTTCTAAAATATTGTTTTGATATTTATTGATGTACTGTACCCGATTTCATGTATAATTTGTTGTGATATGTTTGTCGCATCTTTAGACACCATAATATGGTTCAAATCTCAATAGGTAAATAGGTACCTATTCAGATTATAGAGTGAAACTACTTAATTTACTATGTATAAATAAACCGGTGCAGCAAATTGTAATTAAAACTAAAAAAGACTAACAGTTATTGTATTAAATACGGTTCTGGGAAAATTTAATCACGTAAATATTATATTATTAGATTTAACGACTATTATTTTCTATGAAAGGGCGTCGGAACGTATGCCACTTAAGTAAGTAGTAATTAAGTGCTACTGTATTATAACAAGCGTTGTCTGATTTACTTGGAAAGATTAAATAGTATATATTGCATTTGAAGTCGTTTTAATCTTCATACAAGTTATAAGATGGCTCTATTATCTAATGGGGGGACACATTGTCACGTGAGCATTCGTCGAAACCCCCCAAAAAGCAAAACGCGATGTGACGAAATGCTTGACTAGACATATCGCTACATCGTAAACATTCCTCGAAAGCCGTCAATGTGTCTTTAATATAAAAAGTGTTTATATGCTAAGAAGGGATGCACAGACTTATTAGGACTAGGGGCCACACGGGCAGATTATCAGCTAAAAGGGCCCCACCACATTTAAAAACACGGCGGCCACTGGTGGACACTGGCGGGCCGCACGTATAATGACGACGGGCCGCAGTCTGTCCATCCCTGTGCTAAAGTAACATTGAAAATTAACCAGTTTTACTCTGTTCTATTTAGCTTGTAAGTTTATGTTTCTGCTTCTTGTTTTAAGATAAAACCTGTTATTTTTCACAGAAATAATGCTAATTGAGTCCAGAAGGGGCAAGCCAATGCTGCAGATGGGAGAATACCGGTACTACAAGCATAGTTATAATCGCGAGGGTAATCCTAAGGTCTTGTGGATTTGCACCAAGTGGGCTTCCGGCTGCAGATCTTCGATAAAGACCTACAATAGCGAAGTTGTCAAAATCAATGGCGACCATATACACTCGAGGCGTTAATAAATGACTGAATATTCTTAATACTTATATAAACATTGTAAAAAAAAATACAAAGCCATGTCGTTTCTGCAGAATACAAGTGGAAACCTTAATTGAATCGATATGTGATATGACATTGATGCAAAAACAATGGTCCTTTTGGTACCGATTCATTGGTTATGTCGTCGCAAAAACGGTTGCGAATCTTGTCCTGCGTTCGATCACTAGTTCGGACAACAGTGTTGTAATTCTGTAAGAAACTCATCTCGATCTCGTCTGTCAAATTGACGTTGGAAATTTCACAGTATGGATAATAGATGCACGTGTACGCACGGGTAATCGACAGCATCACAAATAGCACGCGATTCTGTGTCTCACACTGTGTCGTGTTTGGTGTTGAGTCGAGTCGGAGTGAGTTCTTACAAAAAGTTTCATTAACCTCGGTAGTGCCAAACTAAACAGTCGACTTTAAATCATGTATTAAAGATTTAGGTATGTGTCATTGCTTATGATAAGTTTATTAAGGGTTATACAACATGTAACAGAAATAACGCAAATACACAAACACCTCAATTAGAACATTCAGTTATAAATCATAATACATATACATTTTAAATGTGCTTAAATATTGTTTATTTAAGAAAATAGTGTTGCTTATCTGTGTTAACTGCATTTAAAATTCAGTATTATGGCCTTAACATAAGGCTCAATTTTCTTTACCTCAATTAAAAGACTGATTTGTTATAAGCACATTTAAAAAAATATATACATTAAAAATAGCTGAAATCGATTCACTAGCCGATTCTTAGTTTATTATGTTACATGTTGTATATAATAGCAATTAATATATATATTTTTTATTCTAAGTGCTTTTATTTTATCGAATTTATGTTATGTAACTTTGGATTCAATTTTTTTTAAGTAAGGTGATATTTTTTAACGCTGTAACCTATTTTTACAAACATTATTTCAGTTTGCTTACAATTGTGAATTATTCTAACCCGTTGTCATGACGTAGTTAATAAAACTAAAAGCAATAATTAAATTGGATTTTCATTTGACATTGTAACTAGGCAATTTTTTATTGCTGTAATACCTACAAGTCATTTCCAAATCGTTTCTAGAGCGTCCCTCATTTTTAACGAACATCTCTTTAAGAACTCTTTAAACTTTTCATCTCGGTAGTGTAGTTTTAGTATTGCAATCTTAATGATTATCAAATATACTGCTACATTATACCCCCTATATCGACAAGTAAAATTCATAATAAACGAATTTGTTACAACTGATATACTCGTAGAAGTATCTAGAGCTGTTAGATATCCGACTAGTTCTTGAACGTCCAAAACAATATCTCCTTTATCATTTAAAGGTTCTTTTTTTATTTACTACAGTAGAAACTGCATTAAAAACACTTAAATCAAATGTTTGTATGAAATTATTTTGATAATTGTTTGGTTCTGCCAAAGTTTGCTCAAATTTTTTCACTAAAGAATTCCGACTTTTCAGACATAATACGAACTGTGTCCAGGCAAGGGAAGCCGATGCTACAAAGGGGTCCCTATCGCTACTATCAACACAATTGCTACAGGACTGGTCCTAAGGGACTCTGGCTTTGCCTCAAAAAGCGTTCTGGCTGCCGATCTTCCATCACCACTTTCGACAACGAAGTTATCAAATTTATTGAAGAACACAATCATGATTAGCTACCTAGTTCATAACCTGACGTGTGAAAGAGTTTTTAAAAGATCTTTTTACAGAACAAACAATTTCATTTTGACAGTCAGATGTGTAAAGTAGACGAGACAATGTTGGATTGGGTAAGCAGTGTTGTCGGTTCCAAAATCGAGAGCATATTCTAGTATATATGTAACGGCTAAAAGCCGTAGTGCAGTTACATATAGGTTTAGCCAGCTATAACTAGGCTCGACCGGTAGCAGTTGGTTAAAAGTAGGTGTAGCCTATTCCATGCTGACTAAAACTAGGTAAAATTGAAAAAGAAGGTCCTGACTCGTGTCTGCTACCATGATTGTTCTACGGAACTTAAACCTGGATTTATAATGAGTATACACTTAACGCGCTATGGAAAGAAGCATTTTGAATATTAGGCTGAAAGACAAACAAAATGCAAAATACAAACGCAAGAAAACTAATATAATAGATGCTCTCCAACATACGAAATACCTAAAGTGGAAGTGGGGACTGGACCCATAGCCAGAATGACAGATGTTAGTGACAAGTGAGCTAGAGGACGACCCAGATAACGCTGAGTTTATGATGTTACAAAAATGCTGGAAAAGACTGGACAAAAAGAAGAAGGAGAGAAATATCTGGAAAAAGTTGGAGGAGGCCTATACTCGAAAGGGAGCCTTATCTATAGATTAGTGTAACTGTATTATTATAGAAAATGTAATTTAGTTTGTAAGTTAAGGAAATTAAAGGCTCTTTATTATTATTAAACCTAGGTCTAACTTCTTAAGATTAGCCTGAAGTCTGAGCAATCCGGCTCGCCAACATTACCACAATAATATCACCTGAAAAACTTGTGATCAACCATCTCCGTTAAGTTTGGCTTGAAGGACTCTTGGTGGTAAGAAATTTTGTCGAACTATATTCCTATAGGGCATGATAGTACAGCTGCTAATGAAACTATACCTTTTTAGATAAGGTGTGGTATTCTACATCAAGATTCGGCAAGCCGGTACTTAACCTCGGCAACTACCGGTACAACCAGCACAGCCGCTGCAAAGGCCTCAGAGTCCTTTGGGTGTGTACCAAGTGGTCCTCACTGCATAAATGCAGAGCGACTGTCACCACGTTCGACAATGTGGTTATCAAGACTTCTATGAAAGGACATACTCATGCGTAATCATACTACAAGCGCAAACATCTTCGGCTGATTGGTAGTGTCGTGCGGCAGTCGGGTTGTTGAGCTCCCTAAAATAAGGTTTGAGCTACGCGATGACTGATGCATGCGTGCCGTCAGTTAGGACAGGTCAACTCAAACCTGCTATGGTACTTTCCTAAAAAGGCCATTCCAGACGTTGCCCTACATTGTTACACTCGCATAGTTTTTATACCACAATGTCTGGACTTTAAAAGAGACCTTGATCTCTGAGTTTGTTTCGGCTTTTCTTCTCAGAGCTAGTCAGATAGGAAATGCCGGCGCTATTTAGAGTTAAAAAAACATTACATTGACTTGTTAAAGTGCCTGTAACAGATTTATTTACAAAAATTACAAAAATCATTTATCATACTTCTAAACCAGAGTTCTGGAATAGATGCTGTAGCATACCTTTGCACATAATTCCTTTGTAGCCTTTTCAAACACTTATGGGAAAAGCCAGGTAGTATATAGGTATATGTGTTCTTTGACGGCGGCTAAAAATATTGACTCGACTTATAAACCATTCTGATCATAGTGCTTATATTAGACAGAGTATCAATTTAATATTTTAATAAGTAATTTAGATTTTAATATTTTTTTAT
The DNA here is from genome assembly GCA_910594945.2 of Amphipyra berbera. Taxonomy (NCBI): domain Eukaryota; kingdom Metazoa; phylum Arthropoda; class Insecta; order Lepidoptera; family Noctuidae; genus Amphipyra; species Amphipyra berbera. Next base: position 16,973,101 of record OU343128.1, on the reverse strand, counting down.
AGTTATAATGTAGTGATATGGTAATAATAATCCTAACCACTGGCAGCTTGGGTCTTACCACTTCGCTTCGGGTGGAACACTGTTTTTATATATATTTATATTATAGATGCCTCGTTGGTCTAATGGTGGCAAGCGCGACTGCTGATCGTGAGTTCTTGAGTTCGATCCCCGGGTCGGGCAAAGTGTTATTGGGTTGTTCCGTGTGGAAATCCTCAGTAGCAGCCCGGAGTTTGGATTTGTGCCCGGTTGATGGCAATAGGCTCGCCCCCTATTACATGGGACTTAAACATAACGGCGAAATGAGGGTGTTACTATATACCTCTGCCCAATCCTTCGGGGATTACAGGCGTGATGTTATGTATGTGTTGTTTATATTGTAAAATATGGTAACAATAAAGGATATGGTAGCTTACCAGTATAAAATACCTAGTTTTTCTTAAAGTCCTGGATACTTACATTTTAAATGCGGTATGAGTTAGTCAATTATATCTTGTCATGCATGACAAAATCACGACTTTTATATTGTCGGTAAATGTTACGCGTTGTTACTTTTTCCATTCAAATTATCACAGACCATACGATTACCTATCTGTATTTTGTTTATAAACTTGAGCACAACGCTCATCTTTCTTTTAGATGCAATATATACGACGTCAATTAAGGGGAAGCCAGTGATTCAGATCGGTGAGCACCGTTTTTTCAAAGCCAAGCCGAACCATCCAGGTCCGAAACATCGGTGGCGGTGCTGCAAACAGTCCAGGCAGAAGTGCAAGGCATATGTAGTTACATTAAATGGGGATTTGGTCGCAACGGTAAACGACCATTCACATAGTGACAATGCCTGATTATAAGATATATTAATTGGTACGATAGACACTGGTGTCGAATCTGTTGCAGATTTTGACAGCACTAAACTAGACTAAACGCAATTGTCACTTTCTTTTTCTATTGAAACAGAAAGAGACAGACACCCTTAGTTTAGTTTAGTCATGTCAAAGTGTGCAACAGAATCGACACCACTTTGTACTGTAGGCGAATGAAAAGGTTCGTCAGTTTTCAAATTCATTCCTTTCCCACATCGCGGGCACATGTTACTTTTTCAAATTGTTGAACAGAACAGACCAATGCATAGAAAATTATGTTTCATTATTTGGTAACAAAGATCAAAATTGCCTTTTGCCTCCATATGAGTTAGAAGTGCCATATACGTCTTTGATTTGATTTAAGGAGTTTTATTGTAAATACCAAGACACCAATCAATTCGATGATTAAATAAATTGACATTACTACTGTCTATCATCATGTCACCATTATAATTTTCATTTCTATAATATTGGCAATACGTAGTCGGTAAAATAGTTTGTTTCTTGCACTGAGCAAGCAAAAATAGCCCTTAAGGTCCTTTTCATTCCCCTATTGTACATCTCAACTCAATATTTTTGTTTTATGTTTTTCGGTGGCCTACAGATAGTTTTTTTGGGTCGGGGATGTTTGTAGTGTATAGGATAATAAATAATACTTATAGTGCGGGGCTTAATAAAGAACTTATCAGTTACCTATTGTAGGTATTTACCTACGTAGGTACCTGTTAGTAGTGTAACGAGTTTATTTCCTACTTTTGGTTGCGATATTCACAAAGACTTCTTGAGGAAATCCTGTGATTCAGATCTGAGAGCACTGTTACTTCAAAGCTGTGTGACGACACGTTTGGTGCTGTGGCTGAGCGATAGGCTTCTGCGCTACGGGTCGTGAGTTCGATTCCCGCACGGAAAAAATATTTGTATGGCCTACAGATAGTTGTTCCGGGTCTGGATGTTTGTGCGTGTGAAGATTTGTGTTTGTACACGTTCCCACAATACAGGAGAAATCCTAATAATCCTAATAAAGGGTAATGCTTTAAAAAAAAAGAAGAACGAAAGAAAAAGAAAGAAAGGTTACCAAAAACAGGCTCCGAAGCTACAGTGGCGGTGTTTTAAAGTGAACAGCCGTCGATTTCGAGCTCACATCCTGACTTTTGATAGAGAAGTGATTGAAGCCTCCTCATGCACATGCACACTCATTGGCTAATCATACACGTTCAGACCTATCCGACAGTTCTGCCTGATAGACGTGCCTCGCGAGCAGATCTGTATGTGGGTAGCTATTAATTTATTTAACATGGTTAGTCTATGGCAGGGGTGGCCAACTTGATTCGACCCAAGATCTACTGTTTACTGAGTAGACTCTGTGCGATCTACCAATTACATAATCAGTACTTCTTCATTCAACTTATATTAAAGTTATATTTTTCTTTGCCTTGCCATGATCGACTGGATTAAGAGCCGCGATCGACTGATTGGCCACCCCTGGTATATGGGGTCCTGCGCACAGAGACACCGTAGGCCAATCATCAAATATAATATAACATACATAAATGAAAGCATTAAATATATTGTTGATTTCATGTTGAGTTTTATGATATAAGATAAATATCGAGGTATCGTTTTCTATGGGTATTATTTAACTGATCAGCGATTAAATTGAACTTTGATTGGCGTTAAGAAAAACTTGCAAAAAAAAAAACACTAATTGGTCAGCGATGAAATATAGAAGAGAGACTTTTGTTGTTTACCAAATATGGATTCCGCTGAACAAATATTGATTTCGGTGATCAATTTATTCATAATCTTCTTCTTTTCGTGTGGTTAGTGACTAACCTGGTGTCAGAGTTTATGCCGCCCATGGGCCTCTAACTTGGCTACAAATATCTCTCAGGCATGCCGGTTACCTCACGATGTTTGCCTTCACCGTTTTTGAGCAAGTGATATACAATACGCACATGAATCCGCTGTTTAATTCATAATTAACAGCAGTGATAACCTTGCGGTGTGACCGCAATTCATAGGTCTCGAGTTCTAAACCAAGGCACGCACCTCTGACTTTTCGGATTCATGTGCGTATTGTATAATTATCACTTGCTCAAAAACGGTGCAGGCAAACATCGTGAGGAAACCGGCATACCTGAGAGATATTTCTCGACGGGATGTGAAGCCAAGTTAGAGGTCCATGCATGGGCGGCATAAACTCTGACACCAGGTTAGTCACTAACCACACGAGAAGAAGAATTAATTCGCAATTTCCATGAACACACTTATATTTAATTATTATATCTTATCATAAAATCAGTACAGAACCATTTTTTTGTCTTTCAGAACCAGTATTTTCGCAGTCTCCTCGGGGGAATCCTGTGATCCAGATCGGCAGGCATCGTTTCTGTAGAGCCAGGGTAATTTATAAAGGTCCGAAACAACAGTGGCGGTGTTCTAAGTGGAGTGGGCTAGGATGCCGTGCGTACATCATGATGATGGATGGAAAAGTGATCCAAAAAGTGAACGACCACGTACATTAATTAAAAGTGATTATTTTTTGTTATCTACTAGTACTATAATTCAGTTGGTGCTGAACCAAAACCAATAAATAAGCTTGGAAGTGATGTTAGTTGTTATGATTTACTAGATTTTTATTTACAACTGCTATAACTTACAAATTGACTGACTTGTTGGTCACAAGCGCGACGGCTGCGCATAGGGTCCTGGGTTCGATCCCCAGGTCGGGCAAAGTGATATTGGGTTTTTCCATTATGAATTTCTCAATAGCAGCGCGGAGGCTGGATTTGTGCCCGGTTAACGGTAATATTACATGGGACTTAAACATAACCGGCGAAATGAGGGTGTTACTAAAACACCTCTGCCGTACCCTTCGGAGAATACAAGGCGTGATGTTATGTTAACTGACAAAATATAGCGTGTTTATTTTTGCAATAAAAAGGTGTTAGAAGATGTCGGATGCCGGACGATGTTCCTAAGCTCTACATCTAAACAGAGAAATACTGAATGGACTGTTTGTCTGATTTGGTTTTGTTGACTGTTTCGAACACTTGGGAAAATGGTGATGCTGATTTAATCCAAAATGTATGCGTTTCTTCTGATGTAGTCTTACATGCGCTGGTTTCAGTACTGTTTGAAATTATACTAGGTATAGTACGACACAGTTAAGAAGCCGCATCGGCAAACTTCGAAAAACCGATCACTTCCGAACTGAGTGCTATTTCAAGACCACGAATATTTATTAGTGCTGCAGTAAAAAAATATCTTAACGCTGACGTAATAAGTGTGAGTGGCGCGAAATTGAGCGACTGACATTGGTGTCGATTCTGTAGCACATTTTGACAGTACGACTAAACGCAGACTAAGACTAAACGCAACTATCACTTTCTTTTTCTATTGAAACAGAAAGAGACAACCTCCCTTAGTTTAGTTTAGTCCTGTGAAAGTGCACAATAGAATCGACACCATTGGGTGTTTGATCACGTTTGCCTATGTGACTTCTTAGTGACTTGCAATTAAGAATAAAAGCTATAATTTTAATAGGACTTTTGTATTATCTCTAATTCTCTACTAATGTTACTGTGTTTTTACAGGTCCAGCATTTACAGATCTAGCGTTTACAGATCCAGGAATCATAGACCCAGTATACACCACGTCTAGATTTGGTAAACCTGTTATACAAATTGGCGAGCACAGGTATCACAAACGGAGTGACAGGAAAGGCGCCAAAGTACAATGGGTCTGTACCAAGTGGCAATCGAGAAAATGCAGGGCGTCTGTTATTACGTATTTTGAAGAAATAATCGCGGTTAGAAATGAACACACTCATTGAAATGGGTAATTAAATATTAATAATATACAGAATGTTAACAAATTCGTGTAATTCCTTAAAACCAGTAAGGTTTCAGTGCCACGCATAAATGAATGGAAGCCCGGTAAGGGAACGTACCCATACTACGTGACCCATTTTTCACAACTTTTTACCCCCCTTCCCCGCGTCGGTGACCACCAATAGTATATGCCAATACCCCCCCCTCTAGTTTTCGCGTAGTAATTAATAAATATGTTGCCAGCTGTGAGTTTAAAAAGCGCTAAACGCTGCGTGCCATATTTGAATATAGCTAAAAAAGCGCGAGATTTCCCTAGAGGATATTGACCACGTGACGAAAACCTAACCCCCCCCCCCCCCCCCGCCCCTGTTGACCAAGCGTGGTATTTTGAAGACCCCCCTCCCCCCCTGAACGGATCACGTAGTATGGGTACGTTCCCTAAGGCAACTGGCGGGCACGAGTAATGCGGTATCGTTTCGCGCTAACAATTAACTTGGGGCGCTAAAATGCCTCACGTTAAGAACACCTTGTTTTTTTTTTTAATATTAGTTTAAGTGATTCAAAAATAGTCCTATGCATGATTAATCTCTGCCATCAGTAGACTACGAGTTTTGCAGGAATTACACGAATTGGGACACACCCTGTAGACAGGTATGGTGTTTGTGTATGTGAGGAAATAACGAAATGAAAAGTCGAAGTGTCTTCATCATGATCGTTTAAAAAAAAATACAAAGTTAACAATTTTATGGATTTATAGGATTTAATACCATGATGCGTGAAATACATGGCTACTAATATATTGATTACGTATATTCATAATTAATTAAATATTAAAATTTTACATCGTAATTTTTAACATGTTCGTCAATTTAGGGTGAGTGCCTAGTCATCATCATCTCCATGCCCTTATCCCACACTAGGTGGGGTCGGCACAACATGTATTTCATAAATCCATGTTGTTAGAGGTTTTGGCTTATTGCTTTTCGACCGGCCGCCTGCCTGACACCAACCCTCCTTGGGAATCCTCGTTGCGCCGTCGCGCGGGTGACCCAATGTGCTTGCTGATTATTATGCACTGGGTCCCAAAATGATATGCGATCTGTAAAAAGGGATTTCCCTAGCACGAACTGCAGTCTCTCACAAAGGAGATTTTTATGTACTTTGCGCTTATTGTAACTTTGTCTTAAGTTTTCGTTTTAAGACAAGCTTTGTGAATAGAAAAGTAAATTTTTATTATCTTTACTATTATTTATAAATTTAAAAAAGCTAATACAATGTTACTTGTTATCATATAGACATTTTAAGGTGATGGCTCACTGTGAGCAGAGTTTCTTTTATAATAATTAAATCGATTTCTCAATCTTCTTTTGTTATATTATTGTTGCATTGGTTCCTGACCATGTGAAATAGGTTTTTAAAATATGTTCCTTAAAGTGGTCTCCTGATTGACCACCCCCTCCTCTAGTGACAGGCGGTCACTACTATTGAAGAAACCGTCGTCAAAGTGAGACCACAGCATAATTATGGCACAGCATATTATAATTGTACGCTGCAAACTGCCCTTTATATTTTTCTTAGCAATTCTTTCCATCCAATGGTTGTTTGAAAGAAATTGCTTTAAGCGATAAGACCGCCATTTGTACTATTCCTAATTATGTGTATTCCTTCTGTTTTATTTCTTTTAGTGTGCAATAAAGTATATCTATCTAAGTGATATATGGCTACAAAATACGAAAATACGCATACAACCCGAATCTCTTCGAAGTTAGAGTAAACAGGCTTATTCTGGGTAAGTTCACTCTATCGTAGACTTTGTCTCTGTCACCTCTGACCTAGACAAGAGTCAAGAGCAAACACATCTCAAAAAAGAAATGAAACTTTTAAATAATGCTGGGTAAGCGTAGACAGCGATGCAAAAAGCAAGCGAGATTATATCCGTAATCTTGACATTGAATTTCATCTGTTGTTTTTTCAGATCCAATATTCACTATGTCAAAATTTGGCAAACCTGTTATACAAATCGGCGAGCATCGATATTATAAACGAAGTGATTCGAAAGGACCTGTAGTTAAATGGGTCTGTTATAAATGGCAATCAAGAAGGTGCCGAGCAGCAGTTACAACGCTAGAAGAAGAGATTATAAATATTAGAAATGAACACACACACTGATATCGTAAAGTGAACTACTTTAAATGATGGAATCAGGCGTTACTTTGCAGAAATCCATGACATATAAATATAGTATAATAACAATATTTAGTGTTAATTCCGCCAAACAGTTGATCAAGCCTGAATGCAGTATGCAGCACCGCCCTCCCGCCCGCAAATATAAGGTCTAACCAAAATACCTGGACAAACTTTTACACAGTGTTCAATACATTTAACTAAACACATCTATGCAAAAAAAAAGCGAGATCCAAGTGTTTTTTTTCTAACCAAAAAATAATTACGTTTGAAATTGCCTGTACTCTTTAAGAATAAACTCATTCATTTTTTATGCATCGACCGCCATCGGGGCGCGCGCTAATTCCGTGCCGTGTTTTACCTAAACAGCGAAGTGAAAAATGTTAAAAAAATATAATAAAAGTAAAATTAAATTTGAAAAATAATTTTTGTTTAGAAAAAAAAAACACTTGGATTTCGTTTTATTTTGCTTAGATATGTTCAGTTACACGTACTGAACACCGTGTAAAAGTTTGTCCAGGTATTTTAGTTGGAACTTATATATGCAATTTGATTTGTTTGTGTGTTGCATATTATTAATCACACCTTCTGCATTTGCATATATTTGCGGGCTGGGAGGGCGGTGCTGCATACTGCATTCAGGCTTGATCAACTGTTTGGCGGAATTATCACTAAATATTGTTATTGTACATTTGTATGTACTTTGTCAATAATTAAAGCAGTGATAGCCTAGTGAAGTGACTGTCGGACTGCCAAGTCATAGGTCTCGAGTTCGAACCCAAGGCACGCACCTCTGACTTTTCGGATTCATGTGCGTATTGTATGATTACCACTTGCTTAAAAACGCAAAGCCTGAGAGATATTTCTCGACGGCATGTGAAGTCAAGCCAGAGGCCTATGGGCGGCATAAACTCTGACACCAGGTTAGTCACTAACCACACGAAAAGAAGAAGAAGATTAAAGTACCGTAGTGTGCAAATAAACGTACAATGTACGTTTCTGAATGTTGGACCCGCCTCGCTCAAGAGGCAGCCTGAAATGTAAATCACGTATATCGTCCGAAAGTGGAGGGTCTGATCAACACACGGGTGTATCACTATGTCCGGGACTGAGAAAGTGGAACTGTTTTGGGGACGCTGCGAACTTGTTCGGTGAACGATGCCGACAGCAACGGGCGGGAGCACCCTACCGCCGAAGCAATTCTCAGCAGTTTTTTAAAATTATTTGTTATTTATAGTATTATAATTGTAAATACATACTTTAAAACCAAATATAATATGTAAAGTGTTAGGACGGATTGATTTCGGATAAATAATAAGAAAACAGTGATTGATATATTTTCAATTCCATAATTTAATATTATGCAAATCTAGTCGGTTCGAGTATTATAGACATTTATAGTTAGGATTATTGGCACAAAGACACTCGTACGCACTGGAGACAAACGCTGGGCGCCTCCCCCCCGCCCTCCCCGGTCGCCCGCGACGGTAACTCAAGGTCGTATTAGCGAGCTGAACATTATGGTAAAAACTACACAATACTTTAGTTAGGGAGTTGAAATCTAAAACTAGCGCTAACTGAATTAATTGCTTTAAGTATAAGAAAAAAGTGTGTAAACAATTTATCAAAGAATTATTTTCGTGTATTTTGATTAAGTAAGTAATACAAAATTTAAAAATACTTAATTGTTTTTATTAACTCTAACCTTTTTTGTTTTGTTAGCAACATTTGTACTTATTTTCAACTCAACTGCTTGGTGAGAGTTTATTTGATTCATATAATAAGGTAGTAGAAGTTCATAATATATTATGTACGTTCATCTTATTAATATCCTGTTTACTGAAACTTGATTTTTCATAAATGCTATCACTCCGAGTAAAATCAGAAACTTTCCCACCTATGGACCAAAGAAACAAGGCTGGAAGCAAAGTTCTGACAACAGACCGGATAATAAGTTAAAGAAGTATAAAATATATAAATAATTAGATTATAATTTACTACAGCACTTTATAAATATAATGCCAATGTATGGCTGTCCACAGGAGATAGAATTGCACAAAAACCTCTCGGTGAATTTTGTGCAATTCTATTGGTTAGTTCCGTATCGCTCCGGTCCCTCTCCGCTCTAATGGACAGCCAGCCTAAAGGTCAAGCCACATTTGACGGAAGATACGTCGCCAATCTTCCGTCGCGTAATTTACTCGAGGAATTTTAGTAACGCATTTTCGGTCAAATGTGTACGGTGTGAGCTGTTTATATAGAATTATGTGTACCGGGGGAAGATCGGCGATTGGGCCTAATCGTTTTGCATTGTAACATTTAGGTACTAAATTAATAAGTAATTTTAGAATCTTTACTCATGTTACTGTGTTTTTCAGATCTAGTATTCACAGGCCCAATATTCACAACGTCTAGATTTGGTAAACCTGTGATACAAATTGGCCAATACAGGTATAACAAAAGGAGTGACAGGAATGGTGCCAAACTGCAATGGATCTGTGACAAGTGGAAACCAAAGAAATGCAGAGCGACCGTTATTACGTATTTAAAAGAAATCATCGCAATTAGAAATGATCATAATCATTGAAATGGCCTATGAAATAAGTATTTGTACAACTATTTGTGTTTGTGCGTGTGTGTGGGATGCAATGACATGTGAAATCGTAGTGTCTTCATCATAATCGTTTAAAAAAAAGATAAAAAAATAAAAAGGATAAAAAAATCCTGGCTTATTAACAAAGTAAGCAATGCACACTTTTATGCTTGTGAATATTATTTATTTCATGATGTGCGTGAACAATGCGACTTATATATTGACTATGAATATTCATAATTAATTAAATATTACAATTTAACATCGTTATTTGAGCACACATAAATTTAGGGTGAGATGTTGATGGTCCACAACACGGGGTTTATCTATTACGAACTCCAGTCTTTCGCAAACGAGCATTTTTTGTACTGTGCATTTATTTTTTACTTATTTATTTGTTTTTTTATTTTAAGGAAAATATTGTGAATAGAGAAAAGTAAATCTGTGTTATCATTTCAGTATTATAATTTAAACAGTTTATATTGTATTAATTGGAACTGTCAAGTAGTAGCTAAGGTAGTAGATCAATCTGTTTGTAGAGTACTTTCTTAGAATTATAGTAATTAAATCGATTTCTGAATGTTTCTTTGTTATATTATTATTGTATTAGTTCCTGAACATGTGAAAAACATAACATAATATCACGCCTGCCCAAGGGTTGGGTAGAGGTGTATAGTAACACCCTCATTTCGCCGTTATGTTAAAGGCCCATGTAACAGGGGCCTATTGCCATCAACCGGACACAAATCCAAACTCCGGGCTGCTACTGAGGAATTCCACACGGAAAAACCCAATAACACTTTGCTCAACCTGGGGATCGAACCCAGGACCTCACGATCAGCAATTGCGCTTACTACCGCTAGACCAATGAGGTAGCAGAACACGTGAAAATGGTTTTTTAAATATGTTGCTTGGAGTGGTCTCCGGATAGGTCACCCCCACAATGCTGTTTATTTATACGTAGACAGAGATGGGATAAATATGAAATAAATAAAGGGGCTTCCAAGAGTTGTCCCAAAAACCTTGACATTTAATTTTAACCAACCGATTTCATTTCAGGTCCAATATTCACAACATCCATATTTGGCAGACCTGTAATACAATTCGGAAAACATCGGTATTATAAACGAAGCGATTCAAAAGGACCCGCAATTAAATGGGTCTGTCACAAATGGCAAACAAAGAGGTGCAGGGCATCAGTTACTACGCTAGGAAAAGAGATCGTCAAGACTAGAAATGAACACACACACTGATGTCGTAACGTGAACTGCACTGTAGGTGTGAAATAGAACAAAAAATATTAGAACGTTGGCCCCAGTTTGCAAAAGAGCCAATCTTCTTTCTTCTTTCTTTCTTTGTAATTCTGAGTAATTTTGCAGTTTAAGTTATTGATATAAATATATATTTTGTTAATTAAAATTATTGCCATTGTGCCTAATTTCAAATGTTTTGAATAATATGAGTATTTTTGATAATGGTAGTAATGTTGCTTAGTAAATAGAATGCTTTATTTATGTGTTTTTTTATTGTGTAGTAATATATTAATGTTTTATGTTAAATAATTTTGCATGCCGTACGGCAAAATGTATCCGGGACGCTCATCAAAACAACCATCATATCTGTATACTTACATTATTGGCAAATAAATGATTTCTATTTCTATTCTGTTCGTTAGAGTTTATGCCGCCCATGGGCCTCTGACTTGGCTTCACATGCCGGTTTCCTCACGATGTTTTCCTTCACCGTTTTTAAGCAAGTGATAATTATATAATACGCACATGAATCCGAAAAGTCAGAAGTGCTTTAGGTTCGAACTCTAGACCTATGACTTGGCAGTCCGACGGTCACAACACTAGGCTATCACTGCTGTTGAGTTAGTCAGAAATATGGATCACGTATGGTGTGATGATCAGATACTACATCACAATGTCCGGTGCCGAGCGGGTGAGACGGTTTCGAGATTGTCGCAAAAGTGTTCGGTGAACAACGGCGGCGCGACCCCTATTGCCAAAGGGACCCTCAGCTGTAGACGTTTTTATAATAATTTATTAAACATAACATAACATCACGCCTTGTATTCCCCGAAGGGTACAGCAGAGGTGTTTCAGTAACACCCTCATTTCGCCAGTTATGTTTCAGTCCCATGTAATAGGGGGCGAGCCTATTGCCATTAACCGGGCACAAATCCAGACTCCGGGCTGCTACTGAGAAATTCCTAATTCCTAATTTATGAATTCTAATATTAAAATTGTAAACACATATATACAAGGTTAGTCGGAAAGCGGATACTAAGCCGCCGGCCACTTAAAGTATCACTGATGACTATTTTAAAGCAAGTGTTAAAATTTCAAATTTCAAAATTCAATAATTTTTATTTGCATGCTAAAAGATTTTTATTTTAGTTTTTTCAAAATAAAATCTTACCTGCTTTAGTTATGAATTCAGAATATTAATTTTCTAACCTTTGACCCCAGATATGACCTAAATTGCAAAAACAGCTGATCATAGCTATGGACAGATAGATTTTAGCAATTTTTTTACGAAATCTTTGAAAAGCTATTTTTCTTAAAGTATCGAGTTTTGGGGAAAGTTGTAGAACAAAACTTATCCATTATTATAGGTACTTTAACACCTTTTTGGCTTAGTACCCCCTTTCTGACTAACCTTGTATATAAAACCCAGAATAATGAAAGTATTAGGACGGATAGATTCGGATAGACAGTGTGGACAGTAAAAGTGCTCAGAAATAGACTTACACGTAGGTATGCGTACCAGAAAATATTTAGAAGTAAAAAATCTGTAACATTAATTAAATTCAAATAATTAATTAATCTATACTAATATTATAAAGCTGCAGAGTTTGTTTGTTTGTTTGAACGCGCTAATCTCAATAGCTACTGGTTGGAGTTGAAAAAATATTTTTGTGTTTGATAGTCCATTTATTGAGGAAGGTATATAACATCACGCTACGACCAATAGGAGCGGAGCATAAATAGAAAAAATGTTGCAAAAACGGGAAAAATGTCCACCCGTGCGAAGCCGGGACGGGCCGCTAGTTTAAGATATAACATTGGCATATACCAAATATTGACATTGAATTTATGAACGTTTTTATTTTTAATGATATCGATACTCCACCCCATTAGTGTTTACATCGATATATCCTGTATGTTATAATCATTAATATTTTATGATATTTAAACATATTTTTATTGTTTAAATGTAAATATTTAAAAATGTAATTTATATACCTATATACTATTAGCATAATCAGGGATTGTTTACTGCATTTAGTGACGTCATTTCACAATTCCTATAAAAGTGGGGTTAACTCACCGGACAATGCATTTTGCTTTTTGGCTTTCGTACGGAAAGGTTGTTGTGAGGTGTCGACGCTATTTGCGGTGATTCATTCTCACAGAGTTTATCTACTTGTGATTTATCATTTTTGTGTAATTAACTGCTGTTTGTTGTTTCTTTGTTTGTCAATTACGACGATTAATATCGCGCTATCCTTTGTTACCAAGATATGTAAGATCTGTTTGAATTAAAAATATAAGAATAAATGATTGTACTTTGTGTCGCTTGTTTTTTTTTTAATAAAATCCGACTTCCTATCCTAAAAATACATATAAATAAATAGATTAAATCATTAATATTAAAGTATGTATTTTATTTTTATTGAAATATTTAAAAATAAATAATAAAATATATAATTCTGAAAGTTAAACTTTAGTAACTGCAACAGTCGCAAATATTAATTTTTAAAGTGAGATTTTTTTATTTTTTTAAGTTAGAAATATTGCATTCAAAGGGTTTTAAAAAGTCTTTTGGCTGAACCGGAAATAAAAACCAACACAAACGCGAAAAATCATAATAATCATTATGTCTCAAATTGTTAGAAGATACATTATTATATTTCAATTCAATGACACCAAGGCAGCGAATATGCAAGCGGTGTATATTACTACTATGTGTAACTGCATTACATAGTATAAAATTAAACGATAGTCCAATGATAATGATATTAATTTTTCGATTGTATCTAATTTAATCGAAACATTTCCTTATTGTTATTCTAAATAGTAACCAGATTTTTTTTGCATTTCGTTTTGCATTCTCATTGATTGCAATATTCGTTTTATTATTTTTTTTGCATTTCGTCTTGCATTCTCATTGATTGCAATATTCGTTTTATTTATTTTTTTTGCATTTCGTCTTGCATTCTCATTGATTGCAATATTCGTTTTATTATTTTTTTTGCATTTCGTCTTGCATTCTCATTGATTGCAATATTCGTTTTATTATTTTTTTTTGCATTTCGTCTTGCATTCTCATTGATTGCAATATTCGTTTTATTATTTTTTTTGCATTTCGTTTTGCATTCTCATTGATTGCAATATTCGTTTTATTATGTTTATTGCATTTCGTCTTGCATTCTCATTGATTGCAATATTCGTTTTATTATTTTTATTGCATTTCGTCTTGCATTCTCATTGATTGCAATATTCGTTTTATTATTTTTATTGCATTTCGTCTTGCATTCTCATTGATTGCAATATTCGTTTTATTATTTTTTTAAAGGACAGTTTTGTGATGGTTCACATATTTACAACATTTTTATCATCGTGCAATCGATCTGAAATATAATGACTTCTTTACAGCAGCTGTGTTTACAACCTCAAAGTATGGCAAGCCAGTGATTTTGTTCAACAACTATCGCTACAACTGGTACAAGCCGTATTACTCGCAAACCGTGGAACTGTCCAGTAGCAGGAAGCAATGGCGATGCTGCAAGTGGAGCAGTGCCAGCTGCCGGGCAGGGCTCGTCACTGTGGACGACGTTATCGTCAAAGTCAATCATCAGCATAACCATGGCGAAGTAAGAGAAGGATTTTGTAAAACAGTATTCTTATAGTCAATTAAAGTTTTATTCCAAATCAAAATATGGTTTTGTGATATGAATTTCTTGGTGAAACGTTTTGTTATGGAATTGATCATTCTGTTGGACTTGGTAAAAATATTCTTGGTAAGCTAATACAATAGGTAACTAAGCACCACAGTAGCAATCATAGTAGCAATGAAGCATGCATAAGCATGTTTTACCCCGTGTGGGGACGGGTTAGGTTATAAAACTTCCTCACCGCACGCTGGGAATAGACGCGTGTTGTAAGATTCAACAAACCCCAGCACGCTTGGTGTTAGGATCCGGTCCGCCTAGCTAGCTATCAGTCACATTAAAGTCCGGCGCCAAGCAGTTTACTGTGTTACGTCGTGTGTATGTGAGAGTCTGAGGGGTATAGGGGAATCCCTCTATATCTCTGTTCCTTGGATTCGTGTGCTCCATTTTAGACCCTATCTGCGCTTATCATCAAGTGAGACTAGGGCCAAACGCGACCAAGTCAAGAATAAATGAAAATAAAAAAATATCTGTGCTGTTTTTACGATGGTACCGTCTTGACAAAGTAAATCACATTGATGAAATGGTCGCTGTAGAAAAGGTGGTGTATTGTGATGACATGAATAATTTTAGTGCCATGCGTTGGAAATTTTAAATCAAAATAACTGTTACTCTTCCAGAAATAACATTCACGACGTCAAAATTTGGCAAACCTGTGATACAGATTGGAACAAATCTATATTTTCAACGAAGTGGCTATAATGGGCCCAGAATGCAATGGGTCTGCTTTAAGCGGACAAGAGGTTGTAGGGCTTTTGTAACCACGTTACATGAAGAGATCATTAAAATCGAAAAAAAACATACTCATGACTAATAATTACAACAAATTCAAGTGTAGGTATGTGCTGTAAAATTATGTACAAAATTTCACTTTTATGTGTCATTACAAAAATTGCTTAACATAAATGATGGCAGTTTAATATTTTCTTAGGTTGTCTATAGTACTATTATAGTTTTTCAAACAACATGAAATTTACGTGTCTGAGAGACCTCGCACTTAAGTTATAAGTGTTGGAATATGTAGAGGTCGAAATAGGTAACTCGGATACTAAAATAGCTCTATTTTTGGGAGGTGGGGAATCGACCCCACAAGTGAGGTGTTTTAGTCGATAAAAATGACTGTATACCACCCTTAAAGTTACCCGGACACATTGTAAAATTTGACAAAGTTTTTGTGATAATCGATTTGCGAAGTTTCTTTTTGTTTTACTTTTTTCCCATTTCTGAGGTCAGGTGACTTAATAGTTTATTATTTTA
This sequence comes from Amphipyra berbera, assembly GCA_910594945.2. Classification (NCBI taxonomy): domain Eukaryota; kingdom Metazoa; phylum Arthropoda; class Insecta; order Lepidoptera; family Noctuidae; genus Amphipyra; species Amphipyra berbera. The sequence goes on along the minus strand of OU343128.1, from coordinate 16,957,411 downwards.
AAATATAATTCTAATAATTATAACGTTTTGCGAAGATGAACCTACCGTGTTTTATATTTTGTGAATGTTAGGGTAGGGTTGTTTAAAGTAGTGATAGAGATGTCTAAAAACAGATACATTGTGACTTGGATGTACCGATAAGGCGAGAACTAGAGGTGTGCTATCGGGCTGCCTTTCATTTCAATTTGTTCTGGAAAAGTGCATTAGCATCACGTTGGGCGATATTACATTCCGCGGAGAACATGTAAAGATCAAAGTCTTTTTCAGATCTGGTGTTATTCACTACTTCAAGGTTTGGAAGACCAGTGATTTTGTTCAACAACTATCGCTACAATTATTGTGCACCACCCAACAATCAAAGCCCGCACAACATGAAGACAAACTGGCGATGTGTTAAGTGGAGGCTTACCAACTGTCGTGCAGTGCTCATCACCATAGGATCTGTTGTCGTCAAAGTACACCGTGAGCACAACCATGGTGAGACGAAATTTTAAAGGCCGTCTTGTTAAATCAGTAACATAGGCTACATGCACCTATAATAGAATTTGTATGAAATGGTACCCTAGTTATAGAATAAGGTAATGATAACACGCCTTTGCGTGTTGGTGTTGAATTTTTATATACAACTTTTAACAGAAATGCATGGCAGTATTTAAATGGTTTGTTTGGATTCTTATTCAGAGCAACATATGACAGAAAATCATTGGCTAAAAGATTTTCAACTCTTTTAGAGTTGAAAAAGAAATGTATGGGTTTTTTTGTTTGATTAATCGAATGTTATTCTGAATAAGGGCACAAAAGACCCCCTTAAATAATATGATCACGCATTTCTGATATACGTTGCATAAAGCAAGGAAAGAATTGACAAAGTTATGAAAGGATCTCAAAAAAATCAAAGAGTTGACGTTGTAATTTGACGATACGTTTGGTGCAGTGGCTGAGCGATTGGCTTATGCGCTACAGGTCGTAGGTTTGATTCCTGTTCGGAACGAAATTTGTGTGGCCTACAGATAGTTTTTCCGGGTCTGGACCGTTGTACATGTGAAGATTTGTGTCTGTCAACGCACCCACGCCACGGGATAAATCCTAGTGTATTTGATGCCATAGATATTTTTATTCTCTCGTCCTTAGGACAAAGTGTCTAGATAGTTGAAACTAATTTGATGGAGCTTATAAAAGTAAATATCGTAATTTATATAATGACATTCCGGAGGAGTGGTGGCCCAGTGGTAACGGCCCCGACTTACGAGTTGTATGTCGTGGGTTCGAACCCAGCCAGGCGCATTACTTTGTGTAATTTATTTCATCACCACTGCCCCCAAAACGGTGAAGGAAAACATCGTGAGGAAACCGGCATGTCCTAGAACCAAAAATTCGAAGATATGTGACATCTACCAACCCGCACTGGGCCCACGTGGTGGATTACGGCCCATTCCCTCTCACAGAGAGGAGGCCTGTGTCCCAGCAGTGGAAACATTATAGGCTGATGATGATGATGATGATGATGATGATGATGATGATGATAATGACACTCCTATAAATGTATAAGAAAAAGTATTAAAATAAGTGTATACATTATGCTACATTAGAATAAGTAAACAGGAATTATAGTATTCTCGTGTCCTTAGTACAAAGTATCTAGTTGGTTATAATAATTTATGAAGCTTTATAAATTAACATATTGAAAATAAGTAGGTTCCTAACGTTGTACAAGTCGTTGGTTCATAACTTTTGTCTTTAAATAAACTCATGCATAGTTAAAACAATTCTAGATATATAAGTAAATGTCCAAAAATATTTAGATTTGGTCAGATGATTATGTGTAAAGTTAATACTTTTTTAGGTACGTACGTTTACCTATATGTAACACTAGCTGTGTCCTCACGGCTCCGCCCGTAGCATATGATACTCAGATATTAATGTAGCTTTCTAACGGCAAAAGATTTTTTGAAATCGGTCCAGTAGTTTTTAAGTTTATTCGTTACTTACAAAAATACAAATCTTTCCTCTTTATAATATTAGTATAGAAAGAAGTTAAAATGCCGTCAAGAGTTTGTTTTTGTGATTTATTTACTACTAGCTGTGTCGTTCACGGCTCCGCCCGCGTAAGAAGTTTTTTTCTATGTTAGCAACCTTTGCCCCTGTGTGAGATGAACAGACGAACACACAAACATTATTTTTTATATAAAAGTTATTTGTGCGTTATTCATTTATTCAAGATTTTGATGAGTAATAAATGTTATTTCAAAATATAATGTTTAATTTTAGTACTCATATTCTTTAAGGTTTCAGACTGAATTCCGAATTCCAGAAACGCGTCATTAAGGTAAGGCCTCAATTCCGATTCCGGATTTGTTCACTTTGAAGTTGCTTAAATAGGTTTACCAAGATCTTCACTTTGTAAATTAATTAATGTTACTAGCATAGCAAATAGCTTAATGCGGCGTGAAATTACTAATACAGCGGTATTGCCAGCCTCGTCCGAACAATTCTCATTTGTAGTTTTTACAGTATCTTTTCTGTTGCAGCTGTTTTCTCGACGTCTCGTTGCGGCAGACCCGTTATCCTAATGGGAGCCTACAGGTTTAACAGGAACAACAGGTGTCAAGGCATCAATGGGTGGTGGACTTGTAGTAGGGCCAGGAGTAGTGGCTGTAAGGCTACCATTACTACTTATGATAACGTCATCATCAAGTGTAAAGGAGCCCATAATCATTAGTATCATAATTGATGCTAATGATTATTGGCTGAGGAAGGCTAAAGTCATCAATATATATAGGTAATATAATCTGGCTTTGGAAAATATAATGTTTCAGGACTGACAACCCTGATTGCGGTTGTTACTAATGCAATGTTTGTATACTGAACCAGATTTCATAAGACAAGGATGCCATTTTTATAATGAAAATAAAATTGTGCCTAGAGTATTCGTGCATTTTAAAATAACTGTACCAAAATCTTTCAAGAATGAAATATTTTGATTGATTACAATGTATTAATTTACTAGTTTTTCGGTTATTGCGTCTTTATTTTTAAGTACTAGTTAATGGTATAACTGTTTATATCCAAATATTTTATTTATACATTTTGTGTTGATATATGAACTAATAAAATTGTTTTTAGATAAACATTGTTTTATTATTTTTGGGGTTAGTTTTTTTTAATAATGTTGAGGTTTAGATTTATTATGGAATATGATTTCAGCCAAATGACAACAAAATCCAAGTTTAAGAGCATTACCCGATATTCTGTTCTCTTCCAATAATTTCAAATATCTTCCTCAGACATTTCGTTATATTTTTTAGGTTTCTTTTTTCACATGATTCCAGCATATTGTTCAATAGATATATGTCAGATCCTGTTAAATTGGTTTGGAAATTAAAACATCCTTTGCACCATGACATTAAGCACTTTCTCATTATACCTGATAAATATAAAATACCTAGTTAATTATAATAATAATGAATATCGTCAATCCGAACAATTTAATCTTCAAGTTACTTACCGAGATCAAGTAGATGTTGTGAATTGGTAATAATAAAATCTTCTACAAGTACCTACCTAGTTTTGGTGAACACGATCTTCATCTAATCTATTTCGGAAACTAGTACATGAAATTGATTTTAAAAGATTTTCCGAACCAGTCTATTTCATTTGACACAAGTTTTAACCATTCACGAATATGTTTTTTTTAGGCTTTCATACTTCGGAAGATATGGAGCCAAGGTTTGCTTGGTCCAGACACGGCAGACCGGTGCTGGATATAGGCAATTGTCGTTACTACAAGAACAACAGAAGCCGAGGAGTAAAAGCCGCGTGGTTCTGCAGCAAAAGACGGATTGGATGTCGAGCCTCACTCATCATTGCTGCAGGAACTATTGTAGCTGTAAGGAATACTCATTGTCATGATTTGTGAACAACTGTTTAACTGAAACAAGTTACAACCTCCATTTTTCTTATCTGGTCCGTTCCAGCCATATTTGCCAGAAATGATTTGGTGATATCCAAGTCATTTCTGACGTGGACTGGATCTGGAAATCAGAATATTGTGTTGTGTAGTAGATTGTTTTTTCTGTTCGATATCTTGTAGATAGTCTTGCGGGCCATTTCTACATACCCGGGCAGTCACTGGCGAGACCAAAAGGGTCTCCAACCAATTTGTGTAGTAGTGAAATTTTTGAGGGTCTTATAGACGACTTCACATCCAATGAATGGCGATAGAATAAAGTGTTGTGTGACCATCTAGAGTAGAATATAGGTAGAAAGGTAGATAAATATTGTTTCTTCTGTTTATGTAGTCTCCTTCACTTAGTCTGTTCTGCCTGGATCCGTTAACCCCCGTTTATACAACATACAAGCTGTTTCCTCGTAGGGTATGTATGCGTATTAAGTTATAACATAAGAACTAGCTATTGTAGAAGTAAATGATTTAAGTTATTTTCCCAGAGTCGTTAAGACTATAAGTCGATAAAAGTATTGTATAGCTATTAAGTACAATTTTACTGCATTTGATGCCGGATAGGAAATCGCCATAATAATAGTTAAAAATATTAGTATAGTGCGAGGTCTTGGTAATTTAAACCCTGAAATAAAGTTTAAATATTTTTATGATAAATTGTTTCAATTCTAGATTGATATCAGCTGATCCAACTAAGGTCAGTAGGTCAACTTTTCATTTTTAATTACAGCGGCTTTCACGACGTCTCGATTCGGCAGGCCTGTCATTTTGTTCGGGGGCCACAGGTTCAACAAGAACACCAGAAGTCAAGGCCACGTTGGCTGGTGGAGCTGCAGTAGATCCAGGAGTAGCAAGTGTAGGGCTAGCATGTCCACATACGATAACACCATTATCAAGGTTAAAGGATATCATAATCATAAGAGATAAATAAAAGATAGTTAAATAATATCGTGAGTTTAAAAGTAGGTTACCCTATAAATTCTACATTGATATTCACTGACATAAAATTTGTGTGTAGCACTTTTTATTTAATGTGTTTTTAAGTTTATTTTTTGAGAATAGGCTCAGCTGCAGCGTTTGCCTAATATATGGTAGCAGATATGGCCATGTGGTTGATAGACAGAACTTTGCTTTTCATATACTGAAAGCCTTGTATCATATACAGCATGACTAGTTAGTTGCTTTATACCCGAAAACCATGAATTCTGCTCTTCTTTCCGTACAACTTTTACTCCGGGACAAAGTCTGAATTCGTAAAAAAATATCAGCTGTTTCATACATTTTGGTTATTTTGTATGGAACAGCTGATTTTTTTTCACGAATTCAGAGTTTGTCCAATAGTAAAAGTTCTACAGAATGATGACCAGAATTCATAGTTTTCGGATTTATAGCGACTAACCAACCAGCCATGCTGTATATTCTGATAGTAATACTACTCTTAGCGATACATTCTTCAATACACATATTAGATCTCAGTCATCTCTTTGTTTCTTTTCAGCAGTCATGTTCTCGTTGACAAGAACAGGTCGACCCGTCTTATTAATAGACCACTATCGTTACTACAAGAACAATAGGTGCCGAGGAGCTAAAGCCACATGGTTCTGTATCCGAAGCAGCAAAAGAGGTGAAGACAGCGCCGGCTGCAGAGCATCCGTCACCACTGTAGATGGAATTATTGTTAATTTTAAAAACGCACATAATCATTTATAGGAGGATTACGTTACTGAGATATTTTAACCTTGAAGTTTTTGCGCCAAAAATTCCTTGGTGTAGGTCTATTGGAAAGTCGATGGTCGGCAGTGGATATTTGTCGTGCTGTTACACACACATTTATGTGGGTCTTGTCATGCCGTCTTTGGCTTCCTATCTCTTCCTAATAGACCACCGTAATGGGTTACTAAAAAAGTATTTGAGGTGATTAGACAGTATTTATTAGTTTAATAATTATGCTGTGAAAACTAAGGTTTTGAGGGTTGCTAAGGTCAGACGGCAGTATCTCCGTGTAAAACGGAATATTACCCCTCACAGGATGAACAGAAAGTTATGAAACATTATGAGCTTTAACAAATAGTCCCTCTTAGCAAAGTGGACTTTAGTAGGTTTAGGTTTGATAAGGATAAGAATGAGAATCGTGCGAACGATAACTCTCTTAACTTAAAAAAATAATTTTAAATTAAGTCTATTTTAAATTATTGATTGTTTTGGTAGCTAGAATAAAATAGTAAGAAAAGTTTTTTCAAATATCTTTATGAGTTCGAACACAGCCTGCAACTATTACCTATCACTTGCGTTAACGGTGAAGGAATACATCGTGAGGAAACCTGCACACCTGAGAGCTCCAAAGTTCTCCATAGTATGTGTAGTCCCCCAAACCCGCATTAGGCCAGCGTGGTGGACTAAGCCCTAAACTTTTTTCATTCTGATAAGAGGCCCGTGTTCAGTAGTGAGACAGTAATAGGCTGATTAACTATTGTCTAATATCTTTATTTCGGTTGACTGTTGTTGCTAGAGCTACTAGAGCAGGCGGCGTTTCAGTATAGGGGCGCACCGCTTGCGCATGATCGAAGAAACACTGAGGCGCTGCATTACCGCGGTAGTACTATCAGCCTGAACGCATATATAGTGCTTTAGGGTAATAACGAACATGGGAATATTCCGAAAATTACGAATTACTACTAAACCAGGCAATATTTTTTGCTCTGGCAACATTATATTACATTACACATTCTAGCATTATTACGTTGCTAGAGCAAAAAATATGGCCTGGTTTAGTAAACATTCGTAATTTTCGGAATATTTCCATATTCGTAATTACCAAAGCACTATACGTAAAGTTATTAAAGTCATTATTTTATCAGAAAAATTTAAGTATTACTGCATTAAGAGTATAGGAGGACATCTTTAAATTTTACAACCATTCAATAAGGAAAACTATAAATAAAATGTATATAAGTATACAAGGTTAGTCGGAAAGGGGGTACTAAGCCGCGGGCCACGTGATGTATCACTGATCATTATTTTAAAGCAGTGTTAAAATTTCAAAATTTGATCATTTTTATTTGCATGCAAAAAGATTTTTATTTTAGTTTTTTCAAAAATAAAACATACCTGCTTTAGTTATGAATTCAGAAAATTGATTTTCTAATCCGTGACCTCTTATATGACCTAAATTGTAAAAACAGCTGATCATAGCTATGGACAGATAGATTTTAGCATATTTTTTACGAAATCTTTGAAAAGCTATTTCTCTTAAACTATCGAGTTTTGGGGAAAGTTGTAGAACAAAAGTTATCCCTTATTATGGGTACTTTAACACCCTTTCCGACTAACCTTGTAGATGTAAATATCTTCTAATCAGGTTATGACAGAGAAATTACAAATCGATTGTATTATTGCCCGTGATATGATATTAATAAATAAGCTTTAAAAATAAATTTCGTTATATTTTGTTAAATCGACACTTTGTTTTCAGATATGTAAACAGACATGCAATAAATTACTATAGTACAATTTCAAACATCTTTTTATCTTTCTAGTTCCAATATTCACAAAGACCCGATATGGTAAGCCTGCGATTCAGATGGGGAAGTACAGGTATAATCGGAACAATCGCAGCAATGGCGCCAGGTCTTTATGGGTCTGCTGCAGAAGCAGCACTGGATGTCGAGCTAACATCACCACGTTTAATGACGTCATTATTAAAGAGAAGCGTATTCATAATCACTAAAGAGATGGATTTGTAAGTGGATAGTAGAGTGAGAAAAAATATCGTATGAATGACTTATTACCACATATTTATTACGCAGAATAGTCAATTTTTTGACCTCAACAAAACGTAGACTGTTTGACGCGTAAACTAAACACATGGTTTTGTTTATTCTTTATTACGGAGCGTTCCCTTCAAAGGTTATATCGAAGCCAATGCATTCACAAAAAAAACAGTAGTCTCAATATTTTTTTCAAGATAGTTTTAATTTAGAAATTGTCTTATAAGAAAACAAGCCGTTTTTTATTATATATCATTTATTCACACATTAGTAACGTTGTTTATATAATATCATACATTATTTTATTTTTCAAATTCTTTATTCTTCTTTATTCCAGGTTATTTTATAAATTATCGAAATAGTTTATTAAATATTTTTTTAGTTTGAACTGTATATTAAATATGAAGTATGTTAGTTTTGTTTTCTCTTATTTTTTTATAATTATATATTTATACACCACAGCTTTTTTTTAGTTTTAACGAATAAGTATTTCGAAAATAATCACTATACATCCGTGAAAACATTCACTGAAGTGTTATTTCCAGTCGGTTATTGAGTTTATGTCCAATTTTATCAAATAACAGTCCTGAATGATCTAAAATCATAGTGTCGACTTCTGATAAAGTTTGTATTGCAGAATATAGTCTGTTGGAAAAATGTGTTTACGTGGAAAAATAAAACGGATTTTGAAATCCACTATAGCCACACCAAGAAAATAATATAGTACGACCGATACGTTCTGGTAGTTGTTTCAAATGTCTGGATAAAACTTCTCCCTCTTTTTCTATCTCTATCAAAGTATTAATACGCCTCTTTCAGGAATGGCATGTTTTTTTACGAATTAAAAATAATGGTTGTTATATCAAAAATATAATAAATCACATATCGATCATTTTTATATATTATTCTTTAGGAAGAAGTATTAACAATAACGGTCGTCATACACAACTGTCATATTTGACAATCAACCGTGTTGCCAGACCACGATTTTAAGCTTTTTCTATAACCTTCATGTAAACACATTCATCCGACTACTATAAATATATTTTTCATATAACTAAGAACCGCAAGAATAATACCAGCCGAGTTTTTTTTAGTAAAGAAAAAACGATAAAGCTCTCATTATTTGTCAATAATACGATACGTGTAAAGGGCCTCCGAGACGGTCAAACAGTTTGAAGGCCGGTTTGATGGCTCGTCAAACGGTACTGAGCAGTTTAGATCTGTATGTCGCCGTAATTACTTATGACGCAACTTCCTGATATAATGAAAATAGCATTGAAGTAAATGCACAGTCAGTGTGAGGTTCCTACGACGACGTGTTTTCAATATCTTCGTCTGTAATTTTTTTAAACTACCCCACGCGTCTTCACTCTACGAAATCCAGTGTGAAACTGAGCAGTTTGGTCAAACGCGTCAAGCACAACAAACATATGAATTTTCATCAAACTTCAACCCTGAGAATGTTTTCCAAACTTCTCAAACCACTGCGTAAACGATCAAAATGGTTTGAGTCAAACCAAAATCTACGTGTTTGAATTAAACCGTTCGACCGTCTTGAGTGCCCTTTATACTCGCCACTTTAGTTGAAAACTAACATCAATACTATATTTGTACATAATTATTGTTCTGCGTACTGCCTAAAAGAGGTAAAGTTAACAATACTCTAATGTTTCAGTTCCGATATTTTCGACCACGCGTTTTGGAAAGCCAGTAATGGAGCTAGGCACCAATAGGTATAACCTCTGCTCTCGTTCCAAGGAACCCAGGATGACGTGGGCTTGTATCAAGCGGAATTCAGGATGCAAAGCCACTGTCACCACAATTGATCATGTTATTAGTATAGTAAGACGTGAACACAATCATTATTAAACTACGGTTATTATAATGTTTACCTTTTGTTTTTAATTTTTGCGAGCCCAATTTCCAACGGGGCTGGAGATAAAACTGACGGTTGACTGATAGGGAGAACTTGTCAGTCGAAACTGATCAAAACTAAGGTATACAAAATTTTATCCATGGAGATAGTTTTTCGGAGAAGAAGCTCTTCATCGAGGACCGACTGAAGCCTTAATGAGTTATGTAATCCATGCTGAAGATAATCATTAACAATTTTAGCTAGAAGACTCATGTTTATTAATGGGGTTTCTGACATGTTTTCCGGTTTACAGGTCCAAAGATTTTGCACACAAAGAGAGGCACTCCTCTGCTTCAAATCAACGGGCACAGGTACAATTGCAAACGGAACATAGGTGGAAGGACCTACTGGGTGTGCAATAAGGCCCCACAAGGGTGCAGGGTATCCATTGTAACTTATGATGACGTCATCATCAGAGTTAAGAATGAACACAATCACCCATGATTTGGAATTCAGACGACTTCTGATTTCGTATCATTTACCCCAAATATAGTTTATTGGAAAGTTACTAGATAGTTTAATGGATTAATGTGGGTTTTTAACAGTTGTAAGTAATACGAAAATGTAAATAAAATATAATATTATTCCGCCTTGAATCAAGTAAACAAAAGATAATTTGAGAAAGAAAAGTTTGTTGTCGCAGCAGCAACATCGTCTTAGTACTACTTACAAAAATTAACTACATCGGTATGATATACGGTGTAAGCGCCAACAAGATGACGATTGCTTTTGTGATGTTAATACTGTACAGTTACATAATAATAATTAATTATTTTTAAAATCAAAAAGAAATTTAAATTAGATGCAAGGACTTTTGGTGTTTAGAATAAATCTTAATATTCCGAATTAAAAGCAAAAATAAAGATCATTATACAAGTGGTAAGTATAGGTACCTATATGTAAATAATTAGTAATATCAGATAAAAAAGTAACGTAAATAGCAAGGCCGCGTTAAATCTGAATATGCAATCGGAAAAATTGCGTATACATTTTGAATGTACTGTATTTGACATGCCGTGGAAATACGTTCCTTGCGAAGTATGTGCGGTGCAACTTTGAATGATAGATTGAGAAATGAAGAGATTAGACAAAGTTGCGGTTTAAAAGATGATGTAGTGACAAAAATTGAAAGGAGTATGCTTAGGTGGTTTGGCCATGTTGAGAGAATGAGTGAACGGCAATTAACAAAAGGAATTTATAAGGCGGATGTTAATGGGAACGCCGGTAGAGGACGTCCTAGAAGGACATACATCGATGTTATTGGTGAAGTTCTTCACAAAGGTCAGGTGCGTAGTACTCTCAACCGGCGTGCGTGTATGACAAGATGTATGAATGTGGATGAAGCAAAAGGGGTATGTAAGAGTCGTAGCATGTGGAGTTCTATAGTTTCTGCCTACCCCCATGGGAAAAAGGCGTGAGTTTATGTATGTATGTATGTATTTGACATACCTATTATTGTCAAATTGCATTTGCAAGCAGCGCAACTGTGAACTTAAAAAATGAAATTATAACGCGGTCTTGTTGTTTATGTGTTTTTCTTAAAGCCAGCATAGAGAATCAACCCCATTTGAATTTATATCAATAGTTGTTCAATAAGGTACTAAGCCGCGGGCCACTTAAAGTATCACTGATGACTATTTTAAAACAAGTGTTAAAATTTCAAAATTCAATAATTTTTATTTGCATGCAAAAATATTTTTATTTTAGTTTTTTCAAAAAAATATCATACCTGCTTTAGTTAATGTTATGAATTCAGAAAATTAATTTTCTAATCCGTGACCCCAAATATGACCTAAATTGTAAAAACAGCTGATCATAGCTATGGACAGATAGATTTTAGCATATTTTTTACGAAATCAGCTATTTCTCTTAAACTATCGAGTTTTGGGGGAAGTTGTAGAACAAAAGTTATCCTTTATTATGGGTACTTAACACCCTTTCGGCTTAGTACCCCCTTTCCGACTAACCTTGTATATCTCCATTGTTTATAGCAAATCTGTGACTGTGTTCCTTTACCATAATAGGAGTCTTTTTAGCAGTAATTGTATCCATCGAGGATTTTCGCATTCCAATTACCTACACTATAGTAATGCTGTCCTTGCGTTTTGTAAATAGTTGGTAGGGTATTAGGTATTGGATATAATAGTTATATTACAGAGCTTATTATTGGACTTCGTTATTTAATTAACTTGTATAAAATTGTATGAAATGAAACATTATAATATATTATTTTATATTGTATATACTTATTGTACACAGTACCTATATGTAACGATGATAATATTATAAATTATATAAGACCATTTGACCTATTTGAAACTATTTGACTTCTTGAATCAAGTAAGCTTATCAAATAATAATGTTTTTAATAGAAACTACAGTCGTTTAAGAGTTTTATTGCTCTCTTGCATAACTTTTATAAATAGTTGTCCAGACGCACCAAGCCTACGAACGGGTTTGAAGGTAGTAAACCCGACGTTAACCTTCAGGAAAAGTTACAGACGCTGAATGTGTTTTAGTCAAGTATCAGTTCACTATCACAATTTAGGTATATTTATATAAACTTACCCATAGTATCTTAGGAGTCGGACGATGAATACACAATCCAGCGCGGATGTTTTTTATTGTATTGTTTTAAGATTTACTTCATACGCGTTTTGTGTACAGGTCCAACATTTACTCACACATGGAAGGGCAACCGACTCCTGCAGCTGGGTGGCAAACGCTTCAACTCGGTGAACAGCAGTGGCCCAAAGACCTACTGGTACTGCAACCAGTCGTTCAAGGGCTGCCGAGCATCAGTCGTCACTTTCCAAGACGTTATCATCAAAATCAAAGACCAACATAATCACTGATTTTTTAAAAGCAAAGCACGCTACGCTTTGCCCTTCCTGCTCGTTCGTGCACGATGCACGGCGCATAACGATAGTGCGTAGGCTTTCTGGAGAGCAAAATGCACGATGATGCACGGACTAGGGTTGCCACCCGTACTTTATAATGTATTGTACGTTATTTCAGGTAATTGTACTCTATACTTTATGAGAACAATAAAGTACACGAAAATACTTTATTTCGCATGATTTGATTTCATTGGGATTTTGAAAAAAGTATTTTTTCGCTAAACGAAATGAACGAAACGAAATTCAAATATAGACTGTAAAGATTCTGTGCAATTGTTTTGTAGAGATACTAATTTGATACAAACTGCAAAAAGCAATAAAAAATATGTTTTTAAACATAACAATAAAGAAAAATAAATTGTACTTTATTTTGATACTATGTACTTTATTTTGATACTATGTACTTTTTTTTTTCTTACCTTTAATAACCAATGTACTTTAACTGCAAACAAGGTGGCAACCCTAGCACGGACGGACAGCACGGATGGACAATGAGTAAAGGGCTTTATAATTGAGATATAAGATTTTATACGTAGATGAATATTTTATGTTTTTTTTATTATTAACCCTGTTGTTGTGTATATATGGAGGATATAGGAGTATATAGTATATAGGAGTATATAGTATATAGTTATAGGATAACAAAGTATGAATTCTACCCGTAAAGGGTTGAACAAAGGCATAGTGTTCTATGTATAGTCGTTGATGGTTCCTTCTTCTTTGTGCTTACGAACAACCTGTCTGTAAGCACTGTTTTGGAGCAAATGTTGTATTGTAATTTTAATTATGGTCACGAATGTAATTAAGAATTTCATGGAATATTATTACATGTTGATAATAAATGCCTATTTCTTAAAATGGCCTTTTAAGAGAGTCAGGAAACTACTTGTGAACTTGAGTTATTATTTTTTTTAAATCTTATGTGTACCAAAAATCAATAGGAAATATTTACAGGTACATGAGCACAAGATGGTTCAATATTTAACGAAGTTCTATAAAAACTGGAATTAATTGGTAGTTTGTTCAACAGATAAAGCAGCATTTTCGTTTACGCAACACGGGACGCCATTGCTCAATATTAACAAATATAGGTTCAACCTCAAACGCATGGCCGGTGAGCGTCGCTATTGGGTCTGCAACAAAGCCTGGCGAGGCTGCCGCGCCTCCGTCACCACCGTCGGCCAAAACATTGTCAAAACTAAAAACAACCATTCTCATGAAAATCTTCGTTTATAAGGTTCAAAGTTGTTTAATTTTACTTCCTAGTTGTTCCAATCGAATTATACAGTGGGCCAATACTACTGATAGAAACGTTGATAGATCGAAACCAAACCGTAGCCGAACCGTCCATCCAGATAGTTTGCGTTTACAAAATTGTCAAATTGTTAGACAACAAAATTTTTATCAAACATTTTGAAAGTTTTTGTAAAAGAAAATTGACTGACGGTAGTAATTCGTTTGCGGTTAAGCAACAATTTTATTAGTAGAATTGGCCTTCAGGTCTTCTTAAATTGTAAACTTTTTAATCTTTATATAAATTAACGTTTCTATTGTATCATCTATTGTTGTTCTGCTATTACTAAGTACAAAATAGTTTTTATAGTCAAAATTGTTTTCAGTCGGACCGTAACATTGAATACTTTGTCAGTTTCACTTTAGTATAAAATGCTTTGATGATTTGAAAGTCGTTTTACTTGGTTAATATCCAGGCCTAGAATTCTACACATCGACGTAGTTATTACTACGTAAATCTACCATCTACAAGTACTTTATTTGGTTAACCTTCAAACATGGTGTTGAACTAAGCCATATTTTTATCATATGTGTGCATATAATAAGTATATTAGAGGGAGTTTGAAAGTGGCACCAGTGTCGGAAAAGTTGAAAGGAAAGCGTTTGTCTTGGTATGGGCATGTGGTGAGGAGTGATGAAATACATGTGACTAAGAGAGTGATGAATATGAATGTTGATGGATGAAGGGGGAGAGGGAGACCTAAGAAAAGATGGATGGATTGTGAGAGTGAGGATATGAAAGATAAGGGAGTAAATGATAATGAGACGGCTAACACGGAAGAGTGGAAGAGAAAAACATATTGCGCCGACCCCAAGTAACTTAGGACCAGGGCATTTACATACATACTTTATGGCGCTCGGAGTGTCTCGATGTGTAGCAAAAGGTAGATGGGTATCCAATTGGCATAACGGCCGCAAACCCTGCAGACTGATATATAAGCGTGGTAGCTAATAGGCACTAGTATTGAAAAAAAAGTAGAGTCAATTTTTGCTACTGATTCGAAGCTTTAACATTGTTTTTAATTTTGTTGATTCTTAACAATAGTACCAATAGCATCAGGATCCCTTCAGATCGCAGCTATAGAATAATCTATAAACAGTAACGCTTCGTGCTTCGATGGACTAACTATTTATTTTCGCCACTCATAAATGAGAGACTCAACAAAGTAGTAATCAATTCAAAGGCAAAATCCATTCCATTTTACATTTTATACTGGATACAGACTGGGCCAATGAACGTGAGGTAACTTCGTTATTAGATACCATTTGTTGACCCCTTTGTCTAATATGTTGGCCCCATTGCTTCATTGGTGTCATTGACTTGATCTGTACCTGGTTTACATTCATAGTTATTATCATATGAACATCCACTGCCTGCCAAGGTTCTCCATATATTTCTTAGCATAACAGGTGCAAAACAAGTAAATTAATTAATATATTCTCTTTAACAGCCGCAGTCTTCTCGCAGACTAAGTACGGAAAACCATTGCTAGATATAAACCATTATAGGTTTAATTTCAAACATATGTTTGGTGATCGTCGGTACTGGGTCTGCAACAAGGCTTGGCGAGGTTGCCGAGTTTCCATCACCACGATCCGTAATGAAATTATCCAGATTAAGAACTTGCATAATCACCCTTAAATAAAATATTAGGATAAGATTGTATTCAGTTATTAAATCTTAATTTTTTTTAGATATTCTATTTGATATTACAATAATTAATTCCTCGTTATTTTGTTTTATTTTTGTGCTTATTTAAATTTTTACGATTATTTCAGTAATTCGTTGTCCAAAATACCATGGTAAGGTACATTTTAAGACTCGTCTGTGATCTTAAATATACTACAGAACTCTTCATGTTTCAAAAATTGTTGTGATGTATTCGTTCCTGATGTGCTGGACCAAGGGCTTCCCCATGTTCCTCATACTTCTCTGACTATTGCTTTTATGGCCAGTTTAGCGAATTTCCTCAGCTGTAGCATAGTTCACTGTTCTGCATCAGTTATTTCTAAAAGTACATTATTTCTATTTTCTAGTCCATTTTGCAACCCAACATAGTGGAACGAAACATTTGTACTACAAAGGCTATGTTTATACAAAGAACTCAGGAGCAGAAGAACACAAAAGTTTTTGGGTTTGCAAGAAGAGAAAATCAAAACAGTGTAAGGCATCCGCTGTTACTGTTAACCGTTCAGTTGTCAAATTATGTGGAAAACATACACATGCGTGTTGGGAATGATCAAATGAATTATAGAGAAAATTAAAATGTTCTTAAGATTTTGCCTATGATCTGTCATCTTTGGACCTCGTCTATATCTTTCTACTGATTTAAAAGTTTGCGGTCAACTCAACTGTCAAGAAAAAGTAAGCGGTATTATTAATTATAGGGAATTTTCAATCGAGGCTTGAATCAGTGCATGTGCGTGTAACTAAGTTTATTTACACGGGAATTTCGCAGATATCGCTGAATTTATTTGCCACTGTCAGCCGATTGTAGGTAGCCATTTTAAATTATTCAATTGATGTGTTTATGAAGACTATTTTATTTTTATAACGTTTATCTGCATTTTGTAAATAATAATGTAATATGTGATTTGAATTTTTCTTGTCAATGTTAACTGTGATTAATAAATAAGCTATTACTTATTTATATAGTATATGAGAATTCTTTATTATAATATTTATTTTTTCATCCGGTGAAAATCATATTATTTGCTTGAGATGGGAACGAGAAACCAAATAATAAAATAAATCGATTCTAATTTTTTCAGTATTTTTATTGAAATAAAATCACCAGTCTTTTGCAGCATCATATGCTGCGACTTAGATGTTATCAAGTAGTTAAGGTGCAGTAGCATCATACATACTGGTACACTAAAACAACATAAATTGTACCTGGTGGAAGTAAGTGCACCTCGGCTTCCTCCCACTTTCTCCTTCAGCTTCGCTTACACCAGCCGACAGGCCTACAGATCTTAATATTTTAAGACTTTTAGGCGATTCTTAATGCTGTACGTTCAGGGCATACATCGTCTTATAAGGAGTTAATTAATTATTTATTGACCATAGAAACTACGACAGAAACATTCATAAAGAGCGTTGTTATAATCTTTTTACCTTTAGTATAAACATTTTTTTGTTTTAGTTTTCTACGAGAACTGTTGCGGAAGAACCTATCTTTGGCACAAAGGCTTTTGGTATCGGAAGTACAGGGAATCGGGGTCTACAATTTGGTGGATTTGCTACAAGAAACCCTCTTTGAAATGTACTGGGTCCATCATCACAGACAAGGGGGAGATGGTCAAGAATGAACCCCGACATACACACGAGAAGAATATATGGCAACAAGCGTTCAATGGACTCCTGAGCTAAGATTTAGTGAAACAAGTTGTCAATTAAGCAAATATCGTAGTTTTGCGGATTATCTCGTTCGGTTTCGGTGGTCCTAGTGCAAGTTTTGTAAGTAAAGAACGCTACTACTGCGTTCGCGTTTTTCTATTGTTCATGAAAAGATAGTAGAGCAACTGCGTTGACGTGGTTTTAGATTAAGTATAAAAACTTACTTGTTTTACCAAGATTTCCTGCAAAGTTCGGGATTAATAGCAGTCAACAAAATGATCCGTGATAAATTAACTGTTCAAGTAGTTTTTGAGGAATTTATGATAGGTACAATTTTTTAAAACTCTTGCTAGTACAGCGATACATGTTTCTGATGATATAAATGTTAATAATTTCTGAGGCCATATGTTTCGTAGGTTGCTAGCGCTATTGTCTTCGCGCTAAACCTGTTTATAAACAACTAGCTGTGTCCTCACGGCTCCGCCCGTAGCCTATGTTACTCAGTGATAATGTAGCTTTCTAACGGCAAAATATTTTTTGAAATCGGTCCAGTAGTTTTTAAGTTTATTCGTTACATACAAAAATACAAATCTTTCCTCTTTATAATATTAGTATAGATAGAGCGAATGCAAACACAATAATAGCGGTGGCTACCTGAAACACTATTTTTGTTTTAAATGATATCTTTTGTTTTGTGTGCTGGTCCATATAGCTCAGAAATGCGTGTCGTTTTTATACACGAAATCTTTTCCCCATAAAATATATGAAGGTAATTTGGGACCGGAGAAGAGAAAAAGCATAAACGCGGTCCAGTTTAGAATGTTTTATTATATTACTAGCGACCAACCCCGGCTTCGCACGGGTGCAATGTCGAAACATATAAACCTTCTTCTTGAATCACTCTATTTATTGCTGAAAACTGCATTAAAATCCGTTGCGTAGGTTAAAAGATCTAAGCGTACAGACAGCGGGTGCGACTTTGTTTTATAATGTAAAGATTTAGGTTACTTCAGGGTATCCGAGGATGAACATGTGCTCATTGGCAAGCATACCAGTAGTAGCATGCCTGAAGATCCATGTTTTATTATGAGTTTCTTGCGACTATCGTAAATACTGTTACGCTGGCACTCTCACCATTATCTTACGATTACTAAAAGGAGACCAGTATTACTAGGCAGGCGGCGAAATAAATTTAAATGTATTGAATAAACTGCCTCGTTGGTCTCCTGGTGGTAAACGCGACTGCTGATCGTGAGGTCCTGGGTTCACTCCCCAAGTCGGGCAAAGCGTTATTGGGTTTTTCCATTAGGAATTTCTCAGTAGCAGCCTGGAGTCTGGATTTGTGCCCGGTTAATGGCAATAGGCTCGCCCCCTATTACATGGGACTTAAACATAACCGAAGAAACGAGGGTGTATTAAAACACCTCTGCCGAGCCCTTCTGGGAATGTAAGGCGTGATGTTATGTTATGAATTTAATTTTGACATTTGGCCATATTATAGTTTGTGTCCAGTCTACCAAGATATACTGGCCGCCCTTGACCTATCGTCAGAGAATGGTTTATTGTCGTTAATTGACGTCTCTGAGTGTTATACCAGGTTCACACGATTCGATTCTAGTTGATCAACTGCCAAATCGCATGCGATTTGAACCGTCTGAACAGACTTTCAATCAAATTGAATCAATTTGAAGGAACAAAACGTCTTTTGTTGATCAACTAAAATCGAACCGTGTGAACCCGCTATAAGCCAGCGTTTAATTTACAATTTTTTCAATAAGTAGGCGGAGGTTCATTTCTCTAGTCTTTTGCAATATCCTAGTATTAGTCCTGCAACCAATATTTTGCACTGTAGCAATCATTTTATGATGTAGCTAATTAATTTTTCGTGAATGATTTTGGATGAGTTTTTTGGGTGTTGTACCAATGAATGTGTCTGTAAATATTCAAATTGTAATTTTATTAATAATAAACTTTTCAGTGTTTTTTTTTGTTTTATTGGTATTTAGCTAACATGTAACACAATACTTATAACATGTTTAAAAGTCTAGTCCAGTCTTACATGACAAATTCTAAGCTATTCAAGTAAAACATTTAGCCTAACCATAGTATAGTATAGTAAACAATCTTCTAGTTCTTGCGGAGAATGTTAATTTTAATGCGATTTAATTGTAACAAAATCAAGTTCTCAATGTACTGTGTATTTTTGCAGGGGTGACGTGTTTGGTAGAAAATGGTAGATTGTACCTTTATTGTGACGGTTACCGATACAGAAAAAATAACAGTTCAGGTGGTAAAGTGTGGTGGATCTGCACGAGAAGACACTCCAAGACTTGCTCTGGATCCTTAGTCACTTATAATGGACAAGTGTTCAAGAAATGTGCACACACACATTGAAAAGATTTGGATCGCAAGAACTGTAACTGTATGGAAATTATTGTAAGATATGTAATTTAAGACTAGTAAACCTTTGAAACCAAACTTTGAAAATATTTTTGTACCGACCTTTTTTTATTTATTATTTAAAAAAAAAATATTTGTGGTATATCTTTACAGGAGTGATATACATGACCGAAAAAAATGGTAAAACATACCTTCATTGTGATGGTTACTCCTATAGAAGGAACAGGGTTTTCGGTGAAAAAGTGTGGTGGATCTGTACCAATAGATACTCAAAATCTTGCTCTGGATCTGGTTTGACATTTGCGGGACTTTTTTATAAGAAAACTGAACATACACATTAAAATTACATATTGAGTCCTGACTGTGTAATAATGTTTAAAATATAATGAATTAAGTAATAAACCGGTCATATTAATGTGTACCTAATTTTGATAAAAATATTTAAACATCCCCTAAAATTTTAAATGCCCCTGAAGATGAGTATGACGACACTATTTCTAAAACGCCTATAATTACAACATCAAATCTAATTATTTTTTTATACTTTTACAGCGGTGAGATACGTGACTGAAAATAATGGTAAAACGTACCTCCTTTGTAACGGCTATCGTTATAGTAAAAACCAGGCTTCAGGTGGAAAAGTGTGGTGGATCTGTACCAGTAGACACTCCAAGTCTTGCCCTGGCTCCGGCATGACATATGAGGGACAGTTTTTCAAGAAATTGAACCATACACATTGAAATTAAATTTTAAGAGTACTGACGTCTGGTAATATCTGAAATTATAATAAAATAATAACCTTTTAAGTCCGTATTAAAGTCCTCAATATAATTTTGAATTTATTTTTGTTTTAATGACTTATAAGAAATTTCCTCCTGAATCGTTAAATGCATCTAGTGAAAAAGGGTATAAGTCCATTTTAGTGAATCGAACTATTACCTTTTTTCCTTTAAATTTTTTTAAAACCTATCGCCTCAACTTTTTTTTAAATGATATGCTTTTGCAGTGGTTACATACGTGACAACGACCAATGGTAGGACGTACCTTCATTGTGATGGCTACCGTTATAGAAAGAATAGAACAAAAGGGAAAAAAGTTTGGTGGATCTGTTCTAACAGAGACTTGCAGAGTTGCTCTGGATCTGGGGTGACAGTTGGCGGGCATTTCTTAAAGAAATCGGGGCATACACATTGAAGCCGACTTACTTAAATCTTGTCTTAAATATATTAATATATTAAAAAATCTAAAATTCTAATACTGTTTACTAATGTACCCTTACGTTTAAAACACAAAAAAATACGTGGTATTCCTCCTTTAGATGTTTACCTAAAGAAATCTAACTGTGTGATTATGCTTGCAAAGAATAATTTAAGAACTTCTTCATAAGCATCATCTAAATCTATTTTGTGTATGTTGCTGGTAAAAGCTGTATCAACGGCAAATCCTAAGATATTCTTGTATAAGATTTTTTTATATCAAGATCAATTTTTCAAATGTGTGATATAATTTTGTAGGAGTTACATATATAACCGAAGAAAATGGCCGAACTTACCTTGAATACGATGGCTACCGATACAGAAGGAATAAGTCGTCAGGTGTGAGAGTGTGGTGGATTTGCACCAGTAGATATGGCCTGTGCTGTTCTGGATCCGGTGTAACAATCAGAGGGAAATTTATAAAAAAAATGGATCATACACATTGAAACATACGACGCTTTTAACTTTCACTGCCAGTGTTTAAAGAAAAGGTGAATTTTTAACCAAAGTTAAGATTGTTATTTCCGAAACTACTGTTATCGATCATAAGTCAATAATTTAAGAATTTAAGTATTAGACAGGATGTAAACTAAATCATGTAATTCCTTCAAACCTCGTGATGTACTGCTGACATAGATTAACAATCCCTTCTTCTTCCTATCCTTGACTATGCTGACACCAGCTATCTTGATCTCTCCGAGGGCCAACTTGATAAGCTTGAGCGTCTTCAAAATTTCTGTATACGATTTATATTTGGTCTACGCAAGTATGATCATGTGTCTGAGTTTAGTACTAAGCTCAAGTGGCTTCCAATACGCTATCAAATTCACATATTCTTCACCTTCTATACAATATCTTGTACAATCCTTCTACTCCCTCCTACCTTAAAGAACGTTTCGAGTTCCTACATGACACACACTCGAGATCATTAAGGTCATCAGAGAATCTGACGTTAAAAATGCCAATGCATTCTACCAACTTCTTTGGTAAATCATTCACAGTCCAGGCTGTTCGGCTTTGGAATGCTTTGCCAGTTACAGTTAGACGTGCGCAATCCTTGGTCACTTTCAACAGACTCGACAAGGATCACTACCTATCAATATAGTTAAGTTTGCATCTTTATGTATAGTTATTTATTGTCTGTTTATATTATGTATTACATAAACATTACACTATATACCTATATATTTATATATATATATATTTATTTCATATATAATATTTATTTATTTGTGTTTTTAGGTTTATTTAAAGTATATCTCGTCATTAATTGTTACACTGAGAACTACCTCTCTCTTTTTTTTCTTGCACTTCATGTCCATCCAAAGGTTGTCTGGAAGAAATCGCCTAGTGCGATAAGACCGCCCATTGTACATCTCTATTTTTATAGTAACGTTTCTTGTTGGTTTTGTGTACAATAAAGAGTATTGTATTGTATTGTATTAACTCTGCACGGGATACATATGGATTCAATAAAAAAAATATTATGACAAGTGAACATGGTGTTCTTAACGTGCAGCATTTTAGCGCGCCGAGCGAATTGCGCGGCTATCGTTCGCCGCGCGGTCATTTAACTCGGGGCGCTAAAATGTCTCACGTTAAGAACACATGTTTAATTTTTGTAATTTTTTATTTATTGAATCCAAAAGTATCCCGTGCGGGGTTAATCTATATCAGCAGTACATCACGAGGTTTGAAGGAGTTACATGATTTCGTTTACACCCTCTATGTATATTTAATTTGATACTCTAGTTTTAAACTAAGATGTCAAATTTGTACAAACGTAGTTGGGGCTACATAAATATAGTTTATTATATGTTCTTCTTTTTTTCTGTAGATGTATGTAGGTCTGTAGATGTCGTCATCTGAAAAACAGATCAATCAATCAATCAATATTTATTTGTGAACATAGGTCATACAAAAAGGTCTTAAATATATACATGTAGTAGGTATCTCTATGTTCTACCAATGGAAATTGGTGTACAAATAGTTTTAGTAATGTAAGCATGGAGACAAAAAAAAATATATATGTAGTAGAAATATTATTATACAAATCACAGTTTATCAATTTTATCATTTAAAAATATCTCAACTGAGTAATATGTTTTATTTATTAAAAAATAAAATCAATTTGCGTTTAAAAATACGGATATCCTGTTAATTTCTTAAAGTTTTAGGTAGTTTATTATAAATTGGTCGAATTTATTTAAATTATTTTTGACGAACATAGCTGTTTCGTAAATGTATAGTGAGGGCATCGTTAATATTTTCATATTTTTGAAGTACATGTAGCAACTGTCGGTAGTTTGCAGATTACAGATAGCTCTAATGCACCTTTTTTGATATTTAAATACCATTTCTTTACCCGTTGCGTTCCCCCAGAACAGAACACCGTATCTCAACGTTGATGCTACTAGACCATGATATGCCGTTAACACTGTTTTTCGGTTTGCCGTTTTATTTAACTTATGCAGAGCATAGGAGTATTGATTTAATTTATTGCATACCTTGTCTATATGCACATTCCACTGTAGTGTATTTTCTATGTTTAATCCTAGGAATTTTGTCACACTAATCTCATTAATAATTTTGTCGTTGTATTCAATATTCAAATTTTGATTTTTTCGTTGTTGAAATTTCATTATTACTGTTTTGTCTAAATTTATAACCAAATTATTATTTTTTAACCAATTCACAACCGATTCAATATTTGAATTAATACTTGCCTCCAGTGTATGTATATCGTCACTAGTAAAAAGTAGGGTACTGTCGTCTGCAAACATTGTCATAGGATAATTTGATGATGTTGGGAAATCATTGATGTAAATAATAAATAATGTTGGGCCAAGCACACTGCCCTGCGGTACTCCATAGGTTACAGTCTCCGGCTAGACCATATACATTATTTCTCTATTTTTACGTATTCTACTAATTATTGTTACTTGCTGTCTGTTGTGAAGATATGATTCAATTAAGTTCGACACATTTCCTCTTATTCCGTAAGCATTGAGTTTATTGAGTTTATTTAAAAGTATTTTGTGATCTACGCGATCAAAAGCCTTTGAAATGTCCATGTAGAGTGCAATAGCTGGTAGTCTCTGATCCACTCTCATAGTCATGATACTTTAATATCTAACTTGTTATAATATAGTCCAATTCATATAGTGAGATGTTTTTATTTAAATGTTTTATCCTCGATTTTTATAACATAAATTACTTTTAAGAAGTTTTGAATTTTTCTTTTCTATTAAAGAGACAGGGCGTACCTAGAACGTAAATTGTTATAGTCTGCGCGCAAGTGCTAGTCACCGCTTAAGGTATGAGAACGGCAGGAGGGGGGTGCGAAACAATAGACGCGTTCTGTCAGTTTGCTTTGTCTTGTCTACCGCGCGCACCCCCCTCCTACCGCTCCTATACCTCAGGAGGTGACTAGCACTTTCGTGCGGACTGTAGCATAGGGGTTTTAATACAAAAATATTAAAAAGTATTTTTTTGCAGCGAATGATGTGATGTTGCAAGATTGTGGGGATACTTCGTATTTATGGTTCCATGGGTACCGTTATACGAAGAATACGACGTCTGGAGAGAGGGTGTGGTGGGTTTGTAGTAGACGCAAGTCCATGAGGTGTCCTGCGTCCATTGTCACTTTCGATGGCCATCCCATAAAGATCAGCGTTAAGAAACATACTCATAAGAACTATTGAGATTTAAGAACTGAGTTATATCCGTGGCGTATTTGTTTTAACATTTTTAATGATTATTGTACCATGTAATTTGGATGAATACGTGTTTCTTTATATATCTAAGGAACTAATAATAAATAATTATTGATTTACTACTTAATTAAAACTATATAAAGCTGTATTCCTTTTTTACAAGTGTCGGAACATCTTCTGATACAGTAGCCGGCACGTAACTTGGCAAGGTTTTGGCGTAGTGGGAGTAAGTTTGCGCATGTACACTTAGTGCAACAAAAAATGGTCACTTTATTGCTTGTCATTATTCTATGGTTATTGCCATAATTTATTTTTAAACATGCCTGTTTAGAAGAAGGAAAGAAAGGAGGAATTGTCTTCTGTACTCTTGCCAAGTTACGTGCCGGTTATACCTGCAAAACTTCATGGGGTTCTCGACACAGTTACGTGAAATGGAATATTTATATACAAACCTACTTTTGCATTTATAATATTAGTTTCAGAAGATTGCAAGCAACAAGTATTACCTCCTTTGGACATTTTGTGTTCATGTTCGTTTTGTTTAGTTAGTATTACATAAAAGAACAAGTGATATGATAGTGTCAGTATTAATAATAACTTTTTTTAACGAATGTGTCTTATTGATGGCCAAATACTCAAACGCTACTCAATTACTAAAAAATAAAAAATAAAAAAAAATCTAAGTTGCCGTTAATTCTCGTGCTGTCACTGCCACTCTAAGGCGAAGTGACAGTGACAGCATGAAATTAACGGCAAATTAAAATTGAGTAGCGTTTGAGTATTTGGCCGTGAGTGTTTAAAATACTATGCGATAGAATATCAGGTGCATGTTCATATTCAATTGCTTGAGGTAATTATAGTATGTTATCAATTTTTCGGGATTCTTAAGCTTAAAAGGATCATGGATAGGACCTGGGTGCGATTAGCACAGACTAGGGAAGCATAGCACATAAGGGAAGGGCTTATAATGGAACTTTTTATTTTGAGAATTTTTGTGAAGAGTCACTGAAGATTGATTTACATTATTAAGAAAATTATAACTAACAAAACAAAAAAATATTTTAAATAGGTGATCTTACTTGACCTTTATTTTACACTGTCCATGCAATTGCCTTTGGACAACTAAGTAAATGTTTCCTATTAATATTAATAATAACCTAGTCATTGAATCTCTAATGTTGTGAGAGTGATGTCAATTATAATATTTAGGTATAATTATGTTTGTTGTGATTTATTAACCACTAATTGTTAACCTAAAGCACTTTTAATTTTGTTATTGTGTGTGTTGTTGACGAATAAATCGTGTTTTACTAAGTTTTTCTCATTTATTTGGAGATGGTAAAGTAAACACTTGCACATATACTATATAACGCAATACTTATGGTACCACACTACTATATTAAATGTCGTGTACCATTACATACACAGTAATGTAACATCAGAAATATGGTCAAATCAAACATTGAACCAAAGCAAGAATTGCAACGGCTACTACATTTGGTTGTTCATTAAAGCCTGTATTAATAAACTTTTCTCATCTGAGCGATCTCCCAAGAGGAGCTACCATAAAGTAGAATTCCATAAATTTGACAACCTTTTTTTTAATTCATCTTCAGTCATATCCAAACGACACTTAGATTGGTCTCTCAACTGAGAGCTGTTTATTACAGACATGGCTCTTAGTTCGTTTATACATATTATGTAGTTTCAAGTATAAAATAAAAGTTAAATACTGACTGCACAAAATAGTAAAACAGAATGGTATCCACAACTTTATTATAATTCCAGAGCCTCAATTCGGAAGGTCTATCAGGGGGAACCCAGTTATCCTAGTGGGGCATTTCCGATTTAACAAGGAACGGGTCAGCGGCAGAAAGATTCGTTGGTCATGCGTCAAGAAACGAACTCTTAGATGCACAGCATCGCTAATGACGTGTGAAGGCATCATCATCAGAACTGCTGGAGTACACAATCATCAGTAATTTTATTGTTGTAAACTAGATCTAATATTTGCTAATAGATAAATGAGAATTACGAATAGGATGTATCAGACAGACGATTTTTAATCCATCAGCAGTTTAGTTAGAACTTTCGGTGAAGTACTAAGTCAAAATTTGTAACTTCACAAGAGGTTTTGTATTATTTTGTTGTTTTTTCATTGCTAAAGAAATCGAAAATTTTTAGTTCGACCACTTGGTACGCTGACATTTCGAAGTGATACGTGATAAAAGTACAAACTGACTTCAGCTAGAATAAAAATTAATTACAGGCAGATAAAAAATCTGATTCCAAAACCTTAAAATCCATAAAATTTATAAGGCGGATGTCAGTGGAAACGCCATTAGAGGACGCCCTAGAAGGACATACATCGATGTTATTGATGATGTTCTTCACAAAGGACACGTGCGTAGTACTCTCAACTGGCGTGTGTGTATGATAAGATGTATGAATGTGGATGAAGCGAAAGGAGTAGATATGTAAGGATCGTAGAATGTGGCTTTCTATAGTTTCTGCCTACCCCCATGGGAAAACGGCATCAGTTTATGTATATATGTATGTAAAACTTGTATTTCGTTATGCTTGTTAAGTTATCACGTTTAGTGAAGTTGCATTTAATTAATAGATTTTATTTGAGAAAATATAGCAAGAAGCTCGTCAAAATAGACAAAGTATATTTAAAAAAAAAATTAGTCAAGTTATTTACGGCCGCGCGATGTCGGATAGATTTTATTTAATAAAATACTTTTTTATTATTATTGATATAATTATAAATGAAATAAAAATTTGTTTCATCTTAAAAAATGTATTTTAACTTAATCTTGTCTTTAAGCGGTTCAGTAAAACTAATGACATATCTTACATGGTAACTTATATTCGAATACACAATATTTCTCAGCTAATCAGTAGAATACAGTCTGTTTTCCGCCTTAGAACCAAGATTTATATCTATTTTTATATATGTACATATAAAAACAAGTACACTGGCATTTGATGGAAAGCCTTACCTGAGTCCACTCAATATAGTGCCCTTTTTAAATTCAGTTCTGTTCTGTTCTGCCTAGCCTTTTCCCGACTATGTTGGGGTCAGCTGCCAGTCTAACCAGATGCCGCTGAATACCAGCATTTTACACGGAGCGACTGCCATCAGACCTCCGCAACCCAATTACTGGGCAATGCCGATATCCTAAGGTTAGACTGAATGTCAGACTTACGGGCTTCTGTCTACCCGTAACGATTGTCATAAGTATTCGTATTGACCCCTTTTTTAATCCAGATGGTCAATTATTGGCATGTGTTTTTTTTTTGTTTTATATTCCAGATTACCCAGAGCCATTCTTTTCGACGACTTGTTTTGGGAATCCTTTAATGGTGTTGAGCGGTTATCGTTATAAAAGGAGAAGTGACAGTAAAGGACCTCAAATTCACTGGGTGTGTATAAAGAAAATGACCTGTAAAGCGACTGCTACCAATGTAGATGATAAGATAATCAGGTTTAAGAATTACCACAACCATTGATGTAGTTTTTTATTAAAAGAAATACTTATTTTTTAAATATCATCGTCGTTCAATTGTTACTGCTGGCAAACTATTGTTAGCTTATTTGTTAGAGAAATTTTAGTTCCAGTTCTGAGTTTATAAATGACAAATCTCTTGCCACTTATCTCATCACAAACATTAATTACATGGTGGGAAATACCATCATCGGTGATTTGTGGGGAATACAACAGTTTACCTTTACCTACCCCTTAGATAAATACGGACGTGATACGTCTATATCTTTGATACTTAATTGTTAAATAAATTTTATTCCAAGTTAAATGTGTACTTATTTTGTACTGTTAAAATTATCCTAATTCAAATTATTTTTCGATTTATTTACTGATTTAGATGGGTTTTATAATTAAGATATATAATTACGAATGTGGAATAATTGGAAGAGATAGGACATGACATGCCGCACTATTTCATAATTTCCCGAAAAAAACATTCTGTATTAACAATATTAGTGGGTAGGTATCATATTTTATTTGCTGGCAACTTAAAACTTAGGTTTCAATAGATTTGTCAGTTTCAGAACTGGAGCCCGTATTTTTGAAGTCCAGGTGTGGGAGACCAGTGATAGAGTTGGGTGGTTATAGATATAACAAGCGATCAGGCAGGTCCGGTCGCCGTGCAAGCTGGAGATGTGTGAAAAAAAGAAGCATGCTCTGTCCAGCATTTCTTGTGACTATAGACAATAACGTCATCGAAATAAAGAACTGCCATAACCATAATTAAATTTAACCTGAAGATAATTAAGAAGTTACCAAAGCTCTGTGGTTAGTTTTTGTTATAAGAATTATTGGGTTTTTTATTTACGTAATATTTTATTAGTATTTATTTTATACTTTGACACTGTCTGGCGTTTCGTGTTCATTGAAGTAGTGAAAGGTGTAGTTTCGTTTTAAAAATACAGTATGTAAACTAATGGAAGGAAATCCAATTTATTTGTTTCTGACATGCAAAAATTTAAATATAAATATGAAAATAATAGCATAACTTTTAACAAGATTTAAAATGTAAGACAGCACTTTAAGCAACATTTTTTTGGAAACGATGTATAGGGCATTTATAGAATTATGGGGAAAACCTGCGTTGGTTGGAGTAATAAGTAAAATAAACGGGTATATCAATGAATAGATAGAAAATATTAATGAGCAGTCCTTGATTTCATCGCCCGGCCGGGCAAAATGCATTAAGGATTTATTGTCATGGAAAACTCAGGTACAGATCTGGGTTTGGAATATGCCCGATAAATGGCAATAGGCTTGCCGAATCCTATACGATGTAGGTATCTCATTATTATCACTTCAGGTCAACATTGTTAAGAGATTAAATGATATTTTGTTGAAAAAGCGTTTTTATTTAGTAATCGGCACTTTTAAAAAAGCTACGTCGTACGGACGATCGGTAGGTCGTGAGTTCGAGTTCCACCCACTGCACTATGATCGTAAACACTCCTAGCACAATCATAATTATTTAGCAACCTTTAATAATAAAATTGTACACTATAAATTGTAACTCATCGGGAAAATGACGACAACATTGCACAACCCAGCGTGCCTTTAGGAACCTTTGTCTTTCGAATGTTAACTATGATGCACAACAATAATGCACATTAGTATAGCTACAGACTAGTATTCAAACTACTGTGAAGGCCCGATCCATAGTAAACTCTAAGATATTCCAGCCAATAGTTAGATTTACCAACACTGTAAGGAATCAAAGAAAATATAGATTTTTCGGGTTTTGTCTACTCAAGTTTTGTTCAGGCTACACGCATATTGAAATATGACATAAATAATAGGCCAAACCACTATCAAGTGGTTTGGTCTCTGCGGTAAAGCCTTCACCCAAATCGTGGTACCTACATGTAACAACAAATTTTGTGAAATTTCGGTACTATTTGGTAAATCTTAGAATTTAGTAGAATATCTTACGAATTGCTTTTGATTCGAAGTTTTACTGAATAGATACACTTATGACTATCTAAACTTCTAAAGTAATTCTAAAGAAATGAATATTTTTTCAGATGCGCTTATGATACCTACTCCTAGAGGAGCCATGAAACTGTTACTGGACAATGCTGTCTTCATCAGAAACAAGCAATGGGGCGACAGCGCTTACTGGGTGTGTCGCAGAAGAGCTTACGGGTGTAAGGTGACGGTACTCACCAATGGCACCAATGTCATCAAAATTAAGGGTGAACATTCTAATCATGCTGTTTAAAGATATTTGGAACTCCATTTTCAAATACTACGTAAGTATGGCTTACAGCGACATTGTAGGGAACCTGGTCCTCAAGGCCAATAACCACCATACATTATGTCATTTGAAAGCTATTTCATAGTCGTACAATAGTAACACCCGTATACACAAACATTACTAGAAGGCTTCACAGTGTGTTCGAACGCACTGCGTTGAATACGGGTCTGTGATTGGTTGCCTTTAATCTCGCAACATAAAGGCGACCAATCCCAGACCCGTATTCAACGCAGTGCATTCGAACAAACTGTGAAGCCTTCTAGTAATGTTTGTGTTATTGTGTTATTACGGCAGCTCATTTCAATACGCAGTGAAAGAAAAGTTATTATATGTTATTGAAATGGCTTTCTAATGACATAATGTGTGATCGTTGTTGGTCTTGAGGACCACTTTGACCGGTCCTTCGTAACGAGTGAATTTTTAAAGTAGAAGTAGGTAGTTGAATTTTTTAAATGTTTTACACATTTGTAGAAGGTATGTGCAAACATATTTGGTTAGTGAAATATAAACACTTCAATTGTAACTTTTTCTAAAATTTACTTTTGAATTACACTTACGGTCTTATTCATAAAAAAGTCTTATAGAATGTTTAAGACATTCATTAGTTAAAATGCTCGATAAGCTTATAAAACTTTCGATAAAATTGTGTATTCATAAACGTTCCATAAACCTTCTATAACTAATATGTCGTTTATAAATCAAAATGTTGCCATTATAATGAAGTAATCCAACAAATTGACCGACACATCAAATCGACAAACGAGAATGTCTGTCTACGCACAGAATAATAGTGACCATAGACATTATTACGTACTGTAAACTATTTTATTGTCTACAGTTTCGACACTTATGACGCGGAGACGTCATTGTTAATAAAATTTGTCAATCAAGTTTTCAATCTGTCAAGGGCGCGAAAACTTTTGACTACATAATTATGTGTATTTAAAAAAACTGAAACGGCCTGCAGAAAAGAATTACATGAGGCACAGATGGAAAACGAAAAACAATAATATAAAAAAAATTGTTCTAAAAGACAAATTAGAGTATAATAAAAATAAATTAAACTAATATTTTTATACAAGCTTTTTATTAATGAACTACTCGCTAAAATGTTCCCCTAAAAAAGTTTGTAAAATAGCATTAGCATTTGAATTTCCCCTTGCAACTTCTTGGGTTACTTCACTTGTATGATATTCCTTGATATTGCTACCCTCTAACTGCATGTCTCCATGGTTCAACTGCAATGTTGTAAAGTACTGCTAGAGCCACTATGGTTGTTTTCACATTTTCTAGTTTGCAGGTCATGCCATGTCAGTTTTCGTCGTCCAAAGAAAATGGATCTCTTCTTTCTTCTTTCTGTATAACTTTATTCGAAGCGGATGGTTTTCAAGACGTACAATTCTTTCAATAGTAGTGTCCAAGCTTTGCAAAGCTTGCATTGTGTAATAAACTAAATTGGTTAAACAGAAGTGCAAAATAAATTAAATGCAGCTCCTCGAAGTCCGATTGTTTACGAAACTGACATTTGTTGGCATTTGTACGTCAAATGTAATTTTCTTATTAATCAGTTGCTGTAGAGAATCGGCCATTTTTTCCTTATAGCACTGTTAAAGTAGGCTTCTGGCTTTCATAACTTTATAGTAGGTTTATAGAACGTTTAAGTGCTAAAATGCGTTTATGAATAACATTTTTTGACAATCAGACTTTAGCAAGGTTTTAGATGTTCTATAACTTTTTATGAATAAGACCGTAAGTGTATACTTATATCGTTGACTGAATATTGGTTGAAGGAATATACCTGTGTTTTTTCCCTTGACATAAAAAGGGAGGTGTTATAAATTTAAAGATTTGTCGACCTGTGTGTCTGTGGCATCGTAGGTCCAAAATGGATGAACCGATTTCAATGCGGTTTGCTGTTTAAACTTTGGTTCAATTGGAATAGTTTTTATCTGTTTTGATGATAATAATCATTTCAGGATAATTAGTTCGTAAACAGTTTGACTAGGAATCTTAACCAACAACGATTAAGTACTCAGCTAAGATTATTGAAATATTATGGAAATACTATTATGTTTACTAGGATATCATTTAGTTAAAAGTGTATTAATATATTTACGATTATAAAGTCTCAATGTTTATGTAAAGTTTCCAAACATAGAAATAAAGCTTAAATTAAAATATTAAAAACCACCGACATAAAACAAACTCTTTTTAAAAGTCTGAAATAATATATAACACTAGCTGTGTCCTCACGGCTCCGCCCGTAGCCTATGTTACTCAGTGATAATGTAGCTTTCTAACGGCAAAAGAATTTTTGAAATCGGTCCAGTAGTTTTTAAGTTTATTCGTTACATACATAAATCCAAAAATACAAACATACAAAAATACGAATCTTTCCTCTTTATAATATTAGTATAAAGTATAGATAACATCACGCCTGTATTCCCCGAAGGGTTGGGCAGAGGTGTACCTATAGTAACATCTTCATTTCGCCTTTATGTTTAAGTCCCATGTAATAGGGGGCGAGATTATTGCCGTCAACCGTGCACAAATCCAAACTCCGGGCTGCTACTGAGGAATTCCACACAGAAAATCCCAATAACACTTTAAATAACTTAACTTCAAATAATATGTAATATAATTATTTATTAATTTTCACATGATTCATTATTCTTAAAGGCATCGGAGACCGCTAAGTAAACTCACTACCTAAGTACCTACCTGCCATGTTTTTAAATTACAGGTACAGGCACAGTTATAACGTAATAATATTTATTATAAAACAAGTCATTGACTACATACGATTGTTTCTTTTTTATAATTTAAAAACTCCAATATAGTATTTTTCAAGGTTTTTTTGGTTAGATAAACCTTTTCTTAAATGATAGACATATTTGTAATAGATACTAACAACTTCATTTTTTCAGATGCTCTAATGATACCAACTCCTCGAGGAGGCATGAAACTTCTGCTGGATAATGAAATTTTCTTCAGAAATAAGACTTCAGGAGTCAATTCTTACTGGGTATGTCGGAGGAAGACGTACGGATGCAAAGTGACTGTACATTCTGTTGGATCGGATATAATTAAAATTAAGGGCGATCATACTAATCACTGATTACTTATTGTTAGTATTTAATGTCTCTGATGATCACATTTACTGTAAAGTTCTGCACATAAGCTATGGTGTTTTTGTAATGTACTATAGTAGATAGTCTTCATAAAATCAATAATAAAAACTTAATTCCAATATGTATATGTCGTAGCCATATCATAGAATTGATCACTTCATGATGTGCCCAACGATTTCATGAAATGGCCAGCTAAAACTGGCCATATCGTTTAAATGTCAACGTTTGATGATATGGCCATCCACGTTTGGCCATATCATTAAAGTAGGGTGTCCATGATTTTCATAATTCCGAATGGTTCAAATTCCTAATATAACAACTATTAATTTAATAGCAAGACAAATACATGGTTGATGATGTTCTAACCTAACCCAAATGATTTACCAACAATAGAGAGGATCTGGCGCTCGGCGGCCGCTGCTGCGACACGCTCGCTTCGCTCGCTCGTCTTCGCGGTTTAATTGTCACAAACTAACCTAACCTAACCCAAATGATTCACTAAAAATAGAGGGGATTTGGCGCAGGTATATAATTATGTCATGACCAGTTGATTTTCGTTGCGTGGTTACCCTACTTTCTTTTATTTTTATTACAGAACACTGGTCCGCCGCCATGATGCACAACAACAACAAAAAAATTACAGCGCCTCTACCGGTGGATAATGTAACTATTTTACGATATGATCAGTAATCTTTGACCATATCATGAAGTAGCCGTGCGCTAGCTATTCATATCATTAAACGCTGATTAATTCATTGATCTGGCCAGACCATATCATGATCTGGGCAGCGGATATTGGCCATTTCATGAAATGCAACCATTTTATGAAATGGTTGGCCACATCATGAAGTGATCGATTCTATGATTTGGCTACGACATATATACAACGTGATATACAGTCTGTCCCTGGATAATGTGCAAAAATGAAAATGGGTGAAACTAGACCAAGATTTATAAAAAAAAAATATGAAAAATACGAAACATAAGTATCTTATTTTTGTAAATATCGTATTAAAAAAATAACAAAAAAAATAACTTCAAAGAAACGCATTTTTTAATTTGGTGACTGGTTTTTAAGGGTTGCCTTTTATTTGCTATGCAACATCAACTCTTTGCCATCATTATTGTTTTTATTTAAACGAAATACATGCAATGAATAAAAGTTATTCTATTTTATTAATAAAACACTAAAACTTGGATAAAAAAATCTAATTTATTTTGTCGCTAAATTGTGGATTCTTTTCACTCATTTTCATATGTGCACATTATCCAGGAACACACTGTATAATGTTATTTTGCGGTTACACCTAGGTTTAGCCGGCTATAACTAGGTGCGCCTGGTTACAGGTGGACAGAACTACGTGTAACCTATTTAATGACGACTAAAACTAGGTGTAGCCGGTTACTTTCGGCTAAAACTAGGTTACCTAGTTTTAGCCTGTAGTCTGAGCATCCTGACTCGGTTAGATTAGGTTAGGTGTGCGTGATTGATCATTTAATCAAGTTTTTATTTGCATCTTCCTTTTCCAGCGTGTGTATTTTAAATAATTTTAGCGAATATTAGGGATAAATAATATAATATAAGAATAATTTTATTATACAATAATGTTAAAATTGTACACAGTTCATATATACTTAATGTAATTTACATGGCATAAAACACAACTGGCACGTTTGTTAAATTAATTAGTGTTCATTAAAATTATTTTATCTTGTTTAAAATTTGAACTTTTTTTATTTCAGACCGATGTCCTTATTAATTAATAATAATATTTATTACATGGTTATCAACGTTAGTAATGTAATTATAATTTAAATCTTGAGGGAGCTGTTTAAGACCTGAGGTTTTTAAAATCGTACGAAAATTAAATAAACTACGTACAGCAATACAATGTCACAGTTTATATTAATTATTACCAAACGGACTGGTAAAACGAAAAAAATACGCAAAAATGTAAAGAACAAGAGTGTCATGGAATATTTCGCAGTTCTGTTAACTATTCACTTACAATAGCAAGTGAAACTTCAAGCACTCATTGGAGAGCAAGCTTGGATCCCCATGCAATATTTCATAAAACACACCGTGATATTTTTTACGATTTCCATCGCGTGGCATTGTAATTCCATTTCAAAAAAGCCGTCTACTCAAGCTAGTGAAAAAAACTGGAAGGTGTCAAAGCTTTTTAAAAACATTGATTGAATACAAAAAAGGGACGGTTCAAGGCTGCGCGACTTGCACAGGATCCAGAAGCAGGGACAAGAGAATAACTACCAGTGTTACTACTCAAAGAAGAAACTTATTTTTGACACTTAATTTTATTATTGAAAAATATCTTACCAATTGATAGGACCATAAAAATGCTACATTGTGCGCTGAAAACTGTAATATATTTTCTATTTCATTTTCTTTTTTTTTAAGACGCTGTTACTTTCGTGGAGAATAACCGAGGTGGATTTTTCCTATTTCATAAAGACGTCAAATTCATCAGGAATAAAGTGTGGAATAACAGAGAGTACTGGTATTGTAAAAGAAGGCGTACTGGTTGCAAAGTGACCATCCTTACCGAAGAGACTACTGTCATTTGGATGAAAGGAATACACAATCATGGAATTTAAACGAAATCATAAAAAAATGATTTTGTTCATTAATTGCGTTCAAAAGAAAATAGAAAAGATAAATTATTTTGCAATATTTTTGTCATTATTTTATGTTGGTATGGTGTTTTATATATTTTTTTAGTTACAACTGCTAAATACTTGGTTGTCAATATTTTGTTATGTTACATTTTGGTTTGGAAATAAAAATGATTAAACATTATTTTAATGTATTTTTTATAAAATAACACCTGCAATTGTTATTAAACGAATTGATTAAGTAAGTAAATTATTCAAATTGTGTTAACAAATAAAAGTTAGTAAAAATATTTAACAGTATAAGTATTTATTCAGAAATGGGTATACAGTTTCTATTATATTTAATAAACGCCTTTCATTTATATTTTACATAATTTATCGTTTTTTTATTTATATCGATTTCGTTTATTTATTTTAATAAGTATAATAAAAAGTTTCATATTCATTCATTTCTGTTTTATATATTTCTTATTAAAAACATTGACATTTTTTTTTCTAGGTGCTGTATTCGAAACTAGTAAACAAGGAAAACCGGTAATCCTGGTCGGCGGGCATCGCTATAATATGCGAAATGACCGGAGAGGTAGGCGGGTGACGTGGAGATGTGTGAAGAAAATATATAACTGTCCAGCAAACGTGGTCACTTTGGATAATACCATTTTGGATATAAAGAATAAACACAATCACTGATAATTTTTTAATAAAATATATTCACTAATTTTTGTAGGATATCGCACGGTATTATAATATTTATATACGAATAATCCATGTTTGAACTTTTGTATTAAAGTTATTTTTGTTAATAATTATGTATTTTTATTGTCCCCTAACTAAGTCTAAGGCTTAAAGCCTTCTCATTCTGAGAGGCGGGCCGTGCACAGCAGTGGCACAGTAACGGGCTGATGCTACTGCCTCCTAACTCGTCATCATAGCCATATTCTTGTCTTTACAATGTAATTGTTAAATAATAATAATTGTTTCATCGATAGTAAAAAATAATGGTACGTTTTTTTGTCTAAACGGACGAGATAGGAATTTTGGCTCAAAACACTTCCATTAACATTATTTGTCTTTGAATGAATGTTAAAATATGAAAGTGTTTTTATTTTTGCCCTATTAATATGTATAATATTTTATTTCAAAAACTAAAATTATAATTGCAGCGTATTTCGGGACGACAGTCTACGGTAAGCGTTGCTTGTACTTCGGGTTGAACAGGTATACTGTGCATCAGAACGAAGGTCCGAAGACCAGGTGGAGGTGTGTAAGAAAAAGCACCGGCTGCCAGGCATTCGTGATTACCATCAACAATGTCATCATCAGACAACGAGAGGATCATAATCATTAGTAAATCTTCATCATTTAGCTTTCGGCACTAAAGTTGGTAAAAAAAACATGGCAATGGTTCTGTTACTTTTACGTTGCCTTTTATTTAACATTATCTATATTTGTACAGGTAATAACCATTTGTAAACGAATTTGGTTTGGCCTAAAATTATATTTCAATAGTGGCAACACTAGCCACTCTGCATAAAACATAATAGGAGGTGTTTTGACTTGGTAGTACTCCGCTTCCCTTTTTCCTATTTATCCTATCACATGCTATTTTCCACACTACCGCGCAATTTCTCAAAGCTCATTGGACGCGGTCTCTCGCCCGGCCCATGGCTGCCAACATTCGTTCGCTGACTATGCGAACGCGCCGTTTTCCCGCGAAACCTACGCTTGCGGGCGCGTAATTTTTCGCGCACTTCTTCGTCGTCCGCCCTAGTGACCGGTTGGTGTAAGACACTCCTCGCGAGTTGAAACCGCCGCTTCACCATGAGAGGGGACTCTTACCGCATGTATTACTAATCCGCAACCTATTAACCCGCAACATTTACTAACCGCATAAAATCTTTACTAACTTTCCCGAGTGCGGAACATTCTTTCTGTCTATGTTTGTGTGCTTCCTACAGCAAGAAGGAACTGCGTGCTTAGTCTACACAAGCAAGGGACGGTAGCACAGGCTCGCTAATAGCTGTGGTGTTGGGTGCTTTTATATCGAGACCGGTGGCCCGGTCCAACGCTTTGGGTAAGTTCCTGTTTATCCTCAATCTTCCAACTCCACTCCACTAATAAGTCAAACCACGCTTATACCTACAAACCAGCGCCAAATTATACAGTCCATTGTTCTTCTTATTTTTACTGACCCCGCGAGTCAGTAACGCCATCTCACTCCGGTCCCGTGATCCGGAGCCGCAGCAGAATTTTTGTATAGTAATTAAAGTGTCTATTTATATTGTATATAAAAATTCAACTTATGTTTATAGCAAATTGTTATGTTACGTATCCAAAACATACCTAGGTCATTGTCGTATTAAATTGCTAAAAAAAATCGGGTATTTCATTTACTTGTTGGAGTTTCAGGGCCGTTTCAATAAATAGCTCTCATTTGAGATGGAGCTTTTAAGTGTTGTTTTGTTATCACTTGAGATGCTGATTTGACAAATTAAAGAATTAAAGTAATGTGGTCAAATGTATGAATTTGACGTTTTTATTTTGATAGCTTTTTTTGCGATTCTGCAACCTGACAGTGTCAAGAGAGGTTTATTAATATGGGCCTACGTATTTAACAATATTGTAAAAAAAACGGAAACAAAAGTAGTTAAGGTGTAGTCCAGTCTGCTATTTATTATATTGGTTGTATATTTTTTTAATCTTAGTTTAAGTAATCTAATAAAAATCGAAGAAATAAATCAATAGTTACCCGACATTCTGAATTAAGTTCTGGGGAAAGATTATTATTTAAAAAATATGGTAACAGTTTTTCTATGTTTTTTTTAGAAAAATAAAAGAATTTACGGTTTTTCTGAAAATATCTTACGTATTATGTGTACATTTTTGGTGATTTTATTGGACGTTCAATCAAAAAAAGCTCATTAAATTATTCACAAAAGAAAAGTATGAATGTTCACACGATATCATAATTTGAAAAACTAATATTTGGTTTTTGGTTTTGAAACTATTTGATTTTATAAGTTATTGTATTGTGCATTTTTAATGCACTAACAAAATGTTTTTTTGTTAAAAACCTCATTAAGTATTATATACCTATATTATGTAGTAACATAATATAGGATTACAACCTGGATGCTACTTCAGATTGTGTAGGTTTCAAATAAATCAAAGCAACTTAGGTTATTATGTACCTAAATGGCTGTTAAATTAAATACAAACGAACTAAATCTTCCCCTTCTAAATTATTGTGAGAAATGATTGTGAATTTAAAATTATTACAATGAATTTTGAACTTTAAAGTATTTTATTCAGTAAAAATAATAAGGGTAAGGTACTTATTGGTCTACTGGTCGGAAACGCGGCTGCTGAGAGAATGATCCTATGTCGGTTAAGTATTACTGTTTCTTTTCTTGCGGAATTGTCAGTAGTATCAGTTTTGGAATGCATGAACTTAATAATGTCATCGACTCCCAACCTACCGTGACCCCGCTTTATTCCTCTTTATAATATTAGTATAGATATCTAATTTCACAATATTTCTAATGTGTCATGTTTTGTTACAGAAATAGAAAATGTGAACGAAGTGAATGAAAAAGATATGAAAATAGGAAAGGAAAAAGAAATGGGAAAAGAGAACGAAGTTAAGAAGCAAAACGAAGATGACGAAGAAGAAGTGGAAGAAGGATTAATTTTAAGAGGCAGATCCGGACGACAAATGCTTGTGGTGAAGGGTCACAAGTATTTTAACGAGAGGGAACGTGGCTGGAAGATCGAATGGAGGTGCTCAAAAAGAGGCACGCTTGGTTGTAAGGCTAACATCATGACTTTAAAAGACAGAATTGTTCGACGCCAAGAGGTACACAACCATGGCTTCGATCCAGACTATTTGAAATATGTTTTGAATAAACAATGATATAGTTAAAAGTAATAAGTAAATTAGAGAGTAATAAGAGTAGTACGTCTATTAGAGGGAGTTTGAAAGTGGCACCAGTGACGGAAAAGTTGAAAGGAAATCGTTTGTCTTGGTATGGGCATGTGCTGAGGAGGGATGAAACACATGTGACTAAGAGAGCGATGAATAGGAATGTTGATGGAGGGAGGGTGAGAGGGAGTCCAAAGAAAATATGTATGTATTGTGTGAGGGAAACAGGGAGTAAATGATAATGTAACGGCAGACAGGGAATAATGGAAGAGGAAAACATATTGCTCCGACCCCAAGCAACTTGGGACCAGGGTAGGAAGATGATGATAGTTAAAAGTAAATTATGGTTGACCAAAGCTGTGAATGATGATGAAGAATAGGGGTAAATGTTTTGTTCTATAATTCAGTTGTTACACGTTTTTTTTAAAGGCCAATATTATCTTGTGGGTTCAAGTTTGAATTATTTTAGTATTTTTATTTTATTTTTATAAATTTTCTTAACACAGTTTTATATTTTTAAATATTTCGGTAATTAAATCGGAAACAGGGTCCAAACTACCGGTGGTCAGGACCCCAGAGAGAGGAACTTCACAATACACGACCGCTTATTTTATTGTTATATTTATTATTTTATAATTCACAAAATATGATCAGCATGGAACAATATAATCATATTATCTAAGACGCCTTGCAAATATTTATTGCAGTTCTGGGTGTTTGTATTTAAGTGTAATGATATTTGTATATTTAATGGCATTATAGTATTATATAAGTTTCTGTACTTACAGCTGATTTTCGGTTTTGATGTTTGTATCTAATATTATATCGACAAAGCAGTGTATTACAAAATATTGTATATTTAAGAGGTAGTAGTATCGTTAAGATCGTATTTTTGTATTATTTATCCGCCTAGCCTAAATATTATCTGTTGCGTCATAGGCTTTAAAGTAGAGGCCTAAACTAGATGGCTCTTTGAATACCAAAGATAATTATTAACTGTAATTTGTGTAATGTTTATTGCTATTTTAAGTAATATTTATTCATAATAAATAATAGAAATGCTTTACCAGACATAGAGTTCATCACAAAAAAAAACTCATAAATATAATTTGAAATGTTGTTCATATTTTTATAATAAATGTTATTTTACATGGAAAATAACCTTACGGTGAGTATAGACTCAAGCATTTACTTGTAACAAAGCGTCGACCGTCATTCTCCGTCCTGCTCATTTTCGGTTTGTGAAAGGGTCTCACAATAGAGCGACTCGATATTTTGTTACAAGTAAATGCCTATATTCACCTTTAAGGTTATTTTCCTACCTCAAGATTAATCAATTACACCTTAAACCTTTGTTACCTATTATTGTATTTTGAATTTAAAAGTAACCTTAATATGTATATATTTTTGAATCGGCTGTTTTGAATGCTTTCCATAAAATTTTACATCGTACAAATATAATTTCTCTATTTGTTTTTAGAATTCGTGGTGCAGACTAGCCGAGGATGTTTCCTCATGGTGAACAACCATAAGTTCCACAAGAAAAGGGAAAGAGGGTACAGAGTTGACTGGAGGTGCGCCAAACGCAAGTCCCAAGGCTGCAAAGCTGCTGTCACGACCATTGCTCAAAGTATCGTGAGGAGAACTGAGACACATAATCATTTTTAGTACCTACACTAACTGACTCTTTGGTCTAGTGGTGGCAAGCGCGACTGCTGATCGTGAGGTCCTGTGTTCCCAGGTCGGGCAAAGTGTTATTGGGTTTTCCCGTGTGGAATTCTTCAGTAGTAGCCCGGAGCTTGGATTTGTGCCTGGTTGATGGCAGTAGGCTCGTCCTATTACATGGGTGGAGGGTGTTACTTTGCCCAACCCTTCGGGGTATACAGGCATGATGTTATGTTATTTTTAGTACACTTTAGTTAAGGAGCTAAATTTTAATAGATTAACACATAGTATAGTTTACTTATGTATCGGAGCCGGAACGATCGCCAGGGATAGAGTGATAGAAATGATTGTACCATTTAGGTGTAGTTAGTGATCAAACAAGGTTAAGTCGACACTGGCACTTTATAATATTACTGAGCATAATATTAAGTTTATTTAACGCAACTGATTTTACAAATATTATTGAAGAATTAACTATTAAAGAACGAGGTATTCCATTTCGCGCATCTATTTGATTAGCACCACTGCAAATCACACCAATAGTATTCCTATTCTTATTACTATTGGTGTGATTCGAATTGGTGCTATTCAAATTATGCACTAAATGGAATGCGTCAGTCGCTTAACCATTTTTTATTAACATTATGTGACACATTATGATACTGAATGAAGTAATCTCCCTTTCCATCATAATTTAACACGGTGGACGGGTAATTTCTGTACTTATTTTTTTTATTTGTGAAACAAACATGAATTATGATATAGATTTTTAAACATAGGTAACGGTAAAATGGGGCTATTTGAGAACCACGAGGTTAATTGGAATTCAGATACGGAACATACTTCTTATACGTATTTACGATTTCAATGAAATTGTATATTTATTATTATAGAAATAAATATTAAAATTTAAATTATTCATAGCTAGTTAAAACATATATCGAAAAATGTCTTGTACCTTGTTCGTTCCAAAAAACCCCATGAATTTCAAATAGCCCCATTTTACGGTAGTAGATTTTATGTAATTGAAGCCAGCAGTAAAGTTTTAAAACTACTGAAAATTCTAAAATTATTTTATAATAAACATACATAATAATATAGCTTATTATAATTTGATGAAAATTTTCTGATATTCAACGAGTTGGATCTGAATAGTTTTAAGATTGCTAATGCACGTTTAATTGTAATTTTAGGTAATAATCGATCTGGAATATCGTTATTAGTTTAATTAGCACTTTTGGTGGTAGGTATATAGAGTTCCACGTAGAGTATTGTAAGTGTCCTTTGGCTGCCCAAATGTTGCACGACCGCATATTATAAGAAAAATTCTATCAGAAATCTTCTGACGCGCGCCGGTAGGCACTCTTCACATACACATACATTTTATTTGCGGACTTAAAAGTCTGTAACTGTAAACAAATATATGGATGACGAAACGATGCGTCTATTCGGAATATATAACAGAAATAAAGAACATCTACCTCCTCTATAGGTGAAGTCACAAAACAATTAATGATTATTAAATCTTGTATTTTTTAAGAAATTGGACATTAACTTAAAATTCAGATTTCGTTAAAAATAACTTGATTTTACGATATTTAAGTATTCTGTGTTTTTTTAATAAATAAATAAAATCACATTTTTATTGTTTCTTATTAAAATTGAAAAAGACAATGAAACGAAACTTATTTCAACTCAAAATTATAAGAACTCAAGTGAACTTAACTAAAAACATGTACTATGCGTGCCAAATAAGAATAGGATCGCGCTTGCTACAACTTCACACGATAGCTGTCAAATTGGTACCGCCAGCAAAAAAATACTATGAAAAAAAAATGTTATATTTTTTTATTCATAGATTTAATTATTATTTACATTCACTTTTATAAAATATTATTTATTGAATTCCATAAATAGATAATTTTGG
This sequence comes from Amphipyra berbera, assembly GCA_910594945.2. Lineage (NCBI taxonomy): Eukaryota > Metazoa > Arthropoda > Insecta > Lepidoptera > Noctuidae > Amphipyra > Amphipyra berbera. The sequence goes on along the minus strand of OU343128.1, from coordinate 16,913,779 downwards.
ATGATTTAATAATATTTGAAAACAGTATTCATTAAAGAAATGAACCAATATATATAGTTAACTTCACAAAATGCTACTGGTCACCCTAATATGTCGCCATAATAATAATATAATGACTGTGTAATTAATTTGACGTTAATTGATTAGAAATACCAAAAAAGTGAACTAAAAATAATGAAACTGAGTATAATTTCGTTATTTATTTTTTTGCACACCTTACACTTTGGTAATGAAGTTCACGAGTATTGCGGAACAAAATGGCGTCTTGACAGCGCTATTCTTATTTGGCACGCATAGTAACTATTCGTTATTGCCGAGCATTTGCTTTGAAGTTAAAGAGGATGGTCAGCACCGACCTTTGTTAATAACAGACAAGAAGAGGAGGAGGGTGTTCATCGTCATTGGGAGGTCCATGTTTAGCAGTGGACGTTTACGGGCTGATATGACGAGCTGTTTAGTTGTGATGCAGGTATTATTTTTTTGCATGTTTCCTATTTCCCTGTTAACCCAAAATACATGACTAGTTTGGAAAAAAATCTGTTGTATACAGGGTGTAAACGAAATCATGTAATTCCTTCAAACCTCGTGATGTACTGCTGACATAGATTAACCCTGCACGGTATAATTTTGGATTCAATAAAAAAAAACTACAAGAAGTTAACATGTGTTCTTAACATGAGGCATTTTAGCGCCCCGAGTTAAATGACCACGCGGCGACCGATAGCTGCGCAATTCGCTCGAGGCGCTCAAATGCCTAACGTTAAGAACACATGTTAACTTCTTGTAGTTTTTTTTTATTGAATCCAAAATTATACCGTGCAGGGTTAATCTATGTCAGCAGTACATCACGAGGTTTGAAGGAATTACATGATTTCGTTTACACCCTGTATTCCCTGTTGTGTCCGGTGGGACTAAAGGCTCATTCACACGGCGCAAGTTTCTTGAAGCAAGTCTCATGCTATCTCGGTTTTTGTCGGAGAGAAAGACAAAGCCAGCATAAGATTTGCTTCAAGAAACTTGCACCGTGTAAATGAGCCTTAAATCCTACTTAACCTACAGGTGACTAATTGTTGATCATCGACCGAATAAACTAACGAAACTAAAGTTCGTTTTCATGTTCTTCTGTTCTAGACAAACACCATTTTTTTGTTAAGTCGGGACAGCAGCAAGTATTGGTGTTAGGTGATGTCAGATACAATAGATACAAAGAGGTGAACAACAAAACCTTCTGGCGATGTGGGAAGAAACTACAAGGATGTAAAGCGTCCGTCATCACTGACAAAAATGAGATCTTGCAATTCAAGAATTTCCATAATCATTAATTATCGCTCCCGATAATTTATCGTTCCGATTTTTATTATGATACCAAAGAACTGTGCCGTTATCGGAGCAGTATCGATAGTGTTGATGCTTTTAAAATGTTATTTGTAGTGAGAATAACAAAGTAGTGAATAGTGATCTCAATACTGTAGTCAGTAATGTAAAATAGTTCTAGTTTGCACCGATTATTGTATTTTTTCCTAACAGCATTATTAATAAGTAGTTTAGTATTTGAAGATACCGACTGATATCAACAGATTTTGACACAAAATATACGTGAAGATAAAATATCTGCAGATACAATTAACTGAATGTTTCAGTTTTATTATCGTATCTTTTCCGAGTCTGATACATTCAGAAACTATACAATTTTATGCGCAGATACTCGCAGATTAAATATCTGCACCGTGTATATAACAGTGTTTAATGAAATATGATTCCGCCATAGGTAATTATATTGGTATTAGCGATATTTATATTGGTAGATGCTATAAGAATATTTATTGATACCAAACGAATTATGTAGATATTCGTAGCGATCTCAATACTATAGTGTGATATGAATTTTATGTTTCTATGAACTTGTATTTGAGATGTGTTGTTGTGTTACTATATTTCTGCAAAGTGCAATAGTAACCCTTTTCACGAGGCTTTCGTGAGGCTTTTTACGATAAAGTTCATGAAGATATTTATATCGAACGAAACAACACTTCATATATAGGTAGTTTTTTTCGCAAGGCAGCATTCCGTAACGCAATTTATCAATATTAAATCATGACAAAATAGTTTATCTTTTATTTCAACAAGTCAATTTATATTTTACTAATATTAAAATCCTAAAAACATATCCTCACACCTTTAAAAAATTAAACTTTAATGCATACACCTACTTTTATCATAATCTTTTCGATGCCTTTACAAATGTTTTCTATATGAAATTTGTATTTCTAGATATATATTTCGTGGATAATCGCTACGGTAACAAGACGCTGGTATTTCGAGAGCAACGATACAATAAAAGCCATGAACGGCAAGGACGAGCATCGTGGCGATGTGTCAAGAGGAACAGCGGATGCAGGGCCGTGGTCGTAACGTATATGAACAACGTTATACAGTTTACACAACACAATCATTCTATTTAAAGAAAATAATTGAAGAAAATCGCTTGCTTGTCATCTTCTGGTGCTCTTACACGGGCGATTATTGCTGAATTGTTGACAACACCTGGTAATTTTGACAACTTTTTTTTATTCTTCTCTCGTGTGGGGAACACGAGAACATTCTTACTCAATACTCAATATTTATTTGCGTATTCCACAATGTTACTTATCTTCGATACGAGAATTCTTATCTTCTATACTTCTTATAATTCTTATCTTCTATACGAGAATAAGTCGTGTCCTGGTGAAAAGATTACCCAGTCAGCTAGGTTGCTAGTGGGGCTGGCTGCCCAGGAAGCCTCGAATGTACTTAAGTTTCATCACTCGTGGGGGCAACCGAATTTGGATGCAACGCCTGCATAAAGCAATACAAAACAGCAACTTCATGTTGTGTAATTGTATCTAATCTGTTGGGAAATTATCGCCGGGAAATTAATTGCTCTAAAAATTACCTATGTAAATCTTTATTAAGCATCCGTGGTTCGCGTCCGCTAGTTTGTTTCGGGCTTTATTGTTTGAGGTCTAAGAATAGATAGTACGTAATGTACTTAAGTAATATCAGGTTTCGAATATTATTGTATAATAAATAACATTTTGTAAACTTTCTTACTGTTATAATGGATTTATTTATAATTGGAATGGATTTTATTATAAACATTTAATAAAATTATATTAATTCGCTAGCTATCGTCGTATGTAAGTCGTTAAATATGTAATGCTTATTTTTATAACAATGTTTAAACTAGTAAAATATACGTAAGTATACGTAAACGCGTAAGCAGTATGAAATTTAGGAATATTTGTATATAAAAACGGTTAAATACTTCTATATAAACTATTACTCTAATACGTAAATAAATAATTATTTTAATTGTAACGATATATTACTAATTACATGTAGATAATAATAATATGCAGGTTGGATAATTAGGAGGTTTCTTTCTCTGGGGCCCTGACCACCGTTGACATGGATCTTGTTCCCGATGCTGGAGGGCTACAATTTTTTATATTTTTAATTGTTTTATTTTTATATGGAATATGTAAAAAAGTATGTGAACTCAATAAACGAATATGTCCGAGATAATAAGAAAATAAAATGTGATCAAAAAAAATGTTTTTATAATGATCTATTGATAATAAAAAATCTTGTAGAAAGATGGTTTCAATCAACCAATCCACTTGTGATCTGAGTAGAATATTATACAGCATGATTAGTTAGTCGCTTTACATCCGAAAACCATGAATACTACTCATCACTGAGCACAACTTATAGGTACTGTGGAGCAAACGCTGAATTCGTGAAAAAAAATCTGCTGTTCCATACATTTTGTTAAGCAACATTGATTATTTTGTATGGAACAACAGATTTTTTTCTACGAATTCCGAGTTTATCCCATAATAAAAGTAGTACAGAATAATGAGCAAGAGTTCATGGTTTTCGGATGTAAAGCGGCCAACCAGCCATGCTGTATGTACATAAGGAGTTATCTTAGGTTGAATAAAAATCCATTGCCTAACTGTTCTTTTTTATAGCAAGCTTGTACCTATCGATCACCAATCTGTCTGCCAAGAGTGATATGCCAATATCCCGTGATATGTTCATTCTAGCGGACATTGGGAGGCATTTTTATCAGTGGACGTTTATGGGCTAGTATGATGATGATGAATTGTACCTACATATATGCTTTATTTTCAGTTGCAAATAGGATAAAAACCAGTCGAGGTTACATAGCATTGCTTTTCAGTGGACACCGATTAATAAACAGCTTTCATTTGAGAGATCGGAGAGAGACTTGAGAGGTATTGAAGAAGAAGATTCAAAGAACGTTGAGATTATCGGCAGCTTAGTGCGTACTTGACGGCTAGGATATACGACGTGAGTCCTTCAGCCTCAGCGTCGTGCAGACACATCTTGGGTTACAGGCTATACGAAGACCCGTATGAGACGTCGTCATGAGAGACGGACACACAATAGTAGCTTCCCCCAGACAATATTGTGCTTGAAGATAAAGATATGTTGTCAAATGTATGGAAATCTTTTTAATGGTAGCTGCTGTTGGAAAATTTCTCAAATGTGAGTTGTTTATTAATACGGGCCTAATGGTCAAATAATCAAAGGCTACTCAATTTTAATTTGCCGTTAATCTTGTGCTGTCACTTTCACGGACAGCACGAGACTTAGCGGCAACTTAAAATTGAGTAATGTTTGAGTATTTGGCCATATGAGATATGTTGTGAAATGTCATCAAGTACAGTAGGGGAACGAAGATTTTATGTATATACCTTAAGGTCTATTTTTGCTTGCACAGTGCAAAAAACAACCTATTTTACCGACTACGTAGTGCCAACATTATACAAGGTTAGTCGGAAAGCGGGTACGGTACGGTAAGCTGAAAGAGTGTAATAATGGATAACTTTTGTTCTACAACTTTCCCCAAAAGTCAATAGTTTAAGAGAAATAGCTGTTGAAAGATTTCATAAAAAATACGCTAAAATCTATCTCTCTTCAGCTAGGATCAGCTGTGTTTACATTTAAGGTCATATTTGGGGTCATGAATTAGAAACTCCATTTTCTGAATCCATAACTAAAGCAATTCCATATTAAATCCATAGCTGAAGAATTTTTGAAAAAACTAAATTAAAAAATATTTTTCATGGGAAAAAAAACTAATTTTTAAATTTTGACACTTTCTTTAAAACAATCATCAGTGATACGTTAAGTGGACCGCGGCTTAGTACCCCCTTTCCGACTAACCTTGTACAAATGAAAATACAAGTATTTTTAGACAGGATATTAAAAACTATAATGGTGACGGTAATCCTCCTCTTAGCATAAACATTTAAGGCATAATATTGTTTGGCATAACGTTTTCGCATAAATTTGTACTCATTGCATAAAAACCCTATATTTTCATTGTTAAAATTAAAAACAATACTAACTGTGTACTGTCTTCTTTCATTTACTGAAGTTTAACCTTAACTTAGTTGGGATACAAAATAAAAAAAAAACAATTGTATATAATACTGCCTCGTTGGTCTAGCGGTGGCAAGTACGACTGCTGATCGTGAGATTCTGGGTTCGATCCCCAGGTCGGGCAAAGTGTTATCGGGTTTTTCCGTGTGGAATTCCTGAGTAGCTGCCCGGAGTTTGGATTTGTGCTCGATTGATGGCAATAATCTCGCCCCCTATTACATGGGGCTTAAACATAACGGCGAAATGAGGGTGTTACTATACACCTGTGCCCAATCCTTGGGAGAATACAGGCGTGATGTTATGTATATAATATGCTTACATATCATATTGTTTTGTGTTTTTTTAACAGACGCAAGGTTCCTGAACACTCCTAGTGGGAAACTGGTATTACTCTATAGAGGACATAGATTTAATCAGGATTGCGTGATGAAAAACAATGCGATATCATGGCGATGTAACCAGAAGAAAATACGTTGTAAAGCAACTGCTGTTACAAGGAATAACATTTTTATTAAATATTCTGGTATCCATAATCATGAAGTAAAAGATAATCTTACCTTTTTTGATAATAAATAAAGAAATATCGATCCGTATTATTAATTTATTTGTATCGGTTTGGGATGTTTGTTGCAATTTATTAATCGCACCTTCTGTATTTGCATATATTTGCGGGCGAGGGGTCGGTGCTGCATACTGCATGCAAGCTTGATCAACTGTTTGACGGAATTAACATTAAATATTGTTATTGTATCTTTTTACGTTACCGTAAATTGTGTGATTACTGGCAAGGTGTGCCTTTATGTGGCCATCATAAAAGGCGACCATTTTTTTCCTATGATTAACTAGCTATGTCCTCGTAAATCGTTTTTTCTTTTAATTTACACTTTACCACCATTAAGATTCTCTCGTACTAACTTTGAAAGCCCCTTTTTAACACTATGCGCGATGAATTTTCAAAAATCCCTTAGTGTGTACTTACCTGCTTTAAGAGAGGAACCTCTGTTCAAAATTACAAGTTTCTGGACCCACCGGTTTCAACTCAGCGTTAATGGACCAGTAAGTAAGTCAGGACATGTTCCTTCATACATATCGTCACCGGAAAGCTAATAAATACTACTTAAGCGCCATTTTGGCTAAAATTAGTTATATATTATATCTTTGGATTGGATTTTTTTCTGCGTCGATTAGTTGGGATTTCGTAATATAATAGAATAAAATAAGAAATTCCAACTAATCGACGCAGAAAAAAAATCCAATCCAAAGATATAATATATAACTCATTTTAGCCAAAATGGCGCTTAAGTAGTATTGGCTTTCCTGTGACGATATAGATAACATTTATTCATTAAAAGTAACAATATTTAATTTACAGACGACAAGGACGAAAAGGATGACTGTTTATTAGATAGATTTTGCGAAAATATAATTTTGATTGACGGTCATAAATACAGGAAGTCTTACGTCACCAAAAATTTTCGCACAGTATGGAGGTGTCGTAAAAAAAACTCGGGTTGCCGAGCGGCCGTGTCTACTAAGAATGACGTTATTGTCAAGTTTTGTAATGATCATAACCATTAAAATAAATTGCCTCATAGTCGTTTTTCAATTGTGCAAGTATCGAATTTGTAAAAAAACACATTGGTATAAATTATAGCCTTTTTAAATTCAGGCGAAGGAAAGTCATAATCAAAGTTTCAAATAACCTATTTTTGGATTACTTACAAACACACAAACATTGGAAGGTACAAAACACTTTAGCGATAAGACCGCCATTTGTACTGTTCTTAATAATATGTACTCCTTCTGTTTTATTTCTTTTAGTGTACAATAAAGTATATCTATCTATCTATCTATCTTTAGTTTTTCCTATTGTTGTACAAATTACTTCTAACAAATAAGCAGAATTGAATCAATATTTGAGACGACTTAATAAAAAAATAAAATAATTGAGGAATTCAATATTGTAGAAAGGTTATAACTACTTATAAGGATTTTTGAGTAACTCCGCTGTTCTCATCATATTTTGTTATACTCAGAAAGCCTTATAAATACTCGTTATTGTGCGATTTTTGTGAATTACAGTATTAAAAACCAATGCAGAAACGTTGTTAGTGTAGCATTAGAATATAGAAATGTATAATTGGCAGTACAGTACGGCTGATTTATTTTAGCCGCCTTGAATATACGCTCTCCGAAATTTGGCGCTTCCAAGCTCAGGAGGAAAACAGTTAGATACTGTTGGAACTATCAAATAAACTTAATAAGATAATGCAACTACCTGCACGAAGTTCAGGGCGGTCAAGACATTTTAGCCGTATGGTAGATACTTACTTTTTTTTAAATAAATTCCTTAATTCGCATTAGTCATAAAAATATTATGTGCTTTTTGCAGCGGATGTAACATTCGTAAAAAATTCGCGAGGCAATGTCATGTTGCTTTATTGTGGCCAGAAATACTGTAGGGATCGCGATAAGAAAAACAGCCAGGTTGCTTGGAGGTGTAGTAAAAAGAAGACTGGATGTAAATCAACTGTCACTACTATTAATAAATTTGTTTTTGAGTCTTACGATGTACATAATCATAAGTAATATTGTTTATAAAACCGAACGTTACCAGTCCCTCCGGTGGGACCTCTGGTTAATTGTTTTTTTCATACATTGCTTGGTAGATCAATTTATTGGATCTTAGTTTTTTTGTTGTTCTTAAGGGATAAGTTATGTTTATTAAAGATGTCGAAGAAGCGAACAAGAATTCTTTTGTTTAAAAAAAGTGTCTGCTTTTTTATTTTGGTAATGGTGCTGTCACACTGTATAACGTGTAAAAAAACCTAAACAAAATGTTTAAGTTATTGAAATTTTATAGTATTATGAAATGTTATTTAAGTACCTATTATATCTCAGTGTGGAACCACCCTAGGATGAACCGAAAAATATGTAGAAGGTATTTCTTTAGTTGTTGAAGCAGCATTTTTATTTTTGTATTGAGGTGCAACGATGTTTTGATTTTAAGTGTTAAACCTGATGTGCCTTGAGACACCTGATGTGAAAGGAAATTGAAAAATATTATAAAAATGTTTTATACAACGTGTTTGATTTGAAGCGTTCGGCCAAAGTCCTATGAAAAAGCAATTTAATAAAAAAAAACGCGAATTAAATTCTTTTCCATAGAATGTATTCCCGGATCCTTAAACAATTCTGTGGTGTCTGCGGTATCATTTATATTGTTAATTTATTTACAGTCGTAATGATACCAAGTCGATACAAAAAGAAGAATTTGCTGATGGTCAATAGTTTTACCTTCTCACAATATAGTCCTTCATTTTGGTACTGCACGAAGAAGAGGGTTGGATGTCCAGCTAAAGCTCGCACGGACCCCACAGGATGTTTAAGGTCCCTTCATGAAGATCATAATCATGAACCACCGAAGTACCTTATTACTGAACACGGTGAATATATAAAGTGGGCATAGTTAAAAGGCTGGATTAAAATATTTTTATAACATGTTACGTGTCTTTATTGTTAGTAACAGTGTCGTTATTTTTGTACTAGAATTACACAATAAAAAGAGTTTATATTTTTCATTATTTATAATTAAACTAGCGGCCCGTCCCGGCTTCGCACGGGTGGACATTTTTCCCGTTTTTGCAACATTTTTCATTTATGCTACGCTCCTATTGGTCGTAGCGTGATGTTATATAGCTTGTAACCTTCCTCGATAAATGGACTATCCAACACAAAAATAGTTTTTCAATTCCAACCAGTAGTTCCTGAGATTAGCGCGTTCAAACAATCAAACAAACTCTTCAGCTTTATAATATTAGTATAGATTTCTTCTTCAACCAAATCATGAAGTTTCTATCTTTTCGTCGATTTAAGATTCTGTATATTTATCTTGAAATCTTAGCCATTTCTATAGCATTACGTAACATAAATTATTAGTTTTTTAATTGTTATCTATATCTATTTTAAGTGTAACTGCTGACAATTCTAATATAACCATATATTTTTGCTTACAGAATTCGTAGCCTCACTCCTCCGGGCCCGATTCTGTGCGAGAGAGACCACGAACATATTCATTGGAGGACACAAGTTCTTCAGACATTCTCGCTCTCTCGTCGGGAACAGAATAAGATGGACGTGCGCCAAGAAACACAAACATAAATGCAAAGCTTCAGCTGTAACCATAGATGGTATCGTGGTGTCTACCACGGGCCTTCATTCTCATGCTTAACGAGTACTCGAAAAACATTGCCTGCTTGTGGAATTGATTAGAATTTATAAATCTCTTGAAGAGAATAATTAAAAGGGTGTTTTTTTTTAGATTGTAGTCATTTTTAGCTTATTTTCGGCTAACTGCCTCGTTGGTCTAGTGATGGCAAGCGCGACTGCCGATCGTGAGGTCCTGGGTTCGATCTCCAGGTCGGGCAAAGTGTTATTGGGTTTTCGGTGTAGAATTCCTCAGTAGCAGCTCGGAGTTTGGGTTCGTGCCCGGTTTATGACAATAGGCTCGCTGACTATCACATGGGACTTAAATATAACTGCGAAATGAGGGTGTTAGTATACACCTCTGCCCAACCCTTCGGGGAATACAGGCGTGATGTTATGTATCGGCTTAGCTCGGTTGAGTCTTAAAATTATGTGTTTCGTATTCCTTAATGCTTCGTAAAGGAGAAATTTTATTAACCTGCAGCCTTCATTCAGTCTATAAGACGCACACGTCAAAATCATGCTTGAAAATCATCTAGTAATTATACTTAATGAGAATAAGGACTATGTGAAATTAAAATTTCACTTATTGGTGCGTGTTGCGAAAGTAGAGACTTTATTAAGAATTTTGATGTGCCTTGAGAAGTTCTGAACTATTTATAAAAAATAATATCAAAATTACATTATTGATGAATTTGTCACATAATTTAAATATTTACGATAAGCTGGGTTTTAATGGAATTTAATAATACTTCCACAACATTAAATGGGACCTTAGGGTGTTAGAATTGTAGAATGTTATTTCAAAAATAAATTTTCTCATTCTCCATTCTATAAGAGAAGTTATAAACTTTGTAAGCAGGCAATTTTATCTTATGAAGGCCCGATTTCACCAACGTCTGATAACGTTCATCCGAGGAATAAGTCAGACATTTTGACAGAATTTCTATAGAAAAGCTGTCAAAACGTCACATTTATTCCTGGATTAAAGTTATCAGACGTTGCCGTTGGTGAAATCAGCAATACGTCGCTGCGCCTGCAAAATCCTCTATGTGTGTTTTTTTGAAAATCTGTCTTTGATGCTATTTTATAATAGTTCTCAAGCCACGTGCACTTGTAAAAACTTTTTTTATCTTCTTAATTTTATTCTTCTTTTGCTATCTTCTTAACCTAATAAATTATTAAAAAAACAGATTTTATAGGTGCACGTAGCTTGAGAACTATTATACAATTGCATCAAAGAAAGATTTTCAAAAAAAAACAGCGGATTTTGCAGGCGCAGTGACGACTAGGTGTTTTATGTAAAGAATTAAAGTGATTTGATCTAAATGTAATATATTTTTATAATATTTAATGTAAAATAAACTGCACATTCCAATTACCTAAGTACATAATATCTGTGTAAGTTTCGTTAAATGTTTGAATAATGTAATCTTTGTTATAATAATGATAAACTAGGTAATGTTACCAAAGGAGCTTTGAAATTTACTGGTCAAGAGAATCGTCTTAAAATTGTTTTATTATTTTGTTAAATATTTAACGGTGGGTAGTATTGACGAATCAGAAAAGTAGGTAATATTAATTTTAATTATTATCATGTATTGTTGGAGAATCCGAAAAGTATTGTTTTATTTAATTAATAATTCGTAGTATTTAGTGATTTTGTATAGTAGGTACATAATACTTAATAGGGTATTTGGCTACTATTAAAAATGTACAACAATTTAGTATTATTTTAAAGAAAGTATAGATAGAACTCGATATAGGAAAAAATAAATAAAATCGATGAAAAAATAGATGAGTTACAAGTTTGCTGAGTTTGTACAGGGGCCATTTTCTATCCTTGTCGCGCGAAACGGATATTGTACGGAGTAATGTCAAGTAACTATGAAGTTTTTACGATACGACGTCATTGTGGTAGTAATATTGTCTCTGTCTAGTGAACAATTTTAAATCTTTTATAATTTGTGCGTTTTATTAAATATTTCATTGGTTTTTTCACTGTTGCTTATCATTTTTGTAACAGTTTCGAGATTTTTAATAATAAAATAGTAGTCAAATACCCTGTTGTAAGAAATATTTTTACAGTTTGTCTTTCATTGCTTCTGGTTGTTTTTATATTTTGCACTTTTGTTTTTGTTGTATATGGTGCTTTGTTAGTTTAAAAAAACATCACATCACAGTGATAGATGTTTCGATGACATTAATGTTTTTAAAAACATCCTCTGAGTATTTTAAAAATAAATCTTTTAAATCATCAGTATTTTATTTATAATCAGTGTGGTTTTTTTATTTTATTAGGTATCTGTTTTTCAATCATATCTAAATAACTTTTCTAGGTAATTTTAATATAGCTACCAGAATTATTTCATACTTCTTTGTTTTGGAGTTCTTTTTTTTTAACCGACGACGTCGAAAATGAGGATGTCATGAAACTATAAATAATAATTCTTTAACAAAATCTTTAAAATTAAACGGTTTAATCTTGTAGTGCCCTTGCAGAATCAGGGTTTGAGAATTGAAGGTTGAAATTATTATAATGTTGTATTGTATTGAGAATTGAATTTGTTTGCCAAGATTCAGGAGAATCGGTTAAGAAGAAGTAGTTGAAAAAGTTGTCGCAAGATTTGAAACAAACAGACAAACAAATGTACGAAGAATTAAAAATTGCCAATTATAAAACCGTTTAATTTCATTCAGTCTTAACTTATTATTTAGATTTCTGTGATCTTAACTGAGCTTAAATCCGCATTGATATCTGTTTCAGCAAAATTAATAAAAATGAGCAGAGGAGCCCAGTTCCTGCTTGCTTTTGGGCACCTTTACAATCGTAAGACCAGCGCGAAGGACAAACAGTGGCGATGGTACTGTACGCGCTACCATCAGGGATGTAAGGCAGCTGTGCTCACCACTGATGACCACGTCATCACCTCTAGTACTGGTGAACACACGCACAAAGCTCCAAAGTTAGTCCGTACTGCCAACGGTATTTATCATATTATTGGCGGCACTAGTTAGTGTTTCTCTTGGGATTATGCCTTCTTATTTACACCACTGGGGGATTGCAAAAGAGGAAGAGAGACTAGCAGTTTGGTGTCAGCAAATACCAGACCACGTCCGGTCGATATGGCTGCCGTAATAGGGCGATAAACGGATAATGATGACTTAAAGAGGAAAGGCAGGGCCGTTGCTACTGCCGGGGCAGCCGAGGCTGGAACCGGGAGCCCCTGAGAAAATAGAAGGCCCGTCGAGACGTCTCGATCACTTGCTGCCACGGGCCCCCAAAGCCTCTAGCTATGGCCCTCGGGAAGGTTCTAGCATTCACAGTTACGTTTAAAACAACATACTATGATCACTGATCTACTTCGTTGGAGACCCTTCAGGTCTCACCAATAACAGCCCGGCTACGTAGAAACGGTCCGCAAGACGATCCATAAGCAGTTAGAAAAAAAACACTGATCTACTTCCAGAAGTGTTTTAGATGAAAAGTTAAAGCTTTTAAAGATAGATTTGGGTTCAAATCATTTAACGTTAAAGCGTTAAAAGATTTGAACCCAAATCTATATTTAGGTTTTTTGCTTTATACTTATTTGTTTTTATATTATTTTCATTATCAGATTTTGATGTGGCAGAATGTCTTCGTAATGTAAAATAAGTACTTATTAAAATATATATAAGTTAATTTGGGATTCGTTTAATCCCAAAATATTGAACTCTACTATAAGATTTGTACCCTACCCTATCTATATACATAACTGAGTACTATTTAGTAGATGATATTAGTCATTATTACTAATATATTATTACTATTATTTACCAAAAATGTTAACTCAGAATCTCATTGAATCCTTTTGAATAGTAAGTATTACTATTTTAATGTATTAAGGACTAGATACTGAATCGCTTCCTAAAATCTCAAATGTAATCTTTTCACAGCCTGTATAGTGTCAAAATGCAAATGACTTAAGTAGAAACTAAGCGCTTCCAAACATCCTTCATAATGCGCACTGCAAAAGAGTGGAACTCACTACCTGCGTCTGTGTTCCCGAACGCATTCAACCAGAATCTCTTCAAAGTTAGAGCTAACAGGCTTCTTCTGGGTAAGCTCACTCCATCGTAGACTTTGTCTCTGTCTCCTCTGACCTAGACTAGAGTCAAGAGCAAACCCATTTCAAATAAAAAAAAGGAAAGAAATAAAATAATGTATTTTCTATTTTTAAATAAACCGTATTTGTGCATCAAGCCATTTGTTGTCTATAATATTATCATCTTGTTTTTGACACGTTGGTCAGGTCCATTGACTGAACGTTAATATTTGTGATCATTAAATAGAACCGTTTTCCCCCCGAAGGGTAGAAAACGGATATTTAGGTTTCAGCCGTAGCTTGAACCACTTGAGATTACGCTTCTAGGAATTCGTCACTCACACATTCAAACTCACTGTTCTTACCATGTATGTGTGCACTATTGCTGTCTCTTTTACTCGTGACGCAGCGCCAGGCGGGCAGCGCGCGCGCCGCGCTCCTCAGTACTTTTGAAGGAGCCGGCAAGGACCCTGAAGGTGTGGTTCAAGCTACGGCTGAAACCTAAATATCCGTTTTCTACCCTTCGGGGGGAAAACGGTTCTATTTAGGTGTTCGAGCCTAACGCTTGAACCACTTGAGATGTGTTTATATTCTGCCGGCGGCGCTGCTTATGCGTACTGTGACTGGTATGTTATTTAAATAAAACGATAAAATAATAGGTGAAAAAGGCTTTAATGCTTTTAATCACTAAACAAAACTTAACAGTGTCAACAAATAAATAATAATAATTGATCATAACAACCGTATGTACGTACTTCTAACTCTTTTAATTATATTTGAATTAAAGCAATCAAACTCAAAGTCGAAAAATCATCACTTAATATTCTCGTAGTAAAGTTACAATCTACCGATTGCAGACTATTTGCGGGTGTTTCCCTGAAATAATGATTAAGGAATGTATTTTTTGATCTCCAGTTCCCTTTTTTAAGAATATCATCAATGTCATATTTATTATTTGTCCAGTTTTCAGACGCAACTGCAGCCCTGAAACTGCCAGCCGAGGCAGAAAACCCTGCTTCTCGAAACAGAGTTCGGATCCATCCCGAAATTACAGAGCGTGATGCATCTTTAACCGCCCCTCTTGTTGTTATGAACAAGTTCTTCAGGTTCTTTCCCCTTCGTCGCTCTTGGGAGGTCGAAATGGATTTTCTGATCCACATGACAAGATTTAGACGAGCTTCACTCGTATTGTTTTTTTAGCACCCATCCGGATTGTCTATATGTACCGGAGTCGGTTTTGGAACCGAACTGAGGCCATAGAATTATCTCATCCCCGTTATCTATGAACGATCCTTTCTTAATACTCAGTAAGGTGAGATCGTGTACTCTTCGTCCTGAAGCTAATAGGAGAAGGACACAGGTGTGTCTAAAAATTTGAAATAGGCTGTCCTCGTTTATGACGTAGTTTCTAAGAAAATTATTTTCCAAGGTATAGGTTTCTTCACTGGAGGATTTTTCGAGAAAATAGCCTTCAGTACATGTTTTACCAAATGGTGCGAACTTAGTTCTTCTGTGCGTTGAGGATCAGCTAAAGTTGCTACTACCGATTTGTGCAATGCTATAGTGCGAGGGGCCAGTTTTTCGCTGATATAAAGATGACATAGATATTTTGCCAAATCTGATGGGCCGGGGCTATCTACAGCTATATTATTGATGTGAGCCCATGACTGCCACCGATACCAAACAGGTTTATAAGTTTTTAGAGTGGACTTTCTCCAAGATGTCTCTAGAAGATTTATATCCGTATTGGACCAGTTCTTTAGGTGTCTGCTCCAGCCCGTACCTTCCAGACCGATAAATTTAAGTTCTCTACGTTCGGAGGTGGAAGATTTGTTCGGAGATCTATCAGATTCGTCTTCAGGTCTGTTATTGGAAATGGTGGGCATATTGCCCTTTTCCTTAAATCGGCTAACCAGAACGCTTTGTTCCAACTGGGAGTCACTATTAAGTATGTCCCTTTCGATATGTTCAGATGGTGGATTATCCGAGGTATCAGAGATGGTGGAGGAAAGACCCATCCCAGTTTGAACTGCCACGTCTTGCTGAAGGCATCTGTGAATAAGCTGTGAGTGTCTTTTGCGTCTTCGCTGACATATGTCGAAACCACAGCTGATCTCGCAGATGCAAACAGATCGACCACTGGAGTTCCTAGTTTCTGGAATATCATTGATACGGCCTTTGGATTGAGGTGCCATTCGGGGAGACCTTTCTCTCGGGAGAGGCTGTCCGCGAGACCATTGTATATTCCGGGTATGTAACGGGCTATTAGATGACAACGCTGACGTTGACAGAATTCCAAAATTTTTATCGAAGTTTCCAGCAGCCTCAAGGACTTCGTACCTCCTTGTTTCATGATGTAAGATACTGTAGTCCGGTTGTCGGATTGTAGCATCACTGTTTTGTCTCTTAAAAGATAGCGGACTCGTGATAGGACTTTGAATAGTGTGTAAAGTTCTTTTTGATTGCTGTGCCACTTCTTTTGCACCTCTGTCCAGCTGCCCCAGAGTTTCTGGCCATTTACTACAGCACCCCAGCCTTTGTCGGCAGCATCTGTCGTTATGAAAACAGACGGCTCTGGTATGTGTATGGGTGAGTCTTTGTGGATATTTGTTTTCCACCAGATTAGCTCCTCCATACTGCGGCGGGATATTGTAAAGCGCAGATATGGTTTTTCCATAGGCAAATGGTTTGACTCCTTCTGAAGGAAGCGACTGTGAAGGCGGCCTAGTGGTACTACGAATGACGCAAAGTTCAGTTTCCCTAAGATTACTTTTGCATCGTGCCAACTCCAACGATTTCTTTTTATAAGGGTCTCCAGATGCTCTGTAAGGTGGTCTGTTTTGCCTTCCGATAGTGATTTTCGGTTTGATTTGGTATCCCAAGTAACTCCGAGGTATTCTAATTTTGTTGTGGCTGTCGAGGAGGACTTTTCTTGATTCACTTGCCAGCCTAATTTCTGCAAGTATTCGACGACATATTTGGTCTGACTTTCCAGGATAGTTGGGTCTTCTAGAATAAGCAAAAAATCGTCTAAGTAGACCAATATTCTTATGCCTTGTACTCTTAAGTTGTGAGCGATCCAATTGCTGATTTTGGCGAACGCTGCCGGCGCGCTTGCTAATCCGAACGGCAGGCACGTCATTTGGTAGACTTTCCCTTGAAAACTGAGGGACAAGAAGCGACGATGACTGGGTGCTACTGGCAAATGAAAATAAGCCTGTGATATATCCAGTTTCATCATGTAACTGTTTTTGTACAGGTGTGATGGAATCTTTAAGTAATTTAGGAGACGAAATTTCGGCGCCAGGACGTATCGGTTTAAGCCTTTCAGGTTGAATATTGGTCGAAAACAGCCGTTTGCCTTCTTTCGCAGAAACATTTCTGAAAGAAATCCACTTTGATACTGGCTTTCTTGAATAGCTTTTGATTTCAAAAGGTCTTGTATCTGTTTTGACATCTCTGGCGAAATTTTGGTTCGAAAATGAAAAATGTTGTTGGGAGAGAAATTTCTGATCGGCGGCTTTGAACTGAACGGGATTTTGTAACCCTGGATGAAATTTTGAATTATTTTTGGCGCTGTTATCCAATTTTGTGCATAATCCTGCAAGCGCCCTGCCTTGAAATAGTCAGTTTCTTTTGCCACCACCTCCCCAATTTTTTCGGGGTTGTGGTTGTTGCGATTTTGGCTGCGACTGCGTTTGGGGTTTATAGTGTTGTTGTGATCTGGTTCTATTACGGAAAGTGTCATTAACTCCTCTTGGGTTGCGGTAATAGTGCGAGTTGCTTTTCGACGAACCATGTGTTGCTGCCTCTTTGGATTTGTCTCCTGCTCGAAATTTTGACGTCTTCTTGTAAGGATAGGGAAAAAATTTTCTAACATCACTGTTGGAGCAGTCTTTGATTGCATTAGATAGCGCTTCGTCCGAAAAAAGATGTGTTTCCGATGGGGGTATGTTGTGCAAAATGCCATTAAGTGCCTTATTTTGCACTTTGTATGCACCCCTTCTTTGTTCAATCACCTCTGCACGTCGACCGCAAACATACTGCAGGAGGGCGTCCGATTTTTTCCTGAACTTAGAATCTGTGTTAAGAAAATCACTTCCGATTTTATTTTTAATTTCATGGGGGAGGTGATCCAGCAAATCCTGAAATATCTTCCTCTGTTGCAGAAGTCCATGTGTAATTGCGCCTAGTGTCATATCGACTTTTTCGAGAACAGCAGCTGATTTCCATGTAGAGGCTACGCTAGCTAAGATGTTATTAA
Source organism: Amphipyra berbera (assembly GCA_910594945.2). NCBI lineage: Eukaryota > Metazoa > Arthropoda > Insecta > Lepidoptera > Noctuidae > Amphipyra > Amphipyra berbera. The sequence goes on along the minus strand of OU343128.1, from coordinate 16,895,770 downwards.
CTTTCAAGGCGCAAAACGCTGGAGAGGCTTGAAATTGCTTCTGAGTGTCTGCATATCTGACATCGCGCCATCCTTCTTGGCCAAAACGCTGACAGTCCACTCCCTGCTTTAGGTAATGCGGATCAGTTATAGCCACCTTAGGTTCAGCCACGGTTGTGCTTGGACTAAAATCAAATGTATCGTTACCTTCTGATTGTAATATAGCGAGCTGCCTCTGGGCTTCAGATATCTTGGCTCGTAATTCAGTTTCTCGTGTAGTAAAATCGATAGTCGACGGAACCTCCGATGGGGTATTATTATATTGGGGAAGTTGGTTTTCTTTATCCATCTGTGTACTGTCTGGTACTGAATCAAATGATTCGTTCAAGTCAGGAGAATTGGTCGTAATACTTTTCATGGTATTTAACAGGATCTTTTCAATATTGTTTTATTGGAGAACTCTCTGATTCCATATCTGGTTCGTGAGATCTTTTTCTCCCTATAGAGCATTCGGGCGTTTCTATGTTAGTAAACTCAGGGCAGGCCGAGTTTACTTGATCTTGTTTCGATGTCTGTAGTTCAGATGAAGCACTACTACGATTCGTTAATTTACCCCTTATTGTGAGAACTGCATCTACAAAAGCATAATAATATCTGCCCGACCCATGAATTTTTTCCATAATGTGATGAGGATAATGTACTAAAGCTCGACCTAGGGGCCAGCGCAAAATCTTTGACCTTATGCTTCTATACTTCCTTTCAGACAAAGAACTACAGTCTGGTGCAAGTGCTCGGGCTAGATCGGCGGTTGGGATAGCGAATCTTAGTTTGCCCTCAATTTTAGATGAAACTTCGGACCCAAATAGGTCTTGAAAAGAAAAATCATAAACTTCCCATGATCGCCAGTCCTCAGGAAAATTTTCATCAATTATATTGACGACTGCTGCAAAAGTTTCCTCTTGTCCAGTTGGGCAGGGCCGAGCAGCTAATTCTCCCATAGTTGTTAGTTTAGACATTATCTGAAACGAAAGCCAACATCTTTGACGATTGTTTAGGCTACACGACGTTTGATGGTATTATGAGAATAAGACGCCACGTCACTTTCTTCGTCAATAAGACGACAAAGTCTCGTTTAGCCGTCGTCTTATCAGATGACGTCGTCTTATTCTGGTGACAGGCGGCGGTCGACATAGTCCCGCTTAGACGACAGACGGCGGTCGACATAGTCTGGCTTAGACGACAGGCGGCGGTCGATGTAGTCTCGCTTAAACGACAGCCGACTTGGTGTCGTTTTAAACAGTCGACGCGACGTGCCGTCTCGATCCGGCGGAAAAAAGCGAGGGTTTTAGGTGCTAGGTGGCACACAAGTCGTCGCTGGGCCTTTAGGCGCCGAGCGGTATTAATATCAAATTCCAATGTAAAGAAAATAATTTGTTACTTACGAAATAACTATGTTCACGTGTGTGAGATACGAAATTCACAAGCGTACTGAGGAGCGCGGCGCGCGCGCTGCCCGCCTGGCGCTGCGTCACGAGTAAAAGAGACAGCAATAGTGCACACATACATGGTAAGAACAGTGAGTTTGAATGTGTGAGTGACGAATTCCTAGAAGCGTAATCTCAAGTGGTTCAAGCGTTAGGCTCGAACACCTAAATTATATTTATGACTAGCTGTGTCCTCACGGCTCCGCCCGCGTAAGAAGTTTTATTCCAGTAATAAATATAGCCTATGTTACTCAGTGATAATGTAGCTTTCTACCGGAAAAATAATTTTTGAAATGTTTTTAAGTTTATTCGTTACGTACAATAATAAAAATGTTTCCTCTTTATAATATTAGTATAGATAAGTAATTAGTATATAAGTATAGATTAAATGACCCGGTGAACTTCATACCACCTAAAATGTATTTTTTTAAATGTTTTACTGATTTTCTTTTTTCCTAAATCACTCCAGTATTTAGGCGTACAAATAAAAAAAATCAAAACCATCGAGCCATTTTCTAGCTTTTGCGAGACTAAAGCACGGCAATTGATTTTTATGTACCTATAGATTTAGTTATTTTTGGTCTTAACTTAATTCAGTTTTACTTTGATTTCTATTTCAGCTCAATTAATAGATTTGGGTAGACATAAAGCCGTGCTGGCTTCTGGACACCTCTACAATAGGAAGCACAGCTCCAGAGACAAAAAGTCGCGTTGGTATTGTTCGCGCTACCATCTCGGATGCCGGGCAGCTTTGGTCACTACAGAGGAATTATTCATCATCGCTTACCATGGCGAACACTCACACGGGCCTCCGAAATTAATTCGTACTACAAACGGAATTTATCATATAATATAATGATGTCTAGCGCCGTGCGTCATCACACGTCTTGATTGTAATGTCTCGAGATTATCTACTAGCTGGTACTAGCTGCTAGGTTCCGAATCTTAGGACTTCCTTTGAAAATGTTTTTAAGTCAAACTATTGTTTGTAGTAACATATTAGGGCGTTTTTCGGCACGTGGAAGCTTATAAAACTTTTTAACAAAAATAAAACTGACTTCAAATTGTTTATCTCCGAGGTTCTTCATCAGATCTTCACCAAATTTAAATGGGACCACTTCGAAAGAATACTCTTTCAAACAAAAAATAATCATTAAAATCAGTTCACAATTAGCAAAGATATTGCGGAACAAATATACAAAAAAAACATACAGTCGAATTGAGAACCTCCTTTTTTGTAAGTCGGTTAAACAGTTTAAAACATACTGTTTCTGGTACCGTGCTGGTCAATTGAAAAATACCCATTGTCATGATGAAACTACGGCGTTGGACGTCACACGACTTGGTTGTAATGCCTTTAGATTAATTATATAATTTACCTGACATGGGATTTCTATTCAATAAATCCCTTTAAACACGTCTGGTTACTTTGGGAACCCCAAAGGGTTATTCCTCCAGTGGCCAAATAAAATAAACAGAGGTTTACATAAAGTACAATCAGAGTTTGTCGCTATTTGAATTCCATTATGTACATAGAAAATGCTATTAGTGCCATGGTTACCTTTTCAATAGTAAGTAAGTGTTATCAGACAAAGGCCTCAAACATACGAGCGGCACTTTGTCGACGACAGGGGTAACTGCAGTCGTCGACAAGCGTCGACAGCCGCAGTTACCCGTGTCGTCGGCAGTGCCACTCGTTTGTAGCTCAGGTTAGTGTTTGCTGTCGACATCGTCAGCAGCAGCCGTCGACAAGCCGACGGCTAGCGCCGACCAGTGTCGACGGCTGCAGTTGGCTCTGTCGACGGCAAAGTACAGCTCGTGAGTTTGAGGCCTTAGGGAAATCCCTAAGGCCTCAAACTCACGAGTAATTTTACTAAGATAGTGCTAATAATTGTTGGAATTAAGTTATTATTATTTTAGAAGAAATACTCCATTCTATTGCTCAATTGTTTTCTTATACCTAACTAATAAACTGAAATATTGCAGCTTTATTTATGATCATTAATTGTCATTAACGATCCTAGTGTTTATGATCACAGGAACTAATTAAGGGAAGTAAATTCCTTACCATAATGCTCTTAAAACTAGGTCGGGTAGGATCGGTTGTCAATCAACCTTAACGTAACCTTTCAGTTTCAGAGGAGCCGGTGTTCGCCACAACTCGGCGAGGACAAACTCAGTTGCTAATAGGCCCGCACAGATTTGTGAAGGACTACACTTTAGGTTTAAAAACTAGATGGCGCTGTGTTAAGAAGAACGAGTACTGCCACGGCGCTTTATATACCATTAATAATGTTATTGTTAAGTTTGGGGCGGGCCATAATCATTGAATAACTAAATTTATCAAGGCCGGTGTTCGCCAACGTAAATTGTCTGGTTAAGTAACCGTTTACTCGAACTTACTAGAATTTTAGATTAACATCGGTGTTCAACAACAGAAAATAACTGTTGTTGAACATCGGCCTAACCAGAAATTTTATGTTTATGGACGCAGCTGCCTTAGTTGTAGTGACTTTCAAAACTTGTAAGCGTCTTTTCTGTATTTTGTAGATTTAGGGTACAACGACAAATTGAATACAATTAGCGCTAAACATAGTTTAATACATCATTGTATTTTTAACAATTGTTTGAAGTTGATGAAGACGGAGTTTTAATTAAGTTTAACTTTTTACTGTTTTTGTGAGTGGAACTTAATATAATTCTGTTGTTAAAATACACTTTTTTAACACCAATAAATCCTTTAAATGTTTTTATTTTGATAAGATAAGTGACTTTGTAGCACTTAAAATATAAAATGTGTAACAAAATAATTAAGTATTTTTTAAATAAAATATAATATATGAATAATAAAGCTTTTAATATGTATGTTAATATATTGTTGTAGTAACAGAGCTCCATGTGATAGAGTTCGCCTAGGTAAGTACTATTTCCGCCGCCAAGCAGTATTTCTATGTTCCGTAATGTACAGTAGGGGAATGAAAAGGTTCGTCAGTTTTCAAATTCATTCCTTTCCCACATCTCGAGCACATGTTACTTTTTCAAACTGTTAAACGGAACAGACCAATGCATGGAAAATTATGTTTAATTATTTGATAGCAAAGATCAAAATTGCCTTTTGCCTACACATGACGTAGTACGGTAGTAGTGCCATATAATGTCTGTGTTTTGATTTAAGGAGTTTTGTTGTAATAACCATGACATCAACCAAATCGATGATTAAATAAATTGACATTACAGTGCGCGTCAAATAACTAGAACCAAGATGGTATCGACTGCCAAACTTGAGGGGTTTACTAGTAGCTACTGAAGAGTTCCACTATTCACCTCCTAGCTCCATCATCAGACCCTGAACACCAAGTGCAATCTATTGGACTCATCAAAACGAAGCATATGACCCGAACCTCACATAGATTACGCAGTAGACGCCATCTTGGTTCTAGTTATTTGACGCGCACTGTACTTGTGTCTGTCACTGTGTCACCATAATATCCTGTCAAAAAATACTATATTTTCCTTTCTATAATGTTGGTAATATGTAGTCGGTAAAGTAGTTCGTTTCTTGCACTATATAGATCTTAAGGTGCATAACATTTTCACTTCCCTACTGTACCTACGGAAAATCTGTATTGTGTCTTTGAAAGTATCAGTGTCTAGGTAGCGACAAATAAATCAAATCATTAAATAATTTTCTTCAATACCTAATTCCTATTAACAGTCCTATAGTTATGTTCGACATAAGACGTTACAGATCTGTCGTTAGGTCATCCCACGCTAATTTTTATATTTTTTCAAGCATGATATTTTAACTTTACGTTATTCCGTTGGTTCCTCAGTGGAGTACGTCAAGAATAAAGCAGGCAAGAAGCTGGCATTGCTCCAAGGTTACTCGTTTTACGCTGGCGGTAAGAGCGCCAAGACTATCCTCTGGCGATGTACCAAGTGGGGTCCTTGTCGCGCAAGATTCAGCACTAACTGCTACGGCTATATGGTGTCACCTCAGCTCCAGCACAACCATGAACCTCCTAATTTTATAATACGTAATGGCCTGCTTTATAGGCTTTAATATCCTACCTACAGGACTGATAATTTATAACTTTTGTTGTGTTAGCCATGATGGTCAAGTTGAAATCCTTCCATTACACATGAAAGCGGGTACGCTCTTTATTTGTATTAGATTGGAGGCTTTTGATTATTTTAGATTGATGCTTGAGTGCTACGTACTTATATTTTGATGCTACAGTAGGGGAATGAAAAGGTTCGTAAGGTTTTAAATTCTTTCCTTTCCTACATCGCGGGCACATGTTACTTTTTCAAACTGTTGAACGGAACAGACCAACGCATGGAAAATTGTTTCATTATTTGGCAGCAAAGATCAAAATTGCCTTTTGCCTCCATATGACGTAGTAGTGCTATGTAATGTCTTTGATTTGATTTAAGTAGTTTTGTTGTAAAAACCATGACATCAATCACATCGATGACTAAATAAATTGACAAAAAATACTTGTATCTTTATTTCTATTATGTTGGTAATACGTAGTCGGTAAAATAGTTCGTTTTTTGCACTATGCAAGCAAATATGGACTATATTATATTATACTATATTATTATTGTACTATTATATTAAGGTGCATACAATTTTCATTCCCCTACTGTACATTGCTGTGTGCTACTACCTAATATGTAGCAAAAACATCTAATCATTGTAATAGAAATAAATTTGATTGTAGGTACTATTATTAGTTTCTTTTTTGTACAGACTTACTAATATAACTTAACTGACAAAGATGTCCTGCTGGGGACTTTATTGCGCCGCTTATTATTTAGGAACCGCCGATTGTAATCCTACCATTCAAAAAATACGTGTTCGCGTCCTAATCTACAGAAACTCTACCGATGGACCCAGCCGAAATTGTGCGACAATATGACGACGTTGAAGACGTCAAGGGCCGTTTTTGGCAGAGGTGTAGGTATTATCGTACATCCATAGTAGAGATCGTCTAAACTAAAATGACGAGCTCCGCCACCGCCATTGCGCGTATTTTATGTTACATCAAAGGCGCATGCTACTCGTTCAATATTTATCACGATATTTTGATCGCGATCGCGAAATATTGAACGTGTATCATGCGCCTAAGCGAAAATGCGATAGAGAGGCGCATCAGTTTAGTGAAGATGATTTGTTGATAAATTTGTTAAAATATTGTTAATAAATAGATTATTTGATCATTTTCGGGTCATAAATTCTGTTTTTTTTTTCTTTTATAATATTAATATATTTACTTACATCGAAATATCCCAAAAACAGAAAATGACGTTTTATTCTTTACCATCGAACTTAACTCTGTGGTAGATAAAGGTTTTTTTTTTATTATTACAGTCCAGTGGCTTCGCAACTCAGTTTCTGGCAAACCGATAGCCTTGGTCTCTGGCTATACCTTCTACTGTCACAGAGCGTCCAGATTGAAGGTGAGCTGGCGGTGTACCTCCGGATTCAAATGCGGGGCGCACATGATGGTAATGATCAAGAATAAAGAAATTATCAAAGCTAACATGAACCATAACCATCGACCTTTAAAGTATATGGTACGCGATGGATTTTATATTAAATTGTAAAGGCATAGCTGGTCACGGCCACGCTAGGAACGTTTTTGCACTTCCCTTTGTATGAAAATGTAGGAGAGTGTCCACTGCTGCGTAGGACCACGCTACGCACGAATTCGTGGGTTAATGACGTCACAAACAAAAGCATGGCTAGGTCGCCCATGGACACGCATATCAGTGGATACTATACACGCATTGCCTCGCTGAGGTGCGCGGGGGTAGAGGAAGGGTACCTATACACCGTAGTGTTGGCAACTGTACCATTTAAGTCGTATTTATACGGCTTCCGGATCTAGAAAAAATTACTTATTTGAAATTAATAGGTTATTCAAATTTTAATCACTATCCAAATTACCAAATGTGTTCATTATAATCATTTATGATTTATTAGAATTATTTTTATCTGTATTTTGTATTGATATTTTCTTTGTATACCTACCACTTTTCACTAGAAATTTGGGCAAAGTTCGATCTTTTCTTACCTATGGTACGATCTATCACAAAATACAATTTGTGTTCTAAACCAAACTAACCCGAAACATTATATTTCTACACTCATTATTTAATGGAATTGTAATCAAATTCCACTGCATTACTACTTATTATTGATAAATATATTATTTAATATTTAAAATTAATATTAACCCTATCGAGCATTGGTTGGCAACACCCGAAGCTAAGCGTGGCCGTGCACCACCAAGGATACAAGCAGCTAGCCACACAGCTAACGTGGGCGTGGATTTCTTGCGCAGCAATGGATCCTCGACTTTACTGTTGGTGAACTCCAGGCACTCCAGCCCAACCAGAAATTTAATGCTTATGGACGCAGGAGCCTTAGTTGTAGGGACTTTGAAAATTGAAAGCGTCTTTTTTGTATTTTGTAGATTTAGGGTGGCTGATACTACAACTCATTGAATACATTAAGCGCTAAACATAATTTAAAACATCATTGTACACATACATACATAAACTCACGCCTTTTTCCCATAGGGGTAGGCAGAAACTATAGAACGCCACATGCTACGACTCTTACATACCCCTTTCGCTTCATCCACATTCATACATCTTGTCATACACGCACGCCGGTTGAGAGTACTACGCACCTGACCTTGTATTGTATTCTAACATCATTGTATTTTTACAATTGTTTGAAGTTGATAGAGATAGAGTTTTAATTAAGTGTAACTCTTAACTGTTTTGAGTGAGTCTTTTTGCAAGCCAACCGTAATTTATAACTTCTGTAGTTTAAATACACTTTTTTAGCAGCATTAAAGCCTTTAAATTTTTTTATTTAAAAAAGATAAGTAACTTTGTAGCACTTAAAATATAAAATGTATAACAAAATAATGAAGTATGTTTAAAATAAAAAAACATTATGAATCATAAAACTTTAAATATTATGTTAAGCATATGTTAATATAATTGTAGTAGCAGCTGAGCTCCTTGTGAAAGAGTTCGTCCGGGGAAGTACTATCTCCATACCACCATAATTCTGCCACTAAGTACCATAAAAAATTGTGAAATTTTATAATGTACCTACGTAAAATCTGTGTTGTGTCTTTGAAAGTATTAGTGTCTAAGTAGTCACGTAAAAATAAAAAAAAAGCATAATATAATGTTCTTCAATACATAATTCCTATTAACAGTCCTATACTTAGCTATATTCATCGTAAGATCTGTCATTAATTCTTACCACGCAATTTTTTATATCTTTTTCCAGCAAAATTTTAACTTTCCGTTATTCCGTTGGTTCCTCAGTGAAGTACGTCAAGAACAAAGCAGGCAAGGACCTGGCATTGCTCCAAGGTCACTCGTTCTACGCTGGCGGTAGCACCGCCACGACCATCCTTTGGCGATGCACCCGGTGGGGTCCGTGTCGAGCAAGATTCACCACTAAATGCAACGGGTATATGGTGTCACCTCAGCTCCAGCACAACCATGAACCTCCTAATTTTATAATACGTAATGGCCTGCTTTATAGGCTATAATGTCCTAACGATTGGACTGGTAGCCATGATGGTCAAGTTGAAATCTTTCCGTTACACATGAAAGCGGGTACGCTCTTTATGCCTGTTGGTATTAGATTGGAGGCTGTTAATTATTTTAGATTGATGCTTATGTGCTACTTACTAATATTTCAATTGTATATTGCTATCAGCTACTACCTTACCTACATGTACCAAAAACATCTAGGTAGTTATTGCAATAGAAATAACTTTTATTATAGGTATTATTAATAGTTTATTTTTTGTATAGACTTACTATTATAATTTAACTGACAGAGATGTGTGAAATGAAGAGATTAGACAAAGTTGCGGTTTAAAAGATGATGTAGTGACAAAAATTGAAAGGAGTATGCTTAGGTGGTTTGGCCATGTTGAGAGAATGAGTGAACGGCGATTAACAAAAGAAATTTATAAGGCGGATGTTAATGGGAACGCCGGTAGAGGACGTCCTAGAAGGACATACATCGATGTTATTGGTGATGTTCTTCACAGAGGTCAGGTGCGTAGTACTCTCAACCGGCGTGCGTGTATGACAAGATGTATGAATGTGGATGAAGCGAAAGGGGTATGTAAGAGTCGTAGCATGTGGCGTTCTATAGTTTCTGCCTACCCCCATGGGAAAAAGGCGTGAGTTTATGTATGTATGTATGTATGTAGATGTGTTGCTGGGGAGTTTGTGGCGGCGCTTATTATTTAAGTTCTGTCGATTGTAATCTTACCGTTCAAAAGATACTTGTTCGCGTCCTAATCTACAGGAACTCGACGCCGTTGAAGACGTCAAGGGCCGTTTTTACTATCGTGCATCCATAGCAGGGATCATCTAAACTAAAATGAGCGTGCCGTCAATGCTATTGCGTGTATTTTATGTGACATCAAAGGCGTATGCTATTCTTTCAATATTTATCATGATATTTTGATCGCGATCGCGAAATATTGAACGTGTAGCATGCGCCTAAGCGAAAATGCGATGGAGAGACGCGTCAATTTAGTTAAGATGATCAATATTAGGTCAAATCAATTATAAAGGCTTTTATTGTTTATTTTATTCTCTGAATGGCATTTGTTTGCATAAACATTTGTTGATAAATTAATTAAAATATTGATAATAAATAGATTATTTGATCATTTTAGGTCATAAATTATGGATGTTTTTCTTTATCAATATTAAAATATTTACTTACATCGAAATATCCCGAAAACAGAAAAGGACATGTTTTGTTGTTACCATCGATTTTAGTCCCCTGGTGGATGAAGGTTTTTTTTATTATTACAGTCCAATGGCTTCGCAACTCAGTTTCTGGTAAACCGATAGCCTTAGTCTCTGGCTATACCTTCTACTGACATAGAGCGTCCAGATTGAAGGTGAGCTGGCGGTGTACCTCCGGATTCAAATGTGGGGCGCACACGATGGTAATGATCAAGAATAAAGAAATCATCAAAGCTAACATGAACCATAACCATCGACCTTTAAAGTATATGATACGCGATGGATTTTATATTAAATTGTAAAGGGATAGCTGGACCCAGCCACGCTACGAACGTTTTTCAACTTCGCTTTGTATGAAAATGTCAGAGTGTCCACTGCTGCGTAGGACCACACTACGCACGAATTTGTGGGTTTATGACGTCACAAACAAAAGCATGGCTAGGTCGCCCACATCACCCACGGACACGCGTAGCAGTGGATACTATCTATATTGGACCAAACGAATGTAGATATAGAGCTAGAACAAAAGTGCAGAGCGTCGTTGTTTGTTGCTTTTTTGGTGTAAACGATAATTCGTTTTCATCATTTACACCAAAAGAATACCAACGAGCAAGATGATAACAAATAAAAATTGGAATTCTTGCACATGCTCTAGATCAGGCAGATTTATCGGTCAAATCGCTAGAATATAAGAACGCTTTAAAGAAACTAGGAGCAAGCACGTCCGAACACGAAATAACGCTCTAAGCAACTGTTCACACGCTCATGCACCGTTTATATCAAGCGAGCGAGCATTCTTAGAGCATTCTTAGAACATTCCATATAATCTCCGCAAACCAGATGGAACAACGTAAGAATGCTCTGTCCCTGTTTACACCAAAATAATTTAATGGAGTGGGGATAGAATAAGTATTCGCTCGTTTGGTCTAAACCCACCTTTAACTGTTTTTAGTGAGTCGTTTTGCAAGCCAACCGTAATTTATAACTTCTGTAATTTAAAAACACTTTTTTAGCACCAATAAATCCTTTAAATGTTTTTATTTTAATAAGATAAGTAACTTTGTAGCACTTAAAATATAAAAAGTTAAAAATAAAAAAAACATTGTGAATAATAAAGCTTTCAATATTGTTTTAAGCATAATTATGTTATAATTGTAGTAGCAGAGCTCCTTGTAAAAGAGTTCGTTCGGGGAAGTCCACTACATATTTCTGCCACCAAGTACAATTGCTGTGTTCCGGTTTAAAGATTGTGAAATTTTATAATGTACCTACGTTAAATCTGTATTGTGTCTTTGAAAGTATTAGTGTTTATTGGTAGCGACATAAAAATTAATCAAAGCATCAAATAATGTTCTTCACTACCTAATTCCTATTAACAGTCAGCTATGTTCATCGTAATTACAGATCTGTCATTAAGTCTTCCCACGTAATATTTTATATTTTTTTCAAGCAAAATTTTATCCTATGTTATTCCGTTGGTCCCTCAGTGAAGTACGTCCAGAACAAAGCAGGCAAGGAGCTGGCTTTGCTCCAAGGTCACTCGTACTACGCTGGCGGTAGGAGCGCCAAGACCAACCTCTGGCGATGCACCCGGTGGGGTCGATGTCGAGCAAGATTCATCACTAACTGCAACGGCTACATGGTGTCAGCTCAGCTCCAGCATACCCATGAACCTCCTAATTTTATAATACGAAATGGCGTGCTTTATAGGCTATAATGTTCTACCAACTGGAGTGGTAATTTATTAGTTTTTTTCGTTAGAGCCATGATGGACAAGTTGAAATCTTTCCGTTACACATGAAAGCAGGTAGGTACGCTCTTTATGCCTGTTTGTATTAGATTGGAGGCTTTTAATTATTTTAGTTTGATGCTTGAGTGCTACGTATTTATATTTCAATGGTACATTGCTGTCTGCTACTACCCAACTTGTAGCAAAAACATCTAATTATTGTAATATATATATTTTTTATTAAAATTATTATTCGTTTCTTTTTTGTATAGACTTATTATTCTAATTTAACTGACAGAGATGTGTTGCTGGGGAGTTTGTTGGGCATTTTGGCAGGGTACATTTATTTAATTAACTACAGATTACATAAATTAAATTAATTTACCCTGCCAAAATATTATTGTCTACAAATAATCAGCTAATAATATAGCTGGCATCCGCACTATGCTATGCCGTACAGAGTAAAGTTAATTTCGTGCTATCACTGTCTTTTCTCCTTTAAGAGGAAATTCGATCGGCATTTAGTCCATATAAACGTATTCCTCAGTTTTCTCCTTGGATAATGTCACTAGAGCAAATATTTTTTACCATATGATATATGTATATCTACCACCACTATGTCCCTACGTTTTGATTTAGTCAATAAATTAATTATTAAAAGAACTAGAAACGTTTAAATTTTACAATAATCCACGTTTTACCACCATTTTCAAACATCTGGCAAAAAAAAATTGACGAAAGTATAAAATAATAGAAAAACATACAGACAAACATAACCAAAGTCTTTCATAAATTATTACAGAAAAAAAAACTAAAATCGGTGCAGATTTGCAGAAGGAAACAGGAAAATACGAAAGTAGTAGTATTTTTTCTTTTTTCTATTAAAATATTTACATCGAAATATCCTAAAAACAAATAAGTACATGTTTTTTTCTCCATCATCGATCGCAAGCCACTGCTGATTAAAGGTCTCTCAATAGTAAGACAGAAAGTGGCTTTGTACACGACTGCGTAAAAAGAAGTTAGTGATAAAACATATTCATGGGTATTTTTTTATTATTACAGTTTTCTTCTCTGAATGGCATTTGTTTGCATGAAAATTTGTTGATAAATTAATTAAAATATTGATAACATATAGATTATTTGATAATTATTGTGTCATAAATTCTTGTTTTTTATAATATTAAAATATTTACATCGAAATATCCTACAAACAAAAAAGTACAATTTTTATTCTTTACCATCGATCGTAACCCCATGGTGGATAAATGTTGTTTTTTTATTTTTACAGTCCAATGGCTTCGCAAATCAGTTTCTGGCGAACCGATAGCCTTGGTCTCTGGCTATACCTTCTACTCTCAAATGGCGTCCAGATTGACTGAAAGCTGGCGGTGCACCTCTGGATTCAAATGCGGGGCGCACATGATGGTGATGATCAAGAATAAAGAAATTATTAAAGCTAATATGAACCATAACCATCGACCTTTAAAGTATATGGTACGCGATGGATTTTATATTAAATTGTAATTTTAATTATTTTCTGTATTTTACTATCCCACCAAAAACATTCTGTAAAAAACTAGCCAAGTCTCAATGGAGCTGCTTGTTTATCTCTAAAAAGTAATGAAATCTAGACAAAGTCGTGCCAAGTCTAAGGTTCCTTACTGCGATTTCTTTATTATTATAGTTAATGTTGTGTGACTTGGCCGTTGAACATTCTTTATACGTTAGTGGGTACAAGTCAACGGGACAGGTACAGACGGACTTCTATCAATGATTAGAAGTCCGTCTGTACTGGAAAAAAAAATATAATGTTTGTTTTAGGCTCGCCTATACATAAGTGTTATTGAAATACGCAGCTTTATCAAGCCTACAATTGACTGGTTATTGAATCAACGTTTTCCAAGTGGCAATTTTCCATCGTCAATGGGTAGCGGTTCTGGCGACAGATTGGTGCAATGGTGTCATGGAGTTCCTGGTTTTGTACCCTTGTGTACCCTTCAACGGCCAAGTCACACAACATTAACTTTAATACTATAGAAATCGCAGTAAGGAACCTTAGACTTGGCACGACTTTGTCTAGATTTCATTACTTTTTAGAGATAAACAAGCAGCTCCATCGAGACTTGGCTAGTTTTTTACAGAATGTTTTTGGTGGGATTTCACTTCTTTTTGTAGAAACGTGAGCATATTGATTTATTTTATTAGATTTTCTTATTTGACACAGTTTTTTTCTTTTTATGAGTAGTTTTTTTTATTACAAATCTTCCTTTTCTTTTTTTTTCTTTTTATTTTTGACATCAAATGAAGCGGCCTACCAAGTTGAATATTTTTTGTAAAGGCGGTATGTCGATCTCTAATAGTTTGTTTGGGCTCTTGTGTTTTCTAATCAGGGTCACCAGGTACTCCAGATCTTCGATTATCCTAGTTTTTATAGTTTTCCCTTTATGTGGCCATTAAACCCTAACTCTGTACCAAATTTCAGCTCTCTGAATTTATGGGAAGTACTAGTTCTATTCGGATGATCATGAGTGAGTGAGTGTCATAAATGCGAAACTTTGCTTTCGCTTAACTTCGGAACTAAATGACCTACAGACTTGAAATTTTGGATTTTAAGTATGTGATTATAGCTTACTGGATGACGAAAATTTCTGCGTTCTAGTCTTATCCAGAGGTTCTCAAATAGGGGCCTGAAAATGCGGCGAAATGGTTCCAGTAAAGGATGGTACGGCAGTGTTTGCTTCGCGCTCGACTTGGCGGGGGCACTACCGTGCCCCCCGATATGCGTTGACTTTTTATGCCCGGTTCCTATAAACAAAAACGAAACGTTCTGCTTACCAATGGTAGCATTTTTATTGCCAAACTGGGCATATAAATAGACGGGTAAGCTAATTTTACCTGTGATAGCTAGTTCCATGTGGTTAGGGTCTTTGCTTCATTATTGCGGAAGATATAAAAGTCTCAATTTTAACCAATAACGCTCCGTAAATTATAGGAATCGACCTTAAATGGTCTTACAACTACTTGTACTTACTCTAGACTAGCTGTACCTATATGATCGATACGTATGGATAATTCTATAAAATAGAGCGTAGCAAAATTATAATGTGGTTTTGTGGGACTTGACATGCGTAACCGACTTGCAAACTCTGGACACACCTACCGCAAGTCGACATCTGCAAGTTTTACGAACTAAGCGAGCAATGGAGTGCAATAACTTGCGCAATAAAATTTGCTTCTGGATTTGGCGCTTTAGGGCCAAGCCACATCTGACGGAAGATACGTCGCCAATCTTCCGCCGGTACACATATTTCCATACAAACATCTCATAGGTACCGTACCTACATATTTGACCAAAGATGCGTTATTAAAACTTCCCGAGGAAATTACGCGACGGAAGATCGGTGACGTATCTTCCGTCAGATGTGGCTTGGCACTTAGACCAAAACAGGTGAATTTGATCTTTATATCACACCTGTTAGTCACTAACTTTGGATATAACAAAGTTTATATTTAAAGATTTGCTATATTTTTAATCCCCAACGCGAAAGTTAACTTACTACCTAAGTACCAATATCAATATGACGTAGAAGTTTTTTCTTAGAATTAGCAGTACCTTTACTTATTTTTTCAGTCCAATGGTATAAAAAACCATCTGGGAAGGAGATTGCCTTACTGCAAGGATACACGTTCTACAATGACAGCCCGAGTCGGAAGACCACCTCTGTGTATCGGTGTACCGTAGGAAGAAGCTGCAAAGCGCGCTTCGTCATGACTAAAGATAGGGAGTGCATGAAGTCCAGTTACCTTGTTCACCCCCATCAGCCCGCTCAGTACATAATACGTGATGGAGTTTATTATAGAGTTTAAAGACTACTTTTTAGTTGAATGACAACTCAGTTACTTGTCGCCGAAGTACGTTACTAACATGAATCTAAGGCACGTATTATTAAACAGCTCTCATTTGAAAGATCTCTATTAAGTGTAGTTTTAACTATAAAAAAAATATGTAAAAAAATAATGTAAAAACTAAATAATATTAAATGAAAGCCTTGTAATTTCAGAAGGTAGATAGGTTAAATAAGTACAATTAAGTGTGGCAGCTGTTATTTAAATTGATTATATTTAACTCCACATCAATCTTGACTGTAATAATGTTTGTTGTACTTTTATTACAAAGTAGGCCCCTAAAAGAGCCCTTTTTAACTTATGTTTAATGCTATAGTAAATGGAGTACCTATCAGTGGCGTAGGCTCACTATTGGTAAGAGTGAAGCCGGTACAAAAAATACTTACCTTGGTCAAAAGTGAGGCATGTACTGCATGTAGGTAAATATAATGTTTAAAATTAAACTAAAACTATAAAGATCTAGTATTAGAAAGTATTAAGTACATGTAAGTAATGTGACTAAGTATATTATTTGGCAAATGTAGACACTAGTAGTGACTGTTCAAAAGGGAAGCCGGTAGGAATCGGCTTGTATACAGCCTTCGCCACTGGTACCTATAGATATGAGAGAAATTAAAAAAAAAATGTTGTCATATGTATGAAATTCTACGTTATGGTAGCTGCTGTTAGAACACCTCTCAATTGAGAAGTGTCTATTAATTCGGGCCTAAAACTGAAAACAAACTATCGGACACGGCTGACGGACGCGACTTACAACCGCGAATTATAAGTGTGCATAGTCGTTTGGGACGCGGCTGGCCGTTTGTCTATCGGACGTCCGAACGCTTAAGTACGGCCCAAGGTTACGTCCGCGACTTACGTCCGATAGTTTGCACAGTTTAGTGTACATTTATTATCCAGTTACCTATAAGTCGTGGCTATCAGCCGCGTCCGATAGTTTGTTTCCAGCTTAAGAGCTCTACCCCATTAGTGCTTTGCGTTGCGTCGTCGCAGCATCAATGCTGCGTCGTTTTCCATATATTTTAAATGACATGCCACCTTAAAGCGCTGTGTCGTCGCACGCGACGTTTCAACGGATCGGCGGATGAGAGACGAAGCGGGGGGAGGGTGATGCGCTGCGCTGTCGGAGCTCCGGTGCGACGACGGACAGTGTTCCACTGCTAGAGAGGCAAACGAGACTGACTGAGGTGCGTGCGTCGTCCTCTTGCGCTGCGACGTCGTGCGTCATTGCAGCGCAGGTGTGGCATACAATGCTACATGATCCGTTGCGACGACGCAACGCAACGCACTCATGAGGCATCGCCCTAAGTCGTCTCTCGACTCATCATTAATTATAATAATAAGGTAGGTACTATTTTTTCCAAAACCAATGTTGTACAAAGTAAGCTGAATAAAATCGAGTTTATAAATATGCCACTTATAATGCAGGTAATAATACAGATAGGGTGTCCTTTGTAAAATTATTAGGGGTGACGCTATTATGTGTACTAACCCTAACTTATATTGATGATCGTGATTGGTGGACTCATAAAATAATGGTTAGTTCACCAGTGAGCATGAATGTTGCAACATGTTCGAAACGTGAAGACGAATTAAATATTAAAATAATAAATACCATATTTCGCTAAAAGTTGTTTCATTCCAAAAAAAGGTTAGTTGCATATTTTATTTTGTAGTGTGTGTGTTGACGACGAGCAAGAAATTAGTGCAAAGACATATTGAATCAGTGTAAATACGACAAATAAGTGATTAGTGCGTGTGTAAGTAGACGTAAATTCTCATACATTTTAATTAGCTTTAGGATTGATTGTCACACCCACATAAATCATTGATTTATATAATCATTAAAACACATAATTACGCCTTCAAGTATAAAATCTACCCGATCCGCTATGCCCCGCGGACTTGTTTTTGTATAACTTATTTTTGTTGCCAGATTTGCTATATCAATCAATGTTATGTTAAAGTCACAATAATTCTACATAAGTATCAACCATTGTTTTGTTACATAAGCACCTTTGCCTTCCTGCCCTGGTCCCAAGTTACTTGGGGTCGGCGCAATATGTTTTTCTCTTCCACTCTTCCCTGTCAGCCGTCTCATTATCATTTACTCCCTTATCTTTCATATCCTCCCTCACACAATCCATCCATCTTTTCTTAGGTCTCCCTCTCCCCCTCCATCCATCAACATTCATATTCATCACTCTCTTAGTCACATGTGTTTCATCATCCCTCCTTAGCACATGCCCATACCAAGACAAACGCTTTCCTTTCAACTTTTCTGTCACTGGTGCCACTTTCAAACTTCCTCTAATATACTTATTTCTTACTTTATCCATTCGCGTCACTCCACACATCCATCTCAACATTCTCATCTCCGCTACGTGTAATCTTCTTTCATCCGTCTTCTTCACGGCCCAACACTCTGATCCGTACAGCACGACAGGTCTTATAATGGATTTGTAGATTTTGCCCTTCAGCTTGAGGGGCATCCGTTGGTCACAAGTTGTCCCTGTGACCTGTCGCCATTTCATCCAACCTGAGTTGATCCGATGCGTAACGTCTCGGTCAATTTCACCATCCCCTTGGACGAGTGACCCAAGGTACCGGAAGTCGGAGCAGACTGGTGAGGATATACCAGCGAGAGTAATAGGCATAGGACTGGAGAGACCGCCGAAATCGCAAAACATATACTGCGTTTTGCTTCTGCTCATTTTCAAGCCAACACTCTCCAGTCTTTGCCACCATTCCTCCAATTTTCTCTGGACCTCTAGGCCACTCTCGGCAACCAGCACAATGTCATCGGCATACAGCATACACCAAGGAGCCTCTTCCTGGATTTCCGACGTAAGAGCGTCTATTATCACCAGAAAGAGGTAAGGGCTGAGAGTTGACCCTTGGTGCAAGCCTACAGCCACATTGAAACTGGCAGTCGTGCCCACTGCGGACCGGACTTGAGTACGGCATCTACCGTACATCGCTCGGATCAACTGCACATACTTTCCAGGCATACCTTTCTTCTTAAGGGCCCACCACAAAACCTCACGGGGTACCCGGTCGTATGCCTTCTCAAGATCAACGAAAACCATGTGCAGATTTTTGTGAGCACCTCTGTATTTTTCACAAAGTTGGCGAATAGCAAAAATGGCATCCGTTGTTCCTCGACCAGGCATGAAACCGAACTGGTTTTGTGAAATTTCACTCTCCTCTCTCAGTCGTCGCTCAATAACTTTCTCCCAAACTTTCATACTATGTGACATTAGCTTTATTCCTCTATAGTTACCTTTATCATAGATAAAACATAAATAAACTGTAATCTTAAAGTAAAAATGTAACTTCAAAAATAGCATAAAAACACGGGCGTCGTTTCGGTAAGGTTTCGACCTATGTACTAAGTAAACACGACTTGTACGTAATCAATCACTTCTGCCCCTATGTAAATAATAAACAATCTACAACTTCAAGGTGTTTCTTTAGAAGATCCTTCACAGTGTGTTTGTTTTCTACCTGCATGGATTTTTGTGGCTTTTTTTGAGGATATTTTTTTTTAAATTCTATTACTTTGGTAAGTACATATAAACACAATTTTACCTTATATTTTTTTCAGGGTACATTGAATTCAAACGACTTAAAAGGCACACATTTTTGAGAGGTCTTAAGAGAAGAAAATATACAGGCTGTTACAAAAAATTAAGGACCACTTTGACCAGTAGGCAAGCGGACAAGAAAACAAAGAGAATCAAATCCTACTGATGAATGTCAAAAAACTATTTGTTTGCCGTGTTTTTTTGAAAGTCACTATTAACGTACTTAGTTTATATTATAATCAATCAAAGCATCAATATGTCTAAAGCCGGGAATACACATGCTCGTATCGTGCACATTGGCATGCAAGTGGCTTGCATGCCAATTCCAAAAACTTAAGTGTTGTGCAAGCTACAAGCATGCCATTTAACATATACACATGCCTGTAGCTTGCACGTGTAATTAGCTGGTATGCCATTGTTACCAACGGTAGCATTATTATTGCCAAACTGGATATATAAATAGACTCGTAAGCTAATTTTACCTGTGTTAGCTACTTCCATATGCGAGGGTCTACTATGCAGTCATGAATGAGGTCTTTCCTACCTTATTGGTAAAGACACAAGAGTTTCAATTTTAACCAATAACGCTCCGTAAATTATAGGGTTCGGCCATTAGTGGGCTTTCAACTACTTGTACTTACTCTGTACTAGCTGTACCTATATGATCGATACGTATGAGTAATTCTATAAAATAGAGCGTAGCAAAATTAGAATGTTGTTTTGTGGGACTTGACATGCGTAACTGACTTGCAAACTCTGGACACACCTACCGCAAGTCGACATCTGCAAGTTTTACGAACTAAGCGAGCAATGGAGTGCAATAACTTGCGCAATAAAATTTGCTTCTGGGTTTGGCGCTTTAGGGCCAAGCCACATCTGGCGGCAGATACGTCGCCGATCTTCCGCCGGTACACATATTTCCATACAAACATCTCATACCGTGCACGTTTGACCGAAGATGCGTTATGCTGGGGCCATACTATCACGATAACGCGAAGATTTGCGTTGTCGCGACACGTCGGGCCAAAAAATTCATCCTATCGCGAATCATCTTCGCGAATACGAATGCCCTTCGCTCCGCTGTCGGTAAATTGCCGCACATCAAAGGGTTTTGTGGCGAAAAAGTTCGTGCGGTTGGCTACACTTCGCGCACTTTAGTTGACTGCGAGACGCCGAGCGGTTTGAACGTGTTTGATTGAACTTGCTAATCATGGATTGGAGTAATGAGAGGATATAAGAATTCATACAAAATTATGAATCTGAACCAGTTTTATGGAACCCGCAAGAGTCAAAGCACAAGAAAAAAATGTTTGTTCAAGTAATAAAGATGCAGTAAATAATAATTATTAGCCGCCATGTGATACAGTGTAACCGCCTCTTCCATGTTTTCCGCGAACTGAATTATCGCGACGTAGTGAAGTTTTTTTTTGATGTGGCCAAGCACTTCGTCATGGATCGAACACGAACTTTTATCGTGACAACGCGAACACGAATCTTTGCCTTCAAGTCTGGCCGTAGCATTACTAAAACCCCTCGAGGAAATTACGCGACGGAAGATCGGCGACGTATCTTCCGTCAGATGTGGCATGGCCCTTAGACCAAAACAGGTGAATTTGATATCTTTACATCACACCTATTAGTTACTAACTTTGCATATAACATAAAGTTTATATTAAAAGTTTTGCTATTTTTTTAATCCCCAACGCAAAAGTTAACCTACTACCTAAGTACCAATATCAATATGACGTAAGCGTAACATAATAAAGGGTACTTAGGTAGTACATTTTTTCTAAAGATTACTGTACCTTTATTTATTTTTTCAGTCCAATGGTACAAAAAACCATCTGGGAAAGAGATTGCCTTACTGCAAGGATACACGTTCTACATTGACAGTCGGAGTCGGAAGACCACCTCTGTGTATCGGTGTACCTTAGGAAAAAACTGCAAAGCGCGCTTCGTCATGACTAAAGATAGGGGGTGCATGAAGTCCAGTTACCTTGTTCACCCCCATCAGCCCGCTCAGTACATAATACGTGGTGGAGTTTATTATAGAGTTTAAAGACTACTCTTTACTGGAATGACAACTCAGTTACTTGTCGGCGAAGTACGTTACTAACATGAATCTAATGCACGTATTATTCAACAGCTCTTATTTGAAAGATCCCTCTTAAGTGCAATTTTAACAAAACAGGAGAGGTATACAACGTGTTACATAATTTCCCATGCAAAATGTAAATAATCAAGTAGTCTTTTATGGTTGTTGTCATTTACCTCTCAGAAGAAATTAGGTAAGAATGTAAATAAGTTTCTGGGTAGTCTACTCTGTAGTTTTATGTTTTCAGGGTTGTGTTTCAATGATGATTATTTTATGTGTTATCCAATTATTATTTTTTTGTCATACTACGGTTTCCAAATATTGCCAATATACTCTTTAGAAGGGACCTTTTAACCCCCTTTCGGCTTTAGGAATATTTTTGTAACACGTTGTATAAATAAAAATGTTGTCAAATGTATGGAATTCTACGTTATGGTATAGTACCTACGACACAACTAAGAATTCGCAACGGCCAACGTCGTAAAACCTATCACTTCCGAACTGAGTGCGACTTCAAGACCACGAATGTTTATTAGTACTGCTGTTAAAAATTATCTTTACGCTGACGCAATAAGTGTTAGTGGCACGAAAATGATCGACTGGCTGCTGTTGGAACACCTCTCGATTGAGAGCTGTCTTTTAATAGGGGCCTAAGTCATCAATCTCTCGTTTCATCATTATTTATAATTCTTCTTTTCGTGTGGTTAGTGACTAACCTTGTGTCAGAGTTTATGCCGCCCATGGGCCTCTGACTTGGCTTCACATGCCGTCGAGAAATATCTCTCAGGCATGTCGGTTTCCTCACGATGTTTTCCTTCACCGTTTTTAAGCAAGTGATACTTATACAATACGCACACGCATCCGAAAAGTCAGAGGTGCGTGCCTTGGGTTCGAACTCGAGACCTATGACTTGGCAGTCCGACGGTCACACCACTAGGCTATCACGGCTAAATTAATTAATTATTATAATAAGGTAGGTACTATTTTTTTTTCAAAACTAATGTTGTACAAAGTAACGCTGAATAAAATCGAGTTTATAAATATGCCACTTATAATGCAGGTAATAATACAGATAGGGTGTCCTTTGTAAAATTATTAGGGGTGACGCTATTATGTGTACTAACCCTAAGTCATATTGACGATCGTGATTGGTGGTCTTAAAAAATAATGGTTAGTTTACCAGTGAGCACGAACGTTGCAACATGTTCGAAACGCGAAGAAGAATTAATTATTAAAATAATAAATACTATATTTCGCTAAAAGTTGTTTTGCTATATTTTTAATCCCCAACACAAGAGTTAACATGACGCAAGCGTAACATAATAAAGGGTACTTAGTTAGTACGTTTTTTCTAAAGATTAACTTTAAAGCCTTTATTTACCTTTATTTATTTTTTCAGTCCAATGGTATAAAAAACCATCTGGGAAGGAGATTGCTATACTGCAAGGATACACGTTCTACAATGACCGGAGTCTGAAGACCACCTCTGTATATCGGTGTACCTTAGGAAGAAGCTGCAAAGCGCGCTTCGTCATGACTAAAGATAGGGAGTGCATGAAGTCCAGTTACCTTGTTCACCCCCATCAGCCCGCTCAGTACATAATACGTGATGGAGTTTATTATAGAGTTTAAAGACTACTTTTTACTTGAATGACAACTCAGTTACTTGTCGCCGAAGTACATTTCTAACATGAATCTGAGGCACGTATTATTAAAAAGCTCTCATTTGAAAGATCCGCTTTAAGTGTAGTTTTAACAAGACATGACACGAATTAAAAAAAAAAGACAAATGTATGGAATTCTACGTTATGGTATAGTACGACACAACTAAGAAGTCGCAATGGCAAACTTCGTAAAACCGAATGTTTATTAGTACCTACAGCAGTAAAAAATGATCTACGCTGACGCAATAAATGTGAGTGGCGCGAAAATGATCGACTGGCTGCTGATGGAACACCTCTCAATAAAGATCTGTTTATTAATAGGGGCCTAAATCATCAATCTCTCATGTTATCATTAATTATAATAATAAGGTAGGCACTATTTTTTTTCTGAAACCAACGATGTACAAAGTAACGCTGAATAAAATCGAGTTTATAAATATTATCTAACCAATAATGCCTTTATAAAACTATTAGGGGTGACGCTATTATTTGTACTAACCCTAACTCATATTGACGGTCGCGCTTGGTGGACTCATAAAATAATGGTTAGTTCACCAGTGAGCATGAACGCTGCAACGTGTTCGAAACGTGAAGAAGAATTAAATCTTAATATATAAAACAAAGTCGGGTTTGTTCGATCACTTATAACTTGAGAACGGCAGGACAGATTTTTATGAAGTTTGATTTTTTGGATTCGTCTCCGCCCAGAATAGCAGAATAAGTATTAAAACATTAGAAAAATTTACGAAAAAAATAAATAAAAGAAAAAACATTTTCCCATACAAAAACGTTCATAGGTTTCGTAACTGTCAAACATTTAATGTTCATGCCGTCGATACGGTAAACTCTTCCCTCAAATTAAAGAACGTATTTAAATAAAGGTTTCGAATCGACAAGATATATCCACGATGTTCGGATAATGGCGTATTTTAAATTTTAAAAATGTAGAATAATGTCAGTAATGAAAAAGGATTGACATATACAATATGTAACATAATTAATGCACATCCTGAAAGTAATTTGTTCAGAATCGTTTACTGAATCGACTTCAGGCATTTTTACTGTGTATTTTTTTTTATAAACCTGTGTTTTACTAATTAGTATTTTAATTGGCATAACGAAAATTGAGCCTTATGTCAAGGGCATGAGACTGAATTTTAAATGAAGTTAACAATGAAAAAGTAATACTATTTTCTTGAATAAACAATATTTAAGCACATAAAAATAAAGCTTCAGTGTATGTATTATGATTATAACATAATATTCTAATAGGGGTGTTTGAGGGTGTGCGTTAATTACGTTACATGTTGTATATTGGTTGCCAAATAGTTATGCGTGCGTTCAGAAATTTATTTTGTGTAAACTAAGGAAAATATATCAAGCTACTTAAATATAGAACAAATAACTTAATTAAAAAACAAAAACAAATTGATTAGTCTCAAGTAGGGTAGGTAGGTAGGGTAGGTGGGTAGGGTAGGTATCAGTGGCTAAGGCTCCATACAACTCGATTCCTATCGGCTTCCCTTTCGAAATATGGGAAATACTAGTATCTGTTATTTTCAATTATCATTTAAACAAATAATTATTTACGAAGTTACATTGCAGGTATAACATTTGCTTATGAAGGTAACAATCAAAGAAATAAGTTATAATATATTTTGAGTTTGGTCCGGCTTCCCTTTTAAGAAAATTCACCCTTCGCCACTGGTAGGTATATAGGTAGGGTAGGGTAGGTAGGGTAGGCATGTAGGGTAGGCAGGTAGGGTAGGTAGGAGCGCCGTAGATACTTATTACTACCCCCGTGAAGCCGGGCCGGGTAAAGCTAGTATTAAAATAATAAAATATACTATATTTCACTAAAAGTTGTTTCATTCCAAAAAAAGGTTAGTTGTATATTTTATTTTGTAGTGTGGGTTTGATTTCTACCTGTATGGATTTTTGGGCCTTTTTTTTTGAGTAACTATTTTTTTTAATTCAATTTCTTTGGTAAGTGTAATTATAAACACAATTTCACCTTTCTTTTTCAGGGTACATCGAATTCAAACGACTTAAAAGGCACACATTTTTGAGAGGTCTTAAGAGAAGAAAATGTACAGGCTGTTACAAAAAATTAAGGACCACTTTGACCAGTAGGCAAGCGGACAAGAAAACTAAGAGAATAAAATCCTACTGTTATGAATGTCAAAAAACTATTTGCATGCCGTGTTTTTTTGAAAGTCACTATTAAAGTGCTTAGAAGTCGGGAATACACATGCTCGTAGCGTGCACAATGGCAATTCCAAAAACTCAAATGTTGTGCAAGCTACAGGTATGCCATTATACACATGCCTGTAGCTTGCATGTGCATTTAGCTGGTATGCCGTTGTGCAAGCTAATGGCATGTGTATTCCCGACTTTATGGTAGTGACCGCGAGATTGCCGATGTTGATTTACTTGATTCGATACAATGTTGGACTTTTCTGTTATAACATGTAAACAGTACGTATACACATCTAGAGGGCTAGCTCAGTTTGAGGTCTTAAACGTCCGGGTGGCAGTTGTATAAAATAATTCAATGGTTATACAAGGTGGTCTATCAGCACGTTCTCATATTTTATCAGCCAAGTAGCTACTGTTTTACAGTGCTTCACAGACTAGAAAGGTGAGGCATCCCATCTTAAAACAAAAGGAGATCGAATATTTTTGTATCAGCCTTGGTCCAAGTGACTGAAGAAGACGCGCATAACCAGCGTGAACTTCGCTTCTTCAGAAGAAGCTAATTTCGCGCTGGTTATGCGTGCCCTTCCCTCCGGCCCCTCGGTCCACTCCTGCGCCTTGCTTTTATCGTCATGCGTCTGGAGCGTCTAACTATCTCATTTTCACGCAGTTATAAAAGAAATACCAAGTGTTTGAACTTCTCTGACTGAGACGCGTGCAAATTAACAATGGTATAACTTAAAAATGGTTTTATGTATACAAGGTTAGTCGGTAACGGTACTAATCCGCGGGCCACTTAAAGTATCACTGATGACTATTTTAAAGCAAGTGTTAAAATTTCAAAATTCGATAATTTTTATTTGCATGCAGGAAGATTTTTATGTTACATTTTTCAAAAAAATATCATACCTGGTTTAGTTATGAATTCAGAATATTAGAATATTATTATATAGAATATTAGAATAGAAGTTTCTAATCTGTGACCCCAAATATGATCTCAATTGCAAACCCAGCTGATCATAGCTATGAACACATAGATTTTAGCATATTTTTTACGAAATCTTTGACTAGCTATTTCTCTTAAACTATTGAGTTTTCGGGAAAGTTGTCTAACAAAAGTTATCTCTTATTATGGTTACTTTAACACCCTTTCGGCTTAGTACCCCCTTTCCGACTAACCTTGTATACATATTTGAGTAACTATTCATTATTTCACCAATAACTTTTTTCTCCATGGATAGATTTTTTAGCATCCATAGAAAAAAATATCCCTTTATAGTTTTATAATAAATTAAGCCCGATCTCCTCCAATCTCCTTTGACTGCTTTATCTTGGCCATGCTGTATAGTTTAATTATTTATTAAACAAGATAACCATAAATTAAATGATAACAAGTTTACTGGCATTTTGTACTTTAGGGCTCAGAATAATCCCCGCTAAAGTCTATTTTTATAAGTCCGAATGTGTCCGTATGTGCGTATGTAATGGTACTTACAATATAGACCTTGTGCGGGGCTGTGAGTGTATTGTTAATAATTAAATCAGTATTTTTTTTAGAAATAGTTAAATTGTTCAAATGTACTATATCAAGTGTAGGAAGCGATGTAAATGTTGTAAACAATTATAAATAAATTGATTGATGTTGTTTAAACTTTTTTCTGTATTTACTCGTGTGAACTTTAATGTATTATTTTTTGTTGGATTCATCCCATTTGCCTGATCTAGTAAGATATCTGACGGATACAGTACACCGATATACTCACCCGTCTTAAATTTTCAGTTCATCCTGGATTATGAACTATTATTACTTATCACATATGTTATTTTTGGTAATGTAATTTTTTTCAGGCGTGCTCGAAGAATTAAGCAGTGGTTCCTATAAACTGTAAATGGAGTGAAGGGTTAATTAACATCAAATAATTAAAAAATAAAAAGCTTTCTTAATCTCGTCGTTTGTTTAATGGAACTAGTCGCATGGTTCGCAGATTTCGTATTGTGACAGTCTGTCACGTACTCCTAATTAATAACAATATATTATATTATTTATTTTAAAAGCGTTATACGATTTCGGGCCTCTTAGGAACACATTAAATCTTAATATTGTGGGAAACAAACTAGGGACAAGTGCCACCCGTCAGTTGAGACAAAATATTATAACAAATTCTAGGAAAGGTCTCAAAAAGGACCCTTTAAACAATTGAGAAACTGTACAAAGAAAGGGTAATAAATCTAAAGCGCAAAAGCATGAGAATATGGTCTTAGCGAAGTGAATTGCAATATCGAGGACTCAAGGAAAGACAGTCTGGGTTATACCATGTTAGGGTACGGTCGTTAGTGCCGAAGACAAGTTAGGCTAGAATAACAAGGAGTTGTTGTTAGACCACGGTAGGGTACGGTTATAAGTGTCGAAGACGTGGAGAGTGAGTGTTATATCATGGGAGAGCGCGGTCGTGAGTGCTGTAGGCTAGTTAGGCTAGAATAACAAGGAGTTGTTGTTAGACCACGGTAGGGTACGGTTATAAGTGTCGAAGACGTGGAGAGTGAGTGTTATATCATGGGAGAGCGCGGTCGTGAGTGCTGTAGGCTAGTTAGGCTAGAATAACAAGGAGTTGTTGTTAGACCACGGTAGGGTACGGTTATAAGTGTCGAAGACGTGGAGAGTGAGTGTTATACCATGGGAGAGCGCGGTCGTGAGTGCTGTAGGCTAGTTAGGCTAGAATAACAAGGAGTTGTTGTTAGACCACGGTAGGGTACGGTTATAAGTGTCGAAGACGTGGAGAGTGAGTGTTATACCATGGGAGAGCGCGGTCGTGAGTGCTGTAGGCTAGTTAGGCTAGAATAACAAGGAGTTGTTGTTAGACCACGGTGGGGTACGCTTATTAGAGTCAAGGTTATACCGCGGGGGAGCACGGTCATCAGTGTCGAAGACAAGTTAGGCTACAATTGTAAGGGGAGTTGGTCTTGGACCACTATAGGAGACGGTCGCCGGAGCCATAGGCCAGTTGAGTTAAGATTAATTAGGATAATTGATTTAGACCTAGCTAAGGAATCGTAAGAGCGAGAGACTAGTTAATTAGTAATAATTATTCTTTAGCTTAAGTATAGACTAATACTAGTTTAGTTAGACTTAATCTTTATCTTTACATAGTATAAAACAAAGTCGCTCCCGCTGTCTGTCTGTCCCTATGTATGCTTAGATCTTTAAAAACACGCAACGGATTTTGATGCGATTTTTTTTAATAGATAGAGTGATTCAAGAGGAAGTTTTATATGCCCCACATTAGTATCTACATTGCACCCGTGTGAAGCCGGGGCGGGTCGCTATTTAGTAATAATAAAGTGTGCAAGTGCGAATCTCCACAAGTGCGTGAGTGAGCGAATGGGTGAGTGTCTTACTATATTTACTCCAGGCTGATTATTATTCTTCATGTACATGTAATCTAGTTTAATATCATTTATGTTTATATCTATATCTGATTTGACCGAAGCATCCTTCACTTACGTTTGGTCTTAGGGAAGCGGGGAAGGCCTCCCCATAACCTTGTACGGTATACGATTGACAATCGTATACTAAACACCCGACCGTTTGACTCAGACTTGGACTTAATGAATATTATATTATACATCGACACTACACAATCACACCACCTATGGGAGGCAGAACCGTATTACATACTAATCACTGAATTGGAACAATCTAGGCTACAATGCCAGCACATAATAACCAGGACATGAACAACCAAACGATAGTGATGGCTATTTCCTATTGACTGACTGATCCCGGTGTATGCCTTGCGCATGTTCACTTGTTTTACGTACACTTCCAGAAAGCGGGGGTAGGCTTGACCGAGTACCCTAAACTGGATGGATAGTTGTCCTAAAGGTCGCTAGGGAGCGGGTCTCGTTATACCCCGGCCCACGCAGGCCTATTACTGAATCGACAAATCAGCACTTAGCGAGACACGTATAGGACGGACAGTCGGCCTCACAACCCGCTATGCCGTCCACAACCTGGGTAGATTAAGGAAGTGTGAAGTGAAGACATGCAACCGACTGACAATACACTGCGCTTGCCCTAGTTCAAATAACTTATTTTAGTAGAGGAGCGGGCGTCACTCGTGGGTTTATTTAATACCGGTCGCCCAGTATTGCTGGAGACATGTCTTGCTGAATGGCAGTTGGACTTAGCAGGACTCTGCCTTAGGATTCAGAAGGACATGAGAGCTTAGGGAACGTGGCCCGTTGAATTGCTGACCGAAGAGTTTAACGGTACACGTACGACACGTCAGCCGCTGCAAAGCCGCCCCGTGTCACGACATGGGGTTCGATTGTAATGTAATTAGTTAATATAGCACAAATGTGTTTCTGAACGCAAGCGTTACGTATCATTTATAGCCCCCTTGTATTCCTCCCTTTGCCTTTATCTTATCACTACAATTTATTATGTCTCTTGCATCCCTTTCATTGTCTTTTAACGTACATAAAGACATATAACAATTTATTATTATTTAATATCCTCCAATCGGTGGGAGAGTGACCAGTCGGGGCCAGGCTCTACGGAGCTGTGCGGAACAGGCGGAGCACAGCCCTTTCCCCCTTCGGGGGGAAACCGAACTAAACACTACCTTTCTTTAAATATTGGAAAAAATGAAAATTTAATCACCTTGGGGTTACGACGTACAGTCACAGTATCACAAATACAGGTTGATGTTTTTTTAACCATAATTTGCTGTTTTTATGCTTGATTACGTTATGTAGTTTTTATGTTAACACAATCTCTTATTTCACAGTAACTTGGGTGAAAAATCACGCTGGCAAAAAAATGGCAATAATGGGAGGATACACATTTATCAACCGCCAGTCCCAGTCTAAGACTATGCTTTATTGGCAATGTACGAACAGTGCGAGATGCTATGCTCGGTTCACGACCAACTTAGCTGGGGAGATAGTAAATTCTAATTTACATGTTCGTGGTCATACTCATAAACCTCCAGAGTTTTTTATACATAATGGCATCTATAAGAAAATATAAAATGTGATTAAGAAAATTGATGGTTATAGTCTAGTCACCTCCTGAGGTATGTGAGCGACAGGAGGCGGGTGCGCGCGTTACACAAGACAAAGCAAACCGACAGAGCGCGTCTATTGTTTCGCACCCCCCTCCTGCCGCTCTCATACCTCAGGCGGTGACTAGCACTTATGCGCAGACTAGAACAAGACCTTGAGTACAACTAGAGAGAGAAGAACTAGCTCACTCACGATAGTGGACACTATTTGCTAGGTTCCTGCGTGCTTCGCCGCAGCGCCCGGCGAGTACCCTTCACCTACTACTTTTGTCGGAATAGGGACTCTTTTTGTGGAGCAACATTTTGCAACATGATAACAAAAAATAACTTCGGTGTGGACGTAATTTAATAAGAAATACGATAATTCATGAATAGGAAAATATGGTTATGAAAGAAATATAGTAATAAAAACTAAAAATTACACCTTGTATTTTACTGGAAATCGGCTTTCGTATGGTTAAGCACGCTTACGCATGCTTCAGCATGCTTAATCATTTTATAGGATGCTTTAGCAGCTGAGAGCACACGATTTCGCAATTGATGCGGATAAGTATGCCTAAAAACATCAATTTTTTTTCGAAATTATTATTGTAATTAGTCCCTAACTCTATTCGCAGAAGAACAATGCTCATGCTTAATTTATTAATACTTAAATTTTATTTTCAGAACCTATTTTCAGCACGACAAAGAATGGCAATCCTGTGATAAACATAGGTTTTTATCGGTATAATCGGGCCAGTGGTTATAAAGGGCCCAAAATGCGATGGATTTGTACCAGATACACGTTGGGATGTCGATCGAGTATTATAACTATTGACAATACAATCATTGTTCATAAACAAGAACATAACCATTAAAATGGGTTAAAAGTATGTAGGGTTACTTTAAATTATATAATAAGAAATCTATACTAATATTATAAAGCTGAAGAGTTTGTTTGTTTGTTTGAACGCGCTGATCTCAGGAACTACTGGTTGGAATTGAAAACATATTTTTGTGTTGGATATTCCATTTATAGAGGAAGGTTATAGGCTATATAACATCACTCTACGACTAATAGGAGCTGAGCATAAATCAAAAATGAAGCAAAAACGGGAAAAATGCACCCGTGCGAAGCCAGGACGGGCCGCTAGTATAATATAAATGTATAGGCTTAATTCAAAATTAACTGGCGAAACTTCACAGGTTTACCAGATATCATTAATAGAACACTTTCAAATAAAAACTACATGAACTTTAGTTAATTAGATAAAAAAATAACTTAAACAGGTATCTGGTATAGTACCTACGATTATCTATCGATTTTAGTAAAATTGATACAAGTATGTTTTTAGTTTAATACATAACATAATAGGTACGTAAGACCCTCACTTTGCCGTTATGTTAAGTCCCATGTAGGGGGCAAGCCATTAACCGGGCACAAATCCAAACTCCTGGTTGCTACTGAGGAATTCCACACGGAATAACCTAATAATAATTGGCCCGACTTGGGGATCGATGCCAGGACCTCACGATCAGCAGTCGCTCTTGCCACCACTGGACAAACAAGGCAATTTAGTTTAATATTGATTATCACTAAGTTGTTGTTGTGTGTGCATAAATAATAAATAAATAATTTAAAATTCCTAAATTCTAGTTTTATTTTTAGAGCTAGTTTTCAGCACAACAAAAGCATGAAGTCCGGTAATCAACCTGGGTTGTTACCGGTACAATATGGCCAGTGCTTGTTGAGGGCGCGAAGTGTGGTGGCATTGTACCCAGAAGACCCCGTTATCGTCAGTTTCCAAAAGAAAAATCCTCGCGCACTTTTGTCATGTCACTGAATAAAGAATTGTATCAAAGGAAAGGAAGTAAGGAGGGAGTACTGAGATGACGGCTTATAGAGGAGAATGGAAGAGTAATACGTGTTGTGCCGACCCCACCTAGTGTGGGATAAGGGCAGGGAGATGATGATGATGAATAAAGAACTGTACCAGTATTGCCTTTAAGTATAAAATCCAACGCTCAGGTATGCTCGGGTATGCGCGAGGAAACGCTTGATGTCTGCATGGGATTTTATACTTAAAGGCAATGCTGATACAGTTCTTTATTCAGTGACATCAAAAAAGTGCGCGAGGATTTTTCCGTTTGGTGGAAACTGACCCTTAGGACGTCGATCGGCTAGATACACTGTTCTGCCTAGCCTTTTCCCAACTATGTTGGAGTCAGCTTCCAACAGACTGACCGTGGTAAGCTTAGTTTAACCTCGCAAATTGTATAATCGGCGCGGTTGGTACTTAGCCACGAGCCCCTCCACTTTGGTACCTACACTACGTACCGTATTATATTTTTTTCTAGCCTCGAGAAAACACTGGTTTTTTATATTTCTACAATTTGTATCTATTTACCTCAAGGTCATTCATTAGTTTCATGTTATAAGTTCTGTATGACAGGGATTTTATTGAGGCATTCTGTTTAGCGGACCAATTTGAATAGCACCAATTCGAATCACACCAATAGTAGGTAATAGGAATAGGAATACTATTAGTGTGTTTCAAATTGGTGCTATTCAAATTGGAACGTTAAGTGGAGTGCCACATTTAATTTTTATATTTTTTCATCCTGTTTATGAATTGTTGTATTTTTTTTCAGATCCAGTTTTCAGCAAAACGAGAGCAGGCAATCCTGTAATGAGCCTGGGTTCGTATCGTTATAATAGGACCTGTGGTTATAGCGGGATTAAAATGCGATGGACTTGTACAAAGAACAAGGCGGGATGTCGGGCGATCATATTCACTATCAACGATGTCGTCGTCACCTCTAAGAACGAGCATAATCACAAATAATTGAGGCGTGGAATTTAAAAATGAGTTAAGTGCCAAAAAAACAATGAATGAGGAATTGAATATACATGGATTGGATGCCCTTTGATATTAAAAATGTTGAATTCGCATTTTTGGCATTGGTAAATTCCACGCCTCAATTGTAATATAGCCGCACTCAAAAATTATTCATGTAACTATTCAAGTATGCCCTTGATATCGTACACCGGTGTCAAACTTAAATATGTCTAAAATATGGACCAGCTTCCACAGTTTACAGGAAGGCGGCGACAAGATAACTTTAAAAATGTTCATATTGTGCCACGTAATCGTAGGATAATTATTTGTTTTGGAAAGAAATAAGTAAAATTCTCGTTTAAATTTCGAAATATGTCTTTTATTTTTCACTTTTATGGTGTCGATATATCTACCCTATTTACATAACCAATCGTAGTACCTTGAGAAATAACAAGGAAATTAAAATCAAGAAAATACATAAAGCCAATTAACAAATCGCACCCTTAGTAATGTAAGGGCACAACTCGAAAATATCAACTTTTGGGAAAACGTGTTTAAAGATTCAGGGAACCCGATGTTTTCACGGTATTTTGTACAGTATAAGTACAGTATTTGCTTTAATATTGTCTTTTTTCTCTTTCTGTGAAAGCCAAGTGGTAGAACAGTTGATATTGAGACCATCTAACACAGAAACTCAAAAACTCAATATTTCGTGTTGTGCTCTTACATTACTAAGGGTGCGAAATATTCATTCGATTGCGTTGTAGGTAATAAACGCTGATGATTTCTGAAAATATTTTTATTTACTTAAATAGCATATAACAAACCTACTCTTATTACAAAGTCTATGAATATCAAATTTTTCTTTCCAGAACTAGTTTTCAGCACAACGAAAGCCGGTAACCCTGTGCTCATCATTGGTTCTTACCGATATAATCGGGCTACTGGTTACAATGAGAACAAAGTGCGTTGGGTCTGTAGTAGGAAATCAAGTGGATGTCGAATCGTTGTCTTCACTATTCAAAACAAGATTGTTGCACTTAGGAATGAACATAACCATTAACACTAACGCTAGGGGATATCAGAGAAGAAAGAAATATTAGAGGAAAAACATCACGAACAAAGATTTTGAAGCAGTTATTTTTCAGTGTACTGCGCTCCAAAATTCAGATCACTGACGTTGGTCAGACAGCCGCAAATATAAAATGGAACTGGGCTGGTCACGTCTGCCTCATGTCGGACGAGCTGTGGGTAAATCTAACTACTAAATGGAGCCTATACAACGTTAGACGACGTCGCGGCAGGCCCAGAAGGAGATGGTGGGACGAACTAAACACTGAACTTATTGGAAGGATTGGGCACAGAAAACCATAAACCGGGAGGAATGGAAGGTGGGTAGGGAGTCCTTTGCCCTGCAGTGGGATAATCATGGCTGAATAATAATAAATAATAGAATTTCTCAAGCTTCATGATACTACAATTCACAATTTCCTTATTGTACAAAATAATCGTTTTGATAGAAATAATTTTTTGACGATTAGTATTTAATGGTTATTTATGTCCCGTTTCACAATAATTGGATAACTCCTATCGTTCTGCCTTCATCCAACTATGTTGGGGTTAGCTTCCAGTCTAACCGGATGCGGCTGAATACCAGTATTTTACACGGACCGACTGCCATCAGACCTCCGCAACCCAGTTACTGGGCAGTTGGATAACTCTTTAATATGATGGGTTGGCAGATTGTGTATAGACAAACTACCAAACTGTCATATTTATCGATCAGTTAAGAGATTACCGACGAATGTTAAACAGGCCTTTCATTTTAAGAATCATCCTGCAAATGACGTTGTTTATAAATCCTACTATACGTATAACAGAAGCAACTAGAAACCTCTGAACTTAACTTAGAATATTAAGTTAAAATCACAATACAATAAAATTTTACATTCGTGAGTGTAATTCATGTTTAAAATTACGTACGGCTTTACGCACGTGAGTAATGCTGTACATAATCTTAAACATGAATTTCACTCACAAAAGTTACTTTACCATATTTTTTAAGACATTTTCTTCACGATTATAAATAAATTTTAATTTTCTTTATCTCGATTCGATTGAGGAACGGGAGAGGGAGATCAAAAAAGATGGATGGATTATGTGAGGGAGGATATGAAAGATAAGGGAGTAAATGATAATGTGACTGCTGACAAGGAAGAATGGAAGAGGAAAACATATTGTGCCAACTCCAAGCAACTTGGGACCAGAGCAAGAAGATGATGATGATGATGATCTAGATTCAATTGACTTATATTATACTAATTATTTTTAGTTATTATATTAATAAGCATAAATATATATAGGTTATAAAAATTTCTAAAATCTATTAAGTTGTCGATACTAAACTTATACTTTCAAGATTCTGTTTCATTTTGTAACACGATGTATAAGTTACGTAACTTTCGAACTCAACAAATTGTACAGCGTGTTTTCTTTGGTCATCAAATACGATGTTGCAAAGTTAGGGCTGGTACATATAAAAAAGAATATTCACTGTAAATTACCTAACGACAGGCTAATTATTACAGATACAGAGCTAATTTTCAGCAAGACAAAGAATGGAAATCCTGTGGTTATTTTAGGCCCTTATCGATACAACCGGTGCAGTCGATGCAAAGGTGCCAGAATTCGTTGTAGTTGTACGAGGAACAAGTCGGGTTGTCGATCGACAATTACCACAGTCGTAATTAGTAGCAAGTTTGAGCATAACCATTAACGTGTTAACCTTATACTTATTTTTAATAGAAATTATAAAAAACAGAAAACAATTGTTTTATTGCCGATTTCACCAATGTCGGATAACTTTTATCTCAGGAATAAATTTGACGTTACGACAGCTTTTGTATAGAAATTCTGTCAAACGTCTAACTTATTCCTTGGATAAACGCTATCCGAAGTTGGGGAAATCGACCCTAAGAGAGTTACCAAGTACTTATTTACCATATAAGCAAAGAATAGAAGAATTTTAAAGTTCATAATTATAAAAAAAAACGCTTGTCACCTTACGTAGCTTGCTTAAAAAAACAATAAGTAGGTACCTAATTTGTAATTTTTTTTTACCTGGTTTGTAATTTTTATAGATTTTTTTAGGAATACAGCTCTTAATTTACTAAGATCATACCTGAAAGATAGAAAGGTTAAAGTTCAAGTAAACGGCGTTAACTCATTGGGGTCTGAAATGGCAATGGGCGTTCCTCAAGGTTCGATATTGGGTCCATTCCTCTTTTTAGTTTACATTAATGATTTACCCCAATTATTTCAAAATCAACCGAAAATGGTGTTATTTGCAGGTGACACATCTTTGATATTTAAAATAGACCGACGGTCACAAAATCTTGACGACGTGAATAACTCTATTCTTCAGGTCCAAGATTGGTTTACGGTAAATAATTTGGTACTAAATAAAACTAAAACCAAATGCATTAGATTTAAATTACCCAATGTTAGAAGTAGCGAATGTGATATTATATTGAATGGAGAAAAACTGGAATTTATTAGTCAAACGGTTTTCCTAGGAATCACTTTAGACGAGAAATTACAATGGGGACCACATATAACATCTCTAGCGGGGCGGCTAAGCTCGGCTGCTTATGCTGTAAGAAAGATAAGACAGTTAACAGATGTAGAAACCGCGCGTTTGGTCTATTTTAGCTACTTTCACAGCATTATGTCATATGGCATTTTACTGTGGGGTCGGGCTGCTGATATTGATTCTATCTTTATTTTGCAAAAGAGAGCTGTCAGAGCCATTTATAATCTACGTCACCGCGAATCTCTTAGGGAACTATTTAAAGGGATTAATATTATGACGGTACCTTGCCAATTCATTTATGAAAATATTATGTATGTAAGAAAAAATCTACATCTTTTTTAATAAAATAAGCGATAGACATAACTCTAATACTAGAAATAAAGATAAACTTGATCGACCATTTTTCAGATTATCTAAAGTACAGACATCTTTTATGGGGTACTGTGTTAAATGTTACAACAAAATACCTTGTGATATATTGCAATTAAATGAAAGAAAATTTAAAAGTCATATTAAAAGTACACTTTGTAAACAAGCATATTACAAATTAGACGATTATATCCAGGATAAGAACGCTTGGAAACATGCTGGTCCAGCTCCATAGGACAATCTAGAGTCTAGACAAAATCAAACTGGTTGCTATTTTAATTGTATAATTTATTTTTTTAAAGCCGTTTATTTTAGATTCTATGAGTAAGTACCTAAACTCATACACTGACCTATTACTTTTATTTTTTTGGGAAAACGTATACTTTTGCAATGTTTGTAAATATGTGGGCACCATGTACCTATCACATAATTAATATGTCATTGTTTCATTTTTTATTTTTTTTTACCTTTTGTGGTATAGTAATTTTATTCTAGGTGCATCGTTTTCACATATAATTTTATAATTAATGTACCTATACAAAATATTGTAAGACATTTTAAAAGAGTAACGGTGGAGTTTCTTGCCCATTCTTCTTCATACGAAACTACCTTTTGGAAGGGGCAACTAGAATCAATTCTATTTTCTTTGTAACTTTAACGTTCAAAAGTGCCTTTTATGTGCCTAATTGAAATAAATACTTTGACTTTGACTTTATAACATTAATATTCCATTTATTATTATTCCTTTGTAACGTTCTTATTGTTTATAACGTTTTAAATATTTTAAATAAAATTTCATTGTCATTTTGTGTGATAGTTAATTTGGCAATACTATTAAAAATGAGTCTTCCTCTTAGCCTTTTCCCAATTATCTTGGGGTCAGCTTCCAGTCTAACCAGATGCGGCTGAATACCAGTATTTTACACGGAGCGACTGCCATCAGACCTCCGCAACCCAATAACTGGGTAATGCCGGTATCCTAAGGTTAAACCGTTTGTCAGACTTTCGGGCTTCTGACTACCCGTAACGACTGTCAAAGGTATTCGTATGACACCCGGGACCGACGGCTTAACGTGCTCTCCGAGGCACTATTAAAAATGAGTGTTTACATTAAAAGTACATTGGGTATATAAAGCATGCACACATTGTTTCAAGTGCTCCTTTTGTGGCGTTTATGAACGCACCTGTAAATTATAAATGTTAAAGAGTTGGCAACACTGACTATCAGTTGGCGTCTTTATTTGCCACCACTCCAGAAAAGTACCAGAAAAGTGCGAGAGATATTATGTTAACTAACTCTTTTGTTGCGTTCTAAGTTAAGTGCGTAATAAGTTATTATTGTTATATCATACTGCACACCAGTGATTATTTTATGTACAACAGTGTCCGAAATACACCCAATTATTTACAACCTGAAGTTTTACTAAACCAGCCGCCTCACAGCGTAATCAAAGAACAGGGGGTCCAGGCGTCTCCGCCTACCTCCCCAAATTTTCTTTAAGTCCTCAAGGTTTTTTTTTGTATTATTAAAAACAAACTATTATTACAGACCCCGAGATAATTTTCAGCACGACAAGGAATGGAAATCCGGTGGTCAATATAGGTCGTTATCGATACAACAGGTGCAGTGGATGCAAAGGTGAAAGAGTGCGGTGGAGTTGTACGAGAAACAGGTCGGGTTGTCGATCGACAATCACCACAATCGATAATATATTAATAAACAGTAAGCTTGAGCACAATCACTAAAATGTTAACCTCATAGTTCTTGTATTTTTTTACTTTGTACATTAAAAAACAAATTGTTTAAGCGTGTTCCTGGTACTCATTTACGATGTAAGCAAAGAATACAATAATTCACACGCTCATGATAATAATAAATGCCGATGGGCTACTATTTTTTATATTTTTAAATGTTTTTTATAATTTTAATAGAAATATTTTAAAATGTGTAATGTGACGACACGTTTGGTGCAGTGGTTGAGCAATTGGCTTCTACGCTACGGGTCGTGGGTTCGATTCCCGCACGGAGCAAATATTTGTATGGCTTGCAAATAGTTGTTCCGGGTCTGGGCGTTTGTGCATGTGAAGATTTGTGTCTGTTAACGTACCTACCCACGATACAGGAGAAATCCTAGTGTGGGGAAACATTAAAAAAAAAAGCAAAAAAAAAAAAAAAAAGCAAAGCAAAAAAAAGTACCTATGTAAGTTAATGAATAAACGGAATAATAAAAATGCTAGTCATCTTAAATATCTTGTTTAAAAAAAATTATAATAAGTAGGTATCTAATGATTTGTAATCTTTATAACATGATTATTTTACATTTTAAATATTTTAAAAATAAACGTTTACTGACATTCTGAGTGATAGTTAATTTGGCAACACTATTAAAATTTTGTGTATTAGATGCATTAGCATAGAACACGCATACTTTTTTATTGTTTCCTTTTACTTAAAGAAATGAAAAAAAAAGTATTATTGAAAATATTTTTTTATTACAGACTGCGAGATTTTTTTTAGCACGACAAGGAAAGGGAATCCTGTGGCCAATATAGATGGTTATCGATATAATCGACATAGTGGATGCAAAGGTAAAAGAGTGCGGTGGTATTGTACGAGGACCAAGTCGGGTTGTCAATCGAGAATCATCACAATCGATAATATAATAATAAACAGTATTCTTCAACATAACCACTAAAATGTTAACCATAGCTTTCATGGGTATCATCCATTTGCATAAAATTTTAAAACATAATATAACATGGCATACTTTTCTTTATCCTAATGATATTTACGCATAACATCATTTACGCATAACAGCTTACGCATAATTTTTTTAAGCATAATTTCTCTAAATAACCTGACCTAACCTAATCTACAAAATTAAACCGAAAAATATAAACAAATGATAGTTATGCCTATCTAAACAGTATGCCATAAAATATTATGTCAATGTATTATTATGCCAATAAAAGTTATGCCTAATTCGTTATTCCAAAGTAGATAAGGAATTTAAAAATTATGTGAAACAAAAGGATCCCGCTTTCATGCTGTAGAAATTAGAAAGAAAATTATTAATTGTATGAGAGAGCTGCGACTTGTTCACTATGGAAGTAAAACAAAGAAGAATTTAAAAGCTAATTATAAAAAAAACAGTTGCTTCAAAAGTTTTTTGTTGTTTGTATAAATATAGATTTGTCTATTATTCTAGTATGATTGTAGTTGTAATAGTATAAGCTGTGTCGTTATTGTTTATATTTAACACAAAATATAATGAAATTTCAAGGAAAAGTTCTGATTTTTTTACCTTTGACTTTAGATAGTGTCTTATGGCTGAGAAAATTGAAGAGATTTTGATGAAATTCGGGTACAAATTATAAAAATGATTCAAAAATGTTGTGCCTTCTAACAAACATTTTTTTGAAACGTTAAGAAGTAGTCGAATACCTTTTAATTTACCACCAGTTTTATTTCAGATTCTGA
Source organism: Amphipyra berbera (assembly GCA_910594945.2). Lineage (NCBI taxonomy): Eukaryota > Metazoa > Arthropoda > Insecta > Lepidoptera > Noctuidae > Amphipyra > Amphipyra berbera. The sequence continues at coordinate 16,854,986 of OU343128.1, read as the reverse complement.
ACCAGTTTTCAGCATGACAAAGAACGGCAACCCGGTGCTTATTATAGGCCACTACCGGTATAATCGAGCAAGTGGTTGTAAGGGGCCCAAAGTGCGATGGTATTGTACCAGGTACACGTATGGATGTCGATCGAGTATTTTTACTATAGAAAATGTCGTTGTTAACCATAAGGCAGTACATAACCATTAAAATGTCTTCGATAAATCTTTAAGCTATTTATTATAAAGAAACATTTGCAGAAAAAACTAGTTAAAAATATTGTAATTAAGGTAGCATTGATGTAGTTAAGAAAAATAATAATAGAAAGCAGTGTTTTTGCAAATAATATAATAATATTAACATTCAAAATTCAAATATTATTTCTTTAATAAATTGTTTTCAATACTTACAATACGGCCGACGTATCTTGGCGAGTTTGAAGTGAGCGCCAAATGGCTTTGTATATATGGATTTGTATAGTATTATTGGCTGCGCATCCATTTGGCGCTCACTTCAGACTCGCCAAGATGTGTCGGCCGTATGGTATATTTAGTTACTTTAAATTGTCTGGCAAAACTTCAGAGGGTTACTACGTGACCGATCTCCGCTACTGTATTAATTAGGTATTTTGTTATTTAATTAAATTTAAGGTATTTTGTTAAATTAATATGTTGTATTAATGATACCTAGTAACCGTAGTAGTAGTCACCAGTTAATTCGAAGTAACCCTGTATATACACTCACTATGCCAGCAGCATAATTGGCTGGGGTTGTGGTATTATCATTTTTGTTTAAAGTCGAGTTATTTTGTGTGTCTATGTGAGTTTGGGGTAGGATTACGTCTTGGGTTTTGAGTTGACCCTTCCGGACTGATGGTCGCTAGATGCAGCTCGGCCCTGAGCATTTTTTACAGTTTCCTTAAGAATGTACTGTAGGTGTGTAAATTATTTGTTTCTATACCCACTGGTGCCGATTCTCTTGTTCACCAACTGAACTAAAATTAGAGAATTGCTATCTTTTACTAACAGACAGCATGTAAAAAGGACGGTGATAGATAAGAACTAAGTTAGAGATCTCAAACTAGTTTACTCCTTAAACTTCACTGTGTTTTTAGTCGACAAGGTCTGACGTATCGTCTAAAGGAGAATGGGCGAAACGTTTTGAAGTTGGTCTACTCCTCCTCTAGCAATGAGTGATATGTCATTAGAAAGGTCTTTTTAAGCGAAACATTTGGTACTAACACAACTAAAGGCAATTGCTAATGCTTTCGGAGTTATAACACCCTTAAACTGAAAAATCGCTTATTTACGTCCGTCTTTTTCTTACTTTATCTGAGTGAAAAAGATGGCAATAGCCTAAATTAAGTTTAATTTGTGCACAAAAGAATCGGCACCATTGTTAGTGTAACAATTATTTGTCCACCTAAAAATTTTGTTGCGATGATAAATCGAATTGGATATTGATTACCTATAAGAATTTCACCAATTTGTAAATGTGCCGACCCCACCTAGTGTGGGATAAGGGCAGGGAGATGATGGATTTGTAATGAATGCTGCTATATTTTATAATTTTTTTTTTAAAAGACTAATTTCTTAATTAGAAACTTAGTTTGTATTCACTCCCAGAAACTGAATTAAAGTAAATTTCTGAACTAATGTGAACTGTGTTGTGATCGCAAAGTGTATCTCTTTATTTTTGACATCAATCTTCTTCATATTACAGTACCGATGGCCATGTACCAAACAAATCGGGAAAAAGGGTGGATCTCTTGATCAGAACTACCAAAGAGTAAAGAAATACTACGGAACGACACTTGCGATGTAATATTTCTTATTATATTTTGCATAAAATAACACCACGCATATATTCCCCGAAGGGTTGGGCAGAGGTGTATAGTAACACCCTCATTTCGCCGTTACGTTTAAGTCCCATGTAATAGGGGGCGAGCCTATTGACATCAACCGGGCACAAATCCAAACTCCGAGCTACTACTGAGGCATCTCATGATTATTAAAAATACAATAACGTCTTTTAAAAAAAAAGGTCGTCCACATATCGCTTGAAAAAAAAGCAGCAATTTTTTTGATACAGGAGAAATAGAAAGAGAGTGGATCGTCTAAAAAAAAAAAGAAGCGTGGAATTGATTCGAGCTGGGAACTGAAGAGCGAACTAGTTCGTTTAGGAGCGGCGAACTAAACTGAGCGATCTCCATCGCGAACTACTATGCGCAAGACTACTTATTAACACCAAATTTTTATTTTCAGATCCTGTTTTCGGCACCACTAGAGCCGGTAATCCTGTAATCAACATAGGCCCCTATCGGTACAATAGGGCCAGTGGCTACAAAGGAGCCAAAATGCGATGGACTTGTACCCGGTACCCGCTGGGGTGCCGATCCACTCTGTACACTGTGGATAGTATAATTGTTACTCATAATACCAAACATAACCATTAAAGTTCGGTTCCTATCGCCAAAAACCAATTGCTTTGCTTCTTCTTCCTTTCGTGTGGTTAGTGACTAACCTGGTGTCAGAGGTTATGCCGCCCATGGGCCTCTAACTTAGCTTCACATGCCGTCGAGAAATATCTCTCAGGCATGCCGCCGGTTTCCTCACGATTTTTTCCTTCACCTTTTTTAAGCAAGTGATAATTATACAACATAACATAACATCACGCCTTGTAAATCCCCGAAGGGCTCGGCAGAGGTGTTTTTAGTACACCCTTGTTTCGCCGTTATGTTATTATACAATACGCACATAAATTTGAAAAGTCAGAGGTGCGTGCTTTGGGTTCGAACTCGACACTTATAACTTGGCAGTCCAACGGTCACAGTACAAGACTATCACTGCATTGCTTTGCTTACCAATGGTAGCATTTTTTATTGCCAAATGGACTCGCAAGCTAATTTTACCTGTGATGGCTGTTAAAGTACCTATGGGAAGGTCTACTATGCAAACCTATGGGGTCTTTCCTTCATTACTGGTTACAATACAAAAGTTTTAATTTTAACCTATAACGTTCGGAATTCATGCAAATTTAGTCGTTTTAGTTTAGTCTTTTTTTGTCGTTTGTTTGTATATAATTTGAGTATCTTCTTTATGTTCTTTACATAGTATAAAACAAAGTCGCTCCCGCTGTCTGTACGCCTAGATCTTTTAAACTACGCAACGGATTTTAATGCAGTTTTCAGCAATAGATAAGAGTGATTCAAGAGGAAAGTTTATATGCCTCACATTGGTATCTACATTGCACCCGTGCGAAGCCGGGGCGGGTCGCTAGTTACTTATAAACCTTCTTTTCATTCATTCTGAATAGTCTCGAATAAGGTACTTTTATTTATTAGCAGTTTCGCAGTAAGGTTAGCTTTGGCTTTCTTAATATAAAACGAAGTACCTACTCAATAAGGTCCACCGACATTATTCATTGTTTTTTTAATACCTATCCATTAGTGTTGATGCGTGAACAAGTGTTGTAAGTAAATATTTGTGTAAATTAAATGTTTTTGTTTCGAAATCATCTCTCCGCCCATGTCAAAATCGACTATGGGATTATTTTAAGAGAACAGGCAGCAGCTGCCTCTTTCCTTTTTAACCGACTTTCAAAAAAGGAGGAAGTTCTCAATTCGACTGTACATTTTTTTATTTTTTTGATAATCGATTTTAATGATAATTTTTTTGGTTGAAAGAATATTCTTTCGAAGTGGTCCCATTTAAATTTGGTGAAGATCTGATGAAAAACTTCGGAGATAGACAATTTGAAGTCGGTTTTATTTTTGTTAAAAAGTTTTTTAATAATAACATACTGCATGCACCAGTTTCCAAGTATGTTTATAATTGCTATGTCCACTCTGACCAATTCTCCATTGTACCGATTATTCGGAATTCCATGTTCAGCAATAAACATGTAGTATGTAAGACGATTAAACGTTTTTGTATCAATCATTTGTTTCTATTGGTATTCTTTTGTGTTTTTTGTATAATTGTGTTGTGTGTCTTGTGTATGTGTCTCTATTTTTGTATAAATAAATAAATTTTGCCTTTTTTAAACGTTTTTCTTCACTTCGTATTTTTTTTTTAAATGCGTTGCCCAACACTAAGGTTTCTCCTGTATCGTGGGTGCGTTTACAAATACAAATCTTCACACGCACAAATATCCAGACCCGGAACAACTATATGGCGGCTATAAGCGGGAATCGAACCCACGACCCGTAGCGCAAAAGCCGATCGCTTAGCCCCTGCACCAAACGTGTCGTCAAAATTTGATTGTTGGATTCAAATCTTGTGACAGATTTTTCAACTATTTCTGTTGAACCGATTCTCCTGAAACTTCGCACTAAAATTCAATTCCCATGACAATACATCATTATAGCAATTTCAACCATTGATCCTCAAATCCTGAATGATGCTGCAGGTTTAACTTAAAAGTTTTTTAAGGGAATATTTGGTTTGTTGACGTATTAGACCAAATTCTTAAATTATGTAAGATTGTACCTACCTACCTTCTTCTTTTCTCCGACAACTTCAGGGTCAATGTTAAGCTGTTCTGGCAACAAGTAAGATTGGCTCGTGGAGTTTCGGGGACATCAAATATGAATATAGTTAGAGGAGGAGATGGATGCTTGTTAAGTGAAGAATGCAAGGTGTTGGAACGCTGGAAGGTATATTTTGAAAGTTTATTTAGTTGGCAGGATAGTGTGCAAAGAGTGGGTAACTGGGCGGAAGCGAGTGAGTCAGACATTGACTTGGATGAAGATGAGGAAAATCTGATTGAAATGGATGAAATCGTGAAAGCGCTGAAATGTATGAAAGTTGGAAAAGCTGCTGGATGTGACAGAGTGTCTGTCGAAATGCTTAAGGGCGGTGACGGGGTGGTAGCAAGCCTGCTGTACCGGATCTTTAATATGTGTTGGAGATTCGGCCAAGTGCCGGGCGACTGGTGCAAAGCTGTAATCGTACCACTATATAAGGGAAAAGGTTCACAGCAGGAGTGTAAAAACTACCACGGCATTAGTCTTTTGAGTGTGTTCGGCAAACTATATGCGAAAGTTTTAATTAACAGAGTGATAAGAATAACAGATGAGAAAGTATGGGATGTTCAGGCAGGGTTCAGAGAGGGGATGGGCTGTATGGATCAGATCTTCTCCTTGAGATGCATAGCCGAAAAATATCTGGCAAAGCAGAAGAAAGTGTACTGCGCTTTCATTGATTTGGAGAAGTCCTATGATTCCTCCATGGCTGTTCAGCCTATACATGGATAGTTGTTTGACAGATTTAAAAGGGAGTGAGTGTGGATTGAAAATGAATGAGTTGCCTGTCAAATGTCTTCTCTACGCAGATGATCAAGTTTTGCTTGCATCGTCGGCGGAAGAGTTGCAAGACATGGTAACTATGATGAATGGAGCATATAATATGAAAGGGATGAAAATTAATGTAAGCAAGACGAAAGTAATGGTTTTTGAAAGAGATGCAGATGTATCTGAGTGTAAAGTAAAGATAGGAGATGAAAGTATTGAACAGGTGAATGAGTTTGTTTATTTGGGAAGCATGTTTACAAGAGATGGTAAGATTGACGAAGATGTGGAAAGGAGAGCAAATGCGGGAAATAAAGTAAATGGTGCTTTGCATGCGGTTGTGGCTAGCCGGTCGATGTCCAAAAAGGCACGACTGGCTGTCCATAATGGTGTGTTGGTACCTACGCTTATGTATGGAAGTGAATGTTGGTCGTGGCAGAAGAGGCATGAAAGTAGAATAAATGCCGTGGAAATGCGTTCCTTGCGAAGTATGTGCGGTGTAACTTTGAATGATAGATTGAGAAATGAAGAGATTAGACAAAGTTGCGTTTTAAAAGATGATGTAGTGACAAAAATTGAAAGGTGTATGCTTAGGTGGTTTGGCCATGTTGAGAGAATGAGTGAACGGCGATTAACAAAAGAAATTTATAAGGCGGATGTTAATGGGAACGCCGGTAGAGGACGTCCTAGAAGGACATACATCGATGTTATTGGTGATGTTCTTCACAAAGGTCAGGTGCGTAGTACTCTCAACCGGCGTGCGTGTATGACAAGATGTATGAATGTGGATGAAGCGAAAGGGGTATGTAAGAGTCGTAGCATGTGGCGTTCTATAGTTTCTGCCTACCTCCGTGGGAAAAAGGCGTGAGTTTATGTATGTATGTTATGTATGTACCTACCTACAGATGGTTTTATATTTAATCTACGACAGTCAAAATTCTATTCTATCAAAATTTTAATAACATCTGCTTTGGTTACTTTCGATTTTTTTAAGTACCTAGATACATGCAAACATTCTGTGAATTACCGACTTTATTGCAAATTATTATGTACTGCTCTATACGTTATAAATAGTGCCGGACATACCCTCTAGTGCAGTTTGATTAAAAATAGAATTCCTACTTTTTAATTAACCACCACTTTTATTCCAGATTTGGAGCCAGTGTTCAGTACGACAAAGAGTGGCAACCCTGTGATCATTTTTGGCCCCTATCGGTATAATCGGGCCGGTGCATCTAGAGGGGCGAAAGCACGATGGATCTGCACTAGGGTCGCAACGGGATGTAAATCAAGTATCATTACAATTGACAGTGTCATTATTAGACATAGAAACGAGCATAACCATTAAATCAACTGGTTAGGTACCTACTTTCGATTTTTTTAAGTAACCTTACCTACCTACATACAAACGCTTTGTGAGGTACTTTATTGCAAATTATTATGGGGATATATATAAATTAACTTTGTAATTAATAGTTTGCACTTCAATTTTAATACTCCAATAAAAGATACTTGAATGGTAGGTTAGGTTAGGTTATGTTAGAACTGTGACCTCTCAACGCACGAGCCGAGCGAGCGAAGCGACCGGTGCCGCGGCCCAGCGGCCCACGAGTGCCAGAAATGGTCAGAAACAATTTGCCGATCAGTTTCCACCATTACATGCATTGGGTGCATCCAGAAACAAGTGATTTTTGATTGATTATAGTGCAAACGATTATTTTTGAAGTTAGAAGTATTAAAACTAAAGTGCAACAGTTATTTGGTTGTGTTAAGCATTATTTTTGAAGTATACTTTAAACATTTTTTGTTGTTATTTTCATTAATTCTTTTTTCTTTTCTTTTCTTTAAAAAAAAAAAAAAAAAACGTTGCCCCACACTAGAATTTCTCCTGTATCGTGGGTGCGTTTACAGACACAAATCTTCACACACACAAACGCCCAGACCCGTAACAACTATCTGTAGGCCATACAAATATTTGTTCCGTGTGGGAATCGAACCCACGACCCGTAGCGCAGAAGCCAATCGCTCGGCCACTACACCAAACGTGTCGTCAAAAATTCTAAGGTGCTTTTAAATACATTATTATATTACTGCTCTATAAATTATAACCAGTGCTGGACATATATACTAGTGCGTGGTTGGATTAAAAATAGAAAGAAATCCTACTTCTTAAGCAACCGCCAGTTTTATTTCAGATTTGGAGCCAGTTTTCAGCACGACAAAGAATGGCAATCCTGTGATCATTTTCGGCCCCTATCGGTATAATCGGGCCAGTGCATGTAGAGGGGCCAAAGCGCGATGGATCTGCACTAGGGTTGCGACGGGATGTAAATCGACTATCACTACAATCAACAGTGTGATTGTTTCGCATAAAAACGAGCATAACCATTAAAAGGGATACTTTCGTCCATTCCAACAAAAATGTGGAAACCACTATTTGGCAAATATGAAAAACTGATGTGAAATTGTTAACCTTTTTTCATCAATTCAGAGCTATATTAAATAATATATATATATATATATATATATATATATGTGTTTTATCTTATGATTACAATTTTATGCGGAATTTTTTAAGTTAGCTGTTTACCCGAGTGTCAAGGAAGAATAGAATAGAATATATTTTATTGTACACCAAAATTGTAACACAGCTCTTATAAAATAACAAACAGGGTTATGTTTTTCGCGCGTATCTTGTATGTATATACATATAATGTTTGTTTGTAAAGGACATGGCCAATTTCTGTATGGGCGTCGGCATAGTTATCGAATTTATTGTACACCAATGATTTTTGTGTTTTATATTTGTGAATATTGGCACATTAAATTGCTATAAATAAAAAACTCATAGAACTTGTCATTACTACAGACTAGACGTAAATAGTTTCACTAAACCTTTAATCAGATCGCTGGCAATAAGTGTATAGAATTATAATGTAACATGTAATACATTTTTACAGATTATATTTATCTATATTTTTATAGTTTAATTACCAATTAACAAGGAAAACACAAAATAAAACACAGAGTAGGATAAATAATTATTTATTTATTAGAGAAAACAAAAATATTTTGTTAGCTTTTAATTACCTAGATAACTCAATATACATTACAGTGATGCAGAGTTAGTCTTCTGTTCATATTATAATCATTAATAAACTGTCCAAGACGATTAGGCTCATCATAATTCAGATTCAGTTTTTTCTACTCCAACTTCATACCTGGGGTTGAGCATTGGTTATCCTACGCGAAAGTGTTGTTTGATGGTGTGCAGAAAGCGAGGATATGCGATGCCTCCGCAACCTTTGTATGGCTATTCCGCAGTTGATGCATGCACTTCATAATGATTCACAAAACAAATCGGAAACGCTATGCAAATCAGAGTCCAGTGTTAATAGCAAGGTAATTGAGTGGTAGAAGGTAACGGTCAGTAGATAAGCGGGGGTCAAAATGAGAAAATAATCGCAAAAATTCAAACAGTAACACAATGAAGAATCCGCAATGAAATGACATATGATATTACATTGACATTTGACATAGATAAAAACACACTGTCAAACAAGTAAACGCGTTCCGTTTTAAGTTTTTTTTTGTCTGAAATATTAAAAAGAAACTATCTTACGTATCAACATAAATTATAAGATAATTTTATTACATGCAACAATTACCAATGAAGATAGTTTCGTATGAGTAAAATGTTCCAAATAAGAGCATTTGTCATCCATATCACACATGTTTACATGTAGTAAGCGTGGTTTGGAACGTCCATTATTACTTTTTATCTTTCTCTATGATCCATTATGGCGGACGTTGACAAACGGAACTTTGAATTCATCTTGCATTACTTATTATTTTGTAATAAAAACTGACAAGTTCAGAGAGGCTAAAAACTACGTATTAATTCATTTTTCTATTTCTATTTTACAATATTATTTACTATGTATAAGTATATAGAATGTACTTTTTTGTCCATGTCCTTTCTTTATTACCTCGTATCTTCCAAACGGTTGCATGGATTTCGATAGTTAAGGTATTTAGGCTGGACATTCACCAGAGTTGTGCGAGGAAAATGTGTAATGCGTAAATGTGTAGCAAGGATGTGAAACGGTGTGACCCTTTCCACCAGAGCTGTGCGAGGAATGCGTAATGTGTAATGCGTAATGTGTTAATGTGTACAAATGAGCCGTGGCGGAAGCGGTACACATTCCTCGTAACACATTCCTCGCAACACATTTCTAGCAACAAATTCCTCGCAACACATCCCTCGCAATAAATTTCTCGCAACACATTTCTCGCTTGTTTTGTATGAACAAAAACCTTGCACTGCTAGACCCATATCCACCAGAGCTGCGCAGAGTGAACCTAGGTAAATGAAGTGATTCTATTGGTGCTTACAAAACACATTCTTCGCTACGCAGCTTAACACAGCTCTGGTGGATGCTCAGCCTTATGAATAGTATTTTGTCAACATGACAATGCAAACTCATTATTTTAGATTGAAAGCTAATTTAATAAAGCTACTTAATAATGAATAGGAAAGGTGGGCTTAGACCAAACTAGCGAATGCTCATTCTATCCCCGCTCCATCAAATTCTTTTGGTGGAAACAGAGACAGAGCATTCTTTCGTTGTTCTATCTTGTTTGCGGAGATTCTATAGAACAGGGATTCCCAAACTGGGTTCCGCGGAACCTAGGGGTTCCGCAGAATAGTCATCAGGGTACCGCCGAATTTTTTATTATTAGCTATTAAATAATACCACTATCTAATATCACTATCTATTCAATAGTGGGGTTCCATAAAATAAAAGGTTTTTGGTTGGTGATCCGTTATCTTTAAAGTTTAGGAACCCCTGCTATAGAATGTTCTACGAATGGTGTAAGAATGCTCACTCGCTCGATGTAAATGGCGCACGAGCGTGCGAGCAGTAGCTTAGAGCATTCTTTCGTGTTCGGACGTGCTCGCTCCTCGAATCGATCTCTACAGCATGTGCAATAATTCCAGTTATTGTTTGTTGTAATTCTTGCTCGTTGGTATTCTTTTGGTGTAAATGATGCAAACGAATTATCATTTACACCAAAAAAGCCACAAGCAACGACGCTCTGTGCTCTTTTCCTAGCTCCAGCTCTATATTCGTTTGGTCTAAACCCACCTTAAGAATACGTACATCACAGTAATGAAATCCATTCCAACTTTAAACGGCTAATGGCACGTGCATGCATTAGTATGCATGGATCATTCCGTCCTCGTATCCCTAAGTAAACTGTACGACTCACCACAGTTTGCCGCGCCTTTGTGACGAGTCGTTGCGACTCGCAGCCATATGTTTGTGGGAAGTGTTTTTTTTGAGTTCGGGACAATACTCTAAATCTCGAGCAACTTATACCTAAATTATTTCTATTCTAAAAAGTGTATGCTTAATAATATTGTATCATACTAGTTTTTTATAAATTAAATAAGTGCCATCCATATGAGTGGGTTTTATTTTATTAAGTAAATAAAAAATAGATTTATAAATTCGGTTGTAAGTAAGAACCTCATTGCTTAATTTACCTACACAAGTTTTTTTTACAGATACAATGGCAATTTTCACTACAACAAAGAGTGGCAACCCTGTTATCAATTTAGGCCCCTATCGGTATAATAGGGCCGATATTTGTAAAGGGTCCCGAAGTCGATGGAGATGCACCCGGAGACCCAGAGGATGTAGATCTGTTTTATTTACAATAGACAATGTAATAGTTGCTCTAAAAAATGAACATAACCATTAAACTGTGTCTTATTATTATGTAAATTAATTAAGAATATGTCATCGGCATAATAGGGTCGATATTTGCAAAGGGGCCAGAAATCAATGGACGTACACTCAAAGACCTAGCGAATGTAGATCAGTTTTATTTACAATAGACAATGTAATAGTTGCTCTAAAAACTAACATAACTATTAACCTGTGTTTTATTATTGGATAAATTAATTAAGAATATGTCATCGGTATAATAGAGCCGATATTTGTAAAAGGGCCAGAAGTCAATGGAGATGCACTCAGATACTCAGACGGTGTAGATTTTATTTAAAAATTAACATAACCTTTAAATTGTGTTTTATTATTGCGTAAATAAAAAATAAATAAAAAATGTGTTTACTTGCTCAAGTAACAAAAATAATAAAATTTAACAAGAAGTTTTTAGTCGAAATCATATTGATACTACAGATACTGTCCGAAGCCAGAAAAAGGCCCCAACTTAGCATTATGCTGCAACATGACATTGCTGTAGCAATAATGTTCTGATAGGGCCTTATGGTGAAGACATAGGCAGTTATACACTCGAGAGCAATGAATCCGGGTCACCAACATAAACCTTAGTATCTCGTAAAACATTGTTCAACATTTTAACATTGTTTTGTTTGTGTCGGTGACCCGGATTCATTGCTCCGGAGTGTAGCATCTATGTATAAATACTTTGATGCAAAAAGTACATAATAAGTAAATATACGTAATACATAGTAAAAAAGATGTTATTAGTTTTTTTTAACGTTGCCCACTAGTAAAACTCTTATATCGTAGGTGTGTTTACAGACACAAATCTTCACACGCACAAACACCCTAATTAGTGTAGATGCGAGGAGAAAAAATCGGCTAAGACACAGACGTAGGCTTGGATCTAATATAATACATATTTAATCAATGCTGTCTTTGATCCGATTCATTCCGACCGTTTCCGCTTCCCTTGTCTATGACTAATAAGGAAACGTTGTAGGTGCCTGCCACATAATGATTATACGTTTTCGACTTTGTCTATGATATCATACCAAAATCTGCAACTGTACCTAGTTTGTTTAGCTTTTTCTTAGTACAAACATTCAATGCAGTACGCTGAATTACTTTTTCACTAGGACTACACTGGTTATCGGTTTGTTTAATTCATATTGCTTAACTTACCTGCAAGAGGGGCTCGTGGCTTATTCACGACCGCGTGGATCATACGATTTACGAGGTAAAGCAATGCGTGCCGCGGTCAGTTCGTGGATGTCTGACGATTCGTTACACATCAAGACCCCTCCGTGCCCCGGAAAGCACGTTAAATCGTCGGTCTTTGGTGTCATACGAATACCTATGACAGTCGTTACGGGTAGCCCGAAAGTCTGACAACTGGTCTAACTTTAGTATAGCGGCATTGCTCAGTAACTGGATTGCGGAGGTCTGATGTCTCTGTGTAAAATACTGGTATTCAGCCGCATCTGGTTAGACTGAAAGGTGAACCGAACACAATTGGGAAAAAGCTAGGCAGAACGCTAATTGACCTGCATAGTTTTATTACAGATACAGAATCAATCTTCACTACGACAAAGAACGGCAATCCTGTGATCAACTTAGGTCCCTACCGGTACAATTTAGCCGGTAGCAACATAGGGAGCAGAATGCGATGGACATGTACTCGGAAAAAGAACGGTTGTAAAGCCGTTATCGTTACAATCAACAGTACTGTAGTTATTCAGAAAAATAATCATAATCATTAATCTGTTTTTTTAATAGTTATTTTTCCGATATTCTACTGCACAAACAAAGTGTAGTTGTCGTATTTCACTCACGATAGAGTCTGGCCAAGATAATTCTGCAGTGAAATTATGGCGACAGTTCAAACAATTACTCTAAAAATCTTTGCAGCGTCATCATAATTCCAATCAAAGTTGGCTCTGCCATTTCCATACCTACTTACCGAGCCCAGCAGAGCAAGCTTTACATTGGAAAATGTCGATTTTGGAAAGATTTTAGTTGTTCTTTGCAGTGATGCCATTACAACTCTAATGAAGAGTTAGCTTGGCCTCTTTTTTTATCGTGGGAAAATCCTCATCGATGTCCCACGCCCGGGGAAGGCAAGGGGGTCTACCGGATTCTTACCAGCTAAAATCCACGGTGTTCCTCCTACTCACCTATGGCCGGGGTCACGGGGTTCGCTATTGCATGCACCGCAACCCCGGCAGAGAGCTAGCTTGGCTTGATTCTACCACTCATAGCTTACAAACCGATATTCAGGACACGCTCATTTGTTAGAGAACTTTTTTTAAAGTAGGTTGATAAAATTAATTCTGCTTTTTTCATTTCCTATCATTAAGGTATTATTACAGATACAGAACCAATCTTCACTACAACAAAGAGTGGCAATCCTGTGATCAACATAGGTCCTTATCGATATAATCTAGCCGGTTACAACGCAGGGAGCAGAATGCGATGGACATGTACTCGGAGACGGCTTGGATGCAAAGTCATTATCACTACAATCAATAATATCGTAGTTATTCAGAAACATGAGCATAATCATTAAACAGTTTTTTTATTGTTATTTTTCCAATGTTCTGCAGTATAGATAGTTGTCGTTAAAAACCGATATTGATGTATTTATACCAGGGACTGAATTGAGGTATGGTACGAAGTTACGATACTTTTAAAATATAAGGATACCGTATTCATATAAAGGTCAGGCCATATATTTATTTAACCGGTACCGAAAAACATCGAATAACGAGTGAATCGTACGAATGAAACATTGATGCCAACCGGGGCGTCATAAAAAGGACAGGGTAGTGAAGAAAACCCTTATTTATAAAGGTTAAGGTATCGCTACCGAAATACATATACCGTTTCGCATTTTTCAACTCTACTTTTCGGTACCGAAATATATTTAAGTATCGTAATATTCCGATAACCAGAGCATAGGAGTATGACGTCATTATAATATTTTAAAGGAACCTTAATTTTCAAGTTATTCAGTCCCTGATCGATACACGCTATTTGTTTGAGAACTTCTTTTTAAAGTACGTTAGTAAAATTAATTTCGCTTTCTTAATGTCGTACCATTAAAGTGTAATTATAGACACAGAACCAATTTTCACTAAGACTAAGAATGGCAATCCTGTGATGATGCTCTATAGGTATAACCTAGCCAAGCATAGCAAAGGGACAAGTATGCGATGGACATGTACTCGGAGACAGCTTGGATGTAAATCAATTGTCATTACAATCAATAGCATCGTAGTTATTGAGAAACACAAGCATAACTATTAAACTGTTTTATTTGTTTATAATTATAATATGTATATATTTTGTTAATTTTTTCATCTGCAGCACACACAAATAGAAACACTGTCCTATTTTAATATTACGTGTGACGTCAAGCTTGTCTACCAAGAAATTATTACATCAATTTGGCCTCTGGTTAGGTATTATTTATTTTGATTTGAAAGAAGAATATTTATTTTGACTTTCGACGTTATCGGAAAACCTGTCATAAGAAAGCAGTTTAGAATTTCGATATAATCTGTGTTGAATCTACACAAAGTTCGTATAGTGTAAAATCTGTAGAGGCTGATGGTCAAGTTGGGATATTGAAAATAACAAACCACGGAAGCTCTCAAACACTGCAATAGGATTTCGGAAGATATATGAGGACAAAATTTTTGCTCTAAGCTCGAAAATTCTATGAAAAACAGATTAGAAGCAATCTTCAATGCAATGAAATGCAATGGTACACGAAGATTAATGTAATTAAAATTAAAAGGACATGTTGAGTGAAACGGTTGATGATATAATTAAATATTTTAAAAGTTTTTCTTTAAGAAATCAATCCATCTTTTATACTCTAAGTACGCTCAGGAACAATGAATCCGGGTCACCAACATAATTATGTTTATGGTGGTGACCCGGATTAATTGCTCCCGAGACACGAGGGATACGTTTTTAATAAACGATACCCTGTCGCCGTTAAACACTAGTAATACTTTTATTGCAAGGTTTGGTTGGTACCGAATCATTACCGGTTTTCACACCGAGAAGAATGCATCTATATAACAGTACGTATATAATCGTCAGTCTGAAAACCGTTTTTTAACATAGGTCTAAAAGCGTATTCTTAATTTCTACTGCTTTTTTTTATTACAGAGAGAGTGCAAATCTTCACTACGACAAAAAATGGCAATCCAGTGATGTTTCTAGGTCACTATCGATATAATTGGGCCAGTGAAGGCAAGGGGTTCAGAGCAAGGTGGAGATGTACACTTAGACGACATGGATGTAAAGCAGTTGTCATTACAATCAAAAATATCGTAGTTAATCAGATTAACGAGCATAATCACTAAATTATTATTTTTTAACAGACTTCCAAAAAGGAGGAGGTTACTATGTTCGTCTGTATGTATATTTTTTTTTTTTTTTGTGTATGTTCATCGATATTTTCGCCAATTGTGAACCGATTTTGATGATTCTTTTTTTAATGGATGAGGTATACTTCGAAGTTGGTCCCATTTAAATTTGGTGAAGATCTGATGAAGAACTTCGGAGATAGACAATGGAACTCCTCAATGACGAACAGTACGCATATTGTGATGATGTGATTATGTTACGAGCAGCGTCTTTAGTAGGTCCAACCAAGTTTTAATTAAGGCCACTAAAAAGAAAAAAATAAAAACTTTTTTACAAAAAATTTAAACCGACTTCAAAAAGAATAAAATAATTACCATATAAAATTAACAGTTTCAGAAGTCGGTGCCTTCAATTTGGTTCAGCGTGGATCAGCACCGACTTCTGAAACTGTTAATTTTATATGGTAATTATTTTATTCTTTTTGAAGTCGGTTTAAATTTTTTGTAAAAAAGTTTTTTTTGCTTCGTATTTCTTTTGCCGTGCAGTATTGTACAGTAGGGGAATAAATAGGTTCGTCAGTTTTCAAATTCATTCCTTTCCCACATCGCGGGCACATGTTACCTTATCAAACTGTTGAACAGAACAGACCAATGCATGGAAAATTATGATTAATTATTTGGTAGCAAAAATCAAAATTGCCTTTTGCCTTCATATGACGTAGTAGAGCCGTATAATGTCTTTGATTTGATTTAAGGAGTTTTGTTGTAAAAACTACTACATCATTTAATTCGATGATTAAATAAATTGACATTATTAGTGGTATCATCATGTCACCATTAAATTTTTAATATCCTGTCAAAAAATACTTCTGTTTTCATTTCTATAACGTTGGCAATACGTAGTCGGTAAAATAGGTTGTTCCTTGCACTGTGCACGCAAAAATAGACCTTGAGGTGTATAACATTTTCGTTCCCCGACTGTACACTGTCGAATTTCAGTACCGGTTTCAGTTTTATTACAGATACAGAACCAATTTTCACTGAGAGTAAGGCTGGCGTTTACCGATATTAATAATCTGGTTAACTAAAATTCTAGTACATTTTTCGTATAAACGGTTATTTAATCAGAGAATAAATTTTGATGAACCCCAGCCAAAGAATGGCAATCCTGTGATGGATCCATTAAACTTTGTGTGTTTTATTCTACTATAATGTTTTTTCTTTGCTTTTCTTTTGTCGTACGAACAAAATGAAGTACGCTGTCGCATTTGAGTACCGGTACTATTCCCGGTTTTCAAACCGATAAGTATGTATTTCACTTAATTGTGGTATACTACGGCGCGCTTCGGCGCACATCGACTATCTAGAAGAAATCTAGAAAGTTTTATTGTTATAATAATTTTATTAATTTATTAACTGAGTATGACCTTAATAATATCTAATCATTTCATGTGTAATATAATAACTTATTTCTTGCTGTATAAGTGGAACCTTGTTAAGCGTAATATACGTCACTTTTTGTATTTACGCGTTTCCTTTAATATGTGAATAATGGAATATTATATGTAGGTATTACCAACAGCACGGATCATACGATTGGCGACGTTTAGCTGCGCTTGCCGCGGTCAGTCTGTGGATGGGTGACCGTTCGTTACACATCGAGACCCCTCCGTGCCTCGGAGAGCACGTTAAACAGTCGGTCCCGGGTGTCACACGAATACCTATGACAGTCGTTACGGGTAGTCAGAAGCCCGAAAGTCTGACAGCCGGTCTAACCTTAGGATATCGACATTGCCCAATAACTGGGTTGCGGAGGTCTGGTGGCAGTCGCTCCGTGTAAAATACTGGTATTCAGCCGCATCTGGTTAGACTGGAAGCTGACCCCAACATAGTTGGGAAAAGGCTAGGCAGAGCATATGTAGGTACTCATAATCTATCTATCTATATAAATAAAAATGAATCGCTAAATGTGTTGCTAAGCGCAAAACTTGAGAACGGCTCGACCAGTTCGGCTACTTTTTTTATATATTCCTTAAGGCACAAGGAAGGTTCTTATGGAGAGAAAAAACATAAAAATTGAGTGGAAAATAGTAAAAACAACACTTTTCTTTTCCCACTACAGGCCAATAACTTTTGACAGAACGAAGTCTGTCCGGCCAGCTAGTTACAAATAAATAAGCCAAATAGTAATGGCAAGACAATGATTACTTTATATAAGGGCGTTTACAGTTAAACTTGTGGATATCTTGACAGATAAACTTGTGGATCTATTTATATTCTGTTATGTAGCGTTCGATGGCCAATAGCATCAGTCGACGAGGCACTGCGATGACTGCCTTGTTGGTCTAGTGGTCGCAAGCGTGACTGCTGAGCATGTGGTCCTGGGTTCGATACCCAGGTCGGGCAGTGTTATTGGGTTTTTCCATTAGGAATTTCTCATTAGCAGCTCGGAGTCTGGATTTGTACCCGGTTAATGGCAATAGGCTCACCCCCTATTACATGGGACTTAAACATAATTGGCGAAACAGTCAGTTTCAATAACGTATGTGTGTTATTATTCTGCTTTTTTCTTTCAGTGCAAATAGTAAAGAATTACCTCGGCGACGAGTTGGCGGTCGTCAATGGATTCGTGTACTACCGCACGAAGTTTACCAAGAATACCAGTACTTGGCGATGCAGCAGGACGTGCTCTCACCGCTGTCAGGCTGGGTTCACACTGTTAAGTCATTTTCATATGTATAACGCACAGCTGTTTCATCCTCATGCACCGCCAGACTTTATTATTAAGGATGGTCGTTATATAATGGTTTAGGCACGTCCAAAGCCTTAGTCCACCTCACTGGCGGGTTGGTGGATTATACATACCATCGAGAACTTTATAGAGCTCTCTCAGATGTGCAGGTTTCCTCACGATGTTTTCTTTCCCCGTTAACGCGAGTGATACCTAATCAAATTCTGATCTGCACATGAATTCGAAATAACAGGTGTGGACCGGGGTTGCACTGGGACTTTCCTGTGTGGAAGCGAACTATCATACCGCTAGGCTAAATGTTGAACAATATTTGAAGTGCCTTAATATACATGAATGTGGACACTGAATTGTTGATTACTCTATACTCACTTCTAACGATGGCCACCTATTACAGACATTGCGAGGCCTGCGCCGTGAATGACCTGTCAAGCATGCCTCAGGGGTTTGCCACGCATGCTTCCGGATGTGTGGACGGGGTGGCTCACTGTGAGCGGCGAATACCCGTGAGCAGTGAGCCATCCCGTCCACACAGCCTGAGGCATGCGTGGCAAACCATTCGCGGCGCATGCTTCGCCATTCGTAGTGGCACATCTCGCAATGTTTGTATGTACCTTTTAATTTTAAACATGTCTCCCGAATCGCGCAGTCGCGTTATTACTGCCAATGTCATGATTAAAAACTTTTTGTCAAACTATCAGATTCTCTTTGTGCAATTATAAGATTGATATTTGCGTAAAGGCTATTAAAAACGTCTATAAACCTTTATTATTTTATTTATTACATTGCAGTTTTTATGGCTTTGGTAGAGACTTAGACTCTATAATACACTATATATAATAACGAAATAAAGATAAATTAATTTTGTCGCAGTTAATTATCTAACAGATTACTGTATCCCTAACTGTAGTCTTGAGTTGGTACTCACGTTGGTACGTACATAGCGAAATCTTAAATTGGATTAACTAAGGTGATGTAATGGAAATTTTAAAATATTGTTTACATAGTATCTGTGAACATATACAAATACTTGGCATGTAAAATATTTCATAAATTCAATCGGTAATTAGCAAGAAAATCTTTTGAATTTCGCTATACGAATACATATCGGTGCTCAAGACTGTACTTATCTATCAGATCTGTCGATCATTAGGTATTGGTTGCAGTCTCTCTCAACGAAGGAATGCCCGTAGTTTCCACGGACAAGTGGTTTGGGTACAGGGACAACCAACTTGGACTTCTGACGGTCGCCAGACCCTACTCACTGGCTGCCTTTTGGCTAAGAATAACACTGAATTTAAAAAAAAAATACTAACCGGTTGTGGTTGAAATTCGACCATTATTATCTGCCTTAACGGCAATATACACACATGATTTGTTTTTGCATATTAATGTCGCAGTACCTTTCGAATATTATAAGTTTAATCCCACCAAAAACATTCTGTAAAAAACTAGCCAAGTCTCGATGGAGCTGCTTGTTTATCTCTAAAAAGTAATGAAATCTAGACAAAGTCGTGCCAAGTCTAAGGTTCCTTACTGCGATTTCTTTATTATTATAGTTAATGTTGTGTGACTTGGCCGTTGAACATTCTTTATACGTTAGTGGGTACAAGTCAACGGGACAGGTACAGACGGACTTCTATCAATGTTTAGAAGTCCGTCTGTACTGGAAAAAAAAATTATACTGTTTGTTTTAGGCTCGCCTATACATAAGTATTATTGAAATACGCAGCTTTATCAAGCCTACAATTGACTGGATATTGAATCAACGTTTTCCAAGTGGCAACTTTCCATCGTCAGTGGTTAGCGGTTCTGGCGACAGATTGGTGCAATGGTGTCATGGAGCACCTGGTTTTGTACCCTTGTGTACCCTTCAACGGCCAAGTCACACAACATTAACTATAATAATAAAGAAATCGCAGTAAGAACCTTAGACTTGGCACGACTTTGTCTAGATTTCATTACTTTTTAGAGATAAACAAGCAGCTCCATCGAGACTTGGCTAGTTTTTTACAGAATGTTTTTGGTGGGATTTCACTTCTTTTTGTAGAAACGTGGGCATATTGATTTATTTTATTAGATTTTCTTATTTGATGACAGTCGATTTTTTTATGTACCAATAGTAGAAGAAGCATTACCATATCTCTAATACAGCTGAGACCAGCTGAGGGTTCTTCATCAGATACTTCAGACCTTCAATTTTTGACATCAAATGAAGCGGCCTACCAAGTTGAATATTTTTTGTAAAGGCGGTATGTCGATCTCTAATAGTTTGGTTGGGCTCTTGTGTTTTCTAATCAGGGTCACCAGGTACTCCAGATCTTCGATTATCCTAGTTTTTATAGTTTTCCCTTTATGTGGCCATTAAACCCTAACTCTGTACCAAATTTCAGCTCTCTGAGTTTATGGGAAGTACTAGTTCTATTCTGATGATCATGAGTGAGTGTCATAAATGCGAAACTTTGCTTTCGCTTAACTTCGGAACTAAATGACCTACAGACTTGAAATTTTGGATTTTAAGTATGTGATTATAGCTTACTGGATGACGAAAATTTCTGCGTTCTGGTCTTATCCAGAGATTCTCAAATAGGGGCCTGAAAATGCGGCGAAATGGTTCCAGTAAAGGATGGTACGGCAGTGTTTGCTTCGCGCTCGACTTGGCGGGGGCACTGCCTTACCCTCGATTCCCTCCTTTTATAATAAATACAAAAAAAAACTACAACTGTTTTCGATGTTCACGTATTAATGTAATCTATACTTTTATACTAATATTATAAAGAGGAAAGATTTGTGTTTTTGTATGTAACGAATAAACTTAAAAACGACAGGACCGATTTCAAAAATTCTTTTGCCGTTAGAAAGCTATCTTATCACTGAGTAACATATGCTATATTTATTACTAGAAAAAAATCAGAGATCCTTAGAAATCCCTACTAAAATGAACCCAAGGTGTAAAAAAATTAGCCATCAAATGATTAATATGAGAGTACTACAAAATCGCACGGCAATACGCGTGAGGTGGTCACAACAGAACAGTCTGTTTCATACTGCCAGACTATGTGAAAAGTAGACCTAGCTCGAATGCTGTAGAATTACTAACGTAAACCTAACGTTAATGTAAGTAAGTTTTGAATCGGAAATACTCGTTTCGCACTTACTATTTAATTATATTTAAAACTTTATTCATATCTACGTATGATACAAATTATGCATGTCGCAAAAGAAGTAACCAAAATGTTATAATGTGCTAAGTCGCCAATTCCTCGCATTGGCTGCGCTTAGTGATCTTTTGGATTCTAATCCAACAGGTGATCTGTTTGCGGATGGATGAAGATTTTATTGGTATGTCAGAAGTACTGTCAGAGGAATTTATGACAGTGTTATTACCCTTCTTTTATTTATGTTTTCACATACAATTTTACTTTACTTTGTTTATTTTAATGTGTTATAATTGTCTCTTCTATTTTTTTTATATTTTAGTTGCTGTAATTGGTTGTAATACAACCTTTGTAATAAAATAAATAAATAAATGTTATAAGAAAGTTGTATTTTCGATTCAAAATTCGCTTACATTAGCGATACGTTTAGGCTGGACATCCACCAGAGCTGTGCGAGGAAAATGTAAGGTGCGAAAATGTGTAACGAGGATGTGAAACGGTGTGACCCTTTCCACCAGAGCTGTGCGAGGAATGGGTAACGTGTAATACGTAATGTGTTAATGTGTACAAATGAGTGGTGCGAGGATAGGTAGCGGACTCTTTTTGAATATGAGGGTGGTGTGGCGGGAGCGGTACACATTCCTCGTAACGCATTCCTCGCAACACATTCCTCGTGACACATTCCTCGCAACATATCCTTCGCTCGCATTTCTCGCTTGTTTTGTATGAACAAAAACCTCGCTCCGCTAAGCCCATATCCACCAGAGCTGCGCAGAGCGAAGCTAGGTAAATGAAGTGATTCTATTGGTGCTTACAAAACACATTCCTCGCTACGCAGCTTAGCACAGCTCTGGTGGATGCTCAGCCTTACGATACTATACGTCAAACGTTCGTGCTAGGCCTACTGTAAGAAGGCAATGGAAAAATTAAAAAAAGTTCTTTAACATTTCAGTAAAATGGTTGATGAAGAGAAACGGGAAGGAACTGGCGATGGTTAACGGGTACACATTCTATTGCCACAAGAATAATGCAAAAACGAAAATATGGACGTGCACCAACGGATGGTTGTGTAAGGCGAGGCTGATCACATCCAGCGACCCCAGTCCCTTGAACCGCTCCATCATTTCTGCCAAGCTGGAGCATAAACACCCACCTCCAACGTTCGTAATAACTAATGGGTTTTACGTCAGAATCTGACGGTATATTTGGTGGTGGTGTTCTTTAAGACTAGTTGGTAATAGGTATATAGCGACTCTGAAGTATCAATATCGTGGGCGTCTGGGCCTCGCCGATGTGGCGGCACTGGATGCGACTACACACTGCGGGTGGTAGCGCCCAGGGCTTGGCGTAAACTGGCACTCCTGTGCCACTTTGTGATTTGTATTTCTTTCTGTGGCTTTGTTTTTTGTATGTACTAACAATAGCACTGTAAGGTTTTTGTTTCTTTTTGTGTTACTAACAGTATTTGGACTACGTCTGAAATAAATGTCTTATTATTATACAAGGTTAGTCGGAAAGGGGCTACTAAGCGGCGGGTCACTTAAAGTATCACTGATGACGATTTTAAAGCAAGTGTTAAAATTTCAAAATTCGATAATTTTTATTCACATGCAAAAAGTTTTTTATTAGGTTTTTTCAAAAATAGAAAACATACCTGCTTTAGTTATGGATTCAGAATATTAAGTTTCTAATCCGTCACCCCAAATATTACCTAAATTGTAAACATAGCTGATCATAGCTATGGACAGATAGATTTTAGCATAATTTTTACGAAATCTTTGAAAAGCTATTTCTCTTAAACTATCGCGTTTTGGGGAAAGTTGTAGAACAAAAGTTATCCTTTATTATGGGTACTTTAACACACTTTCGGCTTAGTACCCCCTTTCCGACTAACCTTGTATATAATAAGTAACATATTGGCGATTTTCAGTTTATGGTGTTATCTTACTTAAAATGGGGTAATACACATATAGTACGACATGACTAAGATGTCGCATCGGTAAACTTCGTAAAACCTATCTATCACTTCCGAGCTGAATGTGATTTCAAGACCTCGAATGTTTATTAGTACTGCAGTAAAAAAATATCTTTACGCTGACGTAATAAGTTTGAATGGCGCGATAATGAGCACCTGCCATTGGTTGTTCGATCAAGTTTGCCAAAGCAACTTCTAAGTTGTGTCGTACTATATTCATAAAGGTTGTTTTCCTATCAACACTGAATTTAGGTAAAAATCTACTGTAGTCAAGCTAGTTAAGTCAACCTACTATAATTACGAAAATAAACGTTTTTTGTTTTGGCATGAAAGTAGAATAAATGCTGTGGAAATGCGTTCCTTGCGAAGTATGTGCGGTGTAACGTTGAATGATATGTTGAGAATAGATGAGATTAGACAAGTTTAAAAGATGATGTAGTGACAAAAAATTAAAGGAGTATGCTTAGGTGATTTGGTCATGTTGAGAGAATGAGTGAACGGCGATTAACAAAAGGAATTTATAAGGCGGATGTCAATGGAAACACCGGTAGAGGACGTCCTAGAAGGACATACATCGATGTTATTGGTGATGTTCTTCACAAAGGTCAGGTGCGTAGTATTCTCAACCGGCGTGCGTGTATGACAAGATATATGAATGTGGATGAAGCGAAAGGGGTATGTAAGGGTCGTAGCATGTGGCGTTCTATAGTTTCTGTCTACCCCCATGGGAAAAAGGCGTGAGTTTATGTAAACGTTTTTTCGGCTGCTGTACATAAAGTTGTCTGTTTGTTGTCACATATTGACACTTCAGGGTCGAAAGCATTAATGCCCGATTTATGGTTCTACCGACTCTATGGTTTAAAACTAAGATTCGTGTATCGTTATCAATAATAAAGATAAGTTGGATAAGCTATAGCTTTGGCTCATCAGCCATTTTCGGGTCGTCTTGCTGGTTTAAGCAGTGTGCTAGTCCCGCAATAGAGCTTAACCATCGAGGAACAAGGTTGTTTTTCGCTTGTCTTATCACTCGTAAGTTGCAAAATAATAAAATTATTTTTGATGGTAAAACCTCACGATTATTTGGTGCAATATGTTTGTTTTTTTCTTTGTGAATTTGTGACCAATTTTTTAATCTAATAAAAAATATTATTTTTTTGTTTTATTATTCACGCAAGTATCGAGAAATAATATTGTCATAATTGTGAGTTACAAGTCTTTTTTGACAAAATTTACATAGAGATGACAAGATGTGGACAATAGACACGCGCACCCGTTACGGACGTATGTCCAATGTCCATTGCTCATCCCTTGACACGGACTTACCATGACCATTCTTCAGGTAGATCCAGGTCCTGTCGCGTCCGTGTAGACTGTACGTTACATGTGAACTTTTGGGGATAATTTGACGGTATATCCGATGATACACAAAATCTCAGACATTTCAATACTTGCCTTGCCTTTCAGTATTAAAAATAACGTTTATGGTTTTTTTTTCAGTGCAATGGGTGACTAACACAAGCGGAAAGGAACTAGCTATTGTGAATGGCTACACCTTCTATTCTCACAGACATATGGTGCGCAAGAATACTTGGAGTTGCACCTTTGGAGCGCCATGCAAAGCAAGACTGGACATCACGAACGAAGTCGAGCCCTCGCAACGCAATTTATTATCAAGTAAGCTGGAACACAATCATGCGCCACCAGCATTTATTATATCTAATGGCTATTTATCAAGATATAAGAAATAAAACATATTTTTCACTGGTTGTTTGACAGACAGGTTATAGGTGAATTTCCCTTAAAACTGAAATAGTTTTATTACCATTTCGATATTTTTTTTTATATTAAGTTGTCTTTTATTATAAGTTGCAATAAATATGTGATTCAATTTTCAAATTGGTTCAAGTTTAAGTTTTTATTTTGATAATAGATTTTATGTTTACACTTGACTCGATTGTTTATATTCTGCCGCGTACAGATTGATGCAATGAAACATTTTGCATGAATCGAGCGCGCGATTCGTCAGTTTGGACACATTCGCGGTTGAGCCGCGCATTTACTACGAACCTTCTACGCGCATACGGCATCCCCCGTTATGTTCGTCTCAAAAACCGACAATTGATGGATCACTCCGCGTGCGGCTTGAAATGCTCGTAGCGTGCACGTGAAATGCACAGTTCGCGCGCGTAAGGCGTCCAGACTATGAATATTTGTTACAAAGTTACCTTGCATAATACATGGAGTAATCATCATCCTCCTGTCCTTATCCCAACTTATTTGGGGTCGGCGCAGTATGTCTTCTTCTTCCATACATCTCTATTAGCCGCCATCTCAGTAGTCACCCCCTTTCTAGCCATATCATCTTTCACACTATCCATCCATCGTTTCTTTGGTCTTCCTCTACTCTTATAATCATCCACATTCATACTCAAAACTTTCCTCACGACATGTTCCTCGTTTCTCCACATCACATGCCCATACCATGACAACCGGTTTCCACACAACTTCTCAGTCACCGGAGTAATATCAACGGCAAATTCTTTTATTACATGTTACATTGTATGTTACGTTTCACCAATCTGTACCGGCTATTATGTAGATATGGCAATCGGATTGAATAAGGTAGACTTGTTATAATATATTTCTCCTTACATAAAAACATAATCAGCCCATTACTGTCCCACAGCTGGGCACGGGCCTCTTCTCAGAATGAGAAGGGTTTAGGTCTTAGTCCACCACTCTGGCCTGGTGCGGGTTGGCAGACTACACACACCATCGAGAACTTTATGGAGTCCTCTCAGGGTATTTCTCATTAGGTACTAAAAATGATAAAGCATTGAGTTGCATTGGAGAAAATGAATCTTGAATATGTGCTTAGCGATAACTGTCATTTTAATAGTCTATGACAATAATGTGTACCGATATAGTCTGTTTGTAATTTATCTTTAGTGATCCCAGAATCAAACCGATAAGTCGGTTTTGTCGGTTCCGTATTGTGATTGATTAAAAAATATAAATAAAAACCTAATTTTTAAATTATTAGGTACAGACTTATAAAATAAAACATTGTAGCACAACCCTAGCACTTAAGCGCCGCAGTAATACCAGGTTCACACGGTTCGATTCTAATTGATCAACTGCCAAATCGCATGCGATTTGAACCGTGTGAACAGACTTTCAATCAAATTGAATCAATTTGTAGGAACAAAACGTTTCAAGTTTTGTTGTTCAACTTTTGTTGATCAACTAAAATCGAACCGTGTGAACCCGCTATAAGATGTTTTAAGTACAAGCGAGAGCTTCCCTTCTCGAATTATTTTTCTCATATAACAGGTATTTTAAATATACATTGTTTGCAAGTATTTGTGTTCTTATTTTCCATACCTTAACATTATATTGAACCTTATTGACGTGGACATAGTCTACGATGTTAAATATCGGTGTGCTGTACCACAATCAAAATCATTTAGGTAGGTACCTATAATTGCGTTTGTTAACAGGTCGTAAGACTGTAAAAGTCTTTCTCTTTTTGTTATGGTATTTGTAAATGTTCCAAATATCATTATATTAATACGTGAACATTGAATATTGAGGTCCTTTTTTTAAGAGGTAGTAGTTTCTGTTTTTTTAATTTGTCCTTTTTTTTCCTAAACCAACGCGGTAACCAGGTGAAAAAAACAAAAAAAAAGAATCGGTCGAGCCATATTCGAGTTTTGCGAGACTAACGCACGGCAATTGATTTTTATATTATAGATTATAAAAGGAGGGAAATTTAACTTATATCATTCGAAAGGTACTGCGACATAGACGTGTAAACAAATAAAAATCATGTGTGTATGTTGCCATTAAGGCGGGTAAAATAATGGTCGAATTTTGACCACAAGCGATACTACAAGCGAGAGCAATGAATCCGGGTCACCAACATAAACAAAACAATGTTAAAATGTTAAACAATGTTTTCTGAAATATTATTTAATATTAGTCACCCGGATTCAGTGCTCCCGAGTGTAGTTTAAACTGCGACTCGTGTATAACCGTTTTCATTGTCCCCATTGCGGATGTATGTCCAATGTCCATTGCTTGTCCCTTGACATGGATGTACCATGACCATTCTTTAGGCAAATCCAGGTCCTGTCGCGTCCGTGCAGATTGCACGTGACGTGTAAGCTTCTGGAGATCATTTAACGTCAAATCCTAAGAGCCATACCTCACCGGGACGCCATGACGACGTCGCCGGGTCGCGCTGCCAACTAAATGTATGCCCAGTTTTTTTTAAAGATGTGTTTGCTCTTTACTCTAGTCTAAGTCAGACGTCAGTGACAGAGACAAAGTCTACGATGGAGTGAGCTTACCCAGATGAAGCCTGTTCACTCTAACTTTGAAGAGATTCGGGTTGTATGTGTTCGGGAACACAGACGCAGGTAGTGAGTTCCACTCTTTTGCTGTGCGCATTATGAAGGATGTTTGGAAGCGCTTGGTGCAAATTGGTGGAATGGAAACTAGGTATGGATAGTAACTTGCAGTGCGTCTAGATGTCCGATGGTAGAAAGGGGCCAGTGGGATGAGGTTGTGGAGTTCTTGGGCACACTTACCAAAGTTCAGCCACAGCTTTATAGTAGGTGACTCACCTGGCGTCCGTTTGGTGACGCGGTCAACCATACATTTTATTGGCGACGCGACCTGACTGTGCCTCCATGGCGTCCTGGTGAAGTACGGCTCTTACACACAAAATCTCAGACATTTCATACTTGCGTTGTCTTTCATTATTACAGATGACGTTCCTGGTTGATTTTTTTTTCAGTGCAATGGGCGACTAACGCATGTGGAAAAGAACTCGCTATTATGAATAGCTACACCTTCTATTCCCACAGATATACGATGCGCAAGAATACTTGAAGTTGCACCTCCGGAAGGGTCTGCAAAGCCAGACTGATTATCAGCAATGAGGTCGAGCATTCCCAACGCACCTTGTTATCAGCTAACCTCGAACAAAGTCATGCACATGTTCGATCCACAGGTCAGGCAAAGTGTTATTGGGTTTTTCCGTGTGGAATTCCTCTGTAGCAGCCTGGAGTTTGGATTCGTGCCCGGTTGATGGCAATAGACTCGCCCCCTATTACATGAGACTCATAAC
This sequence comes from Amphipyra berbera, assembly GCA_910594945.2. Classification (NCBI taxonomy): domain Eukaryota; kingdom Metazoa; phylum Arthropoda; class Insecta; order Lepidoptera; family Noctuidae; genus Amphipyra; species Amphipyra berbera. Next base: position 16,826,565 of record OU343128.1, on the reverse strand, counting down.
GGCTAAATGAGGGTGTTATGTTACTATACACCTCTGCTCAACCCTTCGGGGAATACAGGCGTGATGTTATGTTATGAAACAAATATTTTTCTAGTGGTTCTGAAACGATTACACAAATATCGGATCGGACAGTACCATTATCATTTTTTGTATGGAAAGAAGAGGTTTTATTTTCGATCATGAATTTAATTTTCTGGTGGGACGATAATACGCATTCTGCTTAAGTTAGTATAGGTTGGAATTGTGACCAGTACCAATAGTCTCGAGCAGGGTTAAACGAATATTTTTTTCTGATTTTTTTGGTACCTAATGCTCTCTAAAAACTCAAAAGTCTGTATTATTTCCTTCTATCCCTAATAACATGGTAGTTCTTAAGATTTCTGAAAGTTCGGGCTTTGCAGTAACATATAAAAAAATCGAAGTCTGAGAACTGAGTAGGTATTTCAAATTAAGGGTTCTTTGTCAGCTATAAAAATACATTGTTTATTAAAAAGTATTAATTCTTTGACGTTCGTATGTATTTGTCTATGTTATCTATAAAATGTTAATCTATAAAAACATTGAAAATTTTCCTAAAAAACAGTTTTTTATTGAAAAAAAAAACAACTACCAAGCACATTGTCAATTGATCATATATTTTTGCAAAATTAAGATGCTAGGGATGTTACGACTGTAAAAGTTGCATGACAGTCTAGACGACTGCTTTGCATGCTCTTCAGTGCATTGTTGTAACCCTGCAATATCTACAAATAAGAGACAATATGATAATTTCTTTATTTACAGTAAAGTTCTGGAAAAGAGTAAACGGGAAGGAAGTTGCTATTGTAAAAAGTTTTACCTTCTACTGTCGCAAACAAAATTTGAAAAAGAGCACGAAGATTTGGAATTGCACCTTTGGAGGGAGTTGCACTGCGAGGATGATCATCACCAATGACGTCAAACCTTCGCGTCGTACCGTGCTATCAGCTATGCTGGAACACAAGCATGACCCTCCACCATACTGTATCAGTAATGGTTTTTATGTTAAGTTATAAGCAGTGAGTTGTTCGTCATACAGAATGTTAAGGAATTCGTGTCATTCCTTCAACTCACATGATATGTTACTGGAGCCTTTTTTTTAAACTTTGCCCCGCACTAGGATTTCTCCTGTGTCGTGGGTGCGTTTACAGACACATATCTACACATGCACAAACATCCAGACCCGTAACAACTATCTGTAGGCCATACAAATATTTGTTCCGTGCGGGAATCGAACCCGCGACCCGTAGCGCAGCAGCAAATTGCTCAGCCACTGCACCAAACGTGCCGTCAAAAAATTAAAATAAAATGTATAAATTAAAATAAATTAATATTTATCTTTTTTGTCTTGCGCTAGCGGTTAGTGGACGTATATAAACTACATAAAATGGTTTTACTAAAAAAAAGGATAAAAAGGCAAACAAAAATGATAGCACATTTCAGTGCCAGGCATGAATAAATGGAAGCCCTACGCGATAGATGGCCATTTAGGTTCAATCTGTGTAACCTTAGGATATCGGCATTGCACTGGGTTGCGAATCTAGATAGACTGGAAGCTGACTTAGCTGAAAAAGGCTAGGCAAAACAGAACTGTGTCACCAGTACACAACGAAGTTTGAAGGAATTACACTAATTCGGAAACATATTGTAGAGTCTAGCTGTAGCCATTAGTTGACTTCAGCTCGTATGTGGGGTCGGCACGACCCCAGAAATACCACGTTCCTACAGAATAGTGACGTACAGAGTAGTGGTTGCCCATTTGGTGTTTATATTTATACGAGTCTGATTCGTTACGAAAGAATAACTCGATTGAATTATTCTAAAAAAAGTAACTGCTACGTTTGTCTATTTATTACTGTCAAGTAAAATGCTCCTTAAGCACTAATTCCACTGGCAAGTAGACTGCTGTAACTGACTGTCAAACTGTGGACACAACCGCAGCAAGTCCACTTCTGCAAGTCTTGCGAACTGAGCGAGCACTTGCGTGCAATAAGTTGCGGAATAAACCTTGCTAGTGGATTTGGCGCTTTACGTATGCGGGGGCCATTCTAGTCGTATTTATAAATAATTGTGCTTGTATTAAAATGTTAATAAAATTATTTGAAAAAATCATCTCATGTTTATTATGATGCAATATGTGTGAGTGTGTGTGTGTGTGTGTGTGTTACTTTTTTTAATCAATTAAATTATATTTTGTAAATAACTTTTATTGTTTTAGTTATGCATAAATGCAGTTTATAAACATGTTTACATAATATACACATTTTTCCTCAATTCTAAGTGTTATTTTACTACTCCCATCTGCAAACAATTATTGTTTTGGTTTTAGGTCTTTGTCGCAATGCAAGTTTTGATACTAACTTAGCATTTTTTTTTATAAAATTATGAACATTCTGTATTTATTTAGAAGTATAATTATACTATAAACGCTAACTTATTCAGTTCAAGTTATTTTAAGTTAGCACTAAGTTATTGCTGTCAATCGTTGTGCACAATAATAAAAGTTATTTAGTTACAGTGATATGGGTGAAAAAATTGAATGGAAAGAAACTAGCTCTAGTGAATGGGTACACTTTCTTTTGTCGCAAACTAAAGGCAAAGGACACGTTGATCTGGCAGTGCACTTTAGGAAAGCCGTGTAAAACGAAACTGGCGACGACTGCTGACGTCATAGCTCTGTACCGCAGGGTGAAGGCAGCCAGGGTGAACTACACGCATCCACCTCCAGCGTTAAAATATCAGTTAAGATGATTGCGTTTCGTTTACTCTGAAAAAATATACGGAAGGTATGTTAAACATTTTGTTGAATTCATTTATTAGTTAGTGTTGAAATATTTATGAGTTATTGCCTGTGTATAATTTCTGAGATTTGACAATAGTATATATGTAATAAGCATGCATGCAAACACTACGCTTTTAATGTAAGAAATAGTAAATGAAAAATTAGTTGATGTAAGGTCCAATCAAGGTGTTATCTTCAGTAATTCCTATAAAGCTAAATATTTAACAAAACATGGTCTGCTTATTCTTTTCTTTTTATAAAATTTACAATAAGGTTTCACCTCATAATACCAGGAAAACGTAAAAAAATATGTGACTACCTTTATTCATAATATTGAGTAACGTTTAGCAAATGGTATCGGAATGTTGAATAAATTTTCGCTTTTAGTGGGTATTGATATTTCGTGACACTTAGCTTGGCTTGTTTGTATAAAATTTTTATGTTTTTTTAGTTTTATTAAACTAGAGTACATAAGTGTCATTTTTTAACCGAAATTTGCGCGACTGTTTTAGTTTTGTAATGTTGCAGTGCATTTTGTCATGCAGTTTTGACGATTTCAAGAGTAAGGATTGACATTGATTCGAATCAAACTCGATCGATTCAGAACTCGATGCTGTCGGGAATGACCCCCAATTGCGCGCACGACTGTGATTGCGAACGATACGCACTTCCCTGTTCGGTCTGCCCTTCTAACATAAAATATATTTAATTCCAGTGCAATGGGTAAAAAAAACTAATGGGCGGGAACTAGCTATTGTGAATGGCCACACCTACTATTGCATCAGACCAAATGTGAACAAAAATTCCATCTGGATTTGTACTTTTGGAAGCCCATGCAAAGCGCGGCTGGTGATCACTAATGAAGTTGACGCTTCGCTTCGCACCGTGGTATCAGCCCAGCTGGTGCACATCCACGATCCTCCGGCTTTTGTCATTCATAATGGGTTTTATGTCAAGATACCGTCGAGAGTAGTATAGAGGCAGCTACTTTGTACTGTACACTTAATTCTATACCCATTAAAAATGTGTATATCGAAATAAATGTGTTTGTGTTTTAATTGTGTGACAGTAGTATGTTCAATGGAGCCGAAATTTAACTTACAATTTAAAGAAAATTAGAGCTTTCAACTGTTGCTTGTTGATAATAATGATAATGTAATTAATTTTTAGTGAATTGGGTGAGAAAAGACAATGGAAAGATACTAGCTATTGTGGATGGGTACACGTTCTATTGCCGCAGATATCATGCAATTAAGAGTACCTGGAGTTGTACCCAAGCTGGGAAGTGCAGGGCCAGGTTGATGGTCACCAATGAGGTTAGGGCCTCGCAACGCACAGTGGTGTCAGCCAGGCTGGACCACAATCATGCACCGCCATCGTTTGTCATTTCTAATGGATTTTATGTTAAGACTTCTTCATTTTACCAGTGAAGGCGTGACACCCCCTACGTTTGTGTAAAGTTATAATTTTATTGATGTATTTATAATTAAGTTTATATTGTTATTGATCTTATTTAAATTTTATTTATTATTTATCAATTAGGTTTTTTAGTTAGGTGAAGGTAATATTATAGTAGAATTATTGAGAAAACTGTCTATCTGTCAGGTACAGTCGCGACATAAGTTGGTAAACAAGTAGATAGAGACAAATTAATCTCATAGCTTAATCATTTATTTCAAAAATGTATAACATAGTTTCAAACACAACTCTGAGTATGTATTAGTTTTTATTTTATATCAATTAGTTTTACAATTGATGCAAAGTTTAAACACTTAAATGTTCGGCTGCTTTTATCTCTGACTGTGCAAGTGTAAGAGTTGTTGAATCTTTTGTCGATTTATTTTGACGATCGATACTCAGTGCCCAGTATGATATTTAGGCAGTTCATCGCGGCGCTGTCTTTCAAAATCTATTGGGCACTCTGTAAGGTGCCTAGTGTTGAACTTATAAAATACAGTTTATTGTCATGTGACAATGGTGTCGATTGAAGATCTGTCAAATTTCGTTGAACAAAAATTTCCATACAAATTTAGACGATACGTCAGAACATTTTGTCTAAAAACACGGTAAAGTTCAAGGCGTAATCTAGTTTGACATCTTTAACTTAGTTCTTATCTATCACCGTCCTTTTCTTACACTTTCTGTTAGTAAAAAATATCAATTCCCTAATTTTAGTTTACTTGGTGAAGAAGAGAATTGGCACCATTGTCGATCGCTAAAACTGACTGAGTCTGAAGACACCTTTAAACACCACCAACGATGTGGTGGAAACCATAATTTATAACTGTGATTATTTGATGCAGCCTGTATTTATTATTATGACTTAAATTGCGACCATTGCTTATTTTATCCAAATAAAAAGATCTGCAAGCAATAACTTGTGTTTTAATCTATTTCATTCTGAATAGATCTAGTCCGTTGCGGGACGGTTTGAGAATATAATTTCCCTCCATCCGGGCAATCGACTCGTAAGAAGCGACAAACCTACTTCTGCCCGGAAAATGGCCATAGGCTAACAACCTATTTATATGGGACTTAATATCAGAGGCAAAACGTGGGTGTACAGACTCTTGTAGGTAATAGGAAAACACCTCTGATTATAAGCGTGAGTACAACCCGCAAGAGTTACCTTGAGACTTCGCTCGGATGACGTGAGCGCGCGGTACTGACGCGATGATGGCGAGAACGGTAAGCAGCGCGGGAGTCGGGAGGGGAGTGCGCATTCCGCTCGGATCTCAAGTTAAGTTTTGCGTGTTGCATAATGTGTGTATGCAGATTTAGTTTGCAAATATTAACGTTTGGTGAGCACCAATGCCAACCGTGGTGATTATAGCCAGCTCTTTTAACTCGTTCACTGAAGAAGACATTAGGTAGCCCAATGTTCTACTTAAAAAAATGTCTGGGTTTTTAACTTATGTTTTTTTGTTTTTTGGTAGTTTTAGGTTGTTTTTTTTTAATCTGACGTGTCTTGGTCAAATACTCAAACGATTCTCAATTTAAAGTTACCGTTAAGTCTCGTGCTTCATCTTAAAGTGACAGTGACACCACGAAATAAGCGGCAACTTAAAATTAAGTAGCGTTTGAGTATTTGGCTATTTGTTACACTATATGTATAGAGATGGGTTCTTACTCGGATCAATACTCGAGATAGAGTAAATACTCGTTATTACTCTAATGTGTTTATAAAAATTAGAGTAAAATCACGTTACGATAAGTACCAATTAGCCTTTACTCTAGACTTCCACGAGATAAAATTTTATTTTTTCAGTGAAATGGGTGAAAAAATCTAATAATAAGGAACTTGCTATTGTAAATGGATACACCTTCTACTGCCACCAACAAAGTATAATGAAGAACGCTTGGACTTGCACCAATGCCAAAAGGTGCAAAGCGAGAATGATGATCACCAATGAAGTCGTGCCTTCGCATCGCGTAGTGACATCAGCTAATCTGAACCACAATCATAAACCTCCATCGTTTGTAATTAATAATGGGTATTATATCAAGATTCCTTAAATTGTCTAATTGGAGGCAAGAGTGATGAGGATTGCGATTCAAATTATTATAGTGTCTAAAAAAATTAAATTTTAGCCACTATAGTCATTAGCATTCTATAGATCATCGACAAAACTTTTTTTTACATGTCTATTAAATGTCCCACTGCTGAGCAAAGGCCTCCCCTTTTACCTTCCAAACTTCTCTATTTTATGCTGTTTCTAACCATGCCCGACCTTGCAAACACGTTGTTGGGGTATGATAGCCAACAATGTATATGTTACTTAATTATTATGTACACTTGTATGGTCTGTTATTTTATGTAATATACCTATATAGATTTGAAAGGTCTGTTATGTTAATTTAAATGAGTAGACGACTGATTCCTGACGGATTTGTTGCTATTAAAATATAATTACACAATAGGCTATTTGACAATGCGAAAATAAAGTGTCAATTACTGTTATAAGTATATATTATGAGTTTAAAATTGGTTATTTATTAACGTAAGTTGAAAATAATAATTGATTTATTTAAAAATCCGTAAATAATAATGCATTTTTTTAGACGTTTGTCACGTGACACAAAACGCTCTTGATTGGTCGGGAATGTTATGACGTCAGCTGCCTGTACATATCGTTTGCCTACTTGTGTTATATTAGCTCAAATCGATAACAAAATATTCACATTCTGAATGTAATTAATTATCAAAAAATATAAATATTATGTTGTTTACTTACGTCGAAATGGTCCCGCCGAGAAAGTTGCAACTACTTTCGGCGCACTTTGACATTTTTTGGAACACTTACAAATAGTTTTTCCGGAGTTTTTATCGACGTATTTGTATATTTTGGAACTGCACACCATTTGTAATTCATTTTGTTACATAAATTACTTTTATAATGTTAATCCAATCGCACTTTCGTTTTCTGTTTGGAACAAATGTACGTTTATGACATGTGCCACAGATCACAATACAAGCAAGTGACGTAACAGACCCCCGCCATTGTCAAAGTAGCGTTTTGGCGCGTTATTTACATATTGAATTTTTAATTTGATATTTTTCAGCAAATATGTACCAGAATTTTAAAAAAACAACTTTTACGGGGTTCCTTAACCTCTACTAAATAATATTAAATGGATTTTGAAAACTTGTCAAATAGCCTATTACATGTTAAGTATGTTAAAGAAATGCATGCCTAAACAATACCGACATGCATAAGGGTCAACTCATATTAGAGCAGAGTCGAAGCGTCAATCTGAAACTTAACATAGCATATTCACCCTTATCTCCACAACATAATACACATATTTTTTCTAAGATAAAAAAAGACGCGCGAATTCGCGCGCATTCCACAGAATTCGCGCGTCAGAGCGCAACCAACGCTGATTGGTTCTTCGCTTTACTTGTGAAGAATTTGACGCATCGCTGCGCTTCGACTCTGCTCTAGTATGAGTTGATCCTAAGTGAGTATGACACATAAAGGTCAATGTACAGCGTAGCTCGTACACACGTCTAAATCGTTACGTCATCTACGCCACTGTCGCCCTTGACGAGGATGTCCTCCTTCAAGCGTCCAGTGAGTGACGATCTTTGCCCATCTGTCCAGGGGCATTCGAGCGACATGACTGGCCCACTCCTACTTAAGCCTGCGAACAAATTTAACTAAACATATTCCTATCCTTCACTTGCAGATAGAATAAAAAAGAGACAGATTATTATTAGACCTATCAAATAAGGTTAAACTAAACTTTCCCAACAGATTTAGTCGACGCCATTGTGAATCGTAGTATTTCGAATCATTTTTACATTTAGTTTTAGTAGCTTGGCGTACAGCTTATTAACGTGGACGCACACCTGTCCACAACTGTCCGCATCGTACGCGCCGCAGTTGCCGTATTTGAATTATTTGTATGAAGTTCTATGCAACCTCTCACACCCATTCGAGCCATGATCGTCGCAGTACCGTCAACCAAAGCGATGACTGCGGTGACTGCGGCGCGTACGGTACGGACAGGTGCGCGTCTACCTTTAAATGCAACGATAGCATTATTAAGACTGTAAGTAGTCTGTGAATATTTGTTAATATCCAATAAAAACAATTAGTTAACAACATGTATTTAATTACGCATAGGTTTTGTATTTGGATAAAGCTGGCATTTTTTTATTGAATTATACGTGCGCAGTGATCTGACCGCGATTGGTTAAGTAGACTAAGGGCCGGTTTTTTGATCCCCAGTTAGGTCAACCAATGGTTGAAAATTGTATAAAATTATATGAATGTTTAACCAATGGTTAAAAAGTGTATGAGTTTTTAACCAATAGTTAAAAATCCTATGAGTTTTTAACCATTGGTTGACTTAACTAGGGATCAAAAAACCGGCTCTAAGCCTAAGACCCTGTTTCACAACTGTCGGTTAACTCTTAACTGAGACATAAAAATGATGGTTTGAAAGATTCTCTATAGAAAATGTGCCAAATCGCCATATTATTTCCTAGATAAGAGTTATACGACGAATGTGAATCAGACCCTAAAGCTAGTGTCCCCCAATATTAATTCTCTGGTTAAATAACCGTTTCTAGAATTTTTGGAGGATTTTAGGAAATTTTGGTTCCTTTCTAAGGTAGATGCGTCTATCCATAAATGTCAGGTAAGTAGGGATGCCTTCGCTGACCAACAATAACAATTTAGTTTCTTTTTCTTAGTGCAATGGGTGAAAAAAAAGAACGGGAAGGAGCTTGCCATTGTGAATGGTTACACTTTCTATTGCCACTTCCTTTATTTGAACCGTAACACCTGGAGTTGCACCTTTGGGAAGTCATGCAAAGCGAGGCTGATCATCACCAATGAAGCAAGGGCTTCGTATCGGGAACTGCTATCAGCTAAGCTGGAACACACGCATGCACCACCAACATTTATCATATCTAATGGATTGTATGTCAAGGTATAATTAATATATGTGTGTAAGTGATGACTCTATTATGGTGAATGCCAATTGAGGTACTTAGTATTAATGTTAATACTTTTTGTTCAACATTTTTCGTGTCTCTGACAGTACCTATACAATAAGTACAAAAAAACTAATATTTCATAATATTTTGTACTTTTGTCGGCACTGTTGTTATAGAATTATAATACACAGAGTGGAAAAAAGGAACGCCACCTGGAGGGACAGAACTTCAAATATTGCAGCTAGCAAATAGAACTAAAGGAGATTTGGGTAATACAATCTTCTTTATTATAATAATTAACCGGGTACAAATGGTAATAGGCTTGCCCCCTATTATATGGGATTTAAATATAACGGCGAAATGAGGGTGCTACTATACACCTCTGCCCAATCCTTTGGGGAATATGGGCGAGTGGACGTTATGTTATGATAATTAATTGTGTTAATATAAAAAAAGAAAAATATTATAACTCATAATTTTTGAATCCAGTTTTGAAGTTTTGTTTACGAATAAACCTGCATTGTAATATTGTAAACAAAAAACTAATAATTACTTAAATTTGGCAGTAATTACAACATTCTGGTCACGTCATGTTTATTTGTTAATTTTTGTGTGACTATGAATCGAGTTCGTATTTTTTTAACTAATAAACATAATATTAATATTTGTGCAATTCATTCGCATTTTAGTTTAGTATTTGTGCAATTCATTAGCATTTTAGTTATATAACTTTTTTCAATAAACTTATTCTTGCCTCGTAAATTTACTGCCCTTGTTTATTTTATTCCCTAATTTATAATAGTGATCATAAAGATAGTACACTGCATAATTTGTCTAGTCAAACTATAAATTATTATCATCAGTCGAATTGTATGGAATAATATTTTCTTTTTTTACTTTCCAGTGCAATGGGCGAGAAAAGTAAACGGAAGGGAAATTGCTATTGTGAATTGCTACACTTTTTATTGCCGGAAACAATTTCTGAACAAGAATACCTGGTGTTGCACCAACTCGCAGAGGTGCAAAGCGAGAATGGTAGTTACTAATAATTTTAATCCATCGCTTCGCAACGTGGTATCAGCTATGTTGGAACACACTCATGCGCCCCCCAAGTTTTTAGTTTCTAATGGTATTTATATTAAAGTATAATAATCTCTATTTTCTTGGGATCACTATCTTGTGCGATATCCCATACATGACATGTAAAATTGTACATAATAAATAATAATTGCTTTTTAAAATAGTTGTGTAAAATAAAGTAAAAAGGTGACATTTTGGTTTAATTGGAATAAAATTATTTTAGATACCTGCCTTTGTTTTAATTTCGTGATTTTTTTAACTAATAATTACCTATTTGTTTACAAACTATCCGTGTTTTAGTTGTGCAAATAATATAGTTTTATCAATTTATTGCTTAATAGATTGTAGGTAAATGATAAGTAATACTTTTAATTGTGAGTTGTGAACATTTGGGGCCTCAGCTTTAGTGCCAGTTTTGATTTTGTAATTAATAGTAAGTACGTCAATTTATAAATCTTGGCCACCAGCCGTCTTGTACCGCTTGTACGGCATGAGAATAACTTTATCTTTCTTTTTTCAGTGCAATTTGTGAGAAAAGTGAACGGTAGAGAAATTGCCATTGTGAATTGCTACACATTCTATTGCCACAGACACAATGTGCACAAGAATACCTGGTGTTGCACCAACTCTCAGAGGTGTAAAGCGAGAATGATAGTTACTAATGATTCCAATCCTTCGCTCCGTTACGTGGTATCATCTATGCTGCAACACACGCATCCCCCTCCAAGATTTTTAATTTCTAATGGTATTTATATAAAACTATGATAAACACTTGTTTTCTAAAGGCCAATTTTACATACGGCAGATAACTTTTATCTAAGGTATATGATAGACGTACAAAATTTTTATATAAAAGCTGTCAATTTAAAAGTTATACGACGTTTATTAAATTGGCCTTAAGGATGCCTGGCACTGGAGCGCAGAGGAGCGGAGTGGTGCGGAACTAACCAATGGAAATGCACAATATTCACAGACCTATTGCAATTCTCAATATTCACAATTCTATTGGTTAGCTCCGCACCGCTCCGCTACTCTCCGCTTCAATGGACAGGCAGCCTTAGTCTACTGCCCAATGTGATGTCTTATACCATAAGATACAATAAAATAGTACATCTAAATAATAATCTTGTGCTAATTAAAATATTTGTATTGTAGCGAATTGTTTTAGCTACCTATTAAAATTGTAATAAAGTGTTGATTTTAATCTTATAAATAATTGTTTCTACAAATTAATAGTGTTTTATATTTACGCTAATATTTTTAGTGTAGGTAAGTTAATAAGCCATTACTTTTGATATTAAGGGTAGTGGAATGGGTCATTTCGTAATTATAAGTACATATAGTACGAATAGATTGACTTTCCCCTCTGAAGTGAGGAATTACAGCCTGGTATCAGAGCGGCAAAGTTATTTTACGCGCTACATCTTTGCCATCAGCATTAATTGAAAGTAGGTAGGTACCTAGGTACTTTGCCTTCAGACCACTCACACGGTATAAGACATTTTTTTTATTATTTTCCAGTGAAATGGGTGCGAAGACCGAAAGGATCGGAACTAGCTATCGTGAATGGCTACACTTTCTATTGCCGTCAACAATTTCAGAACAGGAATAGCTGGAGTTGCACCAACTCGCAGATATGCAGAGCGAGGATGATAATGACTAAAGACCTGGAACCGTCGCACCGCATCATATTGTCAGCTATGCTGGAACATACGCATGCGCCACCAAGATATATAATATCTAATGGTTTTTTTATTAAAGTATGATGAATTAGCCTTACAGGGGACCAGGTTTGCTAATTTAAATAAAATGATTGACAATTGTCATCCCACCGACACTGTTCAGATTCCATTACCATATGTGACAGATTACATATTATGCTAAAACTTCAATGTTTTCTATTGAATGAATAGTTAACTACCTCGTTGGTCTAGTGGCGGCAAGCGTGACTGCTGATCGTGAGGTCTTGGGTTCGATCCCCAGGCCGGGTAAAATGTTATTGGGTTTATCCGTGTGGAATTCCTCAGTAGCAGCCCGGTGTTTGTATTTTTGCCCGGTTGATGGCAATAGGCTCGCCCCCTATTACATGGGACTTAAATATAACGGTGAAATGAGGGTGTTACCTCTGCCTAACCCTTCGGGGAATATAGGCATGATGTTATGTTACGTAGTTCAATGACATTTGAATGAAAAGTCAGTGGAAAGCCACTGGTCTAAAATATCCAACAGAATAGCAATTATCTAAAACTATTATTTTGACACACTATCAACACTCTATCGAAGCCTTCGTAAATTAGCAGACTTGAGCCCCAGCTCTAGTTTAAGTTCGACATCACATAATTATGTAGGTATGACTAATAAGATTGTATACTTTTTATAAATGTGTAATGTTTTTCTTTTCTTACCGCCTTGTGTAATCGTGTTTGCTGCCATAATTCTGTAATTTATTAATAAAGGGAATTCACTGGTTCTTGTAATATAGTCTATAGTACTACAAGATCTAGGGAATTAATTAACATGTTTCAAATTACGTAAATAAATAAATAATAGCAGTTTAGAAAATTGTTGCATAATAACAACTCGAGTGTGAGTTTTGAAATAATAAAATGTGTTTAAAAAAATGTTTTAATAGTATCAAATTTTAAATAAATCACCAAAGTTAAAACCAAAGCAATATTATGGCGCCAGACCCCGCCGCGCAATGGACACGCATGCGCCCTAGCGTGCACAAAGATAGACAATGTGTAGCCACAAAAAAAATGGATTGAAAACTTCTTGGTCGGTCCGAAGTGTATATTAGTTATTTTATAGCATTACTAGCCGTTGCCCGCGGTTTCACTCGCATCCTAGGGGACTACTTCATGTATCCGGATGAAAAGTATCTTATGTGTTAATCCAGGACATGGTTTATCGGTGTGCCAAGTATCATTCAAATCCGTTCAGCCGTTTATGTGTGAAATAGTAACAAACATCCATACATCCATACATACAAACATTCGCGTTTATAATATTAGTAAGGATTTTGTTAAGAAAACTGTACCACAGTCTAGACATTATTCCTTACAGTCAGTCAATTATAACATTGTCGCAGAGCAATCGTGCGGGGGGCCGCGAGGGGAAGAGGGCAGAGCTTATGTCCCGAGCTGCCATACTGCAGCTCGGGACATAAATTCCAGGGCTTTTGCTGTCTGATTTCGAATACAAGTGAAATAGTTCAACGAAGAGAACTACCTACTATAATCATGTTTTATTAAATTAAAGTAATATGAGGTCGGTTCAGAAAACAAACATGGCGGCCATGTATATTTTCAAGATATTCTTCATGGGTGTATCAAGGTTTTCGGGTGAGCTGATGACGAAAATAATATCAATTCATCAGCTCGACAAAATTTGTACTTTTAAATATTGCCAGAATAAGATGGCTGAACTACTGCTACATACCTTTGCATTATTTTGTCAAACGCCAAAATTGCGCATGTGCGGTTTTGTAGCTTTTTTTGGCGCGTCGTTTTTGTTATAAAACGTTAATTAATTCGGCCGTTAGTTTGATAAAGTTTGTGTACTTAATTAGTTTCATGTGACAACCATTGACAAGTGTTCCTAACTTTGACATTTCTTAAGACCTGTCAAATGTATGGGCGTTGAACCACTGCATGTAGTACACTGTGACTGTACCTTACCATTTTTTTAAAATTTCTTAGAGATGCACATGTGTAAAGTATGTCATTATGGTACCATTTTTGAATTCATAATTAGAACTTTACGATATGAGTGTAGATAAAGATTATTAGTGTTGACTCTCACAGGAAAAATATTGATTAAGTTTCAGTAAACTGGGTGAAAAAACGCAACGGTATGGAACTTGCTGTTGTGAACGGCTACACCTTCTATTGCCGAAAACAGTTTCTACACAAGAGTACCTGGGGGTGCACCAACTGGGCGAGGTGCAATGCGACCATAAAAGTCACCAACGATGTCAATGTTTCGCACCGCGTCGTCGTTTTTGCTAAGCTACAACACACACACGCACCACCGAGATTTTTAATTAGTGATGGTTTTTATGTCAAAATATAATGAGCATCTAATGCCAGGGCTAGTGGCAAGTGCATTGTAACAAATGCGTGACAGCGATATCCTGTGTCAAAATTAAAAAAAAAAAACATTAAGCCCAGACGTATACGGAGACGCCCGCGCAGGCAACACAGCTCAGTCACAGTTTTGCAATCCATACAGTTGGCCAACGCCTTTGATGTCGGGCGATGCCCATGTAGGCATTGCCTAACTGCTGAACTGTGATACCTGCTCGGCTTGGGCCTCAGTAAAAGCTAGGCCAAGAATGGCGAACCAGTGGCACGCGTGCCATTAACGGCACGCGACACAATATTTTGGGCACGTCACTGATCATAAAATTAATTATGCGCTATGAAAAAAAGTGTGAAGTAGGTATTATATGATAATCAATAATCCCCAATAATCACAAAGTCAAAATTATTTGATGGCACGTCTACATACATACATAAACTCACGCCTTTTTCCCATGGGGGTAGGCAGAAACTATAGAATGCCACATGCTACGACCCTTACATACCCCTTTCGCTTCATCCACATTCATACATCTTGTCATACACGCACGCCGGTTGAGAGTACTACGCACGTTACCTTTGTGAAGAACATCACCAATAACATCGATGTATGTCCTTCTAGGACGTCCTCTACCGGTGTTCCCATTAACATCCGCCTTATAAATTCCTTTTGTTAATCGCCGTTCACTCATTCTATCAACATGACCAAACCACCTAAGCATACTCCTTTCAATTTTTGTCACTACATCATCTTTTAAACCGCAACTTTGTCTAATCTCTTCATTTCTCAATCTATCATTCAAAGTTATACCGCACATACTTCGCAAGGAACGCATTTCCACGGCATTTAGTCTACTATGGCACGTCTATGACCTCATTAAACATTTCTTTAGAAAAATGGCACGTTGATACGTAAAGGTTCGCCATCTCCGCGCTAGGCTAATCAACAGATTGTTCCTATAAGAGTCAGTTGCCACCAAACGGTAAAATCTTCAATGATGCTCGAGCACTTTTTAAATTTCACTGAATAAGTAACTGTGTCAATATTGACTTTAAGTATAAAATCCGACGCAGATATCAAGCGTTCCCTTACGCACGCTGAGCGTACCCGAGCGTCGAATTTTATATTTAAATACAATACTGTTACAGTTCTTTATTCAGTAACATTAAACAAGTTCGCGAGCATTTTTCCGCTTGGTGGAAACTGACCCAACGGGTTTGTGATTTTTGTCTGATGAATATATTTCCTACTAATCATTCGTGTTTTATTTCACACTTCCTATCTTATGACTTGTGATATTGTATAACTTACCAGCGCCTGGATTTATCCAGGCGCTGGTAAGTTAAGTAAGTAAGTAAACAATTTTTTTTATTTATATCAGCCAGGCATTTTACTCAAAATCTTCTTCTTCTTCTTCCTGCCCTTATCCCACACTAGGTGAGATCGGCACAACATGTATTTCATAAATCCATGCTGTTAGAGGTTTTGGCTTATTGTTTTATGACCGGCCGCCTGCCTGAAATTCACCCTTCTTGGGAATACTCGTTGCGCCGTCGCGCAGATGACCCAATGTGCTTGCTGATATTATGCACTGGGTCCCAAAATGATATACTCATGTTGGCTTAAATTTTTAATAATGCTTATTTACTTATTATATAGTTGATTCCCGATTTTTAGTAGGTTACATATTTGTACGCTGCAAACTGCCTTTTATATTTTTCTTAACAATTCTTTCCATCCAAAGGTTGTCTGGAAGAAATTGCTTTAAGCGATAAGACCGCCATTTGTATTGTTCTTAATTATGTGTATTCCTTCTGTTTTATTTCCTTTAGTGTGCAATAAAGTATATCTATCTATTTAGTAGGTGGCCATTTCATAAAATCTATGAGACACTTTACTTAAAATAATAAAGTAAATTCATTTGTTTCCAGTGCAATGGATAAAGAAAAGGGACGGTAAAGAACTCGCTATTGTGAACGGCTACACTTTCTATTGCCGAAGACAATATATGCGCAAGAACACATGGAGTTGCACGAAAGCGATGCAGTGTAAAGCAAGATTGATAGTCACCAATGTGGTCGAACCTTGGAACCGCTCCTTGCTGGCAGCCTACCTGGAACACAACCATCCACCTCCAAATTATATAATATATAATGGATTTTATATCAAGACTGCTTAACATAATAACATACATAATTAACCCATTACTGTCCCACTGCTGGGCACGGGCCTCTTCTCAGAATGAGAAGGGTTTAGGCCTTGGTCCACCACGCTGACCTGATGTGGGTTGGCGGACTACACACAAAATCCAAAACTTTACGGAGCCCTCTCAGGTGTGCAGGTTTCCTCACGATGTTTTCCTTCACCGTTAACGCAAGTGATAATCAAATTCTGATCTGCACATAAATTCAGAGGTATGGACCGGGATCGAACTCAGACATCTGCATGGAAGGCAAGCGTTCAACCGCTAGGCTATCACTGCGACTTCTAAGACTTCTTAAATCTAGTTAAATACTAAAGGTGATACTAGGTTGCCACTCTGTAGCAAGAAATTCACGGAGCGAGGCAAAAAAAAAACGGTTTGGATGTGAATGTGAGGTGAGTATGCGCCATTTGTCGAGCAAAATCCGTACGCTGCGCCGGCGCAAACATCATTGCGATCGGCCAGCGCCTTTACTATGCTTTGGCCCGTGTTTCTAATTGCGGGAGACTTTTATCAAACACCAGAAGCCTTTCAATGGCGGTCAATTCCTGGAGAATTCCGGGATGGTTGGCAACACTAGGCGTCACACGTGTCGTCTCTTTAATATGACTCACAATAAGCCCTGTGTCACGCGACGGTGTGATATGAAAATATGACGAGTTGTCGCAACACCGGTGTGGAAAACAAAAGGAAATCGAACCAAATGTTAAGTGACCGAACTAATATGTAGTAGAAGCGCGAACCTACAGCGGGATTAGAACTCTCCGTTCTCGCCTAACACTAGCTTCGCCAAACGAGCCACCAACCGCAGCCAACGGTGGCCAGTGACAAACAGTTCACACGCTTTTTCGTACATTTTGTAAGGATTCACCGCACATGTGTGTGTGGCAGCCAATTGAAATGTATGGAAATAACTTATGGCCGGTCAATGATGGTTGTGGTCGGTGACTCGTTTGTGCCCAGCCTACAGCTCAATTTCGTATGCACGGAGCACAAACAGATGGATGCGTCAGCAAGAGTGATCCTATAAGGGTTCCGTTTATTCGGAGGTACCGAACCTGAAGAAGTGATAATTATTTATGTAATATTTCAGGTCTATTAAATCAATTTCGCTCATAATTGTTTGTGTTTTATTATCCTGATATTTAGGATAAAGAGTACCTACATATTTATTTAAATATATACGATATCCAATTTACTGTTTGATATAGATTAAGTACTAAGTAGTAGTTATAGCACGACACAACTAAGAAGTCGCATCGGCCAACTTGATCGAACAACCAATGACAGTCACTCATTTTCGCGACACTCACACTTATTGTGACAGCGTAAAGATATTTTTTAATTGTAGTACTAATAAAAATTCGTGGTCTTGAAGTCGCGCTCAGTTCGGAAGTGATCGGTTTTAGGAAGTCTGCCGATGAGACTTCTTAGTTGTCTCATACTATATAGTTATAACGTATTGTCACGATACATTTAATAGACGGGTAATAACATGTTACATTTATTTTCAGTTGAATGGGTAAAGAAAAAAAACGGAAAGGAACTTGTAATTATGAATCGCTACACCTTCTTTTGCAAAAAACACAATTTCAGTACGAAAATCTGGTGTTGCACCAATGGAAGGCAATGCAAAGCCAGACTGATTATTAGCAATAACGACAACCCTTCGAAACGGAAACTGTTATCAGCCAAGGTAGACCACAAGCACGCACCTCCATCGTATACAATTTCTGAAGGATTTTACGTTAAAACTTAACATTTATTGGGCTATAGCGAAGGTATGACTGACAGGTTTCGAATACATTTTCTGCTGTAATAGGGAATGGTCCAAACTCCAGAACATGTCGACGGTCAACTACAAAATCTCAGTTTTTATTGTATTATGTATGTACACCAATTACGCTGAGATTTATGATCAGATTTACGTGATTCTACTTTAGTTTGATGCGGAATAGTTGCCATTTGGTCCCATAAAATTTTATTATTTTATAACCTTTCAGATAACATAATTTCACACATTTTAAGCACATAAAATAAAAACTGAGATTTTGTAGTTTCGATAGCATAAGTAGGGACCGTCGATGTATTCGAGACGTATCAGTTATCACGGATGCACTCCAATAATAATTAAAATAGGCATTACGTATAAGTACTTTATTTGTTGTAAAAACTCTTAAATCTTTATATAGTATAAAACAAAGTCACTCCCGCTATCTGTACGCTTCGATCTTTTATACTACGCAACGGATTTTAATGCAGTTTTCAGCAATAGATAGTGATTCAAGAGGAAGGTTTATAAGCCCTACATTAGTATCTACATTGCACCCGTGCGACGCCGGGGCGGGTCGCTAGTGTAAAATAAAGTGTAAAAAAATGATTTGCAACAGCTTTAAATTCAATAAAATTCCTATCGTATTTTAGAATAAAAGTAGGTAGATAACGTAATTTCTTTGATTGTTAGCTAAATACTTGCTAAACATAACCTACAACGTTACACTAGCGAAGGCATTTGTGGCACTCTAAAGCCTCATATATACGCGGGATCTGCCGCATATTGTCGTACATACAACTATAACTCAAACAATACACGCGGAAAAACGCCCCTATAAAAGCTCTCATACATCGTCATATGAATTGTCCACTTTCGTATCACTCACCGCTCACCGCGCTAAGTTCCGCGTATCGTTCTGTGGCGTGAAGCTTTTTGCCAATCCTACGCCGCGCCGCCGCACCGGCTTGCTTAAAAACTAGAGCATAAAACCGGCCATGTGCGAGTCGGACTCGCGCACGAAGAGTTCCGTACCATTATCTATAAAAACGAGCATAAAAATTACGTTTGTTGTATGGGAGCCCCCTTAAATATTTATTTTATTCTGTTTTTTAGTATTTGTTGTTATAGCGGCAACAGAAATACATCATCTGTGAAAATTTCAACTGTCTAACTATCACGGTTCATGAGATTTTAAATAATGTTTGACAGCTAGCATGTGGCATTCTATAGTTTCTGCCTACCCCCATGGGAAAAAGGCGTGAGTTTATGTATGTATGTATGTTTGACTAGTAGGTAACCATTTGATAAAATCTGTCATTATAGCTCATCAATTCTGTGCTTACGTCCTTGTTTTACTACTCTATTTAAGGCGAAGTGGTGTGAGCCAATGCCTACTTCGCTTCGCTACGCTTACGCTTACTTTCGATACCATAAAGTGAGTTATAATATTTAAAATTGTATACAATATGTAAAAAATATCCTGTCCAATCCGAAACGGGGACAAAGGTATATCCCAAGAGGGGTAACGTACCCCTATTTCAATAAAATATTGCAATTTTTCAAAATTTTACAAAACCTTGTCGGCGACGATGCCTTTGAACGTGTGTTCTAAGGAAATTGGGGTAATCTGGGTACTCAAAACGTGCATTTCAAATAACAATAACATTTTTATTATTCATTAATAATGTGTTTTATTTTTTATTTTATTTTTTTAATTTTATTGCGGTATCTTTGTGCCCCTTTCGGATCGGACAGGGTTTTTTTACACATTGTTTATACATAGTCATGTGAAATGTAAAATAAATAAACCAGGCATTTACTTGATGTAAATCGATATTCTTTATGAAATCTTAAATTATTATGATTTTATATTAAATAATTTCAAATTATTATAATTTTATATTAAATATGATTAAGATATATAAAAAAATATATAGTTGTGACTTGTTTGTGATTTATCGTGTCTATTAAATGAATTTCGCTTAATAGAGTTGTTGTTTTATTATTTCTATTTTTAGGAGAAAGTCTATAATTACTTACTATACCCAAAACAGAAACATGATCAGCCCATTACTGGCCGACTGCTGGGCACGGTCCTCTTAGAATGAGAAGGGTTTAGGCCTTAGTCTACCACACTGGCCTGGTGCGGGTTGGAAGACTACACACATCATCGAGACCTATATGGAGCCCCCTTTAACTTTATGAATTACTACTCACTAACACTAAATGCATGACGTATTTGCTGTAAGCACGGTTGATTAGCTATCATAATCTGCCTAGTACGTATAAAAAAAATAACGTGATAATTTATTTACAGTGGAATGGGTGAAGAAAAGAAACGGGATGGAACTTGCCATTGTGAACCACTACACCTTCTATGGCAAAAAACCAAATATGAGGACGAAAACGTGGGTTTGCACTTATGGAACGCCGTGCAAAGCGAGGCTGATCATTACTAACGACGACATACCTTCGAACCGTTTTGTAGTATCAGCCAAAATGGATCACATGCATGCACCTCCATCGTTTACAATTTCTAAAGGATTTTACGTAAAAACTTAAGGACCGATTTTTTATCGTCAGGTAACTTTTATCTGAGGAAATAATTTGACGTTTTGACGGCTTTGTATAAGGAATCTGTCAAAATGTGAAAATTATTCCTCAGATAAAATTAATTATCTGTCGATTGCAAAATCGGTCCTTAGAGGCGAAGCGGTGCGGCGGTGTTCATTACGCGTTGAGCTTTACGTTTAGTTCATCACCATAAAGTGAATTATAATATTTCTCATTCTATAATCATATGTAAAATAAATATCTTACTCTTGATGGATAAGCCTGGCATTGATTTGATGTAAACCAATATTATTTATGCAATTATTGTTTTATTCTTTCTATTTTTATGATGAAGTCTATAATAACTTATTGTAGATTTTAACCTCACTAACTTATAGCTCCCTTTGACTAGTATACATATTAAAATAATAACATGATAAGTATATTTATTTACAGTGGAATGGGCAATGAAAAGAAACGGGACGGAACTTGCCGTTGTGAACCGCTACAGCTTCTATGGTAAAAAACCAAATTTGAGGACGAAAATGTGGTGTTGCACTTATGGAAAGTCATGTAAAGCCAGGCTGATCACTACCAATGACGTCAGGCCTTCGAATCGTGAAATAGTCTCAGCCATTGTGGATCACACGCATCCACCTCCATCGTTTACAATATCTGAAGGAATTTTCATAAAATTGCCTCAAGTACACCCCTTACGTTCAATTGAACACCATTAGTTAAATTATTGTATTTATCACTGTGTATCAAATGTTAAAAAACTTTTTTGTATCGTTCATAGCTTTTTGATCAGCGTAGGAAGTTCTCCTACGCTGATCAAAAAAGGGTTTGCACCTCTTGCAAATATGGCCTGTTTTAATTTAAATAACGAAATAGTGCGTTAAGACCTTTGACATTAATTATCATTTTAAATTATTATGCTTTATTGTTACTCTCATCCAGGTAGCTTCTTGATTAATGGAACTTAATACTAGGTTATTAACTTGTAAGTGTTGCAATACTTTTTTTATTAGTGTAGGTACTAATTTTAACTATTTTTTTTTTTAAACTATCCATGTTTAATATTGACGTCATTAAACATATGAAAAAGTGCAGTGTCGAACTAAAAAACACACTAAAAGCTAGTCTATCGGTTTTTTATCGGACACATTTCGGAGAGTGTGCTTCAGATCTGCATGATCTAATACCCCCCTGCCCTTTTTTCTATCGGACGGCCAGAAACACGAAAAAGCGCCATCGGTTCATGGTTGATATACCAAAAACCCGAACGAAGCGTTTTGATTCCACTTTCATTGTGAAAACCGCCAAACAGTGGAATGCGCTGCCCGAGTGGGTGTTCCCCGACAGTTACAATCTGGGTGTCTTCAAGTCACGAGTGAATCGGTTTCTTCTGGGCAAGCGTGCTCCATCGTAGACCGTATCATCGCTTAACATCAGGCGAGATGGCCGCCAAACGCAGGCCTAGTAATAAATAAAAAAAAAAGATCTATAGAGACAATGTCTATAGCGACATCTCCTAGAACTGGATCTGAAAGAGTTAATTTAGATATAGTTGGGTCGTAAGCTATAGATAGTTATAATGATAGATATATTTTAACTCTTTAATGTCATTAACAAAATTCGTTGATATTAACCCTACTTATAACCACATGGAATCAATGAGTAGATTATTCGTACCTAAACAATTTTATTTTAAGATACGGCATTCCCAAAGAAGTCCTAATAGATCACGGAACTGAATCCATGTGAAGCGTTCTATCAAATGTATGTGGTTTATTATGCTGGTCCTACACTGAGGTTATAAAATGTTATACAACATTTTTTTCAAAACAAAGTTGTAAACTTATAGTTTTAGAATGTTATAGTGTTATATAACATTTTATACAAAAAATTTAAACTGTATAGTTGTGATTTATTTGTGATTTCTCGTGTCTTTTAAATAAATTCCTCTTAATGCAGTTATTGTTTCATTATTTCTATTTTTAGGATAGAGTGTATAATAAGTTAGACGAAGATTTTGAGCCCACTAAATGCATGAAGTATCTGCTGTTGTTATAGTTGATTGGCTATCTGAACCTAACTGGTACACGTATAAAATAATAACATTACCTATTTATTTACAGTGAAATGGGTAAAGAAAAGAAACGGGACGGAACTTGCCATTGTGAACCGCTACACCTTCTATGGTAAAAAACCAAATATAAGGACGAAAACGTGGGTTTGCACTTCTGGAACGCAGTGCAAAGCCAGGCTGATCATTACCCACGACGAAATACCTTCGAATCGTTTCGTAGTATCAGCCAAAATAGATCACACGCATCCACCTCCATCGTTTACATTTTCTAAAGGATTTTTCATAAAAACTTAGGTAATATTATTGGGCTTAGTGAAGGCAAAACTGACACTCAAAGCTTTTCTCCGACCTTACGCCATCGCGTTGCCTCGTCTCAATAACGACCTTAAAATTTACTTGAAGTTGTGGTTCGAACAGTAGGTACATTTTGCAAAGCTGAGCTGATAATGATTGTGTTGAAAATGGATTGTGGCGCCCATTACTTAAAATGGAATCTTTATAACACTCGATAGAACACGACTACACGTTCATATTTCCCTACTCTATGAAGGGCCGATTTTTTAATCGTCATAAAACGTTTATCTGAGGAGTTAATTAGACGTTTTGACAGCTTTGTATAGGGAATCTGTCAAAAGTATACCTCAGATTAAATTAATTATCTGTCGATTTAAAAATCGATCCTTAGAGGCGAAAGGGTTGAGCTTTACGTTTACTTCATCACCATAAAGTGAGTTATAATATTTCTCATTCTATAATCATAAAGTAAATATCTTACTTTTGATGGATAAGCCTGGCATTCATTTGATGTAAACCGATATTATTTATGCAATTATTGTTTTTAACAGACTTCCAAAAAAAGGAGGAGGTTCTCAATTCGGCTGTATGTTTTTTTTATCTTTGTAACCTAACTACACCCTCATTTATAAGTCGAATTGAAAAAAAAATGTTTGAAAGAGTATTCTTTCGAAATGGTCCCATTTAAATTTGGTGAAGATCTGATGAAGAACTTTGGAGATAGACAATGGAACTCCTCAATGACGAACAGTATGCATAATGTGATGGTGTTATTATGTTGTATTGTTACGAGCAGCATCAGTAGGTCCAATCATGTTTTAATTAAGGTCACTAAAATAAAAAAAATAAAAAACATTTTAACAAAAACAAAACCGACTTCAAAAAAACGAAGAAAAGAATAAAATAATTACCATATTATAAAATTAACAGTTTCAAAAGTCGGTGCTAATCCACGTTGAACCAAATTGAAGGCGCCGACTTCTGAAACTGCTCATTTTATAATATGGTAATTATTTTATTCTTTTCTTCGTTTTTTAAGTCGGTTTTGTTTTTGTTAAAATGTTTTTTATATTCTTCCTATTTTTAGGATGGTGTCTATAATAACTTATTGTAGATTTTCAGTCGACTAACTTTTAGCCCCCATTGACTAGTATACATATAAAAAATAATAACATGATAAGTAGGTATATTTATTGACAGTAGAATGGGTAAAGAAAAGAAACGGGACGGAACTTGCAATTATGAACCGCTACAGCTTTTATGGTAAAAACCAAATTTGAGGACGAAAGTGTGGTGTTGCACTTATGGAAAGTCATGCAAAGCCAGGCTGATCGCTACCAATGACGTCATACTTTCGAATCGTGAAATAGTCTCAGCCATTGTGGATCACACGCATCCACCTCCATCGTTTAGAATATCTAAAGGATTTTTCATAAAATTGCCCCAAGTAAACCCTTTACGCCCCTTACGTTCAATTGTACACCATTAAGAAAAATAATATATTTATCACTATGTATCAAATGTTAAAATACTTTTTTGTATCGTCCATAACTTTTTGATCAGCGTAGGAAGTTCCCCTACGCTGATCAAAAAAGATTTGCACCTCTGGCAAATATGGCGTGCTTTAATAATAATAATAAATTTATTTGTTAGAATATTGTTGTTACATAGGTGTTACACATAAATTGATGTCCATAATATTGTGCTGTTTCCAGCGTACAAATATTTCAAAGAATTAAAATAAACAGTGTTAGAGCAATATATCATAATTAAACCATACAATGTCTAGGATAAGGAAAACGTTAAATATTATAGAATACAATGTCAAGGGTTATGAATTATAATGTCAAGAATTATTAAATATAATGCAAAAAAATAAATAAAAAAATTACATTAATTCCATTCAATTATTAGGAGCGTAAGGTGGGATGTCGTCTAATTTAAATTTTGACTCAAATTTTTCATTTAAAAACTCATTTGTTGAGTAATAACCCTTATGCAATAGGAAGTTAAATAATTTATTTTTAAATGTCATGAAGTTAAGGCTTTTAAAAACATTAGGTAATTTATTATAAATAGTAATTGCCATACAGTGAACATTATTAGAAAATAGTTTAATTTAAATAATGGAATAGTGTGTTTGAACTACTGGCATATTTAAGACCTTAGACATTAATTATCACTAACCCCCGATGCAAAAACGACGGGGTGTTATAAGTTTGACATGTCTGTGTGTGTGTGTGTTTGTGTGTGTGTGCCTGTGTGTGTGTCTGGCTGTGGCATCGTAGCTCCCAAACGAATGGACCGATTTTGATGCGGTTTTTTCTAATTGAAAGCTGATATATTCGAGATGGTTCTTAGCTATAATTTATGAAGATCTGTTCAGGCGTTCGAAGATCATCAGCTCATTTCCTACTTGACAAAAGGGTCTTACCAACTGGTCAGATTGATTTGAAATTTGGTGTACTGTTACTTTGGTGGTATTCCCAAGACATGGCAACCTTGAGCTGATGCTGCAGTATCAAGTAGTCTGCAGGATACCCAACCCCTCAGCAACTTATAGCAGATATAACATGTTTGGGCTCATAAGAATGGTCTCAATGAGTAGATGTTAGATAGATGATAGTGTCTACTAGTAATTAAAAAAGTATTAAATAAAAATTAAATTTAAAATTTAAAAAACCCCCGACTCAAAAAAGAACCCCAAAAAGTAAAAAATAAAAAGTAATATTTTGATTCAAGCGTTGTCACGTCGAGGGACCGCTAACTAAATAAATAAGAAAAAACAGAATAAAAAAAAAGAAGCTTGGTAATGATAATTTACTTAGCGTTCCCTCGACGTGACAACGCTTGAATCAAAATATTACTAGAATAGAATAGAATATACTTTATTGTACACCAAAATTGTAACACAGCTCTTATACAATAACAAACATTAAAGGGTACAATGGCGGTCTTATCGCTGATAGCGATATCTACCAGACAACCTTACTAGTTACTTTTAATAAAGTGAAATGGCCAATAAACACATTTTATTTTTTACTTTTTGGGGGTTCTTTTTTGAGTCGGGAGCTTTTACATTTTTTAATTTATTTTAGATTATTAATGCTTTATTTTAACTCTCATCACGGTAGATTCTTGATGAATGTAACTTAATCTAGGTTATTTGTAAGTGTTTTAATACTTTTTTTATTAGTGTAGGTGTAAATTGAGTACCATGCTTTTTTTTAAACTGGCCATGCATACGTAATGACGTCATTAACATATGAAAAAGGGCAGTGTCAAACTAAAAAACACACTAATAGAATGACTATAGAGACAATTCATAAAATTATAGCGACATCTCCTAGAACTGGATCTGAAAGAGTTAACTTAGATATAGTCGGGTCGTTAAATCAAATCAAAATCAAATAAAAAAAATATATTTCTCATAAACCAATACAGGTGCTTATGAAAAGTCGAATTTAGATGCACGGTTCCAATTAGTCGTTTCCTATGGAGAAGAGCCGGCAAGAAACTCCATGGTTATGCTTTTAAAAATAATATCTTTAACAATTTCAGTGAATACAGTACAATGATTTAGGATAGTGAGAGAACAATGGAGTCCTGACCACAGACCAATGAGTAATGTAGTACAAAAATGAACAAACAAAATAAAATAAAAACTATATGAATAACAGTAATCTACAAATTTATAGATTCAGGTCCACAAAGTTCTCACATTTACAAAAGTGAAAAGGAAGCTAAACTATATAAAACAATTGACATAGTTAAATGTCATCAAAACTTAGCTAAAAAATCATTGTAAGATAAGATAAAGATATCTTGAGAGTAGTGATACAAATATAAAAATAAAAAATAAATAATCATAATTGAGGATAGTTAATAGACATACACATATGTTGTTAATGAGGTTCTAGGGAAGCCACATGAGCACGAACTAATAATGCCAAACATCACTGTCGTCAACGTAGTCCTTAGTCTTGTAGTATGCTTTTTGAGTGAGGACACGTTTAACGTTAGGTGTAGAAAGTTATAATGATAGGTATATTTTAGCTTTTCAATGTCATTAACAAAATTCGTTGATACTAACTCTACTTACAAGCACATGGAATCAATTAGTAGATTATTAGTAAACAATTTTATTTTAAGATACGGCATTCTCAAATAAGTCCTAATAGATCACCGAACTGAATTCATGTCAAGCGTTATGTCAAATGTATGTGGTTTATTGTGGTGGTCCTACACTGAGGTTATAAATTGTTATACAACATTTTTTTTAAACAAAAATTGTAAAGTTATAATTTTTGAATGGTATAGAGTATTATACAAGGTTAGTCGGAAAGGGGGTACAAAGCCGAAAGGGTTTTAAAGTACCCATAATAATGGATAACTTTTGTTCTACAACTTTCCCCAAAAGTCAATAGTTCAAGAGAAATAGCTGTTCAAAGAAAATACGCTAAATTCTATCTATCCTCGGCTATGATCAGCTGTGTTTACATTTTACGTCATATTTGGGGTCACGGATTAGAAACTCCATTTTCTGAATTCATAACTAAAGCAGGGATAAAGAATTTTTGAAAAAACTAAAATAAAAATAATTTTTCATCGAAAAAAAATTAAATGAATTTTTAAATTTTAACACTTTCTTTAAAATAGTCATCGGTGATACATTAAGTGGCCCGCGGCTTAGTACACCCTTTCCGACTAACCTTGTATAACATTATATTAAAAATAAAAACTGTATAGTTGTGATTTTTTTGTGATTACTCGTGTCTTTTAAATAAATTCCCCTTAATGCAGTTATTGTTTCATTGTTTATATTTATAGGATGGAGTCTATAATAATTTATACAAAAATTTTGAGCCCACTAAATGCATGACGTATTTGCCGTTGTTATAGCTAATTGGCTATCACTACCTGGTATATGTATAAAATAATAACATGATATACGTATTAATTTACAGTGAAATGGGTAAAGAAAAGAAATGGGTCGGAACTTGCCATTGTGAATCGCTACGCCTTCGATGGTAGAAAACCAAATTTGACGGGGAAAGTGTGGTGTTGCGCTTATGGAAAGTTATGCAAAGCCAAGCTGATCACTACCAACGACGTCATACCTTCGAATCGTGAAATAGTCTCAGCTAATGTTGAACACACGCACGCACCTCCATCGTTTACAATTTATAATGGATTTTTATATGGATTTTTATAACCCTTACGTTCAATTGAACATCATTAAAGGCTGTTGTATCTTTACCAAAAATGAATTAAAGACCCCGTAGCATTGCATAGAAGACCCGCCCATCCGTTAGCAGCTATCGCACAAAAAATTGCTTATGGATCTTTTTATATGCCAAGTTCGGCAATAAAAATGCTACTATTGGTAAGCAAAACGGTTCGTTTTTGGGCATAGGAACCGGGCATAAGTAAGTTATAATATTTAACCATTGCGTTCCTAATGGAAGTGAATGTTGGTCGTGGCAGAAGAGGCATGAAAGTAGAATAAATGCCGTGGAAATGCGTTCCTTGCGAAGTATGTGCGGTGTAACTTTGAATGATAGATTAAGAAATGAAGAGATTAGACAAAGTTGCGGTTTAAAAGATGATGTAGTGACAAAAATTGAAAGGAGTGTGCTCAGGTGGTTTGGTCATGTTGAGAGAATGAGTGAACGGCGATTAACAAAAGGAATTTATAAGGCGGATGTTAATGGAAACGCCGGTAGAGGACGTCCTAGAAGGACATACATCGATGTTATTGGTGATGTTCTTCACAAAGGTCAGGTGCGTAGTACTCTCAACCGGCGTGCGTGTATGACAAGATGTATGAATGTGGATGAAGCGAAAGGGGTATGTAAGAGTCGTAGCATGTGGCGTTCTATAGTTTCTGCCTACCCCTATGGGAAAAAGGCGTGAGTTTATGTATGTATGTATGTATGCGTTCCTACACTGATCAAAAATGTTTCCTACGCCGATCAAAAATTGTTCTGCACTTTTTGAAAATGGCTTGTTTAATTTTAAATATAATTTAATAATTCCATTTTTTTGGTTTAAAGTGTAGTTTATAATCAATTACACAGTGTATAATAAAAACTCTGTATGATCCGAAACATTGCCCAGTTATTTGAGTTCTGTATAGAAGTTTGAAATTTATAAAATTATTGCCTTTTGCGTTAAGTCTAACAAAAATATTAACATGGTATATTTATTTACAGTACTATGGGTAAAGAAAACAGATGGGAAGGAACTTGCCATTGTGAATCGGTACACATTCTTTTGCAATAAACAGAGTAAGAGGACGAAAATCTGGTATTGTACTTATGGACGAGACTGCAAAGCCAGGTTGATCATTACTAACGACGTCAACCCTTCGAACCGTGAAGTAGTCTCAGCCAACGTGGATCACACGCATGCACCTCCATCGTTTATTATTTCTAAAGGATTTTACATTAAAACTTAATGTTAATTGGCCTTTGATACTTTTAACTTGACACCATAAAGTGTGTTATTAGTACATATTTGTATTTGGTTATCAAATATAAAATTTATTTGATTTAAACCGATATTTACAAATAAAACTGATGCTGGTTAAAAAAAAAGATAAAAAAATTGCATGATTTATTTAGTATTTAGTATGGTACGGTACAACAAATTACACTAAATAAAACAAATAAATAAAATTTATTTGATGTAAAACGATATTTATAAAAAAAAACCGAGGCTGGTTTAAAAAAAAAACTACAAAAAAGGCTTTCATGCTTAATTTATTTAGTATTTAATACGGTACAATCAATTACACTAAATAAAAAATAAAAATTTGATGGAAACCGATATTATAAATAAAACCGTGGCTAGTTTAAAAAATAACTACAAAAAAATGACATGATATAGGTACATATTTATTTACAGTGAAATGGGTAAAGAAAAGAGACGGGAAGGAATTTCCTATTGTGAATAGCTACACCTTCTATTGCAATAAACAGACGTCGAGGACAAAAATCTGGTATTGCACTCATGGAAGAGAGTGCAAAGCTAGGCTGATCACTACGAATGAGGCCAACCCTTCGGATCGTAAAGTAATCTCAGCCAACGTGAAACACACGCATGCAGCTCCATCATTTATAATATCCAAAGGATTTTACATTAAAACTTGAGGTAAATTACCTTACGAAGGCAAGTGACCTTTAACTTGACACCATAAAGTGTATTATTTATACATATTGTGTTTTTAATTAACAAATGTAAAATAAATAAAATAAACAAATAAGATTATTTTTATGTAAAACGATGTTATAAATATAACCGTGGCTGGTTTAACAAAAAAAAAAAGAATTGCATGATACATTTTAATTATAATATTTAATCAAGGTTATCAAGTTCAATACGAAAAAAATATTCAATGTTACTTTTGACGTTGATGTTTTGCAAGCTGATATTATCAAGGCAAGCATCCACTCGTCTGCAGCGTACGCTAACGGATACGTAAAGTGTAGTGCATCTACTGCGTTCTCAGCATTCGGCCGACGCAAGTATACACGAGATGAGTAATCGGATTTTTGACATTGTCATTCACTCCAAATGACGTAATCGGCACGCGTGGCATTGCCGACGATCCAGTGTGTGCGTTCCGTACGTTGCCGACTACTAAACGCACTTGTCATACAAAGAATATTAAGTCCGTCCGATGCATACGATGCGGGCACGTGGACGGGAGCCTTTAATTATGCATGTATAGTCTAGTAACACGTGACGCATCTGCTATAACCACGTCTGATTGGTTAGCGAACACTTTTTTTTTCATTCTTGACTTGATCGCGTTTGGCCCTAGTCTCGCCTGATGGTAAGCGTAGACAGGGTCTAAGATGGAGCACACGAATCCAAGGAACAGAGATATAGAGGGATTCCCCTATACCCCTATGGCCCTCACATACACGCGATGGAACACACTAAACTGCTTGGCGCCGGACTTTAATGTGAGGGTGGTAGCTAGCCAGGCGGACCATATCGTCACCGGAAAGCCAATACTACTTAAGCGCCATTTTGGCTAAAATGAGTTATATGTTATATCTTTGGTTTGGTTTTTTTTTCTGCGTCGATTAGTTGGGATTTCATATTTTATTTTATTATATTACAAAATCCCAACTAATCGACGCAGAAAAAAAATCCAATCCAAAGAATAATATATAAATCATAATTAACGATGAATTATAAATCTCATTTTAGCCAAAATGGCGCTTAAGTATTGGCTTTCCGGTGACGATATAGATCCTACCACCAAGCAAGCACTAAGTGTTTTTTTTTTAAATATGGATTTTATTTACAGTGTCTTTTACATTGGAATGGGTGAAAAAAAATGACGGGAAGGAATTAGCCGTTGCAGATAACTTCAGCTTTTATTGCCGATCACAACATGCGAAGACCAGTATCTGGAGTTGCACCTCTGGAAGACCTTGTAAAGCGAGGCTGATCACCACGAATGACGTTAAACCTTCGGATCGGGAAGTGATATCAGCTAACTTGGAACACACGCATAAAGCTCCATCGTTTGTAATTTGTGATGGAATTTACATAAAAACTTAATTGGCCTAGCGGAGGCAAATGGCTCGACCATTACGTTTAATTCGGTACCACAAAGTGAGTTATAACATTCATTGAGCATAGTTATGCAGAGAGAGACCAACACAAAAAATTATTAAGAGTTGTGGAGTATTTGATGGCTTTTTTTTAAATATTTTTTTTTTATTATATAGTTAGTTTTGTCCTGGTCAACATTGGCGCAAAATCGTGCTCTATAGAAATGAAAGGGAGAGGCCTTTGCACAGCAGTGAGATTTTACAAGCTTCTTCTTTTCGTGTGGTTACTGACTAGCCTGGTGTCACAGTTTATGCTGCCCATGGGCCTCTGACTTGGCTTCACATGCCGTCGAGAAATATCTCTCAGGAATGCCGGTTTCCTCACGATGTTTTTCTTCACCGTTTTTAAGCAAGTGATAATTATACAATATGCACATGAATCCGAAAAGTCAGAGGTGCGTGCTTTGGGTTCGAACTCGAGACCTATGACTTGGCAGTCCGATGGTCACACCACTAGGCTATTACTGATGTTGACAACATAACATGTTACAAGCTAACACTACTGTTTTCAGTGAAGCAAATATCATTGTAAATGCAGGAAGACAAAACGAATTTTAAGTAATTAATTATTTTTTATAAGAAAAATAATTGATTTGAAAAACAATATGCAATTTCTGCATATTTTTTTTTAAATTCCACAGTTTCTTCTTACCTTCGTGTGTCGGTTACAATCATATAATTATGTTGTGCTCTTAAATTGTGTGAAAACTTTTTCTTATTTGTATGGTAAAATCTCATTTATATTCCTTTTAAAATTTAAGTATGTCGTTGTTGATTTTTGTACCTTATAAATATTTTTTTGAAACATTATTCTGTTTTTTATCAATTAATAATTGTACTTCATACTGCGCACGCGCTTTTGTGACCAGTGATTTTGGGTGTCAGACAGCCTTAACGCGAATTTGAGTTAACGTTATTACTTACATAAGAATAACACTGTTTGAGAAATTATTGTAAATAATTGTTTAAAAATTACTTACATTGTAAGCGTTTTTTTAATGCAAAATTACAAAAATTATTTCATGCCTCTTTGTTTCTAATACTATTATAATCATTTATTCATTCAGATACATATAAATTACATATTTAAATATTTCCCTATAGAATTAAAAATAACTAGAATACCTAAAAAAATTATTGTCCTTTTATTTTTGTTCAATTGAAAAGAATGTGGACAATGAGACTGTAACCAATTATCTTTAACATTTTAATCTAATGCAGCGTACATACCTAGCTAACCTAGTCAAATTCAACAAATGACGAACGTTCGTTGGTGTTTGTTGGCCTTCGTTGGCTAGGTGTGTACGCTGCATTCGCTGTAGCTTGGTTGCATGACGTGCCAGATTTCTGTTGCATAGATTAAAAATTATATTCATGTTATTTTCAGTGATTGAATGGGTACGGAGAGAAGATGGCAGAGAACTTGCTGTGTTAGACGGATACACGTTCTATCGTCACAAGAATTATAAAAAGACACAAACTTGGAGTTGCACGCATGGGGCTCCATGCAGAGCCAGGCTGACCGTCTTCACCGACTATATACCTTCACAACGCGTCATAGTATCTGGAATGCTGCGGCACCAGCACCCATGTCCAACATTTGTTATTAAAAATGGGCTTTATTATAAGATGTAAATTCACTGCTACAGTCATGACGAGCAGTGTACTTTGTATTATTCTAGTCAAGATGACAGCATTTTATATTTATTGTGGTATTTGTACTTAAGTATTTTTTTTTATTTAGGTTTATTTGAGTCAGTTTCCACTAAACGGAAAAATCCTAGCACACTTTTTTGATGTCACTGAATAAAGAACTCTAGCTCAGGCATGCTCGAGGAAAGGGGATCCCTTAGTTTCGTATAATTTTTAAATTCCTAATCTACTTTGGCATAACGAGTTAGGCATAACTTTCATTGGCATAATAATACTTCGACATAATATTTTTTGGCATACTGTTTAGATAGGCATAACTATCATTTGGTTATATTTTTTCGGTGTAATTTTGTAGATTAGGTTAGATTAGTATATTTAGAGAAACGATGCTTAAAAAAGTATGCGTAAATATGATTAGGATAAACAAAAGTATGCCATGTTATATTATGTGTTAAAATTTTATGCAAATGGTTAGGGAACCGAGAAAGCGTTTGATGTCTGCGTCGGATTTTATACTTAAAGTCAACACTGATACAGTTCTTTATTCAGTGATATTAAAAAAATGCGCGAGGATTTTTCCGCTTGGTGGCAACTGACCCTTAGTCGTATAAAGTTTTTTAAATTCGTACATTTTCTTAACAAAAGTACATTTAGCTTATAATTTTATACATGATTGCTAAAATAGGATGGGAGATTTTGCCCTGAAAATATGAAATGAATTGTGTGTGTGTGTGCTTTTGTTTGAGTGTGTGTGTGTTAAGTGTGTGTGGAAATGATCGAAGGTCGAAGGCCTCGATGCCCGGATCACCGGATATGGCTTGTAATTTTATACATGATTGCTAAAATGGGAGATTTTGCCCTGAAAATATGAAGTGATTTGTGTGTGCGTGTTTGTGTGTGTTAAGTATGTGTTGAAATGATCGAAGTTCGAAGGCCTCGATGCCCGGATCACCGGATAGTAAGGACCTAGCATAAATATCGGTAATGTAAGTGAATTTTGAATCGAAAATACAACTGTCCTATAATAATATCCTAAAATAAGGTTTGAGCTACACGATGGCTGATGCATGCATGCCGTCAGTTAGGATAGGTCAACTCAAACCTGGTATGGCACTTTCCTCAAAAGGCCCTTCCAGACATTGCCCTACATTGTTACACTCGCATAATTTTTATACCACAATATCTGGACTTTAAAAGAGACCTTGATCTCTGAGTTTGTTTCGGCATTTCTTCTCAGAGCTAGTCAGACAGGAAATGCCACCGCCATCTAGTGTTAAAAAAACCTTACATTGACTCGTAAAAGTGTCTGTAACAGATTTATTTACCGAAATAAAAATCATTTTTCTATAACATTTTGCTTTATTATTTGCGACATGCACAATTTGTATCATACATAGATATGAATACAGTTTTTAATTTAGCTTAAAAGCATTCGTGTTAGGCGTACTGGTCTTAAAATAATAATTTACTCTGCGGTAAGTGCGATAGGCCCTATCCGATGTACCGTGGTTGCGCAGCTGCCCTGACTGTGGCCGTAGGATAGGACATCGCATTTTTAGATATGGTACTTTTTATTTGCCATTTATTCACCAAGTAGAATAACTGCTTCGTTGACCTAGTGGTGGCAAACGCGACTGCTGATCGTGAGGTCCTGGGTTCGATCTCCAGGTTGGGCAAATTGTTATTGGATTTTTCCGTGTGAGATTCCTCAGTAGCAGCCCGGAATTTGGATTTGTGCCCGGTTGATGGCAATAGGCTCGCCCCCTATTACATTGGACTTAAACATAACGGCGAAATGAGGGTTACTATACACCTCTGCCCAACCCTTCGGGGAATACAGGCGTGATGTTATCTTGGAATAAAATCTGACCTACCTACTTATTTTACATGATGACTGATGCATGCGTGACGTCAGTTGGGACAGGTTAACTCAAACCTGCTATGGCACTTTCCTCAAAAGGCCATTCCAGATGTTGCCCTACATCGTTGCACTCGCATAGTTTTTATACCACAATGTCTGGACTTTAAAAGAGATCTTGATCTCTGAGTTTGTTTCGTCTTTTTTTTAGAGCTAGTCAGATAAGAAATGCCGGCGCCATCTAGTCAAAAAATACATTCTACATTGACTTGTAAAACTGTCTGTAACATTACTTAGGATTTATTTAATGAAACAAAAAACAATTATCATTTCAGTTAAATGGGTGACAAAAAAAGATGGGAGGGAGCTTGCTGTGTATAATGGATTTACATTCTATTGTCATAAGACGTTTTTGAAGACTACAAACTGGAGTTGCACTAAAAGGGGGTGCAATTCAAGGCTGATCATCACCAATGACGTCAGAGCTTCGAATCGCTACTTAGTATCAGCTAAACAGAGACATGAGCACGAACTACCAAAATTCATCGTTTGTAATGGGATTTATATCAGGATGTAATAAGCGATGTCTAAATTGTTTTTTTTTTATTTGGACTTTTAGATGGTCCTAGCGAACCGCTTCTACTTAACCGGGCGAGACCTGATGGGTCTCCAGCCAAGTTTGATTTGTTAAGCACGACTAAGGGTCTCATAATTTTGATCCTGACCTCATTTTGACCGAGTATTCGATAGTTCTTTTAATCGAAAAAATAATCTCTGTTCGATTTCTCCTGTTGTGAAGAAATTGCTTTTGTACCAGTTACGAGTTTTTATGGACCAAGGATTATTTTGTGTTCTAGCCAATTGAGCATCGCAGTTGAATTACTTACTTTATTATTAAATTCGAAAGCAGCTCTCCAATTTACTTTTATTTATACTAAAACTCTGTGTATATATTTTATTAGTTTTAACTATTTTTCATTTACCTAAATAGTATTGAATGTTTAAGTAAAAGATTGTAACCACAGTGATGAATTATAAATACTCTCGTACCTACTGTAATTTTTAAGATATAGTTAACTTTGTTAAATACTTATCGGTTCCGATTTTCCGCCAAAGAACAAAGTATTATCAATAAATTCTAAGTGCCTATGTTATTTTTTCAACGATAATAATATTGTTCTTCCATCTGTATCTCTTAAACAACTGGACCGATGAATGGGATCTCTAAAAATAAGTGTCGTTTCTCTAAATAATTAAATGTATTTTAGTACTTAATATTTGAGTTATAATTGTATGTTGTAAGGCTTAGAACAGTTCTAGAGTGGAGACCGCCAATCGGCAAACGTAGTGTAGGACGTCCTGCGACTAAGTGGAGCGACGATGGACGTAGGGTAGCCGACAGCGACTGGAGAAGGAGAGCCGAAGATCAGGCTCAGTGGCGTGCTTTGGGAGAGGTCTATGTCCAGCAGTGGACTGATGTAGGTTGATTATGATGAAGGCTTAGAACTTATTGGCGATCTAAATTACTTTTACGCAGGTAATACAGTTCAGTCACAGTTTTACAATCCATACAGTTGGGCAACGTCTAACATTAAAGGCGTTGCCCAACTATAACCAAGTAAAGGTTAAAGGTAGTTCGATCTTAGACCTAGCTTCTCTCCTACCCCTTTTTTATCGTTGGAATATCCTCATGGATGTCCCTCGCCCGGGGAAGGCGAGCGGGTCTGCCGGACTCTTACCGGCTAAAAACCAACGGTGTTCCTCCTCCTGGCAGTCGGCCGGGGTCGCGGGATTCGCAAAAGCATGCAGTGCAACCCCGGTATCCCGATCGGTACCCCGTTCTGGTATAAAGTCCCATATAATAGGTGGCGAACCTATTACCAAAAGGGCAACCGCGTACAATTAATAACTGTAGGTACTAACTATCGGTCCCGGTTGTCATATGACAGTCATTACGGGTAGTTAGATGCCCAAAAGTCTGACAACTGGTCTAACTTTTGGATATCGGCATTGCCCAGTAACTGGGTTGCGGAGGTCTGGTGGCAGTCACTCCGTGTAAAATACTGGTATTCAACCGCATCTGGTTATACTGTGTTATCGGTAGCTGGTAACAATGGAAAATTTTGACACAGGAGGGTAATCGTCAAGATGAATTAACGTTCCCGAAGTTATAAAAACAGTGGTGATTGGACGAAGCGAAGGATTCCATGTCGAACCGCCGAAGAAGTCTGACCTTTTATATCTGATTTGCTTGTCCTTATTTTCTGATCTTCTGTATATTATTATATTGTGATATATTGTGAACTAGCTTCTGTAACTAATCACTAACCCAATTAAAAGTACTCTCAGTGGTGGAGAGTCTATGTTGGTTTAATTTACTTTATTTACCATGATCCCAATCCTGACATACCGATATTAGCTATAACTGTAATGATAGATTCACTCCTACAAGATTCTGTTATATGTCTTTTATAACTGGAAGCTGACCCTAACACAATTGGGAAAAGGCTAGGTAGAATAACGTTTGCGGGATATCGTACGAGATAGTCAGACTATGATGGCTTTTCTAACGTGTTATGACGTATCTGCCGAAGGCACGTCTGATTGGCTAGCGTAAACTGGGGACCAATTCTGCTAACAGAAACCTTGATAAATCGCAACCGAATCGAAGGGTTATTCCTTTTGACCTCCAGTCCTTCGTCCCCACTGGGGGTGAATAGGATTTGTTTTCCTATTGTCCCCCAGTGGGGTCAACGGGAATTTCTATTCCTGTTCGTCCCCATTAAAATATTATGATTACGTAAATTTCAAATAAATCACAGTATATTTGTTTTAAAATAAATGTATACATATATTTATAATATTAATTATATTATTATTTTTTTTCAACTTTTTATTTCATGTTAAAATAATGTCGATATCAAACCACTATCTATATATCTAAATTTTAATGAAAAATTAAACGTTTAATTTTAGTAGGGGACAACAGGAAATTATAGTTTATACGTCCACTTCCAATAAATTGTAGTGGGGGACAACAGGAAAAAAAAGTCCTGTTCACCCCCAATAAATTGTAGTGGGGGACAACAGGAAAAAAAATCCTGTTCACCCCCAGTGCGGACGAAGGACTGGGGGTAAAAAGGAATAACCCGAATCGAAGCCGAACCGTTCATTCAGACGGTTTTCATTAACATAACTTTCAAAATGTGGAGGAACGAGGTAAGGTGTCCCTCCAAGGAAAAGGGAGGGTCCTCTTACCAGACGGGTCTTATGCCTGGCGGGCTACTGCCCAACGGTTGATGTTGGGAAGTTGTACATATACCATCTGCGTGTCAAATATTGATATCGCGATGCAGGATTCTGTGACGTCATATTTAACAGTTGTCATTATTGTCGCTGTAGTTTGCTACACAATCGTCGTGCTGCAGAGTTCCCATGTGGCGTGGTAGATGTCGCCACAGTAGCACTGACCAGTTGATTGCCTAGCTTGACTGTTAGTGAATTTGTATTATCGAACAAAATAGTAACAACTATAACTTTATTTTCAGTACTGCAGTGGGTAAGGAAGAAGGATGGAAAGGAATTAGCAGTTGTGAATGGCTACACCTTCTATTGCCACAAGAGTAACGTGAAAACGAAAACCTGGAGCTGCACCAAAGGGGGGTTCTGCAAAGCGCGGCTGATCATCACCAACGACATCCGAGCTTCACAACGAACCGTGGTATCAGCTAAGCTGGAGCACGTGCATGCGCCACCAGCATTTATCATTTCTAATGGGTTTTATGTCAAAATATAATTAGTAATTTTTGGAATTCATGTGAATATTAATACCCTCTGTGTATAGTAGTGATATATTTATTGCAAACCAAATTTTAGATATAACCATTGTTGTAATAAATCAATGGATACCATTAATGTAACTGTAGCGTAGAGTCACTTACATCAAACACTAAAAGCAGAAACAGAGACGAGAAATCAGCCACATGGTGCAGATAATATGACTTTCTAATAAGTTAAATTCAAATACCACTTAAAACATAATCAGCCCATTACTGTCCCACTGCTGGGCACAGGCCTCTTCTCAGTATGTGAAAGGCCTTAGTCCACCACGCTGGCCTGGTGCGGATTGGCAATAAACACTCACCATCGAGAACTTTATGGAGCCCTCTCAGGTGTGCAGGTTCCCTCACGACGTTTTTTCTTCACCGTTAACGTGAGTGATAATCAAATTCTGATCCGCACATAAAGTGCCACTTACACTATATTTATTAAGTTTATCTAATTTGCGTCTAATATTACGTATTCGTCTATATCGTACTTAAGGGCCCGTTAGAACATTATTTAAAAGGCTCAAGTATTATAATTTGCTTTTGGTGTGTGTCAAGTGTTAACCATTATAACGAATATCTATTTATTTCTTCTAGAGTGTATGTGTTTGTGTCCGACACTTAATTTGCAATTTGTGTCCTAACTCCTAGTGTATTAGCTTTATACATATGAATGACACTATTGTCCAAATATTATTTGTAGGTACTTATAGCTACAGAGAATACCTATATATCCAAACCTTTGTTTCCTGGAAATGTGTAAAAAATGTATTCTACGGTTTTCGAGATCAAGGCTGTAGCCAGGAATTTTGTTCCGGGGGGTTAAAAGTAATTTAATTGTATGATGTTTCAGGGGGGTTTGAACCCCCAACCCTCCCCTGACTACGACCTTGTTCGAGATTGGTTGTGCCATGTTGTCTTCGTAAAAAACGGGGTGGCTTCTCTGTTGGCGTGGATGTTCTAAAAGTAACAAAGAGATTTGGTCAAAAGAATGGGAAGGAGCATCCTCCTGTCAGCACTACAGTGTACTGCGACCTGGTGGTAAGAGACTGCCAAGTGTGGTGATTGTGGCAGAATCACCGCTGACCGAATCATTACAGCTATTGAGAGGCCCATGTTCAGTAGTGAACGTGTATGGGGTCAATATGGTGATTGTATTGATAGACATTTGGTTATGGGTTCT
This sequence comes from Amphipyra berbera, assembly GCA_910594945.2. NCBI lineage: Eukaryota > Metazoa > Arthropoda > Insecta > Lepidoptera > Noctuidae > Amphipyra > Amphipyra berbera. The sequence goes on along the minus strand of OU343128.1, from coordinate 16,786,084 downwards.
GAAGATTTGAACACCCTCTGTCCTTTCATGGATGTCGTAAAAGAAAAGACGACTTTTGCCCGGTACTTATGGCGGCCAAAAACGAAACGTTCTGCTTACCTATGGTAGCATTTTTTATTGCTAAACTTCGATAAATAGATTCTTTAGCAAATTTTCTCTGTGCAGCTATAACATGTATGGCAGGATATGAAATGCAAAGCTATAGAGTCTTTGCTTTATTATTAGTTATGATACAAAAGTTTTAATTTTTAACCAGTATTGGCCATTAGAAAGTAAGTCAAGTAGATTGTCAACAGGCATCTTTCTGATCGATTGATCTCCAATACGTTTGCCAAGCGTATTGATGATGGCAGTTTTCTCATGCTCTTTGATTGTAGCAGTCTATGAGGTCTATGGAATGGATGTTTACAGACATCAGAAAAACGCGGTCAAAACTTAATATGTAGTGAATAATCCCTTCACAGTCATAAGTAGAACGTTCTATTCTGAAGTTCCACTAGAATGTAGAAAAAAATCTTAAACCATTAAAGTAGTTTATTTATAAAGCTTAATAGGTAGGTAGTATTACTTTCAGTACATTTAGATATTAATAATGACTTTTACTTAACAGCGAACATACAGGTATATTGATAACCAATAAGTATGTAATAAATTAACTGTGGTGATTATTTTTGTTTTAATTTAGCGTTTATTCTGATTTTTCTCATATTCGTCCTGGGCAGTCAGCCCCGCTACCAAATTTGCTGACAGGCTAATCTTTTTACCACGGCATTAGCTCGTCTCATTTAGCTCATACAAGAAAAGAATTTCACGCATAGTTTCTCCAGCATTATAAGATGACCATCACCAATTTGAAGCCAAAGTGAATAAAAACACCCCAGTGCTCTTGTCTGACAGATCTAAGTTAGTTAAAACTACATTAAAACGACTTGGTGAATCTGTGTTCGAAATTCTGTAGGACAAAGAGCTCCCCCCCCACCGTACAGTATAAATTAGAGATGCAAGTCAGCAGGACAAAGTCGCAAATGCCTTTCTTGAGACCAGAGAGTTTTAACAGACGGCTTCATTAAGTATACTGGTCTATCGCACCTGAGTAGACTAAAACCCAAACGAGCTAGGGAAATGGCTAAGACAGTGTCCCGAGAAAAGAACAATATTAACATTAGTTTTTTTATTTCAGTAATTCTGTTGGCGAAATCACGGTACTCAGGGAAACATCTGGTCATGTTCAACGACTACACTTACTACTGCAAGAAACAATGCAAGAAGACCAAATACTTCCACTGGTATTGTTCTACTCATAATTGTAGAGGGTGCAATGCTAAATTGAAATTGGACGAAAAATTTGCTATAGTAGGCCTTGAGAATGAGCATACGCATCCTCCCGCGAAATACTGCATCCATGATGGACAGTATATAAAAATTTAACATCCGCACCGCAGGCGACGTGACAGAACGTTGCCAAATTCTGTTCGGGCGGCTATACGCGTCTCTTCTTGCTTGTCAAGTTTGCATGAACAATCTTTTTTCGCAAATTTACATGGGTACCTAAAATTTGGATCATCGTCATCATTGACTGTCCTTTTCCTCCTACTGCTGAGTAGGCATGTGCCTCTCTTTAGTGGTCTATGTTTCTCATTTAAATACATTACATCATGTTCTTTCTGCGGACCTTTCTGTTCTGTCTACCTGTCCGGCAGCTGTTATGTCAAAATGTCAATCTAGATTTTAATGCTTGTGCAAAATCGTCTCGGCCTTTCCCATGTAAGTTTGTACGAAGAGAATTGTTCATGAAATAATGGATGTTGCCGCTTTTCCTACAAAAACACTCAAATCAAGAGATCGATTGTTTCTTGGATGTTATTTCTTTTTCACTAATTTTAAGTTCCTTAAAATATTTTCTATTATTTGATTTTATATTTAGACATGATGTTAAGAAAGATACTATCAATATTTTGGGTATTGCAAAAATTGTCGCAGTTAAAAGATTGATATGAAATTTATTTCTGATGCGATTAACTTTATGAAAAATATATATAGGTATAGTAAAGAGACGAAAGGATCTTGTATTAGGTTTCCTCTGCTTGCTCCAAAAACTAGCCATAAGTGTCTACTTACAATGTAGTGTTTGCTTTTATCAAAGATTTATTATTTTTAACCGAAAGTTTATGACAAAGTATGTTCAGGCTCCTCTTATTCTGCAATACCGTAGCATCGATCTTGAATAAAACGGTCTGTCGTAGATTCGGTGACCTACCTACTTTTTATTGAAATTCCAATTCTCTCGACTTTTTCTCTTATTAAAGTTACACGGCGAGGAATTTAAAGTTTGCTTTCAGCATTACCATCACAGGATATTGTTGAATTATATTTTGTAATTTTATTTAGAATAAAGGGAATCATAATGTTGTTTAGTTGTTTTATGGATAATTACCATCTAATGCAGTATGCAACACGATTGATAACTGCCTCGTTGGTCTAGTGATGGCAAACGCGACTGCTAATCGTGAGGTTCTGGGTCCCCAGGTCGGGCAAAGTATTATTGGGTTTTTTCGAGTGTAATTCCTCAGTAGCAGCCCGGAGTTTAGATTTGTGCCTGCTTGATGGCAATATGCGCGCCTCCTATTATATGGAACTTAAAAGGGGGGTGTTACTATACACCTCTGCCCAACCCTTCGAGGAATACAGGCGTGATGCTATGTTATATTATGATTATAAATTAAGATTAATATAATTCGTACAAATTCGAGATCAAGAAGATTTCCGAAGCGCATTACTTATATCGTAATACTGTACGTTTTATTCTAGATTTATATCTATTGGCGATTGGAGGGGCTCGTGGCTAATTACCAACCGCGCGGATCATAGGATTTGCGAGGTTAAGCTGCGCTTGCTGCCGTCAGTCTGTGGATGGGGGACCGTTCGTTACACATTGAGATCCCCCTGTGCCTTGGAGAGCACATTAAACAGCCGACTCCGGGTGTCATACGAATACCTATGACAGTCGTTACGGGAAGTCGGAAGCCCGAAAGTCTGTTAACCGTCGGCAATCGGCGTTACCCTGTAGTTACAGGGTAACGCCGATTGCCGACCCAGTTGCGAACCCAGTTGGGTTGCGGAGGTGTGATGGCAATCGCTCCGTGTAAAATACTAGTACTCGGCCGCATCTGGTTAGACTGGAAGCTGACCCCAAAATATTTGGGAAAAGATTAGGCAGAAAGTATTAATTGGCGATTGAAAATTAAATTACTTTGTTTAATGGACTAACACGAATACATCGTATCAAAATATGAGTACTAATACCGATTTTTTACAGGAATAGAATTCATCAAATCGCAATTAGGATCAAATCTGTTGCTATACCGGGAGTACAGATACAGTTTGCATTACAAGAACGGCTGGAATCAAACTTCTTACTGGAGGTGTTCCACGCACACCGCTAGAGGGTGTACCGGCCGCATCACTGTCTTCAATGAAATAGAAGTACGTAAAGAGTCCCCACATAACCACAAGCCTGTAAATACCAAGAAATATTTGTAGGCTTCAAAAGGTAATACATCCAAGAAGAAAATTCGACAATCCACAAATTTTATCTAAATATTTCAAATACACGGTGATTTTTAACTCACTGTTAACTTTTCAGGACGTGAAAGTACTCATGATTATAAACGAATTTCACTATGGGACCCACTACGAAATAGCAAAAAAATTACACTTATTTCATAAATTATCATCGGCTAAATATTGCATTTTTGTATGAAACAGCTGATATTTTTTTCGATATATCAGAGTTGGTCTTATAGTGAAATTTACTCATAATCATGAGTACTTTCACGCCCTGAAAGGTTAACAGTGAATTAAAAATTACCATGTATTAACTATTTTCATCGCCTTGAGGTATTTCGCCGTATAATTTAATCAATCAAAATATAATAAGATTTAAATAAATGTCTATTAATCAATGATATTTTTATCATTGTTATAAATCCTGTATTTCTGTAGCCTGTTAGTGTAGAAATAGATTTAATTACTTATTCAAAAAGGTTTTCTTTATCAGAATTATCATTGACCATGGAGATTTTGTTTCAGGTATCCAGTACGTCAAGTCCCGTTCAGGCAGACAGATGATACTCCTGAAACAGTACACTTATTGCCTTGTTTGGCAGTCTGCGTCAAAAACCTCGAGTTACTGGCGATGTTCTTCCCAAAAGGGCAAGAAATGCGAGGCAAAACTTTTTACTGATATCGCCGGCAATGTGACTGGGAACTTTGATCATACACATCCTCCGTATAAGTATGCTAAACTAAGAGGAATGTATTTTCGAATTGGGTAAATTCACGAACAGCATATCAACTAATAAAAAAACCGAATGAAAATATGAAATCCGATGTAAAAAACACGATTGCGTGCCCCATTTTTGTCTTATATTTATTTTATGAAATAAAATTCTTGTTTTGTATTTATGAAATAAGATTCTTGTCTTGTATTTATAAAATGAGATTCCTGTCTTGTATTTATGAAATAAGATTATTGTCTTGTATTATAGAGTAAGATTCTTGTCTTGTATTTATGAAATAAGATTCTTGTCTTGTATTATAAAATAAGAGTCTTGTCTTGTATTTATAAAATAAGATTCTTGTCTTGTATTTATAAAATAAAATTCTTGTTTTGTATTTATGAAATAAGATTCTTGTCTTGTATTTATAAAATGAGATTCTTGTCTTGTATTTATGAAATAAGATTTTTGTTTTGTATTTATAAAATAAGATTCTTGTCTTGTATTTATGAAATAAGAGTTTTGAGCTCTCTCAATGTTTTACTACGGTATAAGTATAAAAATGTTTAACCATTAAGGCTGTTATACACGGTGCAGATACTATAAGATATCTGAGCTAATATATTACGATATCGCTTTTCATAGAAATCAATGTACTAACACACATGGTGCAGATAATATATTTTTATGAAGATATAAGGTATAATTCTGAAGATACCAACCGATATCAACAGATTCTATCAAATAGAAATATACGTGAAGATAGTATCTGATTCTGAAGATACCAACCGATATCAATAGATTCTGTCAGATAGAAAATATACGTGAAGATAGTATCTGATGATACAAATTTAATTAACGGACTGTATCGGTTTTCATATAGGTATTATATTATGTTTTTCATGTGTAACACCTTTAGATACTATAAGTTTTTACGCACAGATACTTGCAGATAAAATATTATAGTCTCGGCACCGTGTGTGACAGCTTTTATTTGATTCATTCAATAATTTATTCACTTAATATAAGTAGGCATACAATATAACACCTAAATGGTAGGATAGTTATATGCAGCAACATATTCAGCTGTGTTTTGTGTCTTAATTACATACTTACCTATATTATTAAATAAAATTTAATTGTATTAGGAATGTTATAATTGTCGTCCTATTTAGAATGTCGTGAATTTCAACATACTTCAAGTAAATTGGAATTCACTTCATAATATGATATTACCATGTTTTTTTTTTTATACGTTGCCCTACACTTGGATTTCTCCTGTATTGTGGGTGCGTTTACAGACACAAATCTTCACATGCACAAACAACCAGACCCGGAACAACTATCTGTAGGCCATACAAATATTTGTTCCGTGCGGGAATCGAACCCACGACCCGTAGCGCAGAAGCCGATCGCTCAGCCACTGCACCAAACGTGTTGCCAAATATTATGCCGTGTCTATTATGTAATACCTACTAGGTAATTAAATTATCATCAAATTGTAATAATAAAACGAAGGAGAAGACCTGATAACCCAAAACATTTTTGTTATCTTCAATTATATTTACTGATATCATTGCTTCTAATCATCCCTATAATATAATGATGATTAATAATGGAATTCAAATAAATGTCATTCAGTGTTTTTTTTTATATCATTGCTTTTAATCCTATATTTTCTTATCCGTATAACCTATAATAGCATTACATGTAGAAATAGACTTAAGGCCAAATACTCAAACGCTACTCAATTTTAAGTTGCCATTAAGTCTCGTGCTGTCACTGTCACTCTAAGGCGAAGTGACAGAGACAGCACGAAATTAACAACTTAAAATCGAGTAGCGTTTAAGTATTTGACCATTACTTATACAAAAAGGTTTCTATTATCAGAATTATTATTGACCACGGAGATTTTATTTCAGCTATCCAGTACGTCAAGTCCCGTTCGGGCACCCAGATGATACTCCTGAACCATTACACCTACTGCCTTGTCTGGCAGTCCCCAACAAAAGGCACAAGTCACTGGCGCTGTTCTTCACATAACGGCAAAAAATGCAAGGCTAAACTCATTACTGACATCACTGGCAATATGACTGGAAACCTTGTTCACACACATACTCCATACAAGTATGCTGTACTTAAAGGAGTGTATATTCGAATTGGGTAAATTCAATGGGAATGAAAGGCGATTCCGTTAACCTGCGAGTCTGGTCATAGACTAGCAATATTCTAGGTACTTATATTACAACTATTCTTATACACAAATACACTACACACGGGGGTCCATTACACTTAAGCGTTTCATAGATTTTGAACTAAGCGACAATACGATGTTAAATTTACAGCTGTATTTTTACTACTTTAAGAATTATTGTTGTTTGAGCATAGCGTATGCGCAAACACAAAAGGCATTTGTCGGAACTCTAAACAGAAAACATCAAAAACACTTAAGTAGATTGGACACCAGTGTGTCGTCTATTTGTGTATTAAAATTGTTGTAAAGTAAGTTTCTAGAATATCGCTAGTCCATGACCGGACACATTGTATATGAGAGCCTCCATTGTATACTGATAAAACTTTGACAGCTAACTTAAATGAAATGATTGCGTGCACACTGGCTTATTTAATTGGCAACTATTTATTTTTTATCATAAATTTTGTAAGACGTTCATATTTATCATTGTTTACGGTTTACTCACGTGTAATTTTTTCCAGAATTGCCCGACTAGTTTGAGACAGAAACGGAGCCCAATCATGAGCTGAACACGCGGCGTCGTCACGCGTCTAAAATTTCCATTTGGGCTGAGGCTTGAGGCTCCGTTTGGCACCCGAAACTAGTCGGGCAATTCTGGAAAAAAGTGCAAGTGAGTAAACTGGAAACAATCATAAATATGAACGTTGTGTTTAATTAATTACAAATGTGAATTTCGGCAACTACTTTTGTTTGTACGGTGTTTAATTTAAATTCATGATGTAGTAACGAGTTAACAGATACGCCTTTAATCGACCATATGCTATGATATAGGTTTAAGAATGTATAATCATTATTTTATTCATTAAATCATTATTTAATTAATATGTGTACGTGTAGGCAAACAATTATAGGTGGTAGTTAGTTATAAGTATTAGTAGTAGTTAGGTAGGTAGTTAGTTACTTGAAGAGGCTCTTAGCTAATTAACAACCACGATGATTTGGGAGGTTAAGTTGCGTTTGCCACGATCAGTCCATTGATGGGTGATCGTTCGTTACACATTGAAACCCCTCCGTGCCTCGGAGAGCATGTTAAACAGTCGACCCCGGGTGTCATACGAATACCTATGACAGTCGTTACGGGAAGTCAGACGGCCGAAAGTCTGACAAGCGGTGTAACCTTAAGATATTGGCATTACCCTGTAACTGGGTTGCGGAGGTCTGATGGCAGTCGCTCCGTGTAAGATACTGGTATTCAGCCGCATCTGGTTAGACTGGAAGCTAACGCCAACATAGTTGGCAAAAGGTTAGGATGAAAAAAAAGCTAGTTATTTTCATATTCTTCTGAAGTTAGAAACGATTACGTAGGAATATGAAATTATAAAGAATGTCATACTTGTAATTGTATTAAACTATTAACAGAATTTTACGTATTAGAGATTTCCGGATTTTAATAAGATATTTCACTTCATTTTAAGTAATATCAATTTATATTAGGTATATTTTATAATACCTACTAGGTCATTAAATAAAGATCGTCATTTTAAATTATTAATTTGATTTTTTAATTAGATTTTAAACATTTCCATTCGATTTTTTGTCCCTTAATTGAATTTACTTAATACTGAATCAATATTTTTTTTAGATTGGTACTCACTCAGTTTAAGTATTTGTTTAGATTTTTTGATATTTTTAATTTTATAATTGTAAAGTTTTTGATTACTTTTAATTTATTTGCTATTGTATTTTAAGACTTATACGACAAAATTCGACTCTATTTAAAAATATATAGGTAAGTTGATCCTATTATTCTACATAATAGATCTATTAATATAATGATATTTACTTGATGTAAAGGTTCTTTGTAGACGTATTTAAAATACAGAAAACGACATTATTCTATTTAAGTAGTATTTAACAAAATTACATACACTCCAAAATAAAAAAAAAAACAATTATTAAGTCTTTCACATTGTGTGTAAATTTATCAAATATTAATTAAATAAATGATAAATAAAAAAAAAAAAACTTAGGAAATTAATCTCATAGAATTGTCTAACCGTTAGACAATTCTATGAGATTAATTTCCTAAGTTTTTTTTAGTCTGTAACCCTTAAGATTAAGCATTTTTTCTTATACCTATGTGTAGCTTTCAATACAGATAGTGCCATCCACGAAGATGCGCCCCACTCTTCATCTAAATAGCGTGTTCTCTCTCACTCTAAGATGAAGAGTGAGAGAGAACACGTGATTTAGACGGAGAGTGGGGCGCGACTTTGTGGATAGAACTATCTATAAACATAATAGAATAGATTATTTGTTTAAGCTTTTGCATAAATAAATATCTGTATTAGAATGATGAATGTCTTACTTACCTATGTCTAAAGAGGTAAACACGAATAGTACCTACCACCAATACCAACATTTTTTTTTGTCTAATTATACTATTGTTTTATTTTTCAGACTTCAAGTACGTAGAAGCCCGATCAGGCTCGCAACTCCTTCTAATCAATGACTTCACATATGCCTTGGTATGTAAGAACTTGAAGAAAGGTATTTGTCGATGGCGCTGTTCTACGCACAACTCTAAAGGGTGCCTAGCCAAACTCGTCACTGATATTGAGAAAAATCAAGTATTATCTGGGAGTCATAACCATAATCATCCTCCATTCAAATATCATTTACATCAAGGGACATTCTTTCGAGTTAAAATTTGAACATACCTAAGGCTTCGTTTATACTATCAGTGGTAAGCAAAACGTTCCGTTTTTGGCCATAGGAACCGGTCAGAGCGTTTATGGAGACGCGATTTCCGCGCGTATTTTTTGAGTTGTAGTTATATGTATTGTGAGTATTTTGTTGTCTAATAAATATGATTTCTTCTTCTTCAATACAATACAATACAATACAATACTCTTTATTGTACACAAAACAAACAAGAAACATTACTATAAAAATAGAGATGTACAATGGGCGGTCTTATCGCACTAGGCGATTTCTTCCAGACAACCTTTGGATGGACATGAAGTGCAAGAAAAAAAGAGAGGTAGTTCACAGTGTAACAATTAATTAGGAGACATTCAATTATGTACGTTAAATAAACCTAAAAACACAAATAAATAAATATTATAATTATACAATAAACTTCAATGTTGAGTTTACTTTCACATCAAGTTTATTTCGGTTTTTTATACTAAACTAGCTGTGTCCTCCCGGCTCCGCCCGTAGCCTATGTTACTCAGTGATAGAGTAGCTTTCTAACGGCAAAATATTTTTTGAAATCGGTCCAGTAGTTTTTAAGTTATTCGTTACATACAAAAATACAAATCTTTCCTCTTTATAATATTATAGTATAGACAAATAATAACACTTGCTTTTAATGTTTAAATATATAACCTTTTAACTTCTCATTTCTTTATTTACCTTTATAATGTCTAAGGTGCAACTTAATAAAGAAATTGCTTAATTTTTTAATATTTTTAACCAAAAAAAAATAACGTGCAATAAATACCTATATAATGTATTGACAACATCAACATTTTAGATCATCTTTTATTTCATAGATATGAACAGGCAATAAGCTGTTGGTTGTTTTGCCAGGCCCGAGGTCAGCAATAACTTACCCTGCAGCTATACATATAATGGGACGCATGGATAGAAGAATAAACGGAAAGTTCCGTCAGAAACGATGTACAGGATGTTATAAAAAAATGAAAATATGGGGTTATTCCGTCGCTGAAGCAAGGAATAAGGCCGCACAGGTTAATACTGAATGTCTTCAGTGCAAAAAGGCATATTGTCTTAACTGTTTCAATGAACACCATTTCTAGTCATTGTTGTGTGCGCATCTGTTGAGTCACCGCACTCAACAGCACCGTGAAGACGAAGGAAGGCGGGGCGAGCGGCGCGTCATCAGCTCCGCGGTCAGCCGCGCGCGCCTTCATACCGGCAGTCAGCTGTTGCACCTGACCAGTAGGCTAATTCACGTAATTTCATGACGCGCCGATGAAGTTGCAGTGACGCTGCAGTTAAGTTTAAGTTTTAGTGCTAAATGGTATTCTTGTAATATTTGAACTGCGCGTAAGCTACACGTAAGCTGCGCGTTAACTGCGCGTCAACTTCACGACAGCCAAACTTACCTACGGTGTGGCCATACGAGAGAAAAAAAAATACTCACTAAATAATCGAATAGAATCGATTAAGTTTCAATGAATATTACGTTATAAAATATTAAAATAATATCACAATACTGATTTTAATGCTTTTACTTGCCACAAAAACAAATAATAATATTTTGATTCACAATAAAAGATATAATTTGCTAAAATTTGGCTGAATTATGGTTTATCATTGCTGCATAAAACAAATAAAACTGTCAAAACAAGAGGAGCGCCAAAGTTGAAAAAAAAAACAAAATAAATAGTGCTAATTAAAAACAAAACTTTATTAAGGTATGTTTAATATTAAAATATATTTATGGATGTGCAGTGAAGTTTACTTTACGAAGAAGTAGCAGTTTAAATTCCTTCCTTGTATGTTTTAGTCATGACTTCGCGAAAATCTGTTTCTGTGCGGCAAATAGAACTCCTTGTGATACTCCATATTTTAATATTGTCACGGGCATCCCTTGTCATGGGAAACTTTATATATTCTGTGAATATGCTTCTTGTGTTATGGGCTTTGGTGACTTGTCTGATGGCTCTTGAGACAGTAGGCTGTGAAACACCATGGGACTTACTTTGGCCCCTAAGGTTTATAGGACCCACTAGGGTAAAAAGCCGGTGTTATGAGAACCTGAAAGTTATCCAATTATAATTAAAGATTACTGTCAAATAAATTTTGTATTTTGCATTATGTTTGTACCAAGATAAGCAGTTTTTAGCTAACCTTTGCTTGCACACTTAATCCATCATTCCTTCTCTCCTTTGGAATACACGTTCCTAGTCGGCAAATTAATTGCCGGGTCACATCCTTGCTCAATCGCTATGTTTTTATAAACTCCCGATCTGATAGACGGAACGGATCCACATTAATTCTACATCAACGTTGAGCTTGTCGACGTTCTCGATCGTCTATTTCATTTGATAGCGTTAGAATGCTCAAACCCAGACGAAAACTCATATTCCCTAAAAATAAATAAAAAACATTTGAAATTTAATTGAACGTGACTTGTAGTTAACAAAAATGTCTAATTATTTAACTTTTACTCACAATACTTAATTTTAAACACTTAAATTCACTAATAATACAACTTGATGCCAACAAAAGTAAGTATTGAGGAACTTATGTTGCGCGTAACCAAAGCCACACGTTGATCGAAGTAAAACTTACAAAAGCTGTCATTTGAAACGTCAAATGAATACAAGAATATCCACAAAGTTGCGTTCGGAATCACGCACTAATGACGCGCAGCAGTAGAATGCTGATAATGCGCTCGCGTGACGCGAACTTGACGCGAGCGTATCTGACAGCGGTTGCCGATACTACGTGAATACGAAAAGCGTTGTTTTGATCGAAACTTAACTGCAACTACACTGCAACTTAACTTCTTTAGTTACGTGAATTAGCCTACAGGCACGGCTGCGCTCGCGCATATTAGCATTTTAATTGTTAGACCGATCGACCGTTTTTATATATTCTCAATTTATTTTATATTACCAATACAATCATGTTATACAGTCCACTTTTTTATTTATTACTCCACCACGAGCTAGCGTCGCGACACATCTCTATCTAAGGCTGTTCACACGCAATGACGCAAGTCGGACCGACTTTAGCATCGCACTGAAGAGGCCATTCCAGTTTCACAGCCGTCTCGCTCTAACTTCAAGCCTTATAGTTTTGAAGAGATTTTAGGTGATATTGAAAAATGTAACCTGTAGAAGTGTCATCACAGATATATAAACAGTAGTTTTATTTTAATATATGATTTATATAGAAAAAAAAACAAAAGACATTTTTCTTTCTCCTCCTCTTTCTAGGCAACAAATCAAGACGAAAATATGTTTCAAATATTTATACTTAATGTTATCCTATACATTTTTCAATCTCGCCTAAAATCTCTTTAAATCTTTATAAAAAATCCTCAAAAGTTAGAGTGAGATGGCTGTGAAACTGGAACGGCCTTTTAACGGAGTCGCGCATGGCTGTTGCACGGCTGTCGCTTAGCCGCACGTCTCTGTAGTGCGCACGCGGTTGTCGTCGCTCCGACTTGCGTCACCGTGGGGAAACCGCCTAAGGTTTAATAAAGATCGTGTTGTGAAAACAGCCCTTCATTATTTTGAATTATTTTGTTCTAATATCTGTCACGGTTAATGTTAGCAGTGATAGCCTAATGGTTTGAACGATGTACTGCCAAGTCATAGGTCTCGTGTTCGAACCCAAGGCACGCACTTCTGACTTTTCGGATTCATGTGCGTAGGTACCTATTGTATAATTATCACTTGCTTAAAAACGGCGAAGGAAAACATCGTGAGGAAACCGGCAGGCCTGAGAGATATTTTTCGACGGCACGTGAAGCCAAGTCAGAGGCCCATGGGCGGTATAAACTCTGACACCAGGCTAGTCACTAACCACACGAAAAGGAGAAGACGGTTAATGTTAGGTGAATGGATAAAGCTTACTTTATCCAAATAAACCTAGTTCTTTCCAAGGCCTTTGGATAAAATCCAAAATTATTCCAAATTTCGGATATTATCCAGCTATTATTGGATAATGTTAACTTTATCCAGACATAATTGGATAAAGTTAAAATTATCTAAAACTAGCGACCCGCCCTGGCTTCGCACGGGTGCAATGTAGATACTAATGTGGCATATAAACTTTCCTCATAAATCACTCTTATCTATTGTTGAAAACTGCATTAAAATCCGTTGGGTAGTTTAAAAGATCTAAGCGTACAGACAGCGGGAGCGACTTTGTTTTATACTATGTAAAGATAATGATGAATGATGAAATAAATGAAAAAACATGGATTGATTTATATTAGGAACTGCCTTCGCTTCATATTAATTAAAATAGGTCGAAACATATTGTTAATCCGAATTAGAGCACCCCAACTCCACCTGGTCAGACACTGTCTGTCCTTAGAGTGCTATTTTTTATCGTGAATGGCTGAATGCTGACCTACATACGATAGGTGACTGGTCCAGTAAATTTGGAGTTTCCGTTAACGTCAGCAAATGCCAAGCAATGCTGATGGGCAGCTCGTTCCATCTACAAAACATTAATACTAATCACTTAATGCCGATTAGATTTAATAATTTAGTTATACCACTGTCACCTCATTTAAAGGATTTTGGTTTGCATATCGACAGTAAGTTAAGTTGGAACAAGCAAGTCAATCAGGTCAGCAAGAGCGTCACTTTCACACTGCGATCTCTCTATAGATTTAAACACTTTCTCCCGTCTAGTATTAAATTACTTCTGGTCCAGTCTCTTGTGCTTCCCATTATTGATTACGCTGATGGTTGTTACTCTGATGTATCCCAAGAACTTCTAAACAAATTGGATCGACTTCTCAACAATTGCATTCGCTTTATTTACGGTCTTCGTAAGTATGACCACATTTCCTTTTACCGTTCTCAGCTTAAATGGCTGCCCATTCGTCAGAGAAGATCCCTCAGATCTCTCTGTTTGCTCTTCTCCATTTTAAACGATCCTTGTGCCCCTGGTTATCTGAAATGCTGTTTTCAGGTTTTGGGTAGTTCTCACAGTCGCAACCTTCGTGCTTCTGAAAATTTGCTCCTTCAGATTCCTTCTCACCGTACGGGTTTCATTTCCAATTCCTTCGCTGTCTCAGCAATTAAACTTTGGAATGTGCTTCCCCTTGATATTAAAAAGGCTCCCAACAAATTTTTGTTTAAACGCAAAGTCCGTGAATACTATCTGAAATCGCTGCTTCCCTAGTTGACGTTTACAGTTTTCGTCATAATTATAATGAGTATTTATTAGATATACCTACACATTGTTCTTACTTTTTTATTTATTTTTTTGCTTATATACATATTATAGTAATATTCTATATATATATATATTTATTATATATTTATATATGTATTTATAACCTATGTCCTATATTTATAGTTGTTTAGTTATCCATATAGTTAATTATGTCGCAAATATCCATATTTATTTATTTTTTTGTGCCTCTCTTTTCAATGCTTTTCTCTTTGACCCAAAGGTTGACTGGTAGAGAATGCCTTGTGGCATTAAGTCCGACTTATGTACCACCATTGTGCATTGAAGTATTAAATAAATAAATAAATGGCTTTACATTAATATTAAAGACTTCATGCTTGCAAATTATGACAATAGGATTGATGCAAACTGAAAACCGACACGTGCTCAGTCCCCGTACCCCGCCCGTTGCTTGCCTGCGCGGCGCTTTTCCCTGTTCGCCTCTGCTACTTAAACATTGCTTACCGTACGTTATCGCCATCGCCATCCTCTTACACCCATATTCTAAGACGTTCCTCCAAAACTGACTTGACTCATACTCGACTCAGGCCGGCCTCGAAAACACCTTCAAAATTGTATTCTTCGTCGCAATTTCGAGCGAACTTTGGGGTTCCTCGACACAGTCATTACGTCATCATTTGAATTATCTGTATCGCGAAAATAACGCCGCGATAAATACTTGTAAGGATTATCGTAAGCATATTCGATAGTCTTCAAAATTAATTTTTCTTACATACGAACTTTGACACTTCCTTCCTTAAGGTAGGTTCCGAGGTATAAGGTTCTCGACAAGAGGAAAAATCTCGAGTCGAGGACGATTGTGTCAACTATAGGCTGAGTCGAGGTGGAGTGGAGTCGAGTAAGTTTTGGAGGAACGTATTAGAATATGTTAGTCTTCCTCCTAGCCTTTTCCCAACTATGTTGTGGTCAGCTTCCAGTCTAACTAGATGTGTCTGAATATCAGTATTGTTCACAGAGCGACTGCCATCAGACCTCCGCAACCCAGTGATTGCGCAATACCAATATCCTAAGATTATATAGTTTGTCAGACTTTCGGGCTTCTGAATACCCGTAACGACTGTCGTAGGTATTCGTATGATACCCGGGAACGACAGTTTAACGTGCTCTCCGAGGCACGGTGGGGTCTCGATGTGTAACGAACGATCATCCATCCACGGACTGACCGCGGCAGCTTAACCTCGCAAATCATATGATCCGCGCGGTTATTAATTAGCCATTAGCCCCTCGTATCAGTATAGTGTTAAATATCTACTTCAAAATAACTGGCAAAACTTTACAGAGTCATTAGGTATCATTAATGAACACAAAAAACAATCTATGTTTTAATTAATTAGATAACAAGAATAATTAATACCTACAGTAGCGAAGAACGCGCACATAATAGGTTTTATAACATCACGTCTGTATTCCCCGGAGGGTTGGGCAGAGGTGTATATTTACACCCTCATTTCGTCAGTTAAAGTCCCATGAAATAGGGGGCGAGCCTATTGCCATTAACCGGGCACATATCCAGACTCCGGACTGCCACTGAGAAATTCCTAACGGAAAAACACAATAACACTTTGCCAGACCTGGGGATCGATCCCTGAACCCCATGATCAGTAGTCGCAACTGCGACCACTAGACCAACAAGGCAGTAGTAGGTTTCTTTTTATATAATTATTAAAAGTTTAGGTATGTTTTATTTAATTGTGTTCCAGTGACGTTTCGCCAGTTATTTTGAAGTAACACCGTATGTCAGTTTTAGGTTACTACCTACACTAATTTAATTGTACCTTTAATATTTTTTCAGAATTGAAGTTCTTAGCGTCCAGAAGAGGCAAACCACTGATAATGTTACACAACTATACCTACTTTAACCGGAAAACAGCTCCGAAAGGCAACACTTATTGGCGCTGTTCTACTCATAGCAACAGAGGCTGCAGTGGAAGACTCGTGCTGGATCCAGCCAACAATATTCTATCAGCAAACTATAATCATAGCCATCCTGCCTGTAAATTTACTGATCAGCCATGAGCACTAATATGTATATACGTAGCGGAATTATGACACAACTTAGAAGTCGCATTGGCAAACTTGATCAACTTGATCAATTAATGGCAAGTGCTCATTATCGTGCCATTCAAACTTATTGCGCCACCGTAAAGACCATTTTTACTGCAGCACTAATAAACATTCGAGATCTTGAAGTCGCACTCAGCTCGGAAGTGATTGGTTTTACGAAGTTTGCCGATGCAACATCTTAGTTGTGTTGTACTTTACCTATATTGACGAGGGAGTTGCAATGGAAATCTTGAATTATTGTTAACATAGTATCACAGAACACATACGATTATATGGCATGTAAAATATGATATTATATACCTATATTTCATAAATTCAATTGATATTTAAGGAGAAAATTTCTCGAATTTTGCAACATTTATACAGTAGTACCTACCTAACAATAATTCCGCGTTCTTCAGGTGTGTATCGCTCCATTGCTTGTTGTCAACTAATTCTCTATCTGTCTACAACATAAATGTCAAAGCACAATGACATTTGACGCCATTTGCAAAAAATATGGCACATTCAATTTATGACATTACTTTTGCCCAACCTTGATGTTGGTGCTCATGATGATCTTTATTATTTAGAAAAATACACTCCCGGACATCCGAATCGAGCCACCGTACATTTTAGATGTGAAACATTTAATGCGGCGGTACGGATGTGAGAGCGGCTGTTGCGTGGCGACGCTCGCGATGGTAGACACACGACGGCAGACCTTCGTAAATTGTCGACTCACTTTGATTTGATGCGGCCAGTTTTCTTTCTTTTACAAAATGAGTTTGGATGTTCCTCGCGCACTTTTTTGATCTCACTGAATAAAGAACTGTAGTAGTATTTCCTTTAAGTATAAAATCCAACGCAGACTTTAAGCGTTCATGCCGACGGAGACGGGCTTTTATACATAAAAATGCACGGTGGCTAAATTTAGGAGTCCGGGAGTGTATTTGACAATGACATCATGTACTGCCTGAATCTACCCAGTGCTTAGCATGTGTATATCTATGCTTATGACGCTTACCCTGGTGCGTTACTCGCTGCACCTACATAAGCACTGGTATTATGGTGGTACGGTCACAGACGTTCATTGTTGAGCCATTTACCACCATTCATAATTTTGCCCTGTTTTACAACTGTGATGATTGACACGTTATAACAAATGACATGTCAGTTCGAAATTCATAGCAGTCATAGCCTAGAGTGGTGTGACCGTCGGACTGCCAAGTCATAGGTCTCGACTTCGAACCCAAGGCGCCAACCTCTGACTTTTCGGATTCATGTGCGTATTGTATAGTTATCACGTGCTTAAAAACGGTGAAGGAAAACATCGTGAGGAAACCGGCGTGCCTGAGAGATATTTTTCGAAGGCATGTGGTGGCAAGTCAGAGGCCCATGGGCGGCATAAACTCAGACACCAGGTTATTCACTAATCACACCAAGAGAAGAAAAAGAAGTTCGAAATTATGGACTTTTGTATAATTCGATAAAATTAAGAATAGTAAAGGTGGCTCAACAATCAATGTCTGTGACCGTACATCGTGGGCTAGTAAACGGTTGGTTAATCAGATAATTAATGTTGGTGAACACAACCCTATGAACATATTATAGGTAATCCAAGAAGTTTCAAATAAAATACATGAAAATCAAAATGCTATTTTTATTAAATAGACGGAATTAAATAGTTTTATGCTCGATTCCTATAATTTACGGAGCGTTATCTGTTAAAATTGTGACTCTTGTGTCTTTATCTTCTTCTTTACATAGTATAAAACAAAGTCGCTCCCGCTGTCTGTCTGTCCCTATGTATGCTTAGATCTTTAAAACTACGCAACGGATTTTGATGCGGTTTTTTTAATAGATAGAGTGATTCAAGAGGAAGGTTTATATGCCCCACATTAGTATCTACATTGCACCCGTGCGAAGCCGGGGCGGGTCGCTAGTTAATAATAAATCAAAGACCTCATGGCTATGCATAGTAGACCCTACCGTATGGAAGTAGCTAGATCACAGGTAAAAGTCGCTTACGAATCTATTTATATGCCCAGTTTGGTAACAAAACATGCTTCCATTGGTAAGCAAAACGATTCGTTTTTGTCTATAGGGACCGGGACTTAGTCAGAGTGATTACACAGGTCTGCGATGAAAAAGTTTTTTAAATAAATTCATCACAAACATGTAGATGATGTTGTATATAGCAAATATAAACTTTGTTTTAACGTATCACGTCACATTATTTTTGCATATGTATAGATAAATATATAATACTTCGTTAGATCAGTAAGCTCGTTTGTTTTTTTACAAAATTGATTCCATGATCTATATTTCTATTCTATATTCTATGACCAACCATCCTATAGTCTATTGTTACTAATCTGCATTTCCCCCGTAGGAAAAAGGAAAAAAAAAATTTTGGTTGTCATATGAGTCTGAAAATTCATTTTTTGAAGTCTCACATTGATTGTTTCCCAAAAAATCTAGGCGACTTGTTCTTCACTGTGAAGAACAAGGTGAACGGTTTCATCAGGACATAAAAGAGATGGAAAGAAGATATCAAGGCCGTTGGGACGTTAATATGATGGCGGACTATTGCTGGATGATACACAGAGATGAAATAAAAAATCATAAACGAAAACCAACAAAACGGAGCTTTTTTTCACAAAGGAAACGTTATTATTTTTTTTTTTTCTTCAGGTATAGCTTAATGTTGTATTTTAATAGCTGTAGACTCAATAAAACTTTACAAAATATCCTCAAATGATTCTCATTCATTTTATAAAAAAATTGTTTTGTTCTTTTTCGTATTCAAATGCTATATCATCTAAATCTGATAAATGTGACGTGGTATATATCATACGAATACCGTTTTCTATTACTTTTAAGAAAATTAAACAAATATTAACCATTTAACAAAAAAACTTTTCAAAAAAATAAATTCGCAGACCAGTGTTATTTAACCGATAGTTCTCGAACAAACAGATTAACTTGAATTTAAGTTTATTTTTCCTTATAATTATAATTATTTTGTATTTATTGACGGCATAAGGGAATGTACCCTTACTACGTGACCCATTTTTGTCAATTTTTTACCCAAGTGCCCCTGTGACCAAGCGTGGTATTTTGAAGACCCCCCTCCCCCCTGAACGGGTCACGTAGTATGGGTACGTACCCTAATGTATTATTTAAAAACCAGGCCTTTAAATGTTTGCCGCATATTTTGGCTCGGTTTTTCATCAAGACATACCTGTCCTCGATATAGCTGCGGCCCAACGGAGTAACAGGAATGAGAGTGTAGCCGATGCAGCTCGTATCGAAGTTGATGCAGTCTCCGTGATGGAGCTACAGCGTGCAGTGCGGCGACTAAAACCTTACTCTGCTTCAGGCCCGGACAAAATTCCGCCATTTGTAGTTAAAGATTGCATATCAGTATTGGAGCAACCACTATTATATATCTTTAATCTGTCACTAGAGACTTCTAGATATCCCCTACAGTGGAAGACATCTCGTGTTACTCCAATACCTAAAAGCGGTGCAAAAAATGATATTACTATGTTTAGACCAATAGCGGTGCTGTCGGTTCTCGGAAAAGTGTTCGAGTCTATTATTGATAACCGTATCCGACAACAACTAAACATATGGATGCCTGATGAACAGCATGGTTTTCGAGCATCTCGGTCAACGGCAACTAGTCATATTAACTTCGTAGACTATGTGACGACAGAGATGGACGCTGGAATGCAAGTGGATGCCGCCTACTTTGATTTCCGAAAGGCATTTGACGTCGTTGATAATGACATCCTACTATAAAAAGTGGCGTTAATCGGATTCACACCTAAACTACTTGCATTTTTTGCATCATATTTGCGAAATCGAACCCAGTATGTCAGACTAGCCAGATTTGAGTCTGATTCATACTATACTCGATCTGGGGTAAGTCAGGGCAGTACACTTGGACCAACACAGTTTATTATAATGGTTATGGATCTGCCGAGAACCGTCAGGACTACTAAATGTCTTCTATTTGCTGATGACCTGAAACTCTACCACGCTGTAAAGGGTCCTGATGATTGCCAACAGCTGCAAGATGATATAGACGCCGTAGTGAAGTGGAGTGTGGTAAATCGCTTGTACTTTAATGTAGCTAAATGCAAAATTATGACTTTTATACGCATACGCACACTGCTGCACCATAACTATAATCTGGCGGGTGCTCCGTTGGATCGTGTTAACGAAATACTATACTTGGGGCTGACATCGGATTCGCGATTAAATTTTAGAAATCATATAACATCTGCATGTGAAAGTGCCAATAAAATGCTAGGATATGTCATGAGGGTATCATACACATTTAAAGGGATAAGAGCTGCCCTGATACTGTATAAAGCGTACGTGCGCAGTCGGCTCGAGTTCAACGCTATAGTATGGGATCCACACGAGGCCAAGTACACCCTTTTGATCGAACGAGTTCAACGGAAGTTTGCTCGCTTTATCTATAAGAGAATGTACGGTTACTACCCTTACCTATATCCATCTTTGTTTGTTACGGGGATGGTAGGTTTAGACACCCTTGAACTTAGACGAAAATTACTTTTATTAGTTCACTACCACCGCCTCCTGACAAACAAAGTGGATAACCCAACCACGTTGGAGCGGGTGGGCTTAAAAGGCGTACCGAGTCGGTTTTTGATAGGTGAAGGCGTTGAGGGTCCTCGTCGACGGAGGGAACTGTTCGCGGCACCACCGGGCGTGCGCACACGTCGAGCTGCTGCTGCACCCACTGCCCGAGCAGTCACACTGCTGAACTATTTGCTCACTCAGCACATTGATCTCGATATCTTCCATGATAAGCCATACCAAATTTGTAAATATATATATCTATGCTTAAGTAAATATTGTCTAAGTCAAAGTTTGTTATAGTTGTTAAATTTTTATTATTGTTAGTATTAATTAAGTATTAAATTAAAATGTAAGTGATTTGGTCGTAAGTACTGTTAACTTATATTTTTAAAAATAAATAAATATATAAACGAAACAGAGGCGATTCCTTAACACATTCTGGTAGGTATGTAGTTTTAACCGACTTCGAAAAAGGTGGTGGTTAGTTAGATAGGATGCTTTTATGAGCGGTTATAGGAAATGGAGTATAGCTACGTCTTGATTTATGTCAGTTAAAAAAATAAAGTTTCTTTTTTCAGATATCAAGTTCATCAAGTCACAAAAAGGCCACCCATTGATTCTGCTCAATAACTTTACATACACGTTTGCTCATCTGTCCCAGAAAAAAGGTACCAGCCGATGGATATGTACGTCACACTTTCAAAGCAACTGCAAGGCCAAAATTATGTTGAATGCTGAGCAAAAAATTATATTCGCAGTTTTTGACCACAGCCATTCACCGCCCAAATATTATATTCATAATGGGGAATACATCAAATATCGATAACAACAGTTTAGTAGTGTAAATTCAAATAAAAAGATCCCTATCCATACCTTAGGACTATTATTAAGTTATCGTTCGATTTTTTTTATTAATTAATTCAGGTAACAATTTAATGGCTTACACAAGGTTAATCGGAAAGTGGGTACTAAGCCGCGGGCAACTCATTGTATCACTGATGATTGTTTTAAAGAAAGTGTTAAAATGTCAAAATACCATAAAAGAAAAAACCATGCAGAATGATTTTTATTTTAGTTTTTTTTTTAAAAACTCTTCATTTCGGCTTTAGTTACCAATTCAGAAAAAAGAGTTCTAATGCGTGCCCCCAAATATGACCTAAAATGTAAACACAGTTGATCATAGCTGAGGATAGATAGAATTTAGCGTATTTTTTATGAAATCTTTGAACAGCTATTTCTCTTAAAGTAATGACTTTTGGGTAACTTTGTAGACCAAAAGTTATCTATTATTATGAGTACTTTAATACCCTTTCGGCTCAGTAGCACCTTTCCGACTAACCTTGTATACCTTAAAGACTAACATAAATCTAATCTAATTTCTATTGAAACAAGCAGTAGGTACCTTTGTAAGTACTCATAATTGCAAACTGTTTTTCTTTCGTAAATATTGTATTATAAAATAAATAAATATACCTAGTATTATAAAAACATACATCATTAATTCATTTACTCATAAACTCCAATTTCGTTTCAAATACTTACGATACATCTTTATACACATTTAAAAGAATTCACAGCTTAAAACATAAGGTTACTGGTAACTGCCTCGTTGGTCTAGTGGTGGCAAGCGCGACTGCTGATCGTGAGGTCTTGGGTTCGATCACCAGGTCAGGCAAAGTGTTATTGGGTTTTTCGTGAAGAATTTCTCAGTAGCTGCCCGGAGTTTGGTTTTGTGCCCGGTTGATGGCAATAGGTTTGCCCCCTATTACATGGGACTTGAACATAACGGCGAATTGAGATGTTACTATACACCTCTGCCAAACTCTTTGGAGAATACAGGCGTGATGTTATGTTATGTTACAAAGTTAAATGGCCAGACTATATACCTAAGGGAACGTACCCATACTACGTGACCCATTTTTGTCAATTTTTACCCCAGCCCCCCCCCCCTCGGTGACCACCCGTAGTATATGACCAAGTGCCCCTGTGACCAAGCGTGGTATTTTGAAGACCCCCCTCCCCCCCCTATTTGACCAATTTTACTTAAAAAAAACAAGTATATTAACCTCCGAAGAACGATTTTTTTATGTAACACTTGAACCAAGTGTCACTTCAATAAACAGTTTAGCCAAATGTTTATTTATTAATTAAGTAACTATAAATGCTAATTTTTTTTCATTTTTTATTTCAGCTTGTCATTACATAACGTCGAAAAACGGCAACCAGTTGTTACTGTACAGACAGTTCACGTATAGCCATAACGGACAGTTGACAAAAAAAGGTACCGAATACTGGCGATGTACTAATCGTCTCAGACAAGGATGTAAAGCAAAACTGAAATTAGATAAAGATAAAAGAATTATATTTGATGAATTTGACCATAACCATCTACCGCCAAAAACGATTATCCACAATGGAAGATATTATAAAATTTAATCTATACTAATACCTAAGGCTGAAGAGTTTGTTTGTTTGAACGCGCTAATCTCAGGAACTACTGGTTGGAATTGAAAAATTATTTTTGTGTTGGATAGTCCATTTATCGAGGAAGGTTATAGGCTATATAACATCACGCTATGATTAATAGGAGCGGAGCATAAATTAAAAATGTTGCAGAAACGGGAAAATGTCCACCCGTGCGAAGCCGGGACGGGCCGCTAGTAAAAGTTATAATACAGGGTGTAAACGAAATCATGTAATTCCTTCAAATCTCGTGATGTACTGTTGACATTGATTAACCTTGCACGGGACAACGGGGGGTTTGATTAAATAAAAAAAAAATCATAACTTAAACATGCGTTCTTAACATGAGGCATTTTATCGCCCCGATTTAATTGCGCGGCTATCGCTCGCCGCGCGGTCATTTAACTCGGGGCGCTAAAATGCCTCACGTTAAGAACATATGTTAACCTCTTTAATATTTTTTTTATGAAATCCAGAATTTTCCCGTTTAGGATTAATCTGTCAGCAGTCATCACGAGGTTTGAAGGAATTACATGATTTCGTTTACACCCTGTATAGTCCCGGCGCGTAACTTGGCAAGAGTAGAGAAGAGAATTCCTCTCCTCTCTTTCATTCTTCTAAACAGACATGTTTAAAAATAAATTATTGCAATAACTGTAGAATAATGACAAGCAATAAAGTGAAAATTTTGCACACAAATTCAAGTCCTATGACAATACAACATTATAATAATTTCAACCTTCAACCTTCGAATCCTGATACTGCAGAATACTGCAAGATAAAACCGTTTAATTCAAAAGTTTTTTAAGGTATTTATATTTTATTTTTATTGTTCTACAAATTATAAAAGTTGGTTTTTTTTTCTTCGTGTTTAGGTACATACTCAGTCATGTAAAAACAGTTAGTTGTTTTTTTTTTCTAAGGTATTTCACGAAGTCAGAAACGTTGTAAGTTTTAGTCGTAATGAAAGAAAGCCCAATGCTTCTTGCGTGTATGTTTTCCATAACCCTGTATAATAATTATGTAAGGTAAATTTTATTATTAAACCCTTTTTTTAACCGACTTCCAAAAAAGGAGGAGGTTCTCAATTCGACTGTATGTTTTTTATGTTTGTTTGTTCCGCGATATCTTTGCCAATTATGAACCGATTTTAATGATTATTTTTTGTTTGAAAGAGTATTCTTTCGAAGTGGTCCCATTAAAATTTGGTGAAGATCTGATGAAGAACTTCGGAGATAGACAATTTGAAGTCGGTTTTATTTTTGTTAAAAAGTTTTATTTACTTGCCCATTTAACAGCAGCTCATATCCTATGTTGATTTTAATATAATAAAGCAAGTAAGTCAGTGACAACTTGTTTTATTTTTTATCCATATTTCAAAAAAAGTTATTACTACTAAAAAGGTTATAAGTATTCTGAAGTGTCTTTAATACCTATCTTAACTTTGTCCAATTTGACTACTAAACTTAAAATTCCAATTGGACACAATTTAGGCCGACGACTCACTTTGTATAGCGTTACTTAAAAATCGTTAAGGTGAGTATAGACTAGAGCATCGAGCGTCGGGCTCATTTTCCGGTTAGTGAAAGAGTGGCAATAGTGCGGCTCCGATGTTTTGTTACAAGTAAATGCTCTAGTCTATACTCATCTTTAGCTTTCCTAATGTTTATTTATTAAATGGGTAATTATAGATTCTAAATATTACATTTTTATTTCAGAGTTTAATTACATAATGTCGAAGCTCGGCAAGCAGTTAATTCTGTACAATGGCTTCACGTTTAGCGAGAATGGAAGAATGACGAAAAAAGGCACTAGCCACTGGCTATGTACCAGTCGCATAAGCAAATGTTGCAAGGCAAAAATGGTGTTAGACTCTGACAAAAGAATTATACTGGGCTCACTTGATCATAGCCATTCACCGCCAAAAACTTTTGTTCATAATGGACAATATTACAAGTACAATTAGAGTCCCCCGGACTGCAGACTAAACTATCGCCCGACAGTTGGCCAATTCTATTTTTAGAACCAGGAGGTTCTCAATTCGGCTGTATATTTTTTTTCTTTTTTTCTCACAACACAAAAAATAATAAATCGATTAGAATTTTTTTTCTGTTTGAAAGAATATTCTTTCGAGGTGGTCCCATTTAAATTTGGTGAAGATCTGATGAAGAACTTCGGAGATAGACAATGGAACTTCTCAATGACGAACAGTACACATAATGTGATTGGTAAACGAGCAGCGTCTTTAGTAGGTCCAACCATGTTTTAATTAAGGCCACTAAAAATAAATAAATAAAAAACAGTTTCAGAAGTTGGTGCTAATCCATGCTGAACCAAATTGATAGCACCGACTTCTGAAACTGTTAATTTTATAATATGGTAATTATTTTATTCCTTTTTTCGAAGGCGGTTCTATTTTTGTTAAAATGTTTTTTTGTAAGGGAAACCGAATCGTTATAATGTGCGCACTTACAAACATCTTCATACTGATTAAGAAACCGACTAAACTATCGGCCGATGGAAAGTCTGTAGTTTGCGGGGTGTCTTAGTATTAAAAGTTGTGCATTGTGTAGCTTTTTGATTAACACTTCCTTGTTGAACAGTGGGCTATTCATAACATAGGTAGCTTTAGGGCCTGTTTTACAATCGTCAGTTTACTCCTAACTGAGAAAAAAATATGACGGTTTGACAGTAATTTCTCTGTAGAAAATCTGCCAAACTGCCATATTATTTATTTTTCAGAAAATAAGTGTTATCCGAAGATTGTCAAACAGTCCTTTATCAATAAAATAATTACTTTTTCGGATATCAGTTATGAAGGCAAGTAAGTCTTTGGACTATGATAAAACTGAAAATCTTTTAGACATTCCAAAATAAATCGCACCGTTCGTCTATGTTTATACCTCTCAGAAACATTTACTTACATGCACACACAGAAATACAATATGTCCAACACACAATCTCACACAAACTCTCACAGACTCGCACGCACACCATTTTCATCATACATAATCGCAACATACAAACTTAATCTATTATACTAATAATTATTTTGTCTTAGTTTGTGGAAAATCAAAATTATATAAATACTTGGAGTGGAGACCTGGTGACCTGAAACACAGGCTTCGGCTTAGCTTAGGTACCAGTCACCCACAATATTTTTTATTTACTCTAATTAGGTAATATTGTATTTTGATTCTATTTTTTAATATTGTGGTGATAAAATAAATAAATTGTTATTATTATGAATCACTTGTGATTTGTTTAATTTATTATTTATATTTCTTAAATAAAGAAAAATACTTTGTAATTTTATGGGTTAAAGGTATTTAAGTTTTGTAATATAATTATGTATATATAATTGTAAGTACTTGGGTAAGTTTTAAGGTAATTTTGTGAACTCGCAATTTTAACAAACTATACTGGCCTGCAAAAATAAGTATCACACTTTTAAAATTGCAATAACTTTTTAAGTACACAAGATATATTTTCGAAGCAAAAAGGACTCGAAAAAGAGTTTAACTTTGTTACTATAGTTTCAAAGAAAGCTGATAAAATTTGCTATAAAACGTTTTTTATTTTAAATCTCTAACTTCTATAGTTTAGAAAAAATTGAAATTTTAAAAGTGTGATACTTATTTTTGCAGGCCAGTGTATATATAAAAATACTTATGGGCCTGTTTCATAACAGTCGTTAAGCCCTTAACTGAGAGATAAATATGGCAGTTTGACAGTTTCTCTATGGAAAATCTGCCAAACTGCCATATTGATTTTCTAGAGAGTTATCCGACGAAAGTGAATCGGGCCATAAGTCAACATTATTATAACATTTTAATAGGTAGCACGTAGGCTTAGTTTGTTGGTAGCTGCTGTAAAATGTAGGGATAAAATAAATAAAATATAAAATAAATTAATTCTTAGTTGGCTTTCATCAAAAATGAAAATTTTATAAGTACGCTGCAGCTGATTTATAGTTTTTTTCTGTAGAAGATTTTTCGTCCACATGATTATTTGTTAATATAATTATAGATTATAATTTATTTTATTTTTTCAGATTACAAATTAATAAAGTCAAGAACAGGCAAGCCGTTGATATTATACAAGAAATATACATACAGACATCATAAATATTTCCCAATTAAGGGCACCCGACACTGGCTGTGTGCTACTAGCAGCAAAAGACTCTGCAAGGCAAAACTAATATTAGATTTTTCTGAAAACATTTTAGTTAGCAATTTACGACATAATCATCCACCACCCAATTATGTTATATGCAATGGAGAATATATCAGAGTAGGATAAAAAGGTTTCTTTTTAATTTAATAAGTTGACAAAACTAACAAAACAAAGTTAACTGCCTCGTTGGTCTAGTGGTGGCAAGCACGACTGCTGATCGTGAGGTCCTGGTTTCAATCCCCAGGTCGGGCAAAAGATTTACTGGGTTTTTCCGTGTGGAATTACTCAGTAGCAGCCCGGAGTTTGGATTTGTGCCCGGTTGATGGCGGCGATGATAAACATAATGGCGAAATAAGGGTGTTACTATACACCTCTGCCTAACCCTTCGGGGAATACAGGCGTGATGTTAAGTCGACCCACCTGCTGGAAAGTGGCTCCTGCCGCTTATACACCCTACTAAACTACTACTAAAGGGGTAAAGTTGAAAAACTTCATGTTTCTCAAATTTCACCGTGACCTAAACCCTTCAAACCGCAACACGTTAATTCTGCTTGGCGACAGAAATTGGTATGGTGGTAGGAGTTTCCCCGACGAGCACGTTCACAAGGACCTGTACTACTACTAAGAGCTGATTTTTAACCGACTTCCAAAAAAAGGAGGAGGTTCTCAATTCGTCTGTGTTTTTTTTTAATGTTTGTTACCTCACTACGCCCTCATTTATGAACCGATTTGAAAAATTCTTCATTTGTTTGAAAGAGTATTCTTTCGAAATGGTCCCATTTAAATTTGGTGAAGATCTAATAAAGAACTTCGGAGATAGACAATGGAACTCCTCAATGAAGAACAGTACGCATAATGTGATGATGTGATTATGTTACGAGCAGCGTCTTTAGTAGGTCCAACCATGTTTTAATGAAGGCCACTAAAATGAATGAAATAAATAACACTTTAACCAAAATAAAACCGACTTCAACTTTTCGACCGACTTTTCGTTTTGTTGAAGTCGGTTTTATTTTTGTTAAAATGTTTTTTTCCAATCGTCAGATAACTTTTATCTAGGGAATAAGTTTGACGTTTTGACAGCTTTTGTATAGAAAATATATTTGAATATATATTTTGTATAGACGATTGAAAAATCTGCCCTTAGTGTGTTAAAAGGTCATAATTTATTTAGGTATTATCATCACGGTGCATAATATTTCAAAATATGTACCTATACTTAAATGAAAATATTATCTCGGTCTGAACGAAGTGTAATAAACTTAGATATTAATACCAGTATGACAAAGTGCAGTTAGATTGGTAACCCTGTATATAAAATTCCTTCGTTCATCGTTCTTTGCTTAGCTTTAAGATTGATTACTTTGAATTTCAGTTACGAATTTTTCAGCGAATTGATTACTTTGAATTTTAGTTACGAATTTTCAGTTTTTGACTAACTTTTATACTTACAGACTGCCTTTTTGGTCTAGTAGTCGCAAGCGCGACTGCTGAGCATAGGGTCCTGGGTTCGATCCCCAGGTCGGGCAGTGATATTGGGTTTTTCCATTAGGAATTTCTCAGTAGAAGCCCGGAGTCTGGATTCGTGCCCGGTTAATGGCAATAGGCTCGCCCCCTATTACATTGGATTAAAATATAACTGGCGAAACGCGAGTGTTACTAAAACAGCTCTGCCGAACCGTCCGTTGAATACAAGGCGTGATGTTATGTTTTTGTGTTTTATACTTAAAAGTAAATTGCAATTAGCCTTCATTCTTCATCAATCACAGGCCCTACAGTAATGTCATTATTGTTTCAGGTTTTAAATACATTAGATCAAGACAAGGCAAGCAGTTAATACTGCACAATGACTATCCGTACTGGCATTTCAAAACTTGCCGACAGAAGGGCACCAAACATTGGCTGTGCACATCTAGGAGTAGCAAGAAGTGCAAAGCAAAACTAACACTAGATACTCACAATACAATTATTGCTCACAATGATGGACATAACCACCCTCCTCCCCAATATGTTATTTGTAATGGAGATTATATCAGAGTTGCATAAAATTTGTGAATATCTCACGGTCAAAAGGAGGAACCCGTGGGTTTTTAGCCGGTAAGAGTTCGGCAAACCCCCTCGCGTACCCCGGGCGTGGTATATCCATGAGGATTTCCCACGATAAAAAAAAAGATAAAAAAAACGGATAGATCTGGCACAAAAATACCACGAGGCAATAGTAACATCGTCCATATGTCAACAATTAATAAGATATAAGCTTGTGTGACTGTATGCTTACGTACCTCAAGCGTGTGTCAGCCTATTGAGATGCGTTTAAGGCACACACTCACACAAGCCTAATCTTGGTAATTGTCGAAATATGGACGATGTCACTATTACCCCGTGGTATAACTGTCCCCGGTCTACCCTACTTAAGGATGTAAACGGTTTAACTCATTTACATATTTCAGGATGGCCTGATTATAGTCCGCGCACAAGTGCTGGTCATCTCCTGAGGTATGGGAGCAGCAGGAGGGGGGTGCGCGCGGTAGACAAGACAAAGCAAACTGACAGAGCGCGTCTACTGTTTTGCACCTCCTTCGGCCGCTCTCATACCTCAGACGGTGACTAGCACTTGCGCGCAGACTATAGTTTCACTCATTGCACGGATACCTCACGCAGTAGCGAGCTATCGAGTCCGGAGTATGACATAGCCAGTGTGTTATCTACTGGAAAACTTCGATCTGATACACGCACACAACTGACGCAAGACGGGCCGACGCATCGGCGCGAGCGCAGCGATATACAGCGTGCAATGTCCGCAGTTCAGCTCGCGACATTACCGCGTGAGGAAAAAATCAAAAAATCAAAATATCAAAATCAAAATTTTTTATTTCACATAAACCAATACAGGTGCTTATGAAACGTCGAATTTAGGTGCACGGTTCCAATTAGTTGTTTCCTATGGAGAAGAGCCGGCAAGAAACTCCATGGTTACTGAGCTCATGAATAACGGCTCTGTTCGAGTCCGAAACTAGTCGGGCCTTCCCGATGAGATAAACCATTTACATGCTTAAGTATGAATACTCATAGTATGTAAAAATATCTTAAGGTGTAAACCATACTTTATGTCTAACTGATGGATAGTTATAGCCGGTTCACACGGTTTGATTTTAGTTGATCAACAAAAGTTGAAACGTTTTGTTACTTCAAATTGATTCAATTTGATTGAAAGTCTGTTTAGACGGTTCAAATCGCATGCGATTTGGCAGTTGATCAACTAGAATCGAATCGTGTGAACCTGGTATTACCCACAAAACTATGTATTGTGGATGAATTAATAGTTCAGTCACAGAATGCAAATGTTGATCAAATTGGCCGATGGCCTAAATGTCTGGTAGATTTCTCTTTGTGGTATTTTTATTATCACCAGGTGGCGTATTATGATGTGTTAAAACCATCGCTGTTCTGGTGAGAGAAAGTGACGCAGCTATGCAGGTCGTAAAGCGCCGTCACATTCTCACAACGGAACAATTATGATTTTAGCACATCATGATACACCACCAGGCTGGTGGATGACATTATTTATTCTATTTATTTATTTACTATATGCGTGTCAAATCTTTATATCGCGATGCAGGATTTGTGACATTTCATATGACAGCTGTCATTGTTGTCGCTGTACTCTGCTTGAGATTCGTCGTGCTGCGTAGTTCGCATGTGGCGTGATAGATGCCGCCACAATTACAACTTACAGCTATTATTACAGATAAAACCCAATGCAATAGTGTAGCAACAAAATATTTTTTTTCAAATTTCGTAACGTATTATAATACATAGTTATAGATTGAAGATCAGGTTGTTATACAGGTGATGTTGTTGACTATGTAATAATATGACAACTAAAATAAAATTGTCACTTTGTAACCGTTAAAGGCAGCTAACGTGTACAATATCAATAATCTAAATGTTAGTTTTTACGTAATTTACTCCAACATGTGTGAGTTTTCTTATAAAATAAGGCAATAAAGACTGAGTTAACACCAATTGATAAACATCATGCACTAAATACGATTGATTTGAAGTTATAGTTAGGGCGCGTTCCCACTATGTCGTGACGATAAATTTATCGTTGGACGACTGTCGTCTCTAGCTGTTCCCATTATAACGACTGTTTGTGTCAACTTTTTTTATCGTTTAGCGACTATCGTATCTAGTTGTTCCCATTGGATCACGATGACATTTTATCGTTTCACGACAGTCGCTTTGTCGTTTGCAAATCAGTAGCAAGCCACGAGGAGACGATATTTTTATCGTGGCCACGACAGATAGTCGTAACAACGACACATTACGATGCCGTGACGATAAATTTATCGTTGGACGACTGTCATGCTAGCCGTTCCGATTGACTCGACAATCTGTCGTCACTGCAAAAACAAGTCGTGAACGACTTTTTATCGTGTCGTCTTATATGTGAACACCTCCATTTAAATATATACGCCACGACACTTAAAACTACACGACTATCTGTCGTCACGACAAAGTGGGAACGCGGCCTTATATGTAGGTATTAAAGTTTGTGTTGATCTGTGAATTCATATATCTACCTCTTAATTATGCGCATGTATTGTAATAAACTCAAAAGATCTCGTAAATGATAAATGATTTTTTATTTCTGTAAATAAATCTGTTAGGGCTTGGCCAGACTGCAAACGCGGGCGCGGGGCGGGTGCGGTGCGGCGAATTCAAACAGAAGAACTTCATCTGAGTGTCCATAGTGGGCACGCGGGCGCGGGAAGCAGCGCGGGTTACTTGGCGCGGGGAGCTCGCGGGTAGCTCACGCCATACCTCGTTCATACAAGTGGCCGCAGTGAGTGCGCGGGCGGCAAGCGACAACCCGCGCGGGAGCGGGGGATCTCAAACTAGTTCGAGCTGACCACGCGCGTTGTTGTGTTGGCATCTTCAAAATTAAATGTTGAAGAATTAATAAGTGCTATTCAAGCACGATCTGCACTGAGGATGTCGAAACATCGTTTTTTAGTAAGAATTTTCCAGTAAAAATAAGTCTTCTTCATCCATATTATATTTTGACAAACACTGGACACGACAACGCTCAGAATGAAGCCGCGCTCGACTGCGGACAGGTAAATCGCGCGCGTTCCCGCACCCGCGCCGCTCCCCGCACCCGCGCCGCTCCCCGCACCGCGCTGCCAGTCTGGCCAAACACTTACAGACACTTTTACAAGTCAATGTAATGTCTTTTTTTAATACTAGATGGCGCCGGCATTTCCTACCTGACTAGCTCTGAGAAAAAAAGCCGAAACAAACTCAGAGATCAAGTTCTCTTTTAAATTCCAAACATCGTGGTATAAAAACTATGTGAGTGTAACAATGTAGGGCAACGTCTGGAATGGCCTTTTTAGGAAAGTGCCATAGCAGGTTTGAGTTGACCTGTCCTAACTGATGGCACGCATGCATCAGTCATCGCGTAGCTCAAACCTTATTTTAGGGAGCTCAACAACCCGACTGCCGCACGACGCTACCAATCAGCCGGACATTTGCGTAAGTCACAAAAAACGACTCAAAACCGCCAAACAGTTAAAAAATTAGTGTATAAAGCTAGCCTACATGGTACTCACATTCACAATTTGATAATAAAAAAATAAGAATATGGCATAATAAAGGAAATATGCAATAATTAATTGAAAAAAAATATTCAATAGATGTCAAAAACATAAAAAAAAAATATTCAATAGATGTCAAAAACATAAAAAAAAAATATTCAATAGATGTCAAAAACATAAAAAAAAAATATTCAATAGATGTCAAAAACATAAAAAAAAAATATTCAATAGATGTCAAAAACATAAAAAATAAAATAAAAAATAATGTCATATAAAAATAATTTTAATAATTACAATGGTGTGTCTGTGATAACAGCGTAATTTTGATAACCCGTAAAACTGACCTATCTTTCTTAATTACTTACTATTTTAGTAATTAGCTTATTTACCTACCTTATCTATTATGAGTACCGAAATTGTAAAAAAAAAACATACTCATGTGCATTTTTTTAGATAAATAATCTAAAATATATGAAAAATTATGTCGGAAAAACAATGTAAATATATTTTTCTAAACCATATAATACTTTGTTTCAGATTTTAAGTTCATAAAATCGTTGAAAGGCAAACCATCAATACTGTACAAGGGCTACACTTACTTCCATTTGCGTAAAGCCTTGACAAAAGGCACCGATATTTGGGCATGCACGTCAAGCCGCAGTAAAAGCTGCAAAGCGAGATTCGAGTTAAACGGTCAGAATGAAATGATAACCGATGATTATAGCCATAATCACCCATCACCCAAATTTTATATTGTTGGTGGAAAATATATTAGACAGCATTGGCGATTTCCTTAAAAAAACTCGGTAAAAGACAAAGCAAAAGAGGTAATCATGATCGTATCATGTAACTTCCTGTAGTTTCTGCCAACCGTATGGTAAAAAGGCGTAGTGCTATGTATAATAAAATTAAAGATTTTTTTCGACTATTTTTACGTATAGTACGACACAACTAAGAAGTCGCATCGCCAACCTTTATCGAACAACCAATGGCAGCCGCTCATTTTCACGCCATTCACACTAACGGGGTGTCCAGCATAAGCGACAAACGCGACGCGATGCGGCGGATGCGTGGATCGCAATCAAAATAACGGCATTCCCTACTGGCGGCTTATGTAGCGAGACGCGACGTGACGTGTATTTGTTCCGTGTCGTGTCGCGTTGCTTCGCAACGCGTCGCGTTTGTCGCTTATGCAGGACACCCCGTTATTGCGCCAGCGTAAAGATCATGTTTTCTGCAGTACCAATAAACATTCATGCTCTTGAAGTCGCACTCAGTTCGGAAGTGATCGGTTTTACCAAGTTTTCCGATGCGACTTCTTAGTTGTGTCGTATTATGTTCTGTATATAAATAAGAATCTTATAAGCTTTCCATGCCGTTTCATTAATTTTCAGATGCATATGTTTGTTTTGAATTTTGTATGTAACTAGAACGGCTTAGAGCCAATTCCATCTGAAGGTTCCCCGTGACCTTTATTAAGTAGTATGTTGTTTATAAAATAATTATAACAATAAAAGAATAGGTATAATGTAGTTTTATTAATGTATTGCTGTTTATTTAATACAAAATCGGAGTCCGATCAGTAATAATTCAGCTTGAGCACGAGAATGTTGTCGCTAATATAGAATAATGTAACAAATCTTGTCCACGTACTGAGGATCACACAAACTGAGTGCCCAGTTGATCAGCGTTCTGGGTACAGAAAATATGTCTAAAGGCTGGTGATGGGAGGTAAAGGAAAATTCCGAAAAACATTTGAACTTATTTTCAATTCATAGTGACGGGCTGAATTTGCTATTTCAGTTTTCGGTACCGCGACCCTTACACTCGGTATATTTTTCTAAACTATATACACTTTTTTTTCAGATTTCGAGTTCATAAAATCTATGGGAGGTAAGCCGTCAATATTGTACAAAGGCTACACTTACTTCCACTCGTTTAGAAACCTGAAAAAAAACTATGATTTTTGGGCATGCACGTTAAGTCGGAAGCGCTGCGAAGCGGGTTTAAAGTCAGACATTCACAATAAAGTAACATCCAACAGATATAGACATAACCACCCACCATCCAAATGTTATGTTGAAGGTACAAAATTAAAAAAATAAAAGGAATAAGAAGAAATCATAACATAACATCAATATTCCCCGAAGGGTTGGGCAGAGGTGTATAGTAACATCCTCATTTGCTCATTTGTGTTTAGGTTCCATGTAGGGGATGAGCCTAATGCCATCAACCGGGCACAAATCCGAACACCGGGCGGTTACTGAGGAATTCCACACGGAAAAACCCAATAACACTGTCCGATCTGAGGATCGAACCCAGGATCTCAGGAAGCAGCCCAATAGAAAAAAAAGGAAAAAAAGCATTAGAAAACGTTAATAAAATAGATACGAGTCGATTTTAGTCAATAGTTAGTAAGTTTATATTTAAAAGTCCTAGTCGTCCCGCACACACCTAGTTCTTATACAGTTTATTGATTTTGGGTATTTTATGTGTGTATATATACAAGGTTAGTCGGAAAGGGGGTACTAAACCGAAAGGGTGTTAAAGTACCCATAATAAGGGATAACTTTTGCACATACTACAACTTTCCCCAAAACTCGATAGTGTAAGAGAAATGGTTTTTCAAAGATTTTGTAAAACATATGCTAAAATCTATCTGTCCATAGCTATGATCAGCTGTTTTTACAATTTAGGTCATATTTGCAGTCACAGATTAAATAAATAATTTTCTGAATTCATAACTATAGCAGGTATGATTTTTTTTTGAAAAAACTAAAATAAAAATCTTTTTGCATGCAAATAAAAATTATCTAATTTTGAAATTTTAACACTTAATTTTAGTAAACATGTGTTCTTAACGTAAGGCGTTTCAGCGCTCTGAGTTAAAAGACCGCGCGGCGACCGAAAGCCGCGCAATTTACTCAGGGCGCTAAAATGCCTCATGCCCTAAAATTACATGATTTCGTTTACACCCTCCTGTATGTACATGTCTTAATAAATGGGTTATATTATTGTCATTTTTTTATGTGTATGCATATTATGTGTCATTATGTGTCACAATCAGGAATTTCTGGGAAACCCATGAACCAGTAATTAAACTTTTTAAAATATATTTGGCTATGTGAGGATTTTATGCCGGATACTCCATGCAGGAGGGTCTGGGTTCGATCTCAACCCGTATCACTGACTTTTCGATTTCATGTGCGGATCAGAATTTGATTATGACTTGCGTTAACGGTGAAGGAAAAACATCGTAAGGAAACCTGCACACCGGCGAGGGCTCCACGAAGTTTTCGATGTTGTGTGTAGTCTGCCAACCCGCACAAGGCCAGCGTGGTAGACTAAGGTTAAACCCTTCTCATTCTGAGAAGAGGCTCATGCCCAGCAGTGGGACAGTAATGGGCTGATTATGTTAATTTCCTACAGATTTCAATAAAACGAATTCCGTTTCAGAATACAAGTACATTACATCTTTAAGAGGGAAGAAATTGATAATGCACAATAACTTCACTTACAATCATCGGCGGACAGTTCCCACAAAAGGCACCGATCACTGGGTATGCACGTCAAGTCGCAGTAAAAATTGCAAGGCTTCATTAGTGTTAGACACGTTTCATAAAATAATAGCTGGCAATTATGACCATACCCATTCCAGCCCCACATATTATAGACATAATGGAGAATTTGTCAGATGGTATGATAAATCTCGCATGTCCTAACAGGTTCTTCTCTTCTTCCTGCCCTTATCCCACACTAGGTGGGGTCGGCACAATATGTATTTCATAAATCCATATTGTTAGAGGTTTTGGCTTATTGTTTTATGACCGGCCGCCTGCCTGACATCAACTCTCCTTGGGAATACTCGTTGCGCCATCGCGCGGGTGACCCGATATGCTTGTTAATCGTATACATACAACAAATCGCATGCAACAAGTTATACACATAAATAAATAAGAGCACCCATTGTATATCATGTAAAAGTTTTAATTAAAGTACTTGGTGCACAATAAAGAGAAAAAAAACCTCCGACAATGGATCAGGTACGACTATCAAAATCTAAAATATTGCGATTGTGTATCGCAATGAATGCCATTTTTTTGTCAGCCTTAGAACGCCCAGGGCATTTTTAATAACCTAAAATAATTGTATATTAAAAAGAAGTTTTACCTACATTTTTAAATAGACTTCAATAAGCAGTTTCCCAGCTGATCACATTTCTGTTTTTATTAAAATAATAATAGTATTATAAGAATATGATTTTATAGTTTTATTAATGTAATGTTGTTTGTTCAATACAACATCAGAGTCTTCTAGACAGTATAATTTATTCACAAGAATAAGCCCGAGAATGCCCTCACTGGTGGCTGATGTGACAAATCATGGCCGAATATTAACGGTTGCAATGTGAACAAGTCAGCAACCAGTAATTTCAAGGAGCTGAAGGGGAAAGTTGCAGAGATGGTAAAACATTACCAATAAAATACTAATATTATCAAATCACTTCGAAGAACTAACCGAATATTAGTATTTTATTTGTTTTTTTATTTATTCCTAGTTAATGTAGTTGCGCCTGCATGCTATACATATAAGCGCCGTCTTGTATTATTTTCTTGCAGTCTTTAATATCATGATGATTTGTTTCAGAATACAAGTTCATAAAATCAGTAAAAGGTAAGCCGTTAGTACTGCATCAGGGCTACACGTACTGCCACCATAACAAATTTGAGAAAAAAGGCACCGATCACTGGAAATGTTCATCACGTCGCAGCAAAAAATGCCAGGCGAAGATTGTGATAGATAGTAATGGTATTATTACACCGGGCATTTATGGTCATAGTCATCCACCCCCCACTTTCAACGTTCTTAATGGAGAATATGTCAGAAAGTACGATAAGAGAATGAAAAAAATTGAAGTACCGATATATTTTAATTGACTTCAAAAGGAAGGTTCTCCGTTCATTGCTTGTCTATGTATTACTAGCTTTTACCTGCAGCTACGCTTGCGTGATTTTTTTCACCTCTTTAGGGGAGGAATTTATAAAATCCTTCTTTAGTTGATGCTTACGTTATAAAAGGTACCTACTGTCAAAATTTCAAGTTTCTAACGCCAGCGGTTTAAGGCTGTGCGTTGATAGATCAGGGGACTTAGACAAAGTAACACCGCTTCGTAGCGCAACGATATCTAAATTCGTCATCGTCTCTGAGATATCGATAAACATTTCATAGCCAATGTATATCTATTGTCGCGATCGCTGTGTCGAATTGTTTATTCGTTAAAAAACTAAAATATTGGTTATGGTATCGAAAATTTAGCTGTCAGTGTGTCAAGAAGTGTCAAAACGGATCAAACCCGCGAACATTTTTGTTGTTTTTAAAATTTAATTATATGAATAAGCGAGTGTTGCGTTTAATCGTTTTCAAATTATAATAAAAACAATATTTTGACAGTGGTAAGTGAATAGAGTGTTATTACTTTTAGATCGTCTCCAAAACTTAATGATATCGAAATACTCATTTTTATAAGTGACCGATGTTCAAACGATGATGGAGTAAGAGTAATACAAAATGATATAATAAGTAACGCATCAATTACGTAATATCATAGTAATACCTAAGAGTATGTAATCACACAGCGTCAAAAATCTGCTGCTGAATGAATTCCGGCCATATTGTTTCAATAACTACAACATTTTAACATTCGTTTCGTTATCTTTTTTGGCGATCACGATCGAGGCGAAAGCGAACACTGAAAGCGCTGCTTGTCTACGCATTTGTATGGTATAAACACGATAACGATTCGTTACTTTATGGTTTCGTTACGAATTATAACATTGTCTACCAACTTGCGATAACGATGTCGATTGACCACGTGACTTAACGTGGCTTATGTCAATCCCATACATTTTAGTCTTTTCTAACTTCATTATCGTTTTTAAATTGTTACTTTGTCTAAGCCCCCAGTCAGTCAATCGGTTTCTCTTTTTATATTAATTTAATATGATTGATCCTTTTTAAACTAAGTCGCAAATTTTTTTAAAGTAATTGTAACAATGTGTAGGTAGTCACACATATTTTAAAATCAAATAATACCTTTAATCATATACAGAAAATTTAAATAATTATGTACCTAAGTAAAATTAAAAATAGCTAAAATAAATTCTTTTAAAATTAGTGAATATTCATAATTAATCCTATCATTATCTTTATTTTGAAATGTCTATAAAAATGTGTATTTATTGAATGTAGTGGTTGTTTCTAATTGTTACGGCACTAGAATAATATAACTCGTTTAAATGTAAAATACACAATAAGTGTACACATGAATAAAAATCATAATTTTCTTTGCCTTTTCCCAACTATGTTGGGGCCGGCTCTGAATATAACCAGATGTGTCGGAATTTATAAAAATAACATTTATTTAGATTAATTTCATTTATAATATTATAATAATTTTAAGTAATAACTGTTCTCGTATTATAAGAATGTAATTGAAGAATAATTTGTTATTTTATTGTCCTGCATTACCGCCACGAATTTCAACTAAAGAAATATTCGCAACGTCAGCACTGCCATACTATGGTATAACGCGACAACGTTTGGCATTACGTATTTCTTATGTTGCGGCCCCGCTTGCCCTTACACAACCATTCGTGACGTGTTGTCACGACAACGTGAACCATTCGTCAAATCCCTCCAATATGGCCCCAACAGCGAAACGCGATGTGAAAAATTGCTTGGCCACACATGTCGCGATAACGCGAACATTCGTCGAACACAAGATTACAGAGTTCAATGAGCTGTTTTTGTTTCAGATTACAATTACATCAGTTCGTTAAGAGGTAACCCGATAGTACTGCACAAAGGTTACACGTACAGTTATCATAAAAAGTTTGTTAAGAAGGGCACTGTTCACTGGAAATGCTCATCCCGTCGAAGCAAGAGTTGCCGAGCGAAAATAATCACAGACATTAACGGCATTAATACACCGGGCATTTATGGTCATAGCCATCCTCCACCCACTTTCAACGTTCTTAATGGAGAATATTTCAGAAAGTACGATAAAAAGAGGAAAATATGTGAAGTGTAATACTTTTAATCGACTTCAAAAATCAGGTTCTCAATTCATTGCTTATCTATGTATTAATTTAATAGGGGTCCATCGTTTCAATCACAGTCGCGGTTCAATTAATTTGAAAAAAAAAACGGTAGGTACATACTTCTATTTTCAAATCAAATAATATTTATAATCAAATACACAAACATTTAAATATTTATGTGTGTAAATAAAAAATTCCTTATAAATAAATTCTTTTCAATATGTAATGAATATTCTTAATTCCTTCTATCAATTTTCTTATTTTTAAATTTCTATAAAAATGTGTATTTATTTAATGTAGTGGTTGTTTCAGCGCTAGAATAATATGATTGTTTATGATTAACTTATTACAGTATAAATATAGTATAAAACGTAAGTACACAATAAGTGTATACATGAAAAAAAGACACGATTTTCCTAGTCTTTTTCCAACTATGTTGGGATCGGTTTGCAATCTAAAGATGCGTCTGAATATGTAAAAAAATAACATCTACTTAAATGAATTTAATTGATAATATAATTAGGTACTAACTATTCTCGTATCGTGTGTTCGTAATTTTGTTTTTTTCATACATACTGTACATCTGTACAACGCATTGGTTTCAACTGTAATGTTGTGCAAGTATATTTAAATCAATTAATAAGAATGTAATTGAAGAATAACTGTTATTTTATTCAATTATTGCCCTTGTTGCCTTGTTGTATTCAATTATTCCCGGCACCAATGCCAACAAAAGAAATATTTGCAGCGTCAGCACCGTCATACTATGCTATAGGGGCGACAATGTTTGGTACTAAGTACTTCTGCTGGGGCCACACCGGGATTTGGCGAATATTCGTGTGGCGCAAGCCCGAATACAAGAAATGTATGAGATTTCTGACAAATTTGTTGCTACACTCATCGCGACAGCACGAATATTCGCCTAAGTTTTTGCAGTTGGCCATTAACCGAACACAAAGCGTTTATCGCGATAACGCACCGCGATCGTCCGATAAGTCTGGTCGCAGTATTATGCCGGATTCACACTAGATTTACGTGTAGTATCGTGACGTAGGTATCAGTAGGTGTATCTGACACTATTGTATTCATATATTTTGTATGCGAGTCGCGTAGGACGTGACACGTAAAGCTGGCTTCCCATGGTGCGTGATTCTGCGGATTATCACGCATGGCCCACGACCACGGACAGCCACGCACCGCACACAAGGCTCTTCCAACGCTGCGTGTCAGTCTGTGTGGTTCTTGAGATTCGAAGTCATTTTGTCATTCCAAAATGCATTGTGAAAGAGAACGTATCGCTGCAGCTGCGGCTATTGTGGTATTTCTTAAAGAAAGTCTTTGCTTATGCGGACGCCCTCGCACGACCTCGCATCACCTAGCACCGCACCTTTAAAGTTACCGACTGGCCGCTGATCGGACACACCGCGACGGAAGTGTGTGAGCTACCACGGACGATACTCTTTCCATGGTGCGTCGATGCGGGCTGGTCCGTGTCCGTCCGCAATAACACGCACCGTGGGAAGCCTGCTTTAGTCTAGTGTGAATCCGGCATTACAGTCATCAATGAGCTGTTTTTGTTCCAGATTACAAATACATCACATCATTAAGAGGCAACCTAGTACTTCACAAAGGTTACACGTACAGT
This sequence comes from Amphipyra berbera, assembly GCA_910594945.2. Classification (NCBI taxonomy): domain Eukaryota; kingdom Metazoa; phylum Arthropoda; class Insecta; order Lepidoptera; family Noctuidae; genus Amphipyra; species Amphipyra berbera. Next base: position 16,743,986 of record OU343128.1, on the reverse strand, counting down.
TACCATAAAAAGTTTGCCAAGAAGGGCACCGTTCACTGGATATGCTCATCGCGTCGCAGTAAGATTTGCCATGCGAAAATGGTTATAGATAGTAATGGTATGATTACATCAGGCAATCTTGACCATAGCCATCAACCACCCATATTTCATGTTAGTGATGGTAAATATATAAAAATAACAGAGAGTTATGTAAATTAAATGTTTTCATTTCTCAATGTCACTGTTATTATTCAGGTCCCGTTTAATTTTAGAAATATACAATAACAATGTTTAGTGTTAATTCCGACAAACAGTTGATCAAGTCTGGGTGCAGTATGCAGCACCGCTCTCCCGCTCGCAAATATATGCAAATACAGGATGCGATTAATAAAATGCAACGTCTAACCCAAACCGATACGACACGCGTTTCGCCCCTCCACGGGGCATTCTTAGGAGATGTTGACTCGTCGCCCTCTTGGAGCGTTCGCGCGTATCGGTTTGGGTTATTTGTTGCATTTTATTCATCGTATTTTATATTAATCCCGCCAAACAGTTGATCAAGTCTGGATGCAGTATGCAGCATCGCCCTAGCTCGCAAATATATGCAAATACAGGTGCGATTAATAAAATGCAACGTCTAACCCAAACCGATACGACACGCGTTTCGCCCCTCCACGGGGCATTCTTAGGAGATGTTGACTCGTCGACCTCTTGGAGCGTTTGCGCTTATCGATCTAACTGCCGGTCAGTTAAACTGTCGATCCCAAGATCGGCCGTTAAACGAACCAACATTTGTTTCAGATTACGAATACATAATATCATTAAAATGTTATACAGTAGTATCCTAAAGTGTCGCGTTTCTGAGACATTGGAGCTCAAAGATACCATACGACGTATACATAATCCTAGAACTTTTTAATCTTTCTGATTGAAATACTGTTTAGAGCTTTCAAATCGCAAGCGATTTAGCTGTCCTTTTATTTTATTTTTTAAACTTTGCCCCACACTACGATTTCTCCTGTATCGCGAGTGCGTTTACAGACACAAATCTTCACATTCACAAACACCCAGACCCGGAAATGTAGATCTGTAGATCTGTAGGCCATACATAATTATGTTTGTCAACAGTTGATCAACACCTTCGGTGGAACAAAGTCACAATAGCTCATTTTGTAATTTTACAGGAGAGGACTTTTAAGATTTTTGTCGCTTTCCATATTACTGGATTACTATCCAAATATTTTTAACCTACTACAGATAGTAATCCAGTAATATGGAAATAAATGCGAAAAAAATCTTAAAAGTCGTCTTCTGTAAAATTACAAAATGAGCTATTGTGACTTTGTTCCACCGAAGGTGCGAACTATGATTGAATTCTGTGAACCCTCTATTAAATACTTCTTTCAAACTTTATTGAACTAATCTTTATTTCAGATTACAAATACATAACATCGTTAAAAGGCAACCCGTTAATACTACACAAAGGTTACACGTTCTCTCATAATAAGAAGTTTGAGAAGAAGGGCACTGATCACTGGGAATGTTCATCACGTCGCAGTAGAAAATGTCCAGCGAAAATAGTGACCCATAGTTGCGGTATGATAACACCGGGCAATCACGGCCACAGTCACCCGCCACCCAAATTTTATGTCAGTGAAGGACAGTATTTTAGAATGTAACAGTTTTTTCGTGATCGTGAGGTCCTGGGTTCGATTCCCAGATTGCAGTGTTTTTGGATATTTCCGTGTGGGATTTCTTAGTAGCAGCTCGGAGTTGGCATTTGTGCCCGGTTGATGGCAATAGCCTCGCTCCCGGTTACAAGAGACTTAACGGCGAAATGAGGGTGTTACGATACACCTCTGCCCGACCCTTGGGGGAATACAGGCGTGATGTTATGTTATGTTATGTTAAAAATACGCTGCGGCCCCTTGGCTTAAATTCAACTCGGATGTTTGGTGGTCGAGTTGGATTTATTTAACCTGGCCAAACGCGACATTGTAAAGCCGGGTGTGCAGCGACAGCGACCATAGTTTTTGTTAGAAATAAACCCCTAACATGTTTTTCTAACAAAATTGGGGCGAGGCCTTAGGCCGGGGCCGCACTGGTACGGCGACAGCGACGCGATGGCGATTTCGTGAAAACAAACTCATATAAACATGTGGCCGTGGCCGCACTGCAGAAGCGAAAAGCGAAATTTATTTGTTCACGAAATCGCCGTCGCGTCGCTGTCGCCGTACCAGTGCGGCCACGGCCTTACTGTTTACTGTGTTGTAATTGGTGCAAATGTTCACTAAACATGTTTTGATAGATTTATATCGCAGCAGACCCACCTAAAGTAAGAATTGTATTGTTTGATCAATAAACTTATTTATTTTTAAAGTGACTATTGTAATAATCTAGATTTTGTGAAAAGCTAATGCCAAGTAGGTAGTGAACTGAAACAGACTTTGTTAATTGATTAATAAAATAAATTATAACTCTAAAATGTTTATTATTATTTTTTTGTCATTTAAAAATGGATCATAAATGACCCATTTTGACACAAAATAATGTTTCATAATATTAAAATCGGTGTTTTGGAGTTGCTATCTAAATACTTTCCTTGTTACAGAATTTAATATCATAAAATCGGCAAAAGGCAAACCTATATTAATACACAGAGGGTACCCGTTCTGGCATGATAAGCACTGTGCGACGGTACATACTGATCACTGGCGATGCAAATCTTATCAAAAAGGGTGTAAAGCGAGAATAATTTTAAACAGTGATAATAATTTTGTATATTCTGACAAAACCCATCATTGCCATTCACCACCCACGTATGTAGTTCGTGATGGAGTGTATATAGCGTTTAGGAATTCCCGACAATTTCAGAGTCCCGGGACACGAGACAGCCTACAATCAAAGTCCCGGGAATTCCCGGGACATCAAGAATTTTAATTTTTTTTTGTATTTTTTTTAAGAGGGGTAAGCCTTTATTGAAAAAAAATAATTAAGTTGATTTCTGGTGAAACGTTTTAAAATAAGGATTTTTTTTGTAAAAATTAACATGTTCGTTCTACCTAGCCTTTTCCCACCAATGTTGGGGTCAGCTTCCAATCTAACCAGATGCAGCTGAATACCAATATTTTACACGGAGCGACTACCATCAGACCTCCGCAACCCAGTTACTGGGCAATGCCGATATCCTAAGGTTAGACCGGTTGTCACAGTTTCGGGCTTCTGACTTCCCGTAAGGACTGTCATAGATATTCGTATGACACCCGGGACCGACTGTTTAACGTGCTCTCCGAGGCACGTTAAATCTAAAAAAATTAACATGTATTAAACATAAAATTAAATCTTAACAACTTTAAGGTTAATTTCAGTCTTAATAATTGCTTTGTTTATTTCTTTTAATCACACACAGATTCACTTTTAAGCAGTCCAATTCCTATAGTTATAAAACGAACTTAGTTAAATCTCATACTAGTTCTTAATAACTTTACTATTATCTAGTAATTCTAGTATCTAATCATTGGTTATAATCACAACATTTTTAATTCTCATACCTAATCACAGATTTCTTTCATAATTAAATAATATATTGTGAAATAAATAAATAATAAATATTGTGTTGTGTACTTAGTAGTTACCATTCATTAAACTAACAGATAGCGCTAGGCTCCTTCAATTTGAAAATAAAAATGATTACATATCAATTTCGACAATCTTGTCTCGTCTCGAGTTTCAACCCGAAAGTCCCGGGACTCGAGACAACTAAAATTACGAAAAGTCCCGGGACTTTAAGACACTAGATATCCCGGGACCCAAACCTTAAGTGTATATAAAACTTTGATTGTGGAATAAATTGAAATTATAGTTCATTCTGATCCACACATGAATTTGAAAAAGACCGCAACTTTGTCTTTTCGAATTCACGTGCGAATCCGGAATTTGATTATCAATTGCGTTAATGGTGAAAGAACCTACACATCCGAGAGGACTTCAAAAAGATCTTGATTGTGCGTGTAGTCCGCCAAACCGCACCCGGCCAGCGCGGTGAACTAAGGCCTAAACCCATTCTAAGAGGCCTGTGGTCAGTTGTGGGACAGGAATGGGCTGATTATGCATAGAGCATTAAAGCACATTCTTCCATAGACTATTCTTTCTGGTATTAATATTAATATCGTGGTAATCAAGGTTGACGCTGGCGCATTCTGCAAAGAAAAACGTAACGACATGTTAGTTTTAGTATGTTATTAGTATTTATAGTTGATTAAGTAAGGTTTTTTTAATGGGTGCGTTGAGGTTCTGAGATAAAAAAAATGTTCTTATATTCTAAATCTTAAATTGCATGAAATTTCTGTTATTTTGTGAAAAAATCTATGCTCTTTTATTTTAAAACTAGCTGTGTCCTCACGGCTCCGCCCGTAGTCTATGTTACTCAGTGATAATGTACCTTTCTAACGGTAAAAGAATTTTTGAAATCGGTCCAGTAGTTTTTAAGTTTATTCGTTACATACAAAAATACATAAATCCAAAAATACAAATCTTTCCTCTTTATAATATTAGTATAGAAGTATAGATGAGCGAGTCCATAGCGTTTGCAATTAAATAAAAATATAAAAATTAAGTTTTGTTTTAATTGCGTTTTTGACCTATGAAAATGTGCACAAATATAATAAAAAGATAAATCACCATCCAAAGTACAGCTTCAATACAGGGTCCCGGAAAAAGGTGGTGAGATTCGCACATTCAAATTGAAATCTATAATGAAAATATTCTTTTACAAAGGTGTAAAAATTTGCTTTAAATACTCGTTTTAGAACATTGACTTCAAGGTTTCACCGTATTATATCATTATAAAATGACCAATATTTATCGTACACGCTGTATAAAGTTCAGGCCACACCGCGATCTGGCGGGCGAGGGAGCTCGCTTTTTCATACTTCGGTTCACATTGTTCACATCGTTTGAGTCGCTAAGGTAGTTAGTTAGTCTCGGTGAAACGTTGCTCGCTCGCCCGCCCGCCAGCTGGCGGTGTTTTTATTCTTTTTTTTCTTTTTTATCGTTGGAAAATCTTCATGTATGTCCCTCGCCCGGGGAAAGCGGTCTGCCGGACTGTTATTGGCTAAAAACCAACGGTGTTCCTCCTCCTGACCGTTCATATATTATATATTTAGTTTAGTTTTAGTTAGTTTAGATCGTTCATATATTTAGTTAAATTGAAAACTTTATTCATATCTATCTTCTATATAAATAAAAATGAATCGACAAATGTGTTGCTAAGCAAAACTCGAGAACGGCTCGTCCAATTCGGCAATTTTTTTTTATATATTCCTTAGGGCTTCCTTATTCCTTAAGGAAGGTTCTTATGGAGAGAATAAATATACAAATTGCGTGGAAAATAGTAAAAACAACACTTATCTTTTCCCACTACAGGCCAATAACTTTTGACAGAACGAAGTTTGTCCGGGCAGCTAGTAAATGATACAAAATGTTATAGGACAGTTGTATTTTCGATTCAAACTTCGCTTACATTGCCGATACGTTTACGGTACTATAGATACGTCACACGTTCATGGTAGGTCTTCTGACCTGTTTAGACAGCATGTACGATTCTAGCAAATCTGTGACGAAAACACACAGACGCTTTCGACTTAAACAGATATATCAGTCACGTAAGTAGTTGCGTGTGGCAATCTTTACCGATAATTTTTGCATAGGTATTTAAATACTAAATTACCTACTTCATTTCAGATTTCAAGTACATAACTTCGAAGCAAGGCAGGCAGTTAATCTTGCACAATGACTTCACTTACAGCCATGTTAGGCGCTCATCAACAAAAGGCACGGACAACTGGCTATGCACAGCACACAACAGCAGAAACTGCAAGGCGAAAATAGTGTTAGATTGTGATAGTAAAACAATTATATCTGGGAAACAAAACCACAGCCATCCACCGCCTAAATATTTCTTTATTAACGGAGAATATATCAGAATATAATTTAATAACTTTATTTACTACTAACATAAACTCTGAAACTATAAGGGTGAAGCCAGACGAGCGTAATTTTTTGAGTTGTGAGTCGCGTAATTTCAGTCGCGTAGCTTCTGCTACATTCGGTTTAATACAAAACTCCTGTTTCGTTCACTCGGCGACGCAAAATGACTTGTCGTGTTGCATTGTGTTGTAACTACGCGACAGAAATTACGCGACTCACAACTCTAAAAATTAGACTCGTTTGGCTTCACCCTAACGCCGCGTTCCCACTTTGTCGTGACGACAGATAGTCGTGTAGTTTTAAGTGTCGTGGCTTATATATTTAAATGGAGGTGTTCACATATAAGACGGCACGGTTAATTGTCGTCCACGACTTGTTTTTCAGTGACGACAGATTGTCAACTCAATGGGAACGGCTAGCACGACAGTCATAAAACGATAAGAAAACGTCACGACATCGTGACGGCAAATCATGTGTCGTTGTTACGACTATCTATCGTGGCCACGATAGAAATATCGTCTCGTCGTAGCTTGCTACTAATGTGCAAACGACAAAGCGACTGCCGTGAAACGATAAAATGTCGCGATCCAATGGGAACAGCTAGATACCTACGGTAGTCGCTAAACTATAAAAAAATTGACGACAAACAATGATTGTTTGTCGTCTCTAGCTGTTGCCATTATAACGATTATCGTTATAATGGCAACAGCTAGAGACGACAGTCGTCCAACGATAAATTAATCGTCACGACATAGTGGAAACGCGGCCTAAGAGAGCACAAATATGAGGCATTAATTAATTAATATTAAGACAAAAAAATGTGTACTAAAGATAGGTAAGTACGGTTAAGTCAGAAGTCTCAATAATTAAAACCCTGTCTTAAAAACTAGGAAATATCCTGTATTGAGGAGGGCAGTCTTCGCGTTTTTACGGTTGAGCGACAATGTGAGCAAACAAGGTGATCTAGATTGTGTACTAGTAATGACCGATGTGTGAGTTTAGTTTATGTATATGAGTGTGACACTGTATGAATTATGACACTAGAGAAATAGTACATTACTGCTGCGGTCTTTAATGACTGCGTTGCTGGCAGTGCTGATGATGACCGAGAGTGCAGCGTAGCGCAGCTCCAGGCCATCATAGCGTAACCAGCAACGCAGTCATTGCGGACCAAGGCTAGTGCTTTACTCAAAAATCTTTGTAATTTAAAAAATTAAACCAGCTTAGTATAGCAAGAATTAAAAAAAAACTGTACCTACAGCCAAATTCTGAATAAAATCTTTTTGCACCTTACTATTTTTTAAACAGAACTCGACAATGGTGTCGTTTCTGTTGCGCACTTTGACAGGACTAAACTAAACTAAGGGTGTTTGTCTATTTCAATAGAAAAAGAAAGTGACAGTTGCGTCTAGTCTAGTTTAGTAGTGTCAAAATGTGCAACAGAATCGACCCCATTAATGGATTTTCAAAGGAAATTGCTGGTGGCTAAAACTCACCATCAATGAAATTCCATACAACTTTGCTGGCGCCTGTTCAAGTAGCGCGGAGAGGTCAACTTTGCTCAAAAAACGTTGTCAAAATAATGACAACATTACGAGCATTTTTTGAGTAAAATAATATAATAACACAGGGCTTCCTGGCTAAATAATTACCGCAACAATTAATCAATCTACGCTATCAATGTGTAACGTAGTGTCGGTAAATGTTTTATAATTTTTCTTTAGCCGTCGTGACTCCTCCGTGCTGCAGAAAGCAATTAAAACATTGGCAACAGCTGCAGTGGCTGAGCAATTGGCTTCTGCGCTACGGGTCGTGGGTTCGATGCCCGCACGGATCAAATATTTTTATGGCCTACCAACAGTTGTTTCGGGTCTGGACGTACATATGTGCATGTGACGATTTGTGGCTGTAAATGCACCCATGATATAGGAAAAACCATATGTATGGCAACGTTTATAAAAGAATTGCATTACAGTTTTATTTTGAAATGTCTGAAATATTGGCCTAACTTAAGATTTATATCTTCCTCTAGCAAGGTGGGGAGGTTCAGTGGCAATACTGACGTTCAACTGCATTTGCCAAGATTATTGGTTAATCTTTTTCACTAAGCTTGGCGGATGCAGCTTGAAATCTACTAGTAATCTACCTACTAGTGTTTTATATGACATTATTTTTTATTTAATTTTTTATCTTTTTGACATATTACAATTGATTTTTTTTTCAATAATTATTATTTCCTTTATTATGTCATGTCCTTATTTTTATCATCAAATTGTGAATGTGAGTACCATGTAGGCTAGCTTTATACACTAATTTTGTAACCGATTGGCGGTTTTGAGATTTTCTTTGTGACCTACGCAAATTTCCGGCTGATTGGTAGCGTCGTGCGGCAGTCGGGTTGTTGAGCTCCCTAAAATAAGGTTTGAGCTACGCGGTGACTGATGCATTCGTGCCGTCAGTTAGGACAGATCAACTCAAACCTGCTATGGCACTTTCCTAAAAAGGCCATTCCAAGCGTTGCCCTACATTGTTACACTCACATAGTTTTTATACCACAATGTCTGGACTTTAAAAGAGACTTTGATCTCTGAGTTTGTTTCGGCTTTTCTTCTCAGAGCTAGTCAGACAGGAAATGCCGGTGCCATCTAGTCTTAAAAAAAACATTACATTGACTAGTAAAAGTATCTGTAACAGATTTATTTACAGTAATAAAAATCATTAATCGTTAAAATTCTGGGAACGGCTGTAGTGTAAGAGTTGGAAACAGAAATAGGTTTAGAATTTAATTAAATATTAATACTTAGGCTGAGAACTCACGGAGCGATTTTCACCCGCATCCGGCCAACTAGTAGAATCGCGCGGGCCGCGGTCACCTGCAGCCGCGGCGGGTTGCCCCCACGCGCTCTGCGATCGGGTGGCGGGCGACCGCAGTGGCAAAAAGTAACAAATAATCCACAACTATCTCTATCCTGAATCAGTGGATGCACCCAGAACGTTTTGGGTCTTCTTTTTTTAATTCTTCTGTGAAGTAAGTATAAAGCAACAGCTCGTTTCTGGTGTGCGATAACTGCCCGTCTTGCAACCGCCCGTCTTGCGATCATCGTCCGCCACGTTTGCGGGCGATGATATCAACCGCGACGGCTGCGGAACCGCGCAAATAACCGGTCTCGTGAGTTTAGAAATAAAACCGCAGTTCCACCACCGCGGCGGGCACGGTACAAAATCGCTCCGTGAGTTCTTAGCCTTAAATGGAACAGAAACTGTGCAGATTATTAATGAAATCCAAACTTAGCAAAATATTTTAACTAACTCAATGTGCTTTTTTATAATAAATGTGTTTTAATGTCTTGTTAGTAGATTTAGGACGCCTAGGTAACCCATGCACCACAGACTATAAATTAGTAGCTCGTATTTTTTTAACTATTTTGTGTTTGGGTTACCAGGTAATTATAATAATATGTTTAAATTTAAGTACACATTTTTGTTGTAGTTTTAAGTTTTTAATTTTAAGATTTTTTATATTTTTAATGTTTAAGCATACGTGGGCGTCCGCTTGGGCGAACAAAATAAATACTTCTTCTTTCTTCTTTCTTAAATAAAACTTTTGTTTTATTTACGAACTAGCGGCCCGTCCCGGCTTTGCACGGTTGGACATTTTTCCCGTTTTTGCAACATTTTTCATTTATGCTCCGCTCCTATTGGTCATAGCGTGATGTTATATAGCCTATAACCTTCCTCGATAAATGGACTATCCAACACAAAAATAATCTTTCAATTCCAACCAGTAATTCCTGAGATTAGCACGTTCAAACAAACAAATAAACTCTTCAGCTTTATAATGTTAGTATATATTACCAATTGTGAAAAAAAAACTCGTACTTGCCTGCCATGATAGGTATCTATCTGGCTTTCCACTGTCGCTTCGCAGTTGTTTTTCTCTTGGAGCTAAAAAACATTTCTCCATTTAGGTATATTTGTCACACTAACAGAGTTAAAGGCACAGTTTTCTGGTGGATAAATGCTATTATGCAGTTGATGAGTTTCTCACCGATGTGTTTTAGCTAGTTCTTTAGTCATTTAATAGATATAACTTTTTTTTTGATGTTCACATAAATGAATTTAATTGTGACATTTAATACTGGATTTTAATGTTATGGAGATGAACTTATATTTTATTTGCTTATTTATATTTATGCTTGGATACTGGACATTGTTAATTTTTTTTTTCTTGGCATGGCATGTATTTTTTTTCTTTTTCGTTGATGTGTATGTGTAATGTGCTGAGCTGACTTTAAATTCTGCGTTTAACTTATATTATTTTAATGATTGCGTAGGTAGATTTGTAAAATATTCAGACACAATGTGAATTGTTATTGAATAAATAAAATGAAATGAGTAACATGGGTTATAACCGTAATATCATCATATTCCTAGCGATATGATCATATACCGGAAGATGTTTATCAGAAGGCGTTTTATTCCCCGAAGGGTTGGGCAGAGGTGTACGGTAACACTCTCATTTCGTTGTTATGTTTTAAGTACCATGTAACACTGTCGAGCCTATTGCCATCAACCGGGCACAAATCCAAACTCCGGGCTGCTACTAGGGAATTCCACACGGAAAAACCCAATAACACTTTGCTTGACCTGGGGATTGAACCCAGGACCTCACACGATCAGCAGTCGCGCTTGTCACCACTAGACCATCGAAGCAATTATAAAACAATACAATTTAAATTATTTTTTAACTATTGTTAATCTCTGTTTCAGATTTCAAGTACATAACATCATTAAAAGGCAAGAAGATAATACTATACAATGACTACACATACTGCTTTCTTAGACATTCCTTCAAGGAAGGCACTGCACTTTGGACATGCACATCACAGTATACGCAAAACTGCAAGACACAACTAGTGCTGAAAGAAAATAAAATTGTATCCGTTGGCAGTGATCACAGCCATCCTCCACCAAAATAATTCATAATGGAAAATAATCAGTTTTTTGTTTTATTTATTTATCGTAAATTAACGTGTTTAATTAGTGTAACAAGAATAAAAAATTGATGACAACCATAAAATTTTGAAAAATGACGTTATTAGTTAATAGTTTTTAACATAGTTTTAATGAATTATAAGCAAAAATTGTAATAAGGCACTTTTTGACTGAACAGCTTGTTTTGAGCGGTTCCCATACTAAATTTCATACTGTTTTCAGGTACAAACATACCCAAGAAAAAACCAAAAAAAACGCGCGAAGAAAGACTAGCTCAAGACAGATTAGGAAAAAGAAATAGGTATCGAGAGATAAAAAGTGATCCTGAGAAATATATGCTTCAAAAGGAAAAAGATAGACAACAATACTTGAGGCGAAAAGAACTGAAAAAACTAAAGGGTGTTGCTGATATGTCACTAGAAGAAAAGGAACTTCAAAGGAAGAGATGGAGGGAAAATAGCGAACGATACAAAAAAAAGACGAGACGACAAAGAAGAATGGAGCAGATTTTGATTGATGCTACATCTTCAACAAGTGATCAAGAAACATAGACGCTGCACAAGATATCACACCAAACAAATGACGCTGACGTACAGTCGGCGACATAAGTTGGTAAACAAGTAGATACAGACAAATTAATCTCGGATAAATAAATATTCCAAAAAAGAGTAATGTAGTTTCAGAGTCTAGATAAAACTGTCTATATCTTAACCCTTAATAAGACAAAGGTAATATATTTCCCACCAAATTTGGAAGATATCACGAAAGGCTCCTTGTTATATTTTTATTTTTATTCCTGGCAATATTACACATTTATACTATTTTGTTTAATAGAAATGAAAAATGATACATACTTAATAATAAAAAAAGTTATTTTTTATTATTTATGAAAAAAATGTTTAGTTTTCTTAAAACCTTACATCCAATTAAGAGTTAAAGTTTTTATATTATATCAATTAATTTTCCAATTAACATACTACGAGGAAGAAGAATTTAAAAAATAGAAACTTCTTTTGACATCTGACGAATTAAAAAGTATAAATCAGAACGTTTTGAATGTTATGACACGACAAATGGTAAAAACCAAGATAACAATTTAAGAGGCAATTCTTCGCTTAACAAGAATACTACAGATGATCGGTTTTATCAACCGAAACTCGTTGAAATTCTTGGAAAGCCGAATAATTGTACTGAATTGATAATTTCTTCATGTAGATTAGCTAGTAATATTAAATATACAAAATTGAATGACATTATTTATATACCACTGAAAAGGACCACCTTGTAAGTGGTGCATAAATAAAGACATTTAAATTTTTTGAAGACCTATTTAGCGTTAATTTGTAGTTTGTAGACCTAGTTAAACCTAGTTTAGCGCGAGATGCTTTCGTGAGAGATTCGGAATCTATTTGTAACGAAATATCTATAAATGAAATTTATATAATAAAAGATGAGAAAAGTAAGTAACATATAGAGTGGTTAACCAAATATTCTAAAGATAATGTTAATTGGGCCGGTCCACGAATTTATATTTAAAAAAACTTAAAACGAATATTAAATGATGATGATAAAAGAGCTGTCCTTAACGATTTTCACTTGCTCCCCACTAGTGGGCACGCTGGTATTAGGCGCATGATTAATAATATAAAAAATATATTATTTTGGTCTAAAATGGTTGAAGACGTGAAGGAAATTATAAAAAAATCTGACAGGTTCCAGAAACAAAAGCATTCTTTGCATACAAAACAAACTATAGTTACAACCACGACTGCGCAGTCAGCCTTATAGGATATTTTTAGATATAGTTGGGCCTTTAGATAAGGATTATTATAATTAATATTTTAAGCGCGTGGCTAAATAACAATTGCCTTGCCCCTAGCGCGCGACTAAGAATCGATAAAATAATACCTACAATAAATATAATATTAAGCTTTTTCAATACTTAGAGCTATGAAACAATTTTAAGTAATTGTTGTAAATCATATCTCTATTGAATAATCGTTTTAGTTGTACCACGCAGTTTATAGGACGAAAACAGAACAAAAAAGCCATGCATGTTCTCTGTCGCAGAAACACGACACGCGCGGTTGGGGCACGGAAATATTTGTCGCAGAAATGCGACTCAAGCGGTTAAAAGGTTAATCTTATACAATCACACTCCAGTGTGAGCTAAGTACAGTGCACGTCAAGTAACTAGAACCAAGATGGCGTCGACTGCGTGATCTATTTGTGGTTCGGGTCATATGATTTGTTTTGATGAGTCTAATAGATTGCACTTGGTGTTTAGGGTCTGATGATGGAGCTAGGAGGCGGATAGTGGAACTCTTCAGTGGCTACTAGTAAACCCCTCAAGTTTGGCAGTCGACGTCATCTTGGTTCTAGTTATCTGACGCGCACTGTAAGTATACAAGGTTAGTCGGAAAAGGGGTACTAAGCCGAAAGGGTGTTAAAGTACCCATAATAAGGGATAACTTTTGTTCTACAACTTTCCCCAAAACTCGATAATTTAAGAGAAATAGCTTTTCAAAGATTTCGTAAAAAAATTGCTAAAATCTATCTGTCCATAGCTATGATCAGCTGTGTTTACTATTCAGGTCATATTTGGGGTCACGGATTAGAAACTTAATTTTCTGAATTCATAACTAAAGCAGTTATGATTTTTTTTGAAAAAATAACATAAAAATCTTATTGCATGCATTTTTTTTATCGAATTTTGAAATTTTAACACTTGCTTTAAAACAGTCATCAGTGATACTTGTAGTATCTGTGCGCTGCGCCGACGGCACTGAATGGCGGACCGTGAGAGCGGGAGGTCGCGCAGCGTGCATACACTACCTTATTATATTCCAAGTGGTGATTTTATTGAAGCTAAAAGTCTCCTACAAGTGGCGACTGAGGAGAACGTGAGTACCTACTCGTTAAATAAATAAAAAAGGAAGGGAGGCATGATATTTCATATTATGTTGTTTTAGCAAGTTACAATATGTTTGTTGTCATACTTGCAAAATACAGAACAACCTTACCTACATCTAATGAATTTATCTATTATACAATTTAGAACATTTTTACATTTCGATAAATAAACATGTATCTAACGATTTATCACGATACTGTAATGTTACTACGGTCATTTTGCAATTTTAGTTTACGGAAATAATAAGAAATACAATGATATCAAAATTACGAACTTCTTATCTTTAAGATAATAAGTGGGTACTTAATACTTTTTTCTATTCGGTGGTACCGTCCAATTATAATAAGTAAATAGGTACCTACCTACATCTCTTGTAGCTCCGTAAAACTAAAGTTGAGACCACATTGCAAACATAAGTAGGTACCTACCTATACATACAAAACCAATATCCGTGCAAACAGTTTTAAATACTTACTAAACTGAAGGAATGCATCAATACGTTCCTAATAATGAAAAGGCCATGCAATAAAATATTGTTACGATAAATACGTAAAAGGCTAAGTAAATGAATTAAACTAAATAAATTGCAATATTAATAAAATATAAAAAAAGTCATGCATTTATAATATTGTTACGATACGTAAAGGACTATAAACAGAAATTATACAGACTATATAACTATTTTGTATCTTCTTAGAAAGGCCATGCAATCATATTGTTTTCGGTTGAGAAAAAGGCCACGGAATGCTCTGTAGTTACAGTTGACATTTATTTAAGAAGATAAAGGCCATGCAATTTAATATTGTTACATAAGTAAAGGGCCATGAAAACTATAATTACTTGTGAAAATTATTAAGGTAATAAATAGGCAATGCAAATAAATTTTGTTACGAAAAGTAAATGCCACAGAAATAAGAACAAGTTCTTTTAAGGATAGTTTGATCAGCTACGTTGGCTATAGACCATAAATGATTTCCAGGTCGCTCCAAATGGCGAACATGGCTGGATCAAACTCACTACTTTCCGGTCTCGAGCAATTCGATTGCGTCGGGGAAATAGCTTCTGTTGGCGTACGCTGGGAGAAGTGGAAGAGAGCTTTAGAGATTTACCTCTTAGCTACAGGTGTAACTGACTCAATAAAAAAACGAGCAATTCTATTACACTTTGGTGGACTAGCATTACAAGATGTTTATCATAGTCTACCCGGCGCACACGTAGAAGAATCAGATGGGGTTGATGTCTTTAAAGTTGCTTTGGAAAAATTAGACCAATATTTTTTCCCAAAGCAGAGTAAAATATATGAACGCCATCTCTTCAGATTAATAAACCAAGAAGAGGATGAGAGATTTGAAACTTTCTTGCTTCGGCTTCGAACCCAGGTAGGAAAGTGCGGATTTACAAATGAAGACGAAAACATTATTGATCAAGTAACCGAGAAATGCCGGTCCTCTGAGTTAAAAAAGAAAATATTAAATCTCGGTGATGAAGCGACTTTGGATAAAATTGTCTCGATAGCGAATACCTTGGAGGTAGTTGGAAAACAATTGGATCAAATGGCTAAACAAGGCATGAATCAATCATTTGGTTCTAAAACAGAAATAAATAAAATAGACACTCGTTCATCAGGAAAAAATAAATACACGCATCAAAAAACAGGAATAAGATGTTCTCGCTGCGGCAGCTATGATCATCCGTCGGATGATAAAAAATGCCCAGCTTTGGGCAAGAAATGTTTGAAATGCAACTTCATGAACCATTTTAAAGAACATTGTAGATCGACACGAAAACGAAAAATAAACAATTATCAGTTTAACAGGGCACATTATAACGCGAAAAAACCAAAGGAAGATAAGCCGAAATCTGATGCTCAAAGTAGATCGGAAACAGTCGATTACATTTTCCATTTGGACGATACCGCGTTAGTAAATTGCCTTGTTGGTGAAGTGAGCATCGACATGCTAATCGATTCCGGTAGTAAATGCAATATAATTACGGACAAAACTTGGGAATATCTAAAGGACAATAATGTGCAAGTTACCAACCAGACTCTGAACCCGAACAAGGTCCTTTATTCATATGGAAGCAAAGAACCCCTGAAAATCTTAGGATCTTTCGACGCATCAATCACGCTAAACCATAGAAACCATTCGGCAACATTCTATGTCATTCGAGATGGTACGCGTAATCTACTGGGGAAGAATACGGCAATTGAACTAGGAGTACTAAAAATTGGTATTGAGACTAATTCGGTGGAGGAGATGAATACGTTTGCTAAATTCAAAGACGTGACGGTGCACATACCGATTGATAAGACCGTAAAACCTGTGATCCAGCCATTTAGACGCATTCCAATACCATTAGAGGAGAAAGTAAAGGCAAAGCTGGACGAACTACTGAAAGCCGATATCATTGAAGAAGTTTGTGAACCATCACCGTGGGTATCACCGATGGTTCCTGTTCTCAAAGGAAATGGGGAGGTACGCATATGCATTGATATGAGGCGAGCAAATGAGGCTATAATTAGGGAAAAGCACCCTTTACCAACTATGGACCAGTTGTTACCTCATTTTCGCCAGGCAAAATATTTCTCAAAGCTAGATATAAAAAATGCTTTTCACCAATTAGAAATTGAGCAAGAATGTAGGTATATTACAACTTTCAGTACGAGCAAGGGGCTTTTTCGGTACAAACGGCTCATGTTTGGAATATCGTGTGCACCGGAAATGTTCCAAAAAATTTTAGAAAAAATCTTGTTAGGGTGCGAGGGTACAGCCAATTTCATTGATGACATTATCATATATGGTACAAATGTGCATGAACATGACATTAGGCTCAATGCTGTTTTGGATAAACTAAAACAGAATGGCATTCTGCTTAACGACAGTAAATGTATTTATAAAACGCAGAAAATTGAGTTTCTAGGGCATATCCTCTCGGTTGAAGGCGTGAAACCTCTTGACAAATATGTGAAAGGAATACAATCTAGCCGGAAACCAGAAAATATAGAAGAAATTCAAAGCTTTTTAGGTTTAGTTAATTTTGTAGGCAAGTGGATTCCGAATCTAGCTACGCTGACAGACCCGTTGAGACGGCTTTTGCGAATGAAGTTAGGCAAAACCACAAATATTGGCCATCACTGGGGTGAATCTCAAGATCATTCATTCTGTAAGCTGAAAGAATGCTTATCGAACATTCAAACACTAGGATACTACAATCCTTCAGATAATACCCAAGTCATAGCAGATGCCTCCCCTGTAGGTTTAGGAGCGGTTCTTATACAAATCGGTCAAGATGGTCCTAGAATAATCGCATTTGGTAACAAAAGTCTAACAGACTGCGAGAAGCGTTACTGCCAGACCGAAAAAGAGGCTCTTGCCCTTGTCTGGGCAGTAGAGCATTTTAAAATTTATCTGTTCGGTAAAGAGTTTGATCTTATAAGTGATCATAAACCCCTGGAGGTCATCTTTGGGCGTAAATCAAAACCCTGCGCTAGGATCGAGAGATGGGTTCTTAGATTGCAAGCGTATACCTATAAAATAATTTACCGTCCTGGAAAATCTAACATAGCCGATCCACTCTCGCGGTTATGCAAGTCTTCTACGCCAAAACCGTTTGATAATGAAAACTATATAAATCAGATTGTTGAATATAGTAGGCCAGTTGCAGTACCGCTGTCTGAAATCAAATCAGCATCTGCTACTGATGTAGAGATTGTTAAAGTGAGACAAGGAATTTACAACGATAAGTGGGATGAGTCAGTGAATAAATATAAAATCTTTCAATCAGAACTTTGTTTTCATGAAGATGTACTCTTGAGAGGGAACAAAATAGTCATCCCAATTAGGTTACGCCAGAGAGTGTTGGAAGCGGCTCACGGAGGACATCCTGGCATTGTCGCTATGAAAAGCCGCCTGCGAACTAAAGTTTGGTGGCCACGTATTGATAAAGACGCTGAAAAAATTGTTAAAGCATGCCAAGGATGTACTCTTGTATCCGCTCCCAATCCTCCTCACCCAATGAAAAGGCGAGATCTTCCTGCTGGTCCATGGGTAGATGTAGCGATAGATTTTTTGGGGCCACTGCCTAGTAAAGACCATCTTCTCATTATAATTGATTATTATAGCAGGTATAAAGAGATTAAAGTTATGCGAGTTATTACAACTGATGAAACGATAAAGGTTTTAAAAGAGATTTTTTCCAGACTAGGCTATCCCTCGTCATTGACTTGCGACAATGGGAATCAATTCACAAGTGCATCTTTCCGAAACTTTTGTACAGAATGCGGTATTAAAATATTAAACACGATTCCTTATTGGCCGCAAATGAATGGTGAGGTAGAACGTCAAAATAGAGACGTCCTTAAGAGACTCAGGATCAGTCAGTTAGGGAATAAGGAATAGAAGGAAGATTTGTTAGAATATCTTATCATGTATAATAGCACACCCCACACGGTTACAGGAAAAACACCTTCCGAGCTCTTCTACGGAAGACAATTTAGAGATAAAATTCCCACCATTACAGATATAGAAAACAAGACAGGGGAGTCAGAAGTCACGGATAGAGATAAAGAAAAGAAGGAAAAGGGGAAGGACTATGGAGACAGAAAGAGAAAGGCTTCAGACGCTGATTTAGAAGTAGGAGAGAAAGTTTATGTAAAGAACGTAATCAAAGACAATAAGCTATCGTCAAACTTTAACCCGACAACTCACACCGTAACAAGCGTAAATGGTGGTGATGTACATATAAGGAACGATGACACTGGGAAGGAATATAGACGTAACGTTGTTCATTTAAAGAGATCAAATGGAACATGGAAGGTTGTGGATGATGACACTCGTGACCGTAGCGATAATCAAGAGACTGTTAGTGATTGAGTGATTTTATAATAAGTATTGTAAAGATACTACTGATTTACTTTTTGTTGGCTAAATAGGTGTAACAGTAATTTTCAGTTAAAGTTATTTAACTTGTATTAGAATGAAAATTGTACCTAATAATTGTAACATGATTTCACCCTATCAGTTCAACCAATTAGTGTAAGTTATTATCAAGTTTTGTTATTTTTAATAAAGATGAGGATGTAGTATCTGTGCGCTGCGCCGACGGCACTGAATGGCGGACCGTGAGAGCGGGAGGTCGCGCAGCGTGCATACACTACCTTATTATATTCCAAGTGGTGATTTTATTGAAGCTAAAAGTCTCCTACAATACTTTAAGTGGCCCGCGGTTTAGTACCCCCTTTCCAACTAACCTTGTATAGAAGCATACCCCCTAGTACGAAAAAACACTGTCAGTGTAGCACGAGCACTCGTACATAACTTCATACTCAGGTATTATCCCACGGGAGATCACCACTGACCGAGGAACTGGATTATCTCCAGCACCATGTCAGAGGTATGTAAGTTATTAAACATTAAACAAAAAATTTTTTGCCCATCACCATGAATCAATCGGATCACTTAATGGATATCTGAGAATACATAGAGATAGACAAGATGAGAAATAATGCACAAAAACAGGACAAAATTGTATTGTAGTTAAAAAAAACGAATTGTTTGTTTTTTTTCTGTTTTTGTGGGGGGCTTATGGCGTAAGAACATAGCTATAAGGTGATGGCATGTATCCCTAGTTTAAGAGTATATAACCTCTTTGTATACCATTCATACACATATAATGCTTTTGGGAATATTCAGAAAATTACGAATTTCTACCAAACCAGGCAATATTTTTTGCTCTGGCAACGTAATAACGCTAGAATGTGTAATGCAATGTAATGTTGCCAAGGCAAAACATATTGCCTGGTTTAGTAGTAATTCATAATTTTTGGAATATTCCCATGTCCGTAATGACCGCAAAGCACTATTATTAATTATAAACAGTCTTAAATAAATAGTTATCTAAAGGTAATGTTCGTTTCTATTTTTCTCCTGAGCCGAACCTTATAGTCATAACAGCCGCCCCCAGCCAGACAATGAACTGGCATCACTACCTGCATGTAGTCGCCCCAATAGGGTAGTTGACTACTATTAAAAATGTACAACAATTTAGTATTATTTTAAAGAAAATATAGATACAAATTGATATGTGAAAAAATAAATAAAATCGATGAAAAAATAGAGGAGCTACACGCTTGCGAAGTTTGTAGAGAGGGCATTTTCTGTCCTTGTCGCGCGAAACGGATATTGTACGGAGTGGTGTCAAATAATGATGAAGTTTGCAAGGTATGACGTCATTGTGGCGTCATGTTGTCTCTGTCTAGTGAGCAATTTTCAATCATTTATAACTTGGGCATTTTATTAAATATTTCAGTAGTGTTTTCACTGTTGCCTATCATTTTTGTAATAGTTTCGAGATTTCTAATAAAAAAATTATAGTCACATACCCTATTACCACAACAATTTTTTTTTTTTTTGCTTTGGAAATTCCTCTTGGGTGTCCCTCACCCGGGGAAGGCGAGGGGGTCTGCCGGACTCTTACCGGCTAAAAACCAACGGTGTCCCTCCTTCTGACCTAAGGCCGGGGTCACGGGATTCGCTATTGCATGCACCGCAACCCCGGCAGGTCTCGGTCCACCAGCTTGATCTGGTGGACCTCTCCAGTGGTGGGGCAGTTGCTCCCCTGCCCCACTTCCTTCTGAGAGGCGCGCGCGGAACACGGCGCGCCATCCTCCCTGGGCCTGTTACTGGTCGGGCGAAGGGTCCCCTAACCCGCCACCTGCAGGCCTCTCACTAGAGACCACAACCAATACTTGACTGTAGTTGCATTTAAACATAACAACCAATACTTGAATGCCGTTGCCTTCAAACAAGAAGTAACACGGTAGAGACTTTTTATTACGACCAGTGTTTTTTTTCCTATTCGTCAGCTTGTAGATGGTCTTGCGGTCCGTTTCTACGTAACCGGGCAGTTATTGGCGAGATCTGGAGTCTCTCAAATCTATTCCCAGCATGCGGTGGTCCGCAAGACCACCTACATACAAACAGGCAAAATAAAAAATAAAAAACTGGGTATAGATGCGTATTGTAAGATTCAACATAACCCAGCACGCTTGATGGTAGGATCTATACAGTCCGCCTGACTAGCTACCACCCTCACATTAAAGTACGGCAACAAGAAGTTTATTGTGTTCCGTCGTGTGTATGTGAGAGCCAGAGGGATATAGGGGAATCCGTCTATATCTCTATTCTTTCGATTCGTGAAATTCATTTTAGACCCTGTCTGCGCTTACCATCAGGTAAAACTAGGCCCAAAACGACCAAGTTAAGAATAAAAAAGAAAAAAGTCCTCTATCCGACCAATAGGTAAAAAAAAATGTAAAAAAAAGCCATGGAAATTAGGCAAAAATGAAGAATTTTGACAAATTTCCTTGAACTTAATAACTACGTCATTAACTAAGTATTTTGTAATCATTGGGCTCATTTTTATTGTTGGTATATGGTATTTACCTTATTAAGATTGCGTAAAAAATACAGTTTAAAACAACGTTGGTAACTGGTGAGTATGATTTACACTTGGCGAAGCGCATCGAAGCGGATGGAAGCGAAATTTACAATGCAATAAAAAAACTTACAGGCATCTATAATGATTAAAGGTTGCAAAATGCCTAAGACATTAAGTCCGCCTACGTTAAATAAATAAATTTAAAATAATATTTGCACGTGCTTTAGAGGTGTGGGCGACGGTCTCGGTCGCATGCGGGCGGAAAAGAGCGGATTTAAAAAAAAGTTTGTATGATTATTATTTTGTGGATATAGTGAAGAGACTGAAATCTTAATATGAACATTACTTTGTTCCAGAATTCGAGTTCATAGAAACAAGTCAAGGCAAGTGGTTAATATTGCTCAATGGCTACACGTACTGCCATCATCAAAAGTACGAGAAGACAGGCACTGATCACTGGCGATGCTCATCTCGAAAAACCACGAGATGCAAGGCAAGACTTGTATTAGTTAATCACAATAAAATAATAAGAGCAAATATTGACCACCATCATCAACCACCTCGATATTATGTTCACAATGGGAAATATGTGAAAATTATACATTAATTACGTAGGTATTTGATATTCATTGAGCTCATTTTTATTGTTGTTATCAATAGTTCTGTCAGTTAACCTAAAACAATTACGCTTCTAACGTTAGTCATGAAATAAATTAAATACGATGTATGGAAGTATTTCATTAGCTCCGACGCGCTTCGCCATGTATAAATCGTACTTAAGGTTTTATGACCTTTTTTTTCAAGGAATCTTTTTCAGTAGGTACGGTGAAGAGACTGAAACCTTAATTATGAACATTACTTTGTTCCAGAATGCAAGTTCATAACAACGAGTCAAGGCAGGAATTTAATATTGTTCAATGGTTACACGTACTACCATCATCAAAAGTTCGAGACTAAAGGCACTGATCACTGGCGATGCTCATGTCGAACAAGAACGAGATGCAAAGCAAGACTAGTGTTAGTTGATCAGAACAAAATAATAAGTGCATATACTGAACACCATCATCAACCACCTAAATATCACGTTCAAAATGGGGAATATGTGAAAATAACAAAAGAGTAACTAGTAGTTGTCTAGTAACTGTAAATAATAAGCTAGTTCATGAAATAAAAAAATAATCATCATGTATAGTACAACACAACTTAGAAGTCGCATTAGCAAACTTGAAAAACCAATGGAAGGCGCTCATTATCACGCCATTCAAACTTATTGCATCAGCGTAAAGATAATTTTTCACTGCAATACTAATAAACATTCGAAGTCGTGAAGTCCCACTCAGCTCTGATGTGATTGGTTTTACGAAGTTTTCCGATGCGACATCTTAGTTGCGTCATACTTTACCATAACTTTGTTCAAGTTTCGATGATCTAAACTACTTTAAAACATTACTTGTCAAAACTCAAATTCATTGAGACCTTGCTGCGTCTTTATGAACTTGAATTCTAATAAAATAATTTTTAAGTTAAACGGTTTTATCTTGCAGTACCCCTGCAGCATCAGGATTTGAGGATTGAAGGTTGACATTTTATAATGTTGTATTGTCATGGGAATTTAATTTGTGTGCGAAGTTTCAGGAGAATCGATTAAGCAGAAATAGTTGAAGAATCTGTTGCAAGATTTGAATCAAACAAACAAATATTCGAAGTGAAGCTAATTAAAACCGTATAATAAGAATAAAAAAGCAATTAATACTGCTCAATGATTACACCTACTATCACTACTGAACTCTGGAGATAGGCACAGAAGTTTGACGAGTCTCGTCAAATTTCAAACACCACACCTGATATTAATTTCACAATAGGGAATATATCAAAATTGCATAAAATAACAGTTATATTTAACGACAATAACGGTAGTGAGAAACGTTTCACCGATAGCATAAGTGGTGAATTCTGAACCCAAGGGCGTAGCTAGGTACAGGTAAGGGCGAGCAGCTGTCTTCTCCCCCCAGCAGGGTCTGGATAAGCGCTCGGGCGTAGTTCTCCTGAATCGAAGAGCAAATAATTTTAAGCAAGGTTGCATTTAAAATCATTCATTTTTTTTCCGATTGCGTATTTTACACTGTCTTTTTTCCATTAATAAACGTTTTTGTAGCATGTATATTATTTGTATTCCCTTGTCTGCCCCCCCCTGAGTTTGTCAGAACCACTCCTCAAAAATTGTCTCCAGTCCATATTCCTATCTTTTCTGGTGCTGAGACGAGGTACAGGACTATTTTTAATTTCTATAAGACATAACCCAGAAAGCAGTTGATGTGGCGTCTTTTGGTGAATTTAAAAGCATAAAAAACATAACCCTGCCTCTGCTGTCGCACAGTCAGGTAAAAAGAAACTAAAATGGATAGGAGCAGCAGGGACATCACAGAACTGTCCGCTAATCAATCTTTCCTGTTTAATCTGTTTATTGTATCAATCTATTTAAATGTTATTATGTTTCGTATTATATTATACTTGTATGGGTTGTTATAGTATATGCATATCCAGATAAAATCTGTATCTGGAATTAATTGTATTAAGTACATGAATGTAAGTACCTACTCAAATAATATTTTGTCGACAAATTACTTAATTGTTCTTGAGATAAATAATATGTCTAGTCTATCGTGTTTTGATAGCGGCCCGTCCCGGCTTCGCACGTGTGGACATTTTTTTTTAAACATTTGGGTTAATTTTGGGATAATAAATATAGCCTATGTTACTCAGTGATAATGTAGCTTTCTAACAGCAAAATAATTTATGAAATCGGTCCAGTACTTTTTAAGTTTATTCGTTACACACAAACATACAACAATACTAATCTTTCTTCTTTATAATATTATAGTATAGATGAAAAAAATTAAGTAGAATAATAAGAAGTATTTCATTTGTCTCGCAGAAATAAAAAAATCTTTATTATAGGTTGCCGTTTTAGAAGTAGGTACCGTCACCTTGTTTAAGTTCAAATGATCTAAACTACTTTTGAGCCATCGTTTTTTCAGAATTGAAGTTCATTAAGACTCAGCAAGGCAAGCGATTAATATGGCTCAATGGCTATACTTACTACCACCATAAAAAGTACGAGAAGAAAGGCACTGATCACTGGTATTGCTCATCTCGAAAAAGCACGAAATGCGGGGCTAAACTAACATTACTCAATGAAAATAGAATTATGGCGGCAAATACGGACCACAATCATCAATCACCAAACTATTTCTTTCACCATGGGGAATATATCAAAATAAAAATATAAATAATTAGTCTCATTTCTTATTTTTAGGGTTCTGCACCTCCAATGGAAAAACGGAACCCTTATAAAATCACTTTTACGTCTACCTATCTTCTGTCTGACGTTTTCACGCTCTTGACCAGTTTTTTGTTCTATAGTTCTGTCAATCAACCCAAATTAATTTATTACGAGTAAAGGTCAAAGCACACATATCAAATCGGAAAGGGATCGTCACCGTATCAACTCAAGCCGTTCAGTATTCTTTGTATGAAACTCCCTACTGCAACGCACACTAATCGGAATCGTAACGTAATCGCCTCGCCTCGGGACAAGCTCACGAACCGCGGTGCAGCGTGTGGTCAACGTGGTTCCCGCGCTTACGGCTCGTCGTCCCCGCGCTTACGTCTCTCCGTACCCGAGCTTACGTCTCTTCGTCCACCCTTGCCCCTCTCACCCCTCCCGCGGCCTGCCTGCAGCACACTACTGTTACTGCGAGCCGTAAGCGCGACGTCGCCTAGCCGTAGCCGAGTCGACGTATCGGACCTGCTGATCCGGTTTGGTTACGTGCTTACGTTAGGTTGACGCCTGTTTGACGGCGAGGCGAAAGGCGATACGGTGACGATCCCTCTCCGAGTTGATATGTGTGCTTTGACCATAAGTATAACATCAACAGTCGTGAAATAAATAAATTACAATAAAAGGAAGTACACAGTTCATTTGCCTAAATTGATTGATTTATTTATCCTACTTCCATAGATATACTATGGTGGTACATAAGGCGGACTTAATGCCATGAGGCATACTCTACCAGTCAATCTTTGGGTTTAATTTTGCTGAAATGAAAAAAATATCTTTACTATCCGGTTTGGATGATGTAACTGACTTTTAATCACCACATGAAGGATATATGGTGATTTTTTTCACAGTCGTGACAACATGACACGATCTATGAATTTTATAAGGAACCCCATATTAAAAAGCATGCACGTACTTGTATATTTTTTTTTTATACATAATACATATAATTTTCTTGTACCTATTAATACATAGGCTGAAATATTAGGTACAGTACGCGACAGATCGACATGGCAATTTTCTAGTCATTTTCAATACACAACTACAAGCAACAACGTGAACGAGATCGAAATCGATAAACGCAGTCGATGCGGACTCGTGCAGCGGTAAGACTAAGATGGCGCGGGCGCTGTGCGGGTGTGCGGGGCGTCCCCGCCTCCACGACTCACCTCATACCCGATTGCCATGTCGACCTCTCGTGGACCATATGTACTCTTTCCTTTAAGCTCTACCTACATATATCAAGGCCGGGACCAGGCCGGAGATCACCATCGCATACATTTTGTACCGAAGCAAGAGCTCCGTCGCTTCCGGGCTGGTCACTGACGCTAAAAACCAGCACTGAGCGACTGAGGTCTTGCTGTGGTACAAAATGTATGCGATGTTGATCTCCGGCTCGGTCCCGGCCCTGATATGTGTGGATAGACCTTTACTTTGGACTCCATACCTACATCCATTTATTTATAACAACCGACAAGAGTGGCTCACCGAGGCACTAATATTTTTTTCCATTTCTTCAAATAGAGTTTCAACTCAACTTGATTGACCGTTAAGGTTTTTTTATATTTTATATTTGTTACTAGGCCTGCGTTTGGCCGCCATCTCGCCTGATGTTAAGCGATGATGCGGTCTACGATGGAGCACGCTTGCCCAAAAGAAACCGATTCACTCGTGACTTGAAGACACCCAGATTGTAACTATCGGGGAACACCCACTCGGGCAGCGCATTCCATTGTTTGGCGGTTTTCACAATGAAAGTGGAATCAAAACGCTTCGTTCGGGTTTTGGGTACCTATATCAACCATGAATCGATGGCGCTTTTTCGTGTTTCTGGCAGTCCGTTAGAAGGTTCATAATATTACGTTGAAACCCTGCTGGAAGCAAACATGTTCCGTATTTCTACATTCCTTGGTAAAGTGGATCTTATTTGTCTGTTTATAGGTAAATGTCCACAGGATAAGAAGGAGAGGCTCGTGGCTTTTTAACAACCGCGCGAATCATATGATTTGCAAGGTTAAGATGCGCTTGCCGTGGTCAGTCCGTGAATGGGTGATCATTCGTTACACATCGAGACCTCTCCACGCCTCAGAGAGCACGTTAAACCGTCGGTCCCAGGTGTGATACGAATGCCTATGACAATCGTTACGGGTAGTCAGAAGCCCGAAAGTCTGACAACCGGTCTAATCTTAGGATATGGGCATTACTGGGTTGCGGAGGTCTGATGGCAGTCGCTCCGTGTAAAATACTGGTATTCAGCCGCATCTGGTTAGACTGGAAGCTGACCCCAACATAGTTGGGAAAACGATAAGAAATTTCTATAATTTAATTGTTTCAGTAATCAAGTACATCAAATCCCAACGAGGCAAGCAGCTGATATTGCACAACGGCTTCTCTTACTGCCATCATAGGCTGTTCCGGAAGACAAACACCAACCATTGGCGATGTTCTTCTTACAACAGTAAGAGCTGCAGGGCAAAAATGGCGGTAGACGGTGAAAATCATATTGTATTCGCGAATTATAACCACAGCCATCCAAAACCAAATTTTTGCAAGATCGATTCTAACTATTACAGAATTTAATGTCTAAATTAGATTCTTAATTACCGATGAGATGTAATAAATTGCATGCCGATTATCTATACTAATATTATAAAGAGGAAAGATTTGTATTTTTGTGTTTGTATTTTTGGATTTTTGTATGTAACGAATAAACGTAAAAACTACTAGCCAGTTTCAAAAAATCTTTTGCCGTTAGAAAGCTACATTATTGCTGAGTTTGACGACACGTTTGGTGCAGTGGCTAAGCGATTGGCTTCTGCGCTGCGGGTCGTGGGTTCGATTCCCACACGGAACAAATATTTGTATGGCCTACAGATAGTTGTTCCGGGTCTGGATGTTTGTGCATGTGAAGATTTGTGTCTGTAAACGCACCCACGATACAGGAGAAATCCTAGTGTGGGGCAACGTTTTTTTTTAAAGAAAGAAAAGAAAGAAGAAAGAAAGAAAGAAAGAGTAACATAGGCTACGGGTGGAGCTGTTAGGACACAGCTAGTCATTAATATTTTTATCAAAATGCACTTCCTAATGTACATAACTGTTTTCTCTTGTCCCATCCTGTGATCATTTAGGCCATGTTCACACGACCCGCTCCCGCGCCGCGCAAGACCCGCACACGCCCGCCTCGCATCCACGTCGTGCCTGCTTCAATTAGTGCTAGGCTAGTAGTTGCGTATGACACTAGCCGAAGCGTGGGTGCTACGAGTGGTCGCGGAGCGAGCGCGAGACGAGCGCGTTGGTGGTGCGAGGCAGGTGCGGGGCGGGTACGGTTACATCGACATAAAATAATTCGAGATTTATTAACGTATCATAAGACTCAAATTATAAGCAATGCATTTTAAGGCGACTAAGACGCAGGTGCAGATGTGAGTGGCGGGTGCGGATCGTCTGAACGCGCTCTTAAGGTTAACATTAGTAAATGACAGTTGATACACAAATAGTAAATATTGTTTTTAATTTTACAATGAAAATTAAGGATTTTTGTGCAAAGGGTACTATAGAAATATCACACTATTATGTATTCATACAAAATAAAATAATTTGAAATAATCAAGTGAATTTAGAGTTTAGGTCGAAAGAAACTTTAAACAAAAATCCTTTATTTTCTTTGTAAAATTAAAAAGTACCGCCAACTATATTTACTGGCGTTGAAACTTAAAGTCTATTCACATTACAATTGACGGATGGCCGCGAACGTGCAAAGGCAAATGTCAGCCTAATTTCAGCACCTACCAAAGTATACTACTGTGTAAAGTGAAGCTACTACATATCGCTTTTGAAGTCGCTGTTTCATAGTTAATTAACATAGCACTTAAATGTTACCAACCAGAAACAGGCTGTCGCTGAAAACCAGCGCAGTGGCTCTGTCTCGCACGTGAGACACAGCATTACGCTGAGCGACGGCTGTTTTGCGCGGATGTGACGCATATTTTTCCTCAAGTTTCTTTTCAGTTATGTTTACTTTTATTTTATTTTGTGCGTCATTTTGGCGCGAATAAATAACTTTTCTTTATTTCTTTCTTAAACAGAATAGTGTCCAAAACTTCTTAATGTACAGTAATAAAAAGAAACATGTTCACATTACTATAGGTATACTAAGATACTATTTCATTAATGTAAGTATGTTAAAATGTAAATTAAATACCAGTACCTTTTATTCATATTATTCATACCTACCTAACCCTACTTTATAATAATAATATCTATATCTATATCTTAATTAATATTAAATTGTGCAAGTTTGGATGTTTGGGAGTTTGTGAAGTTGGATGTTTATTAATCAGTCACCCCTAAACGGCTGGACGGATTGGGATGATATTTGGCACACAGGTAGACCATGACCTGAATTAGGACATAGGGTACTTTTTATCCGGAAACATGAAGTAGTTCCCCAAGGATGCGAGTGAAACCACGGGAAACAGCTATAGTAAATAAATATGTCATGAGCAAAGTGGTACAGTCACTTGTAATAATAATTGTACACATAGCGAAATAAACAAGTTATTTTCTTCTAATATGGTTAATAAATATTACACACTAGCTTTTGCCCAGAGCTTCGCTTGCGTGATTTTTTTTCACCTCCTTAGGGAATACATTTTGAAAAGTCCTGCGTTTAGGATGCCTGCGGTATAAAAGGTACCTACTGTCAAAATTTCGAGTTTCTAACCCCAGCGGTTTAGGCTGTGCGTTGATAGATGAGTCAGTCAGTTGTGCGTTGATAGATGAGTCAGTCAGTTGTGCGTTGATAGATGAGTCAGTCAGTCAGTTGTGCGTTGATAGATGAGTCAGTCAGTCAGTTTCTCCTTTTATATAACATCACGCCTTGTATTCTCCGATGGAATCGGCAGAGGTTCTTTTATACATACAGAAGATATGGTTTCAACGAATTTAAATTTAAAATATTTTGTATACCTACTATCTATTATTTCCAATAATTTGCACGAACGCCTAGATAATTACTTTAAAGTTAATTTAATTAAACATGATTCATAAGTGCATCTATTGTTTCAGATTACCAGTACATAAATTCAGCACATGGGACGAAGTTAATAATGTATAGGAATTATACGTTTTGCCATGCTCGTCTGGTCAGGAATAGAGGGATCCACCATTGGCGATGCTCGGCGTGTGCGCATAGGAATTGCAAAGCAAAATTAGTTTTAGACTTGGATAATAGAATTGTATCTGTAAATGATAATCACAATCATGCACCTCCAAAATATTATCTTCATAAAGGAGAGTATTATAAAACAAAGTAAATGTACATAATGAGGGAAACATCTGCTTCATCTTATTTCGGCAACTTCCTAATTCGATACGTCATTTATACCGAATAGTATTTTTTTACAAGCTTTTATTTAACTTACAATTTTTGTATGTAGGTATGTATGTTCGGTTCAAATCTTGCAACTGAATTTTGAACCACTTCCTCTTATCCTACTGAGTTGAAATTTTACATGTTGGTTCAGTTCCGATGACAATGCATTTTTATGCCAGCGAATTTAAATACAAGCTTGTTTTAAAAAATGTCTTTCTTACTATTAATTTATTTAACTGTCTCGTTAGTCTATTGGTGGCAAGCACGACTGCTGATCGTGAGGTCTTGGGTTCAATTCCCAGGTCAGGCAGAGTGATATTGGGTTTTTTCGAGTGGAATTCCTCAGTAGCAGCCCGGAGTTTGGATTTGTGCCCGGTTGATGGCAATAGACTCGCCCCCTATTACAGCGACTTAAACATAACTACGAAATGAGGGTGTTGCTATACACCTCTGCCCATCCCATCAGGGAATACAGGCGTGTTATGTTATGTTTTTTTTTGTAATGGTCTTGAAAGATAAATGTTCTCGTTTTGGGAAGTTGTCCAAATGGGATATAGCCTAAATAATTATGTCAATGAAATGTAAATGTTGTAAAATACGCTGGTGTATAGTAAGCTATGTATAAATTATTTGGCTACCTTGGAAGCCAACTAGTATAAAGTAACATTTTTGGTGAAATTGAGTAAATAGTTCAGTTCTTTTGGGACGTAATTTAGAAATTTAACTATGTAACTCAATTTAATAAAAAACGTTAGATCAGTTGGCTTTCAGAGTATGCATTTATCTAATAATGTAGACATTCGATTTTTTGGTACATCTATGTGTTTTTAAGTAAGCTTATCTTATGTATAGCACTTTTCTCTTTTGTATATAAGTTGTTCGAAATGTTTCACAATACCATCGAAAATAATAAACTATTATAAGCTCGTTTGGATTTTTTATTCATAATAGGTACAGGATGTAAACGAAATCATGTAATTCCTTCAAACCTCGTGATGTACTGCTGACATAGATTAACCCTGCATGGGATACTTTTGGATTATTTTTTTTTTACAAAGATTAAACACGTGTACTTAACGTGAGGCATTTTAGCGCTCCGAGCGAATTACGCGGCTACCGCTTGCCGTGCGGTCATTTAACTCGGGACGCTAAAATGCCTGACGTTAAGAACACAATGTTTACTTTTGTAATATTTTTTTATTGAATCCAACAGTATCCCATGCCATTTTAATCTATGTCAGCAGTAGATACATCACGAGGTTTGAAGGAATTATATGATTTCGTTTACACCCTGTATATCATTATATAGTACCTATCTAGCGCTTTTTTTAAGGAGCTCGTGGCTAATTAACGGACGTGGCTAATTCCGCGTGGATACGCGGATCATATGATTTGCAAGGTTAAGCTGTGCTTACCGCGGTCACTCCGTGGATGCATGTCCATTCGTTACAAATCAAGACCCCTCCGTCCCTCGAAGAGCACGTTAAACCGTCGGCCCCGGGTGTCATACGAACACCCATGACAGTCGTTACGGGTAGTCAGAAGTTCAGAAGTCTGACAACCAGTGTGGTCTTAGGAAATCAGCATTGCCCAGTAAAGTAAACTGGGTTGCGGAGGGATGGCATCTGAGCTGACCCCAACATGGTTGGGAAAAGGCTAGGCAGAACGAACTGTACTTTACTTATATCGTATTCATAATCTGTTTCAGAATTTCAATACATAAAGTCGCGACAAGGAACACAGCTAATTCTCTACAAGGATTATACTTATTGTTTTTACCGCACGTGCAACGCTAAAGGTATTGACCACTGGCGATGCTCGGCTGGCGCTAGTAAAAATTGCAAAGCAAAATTAGTGTTTGATATAAAAAATAAAATAATATTAGGCGTAAATTATGGGCACTGCCATCCACCACGAAAATACTATATGCATAACGGAGAATATGTAAGACTTTAGAAAAATAAAAAATGTTTCCCAACATGTGTTTTTGTTTGTTGTGTGTTTTAAAAAATTCTCTTAATTTTTTTGTGCTCCTTTGATTCCTCCTGTTGTTTCAATGTCTTTTTAGATTACCTGTGGTCTTTTTTTGTTTACTCTGTGTTTTTATGCTCTAATTTATTCATTCGCCGAGGTCGGAACAAAAAGAGGTGGCGAGATGACCTGGACGCATACTGCGAGTGCTGGTTTGAGGTGGTGCAGGAAAAGAATATATGGAAGGACTTGGGTGAGGCCTTTGCCCGGCAGCAAGAAAGTATAGGCTGACAAAAAAAAAATTTGCTAAGCGATACTAAGGTGCTCCACCCACTGCACCGCGCCCCGTCGCGTAGCGCGGGATGGCAGATTTTACCATTGTATGCAAGTATCTCAATTTATATAGAAATCACGCCTAGCACAACACACTGCCGACGCGGAAATGCGCGGGAAGGCGCCCCGCGCCCAGTTTGCCATCCCGCGCTACGCGACGAGGCGCGGTGCAGTGGGTGGAGCGCCTAATTCCTGATGGTTACATTTTCTGTCTTATAATATATTTTTTCTTTGCTCTATCAATTTTCTAGCTTCTTCCCCTATCTTATCATTCTTGAGTGCCCCATACGCGTTTTGTGTTGAGATTTTAGAAGTTCTCTTCCAATATATCGTAATTTTGTTGAATCTGTATATTTTCATTGATGTCCTGAACTCTTTCTCTTAGTTCTTCTTTTATATTATCCGGTAGTGGAAGTTCTATTTCTATGCTGTGTGTTTTTATAAGATTCCGTTTTTTTGATTCGTTACAGTGAATGTCATCTCTTACCGTTCGATGATCAGAGTTATAGTTGAACCTTACTACTACGTCAATATTTTTAAAGAATCGAGGCGAGTTTGTTCGTATAAAGTCTATTTCATTTCTGCATTTCCCATCTGGTTGCTGCCAAGAAAATTTCACGTGTTCTTTTCCTTAAAAACATAATTCATTATGACCATGTTACGTTGTTGTACAAAGTTAACTGTTTTTTGCCTATTTTTATTCGTGTATTCAGTAGGTAGCGAATTTCCCAATAATTGTTTTGTTTGTTGCTTGCTTATAACCATAATTCCATATTTTTGTTTATGGTTTAGTGAGGTGTACAATGAAACGTATTTTGAATAATTACGGGACGCACCTCAAGTTGTCAGTTGATGTTAGTAATCTGTGGGCGATGTCTTGCTGTTAAGTTGGTACTATTTTGACACAACATATACCTAACCCCAAAACTTCGTGGATTCTTTATTTTTGAGGATGAAGAATTTGCGACTTTTGCGTATTTGTAAACTTGCTGTTGTTTCAACACGATTCTTAAAACCCGTAATTTATCTATCATGGTTTTTACCAGGTTTTTTCGGAAACATAGCGAGAAAGTACTGATTGCGTGCTGAGCTATCGAAAGACCGAAACGGTGAAACGAACACACACATTCTAGTTTGGTGTCTCGTGAAGTACAAAACCAATAAAAGTGATAATCTTGAACTGCATTTTTCATTTCCATACCTCTAAAGTACGGATGTTTCATAATAATCATGATGTTTCATGATGATTATTAAACATACTAAAGATGTTCAATAATACTAACTTCATATTTATAATCTTTTTCAGATTATAAATACATAAAGTCGCAACAAGGAACGCAACTAATTCTCTTCAAGGATTATACTTATTGTCATTACCGCAAGTGCACGGCTAAAGGTATTGACCACTGGCGATGCTCGGCTTGCACCAGTAAAAGTTGTAGGGCAAAATTAGTATTTGACTTAAATAATAAAACAATATTATGTGTAAATTATGAGCACAACCATCCACCACGACCATATTTTTTAAATAACGGAGTATATGTAAGAATTTAGAAAAAAAAAGAAAAAAACTTAGTAAGTAAAAGAAAATAATGAGAAATAATGTCACGAAATGTAGTAATAATACTAAATTAAGAATTTATATAATTGTTCATGTTTCTTCTGTTCTTCTGCAGAATTGGATCACCAATGTAAACAATTGATCTCATCCAATACATTAAAGTACTAAAAAATATGTGAACAACAAATTAAGCTGCACAACATCTCTGAGTAATATTATCGGAGGACTATTGGCGTAACAAAAAAAGGACGATACTCATCGAATTGATAACCTCCTCTTTTTCGAAGTTGGTTAAAAGGGAACGGTGCCTTTTGCAACGTACACACTATAATCATAATATTTATTTGCATTAAAACATGGTATATCAGATGTTACAATAGTATGTAGTGTGCTACATGTTTTGCTAGAAATACATAGCATTCAAACTTAAAATTAGGTAATAAAATAGCGTGAATTTATTTTCCGCACAATGAAATCTTTTACAGAGTAAAAATTTTGTTAATTTAGCCATTTATATAATTTACGCTTAAAAGCTCCAATATTCAAGGGTTTTAAATCACTAGGTATATTATTATAAACACGGATACACACAGCCAAACAGTTCTTATTATATTTTGTGGATCTAGGTAGGTCATCTTGTACAAGTTTGAATGGGTCTCTATGCCAACGAACGGAGCTCAATATCTCTAAATAAAAACCGAATGAACAGATTCGTTTTGTACAAAATTTGGTCAACATGACGAATGTTCGTTGGCCTTCGTTGGCTTGGTGTGTACACTTCATTTGTAAGTAAACTCTTTCATTGGGTTATTACTTTACGGCGGAATTAGACGGTTCATTATTCGTTCATTTTTGTTTTGGTTTCATTCTGCCTCTTTCACTCTGAATGGAACGCCTGAACACAAAATGAAACAAAAATGAACGCGAATTGCAACAAAAATTATCTTTCACGATGTATTTTCTCCCGATTGTATGAAAAATGAACCGTCTTATTCTACTTTTCGGTAATACAGTTCCATCTTCTCTTGGTATTTGTGCAATGATTATACTTTTGTGAAATCAATAAAGAAAATTGAATTTTATTTGTACCTACTTATTTTAAATTAATTAATATTCCCAAAAGGGAATGTTAGAATAAAATGATAAGTGTACAAGTCGTGCGTTCGATGTCCGTACGAAAAAAACCTTTGTATGTCCTATTTTTTTTTGTTTGGTTATTCGTGGAGATAACTTCACATCTCTTTTTGTTTCAGGAATCAAGTATATAACTTCACAAATAGGAACGAGGTTAATTTTGTACAACGAATTCACTTACTGCTATTTACGTCGTAATAAAGATGGCCACCATTGGCGATGCACAGCTTGCAATAGCAAAAGCTGCAGGGCGAAATTAGCGTTAGACTTTGATAATCAAATTATTTCTATTAATAATGATCACAGCCATCCACCACCTAGTTATTATTTTCGTAACGGGAAATATATTAGAATGTAGGAAAGAACTTAATTATTAAAATCGTGAGGACATTACTTACCTAGAATTTTGTGAAGGTTAATAGTAATTTTATGTGAAATAAATTGCGTTCATTGAATTCTTTTTACCGTCATGAAATGGTTTTGGTTATAATATAGATAGGTTTAACTGCCTCGTTGGTTTAGTGGTGGCAAGCGCGACTGCTGATTTTGAGGTCCTGGGTTCGATCCCCGGGTCGGGCAAAGTGTTATTGGGTTTTCGTGTGGAATTCCTCAGTAGCAATCCGGAGTCTGGATTTATGGCCGGTTGATGGCAATAGGCTCGCCCCTATAACGGCGAAATGGAGGTGATACTAAACACCTCTGTCCAACCCTTCGGGGAATACAGGTGTGATGTTATGTGTAAAGGTACATAGATTTGATTGACTCGATATAATCAGCCTATTTCTGTCCCACTGCTTGGCATGAACCATTTCTCAGAACGAGAAATGTTTAGGCCTAAGATCACCACGCTGGCTTGGCAAACCAGCGACAATTTTTTGGAGCCCATTCAGTCAGGTGTGTGTATTGTTTGGTATACATAGACTCAGGAATATTCCTCAATAATAATACAACCAGGAGCAATGAATCCGGATCACCAATATGAACCTTAATATTCTGGAAATTATTGCTTTGTTTATATTGGTGAACCGGATTCATTGCTCCCGAGTGTAGATATGAGAAAAAAACATCTAAAACTACTTAGGCAGTTACAATTTATGACCAGTTTTTTCATTAATATAGCTCTTAAACAGTTTTAAGTACAGTGACGGTTATAATATTTATAGTAAGGGATTCTACTTAATAATTATGCCCGAAAAATGGTAATAAGCTCACCACCTATGAGACTTAATACAAGAGGCGAAACGTGGGTGTACAGACTTCTGTAATAGGAGAACACCTCTGCTTACCCCTTCGGGGATTACAGGCGTGATTATGTATATCTATTTAATACCAAAAATCCTGATTTTTTGCTTAATGTACAAACTAACTTGTATTGTTAAATATTGTTATGTACGAATATATTGGCAAAGTCAATCAATAAACTAGATGTCTAAGATTGTGTATATTTATTGCTAAGAAAAGACGAGTTACTTAGAACACTGCACTACTTCCCACAAGAGACAGAGTAATATTCTGTTTTAAGTAGGTACTGGGTTTTTACGGTTCCGTATCTCTAAATAAAAAACGGAATCCTCAAGCCGGGTACAGACTTACGAAATGTAACATGCAATGTAACACGCAATGAAAGAATTTGCCGTCCACATTGTCGCAATGTATCATGCAATGTAACAGTATACCCATAGTGTGGACGCCTTGCGCGCACGAACCGTGCACACTACGCGTGCGTACTACGTACCTTTCATGTTACATTGCATGTTGCGTTACAGCAGTCTGTACCCGCCTTCACAGATTCATCTCGGAAAACACGTTACGTAAAAGTTTAAGAGGCCTTTCCACTTTCACAGCCGTCTAACTTAAGGTCTATAATAAAGATTTGAAGAGATTTTAGGCGATATTGAAAAATGTATTCTACAAACACCCTTCAGGATAACGTTATAAATATTTGAAACATATTTTCGTCTTGATTTGTTGCTTAGAAAGAGGAGTAGAAAGAAAATTTATGTCTTTTGTTTTTTTTTTCTATACAAGGTTAGTCGGTAAGGGGGTACTAAGCCGCGGGCCACTTAAAGTATTACTGATGATTATTTTAAAGCAAGTGTTAAAATTTGAAAATTCGGTAACTTTTATTTGCATGCAAAAAGATTTTTATTAGAGATTTTTCAAAAAAATATCATATCTGCTTTAGTTATGAATTCAGAATATTAAGTTTCTAATTCGTGGCCCCAAATATGACCTAAATTGCAAACACAGATCATAGCTATGGACAGATAGATTTTAGCATATTTTTTACGAAATCTTTGAAAAGCTATTTCTCTTAAACTATTGAGTTTTGAGAAAAGTTGTAGAACTAAAGTGATCTCTTATTATGAGTACTTTAACACCCTTTCGGCTTAGTACCCCCTTTCCGACTAACCTTGTATAAATCATATATGGAAATAAAACTATTTTTTTAATATTTGTGATGACACTCAGGAGGTGAATACACTGAACTTCTATAGATTACATTTTTCAATATCACATAAAATTTTATTAAATCTTTAAATTAAATTGGAAAGAACAAATAAAAAAAGTCTGCACTAGACTTGACAAATTTGTGTTTGCTCTTCGAAAACTAAGAAGAATAGCCAGTAAAGAAACAGCCCTTAATGCATATCATGGCTATGTTTCATCAGTGCTACGTTACGGCCTCGTGATATGGGGAAATTCAGTAGATGTGAACAGAGCATACATTGCACAAAAAAAATGTGTCAGAGCTGTGTATGGAGCAGATTATTTAGAGCACTGTAAGCCATTATTTAAAGCACTAAAAATTCTTCCACTTCCTTGTCTTTACATTTTTGAAGTTTGTATGTTTGTAAAAAGGTATCCGCATATGTTCCCATTGTATGAACACATTTCTAAAAGGATTGAAAGCAGAAACCTAAATAAATTACTTGCACCTAGCCAGAGACTACATTTATATAGCAGGAATTCTAATTGCATGGCAATCAAAATCTTCAATAATTTACCCCCATGCATCAGAGTATTGCCTATCAATAAATTCAGGAAAACAATATTTGCCTGGCTTTTAGACAACTGTTTCTATTCAGTTACCGAATTTTTAAATTATAAATTTTAACTTGACATTATATCAATACTTTATGTGTGTACCTATATTGAATTCTATTTTATATGTTTTTTTTTTGTCTTTATTTTTAAAACATTTGACATTATATAATTAGTAAATTTTGACATGTCATTCATAAATAATTTATAGACATTGTTCTTGATACTTGAAATTTGAACTTGATATTGTTGGCAAAAAAATTACCTATTTATATTTCAAATTAATTTGTTATACCTACTCCAATTTTAATATTTCTACACCGGCAACGGTAGTATAAGTGAAACTGTTTTAATATTAAGATCTCAATGTACCGTATACTGAGAAATAAATAAATAAATAAAAGAGGCTTAATGTTAGAGCGAGACGGCTGTGAAACTGGAAAGGCGTCATTAATCAATTATTATGATTTTATTTTTAATAGGGGTTAGTCGGGCCCGGTAATTTTTTATTTGTACCGTGTCAAAACTGGGTGATCTTCTTTGTAAGTTTATTTACTTAGAATAATCTTTTTTCAGTATTTCAATACGTTAAGACGCCACAAGGGATGCAGTTAATTCTCCATAAGAATTACACTTACAGCCAATCCCGTTGGTATAAAGATAACCGTTGGCTTTGCACGGAGCACAGAAGTAGAAAATGCAAGGCAAAATTTGTTTTAGACCGCAGTGACAACTTTATAGGTACTAGCTTCGAACATAACCATACTAGCCAAAGATTTTACATTCACGACGGAATGTATTTTAAAATTGAGTGACAAATATAACAGGTTATATTCCATAAAAAATAGTTAAATATTTAGTTATATCTGTGGAATAATTTACTTTACTCAAAAATGCTTGTAATGTGGTCATTATTTTGATAACCTTCTTTGAGCAAAGTCGACGTTTCCGCGCTACTTTAATAGGCGCCAGCAAAGTTGTATGGAAATTCATTGCTGGTGAGTTTTAGCCACCAGCAATTTCCTTTGAAAATCCATTATTGTCGAGTTTTGTTTCAATAATAGTCAGGTGCAAAAGTATTTATTCATAATTTGGCTGTATATGTACAGCTATTTTTTGATTTTTTTATGCTTACTATAGGTACTAAGCTGGTTTTATTTAAATTGCAAACATTTTTGAGTAAAGCACTATACAAGCCTTGGTCCGCAATAACTGCGCTGCTGGCCACGCTATGATGGCCTCGGGCTTAGTTTAGCTACGCTCTCGGCCTTCAAGCTTGGTCATCATTGCAGCCAGTGCTGTCCGCGCTATAAAGGCCTCGACCTTCGGTCTCGGCCTTTATTCCAGCTTGTTCATCAAGAGCCGCAATGCTGACCGCGCTGTGATGGCCTGGAGCTGCGCTACACTGCGCTCTCGGCCATCATCAGTGCTGCCAGCAACACAGTCATTACAGACCGCGGCAGTAATGTACTATTAATGTTATGTTGGATACCTGAACGATGTGTCAAATCTAAATAAACTATCGTGATTTATCTTCGGGTATATTTATTTAAGTCTAGATGACCCCGTTAACTTGGTACCACCATCTCATACAAAATTACCAATTTCGATATTTTTTCGATTGTTCCTTTGGGTTTTACCTAATTTTCTTTTTTCCTAAACCACATCAGCAATGAGGTAAACAAAACAAAAAAAAAATTCAAATCGGTTGAGCCATTTTCGAGTTTTTGCCAGACTAAAAAAGCACGGCAATTGATTTTCATACCTACATATAGATAAAATAAATGCAATGCACGTATTGATTTGAAGTTATACCTATATAATGTTATAAAAAAATTTGGGTTACTAAATAAAATAGAAAATATATTTTCTGTTTCATTTATATTTATGCCTTTATGTTGCAATATATTGTACGTGTGTAAAGTGCCTCCGTGCACGTTGCACGTGTGGATGTTGCACGTAAGTATATTTATTAAAGAAAAGGAATGCGATATACTCCGTAAAGTTTTTTTTAGTAAATGAATACGTTACGCTATTTCAGTAAATATTTTATAACTTTGGTTGCTTGTAGCATAATGCCATGTTTCCTGTATCATCGTGCTATGTTGTTTATAATATCATGCTATTTTGCACAAAGCTCATTTTGTCGTCAGTTATAGCCCATGGTACTGACTGCATTGTT
Organism: Amphipyra berbera; assembly: GCA_910594945.2. Lineage (NCBI taxonomy): Eukaryota > Metazoa > Arthropoda > Insecta > Lepidoptera > Noctuidae > Amphipyra > Amphipyra berbera. Next base: position 16,703,730 of record OU343128.1, on the reverse strand, counting down.
GGTCTAGTGGTCGCAAGCGCAACTGCTGAGCATGGGGTCCTGGGTTCGATCCCTAGGTCGGGCAATGTGTTATTTGGTTTTGCAATTAGATTTTTTTTAGTAGCTGTCCGGTGTCTGTATTTGTGCCCGGTTAATGGCAATAGGCTCGCCCCCTATTACATGGGACTTATACATAACTGGCGAAACGAGGGTGTAATAAAACACCTCTGCGGAACCCTTCAGGGAATTCAAGGCGTGATGTTATGTTATGTAGCGCGCTGCTCCATTTTCATGTTTTCATGGATGCTGCTAAACTTTGACAACATAGTTATTTTACTTAATAGAACCTTTCTTTGTTTCAGATTCTCAAAGTATAAAGACACCTTTAGAGAAACCCAGTTAGTTTTAAGGACTAGCGGCCCGTCCCGGCTTCGCACGGGTGGACATTTTTCCCGTTTTTGCAACATTTTTCATTTATGCTCCGCTCTTATTGGTTGTAGCGTGATGTTATATAGCCTATAACCTTCCTCGATAAATGGACTATCCAACACAAAAATATTTTTTCAATTCCAACCAGTAGTTCCTGAGATTAGCGCATTCAAACAAACAAACAAACAAACTCTTCAGCTTTATAATATTAGTATAGATTATACTTACTGCCGACCTTATCTGAATAAAGACAGTTACCATTAGACATGCACGAAACACAACCGTACAAAACTACAAAGCGAAATTTTCTTTTAGACTTAAATTACTAAATTGTAGGTCTGACTCTGAACTACGCTATGAACACAACCATCCGGCACAAACATTTTTCTTTCTCAACGGAGAATTAGTTCGTTTTACCTAGCCTTTTCCCATGTTAGGGTAGGCTTCTAGTCTAACCAGATGCGTCTGAATACCAGTATTTTACACTAAGCAAAAGCCATCAGAGCTCCGGAACCCAGTTATTGGGAAATGCCATAAGGTTAAACCGGTTTTCAGACTTTCGGGCTTCTGACTCTTCCGTAACGACTGTCTTAGGTATTCGTATAACACCCGGGGCCGATGGTTTACTGTGCTCTCTAGGCACGGATGAGTCTCAATGTGTAACGAACGGTCACCCATCCACAGAGAATAATAATACATATAAAAATTAAGTGAAAATTTATGATAAGGTTAATTTCACCAAAATTACTGACATAACTGTGTTAAAATTACTTTTAAAGTTATATAGAAAACATGAATAATGTGTCGAATCCTAATAAACTGTCGTGATCTAAGCTTTGGTATATTTATTTAAAATAATACACTTTATATCCGTTGCATATCAAGTATGTGTAGCACGTATGTGTATTGCACGTATAGATGTTGCACGTTAGTTTATAAAAAAAAGAAACGAAACCCGATATACTCCGTTAACTTTTTTTGATTTGCATTTTTAGAAAATATAATTTAATATGGGTTAACAGAGGCCATTTTGTAGTCACTAGCACATGCAGCATTTATACGAAATCAATGTTTATTGATGTTGCAAAACATTGGCAACATGGTTATTTTACTGCTTTTAGATTTAGAACTCAAAATAGAACCTTTCTTTGTTTTAGGTATGCAAAGAGAAAATACTCCAGGGATGCAGTTAATTTCCCATAAGGATCATAGTTACTGCCAGCCTCGTCTGTTTAAAGAAAATTTCCATTGGCTAGTCTCGGATCAAAAGAGTAAGATGTTTTTTTGTAATTAATTACAATCTTATGAAGGATGTCCCATCAAAATCGGCGCACACTTTAATATCGCCACATTTTTTGTTTGGAAAGCCATCTTTACTGATGAGGCGCACTTTGAACTGGTTGGCTTCGTAAATATAATTGTCATATTTGTGGGATAGTAAATGGACAACATTTCTTTGAAAATATCGGTATTTTTTCAAACATCTTAACTGTAGACGCATTTGGCGGATTTAAAAATGTAATCGCATATTATTCTACTTCGTTGAATTGAAAAACTGTCGCTCACGCAAAATAAGAAAGATTATATTTATAAATGATATCGCGCACTCAGGACTGCGATGGGACTTTCGTTAGCAATGTTGATAAAGCTATAATGTTGCACATAGCATAGGTATGTGAAGTAAGAAACGGAACGCTATACTCTATAGCAGGGGTGGCCAACCAGTCGATCCCGATCGACCGGTCGATCGCCGCTCTTAATCCAGTCGATCATGGAAAGGTAAAGAAAAATATAAGTTTTATATAAATTGAATGAAGAAGTACTGATTATGTAATTGGTAGATCGCACAGAGTCTACTCAGTAAACAGTAGATCTTGGGACGAATCAAGTTGGCCACCCCTGCTCTATAGAATTGTTTTGAGCAAATCTTATTGATTTGCGTTTTCAAAAAATATTTGTGGTCAGACAAAGGTAATTTTTTTTACTAGCCCATGCAGCATGTATGCGACGTCATTTTAAGGACCGGCGCAGATCTGGCGAGGCGCACCGCAGAGCCTTTTTCACTGTTCAACCATTATCGACTGTGTTAGCGTTTAAATAATACGGAGAATCACCTTTCGCCTTTAGTCGCTTCGATGCTCTCGGGGACTAGTACTTGTGTTAATTGATTATCAATATTATTTAAACGCTAGCAAAGTCGATAATAGTTTGGCAGTGATAAATGCACGGCGCTGCGCTTCGCCAGACCTGCGTCGGCCCTTACACCCGTATACACAAATATTACTAGAAGGCCTCACAGTGTGCTTGAACGCACTGCGTTGAAGACGGCTTTGTGATTGGTTGCCTTTAATCTCGCAACGTAAAGGCGACCAATCACAGACCCGTATTCAACGCAGTGCGTTCGAGCACACTGTGAGGCCTTCTAGTAATGTTTGTGCATACGGGTGTTAGTCATTAATATTGCTTATCTGTAGCAGTGATAGCCTAGTGGTGTGACCGTAGGACTGCCAAGTCATAGGTATCGAGTTCGATCCCAAGGCACGCACCTCTGACTTTTCGGATTCATGTGCGTATTGTATAATTATCACTTGCTTAAAAAACGGTGAAGGAAAACATCGTGAGGAAACCGGCATGCCTGAGAGATATTTCTCGACGGCATGTGAAGCCAAATCAGAGGCCCATGAGCGACATAAACTCTGACACCAGGTTAGTCACTAACCACACGAAAAGAAGAAGATTGCTTATCTTTGACAACATGGTTTACTTGTTGATTAAGATTTGATAATTGAACCTACCTTTGTTGCAGGTTCTACAGAGACGCAGTTAGTTCTCTACAAGGATTACACTTTCTGCCGGCCGCGTCTGTATAAAGACGGTTACCATTGGCAGTGTACGGAACACGATATTTGTAAATGCAAAGCGAAATTTGTTGTAGACAGAAATTACAAAGTTATAGGAACTGGCTACGAACACAACCATCCATCTAAAAAAGTATTCTTTCATAACGGAGAATATTTCAAGATTGAGTGATCAAGTATTGAGTATGAATGTGAGTGGTTATAAGAGTAGAGGAAGACCAAAGAAGCGATAGATGGATAGTGTGAAAGATGATATGGCTAGAAAGGGGGTGACTACGGAAATGACGGCTAATAGAGATGTATGGAAGAAGAAGACATACTGCGCCGACCACAAATAAGTTGGGATAAGGGCAGGAGGATGATGATGATTTCAAGATTGAGTGATCATTTATAATTCCAACAATATTATTGATATAACATAACATCACGCCTTGTAATCCCCGAAGGGTTCGGCAGAGGTATCTTAGTTCACCCTCGTTTCGCCAGTTATGTTTAAGTCCTTAGTAAGGGCGAACCTATTGCCATTAATCGGGCACAAATCCAGACTCCGGGCTGATACTGAGAAATTCCTAATGGAAAAACCCAATAACACTGCCCGACCTGGGTATCGAACCGAGGACCCCATGCTCAGCAGTCGCACTTACCACCAGTAGAACAACGAGGCAGTCATTAAATGATATAAATATTTATTAAAATGTCCAAGCTATAAGGGATTTAAAAATGTTCAGTAGACAGAGATCGCACTATTGACTGATGACGTCATAGTACAATGTCCGTCTCACGCGACAAGTACAGAATATGTCACTACCCAAAAACTTGAAAAACGTTATCTCCTTAATTATTTTTTCAGCATTCATATCTTTTTTGCTATTATAGCATCTTTGAAATAAAGCACTAATAATTTTAGGTTTTTTTAAAAATAAATACCTTTGTCATAATGTGTGTAAAAAAGTTGTCGAATTTGAATAAACTGTCATGATCTAAATTGGCGTATATTTACTAGTAAAACAATGCGGTGGGCATAGATCAGCTTTTTGTCATCACTTGCCCATACCTATAATGGGGCGTACGCAACTACGCACCAAGCCAAGGAACGCTAACGTATGCCAAAGATCGGCTCAATGCCGGATTTATTCTCTCAAATTCAGCAAACGACGAACGCTCGTTGGCCTCCTTTGGCTTGGTGTGCACGGTACATTAAAACATTAAGTTCTTCTTAGGGCCGGTTGTTTCACGACTACATTACTAACGGGGTAACAGTTAAAAATGGCGTTATCGATGGTTAAATAAAAATAAACGTTGTTTCACGCTTTGCCGTTCCTGACATACGTCAAAAAACATACAACGCTCTGCCACAAAACAGATAGGTACAGAAGTCAATCACATGTATGTACTTCACTTTTCATACCTACGCTCGGCGGTTGCTCTATCTACCTATATATATCTATCTCTCTCAAGCGCATGGCACTCGCGCTCGCACTCTGTTCCCAAACGGTCCGAGATGTCGTGTCTGTGAGCAGTGTATATGTGTGCGTTGCTCGAGTGCACTTGTATGTAGATTGACTTAATTCTGTACCTATCTATTCTGTGATACAACGCTCTGCGTTTGACGGACGTTAAACATCCTACGTAATATTTAATACCAAGACCAAGCTCCAAAGTCTTGAGCATCGGCGCAAAGTTACTAGTCTATCGGTTTTTTATCGGACACATTTCGGAGAGTGTGCTTCAGATCTGCATGATCTAATACCCCCCTGCCCTATTTCTATCGGACGGCCAGAAACACGAAAAAGCGCCATCGGTTCATGGTTGATATACCAAAAACCCGAACGAAGCGTTTTGATTCCACTTTCATTGTGAAAACCGCCAAACAGTGGAATGCGCTGCCCGAGTGCGTGTTCCCCGACAGTTACAATCTGGGTGTCTTCAAGTCACGAGTGAATCGGTTTCTTCTGGACAAGCGTGCTCCATCGTAGACCGCATCATCGCTTAACATCAGGCGAGATGGCGGCCAAACGCAGGCCTAGTTAAAAAAAAAAAAAATTTTACTAACGTAACATACTTTTACCGATCGTTTGAAACGACGGGCCCTTAAGCGCAAGGTATAGTGCGAGCTAAGCTAACTTAGTTTAGTTAAGCTCACGTAACTAAGTTCGATAAGCTCGCGGTGTGGATTGTACTTTAATCTTGCATACATTTAACTCAACATAACCTAGGCGTATGCGGAGGCGCAGGCCACGCAGACAGCACAGTTCAGTCACAATTTTACAATCCATAGAGTTGGGCAACGCCTACACGGGCGGTGGCATCGCCCGACATCAAAGACGTTACCCAACTGTATAGATTGTAAAACTGTGCTACCGACGTGGCCTCCGCCTCCGTATACACCTAGGCTTAATATTTATGCTGTGACAGTACTTAGTTATAGTTCAAGATTTCAATATAGAACATGACTTTGTTTCAGGTTTCACGTATGTAAAGTCGCTACAAGGGAATCAGTTAATTTTGTATAAAGAACACACGTATGGCTTCGCTCGTAGCGTCGAAAATAAAGGCATTAGCCGCTGGCGATGCACAGCCTGCGCTTACAAAGCCTGCAGAGCCAAATTAGTGATAGATTTGAACAATAAAATTTTGCTTGAATCTGAACACAACCATCCTCCTCGAAAACATTATGTTGCAAACGGGGTATACTACAGAGTTTAGTGTTAGTTAATAATGATGCTGATACTGTTTTCAACAAACTAAACTTAATTTAGACTATTGCCATCTTTTTTACTCCCATAAAATAAGAAAGAGACAGACGAAAAAAAGAGCTGTCAAACTTAGTTGAACTAAAATTTCCATACAAAGACGACAGGTCGGAACGTGTCGACTAAAGACACTGTGAAGTTTAAGGCGTAAACTAATTTGACATCTCTAGCTTAGTTCTTATCTATCGCCGTCCTTTTCTCGCGCTGTCTGTTAGTAAAAGATAGCAATTCTTTCATTTTAGTTTAGTTGGTGAATAAGAGAATCGGCGCCATTATCTATTAAATTTAATATTGTAAAGGCTCCACCACACAGGTGCGTTATTGCGATAATGCGTCCCGCGTCCTTACTACCACACAGCTGCGTTTTTATCTTCCGATATTTTTAACGTGTGTGTTTACGGTATTATATTGAATACGGTATATGCACACGCACGTTGAAAATATTGGAAAACATAAATAAACGTAGCTTTGTGGTAGTAAGGACGCGGGACTATCGTAATAACGCATATGTGTGGGGGAGAGTCGTAAGACCATTAAATCTATGTTTAAATTGATGTAAATGATTTTACGAAGTATATCGCGTGGTTTTTTTTATTTTAAATACCCACTTGCAAGATCCTAACATGCAATAAAACATGTTTCGTTGGCGACCGCAAGCTTTTTACGTGCCGTTGACGCGGCGTTGACCGAGACGCGCCGGCCGCGATGGCGACTGACATGCGTGGTCGACGTCCTACAACTTTTACAGAACTATATTTTTGGCGTGACTGATCGGCGACTTGACGGTGACGTGACTGATCGTCGATCGACTGACGTACTTTCTTCCTCTTCTTCTTAGCGTGTCGATGGCAATATAAATTGAGTCGACCCAGAACTTAGCTACGAGTTTAGCATTTACAGTAGCGTCCATTAGTTCTTGTAACGTGCAGGTATCAGGGCTCGCATGGCATGATGTCAGGTATCCCATTGTTGATGGAACAGCACTGCATTTACACTCCTAGCTAGAATCGTCTATAAATCTCCACCTGAGCGGTTTTCCTTCCTTCGTCCAACCTGGGTCCGGAGTCTGTTTAAAGACTTCCAGGTTAGCCAAGGCAACTCGTATCCAGGTGGGAGATTTTCAGCAGATGGGACAACTGGGATGGGTAGGGAAGCAATATCACGTCACAGCTTTAGTCGTCTTCTTGTTCGCCAGTGGCCAGGACACACATTAAAAAACTGTTGCGTACTTTAAATTATGCCTAATAATGTTTTTTGTTTCAGAATACAAGTTCATGAAGACGCAACGAGGAAAACAATTAATTCTTTACAAAGATCACACTTATTGCCATGCTCGACTGAGTAAAGATGCTCACCATTGGCGATGCACCATGCTAAAAGGGTGTAAGGGTAAATTAGTTCTAAGCTTAAATAACAAAATGGTGTCTGTTAATGATGACCACAACCATCCACCACCGAATCTGTATCATTGACAAATAGCTTTTCCATTACTCTATTTTTGTAACTATTGCAGCTTACGCACCGATGCATGACGGACGTCACGGACGCACGTCGGCGGTGGATGGTAGCCTCCACACGGACGTAGTATGCACGTCGTGCACGCATCAACTACCGCGTCCATGACGTCCATCATGAAAGGTGTTTTATAAGCCATATTGGGGGTTTACATACAATAATAGTTGTCTCACTTAGAAAAACAAGCTGGTATAGGTAATGGAAATCAAAACCAAAAAAAAAATGTTCTAAAATAGGTAAAAAATTAATAATTAGACATTAATGCAACTGTTGTGCCTTTGATATTTTTAAATACATAGTTTATAAGAAATATTCAATTACATAATATAATTATGTTGATTCCTGAATTTTTATTCTATAAGATTAATTTTAACGTGTTTTTAAGTGTAGATACTTTTTTGTGCGTACCTACGTTATATTCAACTACATCTTGTTGTAATGGTGCTGAGTGCGGTTGTCGAGCATGTGGTTTTAAATTCTATTCTCGAGTCGGCCTCTGTCTATTTTGACTTTATAAAAAAAACAACTTCACGCCTGTATTCCCCAATGGGATGGGCAGAGGTGTACAGTAACACCCTCATTTGGCCGTTATGTTTAAGTCGTGTCTATTGCCATCAATCGGGCACAAATCCAATCTCCGGGCTGTTACTGAGGAATTTCACACGGAAAAACCCAATAACACTTTGCCCGACCTGGGGATCGAACCCAGGACCTCACGATCAACAGTCGCGCTTGCCACCAGAAGACCAACGAGGCGTTTTTTACTTTATATTTAAATAAATATGGACAATTTACAGAAAAAGTTATTCTTTTTCAGCTTTTGAGTTTGTGAATTCACAACGAGGGAGGAAGTTAATATTCTACAGGGATCATACTTACTGTCATGCTCGTCTAAGTAAGGATGCTCACCATTGGCGATGCACTTATTGTGCTCAGACAGGCTGCAGGGCGAAATTAGTATTAAACTTGAACAATCAGATAGTGTCGCTGACTGAGGACCACAACCATCCCCCTCGAAATTTGTACCTTTGTAAAGGGGAATATATTAAAATGAAATAGTTATTATTGATAAATACTTTTATTTCTGTAAATAAATCTGTTACAACGCAACGAGTATTCCCAAGGAGGGTTAATGTCAGGCAGGCGGCCGGTCATAAAACAATAAGCCAAAACCTCTAACAATATGGATTGACGAAATACATGTTGTGCCGACCCCACCTAGTGTGGGATAAGGGCAGGAAGAAGAAGAAGAAATAAATCTGTTACAGACACTTTTACAAGTCAATGTAATTTTTTTTAAACTAGATGGCGCCGGCATTGCCTGTCTGACTAGTTTTGAGAAGAAAAGCCGAAACAAACTCGGAGATCAAGGTCTCTTTTAAAGTCTAGACATTGTGGCATAACATCTATGCGAGTGTAATAATGTAGGGCAACGTCTGGAATGGCCTTTTGAGGAAAGTGACATAGCAGGTTTGAGTTGACCTCTCCTGACAGATAATGATGTATTAAAATGCAACCTCCTTTATGAAACTCTTTAGGATATCACGGCTCATCTTCCGTGCGGAAGAAGTCCGGTCATTTGAAAGGCTTACACAGGTCCAACGTGCAGTGGACCTTTTGGGATTTCAATCTAAAATGTAATGGAGCATCAGGTGACGACTATCCAGGCTGCATTATTGGAGTGCAGTCATGGACTCTTTATTAAGCACTAGCTGTGTCCTCACGGCTCCGCCCGTATTCTATGTTACTCAGTGATAATGTAGCTTTTTAACGGCAAAAGAATTTTTGAAATCGGTCCAGTAGTTTTTAAGTTTATTCGTTACATACAAAAATCCAAAAATACAAATCTTTCCTCTTTATAATAGTAGTATAGAAGTATAGATTGAAACTACATTTATGGATGGAAAGTTTCAATGCCTAATAAAGTTTCTGGATCAAGGGCTTGGATACAGAAACCCGCTCTCTCCGCTCTGGAGCCCTCCTGACTATCGACGGTTTGGACCCTGTTCCCAATGCCGGTGGGCTACTATTTTTTAATGGTTTTTAATTTTTTATAGAAATATTTAAAATTGTAAAATAATAGGTATGTAAAGAAAATGAATAAAGAAAAGTAATTAAAACAGACGCAAATATTTTTTATGTTAATTATTTTGTATAAGTTTAGAATAATTTGTTCCGAGCGGGAATTTAATCCGCGACCCATGCCATTTTCTATGAGTGACACTCAAATTGATTCTGATAAGTGTGTTTTTCTAAAGCATCATAGGTTTGCATTCGGCGTGGGCATCGCAAAGCGCACAGCTCGTTAACACACTTATAGCGTGAACATAATTTAAGCTAAGATAATGTCCAGGTGTTGGTCTAAATAATATAACTTTTGTTGTCTTATTTTCTCTACCTTTTTATTTCTAAAATTAGTTGCGATTGACCCTAAAAGCACCTCATAGAAAGTGTAGACAGGGTAGACCATTGTAGACAATGGAGCACACGAATTCAAGCAACAAAGATTTACCCTCTTATTACGAAAGATGGACTAAGAAAAACCTCGGTTTTAAAATAGCTCCATCTCTTTTTGTTATATGACGTTAGCAAGTGGTGTGTATATTATAAATCTGGGTTTACCTTAGTCTTGGTTTAAACCACTTTTTGTAATAAGCGCCATAGAGTCTAGATGGCGCCCGCGGCTTCGCTCGCGTGGTATGTCATTGAAAAGTATCCTACATCCTTCTCCGGGTTTCAGGCTATCGCTGTACAAAATTTCATCAAAATTGAATCACTAGTTTAGTCATGATGCGGTAACAGACAGACAGTTACTTTCGCATTTATAATATTAGTGTGGATGGTATACCGCTCAGGCTCTTACATAAGTACCTTAGGCTCGATATAACCAACGTCGGATAACGTTTATTTAAGGACTCATTTTGACGTTTTGACAGCTTCTATATGGAAATTCTGTCAAAATGTCTTATACTTCTTCCTTGGATAAAAGCTATCCGACGTTGGTCAAATCGGGCCTTAGAGAGAAAACATACATATATACCTATAAACTCACGCTTTTTTCCCAATGGGGGTAGACAGAAACTATAGAACGCCACATGCTACGACCCTTATATACTCCTTTCGCTTCATCCACATTCATACATCTTGTCATACACGCACGCCGATTGAGAGTACTACGCACCTGTCCTTTGTGAAGAACATCACCAATAACATCGATCTCTCTACCGGCGTTTCCATTGACGTCCTAGAGATAAAAGTTAAAAATATAGGTCTTTGTTTCAGACTTCAAGTTCATAACATCACAACGAAATCACAAGTTGATAGCCCACAAGAACTACACCTACTGGTTTTATCGGAAGAACAAGTCAAGGAATACATCTGTATGGAAATGCTCATCGCACAACAGTAAAAAATGCAAGGCCTTCGTAGAACTGAATTGTAGTAATCAAATTGTCAATCCAAATTATAACCATAGTCATACACCCCCACTTCCGTGTTATACACCTGGTGGAAACATTGAGTCTCAACCGGTGATTGTGACGACATTACAGATGTTATAAAATTTATAAGGAGCAAAGTTACACCATTTCTTTTTATTAAACGTTCTTAACTACTGCATAGGTCTCTAGTTCGAACCCAAGGCACGCACCTCTGACTTTTCGGATTCATGTGCGTATTGTATAATTATCACTTGCTTAAAAACGGCGAAGGAAAACATCGTGAGGAAACCGGAATGCCTGAGAGATATTTCTCAATGGCATGTGAACCCTAGTCAGAGGCCCAGGGGCGGCATAAACTCTGACACCAGGTTAGTCACTAACCACACGAAAAGAGAGAACTACTTACCAACATAAGGGCCGGTTGATTCACGACTACATTACTAACGGGTAACAGTTAAAAATAGCGTTAACGATGGTTAAATAAAAATAGCGTTGTTTCACGCTTTGTCGTTATTGACATACGTCAAAAGACATACAACGCTCTGCCTTTGACGGACGTTAAACATCCTACGTAACAGTTAATATTTGACTAACGTAACATACTTTTACTGATCGTTTGAAACAACCGGCCCTAAGTAGTTACTCATATGCCCAATAATAGTTTTTATAAGTAAGTTAGAATAGTATAGTCTTACCTACTTTTATACAAGAGGTAAATCTTCTTTTCGTGTGGTTAGAGACTAACCCGGTGTCAGAGTTTATGCCGCCCATGGGTCTCTGATTTGGCCTCACATGCCGTCGAGAAATAATCTCTCAGGCAGTTTCCTCGTGATATTTTCCTTCACCGTTTTTAAGCAAGTGATAATTATACAATACGCACATGAATCCGAAAAGTCAGGGGTGCGTGCCTTATGCAACAGCGAATCCCGAGACCCCGGCCTTAGGTCAGAAGGAGGGACACTGTGGGGTTTTAGCCGGTAAAAGTCCGGCACACCCATTCCACACACAGTCCATGAGGATATCCCCAAGAAAAAAAAAAAAAAAAAAAAAAGTGGTGCGTGCCTTGGGTTCGAACTCGAGACGTATGACTTGGCCGTCCGACGGTCACATCAAAAGGCTATCACTGCTTTTAAGTGGTAAATAACTTAAATAGTTATTCATAAGGCAATAATAGGTTTTATAAGTAAATTGTATGTCATATACTGAAGTAATAAACAGACAAATTAAGCGTGCATTTCAATAATGTGTGCGAATAAAGTGTTTAATAAAATCAACAAGTATGTTAATATATTGTCATTATCCATTGTTAGCTCCTCTGTCTGGCGTTCTATAGTTTCTGCCTACCCCCATGGGAAAAAGGCGTGAGTTTATGTATGTAGGTATGTATGTATTCATTGCTTACGGCTTCCGGGACATCTTGATCTACGTTTTCTGGAAGACGTGGTTGGAACAGCTCTATAAATAAAATTCAGCACTTTGTGACGCCATAATCTTTATCAATGTGATTTGAAATAAGTCACTATTGTAGTACATTGAAATAGCTTTCTAATGATATACGTGTGGTCTTTATTGGACTTGACGACCAAATTCAATACGTTCTTGCCGATTCTTCATTGTAAGTCTAAAAATTATAAAACAGAATTTAATTATTTCATAGGTTACCTGTTTATTACTAATTTCAGACGGTAATATTTGTGATGGATTAAAATTGGCTAAAGACGTCTATGAGTCCTTTGTTTATTTAGCAACTGAAACTTGGGATGCCTGAGATGGAACTCTGTCTGATAGATCAACTACCTGATGCAGCTAGGTACATACGACTGGAATGAATTTGATACTGTGAAGCAACTTGACAGTTATCTACAATTTAAAGTGAAATTAAGATAAATGATTTTAAGCACAATTACATATAAAAATGAAGGCATCGCGGGACGCCTGGCAGAATATATGAAACATCGAAACACATTTTGTAAAAAAGAACTGATCGAATCAAACCGAAGAGAGCCGACAAGTTACGGTCTGCCGTCGTGTGTCTGCCATCACGAGCGTCGCCACCGCCGCATTAGTTGTTTCACAACAAAAAGTACAGATACTACACTTGGTACAAATATGCATAGATTCTGTAGATTATTAGTAGTTAAATGTTGCGGTGTGGGAATTAACACGTAATTTGTGACGTCCAAGACCTAATATAGTTAGAATAGATCCGTAGGTAGATAAAGTAGATATTGGTGAGGAAGTAGGTACAATTGGTTGGGTAGAAAAATAAATCTACGTAATAAAGAAAAAAAATTGTTTCAGACTATACGTTCATAATGTCGCAAAAAGGAAAGCAGTTAATACTGCTCAATGATTATACGTACTGGCATGCTAATCAGGCTAGAAAGAAACGAATAGGTCGATGGAGATGTTCGTCTCATAATAGTAGAAAATGCAAGGCAAAGTTAGAGCTAGATCGTTTTAAACACATCATACAAGCTGATTTGAACCACACTCACCCACCGCCCCAATATTGCATCAATAATGGGAAATATTTTAGAATCGCATAGTTCTTTGTTAGCGATACCTAGTGCCTTCGACACAATTTTTCTTTAAGTAGCAAAATGTTTTTTATTCCGTTCAACAAACTTTTTGTGATGGGCCTGAAGCACAGTCGATGGGTGACTCTAATTTGGAAAATAAATATGAAGGTTAGACTGCTTTTCTAGAGAAAAATTGTCAAACCGACATGTTTATCTCTCTAATCGTCGGTTCTGAAATAAACTCTAACTTAGGTAAATTATAGTTAGTAAAATATACCTGGATACCTGTGATGTGACATGCAATCTAAGGTGTAATGTATAATTTAAGTGTGAATTATTTCATAATGTGTTGTACATTTTCGTGTGAAAAACGGAAATGATTATCAAGAGGCTTGGTCAAAGTTATGTTGTCGATTTCGATAAAAACTGTCACATGTATCAAGCTATATTTTATTAACTATAGTGGCTATAATTTAATAGGCCCGTTTTGACAGCTGTCAGATTAGATTATGTTATGTCAATTTCGACATAAAATGTACTGATCTGACAGCTGTCAAAACGGGCCTATTATATTTTAGACACTATACGTAACGGTATATTTTTACGGTACGGATGAAATCTACCAAGTTGGTCCAAAAATCTTATGTATTCTGTTTTTTTTATTAGGTTAATTTTTTTCTCTATTTCAATTTGAGATAGATAGTTTCGTTGTTAAATGAACTTTGTAATTGTTTTTTTTTCCGAGTAAAGGTGTTTTTCTATTTATCCTTGTTAACTCAAGTCTTATTTTGATAGGATAAGGCACCTTTATCTCACCTTATAGTTTATCATTAAGTCAAAATAAATGTTTTTGTTGCGATTTGGCAGCTTTTTATTGCATACATATGTGTAGTTCTGTTCAAAGTAAATAAATATGACATATTATACAAGTGATAGTTACGAAAACGTTTTTTCAGGTAACACCCGATATAAAAAGAGAAAAAAAACAAGAGAAGAAATGTTAGCAAGGAAAAGATTATTAGAACAAATAATATATGCAGCTATAAAAAAAAATTAAGAGTTACATATATACGGCATGACTGGTAAGTCGCTTTACATCCGAAAACCATGAACTCTGCTCATCATTTTGTAAAAATTTTATTACGGGAAAAAAAATTTGCTGTTTCATATATTTTGTCAAGCAACATTGATTATTTTATATGGAACAGCAGTTTTTTTTATCGTGAATTCCAAGTTTTTCCATGTGCGGCATAAACTCTGACACGAGGTTAGTCACTAACCACACGAAAAGAAGAAGAAGCTTCCAGTCGAACCAGATTCGGCTGAATACCAGAATTTTAATCGGAGCGACTGCCATCAAAACTATGCAATCCAATTTCTGGGCAATGCCGATATCCTTAGGTTAGACCGCTTGTCAGACTTTCAGACTTCTGATTTCCCGTAACGACAGTCATAGGTATTCGTATGACACCAGGGTCCGACTGTTTATTATATCTTAAGTATAATATAGAAAATAATAAAAATGATTATAGACCACTCCCATGTTTGTTATTTAACATTTTTAAAGTTAGCCACACTGACCGCAGAAGAAAGCTTGGTACCATTTCTGTAATCAAAGACTGTAAAATTTAAATGTAAAACTATACTGTTTCAGAGATCAAATTCATAAAATCACGGCGAGGGAACAAGTTACTATTGCACAATGGATATACGCTCTACAATGTTGGAACAAAGCAAGGCTTAACCCGTTGGAGATGTTCATCTAACAAGAGTAAAGGCTGTAAAGGATCTGTTCTACTTGACCCTGAAAATAACATTCTACATACCAATTATCATACCCATTCACCACCCATGTATTACTCCAATGGGAGATTTATCAGAATCTGTTGAAAAAAATATTGATCAAAGTGGCACAAGCACTTAGAGCAAAACAAACTGAAAATCTGTCCAAATATGATCCTATGATAATTTTTGTTTTTGGCCAGAAAATAACATCATGAGAAGCAAAAGTTTAGTTGCCAATGGTATGTTGTCTTAGCATAATGCCAAGTATTTTGAAATAAATAAATTATACTCTAACATTGTCTCCCGTCATTCTATCAATTTGACCATTTAACTTTGGACTTAAATTAAAAAAACTTATTTTTATAAGATCTGGTGCAATTATTTCTTCAAAAGCATTGATATTGGCAAAATAATGTAAATCAGTTTCAAATAAAGCCTTTATATTAGCATCACTATTCTATTTGACCCCACTGCTGGGTTAAGCACCTATAACTTCGTGGGGAGGTAGACTAAAGAACGGGTCTCATTCTTCCACATCTCGTTTACCACAGTTATTTCCTCCAGATAGTAGGTCCATATGAATGGAGAAAACCGTATTTAATTCTGCCTTGGAAGTAGATACATCTAAAAATTAAACCGCTGCTAATTAAAAGACAAATAAGAACAGCAGAGCAGCTAGTCTTTAAATTACAGCTAGTCCAAGATCTGGTTTTGTAACAACTGTTCGTCTCAATAAAACATCAAATCATACTAAAATTCCTTCTGATGAATCCCAAACGTTGAAGGTGAAGGATATACAACGTGTTACACAATTCCCCATGAAAAAGAAAATAATCAAGTAGTCTTATGGTTGTTGTCATTTACCTCTCAGAAGAAATAAGGTAAGAATGTAAATAACGTTCTGAGTAGTCTACTCTTTAGTTTTATATTTTCAGGTTTGCGTTTCAATGATGATTATTTTATGTTTTATCCAATAAAAAAAATTATGGGTCATGCTACGGTTTGCAAATATTGCTAATAGACTCTCTACAAGGAACCTTATAACCCCCTTTCGGCTTTAGGGGTATTTTTGTAACACGTTGTATATGAGTATTCAAGATATAGAAAATTACCGTTTCAGATATCCAGTTCATAACATCTCAAAAAGGCAGTAAATTAATACTGCTTAATGGCTATACGTACTATCACGTTCGGCAGAAACTTAGGCATGGCGGCAGTCGATGGAGATGCTCATCGATGAAGAGTAAATGCTGTAAAGCAACACTACTGCTGGACTCTGACAACTACATTATACGCGGGAGTTATGACCACACGCATTCACCACCAAATTATTGTAGTTACGGGGAATATATGGTCAGAATCTGTTAAAAGAATATTTTACTCTGACACAATTTGTGGTATGATATGGTAAAAAATATATTTCAATTTGATTTGTATCTATTTTTGGGACTACATCAAGTTTAAAATAAACTTCTATCTATTGTTATTAACTTATTATTTAACTTATATATTTAACTTGTTGATATTTATCGTCTTCATAGATAGGAAATTGGGTAACACCCTTTTAGTTGAACAAGGATTCGAAAACACTTTAAATTTTATTCTTTTTGTTTTAATTGTTATCTTTAAACATTGTAAACGTGATTCAAATAAATTTGTCATTTGTCATCACCTCAAATCCTGTTAAAACCCACTGTCTGGCTAAATATCTAAAATATAGTTCAATAATAAAAAAATACTGGAAAAAAATCGCAACACTTTATTCCAGATTTTCAATTTATAACATCTCGCAAGACGGTAATATAATACTGCTTAATAGTTTCACGTTCCATTGTGAACGACGGAAGCAAAGAAGAGCCCGCACACGTTAGAGATGTACATCTAATAAAAATAAATGCTGCAAAACATCAATATTACTAGACGCCGAAAACAAAATTATAGACGGGAATTATGACCACACACATTCACCGCCCTCGTATTACAGTCATGAGAATCTTATCTTATTGATGTCTTCCAAAAAACACTGATGATAAGCCCGCAAGAACTGCTAAATTTTATATCAGCAGACCTAACACGAAGGTTTGACGTAGTATCTTACACGTATCGCTAATGTAAGTGAATTTTGACCACTGTCCTATAGAATCTTGGTAATTTTTTTTGCGACGTTCACTATTTTTATCATACTTATATATGAATTTTCCAATTTAATTAAATAGTATCTGCAAAACGAGTATTTCTAATTAAAAATTATTCACATTTACGGTACGTTTCTAATGTGACGTCATTCAAGCGATTTATATCCCAGCGTTATTTAACGTTGTATCTATGCTGCACATTGTTGCACATTTACTGACTCATTTCCTTTAATTACACTCTGTATTACCTTTAATTATTTTTTGTGGTAGTCATAACCTTTCTCCGTGCCTCGGAGAGCACGTTAAGCCGTCGGTCCCGGGTGTCATATGAATACCTATGACAGTCGTTACGGGTAGTCAGAAGCCCGAAAGTCTGACAAACGGTTTAACCTTAGGATATCGGCATTGCCCAGTTACTGGGTTGCGGAGGTCTGATGGCAGTCGCTCCGTGTAAAATACTGGTATTCAGCCGCATCTGGTTAGACTGGAAGCTGACCCCAAGATAATTGGGAAAAGGCTAAGAGGAAGTCATAACCTCTCTTTTCTTTTCTTTCTTTCTTCTAAGCATTTTTCCCTTTCTCAGATGAGCTTCAAGTTCTGTTGTTGTAAATTGTATATTGTATTTATTATAAGTATTTTATTAAACTGTGTAAATTGTTCGTTTTTAACGGTTTTTATTAGCTTCACTTCGTATATTTGTTTTTTTTTCAAAATTTGCGACCGATTTTTCAACTACTTTTGCTTAATCGATTCTCCTGAAACCTCGCACACAAATCTAATTCCCATGACAATACAACATTATAATAATTTTCAACCCTCAATCCTCAAATCCTGATACTGGAAGATAAAACCGTTTGACATAAAAGTTTTTTTAAGGGATTACTTTTATTTATACCAGTCCATACAACACGTGTCCAGCTAGTCCAATCATCTGCAACTTTATATTTTTTTACATATATTCATAAACATACATAAACTCACGCCTTTTTCCCATGGGGGTAGGCAGAAACTATAGAACACCACATGCTACGACCCTTACATACCCCTTTCGCTTCATCCACATTCATACATCTTGTCATACACTCACGCCGGTTAAAAGTACTACGCACCTGACCTTTGTGAAGAACATCACCAATAACATCGATGTATGTCCTTCTAGGACGTCCTCTACCGGTGTTTCCATTGACATCCGCCTTATAAATTCCTTTTATTAATCACCGTTCACTCATTCTCTCAACATGACCAAACCACCTAAGCATACTTCTTTCAATTTTTGTCACTACATCATCTTTTAAACCGCAACTTTGTCTAATCTCACCATTTCTCAATATAATTTTTATATTTTTTTATTAAATTTATTATTCTTTCATCTTGTTTCAGAGTATAAAATTGTAAATACGTCGCTAGGCAAGAAGTTTTTATTATACAAAGGCTACACTTTCAGCCATTATCGGACTTATATGAAGAAAGGCACCGATCATTGGAGATGCCCATCTCACAATAGAAAGAACTGCAAAGCGAGATTAGTGCTGGATAGTGGAAAAAGCATTTCATTTGTCGTGAGTGAACACAGTCATCCACCACCAGAGCATTTTATTTTTAATGGGGAGTATGTCAGACTTTCATCAAAGTAAATCACAGCAGTGATAGCTTAGCAGTTGAACCCTTGCCATCTATGCAGGAGAGCCTGAGTTCGAACCTGGCTACCTCTAACTTTTCAAATTCATGTGCGGATCAGAATTTGAATATCACTTCCATTATCGGTGAGGGAAAACATCGTGAGGAAACCTACACACTTAAGAAGCATAGATAAAAAAACCGGCCAAGTGCGAGTCGGACTCGCGCACGAAGGGTTCCGTACCATCAATATATATAAAAGTAGAAGCTCACTGATTGACTGATCTATCAACGCACAGCCTAAACGGCTGGGGTTAGAAACTTGAAATTTTGACAGTAGGTTCATTTTGTGACGTAAACATCCACTAAGAAGGGATTTCTCGAAATTCAACCCCTAAGGGGGTGAAAAAAAATCACGCAAGCGAAGCTGCGGGCAAAAGCTATTATCTTTATGAATCACGTTTGTTGTATCGGAGCCCCCTTAAATATTTATTGTATTCTGGTTTTTAGTATTTGTTGTTATAGCGGCAACAGAAATACAGCATCTGTGAAAATTCCAACTGTCTTACTATCACGGTTCATGAGATACAGCCTGGTGACAGACGGACGGACGGTCGGACGGACGGACAGCGGAGTCTTACTAATAGGGTCCCGTTTTACCCTTTGGGTACGGAACCCTAAAAAAAGGTTTAACAAAGCCTTTTTACACCTTAAGGGGCCTACACTTTGATTTTACCCAGTCATTTGAATAACGCCACGATCAGAACGTATCTATCGGTCGTACTATATTATTTTGTTGATTGGCTATCTATAGATTAGAAAATCACAATTTTCATCTGACAAATTAGAATAGATAGCACTTTCAATATTACTTGACTTTTAAAAAAGAAATGATATTTTATTTTGTAAATCGAGAAACTTGAATTTAGTCTTAAAAACTTATTTTTTATTCTTTCAGATATTTATTACGCTTATTAAATTTTTTAATATTATTTATTACAAAGACGAAGAAAATATAACAATTAAACCTAAGGGGAATAAACAAATTGTGTTATTTTTTGTGTTCTAATTGGAACTTCGACCTATTGGCATAAGTTATATTATGACGATGTGTCTAAAGTCTAAGGCCTGGTACGCACCAACGCTTTACCAACGCGCGTTTTAAATGGAAAGCCGTATATGTGTTCACATGATAGCACTTTTTTAATACGGTTATCCATTGTTGTCTTTTTAACGCATGATAAAAAGCGTAAGTGCGAATCAGGCCTAAAAGTATCTACTCAAGTGACTGAAGACACGGCGCGATTCAGATATCTATACTCTCGTCTATTATAATTTTATGGAGCTTCGTCGGTGAGCAGAAGAGTAGCTTTGAGATTCTCGTCGCTGCGGCAGCGCTGCGTTCGTAGACGAGTCCACGCCGCAGCGCTGCAGCAGCGACGTCTTCTTCTAGAGAATGACACTGCTAGGTGCAAGCGCAATGACGTATATAATATAAAAGCTGTATTTGGACCTCCAGCCAGCACCAACGTTAAATACATATCGTTTGTTTTCCAGATGTCCAGATGGTACGATCCAGGTCGGGCAAGGCGCTAGTACTGTTTAATGATTACACTTATAGCGAAGCTAAACGATTCAAGAAAGGGAATAGCCATTGGCGATGTTCGTCACATAAAAACAAGGGCTGTACGGCAAGACTGATATTAAACTATGAAAATAAACTGGTGTCTGGAAATTATATTCATGATCATGCTCCTTTCAAATATTCCAAACAGAGGACAACAATATTGTAGAACTGGGATTTACTAAAAAGTTTACTACGTACCAACCTTTTTAGTGCAGTCGTGAGGCACATAATAAGTATATGAACACAACATAACATCATGCCTGTATTCCTCGAAGGGTTGGGCAGAGATATACAGGGTGTAAACGAAATCATGCAATAATTCCTTCAAATCTCGTGATGTAGTGCTAACATAGATGAAACCTGCACGGGATACATTTGGATTCAATAAAAAAATAATTACAAGAAGTATACACGTGTTCTTAACATGAGGCATTTTAGCGCCCCGAGTGAATTACGTGGCTATTGCTCGCCGCGCGGTCATTTAACTCGGGGCGTTAAAATGCCTCACGTTAAGATTAGGTACATGTTTACATCTTGTATTGTTTTTTATTGAATCCAAAATATCCCGTTCAGGGTTAATCTATGTTAGCAGTACATCACGAGGTTTGAAGGAATTACATGATTTCGGTTACACCGTGTATAGTAACACCCTCATTTCGCCGTTATATTTAAGTCTCATGTAATAGGGGGCGAGACTATTGCCATCAACCGGGCATAAGTCCAAACTCCGGGCTGCTACTGAGGAATTCCACACGGAAAATCCCCATAATTATATTAATTGCTATGATTGCCTTAAATTGAGTCTCATGTACTGCGACAAATATTTCAATTTTTATTTTACTAAGCCGGGTCTCAACGTGGTTTGTTCTACACACTACATTAAAATAACATTTATGATTTCCGTACCCGACGAAAAAAATATTTGTATAGATGTTTCTGTGTAGAGCAAAACACACAGGAGGCTTTAGCTAGACAACAAAATAAAATTACGACAGGTAGTTGTTTGTTAAGTAGAAAAAGCCTTTTCCTTTGTGGATAAATAAAGGGTTTAAACGAAATCATGTAATTCCTTCAAACCTCGTGATGTACTGCTGACATAGATTAACCAGGCTGAGGATACGTTTGAGTTCAATAAAAAAAATACAAGAAGTAAACATGTGTTCTTAACGTGAGGCATTTTAGCGCTTCGAGCGAATTGCGTGGCTATCGCTCGCCGCGCGGTCATTTAATTCGGGGCACTAGAATGCCTCACGTTAAGAACACATATTTACTACTAGCGGCCCGTCCCGGCTTCGCACGGGTGGACTTTTTTCCCGTTTTTGCAACATTTTTCATTTATGCTCCGCTCCTATTGGTCGTAGCGAGATGTTATATAGCCTATAACCTTTCTCAATAAATGGACTATCCATAACAAAAATAATTTTTCAATTCCAACCAGCAGTTCCTGAGATTAGCGCGTTCAAACAAACAAACTCTTCAGCTTTATAATATTAGTATAGATTTGTGTTTCTTTTTTTATTGAATCCAAAAGTATCTCATACAGGCTTAGTCTATGTCAGCAGTACATCACAAGGTTTCAAGGAATTAGATGATTTCGTTTACACCCTGTATGTATAATTTACGTTGTCGCAGATACGCACACGTCTGCTCAAACTGGATCCACTCAATGGAATGATCAATCCGTGGTAGCTAACAGCACATAGTGCAAATATTGATCTAGCATATTTTACTATAATTCTTATTATTATATCAACATATTATATGAATGTATTCTATTCATCACAACATAAAATGATATTTTAGTTTTATTAAATTAGAATTTAGTTTTTGTTTCTGCTTTTCTGTTTTATTGCATAATTGTAAGTAGATAGATCCTATAACAAATAAAATGATTGACACAGATTTATTTTTGTTGCATTTTTTATCGCATCCAACATAACATAAACATAATTACATCAATCATTGACGTTGACACAATTCTATTGCAATCTGAAAATCTAGTATATTAAGGATAACCCACCCCTCTTAATACATACCTACGTTTTGGACGGTTAGGTTTGTTATTAGGTACCTATATGTATATATTCTGTCGGAGAATAAGTCATTTAGAAAATTGAGGGTAGTCGTCAAGGTGAATAACATGTTGGTTATGTTTTTTGCGACATGCAATAAGGCCGCGTTCCCACTTTGTCGTGACGACAGATCGACGGTCCCTATGTATACTATCGAAACTACAAAATCTCAGTTTTTATTTTATTAAGTAGGTATGTACACCGATTACCCTGAGATTTATGATCCGATTTACGTGATTCTTCTTTGGTTTGATGCGGAATAGTTGCCATTTGGTCCCATAAAAAAATATTATTTTATGACCTTTAAGATAACATAATTTCACACATTTTAAGCAGATGATATTAAAACTGAGTTTTTGTAGTTTCGATAGTATACGTAGGGACCGTCGAGATAGTCGTGTAGTTTTAAGTGTCGTGTCTTATATATTTAAATGGAGGTGTTCACATATAAGACGACACGATAAACTGTCGTTCACGACTTGTTTTTGCAGTGACGACAGATTGTCGAGTCAATGGGAACGGCTAGCACAACAGTCGTCCAACGATAAATTTATCGTCACGACATCGTAATGTGTCGTTGTTACGACTATCCGTCGTGGCCACGATAAAAATATCGTCTCGTCGTAGCTTGCTACTGATGTGCAAATGACAAAATGTCGTCGCGATCCAATGGGAACAGCTAGAGACGACAGTCGTCCAACGATAAATTTATCGTCATGATATAGTGGGAAACCGCCCTAATTTGTATCATACATGGGTATGAATAAAATTTTCAATTTAATTAAATACTAAGTATGTGCGAAGGAGTAAGTATTTCCGATTCTAAATTCACTTACATTAACGTTACCTACGTTTACTAATAGTAGCTCTGCTGCATTCGTGCTAGGCCTACTTTTCCAGATTACCATACCATTAGCTAAAAAAACGTCTATTCTATAAATTCTCGAACTACGTGGTTTGCTTGTACCACATAATTCTACAAAAAGTATCTAGTTCCTGTTCTAGTTATGTCTTGCTGATAGATACTTTCGGTGTA
Source organism: Amphipyra berbera (assembly GCA_910594945.2). Lineage (NCBI taxonomy): Eukaryota > Metazoa > Arthropoda > Insecta > Lepidoptera > Noctuidae > Amphipyra > Amphipyra berbera. The sequence goes on along the minus strand of OU343128.1, from coordinate 16,679,962 downwards.
GTTATACATAGACAGACTTACTTGAAATGTCATATTGAAGGTTTACAACGAATTCATATCGTGATGCAGAAACATGAACAGCGCCATCTATCGAGGGGAAGGGAATTTTGAATCGAAAATACAACTGTCCTATAACATTTTGGTATTTTTTTTCGACATGCACAATTTGTATCGTATACATATAGATATGAATAAAGTTTTCAATTTAATTAAATAGTACGTGCGGTACGAGTATTTCCGATTCAAAATTCGCTTACATTAGCAATACGTTTACGTAAGCAACTCGACAGCATTCTTCCTAGGACTAACTCCACCACAATAGTTTGACCACTGTGAGTCAAACCACGACCATTCATCCATAAGCATGTCGCTTCACAATATGATTTCTAATGCATTATTTATTTCAGAATACGTTTTAATACGATCGCGTTCCGGCAAGCAATTGATAATGTTAAAAGACTATACGTACAGTCATTCTCGACAGTTCCCGAAGAAAGGGACCAACCATTGGCGCTGCTCCTCCCACAACAGCAAGGGCTGCAAAGCAAGACTAGTGTTTAACAGCCAAAACCATATCGAATTTGGGAACTATGAACACACACACCCACCGTGTAGGTACTACATACATAACGGAAACTATGTCCGTCTTGGTTAAGCCCGATTAAGGAGCATTCACCCAGAGAAGATAAGACGGACGGGACGCATATTTGTAAGTAGTACCATAAAGGTCAAAGCACACATATCAACTCGGAAAGGGATCGTCACCGTATCAACTCGAGCCATTCAGTATTCTTTGTAAGAAACTCCCTACTGCAACGCACACTAATCGGAATCGTGACGTAATCGCCTCGCCTCGGGACAAGCTCATGAACCGCGGTGCGATGCGTGGTCAACTTAGTTCCCGCGCTTACGGCTTGTCGTCCCCGCGCTTACGTCTCTCCGTACCCGAGCTTACGTCTCTTCGTCCACCCTTGCCCCTCTCACCCCTCCCGTGGCCTGTCTGCAGCACACTACTGTTACTGCGAGCCGCAAGCGCGGCGTTGCCTAGCCGTAGCCGAGTCGACGTATCGGACCTGCTGATCCGCTTTGGTTACGTGCTTACGTTAGGTTGACGCCTGTTTGAAAGGCGATACGGTTACGATCCCTTTCCGAGTTGATAGATTATAATAGAATATACTTTATTGTACACCAAAATTGTAACACAGCTCTTATACAATAACAAACATTAAAGGGTACAATGGCGGTCTTATCGCTGATAGCGATATCTACCAGACAACCTTTAACCTTGAGTTGATATGTGTGCTTTGACCTTAAAAGTTAAGTAGCGAGTTAACATCAGGCCAGTAAAGTCCTGGTCACACAGAGAGCGTGGCTGCCTGTGATATTCACGTCGCGCGTTGATCGCCACGCGAAGCTTGGCGTGGTGCTGTTTCTGTGTGGCGTCTTCCATACATTGTCATAGTAATTTGCACGCCAAGAGCACGCGATCAACCCGCGCCGTGAATATCACGACCAGCCACGCTCTATGTTTGACCAGGCCTAAGGCCTAGTAGAAAACTTCATTTGGAGATATATTGTTATTAATCGTTTTTTTTAAATAATAAAGTACATAAAAGTATTGTTTTTTTATATTAATGGAATTCTAAATATCAATTAATTGCCGATTCTTATAATTTACCGAGCGGTTTTGGTGAAAATTGAGACTGGTATCTTTACTAATAATGAAACAAAGATCTATAATTGCTTTGTATATTAGACCCATATTGAAGTAGTTATCATAGGCAAAATTAGCTCACGAGTCTATTTTTTCTCACGATTTTTAATCGTGGCACGTCCTTTCGGATACCCTCCACCCTGAGGACAGTGGAGGGTTATGTGGGATACTTATCGACTAAATCCACCACGCTGTTCTTTCGAAGACCTATGACCGAGGTCGTGGCATTCGGTATTGCATTCACTGCAACTTTGGCAGATCTTGGTCCTTTCTGTGGGGTACGTCCTTCTGTGAGGCGCATGCGGAATACGATGCGCCGCCTTCTTGCGCCAGCAACTGGTCGTGCGACGGGCCTTCAAGCCTGTTGGCCGCAGGCCGCTAATTACGGTGACCGGAGATCATTAAGAAAACTATTCTTACCTAGGGGTGGAACCAGGATCTCACTAGGTGGTAGTTTGCCACCACCAGCCTAATACTGCTTTGTATTGTTTTTTTAACAATTGTTTTTTTGTTACAGATTACATTTTCATAAACTCTAGGTCAGGCAAACCATTGATAGTGTTGAAAAATTATACATATTGCCATCTTCGAAAATCATATAAGAACGGCACCGATCATTGGCGCTGCTCATCTCACAATGGAAAGGGTTGCAATGCCAGGCTGATATTTGACAGTAACAATCGTATCATATTTGGAAATTATAAACATAACCACCCCCAAAATTATCGTTTATCGTATTAATGCTGATGTGATCAGTCCTTATAAGATTATAATTTTTATTAATCTTACTTTTATGTGATACCTAATTTAGATTTGTTAATACAACCCAAAAAAATTGGGATATTACTTAATACTGAGATTATAATTTTTTACGATATTATATTGAATAAAGAAACGAATGTTGTATTTTTATGTCTTTCTTAAAAATCTTAATTACTTTAAAATTTACTATATATAATAAATAAATAAGCAATATAAACCAATTAAATAATCGTTGTTTTTATTTATGAATGAATACATCTTTCCTCCTGTGCATGCTTCGAGTGTGCTTAGTTATTTAAAAAAAATATATTCGGGATGTGTTTCAGTGGTACGAATGTTATTAATATATTTAATTTTACAGTGAAGTTCATACAATCACGGTATGGGAACGTACTAGTTCTTTTCAAGGACTACACGTATAGCCATGTAAAGAAATTTTTCAAGAAAGGGACTAGTCATTGGCGATGTTCAACACATCACAGCAAAGGCTGTAGAGCACGAGTAGTGTTTAACAGTACTTATGCTTTCCAATTTGGTAATTTTAATCACACCCATCCTCCATACAAATATTATATTCATAGAAACAAGTTTGTTAAGATTTAATAATACATTGTAATCATCGAAATGTATTTAATACACGTTTACATTAGTTTGACGACACGTTTGGTGCAGTGGCTAAGCGATTGGCTTCTGCGCTGCGGGTCGTGGGTTCGATTCCCGCACGGAACAAATATTTGTATGGCCTACTGATAGTTGTTCCGGGTCTGGGTGTTTGTGCATGTGAAGATTTGTGTCTGTAAACGCATCCACGATACAGGAGAAATCCTAGTGTGGGGCAACGTTTTTTAAAAAAAAAAAAAAAAAAATTGTCTTACCAGTATTCAGGGAATTTTTAGGTAGATTTGAAACTTTAACTATGAAGAATGGAGCAAAAGTCGCATACTAATAAGTTGAAAAAAAAAATACATTGTAATCATTGAGAAGTATTTAATACACATTTATGGGAGGTGGCCAAAAAGGCATCATTATCTCGAATTTGGATTAAAATTATAACTGTATCTTTAGAATGTTTTAATATTACAGAATGTATATTTAAATCCTGGCAATAATGAAAAATAATTTATTGTTAAAGGTACAAAATCAGCCCTCTTAGTATAAGTTCCCTGCTAAAGTATATACCTATATACAGACAAACTACAGATAATACTACTTAAGCGCCATTTTTGGCCAAAATGAGTTATATATATATTGTTGGATTGGATTTAAAAAACGCAATCCAACGATATATATAACTCATTTTGGTCAAAAATGGCGCTTAAGTAGTATTGGCTTTCCGGTGACGATATATAGTTTGCCTGTCATTTTACTCTCTCCTAGGCATTGTCTTACAGTAGTTTCTAAATAATAATATTTATCTATTATAAACGAATCAATTTATCAATTAAATTCACTTAGTACTATTATCGTATTTTTGCTAGTTTAACCATGAAATTAAACAATCTGTCTCGAATTTAATATTAAATTAAAAATCTTGCTTCTATTCCAGATAAAAGATGGAGTTTGGAAAAGGATGGTTTCGTGTATTACTGTAAGAGGCGAAGCAGTCGGCGCGTGCGCTGGTACTGCAAGCAAAGGAAATGGACATCCTGTGGAGTATCTCTGGTGACCATTGACGGGGTCCCTATTCTTTATAATGGTAATCATAATCATTATTAGACTGGGTGGACCGAAAATGTAACTGGAATTCCTTTTAAGATGACGTCGGCTGCGTACGTTGTCCACGCGTTCCTCAGTGTGGCCCCCACTAGGCAAACAGTTTGTGGCTGACTATTGACCTCTACTTAATCGAAAGTTCGGGAGGTCCTGGGTTCGATCCCCAGCTCGGGAAAAGTGTTATTGGGCTTTTCAGTGTGGAATTCCTCAGTAGCAGTCCGGAGTTCGGAGTTGTGGACGGTTGATGGCAATAGGCTCGCCCCCTATTACATGGGATTTAAAAATAACGGAGAAATGTGGGTGTTACTATGAACCTCTGCACAACCCTTCAGGGAATACAGGCGTGATGTTATGTTATTTAAATCGAATGTTTTATTTTCATTAAGCGTACAGTATGCAGTTAGGAACTGTACGGCGCGCTAAAAGTTAGCCACAAATTGTTTGCATAGTTAGCCAAGCCCTTATATTGCGATAATAAAGCTGATGCTTTTTTAATGCACTTGGCGTGATTATTATGTGTAAACGACAGCTCGCGCGACCGACGTCACCAACTTTTTCAGCAACTTTTTTATTTCTCGTTGTAACTAAAGAGGCGACGAAAGAGTTAAGCGGGGTTTACATTACGAGACTAGAATCGTGGAATTATAGATTGTAACTTATAACTCACATGATCTCAGTTTTGGTCCGGCCACACGAAAGAGACTTGCATGCACAAACGGCTTGTGCAAATGTTTGCACAAACAGTGTTATCGGTTTTGCCGACATTGGTACTATTTACACCGAACGGCGCGCGTCTGAGCTAATTTTACAATGTGCAAAATAAATTAAAGCGTATGTACAGTAGTTAAATTTCATATTTGCATGGAATTTACACAGCTTGAAACCCAACAAGCGCGCGCGTCTGACCGGGTTTTAAGCTGTGTATATATGAAATTTAACTACTGTATAGACGCTTTAATTTCCTTTCCACATTGTAAAATCCGCTCCGACGCGCGCCGTTTGGTGTAAATCGTACCTTACCGTACATGCTTACATGTGCAAAAATTAAAATTCACGCAAATAAGATTGAGCAAGGAGCTGGACTGTTACGGCTACAAAATAAAAATGACTGTTTTACAATTAGGATAGCTTTTTTTTCATTTAGCAATTTATTTTTCTATTTTTTATTCTAACTTTTAGCCACAAACTGAGATCTTGTTCCCAGACTTTAGTTTCACTATGTAATTCCCGCTCTATATCAGGCATATCGTTGGCAGTATTAATCTAATGTAAAGTGCTCTTATACCATGTGTTTTATCTTTAAACTGATCTATTTAATTTTAAAGTGGTGTTTACCAAAATTAATTCTCTGGTTAAACAACTGTTTACCTAAAACTTTTGAGTAATCGATTGATTAACCAGAATATTAATGTTGGTGCACCCCAGCCTAGGTTATTGAACGAACTTACTAGAATAATTAATGCTTTTTTTATTAATTGGCCATCTAAAAATAAAAGATGGAAGCTATTTTGAAGTTTTTTTTAAACTGAATCGTATAAAATATCTGCCTACTGTTGCGTTTTGTTTATTTTTTATTAATGTTAGTAGGTAAGTACGCCACCTAGTGGCGGTAATTGCAATTATTAATATTAAAAAAATGACGCGTGTGTATCAGCAGAATCAATAAAATAATCATAGTAGGTATTATGAAAAAAATATGTCAACTAAAGAACCTAGTTAATTTCAGTTTTGTTTTCAGACTTCAAACTGATCCCGCTGCCGACTGGAAGCTTCTTGCTCAAAATCGGCAATCACACCTATTCTACGAACAGAGTCAACTTCTCTGGACACTGCACCTGGTATTGCTCTAAGAGGGTCAGCAAAAAATGCCAAGTGCGAGTCAAGATGATCAATAAGGAGGTCGTCGGGTTCACAGGACGGCATTCTCATCAGCCCACTACAATGCACAAACATGTCGAAGGCCTGGACTTCGATAGTTGCCAGTATCTCACTTATGCCATTAGGAAGTCGATTTAGTACTTGCATTTACTTCACTTAATTATTGTGTATATCTTGATATCATTGTGTAACCTTAATTATTGAGGCCTGTTTGGATCTGTTATGAAGATTTAACATAAAGACAGAATGCATTGCATACTATGCATTGGTGTTAATTCTTGGTACAGACATGACAACAAATGCCTACGAACGATGTTCTGGAAATACTATCACACGTTTACGCTCATGAAAAATGTGGCTGATTCGATAATCCTTGCGTCGAAAATTCGCACAGCGAAATCTCACTGCGCGATTATTCTCGTAGGATTGTGCGACATATCGTCGCTGGGCAGTGAAAACCTCGTAATAGCAATGAACGTAATTTTACAGGAGGAGATAATAACTGCCTGTTAAAAAATAATATAGAGTGTAGATGTAAGGTTCTTCTGTTTTATTATCTATTCATCGATCTATTTCATCTTATAGCTGTGCACGTTCGTTCTAAATATGCATTACAAGGCTTTTTCCCCAACAAATGAATAACAAAAAATAAATATTAATTTGTGCTTTACGAGGTTTTCACTGCCCAGCGACGATATGGAAATTGAATGACGATGCACGCACTTACGAAAAAAAACCGCGCGAAAATAATGCTGAAACCAAATCTGTGTTTTGCCGCAGAGTCCACCGCGCTGTGGTGCGATTTTAATTCGCACGTATGTTTTGTGCACGGTGGAGGTGTGTGGAAACTAACTAAAATCGCGAGGAATTTTATTCACCGTGCGTGTAAGTTAATATTCAGTACGCGGATTATTAACTGCCGGAAAAATTAACGCGCGGCAAGACTTTGCTGCGCGGGCTAAGCTTAAAGGCTCATTTACACGGTGCAAGTTTCTTGAAGCAAGTCTCATGCTATCTTTGTCTTTCTCTCCTACAAAAACAGAGGTAGCATGAGACTTGCTTCAAGAAACATGCACCGTGTAAATGAGCCTTTAGTCTACTACAATGAACGAAATCCAATGATGAGTATCTTTTCTGTTTTTGTGTATAATAAAGAGTATTTGTGTATTGTATTGTCTGTACCCAGCATAACGCGTACTGCATTTGTTTGAAAAAATGTTTACGGGCCTTTAGACTTACGAACGTTATGTAGAAAGTCAATTACAGTTACGATTAGGTTTTCTTCGACCTATAAGTTGTTGTTTTCAAAGTTTGGTCGCCTAGCCATATTAGACCAAAAGTAAAGACATAAAGAGTAACATTTCATAAAGTGATCAAGTGATAATAGCCTCAAGGTGGAATATCCTATGGCGTATGATTGGATTGTACAGTGTGCTTCAAATAACTAGACCCAAGATGGCGTCGACTGCCAAACTTGAGAGGTTTACTAGTAGCCACTGAAGAGTTCCACTATCCACCTCCTAGCTCCATCATTAGATCCTGAATACCAAGTGCAATCTATTGGACTAATCAAAACAAATCATATGACCCGAACCTCACATAGATCACGCAGTCGACGCCATCTTGGTTTTAGTTATTTAACACGCATTGTATTGCATGACATTGTGCAACCTATCACTAAATATATGTTGGCTTAAAAGAAGACAACATTTTTTTAGATACTTTTAAAATATTTTTTTCATTTCTTTTTGACATTTACTACATACATTTACACAAAATTTTAACCACAATTTAAATATCAAGTAGTGCTTTAGCAGTAGATAATCGTTACTGCTTCATAAATAAGCGAGATGTACGTACTATCCATGATCAAGATTCGAAAACTCTTTCATAAACGAACGGAATTTCCGGAAAATTTTACGTATAGTCTGTTGTCATTTTTCCTTGCATATCTATACTTATATACTAATATTATAAAGCTGAGGAGTTTGTTTCTTTGTTTGAACGCGCTAATCTCAGGAACTACTGGTTGGAATTGAAATATTTTTTTGTGTTTCATAGTCCATTCACCGAGGAAGGTTACAGGCTATATAATATCACGCTACGACCAATAGGAGCGAAGCATAAATGAAAAATGTTGCAAAAACCGGAAAATTTTCCACCCGTGCGGAACCGGGACGGGCCGCTAGTATTGTAATATATTGATAGCCTAGCGATTGAACGCTTGCCTTCCATGCAGGAGGGTCCGAGTTCGATCCCGGCCCGTACCTCTGACTTTTCGAACTCATGTGCGGGTCAGAATTTGACTATCACTTGCGTTAACGGTGAAAGAAAAACATCGTGAGGAAACCTGCACACCTGAGAAGGCTCCATAAAGTTCTCGATGATGTGTGTAGTCTGCCAACCCGCATCAGGCCAGCGTGGTGGGCTAAGGTCTAAGGACCCTTCTCATTCTGAGAATAGGCCCGTGCCCAGCAGTGGGACAGTAATGGGCTAATTATGTTTATGTTATGTATATTGAAAACTTACTGTATTTTAAAATTTACAGACATTTAAGCGACAGACTATACCAAGCTATACCTACCACTTACTGATTACGTAATTTCAAAATTAATTATTACAGATATAATATTTTCAAACTAGTCGTGTATGAGGCACAAAAAACTATTTTATTTTGTAATTATTGTAACAACAGACTGTTTTATTCTTAATTAACTATCAACCTTTCATTTATTGTTTTTTAATTTTTAATTTTAATTATACCTACTACTTTACTGGTCAGTATATAAAATGCTTGAATTAAAGAAAATAATATTTTTTCTTGTATTTTTTTTAAATGTATATAACTACTTATATGTAGATAACTTTGAAGGATAGATTGAGAAATTATGAGATTAGACGAAGTTGCGGTTTAAAATATGATGTAGTGACAAAAATTGAAAGGAGTATGCTTAGGTGGTTTGGTCATGTTGAGAGAATGAGTGAACGGCGATTAACGAAAGGAATTTATAAGGCGGATGTCAATGGAAACGCCGGTAGAGGACGTCCTAGGACATACATCGATGTTATTAGTCATGGTCTTCACAAAGGTCAGGTGCGTAGTACTCTCAACCGGCGTGCGTGTATGACAAGATGTATGAATGTGGATGAAGCGAAATGGGTATGTAAGGGTCGTAGCATGTGGCGTTCTATAGTTTCTGCCTACCCCCATGGGAAAAAGGCGTGAGTTTATGTATGTATGTATACCTATTGTTCTTTTTCTAAAGAAGTATGTGAATTGACCATAAAAAAACAACACTGATAAAAAAACCAAGCGTGAGTTGCAGTTACCCGAAAAAAAGTATAATTCGGAATCATAGAAATGTAATTGACAACTTTGTTCAACCTCGTTTACCTAAATAGTGTATACGGTGTCTATTTACCAATTTCAGGTTTAATATAGGGGCCATTCAAGTATTACGTAAGCACGAAAGGGGGGTGAGGGGGTCTTTGCTCAGCTTATTCTTGATGACATGGGGGACGGGGGTGTCTAGATGATGATTACGTCAGCAATTTTTTTTTATTTACTTATTTTTCTAGACTTGAAAACTGCTGGTCATGAATAATAATAAAGAAACCTGATCAGTTTAAAAAATATATATACCAATTTTTACGTAAGCATAGGAGGGGGGGTAAAAGCTTTGCTTACTTTTGCTGACAAGGGGGAGGGATGGGTCAAAAATTACTAAAATTCTGCTTACGTAATACTTGAATGGCCCCATACATAAAATCAAGATGCGGCAAAGAGCAAGTTTTATACGAAAACTTCAATTACGCGTTTCACAGAAAATGTGTGAAGAAAAAGACCGTTCACTGGCGTTGCCCGTCATTCACCAGCAAAAACTGCAGGATTACCTTGATCGTAAATACCTTGACCAATACAGTGGAACTTAAGGGATATCATATTCATGAGCCTCCTCAATATCACGTCGTTAACGGAGCATATATACGTCTTTGAATCATCATCTTATCATCTGAACGCACAGTTCAGGCAACGTTAAGAACGTACACGTACGTATTTTTGTACAGTGACAGTACGAAATTAATGGCAAATTAAAATTGAGTAGCGTTTGAGTATTTTGCCATTAGGCTTTTATTAATAAATTGCTCTGATTTGGACGCTCCCACTTAAGCCTCTTTTTGATTTATCTTGAGATGAACTGACACTGATGAGCTGAATTAATTTATAAAAAAATATGCTGTTAAATGTATGAAATTCAGATTATATTTATTAACAGCTCTTTCCTGCTCCATGTTGAGTGGGGTATTTTAAAACGAACCTAATACATATGCTTTTTCCATCTAATTTAATGTCCTCAAGCATTTTCTAAATATGCTGGTTATCTGTTCTTGGGTCTATATTTTAATCCATGTTTGAAATTTTGCTAATGGTAATACATACTTACTTATTGTTTACAAGTATCAAAGCTATCTACTTCAGTCATTTGCTTTACTTTTCATATTTATTCCACCATGTATCAGCTGAAAAACTATTCATACCAACAGTTATTTTTCGGATTAATGAACTGACATCTCGTCTACAGGTAAAAATACTATTATTTTCTAATTTAATTCCAAAATTTCAACTTAATACCTGACACATTATAGATTACCAAAAAAATTACAGATGCAGTGCTCTTGCCAACAAAGAGAGGGAACTATACATTGCACTTTGGGTCCTACAGCTATTGGTGTAACACGTACAAGACAACGATGAAAGCAGACAGGCCAGTGAGAAGGTGGTACTGCTCTAAAAGAAAGGTAGAACAGTGCAAAGCAAGCTTGAAGACCGTTAACGGGAAAATCGTTGAAGTATTTGGCGAGCATAATCATTAGAAGGAGTAGTTGTTATAGGAAACAAAGAAATAGGAAATGAAAGAGAAGTAAAAATAAATCCTACGCTTAGTAAACTTAAATGTACTGAAACAGATAATAACCATATTCTGGTTGAAAATTAACCAGTTATGTTTGTAAATGACGTCAGAAAGTTTACTGAATTAGTGCAAAGCAAGCTTGAAGACCGTTACCGGTAAAATCGTTGAAGTATTTGGCGAGCATAATCATTAGCAGAAGAAGTAGTTGTTATCGAAAACAAAGAAATTGGAAATCAAAGAGAAGCTAAAAGAAATCCTACGCTTAATAAACTTAAATGTACTGATACAGATTACTAGCATACTATAGTTAAAAATTAACCAGTTATGTTTGCAATTGACATGAGAAATTGATGAATTATTTTGAAAATATTCGCCATGTTTTAAGACAGAAAGTAATTCTTAAAAAAATTAGAAGACTATATTACAGAAAAATATTATTCCGAAATCTACAGGGTGTAAATGAAATCATGTAATACCTTCAAACCTCGTGATGTACTGCCGATATAGATTAACACCGCACGGGACACTTTTGGATTCAATAAAAAAAAATACAAGAAGTTAAATGTGTTTTTAACGTAAGACATTTTAGCGCCCTAAACGAATTGCGCGGCTATCCCTCGCAGCGCGGTTATTTAACTCGGGGTGCTAAAATGCCTCACGTTAAGAACACATGTTTGCTTCTTGTAGTTTTTTTTATTGAATCTAAAAGTATCCCGTGCTGTGTTATTCTACGTCAGCTACATCACGAGATTCGAAGGAATTACATGATTTCGTTTACACCCTGAAAAACATGTGGGTTTAAATTAAATTGTACTGATCTCACAAAGTTGTATGGAGTCATTCTATTGAAACATTTGAAGGTTTTAAAATTAATAATATCGAGGCTATCTACAAAAGGTAGATAGGTTCTATGCGTAATGTGCCAAAAATTGTTTCTTGTTAAAATTTATGTGATATCCCCAAATCTATAATAAGCCTGTTTCACATTCGTCGGATAAATCTTATCTGGGAGATAAACATGGCTGTTTGGGAGGTTTTCTATAAAGAAACTGACAAACAGCTATATTTATTTCTCAGTTAAGAGCTAACTGACGATTGTGAAACGGACCATAACTTCTATATTATTTGTTAATTTATTGTGTTTAATATACCTATGGTTGTAAAATTGTATTTAATATATTATATAAAATATTATATTGAAACTATGATGCCTATTTGTTATTACCAAGTGTGTAAACATGAACATGTTAGATTTTAGCTTTTGTGGCCTATAAAAAGATTATGTACAGATTTTAGATCGCTTCGTTGGTCTATAGTGGCAAGCATGACTGCTGATCGTGAGGTCCTGTTCGATCGATTTATTGCTATTAATTTATTTACTGATGACACAATTTTCACCTGCTTAATCGGCTTTTTATTTTTTATACTATAATATTACTTCGTCGAAGTCGGCCGCGGCGTAGGTGGCGTGACGATTTAGACGTGTTTGTGAGGCTGACATGTTTAGAAACGGCACAAAATAGGGTTGGAAGGCAAAAGGGGACGCCTTTGCTCAGCAGTGGGACATTCCATAGGCTAATAAAAAAAATCCTTTCAATTAACATTGTCTATTATTTATTTCAGAAACTTTTGAGTTTATACGATCCTCTCGCGGAAGCTACATGCTTCGGTACGGAAAATATTTATTTTGGTCTGATGTAACTGCAAATACACCAAATACGGTTGATCTAAAGAGACGTCGTTGGTACTGTTCCAAGAGGAGGAATAAGCAATGTCCTTGCAGTGTTAGGACTTATGAAGGAAATGTATTGGCTGTTTATGGTCATCATACGCATTGAACCTTAGAATTATTCTGAAGAAAGTAACGAATAGGACAAGGAAAAAGTTACCTACAATCAAGGACAGGTCGACTTGGTAATTTTCTAGTCATTTTCAATCGAGATCGATATCGATAAACGCGATCGATGCGGACTCATGCAACACTAAGACTAAGATGGCGCGGGCGCTGTGCGGGTGTGCGGGACGTCCCCCCTCCGCGACTCACTTCATACCCGATTTCCATGTTGAACTGTCGTTGACTGTATGTGTGTCTTGATGCCCTCCAGTTAGTCATATTATGACATTTTTGCGTCACCCAAAAATATTTTTAAACATAATAAAAGTGAGGGTTTCTTCTTCGTGTAGCTTTGCCAGTTGCGCGTGGGCAACAAGACACCGTGTTTTTGTATTTAAGATCTTGCTAAAATGTTTATAGTATTGTTTTACCGTTATTATAATGGAACTTTTAACCAAATCAAAATGGAAATAAGGTTCTTTGGAAAATAAATTATTATCTAATATTAAAATTTTTGCTGATCATATTTTTATTTTTAGAATTTAATTAAAATTGCGTGTGTTTATTTTCTTCGAGTTTATTTGTAAAGATGGCGTGGTACAACAATAAAAGAACAATGTTTGTAAAATGGAATTAACATAAATTGTTGGGTGTAAACGGCGGTAAATACACATTACTCAACTTCCAAGTTTTTTTAATGCGTATCTTAATTTTTCCAAACAATAATCTTACTTCTTCATCCTAGCCATTTCACTACTATGTTGGGGTCAGCTTCCACTCTAACTAGATGCCGCTGAATACCTGTGTTTTACACGGAGCGACTGCCAACAGACCTCCGCAACCCAGTTACTGGGTAATGCCGATATCTTAAAGTTAGACCGCTTGTTAGACTTTCGGGCTTCTGACTTCCCGTAACGACTGTTATAGATATTTGTATGACATCCGGGACCGACCGTTTAACTGTGGTTTAACGTGCTCTCCGAGGCACGGAGGGGTCTCGATGTGTGACGAACGGTCACCCATCCGCAAACTGACCGCGGCAGGCACAGCTAAATCTCGCAAATCGGTTAGCCACGAGCGAGATAATGAATCTTAAAATATAGAAAATAATTAGAAATTATAACACTTATACAATGATACATAAAAACAATAAATAGTAATTGTAATCAGAAGATGAAAAACATATGAAAAAAATATAAAGGCTGTAGGTTCTTTTAAGTAAATGTTACTCTATAAATATATATTTTGGAGCCCTGTTAACTTGTTATAAGCATAATAAATGAGTCTCTTCTCAGAATGAGAAGAGTTTAGGCCTTAGTCCACCACGCTGACCTGGTGCGGATTGGTGTACTTGTAATATTCAATGCAAATTCTTTAGCACAAGTAATCTGAGAACTTAGACACTTCAATTAAAATATGAAGTTGAAAGCAAAATACAATAGATTAAAAACTTTAATTAATTTTACCAATTTTTTTCCTTTAGTAATTAGTATTATCTATTAATTTATTTAAGCTAGTATTAAACAATCTTATTTTCTATTCCTGCTTGTAAAATGACTTTGGTTATGATTGAATATAAAACAGAAGATTTTATTTAAATTTTTTTTTTATACAGGGTGTAAACTAAATCATGTAATTCCTTCAAACCTACTGATGTACTGCTGACATAGATTAACGCTGCAAGGGATAGTTATGGATTCAATAAAAAAAAATACAAGATGTAATTATGTGCTCTTAACGTAAGGCATTTTAGCGCCCCGAGCGAATTGCGCGGCTATCGCTCGCCGCGCGGTCATTTAATTCGGAGCGCTAAAATGCCTCACGTTAAGAACACATGCTTACTTCTTGTATTTTTTTTTTATTGAATCCTGAAGTGACCCGTGCGGGGTTGGTCTTTGTCAGCAGTACATCACGAGGCTTGAAGGAATTACATGATTTCGTTTACAGCCTGTATAGGTCGGTACTCCTCTTAAATTTCATTAAAAACTGTTGACAGTTATTTGCAAAATTAGAATTAAAAGAGATGCCTAAACGTTTAGACTTAAAATTCTGCTCATTTTGTTTTATGCTAATCTTGTCTTTTCAGTGTCTATGGTTGTCGCCAAAAATGGAAAGCAGCAGCTCATAATAAGAGGGTACAAGTTTTATAGAGACTCTCAGTGCAAGAAAGACAAAAATAGATGGCGCTGTACCAAAAGAGGATGTACTGCATGGTGCTACACTATTGAAGACACTATCGTTAAGATTCAAGATTTCCATACTCATTAACATAACATCACGCCTGTATTCCCCAAAAGGTTCTGCAGAGGTGTATAGTAACACCCAAATTCCGCCGTTATGTTTAAATCCGATATAATAGGCGGCGAGTCTATTGCCATCAACCGGGCACAAATCAAAATCCGCTGCTACTGAGGAATTCCACACGGAAAAACCCTAAACACTGCCCGGCCTGGGCTGACTCGCGCTTGCCATCACAAGACCAACGAGGCAGTTAATATTACTCATTAACTGATATATAATAATTTCTCAAATTCAAGTTGTATCAGTACAATAAATTAAATAATTAAAATAAACTGAACAAAAGATAAAAATGCTTCTTCTGCACTAATTTTGGTGGCTAAGTGCCGATTTCATCAATGTCGAATAACTTTTATCTCAGGAATAAAGACGTTTTGACAGCTTTTGTATAGAAATTCTGTCAAAACGTCTAATTTATTCCTTGCATAAACGCTGTCCGACGTTGAGAAAATCGGGCTTAAGTTGTAATAGGCCAATTTTGGAAAAAACGTTAGGAAGGTTAATTCAAATTTAGAAAAAATAGCCACAACTTTCCAAGTGAAAGCTACAGATGTAATTGCATTTTCATCAGAAAATCCGTTGACAATTATCATTTATCTCTACTGGAAATTAATTTCGTGGTGATGTTGATCAGCTATGAGATTCTCTAGTAGAAACACGTCGCTGCGGCAGCGCTGCGTTTTTAGACGAAATGAAACCCATTATACAGGGTGGAAAAAACAAAATATTAAATAAAAATTAAATATTAAAAAGCGTAATTTTTTACAGATTGACGTGTCCAAAATAACTTTTGTTCTGATTCAATAAATAGATTAATTTTTTCTTATTTCTTTTCTTTATTTTCTTTTCTTCTATTGAATTACTTTAAAAACTATTCTTTACTAATATTTACAGAATTCGGAGTAAAAAAAACAGATAAACAAAATTTTACCTAAAATTCTGCACTAAAAAAAGAATAATCTTGTACCCTGTTACAGTGTCCGTGGTCGTCTCCCGAAATGGAAAACAGCAGATCATGATAAGAGGCTACAGGTTCTACAGACATTCACTCGGCAACAACGGGAAAGTTCGATGGTGCTGTACCAAGAGAGGATGCAATGCAAGCTGCTACATCATTGGAGACTTTATCGTTAAACTACAAGACGCCCATACTCATTGAATTATTTGTTTTAATGTCTCAAATGTAAATAGTATCAGTATTGTAAATTAAGGAATCAAAATAAACTTGTCAAAAAATAACAAAGGCTTTTTTCTGGATCAATTTTGGTGTCTAAGCTGTGAGAGGCGAATAAAACAACTTTAAAACAAACGGCTAACATATTCCATTAGGTGATTGCATTTTGTTCGGGACATCTATTGACACACTTGCTAGAAATTATTTCATCCTGGTAATGTTTTTTGTAAAATGAAAGTAATCTATGTCTATATTTATACTAATATTATAAAGAGGAAAGATTTGTATTTTTGTATGTAACGAATAAACTTAAAAACTACTGCACCGATTTCACAAATTCTTTTACCGTTAGAAAGCTACATTATCACTGAGTAGCATAGGCTATATTTATATCCCAAAATGTTAAAAAAATGTCCACTCGTGCGAAGCCGGGACGGACCGCTAGTATTAATTTTTTTTTTACTAATAATACTAGAAAAAAACTAGATTGTATTTTTTTTAGTTTGTAATATTTTTTAGTCTGGCTTTTTCTTTAATCCAAAAATATTAAATTTTTAGTAAAGACCTTAATTAACGAGCAGGTCATAAATAAAAATAGCTGCCATTCGGAGGGCAGGGGTTGGTATCACAAAAGGAGATATTTTTGTTGATAAAATTAGGTGTTTAACATGCTCTTAAATTGTCGGTAGTTCAATACCAAACAAGTTGTATATGAAGAACGTAACAGACCAATTTCACTTTACCTTTTAAATTTCAGTTTTTTTCCTAACCGCCAGAGGTAAGCACGGAATGATATACAAGAATGAAAAATATTACCAGCAAATAGAAGCTTTGGGGATTCGGTGGAGGTGCACTAAAAGAGGCTGCAAAGCCTTCTATTTTGTGTCCGGTGGAGTACTAACTAGGAAACAGGAAGAACATACCCATTCATCACTTTATTTAAGAAATTGCTAAATGTATATCAGTAGGCGTAGCACGAATGTTTGCCGTATAGTAAACGTATCGCTAATAAACGCGAATTTTGAATCGAAAATACAGCTGTCCTATAACAGTTTGGTTTTTTTGCGGCATGTGCAGTGTTTGTTATACATAGATAATTATGAATAAAGTTTTCAATTTAATTAAATAGTATGTGCGAAGCAGTGATAGCCTAGTGGTTGAACGTTCGCCTTCCATGCAGGAGGGTCTGAGTTCGATCCCGGCCCATACCTCTGACTTTACGAATTCATGTGCGGACCAGAATTTGATTATTACTTGCGTTAACGGTGAAGGAAAAACATCGTGAGGAAACCTGCACACCTGAGAGGGCTCCATAAAGTTCTCGATGGTGTGGGAATTCTGCCAACCAAACCAGGCCAGCGTGGTGGACTAAAGCCTAAACCCTTCACTTTCTGAGAAGAGGCCCGTGCCCAGCAGTGCGACAGTAATGAGCTAATTATGTTTATGTAGTAGGTATGTGTATAACCAGTATTTCCGATTCAAGGTTCACTTACATTAACGTTTAGCGATACGTTGACGATACTATAGTTAAACGTTCGTGCTAAGCCTACAGTTTGCTGCACGCTGAAGGATATTGATAAATTGTACTTACCACAGTATACTCCTCAGGGAAAGTTTGATCTACATTTTTGTCATATAAAGGTCATTCATAAAATTAAGACATTATCATAGAACATATTTCGTGATGCTGCATAGATATTTGTATAGTTTTTTCTCCGAGATACAATCGTAATTCTTCCATCTGTACTGGGTTACTTCGAATAAAGGTGGACACGCACATGTCCGCACCGTTCGCCGCAGTCGCCGCAGTCATCGCCTTTGTTGACGGGACTGCGGCGAGCGCGGCTCGAATGGGTGGTTGCATTAAACTTCATACAAATAATTCAAATGCTGCGACTACGGCGCGTACGGTGCGGACAGGTGCGTGTCCACCTTTAACAGGCGAAACTACATTGGGTTACTAGGTATTATTAATAGAACACATTAAAATAAAAGAATACCTAAATCCTTACAGATCGTGTTTCATATTATATATGAAATACGATTCTCTATAGATTCAAACATTTCCTTCCATCTAGCACTAAATCGCTCCTGGTCCAGTCCCTTGTGCTTCCTGTGATTGATTATGCGGATGTCTGTTGCTCTGATCTGTCCCAAGACCTTCTAAACAAACTGGATCGGCTTCTCAATAATTGTATTCGCTTCATTTTTGGGTTGCGAAAATACGACCACATTTCTTTTTATCGTTCTAAGCTTAAATGGCTTCCTATCCGCCAGAGAAAATCCCTCAGGTCTCTCTGTTCACTCTTCACCATCATTAATGATCCTAGTGCTCCTGATTATCTAAAAACATATTTTCAACTTTTGGGTGGCTTTCACAGTCGTAGCCTTCGTGCCTCTGAAAATCTAATTCTACTTATTCCTTCTCACCGCACAGGTTTCATGTCCAATTCGTTCGCTGTCTCAGCAATCAAACTGTGGAACGCGCTACCCCTTGATATGAAAAAAGCTCCGAGTAAATTCATTTTTAAACGTAAAGTTCGGGAATATTTCTTAAAATCGCTGCAACCTTAGTCGGAATGAACTGTCCATCATAGATATAAATATTTATGTGTATGTATGTATGTATAGATATATAGGTTTAATATGTATTTTTATTGTAATATATAGATATATATAAAGTATATATTTTGTTAGTACTTATGTATTATTTTGTTTTTAATAATTTTTATTTACCTATTCAATTCTTTTTTTAAATTCTTTTTTTGTACCTTTTTCGAAGTGCTTAATTTTTGACCCAAAGGTTGACTGGTAGAGAATGCCATTGGCATTAAGTCCGCCTTATGTACCACCAATTGTACATGAAGCTTAAATAAATCAATAACGTTAGACTAAAATAGTTTAGCGCTAAATTTAATGGTGTCAGGAACGCATTCTCTCGGCAGCCGCACTGTAGTAACCCTGTGAAGTTTGGTCAGTTAGTTTGAAGTGACCTTATGTAATAATTTAGGGGTTAGGGACTATTTCTAAATTATACCAACTTTGGAGTATTTAAGAAACATTGTAAATGTTTTTAGTCAAGGATGCTCTATCAGATTATTTTTGGTTGCTATCAAAAGAGATTGTGGTCCAACGTAAGCATGTTTATATCTTCGATTGAAGCCTTCGATCAACAATAGTACTAGATTTCCGATGAGCGCATCTAATTCGGCCGGAAAAATAAGACCAACCTTATTGCTTTGAAATTATGTTTTATATTGTCATAAATATTCTTATTTTAAAAATACATTTATTTTTCAATCGAAGTAGTAAATATATTGCAAACGATAATAAACTTTATGTTTGATTGTTAAGGTTTATAATCAACTTGTATGTAATCGCGGCCACTTGAGCGATGTTTCTTTGTTCCTAATCCTTAATGTAGTACTATTGTTCATCGAAGATTGAAGCCATAGAACATACCTACTAAATGATAAGTAGTCTGAAAGAGATTGTCAAATTGTGATGCCACGGCCGCCATTTTATTAATACTTGTTTTTTACCTACCTATTGTGTTTCTGTTGTGCAATAATGTTAAATTTATATTATAATTAATATTGGTCAAGGTTTATTGTTCAATTACCTGTAAGAATCTCTTTACAATTATTTTGCCTAAACGTTAATGATCTGTTGATGATTAAAAAAAAAATTTTGTAGTCTATTCAATAAAAAAATATCCGTTAAATATAATTAGACTGATTTTTTTTACTTTAATTCTTTTACTCAAAAATGTTTGTAATGTGGTCATTATTTTGACAACCTTCTTTGAGCAAAGTCGGCCTTACCGAGCCACCTGAATAGGCGCCAGCAAAGTTGTATGGCATTTTATTGCTGGTGAGTTTTAGCCACCAGCAATTTCCTTTGAAAATCCATTATTGTCGAGTTTTGTTTCAAAAATAGTCTGGTGCAAAAAGTTTTTATACAGAATTTGGCTGTATAGATACAGGCAGTACAAACATTAAAGACTAATTTAAAAAAAATACTAAGGACCGGACAAGAAACAAATCGTTACTTTAAATAAATTCTTACTATACTAATCTAGTTTTATTTAAATTACTCGCATTGTTTGAGTAAAGCACTATACAAGCCTTGGTCCGCAATGACTGCGCTGCTGGCCACGCTATGATGGCCTCGAGCTTAGTTTAGCTACGCTCTCGGCCTTCAAGCTTGGTCATCATTGCAGCCCTTGCTGTCCGCGCTATAAAGGCCTCGACCTTCGGTCTCGGCCTTTATTCCAGCTTTTCCATCAAGAGCCTCAATGCTGACCACGCTGTGATGGCCTGGAGCTGCGCTACGCTGCGCTCTCAGCCATCATCAGTGCTGCCAGCAACGCAGTCATTACAGACCGCGGCAGTAATGACATACTATTAATGATATACTTTTCGCCACCTTTCTTTCCCATAAGAGGCAGGTAAGGACTTACATCAGGTGACTGGTCCACGTCAACTTGTGTAGATACTAGGTAGGTACTTTCTATATCTGATGTTTTAGGTACTTTAAGCTTCCTCTGGTTACAATTAGTCCGGTTTTCAAAAATAGTTTTGTTGTCTACCCCTTTTATATTATATTCAATTGAATATAGGAGAATCGACGATACTTAGGGTAAGTATGTCCGACGCACCCTGGGCAGTCAGCTCCGCGACCGCCCGTGGTGACTGTTGAATTATGCCGACACGAAAGAAGGAGAATTTAATCTAACTCTATTCTTGTCTGAACTTGATAATTTCTGTATTTCCAGGTAAAATTATTTGCACAAGAAGAGGACATAAGTTATTAGTACTGAATGGATACACGTATTCTCGAAATTTTGAATCCCAACATAAGACTAGGTGGAGATGTTCAATCAGAAGTTGTTCAGCTAGGATTCATACCATAGATGACAATATAGTGTTAGCTTTTGAACACCATAACCATCCTCCAAGAGACGTTAAAAAACTTGTTAGTTTTCGAGTCTCATTTAATTAACCTTATGGACGCCACTGTCACATATATGTGACAAACGAAAGCTTAACCCATGCGCCAAAGTCACAAATATGTGACAAAAACGATGGGGTTACAATAACCTTGGGGTGGGGGGTATGCCGACGTGTTTATGCTCTGGCATTCAAAGATTTTAAAATGTTATTTGTTACCTAAACATGTATTGTTGTTTATGCTGAATAAATATATTTATGATACTTTATTGTTTTGTGTGTAAAAATATATATATATATCATTTGCTAAGGTTTTAAGGTTAAAGGTTAAGTTTGCGAGTGTGACTTTACTACTATTTAGAAGTATATGAAAGGGCTGACTGCCTTATTGGTCTAGTTGTCGCAAGCGCGACTGCTGAGCATGGGGTCCTGGGTTCGATCCCCAGGTCAGGCAAAATGTTATTGGGTTTTTCCATTAGGAATTTCTCAGTAGCAGCCTGGAGTTTGGATTTGTGCCCGGTTAATGGCAATAGGCTCGCCCCCTATTACATGGGACTTAAATATAACTGGCGAAACGAGGGTGTTTTAAAAAAACACCTCTGCCGAACCCTTTGGGGAATGTAAGGCGTGATGTTATGTTTTTTTATGAAAGGGCCCGTGTCAAATAGTGTTCGTACACGAAATATTTTGGAGATGCCCCTATATGGCTCGATTTGGGTCGTGACCTCGCCCCATGAAGAGCTTTTGTGTATAGGTCCTGTGTGAATCACGCACGTGAGTTGAGTCATTCTTCCTCGTTCCGGCGTCGTCTACACGACATCAGGGGGTATGCGCTTGCACTCATCGCGTCGCATCGTGCGACCACCCGGCAGTTTCGGTCAGTTGCCCGTGTACTTTCGCTTACTTCGCACGCACGTGCACGCGACTGAACCCGTAATCACAATTGTTTGTAGTGTGTAGAGTGTTACTGTACATCATTTTATACCAAAACATACATTCCTTCATTATATCGAAGCCTACAAAACTAAAATATTCATAGGCTAAAAAGTAATTAATTCCTCTTTTATTACAGAAACTTTCGAGTATATAAAGTCAAAAAGGGGATCTACATTATTAAAGTATCAAGAATATACATACTTCAAACATTCTCAGAGAACCTTGAAGATTCGATGGGGTTGTTCGACGCACTATTCTAGGCGATGTAAAGCGAGGATCGTTACTATCGACGATGAAATTGTTGACGTTTTTAATGAACATTGTCATCCCCCAATTAAAAGTAATTAATTATAAGATAAATTATATTAAATAAATAACTATTATTATATTATAATTATGATGTATATCGTAACTTAAGGGGAAGATCTATAAAACCATGGTTAGACCTGCTGTCACGTATGGATCGGAATATTGGGCCACAAAAAGGATAAATGAAAGGCAATTGCATGCAGCTGAGATGAGAATGCTAAGAGGGATGTGTGGTATTACGCGAATGGATAGAATTAGAAATGAGTATGTAAGAGAAAGCCTGAAAGTGGCGCCGGTGACTGAGAAGTTGTGTGGAAACCAGTTGTCATGGTATGGGTATGTGATGCGGAGGAACGAGGAGCATGTCGTGAGGAAAGTATTGAGTATGAATGTGGATGGTTATAAGAGTAGAGGAAGACCAAAGAAGCGATGGATGGATAGTGTGAAAGATGATATGGCTACAAAGAGGGTGACTACCGAAATGACGGCTAATAGAGATGTATGGAAGAAGAAGACATACTGCGCCGACCCCAAATAAGTTGGGATAAGGGCAGGAGGATGATGATATGATGTATATCGTGTGAGGTATATCGTAGGCGTATGTTTATTGCATTGTAGGCCAATCGCTGATTGTTACGGGGTGTCCTGCGTAAGCGACGAACGCGACGCGACCAACGCGACAAACGCGATCAAGACAACGGTATTCCCTACTAGCGGCCTATGTAGCGAGACGCGACGTAACGCGTATTTGTTCCACGTCGTGTCGCGTTGCGTCGCACCGCGTCGCGTTTGTTGCTTACGCAGGACACTTTGTTACAATATTACCTCGCTACCGTTCATTTTTTAGAGAAGCCATCAAGATTTTCATATCAGTATTATATGTCTTATTGAATTAGTATCTGTTAAAACACATGCCTCGTTGGTCTAGTGGTGGCAAGCGCGACTGCTGTTCGTGAGGTCATGGTTTCGAACCCCAGGTCAGGCAAAGTGTTATTGTGTTTTTCCGTGTGGAATTTCTCAGTAGCGGCCCGGAGTTTGGATTTGTGCCCGGTTGATGGAAATAGGCTCGCCCCCTGTTACATGGGACTTAAACATAACGGCGAAATGAGGGTGTTACTATACACCTCTGCCCAACCCTTTGGGGAATATTGGCGTGATATTATGTTATGTTATAGGAATTATGTGTCTTATTGAATTATCGGCGTCTGTGTTAAAACGCATGCAAACCAAAATTTTTTGTAAGGTCATTTATAATTAATTATATTTTCGAAAGCATTCTGTGATTTTATTGATACTATTCCTTTTTGTAAATCTCACCCTATAATGCACCATTTTGGCTGTAATAAGGAAATGATAAACAAAATGGCGCTGTTAATTTTCTTGATTAAGTTTTTTATTTAAGTGAAAACAAAAAATATTTTAATACTTAGTTATTAAACCAATTTTATTTTCAAATTTATTTCAGGCGTCGCAATCACACCATATTTTTTTCGAAGCAGCCGAGGGAAGAGCATGCTCATGATTGGGGGTGTGAAGTATAGGATTAATAGGATCTGTCAAGACAAAGTAAGATGGCGGTGTGCATCACACGAACGTTTTGGCTGCCCAGCCCGTCTGCACACTGTTGATAACGATGTCGTCTACTTTATGAATGAACACAAATCATCTTAATTATTTTTGAATACTGTTTTATAAGCGTAGTTAGGGTCCTTGGAGAACTAATTTATATAAAAAAGACCATGAAAATAATGTAAGCAGCTACCAAAATAATTTAGATTTTTGCTTTAACAGATTTAATTCTAATTACCCATTACCCTCGCGTTCCTTCAAGATCTTAAAGAAATGGATAATACCATTCGTGGTTTTTTTTACCCTGTCTCCGGTCATAAGATTGTTCCTTAAAATTCAATGTCTGATATGGCTCCTTATAATGCAGGTATTTACAGTACTACGACATAAGTTGTGCACCTTGGCAATCTTCGGGTTTCCGAATTTGTACGAACTATGCGACCAATTAAGTGACCTTTCCGGAATTGATCCAAAGAGGACGAAACCGGAGTTATATAATATTATAAAAACACAAAGAAACAGAGAAGATAGCCGAGGTATAAAGAGGTTTAACTTATGCTATAATACTGTACTTTGTTAGTTTAAAGTTTTTTCTTTTGATTTATTGTAAATTTAGGTTAAGAAACAAGTTGCAACTTGCGTAAGATATCACGCACTGCTCACACTATAATAAATTTAATGAAAGACAGATGTTCCCCATCAAATTGTGCTAGATTTTATCTGATTTTTGTTTTTTTTCTGATAGTAGTAATCTAACCCCTCGTTTACACATAATTATAAAACATTTATTCTACATGAAACAGATTTTTTTTCGAAAAAATTATTACAAATATACATACTTTAAGTAGCAAACATGTATGTAGATCTTTGAAACACTTGTTTGAAATATTTTACACATGATCATTAAGTGTTAAGACCAAGTAATTTCTTTTAAAAAGACCTTTACACAAATTATGTTTACAACTTGTTTTTAGGTGTAAACGGGGGGTGAGTATACCTACGTTTATTATTTACGTAGGTATTCAG
Source organism: Amphipyra berbera (assembly GCA_910594945.2). Lineage (NCBI taxonomy): Eukaryota > Metazoa > Arthropoda > Insecta > Lepidoptera > Noctuidae > Amphipyra > Amphipyra berbera. The sequence continues at coordinate 16,654,884 of OU343128.1, read as the reverse complement.
CACTTGGACCCGATGACGTCAATACTGTATCATAGATTTTCCCGAATGCCAACTTTGAAATAGGTGTATGTTAATGACCAAACTCGATTTCAGGACTCGTCAGAAATTAAATACCTAATTAAAATTGCAAATATTTTGTTTCTTGCCATTGTCTCAGTGTACTTAGAACATCCGTGATATAGGCTAGGTTTTTTCAGTTTGTTCTGAATCGTGGGGTTTCAATGTCAAACTTTCTGCCTAAGCTTATGTGGCTAATCCTAACGCAGAGATCAAACAAGTTTGTATCTGCAATCGAATCTGGCTAGGCGTATGTAAATAATCGCAAAATTGCATTTTCGATTAAATTATTGAAAACTATTTTTATTAAAATATATAATTTTGTATTTTTTATATTTAATTACCTTAGTTACTTTTCCGCTTTTAGAATTAAATGAGACCATGTTTGTTATGTAATATTTTAATTAGTAAGTAATATAAAATGGTTCGTCCAGTTTAGTGAAAAACTTGTAAAAATGTAACGAAAGTGCCCATGACAATTATGTAAAAGTTTTTTTTTGGAACTGTGAGTATGAACAATAAATAATAACGGTACTTTTTCTTAAATTACACCGACCCGAAATCGATACAAAATGTCATTATTATACGCTGTTATCAATACCATAACGTTGACATAATGACAGTGCGCACACGCGCGCCGAAACGATAACAATACTTATGTAGGGTAACATACAAATAAAACCAAACAGAAGGCAAGTTGCAGCGCAGACGCATATTTCGTGTGATTTTTTTATTAGGTGTTTGTGTGTGGTCCTTCTGTACTTATCTTGAGGTGCGCGTAGCACGGCAGGAGGGTGGCAAGCTGGCATCTCTCAGTTTGCCTTTGCGTTTCGGCGAAATATAGTGACAGCTGTCGGTGAGTCTATTACGAATACGATATTTGTGTCGGTATAGGGTCAGTCTAGTGTCGGCCAATAATGGCCTAAAATTATATTTGCAACAAAACGCAAAACATTTTTATATGAGGGTTGTTTTAATAAAATAAAAAAATTATAAAACTGTTTTATTTTTACACCTAAGTTTAGTGATCTGAGAGAAAGATGATCAAGCGGCATATTATTCATATTTTGTATTTTCTTCATAAATATTAAGTAGGCAAGGTAAGTCGTAACAACTCAATTTACTACAATTACCCTAATAGGTATCTTAATCTTGTCAATCATTATCAATGTAAATTAGATTTTTATAAATATCGATAAGTCTTATTTGTCATTGTAATTGTTTTTATGCAAATCGTTATACTTGATAATTAGACTTTGTGGCTCATCACCATCATCATCTTCCTGCCCTGGTCCCAAGTTACTTGTGGTCGGCGCAATATGTTTTTCTCTTCCACTCTTCCTTGTCAGCCGTCTCATTATCATTTACTCCCTTATCTTTCATATCCTCCCTCACACAATCCATCCATCTTTTCTTAGGTCTCCCTCTCCCCCTCCATCCATCAACATTCATATTCATCACTCTCTTAGTCACATGTGTTTCATCCCTCCTCATCACATGCCCATACCAAGACAAACGCTTTCCTTTCAACTTGTGGCTCAATTATCAATTAATTGAGTTTGACCCATTTTCTATTATTATCATCAACAGTGTACAATAACAAAGTCATCAAATTTCAGTACTGGATCCGATTTTCTGCACAAACAACAAAGGATCCAGGATTCTGATGATAGGAGGGAATAGATACCGAAGAAACGGCACAGGAGATTCATGCAAGATGCGTTGGAGATGTACAACTCATGCCAAATATGGATGCAAGGCAGTTATCCATACGGTCAACGACGAAATTGTGTATTTTATGAACTTGCATACTACAAGTTATGATGGAATTATTTTGTAAATATTGTTTCTTTAAAAATATTGTATTTTACCGATTAATCGAGTGCGTGTTGTTATGACATGACAAATAGATAGTGATTTTATTTGTTACAATTGATCTAGAACTGTGTCTACGTATTTTCATATTTTACCCCAATCAATAGGGTAACAAAGGTAAAGTCTGTAGATAGCTTAAAATGGAAAAATAATATCTTACATTTGGTTAAATAGAAAGCCAACCGTAATGTACTCTTGGGTAAAGGGTAAATAATAAGGTATTATGACCCTTACTTTTGTGGTGCCTAACACGCACAAACAGGTACATAAACAAGTACTTTTTTTCTATTGTATCCATTAATTTAGTACCGTTAAACACACATTATAGTAACTAAGTAATTTCCCTGTCTTCACTAATTTTATCGGAATCAATTTTTAACCTAATTTATTTATGTATACCTATATTTATTTAAACACTTCCCAATTTCTTTATTACTTAGCTGATTAGTACTTTGTATGAATAAGTTTGGCTGTTAAATCTAGTCTCGATGATACAAGCTCAGAGATTTTTAGAGGCTGACAATAAGCATGATTGTATTGTTATAAAAATAAAATTATGTCTCACATTGCAATCATAATAAGAAAAAACAAACAAAAAAAATCTTTGTGTTCAAAATTTAAATTTAAATTTTGAGGCGTTCCGAAGAAAATACTGAAAAAAAAACAAATTTTAGGAATTTATTAAAATTTGTGGGTGATAACTAATTGGTTTATTTTTAGTAAGTGATGATTATACGTCTCAGATAAAGCAGCTATGCTCATCTCCTATAAAGTGTTGCGAAAGGTTTGTCCTGAGGAGGTTAGATACCTATGTGTGTAACCATTAAATAACCTTGAAATAAAACATTTTGAACTCTAAACCTACGTCACAGCAAGTGCATGGTTAGATCCTGTGACAGAAGCGTGTAAAAATATCTTTTCAACTGCATATCACATGCATTTCCTTTAATATTTTAGTTAGAATTTCATTGATAATAGTTTTATTCATCAATAAGTTTAATTTTACAATAAAATTAGTCCTATCATGTGTATATTACGGCTGCATTACTTAGCTTCATTTTGAAGCAGTATTATTTGAGATTTTTATTTTTGTATAAATGAAAATTGGTATGGTATTTTGAATGAATTTAGATAACTTCATGTTCATGTTAATATAAAATTCAAAAGTTATCAGCCTTTTATTTGACTAACCAATTATGTTGAATAACAATGGGTCAACGGCCACGGCTTTGATTGTCGATTGAGAGTTATATTCTTATAATGCCTCGTTAAGCGTTTGTTGTAACCCTAGCTTAGCTGGAAAAGTTAGAAAAAACATTAATAAACTCACAAAAGTAAGAGGAATTAGTGTAAAGTAAAAGATCATGAGGTACAGATTTTTTCCGAACTTTTAAACCAAAAAATACATTTCTTCTGATGCCCACATTCTCCACAAGTAAATATATTTTCTGGTTCCATCGTTTCTAGCAATAACAACTTTCTATTCCAATATAAAAAGGTATTAACAAGTTTTACTTTCCAGGTATTCTTCTCTTACGGTCACAAAAAGGAAAGCCACTGATCGGGATGGGCAGCTACACTTATTATATGAAAGCTTCGCATAAGAACAGAATAAGATGGGTTTGCTCAACTCATCACAACAGAGGCTGCGGAGCATCAATCTATACTGTCAACGGGAAGATTGTTAAGATGATCAACGAGCATATTCATTAATCATAGTACATAGTTCATAGTACTACATACATTTTTATGATTCATATCCTCAGATTATGAAACGAAAGACGAATAATAAAATCCGTCTATCATATTCCACAATTGGATATGGGCCACATCCAAATTGTGCCATAATACCTAGTTCTTAGCCTTTCACATTCGGTCTACTACATACATTTTCTTCATTTTACATTGACGAAAACCCAGATTCTGATCAGGACCTTTATAAATATGTGTTAATCATGCCTGAATACAATTGTGCACTTTTATTGCTCCAAAATATTCTTCAGCAGTAGTAGCCATATCAATGGCAGTAGCATATTATCATCATCATCATCAGTAGTATATGTAGACACACCGGCAGCCACACACATATTAAGTAATCCTCCTTTTTTTTCTTTTTTTTCCTCTTTTTTTTCTTTCTTTCCCACACACTCGCAAAAATTCACTCTCACTCATAAACAAACACACACACGTGTTGCAAAGATACTATTGTGATACATTTTGAGTATTTTGCGGTGTTATAAATTGTGTTATCTTTTTTTAAAAATGTGAACCTTTGCTTAGTTTTTTTAAATTCTTTACTAAACAGAGACAGCACTACTGTACGCTGACGTCATAATACATATTAAAACCATTATAACTCTACATCACGTAGTACAATATCCGTTTCGTAAGCTATTACGTAAAATTTTTGAACGTTTTTAAAAGATATCAAAAGCTATTAGCCCGTATTAGATTTTGAGATAAGTTTTAATTCTTTTGTAATCTTTTTCTGTTTGTGGCCTTGTGCCAAAAATATGAAAATAATGCATGGCCTTAAATGGTAAATTGATATTATGTAGTTTTAAGTGCAAGTATTTTCTCAATTATACGGCAGCCATTCTGAGATCGCAGATATGTTATTACAAGACATGTCGAACCTGGATGCCATGCGCTTGATTATGATCTTTAGTGGCTTATTGCGACTTATACCTGAGGTGACGAGGGTTTCCTTTATTTGGCGGAAACCACATGGTGCCAGCGCAAAGGGATGAGAATTTAATCCCTAAATAAAAGTAAAGTATTCGTTAATAAAATCTCGTCTTGATATCAATTACTTTACTAATTTACAGTCAATTTTTATATTTCGACGACTAAATTGCCAGACACAAATGTCAGACTTGAAAATGTTAGCAACGTTATTTTTAAGTTTGACATTTGTACAGACGGAAAACGGACTATAGTTTATATTTTTATTGTTTTCTAAGTCATGGCTATGGCTATTTTATCCTATCTCAAAATTAGCTTTATGATAGTAAAAATTAGCTAAAAAAAAGTATTAATTAAGAATCTAAGGATGCCATATTGTCTTTTGGATGGTCAAAAAATTAAACGACTTGTAGATTGTAGTTAGCTTTAGTTTATTTTTTATTAAGTATTCAGCAATTAGTTATATCATTATACAATATTTAAAAATGTGTTTCTTATTTTTAACCGATTTCAAAAAAGGCGGTTCTCGTAGCTCTGCCTTTATATTAATAAAACTGATATTTTGAAATATTTTGTATGCATAATTAATAATTAAATAATAACGGAGTTTATCGGGAACCGCTTGACTGATTTTAATCGTTTATTTGACTTGATATGACTATATTTAGACCATGGAAACAAACCGACTCATTAGTTTAGGAGAAATTATGCCAAAAATTATAAGTACACTTTTTTGAAATCGGTTCGTTTTTGTGTGTTGATTTTTGTCTTAGTTCCTAAGGGTTTATTGAGCCATAACATTGCAATTATGTACCCTATAACAAATTGGACATATGTGCACAAGCCATCGTATTTAATTTATATTTATTCGTCAAATGTTCAGTATGTGTTAATATCGACTTTTATCCTACCTGAATTAAAAGCTGCTGTTAGTTATTAAAACTTTAATCGTTTACAAAAATAGCATATACAAGGATAGTCGGAAAGGGGGTACTAAGCCGCGGGCCATTTAATATATCACTGATGATTGTTATAGAGAAAGTTAACGTTTCAAAATACGATAAAAAGAAATTCCAAGCAAAATTATTTTTATTTTAATTTTTTCAAAAAAATTTCATCCTTGCTTGCGAATTCAAAAAATGGAGCTTCTAATACGTGACCCTAAATATGACCTAAAATGTGAACACAGCTGATCATAGCTGAGGATAGATAGAATTTACCGTATGTTTCATGAAATCTTTGAACAGGTATTTCTCTTAAACTAATGACTTTTGGGGAAAGTTGTTGAACAAAAGTTATCCATTATTATGGGTACTTTAACACCCTTTCGGCTTAGTACCCCTTTCCGACTAACCTTGTATATATTTACCTACTTATAATAGGTATATGAATAATAACACCTACCTACATCACACACGTGCCACTGATGGGAAATAAATAGAGGATGTTGACGCGAAAATGAATGCAATGCACGTCGTGGCTTATGGTATGTGCCTGAAAAATGTATAGAAAGCAAATGCCTGAAAGAATTGAACCGAGCAGCCTTTTAAGACATTAAACGGCTGACCGGATCAACTCTGACCCTTAGGGTAGCGGATGCAATTCTGACAAATCGACGGTCCCTACGTAATGTATACTATCGAAACTACATAATCACAGTTTTTATTTTATTATGTACTAGCTGTGTCCTCACGGCTCCGCCCGTAGCCTATGTTACTCAGCGATAATGTAGCTTTCTAACGCCAAAATAATTTTTGAAATCGGTCCAGTAGTTTTTAAGTTTATTCGTTACATACAAAAATACAAATCTTTCCTCTTTATAATATTAGCATAGATAGTACCTATAGATTAGTATAGATGTACACCGATTACGCTGAGATTTATGATCCGATTTACGTGATTCTTCTTTAGTTTGATGCGGAATAGTTGCCATTTGGTCCCATAAAAAATATTATTTTATAACCATTAAGATAACATAATGCTAACATAACATGTCGCTTTAATCTGCTATTTATTTTATTCCTCTCCTCCGTTCTTATACGTATATTTATTAGTTTATTATTATATTATTTATGTTTTCTTTTCATATTTATGTAATTATTTTGCCATGTATTTTATATTATTAAATTTAAGTAATATTATGTAGGTACGTAGTGTACTTGTACACCTAGATTGCTCGATTTTCTCTTTCCATTCTCCCAGTCCATCCAAAGGTTGTCTGGAAGAGATCGCCTTGCGCGATAAGACCGCCCATTGTGCATTTTTGTATTTAAATAGTTTTTTGTGTTATATTAACCTGGTGTACAATAAAGAGTATATAAATAAATAAATAAATAAATAATTTCACACATTTTAAGCAGATAAAATAAAAAATTAAGATTTTGTAGTTTCGATAGCATACGTAGGGACCGTCGAAATATTTGTAGGCCCTATAGATATTAGTACAAGTTCCATTCCTACATCAAAAAACGACATATTATTAGTTGTAGCCTTTACAGACATCCCAGTTAGATAGATGGCTACATAAGGTCAACTACCTGTAAGCCTTACAATCAATTACTACCTTATAACAGATATTTGTAGAACCCACAGATATCAGTTCATAGTCTACAATTTCTTATACTCCTAAAATAAGTGCATGTATTAGTCAGTTAAATAGCACCCACGGTACGAGAATCCTATGTGGAGCTACTAGTATTAAGTTTTTACATACGTATCTTCTAATTTCATCAGTTAGACTAACATGTTTGAAATAATAGATTATGTTATCATAGATATTGTAAGGAACGATCTGAAACGAAGTAAAATGTGAAGAAAACGAACTGATTGTATTGTAATTGATAACTTTTTGAATAAACTTTCAATAAAGAATAGTGTAGTCTCGTTTATTGTTATCGTTAACATGAATTTACAATAGGCAAACAAATTGGTTTTCAGTTGAACTAAAAATGGTCTCAGATCTAGCATATTTAACTCAGTTGAGGTAGTTGACAGTAACCATCATACCATCGCGAAAACGATAATCGCTAAACATGAATCTCTTCGTAAAGGAATATTGCGATTAACCACGCTTGGTAACTGCATTGGTGATTCCATCATTGCAATTAATATTCAATACTCAATATTTATTTGCGTATTCCACAATGTTACTTAGGTGGTAGTAATAGAAAATTATGTATTACGTTACAATTGTGGACCCTGTTGGGCACAGCAAAGTAGGAGAGAGGGGATCATAATTAAATTAGATAATATTTAAAAAGAAATAGAAAGTTTAGTATGGTTAGCCCACAGGAGAAGGCGGCTACCGATCCTTTTAACTCCAGACGTAAAAAGAGGGGTTTTATAGGTACCTAAGTTTGTACCTTTTGTCTCTGTGTGAAGAGATTCAATGCGACTTTTGTTTGAAATCTGGTTTAATCAGGATAGTTCTTAGCCATTTTAGATGATGTTCACTTCAGTCATTTCTAAGACAGGGTTTTTTAAAATGTTAATTTATTTGTATGTTATGATTCCTTAGTTTCTTTAGCTGCCTTGATGAACCTTTTTTGATGTTGGTTGACAATAATTAATTATAATTTTAACAGCTAATGCTGTTAGGGCCAAGCCACATCTGACAGAAGATACGTCGCAGATATTCCGTCGCGGAAGGAATTTTAGTAACGCATCTTAGGTCAAATGTGTACGGTGTGAGATGTTTATATGAAATTATGTGTACCGGCGTAAAATCCGCGACGTATCTTCCGTTAGATGTGGCTTGGTCCTAAATAATGGGATTTTATCTGCAGGCACATTGTAGTCAGCCGGGGAAGGATGTTTAGGAGCCACAGTTTTTCTTGACTTACACTTCTAAAATTTCTTCATATTAATAACAAAAATGTTATTTCCACAGACATAGTCGCCCACTTCCAATATTCTTCGCGAGGCAACAAAGTGTTAATATTAAACGACATTAAGTTCCGTGCCAATGGTAGGACAGGCCACAAAGTAAGATGGCGGTGTGCGTCACACGAGAGACTGGGATGCAAAGCTATAGTTCACACGGTCAATGATATAATAGTACATTACACTAATGTTCATCCTTCATATGACAAGGTAGGCTGAGAAAAAAGGTAGAATCAGAAAACCGAGCAAGAAGACCGGGACGTTTATTGGAATTCTAGTTAATTTACTTTAATATGAAGAAGATTATTTATGTTTACCCATTAATATATAAAAACCTTATTTATGTTTGTATATACAGGGTGTAAACGAAATCATGTAATTCCTTCAAGCCTCGTAATGTACTGCTGACATGGATACACCATGCAAGGGATAAATTTGGATTCAATAAAAATAATATTCCAAAAAGTAAACATGTGTTCTTAACGTGAGGCATTTTAGCGCCCCGAGCTAATTGCGCAGCTATCGCTCGCCGCGCGGTCATTTAACTCGGAGCGCTAAAATGCCTCACGTTAATAACACATGTTTACATCGTGTAATTTTTTTTTATTGAATTCAAAAGTATCCCGTGCAGGTTTAATGTATGTCAGCAGTACATCACGAGGTTTGAAGGAATTACATGATTTCGTTTACACCCTGTATTAGTTTTACCAGTTGATAAACAACCACCATCTAGTGAGACAATTGTCAAAAGAGAGCAAGTAAAAAAAAATTGTATAGGTAAGTCACTAGGTTAGAATATAAAAAAAATATGAAAATTAAATGTAAAATAACGTCCAAAATTTTGCTGAAAGGAATTAATATTAGATAAAGTAATTTTAATTATGTAGCAATGAATTTTGTACAAATTAGTGTATATTTGAAATGCATATTTTGAGTATGCTGAGAATATAAACACGATATTATAACCCAATGTGAAATTACGAAAGTGAAAGAGTAACAAAATGGATTCACTGGTTTCCATTTTGTTATGTTACGGTTAAGTTTATTGCAAGCTTTGAAGATAGGCAATGTTAGAGGCCATGCATATAAATAGACTGGTTCTTTAAATCTTTCAATGATAAGTATGTACTAATTCTGGTTCTATAGAGAATACTTTCAAATGTCTTCCTTTTCATTTTGTGGTACTGCAAATAGGTAGTATGATTTCTTCCTACCAGTTCCTTGAGCAAAGCGTCAATTGAAAAAAAAGGTATGGTAAAGATTAAAAAAATAACATATTGTGAAACATCCTTTCTTGGCTTTCAAAATTTGTGTCAGCAATATCTCAAATAGAATATTGTTAAAATGTGTTCACGTGTATTATTATTTTAACACGGTAAACACACTCCGTGTCTTGAGTACTACCTGTAAATATTATTTTGAAATCGCCTGTTTTTAGTCGGGAACCTCACAGCTTGGGGCAAACTGGACCCCCCGAAAAACTGTTTAATACGTTTTTTTCTTAATTACAGAATCTATATTCACCGTGTCTGTTAGAGGTAAAGCTCTCCTATTATATAAAGGCTTTACATTTAACAAAAAGAGGATATGTAAGAATAACCGGACACGCTGGGTTTTGTTCAACGCATAGCGGCAAAGGGTCATCTTCCTGCCCTGGTCCCAAATTACTTGGGGTCGGCGCAATATGTTTTTCTCTTCCACTCTTCCCTGTCAGCCGTCTTATTATCATTTACTCCCTTATCTTTCATATCCTCCCTCACACAATTTATCCATCTTTTCTTAGGTCTCCCTCTCCCCCAAAGGGTGTACTGCATTTATAGTTAGTTTAGACAAAGTGATAGTTTTCGCTCATAATGTTCATAACCATTAACCGGTTAACCGGTTTTTCAATTGTCAGATCGGGGGGGCACGGCAGTGCCCCCGCCAAGTCGAGCGCGAAGCAAACACTGCCGTACCATCCTTTACTGGAACCATTTCGCCACATTTTCAGGCCCCTATTTGAGAACCTCTGGATAAGACCAGAACGCAGAAATTTTTGTCATCCAGTAAACTATAATCACATACTTAAAATCCAAAATTTCAAGTCTGTAAGTCTTTTAGTTCCGAAGTTAAGCGAAAGCAAAGTTTCGCATTTATGACACTCACTCACTCATGATCATCAGAATAGAACTAGTACTTCCCATAAACTTAGAGAGCTGAAATTTGGTACAGAGTTAGGGTTTAATGGCCACATTAAGGGAAAACTATAAAAACTAGGATAATCGAAGATCTGGAGTACCTGGTGACCCTGATTAGAAAACACAAGAGCCCAACCAAACTATTAGAGATCGACATACCGCCTTTACAAAAAATATTCAACTTGGTAGGCCGCTTCATATGATGTCAAAAAAAAAACAAAAAAATATCAATATGCCCCACGTTTCTACAAAAAGAAGTGAATCCTACCAAAAACATTCTGTAAAAAACTAGCCAAGTCTCTATGGAGCTGCTTGTTTATCTCTAAAAAGTAATGAAATCTAGACAAAGTCGTGCCCGGTCTAAGGTTCCTTACTGCGATTTCTTTATTATTATAGTATCGTTATTCTATTGCTATAAATTGTATCTAAAAATACATTTTCGTTTACGTAACAAAATAAGAACTATTTTTCTTTTTTGTTTGAGTTATTACTTTAATATGTTCTGTATTATTTTCAGCAACATTTGTGAAGTCGCGTCGCAGTAGAAACCTATTATGCATCGGAGGCTTCACATTTTGTAAGCAACACGTTTCGGAACCAAAAGCGAGATGGGTGTGCTCCACACATAACCACAAGCGGTGTCGGGCGACAGTACACACGATTTATAACAATATTGTAAAAGTCAATAACTTACACGTGCATTAGATAATTATTTTTTTTGGTTTCCTTCTTTCGGTTAATTCTCATTATTTTGTTAAATATTGTCTATTATAAATACGACATGCCACAAGCAGAAAGCCTTCCCGATGGACTACTTGACTACCAGTTTTAACTTAGGGCTCTTACAGACGAGTGGCACTTTGCTGACGACAGGGGTAACTGCAGCCGTCGACACACCAGCATTAATGACCTGCCGCAGATCGCAGACGCTCGTGTATCGACGGCAGCCATCAGCTATATGTGTATGACAGCTGCAGTAACCCTTGTCGGCGGCACACTACCGCTCGTCTGTATTAGCCCATGACAAATTTTTTTTTGATGTGAAACATCTAACGCGTTGGTACGGGCACAAAACAGATAGGTACAGAAGTCAATCACATGTATGTACTTCACTTTTCATACCTACGCTCGGCGGTCGCTCTATCTATATATCTATCTCTCTCCAGCGCATGGCACTCGCGCTCGCACTCACTCGCACAATAGTCCCAAACAGTCCCAGATATGGTGTCCGTGAGCAGTTTCTATGTGTGCGTTGCTCGAGCGCACTTGTATGTAGATTGACTTCTGTACCTATCTGTTTTGTGGTACGGGTGTGAGATCAGCTATTGCGTGGCGACGCTCGCGATGGCAGACACACTACGGCAAACTTTCGTAACTTGTCGGCTCTCTTCGGTTTGCTTCGGCCAGTTTTTTTTTTACATATAGAGTTTCTTTGTTTCACATCTGCCAAGCATCCTGCGACGGCTTCATTTTATTTTACCTTTTTGGCTGCCGATCGTTTTATTTTCGAAATCGGTTGGAGTTCAAGATAATACAAGTACGTATTATTTTGGCGAACTCACTTTCTAGTAAAGCACATTGAGCTTAGTTGGAGATGTCATTAGCAAAAATACGCATTGCAAGTAAATACAAATTCTCATTCTAGAGCCGATAATCGCGGCGCTTCTAATCTGTTTTCGAACATTAATTGATCAAAGTCTGTGTTCTTTTTATCGATTGATAATTGAACGATTCTTAACAATGTGTGAGTTATCAGATGTTATTAATGAGTTCCTGAATGCTTATTAGTGGCAAGTAGTTAAATTTAAAAACTAGTTAATTATATTTGTTATCTGTTTTGAAACTATCCTGCAACTGCAATTTTTTTTTGGAAATTTGTGCTTCCTTATATTATGTAATGGTTGGGAATGGTAACAATTATGTAGTTTACTACGTAATTAAAATAAATATAAATTTTACTTTTTTAATAAAAAAAACAAATGCCATATTTTATTTGCAATGTATTACTATAGGAAATTAAGTAATACATAATGGTTAGTAAAACTTATCGTATGAAGAATTCTTAACTGCATTATATGCAAAATATAAATATACAAAAAAAAAACTACGCAGTTTTATTAAAAACTACTTTAGTACAATGTGTACGGATATAAAAACAATATTTGAATAGGTAAATTGATAAATAAACGATTTAAAAAAATGGCTCTAAGCCCTTGGTAAAATATTTTTTCAGAATATTTCTTCACACTTTCACGACGAGGGAATCCTCTTATTCGTGTCGGGACCTACACATTTTGTAAGAATAAAATCATTGGAAGAAAATGTATATGGCGATGTTCCACCCATTGCTCCAAAGGATGTACTGCTAAGCTCTATAGCATAGACCGAGTGATTGTCAGCAGTAAGAATATTCATAATCATTAAATGGTATATAATTTTACCAATATAAGGCACCGTGTATGGACTTAGTGGTTGTGGAATATTAGGAATATTATAAAAAGGCTGTTGTTCTATTTTTAATAAAAATTGTTATTAAACGATTTTTTATTACTGTTTTATAGAAATATACGATTCATTTCAAATATTTAAAAATAACAAAACAGAAAAGTGTTGTATTTCACGATTGTCGACAATGTTAACGTTATTTCGATAATAGTAGCCCACTTCGATTAACGATCTGACAACAGTCCCAGGACTCACTCTACGTGAAATATAGAACCGAATGAATAAATAGCTCTCATTTGAGAGCTGTCTCTTTAGTTCCGTTTTGATATCACTTGAGATACTGATACGAAACTTAAATAAAATTTGAATAATGTTGTCAAGTGTATGAAATTTGACCACGGCTACGTTTACATTTTGATATCTGCACTTGGGATGATGCAGAGTCTGCCATATTGAGAGTGGTTTATTAATGAGGGAAAAGGATCTTAAAAATATATTGCAATTTTTTTAAATTCAACTTTAAGCAGAAAACTAACATATCAAATAAATTCTATTATAAATTATATTATTATTCATCAATAAAGGTGCGCACACAACTATGAATGTGCACCGTAAATGCAAGATTACTGGATGCGCGAAAGCAATTCACGAGCATGCGTTCTTCTAGAAGTACATGCATCGAGAAATCAATTGTCGTATGCGAAATGCGAAAAGAATAATATTCCTTATATCTTTTTATATTTTTCAGTTATCGTTACGAGATCTCACAAAGGCAAACCCATTTTACACTACGATGGCTACACATACTTCAAGAAGTATAGTTTTGGTGTAAAGAACTGGTGGAAGTGCTCTACTCATCATTCTAAAGGGTGTAGAGCAAGTATTCTAAGTGTCGGTCAGGATATATTAAATGTAAGAGGTAAACATACCCACTAAGAATTAGCTGCTGCAAAATAAACTGAGTATTTTCTGGTTAAACGTCCTTACCCCTCCACAACATGAAACTGCACAGAATCGTGACAGATTGAAGGAATGGAGGGAGGTCTTTGCCCAGCAGTGGGACAGTACAGGCTAATTATAATAATTTTCTGGTCAAATAAAGAACAACTGATGTAGAAATGAAAAAAAATGGACTAATGAAATTGTATATTAAAGAATATTTAAAAAAATGCTTTTCGCTGAATAATTTTGATTGTTTTATTGATTGTTTGATTGTCTTTTAGTTTTATATTAGAATATATTATTTCTTTATTTGTATATATACTCGGGAGCAATGAATCCGGGTCACCAACATATCAATTTTAACATTGTTTTGTTTATGTTGATGAACCGGATTCATTACTCTCGAGTGTAAATATGTAATAGAGTAGTATAGAATATTCTATATTATAAACCCATGTCATAATAAAATAAAACAGATTCAATTAATACTTACATCCTTTTGAGAATCCGTACAAAGGGCGGTCTTATCGCTAAAAGCGATGTCTACCAGACAACCTTTGTAAACATTCTTTAATATAATAAAAAAATCTGCTATTCTTACTTCTTACTCCACTAACGGCAATGATCAACGATATAATTCGAAATAAAATAAGAAATTCCATTTTTTTTAATTAATTATTTTTGTGCATTTAAAAAAAACGCTGACTAAAAATTTCCATTATCCATAATCATGGGTACATACACGAAAACTTCTCGAGACGCGCAAGTTTTATCGATGCGCGCGGGCAACCTGCAACCATGAGTGGCTTTCTGTACGACCACGGGTGCAGTGTTTATGATTTTAATGTTATTTTATATCTTCAATACCTATTTGAAATTGTAGATAGTTAAAAAAATATTTCGTAAAATTCGAATCTCCGTGGTTCTCAAATAACCCATTTTACCAGTAGCAACTACCATCTGACCTCCGGAATCCAATTACTGGTCGTCACTACCGATATCCTTTTGGGTAGACTTGTTTTCAGGCTTTTGGGTGACAGTACCGACTGTCGTAGGTAACAAATACGATACCAACGGGTCCCGATGTGTTAAAAATGTTCAACTATCCAAACGCTGCTTACCCCGATTTCCGAAATGCTGATCAACGCAAAAATTTACTAATTAGCAGTCAAATCTCATGTCAAGTGATGTTATTGTTTATTTTAGTCAACCGAACAATTGAAATGAGATTTAACAAAAAATTAAAGCGTTTATAACACTATCCGATTTTTAGGGCCCGGCCGAAAGAGTCCCGACCGAAGACCGAAGAGATCAGGCATTCTAACTGTTATTATACTACATTGAATATACATAGCTAGGAACCCGAAAAATCGGCTAATGTAATAAGCCCTTTAATTGATCACCCTTTTAGAAACCGCGGGGTAATCTCGCAGATTTAAGTATCGATACGCTTGTTATTTACTTTCCTGTAAAAGCCTGTAATTAACTGTATTTTTTTTTATTCTAGTGTTTATTTTTACGAAATCTAGAAGAGGAAACTCCTTAATCCGTCACGGTGACTACACTTTCTGTGTCCACTCCAAACGGGATCTCAGAATATCATGGCGCTGTTCCACCCACCACAGGAAGGGATGTAAAGCAAGCCTTTCAAGTATCAACGACGAAGTTGTAAGGCTAGGAAAATATTCACACAACCACTGATTGTGTGTGTATATGATATCCCGACTTTGGCACTACGTTCTTGCTTTTCAAGTCTATTTATGGTGCCGTGTGGGACAAAGTTTCACTTTTCAAATGACCAAATACTCAAACGCTACTCAATTTTAAGTTGCCGTTAAGTCTCGTGCTGTCACTGTCTCTCTAAGGCGAAGTGACAGCGATAGCATGATATTAATGGCAACTGTAACGTATTTGGTCGTCATTCAATCTATTTTATTGATGGAGCTGCCTTGGTGAAGTGTCAAAAACCACACCCAATACATTAAAGATAAGAAAAGAAAGAAGCTCCAATAATACTATTGATATTACTGCTTTGGCTACAGCTGATAACTAGCGCAGTTAGGTGATTTGGCAACGCTGATGGCCTATTTCTGACCATTAGACAAAGATACATTCAGCTATCGTTGATGCAAAGTCAATAAAATTGGTGGAAGGTCTTCGTTCGCTTATTTCAATATCAAACATTTATTACACTAACCATAAATTACCGCTCAACTTCATTAGATATATTAAGGTGGGAACACAATTGTGCTGTCACTGTTATTTTAAGGCGAAATCTCGTGTTATCACTGTTACTCTAAGGCGAAGTGACAGTGACAGCACGGCACTTAACGGCAACTCAAAATTGAGTACCGTTTGAGAGATTGGCCGTATTTTCGCTAATTTAAAATTGTTGTTCAAAATCAGCACTGCTGGCATTAGGTTCATCCGTAGTCACATCATTATGCTGAACAATAACCTGCATTTTTGAGCACATGCGGCGCATATCTTTAAATACTTTCACTTTTTTTTTGACTGCCTTTTTGGTTTAGTGGTCGCAACCGCGACTGCTGAGCATGGGGGTTTCCGGGTTCGATCCCCAGGTCGGGCGAAGTGTTATTGGGTTTTTCCAATACAGATTTCTCAGTAGCAGCCCGGAGTCTGGATTTGTGTCCGGTTGATGGCAATAGGGTCGCCCCCTATTGCATGAGACTTAACCCGTCGTCATGGGGGTGGAAAATGACTACACGGACGTGGGGGTGGGTCATTACTATCCGATACTTTGACCTAAGATATTTAAATTTTTTTTAAACAAATTAGTAACTATTTTATGGTAATGGCTGTATTGTTTTATGGTTTCGTAAATGAAACAAGAATTTGTATTTACCTTTAAAAAAAACACAAAAATATCAACAAAAATGGCGTTCCTTAGCCTAATCTCACATTTCTCATCATTAATTCACAGTCTTTAATTTTTTAATGGCTCTTTTATAAACTTAACTAAGACATCTTTGGAAAAAACTTACTAAAAACTAATCAGACTCATCGTTGTAAATGCAATCACTGCAGAAAGGTACGACATGTTCAGGGCAAATATATTTGTTGCAACCATGACATGTGTTGGTTGTTTTACGGTCTTTCTTCGCAGGACATACTTGACATCTTTTTCGAGCATTAGCTCTCTTAGCTGGAGGCTCCTCCGAACCTTCACCAACGAATTGTTGTATTTTTTGTCGAATTTCTCGAGGCAAACGTGTCACATTCTGGCGGACTTTCAAATGTTCACTCACAAGGGCAAGGCCTAGTTTCTTCAAGTAGTGGCGTCGTTTTTGGTTTGATTCGGTATTGAATCGATGTATTATGAGTCCGTTAACGGCAGACATGTTCAAAATGGCATAGAAAACTGTCAAAGGCCACTTCTTTGAATTGCGACTCACATCATATGTAGAGCACAGCCCATCAGCCACATCCACTCCACATTTTGTTGAGTTGTAATAGGTGTTGATTTCTGGCTTTTGCTTTTCTTCAGTTGAATAATCAATAGTGTCGTCATGATGCAGGCTTGACATCAGTAAAACTATCTTGTTTTTTTTTGGGACATGAGAAACAATTGTGACATCTTTTTGGAAGCCAAATCGGGACGAAAATATGCCCACTCCACGAGTTTTAGTGAATTCTGCAGGGATTTGCCGTTTATTCTTACGTAAAGTTCCAACTGACGTCAACTTGTGCTCTTTGAGCAAATGCTGGACAAGTTCATAACTAGTGAACCAGTTATCGAACGTCACGTTACGGTTTGATTTTGAAATCGGCTGCACAATGCGATCCACAACGTCAAACGGTTTATTGCTCATAGAATATCGACCGTCAGGCTGCTTCCCAGGATATATTTCAAGGTTATAGATGTAGAAATTTCGTGCATCTACCAAAGCAATAATCTTGATACCGTATTTAGGTGGCTTTGACGGAATGTATTGGCAAAATTTACATCGGCCTCGAAAAGGCACCAGCATTTCATCGATAGTTAGACAATCTCCTGGGATATAAGCTGTTTTACAATTTTCAACAAAAGTTTCGAATAATTCCCTGATTGGGGCCAAATTGTCTATCAGCTTCCTTTCATCACGAGTATAAATATCATCAAAGGTCAAGCAGCTTTGGATGAAATGAAAGCGCTGTTTAGACATTATAAGCCGAAATATTTCAACTCCTGTGCCATCAATAGTCCACAGATCACTCAAATTCTGCCTTCCAGAACGATAAAGACCAGCAATATACAGAAGCCCTATAAAAGCTTTGAATTCCATCATGCTGCATTCTTTTATATGAGTGTACTTAGTCAAATTTGTACACGACGCAATTTTAGGCCAAATGCGCGCGTTAGTATACATGAGAACATTTTTCAGCATGTCATTAGTGTAAAAAAGGTTCCAGCATTCCAATTCAGACATGGCAGATTTAGCATTAGATGTTACACCTGGCAACTGGGTAATAATATTTTCGGCTCTGGTTCGAACATTCTGCCGAAGAGGTGTTTTATTCCAAACAGTACCATCTTTACCAAGATAATGTTGTGAAGATCGTACCTGGCGCCTCGAAGAACTTTCTGAATCCGGTAATAGTTGCTCCTGCTGCGACGGTGGATTACTTGTGTCGGAACTAGTAGACCGTATTTGAGTTCGAACAGCAAACTGTGGGACATTGTCGTCATCACTTTCTGAGATATCTTGCTCTGTGTCGCTGAGATGACTACGCACACTGACACAATCCTCTTCATCAGCGGATTCCTGATCAGATGACACGATATCCGAGTCAGATTCTTCAAGAATTGATAAAATACGCTGTCGTTCTTTTTCCTTTCGATCCATTTTTTTCGATCTACCGACAAAAAGTAAATAAATTACAAGAAACCATAGTTCAAGCATAAAATGCAAAAAATAACACCAAAAATAATGACAAAACATAAAAACCATCTATGGAGAAAATGGCGCAGAATTGTTACATCGAGTACAAATGAGTCTTATTTACCTTTTTTAACTTTGGGCACACCTAACTCCAAGCACGGTCGCCGTACAACTGATTTTTGTCAACAACGCTTAGCGCAGCTCATAAACTCCAGCTACTGAGAGGAGCGGCAACGTCGCTTGCGTAGAAACTGTAAGCTAACAAAAACGTCTCGGGTCATTTTGACCCAACCCCTATGACGCCGGGTTAGACATAACGGCGAAATGAGGCTGTTACTATTCACCTCTTCCCAACCCTTAGGGGAATACAGGCGTGATGTCATGTTATATTTTTTCTATGTTTTTGTGTTTTCTAATCTATTGTTGTTGCTTAGATGACCCACGGCATAGACTATAGGATAAATTGTTTACGCTATCAACTTTCTATAGAATATAAAGTATGGGCACAGATCATATAATACTACGTAGTATGGGTCAATGATGGGGGTCAAATGATGAATTCTCTATTAACTTTTTTAGAAAAGGTTACCAATTAATTTATTTATTTTAGATTTATAGGTTAAGGATTAGTAATATTCAGATTTAAGTTTACTTCATGTTTTGTTTACTACTTTAATTTTAATTAATTAATTAATTTTAAGTGTGCGTCAGCAGGGGCATAGAAATTAAAAATTTAAATCTTCAATTTTTTTTTATTTCTATATTATATTCACAAGTTACCCTAATGATAAATTCACTATGGTATTGATCAGAATTAAATGACTGCCTAATAAATATGCGTTTTCTTTTTGAAGCATCGGATTCTTTTTCTTCCTTTTGAGTTTCAATTTTACAACTATTTTGATATTTCCTAACTATATAACCTTTATTCGTAAATATAATTCCTCTGAATACATTACTAATACATTTTAAAGATATGTATATATTTCTTTAACATTAACGTTGTACTAAGTTTTATATCTATTTGTAGATTTTTGCGAATTCACGGAGTCAAGAACTACTGGAAGGACGATGTTAAGGGTTGGTGATTACTTGTTCACCCACAAGTCTTCTAGGGGGATGAAGGTGCGATGGGTCTGTTCCAGCCATTGTTTCAGAGGATGTAAAGCTCAAATCTACACCGTAGATAATAACATCATCAAAATGAACAATTACCACAATCATCCAAAAAAGAAACATTTATTTTAACATTTCGTAGCTAAATATAATGTTTTATTGTTACTTCAGAAGATCTTATATTCTTCATTTTTGTTGGAGAGTTAGCTATAAGGAAAATGAAAGTAGAATTAATTAGTGAATTATATGTTGATGATAATGTCCGTCACAAAGAAAACGAATAAAATATTCAACGGTAACCTATACAAAGGTATTCAATCAGATGGGCCGTGAATAACAACATAATATGTATATTATTTAGTCTTAATATTGGGAGCAATCATCAAGAACATAATAAGCAAATAGTAATTAAAGCAATATCGATTTCAACTCAAGTTCCACTTCAATACTTTCAATTTATCTATAGCAAATATTACAAAGTTAACGTTATTCTAAGATTATAGAAAGGTAAGGGTAGACTTTAGTACATTTGATATCCCACTGATTATGGAAGTAAAAGAAGAAAATATGTAGAATATATTTGCTGTTTATTGCCTAGTGCAAACTTAAGAAATTGTTTGGAATGGTCGGAAGGAAGATGGGCTAGTAACTAGACCTGTTACTGTGTTTTATGAACTTTTAGCTATATTTTCTTCAACTGTGGTGTCAAGTGATAGTTTTGTATCAATGGTAACGCTGATTTCACCTCGGATTATAAGCGTATTGTTATGTCTGTATATATGCAATGAGTATGGGCGCTTTTGCGCACATCTTATCGACATTACAATGTAGGTATCGATTGTCCTTTCATTGTGTCATGCATCCTGGGATTTTTCTATAGAAGATAATGCCATGAATATAAAATATTCAATACGAACAAAACGCGAGGTTGTGTTGGTGCAATGAATGTAAATACTGGATGAAGGTCGCTTCATAAATATGCTATGGTGTCGGATTGAAGAAGAAGAATTAATGTAAAAGTTGGTTATTTGACGTTTATCGATAATGGTGTTTTCGTTGTTTCCATTGGAGTAGCTCTACAAAGATTTACGGAATGAGAAATGAGAACTATCCCAGGAGTAACCCCGCATTAATGAGGAAATAAGCTCGGTTATGAATTGTACAAAATGACAGGCATTTCTTTTGGTACAAGTCATTTGTTCGTAGATAAGATGTTCGTACAAGAGCCATAAGTAAAGTAGTAAATGTTTGTAAATGTTGTAATATATAAATTCGTTGAAATTAATATAGTAGGGCTTCTCATTAAACCGTAGCATCCGATTCCAATCCAGAATAAAACCAGTTCTAGTCGTTGTTTAGTTATTTTAGTAATCAGAAATCATGAAGAGTATGTTGAGTGTTATTATTAGTACAAAAAAGTTCTACTTATAGGGGGGTGAAATTCCGGATATAAAAATGTATAAGCTCAACCCATTATAAGAGTTTTTACGTATCGTCGGTTAAGTTCTAGAGAATTTCGAAATTACCAACTATGTTAACGGTATTTCTGCTCCATGTGTTGATAGAGCAGAGATAACTATCTTAATTCTCAATTATTCTAGAACGTCCGTGTTTTATTTTAAATCTGTTTCGTCTTATAATTGTTTATCAAAGTAACGAACAAACAATGACTCCAAAAGATAGAATATAAAGATATTGGGGATAGAATTTTAATTAACTTAATTTGCTCTCTGCTCAAAAGTAGGCGATTATAATATGTTTTAGCTGACTTATGGCCAAATACTCAAACGCGACTCAATTTTTGTCACTGTCACTTCAAGGCGAAGTGACAGTGACAGCACAAGACTTAACGGCAGCTTAAAATTTGGTTAGCGTTTGAGTATTTGGCCATTTGTAATATAATCAAATTAAATTGAAACTTGCTTCAGAATTATCTTAAATGTTGTTGTATATCTAAGATGTGATTATGTTAATAATGTTGTGATTGTGAATGATGATAAAGAACAATTATTATTTCCAACAAATATATCTTTTACATTCAATTTGGTAGCATTTTTTAATATTATTCTTAACTTTAAGCAGCAAATTATTTTTATTCGTGACTTTTCATGGATAAGGATTACAATTTACTGTGCAGGCTCTTGCATTATGGTTTTTAATTAAGCTCTGTGGAGGTTAAGACATAATTTTGTCCTCATTGAACCTAGTATATCTTAGGAATAGAAATTGCTTGGTAATAAGAGACTGAACTAATGTGCAATACCTCGGTTATGACTGATATAAACCAAAACTATTTTTTGTAATTAAGCACAAAACAGAATAATTGTAATTGTTTCTTTTACACCTCAAGTTACTTATACAACTGTTCTTGTTTCAGTGACCTTAATTAAAACGAAGAAAGGAAATACTAACATAAAAGTTGGTGATAACACATTTTACTTGAAACCTGGGAACTACAAGGCGGGTAAAAAGAGATGGTGTTGCACACAAAATAAGTATTGCAAAGCATGTCTTCACATAGTGGATAATAAAATTGTTGCTATTTACAACGAACATAATCATGAAAAGAAATAAATGTTTAAGTTTGTAGAAGGTTTTCTTTATTATACTTTAGATGCGGTTTGGGTGGTTACGATTACAGCACTAAAGCCAACCGTTTACTCGAAAAAGTACTAGAATTTGAGGTAAATGTTTGTTTAACCAGAGAATTACTTACTGTTGGTGAATACTAGCCCAAGGTGTCATCCTATTTGGCAAGCGATCGCACGCTCATGCGATGTAGGTACAAATGTTCAACTAAATATCTTAATGTATGAGATACAACGGTGTGTTTACGGCAAAAAATTTAACAATTTCGCATAAAGCCATCATACAAGTTTCTATTAGAAAATATTGCTTAGATTAAGACATTTGATTGAGCATTCATATAATCGCATCATTCGAATCTTTGAAACATGTTTTACCGACAATTACGATTGGTAAGCAGAACTATTTGTTTTTGAATATTGGAACCGAGCGCAAGCGACCGTTACAGAATTTAGAAGGATTTTACAAGTAGACTGTATCACATGTGGCCAAATACTCAAACGCTACTCAACTTTAAGGTCCCGTTAATTTAGTGCTGTCACTGTCACTTCGCCTTAAAGTGACAGTGACAGCACGAGATTTAACGGCAACTTAAAATTGAGTAGCGTTTGAGTATTTGGTTAATAGAGTATTATTAATTTTTATATTAATTTCAGTTACAGCGACATTTGGACTTACAAGGATGGGGAACAGAATGATAGTTTATGGAGACAACTATTTTATTTTGATAAAGGATAAAGCAAAACCGATGGCTACTAAACTGAGATGGGAATGTTCGAAGCGCATGTCGCAACGTTGCAGAGCCAGACTGTATACTATTAATGATGTTATTATAAAGGTTATAGGTGAACATACTCACAAAGAAGCAATATTGAGGAGCCAAATGTATTCTTAAAAAAACCACAATGATAATAAAATATCTGTGGTTTTTGAGTCTGTGGATAGTTTGAAAGCTGTGTTCTAAAACGATGTTCAGTAATGAATCTCGATTTAAACTTTGATTCTAATCCCTACTCAAATCTAGTTTTAAATTGAGATTTAGGTTCTTATTAATAAATAGCTCTCATAGCCTAAAGCACAGGTCACACCGCAAGCTATCCTGCTTCTGTTCACAGTTCTATGTTGCTAAATTGTCAAAATAAGTGTAAAATAAACATTTTTAGAGTAAAAATTGTGTTTTAAATTTTCGTAATGGTACAATTCAAGGAATCGTCATCTTCTACTTTTTAGACATGATATTTATCAAGTCTTTAGCAGAGAACTGCTGGAAGCAGGCCTTTTATATTGTATATTTAATGGAGGTAATGGAAGTACAGTACGCGCGCGAATTGAATGCATTCGGGGCCTCAGGTGAAGCTCCTCCCGCCGTCCTCACGCCTCGCCTTACACGTCCGTATATGTAGTGCTGTCCTTATCAGCTATTAGCACTAGCGCATTCCCACACGCATTCCTCAACTCTGCATTCAGTTCGCACGCGTACTGTAGGTAATAAAACACAATACACCGAGCAGTTTTTAAAAATCGAAAAATAATAATCGTTTATCTGGACTGAAAAACAGTACTTTTAAACAGCCCCTAACTTCGCCTACCCATCACCGCTTCCTAGTGTTTATGCTGGAAAGAAGAAGCGGAGCAACGAACTCTCCAGGAACACTTTTCCAATTACTACTATGGGCTTAAGTGCACGTAACGAAACGTGTGTGAACAAGTCGAGAAGTTCTCATAATTATGGCACAGTAGGCCTAGCACGAACGTTTGGCGTATAATATCATCAATATATCGCTAATGTAAGCCAATTTTGAATCGAAAATACAATTGTCTTATAAGATTTTGGTTTTTTTTTTGCGATATGGAGAATTTGTATCATACATATGTATAAATAAAGTTTTCCAATTAATTAAATAGTTTGTGCATAACTAGTATTTCCGATTCAATATTCACTTGTATTAACGTTGCGTTTACGTTAGGAACTCGACAGCATTCGAGCTAATCCTACAGATGGCCACTTAATTAATCCCCACTTGACTAAATAACAATAGGCTTTGACATTCTAATTTCCAGTCTCACCAAAGAATGATTTCAAGTAGGTACAGTAGGGGCATAAATAAGTTCGTCAGCTTGCAAATTCATTCCTTTCCCTCATCGCGGGCACATGTTACCTTCACAAACTGTTGAACAGAACAATCCAATGCATGCAAAATTATGTTTAATGATTTGGTAGCAAAGATCAAAATTGCGTTTTGCCTCTATATGACGTAACAGTGCCATGTAATGTCTTTGATTTGATTTAAGGAGTTTTGTTGTAAGAACCATTACATCAATCAATTCGATGATTAAATAAATTGACATTACTAGTGGTTGTCATCATGTCACCGTTATAATTTTAAATAACATGCTGTCGAAAAAATACTTGTATTTTCATTTCTATAATGTTGGCAATACGTAGTCGGCAAAATAGGTTGTTTCTTGCACTGTGTAAGCAAAAATAGAAGTTAAGCTGTATAACATTCTCGTTCCCCTACTGTACAATATAATCTTCACTTTTTAATTATTTCCTATACATTGCAGGCACAAAGGCGGAGTTTGTTCTGTCGAAAAAAGGTAACGTGAACATAGTTCTTAATGAATATCGATTTTACAAGAAAAACGACTCGAGAAGATCCGCTGAGCTTGGAAAGAGCAGATGGGCTTGCGCTAAAGGCCTACGTCTTGGATGCAAAGCGAAGTTAGTTACAATTGACGACACGATCGTTGCTTGCTACAATATTCATTGTCATGAACCTTAAGTACCTATACTTCATAAAAGATAGCTTGATCTCTGCGACAGCTGTCAGTAAAATCACGCCGCCTATGTAGTCCTGAATTTCATATTAGTACAGACAGTACCTGTCAATGTCATACTTTATGGGCATGCCGACCTAATGAATAGGACACCTAGGAATGTCAGTTTGACATATGTCGCAGAGATCAAGCTATCTTTTATGTAGTATACGTAGTTTATTTATTTATTTATACAAAGTTAGTTGGATAGGAGATAATAATATAATATTTACATGACATTATATTATACAGAAAATCTTATATACTCAAATAATATATTTCCTGATGATAAGGATTGTCGGTATAGGTACCTACATAAGTTCAATATATCGTAATAATTTAAGCAAATGTACATAATATATCACTAGTAAGATAAATATATGCAACAATATTGATACTTTTACCAAATAAATACGTAATATAAATATATAACATAATTAGCCCATTACTGTCCCACTGCTGGGCACGGGCTTCTTCTCATAATGAGAAGGGTTTAGGCCTTAGTCTACCACGCTGACCCGATGCGAGTTGACAGACTACACACACCATCAAGAACTTTATGGAGTCCTCTCATGTGTGTAGGTTTCCTCACGATGTTTTTCCTTCACCGTTAACGCAAGTGATAATCAAATTTTGATCCGCAAATGAATTCGAAAAGTAGGAGCTACGGGCCGGGATTGAACTCCAGACGGTAAGCGTTCAACCGCTAGGCGATCAATGCTTATATTTATAAATATTAAGCTGGAAGCACACGTTAGGTACGCGCGTCAGTTGTCTTTGGAACAGGGTGGGTGCACCCGTAGATGGCATCTTCGAGTGGTGTCGAAGTATTGATAAAAGTTTACACAAAAGAAACAATGGACCTAAATTGTAGTGAGGCTATAGGATACAAGCATATCACATTGATGACATTTTTGCAACAGATTATGGTAACGTGTGCTGACAGTTTTAGATATGAATGTATGCGAATGGAATGAAGGTGATGCGTTTCGTCGAGCTACACATAAGAATATTTTTCAAACCTCAATTAAAACATATTTTTTTATACAAAAAAAACCTTTTTAATCACGATTTACGAATGACATGTTGTAGCATATTGTTATTACTGGTAAAAACAGACACTTATGACGTAGGTTATACTATTCTAAAATGATAATAAAATAAAAATAGTTTACATTATAAGTAAGTTTAGCTAATTTTTTTTACTGTAATAGCAATATCCTAAAAACATAATTCGTAAATAGCATATGAAATGACTTATACCTAAATGTGCGAGTAGATAAATACTGAGTTTTGAAAAATATAATTTTGTATGGAGAAGAGATGAAGCGCACGCGCACCAATTTAAGTATTACTAAATACAAACGTGATTTTGTTTTACGGCTGTGTTAATTAGATTAAGGTTAACTTTTTTGGTTTATCATATATTTATTATAAATATTGACCAAATGACACGCTTTTTCGGGTAAACAATAGTACTGTATGGTACATATGGTATGTCAAACACTCTTTAGGCTTTTTTTGTTGATTGGATTTAATTATTTATTCTAATTTAATTTAAAGGGAATTTTATGAGAACGTTGTTTGAAAGTAATTTACATTTTGAATTAATCAATTGTGGGCACTCTAAGGCATTATATTTTTCATAATAAACAAGAAAATAAACAAGTACATTCCATAAACGTGATTGTTTTTTAGTGTTCTGTACCCAGAGGGTGCCGACGGGACCCTATTACTAATCTTATGCCGTCTGTCAGTCCGTCTACATTTTAACCGAGTAAGTTAGCCAGTTCAAAATGAATAGTCAATTAGATGAAATAAAATTATTTAAAAGAAATGTTTTTTTTTTATATTGACTAATAATGTAGTAGACCCTTATCTACAAAAGAGGCTTTAAGCCTAGGCGTATAAGCAGGCGTAGGCAACACAGTCCACCTGCTGGAGGTGCGGTGCATGCTTTTGCGAATCCCGCGACCCCGGCCGAACGGTCAGGAGAAGGAACACCGTTGGTCTTTAACGGGATCCCTTTTTTTCTCATAATGGTTTTTGTTCTAATTTAAATTGTCATAATAAGTTAGGCATAATTTTCTTTGTCATAATAATAGTGTGCCATAATTGCTTTTAGCATATTGTGTTATTAAGTATAAATATTGTATATCCTATTGTTTATATTCATAACTTTGATATGCATAAAGTTGTAAAGCATATTGTTTATTTGTCTAATAGTTATTTGTGATAATGATCAAAAAGCATAAAGGAAACGTACTTTACGAATATTTATGTATTTATATTAGGTTAGGTTAGGTTTATGTTATTTTATGCTTATAATAGTTATGGTTATGCGTCGTTATGCTTAAGTAAACTTATGCTTTTGGATAGTATGCTTATTAAATATTATGCTTATAGTAAACAGGATTAAAAAATTATGATTAAAAAGTTATGGCAAATGAGTATTATGCGTAACTAATGTTAGGACAAGTAACATTATGCAATGTTAAATTATGACATAAAATCGTAGGAATTAAAATAGAGAACCGTTTTTAACCGGTAAGAGTCCGGCAGACCTCCTCGCCTTCCCCAGGCGAGGGACATCCATGAGGACTTTCCGACGATAAAAAAGGCGACACAGTCCAGCCACAGTCCTACAATCCATATAGATGGGTAACGCCTACACGGGTGGTGGCATCCCTCGTCATCAAAAGCGTTGCTCAACTGTATGGATTGTAAAACTATGGCTAAACTGTGTTGCTTGCCTAAAACATCGAAAAAAGGATTTATGAACGGTACTAAACAATTCAAATATTTTGCAGATACTGATCTCCACGCAGTTGTCAAAGAGGAAAAAGTTTTTGCAGTAAGTTTCGAAGAAACAAAAAATCCTTTATTGAAACGAGAACACGAAATCACTTGTAAGACAGGTGCTCCCAGCAAAACAAGAAGGCGTTGTCGAGGTTGCTACAAAATTAGTTGTGGAAAACTAGGCTATCGAGTTGCAAAAAACAGAACTAAGAAAGTGATCACTTACTGTCCCGCTTGTCCCACACAACCACACTATTGCTTGCCATGCTTCAATAAGGAACATCGTCGTTAATTAATAGTGAATTGAATTACTTTAAACATTAGCTGTCATACACTGTACTTTTGCTATCAATTTTACAATAAAATATTTAAAGGTTTTCTTGAATATTGGTTTCATTTTATACCTAAGCTAAATCCAGATTTTGTTTTTGGAAATTGTTTTGTCTTCATACTAATATCCAGACTCGCTTAAGGATTGAGAATGAACATTACAGAAAGGTAACACTTGGCCAATTTAATCATTATCATCTTCCTGCCCTTATCCCACACTAGGTGGGGTCGGCACAACATGCATTTCATAAATCCATGTTGTCTGTGATGCCTGCCTGACATCGACCCTCCTTGGTAATACCTACTCGTTGCGCCGTCGCGCAGGTGACCCAATGTGCTTGCTGATATTATGCGCTGGGTCTTGCTTGTTAATATTATTGAACTTGGCCAATTTAATAACACCACAAAATAACAAATGTATTTTCAGAGAGCGTATTTGTGGAGAACTTGGGTGTATCTTTTAATCCGGATCAAAAAAATAAAGCTGTAACCAAATGTTTATTGAAATGGGGACACGTTATTGATCGTAAGGATGGAAAATGCAAAAAAACGAGAAGACGATGTACAGGCTGCTACAAAATAAATTCTGTGCAACACGGCTCCAAAGTTGCAAAAAATATAACTCAGCAAGTGATCACTTTTTGTCCCGATTGTCCCAAGCAACCACACTATTGTTTGTCTTGCTTTAATAAAGAACATCATCGTAATTAAATAAGTAATAACTGTTTGGTGTAACACAGTGTACTTTTGATTTCAATTAAATAACAACATTCTTATTCTTGCATACATTTTATGGACATTAAACATAAACATAACATCACACCTGTATTCCCGTCGTATTATTGTATTCGCGCCGTTTTGTTTAAGTCCCATGTAATAGCGGGGGAACCTATTGCCAGCAACCAACCAGGCACAAATCCAAACTCTGGGCTGCTACTGAGGAACTCCACATGGAAAAAACCTAATAACACTTTGCCCAACCCTTCGGGGAATACAGGCGTGATCTTATGTTGTTATCATTTTAAAATGTAAATCTGTATTATGGCAATTATTTTGTCGTTCTACGAATACTCATTCTTAGAAACGGTCCATTCAAAAGTTGTCTGGAAGATTGCGTTGTGTGATAAGACAACCCATTGTGCATTGTCTTGTATACAAAATTGTATTCCTTGACATTGGAACCTGGAGTATGTACAATTAAAACTATATGAATAAATAAGGGCAGGCCGAGTTGATTGATTGATTGAATAAATAAATACCCAGATTGGTTTTTAAGTATAAATTTAATCGACGAGCAATATAAAACGCCAAAGTACGACAAATTAAAAAAAAAAAATGTATTCACAGGTGCCGTCTTTGCGGTGCACTGGGGTATGTCCACTATTCCTGATCAAGATAATAAAACAGCTACAAGAGCTTTAATAAAATGGAGACACAAAATAAGTCGTAAAGATGGAAACCCCAAAAAAACAAGAAGATGTTGTCGAGGCTGCTATAGAACATATTTTGTGAAATACGGCTATAAAGCTGCAAAAAATAGAACCAAAAAAGTGAGCACTTACTGTCCTGATTGTCCCGATCAGCCCCACTTTTGTTTGTCATGCTTTAATAAAGAACATTGTCTTAAATAAACAATAAATTGAATTAGTTTAAATAAATACCGTAACACATTGTACTTTTTTACCATCTACTTCAATTTTATTCAAAAAATATTTTTTCTAAATGTTTTTTGTTCATTTTATAACTTAAATCTTTAAACATTATGGAAATTGTTTTATCTTACAACAAATACCCTGAAGAATGAATAATACAACACGCTTGAATCCGGCAAATTTCAGAACAGGTCAAAATAATAAATTTACTTTCAGGTATCGTCTTTGCGCTGAACTGCGGTGTTTGTATGAGCCCTGATCAAAAAGATAAAATTGTAAGCAGTTCTCCAGTGAAATGGAGACACGAAATGTGTCGTAAAAAAGGAATATCCAAACAAATAAGGAGACGTTGCCGAGGCTGCTACAAAATGAATTCTATGAAACACGGTTATAAAGTTGCAAAAAATAATACGAATAAAGTATCCACTTATTGTCCCAATTGTCCCAATCAACCACACTATTGCTTGCCTTGCTTTAATAGGGAACATCGTTATTAATAGTTGCTTATTACGTTATGGTAAACCATTCGACATTTTGCTGTTCAGCAAACCTACGCACTATCGTTTTGCATTGTACATCGTGCACGGATAGACAGCAGTAAATAAATGAATCCACAGATGGGATATAATAGGCTAAACTCTCAAGTTGCTCGATATTACCCAGATCTCAACTGTTATTGTATTACAAATTACAATAACATTCTTGATCAATACTATTATCAATATTTTTGTTTGTAATTTTTCTGACATAGAAAAAGATAATAATGGATCTTGACCATAGTCGAAATCAATAAAAATAGACAAAGACACAGTGCTTAATGTTTATGCCAATCCTTGTAATAAAAAATGAAAAGGCATTCAAATTGCAGGTCCAGATTTTCACAAAGTTATACAAAACGAAATAGTTTTTGCGATGCATCTTAAGGAAGTAAACCCTAACCCTGATGAATCATATCAAATTGTAACAAACCCTATATTAAATCACAAACATGAAATAAATTTTAATCAATCAATCAATCAAATTTATTTCGGACAAGGTACATCCATATGTTGGTAAATTATAATATAAGTACCTACTTACAAAAATATCTTAATAATAATGAAACGGACTTACCCGCTTTAATGAAGGAACGGTAAGAAAAACAAGAAGAAATTGTATTGGTTGCTACAAAATAAGTTCTGCTAAATTCAGAAGTACTGCAGCTAAAAATGCAACGAAGAAAGTTATCAGTTATTGCTCTGATTGTCCCTCTCAGCCTCATTATTGTTTACCACGTCTCAAAAGAGAACATTGTTGTTAACTTGGTTCAAAACTTAATGGTTTAGAAGACAGTGTGTAATGTTGTGATTTAAGGAATTGTCATCCTTCGATTAAAAAAAATGTTGATCGAAATTGTATTCAGCCAAAATCTGAGTCTATGCACACTTATAACTTTAAAACAATTATTTTTGATGCAAATATATACTTTTTATTATCTTTGTTGTATTGTGTAAATACATATTAATAGAGGCAGCCTATTTTACTTCTTTTTTAAGATTTTTATTTTTTCATCAATATTCCGGTGGTATAATATAAATGACACCGTTAAGGTGTACTTATTTGTTATGTTTTGAAAAATAAGGAATAGAATGTATTTATTTATCGTGATTAAAATACTTGACAAAATTAAGCTGCCAATAATTCTTGAGAGTTTCCCATTTCAACGTTTATTTGTTGCTTAGCAAAATCAGGATGAACCGGTGTGATTTTGGGTTTGTTGTGAACCATCCTATATTTTACTCAAAGGTGATTTAGAGGTTATTGCCCGTATCACGTAAAAAGAGCGCTGGACGACATTGAAGAATATGTGTTTGCACATGAGTACAATCGCATACGAACGTTCTTGCCTATTATTTCATATATTATGAGTAATAGTAATATATATTGTATGAAAAAAAAGATTTCAATAGGTAGGTACTTTGGAATAGTTTGGAATTAAAAAGCCGAGAAATCGTTTATTGCGCAGAATAACCATTAGCGTCTTTTTAT
This sequence comes from Amphipyra berbera, assembly GCA_910594945.2. Taxonomy (NCBI): domain Eukaryota; kingdom Metazoa; phylum Arthropoda; class Insecta; order Lepidoptera; family Noctuidae; genus Amphipyra; species Amphipyra berbera. Next base: position 16,622,607 of record OU343128.1, on the reverse strand, counting down.
TTAACGCGGGTTATTCCTACATGGTTATCCTGAGTTCATCTGTTATCGGTAGCTGGTAATACTGGACAATATTGATGAAGGAGTGTAATTGTCATGATGAATCAACGTACCAGAACTTATAAAAACAGTGGTCATTCGACAGAGCAGAGGATTCTATGTCGAACAGCCGAAGAAGTCTGACCTTTTATATATGGTTAGCCTGTCCTTATTTTCCGATCTTGTGTAAATTATTATGTTGTGTTATATTGTGACCTAGCTTCTGTAACTAATCACTAACCCAATTAAAAGTACTCTCAGTGGTGGAGAGTCTATGTTGGTTTCCTTCACTTTATTTACCATGCTCCCAATCCTGATATACCGATATTAGCTATAACTGTAATTATAGATTCACCCCTACAAGATTCTTTTGTATGTATTTTACACATCTGTGATGAATGCAAATCCTGTTGCACATACAGACGCTATTGTGGCCAAATAAGAGCCAAAAATCTCAACTTACATCAATTAATTTATTAAAACCTATTATTTTATTGCAGCAATATTTGTGACATCGCAAAGAGGCAAACCTATGATCAGTCTTGATGGATACACTTTCTACTACAAGAAGACAAAAGGGGCGGGTTCGTCCATCAAAAAGAGATGGGTCTGTTCTACTAACTTCTGTAGAGGATGCAAAGCAGTTATCTACACGATTGAGGACGTCATAGTTACAGTAAAAAATGTCCATAACCATGAACTAGCTCTAAGAGACATAATTTAATTTGAATCAAACCGTGACAGTCTCTAGTATAACGTAAAGCTGACAAAAGAAATTAATTAATTTCAAAGAGAAGGCAATTATCAAAAAAAAATCGTAGACCGAAGCTGCCTATAAGAACATTATTGTCAATATTTTTTGTTTAAATAAATTATTTTCATAAAAAATGCAAAAAGATCTTTTTTTTAATAAACTTAATAACTTCCAATAGAGGTAGAATTTTGGTATTTTAGTAAAAGTGCTTAAATTGTTACTACCGGAATATTTACATATTTTCATTGACCAGCATATAAAAATTGGTTAAAATATGTACGTAGCGTGAATTATCTCCTCCCTTACCACATCGTTTCATGTACACATCTATGTAGGTATTGCGCGGATCACCTCATTTAAGAATCACCATGAGACCTCTTTTATAATTACCTATTGCTTATTCTGCAGACGGGTGTAGTGGCAGCAGCACTAACAGTAGCAATAACCGTGGGCAAAGAGGGGGATGGACGAGGAGGAGAAGTGAGGGAGGCAAGCGCCTCTGCGGCGTCTGTCGACAGCCCGGACACACCAGGGCGCGCTGTTTTGGACCGAAAAGACTACTTTTTCAGGAATATTTCTACCCTTAAATACGAAAAATCATCAGATTAAAAGCAATTTGAATTGTAAATAAATTATGACATATTTCTTTGTTCATTAAACATACATATAAATTACATTTTTAAATATTTCTATAAAAAATATATAAAAAAATAAAATAGTAAAAATAGAACACTAAAAATAGTAGCCCATCGGTATTGGGAACAGGGTACAAGCTACCGGTGGTCAGGGCCTCAGAGAATGGAACTTCCTGACAACACGCGCCATGTCCAGAAGTACCGCTTTCTGTATCAGGGCCTTGACCCAGCCGCCCAACGAGAGCCTTATAAGATGTTGGTCGAGGCTCTTGACTATTAAGCCATTGGCCGTAACGACTATCGGCACAACAACTGCTGAGTCAACTTCCCACATGTTATTATTACTATTACAATTAAATTATCTTTATCTTATAAGGCTGGAACGGTGTTATTTTTTGTTTTAGTAATTTTAACGTTTCAGCATTCTCCGTATCAAATAAAAGACACTGATTTTAAATCTTGTTTTTTCTTTCAGCTACTTTTGTGATGTCGCCCCAGGGTAACAAATTGGTTCTTTACAATGGTCATAGGTATGCTGAAGTGAAGGATAAACGATCGATTACTCAAACCGTTCGGTGGTCTTGTACAAAACGTGTGCGCTTCCGCTGTAAGGCCAAGCTCAAGACATTCGACAATGAAATTATTTTTGTCCACGATGTTCATAGTCATAATTGAATGTGAAACAAACGAAGCAGATCGCATAGCAGTAGAATTTTATGTTAATTAAATTCTTTTTAATTCTTTTTTTACTGTTCCCTCAACTTATTAATTAGATTATTAAAAAAAATGGGGTCTTTATTTATTTACTAATATTTTTGTTTTATTTCAATAATCCACAACTGTTTATTTAGATTGGATGCCGATTCTAACGTAGTTGGGAAAAGGCTATACTAGGAAGGGGATGTTTATTAATCGTAGTCATTTCAGCATTTCTGAGTCAAATAAAAACAGTGCCATTATTTTAAAACTCTTTATTATTTTCGTCCATGATTTTCATAATCATTGATGATTGCGAGAAACGTTAGCAAATCACCATTTTGAACAAGAAATGCTCAGCTAACAATCCAATAGCCATAGGCCCGTATGAAAGAGGTAATGCCGTATTTCAGAGTGGAGGCGGGCGCGGGTGCGAGCGCGGGGGCGTGTAAATCAAATGTATGTAGACGCCAGTTGCATTCATAGTGCTTCCGCGAGCTGCGCGTCTGCACGAGGCGGGCGCGGGCGCGGGTGGCGCGGGTGTTTCTAATGGCTCAGTCCGCTCGTATCGTTCACAGTAATGTAGCGTCTGTTAGATGACTGCGCGAGTGGTTCTAAACCATTTTGATACACCCGCCAAGGCGTCGTCATGGATATCAATACGGAAGAATTTATATCTTTGAATGAATCTCTGAATTAATTTAAATCGTGTGTACCAAACTTCATATTGCAATTTCCATTTCAAGTACGAATTTTCCATTAATAAAATGAAATCGTCATCCATGTCTTCTAACTACGCAGCAAAGTTTGAGAACGACGGAACACACGCACGCTACGATAGCTCGTTCGGCACTACTGTGAACACGCAAACGCCAAGACCCGAGCGCCCGCGCCCGCCCCCGCACCCGCTTGTGCACTCTGATTGACCACAATGTCTCCGTAATGACCATTTGACGTTGTTGTAAAAATGTAAATAAATTGGACTATAAATGTTACTTTAAGAATAGTTTTAATTCATATTTTGATGATAATTATTTTGGTAATTATGAATTTTGTATCACCGTTAATAAATATTTGTTGTAAGTCACATACCTATTTTTAGTTGTTTTTTTTGTTGTGTTATCGGCATTGCCTAGTCACTGAGTTGTAGAAGTTTGATGGCAGTCGCTCCATTTAAAAGGCTGGTAGTCAGCCGCATCTGGTTGGACTGGAACCTGACTCCAACATAGTCGGGAAAAAGCTAGGCAGAACAACTTTTTTATTTTTTTTTATTTAAATAAAATTGATATATTTTAATTTTACTGGAGCTAATTAATGTTCATTTGCATCACGTTTCACGAAATGAAAGTTCTTTATTTACTTTAATGATAACCAATCTTTTGTAAAATATAAAATTTAAAAAAAAATCTGAAAATGCGACCATGCCGATAATACGCACCACAATTTTGGAGTGATTACGTATGCAATGATTGTAAATTACCTGCGACGACGCACCTGGCTAAAATTACGTCGCGTCTTGCCGATATAAAAAACATAGCGGCCGAAGTTCGGTCGCGAAATTTCAGCATGGTGTGGCGCTGCTCTTATTGAATTTATTTAGACTGGAAACTGATCGCAACATAGTTGGCAAAAGGCCAGAATGGGAATAGTTATTATTAATCTTCGTAATTTTAATGTTTCATTATGCTTATAATTATTTACGGTTTACTCATGTGCACTTTTCGGGATTGCCCGTTAGCTTCGGACCTAAAAAGAGCCTGCAGCGACCGTCGCGAGCCAAACTAACGCTGCACCTAGGGTTGCCAACCCTTCTGGAAACCCAGGTTTCTCTCGGAATCCTGCCCAGTCAAAGTCTTCCGGTTCCTCGATTCAATCATCTGTATCTGCTTTTGCCGGTGGTACTGGCGAAAGGATTTCGGTCGACAAATGGCACCTACTCACCTCACAACCAAGCGACCGATATTTTTCTGCTCTCCCGAAATGTCTTTTTACAGAGTTGGCGACCCTAGCTGCACCACGCCCCGTATCGTTGCGGTCGCGACGAGAGAATGCTCCGAATCAAATAAAAAACACATACATAAACTCACGCCTTTTTCCCATGGGTGTAGGGAGAAACTATAGAACGCCACCTGCTACGACCCCTACATACTCCTTTCGCTTCATCCACATTCATACATCTTGTCATACACGCACGCCGGTAGAGAGTACTACGCACCTGACCTTTGTGAAGAACATCACCAATAACATCGATGTATGTCCTTCTAGGACGTCCTCTACCGGCGTTTCCATTGACATCTGCCTTATAAATTCCTTTTGTTAATCGCCGTTCACTCTTTCTCTCAACATGACCAAACCATCTAAGCATACTCCTTTCAATTTTTGTCACTACATCATCTTTTAAACCGCAACTTTGTCTAATCTCATCATTTCTCAATCTATCATTCAAAGTTACACCGCACATACTTCGCAAGGAACGCATTTCCACGGCATTTATTCTATTTAAAAAACACTATTATGATTTTAAAACTCTCTATTTTATTTCAGCTACATTTGTGATATCTAACAGGGGAAACAAAATGGTACTCTACAAAGGTCATAAATTTACCGAAATGAAGGATAAACGATCGACTTCTCGATACGTTCGGTGGACTTGTTCAAAACGTATGCGCTTCCGTTGTAAGGCCAAGTTACGGACACTCAATAATACAATTATTTTCGTCCATGATTTTCATAATCATTAATGATTGAGAAAAATATAAGCGTTTATTGCACTACTCGATTTTTAGGGCCAGGTTAAAAACCCGACCCAAGACCTAAGACCTAAGAGACCGCGGGCATCCTAACTGTTATTATTTGGAACATCTGGAAACTGAAAGTTTTGGGGGTGGGCAATCTAACAAAGTAATAGCGTTAAAATAACGGTTGGTTATAAAGCTTTTAGGGCCTATGCACATGATGTCTTTACTACGTGTGTTAACGCAACTGAGACGAGTTGGAAACGCAATGCAGTCGCTGCCTGTATATCACTACTTTTTTTAAACATGACGGCGCATGTGACGCTCTTTCTTGAAACGCACGTCGTCTGCGCGTAGAAAAGGCGTCGTGTGTTCATAGACCTTTAGTTTCCAGATGCTCCAAATTTTTTTTTAGTTGTTTAGTTGAATTTTTTGTAATAAAACCGTTTTTTTAACATTCTTCTAGTTTCATTTTTATCAAATTAAGGTAATGCTTCCTATATTGTTCTTACATGATAAGTACTTATTAAAATTTATTTTCAGCACCCAGATGTCATTATGTGCAATCCAGTTTGGGTAACCCAATGCTGGTGATAGACGGTTACCGCTTCTGCTTACAAAAAAAACGCAGTGATGCCGTTAAAAAACGATGGAGGTGCAGCAGTCAGCATTCACGCTGTAAGGCAACTGCCTTGACTGTTAATGATACAGTCGTGATAATGGGAGGACACCATAATCATTAAAAAAAACATTATTCACTCATATTAAAAAAATGTACTACATGTATTAGGGCGATGCCTCATTACTGCGTTGCGTTGCGTCGTCGCAACGGATCAACGCATTGTATGCCACACCTGCGCTGCGACGACGCACGACGTCGCAGCGCAAGAGGACGACGCACGCACCTCTAGCAGTGGAACACTGTCCGTCGTCGCACCGGAGCTCCGACAGCGCAGCGCATCACCCTCCCCCCGCTTTGTCTCTCGTCCACCAATCCGTTGAAACGTCGCGTGCGACGACGCAACGCTTTAATGTGGCATGTCATTTAAAATATATGGAAAAAGACGCAGCGTTGACGCTGCGACGGCACAACGCAACGCAACGCACTAATGAGGCAGAACTCTTATTGTCTCTAGTCAAAGATTTAATCAAATTTTATTTAATGATAGATAAATGGACACATTCCTATATTGTATAAAACATTTATGAATATTTCCAACACGGTATTCGGTAAGGGTAAGCAACCTATTATAGTTATGTAAGTTATAATTAAGTGTGTAAATCGATTTTTATAACTGTGCACTTGGGGCCTTAGATTATATACTTCTAGATAGAACCACCGCGTGGCTGCTCATGAGACAGCAATATAAGGCTAAATTACTGCATCCTCCCATCGTAGAGCATACAATATACACTAATCACTTAACTAATGGAGTCTATTTCTCATAAATACAAGAATACGGGGAAGTCGACGATCTGTGAAACCTGAAAAGCTGCTGTGAAGCTTTGTTTCAGTTTCCTTAATAATTTTGTACAGGTTTGCTTCTCACTTCCACATTTCCTACCGTAATCATGGCTACATCTAGAGGAATACCTCTAGATGTAGCCATGATTACGGTAGATACGGTAAATAAATATATTTGGAGCTGTTAGCCCGCCTACTTCCTCACCCCTCCGCCGACGCCTACCACGGGTACCAATGCTGCCATCATGATGGTCATATTTTGACGTTGACAGGTGCACAGATAAAAATCAGGTTATAAGCAGACTTTTAATTAGCTGCTGTATTTTGACTTTGACATTTGTGTCATAAACCCAATTTGACGCAATGTCAAATTTAAAATTTTGACACATGTCAACGTCAAATCACTGCAGCTAGTTGAAAGGTCATCCCCATTTTCTGAAAGGCTGATCAGCGCAAAATTGAACAAAAATTTGCTCCTAGTCTTTTCCCAACTATGTTGGGGTCAGCTTCCAGTCCAACCAGATGTGGCTGAATACCAGTATTTTACACGGAGCGGCTACCATCAGTCCTCAGCAACTTAGTTACTGGGCACTGCCGATATCCTAAGGTTAGACCAGTTGTCCGACTATCGAGCTTCTGACTACCTTACCGACTGTCATAGGTATTCTTATGACACCCGGGGCCGACGGTTTAACATGCTCTCCGAGGCACGAAGGGGTTTCAATGTTTAACGAACGGTTACCCATCCAAAGACTGACCGCGGCAAGCGCTGCTTATCCTTGCGAATCGTATGATCAGCGCGGATGTTAATTAGCCACGAGCCCCTCCAAAATGTCGCTATTCAGCTGTCAAATTTTATGTCAAGTGCTTTGATTGGTTGCTAGTATTCTGGTTAACCAATCACATTCGTTGACATGAGATTTGACAATAGATTAAAGGAATCAGCCTTTCTAAAATCGGTGGTTACTGTATCAGAATTGAAGATCATCCACTGAGATTTTCTTAGATATTGCATCTAGAGTAATTATTATTACGAATATGAGAATATTCCGAAAATTACGAATTTCTACTGAACCAGGCAATATTTTTTGCTCTGGCAACATTACATTACATTGCACATTGTAGCATGATTACGTTACCAGAGCAAAAAATATTGCCTGGCTTAGTAGAAATTCGTAATTTTCGGAATATTCCCATTTTCGTAATTACCCTAAAGAATTATAGCTATTTATATGTATAACTAGTTTTATAATTAATTAAAATACCAAACAAAAACATTCTATTCATATAAATTCTAGTCACTTGATTAATAAGGAAAATATTCTGTAGCATAATGGATGAGATATTTTATCGTCTAGTCAATGAATAAATAATTTGTGATGTACTAATGTTGTTTCTTGCTGGCGTGACAACCAACACAGCTTAATTGATTATTTTAAATCCTTTTTTTATTTTGTTTCCTAATTATTGAAGCATTCACCTTTAATAAGACTGAAAAAAAAATATAAACATAACATCACGCTTTGTATTCCCCGAACGGTTCGGCAGAGGTGTTTTTTAGTACACCCTCGGTTCGCTAGTTATATGTAAGTCCTATGTAATAGGCGGCGAGCCTATTGCCATTCCTTGTGGAATTCCTCAGTACCAGCCCGGAGTTTGGATTCGTGCCCGGTTTATAGCAAAAGGCTCATCCCCATATTACATGGGACTTAAACATAACGGCGAAATTAGGATGTTATTATACACCTATGCACAACCCTTCGGGGAATACAGGCGTGATGTTGTGTTAATTAATTAATAAGGCATATTATTATATCACTTATGGAAGGACTATAAACCCATCTTACTTCTAAAACGCGTACATAAGCTGTTTCCAAGAGACATCAAGGATTAACTCACGCGCTGTAGCGCTAAATTACAGTCTTCTGAAATCAACTTAGTTTTTCGGAATATTTACGTGATATAATATGTTTTGTTTTAGAATTTCCGAAGTGCGAATATGCGCATTCCAATGTGGGTAATCCAATGTTGGTAATAGATCGGTACCGGTTCAACTTGCAGAAAAAACGCAGTAATGCCAGTATACAAAAGTGGAGATGCAGTTGCCAACATTTACGTTGTAAAGCTACTGCTACCACTGCTAGCGATAGAGTTGTGTTACAAAAAGGAGAACACAATCATTAAGAATAGCGAAACTATTATCGACAATGGTTCCGATTCTGTTGTGCTCAAACTAAACTTGATTTAGACTATTGCCATCTCATTCACTCTGATAAAATAAGAAAGAGACGGACGTAAATAAGAGCTATCAAATTTAGTTTCAAACTAAAATTTCCATATAAACTTAGACGACACGTCGCGTCGGAACGTGTCGCCTTAGAATACGGTGACCTTCAAGGCGTAAACTAGTTTGACATTTCCAACTTAGTTCTTATGTATCATCGTCCTTTTCATGCGCTGTCTGTTAGAAAAAGATAGCAATTCTTTAATTTTAGTTTAGTTGGTAAATAAGAGAATCGGCGCCAATGTGTAACAAAATCTCTGTCCGAACCGTGATATTCAGTATCTTTCTTTTGACGGAAATCGGATAGGAAAATGTACTTTCTACACGACTGGAAATTTTCAGAGTTCCGTACTTGAAAAAGAAAAAAGGAACCCTTATAGGATCACTTCGTTGTCCGTCTGTCTGCCTGTCTGTCAAGATCCTTTTTCTCAGGAACGCGTGAAGGTATCAAGTTGAAATTATTATCAAATACTCAGGTCTGCAATCCCTTGGAGCTGTGAAGAAATCAAACTTCTAAGTCTACGCAATCAAAGATACGGCCGTATAAGCCGAATATTTTGACACTCGCATGGGAATCAAAACCTATAGGGTACTTCCCGTTGAACTAGAACCATGAAAATTGGCAAGAAGCAATGTCTTATAGCACAAGTAAAGGTAAAATCCAAAAACCGTAAATTTGTAGTTATATCACAAAAAATATTTACATACCTACAAGTTTGTACGGAGCCCTCGGTGCGCGAGTCCAACACGCATTTGGCCGGTTTTCAAATCGGGCACCCCGTGCGTCAGCTGGGAACCCTATGATTGTGGCCATCGCAAAAATGTGGCCAATTGTTTGAATTTACGTCTTAAATTGCACATTTGAGCTCGTTTCGCTTATTTCGCATAACTTTGGATTAAAATTTATTTATATTTTAATTTATTAATTGTTGTTGAAGTATTAATACGCCACTTTCGGTTCGGACAGAGTGTTTATTACATACTGTATATTAGAAACCATGTACCTACTTTATGTTAAGTAATATTATATTATAGTATTTATTTATTTAAAATTGTATGTAAATTGTACACATAGCTAAATTTATAATTATAATTATGACGGAGGCGGAGACGGAGAATAAGTTTCTCCATTAGGTTGATGGTAGGATACTATCTAGTTATTGATGTTAAAACTTAAATTCTAGTTAATGATTTAAGAAAAGTGATAACATTCCAAAGCATTCGTGATATAAATAAACAGGCTAAGCATAATTTTGCGGGTTAATCATGATTATGCTGGTCGATCATAATTAAGCTGGTCGATCATAATTATGCTGGTCGATCATAATTAAGCTGGTCGATCATAATTATGCTGGTCGATCATAATTATGCTGGTCGATCATAATTATGCTGGTCGATCATAATTATGCTGGTCGATCATAATTATGCTGGTCAATCATAATTGCAATTGCAATATGCACGTTAGTGAAGAAGTATATACATATCTTTATTGATTCTATATCGAGTATTTTTGTGGGTGTGTGTTTGTGTGCGGGTATGTTTTTGTGTTTTTGTGAAAATAAGTTTTTCAGTCATCGAATAAAACATAAATGTCTGTATGTAATATGTAAATACGGTAGATAATATTAATTGAAGATCATTCACTAAGACGTTCTCAATTATTGCACCCAGCACCCAATTGATGTGATAGGTAATGTGTAATAAATTAAATCCACATTCTGGTAATTTAATTTACGAGGACAGTATATTTTAACCTCATAGAAAACTACTTAGTCATCCTCATATCTAGTCAATGAATAAATTATATGTGACGTACCAGTTTTTTTATTATAGTGGCTGTATGTACCTATATTGTATTTTTTTTAAATCCGATTTCTGATGCTAAGTATAAATGTTTAATATGAATGTTTGTGAAATGTTTTCTATATTGTTCTTACGGGACGATTACTAAATATAATATTTTTTGTTTCAGATCCGCCAAGGTGTCAATTTGCGCAATCTAATGTGGGGAATCCGATGTTGCTGATAGACGGGTACCGCTATTGCTTGCAAAAAAGAACCAGTAATGACGTAAAACAACGGTGGAGGTGCAGCAGTCAGCACAGACGGTGTAATGCTACCGCTCTTACTGTAAATTCAAACGTGGTGGCTCAAGGCGGCGAACATAATCATCCAATAAAAAAAAGGAAAAATTAATAAAGAAAAAATAAAAAAATAAACTGTACCTATTGTTGTACCAAATATTACACAAATATAGAATAATGTCGGATTAAAAATATTAGCTACTTGTTCCAAATGCTGTTAGAATAGGACCTTTTAGAATGGAGTGCCGTTTGATGTCATCTTGACAGCTGTCAGTAACGTCAGCAACGCTATTGAGGTTATTTATTTTTGCATCGTATTTATCATGTGTATTTTTTTTTTATCAAAATGAGTGCTAAAAGACGAGTTGTGCTAATCAATCGTGCTCGGGAAATGATTATTTTGAAAGAGAAAGAGACGAGTGCAAAAATATTTTAAAAACATTTACTGATTAAATTCATCCGATTCTTTTTCTTACACTACGCGTAATCACTGCCGCGTAAGGCTGGCTGTCCACTGGAGTGTAGAGGAGCGGAGCGGTGCGGAGCTTACTTATAGAATTGCATAAAATTCACGTCTTCGCTCTGCTCTGTGAATATTGTGCATTTCTATTGATTAGTTAGTTCCACAGCGCTCCACTGCTCTCCGCTCCAGTGGACAGGCAGCCTTACGCTGTTCCAAAAGGTCCTATCCTAATAGCATTTGGAACGGATAATACTGTGTTAGTAAATTGTACCTAGTCATCTAGTCAATCTATTTAAGATCCGAAAATGTTAATTTAATTTAAGATAAATGAAAACATTCGTGATGTGTCAACACAACACACGCATGGAACGTACAATGTTAGAATAATTTCGAAATAAATGTTATTAGTAAATTAATATCTATAAATGCTGTAAACATAGTATATAAGCTAGAATGCCTTGCTGGTCTAGTCGCCACAAGCGCGACTGCTAAGCATGGGATCCTGGGTTCAATCCCCAGGTCGGGCAGTATTATTGGATTTTTCCACTAGGAATTTCTCAGTACCAGCCCGGAGTCTGGTATTGTGTCCGGTTAATGGCAATAGGCTCGCCCCCTATTACATGGGAACATAATTGGCAAAACGAAGGTGTACTTTAAACTCCTCTGCCGAACCTTTCGGGGAATTCAAGGCGTGATGTTATGTTATGAGCTAGAATATTAAGTGCCCTAACAGGGTACATGTTTTGGGACTTGTGTAATAATATATAACATCTTTATATCCTTGCTTTTATATGTCGGGCCTTTATGTGTTTGCAATTAATAAAAAATAAAGATTTGTTTTTACAAGTAATATTTAAAAAACTGTGCACTTTATGAGAGTTAAATTGCAATTAGCCACAAATAAGATTAAAATTATATTTAATAATGTTAGTTAAATGAAAATATTAGTAAATAACGTATTTATAAATGTTGGGATTGTTTAAAATCTTAACAATGGCCAACTCACTGGTAATTCTGTTAGATAGACATAATTAAGAACATTAGTAAAATTAAAATATAAATATTAGGTATATATCGTCACCGGAAAGTCAATACTACTTAAGCGCCATTTTTGGCCAAAATAAGTTATATATATCGTTAGATTGGGTTTAAAAAATCTAATCCAACGATATATATAACTCATTTTGGCCAAAAATGGCGCTTAAGTAGTATTGGCTTTCCGGTGACGATATAGTCATAAATGATGTAGTAAGAACAGTCGTGTGCAGCCACTGGACAGTCAAGGCTTAGAACCATTTTTGATGGAAAGGGGATAAAACTATGTGTGGCATAGCCTGGTGGCTATTCAAAATGGCGGCAGAGTGGCTATGCTAGCTTTCATAGAAAAATGTTTGGATCCGTTTCTTGGGAAGATAACGAGGATCTTCAAACAATTCAAGGCATCAAAGCTTTTTACCCCACGCCATATCAATATTTCATGAAGTACCTTCTTCACATGTGTTATAATGACGTTATCGTCACTTATAAAAAGTGACTTCTTGTTAGTAGCATTCATGTTTCTAAATGTACACGGCTTTTGTCTCGTCAATGTGCGTCTTGTTAGCTGAACTTTCGCTTTTTTGGGCATACCCAAAACAGCACGTGGGTGAAGCATTATTCACCCACCGTCTTTTATTAATATATTGTGCATCAGCGTGTATAGGTGAGTGAGTTTGTGTGTGTTTGTATTTGTGTTTGATTATAATGTTACAATTTTATTAAGTGCCGATTTTACCATCATCGGATAACTTTTATCCTAGGAATAAATTAGACGTTTTGACAACTTTTGTATTGAAATTCTGTCAAAATGTTTACCTTACACGCATATTCTAAGACGTTCCTCCAAAACTTTCTCGACTCAGGACGACCTCGAAAACACCTTCAAAATTGTATTCTTAGTCGCAATTTCGAGTGAACTTTGAGGTTTCTCGACTAAGGGGTCCTCAAATGAGTCGAGGTAGAGTGGAGTCATTCGTCATAATTTTAATTATCTGCATCTCGCAAATAACGCCGCGATAAATAGTTGTAAGGATTATCTTAAGCATATTCGATAAAGTCTTCAAAATTCATTTTTGTTACATACGAACTTTGACACTTCCTTCCTTGAGGTAGGTTCCGAGATAACTTGAGTTTGACAGATGATTCCTTAGCTCGACTGAGGCAAAATCTCGAGTCGAGGACGTTTATGTCAACTGTAACTACCGATGGTAGTGAAAAAGGCTGAGTTGAGGTGGAGTCGAGTCGAGTAAGTTTTGGAGGAACGTCTTAGAATATGGGTGTTAGTCCTCAGAAAATGTTATCTGACGTTGGTGAAATCGGGCCTACCTATGTAGTAGATAATGAGAATAATAGGAAAATATTAATTGGCACATTAATTTGTGTATGTATTATATTAGTCTAACTAAGCGGTCACATTGTCATCATAATGGTCATCCATCATGATTTCCAATTCATGTATTTATTAGCTATCTTATAATTATTTAAATACTTACACATTCTGGTAGAAAAATGATCTATCCTCATGGAATTGCAGTCATCCTTATATTTAGTCAAATATTAAACTTATTTGTGATGTAATTGATGTTTTCTTTGGTGACGGGTTTTTCTTTATTCAATTAAGTATCAAGACTTGGCACACGAGGTTGTCGACATGTGGGAGGTTGATTTAGCAGTCGTAGTGCCGATAGTTGTAATGGCCAATGGCTTAACCCTTTATAAGGCAGAAGATTTTTAGGAAAAGTAAATAACAAACAATTTGGTAATTTTTTTAAAGATCTAATAAATTAAAATCTCAATTTTTTTTGAAGTGAAATTTTTATAATATTAAAAAAAATAAAAAATTGCATACAGCAGGTTTGAAAATAAAAATATAACAAGGGGCCTTACGCGACATCTGCCAAAAAAGTTGGTGGCAAACACATTGCCACCGCCTTATAAAGGGTTAATAGCCAAGAGCCTCGACCAACATCTGATGAAACTCTCGTTGGGCAGCTGGATCAAGGGCCTGATACAGAAAACGGTACTTCTGGACACTTATGTTTTCTTTTCTGTGGTTAAGGGTTTTTCTTATTATAACAAAACGTATCGTAGTAAGAAAATTGGAAAATAACAAAATTGTTCCTACAGGATAGGTACTAATTATTATATGTTTTATTTCAGAAACCGGGTGGAAAATCGTGAAATCAAATGTGGGTAATCCGATACTGGTGATAGACAAGTACCGGTACTGCTTGCAGAAATCCCGCAGTGATGCCAGGAAACAGCGATGGAGGTGCAGCAGTCAACATATACGCTGCAAAGCTACTGCTATCACTGTCGACGAGACAGTACTGACACGTCTCGGAGATCACAATCATTAAAGAACAACATCATTTAGACCAGGCATGCACAGATTGCGGCCCGCGGCCCCTTAATCAATATAGGTACATACGTGCGGCCCCGCCTGCGACTTTAACTTTTATGCGTTCTTAAGTAAATGCTGCAATATTTTAACAATAGGGGCCAACATAAGATCGTGGCTAAATAACAACCGCGCCGATCGTACGATTTGCGAGGTTAAGCTGCGCTTGCCGCGGTCAGTTCGTGGATGGGTGACCATTTGTTACACATCGAGACCCCTCCGTGCCTCGGAGAGCACGTTAAGCCGTCGGTCCCGGGTGTCATACGAATACCTATGACAGTCGTTACGGGTAGTCAGAAGCCCGAAAGTCTGACAGACGGTTTAACCTTAGGATATCGGCATTGCCCAGTTACTGGGTTGCGGAGGTCTGATGGCAGTCGCTCCGTGTAAAATACTGGTATTCAGCCGCATCTGGTTAGACTGGAAGCTGACCCCAAGATAATTGGGAAAAGGCTAAGAGGAAGGGGCCAACATAAGATCACTGAATAAACGTTTTTATTTTGAAATGCCCTGTCTACGTTTTTTTTATTACACATTATGTCAACTTTTTCATTTGTTTTTAATTATATTGGCCCGCTTTTAGCTCATAGTCTATCCGAGTGGCTCCCAGCCCTAATAAGTCTGTGCAACCCTGATTTAGAACTATTAAGTTACCTTGTAGGTATACCACGTGTTAAGATAATAATCGAATCTGTATTTAAACCTGAAGTTCATTAAAAGATAGAATATGAAGTAGAATAATTCGTAAACAACAGTAATGGTCGGTTACAAAAATAAGATCATGGAGAATCTAGTGGAATGGAAATCTATCTATGCAATCTAGCTTACTTTAGTGTGTGTGCTCGTGTATGTGTTTGTGTTGAAATAACTTTTTCATTTATCTATAAATATAAAAATCACGTGCCGTGCGTTAGTCCTATTTATTTTTTTTGATTTGTTATTTTTTTTGTATTGCGTGGTTTAGGAAAAAAGAAAATTAGGAAATATAAAAAAAAAATTTGGTGGTACGAAGTTCACCGGGCAGCTAGTTGAATATAAAATCGTTGTAAAAGCGTTTACACACGGCCCTAATATCAGAGGCAATATCGGGAGAGTGATGGGGGGGATGAAATCGGCTACTACTCTACACACGTCCCTGCCAGTTAGTACGTAACCCACCGTGCAGCAAAGCGCTCGTCGATCCAAGATGCCGCCTACACTCTCAAAACATAAAAAATAGGCATCTCTCAGGCACTTGCTATGGTGCGACCAAAATAGAGACAAAAGAGGAAGACCTGGGTTAAGAGGTGGTTGATGAACACTGCGGAACACTGATGAACACGCGCACTGCGGGGAAATCGGTCCTGATTTCGCTACACACGCACTGACAACGCTCCCTAGACGATAGTCGGCCCTAAATCGTGAGCTCGCCCGAACCGATTTCTGAGTTAGGGGTAATAATAATAATACTGATTACGATTTGCCTACACACGAGGCGATCAAGGGACCGATCTAGGGCGCTCCCCACCACTCCCTTGATATTGCCTCTGATTTTAGGGCCGTGTGTAGGCGCTTTTAGTGTGTGTAGGCGCTTTTAGTATGTGTAGTGCAGCAGTGTTAATTGAAGGTCATACACAAAGGCTTATTTAGCAACTGCACCCAATAATGTAATCTATGGATTAGCTTTTGTTTTGTGATGGGCGGATATTTATGTAGGCTATCTTTTTTATTTGACGTTTAAAACGCACTACTTAATTGATATCTAGTCTAATTAAAAGAAACGATTATTTTATTCTGATTTCAATCAGTTAACTTTGCTTGATATAAATAAGGAACATAATTATTATAATTATCTTAATGTATGTAGGCATATTTGTATCTAGTCAATAAATATAATAGGTAATTTGTGAAATACTTTCCAGGTGTTTTTTTAAGTAGTTAAAGTGACAATAAACTTATGTAACTTTTTATTTCACAATATTGAAACAAAAGGTGTACAATTAAATAAATCAACTTCAGTTTTACATTAGAAAGAAAGACATTTTTTTTTGTTTTTCTTATATTTATTTTCTGGTCTGCTATACAGGGTGTAAACGAAATCATGTAATTCCTTCAAACCCCGTGATGTACTGCTGACATAGATTAACCGTGAAGGGGTTACCATTGAACTCAATAAAAAAAGAAATTACAAGAAAAAAACATGTGTTCTTAACATGAGGCATTTTAGCGCCCCGAGTATATTGCGCTACTATCGCTCGCCGTGCGGTCATTTAATTTGGGGCGCTAAAATGCCTCACGTTAAGAACACATGTTTTTTTCTTGTAATTTCTTTTTTTATTGAGTTCAATGGTAACCCCTTCACGGTTAATCTATGTCAGCAGTACATCACAAGGTTTGAAGGAATTACATGATTTTGTTTACACCCTGTATTTTATCATGATTCCCCTTTTCTCTTTCCTACTTTGCTGTGCCCGACAGAGTTCATTATGTTCTCATAGTAACCTTAGAGCTGATTTTTCAATCTTCGGATAGCTTTTATCTTAATAAATTTGACATTTTGACATATAATCCATATAAAAGCTGTCAAAACGTCGACTTATTCCTCAGATAAAAGTTATCTGACGATTGAAAAATCGGTTCTTAGTGTAACTACTTAACAATCTGTTATAACGTGGAAAGCCATAAAATATAGAATAGGCACAAGACAGTAAATGATTGCTGACGTAATTTTATTTCTCATAGACAACGTTGTCATTTTTTAGTTCTTTTCATAACTAAAATCTTATAGTCATATTTATGACATGCAGCGTCACTTTTTCATTGACATATTGTTACTAGCGTTTGTGTGTGTGTGTGTTTGATTTGAATTGAAATCATGTAAACCATTTGTTAACTTTATGTTTATATTCTAGTCATATCATAAGATCTAGGTTAAAGTCAATAAATAAAGTAATTTGTGATGTATCCGATTTTTTCTTTGTTATAATATAGAATTAATAAAATTATAGTTTTGAGTGACTACAAGTTGTTTTCTTTATATTCAAAAAATATACAACTATAGGTACACTTATCGCCATTATGTACATAAGTGAAACAACATACATAACATCACGCCTGTATTCCCCGAACGGTTGGGCAGAGGTGTATAGTAACACCCTCATTTCGCCGTTATTTTTAAGTCCCATGTAATAGGGGGCGAGCCTATTGCCAACCGGGCACAAATCCAAACTCCAAGCTGCTACTGAGAAATTCCACATGGAAAAACCTAATATCACTTTGCTCGAGAACTTCACGATCAGCAATCGCGCTTGCCACCACTAGACTAACGGGGTGTCCTGCATAAGCGACGAACGCGACGCGACGAACGCGACAAATGCGATCAAGACAACGGCATTCCCTACTAGCGGCCTATGTAGCGAGACGCGACATAACGCATATTTATTCCACGTCGTGTCGCGTCGCGTCTCACCGCGTCGCGTTTGTCGCTTACGCAGAACATCCCGTTATGAAGCAGTTCTACTACTACTACTACTTTAGTAGTACTACTAAAACTTTCACATAACATTTCGTTTTAGATTTATTTGAAAAATTTGATCTGTACTCTGTTGTTTTAATGTTCTGTACTTACGTATTTAACGAGAACATTGTATTTTGTTTCAGGAATATACAGATATCAATTCGAGACGTCCCAAATGGGTAATAGAATTTTGGTGATCGATGGTTACCGATTCACTTTGCGGAAAACCCATTGGAACAACATAAAGAAACGGTGGAGGTGCTGCAGCCATAGTGCAGGCTGTAGAGCTACTGCTTTGACCGTAGACGATAGATTGTTGGAACAGTTTGGAATGCACAACCATAACGGTTTTTATTGCCGTAGAAACCGATGAATACTCTTTTTCCTTTCAATTCCACTATGGAAGTATTGTAAGGCCGCCAATACACTTGTAAGTCGCATCCGTAAAATGTATGTAAGTAATGACAATTAATTCGACTTTACAAATTAGTCGATAAGCTACTTACAAGAGAGTTTATATTTGAAAATTTATCGTTAGTTAATTACGTAAGGGACTTATGTGAGGGAAACTTACAGGTGTATAGCCGGCCTAATTGTAAGACGATCGCAGACGACTGACAATCCGTGACGTACTTTTTACCCGACTGCGGCGAAGCCACAAAACAGATAGGTACAGAAGTCAATCACATGTATGTACTTCACTTTTCATACGTACGCTCGGCGGTCGCTCTATCTATGTATCTATCTCTCTCAAGCGCATGGCACTCGCGCTCGCACTCACTCGCACACTAGTCCCAAACAGTCCGAGATATCGTGTCCGTGAGCAGTGGCTATGTGTGCGTTGCTCGAGCGTACTTGTATGTAGATTGACTTCTGTACCTATCTGTTTTGTGGCGAAGCCCAAAAGGAGGGTAATGTTTTTAACCTGTTTGTGAAAATTTAACACATTGAATTCTATGCAGTAAATACACGACGCGCAAAACGTCTGTCACACAGCATGTGTAACCTCGCAGTCTTTTAGAGCGCCGCAAACTCGATCGCACATGAAAGTTTGTCGTCTGCGGTCTGTCTAATGGAGCTTCCACACCAAGCCAACGAACGCCTACGTATCGTCATTTGTTGAATTTGAACAAACATTGTATAGACCAAATCCGGTTTGACGGTATCGAACCCTGTTCGATGGCTTGCTGTGTACGCAGCGTAATATTACGATCAGTGGCGATCCGAGAGAGGATCGTAGGTAGAGTTGCCAGGTGTCCGGCTTTTTACAGTTGTGTCCGGCCGAATATATACAATGCCGGCCTGTCCGGCTTTTGTTAGGCTTTTAGTCAACACCGCCCCGCCAAAAGATGCCGAACGAAAGCGCGCGAGCGACTCACGCGGGCACGCATGACTCGCGATCTCGCAGGAGTCCAGTGTGTCCAAACAACAGTGCTTTAAGGGCAAAATGTCCGGCTAATTATGAACCTGTTCCCGGCTTTTCTATTTTTGGGCCTGGCAACCCTTGTAGTAGGGGTCATAACCCCCCGAAATCGTACACGTCAAATTGACAAACCTCATAAAAATAGATAAGTAACTTAAAAAAAAATATTATGCTGAAAATTCCAACGTGCTCAACTTATTTTACTATTAACATCGTGCCCCCAAAATCTTCAACTGCCACCGCGCCTGATTACGACACACCCGAGAGCAATGAATCTGGGTCAACAACATAAACCTTAGTATCTCGTAAAACATTGTTCAACATTTTAACATTGTTTTGTTCATGTTAGTGACCCGGATTCATTGTCCCCGAGTGTATTACGACACACTTGCGTGAAGTAATGATTTCATTACGCAAGACTTGTATCCTGCAGCTTACTTAACTCGACTTAAGTGAAGTTTCTGATACATTTCTTACAATCCATTATTGTAATTATAATTTTTAATTGTCTTAATCTGAGTGATGTTTTATTGTATTAGCGATTTTGTAAGAATATTGCCTTGTTTAGGCCGCCAACACGCTTGTAAGTTGCTTCCGTATTTATGTAAGTGACTTATGACAATTAATTCAATTTAATAAATCAGTCGTTATCTACTGACAAGAGAGTTTACATTTGCAAATTTATCGCAAGTTAATTACGTGAGGAAAAATTACAGGTGTAAAGCCGGCCTTAGGTATATGTTTTTTCCCATTTTATATTTTATGGTGTGTAAAGGCTACTTTTATTTTGATTGTAGTTCATAATTGTACTCATATAGGTATAATAAAATCGGGTCATTTCAAGTTCAAAATGTTATTCTCCTTCATTAAGTAGGTAGCCATAAGTTTTTCACTGTTCAATAACACATTCAATTAATTATAATATACATCTAGTCTTAAAAAAAAACATTACATTGACTTGTAAAAGTGTCTATAACAGATTTATTTACAGAAATAAAAATCATTTATCATTTGTACATTTTACTAAAAATTCTGAATAAAATGTCATACTAATAAATGCGGTAATTATTTTTGTTATTTATTTTTCCTTTTTATAATAATATAAAATAATAATATGTACAGAAACATAATAAAGAGATCAATGAGGCCAATATTAGGTAACAAGCTTCACTGGGCTGCTATTTGAATGAATAAATCATAGATATGTTTTTGGATAATGCATAGTTTTAATAAGCGACATCCATTAGAGGGAACGGATAATTACAGTTAAGGAAGATTACAGCTACTGCAAGATTCTCGTGACATGGCTGATCGTGAGATCCTGGGTTCGATCCCCAGGTCGGGCAAAGTGTTATTGGATTTTTCTGTGTGAAATTCCTTAGTAGCAGCCCAGAGATTGGATTTATACCCGGTTGATGGCAATAGGCTCGCCCCCTATTACATGGGACTTAAACATAACGCAAAATGAGGGTGTTACTATACACCTCTGCTCAACCCTTCTGGAAATACAAGCGTGATATTATGTTATTTTACAAGGATACTTACTGAAATCGTTTTTTTTTTTTCAGGAAATATCCGCCATGAGTTCGTGACGTCACAACATGGGAATAAAATATTGGTCATCGATAGGTACCGCTTCTCTCTACCCAAACCCTACAGGAACAACATAAAGAAACGGTGGAGGTGCAGCAGTCATAGTCAAGGATGCAAAGCTACGGCGTTGACTATAGATGATGAAGTTATAGGACATTGGGGAGAGCACAATCATACACCTTTACATCTTCGATAGGACTCCTTAAGAATAAATAATACCTTTAGGAGCGAAACTCCTTTGTGCGTGCCCTAAACGTCGCCGGGATGCTTTTTTTTAGGTTTCTTTTTCTCTTGATTTGGTCGCGTTTGGCCCTAGTCTCACCCGATCGTAAGTGCAGACAGGGTCTAACGGGGTGTCCTGCGTAAGCGACAAACGCGACGCGGTGCGACGCGACGTGACAAGACGTGGAACAAAATTAAATACACGTTACGTCGCGTCTCGCTACATAGGCCGCTAGTAGGGAATGCCGTTGTCTTGATCGCGTTTGTCGCGTTCGTCGCTTACACAGGACACCCCGTAAGATGGACCTCACGAATCCAAGTAACAATGATATAGAGGGTTTACTCTACATCCCTCTAATAGATCTCACATACACACGACGAAACATAGGAACAGGAGGGTGGTAGCTGGCCAGGCGGACCGTATAGTTTCTATTCTCAGCATGCAATGAGGAAGTTTTATATTCTAGTTGTAGGTACCTACGTAATTTCAAGCGGTACGTAAAGGTAATTTTTCCTTGAATTGTAATTTTGAATTGTACTTGGAGAAATATAATAAAAATAACACTTTAATATGTTTTTCTCTTGAGTGTTTATAATTGTGTGATTTTTACGAGATATTCTGAATAAATAAAAGTAATAAATGTAAGCAAATTATTATTATTTTTACCTTCACTCACCCTAAACCCGTCTTACTATAGTCCGCGCGCAAGTGCTAGTCACCTCGTGAGGTATGGGAGCGGCAGGAGGGGGGTGTGCGCGGTAGACAAGACAAAGCAAACTGCGCGTCTATTGTTTCGCACCCCCCTCCTGCCGCTCCCATACCTCAGGAGGCGACTAGCACTTGCGTGCAGACTATAAGTATAGTTTTCTTTTTTAGATAACCTACAGTTTTCCTACGGCACTTCTCTCAGAGGGAACCCTATTATAATATTTGAGGGTTACCGCTACTGCAAGATTCGTGACAACAGATCAGAGAACGCAAGGAAACGATGGAGATGTTCAACCCACCATAACGATGGGTGCAGGGCAGTGTTGTACACCATCGAGGAACAAATCGTTGCTGCAAAGAATGAACATAACCATTAAATCAATTTGGTCCTCGCATCCGCGAGACCACAGCGCTCATGACTCTATGCCAGGGATGCACAGACTTATTACTTATACCAAAAGCGGGCCACCACAATTAGAAACAACCAAAAGAGTTGAAATAAAGTTTACTGAAAAATATATATATTGGGTACCTATTTAAAAAAAAATTAAGTATTCAGACATGGGTGACCGCTATTGCTTAACATAACATCACGCCTTGTATTCCCCGAAGGGTTCGGCAGACGTGTTTAAGTCCCATGTAATAGGGGGCGAGCCTATTGCCATTAACCGGGCACAAATCCAAACTCCGGGCTGCTACTGAGATATTCCAAATGGAAAAACCCAATATCACTGCCCGACCTGGTGATCGAACCCAGGACCTTATGCTAAGCAGTCAAGCTTGCGACTACTAGACCAACAAGGCAGTCGCTATTGCTAAAATATATGCATGTTGAGGAAGGGCCGCATGCAGCCAGTGGGTCGCGGTCTGTGCATCCCTGCTTTGTGCAATCTATCCGCTATTTGTGACTGTAGACGATTGAAAGTACTAGAGCTTCGGCATTACAGGATTAATTAGCCTTAGGATGGTGTTCACCATCATTAATTCTCTGCTTAAACGACCGTTTATTTAAAACTCTAGTACATTATTCAAGTAAACGGTTTTTTAACCAGAAAATTAATGTTGGTGAACCAGCATTAGTACACTAACTGCTTTTACGTCATTCTATTATGGCCGTTTTTATGGCCTCACTCAGTTACTGTTACATATGTTATGATGTAAAGAGCGACATAGGCAGCTTACCGTGATACATGGATTGTCAATATAATAAGAATTAAACATAAATTGACGTAAACATAGATACTAACTGTATTGCTCTTCGTTGCATTGGAAAAATAATGCACGGATTGTAAAAGACAGGAAACAGAATCGTGTAGGGGTGAATCTATCATAACAGTTATAGCTAATATCGGTCTGTCAGGATTGCGAGCATGTTGAACATAGTAAATAAAACCAACATAGACTCCACCACTGAGAATACTTATATTTGGGTTAGTGGTTAGTTATAGTAGCTAGTTCACAATATAATAATTTACTCAAGATCAGAAAGGGAGGATATGAAAGATAAGGGAGTAAATGATAATGAGACGGCTGACAGGGAAGAGTGGAAGAGAAAAACATATTGCGCCGACCCCAAGTAACTTGGGACCAGGGCAGGAAGATGATGACTCAAGATCAGAAAATAAGAAGGAGCTAATCAGATATAAACGGTCAGACTTCTACGGCGGTTCGACATAGAATCCTCTGCTCTGTTTTTTTATTTATTTTTCAATACGTCTGCTTTTAGATGGTCTTGCGGACCGTTTCTACGTAACCAGGTAGTTATTGGCGAGACCTGAAGGGTCTCTAACCAACCTCTGCTCTGTCGAATGACCACTGTTTTTATAACGTTCGGTACGTTGATTCATCTTGTCGACTACCCTCTTTTATCTACATAGTCCAGTGTTACCAGCTACGGACAACAGGATATAGCCATGCATTATTTTTCCAATGCCATGAACAATGGTATTTTATACTAGATCGTACGACTGCGAACTCGGTTTGGGCGGCACGATTTGGTATCGAATCGGATCGATCGAGTAATATGTATAGTACAAAACGTCAAGTATTCGGTGCTGGTCCGAGTCGCTGACTCGGCTCGGTGTAACGTGAACTAGTTCATATAAAATATATACGGAGCATTATGTTTCGGCTCGGACCCAGCATGGTCTACCATAAATTCATCCTTTATTCACCAAACGGAAAAATCACACACTGAATAAAGAACTATATCAATATTGTCTTTAAGTATAAAATCTGACGCAGACATCAAACGTTTCCTCGCGCATGCTCGAGCATACCCGAGCATCGGATTTTATACTTAAAGCCTATTTCTGATACAGTTCTTTATTCAGTGAAATCAAAAAAGTTCGCGAGGGTTTTCCCGTTTCGTGGAAACTGACCCTATGACGCAATACACGTCAATATTCGTAAGTATTCATCAATTTTGTGTATATCGCTTTAATAAACTGTTACCATTAAAATTATTTGTTTTACTGAATTATAAGAGAAATCTTTTTACAGTTCTAAATTCTTCTGGATTTATTATTATTATTATTTCTAAATTTTTATTTTATTATTGTTTTGTTTTCAAATAAGTAGGTGATTAAAACTGTTATCAATATATTGGTAAGGAATTGGTTAATAATAATTGATCTCAATAGTTGTATACTTAATACTTAGGTATAGACATACATATGTATACTTACACCTGAAATTCCCGAAGGGGTAAGCAGAAATGTTCTCCTATTACAGGAGTCTGTACACCCACGTTTCACGTCTGGCATTAAGTCCCATGTTGGTGGCGAGCCTAATGCCAATTTTCGGATACAATTATGGTACCAGGTTCATCGCCTCTTACGACTCGCTTATTCGGCGACGGTGGGGAAATGTATTCTTGATCCGTTACCCCACGGACCAATCCCTACCTGTCCCCATCTATAAAATCAGTTACCGTGCGTTAATCTCGCAAAAACTCGAAAACGGCTCGAACGATTTGATTATTTTTTTTGTTGGTTCGTCTCAATACTGGGTGGGATAGTTTAGGAAAAAAGAAAATTGGGAAAAAATAAATTATACGTGGTACGAAGTTCACAGGGTCTAGTTATGTATAGATATGTGTAAATTATCAGACCGTAATAGTAACACTTGGTTATTTATTTTACAGTTATACCAGAGTACCGCTTTGTAGATTCCAGACTAGGAAGAAAACTAATTTTGATAGAAGGCTTCAGGTTTTCAAAAAAGAAGCCCAGAAACACAAATAATAACATACCAAGACGCACATGGCGGTGTTCAACACACTCCCATTTAGGCTGTAAAGCGACGTTGCACACTTTTCATGATGAAGTGATTTTTGTAAGGAATGAACATACTCACCCGCCACCAGCAGCCTACCGTTCGTAATAAATTAACATATCATCATGCCTGTATTCCCCGAAGGGTTGGGCAGAGTATAGTAACACCCTCTTTTCGCCGTTATTTTTAAGTCCCACGTAATAGGGCGCGACCCTATTGCCTTCAAACAGGTACAAATGTAATAAATTAATATTTCATAATTAATTTTATTTATTTGTTGACAATGATTTTTTTTTTGCCACAGAAATCTAAATAGGTAATAAGATTTACTTTTCTGTGGGTATTGCACTACCGAAAATTTAACGACATGCTGAACACTTAATTTTATCAAAAAAATTACAAAAATACCCCCTTTTTGTTACAAACCTCCTCTCCAAATGGCTGCCATTTTGATATTCGACCAGCCCAGTAATGTAGGTGTTAATTAAAAATGTATAATATCTTTGGATCTAAGAGTACTTATTTACTTAATGACTGATGTTTTACTCAAACTGTAACTTAGGTATAGATTTGTGTAATCTACCAGACTGTAAGTACAACATTTGGTTTTTTTTTTCAGGTATACCCTACCGCTTTGTGGACTCCATTCAAGGAAACAAACTCATTTTGTTGGAAGGCTTCAGATTCTCAAAAAGGAAGTACAGAAATTCAAAGAGTAGTAAAGATGCATGGCGGTGTTCTACACACAGCAGCTTAGGCTGTAAAGCCTTGTTGCAAACTGTTGATGATGAATTGATTTTTGTAAGAAATGAACATACTCACCCGCCACCAGCAGCCTACCATTTATACTAATATTATAAAGCTCTAGAGTTTGTTTGAACGCGCTAATCTCAGGAACTACTGATTGGAATTGAAAAAATCTTTTTGTGTTGGATAGTCCATTTATCGCGGAAGGTTATAAGGCTATATAACATCACGCTATGACCAATAGGAGCGGAGCATAAATGAAAAATGTTGCAAAAACGGGAAATCACGTTGGATCGTATGTTCCAACGGCGTATTGGTCACAATACGCCGTTTGTCAGAAACGCAATTCGTCACAAACTGCATTCGTCACACACGCAGTTCGTCACAAACGTAGTTCGTCACTCTTTAATGTCATGCCAGACGTTGTGTTATTTCTACGTATTTTTGGTTTATCATAAATTCAGTGAGTTTTTCAGCTATAAAGTGAAAATGAAAAATGTTTATTCATTGACAACAAGTATTTTACATATTTTGTTAGTGTGGGAATATTCTTTTAAGCAAATGTATGATTGTGTTAGGATATCCCGCTCTTCACTAAGTCGTTTACATAGATGAACTAAGTATGTATTATTAATGTTGATTTTATACATTTATCTAACTTATAGGTATACATGAATAATAAGATGTAAACGGTAGTAATAGTAGAATAGTAGAATGCGCATTGGTGTGTGATTTTGTCTGTGGATGTTAAATTTTGCGTGTGTTTCTGTGTGTGCGTTTAATTTTGTGTTTGTGTGTGTATGTTTGTGTGTGTGTGTGTGTGTGGGGGGGATAGGGTAGTTTGTTCGTAGTTTAAGTTATGAACTGGGATAACACGTGTAATAATATCGGAGTGAAATGTGTGAGAAATACAATTTCAGTTATTTAGCATTCATTACTAACAAGAGTGAGAGGTTGAGCGAGAGTGAGTTGTGAGTTATGAGTTAGCCCTACGATCTTATCTTGGGATCGGAAGATGTTGTGGCCCAACATCTTCCACTAACCAGAGATTGTGCGATATTTTATCATTTTGTGTTATATATATATCGCACCTTTAAAGACAAACCGTTTCTAAACGAAAATAACAAATTTTACACAGGAGCAAAAAGAAAAAAAACCTTTTCGCAATAAAATTTAAGTACATGATGCTCTGAGCCATTTTTTGAGGTCATTTGATGGATATTTATGTACACTATAACATACGATTACAGAAAAGTATTTTTATTAAATAGAACTTTGTTTATTGTGATTTTTTACCCCGTTTAAAAGTGGAGATTATTTTTTACGCCCTCTAAAAGTGGAGTTTTAAAAAAGTATCAAGTTCACCTTGTAGTTTACGTAATTTTATGAAAGGTGGCATTAATAACTCAATTCATGAAAATTTTCGTTTAGTAACGGTTTGTCTTTAAAGGTGCGATATATATGTACTAGGGGTGTGCATTAAAAATACATTATTGTTAGATATTACAAGATTGTTGATTGCACTAAGCTTTCAACCTCCTCAAATGTTTTAGACTTAAGCCATTTTATCAACATCTCTTTAGATTTGTGTAGTGACAGGGAGTAGACATTTAACTATTTATTAATACGATTATACAACTGAGACGATTGTCTGGGGTATTGTCTCTTTGCAAATGTTGATTTAACTATGATCGTGGGAGCAACAGCATACTTTCTCCTTTTAACTTAGCGAGATTTATGTTTTTTTAGAATTATATTAAGCACAAAAAGTTTCTTCACAGTTAAGAGGTCTGACAGTGAGTAAAGATCTTCTGTTGGAAACCTAAGGGGCTTGAAAAACATGGCTTTTAAAAGTGGCCTTTGAGCCCTTTCTAGCTCAATGAATTTTTTTGTTGCTCCTCCCCATACCGGCAAGCAATACGCTAGCATCGATTGGGTTAGAGAAACGTAAAGTAAAAGAAGACTTCTTGAGGCTACATGGCGCAAATTTTTGAATAGTAGTAGTAGTTTTAATAAAGTATACCTGTAGAAAGTAGAAGTGGCCGATGTCCTTTTAGCCATGCATTATTCTTCCAATGCAATGAACAATGGTATTTTATACTAGATCGTACCACTGCGAACTTGGCTTGGGCGGCACTATTTAGTATCGAATCGGATAGATCGAGTAATATAGTAGTATAGTATAGCAGTGTGTACAAGACGTGTCAAGTGTTCGGAGCTCGTCCGAAACGCTAACTCTGTTCGGTGTAACGTGAACTAATCCATATGAAATATATACTGAGCATTACCTATGTCTCGGCTCGGACCCGGCATGATCTACCATAAATTCATCCTTTATTCACCAAACGGAAAAATCCTCGCGCACTTTTTTGATGTTACTGAATAAAGAACTGTATCAGTATTGCCTTTAAGTATAAAATCCGACGCAGACATCAAGCGTTTCCTCGCGCATGCTCGAGCATACCCGAGCGTCGCATTTTATACTTAAAGCCAAAAATGATACAGTTCTTTATTCAGTGACACCAATAAAGTACGCGAGGATTTTCCCGTATAGTGGAAACTGACCCTATGACGCAATACATGTCAATATTCGTAATTATTCATCAATTTTGTGTATAGGTATATTGCTGTAATAAACTGTTACCATTAAAATTATTTGTTTTACTGAATTATAAGAGAAATCTTTTTACTGTTCTAAATTCTTCTGGATTTATTATTATTTTTATTTCTAAATTTTTAATATTGTTTTGTTTTCAGATAAGTAGGTTATTAAAACTGTTATCTATACAAGGTTAGTCGGAAAGGGGGTACTAAGATGCGGGCCACTTAAAATATCACTGATGACTAATTTAAAGCAAGTATTAAAATTTCAAAAATCGATAGTTTTTATTTGCATGCAAAAAGATTTTTATTTTAGTTTAAAAAAAAAACAACATGCCTGCTTTAGTTGTGAATTCAAAAAAAACATTTTCTAATCCGTGACCCCAAATATTACGTAAATTGTAAAAACAGCTAGTCATAGCTATGGACAGATATATTTTAGCATAATATTTTTTACGAAATCTTTGAAAAGCTATTTCTCTTAAACTATCGAGTTTTGGGGAAAGTTGTAGAACAAAAGTTATCCCTTATTATGGATACTTTAACACCCTTTCGGCTTAGTACCCCTTTCCGACTAACCTTGTATAATAGTAAGGTATTGGTTAATAATAATTGATCTCAATAGGTATACTTTTTCATTTAATTTTTCATTGACGATTTATTCCAATTATGTAATACTTAACTATAGAAAGAAGTCTGTACACCTACGTTTCGGATCGGGTATTAAGTCCCATGTAATAGGTGGCGAGCCTACACGTTCATCGTCTCTTACGACTGACTTGCTCGGCGACGGGGGGGAATTGTATTCTCAATCCGTCCCCCCACGGACAAATCCTGACCTGTAACCCATCTATAAAATCAATTTCCATGCGTTAGTCTCGCAAGAACTGGAAAATGGCTCGACCGATTTGAATATATTTTTTTGCTTTGTTCGCCTCAATACTGGTTGGGTGGAAAAAAGAAAACTAGGAAAAATAAAAATAAAAATTATGTGGGTACGAAGTTCACAGGGTCATCTAGTTCGGCCCGCAACGCTATCCTGCGGAGACCGCAGCGGGCGATGGCTGTCAGGTTGATAAGGGGATACCGTACGATCTCCTTCGAGGCGGCGAGCCTCCTAGCTGGATCCGTGCCCTGGGATCTGGAGGCGAGAGCCCTCGCGCTGACGATATCTCAGCGCGAGGGCGCCTGGGCGGAGTGAGCTCCGCCAGATTCTAGTGGCTGAGTGGAGGGAGCGATTTGCGCAACCCAGCGCGGGGCACGCCGCAATTGCGGCGGTAAGGCCCGTTATGGAGGAGTGGCTGAAGAGGCGGCATGGCGCCCTCAGCTTCCGGCTGACGCAGGTGCTCTCGGAACATGGCTGTTTCGGGAAGTACCTGTGTCGCATAGGCCGAGAGCAGACGCCCGGTTGTCACCACTGCGATTGCCGCTGCACACGCTGCAGGCGTGTCCAGCTTGGGGGTCGCAGCGCCGCGAACTAGTCGCAGCGGTCGGCGGTGACCTCTCGCTTCCGGCCGTGGTTCTGTCCATGATCGGGAGCGAGACTGCGTGGGACGCCATCGCCTCCTTTTGCAAGGGGGTGATGGCGACCAAAGAGGAATCGGAGAGGGACAGGGAGCGGTGTGCTCTTCTCCCTTCCCGCGCCAGACACACCGGGCGCCGGAGGGCGCGCGTTCGCGATGACCTCCAGCCACCCTAGCGTGTGGCCTGCGGGCGGCGAGTTAGGGGACCCGTCGCCCGACCAGTAACAGGCCCGAGAAGGCGGCACGCAATGTTCCGTGCACGCTTCTCAGGAGGACGTGGGGCAAGGCCCCACAGAGGAGAGGTCCGCCGAGGGTTGGCGGACCGGGACCTGCCGGGGTTGCGGTGCATGCTTTTGCGAATCCCGCGACCCCGGCCGAACGGTCAGGAGGAGGAACACCGTTAGTTTTTAGCTGGTAAGAGTCAGGCAGACCCCGTCGCCTTTCCTGGGCGAGGGACATCCATGAGGATTTTCCAACGAGGAAAAAAAAAGTGTCATCTAGTTTGGTATAGATTTGTCTAAATTATCAGACCGTAATAGCAACACTTGGTTATTTATTTTACAGTTATACCAGAGTACCGTTTTGTGGATTCCAGACAAGGAAGAAAACTCATTTTAATAGAAGGCTTCAGGTTTTCAAAAAAGAAGTCCAAAGAAACAAAGACAAAAACACTAAGAGGCACATGGCGGTGTTCTGCACACACCAGTTTAGGCTGTAAAGCGTTGTTGCACACTTTTGATGATGAAGTAATTTTTGTAAGGAATGAACATACTCACCTGCCACCAGCAGCCATATTATAAAGCTGAAGAGTTAGTTTGTTTGTTTGAACGCGCTAATCTCAGGAACAGGAACAGGTTGGAATTGAAAAAATCTTTTTGTGTTGGATAGTCCGTTTATCGAGGAAGGTTATAAGGCTATAAAACATCACGCTACGACCAATAGGAGCGGAGTATAAATGAAAAATGTTGCAAAAACGGGAGAAATGTCCACCCGTGCGAAGCCGGGACGGGCCGCCAGTTTGTAATAAATTAACATAACATCACGCTTGTATTCCCCGAAGGGATGGACAGAGTATAGGAACACCCTTATTTCACCCTATTGCCTTCAAACGTGTAAAACTATAATAAATTAATATTTCATGTTCATTTTTTTATTTATTTCTTGAAAATGGTGTTTTTTATTGCCACAGTAATCTAAATAAGTAATAAGATTTACATATCTGTGGGTATTGCACTACCGAAAATTTAACGACATGTTGAACACTTAATTTTATCAACAAAATTACAAAAATACCCCTCCTCTCCAATTGGCTGCCATTTTGATATTCGACCAGCCCAGTAATGTAAGTGTTCATTAAAAATGTAATATGTTTGGATCTAAGAGTACTTATTTACTTAATGACTGATGTTTTACTCAAACTGTAAGTTAGATATAGAATTGTGTAAACTACCAGACTATAAGTACAACATTTGGTCATTTATTTTTCAGGTATACCCTACCGCTTTGTGGACTCCATACAAGGAAACAAACTCATTTTGTTGGAAGGCTTCAGATTCTCAAAAAGGAAGTCCAGGAATTCAAAGAGTAGTAAGGACGCATGGCGGTGTTCTACACACAGCAGCTTAGGCTGTAAAGCCTTGTTGCAAACTGTTGATGATGAATTGATTTTTGTAAGAAATGAACATACTCATCCACCACCAGCACTCGGATCGTACGTGCCATGTAATAAATGCACAACTACTCAGTAGGTCACAATATGCCATTTGTAAAATACGCAATTCGTCACAAACTGCGTTCGTCATACACGCAGTTCGTCACACATGCAGTTTGTCACAAACGCAGTTCGTCACTCTTTAATATCATATCAGATGTTGTATTATTTCTACGTATTTTTGGTTTATCATAAATTCAGTGTTTTTCAGCTAAAATGTATACCTATACTACAGAGTAAACCCAAAAGTGATGTTCAATGTCCTTAAGTAGGTGGATACTCTTGACCCTGGAATAGGACATAGGATACTCTTTATCATCATCATCGACAACTTGTTATCACCGTCCACGCGGATGAAAGTGCGAGGCGTAGCCAGTATTAGAGTATCTGTTTGTGCCTCCTTCACGGCTGAACCGATTGCAATCAAATTTTTAACCGACTTCTAAAAAGGAGGAGGTTCTCAATTCGATTGTTTTTCTTTTTTTGTATATTTGTTCCTCCATGTCTTTGCTAATTGTGAACCGATTTTAATGATTATTTTTTTGTTTGAAAGAGTATTCTTTCGAAGTGGTCCCATTTAAATTTGGTGAAGATCTGATGAAGAACTTCGGAGATAGACCATTTGAAGTCGGTTTATTTTTGTTAAAAAGTGATTATTCAGAATATATTCATCGAATTACCGGAAACCAGTATAAGTTTACATTTCAAATGCAGGTGAAACTTCGGGGCGCTACTAGTTGATGATAAAATTAATCAATGATTTTCAGGAATACAAACGTGTAACAGTAGAAATGCAAACGAAATACGTTTTCAGAGACGTTCGTGACGAATAGTGTAAATGACAAATTACAATTGTAACAAATTGGGTAAATGACGAGCTGCTATCGTGACGAACTGAGAATGTGACTAACCGCAAATGTGACCACGTGTGTGCGTGACAATTCGCGTACATGACTAAATGCATTTGTGACATGGAGAGCATGATCCACTCCCGAGATATAATGTGGCAGCTCTGGCCATAAGCGCAGCCTAGTGCAAAGATGAGACATCTGGGCTAGCACTTTTTATTTGTGAATAAAATGGTCTGTTAGACATTATTTAATTATTCTACAATCAACTTAAATTAATATCAGTAAGATTTTGAAATAATCTTTAATATAAAATACATTTAAATAATTTATCGAAATGCGTGTTTTCATAGTTTTATTCTTGAACTTCCCTTTTTCTAAGTATTTTTAAGTAGTATAACAGCAAATTTATCTTATTTCCAGACGTTTTTTAGTGCAAGTCCTCTGATTTTCATTTCATAATAATGAACTGAATTCATTGTTTTTATTTTCGGTCACTTCACGTTTACACGCAGTTTATTTAATTTAAAACATTAATTGTAATACAATAAAATATTGGTTAATTAGATATATCTAGTGATTCCGGAAAATTCCCAGGAAAAATTAGACTAATATTCAATTCAGAATAATGGGCTGAATTATAGTACTGCCGTTATCATCTGAGTCGTCGCGTTATAAATCTTTTTATCAATCTGTTTCGCTCGCACTAATTGGGCTTAGGGACCGCCATAATTCTGTGTCGCTCGCACGTTTATTACGGGACGACTCAGATGATAACTCCCTACAATAGCTGTTTCGGTTTTCATTACACCCGGTATAGTAAGTAGAAGTACTATGTCGTTAATATTTGTATTGTATATCATTTAGGATACAACTTAATGTATAAATAATAGGTATAAATGTAAAATTTATTGATATTTAAAATAGACGTTTGACTTTATATATATAAAAAAATATTTGTATCATGGGATGATGTTGAAAGTGTCAAAAGTGTAAGATAAGATAAGATAATTTTTATTTGCTCAAACATGAGTGTACATACATACAAAAACAATTGTCAGCATATATGCAAGATGTTAAAGTAACAATAGAGATCGTCATGTTTGCCATGATCAATGGCATACAAATATTAATACAAAATAAAATTAAAAAAAAAAACTATTATTATTATATAATTACATTAAATTATGTAGAATGTTGAAAACCTTCTGCCAAAAACTCATTAATATTATAATAGGCTTTATCTGCTAGAAAATTCTTTACTTTATTTTTGAACGCTACAGCACTTAAATGCTTCCAACTTTTTGGCAGTTTATTATAAATTTTTGGAGCCATGCAAAAGACACTTTTCCGCATAAGTGCAGTCCTATATTGATGTAAGCAAATCATAGTATTGTCACGCCTGTTACGTGGATATAGATCTGCCATGCGAGTATAAAAGTGAGGGTTGTACCGTAAGAACATTGCATTTTCTAAGATGTAAAGGGATAAGCTGTACACTATGCTAACAGTCATTTGTATGTAAGTCTCCACGCTGCCTGTGCGGCCCGATGAGGCCCAACGCGGCACCTCTATCATAGAAAACACACTTTGTCGTTGTACTTACAGCTCCATACAGGTTCAACTCTTAGTCACGATTGTCGATATCCTACTCTATAAAAGTTTTGAATAGTTTATCATTATAGGCATTAGATAAGGTAGGTTATATTTACTTAGAAAACAAATATTTGTAACACAAAAAAGGCGATATTCAGTGTTTGCTTGAAAGTCTGCTAAGCTCAACTAATGCGCGTACTTGATTATCTATTGGGAGATTACTTTTGATTTAATCAATGTTTAGTACAAACTTGGCCATAGTAACCTGTAAATAATGAAAATCGCACCAGGAAAGTATATGAGATTAATTCATAATATTATTATAAATCCAAGGTCTAACTTTCGTAACATGAAGTCGCGGTTTCAAAGTAGGTATAAAGTCTTTATGGTCATACATATAGCACAGTCTAATAATCTATACAGTCGTTCGACGAAGACGTCTAGACAGGTCAATCGTGCGGGGGGCAAGGGGCGAGACGCGGGAAGAGCGAGCCCGAGTTACACACGCCATCTTGTTAGTAGCTCGGGACATGTTTTTAGGGGTTGTCGCGCGCATGTTTTAATGTTTGTAGTTATTTTATATTATATGTAGGTATGTGATTGAAAGTGATAGGTAATTAAGTTGTAAAAATGGTACATACGACTTGTTCTGTGAGAGATTGCAAATCATCTTCTCGTGTTAACAAGGATCTGCATTTTCATTAATTCCCGCACACCAAAGAAAGGTAAATACCTATTATTAATATTATTTTAAAGTGTACTGTGAACATTTTGTATTATGAAAGAAAGAACTGATATTATTCGAGTAGGCAAAAATAACCAAGGTAAACAAAATGGCAGGCGTAAGATATAGGCCTAATAAGAATTTAAGAGAGGTATTACTCTATGGAAGTGTAATTTTAATCCATGCAATAATTTAATTAATAATTTATGAATTGTTAACAAAATCTTTGAAACGGCGAGTCATACATCAAAAATAACCAAAATTTTGGGTCCCCTTTATGGGCTCCCTAAGCTGATCCCTCGGTCACCCATCCATAAAATGACCTCGATGTCAATTGCTTTACTTTTAGTTTACGAAAATAGTCCTGGTGAATCTGCAACGCGTGATTATGGACAAGTGGACTGGTGGAGTGTTGGTATTGAAACCCAAGATGGCGGGCATTATTTTTGAAGTGAAACTTCTTAGACGGCGTCCGATTTTTATGGGAGAGTAGACAAGAATGAGAGTTCAAAATTGATCTAACATACTTAAATAAATGATTATTACTATATTATTGACTATTATTGAGTTGTGATAACCCTAGCCTTTATACCCTTCCGTGACATTGTCTAGACGTTTTCGGCTTTTACTACGAGATCAAAGGCGTCGCACTACTGTACTTCTTTATACTGTGCATATAGCCTAAGATGAAATCGTCGACCTAAAAGTGTATGGAAGTGCTCAGGAGCTAATTCTTATAGGAGTAAAGTAACTATTTGGACGATCGATGACACTATTATCAATGTTAAGCATGAACTTAGTCATAAGTAATAGCTTATCCATTATAAATTTGCGGTATGCGGCCCGCCTAGCTGTATTGCCGGCCCGTCGGTTTTTTTTAAAGTAATGCCATAGTATGTTTAAATAACTCAAAGTAAAATAAAAACTTCAGTTAACCCATTAGGTTTTTTTGTTCAAAAAACCGGTCAAGTGCGAGTCAGACTCGCGTATCGAAATCTTCGTACAGTATAATAAAAACTGAAACTGTCTGGAACTATGTTTTAATTTCCCCGTATTAGTCTAAGATCCCATTATAGAATGACCTTCACCGAGCTGGTTAATGGATGAAAAGTATTTATATCAAATTAAATATGTCAATAAATATATTGCAAATGGGTTGACAACAAAATTTCAGTCCAGAATATGATTAATTAAATAAATAATTAAACTTTTCACTGGTTTGGTTAATAGACAAATTCCATACCAATCGAAAGTATGAAGCCTATAGAATATGCAAACGTTAGGTTGACTATTTTTTTCCCGTCACAACTCTTGGGTAGGCAGGTATAAACACAGCATTTATACGTGCCTACCCATAACCACCATAACCTCCGGGTTATGCGGTCATGATATGTAATGCTAAATTATTTTATTTTTTTCAGTGACGATAACACGGAGAAGTGAGTCAACAATCCAACTTTCTGAGGAAGAAAAAAAAGAGCGAAGGCGCGAACAGAAAAAACTTAGTATGCGTCGTGCTCGAGCAAAAATAGATGAAACAGCCCTCGAAGAAAGAAGAAGAAAGGATAAGGAAAGATATTACAGAAAAAAAGAACAAGGACGAATCAAACAAATAAATGACCACAGTCCTAAAGAACAAAGGCAGATCCGAAAATTATGGAGAGAGAAAGCGAAAAGGAAACGCGCTGTGGAAAAAATGAAGGAATATGCGCGCGTTTTTGTAAAACCACAACATCCTTAAATCTGTCAGTTTCTTGTATTGAAAGACCAAATACGGAATGTGTCACGTTAGAATATGATGGCTACAAAAATAAAAACAAGCAAACCTCATAAAAATCATCATCTTACTGCCCTGGTCCCAAGTTACTTGGGGTCGGCGCAATGTGTTTTTCTCTTCCACTCTTCCCTGTCAGCCGTCTCATTATCATTTACTCCCTTATATTCATATCCTTCCCTCACACAATCCATCCATCTTTTCTTAGGTCTGCCTCTGCCCCTCCATCCATCAACATTCATCACTCTTTTAGTCACATGTGTTTCATCCCTCCTCATCGCATGTCCATACCAAGATAAACGCTTTCCTTTCAACTATTCTGTCACTGGTGCCACTTTCAAACTCCCTCTAATATACTTATTTCTTACTTTATCCATTCGCGTCACTCCACACATCCATCTCAACATTTTCATCTCCGCTACGTGTAATCTTCTTTCATCCGTCTTCTTCACGGCCCAACACTCTGATCCGTACAGAACGACAGGTCTTATAATGGATTTGTAGATTTAGCCCTTCAGCTTAAGGGGCTTCCGTTGGTCACAAGTTGTCCCTGTGACCTGTCGCCATTTTATCCAAGCAAACCTCATAAAAATAAAAACTTAAATACACAAGAATGCGTTTTTATTTTGTTTTTCTAGGATTGATTAAAATGGAAGTAGTTAATTTCACGCCACAAACAGACGTAAAAAAACGACCAAGTTGTCGTCAGGACTGTGTGATTAGCTATCTGAAAAAATAAATAAAATGTAGAAACTATGCCAGGTTCTCTGCTGACACTTTATTAGCAGTGTTTTGATAAGCACAGAAAAATGTTGTGTGAGTTGATAACTTGGCGAGTTTCCATTCACTACTGACTTTCGGCTACATGGGGTGCTAATTTGTTGCATATAAGACATACTATGACGCCTTAAAAGAAATACGTCGAACTCAAGTTCACCCTGTATAAAACTGAGGAATGTTGAGACCCTTGCTACTGGAGTAGCGGGTAGAGGATTTCATGTATTTATTTAGAGCAAGACCATATAAGAGAACACATAATAGCACAGCACATAACTAGAGTATATTCAGAAGCCACCTGACGAACTAATTTTAATCAAATTCTTTTGTATTTGACAACCGTAGGCCCTAAAGTGTTGAAATGCATCCAATTTGAAGGAAAGATATGTGGTTAATTCAATGGTTTTTATTTCAGATCTTCATGGATTGACCTTCGTAACAGGACGGGGCGGTTCCAAATTATTAAGTCTACATGGTCATACATACAGCTTAAAATCAAATCAGGGATATAAAAAAAATGGGTCTGCTCCAAAACGAAATCACATAAGTGTAAAGTGACTCTATGTTCGGTCGATGACACTATAGTAAGTTTAAGGCATAAACATAGTCATATGTAATAGTCTAGCTATTACAAAATTGCGATATGCGGCCCGCCGAGCTATCTTGCCGTCCATTCGCATTTTTTTAAAGTAATTCGAAATGTTTAAGAAGCCCAAAAATGAATAAAAACAAAACATTAACAATGTTACGTGTTTTTGTTAAAAATAAAAAATATAGAACCTGTTGTACTATGGACCCACTGCAAGTCTTACACACCAATATTTTATATGGAAAGGCGTTCATACTTGCCATGCGGCGATGCGGCCATGACGTGTAACGCCATTTTGTTTTTTATTTCAGTGATAATGCCACGGGCTAGATTATCTTTAACCCAATTTTCAGAAGAAGAAAAAGAGATGCGTAGGCGCGAAATGAACAAACTTAGAATGCGACGTGCTCGAGCAAATATAGATGAAATAGCCCTCCAAGAAAGAAGAAGAAAGGATAAGGAAAGATATTACAGAAAGAAAGATCAAGGATGAGTAAAGAAAATAAATGACTACAATCCTTTTTTTTTTTTCTCGTTTGAAAATCCTCATGGATGTTCCTCGCCCGGGGAAGGCGAGGGGGTCTGCCGGACTCTTACCGGCTAAAAACCAACGGTGTTCCTTCTCCTGACCGTACGGCGGGGGTCGCGGGATTCGCAAAAGCATGCACCGCAACCCCGGCAGATGACTACAATCCTAAAGAACATAGGCAGTTGCGAAAATTAGCTTGTTTTGTATAACAAAATATACCATCCTTAAATATTTTATTGTCTGTTTGGAAAGACCAAACACCGAATATGAGACATTAGAATATCGCTCATTTGGTGCAACAATGGCATAATTACACTTTTAGAAATTGTACAGGAGATGTTTCTCTCGATCAAAATAGTCTTTCCGCACATTTTGATATATTTAACTTGTTTTTAAAAAAAAGTGTAATTACGTCATTGTCGCACCAAATGAACGATATAATGACTAGAAAAATTTAAAAAGCATTCCGTATATTAATAAAAACTACAAACATCAAGAATACATCTGGTACATTAATTATTTACCTTACTAATTATTCCTGGGATGCTGTATACTGGGATAGTCTACTGTGGTTTGAGGGACAGTAGCAACTTTTTATCTAGGTATAATGAAACTCATATTTAATGAAAATGTCTGCGATTCTGAACTTTAACAGTGGCTAATAAAACTACACGAATTATTTTATTTTTTTATTTGTGTACATTTCTCTATAATTGTTAAAATGAAATATTACTTGCTTTTATCACTGTTTTTGATAAAAAACATTTTTTTGTAAGTAACAACATAACATTACATCACGCCTGTATTTCCCGAAGGGTTGGACAGAGGTGTATAGTAACACCCTCATTTCGCCGTTATGTTTAAGTCCCATGTAATAGGGGGCGAGCCTATTGCCATCAACCGAGCACAAATCCAAACTCTGGGCTGCTACCGAGGAATTCTACACGGAAAAATCCGTTAATACTTTGCCCGACCTGGGGATTGAACCCAGGACTTCACGATCAGCAGTCGCGCTTGCCATCACTAGACCAACGAGGGAGTTTTTGTAAGTATTTATTTTTAAAAGGTCGACGGTCCACCTGTCTAGGGATCGCTGCGTTTGTCAAATCACGGTCTCCACTTAGGGATTAGTCTGCTCCAACGGCTATTATTCAGTCAGACATGACCCGCCCACTGTCACTTCAACTTGCTAATTTTGCAAGTTCTAGCACTTGCAAAATTAGCAAGTAGCATCCAATTAAAAGGATAGTGGGTATGTTGTTAATCATATTTTTTTTTTCAGATTGGCATGGACTGACCTACGTAACAGGACGGGGCGGTGCCAGAGTATTAAGTCTTGATGGTAATACTTACAATCTCAAATCAAATCGAGGCGTTAAAACTATCTGGAGATGCTCCAAAAGGTGCTCTCGGAATTGCAAAGTGACTCTTTGTACGATTGATGACACTGTAGTCGCTATAAGACATAACCACAATCACGATTAATATAGTTTGACGACACGTTTGGTGCAGTGGCTGAGCGATCGGCTTCTGCGCTACGGGTCGTGGGTTCGATACCCGCACGGAAAAAAATATTTGTATGGTCTACAGATAGTTGTTCCGGGTCTGGATGTTTGTGCGTGTGAAGATTTGTGTTTGTAAACGCACCCACGATACAGGAGAAATCCTAGTGTGGGGCAAAGTTTTCTTTCAAAAAAAAAAAAAAAAAAAAAAAAAAAAAAAAAAAAAAAAAAAAAAAAAAAAAAAAAAAAAAAAAGAGTGATATCTTGAATGTATTGTAGTAATACTTAATTAGTATTCTTTGAATTTATCTTGAGTTTTATGTACATCACCCATTCATTATTTAACAAATAAATAAAATGCTTGAATAATCTTTGTAGGTATATTTGCATCGTTTTATTTAAACCGTTGATCACCCGCGTTTCTATTTATTAGAATCACGGGTTTCCCTCCAAAACCAATAAAAAAGATCAAAATTCACATTTCAATTTTCATTTTAATGGATACTCAGGGGAAGTAACTTGAAAAATTTAAAACAATTATGATTTGGCTGCAAGCGGCCTAGCCAGTGCGGCCCAACACGGTGGTCTCTTCATTGCAGTTGGCGGTTACCTCATGCGGCCTGACGCCAGGCCCGCTCTCAGCGCTCGTGCGAATCAGGATTAAGCAGCGAAAATGATATTTTACGATACCTAATACATTAGGAATAGTTATTCCTAGATTAAATTAGATTACAATACAGAATTACCTACTAAACTACTTTGTGTTTTTCAGCTTCACCAGGTTTAACGTATATAACAGCTCGACGGGGCTGCAAGCTGCTGAGTTTCGGCGGCCATACTTACAGCTTGAAGAGCATAAACGGACAAAGATCAGTCTGGAGGTGTTCGAAGTACCATTCTCGTCTGTGCAAAGTGACTGTACTCACTTTAGGCGACTCCATACTGAATATAAAGCATTCACACAATCATGAAACTGGAAAATAATTATGTAAACGTTTAGTTCTCTTTACAACTATGCAACTTATGGCCAAATGCTCAAATGCAACCCAATTTTAAGTTGTCGTTAATTTCGTGCTGTCACTGTCATTTCGCCTTAGAGTAACAGTGACAGCACGAGACTTAACGGCAACTTAAAATTGAGTGACGTTTGAGTATTCCGCCATTAGTGTGCCAATTTAAATCTGGATTTATTGAACTAACTACATTAATCACGATCCCTTGGTAGGGTTGTAGGACATTTTATCCTCTATCTAATAACCTAATAATGCTTTATGCAAAAATGAACCATTTTCGACATAATATTATTTTAAAGTTGCCACACTTGAAAAAAGATAAAAAAAAATATCTCGATAATGGTTCACTTTTCCGTAAACAATTAATGGGTTATTAAATAGTGGATTGTGTCGTACAATCCTGTCACGGGATCCTAACCAATAACCAGTAATTACATAAGTAGTTTAAAGAGCGCTTACATTATAGTCTCACGCTTGAATCTTTGGAGCAACCATAAACCGAAGAGTATAGACTTGTTTACACGTCTTCAGTCTTTACTAAAGTGCGTGTTCATGGTTACTTAATAGCATAGATATTGTCATTTACAACACTCAAAAGTTAAGTTGAGACCCGAGCGGAATACGCGCTCCCCTCCCGATCCCCGCGCTGCTTACCGCTCTCGCCATCGACAGTCAGTACCGCGCGCTTACGTCATCCGAGCGAAGTCTCAAGTTAACTCTTGCGGGTTGTACATGTACTGTAGGTAATGTAATTTAAGATATCTTAAAAAATTATATTCCACGTTTTTATTGTTATATCATTGTATTAAGATTTAAAAAAAAACGATTACTTAAGTATTTCCATAAATTGTTGGCATAGTTCTAATTTTAAATGGTGATGGTCTCCTACAATATAATTACAAGTTTAAAGGTCCGTACACAAAACTGTGATGCGGATTCGCATCGTAGATATATATATACGAGCTCGCACGACGCATCGCAAGAACTTACGAATTGATTCGCGTAATTGATTTTTGCAATATCTTCTTATCAGTAACAGCAGTGCGCAAATCTTTTTACGCAAATTATTCTACCTTGTATAAAATACGTTCAATACGGTTGACGATCGTCGAGGGATTGGTCACCCGAACCTTGGAAGGAAGACGCCTTGCCGCACGAAATCGCATCATAGCAATTTGCGTCGCAGTTTTCTGCGTTGCGAATTCGCATCGCAGTTTTTGTACGGACCCTATATTAACTAAACTAATTCCATAATATTATAGCTTATAAGTGCTGCTATGAGTGTCTTTTAAAAAATATCTTTTATTCGCGCAGTGACTGAGCGCTTGGTTTGCTGGGTTCGATTCCCATACGGAACAAAACTATGGCCTTAAAATAGGCCAGATACACGTTCCGGGTCTGGGTGTTTGTACACGTATTGTAAATGCACCCACGCTGCAGGAGACACTAGGATTAGAGATGGGAAAACTTTATAAAATAAAAAGTATTCATTACGGTTATAACTACTTGGTTACAGTAAAAATTGTTAATATTTTGTACATTACTTCAATCGTATAAAATACGTCAAAATATCAAAATATTTTGTAGTCCTGTAAACGTCGAATACCTATGCGTTAACATTGACTTTGTTAAGTTAAGGTTATTTTTTTAAATTTTACAATAAAAATAATGGCTTTTTGTGCAAAAAGTATAAATTCACAGTAATTTGTAGTTGAATTTAGAGTTGAGATCGAAATAAACTTTACATATTCAGTTTTGTCGTAACTGCGTCAATAGAGTATAGCACAAAAATCGTTTATTTTCATTGTAAAATTAATAACAATATCTACGTTCGTCATTTGTGTAATCTAATCCAAACTTTGTGTAATCCGGTTTCATTAGGTATTTAGGGGTATCGAACCCCGTCCGTTGGTTAGGTGTGTACGCTGCATTATAGAATTAACATACATAGATATTCATGATATTATCCACGTATTTTTTTTAAGTTGGCATAGTTTTAATATAATTTCTGTTTAAATGAATATAATATTTATGCATGCAATTCAGCAATGGTTTTTTATTTCAAAAATATTTTAATAAATGAGTGACATGGCTGAGTGGAAGCTAACTCCAATATACTTATAGGTAGTTCGGCCAGCCATTTAGATTTTATATGAAAGGTAAGGTAAGGCTTTGATCGTGAAATATTTATTTTGTTTTAAAAATAATACGTTTTAAACGATTGAGGAATAAGTTTCAACACAAAAATCTATATATATAAAAGGAGAAGCTGACTGACTGACTGATCTATCAACGCACAGCCTAAACGGCTGGGGTTAGAAACTTGAAATTTTGACAGTAGGTACCTTTTATAACGAAGGCATCCACTAAGAAATAATTTTTCAAAATTCCTCCCCTAAGGGGGTGAAATAAATCACGCAAGCGAAGCTGCGGGAAAAAGCTAGTCTATCTATATAAATAAAAATGAATCGCCAAATGTTTTGCTAAGCGCAAAACTGGAGAACGGTTCGGCCAATTCAGCTATATTTTTTTGTATATTCCTTAAGGCACAAAGAAGGTTCTTATGGAGAGAAAAAACATAAAAATTGCGTGGAAAATAGTAAAAACGACACTTTTCTTATCCCACTACAGGCCAATAACTTTTGACAGAACGAAGTCAGTCCGGACAGCTAGTATTTAATAGATTCTTAAAGAAATATTATTTTTTAACGATCCAATGTTTGTTTAC
The DNA here is from genome assembly GCA_910594945.2 of Amphipyra berbera. NCBI lineage: Eukaryota > Metazoa > Arthropoda > Insecta > Lepidoptera > Noctuidae > Amphipyra > Amphipyra berbera. Next base: position 16,578,635 of record OU343128.1, on the reverse strand, counting down.
CTCGTATTTATTTTCTTTTTATTCTTTACTTAGTCGCCTTTACCTGTGAGGCTCTCATAGTCATGCAAAATGAACAAAGGGACAGAGAAAAAAATATTAAAACAAAAAAGAACTCATCTGACAGTAAGCAGAGACAGGGTCTCAGATAGAGCACACGAATTCAAAGAACAGAGATATATAGGTAGAGGGATTCTCCTATACCCCTCTGGCTCTCACATACACACGACGTAACACAGTAAACTGCTTGGTCCGACTTTAATGTAACGGTGGTAGCTAGCCAGGCGGACCGTATACAAGGTTAGTCGGAAAAGGGTTACTAAGCCGAAAGGGTGTTAAAGTACCCACAATAATGGATAACTTTTGTTCTACAACTTTCCCCAAAAGTCAATAGTTCAAGAGAAATAGCTGTTCAAAGATTTTATAATAAATACGCTAAATTCTATCTATCCTCAGCTATGATCAGACGTTTTTACATTTTAAATCATATTTGGGGTCACGGATTAGAAACTCCATTTTCTGAATTCATAACTAAAGCAGGGAAGAAGAATTTTTGAAAAAACTAAAATAAGAATAATTTTTCATGAAATTTTTTTTTATCGAATTTTAACATTTTGACTCTTTCTTTGAAACAATCATCAGTGATACATTAAGTGGCCCGCGGCTTAGTATCCCCTTTCCGACTAACCTTGTAGATCCACCACCAAGCAAAAGCAAGCAAGCAATTTGTAGATATACGAAAATCTAGATTTTATAAAGATTTCCTTTTACAGGTGGGTTGCAATTCGTGATATCCCGAGTCGGCACGCGACTTCTGCGCCATGAAAATCACTCGTATTCTTTCCAATCTAGCAAAGGTGCTAGAATTATTTGGCGCTGCACCAGACACTGCTCCCGGAAATGCAGGGCTTGCATATATACAATTGAAGGAACCATTGTTAAGGTAGTGGGCGAGCATAACCATGAACCACCTTGGTATAACAAAAAGTCCTGGAGCGTGTTACTTTGAATAGCATGAAGTGTACAACAGGTATACAACACGCCATATTTGGCACATTAAAAAATATTAAAATTACCGATTCTTATTATTGACGGGACGTTATAGGTTAAAATTGAGACTTGTGTCTTTGTTAATAACTAAACTATTACCCGCGGTTTCACCCGCATCCTAGGGGAACTACTTAATGTACCCGGATAAAAAGTATCCTATGTGTTAATCCAGGGCATAGTCTATCTGTGTGCCAAATCTCATCCAAATATGTTCAGCTGTTTTTGCGTGAAAGAGTAACAAACATCCATACATACATACATACAAACGTTCGCGTTTATAATATTAGAAAGGAGTAAGGATGAAAGACCTCAAGCTTTGCATAGCAGATCCTCCCATATGGAAGTAGTTATCACAGGTAAAATTAGTTAACAAGTCTATTTATTTATATGCCCACTTTGTCAATAAAAGATGCCACCATTGGTAAGCAAAACTATTCGTTTTGTTCATAGGAATCGGGTAAACCAATTTGAACTGTAGGGTGGGGACGAGTTCGTTACACCACAGAATTTAGAGCACTAAACTCCCTGTAAATTACTCGACAAAATCTAGAAGACAACTATATTTAGCACAATATAGTAGACTAGATTTAGTATACCACCACACCAAGCCGAAAAGAAGCGACGCAATTTCGGCGTAATTACATCTGTAATTAATTTTAAATTACTCGCGACACACCAGGCGGAAATTAGATCGCGTCTTGCCGATATAAAGAATATAGCCGACAAAGTTCGGTGGCGTAACTTCAGCATGATGTGGTGCTGTACTTAGCTTAGGCGTGTACGGAGGCGCAGGTCGCGCACGTGACACAGTTCAGTTGCAGTTCTATAATCCATACAGTTGGGCAATGCTTACACGGGCGTTGGCATCGCCCGACATCAAAGGCATTGCCCAACTGTATGGATTGTAAAACTATGTGGCCTGCGCGGACTGTCTCCATAAACTCTTTTTTGTTTTGATTTTATCGTTGGAAAATCCTCATGGATGTCCCTCGCCCGGGGAAGGCGAGGGGGTCTGCCGGTCTCTTACCAACTAAAAACCAACGATGTTCCATCTCCTGACCGTTTGGCCGGGGTCACGGGATTCGCAAAAGCATGCACCGCAACCCCGGCAGTTCCTTGTCCTCCAACCCTTTGCGGACCTCTCCTCTGTGGGGCCTTGCCCCACATCCTCCTGAGAAGCGCGCACGGACCACTGCGCGCCGCCTTCTCGGGCCTGTTACTGGTCAGACGGCGGGTCTGCATATACACCTAGTCTTACAAGAGAGCTATACGGTTCGTGTGTAGCATAGGTACAGTTGACATTGATCGTTGATCCACTTGCCACCATTCATAAATTAGCCGTGTTTTACAACTGTGATGATTTACAAGTTATAACAAGTGACATGCCAATGCCGACATGACAGAATTAGATGCCTGATTTGTTTAACCCGACAAAATTAAGAATAGTGAAGGTGGCTCAACGTTCAATGTCTGTCACCGTACGCGCGGCCGGCAATGTGATGATATTTATTTATTGAACAATATTGAAAAATGTTATAAAATGTTTTTTTGGTTGCAGCAGCACCAAGATTTGAAGCTAACAAAAAAGGTAACCAGAGTCTAATAATCGCTGGCCACGTATATTACACTCATAAAAAGAAGCATTTTTTTAATGACGTCTATAAAATAAGATGGCGTTGTAGTAGACATCAGAGAGGATGCAAGAGCATTATTTACACGGTCAATGGGGATCTATGCGGTGATATGCCGATCCATAATCACCCCCCTGATCATAATACTATGATGTAGAAAATTTCTGTCTGCCTCGCTAGTCTAGTGGTGGTAAGCGCCACTTCTGATCGTGAGGTCCTGTATTTGATCCTCAGGTCGGGCAAAGTGTTATTGGGTTTTTTCCGTGTGGAATTCCTTCGTAGCAGCCCGGAATTTGGATTTGTGCCCGGTTGACTGAAATAGGCTCGCCCCCTATTACATGGGACTTGACGGCGAAATGAGGGTGTTACATACACCTCTGCCCAACCCTTCGGGGAATACAGGCGTGATGTTATGTTATGTAGAATATTTATGGCCAAATACTCAAACGCTACTCAGTTTTAAGTTGTCGTTATGTCTCGTGCTGTCACTGTTACTTTGTGAGAGCAGTGGTAGCCTAGTGGTGTGAGCGTCGGACTACCAAATCATAGGTCTCGAGTTCGAACCCAAGGCACGCACCTCTGACTTTTCGGATTCATGTGCGTATTGTATAATTACCACTTGCTTAAAAACGGTGAAGGAAAACATCGTGAGGAAACCGACATGCCTGAGAGATATTTCTCAACGGCATGTGAAGCCAAGTCAGAGGCATAAACTCTGACACCAGGTTAGTCACTAACCACACGAAAAGAATTCAATTCAAATTTATTTTTTATGGCTCCATCGTTATTCGATGATTCTGCCAACGTCAAGGTTGAAAAAGACACTGCGATAAGTACGTAAAGTATTACACTAAACAGCAACTATTGACCGGTGTTTGTAGCGTTGAAATCAGATGAGCATGCTGAAAAAGGACATTACAATGTGTTAATAAACAATCACAAGACAACACAAATTACATTTAGAGTTAAAAGGAGAAAAAGGGAAGATAAATAGATAGATAAATGATTGGGTTTGAGAGAAGGAATATTAATAAAGAGGAGTTATATTATAATCGTATATTGTTAGTCCTAATTTATATAGAATTTTATTTAAGGGGGAATGAGCTAAGGTTAACATAAACGAAACATTAATAGGACGGGGAATATCAATAGACAGGAAATCATATAGGGGGACATATATTTAAGGACAATAGAAAAACAAGTGCTCCAGAGTGGTCCTCTAGACCACACTCGCATAAAGAATGGTCTTTTATTTGAATTTTAGCTAGAAAAACCGGAGTACATACAAAACCGAGCCGCAGTCGGATAATTACAGAGGTGACCCATTTGTTAAAATATTTATAAGAACTAAACCAACTTTTAGATGGAATTGAGGGTTGAATGGAACCAATAAATTTTCCTTTGATTAGACGAGATTGTACCATGAGGTATTCCAGCTTTCTATCACGAGGAAAGCAAAACTTATAGGAGTCAGTACCACTGTGGGTAGCTGCCTTAGCAAGTGAGACACGAAAAGAAGAAGACTGTTACTTTAAGGTGAAGTGACAGTGACAGCACAAAATTAACGGCAACTTACAATTGAGTAGCGTTTGAGTATGAGGCTTTTAGTGATTTAATTATGTAAGTAAATACTTGAAGCTGGAACGTGGTTAAATCTAGGTGTACTCTGTTATTAATAGCCTTACATCGGTTTATTCGCATATTTTATACTACAATGTCTGGACTTTAAAAGAGACCTTGATCTCTGAGTTTGTTTCGGCTTTTCTTCTCAGAGCTAGTCAGATGCCGGTGCCATCTAGTCTTAAAAAAAACATTACATTGACTTGTAAAACTGTCTGAAACAGATTTATTTACAGAAATAAAAATCATTTATCATTTAGTAGCTCAAGTTGGCTAGTGACGAGTGTGGCAAAGTGAGCACATTATTCCATTTTGCCTTTTTTTGATTGCCTTGTTGATCTAGTGGTTCCAAGCGCGACTGCTGACCGGGTCCGGGTTCGAACCCCAGGTCGTGCAAAGTTTTATTGGGTATTTCCATTAATAATTTCTCAGTAGCAGCCCGGAATCTAGGTCTGTGCCCGGTTAATGGCATTAGGCTCGCTCCCTATTACTTGAGACTTAAAAGTAACTGGCGAAACGAGGGTGTACTAAAACACCTCTGCCGGACCCTCCGGGGAATACAAGGCGTGATGTTATGTGTTACATTTTTTGTTTCATGATAGACACTGACACGCTTTGTGGAGCTCCTCAAACGTGTTTCTTATAAGCAATGACATTGACTGACCTTACCGAGTTGGATGTGTCCTAATATAAACGGTGTAAATAGACCCTTAACGAAGCCGAAAGGCACTTATTCTCCACTTCATTGCGATACTTTTTTTGTTCTGCACTATGCCTGGGAACCTTCTAGTTACGGAGATATTGGAGGTCAAAGTTCCAACTTTTTCACAACTTATTTTTAAATACTAGTTTTGAAGGTTGCAAATTTACTTGAAATACCTCCATTACCCGTTTACTACTCATTGCATCTATCAGCACAGTGTTTTGAGTGCGTTACATTGAGCTTTACAGTAAAACGAAATTTTACTCCCAAAAAAAAGTCGTTTCCCAGCGACAATTTTTGCGTAGGGTTACTTAGTTTGATGTACTGAATGCATGGTTGACGGCTTCGTGAAGCGTCTTTTTACAACTAGTATTATTAAGGTTGGTTAAAGTCTGCTAAACCTAGATTTAGCCGCGTTTTGGTTCGGTCTAACCGAGGACTGCAGTCTTCGATTACGGAAATTGGAATGTAAAAATTGTATTTTTATTTCATTTGATTAAAATACAAAACACGTATCCTTATTTCTTTCATTTTTTTCATCAAAAACATTACATAATCATATTGTATATTGTGTAGTTGGCAATTTTTTTATTAATTTTATATAGAAATAAAAAGTAGTTATTATCCATATAACAACTACCTATATAACAGATTTGCAATCCGGGACTAAATATTTTTAGGTTATACCGATTTAAAGGATATGTTTAAAAGTAAACAAACGAGTGTTGGATAACACAAGTCTGTAACAAAAATGCTGTCAAGATGCTGCAACTGATTTCTATGTATTTAGGTATTTTGAAAACTAAAACTAAAAAAATACTCAAAAAATTCCAGAACGTCAGGTTATTATGCAAAACGCAAAATGTTATTATAAAAAAGGGGTTTTTTGGGCTAACTTATAAAATTTAAATAACCTTTGACATCTGTACAGTCAGCATCTTTTTTATCTATTTTATTTAGAACTGAACCAGTAGTATGTATTATTGATACATATTTAACAACACAACTAGGGATAAGAATCCCTCAGAAAATATTAATAGGTGTCACTTAAAATATGTTTAAAAATTTATAAACGTGTGCAATACTACAATGGTCAATGGTCCAAAATAAAAAACATACAGAAATAAAACAAAAAAGAAATGTAATAAAAAGTAGCTCGACTTGGTGGAAGCACTGCCATGCTCACAGATATGAATAAATCAAATACAAGTTCTACTCTTTAGGAATTTAATATTAAGTGGATTCGGTAGACTGAGTTAAGAATTAATAGTATCTATGATTTTATTACAGCAACAGCAACAGTCGAAGTAAACAAGAAAGGAGGAAGGAAAATGATAGTTGATGGCTACAGCTTTAGCCCCCACTATGAGAGGTTTGGTCATGAGGACATCGTTAAAACTAGATGGCGCTGTACGAAGCAGCATAGAGGATGCAGGAGCGTCATTCACACAGTCAACGGAAAAATAATAACCAGTGCGATGAAAACACACAATCATTCCCCTGATCCTAATGTTTAGCAAAATGAGGTTATACGTAACGACTAACAGCGGCTTCATCTAGGTTTTGCAGTAACTTGGTGTAGCCGACTAGACGTAGAATATTTTAGTTGGCTACATAACGTAAAAACATCTTTTTTGATTGTTTAAATATCAGGACTGAATGAGCGAGGGACTTTTGATTATTAAACAAAATTTATACAGGCGTTGTCAAACTTTTTTTGTAAGAAGTTCCGCATGGATGTCCCTCGCCCGGGGAAGGCGAGTTGGTCTGCCGGACTCTCGACAAAACACGATGGTCACTGTCTACAGTGACCATCGTGTTTTCAGACCTTTTTGTCTGTTAATCAACAGATTAACAGACAAAAAGACATGAAGACGGATGCAAGTCTGTCCAACCTAACAAGGTTGGACAGACTTGCATCCGTCTTCATGTAATCAATAAGATCAAGGTCAATAAATAAAGTTATTAAAAAACGTATTTTTTTTAGATATTATTTTATAAATGTAGGTATGAAGTTGTTTAATTATTTTATTTACTTAATAAAGAAATTACACTATACTTACATGTTTTATTTCGAAATGTTACGAATATTATTTACTATTGTTATATATTATTGTGCATGTTTTACATGGTAACAGCATTTTTATTACTTGACTTTCTTAGCAATGGAATGGTAGTTAGATAATATAAAACCTTGGATTCTCTAAGGGATAAAATGTTCACTAACATGACGCGCAACATTGAGTCTACGTGACGTTGCACACTGGCCGGTAAGTTGCGCGCAACATTGTGCGGCATTTCTGCGTGACGCGGGACATGTTGCAAGCCACCGCTTCGGGAATGGGCGCAGGCGTGTGCGAGCGAATTGTTCCGCGACATGTGGCTCCATTTGTCGCTTAGTAAATCTTAGGTTTAATGCAGAACGAATTACATATACTTTTTCTATTTTTACAGTAACACCAAGATATGAAATAAACAAAAGGGGGAACAAAAAAATGATAGTGGCTGGTTATTCATATAGCGTACATACAGAGAGAATACTACATCAGAACATTATTAAAGCTAGATGGCGCTGTACCAAACATAATAAAGGCTGCAACAGCGTCGTTTACAGCGTCAATGGGAATATATCCTGTGATTTGCCAATACATAATCATCGCCCTGATGGTCGCGTTTAGAAAATTTGGTTAAGTCTGTAACAAATTAAAGCGAAAGAGCTGCTATACTTAGCACGATACCTCATGCACGACAGCATCTTGTTAGCATAGCAGCGGTTTTGCGCATCCGCGGCTGCGATGCTAACACGATGCTGTCGGTTGCCGTGATCCGTAGCACATTCAGTAACGATACTATATCGCTACGATAGCGTAGTCTACCTACGGCGTAGGCGGACTACGCGTAGGCCCTACCACACTTACCCTTCATACCCTCAATATCGCCCGATGTAGGTATTTACTCTCAGTAGAGTTGCATGGAACTAATCAACTGCATAATTAACATATTATAAAATGTTAATGCAATATTCACATAATTAATTAACGGTAATAAAAAAATATTTTGAGAACTATTTGATTTATTTTAGTTTTCAGGTTCTTTAGTTATTATGAGAATGTAACAATTTTTAATATTGGAAGTCATCTGTTAGATTTTTTTAACCGACTTCCAAAAAGGACGAGGTTACTATGTTCGTCTGTATGTATTTTTTTTTTTTGTATGTTCATCGATATTTTCGCCAATTGTGAACCGATTTTGATGATTCTTTTTTCAATGGATAGGGTATACTCCGAAGTTGGTCCCATTTAAATTTGGTAAAGATCTGATGAAGAACTTCGGAGATAGACAATGGAACTCCTCAATGACGAACAGTACGCATATTGTGATTATGTGATTATGTTACGAGCAGCGTCTTTAGTAGGTCCAACCAAATTTTAATTAAGGCCACTAAAATGAAAAAAATAAAAACATTTTTTACAAAAAAAATTATCCGACTTCAAAAAAGAATAAAATAATTAGGTACCATATAAAATTAACAGTTTCAGAAGTCGGTGCCTTCAATTTGGTTCAGCGTGGATCAGCACCGACTTCTGAAACTGTTAATTTTATATGGTACCTAATTATTTTATTCTTTTTTGAAGTCGGTTTAAATTTTTTGTAAAAAATATTTTTATTAAGACAATAATAAATACCCTGTAGGTGTATACTATACAATAATCCTTTAAGTACCTAGTATTATCCTCTTCGGTCACTGTCCTCTTTTATATATCGGGCCATATCCAGCCTTGGATTACGAAAGGCTATATATAGTGCAGCCATTAAAATTTTGTATCAAAAATAAAAACCTTTGATAGTGAAACATTAATTTTACTTTACGAACCCATTAAAAATATACATTTATAAAAAACCTTAACAAGTATTCAGCAATTATTTTTGTGTTCTATAAAATGTGTATTTTTAATGAATTCTTAACAGCAGAATAAATATTTCACGATCAAAGCTTTTACCTTTAATACAAAATTTTAATGGTCAGACTTTGTAATACAGTTCCTTCTATAATATTTTTCTTTTTTGTTACAGCAACGCCTACCTACTTAGTTAATAGAAAAGGAAAACATCAACTGATACTGGCCGGCTACTCGTACAACGTTCACGTAGAGAGGTTCCTAGAAGAAGCCGTCATTAAAACAAGATGGCGGTGTACCAAACATAAGAAAGGTTGCAATAGCGTCGTTTACTGCATCAATGGCGAGCTGTGCAGTACGCTGCCGATACACAATCATTCTCCGGATTATAACATTTAGATAACTTGAGCCCCGATCGCACAAACGCTATTTCAGCGCGCGTTAAAAAAGCATTCGTAATCCCTGATCGCACGAACGCTTTTTCAGCGCGTGTTAAAAAAGCATTCGTAATCCCTGATCGCACGAACGCTTTTTCAGCGCGTGTTAAAAAAGCATTCGTAATACCTGATCGCACGAACGCTTTTTCAGCGCGCGTTAAAAGAGCAATCGTAATCCCTGATCGCACGAACGCTTTTTCAGCGCGCGTTAAAAGAGCATTCGTAATCCCTGATCGCACGAATGCTTTTTCAGCGCGCGTTAAAAGAGCATTCGTAATCCCTGATCGCACGAACGCTTTTTCAGCGCGCGTTAAAAAAGCATTCGTAATCCCTGATGGCAGGAACGCTTTTTCAGCGCTTTTTCAAAAAAGCATTCTAATAGAACAAATAGCAACCGTATCTGTGTTCACATGATAGCGCTTTTTTACAGCGGTTTATCCATTGTTCTCTCTTTAACGCACGTTACAAAAGCTTTCGTGCGAATCAGGCCTTATTGTGACCAGTGCAATTGGAAGAGCAATATTATTATTATTTTATATTGACGAAAATATTATTTTACTTTATTTTAACATGTATTTTATGTATAGTTAATAGAATTGTTAAATGCTATTTACGCTGTACCAAGAACCGATATCACCGTAATAACGGCACTGTTACTGCAGGCCTCGCACGAATGCTATCGAGTTACTAAAGCCGCGTTCCACTTTGTCGTGATGACAGATAGTCGTGTAGTTTTAAGTGTCGTGGCTTATATATTTAAATGGAGGAGTTCACATATAAAACGACACGATAAACTATCGTTCACGAGTTGTTTTTGCAGTGACGACAGATTGTCGAGTCAATGGGAACGGCTAGCACGACAGTCGTCCAACGATAAATTTATCGACACGACATAGTGGGAACGCGCCCTAACGTAAACGTAACGTTAATAAAAGTGAATTTTAAATCGGAAGTACTCGTTTCGCATATATAATTGAATTAAAAACTTTGTTCATATCTATGTATGATACAAATTGTGCACTTCGCAAAAAAATTAACCAAAATCTTATAGAACAGTTGTATTTTCGTTTCGAAATTCGCTTACATTAGCGATATCTTTACGATACTATACTTCAAACTTTCGTGCTAAACTGATCGTTATTCTTATAATTTAGTTTGTAAGTATAAATATTTTATCATAGACACAGTTTATATTCTTAGCTAAGTAGATAAAATTGTATTAAATTTGAAAATAAGCACAATATTTAAATGTGACTTTTTTAAACAAAAGCAATTTAAAGATGGCAAATGGTTATTGAAGTAATAATTGTTGTAGGTATATGGATCAAAGCTGATTGTGGTTTCTTTTTCAGGTATAACACAAATTGCAAGAGACGAAATGCGGTCAAACGACCAGTGACATAAAGACAGGTACCTATAAGAAGAATAAAATAGATTCAGGAACATGTTCCCCGATTTCGTATTGAAATCAAAATAGCATTTATTATTATTCAAAATATGGTAAAACTAATTAGCACTTTATGAAAGTCGACAGTAGAGACAGCGTCCAAAAACGCCCGCTCTTTGCTCACCGATTAAGTTATACTAAACTGAAAGCTAAGGCAAATAAGCGGCATCCACTTTATCGTTGAAAATAGTTTCATCGACATGCAAATTATCGATCAGTTGGATTTTCCATATTCGATCAAATTCCTATTCGATTTTATGGACTACACTAATTTATGATATTAAATTAACTTCGAAAATCTGAACCTGTGATGTATACTATCGGCGCGGCGATACGATAGCCGATTTCTATAATATAATATTATTTTGTACAAATAAATAATAATAAATATTTATGAGAAAAAAATTGTTTTATTTAGAAGAATAAAAACTAGTACGCACTGGAAATTATTTATGCAAGCAAGTATATCGATAAAATAAATGTCGAATTAGGTACACTATGCAGGTAACTGACATTGGTATTGTGTACGTTATAATTTATACGCACGATGAACGATGACAAGGACTTGGCTACTCAGTTCACGCACAACATCCGCTAAAATGGGGATGCTGCAAGTAGTCTGCGTACTAAACACCTTTGTTGTGTGTACCTACTATCAATTACATTTTTTTTTCTTTAAGTCATAATAATGATACCAGTACTTGCCACACACTTGGCAACTTGTTACCATAATAAAAAGTAAACATACAATTTTTTTTGTTATTTATTTATTTTATAATTTATGTATAAAATAAAATTATGAGTACAAAGGTAAAAGATACGTTTTGTAATTCCACAGAACCGATATTCGTCTCGTCAAGACGAGGAAAGCGCCAAATACGGTACAGTGGTTTCAAATACTCTGAAGATCGAAGAGGCACGGGCACGGCACGCCGGTGGTACTGCTCTTCCCATCATGCTAAAGGGTGTAAAGCGTATCTAAGGACTGTGAATAATGTCATAATAAATTCCAGTCCAAGCCATAATCATGAAGCTTCTCAAATATATTAAGTATAAGTCTATGCTCAGATTTTGAGGTTTCCTATAGTGCATTCTATATGTTATGGACCAATTGATTAATGAGGACATTATTTATATTGCCCGGGCATTATGAATAATGATAAATCGAATAGAATCCGGGCAAAATAAATAAAAAGATTATTTTAAAAAAACGTGTTTTTAATATAAGGCTTGACGAATAGTTACCGGTAAAAGACTTAGGCTGCATTCAGACGACACGCGCCCGCTAAGCGCACGCCACGCGCGTCAACACCCGCGTCTAACTCGCTTTGAATTTTTTGTATATAATTTGAGTCTTATGACACATCAATAGATCTCAAATTGCATTTATCGAAGCATGGTACGAGGCGGCCACGAATCGGGCGCTTGGCGTGTGCGGTTGGACTTCGATAAATGCAATTGGAGATCTATTGGTGTCATAAGACTCAAATTATATACAAAAAAATTCAAAGCGAGTTAGACGCGGGTGTTGACGCGCGGGGCGTGCGCTTAGCGGGCGCGTGTCGTCTGAACGCAGCCTTAATATGTCAATGCTTGACTTGTCCACAGCATTACACGTACATTAATTTTAAGGTTAGATTGTTTTTAGTAAAATTATTATTGATTGAATCATATACGTACATTACATGATATGATACGTTCTATTTTATTTTTTGTAAGGATATTTATTTTATAACTAATAAAAGATTAAAATAATATATTATACATATTTTATTATTGCTCTTTGACACTTTAATCTGAAGATCCTCTTTCAAGGAGTTATCGATTCGAACGATCTAGGCCGAGACCAGTAACCGACCTCAATCCAAAATCTCTGGATTGATGTGTTTTTGACATTACTTCTTCTGAGTTTTTGTAGAGATTTTGAGATCAGTTATCGGTTTTGGCCGTTAGTTTCCCATGCACAGGACACAGCTTACCGGTAGTGGTAATTCTGTACTGGATGTACTAGGTATGTATTGACTAATCTTTCTTCGCAGACCCAAAAATTAAGCCGCAGATACGGGAACCCGCTTAAGCGAGCTTACGCGTCTCTAGTGACGTGTAGTGTATGCAATTTGTTCTATTTCAATCAGCTGCATAAGCATGCATAGACATGCGTCATCATCCGAAAGTATTAATCTTGTCGTTTGTGAATACGGGCCTTAATAAGTATAACGAACTTTCAGAAGAACAAAACTTACTATGAATTCTATGATCAATGAATTTTGACGCGAATACAGTTCTAGAATCAAATCAGAATTTATGACTGAGCTTTGTTTTATAATATGGGGCTTATAACAGCAAAAAATTGTTCTTATCCCCGAAACATTTAAGGTTAGCCAGTTCCTCTTAAGAGGTATTCAGTACATCGTTTAGGTGCTCTCAAAAACATTTTACAATTTAATAATGTCTCACCCATATTTTATTTTCAGAACCGATAATCTTCACAACTCCTCGTGGCAAGCGTCAACTTTATTACAACGGCTTCAAATATTCGTGTCGTAATCGGTACGAAGGAAAATCAGACGTCCGTTGGTACTGTTCCTCTCATCATTCCAAGGGATGCCGGGCATCCGTGAGAACTATAGAGTATAAAATAGTTTGCCTTTCAGAAATACACAACCACGAACCTACACTACTCCATTGGAGTGAAAAATTAAATATTTGATTAATAAAAATAAAACTGACGACGAAAATAATAATGCCTAAGCATGTAATAATTAAATCAAGTGCTTTCCATCCATTGTGTAGGATAGCAGTAATTTATTATTAATAGGCGTAATTAATAGACAAAGTTACTATAACTCTACGGATTATTACGAATTTACTGTAAAAATATAGCAAAAATATAATAGTGCGCATTATTATAAATTAAATGAGCATTATTGTAATCTAGGTATTCATATAATATTGTGTTCTTAAAGCGCACGGTAATGTAATTTAATTACATTTATTGTAAAGGCGTCATAGGAATAAAAAATAGGTTAATGTTGTGCAATAATTGTATTTATTTAGTAAAATTTAAAGCGCCCTGTGCCCTGCGTTCGGAGAAACTACGGTCCGAGGAAACTCGGCTGCTAATCTGTGAAATTCGGATAGAATGTAAGCCACAACCGTTCAAATACCTACTGCAGCTTGTCCAAGTTTAGAGCACCAATTTAGTCCCTAGGGTGAGGAGTGAGCTCTTTCACTACAGTATTCGAGCAATAACTATGTTTTTTTACATTACTTAGGTGCTAATTCAGTTAGTATAAGTGCATACACATTTGTATAATAAAAATAACGCTTAAAGCATAAAAGGGGCTATAATTATACGGCTGAGTTCTTACTCGATTGAGAGCTTGATATAGTGTATTTTTCTATTTATGCAATAATTGTGGTGAGATAAATAAATGTTATATATTAAAAGCGGTATCTGTTTAGTGTTAAATGAATTTGTGAGTGCCAAGCATTCAATCAAATGTGTAAGTTTGCTTTGGTTGCACGTTGCGATGCGTTTTTGCCCGGGCATTTTGGACATATTGGGCATTTATTTCTATCGAGTGTTTGCCCAAAATGCCCAGACAAAAACACATTACTGCTACAACTGTCTGTTAGTTTGGGATATAAAAATAAGGCCTAAGTCACACGAGCGCTTTTTAACGTGCTTTAAAAAAGCATTCCAGTAAAACAATTGGCTAGCCGTAAAAGTGTTCAAATGATAGCAGCTTGAACATATTTTTAATACGGCTAGTTAATTTTATTTTTAATGAGCGGTAAAAAAGCGCTTTTTCAAATCAGGCCAGCGTAGTGTCGAGAATTATTATTCGAGATTGTCTTTTGTTTACTTCCAAGACAAGATGTTGATGTCGAGGTGACTCTTTAAAAATGCGTGATTAATTTGTTTAGTCGATATATAATTATTTTGTTTTCCTTCAAAGGTACTAAAATCGTGATAATCTTTTTGTTAAGTTTATTTTCTGTTATAGGTACTTAATTATGTTCATATTTTAAATATTAAAATTGGTTATTAAAAAGGGTTTTATATATTTTGTTATATTTATTGGCTCTTTTTTCAATTAACTCTTCGTCTAGTTAAAATTAGTACATGCATTATTAATCTTTGATTTAAAAATAATGTTTTCTATGTGATCCATGGAAATATTTTGTTCCTCCCTTTAAATTTGCTAAATATTTACTAGGCATAAAAAAGCATCCAAATAACCAAATTCCGAATGAGAAACTGATGGAACGCTTGCTAATGATCCAAATAAAATTGGATCCTGACAAAAACCAGAAAAATACTTAGATAAAATATGACATCCCCGACATCCATAGTAGGCATATTTTAGAATATAATATAACTATTCCTAAGAGAGTGTGAGAGTTATGATTATCAGGTAAACACAGCTAAAAATAAAAATTGTTATGAGGTCACATTATTTCTAAAGGAATGAAATTTCTAAAGCTCGCTTTGTTTAGGCTTTGGGTAATAATTTGATTACCACTTGCGTTAACGGTGAAGGGAAACATCGTGAGGAAACCTGCACACCTGAGCGGGCTCCAAAAAGTACCCAATGGTGTGTGTAGTCCGCCAACCAGGCCAGCGTGGTGAAGTAAGGCCTAAACCCTTCTCATTAAGAAGAGGCCCGTGCCCAGCAGTGGGAGAATAACGCGTAATGAGCTGATTATGCTATAAGCTTTGTTTATGCTACTTATTTAGCGAGAATCAGTCGCTAATTTCAAAATTATCACTATACTCTCTCTTACAGCAAAATTCATAATGTCCCGTCGAGGCAAGCGGATGATAAACCTCAATGGTTTCAACTACTACCAAGTTCGTGCTCAAGGCTCTAAGAGCAGATGGGCGTGTTCAACTCACCACCGCAATGGATGCAGAGCTGCCATCAGGACTGTTGATGACGTCATTGTAGCATTCAATGAAGAACATCAGCATGATAAATTTGGGAAGGATGACTAGAATATTCTGCTACATGGAGGCCAATTCTACTAAAAAAATGGTTTAAAATCGCAATTGAATCGCAATTTGAACCACGGCTGTTAGATTTTTTTCTTATAGAGATAATGGTCGACTAGCCGTCATTCAACTGCGGTTCGATAATGATTTTAAACAACTATGCTATGAGAATTGGCCTTGTTGCATCTTACAGGATTATTGAAGAAATACCTTCAAAGTTATTTGTTGCCATTAAAACTAATAACGTTTGTATCATGACTTTTGTAAATACATAAGAAAAATCAAATAATAATATTTTCTAATACGCGTACATACAACTGATCATTAATATTACTAGCAAGTTTCGTTTTCTTATTTCTGAAAACCGTGAGGAAATACTCTTAGGTTAGAACTTGCGTGTATTTTTTTATTAAACCTGGGTTTTATGCCTTGTATGAATGCGACTGTTATTACTTTGACAATTATCGTGTTGGAGATACTAGTTTCTCGCATCGTCCGCTAGAGGCGTTGTTTCTTATTGCGTGCAAAATCTACGGTGTCATGAATTTTATAGTACAATCTCGATATTTTAATTGTTGATTTTCACTACATATGTATGTGTATTTTCTGGAGCTTCCTTTACAAGATGTGATTATTATAATTATGTATAGCAAAAAGATTTTATTTTAATGAATTTACTGGTCATATTTTTTTGTATAGTATGGTTTATATGTAGCTCTGTAGTTTCATAAAGGCAACTAAGGATACCGAGATGTTAGTCTGGATAGATAGATAGATGACTCTGTTAACCCTAGCTGTAACAGTCTGACTTGCCAATTAATTTATATTCTTTTGTGCCATTTTCATTGTGTTTTGCCCGTTAACAATATTTATTCTGTGTACTTCGTTTAGCAGTAATCAATAGTGTTAAATAAATGTTTTAATTATTGAAAATATTATTTATTAAAGTGGAAGTTTTTCTATGGTC
This sequence comes from Amphipyra berbera, assembly GCA_910594945.2. Taxonomy (NCBI): domain Eukaryota; kingdom Metazoa; phylum Arthropoda; class Insecta; order Lepidoptera; family Noctuidae; genus Amphipyra; species Amphipyra berbera. The sequence goes on along the minus strand of OU343128.1, from coordinate 16,561,885 downwards.
ATTATTTTTATTTTTTATTATCATTGTCCACCGTTCATTTGTAGTTCGATTGTGCTGACCTATCTTCAAGACGCGGCAGGTAATGAAAGTATTCTGCTTAGTATATTTGCTAACCCGGCCATTTAAATTTTGTATAAAAAGTAAACAAACCTTTGATTATGAAAATTCATTTTACTTTAAGACTCATTAAACATACACATTTTTATAAAACCTTATTATTCAATAGTTTTAAAAGTATTTTAAATTATTCTTAAAGCATAATAATGAATGCTTCACGATCAACGGTTTGTTTACTTTTTATATAAAATTTAAATGGCTGAACTATATTATACTTTATTGCATATCAAATTTTCTCTTGGAACCTTTGTCACGTGGAGTTGAAACATTTTAACAATCAATACATTGATCTGGTTAAAAAAACTAACGAACCAAGATCGCGTTCCAAATATCGAACGTGTAGCATACGCCTTATAGTGCTGCTCTGACACTTCACTTACCTTATTTTCAGCACAATTCGTGGTTTCCCAAAGGGGAAGGAGAATGCTCCAGATATCCGGATACACATATTCGCTATTGCCTTCAAAGTCTCGGAAGAAAAGATGGCGGTGTTCCACTCATTCGCCAATGGGATGCCACGCTCATGTTTTCACTATGGACGACACTGTGGTTGCGGTAAACGGCGAGCATCAACACCCAGCACAGACTGTTAAAAGAATAATACATTATTTTGGTGATAAGAGGTTACATCAGTAGTACAGCGAGTATTTTCATCCCCTTATCCCACACTAAGTGGGGTAGGCACAACATGTAATTCGTAAATCCATGTTGTTAGAGGTTTTGGCTTATTATTTTAAGACCGGCCGTCTGCCTGATATCAACCCTCCTTGGGAATATTCGTTGCGCCGTCGCACGGGTGACCCAATGTGCTTGCTGATATTATACACTGGGTCCCAAAATGATATGCTTGTCAATCTTATTGCCGACAACTAAGCAGACTATGTTCTTCTGGTATACTTGAATTTCCTTGACCCACTCATTCACTTTTGCTAGGGACTTTGGTTCTGACACATCGTAAACTAATATAGCACCGTGAGTGTCTCTATAAAAGTTGATGTCAATGTTTATATTAGTACAGCGAGTATATCAAACCATAAATCCACAGCAAAAGAGAATTCAATACCGTCTCAATGAACGGTGGTTAAGTAAATGCCACAACCACCTCGTTTGGTATTTAAAAAATCACGCAAGAGACGCGACCATGTTACAATTATATATTTGCAGTTCATCGTCACATTGACCATGATTATTAATTGTCAAATTCAGCACATATAAAATTAATACAGTGTTTTCTGAGCTTTTAACATCACTCTTGACAAACCAGGAGGTACTAATATTGAAATCATTAGTACTTTTGGTTTGAAAGAATAGGACATGGACGGTCTAACGGTCAAATGTCAAATTATCTGCTTGTAGGAATGCTAGACTGAGCATAACAAATGTAATAAAGATATGAAGTAAGACTTAAAATGTGAGACTCAAATGTAATTCTGTAATATAATGTAATTCTTGTAAAAGACATACAACAGAATCTTGTATGGGTGAATCTATCATTACAGTTATAGTTGATATCGGTATGTCAAGATTGCGAGCATGGTAAATAAAGTAAACGAAACCAACATAGACTATCCACCACTGAGAGTACTTTTAATTGGGTTAGTGGTTAGTTACAGAAGCTAGTTCACAATATAATAATTTACACAAGATCAGAAAATAAGGGCAAGCAAATCAGATATAAAATGTCAAAATTCTTCGGCTGATCGACATAGAATCCTCTGCTCCGTCGAATGACGATAAGTTGATTCATCTTGACGACTACCCTCCTTTATCAACACTGTCCAGTGTTACCAGCTACCGATAACATTCTGTAATATTATAATATCATTCTGTAAACAGAACGTCACTACAATCTGTCATTTTCTTGCTACACATTCAGACATGCCAGGGGCCGATCAAAGAGATGAAATGGCCCAATCGTGTATACTTGTAAGTTAAGATAAAAATTGTTAGTAGTTAGTTTTTAGTTAGGTTTTATTTTAATGTAAATAGTTACTTGAAGCACATTTTTGGATTTTTGTTGGACATTTCAATTTATGTAAGCAACCAAGCTTAGGCTTGATTTGTGATCTCCTAGACTTTTTTATAACGGCTATTGCAATATTTAACTCAAAAAATGGTACAGTGTAAATTGTAAATAACTAAATATAAATACTTCCGTGAATACTTTAACGTTTTGAACGCCATCGACGGCTATAGACGTCAAACGAAAATGTGCACGGGCTCACAACGACGTCTATAGCCGGGATGCGACGTCTATAGCCGGGATGCGACGTCTATAGCCGAAGAGGAGGGTAGTGCTCATACGTGTATAGCGTGACCTTCAAAAGGTTAAAGCAGGAGTTTTAGAGTCCCCTTGTGTTCTTTGTAATGTGTAATATACAATAGGAATAGAAATTTTAATAACAAATATAAGTATCTGCAAAGTTCCTTACATTCTCAACCAAGTTGAGTTATGGTATAAGTTGTATTACGAAGTGTAATTGCAGATTTTTCGTCTGATAGTCTAATTGGTAAGAAGTAAGGTAGCAATTCTTACATTAACCCCTTTAAGATTGTCGTACGAACGTATTAAACAACTGCAATGTGTTCTGTCATTTTAAAACGTGTTGTAAATAACTCAAAAATGTGCCATAAAATAAATCTTAAACTAAGTGAGTTAATAAGTGTTTTATAACTTACCAGACCAGCGATCCCAACGCTAAGGAATCTTTAGATATTTCAAACGATTGCGATGGTAAAAAGAATTTCTCACAATTCACTAAGGCATTTGAAAATCTATTAATAATCCATTATCGTTGGAAAGTCTGATGGGAACAGCGTTTAAGTATCAGTTTCCACCGAACGGAAAGTTCCTCGCGCACTTTTTTGATGTCACTGAATAAAGAACAGTATCAAAGGAAAGGAAGGAAGGAGTGAATACTGAGATGACGGCTTATAGAGGAGAATGGAAGAGTATTACGTGTTGTGCTGACCCCACCTAGTGTGGGATAAGGGCAGGGAGATGATGATGATGAATAAAGAACTGTATCAGTATTGCCTTTAGATATAAAATCTGACGCAGACATCAAATGTTTCCTCGCGCATGCCCGAGTATACCCGAGCGTCGAAGGATTTTTCCGTTTGGTGGAAACTTGGAAAAATTTCTCCCTACAATCCCATGACCTAACAAAAAACCTACATTAATTTTTTCCGATACATTTTATTTACAGTCGAGTTCGTGAGATCCAAAAAAGGTAATGTTCTTATCAAGCTGAACCATTACACGTACTATCGAACGAAGACAGCAACCAAGAAAGTTTTATGGAGATGTTCGACAAGAAATTCTCAGGGTTGCAAAGCAGTTTTGTATACTATCGATAATATCGTCATAGCTACGAGACAACAACATAATCATTCACCACTAGAGTATTAAGTAATCGACGAAATTGACGATCTGTGAGGCCGGGGCGGCCGCACTGGTACGGCGACAGCGACGCGGCGGCGACGCAAAAAAATAGGTGGCTGCATTGTAAAAGCGAGAAGCCAGCGAAACGCCGCTACGTCGCTTAATGGGTGGCCGCACCTCTTCGCTCGAATATCGCGCTCTTTCGCACGAACGCCGCGAGGCAGTGCGGCCGCTCAGGTACATCACCGCATATTTTGTTGCAAATCGTAACAAATTGCCGTCGCACCGCTGCTTGTCGTACGAAATTCAAGTGTCGTCGCGGGTCGCTGAATAATTTTAAGTAATGCGGCCACCCTCATTACTTGTAGAACATTTGAAATTTCTTTACGATATGAACAAATAAATTTCGCTTGTCGTTTCTGCAGTGCGGCCACCGACATTATGTTTATACAAGTTTGTTTTCACGAAATCACCGTCGTGTCTCTGTCGCCGTACTAGTGCGGCCCCGGCCTGAGACTAAAGCGGGAATCAAACTATCGGATGCGGCTAACAGCCGCGACTTATAAGTGTGCACAGTCGAAAAACGTCCAGCGGGCCAGATATCTATCGGACGTCCGGACGCTCAAGGACGGCCCAAGGTTACGTCCGCGACTTACGCCAGATAGTTTGCACAGTTCAGTGTACATTAATTATCCAGATATCTATAAGTCGCGTCCGTCAGCCGCGTTCGATAGTTTTCTGCGGTACGCGTGGCGAGTTCAACTCACGCACGCAACAAATTGGCGGTCCCTAATTTGCCCTATGTGCAAAATCACTTTGCAGAGAATAATACAGTTCACTCATAACTGCGTGAGATAATCTCCTCGCAACGCAATACTTTGAGAACTGTGTTTTATATATAAAAAGCGTGTAAAAAGTGTGTTCACGAAATAAATGAGTTTGATTTGAATTTGATTTGAAAGTTATGAAGGTGTATCCCATCAAACTGTCCTCCTGTCATCATCATTTTCCTGCCCTTATCCCACACTAGGTGGGGTCGGCACAACATGTATTTCGTAAATCCATATTGTTAGAGGTTTTGGCTTATTGTTTTATGACCGGCCGCCTGCCTGACATCAACCCTCGTCGCGCGGGTGACCCAATGTGCCTGCTGATATTATGCACTGGGTCCCAAAATGATATGCTTGTCAATCTTATTGTCGACAACTAGCATACTATGTTCTTTTTAGTGGAGTATACTTGAAGTTCCTCGACACACTCATTCAGTTTTGCTAAGGACTTTCGTTTTGACACATCGTAAACTAATACGGTATATTATAGTACTGTGAGTATCTCTGTAAGAACTTGACGTCCATGTTCTGTATCGCTCCTGTCCTGCTGTACGCGATTTAGAAGTTATAAAAAATATTTGTATTAAATCAATTTGTTTGAAATGAAATTATTTTTTCAATAATAATGCCTAATTATTAATTTATTACTAATTGTTAATTAATACCTTTAAATAGATTCAGCTTGTTAGAAAGCTGTCTTTTAGAATAAACCAAAGTGTCCTCCTGTAAGTTGCGATTTAGCGCAGAGAGGGATCTATTTTTGAATAGCCATTAAGGCGAAGCATCAAATAATAATAAGGTCTAATTCGATAGAAGCAAAACCCGTTGCTGACTTAAAATGGGGGTGGCTTTGTGTGGTGATTTGTGTAAGTAAGCAAAAAATGTGATTGTAGATGATCTTTTGTCCCGTTCCCCCTTTCTTGACACCCTTTTGTAGAAAAGTTACCTATTGCTTCATTGTCAGCGCGTTATAACTTTAGTTGGAACGAATGTATCGATTAAAACAGTCATATGTGAGTGTACCAACTGTTGTCTGTGTTTTAGATATTCCTGGAGTAAAAGAAATCCTTTAAACTTGATCCTCATATTTTTGTTTATAATATTCATAAGGTGTAACAACATCATGAGTTGTTTTATAAGTTATTTGTTGTGATTTTCTAAATAAACTATGTTACACATCTTTGTTGGCTGTTTGCCAAAAATAAGAAATTCTCTATTGAGACTTTTTTATGGCAAGATATTCTATATTGAAACTTTTTAAGGGTAACACATTCTCAATTGAGACTTTTTGTCACAAAGGTAAGTTAAAAAATGACCAATTTTTAAAATAATTATTTGGTTCATGAATTAAAAACCAGAGTGTTTTGTTTCAGCGGAATTCATAAAATCCCAGAAAGGGAATCGTCTGATTCGTCTCAGCGGGTACACATACTACGGCATTCCCACAAAAACTTCGAAGCAACGCTGGAGATGTTCCACCCACTTGCCTCAGGGTTGTCGTGCTTACGTCATCACAGTAAACGAGGAAATTATAAGAGTCAATGGAGATCACAATCATGCGCCTAGTTTTAATGCAGTCTACAATAATTTTGTGTAAAACTAGCTAAGGTGGTTGATTTTTGAAGCCCTTAAGAATGTCATGTAATAAGAATCTCCCATAAAAATTTAAAACTGTGGTATTGGAAAATTTGTAACATAATAAAAAAAACTTGAAATCGAGTCTACAATATTTGAGGTTCTTTCTCTCCAGGCGATGTTCTTTTTTCCATCCTGTACAGATAATAACGGTTCCTTGTTCCTTTTACCCCACTAAAACTAAAATAGTTTTTATTCGAAAAACATCGAATAACACATTGATTAGCCAAGTTTCTTTGTATTCAATTAATAAGATTCTGAGCCGCAGCCATTGCCTTCGGATATTAAACAGGTAGGTATAATTTTTCAGATTAAAAAAACGATTTGGTTGACAAGTTTCTTTTTTAAATATTTTGGACGTTGTGTATCGGGATCGCTTTTTATGACGTATTGCATAATAGTGAGGTCATACGAGTATAAAATAAAATATGATTCACCAAATATGAAATCATTAGCTCCCCTGGTAATCTTTTGTATATATTTCCTTGAAGGTCATAACACTTGATTGTTCTATTTACAGTTCCGGAGTATATTGTGTCAATGAGAGGCAAACGAGTCATGAAATTTAAAGGGCATACATACTACACGAGCTTTAAGAATTCTTACACTGGTAAGCTTTATTGGAGCTCTTCCACACAGAGTAACTGCAAAGCAGTGGTATATACTTTGGGGAATAAAGTGTGTGGAGGCAAAGGGGAACATAAACATCCAATATAAAACGACCTTTAAAGTACAGTCCGCGGGAACTAGTTGGCCGCGCCTTAGGTATGGGAGCGGCAGGAGGGGGGTGTGCACGGTAGACAAGACAAAGCAAACTGTCAGAGCGCGTCTATTGTTGTGAAACCCCCTCCTGCCGCTCACATACCTCGCGGCCAACTAGTTCCGCGCGGACTATAGTAGAAGAGGTCCTTGTGAATAACTTCGTACGAGGAAGTATACCACTATGCCAGCCGCCAAGCAGTATTGCTGTGATCCGGTTTGAAGGGTATGGGTGCCAGTGAAATTACAGGCACATGAGACTTTAAAACTTGTCTGTAAGTTTGGCAACGAATCAGCAATCCTATTTGTCTTGTAGATGTATATGTAGGCGGCGGTAACTACTTTCCCACCACTACTTTTCCGGTATAGGTCAACCAGAATCTCATGGCATTAAAAATTAATAACAAATAGTGGTTTTCATATGGCAATGTCAAAATGTCACTTGTCTAAACGAGTATGACTGTAGTTGATACATTTTCTAAACGAGTATGACTGTAGTTGATACATTTTCCAATTCTGATTAATGTTTTCTTGTTCAAACATTTTTAATAAACATACTTATTTTAACAAGGTTTCCTTGTCCATTACAATAAAATTGCAAAAAATCATATATCAGCATATCATTTTGGGACCCAGTACATAATATCAGCAAGCACATTGGGTCACATAAAACAATAAGCCAAACCCTCTAACAACATGGATTTATGAAATACATGTTGTGCCGACCCCATCTAGTGTGGGATAAGGCCAAGAAGAAGATGAAGAAGAAATTAAAGAATAAAATTACAAGTATCAAGACTTTTTATTCATATTACCCTTGTGTTACCCACAAAAAAAAAAAACCCTATTTGCCATCAGATTCTGGTAGACCTATACTACTTTTGCTTTACTTACTGCCTTATAGAACTTTTTTAGTAAAACCACTTGACAATAAAATATAATCATTAAGATAAATTTTAAGAGGTCTCAGAACTAATTATTGTTTTGTGCTGCACACGTTTCTAGCAAACTATTTCTTTTTATTACTTAGTTATAGGTACCTAAATTGAAAAAATAGATGTAGTTATATTTTCTGATGCTATTACGTCCATTATATGTATATAACTACTTTACTTTACATTTTAATAAATAAATACAAAAAAAAGGTTTGTTAAATAATTCTTTCAATTTTTCACAAATAAAATTCTTTGAAAACAGTGGTTTATTTTTTACATACTTTCACATGATCACATACAATGACGTCAGCGACGTCCATTGCTCGATCGGTATTAAACCCATTCTTATAAATGTCATAGTTACATGTTTATGCTTTATGTTACATGTCTTAGTTGTCATGTACATCGAAAATACACCTGTTATCGGTACCTGGTAACACTGGACTATGTTAATAAAGGAGGGTAATCGTCAAGAATAATCAACGTACCTACCCGAAGTTATAAAAACACTGGTTATTCGACGGAGCAGAAGATTCCATGTCGAACAGCCGAAGAAGTTTGACCTTTTATATCTGATTAGCTTGTCCTTATTTTCTGATCTTGTGTAAATTGTATAAATTGTTATATTGTGAACTAGCTCTGTAACTAACCACTAATCCAAATATAAGTGCTCTCAGTGGTGGAGAGTCTATGTTGGTTTCATTTTGCTTTATTTAATATCCTCGCAATCCTGACATACCGATATTAGCTATAACTGTAAATGATAGATTCACCCCTACAAGATTCTTGTGTATGTATTTTACACACCTAAAATATGTAGCAGATTGTATTAAAAAAAGTACATTCACACGATACTGACATATTATTTTGTCCGCAGAGTATGCTGACGAAATAGGACCAGCGTTTGTCCTATCAATGAAAGGGAAGCGTATGTTGAAATTCAACCACTACACTTACTACGCAACTTCTGTTGGACCGAAGATTCGCTGGCGTTGCTCCAGTCAAAACGGATGCAAGGCTACCGTCCACACTTATGAGGACCACGTCATCAATGTCAATGACAGTCATACTCACCCTCCTAAGTATTTACGAAAGTCCCGCATACATCCTCATATGTACAAGTAAAGATGAATGTGTAGTGGAAATCAAGATGTTTAGTAATAGAGCATTGCGTATTACAAGTGAAGCAAGTGCATTAGCTAAGGTTTATTGTACTAATAATCTAAGAATAAAAATTACATCTGAATGCCGCACAGCAATGACATCAATATACAACACATCTTTAGCATAAGAATAATTAATAATGATAATTCGTTAGTGGAAAGGTAAAAATACTAAAGCGCCAATATACCTACTTTATAGTAAAGAGAATTTATTTTGAATCCCTCTACTGTAAAGTAGGTATATTTGCGCTTTAGTCTTTTTACCTTTCCACTAACGATGTAGAAGCGAAACTCGCGCTCCTGATGTGTCCAAGGCACAAAATAGATAGGTACAGAAGTCAATCTACATACAAGTGCGCTCGAGCAACGCACACATAGACACTGCTCACGGACACGATATCTCGGAACGTTTGGGACCAGAGAGCGAGTTAGTGCGAGCGCGAGTGCCATGCGCTTGAGAAAGATAGATATATAGATAGAGCGACCGGCGATCGTAGGTATGAAAAGTGAAGTACATACATGTGATTGACTTCTGTACTTATCTGTTTTATGTCCAAGGTCACAAAGACTACCGTCTTGCGTTGGCTCAACCAACTAGTCAGTCAGGCTGCCGCCTCGCGCTCGCACTCGTTCACGTTCCGTGCGAAACATAACATCACGCCTTATATTTCCTGAAGGGTTCGGCAGAGGTGTTTTAATACACCATCGTTTCGCCAGTTATATTTAAGTCCCACGTAATAGGGAGCGAGAATATTGCCATTAACCGGGCACAAATCCAGATTCCGGACTGCTACTGAGAAATTCCTAATGGAAAAACCCAATAACACTTTGCCCGACCTGGGGATCGAATCCAGGACCCAATGCTCAGCAGTCGCAGTTGCGACCACTACACCAACAACGCTGTTCCAGTTTCGTGAGAAAATAATAATGAAATAACAGCCTAAATATCAGCCCTAACGTATTCGTAGGCGACAGTCGTAATGCGGGCTGAGGAGTAGTAGATGTAGGTATTTATGAAGCGGTGTTTGGGCCACACACAAAGGAGTTTCGCTTCTATACAAGGTTAGTCGGAAAGGGGGTCCTAAGCCGAAAGGGTGTTAAAGTACCCATAATAATGGACAACTTTTGTTCTACAACTTTCCCCAAAAGTCAATAGTTAAAGAGATTTCTCTTTAACTATTGACTTTTGGGGAAAATATTGACTTTTCCTGTTCAAAGATTTTATAAAAAATACGTTAAATTCTATCTATCCTCAGCTATGATCTGACGTGTTTACATTTTAGAATTTTAGAGTCACGGATTAGAAACTCCATATTCTGAATTCATAACTAAAGCAGGGATGAAGAATTTTTGAAAAAACTAAAATAAAAAAGAAAAACAGAAAAAAAATTGATGTTTTAAATTTTAACACTTTCTTTAAAACAATCATCAGTGATACTTAAGTGGCCCGCGGCTCAGTACCCCCTTTCCGACTAACCTTGTATGGTATTATTTATTCTGTTTTACTAAACTTATTGAATGGGCGTTGTTCGGTGCGATCTGCAATGACGAAGACTCCCAACCTTAACAGGTGTTAACCCTTTCTGATTTGCTTGAAGACAACTCGCAATATTATTAATCTTAGAGCGTAAATTATTCAAATATATCTGTTAAAGATAAGGAATTATTACTAGATTATGAAATAAATTATGAAATATACACGTAGAATGTTAAGTGTCATATTATTGTCGTATTTCCTATTGTAGTTTTTTGTCGTTAAATATTTTAGGAAATAAACATTATTGTACGTTGTTCTGTCCTAATATTAATATTATTGTAGTCGTAAATCCTGTCGTATTTATATTTAATATAACCCGTCATTGTATTTCTTTCGGCCAAAGTTATAACTGTGTGATTACATTTGCTTGCTAAATTGTTTTTTGTTATTTATTTTACCTTTTCCAATTTTAAAATACATTTTAATAGTAGTATATTTTTTTACGTAGGTACATTTTAGTAGTAGTATGTTTTTTAAAGTACGTTTTAGTAGTAGAATGTTTTTGAACGTATTTTTTTTTATTTGACTTATTCATGAAGGCGGAAAGTAATAAGGCCTCACAATTTTATTACTTTTTATTTATTAGCCTAGCGGTTGAACGCTTGCCTTCCATGCAGGAGGGTCTGAGTTCGACCCCGGCCCGCACCTCTCACTTTTCGAATTCATGTGCGGATCATAATTTGATTATGACTTGCGTTAACAGTGAAAGAAAAACATCGTTAGGAAACCTGCACACCTGAGAGGACTCTATAAGGTTCTCGACGGTGTGTAGTACGGCAACCCGAACTAGGCGAGCGTGGTGGACTAAGGCCTAAACCCTTCTCGTTCTGAGACGTGGCCCGTGCCCAGCCGTGGGACAGTAATGGGTTGATAATGCTTTTATATTATTTATTACTTCCTAAATATGAGAATATACTGTAAAAAAACTAAGGTAATACAATCTATTCTTTACAGCATCGGCAGTATTCATGTATTCGAAACGTGGGAACAAGCTTCTTATCCTTGAAGGATATTCCTTCTACCGTCAAGAATCTTACACCAACAACAAGGTCAGATGGCTGTGCACATACTACGGGAAGGGCTGCAGGAGTATAATCCATACATATGACGATCAAATTGTAAAAGTAAAAAATGTTCACAATCATATGCCATCCAAAGTTACTTGGTATTTAGAAAACCCTTGCCCTGAAAAATCTAATACTTATAAGAAAAATGCATGTTTTTCTTAAATATAAAATGAATTTTAAATATAAAATTGTTAAGTGTTCAAAATTGTAACATAGGTAATTATTGTGATATAATTAAAAATAATACCCGTAACCACTGGCTGAATTCATATAACACCCAGGACCGACAATTTAACGTGCTCTCCGGGGCACGCGTGTCACGCGAACATGAAATAGTAATGCTCCTTCAATGTTTCCTTGAGGGATTCCTAGTTCAAAAGTGTTGATTTATATTAAAATACTTTCGCCTTTGACCTGATATTAATGAACGTATTTCTGTAAGTACATCGTTTTTTAAACATCAATGTTCCATACAAGTTAGTATTACATACTAATAATAACTAAAACTTTCTTTCATTGCTATCAAAGCAATTATTTCTATTTGTTTCAAAATCGTTCTGACAACTTTTTATCATAACTGTGATTAATTCATGTTTGATAAAATACTTTTTTAAGTGCCAAAAAAATTAATCAAAAAATTTAATAAAAATGGATTGGCTGCCCAATGTAGCCCCTTTGACATAAAAAATATTGACTTCGGTTTTTGGGCACTTAGCCCATTTGTAAACGCGCCTCAATTATTATTTTTCTTTTTTAAGGTGTATAAATAAAAATATAATTTATATGGATGTACGAAGAATAAAGAAAAAAAATATAAATAAAGAATATTTCAAAATGCTAGATGGTTCTACTATAATTATCATTTTAAACTCTTGTGAAGAAGCTACGAAATATTGTTGTTTTAACTTAAATTCACTGTCGTTATGTATGTATTTAGAAAATAATAAAAATTGGAAGTCTTTAAAGTCTAAGTATTGATTTTTATTTTATTTTAACAACAAGAATTATTTTTAATAATATTTTATTATTTCTTCAGCCCCAAATCTATCATGACACTAATATAAATTATTACACAAATCTTACAATACATTCAAATGAAGATATATTAAAAAAGATTATTTTCAGTTACAGGTGCTGAAGCCACATTTGGGTATTCACAACGAGGATATAAAATGTTACTATTATCAGGATACTCATTTTACCGCCAACAGACTTACCAAAATGAAAGGATGAGATGGCTATGCTCGACGCACCAGAAGAAAGGATGCAAGGCTGTCGTCCATACATTCCAGAATATCATACTAAGAGCGAAGAACGAACACAACCATTTGCCGAAACATACCTGAGGGGCTGGCGACGTCAGGTCAAGTGAATCATCCATCGGTTTCATATTCGTAATCATGACTTCAAGTGGAATGCACTTTATTTAGTCTGCTGCTGCACTGACTGTAACTTCGCTGCCTTCAAGCTTTGGCAGTTGCAATTGCGGTCGGGATGCAGTGCGTTTTTCAGGCCCTTACAAATTTAAACCATTTATTTTTGTCACACATAAACAAAGTTACATAATATACATTTTTGATATGAACGAAATATGATCACCAAATAAGATGTTATTAGACCCTGGACTTATGCGAAACTTTGTGTTTCAATCATTAAATCGACATTTTATAGTTCCTTCCTTAGCAGTTTCTTATTCTAAAGGAACGTGATACAAAATGTGATACACAAAGCAATGGCCTCAATAAAGTTTTTACAATCAATGGAATTTTTCATTTTGTCCTTCGGCGTTCATGGATGTTGGTGAATATGTAGATAGCGGTGAAAAATGGCTGCTATTGTTTTAGAGTTCCGTTATTTACAAGATAGAATGTCCACAGATTATCAACGTATCCATGAATCGTATTTTTACAATATTTGATGTCTTTAGTCTGTGGACCTTTAAGTATTTTTTGTGGTCTACTCAAACATTTCACTGCATTGTGCGTCGGGTCGTTGACCTCCCTAAAGCGCCAAAGTTTCGCAATTAACTTCTGCAACCGATTTTCAACCTGTAGATACACTCGCAGCAAGTCGACTTCTGCAAGTTTTACGAACTAAATTTGACGCTTAAAATAAGTTTGAACTACATCATGACCGATGTATGCTTGCCCAATCGTGTAAATTGTGATTATAACGGCGTATCTTTGTGTAATGTAAATAATCAACATGTTTTGTTTAATTTCTACAGGCACACCCACATACGCCTATTCAAAACGAGGAAACAAGTTGCTCTTGGTATCAGGATATTCTTTCTACCGTCAGGAAACTTACCCCAGTCAGAAAACAAGATGGCTGTGTTCCACTAACTATACCAAGGGATGCAGAGCTATTGTCCATACATGTGACAATATTATAATATATACGAAGTTAGACCACAACCATCTGCCGAAAGTAAATTGGACTTTTGAGAAACCGCTAACATAAATGTAAGGTCAATGCATACACTAATATTTGATAAAAAAACAAACATATTATGCTGTTTTTTTACTATGAAATAGTATTAAAATCTAAAACCATTCATCTTTTCTTTTTTGTGTTCATTTTAATAATTAAATGGCTCTTTAATAATAGATGTATTTATATGTTTCCAGTGTTAGTTCAACACTTTCTGTACTGTCCATCCATATTAAGCAATTATTACTAGGCACTTAACTAAATCACTTATTCAATTACTTACAGTCAACAACAGGTCGACATGGCAATTTTCTGGTCATTTTCAATACATAACTACAAGCAACAACGGGAGCGAGATCGAAATCGATAAACGCGGTCGATGCGGACTCATGCAGCGCTAAGATTAAGATGGTGTGGGCGCTGTGCGGGTGTGCGGGGCGTACCCTGTCCACGACTCACCTCATACCCGATTGCCATGTCGACCTGTAGTTGAGCCTATAAATTTTTGCATCCTTAAAATCAACGTAACATTTTATCAAGCTATTCTTACCAACTTTAACATTTGACACGTGCCAACAAGCCAAAACAGAATGGACGTGGTTTAAATTGGTTAATTGATGGTATTTTTTACAGAAACTCCGACATACGTCTACACAAAGAGAGGCAGTCAGCTTATCTTGTTAAACGGTTACTCATTCCACCGCCAAGAAACTAACTACAGTCAAGAGACGAGATGGCCGTGTTACTCGCACCGTGGAAAGGGATGCAAGGCTGTCGTCCATACATTTGAGAATCAAATTATACATACGAAACTAGAACATAATCATCCGCCTAAAGTTAATTGGTTTTATGCGAAACCAAGAGTCTGAGCATGCTTTTGTGCGTCTTACATTAATAGAGTAGAAGTATAAATATTACACACTAAGCAATTAAGTACCCCCAGTACTGTATCCCCCTTATTCCGAGAGATGGTTGAAACGAAGACTAAAGTAAATTATAACTAACGTCAAAATATACCCATCACTTTCTAAAGTGATTTAACAAAAAGAGATGGGGCTATTCAAAAACCTGGGTCTCTTGTAATAAGAGGGTATAAGTTTTAATTTAGAGCGAGGTTTTTTGCAGAACAGGATTAAGTATTTTTAAGTATTTGCCTTTAAAATGTAAAGACAGTTAGTGCACTAAACCATTTATTCAATATTTAAGGTGCACTAAAAATAACATGATATAATTAGCGTAATAGTGTCTACTCTCAAGTTTTAAGTCGCACGTCATCTTACTCAGATATATTGTTATCATTTGTACCTCTTTTTCGTAAAACAGTTTTAGTTTACACTTCCAAACTTGTGTTATGTTTGACCACGATCCCATCTGATGGTAAGTGGTAAAGGTTAAGGAAGATCTGTTCCTTTCTTTCTATTGTTAATGTAGATGTAGCTCATAATTCAGAATTTATATATAAAACATGTGGCGATCCGTGTTGTATTATTAGATTTAGGTTATATGTATGTATCCTGGTGCTATTTTTATTATAACAACAGTTAGTAAACCAAAAAAATAAAAAACCCACTGGGTCACTTTAATGATTAACGTATTATATGTGAAAAAACTAAATTTTATCGCCGTTTATGTTTTTTAATAAACTATGGTAAATTATTCTATCAAAGGCTTTTCACTATGTCGATCATAAAATATTTCTTAACAAACTATCCTTTTATGGGTAATACACCATTTGAAACCCCTTAAATCATACCTAATAAAACGAAAAGAGTGCATAAATAAATTACGAAAAAACAGAAAATATTTGTTTCTAAACAGCTTAACATTTGGAGTGCCTCAGGGCAGTATGCTTGGCCAATACTGACTATATTGAACGGCCTTAAAATCATTTTTTTTTACAGAAACTGCAACATACGTCTACTCAAAGCGAGGCAGCAAGCTTATCCTGTTAAACGGATATTCTTTCTACCGTCAGGTAACTTACTCCAGTCAGAAGACAAGATGGCTGTGTTCCACTAACTCTACAAAAGGATGCAAGGCTATTGTCCATACAATTGATGATACTATCGTATCTACGAAATTAGATCACAACCACTTGCCTAAAGTAAATTGGTTATATGAGAAACCTTAAGGTTTCGAGCACACTCTTGCTTTTCCTCTGCCTCGTGGGGTGGAAAACTGCTTGCGAGCTGTACCTGCATTCTATAGACAGAGCAGAGGTTTGACTCGCGTATTTTAAGTAATTGGGTTCGTAGTGTGTTACGTGTATTAGGAATAACGTCATTGTTATTAGGAAATAAAATAACAAAAAATTTCAAGAATAGTTCATACGTCCTTTTTGTTTACGAAATAGATGTTGAAAAATATATTTCACTTACGCAACTTTCAAATGTATCAAATAAATTATGGTTTTAACACGCTTTATATTAGCTTCACTTGTAACTAAGAAACTAACAATGTAAAAAAATCTTGGAAGTCAATTTTAACCTACTTCCAATTGTCGTATAAAAATGAAACTTTGTATGTATACCTATATGTAGTTCGGATGACAATACTATAATTTGGTATCTTGGAGCTGATCTGATGATGGAACCAGGAGGTGGATAGCGGAACTATTCAGTGGCTACTAGTAAACCCCTCGAGTTTCGGGTCATATGATTTTTTTGATGAGTCCAACAGATTGCACTTGGTGTTGAGGATCTGATGATGGAGACAAAAGGTGGATAGTGGAACTCTTCGGTGGCTACTAGTGAACCCTCGAGCTTGGGCTCATATGATTCGCCTCAATGAGTCCAATAGATTGGGATTGGTAACGAGGGTCTGACGATGAAACCAGGAGGTGGATAGTGGAACTCTTCAGTGGCTACTTGTGAACCCTCGAGTTTGGGCTCATATCATTCGCCTCAATGAATCCAATAGATAGGGCTTGGTAACGAAAGTCTGACAATGGAGCCAGGAGGTGGATAGTGGATCTCTTCAGTGGCTACTAGTGGAACTCTCGAGTTTCGGGTGATATGATTCGTCTTGACGAGTCCAATAGATTGGGCTTGTTAACTAGGGTCTGATGATGGAGCCAGGAGGTGGATAGCGGAACTCTTCAGTGGCTACTAGTAAACCCCTCGAGTTTCGGATCATATGATTATTTTGATGAGTCCAATAGATTGCACTTGGTGTTGAGGGTCTGATGATGGAGACAGGAGGTGGATAGTGGAACTCTTAAGTGGCTACTAGTGAACCCTCGAGTTTCGGGTCATATGATTCGTCTTGACGAGTTCAATAGATTGGGCTTGTTAACGAGGGTCTGATGATGGAGCCAGGAAGTGGATGGTGGAACTCTTCAGTGGCTACTAGTAAACTCCTCGAGTTTCGAGTCATATGATTCGTCTTGACGAGTCCAATAGATTTGGCTTGATAACGACGGGTTGATGATGGATGCAGGAGGTGGATAGTGGGACTCTTCAGTTGCTACTAGTAATACCCTCGAAAATATTATAACTGTATTAATATACATATAACTTTAAAGAAATGCTAACTAAGCCAACTTTAAATGTATTGTGTACCAGTAATAAACATGTTAAAAGTTATTTTAAGACTAAAAAGTAAAAAATAAAAATATGTAGTTTAAAAAACTATAAACACGCTTTAATCACGCACTAAAAATTATAAAATAATTATTTTATATCCAATGGTTAATACAAAAAGCGTGGAGCGCTTTGTTTAAATTAATTAAGAGTACACACAACCAAAAAGCGCTCCACGCTTTTTGTATTAACCATTGGATATAAAAGAATTATTTTATAATTTTTAGTGCGTGATTAAAGCGTGTTTATAGTTTTTAAACTACATATTTATATTTATATTGATAATGTAACAAATAGTCTTTTTTTATATGTTCTGTTATTCTGCCTAGCCTTTTCCCAAATATGTTGGGGTCAGCTTAATATATGATAATTCCTTAATTTATGCATCTTCATTTATTGCTAATTTATTTTATTTCACTTTGATTAAATGATTTTTTCTTTCCTTTTTTGTTTCATACCTTTGTTGTAATCCATACTTACCCAGCGCTGGCTTTTTTAAAGGTTAAACGAGAATGGTTTCCAATCAGTTTCATGTTTACAGATCATCCAATATACGTCTACTCTTGTGGAGGAGAGGAATATATTCTAATATCCGGATATTCCTTCTGCCGCCTGAGAACTTACAGCAGTAGAACGAAGACTTGGGCATGTTCCACTCACTACAAAGGTGGATGCAAGGCTAAAGTCCATACATCTGAGGATCGCATTATATATACGAAGTTGAACCATGACCATCCGCCTGTGGAAAATTGGACATACCAAAAACCGGAATAAAGAGTTCTAGACACGCTGTCATGTGAAAGAGATTTTCAAGCAAATTTTCTGCATTAAGTTGACTCAGTGCCAATAAAGGAGCCTCCACGAGTGACGATATTTAAATACGTCCGACGCACCCTGGGTACTCAGTCGCACTACCAACTTTGCTGATTGGCAAATATTTTCACCATGGAATGACCTATTCTCGTTTTGCTCATGAGAGAAAAAGTGTCAACTAAAATGTTCGCTATCTAATATTACGCTAATGATACCTAAGCAAACAAAATATGTATTCCGTCATAATGTTTAAAAGTGCCCAGATTATGAGTTATCAATCATATTATAGTATCTATAGAAACCAAAAATCATCTCAATTTTCCAAGACAATGATATTATATTTTTTTACTTTTATACGTGCAGTCGATTTTATAATTTCACGTTGTATCAATGAATCTTAAAATACCATACCAAAGATAAAAAAACCAGATCTAGTCAGTTAATTTCAGTATTTAAATTAATATTAAGAGAGTTTTAAGATAAAAATTGGACAACTAAGACTTTTTAAGCTTCGTTCCGGACTATCGTCAGTTTCTGATAAATAAAATTGATCCACCAAATTCAGAGTGTGAAGTAGCCCAAGAATGTCCAACCAATATACCTATATTTTGATGGACTGCGTATGGAATGAAGTTATAAGAAGTAGATTGTTTGTATCAATCCATAATATGTATGATGTTGTATACTCCGTGACTTTTTAGTCGTCTTAGACGACCTTGAACTTGGTTCATAATTCTGTACAACTTTTACTATGGGGCCAACATTGAAATCATGAAAAAAAAATGTGCTGGTCCATACAAAATAATCAATGTTGCTCAACAAAATGTATAAAATATCTGTTTTTTTACACAATTTCATTGTTGGTCCCATAGTCAGGGGCGTAGCTACCGCCGTATCTTCCGTATCAATTATACGGGGCCCCGGGCCACGGGGACCCCCAACGTGCGTAAGCAAAAATTAATAAAAACTGTCAGACCTGTCACTATTGTCCATAGAGACAGAAACTTTAGAAAAACTAAAGTCATTATCAGCTATAAACGATTTAATAAATCAGTTTGCCGAAAAAAGGCAAGGAGAGTGTATATTTAATTTGAATTTTTTGTATAATTTTTGGAAAAAGTGACAGTTAGATAATTATGATGAATAAATATTTCTTTTAATTTTATGCAAACATTTTTTTTTTCTTTTGTGAGAAATCTTTACCCTTCCTAAGGGCCCCCAAACAAATTTTTATACGGGGCCCCGCCAAGGCACGCTACGCCACTGCCCATAGTAAAAGTTGTACAGAATGATGAGCAGAGTTCAAGGTTTTCGGCTGTAAGATGACAAAAAGTCTCGGTGTACAATGCAATCTTAGCTAGTCCGTTTTCGAAACAAGCCAAAGTATTAACAAATAACATTATTTAGTTTTAAAAATAAGCTTATTTTTAGTTTCAACGACGCGTCATTGTGGATTTTACTGGACGACGTTATAGCATAGCGATAAAATTCTTTAAATAAAGAGTAACAAAAAATATTTCCATTATTTGTATTTATTCGTAGTCATTAAGGGCTTGGCCACATTACCGCCGCCGCCGCCGTGCGGTGCTGTACAGTGAAAAAAAAAAAAACTTTGCGGCACCGGGTCTTGTCAAGTTCCAGTGCGATGGTCTGTGAAGTAGTTAGAAGTACGTGGTTTCTTTACAATTATAACCCGCACGTATTCTTCTTCACCTGCTCTTGAATAGACGCATGAAAAAAAACAAAATATTAGGTCCCACCTATGAAATCAGCGTTTTGTATGGAGAATTTTAAAGAAGTTGCATTTTTCACTTTTTATACTAACATTTTCTTAATTTATTTAACAACTATAAACACTAATGTTTTAAAACTTTTATGCACTAATGTTTAAAAACTAAGATAACGTATGCCACTTAGATTATGCGACAAAAATAAGTTTTGGCTAACTTAAAACAAAAATAGTGGTCATTTCTGCTAATAAAAAGAGGAGTCATTTTTAAGGTGTTTTTTATGTTTAGAAAACTATAAGTAATAAGGTTTTTTTACTATTGGTCTTTGCTGGTCATTATTCGATATAATATCAAGCAATTGATGAATATTTTAAATCATAGAAGTGACGAAGTTCTCTATTTGTGAGAAAAAAACGCTAATTTTATAAGTGGGGGCCTAATATATTACTGGGCCAATCTATAAAGGCGTTGACACGACACGGTGCCGTAAAACGGCCAAAAATATTTCACGGTGCCTTGTTAATTTGGCCAAGCCCTAAGACATCTACTGAAATAAGACCAGTGACATACTTGTAAGTATTTCATAGGTAGGAACTTTAATACGATTCCGTATTCGTAAGTATTTCACACATAACTTTGTTCTAAAGCTTACTAACTCGACGTTTGTTCAAAAATGAATGGTAATGGTGATTATTCAATTTTTTTACAGGTTTTGTCAATTACGTCTATTCAAAGCGGGGTAATAAGTTGATCTTGGTATCGGGATACACTTTCTACCGTCAGCATACTTCCTGCAGTAAAAAAACAAGATGGCTGTGTTCCACGCACCATGGGAGGGGTTGCACTGCTGTTGTCCACACATTTGAAGATCACATAGTATATATGAAGTTAAATCACAATCATTTGTCTAAAGAAAATTGGGTTTATGAGCTAGCTAATAATAATTAAACGCTTTTACGCCATGAAATCATGTAATAAATAATAACTAAAAATTAACAATGATTATGATGATATGATGAATGATAAGATGAGAACCTTGTGAAAGCCGAGAAAGATAAAGAAATCAAGTATCAAGACTTGGCACACGAGGTTGTCGACATGTGGGAGGTTGACTCAGCAGTCGTTGTGCCGATAGTCGTTACGGCCAATGGTTTAATAGCCAAGAGCCTCGACCAACATCTGAGGAGGCTCTCGTTGGGCAGCTGGGTCAAGGGCCTGATACAGAAAGCGGTACTTCTGGACACGGCACTTATTGTCAGGAAGTTCCTCTCTCTGGGGCCCTGGCCACAGGTAGCCTGGACCCTGTTCCCGATGCCGGTGGGCTACTATTTTTTATATTTTTAAATGTTTTTATTTTTTTATAGAAATATTTAAAAATGTAATCAATTATGTATGTTAAATGAATAAAGGATAATAAATATATTATAACTACTCATGCCTATTACAAAAAGCGGCAATAGTTTAACGGTCAGGTCGGACTGGCGACTTAGAGACTGTGTGTTCGAACGCCACCCGTTGCACTAGTGACGCTAACCAATTCCTCTTCTTCTTTTCTTACAGTTAGTGACTAACCTGGTGTCAGAGTTTATGCCACCCATGGGCCTCTGACTTTGCTTCACATGCCATCGATACATATCTCTCAGGCATGCCGGTTTCCTCACGATGTGGTTTACCGTTTTTAAGCAAGTGATAATTATACCACATGAATCGAACTTGGATTCGAACTCGAGACCTGTGACTTGGTAGGCCGACGGTCACACCACTAGACTATCACTGCATTTACCACCAACATTTTATCATCAATTCCTAGCACAACCATTCAATAATTAAGCCTACGTAGATTGCTTTTATACAGTAGCGCGTAAGGGCGATGCCTCAGGGCCAGGCCACAACAGTGCGTTGCGGCGTCGCATCGCAAAAATCAACGACGCCGCACAACGCATCGTGGAAATTTCCGATGCGCTGCCGCAGCGTACAAATCTGCGATGCGACAACGCTTTGCCGTTTAGTCGGTGTCCATACTTTGAACGACCTGCACGTGTTTTTTAAGCGATATGGCGCAGTACGATGTCGACCACCTGATATCTTTAATTTACGAACGTCCCGTCCTTTGGGACAAAACTATATCACAATTCAAAGACAAATTTTTAAAAACAGAAGCATGGAGGGAAGTGTGTACAAGTTTATATTCAAATTTTGAGGAGTTAAATAGTGTTGAAAAAACAAAACTCGGTAAGTACTTATAAACATTTATATTTTTGTTAACTGCCAACTAAGACCTCCAATGTTACTATTAAAATAATTACAAAATTCGTTTCTGATTATGTTAGCTCCTGTTCTACTTTCATGTGTTGTTTCGTGTAAAATTTGCAAAGAATCGTCAATAATCATTTCTTCAAACGTTTGTGCGCCATCTCGATTCAATACAAAGTTGTGTAATACACAGCATGCTTTTATAATGTCTATTGTGAAATCGTAAGAAACATTAATGGGTCGATGAAATATGCGCCATTTATTTGCGAGTATGCCAAAAGCGCTCTCAACATATCGTCTGGCTCGGCTCAAACGATAATTAAAAACTCGTTTTTCTATCGATAAAAACTTCCCAGAATATGGGCGCATTATATTATTTGTCAGTGGTAATCCTTCATCCGCCACGAAGACAAAAGGAATTTCTTTTTGAAAGCCAGGTAACGGTTTTGGCGGAGGTATAGATAATTGACCTTTTTTTAATAAGTCGTATAGATTTGAGTTCTGAAAAACAGTGGAGTCACATTCCTTACCATATGCACCTATATCGACATATATAAATTTGTAATTCGTATCAACAAGTGCTAATAGAACAATGGAATTATAATTTTAATAATTGAAAAATAGGGATCCACTGTGATCCGGGCTCAATATACGAATGTGTTTTCCATCTAGCGCTCCTATACAATTAGGAAAGTTGGTCTTTTTTTCATACTCTTGAGCAATTTGTTCCATCAGCTCTGTTGTAATTTTTGGCAATTCCAACCTTTTAAGAATGTTCCATACAATACGACAAACAAATTTTATTATTCCTGTTATTGTAGATTTTCCACGATAATATGTGAAATGCATATCTTTAAAAGTATTTCCCGTCGCCAGGTACCTGAAAGAAAACAAAATAAATCATTATTCGTCATATTTTTTTAGGTAACGATGTCATAAAGAAATGGAGAGGAATCAAGGATAATTTTACAAAATACGAAAAAAAATTAAACGAGCAATGTAAATCCGGAGCTGGGGCCAAAAAAATTAAACAATATCATCTATACGACCAGCTCCTATTTCTGAAAAAGAATTCTCAAAATAAAACAACATCAAGTCTTGACGATGAAGAAATAAGACCAAGCACCTCAACCCAACAAAGCCAGCAACCTGTCATGCCACGTTACCAGCCTGCATCGCGTAAAAGAAAAATTGACGAAGACGAATTTGAGAAGAATATTATAGCTGCTTTAAAAACACCTGAAAGTAGACATTTATCTTTTTTTAAAGGAATTTTGCCATCATTGGAAAAATTGAATGATAATCAAACAATAATTTTCCAAAGTCGTGTCCTACAGATATTAAGTGATTTACACCAACCATCATACTATCCCAGCCACTATCAAACTTCACAAACATCCGTCCAAGCAAACTATCAAACATCTCAAACAACTGTTCAGACTGGCTATCAAACAGCTCAAATGTCTATGCAGAGTGGCTACCAATCAGCTCAAATGCCTATGCAGAGTGGCTATCAAACATCCATTCAACGCAGTGCCTTCCAAAGCGGATGCGAAACATCACCGGCACCTATGCAATCGTCTCCACAAACGCCAAGGAATGATGATGTAAATGAGCCAGAACAAATTGATTTCGATGAGGAACTAACAAATTTGACGAATGACACACAATCGGAATACGAGTTTTGAATAACACTAAATTATGAAAATGATTAAACAGTATGATTATAGTAAAAATAGTTTATTTTTTTCTTACCTTACAGTTAATCCCAGCATCTCCAGAGGTTCGATGGGTTTTCTAAATATGTATTTCTTTTGTAAATGAGGCTTTATCAAACTAAGAAGTTCTTCAAAACTTACTACACTCATCCTAAAGTAATCGAAAAATTTAACCTCGTCCACTTTTAGCGCCTCATATTTCCTTTTGAAGTGGTTTCCATCTTTATTCATAATTGTCAGTAATGGGTGCACCCAGTACTTTCTTTTCTGTTTCTTTTTCTTAATACGCCTTAACGCAAGCAGAAGTAGAACACGCGCAGTGCGGTCCATGTCTCACTAGAAACTGAACTGACGGTTAGCGTCTTGTCGTACGATGTCGTATCCGATGAAATTTTTGCGTTGCGACATCGCATCGCATAGCTGTGCAATGTTGTTTTTGCGATGCGACGCCGCAACGCACTGTTGTGGCCTGGCCCTCATTAGTGCGTTGCGTTGCGTCGTCGCAACGGATCAACGCATTGTATGCCACACCTGCGTTGCGACGACGCACGACGTCGCAGCGCAAGAGGACGACGCACGCACCTCTAGCAGTGGAACACTGCCCGTCGTCGCACCGGAGCTCCGACAGCGCAGCGCATCACCCTCCCCCCGCTTCATCTCTCGTCCGCCGATCCGTTATAACGTCGCGTGCGACGACGCAATGCTTAAATGTGGCATGTCATTTAAAATATATGGAAAACGACGCAGCGTTGACGCTGTGACGACGCAAAACGTGAATAAGTGTTTGTTTACCGTTAAATTTTGTTCTAAGTTTATATTATTCCTTACAGAATTAGCCAGCTACGTGTATTCAAAGCATGGAAATAAACTGCTTTTATTATCAGGCTTTTCGTTTTACCGCCAGAGGGGCTACGCCACCGACAGAAAGCTGAGATGGGTGTGTTCCACCCACAACCGGAAAGGATGCAAGGCTTTCGTCAATACGTGTGACGATAACATCATACTGATGAGGAATGATCACAATCATCCGCCCAGAGTCAACTGGAGTTTAGAAAAACCTTTTGAGTGGTGAAGGCGAAGAAAGTTTGATATACAGGGTTATAGGTTATTGGTTACGATCGCGTGGTAGGATTGTAGGACATGTTATCCACTATTTAATAATCCAGTAAAAGTAATCATTTATCGAGATACTATTTCGACTGATCCATTTAAAAAAAAAAAAGACTTTTTAAATGGTTAACTTTTGCATAAAGTATAATTGGGTTGCTAGATACCTCGTAGATAACATGGCTTATATACTGGCCTGCAAAAATAAGTACTACACTTTTAATGATATTTACTTTTAAAGTGTGATACTTATTTTTGCAGGCCAGTATAGTTGTGCTACGGAACCGTGACCAAGAACCAGTCACCCTGTATATGATGGTCCGAAAATTTGAAATCTGAATATGAATATGAAAAAAATAATTGCAAATTATAATAACATTTTTCGTAATAAAATTATGGAGTAAGTCTAAAAGACAGAATGTGCCTAGTAAAATGTTATTAACGAATTGTATTTTTTCTATCTAACCCCTTGGAATGTATGTTTAGAATATTAATTGTCGATTCACTAACGTCGGATAACTTTTATCTCAGGAATAACGTTTTGACAGCTTTTGTATAGAAATTCTGTCAAAACGTCTAACTTACTCCTTGGATAAACGCTACCCGACGTTGGCAAAATCAGGCCTTAAGAAAAGCAACGTCTCTTCAATATTTTAAAACATGAAGTATATGAACTATGTAGGTACTCCAATTACTGAACCCACATATGTAGGGTCACAAAAATGAACATTTAAGTGTTCTTCATTCTCTATTTAAACATTTGGAAAATGTCTAAAAATGTTTTTTTAAAGTGTACGTCACTGCACTACCTACGTTTTAGACAATTTCCAAGTACGTAACAGTACAGTGCGCGTCAAATAACTAGAACCAAAATGGCGTCGACTGCCAAACTTGAGGGGTTTTAGTAGTCACTGAAGAGTTCCACTATCCACCTCCTAGCTCCAACATCAGACCCTGAACACCAAATGCAATCTATTGGACTCATCACAACGCATCATATGACCCGCACCTCACATAGATCACGCAGTCGACGCCATCTTGGTTTTAGCTATTTGACGCGCACTCAATCGTAACGCAGTTTATTAAGTCGAAACTCCTGCGCCTGTTTTGTTCTACTAACTGCACAAAAACATTACGCAATACAAAAAAAATCTTACCCTACGGTACATTTGTTTTGTGTTGATAGTTGTATGTAGATCAAAACATGCGCAGGAGACGGCTTTTGAGTATAAGGCATGCAGTATTGACTCTTAGTTAAAAAAATACAGACAGTTTTTTTTCTCTTTTTTGACAGATATGGAGTTCACGGAGCAAGTACACACTCGAAAGAGGAATCGTGTGTCAGACGTCTGGCAAAATTATCTTAGGAGCACGGACAAATGTCGGGCACAGTGCAAACTATGTCTGCGAGTGTTAAAATGTGACGGTGGTTCAACTACGGGATTGCGGAAACATTTGTCATCAAAACACGACATATGTAATGAATCAAATAAAGAATCAAACAGAAATATTAGATGTGTGAAAATTAACATTAAACAATATAAGTTATAAATATAATAATAAAGATGTCTTACAATGATCAAATAAGGTTTTTTTTACTTCACGCCTGTATTCCACGAAGGGTTGTGCAGAGATGTATAGTAACACCCTCATTTCGCCGTTATGTTTAAGCTCCATGTGGCGAGCCTATTGCCATCGACCGGGAACAAATCTAAACTCTGGGCTGCTACTGAGGAATTCCACACGGAAAAGCCCAATAACACTTTGCCCGACCTCGGGATCGAACCCAGAACCTCACGATCAGCAGTCGCGCTTGCCACCACTAGACCAACGAGGCAGTTATTTTATTTTCTTTAAACGGTTGTAATAATTAGCTTCACTTCGTATATTTGTTTGTTTATTTCAAATCTTGCGATAGATATTTTAACTACTTCTCTACGATTCTCCTGAAACTTCGTACACAAATTTAGTACTCATGACAAAACAACATTATAATAATTTCAACCTTCAATCCTCAAATACTGATGCTGCAGGGATCATGCTGCAGGCTGCGTTGATTGTACTTCAAGATAAAACCGATTAACTTATTTTTTGTAAGGGATTATTTTTCTTGGTCTCGTTTGAGCTAGTCTCACCTGATGGTAAGCGCAGACGGGGTCTAAGATGGAACACACGAATCCAAGGAACAGAGATATTGAGGGATTCTCCTATACCCCTCTGACTCTCACATAATATCTTTATTATTTATTTATACTTCTAAGATGGTGATACATAAGGCGGGCTTAATACCATAAGGCATTCTCTACCAGTCAACCTTAGGGTCAAAAAGAAAAGCATCGAAATAGGTACAGGAAAAAGATGAGTTGACAATTTTGGACTGAATATGTTAGGAATACATATAAACATAAACTCACGCCTTTTTCCCATGGGGTAGGCAGAAACTATAGAAAGCCACATGCTACGACCCTTACATACCCCTTTCGCTTCATCCACATTCATACATCTTGTCATACAGGCACAGTTAGGAATACAAAAGATAAATATAAATTACATAAAATACATACATACATATAATAAAATATATTGATATTACAATATATATATCAATTACAAAACGTATATAATGTAACGTATTATGTACCGAAAGTATAAAAATTCGGGTACTGCCGGTAATGCTTTAATAAATTATGCCGTTCAAGTGTTACTTGTAAACCATATTCAAGATTGAACTTCAATTACTCTTGTATATATCTGTTTGTATTTATTGGTTTGAGTAGAGAAAAAAAAAGAAAAAATATAACACTGATATTACTTTTGACGTCACTGTGCCTAATATGGTCGTGAAAATTAGTGACGACAAGGCAACGTATATTAGAACCAACCGCGAGGCAATGCCGGACCGTCAAACCACGTGTCCCACAGCAGTGTCAGTTGGTATAGGTATGAAGGAAGCTTATTAGTCTTTCTCAACATAATCAACCCACTGTCCCACTGCTGTGCACGGATATCTCCTCAGAATGAGAAGGGTTTAGACCTTAGTCCTCTGCGCTTACCTGGGGCGGGATGGCGGACTACACACACCATCAAGGTCTATTTTCTTTTTTTTTCAGTAAACTTGTAGCCCATTTCCTAAATGATTATTTTATATTTACAGGTTTTCTATACGTCATGTCGCACAAAAAAAAGAGATTACTGTTCAAATCTGGTTACACGTACTACGAGGAACGCCGAGGTCCCGTGGCTAGGAATGCTGACAAGACCAGGTGGCGGTGTTCAACTCATCAGGGCAAGAAGAAATGTAAAGCCATAGTAATTATGATTAAAGATAAAGTACTATTCGCCAACTATGAACACAATCATCCAGCTAAAGAAAAGACATGGAGTGTAGCTTACTAACCGGTAAATTCACAAAAACCGGTTTATCGGTTCAGCCCGGTTATTTATGATTGTTTACGGTTTTTCGAACCTAAACGGAACCCTTGTACATGAGTAAATTGTAAACAATTATAAATATAAATGTTTCTTACACAATAATAACCTGTTATTGTCCCACTGCTGGGCAAAGACGTTTTTTCGTAATAATTTATTATTGTGTTACAAATAACAACTAGTGTACCTAGCTTGGAACTATGAGTATGCTACTTTTCACTTAAACATAGATAGGTAATTATGTAATTATTTGTAAGAGTACCTAAAGCTCGCTTGCACGACTCGCTAAATATATTTAGTGTTACACTTAAATATTTAAAATGTCATTTTATTTCAATCAATTGTTTAAAGATAATGGCATTTTAAATATTTTATAATATAATATTTTAAATATTATGTTTAGCACTAAATGCATTTAACAAGTCGTTGTGCAAGCGTTCCTCAATGCACATATTTTTGAAACAAGGTTGCACGTTTTTACTTTATGAAATAAAATTATTAATGGTGAACATCAAAAGGTTGTCTGGAAGAGATCGCCTTGCGCGATAAGACCGCCCATTGTGCATTTTTGTATTTAAATAGTTTTTTGTGTTATATTAACCTGGTGTACAATAAAGAGAATATAAATAAATAAATAAATAACATCGTTTTATTAAAAAATATCATCTAGCATATAACTTGAGTTAAGACAACGATTGCGAGTATTGTAATTGAGAAATTAATCTTTATCTTTTCAGCGAATGAGCCACTTATGTTCATGATGTCAAAGAAAGGGAACGTGATGCTTAGTTACCGTGGCTACACATATCATCTGAAATACACAAGGAATATGAAAAAAACTTGGAGATGTTCAAGGCATTGCTCGTTTCGCTGTCGGGCGACTCTGACGACTATAGAAAATCAAGTGTTTAAGTCGAAAAATGAGCATAATCATCCGAGTGTATATTTTTAAAGGGACCGGTAAATGGTCAACATTTTACGGCAATGTGCAGCCGGCAATGCACAGCCACTATTTACAATAGATAGAGCAGTGTGCGGCTCAATGATTATTATGCCCCAGCGGCAGCCATACTCGGCAACACACGACAATTCCAGCAATATTGACAAGCAACTTGACAAAGTTGCCTTAATATTGACGTATAATCCGACCATATTGCCTGACATTGCCGACTATGCTTGCCGGCCACTCATTGCCGTAAAATATTGGTAGTTTATCAGTCTATTTAGAATATTGACTGTGGACTTGATTGAGTTTTGAACGTCGATTGCCGATAATTTTTCTCCAGGTAACTGTCATAAAGAGCAATAATTGTGTAGCTGATTCTAATCTAGAAACTACGACTACATGCGATGATGAGTAAAACAAAATAGTAATATGGTATATCACGAAAAATATTTTGTAAATCCGTCGATATTGATGAGACCCTTGGAGAATTTGGATCTTAAAGGCATATTTTATATGATCTACAAAATTAAATAGTCGGGTCTGGGTGTACTTTCATGTGAGATTTGTGTCTGTAAACGCACCCATAATATAGGAGATATACAAGGATGGGGCACCATTATGATTAAAAAAAACTAAAATTTGATAATCTTCGTTTTAGAATAACTGGAGTGAACGTCTTTCGTTTAATTGACAATATGACTATTTGGAAGATGAAGCGAATTTTTGTCAGAAATATAGACAAATAATTTTATTATTGGTTGACACATACATAAGTTAGGTAAATATCTTTAAAATGAAATTTGACGTCAATTGACAAAGTAGATAAACTTAGGTCTAATAAAAAAATATGTGTGAAACACAAATATAATGTTGGCCTTAAATCATAGTTATATTTACTTATAGAGAATTTATGAATAATATAGAGAATTTAATATAATATATTTTAAAACTTAGGTTATATAAATTAGATGAGACTAAATACACACCATGCCTTAAATTAGAGGCCTTTTAAATAACATTCTTGGAGAGATAGATGATAAATTTACCTTTTGACCGCCACGCTACAGCACTTCCCTCCTCGCCACTATAAAATTTCATCGTAGCTTTTTGACGGTTATAGATGCTGTCGGCGGTCCGAGCACATTTTCGTTTGACGTCTATAGACGTCGATGGCGTTCAAAAGGTTAAATTAAATTCTTCCCGAATTATAAAGTCTTCTTTTTCTTCTTCTTTCTCAAGCTTTTATCACCCAATGCTGAGTGGTTTACAGTCAGTATTGGGTGATAAAAGGTTAAAGGAACTCCATTTAGGGCCGGTTTTTTGATCCCTAGTTAAGTCAACCAATGGTTAAAAAATGTAAAAAAAAGAATATTTAACCAATGGTTAAATATTGTATGAATTTTTAACCATTAGTCGGCTTAGCGAGGGATCAAAAAACCGGCCCTTAGTAATTTTAATAAAATTCTGAAAGAACTATTAATTGTTACAAGTAGATACAATAATCTAGATACACAAATATGTATGATTTTTACATCAATTACTCGACAAAGCGTTGATCTCTTGAAGTGCGTTCGTTCTTTTTAAAAGATTAGGTACTTGTATAGATTTTCATGTTGTTGGGCCTCAAGTGTTCATGTTTTTTGCAACTGTTATAATAGTTCATAGTTTACTTACAATACTAATGTATACTTAGTTATATTTATATAGAGTTTGTTTGTACATAAAAGATTTTGTGGTAAATGTCGAGATCTTGATGTTTCGTCTCGACATCTTTATTGAATCTATAGTTAATTATGTAACGATTAATTAAAGTGCCTATTGTTTATAAAATAAATGTTTTGATTTTTAATATGTAGTTTATCTCTTAAAATATCCTTAACATAATATGAGGCCGTTGGGAGATTAAACACTTCATTTGTAACTTTACTCATGTAATACATTTGTGGTATTGACCTTATAACACATCTGGTGGTAGGATCTATACGGTCATCCTGGTTAACTACTATCCTCACATTAAAGTCCGGTCAAGAAGTTTACTGAGTTTCGTCGTGTGTACGTGGGGTATAGTGATCCCGCTATATCTCTGTTACTTGGATTTGTGTGCTCCTTCTTAGACCCTGTCTGCGCTTACCATCAAGTGTGAATAGGGTCAAATGCGACAAAATCAAAGAATGAAAAGATTGGGAACATCGACTGGTGCCCCCCGCATACCAACATGTTACAGTTTCTCATCTTACCTTCTTAGTTTTTCTCCTCCTATCTAAAATGATCTGGCCTTCAAATGAAGGTCTCTCATTCTACAATCATATTCACTTCGTGCGTCATCTGTATCCTCGAAAATCAAATGTTGATACTGTTCTGTTTTATACAGGGTTACTGGTAACTCGACGTATTCCTTGCAGGACATTATAGTAGGGTTGAAATGCAACAAATTAAGCCACCAAATATTCTACCGAGATTCAGTAGTTTTAGAGATATTAATTTTTTTAGATTTTTGTTGATGAATCCCAGATTCAACCATATTTGCAAAATTGTTTAGTATTTTTGAACTTTTAATTATTCACAGAGACCTGCTATGGCATCAGCTATGATAAAAACTTAAATTTCAATACATGTGCGCCTTACATTATTTTTAAATAGATTTCAAATGGTTGAATCTGGGATTTTTCAACAATAATAAAAAAATAATGAATCTCAGCCACTACTGAATTTCGGTAGAATATTTGGTGGCTTAATTTGTAGCATTTCAGCCCTTCTATAATGTCCGGCAAGGAATACGTCGAGTTACCAGTAACCCTGTATAGTCAATGTTTCTTCCCTAACTTTATTTTTTTTATTTCAATATAATCTTGGGTATACCTGTGCTTACAATAAAAAACCCGTTTTACAATTCCAGGACAATCAATCTTCACCCAGTCGAGCAGGGGAGCTCGCATTATTAACCTGGATGGGTACAAATTTCTGAGACAGAGAGAGTGTGGGAGCAAGGTGAGGTGGTTTTGTGCTCGTCAACGATACGGATGCAAGGCAGTGATATACACAGTGAGAGATGAATTGGTCTCTGTTAACAATTACCATGATCATCTACCTCCGGATAGATTTTAAGGACAATTATTGTGATATGATTAATGTGAGAACAATATAAGTTAATGCAAGAAATAAACACAAGAATAGTAATAAGAATTTGCTTTTAGAGGGATTAAAATGGTTAGTCAAACGTGGTGCGTTAAAAGAGTCTCCGTGAGCGACGATGAAGTACGTCCGGCGCACCATGGGCTACCAACCTTGCTGTCTGGCTATACTTTTAACCGTGGTATGAGCTATTTTCATATAGCTCGAGCCGACACCAGAGAAGAAGTCCAAGGTCGAAACTTAAATGATCTGTTTCGATATTTGGCCAACTCATTCATTACTAGGTGCGATGGAAATGAGGCAGTGTCAAAGTGAATTGAAGGTCACAAGCATGGGACGGATTAGACATTTGATTTTAAATACAATTGAAATAGAAATAATTAATAAGTTACGATGTTTTGATAAATAAAAAGCTATTAACCTTTTAACCGCTTGAGTCACATTTCTGCGACAAATATTTCCATGCCCCTACCGCGCGTGTCATATTTCTGCGACAGAGAACATGCATGGCTTTTTGTTCTATTTTCGTCCTATGAACTGCGTAGTACAACTAAAACGATTATTCAATAGAGATATGATTTACAACAATTACTTTAAAAAAATTCATAGCTGAAAAAGCCTAATATATTTATTATAGGTATTATTTTATAGATTCGTAGTCGCGCGCTAGGGGCACGGCAATTGATATTTAGCCACGCCCGATGTAATTCAGGTAAAAAATTGTTAGTAAAAATGTGTTTCAACTATTTGTTTGAAGTATGTACATGTAACTATATTTTTATAAAGTATGTTCTAAAATATGACAAAACGTTACAGAATTAGAAGAAGAGATTTGTAGTAACACTTACTGATATCGCATCTGTAAAAAGTACAAGAAGAAATATATAAGTAGTTTATATGTTACATGGTGTTTGTTTAATCAACATCCATTATCTTATTCTGATAATAGAGGTTATAGCACATACGTAAAACTTTCAACTATGTTTAATTCTAAATAAACTATATATTAAACTAATTATTTTATTTCTTTCGGAGATCAGTAAAGTGCTTTAGGGTGATTACGAACATGGAAATATTCTGAAAATTACGAATTATTACTAAACCAGGCAATATTTTTTGCTCTGTCACCATTACATTACAGTGCATGCATTACACATGCATGTATTGTTACGTTGCCAGAGCAAAAAATGTTGCCTGGTTCAGTAGAAATTCGTAATTTTCGGAATATTTCCATGTTCTTAATAACCCTAAAGAACTATACCATAATCTTCACATATATGATCCCTAAAATATTCCTTAAATTCGGTAAAAATCCAAAAATTTAAAATGTTTCTATAACCCCTTTCGAAATCAAATCATAGCTAACGTATGCTATGAGGTGAAATGTCCCTGATGGTGGTTGTATGTGCAGCATGGTGAATATTCCATCGCTAAACTCAAATCTAATGTTATCTAATGTTTTTACATCGTTTTCAGAACCGATCATTACACAATCGTCTAGAGGAGCTCGAATAATAGCCTATAAGGGCTACAAATTTCGAAAGCATAGAGAATCTGGGTCGAGAGTAAGATGGTGGTGTAGTGACCAGAGATGGGGTTGCAGTGCAGTGATATATACCGTGGATGATAGAGTAGTGTTAATGAATAGTGAGCATGCGCATTCACCGCCACTAATATGAACTGTATTTGGCAGTGTAGATAGGCCGTTTTTCAAGGTGTTGCCTTTGACAAGCGTAGCTATTATAGCAATACAACCCGTCACACACGCAGCTATAATATATCGGGTGTAAAAATACCCTCAACGAAGCCGAGAGCCACGTATTCTTCCCATCATTACGAAGATTTTTTTGTACTGGGCCATACCTGGGAACCGACTGGTTATGGAGATCTTGAAGGTCAAAGTCACCTAATTTTTTAACGTTTTTCACGTAAACTGAGTTTAAATGTTATTACTACACATTCTTCTATACAAACATTATCAACATTTTCGAAAAGTAGGCACAGGTCTGCTGCGCGCGCGCTTACATTGTGCGCTACATTTAAACGCTGTTTTTCAATACCAAAAAATAAAAGTCGTTCCCAGCAATTATTTTTGCTGTATGTTACTTAGTTTGAGGTACAGTATGCGTAAACGAAAAGCAGAACATCACGAGGTTTGAAGGAATTACATGATTTCGTTTACATCCTGTATAAATATTACAGTGTACAATGTTTTAAATTATAAGATATATATATGTTACTTATCGGGTGTCATACGAATACCTATGACAGTCGTTACGGGTAGTCAGAAGCCCGAAAGTCTGACAAACGGTTTAACCTCAGGATACCGGCATTGCCCAGTTACTGGGTTGCGGAGTTTCTGATGGCAGTCGCTCCGTGTAAAATACTGGTATTCAGTCGCATCTGGTTAGACTGGAAGCTGACCCCAAGATAATTGGGAAAAGGCTAAGAGGAAGATATATGTTACCTATCTTTTTGATCAAACATATGCTTATTAATTATTATTTTTTGTGAAGGACGGCACGGTTAACATCTATCGGGCATGCCACTGTCCCGTTGAATCCATTCGACATATTATTTCTGGTTGTTCTCGTCTTGCTAACGGCGAGTATTTGCGCAGACACAACCTAGTGGCTAGGATTATCCACCAGCAATTCCCTCTGAAATACAACCTTGTGGACGCAGAAGTACCATACTACAAGTATGTGCCCGACACAGTTCTCCAGAATGGTCATGTCACATTGTACTGGGATCGATCTATCATCACCGACAGGACTATTGTTGCCAATAAGCCTGACATAGTGGTGATAGATCGATCAAAGCGTCTCATAATGATTGTTGATATCACTGTTCCGCATGACGAGAACCTTGTGAAAGCCGAGAAAGATAAAGAAATTAAGTATCAAGACTTGGCACACGAGGTTGTCGACATATGGGAAGTTGACTCAGCAGTCATTGTGCCGATAGTCGTTACGGCCAATGGTTTAATAGCCAAGAGCAACATCGAATGAGGCTCTCGTTGGGCGGCTGGGTCAAGAGCCTGATACAGAAAGCGGTACTTCTGGACACGGCGCGTATTGTTAGGAAGGTCCTCTCTCTGAGGCCCTGAGCACCGGTAGCTTGGACCCTGTTCCCGATGCCGGTGGGCTACTATTTTTTATATTGTTTAAGGAAATATTTAAAAATGTAAATAATATGTATACATTAATATGAATTCTATAAATTCATCATATTTTAGTTCATCAGATTTTCATACAAAAATAAAAATATTTAAATTGAACGGTCTAAATGTTACGAAGTTTATGCGAAGCAAAAGAAAGCGATAGTAAAATAGCGAGGGGAGCGGGGTTAGGGCGGCGGGGGCGTTTTAGAGCTTTCAATTTAAATATTTTTATTTTTGTATGAAAATCTGATGAACTAAAATATGATGAATTTTTAAAAGTCATAGAACAAAAGTTGTTGATTATGATGTTAGTAACATATTCCTGAGAGGTTGTCAATGTTTTACAAATAACCCTGTATAGATGAATACACGTAATAATATTTATTATATTTTTAAATGTTTTATTCTTATTTTTATAGAAATCTTTATAGAAATATTCCCCTGTAACTTGCGGAGATCTGATAGCAGTCGCTCTTGTAAAGTACTGGTATTCAGACGCATCTGGTTAGACTGGAAGCTGACCCTAACATAGTTGGGAAAAGGCTAGGCAGAACACAGGTTATAGAAATATTTAAATATGAATAAAAGGAGTACCCTAAGCACCCTATTGCAATT
This sequence comes from Amphipyra berbera, assembly GCA_910594945.2. Taxonomy (NCBI): domain Eukaryota; kingdom Metazoa; phylum Arthropoda; class Insecta; order Lepidoptera; family Noctuidae; genus Amphipyra; species Amphipyra berbera. The sequence goes on along the minus strand of OU343128.1, from coordinate 16,525,537 downwards.
ATGGTATTAGGCACAATTATGGTGCCAGGTTGATCGCCCCTCACGACTCGCTTGCCCGACGACGCAATGGAATTGTATTCTTAAGCCGTTCCCCCACGGACTATATCAGTTTAACAGTTCCCAATTAATTCTTACTTGCAGGCATTGTTCTCGTGCCAACTTCAGATGGCACTTGCTTGAACTTCTTGGGGTATAAGTACCGCCGTCAACGAGTAACACACGGATGTAAGATACGATGGCAATGCTCAAAGCAATTCCGCAAATGCAAGGCAGCAATATTCACCGTAAATAATAGGATTGTTAAGAGTTATACTGAACATAACCACGCACCGCCACGCTATGAAACTTGGTAAATGTTAGATTAACGTTATGAATCTACTCTTTTTTGTCAATACGTGTCCTCGACAGTTTAAAATATTAAAAACTTATTATTTGAGGATTCAGGCTTTTATTTTGATATGGTTATAAAATCAGATCATTTATACATAAACATAATTAGCCCTTTACTGTCCCACTGCTTGGCACGGGCCTCTTCTCAGAATGAGAAGAGTTTAGTCCTTAGTCCATCACACGCGCCGCCCGAACAGAAACAGCCCCGAGAAGGCGGTGCGCAGTGTTCCGTGCGCGCTTCTCAGGAAGATGTGGGGCAAGGCTCCACGGAGGAGAGATCGGCAAGGGGCTGGCGGACCGGGACCTGCTAGGATTGCGATACATGCTTTTGCGAATCCTGCGACCCCGACCGACGGTCAGGAGGAGGAGCATCGTTGATTTTTAGCCAGTAAGAGTCCGGCAGACCTCCTCGCCTTCGCTGGGCAACGAACGGAGAATTTTCCAACAATAAAAAAAAGCCTTGATCCGCCACGCTTAATTAATATCTGGTTTAAATTATACTTTAATGAAATAAGATTTTAGTGTCACCCAACAGACAAAATAGTTACCCCGAGAGACGCCTTTAGTGACCCAGAAGAGGTCCTTGCTTTACTGTCACAAATTACGAAAAATACATAAGTTTTCTATTCAATATTAACACTTAAGTGAATGTTCAACCTACCTAGTCCGTTTGTTCTGTAAATAATTTGATTTAACATTGTGTATTTTACTATTTAAAATAAACTTTGATAATTATATTTTATCAAAATAAACCGTTAATAATTATTAGGTCTATTCGGATTTTAAGTTATTAGGTACTGTATTGTAAGTATTTGTTAAACTGAATTATTGATTCTTAATTTCAGTTAAAAAGCCTTTAACAGCATCGGAAAAGCAAAAACGATACAGACAAAAAATAAAACGTGATTCTGAAAAGTACGAAGAATTTAAAAGAAAAAAAAAGGCGTATTATCACAAGACAAAGAGACTTGTCAAAGACCTTACAATAAAAGAGAAGTACAATGCAAGAAAAATTTGGACACCTAAGAAGCAAATTTTTAGAGAAAACAAGAAAAATATAAATCGCCGTTCTGATGTAACACATCGTAGTTCCACGTCATCATCATCCTCTTAGCCTTTTCCCACCTATGTTGGAGTCAGCTTCCAGTCTAACCAGATGCGGCTGAATACCGGTATTTTATACAGAACGACTGCCATCAGACCTCCGCAACCCACTTATCCTAAGGTTAGACCGGTTGTCAGACTTTCGGCCTTCTGACTACTCGTAACGACTGTCATAGGTATCCGTATATCACCTGGGACCGACAGTTTAACGTGCTTTACGAGGCACGGAGGGGTCTCGATGTGTAACGAACGGTCCCATCTCCGGACTGACCGCGGCAAGCGCAGCTTAACCTCGCAATGATATGAACCGCGCAGTTGTTAATTAGCCATGAGCTCCTCACTTACTAGTAATTGTCTTTTGATTTTATTATATAGATTTCCTTTAATTGTTTAAAATGTATAAAAGATTGTGGTTGAACATTTTTGTGCAACTTTGTAAGTGACTTATTTACACAGGACTTTCTTGTGAACGTTTATTATATGTATTAATTTGTTAATGAGTTGTTGGTATGCCTTATATATAAATACATAAATAAATAAACATTAAACGTACTTATTTCAAAAAAATTATACTCTATTCTTTCATAATTAACATTAAATTAACGTAGCTAGTAACATTTTTGTAAAAAACCGTTATTTTTTGAATTTGTGACGAAATAAAGAGCATTATACAAATGTTTTATTTTCATATTTACATAATATTTTAATGCTATAATACTTAAATTTAATTCAGTAATACTTATATTTGCGCGTGTTTTAGCCAAATACTGAAACCCTACTCAATTTGAAGTTGCCATTAATTTCGTGCTGTCAATGTCGCTTTTTTTTTGTTACTAGGCCTGAGTTTGGCCGCCATCCCGCCTGATGTTAAGCGATGATGCGATCTACGATGGAGCATGCTTGCCCAGAAATAACCGATTCACTCGTGACTTGAAGACACCCAGATTGTAACTATCGGGGAACACCCACTCAGGCAGCGCATTCCACTGTTTGGCGGTTTTCACAATGAAAGTGGAATCAACACGCTTCGTTTGGGTTTTTGGTATATCAACCATGAACCGACGGCGCTTTGCCTTAAAGTGACGGTGACAGCACGAGACTTAACGGCAACTTAAAATGAGTAGCGTTTGAGTATTTTCCATTAATGTTACAATTAAGTATGTAGGCATTGGAAATGTCTAAGATTAATAACGCGATCTGTTCCAAGTTAATATCAATTATTATTTGATTGTTTTCTAGATCTCGTAACGTATAACCGTGGACATAATATGAACTTCAAGGGGTTTAAATTCCAACGGTGGATGACACAAGCATTTGGTACGCGCTGGAGATGCGAAAGATATTTCAGGGGATGCAAGGCAAGATTATACATTACAGACAATAAGATTGATAATTTAGGCGACCAACATAATCACCCGCGTCCATATTTTGATATAAAAGTTAAAAACCAAGTTGTGTAATTACTTAAAACCACATGAACTATTACTACTCCTTACTGTGCACGGAATATTATATTGTTTTTAAAAGTATTTTATGCTGAGCAAGCGTGCTCCATCGTAGACCGCATCATCGTTTAACATCAGGCGAGATGGCGGCCAAACGTAAGCCTAGTAACAAATAAAAAAAATGCTTTTCATTATTTTTAAACCCATCCCAAATTAAACTATATTTATACTAATTATTTTATTTCTTTTGGAGATCAGCAGTGTTTGAGGGTGATTACGAACATGGAAATATTCCGAAAATTACGAATTATTACTAAACCAGGCAATATTTTTTGCTCTGGCACCATTACATTATAGTGCATGCATTAAACATTCTAGTATTGTTACGTTGCCAGAGCAAAACATGTTGCCTGGTTTAGTAATAATTCGTAATTTTCGGTATATTTCCATGTTCGTAATTACCCTAAAGAACTATAACATAATCTTCACATATATGATCCCTAAAATATTCCTTAAATTGCGGTAAAATCCAAAAATTTAAAATATTTTTATAACCCCCTTCGAAATCAAATGATAGCTAACCTATGCTATGAGGTGAAATGTCCCTGATGGTGGTTGCATGTGCAGCATGGTGAATATACCATCGCTAAAGTCAAATCCAATGTTATCTAATGTTTTCACATCGTTTTCAGAACCGATCATTACACAATCGTCTAGAGGAGCTCGAATAATAACCTATAAGGGCTACAAATTTCGGAAGCATAGAGAATCTGGGTCGAGAGTAAGATGGTGCTGTAGTGAGCAGAGATGGGGTTGCAGTGCAGTGATATATACTGTGGATGACAGAGTAGTGTTAATGAATAGTGAGCATGCGCATTCACCGCCACTTATATGAACTGTATCTGGCAGTGTAGATAGGCCGTTTTTCAAGGTGTTGCCTTTGACAAGCTTAGCTATTATAGCAATACAGCCCGTCACACACGCAGCTATAATATATATATATTTAAAACCTTTATTAAAAACACAATATATTTTGACATATTAATATATATTATAGCTACGTGTATGACAGGCTTAATACGCCTGTTAATATGTAAATTGGTAGCTGTTAATATGGCAAGATTATACATTACAGACAATAAGATTGATAATTCAGGCGACGAACATAATAACCCGCGTCCATATTTTGATATAAAAGTTAAAAACCGAGTTGTGTAATTACTTAAAACCACATAATCTGTTACTGTTCTAGATTGACCCTGTGCACGGAATATTATATTGTTTTTAAAAGTATTTTTTGCTTTTTATTATTTTTAAATCCATCCCAAACCCAGTGAAAATGTGTGGTATTTTTTTAAATAAGTACACTATGCATTTACCACCGACAAACTGTCACACAGTTTGGTGGGTTTAATTTACTTGTAAAATGTGTTTATATATCAATAAATGTTTTAATTATTATTATAAGTACAACATGCAATTTTTTAAAAAGTATACCATGAAACGTTTTGCTGGGGTGTCCGAAGTTACCTTATATCTGCACCAGAGATAATTAGCATCATGTCACTGACAACGCCATTGGCTTAAACTCCTAATGATATGATAATATAATTTTTGTAAAGCTCGATCGATACAATAACGTTGGAGCCACATTGGCGGACTTCGACGAATGTTCGCGTTGTCGCGTCATGTCTGACCAATCAATTCATCACATTGCGTTTCGATGTTGGGGCCACATTGTCGGATTCACGAACGTCCACGTTGTCGCGACAACACGCCACGTATGTTCGTGTGACAGTGTGGCCTCGGGGTAAGAAGAAGACTGTATTTAACAGTTTAAAAACGTTTGATGAACAATGTATGAATTTTAAATAACAGTCAAGCGCCATTCATCTAGAAGTTCATTTACCACATATTTTTTACAGTATCTAATATCTATTTTTGCTTTCAGATTATTCCCTGTTATATGAAGAGGGACGGTTTCTGTGTTACAAGGGGTACAAATTCACCCGACATAAAGTAAGGGGTCACAAGATAAGGTGGCAATGCTCGAGACAAAGGCATGCACGATGCAAAGCGGCAATATACACTGTGAATCATATGATTGTTAAGTGTTACACGGAGCATAACCACCCGCCGCCGACCAAGTGGTAAAGAACGAGGAAATAGAAAAAAAGCTAGATGGACAGACGACTTGGTGAAGGTAGCTGGGAGTCGTTGGAAGCAAGCGGCATGTATAACCTGGCTTTGATAACTGTGCACTTGTCAATTTCAAAATATTACCATCATGGGTACTTTCGAAGCTGTAGGTACTTGGCAGGCGCCGGTGGAGAGGTGAAGAAGTAAGCGAGCGGGTGAATTTTGATAGCTATAAGTGTATTCAGAAAATTAATTATGAATTCAGAAAATTAATTTTCTAATCCGTGACCCTAAATATGACCTAAATTGTAAAAACAGCTGATCATAGCTATGGACAGATAGATTTTTGCATATTTTTTACGAAATCTTTGAAAAGCTATTTCTCTTAAACTATCGAGTTTAGGGGAAGTTGTAGAACAAAAAATATCTCTTATTATGGATTCCATAACACCCTTTCGGCTTAGTACCCCCTTTCCGACTAACCTTGTATAGCCGTTGTGGAAACCAATGGGTTAGGCCTTTGTTCAGCAGTGACCATCCTTCGGTTGATATGATGATGTTGGTTGTAGTAAGTAGATAATAAAATAATGATACATACTTTTTAACTAGGTTCGTATTAAGACAGATTCTCGGTCGATATTAAGACTTTCGGAAGTGATTTCATGTTTAGGAGTATGCATTGCACTCGACTGCGAGGAATGACGTAGATCCAAAACGACTCTAAAACATTTTTAGTACCTAAGTCTAGTAGGTATAAGGGTGATAGTATAAGTAGGCGATAGTGTATTTGAAAGTGGATTATGTATTATATAAGATCTTTCGAGTGGAGTTGTCGGTAAAGCAGAAAAGCAGGACAAAATGACACTTTAATAAGTAGACGGATCAAAATTTAAAATATTATGAGCCGGTTTCTGAGTTGAGAATTATAAGATAAGCAGAACTTAAGTAAAATTTGACCGTAGATTATAGAACACATCCATGCTCAAATGTTACTTAAGTTCTGCTTTTAGAATTCTCAACAAAGAAACCGGCTGTAAATCTATCGAAGCCTGACCGGAGAATAGAAACGTCTTTTATAAACGATTGTTTCATGAAATGACACTGTTTTATGAAATTACACTGTTTCATGACATGACACTGTTTTGTAGAATGACACTTTCATGAAATGACATTGTTTCATAGAATTACACTGTTTCATGAAATTACACTTTCAAGAAATGACACAGTTTCATGAAATGACAGTTTCATAAAATGACACTGTTTCATGCAGTGACAGTTTCATGAAATGACAATGTTTCAAGAAATAACACTGTTAAATGAAATGTGCATCACGATGTCCCGAATTCTAAGTTCATATTTACTTTGACATATCCACCGAATGGTAGTATAAGCTGTCCAGGCATGAACTTTTAAGTTGACAAATAGATTTTTAAATATTTGATAAGTATCATTTATTTAAAATTTTCTCATGTTTAGATATAGTTTTTTTTTATTACTTATAAGATATAAATATAATTGTTTTGTATTTTTGGTTTATCTTTATGTCACGTATATCTCATTTATGTTTTAATTGATATTAATTACATTTATTTCAACAGCAGATTTTTTTTATTTTGTAACTCCGTTCCTATTAGCCCATAGCTAGATGGACTGGTGATCTGGAGAAGGTATCTGGGGCTAACTAGATGCGGAAGGCAGACACCGGGGAATGCAACTTAGAAGACGCCTTTGTCCGGCAGACTACAATTGGCTGAATTGGTTGATTGATTAAAGTATCAAACGTCATTGATTCATCAACGATTTGCTGTCAGCGCTCTGACAGAATCTGATTGAGGATTTCCAACAATCCTTTAGGGCAGGGGTCGGCAAGCTTTTGAGACGGAAGAGCCAAAATTTGCAATTTACGTTTCAGTTTTTAAAGAGCCACAAAAAAATTTCGTTTCTATATTATAGTATTTGCTTATACAGGGTGTCCAGTAATTAATGGATAACCTTGAAATGGCGTTTAGCAAAAATAATAACCTTTAAAAAAATACAAAACGAAAATACATTTACATATAGTTACTATATCTATCTCTCAGTCATAGTCAGTATATTTCAGTCATACTATATTATAGTACTCAATTATGGATCGATTGAACGATTTTAAGGGTTTTGATGGTAAAATATATTTTTTTGGGTATGGAACTGGAGAGCCGCTACTTTACATCGAAAGAGCCGTATGCGGCTCGCGAGCTGCAGGTGGCTCGCGAGCTGCAGGTTGCCAACCCCTGCTTTAGAGTCGACGATTTATGTTTGATTTCAGTAATCACATAATTCATGTAAAGTCGTATTCGTAGGAACGTATTCACAAACAACACTCGAGCACAACTCATGCGACTCTTTTACTGTGCGAACGCTCTGCTTTGAATACGGCTCCATAATTGGTTGCCCTTATGTTGCCAGTCAGCAAGATTAGTAGCGTGGCAGACTACCCAGAATGCGCCAGACGTAGGTATCGTATCGGCAAGGCTCTTTTAATGCAGTGCTAAAACAGATTTTTTCTGCAATAATATAGAAACAATTTCTTGTTTTCAGACTTCTTTGCGACTTTTGAAGATGGCCGGTTTGTTTCCTACAACGGGTATAAGTTCACCCGGCATAGAGTAACAGGGCAAAAGATTAGGTGGCACTGCGCTAAACAAAAGCAAGGATGTAGGGCGGCCATATTTACTATAGAAAATCAAATTATTAAAGGTTATACAAATCATAATCACCCACCACCGTTGAAGTGGTGAGGTGGTGTAAATGAGGTTTTTTTACTAAAGTACTGCCTCGTTGGTCTAGTGGTGGCAAGCGCGACTGCTGATCTTGAGGTCCTGGGTTCGATCCCCAGGTCTGGCAAAGTGTTATTGGGTTTTTCCGTGTGGAATTCCTCAATAGCAGCCCAGAGTTTAGATTTGTGCCCGGTTGATGGCAATAGGCTCGCCCACTATTTGGTGGGAGTTAAACATAAAACGGCGAAATGAGGGTGTTACTATACATCTCTGCCCTACCCTTCGGGAAATACAGGCGTGATGTTATGTTATGTTGGTAAAGAATATACATATACCTATCTTTTTGTACATTAAAGAAATTGTTGAAATTTAGATTTTTTTTTATATATTTGCTTTATTTTATTTACATCTCTTATATTTTATAAGAAAAAACTCCACAATATCATCAAAACATACATTTTATTAACTTTAGGAATATAGGTTTTAGGTGACCTGTACACGGGCCGCTCGCCACAGCCAAAACCGGCCGGCCACATGCTGCGGGTTACATTTTCCATACAAAAAACTGCATGCGACTGGCTGTGTTTGTCGTGTTTTCAGCTGAGAAAATATTCTTATCATGCAATAACGTGCCGATGCATGCGAAAGCTGATTCGATGTGAAAATATGTATACCTATGCATGTTCATAAAAATGCCCATTTTTAAACGTTTATAATTAGTTTCACTTCGTATATTTGTTTGTTTGACACAAATCTTGCGACAGATTTTTCAACTACTTCTGCTTAACTGATTCTCCTGAAACTTCGCACACGAATTCAATTCCCGTGACAATACAACTTTATAATAGTTTTAACCTTCAATCGTCAAATCCTGATGCTGCAGAGGTACTGCAAAATAAAACCGTTTAACTTAAAAGTCGTTTTAAAGGACTATCTATGAGTGAAATGCTAAGTAATGCTGATAAGTGCGTTTGTTATTGTATGTACATTGTTATTTTGTGCAAAACTTTGCGTCTTCTTTTCGTGTGGTCAGTGACTAACCTGGTATCAGAGTTTATGCCGCCCATGAGCCTTTGACTTGACTTCACATGCCGTCGAGAAATATCTCTCAGGCATACCGGTTTCCTCACGCTGTTTTCCTTCACCGTTTTTAAGCAAGTGATTATCATACAATACGCACATGAATCCGGAAAGTGAGAGGTGCGTGCCTTGGGTTCAAACTCGAGACCTATGACTTAGCAGTCCGACGGTCATATGACTAGGGTATCCCTGCTAGTTAAAAACTAACTAAACTTGTTAACTTTGCGTGATCAGTGTAAATCATGGTCTACATAAGTACAACTGAAATCTAATTTTGGATTAAAATTAAAATAAATCCATGAAGCTATCTATTTGTGTGAAAAGAAAAGTACCATCTATCTCACGTTCCAGCATAAACATAAACATAATTAGCCCATTCCTGTCCCACTGCTGGGCACGAGCCTCTTCTCAGAATGAGATGGATTTAGGCCTTAGTCCACCACGCTGGCCTGGTGCGGGTTGGCAGACTATAAACACCATCGAGAACTTTATAGAGCCCTCTCAGGTGTGCAGGTTTCCTCACGATGTTTTTACTTCACCGTTAGCGCAAGTGATAATCAAATTCTGATCCGCCCACATGGTACCTTTTTTTAAAATATTTAATTATTATTTCAGCTAACGCGGTGTTCACACGGTCTAAGAGAGGGGCTCATATAATCGTATTAGAAGGATATACATTCGCTCGCCACTTAGACTTGGGGATCAAGACTCGTTGGTATTGCTCCACGAACGCCAAGAAAGGGTGCCGAGCAGTGATATTCACCATCAATAACGAGATCGTCAAAGTCAATAATACCCACAATCATAACCCTAACTGTTTGTCAAATTTATAACTTTAGAAATAAATATATTCTTAAGAAGTATTCCTGAATGTTCTGGGCATGAGCTGAGTATGTACAATTGGTGTCCTCTATAGAAAAAGATCGAAACGCCATTCCGAATTTGACCAGAACTGATGTAGGCATGTACCTTACAATTCTATCCCAACCAAATGGCGGCGATGCAAAATCAAAAATCAAAATCAAATTTTTTTATTTCACATAAACCAATACAGGTGCTTATGAAACGTCGAATTTAGGTGCACGGTTCCAATTAGTTGTTTCCTATGGAGAAGAGCCGGCAAGAAACTCCATGGTTACTCTTTTAAAAATAATACCTTTAACAATTTCAGTGGATACAGTACAATGATTTAGGATAGTGAGAGAACAATGAGGTCCTGACCACAGACCAATGAGTAATATAGTACTAAAAGACTTGAGTACAAAAACTAACAAACAAAAATAAAATTTAAAAAAAAGTAATATGAATAATATGTATATTGTAGTAATTTACAAATTTATAGATGCAGGTCCACAAAGTTCTCACATTTACAAAAGTGAAAAGGAAGCTAAACTATATAAAACAATTGACATAATTAAATGTCATCAAATGCGAAGAGTTTGTTCAAATTCGTGGCTCATGTCATGTCTTGTGAAAGTATAATTGTTTAGGATATGATGGGGCTGACATACGCTATGCGTAAAAGTCCCTATAAATAAACAAATAAAAAAAAAAGAATCGCCAATTGACCAATAGCCCCGTGATACAGAACGATTCGATTAGTCAGTCATCGAACGATTCGGTTTGCTGTCTCTTTTTCTCTCGTTACGAGAATCATAAGAAGAAACGAGATAACAAACCGGATCGGTCTGCAACTGGTTATCATAAAGGTTCTGAATCGGAAGGCTGGTCGCCCGGCTGGTTGAAAGCTATGTCAGTCCGGTACGCTTTATTGACGCTTGCATTGTCTAGTAATCAGAAATTTTGTCTAAGGTCTAAAAACATCAGGGGTGTATACTCCGTTTTTTAAACCCCGTGATTAAATTGACAGGCACAAATATGTCGAACTTGAAAATTTCAGAAACATTATTTTCAAGTTTAACATTTGTGTCTGTCAATTCAGTTTTTAGACCCACTAGCGTTTATCTGAGGGATAAGTTAGACGTTTTGACAGAATTCCTGTTCAAAAGCTGTCAAAATATCTAATTTATTCCTAGGATAAAAGTTATTCGAAGTTGGTAAAATCGGCCCTCAGAAGAATTAGGATGTATAGATTGTTATACTTTAGATAGGAGCTTTTTTATTACAAATAATAATATAACTTAGTTTCCTTCAAATCTCAGTACTATTTAATTATTCTTTCAGGCAAGCGTATAATTAGGGTGGTATTCACACATACTAAAAGAGGGGCCCCTACAATTATTATAGCTGGGTACCGATACGTCCGCCACTGCGATTTGAGGGACAAGACTCGTTGGTATTGCGCCACGCATCTTAAGAAAGGTTGCAGAGCAGTCGTATTTACTTGCAACAACAAGGTCATACGAATCAAAAATAACCATAACCACAAACGTCAGTAGACCAGAGTATTTGTGAATGTTAATACTTTTCTAAGAAATTTTTTTTTAAGAAAACAATGTGGTCTTAATAGTTAATAATCTATGTTTTATAAGCATTGATGAGAATGCAAAAGTCCTAATTTGCAATCATTATATTAATCATCATCATCTTCATGCCCTGGTCCCAAGTTACTTGGGGTCGGCGCAATGTGTTTTCCTCTTCCATTCTTCCCATTATCATTTACTCCCTTATCTTTCATATCCTCCCTCACACAATCAATCCATCTTTTCTTTGGTCTCCCTCTCCTCCTCCGTCTATCAACATTCATATTCATCACTCTCTTACCCTTCGTTTACACCTAAAAACAAGTTGTAAACATAATTTGTGTAAAGATCTTTTTAAAAGAAATTACTTAGTCTTAACACTTAATGATCATGTGTACTATGCGTGCCAAATAAGAATAGCACTGTCAAGACGCCATTTTGTTCCGCAATACTCGTGAACTTCATTACCAAAGTATTAGGTGTGCAAAAAAGTAAATAAAGAAATTATATTCAGTTTAATTATTTTTGTTCACTTTTTTGGATATTTCTTATCAATTTTTCGCCAAATTAATAACACAGTAATTATATTATTATTATGGCGACATATTAGGGTGACCAGTAGCATTTCGTGAAGTTAACTATATACTATATTGGTTCATTTCTTTAATGAATACTGTTTTCAAATATTATTAAATTATCCAAAATTATCTATTTATGGAATTCAATAAATAACATTTTATAAAAATGAATGTAAATAATAATGAAATCTATGAATAAAAAAATAGAACTTTTTTTTTCATAGTATTTTTTGCTGGCAGTACCAATTTGACAGCTATCGTGTGAAGTTGTAGCAAGCGCGATCCTATTCTTATTTGGCACGCATAGTAAAATATTTTAAATTAGTGTTTTAAAGATCTACACACTTGTTTGCTACTTAAAGTATGCATATTAGTGATATTTTTTTCGAAAAAATATCTGATACATGTAGAATATATGTTTTATACCTAGGTGTAAACGAGGGGTCACATGTGTTTTATACCTCCTCATCACATACCTATACAAAGACAAACATCATATTATTATATTAGTATTAGACAATCATTATATTAATAAATAAAATAAATATCTATGTCGACAACATTTATATTCGGAAATTGAATCGAGGTTTTTAATTTGTAGAAAAAAAAATACGGCGGAAAGCTAATTTTGTGCCATAAAGTGCCATTGAGTCAGAAATATTTTTGTTAGTCAAGATGTACCTATTTCAGGGCTGATACGAAAATCTATGTTTTGTTCTATTAATATACTTAATTAAACTGTTACTAGTACTTTTTTATTTTGCGAATTATTTGCACCGAATACAGAATCCGTCCCATTAATAATTCTTGGGAACGAGTATTCCCAAGGAGGGTTGATGTCAGGCAGGCGACCGATCATAAAACAATAAGCCAATATCTCTAACAATATGGATTTGTGAAGTACATGTTGTGCCGACCCCACCTAGTGTGGGATAAGGGCAGGAAGAAGAAGAAGAATCATTTTTGCTAAACAATATAATGTTAGTAGAAGTAGAGCTCATTTTGTAAGAGTTCGCTAAGGAAAGTACTACCACCATAACTATTGCTGCAGCCACGCCGTATTGCTATGTTACGGTTTAAACAATAAGTGATAGCCTATTGGTGTGACCGTCGGAATGCCAAGTTATAAGTCTTGAGTTGGAACCCAAGGCACGCACCTCTGAGTTTTCGGATTCATGTGCGTATTGTATAATTATCACTTACTTAAAAACGGTGAAGGAAAACATCGTGAGGAAACCGGCATGCTTGAGAGATATTTCTCGACGGCATGTGAAGAAGCCAAGTCAGAATGGGTCTCTGACTGAATGGGCGGCATAAACTCTCACACCAGGTTAGTCACTAACCACACGAAAAGAAGAATAAGTGCTGATGAAAATACAGGCAGATAAGACTTTCCAACTTTGTCTCTTAGGTTGGCAAAGCAACAACAATCCCCTTAGTGTTGTAGGTGTATGCTTACGCCGGGAGTAGCAAACACTTTGTTACCGTGCTTCGGGTGAAGATCTCAGCGAAAGCGTAAGTCCAGGAATGTGTGGCCGGCTTTAGGATTTTTCTCGATGGGTCTCTTGGACGCAAAGAATATCGCAGTGAGTTTTGCGGCAGACATCGGAGAGAAGTTCTGATAACGCTAAACTCATAGCTAAGTTCTGGGCTAACTCAATTTAGATTGTCATTGACACGCTAAGAAGAAGAATAGGAGGCGGTAACCACTTTCCATCAGGCGGGCCATCAACTTGTTTGGTAACCTATCACTTAAAATAAAAGAAAGGAAACATTACTGCTACTGTAAAGTTGGCGTTAACCCGCCCCACAACTAGCTAGGCCCCGCGCATCCCTTAAATTCGGTACTACGCAGCTTACGCCTGGATGTAAGAATGTATTAGAGAACAACCTTCATTCATTTTTGTCACTGTTTGGCTATCAAAATTTTTCTCACATCTGAAGATAACTTTTGGAAGTTTTGTCAAACCCTACCCATTGTTCTACATTCATAATCACACAGAGTCAGTATAGTGCTTTAGGGTAATTGCGACCATGGGAATATTCCGAAAATTGCGAATTACTACTAAACCAGGCCATATTTTTTGCTCTAGCAACATTACATTACATTGCACTATACATTCTAGCATTATTACGTTGCCAGAGCAAAAAATATTGCCTGGTTTAGTAGAAATTCGTTATTTTCGGAATATTCCCATGTTAGTTATTACCCTATACCACTAAATAAAATTATACTTTGTCGGAACAACCCGCATCTTATTGACAACGGAACGTGTATATTGGGTTTTAGATAACAACATCGGTACATACTTTGCTTGAATTTGCATCTTATTTTATATTTCTTCTAACAATTCTTTCTTTCTTTCTTGCAGTGCTCTTCTATCAAACGGAGAGAGGGGCCCGAGTACTCGTATTTGGTGGATACATGTTCTATCGTCACCGCGACATGGGTTTTAAGACACGATGGTATTGCGCCACTGACTACGCCAAAGGGTGCAAAGCGGTCATATACACCGTCGACGACAAAGTCATCAAATTTAATAATGCGCATAACCATTGTAGACTTAAGGCGCCTCTCTAGAGAAGGCGCCTCTCTAGAGAAGGCGCCGAAAGTATCTGATACGATTTTAAGGACTAATTACATTAATCAGCATCAATTCGCAAAAAACTAAATGGTTTTAGACACACTTATCCGCATCACCTGTGATATCTCGTGTGTTCAACTGAGAAAATTTTCGATTTCATGTGTGTATTGTATAATTATCACTTACTTAAAAACGGTGAAGGAAAACATCGTGAGGAAACATATTTCTGCATATATTTGTAAGATATTTCTTGACGGCATGTGAAGCCAAGTCAGAGACCCATGGACAGCATAAACTCTGGACAGCAGGTTAGTCTCTAATCAAATGAAAAAAAAACTGCGAATCAAATCTACAACATGCATTATGACGCATACGAAATCTGAATAGTTGCGAAAAGCTAAACACAAGAGTACGCATATACAAAAATAAATTCTATGGGTGAAGTGTGGATTGATTCTGATAACTTTATTATTGTATAGGTATATATCTTATTATTTTGTGCAAAACTTAGCATGGTCTACATAAATACAACTGGAATCTGACTTTGGATTAAAATTAAAATAAACCTTTGAAACCATTTATTTATATTAAAAGTAAAGTGCCATCTAACACATGTTCTAATAGTCCGCGCACAAGTGCTAGTCACCTCCTGAGGTATGAGAGCGGCAGGAGGGGCGTGCGAGCAGTAGACAAGACAAAGCAAACTGACAGAGCGCGTCTATTGTTTTGCACCCCCCTCCTGCCGCTCTCATACCTCAGGCGGTTACTAGCACTTGCGCGCAAACTATAACAAATACGGTAGAATGGGGTTACTTGGATCAATTTCAAAATTGAAATGTATTTTTCTCTTGAAATATGAGAGCAAAAAAAATTAAATAAATGGGCAAATACTGATTTTGTTTATTTTGTCTATTTCTTGAATAAAAATATATTTTTTCTTATTACTTTTTGAGAAATAAAATAAAATGTTCATGATAAATGCTAAAATTTGATTGGGTTTACTTTGATACCTCCCGTTTTTCTAAGGAATTTGAAAGTAACCCCAATAAGGAATAAATAATTAAACAAAACTATTACCGACATATTTTCATCAACCGGCAACCGGTAAAAAAATAATCGGAAGAATTCGTACAATTTGTGTTTTATCACGACACGAAGTTTTGATCAAAGTAACCCCCAGGATTCAAAGTCACCCCATTCTACGGTAACTTTAAATCTACCTTTTATTTAATTATTCTTTCAGCTAAGGCGATGTTCACATGGTCTAAGAGAGGGGCTCGAATAATCGTATTAGATGGATATTCATTCGCTCGCCACTTAGACTCAGGGATCAAGACTCGTTGGTATTGTTCCACGAACTACAGGAAAGGGTGCCGAGCAGTGATATTCACCATCCATAACAAGATCATCAAAGTCAATAATACCCACAATCATGAGCCTAACTGTATGTCATGTTTATAACTTTAGAAATAAATGTATTCTTAAGAAAAATTGGTGTTCTCAATAAAAAATTACCGAAACGCTAATTAAACCAATGGGAATGACACTACAGGTCGCTCGACTGGTCGTAAGTTTTTTTATGCCAGTCCCGTACGTTTTATATACTTACATTGTCTAGCAATCGGAAATTTTGTCTTAAATCCGTTTTTGAATTGACAGACACAAATGTCAAACTTGAAATAATTGGCCTAAAAATTTCAAGTTTGACATTTGTACCTGTCAATTTAGTCTGCAAGATTGCAAAAGGACTGTAAAATAATTGATAATATTTTATCCGCTAAATCATCCAGAAGGATGGGGTAATAGAATTTAAGGGGTACCTCAATAACTTTAGAAGCTTCCTTTTTTACAAATAACAATAAAATATCAATTATTCTTTCAGGCAAGTCTGTGGTTAAGGTGGTCTTCACACTGTCTGAAAGAGGGGCCCGTACAATAATTATAGATGGGTACCGGTACATTCGCCATTGCGATTTGAAGTACAAGACTCGTTGGTATTGCGCTACGCATAACAAGAGAGGGTGTAAAGCAATCGTATTTACCTGCAACGACAGGGTCATCCAAATAAAAAATAATCATAATCACAAACGTATGTAGTGCAGTGTATTAAATTAATGTGAATGTTAATACTTTTCTAAGAAATAAAGATTTGTGAAAAAACTGCTGTCTTAATAGTAAAGTACCTGGATGACCGAGCCTTGCTCGGTTTTTTTTTGGTAAATCGTGTTTTTTGGAAAGAAAAAAAAGGGGAAATAGAAAAAGAAGGAACTTGAAAACAAAAAGGGAAAAATATAATATCGTCTGGCTTCGAACCGAGATTTTCTGGTTTCGGGACCGCCCTATTTCCCACCTGAGCTATTACAACCTTGAAGATGGTGGCGAAATTTACATTCATATTCTAATGATATTGTAGCAGTTTTTCATTGCCTGAAAACACGGATAAAACGACGTTTTTTAAAAATGAAACCTAGCTAGATCGACTTATCGCCCCCGAAACCCCCAGCATACTAAATTTCATGAAAATCGTTGGAGCCGTTTCCGAGATTCAGATTATATATATACAAGAATTGCTCGTTTAAAGGTATAAGATACCTAATCTATGTGTTGGACGCATTGATGCAATAACCTACAAGTCTACAAGTCCCAATTCGCAAATTATTATTCTTAACCTTGTGTCATGCGTAAGTGATAAATACGCCGCAACGCGATACGGCGAACGCGGCGAATGCGATCAAAACAAAGGCATTCCCTACTGGCGGCCTTTGTAGCAAGACGCGACGTACTGTCGACAAACCTCTGTAATTATAGGTACTTTAATAAATGTCTACGATGACATCAATAATATTGGGAAATTAAATCAAGGTTTATTATTTGCAGTTACAAATAAATTTTGAATTTTAGAGAATAGAAATTCAATTTAAATTAATGGGAACCGGTTGACAGCTAATGTCAATTCAATTCTTTATTGACGTTTGTATTCTCTAGCGATCAACAAATTGCGCAACACACTCGCAATCGCAAAAGTTTAGATTTTGATAAGTCAACAATTTCCATGGCAAAATATTTATTGACAATATGACTTCTACACAACTGTGCACCAAGGAATGAATATTGTCTTATTGTCAAAATGGAAACTATTGAAATCACGAGGGTGTATCTTGGCTACACCTCCCGATGTTTTACTCAAGAATTAAACAATTAATAAAGTATGTATTTTAGATGAATTTCCTTGAAGTCTCTTAATTCTTTTATTTTATTATTTCAGAAGCAATTCTCACACGATCTAAGAAGGGTGCTCGTATAATAATGCTGGCTGGGTACCGGTTTCTTCGCCACTGCGCATTAGGAATCAAGACTCGTTGGTATTGCGCCACGCACCACAGTAGAGGGTGCAAGGCAGTCATCTTCACTATTAGGAATGACATTGTTAAAATTAACAACGATCATAACCACTAACTACTACTATACTCTATTTAATATAACAAAATGTATAGAAACAAGCAACACGTTTGCGTCGAGCAGGGTTTCAACACACTTTTATCACAGTGCCTCGTTGGTCTAGTGGGGGCAAGCGCGACTGCTGATCGTGAGTACCTGCGATCGATCGCCAGGTCGGACAAAGTGTTATTGGATTTTTCCGTATTGAATTCTTCAGTAGCAGCCCGGAGTTTGGATTTGTACCCGGTTGATAGCAATAGGCTGGCCCCCTATTACATGGGACATAATCATAACGGCGAAATGAGGGTGTTACTAGTACACCTCTGCCCAACCCTTCGGGGAATACAAACGTGATGTTATGTTATGTTATTATCACAGTCTAGCTACTCTATACTATCGTCCATCGGGGTGACGTCATCTCCTGAGCTTCCTTTGAAAGCTGTCAATGTTAAACTCTCGATGAACCACTGTATGGAGTAAGTTATATAGGTAGTTCACGCGCAATTGCTAGTGACCTCATTAGGTATGGGAGCGGCAGGGGTGGTACGCGTTGTAGACAAGACAAAACAAATTGATAGAGCGCGTCTATTGTATCGCACCCCCCTCCTGCCGCTCGCATACCTCAGGTGGTGACTAGCACTTGCGTGCAGACCATAGTTACACTGTGGTATTATGTCAATCAATAAACTGAAATTCTAGGTACTTGAAGAATGGTTCAAAAGATATTCGTGCCTCGGTTGGCCACATTTTGCCTATTGTTATATTAAATGGAGTATAGTGTTAATTATTATTAATATTATTTTCGTGTGGTTAGTGACTAACCTGGTGTCAGAGTTTATGCCGCCCATGGGCCTCGGACTTGACTTCACATGCCGTCGAGAAATATCTCTCAGGCATGCCGGTTTCCTCACGATGTTTTCCTTTACCGTTTTTAAGCAAGTGATAATTATACAATACACACACGAATCCGAAAAGTCAGAGGTGCGTGCCTTGGGTTAGAGCTCGAGACCTGTGACTTGGCAGTCCGATGGTCACACCACTAGGCTATCACTGCTGCAAATAGTGTTAATTTAAATATAAGTCTGATTTTCATAAAATAAAGTTATTTTATTAGTAAAAGAAATTGTTATTTGATTGATAACGTAAAAATCTGTCCTTTCTGTGTTATTATAACATTCTGGTGGGCAAAGAAAGAAAGATGAAAGAGATGCGACATTTTTCAAAGTTTTAATAAATTCGCTTTTATTTCGGTGATGGGTCGACGTAGCCGATGTCGTGGTTACAGTAATTGATAGCGATTTTTAGTTTAAAATAGGTAGTACATTTTTTATTGTATTTTTTTTTCAATACTACCTCCCATCTTGGGATAACTGCCAACTAGCGCAACCAATGACGTTTATTTTTCGGCGTGTTTAATTAATGGTTTCAAAAGTTTTGTCTTATGAACATTGATTAAAAGTGACGTGCCAGTATATGCGATCCTTCTAGCTAAATTGACGGTATCGTCATCTATCCAGGCAAAAAATTATCGACGGCAGTTCCTTTATTGGTACTAAAATATGATCGATAATCGAATGGCAGACATCAGAACTGATATCGACTGCCGCAAAGAACAGTATTGAAACTGCAAAAACGCGATTTATTTACACCATTGAAAAAAGAATATAAAATTAGCGGATACATTAAAAAAATATTTAAGAAGTCTTTATTTGAAGAAATTTTAAATTGAACAAATCGATACTTCACACGTTGCGCGTCGAACACCTTTGAAAGTGGTACTTTCAATGATGTTCCGTCATTCCGTGCGAACGTGTTGCGCGAGCGTCCCAAACCTACCCGAAATGACCCGAATCGTTCGTTAGTGTTCGCCGCGATTTGGCGGAGTGAGGTCGTGTTAGTTTAATTTAGTTCGCTTTGTTACGTTTAGAGTTTAGTTTGTTTCTTTTATTTCTAATATTTAGTTAAAATTAATAGTCGGGGTAAGTAGCTTGTAAAATTGATTAAATTAAATGAAAAACCTAATGAAACAAACCACAATGGTAATTCTTGTAAGTGTCTAAAATCTAAATAATAGTAGTTTATGTAATGAAACCGTCTCTTGCTTATTAGTAATAGTGCTTATTATTTCAATACTGTTTTATTTTATTTGAAATATATTTATTTTGGTGCTTTTACGTTATTATTATAAGACACGTGGTATTATTGAAAGTGGTAGTTTCGATATTGTTCGAATACATACATAAACTACATACATACATAAACTCACGCCTTTTTCCCATGGGGGTAGGCAGAAACTATAGAACGCCACATGCTACGACTCTTACATACCCCTTTCGCTTCATCCACATTCATACATCTTGTCATACACGCACGCCGGTTGAGAGTACTACGCACCTGACCTTTGTGAAGAACATCACCAATAACATCGATGTATGTCCTTCTAGGACGTCCTCTACCGGCGTTCCCATTAACATCCGCCTTATAAATTTCTTTTGTTAATCGCCGTTCACTCATTCTCTCAACATGGCCAAACCACCTAAGCATACTCCTTTCAATTTTTGTTACTACATCATCTTTTAAACCGCAACTTTGTCTAATCTCTTCATTTCTCAATCTATCATTCAAAGTTACACCGCACATACTTCGCAATATATTATGTGCAGTTTCATAATTATCGAAAGTGGCAGTTTCGTTAAGGTTCGTATAATTTTGATGATATGTATAGTATTATAACTATCGAAACTGAAACTTTCGATGTTTTTCTAGATAGTTAATATATCAAATCTACCACTTTCGATGTTGTTTTACGTTGGACATTGATTTGATTAGCAGATTCGATCGGTTAACTGATTTTATTTATTAGTATTTAATATACTTTTTTATTTAAATTATGTTTTATTTCTTATTTTAGAATCTCCTGTGCCATATAATGATGAAAAATGGACTATTTTAAATAATTTGTTGTGTGAGGACAGCTCTGTGTTGGATGAGAAGGATGATAAAACAAGTAATGATGTAGCAAATAACTCTAGTACGTCGCAGGCTACGACAGATGGCGACAAAGCTACCGATTATTTAGTAAGAGAATCCAACAACTTACCTTTTATGTCAGAGGATGAAAAAAGGAATGACTCGAGCGCATTTGGTAGTGAAGAAGGTACACCAATCCCATCGCCTTCTTCTCAACAAGATTTTTACAATGAATCACTACATACTGAAGAACTTGGCAATATTTTAAGTGTAAACTCTTTAATTTCCGTATCTACAAATGAAAATCCTATCTCTCCTAATGTATCTACGATACGCAAACGTAAAGCTACTTATAAAACTGATCCTGGTAGAAAACAGCACTTTAAGCAATGGACAGATATTCGAAGAAAATTACTGACGAATTCCGGTAAGCAATATACTTCAAAAAGGGGAAAGAATGTATCGGCTAAGACCTTAAAACAAACGTGTTTTGCAACTTGCAAGCTTCAATGTTCAGACAAATTTACAGATAATATCCGTACAACAATTTGAAATCAGTTCTGGCAACTAGCAGATCACACAAAACGATGGGAGTACATAAAAAAATTTACTAAACAAATTGAAAAGAACAGGAAAACCACCGATGGTCCGTCTAGGCGCAATTTCACCACAAAATACTACCTACCCTTGCCTATGGATAGTTCTAATTATGAAGATCAGCAAGTTTGTATGAAAATGTTTTGTGCTACTCTTTCCATAACAGATCAAACAATTCGCACCGCACATGACGAACTAGATGCTTGTGGAACTACCAGCAGTGACAATAGAGGGAAATACTCAAACCACGTAAAAAAAACTTGATGTGGTAATGATTCGAAGTGTGTGCGACCTTAGAAGAGGAAACGAAAATGTATCAGGGAGCGATGATGATGATGAGGATGATAATAATGATTAGATTAACTAACTGTAGGCAAATAAATAGTCTGATTTTAATTAATTATAAAATATGATGATTTTTGATATTTTTTTATTTGACTCAAAGTTAATTGTTTTTTTAAGTTTATGGTCCAGAGCGATATTTTATTTAGTTTAAACACGAAATATTAATTAAATATATTTTTTACTACTATTTTTTTACTGTTATAAGCAAAGCAGTTAAGTTGTAAGAAAACTTAGTTTAATTATTATTTTGTTAAGAAAATAATCGTATTTTGTTAACAAAAACTATAAAATAGGTAAAGGCTCAATTTGCTGTGTGACTTATTTTGTTTTGAATATTTAATATCTATAAATCGGTTGATCTCGTTTTTAAAACTAAGTGCAATGTAGAAGAAGTCTGTAATGTTTTTATGTTTTTTTATTGTTTTTTTTTTGCACTATATTGAAATATTTAATTAAATATTCTGAAAACTTTATGGAAAATGTGATTCTTATTGATCATACCTAAATTGGGATAAAAATAAGTCAGGGTAAGTGCCAACCGGGGTTGCGGTGCATGCTTTTGCGAATCCCGCGACCCCGGCCGTGCGGTCAGGAGAAGGAACACCGTTGGTTTTTAGCCGGTAAGAGTCCGGCAGACCCCCTCGCCTTCCCCGGGCGAGGGACATCCATGAGGATTTTCCAACAAGAAAAAAAAAAAAAAAGATTAAGTGCCAAGCGAGATATCGAAAGTGCACAAATTTATTTTGTTCTATATAATTTCCTTAGAACACTAACGAAAGTACCACATTCGATATTTACAATGTTTCTTAGACCTAGAACACTAACAAATACGCCACTTTCGATGAAATTGTAGCTATTCAAAACGAAGAACTTTATCGAAAGTGAAATATCCAGAAAAGTATATTAAATATGATATTTGTTACCAGGGCAAAAGAAAATGTTTAAAATAAACTATTTATTCCATGTATTATAATTTTACTGAAGTTAATAAAACTAATTCTTCTATATCGAAATACAACTGTGAATTGCTCTTCTGTAAAGTACATGATTTGCAATTTCGATAGTGTTCGTTGCAGCAGTCGATATGTCATACTGAATTTTTAATAATGGACAAGGTACGGTATTTCCATTTAGTTGTAAGTTATTTACGATCCGACTGGCTAGCTACCACCCTCACATTTAAGTCAGTCAGTCACACAGATTACTGTGTTCCGTCGTGTGTATGTGAGAGTCAGAGGAAGGGAGTCCCTCTATATCTTTGCTACTTGGATTCATGAGCTCCATCTTAAATTCAGGCTGCGCTTACCATCAGGTGTGATTAGGACCAAACGCGACAAAGGTAATAAAAAAACGAAAAATAGAGTTACCTATAAATACTTTGACTACAAGTACATAATCCATTAATTGTTCTTCCAGGGATTATATTCACACAGTCCAAGAAAGGAAACCCTATTATAGTACTAGCTGGGTACAGATTCTCTCGGCACGTTACTACGGACTTTAAGACGCGCTGGTATTGCGCCACCAACCAGAAGAAAGGGTGCCGTGCAGTCATACACACTAAACACGACATAATCACATCCATCAATAATGAACATAACCATTAATGTTCGTAGTTTAGCGTCATGATAATATGATTATGATA
This sequence comes from Amphipyra berbera, assembly GCA_910594945.2. NCBI lineage: Eukaryota > Metazoa > Arthropoda > Insecta > Lepidoptera > Noctuidae > Amphipyra > Amphipyra berbera. Next base: position 16,502,042 of record OU343128.1, on the reverse strand, counting down.
ACGCTAAACGCATAGCTAAGTTCTGGGCCGACTCAATTTACATTGCCATCGACACGTTAAGAAGAAGAAGAATGTACGTAGTATACAAAGTGTAATAGAAAGGTTAAATAATAATTTAGGGGGTGAACACACATAAATTTAAACAACTTATAGCATAAGAGCATCTGAATTCCTGTAAGAAGAAATCACCTGTATGACATATTTTATGAATTTTTATTATTTTATGAAAATTAATTGATTAGGCATCGATGTTTATAGATATTTTTTTCATTTTTTGCCTTGCTTCCATACTAAGTTTGTTCATAATTATGGATACTTTCACCTCCTAAATAATTGGGTCTGACGGAGAATGTGCACGTTTAGCAAAATGTGCATTTCGTAATAGGTGCACTTCTCATAGGGGTCATTTATCAAAATGAACACTTCGCAAAATGTGCACATTTTGTAATTTGTGGATAGGGATATGCAAAATGGTCTCCAAGTAAAAGTCTTTTGCTTTTTGATAAGTATTGTGCAGTAAAAATTTAAATTGTTGGTCAAAATCGGTTTGTCTTGAATTCTTTTTTTACTATTAAGGTAACTACGTTGTTGTTACAGGAGCAGCGTTCGCGCGATCAAAAAGAGGGGCTCTTGTTATCGTTCTAAATGGGTACACATTCTACCACCATCGTACCATAGGGAAGAGGGCCCGTTGGTTTTGCGCCACGCACCGCATTAAAGGGTGCCGAGCAGCTATATTCTGTATCAATAACGTGATCGTCAAAACCAAGAATGAGCACAACCATCCACCCTCAGTAGTGTAGTGTGGATAAATCATAAATATTTTTTATTTCTGTAAATAAATCTGTTACAGACACTTTTACAAGTCACTGTTGTCGTTTTTGTTGCGCACTTTGACAGGACTAAACTAAACTAAGGGTCTTTGTCTCTTTCTGTTTCAATAGAAAAAGAAAGTGACAGTTGCGTTTAGTCTAGTTTAGTACTGTCAAAATGTGCTACAGAATCGACATCAATGTAATGTTTTTTTTTTAAACTAGATGGCGCCGGCTTGTCCTATCTGACTATCTGAGAAGGAAAGCCGAAACAAACTCAGAGATCAAGGTCTCTTTTAAAGTCCAGACATTGTGGTATAAAAACTATGTGAGTGTAAGTAGGGCAATAATATACAAGGTTAGTCGGAAAGGGGGTACTAAGCCGCGGGCCACTTAAATGATCACTGATGACTATGTAAAAGCAAGTGTTAAAATTTCAAAATTCGATAATTTTTATTTGCATGCAGAAAGACTTATTTTAGTTTTTTCAAAAAAAAAATACCTGCTTTAGTTATGAATGCAGAAAATTAAGTTTCTAATCCGTGACACCAAATATGACCTAAATAGTAAACACAGGTGATCATAGCTATGGATAGATAGGTTTTAGCGTGTATTTTACGAAATCTTTGAAAGCTATTTCTCTTAAACTATCGAGTTTTGGGAAAAGTTGTAGAACAAAAGTTTTCCCTTCTTATAGGTTTTTTAACACCCGTTCGGCTTAGTACCCCCTTTCCGACTAACCTTGTATAATGATGGTTCCGCTAAATAAACAGGATGATTGGTTTGGTCACGATCCCGTGGCAAGGTTGTAGAACATGCTATCCTCCATGTAATAACCCAGTTTGCTTTATGCAAAATTAAATCATTTTCGACATATTTTAGTGATCGCTTAACTTACCAAAATAAATACTATTTTTGAATTATTGGGAGGTCGTTGGAGCTACTTTCCAACACTTACTTGCTTTTTTTTTGTTATTTTTACTATAAGGCAAAGAATGCGCACCCATCGAAAAAAAATACTCAAATTTTGAAAAACGATCCGTCTTATTTTCACTGACAATTTTGGAGAGCTTATTCTAGCTTTATAACACGTTCCATCATTACGTTGAAACTGTAGGACGACGTAGATCTCCTGCTAATCAATATCTCAATTGGCAAGTTGAGGAAATTATTCCATATTGGAATTTAAAAACCCATCCGTTGCTCAGTTAGTCAACGGTTTCTGAGAAACGCGCATAATAATAATTATTATAAGCAGGAAACAGATTTTCATGAAGCACTCAGCAGATTTAGGTTAAAATATGTCTGGCCTATTTGTTTTTTTTAAACTTTCCCCTTCCTATGTATTCTTCTGTATCGTGGGTGCGTTTACAGATGCACAAACACCTAGACCCAGAACAACCGTAGGTAGGCCATACAAATATTTGCTCCGTAGGGGAATCGGACCTACGACCCGTAGCGCAGAAAGCCTATCACTTAACCACTGTGCCAAACGTGTCGTATAATAAAAGATAAATTAATAAAAAGTTTTGACTTAAAATGTTTCTTATTTTTTAATCCTTGACTCAAAAAGAGGGATCTCTCTGTCTGTCTGTCCGTGGCACCGTAGCTCGGAAACGGATTCACAGATTTCAATACGGTTTTTAATTTGAAATCTGGTTTAACCGGTACGAGTGATAATCACGAGTTCTTCAGACATTTCAATGTTAGGGCTTTTTTTATTATTAACTAACGGCCCGTCCCGGCTTCGCACGGAGGGACATTTTTCCCGTTTTTGCAACATTTTTCAGTTATGCTCCGCTCCTATTGGTCGTAGTGTGATGTTATATAGCCTATAACCTTCCTCGATAAATGGACTATCCAACACAAAAATATTTTTTCAATTCTAACCAGTAGTTCCTGAGATTAACGCGTTCAAACAAACAAACTCTTCAGCTTTATAATATTATTATACATTTTATAGAATGGTGTTTATGGTAAGTTTCACCAACTACGTTATTGTTGCAGGGGCAGTGTTTGCAAGATCCAGAAGAGGGGCCCGAATAATTATACTAGGTGGATACTCGTTTTATCATCACCGCACGATTGGAGAGAAGAGTCGTTGGTTCTGCGCCACGCATGGTAGTAAGAGGTGCCGAGCAGTTTTATTCACCATCGATGGCGTGATCGTCAGAGGCAATAATCACCATCTTCATCCTGCTGTTCAAGTGTAGTGTGACTAATAGTTATCGTCACTTCAAAAAACACCACAGAAATCAAGATTTACAATTTCGGTTTTTATATACCGCTGTTTTTTTAGGTCAGCCTATACTGTCCCACTACTGGGCGAAGGCTAATATTTTCAATAACATACGTAGTTTTTTAAAATAAATTTGACGGTTTTTTATTCAGTTTTGTCGTAATTTCGTATAGTTTCGACCTGAACTCTAAATTTACTTGGTTATTTCTAATTATTATAGTTTTTATGAATACTCTAAAGTATGATATTACTGTGAATTTGTACTCTACACAAAAACCTTAATTTTCATTCTAAAATAAAAAAACAATATTCTGTGTACTGTAACTGTCATTTACTAATGTTTTTTTATGCATTGTGTGCCTACGTCTTATTCGGGGTGAGAGCCTAGTGACCTGGCACAGGTAGCCTAAGTAGGGACTCCAGTCTCTCACAAATATACATAAAAAATATTATAACATATATTGTATGCCCTATCAAATATTATGTATCCAAAATGTACCTTTGTAAAAAAGGAAATAAAAATAATTATTAACACTGACTACGACGATAGTTTTGTTAAAAATATGTTGTCTCCGAAATTTTCTCCTAAAAATGAATATTATTCACGAGTCATCTAGAATTATTAACCTTGTAAACGCCACGCTACAAATTCATCTTACTTCTTTTACGGCTATTGACGTCGTTGGCAGCCCGAACACGTTTCGTTTGACGTCTATAGCCGTTGATGGTGTTCAAAAGGCTAATTACCCGAGAAAATCAAAATCTATGTTTACGAAAATACTTAGAATGCCTTACATTATGAAAGTAGTACCTACCTTGATATATTTTGTTTATTACCTTTACAAAATAATCATATCCTTTACACATAAGTTTGTATTAAACTATTTATTGCTTTTGTTTAGTAGTATTCAAATTTAATATTTACGTAACATGTTTATTTATTTATTTGTGTCGTTATTGCCCGTGGCATCACTATGGTCCTAGCAGAAAACCAGCGTTGCGACATTTTGTTTTTTTTCTAAATGTCGCAACATTATGCTGAGATAGGAGCCCTTTTTGGCCTCGTGCAGGTAGTCTAAATTCTTATTGTTTCTTTTTTTATATTGTTTTTGTTTCTGTAACTGCCTGTGTGAGTCCAGAATAAATAATTTTCTTTCTTTCTTTCTTTCTTTCTTTCTTTCTTTCTTTCTTTCTTTCTATATAAACATGTAAAAATAATTCTACACTGTCTTCCTAGTAAGTATTCCTTGAGAATTAGAATGAAATGATCACATTTCTCGAAATTTCATTGTTTGAAATAGCATCAGCGCGTTTATGTACCTATACAATTTTTTTGTACAGTCGACTGCATATCACGTACACAGCACACAGCTGCTGACATTCAACAAGCTGTGGTAACAGTTTGACATTAACACCTTACCCTCGAGCCTAAAGGACGTAAGGGATTAAACCAATATCTTTTTTTTTGGGGCCCAAAATACCGAAATATTTCTTGAGCCTCAGTTATACAAATTCAAAATACTTAGTCTAGTTAAGATTCAAACTGTTACTACCTACTATTCTTTTAATAATTTTCAATATATAGATACGTGTTATGCAGCGTACCCACCTAACCAACGAACGCCAACAAACGTTCGTCATTTTGTTGAATTTGACCAAGCTTTGTAAGAATAAATCCAGTTTTGTTCGGTTTTTAGTGGTATCGAGCCCCGTTCGCTGGCCAGGTGTGTAGTCTGCATTAAATTACGTTAATGGAACTCATTTAGGTTTACAATTGTTATTCCAGGAGCAGTATTCGGACTATCAAAGAAAGGGGCCCGTTTGATCCTTATATCTGGATACAGATTCTGTCGCCATTCTTCCTCAGGGACCAAAACTCGATGGTTTTGCGCCACAAACCATGGGAGAGGGTGCCGCGCCTCGATATTCACCATCGAAGACACAATTGTCAAAATTAATAATAACCATAACCATTTACCTGTTGTAGTCTATTAATCTGATATAATATTTACGCTAGTATTCAGTAGGACTTACAAGAGCCAGTACGTTTGTTCCGTACATGAGAGAAAATTGTACGTAACGTTATAAAATGTACCACTTCATAAATGGCGCGCTGCCACGAAGCAAATATGTCCAAAGCGCGCTACTGTACGCTTTGCGATTCGTAAGGTGAGAGAGAAAGAGGCGAGTTCTTTTCCGCCAGTCAATTTAAATACACGACATGACAGAAAGAGACATCATCATCCCCCTGCCCTTGTCCCAACTTATTTAGGGTCGGCGCAGTATGTCTTCTTCTTCCATACATCTCTATTAGCCGTTATTTCAGTAGTCACCCCCTTTCTAGCCATATCATCTTTCACACTATCCATCCACCGCTAACGACGATCGCTGGGACCCTGACTTTATTCAACACGGAATACGGAACACAGAACACGGAACTCGGAACATATGGAACATACGGAACAACGGAAATACGACAAGGAGCACACAGAAGACACGCCAAGAAAGAAACGTGAAAACAGAAGACCGAAGGAAGGAAATATATATATATACTCGTGACAGTAGCACACCCAACTGGGAGAAGTGCACCAGGGACACACATGGTTAACTTGTAAGAGATCAAGCAGCGCCTGCGGACACTAAAATAAGATGGCCAAGGGAGCTATGTCCGCAGCCGCCTCACGATTCGGCCCGTATAACAAGTGTTGGAAGGGCCATGGGAAGGTGGTGGGAGTGTATCCATCCATCGCTTCTTTGGTCTTCCTCTACTCTTATAACCATCCACATTCATACTCAATACTTTCCTCACGACATGTTCCTCGTTCCTCCGCATCACATGCCCATACCATGACAACCGGTTTCCACACAACTTCTCAGTCACCGGCGCCACTTTCAGGCTTCCTCTTACATACTCATTTCTAATTCTATCCATTCGCGTAATACCACACATCCCTCTTAGCATTTGACAGAAAGAGACAGTACGATATATTTGCATGAGTTATGCTATGGATAGTGTAATAAGTATTGTTTATGGCCACGCTACCGATTTGGGGCAACCTGCAATGTTAGTTGTGTTGTGAAAATAAATAAATAAATGTACGACGTTCTTCTCCGCCACTCCGCCTCACGGCGTGATGGCAGGCTTGTATCATCGCCTCTTTTGTACTGTCTAGATTCCAATCGCCTTGCCTCATTTTGAGTGGAACGCTGTACTATTGAAACCGTGTCCTAGTCAACACTAATTTATGCTTAGTATAGTATAGTATTATTTGATTGTTTAGGTATCTTTTTTTTCACGCGTGTTTAATGTTAAATTATAATATTAAGACATTCTTATTCGTCAAAGGTTAGTTCAAAATGCCTTATCTCTGAAAATCTCTATGTTAAATAAACTCTGTATGTACCTAACTAATTTTAGATTAAATAAAATATTAGTGTGATTGTATTTCGTTCATTACATTATAAAAATATTTTACAAAAAAATGGTTCAATTGGAATACTCTACTTTTCAGTGACTTACTAATAATTAGTTCCCTCCTGATAGAAACGCGTTATTTACGAGTTATGTAGTAAATATAAAAGCAAATTGGTTGGTAATTTATGGACAATTAATCATTTATCTGACTAGAGTAAAAGGCTGGCAACTGGGGTAGGAGAATAGCTCCTACTGAATGAAGCCAGCTTTTCACTATGAGATATAAATATTTTTATTACCTGTTCCGTTTATTTTCTATATAAGCAGTAATAGCCTAGCGGTTGAGAGTTTGCCTTCCATGCAGGAGGGTCTGAGTTCGACCCCAGCCCTCACTTCTGACTATTCTAATTCATGTGTGAACCAGAATTTGATTATCACTTGCGTTAACGGTGAAGGAAAAACATCGTGAGGAAACCTGCACACCTGAGAGGGCTCCATAAAGTTTCTCGATAGTGTGTGTAGCCTGCCAACCTGCACGCAAGCGTGGTGGACTAAGGCCTAAACCCTTCTCATTCTGAGAAGAGGCCCGTGCCCACCAGTGGGACTATAATGAGTTAATTCTGTATGTATGTATGGTTTACAATGAATGCATGTTTTTCTTATTAGAGGCAGTATTCGTACGATCCAAGAGAGGGGCACGTGTCATCGAGTTCGCAGGACACCAATTTAATCGTCATTGTGAAATTGGGATTAAAACTCGGTGGTATTGCTCCAAGCACCAAAGTAGAGGCTGTAAAGCTGTGATCTTCACCATCGACAATGTGATTGTCACTGTCAACAATGAACACAACCATTAGTAGGTAGTCATCATCGCCGTATGAAGCCACGTCTATATTTGTATTATTTTTGTTTGTCATTATCTATCAGCCAAGCATGTAAGATTGTAGTTTTGCAATAACAAACTTTAAGAAAGTTAAATATAAATACACCGGTTGTAAGAAAACTAAAACAGCTAATTTTGCTTATTATTCTAAACTAGCGGCCTGTCCTGGCTTCGCACGGGTGGACATTTTTCCCGTTTTTGCAACATTTTTCATTTATGCTCCGCTCCTATTGGTGGTAGCGTAAATTTTTCAATTCCAACCAGTAGTTCCTGAGATTAGCGCGTTCTTCAGCTTTATAATATTAGTATAGATTTTAAATAAGTGTAAATTTATTACCCTCAAGGCCAGCCATACATGGTAAGAAATCTGTTAGAAAATTTCTGACGCGCGTCGGAAGACACTCTTCGTATACATCATGTACTAGACCCCGTACACTATCACAAATTTGCCGGATCCGAGTCTGCGGGTCTAGAACAAAATGTATACGCAGATGGCCTTCGGGCACGCGTCAGAAATTTCTGCCAATGTGCAGCCGGGCTAAATAAATCTTTGTGAAAGATACAATGATCTTTTACAAGTCCCGAGTTGGTAAAGTTACCTATTGCCTATACAAGCATGTCGCAATTTAACTCCTATATTGTCGGGCCGATAGGATAGTGTTCCTATAGCCCACGTACACAGGCTGCGTTCCTACTTTCGGCTTTCAATATTTTGATTGGCTCATGACGCTGTACCAATCGAAACGCAGAAACCCAGCCTAAATGCGCGTAGTCAGGATCTGGAGACATACCTAACTAATGAATTGACACTTTATTGGAAGGTTAATTACTTAATTAACCACTCTGTATTTAGAAGGTGAAATTTGGGTGTCTTCAAGAGTTCCTCCCTTATATTTTAGCTCCTTGTAAAAATTGTCCGACGAAGTATCACCATAGCTAAGAGTTTGGGTGCCGGTGAAATTACAGGCACATGAGACTTCCACCCTTCCTTTGTCTCTAGGGTTGGTAATGCATCAGAAATTCTCTCGGGGTTGTTGGTGTTCAAAGGCGGCGGTATTCACTTACCACGAGGTAAGGGAACGTACCCATACTACGTGACCCGTTTAGCGGGGGGAGGGGGGTCTTCAAAATACCACGTTTGGTCACAGGCGCGGGGGTGGCTTAGGTTTTCGTCACGTGGTCAATATCCTCTAGGGAAAACTCACGCTTTTTCGAGCTATATTCAAATATGGCGCGCAGCGTTTAGCGCTTTTTAAACTCACAGGTGGCAACATTGACGCACGTTGAGCCAAATAATTTTCTTTTTGCAAACATTTTATTTAAAACCATATTTATGAATTACTACGTGAAAACTAGAGGGGAGGGGGGGGGGGTATTGGCATATACTACGGGTGGTCACTGAGGGGAGGGAGAGGGGGTAAAAAGTTGTAAAAAATGGGTCACGTAGTATGGGTACGTTCCCTAAGAGAATATAAATTTATTTCCAAATACTTTTTTTTTTACGATTGCGAATTTAACTCAGCACTCATTGTTCAAAAATTGTTCTTACAGAGGCGGTATTTACACAATCCAAGCGAGGAGCCCCTATGATCACATTGGCTGGGTACCGGTTCTCTCGCCACTGCCACTTGGGTGTCAAGACTCGATGGCACTGCGGCAGTCACCACAACAAAGGCTGCAGAGCAAAGTTATTAACTATCCAGGACGAGATAATCAGAATCGATAATAAACACAACCATCCCGTAGGTAACAACTACTGGACATAAAATAGGCCTAGTTCTCCAACTTTCGCGTCCAGTTCAAAAAGTACTTGTGGACTGACCAATCCGGATACGAGAAAATGCGATCCGACCTAGCTGCAATCTTACTATATACTTTTATGAACGGTTGTTCAGTCAACGACAGGTCGACATGGCAATTTTCTAGTCGTTTTCAATACACAACTACAAGCAACAACGTGAGCGAGATCGAAATCGATAAACGCGGTCGATGCGGTCTCGTGCAGCGCTAAGACTAAGATGGTGCGGGCGCTGTGCTGGTGTGCGGGGCGTCTCTCCGTCTCCACGACTCACCTCATACCTCGATTGCCGTGTCGACCTGTCGTTGACAGTAGATAGATTTGCAGCTGAGTTTCCTCAGATCGTACTTACTCGGATTCGGATCAAACACAGTGCACAAGCGGTCTTACTATTTTCTACAGGCCGTCGCGTCAGTTTAACTGGTTGGGAGGCGTCCCAAGCTATTTTTGGTCATGGTTCTACTTGTATTATCCACTTAAGGATTGGTGTGTGTTTATGAATATTTATGACAGTCATTACGGGTAGTCAGAAGCTCGAAAGTTTGACTACCGGTTTAACCTTAGCATATCGGCATTGCCTAGTTACTAGGTCTAATGGCAGTCGCTCTGTATAAAATACTGGTATTCAGCCGCATCTGGTTAGATTGAAAGCTGATCTCAAGATAATTGGGAAACGCTAAGAGGAAGAGATTAGTGTGTGTTTTGTAGTCTAAATCAAAATGTAATCAAGTTTTCGAATGAATTTGTATTATTATATTTCGTTTAAAATCATTAATTGCTAAAGATGCTTTTATGAGTGTACGTTAGAATTTCACGTCTAACCTGCATGATAAATCAGAATAATCAGTCCATATAAAGGTACAGCTTGATCTAGTATATCTTGCAGTTGAATGTGCAATTAAAACGTCTTGTGTTTTCGTCCGATGTCATCAGGAAATATATTTCTCATACGGAAATGTTCGTGCAATTTATTAACAACAACCCCAACTGCTTAAGCAATGCTAGAGAACAGGAATATTAGTTATAAAGGTCAGGAACAAATAGTAATCATTTACACGGCTTGAAGCTTTTTTTAATATCATTGGACTCAAAGCTTTGGATTTTATCGATTTCTGAAGAGATTTGGTTAAAAAAGTGCCATATTGAAGAGAAAATAGTATCTTGCGAGTCGCATTCTGGGCAAAAAGTGACATTTGCAATGCAAACAGACAATCGTGAAATAAAAAACTCAATTTTTAAACAAAAATTAGAAGTGTAAATGTCACTTTTTGTTCCTGAGCTCCTCAATTATGAACTGTGAGGAGTATAAGGTACTCTCTATCTGAATTTGACGACAAGACGTAAGTAATGAACTGATTTTATATTGGTAGATATGATTCTATCAGTTACAAAAAAACACAGGTACAGTCAACAACAGGTCGACATGGCAATTTTCAATGTAGTAATTTTCAATACACAACTACAAGCAACAACGGGAGCGAGATCGAAATCGATAAACGCGGTCGATGCGGACTCGTGCAGCGCTAAGACTAAGATGGCGCGGGTACTGTGCGGGTGTGCGGGGCGTCTCCCCCTCTACGACTCACCTCATACCCGATTGCCATGTTGCCCTGTCACTGACTGTAGTGTTAAATGAAATAGCAGAGCGTGCAGCGTGGCGTTATATGGAAAATATGTGAGCAGTTCTATACAACGCCACGTCACTACCGCATAGGTAAGTACACCCTTATTGAGTTACAATCACGGACAAGTTATGATGAAAAATCATCTTTTTTTACAGAGGCTGTGTTCACAGTTTCTAGAACAGGGGCCCGTATGATTGAGGTAGCTGGGTACAGATTCTGTCGTCATCGCGAGACTGGGTGCAAGACAAGGTGGCACTGCTCTACGAACCACTCCAAAAGATGTCGGGCAGTCATATATACCATTAATGATGTGATTGTCCAAATGAATAATGAACATAACCACGTAAAGCGATGACGAGCAATAGGTTCCCACTATGGCCGATAATGGGTTCCCATTACGACTGGCAATGTCTTCCCACTATGACTGATAATGGGTTTCCAATATTACGGGAATTTCCAATATTTATATGATACTATTCATATTTAGATAGGTTCGTCTTTAGCATAATATTTTTTTCCGTGACACTTGGTTGATCCAACGGGTCATCAAAATAAAGGCCCGTCATAGACTATGCTAATAACGGTTTTCACCTATGTTAAGGGATTCTTAATAGATTTGCAAAAGGTGATAGGGAAGAAATTAAAAAAAAATGTCGTTGACGTACTGCTTGAAGAAACTTTTAAAGTTCCTTTTGTCAGAGACATTTTAGTATTTGTTGTAAATAAATTAAGTTGCTACCAAATTTACAAAGCGCCAATTTTAATTTTCACTATAATTTCCCATATTAGAAGGTTAAATCCGATGTATTGCCCGGTAATTTATCCTGTAGATTAAAGGTATCTTCAATCTTATTCTTTCTATCTTACCTTACCTTTTACGTCTTGTTCAATACCTATGTCTTCTTCAAGATATCTAAACTAAATCCTTAAATTATTCTTACAGTGGAAGTATTTGCACAACCTATTATAAAGGCAATTCTTACACAACCTACTTTGAAGGCAGTTCCAGTACAACCTACTTTGGAGGCAGCTTCTACACCACCTAGTTTTAAGGCAGTGTCTGCACAACCTATTTTGGGCGTAGCGGTTGCACAATCTTCTTTGAAGGCAGTTTCTACACCACCTAATTTTAAGGCACTGTTTGCACAACCTACTTTGATGGCAGCTTCTACACAATCTAATTTTAAGGCAGGGTATACACGACCTACATTGGAGGCAGGGGTTGCACAATCGTCTATGAAGACAGGGTCTGCACAACCTATTTTGGTGACAGGGTCTGCACAACCTTCCTTGGAGGCACTGTACGCACAATCTAAACTAGGGCCAGTGTTTGCAAGCTCTATGTCAGGGGAACCTATAATAATATTATCTGGGTTATGTTTTTCTCGCGGCCGGAACTTTGAAGATAAGACTCGTTGGTATTGCTCCACACACCACGCCAAAGGCTGCGGAGCATCAATATTCACCAAAAAGAATAAAGTCGTCACAATCTTTAATAAACATAACCACTTTCCCTTCACAGCTAACATATAGGATATAATTTATACTTTAGGGGTGAGGGACAAGATTTTAACACTACAAAATAAGATACGAACTCGTACTAACGATCACTTTAGGGTGCCCAGTACCTATCCCTTAGTACACTCGACACAAACTCAACATTAACAATGTGCCAAATTGGCATAAGTAATTGAGTTTGTAAGCAACATCGTCATGAATTGCAAACTGCAAGAATATACTGAATACAATAAGTTTGTAACGTTCTAACGTTATTTACAACATATTGAGTTAAAATAATACATATTACTTATGCCTGGTTCCTATAAACGAAAATGAATCGTTTTGCTTACCAATGCTAGCATGTTTTATTACCAAACTGGGCAAATAAATCTACTCGTAAGCTAATTTTACCTATGATAACTACTTCCATATGGGGGGGTCAACTATGCTAAGATACAAGAGTCTCAATCTTAACCAATAACGCGTCGTAAGTTTTAGGAATCGGCCATAAGAAAACTAATCCCCGGTTTCTTAAATGCAGATCAACTCAAAAATTAACTATAATCGGCTGTCAAGTTTCTTGTCAACTGATTGGTTTTTAGTATTTTGGTCGACCACTCACATTCGTTGATTTGATAACAGATTGATCAGCCTTCCAGAAAGTAGAGGTTAGTTTAAAATACTTTATTTTTTTACAACTTTTTTTACAATGTTATGTTTATAGGTATAAGCTTATAATACATTTTTTTTAATAATTTGTATATACTGCATAAACATGTATATTTTTATGTCAATTATTATTATTTAAAATGAAATAAATGCTTTTTTACCGTTTTTTGTAATGACGACCTTACTTTTTACATTACTCTTATGAACTCACTAAATTTCGCTTCTACTGAAGGAGCCCATGAGTGTTTATACTTTAGTACGTCCGATACAAGGTTTTAATAATTAATCGATGGCTGCAAAGGCGTAGCCAGGTACAAGCAAGTTGGGGCAGCTGCCCCCCCCTCAGTCGGAGTGCTTCCGAACCGAAGAGCAATTAATTTTAAGCAACGTTGCATTTAAAACCATTCAGAAACTTAATCGCTTTGCATGTTTTACTATTGCTTTTTTTCCATTATCAAACGAATGAATATTATTAGTTTTCCCTTGCCTGCCCCCCCTGAACTGAATCCTGGCTACGTCTTTGGATGGCCGGATGATCTATCTATGGTAATGTATCCCAAGCTTGTGATGAGAAAAACCGTCACCAGTGCAAGAATGTTAGCTCTGTATTTATCAAACTGCTTGCCCAGCATGGTGATCACGTTTTTGGGATAGGCTAATATTCTTTATTTTTTTAAATGGTTTTATTTACTCATGACACGACACGCATACTACACTCCCCAAAATTTCCGACACAGGTCTCATGGTAGTGTTGCTGGTCCTGTAGGCGTGAATGATGTTTTAGCTTAGGTCGTAATATGTGTCACCATCATCATCATTAGCCTATAGAAGTCCACTGCTGGACATTGCGGCACGACGATCGTCTAGCAGACTCCAGCGACAATAATGACAACTCTCAAAAATGACGTCACAAAAATCCTGCATCGCGATATCAAGGTTTAACATGCAGATAGTATACAGGGTTATCGGTAATATGACGGAAATCCGTTAAGGGGATGTAGGAGATCTCATTTCCAACCAAATGACCCTTTATGACCCCATGCGAATGTCAACCATTTTCGAGTAATATGACATATTATATTTTTTGTGAAGATATAAAAGAAAAAGAAAGAAAGAAAATTATTTATTCTGGACTCAGACAGGTAGTTACAGAAAAAAAACAATATTTACAAAAAAAAGAAAGGATAAGAATTTAGACTACCTGCACGAGGCCAAAAAGGGCTCCTATCTCAACATAATGCTGCGATATATAAAAAAACAATGTCACAACGCTGGTGTTCTGATAGGACCATAGTGAGTATATCTTAGATAACTTCCCAACATCAACCGTTGGGCATAGCCCGCCAGGCATCAGACCCTTCTGGTTGGAGGTTCACCATACCTCGCTCCTCTACAGGCGTCTCCAAGTGCATGCCACCGAGCTCAACCCTCGGCTTCTCTCATTCAGCTGCTACTGCGAAGATCGTCACTCCACCTTTGTGTCCATATTTTATTATCGTGGAAAATTTATAATATTATCAACCGCCCGGATCATACAATTAGTGAAGTAAAGCTGCGCTTGCTGCGATCAGTGGGATGAAGATGAATGGGTGACCGATCATTACACATCGAGACCCCTACCTGCCTCGGAAAGCACGTTAAACAATTCGGTTCCGGGTGACATACGAACACTTATGACAGTCGTTACGGATTGTCAGAAGCCCGAAAGTCTGACAACCGATCTAACCTTAGTGTATCGGCTTTGCCCAGTAACTGGGTTGCGGAGGTCTGATGGCAGTCGCTCCGTGTAAAATACTAATATTCAGTCGCATCTGGTTAGACTGGAAGCTGACCCCAACATAGTTGGGAAAAGACTAGGTATACACATATACATATACCTATACAAAATTCATCATTTTTAATTTTACAGAGGCAGTGTTCTCCCGATCTAAAAGAGGGGCCCGTATAATAATGGCAGCTGGGTACAGATTCTCTCGCCACCGTGACACAGGGTTCAAGACTCGTTGGTATTGCACCACAAACCATAACAAAGGGTGTCGAGCAGTCATCTTTACTATTGATAATCAGATCGTCAGTATGAATAATGAACATAATCATTATGCGGTTTTAGAGTACGGTCGGCCTTCCAGTTAATTTAGGGACTAGACAGACTTATCAGCATCGATTCGCATTTTACTCGTAGATAATGGTCATTTTGTATGAGTAAGATTCGTTCGCATGATTTCGGCCGTTTACATCAGTCACCTTTCGCATCAAGCTGAGGGAATGTGCGTGCAAGTGTAACTAATGCTTAGCGACGTTGACGCATGCTTGAGCACGTGGAAACAAGCTTACACAAGCTTACGCAGCTGATCGGAATTGATCAAAGCGGGTACACGTCACTGGCGATGCGTTAGCACGCTTAAGCACGTTTAAGCTTGCTTACACAGCTGAAGTACACGATCGTAATTTAAGCACACAAGTGTGTCTATAATAACCATCCAGCTTTCTGCGAATTGATGCTGATTGATGTAATTAGGCCCTTAAGAGGAAATGCGGTCGGCATTTAGTCCATACAAACGTATTCCTCAGTTTCTCCTTGGATAATGTCACTAGAGCAAATATTTTATACCATATGATATATATTTACCACCACTATGTCCCTATGTTTTGTTTTTGTAATTTAATTAGTTATTTAAAGAACTAGAAACGTTTAAATTTTACTAAAATCGACCGGTTTTACCACCGTTTTCAAACATCTGGCAAAAAAATTTGACGAATAAAAAAAAAAAAGAAAAACATACAGACATAACCAGTCTTTCTTAAATTATTACAGAAAAAGATATTTAAGTCGGTCCAAAGTTGAAGAAGGAAACAGGGAAATACGAAAGTACGATTTCGCTAATATTGCACAGGAGAAATTAGTCCGAGATGCAGGTGTCTCTTTCGCGCTCAATTGAGAAGGTTTGCGGGAGGGGTGGGACGGAAAAAGACCGCAAATACCTATTCAAATTATTCATATTTTGCAGCCCGCGTTTCCTCTTAAGCACTCTTCACACTATGCAAGTTAAAAGCCTGTTTAGGCTGTGGCTCGTAGGCTTTATCGAGCTCTTTGCCTAAATCTGTGCATTACTGCATTATGTTAAGAGCACTTTATCTTTGACTCTACGACAAACTATGGAACTCGAAGCGAGTTGTGAGTTGGGTAAAATCGATATGAATTACTAAGTAATTACTCGTTGTTCCGAGAAAAGTGAAGTGTCTGTTGTTAATGAAAAATATTTTTAAGAAAAAATATTTAACATAAAATCTGTAAGTAAATAGAATTAAACGCAATAAAAACAATTATCTCTTCCGAGACGCCATTCTACTGTATTGAATTAAAACTATATTTTTTATCATTTAAAGAAAGAAACTAAAATGTCTAATTAATATTAAGTTTTTATTATAATATTGAAGTGTAACATAAGTTGAATGTTTGTGAATGATGTTACTGCCAAATATACAAATATGTTGCCATGAAAAAATTGTGATTTTAATAGAATAGAATCTATAGATATCATGGCGCGGGTAGTCCAGACCAAACTTCTTGGTCGATATGGACAAGTTTGTATTTACAAACTTACGAATTGAGAATGTAACAGCGTCATACATTATTTATATTATACATTATTTTTACAGCTGTGGCGAGGTTCACGCGATCTAGCAGAGGGGCTCGAATTATCACCGTAGCTGGTTACAGTTTCTATCGCCAATACGAGTATGGAAAAAAGACTCGATGGTATTGCGCGACAAACTACAAGTTTGGATGTAAAGCAGTCATATTCACCGTACAGAACGAGATTGTCAAAATAAATAATGAACATAACCACGGACCAAGCCATTTGAAGGACTAGACACTCGCATTTTACTCATAGATAATAGCCATTGGTTTAGTGGTGGCAAGCGCGACTGCTGATCGTGAGGACCTGGATTCGATCCCGAGGTCGGGCAGTGTTATTGGGTTTTTCCATGTGGAATTCCTCAGTAGCAGCCCAGAGTTTGAATTTATGGCAATAGGCTCGCCCCCTATCACATGAGACTTAAACGTAACGCCGTAATGAGGGTGTTACAATACACCTCTGCCCAACTTTTCGGGGAAAATAGGCGTGATGTTAGTTAATGGCCATTATGTGAGATGCCTACGCATGCTTTCACCCTTTCACATTAATTTGAGGTAGTAATGTGTGCCAATGTATCCGGATGCTGACGCATGCATTAGCATGTGAATTTATGCTTACGCAGCTGATCGGATTCGAACAAATTGTGTACACGTCACTGGAGATACGTAAGCGAGTAATTTAAAGGTTGCTTAAAAGCTTTACAAGCTTTGTGGGTAGGTCGCACGTGCACGGGTTGTTCGTATTATCCAGAACAAACTATGTAAGAAAAATATATGGAATAATAACGGATTGTTTGAAATTCGAACGGAGTTCTGATAAATGCATCATAACTTTTTGGAAAAAACAACTGTACGGGATACTGTGTCTAATTAAAGATCCCGTTGTTCCTGTCTTTAGCGTGACCCAATTTTATTTTTAAAATTATTTTGTTAATATTTTTAAACCTTATCAGATAGTAAGGATCTTACTAATCATGACTAGCATAGTTTAATTGAGACAATGACTCAATTATACACAAATGACGTTAGATAAAAAAAAGTTAAAATCTTACATTGGAGGAACACTTTTAATGTCTGTTAGTACCCACAAATATAGAGTTAAATAGATAACGCAACTTATCCGACTTTGCATGCCTTTAAGTAGGAGCAATCCTCCTAAGTTAGTTCCCTCTCGACCGTTTCTGTGTCCACAAGCGCGAATGGTTGGTTGCAGGATGCACGTGTGCGACCTCTTACTACAAAGACGCGCGCGAGGAATATTGTTTGAAACCAATAGGTAGAAAAATGTTTGAACAAAAAAAGTGCTACATTTATTTTAATACAATTTGACAAACTTGTGGTATCTATTTAACTCAATAATTGTGGTTAGTACCATGAAGGTTATGTAAAAATGGGAGCACACTACGAACATGTAACTGAAGTCGAAAAATTTAATCTTGGAAAATCCTATCTCTTTCTAAATGGGGTATTCAGAAAGAGACAGAATTCAAAAGTAAATATTCAAGGCAAAATGTTTTGACTTTCAGTAGGTCTACATTTTTAACTATACCTTCATGGTTAGTACAGTAGTATAGAATTGAATATTGACGTAGCGATTATTGGAATAAAATAAAAGCAAAGTATTATTTACTCCAAAAAGTAATTGTTTCATTAGACCCACCATAAATTAACCCACCCATAATTTGATTCGTGCATGAATTAAAAACATAATTTCTTTGGTTAAAAATAAATTTAAATAAAAAATCTAAAATTTAGATGTATTTTTACAGGGGCATTCTTCACGACATCTGAAAAAAAGAAAGGGACTCGTCTGATCGTTGTAGATGGGTACAGGTTTTGTCGCCACTTCGATTCAGGGAACAAGATTCGATGGTACTGCTCCACAAATCACACTAGAGGGTGCCGAGCAGTCATATACACGGTCGATGACGTCATCACGAAAATAAATAATCAGCATAACCATTAACCTTTGTGACAATGCTGCTGCAAATTATTAAATTAAATAATTATTCATTTTATTTGGTTTATGACTTTATTTATTGCTTCGTCTTCGCGGGGGCATCGTTTTCCTATGTTTACTGTGTACCTACTGAATCATCAGTAGGTACACATTCTCAACTAATATTGATATCGTCGAAATTCATTGGAAGACGTTCGTCGGGGTACCGATTAAGAATTTAATTCCTCTCTACCGTCGCGCAAGTGGTAACCTGGCAGCGTAAATTGTGCCCGGCAAATAGCAATAGGCTCGCCAAATTAAAGGCAAAACGTATGTACAAACTCCTGTAATAGGAGAACACCTCTGCTTAACCCTTCGGGAATTACAGGCATGAGCGTGTGTATGTGTCGTAAGAAGAGGAATTGCATTGAAAACTTCTTAATCCAGTTTTTTTTTACAGAAGCCTTCTTTACTCGATCAAATAAAGGAGCTCGTATGATCACAGTGGATGGGTTCATATTCTGTAGGCACCGTGACTCCGGGAACAGAACACGTTGGTATTGCGCAACTAATCGCAAAAAAGGTTGCCGGGCTGTTCTATTCACCGTAGAAAACGTGATCGTCAGAATAAATAATGAGCATAACCATTCAACCATAAAGCCGTTCAAGAGCTACTAATTTTCAATTGAAATAAAGGTATAGTACGACCATTTAAATTTGGGATAAAAAGTAAACAAAAAAATCTTTGATCGTGACACATTAATTTTGCTTTTTAACCGACTTCAAAAAGAAGGAGGTTCTATATTCGATTGTTTTTTTTTATGTATGTACACCGATTAAGCTGAGATTTCTGATCCGATTTACGTGATTCTTCTTTAGTTTGATGTGAAATAGTTGCCATTTGGTCCCATAAAAATTAACATAGTTTAGCCCAGTAGTTTTCATTTTATGAACATTTTGAACATTTTTTGTTTACGTGGACGATGTAATTATTCTACCTGCTGGAATCTAGAAAAATTATACCGTAGTTTACAGAACAACCTATTAAGGACACTAAAAAGTAAAAAATAAAAAAAAACTACGTTTAAAAAAACCGACTTCAAAAACTAAAAAGTATAAAATACCTTAATGAAGATTTAATTTAATACACCTCTTATGCAAACCTAATACCTTTACCATTTCAACCTGAATCTCTTCAAAGTTAGAGTTAACAGGTTTCTTCTGGGTAAGCTCACTCCGTCGTAGACTTTGTCTCTGTCTCCTCTGACCTAGACTAGAGTCAAGAGCAAACACATTTCAAATAAAAAAAACGATAATATAAAATTAACAGTTTGAGAAGTCGGTGCCTTCAATTTGGTTCAGCGTGGATTAGCACCGACTTCTCAAACTGTTAATTTTCTTGAATCGTATAAAAAATACAGCAAAATGAATGCTTCACGAATAAAGTTTTATTTACCTTATATACAAATTTTAAATGGCCGGACTATCGAGTTAACTGGTTTAAGTATATGAAGGCCCATGTACTACAGAAGATATTAAAGATTACACCTTGCATGCTTCTTCTTCTTCTCTCGTATCGGCACGACGAAGAAGCTAGCGTGGCTGACTGTCCGCCGAATTTAATTAAGTATCTTCAGAGTTTACAGTATAATAAAACAATGATACATCAATATTTTGGATTTTTATTAAATTGCGACGAATAACTTCTCTCAATACAAATAAAATTCTATCCGCAAACATAATTGTGCAAAACCGTTCTAATTTCTAGTCCACTTCGAGATGACTGCGAGAGGCAGTCGCATCCTCATCTTTGCCGGTTACCGTTACCGTCTTCAGTACGAAATTGGCTCCAAGTGCCGGTGGATCTGCAGCCACCATCGTAAGTGCCATGCAGCACTCTTCACCGTGGAAGATGAACTAGTTAGATTGAAAGGTGAACACAGCCATCCACCGCCGAGTCAAGACTCATAGTTACATGATTCATTATAATTAATTAATGATCGTATCTATTAGGTGATGTTTTAGTTTCTCTGATTTTTTTTTGGTTTGAGAATAATTCTGTGCCTGAGAAGCATAACACTGTAACTCCGTTTTTTACGTGTCCTTCTCTACAAAGCCATAACACTGTAAATAAGAAAATCAACTTTACGTCAGACTTTCGAAATTGTATTATAATGTATTTCTAGGAAACATTCTAAAGCATAATATTTTAAGTGATTATACATTAAAATACCACGATAATATAATTTACATTTTACTGTATGTACGGTGTTACATTGTTTTGCCGCTACACTTCTGATGAATCGGCGCATGGGTATTTCTCCGTTTTTCCGAAAAAGCTCTTTCCGGTGGCATTTCTTTTTTCTGCAAACACTTACACACTAAGGGCGTTTTAATTACAAGTTCTCATGGGATAAACTTGAAGTCGCATCATTCAATATATGCATATACCTCTGTAAAACAAAGAAATCTAACAAAACACCACGTAAATTATCTTTCACCTCCGTTTCCAAACATACCACATTAACAGTCTTAGTGTCGTCATTTATACAAGCGACTGAATAAAAAATGTTTCACGATAATTTTAAACCAATAACTAATGTGTCTTCTCAAAATAAAATAATAATGAAAAATTAAAAAAAAAAACAATGTTTTTGTGCTACCTAAAACTTTGTCGCAAGAAAAACGTCATTAACCGCATCAAAGTTGTAAACTAGTGTATCTACCCACGAATGCAGTGTGTGACGCAACCCGCTCCTCCCGCGACCCGTTCGGCAGTCATGCCCGATACGCTGAAGGAAGTAGACGCGCAAGTAGATTGGTTTTGCTAAGGTAAGTCATAATTTCTGGTTCTTCGAAATTCGTCACAATAAATGTCATTTGTTTCACCAAACGAATTTATAATGATTTTATTTTAACACGAGAATCTTCAATATAAATATCGCTTTATGAAAACGTTTGTACAAGTTTTGGTACAATCCGTCATTATTAACAATTTCATAAGTGACAAAAATATATTATTCAAAAAAAAAAGTTTTATGACGCATGTTGAACAAAATGACTGTACTATAA
This sequence comes from Amphipyra berbera, assembly GCA_910594945.2. Taxonomy (NCBI): domain Eukaryota; kingdom Metazoa; phylum Arthropoda; class Insecta; order Lepidoptera; family Noctuidae; genus Amphipyra; species Amphipyra berbera. The sequence goes on along the minus strand of OU343128.1, from coordinate 16,480,450 downwards.
ACCAATAATGATAGCATGTTGCTAAGAATGATATTCATACATAATTTTACTGTGTTTTCGAACTCCTTATCTAAGTTAAATTAAACAACAAAGTAATTACACTCTTTTTATTAGAAAACACGTATCATGGTCATCATTTAAAATAAATAAATGTCTCAAAATTAACGTCAATAAGAATTCTCAGCTAAATAATGTCAATTACAATCCCCAGCTGTTAAATTATTGTACAGGACTCGCAATATTGCATGCTCTTCTCTCCGTTCTTGGTATGAAGCATAACGATTGAGCCACAACCATGGCAAATAAATATACTTTTTGGTAATCTTCTTTTTCATTCCAAACGATTTCTGTATTTGTGGAACAGTCAACTTAATGAGTTGGTTGCGGATCTTCGCTAAGTTCGTCGCTTGATAAGCTGGAGTTGTAACATTTGAACCGAAGATTTTTTTTGTACTACCTATGATTAGAGGTGATTCAATACGAACTTCTTGCTGATCTGTGTTCTCAATATCACTAGAAGATTCTTCAGATTCTTGAATAGTAATATGTAACCTAGAAATGTTTCGTAGTAAAATCATTTACTATAGAAATAAGGTGATTTATTGAAATATATAATAAAAACTTACTTATCCGGGCTGTCCATTTTTTTAAAAAGGTTTCGTTTTATGGACGCTTATTGTATTGCTTGTATTTTCCTTCGTTGAAGTCGATAATCAACAAAATTACATGGCATAGAACAATTAGAGTAATTGTAATCTAAGCATAGTATTACAATTGAAATTAGAGATGCAACTAAATATCGATACGGATATTAATTTATGGTACATTGGCGCATAAATATTACTGAATCGATGATACATATATATATATATGTCGGAGAATAAATCATTTGGAAAATAAAGGAGGGTATTCGTCAAGATGAATCAACGTCCCGACGTTATAAAAACAGTTGTCATTCGACGGAGCGAGGGATTTCATGTCGAACCGCCGAAGAAGTCTGACCTTTTATATCTGACTAGCTTGTCCTTCTTATATTCTGGTAGTCTTTTGTAAATTATTATATTGTGAACTAGCTTCTTTAACTAACCTCTAGCCCAAATACAAGTACTCCCAGTGGTGGAGAGTCTATGTTGGTTTTATTTACCAAATACCCGCTTTACCTTCTGATAAGCAGACACTGGTCTGAACTGTAATGCTATACTCAATTCTATCAAATTATATAAACGGTGTGTCTGCGACATATATATGTATATTGATATTTCGGTACAAATACAGAGCTAATTCAGTTGATCAACGTTAAGTTGCACCCATGAAAGTCTGTAGTTTACTGAGTTGAATATCGTAAAAGGAAAGTAAAATCTAGAGATTCATGTTTATAACCTTTTTTATTTTGTAGGACTAAAAATGACCAATCCTAAGAAATCCAAAGAACATAGATTAGCTCAACAGAGATTATGCAAAAGTCGTCGTTATACTGAGATTAAGAACGACCAAGAATTACTTGCATTGGAAAAAGAAAAAAGAAGAGCAACATATTTAAAAAGAAAGGAAAACAAAAAGGTGACTCGGATTGTAGACAAAACTCCCCGTAGGCAGCGCGAGCAACGGAAGAAGTGGAAGGAGAGCTCTAAAAAGTATAGGCAGAGGAAGAAGGAAAACGAGAAAAAGAAGTGCGTTTTAGAGACTGTTCAAATTGAAGCGGAGTCTGTTGGCCCTGTTAACGACACCAACTTTTTAATCAACGACGACGATCCCTTAGTAGCTCGTGTAGCGCTAAGAAAATATCGATATAGAACACAAAAACGCTTAAAACAACATACTTAATAACCTTTTTGAAAAAGAGAAACGAGTCACAACGTAAGTGCATATATTACCTTAAAAACAAACTTCAGGCAGGTAATAAAGCAGCTCAAATGGTTAAGGACGATGACAATTATGAGTTAAAGCCGGATTCCCTTATATCAGAAGTTTCTCTTGTGAGCCAAGCCCGAAAATGCAAAATAAATACCATAATCAGCTTTTACAACGATGAAAATATAGTACAATTGGTGCTGGAAAAAAAGAATTCATAGCGAGAAATAAAAAAAGATGCAGAAAAGATATTTAACTGCACACTTGATCAAAGAAGACGGTTTGTAGTTTCCTCTATAAATTTAATACCCGTGATGCGTCGTCGTAGCCGAAAAAAAATTCCAATAATCCGTCGTAAGAATACAAGAATTTATAATATTAATGTTGGTGGCAGACGGGTCCGAGTTTGCCAAAAAATGTTTTTAAATACATTTAGCTTAACGCCTCAATTTGTATCGAAGACGCTTGCAAAGGCCACCAAAAATACAAGTATGGTCTGATCAGAGAGGAAAACATGTTCCAGGAAACGAAACACGCGACTACGTTGTTGCAAGTGTTAAAAATCATATTTCGACATTTCCACGTTACATTTAAGATTATAAATTAATATTTAACTACCTCGTTGGTCTAGTGGTGGCAAGCGTGACTGCTGGTCGTGAGGTCCTGGGTTCGATCCCCAGGTCGGGCAAAGTGTTATTGGAATTTTGCGTGTGTGCAGCCCGGAGTTTGAATTTGTGCCCGGTTGATGGTAATAGGCTCGCCCCCTATTACATGGGACTTAAGCATAATGGTGAAATGAGGGTGTTACTATGCACCTCTGCTCAACCCTTCGTATGTGTATGTGTTTGTATGTGTAATAAATACTTTTTATTTTTATGGATTATTGGGTAGGTACACTAAGTTTTTTACAGTTTTTTTGGTGAAGATGCTATGCCTCATTGCACTAGATTGTACACTAAAAAAACTGATTGTATAATATAAAAAGTTCAATTAAATATCTAACTTTACCTTAGTTATGTTTTATTTATACATGTCTTTAAAAAATAGAATTATTTAACCAAGATGGTGGTATTTTAGTAATGCCTGTGAAGCAGCAAGAGGAAAGCCCGCGCAACATGTTACGACCACTTTTTGGTTGGGTACAACTTTCTACTAGTAGAATAGTACTAAAGTTTGGCAAACGAAAGTCTAGTAGACACTCGAATTATTTACAAACTTTTTATATGGCAGTGCATATAAAAACAAATAATTCTAAAGTGTCAAATTAGGTTATTCCAGGTATTTCATACTAATTTTGGATTTGATATGCTGATATTTTTTAAATATGCAGCGCCTATTCAATCTTCTTTTGTTTGCCAGACGAAAAAAATTGTTAAAAATCGCAATCGGAGCGCACCTCAACTAGGCTTTTGACTTTTTTTCTTATAAAGACAACAGACAAGAGCCGTGGTTGAGCCGCCTTTCGATTAATTAAAACTAATTGGCTTCATATATTTAATTTTGTGATCTTGTAAAACAGGTGGTTTCAAGCTTAGTTTTTCACAAAACAATTTTATTTTAGGCTTCAAGTACATCATATCTCAGCAAGGACGAAGAATGATAGCTCGGGGTGGTTATAAGTATTGCATGCAATTAAATAAAGGGCGTAAATGTCGCTGGTGCTGCTCCACTCATCACAACAAAGGCTGCAGAGCAAACATTCACACATATGATAACCAGATTATTAAAATAAATAATACTCATAGCCATAGACCCAAAATATAAGTTTTAGTTTTTAGTTGTAGGTAGTTTTTAGTTTTATATTATGGCTAAATAATCCATTTAAGCCAGGTGTACATGTGAAGAAACGTGTACCTAAGCATTTTTTGAATAGTTCTAGAATCGACACCAGTTGGCGCCACTAGGAATGTAGACCTGTAAAAAAATAGTTTTGTACAGTCAGCAACAGGAGTTGCTGAATGAACATAATTGAATTACAATATTAGATATATTAGTAGACTAATGTACTAATTAGACATTGATATTTTGATTGAATATTTTGACACTGATAGGTCTACATAACTCCAGTGCCATTCATTGACTCCTATTTTGATTTTTGATAAGGTGCTACATTAGACGAGGATACTGGCAGAAATGTCACCGAGATAATAATATTAAAAAAATAAAAAACTGAATTACTGTTCACTTTAGTAATAATACGCAAACCTACCAAATGACCGGCTGTTTCTTACGGGTTAAATCCGAAAAATTTATGTATGTGTATCGTGCATGTGCTTGTGTTTGTAAACGCACCCGAGTTACTAGAAAAATCCTAGTATTACGTAATGTTTTTTTTAAAATGAAATTAAAATAGCACACTCGGAAGCAATGAATCTGGGTCACCAACATAAACCTTAATATATCGGAAAACATTGTTTAAAATTTTAACATTATTTTGTTTATGTTGGTGACCCGGATTAATTGTTCTCGAGTGTACATTTTGGCTTTTACCTCGTTTTTCCACATATCCCGCAGTGTCTGTGCTAGTAAGAGTTGATTGAGAATAATTTAACTATTATAACTTGTAATAATTTATATGATAAGTACCTATTATAGTTATAATTGTTGTGAGTATGCAAGCATTTATAATAAATTCTGTGACTGTAAGTTTATTTCGTTTTCTTCTCAACGGTATCTCCTCAAAAAAGTAACCACCTTTATCTATTCATAAAAACATGACACATTAACCAGTACAATTAGAGCTCCTTATGAAAGAAATGGTTCGGTGAAAGCTGAACGCGTTGGTTCAGCCAACGCGTTCAGCTTGCGGCAAAGAAGCACCTTGCTTCTGCAAGGTGCTTCTTTGCCGCAAGCTGAACCGTTTCTACGGTACGCACGAACCTGGTTCGAGCGTACCTTTTCTCACCTTGAAGAGATTTCAAACATTTTTTTTCATAAAGGTCTTTTATTTTAGGTTACGAGTACACCGTATCAAACCAAGGAAGAAGAATGATAGTCCTGGATGGGTATAGCTATTCCCTACAAATAAAAAAGGGTGATAGATGTCGCTGGTTCTGCTCTACTCATCACAGTAAAGGCTGCAAGGCAAATATCCATACATATGACAACGACATTATCAGAGTGAATAATACTCATAGCCATTCATACAAAACATAAACTTCGTCTATATTGTGGCTAAATAAAGGCCATTTTAAGCTGGTTCTACATAGCAATGAAATAAATGTGTTATGCATAGTTGAAATTTCAAATAAATTGATGTTTTTTTAAAATTATTATTATTATATCTTAAAAATACTGTTTATTTTAGTAATAATGTGCTAGCATACCAAAATAAGCCCGAAAAGTGAAAAAAAAGGGTCTGGGTTAGTAATTGTGAAATTTGTATTTCTGTAAACGCACCCACGATACTGGATAGATCCTAGTGAGATACGTTATTTTTTCTAATAGTTAATATATTATCTAGAACAGTACGTTTTGGCTTTTACCTTGTTTTTGCCCGTGTCCCGTGTTTGTATTGAGTGAATACTATAATTAGAATAACTTGTAATGATTTACTATACTATAAGTATTATAACTGTAATTGAACGCAAGCAATCTTACTTGTACAAAATAAATTGTATGACCGAGTTTTTTTTTTATTATACGCAGATACTAACGCTTACAGTGTGACGCGGATGACCTGCCCGGACGTCTCTGGCGGACGGTAAAATAAGTTAGGTAATAAAGCCTATTCAGAGCGACGCGGGCGCGGAGAGCCTGCAATGCACACAGACACGGGACGTGGACGGGACGCATATTTGTATGAAAAGAACATGCATTGGACATGATATTTCGTACAAATGTGCGTCCGGTCCGCGTCTCGTCCTCTCTGTGTGTATTGCGCCTTATTTTACCGTTCTTCGTCCGACGTGGTCATCAGCATCGCACTGTGTTCATAATGACAATGATAAAAGGTAACTCTAATGGTGCGTCCATACCTGACGAACGCGCCGCGAATGCGCCGCTCGCGCGCAGCTCGCGCGCCGCTCGCGTGCCGCTCGCGAGCTGCGCGCGTGCATTTCATGTTCGTACAAAGCTCTGAGCGCCGCTCGCGTGCAGTTCGCGAGCGGCGCGCGAGCTGCGCGCGAGCGGCGCATTCGCGGCGCGTTCGTCAGGTCTGGACGCACCATAATGTCGACGCAAGAAATTTAGTCCAAAAATTTGATTAAATTTAAAAACAGTTCCATGCGCTATATTATTTGTGTTCCCTTAAAAAATCGTGTTGTATCCACATTTTATTCTAATGTGTGTATGTGTGTGATTCCAGAAGATAGTAAGCCACCAGCAAATATTGCTGCTGAAAAGAAAAAGTCAGCTCATGGTCGTTGTTATTTATGTGGTAGAGCTCGCGATAAAACAACTCGAAAAATATGTGAAAAATGCTACAAATGGACCTGTCCAGCTCACGCGGCAAAAGCTTTTGTATGCATTTCTTGTGTGTATAATAAAATTTAGATGAAAGACGATATTTGGTGCACTTACCTACTTTTTATACTGATTATACAGAATAATGACTAATGTTCACATTTTATTATTATCAATTTGTAATCGTTTTTCATTCATGAACTGATGCTTCCCCAAATTATCGGATTCTTCTAGTTTTCTATACTTAATAATAATTATAAAGAGGAAAGATTTGTATTTTTGTATGTAACGAATAAACTTAAAAACTACTGGACCGATTTTAGAAATTCTTTTACCGTTAGAAAGCTACATTATCACTGAGTAACATAGGCTACGGGCGGAGCCGTGAGGACACAGCTAGTAATTTATAAATAAAGATTAAATCTTTAATATCCTAAGAAAAGATGGATGGATTGTGTGAGGGAGGATATGAAAGATAAGGGAGTAAATGATAATGAGACGGCTGACAGGGAAGAGTGGAAGAGAAAAACATATTGCGCCGACCCCAAGTAACTTGTGACCAGGGCAGGAAGATGATGAAATCTTTAATATCATATCGTTCAAAGCACGAATAAAAAACATTAACAAAATATAAAATGTCAAGTAAGAACTTATTTGTGTACACAAATACACAACAAATTAAATGCCGGCTGTGTTTCATGCTGAAACGCGTTATAGTATTTATCTATACCTCAAACTACATTTATTTATTGTTAAATGACACATTAAACCACCTGCTTTCTTATTTACGGTAATAAGTTGATTGTTCATAACTTAAAAAAAAGTTTCCCACACTAGGATTTCTCCTGTATCGTGGGTGCGTTTACAGACACAAATCTTCACATGCACAAACATCCAGACCCGGAACAACTATCTGTAGGCCATACAAATATTTGTTCCGTGCGGGAATCGAACCCACGCCCCGTAGTGCAGAAGCCACTCGCTCAGCCACTGCACCAAACGTGTAAACTGCGAACTGCTTCGTTGGTCTAGTGGTGGCAAGTGCGACTGCTGATCGTGAGGTCCTGGGTTCGACCCCAGGTCGAACAATGTGTTATTTGGGTTTTTCTGTGTAGAATTCCTCAGTAGCAGCCCGGAGTTTGGATTTGTGCGCGGTTGATGGCAGTAGGCTCGCCCTGTATTACATGGAACTGAAACATAGCGGCGAAATGAGGGTTATACTGTACACCTCTGGCTATCCCTTCGGGGAATACAGGCGTGATGTTACGTTATGTTCATACATTATTATGTGTTTCAGTGCAAATAAAAATGTGGAAACTAGATGTTTCGATTTATTTTCAATTATGAAGCTTCTTAATTAAAAGTGATATTTATTAATTCGGTATCAGCATTGTAAGATTATTTCGGTACACGCAACGTAATTTTTTTGGTACTGAGTTCGTAAAAATATTATTCGGTACCGGTATTGTAGGGTTGTTTCGGTACAGGTATCTGAATTATTATCGTTTATTCATTATTAATACATATAATTTATATTTTTAATATTTCTATAAAAAATATAAAAAAACATTTAAAAATATAAAAAATAGTAGCCCACCGGCATCGGGAACAGGGTCCAAGCTACCGGTGGTCAGGGCCTCAGAGAGAGGAACTTCTTGACAATACGTGCCGTGTCCAGAAGTACCGCTTTCTGTATCAGGCCCTTGACCCAGCTGCCCAACGAGAGCCTCGTTAGATGTTGGTCGAGGCTCTTGGCTATCAAGCCATTGGCCGTAACGATTATCGGCACAATGACTGCTGAGTCAACCTCCCACATGTCGACAAGCTCGTGTGCCAAGTCTTGATACTTAATTCTTAATTGTTATGGGTATCGATATCGTACGAATAATATTTCGGTACCGGTAACGTATTGTTCATTCATTTACCGTTGTCAGTTAATATTAAAGCAACCTCTTATTTTCAGATGATATTCGGCAGCTCAAACTAAACACGATAAAAAATAGAAATGGAGGTGACATAATACTGTACAATGGATTCCAGTACACCATAAAGAGAAGGAATAAGAATAGGTCCGTAGTATGGAGGTGTAAGAACAGGGGATGCCCAGGCAACATCGTGACTTATGATGGTGCAGTTATTAGAGAAAATAATGAACATATTTGTGAACATCCCTCTCTGGCTCTGGCTTTATGTAACTAAATAAAGAATGGGGAGATAGAGCTTGTGAGATAAATACCGTTACCGATACCAATCTTCTTCTTCTTTTCATGTGGTTAGTGACTAACCTGAGAGTTTATGCCGCCCATGGACCTCTGACATGGCTTCACATGCCGTCGTGAAATATCTCTCAGGCATAAATATCTTTCCTCACGATGTTTTCCTTCACCGTTTTTAGGCAAGTGATAATTATACAATACGCACATGCATCCGAAAAGTCAGAGGTGCGTGCCTTGGGTTCGAATTCGAGACCTGTGACTTGGCAGTCCGACGGTCACACAACTAGGTTAGCACCGATACCGATGCGAACCCTAATCGTAGCACTTTTGTCGTAAACCCAGCCTTATGGTATTTAGGTGATGGGGCTAACAAATATATATATATTAATAACTTGTCTCAAATATTTCCGCCAGGTCGTTTCGACCACCTCATTATTTGTCTAATAACTCATTTTCAGATCGAGATATTTTTTTATTATTGGTGAGTTTTCTTTTTGGAAATCTTAGTAGCAACATCGAAGTTTAGAGTTATGTTTGTTAAATGGCAATTAGCTTGACATCGAACACATGCGACTTTGTGTACCGATTGCGGTACCGATACAATACTACGACTCATAACTAGGGTTGCCACCTTTTTTTTTACAGTTGAAGTACATTAGTTATTATAGGTAAGAAAAAAAAGTACATAGTATCAAAATAAAGTACAATTTATTTTTCTTTATTATTATGTTTAAAAACATATTTTTTATTGCTTTTTGAAGTTTGTATCAAATTAGTATCTCTACTAAACAATTGCACAGCGTCTTTACAGTCTATATTTGAATTTCGTTTCGTTCATTTCGTTTAGCGAAAAATACTTACGACTAAACTTTTTAAAATCCCATAGAAATCAAATCATGCGAAATAATTTTCGTGTACTTTATTGTTCTCATAAAGTATAGAGTACAATTACCTGAAATAACGTACAATACTTTATTATAAAGTATGGGTGGCAACCCTACTCATAACCCTGAAATATTGGCGTCGTGTATTGTTAGATAGAGATTGTTGAGATATTTCTATATTTATAATCTATTGGGGAACTGTTCAATTAGTTAGGAATCTTAACGAATTTATTAATATTAAATGTTGTGTTTTATATTAAATTTTGTTTCAATGTTTTTTTTCGGTTCTTTTATTCTTATTTTATACCATTGTAACAGCACTATGGTTATCATAATAATTATTTAAGTCGTATTTGAACTATTGGGACCGCAAGGGATTGCAAATATTTCTTTGTAAGTTAGATCTATTTGATAAAATTACCTTTTTGCAGATTTTCCTCAAAAATGGCTGTAGTTGGTCAGACGTCTATGTCAAATATGTGTTACACAAAGAAGCTACTTGAACGTTCGAAGCTCTAATTTGCACATAATAAATGATAGAACAGTACTGTACTGCACAGTACTGCGTTCTTGACGAGAACATAATTACCTACTTGACCAGGAAAATTAGTAAACTTGTGCAAACCTTAACACACACACAGTCGCAAGTAAACTTGTGCAAACTTCAAGCGCGAGTATGTCATGTAGCAACGTGTGTGGCCTAAGGGTCTTTTGCTAATGTCTGTGTCACAAAAAAAAGTTTCCCTAAACATCATTGTGGTGCTACAACCTACCCAAACCACATTCAACAAATGTCAATAGTACACGTTATTCCCCTTATTTATTGTATAAATTGGTCGCGTTTGTCCCTATTCACCCTTGATGGCAAACGCAGACAGGGTCTAAAATCGAAGTAACAAAGATATAAAAGGACTCCCACATTATACTATTAAAAGTTGATTTTTTACATATACCGCCATCTATGATTTCGTGTAAGTAACCTCGTTCCAAACATCCTTCGCCCTCATTCTTTCAAAAGTAATACAATGCTGTACCAACAGATGTCGCTTCGTGATTGCAACTACAACTGGTTACATTATACGCAGTGTAGCCAACCACAGCATGGAGCAAAACTGTAAATATGCTTCAAAAAAACTGTAGAAAACTGTAAATATCAAATGAAAAAACAGTAAATCTACATCTTTATATTATATTTTGTATAATTTAATGATAGTAATAAATAGAATACGTTATAGAGAGGGCATTAAAAACAAGAAAAATCATGTAATAAACAAAGCTTTAATCACATTAAATGTCAAAATCAAAAGTGTCAAAGTTGCAATTTTTCCAGTGCCTACATGTTAGATAGTATCACTAGCTACTATTGCATTTTCAATTTGTAAGTCTTGTTGATTTTCCGTTTCATCTTTACTTTTGTTGAAATCGTACATATCTTTATTGAATTTTTTGAAATGGTCATTTGACACATTGAACTCGAAACAATTTTTAATTTCTGACTTTGTGTGCAAGGTACCTTTTATTGTGGTCGTAGAAAGTTTATTTCTTAGTTTCGTTTTCATAACATTAATGCTCGAAAACAAGCGTTCGTAGCATCTTACATAAAAAAACTGTAGATTTCGAAGCCTAAACTGAAAACTGAGAGAATTTCCGAAAAACTGTAGATTTACAGTTAAAACTGTAGGGTTGGCAACACTGATTACACGTAATTCTAAACGGAATTCTGTGTCGCCCCCACAAAAGTTAACTAATCAGCTATCAAATTTCGTGTCGAGTGAGGTCATTGGTTGTTAGTATTTTGAACAACCAATCACATTCGTTGACATGAGATTATATTAATCAGTCTTTCAGAAGCCGGGGGTAAGATACACGGTGCATCATAGTAGCCAAGGACGTTCAAGTAACAAGTTCAAGTAGATTTAAAAACTAGAGTTATTTGCGATACCTATCCGCGACGCGTGTGTTTCCATTATGTAAGTAGCTTGCATGCAGGTGTGATGTGTGTGCAAGTTCCTTGCACAATGGGAACTCGGCTTTAAACATTATCGTTCTACTCATAAAGGCGGGTCCACATATGTATCATTTGGCTGATACGATCATCGTATCAGACGGATGATACGCGGTTTTGATACGTGGATTCGATACGCCGCTCTGATACGGCCCTTGCCATCCCATGGTCGGCTTTTATTACGGAGCGCATACGATATGGCGATACGGATACGGATTTCACATCTAGATACGGAGCTCAGCACTACAGGGTGTAAACGAAATCATGTAATTCCTTCAAACCTCGTGATGTACTGCTGACATGATTAACCCTGGACGTAATACTTTTGGATTCAATAAAAAAAATACAAGAAGTAAACGTGTTCTTAACGTGAAGCATTTTAGCGCTCCGAGTTAAATGATCGCGCAGCGAGTGATAGCCGCGCAATTCACACGGGGCGCAGAAATGTTTGTTATTAAATCCAACCGTTTCCCATGCAGGGTTAATCTATCTCAGCAGTACATCACGAGGTTTGAAGGAATTACATGATTTCGTTTACACCTGTAGTGCTGAGCTCCGTATCTAGTTGTGGAATCCGTATCGCCATATCGCATGAGCTCCGTAATAAAAGCCGACCATGGGATGGCAATGGTCGTATCAGAGCGGCATATCGAATCCACGTATCATGACCGCGTATCATGTCATGTATACAGCGACCCTGTATACAGCGACACTATCGGTACTATCGGTAGCGATATTTATGTGGACCTGCCTTAATTTTAACTGGTAAAGATACTAACACATGTTTTTGTTTCAGGTCCAGTTATGACTTCGACGAGAAGAGGCGGCCAAATTATCATCCTCGATGGCTTTAAGTTCATTAAACATGAAAACTATGGGCAAAAAGTCAGATGGCGCTGCTGTTCTCATTACCGACATAATTGTCATGCGTCTCTTCACACCGACTCAAATCAAATCTATAAGATTAATAATATCCATACCCATGACTGTCCCCCTCCAAAGACGGAGTATTAAGTGCTATAATGACCGTCTTGTGTGCTTAGTTAGAAAATACTAAGACTAACTACTAGTGTTGCCAGTATTAACGGTGTAAATAGACCCTTAACGAAGCCGAAAGGCATTTATTCTTCACGTCATTGCGATATTTTTTTTGTTCTGGACTATGCCTGGGAATTTTCTAATTACGGAGATATTGGAGGTCAAAGTTCCAACGTTTTCACAACTTTTTTTTAAATACTAGTTTTGAAGGTTGCAAATTTACTTCAAATACCTCCATTACCCGTTTACTACCCATTGCATCTATCAGCACAGTGTTTTGAGTGCGTTACATTGAGCTTTACAGTAAAACGAAATTTTTCACCCAAAAAAAAAGTTGTTTCCCAGCGACAATTTTTGCGTAGGGTTACTTAGTTTGATGTACTGAATGCATGGTTGACGGCTTGGTGAAGGGTCTTTTAACACCTTGTATGGTAGTTTATAGCGGCGCTGCTTACTTAGGGTTGCGATCACCTGAACTGCCGACACCGGATAACGATTTCAAAAACCCCGGACATTTGTTAAATATCGGGTTTTTTTTCCCCGGACGCCCTTGAAAATATTAAAAAATGTGTTTTATGTATTAAAATAGCTATTTAAAATATACATTTTTGTACCATTCATATAAGTGTGTGCGTGTGCTGTGTGGTACTAATTGCTGGAATAAAAACAAAAGAAACTGCCAACACGACGGACGGGCGTCCGGACATTTTTTAAGAACCCCCCTCGGACGCCCGCGGACTCCCTCCCAAACTGGGTTAAATCTGGGGAAACCCGGACGGATGGCAGCCCTATATTTGCATTATTGTTTGTCTAAAAGCAACAATTATGTCATTTTTGTTTTATTTAATTAAAGTACATTCACACATCAGTCACGTCACTGTCAAGTCACCGATCAGTCACGTCAAAAAATATAATTCTGTATAAATAATTGTTTACGTTTTTTTTCAAATTTGTTCGGCTCAGACTGTAGTATTATGCAACACTCGCTTAGTTATTAGTTATTAATTAGTACTCCTATTAATGAAAAATGGTCTAATATTAAGGTACATCATGTCGTCGAGTGAAGTACAAAATATAATTATGTTTTATTGTGTCGTCAAAATATTAGTTATAAATTATTAGTAATACATCATGTCGTCAAGTAACGAGCAAATTTTTTAAATCTTTACTATGTTTTATTTTGTCGTCAAAGTATTTAGCTCTTTTAATTATTAGTTATCAATGGAGCCGCCGAGAGAATGCGGTGGTGTAATTATGCTGGTGGTACATTAAAATGCATTTTCATTTAAATGTGTATCAAGTACCTAATCTATATTTTATGACGTAATTCGTAATGGCACCATGGTTTACCATTAATTTATTTTTTAAATCTGAAGTTTCTTAGTTAAGGGAACCTTTATAAAGATATATAAGTAGGTGACCTATCGAAAAATGGTTCTCTTGCTTAGAAAATATCAAATTTAAATAATGAAAGTCTCCTCTGGGAAAATATATTCGCTAATTCGTATTATAAAAAACTGATTTGGTTGATTTAATGGTGTTTTTTCTATTTCAGGTATCTCGACGTGAAAATATTTTCATACTAGTTCGATCCAGAGACATTATTTATTTCTCAAATTATTATAGTTCATTTCTAAATAAAATAAACACTGACTTATGAGTGTTCTATACAAGTTACTTAACGAAAACGTTATTTAAAAAAAACACTTTATAATTTTCGTATTTTTTAAATTTATTTGAACCTATTTACCTTTAATGATAGGCAGACTTATCGAGCTAATTATCAATTATCATGTTTTTTTTAGTCATTGTCCATTATGCGTGTTTACACTATACACGTAGCTTTCAAGTAGTTGCGACGTTATACCGGTGTGTAGACCGCGCTTTATAATATAGTGGCAACTTGCATGCAAGCAAATATTTCCATAACGCAAGCTACTTGTAACCTGCAGCTTGAGTGCACGCTACTTGCAGATGGAAACGCGGTAATATTCTGCATTTATTTACAGTTCCCGATTATTTTACAGAGCCGCAGTTCATAACAACATCGCGCGGTGCCCGTACAATCCTCGTGGGTGGTTACAAGTTTCTCCGACATCGCATCTCAGGGATCAAGGAACGGTGGTATTGCGGGACCCACGGGAATCGAGGCTGCAGAGCTTTCATGTACACCATCAGCGGAACCACTGAGGTCCTCAGCTGTTTCAACGAGCATTCCCACCCGACGCCCTTGAAATTAATTTTATAACTAACATTTTGATAATATACCGTCTTTCATAGATTGTGCAATACATTTTTGGATTCCGACAAAATTATGTTAGATACCTACTGATAGTATGACTGAAATCTCGTGATATCTTTAATTTGTGTTGTTTTTAAGTACCTATGTACTTTAGGGAATAAAGTAGTTAGCTGTTTAGATATTTAGCTGAATCCGGTTGTAGGCTGTACTTAGGTAGGTAGGTCTGGCATTTGTTGACTGAACTTAAAAAAAATATATTATGTTAAACAGTGCGGTCGTCTTTTTCGTTGCCGCTGGCGATATGTATTATGTTTGGAATGGTGATAATTTTGTGCTGTCTGTACTAAAAACCTGCGCTTTAACCCCGCGGCTCTGTGAAGAAACACTTAAACTACATATATGGCTAATAAAACCAAATCACAAAGGATTTAAAATTTCTTTGACGAAGTACAGTAGACGCGCGAATTGAATGCAGTCGGGGCCTGAGGTGAACCACCCCCCGCCATCCGCACGCCTCGCTCACACGCCCGCTAAAGTAGTGCTATCCTTGTCACCTAACAGCACTAGCGCAATCAATATGCATTCTTCAGCTCTGCATTCAATTCACGCACCTACTGTAGATAATATTTGTAGATAGTTTAATCACAAAAATTTTTATGTTGAGATTGACAACATAGAAATTCTGAAGCCGAGAGTTAGCCTACGCGTATACCACGCAGGCAACACAGTTCAGTTGACTTGCGGGCGGCTGGTTAGGGGTCCGTTCGCCCGACCAGTAACAGGCCCGGGAGGATGGCGCGCCGTGTTCCGCCCGCGCCTCCCAGAAGGATGTGGGGCAGAGAACAAATTGTCCCACCACTGGAGAAGTCCACCAGAAGAAGCTGGTGGACCGAGACCTGCCGGGGTTGCGGTGCATGCAATAGCGAATCCCGTGACCCCGGCCTTAGGTTAGAAGGAGGGACACCGTTGGTTTTTAGCCGGTAAGAGTCCGGCAGACCCCCTCGCCTTCCCCGGGCGAGGGACATCCATGAGGATTTTCCAACGATTTTTACAATCCATGCAGTTAGGCAATGCCTTTGATGTCGGGCGATGCCAACGCCTAGGCGTTGCCCAACTGTATGGATTATAAAACTGTGACTGAACTGTTACCTACGCGGCCTACGGCTCCGTATACGCCTAGGCTTATAAGTTAGCTTGCGTATTTCAGACTGAGAGGTAAAGGTCACAATGTGTATTTTTATTTTGTTTTCGTGTATTCATTTTTTAAACACTACTAGCGACCCGCCCTGGCTTCGCACGGGTGCAATGTAGATACTAATGTGGGGGCATATAAACCTTCCTCTTGAATCACTCTAACTATTGCTGAAAACTGCATTAAAATCCGTTGCGTAGTTTAAAAGATCTAAGCGTACAGACAGCGGGAGCGACTTTGTTTTATAGGTACTATGTAAAGAAAAGATTAACATTTTAAATAATTTTACTTTTTTTATTTTAAGGCTATCGATAAATTATTTCGAAGTATTTACTTTGTATAGAAAACTTATTTCAGTAACAGTACGATGTTACTGAAATAAGTTTTCTATTCTGAGGAATTGTGAATTGGTACTTAGACAATTTTAGTGTTAGTCAATATTATTTTTGTTTTGTCTTATGAGACACATTATTGTGTATTTAGTAAATAAACATCGTTTAAACAATATGGGTTTGTATTTTATTGTCATTTTCGAATTCCTAAACCGTATCTTCTTTTCTTATGAACCCATATAACATACATGTCGTATAATGTTAACAGTAATGTAAAATGTATGAAATTTACTGCTGAAATTAGGATAGAATTGTCATTCCTAGACTAGGGTTGCCAGGACAAAAAATAGAAAAGCCGGACACAGATTCATATTTAGCCGGACATTTTGCCCTGAAAGACTGACAAATTGATTTTTAAAAGAATAATCACTTTTTAACAAAAATAAAACCGAATTTAAATGGTCTATCTCCGAAGTTCTATATCAGATCTTCACCAAATTTAAATGGGACCACTTCGAAAGAATACTCTTTCAAACAAAAAAAGAATCATTAAAATCGGTTCACAATTAGCTAAGATATAGCGGAACAAACATACAAAAAAAAAGAAAAAAACATACAGTCGAATTGAGAACCTCCTCCTTTTTGGAAGTCGGTTAAAATATTTCGCTCTCTCGCTTTCGTTCAGCATCTTTTGGCGGGGTGGGTTGACCAAAAACCGGACAGGCAGAAATTTTGTAATTTGGCCGGACACGACTGTAAAAAGCCGGTGGCAACCCTACCCTAAGCAGATCCTGTATCTATCTAGGAATGACAATTCTATCCTACATCCTTAATGTTTTTTTTTGCAATGACGCTTGTCTGTCACGCTAAAATTTCCAGTTTATGCTGATCTCCGTACAACAACAGGTTAGCTTATACTGGATAATATAGCTTGATTGGCCGTCGGTACCCAAAATACTGCTAGAAAGACTAAAACTTAATAGAGGTTCTATGTTTCAGGACCAGTGTTTTGTACAACATCGAGAGGGGCCAGGGTTCTTTTCATATCAGGGTACAAGTTCTACCGACACCGTCAGACTGGGAACAAGGTCAGGTGGTCGTGTGGGACCGATTGGAAAGTCAAATGCAAGGCTGTGGTGTATACTGTGGATGAGGAGATCGTTCGGATTGATAATAATCACTGTCATCCACCACCTGTTACGCTTAGCACACACTGCGATTAAACGCAAGCGGTTTGAAAACGATGAAAAATTGAATGTATATCTATGCTAATATTATAAAGCTGAAGAGTTTGTTTGTTTGAATGAGCTAATCTCAGTAACCACTGGTTGAATAGAAAAAAATATTTTTGTGTTAGTTATTCAGTTTACGTTAACTCGGTTCGGAACTCCAATTTGCATTTCACCAACATCAACTAAACGCAGTTAAAGCTGAACCCAGTTTAAATTGTGAACGCTCGATTTTCGACGATCTCTTTTAAACGCGTTTAGAGGTTATATTTTTATTATTGTCGGTGACTTTATTTTGCGAAGCATTGTTGTTTGTGCATTAATAATTTAAGATAAATACTTTTATCAATTATAATTAAATAAACTTTATGATTGTTTTATATTTTTTATACAATAATTTAAAATATATATAAAGTTTCTTTAACAATCTCGTTGGTTTAGTTTACTTTTATAATTAGAATTATGATTATTATTTTACATTTAAAATAAATACCTATTTTATTAACCATATATATTAGGTATATTTTTTTTTAAATATATTTTATTAGGTATTTTTTTTATTAAAGTGAATTTATTATTTATTTTCTTTTTTGTTTCGTGGAATACCTCCTTTTATTAGTTATTTTCGTCAAACTAAAGATTTCTTCGACTTTCTTGACAAAAGTCGTTCTTGACAAACGCTCAGCTAATAAATATAAACAAAACATTTATAAATTATTCACATATACTTTTCACGAGAATCAATCTATCTAATCGTGAAAACCCGTTAAGTAGTTGCGGAGACAATCGCGCACAGACTGACAGATAAGGCGGGACTTTGTTTTATGTTTATAATATGTATCTAGTGATGATTTGTGTGAATATCTCGGATAAAATAAAATAATTTGACTGCCTCGTTGATCTAGTGGTGGCAAGCGCGACTGCTGATCGTGAGGTCCTGGATTCGATCCCCAGGCCGGACAAAGTGTTATTGGGTTTTTCCATTAGGAATTTCTTAGTTGCAGCCCAGAGTATGGATTTGTGCCCGGTTAATGGCAATAGGCTCGCCCCCTATTACATGGGACTTAAACATAACTGGCGAAACGAGGGTGTACTAAAAACACCTTTGCCGAACCCGTCGGGGAATACAAAGAGTGATGTTATTTTATCTCGGATAAACTAAAAATTTTGTGCAATACACTTCAATGATTTCAGTTGATATGTTACATTCAATCTTTCGTTCTGTCCCATCTTTTCCCAACTATGTTGGGGTTAGCTAACAGTTTAACCAGATGCGGCTGAATACCAGTATTTTACATGGAGAGACTGCTAATTAATTACATTCAATCTTACAAGACTATAAAGAAGTCGTCCTGTCTGCCAATAACAATGATTTGACCTCTGACTATTCGGATTAATACGCGTATTGTATAATTATCACTTGCTTAAAAAAGGTGAAGGAAAACATCGTGAGGAAACCGGCATGCCTGAGAGCTATTTCTCGACGGTATGTGAAGCCAAGTCAATGGTCCATAGGCAGCATAAACTCTGACACCAGGTTAGTCACTAACCTCTCGAAAAGAAGAAAACAATGAATTTCGATCACCAATCTCTGCCAAGTGTGGTGATGATGGTAATTTTTGACCCTTCATTGTAGCGGTCATTGGAAGGGTCATGTTGAGCAGTGGATGATTGTAGGTTGACATGATAATACAGGGTTATTTCTTATTAACTGACGAAATTTCACAGGGATATTAGGTATCAATAATAGAACACTATATTAAAAACAAAACATAAAACATAACATCGCGCCTGTAATCCCCGAAGGGTTGTACAGAGGTGTACAGTAACATCCTCATTTCGCCGTTATGTTTAAGACTCATGTAATAGGGGGCGAGCCTATTGTCACCAACCTGACACAAATCCAAACTCCGGGTTGCTACTGAGGAATTCCAAGCTGAAAAACCCTATAACACTGCACGATCTGGGGATCGAACCCAGACCTCACGATCAGCGGTCGCGCTTGCCAACACTTAACAAAAGAGGCAGTTACATCGCTACAAGTACAATTGCAATAACAACCGTGCGAAAGGGTCCGTACACAAAACTGCGTTGCGAATTCGCAACGCAGAAAACTGCGACGCAAATTGCTGCGATGCGATTTCGTGCGGTAAGGCGTCTTCCTTCCAAGGTTCGGGTGACCAATCCCTCGACGATCGTCAATCGTAATGTACGTATTTTATACTAGGTAGAATAAATTTGCGTAAAAAGATTTGCGCACTGCTGCTACTGATAAGAAGATATAGGAAAAATCAATTACGCGAATCAATTCGCAAGTTCTTGCGATGCGTCGTTCGAGCTCGTAATATTTCTACGATGCGCCGTCGCATCGCAGTTTTGTGTACGGACCCTAAAACAACTGCTATTTTGGACTATACTTATTTATTTTCTTATCTCTATAACGAATTTCCAAATAATACTTATCACTGATTTTGCTTCCAGAGGCTATCTTCACGACATCTTCAAGAGGGGCTCGTATGATCATATTGGCTGGTTACAAGTTTCTAAGACATCGCCTCGTAGGAGAGCAGACGAGGTGGTTCTGTGGCAGCCATAGGAAAAAGGGCTGCAGCGCTGTGGTCTATACTTACTTTGACAAACTTATGAAGGTCAATAATATTCACGATCATGACCCACCCTGTTTGGATTCTGGTTTTCTAAATCGTTATTTATGAAATTGGTTAATTTTTTATCACCATTTACTGATAGTTGCCTCGAAAAAGCAAGTAAGGCTACAGTCAGGTCGACATGGCAATTTGCTAGTCATTTTCAATACACAACTACAAGCAACAACGTTAGCGAGATCGAAATTGATAAACGCGGTTGATGCGCATTCGTGCAGCGCTAAGACTTACGGGGTGTCCTGGGTAAACGACAAATGCGACGCGACGAACGCGACAAACGCGATCAATACAACGTCATTCCCTACTAGCGGCCTATATAGCGAGTCGCGACGTAACGCGTATTTGTTCCACGTCGTGTCGCGTCGCGTCGCACCGCGTCGCGTTTGTCGCTTACGCAGGTCATCCCGTATGATGGCGCGGGCTCTGTGCGGGTGTGCGGGGCGTCCCTCCCTCCACGACTCACCTCATTCCCGATTGCTATGTCAACCTGTCGCGGACTAGAGGCGTATAACGTCGGTCGGCAGTGAAAACCACGTATGTGTAAAATACAATTTTTTAAAACAGATAGAAAGAACTGTCTCCTGCAAAAAAATAGCAGGTCAAATTAATGGTAATACAAGTTTGTCATAGATAGCTTAGAAGTATTTGAATTGAAAGTTTGTTGAACTAGTACGTGTATGACGAGTTTACGAATCTAAAGAACAAATAAAACGCTTTTGAAGAAAAATTTATTCACGAAGTTTTCACTGCCGAGCGTTGATAAGGAGGCGCAGATCGCTCAAGCAACATGTCGAGCGATGCCACCGTGTCCAACTGTATGGATTGTAAAACTGTGACTGGACTGTGTTTCCTGCACGGCGATGACCTATTACCTATTTCATGTTGTCAATTATTATAAATGAATTATTTCTGTTTTTTTTTTAAATATAACTACGTTATTTCTCGTGAAAGAGTTTCACCGGGAAAGTATCACCATCAAGTTTTAAAGGGTGTGAGGGCAGGTGAAATAACAGGCACATGAGATTTTCCAACTTTGTCTTTAATTTCGGCAAGGCATCAGCTGCCAGCCTCTTGGTGTTGTAATTTAATATATGGCGCAGTAACTACAGTTACTATTAGCCAACCTATTACGGGGTGTCCTGCATAAGCGACAAAGCGACGCGCACGACACGGAACAAATACACGTTACGTCGCGTCTCGCTACATAGGCCGCCAGTAGGGAATGCCATTGTTTTGATCGCGTCGTCGCATCGCATCGCATCGCGTGGCGTTTGTCGCTTACACTGGACATGCCCTTACAGTAAAAAGAATTAGATTTCTATATTGTTATTGGATTATGTGGGCACTTCTCGTTATTAACTTTTTATTTTATTAACACAAAGAAAACAATGGACCATGAACAATGTGACCTTGTATAATAATTTAATTTGATCTATTTGGCACCGATACAATGTATGGCAGGCGACGAAATACGAAGCCTTTTTTTTGTAATATATTATCTGTGGCGTTTACCCGTATTTAAATTCATAATAAGCATCGTCAAGAAATATTCAATAATAATTAATAACTCTTACTGCTGCCCTAAGAGTAAAACTTGTTTTTATGCATACCTACCATAATATTCCGGCCCGTACCTCTGACTTTTCGAATTCATGTGCGGATCATAATTTGATTATCACTTGCGTTAACGGTGAAGGAAAACATCGTGAGGCAACCTGCACACCTGAGCGCGCTCCATTGAGTTTTCAATGATTTGTGTAGTCCGCCAACCCGCACCAGGCCAACGTGGTGGACTAAGGCCTAAACCCTTCTCATTCTGAGAAGAGGCCCGTGCCCAGCACTGGGTCAATAATGGGTTGAATATGTTATGTAGGTAATACCATATTATAAAACGTTATGACATACATATAGATAGGTAATAAGTTTGTTGACCTGATAATAATAAATATATTTTAATTTAATTATAAAGTTATTTTATTACGTAGCACCTACATTTTTTTTACAAATCTGAAGGCGTTTGGTTTATTAGGTTTCTTTTTTTTATTCAGGACCAGTGTTCACAACAACGTCTCGAGGAGCTAAAGTTATATATCTACATGGTTACAAGTTCCATAAACATAGAACGACCAATGGTAAAACGCGGTGGTTTTGCCGTTGGAACGGGGGTCAAGGTAACTCGTGCTCCGCTATGGTGTTCACCGTCGATGGTGAAATACTCATATCCAACAACCATCATAACCATCCACCGTGTTGAAGCATACAAGTTTTTTTTTCTCGTCTTTTATTTGTCTGTTGTTACTGGGTTACTTTTGAAAATAAATCCGATCACAATCCAATTCTGATTTCAGTGAAAAAGCCAAAATTATGTGAAATTATCTTGAATAAATATCTCAATACGGGTACCCAATTTCAATTGTAAGAGCGCGTTCAGACGATCCGCGCCCCCTCAGCGCGCACGATTCACGTCTGCACCCGCGTCTTAGTCGCCTTAAAATGCATTGCTTGTAATTTGAGTCTTATGACACATTAATAAAATCTCAAATTATATTTTGTGTATGTACCTAACCGCGCCCACCTCACACCATCAACGCGCTCCCCTCGCGCTCGCTCCGCGACCAGTCGTTGCGCCCGCGCTTTGGCCAGTGTCGTACGCAACTGCTAGAACAGCAGAAACTGAAGCTCGCACGACGCGGTTGTGAGACGGGCGTGTGCGGGTCTTGCACGGCGCGGGAGCGGGTCATATGAACACGGCCTTACTGTTTACTTCCAAACAATATACACTCACTATTAAACCAATGTGGCAGCAGTGTTGTTTTTGTTGTAGGTATATAATTGTACCTTAACTTTAAGCCATTGTAACACCTTTAAACATTATGGAATGCAAATAAAGATATGAATATATGACATATTACGACGTAATTCCAATGTTGATCCATCGGAATTATTTTCCAGAGTAATCATACAAGTGTTTTCGCGCGGGCGTAGACGGGAAAGTATGTTATACTTAATAATTATATACTTCCTTAAGTTCATCGCATACTTAACGCCACTGCACCGCCTCAACTCAAAATAGAGCATTGAAAAATTTACCATAGAGAACGTTAATTTTGCTAAACTGGTCCGAGTCGATGACTGAGTTGAAGTCGCGCGTCTGCTATATTAATTTGAATATTTAATGCAGCGTACACACCTAGCCAATGTACGCGGCCCGATACCGCTAAAAACTGAATGAACCGGATTCGTTCTTCACAAAGTTTGGTCAAATTCAAAAAATTACGCACTTTCGTTAGCCTTCGTTGGTAAGGTGTATACGCTGCATTAAATGTACTGTATGGAGCAAAAAATATCTTTGTTCTTTGTTTTATTCATTTTTATCGATAATTCTGGGAAATATAATAAAACGCAATTATTTACAATATACCATTATTTTATTTCTAAATCTGGTACCATGGTTCAACGATAACAATTATATTTAACATAATTTAGTACTAATTAATGTAATACTTAAATAATTATTATTATGGTTAATATAGGTACTAAACAAAATAAATTCTAATATAGATAACACACTCAGCAGCAAAGACGAGACAACTTATCATTTCTAAAATGACGTCATAGACATACCGCCTCCATGCTGGTCCTAGACCGTGCCTTGGGTGTGTGAGCGGCCGTACAGAGACGTAGGTCTCACCACTCACATACCAAAAGTGCAATCAACGCCAAGAGCGTGGTCTCATTGGACAACGATCTTGGCTGCTTAATGCGTTATCCATACACCCAAAGAACAAAATATAAACACATTTTTTTTACAGCAGATCGCCCTATCTTCTACACGTCGGAGATCGGCGCGAAAATAATGAAGATTCGGGGATACAGATATACTCGTCATTCAGTATGTTCTTCGCGAGTGAAATGGCTTTGTGCTGACAGCAGGACGAGGGACTGCCATGCCATCGTCGTCACCATAGGACACACGATGGTAGACAAACAAAATAAACATACACATCCTCCTAACTAAATTGTTCCTATTAGACCCGTATTCAAAAATTAAGAGATTTAAATAAACAGGCTGTTAAAAAATTTACTCTAAGAATATTGTAGGTTTACCTACTAAGGGCGGATACAACCAAACAGGAATAAATTTTATTCTCGGAGTGAATCGCTACTTACTCGAGAATAACTCAATTTCACGTTTAACCAACTACAATTCGAGGAATAACGAGTCTATTCGGGAATAGTCACTATACCGCCGTCAGGCATGGATTAGGGAGCTTATTCCAAGAATAACAAAATGGCGTCCTATTGTTTTAAGCTGTAATTTCAACTCAACACAAGGTATTGTTCCAAAAACATATAATGCAACGTTTAAATAATTTGATTGAAGTTAGTGATAGTGACGAGGAAGTTATTAGACGTCCAAGGTGGATAAAAGAGAGAATAGATTTAATTGAATATTATGAGTATGAGGACTACGTTTACGCATAACGTCACCCATTTTATAAATATGATTATCTAAACTTGCAAAACGCGAAAATAAACACATGAACCAAACCGAACCGACAAGCAAAACTTCAAACATTTTAAATTATACTGAGACTATTGACATTGACCGCTACTTTTCCACTCTATAATACGACAAATGAGAGTTGTTATGCGCTTTGCTTCTGCACTCTCCCGTTTGTAGAACAACGTTTTTTGTCGGGTATTACATTCGTTCACCACATGTTCACATTCACTCCGCTATTCGCGAGTAACTATACCAAGTATAGTTATACGTTAGATTGCATGGAAAAATGACTGTTGATTTATTAGAGAATAAAATCATGGAATAAATTATTCCTGGTATAGTTACTCGTGTATAAATTCGGGTTTGGTCGAATGCGCCCTAAGTATCGGAAATTAAACAACTTTCGTAGAACAACATTTCGAAATTCGCAAAAAAATATAATTCCATACTATTTAAAAAAATATTATATGGAAAGTAATAAAAAATATACGCAAATTTTGAAAAGTTTGTCTACGAAAGTTGTTCCATTTCTAATACTGAGTAACTCCACAAAATTCTTACACCCACATTCTAAGACGTTCCTCCAAAACTTACTCGACTCGACTCCACCTCGACTTGACATAAACGTCCGCCACTCGAGATTTTTCCTCAGTCGAGGTAAGGAATCATCTGTCAAACCTAAGGTACCGCGGAACCTACCTTAAGAAAGAAAGTGTCCAAGTTCGTATGTAATAAAAATTTATTTTGAAGACTGTCAAATATGCTTACGATAATCCTTACAATTTTTTATCGCGGCATTATTTGACGTAATGACTCCGTCGAGGAACCTCAAAGTTCACTCGAAATTGCGACTATGAATACAATTTTAAAGGTGTTTTCGAGGCCGTTCTGAGTCGAGTAAGTTTTGGAGGAACGTCTTAGAATATGGGTGTTAGAGTTAATTTTGTAACAACCTATATAATAATGTGTTTATTTGTTATGTGTGCATGGACCCTAAGCAACTTATATAATCAACAAGAAAATTGTTAACAAAATTAAGTAACCTAACTTAAATTTATACTTAATGAAGTATGTACATTGCCATATATAAATAAAAAAATACGCTTAATACAGCCGGCATTTATAGCTACAATATTTTTTTGAATACGGGTAACTTTGTATTCGTTATGTTCCTTTTAACATTGCCTATCCAAAAATGGATGTCTATTTATATTTACAGATGTATTTTTCATTAATTTAAGTACTTAAACGTGACATATTTTCAGATCATAGAAACATGGAATATGTTGTCACTTGACGTGCAAGTGCCAATTAGCTCGCTATTATAAGAACTATTGGGTGAATTTCTGTATTTTTTTTTAGATTGGTTTAATAAAACAAACAAGTAATAATTAACAATAGTTATTTATTATTACATACATGAAACAATACAAACAATAAAATTATGAATTAAAATATTATTACAAGATAAACACGATCCCACGATCCATCTATTTTGAACTTTATGAAAATTACGTATATGATATTAGTGCAGAAATTAATGATTAATAACGAAGGGCCTGGTTAGCGTCCAATCGTGTTTTAGAAAACAAAAAGGAAAATGTCCTCTGTACATTAGACCCATGTTATCATGTAGCCTACTAATACTCAATCATTTATTGCATTCCACAATGTGTACTCAGGTGGTAATCTTATAATAATGAGAACATTATGCATCCTGTCGGGCACAGCACACAGTAGTAAAAAAATGAACTTTAAATAAAAACAAAACAAAAAAAGAAGTACAGTATAAATAATAAATTCTAATGCGGAACATAGTGACTTTAACAGTCGGGACCCATTAAAAATCTAGACCGGCTCAAATCTTTCCAATAACGGGTCCCGATTGTTAAAGCACAAAACAGATAGGTACAGAAGTCAATCTACATACAAGTGCGCTCGAGCAACGCACACATAGACACTGCTCACGGACACGATATCTCAAGACTGTTTGGGACTAGAGTGCGAGCGCGAGTGCCATGCGCTTGAGAGAGATAGATATATAGATAGAGCGACCGCCGAGCGTAGGTATGAAAAGTGAAGTACATACATGTGATTGACTTATGTACCTATCTGTTTTGTGGTTAAAGTCTCTATGTTCCGCATTAGAATTTATTATTTGTACTGTACTTGTTTTCTTCTTTTCAGTTTTTATTTAAAGTTCCCCTCTTCCAATGGAACAACCGTTTGGCAATAATAGTATTAAAAAAATCACTGGCGGACCACGTTCTTAACTGACGATTTGGGACTTGGACATTATCTGAGTCGTTAATTGTCACACTCTTCGGCATGTTTCCTTGTTTCCACGATCTGAGGTCTTGTATTTATTATGTTAATATTTTGCTTTGTGCGATTATGAGTAAACTAAGTTCCTAAGGTGTGAAATGTCTGTTTAAAGGAAAAAGACGGGATGAAATTAAAGAATTGGCTTTTATAAAATTTATTAATATAACAATGTATATGTAACCTTGCCCCATTGGTTAGCCAACGTCAACGAATAGCGTTACTTGTTCAGGGAGCCAATTCTACTAACAGAAACTTTGATCAACTGTAACCGAACCATTGCCAAGCGTTCATTCAGACAGTTATTATTTACAATATTTTTTTAGTACCCTGTGGTGTTTCCCACTCCTGAGCAAAGCCCTCCCCTTTTGCCTTCCAAACCTCTCTATTTTGTGCCGTTTCTAACCATGCCAGCGCCGCAAACACGTCTAAATCGTCAGCCACGCCACCTACGCCGCGGCCGACCTCGACGACAATGTGCCCCTTCAGGCGTCCAGTGAGTGACGATCTTTACCCATCTGTTCGGGTGCATTCGAACGACATGACCGGCCCACTCCCACTTAAGACTGGCTCTTTTTTCTCCAATATCTGCTACTTACGTTACGGAGCGCATACTGTCAAATTTGTTTGACAACAAAAACAAAACCAATTATTTTGACAGTTGTCTTACCAAAACGGACTGACGATTGCGGTTTGGCAACAATTTTATTGGTAGAATTGGTCCACAGTTCTCTGGACATAAGCTCTCATTGATCGGTCAAAAAATAGAAAGAATGAAAGATGTTGTAGTCGTCACGGGAAATGCAATACCGCTTAACATTGCTGTCTAGGATCTAAAACTAGCTTTTTCAATAACATTTTCAAGACAGAAAATTTCTTCTGTAAATAAATTTTGCTAACACTGTTGTAACCTTACCACTTGCTGTTGTATGAGGCTTTAAGAAGTAATAAACTGTTCTATATAAAATTAAATGTAATATAATTACGGTGTTACATTTTCCTCGACGATTTTCTTGAATAACAGAATTATTATAGTCCGCGTGCAAGTGGTGGTCAGCGCTTGAAGTATGGGAGCAGCAGAAGGTTAGCAAAGACAAAGCAAACTAATAGAGCGCCTATGTCTCGCACCCTCCTGCCGCTGCCATACCTTAGGCGGCAACTAGCACTTGAGCGCAGACTATACTCCGTTATCATCTACTTGGTAGGCCGCCCTTAAGGCGATTCCCCCACGGTGATGCAAGTCGATGCGAGAGACATGAGTCTTAGCGACAGCTTCGTGCGACTCCGTATAATTCAGTGCCAAAATCATTCTGATGCGTGTCGGTCCGATTTGCGCCAGCGTGGAGGTACCGCCTAAAGACCACCTAAATGGCCTTTCTTGGAAGAATAGTGTATGTGCCATTTCGCTTTTGTACGACGTCATTAGTACATACGGTAAAAAAGATAATTATGCAGGCAAATGGTGAACTTCTATGCACTGCCCATTTAACAGTCATTGTGATTGTGTGCGTTACAATTTTTATATGCGAGACACATTCACACATGTACTTACAACTCTGATTAGTTAAATGTACATGACTGTCGTCTATATAGGTACTTTTTTGCTGTCTGTACATCGGTGGATGGTGCTGCCTATCTTCATATCATTTATAATTTCTATCTACTACATCCCAGTAGCGGTCCAGACACTTTCAGTAACCTAACCACTTCAGTATTTTTGTCATTCCAAGAATTTCCATTATTACCTCATTCCTGTCAAAAATAATATCAATAACTACTTGAAAAATAAAGTATTACTGAAAGTGAAGCGATGTGGTGGTCTATTCATACCTAAGGTAACACAGCATAATTGTTATTACAAATATATAAAAGATATATAAATATATGTAATTTAGACGTAAAAAGTGTATATTCGAAACAGGTTGGAAGCTTGAATGGAGTGATTGTACTCCTCTAACTGCAGATGACGGATGGATTGGTGATCATAGCAGGTTGTTCAAGCTAATTGGTTTTAAATATATACTCTGTACAAAATTATGTAGTTAATGGTTGTGGTAATTCAGGTCCAAATGTTATTTTATCCTGACTACGTAATGTAAACGGTTCAATATCTGGCTAGTGATTACATGTATAATTGTTAAGATCTCACTCTATGTTAACTTTGTACGTAAATGTATGTAAATTGTAAATGCTTTTGAAAATATCCAATAAAGTCCATTTAATTTTATTTGGGGTTATTTCTGACTTTTATTTTACATACTCCTGGTTTCTGTAAGGCTGATTTATCAAAGTTGTTTTCAAATGTCAGGTCAACTGTTGTAATTGGTTGACCAAAATACTAACAACCAATGACATCACTTGACACGAGATTACGCATTTTTGCGTTAACCCTTTCAGATGCCGGGGGTTAAGTATCTGCTGATTGTGAGTAGCTTTAAGTTAGAATAATATATAAAACGGCTGCTCGTGACTTTATTGATTCTGGGCAAAAAGCTTCTTTCCGAAAAGTAAACCCTGGAAAACTGGTTAAATGAGCTGGATTTTCTGTTTTAGTCTTAGTAAAACTTACCCTGAAACCGCTTTGGACCCTCTAACGTCTTCCTAGTCATCAAACTGATTTTGAACAATATACGCCAGGATTTAAGTGCCTTTCTCTGACTAGAAAGGCACCGAGGGTCTAATACCATAATGACATGAGCAAACTCGGTAAACCATAATACATAATTATTAATTCCCTAACTTATATTTTACAGGAGGTCCAGTATTCTTGGAGACAACAAAAGGAAAATTCAATCTTATCCTTGAAGGGTATAAATACATACTTGTCTCCGTGTCAGGTCATAAAAGAAGATGGGTATGTTCTAAACAAAGGTATAGGCGTTGCAGAGCATCAGTTTTTACCATACAAAATACCATTGCTTGTGTTAGAAATGATCACAACCATCCCCCGGGAGAAATGACATACTACTAATGGTATACTTGTAAATATCGATGGCTTCATCAAAACTTAAGCTTAGACAGTCATAGTATGATTGTGTGCGTTGTCATTTTTATATGCGAGACATACTCAATACATGTACTTACAACTCTAGTTAGTTAAATGTACATGTCTGTCGTCTGTATAGGTACTTTTTTGCTGTTTGTACATCGGTGGATGGTGCTGCCTATCTTCATATCATTTATAATTTTTATCTACTACATCCCAATAGCGGCCCAGACACTTCCAGTAATAATGACATCAGTATTTTTAACATTCCAAGAATTTCCATTATTACCTCATTCCTGTCAAAAATAACATCAATACCAACTTGAAAAAAAAGTATTACTGATAGTGAAGTGATGTGGTGGTCTATAACTAAGGTGACACAGCATAAATGTTATTACAAATATATAAAAGGTATATAAATATATGGAATATAGACGTAAAGAGTGTATATTCGAAGCAGCTTAGAATCTTGAATGGAGTGATTGTACTCCTCTAACTGCAAATGATGGATGGATTGATAATCATAGCAGGTTGTTCAAGCTAACTGGTTTTAAATATATACTCTGTACAAAATTATGTAGTTAATGGTTGTGATAATTCAGGTCCAAATGTTATTTTATCCTGACTACGTAATGTAAACGGTTCAATATCTGTCTAGTGATTACATGTATAATTGTTAAGATCTCACTCTATGTTAGCTTTGTACGTAAATGTATGTAAATTGTAAATGCTTTTGAAAATATCCAATAAAGTCCATTTAATTTTATTTGGGGTTATTTCTGACTTTTATTTTACATACTCCTGGTTTCTGTAAGGCTGATTTATCAAAATTGTTTTCAAATGTCAGGTCAACTGTTGTAATTGGTTGACCAATATACTAACAACTAATCACATCACTTGACACGAGATTACGCATTTTTGCTTTAACCCTTTCAGGTGCCGGGGTTAAGTATCTGGTGATTGTGGGTAGCTATTAAAATCTATACTAATATTATAAAGCTGAAGAGTTTGTTTGTTTGAACGCGCTAATCTCAGGAACTATTGGTTGGAATTGAAAAATTATTTTCGTGTTGGATAGTCCATTTATCGAGGAAGGTTATAGGCTATATAACATCATGTACCAATAAAAGCGGAGCATAAACGAAAAATGTTGCAAAAACGAGGAAAATGTCCACCCGTGCGAAGCCCGGACGGGCCGCTAGTAATATATGTATAAAATGGCGGCTCGTGACTTTATTGATTTTGGACAAAAATCTTCTTTACGAAAAGTAAACCCTGGAAAACTGGTTAAATGAACTGGATTTTCTGGCTTCGTTTTAGTAAAAATCACTCGAAAACCACTTTGGACCCTCTAACGTCTTCCTAGTCATCAAACTGATTTTGAACAATATACGCCAGGATTTAAGTGCCTTTCTCTGACTACAAAGGCACCGAGACATTAGACCATAATGACATGGGCAAACTAGGTAAATCATAATACATAATTATTAATTCCCCAACTTATATTTTACAGGAGGTCCAGTATTCTTGGAGACACCAAAAGGAAAATTCAATCTTATCCTTGAAGGGTATAAATACATACTTGTCTACGTGTCAGGTCATAAAAGAAGATGGGTATGTTCAAAACAAAGGTATAGGCGTTGCAGAGTATCTGTTTTTACCACAAAAAATACCATTGCTTGTGTTAGAAATGATCACAACCATCCCCCGGGAGAAGTGAATTACTTAATGAATTTGTAAATATCGATTGCCCCATCGAAAACTTAAGTTTAGAGGAAAAAATAAAATATTTAAAGCTAAATGAAAGTTGAGTATCGCTATCTAACGGAACAAAAGATAAAATCTCGCACGTTATTCGATGGGGCCATGGATATGAAGAAAACACTAGAAGTTTTTGGATTCTATTAGGCGTTAGCTACGAAGGCAACCTACCACTTCTTGTTTTAATTTGTGTAATATTTTTTGACATTCCTCGAGTTCTTAACGGGGTGATGTCACAACCCAAACTACGGGTATATCGTGGCGCGTAGCATTGCGCTTGCGATGAATGCGACTAATGTCCATTGCGCTTGTGCGTCTTCGTCACTGTTCGTGTTTAACATTCCTTATTGCTGAGAGTTGAGTCTCGGGGTCGGATATAAACCAAATAGGTATTTGCATTGAATGACTCTGGATGCTTGCGTCTGTTAAGCTGCAGCCATGATGCAGAACAAATCTTAGGGAGGAAACTCGTTTATTTTTACATAAAAAATATAACCAAAATGAATTTGGAAAGTATTATAATTGCTTATCAAAAATGTAAAACATTTCAAATGACCCAACTTTTTTGTAATAGGCGCTTCTTGTCATATTGCTTAATAAATGTTTCTAATGAAATATTAATGTTTTATTTTTGAGAGCATCTTACCCATCACGTTCATCCTAACTGATGTGCTATTATTGAAATGTAGAAAGATTATTCCTAATTTAAATAAAAAAGTAACATGCAGTTGTATAAATTCTAGGGCAACCGATGTTCCAAGTAACAGACAAAGGCCACTGGAATTTGCTAGACCGAGGTCACAAATACTCCTTACTGCACATAGACGGTCCCATAAGGAAGTGGAGGTGTACCAAGAGGGCTTATAGAGGTTGCCGAGTGACATTAGAAACGATGAACAATGAAATTACAGTAGTGAGAAATAATCATAATCATCCTCCCCTCATAAAAGGTAGGCTAAGTATTTGAAGGTGTATTCATTGTATTACAAATAAAAAAAATTCACAAAAATAAAACCGACTTCAAATTGTCTAACTCCGAGGTTCTTCATCAGATCTTCATCAAATTTGAATGGGACCACTTTGAAAGAATACTCTTTCAAACAAAAAAAGAATCATTAAAATCGGTTCACAATTAGCAAAGAAATCGCGGAACAAACATACAAAAAAAACATACAGTCGAATTGAGAACCTCTTCCTTTTTTGGAAGTCGGTTAAAAAGGTACGATTCTAAACTACCCTAGTTTTGAATCACATCTTTCTTGTGATTTGAAATTCAGTAACCCAACAGCAGAGACTTTGTGCTGGCGATGGAGGGGTCTGTTTTCGTTTGTAGTTCTGCACTATTGTTCTGAACCAATTCCTCAAGGTGGTCCTATATTTGTGCAACGATTTGCATCGTATTCGATGTTAGTATTCTGTCAAATGTGCAAGTTATTTTTGTGTTTTCTCTCGTAACTTTGGGAACTGACTTTGGGAGTAAATAAATAAAATATAAAAAGTTAAATTAGTCTTTTATTATATATTCGTTTAATCTTCTCTACGCAAGCATTGACTGCTTTATCAGGTTCTTCATTTTATCATACTTATTTAGATTCTGGCAAACTAATCAATAGCTGTAGTTGAAACGAAGTTTGTCTTATGTGTGAGATCATCAGCAAATGGGTATATTCCGGTTTCTCTAAAGCCAAATTTAGCTTTAGACTTTGTAGCGACGTCCTTGTAGGCTGCATTGAATAAACTGGCAACTTCATACTGCGTTATATTTTTACCTGGATGCTGCTTTATCCAATCTTCACATTCAATGGCGTACTTTGATTTCAAGTCGCCTTGAACTGCTACTTCTAATGGTTGAAGCTTAAAGTTCCCGTGTGGAGGAAGAGACAGTATTATAATGTTATGTTCTCTAGCATATTTTGTTCCTTCCAGACTTATATGTGAGGAGTGATTATCCAAAATAAGTAATACAGGGTCATGTTCAGAAGGACGTACAAAATATTTAAAATGATGCAACCAGTTGACAAATAAATCTGAGTTTGAAAACCCGTTATCAGAAACCATAAAAATATTTTGCTCTTGGCCTTCATCCAGTAATTCAGGTATTTCGTTTTGATAAATAAACGCTGGGAGCACAAAGTTGCCTGCCGCACTCATACACATTATTGCTGTTATAGTTATACCTTCACGTTTAGAAGTCTTTTTCGGCACCGAACTCACATCTGTCTCATCCACATTGAAAATTCGGTTGGGTTCAAAGTTATACGTTTCATAGATCTCTTTAAGATTTTTATAGAATTTCTCAACTTGCATTGTGTTAAAACCAACAGTCCTGCGACTAGGCGCCGATGATCGCAGACAGAGATTCTGTTGTCTTTGTCGAAAACTTTCGGCCCAGTCGCGACCGGCCATTCTGGATGAATGATCAAAACGATTTTCTATATTGTTTGTCGTTGCAAACTCATAAGCTAATCGCCGCAAATCATTAATAGTAATACCAAAGAACATCCCACACATATTTTCGCAGTGGCCTGCAAATTCTAATTCTTGAACATCATTAAACGTTGGTTTAAAACGACCTAACGAAGTAGCTACATTACTGAATTTCATTCTGTTTCTCAAAGATCCTTCGCTAATACCAACTTCCTTAGCAGCACATCTCTGGCTTTTACCAGCTGCAATTAGATTTTTGGCATTTTTTAATTGGGTTTCTGTGATAAGTTTTCTGTCTGGTGCTTTTCTAATATATTTCTGCGATCCTATCCTGACGGCTGAAAAACAATGCAACATCGTTAAATAAAAGCTGTGAAAATTTAATTAAAAGCCTCCTTAGTACTACAAAAGATACTGTGGAAATACAAACTGCCTCGTGGCAAACGCGACTGGTGATCGTGAGTTTCTGGGTTCGATTTTCAGGTCGGGCAAAGTGTTATTAGGTTTTTCCGTGTGGTATTCCTCAGTAGCAGCCCGGAGTTTAGATTTATGTCCGTTTCATGGCAATAGGCTCGCCCCCTATTACATGGGACTTTAACATAACGGCGAAATGAGGGTGTTACTATACACTTCTGCCTAACCCTTCGTGGAATACAGGCGTGATGTTATGTTATACAAAGTGTATTTTTGTCACGAGGATAATTTTCAGAGAGGCAGCTTGTTCTACAGCTTCAATTTCCGGAAATAAGATAATTCATCATCGTTTGTTTTAGCTATGTCTAAACTATTAAATAATTAAATTTCAACATATTACGAGATTTTTTAATAAAATTAGACTTTGTGAATTGACAAACAAATACAAACAATACAATAACAGACTTTGGTTTTAATTATATGAATAATAAAACCCACTTTTTTTTATAAAGTACCATATTTACTCCTTCTGTTTTATTTCTTTTAGTGTACAATAAAGTATATCTATCTATCTATTTTTAATTGCTGTACCCGAGAATCGTTTGATAAACCTTATTAGGATAATGGTATTAGAATAATAATCCTTAATAGAATAATGGTCAATTGATCTACTTAAGTGAGGCTGTAAGAGTTCTTTAATAAAAAATAATTACAACTTACAAATATGTTTTTGTTGCAGGATTGTTTGGTGAAACCGTGTTTTTGAAAGCAGATATTAGTACTGAGATGGCCACAGAATCAATAGAAGAAACTCAAGACTCTACTTCAAATGACTCATGTCTCGGTTTTATGCTGGATATAAAAGAAAACTGGGACAACAGCATTGAAAATTCTAATTCTCAAAACATTATTTGCAAGGCAAAGCGTGCTACTAAATCTCTAAACAACGTGCCATCACAAGCATCAACATCTACACAAGTTGGTATTAGAAAGAGTCAACGCAAAAGAAATCCGATGAATTGGAAAAAAAATAAACTCAAATACCTCAGAAATACTGGTCAGGCATACGAATCCAGAAATAAAACAAGGAAAGCAAAACGTGTGAAGTCACCTTGTAATGAACAGTGTCGATTAAAATGTTTCGAAAAAGTTTCTGAAGATCAGAGAAAGCGACACTTTAAAGAATATTGGAAACTCGGTGATTTAGATCGCCAAAGAAATTACATTAAGGAAAGAATAGAACCCTTAGAACCGAAATATAGATACACAACAACAGAAAAAACACGAAAACGTAATCATGCATTTTACGTGTACGTAAATGATGAGAAAATAAGAGTCTGCAAAACATTTTTCTTGAATACTTTAGACGTTAGTTCACGGGTAATAAGAACTGTTGTTGATAAGCAAACTCTTAGTGGGGATATAAAACAGGATCTGAGGGGTAAGTGGGCTCGTCAGCTACAGTCTTAGCTTAAAGCTGATTTGTATGGAGATTATGACCAAAGCTGATTTGTATGGAGATTATAGACAAGATCATACGAAATAACATAAATTTTATGAAAACTCAAGGTATATATACAAGGTGTGACGTAAATAATGGTTCAGCGTTTAGTGATCCACACATCGTATATTCAACTATCACATACCATAATTTGAACCATTTTTTACCATAGGTCTCAGATTTTTTATTTTTTTTATTTATCGACACCTTTCCTTACTAATTTGGCTGTAATTTCAACAAATGACATTATTTTTTATTTTGTATTTTGTTTACAACTGCTGAATACATGTGCTATCGCAACTAATAGAAAGTGTGGATTTAAAAAAAAACATTTTTAGACCTTTGTTAAAAAGTGGTTCAAATTGTGGTCAATATTTAGAACGGAATTTATTTAATTTACCCTTTCTACTACAACTGAATAATGACGAAAACGTCGAAAGTTTGTACTTTGTTTCTCTCTTTATTCTTGATTATCTTACACGGTTAATAGCAAACATACCACACAAACAACATCTTGGTATCTACGTAGGTACTTCAGTTCAGTTTCATTACAATCTAAGAAAAAAATACAATTAAGTTTTAAACTTTTTGCATTTGTAGCATTGCAGATTTCGATAGGTAGATAATGATCTACTTATCGAAGTCGCTACCGAATATCTTGAATGCAAGATATTCGGTAGGTAATAAGTTCATTCATATTGTAATCTATCTATAGGTATATAGGTAAATAAAAATGAATCACCAAATGTGTTGCTAAGCGCAAAACTTGAGAACGGCTCGACCAGTTCGGCTATTTTTTTTATATATTCCTTAAGGCATAAGGAAAGTCCTTATGGAGAGAAAAAACATAAAAATTGCGTGGAAAATAGTAAAAACAAAACTTTTCTTTTACCACTACAGGCCAAATAACTTTTGACAGAACTACGTCTGACCGGGCAGCTAGTTTTTAATAAAAGGAGGATATGGTTTATAATTAACGGTAATTGCCTTTTTTTAAAGCGATTCATGCTTTATTTCTTCATATAAATAATTTTATTTATTTAGTGGGACATTTTGATTCCATTTAATATTATTTTAATGTTATTTATAAAGGTGTCATATTTTCATATAGTTTTGTCAGAATATAAACTCTCTGATCGAAATTTATTAAGTAGTTAATTATTACTTGCTAATACCTGTTTTTTGTTTGATTGAAATAACACCCTGTAAGTTTGCATACGTTGACATAAATATGAAAAGGAGAATTATTCTAATTAAAAGAAAAAACAAAAGGACAATGGGCGGTTGTTTGTTTGTTTGCAGTTGTTTTCTTGTTTTTTTTCTGCTTATTTGTGCAACAATTTATCAATGTTGAAACGTAGATTATATTAGGCCCTTACCTATGAAATTGGCGTTTTTTTCTCACAAATAGAGGGCCTCGTCACTTCTATGATTTAAAATATTAATCAATTGTTTGATATTATATCGAATAATGACCATCATAGGCAACTACCAATAGTAAAAAAAACCTTATTATTTATAGTTTTCTAAACATAAAAAATAACTTAATAATGCCTCCTCTTTTTGTTAGCAGAAATGAACACTATTTTTGTTTTAACTTAGCCAAAACTTATTTTTGTCGCATAATCTAAGTGGAATACGTTATCTTAGTTGTTAAACATTAGTGCATAAAAGTTTTAAAACATTAGTGTTTATA
This sequence comes from Amphipyra berbera, assembly GCA_910594945.2. Taxonomy (NCBI): domain Eukaryota; kingdom Metazoa; phylum Arthropoda; class Insecta; order Lepidoptera; family Noctuidae; genus Amphipyra; species Amphipyra berbera. Next base: position 16,442,780 of record OU343128.1, on the reverse strand, counting down.
GTTGTTAAATAAATTAAGAAAATGTTAGTATGAAAAATGCAACTTCTTTAAAATTCTCCATACAAAACGCTGATTTCATAGGTGGGGGACCTAATATTAAGCAATAATATGTTAGAAATAATAATTAATTTGTTCTGTAACATTATGAAACATAAATACAGTAAATAAAGACAAAAATGTTACAAAATGTTTTTTGCTCTCTCAAAACGAATGATATCCTTCTTTATACCAGGTTCACACGATTCGATTCTAGTTGATCAACTGCCAAATCGCATGCGATTTGAACCGTGTGAACAGACTTTCAATCAAATTGAATCAATTTGAAGGAACAACGCGTTCCAACTTTTGTTGATCAACTAAAATCGAACCGTGTGAACCCGCTATTAGGTTTGTTAGTCGATTCCAATAAACTCAAATAACCTTTCTTCTTAGGTACAGCAGTTTTCTTGACATCTGCTAAGTCAGGGGTTCAACAGATCCACCTGGACGGATACAAGTACAGCCTTCATTGTCAGAACAGAGGACGTGGAAGGTGGCGATGCGTGAAACAGAGGAACGGTTGCAAAGCCATAGTTGTCACACTCGATGGCATCATTATATTTGTAAAGAACAATCATAATCATGTACCAGGTATAGTACGACAAAAGTCACATCGGTAAACTTCGTAAAACCGATCACTTCCGAACCGAGTGCGACTTTGAGACCACGAACGTTTATTAGTACTGCAGTAAAAAAAAATATTTACGCTGACGCAATAAAAGTGAGTGGCGCGTAAATGAGGGACTGCCTTTGGTTGTTCGATCAAGTTAGCCGATGCGACTTCTTAGTTGTGTCGTATTGTACACGCGTTGTAAAACAGCATTAACTAAATGATCTTCTGTGCTAAGGGTCAAATTCTATTCCATTTACATGACGTTTCAATTTCAGAAGATGAATTTGTTTCTAATAACGCTGTAGTATTATTTACTTTGTTACTAAATTCAGTGTTGTTTTTGTAACTCAGTTAGTGGACTAACTTACAAGTAGTATCTTATTTAGGCTCGATTTTACCAACATCGGATATCGTTTATCTGAGGAATAAGTTGGACGTTTTGACATAATTTCTATAGAAAAGCTGTCAAAAGTCTTCATTCCTGACGTAAAAGGTATCCGACGTTGGTGAAATCGGCAGTTAGTGGACTAACTGGGTTAGCGGACTCAGTTAACCCCTAAGTTTCGAATAATGTAAAGAGACTTAGCGAATATTCCAGTAATGCCCATATACTTAAAATTTAATAGCGTTTGAGTATTTGACCATAAGTATTCTAAAGTTTGTAGTGTAAACAGCTTGCCCCCACTCTATTCTAAATAAGTGCACTGAATATAGAATTAAAAGCAGTGTTAAAACATCTGAAATATTATTATATGTGACTAGCTTTTGCCCGCAGCTTCGCTTGCGTGATTTTTTTTCACTCCCTTAGGGGTTGAATTTCGAGAAATCCCTTCTTAGTGGATGTTTACGTCACAAAATGAACCTACTGTCAAAATTTCAAGTTTCTAACCCCAGCCGTTTAGGCTGTGCGTTGATAGATCAGTCAGTCAGTCAGCTTCTCCTTTTATATATATAGATAATCTGTCTATCTATAGATTCAGTCCACTTCTATCCATTTCAGCTTTACTCTCTCCACATTGATCTAGGTTTACAATATGCTCCTAAGGCCCATGGAATGAATTTTATTTTTGGTAAAAATTAATTATTTTGCTTTATGGTCAAAAAAACATAGCAAAAAAATCAAAAAGAAAACCTACATCGGGTCGCAACTTTGTATGAGTTTTGTAAATGAAATGAGTTTTATTTTTTATTAAATGATTATTCATTTATTATTTTAATGCAAACAGGTACATCAATAATTATTTATCAGTCTTCGTAAGTCACAAATCAAATCAGAAACCGGAGATTAGCTCTTCTCTTACAAAATAAAATAAAAATTGAATCTTTGAAAGATCCAAATCAACGAAATAGTAAATTCTTAAATAAATAACAAATAAAAGTTTTAGTTTGGAAAATTTCAAGAAACAATCGCATTTCTGTGTGCTACACAAAAAAATATCTTATTTGCTAAATGTAGAAGTAGGTAGGTAATATTGGCATACCGAACTTTTACATCGGTTTTGTATAATGGCATCCAAATGGTCAGCTTTATGAAAACGAAAATGTACAGCAAGCACTGGTTTTATTTCGGTAGTTCGGTTTTTGTGTTTACGTAACAAATCTTCGAAGTTACTGCTAGATTCACATTCTGAATACTAAGTATTATCAATAAATCAATCAATCAATCAACAATAATTCACCACCTTTAACTCTCTTCCTATTCGTTCAACGTATATTTTGTTCGTCGCATCAATAATTTTTTCACTTATGTATTATTTAAAAAAATCCTGCATTCCAATTATTCTGATTTTGTTGAGAAAATGATCCACGTCCTCCTCTTACCCTGACCCTGCCTCTTACTCTACCTCCCCTGGTTCTAGCTTTACGCCTTATTTCTGGACGGCCACAAGTAACAGAAGTAATAGTCGGAGGAGAAAAAGATGTAGAAGAACCTGCTTGAAAATCTTCTTCATATGAGTCTAAAGAATCTGAAGATTTTGACCATAAGGCCGGCTCAAATATATATATCGCGTCAATTTCATCGGATATGTCCAAGTCCGACTCGTTAAGGGCTGCGATGAATTCTTCATCTGTTAAGCCTGCCAAAATGAAAACATCATTTTATGTCGTATCGTTACATACGTACTATACACACTAGTACAAATGTACAGTAGGGGAATAAAAAGGTACGCGTGCTTTCAAATTCATTCCTTTCCCACATCGCGGGCACATGTTACTTTTTCAAACTGTTGAACGGAACAGACCAATGCATGGAAAATTATGTTTTATTTGGTAGCAAAGATCAAAATTGCCTTTTGCCTTCATATGACGTCTTGGTGCCATGTAATGTCCTAGATTTGATTTAAGGACTTTTGTTGTAAAAACCATGACATCAATCAAATCAATGATTAAATAAATTGACATTACTAGTGTCTGTCACCATTATAATTTAATATCCTGCCAAAAATACTTGTATTTTTAACCGACTTCAAAAAGGAGGTGGTTCTATATTCGGTAGGTTTTTTTATAAAAAATAAGAAGAACCTGATAAAGCAGTCAATGCTTGCCTAGAGAAGATTTAACGAATACATAATAAAAGACTATTTTAACTTTTTATTTTATATTTATTCACTCCCAAAGTCAGTTCCTAAAGTTACGAGAGACAACACAAAAATAACTTGCACATTTGACAGAATACTAACATCGAATACGATGCAAATCGTTGCACAAATATAGGACCACCTTGAGGAATAGGCTCAGAACAATAGTGCAGAACTACAAACGAAAACAGACCCCTCCATCGTCAGTACAAAGTCTCTGCTGTTGGGTTACTGAATTCCAAATCACAAGAAAGATGTGATTCAAAACTAGGGTAGTTTGGAATCGTACCTTTTTAACCGATTTCCAAAAAAGGGGGAGGTTCTCAATTCGACTGTATGTTTTTTTTTGTGTGTTTGTTCCGCGATTTCTTTGCTAATTGTGAACCGATTTTAATGATTATTTTTTTGTTTGAAAGAGTATTCTTTCGAAGTGGTCCCATTTAAATTTGGTGAAGATCTGATAAAGAACCTCGGAGATAGACAATTTGAAGTCGGTTTTATGTTTGTTAAAACGTTTTATTTGTAATACAATGAATAATACACCTTCAAATACTTAGCCTACCTTTTATGAGGGAGGGATGATTATGACTAATTCTCACTACTGTAATTTCATTGTTCATCGTTTCTAATGTCACTCGGCAACCTCTATAAGCCCTCTTGGTACACCTCCACTTCCTCATGGGAACGTCGATGTGCAGTAAGGAGTATTTGTGACCTCGGTCTAGCAAATTCCAGTGGCCTTTGTCTGTTACTTGGAATATCGGTTGCCCTAGAATTTATACAACTGCATGTTACTTTTTTTATTTTAATTAGGAGTAATCTTTCTACGTTTCAATTATCACATCAGTTAGGATGAACGTGATGGGTAAGATGCTCTCAAAATTAAAACATTAATGATTCATCAGAAACATTTATTAAGCAATATGACAAGAAGCGCCGTCATTACAAAAAAGTTGGGTCATTTGAAAGGTTTGATATTTTTGATAAGCAATTATAATACTTTCCAAATTCTATTGAAAGCATTTTGGTTACATTTTTTATGTAAAAATAAACGAGTTTCCTCCCTAAGATTTGTTCTGCATCATGGCTGCAGTTTAACAGACGCAAGCATCCAGAGTCATTCAATGCAAATACCTATTTGGTTTATATCCGACCCCGCGACTCAACTCTCAGCAATAAGGAATGTTAAACACGAACAGTGACGAAGACGCACAAGCACAATGGACATTAGTCGCATTCATCGCAAGCGCAATGCTACGCGCCACGATATACCCGTAGTTTGGGTTGTGACATCGCCCCGTTAAGAACTCGAGGAATGCCAAAAAATATTACACAAATTAAAACAAGAAGTGGTAGGTTGCCTTCGTAGCTAACGCCTAATAGAATCCAAAAACATCTAGTGTTTTATTCATATCCATGGCCCCATCGAATAACGTGCGAGATTTTATCTTTTGTTCCGTTAGATAGCGATACTCAACGTTCATTTAGCTTTAAATATTTTATTTTTTCCTCTAAACTTAAGCTTTCATTGGTGCAATCGATATTTACAAATTCATTAAGTAATTCACTTCTCCCGGGGGATGGTTGTGACCATTTCTAACACAAGCAATGGTATTTTTTATGGTAAAAACAGATACTCTGCAACGCCTATACCTTTGTTTTGAACATACCCATCTTCTTTTATGACCTGACACGTAGACAAGTATGTATTTATACCCTTCAAGGATAAGATTGAATTTTCCTTTTGGTGTCTCCAAGAATACTGGATCTCCTGTAAAATATAAGTTGGGGAATTAATAATTATGTAAGTTTTATGTTTTACCTAGTTTGCCCATGTCATTGTGGTCTAATGGCTCGGTGCCTTTTTAGTCAGAGAAAGGCACTTGAATCCTGGCGTATATTGTTCAAAATCAGTTTGATGACTAGGAAGACGTTAGAGGGTCCAAAGTGGTTTTCGAGTGATTTTTACTAAAACGAAGCCAGAAAATCCAGCTCACTTAACCAGTTTTCCAGGGTTTACTTGTCGTAAAGAAGCTTCTTGTCCAAAATCAATAAAGTCACGAGCCGCCATTTTATATATTACTAGCGGCCCGTCCGGGCTTCGCACGGGTGGACATTTTCCCCGTTTTCGCAACATTTTCCATTTGTGCTCCGCTCCTATTGGTCATAACGTGATGTTATATAGCCTATAACCTTCCTCGATAAATGGACTATCCAACACAAAAATATTTTTTCAATTCCAACCAATAGTTCCTGAGATTAGCGCGTTTAAATAAACAAACTCTTCAGTTTTATAACATTAGTATAGATTTTAACTTAGAGCTACTCTCAATCAGCAGATACTTAACCCCCGGCATCTGAAAGGGTTAACGCAAAAATGCGTAATATCGTGTCAAGTGATGTGAATGGTTGTTAGTATGTTGGTCAACCAATTACAACAGTTGACCTGATAATTGAAAACAACTTTGATAAATCAGCCTTACAGAAACCAGGAATATGTAAAATAAAAGTCAGAAATAACCCCAAATAAAATTAAATGGACTTTATTGGATATTTTCAAAAGCATTTACAATTTACATACATTTACGTACAAAGTTAACATAGAGTGAGATCTTAACAATTATACATGTAATCACTAGCCAGATATTGAACCGTTTACATTACGTAGTCAGGATAAAATAACATTTGGACCTGAATTACCACAACCATTAACTACATAATTTTGTACAGAGTATATATTTAAAACCAGTTAGCTTGGCCAATTTGATCTATGACTTCACTATGATCACTAATCCATCCATCATCTGTAGTTTGAGGAGTACAATCACTCCATTCAAGATTCCTAGCTGCTTCGAATATACACTCTTTACGTCTATATTACACTAGCTGACCCGCGCAACTTCGTCTGCATTTTTCCCGCTTTTGCAACATTTTTCATTTATGGTATCTACGGCGCACCTACCTTCCCTACCTACCTACCCTACCTGCCCATCCTGTCTACCCTACCTACTTACCCTACCTACCCTGCCTACCCTACATACCCTACATACCCTACCTACTCTACCTACCCTACGTACCTACCTACCTACCTGTCTACTTACCTACCCTACCTACCTACACTACCTACCCTACTTATCTACTCTACCTACCTACCTACCTACCCTACCTGAGATTTCAAAATAAATTATAGCCTATATGTTGCCGAGGACTAATAACTATATAACAAAAAAAGTTTCATCAAAATCATTCTAGTAGTTTTTGTGTTAAAGCCGGACAACAGACAGACAGACAAAAATTTCAAAATATTTTTTTTTGCTTGTATTACTTGTATGAAGACCCCCCTAAGGGTATTTTATTTAGTTTTTATTCAATGTACAGAATTGAACTCTTCTACAGTTTTATTATTTGTATACATAGATAGATATAGAATATAGATATGTAAAAATTCAAATGGCCAGACTATACACATTATTACAAAGTTGCAGTCACCATGTCCTGTAACTCAGCGGCACCCTTTCAAACTGGAAACTCAACAACGCTGCTTGACTGCAGTAATAGTGGTGGTAGTACTTTCCCGGACGACCTTTTTCACAAGGAGATAAAGACAAAAGATATAGATAAAGATAAAAGACAAAAGATAAAGACAAAAGATAAAGGTAAACGATAAAGATAAATTTATAGGATAAAGACAAAAGATAAAGATAAAAGATAATTGATAAAGATAAAAACATAAAAGATAATGCTAAAAATAAAAGATAATTGATAGAGATTAAAGATAAAAATAAAGATAAAAAATAAAGATAAAGATAAATGTAAAAGATAAAGGTAAAAGATATAGTATAAAGATAAAGATAAAATATAAAGATATTTATTTTGCAAATATGGGTGGTACAAACAAATGTGGTGACATAAAAGAGGATACATGATTAACCTTTGCGGCCCGTCCCGGCTTCGCATGGGTGGACATTTTTCCAAATTTTGCAACATTTTCCATTTGTGCTCCGCTCCTATTGGTCGTAGCGTGATGTTATATAGCCTATAGCCTTCCTCGATAAATGGACTATCTAACACAAAAATAATTTTTCAATTCCAACCAGTAGTTCCTGAGATTAGCGCGTTCAAACAAACAAACAAACAAACTCTTCAGCTTTATATATTAATATAGATATATTTATATACCTTTTATATATTTGTAATAACATTTATGCTGTGTCACCTCAGGTTTGAATAGACTACCACATCGCTTCACTATCAATAATACTTTTTTTTTCAAGTAGGTATTGATATTATTTTTGACAGGAATGAGGTAATAATGGAGATTCTTGGAATGACAAAAATACTGATGTCGTTATTACTGGAAGTGTCTGGACCGCTATTTGGTTGTAGTAGATAGAAATTATAAATGATATGAAGATAAGCAGCAACATCCACCGGTATACAGACAGCAAAAAACTACCTATATAGACGACAGACATATACATTTAACTAATCAGAGTTGTAAGTATATGTGTGAATGTGTCTCGCATATAAAAATTATAACGCACACAATCACAATGACTGTTAAATGTGCAGTGCATAGAAGTTCATCATTTGCCTGCATGATTATCTTTTTTATCATGTGTACTAATGACGTCATACAAAAGCGAAGTGGCAAATACACTATTCTTCCAAGAAAGGTAATTGAGGTGGTCTTTAGGTGGTTCCCCCCTTGTGGCGGAAGTCGGACCAGCACGCGTCCGAACGATTTTAGCACTGAATTGTACGGAGTCGCACGAAACTGTCGCTGAGACTCACGTCTCTCGCTTCGACTTGCGTCACCGTGGGGGAACCGCTTTAGGGGCGGCCTACCAAGCAGAGCATAGCGGAGTATAATCCGCGCGCAAGTGCTAGTTACCGCCTGAAGTATGAGAGCGGCAGGAGGTTGCGAGACATAGCTGCGCTCTGTCAGTTTGGTTTGTCTTCGCTACCCTCCTGCTGCTCCCATACCTCAAGCGCTGACCACCACTTACGCGCGCATTTTTATATTCAAGAAAATCGTCGAGGAAAATGTAACACCGTAATTATATTACATTTAAGTTTATATGAAACATTTTATTATTTCTTAGTCTCTTACAACAGTAAAGCGCGGTTACAACAGTGTTAGCAAAATTTATTTACAGAAGAAATTTTCTGTCTTGAAAATGTTATTGACAAAGCTAGTTTTAGGTCCTACACAGCATTGCTAAGCGGTATTGCATTTCCCGTGACGACTACTTCATCTTACATCCTTTCTATTTTTTGACCGATCAACGAGAGCTTATGTCCAGAGAACTGTGGACCAATAAAACTGCTGCCAAACCGCAATTGTCAGTCCGTTTTGGTAAGACAACTGTCAAAATAATTGGTTTTGTTTTTGTTGTCAAACAAATTTGACAGTATGCGCTCCATAATGTAAATAGCAGATATTGGAGAAAAAAGAGCCAGGCTTAAGTGGGAGTGAGCCGGTCATGTCGTTCGAATGCACCCGGACAGATGGGCAAAGATCGTCATTCACTGGACGTCTGAAGGAGGACATCGTCGTCGAGGTCGGCCGCGGCGTAGGTGGCGTGGCGATTTAGACGTATTTGCGATGCTGACATGGTTAGAAACGGCACAAAATAGAGAGGTTTGGAAGGCAAAGGGGGAGGCCTTTGCTCAGGAGTGGGAAATACCACAGGGTACTAAAAAAAATATTGTAAAAGATAACTATCTGAATGAACGCTTCGCAACGGTTCGGTTGCACTTGATCAACGTTTTTATCAGTAGAATTGGGCCCCTGAACGATGAAAGCCATTCGTTGACGTCGGCTAACCAACGGGGCAAGGTTACATATACATTTTTATATTAATGTACACCGATTACGCTGAGATTTATGATCCGATTTACGTTATTCCTCTTTAGTTTGATGCGGAATAGTTGCCATTTGGTCCCATAAAAATTTAACATAGTTTGGCCCAATAGTTTTCATTTTATGAACATTTTTATTTTTTTATGAACATTTTAGTTTACGTGGATGATGTTATTATTCTACCTGATGTAATCTAGAAAAATCCTACTGTAGTTTACAGAACAACCTATTACAGACACTAAAAAGTAAAAAAAAAAAAACTACGTTTAAAAAAACCGACTTCAAAAACTAAAAAGTATAAAATAACTTAATAAAGATTTAATTTAATACACCTCTTATGCAAACCTAATACCTTTACAGTTTCAGAAGTCTGTGCCTTCAATTTGGTTCAGCGTGGATTAGCACCAACTTCTGAAACTGTAAAGGTATTAGGTTTGCATAAGAGGTGTATTAAATTAAATGTTAGCAATATGTAGTCGGTAATCGAGTGTTTACAAAAGTTCCACTAAGAAATAAGAGTGGGCGCTGTAACAATTTAAAAAAAATAAGTATGTTTTTTAGGTCGTAACTCGTAAGTATACAACGTGAGGTGGCAGGAGGTTAAAATCTTATACCTACCTACATACTTACGTGCAATTTTATCATTAGTCTTCTGGGCTTAGATCAGATCATCAGATGTTACCATTGTCTATCCTCCCGTTTATTGTGGTTGTCAAAAGCTGTGTTGAGCAGAATTGTTAAAATTAATCCTAACATGTATATCAAGCTTTAGCTAGCTTCGTTATTAAATTACTGTGCACACAACAACTGTCCTGAACAACTATTTTGATTTATTATTATTGTGTTTTAAGACTCCACTTTGTCTGGACTGGATCGTAAAGTGTTAGAAAAATAATAATTTTGAGCTCTTTATGGGGTAAGTAAGAAGTGCTTTATTAGGCTTACTTTGATAGTACTATGAATATAACAAACATAATGTAATGAATATATGACAAACATATGTAATATTTTTATATTGTTCCTAATCATTAATAAGTGCATAAGTGTAGAAGCTTTTTAGATTTATCAAGAAATAATAAACGCTGTTAATTATCGTCCGGTTATATCATTATTATAGGTAATAGAATACATAATATAATTTGAAAATAAAGGATTTCTTGATTCTATATTGCTGTTTAATTTCATTTTTCGCTTTTGAGGTAAACTCGTCCCTCATTTTGGGACCCAGTGCATAATTAGCAAGCGCATTGTGTCACCCGCGCGGCGGCGCAACGAGTATTCCCAAGGATGGTTGATGTTAGGCAGGCAGCCAGTCTATACAAACACAGATGCTTGCAAACAATGTAAGTACACGCACTCACGCGCTACGCTGCGTGATGCGGTGCAGTGTGCGAATCGCCTAATTCTTGGTCAGAAGCTTCAGCGTACAGCCATGTAAGGTGGTGTGTTTTGGAGACAACTGAAACGCGATTTTGTTGGTAATAGACTGAATATATTGTTATAATGAACCTGGTTAAATATGACTTACAAATTTATAGCGATAATTCAGAATGTGTGGTTCGTGGCATATTACTTTGACCTCTTTTATTTTGTTCCATGGTATTTTTTGATTTCTGGAGTTTTTGGCCCAGTTTTTACCAACAAGTAAGCCTTTGAAATTATAAAAATCTGTTACACACATTTCAATAACATTATAATAGGGCGGGTTAATTTTCGACCATCTAACTAAAGCATACCATTGCTCTGGTGTATAAATAAGTTTATTTCTTGCGTTCCTCTCTATTAAAGCACGCACAGAATCAGCGTCGTTCTGTGTAAGTCGTTCTAAAAACCTGTGAACTATTGTTATACCATATTTTCGAGCAGCATAAGTATAAAATCAAAATACAATACGGTTTCGGTTTTGACCGACACAATTGTCAGACCAAAACCGAAATTCTTTTTCATCATCTTTAACTTTAACGTCAATAAATTTCAACAAACAACTAGCTACTTCACAAGCCCCGTGTTTGCCGTTAATTTCAGGCCACATGTAGCAATAACCATCTAGATTAGCAAGATCAAAAATGGTGAAATTGTACATGGATAATCTTCTTTTATAATAAAAGATACCAACATTACCATAGGGACAATTTAAACATTTTTCAAAATCAATACATGCTGTAATTATTCTTCCCTTACTCTCTATAGCTTCTTTTTTATCTTTTTCTTCAATTTCTCTAGCTATGACTTTGTTGTTAATATGCTGTGCTTGCTTTTGTTTTTCTTCTTCAGTCATTATATTTTTATTTGTGTTGTATTATATGACATTCATTACATATATCTAACATCACGCCTGTATTCCCCGAAGGGTTGGGTAGAAGGGTATAGTAACACCCTCATTTCGCCGTTATGTTTAAGTCCCATGTAGGGCGAGCCTATTGCTATCAACAGGGCACAAATCCAAACTCCGGGCTGCTACTGAGGAATTCCACACGGAAAAACCCAATAATAGTTAATAGTAGTATCTTTATTTGGATGAACATGGTACAAATAAGATCTTACATACATTATTGTGATTACAATCATATTCTGCCATGTGTGGCGTGCAAATAATAACAAAATAAGTCCTTCAGAATACAAAAAATATAAAACAAGTATGTATAGAAGAAAATGGAAATTAAAATTTGGTACATTTATGATATTTAACTTTTGTTACAAAGTGTCATACATAAAATTTGTAAGAGTATAATAGCACTTTTCGCTTAGAAGAGCCTTTAACTTTTTTTCTAAATAGTTCTACTGTTAGCTCTTTGTAAGAATCTGGAAGCTTGTTATAGATTTTTGGAGCCCAACAGAATACGCTTTTCCACATAAGTGCTGTATTAGCTCTACGAATACATAAGTTATTTTTACGTCTATTACGAATAATAACATCAGAAAGTCTTGGAAATAAATGAGGGTATAACTTTACAAATAATGCGATTTCTAGAATGTATTAAGATGGAAGTGTCAGAATTTTATATTTAATAAAGTACGATCTACAGCTGTCAGTTACTTTGAGGCCAAACATAGCTCTAATGCACCGTTTCTGAATTTTAAAGGCAAGGTCTTTGCGAGTAGAATTGCCCCAGAAAATAATGCCGTATCTTAATACGGATGCAACGATACCATGATAGGCAGTAAGTAGTGCCTCTGTGTTTACTATTGGAGCGAGTTAATAAAGGGCATAGGATGAACTACTGACTCTTCTACTTAGGGTTTCTTCTTCTACTTACATATATCTTTCTTAGGTTTATGAAAAGAAATATTTAAATTTTGATTTATAATATAACGATACTGTCTAACTGTTTTCGCTTTATGAATTATATTTTCAGCTGTACACCACTCATTATACAATGAAAACATTTTCGTAAACGTGAGGTCACCATCCAGGTAGAGTTTAGTAGACTTTTTGCGCACGTAATGAGATTCAACCGGCTGAAGGGTTTTTACATGCTGTATGACTCCTTGTTTGATATCGTCATCGATGTGAATAACCCTGCATCCTCCACGACGATCAGGAGAAATAGATCCACCTCCAAGAGACCACTTTGCTATTGCTGTCTGAACCGTCCTTTCGCCTATAGAAAGCGTGTTTAAAAACATAGTTTTACATACCGATATTTTCGAAGGTATATTGCTATTAGAATTGGTTAAAACTAGGAAATACTTAATTGTTTTCTTGCGCCTAGCTGTAACTTTTGATGTAGAAGGATATAGAGTGTCATCTGTTTCGGTATGACTAGCAATATAATCCCACTGTCTTGAGTGGTCTCCAAGTTGCCAGAAAGACTTGAAAATACGCTCACGTTCCTGTGCGTTAATTTTATTGAAACATTTAAGTCGACAAGTAGAAGGACATGGGTTTTTTAAGGTTTTTGCATCTCTAGAGATTCCGTTTCTACTCAAATATGCTTTGCCTAAGTTTTTTTGGCATTTTCTTTTTATGTCTTTCCACTCATCATGGCGGCGTTGTTGTTTTCGACCAATTCTGCTAGCAGGTGTGTGGTCTAGAGACGAACATGCAGAAGAATCGTAACTTGAATCATTACTTAATCGGGGTGTACTGACTCGACTTACGTTGCTTGGGGAAAAAACAACACATTCTTGCAAAGAACTAACTTGCGGTGTTGAGGTCTTACAATGAACTTCAGTAAAATTTCTTGTTTGTGATGGCATAGGCGTTAGATTTTCAAAACACTCATTAATTTCTATTATTCTAGCATTTTCTTCTACACAAAGTTCGGCATTCGAAAAAGTATTCTCAATCACTTCTATCGAAGGCGCAGTTGTCGAAGTCGACGGTAGAAATTCATCAAAATTAGTAGTGTTTATAGTATGAGGTGGTACCTCATCATAGGTAGTATCAAAACTTTTGCTGTTATTCGTATTCGATTCAACAAATATTGATTTATAATCATTCCAGCAGCGGTGGATAGCAGAGGGCACCGGCGATTCTAAAAAAAAAAAACGTTTTTAATCGTAATCATATTCTTCTAGCATATTCACAAGCTCGGACTAGTTTTTCTGACATCCGATTAATATAAAGCTAGTTATAATAATAATGTATATTTAAATGAATTTGGATGTATATTTAAAATAAAATATAAAGATGTTGTCCAATAAAATATCTATTGGTATGAAATAAATGTGTTGAACTAAAAAAAAGTGTGTAAGTATATGATCTTCTTCTTTTCGTGTGGTTAGTGACTAACCTTTTGTCAGAGTTTATGCCGCCTATGGGCCTCTGATTTGGCCTCGCCTGAGAGATATTTCTAGACGGCATCGTCTAGAAATATCTCTCAGGCATGCCGGTTTCCTCACGATGTTTTCCTTCGCTGTTTTTAAGCAAGTGATAATTATACAATACACTCATGAATCCGAAAAGTCAGAGGTGCGTGCCTTGGGTTCGAACTCGAGAGCTATAACTTGGCAGTCCGATGGTTACACAATTAGGCTATCACTGCTATTAGTATATGATAATATATTAATAGTAGGTACCTACATGACAATATTAATATAATTTTTGCTTTCAAAATAATTAAATATTGGCGATAAAAATAATACATAAAATCTCAACTCAATTTCAAATCAATGCATCAAGTCATAATGTTAAAGATACAACGTTATGCTTTGTCATTACTTTAATATAAAATTCCGCATAAAGTCCTAAGTTAAAGTTACGACACGACGCCTAATACAAAAATATCGACCGCGCATAAAATCGCAACTTTCATGTTTTGACGTTTTGCGTCGGACATATTTCAAATTATTAACTTACCTACGAAAATAGTGATTAAAATCATTAAATACTTACACGATTAGAAGGAGGGGCTCGTGGCTAATTACTGCGCGGATCATACGATTTGCGAGGTTAAGCTGCGCTTGCCGCGGTCAGTCCGTGAATTGGTGAACGTTCGTTACACATCGAGACCCCTCCGTGCCTCGGAGAGCACGTTAAACAGTCGGTCCCGAATGTCATATGAATACCTATGATAGTCGTTACGGGTAGTCAGAAGCCCGAAAGTCTGACAATCGCTCTAACCTAAGGATATCGGCATTGCCCAGTAACTGGGTTACAGAGGTCTGATGGCAGTCGCTCCGTGTAAAATACTGGTATTCAGCCGCATCTGGTTAGACTGGAAGCTGACCCCAACATAGTTGGGAAAAGGCTAGGGAGAACGAACGAAAGATTAGGATAAACATGCAAATCAAAAATAGTAAATTAAAGTAAGAAATAAACTTATCATTTTGTCAACGTTCATTAGCCGTTATTTTCACGTTCGAATCGTTTTGGTTATTTAAAGCTAATTTTACAATCTTTGATGACCGTTAATTACTCATAGTACCAGTCTCTAATAAAAACAAAACAGTAAAGTACAAAACACACAGTTTCTTGTTTTTTAGATTTTCAAACTCCGAAGTAATATTTTGTACTGTTTACATAATCGCGGGTATTAAAACATGATAAGACTATTACCGGGTAAGAATCTTGGTATTTAATGTAAATATGAAAATAATGTTTTCAAGAATGTGTAGTATTTGTATAATAATGAACTGTAGTACTTAGTAAAGCCTCATTTTCCCAAAAAAACATGTTCAGACTTTTTAGCATGGGAGGTATCGGTTTGTTTGAGATATCAAACTCATCATTGGAATCCTTCAAAATGTATATACATTGTGTAACATTACATTTTAATCGGTGGCATTGGTAGATTTAAGAAATGCAGGTAGGTAATGATGCATTAATAAAACAATATTCTGTTCTTAATGTTTTTATTCAAAAATAAATCTTTTAGCATTTTCAAAATTACTTTAAAATAACAAATAAAGCAACAAAATTTGAAAAAAAATTCTAAAGTTTTGACAAATACAGTTATCGGAAATTTAGAATACACTTATTTACATTGCTTACTTTATTCTATAACAATAAACTAGGTATACAACCAAAACAAGATTAATTACAAAAATCTGTAATCTGAAATAACAATTTATAGTGCCAAACGCCAAAGGACATGTTATATTTTTGTATGGAAGCTGGGCTTTGGCTGTGAACAGAGATGATATTTATTTTAGAAGATATTTTTATGAAAGTACATAAAATATGGAGCATTCGTATATTTTTTTTTTTGAACAGCACCCTTCTATTGTTTCTTAAAATTTAAATAATTAGAATTAAAAAAATAAAGTTGCAACCCACAGTAATTATTGATTCTGGCAACACTTCCATTGGATGACATTTATTGTCATTGTCAAAAATGTCAAATTCAATTCAACTTATTTAACTGTTGTATTATGGCGTGCCTGGGTAAATTAGCACAATTTCGCAAATATCAAGTAAAACAAAAATTACAAATTCAGTAAACAACCACAATAGATAGCTATTTTGTTTGACAACTTTGACATGACCAGACTTTAATGACATTACTGACACTGACAAGTGACAACCTTGCTGACAGACAGTACATCTTTTCATTTATTCTATTGAGACAAAGGAATCAATGCCATACATCCAAATCATTGAGTTAATTCATTGATTTTATTTTAATTTAAGCCGTTTAATATTTTTTTTAATATTAGGATAAATATTATGCTTTCAAAAATGGTATATATCAGTTTTTTTTCTAAGTTTTTTATCAGAAATAAGGGTGCTTTTTTAAAAAAAATGTTTTTGTAACCACATCCTAGACAGTTTTCCCTATCAGAAAAACTGCACATGTAAGTGGTTCAAAAATAAAAATATTTTAAGCCCATTTCATAACATGTCCTTTCAATTTGTTTGTCATTAAGGCTGCCTGCCCACGTCCGATAATCGATGACCGATTTTTTGTTGGAGAAAAATAAAACGTACTGATTGCAACAGTGCAACGCACACGTCCTACAAAAAATCGGTCAAAAATAACAGACATTACAAAAATCGGCCCGATTATCGGTCCTACAAAAAGTCTGACGTGGGCGGGCAGCTTAATCATGATTTACTTTTCATAGAGCAGGGATGCATAGACCGCGGCCCGCGGGCCGCATGCGGCCCTTCATCGATGAACGTGCGGCCCGCCAGCGAATTAAATTATTTTATGCGTTTGTATGACAATAATGCAATATTTTACAACAAGAGCCATCTTAAGATGTCTGATTGTTTCAGTAAACTTTATTTCACCTTTTTTGGTTGTTTTCAAATGTGGTGGCCCGCTTTTAGCTGATAATCTGCCAGTGGCCCCTAGTCCTAATAAATCTGTGCATCCCTGTCATAGAACAACGCGGCCATTGGAGCCATCGACCGCGTTGTTCTAAGTTTGCTTGTATATCTACCGACGAAATATAATAATTTAAGTACTGTGTACAATTATTATCTAACTTCCGATTATTTATTTATATTAAAGCTAATGTGTAAATTCAATAACTGCACACTGTCTCAGTATTTTTGTACAGTCAGCTGATTAATTGGGTACCACCGTGGTAACTTGTGGAAGATCTTTTAATGCAGTTTTATCTAGTAGATACCATTTTTTGCAGGTATTCACATAGAGGCTTACAATAATCCCTATTATATTCACAAAACTATAAGTGCCAAAGTACATTAAGAGCCTCCAAAGTTACCAGGGGGTTCCCAATTGACGGAGTTACCTATATTTTTATAAATATAAAGTAACCAAGTTTTACTTGTTATATTAATTTTGTATTTGGTATAAGTAGTCACCGGTAACTATATTATGTTACTATTGGCTGTATCCTATAATTTATGGAGCGTTATTAGGTGAAATTGAGACTTTTATCTTATATGTATGCTTAGTAGACCCTCCCATATGGAAGCTATCACATGTAAAATTAGCTTACGAGTCTATATGTATGTCGAGTTTGGCAATAAATCATGCTACCATTGGTAAGCATCACGATTCGTTTTTGTTTCTAGAAAGCATATCAATTGATAGAATGTCTATTAATAGCACCAATTGTCGTAGATTTTTATAGTCACAATTTTACTAGTAACTTGGGTCAGATAGTTACCTATTATTGGCAGTCTATCGATGATCATATACATTTTTACTGCAAACTATAGCTACTTTCTACAAAATTAAATAAGAAGTCTGAATAAAATAAGAAGATATTAAACAAGACTTGGTTACTTTAATCTTAAACATACATAATTTAATAAAACATTCCAATTTACAGGACACTTTGTTTACATTTTTTAAGTTCGTAGCTTACCTAAATTTACCCAACAGGTAAATTACAAACTTCTCGTCAGTTGCTACTGACGCGAAGTTTGTAATTTTCCTGTTGTCAATGCAACGCCGACTCTTTGGTCCAGAGTAGATAATCGTTATCTTGACATAGTATAAAACAAAGTCGCTCCCGCTGGTATGCTTAGATATTTTAAACTACGCAACGGATTTTAATGCAGTTTTCAGCAATAGATAGGAGTGATTCAAGAGGAAGGTTTATATGCCCCACATTAGTATCTACATTATACCCGTGCGAAGCCGGGACGGGTCGCTAGTTTCGATATAAAATAGTTCCAGTTCACAGATTAATTAAATTGTTCAAACAAAGTCCATATTTTTGTATTTTACAATAGCTTTCGTGAGACACATTCATATTTATGATTGTTTACGGCTTATTCAGGTGCATTTTTTGGGATTGCCTGACGAGTTCGACTCGCGACCTCTCCGCGTCAGGGTCGCGTTGTTCAGCTCATGATGAATATAGGTCCGAAACTAGTCTGCCAATCTCGAAAAATGTACGTGTCATAATATAACATCACACCTGTAGCCCTCGAAGGGTTGAGCAGAGGTGTATAGTAACACCCTCATTTCGCCGTTATGTTTTAAGTCCCACATAATAAGGGACGAGTCTACTGCCATCAGCCGGGCACAAATCCAAACTCCGGGCTGTTACTGAGGAAATCCACACGGAAAAACCCAATAACACTTTGCCCGACCTGGAGATCGAACCCAACGAGGCAGTTCGTGCACCCAATGCACGTGAGTAAACCGTAAACAATTATAACTAGTTACTAGTCTATGTTGTAAAATTGGAATATTAAAATTTTCTTGCATATATTATTGTGAAAAGCATAAGGCATGGTCAGACAGAGAGCGTGGGGACAGCTAGACTACAATAGTCGCTAAACGATAAAAAAAATTGACGACAAACAATCGTTATAATGGGAACAGCCAGATACGACAGTCGTCCAACGATAAACGAATCGTCACGACAGAGTGGGAACGCGCCCATACTGCGACAAATCTATTCGGGAAAATCTAGTGAGCTGTATACACGAGAAAACGATCACCGTCTGAAAAAGGCCTTAGCCATATTTCAGAGTGGAGGCGGGCGCGGGTGCGAGCGCGGGCGCGTGTAAATCAAATGTATGTAGACGCCATGCCAGTTGCATTCGCAGTGCTCCCGCGAGCTGCACGTCTGCATGAGGCGCGCGCGGGCGCGGGTGTTTCTAGTGGCTTAATCCGCTCGTATCGTTCACGGTTATGTAGCGTCTGTTAGGTGACTACGCGAGTGGTTCTAAACCATTTTGATACACCCGCCGAAGCGTCGTCATGGATATCAATACGGAAGAATTTATATCTTTTAATTAATTTAGGATTTATTTAAATCGTGTGTACCAAACTTCATATATTGCAATTTCCATTTCAAGTACGACTTTTCCTTTAATAAAATCAAATCGTCATCCATGTCTTCTAACTATGCAGCAAAGTTTGAGAACCACCGAACACACGCACGCTACGATAGCTCGTTCGGCACTACTGTGAACACGCAGACGCCCAGACCCGAGCGCCCACGCCCGCTCCCGCACCCGCTAGTGCACTCTGATTGACCACTTACAAAGTTAATTTTACAGAAATGTACTTATTACATATATAATAACGTAATCTACAAAAATACACAGTTAAATATATTTATTGATAACAACTAATATTTATTGAGTTAGTTATTAATTTCAACAGGTAACAATCCGGAATGTAAGTAACAATAATATTAACTACTTAAATAGTTCTTCATTAATATTGAACTAGTTACCAACTTATAATAAGGTATACTTATATACAGGGTGTAAATGAAATCATGTACCCTGAACGGGATAGTTTTAGATTCAATAACAAAAAATACAAGGAGTTTACATGCGTTCTTGACGTGAGGCATTTTAGCGCCCCGAGTTAAATGACCGCGCGGCGAGCGATAGCCGCGCAATTCTCTCGGGGCGCTAAAATGCCTCACGTTATGAACACATGTTTACTTCTTGTAATTATTTTTTATTGAATTTAGATGTATCGCGTTCAGGGTTAATCTATCTATGAGATTTGAAGGAATTACATGATTTCGTCTGCACCCTGTATTCTTCTGGAAAAAATGAAATAACAATTATTCCTGATGAAAGCTTAAAACATTGACAGGTTTTCATTTGGTTCACAAAACAATAAGGTATAAAATAATAATAAGACGTTTATTTACAGGGGAATTTACTAAAATATAATATAATTAAGGTCGTTTTGGTATTATTTTAATAATAAAATAACAAAAATCCTTAAAAACTATAATGTTTAACAGGTTTTAATAATAAAAAAGTTAATGATTTATATGTTTATATTTGGTCATTACTAAAAATTATCTTACTGATTGAAAAAGGATAAGTAGGTACGTCGATTTTATACAAAAGAGGTCTGATAAAATAATCTCTTATGAACATCATCCGATAAAAATAATTATGGAAACTATTTGGCCATTAGATAAAACATGAAGATCATGGTCATTATTTTTTTCATTAGGGCCATAAACTAAGTAAACCAGTTCAAAAAGTAAAATGTCAAATGCGGATGTCAGTGGAAACGCCGGTAAAGGACGCCCTAGAAGGACATACATCGATGTTATTGGTGATGTTCTTTACAAAGGACAGGTGCGTAGTACTCTCAACCGGTGTGCGTGTATGACAAGATGTATGAATGTGGATGAAGCGAAAGGGGTATGTAAGGATCGTAGCATGTGATGTTCTATAGTTTCTGTCTAACCTCATGGGAAAAATGCGTGAGTTTATTTATGTATGTCAAATACAATTTGACTAACGCAACCTTGACTATGGTAAATTCAGTACATTCATTTAGGCTAGAACAAATAATAACTCAAAAAAGTGCTTTTCGAAGATCTACTTTCAGAGACAACCTATAGGATCGATAATTGTGACGACGACTCTATCAAATACAGGGTGTAAACGAAATCATGTAATTCCTTCAAACCTCATGATGTACTGCTGACATAGATTAACCCTGCAAGGGATACATTTGGATTCAATAAAAAAAATACAAGAAATAAACATGTGTTCTTAACGCGAGGCATTTAAGCGCCCCGAGTGAATTACGCGGTATCCCCCGCCGCGCGGTCATTTAACTCGGGACGCTAAAATGCCTCACGTTAAGAACACAATTATGTTTACGTCTTGTATTTTTTTTTCAATTGAATCCTAAAGTGTCCCTTGCAGGGTTAATCTATGTCAGCAGTACATCACGAGGTTTGAAGGAATTACATGATTTAGTTTACACCCTGTATATTGCAAGGTTCTGTCCGATTCGTTATAGTCCGACACAACTAAGAAGTCGCATCAGCAAATTTGATCGAACAACCAATGGCAGTCGCTTATTTTCGCGCCACTCGCACTTATTGTGCCAGCGTAAAGATATTTTTTTACTGCAGTACTAATAAACATTCATGATAGATGCTATGCATGCCTCGTAGACATATATCATTAATCTGTGAGCATGCCAACTAAGAATAGGATCGCGCTTGCTACAACTTCACACGATAGCTGTCAAATTAATACTGCCAGCAAAAAAATACATTCATAGATTTCATTATTATTTACATTCATTTTTATAAAAAGTTATTTATTGAATTCCATAAATAGATCATTTGGATAAATTAATAATATTTGAGAACAGTATTCATTAAAGAAATGAACCAATATATATAGCTAACTTCACGAAATGCCACCCTAATATGTCGCCATAGTAATAATATAATTACTGTGCAATTAATTTGGCGTAAATTGATTAGAAATACCTAAAAAGTGAACTAAAAATAATTAAACTGAGTATAATGTCTTTATTTATTTCTTTGCACACCTTACGCTTTGGTAATGAAGTTCACGAGTATTGCGGAACAAAATGGCGTCTTGACAGTACTATTCTTAGTTGGCACGCATAGTTTATAATAATTGTATTAATTTAAATGAATAATGGAATAATAATGTTAATTTTGATTTGATTTGGAATATGTATTTATTTTTTGATTTAATTTGATTCAATTTAATTTAATTTAACTTGTTTTTAATTGTTGTCGTTTTGTGTGCTATGGGTTATTAATTATTACCTGAAATAAATGAATTTTATTATTTTTTATTTATAGTATTGAAGTCGCACTCAGTCCGGAAGTGATCGGTTGTAGAATTTTTGTGTCGTAGGTACTATTCCCTATTTTAGAAACTGCTGATTGCGTCAATGTTTTTTCTATAACATGACAAATAACTTTTCTAAGATTTTAAAATTAACATATAAATAAAAACTAAAGCTAAATATCATTTAGCTTTTCTTAAGCCTCTATGGTCGTGTATATTATTCATTTTTATAATAGCATCGTTTATGGTCGTGAGTTTAGCCTTGCAACCTTTGTCGCATTTATTGCACACCCAATGTGTCTCGTGCTTCTGATTGATGTGTTTCGAACGCTTCTTGAATCTATGCTCTCCTAGTATTATGATCGCATTGCCTTGCCTAGACCAGCTGTATCGTGGAGTGATGCTCTCTGAAAAGAAAATGCATTCGGATTAGAAAATACCTGATGGAAACCAGTTTTTTATTTATTGTATAGTATTGTCTTGTTCATGAGTTCTTTAGAATGAAAAGTTCTACCTCCTTTTCTAGTTTTTTTACGAATTACCTTTCTGCCCAGTATTACAAAATGGGTTCGACAGTTTCTGGCTTAGTAAAGCGAATTAAGGCGTCAGAAAACCAATCAATGTCTGTCAAATACAAGTGTTTCAAAACGTTTTTTGAGCCTATTTTATGAGTAAAGGACAAAATAAAAAAGGTTACAGGTTGTACAAAAAAATTGTATTCATAAAAACATCTAAGTCTTGTAGTTGTAAATAAAATTATTACTTAGTTAAGTATATAATGAAAGATTGCACTGAATCAATTGCGTTTATGTCTTACAATGTAATATAGCTACCAAGTTACACGTATATATGTAAAAATTAAATCAATATTATTATTATTATTACGTTATTATCAACATCGTATTAATTAGCCTTCAAACGTCCACTGCCGAACATGGGCTTTCCGATGACCGCTACAATGTACGGTTAAAGGGGAAATTGCACTAATCCCCACACTTGGCAGACATGGTGATTGCATTTTGTTGTCATTAGGAGAAAGAAGGACGCTGCTGCCCACCCTCTTGACAAACCTCTTAGTTGCCTTTACGACACCCATGGGATGGGACGGGGGGACGGGACACCTATTCTATGCCGGTAACCATTCGAAATTATTCCGTATTTAAGTACCTATTATGGGATGCGTATACGATGTTACTCGGAAAGTACATACTAATCCGAAAGAATATCAAAGCACCCATTATAATTATCAATTTTTGTTCTACAACTTTCCCCGAAAGTCAATAGTTTTAGATAAATAGCTGTTTAAAGATTTAACACAAAATATGCCAAGGCAATACTAACCTAACAACAGCTGTGTTTACATTTAATACATACGTTGCTATGGAAATTGTTGATCTGTCAGAATCCTATTGCGATTGCGAGTGTGATACGCCATTAGATGCAGGGTAACGAATAATGATGAATACAATTCCACCGTATTCCATACCAAAAGAATACAACAGATCATAACATTTAACCAAAAAAAAGTTGTATGATTTATTATGATATCTTTAACTTTCTTTACATATATTGGTTGCTTCAAATTAACTTGCGGAACTTCGTGGGTTGTTGAACTCATTCAAACTTTAGTTAATTAGATTACATTTCATTAATGATACCTCATTAACGCTGTGTAGTTTCGCCAGTGAATCTAAAAGAACCCTGTATAACAGCGTAATATACGTAAAATAATCTTAAAAAAAAAAAGAAATCGTAAATGCTTTAAAAATTATTTCTCAAATATCTAAATAAACTTAAAACTATAAACCTTAACATCAAATACGATTCCCAATTTTGATTAATACAACAGTAGAAATATTTTTGGTCCTAAACTTTTTTTAATGTACCTATGTTTTCACTATTTACATATCTTTACATAGTATAAAACAAAGTCACTCCCGCTGTCTGTACGCTTAGATCTTTTAAACTACGCAACGGATTTTAATGCAGTTTTTAGCATTAGATAGTGTGATTCAAGAGGAAGGTTTATATGCCCCACATTAGTATTTACATTGCACCCGTGCGAAGCCGGGGCGGGTCGCTAGTTTTATATAAAAATCCCATACTAAATTTTATATAAACATTCAATAACTACCTAATTATTTATTAAAAGTGAACAATCTGATTAGTCTTTACACACAGACGTCCTACACTAATTGCAGTGTAGTATGGTGTGGGTGACAGCTGTTAGACTTTGATTTTATTTGTAGACAATAACATTTTGTCAGGGTAAATTTATTTAATTCACTACAGTTATTACTGATTACGTATTTTACGACTGTGATAGTTAGGGTGCAACTGAAATATTAAATCATGACTGTAAAGCAGCGGCACCATGCTACACCGCAAATAGTGTAGCTTAAATAGAACGTCATTTTGACACAAAATGAACTGTCTGCATTACGCAGGTCTGACCAACACTGAACCTGTGAGCAGTGTTCACAACCTGAAGCCAGGAAGCTATCGTACCAGGGCCGTAAAATTATCGTACATGGATCAAAAATGACAAAAATTATCGTACCATATAAAAAAAGTGTTGTCAATTCCCCAAAATCATCCAAGCGATAGTTGGACGAGCTTTTTTTTTACAAGGTCCCATATTATTTCTGTCATGTCTAGGACACTATGACCGCTATACAGTCAAAAAGTGACGGGAACGTCTAAAAAAATAAATAAAAAGGTCGTCCAAGTATCGCTTGCATGATTTTGGGGAATTGACAGTGTACTGAAATTATCGTACTATCTGCGTACGATAATTACCGTACGGTTGAGAACACTGCCTGTGAGTAACGCATCTATTCCCTATAATTATAAGTTATTCGTGGTACGTTCGTCGCGTTGCTAGCGCCGCGTTGAGCAGATCTTGCATAATAGTTCTTACTCTTAACCATTTCCACTTTCATGCCAGAACTTAAACACTTATTGAACCTGCACAGTTTGCACCAGGCCCTACTCTGCACGGTAACTATGCAGGCCATGCCTCCAGTGCAGATATAGGAGGTTTCTCTATCTAATTGTACAGTCCTCTTGAAGAACAGTTTGCAAGATTCGCAGGTCCTGATTCCGTAGTGAATGCCCGATGTGAGGTCGCCGCAAATCGGACAAATGTGTGGGTTAACTGGAAATGGAGAAAGTTTTATTATATTTATTAGTTATCTGATTTTAGCAATTTTATGTATCAGTTTACATTTTTTACTTTTCGAAGCGTGTCAATCCTAATATAGGCAAAAGAATAAAACTGAAAAAGGTGTGATATTTATGTAGACTTACAGTACTTTATAAATGAGGTAAAAATTAAAAAAAACCTTTAATTTTTCTGAAAAATATTGGAGTATGCATAATGTAGAATTAAATTTAATGTATGTACCTAAGGAGAGTGATAGGGGATAGTCCAGACTGTGTTTTCCTGGAGTATTGGACACGTATGCATAATAGCTGTGCCGATGCTGCAGGGAAATACATGAATTAAGGCAACGTAATGATAAGTACTAACATAGTTACGTAAGCTGTACTTACTAACAAATGATAAGGTATAGTAGTCATCGCCAGGTGAACTAAAGTACATTTTGTACTAGGAAAATAAATAAAAAATACATGCGTCATTTCTTTATTTTTTATGGACGTGCAAGAAACAATTCTTTTTCCAACAAAACAAAGTCTTTGATTGCATTTTATACATGTAACGTTTATATTACCTTCCTTACAGTAACTGCATCTCTCATAGCTATAAGAATCAGGAAAAGAGCCTACTTAATCGTAGCGAACATCTTCAATCGGCCTTGCTAAAACAGGTTTTTTAATTTTTGTTTTTGACTGTACATCGGCTGTATGTCCTTCACGTTCCTTATCCAGTCTTTCTTTTCTATTCCTTCCATTTTTGGGGTTAGTTACTTACACAAGGTTAGTCGGAAAGGGGGTACTAAGCCGAAAAGGTATTAAAGTACTATATATAATATAAATTAAATAATAAGGGATAACTTTTGTTCTACAACTTTCCCCAAAACTCGATAGTTTAAGAGAAATAGCTTCACACTCTTTCGTAAAAAATATGCTACAATCTATCTGTCCATAGCTATGATCAGCTGTGTTTATAATTTAGGTCATATTTGGGGTCACGGATTAGAAACTTAATTTTCTGAATTCATAACTAAAGCAGGTATGATTTTTTTTAAAGCTAATATAAACATCTTTTTGCATGCAAATAAATAATATCGAATTTTGACATTTTAACACTTGCTTTAAAATAATCATTAGTGATACTTTAAGTGGCCCGCGGCTTAGTACCCCCTTTCCGACTAACCTTGTATACAGGGACGACACAGATTGATACAAAAAATATTGCACTTGGTCATATATCTCTGATTCTTCTTTTCGTGTGGTTAGCGACTAACCTGGTGTCAGAGTTTATGCCGCCCATGGCCCTCTGATTTGGCTTCACATGCCGCCTAGAAATATCTCTCAGGCTTGCCGGTTTCCTCACGATGTTTTTCTTCACCGTTTTTAAGCAAGTGATAATTATACGATACGCACATGAATCCGAGAAGTCAGAGGTGTATGCCTTGGGTTCGAGACCTATGACTTGCCAGTTCGACGGTCACACCAGTAGACAAAAAAAATAGTAACATGGAGTTTCTTGCCGGCTCTTCTCCATAGGAAACGACTAATTGGAACCGTGCATCTAAATTCGACTTTTCATAAGCACCTGTATTGGTTTATGTGTCTTTTTTTTAATTTTGCTTTTTTGATTGGGCTATCACTGCTATTATAAGATGGAACTTATCCAGTTTTATTTTATTGTTCACGAGTCAGACCAGGTCTTTCCAGGTCAGATTAATATTTTATTTATTTTGCTGTATTGGAACAACAAGCCCTGAAACGATTTTAATACAATTAATTAAAAGTATCTTAGTTTTGATCTTCTGTCTCGTTGGTCTAGTGGTGGTAAGCGCGACTGCTGATCGTGAGGTCCTGGGTTCGATCCCCAAGTTGGGCAGTGTTATTGGGGATTCCTGTGCGGGATTCCTTAGTAGCAGCCCGGAGTTTGGATTTGTGCCCGGTTGATGGCAATGGGCTCGACCCTTATTACATGGGACTGAAACATAACGGCGAAATGAGGGTGTTACTATACATCTCTGCCCAACCCTTCGGGGAATACAGGCGTGATGTTATGTTAGTTTTGATCTTCTTTTCAATAGCTTGCCCGCTGTCGTCAACTGATCTCAATCACTGACGAGTACTTCTTCAGTTATTTTGTTTATCTTGCCTTCTCCTATATTTTTCCCGCCATTTCTCTCTAGCCAGTACATGTTCGTGAGGAGACATATCCTTTACAAGCTTTTTCTTTGCGTGATACCGTTCCAAATCCTTTCTTTTAACTTCAGCTACTTTTTCAGGATAATGTTTTCGTTTCTCTCTGTATCGTCGTTGTTTTGCAGTGGCAGGCATCACCATTGTGTTAGCTAGAACGATAGTACATGTAGGTAAGTTCAGTTGAGAGATAATTTAAACATGAATTTAAAAAAACTTTTTAACTAAAATAAAATCGACTTCACAAAAACGATGAAAAGAATAAAATAATTACCATATTATAAAATTAACAGTTTCAGAAGTCGGTGCTAATCCACGCTGAACCAAATTGAAGGCACCGACTTCTGAAACTGTTAATTTTATAATATGTTACTTATTTTATTCTTTTCATCGTTTTTGTGAAGTGGGTTTTATTTTTGTTAAAAAGTTTTTTATTTTTTCGTTTTAGTGGCCTTAATTAACACATGGTTGGACCTACTAAAGACGCTGCTCGAAACATAATCACATCAGATGTTCTTCATCAGATGTTCACCAAATTTAAATGGGACTAATCTGGAAGTATAACTTTTCAAATAAAAAAGTAAATATCTAAATCGGTTTATAAATGACGGAGTTATGAGGTAACATACATTTAAAAAAAAATACAACCAAATTGAGAAACACCTCCTTTTTTGGAAATCGGTTTATAAAATAGGTTAACTTTACAACTACGCCATAATTAAAATTGACGAATTTGTGATTTAAAAAAATTATTAAATCGTTTTTTTTTAAAGAAAATTAGGTTTCCGTAATTGAAATAAACTATTATATTAGGTAGTAAGTCCAAATAAATACGAACGTGATTAAGTTGACGCCGAAAAAACACTCGGACGTCTCCCTTAATGAATCCAGCATTTTTGATGTTATTTTCAAGTGCCAATTTGTGTTTATCTTCAAGTAATATTGTAAGTAATTCAATAATAGTTACTTTTTGTAAAAGTTTTTGATGCCTCTCTAACTCAAAATTTGATTATACTGAAAATTGATTCCAAGCCTTTTCTAACCAGTGACACAGTTTATACTTCAATTGTTCTGAAATTTATTTTTATATACTTGCCAACTTACTCAGTGATATTCATTCATGTTTATGTCAGCGTATAGATTTTCCCAAGCACTTGTTACATTCAGTGACCCAACAAGCTTCAGGTTAACCTTTTGGAATCCATTGTCACATATATGTGACAAACGAAAGTTTACCCTGTACGCCAGCGTCACAAATATGTGACAAAACGATGGAATTACAGTTAGCGTGAGGGGTACGCCGATGCATTTATGCTCTGGCATCCAAAAGGTTAAATAGAACCGTGAAATACTATGCCGAATTAAGTATTTGCATTTAATCATTGAAATAAGTTCCAAAATAAATTTGCCACCACTGTAGGTATTTTGTGCCATATTATTATGATGATGGTTCGTTTTAAACTACTAATAGGTACTAAGGCTACATATTTTTTATAAAAAAATTCAAATGAAAAGCATTATTGTATAACAGATCATTTATTAAAAATTTGTAAGCAACATTGTTATAATATTCATTACTGTAAATGTATTATCTAACACTAGAAAAAATATTCACAACAAAATTAGCCCCAATACAAGATTAGTCGGAAAGGGTATACTAAGCCGAAAGGGTGTTAAAGTACCCATAATAAAGGATAACTTTTGTTCTACAACTTTCCCCAAAACTCGATAGTTTAAGAGAAATAGCTTCACAAAGATTTCGTAAAAAAATATGCTAAAATCTATCTGTCCATAGCTATGATCAGCTGTTTTTACAATTTAGGTTATATTTGGGGTCACGGATTAGAAAATTAATTTTCTGAATTCATAACTAAAGCAGGTATGATTTTTTTTTGAAAAAACTAAAATAAAAATCTTTTTGCATGCAAATAAAAATTATCGAATTTTGAAATTTTAACACTTTCTTTAAAATAGTCATCAGTGATACTTTAGGTGGCCTGCGGCTTAGTACCCCCTTTCCGACTAACCTTGTATAAATTTCCTATACCTAAGTATATTTTAATTACAAAAGTTACTAAGAATATTCTGAACACTTCTTTTATTAAAGTCAATTTTAAATCGTCATATCTCTGCTTATGTAATTATAGCTGCTCATTGAATTTTAGGTACATTAAAATAAGAACGCCTAGCATTTGTAATAGTGAATTTGCTTAGACCAGACTTGAAGAGCTTATTTAAACAAGGATGCATTAAAAGAGCCCCTATGAGTGCCTATACTTAAGTAAGCCCAGCGCACGTTGAGCAGCCTGCGTCGCTATAGTACAACACAACTAAGAAGTCGCATCGGAAAACTTCGTAAAATCGATCACTTCCGAACCGAGTTCGACTTTAAAGGTTGACTCACGCTAAACCGTGCCGGGTCCGAGCCGGGACCGGGCCGGAGATCACCATCGCATACATTTTGTACCGAAGCAAGAGCTCCGTCGCTTCCGGGCTGGTCACTGACGCTAAATAACCAGCACTGAGCGACTCAGGTCTTGCTTCGGTACAAAATGTATGCGATGTTGATCTCCGGCCCGGTCCGGGTCGGACCCGGCACGGTCAAGCGTGAGTCATCCTTTAGACCACAAATGTTTATTAGAGCTGCAGTAAAAAAAAGATTTTTACTTTAACGTAATAAGTGTGATTGGCGCGAATATGCACGACTTCCCTTGGTTGTTTGATCAAGTTTGCCGATGTGACTTCTCACTTGTGTCGTACTATACCTACCTTGCTTTATGGGTAATCTTTTTCATCAGCTCGTGCACGAGAAAAGATAAAATAAAGGATAACATTAAAGCGTCCACATGTTTTCCTAACGTTGTAAAAGAGTATCAAGCTCTTGAGGTCCGAACACAATCTTAAAGTTCTTCAGTTGAATATTTTCATGATCTGTTAATCATGAAGTTATAATTATGTTTGCAAATAATTCCTGTATTGTATAGACAGAAAAGATATTACGATTGAAACTAGCTATATAAAAAGATAATAATAAAAAAAAACAATCACCATAATAAGTTCTACTCCTATGAACACCGTGGGTATTATAGACAACACAAGTAAGTAAAATCCTAAGTTAAATATACATGTACAATCAACAAAACGGGCGCCTTTCCACCTTAAAGTTGCTTTTTGTATACACTGATTCATTGAAAAAACCCTAACCCTATGGTCCTTTGTTTTCGTCCATCAATAAAAACTCGGAACGGCACAAAATTCATTCTCATTTTATTCTTATCATAAAAACGGTATTCTATGAACAAAAGTCCTTTACTCAAAAATGCTTGTAATGTGGTCATTATTTTGACAACCTTCTTTGAGCAAAGTCGACCTTTCCGCGCTACTTGAATAGGCGCCAGCAAAGTTGTATGGAATTTCATTGCTGGTGAGTTTTAGCCACCAGCAATTTCCTTTGAAAATCCATTATTGTCGAGTTTTGTTTCAAAAATAGTCTGGTGCAAAAAGTTTTTTTACAGAATTTGGCTGTATAGATACAGGCAGTACAATCATTAAAGACTAATTTAAAAAAAATACTAAGGACCGGACAAGAAACAAATCGTTACTTTAAATAAATTCTTACTCTACTAATCTGGTTTTATTTAAATTACTCGCATTGTTTGAGTAAAGCACTATACAAGCCTTGGTCCGCAATATGATAGTCCGCTATGATGGTCTCGAGCTTAGTTTAGCTACGCTCTCGGCCTTCAAGCTTGGTCATCATTGCATCGCTGTGATGGCCTGGAGCTGCGCTACGCTGCGCTCTCTGCCATCATCAGTGCTGCCAGCAACGCAGTCATTACAGACCGCGGCAGTAATGTACTATTAACGCAACACCTGCCCGTTATAAACAATAAAGTTGTCCACATGTTTAGACCAAAACGAATAAAGGGCGGGGCTTTTACAATTGCAGCTTGTAAGAAAAATTGTTCCGAAACTGGTAAGACCTGGCGTTTGTCGATAGTACCTATATTATACAGGGTGGAAATGATACAGAACTTAACTATGTAACCAATTAACTATGATTGCTTTGGTAGTTTACATAGTCTAGCTATCTATGTTTGCATTAGCTGCCTAATAGGTACGTGTACCTTAAGTATCTCAACCTTCATGTTTTCAGTTCCACCCTGTATATTTTTTTTATATAAGGTCCTACCAAAATACCTGGACTAACTTTTACACAGTGTTCAGTACGTTTAAATAAACATATCTATGTAAAAAAAAACGAGATCTAAGTGATAATGAAATAAATTAGCAATAATATTACTGTTCATTATCTCCTAAAACAGGGCTTCCTCTCTCATACCCTTTTGCTGTGCCCTACAGGGTCCATAATGATCTCAATTATATCGCACCTCCGTTCAAAAAGTGTCATAAGTCCAAAATACTAATCGTCGAAAAAAGTGTTTAAAAGTTGCTCTTACTTGATTTTTCACTTTTTAGGGCATAACTCAGAATCTTAGTTAAACCACTACCTAAAACAGTATTTGAGATGAAATTTTACAGTATTCTGAACCTAACGAAACAATAAAAAAGTTTTTGATGTTTTTGAGTTATGACACTATTTGAGCGGAGGTGCGATATAGTTACCACCTAAGTACACATTATGGTAAAGCAATAAAGATATTGAGTATTGATTTTTTTCTGACCAAAAAATAATAACGTTTTAAATTGCCTGTACTTTCTAAGAATAAACTCATCCATTTTTTATACATCGACCGTCGCCGGGGCGCGCGCTACTTTCGCGCCGTGTTTTATTTAATAGGCAAAGTGAACAATGTAAAAAAAAATATAATTAAATTAAAATGAATGATGAAAACATTTTTGGTTAGAAAAAAAACACTTGGTTCTCGTTTTTTGCATCTATGTGTTTAGTTAAACGTACTGAACACTGTGTAAAAGTTTGTCCAGATACTTTGGTTAAACCTTATATAACATAATTTCTAACGTAAATCCTATTATAGTATAAATTTTATTACATTACCAAATAAATGTTAATTAAATAAAGACATCATACAAAACTAGTCATTACCGAATTTACATAACTAGGCCTTCTAGGGCTGCACGTCAGCTGATCGTGGGATTCTGCAACACAACATTTGTGCAAGATATGCACACCTCTATTATATGCATCGTATTGTTTAAGCCTGCTTAGTACTTAGGCATATCTGACTTCGAACCACAAAAAAGCACTGATTTACAATTATTTGTATTGTGTTTCGTGTAATTGACACCTAATAGAGGATTTGAATAGCGGGTTGTTTAGATTTAGTGTTTTGCTTCCCTGAATCTTTACATAGTATAAAACAAAGTCGCTCCCGCTGTCTGCACGCTTAGATCTTTTAAACTACGCAACGGATTTTAATGCAGTTTTCAGCAATAGATAGTGATTCAAGAGAAGGGTTTATATGCCCGACATTAGTATCTACATTGCACCCGTGCGAAGCCGGGGCGGGTCGCTAGTAAGGTATAACTTAATGCACTCTTTAAATTAACCAAAGTTCGTAAAAAAACCTTGTTGGTCTAGTGGTCGCAAGCACGACTACTGGGCATGCCATCCTGGGTTCGATCCCCAGGTTGAGCAGTGTCATTGGGATTTTCCATTAGGAATTTCTCAGTAGCAGCCCGGAGTCTGGATTTGTGCCCAGTTAATGGCAATAGGCTTGTCCCTATTACATGGGACTTGAAGATAACTGGCGAAACGAGGGTGGTTTTTTTATTTGAAATGGGTTTGCTCTTGACTCTAGGTCAGAAGAGACAGAGACAAAGTCTATGATGGAGTGAGCTTACCTAGAAGAAGCCTGTTAACTCTAACTTTGAAGAGATTCAGGTTGAATGCGTTCGGGAACACAGACGCAGGTAGTGAGATCCACTCTTTTGCAGTGCGCATTATGAAGGATGTTTGGAAGCGCTTAGTGCGAATTGGTGGAATGGCAACTAAGTATGGAAAACTGGGTGTACTAAAAACACCTCTGTCAAACCCTTCGGGGAATACAAAGCGTGATTTTATGTTCGTAAAACAACCTATTCTGCTAAAAGTCCACAATCTTGATCCTTAATGTTTCATTTAATTCATTCAGGCTTTTCAGTCCGTCGTCCCGACGCCGACGCGTCCACTACACATAGTGTTTAGAAATACAGCAGTCATTGTCTAACTCTAAAGGCACTTTCACATAATTTTATGCACTGGTACTTTACTAGTGTCACAGAAACATCAAACACATGTCGAACACCTTAAACTTGCAAGCCCCTTAACTTCCTTTTTAATAATAATTATTCTAGAGTGGTTTTGCCAAAATGAGTATGTACGCAGACATTGTAATTTTCTTTTGTATTATTTCTGATGTGCTAAGGCTTTAAGCGCCTCGTCCACCACATACCAATAGGGCTAGGGTGCTTAGTCTCATATATTTTCTCGCATTTATAAGTACTCCGGGTCCTGGGATCAATCACCAGGTCGAGCAAAGTGTTATTGGGTTTTTCCGTGTGGAATTCCTCAGTAACAGTCCTGAGTTTGGATTTGTGCACGGTTGATGGGAATAGGCTCGCCCCCTATAACATGGGACTTAAACATAACGGCGAAATGAGGGTGTTACTGTTCACCCCTTGGGGAATACAGGTGTGATGTTATGTTCTAAGTACACGTAGAGATTGCGACCACGTCGCCCTCCGATCTTGTCTATTGTAGACTACATAGACTGTAGTGATGCCCTCTCTAGGCTAGTCTCGGTACCATGTTCACGTCGAAGACTGCTCTGCGAGAGTAACCTTACGTGTTTTGACTCTATCGTGGACGAGACGCTTATGCAATAGTGCTTACCAAGATACGAATACTTGGCAATTTGGTAAGTACTCGTTCCTTTTGTTCAAAGGAAACTACATAGTTCTAATAGGTATTTTATACTCATTTTGGTACAGCAACGGCATTATTATTATAATCTATTTTACAAGTATACAACTACTGGCAGTGGATAGCAAAATGGTACCTTGTAAAGTTACAATTTAGTGAAATGGCGCCAAGAAACAGTTTACAAATATTATTAAACAATTATTAATTGGCGCTGTCATAGTTGGTTTACAACACGTAACTCGGACTCGGATCTGTATCCCGTGGCTTATAATCTATATTATTCATAATATAAGTATATAGGTAGATGTTACAATGTCCTTATATAAATTAAACTTTATTAACAATATATTTATTAAGTCAATTGATTTCGAACTGTTTATTATAATTAAATTTTAATCCATTTTACAAATATAATGATTTTTAAGTTTTTATTGACCAACAGGTATATACATATAAGTTTATAAATTAGAGTCAAATTATTACAACTATATAAGTATTAAATAATATATTAAACACTACGACATGCGCGGTGCTGATAAAAATATATATTAATGCAATTTTTATTCGATATTTTGACCATAAAAAGGGGTACATGTTTTTAAATAAATAGGGGCTCGCCCACCCCGTTCCTTTTTTTGTCGGACCAGACTTGGTAGCATGCCGACTTTAATGCATTCTTCAAACCTGCACAGTTTGCAGGATCTTTTTTTAGGGGTTAAGGTACAGCCTCCGGTGCGCGCCACGCATTCGAACGTGAGGGACTTTTCAAAGGTGATAGCCCTCTTGAAGAAAGACTTGCAGGATTCACAGGTATGGATCCCGTAGTGAATGCCACTTATGGAGTCGCCGCAAATCGGACACAGCTTATCTTTAGCAGCTTTTCCTGATAAAAAAAAAATACATTAATACGAAGTTTCAGAAAAAAAATAACATAAACTTGTAAGTTTGATGATTTTTAGACATTGTCACATTTCATAGGTATGATATTTTGGAAGAGTAAACTCATCACCTTATCATTATTGTGTGCTCATAAAATCATAACAGGTACTCTATGAATAAAATCTAAAACTACATAATTTACCTGGTTCATTTTTCATCCAGGTAAGTATTAGGGAAATTAAAACAAAAACATATTTTCAGTGATTATTATTTTAATGGAACATTTTAAGGGGATACAGACTTCGTGTATAATGAGAACACAGCATGAAGAGATCATTAAATAATTAAAAAGCTATAATTTCGCTTCCTGCTATTGCGTTCACGGTCCATGGACAGTTAAGTTTTCAAACTTGTTGCACAAGTCTGTACCCACTATAAGAGGTAGCATTCTGTATGTAAAATACAATGACAACTAAGATTGTATATAAAATAATGCAGCGTTCACACCTAGCCAACGAAGGCTAAAGAACATTCTCCGTTTGTTACATTATACCAAACTTTGTATAGAACGAATCCGGTTTCATTCAATTTTTAAAGGTATCGAGCTAACCCCGTTCGTTGGCTAGGTTTGTAGGTATGCTGCATATAACGTAAAATAACATATATATGATGGAATCAGGCGTTACTTTGCGGAAATCCATGATCTGATACTTATTAATACGTTCGGGGGGACATGCGTAAAGTAGTGAACGAACGTATTAATAAGTATGTTGGTAGTCTGGCTTACATGGGCCCATTATCAGATATAATTGCCAATACCCTTAGAAAACACAACGTTAACGGTGCTTTTAGGACAGATCAAAATCTGCGTCATCTTTGTAACGTTAAAGATCATTTAGAAAATTCAAAAAAATCCGGTGTATATAAGTTAGTTTGTAACGACTGTAACGGAGTCTATGTAGGTCAGACGGGCCGTAATTTCGATGTTAGACATAAGGAACATATTGCCGCATATAGGAATGGCCATCCAGAAAAATCTCATTTTGCCAAACATTTACTTGACACCGGCCATTCCTTGAGCGACAATAATAGTTATAGTATTTTGCATGTATGTGATAAAAGTTTCCGGTTGTGTATTGGAACAGTTGGAAATATTAAAACATAATACAGATAGATATACACTGTTGAATGACCAAACTAATTTAGTTTCATCCCCATTATTACGTATTTGTGTGGGTAGTTCGACACAAACAACAGGTCGAGGCGATGTATAAAGGGGCGCGCGCTACGCAGTCGTGCCATTCGCGTCCAAGCGGTCGACGAGTTAACATCACCTGAGGATGCCCCGTGGAGGGGCGAAACACGTGTCGTATCGGTTTGTTTTGCTTGTGTGTTGCATGTTATTAATCGCACCTTCTGCATTTGCATATACTTGCGGGCGGGAGGGCGGTGCTGCATACTGCATTCAGGCTTGATCAACTTTTTTTTCGTCGAATTAACACTAAATATTTTATTGTATATTTATTGTAAAATAACATCACAATTTTAGATCAAATGAAACAGATAATCTTTTAAGTACTTTTATTTACATCACACTAAAGATACTATTACTCAACAGACCACACGTGCGTAAGTGACGTCATGAATCCACACATTTCTTACACGTTGCGCAAAGTTGGTTCAGGTAGTCTCTTCCAGTGATAGCTAGATCTCGTGACTGACCAATACTAGGTCATAGCTACTGAAAAACCAATAAACTTCGACTTCTGTTGTCAAACTTTGTTGTTATTGGTGGGAACATATCACAAATCGTGACGTAGACCGTATTCCGGTGACGTCACTTACTCATTCTTGTTTTACTAATTTAAAAGGACAGTCAATGTGAAAATACGTCATAAGAAGACGCATGGACTGATTCTTTTTAATCGCACTGTGTGTGTATTACAAAAATAAATAAACATTATGGACGGCATTCCTCGCGAGTGCCAACTCGGCGCGTGCACATTGCAGGTAAGGTACAGTGCGCGTCAAATAACTAGAACCAAGATGGCGTCGGCTGCCAAACTTGAGGGGTTTACTAATAGCCACTGAATAGTTCCACTATCCACCTCCTAGCCCCATCATCAGACTCTGAAAATCAAGTTCAATCTATTGGACTCGTCAAAACGAATCATATGACCCCAACCTCACATAGATCACGCAGTCGACGCCATCTTGATTCTAGTTATTTGACGCGCACTGTATTTTGCGTATCCGTGCGCCGACGCTGTTGCAGCCGTGGCTTTATTTAACTCTATTTTTTATATAATTTAGGTTTTAATCACTATTCCTAACAGTTTGATCACGGCAAGTTGTAGACCCTGGTACTTTTTGAATTCACCATAAGTAACATATGTATCACGGCACATGATTGTGTAGAGTATTTCTATAAATTACTTTGCCTTCTAACTTATGTACGACAGCTTTGCACCCAAAATAACTTCTTCTACTACATTGCCAACGTTCCTTGCAGTTTCGGGAGTAATGCAAAGAAAACTTGTATCCATCCACAACCATCACCATTCTATTGTTTTTAGATAATTCGTACCTAACTGTAAAAAAAAGTTTTATTGCAAAACAGTTTTATTTTAATACTTTAATGTAAAAAGTTAATTAATTAAATTTATACAAAATGAAGTACCGTCGATACGAAAAGAAGAAGATGTGAAAAGTTCGAAGTTTAAAAGTTAATTCGGTTTTAGTTTTGAGTTAGGTAAAATATCACGTTACCTGTTTTACAGAATGTTAGTGTTGAAGAAAGCTTGTAGAATAATAAAAAAAAACTGTCTCATATCAAATGCAAGCAATATTAGTAAGCAAAACATTTTTTGGGACATTTATATCTAACATTTATGATATTTATGTAGATTTCTGAAACATGAAAAGGCCACATCGATAAGCCCGAAACAAACTATCGGACGCAACTACGCGACAAAACTGCATTTGGGCAGTGTTATTATGCGTGCAAACTATTGGTCGTAAGACGTGGACGCAATCATGAGTGCTTGGACGTCCGACGCAAATCTGGCTGGGTTTTACGTAGACGACCGTGTTACGTCGCGACTGTCAGCCACGACCGATAATTTATTTCGGGTTTTACTATTCGGACGATTCCAAGATGGTGGGACAAATTCAATCAGCTAAAGAACAAATAATTAAAAGGCAAGAAAAATGCAGGAATTATTAAATGCAATAAAAACTAATATACACTTTATTGCTCTAGAACCTAAGTGTACCTATTAATACATAAATATAATATGTACATGTTTGCTGTATTCCCCTTTCCACCTTGGAGAAGGTAGGAGGTTATGTTGGACTCTTAGCAACTAAAACCAACACAGTGTTCCTCGAAGAGCCTATGGCCTGCGTCGCTGGGTCCGCTAGTGCATTCACCGCAACCAGCATTCCCTTTTCCCATTCTTACTTTTTCAGTAGGAACATGTATGAACATCTTCTTTAACAACTAATCCCAAATTAGTACAAATAGTAGCTTTACAAAAATTTCTTTTTACACATTTCCACATTGTTACGCCGGAGATGGTACAATATTGTTTATTGTACCTGTACCCATGTCTAAGTAAGACGTCTCTATTCCTTTGTGATTTAAGCAATGTAAATTCTTTGCTTGGATCTTCCTCTTCGGTTACCGCTGTCTGAATCTCTGATTTGAACAAATCAACTGTAAAAAATTACATTTATAATTTTTTTCCAAATGGAACACTGAGCTTAAAAAAATGTATTACAACATTTAATTTTATAATCTCAGTGTTGAAGCACCATTATACCCGGATCCTATTCGAGAACGAATC
This sequence comes from Amphipyra berbera, assembly GCA_910594945.2. Taxonomy (NCBI): domain Eukaryota; kingdom Metazoa; phylum Arthropoda; class Insecta; order Lepidoptera; family Noctuidae; genus Amphipyra; species Amphipyra berbera. The sequence goes on along the minus strand of OU343128.1, from coordinate 16,403,802 downwards.
GGTTTGCTTTAAATAAAAACGACGATTTCAATTAAATTACTTGTAATCTAATTTCATCTACTATACCTAACGGGTTAGGCTCTACTGATCTGATTGAGTAGGATAAAGCCTTTGGCCAGACTGCAAACGCGGGCGCGGTGCGGCGAGTTCAAACAGAAGAACTTCATTTGAGTGTCCATAGTGGGCACGCGGGCGCGGGAAGCGGCGCGGGCTACATGGCGCGGGGAGCGCGCAGGTAGCTCACGCCATAGGTCGTTCATACAAGTGGCCGCAGTGAGAGCGCGGGCGGCAAGCGACAACCCGCGCGGGAGCGGGTTATCTCAAACTAGTTCGAGCTGACCAAGCGCGTTGTTGTGACGGCGTCTTCAAAATTAAATGTTGAAGAATTAATAAGTGCTATTCAAGCACGATCTGCACTGTGGATGTCGAAACATCGTTTTTTAGTAAGAATTTTCCAGTAAAAATAAGTCTTCTTCATCCATATAATATTTTGACAAACACTGGACACGACAACACCCAGAACGAAGCCACGCTCCACTGCGGACAGGTAAATCGCGCGCATTCCCGCACCCGCGCCGCTCCCCGCACCGCGCTGCCAGTCTGGCCAAACACTTAAGGTTGAAAATTAAATTTCTTATAAATCTCACTGCAATTGTATTTTAAATTCTACGTACCTATTGACTATTTTAATGACTAATTCACAATAAAGCATTCAATTGAAATGCATTAATAATAGTTGTTATATCTAGTTCATAAATTAGGGGCAAAGTGTGACTCCACAATTTTGAGATCTAGAAATTGTATCAGAATTTTGGGCATCTGTTTTTACATAATTTTGCTTCATAACGTTGGTATCATCGCGATTTTCACGTGGTTGTTAACCATATAATTTTACATGCTACGGGAAACGCAGGCGCAGAAATCAATTACACCATGAATTCTTGCTCTATTAATTCGGCTTTACGAAATTAAAAGGACAAATACTGATCTTAAAACAAAAAATAAATAAAAATAAGCTGCAGTTCAACAATATCCACTCGATCTGTACCTAAACGTCAATTTTAACTAAAAGAAAATCTAGTAATTAATTATAGATTGTGAATAAAGAGTTATACTCAGTGAAATTTTGTGTGTAAAGTGAGTAGGTACAGTCTATTTTCGTATTTCACTATTTCAGGAACATATTGTAATTTATAACGGACAATTTCTGCTTTTTTGTTTCTTAAGTAACGGAGCTAGGGAGAAACCTATCGGCTGATTGAATAATATTTTCAAAAACGTCATAAGCTCCACATCAAAGTCCGAAAGGTTTATTAACAATGCTACTGCTATCCCATCGCACACACTTTCAAATAATGCTATCGACATCCCTACATAAAACCGAATCAAAATTGCAAATAAATCGCTCGAAATATTACTGATCACAGTATCCACAATAACATAATTATCTAAGAGATTTCATTATATGTTCCTGGGTGATTCTTCGAAAATTTTTAACATTATTTTAACAAATCATTCTTCTCCCGGGTTGTTAACGTTATAGTAATATCAGATTGTTTTTATTCTTGTCTTATTGCTTGACGGCAGCGGTATAGTTTGAGTTTTCATTATCATAATTATAGTATTAAACATCTGCATTCTTAACTTTGGGATGATGCTAATGACGTTCTCAATTTTTGTTAATATTTTTCGAAGAATGCCCCTCCTACATTCAAGAGATCCGTTCTTTTACAGATAAAATAATATCACAACCAAAATATCATAAGCTTATAAAACAGTGTCTTTATTAAAGGACAAATGTCCCACGACACGTGTCGTGCTCGTTACTGACATGCCTAGCGACTCTTGTCATAGTGCGAAAATGTCGCGAAAGCTAATGTCTAGTGACATCGCGCCCTGTCGGCGGACAACGCTGGCGACTGACGACACGTGTTGCGTGACATTTGTGACCTTATAAATACTACGCAACTTAACTCTACAACATATCTACGTTTTAAGTACTTAATGCAAGGAAAGTAATGTGGCAAACATTTTATTACGTTCTTTAAAATATAAACAATAGTTACTTATCTTATAATTTGGATAGAATAGAACTCTATTCTGATTAATGTCTAATAATTTGACTAGTGACATCTGATATAAAATCTTCTTTTTGTAATCCATTTTATGATTTTCCAAATAAAGAAGTTTACAATAAATTAAGTCGCAAATAAATTAACTTCATTTTTATTAAGTTCTATGATTATTTTAACTGTAAGTATACTTTTTTCACTTCCATTAGTTATGTTCAATCATTAAAACAAGAACGAAGACTATTTAACACTAATTGTTGATCGAAGAAAAAAATATCGCAATAACTACCAATTTTAGTCCAAACATCTCGCAACAGGCGTTTATAATTGGCCATTTAACACCCTAAATCTACTCCAAAACGAAATTAATGAAATAATTATTCTACTATCGTCAGTCCCCATGCAAACGAAGGTTTTGACCGATTGATCTGAAGTTCCGCTGCGTCGTGATTGTGAGTGCCCTTTACTTCTATAATGTGTTTGCCACGAGTCTTCACGACGCCCTTGCAGCATTTATAGGAGTGCGTAGAACAGGTCCACCTAACAACACCATTGCGCACAGAGTGCCGGCAGTATGTATAATCGTTGAACACTATTAGAGGTTTTCCTCGTAATGATTGGGTAATGAAAGCTTCATCACCGAAACGGTTTTTTTCTGTAATTTCATAAAAGAATATTAGCAACTTAGGACGTTCTGCAATTATATGGCAAAAAATCTTCTTGCTTTCCAAAACACTATTTGCCATGTAAAACCTGGATAATTTTGGCCCAGACCAGGGAAGCATACCACAAAAGCGAGGTTAATAGGTGGGGAAGCAGTGTGTAGGTGGTTATCAATGATGAAGGTGGGGTCAAATTGCCAAATCTGATTTACGTAGCCAGCAACGCAACCTGACCCGCTAGTGGGTTAAATAATAAAGCTAATATTATAATTTCAACTATATTTTCATACAAAAATAGAGAGCAATGGAACACAAGTACTAATACTGAAAATACATCGAATATGCCACTACGTTTGTACTACAGCAACTAGTGAAAAATAGGCAAGAATTTACAAAAATACAAAGAGATCACAAAGTTGAGTTTTTATCACAAATTAGCACCTTACAGTACAAAGTAATTTCAGTTAAAAATACTATTAAATACTATATTAGGGGAACTAAAACGAACTGTCGTTCATAGATGAATACAAATTACAAATAAATAAGTACATCAAAAATAGTCATTAAACATGACAGTTCGTTAAAATAGACTCTTACTTATAAACTAAAGATTACACATGAGTACCTTGTTTAATCCAATCTAATCTAGGTCTAAGGCCTCTACAAAACAATGAGAAGGAAGAGAAATGTCTATATTTGTTCTCTTTGGCGAATGCCTGACTGAAATGTGACGCAGTGATCGAAAATACTCTTTATTGTACTATACTACTGTGGTATTGCCAGTCGAAGGAATCAATCTTATTAACAAAACCAGTACAATACAAAATAAGTTAGATCCAAAATCGACATTAGATAATTACATAATATGACACTAGGAAAATGAAGAAGGTACTACAGTGCCACCAACTGCTGACCTGGTGATCAAAATTGGAACTTACGTTGCCACAGAACAACTTTACAAAAATGTCACTGATGCCAACGAAGCTGAATCGGAAATTTTGGTAGCACTGTATATTTTGTTATGCCGATACTAAAGCAAAGACAATGTCAAACGAAAAATTCTGTCGGAGGATGGTTATGAAGATTTTTCGCATAAATCAGTCTATTGCATTCTGTGTAAACTTTGGCAGGACAACCGTGGTGATTGTGTGTGTAACAAGACCAATAACAATGATCTCCTTGGTATTGCATCCTGGTGAATGTGAAATCGCCAAGCTTCATCAGCCGGTCCCCTCCTCTTGAGATCATAAACTTTACTGGAAAGTAAACGTTTTCATATGAGGATATTTTTTTAACATTATCATTCAGTTAACGCCATAAAAACTGTACCTTGTTGACTGCACAAATAACATGAACAGATTGTTCTATTCCTCGGTCTCTTTAGTATTGTATTTAAACAACCCCTCGCTCTCTTTCTATTTACTTGTTAACTGGGTTTTCTTTCTCGTTACTTAATGTATATAATTCTTTCTCATCCCCGTTTTACCTAGAATACTAATTACAATGAATTGTAATTCCACATATTACTTTTTGGGGTGACAGTGGGCTTCAAATAATTGAACGTTGTAAATTTTATCCACAATTTTTATTTTATTTTCTCTTTATAATCTTAATACGATCTTAATCTTAATACTTAGTTATTTATTTATAGAAAAAGTAAAACACTTTTTGTTTAAAAATAAAATACATTACTAAATCCTGCATTTCATTTCACAATAAAAAAATGCGCACTACTTCCTATGGAAATTAAGAAAACAATTTCTATTGACGGTAAAGCACAAGCAAATTTGGCATTTAGAACATTTGGTTCTAGTTTTCTTATGGCACCCATCAAACCTGCACCGGTTTTGCTTACGTGACGTCACAGGCATGTGGTCTGCCTTATCTCTTCGTTGAGTTCGAGAAGGCATAGGAACTCTTTTCCTATGCTCCATAGGAAGGTCTTCTTCACAGACGTCTTCAGTTTCGAATAAACCCCAACAAGGGACGCTTGGCCACCTTCGATCTGATTCAAGATTTGAATATTAGAATATTAGCCGAACCAGCTTCATCACTCATATCGTTTGGACTTGATTTAAATTGATCGAACATCAATGAACAGGCAAACTCGTATGCCAACATTCTATATGGTAGTTAAGATGAGATACCGTAAGGGCAGGTATTTGGAAATTCGGGTATAAAGATGTGGGAAAGAAGTCGCAACCGAAAGTAATCGTTCAATAACTATAACGAACAAAGCATAACATCCCCAGTCTGAATACCGATTAAAATATCTATAAACTGTTAATTTAATTACCTGATGTGGGACTGTAGGATTAGGCACAAAGAAGATCAGCCTGACAAGATGTTTTTTTGAGATTAAATAAAAACACCAATTAAAGCAAAGAAATCTATATTTGGAAAATGTAAAAATCACGACAGAAAACAGAATGGCGAATTATCTACTCTAATATTCGACGAACAGAAAAATACCTCAATTTGTATAAACATTCACTGGAAGCGGCTGTACTTGCATCCGCGTCCGCTTTACTAAATATCTAATTGAAGGATTTGTTATACTGCTTTTTGGAAGTTAAGTAAGGCGTTATGTGTTTAGTTTAGTTTTCGTAGCACCTGCCTACAAAATATTACTGATCAAATCTAAATACATGACACATATTTTTTAGAGTGCAGATTCATTTATTTTTTTAATTAATGCATCGATTATTCCATCGAATTTATTGTTTTAAAACATATTCACCATAAAGGTATGTATTATCGATTCTATTATTCCATTACCAACTGCATTTGGCGCGAATGGTTAATTTTTAAGGAGGTAGCGAACAATACTTCTTTTATTAACGCTGAGAAGACACCCGTCTCCTACAGTGAGACCGTAATGGACTGATTATGTACTTCATTCATTCTAAAAACAATGTGTTTTGGTTGAGATTTGATGAATATTATTTTAGCGACGAGAGTTTATTAGAACTACATAGGTATATTTACATTTAAAGCATTTTTTACATTTAGAACATTTGCGCTGACGTTGTTGACACCGATCGTAATTTTCTGACATCGAAAGCGTATTATCTGTTTGTCGAGGAAGCGTCAAAGGAACTGTTATATTATTCTTGGAGGCAAGTGAAACGTCACACTCATCTTCTGTTTTGGATCGAGTCTGAGAATGGACTTGTGAACGCTTTCGATGTGACCCATAACACCGGAATGGAAAGGCAGCAACCACTTCTTTATCATATTCGGTTAAACATGGTAAAGATAAGACGAAATATTATGTTATAGAATAAATTAAGGAATTCGTTATTTTAAAGCTGCGTCTACATATACAAGGTTAGTCGGAAAGGGGGTACTAAGCCGCGGGCCACTTAAAGTATCACTGATGACTATTTTAAGGCAAGTGTTAAAATTTCAAAATTCGATAATTGTTATTTGCAGGCAAAAAGAATTTTAATTTAAGTTTTTTCAAAAAAAAAACATATCTGCTTTAGTTATGAATGCAGAAAATTAAGTTTCTAATCCGTGATCCCGAATATGACCTAAATAGTAAACACAGCTGATCATAGCTATGATTAGATAGATTTTAGCATATTTTTTACGAAATCTTTGAAAAGCTATTTTTCTTAAACTATCGAGTTTTGGGGAAAGTTGTAGAACAAAATTTATCCCTTATTATAGGTACTTTAACACCCTTTCGGCTTAGTACCCCCTTTCCGACTAACCTTGTATAACTATTTTTATCAGCCCGTGCTGTCCGACTATTTGGAAAAGTTTACTTCTATTATTTATCACCCACGCTCTGTGCTACTTCTCGCCATTCTCAAGAGTGATACGAGTCACTCCACCATCTTCTTCCCATCAAAAATTCGGAACAAAAATCATATAATTATATTATAAGAAATGCTGAAATCCAAACAGAAAAATCTTCTAAGTACTTTTACTAACAATAACGAATTGCATTATAAGACACTGGTGTCGATTCTGTTGCAAATTTTGGCGGTACTAAACTAGACTAATGCAACTGTCACTTTCTTTTTCTATTGAACCAGAAAGAGACATCCACCACCTTACTCCTGTCAAAGAAGTGCGCAACAGAATCGACACCATTGCCTGATTCTGTTGTGCACAACTAAACTTAATTTTGTCTATTGCCATATTTTTCACTCTGATAAAATAAGAAAGTGACGGACCTAACTAAGAGCTGTCAAATTTAGTTGAACCAAAATTTCTATCGTTGGGACGTGTCGACAAAAAATACGGTGCAGTTCAAGGCGTAAACTAGTTTGACATCTCTAACTTAGTTTTTATCTATCACCGTACTTTTCTGGCACTGTCTGTTAGTAAAAGATAGCAATTTTTAACCGACTTCCAAAAAAAGTAGGAGGTTCTCAATTCGACTGTTTTTTATGTTTGTTCCGCGATGTCTTTGCTAATTGTGAACCGATTTTAATGATTCTTTTTTGTTTGAAAGAGTATACTTTCGAAGTGGTCCCATTTAAATTTGGTGAAGATCTGATGAAGAACTTCGGAGATACACAATTTGAAGTCGGTTTTATTTTTGTTAAAAAAATTATATGAAATAATATATATAAAATATATATATATAAAAAATTATATTATTATAAATCTAATTTAAACTTAGTTGGTGAACTAGAGAACCAGCGCCACTCATTGTGTCTTTTTATTCTTTATCATGACTTAAAAGGAGTACGTCAAATTACAAGACACCTGTAATCTGTATATGTGTGCAAATTAATCGATTATGTGAAAAATAAAGGTTTTTATTTAAAAAGCACCCACTAGCATAATGCGATTATAAAATCACCAAATAATTTATTTAAGTGTCAGGTACAAATATTTGATCCATACATTTGATCCTACTGCTAAATCCCATAACAAAACTACACCTGTTGCGCTTTTGTATCAATAATATAAATTATGGCATGGTATATAAATTTATTTAAACATCTTACGTTTCACAGTATTTTGTTTAAAGATAACAAGTAATAACAATACAATTTTCATGAAAAAATCCCAAATATATTTAAAAAATTCATTAATATTATCTAAAAATATATAATTTGTTTGAAAACCTTGTTTCTAGATACTTACTATATTATAGTGTCTAGAAACACAAGACCTTCATGTTTATTCTTTACAAATTTTACAACAAGTCAAATATATTTTAATGACTTCTTTGGAAACATTACAAAATTTGGTTTTTAATTCTGCATCCATGACATCCTTATTGGCATGTTTGAACAACAAATGCATGGTATGTAATACACCAAATAGCTCATCCATGGAAACATAGAACTTAATACTAGAATTTGCTTCATTTCTAGGTTGTATCAAACGTTCTCTACTGCCAACTTCTAAGATATCATAATTAGCAAGCATCTTGTAGTCATCAAATTTTTTATTCCATTTATTCTTGATTTCCTTCACTTCTTTTATGAAGTCCTGGTACCTTGATGTGTTGATGAGGTACACACTGTTGCTCTTCTTACGACCAACCAGTTTATTCAATTTTTCATTGAATTCCGCTTTCATTGGCTTGACATAGTTCTCAGCCAAATGTTCTAAAACTGTAAATTAAAACCTTTTACTCTTTTGTTACTTTAAATAATATGCTAGTGAGAAAAACTTGGGAAGTAGGTAAAAGTAAATAAAAATTTAAAAATCCATTGAATATTTTTATTCAAACAACACAAAAAAACAACATATTTCGAAGTAACACTAGATTTAATTACTTCAAATAGCATCATAATTAGCCCAGTACCAGGCACAAGCCTCTTCTCAGAATAATTAATTCAAATACTTAATATAAAGTAATTAAGTTATATTTTGTCTAATAAACACCAGTAAACCCTATACCAAACCATTTTAAAAAGGTAAACATTCTTTTAGTGACTTGTTTAAACAAATAAGATTTTTCAAATAGTCACTTGTTTTAACAAAGAAAATACAAACATAGATAATAATTGGAAATAAATTTGATTTGTTTTAAATCTATACTAATATTATAACGAGGAAAGATTTGTATTTTTGGATTTTTGTATGTAACGAATAAACTTAAAAACTACTGGACCGATTTCAAAAATTATTTTGCCGTCAGAAAGCTACATTATCACTGAGTAACATAGGCTACGGGCGGAGCCGTGAGGACACAGCTAGTAGGCCTAATATTTTTAACAACAATTTCATATAAAAAAACCCAAAAAGATTTTTTTTACCTTTTTATCAAATTAGTTTGGTATTAAGGTAGGTAAGTATAGATATTGGTAATTAATTTTCCAAACGCTACTATAAGTAAATCTTTTTTTTTAAATACATATTTTTGAAGGCACATACAATTCCTTACTGTAAACCTTTAATATCCAATCTCATAATAGAACAGTCCATCAACCAGTATATTTCAATCGTTATATATTTTAACGATTTTTTACATGTCCCAGATAATTTATAAGAAGTACTTATAGTATTAAAACAAGTATTATTATTTTGGAAGCTTCTTCGTAACAATATTCATAGTTTTGCTTTAGCAATTCTGAAAATACATATAAACGTCTATCTAAATCTTAAATAGCTATGTATATGTACGTCTTAACATTTCGTTTAAACATAGAATAGTTTATACAAGTCACTTAAAAGTAGGTCATTACTAATCTGTGAAAACTGCCAATAAAACCAATGAATAACGGTAAAAATATAGCAAATATTAGTCATATAGAGACTTAACGATATTCCAAAGCATGATAAATGTATTTTAACGATAATTAACCGACAAAACAACGATAAAACAACAAAATAGTAGTTCACTCACCAAATCATGATGACACAACAAAATTCCAGGGAAATAAGAAGTAAATTAAATAAAGAAGCAATACTAACACACGTAATGAGTTTAAAACATATAATATTGTTGTTATTAACAACTGTATCACACAAATAACACTTTCACATTCAAAAACTTTTGAAACTCCGCGCACAATTTTAGGTTAGGTTATATGATTTGACACTTTCACATTTCGTCTCAATGAAATACCACAACATTTATCACAAAAGGTTCATAAAAGTCATTAAAATTAGGTCCGTTTACGGAAATTATAATAGAACACCGTGTTTATTTTTGTTATTATATTATCCGTCATCCGTCAAGCTGACTTGCCACTGTCATGTCAGTGCGTTACGTTTCGATTCACGCGGATTAAAACGTTTTGATATTGTACTTCAGTGCGTTGACAGTGGCGCCACCACGAACAAACGACGGCACGTAATAAAATATTTAGGGAGAGCGCTGCCTTCAATGAATTTTGCCTTGTTTTGGATGGAGGACAATGTTTAAATAGTTGCCGCGCTGAACCTCAAAGAATTGTCTTAAGTTTTCTTTATTTTATGACCATGTTATTACAAACTACTGTATGGAGCAAAATGAAGATACCCTTGAGAACTTAGTATAGGAACACCACTCTGAGAATCAGCTTATTTAAATGGGTCAGTCATCTCTAGAATCTTGGCCATATTTCAACTATGTTAATCGGTTTTTATTTGACTGTATTTTACACGGAGCGACTGCCATCTGACCTTTACAATCAATTCGTGTGCGATAAGGAGCCTCTATTGTTATTGGGTTTTGTACTCAACTATATTATGACCTAGGTACTTAAACAATTAACAAAACAATATATTTGTAACAATATAAAAGGTCAACTGATGTTTATCTATGTAGGTACTCACATGCAAAAAAGAAAGCAATGGATATTAAGAGACGTAAATGTAGCTAACCATGCCGATGATGGTGATATTGAGCAATAAGTATCGGTACCTTATGTACCAACTTTAGCTTAAATAAATTTAGTATTACACGTGATACTCACAGTTCTAGAGTTAAGTAGGTATTATTTAGTAGATATAGATAGCTGAAACGGAAAAGTAGATAAAAACGTAAAATTAATATTACACACCATATTCAAAAAAGGAACAGTCAAACAACAAAAGATATACTCTACAAAAGAAGAAAACCTTAATCCTGTTTTATCAATGATTATGCTCAATATTATATTTTCTTATATTCCCATAAATGTCCATGATGACCCTTGCGGGGCATTTAAGCGTCTTCCTCTTGGAACAGTACCAGCACCTGGACCTCCAACTGTTTGAGAAGGTATAATGTTGGAATAACATCACTGTTCTGCCGCCAGCCGTTGGTACAATTTCATAATTTAAACCTGAAAGAAAGAACACTTTTACTTTTTAACAAAGCTATAAAAAAAACTTAAAATTAATATGAGGCTATTTTTATTGTATATAAAAGAGTTCACTTTAACAGATATTTTTATTTAAATAACGAAGGTAGTATGGATATACTAACAACACCATTTTTAAGAATATTTCAAATCTAAGGGAGATGCTGAAAAATGCTGAACCAACTGTTACAACAGTTTGTTACAATGTTACCTACCACAAACTATGTAGAGATACAATCCTATGACGTATCCAACGAAAAAACTTATGGACGTCAATTACATCATGAGAACTGAAATTGTCATTTTGTTTATGGCGCAAACGCATAGCAAGTTTTTGTAAATAATTTATTTAGGAGGTACCTAGTTAATTTTTTTTGGAATTCCCTTATCCACTAAAGAAATAATACTATAAGATCTTATTTAGATCAAAACTTCCTTATTGTATTGCACATAGAAGAATAATAAAAAAGGCGAGACAGATACTATACAAATAAATCGAAAATTATTATATCGTCCATTCCCGACTAAATAAAACATAGACTTGAAAGGAGAATGGGTCTTTTGGTCTACCCCTCCTCTAGCAATGAGTGATATATTAATAGAAAGGTTATTTTAAGCAGAACATTATTTCGTATTACAGCTACTGTCAATTATTAGTATTTATGGAGATAACGTTCATTAAATGTAACCACTTAAAAACGACGTTAATACTGAAATATTGCTATTTATTATCTTTTTACACGTTTTGCCATAGGAGCTTTGTCATAATAATTATTTAAGTTACCTACCTAAATAACACAACATGACGCCTGAATTTCCCGAAGAGGTAGGCAGGGGTGTATAATTCATCCACGATTCGCCAGTTATGTTTATAATCCCGTAACAATTATTTGCAAATAATAAGAACGTAGCGATACTTTAATATACCTAGGTAAGTAACAAAAAAAAGAAGTAATTGTGATAGTATTACATAATTTTTATAAGGTGTTATGACTCCGAAAATACTAAAGATTCACTTTTTGTATAATTATCAAATGTTTTAAAACGACCTTTCTAATGACATACCACACTTTGCTAGAGGACGAGTAGAGAAGAAATTGTGATAGTATTACATAATTTTTATAAGGTGTTATGACTCCGAAAATACTAAAGATTCACTTTTTGTATAATTATCAAATGTTTTAAAACGACCTTTCTAATGACATACCACACTTTGCTAGAGGACGAGTAGAGAAGAAATTGTGATAGTATGGATATAAACGATTTTTGTCACTTTAAAGGTGTTATAACTCCGAAAATACTAATAATTGCCTTTAGTTGTGTTAGTACAAAAAGTTTCGCTTAAAAAGACCTTTCTACTGACATATCACTCATTGCTAGAGGAGGAGCATTATCATTTCGCCCATTCTCCTTTAATCTCAATGCATACAATCAAAACATTTATTAGAAACTATAGACTATCTACCAACTACGACTACAGTTTGACATAGGTCCCATCGTGAGTCTTAAAAAAAGAAGGAGGGCCGTGGTTATGATCAAGTTCATAGACGATTAGTTTGCCGGAGTCGTTGAACCGGAGTTTGGCTGGGCACTTAGCCGAATACTTCCTGCTACAGTTCCAGTATCTATGGTCACTTGTCGTTTGAGCAAAAGTATAGTCTCGCACCATAAGCAACGGCTTCTTTCGTTTACCTACTTGGATTCTTTCGATGTGAAACCCTGGAAATGAATGACACTTTATTATCATCACATCAGCTGAAAATTCTGCTACCAGGCCTTCTCCAAAAACTAATTACTAAAATTTAAAGCCCATATCTCGATGGCCCCTTGAAATAGACATGCATTAGGGAAACGTCAAGTTTACAGGAAAAAACATTTAAAGCTACAGGAACATTGAGTAGGGAACAACGAATATATAATATTTTGGTATAACTCAACAACCAAATAATGGATAATTGTAGAAAATAATCTTGCCGTCTTTTTTATTTGATAGCTTTTTTTGAATAAAACGAGCTCTGACAAGTTTATTCGAAGTAACCATCGATTTATGGTTTACTAGATTCAGCTGTAATTTTACATTTAAGTTCTGGACGTCAACATTTTAGGGTGGATAGTACCTTACTAAGCCTTGAATCCAGTATAATAAATAAAATAAAATATTATAGTAATAATTACAGGATAATATAAAAAATACTGTGTTATGACTAGATCTACCTTTATTCGATGTTACCATTGGCTAATAAAGATAGAAACTTGTAAAATCTGTTTACAGGGTCAGGCCAAAACAAAAATCTCACCTTGTAAGAGTAAAACTCAGAAAGGTATGGCGACAAAACCCCTACAGCCAACCGCTCCCTCAGTAAACACCATTTGACAGATAAGCAGGTCTGCCTCACTCCTATTTCAGTAAAATAAGACTACACGAGGCGTAAGCCGTATCTACACGGGTCTCGCGTAGACAAATATTATACGGAAAACTTCTCACATAATATTTTCTTTTCACAACTCGACACGTGTCAACCTTATTAATACCAGCGGGGAATAGATGTCAGGTTGACTGTATTTATTAAAATTTGATCTAAGGGTGAATATTCGACATTTTTTAACATTATTTTAACAAATCATTCTTCTTCCGGGTTGTTAACGTTATAGTATTGTCAGATTGTTTTTATTCTTGTGTTATTGCTTGACGGCAGCGGTATAGTTTGAGTTTTCATTATTATAATAATAGTATTAAACATCTGCATTCTTAACTTTGGGATGATGCTAATGACGTTCTCAATTTTTGTTAATATTTTTCGAATATTCGCCCATAGACAGATATACCTAAATGAAATATATTTTTTGTCGTTTGTATGCTCCTGGGGCTGATTACAGAATGAATTGCAATTATTGTATTTAATTTTGACTTATTTTATTGATTTGATTTTTTATTTATATTTTTTGGGTAGTGCCTAGTGACGTCATACGTCATTGAGATCAGCCAGTAGTAATCCTTCACCGAAGCGCGTAGGATGCAAATTGACATGCGCTGATTGGAACTTTTCGTTTGTAGATACATTTCTGTAACTATTTTCACTTTTTCTTAAGAAATGAGTTTTCTGTGCTTGTATTATTATTTATTCCGTGACATAAGTGTTGTATACACGAATCCCTCGGGAGTACTGGGGCGGTGGATGATTGTGTTCAAGACTATGGGCTACGATTACATTGTTTAGCTTCATAGTCAATTTGGCCTGACATTTCCTTGATATTCTGCTGGAACAACACCACACATACGAATTCTTGTTCGATCTTGAGAACGTATGTTCGTCAAACATCAGAAGCCGGCCTCGTGAAGATTTTATTATCTTTGGGTTTTGATCTGGAATAAATATAAATCTAAGGAGGATGCTAAAAATGCGAATTTAACAGGTACCTACGAGATTTTGTTTCTATAAGGGCTTGGTCTATCTTAGGCTACGGATAAATCTAGCTGAAAACGTCCTTACCTGGGACCAATCCTATCAACACCTTTATGCTACTGTAGAAACCAAACTAGACTGTTACAATTTGAGAATAATGAAAGTAAAATTAACAATATTTTTGAAGCATACCAAGAAAAAGCTTTTAAATATGCATTAGAAATAAAATTATTTGGCATATTGGTAGAAAAGCATGCTAATAGTAATTGTTCAGTTAAGACAAAGACACGTAACCCTAAAATAAATCGTTCGTTTAAACCTATGCTAAGAAGGATATCAACTTCAAGATCTCAGAACTCCATTACAAGAATAAATATAGTCAGATAAGAAACAAAAATCTGGTTTCAATTTATCTTTATTAATGATTTCTAGTTTAGATTATCTAAAGGTCACATATCTATGTACTCTTTAAGAGCTTAATATCCAATCGTATTCAAAATTGTTTGAAAGTAAATTAAACACAGTCTTTTTGTAACATAAAATCTTATAAAGAACTATTATAGTTAAATAAGCAAATATATTAAATGTATTATTTTATAGGAAGATTTAATTGTGTATTAATAATAGGATATTATTTAAACGGTTAGCTAAATATTGAGGTGTGGAATTGAGTGGAAAGTAATCACTTTCCACTTCTAACCTAACCTTGTGGGTTGGAAGATTTTTCAGCGAATGATTTAATTACTTATCTTAATAATAATCTTTGGTTTGCATAGCCTACCCTATCATAGCCACGTATTATAGTAATACTTAAAGCTTTACTAAAAACGTCTTCAGTAAATACCTTCATCAATATTTATAATTCATCACTAGCTGCGCGGTGAACTTCGTACCACTTAAAATTTTATTTTTAATTTCTCCTAATTTTATTTTTTTTCTAAACCACCCCGGTATAGCAGCGAAAAAACAAAAAAAAATTCAAATCGGTCGACCCATTTTTGAGTTTTTGCGAGACTAACGCACGGCAATTGATTTTTAATATACCTATATGGATAGATAAATTGTATTTAATTATCCTAATAGTGCAGAGATCCATTCATTTCATATTCTAATTTTTAAAGGCTGTCAGAACGTGACCTAATAAATGTTTTTTTCTTAAACACAGACGTACTCAAACTAATTTTATTTTTAAAAATATCTTGATACGTTTCCGTGTTTTCCATTGTGAAAAAATGGTTTTGGGTGCGTGTGTACCAAACTGTATACGACTAATTCATTTGTTTCAGTTAGTTTAACTTTAGCTTGGCATTGCATCGATACTTTGCTAGAACAATACCAAATGGAGGAACGTTTGTTCGTTTTTGCAAACGTATAGTTATTTAAGACGAGCCGTTGTCCACCTCTGCGTGAATCGACGAAATGGATGTCGTAATCTGCAAGAATTATGAATTAGGATTAGGCTGGACATCCACCAGGGCTGTGCGAGGAAAATGTGCAGTACGAAAATGTGTAGCGAGGATGTGAAACGGTGTGACCCTTTCCACCAGAGCTGTGCGAGGAATGGGTAAAGTGTAATGCGTAATGTGTTAATGTGTACCAACGAGTGGTGCGAGGATTGGTAGCGGACTCGTTTCGAATATGAGGGTGGTGTGGCGGGAACGGTACACATTCATCGCAACACATCCCTCGCTCGCATTTCTCGCTTGTTTTGTATGAACAAAAACCACGCTCCGCTAAGCCCATATCCACCAGAGCTGCGCAGAGCGAAGCTAGGTAAATGAAGTGATTCTATTGGTGCTTACAAATAACATTCCTCGCTACGCAGCTTAGCACAGCTCTGGTGGATGCTCAGCCTTATTGTTTCGCGTCTGATTTGTATGTTTCTGAAGCCGACAATGCGCAGATATTCAGGACGGACCCGGTCCCAGGTTCAACGCGCGCCGGTTCTCCTTCGCTCGCTGCCAAGGAACGGTTGGTTGCATTCTTACTGGCTTTGCTGCCCGGGTTTACTTACTCTAAAACCGGACAGGGTCAAACCCTAAACGTCAACGCGTTGCCGGCCTTAGACGCATAAGAATAGTGCGGATGAAAACCAAGTTTTTAAAAGACTCAACCGGTTTCGACAGTACTTCAGCAAGTCTTAATGTACATATATTGAATCTTGCTTGAATCCATTGAATTAATATGGCAATATCGTGTACAGTTTCGTACTAAACATATCAGTAATAACTTGAATAAGAATCATTGTATCACTTTTTAGTACCTTTACGTTGCAAATTAAAACTTAATTACTAAAATTAAATTAGAAATGCGGTTTTGAGAGTAACATTTAATTAATTAAAACATAAAACAACATAACATCACGCCTGTATTCCCCGAAGGGCTGGACAGAGGTGTATAGTAACACCCTCATTTCACAGTTATGTTTAAGTGCCATGAAATAGGGGGCGAGCCTATTGTTATCAACCGGACACAAATCCCAACTCCGAGCTGCTGATATCACGAACAGCAGTCGTGCTTGCCACCACTAGACCAACGAGGTAATTAATTAATATTATACGTAAATCTCCTTACAAAGTTGATTAACTCTCACTTAAACACGAGGTAGGTGCTCGTAGTTAAATGATAACCGTGTGAAGCGACTGATCTGCTAGGTTTACGAGCGGCCATTGTTTGGATATTGAGCCCTCTCCATGCTTCGATGAGAACACGTGGCTCATGACCAGTCTTACCTTACGATATCAGTATTCGTTATTAATTGGGGTGGGAAGGTTGGACGGCACTCGCTCCTTTGTATTTTGCTAGGTTCATTAATTTATAATATATGTTTTGTTTCGTCGTTTATTTTCCCAATTTATTTTTGTTTTCTGTGCACAGTTATTACCTACCAAAGAGTACTGTCTACTCTTTGGTTGGCATTGTTTTAATCTTTGTTAGTGCCTTTCTTCTTCACTTTGTGCGAAAATTCTGATATATACATTGCCACATTTGATTAAACTGGTCTACTTTCTACGTAGTATCACGCTGGCTAATGGCTGTCGGCGTTTTTCTTTTACTCTTCGTTTCTGGTCTCTCCAGCGCTTTCTTTGCTTTACTTTTTCATCTTCAGTTAAATTATTAATCTTTTTCCGTGTTTTTTTTGTTAATTCTAACTGTTTTTTTTTATAAGATGCATACTTTTCTGGGTTTTGTTTTAGTTTTTCTCTGTATCTTTTAGCTCGCTGCGCAGATGTTAATGGCACGAATACCGAATCTAAAAATAATTGAAATGGGTTCATTAAATTTAATGTACGTGTAGTAGATAGGTACAGTATGACACAACTAAGATGTCGCATCGGCAAACTTCGTAAAACCAATCACTTCTGAGCTGAGTGCGACTCCAACAATACGAATGTTTATTAGTACTACAATAAAAAGTAATCTTTACGCTGACGCAATAAGTGTGAGTGCTGCGAAAACGAGTGACTGCCATTGGTTGTTCGAACAAGTTTGTCGATGCGACTTCTAAGTTGTGTCGTACTATCAGTAAGTAGAGAACGGGTAATCTAAAACTGAACGCACCTCCACTAAACGTGATCATTTCAATGTGTGCGGGGAAATGCGTGTGACTGAACGACCAATGACGAAGACCAATTTGAGTGTATTGCGTCTATACACCTACTTTGCATGTGAGCGTTAAACACATTGGAGGGGCGTTTAGTTTTAGAAGACGATTTCCACAAAGGTGTAGGTGGGTAGTTTAAACCAAAATAACATGCAAGGCATTGCGATGCAGAAACAAAAAAAAATACGCGCCAATTTGGTGAAGGGTCGCGACCTCAGAAGGTATATCGCTATATCACTCTAGGTACCTATATCTGTAATCGCGACTTGCGGCATTTAATTTAGACGATATCTACGAATGTGTCTATGTATTAATCATAATTAATAACTAGCAAGCACAATGCAAATCAAACTGTATACAATATAGTACAGAGGCATAATATATACTTACGAACTCAGAGGTGACTTCGAGAGTTTTCGTAAATGGCCGATGTACCTGTCCACCAATAGCCAATAAGTAACCAATAGTAATCGTTATGTTCCACCTCGATGTCGCTTGTACGTCGTGTGACGTATTGGATATGATATATGAACTGTTCATTTCAACTAACATTACTACTTAATAAATAAGAATATGTGTATGAATACTGTTTTGAAATAAGTTAAAAAGTCTATACTGTTTTAGGATAATTACGAACATGGGAATATTGCGAAAATTACGAATTACTACTAAACCAGGCAATATTTTTTGCTCTGGCAACATTACATTACCGTTACCGCTTAGTACACATTCTAGCATTATTACGTTGCCAGAGCAAAATATATTGCCTTGTTTAGTAGAAATTCGTAATTTTCGGAATATTTCCATGTTCGTAATTTGTTACCCTAAAGTACCTACGATGATCATTTAAATTACGGCGTTGCGTTCGTTGGTAGAACAAACTTCCACGGCGTGATACGGCCGCTTATGTCAAATTGTTTCGTAAAAAAAAAAAAACTTCCATAGACACAATTCAAAAACACGATTTATTTATGTAGGTTTTTTATTACAGGCGGCTTAATTTCCACTACACGTGACTTTTAGGACAGTTTTTATATTCTTATTTTGAGAAAGATTGTAAAGTCACTGGAAATTGTAATTGTACTAAGGAAAAACAATCTGAAGAACGCCCAAGCATGACGCTGAGCGCTGGATTGCTCTGTGTTGTATGAGTTTGTATCGAAGGCATCGAACAATCTAGGAAAAAAAACGTAGTTGCACGACCGAAGCAATCCTCTTTTTCACGAGTGCAAAAACTAAACTAGTGGTCGTCTCACGCCAGTTACGAATGTAAAAAATAACGAGTTTTTTTACTAGCAGTTGAAAACGACAGCTTGGTTTTTTTTAAATATGGCACCTCGTGATGCCACCGTCGCATCCGCATGGTAACATTACGCCGACAGTTCTTACTCCTACAGGAATCTACTCTAAACAATATAATAACTTCCATCCGGCGTCTTGAAGATGTTTGGCGGTGGATGGTTATGACAATCGTAAAAGCTTTCAATGCTTCCATCTTCTCTCAAGGTCAGCTTAGCCTTACAGTTTAACGCACACTTCTTTGAGCAGTACTGGTGACGGATAGACCGACCCTTTTTTGAATAAGTGTAATTTTTATACCAAAGTATCGATCTTCCGTTTATTGTGATGATTTCGTATTTGCCTGAAAATAAGTACATTATGTCAATATTTTTTATGGCCCAGAAGATTTTTTATGGTAAGCCTGATACTATAAGCACCTTTTTTGTATCTGCTCGATGTCTATACAGAGTATATTTTACGTAGATATGGACGTAAACAAGTGCAAAGCAGTGCATTGACAATAAGTGCATGTCTTAATCTCGGAGTACTGAACATTGTAACTCACGTAGGTCCGCCGACGACACGCACCTCGTTAGGTGTATCGACGCGGGCCAAGCCACATCTGACGGAAGATACGTCGCCCATCTTCCGCCGGTACACATAATTTCATATAAACATCTCACACCGTACACATTTGACTCTTCTTTACGTGTGGTTAGTGATAACCTGGTGTCAGTGTTTATGCCGCCCATGGGCCTCTGACTTGGCTCCACACGCCGTCGAAAAATATCTCTTAGGCATGTCGGTTTCCTCACGATGTTTTCCTTCACCGTTTTTTAAGCAAATTATATAATACGCACATGAATCCGAAAAGTCAGAGGTGCGTGCCTTAGGCTCGAACTCGAGATCCGTGATTTGGCAGTCCGACGGTCACACCACTAGGCTATCACTGCACCAAACAGACGGAACACCAGACACATTTGACTGAAGATGCTTTACTAAAATTCCTCGAGTAAATTACGCGACGGAATATCGGCGACGTGTCTTCCGTCAGGTGTGGTTTGGCCCTTATTAAAGCTAACGTTTTCTATTCCTAAAAGATTGACAAGACTTTATCTATTTTACGAAGAATTCACGAGTATATACAAGGTTAGTCGAAAAGCGAATACTAATCCGAAAGGGTGTTAGTACCCATAATAATGAATAACTTTTGTTCTACAACTTTTCCTAAAAGTCAATAGAGAAATAGCTGTTCAAAGATTTCATAAAAAATACGCTCAAATCTATCTATCCTCAGGTATGATCAGCTGTGTTTACACTTTAAGTCACGGATTAGAAACTCCATTTTCTGAAATCGTAAATAAAGCAAGAATGTAGAATTTTTAGAAAAAACTAACATAAAAATAATTTTGCACGGAAATAAACATGATGAATTTTTGAAATTATAACACTTGCTTTAATACAGTCATCAATGGCCAGTTCTTATGACCAAAAACGGATCGTTTAGCTCACCAATGGTCGTATTTTTATTGCTAAAGTAGACTCTTAAGCTAATTTTACTTGTGATAGCTGTTAATGTATGGGTACTCTGCAAAGCTATGGGGTCTTTGCTTCATTATTGGTAAAGATACAAGAGTCTAAATATTTAACCAATAACGTTCGGTAAAGCATAGAAATCGTCTATACTTGGTCCGTGAATTAGTAGGTACCCCTTTTCGACTAACCTTGAATATCGGGGACGTAAGGGTTCCTATAAAAACAGCATTTATAGACGGACATAATATTTATTTTTAAAAGGCGTACTTGTCACTAAAGTGCATTATATTATCACTAGTAAGGCAATGTAACAATTCAATTTTGGTTCCGTACTGCGTGTTTTCTGAGGAAAGCTACCAGCCACCTCATCTCTTCCGATATCGTAAATACGAATAAGGAAATTACGTCACCAGAATGTGCAGTAGCATCCTTCTGCACGCTAAAACCCGATCGAGACATACTCTTGAGCACAGGGTTTTGTACCAACAAATAAAGGGATAGGAAGAAGCTCCTTTTTTAGCATTTGTTTTTTATCTGTAGAGTATAAATTATAATCAAATAGAATATAAGTAGTATATCAGATACAGTCGTATCAAAAATCGTTGAAATAGTAAATTTTTAGAGTACAGCTGTTGTATGGACCTCACTTGGGATTAGCTTTTTGTATTTGGTATTACTTGCCAAGATTTATGCCACAACAGCACGTATGGCCAAATACTCAAACGCCTTAAAAAGACAGTGACAGCACGAGACTTAACGGCAACTTAAAATGGACTAGCGTTTAAGTATTTGGCCAATTGTCTATAAAAAAAAAATAACTGGCTAACCTCTTACAGCTGCCGAGATATACCCTTGAGACAGACAGACAGACAACGTAGGCTTAGTAAGGGCCCCGTTGCCAACATTTGGGAACCCAAAAAAAAACATACGGCGGTCAGAAATCCGTTTTCCAAGCATGGTGATTACGGCAATATTATTTTATGAACGTTCATTGTGCCGTTCTGTTAAGGCTCCTACACACTATGCTGCCGGCCTTTTGCCGCGCCAGTATAAATAAATGGGTGTCATACCCGGCGGCCGGGTTAGACAACCACGATGGCCATGCCGGCGGCATAGTATGTAGGAAGCCTTTAGGGAGCCCAAATTTAAACGAAGAGTGGTTCAAATCTGAGATATGATGGGATGATCTATTTAATAACATTTTTTTTACACCTGCATTGACAGGTCAACTTCACTCGCTGCAAACGCCTTGTTGTTTGGCGACTACAGTTCGCAGTCGAAGTCGACCGAGTTTACTAGCTGTAAACACTGTCGAGAAACATGGACGCCTTCGGCAAGCGACAATCGACCGAACAAAACAATTACAACTGTTCGCACCAACCTTGGCTGAAGGCGGCAACCAACCTAGTGTAAACTACCCATTACACGGCACACCGAAATACTCGGTATCTTATTACTAAACGTTATAATATCTTCCATCAAGCGCCTTAGTTATATTTGGTGGAGGATGGTTGTGAGAATTATTCACGCTGACTATAGTGCCGTCATCTCTCAAAGACACCTTAGCCTTGCAGTGTAACCTACTCTTCTTGGAGCAGTACTGCTGAAGATAGGACGTGCCTTTTTTAGAATACGTGTAGTTATTGTACCATAGTACCGTTTTTCCTCTTAACGTGATCATTTCGTATTTTCCTGAAAGTATTTTATTTGAAGTCAATATTTTTGCATTCATTCATTTTAGGTCTGAATCAAGGTTAAGCAGGCATGAAATAAAACAATGTATTTATTAAATTATTTTTTCCACATATAATCACAAATATTAAACATTTTCATGAACGCGCAAAACTTATATGGTCATACTTTTAAGTATAGGTATCTATTTTATTTTATATTTTGTTACACACGTGGTTGTATGAGACATACTAAGTTATCTTCTTCACTTTGTAATCGGTTTTCAAAACATTCGCGGACATAGATATAAATCAGAAACGAAAGCTTAAAAAAGATCTTTATGTATCTTTTAAATAAATTAAGTATGACCAGAGATCGGATAATCGGATGCATATTTGCCTAAAGTTCAGGTGTTGGTTATCCGATCTCTGATTATGACCCTACTAAAAGATGAAAACAAAATGAAGTAGAAACAATATGCAGTCAGAGGCATACCTGCATCATATTGAACAGAAACATCTACCCTATAATATATATATATTATATAATATACATATAACCAGTTGAAAGTAATGATTAAATATGAATTAAAAGAATTAGGAAATTATTACTTTCAACTGGTTGGTATTTTTGAACATTTGAATACGTGTTAAGTTTTGTTAAAGTATCAGCTACAAGTTAATATGGAAATCAAAGCCATCCTATTTGATACTTCGAAGTTAAATAACATTTAACAATGAATACTAGGTATTTTTTTTTAAACTCAAAATTGAAATTTCTTGATATCTACTGACTTTCGGCTAGGGTACATGGGGTGCTCATTTGTTGCATATAGGAAGGACACACTATCACGTCTAAAAGGGAATACGTCAAATTCGAGTTCACCTGTATATAATATAAAATATACATATTATACAGGGTGTAAACGAAATCATGTAATTCCTTCAAACCTCGTGATGTACTGCTGACATGGATTCGCCCTGCAAGGGATAATGTTGGATTCTATAAAAAATAAATTACCAGAAGTAAACATGTGATCTTAACGTGAGGCATTTTAGGGCCCCTAACGAATTGCGCGGCTATCGCCCGCCGCGCGGTCAAGTAACGGGAGGCGCTAAAATGCCTCACGTTAAGAAACACATGTTTGCTTCTTGTATTTTTTTTTTATCGAATCCAAAAGTATCCCGTTTAGGATTACTCTATGTCAGCAGTACATCATGAGGTTTGAAGGAATTACATGATTTTGTTTACACCCTGTAGGGAAGTGTAAGTAGAGGCCTTACACCTTATTTCAAATTTCCGCCGTGTATAAGTATAGGGAGACATTTCTAATAATCAGAACTAAAATTACGCAAGTATCACAATCTGTAATGCTTTCCATCTTTGCCCCTGAATATATGTGGTGGTGGATGGTTATGTTCAGTGTAAGCGCCAATAATATTGCCATCCGGGTCCAACGAGAGCTTCGCTCTACAATCTGTGGTGGACTTCTTCGAGCAATACCGGTTCCTGGGGGTCGAACCCAATTTGGAATACGTATGATTTTGGTAAAAGAGTAGCTTCTTTTTGCCAATTTCGATGATTTCGTATGTATCTGAAAATATGATAGTAGGTATTAAAACAGTAGTAAGTATATGAATACGGTGTCAACATACCAGTCCCTCGATACATAACCACACTCTATTGAAGCGTTAGACTAGAGCAGCTCGTAGCTAATTAATAACCACGCAGATCACACAATTTGCGAGGTTAAGCAACGCTTGTCGCGGTCACTCCGTGGATAGGTGACCATACGTTACACATCGAGCTTCCTCCGTGCCTTGGAGAGCACGTTAAACCGTCGATCCCGAGTGTCATACGAATACCTATGACAGTCGTTACGGGTAGTCAGAAGCCCAAAAGTCTGACAACTGGTCTAACTTTAGGATATCGGCATTGCCCAGTAACTGAGCTGTGGCAACTGTGGCTGTGTGGATCTGATGGCAGTCGCTCCGTGTAAAATATTGGTATTTAGACTGGTAGCTGACCCCAACACAATTGGGAAAAAGCTAAGCAGAATGATCTCTATTGAAGCGTTCTTAAAATACCAGACTTGGGTCCCAGGTCAAATAACAATACCTATAGGTATTGCAAGCCAAAATGATCACTTGATTCTAGCATTACGTACAGACATATTTTCAGGGTGGTCTACGATACAGGTCTTTCACAAATGAACTAATATGTAAATTGAAAATAATGGTAATAAATTGCAGCCAAAAGCTTGCGAAAAATTTTTGGAACATATTTGATAGAGCATTCGTACGAACACATTTCGTGATCGTGCGACCGTTTGCCAATTGTGACGACACTGTATGGTGTATTGGATAGAGCATTCGGACGAACTCATCGCGTAATCGTGTGACCATTTGCCAACTGGGACGACACTTTATGGTGTACCTACAATAAATCGTATTCTATCCTTCTATCTATCAAAATTTCAAGTCAGCCAGGTTGGTCGCAAGGTTGACTGCCCAACGTGCGCAGGAGTATCATCACTCGTGGAGGCTCTTTTCATGCACCCTTGTTTACAGTAAGTTATTTTGAGAACTGTAAACATGGTAACCATGATTTAATATAAATGTTAGCACACAACACCATTACCGGAAATTTATTGATTTTTGAATACGATAATATTTATACCATACCACTGTTTTACAGATTTAAGGTTTTGTATTGAAATGCACAACTAGTCATAAAAACAAAGTCAACATAAATGAATAGTACAATAATAATATAAAAAAATGTAATTGCATTCAAACGATTACTTATAAACTATAGAAGATCAATCAGTTGAGCAGTATATATCAACATAATTTGGAATGATTAGTTTTATCCACAAATAAAGGATGGTTTATTCTAGACCATGCCGGGTCCATGAAAATATAGGTAAAAATGGAAACCATTTGGCCTAGAATATTGACTTTCAATGCCCTATTTAGAAAGAGATAGATTTCCAAACGAAATATTCTATCTTTTTCTATACAAGGTTAGTCGGAAAGGGGGTACTAAGCCGCGGGCCACTTAATTTATCACTGATGATTGTTTTAAACAAAGTGTTAAAATTTAAAAATTCGATAATAAAAAAACTATGAAAAAAACTTTTTATTTTAGTTTTTTCAAAAATTCTTCATCCCTGCTTTAGTTATAAATTCCGCAAATGGATTTTCTAATCCGTGACCCCAAATATGACGTAAAATGTAAACACGTCTGATCATAGCTGAGGATAGATATAATTTAGCGTATTTTTTATGTAACCTTTGAACAGCTATTTCTCTTGAACTATTGACTTTTGGAGAAAGTTGCAGGACAAAAGTTGTCCATTATTATGGGTACTTTAGCACCCTTTCGGCTTAGTACCCCCTTTCCGACTAACCTTGTATAAGGTGTTCGTAATGTGGTCTCCATTTTTACATATACCTTCATGGACGGGTCTGAGCCGAGGCACGGAGACATATAAACACAGCACACATAGTTTTTTTGTTTTTACTTTTCTACTGCTTGTCGTTGGTCTTGCGGACTGTTTCTACGAAACCGGGCGGTTATCGGCGAGACCTGAAGGGTCTCCAACCAATGGGGACCAGTAAAATACTTAACCTAAGGTTACTACTACTAACATCATGACTACTAGCAACAGCAGCACTAAGGGTGACCCCTAATGGGACTCGGACCTCGGCTTAGGGCGTTGCTAGCGGGAGGACTGGGAGGGAGACAGCTTGATGAGGGCTGAATTATCGGTGTGAGGATGCACATAGTGCTATGTATGTTTTATATGGACTAGATCACGTTACACCAAGCCCAGTCCGCGTCTCAGACGTGTCATATTCTTTGTTGTTCGATCCACTCGGATTTGGGTCAGGTCCGGCACAACACACATACATCATCCAGAGACCTAATATTCCTGGTTTATTTAGTTCTGAATATAAAAACGGTGCCGAATTGTAAGAATTAAAATTTTGGTTTCGTATATTTGCGATACTTAATACTACTTAAAGAAGGGCATGTCGAAAACATTTTAAGTTCTATTTCTCATTTTGTTTTTGGCATCCATACATTAATGAACACAGGAATAGCATCGTTCATCACATGTGTCCTTGACCGGCGGATTGAATCCCAAATCATACTCGGTATGAAAGATATGTTTGTAAAGCCACTGCTTCGCCACTTTGTTTTTGCGTATACCCTCTTTGGCACAGTATTCAACATACAGAGAGTATGACTTTTTAAAATTTAAATGACCACCGAGGTACTTTCTTTTTGTTCGGTTTCAATGGAAAGGACTCTCAAATTTAGGCAGTGTATCAATATGTTTACGTATCATGTCTTTGATTATTTCTGGTTTTTTGTTAAGCGGCGGATCCTTTCTCCAGCTCTTTTTCAGGCTTTTTCCAGCCTCTTGTTTAAAAGCACTTGCAGCTCCTTTAATAGCAGTTCTTACCACAGTTTCGGTTATATCCAGAGTATTAAAAAAAAAGGTTTTGCATACCTTCACGCATATTCTATTGACCAAAAATGTGTAGTTTAATGCGAATTTTTTGTTAGGTAGTCTTCCAAGAATACGGCTTCTAGTTATAGCAGTTGATACTTTAGATACTCGATATATAATGAACTGTCTCTTTAAATTCCATGTCATATTTTCACCGTTATATTTCTTAAATATCCCTAACCTGTCAGTTTCACTTACTGCTTCATAGCACTTTAACCTGCAATCACAAACTGGTCCAATTTTCTTTTCACGTATATATTTTTGTCGTTTAGCGTTTTTTTCTGTATTCGGATTAGATTTTTCAGAAAAAACAAAAGTACTTTTCTGTATTTGATCTGTTCGATTTAGACTTTCATTGCCAATGTTTTCATCGTCTGTACACCTTGTTTCTGGCATAACATATCTTCCGCCTGGAGAATCTTCGTGAACGGTTGGGTCTTCAGAAATAACTTGTTCAGATTTTACAAGATATATAATATTGTCATTTATTTGTTGAGATTCCACTTCATCGATATTGTTATGCCTCGAAGAAAAACTACAAGGTGAAACGGTTCGCAAGAGTACATGCTGCTCAGGTATCACAAATCCTAGAACTGAAAATTCAAAAGAAAAATTACATTGATATTAAAATGATAGTATAATTAACTTAGCCTACACTAACTACTCTACACTAATAGTACCGACTGAGAATAAAAGACCTTCTTATTTTTCGTATGGGGAAGCCCCGGCAAGAAACTGACGACACGTTTGGTGCAGTGGCTAAGCGATTGTTCGATGTCGTGGGTTCGATTTCCGCACGGAACAAATATTTGTATGGTCTACAGATAGTTGTTCCGGGTCTGGATGTTTGTGCATGTGCAGATTTGTGTCTGTAAACGCACCCACGATACAGGAGAAATCCTAGTGGGGCAACGTTTTTTTGAAAAAAAAAATGAAAAAAACTCCATGGTTATTATACGCTTTTATTTAAATAGGTGCTTTTAATAATTTTAGTAAATAAAGAAATGATTATAATGTTAGTTATTATCTTAAAATTAAATTAGCTAAGTTATTTTAAATTAAATTTAATTATATTTTAATTAATATTAATATCTACGACGGCCCTACAAGGCGACTAATGAAAGCAATGTCCATATCATCATATGTCCATATGTCGAAACACAATTCCTATCATAGTTGTTTCGAAAGCAACTCTTTTTTTGAATTACTTTTCATAATGTAGAATTTATTATTAAACATCGAAAAAGACTGTTTCTTTAATAGCTTTAGGTAACTTGTTTTACATTTCAGCACCTTCAAACCTGATAGAATTTCTCATTTATCTGGCCTGAAAATGTACTTTTTACTAAAAATGATTTACTCTGTAATAGGTCCCATTACTTGCACGAACAATTTTTGGCGGAGGGTGATTGTGGTCTGTAATAGCACTCTCTATTGCCCCATTCTTGTCAAGTGTGAGCTTAGCTGGACAGTTAATGGCCTTTCTCTTAGAGCAGTACTGGGCGCGACCGTTTTTCCAAAATGTATAGTTTTGATAAAGAACAACTGTATTTCCGTTGAGAATTATCTTCTCGTACGATTCTTCTGTAAATTAAAGAAATGCGTGGTTATAAGGTTTCTGAAGATGATGGTAAAAAAAAACTTTCAAGGTTCAACATATTTACTTTTCTCAGAAACTACACAAGTAAAACCAATTATGTTTAATCCAATATTTATTAAAAAGAAAACGAAATGAGTGATGAAAAAGTGCGAACTTATCAGTTGAAATGCATAATAATTAACCGCTAAGCATAATTAATTACAAGTTTTTACAGTAATGCACAGAACAAATTCTCAGTATAAAAATTAAAAGTATTTAAAATATATATCGCAAATATATGTATATTTTTTGCCAAAATTAATTAGACAAACAAGTGCGCAATGTTTAATAATGCTCGGAGTAACGAAAAACATAAAAATTACCTTCTAAATACGATATAGGACCACGCTGCTACATATCCCATATATATAAGAAAAAAAGTTGAATGATGATGTATAAAGCCAGATAATTTGAAGTAGGTAACCCTGTATGCATGCTTATATTAGAAGAAGTTTTTTTTTTGTTATACTCTATAGTACTTTCCATCAGAAGTACGAATGAGTTGCGGTGGGGGGTGATTGTGATCTGTTATCGCACACTCTATTCCTCCATTTCCGTCAAGTGAAAGTTTAGCCCCACATCTATTGGTCACTTTCCTAGAACAAAAATGATGACGAAATGGAGGCCCGCGCTTCGAAAATGTATAGTTCTGGTAGAGAAGTACTGTTTTGCCATTAAGAATTATTTTCTCGTACGATTCGCCTGAAAATTTACAAAATGTTTAGTTACACGGTTTCTGATAGTAGGTAATACTAAAAAATATAGACTCGGGAGCAATGAATCCGGGTCAGCAACAAAAACCTTAATATCGCGAAAAACATTGTTTAACATTTTTTTGTCTATGTTGGTGACCCGGATTCGCTGCTCCCGAATGTATTTATTATACACGGTATACCAGGTACAACATTTTTATTTTTTCAAAAATTAAACAAGCCAATCAAATTATTTTTATTATAATGCTTTATTTTCGGAAAAAACAATGTTAGGGCGCGTTCCCACTATGTCGTGACGGTAAATTTATCGTTGGACGACTGTCATCTCTAGCTGTTCCCATTATAACGACCGTTGTCGTCAATTTTTTTTATCGTTTAGCGAATATCGTGTCCAGCTGTTCCCATTGGATCGCGACGACATTTTATCGTTTCACGACAGTCGCTTTGTTGTTTGCTGATCAGTATCAAGATCAGTATTGTTGTACAAGACGGTATTTTTATCGTGGCCAGGACAGATAGTCGTAACAACGACACATTACGATGTCGTGACGATAAATTTATCGTTGGACGACTGTCGTGCTAGCCGTTCCCATTGACTCGACAATCTGTCATCACTGCAAAAACAAGTCGTGAACGACAATTAATCGTGACGTCTTATATGTGAACAACTCCATTTATATATACAAGCTACGACACTTAAAACTACACGACTATCTGTCTTCACGACAAAGTGGGAACGCGGTCTAAGACGTTTCATAAATAGTTTAAAAAAGATTATTGAAATATAATTATAGTGAATATAAGCTTGTCTCTCAGAAACATATTTACAGACACATTGCAGTCGATAAAACGACATTAACCTTTTGGACGCCAGAGCATAAATGCATCGGCGTACCTCCCACGCCAAGGTAACTGTAATTCCATAGTTTTTGTCACATATTTGTGACGCTGGCGTACAGGGTAAACTTTCGTTTGTCACGTATATGTGACAATGGCGTCCAAAAGGTTAATAAACTATGCAGCATAATATTTTTTTTTAGTTTTTACAGTAAAACAAATAAAATAGTATAGTATAGTAGTATCTTCAAAGTATAATTATCTATGTACATTATTGTGTGTACACAATAATGAATCAATATTAAGAAAAAACGATGCTACATAGAACTAACGGATGCATCGAAGGTTTATGGCAGCATTGAATATTTAATATAACTGTCACAGATATTATTCCTAGCCAAAACAATTTCAACCAAGATGATATCACTTATAATTATTCAACTCCTAGATTTGCATCAGATTGAAAAAAATGTGCTTGAAGTAACGTCTAAATACGATATACAACGTTGCAAAAAGTTTTTTTATCCTTGACTTGGTCGCGTTTTAGCCTAGACTTACCTGATGGTAAACGCAGACAGGTTCTAAGATGGAGCACACGAATCCAAGGAACAGAGATATAGAGGGATTCCCCTATACCCATATGGCTCTCACATACACGCGCCAGCTAACACAGTTGTATGTCACAAAATTATACTAGTTAATATCGTATCTACAAGGTTAGTCGGAAAGGGGTACCCCCTTTCAAGCCGAAAGGGTAAAGTACCCATAATAAGGGATAACTTTTGTTCTACAACTTCCCCAAAAGTCATTAGTTTAAGAAAAATAGCCGTTCAAAGATTTCAAAAAAAATACGCTAAATTCTATCTATCCTCAGCTATGATCAGCTGTTTACATTTTAGGTGATATTTGGGGTCACGGATTAGTAACTCCATTTTCTGAATTAGTAACTAAAGCAGGGATGAAGAATTTTTGAGAAAACTAAAATAAAAATAATTTTTCATGTAAAAAAAACTAATCGGATTTTTAAATATTAACATTTTCTTTAAAACAATCATCAGTAATACATTAAGTGTTATATATATATATATATATATGTTAGTATTATGTCTATGTATGGTGTGTAGTATATTTTTTGCAGCAGTACACCATGGACTACCCCGCCTATCTTATTCATTGACTTCATGTTCATCCAAAGGTTGTCTGGTAGATATCGCTATCAGCGATAAGACCGCCATTGTACCCTTTAATGTTTGTTATTGTATAAGAGCTGTGTTACAATTTTGGTGTACAATAAAGTATAATCTATTCTAAGTGGTCGCGGGTTATTACCTCCTTACCGACTAACCTTGTATATTTCTTACTATACTTTGTAGTACTTTCCATCAAATGTACGTACAAGTTTCGGAGGGGGGTGATTATGCTCTGTTTTCGCACACTCTATTTCTCCAGTTACACCAAGTACTAGTTTCGCCCCACAATTACCGGTTATTTTCTTAGAGCAGTACTGGTAACGAAATGAAGGCCCGCGTTTGGAAAATGTATAGCCCTGGTAAAGAAGTACGGTTTTTTCATTAAGAGTTATCTTCTTGTATGATTCTTCTGCAAAAAAAAGCTTTGATAAGTGGTTTTTGACACTATTGGTAAAAAATATAAGCGTTATTAGAACGAAATTACATCATAGGTTATATTTAGTTAGTTTGTCAGATGTGAATAAGTAAAACAAATTCTTTTTAGACAATTTATTTTTGTATCTTACGTTTCATAACGTGTTCAAAGATAACAAATACATTACATGGGTTTTTCCCATACACATTATAACACAGTAGGTACAGTAACTAGATAAAAAATTTAATCAATTTGTCACAATAGTTTTTGGTATAAAATAAAAAAAATACGTAATAATCCATGCACATTTTAATAGAAGCATCCGTAGATTTATACAAATATAATGAGAATTAAACTTTGAAAATTATAGCAAATGCTTATATAGTACTATACTTTATGCGCTTCGGCAATATTCGTCTATCTTCGGAAATACGAACGCGCGAAGATGGTATCCAATAAAGAGTTGTTAACAACATCACGGTCACTTCTGACTTTGCCTAAAGCGTAATTTAATTGGTCGCATGCGCCGTACAAATTCGGAAACGGAGATTGCCGACGTGTATAAATTACGTCCTCATTATTTTCTTGAATTTAATGCACAGTAAGTACTGTATACATTAAAGTCAACGGTTCAAAAATTCCATAACTAACAAAAAATCTTTCCAAGTATGGTATAGAACCACATTGCTACATTGTCATTTGGCGCATATTGGACTAATGATAAATATTAGTCTCATTTGCTATACTCTAAAGTACATTCCACTAGATGTACGGATAATTTTAGGAGGGGGGTGGTTGTGATCTGTTATTGCAGTTTTTATTGCTCCGTCCGCGTCGAGGGTGAGCTTAGCTCGACAGTTCTGGGACTTCTTAGAACAAGCCTGGTAACGAAATGAAGGACCTTGTTTGGAAAATGTATAGTTTTGGTACAAGAGTGCTTGTTTCCCGTTAAGAATTATTACCTCGTATGGCTTGGCTGTAAATTGAATAATAAATAAGATAAAATAATAAAAAAAAGGTGGGTTATTGAATAAGTAAAGCAAATACAAAAGCTTTTTTTATCGTTGTAAAATCCTCTTGAATGTCCCTCGCCCGGGGAAGGCGAGGGGATCTGCAGGACTCTTACCGGCTAAAAACCAACGATGTTCCTCCTCCTGACCAATCGGCCGGGGTCGCAGGATTCGCAAAAGCATGCACCGCAACCCCGGCAGGTCCCGGTCCGCCAACCCTCGCCGGACCTCTCCTCTGTGGGGCATCGCCCCACATCCTCCTGAGAAGCGCGCACGGAACACAGCGCGCTGCTTTCTCGGACCTGTTAATGGTCGGGCGGCGGGTCCCCAAGCCCGCCGCCCGCAGGCCACACACTAGGGTGGCTGGAGGATGTCGCGTACGCGCGCCCTCCGGAAATACAAAAGCTAAGATTTATAATAAATAATTTATTTTTTATACTACTTTTTCCAAAGCGGTATTTTTAATTTTATTATTTTTTAATATTTATTAGAAGGCAATTTGTTGTTTCACAAAAACTTGACATACATTTACACACGCATTGACTACAAGTACATTATAAATTAATATTTTTTCAGTTACCAAAAATGAATACATAAACAATCGAGAGAATATAAAGACGTGTATTCATTAGGGGACAAACGTCTTGCGACACGTGTCGCTAGCAATTTTGCGACGATATAGCGCGACATCATCGGATATAGCGTGATATGTCTGGCAACATCGCGCGACGTGTCATAACACGAAATCAGTAGCGGGGACAAATGTCTGGCTACGAATGTCCCGCGATATTTGTCCTGTAGCGAATTCTTGACTTTATCATCTAAATTAAGACGATATAAGACCAGGCTGTTTTTGATCTCCTATTTCCGATGAATTTCACAAAACAAAGAAGAAGTATATTCTATTTATTGGCTACACTCTGTAGTACTTTCCGTCAGACGTACGAACTATGTTCGGTGGAGGGTGATTGTGATCTGTTTTCGCACTCTCTATTACACCACCTTTGTCAAGTGTGAGCCTGGCTGGGCACTTCATGGTGACTTTCCTAGAACAGTACTGATTACGAAACGAAGGGCCGTGTTTGGAATATGTATGACTCTGGTAGAGCAGTACTGTTCTCCCGTTGAGTGTTATTATCTCGTACGGCTCGCCTGTAAATTGAAGAAATAATATGATAATATAATATATGAAAAATATAGGGCTGTCATTTAAATGTTTAGCTAAATATTGAGGTTTTGGTCAGCGAAAATGTGTAAAAGATCAACAATGCATGATCAGCGGAGAAAATTATGTCAGATTTTGACAAAAGCTTATTAGCATTGTTAAAATAAATAACTAAAAGATGAAGCCGAATGGTCGAGAATCGAGTTCGGTGGCGTGCTATTGATAAGGTCTATGTCTAGCAGTGGACTGCTATGGGCTGATGATGATGATGAACAAACTTAGCTCGACTATTCTGGGACTTCTTAGAATAAACCTGGTAACGAAATGAAGGACCTTGTTTGTAACTATTATTAACTTCATTTAAATTTGCACGCCGCATAATATGGCAGAATATGTCGGAATTTATAACACTGCAAGATCACTGTACATACCATGTTCTAGCAAATAAACGATTTGAATTTGGGAGACGTAAAGTTCTGGTATAGATGGCTTGTTTCCCGTTACCAATTATTATCTGGTATGGTATGGCTGTAAATTAAAGAACGAATAAGTTAAATGTGGTTTAAAAAAATACAAGGGGGTTATTGAATAAGTCAAGAAAACAAAAGCTAAGATTAATAACAAAATATTCATTTTTATATGCCTTACTTTTTATTACTATTTTTTATTATTATTTTGAAGATTATATGTTGTTTCACCGAGACTTGACATACAGTTGTAGTCAATGCGTGTAAATCTATACTAATATTATAAAGAGGAAAGATTTGTATTTTTGTATGTAATGAATAAACTTAAATACTACTGGACCGATTTCAAAAATTCTTTTGCCGTTAGAAAACTACATTATCACTGAGTAACATAGGCTATATTTATTACTGGAATAAAACTTCTTACGCAGGCGGAGCCGTGAGGACACAGCTAGTACACTATAAAATAAATAAATTATAAAATATTTTCTCACTTACCATAAATTAATACAAAAACAATCGAAGTAACGAGAATATTAAGCCGCGAATTCATTAGGGGACAAATGTCCTACGACATGTGTCGCTACCGGATAACGCACGACGTATCATAGCAAGAAAATAACCACGCATAGATGGCTAGCGACATAGAGCAATATCTCTTGACGTCATACGATATTGCAGGCAACAAATGTCCCGCGATATTTGTGCCCAAGTGAATACGCAGTTTTAATGTAAAATCTAAATTAGTACGATATAACACCAGGCTACTTTTGATGTCCTATTTCCGACGAATTTCACAATACAAAGAAAAAGAATATTCTATTTATTGGCTACACCCTGTAGTACTTTCCGTCAGACGTACGAACTATGTTCGGTGGGGGGTGATTGTGGTTTGTTTTCGCGCGCTCTATTGCACCACCCTTGTCAAGTGTGAGTCTGGCTGGGCACTTCATGGTCACTTTCTTAGAACAGTACTGATTGCGAAACGAAGAGCCCTGTTTAGAATATGTATAATTCTGGTAGAGAAGTACTACTCTCCCGTTGAGTTTTATTATCTCGTATGGATTGTCTGTAAATTGAAGAAATGCATAAATATAATAAAATATAAAAAAAGATAAAATTTAATAAACTAAAGATAATATGAAAAAGAATGAGTGTCAAATGACAACAAAAATGTATAAAAGATCACCAATGCATGATCAGCGGAGAAAATTGCGTCTAATTTTCGAAAATATGTAAGCTTTTATGTGTTGCAATAAAATTAAAGGATGAATGAATGAATTACACAATGATTCTTACTCATTATTCACATCAAATAAAACAACAAAAGTATTTTTCGCATTTATTGATAATAAGATAAGACATAATTTATTAATTTAAAACTGGTTAAATAATATGACATTTATTGTGTATTTGATTAATGATGATACATATTAAATATAGTTGTGGATTATCTTACGTAAGGTACACTAAAATCTAACTACTTTTTTTAATATCTTAACTCATCACCCTAATTATTAGTAGGAAATACATGAATTGACCTATTATATTATCTAAGCAATTTTATGTAATACCAATTTTCATTATAATTGAAAACATTTCTATTCGATTATTTGGCAGACTTATACAATACAAGCACTTTGAGAGAATTTATTCTATAAATAATTTGACACCGATTTGAGATTCTTTGTTAATATAATATTAAGACAAAACTATTTCTAAAATTAGTATGGCAAACTAAACACTAACATACATGCAAGTAATTTCTATAACAAGTTTAATCTTAAAACCAAATTTTAATTAAGATACAATACTCGCCAAACTTAATGACTGCTCTGAAGTTTGGCGAGTGGTTACGCAGTAGCAGAGAATATACGTAAATTTGCTACTTTATTTGTCGACTGCTTGTACATCTTCTGCGGCCCGTTTCTACGTAACCGGGCAGTTATTGGTGAGACCTGTGACCCAACCGATGGGGACGAGAGTAAAATACTTAACCTATGCTAACTACTACTACTAACATCATGACTACTAGCAACAACAGCACTGAGGGCGACCCCTAATGGGACTCGGACCTCGGCTTAGGGCGTTGCTGGCGGGAGGACTGGGAGGGAGACAGCGTGATGAGGGCTGAATTAACGGTGTGATAAA
The DNA here is from genome assembly GCA_910594945.2 of Amphipyra berbera. Classification (NCBI taxonomy): domain Eukaryota; kingdom Metazoa; phylum Arthropoda; class Insecta; order Lepidoptera; family Noctuidae; genus Amphipyra; species Amphipyra berbera. Next base: position 16,367,217 of record OU343128.1, on the reverse strand, counting down.
TTTGCTATTGCGCAGTCCTTAAATTAAATATCTCTAGATTACAGATTACAGTAGGAAGTGTGGAAGTGAGAAACATATAAATACAAAGTTAGTAAGAAAACTGACACAAATCATCGTATCTTATCTATACTAATATTATAAAGCTGAAGAGTTTGTTTGTTTGTTTGAACGCGCTAATCTCAGGAACTGCTGGTTGGAATTGAAAAAATCTTTTTGTGTTGGATAGTCTATTTATCGAGGAAGGTTATAGGCTATATAACATCACGCTACTACCAATAGGAGCGGAGCATAAATGAAAAATGTTGCAAAAACAGGGAAAATGTCCACCCGTGCGAAGCCGGGACGGGCAGCTAGTGGTTAATATGACGTGCGATTTTTCGCTTAGCGAACTTTTTATCGTTGGTCAACTCACTCACAGAACGTCGGTTTCCCCTTATTCTTGTATTTATGAGAAAAAGACTCCATTAGTTAAGTGTTTAGTGTATATTGTATGCTTTACGATGGGAAGATGCAATAATTTAGCCTTATATTGCTGTCTCATGAGCGGCCACGTGATGACTCTATGTAGATGTATAAAAACTAAGGCGCAGGCCATTCGCTTGGCTTCAGAAGGCTCAAAAGGTTTGGCGAGTGCCTACGTATTGTAAAAGAAGAAGAAAATACTTTCTCAGATTTCAGAAAGTCTTTTTACAATATACCATATATCTTCCTCAACTTGGAAAATTTATAGGTGCCCTCCGGTGTCAACTCACACCTCGGAGGAAGGTGGGTATGGTTCGTGACAGCCGTCACAATGTTGCCACACTTCCCCAGCTTTATGAACGCGCGACACTTCTCGCTCATCTTCTGTGAACATCTCAGCAAGGACTTGCCTTTGACGTGGTAGGAATACGTGTAGTTCTCGTAAAGTATAACCGACTTCCCTTTAGCGAGTGGCAATACTTGGTAATGGCCTGTAAAGAATAAAAAAACTTAGTAACGAGTTATTTTTTTCTATGCGACAAAATAAAAATCAAATCTATATTAAACTAGTTGTGACGGCTCCGCCCGCGTAAGACTTTTTTTTGTCAGAATCTTTCGCGCACGTTCCAACAATAAGTGTACAAAGTTTCAAATCAATTGGATGAACGATGCGCGAACACACGCAAATATACATTTTTATATAAGAGATAAATCGAGGTCTTTAGTCATCTGAGCTTTGCCAACAGACTCGATGTAGCCCAAAAAATCTTGTTGGTTTTTTTTTATTCAAAATATGGAAGAATTACTAATCGTCGGTTTCATTTTCAATCTTCTAAGGATTTAACACACTATTCTGATATAATTAAATATTGGTTTTTATAGCGTAGGTACCTTTGGGTTCTCGTCATTTGGCAAATAATAAAAAATCTAACAAAAAATATCTTATAATTTTAAAATAGTTTATTAAGAGTTATGTAAAAGGTATATAATTGACAGATATAAAAGTGCGATTAAATAATAATTATTAAACAAAACTAGCTAGCTAATAGATAGCATAATCACATAATACTCTCATATCTGGCTTGTTTTTCTTGGGTTTAGAACTCTTTAACTCTGACTTGCTACAGAACCTTAAATTTTTGATTGCCTTTACCGGCCAACCAAAGAACTCTCGAATCTGTCTTACCTTTACTGGCTTGCCATAAAACTCTTAATTTCAACTCTGGCTTGCCATATAACTCTTAATCTCACTTCTGGCTTGCATAAATTGGCTCGCCATATAATTCTCATCTCTGGCTTGCATACATTTGGCTCGCCATAGAACACTCAACTCTAGCTTGCCTTGTTATCTAATCATAGAACTCTTAATTTCAACTCTGGCTTTTCTATGCTTTCTTGCCATACAGATTTGAACTCTGACTTTCCTTTATTGGCTTGCAATAAACTTTCAATTTCAACTCTGGTTTCCATGAAACTATTAAGTCTGGCTTCCCTTGTCCTGTTTTGGGCAAAAGGTGTATCATACCCTAACAACGAGTTTGAGACTTATGAACCAAATCAGCTTCCAAACTTGCAATAGTTGTTAGAGGCAACTCTGTAACTGTTTTTACTTAACAGCCATGAGTTTTACAGTAGTTATTTCGAGCTATTAGATTAAAATTAAAAAAAAACATCTTATTGAGAATAAATTGAAAATTAAAATCTAAAATATTTATAAAATGTCTCAATAGTTGTTTAGGCATTAGTCCTTGGCGTCTAGCCTCCCAAAAAACAAGCTACAATGCCAATAATTTGGGAGTGATATGATTCCTCTGATCCTCAATATTTTCCAGGTATACATAATTTGTCTGTGGAGGAACGAGATTATGGTGTCCCTCCAACGAAAAAGGAGGATCCTCCTACCAGGCGGGTCTTATACCTGGCGGGCTACTGCCCAACGGTTGATATTGGGAAGTTGTATATATATGCTAATCTTGATATCGCGATGCAGGATTTGTGACGTTTCATTTGACAGCTGTCATTGTTGTCGCTGTAGTCTGCTAGACACTCGTCGTGCTGCATAGTTTACATGTGGCGTGATAGATGGCGCCATACGCCTGTTCAGATTACATCACACCAAAGATTTTCCTTGCTTTTGTTATAGCATAGAAACCACTCGATGTTAAAATACATCTAGGAGGCATATGGTTGTGGCCTGTATTGCACGAAATAATGTTACCAGACCTGTCCATTCTCAAAAACGCATTGCACTTTTCGCTGACTTTCTGCGAACATTGAAGTCGAGTTTTGCCTCGCATATGATATGAAAATGTGTAGTTTTTAAACATTACTACCGATTTGCCTCTAGCTAGAGGTAGTACGTGGTAAAAATTGCCTGTAAAAAATTGAATGATTAGTGAAATTCAGCTTTTAACTATACGCTAAAATAAAATGCATTGCACATGACTGCAATTGTGCGTTCGTTTAGTACATACCTTACATTCATATATAAAATTACGCCTGTAATCCCCGAAAGGGTAAGCAAAGGCGACTTCCTATTATTGCAGTCTGTACGCCCACGTTTTTCTTGTATTAAATCCCATGTAATTGGTGGTGAGCCTATTGTCATTTTTCAGATACTATTATTGTGTCAGGATTGTCGCCTCTTACGACTCATTGCTATCTCGACGAAGGGAATTGTACTCTTAACGGAATATTTAGACTTTAGACATCACACTTACGTTTATAGCTTAGCACTATACTAACAGTTTTCTTCGATGTTGGGCAATGGAATGGAGTACTACGGAATATTTACTTCTACCGACCAAAACAAGGACACAGCAGTGGTAGCCTAGTGGTGTGACCGTCGAATTGCCCAATCATAGGTCTCGAGGTCGAACCCAAGGCACGCACCTCTGACATTTCGGATTCATGTGCTTATTGTATAATCATATTATCACTTGTTTAAACCGGTGAAGGAAAACATCGTCAGGAAACCGGCATGCCTCAGGGATGTTTCTCGACGGCATGTGAAGCCAAGTCAGAGGCCCATGGGCGGCATAAACTCTGACAACAGCTTAGTCACTAACCACACGAAAAGAAGAAGAACAAGTACATCAGGAAGTAACACCAATCTATACCCATCATGTTATCTTTTGGTCAGGAACATTTGCAATGCCTACTACATATGAATAAGTACAAAAAAAAACTTAGATGAACGGTATATTTTTTCCATGTTTTATTACAAACAAAAAATATTAACAAATCATTTAACCAAATCTCTTATAATTAACAATAAAACACAAATTTAAGTAACTACTTACTTTAAAACACCTAAAACCATTACTTTTCTAACTAATAATTAAATCTTTGACGACGCTAATGATCTTATGACCGCTGTTCACCACCACAATACACCAACCGTGTAAGTGCTAAGTACAAAAATATACATATATATCTTAAATATTTTTTTGTATTTATTTGGATTTATACTTAGGTTTTGACCATATCACACAGTCTTTATATTTCTTGGAAAACTTATACAGTTAACAGCAAAACTCAATAGAATAACAAAATTATATCTCAACATTTTTTTTAAATATTTGTCTTATTGACTTATTTACCGAATTCACTTCTCTGTCATTACTTGTTAACAAAGATAATAATTGACAAGTTTTCATTCATAAAACAATTTTGAAACTATGCAACCGACATTGACATTTGATGTTAACTGTACGTATCGAGTGACTTCCACAATAATTTTGGTATAAATTTTAACAATAATCTATTTCTTCGTTATTCGTTTTTGTTTATTCCTTAAAACTTTGAGCTTATCAAACAATGTACTCTTTGGTATATCGTACAAAAGTGAAGCTTGTCTAATACTGATTTCTTTGTAAAATATTTTATCCACTGCCAACCTTATATTTTCTTGATACCAAACGCTTTTCTTCCGATCTTTATCATAAACAGACTCTACGAATTCTGTGGGACATAAAAGGATTTTATTAAAATTTCTGATATTACAATACTTATAACTTTATAAATAAAAAAATAAAATAATAATAATATAGTTAAATAAAATTATATAACTCTTCAGTAATTCTTTTTGACGTTTAAATTAAGAACTCAAGAAAAAAAACATCAATATACTCTCATGTCATGAGTGTTCATAAAACATTTATAAAAATAAATAACCCACGAAATAAAATAAACAATTTATAAATTCAATTTTATTGGACACCCAATATGAATAACATCGTAACTCATTTTGACATGGTTTTCAGTTAGGATATTGGCATTGCCCAGTAACTGAGTTGTGGAGGTCTGATAGAAAGTCTGTGGTGAAGGTCTGTGTAAAGCACTGGTATTCAGCCGCATATGGTTAGACTGAAAGCTGACTCCAATACAGTTGAGAAAAGGCTAGGCAGAAAAAAAATCTTCCCTGAATAGAATAACAGCAAAAATAATAAATGATTAGTTTAAATTAAATTTATATTTATTTAATTTAAAGTAACATGATATGAGCAATATTTACATTGAAATTCATTCGTTGTGTAAACTGAAAATGAAAGCTTGTAATAATAGTAGGTAATGGAGATCGTAGATATTAAAAATTAAACTTATAACACTACGAATAAATTAATGTACTTTGCGAAACCTTTTTAAACAAAAAGCCTCTTAATTGTCACTAAGCGGCATTTAAGCCTTAACCCTTAAGCCACCGGCAGCCCAAACGCGTAGATGTGGCGTATCCCATAATAGTGACCTGTCATAAGTGATAAATTAATCACATTAACCGCTTATCTATAGTAATATTATAAAGAAGAAAGATTTGTATTTTTGTATGTAACGAATAAAAAACTACAGGACCGATTTCAAAAATTCTTTTGCCGTTAGAAAGCTACATTATCACTGAGTAACATAGGCTATATTTATTACTGGAATAAAACTTCTTACGCGGGCGGAGCCGTGAAGACACAGCTAGTTATTCATAATTCACGCATACAAGTGAGATATTTAATTTAATAACAATAATGTTTAAACAAAAATACATATCAAGTCAGTTTTGTTGACTAATGCCCGGTTCCTATAAATAAACATGAATCGTTTTGCTTACCACTAGTAGCATTTTTTATTACCAAACTGGATATATAAATAGACTCGTAAGCTAATTTTACCTGTGTTAGCTACTTCCATACCGGAGGGTCTACTATATCGGGTGTAAAAATACCTTTAACGATGCCGAGAGCCACGTAATCTTCCCATCATTACGAAGATATTTTGGTATTGCGCCATACTTGGGAACCGACTGGTTATGGAGATATTGAAGGTCAAAGTCACCATATTTTTGAACGTTTTTCACGAAAACTAAATTTAAATGTTATTACTAAACATTCTTCTATATAAAAATTATCAACATTTTCGAAATGTAGGCACAGTCTGCTGTGCGCGCGCTTACATTGCGCGCTACGATTAAAGGCAGTTTTTTAATACCAAAAAATAAAATTCGTTTCCCAGCAACTATTTCTGCTGTATGTTACTTAGCTTGATGTATAGAATGCGTAGACTTCGGCTTCGTTAAAGGTATTTTTACACCCAGTATAATAATATGGGTACGCAAAACCATGAGGTCTTTGCTTCATTATTGGTAAAGATACAAGAGTTTCAGTTTTAACCAAAAGCGCTCCGTAAATTATAGGAATTGGCCATAAGTCAACAGAGAGAGACAGAATACTGCTCCTAGTCCTCCTAACATACTCCCATAGTCGCCTTTAACGGACACCCACGGGTGGAAAGACGTAGCCACAGATATCGAACTAATATGGGTCAAGCCTATTCTTAGCAAGGAACAACATAATACTAAACCTAAACAGAACTAAAACTTCAAATCTTAATATATTCACCCAAAGCAGTCTTATGGAATATTGGAGGAGAATGATTGTGGTTTGTTCCTGCAAATAATATGTTCCCTTTCTCGTCCAGCTTTATGCGAGCATTGCATTTGCCTCGGCGTTTCCTTGAACAGACCAGGTTACCCTTCCCCGGAGCCCAAGAGTAGGTATAGTTGTTGTACATCACAACCGACCTGGAGTTTGTCAGTGGTATTACGTGGAAACCGTCTGTAAACATAGGTAATAAGGTACCGTAAATTTTTTAAAGGATAATTAAAATCTGTGAGGTCCTAATGGCTAAATACTCAAACGCTACCAAATTGTAAGTTGCCGTTAAGTCTCGTGCTGTCCCTGTCACTTTAAGGTGAAGTGACAGTGACAGCACGAAATTAACGGCAACTTAAAATTGAGTAGCATTTGAGTATTTGGCCAGAAGTATATATTTTTTTATTAATTATGCGTAAATTTATCGCGTCGGGTCCTAGTCCAAGCATTAAAAAAATATGACTATTCGTACTTATAACACATTTTCATAAAAAGGATACTTTAAAAAAAAAGAAATACAATTGTTAAGTTCAACGTTTTATTATTAATAAAATACTATAATTAATGTTAATTAAAAAATCACATAACAATTATATTTAAGAATGAATTATCTATACATGTGTCATGGTATGGGTATGTGGTGCAGAGGAATGAGGAACATGTCGTGAGGAAATTTTTAGTATAAATGTGGATGGTTATAAGAGTAGAGGAAGACCAAAGAAACGATGGATGGATAGCGTGAACGATGATATGGCTAGAAAGGGGGTGACTACTGATATGGCGGCTAATAGAGATGTATGGAAGAAGAAGACATATTGCGCCGACCCCAAAATGTTAGGATAAAGGCAGGAGGATGATGATGATGATGGTGCATGATAAGAGCCACCACGAGTCACGATACATAACACGTTCCCTGTCCGTTGAACCACATATAGCTCAGGAAACGTGCGCTTGGAAAACACCAATACGTTCCTGAGCCATATGTGCGTCAGTAAAACTATAAATCCCTTCCCTGAACCACATGTGGCTTGTGAGCGTGCAGAAGCAAAAATGTCTCTCTACGCTGATGAACCATTATGAGTTTCAGGAAAGTATCACCTACATCTGGCTTTTATTTAATGTTGCTTAGGGTGGTTCTATGACCAAAAACAGACGATATTATGCAAAAAGTCTATTGAACTTCTGGGGTCAGTTCTGTATTTTTGGTTGGGACTGTGAACGTGTTAAGTACTTCCGACGCAGACCTTGTTGTCTGGCTTATATTTTAACTACAGCATGAGCTATTCTCATTATGGTGCAACGGGCTGTTTTCACCGACTCCACGACAAAGTTCGTATTCTGCGTTTATTCTTCTCATATAGTCGTAGCTCGAGCCGACACGAGATATCGGGGTGTCCTGCGTAAGCTACGAAAGCGACGCGACAAACGCGATCAAGACAACGGCATTCCCTACTAGCGGCCTATGTAGCGAGACGCGACGTAACGCGTATTTGTTCCACGTCGTGACGCGTCGTGTCGCACCGCGTCGTGTTTGTCGCTTACGCAGGACACCCCGTAAGAAGAAGAATAGATATGTATTTTATCTATATAGATATAGTATATACTAATAGCATAAAAATACTATATTTACTTACTACGACAACATTATAAGAAAGTTAAATCCCACAGTTAAATGAATGTGGATGGAGACCATGCAGAACTCGTTTCTTTGAAGTTACTGTAACAACGTAAGAGGTGTTGGAATTTGTCGTGTGAACTAGCAAATTTAGCAAATTCTAATGACCGGTTCCTTTAGCCAAAAACGAATCGTTTAGGTTACTAATGGTAGCTTATTTTATTGCCAAACTGGATATATAAATGGACTCGTAATAGCTACTTCCATATGGGAGTGTCTACTATGCAAAGCTATGGGTATCTTTGCTTTATTATTGGCAAAGATACAAGAGTGTTATTTTAACCAATAACGCTCGGTAAATCATAGGAATCGACCATTAGTAAACTACTCGAAGATAATAGGTCTGAAAATCTCAGTTTGAAAGACTTAGGGCCAATTTTACCAACGTCGGATAACTTTTATCCAAGGAATAAGTGAGACGTTTTGACAGAACTTCAATACGAAAACTGTCAAAACGTCAAATTTATTCCTTGGATAAAAGTTATACGACTTCAGTAAAATCGATCCTTACAGATAAGTTTCTATTGACAAATAGGTACTTTGAATAAACTTAAACATGTTAATGACTAACCCCCGGTTTCTAGAAGGCTGATCAACGCAATTTACTAATAAGCTGTCGTATCAACTAATGTGGCTGGTTTTACATGGAGTTTACGTGAGATAGATCAACTTTTCAGAAACCAGAGGTACGTGTCGAATCAAAAGATACCTACGCACAAACACACACACACACACACATAAGGACAACACACAATATATAATTTTATTGCAACCTTAGTTATTGCTTGGTATATTATGTTCACAATTTATTATAACCTTCTCAACCCTGTAATTGTATTTCTTATTAATTCAACAAATATTATTAATAAATCACGCTTAGGTTAATAAAAGGAACTAGTCATATAAATTATCATGAAATTCTATTACGCACTAGACATTAACGCTGAATGAACTTATGACAAGCCTATAACAAAAACAATAGTTTAATCTTTGAACTGATGTTATTCTTGTAATAACTTTAATAAGTGATTAATAGTATAGTCGGTACGGTCATAACATCTTGGCCGCCCTGAACATAGGCTTTCCGAACTTTCGCGCATGTGTACTCAGGAAGAAAAAGATTACTGTAAAACTATCAAATAAACTTTATTGGGTTCTTCTGTATAGAATTCCTCAGTAGCATCCCGGAGTTTGGATTAGTGCCCGCATGATGGCAATAGGCTCGCCCTCTATTACATGGGACTTAGACATAACGGTGAAATTGGGGTGTTACTATATACCCCTGCCCAACCCTTCGGGAAATACAGGCGTGATGTTATGATATGTAAATTTTTATTAAATAATAGTCAGTCCAAAGATGAAAATTAAAAGCCTTTAAAAACAATCTATTGTGCAACCACCTGCACGAAGTTCAGAGCGGTCAAGGATGTAACGACCGTACTGTAAGGCGTTAAAAATGAATTAATATTTTACTAGAAAAGCTTAAAAATATACATTCTTATTATTATTTTAATTGAAATATAAAATTATGAGTTCTTATTATAAGACTAATAAATAATTGGAATAATTTGTATTTTAATAATTTTGTATATAGGTAGTTAGTTTTGTCTTTAGATTTGTATGTTTTTAGTTTAGTTTTATAGTTTATATATTAGGTTTAAATGTAGGTAAATGATAATTGTGTATAGATAAATAATTTAATTGTATAATGTATGTAATAAATTTACCTAGTTTTATAAGACTAGATAACCTAAGAAATTTTGGACATTGTATTTAGGTACCTTCATTTACCGACAACTGACATGTGATAATTTAAGGTATGCTTACAGCGTCGCTGAAACTCAGCACTGGATTGGCATTAAGGTAATGTAAACACCATTTAATCCAGTCTATCGTCCAGTACCCAGTGCTTTAAACCTGCCTTAACTGCCAGTCTGGCACATTTCATTGACTTTCTCATTTCTTGCTAATTAGATACTTTGACCTCGGCCAATCCGAATGACCTTTCAGATTTCTGCACCTACAGAGTCAGGATTTTGCCTATGATTTGTGGTAATGGCATTTGGATGTAAATCAATCAATGTGAGGCGCTTGTTTATGATTTACACATACATACATACATAATCTCACGCCTTTTTCCCATGGGGGTAGGCAGAAACTATGGAACGCCACATGCTACGATCCTTACATACTCCATAGTATGATTTATGTATCTCAATATAATGCCTAGACTAGCGCAAGTATGCACATAAACATTCATTTAACTACATGGGAAGGTAACACGGTTTGCGCGGGAAGCAGACGAAAGGCGACAGCTACCCGCTAACCGCGCATACCTCAGCCACATGACTGAACACCCGCACAGAGTCCAAGTTTTCATAGGGTGCGTAATATTCATGAATATTTTTAAGGTTGTTACATGAGGCTGAACGAAACCGAAGCGAACGCAAATCCGAAGCGTGGAACACAAGTCGAGCCGGATTAGTAAACCGTATTTTCCATTCACGGAGCGTACGTGAACCGGTTACAAAGACCTCACGCATGTGCCCGCATCGCGTAGTAGTGTACCTACTGATCGTGGATTGACTGTATGAAGCTTAGACTCAGTTTGTGTATCTACAGTCCGCGACAGGGCGACATGGCAATCGGTTATGAGGTGAGTCGTGGAGGGGGGGACGCCCCGCACACCCGCACAGCACCCGCGCCATCTTATCAAAATCCTCGCGCACTTTTTTGATGTAACTGAATAAAGAACTGTATCAGTAAGCCCGGGTACCTATGCTTGGGCATATGCGAGGAAACGTTTGTTTGTGTCGGATTTTATACTTAAAGGCATTACTGATACATTTCTTTATTCAGTGACATCAAAAAAGTGTGCGAGGATTTTTCCGTATGGTAGAAATTGACCCTTAGTCGTAGCGCTGCACGAGTCCGCATCGACCGCGTTTATCGATGTTGATCTCGTTCACGTTGTTGCTTGTAGTTGTGTATTGAAAATGACTAGAAAATTGCCATGTCGACCTGTCGCGGACTGTACGTATGTGTACTTTTAATTCCCTATACATCCAAAGATAAAAATATCAGCGTACTTTTATATACAATCCACTAGGTGTCTTATAATACTTCGGAGGCGGATGATTGTGGGATGTATCAGCTAATACGACGACTCCATCATCATTAAGCTGGATCCTCGCTTCACATTTACCGCGGCACCGCTTAGAGCATCGTAAGTACCTCTTAGTTTTATCGATGAACGAAAATGTATAATTTTGAAACATGATTAAACCACTTTTTTTGGAGTTAGGCAGGTATTTCAGTGACATATCTGTGAACATAGATTTAAATAATGAATACCTTTACTCCTTAAAATTCGCCATGTAGTCACATTATATAAAAGCCCGTGTCGTCTATGGATACTGTTGTACACACATATTCAATCCATGCTGGTTTCAATAGGGGAAACCTATTACCATTTAACGGACACAATTCTAAGCTCCGGGTTTTAGCTGACCATTACCTAACAGAAGAAGATAATACCACTGTTTTCGTCACGATAAGACTCTCCTACTCTGTAACCTAAATGCCTATTTACACAAGAAGAGTCTCTTGAAGCGAGTCTCATGTTGTCTCGGTTTTCTTCGCCGAGAAAGACGAAGCCAAAACGAGTTTCACTTTGAAAAACTCTTTTAATACAAATCAGCTTGAGGGAACCTGAAATTCGACTTAAAGATTTTGGTAACTAGAAGACCTGTGCGTGACCCATAGCCTTCTTTTTTCAATGACATGCGTTATTTATATTTTAGCTGACTTTTGCGCGGACTGAAGCTAAAATATTGAATATTTACATTTTTTTGAACACTTCATATAGAAAGATTGTATAAAACACACTTATTATTCCTTAAATCAATCGATGTCGACAAACTATACATAAATATCCGAATCATCGCACTACCACATCTGAGTCGTGAATACTGAACGGAATGGTGCGAGAGCGCTGGCGACGAGTTTGTCCAATACTCGAGTAAACAGTTTCTTCCCTTCACGGACCGTACGGAACCGGCCAATGAGGGCCAAGCCACATCTGACGGAAGATACGTCGCCGATCTTCCGCCGGTACCCACAATTCCATACAAAAACGGTGTGAGAACACCGTACACATTTGACCGAAGATGCGTTACTAAAATTCTTCGAGTAAATTACGCGACGGAAGCTCGGCAACGTATCTTCCGTCAGATGTGGCTTGGCCCTAAGAGCTCACGCACACATAGCCGCATCGCGTAGTAGTGTACTCATCACCGCACGACTGTATGAAGTTTGGACTCAGTTTGGATATCAACTCATGTGCCCCAGCGTCACTCCACACCTCTTTTACATCGGGGATCTGTTTCTAACACCCAAAGATAACAATATCAGTTTATTTTTATATAGAATCCATTAGGCGTCTTATAATACTTCGGAGGTGGATGATTGTGGGATGTATCAGCTAATATGACGTCTCCATCCTCATTAAGCTGGATCTTCGCTTCGCATTTGCCTCGGGTTCGCTTAGAGCATCGTAAGTACCTCTTAGTTTTATCGATGAACGAAAACGTGTAGTTTTGGAACATCATTAAACCAGTGCTTTCGGAGGTAGGCAGGTATGTCAGTGTCAGATCTGTAAACATAGTTATAAATAATAAATACACATCTTAAAATACTTTACGTAAATAATACTTCAACGCTCGTATTCTGTAACTACACACATATATAACGGACAGTAAATCTGGTCAACCCATTTTTTAGATGGGCCAAAATTCTGCTACATTGTGGCGGCCGGGCCACTCCTCTTATAGGTAACTTACCATTCTGATAAGATAAATGATAATATCAAACACATGAGCTTATACAGAGTGGATAGTGAGATGGGGCACTAAGGGCAGGTACCTTAACAGTTGTGGCTACAGGAAAACATTCTTAAAAGACTGTCCATCATTTTTGAAAGATGTTGATCTGCATTCACATATTTTAGAATTCCGTTCGCAAGCAAATTCAAGTGAGTTGGCGGGCCATTCTATGGGCCGCGGGCCTGAAGTTGCCCTGCCTTGGATTATAGTATTAATAGCGGAACCTATTACCACATACCGGCCACCATTTATAAAATACATACAACAGGTTCTTGTAGGGGTGAAATTTATCATTACAGTTATAGCTAATATCGGTATATCAGGATTGCGAGCATGGTAAATAAAGTAGGTAAATGATACCAAAATAGACTCTCCACCACTGAGAGTACTTTTAATTGGGTTAATGATTAGTTACAGAAACTAGTTCACAATATAACACAACATAATAATTTACACAAGATCATAAAATAAGGACAAGCTAATCAGATGTAAAAGGTCAGACTTCTTCGGCTGTTCGACATGGAATCCTTTGCTCCGTCGAATGACCAGTATTTTTATAACTTCGGGTACGTTGATTCATCTTGACGATTACCCTCCTTTATCAACATTGTCCAAAGTTACCAGCTACCGATAACACATTCTTAACTCCGAGCTGTTGCTGATCATCAATAAATACAAAAACCCAACACTTAAGTTTTCCTTGTTATCAGACCCTCCGTTAGTTGCTCACCATGTTTTTGATAGAAGTCAAACGTTCAACCGCTAAGCTATCACTGCTTTTTCCCATTTTTACCCATACTAAGCTATGAACATTTATGACTATCGACGAATCTTTCATTTACCATCGAGTTCGATAGGTCTAATATTGTATGCTTGAACTTCGCGCAGGCCTTACCAACTTTACGTAGGAGACATAGATTTAAAAGTAAACATTGGATTAAATATAACTACTTTAATTGTTACTCTAATTACAAAAACGAACATAATATCTGTAATCAATAATTACGCAAATAAACATATTATTGAAGTAAAATAAACACAGAATTTATCGCTCTATACAAAGTAGAGGATTAAATGAAACTGAAAACAGTTACGAGTAAAGTTCCAATATACTATTACTATCAATTATTATATTAATAATACAAAAACTCTTCCTACGATTATTTCTATTGTTAGGAACGAACAGTTACCGTTTTTTTTGTACCGCCCACTTTATGCGAATTTGTGTCCGCTGCCTATACAGGGCTATTTGTAAAACACCGAAAACCTCTCAGGACTATGTTAATAACATCATAATCAACAACTTTTGTTCTATGAATTTTAAAAATTTACCATATTTCTGGTTCATCAGATTTTCATACAAAAATAAATATATTTAAATTGAACGGTCTAAATGTTACGAAGTGTATGCGAAGCAAAAGAAAGCGATAGTAAAATAGCGAGGGGAGTGGGGTTAGGGCGGTGGGGGCGCTTTAGAGCTTTAAATTTAAATATTTTTATATTTGTATGAAAGTCTGATGAACTAAAATATGATGAATTTTTAAAAGTCATAGAACAAAAGTTGTTGATTATGATGTTAGTAACATATTCCTGAGAGGTTGTCAGTGTTTTACAAATAACCCTGTATACACCTACAACACCCAAGATTTCTGATGCGTTGCAGATCTTAGAGACAAAGTTAGAAAATCTCATGTGCCTGTAATTTCACCGGCACCCATACCATTCAAACCGGAACACAGCAATGCAGGTTGGCGGCAGAAATGGGTGTGGTGGTAGAATTTCCCCGGACGAGGTGTGGCTTAGGTGGTCTTCCCGTCTGTAGGCTTACCACGAATGCTGTCGAGTTACTAACGTAAACGTACCCTTAAGAGGAAACGCGGGCTGCAAAATATGAATAATTTTCTAGCAGATAAAGAAAGCCTATTATAATTTTAATGAGTTTTTGGCTGAAGGTTTTTGACATTCTAGATAATTTAATGTAATTATACTAATTTTATTATTGTATTCATATTTGTATGCCATTGATTGCAAACATGATGATCTGTATTGTTACTTTTAACATCTTGCATGCTGACAATTGTTTTGTATGTACACTCATGTTTGGACAAATAAAAATTATCTTATCTTAACTTCGAATAGGTTTTTGCGATCTATTTCCGTCCCACCCCTCCCGCAAACCTTCCCAATTGAGCCCGAAAGAGACACCTGCATCTCGGACTGATTTCTCTTGTGCAATATTAGCGAAATCGTACTTTCGTATTTCCCTGTTTCCTTATTCAAATCTGGACTGATTTAAATTTTTATTTTCTCTAATAATTTAAGAAAGACTTTGGTTATGTCTGTATGTTTTTCTTTTATATTTGTCAAATTTGTTTGCCAGATGTTTGAAAACGGTGGTAAAACCGGTCGGTTTTTGTAAAATTTAAACGTTTCTAGGTCTTTTAATAATTAATTTATTGACAAAAACAAAACATAGGGACATAATGGTGGTAGATATATATCATATTGTAATAAATATTTGCTCTAGTGACATTATCCAAGGAGGAAACTGAGGAATACGTTTGTATGGACTAAATGTCGACCGCATTTCCTCTTAATGTAAGTGAATTTTGAATCGGAAATACTTTGTCGCTCATACCATTTAATTAAATTGAAATTTTAATCTATAATATCCATGTATGTAAATTATGCAAGTCGCAAAAAAAAACAAAATGTTACGGAACAGTTGTATTTTCAATTCAAAATTTGCTTATATTAGCGATACGTTTACGATACTATACGTCAAAATTTCGTGCTAGCTACTGAAACCATAACATTATTTACTTGTTCACAACATGATACAGTCCGTTACTCGCCATTTTGTACTCCGGCGGCCCATGGTTATGATTAGTCCTCGCAAACACGATATTACCAAATTTATCCACCTTCAGTTTCGCATCACATTTCCCACGAAGATGCTTTGAACAATAGAGTATAGTATTCCCAGCACGAAATGAATATGTATACTGTTTATACAGAATAACTCGGCCACGATTAGTTGGTAATTGTTCAATGCAATCTGGAAGAATTAAAGGAATTAGCTTTTTTATAATTACACTAGCGGCCCGTCCCGGCTTTGCACGGGTGGACATTTTTCCCGTGTTTGCAACATTTTTTAATTTATGCTTCGCTCCTATTGGTCATAGCGTGATGTTATATAGCCTATAACCGTCTTCGATAAATGTACCGTACCTACTATTCAACACAAAAGTATTTTTTCAATTCCAACCAGTAGTTCCTAAGATTAGCGCGTTCAAACAAACAAACAAACAAACTCTTCAGCTTTATATATAGGTATTAGTATAGATGATACAAATTGTGCATGTCGCAAAAAAATTAACCAAAATATTATAGAACAGTTTTATTTTCAATTCAAAATTCGCTTACCTACATAAGCGATACGGTTACGATACTATACCTCAAAATTTCGTGCTAGCTGCTGAAGCCATAAGATTATTTACTTGTTCACAACATGATAGAGTCCGTTACTCGCCATTTTGTACTCCGGCGGCCCATGGTTATGATTAGTCCTCGCAAACACGATATTACCAAATTTATCCACCTTCAGTTTCGCTTCACATTTCCCACGGAGCTGCTTTGAACAATAGAGTATGGTATTCCCAGTACGAAATGAATATGTATACTGTTTATACAGAATAACTCGACCACGATTAGTTGGTAATTGTTCAATGCAATCTGGAAGAATAGAAGGAATTAGCTTTTTTATAATTACACTAGCGGCCCGTCCCGGCTTTGCACGGATGGACATTATTCCCGTTTTTGCAACATTTTTCATTTATGCTCCGCTCCTGTTGGTCGTAGCATGATGTTATATAGCCTATAACCTTCTTCGATAAATGGACTATCCAACACAAAAATAATTTTTCAATTCCAACCAGTAGTTCCTGAGATTAGCGCGTTCAAACAAACAAACTCTTCAGTTTTATAATAATAGTATAGATAACTAACATAACTAGCCGATTACTGTCGCACTGCTAGGAAAGGGCCTCTTCGCAGAATGAGAAGGGTTTAGGCCTTAGTCCACCACGCTGGCTTACTGCGGGTTGGCAGGCTACACTCACCATCAAGAACTTTATGGAGCCCTCTCAGGTGTGCAGGTTTCCACACGATGTTTTTCCTTCACCGTTAACGCAAGTGATAATCAAATTCTGATCCGCACATGACTTCAAAAAGTCAGAGGTACTCACTCACTCGAGGGGAGAGGGATCGAACTCACTCGCTCCTGCATGGAAGGCAAGCGTTCAACCACTAGGCTATCACTACTTTTTATAATTAAAGTATGTAAATGCTTATTCAAGGTTTGAATTCGTTTATATAAACTTCTTATTCATTGTGATATTTTCAGGATGTACAGAGTGTTGTTCGGTCGACATCTTCTGGAACAGGATGGTCACTTTATGTGACGGTGAGGCGAACCTTCTTACATGTGTTATTTGTGGTCGCCCAATAGTTTTTAGTAATGACAATTCGGTCTAGGTTTCTGTATGGAAAACGAATAATTAATTAAATGTCCGCCTCTTGTTTCTAATAATAATTAATTAATTAGAAAATAAATAATTAATTAAAATTAATTTTGTGTTATGAGCCTGCTTCTTAATATGTAATATCTCGGACCCCTACGTTAAATCTATACTAATATTATAAAGCTGAAGAGTATGTTTGTTTGAACGCGCTAATCTCAGGAACTACTTGTTGGAATTGAAAAATTATTTTTGTGTTGTATAGTCGATTTATCGAGGAAGGTTATAGGCTATATAACATCACGCTACGACCAATTGGAGCGGAGCGTAAATTAAAAATGTTGCAAGAACGGGAAATTGTCCACCCGTGCGAAGCCGGGACGGGCCGTAGTTATTAATAATCTTGGGTGCTATCCAACCGCTTTAAGACCAAAGACAAAACAAAACAACTTTTTTGTTCCAAAAATAAGTTCTTGCTATCTATAGTCGCATAATTTCACTCGACGCAATGCCCGGTGCTACGCCGCGTGTCACTGCTACGACGTGCCTACGGGCGCCTACGCAGCACCTACGTGGCGACAGCTTCATCATTACCTACACGTATTCAGTCTCTAATTGAGTGCTTGGCTGGAGAACCTTCATGTCTCGCCAATAACTGCCCGATTACGTAGAAACAGTCCGCAAGGAAAACCTACAAGTAGTCCATAAGGAAAAAAGAAACTTTTTGTGTACGAGTACAGTGTTAATTTAAAAAAATACGTAGGTATTAGTTCGTGAACAATTTACTTTGTCACTCTATGACGATTAAAAGGACAACCTGTACCTACAATAAAATATGAAAATTCGATGATTACAGGAAAACAACCGTAAGTTTTTTTTTCTTTATTTTTTAAGAAAAACTTTGCCCCACACTACGATTTCTCTTGTATCGTGGGTGCGTTTACAAACACAAATCTTCACATGATAAAACGCCCAGACCCGGAACAACTATCTGTAGGCCATACAAATATTCGTTCCGTGCGGGAATCGATCCCACGACCCGTAGTGCAGAAGCCAATTGCTCAGCCACAGCACCAAACGTGTTGTCGTGTCATGTCGTCGTGGAGTTGACTTTCATATGGTATTATTGTGTATAGCAGTGATAGCCTAGCGGTTGACCGCTTGCCTTCCATGCAGGGTCTGAGTTCGATCCCGGCCGGTACTTCTGACTATTCGAATGTTCATGTGCGGATTAGAATTTGATTACCACTTGCGTTAACGGTGAAGGAAAACCATCGTGTGGAAACCGGCACACCTGAAAGGGCTCCATAAAGTTCTCGTTGATGTGTGTAGTCTGCCAACCCGCACTAGGCCAGCGCAGTGGACCAAGGCCTAAACCCTTCTCATTCTGTGAAGAAACCCGTGCTCAGCAGTGGAACAGTAATGGGATAGTTATGTTTTTACGTTATTATTGTGTGTCTATTAAAAAAAATAACATTTCTGTTTCTTGAACAAGCGTTTTATTTAGTTCGTGTTTAGTTCAGTCATTACTATTTTCGGAAGCATTACCTTTCTGAATGATTAATATGTAATATTATCTATGTAGGTTTATTATATGGTTTATATAAAATATATTTATGTATATATTTTCTTATTATATATTTATTTAGGTATATTATATTTTATAGCATAAATAAGTAGAAATAAATAAGACAATTGTACACTGGAATTTGACTTCAACCACATAATCAATCTCTTTCTATCACTCAAAGGTTTTCTGGTAGAAAACTCATTTTTGAGTTAAGCTCGCCTTTGTACATAACTTCACTAAATTGTAGTTTTATTGCTGTAATTTTTCTTGTGTACAATAAAGAATATGAATACTATAAATACTTGTAGAACAGCAAATATGTATAATGGATAACATGAGACGAAACAATTTTGAAAATAAAATAGTAAGCAGGTAGTTTGACATTCAATACACTGATCTTACGGGTTGTCCTGCGTAAGCGACCAATGCGACGCGGTGCGACGCGACGCGACACGACGTGAAACAAATACGCGTTACGTCGCGTCTCGCTGCATAGGCCGCTAGTAGGGAATGCCGTTGTCTTGATCGCGTTTGTCGCTTACGCAGGACACCCAGTTAGGGCCAAGCCATATCTGACGGAAGATATGTCGCTGATCTTCTCTGAATTTTAGTAACGCATCTTTCGTCAAATGTGTACGGTGTGAGATGTTTATATGGAATCATGTGTACCGGCGGAAGATTGGCGACGTATCTTCCTACGGGTGGCTTGGCCCTAAACACTCCATAAATATCATGAAATTTATTGAGCGTTTACTATGGGCCAAACGTTTTTTGTAATAGTTTCTAGTATAGTACGACAGAACTAAAAAATCGTATCGGCAAAATTGATCGGATAACCAATAGCAGTCGCTTATATTCGCGTCACTCACACTTATTGCGTCCGCGTAAAGATAATTTTTAAACATAACACCACGCCTTATATTCCTCGAAGGGTAGAGCAGAGGTGTATAATAACACCCTCATTTCAAGTCCCATGTAATAGGGGGCGAGCCAATTGCCATTAACCGGGCACAAATCCAAAGTCCGGGCTGCTACTGAGGAATTCCACACAGAAAAAGCCAATAACACTTTGCCGGACCTGGAGATCGAACCCAGGACCGAATCAGCAGTCGCGCTTGCCACCACTAAACCAACGAGGCAGTTACGATAATTTTTAATGCAGCACTAATAAATATTCGTGGTCTGGAAGTCGCACTCAGTTCGGCGGTGATCGCTTCTACGAAGTTTGCCGATTCGAGTTCTTAGTTGTGTCGTACAATATTCTTAACCTTTTAAGCGCGTGGCTAAATATCAATTGCCGTTCCCCTAGCGCGCGACTACGAATCGATAAAATAATACCTACAATAAATATATTAAGTTTATTCAATACTTAGAGCTATGGAATAATTTTAAGTAATTGTTGTGAATCATATCTCTATTGAATAATCGTTTTAGTTGTACCACGCAGTTCATAGGACGAAAATAGAACAAAAAACCATGCATGTTCTCTGTCGCAGAAATACGACACGCGCGGTAGGAGCACGGAAATATTTGTCGTAGAAATGCGACTCAAGTGGTTAAAAGGTTAATTATCAATCCTCAAATACATTCCATTGGACAATCTCGTATATTTCGGTGGTGGGTGATTATGTTCCGTGTACGCATTCACTATGTTACCAAATTTATCTAGTTTCAATCTAGCAGCGCACCTCATTGTAGCCCTCTTTGAGCAATATGGGTACAGCTTCACGTTCTTTGGTCCTTGGTACGAAAATGTATAGTTCTGGTACATTATCAGGGATTTTCCGTTCATAAGCTGTATTATCTCGTAATCATCTCCTGAAAAATTTTATGGCGTTAACTTAAGTATTAGTTGTCGATAAATTAAATTAAAAATGTTTTGAACTTACCTTTAGCTTCAGGGTTCTAAAAAAATGATCTTGAACACATAATTATAGTGACAAGTTGTCACTATATTGTCTACATAACATCACGCCTGTATTCCCCGAAGGGTTGGACAGAGGTGTATAGTTACACCTTCATTTCGTCGTTATGTTTAAGTCCCATGTAATAGGCGGTGAGCCTATTGCCATCAACCGGGCACAAATCCAGACATCGGGCTGCTACTGAGAATTCCTAATGGAAAAACCCAATAACACTTTGTCCCACCTGGGGATCGAACCAAGGCCCCCTTGCTCAGCAGTCGCATTCGCGACCACTAGACCAACAAGGCAGTCGAAAGGCATTTCAAAAGAAGCCCTAATTAAAAGTAGAATTCATTAAATATTCAATATTTTTATATTTGCCAAGTATCGGACACGCCTCTTGTAGCTAAACTGTCAATGTTATACAATATATTAAAACTGGATAAGTTTCATTTTATCAGAGACTAGCGGCCCGTCCCGGCTTCGCACGGGTGGACATTTTTCCCGTTTTTGCAACATTTTTCATTTATGCTCCGCTCCTATTGGTCGTAGCGTGATATTATATAGCCTATAACCTTCCTCGATAAATGGACTATCCAACACAAAAATATTTTTTCAATTCCAACTAGTTCCTGAGATACTTCTTCTTCTTCTTCCTGCCCTTATCCCACACTAGGTGGGGTCGGCACAACATGTATTTCATAAACCCATGTTGTTAGAGGTTTTGGCTTATTGTTTTATGACCGGCCGCCTGCCTGACATCAACCCTCCTTGGGAATACTCGTTGCGCCCGTCGCGCGGTTGACCCAATGTGCTTGCTGATATTATGCACTGGGTCCCAAAATGATATGCATGTCAATCTTGTTGCCAACAACTAAACAGCCTATGTTCTTCTTGGTGGAGTATACTTGCAGTTCCTTGACCCACTCATTCAGTTTTGCTACGGACTTCGGTTCTGACACATCGTAAATCGTAGCACCTTTAGCTTCTCTGTAAAAACTTGCATTTTTCTGTATCGCTCCTGTCCCGCTGTATCCCAAATACAAAGCTTGACTTTAACACCGTTCACGTCCATGACTTTACATTTATAGTCAACTCCGATTGCAGCTAGGAATGATAGATTGTAGTCTCCCGTTGTGAATGCTAGGATTATGCCGGATTTACCCACACCGCACTCACCAATAAAATAATTAACTATTATATATAAATGTAAAAAAAATAAGCGAAAAATAAATTTTATAAAATGTCACCTAGTTCCTGAGATTAGCGCGTTCAAACAAACAAACTCTTCAGCTTTATAATATTAGTATAGATATATCCCTGAATGCAATGCTTTTAGTAACCGACAATGTCACCCCTGTATATTAGTAAGTACAGCAAACTTTCTCTTCAATGGAATTCCCCGACTTGTGCAAAAAGGTATGTAACTCCTTTTATTACTTCTGAATAATGAAATAATATAAAATAATAAAAAATTGAATGTTTGTTAGTCAAAAACGCTGAACGAACTTTGATGTTTGCTGTAGAGATTACAGAGAACAGCTAAGAACACTTCGAAGATGGAGACTAGAGTTCTGATTAATAAAACAACTTAAATACATCTTAGTATGTATTGTATTTAATCAAACAATTAAATGATGACAATTACTTAGTGTACTAATAAACTATTTACTAAACTTATGCCTGGAATTGGAATTCCAAGACACAGCCAAGATAACGTGCTCTATTGAAATTTCATTTTTACCAGACATGGCCAAATATTCAAACGCTACTCAATATTAAGCTGCCGAGTGCACGAGACTTAACGACAACTTAAACTTGAGTAGTGTTTAAGTATTTCGCCAATAAAGTACTTAAAAATTACCAGATAACAGTGTTGATAACACCTGACTGTTGCCTTAACCTTAAAATATTTCGCATCAAATAATTTTAAAAGTAATTTAATTTTTTTTTTTAAATTACTTAATATTATTTAAATGCCTGTAAATCTCGAATTCGATTACCAGGTACTAAGTTTATTCTAACAAAACAATTACAGCTAAAATAATATATTGTATGTATTGTACTAAGTAAATTAAAACAACAAAACTTATCTATTCTATTTCGGAAATCATTTTAATTGTAGCAGTATAAAGTGTGAATACTCGCATTTTTATAGTACCTAAACATCATTATCACAACTGCTTTACGCCGCGAACTACGTTATCACGCGTATGGTGGATCCCACTCTAGTTTGATGCACATTTTACATAATAACTACGTCCTTGTTAGAGAGGTAAAAATAAAGCATGCATAATTAATTACTTTTCTTATTAATAATGGAGTTAAGAATGTCGCTGACTCTTCCAGCCGGGCTCGTAGCTTCTACCCGCCTCAACGCGAAGCGGTCAGGATTCGAGCGTCGATACCGTTGGTAATAACGGAGAAAATCCGGAATATTTTCTGCAAAACCAATATTATCTACTTTAAATTTGAAGGGACAATGATGAAGAATTGTGGAGGAAAGAGGTATATGGTGTTCCTCCAACGAAAAGGGAGGATCTCATGCCTAGTGGGCTACTGCCCAACGGTTGATGTTGGGAAGTTGTATAACTATCTGCATGTCAAATCTTGATATCGCGATGCAGGATCTGTGACGTAATTTTTTGACAGTTTTTGTTATTTCACGGTGTAGACTGCTAGATCATCGTCATGCTGCGTAGTTCGCATGTGATGCGATAGATGCCACCACAGGTTTGTTAAAACGTCCAACGTTTAGACCACAAAACAGATAGGTACAGAAATCAATCACATGTATGTACTTCACTTTTCATACCTACGCTCGGCGGTCGCTCTATCTATATATCTATCTCTCTCAAGCGCACGTTACTCGCGCTCGCACTCACTCGCACTCTAGTCCCAAACAGTCCGAGATATCGTGTCCGTGAGCAGTGTCTATGTGTGCGTTGCTCGAGCGCACTTGTATGTAGATTGACTTCTGTACCTATCTGTTTTGTGTTTAGACATTTTATTTATCAGTTAATTACATACACGAATTAAATCCTTTTAAGGTTCAAGAGAAAATAATTGAAACGATTTTCAAAAATAGGAACTCACTTTTTAATAATATCGATTGATTATTTTAATTCCAATGTAGCTTTGAGACGTAGATTCATAATCTACTGTGTCTATATTTATTTATTTACAAAAACGAATAGTTAAAACAATTATAAAACACTCTCGCATATAGTGTTCGTGTGGCTTCTTTAACTTCTGGCTTCGAAATTTTGTAAGTTTTGAACCATTCTTTATACATATTATGCATGTTGGTCACAGATTTAGCGTCTTTGTGTAAGTACAATCTATTCGTTTCTTTACATTCTTTGACTGGAAAATCTTGAATGTGACTTACAATACTTGTTTCTGTAAGTTCATTCATCTTCAGTGGTCGATTAGTGTGTACACCTCTATGATCTCGAATAAATTGTTGGCCAGAATTTGCTTTTTCCAAAGCTGTGAGTACGACTGAATCACCAATACTCAAAGTATTAATGAATAACTTTTTACAAACCGGTACTAACTCTCCATGTAACGGTAAATGGTAATTTATTGTTTGTTTACGATTATTGTGGCGACGATGCAATGAAAGTCTTTTGACAATTTTCGATTTCGCGTGTTTAACAATATATTTCCACTGAAGTTCATGATCGCCCAATTGCCAGTATTCATTGAATATATCTTTTCTTTCTTCTTCTGAGAACTTCTCAGAGCACTTCTTTTGACAATCACATACGGGACCCATAGTTTTAGCACGATTTAGTTTCTTTGTACCAATTGATACATAAGCTTTACCTAAGTTTTTTAAGGTTTTATTTTTTACACATTGCCAATTTTCTACGTTATGCTTCATTTTGCTTTTCCCTTTTTGAGGTTTAACATTAGATTCTACTGATTCTCTAGTCATTTGTACCCCTATATTGTTTGAAGTGTTCACAATTTTTTTATTTTTTTCTGGCATAAAATTCTCGGATGTCTCTAATGGGACTTCTTCCTTTATATGTATATATGCTTCTTCAGTGTATTTTATCTGGCGTAAGTCACGGCATGAGTGTATCTTCAAGGGATCATCTGAAAAAAAAATCTATATTAGTAAATACATTTTCTATTTATTTAGATAGTTAATAAATTGGTCGCCTTCTACGTAATTTTAATAATGATATTATCTACCATAAATAGAAATAACTCAAATAATGAAACAAAAATAATTGTATTCAATAAAAAAGGATAAAGTCGTTTTACAGCTTTTAACAACAAAATAACAAATAGAAAGACGTAAGTCGTGAAATATAATAAATTATACATACAGGATGATCCAAATAGTGACGTCCAAAGGATTATTTTTGATTTCTCATACCCAGGGATATTCGAAAACACCCCATGTATGTTCTGCGACTTTTGTAATGTATGTACTTACATGTATGTATGTACGTTAGTGGAGTGAAAACCTTTTCAAATAATCAAAAACGGTAGTTTGAATGCTTTATTCTTCACAGGTGGATGGTTATGTTCTCCAAGTACGCCGACAAATTCTCTTTCTGGCGTAAGTAGTACTTGCGATTTACATCCACGAGTCTTTTTGGAACAGTACCATCGCGTCTTGCTGGTCATTTGGACGAAGGTGTTATTATTATAATTAAGAATTGAACCTCCACGGTTGCTCGGCACGAATCGGAGGACCGGTTTTTCTTGAAATATAAGAAAGATCTATGAAATTACTCGAGAAAATAAAAACCTGTGATTGCAAAAATACTTAGTATAGATAATGATAGTAAAACATACATGTTCTTCGTACAAAAAATATTGCTTTATTTCACTAAAAAATAACATGTATAAGTGGCCTCATTTACTATTCTGTCTTCATAGTTTTAATGAGAGAGGTCCACCTTCATAGAGATTAATTAGAACAGTATCAACAGTACGTTATGAGGCGGCGCAGCACACAATCATATTTACCAAAATTTTTAAGTATAGATATAAATATAATTCAAGACCAAAAATGTAAACAAAAGGCCTACCACAAACAAACAAAAAGTCACTACGACAATCGCTCAAACCAATGTTAAAATTTTACAAAAATATAAGAAAATAAAGAGAAACAGATAAAAAAAATGATAAGTAGATTTATGATAATTCGTAATTTTTAAAATTACTCTTGGAATTTTTTGACATAAAAGCAGTGTAGGCAATAGT
This sequence comes from Amphipyra berbera, assembly GCA_910594945.2. Classification (NCBI taxonomy): domain Eukaryota; kingdom Metazoa; phylum Arthropoda; class Insecta; order Lepidoptera; family Noctuidae; genus Amphipyra; species Amphipyra berbera. The sequence goes on along the minus strand of OU343128.1, from coordinate 16,341,056 downwards.
CAGGAGTTATCAACATTTTTATCTAGTTATTTTTAAGTGCCTTCGAAACTGTTTAAGCCTATGTTCAACACCGCCGGAATGTCACTTTGACAATCATAATTATTTGTTTCCATTTTTAACGCGAATTCCACATCTAGTTATAATAATAATAATATAGCCAAGAGCCTCGACCAACACCTGATGAGGCTCTCGTTGAGCAGCTGGGTCAAGGGCCTGATACAGAAAGCGGTACTTCTGGACACGGCGCGTATTGTCAGGAAGTTCCTCTCTCTGAGGCCCAGACCACCGGTAGCTTGGACCCTGTTCCCGATGCCGGTGGGCTACTATTTTTTATATTTTTAAATGTTTTTTTATATGTTTTATAGAAATATTTAAAAATGTAAATCTTAAGTGTATATAAATAAATAAAAGGAATAATAATATCTTTATTTCAGAATAAAATTCCATAATTACAATAGGTACCAAGATGTTAGTAACATAAACACTTAAAAACTATGTTAGTAGACATTACCAATATTTACAGGAGCATGTAGCTGACTTAAATACCAGATGAAAGGACAATCCAGTTTGTTGGCAATGACACTCAGGAGACTGTTGTTACTGGCACGCACCCTGTGCAACAAGGACGCTGCTCGCTTGCGCCTGATTGCAACGAAGCTGTCAACCCGGGCGTCCACGAACATCCCTGAGGCACTACAGAAGCGTGGCAGCCCCAACAGCATCCTGAATGCATTATTGTACTGGACTCGAAGAGCATTAACGGCCTTTAAAGTGAAGCGAGTTATTTTAACTGAACCTGTGCAGCGTGAGAACCTTCGGATCAACATATTACACCTCACCGCCAATGCTCTTCGCTCCCGGTCCACATCTAGATTGTCCTTCAAATCCTCCGTAACAATATGCCCTAGATATTTAAACTGACGAACACGGTTCAAGACACAACCACTCAAAAAGTCAGCTGGGTATCTCTCAGTGACCTTGTTAGCCGCCTTAAAGATCATCAACTCACTCTTGACCGAATTGTATCTCAAACCATGTCCCTCAGCATAACACTCACAGACTCTAATTAACTTCCTAAGGCCAACCATTGACGGGCTCAGCAGCGCCATGTCATCGGCGTAGCTAATATTATTAAAAGCAACTCCATCTACGTAGCAGCCAGCATGCAAACTGCTGAGCTCGACAATGAGATCATGAGTTATAGTTAAGGCCTATAATTCTTCGTAGGTGGATGGTTATGTTCACCAATTACGTTAATAAATTCTCTGTCTTCTGTAAGTAGTACTTGCGATTTGCACCCTTGACCCCGCTTAGAACAGTACCATCGAGTCTTGCTAGCCAATTGGACGAAAGTGTTGTCGTTATTAAAGATGAGGATCGTACCACCACGGATGCTGGGTACAAACTTGAGTACCGGCCCTTCTTGAAATATATAAAATAAGTAAATAGTGAAAATCTTTATGTAAATCAAGGCAAAGAGACTAAAAATAATTTCTATAAAATAAAATAAAAACACATTAATGGAAATAAAATAAAATAAAAACACATTAATAGAATTAAAATAAAATAAAAACACATTAATGGAATTAAAATAAAATAAAAAAACACGTTCCAATACATATAATAAAATATAAACATAACATAACACATAACATAACATCACGCCTTGTATTACCCGAAGGGTTCGGCAGAGGTGTTTTAGTACCTCCTCGTTTTGCCAGTTATGTTCAAGTCCCATGTAATAGTGGGCGAGCCTATTGCCATTAACCGGGCACAAATCCAGACTCCGGGCTGCTACTGAGAAATTCCTAATGGAAAAGCCGAATAACACTTTGCCCGACCTGGGGATCGAACCCAGCACCACATGTTCAGCAAATTATATATATAAAAGAATATTAAATGTAAAACTGTACGTTTGTCTCCAACTGAACACATTCGAATAATTAAAACTAGAATAATGGCAGCGCAAACGTAGACACTTTAGTGTCTTGTGTCGGATTTAAGTAACAGAGAAAAGTGAAGAAATTATCAATAAAAAGTGTTCAGTGGAAAGACACACTCAACAAAATGTCTACGTCTGCACAACGCCTTAATATAAAATAAAAATAATGCTACGCGGCTTAGTATTAACGTAAATTAAGAAATAAACTTAAATATAATATCACGCCTGTATTCCCCGAAAGGTTGTGCAGAGGCGTATAGCAACACCCTCATTTCGCCATTATTGCCATCAACCGGGTACAAATCCAAACTCCAGGCTGCTACTAAGGAATTCCACACGGAAAACCCCAAAAACACTTTGCCCAACCTGGAGATCGAACTCAGAACCTCACGATCAGCAGTCGCGCTTGCCATCACTAGCCCTACAAGGCAGTTTAGTAACACTAATACATATTCATAGGTAGGTGGTTATGTTCACCAAGTTCTGTGACAAACTGTCTGTCGTCTGTTACTATAACTCGCGATTTGCAGCCTCTAAACTTCTTGGAGCAGTACCATCGAGTCTTACTGACCATCTGGACGTATCTGTTGCCTTTGTAGATGAGCATTGTACCTCCGCGGTTGCTGGGCACAAACTGTAGTAGCGCTGATAATAATTGAAACAAGAAAAAAAAAATTATGAATCTTTTGACGTTGTTTTGACTGAATCAAATGGATAAAGCATAGCCGGAATCTCGATAAGAGATTACAAAAATCTACAAGTAATGAACCTTATAATAAATGTAGGTATTTGGTACATACCTGCTCTGCCATGGTAGTACAGAATCGAGAGATAAGCTCCAATGAATGCAGTTTGGATGTGTTTATTTGTTTGATACTTTAACTATTCAAACTTAAAAATAAGACTTAAAATAAAAATAAAAACAATATTAATCGTAATGCTAAAAGAACTAAATTACTTCTACAAAAAAATTATAACCGAAAATATGATAACTTTTTCAAAAAAAATATTATAAGGCAAATGCTACACGCTCCATATGTATCAAGATATTTGGATCGCGACCCTGGATCGTGATCCAAATATCGCAATAAATTTTAATTATAAGGCGAATGCTACACGCTCTATAAGTATGTATCAAGATATTTGGATCGCGACCCTGGATCGTGATCCAAATACTGCAATAAATTTTAATTATAAGGCGAATGCTACACGCTCTATAAGTATGTATCAAGATATTTGGATCGCGACCCTGGATCGTGATCCAAATATCGCAATAAATATTGAGCGTGTAGCATTCGCCTGATAAATTAAATTTCTAACAGCCGTTAGTGTGTATGAACAAAATAGTAAAAGGTCCAATTTTACCAACGTCAAATAACTTTTATCAGAGTAATATTGATTTCTTGACATATTTTCTCTACAATACTTAGCTGTTAAAACTGCGAATTTAGACCTCAGTTCAAGTTATCCGATGTTGGTTAAATCGACCCTTCATAAAACAAGTACAAACGAAATTACACTTAGCCAAAAATGATGTTTAGTCGTGAATCTGGAAATTTGATATCATAAAAATCTCTACTCAAATCCTATCTTTTTTCAAGTAGGTATCGATCTACCTTTTTTTAATTCGATTATCTTGGATCAGGGTTTTTATTTTGCGAACAATTTTCGTAGGCTCATGGTTATGGTCACCAAATTCGCAGACAAATTCACTTTTTTCTGTGAGTAATACACGCGCCTTGCAACCTAGAGCCTTCTTGGAACAATACCATCTAGTCTTACTGTTCATATGGGCGAAACTGTTCTGTTTGTAGATAAGGATCGTGCCTCCTCGCTTGCTTGGCACAAACTGTAGCATAGGCTCGTCTGAAATGCATAGAAAGATTACAATTAATTGTGCACGTGATATTTGAGACTACAAAGTCTCACGATACTCGAGAAATGTTAGTACAGGGCAGTGTTTTGTTAAAAAAGACGAGTAGGTAAGTTGTAAATAAAAAATAAACTACAAAAATTAGAATACATGAAAATATAAATAAAACGCATTAATTTTTAAATGAAAGGTTTTTATTATTTGAAATACAAAATTGGCAAAAAATCTATACTTATAAAAGGAGAAGCTGACTGACTGACTGACTGATCTATCAACGCACAGCCTAAACAGCTGGGGTTAGAAACTTGAAATTTTGACAGTAGGTTCATTTAGTGACGTAAACATCCACTAAGAAGGGATTTCTCGAAATTCAACCCCTAAGGGGGTGAAATAGGGTTTTTAAGTTTGTATGTAAGTCCGTCATTTTTGAAGTAAGAAGCTTGAAATTAAATATTAAGGTTTTTGGTTATAAATAAACGTACACATGTTTGAGCATTTTTGGAAATTCAACCCTTAAAGGGGTGAAATAAGTGTTGAAAGTTTGTATGAGAAATCTGGTATTTTTGAAGTGAGAAACATGGAATTAAATATTTAGGCTTTTGGAAAGAAATAAACGTATAGGTGTTTGAGGGTTTTTGGAGATTCCACCCCTAAGAGGGTGAAATGGGGAGTTGAAGTTTGTATGTAAGTCCGTCGTTTTTGAAGTAAGAAAGATGAAATTAAATATTAAGGTTTCTGGTTAGGAATAAACATACATACATAAACTCACGCCTTTTTCCATGGGGGTAGGCAGAAACCATAGAACGCCACATGCTACGACCCTTACCCCTTTCGCTTCATCCACATTCATACATCTTGTCATACACGCACGCCGGTTGAGAGTACTACGCACCTGACCTTTGTGAAGAACATCACCAATAACATCGATGTATGTCCTTCTAGAACGTCCTCTACCGGCGTTCCCATTGACATTCGCCTTATAAATTCCTTTTGTAATCGCCGTTCACTCATTCTCTCAACATGACCAAACCACCTAAGCATACTCCTTTCAATTTTGTCTCTCTTCATTTCTCAATCTATCATTCAAAGTAACACCGCACATACTTCGCAAGGAACGCATTTCCACGGCATTTATTCTACTTTCATGCCTCTTCTGCCACGACCAACATTCACTTCCATACATAAGCGTAGGTACCAGCACACCATTATGGACAGCCAGTCGTGCCTTTTTAGACATCGACTGGCTAGCCACAACCGCATGCATAGCACCATTTACTTTATTTCCCGCATTTGCTCTTCTTTCCACATCTTCGTCAATCTTACCATCTCTTGTAAACATACTTCCCAAATAAACAAACTCATTCACCTGTTCAATACTTTCATCTCCTATCTTTACTTTACACTCAGATACATCTGCATCTCTTTCAAAAACCATTACTTTCGTCTTGCTTACATTAATTTTCATCCCTTTCATATTATATGCTCCATTCATCATAGTTACCATGTCTTGCAACTCTTCCGCCGACGATGCAAGCAAAACTTGATCATCTGCGTAGAGAAGACATTTGACAGGCAACTCATTCATTTTCAATCCACACTCACTCCCTTTTAAATCTGTCAAACAACTATCCATATATAGGCTGAACAGCCATGGAGACGCTACACAACCCTGTCTAACACCTCTGGAGATGCCAAACCAGTCTGTGAACGCCCCATTTATCCTAATACAAGCACTGGAATCCCTGTACAGCGATTTCAGTGCCCGTATCAAGCGCCAGTCCACCCCGTACAAAGATAGTGTCGACCACAATTCTTCCCTCCACACACTATCATAGGCCTTCTCCAAATCAATGAAAGCGCGGTACACTTTCTTGTGCTTTGCCAGATGTTTTTCGGCTATGCACCTCAAGGAGAAGATCTGATCCATACAGCCCATCCCCTCTCTGAACCCTGCCTGAACATCCCATAATTTCTCATCTGTTATTCTTATCACTCTGTTAATTAAAACTTTCGCATATAGTTTGCCGACCACACTCAAAAGACTAATGCCGCGGTAGTTTTTACACTCCTGCTGTGAACCTTTTCCCTTATGTAGTGGTACGATTACAGCTTTGCACCAGTCGCCCGGCACTTGGCCGAATCTCCAACACATATTAAAGATCCGGTACAGCAGGCTTGCTACCACCCCGTCACCGCCCTTAAGCATTTCGACAGACACTCTGTCACACCCAGCAGCTTTTCCAACTTTCATACATTTCAGCGCTTTCACGATTTCATCCAAGTCAATGTCTGACTCACTCGCTTCCGCCCAGTTACCCACTCTTTGCACACTATCCTGCCAACTAAATAAACGTTCAAAATATACCTTCCAGCGTTCCAACAACTTGCATTCTTTACTTAACAAGCATCCATCTCCTCCTCTAACTATATTCATATTTGATGTCCCCGAAACTCCAAGAGCCAATCTTACTTGTTGCCAGAACAGCTTAACATTGACCCTGAAGTTGTCGGAAAACTTCCTATTATACACTATATTATACTTTATATTATTCCATTTCATTCTTCTTCATCTTTACGATCTCTTTTACTTCCCCCTTTATTTCGGTGTATCTTTTCTTCACTCTTTCCAAATCGTTAATCATACTCGTTGCCTGATTCATCCTTATTCTAGCTTTAAAGGCTAATAAATTAAGCCAAGCTTCTTTCTTCTTCCGTACGACCTCTTTAACTTCATCATCTATCCAACAATAATTCGTTCTCCTGTTATTTTTCCTCTTCGCCACACCGCATACTTTTGTGGTCACTTGCACCATGCTGTTTTTTACAACATTCCATGCTTCTTCTAAACTATAATCATTCATTCCTTCTAAAATCTCATTCGCCTTCTCTTTTACTTCCCTCTTATATTCCTCTTTCACTTTTAATTCTTGCAACCTTTCTACTTTTATTCTCTCAAGTGCAGTCACAGGAACGCGAACCCGATGGCACCAACGTTTAAACAGACCATGTATCCGTCACATGACAAGATAATGGTCGGTCCCCACATTGGCACCCCGATACACTCTTGTATCTGTGACCTTACTCTTCAGTCTTTCATCAACAACCACAAAGTCAATCATGCTTCTACTATCTTGCCATTCCCACGTATACATGTGAATCTCTCTATGATTAAACATAGTGTTCATTATAGAAAGATTCTTCTCTACGCATATTTCTAAAAAACTCATTCCATTCTCATTCACCCTTTTATCCCCAAACGCACCTAGTGTACTTTCATATCCTTTCCTCTTCACACCTACCCAACCATTGAAATCACCAAGCATAACAATCTTCTCATTTATTCTACACTCATTCACAATACCTCTTATACTATCCCAGAATGCATCTCTCTCCGAAAGGTTAGGTTAGGAATAAATGTACACATATTTGGAAATTCAACCTCTAAGGGGGTGAAATAAGTGTTGAAAGTTTGTATGAGAAATCTGGTACTTTTGAAGTAAGAAGCATGGGGAGAAACTGACCGACTGGCTGACTAATCTAGCAACGCACAGCCTAAACCGCTGGGGGTGATGTAGGACGGACGTTTTGGATTTTAAAATGTCACTTTAAAATGGGGTTAACGAGGATTTCAAACTTCACGCAAGCGAAGCTGCGGGCAAAAGCTAGTACAATTATAAGACAATGCAGTACAATTAGTAGGTAAATTAATAAAATGTCATAACTTTATTTGTATTGTTCTCTGATCTTCTGAAAAAAATGTCGAGTATTAGATTACACATGCTCAGAAATAAATAAATGATACGTCCACATTCCTAGCCTAAAGGAGTTATTGTTGTGTGGCATGCGCTGCCGAATTCCAGAATTCGGCGTATGACATAACGTCTAGCCGCAATACAAAACCGGTGACCACCTATGAGCTCCTGAAGGAAGTCTCTTAAGCAGGCTAGTGATAATCCAACATAGGTGGATGGTTATGATCACCAAGTACAGCGATAAACTCTCCTTCTTCTGTAAGTAATACTCGCACCTTGCATCCGTTTCTGCTTCTTGGAACAGTACCATCTAGTCTTACTGTGCATATGAGCAAAGCTGTTCTGTTTGTAGATGAGAATCGTACCTCCTCGCCTGCTTGGCACAAACTGTATCATAGACGTGTCTAAAATATAAAAAAAAGTTATAACTGCTTGTGGATGTGAGATTTGTGTCTCCAAACGGTCTCACGATACCCGAGCAATTAGGGTACGGAGCAGTATTTAGTAAAAAAAAAGGCGAGTAATTTGTACATGTCCTGATTGTATTAAGTACAAAAATTAAAATGCGTGTGAAATGTAAAATACTGCAATACAAACAGTGAATTTATAGAATATCATAATTCAATTTGAGTTGTTCTCTGCTCTCGTGAAAAATGTCATTAGTTGAAATTTATTTAATCAACAATACACACATTTAATTGAAGACATAACTCAGAAAATGGAAGACAATGGTCAGAAAAAAAATTGATACGTTAAAAACACATTTCTAACCTAACCTAAAGGAGTTGTGTGGCATGTTGCAGCCGAATTCTAGAATTCGGCGTATTACATAACGTCCAGCCGCAATACAAAACAGATACCTATGAGCTCCTGTCCCTTAAGCATGCTGGTGATAATTCAACATAGGTGGATGGTTATGATCACCGAGTACACCGATAAATTCTCTTCCTTCAGTAAGTAGTACTTTCACCTTGCAACCTTTCTTCTTCTTTGCACAGTACCATCGAGTTTTACTATGCATCTGGACAAATCTGTTGTCTTTGTAGATAAGACTCAAACCTCCGCGATTGGTAGGCACAAACTCCAGCATCGGTTCTTCTTCACATTCTTCAAACATAAAGAAAATAATTAAGTTTTTATTTTTATTTTGTGAAATAAGAAAAGCGGAGAAGGTTAATCTGGCGAGTCAGAAATGATAGCAAGCAGAATAGTATTTATTAGTAAGTAATTTAAACTCTGCATTATAGCAACATTAAGAGGTAAGTAAAACATCAATAACACGAAAGAAACAAATGAATACCATCAATATCTACCTATATAGGCGATATTTTGTGTATCATTCGTTGTTTTTTCTTTTTTTAATAATACGTAGCTCCACACTAGGGTTTCTCCTGTATCGTGGGTGCGTTTACAGACATAAATCTTCACATGCACAAACACCCAGACCCGAAACAACTATTTATAGGCCATACAAATATTTGATCCGTGCGGGATCGCGTGCAATCCATAGCGCAGAAGCCAATCGCTCAGCCACTGCACCATACGTGTCGTCAAATCAATCGTATACGTCTCAACCGAAGGCGTTTGAGCGACTAATATGAATTTCTTAGCTTTGTGACGTTTCGTAAAAATTGGTTCTGGGGAATGACTTTTAAAACATTTTTTTATTTTTATTTTATTTACACTATTTATCTCAGTGCTGCTGTAATCGGAAAGTGCTTCGCCGCGTTCTAAAACGAAAACGAGATTATTTGCACCAGAATATACTAGTACATCAAACGTATCATCTATATTAATATTATAAAGAGGAAAGATTTGTATTTTTGGGTTTTTGTATGTAACAAATAAACTTAATAACTTCTGGACCGATTTCAAAAATTCTTTTGCCATTAGAAAGCTACATTATCACTGAGAAACATAGGCTACGGGCGAAGCCGTGAGGACACAGCTATTCACTATATTTTTCATTTCATTTATAAATTCAGTATTAACCTGTAGCGTTTCCCAAATTTTTTGGGTAAATTAATGCTGAAGGATTGTTTCAGATTTATTTATTTATTTAACCTAAAGGATAAACTAACAGCTAAGAATAAAACGCTATAAATAGTAGACAAAACATACGTAAACTTAAATTATACATTAAACATGAATTATTTTTCCTAATATGGTCGTACAACTAAAAAAAACTACGATTCACATCTGGCGAAGCGCATAGTAGCGGACGGAAGCGCAATTTACAATGCGCGGAGAATGCGGAAAATACGGCATCCGTCGCTCCGAAGCGCGTCGATCCGCGCCCAAGCATTCCGTTATGCTTCGTCAACTTTAATAAACAATTGTGAAGAAATGTTACGTCATTGCAAAAGGGTACACATAAGAAATAATTGAAGATCAGGATCTACCACCTATAACAACTGTGATTGGCATAGGTTTGGCTTGTTGATTACGTTTGCCAATTTCACTGATAAACTTTTTCTCTTCTGTTATCAGAATCCCATCCTGCACCCTTTTTTAACCGACTTCCAAAAAGAAGGAGGTTCTCAATTCGATTGTATGTATATTTTTTTTGTATGTTTGTTCCGCCATATCTTTGCTAATTGTGAACCGATTTTAATGATTATTTTTTTGTTTGAAAGAGTATTCTTTCGAAGTGGTCCCATTTAAATTTGGTGAAGATCTGATGAAGAACTTCGGAGATAGCCCATTTGAAGTCAGTTTTATTTTTGTTAAAAAGATCACTTTTTAACAAAAATAAAACCGACTAATGGTAATGAATGGTTTTACTACCATTAATTCTTATTCTTTAGATGGTGGAAAGTGTAATCTTTGTAGATCAGGATCATACCTCCACGTTTACTTGGCCCGACTTTCAGTAGGTAAGAAAAAGAAATAGTTTTAGCGAATATCTCTCGAACAAGACACGGAAAGATTTTGGGGATAGCTCGATTGATGGTAATCACAATAAATTCAATTCATCAGCATCATCATCATCAGCTTAGCCCTTTTCTCTACTTACATCCCGGGGCATTGTCCGTCACGCAGATAGATCAATCTGTTCCGATAAGTCTGTGGATGGGTGACCTTTCTCTTGACATTGCGTCAACCCCGTGCATAGGATAGCACGTTAAGTCGTCGAGTTGAGTTGCTGAGGTCACACAGTCATCTGGTTATACTGGAAACTGACCCAAATATAATTGGGAAAAGAAAGACTACTTACTCACTATCTACAAACAAACATTTAAAAAGTAAGGTTTTTCTGGTTTTGTAAAAAAACCGCTTTGTCTTTTCTTAAAATATGATTTACATCCATCCCCATGCTGAGTTGTCTTGATACTGATTTGTGTTCACCGTGGGTGGATGGTTATGTTCACCAACTTCGCAGACAAACTCTCTTTCTTCTGTAAGTACTACTCGCTTCTTGCATCCCTTCTTTATCTTGCTGCAGCACCATCGACTCCTACTCTGCATCTGGTGGAATTTGTTATTCTTGTAGATAAGGATCGTACCTCCGCGATTACTAGGCAGAAACTTCATCGGTGGTCCTATACCTAAAAACCAGGTAACATAGTTAAAAAAAACACTGGAGAGGGGTCTGGTGCTAGGCAGAGGTCTATTAAGTTGAATAATGGTTTGGTTATTATTCCAAAAAAATGTCTATTAAATAAAAATGCTATTTTGACATTACAGAAGAAAAAATATAATCACAATGTCTTATAAGAAACACACTTGGCAAAAAGCCCTTTTTATCTAACACAATACTTAGGAACTATTTACGAAAGTTTAAATAGTCCAAAAAAAACAGCTCTCATCGATTTTAATTCTAAAATAAACTTAAGTTTTAAACCGATGAATGATTCCTTCAGGTGATCGATATATTCTGGGAGGTTCATGGTTATGACATTCCAGTTCCTTCACAAATTCTCCCATAGGACTGGTGATGACTCGAGCGGTACAGCCTGACGCTTTCTTGGAACAATACCATCTAGTCTTGCTATGCATGTGGAAGTACGTGAATCTGTTGTACAGAAGAATGGTGCCTCTCCCACGGCTACTCGGCAAATATTCCAATATGACGTTCGCTGTATAGCAAAAAAAATATTAAAAGAAAAATGAATAACTTCCAGAACATACAACCAATTCTTGTATGAAGACATCAAATGTTTTACCTTACTTCTATTAACCTTGTGAACGACACGCTCGAATTCACCGTACTTTTATGACGGCTATTGACGTCGTTAGCGGCCCGAGCATATTCTCGTTTGACGTCTATAGCCGTCGATGCCGTTCAAAAGGTTAATCACTACAGAACCATGTTTACAGATTAGAATCTCACATTGTACAAATACTCAAACTCGGAACAAATCTGTGGGTCACAGACAAATATTTCTTCCGTGCGGGAATGGTTCTCTCGACCCGTAACGCAGTAAGCCGATCGTTTAGCAACCAATCGAGATACCATTTAATATTCGCGATGCTTTCCCAAATCTACTTGTCTATCTAGGCGACTAGGGGCATAATGGCCACCTCTTCATGGCCATGGATTTTAAATACCTAATGGCCAAATACTCAAACGCTACCCAATTTTAAGTTGCCGTTAATTTCGTGCTGTCACTGTCACTTCGCCTTAAACTGACAGAGGCAGCACGAGACTTAACGTCAACTTAAAATTGCGTAGCGTTTGAGTATTTGGCCATAAATACAATAGAGAGGTAGGTAATAGAAAATAAAATATTTTTTATTATTGCATTGATATATTACAGCAACATTTATACAATGTATTTCACTGGGTATGGCTACATACTTTTCCTAAAATAAACTAAATTGTAAACTAAACTTATTTTAACAGTAAACTAGAAAAATAGCTTCCTAGAACTTTCTATGGTAAATATTTTGTAAGTAACATAATTGTACCGTAAATATTTTAGTAATTATTTATTATAATTTTAGAAAATATATGATAAATGTTAATGACATGTATATTATTTATTCTCCTTTAACATAAAAATACCTATTAACTAAGTTTATGTAAAAAGTCTTAACACTAATTACTTATCAACTAATTTAATTTTATTGAATATACTTGCTTGTTTTTTATTATATTGTCGTACTCATGTTACTATCTATAATACTTAAATAAAATCAATATATAATTGCCTAAAGTACGGTCGCGGTGCAGGACGAATTTCGTACAATGACACGTCACTACTTATCTCTGTCGCTCACGCAGAAATATCTTGCCGTCGCGCTCGCACAGAGGCGGTGACCGCCGTCAACACATATTGCAATTAGTTGTAGGCACAAAGGTCATTGTACGAAATTCTGTCTGGTCCACGACCACACTTTATCTCTTATTTTCAAACGTTTTGGCACAGAATACATGTAAAGTAAATATTTTATCAAATACATTGTCAAGCGAAAATATATTTTCTATGCTTACTCAATACACAGTACTACTAGTAGTAGTAGAGTTCCTTGTTAAAGAACTCATCCGGGCGGGGAAGTACTCCACTATACCTACTTCTGCCGCCAAGCAGCATTTCTGCATTTCGGTTTGAAGTAAAGGTGAAATAAAAGGCACATAAGATTTTTCAACGTCGTTTCTAAGTTTGGCAACGTATCAGTAATCCTTTTGGTGTTGTATGTGTATATTATCGGCGGCAGTAATCACTTTACATCAGGTGGATATGTTTACTAACGTATAAAAAGAAAACATTTTCTCGGGAATAAGTGCGAATGAAGACAACGTGATGTCGTTTGTGAATAAGGAATTCTTTCATTTCTTTTAGAGTGATTAATTCGGGTGAATGAAGACTAACCGCCTTACTAACAATATCTGTTTAATGTTATAACATTATTTAACATCAATTGTTGCCGATTCTGTTGTGCACAACCTAAAATTAATTTAGGCTATTGCCATCTTTTTCACTCTGATAAAATAAGAAAGAGACGGACGTAAATAAGAGCCGTCAAATTCAGTTAAACTAAATTTTCCTTACATATTTAGACGATACGTTAGAACGTGTCGATTAAAAACACGGTGAAGTTCAAGGCGTAAGCTAGTTTGATATCTCTAACTTAGTTTTTATCTATCTCCGCCTTTCTCTCGCGCTGTCTGTTAGTAAAAGATAGCAATTCTAAAATTTTAGTTTAGTTGGTGAACTAGAGAATCGACACAAATGTATCCATAAATTGTTTGATGTACTTATAAGCTTCTAACTTTACACAACGATTATTACTGGTAAGGGGGGTTAAGCCACAGGCCGAGGCTGCACTGGTACGGCAACAGCGACGCGGTGGCGACGCGAAAAAATAGGTGGCCGCATTGCAAAAGCGAGAAGACAGCGAAACGCCGCTACATCGCTTAATGGGTGGCCGCACCTCTTCGCTCGAATATGTTGCGCTTTTTCGCACGAACGCCACGAGGCAGTGCAGCCGCAAAGGTACATCACCCTATATTTTGTTGCAAATCGTGACAAATCGCCGTCGCACCACTGCTTGTCGTACGAAATTCAAGTGTCGTTGCGGGTCGCTGAATAATTTTATTTAATGCGGACACCCTCATTACTTGTAGAACGTTTGAAATTTCTTTACGATATGAACGAATAAATTTCGCTTGTCGTTTTTGCAGCGCGGCTACGGGCATATGTTTATATGAGTTTGTTTTCACGAAATCGCCGTCGCGTCGCACGCTGTCGCCGTACCAGTGCAACCCCGGCCTCAATCGTAATTTTGTTAGAGCAGTGTTTGTGCTATACACTTTTTTTTTCTTCTTTAGCATAACTTCATATACTGTCCACTAGCATGCTTATAATACATGGGCGGAGGATGATTATGTTCCGTGTTTACCCATGTAATGGAACCCTTTTTATCCAATTTAATTCGCGCAGGACATTTCAGGTTCACATACTTGGAACAATAAGCGTTGGTCTTTGTCATTCCCTTAAAAGAATATGTGTAGTTTCGGTACATAATAACTCTCTTGCCGAGTGCGACTGTGATTATCTCGTAATCTGAAAGTGGACAATCGGATTTATTTATGTTGAGATACATACAAAAAGTCACACGTCCTTTGCACTTCTAGTTAATTACTCACTATGATGAAATATTTATAGATTATATAATTTTAAAATATTTATTTCTAAAATAACAGAGAATCAGGTGTTGTATCTAAAGCCTATATCCAGCACTAGACTGCGATAGGCGAAGTTGATTAATTGATTGATTTATACACAACATCAATCATCTGCTTAATTTATTAATATTAAAAAAAAAAACTCCGTGTCTACGTCCAGCACCGTGGACAAGACAACTTACACTTCTATATATGTAGTACGACACAACTAAGATGTCGCATCGGCAAACTTGAATAAACAGCTAATGGCAGTCGTTTATTTTCGCGCCACTCACACGTATTGCGTCAGCGTAAAGATGTTTTTTTTAATGCAGTACTAATAAAAATTCATGGTCTTGAAGTCGCACTCAGTTCGTAAGAGATCGGTTTCACGAAGTTTGCCGATCCAACTTCTTCGTTGTTATTGTACTGTGTACTTTAAAGCTTTACATATTGACCAATCTCATTCTGATAAAACATAGGTGGGGGATGATTATGTTCAGTGTAGACGGCTACAATGCTACCCTGCCGGTTCAGCTTGAGTCGCGCCGGGCATTTCTGATGAGCATACTTGGAACAATACGCGTTCGTCTTCTTCATCCCTTTGAACGAATATGTGAAGTTCTGATACATGATCACTCGCTTGCCCGACGATAGGGTGATGATCTCGTACCCTGGAAGTAATAGCTCGTTTTATTGTGTTTTATTCAACAATCATGTAATTTTTCAAGCACTTACAATAGTCATTTCGTGATGTAGCATGCCATTTTCGTATTTCAATTACGTCATGTTTTGATATTTAAGGAAACTGGTTCATTGTAGTAAATGTGGTAGCATGCAATAAAAAATCTTGTTTTTGTTTGTTTGCAGTTATTATATTTTAAAATAACATTATTTAACATTATTAGACCGCTTAGTTAACCTTGACCTAGGTGGTTAGGCTAGCCGGGAGGATACGGCGCGGCACACGCTGGCAGAGTGTGCCGCTTGGGAGGAGCCGCGCCGTGCCCTCATCTCAGGAGTAGGCGGTGACCTGTCGCTGCCGGCCGTGGTCGAGTCGATGGTCGACAGCGGGGAGTCCTGGGACGCGGTGGTATCCTTTTGCGATAGTGTCATGTCGCAGAAGGAGGCTGCGGAAAGGGAGATCACCTCCACTCACCCGGCCCGTACCAGACGCACCGGGCGTCGGCAGAGGGCGGACAACGCCCTCTTCCAGCCCCCCTAAATGGGTCCTCGGGTCCCATACATCAGGACCCGAGGCGGCGGCGCGAGGTGTTCCACGCGCGCCCCTCTTAGACGTCGTGGGGGGAGTCAAACAAACACCTCACTCCCCCGCTACCATGAGGAGGCCTGCAGAAGCGGGCCGACACTAGCACCGTGGTGGTTTTAGCCGGTAAGAGTCCGGCACACCCTCCGGTCTTCCCCAGACGGGGGATAGTCCATGAGGATACCCCACGATAAAAAAAAGGTGGTTAGGCTAGCTTATTCTGAGCTATGTTGGGGTTGGCTTCTATTTTAACCGCAAGCTGCCGAATATCAGTGTTTTATACCAGGCAACAGATGCCACCGAACCTCCGCAACCTACTTTTTTATTAGTTTTTCTAACAGTACCTTAGAGGATTGGCAAAAGTTACTATGATCATATTTTAAATACAGGGTATAAAAGTATCCTTAACGAAGTCAAAGTCTACGCATACTGTACATCAAACTAAGTAACATTAAGTAAAAATAATTGCTGGGTAACGACTTTTATTTTTAGCGATTAAAAAACTGCTGTTAACTTTAGCGCGCAATAAAAGCGAGCGCGCAGCGGGCCTTGTCTACATTTAAAAAAAATTCAATGCAGTTTGTTTAGAAGAATGTTTAGTAATAAGATTTAAACATGGATTTCGTGAAAACCCTTTAAAAGTATTGCGACTTTGGCCTTCAATATCTCCGTAACCAGTCGGTTCCCAGGTATGGCTCAATATAAAAAATCTTCGTAATAGTGGGAAGAATACGTGGGTCTCGGCTTCGTTAAGGGTTTTTTTACACCCGGTATAATAAATAGTTTATGATTGTATTTAACTTCAAATAAATATTCTAATTATATACAGGGTGTAAACGAAATCATGTAATTCCTTCAAACCTCGTGATGTACTGCTGACATAGATTAACCCTGCACGGGATATATTTGGATTCGATAAACAAAAAAATACAGGGCTATCACTCGCCGCGCGGTCATTTCATTCAGGGCGCTTAAATGCCTCACGTTAAGAGCACATGTTTACTTCTTGTACTTAATATTTTTTTATAGAATCCAAAAGTTTCCCGTGCAGGGTTAATCTATGTCAACAGTACATTACGAGGTTTGAAGGTACATTTCAGAGACTGTCTCTAAAGTATGAGCAAAATGAGTGTACCGAGTTCTCCCGGGATAGAGTTCCTTTACAATTTTATATAATATCCGGTATCCATTTTTCTATATACTGGTGGAGGGTGATTATGTTCCGAGGGTAGTTCTGTGACGTATCCATCTTGATCGACTTTAATTCTTGCGTTACATTTGCCTCTAAACCTCCTAGAGCATCTCAACGTTCTCGTTGCTCCGTTAATGTTCATAAAAGAAAACGTGTAACCTTGGTACATTACCAAGTTCTTCTTTTGGTCAGTTATGAAGTGGAATACTTTATCTGTAACTAAAGTATATGAGTTGATTCATTTATATAGTAAAAAAACTACCAAGTGCCAGGCGCCCCACCAACTTAGTTATGTAGGCGGACAAAATTGGAACTAAAACCGCCTCTTGGTAATAAAGGTCATTTTGCAACGTCATTCCATTGTCTCGTTGTTCACTAGCAACGCTGTCAACTCGCAGCTAAGTTGGCCCACCTATATCTTTACGTTTAGTAAAACTTTTTAGGAACCGCAACGTCTCGTGGAACCTTTATATCATCAATATACTTTGTACCAGATGACCCTATATTTTGTCTCAAATTTACCAAATACATATGAGTTTACATAGGCATTAGGTATTACTAAAAAGGCAGCTTTAATAATAAAAATCACATCTACCAGTTAGGAATTTATTCCATTTATAATTTAGTTTACTATTCATTTTTATACTACCTATATCAATATAAATTTACATATTTAAATAATTCTATAAACATTATTATTACAATTATATATTGGACGTGATTAAATTATTAATGTTTATCTCTATATCTAATATTCACGCAAAATACCAACTACCAGAAGCAAATCTTGAAAATATAACGTTTCAATAATTTTAAACAAGTGAACCACGGTATACCACCACCAAAAGTTTTTTTATAAAAATAAGACTAAACCACAGAATAAAAGTTTCAAAATAGGACTAAAATACAGAATATTTTTTTCGTAATAGGACTAAACTACAGAACTTTTGTACGGTTTCGGTTTCTCACGAAAAGATACTTACCAGTGCTCGTCACCCAGTACTTAGGAGGATCATGACAGTGAGGACCTTCAGTTTCTATCAGACGATTGTCGCAGTCGATCCTCACCTTTGCCTTACAACCCTTCTTCCTTTGAGAACAGCACCAGCGATATTTATTGTTCAATTGATAGAAGGTATAATTTTTATACAGAAGCAAATCATGTTTTAGTCCACTGGGAATTAGTTTGTAACCTGAAAAAGAAAATTGGGACAATAAGACATAAGTACCAGAATTTAATAGATGGATGATTTAGTCAAATTATTTGATTTACTTTGTACAGATCTAACGGTAATTATGGGTTATTTCAAATTAACTTATACGCTAGTTTATTGTAAGTAAGCCTGTATAATAATTATTTGAGAAACTAACAAGTATTATAAGGCCAAAGAATAAAATTAATTTTAAAAGTAGAATTATTGAAAATATTTACTTCCTGGAGGACTATCATAGTTAGAGACTATAATTATATAAAACAAACAAAATTTGGTTTTTTTATTTTTTTTTAAAAACGTTGCCCCACACTAGGATTTCTCCTGTATCGTGGGTGCGTTTACAGACACAAATCTTCACACGTACAAACACCCAGACCCGGAACAACTATCTGTAGGCCATACAAATATTTGTTCCGTGCGGGAATCGAACCCACGACCCGCAGCGCAGAAGCCAATCGCTTAGCCACTGCACCAAACGTGTCGTTTTATGTATTTATTTCCAATAACTACTTAATTTTCGAGCGGCAGCGCTTTTAATAAGCCATCGGCTGCTTATCAGATGCATCGTCGTATATGAAGTATGGAAAGGTGTTGAAACAAGGAATAGATGGAAAGTAACCAAATATGAAATAGTATCCCTAATATGGAATAACAATTAATTAACTATTTCATATTTGGTTACTTCCCTGTATTTAAAGAGGTTGAGCGAATAAATGTCGGAATAATAATTATAAAATTCTATATTTTGTTATTATATTATTTGCAAAACAAAATATATTCCATAATTTAAAATATCTACCGTAAATTTAAAAATACTTACGTACTACCTATTACGTATTTTCTGTCATCTTATTTAGACGTCTCCCATAGTTAGAGATAAACAAAAC
Organism: Amphipyra berbera; assembly: GCA_910594945.2. Lineage (NCBI taxonomy): Eukaryota > Metazoa > Arthropoda > Insecta > Lepidoptera > Noctuidae > Amphipyra > Amphipyra berbera. The sequence continues at coordinate 16,321,818 of OU343128.1, read as the reverse complement.
TAACTGTTGCGGGATCGCACATGAATGTACTTCCCTTCCTTAGTCACCAAGTACTGTGGTGGTTCATGGCTGTGGATAGCTTCATCAGCTATTATACGATTGCAGCGGTCAAGCCTGACTCTCGCTTTACATCCCTTCTTTCTTTGTGAACAGTACCAGCGGAATTTATATTTACTATCCATTTGAGAGAAGGTATAATTTTCGTACATAAGTAAATCATGTTTATGTCCCGAGGGAATAAATTTGTATTCTGCAGAAAAACACGTGATCAGAATTGTTACCGAATAGGTTCAAAATATAGCTGCTATAACAGCCCATTACTGTCCCACTGCTGGACACGGACTTCTTCTAAGTATGAGAAAGGTTAACGCCTTAGTTCATCACGCTGCTATAATAATCAATTTATATATATTTAATACTAATCTATAAAACATTTTATAAATCTACCGAATGCTCACTTCTCCATCACAAGTAAAAGAATTCAGATTTGGTGTTTTAATACTTTAATATTTTTATAAAATCGAGCAATTAACAATGTTACTAAAAAAACCGGCCAAGGGCAAGTCGGACTCGCGCACGTAGTGTTCCGTACCATTATCTGTAAAAACGGCAAAAAAATCACGTTTGTTGTATGGGAGCCCCTTGAATATTTATTTTATTCAATTTTTTAGTATTTGTTGTTATATCGGCAACAGAAATACATTATCTGTGATAATTTCAACTGTCTAACTATCACGGTTCATGAGATACAGCCTGGTGACAGACGGACGGACGGACGGACAGCGGAGTCTTAGTAACAGGGTCCCGTTTTCCCTTTGGGTACGGAACCCTAAAAAAGCACTAACGCTACCTTGAATTCATCATCTCCCTGCCCTTATCCCACACTACGTGGGGTCGGCAGAACACGTATTTCTCTTCCATTCTCCTCTATCAGCCATCATCTCAGTACCTACTCACTCCTTTCTTACCCATATCATCCTTCACACAATCCATCGAATAATGCTACCTTGAATTGATTAAATGAATAACAAAAGTATACCTATTTCAACACGTCGTTAAACATCAATGGAAACAGGATTAATTGTGACATTATTAATACAAGGTTAGTCGGAAAGGGGGTACTAAGCCGAAAGGGTGTTAAAGTACCCATAATAAGGGATACATTTTGTTCTACAACTTTCCCCAAAACTCGACAGTTTTAGAGAAATAGCTTTTCAAAGGTATCGTAAAAAATATGCTAAAATCTATCTGTCCATAGCTATGATCAGCCGGTTTTTACAATTTAGGTCATATTTGGGGTCACGGATTAGAAAATTATTTTTTTGAATTCATAACTAAAGCAGGTATGTTTTTTTTTGAAAAAACTAAATCATGAATCTTTTTGCATGCAAATAATAATTATCGAATTTTGAAATTTTAACACTTGCTTTAAAATAGTCATCAGTGATACTTTAGGTGGCCCGCGGCTTAGTACCCCCTTTCCGACTAACCTTGTGTACCTAAGCTTAATGTGTACTACTGCTAAATAATGAAATTAGGCGTTACTTTGCAAATACAAATATACAATAACAATGTTTAGTGTTAATTCCGCCAAACAGTTTATCAAGCTTGGATGCAGTATGTAGCACAGGTCTCCCACCCGCAAATAAACAGTGTAAATAGACCCTTAACGAAGCCGAAAGGCACTTATTGTCCACGTCATTGCGATAATTTTTTGATCTGGACTATGCCTGAACCTTCTAGTTACGAAGATATTGGAGATCAAAGTTCCATATTTTTCACAACTTTTTAAAAAAATACTAATTTTGAAGGTTGCAAATGTACTTGAAATACCTCCATTACCCGTTTACTATTCATTGCATCCATCAGTACAATGTTTTGTGTGCGTTTCATTGAGCTTTAACATAAAACGATATTTTTCACCCAAAAAAAAAGTCGTTTCCCAGCGACAATTTTTGCTTAGGGTTACTTAGTTTGATGTACTCTATGCATGGTTGACGGCTTCGTGAAGCGTCTTTTTACACCTTGTATATGCGTCCAAGCGGTCGACGCGTCAATATCTCCAGAGGATGCCCCGTGGAGGGGCGAAACACGTGTCGTATCGGTTTGGATTGTTTGTTTTTTGCATGTTATTAATCGCACCTTCTTCATTTATATATATTTGCAGACTAGGGCAGTGCTGCATAGTGCATCCAAGCTTGATCAACTGTTTGGCGGAATTTACATTAAATATTGTTATTGTATATCTATCTAATACCTTTAAACGAGCAATTCTTGTATATATTATATAATCTGAATCTCGGAAACGGCTCCAACGATTTTCATATATGCAGAGGGTTTCGGGGACGATAAATCGATCGAGCTAGGTTTCATTTTTAGAAAACGTCGATTTATCCGTAATTTCAGGCAGTGAAAAACTGCTACAATATCATTAGAATACGAAGGTAAATTTCGCGATCATCTACAATGTTATAATAGCTCAGGTGGGGAATCGGGCGGTCCCGAAACCAGAAGAACCCGGTTCGACCCCAGATGATTATTTTTCCCTTTTTTTTCAAGTTTCTTCTTTTCCTTTTTCCCTTTTTTTCTTTCCAAAAAACACGATTTACCAAAAAAAACCGAGCTAAGCTCTGTCATCCAGGTATTTTGTATCTAATACTGCTACTAATCTAAGGATTTAATACAATATCTTAAGCGCCAAATCCAATAGGCAGTTCTGTTGCGCTAGTTGACTTGCGCAACCGACTTTCAACCTGTGAACACGCTCGCACAGCATGTCGACTCCTGCAAGTTTTACGAACTAAGCGAGTAATGAAGTGCAACAACTTGCGCAATAAAACTAGCTAGTGTAATTGGCCCTTTAGTGGTTGTCATTGCACGGAAATATACCGTACTATTTAGATAACTGCCTCGGTGGCTAGTGGTGGTAAGCGTGACTGCTAATCGTGAGGTCCTGGGTTCGATCCCCAGGTCGGGCAGTGTTATTGGGTATTTCGGTGCGGCATTCCTCAGTAGCAGCCTTAGTTTGGATTTGTTTCCGGTTGATGGCAATAGGCTTGCTATATTACATGGGACTGAAACATAACGGCGAAATGAGGGTGTAACTGTACACCTCTGCCCAACCCTTCGGAAATACACGTAATGGTTTATTATATTATATTATTTAGATGAATTTTGCATTACTTATTTGATTTCGTCGCACTAAAATATACTTTCCATGTTTAGTCACCCTGTATTGTGGTGGATCATGAAAATGTACAGCTTCATCTGTTATCAAACGATAGCGTTCGGTAAATTTGAGTTTTGCTTTACATCCCTTGGAAGCTTGCAGACAGTGCCAGCGGTATTTATTTTCTCTGTGGGCAAACGTATATTTTTTATACATAATCAATTTTTGGTTCAGTCCCGTAGTGATAAATTTGAATTCTGAAAAAAAGTTGAGTTAGGTATAATACTCGTTTAAGACTGTCTCGTTGGGTTGTAGACGCGCCGATACGCCGACGATGAAACACTGTGTCGGTACTTAATAGTGATGACACAGTGCCGAAAGTGACGACATATAACGGGATTCGATCATTTTTCTATGGAAGCTGGCACCGTGCCGCCATTTTGTTTTTTTTTTTCAAAGTTGCGGCGCGCATTGACATTAAATCAAAATGGTGGCAGTGGCTATGCCACAAAGGTACCCTTTACCAGTGAACACTGAGAATATGTGGCAGTGTCAAATTCTTAAACTAGTTCACTCCAAAGCCGGTTTCCAGGCGTGAGCTACACGAGGGTATCAGGGGAGGCGCCGCTACTCTGTCTCCCCACGAAGCTTACGTAAGTGCCGCACAGGAAAGTACCAATGTTTACCACTGAAGATCCCGGAGCTACTCCGCATGTGCTATGGCCACCAGGTGGGTTTTAGTGAATAAAAATGAAAGTATCCCGGTCTTTCCATTAGCAAGTTGAGTATCGAGGCGAGGATCTTACCTAACTGTAATCAAGACGAGATTCTTAATAAGTAAGGAATTTATTAACTAATAATATTTTCATGAGTTCATGACAATCTTGTTTAATTTTAAACTCTTATATCTAAACATGCACACTAATAAAACTGATAATACATAATATATGTGAAACTTGGCAAAGAGAGCGTAAACCCCGAAAAAGGACATAGAAATTGTTTTATTGACAACACTCAAGTGAAGCCGCGGTCGTAAACGGATACAGCATAAGCTACATAGGCAGTCCATTGCCAAAAATGCCTATGCCACAGTGTAACTATCCTACTCCATACAGTGGTTCGTCGAGAGTTTGAGATTGACAGCTTTTAAAGGCAGTTCGGGAAATGACGTGACAATTTTGAAGGCTGTTCAGGAGATGACGTCAATGCGATGTACGACTGTATGGAATGGCTAGACTGTGGCTATGCTGTTAAGTAACGTATTTATTAATTATACATCACTAGTTAAGTAACAGTAATCCACACACACAAAATTATACGTTCACTAACATCACACATAATTCCACACACCAAAAATATCAATATATACTGGCTTGTTCATATTTTTCTATTATTTGTACCAACTAATTCCTACCATCCATTTTTACGCAATTTTCTTCACATTATTAATTGAACTAAGTTCACTATTAATTCGCATAAAATTTAATGGCATAATAATATTAATTCCGCATAAATGTATAGGCATTTTTTTAACCATAGTAATCTAACCTAACTTAATCTACAAAATTACACCAAAAAATATAGCCAAATGATAGTTATGCCTATCTAAACAGTATGCCAAAAAATATTATGTCAAAGTATTATTATGCCATTAAAAGTTCAGCCTAACTCGTTATGCCAAAATTTTCTTCAGTTTATTAATTAAACTGGGTTCACTATTGATTCGCATAAAATTTAATGGCATAATCATATTAATTCTGCATAAATATATAGGCATATTTTTTTAAACCATAGTATTATAACCTAACTTAATCTACAAAATTACACCGAAAAAATATAGCCAAATGATAGTTATGCCTATCTAAACAGTATGCTAAAAAATATTATATCAAAGTATTATTATGCCATTAAAAGTTATGCCTAACTCGTTATGCCAAAGTACATTAGGAATTTAAAAAATATGCGATTCAAAGGGAACCCATTGAACTGTATGTATGTTACTGTTAATGTGCATAAAGCCAATAACAATCAGATTACCGAAGTAACCTGTAAATTAGGCATACAATGCAAAACGAAAGCAGATGGCAGCGCCACCGTAAGACCTCATCACTACCAATCAGAAAGAGTTAAATTTTCATTATCGATAATGTCAAACACATTTTAACCAATGAAATTGCTTAGGGCATGTGGTGTAAGCGCCATTGGTTTCTCAGTAGTACGTCCTATTAATTGGACCGATCCGTTAAAAAGCTAAGACGTTGTTTAATTTTACCACATTACCTACAGTTAACGACAGGTCAACATGGCAATCGGGTATGAGTGAGTCGTGGAGGGAGGGACGCCCCGCACACCCGCACAGTGCCCGCGCCATCTTAGTCTTAGCGCTGCACGAGTCCACATCGACCGCGTTTATCGGTTTCGATCTCACTCACGTTGTTGCTTGTAATTGTGTATTGAAAATTACTAGAAAATTGCCATGTCGACCTGTCGTTGACTGTAGTTTATCTGCAGATTTCCTAGTTGCAATAAGAGCTCCTACAGATAGCCTATTGTATTACCAACATGTTTGTTTAGTTAGATTGATATTTAGCGCTAACATTTTTCCAACACAATCGTTTAGTCTAGACGCACAGCGTAAGTGCAACAGCTTAACTTTTATAAAATACGTTATAAAGCTGCCATTATATTACGAGATCTAAAACATTTAGGCTCAGTTGCACCAACTAACTATAACCGTAACCATACCGAAATGTCTGTCAAATCAGTACAAATTTGACATAAATATGGCAAGTTAACCGCTATAGTTAGTTGGTGCAACTGAGCCATAGATTTCTGTGTCTAAAACCAAATACGTGCTAAGATTTAGTTAAGATTAAGTTTCTACAACATTCGGAAATAAAAATAACAATATCGTCTCATTCGAAGTTATTGCTTAGCTTAACGTGTTCGTATGGACAAAAGATTGTTTTTCTTATTTCCAGAAGTCGTAGAATAAAATTTTATTGTTATTCCTAGTAAAATCATTCTAGAAATTTTTCCTAACCATATAGGTATGTCATGGTCATGGCGTATAAAACTAAAAAAACTATTGACGTTTCCGACAGTGTGTAACGCTACAGTAATGTCAAATAGCTAAACATAAACATTTACTTATGTCTGTAACTGTGCATAAATACATATTTTCCAGTGCTAGTCACCATGTACTGTGGTGGAGCATGACAATGGACCACCTCACTAGGTATCAGTCGGTTGTAGATGTCCAAGCTAACTCTCGCCTTACAGCCTTTTTTTCTTTGCGAGCAGTACCAGCGAAATCGATTATTCATCCGATAGAAGGTATATTTTCGATACATTAGCACATTGTTTTTTTGTCCAGTTGGAAGTAGCGTGTAAGCTGAAAAAGAAATTGGTTTTACTTTAATACAAATAAGCCTTAAAGTTTATTAAGTACTCTAAATATAATATTTAAATAAAAACGAATACTCTTCGATTATCTAATGTCGCGGGCCGCGTAGCTGCTAAGTGTAACCTCAGCTTGAAACTGAAAGCCGGCCCCAAAATAGTCGGAATAAGACAAGGTAAGTGATGATGACGATAATTACTCAACGTTTTGCAGTCTAGGCCCGTCTTAAATATTACAATAGTAATAATCGATACGCCAATTAAAGCCAGATTCGCACGAACACTTTTTTAATGTTTATTCAACAGAGAAAAAAATATAATGCGCGTTAACAAAGCTCTATCGTGTAAACGCATATACTGCTTGCCATTTGTTATTTAAAGCTGGGTATCCACTATGTTCGCGAACCTCTTGCGCTCCGCGCTCCTGCAACTGCTCCACATAGTGGATACGTTCGCGCTCCTGGTGCGTACAACGGTGCGCGCTCCGAGCTCAACGCTCCAATCGGTGACGGTTTTTTGGGCGAACACAAAGGGGAGCGCAGTCTGTGGAGCATGCGTGTTTCTCATAGAGATACGCGTACCGTCTCCATCAGAGCAGTTGCAGATGCGCAGAGCACAGATGATGCGCGAACATAATTGATACCCGGCTTTAGAACGCTTTTTAACCTTTTCACCGCCACGGACTTCAATAGAAGTTCCAGATTTTCGTGCTTCCAGCGCCACAACTTCATTAGAAGCTCTTCATTTTAACTATGTTATAAAAATAAGTTTACTGTATTTAACAGGTCATCAGCTCATCACTACTGTTTACTATATATTTCGTTATACATTTATAACTTGGCGCTGGCGAGGCATCGCGTTCTGTGTACGTTGGCGGTGAAAAGGTTAAAGCGTGCCAAAAAAGTACTCGTGCGATCAAGCCTTAGTGTTCTCTTGTACTGGTGTATGGTTACAGGATAATGCGCTATATATTTGGATGGATGATCTATCCTGTCAGTCTTCAGAGTCGATGATCAACAGCAGGATACACCAAAGGGAAAAACGTTGAAAATTGGGATATCTGCATGTTACTTACCGCTTTATACCCAAACTACGGCCATACTCGATCGAGCTTGAGAATATTGTAAATTTCAGTAAAACTAGTGTTTTAATACACATTTTTTTAATCAAAATTAATAACCTAAGTACTATAAAACACATTTCTTACTCTTCATAATCTATTAATAGGCCTCGCCAGACAGAGAGCGTGGCAGTCTCTGTGTGACGTCTTCCATACATTTTTATAGTAATTCGCACGCCAAGAGCACGCAATCAACACTCGATGTGAATATCACACCCAGCCACGCTGTCTGTCTGACCAGGCCTAAGCCTTCGGAGTTATAATGCTTACATTTTAATATAAAGACCGTCAGGAGTCAGATAATATTTAGGTGGTGGATGGTTGTGTTTGGTGTCACCAGCCAGCAGCTTCCCTTCTTTGTCTAGTTTCAGCTTGGATTCACATCCTGCTTGCAGTCGTCTGGAGCACCGTAAGGTCCGTCTCGTTTTGTCAGAAAACGAAAATGTGTAATTTTGGAACATAGCCAACGTCTTGCCGCCGATCGAACGTAATAATTTTACCTCTAGAAACAAAGCAGTTTGAGTATAAGCGATATGTCACGTCAATAACTTTCTCTAAAGCAGCGAACACACTCGTGTTTTTGAGCGGAATTCACTATACTGAGTGTTGATTTCCGATAGTTATCGAGAGTTAGCCGAAAAAATATCGATAGTTCTCTCAAAATTAATAAATTAGATAAAAACCTATATTAATCAAAACCAATAATTAATTAGGAAGTTCTCAGTAGTAGCCCGGAGTCTGGATCTGTGCCCGGTTGAAGGCAATAGGCTCGCCCCCTATTACATGGGACTTAGACGTAACTGGCGAAACGAGGGTGTTATTAAAACACCTCTGCCTAACCCTTCGGGGAATACGAGGCGTGTTGTGTGTTAAAACATACATTCCAATCAAAATAGTGTTTTGTTTTAAAAACAAAAACATAATTATTTAGTTTTTTCGTCTTAAGCCCGTTTCGGCGTTCCGTCAGGATCAGACCAGCTTTTGAAAAAATCGTTCGAGATGAGGAATAGTAGTAAAATAACCTATCGATAGCATAAAATACTAATCGATTGTATCGATAGTCGATGATTATCGACTATCGTGTTTACCGTACACTAAGAGGAACATACTGGGAATAAAAATAGACCGATACATGACAGAAACGAGTTTATTCCACTTAATCCAATATAGATACCATACATTTTTCGTAATTAGTTAATTTATATTTATTTTATAATTAATGTAATAATTAATAATGCAAAAACAATACGTCTATAAATGTTTTAAAATATAAGGACCCGCCAAAATACCCGCCAACATTTGAAGGTTGTCTAATGTACATATAAATAATAAATTTTAATATTTACACATTCTAAACAATACCCTTACCATGCATCTATAAAAAAAAGTTATTTTTAAGGTATAACACAAAGAAGTAGAGGACTAAGAGGTACAAAATTACCCAAAAAATCTTAAAAAGTAACATTGAGTGCACAAGGGTGATTTTTGTCAGTGACAATTCACTCTTATCAAGTCTCAAGTCTGGAGGTGCACCCGGTTGTCATGTCTCGTAACGAGCACGCACCGCCATACATACCCATGGACTTGATAAGAGTGACGATATTGTCATGGTGACAAAACTCACCTGTGCACGCTGGCTTTTACTTGTGTATAATATTCTACATTATCGTAATAGTTAATCACACGCCCAACACCGTTATTAATATAGTAGAGTGCAAAAATTACATTTGGGAGCAATGAGTCCAGGTCACCAACATATACCTTAATATCTCGGAAAATATTGTTGAACATCGTTTTTTTATGTTGGTGACCCGGATTCATTGCTCACGAGTATAGACAAAACTATTAAACAGCTGAAATATATCTATTTCATTAAGCCTAAGCAGGCACTTTTATCGGTAACATAAAATGACATTGTTGTTGTATTTTAATTTTCGTGAACAACATTCATATTTATGATTGTTTACGGTTTTACTGACGTGCATTTCTCTGGATTGCCTGACTAGTTTCGGACCCAAACGAAGACCTAAATCATGAGCTGTTCATGCGGAGAGGTCGCGAGTCGAAGTCACCCCAAGTCGGGCAATTTCGAAACATGCACGAGAGTAAAATTATAAACATAAAGAAACGCTGAACAGCACGTGTTAATTCCAGGCCTGATACAAGTCTCTGCTTCATTGTTTACTTGAACGTCTAAGAATCTTATATTTTAGCTATTTTTGTTCTACCCTTACCTACCTATTCTACCTTACCATTAGCATAATTAGCCTATTACTGTCTAATTGCTGACCACGTAGCCATGGGCCTCTTCTCAAAATGAGAACGTCTTTGTCTACCATGCTGGCCTGGTGTGGGTAGGCGGACTACATAATATTACTCTTAGGTGTGCAGGTTTCTTCATGATGTTTCCTTCACCGTTAACGTAATTGATTCATATTTCTAACAATAAATCTACGAAAATTGCATCGCTGTACTCTGATTTTTTGGCCGAGAATTCTTTCTTATAAACACATACTCGCCATTATCTGCCACATGATATTGTGGTGGTTCATGGTTATGTATCGTAATAGCTTCGGTAATTGTGACCTGATCGACATCCATTTTGATCTTTGCTTGGCAGCCGGCTTTCTTCTTCGAGCAGTACCAATGCCGTTTGCTGTGCATCTGGGCGAATGTGTAGCCTCCTAGCATCAGCAAATTGTTCTTCTGGCCAGACGGAATGAGAATGTAACCTGAAAGGTATACAGGTACCTATGAAATATTTTAAGGACCCCATTAAATTCGTTATTTATATCAATGGATAATAGTAACACTAATAATTGTCAAGCAAGACGACAAACTGTATTTATTAACGTAGTGTATTTCTATCTAAAATTTTGCAGTATTTGCAAGATGTAAAATTAAACAGTAATATAGCAAAAAATATAACACTACAATATTTATTATTAACATTGGAGCTAAACATAAACATTTAAATAGCATCAATTCGCATGTCACTCATAGAAAATGGGTATTTTGTATGAACATGCGTACCTATACATGCTTTCACCTTTTTGCATCGATTCAGCTTTCGTAGGCATCAGTCCGCTAAGCACACTATATCAGCGCTGCCAATCGCGGGGAAAATCCCCGATTTGCGGGGAATTGGGGGTCGGTGCGGGGAATTAACAAAATCGGGGAATTTCGGGGAACTGGCACTAATGCCAATATTTTCGGTTGCGTTGTTCGTAAGTGCACCCGAGAAAGGGGAGCGCTAAAAAACAAAGGTCGCCCAACTAGACTATCGCAAAGAATGTTTATAAATGCACCTAAGATAAAGAAGAAATGGAAAGAGCGAGGGGAAGGTCTAAAAAAAAAGGTCGTCCAACTGTCGCTGGACAAGGAGCACCTAAGCGACAGGAGAAACGGAAAAAAAACAACTTTCGCTGGAGGAAAAAGAAGCGGTAAATTTGCAAAAAAGTGAGAGGAGAGTCAAGGTCGTCCAATTGTGGCTTGGGGATGAAAAAAAAAGAAGAAGCGGGGAATCGAGAAATTTTTATTGGCAGCACTGCACTATATATACTTTTGCAGCGGAAAGCAGACGATTACACATGGGATGCGAATAAGGGAAAATCATACAGATTTGTGCGAATCGATGCTGAATAATGTGCGTAGTCTTAATCTTTTTTATTCAAGAAAGAAATTAGTTCAAAAAAGAAAGTTATACCTTATGGACAATTTTCCAATTTTAACCTCTACTTCATAATTCTCTATTCTAATTTTTTCTGTTCCTAATAAACACATACTGCCCGGTAGGAGTAATATGGTATAGTGGGCCGGCATGATTATGAACAGCAAATGCATAGACAAGGGTTTTCCCCTCAGCATCCAGGCTGACCTTGGCCGAACACCCGTTCTTTTTCTGTGAACAGTACCAGAGCCGGTTATTGTTCTTTTGGGAGAATGTATAGCCGTCCATAAGAAGCAACTTTTTCTTTTTTCCATTTGGCACGAAGGTGAATTCTGGAAATAACGTGACAATTTTAAAACCGACTGTAAAAGTCCTCTACGCATTGTCCATCTGTGCTGTCCGTTCGTGCACGATGCACGACGCAGATCGATAGTGCGTATGTTTCCTGGACTGTAAACCATCGTGAATTTTGCTGTCCAGCAAGCCTACGCAAAATAATTGAGAATAAAATGTTGTATAATGAATCAGAGGTTGGTAAAAGAAATAAAACTTCGGTCTATAAATCTGTTCTACAATATCTTTATTGAAATGTTCAAAATCATTTCTAGGTGCATTTTGTACATCGGTATCGGTGCTTCATCATTACTTGACTCATAATATTTCTTATTGGAGAATCACTGTTTCATTTCAATTCATTAATTAGTCAAATATGAACTTCCCATGAACAACAAAATATAAAAATATGTACCTAGAGCTAGGGAGAAATAGTTGAATATGTGAAGATCACGAATTTTATAAAACATATCAGGTACCTATTCTGTATTTACAAACAAAACCCAAATAAAAAAATAAATAAAAAAGCCTTTTTAATTCAGACTTAGAAATCCATAAAATGTTAGTACAGTAAAACTTATGAAACTAGTGTTAGTAGTTGAAACATTATAAATACTTATTTTCTAATTTGGCTATTAACCCAGTGTTGGACGTAACGCGTGTCCAGCCTATCCGCAATAACACCCAGGATACTGTTGGTACTGGCGCGCAACCTGCCGAGCGCCGCGGCCGTCAACGTGTGCGTCCGCGATCATGCCCGACGCACTGCACCAGCGCGGCAGCCCCAACAACGCCCTGAACGCATTGTTATACAAGATTAGTCGGAAAGGGGATACTAAGCCGAAAGGGTGTTAAAGTACCCATAATAATGGATAACTTTTGTTATACAACTTTCCCCAAAAGTCAATAGTTCAAGAGAAATAGCTGTTCAAAGATTTCATAAAAAATACGCTAAATTCTATCTATCCTCAGCTATGATCAGACGTGTTTCCATTTTACGTCATATTTGGGGTTACGGATCAGAAACTTCATTTTCTGAATTCATAACTAAAGCAGGGATGAAGAGTTTTTGAAAAAAGGTAAATAAAAATAATTTTTCATGGAAAAAAATTCATAAAATTTTGAAATTTTAACACTTTCTTTAAAACAATCATAAGTGATACATTAAGTGGCCCGCGGCTTAGTACCCCCTTTCCGACTTACGTTGTATAGGACGCGCAGGGCGCTGAATGATCTGTGCGTATAATGAGCCCACAAGCAGCACGTGTATAGAGAAAAACAATGCGCTCTGAACAGTAAACGTTTAAACCTGCGGGCTATCATGTTCGCTCTGATACACAGCACCCTACGCTCCCTGTCCATGTCCTCATCATCGCGTAGGAGATCAGTGACTATAACATAGCGTTGGAATTATCTCTTATTTTTATATCTTGGCCATCGTCAGACCCTCGACTGCCAAAGTGAAAATTGTTCCGATTAAATGCTTAAACCCTTCTCGCAAACATCTTCTTTAAAATGAAACTTGCCACCATGCTTAGACAAACTCAAACATATTTGTTTAACACATATTTTCCATCCGAAGTAAGGAAGTACTTGCGCCGATCATGATTATGCGTGTTATCCAGATACAATATAGAGCAATTGTCAGCGTCCATCTTGACTCGAGCCTTACAGCCAAGCTTTTTTTGAGAGCAGTACCAGTTCCTTTTGGAATTCATTTGAGCAAACGTGTATCCTCCTACCATTAGCAAATCATTTTTGTGTCCGGATGGCAAGAACTCGAAATCTGGAATGATAAAATCGAAAAAACATATATTCATAAAGGTACCTAAGACCGCACTAGACGGAACTGCACATATATGCATATTGGCCTCGCTGTTCCACTGCAGTAAAGTCACACCTTAAAAGTACTATTATGAACTTTTGGGAATAAAACAATGTAAAATTAAAAGTTTTATACATAAAATGTATTTAAAATATACATGCGTAGCTTACATTTCTGGAAGATTTAAGCAATATGTATGTATATTGTGCCTTAATGAATACTATAATTTTACCAACTTCAGAACTTTTTCTAAGGAATAGATTTCGACGTTTTGGTAGATTTTTAACACACAAGCTGTCAAAATTTAAAACTTATTCCTTGGATAAAAGTTATCCGTCGTTGGTGAAATCGGCCCTTAATGTGATGTCACGAATTATTCTTATTGCTATGACCTTATGACCTTAATGTCTAACTACATAATAATTATACCTCTTCAATCGCAAACATTTCCATATTATTTTTGGAAGCTACTACGAACATAGGTTTTTCTCAAAAAGGGTATAATGAATCTGACAAATAAAAAAAATATGAATCGCACAAACCAGTATAATATATAAATTAATACGTAATAAACGAAGAGTGTATACTTTATTAATTATTTAAGAAGACAAGAGTTACAAAGATTTTTGATAGTACAAAACCATATGAAATATATATGGTAGTTATTAAAAAAATAACAAGCATAAGTAATAGGTACTTACTTTGATTCCATTTTTTACAATTTTCCAATAATAATCATTGACAATATAATTCATTCAATTCGCGTTATAAACTTTTTCTATTTCTTTTGTAACTACTCTTTTCTCCTCTCAAGAGATTGAGTTTTTAACCTCAAAGGCACACTCACACGAACATTCGTAGTGACGTGTTTTCGCGTCAATGCGGACTTCCCCAAACAGCAAAAGACATAACGTGACTGTGCTCACATTCATCGAATCCCGCCTATCTGGCTCCAGTGTAATAACATGTAAAATGTAGAATGACACACAAATATAGGTACATAGTATTACCCAATTCAATTTATTTTTAATTATCCATTATTCACTCCTATAAAACTAAAATTTGATTACTATAACATTACCACAATCATTAATCTACCCACCACCATCATCTATCAGCTCGTTAACCTCCACTGCGCGAACACTGGTATCTAAAACTTAACCACTAATCTTGATATAATATCCATCAGTAACTTTCCTATATACTGGTGGATCATGATCGTGGTCGTTGTTGAAAAATACCACTTCTGTTTCATTCTTGTTCAAGAAGATTCTTGCTTTGCACCCTTTGCCTTTCTTTGAGCAGTACCAGTGTCTTGGTGTCGTTTGAGCAAAAGTAAAACTGTCTGCCATCAACAATCTCTTATTTCCTGTCAGTTGTATGAACTTCACTTTACCTGTGAACAATAACAGTTTAATACAGATTACCGATGTCAAATATGAAAATACAAGGGTTCTTTGAATTAGCATACAAAACATCTCATGATTACTAAGGTATTATTAATAGAAGGGGTTCAAATAAAAAATACTTCAAGTTTAGTTAATTAGATAACAATGTACCTAACCAATACAGAAGCGAAGAGCGCACACAAAGGTCTTGTTATCTAATTAATTAAAGTTTGGGTATTTTTTTATTTAAATGCATTCTATTAATGATATGAGTACCTAGTAACCTAGGGAAAATTAACCAGTTAATTTGAAGTAACCATATACAGTAACTAGTTCATTAACCTAGGATATATTATAATGTGTATGGTCTCATCCGCCTTTTGCGCTAGATAAAGAAGTAGCAGTTAGTTTTTTTAAATAAAATAAATCGTACCATAGTTTTCAAACATTTGCTATTACAATTACCTTTTTTACCTCATGGAGATTGTACTATACTCAAGAACCATTCTAGGTACCGTTAGTTACCGTTTTCTTCCTCACCATCAAATCGCTAGATGTATTATTAACTTAACATTTAGGTACCTCATTGGAGAAAAATAATGATGTAGTAGATGGATGGTCCCAGCAAAGTGTTTTGAGTCTACACAATCCTCCGGGAAATTTACAGAATTAAGGATTGTTTCAGAGGATGAAAAGTTAATAATTAATATCTGGTCAAAAATAAAACTAAAAACTTCAAAAGTTTACTATATTCAGTAGTCTTAAATAATACTTCAGCTGCTCATTTTAATGTAACACCAATTGTGCAGTCTTTTAAACAACGTTCGATCGTGATCATGTTCGTTCTTGATCGACACATTTTCAGATTCATCACAGTTCAGAATGAGGTTTGGCTTACACTCCTTTATTTTTGTGATGAAGTATTGTCAAAAATGAAACCGGCAACCATGAACAGTCTCTTATTGTCCATAAGTACAATAAACTTCATGTTTCCTGCAAATACAAAGTTATTAAGCCAAATGCTATTCATCAATCTATTGAAAGGGAGTTGGTCGTGTAAAAGGTAATATATTGTTTAAAATAAAATGAAAATCTACTTGTAAAATAACGTAAGTATACTTATTTAAATTATTCGTCAGAGTTCGGAACATTAATGGCTAAATACTCAAACGCTACTCAATTTTAAGTTGCCGTTAAGTCTCGTGCTGTCACTGTCTCTCTAAAAAGAGATGAAAGTGACAGCACGAAATGAACGGCAGTTTAAAATTACGTAGCGTTTGAGTATTTGGCTATCATTGTTTAGATTACGTGTATATTTTCGGGATTGCCTGGACAGATACTGGATCGCCATCACAAATGCTGGCCAGTAATAGAAATTAAATTTTAGAAAATCCTTCTTTGTTTTGCACGAGTAAACAATATTAACAACCAAAAATCTAAACCGGGGTCTACTAACAAAATTGTTTTATACATAGTCTTACACCCATATTCTAAGACGTTCCTCGAAAACTTACTCGACTCATACTCGAGTCAGGACGCCTCGAAAACATGTTCAAAATTGTATTCTTAGTCGCAATTTCGAGTGAAATGAGGTTCCTCGACCGAGGGATCCTCAGATGAGTCGAGGTGGAGTGGAGTTATTACGTCATAATTTCGAGGATTTTTGTTTATCTGCATCGTGCAAATAACGCCGCGATAAATAGTTGTAAGGATTATCGTAAGCATATGCGATAGTCTTTAAAATTCATTTTTGTTAGATACGACCTTTGACACTTCCTTCCTTAAGGATGCTTTAAGGTAGGTTCCGAGGTACCTTGAGTTTGACAGATGATTCCTTACTTCGACTGAGGATCTCGAGTCGAGGACGTTTATTCCAACTATAACTACCAACGGTAGTTATAGTGTAGTGAAAAAGGCTGAGTCAACGTGGAGTCGAGTCGAGTAAGTTTTGGAGGAACGTCTTTGAATATGGGTGTTAAATAATACTTAATTCAAAATCTAACATCTAACATAACATCCATTTTCTACTACTTTGTATATCGGTGGATCATGGTCATGTCCATTATTAAGCACCAAAATTTCAGAGAGATCGTGGTTCAGGACGACTCTTGCTTTGCATCCCTTCAGTCTTTTGGAACAATAGAAATAGCGAGGTCTGTATTGGGCGAAGGTGAAACTGTCCACCATCAGCAATTTCTTATTGTCTATTAGAGTTATAAACTTCGCTTTACCTGCAAATATAATCATGTGATTTGTTTTCATCAGTCTGATGAAAGGAGATTGCTTAAAAGGGCACCAAAATCTGGACAATTTTATAAACGGTTCTATTGTTTAAACATGAAGAAAAGATATGTGTAAAACGATTAGCATTTTATTTAAATTTTCATAGAGGGTTTGTTTCACATTGTGTCTAGAAGATTAAAACACAAACGTTTTAACATGATTTACAAAATTTAAGTTTACTAATGGTTAAATGTTATATAGGTACTTGACCACACTTTGCGTTTTATGCCATATTCTACATTCCGGGTTAGATTTCATTTCATTCCATTTTTTCCGAGTATTTTTAAGATTTTACATAGGTACAGTAATGTATTTAACAAAATCCTCCCTTTAAATAAAAGTATAATTTTTCCCGAATACAAATACGTCAGAATAGTACACTACCCTTACTACTTTTGCGTTCTGTGGTTAAAACAAGAAACATGACAAAGAAATTTTGTTGCCATCCAAAACGCTCTCTAGTAAGTTTTCTAAATACTTAGAGCTATGAGATTCTTACATCTCAGAGTACCAAATAATGTCAAACGTATATCTTAAACCTCCTAATTCTGTTATTAATAAACTTGGAATTAGGTTTTTTACTTAGTTTAATTGTGGAAAAGATCATATTATCGATACTAACAAACTCGGAATGTACTCAAACCCCAGGGACATACTGACGCTCTTTACGTTATGATAAATGCACCTAGTGCATCAATTTAGACTAAAGCAGACGTAGCATGACCACCGTAGACAAGGGTTTTGTCGACTGAAGAATATACAAAATGACATAAACATAATGTATGTAATTTGTTCTATTGATCAGTCGACAAAACTCTTGTCTATTGTGGTCATGCTACTCTTGCAGAGGTGGGAGGCGACCTCTTTACACTACAGAACTTATAATACTAGGACTATTCACGTTACAGACGCAGACGGGTGCAACAAGTTCAATGCAAATTATAAAACTCCCGTTCGCCAAACAAAGACGTTGGAATCGCAGCGCGTACGCCGCAACGCATGCACAACTCAGGCGCTACACGCTTGTTATTAAATAATTTCAACCCGATATTTTTACATAATATCCACTATCAATTTTTTGATAAATCGGAGGGTTATGATTATGGTCATTATCTATAAAAATCACTTCAGTTTCGTCAACGCTCAGGTAGACTCTCGCTTTGCAGCCTTTGCTCTTCTTGGAGCAATACCAGTGCTTTGGCGTTACTTGAGCAAAGGTAAAATTTCCGGCCATCAACAGTCTCTTGTTACCTTTCAAATTTATGAACTTCACGTTGTCTGTAAAAGATAAAAAAAGTATTGTCATAGAGATACAAATGAAATAATATATTACCAAAAAGGTGTATGATGAATATGCAGTAAACTGACATCAAAACACTGGTTAATATTAAAATATTAGATTTACCGTTGATTCTGATCTTCTGTCTTGGGAATAAGAGCGGCTGAACCATAACACATAACTTCTCGGAAGTTTCATTACAGATGAGTTTTACAAATGTGTTTGTTTATGTAAGTAGGTACAGTAGGCGTGCGAGTTGAATGCAGTCGGAGCCTGAGGTAAAGCTCGCCCCCGCCGTCCGCCCTCCTCGCGTTACACACCCGCAAATGTAATGCTGTCCTTGTCATCTAACAGCACTAGCGCATTCCTCATCTCTGCATTCAATTCGCACGCCTACTGGATGGATTTTAGTGTAAGTATGGGAAGACAAACGCGCGTTTGTATTTCTGTGTATCATCAATCTTATCTTATTTTACAATGATTTGTTAGCTAAGTTTTGATGACATTTAATTATGTCAATTGTTTTATATAGTTTAGCTTCCTTTTCACTTTTGTAAATGTGAGAACTTTGTGGACCTGCATCTATAAATTTGTAAATTACTACAATATTATTCATATTACTTTTTTTTTAATTTTATTTTTGTTTGTTAGTTTTTGTACTCAAGTCTTTTAGTACTATATTACTCATTGGTCTGTGGTCAGGACCTCATTGTTCTCTCACTATCCTAAATCATTGTACTGTATCCACTGAAATTGTTAAAGGTATTATTTTTAAAAGAGTAACCATGGAGTTTCTTGCCGGCTCTTCTCCATAGGAAACAACTAATTGGAACCGTGCACCTAAATTCGACGTTTCATAAGCACCTGTATTGGTTTATGTGAAATAAAAATTTTTGATTTGATTTGATTTGAATCAATTGCTTTTCATCAATTTGTTGCAATGGAATCGATCGTTTAAAGGAACGTTAGTTTCAATACTTTTGTCTATGGTAGGTATTTTATTAAACTATAATTTAAAGCTTCTTGCACAATAACATATTTATTTATATTATTTTAAAGAATATTCCTTCACCACAATGTCACTTGGGATAAAACCAAAGCCTACCTAGTATAAAAAAATAAAAAAAATACTGTCACAAGCTTTTTTTTGAGAATTTTATTGGCTTTATCGTTTGGGTTTAGGAACCCTTACAATTTTTACAAATCTGACTGTCTTTGATTTTTTCCCCCAAAACAAAGTACCAATTACTTATAATTTTACACAAGTAAAACTAAAATTAGAAAAAAATATAGGCCATAGCATAATTCTTTAAAATTTGAAATGTTAAAATATACTTGAGACCTGCAGTCAGGGTTCCCTAGTTAAAATAAAAATTCAACGGGTTATTTTGTAATAAAATCCACTGTTAAGTTTTTTATAAATTGGCGGTTCATGATTATGTTCATTAAACATAAAAAGCCATTCAGTTTCATCAAGGTTCAAGGAGACTTTTGCTTTGCAGCCTTTGTTCTTCTTGGAACAATACCACTGCTTGGCCGTTGCTTGAACGAAGGCAACATTATCAGCCATCAACAATCTTGTATTATTTTTCAATTTTATAAACTTCACTTTGCTTTTAAAAGATAATAAAGATATTATAGGTACAAATACAATAAATAATTTATTGTCAAAATGTCAATAATTTATGTAGTTACAATAAACTTAAGGCTAAGCCACATCTGAAGGAAGATACGTCGCCGACCTTCCGTTGGTACACACAATTCCATATAAACATCTCACACCTTACACATTTGACCGAAGAGGCGTTACTAAAATTCCTCGAGTAAATTACGCAACAATATCGTCGCCGATCTCCCGTCAGATGTGGCTTAGCCCTTACACCGCATCACGGATTAGTGTTATCATATCAGGTTTGTCTTTAATTCCCAAATTAAGAAGGGCATCAGCATCGGCAGTATTGGGAAATATAGTGCGATTGTATAGTAAATTAGTAACGCATAACGATTAATTCAGTAATTTCGACGAATGCTGTCGACTTGCTAACGTAAACGTAACGTTAAGGATGATTTCCACATAATGGCTCGCATCGCATCGGATCGGAATGGATTCTACAATCTTTAAACGATATTAAATCGTGTACACAGTATTTAAAGTCTATATTGCCAAGCCGCGCACAGCAGCTTGACCGCGGGCGTCTTCCGCGACACGCGATCGTACCTGAAAGTATGCTGCGACGCGCAATCGGCTCCGTTCGCCTGTAGTCGTATCAGACCGGATCTTTTAAAAAATTAGAACACGTCAACACGGTGGAAATGAAACTATTTGACTAGGCGCAGAAACGGATACGTTCGCAAGCGACGGTATGGAGCCGATTGTATGCGTCGACATCCTGCCGGTCCCGATCGGCTGTCGCCGCATCCGTTCGTATCCTTTCCGATCCGATGCGAGCCATTTGGTGGAAATCATCCCTTAATGTTAGTGAATTTTGAATCCGAAATACTCGTTTCGCACATACTATTAAATTAAATTGAAAACTTTATTCATATTATCTATGTATGATACAAATTGTGCATGTCGCAAAAAAATTACCAAAATGTTATAGGACAGTTGTATTTTCGATGCAAAATTCGGTTTTATTAGCGATATGTTTACGATACTATACGTCAAACGTTTGAGCTAGGCCTACAGCGTGCTGAGCTTTCGCTACAACTTTTCCCACTTCCGCAAGTCATAACACAGAACTGTATCAATGTCTGATTGCTGATAGATTTACAACAAGTAATGAAGAAAGCCAAGGGTATACATAGTTAATTCTATTTATTTTATTTTTGTTACATAAACCATTATTGATCATATCACTATGATATAAAATAAGATATTTTTATTTCTAATCAAGTATTTATTTACTTTTCGCAAAGTTCAACGCTTTGCTCTTATCGTGTTACCGCTTTGTAATCAAAACATATTATATCTGATTCAACATCCCATGGAGTTATTGTAAGATCCGCTTTAGATCCTTTTATATGGTCCATCTTTTAATTGCTTATATTTTCTTCTTGGCGGATGTGAATGTTCGTTACGGATAGTGGCAATGTTCCCAAATTCATCCAGTCTCAGTCTCGCAGTGCAGTACCGCATTTTGGTTGAACAAACCCATACTAAATCATGGCCCGAAACTTTTGTAAACGTATAACTGTCAACTAGGATGAGATCATTTCCTCTTTGGGATTTAACAATCATATATGGAATATCTGGACGCTGAGTGGAGAATCCTGTCAAAGTATAACAAAGTATTAACTAAGGTATGATGATCATTAAAGCATAATGGTGATGTTAAACCGGCGACTAAAATCGCCGATTGTGGGCAGAATCCGGCAATTTTGACATCACGGCCACGTAGGGTACAGTTCGCGACAGGTCGACATGGCAATTTTCTAGTCATTTTCAATACACAACTACAAGCAACAACGTGACCGAGATCGAAATCGATAAACGCGATCGATGCGGACTCGTACAACGCTAAGACTAAAACGGCACGGGTGCTGTGCGGGTGTCCACTCATACCCGATTGCCATGTCGACCTGTCCCGGACTGTAGGTAATAAACAGTCAATGGCGTCGATTCTATTGCACATTTTGACAGTACTAAACTAGACTAAACGCAACTGTCACTTTCTTTTTCTATTGAAACAGAAAGAGACAAACATCCTTTGTTTAGTTTAGTCCTGTCAAAGTGCGCAACAGAATCGACACCAATATCAGACTAAGTCCCTAAAATCGTAACGACCGATATGGAGCTACTTACAGCAGTTACTTGCTTTAGTAAGATGTTGGAACATTTCTTACAATTTCATCTCTAAAGATGATTATTAAATTATCTTGGGAGGTGATCACTCTTTCAACGTTTTCAATACGTCTCGTGCACCCTGGGCAGTCAGCCGCGCTACCAACTTTGCTGACTGGCTAACATTACCACCTCGGCAGGAGCTAATTGTCGTATAGCTTGTGCAGATACCAAAGAAGAATAATAAAAGAGAATATAAGAACGAAGGTATGATATTAAAACAAAATTTGATGGTTTTTACTGATATTTATTGAACTTATTTTTTTCATAACAGTCTAAAGATTTATTAAGCTTTGCTATTACTCCTAAGGAGCAAGGGGTTCGCAATCAAAACTTTATTCTTGTTCAAAATACAACAGATTTAATGTGAGAACCTACGTAATAGGGTTGTGGTTTTTTTAATTATAATATTTGAAACTATATATTACAAAAACAGTGAAACAACTAATTAAAAATTTAATAAAATTCCACACTTAAAAACAATTTCATATTGTTCACTACACAGAGACAGCATTATAAAGCGACGACGACAAAACCTGTGCACTTCATATTAACTTCACACCGATTCGGGACAGATAATTTAATACTATAAACTCCGAATAATATCTGTTTCGAGCTAAAATCACAAAAAATGTCCCCTCAAAAAACTTTAAAAGCGTATATATCTCCCTTAATCTTAGATCGATTTGAATTATTTTTTCTTCGAAATAATATTAAATTCTTTGTATTTTTTTACCGTAGTCTACTACCCTATTGAGCCTTATGTACCGTCCATCTTTTAGTTTCTTATATCTTTTTGGCGGATGAGAATGATCGTTAGTGATACTTGCAATGTTCCCAAATTCGTCCAGTTTGAGTCT
The DNA here is from genome assembly GCA_910594945.2 of Amphipyra berbera. Classification (NCBI taxonomy): domain Eukaryota; kingdom Metazoa; phylum Arthropoda; class Insecta; order Lepidoptera; family Noctuidae; genus Amphipyra; species Amphipyra berbera. The sequence continues at coordinate 16,298,645 of OU343128.1, read as the reverse complement.
CGCTTTGCAGTTCCGCATTTTAGTTGAACAAACCCATACGAAATCATTGTTCGAAGCCTTTGTAAATGTGTAACTGTCAACTAGGATGAGATCATTGCCTCTTTGGGATTTAACAATCACATATGGGGCATGCGGATGCTGAGTGGAATATCCTGTCAAAAAAAGGATAAAGTTAGATATAAATTGAGTGCTCTTACACCATCGCTTTAATTGCCGAATGGCGGCAATTTTGAAGTCCAGCGACATGCAACAGCATAGAGCAACAGCTTATATCAGACACACTTGCCGAAATCGTATGAAACGACTTACAGCAATTAGTTACTGCACTCTGTACGGAAATTATTGCTAACGGGCTATTCATTTACCTAAAAATTGTTTTTGTAACAGCTTATTTATAGGAGACATTTTGTTACCCAGGCATAAATAAGTACGTTGTAATAAATATAGAAATAAGAATATGTTTATTACAAAATTTACAAAAACTACTACAAAGGAAACTAAAGAACGTACAGTACGCAGGTGAACTGCATGCAGAGCTGAGGTATGCGTTAGTGCTGAAGATGACAATGCCAGCACTACGTTTGTGGGAGTGTGAGCGAAGAATGCGGATGGTGGTGAGAGTCTCACCTCAGGCCCCGAAGAAAGAAAGAAAATAATTTATTTGAGTCTCGTTACAGAAATACAGACATACAAACATAAAATAAAAAATCAATAATATACACAAGTTATATGCCTCTATCAGTCAAAAAAAGGAGCCCATCTCAGCATAATGCTGCTACACCGAAGTATAGCAGCGCTGGTTTTCGGATGGGTCCTGTAGTGAAGCCACGGGCAGCCACGTGCAAATACAAAAATTAATAAATTAATTACATAAATAAAATAAAGAAAAGAAAAGAATGAGAGATAAAATAAAATAAGATGCTTTTTATTTCTTAACTTATTTACATTTATTGGTAAGGCTTTGCATTTACATATCAGGAGCTGGTGCTTCGCAATTAAACCTTTATTATTCTGTAAAATCAGAATAGAATAGAATAATTTTCTAAAATAATAATATTGTATGCTTACTGTAACTAGAATATTTAACATAGGTATTTAAATAGTGGTCCCCAAACTAGGCAGCGCCTGTATCTTGAGGGCCTGAGTTGCATCATCTTAAATTTTAATTCGAGACATGAAATGTTTGCGTTAACTTAAATTTAATTTCAGGATGTTTTAAAATGGACAGAATCCTTAATTAAATAAGGGTAGGGAACTATCTAGATAAAATAAAAATAAATTGAACAAAATAAAATATTTCTAAATAATGTTGTAGTGTGTGTAGTGTGCGTGTGTGTGTGTGTGTGTGTGGTTGTGGGTGTTTGCGTGTGTGTGTGTGTGTGGGTGTGTGCGTGTGTGTGGGGGGGGTGGGTGTGTGAGTGTATGTGTGAGTGTCATTCGTCAAATCAAACGGTCAATTCGACAATCAACTTAATTAGTGAGTGATTGTCGGTGTGAGTGGCACATTTGTATCATGTATTTGTTTTGTAAGTTAGTTCATAAGATCTAATGTGAAACTGTTTGTTAGTCCCAAATACATAAATAAAATAAAAAATTAGATCCTTATGTACTCTCCGTCTTTCAATTTCTTATATTTTTTTGGCGGGTGACAATGTTCGTTACTGATATCGGTGATTTTTCCCATTTCGTCCAATTTAAGTTTCGCTTTGCAACCCAGTGATCTTGTTGAACAAACCCACAGGAACTCATTCTTTGAATTCTTCGTGAATGTAAAATTGTTAACCAGGATGAGATCTTTGCCTCGTTGAGATTTGACAAATACATAGGGTATATCCGAAGGTAGAGTGGAAGATCCTGTCAAAAAAAAAATTGTATAAGATAGTAACCAAGTTGTAATATTTATTGTGGGATGTCAACCGCATATTAATGTAATATCATAAATGTGCCGTGTACGCCGCGTGTGCGCATTTGAAACAATTCAAACCATGAATATTACCTATAGCTCCTTTCGTATCGACATCTGCAATAGTAGTAACGTTAAATAGATAAGAAAAAATTATGGGATTTTAAGGATCGGGGCTGCAGAATTATTAAGTATTATATTATAATATAGTATAGTCCATAAAAATAAATAATAAGTTACCTGAATTAAAAAAAATAAGAAAACTTACACAATTATTATTAAAAAAGTGCTATTACAATAAATGAATAATTTTAGATGCAATATTATTTAACAATAATACTAAGAACAGAAATTATATTTATTTAAAAATTTGATAATTTCGTTTAATAACACTAGAAATAGGTATAGGTACGACCAAATATTATTGTGTTTGGTCGTTATTGGTCTTAATGACATTTCAGCAGTAAAAATAAAGTAATGACGATGTTGAGTTGATTTGTTTCATTGAAAATAAGCCACCATGATAGCTATTGTAGTACATTGAAATAGCCTCCTAATGACATAAGTGTGGTCGTTATTAGCCTTGAGGACCAGGTTCAATACATTCTTGCCTTTAAATTACATTAGTAAAATAAATCTCAACAATATTATAATAGTACGTAACTTAAATAATTTTGCAAGAACCGAGTCTTATACAACATAGAGGAGACCTCACTCCAGCAAAGACAGCGACAGTCTGACTTGATTGATTGTTATATTTTTATTCAAAAGCTCTGGTCGCACCTAATATTTATTCATGATACTAGTATCTTACACAAACCAGTTATATCTAAAAAAGGCTACCGTTTTCTTGTCCACAAACACGACCTTACTTGCCCAAGCTGTCGCAATTTCGCAAGGAAAAGTTTTGATTGCTATTAAAATTATTTAATTTTTTAAAGCTTATATTTATTCTTTCTTATTTATATGTTTTGGCAATGCAAAGCATTTTAGCAACTAGGACGAGATCATTGCGTCTTTGAAATTTAACTATCATATATGGACAACCGGCAGCTAAGTGGAATATCCCGCCAAAAAAAGGATAAGTTGGATAATTAAATGTAAGTGCTCTTACACCGTCGATTAAATTGCTGAATTGTGGCAAGCCAATATCGGGCATACTTGTCGAAATTGTATAGATTACAAGCGACTTACTTGCGACCTACAACAATTAGTTACTACACTCTGTTCGGCAATTATTGCTAACGGGCTTAACTTACCTACAAATGGTCTCTGTAACAGCAGTTTTACAGGAGACATTTTGTCACCCAGGCATAAATTTGTTGTAATAAATATCAATATAGAAGTAAAAACATATTTATTACAAATAACTACTACAAAGAAACAGAAGAACATACAGTACGCACGCGAACTGAATGCAGCCCTGAGGAATGTGTGTGGAAATGCATTAGTGCTGAAGATGACAAGAACAGCACTACATTTGCGGGCGTGTGAGCGAAGCGTGCGGACGGCGGTGAGAGCCTCACCTCATGCCCCGAATGCATTCAATTCGCGCGCGTACTGTAGGTATAATGCTACAATAAAATGAGATGTTTTTTATTTCTTAACTTATTTACATTTATTGATAAAGGCCAATGCTTTGTTCTGACTCGTAAGGAGCTAGTGCTTCGCAATTAAAGCCTTATTCTTATTCTAAAACGGTCATTGCGACAATCAACTCAATTAGATCCTTATGTACTCTCCGTCTTTTAGTTTTTTATATTTTCTTGGCGGATGACAATGTTCATTACTGATATCGGTGATCGTTCCAAATTTGTCCAATCTGAGTTTCGCTTTGCAACCCTGTGATCTTGATGAACAATTCCACAGGAACTCATTGTTTGAATTCTTCGTGAATGCAAAATTGTTAACCAGGATGAGATCTTTGCCTCGTTGAGATTTGACAACTACGTAGGGTATAGCCGAAGGTAGAGTGGAAGATCCTGTCAAAAAAATATTGTATAAGATAGTAACCAAGTTGTAATATTTATTGTGGGATGTCAACCGCATATTGGGTAAATATACATTTTAATATAAATGTGCCGTGTCAGCCGCGTGTGCGCATTTGAAACAATTCGAAGCATGAATATGATAGCCCCTTTCGTATCGACACCTGCAATAGAGGTAACTTTAAATAGAGTAGAAAAATAATGGGATTTTAAGGATTATGGCTGCAGAATTATTAAGTAAGAGTCTACCTACTAAAAAAAAGATGATTTTTTATGTAAATAGTTATTTGATAGTGTACCGTTAACCAAAGTATTTTATTATATTCTATAAAATTACACTCAGCAGAATTAGTGTACCACGCTCTTAGAATTTGTAATTAAAAACGCCAAGTACCTACTTACTAAATATAATGTGTAAAGAAAATGACTTATACTTTACATAACAAAGGAGGATCAGACAAAGTGGTCCTCAAGACCAATAACGACCAAACATAATGTCATTAGAAAGATATTTCAATGTACTACAATAGTTATCATAGTGGCTCATGTCAAATAGCAGTGAGAAAAAATTAATGACGATGTTGAGTTGATTTGTTTAATTGAAATAAGCCACCATAATAGCAATTGTAGTACATTGAAATAGCTTCTTAATGACATAAGTGTGGTCGCTAAATGGTCTTGAGGACCAGATTCAATACATTCTTGCCTTTAATGCACATTAGGAAAATAAATATCAAAAATATTATAATCGTATGTAACTTAAAGCATTTTGCGAGAATCGAGTATTCTCAACTTAGAGGAGAGCTCACTCCAGCAAAGACAGCGACCGTCTGACTTGATTGATTGTTATATTTTTACTCAAAATGCTTGTAATGTGGTCATTATTTTGACAACCTTCTTTGAGCAAAGTCGACCTTTACGCGCTACTTGAATAAGCGCCAGCAAAGTTGTATGGAAATGTATTGCTATTGAGTTTTAGCCACCAGCAATTTCCTTTGAAAATCCATTATTGTCGAGTTTTGTTTCAAAAATAGTCTGGTGCAAAAAGATTTTATTCAGAATTTGGCAGTATAGGTACAGCTATTTTTTATTTTTTTATTCTTACTATAGGTACTTAGCTGGTTTTATTTAAATTACAAACAATTTTGAGTAAAGCACTATACAAGCCTTGGTCCGCAATGACTGCGTTGCTGGCCACGCTATAATGGCCTCAAGCTTAGTTTAGCTACGCTCTCGGCCTTCAAGCTTGGTCATCATTGCAGTCCTTGCTGTCCGCGCTATAAAGGCCTCGAACTCCGGCCTCGGCCTTTATTCCAGCTTGTCTATCTTCATAGCGGTCAGCATTGCAGCCCTTCAGCTGCAATACTGACTGCGCTGTGTTGGCCTAGAGCTGCGCTTTCGGCCATCATCAGCGCTGCCAGCAACGCAATCATTACAGACCGCGGCAGTAATGTACTATTATTCAAAAGCTCTGGTTGCATGTAGTCTTTTTTCATGATACGAGTACCTTACACAAAGAGTTCTTTTTTTTAAAAGCTACCGTTTTCTCCTCGAGCGCGATCTTACTTGCCCAAGCTGTCGCAAGTCCACAAGAAAAATGTGTAGCCATAAGATTATGTTTGGTTGCTATTTATTTTATTTTTAGGCTTATATTTATTATTTCCTTTTATATATTTTGGCAATGCATAGCATTTTCCATTATTCATTTGAATGAACTCTCTTGGTGGATGGCTATGGGAGTTGTGAAAATCTACGATTTGTTGTTCAGAGTTCAGTCGGAGTTTCGCCTTGCAGTCCTGGGCTCGCGTCGAGCACACCCAATAGTCCAACCTAAGTTTATTAAATGTGTAGCCGCCGACTAAAATGAGGGCCCTCCCTCGTTGCGATGTAGTCATTTTATAGTGAATACCTGAAAAGGATTTCCACGTTTCAGCTAACTTATACTTAAGATTTTGTATAATCTATATTACACGATTTTTATGTTATATCAGGAACATAGTAGGCACTTGTTATAGACATAAATACTGCACGTGGATGAGTTAAAGTGTCTCCAGACTTGTGGTGCACAATCTATTTTGATTCATTGAAACAAGTTTCGCGAATTCTAACGTTTATTACACTAATAGATAATAATATAGTTATAAAAACGTTTACATAATTAATCCAACAAGACATTATACTAGAAAAGAAGAAAAAGTTTGATAATATCTACAACTACATAAAATACAAATTAATTTCCATAAAATTTATTAGTATTTACGTGCCAGTTTTTCAATCGTCAGATAACTTTTATCTGAGAAATGAATATGGCGGTTTGACAGTTTTTGTAGGGAACATATGTCAAACCGCCATATTTATTCCTCAGATAAAAGTTATATGACGATTGAAAAATTGGCCCTAAAGGAAATTTTAATTATCTTCCAGCTAAAAATAGTCGTAAGACAGCAAAGATCAATTGTTTTTAGTTCTTACATTGGCGAGATCCGACGAATATTTCCGTACATTACAAATTGTCCATTGTTCTTTGTGTAATACTTCCTTGGGGGATGACAGTGTTCGTCGTATATATCAGTATGGTTGATGACACTATTAGAGTCGACTCTGATTCTTGCTTTGCATTTTGGCCTATTCGTCGAACAACCCCAAAAGTTAATACTCATCCGCGAATACGTGTAACCGTCGATTAGAATTAGGTCCTTCCCTCTTTGTGATTTGATCAATTCATACTTAATACCTGAAAACGATATCCAAATATTAACCAAGTCCTTCATTTATAATACACACATGTAGATTATATTTTTAAATATCTCATTATCTTATATAAAAAAGAACAAATCTGTCTGAGGAAAACGAGAAGATTTCTTTAAACTCTTTATTCATAATATGGAACTCTACCGATTTCATTCCAAAATTTTATTTTTGAATACGGACACGTACTTATATTGGCCCAGATTCTAGATGAATTAAGAATTACATGACTAATTTTAATACTGTCATCAGCAAAATTTTAATAGGCTTTAGTGCAGTCCAGCCTCTTTGGTGCCTCTTATATTATATTAGATTATGATGATGATAATGAAACCAATTTGATAATAAATAAAAAGGAAAATAATCCTCCAGTGATGTATTTAAAAAACTAAGTAAGATTTTTTAAATGTCACGTGTTTTATCATAAAAAAGCTACAAACAGAATATAAGTACTTTAATTTTTAATTCCAGTTTCAAATGACTCTAAAATATTGTTTACCCTTTTATCAAATTGGTTTAGGCTAGAGAATACATACTAATATTTAAAGGAATACAATGTACTTTGTGCCCTTGAAATGTTATCAATCAATGATAAGTTACACCTTATGCATGGTTTCATGTAGCGGTAAAGTGTTGCAGCTTTCTATAGTTGGACCGTCAATTAGATGCCGTAACTTGACAGTTCAAAGCAAAATAATGATACCATACTAAAACTAATAGTGTTGGGGTAGTGAACGATTTTACGAAAAGAACGAATACGAAAAATAGTTCAATTTAAACAAATCTCTACAAATTCGTTTGCAATGTTAGAATAAAAAGGAGGAACAGAAATACTCTCTGTATTTATGTTAAAATAATAAAATGAAATAATTAAAGAGTATTTATATATGCCTCGGTATAAAATGATTTAATCTAAAGCCGAATTCCCAAGTTTATTGTGCTGGGTGATGTTTACGTAATATATTAGTATTTAGTGTGTGTATTTAATATATAATTTGCATATAAGTACGTTATTAAGTTCATTTGATTTTATTCATTCTTTTTATCACCTCACTACCTGTCTTTTGTTAAAAACTGGTATCCCTCTAATTGTCAAGTTACTGCATCGAATTAATGGTCCAACTATAGTTATAATATAAAAATACAAATTAATTTTCTTGCCTTTTATTTTATTGTTTCAATAGTAGGTACTAAATATACTATAGGACTATTAGTTTCTTATATTATATCGAAAATACCTTTTTTTAGATTTCGGTCAATAACTATAAAAGTATGACTTCCCCATCGGGCGATTTATAGTAGCTCCTTCGTGGATGGCCATGAATATTAACAACTTGTTTGATCACGCCATTCGAACCCATCTTCAGTTTCACTTTGCAGTCTCTTATCGAACATGTCCAGGTATTTAAACTAGATTTCGAAAACGTGTATCCCTCGACTAGAATTAGATCTCGTGATTTTCGTGATTTAACCAAATCATATTTAAGACCTGAAATAAATATTGGCATGTTAATCAATCAAGAATATTATTAGAATATTATTTATTACGTTATAGTCTGTATGATTTAGATTTGTTTTTTTTTTCATGCTTCATTTTTATATGCCTTTAATGGGGTAGCACACTGGGTAACTAATGGCGCCACCATCGCTGGTACTAACGCAATTTCATTAGTTAAAGTTTGTGTGACATTATTGCCAATGGTAATTTAACCCGTTCCGATTGGTTGTAATTGGTACCAGCGAGGGTGGCGCTATCTGAAATTAGCTTTGCCTGTACCTCCCCATTGGCTGATCATAGAGCACCTAAAACTTTATTATTTATGTACCATCCATTTCACCTACGTATCACAAATAAAATTCTGATTTTGATTCAATCAAGTCAGTCTATCGCAAAACGGTGAAGGAAAATTTCTCGACGGGATGTGAAGCCAAGTCAAAGGCCCATGGGCAAAACGACGAAAAGTAGAAGAAGTCTATCGCAGTCCACAGACGGACATAGGCTTCTACCATATGTCACCACAACAATCGACATAATATAAATGTTAAGGTTAAATACGGCGGCGGCCTTAGCAATAGAATATAGTTTCTTGTGAGAATTTAAATTGGAATTTCAATATCTTCATTACAAAGACACTAATAGATAATGAGATTATTAGAAGGTGGTATTGAAAAAAAGATGAATGAGTTGTGTAAAGGATGATATGGGTAAGAAAGGTGTGAGTACTGAGATGACGGCTGATAAAGGAGAATGGAAGAGAAATACATGTTGTGCCGACCCCTCCTAGTGTGGGATAAGGGCAGGGAGATGAAGATTAGAAAGCGGTATTCTTGGATACGGCGCTTATTGTTAGATTCCACTTTCTGAAGACCTGACCACCGGGAGTTTGGACCCTGTTCCCAATGCCGATGGGAGCCACTCTTTTTATTTACTATTTCAAGACAAAATCAATTATCAAAATAATAGGATAGGAAAATGATAACAGTGAAGTAATTTATTATATTACATAAGTACATTTTATCTTTGATGAATTTAGAAAAAAAAATACTATCGTGTCACGCACGTCATTGTGATAATCCCTTGAACATCATCTGGAAAGAAAGATTCTTCCTCATATATCAAAAGAATAATGCTAACATCACCTCGCTTAGCGAACGAATTGGAATCACAGTAGGATGTTATAAAGCTAAGGAGGATGCTGCTTCTTAGGGCCTGCGCACTGGTCCGGCATGGCAAAGGATTTTAGAAGCTCAAATAATTTTAGACCTTATTGTAATACCCTTTAGGACTCGTATTAACCGTACCGGATGCTTCAGATGTATGTACGTCGTACGTCGGGCACGACGTAGCATCCCGCGGTATGCTAAGCAAATTTGAGTGCTAATAGTAATAAAATTAGGCTTAAAATTATTTGAGCTTAAAAAATCCTTTGCCATGGCGTGCCGCCTGTGGGCGCAAGCCTTGTCCTTCTGACGTGCTACCAGCAAACGTTTTTTTTCTGTTATTTTTTCTTTCATTATCTTCACAAAAGTATGATTCTTCCATCTGGCGAATTATAGTACTTCCTTCGTGGATGGCAATGAGTATTATCAATTTTTTTGATTACACCATCCGTCCTCATCTTGAGTTTCGCATTGCAGATTCTTGTCGTACAAGTCCAGGTGTTTAAACTAGTTTTTGAAAACGTGTAGCCCTCAACTAAAATTAGATTTCGTGATTTCCTTGATTTAACCCATTGATAATGAAGACCTGAAAAAAATGTTGACATATGGATCAATCAATCAAGTCAGTCTACAGTCCGGACCTAGGCTTCTCCCAAACGACGTCACATCACTCGACATAATAAGAATATAAAGTTCAAAATTTAAATACATTTGACTAAGGTGAAACAAGATGTACATGAGGTACTCCATCAACCCACTTAAATAAAAACGGTGTATTTTTAGCTTGTGTACTAGTAAGAACATAATAGTATTTTTATACGATAACTAGCTGTGTCCTCACGGCTCCGCCCGTAGCCTATGGTACTCAGTGATAATGTAGCTTTCTAACGGCATAATAATTTTTGAAATCGGTCCAGTAGTTTTTAAGTTTATTCGTTACATACAAAAATACAAATCTTTCTTCTTTATAATATTAGTATAGATAAAATTAAAGGAGTGAATAAAAACAAATTATTTATTCTAAAATATACATTTTAACACTGATGAACAAAATACTATCATACAAACCTTTTACGTCCGTCGGTAAGAAAGAAAGAGTTTCCTCATAGTAAGGATAGTAAGAATAAACGCTTAGAAAACTTTTTAACGGTTTTATCTTACAGTACTCTACCGCATCATGATTTGAAGATTGAAGGTTGAAAATTGAAATTATTATATTGTTGTATTGTCATGGGAATTGAATTTGAGTGCGAAGTTTCAGGAGAATCGGTTAAGCAGAAGTAATTTAAAAATTTGTCGCAAGATTTGAAACAAATAAATACATGAAGTGAAGCTAATTAAAGCCGTTTAATAAACCGCATCACTCTTGGTCCAATATGGCCCCCGTGAAGCAGATTCGTTTGTCGATGAGTGCCTTCTCGTCGATACGACGCTCAACCCTGCATTGCCAAGCTGGTACGGCTGATTTCTGTCGTGTACCTCTTTTACTATCGTCAATAACGAATTTATTCACACAAAATATAGTGACTAAGATAACGATATCAGGGTCTCATATTTTTCCATAAAGATATTCGAAACACACAGGTATGCATCTATTAGTTATTAAGTACAGAATTATAATATTACTAGCTTTTACCCGCGGCTTCGCTCACGTGGAATTAACATGATGTTTTTCCAGGACCAAAAGTAGCCTATGTTACTCTCCATCCTTTCAACTAACTCTATGCCGAAAATCAAGTCGATTGGTTGCTTAGTTAGGGCGTGAAGGAAGGACAAACAAACAAACAAACAAACACACTTTCGCATTTATAATATTAGTATGGATTAGACATAAAGTAAGATTCACATACATCCGATACAATTTAAAAATACATTTATTTTGTAAGATTATAAATGTATTATTAATTCTCTATTTACATACATACATATAAAATATAATTTAACATCACGCCTTGTATTCCCCGAAGGGTTCGGCAGAGGTGTTTTTAGTACACCCTCCTTTCGCCAGTTATGTTTAAGTCCCATGTAACAGGGGGCGAGCCTATTGCCATTAACCGGGCGCAATACCAGACTCCGGGCTGCTACTGAGAAATTCCTAATGGTAAAACCCAATAACACTGCCCGACCTGAGGATCGAACCCAAGATCCTATGCTCAGCAGTCGCACTTGCGACCACTAGACCAACAAGGCAGTCATACATACATATAATCACGCCTATAATCTCCGTAGGGTTAGGCAGAGGTGTTCTCCTTTTACAGGAGTCGATACACCCAATTTTCGCAAATGGTATTGAGTCCCATGTAAAAGGTAGCGAGCCTATTGCCATTCATCGGGCACGGACCGGGTTCGTCAGCTTCTACGACTCGCTTTCCCGGCGACGGAGAGGAATTGTGTTCTTAATCCGTCCTCCCACGGAGGTTATCTATTAATTTGTGTTTTATATGCCAATATTTCATTAGTTTAGTCTTGATTCTTGTCTTGACTTTGAACTATCTTATAGGTAAAGGAGAACCAGACAAAGTGATCCTTAATACCAATTACGACGACACACGACACATTGACGACATGTTTGGTGCAGGGGCTGAGCGATCGGCTTGTGCGCTACGGGTCGTGGGTTCGATTCCCGCACGGAACAAATATTTGTATGGCCTACAGATAGTTGTTCCAGGTCTGGATGTTTGTGCATGTGAAGATTTGTGTCTGTAAACGCACCCACGATACAGGAGAAATCCTAGTGTGGGGCAACGTTTTTTTAAAGAAAAAAAATCATTAGACAGCTATTGAAATGTGCTACAATAGTTATAATGGCAGCTAGTTTCAAATCGCAATGAGAAAAAAGTAATAGGTTTGCAAAGTACTGCATTCTTCCTGCTGTTAGTCTGAACAACTTGCTCCCCAAGACCAATAACGACTAAACATGTCATTAGAAAGCTATTTCAATGTACTACAATCGTTACTAGGCAGCTCATTTAAAATCGCAGTGAGAAAAAAGTTGTGGCGTTGCAAAGTGCTGCATTAATTTTTCTCGCGATTGGTAAGATCAGATAATGTGCGCCTCAAGCCCAGTAACGACCAACCATATGTCAGTAGAAATCCACTTCAGTGTACCTACAACAATAGTTAGTATGGCGGCACATTTCAAATCAGTGAAAAAAAGTTATGACAAATCTATTCAGATTTCTTGTAGTCCTAAATTATATGTATTCAGCTATAGTAACCATTTCAAAATTATGTTTAACAAACAGCCCAACTTCAAGAGTATATGTATACACGACAGTGGTAGTATTTATAGTTTTTTAAAGAACTTTACATGGTTCATAGTTTGCCACACCATATATAGGTACCTCGTATACACTTTTTCTCACATATAAAGGCTGTTCACTTTTGTTGAATTACCGCGTAATACAAGTCCATATCGCAGTGTAGACGCTACGTATCCATGATATCACATAAGCGTAGTTTATCGTGTGGATGTTCTACGTAACCTATTTGAGACAGTACATGAAGTTTCAATAAATATGTATTTATTTTGTTGCACACTTTGTCCACTTGTTTCCAATTTAATTGGATAATGCCATAATCACCTCGCTTGGCAAACTGATAAAAATTGCAGTAGGTTGTTACAAGCGCATAGGAAAAGGCAGATGCCTTTCCTCCTGACATAATACAAATAGAAGTTTATTTTTTAATTCGGTGTATTACTTCATAACAAAATGATTTCACCTTCTGGCGATTTAAAGTACTTCCTCGGCGGATGACAATGGATATTGTCAATTTTCCTGATCACGCCATCTGAGCTTAGCTTTAGTTTTGCTCTGCAGTTCGGGTTTCTTGTCGAACAAGTCCAGGCGTTTATACTAGTTTTTGAAAACGTGTAGCCTTCGACTAAAATTAGATTTCGTGATTTTCGTGACCTAACCCACTCATAGTAAACACCTGAAAAAAATGTTGACATGTGAATCAATCAATCAAGTTTGTCGCAGTCCACACACCCGTACATGGGTTTTGCTAAAGTGGCGCTATGATATTACCCTGATTTTTCTATTAAAACTCTTTGATATATTATACAAGGTTAGTCGGAAAGGGGGTACTAAGCCGCGGGCCACTTAATGTATCACTGATGGTTGTATTAAAGAAAATGTTAAAATTTTAAAAATCGATTTTTTTTCCATGAAAATTATATTTATTGTAGTTTTTAATAAAAATCTTCATCCCTGCTTTAGTAATGAATTCAGAAAATGGAGTTTCTAATCCGTGACCCCAAATATAACGTAAAATGTAAACAACTCTGATCATAGCTGAGGATTGATAGAATTGTTGTCTCTTGTTGTCTCTTGAATTGTTGACTTTTGGGGAAAGTTGTAGAACAAAAGTTATCCATTATTATGGGTACTTTAACACCCTTTCGGCTTAGTACCCCCTTTCCGACTAACCTTGTATACTCTAAAGATGCTTGGCAGTATAATAAATAATATGACACGTTAAGTTGGCATAACTGTTTATTTTTAAATTAGTAAGAAAATGATACGTGTAAAGCATGATGATTGATTAAAACCAAAAAAAAAAACAATTATTTCCGTACAAAATAGCATTCCCCACTTTTCGATTTCATGACCCCCCTAGGCAAATGGCAATGGGTATTGTTAATTTGTTCGATGACACCGTTAGGGCTCAGTTTCAGTTTCGCTTTGCAGTTACGATGTCCTGTTGAACAACTCCAGGCGTTTAAACTACATTTTGAAAACGTGTATCCGTCAACTAGAATGAGATTCTTTCCTTTTTGTGATTTCACCCATTCATACTGAAGGACTGGAATAAAAGTTAGAAAATATGAATCAATCAACCAAGTTAGTCTATCGCAGGCCACAGACGGATACGGGCTACGCCCAAATGGCACAATGATATTACAGTAGGTACGTCACAACTATAACTATTTATAAGAAGTCGCATCGGCAAACTTCGTAAAACCGATCTCTTCCGAATTGAATGTGACCTCAAGAGCACCAATTTTTATTAGAACTGCATTAAAAAAAGATCTTTACGCAGACGCAATAAGTGTGAGTGGCGCGAAAATAAGCTACTGCCATTGGTTGTATAATCAAGTTTGCCGATGCGACTTCTTAGTTGTGTCGTACTACCTCTTATTTTTATATTAAACCGGATATCTTAGTCTTCGACATACAGACTTTAAAGGTATGACTGAAGGGTTATAAAAACATAATTATATAATAATTTATTACGTAAAACAAAGGCGACACCAAAAGATTCAGACTCCTTCAGTCAACGTAGAACATTGTCGCAGAGCAAACCGTGCGGGGGGTTGCAGGATAAAGTGGGAGGAGCTTATGTCCCGAGTTGCCGTAAAAAAAAACTTATATTTTTAACTCCAATTATGGATTTATATTTAAAAAAAGATAAGTACATGATATATTTATTTTATATTATTAATAAAAAAATACCAGGTATACTATTTGTGAATTGATAAAAAAAAAACAATTAATTGCGTACATAAAAGGATTTCCCACTTTTCGATTTCATGATACCCGTAGGCAAATGGGTATGGGTATTATTAATTTGTTCGATGACATTATGACGGCTCAGTTTCAGTTTTGCTTTGCAGTTGCGGTGTCTTGTCGGGCAATTCCAAGTGTGTATACTCGTTTTTGAAAACGTGTAACCTTCAACTATTATTAGATCCTTTCCTTTTTGTGATTTCACCATTTCATACTGAATACCTGTAAAAAAAAGCAACAGCAGTCTACAGCTTGAATACATGCTGCAGAATAGATAACAATATTTTGTAGTAAGTTTTTCGTTAGGGATATATCGCACTTGCATTCGGCCATTGTCAGTGTTTCCAAACGGCGACAAGTGTAGCATAACCCAGTCTCGCAAGGGATCATCATCGTCTATATAATATAACTAGCTGTGTCCTCACGGCTCCGCCCGTAGCCTATGTTACTCAATGATAATGTAGCTTTGTAACGGCAAAAGAATTTTTGAAATCGGTCCAGTAGTTTTTAAGTTTATTCGTTACATACAAAAATACAAATCTTTCCTCTTTATAATATTAGTATAGATATAGATTAGTCCGAACCTCATTGTCATAATTATGACAATGAGGATCCATAATTATGGATTTCTTTATTTTATTTATTTTGAGTTAACTTCTTACGGCGAAGCTTGTCCTAGACGGGCCCTGTATCAAAATTTGTCGGGGGGCCCGTCTACCTGACTACGGCGAAGCCCAAATGGAGAAAACCAAACCAAAAACCATGGTCCATGGTTGTATGGAGTGAGCTGAGTATAGCGTTTAAGAGTTTAGCGTACGACCTAAGAGCTTGAGTGAGATTATGGATAACATTTTACGAATTTTTACTTATACACGTCGGGGCCCCTGTAGCCCGGGGGGACCGTATCATTGATAGGCCTGATACGGCGGTAGCCCCTGGCTTCTTATTTATTAGGCATAAGCGATTATTAGAGTTAAATAGACGAGGTGAGTCGAAAAGGGAGTACAAATCCGCGAACAACTTAAAAGTTTCACTGATTTCTGTTTAATAGCAAGTGTTAAAATTCCATAAATCGTTTATTTTTTATGTAAACAATTTTTTTTTTCAATATATCGACACCTGATTTAGTTCTGTGTAAGACTTAAGTTCCACAGATATTACCTAACTACGTCGCAAGTCAAACTGCGACAAGCCATCGAAGTTCTAAGGCCTGTTACAATTCCGTCTTACGACGTAGTGCCCGTCGAACTTCAGTTTTACACTCGATTTAGTTATAAATCCAGAAAATGGACCTACTTATCTATGATCACAAATGTCATGATATACATATAGAATTAAGCTTTTTTTTGCTTTTATAACAGCAATTTTTCTATAACAATTGACTTTTGGGAAAAGTTGTAAAACGAAAGTTATTATAATTATCATAGGTACTTTAATACCCGATTAGTACCACCTTTCCGGTTAACATTGTTTAACTGTTGTCGTCCTTTACTGAGATCTTTGGAAACAGACTAGCGTAGAGAGTGCCGCCTCAACAAATTAAACGTTTTCCCCGTGTCGGGACGGGTCAGAATATAAAACTTCCTCACCACACGCTGGGAATAGACGCGTGTTGTAAGATTCAACAAAACCCAGGGTCTATACGGTCCGCCTGGCTAGCTACCACCCTCACATTAAAGACGCGCCAAGTAGTTTACTGTGTTCCGTCGTGTGTATGTGAGAGCCATAGGGGTATAGGGGAATCCCTTTATATCTCTGTTCCTTGGATTCGTGTACTCCATCTTAGACCCTGTCTGCGTTTACCATCAGGTGAGACTAGGGCCAAACGCGACCAAGTCAAGAATAATAATAAAAAAACGTTCGTGATCAATAATAATTTATTGTAATGACACAATACAACAACATGCAACTTAACTAACCTATCTATAACTGAGGGCTGTACAGAAGATCCATTATTTTTATTATACTTAGCTGTGTCCTCACGGCTCCGCCCGTAGCCTATGTTACTCAGTGATAATGTAGCTTTCTAACAGCAAAATAATTTTTGAAATCGGTCCGGTAGTTTATAAGTTTATTCGTTACATACAAAAATACAAATCTTTCCTCTTTATAATATTAGTATAGATAAACAAAAACATGAAAAATTGTTTATGGCATAACTTAGTCAAAACAAGTAAGTAAATAACCTAATTGTTGAATTGTAATTTTTTAAACGATGCTTTCAATAATATGCCCATCAAAATACCATTATTATTTGAATGGGAATATACTACCCTCTAACATAAATTCAACTTATATTTTTTTCTAACTTGTATACATGGCTATACTTATTCATAAATCTTGTAGATAAAGAAACCAATAGAGAAAGGGACGGTGTTACGTAGAATGCGATATACTCAGAAAGACAAGAAAGAAAGAACTACCTCATATCTTCCTCCTAGCCTTTTCCCAATATCTTGGGGTCAGCTTCCAGTCTAACCAGATGCGGCTGAATACCAGTATTTTACACGGAGCGCCTGCCATCAGACAGCAACCCAATAAGTAACTGGGCATTGCCGATATCCTAAAGTTAGACCGGTTGTCAGACTTTCGGGCTTTTGATTACCGGTAACGACTGTCATAAGTATTCTTACGACACCCGGGACCGACGGTTTAACGTGCTCTTCGAGGCATGGAGGGGACTTGATGAAGAGCTGCCTCAAGTACCAAGAGTATAATAAGAAGCAAGTCGTTACACAAGCGCATATGTAGGAAAAGATTGATGCCCGTCCTCTTGACACAAGTATTTTTTTATTTCGGTGTATACCTCATAACAGAATGATTTTTCCAAGTCGCGATTTGAAGTACCTCCTCGGTGGATGGCAATGGGTGTTATCAATTTGTGTGATGACGCCATCTCCGCTAAGCTTTAGTTTTGCTTTGCAGTTGGGGTTTCTTGTCGAACAATTCCAGGAGTTTAAACTACATTTTGAAAATGTGTAGCCCTCGACTAGAATTAGATTCTTGCTTTTTTGTGATTTCACCATGTCATACTTGATACCTGTAAAATAAAAAGCAATTGCAATGTCCAGGTTGATAAAATACTACATCTCGTAGAAAAAAAAATTGTAAAGTGCGCGACGATAAACTAGAACCAAGATGGCGTCGACTGCCAAACTTGAGGGGTTTACTAATAGCCACTGAAGAGTTCCACTATACACCTCCTAGCTTCATCATCAGACCCTGAATACCAAGTGCAATCTATTGGACTCATCAAAACGAATCATATGAGTGACTTAGGAGTGATCTTCGACCGCAGTCTGACATTTAGAGACCACGTGTCTGCCCTTACAAGGGAATCCTTCAGGCGTCTGGAATTTGTCTTGAGGAACGCTCGTGACTTTCGCAATCCCAGTATTATTAAACTCCTATACACCAATTTGGTTCGGAGTAAACTTGAGTCCAGCGCCTGTGTCTGGCATCCGCATACTGCGTCTCAGACACTGATGCTTGAGAAGGTTCAGAAAACCTTCTTGAGATTCTTGTATAAAAGGCTGTACTATTTCTTCCCATTCTTGTACCCAACGAATTATCTCCTAGGGGTATTGGGCTTCAATTCGTTGGAGGTAAGAAGGGGCTTTGATCAGCTGACGATTGCCTGTAAAACCCTAAGCGGTCGTATTGACTGCCCTGAACTCCACGGACTTTTCTGCCGCCTTTTTTTGCCCGACAAATACCTTGGGCACCGTCAAAGCCGCCGTCATAAGCTGTTCGCACTACCGCTGTCTAAATCTGTTGCTAGAGCCGAATCCCCAGTTTGTCGAACCCTAAGGATGCTAAACGCCCTCCTGACTGCCGACCCTGAATGTGATGTGTTTGCTGATGAATGGAAGAAAACAATGCGTGCGTGTCTGGTGTTCTGTGAGAGACAATATGCGAGGGTGTCCACTGTTAGATGCTAATTTATGTACGTTAGTTTGTGATGTGTTTAATTGATCGCCATAACCATTTACTCAAATAATTATTAATAATTTTATCCACGAATTGTATATCTTTGAATTTAATTTTTGTATTGTATGTTATTTGAATGCTTATTTTATTTTAATATTTATAATTCTATGTTAATTAATGTAATTGGACCTGTGCCGTTTTAATTAACTATAAATAAATAAATAATAAATATGACCCGAACCTCACATAGATCACGCAGTCGACGCCATCTTGGCTCTAGTTATTTGACGCGCACTGTAGTACGTTTTTCGTTAGGGTCACATCGCACATTGAGTCCGTACAACATCGGTGTTCACGAACGTCGACGGGTACAACGTCACCGTCTCGCAGGGACCTGGAATCATCATCGTCTTTATAATTCAACTAGCTGTTGCCTGCGGTTTCACTCGCATCCTAGGAGAACTACTTCAAATACTCGGATAAAAAGTATCTTATGTGTTAATCAAGACATGGGCTATCGGTGTGCCAAATTTCATCTAAATCCATTCAGTAGTTTTTGCGTGAAAGAGTAACAAATATCCATACATACAAACTTTCGCGTTTATAATATTAGTAAGGATTAAGTAAGCATTAGTCCGAAACTCATTGGCATAATTAAGCATGTTAATGCTTTTTATTACGAGTTAACCTCCTATTTATTTGGCATACGTGGTTAATTTAGAGTTAAATAGACAAGGTTACTATTATACTTTAAGTTGCCCACGGACTAGTATCCCCGTTCTGGTAAATATTGTGCAACTATTTTAAATTTTCTGAGACCTTTGAAGGGAGACTAAAGCAGGAAGACCCGCCTCAATAAAAAAAATGTTCGTGTTTAATACAATCATTTATTGATGCCACAAAAGAACAAATTACGACTAGCACTACCTATCTTATAACTAAGGGCTGTGCGGAAAGTGCATTATTTTTATTATACATAAACAATTAGCATGTTGCGAGTTGAAAATGCTGACACAGAAAGGAACAGAAATAATATCCGACATCTCTTTCTTACTCACAGATTTTATATCAATGGTTTCTCTTCGTCATCTATTGGTTTCTCTGTCCACAATGTATTTATTAAATCTATATTATTTATGTATAACCTACTGTTATTTGTTATTCTTAAAAAAAACGTTGCCCCACACTAGATTTCTCCTAAATCGTGGGTGCGTTTACAGACACAAATCTTCACATGCACAAACACCCAGATCCGGAACAACTCCGTGCGATATCTATATCCTTGCGGGAATCGAACCCACGACTCGCAGCGCAGAAGCCAATCGCTCAACCACTGCACCAAACGTATTGTCAATCTATCTACATAACTTTAGTAAATCGCCGTACTAAACAAATTTCGCAGATATAAAGCCACACATAGATAATGAATGTGCCCTAAAAATATTTTGGTAAATATCTCGGCAATGGTTTTAGTTGAACACTCTTAAAAAAGTATTCCCCATTTGCCATGATAACAAACTCCCTAGGTGGATGAGAATGAGTATTATCAAATTTTTTGACGATGCCGTCGGCACTCCGTTTGAGTTTCACTTTGCAGCGCTTACTGTGCTTACCACCTGACGTACAAATCCAGGTATTAGAAGAACATTTTGAAAACGTGTATCCATCGACTAGAATTAAATCCTTTCCTTTATTTGATTTAACAATTTTATAGGAGACACCTGAAAGAAATATTCACGTATTAATATCAGTTCAGGACAATAACAGCTAAATAGAATATTGCACTGGACATAGTAACTTACAGTCAAATTAAAGTCGGGTCAAAAACGCTTGGAAATTCTATTACATCATGAAGACGATAATGGAAGATGACCTTTCTTATTTTAAAGGCGGTAACTAAACGGCAAACGTGTCCTGGCTGTGACCAAATATCTTGTTAATAATAGCTGTTCTATTGCGTTTGTTCAAATTGCAAACAAAATTGAAGAGCGTCGATTGGCTCGCCGGCTTCCTTTACCGCGGTTTTGCGGTAATCCACCAGCGAGCTTTACCGGCAAGCCACAAGTCGCCTGTTGATGACGGGCTTAGTAACCATTTATTAATGTATATAAATTAGACCACTGCCTCATCAGCTTCGCATATGTTCACCATCAGAGAACAGGGCTAACTTCTGCTGATAATTTAACCAAACATATTTTGCCTACTTACTCGTATATTCATATGAATAGGTCTCTTATTATTTTTCTCTTTCTTTATTAAGTAAAGAACAACAATGATTTTACATACGTTTCTTTTTTAATCTATCTCCTAGCATGGCTTTTGTTGTAAAGTAACAGAAAGTGTTGCCTGACTCCATGAACCCTAATTATAAGGTACACCTTGATTTGATTTAAACTTTAAACTTAAAATTGAGTAGCGTTTGAGTATTTGGCCATCATTGAGCCAATTGTAATTGCGGTGAAACTGTCACCATCTCCAAAAAAGGTTAGTGAATAATAAACTTTATTGTTTTATAATAAAAGTTTATTATCTTTTATATTTATTACTAACACAAGTTTATTACCATTTCAGAAACGACAGTGACTGCACTTAGTTGACACTTATGTCCCGTTCCTATGACCAGTAACAAATCGTTTTGCTTAACAATGGTAGGTATTTTTATTGCTGAACGGGGCATATAATTAGAATCGTTAGATAATTTTACCTGTGTTAGTTACTAACTTATGGTAGGGTCTACTATGCAAAGCTATGGGATCTTTGCTTCATTATTGTTAAAGATAGAAGATTCTTAATTTTAACCAATAACGCTCGCAAAATCATAGGAATTGGTCATTAGTGACTCTGAAAAATATTTTATTTTGTTTAAACTTGTAATTAAAACAGTAAAACAAGGTTAAAGCTGTGGCGTGATAATGCTTCCCAACCCATCCCATTTGTCCCACCTGCTGAAAATATCCCACCTGGACATGAATTGCCTTGGCTAACCTGGAAGTCTTTAAACAGACTCCGGACCCAGGTTGATCGTAGCAAGGAAAACCTGCTCAGGTGGAGATTCATAGTCGATTCCAGCTTGCAGTGTAAATGTGGTGCTGTTCCACAAATGATGGGACACCTGACATCATGCCCTGCGTGCCCTGATACCTGCATGTTACAGGAACGAATGGACGCTACTGATAACGCTAAACTCGTAGCTACGTTTTGGGCCGACTCAATTTAGATTGCCATCGGCACGCTAAGAAGAAGAAGAAGATTAAAACAATAATTAGAAAATGATACTAATATTTATTTTGTTGTCTATCATACATTTAACAAAACATTAAAGAATACATTGTAATTTGAAGTCTTGCTACTGTTGCTCAAGATTTCTCTGTAACAATTAATAAAATTTATGCATTTTAATAAATAGTTGCATTATAAGTTTTATTGTCATACATACATTTAATTTCTCCTCTCAATCCACAACTTGTTGACGAGAGCCTGCTGCAATGTTCGACCTGCCAGAAGTTCTGGGTTAACCGGACTGGTCCGCGGATCATTCTCCAAAGAGATTTCAGCGTTGGTTACAGAGTCTTCTTCAATCTGTAGAAAATTGTAGTAAATATAATTGGACGTAGTTTAGCAGAAAGGACTCAATCCACAAAATTGACAAAAATGAGTTATTGGTACCAAAATGGTCTATAAGGTAGGGCCTTGCATTCAGCAAAAAGGATCCAAGAAATAAACAAAGGTAATACTTTTTTGTGACAGGGAACCAAGCCACATATTAGGCAGGTATTTTCTTTTTATTACCTATAAAGACCCAACCTGCTTAAATCATCCAACCCTATATTTTCCTAAATAAGTCCAGAAATACACAGTACAACCATCAACCAACTTATAGATATAAACAAGATTGATTTTACCAAGGATGTGCAATTACGTAACAAAATCTGAATGCTGCATCACTGAAGAAAACCACTCTGAACTTAAAACGTCAATAACTCAAAAGTGGCTCTGTGTGGGTTGAGTTCTTTCTGCTTAACTACGTCCAATTCTACATTGCGGTTGGGTCTTATTGCCAAATGTGGGGATTACGGCTGATTCTCCCTTTCAAGGTGGTTGCTTATGCCCAGCAGTTAACCGTAAGGCCATAGTAGACAGTAGTCTCGGGTAGACTGTTCTTCAAGATAACTTAACTTTTTCCCGATCCCGTTATCCGATTAGTAATGATTATAAACTTGCTGGCGCGTCAATGGAACGTGTTTTCTCGATCAGGGATTTGGGAGTAATAATGGATAGCAAATTAAATTTTCACGAACATATTCTTAAAACTTGCAAAGCCGCTAATAAATGTCTTGGTTTCATCGTTAGGTTATCATCTCAGTTTAAGAACACTCAAGTTATAAAACAAATGTACAATGCCTATGTCCGTAGCAAATTGGAATATAATGCAATAGTTTGGAGTCCTCAAGAGTCATTGTACACTATTATGATAGAAAAAATTCAACGTAAATTCTGTAGATACCTATACAAACGTCAATATGGATATTACCCCTTTCTGTATCCTTCTTTATTCGTGTCAGGAATGGTAGGTTTAGACACACTTAAATTCAGACGAGAAATCACACATATAATTAATTATTATCTAATATTAATAGATAAGATAGATAGTCCCGTTCTACGAGAGTCAATACATTTTTATGTTCCTGACCAGTATATGCGTGGCGTTGTAAGACGACAACATAGACTCCTCTGCTACCCGCCTACATGGCGTGCTCCCCTAACCAACAACACTCCCACTGCTAGAGTAATTAGCTCAATAAATGATTTTCTAAAATATATTCCTGAGGCTGATTTATTTTTTGACTCTCAATGGACTATCACTAAACATGTGTATATTTATTTAAATATGAAGAAATAATTGTTTTTTGTTTTTTCTAATTTTCTGTATAAGGTTGTTTTTTGTTTACAAATTTAAATTTTATTTTATTTTATTCCGTTTCTTTTTTGTATATTTTAGTCTAAGAAGTTTTAATTAAAACTTTTATGTAATTTTGTAGAATTAGCATAGATATAAGCGATTTGGTGTAAACTGTTAGCTTATATTTGATAAATAAATTTGAATTTGAAGATACAGTACGTTGTAGTTTCGATGCCGCTTAGCAAAAAAACAAATATCTCGTATACAATGTGTCTGGGTATGTAGTAATATGAATAAAAACTTTTTAACAAAAATAAAACCGACTTCAAATTGCAAATTAGCAAAGATATCGCGGAACAAATATACAAAAACATACAGTCGAATTGAGAACCTCCTCCTTTTTTTTGGAAGTCGGTTAAAAACTTAAGGGTAGAGTCTGTGAGACCTGTCTTAAGTTGTACGTGTCTAAGTATGTAGAGGAACAAATATTTGAGCCAAATACTATGACTTTTCTATCTTGGGGGGGGGGGGGGGGGGTTATGAGTTGGTAATCGACCCCACGTGTCGGGTGCTTATGTTGATAACATTGAATCTATATACCGCCCTTAAAGTTTTATGACTACAAACCTGACCACATTTTATAAGATTAAATAAGGCGCGACTGCTGATAGTGAGGTCCTGGGCTCGATCCCCAGATCGGGCAAAGTGTTATTGAATTTTTCCGTATGGAATTCCTCAGTAACGGCTCGGAATTTGGATTTGTGCTCGGTTGATGGCAGTAGGCTCGCTCCCTATTACATGGGACTTAAACATAACTGGCGAAACGAGGGTGTACTAAAACACCTCTGTAAACCCTTCGGGGTATACAAGACGTGATATTATGTGTTGTGAAATAAATCTGGTTTTATCATAGTAATTTGTTACCTGTCCCAAACAATAAATAATATTTTAGACTAAGAAATTAAAATGATCATAAAAAGGTCATATACCTGTTGCTGTCGGATACTTTCTGCGCTAGCTTCCTCGGATGACAGTGGAGGTACAGGCGCGTGATTTTTGTTCGCGATGTTGTGCAAAACACAACACGCTTTAACCATCTTCCCTGTCGTCACTGGATCATAATGCAAAGCACGTGCTGCAAGCAAACATCTGAAAAAAAAAAGCAATAAGCATAATTACTTACTAAAGTGTGCTTTTATAAAAGCCAATGAGCTCGTTTCCTATAGCAAATATATCAGCTTACTTTTTTCAGTTACTGGTTATGTGGTTTTGGAATTTCAGAAAAATTCCTATTATTACTGAAGTTATGAGCAGATATATTTTGAAAGCGCCATATCTAACGCATAAAGCTGGGCATTCACGGTCAGTCCATCACGCCAAATGTCGTGTTATGCACCCAAAATTTGATCGTGATTGTCAAATCTTTAAACCAAATTATGGCACGATGCCAACCCACGGATTTTCCGTGCGCACCATAATCCACAGCTTCACGCCATTTGGCGTCACGCCGCACAGCCCGTGAAGGTGCGAACTCACATCCATTTGAGTTCATTCCACTTCGTTTTTTCGTTCAAATAAAAGTAATTTGGAGTGAAGACGTGAGTGGTCTAAATTATTGGCGTCCATCCATTTGACCAGTCAATTGGAGTCACGCCAAATGGTGTGACCATGAATGCCCAGCTTAAGTCACGCGACACAAAACGTGGTAATAATGCACAAGCAGTAGGTATCTTAAAAAGTGTTCATTTTGTATGCCTGTAAAAATTATCACTGATTTTAACTTTTGAAACGTGATTGTTTTAAAAAAAACCCTAAATTTAGGAGACGAGCTAAACCGACTTACCGAAAACGCGCCTTCAAAACAGCAATGCAACGCTCCACTGTGCTGTGTGCAGCCACATGCTTAGTATGATAGTAGTGCTGCGGAGTACCTTCCACTGTATTTAATATTGGGGTCATCACGTTGTTCTTTAATGTATATCCACTATCACCTTCAAAGTTTTGAAAATATCAATTAAGAATACGTTACATAAGTTTTCATTTATTTATTTAGATTTACCCACAGCTTATGCATACAAAATATAGGTATATATACAATACAAAAAAATAAAGTTGAAGTGTCTGTTGGTAATGTCAAAATAACATATTTTTACTAAATGCATATGAAAGTATCTACAGGTACTAACAACAATTTTTTTTAAATATTTTTGTCTGTCAGTCTATCTGCCAGTTTGTACCGGCTAATCTCCGAAACGGCTGGACTGATTTTGACGGGACTTTCACTGGCAGATAGCTGATATTATAAGGTGTAACTTAGGCTACTTTTATTTTAGAAAAAGAAGAAAGGTACCGCGCCAAAAAATTAAAACCCATCCTACTTCTCGAAGTCGCGGGCACAGCTAGTTATGAATAAGGTTATAATAGTCTCGAGCTTATTCACTCGCCAATTAAGGGGTAATCAACATTTGTTTATCACAGTTGTATTTCTTACCCAATAAAAATAGCTGTTCCCCTTTATTTGACAATTCAGTCAAGTAGGAACTTAAAGGATGATTCCGCCACACGTCAGAGTCATGTGTAGAACCGGGGCTGCTAGGATCCACACATAGTATTTCCAGATTCGAGTCGCAAATCTGTAAGTGAATTTCAGCAGAAATGGTTAGAAACATATTCATAAACAAATTAAATTAAATTCAAAGTTAGGTGCTTACTATCATCACATTCAGGGAATGAAATCCTTTCCTGTTGACATGGCGCTCTTCATAGATTTGAGGTTTTATAATAGACACATGGGTGCTGTCGATGCAGCCTACACACGGTATGTCAAACTTCTTACAAAACCTGTATTTACAACATATTAACAATAATGAAACCAATATCTATCAATATATATTAAAATCAATTGCCGTGCGTCAGTCTCGCAAAAACTCGAAAATGGGTCGACTGATTTGAATTTGAAATTGGTTTTGGGAAAAAGGAAAAATGAAAAAAAAATTAGGTGTTAAGAAGTTCACCGGGTCATCTCGGATTCAATATTTATCACTCCCTTAAAAAGGTTTCTGAACACAATGAACTCACTCTGACTTTATTTTATTCCTCTCTTCACGTTTTGCTGGCCAATGAACATATTTTTCAAAGACTTTATTGAGTGCCTCAGTCACCTGTCTCACGGCTCTGGAAACAGTTGCTTGTGAGACAGTGTGAATGGCACTCTGGCCAACCAACGATTGGTGCGACCCTGATGCATAAAAGGCCAGTGTGGTCAATATCTGCAAAGAAAATTGTTTTGATATGTAGACACTTAACAAACTCTGAGGGGCTCGTGATAATTTTAACAACTGCGCAGATCATAATGATTTGCAAGGTTAAGTTGTGTGCCGTGGTTAGTCCGTAGATTGACCCCTCCATGTTTCATAGACCACGTTCCACCGTCCCAGGTGTCAAATACCTATCACAATCGTTACAAGTCCAAAAGCCTGATAACAGGTCTAACCTTAGGATATCTGCATGCCCAGTAACTGGGTTCTTCTCTCGTGTCGGTACCGGTTATATGAGAATAACTCAAGGCGGCGAAAGGATTAGTCAGTCAGCAGACTTGGTCGCAAGGCTGACTGCCCAGGGTGCGCCCGACGTACTTAAGTATCCTCACTCATGGAGGCTCTTTCCATGAACCCCCAGTAGTACAGTCCGCGACAGGTCAACATGGTCATTTTCTATATATAA
This sequence comes from Amphipyra berbera, assembly GCA_910594945.2. Taxonomy (NCBI): domain Eukaryota; kingdom Metazoa; phylum Arthropoda; class Insecta; order Lepidoptera; family Noctuidae; genus Amphipyra; species Amphipyra berbera. Next base: position 16,271,279 of record OU343128.1, on the reverse strand, counting down.
CTACAAGCAACAATGATGCGGACTCGTGCAGTGCTAAGACTAAGGCCCGGACTCCACCAAAGCGGAGAGGAGACGAGATGTCTCGTAAACAACCAATTGGATTTCGTTTTGAGTTGAAGCTAAGCGGAGAGATGTGAAAATAACACGATCCTGTTGGTTGATCGAGACATCTCCTCTCCTCTCCGCTTTGGTGGAGTCCGGGCCTAAGATGGCGCGGGCGCTGTGCGGGGCGTCCTCGGGGTCCACGACCCACCTCATACCCGATTGCCATGTCAACCTGTCGCGGGCTATAACTGGGCTGCGGAGGTCTGATGCCAGTGACTCTGTATAAAATACTGGTATGCCGCCGCATCTGGAAGCTGACCTCAACATAGTCGGGAAAAGGCTAAGCAGAACAAATACTCAACAAACTGTACGTATTAAACAAAATGAAATTGTTTTTTTACCTTTGTCATAATTGATATCCCATCAGAGCGTCGTGCTTTAGGTATATACAGAGTGAGGTCCTCCGCTAGATCCCTAACAGTCCCCTTTCCAAGACGAAATGTGTTCACGAACTGCGATTCGTCAAGATCTTGAAACGGATCGAATGTTTTCCTTAAAAGCGCGCAAACTCGGCGACGGTTTTGACGCTCGGTAAGCCGACGTGGTAGAACCCGAATCTTCCTCGGTGGATGGCAATGGGTATTGTCAATTTGTATAATCACGCCATCCAAACTTAACTTTAGTTTTGCTTTGCAGAAGGGGTTTCTTGTCGAACAATTCCAAGCATTTATTCTACTTTTTGAAAACGTGTAGCCCTCGATTAAAATAAGATCCTTTCCTTTTTGTGATTTCACCATTTGATACTGAATATCTGTAAGAAAAAAAAACAGTGGTAATGTCCTGCTTGAAAACATACTATGTCGTAGACAAACAATAATTTGCAGTAGGTTTTTCGATAGGGACACATCTCGCACTTGCGTTCGAACAGGTTCGGAATTCACGAACATTGACAGGTACAACAATAACCCACAGTCTCGCAGGGACAGAATCATTATCGTTGTTTAAATTTAATAAACCCGAATCCTCCCTGGCGTAATAAAGCATTTTAATATGCTTCCGTTTATTCATTGTAAATATAAATTATATTTTTAAATACATATCGTAAGAAAAAAACAATAATACATTTAAAAATATAAAAAATGCAAAGAAATTGCATGCAGACCGCAGATACCTAATAAGTAAAATGAGGCTATTCTATAGCCGAGGGAAGTTAAAAAAATGTACCGATAGGAAATTAATTTTATTTTCAATAAATCCTAAATTAGATTTATTCATTATTTTTTAATGTATATACTTAATTAAATTTCATTTTAGCATGTAACTAAGAGAGTGATGAATATGAATGTTGATGGATGGAGGGGGAGAGGGAGGATATGAAGTAAAAGGGAGTAAATTATGAGGTGACGGCTGCCAGGGTAGAATGGAAGAGAAAAACATTGCGCCGACCAAGTAACATGAGAACAAGGCAGGAAGATGATGATAATGAAATTTCATTATCACCAAACGTAACGGTCAGCCGCCGAATGTGAGCTAGCGTTACGCGATTTCCTGATTTTTCAAACATTTTCAGTTTTACGTTCACACCGAACACACAATACGTTACACAATGCATAATCACAGACTATCGCGCGTTGGAGGTCGATTGGCTACGCGGCTAAAGTAGGAACTTAAACAGACTTTTCTCGTTCACTAGTGGCGCATTGTACGCTACAGCGTATTGTCAGCATAGTATGAACGGAAAAAGTAGTCCGACTTCACGTTCATACTGAGGTTCACAGTGATCCTGCTCACAGTCAGCAGCTGACTATATGTTTGGTGTGAACCTTATTAGGGTGGCTGTGTAAATTGTAAAGTTTAACAATTTGTCCTTGAACGTTGAGCTTCAACCTAGCTTTGCAATCCGGTTTCCTTGTCGAACAAGCCCAGTGGTTGCTCTGTTTCTTAGAAAATGTGTATCCTCCTATGCGAATCTGGCACCTCCCTCGTTGTGACATCACTATTTCGTAACCGTCAGCTACAAAAATAGTTCAAGTTTAAAGTTTTTTATCCAACTATCTATACATATATAATTATTTGACCTGACTAACTTACCAATTCATCAACGCAGAGCCTAAACCATTGAAGCTGAAAACATGAAATTTGGACAGCAGGTTCTTTTTGTGAGGTAGGCATCGACGAAGAAAGATTTTTTGGAAATTCTATAGGCGATGGAAGTTTGTATGAAAATTCACGCGGACGAAGTCGCGGGCCAAGTGCTAGTTTCAAATATGCATTGAAGGTGAATCCACACCGCAGTTACTTTTTGTTGAGCAACGTTTCTAAGTGTTGGTGCGCAACATCTGATTACAAAAAGTTATTAATATGACTTTTATAGACATTGTCATAAGGTTTAAAATAAAATGGTTGAGGTGCGCTCGTGAAATGTAACAACATTTGACTTTCTTCGTGGTCCGATATATTTGAGTAAGATGGATGGTCTGAAAAATTTGATGACTCTGGTCGAGTGATTAGTAGTGATAGCTTTGGATGTTTCTAAATATTTGGTCATCTTGATTACTCCTTAGGACCAAGCCACATCTGACGGAAGATACCTCGTCGATCTTCCGTCCCATAATTTACTCGAGGAATTTTAGTAACGCATCTTTGGTCGAATGTGTACCGTGTGAGATATTTAATATGGAATGATGTGTACCGGCGGAAGATAGGCGAAGTATCTTTTATCACATGTGGCTTGGCCCTTACTAATAACTATATGACACTGACTGTATACACTGTCTGAGCCCTTTTAATTTCTTTTTGTTCAGCAGTCATCATATCTAAGAAAAGCTTTCTTTTTCTAGCATTCGATATTTCTCTGTTGAGTAAACAATCCTTTATTAATTGGATTTTAGGTATTTTCTTTTTTCTACCATTTTTATAATGGTGCGTCCAGACCTGACGAACGCGCCGCGAATGCGCCGCTCGCGAGCCGCTTGCGAACTGCGCGCGTGCTGCTCGCGTGCAGTTACAGCGTACGTTTGGTGCGCCGCTCTAGTGCAACTCCGGTAAGGCTCGAGTGGGGCGCGCGTGCAGCGCGCGCGCGGCTCGCGTGCCGCTCGTGCGCACATAGCTTCTTTCGCGTTTGAACTATGAGCCTCAGTTGTGAATTTGCTTCTGAAGATGTCGGACCATACGACTGCCGTTAGCATAATTGCTGCAGCATCGGCTATTTTATTACTGATAAAAACGAAAAGGAAAAACAGAAGACGTTGGTGGCAGGTTCAACGAGCGGCACGCGCGCACCACCTGCGCCGCTCGCGTACGGCGCGTAGCATGCACGCGCGCAGCTCGCGAGCGGCTCGCGAGCTGCGCATTCGCGGCGCGTTCGTCAGGTCTGGACGCACCATAAGATTCCATAGTTGCTGTAAATAAATGCTTCATGTAACGATAAATATCGCTTGATGGCCGCTAAGCACAGCAGTGTGCGGTCTCACGGGATCTCGGCGTAAAAACAAAGGAGATTATCTTATAAACGATAGATTTATTTTAATGGTGTCGAAATATTGACGAACCGTCATGAAATGTCCAATCTGTCACTGTGTTCAATAGATGGACGCCATAATTGAAAAATAATCAGAATGCGAACATGTGCAAAAATAAAATAAAGTCTTTTTTATTGGACTGTAACAGTATTTTGACTTGTAAGTGTAAGGGTTTATGAGGATAATTATTAAATGATTGTCTTAACTTGCTATTATTTAACTAAAAAACACTACTTATTAAAAAATAATACAGATACATTGTTTTTCTTTTTTTCAATTAGAAAATTTATTTAACTTATTTATATTTTTCGGCACGAATCCATTTTGTTGATAAACAAATTATATAACATATTTTCAAAGACGAATATACCGTCCTTCAGACGTGATGGCCAGTTTCCTAGCAGGGTGGATGTGGCTATTGATGACTCCAATGATCTTTCCTTGGCTGTTCAACCTTAACTTGGCCTTACACTCAGGGGAGTTTGTGGAGCAGATCCACCGGAATGGCGTCGTCTTCGCAAATGTGAAACCACCTAGCAGTATCAAATTCCTACCTCGCTGTGATTTCACTATTTTGTAAGGTATTTCTGAAAAGTACATCCATGTTAAGATACTTACATTTGAGTAGCGTTAGTATTAAGTATTTAATCTTCAATTAATTCTAGGGGGTCTACATTGTAGGTATGTGTATAAGAGTCAATCAACTAATTTACCCTCACTCTGGGAAGGTTACAAACGATTTTATTTGTTAAATAAAGTATATATTTATTTCTATTCTTATTCGCCGCACCTACTTTAATAAGTCGAAAGGGCCACAATACGACGTTTCTTAGATTATACCTATTGGACCTTATTTATGAAAATCTACAAGCACACTACACTTTCTTTCGCATTACCTCAATCAATAGATATTAATAATACATACCTACATTCATACATAAACTCTCACCTTTTTCCCATAGGGGTAGGCAGAAACTATAGAACGCCACATGCTACGACCCTTAATCCTTTCGTTTCATCCACATTCATACATCTTGTCATACACGCACGCTGGTTGAGAGTACTACGCACCTGTCCTTTGTGGAGAACATCACTAATAACATCGATGTATGAGCTTCTAGAACGTCCTCTACCGGCGCGACGTTTCCATTGACATCCGCCTTATAAATAATATAATATTAATAATATAAAATAGCCTTTATTTGTTAAAAAACAGAAAATATTAATAACTATCACAATTAAACTAACCCCCTTACTAATGAACGCTGAATAAAGTTGTATCATAAATAACGTCATTAGAAACATACATTTTTTATGTATAATCTTGTCATAACTATATCCACCGTTTATTAGTACGGAAGTTAGTAATTAAACGGTATTACTACATACCGATGATTAATCATTAATCTAATAGTAAATAAAAAAATAAAATTACTTTCACACTAAGATAAGCTTATTTAAGCTTCCTATAAAAAAAAAACATTTTAACAAAAATAAAACAGACTTCAAAAAAAACGAAAAAAGGAGTAAAATAATTACCATATTATAAAATTAACAGTTTCAGAAGTCGGTGCTAATCCACGCTGAACCAAATTGAGGGCACCGACTTCTGAAACTGTTAATTTTATAATATGGTAATTATTTTACTCCTTTTTTCGTTTTTTTTTTGAAGTCGGTTTTATTTTTGTTAAAATGATTTTTATTTTTTCATTTTAGTGGCCTTAATTAAATCATGGTTTGACCTACTAAAGATGCTGCTCGTAACATAATCACATCATCACAATATCCGTATTGTTCGTCATTGAGGAGTTCCATTGTCTATCTCCGAAGTTCTTCATCAGATCTTCACCAAATTTAAATGGGACCATTTCAAAAGATTACTCTTTCAAAAAAAAAATATTTTTACAAATCGGTTCATAAATGAGGATGTAGTGAGGTAGCAAACATTAAAAAAAAAGTACAGCCGAATTGTGAACCTCCTCCTTTTTTGGAAGCCGGTTAAAAATATCTCATCAATAAAATGTATCATCAGTATTAATTATATCGTTAATAATATAAGATAAAATGATTGTCATTTTTACTTACTTTTTCATACATAGTAACTGCCGCACTCAGAGACGTTTAACGGTTACATAAGCGACTCCTTAGTAGAGATTTCCGAGTTAACCGTTAAACGTCTCTGAGTGCGACTATTAATGTTGTATATATTGTTTCCAAAGGACAAGAAGGGCTAGAATCTGCACGGTTACTCATTTTAACTCATTTTTTTGGTTGTCATTTTACTGAGGTACATTGCTTTGAAGTTATATGTTAATATAATGTAGAAAAGGGAGCCTAGACATTAAAACAATAACATAAGGTACAAACATTTTTTGTCAAGATCTGAGCAGTCAGCTGTCACGCACGAGCGAAGCCATGTGCAGAACCTAGTAGTTCTACTGTTTATGGTACGCCCGGAAACAACCTTCAACACACAGGTTCACCTGGCATTGCATGCACTTCCAGATCCCCCTGACGTCGACTTTACGCTGAAAGCACATCCAGCATCTTGTCTTGGTTGAACTTGTCCGCATCAAGAAGAGGTTATCTTCCACAATAAGCCTGTCTTTTTAAAAACTAGTAGCTCGTATCCTAGCCAATATAATAGGTAATAGGTATATCTGGTGGTATTGTTGTGCAACAGGTCGTTAAGCCCTGGGTTGTGTATGCGTGCCGTCTGTCGGGACAGGTCTGTGGCGACATCTATCACGCCACATGCGAACTACGCAGCACGACGATGATCTAGCAGTCTACAGTGAATTATTAACAGCTCTCAAAAATTACGTCACAAATCCTGCATCGCGATATCAAGATTTGACACGCAGATAGTATATATACAACTTCCCAGCATCAACGGTTAGGCAGTAGCCCGCCAGGCATAAGAACCGCCTGGTTGGAGATTCCCGTCTTTTCGTTGGAGGAACACCATACCTCGTTCTTCCAGAGGTCTACTAAAACTGGTCTGGCACTTATCTAACAAGGCGGGCCAGTCAGACTAGAGACGCTAGCGCCAATTAGTTCATAAAGTAACAAGTCCAAAAGACCTATTTATAGAATAATCAACATTGCATTTCATACCGCATACTTAATTCATTATTTTTTTACACCAAGTCTGACATAATGTCCCTTTGATGTTATAACATAACTTCTGACGGGATGTGTGTGACAATCAGTGACTTCGGTGATTTTTCCATCTTTTGATAATTTCAACTTTGCCTTGCAATCCGGGTAATTTGTCGAACAAATCCATCTAGATGAGGATACCTTAGAAAATGTGTAACCATTTATCAGTATCAAGTCTCTTCCTCGCTGCGATTTCACTATCTGATACTCTGTAAAGAAATTATCGTATTACTTAAGCAGAAAACATCAGATTATACCAAATTAATAATTTTAAAGAAAACTAGACTTGTTCCCTTTTGATGTGATGCCGACATGCTTATAATGAATTAACTTTGAGATACTAAATAGGACAAAAAAGGAAAGGTGCGTAGTACTCTCAACGCGTATGACAAGATGTATGAATGTGGATGAAGCGAAAGAAGTTTGTAGGGATCGTAGCATGTGGCGTTTCCCCGAAGGGTTGGGCAGAGGTGTATATTAACACCCTCATTTCGCCGTTATGTTTAGTCCCATGTAATAGGGAGCGAGCCTGCTGCTACTGAGGAATTACACACGGAACAACCTAATAACAATTTGCCCAACCTGGGGATCGAACCCAGGACCTCACGATCAGCAGTCGCGCTTGCCACCACTAGACCAACGAGCTAGTTTTCAAAACTACTTACTCCTAAAGTGCAACGCAAGTTTACAAAGGAGAATCTTATCGCGTGGCGCTTGAAACTTGGTTTAAATAATCTACATACATACATAAACTCACGCCTTTTTCCCATGGGGCAAGCCAGAAACTATAGAACGCCACGTGCTACGATCTTTACATACTCCTTTCGCTTCATCCACATTCATACAGGCACGCCAATTGAGAGTACTACGCACCTGTCCTTTGTAAAGAACATCACCAATAACATCTATGTATGTCCTTCTAGGGCGTCCTCTACCGGCGTTTCCAAATAAAACACGTGTTTTGAGTGATAGGTAGTATATTCAATCAATTTGTATTAATAAAAAACCAGAAGTGGTGGTGCTATACGTGGTACTCCATGAAACAATCTTCGATGCAGAGATTTGTGTCACACTCCAGACACTTCCACACTGTTCTGACAGTGATCTTTCGCTGTGCACACATCCAACAGCGACTTTTTTTGAACCCTGTTCGAACCGGAAAGTGGCGCTGCTCGAGTTTAGGCCTTCTTCTTATTCTGCTGGGTGACGTTGATGCTGTCAGTCGTGTTGTCATCGTTAGTCCAGTTCGTGACATTTTAAGTCGCGGTTCCGTCGTCAGGTCAATATGTCGGTGAACTTTTATCAACTGGAGAGGGAGCACTCCCACCCTTGCGGTCTTGAAGGGATCTACGTTCACCACGGCTCCCGCGCCCTCTATGACTTCGTCAGGCAACGTGGCCCAAGTCAACTTTGTTCGTTGATCTAAAATTCGTGAACGAATTAATTTAACGCATCAAAGAAATTAATTTACCTACATTACGTACGTGCGCATATTTTTTTTTTGATTATCGTAGTTCACTATGACAAAAATGTTTGAATCGCTCTGGATAGGTACTGCGCTATCCACGGACGGAAGACAGTGTTTTTATTGATACGTTCGCTCATTTGGGGATCTAAATACAAGAGCATATTATTTTTAATAATTTTATGTCGCATAGTGAATACATGTATAGGTAATGAACATGAAATAAGACAGATAAATCTGTTATAAATTATTTATTTTCAAAATATAGGGACCTTCACCAAATATATTCAATAGTTATTAAAATGTAATTAATAATAACAATAAAAACACTTCACACTAAGCGTAGCGACACATGCCGAAATTATGCGCGAGCTAATTTCGGTGTGATTACCTACGCTGTTTAAATAATTCGCAACACACCAGTGGCCAATTCTAATAAAAATCTTGGTGAAAATCAAATCGAAACCACAACGAAACCATTCATTCAATCAGTTTTCGTTACGTCAACTGTCAAAAAGTTTGACAGCAAAAACATTTTGACAATTTTGGTAAACGAAAACTGACTGACGGTTGTGATCCGTTCGCGAGTTGGCAACACTTTTATTAGTAGATTTGTGCCCTAGGCTAATATTACCTACGTCAAATCGTGTCGATATCAAAAACAATGCAGGCGTAATTGGTCGCGTAATTTCGGCATGGTGATGGCACCCTGATATGTCGGTGCGGTAACGTTTTGCTGAGTCTCAAGTTTTCTGTACCGATACCGCATCGACAAATGAGGGATAGGTTTTAATTTTCTATCTGGGTAATTACATAATCACATGCACTTACATTTAGATCAGAAATAAATATTACTACATATGAGAATTAGGTGTTCTGGTGCAACTTGGGAGAGGCCTATTTACAGCAGAGGACAGAGGATAGGCTGTCTTATTTGATTTCGGTCATACTGAATGCTAGTTAGAATTAAGCCCTTGTCACCGAAAATACAGCCCCATATACCATTTTATCAAAACTTATTAGAATAGAATAGAATAGAATATACTTTATTGTACACCAAAATTGTAACACAGCTCTTATACAATAACAAACATTAAAAGGTACAATGGCGGTCTTATCGCTGATAGCAATATCTACCAGACAACCTTTGGATGAACAGGAAGTCAATGAATAAGATAGAGGGGGTAGTCCATGGTGTACTGCTGCAAAATATATACTACACACCATACATAGACATAATACTTACATATAAGTATATATATACACATTTATAAATATTGTAATATATATATATATGATATATAATTATGTGATAGGGAAAACAAGGTAGATTGATGATGATTACATTATTATTACATTCCATTTTTATTATATTAAAAGTATAGGTAAATCTGAACTACGTTATACCAAAATAGATATTTGCAGAAGAGAATTTGAACATAAGGTACTTTGCAAGACGTTTAAATATATCCTAAATAACTAGTAAATTGAAAATTGTAAACCCATTTCAAACGATCAAATATCTTAACATTTTATTAAATATCAGAATTAGTGTTATGCAATAATGTGTCAACCCACAAACACAAAAATATGAATTCTGTGTTAACGCCATCTAGTTCTTATGGTAGGTCTTCTCAACGCTTGAAAAAATACCCAGGACTGTAGGAACCAGGACTGTATTTAATAGAGCGCCATCTATCAAAATAATCTTAATGCAGTTTGCTTTTTTTTAAGCGTTGAGTAGACCTACCACAATAACTTGATGGCTTTAACACAGAACTCATATTTTTGTGGGTTGACAGATTATTGCAAAACACGGCCCTTATCTACATATCGATTACACACGAATATATTTCCCATTAACAATATAATATCTTCTAGGTGGATGAGGATGTTCGTTGTAAAGGCTGATGATTTTTAAATTGTGATCCACCTTCAGCTTTGCCCTGCAGTTCGGACTCTTAGTGGAACAGACCCAAGTTCCTCCTTGAGTCTTAGAGAAGGTGTACCCACCGATGAGAATCAGCTGCTTGCCCATTTGTGACCTCACAAATTCATATTTATAATCTGCGAGAATAAATTGATGTACGAATGATATAATCTGCCTTTTTTTGTGTATTTTATAACTTTTAAATTAAGTTACTAGTCGTCGGCTCCGGTTACCATACATTTTCAAGCCAGAATCATGATTCCGTTTCAAGTCGGGGTAGGACCCAAAATCTCATAGCAATAAAAATACCTACATATTTTTCTAAATGGTATACTTGAAAATGTTAATGAAATAAGACAAATAAATCTGTTATGAATTATTTATATCCAAAATATACACAAACATCTTCAATAGTTATTAAAATATAATTAATAATAACAATAAATCTTTTCACTATAAAACCGCTCCCTAGTACCTATGTCGGTGCGGTAATGTTTTGCTGGGTGTCGGTTAGTTCTCAGTACCGACACCGCTCTGACAAATGAGAGAAAGGTCTTAAGCCAGCTTAAGACCTACACTACTATTTACTGTTTCGATGCCGTTAAAATTATAAACCACATGCATACCCATATTCAAAAGAAACAATCTTTAAATTAAAATCGGTCGTTTTGCTGCAACTAGGGAGAGACCAATGTTGCAATTTATTCAATGCTAAAGTTATATACTTGATCACTTAGAAATCCACTGCAAAATATAGCCTCCCCAATAGGCCGCTGCAACAAACGAATTAAGGCAAAAATGCTACAATGAACTAACAGTTTTCAAAAATAATTGTACCATCCCATATTATTTTATAATAGTATCGATATATGAGGAGGACAGCGCGAACTTCTCGTAGAAATATTTTGGCCGAATTTTTAATATTCTGATTAACATCTTAACCCTTTATAAAGCAGTGGCAATATGTTTGCCACCAACTTTTTTGGCAGATGTCGCGTGACGCTCCTTGTTATATTTTTATTTTTAAACCTGGCTGTATGCAATTTGTTACATTTTTTTAAATAAAATATAAAAATTTCACTTAAAAAAAATATTTGACATTTTAATTTATTAGGTATTTAAAAAAATTACCAAATTGTTTGTTATTTACTTTTCCTAAAATCTTCTGCCTTATAAAGCATTAACAAAGTTTACTTAACAACAGTCTTAACATTTTACCTTATATTACATTTCGATAACACTCGAACATATTTCCCATTAACAATACGATACGTTTTCGGTGGATGAGGATGTTCGTTGTAAAGGCTGATGATGTTTAGATGGCAATCCACCTTCAGTCTCGCCTTGCATTTCGAATTCTTGGTAGAACATACCCAAGTACCACGTTGAGCCTTCGAGAAGGTGTACCCACCGATGAGAATCAGCTGCTTGCCCATTTGAGACCTCACGAATTCATATTTGTAATCTGTGAGAACAAATTGATGCAAGAATTTAATATTTTTTGCAGATTTTTTATTAATTAAGTTACTGGTGGTTAGCTCCGGTTTCCATAAATAGTCAAGCCGGAATCTTGACTCGGTTTCGATCTCGGATTGATCCCACGATCCCACAATGGATAGCCGCGGATGTGAAAATAAACAATAAAAAATCATTTTCTTTTTTATTTTGTACGTCAAAATAAAACGATGTAACACAAAAGTAATTAAAATGTGCTCATGAATATAATTAATAATAACAATAAAACTTTTTACTTTAAAACCGCTCCCTGATATGTCGGTGCGGTAACGTTTTGCTGGGTCTCGGTAAGTTCTTTGTACCGATACCGCGCTGACAAATGAGACCTTAAGCTGGCTTAAGGGCGACACCATTATTTACTGTTTCGATGCCGTTACAATTACAAATCATATGACATATACCCAGATTCGACACAAATAATCGTATAAATGAGAATTGGGTGTTCTGATTCAACTAGGGAGAGGACAATGTTCCAATTTTTCCAGGACTAGAAAAAATACTTGGTCACCCACTGCGAATAACAACAGATCGCTCAAAAGAACGAATCTAGGCAACAACTACTTTTTCAAACTAATTATTACATTACATATTACATTGTAACAGTATCGATATTTGAGGACAATCAATTATTGTAGCACTATTTTGGTACCAATTTTAATGTTCTGCTTAACATCTTAACAAAGTCTACTTAAAGGCTGTCTTAATGTTTGACCTTATTTAAGATTTAGACATTTCGATTCTATACGAATATATTTTCCTAGAACAATATGTTTTTTTTTCGGTGGATGAGGATGTTCGTTGTAAATACTGATGATTTTTAGATCGCGATCCACCTTCAGCTTCGCCTCGCAGTTCGGATTCTTGGTGGAACAGACCCATGAAAGTCCTTGAGATGTCTTCGAGAAAGTGTACCCACCGATGAGAATCAGCTGTTTGCCCCTTTGTGACCTCACGAATTCATATTTGTAATCTGAGAGAACAAATTGATGTACGACTTTATAATGAAGCCTTATTTACAGTTTTTTAACTTAAAAATTAAGATAGTTCCGAAAGGTCGCTTCCGGCTCTCGTTCATTTTCGAACCTGAATCATGACTTAGTCTCAAAAATGTATGAAGTCGAAGCAGAACCAAAGTGGCATAGTCTCGATCTTACGCCGTCGACTGCGAAATTTCCACCAGATCTGTTGTGAGTTGTCTGTTATCTGTTAGATAGGCATTAAGATACTGGTTACTTTTAAGAGTTATACAAGACCGACCGCTAGACGCACCAAGATACTATATTTAACATGACCCTTCATTTTAAGCAAAGAGACCCTAACCAACAACCGTAGAAAAAAACTAGAATGATGAAGAAGTTAAAATACACAAGCTCTATTTGTAGACCGCTGCCCTTTTTGTCAGTGCGGTATCGGTACCGAATCTATACAAAGTAATTCGAACAAAACGATACCGCACCGACATATCAGGTTGCGGTCGTTCTAAGACAGCGAGGTTGTGCACCTGTTTTATCTGGGTGCTCACTGGTTGGTATAAAATTTTAGTCCTATTATTGAAAGACATAAAATATTCAGTATAAAGTTATTTCGCCATAGTTGTATTGCCATAGTTGTTGGTAAGCACATTGGTTTCATCGTTATAATTATTACTTGCTATAATTTTCTTAAGCATAACTTTAGTGACCATAACTGTATAATTCATATTATTGAAACGTCTAACAGTAGGTAATTTGATCTAAAATATGAAACACATAATCGAAGAATTTTTTTTATTCGATTACTCATCTGGTTAACCTGTGAAACGACAGAAAGCTAGTCATCGAAACTAACTTGGTCGAGTCATTGATTCGAACAATTGACAGACATTATTATGTTGAATTTCCAACTTGTCGACATAAATATTAAAGAAATAAAATGTATGATACATGTAAATGAATGACAAAACACAGCAATTCTTTCCACGACATTTATTAAAATAGGTCGAAATTACTGTTAATCCAACTCAGCGCACCCCGACTACACGTGATCAGACTCTGTCTTACCTCTAGAGTGTTATTTTAAAGCGGGGGAGCTAGAAGCTCAAGAAGAAGGTACTGAGTGGAGCAAGTGCACGAGGCCGAAGCGTAGCTCTGGTCGCGTGTGGGAGTAAAGCCAAAGGGCGACAAAGCGAGATTTCTGGCGGAGCACACTCAGAAACTTGCATGATGCATGCTTGCTTGCCTGCAGCTATAAGATAGGGTTTGTAATGTCTGCGAATTAAACCATAGCGATTTTTTTTCTAGATAAAGTCTATTTTGTTAATAGAATAAGTTGGGCAGTAAGAAACGACGATTTGCTGGTCTGAAAAATTTGTTAGCGACCATTTAAAATTTCTAACAAATCAGAATATCTGTATATGTGTGAAATAAATATTCGGCAACCTCAATTGTCATCATATTGAAAGTATGGGATAAGTAGTCTGCGAAATAATATACGATTAAAAGTTTATCGATATTTCATTAGTAAACCAAAACTTAACTAAACATTTTTTTTAAGTAAGTTCGTTTTTCCTTTTTAATTTATTACTTATATTCATTCGGACATACATTTTTATACTAACAAACCTCATGATTTAATATCGTTTATACGTAAAAAGGTTATGCACGAACATTTTTGGGCTACTATACATTACTATAACAACAGCAATTATGGAGAAAAATATGCCTAATCAGTTATTCGGTATGTTTATATTTGTATGTTGGTTAACGTTATGCGAAATGATGTTTAGGACAAGAACAGTTATGCAACTACAATACAGTATTGGCTCGCATATGACTTAGAATTATATACGAGCCAATATGGACCCGTTTTATCTAAACAAGCACGTTTGCATTAATTGAAATCAGTTATATACGTTGTAATAAAAACTATTAATCAAAACACTGAATAACAATTGTACTATAATTAACAAAAAAAACTACATGATTAAAAAAATTGACACAATATAAATTATTACAGTTGTTGCGCTGTGACATGGTGCGGATGAAAGCTGTCATATCACATGACTAGAGATGTTCAATCGATATTTAAAAATGTCGATCACTATTCTCAAGGCAATAATTTTTAAATTTCAATTCTCGTTAATTATTTATTTCATTATCAAGCGACTAAGGCTCATAGATAAAAATACACACATACAAAAAAATAATAATTACATAAATACAAACCATTTTCATACTGTATTGTCAATAAAACGGAGGAAATAGTAACTATTATATGTCATTGTTTACAAATTTCTAAAACCATATATCCGATATAAAACTAGAAAAACATACCAATCATAACAGTTTAATTATGAATGTATGTTTCTTTCCCTTTAATTTATTTTTATTATTTATTTATAAAGTTTCGGACAACAATTTAAATTGTCAAGTTACTGCATCGAATTAACGGTCCAACTATAGGTACCTAATTGACCATCCTCTCCACAAAATGCCTCAGAACAGGGGAGTAAGGACTCTCAGTCACTAATTTTAGGATGCTATTGTTACTGACCCGCGTTCGATGCATCAATGAAGCAACTTTTTTGCGTAATAAGTATCGACATATCCATTGTAGCATTATGTCCCATCATTAAACGAGACCGACATTATTACGTTACACGAATTATAGGTCTACCAGAATCTGATGGCAAATAGGGTAATTAAATGCTTTTGTGGGTAACACAAGGGTAATTTGAATAAAAAGTCTTGATACTTGTATTTTTTTTTCTTTAATTTCTTCTCGATCTTCTTCCTGCCCTTATCCCACACTAGATGGGGTCGGCACAACATGTATTTCATAAATCCATGTTGTTAGAGGTTTTGGCTTATTGTTTTATGTGACCCAATGTGCTTGCTGATATTATGCACTGGGTCCCAAAATGATATGCTGATATATGGTTTTTTGCAATTTTATTGTAATGGAAAAGGAAACCTTGTTAAAATAAGTATGTTTATTAAAAATGTTTGAACAAGAAAACATTAATCAGAACTGGAAAATGTATCAAGTACAGTCATACTCGTTTTGACAAGCGACATGTTGACATTGCCATATGAAAACCACTGTTTGTTATTATTTTTTAATGCCATGAGATTCTGGTTGACCTATACACATTGCTTCACTTTTTTTGTATTTTGAATTTATTAATAGATACAATATTGTGATAGGTTAATTTTTACGCCGATGACATTTAGGGTGCACCTGAAATATTGCGCCATGTTCTTAGATCGCAGCTACTTTATAATGTAAAACGGAACGCTTCTTCAAATGTCATTCCTACCATGCTACAGCGCAAATACTTGTAAATACATTGCTAGAATCTATTAAGAGAACAAAAAGTCATTTTTCCACTAGCAGTTGTAATATACTTTCTCGTAGGCAAGTGAGTATGATGATTATTAAGCAATGTTATTCTCTTCTCGTGATTCAACTTCAAGAAAGCCTTACAGTTATTTATCCTGGACGAGCACACCCAATAACTGTGTTTCTGCGAAAAAGTATAACCTTCAACCAGCAGCAGTACTCTCCCTTTCTGAGAAATTACTTTCTCGTATGGTATTCCTGTAAGATGTAAAACAATAAATTCAACAAGTAAATCGATTAGATAAAACCTATTATATTATGGAACCTCTCCGGCTCCGCAAACAATACGTCACAAGGCATATTTTATGAAGGATGGGACTACACTTAGTAGCGACGAGCTGCGACACTAGCGATTGAAACAAATGCATTAATATTCACGTGTGTGGCAATACTCTACATGACGTATTGTTTTAAATTTCCATGGCTATTGACCAATAACATCTACCCGCACGAAATAATCGACAGTTCTTCCGTGATCATGGCGCATGCAACTGCGCCGAAATATCGGAGTCTCAAAAATAAACAGGTCCATGGTGTAAATCCCGACATAGTTTATTCTACTCTACATGACGTTTTTAATATTTATTTATTTATCGTTTATTAATATATTTGTTTCAATCGCTTTATCTATCGCAGTCCGCGTCGCTGCTAGCCTCAGTCGTAGGCTTCCTAGAATGCGAGTCCTTTCCGATTCCTTTTTAAATGAAGAACCCTGGCATCGGAATCATAACCAGTATATTTATGCTAAACAACCGTCGTACGTTGTGAAACCAGTTACTCGTTACTTAGTCGCCTTTTACGACTAAGTGGAATAGTAAGTACAATTCTTTAGTGGCTCATATTATGCTATTAAAGAGAGGAGAAATAAAATACTTAATGCAGTAAAAAACATAAATCCTATTTAAAGATAACAGACAAAGTTATAACATTTCTATGAATACATTGACTGTCACTTACCTACAATTATTATTAACATAATAAGCTCAAATATTAATATTCTATAATTTTGCCATATAAATCAAAACATGATTTTAAAAAAATGCTATTTTGCTTACACTTTATGCAACCATCTTCAAAACCATTTTATAACTATATACGTACTGTATAGTATATAGTTTATGTATACACAGTTTATTGGTAAGACGTGTTAAAATTCCACCAAAATATACTTAGTACATTTCATCGGCATTTCACGTAGAAAAGGGTCTCTGCAAACTACATTTGTAGATACCGGTACCGAATCGGTACCGCTAAAAATCCTACAGATTAAGCGGGGTCTGCTGCGACAAAAATCTAACAAAACATGTTTAGTGAACACTCCGACCAAATACAACACAGTAAACAGGCCACGCCCCAATTTTGTTATAAAAACATATTGCACTATTTCTAACAAAAAAATAGTGGCAGCAGACCCGGTTTCACAGATTCAGCACAAAATAGTAGTCAGAAAGTCAGAAATCGCTCAAGTCACAAAGGGCTCATTGAAATAGACGCTCAGCAAGTTTTCAGTACCGATACCGCACCGAATCGATGCCGCACTAAATGAGGTGCCATCATTCAAAAATTGCCCGCACTAAAATGTTGCCCGCCCTGAGCACGAGGAGTAGGTATGCCAGCGAATATTATATGAACTTTTTGATGACGATTTTAATGCCTAAGGGTTTACTTTAACGAACTGGTCTTATAAACATACTTCGGGGGGTCATGTCCATCAATGATTTTCAGAGTTCCATTCTTTGCGAACCGCACACGGGCCTTGCACCCAATCATGTATTTGGAGCAGAGGAAATATGGAGTATCTTTTCTTTCAAAGTATACATGGTCTTAAATCATCAGCAGATGTTTACTCTTATGTAGGGGAACAAACTTGTACTTAAGATAAAAAACCCTGTTGAAAAATTTGCTAATTAAATAAAATCTTTACATTTTTGACACTGAGCGGGGGCCAATTCGAATAACAAAATTGTTGTCAAAAAGTAAACGAACCATAACCGTCAGTCAATTTCGGAAATTACGAAATATTCAAAATTTTAGACTGTTTTGCAAACGAAAACTTTTTGAATGACGTTCGGCTTCGTTTTAGTTGCGATTTATCAACGTTTTTATTAGTAGAATTGCCCCCTGATCTGATAGATTTCAGAACTGTTGTAGCCTAAAAACTATAAAGGGTTAAAACTATATGGATAAATCTTACATTGACATTGTCATCAGCTCCTTAACGACCACTTTATAAATATTTTTACTTCATAAGATGTTTAAACAAATAAGAATACACTTTTGATTTAGGTATATAATATATTTTATCTACATATTATATCAATTTAAGCAGATAACGCATTGGGCAGCCTGACTGTACAAACTATCGGCGTCTTGGACTGTAAAGTGTAAACTAATAACAATAAAATGTATTAATCGTCTCCTATTATGTTTATATCAGATAGTGTAACAGTCATAACAGTACATAATAGTTCTCAGAACACGAATAAAACTATGCGTTTGTATGGGTACAGATACGTATGCACTGTTTGGCAGGATTTCGACCAATCGGATTGTAGCACAGACGGCTGCGCGCGCCGGTACCGTCCTTCTTTTAGCGCCCATACACACGCAAACAAAGAAAAAACTTTTATTGGCTGCAACACAAAACCAATAAAAAAGAGATATACTCTAGTCACAAAAAAAAATATTTAAAGGCTATTTCACAACATAAAATAATACTGACGTCATCTTATACTATAGTCATAACACAATAAGGACTTTTTAAATCCACTGAATGCAAATAATAGCTTTACGACTAGAATATATTATTCTCTCATAACAATCACATTTACCATTCATTAATTATACCTATTTATTAGTCCAATATTATTGTGGCAGATACCGCAAATACGTCACGTGTTTTTAAAAGCCCTTGATTAAGGCATAGAACACGCAGATGAAATAGGCTTCGACGCGGTTGTTTAATGTTGTTATTGGTGGAAACAAATCGTGACGTAGTCTTGGGCATCGCGCGAACAGAACCTTGCGTTATTAGGTGTTAACGTTCACCATGTCTACACCCTTATGTACTCTCCACTACTCCTCATATACAAATACTTCGGGCGCTCATGTCTATGATAAGTCTCCACTTGCTTCACGCCTCCACCTTTTTTTAATATCACCCGAGCTTTGCATCCAGACTTGGTCTTAGAACAGTAATAGCTTCTAGATCGGTTATTTTGCCAATACGTGTAGCCATCCAGCATCAGGAGCGGCTTCCCTTTCTTTGTAGGAATGAATTTGTAAGGTATATCTAAAGAAAAGATGATCACAACTAGAATCAATAGGGAAACTAAAAAAGAACTGCAGTATTTGACTTACTACTATAACTATTATTATAAGCTATTTTATGAGTACCTTTAGGAATTAAATTTAGTTGATAAATAATAACTTGCCTTTTAAGTTCATTCTCTGAACTTCAACTCCTTTGCTATCGCATCTATAACTATTATCACGTAAATTAAATCTTTTAAAAACAACGTAAATTAGCCTAAAGGCTAAACATAAAAAATCTAACGTAAAATAATTTACACTTTTTATTCAAAAAGAAGTATAAATACATAATTTTCTTACATTTAATTCACAAACAGAAATGCGTGTATAAACAAACCAACATTATTATAACCATATAATTAATCTTACAACTAATAATTGCCGTTCATATTGAGTTAGACGTAAGAAGTTTCAGATTTCTGATTTTGAGCTGCATTAAAAACTTTTTTAAAGTACAGTACGGCTGAAATGTCTTTACCGCCCTGAACTTCGTGCATGTGGTTGAACTTTTGATTTTTAGGACGAAATGGCTTTTAATTAATATCATATCAGGGCTGGCCATTTAAAAAAAAAATGCGCGAAGTTTGGAGAGCCTATGTTTTGGGCAGCCAAGTAATTTCGGCCGTCTGTAAGTTTCTGTGATGATACAAGGAATTAGACACGTTGCCGTTATACAAACTGTTTAAAAATGACTCCCATGACTAACACGAAATATATTTTAAGATTCACTGGACTAAACTGACAGGTCCTACCACCATTGTTGTTTGACAGTAGTGCATTGTTGTTTGACATTAGCACCTGTCAGTTTAGTCCAGCGAATTAATAATCCTACTATAGGTTGTTTAGAAGCAGCTCATTTCCGATCTCGGGCGTGCCGTATCTACCTACTTCCTATCATTGTGTCTAAAATCACTTGTACATAACAAAATACAAATTAGTAAAAAAAAAAACATTCCGTACAATTAATAAACTGATGCCGAACTCGCTTCGGTTTATATAAATATTTAAGACAGTTTAACATATTCTCCTTTCATCACCATATATTTTGGAGGTGGATGTAAGTGTAGAGGCAGTGAAGTAGGCAGTACCTTTCCACACCTGTCCAGTTTAATCCTAGCCTTGCACCCAGCGTCTTTTTTAGAACAGTAGAAGTTTCTAGACTGGTGCTGCTGAGAAAACGTGTATCCTCGATACATAAGCAAACTCTTCCCCCGATTCGTCGGTATCATTTGGTATTTGTGGTAGTTATCTGAAATTGGAATTAAAGTATAATTGATTATATTTCTTTGAGCAAGCTAAAACAAATATATTTAAGTACTTATGTAATGTTTTAAATTATTTTCAATTAATGAGCAATGCAACAAAAAGTAGGCCTAAGAATACTGACATTTATGACGGCGGTACCTTTACCTATAGTGACGATTTGATTTTAACGATAATAATACTAGCCTGTTATTGTTCCACTGTAAGGCAAATCCCAAGTACAGAGAAGGTACGAGAATTTGTCACCACTTTTGCTCACATTTGTGGTGATGTTTGCCTTCACGGTTAGTCTGTGGTGTCTTAAATTAACTTGTCACAATAGTTACAATGTCATATTGGTTTATGTCAGCTTTTGTACCCATAACCCGGTCCTTAAAAGCGGGCCTGTACTACACTTCCGGGCCATCGCGACTGTTTTATTTTATTTGTAAAGTCAAACTCTCGATGATAGAAAAATATTTATTAAAAATTTTATCACTCACTCTTACCAAAATATTGACTAGTGATTTTGATAAAGTGGGGATATTTAATAAACAAAAATCACATTATAAACAAAGTACAATTTAAGTATAACTACCTACCATTCATCTAGGTATATTTAAAATTATAATTTTGGTCATCTTTAGACATTAGTAGTAAGTAAATATTATCAATCGTGCGACAATGTATAAATACGTATATTGTGTAACATTACTTAGCTACTGTCGTCACAAAATCTGATATGTCGGTGCTATATCGTAACGCTTGTTTTGGCTCGGAATTAGATTTGGTACCAAACACGGACCGAAATCTGACGCATTTCTATTAGCCCTTCCAGACCTGGTGGGTACCGCATCGACAAGTGCAGTAGCGGCTTATACAAAAAAAAACTTTTCCACCAAATAACTATATAACTATCAAATTTTGACAAAGTCCCCATGTGGCAATACCACATATTGTGGTGGGTCATGAAAGTGTATGGTCACCGACGAGGCATTTATCGTCCCATCTCCATCCAGTTTCACTCTAGCTTTACACCCAGAATCCTTTTTCGAACAATAATAATTCCGTGTCGAATTCCTCTGTGAATACGTGTATCCGTCCAACATTAACAACTTCTTGCCCCGGTATGTTGGTATCATTGAATATTCTAAAAAAAAAACACATTTACTGATATCGAATGTACATATTTAAATAAGAAATCGGCACAACACAACTGAAGAAATTAAACCCAGCAGTAAACTGCGATAGGCACATAAATAAATGAGATGAATAAAGCAAATAAAATGTCAAAAAAAATGCAGCAAAAAAATTCAGATTGACAGAAGTAGGTACATAACAATAATGAATAATAAGTAGAGCCAAACCAAACCGAAGCTTGATTATCGAATGATTTAATACAACAAGAACCCAAGAAAGAAAAAACAATTTATTTCATTAACGCGTCTTACAAAATTTATTGGTGCAGGAGAAACAATTTGTGTCGAGGCAATTCATAATTTGGTATCTACTAAACATAATTATAAAGACTTTACAGTCTTTCATTCGTTAACGGTAACGTTATCAATTTTAATCAAAACTCGTTTTAATTAGTTATATTGAACCAAACCCGGAAATATGTATTCCTTTTTTTTACTGAATACTTTAAGAAACTCTTATATTACTTGCATACACTGGATGATTAATTTTATGATATAGTTAGACTTGAAAATGTTGTGCCAGAACAATCACCAGGTTTTTTTTTTCCTATACGGCTCTTGTAGATGGTCCTGCGGACCTTTTTTACGTAACCGGGCTATAGAATCACCAGGTGCCTTCATCTATTATAATAAGCTCCGTTTTTATTGCTCCATCTGATATTGGATATTTTTCTGTACTATTGTGGTCCTTTTTTGTGGAGAGTGAAGCTAATGATTTCTCTATTTCTGAATCTTCTGTATCTGAAGAGTCTTCGTTGTCAAAAACCGCCGTCTCTTTTATTATTTTTTGCCGCATACGTTCTCTATGTTTTCTTGTTTGATTACGCCAGTATTCTCTCGTAACTCTGCGTTCTCTTTCCGTCATATTTTTAACGGATTTTAGTTGACCGTTCTTTTTCTTTAAAATATATCTTTGTCTTTCTTTTTCTTTATATTTAGCGTATTTTAAGGGATCAGCTCTTAATCTTTGTCTACGAAGTCTTTCGCCAAGTCGCTTCTTCTCTAAAAACTCTTCTCGAGATTGTTTTGATTTTCGTTTTACGCTTATGACTAAAAAATAACAATTAATGCCAAATAAATTATTCAAATCAAATTTTTACATACCAATACATAATATTTATTAACGTACGTTAATATAAAAAAAGTTTTAAGTCGGGTTTATCGTGGGTGAAAATATGCATGCCTCAAAAGACGAATTAAATACATAGTTCAAGTATTTTCTTTAAGAAATGTAGCACACAACGACGTTGACAGAAGTTTATAGCAGAGCCATAAGAACCATTATTCTTATTATTACTAGGCTCTAAGTGTCAATCATTACTGACACTTAGAGCCTAGTTGAAGTTTTTCCCTTCTTTTTATTTAAAATATATCTTTGTCTTTCTTTTTCTTGTTGTTCAGCGAAACCGTTTAACATCATCAACAGACCTCCATACGGCGTTTTAATAAACGAATACTCGGTAAAAAAAACACATGATATTTTAAGTTATTTACTAAGACAAGTATTACCAAAATAAAAAAGTTAAACAAGGTTTCTCATAATAAAAAGTTTGACTCTTTATTTCAAGGGGTTAATATTATGTACCCAATTTACGTGGTACACTGATGTAGTACGCAAACTGCGTTTAACGCAGCTTGCGCATGTGAACAATAGAAGCTAGGCGCTTGTTGTAACAGAGGTAAGTAGTAACACGGCTTTTTCACCGAGAATTACAACAATATTAACTTATTTTTTTGACTCAATCTTATCTTTAAATCGCACCACATCATGTCGTCATAGCCAGTGTCCCTTTCGGGCGGTGCAGGGAGTGGCTGTATTACTGATATGGAATGTACACATTTAAATAAGAAATCCGCACAACACAACTGAAGAAATTAAACACAGCAGTAAACTGCGATAGGCACATAAACAAATGAGATGAATGAAGCAAATCCAATGTCATAAAAATGCAGCAAAAAAAAAATTCTGATTGACAGAAGTAGGTACATAACAATAATGAATAACAAGTAGAGCTAAACCGAACCGAAGCTTGATTATCGAATGATTAAATACAACAAGAACAAGAAAAAACAATTTATTTCGTCAACGCGTCTTACAAAATTTATTGGTGCAGGAGAAACAATTTGTGTCAAGCCAATTCATAATTTGGTACCTACTAAATATAAAGTCTGTAAAATCAATTTTAATCAAAATTCGTTTTAATTAGTTATATTGAATCTAAACCCTGAAATATTTATTCTTTTTTTTTACTAAATACTTTAACAAACTCTTACATTACTTGCATACACTGGATGATTAATTTTGTGATATAGTTAGACTTGAAATGTTGTGTCAAAACAATCACCAGGTGCCTTCATCTATTATAATAAGCTCCGTTTTTATTGTTCCATCTGATATTGGATATTTTTCTGTACTATTGGGGTCCTTTTTTGTGGAGAGTGAAGCTAATGATTTCTCTATTTCTGAATCTTCTGTATCTGACGAGTCTTCATTATCAAAAACCGCCGTCTCTTTTATTATTTTTTGCCGCATACGTTCTCTATGTTTTCTTGTTCGATTACGCCAGTATTCTCTCGTCACTCTGCGTTCACTTTCTGTCATATTTTTAACGGATTTTAGTTGTCCCTTCTTTTTCTTTAAAATATATTTTTGTCTTTCTTTTTCTTTATATTTAGCGTATTTTAAGGGATCAGCTCTTAATCTTTGCATACGAAGTCTTTCGCCAAGTCGCTTCTTCTCTAAAAACTCTTCTCGAGATTGTTTTGATTTTCGTTTCACACTTGGGACTAAAAAAAAACAATTAATGCAAAATAAATTATTCAAATCAAAACTTTTACATACCAATACGTCATATTTATTAACGTACGTTAATATAAAAAAAGTATTAAGTCGGACTTATCGTGGGCAAAAATAGGCATGCCTCAAAAGACGAATTAAATACACAGTTCAAGTATTTTCTTTAAGAAATGTAGCATACAACGACGTTGACAGAAGTTTATAGCAGAGCCATAAGAACCATTATTCTTATTACTACTTATTACTACTAGGCTTTAAGTGTCAATCATTACTGGCACTTAGAGCCTAGTTGAAGTCAATAGCTTATCTATTGATTGAATGCAATACAATAATCTAATAAAGAGAAACCAGTAGGTACAAACTGTATATCAATTTTAATTTTATTCGTTCATTCAAATACTATTAACATTGGTCCAAATGTATTTAGTAAAACAAGGAATATACGTGAACTTGTATCCGTGTATATTTCTTGTTCTACTCAGTACTTTATTATAGTCTTACATAATTATTAACCAACTTGTATCAGAAGTAGAACAATCAACCGGTGTCTTCATTTACTACGAAAATTTTATTGTTACATTCGATATTGGGTGTTTTATTGTGAGATTGTAGCCTTTTTTTGTGGCGAGTGAAGTTCTCTAATTTTCTGAATCTTCTGCATCAGATGAGTCTTCACTATTAAAATCTATGACAGCAGCATCTTCTATTCTTTTTTGTCGCTGTCGTTCTCTACAATTTTTCTGTCGTTGTCGCCAGTTTTCTCTACTAACTCTACGTTCTTTTTCTGTCATATTTATAATGGTTTTTATTTTTCCCTTTTTTTTATTTAAAATATATCTTTGTCTTTCTTTTTCTTGATATTCAGCGTATTTTAGGGGGTCAGTTTTTAACCTTTGCCGACGCAGTATTGCGGCGATTCGCTTCTTCTCTAAAAACTCTTTTCGAGTTTGTTTTCGTTTACGGTTCTCATCAGAGACTTAAAAAAGAAATAAATAATACAGCATGATAATTTGTACATAAATATTACAAAGAAAGCCCTTATAAGTTTATGATAATATTAGAATAAGATAAACCAGCGGGGCTGTGGCGGCAAGTCCAAAGGGCGGGGAGAGCAGGGGTAGCAGCCGATTTCTATCACCTCACCGCTTGCAATTTTGGTTTGTGTTATACGCCAAATAGTTACTAGTTTAACTTTTATGTTATGCAGTGATAGCTTAGCAGTTGAACGCTTGTTTTCCTTACAGAAAGGCCTGAGTTCGATCCCGGCCCACACCTCTGACTTTTCAAATGCACGGGCGGATTAGAATTTGATAATGACTTGCATTAACAATGAACGATAACATCGTGAGGAAACCTGAACACCTGACGGCTATAAAAAAGGTTCTTGATGGTGTTTGTACTCTGCCAACCCATACCAGGTCACCGTGGTGAACTAAGCCCAAAACCCTTCTTATTCTAAGAAGACGCCCATGCCCAGCAGTGGGACAGGATTATGTGAGAACTTTGTATCTTACTATAATAATGGCACAGATTTAGTGGAAAATTAAAGACATTTTTGGAATATTCTTTATTACATAAAATCCTTAAAGTACTTAATAATTTCAATGTTTATATTTGTTCTGGGTAGTATGTTTTACGGAAGTAAGAAAAATAAACGAACGCCTACATTTTCCTCCTACCTGACTTGCGCAGTATGCAGCCTCAAACAAAAGACCTAACCTTTCTGTACTGATTCGGCACCTAAACAGTAACTTACTAAATAAACGAAAAAGCGGGATAATGGCTATCACATAAGTTAATACAAAACAACTGCAGAATGCGGAATATGTCGTCACAGCTAGCACTACGTGTATGGTAATAAACATCATCCACTGTTTTGATTGGTCAACACAACGCGTACGCAGAAGCTATGAAAGTTATTTCAACCCATTTTTCATAAAGGCGTTTTCAGTCGTATGAGAATGCGGGTACGGCAACCCTCCGAACGCCACTGGTCCAAATCTTATTTCCTATAGTGGATTTAAGGGTCAAGCGGAGGGCCGCTCATGTACCGCTTTACAATGCCAGCTCCGTGTTCGGAAGGAAAGCCGCACACGCATCTGCATAAGATAGAAGACGCCTTTATTCGCTGTTCCGCATGCACCCTCACATGTTGAATATCTGTTACGGCTAAAAGCCGTAATGCTGTTAAACCTAGGTTTAGCTGGCTAGAACTAGGTGCGCCCGGTTGCTGGTAATGCTTTTAGCTATAACATATCGACTGAGTAATCAAAATCTAAATGAGGAACATCCTGTACACGCGCGATTCAAGAATAATTTTTTATATATTCCCCATTCTTTGTCTGAATATACCGTGGCGGAGGATGATTGTGTTTTATTTCGGCTAAATTTGTTACCCTGTTGTGTTTATCAATTTTCACTTTCGCCTTACAATACTTTTTCTTTTTTGAACAAGCGTATTGATACTTTGAATGCTTCGAATACGTGAAACCGTTTAACATCATCAACAGACCTCCATACGGCGCTTTAATAAACGAATACTCTGTAAAAAAAACACATAATATTTAAAGTTATTAACTAAGTATTACTAAAATAAAAAGTTTAACAAGGTTTCTCAAAATAAAAAGTTTAGACTCTTTATTTCAAGGGGTAAATATTATGTACCTAATTTACGTGGTACACTTATTGATGGGGTACGCAGACTGCGTTTACCGCAGCCTGTGCATGCGAAAAATGTACCTACTCTAGGGATCTTTAATAAAATAAACCAGTTAAATACTACCTATAAATATCGTATAGGGTTTATATATTTTCTTTATCATTAATAATAATTGAAAATCGACGCAATATTAAAATCTAGTATATTAGAAATCAACTTTAAAATAAATACAATATGCTTTAAGCCTTAGAAATTATACATAAAAAAATGTTATATTAATAGTATACTACTTAAAGCTACCTATTGGGTACGGCGATAAAACTAGTGTAGGTACAAGTCCTTGCAACGAGACGGGCTTTTATATTTGTGTGAGTGTACTTTTACTTTCGACCAATCGGATAGTCGGCTACACGCTCCGTCCCATATCCATACTACTATCAGCGTCCACTCACACAGCTACCAAACTAATGTCATGTTGCGAATAAGTTTACTTAGCCGATTTTTAGGGCCCGGTTGAAAGAGGGACCAACGACCGGAGAGGTCGGGCGCCCTAACCGTTTTTATACTACTAAGAGTTAGGGACCCTAAAAATCGGGTAGTGTAATAAGCCTTATACCCGCAAAATTATATAAATGTATCTATGACAGATCGGCATCTGCTATTCGATTATCGATCATATTCTAGTGCAAGTGCTATAACATTTATAGAGAAATTTATACAATGGACAAAGTATAATCTACGTTTTTGTAACCTAATTAAATGCACAATAATTCATCATTTTTCAATTTCTGACCTAATGGCAGTTTTCTTTCTTATTGTAGCCAGTATTATTATTATGAACAGTATAACAACTTTAAGGTACGCTGCAGGCATGCGCCGCAAATGGCTTGTTACCCAGGTCACAGGGTTTTGCCACGCATTTGTGGACGGGGTGGCTCACTGTGAGCATTCGCCTCTCATAGTAAGCCAATAGTTTGTCACGCATGCCTCAGGGGTTTGCCACGCATGTGTAGACAGGGTGGGTCACTGTGAGCATTCGCCTCTCACAGTGAGCCAATGGCTTGTCACGCATGCCTCAGGGGTTAGTCAAGCATGTGTGGACGGTGTGGCTCACTGTGAGAATTCGCCTCTCACAATGAGCCAATGGTTTGTCACGCATGCCTCAGGGGTTTGCCATGCATGTGTAGACAGGGTGGGTCACTGTGAGCATTTGCCTCTCACAGTGAGCCAATGGCTTGTCACGCGTGCCTCAGGGGTTTGCCAAGCATGTGTGGACGGGGTGGCTCACTGTGAGCATTCGCCTCTCACTGTGAGTATTCGCTTTTCACTGTGAGCCACCCTGTTCGGACAGTTCGAAGCATGCGTGACAAGCCATTCGCGGCACATACCTCGCGAAGTTGCGATGTCTGTACGCACCTTTAGACAAGAGGTGCACACTAACCCTTAAAATATTAATAATTGTTATCATGATTCTCAAACATCCTTCTAAATAATAGTAAATCACAATAATAATTAAAAAGAGTATAATATTTTAGAGATAGAGATTGACTAATTAATTAAAACCATAAAGATCCGTGAACTGAAAGAGATTATTGTTTCTTATTAAGTATACTACTTATTACCTAATTATTATGTATAATGTTTTAAGATTATAACCGGATTTACTCACGTGCTTTTTAGCGGGGCTGCCGGACTAGTTTCGGACTCGACTGGAGCCCTTGAAGGTAATAGCTCATTAGAGCCACCCGACACCCGACCAGTACCGCCTCGCGTGTGGTTAGTATATTTTATATGGACTTCTATGGATTAACGCTCACTACATCAACTCCGTAACGTCACCGGATCGCCTTACCCGTAAGCTGTTCACGCGCGGACAGCGAGTGGACCACGTGGCGTTCACTGGTTGAGCGGTTCAATATTCACCCTCTTTTTTTCTAACATTTCGTGCACCCAATAAGCTTTCTTCTCTTTGACAACGCGGCGTCCACCAGAAGACCACCTGTCGACAACGGGTGGACACCGAGCGACGAGGCAGTGCTGGTCGGGTGCCGGGTGGCTCTAATGAACTATGACCTTTAATCATGAGATTTAAGAGCTGTTCACGCGGCGATGTCGGTCTGAATCTAGTCTAGCCTAGGAATTTCACTCATGATAGTTGTATGATGTTTTATTAATTACAATATTCCGAGAATACTTATTGTGTATGAGAGACTCGAGTAGTTAAGTAGTAGGCTAGCGGCTAATTACCAACCACGCAGATCATAAGATTTGCGAAGTTAAGCTGCACTAGCCGCGGTCAGTCTGTGGATGGATGACCATTCGTTACAAATCGAGAACCCTCCGTGCCTCGGAGAGCACGTTAAACAGTCGGTCCCGAATGTCATACGAATACCTATGACAGTCGTTACGGGAAATCAGAAGCCCGAAAGTCTGACAATCGGTCTTATCGACATTGCCCAGTACTTGGAATGCGGAGTTCTGGTGGCAGTCGCTCCGTGTAAAATACTGGTATTCAGCTGCATCTGGTTAGACTGGAAGCTGGCCTCAACATAGTTGCGAAAAGCCTAGGCAGAACGGAACTAATTGTGTATGAAATGTACTCTTTTTTTTAATTGCTGTCAAATTTAAACTGTAAATGCTAAATATATTTTGCAATTAAGAGCCCTTCTATGGTGTGGCCTTTGTGTTATGCTTAGTTTACTTAATACCGATTGAGTACTGAAAATTTATCGCAAACAATTCCACCGACATAGAGGGAGCAGTCTATTACTATTATTACAACATTACTATGTAATTAAAGTATAACTTTTAATTCAATTGAGTAATTCGACGTTACCGTGTGTCGACGTCGTAAGGGTCACACCAAAAATGTGCATGTCTACTCCTTCCTCAACAACATAAATGTGGAATGTGACCAGAAGGAAGTCGGTCGAGCGTTCAGTGTTCAATATTTTATGTTCTATGTCATATTTTTGATGTCAAACTTTTCTACGTTTTGTTTGACAAACAACATAACCTGTAGGTATGGGTTTGTTTACATAAATTCCACATAGAGTTTGGCTGAAGTATAGTGGGGTGTCATGTCATTATATTTAACGTCAGAGGCACAAAACCGGTCAGCCAATTGGGGCTACAAATAGTTAATCCGTGACTTGCTAAACCGCTGGACAGTGAGTGGATTTATGTTATTATACTTAGCCCGCGACTTCGACCGCGTGAATCTTCATGTAAACTTCCATTCCCTATTTTACCCCCTTAGGGGTAGAATTTACATAAATCCTTTCTTAGTGGATGCCTGCGTCACAAAAGGAACCTACTGTCCAAATTTCATGTTTCCAGCGTCAGTGGTTTAGGCTCTGCGTTGATGAATCAGTCGGTCAGTCAGTCAGGTCAAGTAATTAATTACATATGTATAGATTAGTTCTACTTCTGCTACCAAAGTCCCTAGCAAAACTGAATGAGTGGGTCGAGGAACTTCCAGTATACTCCACCAAGAAGAACATAGTCTGCTTAGTTGTCGGCAATAAGATTGACAAGCATATCATTTTGGGACTCAGTGCATAATATCAGCAAGCACACTGGGTCACCCGCGCGATAGCGCTACGAGTATTCCCAAGGCGGGTTGATGTCAGGCAGGCGGCTAGTCATAAAACAATAAGCCAAAACCTCTAACAGCATGGATTTACGAAATTACACATGTTGTGCCGACCCCACCTAGTGTGGGATAAGGGCAGGAAGAAGAAGAAGATTAGTTCTACTTTTAGCTTCAACTACTGTGTCACATTATTGGTGTCAAACTTAGAACTTTGACAGTCATGTAAACTTTGACATATGTCAATGTCAAATAACTTATTCGCATTAAAAGTTAGATTAACGGTAGATAATGCTATAGAAAACCTTCAAAACATATTGCCTCTCTTTAACGGAGTTTTAAAATGACTATACGTTGATCGGGCATATAGTGAACTAGGATCCTGGTCAGTACTGCATTTGACATAGAGTCCATTATGAGTTGGACGGTAGACAGGCGGCGCATGGTTGTGTTCCTGCCTCACGCTGGCAATCCTGCCGCCATCATCGAACTTCACGCTGGACCTGCAGCTCTTGTACTTTCTCGAACAGTAATAGGTGTTTTTGGCCCGATTGTTCTCAGTGTACGTGTAACCATTGAGCATCAGCAAGGTTTTGCCGCGAATAGTTTGTATAAACTTATAGTTGGAGTAATCTGAAAAGATTGATAATATTAATTTGTGTTACTGATAGTTTACAATGCCCAGTATATTCTGGTCCGTTTTGGCGGCTGCTGACAAAGTCAAATATCATCAATATCTCAAATTCAGTTCATATTTTAATTCCATTATTTCGCTGCCTGCCAAAATATACTGGCCTCTTTACATAAGCAACTTTTTTATAATTGTTAATTAAATCTTATGCTACCTACATCTATACTAATATTATAAAGAGAAAGATTTGTATTTTTGTATGTAACGAATAAACTTAAAAACTACTGGACCGATTTTAAAAATTCTTTTGCCGTTAGAAAGCTACATTATCACTGAGTAACATAGGCTATATTTATTACTGGAATAAAACTTCTTACGCGGGTGGAGCCGTGAGGACACAGCTAGTGTTCAATATTTTCACCTCTATTCGAATTAGGTTATACACTGAATACCTTTTAATAATAATAATTTATCTTTATTTCAGATGCTTTTGATCTCAACAAATGTAATTCGTAATATAAAATGTATCGGTGGTTTGTTTACATAAAGTCCACGTTGAGTTTGGCCGAAGTATAGTGGGGTTTCATGGTATTTCACGTCAGAGACACTGGACCCGTCAGAAAAAGTGGGCATATTAATAAATTTAACCAAGGACATTTTGGTTTTATTATACCTAGTACATAATACTTCTATGGTTTTAACCAATAACAGTGGATTTTAGCAGAAGCTAATAGCTAGTCTTAACTACCTAGTTAACTAGATCTTTCTTATTGCTTTCGTAAACGGCTTCTTGTGAATAATACTTATTTCTAATCTTTGCTTTAATGTTGAGGTAATTAAACATTCAAATAAATTGTAAAGCCAATAACTTAAAATGTTTATTTCTAAATTCACTCCATCACTTATTAATATTACTTAGGACCTATGTATAGCATGTCTATTCGCATTTCGACTTGTCTCAGTCATAGATAATACATAATTATTTCGAATACAAAAAAGAGCCGTAAATCTATATATAAAAATGAATCCCTTTTCCCTTGGTCACGCCATAACTTGAGAACAACTTTACCGCTAGTTAACAAATAAAATAATCGTATCGATATAATTATTTTTAGTCAAAATACATTTTCAGTTTTATTTTCTCCTTCTTCTTCTTTTCGTGTAGGTAGTTAGTGACTAACATGGTGTCAGAGTTTATGCCGCCCATGGGCTTCTGACTCGACTTCACATGCTGTCGAGAAATATCTCTCAGGCATGCTGGTTTCCTCACGATGTTTTCCTTCACCGTTAAAAAGTCAGAGGTGCGTGCCTTTTTCTCTTTCTTCTTTTATTTTCTCCTGAGGCAAGACTGGTATAAGTACAACAATAGATAAACCACACGAAAATACTCAGTTATCTTCGGTTTAAAGAGATTTATTTTCTTATAAAAACTTTACAGTTCATTTACAATAAGAATTAAGTAAATTACATTTCATAATAAAAAGTTCATTTACCTCTGTCTCTCTCTCTCTCATCTTTCTCGTGTAATACAGGTTATCCTATGAAACTCGTGCTTACACGATAGGGAAAGACGTTCTTTGTTTTGATTCGCGCAATTAAAACATTAATAAACATTAATGGCCACACTCAGTGGCGCGCATTGATTTTCGGACTAGGTAGGCAGGCACTAGCGATGACACGCATAATCTGTGGATTTGTTAACATCTGTTGCTTTCTTTGGAAGGGGTTGATTGGGAGTGTCACTGATTCCTCTGCTGTGGGAGTCCGTGTCTGTGAAATTGTGTTCCCTGATGTATGTGATTTTTTATATTTAATTTTATTCTTTAGTATCTAATAATATAAGACGTACATAATGAGGCTTGCATAGTCGCTGAAGGGCGAATTAACGCCTCGAAAATTTAAAAAAAAAATAAAAATATAAAAGGCGTTAGCGATGTCGTCTTTCAATTGTACGCTTAAGCCCATTTCAATACGATTCTGACCAAAAGAAATCATAGCCACCCGTGTTTTATTTATACTTTTATAGTAATATTTAAAGATGGAGTAGTTAATTAAATCTTATGAGGTAGGCACTGCTTAATTGCCTATATGCAATGCACGCCACTGGCCACACTGTCACACAATTCATGGCGTGTTGTCGCCACAACGCAAACATTTTACGCATCCCGCCAATCTGCCGTCCGATTTCTAAAAGACCGTTAAGTGTCATTTTGTCAAATTGTAGTTTTATTTACTACGTAAAAGCGCAACTTTTTCTCTATCTACCTGTCGGGTTCTTATTTTTCTGTCCCTTGTCAGTTATGAGATACACGTTTTTTTAACATTGTAGATGGTCACATTTCAGTACAGAAAAGCATGACTAAAAAACAAAAATGGAAATTATAAAAACAATATTAGTCTTGTAACTCATTTAAAATTATGCAATGTAAGCTTAGAAGAAGCCCAAAATTGTGGTAAGTATAACAAAAACACCTGTACCTATGGCTTAAGAATTTCAAAAAACAACATTTTCTACATTTTTGCTCATTACTCAAAACTATGTTTACTCACTTAACGGTCTTTTTGAAATCGGACGACAGTGACGTGGCCCTAACATAACCACAGTTGGCTGAACAGTGGAAACATAGCCTCTGTGCGAGAACTATAAAGATTATTTTATTAATAACGTAACATCACGCCTGTATCCCCGAAGGGTTGGGCAGAGGTGTATAGTAACACCCTCATTTCGCCGTTATGTTTAAGTCCCATGTAATGGGGGCGAGCCTATTGCCATCAACCGGGCACAAATCTAAATTCTGGGCTGCTACTGAGGAATTCCACACGGAAAAACCCAATAACACTTTGCCCGAACTAGGGATTGAACCTGGGAACACACTATTAGCAGTTGCGCTTGCCTCCACTAGACCAACGAGACAGTTTTTATTAATATACTAGCTTTTGCCCGCAGCTTCGCTTGCATGATTTTTTTCACCCCCTTAGGGGTTGAATTTCGAGAAATCCCTTCTTTGTGGATGTTTACGTCACAAAATGAACCTACTGTCAAAATTTAAAGTTTCTAACCCCAGCCGTTTAGGCTGTGCGTTGATAGATCAGTCAGTCAGTCAGCTTCTCCTTTTATATAGGTATATATAGATTATCCAAATTACAATTTATCACATACTCCACGCAAAATCACTAGGTGTTTATGATATTTTAATGTATTCCCCGGAGTCAATTTGTTTGTACAGAGGTGGTTTATGGCTATGCTCCTCTTTCAAGCAAACGATTAAACCTTCTTTATCAAATTTAACACTGCTCTTACAACCGTATTTTCTTCTGGAACAGTAGTAACAACTCTTGGCGCGGTTGTTTTGAGAAAACGTATAGCCATTGACCATCAACAACCTTCTTCCTTGTAAAGTTGTAATGAATTTAACTTCAGAACCGCCTGCAATTAAAATTTTATAGTTAAAAACTTTTTAACAAAAATAAAACCGACTTCAAATTGTCTATCTCCGAAGTTCTTCATCAGATCTTCACCAAATTTAAATGGGACCACTTCGAAAGAAAAGTCTTTCAAACAAAAAAGGAATCATCAAAATCGGTTCACAATTAGCAAAGATATCGCGGAACAAACATACAAAACAAAAATCCTCCTTTTTTTGGAAGTCGGTTAAAAAAAACTACGTACTTTTTTACCTTACTTGGCTAGTTTATGTTTGGTTTTTACAATTAGCACAATTGTGTTGCATTTTTTAGGAACATCTTTAATATTAAATATATAATGCTATGATCAAAATACTGTACAGTCACGTGTAATAATATGTATACACGTAGCGAACTTCAAAAGTGATATTCTTCTAAAATATCAATTAAAATTATGAAATATTACACACATAGCCTCTTTAAATACATACGAATTATTATTTCGAATATTTCTTATTTACAATCTATTTTCTAAAATAAATTCTCTTTTTAAGCTCATTATGTGTATACATATTATTACACGTGACTGTACCTATTTATTATCAACCGTGTCATCTTTTTTCTTATTATATTGGTTATAAAAAAAGACAAATAGGTACTTATTTCCGTGTGAGTAATCGAACATGACGTGTTTTATACATTAAATATTATGAATGCTGTATTTCATACTTGTAAAACTAAAATGAAGATACCTCTGAGCAAAATTTGGTACCTTAATTACTTTAAATAAATTCTTAGTATACTAAGCTGGTTTTATTTAAATTACTCGCATTGTTTGAGTAAAGCACTATACAAGCCTTGGTCCGTAATGATTGCGCTGCCGGCCACGCTATGATGGCCTCGAGCTTAGCTTAGCTACGCTCTCGGCCTTCAAGCTTAGTCATCATTGCAGACCTTGCTGACCGCGCTGTGTTGGCCTGAATGGTTTTCGGCCATCATCAGCGCTGCGAGCAACGCAGTCATTGCAGACCGCGGCAGTAATGTACTATAATATGCTTTTCCTCCAAGTGGTGTTATGTTTCTACCCTATATTAGGTATAATATTTATATATGTGGTTTTCTAACTAAGCTTACGACATTCACTTATAAGTCACTAATATCTTAAAGAAGGAAGATATTGGTGTCGATTTTTTTGCGCACTTTGACAGGACTAAACTAAGAGTGTTTGGCTCTTTCTGTCTCAATAGAAAAAGAAAGTGACAGTTGCGTTTAGTCTAGTTTAGTACTGTCAAAATGTGCTACAGAATCAACACGACTGACAAACAAA
Source organism: Amphipyra berbera (assembly GCA_910594945.2). NCBI lineage: Eukaryota > Metazoa > Arthropoda > Insecta > Lepidoptera > Noctuidae > Amphipyra > Amphipyra berbera. Next base: position 16,235,097 of record OU343128.1, on the reverse strand, counting down.
AAACTTATTTTCATTACTTATCCAAGGTTAGTCGGAAAGGAGGTACTAAGCCCAAAGGGTGTTAATGTACCTATAATAAGAGATAACTTTTGTTCTACAACTTTCCCCAAAACTCGATAGTTTAAGAGAAATAAATGACTTTCAAAGATTTCGTAAAAAATATGCTAAAATCTATCTGTCCATAGCTTTGATCAGCTGTGTTTACTATTTAGGTCATATTTGGGGTCACGGACTAGAAACTTAATTTTCTGAATTCATAAAGCAAATATGCTATTTTTTTGAAAAAAATTTAAAAAAAAAATTTTTGCATGCAAAAAAAATCACCGAATTTTGAAATTTTAACACTTGCTTTAAAATAGCCATCAGTGATACTTTAAGTGGCCCACGGCTTAGTACCCTCTTTCCGACAAATCTTGTATACGCGTATATTAGTTCGTAACGCTTATTTTCGCTTACACACGATACGGAAAGGCGTTCTACGAGTTGATTGATTCGCGCAGAACACTGGAACGCAGCCTGTGTATACGCACTATAAATATTGTTATAGTACGACAAAATCAAATCAAAATCAAATCAAAAATTTTTATTTCACATAAACCAATACAGGTGCTTATGAAAAGTCGAATTTAGATGCACGGTTCTAATTAGTCGTTTCCTATGGAGAAGAGCCGGCAAGAAACTCCATGGTGGACACAACTTAGAAGTCGTATTGGCAAACTTGATCGAACAACCAAAGGCAGGTGCTCATTGTCGCGCCATTCAAACTTATTGCGTCAGCGTAAAGATAACTTTTACTGCAGTACTAATAAACATTTGAGGTCTTGAAGTCGCACTCAGCTCGGGAGTGATTGGTTTTACGAAGTTTGCCGATGCGACATCATAGTTGTGTCGTACTGTGCTACCTATATTATCCAATTTAGAATCTACCTTCCACTGACTTTGCGTGTAGTATTTGATATTTTAATGTACTGCCCGGAGTCTATTTGTCTATACATAGGCGGTTCATGGTTATGCTCCTCTTTCAAAGATACGATTGACCCTTCTTTACCGAATTTCACACTGCTCTTGCATCTAAATTTACTTCCGGAACAGTAGTAAGAGCTCGTAGCATGATTATTTTTGGAAAACGTATAACCGTTAACCATCAACAACCTTATCCCTTGTAAAGTTGTAATGAATTTTATATCAGGACCATCTGAAATTGAAAATTATTTGTTACAGATAAAACTATGTAGGTAATACCTTGGTTAGCAGTCATTATTTATCATAACAATTGGTACAATTACATTTCATATATTTAGGGACATAATTGTTAGTAATTAAATATTGCAGTGGATGCGACCGGCGCAGCAGTGCAATTCTCTAGTACATGTATCGCTGCGTTAGCGCTGCGGTGCGGGCTCGTCTAAATTCCCTTCCTATTAATCTTGATGAGGTGCCAGCATGGTGTGGTCCATAAGACGGGTTGCAGCATCAGGATTATATTTTTCATTAAAAAAAAACTTTGAAGAATCTCTTAAACTTAGACTCGTGATCAAAAGAGAAATAAGCATAATATGAGGAGTAAAATAAGTCAAAACCAGAAAAACTTCTAAATAAATATAATGATACGATAAAATCCAACCTAAAAGAAGAAGCAGACATTACAATTATTGAAAACCATACAGTAAAACCAAGAATTAATAAAATATTTTTTATTTATACAGAATCCTAATGCCTATCCTAACATCGATGAAGTCTACGGAAGCAACCAAGGCATATAGCAGGTGAACCTGGGCAGTCTACACAAGTATAAATGGTATCAACTGCTTTTTTACAAAATTGTTCACAAAGTTGGCATCGTTTGCTTCTAGTTCGACCGGATAAACTCGTAAGGATTCTAGGTAAATGTATCCGATTACTCATTGTCTTCTCATCTTGGTGGGAAACTACAATTTCTATATCTTGATTGGTACTGGTTGTACTCTGCTCTTGCTCTCCATCCAATGCTGTCTGTCTTGGCTCCGTATCATCTAGAATGTACCATGTTTTATTATTTGTAATTTATATAAATAATAATGATTGATTGATTTTTGATGAGGCGCTCTTCAAATAATGCTAAATGTAGTTCACTATCTGAGTTAGCCTCCATCAGTACCTAGTTTAAAGAGATTTCTTTAACTCGACCCTAAATTAGCACAAATTACACCTACAGTCTAAATTGGTTATTTGGCTAAGGTAAATACAATATAAATAATGTAAGGAGAACTTTTTATCCGCCAGTCCCGAGTTACACACGTGACTCGCCCAGCGCAGCGCCACGCTCTAAAAACTGGTATTTTGAATAAGGATTGCAATAAACTTATCGATAACTAAAAACCATACCTTAGGTTTATTAAGTTTTTATAATGAGTGGGTCGAGGAACTTCAAGTATAATCCACCAAGAAGAACATGGTCTGTTTAGTTGTCGGCAATAAGATTGACAAGCATATCATTTTGGGACCCAGTGCATAATATCAGCAAGCACATTGGGTCACCTGCGCGACGGCGCAACGAATATTCCCAAGGAGGGTTGATGTCAGGCAGGCGGCCGGCCATAAAACAATAAGCCAAAACTTCTAATAAGATGGATTTACGAAATACATGTTGTACTGACCCCACCTAGTGTGGGATAAGAGCAGAGAGATGATGATGATTTGTGTCATACCGTCATGACTAGCGCTGCACAATTTAATTTGTCATTCATATCTCACTGTGGCGATGGGTTAAAATACAACAGCAAGGTGAAAATGTTATGTAAAAACGGCGACTTTTCCTCGAATTATGTAATGAGATACGTCATCTGGGTGATAATTAGTACTGGGGAGCAGATTCCCGGGGCCTAGTTTAGGATTAATAGAAATAAAAAGCAGAAAATTAAGCAACTATCGAAATCATTCTATTATATTATTTAAATTACCGAACAGTGTTTATTGCATAAAATTATAATGTATAAAAACTTAATTACGTAACAGTTTATTATGTAACAATTGTTTAAAACCAGAATAAATCAGAACAAATAATTCAAATTCGTAATTTATTATCGTACTGGTAATATATTATTAATTTACTAAGTACTATTTAAATATACATTATACATTACCTGCTTACAAGAAATAAGTTGCCATAGTTTTTACATGTTATTAGTATTTTCAAGCATATTATATAGTTAAAGTCTACATCGCGTGTCAACAGAACGCCGTTTTTTTATATACATAAAATATTGATTATACTTTTTATTTATTAAAATAAAAGAATACGTTTTTCTAATTACTTTTATACAAACACGAGCGATAATGCTCAGAATTGTGCTTGAAAGGTTTCAGGCTTTCAGGTTGGGTAAAAGCAGAGTATGTCGCCCCGGGAAGGTAAAGACTTAAGATTTACTAAAAAAAAAAACTACATTTAAAAATAACACAGATTTAGAATTGCGTGTGAAAAACTTCGTTTTAGCAGTTTCCGAGTGAATTTGTAATATACTATTAACATAATTATTTATTGTTTGCCTCAGTAAATACACAAGCAAACAAAAGTTTATTATGAAAATGCTTATTATACTTTAAAATAATTTAACCAGTATACATAAGAATTACAAATGTAAACATTCTTATCCCTTTACTTTGACGTAACTCCCGTCATCAAGTTGCTTAAACAGAGGTGGTACGTGATTATGTTCCTCTCTTAAACTAATGATTTCCCCTTCACTATTAAGTCGGACGCTGCTTTTACAACTACTATACGTCTTTTTAGAACAATAAAAATTATATTTAGATTTGTTGTTTTGCCAAAATGTGTACCCATTGACCATCAACAACTTATTCCCTTTCTTAGTTTGTATGAATTGGTACTGCACGTAACCTGAAATGAAAAAAAATCTAATTAAAACACTGTTTTTATGATATAAATTTACTTAATTTTTAGTCGATATTAAATTAAAACTTCTCTATTTTTGGTGGACTAATCGACTAATCTTAAGTTGGTAATCGGCCGAAATGGAGTGTTTTTGTCTATAAAATTGAGTATATACAATGTCGTTAAAGTTTTATTACCACAATTCCGGATATATTATTTATACAAAATACATATACCTAATAATACATACGTAAATAAACTAATTAAATAATATATCGTATCAGGAATCGAAAGGATATAGATATAGATGTGATATTTCACATCTATGCGTGATATGATGACTACGTCAAGTAATGCTTCTTTACAAGTTCACCTATTTTCCTTTACATATTCAATATTTGCTTCAGTAAATACACAACCAAAGAACTAATATAATTTAAAATGTTTATTATACCTTAAAATAAATCAACGAGTATTTTTTTATACATAAGAATTGGAGACTTCAACATTCTTATACTTTTATTTTAACGTAAGTTCCGTCCTGGAGTTTCTTAAACACAGGTGGTACGTGATTATGTTCCTCTCTTAAACTAATGATTGCTCCTTCACGATTAAGTCGGACGCTACTTTTACAGCTACTATACGACTTTTTGGAACAATAAAAATTATATTTAGATCGGTTGTTTTGCCAAAATGTGTACCCATTGACCATCAACAACGTATTCCCCTTCTTAGTGTGTATGAATTGGTACTGCACGTAAACTGAAATGAAATTTTTTCTAATTAAAACACTGGATTTACGATATGGATTTACTTTATTTTTATACGATTAAATGTTTTATGGTTAATAATAATATAATAAAGTTTTAGCTAGTGATGAGCTACTTAAACTTACTACTACTGGTTATTATTTACAAAGAAAAACACACATATTTAAAGTACAATTAGATGCACCAGTGTACATGGGTACACTTTTAAAATTCCTAAGGATTCTAAAAAGAATTGACTCAATCAACGCAAGCATTAACTAATCTTACGTCAACTTATGTGACTGGTTGTTAGTATTTTCGTTAACCAATCTCGGCAGTTGACATGAGATACCACATTCAACGTTTTAAACGTCTAATAAAAAACGATTTCGTTCAAACATGTTACCAACAGTGAACTGTTGTCAACTTCGGGAAGCATTTGAAATCCCGAACCGTCATTTATCAAAGCAGTGAAGGTTTTTCGTTTCTCATTCTAATTCTTCTTTCTTTTCTAATTCCCTATTTGTCATGTATCATAAAATTTATAGAAACCTTGCGCTTGTTGACCATCACAAAATATTTCTTGAAGACCAGGAGTGTACTTGTCATATGCACATTTTGAATATTATACCTATTAACTTTTTATTCGTCAAACATTGGCAATACTGTGCAAAATTTTTAAGTTACAGCACTGAGTTGTTATTATGTTCGATAGAGAACAACAGTCTGTTACTAGCTACTGAAGAGATCAAACTTAAAACGAAAACATCAAATTCTTTACATAATATCCTGTTACAAGTTCCTTCTCTTTTGTCATCTTATATTGTGAACCTAAAGTATGTATCACCTAGTGTGCTATCAAATTTCTCATTGACATTTTGCAAATCGTCTCTAAAATCATGTAACTCTTCGATCGTTTCTATTTTTTTATATCTGATTAAGATTATTTCCGTATACCTAGGTAGAGTACAATTCATTTATCTGACTAGTACATTTAGATTAATATAAACTTATACATTAATGTGTCGGAACAACGCGTATTCTTAAAGATGACAATATTGTACGTACATCAACATTATAATTTATGTCGGTAGTAATTAATAAAACAAATTCATCAACAGTGCACACTCAAAATTAAACAGATTTAAAGCGCTAAATGCATTAGCAATTTAAATTGCGGAAATTGACTTCTGTATGTAACCGACTTTCACCGTGGACACACCCGCGGCAAGTCAACTTCTGGAAGTTCTATCGACTAATTGCCGATTCCTATAATATACGTAGCGTTATTGTTTAAAATTGCGAGTCTGAATCTTTACCAATAATGAAGCACAGACCCCCAGAGCTTAGCATAGTAGCCATAACAGATAAAATTAGCTTACTAGTCTTTTTATATAATATAGTTTATAGTTTATTTCTCTCGTAAAGGTACATTGTTATAATTTATTTGTATCATTTTGCCTTATGCTAGAATCCTTTGTAAGAGCTGGAGTCTGAACTAGGTTCGGGACCTGTATGACAGATCTCCAGGCTCCAACCCCTTTAAACATAATCATATTTTACATACGGCGTATTAAGACAGATTATACGTAACATTATTAGCAAACAATTTTGGTAGAGAGGTTAAACTAGAATAAAGGTATGGTTATATTTGTGAAGTGTAATGTAAAGTGATAGTATGTAGGATAAATGTAGGGTTTTGTGTGTAGTGCGTGAATGTGTGAGGGTCTATTGTGGATGTAAGTGTAAGTCCTGTGCAAGTGTTTGTGCTTATTCGTAAATTTAAATGGAATGCATGTTAAAAATTATTGAATGGTTTGGATGATATTTTCTGTACCTTCATAGTCCAAATCCAACAGCCATTTTCTTACAGTAGCTTTGCAATTAAATTTATTCATTGAGTACATATGTAAGATTCTATTTACTCTGTTGCATATATACGGACCAAGGAAATAAAAGAATCGTTGAGCTAACTTTGTATGAACCGAAATAGACGAACACGCTGTATGCTTTCGTCTTAAGACATTGAATTTTTATATGCCCCAATTTGGCAATAAAAAATGCTATCATTTGTAAGCAAAACCATTCGTTTTTCTTTATAGGAACCGGGTATAAGCAAGCGCTTGTTTAAATAACTGGCGCAATTTAACTTGCTAATGGATTTACCTTTTAATAAGTAAATCCGAATGAAGTTGTAGCGACGCACGCAGAAGCGAATTTATTTTTTAGTGGTACACTATATTGAATGCTTATATTGCAACGAGGTCCACCGTACCGAATGACATGGATCGGAACACTACAGCTAAGGTACATCGAATAATTGCATTAATGACTTAGAACGAATTTATGACTAGATAAACACTGAGAACAATAAGTGAGATCTATTAATTATACAGCCAGTCTACCTATATTATGAGAATAAATGATTTGTGTAATTGAATGTATTTGAATTTTGGAGTTTCTAGTGTTCGTGTTACATCTAACACGAGTGTCTAACATCCAAGACATCATAGATGGCCTAACGCACTGAATGCAGAGGTAATACCGGCTAGAGATGGTAACGCACATTCTTAAGACTAAAATATAGATTACTTACGTATCTATTTTTCTTAATTATATAGCATTTAAATTAAAAAGGTTTTTTGGTAAAGTGCAATTTCAAAACTTTCATAAAATATTGAAACAACCACTGTATACCGAACATGAAAGTGAGAGTACTGTTTCCTTTAATTTTTTTTCAATGGTTTCAAAATACCCAAAGTACTCTTTTAATTGTGCCGCTGTGTTCGTTTTGATTCTCTGAGCCTGACGTATTTCCCTCCCCAAACTTTCTTGAAAACGGGTCGTGGATGATTATGTATCCCCCTTATACCAATTATTACTCCTTTATTATTTAATCTGACCCTACTTTTACACATGCTCACCTTGCATGAGCAATAGTAGTAATTTTTCGCTCGGTTATTTTGGGAGTATGTGTACCCATTCATCACCAACAATTTGGTCCCCTGCTTAGTCTCAATAAATCTGCCCTTTCCTGAAACGTAAAAAACAGAGGAATATTTAAAACTGATTCTTACGCACTTCTTCAAAAACTTGTGGAAAATCTTAAATTAAAAAAAATTGTGATTTATTATCTGACATAGCTAAGAATCATTACGATTAAAATCAGCTTTCAAACAAAAAACTGCATTGAAATCGGTTCATTCGTTAGGAGCCACGGTGCCAACATAGACCGACACACAGCCAGACATAGGGATGATTTTTATAACATCCCCCTTTTTACGTCGGGGGTTAAAAAGACTAGGTCAAACAGCGATAAGTAAAAATATGTTTTCTTACTTCATATTTATTTTAGAAATACATTTCGCACTTAACTATGATGACGTATTGTATTTAAAGACAATTCTTAACAAGATTGCAGGTTTTATAATTCTAGTACTTACTTAAGTCGAAAAACTGTTTATGAAAATACTAATAAAAAATATTTAAAGCCGTCGAGTAAACATTACTTACTAAAAGTTGCATGACAGACCGGTTTATTTGTTTAACGAATATACGATACGTTTTAATAGCGAAACTGGGCGTCACTTGTCGTATAAAACAACAGACAATTGAAACAGTATAAGTAGGTAGATATTGAGGACAAAATGTAAACCACTTAATAACAATGTATATACCCTAGCCTTAAATGGAAGTAACAACAAGTAGTAAATCACAAATTGCATTGATATGGATGAACACGGACACTGCTTTAAAAAGCAAAGAACACCCCTAGAGGCCAATTCTACTATCAAAATTGTGTACACAAAAACTGTCAAAATGTTTAGTTTGGATCTGGTTCGTTTGCGATTTGTCAACAATTTTTTTTTTTCGCCATTTTTTATGAATGACCATTAATAAGATATTTTTTGATCTGTTACCTCCTTTGTTTACATACATTATCTGAATTAGGGATTCAGGGTATAGCTACTGAAGAGATCAAACTTACAAAAACAATATCAAATTCTATACATTATATTCTGTTAAGAGTTCCGTACCGAATGAAACTGGATCGGAACGCTACAGCTAACGGTACATCGAATGATTGCATAAATGACTTAGAACGAATTTATGACTAGATAAACACTGAGAACAATCGAGGGGAGGGGCTCGTGGCTAAATAACAACCGCGCCGATCGTACGATTTGCGAGGTTAAGCTGCGCTTGCCGCGGTCAGTCCGTGGATGTGTGACCATTTGTTACACATCGAGACCCCTCCGTGCCTCGGAGAGCACGTTAAGCTGTCGGTCCCGGGTGTCATACGAATACCTATGACAGTCGTTACGGGTAGTCAGAAGCCCGAAAGTCTGACAAACGGTTTAACCTTAGGATATCGGCATTGCCCAGTTACTGGGTTGCGGAGGTCTGATAGCAGTCGCTCCGTGTAAAATACTGGTATTCAGCCGCATCTGGTTAGACTGGAAGCTGACCCCAAGATAATTGGGAAAAGGCTAAGAGGAAGATAAACACTGAGAACAATAAGTGAGATCTATTAATTATACAACCAATCTACCTATATTATGGGAGTAAATGATTTGTGTGTAATTGAATGTATTTGAATTTTGGAGTTTCTAGTGTTCGTGTTACATCTAACACGTGTGTCTAACATCCAAGACATCATAGATGGCCTAACGCATTGAATGCAGAGGTAATACCGACTAGAGATGGTAACACACATTCTTAAGACTAAAATATTGATTACGTTTCTATTTTCCTTACTTGCATAGTATTTAAATTAAAAGTATTTTTTGGTAAACTGCAATTTCAACACTTTCATAAAATATAGAAACAACCCCTGTATACCGAAAAGTGTGAGTACTGTTTCTTTTAACTTTTTTTAAATGGATTCAAAAAATCAAAGTACTCGTTTGGGCCGCTGAGTTCGATATGGATTTACTTTATTTTTAGACGATTAAATGTTTTATGGTTAATAATAATATAATAAAGGTTTAGCTACTGATGAGCTACTTATGAGCTACTGGTTATTATTTACCAAGAAAAACACACATATTTATAGTAAGTACATTTAGTTGCACCAGTGTGCTTGGGTACACTTTTTAAATTACTAAGGATTCTAAAAAGAATTGATTCAGTCAACGCAAACATTAAAAAATGTGCTGTCATTATGTTCGATAGAGAACAACAGTCTGTTACTAGCTACTGAAGAGATCAAACTTACAAAAAAATCATCAAATTCTATACATTATATTTTGTTGAGTTCCGTAACGAATGAAACTGGATCGGAACACTACCAGCTAACGGTACATCGAATGATTGCATAAACGGCTTAGAACGAATTTATGACTAGATAAACACTGAGATCAATAGGTGAGATCTATTAATTATACAACCAATCTACCTATATTATGAGAGTAAATGATTTGCGTGTAATTGTATGCATTTGATTTTTGGAGTTTCTAATGTTCGTGTTTCACTTAACACGTGGGTCTAACATCCAAGACCTCATAGATGGCCTAACGCATTGAATGCAGAGGTAATACCGGCTAGAGATGGTAACGCACATTCTTAAGACTAAAATATAGATTACGTATATATTTTTCTTAATTATATAGTATTTAAATTAAAAAGTTTTTTGATAAAGTGCAATTTCAAAACTTTCATAAAATATTGAAACAACCACTGTATACCGAACATGAAAGTGAGAGTACTGTTTCCTTTATTTTTTTTTCAATGGTTTCAAAATACTCAAAGTACTCTTTTAATTGTGCCGCTGAGTTCGTTTTGACTCTCTGAGTCTGACGTATTTCCCTCCCCAAACTTTCTTGAAAACGGGTCGTGGATGATTATGTATCCCCCTTATACCAATTATTACTCCTTTATTATTTAATCTGACCCTACTTTTACACATGCTCACCTTGCATGAGCAATAGTAGTAATTTTTCGCTCGGTTATTTTGCGAGTATGTGTACCCATTCATCACCAACAGTTTGGTCCCCTGCTTAGTCTCAATAAATCTGCCCTTTCCTGAAACGTAAAAAACAGAGGAATATTTAAAACTGATTCTTACGCACTTCTTCAAAACTTGTGGAAAATCTTAAGTTAAAAAAAAAGTGATTTATTATCTAACATAGCTAAGAATCATTACGATTAAAACCAGCTTTCAAACAAAAAACTGCATTGAAATCGGTTCATTCGTTAGGAGCCACGGTGCCAACATAGACCGACACACAGCCAGACATAAGGATGATTTTTATAACACCCCCCTTTTTACGTCGGGGGTTAAAAAGACTAGGTGCAACAGCGATAAGTAAAAATATGTTTTCTTACTTCATATTTATTTTAGAAATACATTTCGCACTTAACTATGATGACGTATTGTATTTAAAGACAATTCTTAACAAGATTGCAGGTTTTATAATTCTAGTACTTACTTAAGTCGAAAAACTGTTTATGAAAATACTAATAAAAAAGATTTAAAGCCGTCGAGTAAACATTACTTACTAAAAGTTGCATGACAGACCGGTTTATTTGTTTAACGACTATACGATACGTTTTAATAGCGAAACTGGGCGTTACTTGTCGTATTACACTCCGCTCTGTCCTCGAGATCAAAAACAACTATGTAGTAACGCGCAGGTACTACTATCCAACCACTAAATTTGAAATCAAAAAGATAACAAAAAAAAACAACCGTTAGCGCCCTCTCTTGGTAGGTAGATCTTTCGCGTTTTAGTGCTGTCATCAGTATTTGCTAAGTTTTATCAAAGACCAGTGCTAACTAATAATGCCAATGATTTCGCTTTATCTATTTTAAATGCCTAATAAAATTACCTGTTAAGTATAAAAAAAAAAAAAAAAAAAACTGTAATTGTAATAATGAAAAAATCGTTTTTCACTATGTACTTCCAATCAAAAATTTAGTCTTGTGAAACAAATTAAAATATAATTATTATATTAATTACTCAAACTACGTATACTTTCTCTTTTATTTTAACTTATTCAAAAAATAAAAAATATTTGCCCAAGTAGCTAAATTAATTACATACATACAACGCATTTTAATGCTTTCAAATTCTACATAGTTGTTTTTGATCTCGAGGACAGAGCGGAGTGTAATTGATGATTAAACGAACTTACCTGAAGTGAAGTTCTATCCCAATTACACGAAGGCTCTGTCCGAAGAGATCAACACCCACCCAATCCCGTACACTCATAATCACGTTTGATCCATGAGACCCTAATGCGTTTTATGTATGTACTCGTAAGTTATAGATTCCGTTCCCCACTTTAAACTAAATGATCTACCTACCAAGAGAGGGCGCTAACGGTTGTTTTTTTTTGTTATCTTTTTGATTTCAAATTTAGTGGTTGGATAGTAGTACCTGCGCGTTACTACATAGTTGTTTTTGATCTCTTCGGACAGAGCCTTCGTGTAATTGGGATAGAACTTCACTTCAGGTAAGTTCGTTTAATCATCAATAAAACAACAGACAACAGAAACAGTATTGGTAGATATTGAGGACAAAATGTAAACCACTTAATAACAATGTATATACCCTAGCCTTAAATGGAAGTAACAACAAGTAGTAAATCGCAAATTGCATTGATATGGATGAACACGGACACTGCTTTAAAAAGCAAAGAACACCCCTAGAGGCCAATTCTACTATCAAAATTGTGTATACAAAAACTGTCAAAATGTTTAGTTTGGATCTGGTTCGTTTGCGATTTGTCAACAATTTTTTTTTCGCCATTTTTTATGAATTACCATTAATAAGATATTTTTTTGATCTGTTACCTCCTTTGTTTACATACATTATCTGAATTAGGGATTCAGGGTATAGCTACTGAAGAGATCAAACTTACAAAAACAATATCAAATTCTATATATTATATTCTGTTAAGAGTTCCGTACCGAATGAAACTAGATCGGAACGCTACAGCTAACGGTACATACATCGAATGATTGCATAAATGACTTAGAACGAATTTATGACTAGATAAACACTGAGAACAATAAGTGAGATCTATTAATTATACAACCAATCTACCTATATTATGGGAGTAAATGATTTGTGTGTAATTGAATGTATTTGAATTTTGGAGTTTCTAGTGTTCGTGTTACATCTAACACGTGTGTCTAACATCCAAGACATCATAGATGGCCTAACGCATTGAATGCAGAGGTAATACCGACTAGAGATGGTAACACACATTCTTAAGACTAAAATATTGATTACGTTTCTATTTTCCTTACTTGCATAGTATTTAAATTAAAAGTGTTTTTTGGTAAACTGCAATTTCAACACTTTCATAAAATATAGAAACAACCCCTGTATACCGAAAAGTGTGAGTACTGTTTCTTTTAACTTTTTTTAAATGGATTCAAAAAATCAAAGTACTCGTTTGGGCCGCTGAGTTCGATATGGATTTACTTTATTTTTAGACGATTAAATGTTTTATGGTTAATAATAATATAATAAAGGTTTAGCTACTGATGAGCTACTTATGAGCTACTGGTTATTATTTACCAAGAAAAACACACATATTTATAGTAAGTACATTTAGTTGCACCAGTGTGCTTGGGTACACTTTTTAAATTACTAAGCATTCTATAAAGAATTGATTCAGTCAACGCAAACATTAAAAAATGTGCTGTCATTATGTTCGATAGAGAACAACAGTCTGTTACTAGCTACTGAAGAGATCAAACTTACAAAAAAATCATCAAATTCTATACATTATATTCTGTTGAGTTCCGTAACGAATGAAACTGGATCGGAACACTACCAGCTAACGGTACATCGAATGATTGCATAAACGGCTTAGAACGAATTTATGACTAGATAAACACTGAGATCAATAGGTGAGATCTATTAATTATACAACCAATCTACCTATATTATGAGAGTAAATGATTTGCGTGTAATTGTATGCATTTGATTTTTGGAGTTTCTAATGTTCGTGTTTCATTTAACACGTGGGTCTAACATCCAAGACCTCATAGATGGCCTAACGCATTGAATGCAGAGGTAATACCGGCTAGAGATGGAAACGCACATTCTTAAGACTAAAATATAGATTACGTATATATTTTTCTTAATTATATAGCATTTAAATTAAAAAGTTTTTTGATAAAGTGCAATTTCAAAACTTTCATAAAATATTGAAACAACCACTGTATACCGAACATGAAAGTGAGAGTACTGTTTCCTTTATTTTTTTTTCAATGGTTTCAAAATACTCAAACTACTCTTTTAATTGTGCCGCTGAGTTCGTTTTGACTCTCTGAGTCTGACGTATTTCCCTCCCCAAACTTTCTTGAAAACGGGTCGTGGATGATTATGTATCCCCCTTATACCAATTATTACTCCTTTATTATTTAATCTGACCCTACTTTTACACATGCTCACCTTGCATGAGCAATAGTAGTAATTTTTCGCTCGGTTATTTTGCGAGTATGTGTACCCATTCATCACCAACAGTTTGGTCCCCTGCTTAGTCTCAATAAATCTGCCCTTTCCTGAAACGTAAAAAACAGAGGAATATTTAAAACTGATTCTTACGCACTTCTTCAAAACTTGTGGAAAATCATAAGTTAAAAAAAAAGTGATTTATTGTCTAACATAGCTAAGAATCATTCCGATTAAAACCAGCTTTCAAATAAAAAACTGCATTGAAATCGGTTCATTCGTTAGGAGCCACGGTGCCAACATAGACCGACACACAGCTAGACATAGGGATGAATTTTATAACACCCCCCTTTTTACTTCGGGGGTTAAAAAGACTAGGTGCAACAGCGATAAGTAAAAATATGTTTTCTTACTTCATATTTATTTTAGAAATACATTTCGCACTTAACTATGATGACGTATTGTATTTAAAGACAATTCTTAACAAGATTGCAGGTTTTATAATTCTAGTACTTACTTAAGTCGAAAAACTGTTTATGAAAATACTAATAAAAAAGATTTAAAGCCGTCGAGTAAACATTACTTACTAAAAGTTGCATGACAGACCGGTTTATTTGTTTAACGACTATACGATACGTTTTAATAGCGAAACTGGGCGTTACTTGTCGTATAAAACAACAGACAACAGAAACAGTATAAGTAGATATTGAGGACAAAATGTAAACCACTTAATAACAATGTATATACCCTAGCCTTAAATGGAAGTAACAACAAGTAGTAAATCGCAAATTGCATTGATATGGATGAACACGGACACTGCTTTAAAAAGCAAAGAACACCCCTAGAGGCCAATTCTACTATCAAAATTGTGTATACAAAAACTGTCAAAATGTTTAGTTTGGATCTGGTTCGTTTGCGATTTGTCAACAAATTTTTTTTCGCCATTTTTTATGAATTACCATTAATAAGATATTTTTTTGATCTGTTACCTCCTTTGTTTACATACATTCTCTGAATTAGGGATTCAGGGTATAGCTACTGAAGAGATCAAACTTACAAAAACAATATCAAATTCTATACATTATATTCTGTTAAGAGTTCCGTACCGAATGAAACTGGATCGGAACGCTACAGCTAACGGTACGTCGAATGATTGCATAAATGACTTAGAACGAATTTATGACTAGATAAACACTGAAAACAATAAGTGAGATCTATTAATTATACAACCAATCTACCTATATTATGGGAGTAAATGATTTGTGTGTAATTTAATGTATTTGAATTTTGTAGTTTCTAGTGTTCGTGTTATATCTAACACGTGTGTCTAACATCCAAGACATCATAGATGGCCTAACGCATTGAATGCAGAGGTAATACCGACTAGAGATGGTAACACACATTCTTAAGACTAAAATATTGATTACGTTTCTATTTTCCTTACTTGCATAGTATTTAAATTAAAAGCGTTTTTTGGTAAACTGCAATTTCAACACTTTCATAAAATATAGAAACAACCCCTGTATACCGAAAAGTGTGAGTACTGTTTCTTTTAACTTTTTTTAAATGGTTTCAAAAAATCAAAGTACTCGTTTGGGCCGCTGAGTTCGATATGGATTTACTTAATTTTTAGACGATTAAATGTTTTATGGTTAATAATAATATAATAAAGGTTTAGCTACTGATGAGCTACTTATGAGCTACTGGTTATTATTTACCAAGAAAAACACACATATTTATAGTAAGTACATTTAGTTGCACCAGTGTGCTTGGGTACACTTTTTAAATTACTAAGGATTCTAAAAAGAATTGATTCAGTCAACGCAAACATTAAAAAATGTGCTGTCATTATGTTCGATAGAGAACAACAGTCTGTTACTAGCTACTGAAGAGATCAAACTTACAAAAAAATCATCAAATTCTATACATTATATTCTGTTGAGTTCCGTAACGAATGAAACTGGATCGGAACACTACCAGCTAACGGTACATCGAATGATTGCATAAACGGCTTAGAACGAATTTATGACTAGATAAACACTGAGATCAATAGGTGAGATCTATTAATTATACAACCAATCTACCTATATTATGAGAGTAAATGATTTGCGTGTAATTGTATGCATTTGACTTTTGGAGTTTCTAATGTTCGTGTTTCACCTAACGTGTGTCTAACATCCAAGACCTCATAGATGGCCTAACGCATTGAATGCAGAGGTAATACCGGCTAGAGATGGTAACGCACATTCTTAAGACTAAAATATAGATTACGTATATATTTTTCTTAATTATATAGTATTTAAATTAAAAAGTTTTTTGATAAAGTGCAATTTCAAAACTTTCATAAAATATTGAAACAACCACTGTATACCGAACATGAAAGTGAGAGTACTGTTTCCTTTATTTTTTTTTCAATGGTTTCAAAATACTCAAAGTACTCTTTTAATTGTGCCGCTGAGTTCGTTTTGACTCTCTGAGTCTGACGTATTTCCCTCCCCAAACTTTCTTGAAAACGGGTCGTGGATGATTATGTATCCCCCTTATACCAATTATTACTCCTTTATTATTTAATCTGACCCTACTTTTACACATGCTCACCTTGCATGAGCAATAGTAGTAATTTTTCGCTCGGTTATTTTGCGAGTATGTGTACCCATTCATCACCAACAGTTTGGTCCCCTGCTTAGTCTCAATAAATCTGCCCTTTCCTGAAACGTAAAAAACAGAGGAATATTTAAAACTGATTCTTACGCACTTCTTTAAAACTTGTGGAAAATCTTAAGTTAAAAAAAAAGTGATTTATTATCTAACATAGCTAAGAATCATTACGATTAAAACCAGCTTTCAAACAAAAAACTGCATTGAAATCGGTTCATTCGTTAGGAGCCACGGTGCCACATAGACCGACACACAGCTAGACATAGGGATGAATTTTATAACACCCCCCTTTTTACTTCGGGGGTTAAAAAGACTAGGTGCAACAGCGATAAATAAAAATATGTTTTCTTACTTCATATTTATTTTAGAAATACATTTCGCACTTAACTATGATGACGTATTGTATTTAAAGACAATTCTTAACAAGATTGCAGGTTTTATAATTCTAGTACTTACTTAAGTCGAAAAACTGTTTATGAAAATACTAATAAAAAAGATTTAAAGCCGTCGAGTAAACATTACTTACTAAAAGTTGCATGACAGACCGGTTTATTTGTTTAACGACTATACGATACGTTTTAATAGCGAAACTGGGCGTTACTTGTCGTATAAAACAACAGACAACAGAAACAGTATTGGTAGATATTGAGGACAAAATGTAAACCACTTAATAACAATGTATATACCCTAGCCTTAAATGGAAGTAACAACAAGTAGTAAATCACAAATTGCATTGATATGGATGAACACGGACACTGCTTTAAAAAGCAAAGAACACCCCTAGAGGCCAATTCTACTATCAAAATTGTGTATACAAAAACTGTCAAAATGTTTAGTTTGGATCTGGTTCGTTTGCGATTTGTCAACAATTTTGATAGAAGAATTGGCTTTCTGGTGTTTTCTTTGGAAGGAATGACCTACGGTGCTTTTGTTACCTAAACATTACAACGTGCTTGCTGAAATACACCCAAAATTTTAAGTCTTCAATATATGCCCGCGATGGCTCCTAGAATAATTTAGAAACACTGCCAAAAAAGACAATGACAGTCAGCAATTGAAAAGACTAATAGTCATAATTATTATATAAAAGACGAAAAGATTACTCTAGAAGATTTAGGACGACCAGATCGATACTACTCTGAACATATCACTATATGCTCTATTTTTTCCGTATACAGAACCAGATAAAGGTGAACGATCCGCGAAATAAAGAATATCAGCATTGATAAAATCTAGGTGTTCGAAGAAGACAAGCATCACACTAATCGGCTCTTAACATGGGCTACAAGTGTTGGCCTTCTCAAGGTCTAAGACAGTCACTATTACGGCTGTACCATCAAAGAACCTACATTCTTCCAAAAATATCTGTCAAATACTGGTTGTCTTTTTGAAATTCGATCGATCAACTCAGTCTATCGTAGTCCAGTAGTTGGCACAAGCTCTTCGCAAGTTGTGCCCTGCGCCACAAGTTTAGGCCAATTAGCTAAGCTACGGTTGAGATTCATTATATCCCGAAAAATGGTTTCCTCCAATGAAAGAATGCCTATCAAGTATATCATGGTACTTAAAGCTGATGAGGTCACCTTCAAAGAGTTTTTGCATGACAGATTAATTTAGGACACTAGTATTTTTAAATCTACCATAGTCTAATGTAGTCCCCGGACGCCACTCGTACGTATCTTGGCGGGTCGTGAATGTGCACAATGTTCGCATCTCTGATTTCCCCAATTTTGTTCAATTTGACGGAAGCTTTGCATCCAAAGCCTTTCTTGGAACAGTAGTATGTATTACTGTAGTGGTCTTGTGAAAACGTGTACTTGTTCAGCAATAGAAGATTTTTGCCTCTTTGAGTGGGAATCAACTTATATTGAAGTCCTGGAAAGGTTAGGTTTGTTAGTTAGGTTAAAGAGAGCATTTAGTAAAAAAATAATACTCATGTGTTTAGTTTTTATTCTTTCAAGGCGAATTTAATTAAGCTACACATAGATGCTGTTTAGCACTTGTTCTAATTAACATTACGTATAAGCTTTTTGTGTATATTTTGTCACAAAAAGTAATTTATTCATTCTTTTTCTTACCTTACATAAAGATAAGTAAATTGTCAAAAAAACAAGAAATTATTTTGTTAAACTCACAACCACGAATCAATTCATAAGTACTAAGACAACTGCTCATAAAATGTAGCTGATGCCGTAACAATGAACTAGTAAGCTATCAAAAACATAAATAGTGCATTCCAAATCTTCTAATATAAAATAATACAAGAATTATACTTATACAAATATCTATTTATTGAAACTATTGCACCATTATAACATGTACAGTTCGGGCGCCGAACCTTGGCTAGTCCGAAGTGAGCGCCAAATGGCTGCGCAGCCAATAACATTCTCCAACTTATGAAGAAAACAGTTATTGGCTGCGCAGTAATTTAGCGCTCACTGCGGACTAGCCCAGATTCAGCTCCCGAACCGTAATTTTTTTTGTCCCTAATAAATAAAATAAACCTTCCGTTCGACGATAAGTTCCGTATAACGAAATAAAAAGCAAAAGAAAAAAATAACAGTCCACTCAGTATTTTTCAAACGAACACCTTTGTAACCAAAGAAATCTAAATTACTTAGATTTCTGTGTCTGACATCCCTAAAAACTCCCTCACCTGTTTCTAAGTTGGCAATACTAGAGGGAGCATGATGAATATACATGGTTGTATTGGATGTGTGAATTTTATAACTTCAGAAGAGGTAGTCAACAAGATGAATTGTGAATTTATTCTTTTAGAGTAATAAGGTCATATTTTTGCCGCTTCTTTACAAAATAATAAAAGATTATTAGTTTTCCCAATGAAATTGCCATGATTTTATTATCACTTGCGGTGAAGGAGACCATCATGAGGAAACCTGCACACCTCACAGAGCTCCATACAGTTATCGATGGTGTGTGTAGTTCGCCAATCCGCACCAGAGAAGAGTGAGAGGAGGCTTGTGCCAAGCAGTGAGACAATAATGAACTGATTTTGCTTTATGCTGATTGCCATAATTCCATTGATAAAGGTTTATTATAACAATAAATTAAGTTTAAATTTTAACATATTGTCCAGATGTCGTTTTCACGTATTTTGGCGGTTCGTGAGTGTGTTCAAGCCTGGCTTTGACGATATTCCCAAGTTTATCAAGTTTCAATGAAGCTTTACATCCAGAATTTTTTTGCGAGCAATAATAACAAAAGTTTTTACTGTGAAGGTTTTTCGAATACGTGTATTTGTTCAGCATTAATAGATGATTGCCCCTTAGAGTAGGAATCAACTCATATTGACACCCTGGAAAAAATAGGAGAATTAGATGAAATTATGTATAGAACTTTTTTTCATAAGAACGGAAATACAGTTCACTTAACACGAAGACTGAAAATCATACTGAAATGATAAAAACTTTATTATTTATTCGTAATTTCATTTACTAACAACTGAATACCGAAATCAAAACGATCAATGTCCAAAATAAAGAAGAAAAGAGTTTACCATGATTCCATTGGTAAAGGTCTATCTTCTTCTTCCTGCCCTTATCCCACACTGGGTGGGGTCGGCACAACATGTATTTCGTAAATTCATGTTGTTAGAGGTTTTGGCTTATTGTTTTATGACCAGCCGCCTGCCTGACATCAACCCTCCTTGGGAATAAAGGTTTATCAGAACAATAAATTAATTCTTAATTTTAACATATCGCCCAGAAGCCAATTTCACATAGTTTGGCGGTACGTGAGTGTGTTCAAGCCTGGCTTTGACAATATTCCCAAATTTATCAAGGTTCAGAGAAGCTTTACATCCAGTATTTTTTTGCGAGCAATAATAACCTTGACCTTTACGGTGCAGACGTTGCGAATACGTATATTTGTTCAGCATTAATAGATGATTGCCTTTAAGAGTGGGAATCAACTCATATTGATATCCTGAAAAAAATGAGGAGAATTAGATGTAAAGAAGTTTTTGTCATAGGAATCAATTAAAGTTCACATAAAATGAGGTTACTCTCTATGAAATATTTTACTATTCGACAAATTTTGCTCGCCTAATTTTGTTTACATTATCTACGAGCTACGGCTAAAAGCCGTAGTGCGGTTACAACTAAATGCGTTTTTTTAACCCCCGACGCAAAAAGAGGGGTGTTATAAGTTTGACCTCTATGTGTGTGTGTCTGTCTGTCTGTGTGTCTGTCTGTCTGTCTGTGTGTGTGTCTGTCTGTGGCACCGTAGCTCTTAAACGGGTGAACCGATTTGAGTGCGGTTTTTTTTATTTGAAAGCTGGTTTTCTAGCGAGTGATCTTAGATATGTTTTATTAAAATCGGTTCAGCCATTTCAAGGTTATCAGCTGTTTTGTTAGCTGCGGTAGGGTTCTTAGACGCATAATGTGTATTACTTTACTTTCGAACATACGTGTGAAATAAAATTTGAAACACTCATGTATGCTATATAACCATGCAAGATTATGAAATTTTTGGTCTGATGCTGCAACCAGGATAACCAGTGCACTAGTACACTCTTGAAAAAATAATAACAGATATGTCGTGTTTGGATTTGTTTTGATCAGTATTTGATTCTACATGCAATTCAATGGTGGCGACATGATGAGCTGATGCTGCAGCCAGGATATCCAGCACACTAGTACACTCTTGAAAAAAGAATAACAGATAGATGTCGTGTTTGGATTCGTTTTGATCGGTATTTGATTCTACATACAATGCAATGGTGGCAATTAATACTAAGTTTAAAAAGTTTAAAATAAAAATTAAATTTAAAATTTAAAAACCCCCGACGCAAAAAAAACGAACTTTTAAAAAGTCAAAAATAATAGTATCGTTGAGCCATCAAATTCGATTGAGTAACACCTATATATTTTATATACAGAAATTGATGGATGGCACGATAAGGTTTGCTCGTTGAAATGGCGATATAATATCACGTCGGGGTACCGCTAACTAAATTAGCTAGCTAGTAAATTAGTAGATGGTCAATTAAATGAAGGGTCTGACTTACTTTAGCGGTACCCCGACGCGATATTATATCGCCATTTCAACGAGCAAACCTTATCGTGCCATCCATCAATTTTTGTAATTAAAATATATTATAGGTGTTACTCAATCGAATTTGATGGCTCAACGATACTATTATTTTTGACTTTTTAAACGTTCGTTTTTGTTGCGTCGGGGGTTTTGAACTAACCCAGTCAGGGTGTTCCAACTTCAGATTAATCTTAAGAGGTTAGACCTAATTTTAGCAGAAAGCAACTGGCTACATCTAGTTTTAGCCGAAAACAACCGGCTAATCTCGTTTTAGCCGTCATCAAATAGGCTATACCTAATTCTAACCAACTGCAACAGGCCGCTTCTATTTGTAGCCGGCTAAACTTAGGTGTAACCGCAATTCGGCTTTTAGTCGTAACATAAATAAGAACTTCCTTCCTAGAACTCAATTTTATAAGTATAAAAACAAAAGAGTTATTTAAGAAACTTTTTTTTATTTTTCGTTTTTTGCTCATTGCTAAAAGTATGGAATTTGGAGTTACGCCCTTTGTAGCGGAAAGCGTCGATATATGTATGTGTAGAATAAAGAGTAAAGAAGATTGCCTTATTTTTCTTACAACTCAACATTTTCACTTCATTGCCTTCAACTCCAAAAGTTTCTAATCATATGTACTTAAATGTTTAAAACTTTATTCATAAATTCGTATTTCTTTTATTAACGACCAAAACAAAAGAGATTGCGATGATCGATAAAGGTTTATCATAACAATAAATTTATTCTTAATATCATGACTTGGCACATGAGGTTGTCGATGTGGAAGGTGGACTCAGCAGTCGTTGTGCCGATAGTTGTTAAGGCTTGATAGCCAAGAACTTCGACCAACATCAGTCTGATGAGGTTCTCTTTGGGCGGCTGCATCAAGGGCCTGATACAGAAAGCGGTACTTCTGGACACGGCGCGTATTGTTAGGTTCCTCTCTCCGAGGCCCTGACCACCTTGGATTGGACCCTGTTCCTGATGCCGGTGGGCTACTATCTTTTTTATATTTTTAAATGTTTTTTTTTTTATTATATAGAAATATATAAAAATGTAATTTATAAATGTATATTTAATAAATAACGGAAACAATAATTAATTCTAAATTTTAACATATCGCCCAGAAGCCAATTTCACATAGTTTGGCGGTTCGTGAGTGTGTTCAAGCCTGGCAGTGACGATATTCCCAAATTTATCAAGTTTCAGAGAAGCTTTACATCCAGTATTTTTTTGCGAGCAATAATAACATTGACTTTTACTGTGAAGGCGTTGCGAATACGTATATTTGTTCAGCATTAATAGATGATTGCCTTTAAGGGTGGGAATCAACTCATATTGATATCCTGAAAAAAATTAGGGGAATTAGATGAAATTAGATGTAAAGAGCGTGTCCATCATCATGACGGTTACCTCAAGCCAGTAATAGCCCAACCGCCAGAGCGATTGCCGTAATAAATAGGTTTGATGAGAGTTGCCCAGATGCTGACATTTTGCCGACAGATTTAAACAAAACTATTATTATATTATTATTGTATTATGCAAAACTGTTTTATTGTTCAACAATTTTTTTTGCATATACTTTAATAGTTAAATATTTATGTAGTTTGTGAATAAAATCTTGTTAAAATTAACGGTGAAAGGAGTTGAATCTGCTTTATGAAAAGATTTGCTATTCGAAATCTCAACTTGGAGTTAAGCTCGCTTAATTGTGTATTAGAACAAAGAGTCAAGAAGTTTAATTGTTTCTTCTTACTTTGCACTTCATTGTTTTAATCTACAATAGTTACAAAAGCTTTTTTTCAAATCATACTGATATGATAAAAACTTTATTTTTAACTCTTATTTCATTTATTAACGACTAATTAAAGAAATCAGGACATTCAATGTCCAAAATAAAAAAGAAAACAGTCCGTGGGCAACACTAAAGTGAGCAATATGACAGGAAGTCGAAAATCTACCATTTTTGTTCTAAACTTGAGAGTTAACATTAACACGCCGACTACGATAATTATGGTGGGTCATGTGTATGGCCACCCGGAGCATTTTTTATTTGCCCAAATTTATCTAGCTTCACTGTGGCTTTACAGGCACGACATTTTTTCGAACAATGCCGCTTTTAGCTTTATCAATGCTGTGAAACTCTATTATTGGCTTAAGTGATAATTGTCATCAACTCGCTATCACTGAGCAGTGTATAGCTCAAATTCAAAGCATTTATTTCAATTGAAGTGTGCACAGGCGCTTTTGAATTGTCAAAATTAAATAGTCAGTCAGTTGCTGTAAGTTCGACGCAACTGCATTGAGCTGTTCAAGATGGTGGGGTGAACATTCATAACTCATGTAAATTAATTATAAGCTGTTGAGTTTCCAAATAAATAAATAAATGGTAAGTAGAAGTGCAACCTTGTGGATACGTATATTTGTTCATCACTAACAGTTTTTTGCCCCTCTGACTGGGAATGAACACGTATTGAGGCTCTGGAATTAAACACATTTTTAATTGCATGCAAAAAGATTTTTATTTTAGTTTTTACATAAAAAAATCATACCTGCTTTAGTTATGAATTCAGAAAATTATTTTTTTAATCTGTGACCCCAACTATGACCTAGATTGTAAAAACAGCTGATCATAGCTATGGACAGATAGATTTTAGTATATTTTTTACGAAATCTTTGAAAAGCTATTTCTCTTAAAATATCGAGTTTTGGGGAAAGTTGTAGAACAAAAGCTATCCCTTATTATGGGTACTTTAACACCCTTATGGCTTAGTACCCTCTTTCCGACTAACCTTGTATAATTATTTTGCAAATTGACAAATTATTGAAAGTCCTAAGTTTTTGACAATTTGGTACCAAAGTATTGTCCGTTGATATGTTCAAGAAAACACCTTCAAAATTGTATTCTTAGTCGCAATTTCGAGTGAACTTTGAGGTTCCTCGACGGAGTCATTACGTCATAATTTGAATGATCTACATCGCGCAAATAACGCCGCGATAAATAGTTGTAAAGATTATCGTAAGCATATTCGATAAAGTCTTCAAAATTCATTTTTGTTACATACGAACATTAACACTTCCTTCCTTTTCCGAGGTACCTTGAGTTTGACAGATGATTCCTTACCTCGACTGAGGAAAAATCTCGAGTCGACGACGTTTATGTCAACTATAACTACCGAAAGGCTGAGTCGAGGTGGAGTCGAGTCGAGTAAGTTTTGGAGGAACGTCTTAGAATATGGGTGTAAATCTCAAGATAATTTCCGGCAAATTCGCACATCGTGGCGATTCATGATTCAGTAATATGTTAGGAAGTCCCCTGTTATTTAGCGTCTAAAGTTACTTGCATCCGTAGCTTTTCTTAGAACAAATTAGGTATTTCTGATATGGTCTAGCCAATACGTAAAGTCATTCGACATCCTTTGGATGGGATATAAACGTTTGTTGACGTCCTGGAACATAAAAAAGCTTAGTTTGGATATTAAGGCATAAGAATAACTACCTAATAGTCGTATAGATGTGGGACTCACGCTCCAGACGCGTTCAAGGTCACGTCTCGCGTTGGCTCAACCAACAAGTTACTCAAGGCGCTTAGCCTCGTGCACGTGCGCTTGAGCACGTTCCTTGCAATTCCGTACGAAAATATTAAATAAATAACAGTCATAATTACCAGCCCTAGCGTATCTTTGGGCGACAGCGGGGCGTTGCGGGCTGAGGGGGGAAGTAGGTGTTAGTGGACCGACGTTTGGGGTACGCACAAATGAGTCTTGCTTTCTTACGATATTATTTATTCTTTCAGGATCCTATCATTGAAACACTTTGTAATTTATTAAGAAAGTATTATATTATACTAATGACAAATTACAATAATAACCAGAATAAGTCTGTATGTACTTGAGTGGAGGATGGGTTTGGTAATAGTAACCACTCTCGATATCACCGTTATTATCCAACATCACGCCCAAAACCTGACAGCTTTTTCGAAGAATAGTAGTGACTGCTCTGATTCATTCGAGTTATCCGCGTTAATCGGTAACAAACTTAGGGCCGATTTTACAGATGTCGGATAACTTTTATCTGAGGAATAAGTGAGACGTTTTGACAGAACTTCTATACAATAGCTGTCAAAACGTCAAATTAATTTCTCGAATAATATTTATCCGACGTTGGTAAAATCGATCCTAAGAGTAACAAATGATTGTGTTTGCCACAATGTGTTGGTATGAATTTTTATTCAAACGGTGGAAATTATAGGAACAAGTTCGAAAGGTAAGGGACATACATACATACACACACATACACTGCACTGAAAAGCACAAAGCAACAGACAAAAATCTATAAAACCAAGTACATACTTATATTGAAACAGCAACTTGGACTTAAAACTAACAATTTAATACTAATTTAGGATTCAGTATAAAATAAGGTTATTATCTTAACTAAAAAACTTTACACGTATTTTATTTGTTTATGTACCGATAAAAAAATAATGAGATTTTTCTTAGCTTAGGTAGGTACCGTATAATATTTCGCGCTGGTTACAATTTCGACGAAATAATTATCATTTTCAGTCGCCTAGAAAATTCCGTTCCATTCGGTCGAAATTTTTCTTTTAGGAGTTTCGACATCACATACTAAAATTAATTTAAATAATTAAAATATTAATTCAGTTTTATCAAATTCCCGCTATTGGATACTACATAGTTCTCCCTAACATGATCGTGTGTATACATCAACCTCTCCACGTATTTCTCGTCTGCCGTCAGCTTGACCTTCGCCTTGCAGCCACAGGAGACCCTCCGAGAGCAGTACCAGTTTAGTCTGTTAGACTTGCTGTAGGTAAACCCATCTAGAAGCATGACGATACCATGTCGATAGTTGACGAATGTTGGTCGCACTGTGAAAGACAAATGTGTTGATGTTTAATAAATTACTGCGAAATTTCGTCTCCCCTAAAATTGCTGCTTCCATATTAACATGGGACGCTACGCTACGCTTTACTGGCAATTGGACAATCATATAATAATACAGAGTGTAAACGAAATCATGTGATTCCTTCAAACCTCGTGATATATTGCTGACATAGATTAACCCTGAAAAGGATATATTTGGATTAAATTAAAAGAATATTACAAGAAGTAAACATCTGTGTCTTAACGTGAGGCATTTTAGCGCCCCGAGTTAAATCACTGCGCGGCGAGCGACAGCCACGCAAGTCGCTCGGGACGCTAAAATGCCTCACGTTAAGAACAGATGTTTACTTCTTGTACTACTTTACTTTTTTATTGAATCCACATGTATCCCTTTCAGGGTTAATCTATGTCAGCAATACATCACGAGGTTTGAAGGAATTAAATGATTTCGTTTACACCCTGTATAAACCCGTTAAAGTCCACTACTGAGCATAGGCTTTCCAGTGATTGCTACTTATGATCAGGCAGTTATTACCATAATTGCAAAGCTTGGCTAACGGATTATCTACTGATCGCAATGTGTTTTGAGAAGAAAAGGAGGAAAATACAGCACTGTAGCCAATCTTCATGACGTAATGTCTTACGGCTGATTTCTATAATTTACTGAGCGTTGTTGGTTAAAATTGAGACTTTTGCATGTTTACCAATAATGAAGCAAAGACTTCATGGCTATGCATAGTATACACTCCAATATGGAAGCAGCTATCATGGGTAAAATTAGCTCACAAGTCTATTTATATATAATGCCCAGTTTGCCAATAAAAAATACTACCACTAGTAAGCAAAAACATTCGTCTTTGTTTAAAGGAACTGGGCATTAGTCGTTGTTACGACACCTTCAGATAGACGAGGGGTGATCTATTCTTTAACGCGGACCATAGGGTACATACAACCCTATTAATTGCTGGTGTGATATTAACGCCTGACTTGTGATTTCGTGATAGCAGTATGATTTTACGAATGATCAGAGGTGTCAATTACGAATGGTCAGTGGTAAATTTCCATTAGCATGATATGACTGACCCTTTTTCGTCTCTAATGCATTGATAAGGAGCCCTCAAATGGATGCATTAATGGACTAAAGCGGGTTCATTGAAATGGTAACTACTATTTAAAACAGCACTACGCACCTCTTTCAGTGGGATGAAAAACAGTAACTGAAAAGAAAATTGTTGTTTAGTAACATTTTATCATCATTATCAGGCTAATGAAGAATAAAGAATAAAGACTCATACGCTACTTTTAAGTTGCCGTTAAGTTCGAGCTGTCAGTGTCACTTCACCTATGACAGTGACAGCACAAGAATTAACGGTTACAATTGAGTGGCGTTTGTGAGTATTTGACCGTTAGTCTTTTCCAAACTAAGTGAGGGGGGGGAATCAATTTATTATTTTTCATTATTATTTTACACAGCTGCTGTCGTTTTACCTCAGTGACCTGATTATAAATACTGTTATTTATTATCGTATGGCATCCCTGTAGAAGGTTAGACTGGATTGTGCTTATTTTCTTCTCCTCTCGTGTACGAGCGAAGTTGATGAGCGATTCGGCAAAGTTGGCAGCGGGGCACTACCCAGGGTGCATCGGACGTAGTTATATATCGTCACGCGTAGAGGCTCTGGATTGGTTATGCAGTATACTGGTAGTGTATGGTTTAATCCAGACTTACAGATTGACAGTCTAGATACTGGGTTTCTGTGTTCTCCGAGGTAGGTACGGAAGAGCCTCGATGTATAAATCCGTAATGGTCCTGGTATCTACGAGAGATAGTAAAGTGTACTCCTGCTTAACTTCGTTTAAGACCAATAGACTTTGGCCAATTGCCTTTATTTAAGATAGAATAATTTAAACACATTTAAAAGTATATTACATTATTTTATTAAAATTCTTACTTTAGTCATTAATTTATAAATAACTTAGCTAAGTACAACACTGCATTGGTTATCAAGACCCGTTTTAATAAAAAGCTCCTATTTGAGAGCCCACTCTTAAGTGTCATTTTGATATCACTTGAGAAGCTGATTTGATAAATTAACAGCTCCTCTTTTAAGATGCTTCCAAGCCGCCATTTTTAGAGAAGTTTATTAACCTTTTCACCGCCACGGACATCAATAGAATTTCCATATTTTCGTGCATCCAGCGCCACAACTTCATTAGAAGCTCTTAATTTTAACTATGTTATAAAAATAATTTTACTGTATTTGACAGGTCATCAGCTCATCACTACTGTTTATTATATATTTCGTTATACATTTATAGCTTGGCGCTGGCGAGGCATCGCGTTCTGTGTACGTTGGCGGTGAAAAGGTTAATAAGCGCCTAAAGGCTCATTTACACGAAGATAGTTTCTCGAAGCAAGAGTCATGCTATCTTTGTTTTTATCTTAGACAAAGACAAGGACAGAACGAGTCTCGCTTCGAGGAACTATCCTCATGTTAATCAGCCTTAAGTCACCATTGTACATGTAATATTTTGTGTCATGTCATGTCTTTGCTATCCAATTAATACTAAATAGTATGATACTAACAAACTTACGAGCAGGCCGCAAGTTTTTGGAGACGAAGATTAAAAAGTATGTGCTAAACCCCATCTGTTGTATTAAATGCCACGTCTTTTACGGCGAGTGCAGATTTAGTAACAAACATACTACAAACCTTTAATATTAGTGATATTTAACAATTCATAAACACCCAAACCCAGAACAATAAATGGTGCATACTGGGATGCCGACTACCGACCCACAGCTACTGCGATCCGTCAAAAATTTCACCTTATTTATTTAAAAACAGTTTTCCAAATCAACATTTCAAAAGCAGATTCACGTAGGAATAGAATTAACACAATTTAAATAATAAGTATCAGGTTTTGGCTGATGATTGTGGCAAGTAAAAGCAGCCATTATGTAGGTCAGATCATGGCCCATCCTCACGTACGCAGGACATTTGTGCTTTCGTTTCGAACAATACCAATAGACGACGCTTTTATTTCGCGCGTCTTTCCAGTACGTGTAGCCGTTTAAGAGAAGCAGATGACCTTTTCGTGTTGGGATGAATTGTAGGTTAGCTGAAAAATTATTAACTTTATGGTCAATTGGTATTTAACAATATGAGATACAAAAAGAAAACAGACGCTTGTTCCGTGGCCTTTAGGTGTGTGAAAGTTTGAACCCAGTGTCTTAGCTCTACCACCGGGCCAGCCGAGGCAGTGACCCGGTTCCCTCAAGCATAAGAGGCCCCTGAACAAGTAAAGGGCCTCGATAAAAGACTCGATCCTGCCCCGGAACACAAGGCCTCTAGCTACGGCCCTGTTTGGATCCCACCGAACTGCAATCTGACGAACTCACTTTTAGCACAAATGTAGTAAAGAGGGGGGTATATTTTATCAAAACTTCTTTTTGTTTGTTGTCTGTTAGTCAAATATACAAGATAGTATATTCGGAGATGCGCTGGAAAGAGGCGTCGCAGGCTGTAAATGAATATGTTACAAAGAAGAAAGACTTTCTAAATACCTCTTACTTGACCTCGATTTGCATTTTTGCTTTTGACGTACCTATGGGTTGCTTAGGTACTTGCTTACGTAATTCAAACAGTCGTAATTTTGGCAGGCTTATGTGACGTCACGTGACATGTGCTTTTTTTAGTTGCCGTCATGTGACGTCACAACTGTGTTCAACCACTTGTAATGTCGTTTGTTTAGTTGGGTTTCAATTTTGTAAGAATATTTTTAGTTTTTCATATTTAAAATACTTAATTTTAGTCACTTAAAAGTATGCAATATACAATCAGATTTGGTGCAAAACGCAATGGTATATTATAAGAATTCTTAAAAGAAAATAATGATACATACAACAGAGAAATTATAAAGATACACAAAAAATATATTCTGTTAAGTACCTATTTACATAGAACTCCAAAAAATATTTTAGGATATTAGTTACCCATTAAAAAATATTTAAGTATACAGTACCTACTTACTACCTTTGCCATCAAAACAAATTCAAACCAAATACCTAGGTAATACTTACCATGCCTTACCACACAGAGTGATTTTAATCTTGTAAATTATTTGGCCAACTAGATTGAGTTATAATGTACTACGTACTAATGATAACTAAATGGCCGATTATTACAATCACAAAAGTTGGCCAGCTAATATTTTGCAGGAAGATCAAAATGATAAAGTAAATACTCTGCAATACATTTATAGAAACAATGACGTACACGGGAGTTCAAATAAAATACAATTATGTATCAAGTAGTCTTTATTTATGGTGTAGGTAGATTGTACTTTCAATAAAAATCATGTAGGTAGGTAGTAGTAAGTAATCAAGTAATTTAATAAGTGAATCATTTTAAAATAACATACTGGAATTAAAAAGAATTGTCATTACCTACCTAAAGAAATATAAAAATAAAAAAGTAACTTGCAATTTGTTAAATAAAACAAGTGCAGAAAAAAAAGATAATTAAACCTGTTTTACTTACCTATGGTCTTCTGTAAAAGTCATTTAAATGCCTAAAAATGTTTTAGAAGCTACTAATAAAACTAAAACTACTAATAAAACCTAAAAACATTTAATGTATTCCAGTAGTAGTATAGTATAGTAGTAAAATAGTATTGTAGTATTCCGTGCAAAAGTTTCTAAAAAATAAATTAACATTTTTCTACTTATAAATAATCACTAATAACTGGGAACTATATGTCTCAGTACATATACAGTCACAAAAATTAAACATTAAAACGGATAGTAAACAATTTTCAATATAAATACAAATTTGGGCAAAGCGTAAACATTTTTTTGTGATTGTATATACTCCAACTTAAACTTATGCTCTTATTCACGTACCTTCAAGGAAGTGACGAACTATAACAAATTGTGTACTTATATTGTTCAACAACAACAAACTTACCTTTTAGAAGAAATAAAGTCAGAAGCTTGATGGCAACTTTCATATCCTATTGCTAACTACTTACCGCTTTCGCCGACGTTGAGTGACCGCCAACATATCACATAATCACTATTAACACTGTTAAATCACGACACTATCATATAATCAACTTAATTTCTACGTAATTCACAGTTAACTATAAATAAAAACACAAAACATTTTGTAGGTTAGAATCACTGAGAACAAAAGTAAATATTATTGTTTCGTGTTTATAGCATTTACATTGTCCATTATACATTTTTCGCGACATAATATTCATTTTGGGCTATCTTAGGACAGCAAAAACGCGGTAGAAATAAACAAACTAATAATATTTGTTTTGACGTTTGACATAAGGAAAATGTTTACACCGAAACGAACGTGGCGCGTTCCATTTCCTTTCCACAATAGGTGAACTTTGAGTAGTACGGGAAGCGCTTGAGTTTAATCTACAATAGGCATGCTTTTGATGATATCTACAATCATCATTTAACTTCACCCTGTTTTATGAAGGAAGAACGAATAAATAATTCTTTGTTGCATACAGTAATGTAATCAAACGAATAAATTAATTCTATTATTTCTGTCCTTCTCGTTTTAACCAGTGCTCTAGACATAAAGAGAACTGTATGATGATCCTTGTCCACACCATAGTGGCTGTTTGGGCCGAATGGCGAAGTGTAGTTTTCAAGTACAAAATAACGGCGAAATTAGGTGTTATTAGGCGAAAAAACAATCCATCTCCGCTGGTTCTTCCGAACCACTTGTTACATCTTATCCTGCTGCTAGCCGACGAAACTCTAGCTACAAACAGATATAATCATCCTTCTTGTGAGCCAAAATCCCCGGATTGGTGACAGAAACCAACAGTAGGTACCAGGATAACACGTTTGGCCCTGCGATCTACAAGCTGCCTCTTGAGTTAAGTAGGTAAACCACAGGCATGTTAGTCAACAGCTGGATATAGACATAGACCGCCCAATGTAATTCGTTGACCTTTAGACCACTGAACGGGTCGTTTATTTCTTCATGACCGTGTGACCGTTAATAACGATCAAGAAAAGAAAAATAGTAGGAAGCTTTGAAATATTACCCTGGCTTCGAATAGGAAAAGGGACAAATAAAAAGATCCCAACTAAATTGAGTAAAAGGGAAAAGATAGAAAAAGGAAAATAATAATTGGTATAATAACTTGTTTCGCAAGGATAACTTCATACTTACCCAACAGCATAAAACGAAAATTAGAATCAATTATAAAACGAAACATACCAAGAAGAAAGTACACAGACCAATAAATAATCTATACTCTATACTAATATTATAAAGAGGTAAGATTTGTATTTTTGTAGGTACATAAGTAATGAATAAACTTAAAAACTACTGGATCGATTTCAAAAATTCTTTTGCCGTTAGAAAGCTACATTATCACTGAGTAACATAGGCTATATTTATTACTGGAATAAAAGTTCTTACGTGGGCGGAGCCGTGAGGACACAGCTAGTTATTATTAAAGAAGAAAAGAAAAGTTAAAATATACGGGGAAGTGAAGGAGTCAATTTATTGGATAGGAAAAGATGGAAATTACTACAAAGACAAGCGACTAGCTCTTACTTAAAATTAAAGATAGATTTATAATAAATACGCTTTTAAAGGATGCACTTAAATCATATGGATACCAACTTATTACTGTTGAACTACAGTCACGGACATTGTCCCCCGTACCTAGGTATTAGACTATGAAAGTGAAAGTTAAAACTATTTAACGAGTGTATTGCGATTTACAATAGCTGCCGTTACTGTACGTACATTAATAACCTGATTTTGTTGTACATACCTGTAATCAGCAATGTTTAAAAATTTTACAATAAAAGCGTCTACACACGGCCCTAATATCAGAGGCAATATTGGGAGAGTGATGGCGGGGATGAAATCGGCTACTACTCTACACACGTCACTGCCAGTTAGCACGTAACTCACTGTGCAGCAAAGCGCTCGTCGATCCAAGATGCCGCCTACACTCTCAAAACATAAAAAAGGCATCGCTCTGGCACTTGCTATGGTGCGACCAAAATAGAGACAAAAGAGGAAGACCTGGGTTAAGAGGTGGTTGATGAACACTGCGGAACACTGATGAACATGCGCACTGCGGAGAAATCGGTCCCGATTTCGCTACACACGCACTGACAACGCTCCCTAGATGATAGTCGGCCCTAAATCGTGAGCTCGCCCGAACCGATTTCTGAGTTAGGGGTAATAATAATAATACTACAGGTATGTGCCTGACACAGTTCTCGAGAATGGTCATGCCACATTGTACTGAGATCGATCTATTATCACTGACAGGACTATTGTAGCCAATAAGCCTGATATAGTGGTAATAGATCGATCAGAGCGCCGGGCAATGATTGTTGATATCACGGTCCCTCATGACGAGAACCTCGTGAAAACTGAGAATGATAAACAAATAAAATATCTTGATCTAGCACACGAGGTTGTCGGCATGTGGGATGTGGACTCAGCAGTCATTGTCCCGATAGTCGTTACGGCGAATGGTCTAATAGCCAAGAGCCTCGATAAACACCTCATGAGCCTCTCGTTGGGTGGCTGGATCAAGGGCTTGATACGGAGAGCAGTACTCCTTGACACGGCACGCGTAGTGAGGAGGTTCCTTTCTCTGGAGCCCTGACTGCCGGCAGTTTGGACCCTGTTCCCGATGCCGGTGGACTACTATTTTTATATTTTTAAATGTTTTTTTTTATATTTTATAGAAATATATAAAAATGTAATTAATATGTGTATAAATGAATAAACGGAGATAATACTGATTACGATTTGCCTACACACGAGGCGATCAAGGGACCGATCTAGGGCGCTCCCCACCACTCCCCTGATATTGCCTCTGATTTTAGGGCCGTGTGTAGGCGCTTTAAGAATCAACGAAAAAATAACTATAAATAGGTAGCTTGTTATCACGAAATACTTTTTTAAGGATATTAGTCGACTAATTAGTTGCAGGTTGATATTATACGACTTATTTTCATTTTTTGATTGTTTTATCAACCACCACGTGCGCCGCACATCATTATGAAAAAAAAGGTTCGTGAATAGAACGCCTTAAGGTGGACGCACACTTATCAGAGCCGAAGGAAGCGAAAGAGCCGAAAGAATCGAATTTTAGAATTACTTGTATGAAATCCTATGAATCGACCGAATCGGACGATTCGGCGCGGATATGTGTGCGAGGTTTCATAGGATTTCATACAAGTAATTCTAAAATTCGATTCTTTCGGCTCTGATAAGTGTGCGTTCACCTTTATACTGAAATACGTTACATTATGTTTGACAATAATTTGACATTTTGATTTGACATTTTCGACGCTTCAAGATTCATAACCTCAAAGATTCCTTGTTTATTTTGTTTTATAATTAGTTTTCTGTTTTGTTTTTGTCTTATTCAACAAATTCGAAATGTTTGTTTGTAAATATATTTTCAATTCATTGCTGTGTTATACGCAAACATGTGAATATTTCCTTGCATTACCGTTACATAAAAATCTTAATTGGTACAAACTTGTTGTTTGGCTTTTCTCATTTTTCTTACATTTTTTTTTAAAGTTACGTTTGGTGTGATTTTAAAATTAACACGAGTAACGTGTATGTGTGTTGTGTGGTTGATATATTTATTTAAAGTGTAATAAGTGCGTTGTGTGTGTAAACGATTCTACAAGCAAATGATAACAGGTAAATGTTATTTTATTTCAACGTAGTTGTGCAATATAATGTTATACATATTTAAACTATGTTTTCCATATTATATGAATGGGTTACTGAAACCTTCATGACCTGCTACCAATGGGTCTTAAATGTTGTTGGTGTTTCATTAGTACCTAAGTCTAAACACAACATTAACATCTCCAGACATGTTTTACTATTGCGTCTATTAGTCCATATTATCCCATCAAGGCCTCTAAGGTGGTTGGTCAAAGATGGTTACATTAAGTTTTGTTTTTTTTTTATAAACAATGTACCAAACCTGTCTCTGGTAATGTCCTATGTGACCACAACCTTGAATCTGCTACTGGTTAAAAGGTAATTTTATACATCAGTAGAGCAACGAGGATTGTTATAGAATAGGCATTTGGCCTGGAATAAATAGTAAATTTCATAATGCGTAAACATCTCAAGTGCTTCTGGGTGTTCATTTTGCCTAGCTTTTTCCCAATTGTGTTGGGGTCAGCTTCCAGTCTAACCAGATGCAGCTGAATACCAGTTTTTTACATGGAGCGACTGCCATCAGACCTCCACAACCCACTCACTGAGCAATGCTGATATCCTAAAGTTAGACTAGTTGTCAGACTTTCGGGTGCCTTACTACCCGTAATGACTGTCATAGGTATTAACTTGCTCTCTGAGACATGCAGGGGTCTCGATGTGTAACAAATGGTCACCTATTCCTAAGAGTGACCACTGCAAGCTATTCTTAACCTTGCAAATCTCATTATCTACATCAGGGGTGGCCAACCAGTTGATCGCAATCGACCGGTCGATCGCGGCTCTTAATCCAGTTGATTACGGCAAGGCAAAGAAAAATATAAGTTGAATGAGGGGCTCGTGGCTAAATAACAACCGCGCCGATCGTACGATTTGCGAGGTTAAGGTCCGTCCGTCTATTTGTTACACATCGTGACCCCTCCGTGCCTCGGAGAGCACGTTAAGCCGTCGGTCCCGGGTGTCATACGAATACCTATGACAGTCGTTATGGGTAGTCAGAAGCCCGAAAGTCTGACAAACGGTTTAACCTTAGGATATCGGCATTGCCCAGTTACTGGGTTGCGGAGGTCTGATGGCAGTCGCTCCGTGTAAAATACTGGTATTCAGCCGCATCTGGTTAGACTGGAAGCTGACCCCAAGATAATTGGGAAAAGGCTAGAGGATAAGTTGAATGAAGAGGTACTGATTATGTAATTGGTAGATTACACAAAGTCTACTCAGTAAACAGTAGATCTTGGGTCGAATTAAGTTAGCCACCCCTGATCTACATGGTTATTAATAAGCCACAAGTCCTAAATGGTTCTGGGCGATATTGTAAAATTATTGTTGTTCGCGTGGTTACTTTTGCAATAATAGTGCTAAAATATTAATGTTCATCCAGGTCAGAAGAAAAAACTCATATCGCCTCTTCGCATTAAAAGTGTATAATCTCGAAAATTTTGCAAAATCGAGTTAAGTATACAGAAACGATCAGTATCAGATAGTGATCGTTTCTGAATATTTAACGCGGTTTTGCAAAATTTTCGAGATTATACACTTTTAATGCGAGGAGGTGATATGTGTCTCTCATATCTCGTCTGTAGCCAGATTTAATTAATATCGAAGTATTAAACTAAATTTGTGTTCTTTCAGGTAAGTCTTGTATTCTTCAATGCCATCCAATCAGGACCAAATTGGTAAGTGTCTTTGCTATTATACATATCTGCTTTTGTTATTTTTTATTGATAGTAGGCTTTTAACCTAGTATCCATTACCTAAATCAACAGGTGGTTTTTTCTTGTAAAGATATGAATTAGTTATTTGAAACAATATGTTTTTACAAAAAAAAAATACTTACCTTAACTTTTTTATTTTGGAGTTAGGTTACTATTTCGCAAATATTATTTCTTATTTTTTAAATACGTACTTATAATTACAAAATTAATGAATAATATGTATACAATTACCCATTTGAGTATGTACAGTCGCCTGCACGTCTAGTTACCCCACTTTGACCTTGAGCGCGTTATGAGCAACAACAGCGAGAATCGTGCGAAAGAGATAAATAGCTTTTTGTCAGTTAATACTTGTAATGTTCCGTGCTGCAGTGCTTACGTGAGAACGTGTGCGTATGCGCGTCGTGGTGTAGAATAAGATACCTACTATGCGAAAAGAATAGCGTAGCAGGTTCAATACTTGAAACAAATCAATACTTGAAGAAATAATGGCATGTTGGTAATAAAAAAGTTAATTACCTACTTATAAAAATTAAAAAACACGACTGCATAAAAAGCGAACTAAAAAGATGGAAACAAGATGATAAGATACCTAATGTAAAATTTACGTAAGTTTTCAAAAGATCAGGCTATGAAATCATAACATGCATTCGGAGGCTACTACGAATTATATAATTCGAAACGGGTGCTAATTAGGTCAGCTTCTTTAAAATTACATTCTCGTCTTCAAATATATTTAGTTGTCTAATGAATTAATAGGTCAGCAACGAATTTTTTGCGTCTAATAAATGCTTTTTAAGAGACCATTATTGTAAAATAAGTTACTGTTAATATGACGCAGCATGGTGATAATTCTTAAACAACTAAATGTGTGGTATGTCTACGCATTGCCAGCTTCTAATAAGTGTATCAACCGCATCTATAAAATAATTTAAACGCAATCTTTTCATATAGTCACCTTTATTTTTATACGTTAGCATAAGTAATTGATGAGTGAATCTACTATAATTGAATATACCTAAAATTACCTTTTTATTGTCATCAAATACCTAATGGTCAATGAAAGCTCTAATTTCATGTAGGTAGTCATCTATCTATTTATAATGTTACCTACCATAAGTAATTGATGACTTGACTATTACCTATACCTACCCAATTGAACATACAAATATTGTTGTCATCAAAAACAAACATCTGCAACTGTGTGTTTGTTTGTATTTGTGTGCTTGCAAGAATATGACATAAAACTATTTAGTCTAATAGGAGTAAATACTCAAAATCAACAACATCTGTTCAAACCTAACCCAAGCTATTCCATTTGGTCAAGGTGCCCTAACCTAGTAACTGGAACCAACTTGGATGCAGCGCTCGCCAACTGTTGCCGCGGCACGCTCGCTTCGCTCGCTCAGCTCATGCGTAGTCTATACAGAGACAGACTGCCGGTAACAGATACACGTGAAAAACATAACCCTGTCTTTGCAGTCGCGCAGTCGGGTAAAAACAGGCGGCCCGCGCAATGCCTAAAATACCTATGTAAGCTTATTATAATCAATTAAATTAATCAGAAAAGGACATAAGATAGGTTCCTACGAGAACGAGTGTGAAACCGCGGGAAAAATATCAAAATAAAATGCGTAATAACAATATTAATCTTTTTATTTTAAATATTAATATAATTGAAAACTTAAAAACAAATACTCTAAATTATTAAAATATACTTACAACAGAATTTATAAAACTATACAATAGATTAAAAACAAGTAGATTATACAAGGTTAGCCGGAAAGGGGGTACTAAGCCGAAA
The DNA here is from genome assembly GCA_910594945.2 of Amphipyra berbera. Taxonomy (NCBI): domain Eukaryota; kingdom Metazoa; phylum Arthropoda; class Insecta; order Lepidoptera; family Noctuidae; genus Amphipyra; species Amphipyra berbera. The sequence goes on along the minus strand of OU343128.1, from coordinate 16,196,168 downwards.
GGGTGTTAAAGTATCCATAATAAGGGATAACTTTTGTTCTACAACTTTCCCCAAAACTCGATAGTTTAAGAGAAATAGCTTTTCAAAGATTTCGTAAAAAATATGCTAAAATCTATCTGTCCATAGCTATAATCAGCTGTTTTTACAATTGAGGTCATATTTGGGGTCATGGATTAGAAAATTAATTTTCTGAATTCATAACTAAAGCAGGTAACATTTTTTTTGAAAAAACAAAAATAAAAATCTTTTTGCATGGAAATAAAAATGATCGAATTTTGAAATTTTAACACTTGCTTTAAAATAGTCATCAGTGATAATTTAGGTGGCCCGCGGCTTAGTACCCCCTTTCCGACTAACCTTGTATTTATTTTTTACAAGCTTTCTATTTTTATTGATATTTGTAAGAGATTAGTTATACAGTTACATCTACAATGGCTGCCAAGCAGAACTAAATGCTGCCGCCAAACAAAAGTAAGCTTTTACCTAGATTATTATAATTTGACTGGGCTGTATAATGTATGGGCCCGGCGCCCGCTGGCGGCACGGGGCACGACAAGGGATTTTTGTAATACTTACAGGTGATTTCGAATCTTACTCAACACGTATCACTGAAGTGTGAGTGTTAACAAATACTCACATTTCATTGATACGTCACAGCCTGCTGCATCCTTCAGCACGTTCTGGCATGCCGTGGCATCCCGAAATGTGAACGCTAAGCATGATAAAATAAGATCTCAAATCATTGGCGCTTACTAAAATCCCTTGTCATTCCGTGCCGCCAGTGAGCGACGGCCCTAACTAAAATTGTCACCAACAATAATAGTAAAGGAAAAATTCTCAAGAATATAACAATGGTGCGAAAAGAAGTAAATATAAAATTTCAGTTTACAGTATTCATTATTATATTATCTATTTATGATTAATTACGGTTTACTTACGTGCATTTTTTGGGATTGCCCGACTAGTTTCGGACCCAAATGGAGCCCTTAATCATGAGCTGATCACGCGGCGAGTTCGACTCGCGACGAAACTAGTCGGGCAATCCCAAAAAATGCACGTGAGTAAACCATAACTAATCATAAATATGAATGTGTCTCACGAAAGTTATAATACAAATATATTATTTATTATAAATGCGAAAGTAACTTTGTCTGTCTGTTACTCCGCCAAACCACTGGGCAATTGTGATGAAAAATATGGAGATAGTTTGAAGCCTGGGTTATGACATGGAGGAAGCCAGTTTATTATGACACTACATCAACGAACGACATGTCTGGCGTCTTTCCCAAATCGAGCAATGGAAGAATAAGCGTTTGAAAAACATTGGCGACACGTTTCGTGCAGTGGCTAAGCGATTGGCTTCTGCGCTGCGAGTCGTGGGTTCGATTCCCGCACGGAACAAAAATTTGTATGGCCTACAGATAGTTGTTCCGGGTCTGGGTGTTTGTGCTTGTGAAAATTTGTGTCTGTAAACGCACCCACAATACAGGAGAAATCGTGGTGTGGGCAACGTTTTTAAAAAAAAAAAAACTGTTTGGAAATACCTAAAAACCTTTATTTTGACATATAAAATAATAACATTATTAAAATACTACATACTTATGAATTGTAAAACTGTGTAAGAGGCTGTATACGAAATTTTGCCGATTTCGCTGATTTACGTGATTTTACAGATGTGGTTTTAGAGTTAAAATAATATATTTCTATATGTTTTGACTCACAACATGAAAGATAATTTCAATTATGATCTAATGATTTATTTTATTAATCAACCACAAACCGATGATTGTTTTGTGAATTTTTGCTGTAAGAGGTTTAGAATATCACATATTTACGATTTGTTTTGACGTCTGACCGGTATGAAAAATTTAGGATGTAGGTATTGCTGAGAAAGTCGTCTATACAATGTGTATCACTTTTTACCAGTTTCATATAAAATTTTTGAGTAAAAAAATATTTCACTTGGTTAAAATTTAGAGAAAATGGGCAAAGACTTGCTTTTAATTTTGGCTATTTTTTTTTTATATAAAAACATTGCCCCACACTAGAATTTCTCCTGTATCGTGGGTGCGTTTACAGACACAAATCTTCACATGCACAAACACCCAGACCCGGAACAACTATTTGTTGGCCATACAAATATTTGTTCCGTGCGGGAATCGAACCCACGACCCGTAGCGCAGAAGCCGAACGCTCAGCCACTGCGCTAAATATGTCGTCAAAAAACAATTTAGAACCAACTACAACAAAAATAAACGTCAGTTCAATATGTAGGTAATATAGGTATTTGCATTTACCGGAAAAAATGCAAAATATTACACATTATTGACTGCCTTGTTGGTCTAATGGTCGCAAGTGCGATCGCTGAGCATGGGGTCTTGGGTTCGATCCCCAGGTCGGGCAAAGTGTTACTAGGTTTTCCATTAAGAATTTCTCAGAAGCAGCCCGGAGTCTGGATTTGTGCCCGTTTAACGGCAATTAAACTTTAAAATCACATATATAAGCGAAATGGACAAAATTTCGTATACGGCCTCGTAATGTGAAAGTTTGTGAGAATGGATGAATGTTTGTTACTTTTAGGGTTAACGCCTGAACGGGTTTTAGTGAGACTTGGCACATAAATAGACCATGATCTGGATTAGCACATAGGATAGGTTCCTACGGAAACCCGGGTGAATGAAGTGCATTATTTACTATTGCCGTGGATTCGGAGTTCGTCATCTAAAGATAAATTTAAGCTACGACACTATACACGCGTGCACTCAGTGTCCGACACCGAGTGTCTGTGTGTGTGTGAACACTCATAAACTCAACAGATACCTACACCTTGCGACACCGATTGTCTAAGTGTTCGCACACACCTCCGGTTTCTGAATTGAGAATTCTAGGATAAGCAATACTTAAGTAACATTTGAGTACGGAGTTGTCAAAAAAATGACGGACTGTAAGTAAATCATTTTTTTGACAACTCCGTACTCAAATACCTACTACATAATTTTTTCATCGACAAAAATGACGATATTGTTTGCCCAGTCAAAATTATAATATTCTAGGCAAAACCTTACTCTTGCCTCTTTATGTCCCTGGTTCATGAGAATCTTCTTGGCAGGGCGGCAGCATTTCTTTCCGGCGTCCTTTAGGCGCCTTCTGACGGTGTCCATTGATATCTAAAACAAAGAAAATTTAGTCAATTTCAATACTTACATAAGATTCTTTATTATGGCAAATTATACGGGCCAACAAATTTTGTCTGATAGTAATACTAATAGCAATAACATTCACTGAGTCCAATACGTCCAGCTGGCGCAATTATTAGGTATCGCTAGAAGGTCAAGGCCGCGCGGCGCGCGTAAAACTATGACTATAAAAAAATGATGAATAAGTTAGGGTAATAAGTGTGATAACAAGTTATACATGGACTCACGCTGTACGAAGTTGAGGTTATTCTTGTGCTTAAAATCGGATCGGCAGTGTGCAGCGACTATAGCCGCATCCTCTGCCGCCGTCGTGGCTCTCGCGCAGAGTTGGCGGTGGTGGCCTTCGAGGGTTCCGCTTTCTTCCCGCCGTCGAAGCCAGAAATAAACAGTTTTTTTCTGGAACGAAACAAATAGCTATAGTTTATTTGCACATTACTACTCAATAGGCAAAGATTATTAATACTTATATGATTCCCTACAATAATTGCTAGCTTATTATTACTAAATTATTTATTTACACACAAACATCACTAAAAAATACTTATCCCTGCAATGTTTCAACAGACAAAAAGAAAGTGCGTAATTGCGTAGGTATTTACGCTAAAATCCAATCACTAGGCACTTTAAAAAAATAATTGCGCTTGGAACAGCGAGTAGCGTAAAAAAATTACAATATCACAGAATAATTACAATATCGGGAACTCATTATGAAAGAAAACAAGGAAGGAAGATACCTACCTACCTATCCCTTCTGTTTACTTATTTAGAAAATTGACAATTTTTTTCAATATGTATTAGACTTAGTTTATTTTAATTTCAGAAATTATAATTACAAAAGATATTACTCACCGTTATGCCCGTCTGCCGACAAATATCTATCACCCGGCATCCACTCAATCGAAGCGCTATTATTTGTTGCCTCTCAAGTTGCGTCAATTGAGGCGCCATATTATTATTGCACTCAAAAATGACAATACAATTCACTACAACTCCGCAAACGAGGTGACGAACGACTAACGAGTGACGTTTAAACTCGGGAGCGCTGGCGTACGCGCAGGGGCCGGGAGGTGTGGCCTACTCCTAGTGAGACATGCTTATTGGCTCCTAATTATTAATATGTGCAACCATTGGGCAATTTTGGAAACGTTGAAAACTCCACCAATCACGCCAAGGATACTTTCTTTCTAACACTCCATACCGCGTCGTAGTTATAGATATGTATAAGGTTTACGTTCTCGTGCTGCCGTCTGTACCTAATTTAACATTATTACAGTGTTATAAAATTATAATAAATTTCATTTACCTGCGAATAAATCTTTAAAAAAAATAGATGGTTATTATTTAATCTTAAGTTTGTTATTTATAATTATTATACTGGAGGTACACTTGTGGCTCCTTGAATATTTGGGTTATCTTGATAATATGTAGGTATGGCTGACACATTCCTCATATCATATATTATCTTTTAGTGTTTTTTTTATGTTACCGTTTCTTAAAAGTTACCGTTTCTTAAAAACGCCTCCAACCTACCTTATGGAAAGTGGTCACCGTCACCTATATACATCAACAATACAAAGAGGATTACTGATGCATTGCCAACCTAGAGGCAAAGTTGGGAAATCTCATGTCCATATAATTTCACGGGCACCCATATCCTTCAAACCTTCTGGTTTGAAGGAAAAAGCTAAGCAAAGCTGTGTCATTCCGAGGTTATCGAAACAAGTAAAAAATATTTGTGAATATACCTAGATACTAAAATAGAAAATTAACAAGCTTTATGTTTTCAATTTTTATACTTCAAAAAAATATCAACATTATTTTCGTCATTTTTGTAATATTTTCTTCAAACTCAGAGGCTTCCAAAGTCAACGTAGCAAGGAAACATAAACTAAAATGGCTACTAATTTTTTTACGTCAATTGCATCAAAGACAGCCTTTTTTCATTTACTCATGATGCTACGACTCATTATCATTTGTTGTGAAAAAATTGTAATTAATCAGGTAAGTACTCATTTTATTGATAAAATGGTAACCGCATGTATTTGTGTAGTGCCCATCACAAAATGTAAGAAAAATTTTCTCCTGTGAGGTGATGAGTTCTACACTCCTACATGAGATATACTCACTTTTATTTGTATTATACAATGCCTGGAAAACATTTGTGTGCCTTAAAAAAGACTTAGCGATATAATATAAGCTGGTTTATTTGTGTAACACCCGTCACAATTTTGTTCTAATGTTATACATAATTTTAGTGCACAATGTTAATGTAATATGTTCAGCAGTGGACAATATAGGCTTAAATGTTGATGATGGTGACATATAGGTGTGCCTTGCCATAACATTGCATTATTTCATTTTGGAGGGGCTATTAGCTGTTTGTACAATAGCTGTGGGGTACCTGCTTGGCTTAACTATCAATAATTTATTTTAACAGTATGGATACAGGCAAGAAAATGGAAAAGTCGAGATAAATTAAAAAGTGACCCCGCAAAACTGGGTATGCACTTAGAAAAGGAGAGAGAAAGATAAAAGAAGACAGTAAATAGAAGAGAGTTATTAAAGAACAAATGTAAGTTAGATGCCAGCAGGCTTGCAATCAGGGCAAGAGCCCGAAAACGTAGAGATAAAGGAGGGTGAGGTAATTGTCAAATTCTTGAAAATTTGTGTTAAATCAGGTTGCCTACTTAAAGTTGATGATAATGATGTATCTGTCGTGACTTTTGAGCAAATTTCAGAGAAGTTACCTGTTCCCACTCAAGTCACAAAAGAAAAAAAGACTTTTTATAAATTTGCCTCACCGGTTGATCTATTTGAAAAGTCATGATATATTCCTAATATGATTGATAATGGCCAAAAGTTATATCGATTGTTGATTGTTATATTATTAAATAAAAGTCTAAAAATATACTTAAGTATTTGTTTAATTTTATCTCGTAACACCCGCCACAAACAATGTAACACCCGTCACATACGTTGTTTGAAAAAAAGAACAAAAAATAATACATCTACAAAATAATTAGAATTATCAGAAAGGAAGATCTTTTAACTCTCTACTTAGCTTATTTTGTGACAAAATATTCCAATTTAGCTGAACTCTGATGATTGGTCAATAAGGTAACATATTTTGTTGTACTCGCAACACCCATCAAGGCTTTACCCGATTATTGCATCTAAACGATTCAATAATTTGTAATGTGTTTTTGTTTTAACAATAAAATAAATTCATTGAAAGTAATTAAATTATATTCAAAACGATTTTTCTTCTAATTTAAGAATTGTAACAGTTTGAATGCATACAAATGTAACACCATTGGCGTAGCGTAGTGGGGGCGGTAGGGGCGGCCCGCCCCGGGCGTCAATTTTTAGGGGGCGGCAAAGTTTAACAATAACTAATAAAAATATTTTGTAAATATTTGAACCATTTTATATTAAATTTTTATTCATTTTGACGACACGTTTGGTGCAGTGGCTGAGCGATTGGCTTCTGCGCTACGGGTCGTGAGTTCGATTCCCACACGGAACAAATATTTGTATGTCTTACAGATAGTTGTTCCGGGTCTGGGCGTTTGTGCGTGTGAAGATTTGTGCCTGTAAACGCACCCACGATACAGGAGAAATCCTAGTGTGGGGGCAATGTTTTTTTTTTTTTAAGAAGTCGGATATCCTAAATAAGAGTGCGGCAAAATTTTCTTCCGCCCCGGGTAGCCGACACCCACGCTACGCCACTGTGTAACACCCGTCACCACGGAATGTCCCTACTACTAAAATTAGACATCGAAATGACGCTAATATTCCTCAAAGCAAGTGTAGTTTCAGAAATTCAAGCATATATTAAGGCTAATTTACACGGTGCAAGTTTCTTGAAGCAAGTCTCATGTCTCTGTTTTGTCGGAGAGAAAGACAAAGATAGCATAAGACTTGCTTCAAGAAACTTGCACCGTGTAAATGAGCCTTTAGCCTCTTTATGTGGTGAGAGTCTTTTCGCATGACTTTTTTTACTAATTAATCAGGCTATTTTTTAAGTACCTAGTAAGTAAATTAAGGAATACATACCAAAATAAAATGTTTATGGAAAATGGTGTTTTCCATTTCCAGGATTGTCTTATATTGATTTTCACTCAAAAAAAGTTAACAAACTGGTTTATTTTAAAATGTAATATGTATACATAGAGGTAATATAAATCTAAATATACAGTAGTGTGTCAAGCAAGCCTAATTCGAAAATACTTATATTTAACGGCATAATAGTTGTATCCTAAGGTATAATGCTATAATTATATTCTATGGTATAAGTATGGTGTAATAGGTAAATTTAATGTGCTTAATATACATTCTGGGTAATAAAAATAAAATAATTTATATAGCGTGTTTTTATTGAAATGGGAAGAAGCTACAGTAGGAAAATACTTTTTGGAGACTTGAACTATAACTTATAACTCTGGAAAATTGCGAACATTGGATAAAAAAAGATTATTAAGTAGATACCTCTGTGTAAATAGCATTCTATTACAGAATAGGTACCACTTACGCGGGTATTTATAAAAGTACCCGTCATACAACAGAAAGGGCTTTTTCTATGGAAGCTGGCATAGCCACCCTGCCGCCATTTTCTTTTTTTTTCAAATTTGCGGCTTTCATTGAAACTGGTATTATGGGTAGAAGACACTAGGTGATAGAACCTTTGTGGCATAGTCACGCCGCCGCCATTTTTTTTTCAAATTTGCTGTGCTCATTATGTCTGGTATTGGGTAGAGTACACTTTAAACAAACAAAAAAGTCAACAATATGGTGCCCTAAAGTTTCACTTTGCCTAGGGAGGATCGTCATAAGAGAACGATTTTTTTAATGAACTAATTACGTTTGGATATAATTATGCGTTATTTCTCTAATTTTTCATGATTGTCATTGTTCTCATATGGCGATGTTTGTCTCCAAATATCTCGGCAACGGGACACTTAGGGCACCATATTGCTTACATATTTTGTTTGTTTAAAGTGTCCTCTACCCAATACCAGACATAAAGAGCACCGCAAATTTGAAAAACAAAACAAAATGGCGGCAGAGTGACTATGCCACAAAGGTTCTATCCCCTTTAGGCAAACCCACATTTTTACCAGATTTTCTTGAAAAACGTCTTCAACATGAAAAATGTCATGTCGTCTGGAACACTGCACGATGATCATTGCGTTAAAAATCAGGTAAAATATAAAATGCGATCATAATATTATTATTTCGCAGTGATATATTTCCCGATACGTCATGTCCGTGCCCGAAGGCCGTTATCGAATGCAGAAAAGCAAAGAAGGTATAGAGAGCGCCTGAAGCTGCAAGATCCTATAAAATATGATGAAATGAAGAAAAAGAATTTAGAAAGAATAAGAACCAACTATGTAAATAAGTACATACCAATAAATATAAGGACAGAAAAAGAAAAGGCTAGGATGAGAAAAAGATGGCGTGAGGAAAAAAGAAGAAGCAAAGAAAACTACAGACGCAGAAAAACTTCTTCTCCTTAGGCTATTAACGGCAAGTGATCAAAAAACTTATAGACGCATTAAAAAATCCGGCAATCTGTTTCGCAGAAAGCGTAACACATCCCAGAACCAATAACACTAGAATGAGAACTTAAAATAGTTATATCTTACGAAGAAGTCCTTTCTAGGTAACTAAAAATCCCTTTCAGCAAGATGGTGAAATTACTGGTTTTCGAAACAAAAAATAAATCAAAAAGATAATTTTATTTTTATTAATTATCAAGCTCGTGTCTTTCGTCCAGCAGTGATTTTATGAGCCGAATGATTAGTGATACGATGAAACACGCATCTGGTGCCAGCACTTTTGTTATAAATTGTTACAATATTATAATAAAGTTATATTTATTTCAGTATTGCTTTTTGATATCTACAGAGTACTAAGTAGGTACTTAAGTTGATAAATCGTAAAATAATTAAAGCTTAGTCCAGACATAGACTTGTTGCAATTTCCCAACGAAAACGCGCGATTTTAAATCTTTTTTTAAGACTACAGTCGGGATAGTTGTAAACAACCAGTAAGTATTGTCATCTGGACTAAGATTTTATTTTGCATAATATTGATTTACACTCCCAATTCACAGTAGACGAGTGAATATTTAGAGTAGTTTCTTTCAGTATCATATTCAATGAAGGAGTACAGTAAATAAGTTATACTCGCTTAAGCCGCGTTGACACGATCAGAGTACACACTGAAAGAGCGCACTCGGATACCTACTCGGACGCTACTCGTATCGTGGGTACCGGTAATCCAAGCATACTGACAATGGCATACTATCAGCCACAATACTAGTAGCGTTCGAATAGGAATCTGAGTGCGCTTTGTCAGTATGTACTCTGATCGTTTTAAAGCGGCTTTGCGGCGAAGTCGTCATTTATGTAAAAAAAGCACACAAGTGATAATGTTGAAGATCATTGTCAATCTGCTGTCAAAAAAGTATTCCATTACCATTCCAAAAAAAAAGGATCTATCTACGTTCTATTAATAATTCATATAGTATTTACAGCTAAATATGTCCGGACGACACGTGGAGCCCATCTCATACTCTTCAATGGCCTGTTATACCGTCAGCAATGTAAAGCCAACAAGGACGGCACCAAAACTTGGTATTGTGTCATGTACGGAAGGTCCCAGTGCCCGTCCATCATCACCACCAATGGATTGGACCATATAACGCAAATTCGAGGAGACCACAATCACCCTGAGCCGGAGATCATTCAAACTCCATCTGGTATAATTCATAAGCATTCCAAAAGAAGAGGGAGACCTAGAATTAGTGCTCGCAATGCAATTTTGCCCTAATTTATTTTATTAATCTTTTCACATGTACACCCAAAAAAATGTATGCAAAAAGTATTACATTTATTTTTGGTGAAATTAGTCAACAAAAACATTAAAAAAATAAAGGTCTCTGGTAGTATGGAACACTGATTGCGCGAGCTGAACTCGCTGTTGACCAGGTTTTTATACTTCGATGCATAGTGAATAATACAATACATTGTATTATATAAATATATATGTATGCCATGTCAATAAATGTATTATGTAAAATACAAATAAAAGTAAGTCATGTAAGTACAGAGGTAAAGGGACATGATCTCGATTAAAATTTTAGTATTGCGAGCTCTCAGCTTTTCGATTTATTTTATATTTGGAATTATGATTAGTTTCATAACATATATGAAAAAAAATGTGTTAGATACTTAGATCTCTGTTAAAAATGGGCTGCACAATTTTTTTACCACAAAACGTGGTACATTGTACTACTTTGTTTTAAGCTGTTATTTTCATTTGGTCGCGAATGGATTTCGAGAGTTTGAGTTAATTTTACAATAAAAGCAGATTTAAACGGGGATAGCTTTTCGAAGCGAGACTCGTTCTGTCTTTGTCTTTCTCTACGATGCAAAAGAGATAGCATGAGACTCGCTTCGAGAAACTATCTCCGTGTAAATGAGCCTTAAGGGTAGCCCGATAGAGTAATTCGATAAACTCGCTTCAAAATAAATTTTAATATAAAGCAGAAATTTTATTTTCTCATTTATAAATGATTGAAACTGCAATTTTTATGTAAACATGTATGCATGGTTTTATAATGGTATTTCAGTTAGGTATATGAAATTGTGCAATGTATTTAAAGTATTTCGATTTAGAACAGTTCTACAAAGCTGATTGCCATTAAAAGATTTTAACCCTACTGACTCTTTTTCAACCTAAAATATTATTTCATACCTCATGTAACTCTTGCTTAATACCACGATTGGCACTAGACTTCATCTTGTATAATATGTAGAAATATGAAAATGGACATGATAAACGCATATCTAATTGTAGTAAATAGGGTAAGAAATAGACTGGACTAAAATTATATCATTTGGTCCTTGAATTAGAGCTGCTTCAAAAGTTTTGAATGCGAAGCTGTCATACATATTTCATTAAAAAGCTATTTAAGTTTAAAGTCCGTTAACCATCACGTTCAGTATATTTTTTTTCTTTGAAGCTTTGATCATACCTTCGAAACACAAAAGAGGCCAAGGCATGCTGTTTTTCCGTGGCTATACATATTCCTGGCGAAACTTTAAGAAAGACGGTAATTACTGGACCTGTTCGAGTCATCACAAAAAGGGTTGTAAAGCAAACGTCTCTACGAATGAATCCAAACAACCGTTCAGGGTCACGAAGTATCACGCTAAGCATAATCATCCACCCCCAAAAATTAAACTACCCACTGATATAGTGTATATTTGACGCTAGTCTATTGTTCAAACTTAGGATAAATTGGTAAATTAACGTTCCTCAATAAATTATTTAACAATGTTTTATAATTTGCCTTTTATTTAAAACCTTTCACACCCCTACTGTTACTGCGCATTAAAAAATTGTTTTCTTGTTGCAGAAATACATTTTATTACGTCAAAAAAAGGTAACAAATTACTGGTATATGAAAAGTTCACTTTTGCACAGAATTGTAAGAGCAAGCACAGAGTCACGTGGACTTGCTCCTCTCGTTGCTCCAAGAAGTGCAAAGCGCAAGTAACTTTGAGTAACAATGGAAAATTTCGTGTGCTTAAGGGTAAACATACTCATCCTCCTCCTGTATTCTACGTGAACGATGAGGGTAAATACTTACGAATATCTAAAAAGCAGCTGAATCAAACAAACGATTCGTACGAAGACGAAGACGGTGACAGTGATTATATCGAGAAGTTAGATGAGCTGTAGTACAGTCTTAAATGAAGGCCTTTTAATAATTTTAACTAACGTAATGTAGGTTTTTTTATATGTTCAGTGTTTAGTCTAGAAATAAGTTTTCTAGTCTTCCGAAGGATCGGTTCTATTTATTGTTTTAAGACCAAGGTTATACCTAAATATACCAAAAAAATAAAATGTTACGAATGTTCGCAAAATGCGTAGACAGGCAACTTGGTTGTAAGTTTTCAATCGTCCACTTATATATATATTTTTTTAACGACAATGTTTCTCTTTTTTGGGACAAGCCCAAGCTCCTTTACGTAATAAATACGTTTTATATAATATTACCACCAAAAAAAGTCAGTTGTGTAATTTTACGGAAACATGTTTCACGTGAGATTTGATTTTTACGGTTCCGTAGTTTGAGAACAAAAACCTTAATTCTTAGAATTTCGTGCCCGTCCGTGTGTCGAAGCAAAGTGCGTAATTTAATTTTAAAGTAATTAATTTTGTTGTAATTAAACTTTTTACTAAGTCCTATTTAATTTAATTGTTTTGTCAGGCGTAGGTGATTGAGATTTATGGTGTAGCAAATTATCGTAATTGTATGAAGGCGACTACTGCACAAACAATTTAGGCGCATGTTACCTATTCAAAGATCTCGTTTAGGATTTAGTTATTTTACTATTATTCCGTTTATAAGTTTTTATTTATTATTATTTTTAAACAGATCCCTACGTGGCCTCACACGCTATCGAAAGTTATGTTTATAAAACAAATTGTGTTCCGCCTTCCTAAAGAGATTATTAGAGTTAAGAATTGGTATTACCATTAACTGATTATCAATTAATCATTTAAAAAACGTTTTTGATGTTCAAGTTCATTAAATAAAAATAATTTCTTAAACAAGAGATGTAATGGAACAACTTTACTTTCTTAGATTCTTATCTATTGTATTTTTTCGAAACCATTTTACTACGTTGTATTTATTTGCTGCACGTAGAATAAAAAATAAATTTCAAAATCCTCCGTCATAGAAGTGATTATCGTCCAACGTAGCTGAGCACTATCCCGAAAAAACAAAAAACAAAAAAACCGCATTGAAATTGGTTCATCCGTTTGCTTACTTATAAACACCCGTCTTTTTGCGTCGGGGGTTAAAAATAATTCGGTTAAGTATCACTAGTATCAGGTATATGGTTTATTTTTTCTTTTTAGTTAGCATATCAATCTACAATACTTATAAGTATGAAAACAGACGGTTATGACCGAACGCGTACTCGCCGTTTGGTTACGGAACCCTAGAAATATATTAAGAATATAATAATTTTGCAAATAATAAAATATGTTGTGTCCTATATTATCGAGTCTTTCATTAATTTGTCGCCTTTTTCGATCTTCTTCTTCATCTTCTTCTTCTTGCGTCGGTTCCTAATTGATGAAGAGCGTGGCTTATCAACGATAACATATACCTATTTCTATAATTGCATCCAATTTTTGTTTGTTTTTTTAAGTATGCTGTATTTTTTTTAAATATTTTTGTAAATTAATACCAATTGAGTAGGTATACCTACGTTCTCAAAAGATTACTATTACCATTAATATAAGCTGCACTATAGCTACTAATAATTCTGTCCACCCTCCAATTAAGTTGTTGTTTTAAAACATGAAAAGTATCTGCCTACAATATTAATATAAAATTGATTTCCAGCATTTTTAGTCCAATCCACCCGTGGTGAGCCTAAGTTGGTTTACCAGGATTATACTTATAACAAGAGTTATTTCGCAAAGAAAGATACTTATATAAAATGGTACTGCTCATCAAGAAACTCGAAGAAGTGTAAAGTTAATGTTATCTCAGATTTTGATAACAGAATACTGCAAATTTTTGGAGATCACAATCACGAATCAAAATTTCGAATGGGTAATGGATTCTATTTAAAGAGAAGTAGTAAACAAAAAATTATTGATTATTCTTAATCGTTGAACCATGGCAGAAGCTTGTACTGATGACTGTCATTAGCATGTTTACCTAATGTTTTATAATAAAACTTTATTGCAAGCTATACTATTGCATCAGCTCCTATAGAACAAAAACGTTTAAGTAGGTAGGACACTTCTTGTAAACACGCAATGAACTCGTCTCCTATAGTAAACGATCAGTTTTTTTTTGTACTTACTGGTTAAGTGGTTTATATTGAGCACAACCATATAGGATTTTTTGAAAAATTCCTATTATTTCTGAAATTATGAGCAAATTATATATTTTGAAAGCGCCATATCTAGCGCATACGCCACTAGTCACACGACACGCGACACGACACGACACCTCCGTAATACTTATGTCAGATGACGTCACGTGCTTTCGTGCTATAATCAAACGCAGGTAGTATAATGAGATTTATAATTACCCTCCTTTTTTGACTTCGCCGCAGTAGGGTAAGAAGGGCTCACTCACTTTGAATGCCTATAGTTCGTAATTTTTTGAGATATGGAAAAAAAAATACTGCTTTTATTAACTTTTTAAGCGTGATTGATTTTCATAAAACCTTAATTTAGGAGACAAGCTCATTGAGCATCGAAATTAAATTATTGATTTATTCATAATAAATTAATAATAGTTATAGTTATCATGTTTGTTGAATATGAAGAGCGTAGGATAAAGATGTTGGTAAACGTATTTAAATGTCTCGTAATATAATTTGTAAAAATATTATACAGGGTGCCTATGAAATCGACGTCAAGCCGCAATAGGGATATTAAGTAGGCCGTGACCTACGAAAAAGCCCACGGAACTTTCTACCTTCTTTTTTAATTAACGTTATTAAATAATTTTTACTCTTCACTAAAATTACTTTTAGTGAGGAATGTGATCCAAGCCTTAGCTCATTAAAAAGCAGGTATGTTTAAGACAAGTAATAAAAAGAAAAATAATGAGTAAAGAGTGCAGTTATTTTTGAGTACCGGTGCGCCCAAAGACGTTACAAGTGTATTTTCAACTTTCTTGAATATGCCCAAAGTTCCATGGGCTTTTTTTGTATGTCACGGCTCCCTTAACATCCCCATTGCGGATTGACGTCCATTTCGTGAGTACCCTGTATATATTTGTAATTAGACCGTAATCTGAGGAAATCTCCGTTTGAGGAGAAACAGATACTGTTTTTCGTACGGGCCCAAACTTTTTGCTGCATATTACATGAGAAATTCAGCGATCCACGTTAATATGTCATCAAACAACAAGCAGCTTATTGATATTAATAAATTTTAGTTGCCAAATATTTTATTGATATTTTTATGTATGCGATATGTATCCTATTATAGGACCATAATGCGAAAATCAAACGTAGACGTGCGGCATCTTTGACATTTTTAAAACTTATGTTATTTTTTGATAAATGAGTTCTTTATTCAAATCTTTATTTATTATAAGCTGTTAAATAGATATAATTTGTAAGTGTTTTTTTTTAAAATAAGGTATACTTATTAGGCATTAAGTTAGTGATGAATGTGAACGTAACTCAAGTATTAATTCTTGTAAATATCTAGATTGTAAGCGAAAGTATGTGTAAGAATAAGTTATTACAGTCTTCATGTGTAGCAGAGTCTTGAGAATCTATTAAAACAATATGAATAAGTAAATCATCGTTTAATTTTACTAACAGCAAAGACCATTCTAGGTAATGCCGACGTTTTTGGCATGACTTCCAACTAAAACAAACTACAACCCGTCGGAAATATCTCCGGTCCTGCCAAATGACGTCATACAATAAGAGTAATTCAAACTTATATTAAGAATCATTAGAGCGCAGATATTTCCAGCAGGTTGAACAAATGGTAATGGCTTCTATTCACAACTGCCTCACATTCAATAAACTGCAAAGACCATTGTTAAATACTGCTCCAAACTTCTTGAAATCGACTAGAGTAATGGCCATGTCGGATTGGTAAATAAGTTTTTTTGCAATAAATTTAAATGTCGGTACTTTCCTAAATATTTATGGTGGTGTATATTGGAACATTTATACTGAAAAACAGGAAGCGGCAGGCAAAACCAATCAAAACCTTCCCGCTTTTTGGTTTTCAAATAACACTTTGGTTAAACAACGGTATGGAACCATTAAGTTAGTGAGAATTAATTTCATAGATATAAAATTAATTCAAATCTTTCTTTTTCAGGTCCTGTACTTATAAAGACCAAAAGAAAGGGACAGTACGTTCTCCTTTACAAATCTTTTACTTATTCGCGAAGTGCGAAGTCAAAGAAAGGCATGGTTTGGAAGTGTACTTTGAGCAAGAGCGAAGAGTGTGAAGCACGGATGACCACGGATGATAACTTGAATGTAGTCGCTAGGACAGGCGAGCATTCCCACGAACCCCCTGAACGTGAGGGTAAACCGAAGCATGTTTATTTTACCACATAAACGAAACTTGGGGCCCAATTCTAATAACAGAACGTTGATCGTTCGAATAGAATAGAATACATTTACTTACAATAAATTTAGCTTACATTAAAGACGGATAAGCCGAACCGTTAATTCAGATAGTTTTCGTTTACAAAAACGATCAATTTCTTTGACAACAAAAACAATCATTTTAATAGTTTTCTTAAACAGATAAAAAAATCGTAAACAAAACCAATCATTTTGACAGTTATCGTAATCAATGATGATAAAAAAAATAACGTAATTTTTTTAACAGACTATTTACAGCTCCTTAATTATTGGGCAGCTATTTTTGCAGGACCTTTTTTATTAAGTGTCGTTAGTATTATTATATATTATCTTCTAAGATTAAGGGTAAGTTTATATTAAATTGATTATGAATATAAAATCACAAAAAAATATACAATGGGGAGGGACAGGCAAAGCTAATTTCAGATGCCGCCACCCTCGCTGGTACCAATTACAACCAATCGGAACGGGTTAAATTAACATTGGCAATAATGTCAAACAAACTTTAACCAATGAAATTGCGTTAGTACCAGCGATGGTGGCGCCATTAGTTACCCAGTGTGCTACCCCATTATATTTAAATCTTCCGTGCTCTAAGTACGTATTATTAAGCAGCTCTCATTTGAGAGCTCTCTTAAATATTGGTTTGATGACACGAAAGATAAAAAAAAAAACAGATTACTTTTACATTTTGACTGCTCCGCTTGGGATGCTACTCGTAGGCCGCCATATTGAGAGTGGTTTATATTAATAAACCACTCTCAACATGGCGGCCTACGAGTACCTACCCGTATTAACGGGTTCTAATGTGTTTAATTGTAAGGATATAATATAATTTTAATACTTTTAATTATATCATATAAATAGTTTATTTTATATTCTTTTTTCGCTTTTATGCTAAAGTGCGGTCGCGGTGCAGGAAGAATTTCGTACAATGACACGTCACTACTTATTTCTGTCGCTCGCGCCGAAATATCTAGCCGTCGCGCTCGCACAGATGCGGTGACCGCCGTCAACACAGATTGCAATTGGTTGTAGGAACAAAGGTCATTGTACGAAATTCTTCCTGCTCCGCGACTGGACTTTAGGTACTTATTTAATATTATCAAATTATAGTACCTACCGGTAGATAAGAAAATAGAAGTATTTTATAACCATACTCCATTTCTACGTATCTACCTCAGAACAGTTTTATTTACTAGATTTGTACTTATTATACAAATAGCAAAAGGTCAGTGAACATTATCGATTAAAATCTGTCAGATTGTTTAAATCTACAATGACAGTAGAATTTAAGTCAAATACTATTTAGCTAGTGAATACAATTTCATTGTCGGTAATGTGTCTCTACCCCTATTCTTAAGTATTGTCAATTAATTTTACTAATCTATAACTTACATTTATCCTAATTAATTTAAATTAAAAATATTAACAATTTGTTTTGAGTGACATTGAATAATAACTAATCAAATATTTTTCTTTTTTCGTGCTTATACTATTTCTTATAATGGAACATTCTTATTGAAATAAGACGTTTTCATTATTCTACTAGACGAATTGACTTATTTTTTTGAAGACCTTATGTTAAAAAGGTACCTAACTTTGAATGATTCAATGTTACCCCATTAGAATAAAGTTCAAGACGGGTACTTTTGAACTTTAGGTTACAATAACTACATAACATTTGTACAATGTCTTACCTATATATTTTTACTTTCAGACCTAAGTATAGTAAACCTATTTAGTAAAATATTTTAGGATTAAAGAAAAACAAAAAAAAATGTGTTACTTATTGTGTTAGTTTTTCAATAAATATATTTTATTTTAATAAAACTTTATTTTGCCTGAGTATTTGTGTTTTATTATCCCACTTTGAACTCCCTCTTCTCAGCAAAATAGTTTTAATGAAATTTTTTGATTAATTTACTGCAAACTGCAAACATTTATTTCTATTGATTGGATTTTTAAAGCATAACAGAAATAGTCGCATTATTAAACCCCCCTTACTAATAAACGCTGAATAAAGTTACGGCAAGCTTATAAAATAAATAAATGGTTTTACTGACGTTATTCGTGACGCAACTTTATAACTGAAGGGGTTGTATTAACATTTGATATTTAAACACTCATGATCATGTCGGAGTTATTGATCTTAATTTGACATCCAATCTGGGTGGCCGAATCTTTAAAATAACCCGGAGGCCATTCTACTAACAGAAACGTTGATCAATCGCAACCGAACCGAAGCCGAACCGTTCATTCACAATGTTTTCTTTTACAAAAACTGTCAAATTGTTTGACAACAGGAACAAAACCAAATATTTTGACAGTTTTCGTAAACGAAAACTGATTGACGGTTGTGATTTGTTTGCGGTTTGCCAACAAATTTGTTAAAAGAATTGGCCTGCTGGACGTCTGTAGTGGGTTAGTAGGAAAAAGGCCAGCAAGGATTTGTTCGATTTGTTACTAGTTTATTAATCCTGGTGAGCCCTGAGGATGAAATGCAAAATTTAAAACTATAACGTCGGTCGGCAGTAAAAACCACGTATGTGTAAAATACATTTTTTTAAAAGAGACAAATAATTGTCTCCTGCAAAAAAAATGGCCGATAAATGTTGATACAAGTTTGTCATCGTGCGTCACAGATAGCTTAGAAGTATTTAAAGGGAAAGTTTGGTGAACTAGTACGTGTATGACGAGTTTATCAATCTAAAGAACAAATAAAACACTATTGGAGAAAATTTTATTTACGAGGTTTTCACTGCCGAGCGTCGATAAGCACTGTCACATTTGACTTACTTAATGCTATCTACTCTCAAAATACGCCTTGTAATTTTATTTTAAAATCAATATTTATTTATTGACTGTTTAATTTCGACAGATTATGCCGCCCTCGTCGTGACAACATCTTTATAACAAACATAAATAAACTTGAACTACATCTACGATTGATTCCCACATTTACAGGCCTGTACAGCATCCTGGCAGTTTCCGGAGCAAGAAATGCATGGATGCTATTACATACTCCGGCCTCACAAAAATTATAATGTCCTTATCGACAAAACACACTCGATAATGATATTTGTGGTAAACATCCTGAACAATACTAAATTCCACATAGTTCGGAAAATCCACTTTACTTACATATTAAAAATGCAATTTTATTCAGTGTTATGTGTCCAGAGTGAAGTCGGAGAGCAGTTATGATAGTCTACCTCCCCTGGTACTGTCTATGCTTGCCCGTTGCTTAATTCAAATAACGGTTGATGACAACAATCTTGTCAGTCTATCCAGTTTCTATTCAAATACCCATCAACTTCCAGTGTCAGTTGTTACTGCAGTGAACGGTGCAACGTTGCTGATGCTCAACGGGTATTCCTTCACAAACCCAGCACCAATGACGGGGGGTGAGAGGTGGTACTGTTCGGGAAGAATCAGATGGAACTGCAACGTCTGTCTGTGTGTGAACGATGACTATGAACTCGTCTGCATATCCAAGGAACATACTCACACACCACCGGTGTATGAGAAGACCCCTGATGGACTCTATGTGGAATCTGTTCTTTAAAATAGTGTGATAGAGTGTAATTTTGGTTGGCGTTTATTATTTGCTATTGTGGACTATTGTGGAGATCAGATTTCAATTAAACTATTGTACTCAAGTACGTGTGATCTCCCAATAAACCAACGAATAGACAAGAAAAGTTTTCAAGGAATACATACATCAGAAATATTTTTTAGTTTTTACATGTTTTTTGTATAAAACAGCAATGTCCAGGGTATTTGTAATTAGATATGCTAGTTTGGTATTCATTTATCAAAAAAAAAATTTGTGTTAGGATATAGGTATTGGTACTATTTGGTAGAAATATTTTTGGACCTGTCATTTGACCGCGTTGGCCAATCAACGACGCTCAAAGAGTGAAATAAGTCGACCGAAATAAGAAGCGAACGATAAATCAGAGGTCCAAAAATACTTCGACTAGGTCGTACTCATAGTAATTTTGTAAATAGTCACTATTCATTACATGCTTTAAGTGTGTGACGGAATGGTTTTTACTTCGGATCTGGTTAAATAATAACTTAAGTTAGATTCGACATATAATAATAATTAATACAGCTAAAATACTGTACCAGCTATTTAATTTTAATGAACAGTTATAAAAGCTTGCAGGATCTGAGGGCAACATTGAAGTTTCAACGTTTATTAAATCTTGTGTTTTAATAATTTGTTAGTTTACTGTTTTTTTTTCTTTGATTATGCAAGCATACTGCTTATTTTTCAGAAGCTAACTTGGCTTCGTATTTAATCCAGTATTATGCTGCCTGTCCACTGGGGCGGAGAGGAGCGGAGCAGTGTGGAGCAAACCAATAGAAATGCACAATATTCACAGAGCAGAGGGGAGACGTGAATTTTATGCAATTCTATTGGTTAGCTCCACACCGCTCCGCTCCAGTGGTCATGCAGCCTTAGGCTGCCTTTCCACGAGAGATGTGCGAGGCAGCTAAGCGGTGAACGAGGTTAAAGCTAAGCAACGAAACTTTGTGTCTATTTCCACCAAAGCTAAGTGGTGTAGCCTAGCGGGTAAGATGTGCTATGAAGGTGCGTTTTGCGCTAACTACGTAGTACGTCGTCTGCTCCGTACTTCCCACAGCTACACTATTCGCGCATCCCTCGCTTCAACTAATACGTAAAGAACTTAGCTTTGTTGATCCCCTTTTCACCAGAGCTAAGCTAAGCTATGAAAATCACGCGGTCCTATTGGTCGCTTTGACAGATAACCGTAGCCTAACAACGTAGCACATCTTTGGTGGAAAGGCAGCCTTAGGATTGAGTTAGCTAAGGTAATAGAATTAAATACTACTAGAGTTATGTTAAACCGCGGTGTCACCTATAGAGAGCGAAGTCTAAGTTAGAAAACGCTTGAATAAAATAAGGTTTCTAGTTAATTACTCATAATTTTTACAACTTATCTTTTGCCCATAGTTAAAAGAAATAAAAAGCGGCATATGCTGATAAAACGCTTAGGAGCCAACTATGAGCGTAGCTGGTGTGTCAACTGTTACAAGTTTCGTTCAATAATCTGTGGACCCGTTCGTGCCAAAGATGAGATTAAGAAAGTTGCTACGTATTGTGATCAATGTCCCAACAAACCATATTTCTGTTACAAATGTTTCGTATTGAAACATTGACATCTGGTATTCTAAGATCTTAATGTCACTAGTATTATTACAGCAAATTGTTTAAAGTTCTGCTAGGCGCATGCTACACGTTCAGCATTTTTTGAACATAGCATGCATCTTAGGCTAAGGGATGTCTATTTCTATGTACTTATGTACAAAATATTGACTGTAAGGTTGGTTCTGTTTATTGTAAAACTTCATGCAATGCTAGCTTCCTCTGTGCTCTCTGCTTAAGACTGGGTTTGACGCCTGTACCTTCCGTATTATGTAAAGTTAAGACAGATATTTTTTATGTAATGTGGAATATCAAAATTGTGATTGTAACTGTGATGATAATAATGTAAGGAAGGAGGGTCCGTCGTCATACAAATTTGGTGATCCTGTGTTGCTGCTTAAATCACACCACCTCTAGAAATGATTAAAGAAAAGGCTCGCACCTAGTAGCGGAACAGAAATGGGATAAATTTAAAAAAAAAGTATTTATCAATGGGTTTTCGTTTAATCCTTTATTAGAGCTACTATTTACTGCTAAACATTTAAGTTCCGATATTAGTGTAAATATAAAAAAACTGCTATCTGCCGGTTTCTGTCATCTCCTGCTCCCTATATTCCAGTCGTTTCAATTTTGTATAAAAGGCAATCAAACCCTTGATTGTAAACCATTCATTTTGCTTCGAGAATCCATTAAACCTCAATTCGTATTAAAAAAATGTGTATTTTGAAATAATTCTTAAAGCAAAATGAACGTTCCATGATCCAAGTGTAGTTTAACTTTTATTCAAATTAAAAACCGCTGGACTATATCACGCTTGCGTCCAATAAAACGAAAGTGAAGTGACTGAAAAATACGAAATATAAATGATAAAAATTAAAACAATATAGATATATTGATGTAATTTTCGAAAAATATATGTATAATTTTATTAAATTGTAGACATAAAAAGCTATAAGTAGGTGATAAATATTTATAGTAGGTATAACGTCAAGTGTGCAATGGGAAACTCATTCATTCTTCTAAGTATTTATCGTAAAAGAAAAAATTTTGAATCTTGCTTACCACTATGCATAAAGATTTAATAAATAGGTACGTAATATTTATGTGAGTAGTATTGTCCTCCACGACTTGTGACTTTTCGCTAATGAAAGAATAATTAAATTATTTGAATTTTGAAAATAAATATGTACATAAATGTTAAATGAAAACATCAGTAGAAAATAAGCATAAATAAATATTTTAAACTGTGTGTATGAGTTTATGACATATTCAATTTTGGAGTATTTTATTTTTTTAAGTTCGAAGACAAAATGTTTTCGGACATACGAAAAAAATGAGATCCATATTCAAAAGTTTTTGGAATAAATAAAATTTGATTAATAATGTTTCGAACTCGTTGTGAATAATCTTTCGGTTACCATAAAAATCTGTTAAAATTCCAAATCTACTTTAGTTGTTTATTAATATTATACCTACATAGATTCTTTACAGCGTTACAATTATTTAAATTCTTCAACAAGAGATGGCGTCAGGAGTAAGGGCAAGATGACAAGGGAGATTGCTCGATGACACGCTCTATAGTTTACTCTTCCTCACCACATCGTAGTTGTAATGTCTTTACTTTTGGTAAACGAGTCAACTTCATATCCGGGGTTATTAAATTATGAGATTAACGGGACTAGAGATCCCAGGAATGTCTTCCTCTTAGCCTTTTCCCAATTATCTTGGGGTCAGCTTCCAGTCTAACCAGATGCGGCTGAATACCAGTATTTTACACGGAGCGACTGCCATCAGACCTCCGCAACCCAGTAACTGGGCAATGCCGATATCCTAAGGTTAAACCGTTTAACCGTAGATCCCAGGAATATATTCCTTAATTTTGTACCTTAACTTAGTATTTTAAGATTTCAATACATTTATATCTATTTTCAGTATTGGACTACAAATTCATACCATCTGGACGCGGGAAGCACTCTCTACTCATGCTAGAGAACCACACGTTTAACCAAGCTAAGAAAGATAATAATAGATACTGGAATTGTTCAAAAAGGACCACAAAAGGTTGTCGGGCTAAGGTCCAATTTGATCACTTTAGCAACATAACTTGTTATGTTAGAGACCATAACCACAGCCCCCCTATTTATTACGCTCAACATGATGGGAGTTATGTAAAAATAAAATAAAAATTTAAATGTGTTATCGAATACAATAATTATGTAAGTAACGCAAGTCGTTGCGCGATACCGGTTCACCGACAGCAAACGTTTTAATCATCTTGTTACCGGAAATTAGTAACTCTCGCACACTGAAACCTGGTTTGCATACCGTATGAAATATATATAGGTATGGGAAAATAATTTGTTAAAATCATACTATTATCGCACTAGTTGCATTTTAGAATTCTAGGTAATAGGTTTAAGTTCCTATATTAGAAAAATACGTTTTAAAGTGTATTAGGCGAAAAGATTGTCATGTAATATGAAAATACACAGACTATTAACAAGCTTTTATAATCCAATTTGAAAAACCCAGAATTTAAAAAATAAAATTTAAAAATGAAGTCTCATCGTTTTTTGCCAAAAATGTGGGTCGTACTGGAACAAAGTTTAAGTACTTAAAAGGTTATAAAAAATTGTAAAAGAACAACAGTGTCAATCATACGGGTAAAGACCTAAAGATTACGTTACTGGACCAACTGTCCATTGCATTTTCCCCAAGTCTTCCTGCAACCTCAGGGACAAGAATGTCTTGTTTCTGAAGTTGCAGAAGAAAAAAAGGAGTTACCTTACTTGGAGTTGGAGCAAAGCAAAGCAGATCCGTTTCGACAACAAGTTCTCTATACAAAAAAATTACTCGGCCCTATCGTTTAATAGCTGTATCTAAACCGGACAAACAGGCATGCGCTTGCTCAGTCTGGAGGTGTCTCGGAGTAGGTACGGGTGCAAGTCGCCATGTTGTTTTGATTAAATTAATAATGAAACACACTCGCAGTCGTTATGGTTATGACAGTTTAGCAATTTCCATTGCGTCGTACGTTTTAACAATCTGTTCATCCAAAGGTTGTCTGGTAGATATCGCTATCAGCGATAAGACCGCCATTGCACCCTTTAACGTTTGATATTGTATAAGAGCTGTGTTACAATTTTGGTGTACAATAAAGTATATTCTATTCTGTCTTTTCTTTAATTATGCAACACGCAATGAATATTGTTGTATTGACAGAATTAAAGCTATTGCGATTGCGTGTGTTCGGCCAGTCTGGACTAGGTTAGTAAAGTGTAGTGTCCAGATTCTACAGCCGAAGACTAAACTAATATTTTTGTCTTTATATGAGATAAAGGCAAAAATATTGGGTCTCGTTGTTATATTTACGAGATTGGAATACTTTTACTGTGCCACGTTATGGAATATGGACTAATCAATAACGTCCATTCATGATGGTTTTTGTCGTACGAGTTTTAATTATTGCAGTTATACAATTTCAGCATGTTCAAAGAGGCATTTTGTAATTTAGTTCCAGTAGTTTAAATTGTTTAGATAGGTATGTAAGTTAAATAGTGGATTAGTTGCAGTTTGTAATAATTTAGAGTTACTTAGTATTTATTTAATATTTTGTAGAGAAACAGTTGTGTTAGTTGTAGGTATTTATACTCAGATTCCAGGCTCGTTCATCGTATTACACTTTGAATAGTTTGGATGTTTCAAGCTTATCCTTTTAATTTCGATTTTGTTGCCACCTTGTTTTCTTCTCAGTTACAGTAGTCACATTATCTACGGGTAGGACCTTGCTCATTGTTAATGGATATACTTTTAAAAGGCAGTATTGCGTGAAAGGTGGCTCAAGATGGGGCTGTAACGAGCCCAGTAGCAGCAAATGCGACGTTTTCGTCCATGTTAATGAGAAATACGAAGTTGTTTTAATGGCGAACGCTCACACCCATGAGCCCATTCTATGTCGCGTATTCCAAGACAGAATTATGTAACGTCGACATACTTGCTAGTTGATTTTATCGTAAATCATATCAAGATCTCATTGAAGTATTTTTTTTACTGTTATATTTGTGATTGCAATTAATACATTGGTATTGGTAGATTTCAATTCTTCGACTTTCTAAAATCCCTTTCTATGCTAGAGTTAAACGAATCTTACTTTGGCGTTAATCAAAATTATTCACCAATATATAACTTTTAAAACAAGTCCCAGAGTTTTTTTTTAATTAAGGCATTTTCTAAAAACATAATGAATAGTAGTACTTAAGTATTTCTAACACAATACTGAAGCAAAAGCATGTATTTTATGAGTAAACCTCTCTCATAGCACAAATGATATTGATGTATAATTTGTTCAATTGTTTTCAGTATTGAAACTCGATTACGATCAAGATTTAGAAGAACAAGATGATGAAGAAAAGTACGTCGCAGTGGAATACGAAGAAGAAGTAGCTGACCACACTAACGTGGCACTCTTCATAGAGTCACGTAGAGGAAAAACAGTTCTCCAATACAACGGCCATAGATATCGAAAAGCTTACAAATCTAAGAATGGGATACGTTGGAACTGCTCTCTTAATAAACACTGTTCCGCTTTTCTGTTTTTAAATGATAACGATGAAATTCTGATGTCGCATGAAGAACATGATCATCCACAACCGGCAAGGCTTGAGAATATTGACACTGATCAAAATGGTAAGTCCTTTTTTAACAAGGTTGTTGTGAAACAATTTGTTATCCTTTATTTGAATGTTGCTCACAACGATGACTTAGTTGAAGCTGTCTTTATTAGAATAGACAGGATAATTAGTATAAGATGGCTATTTTTACCATTATTTAAAAAATATGTAATTCCTCAGCGGTATTGAAGCGTCAATCTTGTTACTTTTTTCTTCTGACAGATACAGCAGTGGTCATAACATCTCGCAAAGGCAAAGAGATGCTCCTCTTTCGCAAGTTTACTTATCGCAAGCAGTACGACAAAGGGAACAAGTCTCGTTGGATTTGCTCCACCCTCAAGAACTGCCGGGGCTGTGTCTTCACTGATTGTAACAACTACATCATCTCTGCCTTCGAGGAGCACTGCCACGATCCTCCTAAGTATTATCTTAAGCCCGATCATGTCCTCGGTGCCTTAAGGGAACCTTTAATCATTGAAACCGATTAATGTAGTTTATTCTATACATCTGTAGTCCCATTCATAATCTTATGATAATTGTGTATCTTTTAGTTATTTAATAAAATTGTTTTATTTGGTGGTTTGGATATTTTTGTGTTTATTGATATACTTTTTTTGTTTAGATTTGTATAAATTGTGAGGTGTGTTTCAGAACTAACTAAATGTAAATTATGAATCTTATAACCCGTTCGTATTATAACTTTCAGCATATGCAATTCAATCGAAACGTGGAAGGACCCTGATAGTATACAAAAATTATACATATTCCCGGTTCCCGTATCCTCTTAGGAATGGTTGGCGGTGGTATTGTTCCAGAGTGAAGAGTTGCAGAGCATACATCCTGACTTCAGCGGATAATGTCATAATACACGTGATGGGAGACCATAACCATTTACCGATGCAATTAGACTCTATACTATAAAATTAAATCTAAAGATCGTAGGTACGTGTAACTACCTACCTGCTTTTAAAAGCTTTAGTTCAAATTAAATGGTACTAGTTTTGGAAGTCAACGCTATTTAAGTGCAATAAAGACTGTCGGTGGTATGGTTGGCTTTATAGCAGACCGTTGGTCTAAACTTTTTTTTAAATGCCCCGAGAATGGAAAACTATACCTACTTCATTGTTTTATTTTTAAAGAGCAAAATATTATTACCTTATAGGTAGGTTTTTGCTGTAATAGTTTATGGTGTTACATCGCTCAAGTATTACGATTAAAGTGTAAACTGGACTTTTTTTGAAAGTTGGAAACGTACGAGTGTATTTACGATTGTTTTTTAGAATATAATTAATATTATGTAACCAAATGTAGGTACTGTATTGGTAGATATCGGTTATCGACCTATCTAAAAAAACCGTCAAATTTCAGTTCAAATACCTATATCTATGTTCGCAGCGCATATCTTCAAATACCCAAGATACAGGTCTTTCATTTTCGGGATTGGGTCAGAATCACTTTTTAGCTGCTTAAGTACCTATATGAGTTTTTATAAGTTTGATATACTTAGTGTATCTGTATTTTATTTTATCTGTTTTTATTTTTATCTGTATCTAGGTCTTGTATTGTAGACCAAAGCTGTGCGCTTTTGGGTAAACTAACAAAGCACATTGGTACTGTTTTTTTTAATTGTTTTGGAGATGGAGACGGGTGTCCTGTACAATGTTTTTATAATAAGCGTGCCTTTATAAAAAAAGTTAACTTTTAGAAAATAATGTACTTAATAATATTTAAATAAAGTAATTTAATATGCTTAATTGATCTTTTATATAATATTTATTATATCAGCCTGCATTTGTCCACTGTTGAACATCGGCCAATAACCGCTACTTAAAATTGACGTTCACGAGGTGACATGGCCATAATTACTACAACATCATCATCTTCCTGCCCTGGTCCCAAGTTACTTGGGGTCGGCGTAATATGTTTTTCTCTTCCACACTTTCCTGTCAGCCGTCTCATTATAATGGTCATAATTACTACGCTTGGCAAAAATATTACTGATCGCCGTAACATATTATTGCAGAAGAGGACGGTGTCACTCATTCTCTGGTCAGGTATTTTTATAGCATCGCACCGCGAGAACCCTATCTAATATTAATGTGTAAATCGAAATATACAAGATGTTCAAAAAGCATTTCGCATTTTAATTTTACAAGAAAACATAGGTACCTATAGGTATCAGTGGCGAAGGCTCCATACAACTCGATTCCTATCGGCTTCCCTTTCGAAATGTGGCAAATACTAGTATCTATTATTTTCAATTATCATTTAAACAAATAATTAGGTATTTACGAAGTTACATTGCAGGAGGCCTACCACCATCTTTTACAAAACAATCTTATATCCAGAGCGTTTTGTTTCAAGCTTATAATAACATTACTCATATTCGTACCATGACCTTCATTGTACACTATTGTTTTATTCCTGCTGGAGTGTTGGGAAAGAACGAACAATTTGTAAGATTTGTCTATTCCCTGCTATAATAGAAAAGAAACAACGCTATATGAACTGTATAGCGCTGTCCCTTTCACACGTTGGTCCGAATCGCTACTATGAAGTAGTACGGTCTTGAAGCAAAATATTATTTTTTTTTATTTAAAAAAGATTACTTTGCATTATAATCTAATTTATATGAGATATTTCCATGAAATTAACACAAATATTAAAAGATGTTGCTTTGAAAAATTTGAAAAACAATTGAAAAAATTTAAAATAAGCTAAGTAGTGACATGATATTATGAATCGGAACAAAATGTGTTCTTATCAGCTGTGTAGCGCGAATGAAATTTGAAACTTGATGTAGCGATATTTTTGTTTTCTAAGTGTTAACTAAGTGGTTGAACTATTTTATCTTAAGTGCATACGATCTAACTGGCTACACAATCGTCATGGAATCAAGGTAAGGTTAACACGGTTACGCAGTGAATAAGTTATAAAAAAAGAAATATTTTTCTGTAATGTTTTGACGAAGATAGTTCAAACTTCAAAACAATATGTGGTTAGACTCGGTGACTAGTGTTTTGTTATTAATTTTGTAGCCGAAGACTTAATCGGGTTCCGTGGCGGCAGCTAGAGATGCTCTGGGAATGCCGGAATCGTTCTCTACAAGCCAAACAGTACTCACGAAGAAAGTGGAAAGAGATTGCTGAAACATTGAACTCGTAAGGTGATGCCACTTTATGAGTAAAGGTGGTTTGCTCATAAAGACTGGACAGGCTGGACTAAAGTAACTATCCATAATTTCAAGCCACAAAAGAAATTGGAAATACAGCAACGAGAATTGAAAGGTACAAAACTATTAAATATGTTCACCTCCTTTAAATCCCCGATAAAGTGCTATCCAGAAGTCCAACCATGTGAGAATTGATTTTTAAATTAATAGAACAAATTTTTGGTTTTTCTTTTATTGGGTCTATTAAGACATAAAAAATAGTATACTAAGATTTAAGTTTAATTAAACAACATTATAAAAAAATGGTAGAAGGTCTAAGTTAAAAAATTATATCTTATATAAAAATAAAATAGTGTATATTATGTTTTTCAGGTTCTTAAATGTCGCCGTTCCCACAGCCGCTGAACAAGAGAATCACGAGCAGCCAAACCCTGCTGCAGAGCGATGTTACCGCTGCGTGGCTGTTCACTCGCATTGTCTTGTGGCTGTAATTGGGCTTCTCGAATCACATCTTCATTGTTTAATTGTTGCACAGATATGTTCGCCCTATTGCAAATGTTGTGTAATATAACACAAGCATTTATAATAGAGCCAGCTACTTCTGGTGAGTAGTGCAAGACTGTGAACAAGTAAGCAAGAAAACGTGCTTTGAGAAGCCCAATAGTGCGCTCTATAAAGTTCCTTGCATGGACATGTAAGTCGGTGTAGTGTGCTTCTGGTGGGTCAGGGTATTGGTGTCATCATGCTCTTCCTCAAAGGGTATCCGGAATCTCCTATTGATAATAAAGTTAATTTTAATTATTATTGGTCAAAGTTACAAAATTTAAATACAAAATATTTTGTTAATAAAGATCAAAAGTATATAATACATACCAAGAAACCAAGTCTCTTCTGTGTTGCTAAGATCTTCCAAGTGAGTTTATAGTGGATGGATATTCCATATAAAAGAATCATAAGTTGCACCACCATGACTTGCATCTACACTTATTATTTGCATGTCACCATCACAAATCTGAAAATATTTAGATTAATATCTGAAAGACTGTAAAGTGCCATATTTATAGTATAATTTAAGAATTGTATGTATGCTCTCTTATAAGAAGTGTCTCTGTAAGTAAATAAAGAAGTTTTTATATTTTTGTTTAAACTTATTTGTGTTTTTACTTTTACCGATTTTCAGTACCTACTGTAATTGCCTAACTTCTACTGGACACTTAATGAACACTTACCAATTGAACATTCAATGAATGGTAATGCTTGCGACAGAAGTAGCGCTCCTCATGTAGTACTGGGCGTACTGTAGCTACTTGGTTACAATCTATACAACCTACAACCCCGGGAATCCGACATTTATTGTAAAACCTGCACTAGATAAGCAAATTTAAAAAATGCAATTTTTTTATTTATATATCTTAGTATCTCATAAACAAAATAAAGAATTTATAATCACCATTGACGATGATGATATTAACCCTTTATTACATCAGCCTATCATAGTCCACTGCTGGATATAAGTCACTCCAAAATTATGCCACAATGAGTTTAAACATGCATACAATTGCATTAGCTAATGTTGCTTATTTCTTACTATTCTTTGTTTTTGATTGCATGATAATTATGTTATTATTTGTCAATGTAATTAACTACCCATGTACCAAAATCTCTTGATACACAATTCATTCGGCAAGTTTACGTAAATAAATACATTTTATACTTACTTTATATGATACAAAAATGGTTTTTTAAATATAAATTAGCAAAACAATAATACTTCCGTCGAGTCCAAGGAACTTATATAAGATTGCTAAATTTGACGTAAAAACAATACTGCTAGATGTCAAAAGTCACGTCGTGGTACGAATTGAATGAACTTTTAGAGGTGACGTCACCAAAACCGCTAAGAAAACAATATTGTTTCAAGATTATAATAAGCTTACTTTAAGGACGTCATGGTACGAAAAGTCAAAGTAAGATTATAATAATACTGTTATAAGAGCTGG
The DNA here is from genome assembly GCA_910594945.2 of Amphipyra berbera. Classification (NCBI taxonomy): domain Eukaryota; kingdom Metazoa; phylum Arthropoda; class Insecta; order Lepidoptera; family Noctuidae; genus Amphipyra; species Amphipyra berbera. The sequence goes on along the minus strand of OU343128.1, from coordinate 16,164,775 downwards.
TGGTAGGCCCCCAGGTATAACATTTGCTTATGAAAGTAACAATCAAAGAAATAAATAAACGCCAACATTTTTTTCGGAGCAAAATGTTGAAATGACGCAAAAGAAAACCCGGTCAGGCGCACAGTAGTACAGTTTCACTTGTAGCGATCGTGACCTTGAGGCAACATAACACCGCTAGATATACGGACGATGGCAAGCCGCGAACCATCGAGTTACGATAAGGACAGAGATAGGAAATGCGTACGCCAGAACGAGATGGAAATAATGCTACTGAAGTTTGTAATTTCTTCAGATTGTAATATTTGGATGACAGATTCACAACAGATTTTTTTCGCGCTTGTTTATGTTATTGTTTTCACTTGTTCATTTGCATTTGATTTGATATATTCGTGTCATAATTTAGAATCTTATAGCATTATTCATGTATTATTGTTGAAATTGATTTATTTGTGTAAACTAGTGATAGTTTTGCGAAGTGATAGTGCAGTAAAAACAAGGTTAGTGGCGTTGTATTGTTTGGTGATCGTCTATAGGTATTTAGGTAAGTAAGGATTACTAAGATAGTTTTTTTAGTTTGTAGTTTTATTAGAAAGTAGTTATTTAAGTAGTGATTTTGTTATTATTGAGTAAATTCGATACCATGGCGGCATTAGTGAACGTAGAATGCTGTCTGACAGATTATTTGTTGACTGAGGAAACATCCTTTTCAAAGTTGAGTTTTGAAAATAAAAAACATGTAATTCAGTTAGGCCGTGCTCGCCCTGACATGATTATAAATTACAAACGACGCGATGGTTTTTTCAAACATTTTAACAGTTCTTTGTAGGTACGACAAATACCTACCCTTGGCTTGCGGGAAGTTGTAAATTAAATAAAATGTTTTGTTTTCCTTGCATATTATTCTCAGATTCTAGTAGTAGCTTATGGAGCCACACGGTATTTAAAGATATTAATAATCTTTCAGTTTCGTCCAGAAAACATGTTCAGACCGAAAAGCATACCCGAAGTTGTTTATCGTTGCATGATTTAGGAAATCGTAGGATAGAAAATTTTTTTGCTAATACGTATGAAGTTCATAATAGAAAAAAAGTAGATCGGAATAGAAGTTTATTGAAACGGTTCATCGACACAGTAATTTTGCTAGGTAAAAAATAATTAGCTTTTCGCGGCCACCACGAAAGTCCGACATCCGATAACCGCGGTAACTATATCGAAACGTTGTTATATTTAAGCAAGTATGATACCGTAATCGATTCGCATTTGGAACAATGTTCCTCAACACAGAATCCCACATTCTCTGGCCTTTCGAGTGATATACAAAATGATTTAATACAAAGTATCGCATTCGTTTTAAATTAAAGTTGGAAATAAATAAGGCTCAGTTTGTATCGGTCATGATTGACGAAACGCCCGATGTTAGTCACAAGGAGCAACTAACGGTATTATTTAGGTATTTATCTGAAACTGGAATCGAAGAACGTTTTCTTGGTTTCTATGACGTTAGCGTCAGTCGGACTGCTGATGTTCTTCTCATATCCATCCCCAAACGGCTTTTCTCAAAGCCACTTTTATTATACTTGCAAGACTCTGTTTCTATGTATCAGTGCTTACATGTATAGTGAAAGTGAGCTAAAGCCAATTCATCTGTACAAGATTTCGAAGTCAGCCACAGGGCCACAGCTATACGAGTAGTTACTGGAATTCACGCATCACACTTAAGCAAGGTAAGCATTTTTTGGTTCGGCTTCCCTTTTTATGAAAATTCACCCTTCGCCACTGATAGGTATTTAATATCATAGAACAAAATAACAGTTTTTAGAAATTTATGCTGGTTCGCTACTTCAGGCAATCTATCTGAAACTAGGTCGCGGAATTCTAGCCTTGGAATTCAGGTAAAAAATCAGCCAATAATCCTCTCAACATTTGATTATATCGCGCTGTATTATGAGTTATCGTATATTTTGTCGGACTGAAGCTCGGACTCGTTGCATAATTTGTTGTAGTACCTAAACACATGGACACTTTAATAAATGATACATGTAGAGGTGTCTACGTAGGTACCAAGGCATATTTGACTTTTGCTTTGCAGTGCATCGAACAAAATTGTACAGCAGCGTAACATAAAGGCGAACATAACTAAATTGCACAAAATCTAACGTTCGTCAATCTCAGACGACGCAGATGATGCGCAAACGCATCTATAGGCGGCGCAGGCTGGGTGAACGCTGCGCTAACGTCGCACTCGCATAAATCTCATGGTTCAATCGTCGCGCCCACGCTTGTGCGGTGTCCAGCTACGGGACAGTAATGGGTTGATTACCTTTGCCCACGCTTGACGAACGCAGATGACGAGAAACGCTGGTGCGGCTGATAATGCACCAGCGCACTTTGCGTGGGATAATGGCATGTCCACTTCAGCTTACGGTGATCCGTAAGATGAAATGAACATGCCATTATCACACGCAAAGTCTTTGACCATGTGTATAATAAGTTAGCAGGAAAAAATGCTCAGAGGGTAAGTAGGTATGTTCAAGCTAATATTTATATTATTTGTAAAATAACTAATGTTTAAATGTCTAATGCTTTTACATTTCTTCAGCTACTATAATAAAATCTCGTCGAGGGAGACCTTTGATCCTCATCAAAGGCTTTACATATTCAGTAAGATTTGCTACCAAGAGTGGAAAGCGGTGGATATGCTCGCAGCATAGATCGAAGAGCTGTTCAGCCTACGTCTTGACTAGAAAAGGCTACTGTGTGCTGTTTGGGGAGCATACCCATGAGGCGCCTAGATAAAAGAAACTTTAAATTAAGTCATTCAGAACCTTGTGAACCTTGTATTTTTAATAGTAGGCATATACAGATCGTTATAAAAAAGGTTGTAGATAATTTGCAGGGGATAGAATAGGGTTCATTATTGTATTTATTTTTTTACTGACACAGTAGTTTGAATAGTTGTACCTACCTAGTTTGCTTGTAAAATTTATGACAGATTTTTGCAAGATATTTCATAAAAAATGTTTCTAATCAAAATAATTATGAACTTTGATAGGGTTTTTAATTTTGAATCCACTTATGGATAGGCTAGGAATAGAATAGGAGAACAAGAAAATTATTTATGTACTTACAAATATTTTTATTCAGATAAAATATTTAAAAAAATACAAAACACTTTGAGGTAGTGAGTATTACAATCAGTCTTAATTAAGTGTTGATCACTCATTAGGAAAAGGAAAAAATAGTTATGAATACTCTACAAATAAATTTAAACTAAAACTAAAATAAGTACCCATAATACAAACTAATATAAATTCAATGTTAATCTATTGTCCTAAAACCATGATTCAAATCATTAATTAAAAAAACATGTTTTACCTGCATCAAGTTATAAAAAATACAAAAATAAAATGTTTGTTTAGATTATATCAGTTTTGAACATCAGTTCTCATGGTTTATTGGAATAATGCTATCTATTTTTTACAAAATAAATCTTATTTTTAATTACAATTTAAAAGAATTACTTAATCTAAAAGTGGGTAGTTTATTTGAGGTAGAAAATACACTATCAGTCTTTTTATATTTAAGGCAGACTCTGAAGAGCCAGCAAAGTAGGTGGTACATGAATAGTTATCAAAAAAAATATTAAAAAATGAGTAAAATGGAAATATTCAGTCTTTTTATTAAAGTTAACGTCTTGGGTCCATTATTTTTGGATTCAGTACCTATTTATTTTATAAGTCTTATTAACTACATACTACCTATACATAACAGTCTTAGCATTACGTTTGATGTATTTTAAACAACTTTGAAAGATCCATCATTACGGCGATAGAAACCATGTGGTGGGTGATTATGACTATTACGTACCCGTTTAATGACCTGTCCTAGTCTGTGCACCACCGTTGTAACATCCACGTTGCATCCTGTCTTTTTACGAGATGTACAATACCATTGTTTCTTTCCATAAGCCAGTTTGTTCTTCAGACGAAATGCATAACCTTCATTAACCAGCAGTAAGCTCCCTTTCCGTGTTGGAATGAAGTTTGCAACTGAAACAGTTAAATCTTGTTAATATGTGTTGTTGAAAAATATTGTTATAAATTACGATGACCTATAAATAAAACAAAGTGTAATTTCTATTGACTATTTTTATTTCATCAAACTTTTAAAGTAAGTAAAACAAGTTACAGAATTAGATCTTTAAATATGTTTTTAAGTTAATATTAATTCCAAATGCCAGAATGTTAATATAAAATGCACGAATACCGCCAGTACAAGTACTTTTTACTCGATCATCAATTAAATAATTCAACTTTCTTCGAGTAACTACTGCGTAAGTATTCGCGCACTTATAACCTATCAAAGTTTAACACAATCACAGCTTTATCAAACAAAATGTTTTATAACTTTATTAACAGCTAATTGGTTATTATTTTGTTATTAAACTAAAGTTCACACACAAATTACAAAACAAGTCATTAATTCATAGAAAAACACAAAACAATACGCCTATAATAAGTAACAGGTATATAACGCTAGTATGATATGACGCAGATGACGCTGTCAACAGTCAAGTGTCAAGCAAGCTGTCATATCATTTATTGTTTTTTCTACAGTATTTTTTGACGAAACCATCTCTTTTTCAACACGCTTGTTTTAGTTAGCAACACCGAGTAAATAAAACGTTCCGTTTCAAGTAAAAGTTACTCTTTTTGATGAAAGATAGAATCCGTGATTTTATTATGTATACGAAATGATTTATTTACAGTGCATTTTAATTTAATTACCTTTGTTAACATCATTATAATTTTAATACTTGATTATCCTTATGTAAATTAAAAAAAACAAAAATACGGGTTTATCAGACATTTTTGTTAGATTTATTTATTAATTTTCCAACATTTTAATGTCGTCCATCATATCATAACAGTTAAAATTAATTGTAATTTGATAAGACTCGTGAATTTTAAATATTGCAATAAAACTTATCCGCACAATCCGATCGTTGAACGCAGCTAAAAAAGACAAACGTCATTGTCAATTTGACAAACGTCAACGTGGTCATGTTTCGTCTGTTTCGTTTAGCAAAGAAAACATCGAATTAGCTCGCTATGTTATCTGATTTAATTACACTATCGAATTATGTTTAGTGTGCGGAATGTATCTCCCGTTCCTTGTACGGCTTACAATCGTCCGAGCATTCGCGTTCCATGAAAAAATTTGATAAGTTTATAAAGTTGTTTTTAAAGTTTAATGACGAGTGATTTCAAAAGAAGTGTGTAGATGTGCTCTTGTGTAGTTTTAAACATAATGTTGTGATACGAATCAAGTTTATATTAGTTGGCCTAACCACATGTTTTGATCAAAAATTTAGAAGCTAGTACAATAAAATGACTTGAATGTAATTGATGTGTTTTCAACCTGGAAGTCTGCTTAGATAGAATAAATATTGTTATTAAAAGTTTCATTTGACCATTTCTCAATTGTACTATGATATCTGTTTTACTGGAACTCTTGAGTTGTATAGTCAAACTTGAGTATAACCTAAAAAAACTTGCAAAAATAGTATAATATGCCATCAATGTTTTCAGTATTACATAATACAGTAATTTACAAACACGTCAATACTTTTAGTATATTTTTATACTTTTATTTAAGACACGACTTCAAACAAAATTAGTAACATAATAAATGAAGCTATTGATATGAGCTTTAGATTCTTTTAATATGAAAAAAGGCTATAGGCCACCCACTGCTGGGCAAGCGAGTCGTTAGAGGCGACAGACCTGGCACCATAATTACACCCAGAAAATGGTAATAGTCTTGCTACATGGAACTGAATACCAGAGGCGATCCATGGGTGTACAGACTCCTGTAATAGGAGAACACCTCTGCTTACCTCTTTGGGGATTACAGGCGTGATTTTATGTATGTATATATTAAAAATTTAATATTTTTCTCTTATCAAAAGTGACCTTGGGTTTTACCAAATAATTAGTGGTTTTTATCAGAGTATTACTCTTAGATTGTTGTTGAATCATTTGATGTGCTTATCTATTAATCTATTGCTAGTTGATATAGTTTCAGAATACCTATCGGTCTCACGCAGTCTATCCAGAAATATATGAGTCCACATTATCAAAATTTAGTTTTAACATTTCATTGGCCTAGTGTACTAAATTTAATTTATATTTGATCTTCCCTTATTACCTCTACTTACAAGGATATATGAAAATGAAACTTAATGAAATTATCCTCAAAATTATAATAAATGGAATTTCTTATTATTCCTAAACCTTTTAATACCGAGATCTGTGAATCATCAAGGAAAAGCATGGTTTAAGATTAATAAATTTATGGTTTTAATGTGTGTGATGTGTTTTCCCTTTTACTGAATAATGAGAAGTTAATTCTTTGTAAAAAAATTAATCATTTATCATTAGTAGTATTCTTTTACTGTTCTGTGTCTTTTGCTAACGTCTCAGTGCATATTAGTTTTACTTGATTTTAAGATAATAAGGATAATATTCGATAATTCAGATTCAGTCTATTATCTCAGTATGTTAGGCCTCCCTAAATGGTGGTCAATACCCAGGATCTTATACTGCACAAGTAGGCTGATGACCATAGGACCTGTCTATTCAAAAATGTTAATATAGTCCTATAAATTCTCATTGCGGATTGCCTAATGGTGGTTTAGATCCTAGGTATGAATAACAAATACTACGAAATTTATAATACGATATGTACCTAACCCAGACAATGTTTTTATTGTTTATTATAATGTTAATGTAAACTCTATAGTCATTCTTGGTACTAACTGAATTGACTTTAGTATGAAAAAACTTACAGTAGAATATTGTATTATATATGTAAACATAAAAGCTGCACAAACAATCCATAACATTGTACTCAGTAATGTACTTAATAAAATAGATCATAAAACATTGATTCATACTTTAGACTCAATTACTGAATAAAATTGACTTTTCTACGGCACACTGAAACAATGATACCACATTGAATAAATCATATGTGATTATGCTATAATCAATATGATTGTGGAGCCAAACTGTGATTCATATAATGTCATTGGAACCCGTTATGTTCAATAGTTTCAGACTAAGTTTCTGCACTAACTCAATGGTGATTGGACACCCTAACACATACCCTTCACTGCCCTCCCTGGTCTTTGCATCATTACATTCTCTATTATTAAATATTATCTGATTTTGAGAAATTACTTAAGTATTTTAGTTTTATGGTAACTAGTTAATTAGCATAGAGTTACTACTTACTCAAATGATTCAGTACAGTAAGTGTAATGTAATAGCAAATGTTTAAACATGGATCTGAGAACTGTTAATGAATCACTTTACTTCTCATTTATAATTACTTTTAGCTAATACCTAAAAGTAATGATTTTCACACGAAACATATATTATATTGGAATGGTTGTCTCCGAACTGGGTGTACCTAGGGGCAGTATCTTTGGGCCCAGAATTGCGTTAATCTCATAATGCAGTATTAAAATTAGAATAATAAATAGTGTAAATCGAATATATATTTAAATACTTCATCAATGTTTTATATTATCAGAGTTAGAAACCGTAGGAAAATAAATGCCCAGTTTTTCTTTAGTAAACGATATAATTTTTTTTCTACAATCCAATTGCATGTTCCCTACTGTAGTAAGTGCCTACTTACTTACTTTAATATTATTATTTAATGTAAATAAGTAAGTATATTTTAAGCCTGAAATAATACAAATACAATTTTCAAAAAGAAAGAAAATAATACAGCAACTGAATTTTATTATCTTCTGTCCTTATGTCAGCATTGTAATTTATAATCATGTGTGGTAATGAAATTGTTAAAATTCTTACTGAAATTACTTAGTGGTATGCTGTAACATTTATTTTATGTATTTTGTTTTCTACTGTAATAAACATTGTGTTTTTTAGTTTCTAAACCCAAAGTCTTTGAGGTAATAATTTCTCGTTATATTTCTCAGAAAATTTCCACAAATGTTATCTTATGTATATTTTGCAATTAAAATCATTAACAATATTATTTGTTTCATTTACCTTCCTGTTAACGTAAGTGACGAAACCTTTGTTCGTGTAAGAGTTACAATACATTTTTTGTTTTCAGGAATATTCATAAACACTAGAGGAAACTCCAAACTATTTATATATCAAAATCATACGTTCCGGTTTATGTACAAAAAGGCTTACGGCAGTCAGCTGTGGTACTGTTGGTACTTCTTCAGTAGATGCTGTCCTGCAAAGCTACGGATAAATAATGCTGGGAAAGTGACAGAAAGCATCGGAAGACACAACCACGACCCTCCGACTTGTTGGATGACTCCAGATGGTAAATCGTATAGTCTCCCTCCTTTACCAGATAAGCCAAACACCCCAAACAATGTATAATTACAATAAAGTATTTGGAAACATTTTGTTTCACTGCCTTTATTTTGTTGTGAAATGAACAAACTGCCTCTATTTCAAACAAGATGAGATTTTAATTTGTATTCTATGGAATGTTAAGTTTACGTCAAAGGTTTTAGTTCGTAACTTAGTTTAAGTATTAAGTACGTATAAGTACTAATGTTTTAGGCTATGTACAAATATGAGAGTTTATTAAAATGCAACCTTTTACAGTTTAATATATTTAATAATATACGAATTTTGTTTCGTACTAATTTTTCATTTTTTAAGGTGCCTCCTGGTTTTTATGGTTTGATTAGCGTCATTTTATTTTAAAAATGGCGATCGAATACTGTTTTTTTTAAGAACATAATTTTAGCTACAACCCGGTATTTCATTTTACCGTGAACGTAAATGGACTTCATTCGATCTAATTGGGTACTACAATTTTTTTTAATGAAATTGTTTTATCTTCTTGTACCCCGTGGCTACAACAATAATGTCGCTACTCAAAACATAACAGGGGCCATACGCCATAAAAGCGATATTTGAAAGCTAAATATTGCTTGCACCTACATTCTTCACTTATACATTTATCGTGCATTTTTAGTCACAGCAAAAAAGTGATGTGTTATTTGTATGCTTATAAATACTATGTAATATTGACATGATTTTAGTGTATTGTCTGTCTGTCCTTCATGACCTACATAGATCCAACCATAAATATTTCTATTGTTACGCTTAACATTGACTTATTTTACGTCGTTAAGTCAAGGTGAAGCGGAGATTTCGCTTTTGTGATGTCCAAATGTAATGTTTGATTGTACCCCTTTGTGGCAACCCTAGATATTTGATGAAATATAGAAAAGGTACCTATCTAGGTCAATTTTTTTTGTAAAAATCTGTCTATAAATATACAATAAAATATTTAGTGTTAATTCCGCGAAAAAACAGTTGATCAAGCCTGAATGCAGTATGCAGCACCGCCCTTCCGCCCGCAAATATATGCAAATGCAAAAATCTGTCTGCTCCGTCTCGTATATCTACAGACATGATGTCTGCTGGTGCCTATAAATTGATACGGCTTTGTTCGATCAACACGCGATTGTTTAGCTATCGAGAAAATGTGTAAGAAATTATTATTATTAAGCGTTACTATCGATCGATTCAAAATCACGCGATGTTAATTTTAACACCTGTGCCGAGTCAGTTTTGTTTACCATAGTCATGATGCTAGAATATAAAAGGTCAAATTCTACCTAAAAGAAAATGTTTATAATCACAATTGAACTGCAGTTGTAGAACGGCTGTTCAACCGTTATCTCTGTAGGAAAAAAAGTTAAACGGCCGTGGTGCAGCTGCGGGTCGATTACGATTTTACATAATTTTGTTAGTAGAATAGGTCTGGTAAAAATAGTAGATATCAAAGACGCTTCTGTCTACAACAGTAGCCAATGAGCACGAGGTAAATAATTAATAGTAAAGTACAGTTATTTACTTTGTAATCAAGGTCCACAAGATCCACTTCAACAAAAAATTGGGTTGTATGTTTAATGTTTAACGCAGTTTTTTATTGGTGTGGGGTAGTGATCACATTCATCAAGTATCTAAAAGCCACATTAACACGACAAAGATGAACGAGATTCATGTAAATAAAACAATAAATTGTTAAGAAATTAGTTTTAAAAAACAAAGTTCCATTTTGTATTATAATTATTGTGCCTTTAAAGAGTTTTATGTAAACCAAATATAACATTTATGTATGACTATGTTTTGTTTTAATTATTTCTGAACTTTTATCACGAGACCTTACCATCTTTACAGCTCATTACACTCTTCGGGGATTTTTTTTCTTGATCATGATTTAGTATGAATCGTTTTTTATTTTTTAAGTGGCTCATATACTCCTACATAATCTCCCCTCCTTCCTAATTATGAATATGTCCAAAAAAAAACAAATCGTCAGGACGAATCGTCTTATCGCCATGTGGAAGGGCATTCGTTTTATTGCGATTCGTCTTAAGAATTATTTATGACGAATCGTCAATGACAGATGTAGGAATATGTAATCGTTTTGACGAATTGTATTAAATCGCAATTCAGATTATAAATGTGCACGTCTGTTCTATGTGCTGATTTGTGTGTGTAAATGTGACCACGATACAGCAAAAATCCAATTGTGGGGCAATGTTATTGTAGAACATGAGTCATGTAGGTTTAGTTAACTGATACTAACTATCGAAGTACATATCTAAGTACTTTAACACATTCAATATTTACGTTCATAACCATAAGATTCATAATATGCGTTGATCAGAAATCGGAATCTATTAAAGATTTAAAAATGTCTTCCAATAAAACCAGACGGGACGAACGATTGATTAATAAAAGGAGATCAATGACAATTGATACCTTATTGACACGCTCCCGCAAATATAAGAGCAATTAGAATGTGTATCTTAACAAAAATAAAATTTAGGCCCTGATACCCGGATATAAAGTTCAAAATTTAACGAAGAAGTGCCTTAAACTGTTGACCACGCTTTCGATGAATGTTCGATAAGAACAAAGTATTGATTCCTGCAGATTTTATGATTCAGATGACGAATTTTCGTCGAATCGACTACGTGAACACGGTACTTACCTGATCGATATATTTTTATCGCGATTCGGTGAATAAGCACTTAAACTACTTACGGAAATCGTTATAGATACACATAATAAACTTAGTAAGATTGCAAACTTTCTTTAAGTATTTGAAGTAGGTATGTCATTCTATTAAGTAGACAGATACCAACCTCGTTAGAGTATTTTTAAGCTGCAAAGAGAATATAAACGGTGTAAATAGACCCTTAACGAAGCCGAAAGGCACTTATTCTCCACGTCATTGCGATTTTTTTTTGTTCTGGGCCATGCTTTCTGGGTACCTTCTAGTTACGGAGATATTGGAGGTCAAAGTTCCATCTTTTTCACAACTTTAAAAAAAAATACTAGTTTTGAAGGTTGCAAATGTACTTGAAACACCTCCATTACCCGTTTACTACTCATTGCATCTATCAGCACAGTGTTTTGAGTGCGTTACATTGAGCTTTACAGTAAAACGAAATTTTTCACCCAAAAAGAAAAGTCGTTTCCCAGCGACAATTTTTGCGTAGGGTTACCTACTTAGTTTGATGTACTGAATGCATGGTTGACGGCTTCGTGAAGGGTCTTTTTACACCTTATAATACTACTCTGTCTGTTTCAATTCCAAAAGATTTTTAATAGCAACCTAACCGAGTACTGTAAGGTAGAGAAGAATTAGCACACATCTCCATATTTAGATAATTTTTACAACTGAATATTGCAAACTGATGTTACAATCTTCTCAATTTGTTTTGTCTGGATTAACCTTGAATTTGACAGACATTCTTATCTCGTTGGTGTTATTTTGACATATAGGTATACTGGTCGCCGTATCGTCCAAGGTTAGTGCGCTTTTATAATACACGAGATTGACTTGTACTATTTTACTAAATTAGCCCTCTATATCCTGTTATCGCAAACTACTGAGTCGCATCTTGCAAAATAATAAAATCGCCCATTAGATAAATAATATTGCTTTTTTTTTAATTTTTATTTTTTATAATTCTACTTATGATTGCACAAATTCAAAATTCTGAAGATCACTTTCCAATAAGTTTCTATTTGTTTTTTGAATCTCACTATCAGTTTGTGAACTTTCAAGCCACAGTGAAAGAGGCTTCTTATTCGTCCGTAATTCGTAATTCTTATAAAAGAATCTGCGTTAGCATTACGCTCCCTTATCAATAATAGTTGTGTAAAGTTATGACAAGCTTATATACATACATAAAAAATGTATGGTTACAATGACGTTAAAACAACGCTATCACTTTAAACAGCGATTATTAGTAAAGCGGTTAAATAATCATTATAGTTATTTATGTAAAGCCTTGTATACAAGGTACGACACAACTTAGAAGTCGCATCAGCAAACTTCGTAGAACCATATGTGTAGAGCGAAAATGAGCGACTGCCATTGGTTGTTCGATCAAAGCCGATGCGATTTCTTAGTTCTGTCGTACTAACGAACGTACGTACGAACAACGTTGCATAATATGTAACAATATTGTTCGCATATGAGTACCATTACCAAGCAGTGTTCGTTGAACATTTTCACAGTGATTCGTGATCGATGTTCAGGTTTACGATGTCAAAAGGGCGTATACGGCTTAAAATACCATTAGATAGTATTTTTACGACCTATTAACAGATAGGCTAGGAATTCTACCTCATTAACAGTGTAAAACTACAATATAATAAGCTGAAATCACGTTTAGTTTGTTTCGTAGGCCAATAGCTATGCATTAGAAATAAAAGATGACTAGTTTTACTTCAGCGATGAGATGCAGATGAATATTATCAATATTTTACTCTGAGGGACGGCTATCAGAAGCTGAAGAGGGATTTACCTATGTTAATAAGTTACTAAGCTCATGTTTTTTCTGAACGAATTATAGCATGAAATTGGTAAGTCGATGAAAAAGGTAAGAATATCACCTGCGGGACTATCCTATGACACAACTCAATGTCGATATTTACGATATGTTGCAAGTAGGTACCTACTTCAAACTACACTGCCTTAAGTCTAAACTGATTATATATCATTATAATATCTGTCAGCACTTAAACGGGTATTCCCCGTTTATGTGCTAATACTTAGTCCGCTGTAAAGAGCAGTCTTGAGGGAATATACCCACACTTTGCAAATGGATTTGTAATTACAGTAAGGTGTTATTAACCTTATAATGTATACCTAGTATGAGTTTACTGTGTAACCCCTTTACATGACCATTAGGCCGTTCTTCCATGCACCATGGAAAACGATTTTGGTCAATTACGACGATGATTGGCTTATCGATGTACGCGGTAGCATTCCATAATTTAAGTTTTTAATTGGTGCAGTACACGCACTTATGAAAGCTTTAGAAACATGCTTCTATGAATAAAAATTGACATCAGATACTATTAAAATATACCTTGTCTTAAAGATTAGCTTATAAAATTCTGGAAAAGAAAATGCTTTGCGGTATCCACCACACAAGACCCGCAAATATCGACAACAATATATATAAATTTTAAGATGTCGTTAATTTAATACCAAGTGTATCCAAAGCATCGAGATCGGCTGCAGATCGAAATTTTAGGAACAGTAAGTTTGTGCATGTTTCTTTGGAAAATATGAAAACAGCAGGATGATCTGTTGTGAATGCTCACGATATGTGGGGAACAAAGTTGTAATGTGCTTTGTGTGTTAAGTTCTAAAGGCCTGGACAGATAGAGAGCGTGGCTGGGTGTGACATTCACGTCGCAAGTTGATCGCGACATCACGCCAAGCTTCGCGTGGTAGTCTCTGTGTGGCGTCTTCCAAATATAGCCATAGTAATTCGCACGCCAGGAGCACGCATACAACACGCGACGTGAATATCACACCCAGCCACGCTCTCTGTCTGACCAGGTCTTTAGTGGCCTTCTCAGTACAAACTTTTGATTTGAGGACCCACTTTTAACTTCATGTAATTTTTAAAGACTTACTACAAACTCTAGGATTCTACAAAATCGCCTAATTTGGTCCTAGATAGAGGTAGAATTCGCGGTTGAATAAAAACTAGTCCTTCAGTTCACTACGATCAAAAGTTTTGTGAAAATAAACCCTTCAATCTCCTACTTATAAGCTTCGGGAGCAATGAACAGTAATCTGTGAATTTTATTTCTATTTGAACATTTTTTTATTTACATAAACCTTCGATGCTGAGAAGCGTGGACATTATCCGACAAACCCAAGTTTAAATGTGTGAAGATACAAGATCTTACTAAAGTGGGAATTAAAGGCGTATTTAAGATAAGTCATTCAGAACCTACTGCTGACTCTCCTAGTTCTTCTACATGGAAAGATAAAAGTAGGAAACGCAAATATTGTGCGTACTGTCCGTCAGCAATACGTAGAATGAGTAAATCAATTTGCAGAAAATGTTCTAAAACTGTTTGCGGCGAGCATAAAGTAGATATGTGCTTTGAATGTTATAATAAACATTTTAAGTGTTTAGATTGTTTCATTGTAACCCTTATATTCAGATCAACATTAGGTACCAAAAGCGTTGCACACAAATTTGTATTTATTTACCTTTTATAACGCCATATTTTACTGGATTACGACAAAACAAAGACAAAGTCGTTATATCCTGTAAATACGCTACAGGTATCGTTTTAAATTATATTTAAGCTGTTGAATAAAATATCTCTAAAATACAATCTGGCAATGAAGCAAGAGATAGCTACCGTGCGTTTGTTTTTTGTACAGTTTCGAGGCAAACATTTCAATACAATGTCCTTAGACTTTGAACGTTGTCCGAAGTTCAATAATTAGGTACTTACATCACAAACATTTTTTATATTATCGTTATCACCACGCAATGATCGGGTGTAACAATGATGATAATATAACTTTCAAGCCTGTCTTCCCAAATGGATTACGCAGACATGTACTGTAGTACCCCACCACGTTTCGCCGATGACGATGTGGACTCCATATGGGGCGAGCCTGTTTCTATTTACCAGGCTCAATTCCGGACTCCCGACTGCTAGATACTGCGAATTCTCTAACAGAAAAACCCCATTAAGTACCTATGCTTACTATAAACAGGATAATGAAGATGCAGGTAACAGCATCAATTTGCACATTGACCTTAAAAAATTCCGAGGTAAATGGAGATAAATTCTTCCTCTTAAACATTGCACCTCATCACCTAAGTGAGATAGCAACGAGGCTTTCGCCTTTCGCTCAGCAGTATATTATAGGCGTGACGATTAAGTATGCATGAATATAATATTCTTTACTATCTTAGGCTCGCGACTTTATCCGCTTGATTAGCGGTTTTTGTCCCCCTTTAACCCTCTTCAATACTGATTTCCAAAATCCTTTAGGACCAGGATCTTTGGGGCAACATAGGCTGATAATAAATAGTCATAATAAAAAAATTTAATGCCAAAGACATGTTAGCTAAAAAAGTAGGTTATAAGTTTATACCTAATTTGAATTAAATAAAGTTTTATCAGTAAAACCATGTTCGTAGGCGCTCGCGTGCTTCCTACTTCCCTCGCTATCTCACATGATTATGATAACTGCGTCACAGATAACGTTGTATCAGACCAAAGTCC
Organism: Amphipyra berbera; assembly: GCA_910594945.2. Lineage (NCBI taxonomy): Eukaryota > Metazoa > Arthropoda > Insecta > Lepidoptera > Noctuidae > Amphipyra > Amphipyra berbera. Next base: position 16,149,125 of record OU343128.1, on the reverse strand, counting down.
AACTGTAGTGTGTCCGTACATCTTGGCAGACGGCGTAATACGAAACTAAATTTTAATGTACTTTTTACATATTGTTGACTTTTTGATTTGCAAACAGCGCCACCATGAAATGTCAAGATAGGTTTGGGCACTCTAAAAATACAGTGACGAGACATCAGGGAAAAACTATTGTTACACATTAAGATTGTTTAAAAAATATTGCGGAAAGCGATAAGAGCATCCATTGTACAATATCATGTAGAATGTTCTTGTGTATTTATTTGGTGTACAATAAAGAGAAAAATAAATAGTAAACAAGTATATCTCTCAGCAAACACTATTGGTTGAAATTACGCCGATCGCACCTATGTAGGTCAATATTTTTATCTCTACCGAAAGGGACACCTGGGACAGGTTAATATCAAGTAAATGGAGAAAAGCACGTGCCGTGCATGACAGACGGACGGCACCTTAGCCAATAACTTGCGGTAGTAGTACTCATTGCAGGAACTTTCACCAATAGGTCCCTTTCTTCTCTCGTCGATTCAACATGACCGTGACGTTGATATTATCTGGTTGCAATTACTTGTTTAATCTTAACCACTATTCAGCGTAGAACCGACGTAATTATCTTACTAATATTATAAAGCTGAAGAGTTTGTTAGTTTGGTTAAACGCGCTAATCTCAGGAACTACTTACTGGTTGGAATTGAAAAAATATTTTTGTGTTGGATAGTCCGTTTATCGAGGAAGGTTATAGGCTATATAACATCACGCTACGACCAATAGGAGCGGAGCATAAATGAAAAATGTTGCAAAAACGGGAAAAATGTCCACCTGTGCGACGTAGTTCCTTATAAAGAGGTACAAATTATCTTTCAACCGACTAAAACTAAGCGGCGGCCGTAACACGTAAGCTCCAGTGTGCGTCAGGATGACTGGACCAAGAGAGATTTTGGAAGTTTGAGCAATACCAAGCCTTAGTACCAATTTGGTACCAGACATCAAATAATTGGTACCTCGCTAAAGAGGGAAAATTATTACGAGATAAGTGGCCAGCCATTCTGACTTCAGAATGGCTGGACCAAGCCGGTTTCCCCTAGTTGTAAGCGTTATAACTAGTTCATCTTTTCGTTAAAATTGAGTACCTCATTGGTACCTCAACATATGTTTTTCTTATATTTTTTCGATAAGCCAAAAAATAGTTACACCTAGAAGAAATATTGCATGTAATCTGGAGCACGTTGATTTCGCCTATTTGTAGGCGTTATAATTAGTTTATCTTTTCATTAAAATTTAGTACCTCATTGGAACCCCACATATGTTTTTCTTAGATTTTTTCGATAAGCCAAAAATAAGTTACAACTACGCTACGTCTCTTCCTCCTAGCCTTTTCCTAACTATTTTGGGGTCAGCTTCCAGTCTAACCATATGCGGCTGAATACCAGTATTTTACACGGAGCGCCTGCCATCTGCCTCCGCAACCCAGTTACTGGGCAATACCGATATCCTAAGGTCAGACCGTTTGTCAGACTTTCGGGCTTCTGACTACTCGTAACGACTGTCATAGTTATTCGTATGACACCGGGACCGACTGTTTAACGTGCTCTCCGAGGCACGGAGGGGTCTCGATGTGTAACGAACGGTCACCCATCTACATACTATGACGATTACAACTCTTCCAACTTTTTGAATCGTTATATCTCAGAAACGGTGGCTCTTAGGAAAAAGTATTTAGACATTTTTTATAGATAATTATCTGATTTTAAATTTTTGTCTGAACTAATTTTATGATAAAACTTACCGTTTTGCTGAAAATCGCGAACCTCCCGTTTTTGTGACCTTTGACCCCGAGTAATTTTTTTTCCAGGTATCGGATCGATGAGGATTTTTTAAATTTCATTTATGATAGTGTTTTGAACAATCCTACCATATAATATATAATCCTACCATACCATATTTTGAGCTGGGTGCGAATTTTTGTACTTTCACTCCTATTTTTTGGTCTAATTTGACCGGACTAATGATCGGCGCGGTTGTTAACTAGCCACGAGCCCCTCAGAGTTATTATTTAATTATTAGAGATTTAAATAATCTATTTAATATGTATACTCTAAGAAAAATAACTATAGTAAGAGGCTACGTATCTACCCTTATAAACATTTTCTTGATTGCAAACTGTTCGGAATATGGGCCAGTAATTTCGTAGGTCCGAAAGAGCCAATTGGCCTTCACTATTACGTAACTTGTATGACTGTTCTAGCTGGTCTAAATAAATCTACTTTTCTACCCCCAGGTTTGCCTAGAAAGAGAGTGAGAGCCATTCGAATGTATGCAAAGTGGTCCGAAGACAGCTTAAGTGCTGCTATGGCAGCAGTAAATCGGGGACAAATGTCACAGAGAGCTGCGGCACAATGTTACGACATTCCTAGACGAACGTTATCCAATCACCTGAAAACAGGGAGCGTCGTCAAACATTTCGGACGAAAATCAACTATGAACAAAGTTCAAGAAAAAAAACTAATAAATAGGATAATAAAACTTTCGGAAAGTGGGGTGTCTCTATCAGCAACATCAATTAGAAGAGAAGCTTTTAATTTTTGCCTAGAAAATAATATAAAACATAATTTCAATATAACGACGGGTCTTGCGGGCACAGAATGGCTAAAAAATTTTTTAAAACGTAATCCGCGCATTTCAATTAATAAAAGAAAATAAAAACCGGCTTCAAAAAAAGAAAACTCAAAAAACTGAATAGTGTAAAATGATTAACATATTTTAAAATTAATAGTTTCAGAAGTCTGTGTTAATCCACGCTGCACCAAATTGAAGGCAGCGACTTCTGAAACTGTATTTCACGCATTTCAGTTTTTGAAGTCTGTTTTTACTTTACTTTTATTTAATTATTTTCAGTGTTTTCATTAGACCGTAACAGCCTTGTGGTGTGACCGTCGGACTGCCAAGTCATAGGTGGAACCTAAGGCACGCACCTCTAATTTTTCGGATTCATGTGTGCATTGTATAATTATCACGTTCTTAAAACCGGTGAAGGAAAACATCGTGAGGAAACCGGCATGCCTGAGAGATATTTCTCGACGGCATGTGAAGCCAAGTCAGAGGGCCATGGGCGGCATAAACTCTGACATCAGGTTAGTCACTAACCATACGAAAAGAAGATTAAACCGTATGCGTTAGGTAACAAGCCACTTTGTGCTATCCTTTTTTTGTTAAGTATTTATACGTAACGATAAGAATCTTCCCTGGGAATATCTTATTTGATTAGTGACAGCCACATCAAATATAACCAACAGTTCTCGATATACCTATATGAACGAATATTTCAATTACTACTCGTCTGTTTCCACGGTTTGAGGAGGAATTATCGGTTGCTATTTCGGACCTGAGAGCCTTTGGGCCAAGCCACATCTGAGGAAAGATACGTCGCCGATCTTCCACCGGTGCACATAATTCCATATAAACATCTCACACCGTACACATTTGACCGAAGATGCGTTACTAAAATTCCTCGAGTAAATTACGCGACGGAAGATCGGCGACGTATCTTCCGTCAGATGTGGCTTGGTCCTAAAATGTATTATTTATGTGTTGTAAACATAATAAGTAAGGATTAAAATTTATCCTATTTTAGAAAGAATGTTATTTCGAAACGGCGATAGATTTCGATTGATGTTCTTAAGAAATTCTTTTTCTCGTTGAGTTATTACAGAAATTACCTAACTTTTTGTTACTATACACCTCTGCCCAACCCTTCGGGGAATACAGGCGTGATGTTATGTAAGAATGAATAATAAATTTAGTTGTAATAAAAGTAATTTTTATTGTTTCACTTTATTAAATTCTACAAAATTTGTGAGGTAAAAATCTTTTCGGACTATTCAAATAACGCATGTCAAAAGGCTTTATCCTGCTACCCCGAATCGACGAGATCTTGTTTATTTATGTATTTACTCTTCTTATCCGCAGAATGGATTAGATTGCCTTCAAAGCGAGCTACGTGGACTGAAGAAAATTTGCGGGCAGCCATGAAAGCAGTAATTAAGGAAAAGATGACACAGCGCGCTGCAGCAGATCTTTACGGAATTCCTAGACAGACTTTGGCCGATCATTTGTCAAAGGGGAGCATCGTTAAACGCATGGGACGAAATTCAATAATGAACGAAGCACATGAAAACATTCTCGTATCCAGATTAATTAGTCTTTCTAATACCGGGATGCCTGTTACCCCGCATCTAATTTGTAAGCAAGCTTTTCTTTTATGCGAAAAATTTAAAATAAAACATAATTTTAATGTAGAATCGAGGCTTGCCGGCAAAAAGTGGCTTAAGAGGTTTTTGAAACGACATCCTGAAGTTTTGAATAGTTAAACTTGATTTCAGGAAAGTCCGAAATTAAGTTGTGTGCTCATTATTAGACTCTTTTCTTCAGTTAAAACTATAATATACCTGATACATAATTTTTGCGTGGATTAGTGCTTAAAAAGTCCAACTTTTGTGTGATATTTTTGCTTCTTATAAAAGCTGAAGAAAAGTGATATTCTGATAAAATTTGTATTGCTATTTTTTTTAATAAAACGAGTTACAATATTTCTTTTGGAACTCTTCTGTATTTTTTTTTCTATTACTGTTTAGTTCTGGAAATAAACAATCTTTTGTACTTTATTTTGTTTTTCTAAATAAGAAGGTACTAACGTTCTTACTCTGTATGAAAAGAGGCCTTTACCTTTTGATAAGCCTGATTCTTCTTTGTTTATTATATCTTTATCTTCTATCTACAGGTTCGATTAAAAAGCGAGTGGGAGGTAGACGTGCTGCGTGGACAGAAGAAGGCTTACGTGCTGCCATGGCAGCGGTCGTAATGGGTCAGATGCCACTACGCGCTGCGGCTGAGTGTTACGGCATTCCTAGACGAACGCTATCATATCACATGAAAACGGGGAGCGTCGTCAAACGTTTGGGACGAGGTTCAATAATGAATGAAAGCCAAGAAATTGATTTCATTCACAGAATGCTAACACTTTCAAGTGGTGGGATACCACTCACTCCAGAAGTTATTTGTAGGCAAGCTTTTGTTTTCTGTGAAAAATATAATATAAAGCATAATTTTAATATGGATTTGGGACTCGCCGGCAGAGACTGGCTCAAAGGGTTCGCAAAACGTCACCCAGAATTTTTTATAGGAATGGATGACATGTGATTGTAATTAAAACTCCGAACTTTATCGATTTTGAATAGTATTTTAAGTAAAATGTGTCTACAATTTTACATCAAACTTGATAAAAAACTGTATTAATTTATCTTACTAATATAACTTATTTTAGATATACAAATAAATAATCATTTTAACTTGATTTGTTGTTTCTACGTTATCTACCTAAACAATTTATTTAATTTGAAATGATGTAAGCCTTATTGCCTCACCGATATAATTATCTTAAGTACCTAATTAACTTGAGAATTTCTGCAATGCTTTGGAGCAATTCTTAAGTTAATTTCTTGATCTCGTACTACTCCATTGCTATGGAGTACCTAGTACAAGATCAAGAAAAAGGTGTAATTGGTTTTTACGTTAGTAGTAGTCAGTGTTAATTATCATCCTCTCATCTTCATTACCAGTGTTTTTCGATTAACATCGTGAAGAAACTGGCATGCCTGAGAGATATTTCTCGATGGCATGTGAAGCCAAGTCAGAGGCACATAGGCGGCATAAACTCTGACACCAGGTTAGTCACTAACCATACGAAAAGAAGAATTACTGTTTTTCGAACTGAGTCGGCTTCTAGTCTTACCGGATAAAGCTGAACCTATGTTACGCGGGGTAACCGTACAATCTGATCCAAATCTATTACTTACTGAGGAAAGCTTAAACTTAATTATTTTAAGCACAGATTGTCTGTCCGTATTCGTCGAGATCACATCGAGACTTGCAACTTTACAGTGTAAATTTTTATATCTCTGAAGGCAAAACCGTCTGGAATGAGTGTGAAACTGTAATCAAAATATTATATCGACATGATTAACGGAATACACACACAAATGTTACCGCTGGCTTTTACGATATCTAAGAATACCTTAAAATTGATATGTACCTATCAGCGCATCAATTAATAGTTAATTGATAAAAATTATCATAATCGTAAATAAATCTTATGACTAATTGGTAATTAGAAGATATGATAACATTGTTTATTCAGTAAATACCAAAGCCATGATGAGGGTTTAGAACAGCCATACTCAACCTTTTTTTATAGGGGCCACAAACACGTTTCAGTCATGGTGTCGAGGGCCGCAAGCAAAAATTATTTAGGTTTTAATTAAAACGTAATTCCAAGTTAACGATGTAGTTACTTTACAATAAATTTGTAACTTCAGATGGGCCAATAACAAAGGCCCGGCGGGCCGCAGGTTGAGTATAGCTGGTTTAGAATAAGCAACTTTTGTACACTGGAGGGTCGCGAAGGCAACTAAAGTATTAGGCTGGACATCCACCAGAGCTGTGCGAGGAAAATGTGTAATGCGAAAATGTGTAGCGAGGATGTGAAACGGTGTGACGCTTTCCACCAGAGCTGTGCGAGGAATGCGTAATGTGTTAATGTGTACAAATGAGCCGTGGCGGGAGCAGTACACATTCCTCGTAACACACTCCTCGCAACACATTCCTCGCAACACATTTCTCGCTTGTTTTGTATGAACAAAAACCTCGCACTGCTGGACCCATATCCACCAGAGCTGCGCAGAGCGAAGCTAGGTAAATGAAATGATTCTATTGGTGCTTACAAAACACATTCCTCGCTACGCAGCTTAGCACAGCTCTGGTGGATGCTCAGCCTTAAGAGGAAGGTCCGCCTGTCTTCTAATAACAACATACTGCGATCATCTATCTGTCAAGCGATAGTTATGACTATACAGCATGAAAGGTTAGTCGCTTTACATCCGAAAACCATGAACTCTGCTCACCATTCTGTACAACTTTCACAACGGAAAAAATACGGAATTCGTGAAAAAAAAATCTGTTGTTCCATACAATATAATCAATATTGCTTGACAAAATGTATGGAACAGCTATTCCATACATTTTGTCAAGCAACATTGATTATATTGTATGGAACAACAGATTTTTTTTTCACGAATTCAGAGTTTGTCCCACAGTAAAAGTTGTGCAGAATGATGAGCAGAGTTCGTGGTTTTCGGATGTAAAGCGACTAACCTGGCATGGTGTATAATATAACCGTTAATTATATCGGTCACTTGGAGGACCATGTATAAGCTGATATGAAGATGAATAAGCTTTTTACAACACGAGTATCTAATAAATTAAATTACAATTCGTTTCATAAACGGCCTTGACTTCTTAACGTAGTGCTGCTAAAAATACCGGAGCAAGTGTCAGTGAGTCACTACTTATACTTACGAGAAGCGTACGAGATTGTCCTTCGATGCCAAGCCTTGTTTACAACTCGTAGTGATAACTGCATTGATAAAAACCGAACATTATTTATTGTTGTTGGTGAAGATCTGTGTTGCTATGTAATAAGCTTAGATTTTGGAGCATCCCGTCGTAGTTCCATTGGTGACGTAGGTAAGTTGTAAAAAAATGGCTATATTATTGGTGGTTTCGTTTGAATTTTTAATGGAACGTCTTTCTAGACACCATTAAAAAAACAACAGACAATGACCCCGAAAAAGTCTAACCCTGAACATGGGTTTAATGGTAAATCAGTCATTAAGTAATAGGGCATTGCGTTAAAATAGCTTCCGCGCAAATAGCCTATACGTAAGAATGAATGTTTCATCTCACTCTTACGGTACCGACCTTGCTGACTGGCCTGCCCTTTTACCACTGCATGAGCTATTCTCGTCATTTCTCGATAGCTCATGCCAAAACGAGAGAAGAAATAAAATAAATAATTTAAAAAATCAAAAACCCGACTGCAAAAAAAATAATTAAAAGTAATGCACTAAAAAGACCGAAACAAGATTGAGAATAGAAAACAAAATTGCAGTCGGGTTTTTGATTTTTTAAATTATTTATTTTATTTTAGACTTTTTAGTGTCCCGTGATAGCACGAGGTCCGACACAAACATGGCCCATTTTTACGTTATCAAAAACTTTTTAAACCAATTTATTATTCCTAATTAAACATATAAGTTATAATATACCTACATATTTTTTCAATTTCCTTTATTTTGATATCCTACTCGTAGGTATGGTTGGTTATCTATTTTTATTAACGTATTACTATTTCGAGTCATAATCCGCCATTTTGTTTAATTTTTTTTAAACGTCCTTCTAAGGACACTTGGGTTTTTAAGACGAATATAACGATACCTTAACTGTCGAAATTCATCCAGCCGTTTGGAAGATATGAGGTTATAAAGAAATTTATAAACATACAAGATACGCGCGAAAAACATAACCCTTCCTTGGCAGTCGAGTAATAAGCAGTTAACTATATAAAAAGCTGTCCACAAGAAATAACTCCTTAAACAAACCTTTCAGCATCATTCATAGTAACGACGAGAGGAGCGAAGCTTCTGTATTTCGAAGGCTTTACATATTGGCGGGGCACCCGGTCTAACTACTGCGAAATCTGGTACTGTTCTTCCAAAGCAAATGGGTGCCGAGCATCCGTGAAATACGACGGTAAACAAATGATAGTCGTGGAATCTTCACACAATCACCAAAGACCTATCATGATCAAGAAAGATGACGGCAAATATTTCAAATTGAAGACGGTGGAAGCGGTGCCTTTAAATTGAGATTTTTATAAAATAGTGGTTAGATTAGATCAATATTAGTTGCATTATTAGAGATGAAGGCGTCAAGTATTGAAGAGACGTATGTTATTTTTGTAAAATGTTTTAAGCGTATTTAAATGAAATTAGGTCCTAACTATTGATTTGTTTTGTTATGTTAAGTATTAAAAATGTTTAAAGCACAAAGATTTATAATATTTTATAGTTTTTCTAAACGTGATACTGTAAGTGGGTAGCTATAGTTTAATTTAATAAGTATAAGATTTGAAATAACAGGTCTTGATATACCATTAAATTAAATAGTACTTAATTTATAAAAAAAGATACTAGATATAACTGTAAATTAAGGTTTTTTATATTTAAGCTTTATATTTATTTATTAAATAACTCAAAAATTTCTTGCATCCAGTTTCATTGAAACATTACGAATTCTGAACGTAATATCTCGAAAATCTCGTGGTCCCCTGAAATGTAAAAACTTCTTCTCTTCACCCGTAGTTGTAAAATGCGATTCTGGCAGGTCACGAGAGCATGCGGTACTTCCCTATCTTCTAAGAATACCATACTGCGATCAACAATTTGTCTGCCAAGCCGTGATTATGGTAATATCCCTATTAAACTATAGAAAATATCTAACTCACTTCTGTAAATGAAGTATATATTGACTTTTCCTAGAATTATTCTAATAAGTTTGAATGCAGTACTAGGAAATGTGGACTAACTATCCGATTTGCCAGTCCAAATGCTACAACAGATCGACGACGAGCAGCTGCTTAGAAGAAGTGATAAATTTGCTGACTATTACTGTGAGAAACTGAGACTTAGACTGACCGAACACGGGGCCTTTTGTGTAGGTACCAAACCAAAGGAAGGTCGCTCGAGCGATCATGAAAGTGGCTGCATACACCGAATAGTCGCTGCAACTAAATTCAAAGAGCGTTCTACTGTGCCTGGAACAACTTAGTAACCCATCTGAGGTCATTAACATCGTCATCGGCGAACTATACGAAAAATAGTTATAGGTTCAGCTATGCTAGGTACCTTTCTTCTTACCTACTATAAAGGATCACGTATACAGTTACGTATTATTTAAGTACCTACGTATCTACGAATAATTAAAACAAAGCAACAACAAAGATTGCACCTATATCAGTCGATGTTATAATCTGAATTCGGCTGATAATGTTAGCGAGATAACACGATTCAATACGTCAGAACAACACGTGTCGAACAGCAGCGTGTAAACATTGCGAATTCTTGACGAATCAACGTATGAACATACGACCGTACGTACATACCTATGTACTTATCGTATACATTGGTAGAAATAATAACGGCGCAGTGCTGAATTTGAAGACTGCTAGCGCCATCTATTGGCAAGATTGTGTAAACATATCGCTTGATCAGTTAGTGTAAGTAAAATTAATACTTATAAGGTATATTATTTGATCAAATTATTTGCTTAATGAGTATTATTTGCCTTTGTGTCAGCGCGGAAGCCAAATCGTATGACTGATCATGCAATCTACTAGCGGTGCCCTGCGTCAGAAGTGACACCCGGTAAGACAGGCAGATACCTAGGAAAATGAAAGGCACGGTATTATTAAACTACGCTACTACTGACCTCAAAGGTGGGCTTCCTCGTACACACGACGATAAATCAAGCTATAGGTATAGTATAGCTTGTGCTTTGTCGTCTTATGTACTCGTTCTGGCAGTTTCGACAAAGTTTCATGTCTTCTTGATAATAATACAGGTTCACTAAAACAGCACTTCAATTTCACTATGGAGAGTATTAAACAATACGGTAGAACCACGTGGAGGACGTGGCTCAAAGATTACGGTTAGAGGTGAGCACCACTAGTTAGAAGACGACGAGAACCAATCGAAATCGCGGTAGGATCATCATGCAGTAGACACGGAATACAGGTTATTGAAGTCAGGCCCTTAACTTGACAACCACTGGCGTTGAATCCACCCTTAATGAAAGTCAAACATAAACTGTTTTAGAACCGAACAATGAATTAGTGCATAAAATTGTGGGTAGGTAAGTAACTTAAAATTTAAGCGTACCTACAGTCGGCGCGAACAGCTTCGATGAGTATTTTTTTTTAGGTCGCAGTTTTATTTACTCAGCCATGAACCATTTCAGTCAGATTTGGTATATAATAAAGGCAGGTTTCAATAATACACCTAATTATATTACAGGAATGTTAATAAAGATGGCGTCAGGTTCGACGCTGCTTTTGTACGATGGTTACACGTTTTGGAAAGACTGCCGCAAGGATATTTCACACAGCTCTCATCTAAATTGGTACTGCTCGTCAAAGAGGCAAGGCTCTTGCAGAGTAACTCTGACTTGCGTCGGAACCCATGTCGTTGATGCCCGCAACGAACACAATCATCCTCAGCCAGTTTTGGTCACTGATCAACATGGACGATACCATAAATTTAACCCAACGAGCTCCACTAGAGGGAAAATGCGATTTTAATGTGTATGTTTGTTATCTGTGTATTTGTGTATGTTGTTGCGTAGTATGTGATGTTCCTATTTATATTTAATAATAATATCATGCATAGAAATAATAAAATTGTTTTAAATCTTCCTTATTACTCTGCCCAGCCTTTTCCCAACTATGTTGTGGGGTCAGTTTCCAGTCTAACTAGCCAGATGCAGCTTAATACCAATATTTTACACGTATTGACCGTGGCAAGCGCAGCTTAACTTTGCCAAACGTATTATGATCCACGCGGTTGTTAATTAGCCACGAGCCACTTTAATTTTTTTTTAAATCTTCCTTATTGCACTTAATAATTCCTAAAAATATACTACCGTACTTAAGAAAATCTTAGTTGAGATTATCATTTTACTCCATATAGATTTCTGATTTTTGGGACTACTAACGCCATCTATTAGCAATGATTGGTAAAATTATCAGATAGTATAATATCTTGTGACTTTTGTTTAAAAAATTAACACAAATGATGCGGTATAGCAAAATAATCGTTGAGAAACCCAACTATAGACCTGTGGTGAACTAAAGATCTATCATGTCACATGTGAACTACGCAATTCGACGAATGTCTAGCAGACTACAGCGACAATAATGACAACTCTCAAATATGACAACACAGGATCCTGCATCGCGATATCAAGGTTTGACACGCAGATAGTATATATATGCAACTTCCCAACATCGTCCGTAGTCAATAGCCCGGTTTCGTAGAAAATGTCCGCAAGACCATCGACAAGAGTCGAATAGGAAAAAAAAATCGTCCGTTGTCCATCAGGCATAAGACTTGCCTGGTTGGACAATCCTCCCTATTCGTTGGAGGAACATCGTATCTCGTTCTTCCACAGACCCAATAGAATATTATAAGCTTCAATTCATCATTATAGGTGAACTGCTTACGGTTAAATCTCTTCGAACAAAACCTGCAGTATTAGCAATGAAAAGGCTACGTTATGCCGAACTTAAGAGTGACCCCGAATTATACGCTGCAGAGAAAGAAAAAGAAAGACTAAGATACTTGAAGAGAAAAAAACTGAAGCGGATTAAAAGTATCGCAGAGTTAAGTCAAAAACAACAAATGGCACAAAGGAAGAAATGGGTCGAAAACTCTAAAAGGAGAAGAGAAAGGCGGAAAAAGGAAAATAATATAATAAAAATACCGGAGACAGTTCATATAGTCGTGAAATCTGAGGTCGAAGACGAGGATGAATGTGAGACTGATTCTTACTCGATTTTAGGCCCCAGGATAAAACGCACTGTAAAATTACCTTTTAGATTGCTCGATTAGAATAAGTACGTACATGAAGAAATTATTTTGTTCAACTTGCACGTTATAAGTTAGGTAGTTATTTTATTGTGAAGATTTTGTTAATTTGTGTCATTGTGATATCTGTTTTACTTATTCTTCGTTAAGTACCAAAGTTGATCGAAATTTGAGAATAAATAGTTATAATACCTAACATGTTTATTATTTATTTTATCAAACTTAGCTATAGAAATGACTAGCTATTGCCCGCTGTTTTTACAAAATTATAGAGAAATCTGCGAAAGAATGTATCTGTTCCCACGTTCCCACCCAGCGGGGCATCGCGTGCAGTGGTCCGCTAGACGCGGGGAAAGGGCCGCGCATATAATACCAGCTGAGGGGTTATAATATTAGTAGGACCTCGTTACAGCGTAATATGATACTGACTACCGGCCTCCTCAAAAACTGCTTTAAAATATGTATAAAGATTGATAGTTATATAAAATTTAATTTTGGTCTACTTATAATCGGGTTTTAAAAATGCTAAAAGTTCTATTTCTTTTATAATATACACCCAGCGCCATCTATTGGTCAAATAAGTCAATCAACTCTAATCTAAAAAGATTTGCTTTAAAAATACTGGTACCGTAAGTATTTGAACATAAGGGGAATAAATATTTTGCAATATCCTTATTCAACCGTTATACGCCAAATTCACTATCATGTTTTATTGCGCAAGTTGACTTCTGCAATCGACTCAAACTGTGGACACACCCGCAACAAAGCGACTTCTTCAAATTTTACGAATCAAGCAAGCAATGGCGTGCAATAACTTGCGTATTAAACCGTAAAACTTGCTGGTAGATTTGGCACTTTACGTTACAAATAATAAATGACAACATGTAGACAGCAACGCTGTATTGAGTATCCAAACGTGTTTTATTGAATATAAATGTAGTAAATTCATATAGATGCTGCGTAAAACGAATCGTAACAATCAAATTAGTGGTTGTCAAACTAAATGTCACTTTGACTTGACAGTTTTGTTGCGTCATTTCATTTATTTTTACTGTTTTCCCACGTTTATCTTTTAGTTATTATTTATTAAATCCCACTATTTAATCAATTCAGTTTAATTTCATTTCAAGTTTTCATTATTTCATAGATTACGTCCCTATTGTTTTTTTATCGTAGGTGCAGGTTGTAAAGTACAAAGATCGAGATATTATTCAGTTGTTTTGATTCTCTTATTATCAGTATCAGTGTAAATAGAAGCATTTTACGTGTTAAGCTTTGATTAATAGTGTTAAAACTTTGCAGGTGATGATTTTGTGCAGTGCGTGCCCACGAAAAAGGGACACCAGATCTTATTTAAAGGTTACACATACGTTTTTAAAAGTAGGTTGCAGTGTGGAGCCGAACAGTGGATATGCTCGTTCCGACAGAAAACTGGTTGCATATCTGTCATTAATATGCAAACTTACGGCGTCGAAGTCGTCAGGGATTTTCATAACCACAAGAAACCAATGTTTTCCGATTAGCTGATATTTATTTTGATACCTAGCTGTGTCTGATTGCGTTTCTTTTATTAATGAAAGAATAAAAACAGTATTATTATTATTTATTACGCTACTCCAATTGTTTTGTTGTTTTTACAATATTAGTAATAATAACATTTTTTTAAATTAAAATTATGTGACTTTTATATGATTTGAGTAAAAAGATTCAACAAGCATATGGTTGATGATAAAAATATATGGAAATGATCACTGTCTATGTTACACATAATGTGTTTTATTAAAATTAACTAACTGTGTAATATTCTAGATTTATATTAATCTGTAAAACTACAATCTGTGAAGATTTTACGTAGGTATCTCACTATGATGCTACAAATAAATTATACAAAGTTTCTATTACCTAAGATGGAGTATTTATTGCAATAATAATATTTTGTTTCCTTTTTATTCAGGTGTACCTATAATATAATAATAATGTACATAAATAAAATTAAAATATTTAGGAAAATAATAATTGTTTTTAATTTTCTTCCTGTGATAAGTATTAAATTATAGTTTCATAAAATCATTTAATTTTATTGTAATTTCAGAGCAATGTTATTAATAAACATTATAATATTACAATCAATCAACTTGTTTACAGGTGAACAGTTACCAGAATGGACATCAATATATTTTGTTAAAGTTACAGAAAATGAGATGAAATGCAATTTATGTGATATCATTCTAAAAGTGGATGAAAAATCACTTGAACTTTTAGATCATCTGAAAATTGAACACAAAGATATATATGACCTACACAAGGACAATCCAGAGGCAACCGTGGGATTTCGCATAGAGTTTCTGCATTTAAACATGTTGAAGGATGACGGAGACCCAAAAACGCAGCCCGTCATCCTTGGAGAGGTCTGCGAGGCTACCACAGAACCTATTGTGGAGAAAGAAGAAGAAATAACAGTAAAACCTGAGGATGCCAACTTGCACTTTGTGCTTCTGGATGGGAAAAAGAAACCGAGGCGGGAGAGTGCTGGTTAGTATGTTACGTATTAATTATTAGTTAGCTTCTAATGATAAAAGAATGCCTATGTTAATATTAGGTCACCGTTGGGTGCTACAGTGCTACCGGAGGAAGCTATGTTCTATTTCTTGTGGTTGAAATTTATATTAATGTGTATCATCATATTGGAAAAAAATACGTCACTACCCACGTAGAGCAATAGCAAAATTTTGTTGTACAGTGTCGCATGGTCAAATCCTACATGAAGACAAAAACTTAAGGCCACATTTTAAAACATATTGATAACTGCAATTTGAAAGTTTTACATGGGTGAATATTTCACCATTTATAATTCTTCCACCAACATTACGGGTACAAAATCTTTAGAAGGCTGTATACACATAAATCTCATCTCAAATTCCAGGGCCACGCAAACGCAGCTGGGTGTGGAAGTACTTTGACAAGCTCAGCAACATCATTTACCGTTGTAAACTGTGCAATGTAGTGCTGTCAATCAAAGGCTGCAACTCCAACAACATGAACCGTCATGTCCGGTCAAGACATCCAACAGTGTTCAAGAGCGAGGTCACGAAGAGAGAGAGGGTGGACAATGTCCACGTGCTGACGAGTGAGACGGACACCCCATACGCTATAAAGACAGAGGAGATTTATGCCAGTGACCGGGACTTCGAGGAAGTTACAGGTAAGATTTTTTGCTCTAATTTAGTAAGAAATGGCCTTCTCTATCACCCCTTATGTACTGTAACAAGAAATAGGGAATATCAGCTTGTATCATCTGCCTGGAACTATTGTAAAAAATGCAGTCCTGGTGGTCCTGGATACAGTTGGGCAATGTCTTATCGGGTTGCTCTTCTCAATATCAGTCCAGAGTTTGGAATTATACCCAATAAACAGCAGTAGGCTCGCCTTATTACATGGGAATAAACGCCATCGACACCATAATGTGGATGGGCAACCTCCTCCAGGGAAAATAGACGCAGTTTTTTTTTACCTGTTTTAATGAAATCCTTTCTCAAACTACACTTCGTCTGGTTTTTCAACACCACCCAGCCGCAGAGGTACTAGTTTAATTATAACAAGAGCTGACTTGTAAGTGTCTGCTATAGCACTTTCCTCAAAAGGCCATTTCAAACGTTGTCCTACATTGCTACATACTACAACGCCTGGACTTTAAAAGAGACCTTGATCTCTGAGTTTGTATCGGCTTTTCTTCTCAGAGCTAGTCAGATAGGAAATGCCGGCGCCATCTAGTCTTACATTACATTGAGTTGTAAGTCTCTGTAACAGATTTATTTACAGAAATAAAAATCCTTTATCATTTAGTTAAATAATCCTATTTACAAAATAAATTATTTCATTTTCTAACCTCACCTAACATGATGAACCATTCCATTCACAGATAGTCCAACGCAGAAACTCCGTCGCAGCTGGATCTGGTCGTACTTCGACCGCGTGTCGAGTACGCAGGCGCGGTGCAAGCTGTGTGAACGACACATCTGTCATGGCGGCAACGCGACTGGCAACATGAATAGGCATCTTAAGATGATACATCATAAGACTGCTTGCACTATGACTTGTAAGTTGTTACTTTTATTTGTTATTAAAGCCCATATTAATAAATCACTTTTCTCGCTCGTGGCTTATTAGCGACCGATCATACGATTTGAGAGGCTAAGCAACGCTTGACGCGGTCAGTCCGTGGATGGGTGACCTTTCGTTATACATAGAGTCCCCTCCGTGCCTCGGAGAGCACGTTAAACCGTCAGTCCCGGGTGTCATACGAATACCTATGACAGTCGTTACGGGTAGTCAGAAGGCCGAAAGTCTGACAACTGGTCTAACTTTAGGATATCGGTATTGCCCAGTAAATAGGTTGCGGAGGTCTGATGGCAGTCGCTCCGTGTAAAATACTAGTATACAGCCACATCTGGTTGGACTGGAAGCTGACCCCAATATAGTTGCGAAAAAGCTAGGCAGAAGGATGAATAAGTCACTTTCAACATGGCGGCAGTGCATTCCCAAGCGTTTACAGTGCTTCTCTAGACTTACACTTAATTATAGACTGACGAGGCTCTGATGTGAGACATTTAAAGTTTCTCTTATGCCTAGTAGTGTCCATCCAACACCCAGTGAGAGTGCGGTGCTCTTGTCCAGATCATGTCCCACTTACTGGAGCGTCCCAAATGTCCGTCCACCTGCACTTTCAATGTAAGAGCGCCACCAAAGCCGCAATTAACGTGGCCACTTACTGGGCGCAAACAGTACTATTGTAGACAATAAAGTACCGTCGATACGAAAAGAAGAAGAATATATATTAGTAGAATAAAAGACTCCACACACCTTCCCACTGGCGACCACAGACATACATTCTGATTGTTGCTATTTTTAGGACTGGCTCGGTTTATTTATGCTATGGTGATTAATCGAGTATTCGCCGAAGCCGAAGTGTACTTCCAGCATTATCAGATGTACAAAGAATTGTTTATTGTTTTTAAAGCTCGTGGTCCATGTGGTTACCGTAAAATTTTAGACCACGCTCTGCCCACACGTAGGGTCAGTAACAAGCGACTTTGGGATTACGCACAAGATCTGTCCCCGCTCTGTGAGTCATCTTATATAGTAGACTAGCGACCCGTCCCGGCTTCGCACGGCTGGACGTTTTCCCCGTTTTTGCAACATTTTTCATTTATGCTCCGCTCCTATTGATCGTAGCGTGATGTTATATAGCCTATAACCTTCCTTGATAAATGGTCTATCCAACAAAAAATATTTTTTTAATTCCAATCAGAGTAGTTCATGAGATTAGCGCGTTCAAACAAACAAACAAACTCTTCAGTTTTATAATATTAGTATAGATGTCTCAGATTGTTCAGGAGACTGACATGCTAACTGTTAGTTAGTTCCTGCACTTGAACTCGTGAGATTCAATATATCTGGTGCCCATTCTATTCGTAATCCAACAAAGGGCACCAGCATCCCTGTTAGCTAATAACAACAAACCGCAATCAATCCGTTTGCCAAACACCATGTTTATGGCAATTCCACTTTTGACCGGTAATTGTAGCGTTGTCTCGTTGGTCTAGTGAGATAGTGGTGAGTGGTTGGTGTAGTGTGATATTCCTCAGTAGCAGCACAATAAGCTCGCCCCGTATTACATGGGACTTGAACATAACGGCGAAATGAGGGTGTTACTATACACCTCTGCCCAAACCTTTGGGGAATACAGGCGTGGTGTAATGTTGTAGCGTTCATCCAGGGCCCTATGTTCAGCAGTAGATGTTAATGAACTGATATGAAATCCAAAGCTCACATCAAAGATTTTCCAAGCGTCTACATACAAAAAAATTAAACCATTTTTTTCTTTTTTCCAGACGACCAAAGCTGGGTATGGAAAGTGTTCGAAGTGACCGACAATGATTTCTACAGTTGCAAAATTTGCCAATACAAGTGTCTTAAGTGCAGTGATATAGACAAGAGCATGACTAGTATTCTGAACCACCTCAAGTTAGAACATGGCGTAGTTTCTGGTGATCAGATCATCACCGGTGCTGACGTTGAGGGTGAAGAGAATTGTTAATAGATACTTTTACAGGTACATTAAATGGTGCCATCGGAAATTTTCGTAAACGGTACAAATAAATACATGAATATCGTCACCGGAAAGCCAATACTAACTAAGCGCCATTTTGGCTAAAATGAATTATATAGTTGGATTCGTTTTTTTTATGTCGATTATGTAGTTCGGATTTGGTAAGATAATAGAATAAAATACGAAATCACAACTAAATGACGCAGAATAAAAAATCCAACGATATATAAATAACTCGTTTTAGCCAAAATGGCGCTTAAGTAGTAATGGCTTTCCGGCGACGATATGTTTTTGAGGGCTTCTGCACTGCGTCCGATGTACATACCAGAAAATACCCGAAAAAATTGTAGTAGTATTTGTATGAGTAGTTGTGCACTTCATCGGATCCGAATTGCCACATTTTCAGACCGCTTTTTCTTTCATTCGGATCGAACGCAGTGTACAAGGGCTCTTACACCTGCACTTTACATGAACGAACCATTATTTAATGATAACTTATAGCCATGTATTCATTAGGCAACAATTGACGCGCAACACGTGACGCTCAACATGTTTGTCAACATTGCAAAACAGCGCCTGACGTGACGCTTATACATGGTGTAAACGAAATCATGTAATTCCTTCAAACCTCATGATGTACTGCTGACATAGATTAAACCTGCACGGGATACTATAAGATACAATCTATATCTATACTAATATTATAAAGAGGAAAGATTTGTGATTTGGGTTTTTGTATGAAACGAATAAACTTAAAAACTACAGGACCGACTTCTAAAATTCTTTTGCCGTTAGAAAGCTACATTATCACTGAGTAACATAGCCTACGGGCGGAGCCGTCAGGACGCAGCTAGTAAAAAATAAAAAGTAAACATGTGTTCTTAACGTGAGGCATTTTAGCGCCCCGAACGAATTGCGCTGTATCGTTCGCCGCGCGGTCATTTAACTCGGGGCCCTAAAATGCCTCACGTTAAGAACACATGTAAATTACTTCTTGTAATTTTTTTATTGAATCTAATAGTATTCCCTGCAGGTTAATCTATGTCAGCAGTACATCACGAGGTTTGAAGGAATTACATGATTTCATTTACACCTTGTGGAGTGTTGCACCATTTTGTTGCACGTTGTCGCTCATCATGATGCGCGTCAATGGGGAAGGCAACGCAAAACTAAAGCAGATGGCAGCACCTCCATGCTTAGTTATTTCCACCAATCAGAACCATCAGGTTGATATTAACAATAATCTCAAACACATTGCAACCAATAAGATTGCAGTGGAACAATCGAAAGTGGCGCCATTAGTTCCACAGTTGCCTACCCCATTATTGCATAGTGAATACGAGGTTTTAGGATGGCGAGTTTATCCTTGCAGTACCTACATGACGACAATGCTTACGTACTGAAATATGGGCAAATGTCAACATTTTGCCAAGTTCAGTGCCGCAATGAATTGAGTAGTAGTGTCAGTCTTTATGACAAATAATTTGTCTTATAATGTTTAAGCTGTAATACTGGCATTTATTGACAACTAGCGACCCGCCCCGGCTACGCACGGGTGCAATGTAGATACTATTGTGGGGCATATAAATCTTCCTCTTGAATCACTATCTATTGCTGAAAACTGCATTAAAATCCGTTGCGTAGTTTAAAAGGTCTAAGCGTACAGACAACGGGAGCGACTTTGTTTTATACTATGTAAAGATGATTAGACAAATTAATCTATTTCTATTGGTTAACTGCCTCGTTGGTCTAGTGGTGGCAAATGTGGCTGCTGATCGTGAGGTCCTGGGTTCAATCCCCAGGTCGGGCAAAGTGTTATTGGGTTTTTCCGTGTGGAGTCTGGATTTGTACTCGGTTAACAGCAATAGGCTCGCCCCTTATTACATGGGACTTAAACATAACGGCGAAATGAGGGTGTTACTATACACCTCTGCCCAACTCTTCTGGGAATACAGGCGTGATGTTGTGTTATGTCACTGGTATAGGTACATCGTTAGTTTACGAAAGTTCTCGATCGCACCTCTCTATAAGACCACAGTACGAACTTTACCGCGTATTCGCGTTTTGAATCCTGAATATAGATCCAGCATTTATTTGGGTTTTATCGAGCTCTGTAAATAAATTATTAAGGCAAATGCAACTTGCTATTAAATCAATTAATTCAGCTTACACATAGTATCGTCTACGAAGACGCTCCCCACTCTTCACCTATATCGCGTGTTATCTCTTACTCTAAGATGAAGAGTTAGACAACACGTGATTTAGACGAAGAGTGGGGCGCGTTTTTGTGGATACCACTTTCTGTATCGGAGTCACGGACCTCTGTCTTGGCTTCACATGCCGTCGATATCTCTCGGACATGCCGGTTTCCTCACGATGTTTTCCTTCACCGTTTTTAAGCAAGTGATAATTATACAATACGCACATGAATCCGAAAAGTCAGAGGTGCGTGCCTTAAGTACGAGCTCGAGACTTGCTTAGCAGTCCGTCGGTCTCACCACTAGGCTATCACTGCATCTTCCAATAAGACAAAGCTTTATCACGAATACAATTTGTTAAAAAAAGCAATATATTCAAACACAGCCAGGTTTTTCTTCTGACCACTTGTATACTTCTATTGTGTGTGGTAGACCTTAGGCTGGTTTTAGAGTCACGCTGACCGCACGCTGACCATCGGCGCTGATAGTTCATCGCGTAGCTTGTCAGCGCTGAGGTTCAGCGCGAGGCGTTTCAGTATCGTGCTGATCACTGTGGAGTACAGACGCACAAAAATACGTACGCACGCGCTGATAGCTACGCGTTATTCTAAAACGCTTCCTAGAAGTTCATACGTTTCGGCTGTCAGCGCCGACGGTCAGCGTAAATCTAAAACCAGCCTTAGCGTTTTAAGTGATTTTTTTGCTCCTCATCAGTTTGTTATATGTAGCATCGCGAAACTGTGGGTTCTTGGGCGAGGCCAGCGAAACATTGCAGTCCACTAGTGGACTTATACTGCTCCCGAGTTGCATGTGGCCTTAGTTGTAACTAAGGCCACATGCAACTCCTCATCCTCATTCCTGTAGGAATGCAATAGTTATTTATGGACCTCGATAAAACCAACCAGGATAGTGCACTAACTTAGGTAAATAGCTGTCGAATTAAAATAGTCTTTAAAATACTATATTTTTCTGTACTACCTACATCTTTTCATCTTTTAAATACGGTCGATTAAAATTTAATTAATATAGTGTAATTATAAATGTTTATATCGTCACCGGAAAGCCAATACTACTTAAGCGCCATTTTTGGCCAAAATAAGTTATATATATCGTTGGATTGGGTTTAAAAAATCCAATCCAACGATATATATAACTCATTTTGGCCAAAAATGGCGCTTAAGTAGTAATGGCTTTCCGGTGACGAATTATGATTAGATATCTCCTGTTTCTGTTGGTTTTTTAGTGTGGAAAAGTTTTCGAAGTAATGTATATGTATATTTTAATCATTGTTTTAAATCATAAGTATGTTTATTTATATTCAAATATACCGAATAACTATACGTTATGCAAATTATATTTATATACTTACAATGAGACAAAATGTTAAAAAAGTTGTAGATTGCAGAAGTACAACAGTGTTTTGTTTTAAATTCATCTGTGTGAACATGAACTAGACGCCTGTTCTGATCAAACGTTGTCCCAATCAATTGTAAAAAATAGTATGATCACTTCGCAATGGCGTTCGACCAGCATCGATGTTGGCTGGTACGATATCATCTTTGTGGATTGAGACTAACCCCTAATCAATTTAATCTATTGTCAAATGTAATGTCAACGAATGTGATTGGTCGACCCACATTTTAACAGCCATTGACATGAAGTTAACCTGACGTCAGGGTTTGACAGCCGATTAGTAAATTTTTGCGTTGATCAGCTAGTGGCGTAGCGTGGGGGGGGGGGGGGGGGGGGGGTAATGAAGCTGTCTTCAGGTTAGTCCAGTCATCAGATCAGATAACTGTACTCATCTGTTGTCATCGGGACTACAAAGGTACTTAATTACATAAAATTTCAAGTCGAGTTTTATTTTGAGTCCTTTTACAATCAACACAGCAACAGGGTCTCACATAGTTTTTACCGATTTTTTGCTTAGTTGCTAAAATAGGGTTGGAAGGCGGTAAATTTAGGGTTGGACCCGGGTGGAAGAAATACACGCTACGTCACTGATCAGTGTACGCATTTTGCGTTGACCAACCTTGATGTGGTTATTACAAAGTATAATATATCCCAAACTACAGTTCTGTGAACATATTTTGTTCGGAACAGCGCATTTTTTACTGCATTGTAACAGATTATAAATACATCGCCGATATCGGTACTTCTCCGTCAGTCTTGTATGGAAGAACTTTCATATATCAAATTTCCCCTTGATGTGTGGAAGATATTGTAAATTTATATTTTCTAAATAGCAATTGTTTATAATAAACTAAAAATATTTTCTTTTTTTTGTGAATATCAAAACTACTTTATTTTTACATAAATATTTTATCTATAAGTTTAGAGAACCTAAATATTAATTTAGTAATTTTTTTTTAGTTAATGGCAATAGGTAGCACATTTTTTCTCTAGGTTATTTACTGAATAAATATAGTTTGTGTACATATTTTAAAGCTTACAAATAAACTTGGGCGAAAGAAATACTTTGGAGTTGTAATTTTACGATATAAGGTTTTGATTTTGTTATTTTACCTTTTACGCCTTTCTTTGCGGGGATCGCTTGATAAGATAAACATATTTTGTTGTCCCTTAAAATTTTATTTTGTTTTTCCTTTAGAAACAGTTGAAGTTTCAGATATAATGAGTATTATTGCTTTGGTATCAATTTATGGTAATGGTCTCGATAAAGGATATTCCGGCTAATGTAACTTTGTGTCCAAAATCTCTGTGAGTTAAATATTGTCAACTAATTCTTGATGACAAGGGTTGAGTAACGGGTATTTTAATTTTTTTACATAGGTAAAGGTTAAAAAAATGAAAAACTAAGAACAGTTATGACTAGTTTTATTCTCTTATACAAACATCGAATTACATCAATTTATATCTACACGATTTGGCAAGTATTCACTACCGTTATGTAAACGCAACACACAACCACGCATAGACGTTATATTATATATAATAAGAGGTAGCCAATTACATAGGCGATTGTTTTATATATAATTTGTATTACCAACATTACAAATCGAATTTTTAACCCTTTGACCGCCAAGGTACCCAAAACAAATTGTCATAATGTATTTAAATTCGTAAAACATTGATATAATTTATCTTTATACATCTTATTGTCGTTATAAATTGGAATTACAAACAAAATTATAATTTGTGTTTATAAATATTTTTCAGGAACTTAATACCTAGTGCAGTACCTACTTTAGTGCCTGTGAAACAATATTTTCTTTTGATTATTTTTACTTATTGGTTTAGGTTAAATTTAACTACATCTTCGTCATAGGCGGTATTTCCAACGTTCACATTAAAGCGCAGGCCACACCGCCAGCTGGCGGGCGAACGAGCGAGCAACGTTTCACCGAGCCTAACTACTTCAGCGACCCAAACGATGTGAACGATGTGAACCGAAGTATGAACAAGCTAGCTCGCCCGCCCGCCAGCTGGCGGTGTGGCCTGCGCTTAGTGGCGGTAAAAGGTTAAATTAATAATAGAGTAGCACATTGGGGAACTAATGGCGCCATCATCGACTGTACCAACGCAATTTCATTGGTTAAAGTTTGTTTGACACTATTGCTAATGTTAATTTAACCCGTTCTGATTGGTTGTAATTGGTACAAACAGAGCTGCTGCCATCTGCTTTCGTTTTGCGTGTGCCTCCCCATTATAAACGTTTTCTGTTAAACATCAATCCTACAATTATATTTCTTAATTTTGATGTATCATCAAAGAATTTGCTCGTTGGTTATGCCAAGCGTCATTCACATTAAATAGAATGACGCTTTCGCCACAGCACAATATCTTTTGACAGTGGTTCAATATCTAATATACAAACAGCTGCATAAAAATATATTTCCTAATAAATAACTTTAAATCCACAAGGATTACAATATTTACAGTTTTTCTGTGAAATTGATAAATTGCTTAGACAACAAACCCTGTATATGATCCTATGAGTAACATGCTTTTTAAACTAATATTAATTTCTGTCTTGTACCTATATGTCATGATTATTTCATTTTTTAACACTAAAATACTAGTAGTGAACAATACTAACATTCTTCTTAAGTTTCTATAGCAATATTTTATTTTACTTTTTTGTCACTTTTGTCGTTTGGCTCAGTACAGTCATTTATTTATGATAAATGATAATTTAAGTACTTTGTAGTTGATTGATAAATTCTTTACTTATTTTATTTCTAATAACGATTATTTTTAATGTATTTTACTTACATACAATTGCTGTCAATATCTAATTTATTGCTTACTTTCTATTTTCGCCGTTATATTTGAGTTTACTGAGCACATTACAATTTGGTTGAAAATACTTGCCCCTTTTATTCACAGTTGAAAAGTGATGTCTTGTTTGTTGATATTTCATATTGTAAAGTTTATAAAAGGCATTAGGACATGTACTGGCTCTTTCACCCTACAATATAATTACACTACTATACTATGAGGTAAAATTTTCTTAATTATACTTATGTTACTTACAAAGCTGATTCTTATTGCTTAAAAACATAACCCATTTTTTTAAAAAGGACGGTAACTATCAATTACTAACGATAATGTGAAATAAATAACAATTAAAAAATTGTTTTAGTACAACTCATTTTACAATACAATTTTCCATGTATTGCAATTTGAGCTTTTAGTTCCATACTTTTATTGTAACAAAATCTAAGGTGTCACCTTATGTAAAATTATCTTAATTTAAATTTATAATTTACAATTCTTAATTATAAATCTGATATTTTTGAGGGTTGTGTTACAAAAATTCTTGATGATACGGGCTAGATTTTGTACTATATTTTCCTGCGTTTTCAATAAAAAAATATTTTTATATGCTAAATTGATTCTGTACAATCAATATTATTAATATATCGGTTTCATGCCATAGTTCCAGAAATACGTTGCGAAAAATACATTTTGAAAATACGGTTCTAAAAATTGCATTGAACTGTACATACATGCTAATTTATACAACACTTAAAAATTATAGTCATTCATACACACATAGTATTTATTTAACATAGGTAGGTATCTCAAAAGCGAGTTCAACTCTAGTTGAATACTAAAACGGTATTCAGTAAAACTAAAATTAGTGTTTGAATGTTTTATAAAATAATCCTGTCACATTGAAATTATTTTAATTAACATAAAATGGTACATCACGAAAATATATATTTTTGTTTACTTATAAATATTTTTTAAACCGGCGGTTTAGGCCCACAGTTATGTGTACTTTGTATGTAAACAATTCTTCCCCTGTACGTGTGGAGCGCGGCCTTGCACCAGGGTCCACGGGAGCACCTCCAGCGTATCTTCCCGTTCCTGGCGCATCCATTGAACCTGAACCTGTAGCCTCCAACGTTGATGCCCATCTTCCCTTGCTTGCTGAGGCAGTAGGATGCGAAAGAGTCAATACCGGTACCGATCAGGCCAACTGCAACAAGTGTTGATGTTAAAATCTAGTAGAAGTTGTTTTTTTACCTATACTTTTAGGCGATTTTGCTACAAATCTATTTATTTATATTTACTATATGCAGGTATCAAGAAAGGTACACAACTGAACTTGAAATTGTTTATTCTTTTATGAATATAATACAATTTAAAACAATATATACAACATTATATTTATTGGCAAATCTTAAGGAATTAAACACTATGACTTAGAAAATGTGTTAACCATATAATGTTCTTGTTTTATTTTTAATTACAGAGTTGGAAGATTAATATCTGCTAATGGTAAAAAAAACAATACATATTAATTTATTTGTACAATTTTCCATTTTTACTAAATTTGTTTTTTCTACTTGCAGTTCGCTTCGGTTTGTCGAACCGCGGCCATCTTGTCGTGCACGTTGGTGACCACAAGTTCATAAAACACGAGTGTTATAGGAGAAAAGTGAGGTGGACTTGCAGCAAACGGATACAACTTGGATGCCGAGCGAGTATCACGACACATAACGCCATGATAGTTAGGTCGTTTTTGGAACATAATCATGATGGACAAAAGTGACAAGGTGATAGTATAGCGTATATAATTACGCATACTATAAAAATAGAATTATATTTTTCTGAATTCGTATTATAATATACCACAACCTATCCGTTGCTGTCCTTCAGGCACCTCTTCTCAGAATGAGAAGGGTTTAAGTCTTAGTCCACCACGTTCGCCTGGTGCGGGTTGGCGGACTTTAAACACCATTGAAAGTGTTTTGGCACCCTCTCGAGAAATTGTATGTTTATGTAAAAAAAACATTGTGATTTTTTCGCATTAGAAAATGAGTTGAAAATGTTTTTAGTTTTAATGTTTTACATATTAGTACTTCTATCTTTTATTGTTATATTTGCTGAACATTTTGCTTTAAAATATGATAGTAACTGGTAGGAGTGGTTCAATTTTAATTTGTAACGCCACAAACGTAGGTTCTGGAGATTATTTTTTAGCGTAGTAAGTAAAATGGTCTTTAGTTTATTTTTGAACCGATCTGAAAGTTCGAATTTTAGTATTAAATTGTATCTTTAAGACTCTTAGTAATGAATTTACGATCATTCCTGTATTTTTGCTACGTATTTGCTCGAATATTAGTTTTTATCTTGACAAGGATACCATTATGCAAATGAATGAACAATTGAAAAATAATAATTTTGTAAGTACTTTTATGGGTTGTCGCGAAGTTGACAAACCAGCCTTCTCTTAATAAATAAGTGCCTTGAGATCTTGTCAAATTATGTGTCTTTAAAATAAAGCATCATGCATTTGATGCATGCTTAAAAATAAGCTTTAAATAAATAGCATTAAGTACATATTTTATTATTAAATGACATTTTTTTAGCTAGTAAGCACACTTCTAAATCACTATTTTTGTATAATGTTGCCACTGTTTGTAATAAAAGTACCTATTTTGAATTTTATTTTTTTCATAATTTTACCTTCAGCTGAGCATTTATTTAATATATGTATATTTAATATGCACTAGGATTAATAAAATTGCATAAATTATTCAATAATTTATTATCACGCAAACAAAGACCTTACAAGGAACTAAAATGAATAACTTAAGTTTTTGTTTATATCTTGGGCGAACTTCTCCATTGAAGCCTTAATAAAATATTTTATGATAAAACAAATTTAGTGCTACTTACTAGATTTCATATGGCAGCCACATTATTACTTAATTATAATACATTCTACATTATAACAATTATATTATTTGTATTTTAAATAAATACAAATCGCTTCCTCGGCAAATGGTATGTAAACATTGGATTAAATTATTTAATAGTCCTAGCACCAATGCCCTATGTTCTAGTACTATACTATAACAAAATTATATACTGTACTGGTCATCAAAACTCTGCCCACTCTTAGAAGAAAAAAGTGAAACGGACATTAAATATATAAACTAATCTATATCATTAATAATGCATGTATTATTTGATAGCCTCACTACACTGTACACACTAGTTGTAACTAGTTTTTTAACAAAAAAAAGTTTACTTAAGTCATTTAATACCTCAACAGGGTTTGGACATGGATCTGATTTTGAGATTTCATCATTCAATGATTATGATCACGGACATTGGCCGATACGCATGCCGACGAAAAAAGACTCGGGAAAGAAATATACTTATTTGAATTGCAAAGTATGTTATCAGAAGAAAATTCGGCGTGAGACAAGTTATAGATGCAAGGGGTGTCAAAATTCACCACCATTATGTCCAACGTGCTTTGAAGAATGGCACCAAAGACAAAGATCACACAACCGCGGTGCGCGGACGCAACGATATTGTCGGCGACGCCGCATTTAGTTACCTTATGCTCTAGCAGCTGGACGTGTATTAGAGCTAATAGATGATTAAAAATATTGATGTATATTTTTTTTCCTGTCACACTTTTAATACATGCACTTCCTTTTTTCCTTTTCAGTTAAGGTGGGCCTATTTTTTATGATCAGTGTTGTCTTAAAATGATTTCTTATAAAGGAACGGCTGGCAACTCTAGGTAAATAATATGACACAGTATAAATAAAACTATGGAATGCTTATTATAAACGCGTTTTTCACTATCTGGAATAATTATCCATAAATTCGATATCGTTTGGGGATCGTCACTAATAAAGGTACCTAATAAATAGACAAGGAATACACTGTTCTTTGTTGTATAGTATATCACAACTGAAAAACATCAATGGAAAACATCTTAAAACCAATCACTTCCGAACTGAGTGCGACTTCAAGACCACGTATGTTGGTTACTACTGTAGTAAAATGTAATCTTTACACTGACGCAACAAGTGTGATTGGCGCGTAAATGAGCGACTGCCTTTGGTTGTTCGATCAAGTTCGCCAATGCGACTCCTTAGTTGTGTCGTACTATACCTTGTCTTTTAAGAGCAACTTCCTCGAATATTTTTACACAACTCACACCCGTAATTCTACTGGATTGTTTTATAACATACTTGAAAAAATAAAAACTACATAATGAGACCAATTATCACAATTTTTAACAAAATCACTCGAACATAATATATTATAAACCAATTAAACAGTTAAAATATTTTATGATAAAATTCGACTAGGAAACTGACACGTAGGTACCTACATACATTTACATTCTAATACGATATCTCTATGCAGAATGAACCGAGGCATAACTGCCACGCAACTATGTTTATATAAAAACTTTACCTTCACGAGAGCCTCGTCTCTCGGTTGTGGCAGTAAAGTCTTCCAGTACCGGCAACACAAATTACTTCTACATTAAAAATTGCGGATGTCGACATGTATGTTGAAAGTATTCGTGGGGGCGTACTATCTTACCCTCTACGGTTCTTATCATAGCCCTGCACTTCCTGCCGTTCCTGTAGCGGCAGTACCAGAGCTGCACCCTGTTTTGACGGTATGCATTGTGTGGCCTGTAGAAATAGCCTTGATAGAACAATTTCGGATGTCCACTGCTCCTTATTATGTGGGCTGACACTAAAAAAGGACCAAAAATGTGTTGCTATTGAGTTGTATTAAAATAAACCTAAGAGATTAAGATTTGTAAGAAACTAATAAAAAAATGCTTTTTGTACATTACCTCATTATTGATGCAAAAAAAAGTTAAAATGTGTGATTATCGAGAAAGGTTGATTTAGTCAGAAGAATAGAAAAACAACTCATTAAAATAAAATTTACTCGTTTATTGAATCGCAATAAAAGCACCCGACATCAATCACGGGGCGGTCTTCGTCGCCCTTGCGGATACGACTCTCCTTTATTAGTTTCTTTATTCCCGAGGCTTAATTCGGCAGAAAGTTTGTAAATATCAGCGGGAGCGACGGCTCTTCGATTTTCGGTCTACAATAGCACGACGAGGAAGCGGCTCCATGAGTTCCGCCAAATGGTTATGGGTCTTTTTACTTATCCTAACAATGGATTCATGAAGCGTCCACACGATGGCATGGCAGCCTTGTCGGTGTCTACGGCACCTCCAACGCGTCATGCCGGTATCGTTGATCAGGTGACGGTAGTAGTAATGTCCGTCAAATAATAACATCGGTCTGCCATCATGTGATTTCTTCATCTCAAGGCCTAAAATAAAAAACCAGTCAAAACAGATTTCGATTGGACATTTAATTTTATCTTGACTTGTGTAGTAGATCGGCTCCTCTTTCGTACCGACCAAGACGGATATCGTGTTCTTCAATATTTTTGTAGGTACATATAATTTCATGCGTGATATCCAGACACAGATTACCTACTTGGAAATCCATGTTTCGGAAAGATGGACGAAAAAAAAATTGGAAATTGTCCAAATCAATGGTTGTTTTTTAATGGTCTTGATAATAACATTCCCTAACGTCCATAAGATAGCTTTGCAGTTGTACCGACCAAATCATGCCATAATTGTAGACTAGATGACGAAAGTAGCAATATTCTCCAACACCGGTTTACCATCATGCAATACTATCTCCTCAAACTCTGAAATACGACCGATCAAATGTGTTTTTTATTACCTAGATTGTTTCCTGATGAACAAACTTTCGATTTGACTGCATTTTTAAATTGGCGAATGAATTAGCAAAAGAGTACGTTAAAAAAATTACCTTTAAATTCGCCATATCGTAAGAAAAGTTGTTAAAACCAATTTCAAAGTGTGGCCCTCCCTCGCCGCAGCCACACCTTAACTTAATGCTCATTTACTCGGAGATAGTTTCTCGAAGCGAGTCTCGTGCTATCTGTGTTTTCACCGTAGAGTCAAAACGAGTCTCGCTGCGAGAAACTATCCTCGTGTAAATCAGCTTTTACTGTGACATTGTTCGTTTCCTCAGTACCTCGTTTCGTACACTACAACTAAAAAATAAAAAAGACTTGAATATTGTATTTTTTTTATTAAACGCAAAAGAAAAATGCTAACATTCACGTACAAAACTGTCTACATTAGTAATATTATGTACAATCGTGTATACCGCTGCATTAATATACTAATTGTTAAAAATCTATAAAGCGGATTCTTATTTACAACTAATCACTTTGCCACATGATGAGTATAATAAAACTTATATACTAAATAACTACCGAAAAGAAAACACAACATCTAATTTTGATTCTAAACCGCGTATTTTTTTGTTGTAGATGAAAAGAAAATAATTTCGTTGTGTTTAAGTTTTCACTAACTTGCCTCATAGTGAGCATAATAAAACGAATTATACACTAAAAGAAAATACGAAGCTAAACAAGTTTCTTTTTCTGAAACGGGTATACCTACTGAAAAGTCTAAATAAAAAAAAAAACATAGTTTAATGACGTTGTTCACTGTGTCATAGACACAATATATATACACAATATATAGATATAATACTGCACTGTGTTACTATTTTCTTAATAAGTGCATACAACATAACATAAACCAACATTTTACAATTAAAGTTAGGCCGCTGTACGCTTTACAATTTTTTACATAACTACCTACATATATATTTTTTTAATAGTAATGAATAGGACTATTTCTCTAACATGCAATATAAAATGTATAACTAAAATACATAAGATTTCATCAAATATTCGCAATTTGAGTAAAATTGTTTCCATTGTTATTGTAGTTGCATTTTTTAATAAACAAGTTTTATATGAAGAATGTATAGGTAACTAAAAAGTACGCTGACAAGATATTTTACCACAAATTAAACTTATGGATGGATCTAAAAATTGTTAGACTAGAAATACGTTCACAGACGCTAACTGTATTCTACTTGACAACATTAGTATCTGACGAAACAATATTAAAATAAAAACTTAAAGGCGGCGACTGACCTGTATCATTCTCATGTAATGTAACATGATTCAAAGTGACCGTTACGATAGCCAGTATAGAAAGCCGCCGGCTGTTCGCCATACGCACGGATGCACTTGATACTCACGTCGCCGTCCGTACAGTGGAGCACGGCCGAACACAGAGTTCGAGCCAAACATGTTACGCGGACTTTAGCAGGCGGCGTAACGTAACAATCTCTTTCCGAATGATACATTACGATCGTATGCTTAGGTCAGTCGCCACCTTTAAATATATAACTTTTACGGTATACAAGATGTGGTGTAAATAGTGGTTCAGCATTTAGAGATCCATACATTGTATATGGAGCTATCACATACCATTATTTGAATCACATAAATGTCTCAGATAAATATTTTTTTTTATATATCAACACCTTGCCTTACTAATTTGGCTGTATTTCAACAAATGAAATTATTGTCTTTTTTATAACTGTTGAATACATGTGCTATCACATCTAAAGAAAATAGGCGATTTAAAAAAATAAATGTTTGATACCTTTGGTAAAAAGTGGTTCAAATTGTGGTGTGTGATAGCTGAATATACGGTGTGTTGACCCCTAAACGCTGAACCACTATTTACGTCAGACCTTGTATATCGCGTTTATTTTTATTTCTGTCCCTATATGAAATGAAAAAAAAGATAAAGACATAAATTGTAATAAAATCACTTCTATGGATCTTATAGGCGTTACTGTAAAACATTTTTTTCATTTTATTTGATCTGGTACAATCAATATATTAACATTATCCAACACAAATATTATAATACACTAAAAACTATAGTATACCATTTGTTTACTAGGTTATGAGATTGAACGATATTTTACACTCCCCACGCTTTACTCAAAAGGTGATCTTGCTTTTTAAAAGACAAAGTCCACAAGGTAGAGTGCGCGTCCAATAACTAGAATCAAAATGGCGTAGACTGCGTGATCTATGTGAGGTTCGGGTCATATGATTCGTTTTGACGAGTTCAAAAGATTGCACTTCGAGTTCAGGGTCTGGTGTTGGAGCTAGGAAGTGGATAGTGGAACTCTTCAGTGGCTACTAGTAAACCTCTTAAGTTTGGCAGTCGACGCTATCTTGGTTCAAGTTATTTAACGCACACTGTACTGGTTTAGTTCCAATGAATATTGTATATTCATATTCACTAAAAGTTCAAGAATGCCAGTACTTGATTTCTCAACTAGTTAAGCAGCGTGTTTGCTTGGCAGACGACCTAAAAACTTATTGTTATTGACCTTTATAAAACGTTAATTTTTTTGTCGATCATCTTCGTCATCTTTATCAAATTTCTTATCGATTAATTACCTAATGGTTATGTTGATCGTTAAGTTTCATGATATAGCTTCCATCCGTGATGGCTATAGCCCTACATTTGTTGAAGGACTTGCAGCATCGCCAGCGCGTCCTGCCTCGTCTGCTGACGTAGTGCCTCATGAACCGGTTGTTGCCTATCATCAACACGTTCCTTCCATTTTGCTCCATGAACGTCGCCAGTCGATACCCTGGAAGCAGTACTGCATATTTTAGTTACATGTAGTTTTATTGTATTTGTGTTAGTGATCATTTATTGTTTTAGTGTGCAATTTAAATGTGAATTATTGGTGGAGCGTATATTTTTCTGTAAAAGTATTAAGTTCGCTCTACGGGTACCTACGGGTTGTTTACTGGCCTTTAACTATTTTTTTTAATAGGGGATGACATACATTTGATATCTTACATTGTAAAACTGCTGTTAGATTTAATACATTTAATGTAATGCCAAGTGTAAACGTTTTATTTAACTTGTTTGAATAAAGAAAAACTATTAAACTTCGTGTTTTTTTATTTAAAATACCAAATGATATGTATGTATTACGATAACATATTTATTTATTTATATTTACACTATATTGTACACCAGGTAACGTATAACGTCATGAATGAACATCTTGGAACTGAATCTTTTTCGTAATAATATAAATTATATTTAACGTTTATTTTAACTTTAACACATATAGCGATTGTAACTCTAGCAAATTCTAAATAACAATGAAAAAAAAACATAGTAAATCAGTAACGCGCTACAAAATAATGGTACAAATAATAAAACAATGGACGACATCTTCGTAAGAGATCGCAAAATACATTTATGTGTGGTTCTTGAGTCGGGTACAGACTGCTGTAATGTAAAATGCAATGTAACATGAAAGGTACGTAGTACGCACGCGTAGAGTGCACGGTTCGTGTAAGGCGTCCACACTGAGAATTCTGTTACATTGCATGATATATTGCGACAATGTGGACGGCAAATTCTTTCATTGCGTGTTACATTTCGTAAGTCTGTACCCGGCTTTAGATAGATAGATAGATAGATATACTTTATTGTACACTAAAAGAAATAAAACAGAAGGAGTACACATTATTAAGAACAGTACAAATGGCGGTCTTATCGCTTAAAGCAATTTCTTCCAGACAACCTTTGGATGGAAAGAATTGTCAAGAAAAATATATAGGGCAGTTTGCAGCATACAGACGTATAATCTATTAATAATCGATAATCAACTAAATCACTAAGTATATTATAATAATACCGGCTTTGTATACAATTCCCTAAGTATGTAGGCACGACAGTTAGGTTAGACAGTCGGGGAATACTAGCGATTGCAAGTGGCCTAGTGAAATCATAAGATAGTGAAATTAATCAATTCCTCATTGCACGAACTTCACTTGACCAACTATCGTCTAACTAATATAAATTCTACCGATCTCAGCTCCTTTCATCGGAATCTTCTTCTTCTTCATCGTGTGTGTGTCGACTAGCCTTCATTAGCCTATTGCCCCTAGTTACAGCCGAGCCTTTGCACCCATTATGCCTTCGAATACATCTCCAAGACATCCTCTCTCCATGACTGTAGTCCTGGCGATATTTGTAACCTTCATGAAGCAAAATCACCGCACCCCTTCTGCTCCTAGTTAGTAGAAATTCTGTACTTTCTGCAATTAAAATGATATCATCACAAAGAGTCAGCATCGAAAATTATCACTCATAGTTGTGGAAGGCAATAAAAAGAAAGTGATGTTTTTAATTAAGTACGATATATTTAGATGAACAGAAATGCCTAAATTCTAGCTTAATTGTCATTGCTGGCCCGTAACTGCGTCCAGTATAGTTTATAGCTTTATTAACTTTAAGGTATAGGTACATCATCATCAAAAAACTATTTAATATAAAATTGGCGTTCCTCTGGTTCTTTTTGCACATAATATTCCAATCTATTACGGTGCATTTAAATATATGTTTTCGTAATAAAAACAGCTGCACTACACCTTTTAACTAGGAATATATTTTAGTACAAAACAGACATTTGAGCAGTATCTATAGTTATTGGAGGTAAATGTGTATTCAGATTGCACCCAGTCAGGCATGCATTATGTTCACGGATTTCTACAAAATAATCACCACACAAAAACTTAAATAATTCAATAAATACAATGTTTTGTTTTTCTTATGAAAACAAAGCTTTTATAAGCACTACATTAAAATTATAATATTAGCTAAACATGTAATTAATTGCTAAAACTTGTGAATACGCATGTATTATTTGCTATCATCAACATTCTCACTAGGTTTGTCTCCAGGAACATTTAGGTTATCAACAGAATTATTGCTATTTTCAACCGGAGTTTCATTTTGTTCTACTTGGTTATTATCTGATTGCGAAGGTTCATTTATATTCACATCATCAGTCACATTAACGTAAAGATTTTCTTCGTTATCATCATGATTTGATTTTTCCTCATTGACAATATCGGTTGTCGAGTGTACCGTCACTATATTTTCAAAAGGTGGCAAAACATGACAGTTTGTTATGTTATTAGTTAATGTTTCTGCATTCGTAAGTGGATCAATTATGTGATCTTCTTCACAGCGACTTACTTCGACTTCTATATTAGGTTCAGTAGGCAGGGACGTAAAGTTAAAGTTTTGTATCACGTTGTTTTCTGCTTGTTTCATCTTTTCTAGTTCGAACTCTTCGCCGTCCGACAGTATTTCAATTGGAGCGTCGTCTCTTACTACCTCTATGACATCATCATCAGATAGATTGTCCTGTACTTCTGTCATTACGTTACTTATACGCAGATTCTCGAGGCCTTCATTAACTGAACCTGAAACAAAAACATAATACATTACAGTGTCTATTGTACATTTCACAATAACTACGTACTACGGGTATTTATAATGAGAGTTATAATAGATCATTCGTTTTAAATTGCCGAAAAGTATCAAAGCCTTAGTGGGATATGCTGAAAAGAACGAGCGGTAACAATGGTGTTGATGTTTACAGTAAAATAGAGGAATGTGAAAAATATATTTTATTGAAAAAAGGAAACATTCTTAGAATATTTTTATATAAAAAAAATAATGTGGGTGTTAGTAAAACACCTCTGCCCAACCCTTCGGGGAATGCAGGCGTTACGTTATGTTATGTTTATAAAAAAATGTCTTTATCGAAATCACATTTCATGTTAAATATAAAGTCGTGACATCTGGGAAAAAATCAATGACAAACAAACATTTACAGGCGCCGAATTTTGATAAATAATCGTAAGAAGACTTTCAGTCAATATAAATTAGTTAAAGTTACATATTGCGCACGCAATACGATTGAAATATTTAAAATATGATCCATATACTTATCACTATGTATAAAAAACATGTATCGTATACAACCCAAACAAAGATATTATGTCCGTATTTAACTAATCTTGTTTTTTATTTAATAATATGGTGCTTTGGGGTAATTACGAACATGGGAATATTCCGAAAATTACGAATTTCTACTAAACCAGGCAATATTTTTTGCTCTGGCAAAATAATAATGCTAGAATGTGTAATGCAATGTAATGCAAAAAATATTGCCTGGTATAGTAGAAATTCGTAGTTTTCGGAATATTCCCATGTTCGTAATTACCCTAAAGCACTATAATAATTAATCTTATTATTAAAATTGCAAAGTACAAAAATAAGCGAAAAAAGCCGACAAAATACATGACAATTGAAACTCAAGAACTTTGCCACCAAAATACAAGCAGGTAAATTAGTCTCATGTACTTAAATCTTAAAAAATACCCGATATTGAGGTGCTTTGGCCAAGCCCATATTATTAACAATCTGGACTATTTTGCATCTGTTAAAGAATAATGGCCACACAACGAAAGCTAGTCTGAAGATAATGTCTGACAAATGAGCGAACCCTCACTCTGAGCATATATTTTTTCAACCTTAAGTTTACTAAGTTCCTTCCTTCCTTATTCATAACATACGGGAAATATGGTTATGTTCATTGGAGATGAGAATCCGTTTGTTAATAATCCTTACTTTACATTTACAACCGAGGGAAGCCCTTTTTGAGCAGCGCCAGTAACTTCTAATTTCGTTCCCATACTCCCGGTAGAATCTGTGGCCGTGAAGTAACAAAACTTGGCCCCCTTTCACAGTGGTGTATATTCGACCTGTTTGGTATCCTGCAAGTGTATAAAAAAACATTTGAATAAAAATTTATTTTATTAAAAGTCATACAATAGATTCTTGGCCGCCTTCATGTGCAGCGGCTGAAATATGCAGTTGTGGGGGGTATGTTACAATACGCACCAGATTTGGCTGACTTTTTATATCATGGTCACCATTGATTTCATTCAATAAAATATGTATCACGCCTAAAATAGTCTGAATCAAAAACGAGGCTCCAGTTTTCTATTGTTTGAGATATGTATGATTGTATGTTTTTGAGAAAAAATATTTCTGGCGATACGAACTGCTATAAATTAAATTATTATTTTGTACAAAATTTTTCTGTTGTACTAAGCCAGTTCTACATATTTAAATTAGTTATATTATCATTTTGGCTTCTTTAGTCTTGTCTTAAATAACAAATATCTTCTGAAGCTGTTTCATCATTTTTAATACTTCTTGGGGCAACAAGTTCAGCAAATAGACTGTACGAGAGTACAGTAGGTAAGTAATAATATATATTTATTTATTATAATAACAAAATAACTATAAAATATTTATCCAATATAACAAATTAAATACTTAGTGCCTCAAAATGAAACATTTCAAAGATTGCTAAAATGATAACATTAATGGCTGTGGTTTCCAAAAATGGCTATGATCTGCTTCCCCATGGTGTGCACCTTGGCCTTGCAAGGTGGATGGCTGTAGTAGGACGTACAATACCATGTGACCTTATCACCAGACGAAGTCTTTCTATTGTAACTATAATTCCCGACGTGCATTATAGTTCCGCCACGTTGAGATACCGAAAACTGGATAGGAGTCACTGCAAATTCGGTAGCTGGTTAGCATAGTGTAAAACTAAAACTAACTAAAGTTGTAGGCCACCTCTGACAGCAGTCAAACAATTAAATGTTAAACGGTACAACAGTTATGACCAGTTTTTTAATTATTAAAATGTAATAAGGATTCGACAGGAATTTCAAAATATTTGCATTCACAACATCGTTTCATATTGTTACGATTTTAAGATTGGTTAAATCAGAATGCTCCAAATTTAAGATGTTACCACGATACTTGGAGAAAATCTATAGAAGACATACGAGTTGGTTGCAGCAAAGGTTTTAACTGATTATTATCTAAGATTATTATGATGATAGGATAAGATTCTTTCGTGGCTATGAACTGTTGCTATTTTAATGTATAAGTTTTAAAGAAGATCATTTCGCACGACAACAATCTGACAAAATTATTAGTTTTCCACATGATCTCTGTCAGCGAAAGGAATTTCAAGTAATTTTCCGCAACATGGCGCAGTATAAAAAAATCTGCTGGACCTTTATCATGTTTCAAGTCCAAATAAAAACTCAAAAGTTTACAACACTGATTTGTATTTTTAATAAAATATTAATTAACGAGATTGAAATACGATTCTAAACGTAAAAGATTCCATTTGATAGCTGCCGGGTGATTATGATCGTTGTTTAAATTTACTATTTCATCCTGTATTGTATGAACTTTTGCTGTGCAACCTGAGTGTGTTGCGCATTTCCAGGTCTTTTTCACGTGGTTTAGGCAATATGTCCGACAGATGAACGAATACCCATTAACTATTAGGTGTCGGGTCCCTCTTGCTGAAGTTCTGAAGAAAACTGTAAAGAAATCGTATTTATTTTGTTTTAAATAATGTCCTGTTTTAGATTTTGTAAAGGTATTTATTTCAGACACATATAAAATGGGTTTAATAAAAATAAATTGGAAGATATCTGTTTAT
Source organism: Amphipyra berbera (assembly GCA_910594945.2). Lineage (NCBI taxonomy): Eukaryota > Metazoa > Arthropoda > Insecta > Lepidoptera > Noctuidae > Amphipyra > Amphipyra berbera. The sequence goes on along the minus strand of OU343128.1, from coordinate 16,109,683 downwards.
TTCATATTGACCGATTAACTTTTATGATTACTACAATATTTGGACATATACGTATACATTACATGAAGAAACACGTGACAACAGGAAAAAATATTAATTATCATTATATACAAAATAAACTATCTTATATCCTTATATATATATATTATCCTTAAGGAAACAATGGGTGTGCTCTGAATACTTTCATCCATCACACGGTGCAGCGCTGCCTGCAGTTTTTTAATCATCCATTATATCAGGTTTAGTTTGGTTTGTGCTCACTTTGACTTTCGAATTATCTACAACAGGCTTGGTTTTAAGCATAACATAATCAGCCCATTTCTGTCCCCTTGCTGGGCACGGGCCTCTTATCAGAATAAGAAGGGTTTAAGCCGTTGTCCATCACACTGGCCTGGTGTGGGATCGCGGAAAACACACACCATCGAGAACGTTTTTTTAAGTCCGCTTTGTAGTCCTGTTTTCCTCACGATGTTTTCTTCACCGTTAACGCAAGTAATAATCAAATTCAGATCTGCACATGAATTTGAAAAGTCAAAAAAGTTGCGGGCGGGTACCGATCTTAGATCCTCCTACATGGGAGGCAAGCGTTCAACCCCTTGGTTTTAAGCATTGCGCACCAAATAAGCAAATTCTTCAAATTATTACAAGAATATCTAATAAAATACTTTACTCAAAAATGCTTGTAATGTGGTCATTATTTTGACAACCTTCTTTGAGCAAAGTCGACCTTTCCGCGCTACTTGAATAGGCGCCAACAAAGTTGTATGGAATTTCATTGCTGGTGAGTTTTAGCCGCCAGCAATTTCCTTTGAAAATCCATTATTGTCGAGTTTTGTTTCAAAAATAGTTTGGTGCAAAAAGTTTTTATACAGAATTTGGCTGTATAGATACAGGCAGTACAATCATTAAAGACTAATTTAAAAAAAAAACTAAGGACCGGGGAGGAAACAAATCGTTACTTTAAATAAATTCTTACTATACTAATCTGGTTTCATTTGAATTACTCGCATTGTTTGAGTAAAGCACTATACAAGCCTTGGTCCGCAATGACTGCGCTGCTGGCCACGCTATGATGGCCTCGAGCTTAGTTTAGCTACGCTCTTGGCCTTCAAGCTCGGTCATCATTGCAGCCCTTGCTGTCCGCGCTATAAAGGCCTCGACCTTCGGTCTCGGCCTTTATTCCAGCTTGTCCATCAAGAGTTGCAATGCTGACCGCGCTGTGATGGCCTGGAGCTGCACTACGCTGCGCTCTCGGCCATCATCAGTGCTGCCGCCAACGCAGTCATTACAGACCGCGGCAGTAATGTACTATTAATTGTTCACTCTAACCCACTCGCCGTCGCTGGTTACAACGAAATGCGGAGGATCATGGTTATGTTTATATTTCCCGGGACCTTGGCTGTACCCTTCATCATCACTGCTGTAAATTGTTGCTCTACAGCCTTTTCCTCTGTTGGAACATTTCCACAGTATTCTACCTGAATGTTTCGACTCGAAGTACCTATTGTACGTGTACTTATCATACATGAGAAGAGGATATTTGCCTCTCGACGGTATAAAGCGGGCTGTAAAAAAATAAAAGTAATTATGGTCAATGATTGATAAAAAAAGTATTCATGACATACATAAAGATAATTAGCCCATTACTGTCCCACTGCTGGGAACGGGCCTCTTCTTAGAATGAAAAGGGTTTAGGCCTTAGTCTACCACGCTGGCCTGGTGCGGGTTGGCAGACTACACACACCATCGAGAACTTTATGGAGCTCACTCAGGTGTGCAGGTTTCCTCACGATGTTTTTCCTTCACCGTTAACGCAAGTGATAATCAAATTTTGATCCGCACATGAATTCGAAAAGTCAGAGGTACGGGCCGGTATCGAACTCGGACACTAGGCTATCACTGCTGCTAAAAAGCAGAAAAAGGTATTACTAAATGTTATTTATTTAAGATACCCTAGCAGATTCATGTAGTCTGTAACTATGTGAACATTGTGCAATAATAAATATGATAAAAGGCGGTTTGAAAATGCAATACACTGTTTAATAAAACAATAGAAAAATATGACCCATTTTAGCAAAGAAATGTATAGAAATAAGCAACATGTTTGCTTTGATCAGGGATCCAACGCGGATTATGCTTTTACGAACCTTAACGGATCAAAAGATATTCGTGCCTTGGTGGGCCACTTTTGCAATGGAGTATAAATATTATCTCGGTGTGTACTTGTATGTAATCATGTGTGTATGTTTGTATAATATATAATGTGTATGCTGTAGGAATAAAGTCAGTATTTACTCATTATTCGGTCTTATCATTTCTGAACCAACCTCATATGCGGATCCTGCCAGAGGCCAGCAAAATATATAACATAATAATATATTACAGCATATTATTATACGAGAGTATTACCAACTCAGTCCTACTCATAATAATAGGTACTGCCGCGCGATTCATAAACGCAGTAAGTAACATTTTGGTCAAAAATGAGTTGTATACCTATTATATTCGTAACCACCATAGGACTGTGATTACGAATATAATGATCAACAAATTTTTGACCAAAATGTTACTGCGTTTATGAATCGTGCGGCAGAATAGAGTGTATTGATTGATAGCTAAATTATATCCACAATATATTTTAAGTTGATTTTTTATTTGATTTACATACCACAGCTTATAAAACAAACTCAATTTAATCTAAGCTAGGCCGAGTTCAAATTGACATTACATAAAAAAACTCATCATACTTAAAATTTGTAAAATGGAATCTTTTCTTGCAAAGCAATCAGTCTCAACAAAGGCAATATCAATAATGCTATTTATTGATCAGACTACAGCCGTAGGTTTTCTGAGCGAAGTAGCAAGGCGAATGGTTGATAAAAACCCACCAATAAGATAGCGTCATTTTTCTATCTTCGTTTAGTCCAGCTCCGATGGAGTTTACCTGATCGCAACGGTATCAAATCTTCTTCCATACCAAATGACGTAATATTATACGTAGACCGGACACTATCTGGTAGACATAGGTATATAATGAATACACCAATGGAGCATTTTTCAAAAATAAAATTGTCTGGTATCATGGATCTCCTTTGAGAGCTTTCTATTTAGTGGTGGTTTGGTATCACAAACGATGCATGCTCATTCGATTTTTCTTTTTGTCAAATATATGAAATTGTGATGACGTTTACATTTTGACTGGTCCATTTGGAATGCTGCTCCCAGGCCGCCATGTTGAGATTGATTTATTAATACGGGCCTAAAAGTTTACCGATGCTTGAACCATTGCCCGTCCTTGGTTACTATGTAATGAGGAGGGTCATGATTGTGTTTCGATTCACTTGGATTATAGCGGTCTTCTCTGCTGGTGACAGTAGCTTTGCAGCCTTTTCCTTTGTTGGAACACCTCCAAGAGGTAAAACCGTATTTCAATCCTCTGTCCCTAGTATAAGTGTAGCGATTATACATAAGCATCTGGTGTATTCCTTTCGATGATGGTAAGAAGTGGACTGTAAAAAATGACACACGGTAAATACAAATATTTGACCACTGACGACACGGTTGGTGCAATGGCTGAGTATTTAGCATTCAGAATCGCACGGATCGAAACAAGTATCTATTTATGTGGCCTACAGATAATTGGACGTAGTTAAGCAGAAAGGACTCAACCCACACAAAATCACTTTTGAGTTATCGACATTTTAAGTCAGAGTGGTATTCAGATTTTATTACTTCGTTACACATCCTTGGCAAAATCAATCGTATTATTATTATTATATCTATAAGTTGGTTAATTATTATATTGCGTTTTTCTAGACTTATTTAGAAAAATATAGGATTGAGTCCTTTTTGTTAAATATATATTTTGATGATGCAGTCTTCATTATAATTTATCAATAACGATCCAAGTAATAAACAGGATGAAAGTATACCTTCTGTTTCAATAAAAAATCATGTATTTTACAGTAAAATATGTATTAACCTAAACAAGACATATTTTTCTTAAATTAAACAAAAAGTAGGCACGCAATACCCCTCGAAAATGTATCACTCTACCCATGCTAATCTGTCTACCCATAATTCTCACTATCCAGCGCTGACAACATAACAAAATCAGGTTCACATCTGTACCCATCTACATCCTCCACAATATTGCTATTAACTTTGAGAGATTTATAGAACTCTATACAGTCTTTGGGTATTAAATCTAACATAGATATTAAGTCGTCCAACTTTGCTTGTGCTATTTCTTTGCCATTTGGCCAGAGCAATTCGAAGTCCTTTTCTGATATTAGTAGAGATCTTCCCTCCAGTTTTTTCTCAATGTTAAGTTCTTGAAAAAGTCCATTAACACATTTCATAAAAATAGAATATTTAGCATCCTTTTTCAATAATATCTCCTTAGTCTTTAGCCAGTTTACTTTGTCCTTTGTTGTAAAAGATTTCCATTTATATTTTTTTCTCAAGTTTACTTGTTGAGATGAAATCTTCCTTCTTCATTCTGTAAATCACAAGAGGATTTTTCTTCTCTTGTCTCTCTCTCTTCATAAAATCTAAATATTCTTCTGCCGTATAAATCCTTTGATGGTATTTCAGTTGATACTTGATTTTAGAAAAATCCGTATGTTTTGGCAGGAATGTGTGCCCTCATTCTAGGTATTTGAATGTTATGGTTTTTAGATTAGGATTATTCAAAACAGCTTTCAGCATGATAACAATTTTTATATTGCGATTTTGACCGCCACAACAATCACTCCACAATACGAGGTCTTCAAGCGTCAAGATTGTTTTTTATGTAACGTACTAGACATGGTCCCACTTCTTGAGATCCACTCCCAGCTTCCCCTTCGATCCAAACGTTACAGCGGCCAGTGTCGCTGGAGCCGACGCGTATTCCACTGTTGTACAACCATGACTGGCTCTTAAAGAACACAATGTTTGTTGGTATTCGGGGAAGTGGAAGAAATTTTTCTAAATCGATTGTTAGACATTCGAAGTTTTTATCTTTTTTTGCTTGCAATACATCTTCATTCATTTGATTTCGTAGGTCTTGGGCCAGTTTAAGGTGCGCTTCCTTTTCTTTCTCTAATTTTAACACACCTATTTATTGCACGTGTCCTTTTTCAAAGTTTTACAACGCAGATTGAAATTGGTATAAAATATACGTTTAAGTGTTTCGAATGAAACCGGCTTTTTCGATGTGCCATATACATTTTTTACCTCGTCTATGTAAAGCTCATAGATTTTTTTTATAGTCATGCCCAGATTTAAGTATTGGCGGTCGCTATTGTTATCTCTTCTATAGTGGGACTCATATTTAGGCAGGGAATTGATGACTTTTTTAATGAATTCAACGTCATCCTGTGGCGTTCTATTCCACCCACCTTGTGTCTTACCCCTTTGGTCATTCATTAAGTAACCAGATCGTTTTTTCTTTAGACAAGCATCAACTTTATTTGAAGAAATCTGGTAGGTTTTTAAAAACATATCTTTGCATACTTCGATGTCACATATAAAATAATTTCTTCTGTACGCTCTTGGTTTCTTCTTTCCTGTTTTGTTATTTTTTGTGACCGTATATGACCTAACCTTTGGAATTTCTTTAACATTGTTCAATATATATAATGTTTGCGCTTCGTACGATCCCAGTGATATATATTTTTCAAACCCTTCTTTCCTTTTTTCCTGTGAAACACGGGTAAAACATTGTTTGATACATTTGCAAGCGTAGTCATAAAATACTTTAGATTCCACTCGTTTGTTTTTTCCATTGTATGGTAAATTCTTGTATTTTAGTTCCTTTCTCTGAGCAAGAGTATGATCAGGATATTTTCTTTTGCGTCCTTTTCTAGGTCGAACGTCCTCACGTTCGTTTTGCGTTTCCAAAAAATTAGAGTCTTTATTTTGAGTTTCTAAATTAGTGATTATACTGTCTGCTGTTTCATCATTATTAGGTATATCTCGACCAGTGACATGATTTGTATTTGTGCTACCGTTGAGTGTGTTCGATAATTCACTGTCTGTGCTTGCTTTCTGACTTTCCAAATTATGCACCATGGCAATATGAGTTTTTACCGACGGTCTTGGGATACCGTCGTCAGAATCATCTTCACTTTCTAGTATGTAACATTTTCGACGTTTGTCATAATCCGAGTCGGTATCACAACTATAATCTGTTTCTTGGTCCTCATTGTTTTTCATTATGTTTCTATCATGTTTTTCAGGCATTTCATTTCCTCTTGTTTCCGTTGCTTCTTCGTTATTACCTACTTTACTCGTATCGAGTTCAGTAAATTCTTCTGTGGTTTCAAATGTTTGGCTCAAACTAACGAAGACCTCCAAAGTTCTTGGATACATAGGATGTGATGAATTTTTACGCTCAATCGTCCTAGATGCAGCTACTAAAGGGGTCAGGGGTGAGTACAGATAAGCCGCTGTTGAATCCACATCGCCTGAAAATAACAATTGTGTATGATAGCATAAGCACCGCAAACCTAAGTCTAAGGCAAAAAATAGTATTGAGTTTTAGGGATGGGTCCCTAGTAAATGAAAAACGTGCAGCTTGGATTAACTATAATTTTATACTGACAATGTGATGATGGATCCAAAACAATGAGTATGACAGAATTTCAAAAGTTTATAAATTAAAATTTCGATGAGACAATTTAGATGGCCAACCAGTGATAAAAAATAATTCATGAAGGTTGTATGTAATTCATTGTACGTTGCAAGTTATTTGTTAGGCAAATACCTATATAATTACTTTCACACAATCGTCTCAGATGAGGGTTTAAGAGGGCTCAGCAGAGGTATGTACAAAGGGGCCACTGGCCAATCCACATCATCTGAAAATATCAATTTTGTAGCATAAGCACCGCAATCCCAAGCCTAAGGCAAAAACTTGTTATAGTACAGAATCCCAGTATAGAACGACCTTCACCGAGCTGGTTAATGGATGAGAAGTATTTTATACATACATACCTTTTTCCCATGGGGGTAGGCAGAAACTATAGAACGCCACATGCTACGACTCTTACATACCCCTTTCGCTTCATCCACATTCATACATCTTGTCATACACGCACGCCGGTTGAGAGTACTACGCACCTGACCTTTGTGAAGAACATCACCAATAACATCGATGTATGTCCTTCTAGGACGTCCTCTACCGGCGTTCCCATTAACATCCGCCTTATAAATTCCTTTTGTTAATCGCCGTTCACTCATTCTCTCAACATGGCCAAACCACCTAAGCATACTCCTTTCAATTTTTGTCACTACATCATCTTTTAAACCGCAACTTTGTCTAATCTCTTCATTTCTCAATCTATCATTCAAAGTTACACCGCACATACTTCGCAAGGAACGCATTTCCACGGCATTTATTCTACTTTCATGCCTCTTCTGCCACGACCAACATTCACTTCCATACATAAGCGTAGGTACCAACACACCATTATGGACAGCCAGTCGTGCCTTTTTTTGGACATCGACCGGCTAGCCACAACCACGTGCAAAGCATTATTTCCCGCATTTGCTCTCCTTTCCACATCTTCGTCAATCTTACCATCTCTTGTAAACATGCTTCCCAAATAAACAAACTCATTCATCTGTTCAATACTTTCATCTCCTATCTTTACTTTACACTCAGATACATCTGCATCTCTTTCAAAAACCATTACTTTCGTCTTGCTTACATTAATTTTCATCCCTTTCATATTATATGCTCCATTCATCATAGTTACCATGTCTTGCAACTCTTCCGCCGACGATGCAAGCAAAACTTGATCATCTGCGTAGAGAAGACATTTGACAGACAACTCATTCATTTTCAATCCACACTCACTCCCTTTTAAATCTGTCAAACAACTATCCATGTATAGGTTGAACAGCCATGGAGACGCTACACATCCCTGTCTAACACCTCTGGAGATGCCAAACCTGTCTGTGAACGCCCCATTTATCCTAATACAAGCACTGGAATCCCTGTACAGCGATTTCAGTGCCCGCATCAAGCGCCAGTCCACCCCGTACAAAGATAGTGTCGACCACAATTCTTCCCTCCACACACTATCATAGGCCTTCTCCAAATCAATGAAAGCGCAGTACATTTTCTTGGGCTTTGCCAGATGTTTTTCGGCTATGCACCTCAAGGAGAAGATCTGATCCATACAGCCCATCCCCTCTCTGAACTCTTTTTTTTTTTTTTTTTCTCGGTGGAAAATCCTCATGGATGTCCCTCGCCCGTGGAAGGCGAGGGGGTCTGCCGGACTCTTACCGGCTAAAAACCAACGGTGTTCCTTCTCCTGACCGTACGGCCAGGGTCGCGGGATTCACAAAAGCATGCACCGCAACCCCGGCAGGTCCCGGTCCGCCAACCCATGGCGGACCTCTCCTCTGTGGGGCCTTGCCCCACGCCCTCCTGAGAAGCGCGCACGGAACACGGCGCGCCGCCTTCTCGAGCCTGTTACTGGTCGGGCGGCGAGTCCCTCTCTGAACCCTGCCTGAACATCCCATACTTTCTCATCTGTTATTCTTATCACTCTGTTAATTAAAACTTTCGCATATAGTTTGCCGACCACACTCAAAAGACTAATGCCGCGGTAGTTTTTACACTCCTGCTGTGAACCTTTTCCCTTATATAGTGGTAAAGTATTTTATATCAAATTAAATATGTCACTAAATATATTGCAAATGGATTGACTAAAAAAAAATTCAGTCCAGAATGTTATTGCCTTTTCGACATGGATATGCTCGACAGCATAAAATGTGTGTTTAATTCTTTTTATATTGTTCTTTCTTTGTTTATTGTATTTATGCTGTCAGTGTTCTTGCCTGAATAAATTAATTTTCTTTCTTTATTTTTTTACACATATCACTGGTTTGATTAATAGACAAATTCCATACCAATCGAAAGTATGAAGCGTATAGAATATGCAAACGATAGGTTGACAATTTTTTTCCCGTCACAACTCTTGGGTAGGCAGGTATAAATGCTGTGTTTATACCTGCCTACCAAAGAGTTGTGACGGGAAAAAAATGTCAACCTATCGTTTGCATATTCTATAGGCTTCATACTTTCTATTGGTATGGAACTTTTCTATTAACCAAACCAGTGACTTGTATAAAAAAATAATTTACCATATTCTGGACTGAAATTTTTTAGTAAACCTATTTGCAATATATTTATTGACATATTTAATTTGATATAAAATACTTTTCATCCATTAACCAGCTCGGTGAAGGTCGTTCTGTACTGGGATCTTAGACTATTAGTATTGAATTATTAATGTTACCTTTTTTTTGGAATTATGCAATTATTTACTTCCACACTCAATCGTCCTAGACACGGGCTTAAGAGGGCTGAGCAGAGGTGTGTATGAAGGAACCGCTGGCCAATCCACATCATCTAGCAAATTTGTAGCATAAGCACCGCAACCCCAAGCTTCAAAAAATTGTTAGTATTGAATTATTAGCAATCAAGTTTATGTTAGGTTTGTTTTTTGGAAGTAGGCAAATATTTACATGCACTCTAAATCGTCCTAGACACGGGCTTAAGAGGGCTCAGCAGAGGTGTGTGCGGAGGGGCCACTGGGTAATCCACATTATCTGAAAACAAAAATATTTGTATGATAGCAAAGGACATGTTATGAAATGGGCTTAAAATATTTTTATTTTTGAACCACTTACATGTGCTGTTTTTCTGATAGGGAAAACTGTCTAGGATGTGGTTAAAAAACATTTCTTTTTTAAAAAGCACCATTATTTAATTAAAAAAATATTTAAAATCCTGATATTTTTTTTTGTTAAAAACTGATAAAAAAAACTGATATGTATCATTTTTAAAAGCATAATATTTATCCTAATATTAAATCAATATTAAACGGCTTAAATTAAAATAATATCAATGAATTAACTCGAATGATTTGGATGTATGACATCGATTCCTTTGTCTCAATAGAATAAATGAAAAGATTTACTGTCTGTCAGCAAGTTTGTCACTTGTCATTGTCAGTTATGTCATCAATGTCTGGTCATGTCAAAGTTGTCAGTAAAATCGCTATCTATTGTGGTTGTTTACTGAATTTATAATTTTTGTTTTACTTGATATTTGCGAAATTGTGCTAATTTACGCAAAAACGCCATAATACAACAGTTGAATAAGTTGAATTGAATTTGACATTTTTGACAATGACAATAAATGTCATACAATGGAAGTGTTGCCAGAATTAATAATTACTGTGCGTTGTATCTTTATTTTTTTTATTCTAGTTATTTAAATTTAAAAAACAATAGAAGGGTGCTTTTAAAAAAAATATACGAAAGCTCCATATTTTATGTACTTTCATAAAAATATAATATCTTCTCTGTTCACAGCCAAAGCCCAGCTTCCATAGAAAAATATAACATGTCCTTTATAGCAAATTTTGGTGCTTACACCCAATAGGTAAATAATTTTACCTATTGGGTGCTCACCTTCCTTCGCTATCTTCACGCTCAATCATCCTAGATGCGGGTTTTAGATGGCTATGCAGAAGTGTGAAAGAGAAAGATAAACATCATTTGAAAATAACATTATTTTTGTGTTAGCGTAAGCACGGTAACCCTTAGCTTAATAGTTTAGTTTTATTATTAGTTAGTTACTCTTAGCATAGCAATCATATTAGTTTAGTTAGTATTTAATTATTTAGTGCACCAACGTTATTACTGTATTTTTTGGAATTGCATCCTCACTTTTTTGGGAACTTCGAACCTGCAACAAAGTGGGGAAGTTAACCGACGTGAGACCAACACCAACGGCATTAGGTAGAACTGAAATGACAAAATCTGCCCTATTTTCACATTTTTGTCCAATTATAGAAATACATTTTATAAAGTGTCATAAAATAAAAATCGTCGTGGTACAATATTATACCTACATCACAAGATATGCACAGTCGGTGCCATAATAATATGTATAGTTCCTTGGCGCGTACAATAGCAACTTAATTTAGGTTATAATTTATTCATATATGCACACCTAGCAGCAAGAGTCACACAGGTCACACTATGTCAAACACAAATCCTATTCCCGAGGCAGAAATATCACTGCCAGCCTACGGTTTATAACTGGAATATCGTACCTATCTACCTATAAATACTACAGTCGTAATAATTAAAAACAAAATGTTTACATACTTACCTGTTCCTTCGGCGACATTCTCTTCGGTATATTCTATTACATTGTTAACATCCTCTGCATCTGTGAAACGATTTTATCTCTAAATCTTTCTATAAAAGAATCTAAGTAATATTTTTATCACCATGTCGACATTTTATGTTAAAAAATTAATAATCAAAATAACTTACGCTGCGATAACTCTTCTTTTTTATTGGAATTGCCTAAAGCACTTAATATTATTCTAAAATGAAAATTTATTTGCTTGAAGTATGGTGCATTACAATCTGCTGGTACCTATACATAGGTAATTTAGTTTAATTTCACATATTTCGTCGGGAAAGTACAATTAAAATTTAAAAACATTATCACATTTACTAATTATTTAAGAATTAAAAATTGAAATGTCCACAGAATCAGATATTATAATGACAGTTAAATTAAATATTCGACACAAAGAAATCTTTCATATTATAAAACCACTTGTCTACAAGTCACAGTTTTGTCTTAAATAGCCGCATAGGTAATTCTCTTATTACTCTGGGAAGTTTATTATTTTATAGTCATAATATAACAGTTTTTGAATAATTGCTGTACTCCTCTGGTGATATCTGTACACAGTGTCAACAACCGAACCATGAAAACCGTCACCACAAATAGTGGTACCAACTCGACAACAAACCAGCACGGAGTTAACGACAATAATCAACAATTTTTTCGAAAAGTATTTGTAAACCAGAACGAAATATTGCTGCAAATCGCCACAATGCAATAAAAAATACAAACAAAACTGTGGCGATATTAAATAAAAAATCGGAAAATATGAAAATCGAACTAGTAAGTAATGTTAAAGGTGTAGAATGATGTCATTACACAACTAAAGGCTCATTTACACGGAGCAAGTTTCTTGAAGCAAGTTTCATGCTGTCTCTGTTTTTGTCATAGAGAAAGACAAAGGCAGAACGATTCTTGCTTCGAGAAACTATCCTTGTGTAAATCAGCCTTTATATTTACTCATTTTACCACATATATCAGTATACAGTGAAGATGCCATAAAAAGAATTACATATTGTACGATCGTAAAACGTATCATAGAATACGTCACCCCAATTTGTGTATCAGCACATGATATGCGAATTTATAAATAAAAACATCATATCAAAATAAAAAAAACAACATTATTATTACTCTATCAATATTTAATTTATTTCTTATGTAAGACAAAATAAATTAAGTAAATAACATGCCAACACCAAAAATATATAACATAACATCACACCTGTATTCCCCGAAGGGTTCGGCAGAAGTGTATAGTAACACCCTCATTTCGCCATCATGTTTAAGTCCCATGTAATAGGGGCCGAGCTTATTACCATCAACCGGGCACAAATCCAAACTCCGGGCTGCTACTGAGGAATTCCATGCGGAAAAACCCAGTGACACTGCCCGATCTGGGGATCGAACCCAGGAGCTCACGATCAGCAGCCGCGCTTGCCACGGCTAGACCAACGAGGCAGATAAAAAATACATGTTTAAAAAAAAACAATGAGTCAATTTGACCCTGTAGATCTCGTACTGGCGATAAAAAAAACACGACTCCAGTTTGATCAACGGCACACTCAACACAGATTACACGGAAGACGACCAGGACTTAACATAAATTACAAAAATGCATCTAAACAGTGTCAGCTTAACCCATGTATAACCAAGGGTTGATCATATCCTGTACTTAGGGCCGGTTGTTTCACGACTACATTACTAACGGGTAACAGTGAAAAATATCGTTAACGATGGTTAAATAAAAATAAGCGTTGTTTCACGCTTTGTCGTTCTTGACATACGTCAAAAGACATACAACGCTCTGCCTTTGACGGACGTTAAACATCCTACGTAACAGTTAATATTTGACTAACGTAATGCTTTTACCATAGACTGTGCTTTTACTGATCGTTTGAAACAACCGGCCCTTAAAAACAAATAAAGTAAAAAGAGCAAATTTTTTCCGCTACAAATATCTACCTCAGTACAATTTTAAAGCAAAAAGTACTTCGTGCATAATTAAGTTGTTTATTTTACTACAGTACCGACCCACCAGTACGGGAGTCCGACTCACGGATGGTAAATTTTTTCTACATATTTCAGATAAGATTAGCTGCTCATTTTAATCCATTCATTGTTCTTGGTAAGTACGTAGTTTGGAGGGTTGTGATCATGATCACATCCTCTGGGACCCGGGTTGGACCCGTCACCTTTGGTGTAGATCGTCGCTCTGCAGCCTTTACCTCTGTTTGAGCAGTACCAAAGAACTTGGCCTGTATGTTTGGAAAACCACTGCCGCTTAAACGTGTAATAATTATACATTAAAAGCGGGTATTTGCCTTTTTTCGATGGTAGTAAGTGCACTGAAAAAGAAATGAAATAACATGATTATTAAATGATCAAAATAATTCAGAAAAAATTCTGATACCCGTGAAAGCTATCAATAATATAATACCGATACAAAAGTAAATATAGTCGCAAGCACGTAAATTGGCAAGAGTAGAGAAGAAAATTCCTCTCCTTTCTTTCTTTCTTTCTTCAAAATAGACATGTTTAAAAATAAATTATGGCACCATAGAATAATGACAAGAAAAAAACTGAGCATTTTTTTGTTTTACTCAGTGTACATGCGCAAACTTACTCCCACTAGGCCAAAATCTTGGCAAGTTACGTGCAACTGTAGTTAAAAACATAGTTTTAATCCCTTTTGCCTTATAGCGTAGACACATACGCATATCGAAGCGTGCATTGAATCCGCAGCCAGTCACTTTCTATTAGTGCACTTGCATGAAGCGAGTGCCCACTGCCGTTGAGACGAGTTCGCGTGCTGTTCGCGAACGCGTCATTGCTCGCCCACAGCTCGCGAACTAATCACCTTTTACGATATTCAAGGCAGTTCTAGCCGGAGTAAGCCAAATCTACTCGTACCTACCTTCGAATCGTTCTAAACAGCTGTGCCTAATTGGTAACAACAAGGTGTAGCCGCACTACGGCTTTTGACTGTAACACACATATAAAAACGCAAGGGTGTAGATAGGTCATTAAAATAAATCAACGTCACTACGCAATTTTGGGTAAATAAACTTTCATTATTTAACAATAAAAAATAAATTAAACACAAGGGTCCGATTTTACCAAAGCCAGATGATAACCATTATCGTCGTTATAAATTTTGTAATTTTTTGTATACACAAGGTAATAACAACAAGTAACAATTTCAAACTATTTCCTTAGATAAAAGTTATCTGACGTTGGGTAAAATCGGCTCTCAAACACACTTAAAAAAATAAAAATAGTAAAGGAATCTCTTCCTTTTTCTTCATTTGTCCTTTTCTATTATCCATCGTCCTGTCTCACTCCTGGCTTTGGGGGGTTTGTGATTATGTTCGTTCTTTGGCTCTATAGTATCTTCATACGTATGGCAGTAAGCCTGACAGCCGAAATGTGTCCGGACACACCGCCACAATTCTTTGCCATTCTGGTTTAGTCTGACCTTTTTATAAACGTGCTTGTTGAATCTTAGGATAGGATTTTTTCTTCCTATGTTCATCAATTCGATTTCATCTGAAACAAAATTGTTTTTTGATAAAAAATATATTTAAGGGGATTTTCTTAAAGGTCCGTTGTCTTTATCCTTTTCGCTCAGATCAGGAAATGAAGAACGTGTATGTCGGCGCTTGATCATCATGGTCGTAAAATGACGACACAGTTTAAATACCATACCACAAAATAATAAAACACATAAAATAGCACAATTTATACAACATTATAATTATATTGTGAAGGACGGCACATTTGTCATCTGTCGAGCATACCATTGTCCCGGTGAATCCATTCGTCATATTATTTCTGGTTGTTCTTGTCTTGCTAAGGGCGAGTATTTGCACAGACACAGCATAGTTGCTAGGATTATCCACCAGTAACTTTCTCTGAAATACAACCTTGTGGACACAGAAGTACCATATTACAACTATGTGCCCGACCCAATTCTCAAGAATGGTCATGTCACATTGTATTGGGATCGATCTATCATCACCGACAGGACTATTGTTGCCAATAAACCGGATATAGAGGTGATAGATCGATCGGAACGCGGCGCAATGATTGTTGATATCACTGTCTCGCATGACGAGAATCTTGTGAAAGCCGAGAATCATAAATAAATTAAATACCTTGATACACGAAGTTGTCGACATGTGGGAGATTGACTCAGTTAGTCATCGTGCCGATAATCCAGCCAATGGCTTAATAGCCCATAGCCTCGACCAACATCTGATGAGGCTCTCGTTGGGGGGCTGGGTCCTGATGCAGAAAGCGGTACTTCTGGACACGGCGCGTATTGTTAGGAAGTTACTCTCTTTGAGGCCGTGACCACTGGTAGGTTGGACCGTGCTCCCGAAGTCGGTGGGCTATTATTTTTTATATTTTAAAATGTTTTTGGTTCTTTATAGATATTTAAAAATTAAATATTATGAAAATAATTATAAAGGGTATAATATAATACAATATAAAGGGGGATAAGAAAAAGAACTTACTCAAACTTCACGATGTTTATTCAACTGTCGGCGAACATACTCGTAGAATGAATCAAATCATAACATTAGGTACATGGGTATCCATAATTAAATCTTTAACGGATATAAATCAAATCATGTCTAAGGCTGGTATGCCATTCGCCCGATATTTTTTTCTAATGTATATTTGATCAAAGAAACAAAAGATTTAAGTAAAAATTACAAACACAATGACTTTGGACAAAGATATTGCACGCGTGGCATAATATCATAGACTAGTATATGTATTTGGCATAATATTATCAAAAGAAATCCAATTCATATAATAAAATTTATGGCGGAAGTAATTCAAATCACTTCTTATTTAAAAATAATATAATGTATACTGAAATCTGACAAAGGTAAAATATATTTCTCATTTAAAATAAAAGTGACCTATTAAACTTAAACGCAAGTTAACATAATAATACATTTTAAATCATAACAAAATTAAACCAGATTTATAACGAAAACAATAATTATAAAATTCACTTTGTGTTTATCATTAAAAAAAAACTGTTTTTATGATAAATGAACAGTTTTGCGCCCATACGTATGTGAGATTCAAGTTTCATTTCCCGGGATATCAAATAATAACGCTCGGGAACACAGATTTTGAGTTCTGCTTAGTTGTAAACACGTTTTTCCTTCGCAAAATGAACAAAATAAAAACGGGTTCGCAAGGATTGCAGTCTTGTGCCCTCTAACTATTTATTACAATATGTCAATAGATTCATATTTAAACTTGCAGCTGCCCATTATCCTTAGAAGAGAAGATTCTACTTCGTCACAATACCAGGACCAGGTGAAAAATGAATGCAAAATGAACACAGATCAACAACATTTAATTATAAAATTAAGTTAACATTATCAAACTTTTTGGTATCATTTGGAAGGATCCATCGTCTAGCCTTCGTTTTGTTTTTGGGAGGATCATGGTTATGGTCATCATTGAGATCTATTTCATCTTCATCAACTATACAGGTGGCCTTACATCCCTTGTGGATCATCACACATCTATAAAACACTCTCCCAGACCGATTTTTTTTTACTCTTTTGTACACTTGGTTCTTGATAAGCATCACTGGGTATTTCCTGCCTGTTGGTAAGTATTTGATGTCTAGAAGAAGAAATTGTGTTAGTTTTTTAACACTTTGACATTATTTGTAATGATTTATATTACACAATGCCATATCAAAATATTGTAGAGGGCTAACTTTCAGCAGAGGATTTTTACGTATTGATGAGATGATATGATACCACAAAACAATATCCTGAAGGTGTAACATCAAATACAATATATAAGCTTGGAAATGTAGTTAATAATACTGTCCTAATACAAATTGTTCGACTGACTTCAGAGTGGCCAAAAAATTTGGCGAGAACTGTACATCTGATTTAAAGAAACAGTTGGGACATAGCAACGAGACCTCCGTATCCGCCTTTACCAGCTAAAGATGTTCACTGTCTAGTCCTCTAATAAATTATAATATATTTATCGTTATAAAGTGTTTTACTATCCACCACTACCAGGTCTAACCTCTTTTTTCGTCGTAATTACGTCATGACAATGTTTCAGAGAAACCAATCTTATATCTTTTAACTAAGTCTGAATTCCAAGAAGTTTTGAATGTCAGTCCTGTCCGCACCTCTGACTTTTCGAAGTAATATGCGGTTCAGTATTTGATTATCATTTCCTTTAACGATGAAGGAAAATATCGTGAGGAAACCTGCACTACTAAATAGGATCCAAAAAACGTTCTCGATACTGTCAGGCCAGCGTGGTGGACTAAGCCTTAGACCCTTCTCATTTTGAGAAGAGGCCCGCACCATGCAGTAGCACAGTAATGGGCTTGTGACGAAATCTATCACACCAAATGCGAATTAGGCAACACGACGATTGTCTAGCAGACAACAGCGACAATAATGACAACTCTCAAATATGACGTCACAGAATCCTGCATCGCGATATCACGATTTGATACGCAGATAGTATACGAGATTAGTCGGAAGACGGGTACCAAGCCGAAAGGGTGTTAAGTACCTATAATAAGGGATAACTTTTGTTCTACAACTTTCCCCAAAACTATAGTTTAAGAGGAATAGCTTTTCAAAGATTTCGTAAAAAATATACTAAAATCTATCTGTCCATAGCTAATATCAGCTGTGTTTACTATTTAGGTCATATTTAGGGTCACGGATTAGAAACTTGATTTTCTGAATTCATAACTAAAGCAGGTATAATTATTTTTTGAAAAAACTAAAATAAAAATCTTTTTGCATGCTAACAAAAATTATCCAATTTGAAATTTTAACACTTGTTTTAAAATAGTCATCAGTGATACTTTAAGTGGCCCGCGGCTTAGTACCTCCTTTCCGACTAACCTTGTAACATATATACAACTTCCCAACATCCATCGTTGGGCACTCACACTGTTAATTCAGCCCTCATCAAGCTGTCTCCCTCCCAGACCACCCGCCAGCAACGCCCTAAGCCGAGGTCCGAGTCCCATTAAGGGTCGCCCTTAGTGCTGTTATTGCTAGTAGTCATGATGTTAGTAGTAGTAATAGTAGTTAGCTTAGGTTAAGTATTTTACTCCCCATTGGTTGGAGACCCTTGGGGTCTCGCCAATAACTGCCCGGTTACGTAGAAACGGTCCGCAAGACCATATACAAGCAGCCGAATTAAAAAAAACAACCTGGTTGGAGGATCCTCCCTTTTCGTTGGGGGAACACCATACCTCGTTCCTCAATAGGATTCTTTTGCTTATGCAGTATTTCAACAAAAAAAAAGTATTTTTCTGTTTTTATATCTCTTTATGAACACAATAATATCTGAACGTACAAAATGTTTTTAAATGTAAACTAAAATATAAAACTCAAATTCATTATGGTAAGTAAAAAAATGAATGCATAATTATTATGACTATTGTAATATTTTACAAATTATATTTACTTATAACGAACATCAGATTGAGATTTAAGTCTAATCTATTCCATAGGTATTCTGAACCTTCAAAGAACGAAGAACTAACACGCTAACTAACGTCGTTATTATTTATAACAATTAGTATCATAATATTTAACATAAAAAAATGCTATAATCTAGATTGAGTACAAAACTAATACAATTTTGTACATTTAATTTTGTAGTTCTAAGCCAAATACAACTAAAATATAAAATATTAAAAAAAAATATGATTATCACTTGCATTAACGGTGAAAGAAAACATCGTGAAGAAACCTGCACACCTGAGAC
The DNA here is from genome assembly GCA_910594945.2 of Amphipyra berbera. Taxonomy (NCBI): domain Eukaryota; kingdom Metazoa; phylum Arthropoda; class Insecta; order Lepidoptera; family Noctuidae; genus Amphipyra; species Amphipyra berbera. The sequence goes on along the minus strand of OU343128.1, from coordinate 16,090,674 downwards.
TGCTCCATAAAGTTCTCAATGGTGTGTGTAGTCCGCCAACCCGCACCAGGCCAGCGTGGTGGACTAAGGCAAAACTTTCCTATTCTGAGAAGAGGCTGATTTGGCAAATTCGATAATAATATTGTAGTAATGCTTAAAATAATAGCAGTAAGTAATAAAAAAATACGTCTAAGGTAGAAGTTTTTGAATAACTTTGTAAGGATTTTGCTATAAGATAAGGAATCTCGCCGACAATCTAAAGAGGAACGATTTTCATGACAGTAAACCGAGATTTATTCATCGTTAGCGCTGAAGCCTTAAAAATTTACCAACTGCCAAAAATCGATTATCTTAATATCCTCATTTTCATCAATTGACATTTCATAACTAATTTTGAAAACATTAAACGACAAGTAACAACTAATAAAATATACGTATAGATAAATAGAAATATGATAAGACATTTTATTCTCAAGTAGAATAACATCTTCTATCCACATTCTCTTAAAAATACTTAGAGAGTATGTTAGAAAGTTGTACCACAGTTTAGCCACTCCACTGTGGTTGTAATATTATACTAAATATGTACCAATTTTCCAACCTTACACAATTTTTGCATACAACCTTAGGCCTCGGAGACGCGAGATCTGCCACGCTCTCTGTCGCGTACATACAATAAAGGCTCATTTACACGAAGCAAGTTTCTTGAAGCAAGTATCATGCTATCTCTGTTTTTGTCACAGAGAAAGACAAAGATAGCATGAGACTTGCTTCAAGAAACTTGCTCCGTGTAAATGAGCCTTAACTACAACTAAAATAATACGCGCGGGAAAACAAATAACCTAAGTTAATACAATTGCTTTCTATTGCTTTTACGAGATGATTTAATTCTCGTCACTTAACTTAAGCGCATACACAGGCTGCGAAAAAAAGGTTCAGAGTTCCATCTTCAACTTTTGTGCGACACCGGGACTCTGTGTATAAATCCTCACGGTGACTGCAGTAAAACAGACATTGCGTTTTCAAAAATGTTACGTAAGTGAGGCGCGCACGCACTAGTTGCGTTTGCATGTTTTTGCATTTTTTCCGTTAGGATGAGTGCATCACGCGCATGATGTGTTTCGACCTTTTTACCTTAAGGTATTCATTGCTAGGGTGTCTGTAGATTCACTGTGCCGAGTTTGCGAGGCTACATCTGCCAATACCAAAGATGATGAACACTTGGATACTGTGTTAATTCTGCAGTCTGTTCTTAGCCGGAATAGTATTGCCCATTCTTGGTTGGTGGCAATGATCTTCATAAACCGATATAATGAAATCCATTTCGTTTGGCAAAGTCTTGACGAATGCTTTACATCCGGTCCTGGTTCTTCTTGAACAATGCCAAAGGACCCCGGAAGACGATAGCACCTTGAAAGTATACGTGTGCTTGTTGTATAGCAGTAAGGGGTGTTTCCCTTTACCTGATGGTATTAGCTTTCCTGTAAATTGAGCAATTGTTTAGAGGTAATTTTTCTTAAATACACATGAGAAGATTCTGAACTTTCACAGCATGTGTTACCCAGATCCTATAAAACATAGATTATTACAAAAACTGATTTGCCAAAACCAATTTATTACCTACTTACTTGTCAGAGTTATTTAACTATTCATAGAAATAACTTAAATTTTGCAGTACCTACACTACAATTAAAATCGAAATCATAACATTGAAAACTGGAAACAAATGCTCATCTATAAGATTATTCTGAGCTGAGAATTGTTTATTTAGTAAAATAACGGTGATATCGTTACAATTGATTTATTAGATATATGCGGTATAAACCATGAACATAAATAAACGTACAAAACGATCTTAAATAGAATGTATGTACTAGGAACGAATACAATTAGGCGTATTAGTGAAACTAATAACCAATAAATGCGTAATACGATCATAAATAGGTTACAAAGTAAAATGATAATAGAATAACATTTCGGGTGTTTATTAATAATACTTATCTAGTCTTAAATAGGAAATTTAGTACGATAATAGGAATTTTTATGAGGTTTTTGCAGCCTTACTATCGAGACAATGCCCCCCCCCCCCCCTTCTTTGATTAAATACGAGTCGAGGCTAGGGAAATAAGGAGATTGAAACAGGATAAATTATTTCTGTTTAACATTTCGATTCATTATAATGTAACTTAAACTATCAAATACAATATTTTTCAATTTAAATATTCTTGCTTCTTTCAATTTAGCAATTTATTACCTGGTAATCCGCGCTGTATACAGGAAGACAAATTAAAGCCAAAAAATCACAATGCATGATATAATATAAATAACAAACTATAAAAATTTAATACGTCATGGTATGCATAAATAGTCATTCGGGACATACGTTTTGTGCTAAAAAAACACGGCAAGACATTGCTTATAAAATAACCTGGGTTGGCGAGGATCATAAGAGCCTTTCTATTCAAGGGACCTAGGATAGTCCCTTGTGGAACTCTCACGAACATTTTCTATATTATAATATATTTTTATAGAATATACTGGGTCACATGTTTGGATATCTACTGCTTAATTTTAATTGATACGAAAACTATTAATTTTATTAGACTAAAATATGACGAAATAAATTATGTACAAAGTAGAACGATGTGGTTAGAAATAGGATCTTTAGAAGAAAAAAAATGTTTTTGATGTAACTACAATGATATAATGTCAGATAAGTCTTGAAGATGCATACGCCATAAAAGCTGGAGGGAAAAATAGTCGAAAGAAATTTTAGATTTTACATAGTAATTAAGACGTTAATTACTATGAAAAATCTACAAGAAAAGTAGTCATAAGGGAAACATGTATTCTCAATCTTTAACCACAAATATTGTCGCAATTCAACTACACCTACATATTTAGAAATTGCAGCTAAAAATAACGCATAAAACATTTGTTAGTAGTCTAACTGGAGGTTTTAGAATTTGCGAGGTAAACGGTTATTCAACTGGTATGATACAACATGCGTATTCATTACGTTTGAAATTGAATAGAAATTGAAGCCAATGTGATCGTCATCATTATCGCCATCCAGTAGGTAATAATGTTGGCTATATTCAAGAAATGAATTGCTTAGCTGAACTGCTATTGTTGTACTCTTTTTTTCTTTCTTATTTTGCATTTGTTGCAAAAATAAACCAAAATGTGTTTATCAGTTTGGTTTTTGATTTCACATGTGGGATCCAATATTTTTTAAACGTTACTTGCCCTATCTGCAAATTAAAATATTCTACTCAGCTAGTCTAGCTATTTTCTTCCTTATCATTACATTTGCTTGCATATTATCTTATGTTTTTTTAAGCATTACTTAGAATATTCGTTTTAACTTTATACTTAAAGTACGAGTATGCTACACTCAACAGCATCTAGTTTTTTGAACGCCACGGCAGAACAAATTATTCCTTCGCTAATATTATTAATATTCGCCATACAATGCTATATAAAAATATTGAGTCCATGTAATATAATTATTCATCTATTAAAATTGCAGATTGTAAAAAATATTTGTGTCTACGGGAGCATTTCATTGGCGTTCAAGGCAAAATATTTGAGTAATTTTTTCATTTTTTTTTAAATATTCTAATACTTATACATCTTCGGGGAAGGAGTTATAGGCTTTGTCTCCAACGTAATCAGGTAATTTTGGTGGTGGGTGGTCATGTGGCTTGTGGGCGAACGCTCGAGTACCGAAACTGATGGCAGACGCTCTGCAGCCCTTCAGCCTTCGAGAGCAGTACCAGGATATTCTTCCATCTGCATTTTGTTTCTGGTAGCTATATGTGTACCCTGAGAGGAGGAGTAGAGGGTGCTTACCACCTCTTTTCGTCCAAAGAAATGTGCCTGTTGAAGAAAGTGTGCATCAGTATGCTTCAATATTACTTCACTGATTTACGAATATGTTTTTGGGATAGATTAAATAACCAAGCATTATGAATAAATCAGTGTTTGTATCATCGTGTATTAAACAATTTTAAACACAAACATCATATAAAATTTACCATAACTATAACAATTTAACAAAATATTTATATCTACTTTTAGATTCGTAACAGTCAGTTTTATTGTCCATTATATGGTAGAAACCTTAGTAAATATAGTATCGAATATTAAAAAGGTCTAATATACACATTTAAAACATGAACTACCAAATATTTTGGTGGAGTGTCGTTAAGGCACTATTCAGTCTGTTCGTCACTATATATATACAATACAATTATCAACAAAACTGCAATATTAACTAATAATGTAATTATAACTTTAACAATGTATATTTACATATATTTAATCTTTGAGACGTATAAAGTAAGAGGAGTATTATTAACAGCACGATTATTGACAAATCAATGTACTATTGTTGAGAAAAAACATGTCATCTAGCTAATGCCCACATTTGTTATAATAGTTACAATTATCTTGAAGTTGAAGGATCAAGCTGGCTGGTAGCAGCTGGATGAGAGAGACCGAGGATCGAGTTCAGTGATGGGCTATTAGAAAGGCCTATGGCAAGCAGTGAACTGCTTTGGGCTGACGATGATGACAATGATGAAGGATCCAGAAATACGGCCGCTTGGCCGTAGAGGCTTAGCATGTAGAAAAGGAACATTGTGTAAGCATGCACAGTCAGACGTAGATATTAATTCAGATGATGATAGCAATTCCCAAATTGTGTCTTCGAAATACATACATACATACATACATAAACTCACGCCTTTTTCCCATGGGGGTAGGCAGAAACTATAGAACGCCACATGCTACGACTCTTACATACCCCTTTCGCTTCATCCACATTCATACATCTTGTCATACACGCACGCCGGTTGAGAGTACTACGCACCTGACCTTTGTGAAGAACATCACCAATAACATCGATGTATGTCTTCGAAATATGATTTTTAATTTATTGAATTTCTACCATTCACCAACCGGCTGATTTATAACAGTTGTATAAGTCAGTTGTCGTTCAATTTGATTTGCTATCTCGTTTTCTAGGTATATAATTTTTACGAAAATCAAAAAGAGAGAAAAACAGATAATAACCCGAATCGTTCGACAACTGATTTATCAAAACTTTTCTGAATTAGGGAGAGGGTGCGAAAACAAACGCAGGCAAAGCATATTCAATAAGCCCTAACTAAGACATTGTTCCTCTTAACAAACTTTGGCTTTAAATGATTATGATCTCCAGTACAATCTAGAACATCATACTGTATGCTTGTAAATACTTTTGCTGTACATCTCTTGGCTGTGCCTGGTTGGACCATGGTACATCTCCACTGAGCAGTTTCGTTGCGAAATTTTTGCAAGCTGTAGGAGTAACCTTTGAAGACTAGAAGCTGCCCCCCTCTTTGGGAACGGGCAAACGTTACTGAAAATGATTGGGGTTATTACCGTTTCAGTTTATTTTTAGGTAGTGTACCTAATTTACGTGTTTGATCTGCTAAATACATATTTTGATTTTAAAGTAAAACATCGGGTATTTTAATATTTTTATTTATATTTTAGGGCAGTCATATTAAATACACTTACAAAATATTTCTGCAACTACTTTAGATTACTTTTGACAACTTACAAAAAATAAGAGGTAAATTATTCCATCATAACTGTATTTACCGTTAACGTAGTAATAATATGAGTAAATAATACTAAATATACAGTGCATGAATTCACAAAACACCGGTCTAACGATTTTCTAAGAAATTTTGGCTAACAATTTCTGATTTTGACATATTCACCAGTTTTGGTCACATAAAACTCTAGTGGTCGATGACTATGTACGTGAGAAAGCCCAATGTACTGCCCTTCCGTCGTCAGGGCCAGCCTCGCCTTGCAACCCTGCGTGCATCGATACTTCATTACTGAGCCCACCTGTACCGGTGTGCTGTAAGTATAGCCATTTAGCATCTTAAACTTTTTCCCGTTCTGCATTGTTATGTCCTTCACAATGACGACGCGATCGCCTAGAAGAAAATTTGTATACTTTTTTCATGAATTAATAAAAAAATCCATACAACATTATGTTTAATGGGACTTATTTGATATGCATTAAACTACTACCATACCGCAACATGCAAATGTGTGAATATAAGATGTAGTACCTTATCTATCTTCCTTATGACCTTACTGATTCTATCCCGTGATGGTAATATACTTAAAGAGATAAATACAGGAATTCTTTAATCAGTAGTTGTATGTATTCGTAAAGCAAGGGTTTCCAAAGAGAACAGTGATTAGGTGTGCCATATCTGGCGCCACAGCCTTAAGACTAATTTAAGCTGCCTTTTGTCATCCTCTTGTAAAAACTGGTGAGGCGATATAGAGATAGGATGCGGATGAGATAACAAATTAATAGGGATACTAGATAAATAATCGTACCAGCAATGGGAGTCAATCACAGTACTAAACAGTCTTGGCAGTAGTAACAAGTTTGATAGATGTAGTGATGGAAACAACAAACAACATAAAACAAATAGTTTATTTAGTTCTAACGTAAGAAAAACAGAACTTAAACTAAGTATTGTCGTAGTACGAAAGTCAAAGTTGATATTTAACGATATTACTAGTAATTTAGTTAGTGACTTGGCTATTTTACACTGCGACGTACTCAAATCTTTTCTTAGCATAGAATTAAGTCCAACTCACCAGACACTTGATTGCGGTTAAAAAAGGCGTATCAAAATACGACGAATTTTGTATGACGTTGTGTATTAAATTCATTTTCAGACTGTTTGTAGTCTTATAAAAATATAGACTCGCTTGCAAAACAAGTGCCGTTTGAGGAACTAAATCACTTAAGACTAATAGAAGTCTGTTTGTGGATCTTTCCACTCAGCAATGGCACTGTTTAGTTTGTCCACTTAGCAATTTAGACCTTTAGTAATGAATGCACGTATGGCCACTATGTTACAAGGTCAAACACTTTATTTGCAGTAGAAGAGAATCCATTGTATGTTTACCACGATGAAAAATGGGATATAGACGAAGACGCACTTGCTTACATTATTCACGTTTCAAATGCTCGCCGCCTTCGAATCTTTCCTTTCAATTACGGGCCCTAATATAAGAGCCGTTGGAAGTAATATAAAACTGCGGCGGTTTGTGATTATGCTCGTTTGATGTCCCCATGAAATGCCCGTCATATGTGAGAAATAACCGTGCTTTGCAGCCCTGCGTGCACCTGTACTTTAGCTCGCTGCGAACTTTGATCGGCGCGCCGTAAGTATATCCTTTGTACATCTTGTGTTCCTTTCCATTCCGCAATTGTATGTCTATCACGCAGTCTAGAAAGGTGGAATGAATACTTGAGAAGAAGAAGAAGTAAAATATTTATTTATACACAAAAAAACTTGACGACATCGTGTTATTGAAATAACGCAAAACCTGAAAGTAGTATGTTCAGATTCGAGAGTAGATGGACTTAACAATGTTTTTAAGTCAGTTATATGTTTCCTAATATTTTTTTTACCTTAACTAAAATTCAATACGTAAAGGGCGATCGGTGGGGCGAGGCGGGGGTTGGTCATCCAATCCGAATACTCCGATCAACAAAAGTTACAAATACTTTAAAAGCAAATAAATTATTATAATGGATGCAAAATCTTTTCCTAATAGATAAGGAACTCACCACACTATCCATGGCTAAGGATGATTGGCACAAACGAGCAATACTCAGTACCTACCAATGACTGTGGAGAGGTAAAGCATTATTATTATAATGAGGTCGCACAGTCCCGCTGCTGGGCAAATTCTTTCATATTTTCCCTCTATGGCATATAATATCATCTCGTTTATGAGTTTTTCTAGCAAACTATCATCCATTTTGCCCAAATGTTGGTATATCCCTTGGAATATGTTTAGGAAGAATAATAATAATTATGAAAATACATTTACTTATTAAATGAATTTTTATTAGTTTTATAATTAGTTTACATTTTGTGTTAACTTAGTAAAGATTGGCTAAACAAAATCAACGTGACCCTCAGGTTGTTTCGATTCCCGTCTGTCGTAAGAGACTTCAAACACAAAATATTTTTTTTTTACAAATATAATTAAGTCTTTAAAGAAAAGAGTATTAGACACAAAAAAAGGGAAAATCACAAGGGTTTGTGTGTTTAAATGTGAGCACATTGTATCAAATAACATCATTGACCTTGGTTTAGTAAGAAATTAAATCCTACCGATCTTAGCGTTGAGCCGTTGTTGTTGCCGTTCATCATGCAACATAATTATTATATTTCACTCGGCAATCTACATTGTTCTCACATAACTTTTATCTCAACATTGTAAATTACTACATAGGACCATATTTAAAAAGAGTATCCATGGAGTTTCTCGAGACGACTTACTTTTTGGACCCGTGCAATTAAATTCTCAACGTTTTTTAAAAGGCCTTTCGAGTTTCACAGCGGTCTCGGTCTAACCTTTTGAAAGAGTTAAAGAGATTTTAGGTGATATTGAAAAATGTAATCTATAGAACTTCACTGTATCCACCTTCCGGGTGTCATCACAAATATTTAAACAATAGTTTTACTTCCATACATGATTTATATAGAAAAAAAAAACGAACGACAAATTTTCTTTCTCCTCCTCTTTCTAGGCAACGAATCAAGACGAAAATATGTTTCAAATATTTATAATATTATCCTGAAGGATGTTTACAGAATACATTTTTCAATATCGCCTAAAATCTCTTTATTTTTTTATAAAAGACTTAATTTAGAGTGAGACGACTGTGAAACTGTAACGGCCTCTAAGAGAATGGTGTCGATTCTGTAGGACATTTTGACAGTACTAAACTAGACTAAACGCAACTGTCACTTTCTTTTTCTATTGAAACAGAAAGAGACAATCACCCTTAGTTTAGTTTAGTCCTGTCAAAGTGCGCAACAGAATCGACACCACTGTCTACTATGGTTAATTGAAATAAAAAATCCTGAATCTTGAACACTTATTTCTACATCTCATACTTTCACATATTTCCCATCTGCTGTCCGAAAATACTTGGGTGCCGGGTGGGTATGCGTGCCCGCAGATCGTAGTAGTTTTTGCTCCGCTATCACGATGTAAGCCTTGCAGCCTGAACTGCATCTCCATCTCTCTCCTGATTGTGTATGAAACGCAAAGCTGTACGTATATTCCTTATACATGAAGAATGTCTTTCCGTTCAATAGACACATTTGTTTGAAATCTGAAATGAAATTCAACCATTTTTATTTTGAACTGTGTTAATTAAAACTTATTTACATTTATTTTGTTTAAAATAGAATTTAATGTACAGTCGTGACACAGTAAGCTTGAATTCGGCTCAGCTGTTTAGGCTCACAGTTAAAAATGACCACAACTATAAAGGACCATGTTTAAAATTCACCATATCAAGCTTTAGACATAAGCCACGCTGTAGACATAAGAGTAGGTACTTCCCTTGTCACACTTTAAAGGTCAAGGGTGGCTTTAGGAAGCAACCCTCAACAAGCATGTGCACATACAATTTTGCAGGCGTGTACTTACGGGAGGATAGTGAAAAACACTTTTAACCGTACACTATATATATTTTAATAATAATTACATTTAGATCAGTAGGGCGTAGTTCGTGACAATGCGAGGAGTCCAGGGTCTTCTTATGCAGGTGTAGTAATCAACTTGGCAACTGCTACAGCGCGAGAGAGAGCGTTTTTTTTCTATTCTACTGCTTGTAGATGGTCTTGCGGGCCGTTTCTACGTAACCGGGCAGTTATTGGCAAGACCTGAAGGGTCTCCAACCGAGCGAGAGCGATCTGCAGCGTGCCCGACCTTTTATAGGCCCGGACCCCCGCTAGTCGCCACCACCCATCACACCCTTCACGCCAAGTTACAAATTCCTCGTACTTTGTTGACGGCTATTGACGTTGTTGGCGGCCCGAGCACATTTTCGTTTGACGTCTGACGTCGATGGCGTTCAAACTGTTAAAAATACCGACAATCCTGTTTCCAATAAAATCTAAGTCGGTATAGACACGCATTGTTCAGATGAAACATTGAGTTTCAATGAACTGTGTGCTATTGAGGTTCCCTCAAGATGAGTTATTATCATAATAATTTTAGTATCCAGTTACGTGATTTGTAATTATTTTAGTGTACCTGTAAAGCGGTTTTCCCAAAAGCAACTAACTATTCTCAAATTGATACGAAAGTTTTGAATAAATCATTATTGCTTTTTAACCGACTTCCAAAAAGGAGGAGGTTACTATGTTCGTCTGTATGTATTTTTTTTTTGTGTATGTTCATCGATATTTTCGCCAATTGTGAACCGATTTTGACGATTCTTTTTTTCATGGATAGAGTATACTTCGAAGTTGGTCCCATTTAAATTTGGTGAAGATCTGATGAAGAACTTCGGAGATAGACAATGGAACTCCTCAATGACGAACAGTACGCATATTGTGATGATGTGATTATGTTACGAGCAGCGTCTTTAGTAGGCCCAACCAAGTTTTAATTAAGGCCACTAAAAATAAAAAAATAAAAACATTTTTTACAAAAAATTTAAACCGACTTCAAAAAAGAATAAAATAATTACCATATAAAATTAACAGTTTCAGAAGACGGTGCCTTCACTGTTAATTTTATATGGTAATTATTTTATTCTTTTTTGAAGTCGGTTTAAATTTTTTGTAAAAAATATTTTCCTGCCATGATGTTGGCAAATTAAATATGACATTCCATTGGTGAAACGAAATATCTCGAGGGACAGTTAAATAAAAAAATACATCCACAGAATCACGCCACATTTAATATAAAAATATAATACTTTATTAAATACAATCACTTATAACAATAATCAATAATTATGAGTAAACACACAGGACTTTATCTGTCAATGAAGTTACAAAGAAGAGTAGTTAAGGCTTAGGTTATGCTATAACTATATATAACCTGAGGTTAGGTTAGGCCCCGTTTATGGAGACGCGGAGCTTAGCGCGGAACGTAAAGCGGATAATTCAAACATTATGACGATATATTAGAGAGTTTATGAAGATGCGTTTTATCACGCGTATTTTTCGAATTGTAGGTACACTCAACGACAGTTCGACATGGCAATCGAGTATGAGGTGAGTTGTGGAGGGGGGGACGCCCCGCACGCCCGCACAGCGCCCGCGCCATCTTAGTCTTAGCGCTGCACGAGCCCGCATCGACCGCGTTTATCGATTTCGATCGTGCTCACGTTGTTGCTTGTAGGTGTGTATTGAAAATTATTAGAAAATTGCCATGTCGACCTGTCGTTGATTGCAGTTGTATGTAATGACAGTACGCAGCGGAAACCGCGGGAGAGTGCGCGGCGGAACGCGCGTCTCCATAAATGGAGCCTTAGCTGCGCGTCCACTTGGTCGGTATCGAAGCGTACGGAACTTCGGCATTAACGAATTGCCGATGAGGTACGTCCACTAGTTACTGATTTCGCATCGACATTGTAAGTCCTCGGCGAACAATGTGTGCGAGTGAGAAACTAATGTTGTTCAACAGTGTCTAAGTTAGAAAGAGATGAACATAGTTGCTTTTTAACCCATTTAAACGACATTTCTTCCTATATCCAAGAAAAACTTTCAGTTATTTGTGTTATTTTGTAATAGTTAAAAAATCCAAGATATTAATGAAATGTTTCATTTTTATATTGATGTTCTGTAAGTAATTTTACGGTGTTAGCCCTCGTTCGCACGAGAGGTTTTTCAACGCGCGTTAAAATAGCGTTCTAAGCCCTCGTGCGCACGAACGCTTTTTCAACGCGCGTTGAAAAAGCGTCTAACGCGCGCAATAGATAGGTACCCTGCGTTAAAAAAGCGCTATCATGTGAATACATATACGGCTTGCTATTTGCTGTATTAGAACGCTTTTTAAAAGCGCGTTGAAAAAGCTCTCGTCCGAACAAGGGCTAATACAACAAATAGCAAGCCGTATATGTGTTCACATAATAGCGCTTATTTAACGCAGCTTATCTATTGCGCGCGTTAGACGCTTTTTCAACACGTGCTGAAAAAGCGTTCGAGCGAACGAGGGCTTACCTACACCAGTAATCCAGAGAAAAATTTACACATGACATCGTCAATATAATGAGTCGCACCTCCGTTTCATTTGCGTGTATTTACAAGGCTTTAAAGTCTAATATACTTGCCATCTGGTTTGAGATGGTACCTCGGTGGTTTATGGTGATGTTCACCCGACGCCCTCAGCAGCTGATTATCCGCAGACACTATTATAAACGCACAGCAATCTGACGTACTCGTACATCGCCATTTGTAACCGGTCTTAGACTTACATCTAAACGTATACGTGTAATTATTGAACATGAGATATTTCTTTCCAGTTATAACAGGGATCTCCTTTAGAACTGAAAAATAAGAAATGATTATGCTGTGAGAATAAGAATTTCTGTGTAAGGGGGAAGACTTAACAGCTCTCCTATTCGGAGCCTTTTTGATAAGCAGTTGTCGACCAATTCGATTTGTCATCTCGTTTCGTCTACGGTTCTCGTGACGAGAGAAAAAGAGATAGGAAACCGAATCGTTCGACCACTGTTTATTGTATTGTTCTGAATCCAAGGGGCAGATTAGCTTCGAATGTGATTATTCCGACTATTAACAATAAAAACTGCGTCGTTGGTCTATTGGTGGCCAGCGCGACTGCTGATCCTGAGGTCCTGTATTCGATCCTTAGGTCAGGCAAAGTGTTATTGGGTTTTTCCGTGTGGAATTCCTCGGTAGCAGCCCGGAGATTAGATTTGTCTGATTGATGGCAATAGGGTCGCCTCCTATTACATGGGACTTTCAACTTTCGAAATGAGGGTGTTACTATACACCTCTGCCCAACCCTTCTGGGAATACAGGCGTGATGTTATTTTTACAATAAATAATCAGCAATCTGCAGCTATGCTTCGCCTCTAAATAAAGTATAGCAACAAATGGAATTTAAGTTGAGTCAAAATAGTGGACCATCTGCAACGTCAACTCGATCATGGTTGGATAAGCTTTACAAAATGTTCCGTGGTGCAAAAATAATGTAGGTATATTTTTCAATGGTTGAGGCGAGGCGGTAGTGCAGCTTTAGATAAATGTTGAGCTTTGCACGCTTTTACACGGATGATATTACGCGATTTATCATAATAATCATCCCCGTATGTTTCGAAGGGGAAGGCCGGTATTATCTAACAAATAAACCAAAAAAATGAATGTGTTTAGTTTCAAGCGCGCTGTTCCCTTATTTTAAACATGCATTGTAATCGTTTATTTGATTAGAGGAATTGTTTTAGATAACAAAAGGGCAGTTCTCTGCCAATCATGCGATGTCAATTAATATAACCCTTGTTTAATCAATAAAACTATATTTAAAACGATCGCTACAAATATGTACCTAGAATTCTTTACATAGTATAAAACAAAGTCGCTCCTGCTGTCTTTACGCTTAGATCTTTTAAACTAAGTAACGGATTTTAGTGCAGTTTTCAGTAATAGATAGAGTGATTCAAGAGGAAGGTTTGTATGCCCCACATTAGTATCTACATCGCACCTGTGCGAAGCCGGGGAGGGTCGCTAGTATATTATAAAAACAATTCTTGGTCTGCATAATTAAGTAGGTTTTGGCCAGTCTTTGCTATTTATTTTCGGAAAATTTAAACTGATCACTAAAACTTGCGAAAAAGTAGTTAATGAAAATAATAGATATACATATAATTTTAGTTTATCAAGTAATAATATAAATGGATTGAGTGGAGTGGGTTGCATGATTTATGGCCAAATACTCAAACGCTGCTCGATTTTATGTTGCCGTTAAGTCTCGTGCTGTCACTGTCACTTTAAGGCGAAGTAACAGTGACAGCACGAAGTTAATGGCAACTTAAAATTAAGTAGTGTTTGAGTATTTGGCCATTTGAGCCATAAAATTGGTACCACCACTCAACCTTTTATTTTTCGTTTCTAAAAGCTTCTCTAAATCCTAAGATAGGCTCCATCTTTATTGACATGGTACCTCGGGGCCTTGTGAGCGTGACCGCCAACTACTCTCAACAGCTCGCCCTCATTTGACACCATGATATAGGCCTTGCAACCTGAAGTCGCCGTACAACGCCATCTGTACCCTTTCGTTTTAGTCATAAACCCAAACGAATATGTATAATTGTTGTACATGAAGTATTTCTTCCCATTTGCCAACTTGATCGTCTTGAACGTGCCTGAAAGAAGAAAAGAAAAAAGTAAATCAATTGTTATGAATACCATGTGGCCCGATAAGGTTAGCTTTTCCTTTGTATGTTAATTAAGATAATTATAAGAAGCTCTCGCTAAACAGTTGGATCAAAGGCCTGATACAGAAGGCGGTAGTCTTGGACACGGCACAGATCGTGAGGAGGGTCCACACTCTGGATCCATAGCCACCGATAGTTTGGGTTTACCACCTCGCTGCGGGCGGAGCTGTTTTTATACATAGTTATCTTTTTTTATATGTAACTAGCTGTATCCTCACTGCTCCACCCGTAACCTATGTTACTCAGTGATTATGTAGCTTTCTAACGGCAAAAGAATTTTTGAAATCGGTCCATTATTTTTAAGTTTATCCGTTACATACAAAAACATAAAAATACAAATCTTTCCTCTTTATAATATTAGTATAGATATAATATTCCAGAAATAAAGAGTAAACAGCAGAAATATCAGCCAGTAAAAATCTCCTTTATCTATCAACCTTCATCCACGAGGCTCGAAAGGCCTCATAGGACACCACTACGTGTGGGATTGGTGGTTGTAGAATTAGGTTGCGGATCGTGAATTCTGTATATTCTAGTGATGGTGTGAAAAAAAAAACCCGGTCCGTGTTTTTCTGACAAAGTAAGGTGACTAAGGAATTATAAGAAGAGGTTAAGTGGGTGGACGACAGTGTCCTCCTGTCTGCTTATAACAACATATTGCGACCTCCAGTACTTCTTCCAAGCGTGTGGTGAAAACGTTTGTTGGAAAGACTACGTTTAGTACGTCTGTGAGCTGATAGGAAAAAGGAAAGTCATGCGACACAAAGTACATTTTTTACGTATTTTTGGGTGTATAATAGATAAATACTGCAATTGGAAAAAAATACCATAAATAGGACACAAGATCTATAAAATATACATTAGATTTAAGAACTTGCGTTTGAGTTCAATATAGAGTTAAGAAATATTCAATTTTATCATATATTATTATTATACCGTAAGATGGCTATGTTGTAGACAATGATACTGTATTTTCAATACCTAACTAACAATAATGTGACTGACTGTACACCTATTTTTATTTGAGTTCCGTAGTCTGAAAAAATACCTAATTCTCATAAAATTATATTATGTTAGTATCAAAAATAATATTGACGGCATCAAAATATTTAGATTTCAATTCCAAAGACAATGACGCTCGGCTAAAGGCCTGGTCAAACAGAGAGCGTGGCTGGGTGATATATTCACGTCGCGTCTTGATCGCGTGCCACACCACGCCAAGCTTCGCGTGGCGGTTTCTGAGTGGCGTTTTCCATACATTGTCATAGTAATTCACACGCCAAGAGCACGCGATCAACACACGACGTGAATATCACACCCAGCCACGCTCTCTGTCTGACCAGGCCTTAAATGTTTTTTGTCCAATATAATTTGTAGACTCTTTTAGGATTGCACGTTAAACTGCTCAATATACTGGCTGAATGCTGCGCAAAACCGTTTGCCGCTCCAAATTCTTAAGCCTAACGTAACTCCCATCTTCTGTGACGTAGTACCTTGGAGGTTCATGGACATGGTCACCGAACACCTTCAGCAGCTCGCCATAAAGAGAAACCAAGATATAGGCCTTGCAAGCCGAAGTGTTGATACAGCGCCATCGGTACCCCACCTTAGTCTTAAACCCAAAAGTGTATGTGTAATTGCCATACATGAAGTATTTCCGTCCATCTTCTAATCTTATTCTCTTAAATGTGGCTGGGAAGCAAAAAAAAGAACTAAGTCAAGATGCCTACTGCATTACTCATGGTCTTAGCCATAATAATAGTTGATTGTGATTGATTGTTCCGCAAATTTTGGCTATACAATACCATCATTGTACGACAGGGTTATATCATAATAACCTTCGAGAATATCAATCGTAACCAGTAATAACTTTAACCTGTCGAAGTAGTTTTTTTTCTTTTCAATATTTATGTTTTTTTTTTTGTCAAACTGAGGTTATGATGGTTATAGTAAGAACTAAAAAATATTTAAAAATTATTTATATATACTATACAGGTTTACTAGTAATTTATTACAGGGGGCGAGCCTATTGCCATTAACCGGGCACAAATCCAGACCCCGGGCTGCTGTTGAGAAATTCCTAATGAAAAACCCAGTAACACTGCCCGATCTGGGGATCGAACCCAGGACCCCATGCTGAGCAGTCGCGCTTGCGACCACTACCAACAAGGCAATAAAATAATGCGCTTTACAATATCTATTAAAGTGCAAATTATGTGTAAACATTAGATCAAGAACTCATTTATCAAAAATGACTAAAATATAAAGTGAAAACCGAAAATGTTGTACAATTCCAAAGTACTTACGTAAACCAGTCGCAGGATGTCAAACGCAGCAATCGCGTTGAAGATGAGATTATAATTAAAATTTAAAGCTTTTTAATAAATTTTAAATAATTTCAAAGATAGCATGTTGCTTACCTTCTTTTTTGTATGTCCCTACACTTTCTTTTAAATGTAATTTTTTTTCGGAAAATGAGTTATCTCAATTTGAAAAATTATGTAAAGCCCGAAGACAATTAATAACACTAGGGTATGTAACATTTTATTTTGAGCATGATGATTTGGGCTTATTTGCTAATTTGATAAATAAAATATAGCTTTTTTGTTTTCTTTTTTATTGTTAGAATCTCATTTAAAAATATTAAACAAATTAGCAGCAAATTGCAAGGGTAGTCTTGCATGCATCAAGAAGAAGCTCCCATTCACCAAATATCGATCGATGTACTTCACATCTTTTGCAAGTGGCTGGCTTTTCTTTGCTGCGTAGTTTATTCTTCCAAATCATTGTCTGTTTTATCGTCCTTCTTTCAAATTGAGTATTAAATGTACATTTATCCTTTTAGGGGGCATGAAAAGCACTGTACGAGATAAATTGATAAATAATTGCTTACATATTTGTTGTTTCTGATTCTTCTTCACAATGCTAAGTTGTTAAGTTTTTATTAAGTTTGGCGCATTATTCGTTTCTTCGTCACTTTTTTCTGTGTGACGTTAGCGTTGATCTGGTTAAGCTTTTCTTTTACGCCTGTTATTGATATGATACAATAGATAACATTGTGTAATATCCAATGTACACAATAAAAACTTTTGGCATACTTTTCTTCTTGTTTCGCCCTCTGTTATATAATATTCGTAAGTCTGAGTGCGTCTGCTAACTTCTGAATCAGTCCGTCTTCTTTGTATAGACCGACTTTTGGCGCACTGTGCGACAAAGTTTTTTTTTTGTGTAGTGTCCAGTCCCCAAAAGTAATTAAATAAGGACTGTCTTCGTTCATCGGAGATTTCAAAACAGTTTCTAGTACATATATTTGCCTTGCAAGGATTATCTCTGAGGTAATGAATTTTTCTTGCTCTTCTAGAAATAGTTTCGCTAGCAATACCTTTTGCTTTCAGCAGTTTCTTGCTTACTTTTAGTCTTTTCAGCTTCGTTTTTTTCTTTTTATTCGTTAAACTATCATAGTCAGAATCCTTTGGGGACCAGATATCTTTTGGAGAATCATTATCGGGACTATCACCAGATGCAATATATATAGTGTCCATGCTGAAGTCGTGGTTGCCATCTTGGATTGGTTCGCCGACGATTACAAGTTTATATTCTTCAGCATTTGATTCTAAAGCTGAAATAATAAAATTCTGTTTACATTAATTCTAAGCTAATTAAGACATACAACAGAATCTTATACGGGTGAATCTATCATTACAGTTATAGCTAATATCAGTATGTCAGGATTGGGAGCATGGTAAATAAAGTAAATGAAACCAACATAGACTGTCCACCACTGAGAGTACTTTTAATTAAGCTAGTGATTAGTTGCAGAAGCTAGTTCACAATATAATAATTAACCCAAGATCATAAAATGAGGACAAGCAAACCAGATATAAAAGGTCAGACTTCTTCGGCTGTTTGACATGGAATCCTCTGCTCCGTCGAATGACCACTGTTTTTATAACTTCGGGTACGTTGATTAATCTTGACGGTTACCCTCCTATGTCAACATTGTCCAGTGTTACCAGTTACCGATAACATTAATAATTGTGTTCAATTAGGCTAAATTAAAACTAATTAAATTATTGTTTTAAGGTTAATTATTTATAAGGAAACCTTTTCCCGTCTCTATAAATTTCATAGAAAAATCATCCTCTAATTCAGAAAAAGTGCTGTAATTATTATTAAAGTGCACTTTTCTTATAAAAAAATAAATTCAATATTAGGATTTAGTGAAATTAAACATTTACGGCCGGTTTCTAATTTAAGAATTCTCAGATTAGTAACAATTGAGAATCGTTTTGTATCGAGTTTTACTTAAAATCATCCTCAAACCTTGCTTATCTCTTCCTTACCGTTGAATAACTTAAATTTGACAGAAGATTTAATAATTATACAAAGTACCAAGGTATACTCAATAACGTAGAAAACTAACACCCTGTTTCTGAATAAAGTACTTAGAAACAGGGTGTTAGTTTTGTACGTTATTGAGTGATACCTTGGTACTTTGCATAATTATTATCTTTTGTCAAATTTAAGTTATTAAAGTACCTACCTAGCGATAGAGCAGATTTGTTAGTCAAATTGTTCGAATCCATTTTCGTTACAATACAATACTCTTTATTGCACACAAAACAAACAAGAAACATAACTATAAAAATAGAGATGTACAATGGGCGGTCTTATCGCACTAGGCGATTTCTTCCAGACAACCTTTGGATGGACATGAAGTGTAAGAAAAAAAAAGAGAGGTAGTTCTCAGTGTAACAATTAATGAGGAGACATTAAATTATTACTTTAAATAAACCTAAAAACACAAATAAATAAATATTATATACAATAAATATGAAATAAATATATATATAAATATATATAGTGTAATGTGTATGTAATACATAATATAAACAGACAATAAATAACTATACATAAAGATGCAAACTTAACTATATTGATAGGTAGTGATCCTTGACGAGTCTTTTGAAAGTGACCAAGGATTGCGCGCGTCTAACTCATAATCATATATCATATGTCGTTAATATGTCCCTTACATTAATTCACGTAACTGGTCACGAATCTTTGTATATTGTCCAATATAAAGAAAGAAAAAATGTTTAAGGGAGAATTGAAACAATAATTATAATGATTGCATAGCACTTTATTGCGAAAATTAAAACTACAATGAAAATAAAACGAAGACCGCGTGAACCCATCTAACTGCTGAGATTAATATACGTACTGAAACATGCATTGTTATTAAAATCATTACTTACAAAGCCTCTATTATCTAAAGAAAACTTGATATTAATAACACGGCTAGAGTGTTTACTATTGAATATAGAGCTATCCATATGATAAGTTCACAAATAGTGTTACTCACCGTTTGATAGATTTCTACGGTAAGTCACACGGCCTTAAGTCATTAAAAGCTAATTAAGTTACAATCATTTGATTATCTGTAACTGTTACAAGCTTTATTGGTTTACTGTAACTTTAAGTGACAATACTTATATTGATCATGTCTTAATACACATAAAATTATACGGTATGTTAACAAACGAAATACTGTTAACCCGCAATAGTATAGCGTCCATATAATGGTAAAAAAATATTACCATTGAAAAACAAAATATTTTTATTTTTTTATATAATAAAATATTCACAAAAAATATTAAATTGATAGGTACGTAAAAGAACAATGTACACGCGTACTTGTGTAGTTTCAACGTGGAAGTACGGCAATGTCGCAAATAATTAATTAGTAGGTATTTAATTAATTAATTACATTAAATATTAATTTAATTAATTAATATTTTTCTAACTACTTATTTTTCTATTCTGATGTTTTTATTTTAATCTATTAATGATATTATAGATTAACGAGTTTAAGGCAACGCCCTTTCGTTATTTAAAAAACTGTTTAAAAAATGTGACATATTTACTTATAAGCAAGAGATAGTCCGGTTTTTTGCTCGGGTTTTCTTGACCTTCTTAAACCTTTTCGTGAAGTTTTATATATTTACACAGAAACGGATCGACGTATGTCAATTCCGGGTCTCAGTGCCTAGCTCGTTTGGTAAATAATTAAACCCACTACTAATAAAATTACAGTAAACCTTAAATTAGTTAGCAAATTGAAAAATAATAATTTTAATGAAAATCCAAAAACTTATCTTAATTATACTATTATAATGATATTTTTATGATCTACATATTTACTTTTCCAAACTTAATAGACGTACAGGATTATTTGAATTTATGCTATAATTACATAGAAATACAACGACAGTATTAATAACAATGTTATGTAAAATGCCCTTGGATGCACTAAGGAGCAAATGGAGCAACATGTCGCGGGACATGACGCGGGACAACTACGTGAATGTCCCGGGAACAATATTGCGGAAAAATTCGCTCGCACACGCCTGCGCCCGCTCTCGAAGCAGCGGCTTGCAACATGTCCCGGGTCACGTAGAAATGCCGCACAATGTTGCGGGTCGGTGTGTAACGTTGCAGCGTCACGTAGACTCAATGTTGCGTTATATTGGGAACATTTTGTCCCCTCGTGAATCCAAGGGTGTAGAATAACTGGACACATCACCGAATCCACAAGTTTTGCATCATATTGTTGCAAGTACAGTCCTTATCAAAAATAAAAATCACTCTGAAGTTAGCGCCAAACGGGCCCCTTGCAAACCAAACATTCGTTATTGCACAGACATATGCCTCAAATTCAGAGCAATCAAGATTTATGACGTAACATTTTATTACTTTATTTGAATCTTATAGTTGATTGAATTTAATAAACCTAACATTGCAACGCAAGGCAAGATTATCACACGGAGTTACACAAAGCACGAGAGATGAATTTTCGTGAATAACGTTTCAAATAGGTAGCGTATCATACTGGGTAGAGAATGCGCCAAAAAAGGCCAACGGACGAGTATCGCCATTAGTGACGTCATTCTGGTACAAAAACTAAAACGTACTAGCGCGAACAATGGATACTGAAATAAAAATCCTTTGCGATCGTCGACCAGGACTGTACCTATAATGAATTACTCATTATCTATATTTTTGTATATCTCAAGAAACATAGATACGAGTATGTATTTACGCATACGCTTTGAACATACCTAAACGATACAATTGTCGTTGTGGTTTCGGTGTGCGGTGGGATTTATGGATATATTAACGGAAAAGTATGAAACCTAGGAATTGTATACAATTTCTAGGAAATGTTCCGAATCAATATAGGAAATATGTAAAATAATTTGTCGTTCTATCGAGCCTTTTCCCAACTATGTTGGGGTCAGCTTCCAGTCTAACCAGATGCGGCTGAATACCAGTATTTTACACGAAGCGACTGCCATCAGACCTCCGCAACCCAGTTACTGGGCAATGCCGATATCCTCAGGTTAGACCGGTTGTTGGACTTTCGGGATTCTGAATACCCGTAACAACTGTTATAGGTATTCGTATGACACCCGGGATCAACGGTTTAACGTGCTCTCCGAGGCACGGAAAAGTGGTAGTAGAAAATGTATAAAAATTAACGTTAACACCTGGCAATTGTTTCATTTGGTCACATAACAATCTCGAAATTAAATAAAATAGGTCGACTTGACTGTTAATCCGACCATGCACCCTGACTTTACGTGGTCAGACTCTGTCCTACCCCTTGTGTTATTTTAAAACGTGGATCCAGAAGTTCGCGATGGAGGTCCTGAGTGGAGCGAGTGTACTAGGCCGAAGAGTGGCGAGCGAAGCGAATCGACGACCTCTTGAGCGTAGCGCTGATCAAGTATGCGAGTAAAGCGAATCGGTGACAAAGACGGAACCCACTCAGAAACACTTGCATGTTTGCATGATGCTGAGAGATTGGTCAAGTAGTGAAAGGACTTCAATGTATGTTACGGAAAATACGCATTTACGATTGCTGTTTAGGCAATGTATAGAATTCCTAAGAAATGTGTATACCTAATAAAATTTAATTTAACACATTTCCTGTCGATTCTAGGCATTGTATAGAATTCCTATATAATGACGGATTACATACATTTCCGATAACATATATATATATAGGATACAGAAATTGATTTATTGTTATAATAATTATAGTCAAACACTAACACAACTAAAACAATTTTACATCTGATAATATACGCTAACAATGTATTACTCTAATTTAAAAACTTTCTACAAAATTTAACTGTTAGTATTACCTTAATTAAATTCAAAACCTAATCTAAACACACAATTTTAATCCTAAGATATTATAGAAAAGAAAGAAAAAGCGATTTCAATTTCAAAAATGTTCAGCCCGTTACCAATTAATCTAAATCAGAAGCAACCATAATTAAAAAAGATAAGAATTAAAAGATCCATCATAAAACGAAACGTGGTAATGATGGAACAAAATTTTAATATTAGAGTTACTAAGTCCTATTGTGATAAGGCGCAGTCTAACTGATTTGATCATTATCGTCATTGACTTACCTACAAGTAGAATGATTTTATATGAAATTAATACCAAAATTATACAGGTTGTAAACAAAATCATGTAATGTCTTCAAACCTTGTGATGTACTGCTGAGTGCTGACATAGATTAACCCTGCTCGGGATACATTTAGATTCAATAAAAAAAATATTAAAAGGAGTAAACATGTGCTCTTAACGTGAAGCATTTTAGCGCCCCGAACGAATTGCGCGGCTATCGCTCGCCGCGCGGTCATTTAACTTGGGGCGATAAAATGCCTCACATTAAGAACACAATACATGTTTACTACTTGTAATTTTTTTTAATGTATCGTAAATATCCCGTGCAAGGTTAATCTATGTCAGCAGCACATCACGAGGTTTAAAGGAATTACATGATTTCGTTTACACCCTGTAGGTAAAAATCAGCCATTTCGATTAATATTGATTAAAGATTTTTCAAATAAACTATATCGTTGTCAAGTTGTATTATTTCATCAAATTTTCACGATCTACGATTCAAGATTGTCAGACGAAAGTGAAATTTAATGTGATTTTAAATATAATAAGTCAATTACATAAGGAAAATTAACCTTGGCAATATTAATATATTGCTAAGACGAAGAAAATAGAGCACACATGACGACACATCAAGCTATATGGCTCCAGTTTATGCTGACCTCTCATTGTATGGAATTTCTGTATAATGAATGGTTAGCTTATACTGGAAACTGTTAGCTTGATTTGTCGTCGTGTGTATTTAAGAGGAGATTGTTAAAACCCAATCGAAGCCCATAACCAAGATAAAGACGATAAAAGTCCATTTACAACAATGAATATTAGACTGCAAGCTATTTATCAGTATTCATAAACAATATAATCGCATGATTTGCTTAGATTATCTTTAATAAGCTTGTATCTCCCATCTTCGGTTTCAACGAAGATCTTTGGAGGATGCGAATGGTCTCCTGGTTCCTTCTTTATGGAGAAGTCGTTGTTGACAATGACGCCGACGTAGCAATTGTTCGTGTTGATGCACCGCCACCGTTTCTTCAAGTAAGGAGTCTTGGAGTAGTAATGGCCCTTGTATTTCAGCAGAAGTTTGTCTTGTACCGTCGTTATCAGTTGTACTGCAAAAAACATTGCTGTTATTGTATTTGTTATAAAGGATGAGCATTAGACTAAATTATAAAACTTAAATTATAAAGCCTAAATAATGCTTAAATCTTGTTCTACAAAGGGTAGCAGTAGAGTATAATTTAAGCATTATATTAGTAAAATAATAAAAAAGATTAAATGATAGGGAATTAGTTATAGTAGGAATTTAAGAAGAAGATAGAAACCAAAATAATGTTTAATATGGGTTAAAAATAAACGAACAATAAAAACACAATAGTAAATTTAATTCTATAAAGTTTCATTTATTACATTACAATTCTCATATACACAAAACATTAATTTTGTTATAAACATATTTACAAAAGATATTAATCTTTTTATCCTGATATTAGTTTCCTTATGAAATCTCTTTGTATCCTCACCAAACCTTATATCTTTCAGCAGCTTATTCAAAAGATATGTTCATAGGAGCACAACATTCTGATTAATCTTTTACCGTCCAGATAAACTTTTTATCAGTGCTGTATCTTCCATCACTGTTCCTAAAGTACTGTTTTGGAGGATGCAGGTGTCCCTTAGGACCTCTCAGTACGACTAAATTATTATCTACCTTAATAGTGTTGAAGCAGTAACTGGTATGAATACAGCGCCAGTTATTTTTGGCCTTCGGAGTTTTCGTATAACAGTAACCTTTATATTTGAACATAACTTTTCCGTTCATTGTTGTTATTATTTCTCCTGCAATTTTCAAGATTTTATTACTAAATTGCGATTAAAGAGTACATGTAGAAGAGCTCCGGACAAAGTGGTCTTCTAGATCAATAACGACCAAACTATTTCAAATGTTGCTCAATTTTACGTAGCCGTTAAATCTCGTGCTGTCACTGTCACTTTAAGGCGGAGTGATAGTGACAGGACGAACTTAACGGCTACTTAAAATTGAGTAGCATTTGAGTATTTGACCATAAGTCACTAGAAATCTTTTTCATTGTACTGCTTTGGTTATTATGGTGGGTCATTTCAAATCGCAGTGAAAAAAAGTTATGGCTATGTTAAATTATTTGCAACAATTTACAATGCCATAACTTTTTCTCACCACGATTTGAAATGAGCCACCATAATAAATATTGTTGTAAATTAAAATAGCTTTCTAATATCATATGTGTCGTTGTTATTGGTCTATAGACCAAGTTCCATAAATTCTTGCCGATGCTCCAATACTTACATGGTTGATATTGTATTTGATAATTGAATGAACTTTTGCAGCAGTTAAAATTTAACATTTGCAGCAGTTGACATTCTATTACCTAAAGGAGTTTTGATACTATTTAAGTAAAAGGAAAAGAAAGCATTAGACCATTTTTATTTCATTTAATAGACGTAAAGACATTCCTTGTGATAACTTTTTTAAATAACTTTAGTAACTAATTTATAAAACACTTGTATTTACAAGACATTGATGCATATTGATCTACAAGTTAAATTTTGTTTATATTGTTTTTATAAACAATACAACATTTTGATCAATTGACATCCATGTGTACACTTTTTTAAAATTATTTAATTTACCTACAACTGAATGACTCATAGCGACGCACGATCAAATGATTTATATTGATTTACATCTGACTGATTTATATTGCTCTACTTACGTCGATCTGATTTATATTGATCTATTTACACGTGTCTGATTTGTATTTAATCTACTAAAATTTGACGTACTAGCATTTAAATGATTTATACTGCATCTTCATTTTCTAAAATGTTACATACCTCATGTCGATCCACAAATGACTGATTCAAACTGACTGATTCATATCGATCAAGTGATTAAAACTACTGATCTATAAGTGATAATCACACAATCCAATCATATTTGATAAAAACCCTTCTGTTGTCTTTTATGGCAATATCTTTTGTGTCCAAGATATTTTGGTATTGCAATTATACGCGCCAGAACGAGTACGGTAGAACTCTTTTGGAGGATGTACATGTACTTTAGGTCCTTTTAATACGGTACAGTTGTCATCTACAGAAATAGTGGCGTAGCAGTGTCTGGTATGGAGACAGCGCCAGTTCCACCTGCTCCTTGGGGACTTGGTGTAGCAGAAACCTTGGTACCGGAGCAGACGTTTGCCGGCCACTGTGTATATTATTTCTCCTACAAAGTTTAAGATTTGTATATGTGTCGATTGAAGAGTACTTCTTACCTTATATCTATGTTAATACGTACAATTATACAAAAATCAATTGCCGTGCGTTAGTCTCGCAAAAAATAGAAAATGGCTCAACTGATTTCATTTTTTTGTTTTGTTCGCCTCTATACTGGGGTGATTTAGGAAAAAACAGAAAATTGGGAAGAAATAAAAAATACATTTTGGTGGTACGAAGTTTACAGAGTCGTCTAGTACTAAATAATTACCACAAGAAGAACTTAATATTCTCAGGCTACCCATAGCTGGTATTGTGGGTATAGGCGTAGGTTTTTATTTCTATTAACTATTTATAAAGTAACGGTAAACTTTTAACTTTGAATATAATAATGAAAGGACTAAGTTTGAAGTTGGTAAAGACCCTTAATTTATTCATAAATTAATATTAACTAAGACACAACTAATAACTTTACTACAACAATTATATACAGTAATTTAAATACAGTATGGTACAGAATAGTATCTAATAAATTAATTTATAATGGTTACTTTGCTATTAGCGAATAAATATGGATCAGTATTTAATTGGTCAGTACAAGAATTCAGCGAACTCAGTACTAAACAATGTGAAGAGAGGTTAACAGTCTCCTCTAAACTGCAACAATTAAATGAGCAAATAAACTAGGTTATAAGTATAAGTAAAATCAACAACATCATTGTACTTGAACCTATAATACTATAAATATCACAAAATATGGCAACTTATTTTCGAGGAACAAATTGGCACAATAACCCAGATGTAGTTGTCGCCGCTAGCACGCTTACGCGAATGCGGAACGGAAGCGAACCGAAACGGAAGAACGAAGGAACTTAGGAATAGCGAAACTCTGTCTAATGTATGATATACGTACACTACGGTCCGCTTTCGCGTTTGTACGCTAGCAGCGTTAATATACCGAATTAACTTCGCACACAGGTTGGTCGCTGTAAACTTAATAATTGCCAATGGGGGTTCAGGAATCCCAATCTTGCTCAATGTGACTGCGGCAACCCAAAGCAATCCATGTCACACTTGCTGGTGTCCCTTGCACGAGGGACGCTATTAAGGTGCCCAGATATTTGATGAACCACTGATACAATAAGAAGAAGAATACCGAATTTCTAAATATATTTCCCGTATTTAGTCTTGTGGTAACCTTGAGGTGGATGATCATGTTCCCTAGACAGTTTCAGTACACCGAACGTATCATCTAAACTCACACTGGCATAGCAAGTGTTTGTCTTAACGCATCTCCATTTCCTCTTAATATATGGTGACTTCGTATAGTAGTAGTTATTGTATTTCAGAAACTGTTTCCCTTCTTCAACGGTTATTATTTGCACTGTAAACGAAATTAACACCTGTATTAGGTAGATAATCAACTGTAGAATATTGTCTTAAGTACAGCTTGCAAAAAGAGTACGGATAAACGGGGTCGACATAAAAAAATACATTAAAAAAATTAACTTTAAAAATAAATTGTTTGGTAGAACTTTGGTTAGTCTTATTAATTTCAAATTAATTTGACCGTCCTAATATACATTTATCGTCTGATCAAACAATGTATACAACACGGATAAAGATTTAAAATAAGTTCCGCTTATACACTTTTTTGTCAAGCTGTACTTAATATTATCAACAAGTAGGTAATGTGGTGAGTTATTTGTTTTGTTCATACGCACCTTTGGTGGGAGATGCTTCTACGATCACTCTTTGCTCAAGCAACTCCTTTGGAGCAAGGTCTGCGTCAAGCAGTGGATCGCAATAAGCTGAATATACAAATACTTGACTGAAGCAGCACAGATATACAGGGTGTTAGAAATTGAACAACATTCGTAGAACAACTTTTCGAAACTGAGTAACCCCACAAAATTCTTAGAGCAAATTTTTTATCATTCTATAGTTATAGTTAAACCTGAGCAGACTTTTACGATACCCCAGGACAGAAAAGTGGTGGCTTATTCTTTGCCGAAAAATACACTAAACTTTTTCATATTTGTTGTCAAATATTAATTACATTATTTATTACATTTTTATATCACAGGACCTAATATATATTATATGAACAAATATTACTGAATGTCTATGGTATTATAATGTACTACTTATAATGTGATGTGATAAACGGTTAGGTACCTACTTAAAAATGGTTTCATCGTAATTATACAAGATAATTGCAATATTAACTTACAAAATATACATAATTAAGTGATTATAAGCCCGGCTTGCAGTAAATTATATATTTTGATTACTTAAGTTCAATTTCAACCTTACTTTATTCATTGTCCGTAGTTACAACATAAAACCGAGATTAAATTGAGATTTCATTAATGGCTAAGACCTTATTTGTCAGTATTCATGATATCATTATCCTATGTTCATTCTTAACTTGCTAGGTCTTGAAAGCTCTTTATTTTCATATTTATGTACATAAAATGAACTCACTCTATAATCCCATAATCAAAATTGACAAGCACAAATGACAAACGTGAAAATTTCAGGAATACTATTTTCACGTTTGACACCTGTTAATGTTGAGTCAATTCAGACGTCGGGATTAAAAAACGGTCAAGAACTTTACATCATAATATAAATTCCGGTAGAACTAATGTGGAACCTCCTCTGTTCATGGGAATGCTCGTGGCAAAATTTGCTGACGACGAGTTCCTCATTGGCGTAGAGGTACGCCTTACACCGAGGCAGACGTGTGCAGGTCCACCGCGTTTCACCTTTAGTCGCGTAGTGCTTGAAGAACGTATGACCTTGGTAGTAGAGTCGCTGTTTCCCATTGGCTAGGGTTATCATTTTGGCTAAAAATTTTGCAGTTTAAGATTTATTTTATTCGAATTTATGCATCGCAAGGGTTCAATACTTAACCATAAGGGCTGTGTGGCGTTCGGACCTTGGTATACAAAGTAGTTACAATAATCCTTAATCCCTTGTGTAAGGGTGATAAGCAAAATCGTGAAGCGTTCCACATTTATTAAAAAGGACGTTGCAGGCTGATCACCTGATTGTCCGACAGGAAAGAAGATCCGCACTGTCGGAAGAAGCACGTAAAATAGTCAACCTGCGCCTGATCTCTCGCCGGTCGTGTCGGTCTGCTGTCCCATCGGTTTATGAGAGTGATGGAATACTTGTCAATTGCGCGCATACTTGGGCACTATAAACAACTCCCGCGCAGTTGGCTGGTTTATATGAGACTGGCCGCCATGGCCGAATATCGGTCGGGAGACCATTATTATTAGTAAGTACAATCAATTTTACCTACCCATTGCTATACTTATGACCAAATTCTCAAACAGTACTCAATTTTAAGTTGCCCATAAGTCTCATTCTGTCACTGTCACTTCGCCTTTGAATTTAGCCATTAGTAAGATATTGGGGATACAATAATAACCTGTAACAAGACCAGACCGTATTCAGCTAAAATTTTATAGAAAGTAACAGCAGCTAAGAGCATTCAGAGTGTGTTACTTGAACTTAATAAACATACTATTGAATATTAAACATAGGTACTGCTGAAATTCTAAATTGATGTTAGAAAGAATAAAGTTTATGGAATATTATAATGTAATAAAAAGCTACATGCGAATAAAATTTGTTATGTTAGTTTAGAAATCTTATAACAAATTAGTTTGAACGACAATCCATTAGAAAAAACACCAGATTTTATTTTGGAATGAAGAGTTACTTCATCGTTATGTAGATAAGGATAGTTTTAACATAACTGAAATGACGTGCTTCTCCACCGCAATCGCAACCACAAACCCTACATTCAAAAACAATTACGCGATAATTTGGATACAAATTAACATATAGAATTCCGAATTAGTCATTCTGGGACCGTAATAATTATGTTCAAAGACAGCTGATTTTACCAACGCTGGATAACAGTTATCTGAGATATTTTGACGTTTTAGGGCTGTTTCCAACCGTCAGATAAGTTTTATCAGATGAACAAGTTTGACGTTTTGGCAGCATTCGTATAGGAATGATGTCAAAATGTCAAATAAATTCCTCGGATAAAAGTTAGCTGACAATTGAAAAATCGGCCCTTTAAAGCTTAGAAATTCTGTCAACTTACTCCTCAGATAAATGTTATCCTATGTTGGTAAAATCGGCCCTTATGGGAGACACCGTCCAACCACGCCTCTCAAAAATGCAAGACACGTGCTTTTTGAGAGGCAGGTACTTTCCAATATTTTCCGCAAGCTAATTGGACAATATCTTTTTTCTTGTGGCTATGGGTACCTTCTATTTTTAGTAATTCCAAAGAAATAATGTCAAATAATAAAGACGCCTTGCAGTTGGGAAAAGAGGTACAGTTCCATAATTTGTTACTCCGTTTTGATTTATTTTTTGAGTAAAATGTGTAGCCGTCGTGTAAAGCTAGTTGTTTCCCTGTGAGCATGGTAATGAGTTGAACTGAAATACCAAATGTTACAAGAATAAGAAATCGATCAATATTACGTTCAAAATGCGGGTGCCAATGTGGTTAATTTTAAAACATATTCTACATACCTCTATTTAATATAACATTAGACAAATAAGATCTATTTCAGCACGGAAATGTATAAAAATAAGCAACATGTTTGCTTTCAGCACGGGATAAATACAGTATTATGCTTTAATGAACATTGACGGTCTATCAAGATGAGTTGAAACTCTACATGAAGAAATGTTCAAAAGATATTAGTGACTTGGTTGGTCACTTTTATTTAATTATATAATAAATGGAGTATATGTTTTTGTCTTGCCTTGAATCATGATTGAATACTGTTTAATTTATTTAACTACTCATTTTCATTTTGTGTCATTTGGTTTTTACAATACTTTTTTTTTATTCTTAACTTGGTCGCGTTTTACCTTGGTCTCACCTGATGGTAAACACTGACGGGATCTAAGATGGAGCATACGAATCCATGAAGCAGAGATATAGAGGGATTCCCCTATACCTCTCTGGCTCTCACCTATACACGACGAAACGTATTAAACTAAAGTAAGACTTTCCTAATACATATTCTATTTAGTATCGAAGTTCGATAATTTCCTTTTACAGAATTAAGTAGGTATAGAGCTGCCTTTCTTAGGGTAAGGATGGTTCTGACGGAGTGCCTGAAATAGTCCGCTAAGGTCAGATTTTACCAACGTCGGATAACGTTTATCTTTGGAATAAATTTGACGTTTTGACAGATTTTCTGTACAGAACATGTCAAAACTTCAAACTTATTTCTAGGATAAAAGTTATCCGATGTTGGTTAAATCCGCCCTACGTCGCCTTTACGAGCAGGGATGTGAGACCTTATGTAAACGGTAATAAAAACGAAAACTCAAATACAAAATTTTATTTTAAATCCGATGGTATATACCATCATTTTCAATGAGACGCTTCTTATTATGACTATGTTCTGTTTTGCTTTCAAAGATATTCAAATTTATGTCTGTCACTAGAAATGCTTTGCATCTAGGTTGACTGGTGCAGTACCACTTGTCAAGAGTTTTCCTCTCGTACTGCTTGTAGAAAGTGTAGCCTTCATACAAAACGAGCTTCTTGCCATTTGACATCGTTATAAGTTTGGCTGAAATCATACAAGAATTAATAAAAATAGTGTTAAAAAAATATGTTTTTAGTTTGTTCTGTTGACTGTTTGTAATCAATACGTATCAATAAACACCTTGTTGTTATTTGAGTTCAAGTTTATTTTTATTATTGTTTGCTTATTATTCTACATTCTAAAAATGTATCAAATTCAATTTGTTTATTTTTTGTCACAGAAAAATACAGATGTACCTATGTTATCACAAGTAAATACAATTTATTGTCATTCACGAACGTCAGAAAGCTTTTATCTGAGGAATAAGTTTGACGTTTTGACAGCTCTTGTGTATATGTCAAAATGTCAAACTTATTCCGCTGATAAAAGTTATCCGACTATTAAAAATCGGTTGTGAGTGCCGCTGAAATACACTTTTAAGGTCAGTTAGGTAAAAAAAGACATCATAAATTATTCTTATTTTTTATTGTCCCCTTATTATACAACGAGTAATACCGTTCCTGGCATAGTATCAAAACGCCTATTAAAAAAATAGTCCTATAGTGATAGGACTATTTTTTTAATAGTTTTGCTTCTTTTTTTTAATAAAATAAAGTAAATTCCGATCAGACAGTATTTTATAAAAAAAAAGAAACATGTTGAGATTGTTTTTTTTTATACCCGTGAGTATCTACCGTCAGTAGTTTGAATCAAATTTTTTTTGGCATGGTTATGAGTACATTTACTATTGTTAATGATTTTCATGTTTTTGTCTGTCACGACGTACGCTTGGCATATGGTCGAATTTGTGCAGTACCATCTTTCAAGTACTTTACCTTTGTATTTAGAGTAATAACAGTAACCGCAATATGTTATAATAGCATTGTTATAAGTTTGCCTGAAAACATTTGATTGAATTTAGTAAGTAAAAGAATTCCTAACTTAACTAAGTGACAAAAAACATATAGTCTAAAAACTAAAAGCACGCTTATGTTAGTGTACTGAAAACTAAAAACCATGAGGGGATCCAGTACCCACCTTACGGCTTCATCATGAAATCCGCTCGATGGTACCATATTATGGTATGGTCATCATAATTCTTCCTCTTAGCCTTTTCCCAATTATCTTGGGGTCAGCTTCCAGTCTAACCAGATGCGGCTGAATACCAGTATTTTACACGGAGCGACTGCCATCAGACCTCCGCAACCCAGTAACTGGGCAATGCCGATATCCTAAGGTTAAACCGTTTGTCAGACTTTCAGGCTTCTGACTACCCGTAACGACTGTCATAGGTATTCGTATGACACCCGGGACCGACGGCTTAACGTGCTCTCCGAGGCACGGAGGGGTCTCGATGTGTAACAAATGGTCACCCATCCACGGACTGACCGCGGCAAGCGCAGCTTAACCTCGCAAATCGTACTATCGGCGCGGTTG
Source organism: Amphipyra berbera (assembly GCA_910594945.2). NCBI lineage: Eukaryota > Metazoa > Arthropoda > Insecta > Lepidoptera > Noctuidae > Amphipyra > Amphipyra berbera. Next base: position 16,057,637 of record OU343128.1, on the reverse strand, counting down.
TTATTTAGCCACGAGCCCCTCCCCCTGCCCCTGGTCATCATAATTAAATACATTAATTAATACCAAGTTTTTTTTACAAAACTTAGATACAGGTGAAGCTAATATAAGCGTGTTAAAAAAACAAAGAGTAAAAAATAAGGTTTAAGTAGGTACTTTATTTGAAAAAGTTTTGCGTTTCGTTTTGATATATTCATATTATACTAAATTCGCTATTAATTATTTGGTTGAAATAAATAAAAAAAGACAATAGAAACAAAAAAATGGTAGAGTTAGTCCTATTTAAAATAGACATAGAGTAAGAAAGAAAAAAATCTTTATTTTGATTTGACACTATTTACTGACTACAGCTCAATTCTTGACATTTATTAAATACGTTCATTCAAATATTATAATTTATACGTTCGCCTATTTCAAATGAAGACGTTAAACTATGCACAAAGTTGGAAGGGGCGCGTCATTTTAGTTTTGGCTTAAAGCATAGCTCGACCAGCGAACGGTTGCACCTGAAGCGGTGTTCGTGCAAATACGTGCAATGGCAGCATTGAATGACGTTGTTGTTACGTAGACGTATCAATGTCAAATACTCAATCAAAATGTCACTGTCACATGACACAAGCCAGTGATTTAGGGTATGTTGTAAAGCTAATTAAAATTACAGTATACCTAATATTGTACCTAATTTAATTGTTCTTTCAGCGACTCCTGTTGCCGACTGTACAAAACAAAGTTTTAACAGGTCTACATTCGCAGTGGCGCCCATTGGTGTCGATTTTAGAACTACAAAAAATGCTGTCGCTTATATGATTTCATAGTTCTTCATTGACACGCAACCGTCGCCGATCGAGCTATGCTTCGGCCTTTAGACGATATCTACTAAGTTTTATTTTAGATATGAATGTAACTACCGTCAGAATTTATTAACATTCTTTTTTTCTTAATATGATTATGATCGGTCTTACTGTCAAAAATGTTCAAGTTTTTGTCTGCCACGATGTAAGCTTTGCATCTAGCACTGTTAGTACAGTACCATCTGCTAAGGTTTTTATTAGAGTGCTTATTGTAGAACGTGTAGCCTTCTAATATAACGAGCTTTTTACCATTTATCAGGGTTATTAGCTCGGCTGAAATCAGTAATGCATTAAAATTTCATCTTAATAAGAAAATAGTAAAAAATGAAGACGCAATTATTCATTTAATTCTACTTACCCCTTATTGTACATACACCAGGTAAACAAAAACAAGGAAAGACAATTTTAATTTATTTACCTTCCAGACAACCCTTGGATGGACAATTATGAAGAATTATGGCAAATTAATATCAAAGTAAAATTGAAAATAAAAACAGTTCCGTAATTTACTTCTTCATTTATTATTGTTGAAACAAAATAATTCTACAATACTTAAAGTTAAAAACTTATTCCCTTATTCTAGAAAGAGCATTAATAGCGACAAAGATAATGACGGAGTAAAATCCAATACGAAACTCCTTGTATCCTAAGGTAGCGGTAATGGTAAGCCGTCGACATGATAAAGTTAACAGAAATACTCAAGAAGAGCTAAAATATTATAATGCACTGAAAAGTTGAAGAATCTAAAGTCATGTACTTTTACATAAGGTATGGGCATCGGCAATCTTCGTGTTTCCGAATTTGTACGAATTATGTGACGCGGACAATTATTCCTTAGATGTTTTTATATAATTCGGCTCCGGATAGGTCACTTAATTTGTCGCACAAATTTGGAAACACGAAGATTGCCGAGGCTCATAACTTATGTCGTAGTACTGTAACCCATTAATACATAGCTTCTTTCAGGAAGTTATGTCTTGTTAAAACGATGATAGGTTTTATATTCTTGGATCTGCTACTGATCATCCATCAGAGGATCTACTTCACTCGTGTCGGCATGAGCTATGAGAACAGCAGGCCTAGACAAAATACATCCGTACGTTTTTCTGCACACGCTACGGACTTAACGTTAGCGTGAGTAAAATGGTAGACAATGAAGCAAGCTTACGCCAGACGCTAATTCCGCAGCGTCGGAAGGAAAAACAATAGTTTCTCTATGGAAGTTAGCGTGAGGACGAAAAAAAAACCCAAACGTCAATGTCAAACGCGGCTTTACTGGCGGTCATTTGAAACCATTTCAAAAAGTTGTGCAGTGACTTCAGTGTAGGTATTTCGAGTGTTTACTTTAAAGGTAATACGTATTTACGATTAATTATTTGTATAAATATTAATTGCAAGTAATGCGTAGTTAAAAAGTGTTTTATTAAGGATCAGAGATATATTAAAGTAATATAGATTTTTTCAAGAAAATACATACCTATATAATTTCTTTTTATAATATTTACATTTTAGATGGAATTCAGACTATTTGCGAGCCCAGAACAATTTACAATAATGTTAGATTTTATGGAAAGATAAGTAGAAATTCACGATAATCACGAAACATTACGTATTATAGGTACAAAGTTTGGGTTCATTTGTTTACACAATGACCCAATGGCATTAACACGCTGAATAAACCCCAATTCCGACAATTCGGCGGCAACTTCCACACTCCGCCGATTTAGTCTTATTTGACGCCTAATCCACGCTTCTTCATTATTTGCCGCCCATAACAGCCTCAGGCAATGCATTTTAACAACAATAAACACCTTTTTCCTTATTAATACACTCCACAACACCCTTAGCGGTAGGGTCCGAGCATCCGCTAGCGAGCGTAAGCAAATAACGCCTAAATTGACGTTATCGTTTGTCAAAAACACCACTTGTCTACCACTTTGTATGAGAGACGCCACGCTAACGTCGCTTTAGCGGTAGCGTTTCGTGGCGTTTCGTTACAAGTTTTTATTTGTCTACGAACTTAGTTTACATTATGTTTCCTTTCCACAGGTAATGTCATCGCCATACATTTTGACGTTAGCGTCTGGCGTTAACGCTATCAGAAACGTTTTTTGTCTAGGCCTGCAGGTCATGCTGTGGTGAAATGATTAGTCAGCAAGGTTGGGCGGTGCTGACTACCCAGGGTGCCCCAGACGTACTTAAGTTTCATTAAACACGTGCATTAAAATTTACTTACAATTAATTAGTACCTATAACACATTCGTTTCTTATGATTATAAACAAGATCAGAGATGATGACGATGATTTTAGATGATGAAGTGACAAAAATTGAAAGGAATATGCTTAGGTGGTTTGGTCATGTTGAGAAAATGAGTGAACGGCGATAACAAACGGAATATATAAGACGGATGTCAGTGGAAACGCCGGTAGAGGACGCCCTAGAAGGACATACTCGTACATCGATGTTATTGGTGATTTTTTTCACAAAGGCGTAGTACTCTCAACCAGCGTGCGTGTATGACAAGATGTATAAATGTGGACGAAGCGAAAGGAGTATATTATTATAAGGATAGTAGCATGTGGTGTTCTATAGTTTGTGGGTACCCCCATGAGAAAAAGACGTAAGTTTATATATGTACCTATATATAGATAAAATCACGACTAATCGAATGAATATTTAGAATAAACGTAGGTATGTATGTACGCTTACAACTACAAGCGTATTTTAAGCTTCACAAAGCCACTTTACTATTACTGACAAATTATGAGATGTGAACTTCCAATATGTAGACCCACGATAACAACTTTCCTATGCACGTCATCATTCAGAGAGAACTGATAGCCCTTAAAACTCAGTGCAAAATCGTCACAAGACTTTTTTTAGGGTTCCGGACCTCCAAAGGAAAAAAGGAACCCTTATAGGATCACTTCGTTGTCAGTCTGTCTGTCTGCCTTTCAAGACCCTTTTTCTCAGGAACGAGCGGAGGTATCAAGTTGAAATTAATATACAATACTCAGGTCTACAATCCCTAGGATCTGTGACAAAATCAAACTTCTAAGTCAACGCAATCAAAAGACACGATCGTTTATGTCGCATATTTTGACACTCGCAAGGGAATCAAAACCTTTAGGGTACTTCCCGTTGATCTAGAATCATGAAATTTGGCAAGACGCAATGTCTCATAGCAAAAGTTAAGGGGAAAATCCGAAAACCGTAAATTTGTACGGAATCCTCGGTGGGCAGTTTTTTTATATGCGAGCGTATTTACCGTCCTTCATTTTTACTAACAATTTCTTGGCATGATTATGATCAGTCTTACTTTCATAAATGTTTAGCTGGTCATCCATCAAGAGATAACATTTGCAGTGACGGAAGCTGGTACAATGCCACTTATATAGATCTCTCTTCTTATAAATCTTATAGAAGCTGAACCCTTGGTACATTGCAGTCTTCTTACCATTGACCATGGTTATCAATTTGGCTGAAAACATAAAGGAGTTTAAAAAAATGGTCGTGGGACTGACGTGAATTTGTTACGAACATAATGTGTTAGCTGATGTTTGCATTTTTGCATTCCTTATACCTCCTGACCGTCTCAGCTGCTGATTATGGTATACTCTTGGATTCCCACTCCATCCGGCTTAGCTGCTCTTTCTGATGTTACTTGTCTTCTATATTACAGGTCGGCTTACGCTCATGTTTTAGCTGACATCTTTAATTTATTGCATTAGGTTTCAATGTTTAAAATTAATGAGTATATTAATTTGTATTTTTTACCTCGATCGTCATTTTAATTTTGAGACCAAAGCCAGCGTCATGCCAGCTTCGAATCTCGAGTTGTACTGATCTACAAGTCTCGCTGACACGAAAATATTGTCGCTTTGAATTGAGACTATTTCTTTAAACACTAATAGTGTAGTCTGTTCCATACATATTCTTCTGGCAATGATTTTGTTCTCTTGATATGGTCTCTCGGCACTCTATTCGATTCCAATATTTACTTACGTCCGAATATATGTACCGTCGTGTGTTTTAAAAAGCTGTCTTTTCTTATGACCATGACCGAGTCTACATTCGTAAATCTTCAAATTTTCGTCCATCAGGAGATAACATTTGCAGTTACGGAAGTTGGTGCAATGCCACCGGTCTAACTCCCCTTTCTTGTAAATCTTGTGGAAACAAAAGCCTTGATACAATACATACTTCTTTCCATTCGTCAAGGTTATCAGTTTCGCTGAAAGCACACGAGAATAAAGAGGATTCTGTCATATTATTACTAGTACAATACCTACTTAGCTTATAGAAGGTTGTGTATGGCCGAGGGCACGCGATGAGATCGCTCTCGTTTGTAAGTGTTCAATCGCATCCACTTAATTTAAGTGGTCGGTCCGCTCTTCAAGTACAATGTGAGCGTGTTGTCGCTTCAAACCATCAAGCAGCGCGGCCGCGGTCACTACATATAATGCAATGACTATGCTTAGCCATATGAAATTATACAATAACACTAATTAATGTACTCAATATCCTTTATTTATTATACTATTATAAAAACGATCTACAAAGCAAATACAATTTTAATCTGTTACCCTAATGGCCAAATACTCAAACGCTACTTAATTATAAGTTGCCGTTAAGTCTTGCTGTCCCTGTCACTTTAAGGTGGAGTGACAGTGACAGCACGAAATTAACGGCAACTTAAAATTGAGTAGTGTTTGAGTGTTTGGGCATTATTGAAACTGATATTTCAATCGGCACTCAATGCTGATACTGTTTGATTGATACTTTTAATCCATAATTAGAAGTAATTTTCGAAGAAAAGGCTAACCAAACCGTTAACCAAAGTTTTATAATTATACTAACTATTTGCCGTTTTAATTTATTTATATAAGTTTCTAACGCAAATTAGAACTTATTAAGGCCCGACTTTACCAACGTTGTATAGCGTTTATCTCAGGAATAAATTTGACGTTTTGATAGCTTTTCTATAGACAGTCAAAACGTCTAACTTATTCCTTGGGAAAACGCTATTCGACGTGGTAAAATCGGGTCTAAGCCTTATACATAATTAGTAGATACATACTCAAGATTAAACTAAGCTGCAGTCGACACAGTATGTGGTATGAGTTACAATTTGAAACATTTTTATCCTCGAAAGCTTGGTAAATATGTTCACACGCGAATATATTGACCACTTCTAGTTTGAAATAGCGATTTTTTATTATGAATATGGTCCGTCTTACTTTCAAAAATCACTAAGTTATCGTCGATCAGAAGAAAACATTTGCAGTTGGGAAAATTCGTACAATACCATTTGTATAGTCCATGCTTCTTATTCATCCTGTAGAAAGTATAGCCTTCATACAAGGCGAGTGTTTTGCCATTAACCATGGAGATTAATTGAACAGACTGAACTGAAATTATAAGAGAAATATTTATAATTTAGTAGAAGGCAATTACGATGTTTAAATCAATTTTAAATTATCATCATTTGTATTATAAAAAGGGTTTAACGAAATGTTCAATTGTAAAAAAAGTTCAAATATATTTAATAACGTGATAAATCTATTACATATTACCCATCATTATATCTAGTTTTTAATCTAATGTACAACAGAAAACATAGAAAATAATCCTCTATTTACAAGATTGCTGGTCAACGCCAGTCGTACTATTGGAATTGATACTTTAATAGACCTCTTTTGGGCAAGCAACGTAACAAGAGAGTGAGTGGCTTAATAAGGCTCGATTTGATCAACGTCAGATAGCGTTTACCCAAGGAATAAGTCAGACATTTTGACAGAATTTCTATACAAAAGCTGTCAAAACGTCATATTTATTCCTCAGATAAAAGTTATGCGACTATCTCATGGATTCTAAACTATAACGATAAGTCTGTTCGCTTTCAGCTATAAGCATCAAAAACACGACTAACAATTTGGGATTCATTAACTATCACAAGGATATCTTATTAAAATTCATGACAATTTCATCGTCGGACTAACTGCTCCTTGAGTAACATTCATTTGTATCCACAAACTATTTTGGGATTTTAGAATCATGGCGTCAATATGTCTTGACATATTTGCCGTCAGGGCACCTGTGTACTGGCCTCATCTCATGTGCGTGATCCGAGAAACTTTTAACTATAATATTGTGATCGTCCAAACAGAGAAACGATTTACATCTTGGAAAATTAGTACAGACCCATTTATGTCCCGTCTTCATTTTGTACCTGTAGAAGAATGTGTACCCGCCGTATAGGACCCATGTTTTACCATTAGCCATGTTGATTAGGAACGCTGTAAAAAATTAAGTAAGTATTATAAATACTAAATTGCATAGGTAAAGCTAGGTATAATTTTATTAAAAAAACACGCAAAAATGCTACCGTTGCTTTGAAAACTAAATAAAACGCCGTTGATATTTTAGGTAGGTACGGCATTCTGTATTTCTATGAGGTCAAAATTACATACAACATTGAATTGAAAACTTAAATTCGCAAGTCATTCTAATTGACTTCAGTATACATACCAAAATAATTTTCGGCAAAGGCCAGATTTCGTCCAAGTTTCTTTCAAACACAGCCTTACTTACAAACTCTGGACAAATACTCAAATGCTACTTAATTTTAAGTTGCCGTTAATTTTGTGCCGTCACTGTCACTTCGCCTTAAAGTGTAGTGACAGCACGAGACTTAACGGCAATTTAAAATTGAGTACCGTTGTAGTATTTGGTCATAAATCAAATACCTAATGCAAATTATTCAAAAACTTGTATTTAAATTTAGCCTTCGTGGTAGAAACTCAAAATGCGTGACGCGGTCGCTTATTGCTTTAGCTTCGAACATCTTGTACTATTATCTATCCCGTAGGTCCGTCTTAGCCCTTAGCTGCACGACACTGTTCTGTTTTTATAAAAAAAAAACATTTGCACGTAATTTAGAGACGGTTTTTGTAAAAATAATAAAAAATACTTTGACTTTTCTAAGTATTTTTTTTTATTAAAAAACCACACGATGTCAATTTACATCATTACACAAAATGAGTGATGAGCTTAGTACTAAATTAAAATAATATGTAAGGTAATTAATTATTTTAATTTTGGTGAAAATTAATAAAACAGTTATTGTTTTTAGTAAGACATAAGTTAACCCCACATTTGCTGCATCTTATTGTAGAGTATCCTTTACACTGTGGGTATTTGCATCGCAGAGAACCTCCAACTTGTGGCCAATGATTACTACCATCTTTCCTAATGTCTTTTGATGGACGAACAACTGTAGGCCTTCTTTTCCTTTTTGCCTGGATTGCATCCTCTAAAGAGCTGGCACTTGGGCGTCCTCTTTTGACCTCTGTGTCGGTTCCTATTGAGAACAAAACTTGAGCTAGTTCATTACGGAACTGTTTTAAGAAGTGTGCAACCTTTGCGGCTCACATCTGTTCATCTACTGACAGACTTTGTTCCATAGGTATGGTAGACAATTCAGTTTTGAGGTGCTCAATAACTTGATTCGTTCGCAACTCCACGGTCAGTGATGCTAACGGTACTGAGTGTTCAATGTCACGAGATTATGTGACCAAAATGGCGGCCAGGCGCATTAGTAATTTGTGGTTCTTATACATGTGAATGGTCTCACTTCAGCTGCTTGAAATTTTAACCACAAATTCCGTTCACACACGGTGGTTGCGTTGTGGCTGTGATGTGGTAGAAATCCAAACTATATACAACTAGGGTTCCCAACTCTACTGTAAAAACAGTATTATACTGTTTTTCACTACATTATACTTTTTACTGGTGAACAAAAATAAAGTAGACAAAATATTGTTTTCAGCATAAAAACGCCTAACACTAAGTGTCTTTTATGAAGCTTTTAAAAATTACAATAAATTGATAAGTTGAGCGAGAAGCACTAAAAATGTCTTTAAAATATTATAAACAAATACTGTTTATTTTCCTTCTCAGACTTAAATATACTTTATTTCTTGTATAAAAAAGTTGGCAACCCTATATACAACTCCAAAATGTGGCCCGTGTGAATTTAGCGTTGCGTTTTCAAATATAAACGTTCTTGCCCACATTTTTACCGTTCTGGTGTGCTTCGTCTGAAAACAGCCTAAACCTTAATATAAGTGCCGTCTGAGCAGCGAACGAACTTGCGACTAGGATGATTATGATAATATGAATATTTAAGTATTGCGTTGCTATCATCAAGCACTAATTCGGCTTTGCATTTGGGGTATGATGTGCAGCACCAACGACGTCCAGCCTGGGTCTTGTAGCGGAGAAAGAAAATGTAACCTTGGTAGAAGACGTACGACTTGCCCCCAGACATCGTGATGATTTGCACTGGAAGAAAAAAAAATTACCCTAAATCCTTAAAGTAATAATTTGGGTTAATGATTTTTTAATGTTTCAAGGCTGTCACAAACCGTGCAGATACTATAATATATCTATTTGTACATGAGCGCATATCTAACGATATCGCTCTTCATAGAAATTAATGGACTACGATTGATGTAGGTTTTTGAAAGAAATTCAATAGCCTACCTAATGTCAAAAACGGGCTTCGATCCAGACCCTGATCCCGCCTGTATTCCCCGAAGGGTTAAGCAAAGGTGTTTTAGTACACCCTCGTTTCGCCAGTTATGTTTAAGTCCCATGTAATAGGCGGTGAGTTTTCATTAATAAACCAATTTTGAAACTTTCGACAATGATTACTTCTTTAATTAAAGTAACAAAGAAATTATTCTGATATATACAATATAAATCTTAACTAGTATAATACAGATCTAAGATAAAAACTATATACATATTATATACAAAACACGTATAAAAAATATTAAAAAGTGCACTCAGACATCAAAATATTCCTCCACATCACTCTCATCTGGAAGTATGCCCAGAAGACTGGCAACGTTGCCACGTTGAATCGCAACGCTAATTCTTTGGCTTAAGGCCGTGGCCGCAATGGTACGGCGATAGCGACGCGACGGCGATTTCGTGAAAACAAACTCATATAAACATATGTCCGTGGCCGCACTGCAGAAGCGACAAGCGAAATTTATTTGTTCACGAAATCGCCGTCGCGTCACTGTCGCCTTACCAGTGCGCCCACGGCCTTAGTGTGTTCTTTCCCTCTCTATGTCCTGCAGTGGGATGCGATAGGCAGAGTTGATCTTTACTTCTTAGTCTTATCCTAACCTGCCTGTATCTTTTATATTTATAATTAGATGAGAAGTGAACTTCGTACCTACCACGTTTTTATTTATTTATCTTAATTGTCTTTTTTCCTGAACCACCACAGAATTGAGGCGATCAAAACAAAAAATAACATTCAAGTCGGTCGAGCCATTTTCGATTTTTTGCGAGACTAACGCACGGCAATTGAATTTTAATATAGTTATATTAATATAAATTGGGCAGGACATGTCTGCCGTATGCCGAATGAGCTGTGGGCCCGTATAGTACAAGACTGGAGCCCCGAGACAGCGAGACGGGGTCGCGGCAGACCGCGGAGAAGATGGCGGGACAAGTTGGATGCCTTTCATCACAATTGGCATGAAGCTGCACAGAATCGTGACAGATGGAAGGCATGGAGGGAGGCCTTTGCCCAGCAATGCGACAGTACCTACAGGCTAATTATAATAAAAAAAATATAAATTAAGGACTGAGGCCTAAACCCTCCTCATTATGAGAACAAGCCCGTGCCCAGTAGTGGAGAAGTAATGGGCTGATTATGTTATGTTATTATAAACACCAAATAAATAGCTAAAGTCGAATGTAGGTGCCATCAGCCACCCTAAAATACTTAAATTGGGCATGACTATGGGTTTCCTTAGACTTGATGATTTCACCGTCTTCCGACATTAAGAGGTACGCGCGACACTTCGAAGTTCTCGAACAGCTCCATCTAGCGCCTGATTTAAGAGTTAAGTGTTTGTAGTAAGTGTAGCCGCTCTTCATCATATATTGCTTGCCGCTACCATTTAATGTTATAAGCATCGCTGCAATGTAAATATTATAACATCAACTTTATTAAATAAGCACTTAGGCAAAAACATACAATATTAGAAAGCCCTCTACGTATTGTTCATCCGTGCACAATGCACGACGGAAAACGATAGTGCGTACACTTGCTGTATAGCAAAGGGTCGTGCATTTTGATGTCTAGCAAGTCTACATAGTATTATTTTTTGTCGCACGTCTCGTGCACGGACAGATGGACAATGCGTAGAGAGCTTATTGTGAATAATTAATGAATAAAATGTGCAACATTACGTTATTAAGGTCCTGTACGAATCGCCTAAAGAAAGTTATTGTATTCTGTCGCGAAACATGTATCTTCTAATAGTCCGGCTACACGCAGTGACTTGCATGCGCAAACGATTTGCGCAAAATTCTTGACTTCTTAACGTACATGCGTACTTGTTAAATAAGATTGAGCGTATAGCTGGACCCTTGTGGCCCGCAGTGGGCTGCAATAGGCAGAGTTGATCTTTTATTCTTAGCTTTATCCTAGGCTGCCTGTATTTTTCATATTTAAATGGCGTTAAGATAAAATACTTATTTACCAAAAATATTTATTTATAATCAAAAATAAATCTGAAAAAATTATTAAATTCGAATGTACGAGCCATCAGCCGCCTTATAATATTTAAATGGTTCATGGTTATGATTTTCTGAGGACTCAACCACGTCACCGTCTCCTGACACTAAGAGATACGCGCGACACTTCGATGTTCGCGAACAGCGCCATCTAACCCCTGCTTTGATAACTGAGTGCCTGTAGTAAGTGTAACCGTTCTTCATCAGACATTGCTTCCTGCTACTATTTAAAGTTACAAGTTTCACTGTAATATAAACATTGTAAAATAAACTTCATTTACAAGCATTTTGGTAAGTAGGTGAAACAAAAAGAGTATCGTAAAGTAATGGTTCGGCTACACGCTCAATCTTGTTTGCGCAAATTCTAATTTGCACAAGTAAGCCTTTTGCGCAAACCGTTTGCATATACAATTCGTTGCGTGTAGCCGGACCATAAGTCCGAATTAATAAAAAAAACTACGTTTAATAAAACCGACTTCAAAAACTAAAAAGTATATAATAACTTAATAAAGATTTAATTTAAAACACCTCTTATGCAAACCTAATACCTTTACTGTTTCAGAAGTCGGTGCTAATCCACGCTGAATCAAATTGAAGGCACCGACTTCTGAAACAGTAAAGGTATTAGGTTTGCATAAGAGGTGTATTAAATTAAATCTTTATTAAGTTACTATATACTTTTTAGTTTTTGAAGTCGGTTTTTTTAAACGTAGTTTTTTTTATATTTACTTTTTAGTGTCTGTAATAGGTTGTTCTGTAAACTACAGTAGGATTTTTTTAGATTGCATCAGGTAGAATAATTACATCCACGTAAACTAAAATGTTCATAAAACAATAAAAATGTTCATAAAATGAAAACTACTGAGCCAAACTATGTTAATTTTGTATGGGACCAAATGGCAACTATTCTGCATCAAATTAAACAAGAATCACGTAAATCGGATCATAAATCTCAGCGTAATCGGTGTACATACATAAAAAAAACCTCCTCCTTTTTGAAGTCGGTTAAAAAAATGCGCAATGTTTGTTACGTAACTTGTTTTGTAAAAAATATCACTTGTTAATTCACACCGTGGTCCGAACCACAAGTGATGCAAAATGCCTCAAGAACGTTAGTGTGTTCTTTCTTGAAAGACAGATTCGTCTATCTTTGTCCCGCAGTGGGCTATGATAGGCAAAGTTGATCTTTTCTTCTTAGTCTTATCCAAGCCTGTTTCATTTATATTGCTGTTGGCATAGCGCTAAGATTAAATTCAAAATATGTATTTACCAAAATATATATTTATAATTTGTAATCTTAATATAATAGAGAAATATGTTAAAATTATATGTAAATCTTCTATGAATAAATAAATAAATAAAAAACTTAAAAAAAAAGGAAACACCACCTTAAAAAAACTGAAAGGAATAAAATAATTACCATATTATCATCGAATTAATAACCTCCTCCTTTTCGAAGTTGGTAAAAAGTTGCTAAAGTCGAATGTAAGTGCCATCGGTCGCCTTATAATACGCCAAAGGTTCATGATTGTGGTTTTCTGAGGACTTGATGACGTCACCATTTTCTGAGATCAAGAGGTACGCGCGACACTTTGATGTCCTCGAACAACTCCATCTAACGCCTGATTTTAGTTCCGAGTGCTTGTAGAAAGTGTAGCCGTTCTTCATCAAACATTGCTTCCTGCTACCATTTAATGTTATAAGTTTCACTGTAATAAAAATTGTAAAATAAACATTATTAAGAAGCATTTTTGTATGTAGGTAAAAACAAACAAAGTCATAAGCAGAGATCGGATAGTCGGATGTATATTTACCTAAAGTTCATTTTTCGCTACAAAAGTATGGAAACGGCTTCTGAAAATAATTTATTAGAAAAAAACCGGTATCACGGGATTACATAACTAATCAATGTATATGTATCCTCGTAATTGCTTAAAAGTTAATTTTTAACCCCCGATTCAAATATATGTGTATGTAGGGTGTAAGAAAGTGAGGGGTGCATGTCTGTATTAGTTTAAAAAAAGGTACAACTTTAGGGATGTAAATAAATAAATATGCATCCAATTCTAAGTAAATATGATTCCATTCTACAGAACACTAAGTTTGACGATCCCGGAATTGCGGGATTTTTTCGATACAAAAGTGCATTCCATATTAGCCAACACTTGAACTTTAGGCAAATATGCATCCGATTATCCGATGTCTGGTCATAAGACAGCGAGGCGACGGTGAAGACACTAGCAAAATACACATCATATTATTATTGTAGAAGTTCGTTTGAGTGAAATCACCGTCGCGTCACCTTAGAGCCTGCGCCCACTGGCTGCACGGCACGGCAGGGGATTTGCAAAACAAAGCTGGATTTTATACCAACGATGATAATTATTGGAATTTCAATTTTGTTGTCATACAATTAAGTTATATTCCTATTTGTCGCATAAAAATCCCTTGCCGTGCCGCCATTGGGCGCAGGCCCTTACCAGTGTGGTCGCAGTCTAATAAGTTTTTAAAGTACCAAATGAGTATAGGCTGTTGTTTTAACCATTTATTTCGGGACAGAAAGAAACTACAATATACCTTTACAAGATTATTTGACATAATATTCATTCAAGTTATTTTCGAACATAATTTATTTTCACTACATATTTATAGCCGTTTCGTCGCATATGGTCAAATTCGCAATCGGTCAAGTGACTGAAAAACCGTCAAAATCGCGTTCGGTCAAAATAGCGATTGGTCCATATCGCGAACTGTCAAAATAGCGATTGGTCCATATCGCGAACTGTCAAAATAGCGATTGGTCCATATCGCGAATGGTCAAATTCACATAATTTTCTAATCGCGAACGGTCAAATTAGCAAACAGTCAAGATCGCAATCGGTCGAATATTTTACTTCACGTATAGCTCGTAGTTATATATGTCAATAATGTGTACACTACTATCTGACATTATTTACTATTACTACTATCAGAATGAAATCGCAGATTGGCTAGTCAAATATAAGAAATAGTAAAAAATAACATTAAGATTAAACAATATTTATTTTACTAATCATAACTTTGCAAACTTATAAACTAAAATATCAATTGTGTCACACAAAATTACAAATAAATTGATTATAAATAGTGTCATATTTTTTTTATTACTATTTATAATCAAAAACGTTATATGAATAATTTTAGCCACAGGTATATAATACACTATACTCCCTGTATTGTGATATTTTGTGTGCAATATTTTTTTAATATTAAAAAATGTCAATCATTTTAATCAATATGCATATAATATGGTCCCCTTCTATTTTGTAAATAAAAATCAACGGTTGGTAAATAATGCCATATTTTTTATGTACTCAAAATCGTAATCAACGCTTAAATAGCTTTAGCCGAAGATATAATATTTTACAAAAAAATGCTTTTATTGTTATTTTACCCTCTTCCAGTTTACTCAGATATTTTTTATATTTTTTATCAAATAATATATCACAAGCCCTCCTGCTGTTTTTTATGTTTTTAAATAAGGATTGCGTTATCCTTGAATCGTAGTATTTGGATTCTTTTCTTATTTTGTATAAGGACAAAAACATATTGGGATTTTTGGGAATTCGTCGATTTAGCCGAGCATGCCATCCCTCTAGCGCGTTCGTTGTTCGGTGGCGTTGGTGTGCACAGCTCAATAAGTTTGGTGACAATTTCGGATACCACTCTTTTTCAAAGTATCTACGGAACTTATTCATCTTTTCACAAACTGTTGCGATTTCTTCTTGTATGTGTCTCCAAGCTTCAGGAATGTGACTGGCTGGTACCAACGGAATCGTCGCGCATTTTCTTGTTATGTTTCTTCCTTCCTTTGTTGTATTAAGTTTTATTTTTTTGGAATACCTCCATATTGCATCACTGAAGTGATGGTAACATCCACTTATTTTTGCCTGTGGAAAGACAGTGCTGGCGGCGTTTAATTGGGCTTTCTCATAATCGCATTTAAAGAACTCGATAGTTACTCCCAATTTGTCTTTTAACAGTGTAAATACACGCGTGTATGTTTGTTCAGTTTTATTAGGTAATAGAAGATAAAACACTGGAACTATATTAGTACTTTTTTCTGTTGAATATAAATCCACATGCAACACGTAAAGTTGGTAAAATGGTGACGGAACAGCCTTAAAAGTTCCGTCTGCAAAGTACCTTTTCTGTGTCCTCGCAATTCGTTTAGCTAATTTTGATCCAAAAACAAAGATTTTTTCATCTTCTCCATCTTCAATCAATAGAAAATTTTCTGTTAATGCTTCCGGGAGTTTAACATCTTTAGTACAATCAAACTTTAACTGATCGGTGTTTAAATATTTTTTTCGTGCCCTGTATAACGCATCTCTAACAGATTCATATCTTGGAACAGCAGCCAAATTCAAATTTTCTGTTTTTTTTTTTCAAATATTGCTTGGATTGGACCAAGATCATGACACACTGCTTTTTTTAAAATTGTTAATAATTTACGTGACGAATTTTTGCTTTCATTTTGCTGACATATATGTTCCGAGCGCCTTAAAATAATTTTCTTTGTAGCATCTATCGTCACGGATGCATTACAAATGTTTCTGTTATAACACCTCCATAACGTACTTCCACTTTTATTTAAAACATGTAAGTTATAACGATAACCGTCACTAATTAGCGTATCATTGTCCATTTGATTTTTCACAATATCGAAGTCTTCGTCAGTTTGGTTCATTGTAAAAAAAACGATCACCACTTTTCAAATAATTACATATAAACGGCAAAGTAAAAACAAACGAATTGCTAATAATTGCGACCAATGCAACAAACTATTACGTCAAATATAATTCAAAATGACAATCA
Source organism: Amphipyra berbera (assembly GCA_910594945.2). Taxonomy (NCBI): domain Eukaryota; kingdom Metazoa; phylum Arthropoda; class Insecta; order Lepidoptera; family Noctuidae; genus Amphipyra; species Amphipyra berbera. The sequence goes on along the minus strand of OU343128.1, from coordinate 16,041,326 downwards.
AAGTTTTGTCAAACAAACAAGAACACCCGCAGTAAATAGTTTTTAATACCCTCAAACATTTTAATTATTTTTATTCTACATTGCGTTTTGTTTTTGCTAATACTTATACTTACGTCTAGTAAATTTGCTATAAAACTTATTTAATACAGTTATCCTTTTTAGTAAAATCATTATTCCTTATACATATTATAAAGGTGAAAGTATGGATGTTTGGATGTTTATTCGTTCCGCTTTCATGCTATAGCATATATAGCTATTATTTATATAGCTATTATAATAGCTGAACGGTTTTGGATAATATTGTGGAAATTAGATATAGCGTATGACCCTGGAATAATACACAAGATACTTTTTAGTACATTATATGTATAAACGAATCCTCGCGGACGAAGTAACGGGCAACAACTAGTATACATTATGATTCGCAATTTTGACTGTTTGCTATTTTGACGGTTTGCTATTTTGACGGATTGCTATTTTGACGGTTTGCTATTTCGACGGATTGCTATTTCGACGGATTGCTATTTTGACGGTTTGCTGTTTTGACGGTTTGCTATTTTGACGGTTTACTATTTTGACGGTTTGCTATTTTGACTGATTGCGATTTTCATGAATTTGACCATACGCGACGAAACGGTGGCTAATTTATAGCCACTACTATTATAGGTATATATAATTAAAACTCTTATTTATAATGTACAATATCGGTTCTGCTACTATATGTTACAAACAATATTTACAACTTTTGGGATCTCATTTTGCGTATACGAAAATATAGGTATACAGGTGTAAACGAAATCATGTAATTCCTTCAAACATCGTGGTGTACTGCTGACATACACCCATATTTTAAGACGTTCTTCCAAAACTTACTCGACTCGTACTCGACTCAGGACGGCCTCGAAAACACCTTCAAAATTGTATTCTTAGTCGCAATTTCGAGTGAACTTTGAGGTTCCTCGACTGAGGATCGTAATGAGTCCACTCTACCTCGACTCATTTGAGGGCCTTAAATGAGTTGAGGTAGACTGGAGTCATTACGTCATAATTTGAATTATTTGCATCGCGCAAATAACGCCACGATAAATAGTTGTAAGGGTTATCGTAAGCATATTCGATAAAGTCTTCAAAATTAATTTTTGTTACATACGAACTTTGACACTTCCTTCCTTAAGGTAGGTTCCGAGGTACCTTGAGTTTGACAGATGATTCCTTACCTCGACTGAGGAAAAACCTCGAGTCAAGGACGTTTATGTCAACCATAACTACCGATGGTAGTGAGAAAGACTGAGTCGAGGTGGAGTCGAGTCGAGTAAGTTTTGGAGGAACGTCTTAGAATATGGGTGATAGATTAATTCTGCATTTAAATGACCGCGCGGCGAGCGATAGTCGCGCAATTCACTCCGCTAAAATGCCTCACGTTAAAAACACATGTCTAATTTTTGTATTTTTTTTTTATTTAATCCTAACGTATCTCGTGCAGGGTTAACCTATGTCAGCAGTACATCACGAGGTTTGAAGAAATTACGTGATTTCGTTTACACCCTGTATAAACTAAGATCAAGGAAGAAGTTTATTGATCTAACTAGCTGGGCCTACCAGTAAGAAAAGTTTTTTCTTCTAAAACCTGTCTTATGAGCCTCTCCATGTGTGTGGCTTCGTTTATAGAGACGCGGAGGTTAGCTCGTGATGTGGGGCGTAAAAGCGGACAACTTAAACATAAGTATGACGAAGTTCGTTCTGCCTAACCTTTTCCCAATTATGATGGGTACAGCTTCCTGTCTAACCAGATGCGGCTGAATACCAGTATTTTACACGGAGCGACTGCCATCAGATCTCCGCAACCCAGTTACTGGGTAATGTCGATATCCTAAGGTTAGACCGGTTGTAAAACTTTCGGGCTTCTGACTAAATAAATTAGAATTACAAAAACCAAACTAATTTGTATATCTGTATGGATACAATGTAGCGAACTAATTTCTTACTTACCATCTATTGTAATATACCTACATTGACAAATAAACGATATTTGATTTGATTTGATTTGAAAAAAAAACTACCCGTAACGACTGTCATAGGTATTTGAATAACACCCACACATAAATACCCTATTTAGATTTCACAAACTAAATATTCTATCTTTAAGTAGGGTATTTAGAAAGAGATAGACCACCAAAGTAAATATTCAATGGCGAATGTTTCGACTTTCAGCAATGTTCGTAGTGTGGTCTCCATGTTTACCTATACATTCATGGTAGACGCTCACAAATCGAGCATTTGTGGATGTTTTTGTTTTGGAAATGGTTTATTTATAGCATTTTTACCTTAAAATAATTAACCTATTAACCGCTTGTGTCGCATTTATGCGACAAATATTTACGTGCCCTTACCGCCCGTGTCGTATTTCTGCGACAGAGAACATGCATGGCTTTTTTATTCGACAAAACGATTGTATTCTTTTATCGATTCGTAGTCGGGCGCTAGGGGCACGGCAATTGATATTTAGCCAAGCGCTTAAAGGTTAAAAGCTGAAGATAACTTACAAGGAATAGGAATAACATTCATAAAATAATTAACATAATTTCATATCTTAATAACAATCAGTCCTATACACAATTTTTTTTTGTACTTATTAAATCTAAAATACATTTTGTTTTTAAAGCGGTGGTAGCCTTGTTGTAAGACCAAGTTTATACAGTTTCATCACCATTTTGATATTATAGGTACGGTAGAATGGGATGATGACTTTGATCAATTTCAATACTGAAATGTATTTTTCTCTTCAAATATGAAAGCAAAAAAAGTGCGAATATCGTTTTTGTTTATTTTGTCTATTTCTTGAATAAAATAATATTTTTTCTTATTACTATTTGAGAAAAAAAAAAATATTTCGTGATAAATGTTTAACTATGATTTTATATGGGGTTACTTTGATACCTCCCTTTTTGTAAGGAATTTGAAAATAAGAAATAAATAATTACACAAAACTATTACCGGCATATTTTTAATATTTTTTCATCAACCGCCAAGGATCCAACCACTACGACAACGATGTTCAATGGGTCCCATCGTAAAAAAAATCGTAAGAATTCGTACAATTTGAGTTTTTATTACAATACGAAGTTTTGATCAAAGTAACCCCCAGGAATCAGTCACTCCATTCTACGGTACTACTTTTTATGAGACATTGTGAAAAATCCCATAATATGTATAAATTATTTATCAACCCTTCATACCATTGGACTATCGATTAGTATAAATTCTTCGACACAAAGGCGACCTGACGATCGGGGAAGGCGCGGCGCGGACTCATGCCATCTTTTAATTAAACGTTTAAAAAACTGAAGGATCGCCTAACGTTATGGTATTGTTGGTAAGGTTGAGAATTAGGCTGTACTTCTTAAATAATATTGAGGCAATCAGCAGAAAAACCCTAATCATTATTGAAATTTAAATGACTTTTATTATGTTTAAATACTATCTATTATACGAAATCCTCTGTGCGGGAGTCGGACGCGTATTGCATCGTTTTTTTTAGGGTTAACATAGCCTTTACTTTGCATCTTTCATTTAGGCTAAGAAAATCATTTAAATATTTTTGTTGAAAACAATATTAAATCCATGAATACAGGGTGTAAACGATGTTACTGGTATAGATTAATCCTACACGGGATATTGCTTGATTTTTTATTTCTTATATTCTTTTTGAATTATCTGTGAGATTATTTCAATGCTACGCATAAATGAATGAAAGCCCCGCGACACAGCTGCTGGACACGTCTAGCACGATATCGGTCCACGCAGTCAGTTAACACGGGGTTAGTTAAGCCAGTTAACTTAAGAACAAAATGTTTTTTTTTATAATTTTATTTTCGCTGATGTTGATAAAATCCCCTGTCTGGTCAATCTATGTTACCTGTACACCAGGTTTGAAAGAATTACACGAATTTGCTTACACCCTGAATAGGTGTCCATTTAACTTATTTTTATATCCACAGAACGAAAGTAGAGAACATATCATATTTTAAGTACTATTTTTCTGCACAATGTGTGTATTAAGAGCCTTATGACTAATTTTCGTGCTGAGATCCAAACTCCATCTTCCCGAGTGGTGCATGATATAGACAGGGGCAGCATGCTTGTGGGAGAAATCACCAGCGAGGACAGTGCTGCTGTAGTCGGCGACGATGTACGCACGGCAGTCGTGCTTCATTCTTGAAGAACATTTATACCGCGTGTGGCCCTTTTTAGACACGCAGTGGAAGCTGTACGTGTAACCTTTGTATTTAAACAGTTGAGCACCGCTGACTAGTTCTATCATACTACCTGGAATTTGATTGATGGTTAGATTAAGACGATATTTAAGCGTTCGCCACACCACACAAAAGTTTCGGCTGACGGATCGCACGTTTTCCAACCACAAAAGGTTCAGATTTTCGCAATTTGACATTTTGTCTTTCGTTCGCCCTACTCTCAAATGTTAATTGACATTTAGTAGTTGGGGCATTCTTCGAAAAATATTAACAAAAATTGAGAACGTCATTAGCATCATCCCAAAGTTAAGAATGCAGATGTTTAATACTATAGTTATGATAATGAAAACTCAAACTATACCACTGCCGTCAAGAAATAAGACAAGAATAAAAACAATCTGACAATATTATAACGTTAACAACCCGGGAGAAGAATGATTTGTTAAAATAATGTTAAAAAATTTCGAATATTCACCCAGTTCGTTGTTTAACAATACTTTGATCGAATATTTATAAGTTCGATGTGCGTCGTTGTTTCCTTTCGGTCTGAAACTTCGACTTTCGTTTTCGGAGTAGACCCCATGCTCATGACCCACGCTCGCATATAACAACATAGTTCCGAAACCTAATTAAAATATTGGTATTTGGAATATAGGTATAATTTAAACATATTCACCTCTTCGTTATTTCCCTGTCTTTTCCAATACTTTCTTCGAAGAAACACAAGGCCTTTAACCAAGTACACAAGGTAGGTATACTGACGAAAACCACGTTTGGATACAAGCAGGTAATATTTAATAAAAAAAAAAGATATTATTTTATAACATGTAAGCATTGGACGTGAACGTGTGGAGGAGTTGTACCTAGGAATGGAACATTATACCACAGAAAAAAAAGGATTATTTACTTAAGTATTCTTTCGTAGTATTATTTAGTTTGGTTATTATTGTGTCACATTTAGGTAGAGGCTACACTTAGCCGCGACGCGAACTGCAACACAAGCGACATCACGCCTGTATTTCCCGAAGGGATGGGCAGAGGTGTACAGTAACACCCTCATTTCGCAGTTATGTTTAAGTCCCATGTAATAGGAGGCAAGCCTATTGCCATCAACCGGGCACAAATCCAAACTCCGGGCTGCTACTAAATAATTCCACACGGAAAAACCCAATAACACTGCCTGACCTGGGGTTCGAACCCAGGACCTCACGATCAGCAATCGCGCTTGCCACCACTAGACCAACGAGACAGAACAAATGTATTAATATTCACGTGTGTGACTACATACACTAAAAATCGCTGTTGTGTATAGTGTAGCTGTATACTTAAATATTAATATATTTGCTCTAATCGTTGTCGCAGTTCGCGTCGCGGCTTAGTGTAGCCTCGGTCTTATAGAATTTGCTACCACATTTACAATAAAATAATCCTTGCAATGGCATTTACATAATATATTTACTACAACTAAAATTATACTTAACCATCAAAATTAACATTTAAGTATTACAAAAAAAAAACGTTATAATAAGGTTATATTGACTGCTGCCAACAAATGTACCATTTATAAATACAAGACAGAATAATTCTTATTTTCACTAATTAATTCATATTACTTTTACGGTTCTGTAATGTCTATACAAACAGATGGGTCTCTTATTACATTTTCGGATTATGAATAGAATGATGATATATTTTTTGTGCAAGAAACAAACTATTTTGCCGACTAGGTACGTATTGCCATCATTATAGAAATAAAAATACAAGTTTTTTTTTCCGGATATTAAAAATTATAATAGTGACATGATGACAGACAGTAGTAATGTCAAGTTATTTAATCATCGTATTGATTGATGTCACGGTTTTTACAATAAAACCGCCTAAAATAAAAACAAAGACATTGCATGGCACTACTACGTCATATGGATACAAAAGGCAATTTTGATCTTTGCTACCATAATAATTAAACATAGTTTTCCATGCATTGGTCTGTTCCGTTTAACAGTGTGAAAAGGAAACATGTGCCCGCGATATGGGAAAGGAATGAATTAGAAATTGGCGAACCTTTTCATTCTCCTACTGTAGGTACATGAAAAAAATATAGTGATACGTACAGCCGTGCACGTTTAATTCGTTTATTTACCGTGAAGTTAGTTAAAATTACTTTACGGTAAGTGCCGATACCGTTTCCTTCTAAATACATTCTCTAACATATTTGAGTATTGGTAGGTACGTATCGATAGCAAGAAAATTCTCATTGTTTGTTCTTCAAACAAGAGCATTCTAGAGAATAGAATAATACAATGGAGACGGTACATAAATATCTAGAGGAAAAAGAGATACAATTCTTACTTACAATAGGTATTATCAAACAATAAAGAATATAAAATAACATCGATATGATGACATAAATAATTGCTATTAACAAAATCTACAGTAAACACAATACCAAGGCGCCGTCCTAGTTGGCAAATGTTCGCACGACCATGCGATTGAACATACTGGTATATGTCCTAATTGACGGTCGCGCGATCAAGCGATGAAATTTTCAAATGAATTTCATCGCACGATGAAATCGTACCGCATCATCGCGCGAGTGATGGCCATTTGGGACAATGCCTTAAGTGTAAAAAAAATAAAAAATAAAAATGTTTATTTCGATTACAATGGGCTTACAGATACATGTATTTGGAGATCACCTTTTAAGCAAAGGATTGCTTGTCTTAGGAGTCTCCGCACTTCCACTTATCATTTATATTGCAATCGAGATGTAGACAATGTAAACATGCAAGACTAAAAATAAAAGGGTAACTTAACATTAGACATTTAACCCGTCGCACGCCAATTTGCAGACACAAATAGATTTTTTTATTATTATCCGAATACATGGGCGTGCAATCGACGTTTAAAGAGCACAAACTGCTCTGCTAAAGAATGGGCTAAGAAACTCGCGAGTACGCGTGATGTGTGTGTCACGAGTGAGTGTGTGAGTGAGTACCTACGAGTGTGAGTGTAGGTAGTGAGGTATGGTGTGCGTGTTGAAATAAACGATGCTTAGTCAACTTTTAGATTTGCGGTTAGCCCTGCGACAATGTCTTGGGATCGAAAGAAGCGAAACAAGTCTTCATTCACTAACCATACGCAAAGACAACCCAATAGTAACCACTTTGGTTATTGTAAAGTAGATACAATAGACTCAATATCGTCGTAGGATTTAGTTTTAAGCCATTCAATTGAAGCTTTTTTACAGTCCCGGAACTTCATGGAATATATATGTAATTATTTATTCAGTAAGTTGTATAGGTAAGACGGTTGTCTTGGGTATTGTCTTTTAGCGAAAGCAGATCTAACCCTGGCAGTTGGAGCGACTAAGTAGCTCCTTCTGCTTTTAGGCTTAGAGGGATCATACGGGAGGGATGCATGTTTAGTATAAGTTGAAGTAAATAAAGTTTCCTTACAGACAAGACATCAGATAATATGTATGTATGTATGTTAGTGTGTTAAAACAGATATAATAGACAGCGAATTTTGCTCAAAGCAGCGGTAGATTTACCGTTAATAAATATTTAACCATTTTGCGGTGCGAATAAACGCATTAGTGGAACTATGCGGTCACTAGACATGAATTTTAGAAATAAAAATTTACTGAACGTTGAAACTTGAAACTTCCATTTATATAATGTACACCTATATTAATGAGCCTTTGCCTATATGTTTTTATTATAGTTTACTATAGCGGCGTGCTGCATGGATAATATTGGTAAATGTGTAGTCGTTATAACTACTTAATTGAAACAATCCTATTTGTCCCATTTATAAGATAAGGTCGTTAATAAAAATAAAACATAGGACCTAATATGATGCCGTAAGGAACACCTCTATTAAAAGATTTCTCAAACGTCGATGTGGATACATTTCTGAGTGCTGATTTCACCGACGGCAGATAACTTTTATCTCAGGAATAAATTTGACGTTTTGACAAGTTTTGTATAGAAATTCTGTAAAAACGTCTGACTTATTTTTTGGATAAACGCTATACGACGTTGGTCAAATCGGGTCTTAAAGACTAATTTATAAAATATAAAGAATATCTAACATTACACTGGGAAGTGAGTGAGTACGTATCGTTGATTCAAACGTTTACATTAAACTTAACCTTCTTACCCGTCCTCGTAACAGTAGGCAGATGGTTATGCATTCTGAACTCCTTCAAAATTTTATTAAAATTAGTCATTATTATGTGGGCAGGACAGTTGGTATTCGAACACGTCCATCTGACAGTGCCTAAGGCGGTGCCGGTGGTTGTAAGATCTTCCTCATAAACATAATCCCCCAGAATCAAGACTTTTCTTCCTGGCGGTACCTGCAATATTGCACCGACGACCTTCTTCTTTTCTGTAACAAATGAGGAAAATGTAGGCAACAGGCAGAGAGGCATTTCATTTTCGATGTGAAACGTCTTTAACCTTTTGAACTGGCGTATCAGCACTTCCCTCAACGCCACGCTACATATTCATCGTACTTTTTTGACGGCTATTGACGTCGTTGGCTACCCAAGCACACTTTCGTTTGACGTCTATAGCCGTCGCTGGCGTTCAAAATGTTAAAATTACACAGAAGCAGTAGTACATGCTCCAATGGGGGTTAATTCCACTAACAGAAACGTTGATTTATCGCAACCGAACCCTTCATTCAGACAGTTTCCGTTCATAAAAAACCGTCAAATTGTTTGACAACAAATTCAAAATCAAATATTTTAACAGTTTTCGTCAACAAAAACTGACTAACCTCGTCGTTCGTTTGCGGTTTAACAACAATTTTGTTGGTAGAATGGATAGAAATATGGATCTTAAAGAATACATCTGTCGTCTTGCCTTAATAACTTCTTTATAATAGCCTCAGACCCTCAGACACATAAGTGCGATCACGTTTTTTACCACTTATTGTCAGTTCGCTAATACGACCCTTAGGGCCTTCGACCCTTACGACGAGCACTCATATTTCACATCCCGCGGTACGGTAAATATGAGTCCTTAATGGTATTACAATAAGGTTTAAAATTATTTGAGCTTAAAATATCCTTTGCCATGCCGTGCCGCCTCTGGCCTGCGCCCTCAGTTTGTGTCGCGGGCGAGCGGGTTTTGGGGAGGGCGCCCAGCGCGCCCGCCATTGACCTTTTACTTTAACGTTTTTTGTTTAACAATGAAAATAAACTTTTCATACTCTTTCATAACATTAGCATTTATTTGAACATGCTTAGACCGAGCTCAGTGGCATAATCTGGAGGTAGCTTATGGCAGAAGACAACCTGACTTAGTTGAAGAAACCGATGTCGAAGTACATAAACCACTGTTACCTGTTAAACAGCACGTATTATTACGTATGTGATGATTGGTAGGTGGCATGTGTGTAGGTATACATATAGCATAGAATATATTAAATATATTGGTAATATTAAACACTTTCCCCCTTGCCAATAATTGTTGTGTAAAGGCATGACCAGCTTATACAAAAAAAAATGGTTACACTGATGTTAAAGAGATGTAAGGCGGTTAGATTGAGAACAATGTAAGTCAAAAGAAATAGAGTCTATTTTTAATTATTTATTTGCATTTAGTTGACATGTCATTAAGAATGTGTACCCAAAAACTTTTTCTCAGAAAATCGACTTGTTTATACGTCTCTATCTTCTTTAGATTTATCATTTTCCTTGGTTCTTCTATATCTATGTTTATGAGGTTCTCGATTATGTTTCTAATTCTTTGACTCATTTCGTGCTAACTTTTTCGTTTCCCTTCTCGCCAAAGTTTTCGTTGTTTCGCTTTCTCTATTTCTGAGAGCTGTTTAATTTTTCTGTACTTTCTTTTTGTGTACTCTGCATTTTTTTGCTTCATTTTTTTCCATTTTTCAGGATTGTTTTTTTTCATACGCTGCCTATAATTACGCTGTCGTTCAGCCGGTGTCAAACGTATTCTTCCTAAAACAAAATTTAATCTGCGAAATCAGGAAAGGATGCAGTGGAAAAAGAAAGAAAAGGGGTAGTTCTTATTACAAACAATGTCATTGGACAGGTCTTTAAAAATGTAATAAAGGTTCTTAAATGACTTTTATGTTCAGGTGAATTTGTTGTGAAATACGGGCTCGAGGCTAAAGTGAAAAAAAAGGCGCTTGTTGCGGTCAATCCGTGGAAGGGTGACCATTCGTTACACACCGTGACTATTCAGTGCCTCGGAGAGCGTGTTAAACTGTCGGTCCCGGCTGTCTTAGACACCTATGACAGTCATTACGCGAGTAGTCAGAAACCCGAAAGTCTAACAACCAGTTTTACTTCAGGAAATCGGAATTGCCCAGTAACTGGATGGCGGAGTTCTGATTGGTAGCTCCGTGTAAAAATACTGGTATTCAGCCGCATCTGTATAGACTGGAAGCCGACCCCAACATAGTTGGGAAAAAGCTACGCAGTAGGCTACGCAATATCGCAAGCTATGACCGCCTTAAGTCGTTATAACGTGTCCCCGTCCCTCTAGCAGCTGTGCAACCGTGTGATGAAAAAAATCTGCGCATTTGACGAAAATTATTTGGAACAAGACCTATGTAGACAAGTTTTAAGGATTCCTCACTGGCTCTGGCAAGCACTGAAGACGCAACGACAGCTAATTCATCAGGACGAGCGACCTCCAGTCTCGTCTGTCCAGTCAGTGGGGTGTGAGATGTATCTAGTACAGTGTTCCGCAAAGTGTGTGCCGCGGCACACTGGTGTACCGTGGTCATTAATTGGTGTGCTGCGGGAAAAATCTATTTCTTATAAAATTATAAAGGCGGGCGGAAATAATGTATTCTTTGCTATCTTTATAATACGATTAAAATATGATTTTTTATTTATGGTGTACCTCTGAAATTCCCTGATTTCGTAGGTCTACCTTGAACACAATAAGGTTGCGGAACTCTAATCTAGTACCTAATATAGCACTATCTATGACCCCATTAAGTTGTTCTGGTTAACTTTTTTAACGTTGCTCCACACTCTTTGAGTCCTCCTATATGGGTCCTATGATTTGTGTCTGTAAACGTTACTTACACTTGACGAAGTTTAAATAACAAGTACTTTAACAAGACTCTTTAATTAAACAGCGGTATTAAAGAACAATACAAAACATAATTGTTATTCTAAGAACTAGTTAAATCCTAATATCAATCCCTTATTCCCATATTATTATTATAATGTACTTTAATCTATGATATCATAACTAATTAAATTTTAACGGCCTCGTTGGTCTAGCGCGACTGCTGATCGTGATGTCCTGGGTTCGATCCCCAGGTCGGGCAAAGTGTTATTGGGTTTTTCCGTATGGAATTCCTCAGTAGCAGCCCGGGGTTTGGATTTGTGCTCGGTTGATGGCAATAGGGTCGCTCTCTATTACATGGAACTTAAACATAATGGTGAAATAAGGGTGTTACTATACACCTCTGCCGAACCCTTTGGGGGATACAGGCGTGATGGTATGTTATGTAAATTAAATTTTATACTCGTTTCATATTAACAAATTTAGCGTATAGTCCATTTGCGACACGTTTGTACAAAGGTCGTTCATGGCCGTTGTGGTGTAGCTTGGTCCTTATTATCGTGGTGTCATCGTCACTAAGGACCACGATCGCATTGCATTTCTTTTGGCTCGAGGAACATCGCCACCTATTATGTTTTATGGTCTTCAGTCCCGTCACCTTGTGAAATGTGTAACCGTCAACCATGAGCAGGACTTTTCCTGATATTAAAGTGATGAATTTGGGATCTGTAGAAAATCGATAAACATAAATACTTATATGGTTCAACATGTCGGGAAGATAAACAGCTCAAAGGACCAGCTTTTAACTTATTCTTGCAGTTCCAAATATTCCATTGGAATTATTTAGGGAAAGGTTGAATAAAACAATGTCTATAATATAAATGGTTTAATAATTCATTCAAATGTTATTTGCTTATGTTAAATTTATTTTTACAGTACTTTCCTAATTTCACCCACAATCTTTAATTTATAGTAGCTAGAGCAGTTTACTTAGCACAATAACAAAGAGCTTTGTACTTATTTATTTACCAAGCACGAAGTGTGATAAGGTATGTCCGAATGATTGGTTAAAATTTAAATTGACTGGTCTTTAATATGGTTAGCTATCTTATTAAAGTCTTTAACAAAGTAAATTTTTTGTATATTTAACACTAGACTATTACCCGCGGTTTCACCTGCATCCTAGGGGATCTACTTGATGTACCCGGATAAAATACAAATTAGTGTAGTTAATTCAGGGCATAGTCTATCTGTGCGCCAAATCTCATCCAAATCCGTTCAGCCATTTTTGCATAAAAAGTAACACACATCCATACATACAAACTTTCGAGTTTATAATTTTAGTAAGGATTATCTAAGGCAACTACATTAGTTTCAAATTAAATATAAAAGCTTAAAACAAAAAAAAAACATGTTCAAGAAAGAAAAACTTGTAAAGGAAAAATTCGAACTACGGCAGTGAAATTTTCTTTAACTTCATATGTAAAAGACTACGTATGTTCATAATATATTAAAATATTATATTCTAGTATACTTCCCCGTCGCCGTAAGGATGTACACAGGCCGCTTGTGTCCATTGTGGTCCAGTCTGGTCCTTACAATGCAAGACTCATCGTCGCTAAGGATCACGAAGGCATAGCATTTCTTATTATGCGCCGAACATCGCCACCTATTACGAGATCTGGGCAAGCCGGTAGTCTTGTGAAATGTATAGCCATCAATCATAAGTAACACTTTGCCTGATGTCAAGGAGATGAATTGAGGATCTGCAGAAAATTGGTGAAAATAATAATTAGGAAGTGGAAACAAAGTTAGTTCTTAATGGACTATTTTTATATTAAAGGAATGATTCTTGCACACCAATAAAACGATATTCATACATTATTAAAAGTTTAATTTTTTAATTAATATTGTTAGCTACTTAATTATTCCTATTCCTTAACAAGGTCAAATATGGAGTAATAATTTCATGTGTCCCGGGTGTCTTACGAATACCTGTGACAGTCGTTACGGGTCAGTAGCCCAAAAATCTGACAACAGGTCTAATTTTAAGATTGCCCAGTAACTGAGTTGCGGAGGTCTGATAGCAGTCGCTCCGTGTAAAATATTGGTACTCAGCCGCATCTGGTTAAACTGACAGCTGACTCCATCATAGTTGGGAAAAGCTAGGAAGAACAATTTAAAAAAGTCTAACATATTTTCCCTTTCCAAGCATTTTATATACAGGTCGACTGTGCCCGTTATGGTAAAGTCTGCTGGACCTTATGATGTTAGATCCATCCTCACTAAAGACCACGAACGCGAGGCATTTTTTATTATGCGCCGAACATCGCCACCGGTTATAGGTTAAACTCGAAGTCGTCTTATGGAATGTATAACCGTCAATCATAAGTAGAACTTTGCCAGATGTCAGGGTGATGTAACGGTAACCTGCAAGGAACCAAGTAACGTTATTGCGTCAAAAAGTATGCGGATAGAAGGACCAGGTCTAAAAGGACCACATTCACCTTTAATTTAAAAAAAGTCTTTTAATTCGATGGAATATAAGATTTCTTAGCACACCAATAAAACAATAAATTAATTAACTGTTTATTTATTCAACAATTATTATGTTACATTCTTCGATGTGTTTTTATATTTCAAGAAAATAAGGCATTGAGTTACATCCTCCAATGGCACTTACCTACTTATTCTTAATAAATACCCGACTTGCAGTCATTAGAGGATGAATACATTTTTTATCACTGCCGTGCACCCTGATAAAGCCTTGACTTTACTAATATAAAGAACACGCTGATTACATGATAAGAAACCAAGGCGTGTTTTATCTTTGGTGTGTCATTATCCTAATGTGTCTTCAACGACATTTAGAACCATAACGCATTGTCATCTTATTGCTGGCGACCCGGTTGCCGACGACTCGGTTGCCGGTGACCCGGTTGCTGGTGACCGTAAAGTTCCTTAATTTGCCTCATATTTGAAACAGTTTGCGTATTGGCTGCCGTGTCACCGTGAATAAACAAACACTTCCAAATATGAATCAAATCGGTTGTCGGCGATCAGTTGCCGATGATCAAGTCGACAGTGTGTGATATGAATCAAATTGGCTGTCGGCGATCAGTTGCCGATGATCAAGTTGACAGTGCGTAATATGAATCAAATGGGTTGTCGGCGATCAGTTGCCGATGATCAAGTTGACAGTCCGTAATTGGCTCTAATCACAATCGGTTCCTATTCAACTTCAGTCAAAACCTAATATGGTATTTCCCTTTGACGACAAATTTCGGTTGTTCGTGGTTGTGGTTGCCTGCCAACCTGTCTACGATCCGTTTATCCTCGTCGAGAACTATGTATGCCGAGCATCCCCTACTCCTGCCTGAACAGCACCACCGGATGCCACCACGTCTTTTCGCTCCATTTCTGTGGTATGTAAACCCATCGACCATAATAAGCTTAGTACCATTCGTCAGATGTATTAATTCAACTGAAAACAAAAATTAATACCGTTTAAAAAAAAGACAACCAATATTTTAGTTTTTAAGTTCGTAAAAAGCAAATCTGGGCATAAAAGATCAGAGTGAGGTTTAATATGCCAGAACCAGCAACAGCATACGTAGAATACACCATAAGCTTTATAATTTTTTTAAAATAAATTTTGATGCATACCGAAATTAATTTAATTGTTTTTGTAATAAGCTCTAAAATACAACAGACACTCTTTCCTCTAAATATACAGTGGTGGACAAAATAATCACGTTTGTTGGTGAAATTGTTTTTAAGGTAAGAGCTCCACTGTCGTCATGCCAAAAGACTGTAACTCGACTTACGTTATTTTACCTTAACCACGCCCAATCGGTTTCTTTCAAGTCTGTTTAGTACCCCACACCAACATTTTTTTTCATTTCAATGTATATTTTGCAAGATAAGGTAAGCTAGAAAACACTGTATTACGTTCAAATTAAGGTTTAAACAAGCTGGAAAAACATAAATCGTCAAAAATTTCAAATGTGGTTTTCAAAAGTTACAGTGTATTTGGATTGGCAGGGCAGTCCAGTGAATGTACAAGGAACCTTGGCGACTTTCAAAATTAATTACACCTAGAAAATGCTAAATGGGTTTATATGGTATAATAATTAATTCTACTTTACATTTCAGCTCATTTTTTCATTCATACACGACTGCGGTCCTCTTTAAATGGTCGCCATTTTGTGACTAATATTCTAGAGATCTATAGAGTATTGTCAAAATGAAGGTAACACGGTTGTCAATAAAAAAAAATGTTCTTTGGGTAGAATTGCGGTGAATTTTCTACTGGGGGTCGTTCATTGACTGGAGCACGTACCCTATAAATCGTAAACTACGTAAAAAAAACTCGGTATTAATGTTGAATTTCATTGTATTGCAAAACTTAACGCAATCATGTAAATATAGAACGATAATACATTGTATCAACTTCATTTAGAAAATAGATTTCTTTGTTTAAGTAAAGTTAATGTCTTCTTAACTGAAAAGATGAAAGAAGATTACACGTAGCGGAGATGACAATGTTGAGATGGATGTGTGGAGTAACGCGAATGGATAAAGTAAGAAATAAGTATATTAGAGGAAGTTTGAAAGTGGCACCAGTGACAAAAAAGTTGAAAGGAAAGCGTTTGTCTTGGTATGGGCATGTGCTGAGGAGGGATGAAACACATGTGACTAAGAGAGTGATGAATATGAATGTTGATGGATGGAGGGGGAGAGGGAGACCTAAGAAAAGATGGATGGATTGTGTGAGCGAGGATATGAAAGATAAGGGAGTAAATGATAATGAGACAGCTGACAGGGAAGAGTGGAAGAGAAAAACATATTGCGCCGACCCCAAGTAACTTGGGACCAGGGCAGGAAGATGATGTCTTCTTAACTTCCTCTTAGCCTTTTCCCAATTATCTTGGGGTCAGCTTCCAGTCTAACCAGATGCGGCTGAATACCAGTATTTTACACGGAGCGACTGCCATCAGACCTCCGCAACCCAGTAACTGGGCAATGCCGATATCCTAAGGTTAAACCGTTTGTCAGACTTTCGGGCTTCTGACTACCCGTAACGACTGTCATAGGTATTCGTATGACACCCGGGACCGACGGCTTAACGTGCTCTCCGAGGCACAGAGGGGTCTCGATGTGTTACAAATGGTCACCCATCCACGGACTGACCGCGGCAAGCGCAGCTTAACCTCGCAAATCTTACGATCGGCGCGATTGTTATTTAACCACGAGCCCCTCATGATGTCTTCTTAACTAAGTTACAAAAATAACAGTTATCAAATTAAAAGTAATAGTTATCCTATTAATACTAAGTATAGTACGTACGTACCTATAGGTACAAATAAAGGGTTTCCCACACGGTGCAAGTACCTACTATAATATCTGCGAGTATCAGCACCGTGTGTGAAAGGCTTATAATACGTTCAGGGCATATTCAATGACAACTATGATAAGTTTAATTTTTAAAATCTGATTATATTATAATTACGTACATATTGGAAATGTACACAACCTGCACAATACAAGGTTAGTCGGAAAGGAGGTACTAAGCCGCGGGCCACCTAAAATATCACTGATGACAATTTTAAAGCATGTGACTGGAAAGACAAGACAATTTTAAAACTTTAATATTCGATCATTTTTATTTGTATGCAAAAAAACATTATTTTTAAATCATACCTGCTTTGGTTATGAAATCAGAAAATTAATTTTCTAATCCGTGACCCCAAATATGACCTAAATTGTAAAAACAGCTGATCATAGCTATGGACAGATAGATTTTAGCATATTTTTTACGAAATCTTTGAAAAGCTATTTCTCTTAAACTATCGAGTTTTGGGGAAAGTTGTAGAACAAAAGTTAACCCTTATTATGGGTACTTTAACACCCTTTCGGCTTTGTACCCCCTTACCGACTAACCTTGTATATTAATACACAGGAAAAAAAAGGAGGTAAGTAACCTACGTTTGAGATTCAGTATAGATTCTACAGTATACAAGAGACAAAAGTTACTCTTTATTTCAATTAAGCGTTTCCGCTTTCATTAAAAACTAATTCATCCATCATTACATTCATAACTTGAGATTAATCTATACTTCGATTCGAATCACTAATAAATAAAGAAATGTGTAAAAAATACTTAAATGTCTTAAAAGATAATTTCATTGTTTTAGATTTAGCTTCAATATTATAAGTAATAATATTTGCAAACCAATAAAAATATTCTTAATTTCTACATCACATTTATTTACCCTACTCAGGCTTTATTAACTTAACTTCAATTTCGAATGGATATCGGAAAATAATTAACTCTCTTTTCTCTGAGAGAAAGAATCCTATGTCCAGCTGTGATAAGCTGAGTAGTAAGTATGTGGCGACATCTATCACGCCACATGCGAACTATCCTGCATCGCGGTATCAAGATTTGACACGGAGTTAGTATATATACAACTTCCCAACATCAACCGTTGGGCAGTGGCCCGCCAGGCATAAGACCCGCCTGGTAGGAGGATCCTCCCTTTTGGTTGGAGGAACACGATACCTCGTTCCCCTACACGTATAACAAACTTCAGCATTATAAAAAAAAACCGCGATGGATGGGCTCTAACCAGATGTTAGTTAGATTTTAAAAACTATCTAATACTTTATCAGAAAAAAAAGTCGTACACTTTGTCTGACATTAAAGAATTGTGACAGTAAAGATGGACACGCATCTGTCCGCACCGTACGCGCCGCAGTCGCTGCATTTAAATTCTTTGTATGAAGTTCTATGCAACCTCGCACACCCAATCGAGGAGCGCTCGCCGCAGTACTGTCAACAAAAGCGATGAGTGCGATTACTGCGGCAAGTGTGACGCGTACGGTGCGAACAGGTCCACGTTAAGTTACTGCTCGTATTATCGTATATGAGTGAGTGAAATAACACTGGTTAAGCAGACCGCATCGGTCAGATACGTTATTTCAATCACAGTCTTATGTAAACCGTCCCATAATTATGTAAACTGAACTATAAAGAATAGAATCAGTTTCAGATTCTGCTATAGAAAACGTAACAGCCCATCTACACCCCCGTATCCTGGTGCCATCATAAATAAAGTGCACATGAGACACTATCAGTATGGAATGATTATGGTCGAAGTTGTCGTTTGATTTTACATCAGAATCTGTTGTTACAAGCCGCAAGGCACTTTATCTTTAACAACAGCTCATTAAATATTTACTTATATAATTCCCGCTGAGTTTTCTCGAACTTGACACGTATAATCAAATGATTACAGGGAACCTTGTACATTTTAGAAGTTTATGGCGATGCTGCGTGCAAAGCTGAACGTCAACAAGACGTCAAATTCAGTACAGTCCAGCCGAAACAACTTGAACGCACTGAATATAGGCTTTCCAAACTTGAGTGCTTGTATACTCAGCTAAAAAACTGTATAAACTATTAAATAAACTTTGCTTTAAATGGGCAAGTCCAAAGATGATGTTAATAAAATGCTAAATAGAAGTCATTTGATGCCTTAAAAATACATTGCGACACCATTTGCACGATGTTCAGGGCAGTTAGGTCCCTATTTCGCCGTCTGTCTATTTATAATGGGCACTCTGAACTCGCTTAGTTAACCAGTTTTAACAAAATATCCTTCTGAAGTAAACGTAAACGATGGTGGAGAGTGACTGTGGCAATTACGACATTTGAGCATTTCATGGTTCTTTGACATATGGACGTAAGCCAGACAGTGTTTTGACAGTCGGTTCCCGCAAGCATATCTGATGCCGCCGTCCCGGAGATTCCCGTTTTTGCTGAAGATGTAGCCATCTACGAGTAAAAACACAGTGCCCGCTGTAGTCTTCACGTATTTCACTGAAATATATTACAAATATTAATTTGACAAGATAAACATATTTTGAAAGGAAAGGATAGAAATGGAGATTTTGCCTTCTTCACAAAAAGATCACCGATATGACAAGGATAGTTTACATTGTACGGTCGTTTTCGTCCGAGCGCTCAAGATGACGTCCGTGGCTTATTACCGATTAGGTACGCGTAAATGATAATACTGACCAGATACATTTTGTCACTCGCGTCCGATTCGCTGCAGCAGTATCATTACCTACCTTTTGGTTCTGAGCACAACATGCAGCACTGATAATGTGTTCGTTTTGCTCAAAACAAAAAGTTCAGTTGGGTGGATACATTGTTGGGGTACCATGTGTATGCTAATAACACCATATTACGGTTATCAATTCGTCTGCCAAGTGATTATGGCAATAGCAAGTGAATAGGAATTTTCTAGGGAAAAGTGTTTTGTTGTCAACCGCATCATCATTTAACATGCTCGAAACTTCTTAAAAGGTATTCTACCTATAGAACACTTGCACCTAACATGCACCATCTTTCATTAATGTTCTTGCTAAATGTGTAACCTCCCAGAGATACTAAGGTAACCAGTAAGCACCCTGTATTGTTGTCGAGAATCTTGGTGGGCCTATAAACCATAATGGGGATTGCAATGACGGTGAATGATGATGATAATGGATGAGGATGACGATGAATGATGCTGATGAATTCGTACTTTTAGGGACAGTTTTAAATGAAGTACAAAAAATAAATAGCGATTTAAAGGTTAGATTCTATAGAGTTAAGTGATGGATAAAATAAAGATTTCCCAAAACAAAGTATTATAATATTTAATTTGTTATGTATAACCTTTATGTTATAAGACATGAAACATTTCAAATTGCGTCTCTACAAATGCTTATTAGGTAGAGAAAAGCTTAAAAATGGTGAGGGAAAACATCGTGAGGAAACCAGCAAGCCTGAGAGATATTTCTCGACGGCATGTGAAGCCAAGTTAGAGGCCCATTTGCGGCATAAACTCTGACACCAGGTTAGTCACTAACCACACGAAAATGAAAGAAAAGTCTTAAATTTCAGTACTTATTCGTTTATTTTTATTAAATGGTGTATATTCAATAAAAAATATAATATATTTAAAAAACATATCATATTAGAGGTTAGAGGGTCTACTGACCAAAAGCCGAATTTAAAATGAGAAAAAAAAAACTGCTTGTACCGACTTATCCACACGACTTTGTTTATTTCATGGCTATCTACATTAATCTTCTCCGTAGTGTTTGATTTATGTTTGTGGACATAGTTTTTGAGTGCATAAAGACGTTCTAAAGCATACCTACATCTGTCATAATACAAATGAAAATCGAATGTTCAATGGGTTTCCACGCAGAATGCAGAATACGCGAAAAAAGTTATATCACTTGGGGCCCGATTTAACCAACGTCGGATAGCGTTTATTCAAGGAATAAGTTGGACGTTTTGACAGAATTTCTATACAAAAGCTGTCAAAACGTCAAAATTATTCCTGAGATAAAAGTTATCCAACGTTGGTGTAATCTACACTTAATATTAGTACGATTTTTTTATATTGTAAAGAGAAGACCGAGTTTAATACTATGTCTCAAAGAGTTTAGATAGAAAAAAAATATTTAAACCCTTCTCTGTCGAAGCGAGCCTTTTAACTCAAATTGAATCTATTTTTTAACATAGTGTCCGGTACTTGAAATAAAATACTGAGGTGGTTCGTGGTTGTGAACAGCATCGACTCTAATCATTTGATTATCAGCATTCAAATTAATACGCGCCTTGCAATTCTTTGTAAGCGTTCTGGAACATACGAATCTTGCACCACCATTACTCATAGCGCGGTTCCTGCTAAATGTGTACCCATCAAGAAGTATAAGGGTGGCACCCGTACTTGATCGCACGAATCGTGGTGTATCTGTAAATAAAATTATAAGAAGAATCACAAGGTTTCTTATCCGAATCTTCCGTCTTATCTGCAGCATTCGCAGGTCTGCTGAAAGTTTCTTCTTGAAATAAACAATACTTTTGTGCTCAACTGTCTATTTTTAACTGACTTCAAAAAGGAGGTTCTATATTCGATTGGTATTATTTATTTAATGTATGTATACCGATTACGCTGAGATTTATGATCCGATTTACGTGATTCTTCTTTAGTTTTATGCGGAATAGATGCCATTTGGTACCATAAAAATTTAACATAGTTTGGCCCAGTAGTTTTCATTTAATGAACATTTTTATTTTTTTTATAAATTGAATTTTGCAGGTGTTTTTGTGTGAACAGAAGTAAAAAAATAAGAACAAGGAATTAGAATGAATAATATTTTATGTTAACTATACTGGCCTGCAAAAATAAGTATCACACTTTTAAAATTGCAATAACTTTTGAAGTACACAAGATATATTTTCGAAACAAAAAGGACTCAAAAAAGAGTTTAACTTTGTTACTATAGTTTCAAAGAAAGCTGATAAAAATTGCTATAAAACGTTTTTTATTTTAAATCTCTAACTTCTATAGTTTAGAAAAAATTTAAATTTTAAAAGTGTGATACTTATTTTTGCAGGCGAGTGTAGATAATCAATTTGTCCCATCTTAAAAAAGTCAAAAGTCTTGTATAAAATTTCTTGATTGACGTAATCTATTTTTACACAGAGGTGCTTCATGAGTACCTACTTATGAAAAGCCAGGGCATTAAGTCCACTGGAGCGGAGCGGAGACGTGAATTTTGTGTAATTCTTTGGTTAGATCCGCACCGCTCCTCTCCTCTCTAGTGGATAAGCACCATGATTATTATGTTATTACTGGGCACCTTGAAAGAATTTTGGAATAAGAGTATCTATTCCCACCATTCCTCATTCGAATGGTCTTGGTAAAGTTATAAATGCCTAGAAATACTAGTATTTCCCTACTAGTGCTACCCGAGAGTGTATTGTTGTCACAAGTTGACAAATCCTGCTTCTTTTCTCATTTCGTGCTATTGCGGAGGAAAATAAAATTAAAAACGATACACATATTTTACCTTTTATTGAATAACTTCTAACTACTAATATACAATTTAAAATGATTTTCACCACGGGGAAATTCCGACTTTTATCACACATTCGACACGTTTGGTGCAGTGGCTAAGCGATTGGCTTCTGCGCTGCGGGTCGTGGGTTCAATTCCCGCACGGAACAAATATTTGTATGGCCTACAGATACTTGTTCCGGGTCTGGATGTTTGTGCATGTGAGGATTTGTGTCTGTAAACGCACCCACGATACAGGAGAAATCCTAGTGTGGAGCAACTTTTTTTTAAACAAACAACAACAATTCATTAGTTTATGCAAAAATAATTGTTGGTAAATTATTGATTACTTAGATCAGTGTTCGGCAAACTTTTTGTGTCCAGTGTACACCTAAGAAATCGGGGAATTTCAGAGGTACACCATAAATAAAAACTCTTATTTTAATCATTATAAAGATAGCAAAGAATACATTATTTTAAAAATCTATTTCTTATAAAACTATAAAGGCGCACCTTTATATAATAGTTTTATAAGAAATAGATTTTTCCCGCGGCACACCAATTAATGACCACGGTACACCAGTGTGCCGCGGCACACACTTTGCCGAACACTGACTTAGATAATGGTTTTTATTTTCTGAAACAGTCTATTTATAACAAAGAAACTATTAATTATGCTTTTCAAAAAGGTGCTCCAAGGTGCACAACCGGTGCTCATGAATAAAAAATGCATGAATTTGGAACAACAAAAGAAACCCAGACACATACATACTACGTGCGAAAGTCTTAAACATGCCTTTTGCAGTCGCGCAGTCGGGTAAGGATCGTAACCAGCGTCGTTCTGCAGTTTCAATTTATTTAGAAAAAGAAAAAAAATACCCCGTGGGAAAAAGTGTTGTTACGTATCAACCCGATTACATGAATGGAAATGGAATGGGTTTGAAAATAGCGGCGATACTAATTGTTGTCGATATTTCTCTCTCGCTCATGCATGTTTTCTGTGAGCGAAAAGCAAATAGGTCCCCATTTTTGTTTTAGTAATCGGTTTGTGTCTAAGTACCTATGTATTTGTTAACTCAATTGTCAACTAACCGCAAAACCACCCGTCTCAATTGAGAAAAATAATAATAAACAAACGCTACGTCTGTGTCGAACGCGCATTAAAATTTCAGAGCACTAAACATTTTTTTTTAAAACTCATCCATCTCCTTTCGATAGCAAATTTAATTTAGATACTGTTTCTTGTAATTATATTTGATTACGCTAATTAAATTAAACAGCGAAGTTGGACGCTAAAACCTATTGTTTAATGTAACGCCCGCACTTCGTTATATAATAAGCAGGTGCTTTATGGCTGTGAATAATGTTGGAGTTAATAATTAAATGATCACCGTTCACCTTTACAAAAGCTTTACATCTTTTAGAAGATGTGCAGGAACATGCATATTTAAAACTTCCATCACTCAGTCCAGTGCTCTTACTAAACGTGTATCCGTTTAGAAATAAGAGTTTAGCGCCGCTAACTGATAACACGTAGGTCGCTTTAACTGAAACATAATTGGGTTTTGAAATAAAGAGTTCTTTCATTACTTTAAAGGTAGGTTTAGATTACAACATTACACTCAATGGTGTAGATTCTGTTGCACATTTTGACAGTACTAAACTAGACTAGACGCAACTGTCACTTTCTTTTTCTATTGAAACAGAAAGAGACAAACACTCTTAGTTTAGCTTAGTCCTGTCAAAGTGCGCAACTGAATCGACACCAATGTATACATCGAGTGTCTGTTTGAACAGAACTCCGACATTTATTGCGACATCTGGCCGAGCGCTGTGTCTATACTATTTCCTATTCTGTGGCTGTGAGCCGCACACGTAGTGTCCAAGTCTCAACAGAACAGAAATAAGCACACGACATTTGTATCGCAATTTAATGTAGTAGTCTGAGCACACCTTAAGTGATGTCAATAGGATGGGAAATCAAAATATACTTCGATCAAGTTTGTCAAACGTGTTAATTATAGCAATATATCTTGAATGCCGTTTACTGTACCGGTCTGTGCCCCACGTTTAGCAGTAGACGTTTACGGGCTGATATGATAACACGAGCGATGTAATAGGGACGTAGCTAAAATATTTGTTAGTAGTGATAAATGATTTTGATTTCTGTAAATAAATCTATTACAGACACTTTTACAAGTCAATGTGTGATGTTTTTTTAAGACTAGATGGCGCCGGCATTTCTTATTTGACTAGCTCTGAGAAGAAAAGCCGAAACAAACTCGGAGATCAAGGTCTCTTTTGAAGTCCAGACATTGTGGTATAAAAACTATGCGAGTGTAACAATGTACGGCAACGTCTGGAGTGGCCTTTTGAGGAAAGGGCCATAGCAGGTTTGAGTTGACCTGTCCTAACTGACGGCACGCATGCATCAGTCATAGCGTAGCTCAAACCTTATTTTAGGGAGCTCAACAACCCGACTGCCGAATAATAATAGTTATTCCAATCCTATAGTTACATATAAATTCCCAGTTCATTATAGTATTTGGTTTCGAAGGGTGCAATGAAATGCTGCAAGATACATTTGGATAAAATAAGTATAGGAAGTATGTTCATTATTTATTGGCATACTTGTTGAATACAAATTAACTTTACACAACAAAATTTAATAAAATATTTTGAACCAATTTTTTTTGTTACATTAAGTAGGTACAGCAAGTTTTCATTCCTCATTCACACAAGAATCAATTGAAACTTCTATAATACAGCAAAGCTCGCCTTAAGATGGGTTTCCATGAACGGTCTTTTTATTCGAGACTTGTCCTTTCTTCTTTATTTTTTTATTTATAATAAAACTATTTTTAACGTCGTTGGTCTAGTGGTGGCAAGTGCGACTGCTGATCGTGAGGTCCTGGGTTCAATCTCCAGGTCGGGCAAAGTGTTATTGGGTTTTTCCGCGTGGAGTTCCTGTGTTTGGATTTGTGCCCGGTTGATGACAATAAGGTCACCTTCTATTACAAGGAACCGAAACATAATGGTGAAATGAGGGTGTGTTACTATATACATCTACCTAAGCCTTCTGAGAATACAGGCGTGGTTTTTTGTTATTTTTTAACATAGTACCCGCTACTCGTTATCGAAAACTCAGTTGGTTCATGGTTGTGGATAGCTTCGTTTCTGACGATTTCGTGATTATTATCCAAGCATACAAGCGCCTTGCAATTCTTAGTTAGTTTTCGGGAACACACGTATCTGGCACCTGATTTTTTCTTCTGGTTCATGTTAAATGTATAACCGTCTAGAAGTAAAAGGGTAGCACCATTCATTGTTTTCACGAATTGTACTTTACCTGAAACAATAAAAAAACGGATAACTGTTATTACTTATAAAGGTTTTAAACGATGTATAAATGAATGCCTTGTTAGTCTAGTGGTGGCAATCGCGACTGCTGATCTTGAGGTCCTGGGTTTGATCCACAGGTCGGGCAAAGCGGGGACTTAAATATAACGGCGAAATGAGGGTGTTACTATACACATCTGCCCAACCCTTCGGGAAATACAGGCGTGATGTTATGTTTAAATTGTTGATTTAATAGCAGGTTTAGGTTACTGGGCTAGTATTTGTTTAAGAACGTACTATTTCATATTTTTTTCTTTATCAACAAACTAACACCACACCTGTATTCCCCGAAGGGTTAGGCAGAGGTGTGTAGTGTATAGTAACACTCTCATTTCGCCGTTATGTTATTGTATTAACAAATTATTAAAAAGCGTATCGGAAATACAAATTAAAATTATTTTCAATTGGAAATAATACTTTATTTTAGAACACGTTCATTTATTTTGAACTATTTAATGTGTATTTTATAAACAGTTTTGCATTGTTATAAAATATAAACATTATTTATAATAACAAGGAAAATGAGTTCTGGTTCTGTTCCAAGAATCCCATGAGCTTCTTAGTATAAATTAAACTAAGTTTAAGTACAGTATAAATTAAGCCTTAATCCTATACTTTCAGTAAGAAAGAAAGAAAGAAAATTATATCTTTATAATAACAACAACGTGCTTACAAATCAAACTATAATTTAAAACCCTGTGACAAATAAGAACGTGAGAAAAATTAAATATAAAATAAAACCTCACCGTGCCATTCTGAACTCATTAATAAAAATTAAATGTATTTATAGATTTCCTTCTTAAACCCGATTTTGCCAACATCAGATAACGTTTATCTGAGGAACAACTGACGTTTTGACAGAATTTCTATACAAAAGGTGACAAAACGTCCAATTTATTCCTCAGATAGATGTTGTCCGAGTTTTATAAAACAAATATATTATGAAAACTTAAAAAAATTCGGAGCCAAAACTATTATGTACTATATATGTTATGTTATGTTGATGGATGGAGGGGGAGAGGGAGACCTAAGAAAAGATGGATGGATTGTGTGAGGGAGGATATGAAAGATAAGGGAGTAAATGATAATGAGACGGCTGACAGGGAAGAGTGGAAGAGAAAAACATATTGCGCCGACCACAAGTAACTTGGGACCAGGGCAGGAAGATGATGATGGTGATGATGATGATATATGTTACGGCAAAAGCCGTAGTGCGGCTGCATCTAGGCTTACTCGGCTACAACTAGAAGCGCCCGGTTGCAGATGGTTAGAACTAGGTGTAACCTATTTATAGGAAGAGGGTCAAAAGAGGGCTAAGTTTTAACGATTGGCTGAGTCTTTCGACAATAAGTTTTTCTGCATAGTAAAAAAATAACAACCACGAAATGGACTCAACACCACTTCTAACCTAACTTTTCACGAAGATATATTAAAAAATACGGTAATGGCAGCAATTATTCGGACCTGTCTCGGAAAAAAAAAGTAGAATTGCGGTGCCCCTCATAACTCAGAAATCAAAAAAATTAAGTTCATTCGTTAGATAATAGTTTTCCCCATGTAACGCTGGGAGGGTATTTACGAAATTTAAATTTTTCATTTTTTTGGAACACTTTGTAAGCAAAAACACGAGGCAAAAAATCGCGTTTTTCACTTCAAAGTGTTCCAAAAAAGTGAAAAATTGAAATTTAGAAATACCCTCCCAGCGTTACCTGGGGAAAACTATTATCTAACGAATGAACTTTGATTTTTTGATTTCTGATGATCCAGCACCAAGTTATGAGGGGCACCGCAATTCTACTTTTTTCCGAGACACGTCCGTATAATTGCTGCCATTGCCGTATTTTTAAATATTTTTTCGTGAAAATTTTATACAATATTCCTCGAATGTCATACTTTAATGTGCCATTAGTTTTAATAAAGAGATTTTAACCGTGTCGTCACAAAAATGTCACAAAAACATGCCTTTTTTTTGTACGAATTAACCTTACCCCCCCCCCCCCCTTAAGATGTTATACCTAGTTTTAGCCGAAAGTAACCGGGTACACCTAGTTTTAGTCGTCATTAAATAGGCTACACCTAGCTCTAACTAACTGCAACCGGCTACATCAAGTTGTAGCCGGTTAAACCTAGGTGTAACCGCAATTTGGCTTTTATTTATTTATTTATTTCTCAGTATACGGTACATTGAAATCTTAATATTAAAACAGTTTCACTTATACTACCGTTGCCGGTGTAGAAATATTAAAATTGGAGTAGGTACACCAAATTAATTTGAAATATAAATATCTAGGTAATTTTTGTGCCAACAATATCAAGTTCAAATTTCAAGTATCAAGAACAATGTCTATAAATTATTTATGAATGACATGTCAAAATTTACTAATTATATAATGTCAAATGCTTTAAAAATAAAGACAAAAAAAACATACAAAATAGAATTCAATATAGGTACACACACAAAGTATTGATATAATGTCAAGTTAAAATTTATAATTTAAAATTTCGGTAACTGAATAGAAACAGTTGTCTAAAAGCCAGGCAAATATTGTTTTCCTTTTAGCCGTAACATATCGCACCTTTAAAGACAAACCGTTACTAAACGAAAATTTTCATGAATTGAGTTATTAATGCCATCTTTCATAAAATTACGTAAACTACAAGGTGAACTTGATACTTTTTTAAAACTCCACTTTTAGAGGGCGTAAAAATAATCTCCACTTTTAAACGGCGTAAAAAATCACAATAAACAAAGTTCTATTTAATAAAAATACTTTTCTGTAATCGTATGTTATAGTGTACATAAATATCCATCATATGACCTCAAAAAATGGCTCAGAGCATCATGTACTTAAATTTTATTGCGAAAAGGTTTTTTTTTTTTTTGCTACTGTGTAAAATTTGATATTTTCGTTTAGAAACGGTTTGTCTTTAAAGGTGCGATATAATATCACATAGGCTATTATAGCTGGCTATTTAATTTCAAATCCCCTAAGTGGTCCCTGCAGTACACTATAATACAACACTATTTTTTAACATAATTTCCGGTCTTAGTAATAAAATACTGAGGCGGTTCATGTTTGTGAACACCCTGGAGCTTGATAATTTCATTATTACCGTTTAAATATACAATCACCTTGCAAAACTTTGAAAGTCTTCCAGAACACACGTATCTTGCGTCTCCATTAATATTTACACGGTTCTTGCTATATGTGTAACCATCTATAAGTAAAAGGGTACTACCCTTGCTTGTGGTCACAAATTGTACTTCACCTGAAACATATTTGGGTTTTTAAAAAGAACATTCGTAGCATTGATAGTTTTTAAAAACTTACCCCGACATACGCTTGACAAAAGCGCTAAGCGTTTAGCCCGTATTTTAGCGGTATAAAACATAACATCACGCCTTATATTCCGTGAAGGGTTCGGCAGAGGTGTTTTAGTACACCCTCGTTTCGCCAGTTAAGTTAAAGTCCCATTTAATAGGGGGCGAGCCTATTAATCGGGCATAAATCTAGACTCCAGGCTGCTACTGAGAAATTCCTAATGGAAAAACCCAATAACACTTTGCCCGACTTGGGGATCGAACCCAGGATCCCATGCACAGCAGTCGGGTTTGCGACCTCTAGACCAACAAGGCAGTCTTGGCAATTTTAGCGGTATCTACACATAAACAGACTCCAAATGTCATAGAGTACGATTATCCCGTGTGGGGACGGGTTAGAATATCAAACTTCCTCACCGGACGCTGGGAATAGACGCGTGTTGTAAGATTCGACAAAACCCAGCACGGTTGGTGGTAGGATCTATACGGTCCGCCTGGCTAGCTACCATCCTCACATTAAAGGCAAGCAGTTTACTGTGTTCCATCGTGTGTACGCGAGAGCCAGAGGGGAATAGGGGAATCTCTCTATATCTCTGTTCCTTGGATTTGTGTGTTCCATCTTAGGCCTCTGCCTGTTTGTCCATCAGATGAGACTAGGGTCAAACCCGACCAAGAATAAAATAAAGGTAAGATATGTAAAATAGTGTTCCCATTCGGACTACTCCGTTTCGCGTCCGACTGTCTATTGTCACCTCCGCAACACCGGGTTAAGGGTTTATTACATTACCAGATTTTTAGGGTCCCTAATTCTTATTCAGTGTAGTATAATAAGTTTTATTAGGGCGCCCGGTCTTATCGGTGTTCGGTCGGGCCCTAAAAATCGGGTACTGTAAATTCGCTTTAGACCAGCTCCGTCTGCACCGACTTTGATACAGAATTCTATGTATATTCTTTACATAGTATAAAACAAAGTCGCTCCCGCTGTCTATACGCTTAGATCTTTTAAACTATTCAACGGATTTTAATGCAGTTTTCAGCAATAGATACGAGTGATTCAAGAGGAAGGTTTATATGCCCCACATTTGTATCTACATGCACCCGTGCGAAGGCTGGGCGGGTCGCTAGTCTTTTATTAGAGCTTTAGGTTATATTAAATAATAACACAATATTGCAAAATTATTAAAGTTTAATAAATAACATTATGCTTTTAAATTGGGAT
This sequence comes from Amphipyra berbera, assembly GCA_910594945.2. Taxonomy (NCBI): domain Eukaryota; kingdom Metazoa; phylum Arthropoda; class Insecta; order Lepidoptera; family Noctuidae; genus Amphipyra; species Amphipyra berbera. The sequence continues at coordinate 16,011,162 of OU343128.1, read as the reverse complement.
CGTTGAACACTTATAAAAAAAATAACACGCCTTAAAAATAAATAACATGAGGTTAGGTTACGAGAAATTTTGCTTATGTTAAACTCAGCCCTGTGTATCCAGTAATAAAACATATTTTCCATATATTAGTCTGATCAACAGTTTGAAAGGAATTAATTTGAAACGTGCATAACCTTTTCGTTTCCCGATCGTACCTGTATTTAAACGTAATATACTTTCAACCTTAAGGGCAAGCCAGGTAATCAATATTTATTTTAAAATTAAACATAATAATAATTGTAAAATTAATTTAACAGCTAGACTTAGCTTTAGGCTGCATTCAGACGACACGCGTCCGCTAAGCGCACGCCAAGCGCGTCAACACCCGCGTCTAACTCGCTTTGAAATTTTTTGTATATAATTTGAGTCTTCTGACACATCAATAGATCTCAGATTGCATTTATCGAAGCATGACATAAGTAGGCGCGACACGGGCGCGAGGCGGGCGCGAAGCGGGCGCTTGGCGTGTGCGGTTGGACTTCGATAAATGCAATTTGAGATTTATTGATGTGTCATAAGACACAAATTATATACAAAAAAATTCAAAGCGGGTTAGACGCGGGTGTTGACGCGCGGGGCGTGCGCTTAGCGGGCGCGTGTCGTCTGAACGCAGCCTTAGACTAAATGACTTATTTCCTGTCAGAGGTATTTGTGATTTTTTAACCTAAGTATAAGTTTTTTTTTATATTTGGTAGGTTCATTGCAATTCACTGAACATATACAGGGTGTAAACGAAATCATATAATTCCTTCAAACCTCGTGATGTACTGCTGACATAGATTAACCCTGCACGGGTGACGTTTGGATTCAATAAAATAAAAAATACAAAAAGTAAACATGTGTTCTTAACGTGAGTCATTTTAGAGCCCCGAGCGAATTGCGCGGCTATCACTCGCCGCGCGGTCATTTAACTTGGGGCGCTAAAATGCCTTACGTAAAGAACATTTATGTTACTTCTTGTAATTTTTTTTATTGAATCCATAGGTACCTCGTGCAGGATTAATCTGTCAGCAGTACATCACGAGGTTTGTAGGAATTACATGACTTCGTTTACACCCTGTCTTATAAAGGCACATCATTATAATGACTAAAACATAACTTCCTATTTTATATAAACCCTGTTCTACATAACTCCTTTCACTCTTTCTCATTTTTGGGACCTTGTAATCTGTACCGTCCATTATTCAACCTCAAATATTTGAGAGGTTCATGGTTATGTTTGATGTTGTACTTGAGAATGAAGTCATCATCGCTGACATGGACGTATGCCTTGCACTTTTTAGCGGCACCGGCGCACGCGCATGCGTACCGATAACCTTCGAAAGCGTTACGACTGCGCTTTGAGAAACTGTAGCCGTTAAGCATGAGCACCTTCACTCCTGGTTCCAAAGTTATGTAACTTGCTGTAATTATATAACACAATTATTATAATATAAAAAAAATGTGTCAAATCCGTCTTTTGGACAAGAACTTATAGGATGATACAACTAAGAAGTCGCATCGGCAAACTTCGTAAAACCGATCACTTCTGAACTCAGTACGACTTCAAGACCGTGAATTTTTATTAGTATTGCAGTAACAAATCATCTTTATGCTGACGTAGGTAATAAGTATGGGCGACGCGAAAATGAGCGACAGCCAATGGTTGTTCGATCAAGTTTGCCGATGCGACTTCTTGTGTCGTACTATAAAATGAGGTAAAAAAAAAACATTAGTATGAAGACAGTCGTAAGAGGCGACGAACCTAGCAATATAATTGTGCCCGAAAAATGGCAGTAGGCTTGCCACGACCATTGGACCTAATACCAGAGGCGAAACGTGGGTGTGTAGACTCCTATAATAGGAGACCACCTCTGCTTACCCTTTCAGGGATTACAGGCGTGAGTATGTATGTTGTATTAAAAACGTACATTTTGAACTTCAAAACATTTATATTATTATTCTTTATTGTACACAGTAAGTATATACAGTTAATACTGTTCAAGTAAAAAGGCGAGCTGAACTCAAAATTGAGATTTCTAACAACAAATCTTTGAGCAATAGAGAGTAGAATATGATACTTTTGAGGACAGAAACAAGTGTACAACAGGAACGAAGTGACAATAAGAAGTATACAAAATTAAAGAATTCCGTACAATGTCTTTTTTTTATCGGTCAAATGCTCGTCAACCATATTTCTTACGAGTATAATGTCGCCTACATTGACTGAAGTCGGTTCTTCCCTTTTAAAAGATTCCGAGATAACATTTCAAACTGATCCAAGCCCACAATCAACAACTCCTTAAGGCCCGGCTACACGCAGCGACTTGCATGCGGAAACGGTATTGTCGGTAATAACAACACCGTTTTCACAAACTTTTTGCCGTCTGAACGATGCTTACTTGTGCTTGAATTTGCGCAAATATTATTGAGCATGTAGCCGGGATAAGTCTTCAGTGTGTTCATTGTTTTCCAAATGAAGTATTTAGAAAACAATTATAATTTGAGAAAATTATAAGAGAAATGAGTGCACCAGAGGACAATACAAACTATTAGTGCAGCAACATATAAACAATAAGTTTCATACGAAGAGTATTTCACTTGGCACACATGGTGTCCCATCGTGGCGTTCAACGCCAAATAATTAGTTAAATATTTTTAAATTCGGAATCAAGTAATGATAGCTCTAAAAAAAACTGTTTCCACTTTGAGTACCCTCAACAATGTTTACATCATATGTTTTATTAATTGTTTGGGGTTTTTTAACTTTGAGTCTGTAGTATGTTCCATTATTTGACATATAATATTTGATAGGTTTATGGTCATGATTGGTGTCAGCCTTGAGAATTATGTCTTCATTGCTGACATGGGCAAACGCTTTGCAGTTTTCAGTCCAGGCGTTCGAGCATGCGTAGCGGGACCCGCGAGCAATAACACCACTCTTTGAGAAACTGTAGCCGTTGATCATCAGCAATTTAGTTCCTTTGTCTAAAGTTATATAGTTTGCTGTAAATTGTAAAAATATTCACTGTTAGAATGATATTTGTACACATCTATTATAGCTACCTGTAACTGGTGTTATGTCAATCCATCATACTGTAACGGCATAGTAGACAATTATAAGTAGTATTATATGTATAGTAATTTAGGGTACTTTTTTAATAATTTAGGTACTTTAGGTAACTTTAGGGTAATTACGAACATAGGAATGTTCCGAAAATTACGACGTACTACTAAACCAGGCAATATTTTGAGCTTGTTCGAGTCTAGTTTAGGCTAGACCTAAAATATGCGTTATTTTCTTTTACAGGGAAAACGCTGCAGTTTTGAAAGTCTAGTCGTCGGCTTGACCTTTCCGAGATATGTTTGGATTCTGCCGGTCAAGGAGCAGCGTACTATGAAATAAAAAGTTCAAGAGGTGGTTCTTTAAAAATTAAAAATTAAACTTGAGTGTATCTAATCAAATTATTGTATTAATACCAAAAATAGGAAAGGTTAAAAACTGAATTAAATTGTAGTATACCGAAATTAAATTTCGGAAGTAATCTAGCATACTTTAAACAAGTTTGAAGAAATTAACAAAAATTATTATTTATAAGTAGTAACGTAACAGCTCACCGGTCGTGTCTGGTATTTGGTACAAAGGTTGTCTTCAGGATTAGCACACATTGTACCTTTCATTCCAAAAATCTTAGAACTTATCACGGACCTGTACTAACTTATCTGCTCTTACAAAAACGTTAGTGGGCATTTAAAAAGTTTGAACACTAAAGTTTGCAATGTGGTTTATCACTGCAAGTAACTCGACCACTGCCATTAATGTACCACGAAAACCCGATTCTCGAAAAACTATACCAGGTTAGGTAAACAAGATTGTTCGTTTAACGAAAAATCTAATCCCTTACAAGGCCGTAAAAAGTACCATCATAAAAAACAGTAGGAAATGTGATATTCCTTCTGACCCAAAAGGAGTTTCTCACCTGCCACACAAGGTGACCCATGGCAATTTAAAAAATCATCAGCTGTCAACACTAACTATACACTAAGTTAACGATTAAATTTTCCAGAGAACTTGATTTTTTTTAGGTTCATACATTAGATTGTAGATTCAAATGTAGAAACAGGTTAGTGGGTGATTCTTCGAAAATTTTTAACATTATTTTAATAAATCATTCTTCTCCCGGGTTGTTAACGTTATAGTATTGTCAGATTGTTTTTATTCTTGTCTTATTGCTTGACGGCAGCGGTATAGTTTGAGTTTTCATTATTATAATTATAGTATTAAACATCTGCATTCTTAACTTTGGGATGATGCTAATGACGTTCTCAATTTTTGTTAAAAAATTTCGTAGAATGCCCCTACTAATAAATAAGTTAATAGGTGTTGAGATTTTTTAACATTGCCGCCGTTTCTCGTAGACAGCTTTCTTTGGCCAGACTCTAATGTAACATTAAATATTTTTTAACTCTGCAGTAATCAGAGCTTTAAAAAAAGTTGTTTCCATTTTTAGTACCCCCAACAATTTTTATATCATATGTTTCATTAATGTTTTCGGGTCTTTCATAATTTGTAGTATGTTCCATTACTTGATTTAAAATATTTCACAGGTTCATGGTTATGATTGGTGTTAGACTTGACAATGACATCTTCATCGCTGACATGGGCATACGCTCTGCAGTTTTCAGTCCAGGATTTCGAGCATACGTAGCGAGTCCCGCGAGCAGTAGGACATTTCTTACGGAAACTGTGGCCGTTGATCATCATCAACTTAGTTCCTTTGTCTAAAGTTATATATTTTGCTGTAAATTGCAAAATCATTTTTTGTTAGAATTATTACACATCTATTGCTTATAACGGATATCTCTCAATCCATCACACTCTCACGGGCATGGCATAGCATAAATTGTATCCACTTCCATTTCCTTCCCTTTAACCCTTTTTTTGTTTTTGTTATTTTGTTAATAGATCTGTTAAATTCTTCCCATTGTAAGTAATTTTGTGAACATAGCTTCATTTTTTGCTTTATTTTGTAATTTAGCTAACGGTACCTTACACGTCTTATAATAATTTTTATGCTAGTGCTGTGCACTTCTGTAAGTGACGAGTTCACTATACCTAAAACTGCATATTACTCTTGTTTGTGTATGTTTTAGTGAGTAAGTCGTTGAAGTGCCATACCAACAAATAAATATAAATAAGTAGTAGTAAATAAGTAGTGGCAGTAACGCCTCAATAGTCGTGTCTGGAATTTGGTACAGTACAACACAACTAAGATGTCGCATCGGCAAACTTCGTAAAACCAATGACTTTCGAGCTGAGTGCGACTTCCAGACCTCGAATGTTTATTAGTACTGCAGTAAAAAATTATCTTTACGCTGACGCAAAAAGTTTGAATGGCGCGATAATGAGCGCCTGCTATTGGATGTTCGATCGAGTTTGCCAATGCAACTTCTAAGTTGTGTCGTAGGTACTATGGAAAGGTAGAATGTATCTAAGATTAGCATATTGCAGCTTTCATTCCAAGAATTTTAGAACCTATCACGCGAGTAGAGCTGCGGGCACTAGTACTATTCCTGACAATTTTGATATAAACTTGTTCAGAGGTTAAAGGTTAAAATACCAAAAATTACACACAAAGAATATAATAAAGTTTATTTTACATTAGGCCAATACAGAAAGGTTTAATATAATAATGTAGATACACATGATGTGAAACAAAAAATCAGTCATATAGTAAGTAACACAAACCTTGTCCGAACCAAAAATGGCGTAGGTAATACCTACTATATGGCTTTGATAAGGATGGTAGAAAAAATAAAAAAAAAGGTAGAAGAAGTGATTAATCCCTTCAATCTATATCTATACTTCTATACTAATATTATAAAAAGGAAAGATTTGTATTTTTGGATTTTTGTATGTAACGAATAAACTTAAAAACTACTGGACCGATTTTAAAAACTCTTTTGTCGTTAGAAAGCTACATTATCACTGAGTAACATAGGCTACGGGCGAAGCCGTGAGGAAACAGCTAGTGATAAATAATTAACAAAAAAGAAAAAAAACTTAATTGGGCAATTTTCGACAAAAATAGCCAAAATTCAACCAATCCGTCAAACATAATATTCGTCGGTATTTCTATATGATTCCATATCAATATCGAAAATACAGTACGCGTAAAATAACTTTAGTGCTCTGAAACCAGCCTTTAAGCGTTTTGTTTCTCACTTCAGAGCGACAAAGTTATTTTATTCGTACTGTGAGTTTCACAGTTAGGGCAAGTATTTTACACACTGATGAAGGGGTTTTAAACTGAATGTATGTTTTTAGACCGTATATAAGGTAAGTATATCACACTTTTTTTAACGACCTTTCTCTGTCTGATGTCTTCTGCTGTACCGTGGCGTGAGTACAATTACAGACACAAATACTCAGACGCGGTGACACGTGTGGAACAAATTAGGTGGACAAAATATTTTTCGGTATTTTTCGGCTGTATTACTTCAATTAAGTTTTTTTTGTATCGTTTAAATAATATAAAATACGGAGGGTTGATGTTATTCTAAAAAGCATAAAAATTACAAATAAGCTTTAAAAATATCAATACAATGATCTTAAAGCAAAAAAAAAAAAACAGATTCAGTCCGCTTTAAATTTAGTCAAAGTAACAATGAATTAAAGAAGATTACCACCAATTCTAAACAGTGGAAAAATCTAGTGGATAAGTTAGTCGTTTTTGGATTTTCACTAATGATTTTAATCACTGTGGCAATGTTCTTGTTTCCTTTCGAAGACACAGCTGCAGCAGGCCTTAACATCCCAGCACTACGCGATTGAAAGAGATCTTCAATTCACAGTTTCTTTGTCTTGCTTGATGGCTTCTCGAAATAGATTTGAGGTCGACCAGCCTGAGTAGCATCTTCAGTTGAAGAAGAGTGGTTGAGTAGTACATACTCGGAATTGTATGGCCTCACTATCCAACCGGCTTTTATTCTTAGCCAAGAAACGCTTCGCTGACCTTCCCACAGCAAACCATCTGGCAGCAATTTTCGAAGAATATGAGGTTAGTTTTTTCTTAATTTCTCTTTTAGAATCCTCAGTAATAACAAGAAAGTGAAACTTAGAAAAAATATAGTCAAAAAGACGAATGTTTCTTTTATCCTTTCTGTGCTTTCGCCATACTTCGAAAAATTCTATTTTTGAAATAGAGATAAGGTACACTGCAAAAAAAAAGAAATGTAGTTGTACTCGAATGTGCTAGCTTAAATATACAAGGTTAGTCGGAAAGGGGGTACTAAGCCGAAAGGGTGTTAAAGTACCCATAATAAGGGATAACTTTTGTTCTACAACTTTCCCCAAAAGTCAATAAATTTAGAGATATAGCTGTTCAAAGATTTCATTAAAAATACGCTACGCCAACCCTATCATCAGCTGTGTTTACATTTGAGGTCAAATTTTAAATACAAAAAGGCCGATTTTCCCCTCGCATTTTCGAAGCATTTCTCAGAATTATAGGTAATCGTGACTAAATAAAGCGCAGACACGACGATTCGCAATTGCGTATTATACCTAATAATGTTTTGCACCTTAGAGTATTTTCCATTTCTCTGTTAGACTAATTTTATCGGCATATTTTTGTGTAAAACGAATTGACCTGATATTTTAGTTCCCTGTACCTACCTACCTACCTAGAATATCCGTAATAACAGGTAATAAAAAACTTTCAACTTGGATATCAAAGGTTTTGATCACTAAAGCACGTAATTCCATATGATCTATTCTACACTGAAAATTATCCCGATTAATTACAGCCTTGCAGTACAATAAGTAAGTTATTATCACAAACAAACCGTCAAAAATAAACTTACAGCACGATGTCGCTTCTGCAATAAATAATCATATGACGTCACAATTCGCCGAAATGTAGTGAAAACATTGTCAAAGAGATGCCGCCGAGACAGCGCGGCACGCGGCGCGCTTTTGCTTAGACTCTTTTGTATTTCGGCTGTTTGCCGCTTTAGAAGTGGGTTCAGTACATTGTTTTTTTGGAAATACGTGAATATTGTAAGTTTATTGTAAAATGTATGTCAGTCATTTAGTTAGACTAACAAGTTAATGATTATTAAAGTACGTACTAGGCTTGTCTGTTGTATTTCGTCTGCTTGCCGCTTTAGAGGTGGGTTCAATACATTGTTTTTTTTGGAAATGCGTGAATATTGTAAGTTTATTGTAACATGTATGTCAGTCATTTAGTTAGACTATGGAAGATAGAGGTGATAGATGCCGCCAAAAGACTAACAGGTTAATGATTATTAACGTACGTACTTAGTTTGTGTCTAGGTACTAAGAAATGTATGCACTAAGTTTTGAAAACACATGAACTCAACGAGATAGATTTATTAATTTGTGGTATCGTATTTCATAACTTTGTTTACATTTTGACATGTAAGATGCTGCTTACAGTTATGGAGTACTACAAAAGAAAAACATTGCGACCATTTGAGGTTTCATCCTCTCAAACTTAAAGTAAACCAGTTTCATCAGCTTCCTATTGCTAACCCAAGACCCAACGCTTATGTGTGTTCGAATCCCGTATGAGGTTGGGGTAGATCCCAAAAAGTTACTAAATTCAAATCATTTGTTAAATTCTCCGGGATTTAATTTAGGGGATTAACATTGCGCATCTCTAAAATGCAATGTTAGCCTAAACATTTTATTTCCGTTATTTATTATTCTAAGATTTTTTAGTCGCTTGCAACGCTTCCCGGGAAACAGTCGATGTTTTGATTGTTTACGCGAGTCGTGGTATTATTTCTTGTTGTTTCTAAAATATCGACTGAGTACGTATAGGGATAGGTACGAAGTATTACGACATGGTGATGTTTATTGGTTGTTGTGATGGTGTGCTCTTGGCGGGCCGTGATTTGTACCGTGATGATTGTAACCGTCCTCCCTTTGATCGAGTTCGAGGACTGTGTTCCAGTACGACGGGCCGCGTGGCGCTCCGGCTCATGCTCGCAGCAGCAGCTGCAGAGCGTACTGGGATGAGCGATTCCCCGTGTGGATCGGTCGTGGCGATCCTGTAGCCAGACCTCGCTCACCGGACTTGACTCCGCTGGACTTTTGCTTGTGGAGTCACGTTAAGGATAATTATTATGGTTTACGCTGACGAACAATGAAGACTAGATGCGGCTAAGAGTAGCATCTCCGTTTGAGAGCATCATGAGCAATCCGTAGATGTTATGGTAGATAATGCGATCGCATTCGTAGGTACATCGGCGCGCGACCTTGTAAATCGAGCGATAAGTGTGGCAGATTGAACCTTTTTTGTAGCGGTGGAGATCCATTTGTGGTGGCTATGCCTTGAAACAGTGATATCAAGGGCTTCTTGTGTTTCAATTCGAAATTAACCTTTCTTGTAGTGTCCGTGGTGATAGATTAATTAAGTGTTAACATAAGTACATAAAACTGGTGATTGTTTCATTCGTAGGTAGGTTACCTACGTACATACAGTAGTAGTTAATAAACAAAAGTGCTTCTTGTGTTTTTAAGTACCTATTTGATATTAAGACGACACGTGTGTGACGTTTTCGTTGGCCGAGAACAGCGTCAACATCAGAAATGGTAAGTTCCTAGATGATAATGATATGTTCCGACACACGACACACACATGCACACACCCTCATACACAGTACCATAGTAACCTACGATTTCGGCGGCGGCGCGGCGTTCGTAGGCACCTACCGGTGCTTTGTGTTTTACCGCCGAGCGGCTAGGCACCGACGACCACGTGCGCGGCCATTTTTGAATAGATAAAAAAGTCAGGGTTGTGGAGTTTTTGAAATAAATAATATTTATTTACTTTTGTATGGAAATAAAAGTATGCGTATTTAGAAATTTTAACACCTGCAATAAAACAGTCATCAGTGATACTATAAGTGGCTTTCGGGTTGGTACCCCCTTTCCGACTAACCTTGTATATTCAAATCGAGCCTAGAGACATGAGCAGACATGTTATTTACAGTCTTTGAAATTAGTAGTTAAAACAAACACATAAATTTATATATTTTCAAAACCTACTTTCATATTATTATATCAACCTTAAAGCCGGACATAAGTTGAAAAAAATATAGTACTCACCCTCAAAAAAAAGATCCATCACTAAAAATTTCCACCAAATTACTAACTACCACGATGATGTTATCGAAAGTGTCGCGAAAATACAACTGCACATACCTTGTCATTTGACTCCTGAACCTTATATTACATGTTACACTATTTCACTAGTGATGTACACCTAGGATTAATCATCCGAAGTGAAGGTCATCGAATGGTTTATAGTTTAGACATTTTTATTTTTAGACAGTCATTCAGCTTTGAAACAATGTCGCAAAACCAATTTGATGACGTTCTCCAAAACAGGGTCGCATCGCTGAATATTTACTATGGATACCGGGTGTCCCACATGGTCATGAAAAGAAAGTAGCTACTTTAAATATTAAAAATAGCAAAGTTTGCTTAAAGAAGACTTCATTTTATTTTTAAAAATAAGAAATACTTCTTATAATACTTTAAACAGAAACATGAGGGGAGAGCCGAGATCTTTGCGCGCATAAGTGTACAAGTACGAAAAAAATAACTTTGCCCCTCTGAAGTGAGGAACAGAATGACCAAAGCCTGGTTTCAGAGCGGCAAAATTATTTTACGGGTACTATATTGATAGTCATAGTCTTTAGTAAATATCAGTTTGTTGAAGGTTTACATCAAAAGTATGACGATCGGATATCTTATTCATCGTGCATCTTTGTTGATCAATGTTCTAGATTAAACAATAGTGAAAGGCAATCTATACTGGCCACTAGATGATTCTTCCAGTAAGATACACATCACTGGAATGTTAGACACAAACAATAATTGGAATCCGGAGTATCGGGGAGTTGTTTACATTCGGCCATTTCTGGAAATCTGAAAATGACTCTTGTCCATCTGGCTTGTTCTAGCCGATACACTCACATTATATTTTTTCAGTTATAACTAGACGTTCGATTGTTTTATTTTTATTCAACCATAAGTTTTAACGTGAAGAAATATTAATTTAAATCACGAGTAAAAGTAAGCCATCATCAACACTGTAGGCGAAAGTTTGACGTATAGTATCGTGACATATCGTTAATATAATACCAGGTTCACACGATCCGATTCTAGTTGATCAACCGCCTAATCGCATGCGATTTGAACCGTGTGAACAGACTTTCAATCAAATTGAATCAATTTATAGGAACAAAACGTTTCAACTTTTATTGTTCAACTTTTGTTGATCAACTAAAATCGAACCGTGTGAACCCGCTATAAGCGAATTTTGAATCGAAAATACAACTGCTGTATAATATTTTAGTTTATTTTTTTCGACATGCGCAATTTGTATCATACAAAGATATGAATAAAGTTTTCAATTTAATTAAATTGTATGTGCTAAACGAGTATTTGCAATTCAAAATTCCCTCACGTTAACGTTACGTTTACCTACGTTACTAAAGTTACATCATTCATGCTACCTACTGATCAAAATAAAAAGTAGGAATAATACACCTAAAACATAAAACAGCGGTTGGGTCAACCTAATACACAGTAACCTAATATATATAGGTACAGTCAAAGACAGGTCGACATGGCAATTTTCTAGTCATTTTCAATACAAAAATACAAGCAACAACGTGAGCGAGATCGAAATCAATTAACGCGGTCGATGCGGACTCGTGCAGCGCTAAGCTAAGACTAAGATGGCGCGGGCGCTGTGCGGGTGAGCGGGGCGTCTCCCCCTCCACGACTCACCCCATACCCGATTGCCATGTCGACCTGTCGTTGACCATTTAAGGTGAACGCACACTTATCAGAGCCGAAGGAAACGAAAGAGCCGAAAGAATCGAATTTTAGAATTACTTGTATGAAATCCTATGAAACCTCGCACACTTATCCGCGTCGAATCGTCCGAATCGGGAAGAACCTCAGAAATCCTAGAAGAATTCGGATGACGTCATCAGATTCGATGCGGCTGATGCGGTCGATTCGTCCGAAGCGCTCGCATTCTATCAGTTGCGTTAGAGGTGGGTTATAACAGGTCAAATAAGATAGGTATCTGTTATCTCTGTTACTGTTACTACTTACTGTTACTCTGTAATGTAATAACAGTGCGACAGGTGTAATGGAAGTAGGTAGAAACGATTTCTTCGGCGCGTTCCATTCTTTCGGCGCGGTCGATTCTTTCGGCGCGGTCGATTCTTTCGATGCGGATAGGTGTGCGAGGCCTCCTTGACTTCAATTCATTCGGCGCGTTCGGCTCTGATAAGTGTGCGTCCACCTTTAGGCTGCCTCTCTGGCACATTTTGTGCATGAAGCAGTAACAACTAAATTAGTTCAAATTCTTTTTCTTGTTCTATTTGAGAGTTTGATGTACTTCCCAGTCTTCAACTTAAAAAATTGAATAGGTTCATGGTAATGTTCTGTGTTAAACTTGAGTATGACGTCATTGGCGCTGACATGGACATATGCCTTGCACTCCTTGGAAAGTAAGCTGGAACAGGCGTACCGGATTCCACCATTGGCGATCCTGCCATTCTTCGAGAAACTGTAGCCGTTGATCATTAACAACTTATTTCCTTGTTCTAAAGTTATATATTTTGCTGTAAATTGCACAAAAATAAATTTAGCACATATTATGTGACCTACTGTGAACGCCCGATCTATGATCGAGCAATATTAAAAATACTTACCTACTAAGGTAAAATTATAAGTACCTTACGAAGTTTTACAACTCAAGGTAAGTTACAGTTACATGTGGTCTACAGATTTGCAATATTCGTTGAATCCAGTAGGAAAATAATTTTAAAACTCTGATGTATATATTCCATATAAATTTTATTGTTCGAAATAAATCTAAATTGCAAAGATTACCCATTAGGCTATTAAAAATAATATACATTTCTATCAAGTACTTACGAGTTTTTCTAATTTTTTTTTTAAATTTTAACATATTTTCCGTCGTTAACTTGCACGTATTTCATAGGTAGATGATTGTGCTCCAAATTGGCTTTAATGATGACGTCGTCTTTAGATATATGCGCATACGCCTTGCAGCATTTGCTGGAAGCGCTGGACGATGAGCAGCTGTACCGGGCACCTCCATTACGAATAAAGCCACTCTTGAAAAAGGAGTAACCGTTTAGAAGCAGGAGCTTCGTCCCACGAACCAGCGTAATATATTGTGCTGCGAATCATAAGACCAGATTTTTTTACCAGAATATAACCAATTTCAATTCACAATTACCTGTATTGGCATCACGACAATAGCTAAGACAGCCATGCCCGGTAGTGAGAAAGGAATGGGCTGATAATGTTTTTGCTAAGAATCTAATTTAAGCATTGACTGAAGAAGTTAGTAATTTGTTTGCCATAATAGACCCTTGTGCACGTGGATCCCTAAAATTTTAAATAGAAAATACAATAAAAAGTGTTGTTCAATAGGAATGTAACATTATATTTCAAAATAATGAGATCATATTTTACATTTTTTTGACAAAACATATATTATACATATATTCGAAGCAGTTGTTACATTACGAACTCAGAAAAAAATAATTGTAATACACTTCTATTGTATTAAAATATATTTTATTACATAACATCCGATTGAGTTTGGTATTCTATTTATTTATCGCATTCAAATAATACTGAAAATTCAAACAAATCTTTGCAGGTGCACAAAAGTGGAATATTGAAACGTTAAATTTGTTTAAACCTTAGAGCACCAAATCAATTTCAAATTCATTGATATTTTCACAAACAAATACGTGTTTCATAAACACCAGAGAATTACATAATTTTTCATTAGAGTTTGACCTGAAAATTTGTTCATGTAAGTATTTGATTTCATTTTGATTACATTTTTGCGTTGTTACCAAACGTATTTGAGGTACTGCGTTTTTAGCTCTAGCCGACTGTGGTGGTCAAAAGGTTGATTATCTTTAACGCTCTAAGATTCAAACAATGGCCTTAAAAAATATCAAACAAAGTGATGGAAGTCATTATAGTGCAAAAATAACAATATTATTTACTATTTCATTATGAACATATAGTCATATATTATTATTATTATCTAATTTTAAATATTGGACTAGAATGTTATTCACTAGGTTTTTCTACTACTTACGATAATTTTGAGATCATTATTGTAATTGTTGCAATAAAATTGTTGGTACCTAAAACTTAAGGGTAAAATAAAAAGAGAATAAGTTTTAAATAACAAATCTCATTCACTATAAGCGATCGAAGGTTTTGCGAAACAATTACACTACAATAGCCCTATCAGTATTATCTAGATTATATTTAAAAATATTTACTTAAACAAAGTAAAAACAATTGTATCTATTACGTAGTATCGAATATAAGCTCTATTACGTATGTCGTAGAAGAATACTAATTATGATATAATAATTCTTATATTTAAAGATCACTCATTTTCTAGCTTATAGAACCGGACGACAGTTAAGACAACAACAATCTCTAAAACATAAAAACAACAGACATTTTTATAAACCTAATTCTGAACTAAAACTTAAAAGGGTGAACAGAAATAAGGAACCATTTAAAATGGAAGATGATTTAACAAATGAGCATGGCAATGATTTGACATAAAGAGCGTTTACACTGAATACTTTAGAAAATATGATGATAAATCAAATCAATAATTTCCATACTTAGGTGTCGGAGTAGCCAGATTCGTCTGTACTAAAGTCAAAGAACATATGGGATTATAAGAACAAAGAACAATTACTATGAAAGAACCATTTGGGTATTTACTGTTGCATGGTGTTCATGACAGACTTTACGACCAAATTCGAGAGCGAGAGAATTTTTACGAAATCTTTGATATTTTGCTTACTAAAACTACACATCTTGATGCTTCAGTTTATTCATCCGCCTCAGCTTTTCTTTGTCTTTTCCTTACTGGAGTGCCGAAAGGACTATGAGTGTGTTGCATATTACTTCTTACAATTGTCATGTCGTCAGCCAAGTGCAAGTAGGCCTTGCATTTGTGCCATCGATTCTTTGTACAACCCCATCGAAATCCAGTTTTTGTTCTACTCTGCTTATAATATGTGAAGTCGTGATAAATCAGCCTCTCCTTCCCACGTGTCGTCATGAATATGTTAACTGAAATTGTATCACATTAGTATTTGCTAGACGTCATGTTGTGTTAAATTATTAAAAAATTACGCAAAGCAACAGCGTCTACTTTCTAATGTTTTCATTTGAATCATTGTGAGTGCATTAAAAGACACTCCAAGAGTGATGATACTTAAGTACGATCAGCGCATCCTGAACAGTCAGCCCAACCTTGCTGACTGGCTAATCTTTTTACCACGGCATAAGCTATTCTCGTATAGCTCATGCCGAAACGATTTTGATCGTAATAAACTATAAGGATGTTCTACCTAGCCTTTTCCCAACTATGTTGGGGTCATCTTCCAGTCTAAGCAGATACGGCTGAAGACCAGTATTTTACACGGAGCGACTACCATCAGACCTCCGCAACTCGGGTACTGGGCAATGCCGATATCCTAAGGTTAGACTGGTAATAAACTATAAGGATCTTTAATAGAAATAAAATTAGGACCTCATTAAAATTTGTTTAAATTTGATTTTAAGTTTTACATGATTTTCCAATAACGTTTCGTTTATTTGTGGTACCATCATTGTAGAACGTTCATCTTCATCTATCTTCTTCTGTTTTGGTTTTTTTAAACCCATCCATGGCTACGTATACACCATCAACGGTCTTCCTATACTTAGGAGCGTCATGTTTATGTTCACCCACAACTTTTTCGATTTCAAGATCTATGGTCACTATGAGATGTGCCGTACAATTTTGGTTGGTGCACATCCAGCGAAATTTGAAACTATTTCTGCACTTGCCCTTGTTAGTGTATGTGTAGTACTGATACTTGATCATTTTTTTCCCATTGGTAAGTGTTATAAGAGTAGCTAGAAGAAAATTGCAACAGTTGTTAGTTTTCGTTTTAATACAATTGAAGGTAAAGTAAAATAAATAATAATTAAACATAACATCACTCTTTGTATTCCCCAAAGGGTACAGTAGAGGTGTTTTTATTAAACCCTCGTTTCGCCAGTTATGTTTAAGTCCCATGTAATAGGCGGCGAGCCTATTGCCATTAACCGGGCACAAATCCTGACTCCGGGCTGCTACTGAGAAATTCCTAATGGAAAAACCCAATAACACTGCCGACCTGGGGATCGAACCCAGGACCCCGTTCTCAGCAGTCGCGCTTGCGACTACTAAACCCACAAGGCAGTCAATAATAATTTATTGAAAATAAGGACTTTGATATTCTTTTTTCTAATGAAACTAAGATCTCTCAAGTTTAACTATCTGACATTTATTAATGTTTATAAAGGTACCTACACATTAATATATTAAAATACATTTATTTATGATAAAAAAATTATATTTATATTAAAAATATGTATCACAAAAAAAATCAGACGAATTGAGAACCTCCTCCTTTTTGAAGAAGTCAGTTAAAAATACAAACACAGTTAAAATAAATTATAGTTACTTATAAAATGAATTCTCTACCGGTGTCCCTTATCAAGTGGCCATGGAGAGAATATATGTACTTTAAATATTAAAAATAGCAAATTTTACTTCAAGGGGACTTCATTTTAAAACTAAGAAATACTATATTTGATTTTTAAGTCTTTTGCTCACCGGAATGCGAGCTAATACTAACGCTACACTACATAACACTTATAGAATTTGAAATATTTTCGATTTAACGTACTTTCCCTCCATGACTGATTGATTTGGGACATTCGGTATACTCCGACTATAGAAAAATGTCAAAAGCTCATTAGATCAGATCTTAAGAATATTATATATTAAAGAGAGAGCAAATATTTAAAGCCTCAAATAAAATCCACTCGCACACCTATGAAGCAGTCTAGGAGGATGAACATGTTCATGTTTAGATTTAAAGACAACGTTCATTTCACTGTCTAAGTGGATATACGATCTGCATCTAGAAGAAATGGTACACGACCATCTGCTGTTCAGTCCATTGGCGACAGCCCATCTTTTGTAGTAAGTGTAGCCATCGAGGATGAATCGTTCCTTCCCGTCAATAAGTCTGATCAGTTCGCCTGTTGAATTCGAAGCTGGATTAGATTTGATTTTACCGAAATTATTGATCGTGCATGTGCTACTACTACCTTTGTTTCTACTTAAACCACGTATTACATAATATATATGTATATCACAAAAGCACGGAAATAGTAAAATAAATAGTTTAAAAGAAAGATGGCGACAATAAGTAGTTCAAACGGACATCAAAGTACCACCCCGCATTTTATATCTCGATTCAACTAAGCTATATTGTTAGGATGAGAAGGATCCAGGCCTTAGTCCACCACGCTGACCTGGTGTTGATTGGCAGACTTTTCATTCCATCAAGAACTTTTTCCAGCCCTATCAGGTAGCAGGTTTCCTCACAATGTTTTTCATTAGATGTGTTCATTAAAAGAATTAAGTATAACATTTTTGTTCCATTAAAATTAACTGAAAAATAATCTTTTCAAGACATTGTTATATTTTATTGTAAGTACTATATGACTAACAATTTAACGATGAAAGGTTTTTAACACTATTATTTCCAAAATCGAACAGTCATTTGTGTTATTATACACAGTAAAATAAAGAGGCCGTAGGATATTAAATATACCTTACCTACCTTACCTATTAAAAGTACCTTATAGGTTAGCCTACTTGTATCAACTATAAAATACCAGGAAACCGGTAGAATTTAACTACACGTAACGGAAGAGTTAAGTGTTTTACATAAAGAGGCCCGAATTTGCAGGAGCCGCACTAGACTTCAGTACAGACGTCTAGATAGCACCCAGCTTTTTAGGTGTTGCAACAAATAGAACAACTGGTATAACGAACTATGATCCGAATTATATTCATTAAAGTCTCTAAAGATGTACGTTTATTGCTGTCTTCATTTAGAAAAGACAACAAAAATACTTGTAAGTATTAGGAACTACATAATATTAAATATAACTAATATTAATTCGAGTCTGTACTCTATCTGTATACCTCGTTCTAGTTTTTATGAAAGCTAACGTTTAGATTCGACCTGCTAAAAAAATCGGCTCAAAGCCTAATATATTTCCCGCTTGGTGCTTTACAGAACTTTGTTGGTGGATGATCATGTTGATGGTTGCCGTACAGAACTTTAAGATCATGGCTGATACGCAAGAAAGCTTTGCAGTAAGACTTATTGCAGCACCAGCGATATCCGTCTTTGGAAGGCTGTTTTTTGTAGAAAGGATACCCGTCTACAAGAAGTAAGGTTCTGCCGTTCATCAGTTCTATTAGCTGGAGGTGTTGTTTCCGTTCTGAAAAAACAAATTTGTTTATGAAAAGGTGTTACTAAATTAATGATGAGAACCTATCGGAATGTCAAAAACTATTATTTTTTTAAATAAATTTTAGGTATTTTTAGCCATAGATTCAAATGTAACTTTAAGAGATTAATTTTAAATGTTACTTTATTAATATATTTATACCGAAAAACGACTCCATAATTCCATCCAGGATACAAGGAATGAGTTTATAGTATGCCGAAGTGTTGGTGGCAAGGGTTACTTGAAGTCTCAAAACTAAAGTTTATAAGAATACCAAACTGTGCTATTCAGAAAAGGGATCCTCAGGAATTATCTGAGTTGCGTAATGAATAATTTGTTTTAATCTAAAATCAATGAGTAATGAATAGTTTAAAAGTTTTAATAAAATCACCAATAATACAAGAAATTATACCTACAAGAGTAAATCGTTGTAAAATCACATAATAATTAATCAATTTAATTTAATTTGAGGAATATATGTAATTTTGCGTCTTTATTGTGTAAATATAAGTTTAGTTGGTTACATGTAGAAACAGTTTTAAAAATCACACTACACAAAATTCCAGTTTCAGTTCGCGGGCTCAACAAAAGATTCGAAATTTTAAACTTAAACTACAAAAATAGTGTCTCGATACCAAAACATTTTCGAATCAAGGTGATGTAATAACTACAACTAACTTCGTATACAAAAGTGCATAACTTGGTTACAGTCTTGAAATCAGTGAATTTTTCAAATAAAAAATGAGATCCAAATAAAATGCCATTATATCACAAACATCAAGCATGCAGTCTTATAATATAATGATTATATGTATCACTAGTTTTGATGACACGAATTCCCCTAAACGTATACAAACTATCTTCACTATAAGAATAAACTCTAGTTACGATTATGTATTTTATTTATTTAAAAGGAATGGAAGTCTTGAGATTTGCATCAATGTTTTCGAGAAGCCTTCAGAATAGCTAAACTTAATTTAATAGTCCTTAATGTTTGATATGAGTTGTTGTCAACTGATGACCAGGAATATAAGAAAGAATATAAAAAGATTAGCTCAAGTTTACTAGGTAATAAATAAAAGTTAATAGCAATGAAAAGAGATCCCTCGGGTATTTTAGCCACAATAGCAATGGGAGTTCCACAGGGTTCAGTTCTTGGCCCATATTTGTATTTTAATTTATGCAGCCACAAAATATTTTTAACGAGCATATTTTTACTGGGAATCAAATGTGTTTATGGCTTTGTCCCATCAAGATCATTCTTTGTATTGCTTTTAAAGGAAGGGCTTGTAATGTTCGGTGTGTCATTTATGAAAGACTAATATGCATAAAAAGCTGATAGAATTAGCAGTGTAACAAAAGGTATTTACTTTATAGTATATTATTTACTTTGTGATAATATAGCCTCTATAACCTACATCATGTTTCATAAGTGTACAGTATACAATTATTCATGCTAAAGTGAAATATAGGAAAAATTTGTTACGTAGCATACAAATTCGGTTACTTCATAATGGAAAAATACTTATGATATTCATAGTTTGATACACAGCTTATAAAAACCTCGGATATGTTATAAAAAATAGACAAACATGCTAAAAAGTTATTAATACTTCTTAAAGCGTACTTTTAATCTAGGCTAAATTCCAAGTGCTTAATGCCAGAATATTGTCTAGTAACTAGTCTACAAACTATAAAATGCTAGATCGATCACAAATATAATACTGGATACGTTATCGAAATGCAAACGAAAATATCACACGAGTTACTACAAAAAAATAAACCTACACATTGGTGTTACTTCTAATTTAAAGACACATTCAGTAAAAGGCACTTTTCAATGATCTTTGATAATTATCCTTACTAATTTCTGGTACAACTACAATTATAATAATTAATTGGATAAAAAAATACATGATATGGATTATGGTAATCGCTAATAATAATGTTACTATGGAAATACTTGATTGAATGGAAGCTTCCATGCTTTTTCTGCCACCATAGCGGCGCCACTTTGGACTGAGGTGACAGATTTTATAGCACGGGACAGATTTAGTGAGTGTAAACAAAAAAGTAATTGTCTGATACAAAGCATTATTTACTTATTGTATCTATTAGAAATGGATAAACTGAATTACGGAAAAATACAAGATTTAGCTCCCATTGGGTTAAATTTATCAGAATGCCGATATCGCTCCACTTTCGGCCTCACTGTATTCTCGCTGCGATAAAATTCGAGCTTAATTATGATCAAATAGTACATATCGGATATACTATAACTGAAGCTAAAGCTACGCTATCGAAGACTTAAATCTTAAATAGGAACAAAACTCATCAATTTTGATCAAACGAATGAATAAGAGATCTAAAATGAGAACAAAATATGATTTTAAATATGGCCTTAAATACGGAGGTCCCTACTTTATACGCACTAGTTGTTATAGTCCACAATACAATAAAGACTTCACTACAGCTAAAATACTTTGATATAATGTAGCGAATACACAACAGATAAGCCTATATTTGCTGGAAGAATTTGATATACCTTTAAAAAACTACAGAATTATGTACCTTTTTAGAAAATATGATCAATTGGTCACTTGATTTACGTGGTAGATACACCACTGTGAGTACAGTTGTAAAGCGTAAGAAGACGCGCGTAGACTGCTTAGAAGGCGTTTATATATAAAACTATAATTATAGTATTAAATGCGCGTCAAGGGCTTATCGTCTAATCTTAGAGAGTAGAAATATTACTTAATCGGCAGTTTGGCACTTTGTACGAAAAGTCTAATAACTGCCAAACACGCTATGAGCTGCCAAATAATTTTGAAACGGAGTCAAAGAACGATGATATTCAGCCATATCAGGGTTTCTGTTCTGTACTGCTTTTGGTGTCTCCTGTTTAACTTCCTTCTTCACCAGCTTGGGTAACGGCAGCTCGGGTATCGGCAGCTTCATTTCTTTCTTCATGCTCGGAGGATGACTGTGTAAGATGTTGGCTTTCAGGACTTCGAGCCTGTCGGTGATGATGAGGTGGGCCTTGCACTTCCATTTGGAGCCGTATGCGGTGCAGCTCCAACGGTAGGCGTTGCTTCTAGCCTTGAGATGCTTGTAGAAAGTGAAGTTGTTTAGGCGTAGATTGATCCTACCGCTGGGGCGAAGGTAGAATTCGACTGTTGAAAAACATTTGGTCAGTTTCGGTATTTGGATGGAGAATGTTACAACGTTACAATAGAATAAACTCGTTTTTTTGTGAGAAAGAGGACGCTGGTAAAGTTTTCAGGTCTTTCTTACAAAAGTTTCGAGAGTGCTGAAACTGGACGCTTGTTTTTAATTTAAACCACTTGAGACAATGTATATCAAGGACTGTTCTTTTGTAAACTAGACTTATGTATAAAGGACAGCTTCCAAGTAATAATAAGTAAATATTTTTGACATAAGCATATATAATTTAGGTCTACTAACAAGCTGAAAATATAAAACGAAGAAAAATAACTTCGATTTGATTTTAATAAGCGATATTTTGAATACAAAATAATATTTAATTTTAATACATTTTAATATATTCTAAATTAGTATAACTAATCACATAAAGGCATATATTTAGTAACATGTTGAGTTTTTACAATTATTAAATGCCAATCTTACACTTGCACGCAAGAAATCGTGGTTGTTATCAAATTGCGTCGATCTATTACTGCGAGAAGGAAACTGTGTAAAGAGGGCCTTTAGAACGGTCCCTAGCGAGTACAGAAGAGCGCACTTGACCTATTTGTACTTGAACAACGGATACAAAAGACTGGGTTCCCAGTGCTACGTGAGCAAGTGTAGTTCAACCCTAACACAACATGAGATATATTTTTAATTACTTATTATAAACATGGTCGTACATTAATCTAATGCTAACAGTTATTGCAATCTCTACCACACACTAACACCTACTTCTCTTAAAACAAATAAATTATATCTTAATACTATTTTCCGGTGACGAAATGAATAACTTGGGAATTTGTAAGATTCATAAAATGTGCCCTACTAATGAAAGTAAAAATTAATTGATATCGGTGTCGATTGTGTTGCACATTTTGACAGTACTAAACAAGACGAAACGCAACTGTCACTTTCTTTTTCTATTGAAACAGGAAGAGACAATCGCCCTTAGTTTAGTCCTGTCAAAGTGCGCAACAGAATCGACACCTTGTCTATACAAGGTTAGTCGGAAAGGGGTACTAAGCCGCGGGCCACTTAAAGTATCACTGATGACTATTTTAAAGCAAGTGTTAATATTTAAAAATTCGATTAATTTTTTTTCCATGAAAAATATTTTTTATTTTAGTTTTTTCGAAAATTCTCCATCCCTGCTTTAGTTATGAATTCAGAAAATAGGGTTTCTAATTCGTGACCCCAAATATGACCTAAAATGTAAACACAGCTGATCATAGCTGAGGATACATAGAATTTAGCGTATTATTTATGACATCTTTGAACAGCTATTTCTCTGAAACTATCGAGTTTTGGGGAAAGTTGTAGAACAAAAGTTATCCATTATTATGGGTACTTTAACACCCTTTCGGCTTAGTACCCCCTTTCCGACTAACCTTGTATAAAAAAATCTTATCGTTCTTCAGATAAAATTGATTTAAATGCGTGGGCTGTTCCTATGGAAAAATCGTTTGGCATTGACAACGATTCTTTTAGGATTTAAGAACCAGAAATAATCCAACATTTGAATCAATATGATTAGTTATTTACCACACCATTGAAAAGTTACGGCCTACGGCTATTATTTAACGCCCAACACCAATCTACACACAAGTAGTAGTAAAAATACTCTTAAATCCATCAAGCTGCCGTCCAGAAATCCAAACCTTTCTCACACTACCTTCTATGATAGATTATAATCTCGGATTCACAGCATAGTGTGAAGGTACATTATCACATATCCTCAGTTTCTTCCTCCTTGCTAAGTGGCAAGACAGACAGAGGTCGGCTGTCAGTTGGTAGAAGTAATAGTAGAAATGGAACCACATTTTTTTTATCATAGTAGGTACTCAGAATTGCATTTGTAATTTATATTCTGCTTTAATTACATTATATTGCATTTTCTGAACTTAAACTAATTGCGGAGTATTGAGATCGATTGACAATTGTTTCAATTTTAGAATCTTGTATTGCACGTCCACGTCATGGCCTTTATGCCCGACGAGACTGATGTAAATAAAGATAATACACTAAACTAAATAAATTGCATAATTATATTGAAAAAATATTAATTAGTTAATAACACGTTTATGATTAAAATCGTAACGTCTGTTAATATAAAACAGTACACTATACCTAACTTTTAAACTATAGTATATGTCTTCCTCTTAGCCTTTTCCCAATTATCTTGGGGTCAGCTTCCAGTCTAACCAGATGCGGCTGAATACCAGTATTTTACACGAGGCGACTGCCATCAGACCTCCGCAACCCAGTAACTGGGCAATGCCGGTATCCTAAGGTTAAACCGTTTGTCAGACTTTCGGGCTTCTGACTACCCGTAACGACTGTCATAGGTATTCGTATGACACCCGGGACCGACGGCTTAACGTGCTCTCCGAGGCACGGAGGGGTCTCGATGTGTAACAAATGGTCACCCATCCACGGACTGACCGCGGCAAGCGCAGCTTAACCTTGCAAATCGTACGATCGGCGCGGTGTATATGTATTTACCGTAAAATAATAGATGTTGAACACTACGCAGTCACCGGTGGGCAATAACGAATGTTATTTTTTTGTTGTGGGGGTCACCGGTGATCATATATAAGACGAACCACATAGATGAACAGATTCTTTCAAAGACCCTGTCTCTTCCGGGTGTCCTGCGTGAGCGACGAATGCGACGCGACGAACGCGACAAACGCGATCAAGCCAACGGCATTCCCTACTATGTAGCGAGACGCGCCGTAACGCGTATTTGTTCCACGTCGTGTCGCGTCGCGTCGCACCGCGTCGCGTTTGTCGCTTATTGGGTGTCCTGCGTAAGCGACCAACGCGACGCGACGCGATGCTATGAACGCAAAGAGCATGATCAAAACATCAGCATTCCCTACTGGCGTCCTATGTATGTAGCAGTCTGCAGCGAGGCGCGACATAGCGCGTACTTCTCATCGCGTTGTGTCGCGTCGCGTCGCACCGTGTCGCATTTGTCGCTTACGCAGGACACCCCGTAACACAAGTTGACATTGCGATCACCAAAAAAACAATGCAATGTAACGGATTGTCAATCAGCTGTCGGAAGGTCCCGTGATCAGTATGGGTCACATCGTTTGTCTTGGAAAAAAAACGTTGCCCTACACTAGGAATACTCCTGTGTCGTAGGTGGTCACAAACACCCAGATCCGGCATTATCTGTAGGTCATACTAATACTTGTTCCATGCGTGAATTGTACACGCGACTCATTGCACAGGAGCTAAGCACCCTGTCACCGCGCTAATTGTTTTGTCATTGTTTCTATACTTTAATGATCGGAGATTATCATCTTGTCTAAGCTGTATTGAAAGCGTCATTCGCCACCGCAGGCGAGAGCGGTGAATATATGTATCAATACAAATAAATAAAATTGAAGTGTCTGTCTGTAATGTCAAAATAACAGCATTTTACTAAACGCATATGAAAGTATACATATAAGGTACTTTATAACAAAAAAACTATTTTTAAATGTTCGTCTGTCCATCTGTCTGTTTATTCCGGCTCCGAAACGGCTAGACTGATTTTGATAGGACTTTCACTGGCAGATAGCAGATGTTATAAGGAGTGACATAAGCAACTTTTATTTTAGAAAAAGAATTAGGGTTCTGTGCAGAATAATTAAAACCCATCCGACTTCTACGCAGACGAAGTCGCGGGCACAGCTAGTTTATTATAATATTGCTATTGCTATTATTAACGTGTTAATAACCCTAAAATTCTAAACCACGATATTTTCCTATGGACATACAATTCGTGACAACTATAGGTTTCCAATAATATTCATGTTAAAGATCTTATTGTAAGGCCCTATTCAGAAGCCAGCACGGCCTTTGATGCTTGCTATTTTTAGCGCTAGCGGATTTAATGCTTCTTTGTCCAAGATATGCCTTTTATTCTGAAACAAAAAATCCTGCATTAGTATTCCATAAGTCATTCAAGAGTTGTTCTGCCTAACCTTTCCTCAACGGGTCAGCTTCCATGACTCATTTAACAGTAAAGGCTGTGACAAACGGTGCAAATACTATATTTTATCTGCGAGTATCTGCTGGTATCTGAAGGTATCTCACACGGAACAGATACGATTATACAATATGTAAAAAAAACCCTGTACGATCCATAAAGGTACCGATATAACATTACTAAAAATAAATAAAAACACATAATCTATACTAATATTATACCTATAAAGCTGAAGAGTTTGTTTGTTTGTTTGAACGCGCTAATCTCAGGAACTACTGGTTGGAATTGAAAAAATATTTTTTTGTTGGATAGTCAATTTATCGAGGAAGGTTATAGGCTATATAACATCACGCTACGACCAATAGGAGCGGAGCATAAATGAAAAATGTTGTAAAAACGGAAAAAATGTCCACTCGTGCGAAGCCGGGACGGGCCGCTATTAAGGAATAAAATGTTATTGTTATTTAAAATGCACGTTTTGCGTATCCAAACTACACCAATTTCCATGAAACACACATACTAAGGTAGGTGATTTATGGAAATTGGAGTAATTTGGGTAATAAAAACGTGCATCTTAAGTAACAATAACATTTTTATATTCATTAATAATGTGTTTTTTTATTTATTTTTAGTAATGTTATTGAGGTTTACATATTGTATATGAAAACCGATACCTACATTCAGTTAAATAAAACCAATGTACATTTTTTTTAACTGCAGATATTATCTTTACGTGTTCTATATTTTGTATCCGACAGAATATGGTGATGTCGGTCGGTATCCA
The DNA here is from genome assembly GCA_910594945.2 of Amphipyra berbera. Taxonomy (NCBI): domain Eukaryota; kingdom Metazoa; phylum Arthropoda; class Insecta; order Lepidoptera; family Noctuidae; genus Amphipyra; species Amphipyra berbera. The sequence goes on along the minus strand of OU343128.1, from coordinate 15,984,684 downwards.
CAGGTTCTTAACGATAAAATGTATTTTTCTGTGCCGTGTGTGTTAATTCATTGATTTCTATGAAGAGCGATATCGTAAGACATACGCTCAGATATCTTATAGTACCCACACCGTGTGGACATCCTTAAATATTGTAGCATCGTATGATGAGTATGCCTGGTGAGCTACACAATGTTTAATAACTGAAATATTTCTATTGTTATAAATATAGTGGGTGTTGGTTCTTATTTACTCCACCAAATAGAGTAAGTAACAGTAACCAGTTCCTTCTACTAATGTCTATAGGTAGTATAATTTAGTTTAGTAATTATGTTTATACAAGGTTAGTCGGACTGATGACTATTTCAAAGCAAGTGTTAAAATTTCAAAATTCGGTAATTTTTATTTGCATGCAAAAAGATTTTTATTTTAGTTTGTCCAAAAAAAAAACAGGTACCTGCTTTAGTTATGAGTTCGGAAAATTAATTTTCTAATCCATTACCCCAAATATGACCTAAATTGTAAAAACACCTGATCATAGCTATGGACAGATAGATTTTAGCATATTTTTTACGAAATCTTTGAAAAACTATTTCTCTTAAACTATCGAGTTTTGAGGAAAGTTGTAGAACAAAAGTTATCCCTTATTATGGGTACTTTAACACCCTTTCGGCTTAGTACCCCCTTTCCGACTAACCTTGTATAATGCTATATTTAAGTTCTAAAATAGGAGGTATCTATGAGGCTTCTATAGTCACGTAAAATGCAATAAAGGCTCCACAAAAAACCAGAATAAAAACGTCTTATGAAACATTTTCGGATGACGAATTTAGCAAAACGATCTGTATTTTTTTAAATATGACTTCACCAGGCATACTGCCAAGCGAAATATTTGGAGAAGCTATATGAGAAGGCGAATTAGAGCAGGAACTCTTTCTATATGTAACTAATCAAACTCATACTTACATCGTTAGTCCTCATTGGCTTCTTAGTGCTCTTCCAGGAGTAAGTGGAAGGCGGATGAGTATGTTCCGTGAAAGCTCTCACTACGAACATATCATTGGTGACATGTAAGAATCCTCGGCAAGACCTGGAGCCCATCTGAGTGCAGCTCCAGCGGAACCCGTCCCTCAGTATCTTGTGCTGGTAGTAAGTGTAGCCATCGAGCATTAACAGGTCTTTTCCATTCCGGCCTTTTACTAGGAGTACTGAAAACAGAGGGTGTGTCAACTACCATAGAAGACTCTACGAAGGTCATAAGTCTAGTTTTTAATCTCAATTTGGGTCAACCACAGAAATCTATGGTATCGATAGTACGCCTCTGTCTAATCCTTCGGGGAATATAGATAGGTATTTAATATCATGATTGTTTGGATATTACATTTAATACAAATATTTTTCTGTTGTGTTAGAAAAAAGTTTGTGGAAAATTAATTCGGCTTTTTTAAGTATTGGTAAAAAATAATCCAGAACTGTTAGAGAACTTACCTGTTTACATCATGTTAGTTAAAATGGGTACCAAAATAAAATATTTGCGACATTATTGTCCATTTTATTATTCAACAGTACTATATTAAGTATCACACGAGCTTATAATTAAAATGCCGTGAACAGTTTTCTTTTAATACATTTTCAGAAAATGATTTTCCTAATATATTTTACCCTGTGGCTTGGTATCAGTGTGCCTGACTATTGACTAAAATCTAAAGGCTGGTACACACAGAACACGGGACCGATGCGAAGCGGTAGCTGTCACAATGTACGAAACCGGTGCGAGATGTCACACTGTAAAAGAAACGGAGTGAATGTGCAACAGTTTCACACACTACTAGCTGTGCTCTCACGGCTATGCCCGCTTAATATTTTTTTGGGTTGGGTTGACTTTCGAAAAACCTAAAACATAATAATTTATTATCTCCCTTAAAGATTATTTTTACCAAGTCTCGAGTTAATCAGGCCACGCACGCAATAAGATTCCCCCATAGTAACTTTACCATCCCTTTTTACACTCTAAGGGGTGGTACGTTATTATCTTCAGCGGTTTCGACTCTGGGGTTGATGAATAAGTCAGTCAGGACATGTTATTTTACAACCGCTGACGTCACGCACTTGTTCCGCATCCGCACCGTGTGTAAACTAACATTAAAGATACTAATCAGTAGGATACACGTGTTACCGTGTACATATCGCCGTCCCCAGAGATTATAATGGCATTCGCAAAAACACAACTTTTCAGAACAAAATAAAAACCGATTTTTGACGACTGCTTGCCAGTTACTAAACACTTACTTATGTTTAGTAACTGGCAAGCAATTTTCAAAAATGAAAAGTTGTGTTTTTGCGAATGCCATTATATTCTCCGGGGACGGCGATATGAGTCTTGAACTTAACATTAAACAATGATAATACGTATTTTCGATGCAAATTGATAATTTTAGGATTTTTGTATATCAATCTAAATTATTAACTAATTTTCGGTACTTATAAGCATTTTGCTTTGCACAACAGTCGAACATATCGTACAAAAAAAATGTTATTTTTTAATGGCGTATGGCTGTCGTGTTTTACATTGCAAGACAAGAAACAAAAGAATAAAATTACAGCACACTAAATTAAGTATAAATCAAAATGTTGCCGATTATCCATTGCTCTAAGTAAATGTCGGTAGTTAGAAATACGTTAGTATAGTGGCTAAAATTTAATAGGCCCGTTTTGACAGCTGTCAGATTAGAACATGTTATGTCAATTACTGTCTACGCCGCGTTTACCGTATTTTCAACCTTATTACAATAAGATTGATTTATATTTGGGCATACACTCATTCCTACCACTCCAAGTCACACAAAGCGTCTATCATGCAATCGTAAAACACAAAAAAATCTAAATATAATTAAAAAAGGAAAGACAACTTAAAAAAAACATATTTTATTCGTGTGTAGCAAACAATTAAATAAAACTATAATTATGGCAAATATTAATTATTAAATAAATCTCTTGCTTGTTAAAAGTATTGGGTTTTTGCGTAATATATCGACTCCCTCTCATCACTAGTAACTCGACAATTCACTGCCTCAAGGGATTTATTACATATATTACTTGTTTTAAATTTCCATGGTTATTGACGTTAGTAGAATAAACTATGTCGGGATTTACACCATGTACCGTTGTTTCGTCTGCCAATAACATCTACCCGCACGTAACAATCGACAGTTCTTCCGTGATCATGGCGCATGCAACTGCGCCGAAATATCAGAGTCTCAAAAATAAACAGGTACATGGTGTAAATCCCGACATAGTTTATTCTACTAACATATATTACTTAACCTCACGCCTGTATTCCCCGAGGGGTTGGGCAGACGTGTATAGTAACAACCCCATTTCGCCGTTATGTTTAAGTCCCATGTAATAGTGGGCGAGCCTATTGCCATCAACCGGGCACAAATCTAAACTCCGGGCTGCTACTGAGGAATTCCACACGGAAAAACCCAATAACACTTTACCCGACCTGAGGATCGAACCCAGGACCTCAAGATCAGCAGTCGCGCTTGTCACCACTAAACCAACAAGGCAGTTTACATTTCGGTTAAAAGAGTCCCGACCGAAGACCGAAGAAACCGGGCGCCCTAACTGTTATTATACCTACTACACTAAATAAGAATAAGGGACTCTAACACCCATATTCTAAGACGTTCCTCCAAAACTTACTCGACTCATACTCGACTCAGAACGGCCTCGAAAACACCTTCAAAATTGTATTCTTAGTCGCAATTTCGAGTGAACTTTGAGGTTCCTCGACGGAGTCATTACGTCTTAATTTGAATTATCTGCATCGCGCAAATAACGCCGCGATAAATAATTGTAAGGATTATCGTAAGCATATTCAATAAAGCCTTCAAAATTCATTTTTATTACATACGAACTTTGACACTTCCTTCCTTAAGGTAGGTTCCGAGGTACCTTGAGTTTTTCAGATGATTCCTTACCTCGACTGAGGAAAAATCTCGAGACGAGGACGTTTATGTCAACTATAACTACCGATGGTAGTGAGTCGAGGTGGAGTCGAGTCGAGTCGAGTAAGTTTTGGAGGAACGTCTTAGAATATGGGTGTAAAAATCGGGTAGTGTAATAAGCTTCTCAATATCGACGCTCGGCAGTGAAAACCTCGTAAATCCAATTTTCTTTTAAAGCGTTTTATTTGTTCTTTAGATTGATAAACTCCTCATTCACGTACTAGTTCAACAAACTTTCAGTTCAAATACTTCTAAGCCATCTATGACATACGATGACAACTTGTATAAACATTTGATCGGCCATTTTTTATCTCTTGTAAAAATTGGTATTTTACACATACGTGGTTTTCACTACCGACCATCGATATTAATTTTAATACTGTTCCTGGCTGTGATAAATACGGAAACACGGTACCACGCAAAGATTAACGTTGCAGGCTTGACATTTGAATCGAGTACACCTTCTCTTTTTATTATTCTGCCTAGTAGCGCATACTTTACACCGGTTACTTTTCTTATCTGGAATATATTCAGGCATATGCTGCACGGATTCTTCGTTTAGTACCAACCGTGTACCTCTTCGAAACACAACTGAAAAATAATGTCAGTTATTTTATTATGATATTTTAATATAATCTCCATCATCTGAGGGTTTGCTGGTAAAAACCTGAACTTCGAGTTAGGTCCACCTTTGTACATAACATCTCTAAAGTACACAGTACCTATACTAATTTGGGCAAATAATCGGTTTTTATGTTAAAATTATTTTCTTAAAAATAGTATGTTAGTAGTTAGTAGCTATGCACCCTAAGGGCCGATTTGACGAACAACAGATAATATTTATCTAAAGAATAAATTTGACGTATTTGTACAGAAATTCTGTCAAACTGTCTAAATTATTTTTTGATAAAAGTTAAGTAAAGTCGCCCTTAAGTCATCTTTAAGTACCTACTTAATTATTTTCTGACTGCATACATTTATCCATCCAGTCTTTAATATTTAAATCATAATTGAATCAATCGTTATAACCAAATTATAGTAATAATAAAAAAAATACGGTTTAAAGGTTATTGATTTCTAATTTCTCAGGTAGGTAAATAATTCCAGAGGCTAGATTCACTATGACATAATATCTAAATGTAACACGCAAATGGCACGACCGCGTTACCTTTCTATCCGAATGTGACACCAGGAAAATAGGTATTCATTTTAAATGACCATTTGAAAAGCCATTTTAAGGTTCTTGATGATATGTGTAGTCTACCAACCCGCGCTAGGACAGCGTGGTGGACTAAGGCCTAAACCCTTCTCATTCTGAATAGAAACCCGTGCCCAACAGTGGCACAATAATAGGCTATTTATGTATCATGTATTTGAAAGGTCGAGCAGCGTCACCATGAATTGCAAAGTTTAATTATAAATAGGTCGCGTTACTTGCGTGTTCATCTTAAACAGAGAATCTGAAAGTCCATTCTATCAACAAGATTGTACTTAGCCGCAAACGAACACAACCGTCAGTCAGTTTTTGTTTACGAAACTGTCAAAATGCTTGGGTTCTATTTTTGTTTTCAAATAATTTGACAGTGATTTGTAAACGAAAACTGTGTGAATGAAAGATTCGCCTTCAGTTCGGTTGATATTTATCGACGTTTCTGATAGAAGAATTGGGTCCTAAGACAATAAACATCTGACCTACGATTTTCTGGTACCAATGACGTGGCGCTTACTAATTTAAATAAATAAAAAAAACTTTTTTTTATAAAACACTGGGCAGATAGCTTGGTACAGTCAGTGGCATGTGTAAGTGGTATATTTATAAACGTATCGAAATTCAACAATGATTTTCTCTGAAACTTGATGGAAATTATAAGATGTTTTGTGGGCAGAATCTTTTTAATACAAACATAATAGTTTAGGTTTGTGTAATATTTCAACATTTGAATCAACACTCTACGAGAAAATCGAATTCGAATTCGAATCGATTTTGAATTGCAGTAAGTGTATACTATACATATTATGCCCTTGACTGTACATTATTTAAAAATAAAACTTTTTAACAAAAAGAAAACCGACTTTAAATTGTCTATCTCCGAGGTTCTTCATCAGATCTTCACCAAATTTAAGTTGGACCACTTCGAAAGAATACCCTTTCAAACAAAAAAAGAATCATTAAAATCGGTTCACAATAAGCAAAGATATCGCGGAACAAAAAAAAAACACTGTCGAATTGAGAACCTCCTCCTTTTTTGGAAGTCGGTTAATAATTACAACTATCTACCTAATTATTGGCACTACACACAGACTTACATTACAAGTTTTACATTGGTATCGTGTTTGTTTCCTTTGCTTTAAAGCATTGCAAACATTACAACGTCTGTATCTCAACTCCGGTGTGTAGTCAGGCATATGCATTGGGAATGAGTCGTTTAATATTCGTGTAGATCCGTCCTTAGTTTTTTGCAATTTCACTGGGAAAAAGAAACATTATTTTAAATACTTTCTTCTCCTTAAGGCTGTCTTGACCTTAACTGAGTATAATTGGACCACAGAGTGATTTGATTAGTCGTGTAAGGGCGGCCAGACACGTCAGGTTTTCGCGTCGGGTTCCCCGGTGCATCAAGGTACCTGAAGGCGTCAATTCCATAGGAAATACCAGTGCGCCGCACATGCACGTTTCTACCCGATCGATTCAAAAACCTAACGTCCGATCAATGCACGGGCAGTGCATCGGATCGACGGAATTCCGTATATATAATATGCGGCCGCCCTAATCCAAAGACCGTTTAGTGAAGCTTTTTGGATCTTCTGCGGACTTCCTTGTGCTGTATTCAGTAAAAGAACAAGCATCGGGTACTTATTTCGATAGTTCAAGAAGAAATTTTGAGCTCACCTTTACAACGACTCAATATTGTTGTTGACTGTGATAAATCCGGAAACAAGGCACAAGGCTAGTCGACTAACATTACAGATTTGACATTTGTATCGAGTTTCTCTTCTTTCTTTTGTGTGATGAACAGACTCTGCAACGCTTCTGCCTTCCCTCTAGACCGTAATCAGGCATTGCTGCGTTTCCTTCTAATATCCTCGGAGGATCGTCTTTACGATTACTACGAAACACAACTGAAACAAGTACGAATCAAGGTGTTTTTCGTGACCTCATTGGACTTACACGATTTTTTTTCGAGCGGTTATCTCCCACTATTTTGCAGACTTCCTGAGCCCCTTCAAAAGCTCGGCAAAATTGTGGAGGCAGCCCAATAGGCTTCGGGGACTAAGTAATGCTTCTGGACCAACTCATATAAGGTCCCAGAGGAGGAGTAATTTGTCTCCCTCTAAAACTTCGCGACCTTAACGAAAAACTAGTACTTATCTGAAAATGTACTGTCGTATCTGAGATTTCGGTAAAAGTCAAGGCTGTCATTAACTCTTATGTTAAGTTCCAGATGAATCTATCTCTATCTGCAAAGCCTTCTCTATCAGCCGGTAGTTCCGGCATCAATCGAGAATTTCTCGGATACGTGGGTTTATAAGAATAGCAGTCATCAAGTGTGACTAAAAACTCCATTTTTCATTGTTCGTTTTGCAGATACACGCTGCGGTTATATATGGTTGCGAATATGGCAAAGTCCCACAAGGTGTTTTCAAAAAATGCATTTTGAAGCAGACCTTGGCTTAGGCCGCCAATACACTTGTAAGTTGCTTCCGTAAAATTTATGTAAGTGACTTATGACAATTAATTCGACTTGACAAATCAGTCGGTAAGCTACTTACAAGAGAGTTTACATTTGCAACTTTATCGTAAGTTAATTACGTAAGGAAAACGCATGTGTAAAGTCGGCCTTACAAAGAATAATTGCAAAAGGCACATTATTAAGTCAAACAAGTAATAAATAAAATAATTTTATTTCAAAACTCCTGGCGACTATAAAAAGTTTCAAAACACGGAATAAGGCAGACTAACTTGACAAATTTTGCAGGTGAACTGGGTGGTTTTCCTTCTTTGCCCTGATTGGCTATGGTAGCATACGTAACCACGACGTCTTTTCAAATTTGGGATGTAAGATGGCATGTGCAACGCAGAGTTCCCGGGTAGAAGCCTACATTTATCCTTCACAGTGTTCTTAGAGGGTTCTAGAAAAAATAACAGGTATACACACATCGCGCGCATAGATATCTTAATAGGTACTGTGCACACCTGTAAGTGACAAATTCACTCTAGATTTTAAGTTTAATTGTTATAGTACCCTAAAAATTTATTAGTAAATAAGTCGCTGGAGTGATATAATTAATTAAATAAATAAATAGGTACCAATATAATTAACAGTGGCGTGCATTGCATATAGGCAATTAAGCAGTGCCTACCTCATAAGATTTAATTAACTACTCCATCTTTAACTATTACTGTAAATAAAATAAGCGTGTATAGCTATGATTTCTTTTGGTCAGAATCGTATTGAAATGGGCTTAAGCGTACAATTGAAAGGCGACATCGCTAGTCGCCTACCTAGTCCGAAAATCGATGCACGCCACTGCTAATTAACCAAAGTTTAGGTATTTTTTTATTCGATTTTTTTCTATTAATGATACCTAGTAACTCTGTGAAGTTACATCGGTTACCTACTTTGAAGTAATCCTTTTTGGAATTATTTAGTATGCAACAATGCTGTATTAGGCTGCGTTCAGACGACACGCGCCCGCCAAGCGCACGCCACGCGCGTCTACACCCGCATCTAACACGCTTTGAAATTTTTTGTATATAATTTGAGTCTTATGACACATCAATAGATCTCAAAACTCAAATTATATACAAAAAAAATGAAAGCGAGTTAGACGCGGGTGTTGACGCGCGTGGCGTGCGCTTAGCGGGCGCGTGTCGTCTGTACGCAGCCTTGTGTGTGTATGTTCATTTGGAGGCAAGTGTGATGATATCTTAATAGCTAATAATTAGAATATCAAATATAGTTCTCAAGTTAAATATATAAAATGATTATTAAATATATGTTTTTTTTATACTTTTATATTGGTAGCTGTTAAAACGAGAATGGGTGATAATCCCCGAACTACCGCAATAAAATATAAATTCCTTGTCCAGTAATAACATGTTTGGAAGGCAAGTGCGTATGATCGTCATTTTTCTTCAAAATATTTCTACTATCATCCACGACGAGATAAGCGTTACATTTCTTCGAGGCTCTCTTCGTGCACTGCCATCGATATCCATTCTTCAACTTGTAGTGGGTGCAGTATGTGTAGTCCTGGTGCACTGCCAACTTGCTACCTGATGTCGTGGTGTAGAATTGAACTGCAGAAAGATTTCATAACAAATATAATAGGAAGTTATGTTAAAACATCTGAAATCTAACTAAACGATTTTTTCCCCTCATTAGTATTTCTCCTGTATCACAAACACTCAGACCCGGAATAACTATATGTAGGTAACAAAAATATAAGTCCCGGGCGAGAATCGAACCCGAAAGTAGTATCGTACAAGCTAATCAGCCGGTGCTTCAATCGAGTCTTCAGCTCCGATTCCATGACAGATGTAGGTACAGTCCGCGAATACGTCAAATCACGTGTATGCTAGATAGCAAGAAGGACATGAATTTGAAAAAAATACTGTTATTTTTTTAGACAAAGAGAAAGAATTTGCTTTGACCATTCCAATAAGGATTTATTTCATTTTAATAGTGCCTTTTAGCTGTTTCAATAGTATTTATTATTTTAAAGATGACTATAATTGTATTTGTAAAAAAGATGTGAAATTAATCATTATTAAATATTATTATATATTACATAAATATCTTATCTAATAACTAATAATCAATAGTAAGAAATATACCTACATGGTGTATATTTTAAACCGGCAAGAACATTGGATAACGTGTTTTTATATATAAATGTATTTATATTACTTAGTCACAGTAAAGTCAGGCTTGTTTCAATGTTTTACAATATCACCAGCAGTCTTTCTGACTAAATTAATTTAATAATAATTCTAAATCTTGCAAGTTCTGATCCAAATATACACCATGTACATAAATATGTGTATAAGTACATAAAAATACACATCGTACATACGTGTTTAGAACTGCAAGTACTAAAAAATAATTTGGTAATTCATATTTTCAATTAAAAAAATTACAACTTTAAAACACTTACATCCGTATACACAAACATTACTATAGTCGGACCGTTAATTCGATGCAGTAACTTGACAGTTCAAAGCAAAATAATGATACCATACTAAAACTAATAGTGTTGGGTAGTGAACGATTTAAGAAAAATAGTTCAATGTAAACAAATCTCTACAAATTCTTTGTAGCTCTTAACGATGCTGTTCGCTTAGACCCAAATTGACTGATAGAGAATGCCTTATGACATTAAGTCCGCATTATGTTCCACAATTGTGTATTGAAGTATTAAATAAATAAATAATTAACCTTATGTTCAGTTATTTGACGGTTCAAAAACGTCATATCAGTAGTTACTAGTGGTTACGGCTATTTTTAATAGTGATAAATCGTGTTTTGATCCTCAAGTTATTAAATTCAATAAAAAGTATGGATATAAGTACATTATTAAGTTCATTTATTCTTTTTTTCAACGCACTACCTTTTTTTTGTTAATAACTGGTATCCCTCTAACTGTCAAGTTACTGCATCGAATTAACGGTCCGACTATAGAAGGCCTCACAGTGTGCTCGAACGCACTGCGCTGAAGACGGCTCTGTGATTGGTTGCCTTTAATCTCACAACAACATAAAGGCGACCAATCCCAGATCCCTATTCAACGCAGTGCGTTCGAGCACACTGTGAGGCCTTCTAGTAATGTTTGTGCATACGGGTGTAAGTATATAAGATACTTACTTTGGTACTTATTTTCTTATTATACAAACACTAAATATTACACAAGCATACTGATTTGACAAATTAGACACATACAGTAATACCCCGACATACGCTACCCCGTTTTACGCGAATTCAGAGATACGCGGTTTTTCTTTTTGATCATCGCGCGCATCGGCTTGTTCGGTTTACGACAAGTTCGAACGTGTTCCGTGTGGAATAACAACTCCAATTCCGTAAAACATTACGTACGCAGTGCAAATTCGGTTTATGACACAAACTTTATACGTATTTATATGCAAGGTTGAACCCCGACTTACGCGAATTCGACTTACACGGCTATCTCTTGGTCCCACCTATCGCGTAAGTCCGGGGTATTACTGTATAAACAAATAAATTATATTTTAACCTTTTGGACGCCAGAGCATAAATGCATCGGCGTACCCCCCACGCCAAGGTAGCTGAAATTCCATCGTTTTTGTCACATATTTGTGACGCTGGCGTACTGGGTAAACTTTCGTTTGTCACATATATGTGACAATGGCGTCCAAAAGGTTAAATCCTAATATAAGTACCATCAATACTAACGTGGTACACAGGCGGGTCGTGGGTATGTGAATCGGTTTTTCTCATTATGTACCCGGTATCATCTAAAACTAGGTACGCGTTACAGTTTTTAGTTTTTCTTTGTGTACACTGCCACCTATTACCGCATTTTAAAGCGCATTGTCTAGAGTAAGTGTAGTTTTTATACATAGCTAGTTGTGATCCAGAGATGGAGGTGATGTATTGCGCTGAAAACAAAACGTGCTGTTGGTAAATTGGAATTCATTGGGTACTTTGCTGTTAAAAATATTAATAACCATTACTTACATACCCCGAGTGGCGACGGGTTAGATTATAAAACTTTCTCACCGCACGCTGGGAATTGACGCGTGTTGTAAGATTCAACAAAACCCAGCATGCTTGGTGCTAGGACCTATACGATCCGCCTGGCTAGCCTACCCTCACATTAAAGTAGTTTACCTACTGTGTTCCGTCATATGGATGAGAGAGCCAAAGGGGTATAGGGGAATCCCTCGATATCTCTGTTCCTTGGATTCGTGTGCTCCATCTTAGACCATGTCGGCGCTTACCATTGAGACTAGGGCCAAATGCGACCAAGTTAAGAATAAAAAAAAAACGTTTTTCTATTTCTTATGGAATACTATACCATCGCTTCTGGTAAATCTGGAAGGCAATCCGGTGCACGAGCGGTATAAAAACTGCTAGAAAGCAGTCAGTGCAAACTTCTTAGTTCGAAATATTGCCGGAGAATTTTAAGCTGCAGCGCGTCCGCACCTTCTTGCCGTACTTAATACATCTTTTTAATTTTTTTATAATTTCTTAATTATATTGATAAAAATGTTACCTACTTCTACTGCAGTCATGTTCCAGTTTATACCCCGTGTATAATCTAAATATAATTATTGTATTGTATAAAGTCACAATAACGTGAAATAAAAGTACGTAGATGGTTAAGGCTCGATTTTACAAACGTCGGATAGTGTTTATCCAAGGAATAAGACAGACGTTTTGACAGAATTTCTATGCAAAAGCTGTAAAAACGTCAAATTTATTCCTCGATTAAAGTTACCCGACGTTGGTGAAATAGGCACTAAGTAAATTCGTAAGTTATAGTTCCTTAATATACAAACATTACTTATTAATTAATAAATCTTATTGAACTATATGGTAACTAAAAATTACTTACAACATCTAAATGACTAGCGCTTCTTCTATATAATGTATTTATCCGAAATATTTCAGCTCTCTTGGAAAGTATAACAAAGTACTAAGTACAAGGTATATCTCTGAATAAAGGTAGTCAAAAATTATAATAATAGTAGGTATTGACTAGAATTGTTAAGTAGAAGTGTCATTAGTATTGATAAACCATTTTTTTATCAGTAATTTTTTTTGCGCCCCCCTTTCCATCAGATTTCTTACATTGACAGAATTGTCGACATCGACATTGGTGTGCCGATTCTGTTGTGCACAAAATGAACTTAATTTAGATTATTGTCATCTTTTTCAGTCTCATAAAATCAGACAGAGACGGGCGTAAATAAGAGCTGTCAAATATAGTTGAACTAAAATTTCCAGACTTAGACGACACGTCAGAACGTGTCGACTAAAACCGCGGTGCAGTTAAAGGCGTAAACTAGTTTGACATCTCTAACTCAGATTAATGCCCGAACTCCACCAAAGCGGAGAGGAGACGAGCGGAGAGATGTTTTTTAAACAACCAATAGAATGACGTTATTCACACGTCTCGATATTTTTTTTTTGAGGGGCTCGTGGCTAAATAACAACCGCGCCGATCGTACGATATGCGAGGTTAAGCTGCGCTTGCCGCGGTCAGTCCGTGGATGGGTGACCATTTGTTACACATCGAGACCCCTCCGTGCCTCGGAGAGCACGTTAAGCTGTCGGTCCCGGGTGTCATACGAATACCTATGACAGTCGTTACGGGTAGCCAGAAGCCTGAAAGTCTGACAAACGGTTTAACCTTAGGATATCGGCATTGCCCAGTTACTGGGTTGTGGAGGTCTGATGGCAGTCGCTCCGTGTAAAATACTGGTATTCAGCCGCATCTGGTTAGACTGGAAGCTGACCCCAAGATAATTGGGAAAAGGCTAAGAGGACACGTCTCAATATTTTTCATAACGAATTAAAAAACATCTTCTCTCCGCTCGTCTCGTCTCCGCTTTGGTGGAGTCCGGGTCTTAATCTGCCATCGTCCTTTTTTCGCGCTGTCTGTTAGTAAAAGATAGCAATTCTCTAAATTTAGTTCAGTTGATGAACAAGAAAGTCGGCGCCGTTGCTGGCCATAAGAATTCTAATTAAATTGATTTAGTATGATGACTAATAAGCCTGGTACAGAACTAGATTAGCCTGCCTTCTAACAAAAAACGGTAGGTACCATTGGCACTTCCTTGCTGCTTCTTGCATCAAGTGTTTTTAACAGTCATTCAGTTAGTCTAGTACAACGTAAGCATATCTCTGAATGAAGGTAAACAAAACTGACTAGAACATTGGTATTGATAAAGGATTTAGCTTGAAGGCTAAGAAGCCTGGTTAAACATAGTAGCAATGATGCTTCCCAGCTGCTTCTTGTCTGAGTCAATTAAACATGATGTGCATTCTTCTTTCTTATTAAAGACCGTCCATAACAAGACTTGAAACCCGTTTTATTTTAATTCAAAAATGAGGTGTGTTTGGAACCACGTTTTACCTCCCTTGGAGCGAAAAGAGCGGGATCGTTTGAATACTGTCCCTTGGCAAGTATGGCGCTGCGCGTGAGCTGATATGATTTTCAACCAGATTCAGTCTTAAGGTATCATTCAATGTGACTTTGTATATTATACAGGATGACTAATAATTCAACGTATACCATTTTAGTATGTCCAACAATTTAAAAAAAACGCAATCTCGTCCATCGTAATACCACAGTTTAACCATTCCATACAGTTGTCCATCGCGGTGACGTCATGTCCCGAGGTGCCTTCAAAACTGTCACGTCATCGCCCGAGCTGCCTTTGAAAACTGTCAATGTCAAACTCTCGATGAACCACTGAACTAAGTTAGTTACACTGTTATAATACTGTCCATAACAGAACCACAACACAAACCTTGGCTGTAACCACAATTTTAAATCTGATGTTTTCTTAAATCTTAATATAGAACCCATCTTTCCCGCGGAGGTATGTAGGTGGTGCATGGTGATGGAGCTCAACCGCTTTCAGAACATTCAAGTACTCGTCCAATACCAGATGAGCCTTGCATCCATACGTGATGTACTGGTTACATCTCCAACGATCGCCGAGTTTCAACTTGCAGTGTGAGCAGTAGACGTAACGGTTGTATCTGACCAAAGACTTGCCACCAACCAGAGTCATCCAGGTTGCTGAAATTTAAAGAAGCTATTACATTAGAAATGAATTTTACTATTGGTGTGTGTTGTGAAATAAATCTTATTAACAGTGTGGAATGCGTTCCTTTATTTGTTACATTACTTTGTGATGAAAACACTGTTGAATTGTTTATAGAATTGTCGATTCATTATTGCTCAAACAATTTATTATTTTATAAGAAATTGTGATAATAAATGCATTCAGATAAGAAGATGAAGAACGTAATTAAGAGAGGAAAGGTACCAGCGCTATAATTAAGATGTGGATTCTAAAATAAAATAAATAATTTAAAAAATCAAAAACCCGACTGCAAAAAAAAACATTAAAAGTAATGCACTAAAAAGACCGAAACAAGATTGAGAATAGAAAACAAAATTAAAATAAACTATAAACGAAGTAAACTCTATGTCGGTTTAACAGACTATATTATGAGCTGAAAGCCTAAGTTAAATACCCGCATTAAAGTTTAGTAGCAGGCGGGACCCATAAATTTTCTTTCGGTTTATTATTTTCAATTGGGTTTATTTTCAACTTAATGCGGGTATTTAACTTAGGCTTTCAGCTCATAATATAGTCTGTTAAACCGACGTAGAGTTTACTTCGTTTATAGTTTATTTTAATTTTGTTTTCTATTCTCAATCTTATTTCGATCTTTTTATTGCATTATTTTTAATGTCTTTTTTGCAGTCGGGTTTTGATTTTTTTAATTATTTTAGACATTTTAGTGGCCCGTGATAGCACGAGGTCCGACACAAACATGGCCCATTTTTACGTTATCAAAAACTTTATAAACCAATTTATTATTCCTAATTAAACTTAAACATATAATTTATACATATTTTTGTAATCCCCCTTTAATTCCCTTTATTTTGATATCCTACTCGATAGGTTTGGTATTTTTTTTTATTAACGTACCTATTACTATTTCGAGCCAAAAACCGCCATTTTGTTTTTTTTTTAAACACCCATCTAAGGACACTTGGGTTTTTAAGACGAATATAATGATACCTTAACTGTCGAAATCCATCCAGCCGTTTGCAAGATACGAGGTTATAAAGAAATTTACATACATACAAGATACGCGCGAAAAACATAACGCTTCCTTGGCAGTCGGGTAAAAACCCATGTATTTATTATTATAATAAAATTAGATACGGATATTATCACATAATGAGTATGACTCAATTAAAAAACAGTAGAAAAATTATACGATTGATACATAAAAAAAATACAAACTATCGACTGCATTTCACATTCAACCTTCGGAGCCAATTTGATACGTCCCTGAAAGTCGGGCTCTACGTCTGAAGGATAATAATGATTGACTCTATGTATATTCATTTTATAATATTATACAAGGTTAGTTGGAAAGGGGTACTAAGCCGCGGGCCACTTAATGTATCACTGATGATTGTTTTAAAGAAAGTATTAAAATTTTAAAATTCGATAAAGAAAACATCCACGAAAAATTATTTTTATTTTAGTTTTTTCAAAAATTATTCATCCCTGCTATAGTTACGAATTCAGAAAATAAAGCTTCTAATCCGTGTCCCCAAATATGACCTAAAACATAAACACAGCTAATCATAGCTGAGGATAGATATAATTTAGCGTATTTTTCATGAAATCTTTGAACAACTATTTCTCTTAAACTAATGACTTTTGGGGAAAGTTGCAGAACTAAAGTTATCCATTATTATGGTTACTTTAACACCCTTTCGACTTAGCCCATTCCGACTAACCTTGTATATAAATATATAATATGTACTTTTGTTAGGTACAATTTGGTATAATCAGCTCGCAAGTTGGGTGTGAAAGGTAATTCAATGTTTAGATTTCCATTTAGTTACGGTAAAAAGGCCACGACAATTTAATATCTCTTATCCGTGGGTTTAGATAGGGAAGTCTACAAATCAAATTCGAACTCATACATACATAAAGCCACGCCTTTTTCCCATGGGGGTAGGCAGAAACTATAGAACGCCACATGCTACGACCCTTACATACTCCTTTCGCTTCCTCCACATTCATACATGTTGTCATACACGCACGCCGGTTGAGAGTACTACGCACCTGTCGTTTGTGAAGAACATCACCAATAACCTCGATGTATGTCCTTCTAGGACGTCCTCTACCGGCGTTTTCATTGACATCCGCCGTATTTTTATTACATTCCAACTCATAGTTATAAAAATTTAAATACTCATTAACTACTAGAAATTATAATCCATCGTTTAACTCCGCACAGTTGCCCATCGGTGGAGTTTCAGGGAAAGAACTTCTGAGTTCCAAAATGCCTTAACCTTGTCATTCAAAGTTGCTGATAATAAAACAAT
The DNA here is from genome assembly GCA_910594945.2 of Amphipyra berbera. Classification (NCBI taxonomy): domain Eukaryota; kingdom Metazoa; phylum Arthropoda; class Insecta; order Lepidoptera; family Noctuidae; genus Amphipyra; species Amphipyra berbera. The sequence continues at coordinate 15,967,558 of OU343128.1, read as the reverse complement.
AAACCACTGCATGTAGTAGTACATTTTAATACTGTTTCAGACCTAACACATCGACACTTCCTCCATATATCCCCCTATGAGCAAAATTCGAGGAGATGATATCCAACGAAGTACTGAGTGAACTGCGTTTCATAGTTAAAAAGTTATAAGAATTATTCTCTTAAAAGGGCACATTTGTCAAAATTGCGATCTTGCACATAGGGTAGATTTATTAAATACAGTACGACATGACTAAGAAGTCGCATCGGCAAATTTGATCAAACAACCAATGGCAGTCGCTGATTTTCGCGCCACTTACACTTATTGCGTTAGCGTAAAGATATTTTTTTATTGCTGTACTAATAAACATTTTGTGGTGCTGTTGTCGCACTCAGTTCGAAATTGATCGTATTTACGAAGCTTGCCGTTGCGACTTCTTAGTTTTGTCGTACTATACTTGGATTATAATATTGCACCTACGGAAGTGATTTTATTCTTATCATATACAATTGTAAAAACAGATAGATACATAGTCTGCTTAGTTGTTGGCAATAAGATTGGACATGCATATGATTTTGGGACCCAGTGTATAATATCAGCAAGCACATTGTGTAAATCGCCCGACGGGCGCAACGAATATTCCCAAGGAGGGTTGATGTCTGGCAAGCGGCCGGTCATAAAACAATAAGCCAAAACCTCTAACAACATGGATTTATGAAATACATGTTGTACCGACCCCACCTAGTGTGGGATAAGGGCAGGAAGAAGAAGAGAAGATACAGTTGTAAAAATGTCTAAAAGCACAATAATTAATCCTTCATTATTAAAATCAAAATGGCTTCAAATAAAAATGCTGTCAGATCGATTTACATAGAAATATTTTTAAAAAAAGTAGGTCTTCGCGTTGCTTCAAATCAAATCTTCTCCGATTTAATATAAATTCCAGCTTTATTACAATAATATTTATCCGGGTCATGATTGTGAGATTCTCTTGCTTTCAGAAGTTCTCCATGTTCACTGATGATTAAGTACGCATGGCAGCGTGTGGATGCCTTCGTGCACTGGCAACGGTAACCAGTCTTCAGCCTGTAGTGCCGACAGTAAGTAAATTCATTGTAAAGTAGTAGATTACCGCCTTTGCTTGTTGTTATAAGTTTCACTGCGAAAAAACATTGCACGGAGTTAACGGGTCTTGGATCAATTAACTTGTTATGTATGAAAAATATTTCACCAATGTCAAGATTGTAGAACATTTTCTGTCTTCGTCAAAACCGTGTTTAATAGACAGTTGTTTAGAATTAAAGGCTCATTTGCACGGTGTAAGTTTCTTGAAGCAAGTCTCATGCTGTCTCTGTTTTTGTCGGAGAGAAAGACAAAGATAGCATGAGACTTGCTTCAAGAAACTTGCTCCGTGTAAGTGAGCCTTAACAGGCAACGCCGGCACTGGGGTAGAGCGAGAGGAGCGATCGCTCTAGGCGCCAGGAGGCAAGAGGCGCCAAAAGCAGATTTTTGAAAAATTTGGTTATTTTTATTTATTAAACATAAACTGAAATACAATCTAAGTGATGTGAAAGCGTCGACCAAAGTGCGTCGAAAGACAGTCTTGCTCCCTGACCAAACTCTAGTGCCGGGGTTTAACACCTTTTTTATCTATGGAGTTTGAGGTAACAAGTGGCGAAACTTTTGTACATTTCCAGAAACAACAGTGAATCAACAGGTGAGATGTTTGGCAATATAGCGCAAGGTTGCAAGTGACCCATGTTACTTGTTCATCTTTTGTGCTAATAGAGTAGGTACCTATTGTAGGAACGATCAGTCACCAGAAAAAGAAAAGGCGGCCTTCTTTAAATACAATGATCAATCTAAAGTCAAGATGGGTAACAGAATGTATGAAAATATTATTTCCGTTTCAAAATTAAGGCATGCGCTTTAGAATATAATCAGGGAATTAAAAATAATGCTAATTATTTCTTATATAACGTAGGTATAATATTTCAGTATTCCCAAATACTTCCCAAAAAGATTCACAAATAAGTTTAAAAATCTTTATCTAGCTAAGTTGAGCAAATAAACATAGGTACTTAATAACAGTAATATATAAAACAATACATATTTTCATAACCTTTTCACCGCCACGGACTTCAATAGAAGTTCCAGATTTTCGTGCCACCAGCGCCACTACTTCATTAGAAGCTCTTCATTTTTACTATGTTATAAAAATAAGTTTACTGTATTTAACAGGTTATCAGCTCATCACTACTGTTTACTATATATTTCGTTACACATTTATAGCTTGGCGCTGGCGAGGCATCGCGTTCTGTGTACGTTGGTGGTGAAAAGGTTAAAGAAGGGTCGTTAATTTAATTTTATTATTCAAGTGTGTGATTTTGATATTAAAATATATAAACACTTTATTCTTAAACTGCCTCATTGGTCTAGTGGTAGCAAGCGCCACTGCTGATCTTAAGGTCTTGGAGTCGATCCCCAGGTCGGACAAAGTGTTATTGGGCTTTTCCGTGTGAAGTTCCTCAGTAGCAGTCCGGAGTTTGGATTTGTGCCCGGTTGATGCCAATAGGCTCACCCCCTATTACATGGGATTTAAACATAACGGCGATTTGAGGGTGTTACTATACAACTCTGCCCTACCCTTTGGGGAATACAGGCGTGATGTTATGTTGATTCATTAACTAAAATAATTCTTTAAACTATTCAATTATGTAACATATTCTATCTAATATAAAGCGTTCGCCACACCAAACGCGGGGCGCGAGCGTGTCGTGTCATTGATGAGCCCGCATAAAGGATGACTCACGCTAGACCGTGGCGGGTCCGAGCCGAGTCCGAGAGAGCTATGGACACACTCACGCTATACCGAGCGGCAACCGAGACAAAATATATGTAATATTAGTTGACCGTGCTACGGCCGACACTCGGCTCGGACCCGCCTCGGTCTAGCGTAAGTCATCCTTTAGTTGTATTCGTGGGATTACTATATGAAGCAAGTAACACAAAATGCGATACGGGACGGCGGACGCACGACCCGCTCGTGCCCCGCGTTTGGTGTGACGAACGCTTAAGATCTTTCATTGCATTCTCCAACACAAAAATCCCTCTTAAATCCTAAAATAAATCCCTTCAGTGCTACGAAAATACTGTACAGGTTTATGCATGTGTTCATCTTTTGCTCTGGTAATAACTCCATCTTTTATTATGACGAAGGCACAACACCTTTTTGATGTTCTCTTGGTGCATCTCCATCGCTGACCTTTGGAGGTCACATCGACCCTGCTATAAGTATGCTTTTTGTACATCAATAAGGTCCCACCCGTATCTGTTTGGATTAAGGTTGCTGCAAGCAAAGAGGTACACAATAAGTTCTTTACATGAGTAAAAAGACATCTTTCTCTCTTGTGTCCGCAAGAGGTATGCGAGAATAACTCATGTCGTGGTGAAGGTGCCAGTCAGCAATGTTGGTAGCCGAGTCGACTACCCAGGGTGCGCTGCATGTACTGACAGTTAAACGTACAGTAGAATAGGGTTACTTTAATCAATTTCAAAATTGAAATGTATTTTTCTCATGAAATATGAGAGCAAAAAACATATATAAGTGCAAATATCGATTTTGTTTATTTCTTGAACAAAATTATAATTTTTCTTATTGCTTTTATTCTTGTTATACTTTGGTACCTCCCTTTTTTTCTAAGGAATTTGAAAGTACAGAAATAATTACACAAAACTATTACCGACATATTTTTAATATCTTTTCATCAACCGACAAGGATCCACCCACTACGACTGATCACACGCTGACAATGACGTTCAATGCTGCCAACCGTAAAAAAAATCGGAAGAACTCGTACAATTTGAGTTTTATTACGAAACGATGTTTTGATCAAAGTAACCCCCAGGAATCAAAGTCACCCCATTCTACGGTAACTTTCTTTCAAAAAACGTTGCTGTTCGTATAAAATGCTCAAATACTAAAGTTTGCGACGCGGTCTATCACTGCAAATTACTTTGCAGTGCCAACGATGTTGCATGAAACCCTGGATCTCAGAAAACGATAGCATGTAAGGATTGCAAGATTGTTCAATTAACAAAAGCAAACCCTTTTCAGGGCCATTCTTATATTGAAATATCCAAACTACTGAACATGTGTATTTGATAAGGGAACTTTATTTCATCCAATGTTTTCTTTTATTGAAATCTAGAATGTCTCACATTTTTTTAGAGAATTTTCTTATTTTTTCGATGTATGACGTGCAGTACGAATCGTTTCTAATTATATGGCCACCACTGTATGTATTTATTATACAAGGTTAGACGGAAAGGGGGTACTAAGCCGCGGGCCACTTAAAGTATCACTGATGACTATTTTAAAGCAAGTGTTAAAATTTCAAAATTCGATAATTTTTATTTGCATGCAAAAAGATTTTTAATTTAGTTTTTTCAAAAAGAAATACATAGGTACCTGCTTTAGTTATGAATTCAGAAAATTAAGTTTCTAATCCGTGACCCCAAATATGACCTAAATAGTAAACACAGCTAACCATAGCTATGGACAGATTTTAGCATATTTTTTACGAAATCTTTGAAAAGCTATTTCTCTTAAACTATCGAGTTTTGAGGAAAGTTGTAGAACAAAAGTTATCCCTTATTATAGGTACTTTAACACCTTTTCGGCTTAGTACCCCCTTTCCGACTAACCTTGTATATGGAAGCTCTTACAATGCACCCCAGAAACATATTATCGATCCACACACATCCGTGCAGTGTCCAAGACGTGGAAAGGCCATGGTTTGGTACAAAAAGAAAATCGGTCATTAGTCAGACATTTTGACACAATTCATAATAAACCTGAACAAAGTTTCAGAAGTTATGAATTAGAAATGTATGGAAGTAGAAACAAATTAAAACGAATAATATACGAACAATTAAGTTTACCAGTGATTTAGTGTATTTATTCAGTGTATTTATTTTACTAAGTAAATAAAATAACATTATTATATATTGTGGTACACGCGTATAAAAGCTACGGGTCGATTTAACTATTATAATACATATTGTAAATAATAAAGAAATAAGTATATAAAACTTATCATTACATTGGAATGATTGCTTCAATTGCTTGTATTGTCGTATGAGTGGTACCTACCAGACTGATTATAAACAAAACAAAAATAAACACATTACCCTCCTTTGCGTCGCGCCGTCGGGTAAAAATACAGTTACTTAAGTAATTACAACAAGTACAAGTCAATTGGCTTAAATCTTCTGGAATAAATAACTTATTAAATAATTACATACTTAATTAAGTACTTACATTAAAAATAAATCTTAACCAACCATGTGAAGTAAGCTGTACCAAAATAAAAGAAAATTTGATAACAATCACAATTCGATACATATAAATGTTAAAATATATTTTTTTAAATACGATTTGGCACACATTTTCATTGAGAAGGAAAACACATTATGACTAGGTAAGTATAAGTATTAATTAGTTATCAAGTATCTATTACTTACGTACATGGATATATATTTTCTTCTAAAATTTTAAATAATTCAGTACAGGGATATTTTTATATATTTATTACACATTTATGAAAATCTTACTGAATCAACAATGTCAATCCAAGCTCAGTTGAGCAACTTTTCCTCGAACCACTAACGCCATCTATTGTTGCATAAATAAACTAATGAAATACTTAATGTGTCTATAGACCACTAGGTGGCGCCCTTTACAAAACTTTACATTTTTAATAAAAGTATATTCTAATAGCTATTTTCTATAAAAATGAGTTCTCACACCTCACTAGACTATTTCTGTATAAGATAAATACAACAATCTTACCTTGAAACCCCACCCAAAGAGTAAGTACACTGTTCGAAGTAATAACATTACAAATAGCTTCATACTTACAATATAGTGCAGTATTATGAGTCGTAAGTACTTACTAACAAATGTTTAAACAAATATTATCTACCTAAATATATAAATGATAAATGCAAATTACTTAAATGTGCAACTACTGAGGCCAGTCAAAAATAAATGGTCTGTCGTGTTTTAAAATATTTGCGCGGCAAAATCCACGAAGTAACATTTCCATTAAAAAAACTAAAATGCGCGCGCATAGTTCATTAACTGAATTCGTTCGAATTATTCCGGACGTGAACTTCCGTAGTAACTTGGATAATAATGAATAATTTATTACGACAAATAAAAGTTTACTTTAACATTGCGCAGTTGCAAATTTTAAATTGTTTCTCAATTTACTATGAAAATCCCCTAACTTTAAAATACGTGTCGACATTTATACATACTGGTAGATATCATAAACAAGGTCCCAGGAGGCGTAACATGACCACCATAAACAAGGGTTTTGTCGACAGAATAATAGACAAAATGACATAAATATTGCCATTGTGTACGTAAGGTTTGACCCACATCTGTCAGCACGGAATCGCATTTTTTCATGCGATCACTGTCTTTCTCGCTCTATTAAATGACGTTTCTGGGTGATAGAAAAGGATAGAACATGAAAAACGCAATTCCGTGCTGTCAGATGTAGATTAACCCTATTAAGTCATTCTATCTATTCTTCCGTCGACAAAACCCTTGTCTACGGGGGTCATGCTACGCTTGCTGAAAGTCACTAATATGAGGCACTTGTGTTTTACTCATTGGGATTTTCATCGTAAACACATTTATTATACAGCCTTATTTTTTGTTCACTATAAACCCGAAAAGGTGTCATACCGATAAGAGGTACCTACTTTAACATTATTCTATACATTTTGTATGGAACAGCTGACTTTTTTCGCGATTTCAGTTGTTCATAATGATGAGTACAATGACCCCTTTTCGGGTTTATGGTGTTAGTACAAAAAATAAGGTTGTATAGGTATTAATCTCTTGATTCAGGCGACCAACAACCTTCAACAGAAGTAATAACTGGCCAAAGTAGTTCCTGACATCAATCATTGAAATTATACTTAGTGTAGTTGTCCTCGTGATTATGAAAACCCTTATGTTTAACATACCTTCCTTCGACGGTCGTTTGGACGCAACTGTTGCATCCAAGCCGTTTGCGATCCCTGCAAGTCCAGTTTATGGTGTTTTGATATCGATTGTTGATCCAGTACTTATTGTCGTTGTATATCAAGACCATGCTGCCGGTTCTATGTGATGGTAGGTAGTAAATACCTGGAAAAAACCTTTGGTCTTATTACCGATACAAAATTAATGACTCTAGTAGACTTGGCTAATGCCTGCTCCACACTCTCGCCGAGACAACCCGAGACATTATCTCTCTTTTACTTTTAACGTCAAATAGCAAAGGATAGGATCTAAGTCTCGGCCTGTCTCTGCGAGAGTGTGGAGCCGGCTTGATGTTGGCGTATTTTCAGGGCTGTAGCTGCGGTTCTGCTTATTTTAATGACCATTGTTCGTCTTTTATGGAAGAGTTCTCCCAAAAATGGCGGTAATTCATCAATGGGCATTAAAATGTAGGCTTTGTGAACAAGTCATAAGAAAACAGACTTAAAATTAAAGGTTTAGTTCTATATTTACATTTTTTCTACAACAGTTTATAAACAAAATAAAAAAGATTGCTTGTGTTTTTCTTACATCAGTATTTTTATCGCAATTATTGTTTTTTTTTTTTAATTTTTATTATTATATTTTAATATTCTCGATTTAGAAACAAATATTTCCTTTACAATTATTCTTCTATTTTACAATAATAGTTTATTGGCAATTTTCTCGCGTAAATATTTTTCTAAATAACTAAGCTACTCACATACACAGTTCATATTAAGGCGGGTCAATAAAACCAACACATGTTTACCAGAATACTGTATTTCCTATAATAGTAAGAAATAGCTGTTCATCTAGTACTAGCAGGTCCCTACATCAGAAACATGCTTTAGAAGAACACGTTATTACAATATCTAAGTACATCACAATTGTTAAAAAATAAAATATAAAAAAATATGTTTAAAAAATAAAGATCACTGTAGTGATTGTCTATTAAAGAAATATTTTTCTCTGATAAATCTACCATCGTGACACTGGCGCAAACGGGGAGGATCGTGTATATGTCTTCCTCGGAATATGGAAATATAATCTCTTCCGTCTACACCCTTGTATGTGATGACGTCAGCACGGCACCCGTGGACGTCTCTCGAGGAACAATACCATTGCTTTTTCCCATGTGCTTGATGATTTTTCATGTAAAATGTGAATCCATTGAGTATTAGCAGCCCAGCGCCTGTCCTTCCAGGAATAAACTGAGCCGGCACTGTGAGCAAAACCAGAAAATTAAAATACACCTTGGAAATAATAAAACACCTTGTTTTTTTTTTAATATTTAATTTTGTTAAAAGTTGTGCATGCTTTCTTGATGAATATGTTTTAAATTCTTTGCAATTCAATATCAAGAGAACATACACAGTAAAAATAATAAAATTTAATAAAAGTGGGTAGGGAGAGGAGTAAGGACAGGTAAATAAGTAGACCAACCCTTCCATCATTTTTATTTGTTTCCTTCTTGCTGATTCCCCTTTATTTTTATTTTTTTTTTTATGTTTCTCTTTATTAAAAAAAATAATTTAAGCTTGTACAAAGATTTTCTTACATTACTAAATAAATAAATAATAATTTAAACAAAACAAGTTTAAAATATCCGCAATTATTCGTAAATTTAAAATTTAAAGTTTTTATAAACTTTAAAAGTAATGGCACCATGGTTATTAAAATAATTATTTTCTTCAAAGAATTTTAAGAAGTTGAAGGATATCTAAATATCGGAAATACAGATATCTACACAATAAGTACATGAAAATGGCTAGCTTATTTCATTGCATTTTTTTAAATATTCAAATGCTCAAAAATAATATTCATCATTTACAATCATTACAAAAAAAACCCAACTAAGTAAAAGTCTGATCATTTGTTACTTTGATAACACTTGTAAATTATCTAATTACTAATTAGGTATTATTCACTAACTTTAAAAATAAAGTATTATTAAAACAATTAATTTTGGTGGGAATCGAACCCATGTTAAATGCACTTTCATAATATATGCTTTGCTCAATAATTATTCTCTTGGGAATCGTACCCAAAGCTTTGCAAACTGCATAATGATATATTTCCAATGATAAACTTAACAACTTACCAACACTATTAACAAAAAAATTAAGTGGTAGTCGAACCCACTATCAGCGTAATTCTTAACATCACTACGGGGCTTATTGATGTTGCTCTTTACGGACTACAACCAGTCATTACATAACCTATTTCCAATTATTAATATGGGAATCGAACCCAGAAATTAGCTTCATTAAGACCACTGTGGGACTTGTATTAAAGCTCTATATGAACTCAGTAGGCTATTAACTACACTCATAAATAATTCTATCGAAAACTGGCAGCAAGAGCAGAAAATGAGTTGAACCCATAGAAAAATTTGCATTCGTACTATGGGATTCGAACCCATAATAAATATTGGCAATCGAACTATGGGATTCGAACCCATAATAAATAATGGCAATCGAACTATGGGATTCGAACCCATAAAAAATATTGGCAATAGAACTATGGGATTCAAACCCATAGATTTTAAAACCCTTTAATTTTCTTCTTTCTTTGCCTATACCTACACGTAAAGTCAATTACTATGGGAATCCATAAACATTTGTGCGATGAAGTACAAAAAATATTTATCATGGGAATCAAACCCAATAGCACACAAATATTTGTCATTCCTTCTAATTCGTAGGGTAGAGAAGAAGTCTCTCTTAGAACTAATTATTTCTGTACAAGCCAAGAAAAGGGAGGCTTTTTGTGGGATTCGAACCCAGCTTTAAATATTTGTACTGCATGGCTTATAGCTGGTTTGCTTAGGGTCACTAAATTGCATAACAAGATATCCCATAACTTAGCGTTACTTCGTTTTTGAAAACGAATAAACAAACATACATGCATTACGGAAACATACATACAATATAGCTTTTTAAAGAATAATAAATGGGAATCGAACCCACTAAAGTAATTAACAATTACATTATTACACAGAATAACTTAGTTCTATAGTTTAAAACTATAGTTGGCCCGTGACGAGAATATTTTATGGCACTTAAAACCAGTGGTTTTGATGGGAATAACATAACATCACATCTGTATTCCCCGAAGTATTGGGCAAAGGTGTATAGTAATACCCTCATTTCACTATTATGTTTAAGTCCCATGTAATAGGGGACGCACCTATTGCCACCAACCGAGCGCAAATCCAAACTGCGGGCTGCTACTGAGGAATTCCACATGGATAAATCTAATAACACTTTGCCTGACCTGGGGATTGAACCCAAGACCTCTCTATCAGCAGTCGCGCTTGACACCACTAGACCAATGAGGCAGTTAATGGAATTCTAACCTAAATTTTTCTTAAATTTTGAATTGCATATTACGATGGGATTCAAACCCATCATTACAATAATTGCCAATGTTTTACTTTACAATTAAAGTTTTTTGTTGCGTTTGTGTGCGAACACTTTTTTGCATTTAGGGGTAAAACATACAAAGATGTAAATATACTCATAAGTGATAACCATAGACACATAAATCATACCATATGCTATATACAGTTAAATGTGAGGTCAGCAGAGGTAATGAGATCTTACTGGCACTATGTGGAATTTATTACCACAAAAAGTTTGTGCTGCACACATAACTTTAGTGAACTACAAGATAAGCAGGAGAGGATATTTGAAGCTCTCTTAACAAATTTTCACATTCCCGTTATCTGACAAACAATGAAACTTTTACTTAGAAGTTGTTAATTATTGTCAAAACTTTTATAATTACTTTCTGTTTCGATAAAGATATCTTGAGTATTTGTATATTAAAAACGGATTTGGAAAAAAGTTGTATTGTTTGATTAACCGAATAAGTATTGTTTTACAAAAAACATTATTTCTCAGATGGTGTTATTGTCAAAGAATAACTATTAAAACAGATTATATGAACGATTTTACGTGTTACACTCTATCTAAAGTATATGTATCAGCCATTTCCATGTACAAAAGTTCTATTAAGACTAAGTTATAGACATCTGTTCCAAATTTTTATGTTCAACATACTAACATATTTTTTTTTTAAACTTAAAACCGTTTTCTTTCGAATTTATATTACAATTCTTTTAGAAATCCTTCTATAGAAAACTTACTCGCTATTACTCACCGAACCGCAGCCAGGAGTTGAGAACAGGGGACCTCATAATAGCGGGAAGGAAAACTAACCTCACCGACACACTTCACATAGCATTATTTCTACATTAACACCACATTTGAACCTTATTATCAAATAAAATATTAACACAGCACTCGTTAACACTAATAAGCAACTGTTTTGACCGCGTCTTGAAACAAAAATACATACAAAACACTAAAAAACAATTTGACATTTTCAAGAGCAGGGATTATCTATCAAATAAGCGTCCGGTAAGCATCTTGCGTGTTATTTCACGTGTCGGAACTAAATAAACGCGATTGCGGCTAACTCGATCTCGATGCATTTTAAGAAAATTTACGGAATAACAATGTAAAAACAACAATAGTCACTTGGCATCGAGAGAGTTATTTTGACATTTATTTATGAAACACCGTCACATTTCTGCCTATTCCGAGTCTGTAGGTTTGCCATTCGAATCGACAGTAGTCTGTTCTATCTCTTTCTATCATAACAACCACTACGAAACGGACGCCGTTAGAAAGAGACGCAAAAACAGTGGCTTTGTCACGTTTCGGCTCATAGTAGGTGTTAAAACCAGATCAACTTTTTACTTTCTGCCAATAGGCAAAAGAACTTACATAGATTCAGCCTTATTAGGTAACTTTTGTATTAAAATCTATTTTAGGAAACCTAACAACTGAGGCTTTTCTTTTCAAATAAAATATGAGGGATGAAAAGAAACAATTACATAATAAATTAAGAAAAAAAACTGGTATTAAAGAATAAAATGTTGACCGCACGATTACCGCAGTAGCCGAGCCTCTAGGTTTAGGTTTAGTATGTGCTTTGCCGCATTTGTGCTACGAGTCATGGGTTCTTTTTCCGGATGAAACAGTAGTGCAAACAGTAGTGCATGGCCAGAACAGACTACAGTTGGTTGTTCCAGTTCTGGCCTCTGGGTGTTTCTGCGTTTGTGATTCGTGTGTAGTAATTCCGACTATCTTCAATTAACATTTTTGTGCGCCTGGTGAGAGTGTTTATTAGTGCGCCCTCTAAAATGCTCTATAGCAGGAATTCTTCTAGTGATTTGTGTTCTGCTAGGGATATGTGTCTGTAAACGCACCCACAGGGTAGTGGTATAGTTATTACTAGCGACTCGTCCCCGCTTCGCACGGGTGCAATGCAGATACTAATGTGGGGCATATAAACCTTCCTCTTGAATCACTCTATCTATTAAAAAAACCGCATCAAAATCCGTTGCGTAGTTTTAAAGATCTAAGCATACATAGGGACAGACAGACAGCGGGAGCGACTTTGTTTTATACTATGTAAAGATATGTTACGCACCCACAGTATAGAAGAGTGTAGGACCTATTGTAGGACAACGTTCACTTTAAAACGAATAAGTAATAATGTCGAAAGAGCCTGATATTGCCAAAGTCCAGTCGGAATCCTGACAAGAGCTTCAAAATCCTGAATAGGAGGATAATTAATCTTGAAGTTGGGTACCTAAATGATTCCTCTATTTTAAAATTTCCTTTATAACGGTAATGTTATTATGATAAAGTAGGTCTAATCTAGTTTTTTCTTCGGAAATTAAAAACGGTTACTGACGCCATCTATTGTAACGCGTGTTGAATGTCTTTGTAAAATTGGAGGAAATTAGTTCACTATAAAAATAACAGATGTCACTATATAAAACATTTTAGTTTAACAGTAAAAAATGTTGGATTATGTACCTCTTGATTTCATGCAACTTAAATAATCATCGTTACACCTATCATCTTAATGTGACGACCGCTGTCCGTATTTAGTCCCAGCACAACAAAACTTAAATCCATCTAAAACTATAAAATAAAAAAGGTGCAGTCCAATTTCACAGTTAGGTAACTTTATATCATCAAAAATAGAACGTTAAATGCCTGTGGAAAAAATGGTATAGGCGTGCAGCGTCCAGGTGAGTTCGGTGGACACAGTTATTGGATTTTAATCGGATGAAAAAATAAAAGTAAACTAGAGCGATGCTCGCGCCCCTAGCGAGCGGCACCGGAACTCCAGATATCCGCTTCAATCAAATTCACTGCGCCAGTATTTGTCTTTTTCGGAAATAGAGAAGCGCTGGATATGCTTTTTGTTTGGTTTTATTTGTTCAGTCGTTTAGCCATAGTTGATTGATTGTTCCGGTTTGTCAAAAAAGGTATGAGGCACCTACCTAAAAGTTATTGCCCCTGGATTTGCGTGTATCTTTTTTTTAGGGACTTTTATGAAAATAATAAGGAATTCTCATTTCACACGTTGTGCGAAGAATTCCAAAGAGATTGGTTCGATCAAGTTTGAAACTGCTTACTTTAGCACCGTCGTTTATTTTTTAATTTAGATATTTTTATTGCTGAATTTTATTCGTCCAGTATTTCCGGTGAGCGAAATAAATTGAATGAAATGAAATAGTACAAACTCGTATATCGTACGTATTGATTTTACAAATTGTACAGTTTGCAAAATATTTCGCTTGTTCAGCACATAATTATAAACTACTAGCTGTGTGCTCACGGCTCCGCCCGTAGCCTATGTTACGCTGTGATAATGTAGCTTTCTAACGGCAAAAGAATTTTTGAAATCGGTCCTGTAGTTTTTGAGTTTATTCGTTACATACAAAAATACAAATCTTTCCTCTTTATAATATTAGTATATACCTATATAAAACAAACAAGTGGTCCTGTTAGCAATAATATAAATACTTACCAAATAAATACATAACTAGGTATATTCGAGCAATAACATATTAATAACATAACATTACGCCTTGTAATTCCCGAAGGGTACGGCAGAGGTGTTTTTAGTACACTCTTGTTTCACCAGTTATGTTGTCCCATGTAGGTAATAGAAGCCTATTTTCATCAACTGGTCACAAATATAGTCTCTGGGCTGCTACTGAAAAATTTCTAATAGAAAAATCCAATAACACTTTGCTTGACCTGGGGATCAAATCCAAGACCCCCATGCTCGGCAGTCGCGCTTGTGACCACTAGACCAACATGGCAGTCAAAATAAGACAACACATTAATACTATAGAAAAAATAGCTACAATTCCGCATCGAAGTTAGGTACAGCCAGCAACAAAAGTATGTTAACACTTCAGTTTTTTAAATCATAACTGAGAACACAATAATTTTCAAATTTAATCGCAACACATGTAACAATAAAATAACACAAACCTTTGACTATTATATGAAATTCTGAAAAGCAATGTAACGAATAATTTTGGGTCAATTTAGATGTTATGTAAAAATAACAGTGATAAGCAACTTTCGTTGCTGACCGTACCTAACCACAAAAAAATCAGTAAGTAAATATTTCCGTATAGTAACAGGAACCCGTAGGGAATATAAAGTAAAGTCGTCGAACGAACGTGTGGCAGGAATTTAATAAAAATTTCAGATCTGAATTTTTGATCCCGTGTATCGGATCTCAGACTGCATATAGCCGTCCAGCTATACGCGTGAAGGTATCGACACAACAAATAAAGCACGTCGGAAAACTTCGTAAAACCGATTATTTCCGAACTGAGTGCGACTTCAAGACTTCGGGCGGTTTCAATTTAGACGTTTCGTGTCGGACCACTGCGGTGCCGAAGCGGTGCGTTTGTCGTAATGCGCACGGACGGTCGTTTGTTTTCATACAGAAAACGCGGTGCGGCAACAGTGCGTGTTGTCAAGCGTTCGCGGTACCGACGCCGCACTGCTGCCGCACCGCGTGCTTTGTATGAAAACAAACAACCGTCCGTGCGCAATACGACAAACGCACCTTTTCGGCACCGCAACGGTCCGACACGAAACGTTTAAATTGAAAGCGCCCTTCATCTTTAGGGAACGTACCCATACTACGTGACCCATTTTTTACAACTTTTTACCCCCCCTCCCCCCTAGGTGACCACCCGTAGTATATGACAACCCCCACCCTACCCCCTCTAGTTTTCACGTAGTAATTCATAAATATGGTTTAAAATAAAAAACGTAAAAAAAAATGAATTGGCTCAATGTGCGTCAATGTTGCCACCTGTGAGTTTAAAAAGCGCTAAACACTGCGCGCCATATTTGAATATAGCTTGAAAAAGCGCGAGATTTCCCTAGAGGATATTGACCACGTGACGAAAACCTAAACCCCCCCCCGCCCCTGTGACCAAGCGTGGTATATTGAAGTATCCCTCCCCCCCTGAACGGGTCACGTAGAATGGGTACGTTCCCTTATCCCATATCATCTATCATCCTTATCGTACATTTTGTGCTTTTCTTCCAAAAATCGCCAATTGCAGCATCCAGTACCTACATGTCATGTATCATCCATCATTCCGTACTTTTAGAAAAGCCTTTTGTGTATCAGCACAGCTCCAATTCTTCTTCTTCTTCTTCCTGCCCTGATCCGTCGGCACAACATGTATTTAGGTTATAACGTAAATAACCTAAATACATGTTGGCTAAGCGATTGGCTTCTGCGCTGCGGGTCGTGGGTTCGATTCCCGCACGGAGCAAATATTTGTATGGCCTACAGATAGTTGTTCCGGGTCTGGATGTTTGTGCATGTGAAGATTTGTGTCTGTAAACGCACCCACGATACAGGAGAAATCCTAGTGTGGGGCAACGTTTTCTTAAAAAAAATTAATAATAATAAATCCATGTTGTTAGAGGTTTTGGCTTATTGTTTTATGACCGGTTGCTTGCCTGACATCAACCCTCCTTGGGAATAATCGTTGCGCCGTCACGCGTGTGACCCAAAGTGCTTGCTGATATTATGCACTGGGTCCCAAAATGATATATTTGTCAATCTTATTGCCGACAACTAAGCAGACTATGTTCTTCTTGGTGGAAGTATACTTGAAGTTCCTCGACCCACTCATCCAGTTTTGCTAGGGACTTTGGTTCTGACACATCGTAAACTAATATAGCACCGTGAGCTTCTCTGTAAAACTTGATGTCAATGTTCTGTATCGCTGCTGTCCCGCTGTATCCCAAATACCAAGCTTAACTTTAACACCGTTCACGTCCATGACTTTACATTTGTAGTCAGCTCCGATTGCAACGATAAAATACTTCACAATTTCTCAATGTAAAAAAAGAAGTGTTTTTTTTTATAAAATATCATTTTGATATTTTTAATTCAACAACAGCTCCAATTATCATAAAGAATGAAATCGCAGTATCCAGTACATGTCATGTATCATCCATCATTCCGTACCTACTTTTAGAAAAGCCTATTGTTTATCAGCACGGCTCCCATTATCATAAAGAATGAAATTGCAGTATCCAGTACATGTACATGTCATCCATCATCCTCGTCATCCATCATTCTATGCTTTTAGAAAAGTCCTTTCATCATACAATTTCTCATTCTCATATAGAAAGAAATTGCAGTATCTAGTATCTAAGACCAGCGATCTTTGTAATTAGTTAGTCCCGGCATTTGGGCGGTCGATATGCTGGTACTGGGACCCGGCGGCTCGGGATTTCACGACTTTGATTAAGTATGCCGCTGTTTTAACTAACCATTTATGTACTGTTGTGATTGAATCACGACCAACCAACTTGGAATTAGAATAATAAAACGGAACTTTTGGGTAGCAAGGAAACAAGGGATTTCAAATAGGGAACGGAGTGTATTCAAAATTGGAATTAGAATAACGGACATGACATTTTGTCAAAATTCTTCGTTGTAAAAATTGAGTGGAGGAAATCAAAAGGTTTAAAATATATTTTTACAGAAAAGTAAATATTTTTAAATAAAATAGAACGGGAAAATAAAAGAATAATAAGGATGAGGAACATTCCGGAAATAATTAAAAAAATGTTCTGCCTTCTACCTAATTTTTAATTTTCCTTCAAATAATTTTCAAAATTTTGCTTATTGGGATTTATGTTTTGCAGCTACTAGTAGGTATAGATCTACCTTTTTTGTTTAACTATTTATTATCTCAATCAAAATATACCATTTGATCAAGTTAGAGGTAGTGGTAAAGTTTAAAAAATAAAATAATCAGAATTTTTACATTGAAGCGGAGATCTTGCAAAATTAAACATGTAACACATTATGAATACCTGCTTAAGTGAAGATATAGCACACCGAATGAAATTAGAAACCATACATTTCGAAACCAAAGAACTACCATTTAAAATATTATTCCAAAATTTCCAAAGTCTGAACAACAAACAACACTTACTGGATGCTTACATTATCCAAAATTCTATGTACAACGTAATAAATATCTCTGAGACCTGGCTCTCACAAGAGAAATTGGACCTAATTCAGTTTAATGGCTACAAATTCGCCTCATCATACTGTCGCAACACTAGACCAGGCGGCGGTGTCTGTATGCTACTTCAAGACCATATAGACTACATTATGAGAAACGATATTACTGACATGTCTATTGAATATGTTTTAGAGTTATGTGCTACTGAATTACCTAATGCAAATTTATTAATTATAATAATGTATTGGAATGGAAGAGAGGAAGAAGTTTTATATAAACAATTAAAACAAATTCTAAAATATATAATGACTAAATACTCTAAATTAAATATTATTATAGGAGGCGATTTCAACATAAATATATTATCGGATAACTTAAAATCAAACCAATTTTTAAATTTAATGCAGGAATATAAATTAACTCAGCACGTAAAAACCGCGACACGTATAACACCAAAAACTGCCACATGTTTAGATCTAATATTCACTAATTTTATATACAAAGACATGTACGCAACTGTAGAAGAGCTAGGTTTTTCGGATCATAATGGCACTATTTTACATTTTAATATTCCTGAACAAACAAAACAAACAATTTGGCACGCAAAGAAAAGATTCTACAATCACACAAATATATTAAAATTCAAGACTAAACTACAAGGAATAAATTGGAACGATATTATAACAAATGAAAAAGATATTCATGGAAATTACGAAGCCTTTAACGACAAACTTATTAGTATCCTAAACCATTGCATACCATTACGGAAAATAAAATTAAAAGTTAAATATAAAAAATACTGGCTCACTAAAGGCATCAAAATCTCCTGTAAAAATAAAAGATTACTAAAGATACTCACAACTAAAACTAACAACACGATATTAACACAATTTTATAAAAAATATGAAAAAATATTAAAAAAGACAGTTACGACAGCAAAAAAACTACACTTTAAAAATAAAATGACCAAATCTAATAATAAAGTCAAAACAATGTGGAACATAATAAATGAGCGAACAAACAAGAAAATAGCAAGTGACAAAAACAACTTATCTCTACAAACAAATAATGGTGTAACTTCTGAGCCGAAGGTGGTAGCCAGCATCTTTAATAATTTCTTTGCTTCTATCGGGGAGGCTAAGACAAACCCAACTAGCGGCAAACTGCAAGCATCTCCTGCTATGTCCCCTACAGAGAACACAATCTTTCTCAGTCCAATAGACCCTTATGAGGTGAACTCATTGATAAAAAACTTAAAAAATAAAATGAGTCATGGTATTGACGAACTTCCACCTATTTTATTGAGACAGTGCGCGGACGAATTAACGCTACCCTTCTATAAATTGATAAACCAATCTTTTGAAGAAGGCACTTTTCCCAATCTCCTGAAAAAGGCCCTCATAAAACCGATTCATAAGAAGAGTTCAAAAACAGACCCGAATAATTACCGTCCCATCGCTCTTTTACCGGCAGCCTCAAAAATATTTGAAAAGGCGATGTGCAACCGAGTTTATGAGTTTTGTGAAAAATACCATATATTTAACGACTGCCAGAATGGTTTCCGCAAAAATCGATCCACAATCTTAGCTATATATAAATTTATTCAAAAAGCCCTCGATATTATTAATAATAAACAATATGCTATAGGATTGCTTTTGGATATGACAAAAGCGTACGACAAAGTGCAATTTCAAATATTATTAAATAAATTATACAACATAGGACTCCGCGGCAAATGTTACGACTGGTTCGTATCTTATTTAAAAAATAGAGAACAATTAGTAGAAATAGAACATTACAACCATTACAATAAAGAAATTGAATTAGTCAGGTCAGATAGTAAATTAGTCACTGCTTCAATCCCACAAGGCAGCGTAATAGGTTGTTTCCTATTCCTTGTTTACATTAATGATCTTCCCAACAATATAAACGAGCCCTGTGTCCTATTCGCAGATGACGTATCGATACTAACCTCCTGCGAAAATAATACCAATATAAATGAAAAAATAAATTCTGTACTTAATTCTACAATAAATTGGATGACTGAACACAACCTAGAAATCAACTTTAATAAGACTAAATTAATAACCTTCCACCCCCGCCAAAAAATACCAATTAATATAAACTTTAGTTTTAAAAACATTAAATTAGAAGTAGTCAACAAATTTTCCCTATTAGGCCTAGACATTGATACACACATAAATTGGAAGTCTCATATCCAAAAATTAAAATCTAAGCTATCAAAATTTTCATACGCCCTCCGCGAGATCAAAAAAACTACAGACCTTAAAACTGCTCTGGTAACGTATTACGCGTATGCCTACGCATGGCTTAAATATGGTATCATCTTATGGGGAAACAGTACTGACGCGCCCACGCTATTCACTTTACAGAAAAAATTACTCAGGATTATAGTTAATATTGAAGAAATTGACAGTTGTAAGCCCCACTTTCAAGAAATGAAAGTTCTTTCCCTACCCTCTCTCTATGTATTTGAAATTTGTAAATTTGTTCGTAGATACCCAGAATTCTACACCAAAAGAGAAGACATTCAAACGAAAATTACACTTAGACATAAAAACAGGCTCAACCTACCAACTTCACGACTAAAAATGCACTCCACCAGTGCCTACGTCATGTCCATAAAAATATACAACAAGCTGCCAGAATCCATTAGAAATATAGATAGATATAACATTTTCATAAATAGACTAAAAAAACTCCTAATAAATAAAAGCTACTATAGTGTAAATGAATACTTTAATGATAAATTATAAATGCATAAATATTATAATATGATATATGTTTAATTGACTCACCAAAAATAAAAATATATAAATAAATAAAAAGCCCTGACCTAATAATGAAATAAATTAGCAATAATAATAAATTAAATAATATAGCAATAATATTACTGTTCATTATCTCCTAAAACAGGGCTTCCTCTCTCCTACCCTTTTGCTGTGCCCTACAGGGTCCATAATGATCTCAATTATATAGTTACCACCTAAGTATACATTATGGTAAAGCAATAAAGATATTGAGTATTGAGTATTGAGTAGGTACACGTATCTTTGTAATTCGCACATAGGTAGGGTAGCCAGAAATACTGTTCAAATCAGTATAATATTTTATTTCACGAAATAATACTTTTAACTGTTGAATAAAAATAATGTCGAAATTCAATAATACTCTTTTTACATATCGCCACTAGTATCCGGAGGCATAAAACCTGTTCTAAAATTAAACGTGCACAATTTTAAAACAAAATTGCGGAAATAAGTGTGTTTCTTTTTATAATTTTTTTATTAAATACATACATAAACTCACCCCTTTTTTCCATGGGGGTAGGCAGAAACTATAGAACGCCACATGCTACGATCCTTATGGTGCGTCCAGACCTGACGAACGCGCCGCTCGCGTGCCGCTCGCGAGCTGCGCGCGTTTATTTCATGTTCGTACAAAAGCTCGCGCGCCGTCCGCGCGCCGCTCACGCGCATCTCGCGAGCGGATCGCGAGCAGCGCATTCGCGGCGCGTTCGTCAGGTCTGGACATTACATACTCGCTTTCGCTTCATCCACATCCATACATCTTTTTCACGCACGCCGCGCGGCGGTTGTTTTTTATTTCCAACCATTAGGTACTATATTTTTTGTAGCAACCCTACCCATAGGGTTCTTTGAATGCCCACTTCACACATTTTATCAGCTAAAGCACATATCAAGTTAAATCCACTAAATTCACCCTTTACGGTTATTTTCAACCATTTGATCCCTCAAGAGTTATAGTTATTTATAGTAAACGAAGACATATTGATAATAGGTTTTCTAACTAAACAAAAAATAATGGCCTGGCATCTGTCTGTGAATTACAATTTGTGTACCAACGCAGTATTTTTGTTGTTCTGACAAAATGCGTTATAACCTATGGAAAATAATACACAGGTAAGGATCACCTGAAATCTAAACAAAAATGGCACGCCCCGTCCACCGCGTTTTTGCATAAATTAATGTAACTACACTATTTGCGGTGTAGCATGGTGCGGGTGACAGCTGTCAGTACTTTATTTTAAATACATACATACATAAACTCACGCCTTTTTCCAATCGGGGTAGGCAGAAACTATAGAACGCCACATACTACGGTCCTTACATACGCCTTTCGCTTCATTCACATTCATACATTTTGTCGTACACGCACAGAGAGTACTACGCACCTGTCCTTTGTGAAGAACACCATCAATTTCATGTCTTTTTAGGACGTCCTCTACCGGCGTTTATAAATACCACTTTATAAATACCTTTTGTTAATTGCCGTTCACTCATTCTCTCAACATGACAAAACCACCTAAGCATACTCCTTTCAATTTTTGTCACTATATCACAATAGTATAACCAGAAAAAAAAGCTAATTGAAAAACGAACTTTCCCGACTTAGTTACCAGATGTTTAATAAGTTTCCGCACGCAACCAAACTCATCACGCAAGTTCAACTTGAATTAGGGAAGTTGATTCCAATTGGCATTAGCGATGTCATTTGGCAACACAGAAATAATTTTGACTCGAATAATTCAATAGGGCATCCTCTATCTCTATTTGATTTTATTTGTAGACAATAACGTTTTGGCAGGGTAAATTTATTTCCCCCCGGTGGGTTCCCGCATTGTCGTTGCGGAAGGGCTCAGTAGCCGTGGAGTGAATGCCCACGGTGAAGCGAAGAGGAACCCGAGGAGGGGCTGCTCGTCGGGGCTTAGGCCTGGAAGCCGTCGACATAGCGGCCAAGTAGGTTGCGGTGTCGCCTGCGTGACATCGCAACTGAGGCGGGCCACGATGTCTTATGGGAGGCATCGCGGCTGAGTGCTGCAGGCCGCGGCGGGAGAGTAGTGCCGGTAATACGGTGCGCCGTTATCCCTACCTTCCGCGGCCTTGACGGGGCCGCCACCGTCAGATGGCGGACGCGGTGGGGCCGCAGGGGGAGAGGAGTGTCGGTATGTCATTGGCCGCTCTCCCTATCCTCTGCGGCTGAAAAGTCGTAGGCGGCGGGGCCACTAACCTGACCTGTCGCAGGGGGACCAAGGGTGCCCAGATAGGTACGGGGTAGTCTGGCGTCCATGTGCTTGTTTGGTCCCCGGGGTGGTCACGGCGTGCTACGTGTTCTGGTGCGCCGGTGATGTGGGATGCTCCCCGCGCGTCCCAGGAGATCGTGGGATGGGGCCCCACAGAGGAGACGACCACCAGCAGTTGGTGGACCAAGACCTGCCGGGGTTGCGGTGCATGCTTAGGCGAATCCCGCAACCCCGGCCGACGGTCAGAAAGAGGAACACCGTGGGTTTTTAGCCGGTGAGAGTCCGGCAGACCCCCTCGCTTCCATGAGGATTTTCCCACGATAAAAAAGGGTAAATTTATTTAATTCATTACTGATTCAGTATTTTACTACTGTGATATTTAGGGTGCAAAAGAAATATTAAGTCATGATTGTAAAGTTCGTCTAATGTCTCACGCACCATGCTACACCGCAAATAGTGTAAGGCTGACGACACATCGGCCATCTTAGATTTGTGTGCTCCATCTTAGACCCTGTCTGCGCTTACCATCAGGTGAGACTAGTGCCAAACGCGACCAAGCAAAGAACGAAAAAAAAAGTCTTTGAAGAAAAAATCTAACATAAAATATTTTCCTAACTCAATGTTCATGTCTCCTTAACTTTAGTTCAAGTGCTCACTAATCTATCTAAGCTTACATAGGTCTTCATCAAGGAACTTCGTACCAGACACGGTCCGCAAAAACGCTGTCCAACTTTGGTTAGGTAGGCAAAAAACGTTACCAAAGGCCGAATTGCCTACAAAACCGAATACTAAGGGCCAAGCCATATCGGACGGAAGATACGTCGCCGTTGTCACAAAATTCCATACAAACATCTCACACGGTACACATTTGGCCGAAGATGCGTTACTAAAATTCCTCGAGTAAATTACGCGACGGAAGAACGGCGACATATCTCCAGTCAGATGTGGCTTGGCCCTTAGGCCGCGTTCCCACTGTGTCGTGACGACAGATAGTCGTGTAGTTTTAAGTATCGCGGTTTATACAAGGTTAGTCGGAAAGGGGGTACTAAGCCGCGGGCCACCTAAAGTATCACTGATGACTATTATAAAGCAAGTTTTAAAATTTAAAAATTGGATAATTTTTATTTGCATGCAAAAAGATATTTATTTTAGATTTTTCAAAAAAAAACATACTTTAGTTATGAATTCAGAAAATTACTTTTCTAATCTGTGACCCCAAATATGACCTTAATTCTAAAAACAGCTGATCATAGCTATGTACCTACCTAGTCTTGCCATAAACATTGTCACGAAGAAAAAAAATTTTTTTTATTGCAAATAATATTTATTACTTTTACAGTGTGTTTAATACATAAATATAAAACAATTTAAAATATAAAAAACTTATTCGAAGTGGTCTCCATTGGCTGCAATACAGTCCTTTAAACGTTGAGGCCAGTTATCAATAGAAGCACGCACTCTTTCCATGGGAAAATTCTTCACTGCCAATGGTATGGATTGTTTTAGGGACTCCAAATTATCATGGCGTTTAGAGCAAGCCGTACTCTCTAAAACTGACCATAAATCATAATCCAGCGGATTAAGATCGGGACTAGACGACGGCCAGTCTTCAGCTCTGATGAAGTCCGAAACGTTCACTTCCAACCAAGACTGCGTGGACCAAGCTTTATGACCCGGCGCCGAGTCTTGTTGGAAGGACCATACTTGGTTATTGAACATGGTGTTGTTAAGGGGCTTAACTACCTTCTCAAGAATGGTATCTTGATACACTTGTGCCGATGTTTTGATACCTTTTTCACAAAAATATGGCTCAGTCACTCCTTCATAGCTAACACCCCACCAAACCATCACTGCAGTCGGATAATGCCCACGTTGCACTCTGTCGA
This sequence comes from Amphipyra berbera, assembly GCA_910594945.2. Taxonomy (NCBI): domain Eukaryota; kingdom Metazoa; phylum Arthropoda; class Insecta; order Lepidoptera; family Noctuidae; genus Amphipyra; species Amphipyra berbera. The sequence goes on along the minus strand of OU343128.1, from coordinate 15,943,148 downwards.
CTAATTGGGAAGCTTCCTTAGAGCTTTGAGCATAAATACGGTCATTTTGTTTGTTAAAATGTTGCTCAGTTGTAAAGATTTTCTCATCCGTAAACAAAATTTTTCTGTGACCTCCCTTTGCGTACCGCTTCAGTAGTTGTTCCGATTTAACCACCCTATTCTTTTTTAAATTATTAGTTAAAAAATGACCAGTGCGTCTCTTATAGGCTACAAGTCCTAATTCATCTTTTAAAATACGCGACATTGTTCTGGGTGCTATCTTCATCTCCCGACATAAAATCTTTTGCTTTCGGACAGGATTTCTTCGAATTCTTTCCCTTACTGCTTTGACCACCTTTTTCGTACGAACACTACGTGGACGGCCAGATCTTTTTCTGTCACAAACAGAGGAGGTCTCATTGTACCTATTAATAGCCCGGTACACAAACATTTGACTAATACCAAGCGTATGGAGAGTTTTAAAAATTGCATTTGGCTCCATACCAACTTTGTGTAATGCAATCACAGCGATTCGGTTCTCTTTATCATCCCACTCCATTTTAATATCGCAAAATATTGTACAATGTATTGGCGCCAAAATTAGAAAACTCAATGAAAAATCGTATAAAAATGACAGATTCCAAATTCAAATGTAATATCTTTCTTATTTTTAATTGTAACAGTATTTATGGCCAGACTAGGTACAGATAGATTTTAGCATATTTTTTACGACATCTTTGAAAAGCTATTTCTCTTAAAATATCGAGTTTTGGGGAAAGTTGTAGAACAAAAGTTATCCCTTATTATGGGTACTTTAACACCCTTTCGGCTTAGTACCCCCTTTCCAACTAACCTTGTATATTTAAATGGAGGTGTTCACATATAAGACGACACGATTAACAGTCGATCACGACTTGTTTTTGCAGTGACGACAGATTGTCAAGTCAATGGGAACGGCTAGCACGACAGTCGTAAAACGATAAGAAATCATCACGACATCGTGACGGCAAATCATGTGTCATTGTTACGACAATCTATCGTGGCCACGAAAAAAAATATCGTCTCGTCGTAGTTTGCTACTGATGTGCAAACGACAAAGCGACTGCCGTGAAACGATAAAATGTCGTCGCGATCCAATGGGAACAGATAGATACGATAGTCGCTAAACGATAAAAAAAATTGACGACAAACAGTCTTTATAATGCGAACAGCTAGGAGACGACAGTCGTCCAACGATAAATTAATCGTCACGACATAGTGAGAACGCGCCCTTAGTCTTGGTTGTAAAAACTTACAGCCTATAAGGTACTATCGCAAGAAAGTTTCGGCACAAGAAATGCCTAGGTTAGATATTAAAACATTAGCCTCATTCCAGGTTGTATTACGACATTTATGTCAGTACCTGCTGTGGAAGTATTTCAATAATTTTCTGTTCTAGCTTCTTCGTTTTCTTTTCGTGTATCCATGTATAGTTGGCAAAAATAAATTATTAATACCGTACCTAGTCTTTGAAAAAATTACTAGTGCTTAGAAATTCTGATTTAGTTTTATTTTTATAAAGTTCAGAGTATTTTTTTTAGCTTTTCAAATTAGATAGGTAACATTCTTTTTCAAATCCTGCACGTAGTGTTTATATTTATCGTTGTAAATTGTGAGCACGGTTGATAACATATAACATTCTACATAAAACAATCAGATTATTAATGTCCCACTGCAAGGCACGGGCCTTTTCTCAGAATAAGAAGGGTTCAGGCCTTAGTCCATAACGCTGGCCTGGTGCGGGGTGGCGGAATACACGGTTGTTGTTTCCACTTTAATTTTCTCGATGATCTCAGAAGTTTCGTTTATAAGGAAAATGATGGACAGGTGGATAACGTTACAAAATATGCGATATGCAGAGGCGTGCATTGCATATAGGCAATTAAGCAGTGCTTACCTCATAACAATTAATTAACTACTCCATCTTTAACTATTACTATAAATATAAAATGAGCGCGTATGGCTATGATGATGAAAACTTTTGCATCAGATTCATATTTGGTTTACGCAAATATGATCATGTTTCCGAATTTCGCGTTAAGCTCAAGTGGCTGCCAATCCGCCTTCGCCGGAATGCTCATATATTATCATTGCTTTACAGTGTTCTGTCATCCCTGCAACCCCCTTTATCTCAAAGAACGTTTTAAGTTCCTTCACGACACTCATACTAGAGACTTAAGATCATCGGAAAATTTGAGACTTTCGATGCCCTCGCATTCTACCAAATTCTATGACAAATCGTTCACAGTCCAAGCTGTACGTTTGTGGAATGCGTTGCCGATGCCAGTAAGACAAGCTCAGTTACTGGATTCTTTTAAAAAAATAGTTAAAGATCATTTCTTCTCTCAACACGTTTCTAATTCCTCATAAATCAGTACCTCATCATCAATCTACCTTGTTTTCCCTATCACATAATTATATTTATATAGGTATATATATATGTAAGTATTATGTCTATGTATGGTGTGTAGTATATATTTTGCAACAGTACACCATGGACTACCCCCTCTATCTTATTCATTGACTTCCTGTTCATCCAAAGGTTGTCTGGTAGATATCGCTATCAGCGATAAGACCGCCATTGCACCCTTTAATGTTTGCTATTGTTTATGAGCTGTGTTACAATTTTGGTGTACAATAAAGTATATTCTATTCTATGATTTATTTTGGTCAGAATCGTATTGAAATGGGCTTAAGCTTAAGCGAAAGGCCAAATCGCTAGTGCCTGCCTACCTAGTCCAAAAACCAATGCACACCACTGCGATATAGCTACCAGCCTATAAAAAAATCTTTAAGGTCTTTAATATTTTCTTAAAAACTTCTTTCTCAGTATTCCTAGCACTATCCTGCCACTGCGTCGCTCGGCTGTAATGGTCGTCTCTCCCTTAGCGGTTCGATCCGGGCACAGGGGACATACGGGGAATTTGTCGGAAATGTTTCGTACATTTGGAGGGTTGTAGGTACCTACCCCATACATTTCCGACAATCTCTACGCGAAATCAGAAATGTGGCTTTGATAAAGGACTGAAAAACGGTACAGCCATGAATTAGAATACCGTATCCCTACAACTTTGGCTATAAAAACGTCTATGCGGTTTACTGTTGCCCGCACTCGCTACGTTAACCGTAACTTACGCGTTTTTACGATAATCACTGGTTTTCGTTGTTGCGAATAAAATATTATTTGAATTGGGTTTATTTGTTAATAAACAAAAACTCGTTGGTCTAGTGGTGGCAAGGGTAATTACTGACCGAGAGGTCCTGGATTCGATACCCAGTTCAGGTAAAGTGTTATAGATTTTTTCCGTGTGGAATTCCTCAGTAGCAGCCCGGAGTTTGGATTTGTGCCCGGTTAACGGCAATGGCAATTTTGAATGATAGATTGAGGAAGGATGAGATTCGACAAAGTTGCGGGATGTGGTGACAAAAATTGACAGGAATATGCTTAGGTGGTTTGGTCATGTTGAGAGAATGAGTGAACGGCGATTAACAAGAGGAATTTATAAGGCGGATGTCAATGGAAACGCCGGTAGAGGACGCCCTAGAAGGACATACATCAATTATATTGGTGATGTTCTTCACAAAGGACAGGTGCGTAGTACTCTCAACCGAGGTGCGTGTATGACAAGATGTATGAATGTGGATGAAGCGAAAGAATTATGTAAGGATCTTAGCATGTGGCGTTCTATAGTTTCTGCGTTCTATATGTATGTTGATGGCAATAGGCTCGCCCCCTATTACATGGGAATTAAACATAACGGCGAAATGAGGGTGTTGTATTATACTATACACCTCTGCCCAACCTTTCGGGGAATACGAGCGTGATGTTATGGTTATCAAATAAACCCAATTCAATTCAAGGTTGTTGGACTCGATTTGGAGCTGAAACTTCGCTTTTTTATTGGTAGGTACTAACTTGAATAATGTTTGGAAATATCATTGCTGCCGTACATTCTTTTGCTGTAAAAATTCCGGAATTCATTGTCTTTTGCTACTTTACACAGTTATTAGTTCCTCTACTGCTAAAAATAAAGGTCTAAGACAGTAAACTAATCTTGCTAATTTATTATTCTTTGTTACCCAAATAAGGTAGAATTTGTTAATCTATACTAATATTATAAAGCTGTTGTTTTATTCTTATTCTTATTCTTTATTGTACACAAAATAATAATATATAATACAGTTTTGTTGGTAAATTCATGTACAAAGGCGAGCTTAACTCACAAATGAGTTTTCTAACAGCAAACCTTAGAGCGATAGAGAGATTTGATGTTGAGGAGAACAATTACCTAAGTGTACAAGTTATATAAAATTACAAATTAAATACATAATAAATATTATACACATCTACATAAACTAAACAAATATGTGTATAGCACACAATACATTTGTTTGTTTGAACGCGCTAATCTCAGGAACTATTTATTGGTTGGAATTGAAAAATTATATTTGTGTTGGATAGTCCATTTATCAAGGAAGGTTATAGGCTATATAACATCACGCTACGACCAATAGGAGCGGAGCATACATTAAAAATGTTGCATAAACGGGAAAAATGTCCACCCGTGCGAAGCCGGGACGAGCCGCTAGTTTGATTCATAAAGTTGTGTTTGCTCAGCCGATTTGATTAAAGGCTTTCTAAGTTTGTGAGCTGTTCTTGAATTATTTTGTATGGTTGGATATAAGAAGTTCAAGCAAGAACATTTGGAAAAATAAATAATAAGTAATTTAAAAAATATGCGTGAGGAAACCAACGAACCGAAGAGGGCTTTAGAATGATCTTGATGGTGTGTGCAGTCCGTCAACCCGCATCAAGCCAGCGTGGTGGACTAGGGATTGAACCTTTCTCATTCTGAAAAGAGGCCCGTGCCCAGCAGTGGGACAGTAATAGTTTGATTATACTTATGCTAAGTAGCATTAAATAGTCACAGAACACCGCAAAGATACGCTCATCAGTGATAAAAGACATCGCTAGAAACATTTGTACTCACGACACGAACATTCTAACTTAATTGGGTAAGTTAACAACTGATAACCTCATAGATAAACATGCGAGCGCCTAAGCCGAATTACTTTGACGTCTTTGCCGGAATTGGGGACTAAAGTGACACGAGCGCCCATTTGTAGTAATAGTGACGTTACTGTATCTACTTTTTAACACGTTAAGCTGCAAATATTATACAATAGCGGCCCGTCCCGGCTTCGCACGGGTGGACATTTTTCGCGTTTTAGCAACATTTTTCATTTATGCTCCGCTCCTATTGGTCGTAGCGTGATGTTATATAGCCTATAACATTCCTCGATAAATGGACTATCCAACATAAAAATAATTTATCAATGCCAACCAGTAGTTCCTGAGATTAGCGCGTTCAAACAAACAAACTCCTCAGCTTTATAATATCAGTACCTATAGATAACAATATTTAGTGTTAAATCCGCCAAACAGTTGATCAAGCCTGAATGCAGTATGCAGCACCGCCCTCCCGCCCGCAAATATAGGTAAATGCAGAAGGTGCATTTAATAATAATATGCAACACACAAACAAATCAAACCGATACGACACGTTTCGCCCCTCCACGGGGTATCCTCAGGATTTCTCCTGAGGATACCCCGTGGAGGGACGTGGTGTTTGGCGGAATTAACTCTAAATATTGTTATTGTATATTTTGGTCTAACCTTAGAGTATCGGCATTGCCCAGTAACTGGTTTGCGGAGGTCTGATGGCAGTCGCTCCGTGTAAAATACTGGTATTCAGCCGCATCTGGTTAGACTGGAAGCTGACCCCAACATAACTGGGAAAAGGCTAGGAGGAAGATAGTATAATACAACTTCCTAACGGCAGTAGCCCGCCAGGCATGAGACCCGCCGGGTTGGAAGATCCTCCCTTTTCGTTTGAGGAACACCATACCTCGTTTCTCCACACATCCAACTGAACAATCTAAGGCAATGTATGGTCGGGCAAAGTGCTATAGGGTTTTTCCATTAGGAATTACTCAGTAGTAGCCCGGAGTCTGGATTTGTGCCCGGTTAATGGCAATAGACTCGCCCCCTATTACATGGGACTTAAACAGAACTGGCGAAACGAGGGTGTAATTACTAAAAACACCTCTGCCAAACCGTTTGGGGAATTCAAGGCGTGATGTTTTATTATGTCATTAATGTTTTATTGCTCGAATATGGTTCTGTATTTATTTGGCATAGGTATTTATATTATTGCTAACAGAACCACTTGTTTATTTTAGTTTATAATTCTGTGCAGAACAATCGAACCTGCAACGCCACTGCAAATATTTTGCAAACTATACAATTTATATAATCAGTACGTACGATATGAGTTTATACAATTTCATATCATTCAATTTATTTTATTAGACATAACTGGCGATGATATGATATGTACATAATATCAATATTGTAATTTTATAAATTTTATTTTTCGCTTATTTTTTTTACATTTATAAATAGTTAATTATTTTATTGGTGAGTGCGGTGTGGGTAAATTCGGCATAATCCTAGCGTTCACAACGGGAGACTACAATCCATCATTCCTAGTTACAATCGGAGTTGACTAGGTACCTACAATTGTAAAGTCATGGAAGTGAACGGTGTTAAAATCAAGCTTGGTATTTGGAATACAGCAGGACAGGAGCGATACAGAACATCAACAGCAAGTTTTTACAGAGAAGCTAACGGTGCTATGATTTCCGATGTGTCAGAACCGAAGTCCCTATCAAAACTGAATGAGTGGATTAAGGAACTGCAAGTATACTCCACCAAGAAGACACCATTGTTGGACCCAGTGCATAATATCAGCAAGCACATTGGGTCAACCGCACGACGGGCGCAACGAGTATTCCCAAGGAGGGTTGATGTCAGGCAGGCGGCCGGTCATAAAACAATAAGCCAAAACCTCTAACAACATGGATTTATGAAATACATGTTGTGCCGACCCCACCTAGTGTGGGATATGGGCAGGAAGAAGAAGAAGACATAACTGGCGACACGAGGTATACTTAGTAAAAACACCTCTGTCGAACCCTTCGGGGTTTATAACGCGTGATGTTATGTTACACTAACAGCGTGATTTTTTGTTTTTTGAGCTACATATTTTTTCAATAATAACGTTGCCCCACATTGGGATTTCTCCTGTATCGTGGGTGCATTTACAGATACAAATCTTCACATACATAAACACCCAAACCCGGAACAACTATTTGCAGGCCATACAAATATTTGATCCGTGCGGGAATCGAACCCATGTCCCGTAGCGCAGAAGCCAATCGCTAAGCCACTGCATCAAACTTGTCGTCACATTATTTATATGTAATAATTTGGCTAACAAGCCTCCGATACACCTAATGGAAAATGCTTACTGCCATGTATACACTTACAACATCAAGAGGATTGCTGATACGTTGCCAACCTAAGATAAAAGCTAATTGCTATTGCATTTATTAAACAATTTGGATACAAAAACAGTTTTTAAGACAATAAAATGTGATGACATTTTATTAACCCTCGTGCCTCCCTCGGCCATCCCACGGCATCGCCAATTTATATCTATAACAATAATTACTCTGTAAACTATTTTCCCATGGGAAATCGTTCAGTAGATGGGAACAAATAAGATTATAACTTTATATCGAGACCATCTCTGAGGGAAACTCGATCGACCTGTTGAAGATAATTGCGTCTGCGCCATTTTATATTAAATGGTAAAATATATTTTAATGCTATTGTTCGACCTACGTTAATATTAACGGTTGTGTCCAACTGTGCCATGATAATGGCATCGTTGCGCGTTAATCCTGTGGCTACACTATGGGTAGATACTACTCGGCCAAAAATCCACTCGGTCCTAATTAAATGCGTTAAAACCCTTTGATGTGTCGAAAGAACCACCACCCGATGACTAATGCCATTATTGAATTAACACGTTAATATGTTGGTCACATTTACTTGAGATTTTATTATCGTGTTAGACGTGTTAGGACGCACGTAGAGTGATTCTCACACCAATATTATAAATGTGAAAGTTTGTGAATACGAATGGATGTTTGTTAGTCTATTACCAAAATATACAAATGGCCGAGAGTCGTTTTTAGATTCCGAGAGAACTAAACACAGCTGAACAGGATGTTTGGCACTGTGGAACGAGGTGTGGTGTTCCTCCAATGGAAAGGGAGGATCTTCCAACCAGACGGGTCTTATATTTATTTATTTAAACTTCATGTACAATTGGTAGTACATAAGGCGGACTTAATGCCAATGGCATTCTCTACCAGTCAACCTTTGAGTCAAAAATTAAGCACTTCGAAAAAGGTACAAAAAATAATTTAAAACTATTATCTATTTATCTGATAGTGCGTTTTGATTTTTATGTGTCTCCTATTTGTGTAATGTCACTCAACCTTTGGCATTATGATTTAATTTGTATTCTGGTCTTGTTTAGATGTTGGCATGATATAATTTTATTTTTGGAATTCTTTGTATTTAAATTTTTTTATATTGTTTAAATTTTACATTCCATTTTAAATTCTATTTTTTTGTTTTGTCTGCCTAGTGAGACTAATTTTGTACGCCATATATGGCAAAACATGTAGCTACCTAATTACAAACATATAAGACCTTAATATTGTACTCATGTTTTACAAAATAAATATATCTTTATCTTTAAAACAAATATTGAAAAGGTAAATAAAAATTATTAAAAACAAAATAATATATAAGTACTAACAAAATATATATATCTATATATTACAATAAAAATACATATTAAACCTATATGTCTATACATACACATAAATATTTATAACTATGATGGACAGTTCATTCAGACTAAGGTTGCAGCGATTTTAAGTAATATTCCCGAACTTTACGTTTGAAAATAAATTTACTCGGAGCTTATCCCTGGCGGGCTACTGCCCAACGGTTGATTTTTATTTATTTTTTCTATTCGGCTGCTTGTAGATGGTCTTGCGGACCGTTCCAACGTAACCGTGCAGTTATTGGAGAGACCTGAAGGGTTTCCAACGGTTGATGTTGGGAAATTGTATATATTATACTAACTCCGTGTCAAATCTTGATATCGCGATGCTGGATTTGTGACGTTTCATTTGACAGCTGACATTGTTGTCGCTGTAGTCTGCTAGACACTCGCCGTGCTGCGTAGTTTGCATGTGGCGTGATATAGATGCCGCCACAACACAGATAGACTATGTCCTGGATTAACACACAGGATTTTTTTATTTGGGTATATGAAGTACTTGGGGGGCTCGTGGCTAATCACCAACTGTAGGGTCGTACGATTTGCGACGTTAAGCTGCGCTTGCCGCGGTTAGTCTGTGGATCCGTGGTCCGTGAACTGTTTGTTACACATCGAGACCCCTCCGTGCCTCGGAAATTTTTAGCACTTTCTTTAAAACAATCACCAGTGATACATTAAGTGGCCCGCGGCTTAGTGCTCCCTTCCGACTAACCTTGTATACTTACTTATACAAGCTAGGTATCTTCAATATTATACATATAACAAGAAACAAATCCTTTTAAAGCATTTAAAATACAATTTACGGAGAAAACAAGACGCATAAGATTCGCAAAAGAGTCGTACAAGCTCCGTTTCCAATAAAAGAAAATATATATTGGAAACAAGAATTGTATAAACATTTTAAAACGGTTCTTGCGTTGTTCTTCCAATTTTAATACGACTGCATTGTAGGTGCCATTTCGTTTTTTTTTACTTAACAATAATGCAGACTATACAGTTCTCTAATAGATATGCAATTTAGGTAAACTTCAAGACATTTTACTGATCAAGCAAAGTATACAATAATGACCTGACCTTGAACACCTTTATTTATTGATATGCTAGCTACTGCTCGCAGTTTCACTCACATTTTAGGGGAACTACTTAATATATATCTGCCTAGCTTTTTCCCAACTATGTTGGGGTCATCTTCCAGTCTAACTAGATGCGGCTGAATACCAGTATTTTACACGGAGCGACTGCCATCAGACCTCCGCAACCCAGTTACTGGGCAATGCCGATATCCTGAAGTTAGACCAGTTGTCAGACTTTCGGGCTTCTGACTATTCGTAACGACTAATATAGGTATTCGTATGACACCCGGGACTGACTGCTTAAAAATCTTACAGCATCATATTGCAGTCTCGTGGCCTCGTTGGTCTAGTGGTAGCAAGCGCGTGAGATCCTGAGGTACTAGGTACGATCCTCAAGTCGGGCAAAATGTTATTGGGTTTTTCTATGTGAAATTCCTCAGTAGCAGCTCGGAGTTTGGATCTGTGTCCGGTTGATGGCAATAGGCTCGCCCCCTATTACATGGAACTTAAACATAACGGCGAAATGAGAGTGTTACTATAGACTTCTTTCTGCACAACTCTTTGGGAAATTCGGTTAATTTATATCGAAGCTTTTTCTCATTTTTTTTATACCAGTGATAGCCTAGTGGTGTGACCGTCGGACTGCCAAGTACTAGGTCTCGAGTTCGAACCCAAGGCACGCACCTCTGACTATTCGGATTCATGTGCGTATTGTATAATTATCACTTGCTTAAAAACGGTGAAGGAAAACATCGTGAGGAAACCGGCATGCCTGAGAGATATTTCTCGACGTCATGTGAAGCCAAGTCAGAGCCCCATGGGCGGCTTAAACTCTGACACCAGGTTAGTCACTAACCACACGAAAAAGAAAAAAGAAAATATAAAAAAAATTGCTTCAGGTCTAATAATACGACAATTATTTTACCAAAAGCTACGGTATTTCGTATTATTTACACCTTTGAACATAAATTCAGGTTTGCCGGCGATTCTAGCTAATAGAGATTGATGTTCGGTCAATACGTCCACACGTCCACCACAAATAAAGATGGAAGACTTTGTTTATCAAGCTTGTAAGCACATTTGTTAGAAAAAGGGTTGTTTGGTGAAATTATTGACTTTTGATTTTTTTCTTGGGTTTGTTCACGTTTTTGACCTGGAAGAAGTTATTTAGGTATCTGATTACCGATTCCTATAACTTACGGAGCGTTATTAGTAACAATTGAAACTCTTGTATCTTTACCAATAATGAAGCAAAGATCTTATTTCTTTGCACAGTAGACCCGCTATAGTTATGGAAGTTGTATCACAAATAAAATTAGATTACGAGTTTATTTATTATACCCAGTTTGGCAATAAAAAATGCTACCATTGGTAAGCAAAACGATTCGTTTTCGTTTATACGAAACGGGCATGTCTTGATTGATATCTTCGATAAATGATGGAATCAGGCGTTATTTTGCAGAAATCCATGACCTATAAATATACAACACAATATATATAAAAAAAAAAAAAACAATAAAATATTTAGTGTTAATTCCGCGAAAACAGTTGATCAAGCCTGAATGCAGTATGCAGCACCGCCCTCCCGCCCGCAAATATATGCAAATGCAGAAGGTGCGATTACCAATATGCAACATACTTTCTCTTAGCCTTTCCCAATTATCTTGGGGTCAGCTTCCAGTCTAACCAGATGCGGCTGAATACCAGTATTTTACACAGAGCGACTGCCATCAGTCATCCGCAACCCAGTAACTGGGCAATGCCGATATCCTAAGGTTAAACCGTTTGTCAGACTTTCGGGCTTCTGACTACCCGTAACGACTGTCATAGGTATTCGTATGACACCCGGGACCGACGGCTTAACGTGCTCTCCGAGGCACGGAGGGGTCTCGATGTGTAACAAATGGTCACCCATCCACGGACTGACAATATGCAACATACAAACAAATCAAACCGATACGACATGTGTTTCGCCCCTCCACGGGGCATCCTCAGGAGATATTGACTCGTCGACCGCTTGGACGCGCTCGCGTTTTCGCGGAATTAACACTAAATATTTTATATATGATATTTTCGATGTAAGCAATAAAAGGCCAAACAGTTTGGTATGTAAGTAATTTAAATTCTTGTAGCATCTACCTTAAATATTTCATTTTTCGAAATGTGTGGTACTACTCCTTGCATCCTCCGTGAATGCGTGGACGGCGATTAACAAAAGGAATTTATAAGGCGGATGTCAATGGAAACGCCGGTAGAGGACGTCCTAGAAGGACATACATCGATGTTATTGGTGATGTTCTTCACAAAGGTCAGGTGCGTAGTACTCTCAACCGGCGTGCGTGTATGACAAGATGTATGAATGTGGATGAAGCGAAAGGGGTATGTAAGGGTCGTAGCATGTGGCGTTCTATAGTTTCTGCCTACCCCCATGGGAAAAAGGCGTGAGTTTATGTATGTATGTACTCCTTGCAGTCCAGTTGGAAACGTTCGAACATTCAACAATCAGCAATAAAATATTCTGGACATTCTCTAGGGAAACAACATTGGCTGCAAAGCTGAACAGTCTACTTTAGAATTCTCATAAATACGAGGAAGATAAAATTAAAATGCAAAAAGTTATTCTGCATCGGCCGGGAATCGAACCCGGGCCGCCCGCGTGGCAGGCGAGCATTCTACCACTGAACCACCGATGCTTATACCGACAATATCGAAACATAGTTCTTTTATAAGTAGTATTTAAAGAAGCACGTTTTATAATAAAATGTTCCATTCACTTTTGTGAAATCATCACTTTTTGTACTCATACTTAATGGACGTGATTGTAGAAGAGGTTTTTAAGAAATTATTTGTCTGTCTGTACAGCTAATGATTAAGTAAATACAGGATGTAAACGAAATCATATAATTCCTTCAAACCTTGTGATGTACTGCTGACATAGATTAAACCGGCATGAGATACTTTTGGAATCAATAAAAAAATAATTACAAGAAGTAAACATCTGTTCTTATCGTGAGGCATTTTAGCGCCCCGAGTGAATTGCGCGGCTATCACTCGCCGCATGGTCGTTTAACTCGGGGTGCTAAAATGCCTCACGTTAAGAACACATGTTTACTTTTTGTAATATTTTTTTTATTGAATCCAAAAGTATCCCGTTTAGGGTTAATCTATGTCAGCAGTACATCACGAGGTTTGAAGGAATTACATGATTTCGTTTACACCCTGTATAGTTAAAGGTATAGTATATAGGTAAAGAAGCCGAATGAGGAGCTCGTGGCTAATTACCAACCACGCGGGTCATAAGATTTGCGAGGTTAAGCTTCGGTTGCCGCGGTCAGTCAGTCAGTCAGTGGGTGACCTTCGTTACACATCGAGACCCCCCCCGTGCCTTGGAGAGACCGTTAAACAGTCGGTCCCGGGTGTCATACGAATACCTATGACAGTCGTTACGGGTAGTCAGAAGCCCGAAATTCTCACCTTAGGCTATCGACATTCTGCCGGGGTTGCGGTGCATGGAATCCCGCGACCCCGGCCGTACGGTCAGGAGAAGGAACACCGTTGGTTTTTAGCCGGTAAGAGTCCGGCAGACCCCCTCGCCTTCCCCGGGCGAAGGACATCCATGAGGATTTTCCAACGAGAAAAAAAAATGGCTATCGGCATTGCCCAGTAATTTGGTTGCGGAGATCTGATGGCAGTCGCTCCGTGTAAAATACTGGTATTTTGCCACATCTGATTAGACTGTTAGACTGAAAGCTGATCCCAACATAGTTGGGATAAAGCTAGGAGGAAGAGACGTAAAGAAGAAGGTGAAATTAACGAAGTATAAGTGATCAAGGAGTAAAAATAGGGTAATCTACACTAAGATGCTCGTCAGGCGACTATTCGCTTGATATCTTTCACAACACTCATGAATAGGGCCCTAGATCCCAACAGGGCAGCGCCATGAACATAGGGTGCCAATGGACAAGAACCTCAGGGCCCCAGAGCCTCTAGCTACGACGCTACCCATGGGAAGACTTGGCTATTTCTGGACTTCTCAGTATTCTCTACAGATTAGGAAACAGTATTTAAAAAAAAAGCGTTACCCCATACTAGGATTTCTCCTGTATCGTGGGTGCGTTTACAAACACAAATCTTCACACGCACAAACATCTAGACCCGGAACAACTATCTGTAGGCCATACAAATATTTGTTCCATGCGGGAATCGAACCCACGACCCGTAGCGCAGAAACCAATCGCCACTGCACCAAATGTGTCGTCAATCAGTGTTTCAATTCTCAAAATTACGTTTTTAGTGACGTATTTCTTTCTTTACAAATTCTCTGTAAAAAGTAATTAAATTTAAAATGTAATTAAATCTTATACAATAATTATGAACATTTGAACGTAATGAAAGGTGGATGGTAATACAAGCACGATCATCAATTTGATTCAATAACGACTTTTAGAGTAGTATTTACAAGCATCGGTGGTTCAGTGGTAGAATGCTCGCCTGCCACGCGGGCGGCCCGGGTTCGATTCCCGGCCGATGCATAACTTTTATTTTTTATTTTAGTATTTGCAGTTCTCCTGAACGGGCCTATGTACTTCCGCAAAACCACTACTCTTTTCTTACTATTTTTCCTTTTAATTTACTCAAGTAAATATTAATTTAGATTGAAAAACGACATGCTCTACTTATATTGCGCTCTTCTCCCAGAGTCAAAGTTAAAAAGTCCCACGTGCTTATAATTACACCGGCACCCATACAATTCGAACCGGTACACAGCAATGATGCTTGGCGGCATAAAATAGGTTTGGTGGTAGTACGTATTTCTCCGAACGAGCTCTTTCCGAAGGAATTTTTTATAGAGTTACTTACCTATTATTAAAATTGGCTGGAGGCTCGCCGGTGGATATGACAGCAAACCTCTGACTACCCTTATTTTGTTTTTAAAATAAACGTTTAATGAAAGAAAAAGAAAGAAAGAAAAAAGAAAGAAACAAATTTATTTGGCATGAAAGTAGTCAAACAGACAAAAAACTCATAAGAGACAAAACAAAAGAAAACAAAAAAATTAAAAAGTAGCTGTATGTCTAGAGGCTGCGCCAAATAGGTTCAGTTCAGCATAAATGTCAAACCACTAGTGCCTGACGCTGGACCTATTGTGACGTAACTTATGCAAACCAGTTCCAAATGGATAAATAGCGTGCTTAAATAAATAAACAAATAAAAAATAAATACTGTTGACCTTTAATAACGGATATCTCAGTGGTCATGCCCGTTCATTTAAACCAACATGTGTGTGTTTAAGCACACACCGTCCCAGAAATCACTGGTCAGAAGAAGTGGAGAAGAATTTGCACGAAGTCCAGCTCCCAGATTGGCAAGAGCCCGCGCAATGATAGAAGCAATGGCGTCTTTTGTTTGTCGAAGGACAAGACCCATTTCGGGGTCACCACGCCATCTTAGTAAAGGTTAGACCGCACTGGGCGGAACTGCATCTGCAATTGAAATATTGTATTATGAAATGCAATTGAAATATTGTATTATGAAATGAAATTGAAATATTGTATTATGAAATGCAATTGAAATATTGTATTATGAAATGCAATTGAAATATTGTATTATGAAATGCAATTGAAATATTGTATTATGAAATTCCGCTGCTGAATAGTAAGGTATATCTGATAGGTACATACAATCACGCCTGTTTCCCATTAGAGAGGGGTAGGCAGAGACTATAGATTTCCACCTGTTGCGATCCTGACACACGCTTTTTGCTTCATCTACATTCATTAACCTTCTCATGCATTCTCGTCGGCTTAGAGTGATACCAACCTGGCATTTTTTACAACTAAATTCGACTTTCCATAAGCACCTGTATTGGTTTATGTGTTTTTATTTTGATTGATTTTGAGAACCTCCGCGATTTGTTCGTGGTGCAACACACAATTACGTATAAATAATGTCTGGTCGCGCCGTACCCCGCCGCTCCGCTGCAGTGCAGTAAGTAAGTTTAATGAAGCTTCACGTAGTTAATAATAAACAATTGTAAGCCCCAAGCTCTTATATAAATAGTATAATTTATTTAATGGACCACTGTAAGTGTCCCGAATTACCATATTTCTGTCCAAAAAGGAAATTGTAGGCTAGGAAATTAATTAAAATTATAATTTTATTACTTGCCGCATTCATTAACATTTTTGTCGCTCTTCCTTTAAGGATATAAGACTTTTTTAAATTTTATATTTAAATACTTATAATTTCTTTATCGTGGTGGCGGCCTGGAGGCTGCGGACGAAAGAAGAGATCGTGAACACCAGGTTGAGGGCTCAAAACATGGTATGCATCAATGTGACTGTCAATATCATAGTAGATACTTTCTAAGTTCATCTAAGGGTGGTATGCTACTTGTCCAAAATATCGTTGTCCAATGTATATTTTGATCAAAGAAAATCAAGTCTTAGACAAAGATATTGGACGAGTGGTATATTACCCTTACCTACGTACTAACGGTGAGTCTGAAATCACTAACACGAAGTGTAGGTAAAATAAAAATGAATGGAAACAAAGAATATAAAAAGTTGGGAAAATATACGTCACATCCGAGCATATTGGCCATCGCTCAGCATATCGGCCATAGCGCTCTTTCTTTTTCGTGTGGGTAGTGACTAACCTGGTGTCAGAGTTTATGCCGCCCATGGGCCTCTGACTTGGCTTCACATGCTGACGAGAAATATCTCTCAGGCGTGCGGGTTTCCTCACTGCGGTTTTTCTTCACCGTTTTTAAGCAAGCCATAGCGCTGGTTTTCAGTGACAGCGCTGACAGCCATGGATGTCACATTTCAATAAATGTCCCAAGACATAATGTACCAGAGTGACATAAAGTCCATTACAAATTTAAACGCAGCTCGTAGCTGAACGAATATAGCAAGCGTACTGATCCCTTTAATAAATAAATGTCCGGCGAGTCACGTGTACGTCGCCTTGGCTTCAATATTGTCCCCTACGTTACGTCATCGTGGTTTATTAACTTGTAAGTACGGTTATTATGATTTATTTACGTTGTGTGGATATAATATTTATGTCCTTTCATACCTAAAAGGGCTCTTAGCCTAGGGCCTAGGCATAAACGGGGGCGCAAGCCGCGTAGACAACACAGTTTATTTATAGTCTTATAATCTGTATAGTAGGACAACCGCGTCTACACAGGTGATGGCCTCGCCCGATATCAAAGGCGTTGCCCAAAAGTCAAAGTCAAAGTATTTATTTCAATTAGGCACATAAAAGGAACTTTTGAACGTTAAAGTTACAAAGAAAATAGAATTGATTCTAGTCGCTCCTTCCAAAAGGTAGTTTCGTATGGAGAAGAATGGGCAAGAAACTCCACCGTTTACAATATTTTGTATAGGTACATTAATTATACAATTATTATGTGAAGAAGATGCACCTAGAATAAAATTACTATACACAAAAGGTAAAAATAAATAAAAATGAAACAATGACAAATTAATTATGTGATAGATACATGGTGCTCACATATTTACAAACATTGCAAAAGTATACGTTTTCCCAAAAATTTAAAAGTAATAGGTCAGTGTGTGAGTTTAGGTACTTACTCATAGAATCTAAAATAAATGGCTTTAATAAAACCGACTTCAAAAAAAAGATGAAAAGAATAAAATAATTAGGTACCACATAATAAAATTAACAGTTTTAGAAGTCGGTGCTAATCCACGCTGAACCAAATTGAAGGCACCGACTTCTGAAACTGTTAATTTTATTATGTGGTAATTATTTTATTCTTTTCATCGTTTTTTTGAAGTCGGTTTTATTTTTGTTAAAATGTTTTTTTAATTTTTTTCGTTTTAGTGGCCTTAATTAAAACATGGTTAGACCTACTAAAGACGCTGCTCGTAACATAATCACATCATCACATTATGCGTACTGTTCGTCATTGAGGAGTTCTATTGTCTATCTCCGAAGTTCTTCATCAGATCTTCACCAAATTTAAATGGGACCAATCCGGAAGTGCATCCTTTCAATTAAAAAAATGTATCTAAATCGGTTTATAA
Source organism: Amphipyra berbera (assembly GCA_910594945.2). Classification (NCBI taxonomy): domain Eukaryota; kingdom Metazoa; phylum Arthropoda; class Insecta; order Lepidoptera; family Noctuidae; genus Amphipyra; species Amphipyra berbera. Next base: position 15,925,232 of record OU343128.1, on the reverse strand, counting down.
ATGGCAGAGTTATGAGGTAAAAAACATTAAAAAAAAAACATACAGACGAATTGAGAACCTCCTCCTTTTTTGGAAGTCGGTTAAAAAAATAAATTATTATATTATTATTATTATAATTAGCCTGTACTGTCCCACTGCTGGGCAAAGGCCTCCCTCCATTCCTTCCGTCTGTCACGATTCTGTCCAGTTTCATGCCAATTCTCATTAAAGGCATCCAACTCGTCCCGCCATCTTCTCCGCGGATTAAAATAGCAACCAGTTTGATTTTGTCTAGACTCTAGATTGGAATCAACAGTACCTATGGATTGTAAAACAGTGACTGAACTGTGCTGCCTATGCGATCTGCGTCTCTGTACAGGGTGTAAACGAAATCATGTAATACCTTCAAACCTCGTGATGTACTGCTGACATAGATTAACCCTGAACGGGATACTTTTGGATTCAATGAAAATAAATAAAAGAAGTAAACATGTATTCTTAACGTGAGGCATTTTAGCGCCCCGAGTTAGATGATCGCGAGGCGAGCGATAGCCGCCCAATTCGCTTGGGGCGCTAAAATGTCGCACGTTAAGAATAAATGAGTACTTTTTGAAAAAAAAAATTGAATCCAAAAGTATCCCGTGCAGGGTTAATCTATGTCAGCAGTAGGTAGGTACATCACGAGGTTTGAAGGAATTACATGATTTCGTTTACATCCTGAATACCTAGGCTTCAGACGAGAGGCGCTTTGTCGGGATAGCTGCAGCCGTCGACGTACCAGCGGGTACAGGGGTACTGCGTCGGCATTCTCCGAAGAGTCGGGCAGAGGTGTAGGTATAGTAGTATTTATTTCGCTGTTACATTTAAGGCTCAAAGTATCGTTCATCTGTAAGAGCCCTAACATAGTGTACCTACTCCATACAGTGGTTCCACCAGATTTTGACATTGACACACCCACTGACATGAAGAATGAGGTAGACTTGTTTGAACGGGGCCCAACATTGCCCCATTGACCCATTGACCCATTGACGTAATTTCATGCAACAGCAACCAAGGGGTCACTGGTCAGTGTCCCGTATCTTACAACTATGATAGGGTTCTAAACTGAACCCTCTTAAGACCCTATTTGTAAACTTAAAGTTACGTAATAAATCTTGTACAAGAGGATCCCGGAGTAATCCGTACATCTGTCGGCCATTTTGTTTTGTTAAGCCGTTGCATTTAATAATGTTTGGAAAAGGGCTAAGGGTGAAATAAATTGAATCGTGAACAGAGTAAGCGCGTCTTTTGTCGTTCGATATTTTGTTTCATTAAAAGGAGATTGGAGGGGGTCGGTCCAAATGGCGTCGGATAATGAGACATTTTATTTTAAGCCTCATTATAAAGAGATAAGTACTTTTTTTCTATGGATGGTGGTTTATTGACTAAAGTAAAATAAAAAAAAATATGAATATTCAAATATTTATACAGCGTGTAACCGAAATCATATAATTCCTTCAAACCTCATGAAGTACTGCTGATATACATTAACCCTACAAGGGATATCTTTGGATTCAAAAAAACAAAAATTACAAGAAGTAAACATGTGTTCTTAACGTGAGGCATTTTAGCGTCTCGAGCGAATTGCGCGGCAATCGCTCGCCGCGCGGTCATTAACTCGGGGCGCTGAAATGCCTCACGCGAACATACATCACGAGGTTTGAAGGAATTACCTACATGATTTCGTTTAAACCCTGTATACAGGCCCGGTCTGGCCATACGGGAAAATCGAGCAAAAGCCCGATGGGGTCACACAGTCGGGAGAAATCGAAAGAGTGAGGGGAACGTCAAAAAAAAAAGCGTCGTCCGTCTAATCGCTTGGGAATGAATTTCTTTTTGCCAGCACTGGCCGACCGTCTCTCGAATGCCCGTGCCCATTGCAGGTCCCAGTTCGGCCCTGTCTGTATGTATACATAAACCCACTTTTTATATTATAATTATTATGTCGCTCGAATGCACTCGGAGAGGTGGGCAAAGATCGTCACGCACTGGACACCTGAAGGAGGACGTCGTCGTCGAGGTCGGCCGCGGCGTAGGTGACGTGACGATCTAGACGTGTTTGCGGGACTAGCATGGCTAGAAACGGCACAAAATAGAGAGGTTTGGAAGGCAAAAGGGGAGGCCTTTGCTCAGCAGTGGGACATTTCATAGGCTATTAAAAAAAAAAAAAACACTTGCAAGCGTCTGAGTCAGAGCAGTTCAAACACGTGGTATTTATTTTATAACTGCGTGAAAATGAGATAGCTAGACGCTTCTGACGCATCACGATAAAAGCAAAGCCTGGGATCGAGAAGCCTGAGGGGGGGGCACACATTTCAAGCGGATACGGTTGCAAGGTGTCCAGCTTTTTACAGTCCTGTCCGGCCAAATATACAAGGTTAGTTGGAAAGGGGGTACTAAGCCGAAAGGGTGTTAAAGTACCCATAATAAGGTATAACTTTTGTTCTACAACTTTCTCCAAAACTCGATAGTTTAAGAGAAATTGCTTTTCAAAGATTCAGTAAAAAATATGCTAAAATCTATCTGTCCATAGCTATGATCAGCTATGTTTACTATTTAGGTCATATTTGGAGTCACGGAAAAATCGTCGAATTTTTAAATTTTAACACTTTCTTTAGAACAATCATCAGTGATACATTAAGTGGTCTGCGGCTTAGTACCCCCTTTCCGACTAACCTTGTATACAAGACCGGCTTGTCCGGCTTTTGTTAGGCTGTTGGTCAACCCTGCCAAAAGATGCCGATGATTCATAATCTTTACATAGTATAAAACAAAGTCGCTCCCGCTGTCTGTACGCTTAGATCTTTTAAACTACGCAACGGATTTTAATGCAGTTTTCAGCAATAGATAGAGTGATTCAAGAGGAAGGTTTATATGCCCCACATTAGTATCTACATTGCACCCGCGCAGCCGGGGCGGGTCGCTAGTAACATATAATTAAGAGTTGAGTACCTAAGTCTCAAATTAATAACAGTAATAAATACACAAATAAGTGTCCATTTTATTTTTCTTTAATACCCCATATTTCAAGCGTTCACGGCAAAATGTCTGGCAAATAACCAGCGCGAACTTCCCTTCTTCTGAAGAATTTTGCATCAGCAAATCACGTTTTACATAAAATCTGCTGATTTCTAATAACATCATTTACTTTAAAAGTGAATGGATAATTTTGCTGACTGTACGATACAACATTTTAAATAAAGACTATTTTTAACAGTAAGTATGTAGCATCGGTGGTTCAGTGGTAGAATGCTCGCCTGCCACGCGGTCGGCCCGGGTTCGATTCCCGGCCGATGCATGATTTTTTTTTTTTGAAAAACTTTTATTCACCCATATTGATATAATGGCCATGTACGGTGTCAATTAAATTTTTCAGTCCCACTACAATAATTTGGGCTCAATTAGGTTTTTTTAAGTAATACTTAGGTTGGCTAACAGGCCGACGATTTACCTGATGTAATGTGTCGTCGCCGCCTGTATACATCTCCTTACTGTCAAGGATGATTTCCACCAAACGCCTCGCATCGCATCTGATCGGAACGTACCTATTTTACAATCTTTAAACGATATTAAATCGTGTAGGTACACAGTATTTAAAGTCTATATTACCAAGCCGTACACAGCAGCTTGACCACGAGCGTCTTCCGCGACACGCGATCGTAGCCGAAAGCATGCTGCGACGCGCGTACGGCTCCGTACAGCTCCGTTCGCCTGTCGTCGTATCCGATCGGATCCTTTCGGCTGGCAACACGGTAGGAATGTAACTATTGATTTGTGCCAAGTTAATGGCAATAGGCTCGCCCCCTATTACAGGGGACTTAAACATAACTGGCGAAATGAAGGTGTACTAAAAAAACACATCTGCCGATCCCTTCGGGGAGTTCAAGGCGAGATGTTCTGTATGTTATGTTTTTTATAAATTCTTTAATCTTATATTGTAGTGTTCGGTTATAACTTAACACAGCGATTTTAGCAAGGCGGTAGGTGTATAGGTACAGGCAGGGCGGCGGACATTTTCCATCAGGTAAACCATCGACCTGTTTGTTAACCTACTACATACCTAGCATAACAGCAGTGATAGCCTGGTGGTGTGACCGTTGGACTGCCAAGTCATAGGTCTCGAGTTCGAACCCAAGGCACGCACCTCCGACTTTTCGGATTCATGTGCGTATTGTATAATTATCACTTGCTTAAAAACGGTGAAGGAAAACATCGTGAGGAAACCGGCATGCCTGAGAGATATTTCTCGACGGCATGTGAAGCCAAGTCAGAGGCCCATGGGCGGCATAAACTCTGACACCAGGTTAGTCACTAACCACACGAAAAGAAAGAAGACCTACTACACAAAAAAAAAACCCCGAATAATTGTAGTGGTCCGAAAAAAATAATTGATAGCCAACAGGATACACGGCCATTATATCAATATGAGTGAATAAAAGTTTTTTGAAAAAAAAAAAGGATTATGCATCGGCCGGGAATCGAACCCGGGCCGCCCGCGTGGCAGGCGAGCATTCTACCACTGAACCACCGATGCTACATACTTTCTATTAAAAATAGTCTTTATTTAAAATGTATCGTACAGTCAGCAATATTATCCATTCACTTTTAAAGTAAACGATGTTATTAGAAATCAGCAAATTTCATGTAAAACGTGATTTGCTGATGCAAAATAGACAATAATGATTAGTACCTAGGTACTTACAATTTTGCTATGGCATCGATGACGTATACACATATTAAAAATTAAAAACACAGGTACTTGTGTTTAGAGATCTTTAACATTAAAAAAAAACATTTAAGAACTACCTAAAACAAAAAGATATCTGCATCGGCCGGGAATCGAACCCGGGCCGCCCGCGTGGCAGGCGAGCATTCTACCACTGAACCACCGATGCTCATACCTACTTGACTAAAATACTTATCACAAACATTGAGTCTATAAAAGTAAAAGTGAAGATGCGCAAGAGCACCTTTCACTTTGGGATGACCTCGCTTCTAATATTACGTCAATAAAAATATTAGATCGTCAATATTGTATGTATGTAGGGACGTGTTATTGGGTATTTCCGTGTGGAATTCCGCAGTAGCAGCCCGGAGTTTGGATTTGTGCCAGGTTGATGGCAATAGGCTCGCCCCCTATTAGATGGGACTTAGGTAAACATAACGGTGAAATGAGGGTGTTACTATACACCTCTGTCTAACCCTTCGGGGAATACAGGCGTGATGTTATGTATGTGTAAGTATTTGTTTAAACGTTGCTCCGTTACCCGTCTTTTGGGATTCTCTTGTATCGTGGGTGCGTTTACAGACACAAATCTTCACATACACAAACACCCAGACCCAGAACAACTATCTTTAGGTCATACAAATCCTTGTTCCGAGTGGGAATCGAACACAAGCCGAGCACACAGCCAGTGCGCCAATCGTGTTGTTTCTGGAATAAAATCGGAAGTCGTAAACTTCGGAGTTCAGTATAACAATAAAGTATTTTAGGTATAGCGTTCATAAATTATTTTATTTTCCATGTTCTCCGTAAAATCTTCACTATACCAATTTATTGTGCACGGCAGATTGCCAGCAAAGTTTACGTAAGTAAAAATAATTTTACCAAAAAAAACATTATCTATAAAATTTCACATTTCAATAAAGAATTGAAACCAAATGGCATTTTATGTTGAAATCGAATAAACACTGGAATATGAAATGTTTTTGTAGTGACGCATTTCAAGCGTGAATTGATTCGTAAGAACAAGAATGTTTATGTTTCTAAGTTTAATTAAATTGCGCGATAAGCGGTAATTCGGGTGAAGATAACGATACAAACATACTTTAACGGGTCGCTTGTGATATCCACAGAGTAAGCAGATGTATACAAGGTTAGTCGGAAAGGGGGTACTAAGCTGAAAGGGTGTTAAAGTACTCATAATAATGGATAACTTTTGTTCTACAACTTTCCCCAAAAGTCAATAGTTCAAGAGAGATTGCTGATCAAAGATTTCATAAAAAATACGCTAAATTGTATCTATCCTTAACTATGATCAGCTGTCTGCAGCTGTTTTACGTCATATTTGGGGTCACGGATTAGAAACTCCATTTTCTGTATTCATAACTAAAGCAGGGATGAAGAATTTTTGAAAAAACTAAAATAAAAATATTTTTTCATGAAAAAAAATTAATCGAATTTTTAAATTTTATCACTTTCTTTAAAACAATCATCAGGTGGCCCGCGGCTTAGTACCCCCTTTCCGACTAACCTTGTATAATGAATATTATTGAGGGGTCGTGACTAAATAACAACCGCGCCGATCATTATACGATTTGCGAAGTTAAGCTACGCTTGTTGCGGTCAGTCCGTGGATGGGTGGCCTTTCTATACTCATCGAGACCCCTCCATGCCTGGGAGAGCACGTTGAACCTTCGGTCCCGGATCTCATAAGAATACCTATTACAGTCGTTACTGGTAGCCAGAAGCTCAAAAATCTGATAACCGGTTTAACTTTAGGATATCGCTATTGTCCAGTAACTGGGTTGCGGTGGTCAGATGGCAGTCGCTCCGTGTAAAATACTGGTATTCAGCCGCATCTGGTTAGACTGGAAGCTGACCCCATCGTAATTGGGAAAGAGCTAGGATGAAAAAGAGAATGAAAATTGTACAATCTTTATTCTTTAAGTACGACCATCTTCTTACTTTTGTTTATTTTGTATGGTGGTTTGTTTACGGCGATTTTTGGTACAAAAACAAAGGCAGGCGAACTTCAGGCCCGCAGGCCGAGTGGCCCGTCAACGAATTTGAATTTGACTTTCATTTAAACGGTTAGTTAAATATTGAGGTTTTAGTCAACAAAAATATTAACTTTATAATTTTACTCAATACTCAATACTTTATTGCATTCCATAATGTGTACATATAATAACAATAGTTGGTATGTTAAACATCGAATCAATTATGGACCCTGTCGGGCACAGCAAAGTTAATTTTTCAATAGGAGAGAGGATGAAGTCGCTTTTTGTTAAGAAAAAGTTAAATATTGAATTAAAATAGTAGTATTATTTGCTTTTATGGTATTTATATTTTATATAATTATTAATGTATTTGGATTTAAGTTATCGCAAGATTTACATTATTAGCACTATAAATTATAATAAACTAAATATTTAATTTTAATGAGTCTTGTAGAATGATAATATATTTAATTGTGTAATGATTAGTAAGTAAATTTAAATTTTATTGTATATTATAATATTATATAATTTACATATTTTATTTGACATTTTAAATTAACAGTATTTTTGTATTTTAAAATAATTTTATATTCAAAAGTGAAATTTAAAATGAAATGTTGGTATTATGTCAAAACGGTTTTTATTGTTGTTGAAATTTATCGCTAAAATATTCGTCAATAGTGTATTAGCTTTTGATTATTAGAAATTGTTTTAATTTTTTGATGAAGATGTTATATGCACCTATTTATATTTTTATTTTATAACTTATACTTTTTATTTGACAGACTTCGTTCTGTCAAAAGTTGTTGCCCTGTTGTGGGAAAAGAAAAGTGTTGTTTTTACTATTATCCATGCAATTTTGATGTTTTTTCTCTCTATAAGAACCTTCCTTGAGGAAGGATTCCTTCCTTGATAAGGAATATATTTAAAAAAAATTGCTGCATTTTTATTTCTATAGATTGATCAGCGATGCTTGATCAGCTGAGAAAACTGTTTCAGATTTACAACAAAAAGCTTTTCTGAGTTGTTCCTCTTCTTTTCGTGTGGTTAGTGACTAACCTGGTGTCAAAGTTTATGCCGCCAATGGGCCTCTGACTCGGCTTCATATGCCGTCGAGAAATATTTCTAACACGATGTTTAAGCAAGTAATAATTATACAATACGCACATGAATCCGAAAAGTCAGAGGTGTGAGTCTTAGGTTCGAACTCGAGACCTATGACTTGGCAATCCGACGGTCACACCACTAGGCTATCACGGCTGAGTTGAGATGTTAATAAAAAGAAATAACCTGGTCCGATACGACATGTGTTTTGCCCCTCGTCGACCACTTGAGCGCGCTTGGCTGATTCCATTATTTATATCATATAATATTTTATGATAAAACTGGTCTACTTATTTTACTCTAATAGTCTTCCTAAAAGTCTGACAAAACGGTCCAAGTGTAACTTTTTAACTAGGTACATCCGCGATTTTTCCAAGTTAGCGCGTCTAGTCTTCAGTCGAGTCGCTTCGGCATTTCCGCGAAGTTCCATCTAGCTTTTCAGACCCTTACTTTAGTTAGACCAGCCATACTTAACCTTTAAAAAAAAAGAAATAATAATTTTATTTCAAACAAAATACTCCATTGAAACTTAACCCCATAACTGCATACCTATCACTCAATGACGTCACCACGAACCCGTTAGTAAGTTGTAGAACGCTCGTTTGCCACCTAAATGTCTTTAATGTAATGTGAACACGTTCGTGCATACTTATCTCGCCGCCCCGAGGCGGCTAAAGGTGTGTTCAGAAGAAATGAGAAAAAAGAGGATCCGAAGTTTTTGGTTTTCGTTTTTTTTAACAGTTCTCCACGTCTTTTATGTAACGCCTCGTCTACATCGGACAAGTTCGAGTTCAAGTTGCGATACATGTGCTGTAACATTTTACTAGGGCACAAGTGCTGGACATGGTGGAGCTTGTTGCTAATTAGAAACCGCGTGGATCATACAATTAGCGAAGTTAACAACCGATCTAATCTTAGGATACCGACAATGCCCAGTAGTTGGGTTGCGGAGGTCTTAGGCCCGGACTCCACCAAAGCGGAGATGTGCGGAGAGGAGAGGAGAGGAGATGTGTCGTAAACAACCAATAAGATTTTGTTATTTACACATCTCCTCTAAATAACGAAATCCTATTGGTTGTTTACGACACATCTCCTCTCCTCTCCGGACATCTCCGCTTTGGTGGAGTCCGGGCCTAATGGCAGTCGCTCCTTGTAAAATACTGGTATTGAGCTACATTTAGTTAGACTGGAAGCTAAGAACATCCCTGTACCAATTTCTGTCATTAATACTACAATTGGCAAGCATGTACTGTGCAGCGCATTCCCGCATAGGTATCTCGGTTTTTTGCTTTTCATTTTTCATAAAATTATTTCAAAAAACCTTCTCGCAAAACAAATGGTTTGAAGAATTCGTCACGTGTGAACACACACTAACCGTGCGGATTTAGATACAGGGGGAGGTTCTTTGAAATACGTTTTGGTTCTTTGAAAATGGGTCGTCTTTCGTTTGAGTCTTTTGTGTTTTTTTCCCCTTTTGTCTCTCATCTCCTACCTTCTAAATGTTTCATATTTTTAAGTAAATGTTTTCTTTTAAAACGACGCCTCCGTTTCAAGTGTTTCTGACAATACTCATCCCTTTTCAACGAAGGGGGTGAATTTACATAAATCCTTTTTGACAGATACTTGGGACGAGAATGGAATAATCCTTTCGCTTGATATTTCGGTGGTGTCAAAAACACGTGGCGGAATATTTACCTATGTTTTCGAAGAAGGCTAAACTATTTTTGATAATCGATGGGTCCTACGTATAATGGTGCAAGTGTAAAAACACAACTTTATAGAAGAGCGGTTTAAAGATCTTAAATATTTATTATATCCCGTATAAAATAATACTGTTATTTCCATTCGTTTGCAAATTTGTAACCACGAAACTATCTACATATAAAAAAAAAATTACTAAAATATCGGTGATTTGAAGGTGATTGATGTAGAAAAGTGGATTTCGCATTTTTGCGGGTTGTAGATACCAGTATACGCTGGACCCGTCGGATTGGTCTGAGATCTTGGTGGTCACAAATGTAAATACTTGCTATTATTAAAAATCAAATAACATGAAATTATGTAAATAAATGAAATGTGGTGATAACATTGAATATCGAAGCGATAAGTGCTACAGTATTTAACTTGAATAATGCTTTATGCCCGGTTCCCATAAACACAAACGAATCGTTTTGCTTACCAATGGTAGGATTTTTATTGCTTAACTGGGCATATTAATTTTACCTGTGATAGCTACTTTCATATGGGAGAGTCTACTATGCAAAGCCTTTGCTTCATTATTGGTAAATATAAATGATTCTCAATTTTAACCAATAACGCTCTGTAAATTATAGCAATCGGCCATAAATCTATGAAACCATAACGACTGTCATAGATATTCGTATGACACCCGGAACCTACGGTATAACATGCTCTCCGAGGCACGGAGGGATCTCGATGCGCAACGAGCGGCCACCCATCCATGGACTGACCGCGACAAGCGCAGCTTAAGTAAAGCTAGTCATTGCGGAACCCGATAAGAGACTTAACTACCAAAATGGCTGAGTAGGTACCTAAAATTGAATAATGAAAAATATTCAGTGGAAACCTGTGGCCTGGCATCATTCCAAGTTTGGAAGAAGAATTGATAACTCAACGCTGACATGACAATGAAAATCTTTGCTTATCTCGCAAATAAATGTATTTTCTTAAGGCTACTGCCAACAAATATATCTTTATCACACTGCTGCAATCTTTTAACACCGTATTTTATCATTTATATAAGTGGAACTTGGTACTGGAATTGCTAAGTTGTTGTTGAAATGTCACATTGTAGCTGAAATGCTAATTTGTAGTTAAACTGTTACGTTTTAGCTGAAATGCTAATTTGTAGTTAAACTGTTACGTTGTAACTGAAATGCTAATTTGTAGTTAAACTGTTACGTTGTAACTGAAATGCTAATTTGTAGTTAAACTGTTACGTTGTAACTGAAATGCTAATTTGTAGTTAAACTGTTACGTTGTAACTGAAATGCTAATTTGTAGTTAAACTGTAACGTTGTAGCTGAAATGCTAAGTTGTAGTTGAAATGTTACGTTGTAGCTGAAATGCTTCGATGTAACTGAAATGCCAAATTGTAGTAGCTGAAATGCTGCATTATAGCTGAAAGTTACATTGTAGCTGCAATGTTACATTGTAGTCGCTGAAATGCTGTATTGTATCCGAAATGTTATATTGTAGCTGAAATGCTACGCGATAACTGAAATGCTGCATTGTAGCTGCAACTTCCATCATGCAGCACATCCATCATGCTACGTTGTAGCTGAAATACTACCTTTTTGCTTTGCCTTAGCTTTTTGCGGTCTTCTGGCTGCTACGTACGCAACTAAGGGAACGTACCCATACTACGTGACCCATTCAGGGGGGGGAGGGGGGTCCTCCAAATACCACGCTTGGTCATAGGGGCGGGGGAGGGGGCTTAGGTTTTCGTCACGTAGTCTATATCCTCTAGGGAAATCTCGAGTTTTTTCGAGCTATATTTAAATATGGCGCGCAGAGTTTAGCGCTTTTTGAACTCACAGGTGGTAACACGCGCACATATGAGTGAAATATTTCTTTTTTTAACTTTCTGTTTGCAAAAAATGATTTAAAACCATATTTATACATTACCACGTGAAAACTAGAGGGGGAGGGGGTGGGGGGTATTGGCATATACTACGGGTGGTCACCGAGGGGGGAGGGAGGTATAAAATAGTAAAAAATGGGTCACGTAGTATGGGTACGTTCCCTAACCTACATCCTCCCGACTAAAACTCCTTTGAGTTTGAATAATTCATAAATAGTCCGAAAAATTGGTCTTTAGCCATATTGAAAGTAAATCAATAAGCATTAATTAAACCTAAAATATAATCGTTCTGCGGCCAAACATAAATTATGGATCATTATCGCAGATATTGTAGATTAGCTTTTATATTATACCTATGTCTTTTTGTGCAATATTCACAAATAAGGTTCACAGCTAAACATTTGATCTTTCACACAATTTGACCGGTGCGTGCTAATTAATATTAGTAATCCTATAAGGCATAAGTAATACCGCGAGCTAAGATGTAAGTACTCGATCTCAATTTAGCCAGGTAACATTACTAGGTGTAATCTCAGCGAGGTTCCAGATGAAATCTAACCAATTCAACCCTAAGATGAGCAAAGTATAATATTACTCAGTCCGAGTATGATATTCCACTTGGTCTTTCTCTCTTATGAATATAATGCCGTGGTAAAAAGGTTGGCCATCAGTCAGCAAGATTGGCAGCAGAGCTGACTGCCCAGGATGCGAAGAACGTACTTAATTAAGTACCAACACTCAGAGAGGCTATTTTAATGCAATCCATTCACACTACATTAAGAGTACGTTCTCTTTCATTTAGAAAAAAAGTTAATATTCAACAACAAACAAAATACTTTTTCATATCCCTTTTTTTTAAATCACAGTCATGATTGTCATGTGATACCTCAGCTGGAGTCCGCTCGAGGCGCAGAGGATAATAACAAAAAGATTTTTCAGCAAAAGCCGAGGATTAGGTGAAAAAGGCGTCTCGTATGAACGAGGAAGCGGAATTTTAATAAGGTTTTATCATATACGTGCATTACCATATATATACGCGCCAAATGTGATGTCTGTTTGTATGTATGTATATCTATAGTAGCTATGGGACGCAAGCTGCAGTGGCGATGCTTTTACCTTTTTCCATAAGTGTCTTTTCAAAAAATCTTTATTTAGTACTTCTGAGTTGTGTTGCAGGGTTAAATCATTTAATTACTTTTCTTAAAAAAAATGGCCCTCATCAGGATTGCTCCCGTATCGAGACAAATCTCACATGCACTAACACCAAGGACATCTATCCATACAAACATTTGTTCTGTGCGGGAATCAAACCCGCAACACATAGCGCAGAAAGCCAATCATTCAATGCTTCGCCTTTGATTCTGAACTAATAAAACATCAAACACAACATTTTGACATTCACTTTATGACACATATTTTCTGTAAGAATCTTTATCCTCGCTCATCTCCCGCTCATTCCTCGCGCAGCTGCCGCTACAACCTCGTCTATTTAAGTATTTACATAACAACGTTAAAGGTGGCACGGCAGTGCGATTTATTTTCTCTAATACGACCATCAATTTGGGTTTCTCTCTGAAATCGGGACAATTATTTTTTGGTGGCTGTAGACGGTTCGTTTACCTGTTTAATGGTCTACCCCGAATTTATTGATAGATTAAAATGTAGGTGATGTTTTATAGACAGGTTTATTATAATGATCATTCTGTGAGAGTATTGATTGGTACCGAAATAAAAGCTTAGGTTCGTAAACAATAAGCAACCTTATTTATTGTATACCCTAAACCCCAAAATGGGGTCCTTGTACTCATTATTATGAACAACTTTTAATACGGGACCAAAACAAAAATAGCGAAAATAAAACTGTTGTCCTATACATTTGTTTGTCCTATTTATTTGTTTTGACGACACGTTTGGTGCAGTGGATAAGCGATTGGCTTCTGCGCTACGGGTCGTGGGTTCGATTTCCGCACGGAACAAATATTTGTATGGCCTACAGATAGTTGTTCCGGGTCTGGGTGTTTGTGCATGTGAAGATTTGTGTCTGTAAACGCACCCACGATACAGGAGAAATCCTAGTGTGGGGCAACGTTTTTTAAAAAAAGAAAAAAGAAAGAAAGAAAGAAAGACATTTAGTCCAGTTATGTGAACATAAATGTATAGCTGACTTTTTTTTCTCGATTTCATGGTTGGTCCTATAGTAAAAGTTGTTCATAATGATGAGTACAAATAACCCCTTTCAGGTTTAGGGTATACAGAAAATAAGGTTGTATATTCTAAGAATAAAAATTTATATTAGAATAAGTTAAATAGCTTGGATTCCGTTATGTACTGTTGTAGTAATAGAGAACTAAATAGAGTTTTGAACATAATTTTACTTTGTACAAACAAAATAAATAGTACACTACTGTAAAGAAAATGACTACAGATTTGCTACAACACGCAATTAGAAATAATTATTTACACAGCTGCGCACGCTCACGTATTCATACGCTTTAATATACTTATATTCTATTTCATATACCATTAGAGAAAAGTAGCCGACCTATGCACGAATATCTTTTGAACCATTTCTTCAAATATAGTTTCACCTAGGGTTGCAATCCGTCCGGGTTTCCCCGTATTTGTTCTAGTTTAGAGGGCATCCAGGAGCGTCCGAGCGGGGCTTCATTTGTAGTCCGGGTTTAAAAATTTAAAAATGACTAAATTTAATTTTAAGGTCTGAAAATAAATAAAAAGGTGATTTATGACATTTTCAACTGTTTTTTATTACACTGACTATGTTTAAAAAACCCTGTTAACTTGTACGGGTTCTGGACTCTAAAATCCGGGGTATTCACGCCTCCTGTCCTGGTTACCAAATTTTAGAGATGGCAACCCTAGCTTCTCCTCATCTTGATTGACCGTTAAAGTAGGTACTTACGTAAAAATATTTTACTGTGTAGTCTCTGCTGGAAGCAAACACGTTATTAATTTCAATACGTTTCTTTGCTATCATGGATCTTTATTATCCGTCCTTGGAATAAATTGGCAACAATTTTTTTGTTACGTTTCATATTTCGCAGTATTGGTAACCTTCTAATAATAATGACCACAGCAATTAATAAAATACACACTTCTTTTTAACCAAGAACACAAATCTTTACTTGTCTAATATTATATGAAAGTATAAATATTGATGAAAGCTTGGAAAATTTCAGAGTTATGAGAACGAGAATGAATTTAGTCGGAGCGGGCCGAAGCAGGAAAGTTCCCGTGGTCGCCGATATACACCATACATTATTCAATAAGTCTATCCCGAGTGTGGGGCCCCAAAACAAGCAATGTGGAAATGCTAGCAATTTTAAGTTCGCAAAGTAGTAAACTGAGCGAAGTTGTACTCTCAAGAAATAAGCCGAACCTTTTTATTTTTAAACGTACGATGCGAATAAAAACTTAGGAAGTCTTTTGGATAAATATGTTTGCATTAAGTCTATGGTTTGCATTAGAAAATAAAAGACACTTGGAAAACTAGAGATAGCTACCGTAACAAAATATTAATAATATATTACGATCGATACGTTCTGATATTCTTTTCAAATTACTAAGTAAAAGATAAGTATAAGATCGATGTGTTATTAAAAAGGGGGAACCCTGTCAGGTCTAACAGTGTTTTTGTTACATACCGTAGGTATAACTATCTGAAGTTTTTTATTATTATCTATAATAATATTGAAATAAAACACATTATAACATAATATATGTTAATATTTAAGAAGAAATACAATGTATCAACAATAATGATCGCCCTACACAACCGTGTAGCCACAACCGTATAAAAATCTTCATGTAAGTAAATGCATTTTTAATCAAAAACTATCAATATGAACTGACTATGAACAGAAGTTATGAACTAAGAACATCATCATCATCAGCCTGAAGACGTCCACTGCTAAACAAAGGCCTCCCCCTTAGACCGTTACATCGCACGACAATCCGCCACTTGCATCCATCGGTTGCCCGCGACTTTCACAATGTCGTCGGTCCATCTAGTGGGAGGCCTACCTACGCTGCGCTTTCCGATTCGTGGTTGTCACTCAAGAACCTTTCTTCCCCATCGGTTATCGGTCCCTCGAGCGATGTGGCCTGCCCATTGCCACTTCAGCTTGCAAACCCTGATAGCTATGTCGGTGGCTTTGGTTCTTCGGCGAATATCCTCGTTCCGGATTTTATCGCGCAAAGAAACTCCGAACATTGCTCTCTCCACTGCCCGCTGGGTGACTGATTTTCTACGAACTACGAACACAAACCAGTAAATTGGAACATAGATTGAGGAAGAACAAAAACACGTGAAAAATTTATAAGACTAGCTTATTTTAAGGCTCCAATCTCAAAAGATAGTAAGGAAGCTTGGTCCCATCTCTTGGCCCGACCAATTGTACGGTGAATAGACATTCCAATTTAGCTGAGGCGAACTAACCCCGACAACTTTTAGTATAAGCTGACACAGATTTCTTTCTATTAGCTCTCGAAACACGTACTATTAATGTATGGAACGTGACGGTGTTTTAATTAAAAGATTGACAGGAAGAGGAAAAGATACTGATACGTATAGAAATGAAAATGTCTTAATAGGGCAATCTTTCTTTCCTATGGGTGTGGTATTAACAAGAAAAGGTCGCCAGGCTCCGACTCTGGGGGACAATTCTAGTAACAGAAACTTTGATTAATCGCAATCGAACTGAAGTCGATTAGTTCATTCAAGACAGTGACAAGGCCAAAGAATCAACATTGCCATACAACGTGGCAATGCTGCCAGCCTATTGGGCACTTTTCCGGTTGACAGCGATGCGGACGAATTTTTTGATGCCCTTTGATTGTTTTACCTTATATTTGTATTATAGTAGTTAAGGTTTATATTGGGATAATTCTGTAAAATTATTTTATTCTCAAATTAATAAAAATTCAAGACAGTATTCGTTTATAATAATCTGACAAATTGTTTGACAACAAAAACGAAACCAATCATTTTGACAGTTTTGCTAAATGAAAACTGACTGACTGGTTGGTTTTGATTATAAAGGTTTATGCACACACGTCAGTCACGTCAACGTCAAGTCGCCGATCAGTCACGTCAACTTCAGGAACGTGACGTATGTGAACAAATAGTCACAGCAACGCAAAGTCCATGCTTCGTTCATAGCAATACACGTTTTGACTTGCCGGTGACGCGACGTTGACTGAGACGCGCCGGTAGTGACGTGACTGATGTGTGGAGCCAATGTCCTACAACTTCTACGTTACTATACCTAGTCTTGCCATAAATATTGTCACGAAGATTTTTTTTTTATTGCTAATAATATTTATTACTTTTACAGTGTGTTAGTTTAATACATAAATATAAAACAATTTAAAATATAAAAAGCTTATTCGATGTGGTCTCCATTGGCTGCAATACAGTCCTTTAAACGTTGAGGCCAGTTATCAATAGAAGCACGCATTCTTTCCATGGGAAAATTCTTCACTGCCAATCGTATGGATTGTTTTAGGGACTCCAAATTATCATGGCGTTTAGAGCAAGCCGTACTCTCTAAAACTGACCATAAATCATAATCCAGCGGATTAAGATCGGGACTAGACGACGGCCAGTCTTCAGCTCTGATGAAGTCCGAAACGTTCACTTCCAACCAAGACTGCGTGGACCGAGCTTTATGACCCGGCGCCGTGTCTTGTTGGAAGGAACATACTTGTTTATTGAACATGGTGTTGTTAAGGGGATTAACTACCTTCTCAAGAATGGTATCTTGATACACTTGTGCCGATGTTTTGATACCTATCTTTTTCACAAAAACATGGCTCAGTCACTCCTTCATAGCTAACACCCCACCAAACCATCACTGAAGTCGGATAATGCCCACGTTGCACTCTGTCGACTAATTGGGAAGCTTCCTTAGAGCTTTGAGCATAAATACGGTTATTTTGTTTGTTAAAATGTTGCTCAATTGTAAAGATTTTCTCATCCGTAAACAAAATTTTTCTGTGACCTCCCTTTGCGTACCGCTTCAGTAGTTGTTTCGATTTTACCACCCTATTCTTTTTTAAATTATCAGTTAAAAAATGACCAGTGCGTCTCTTATAGGCTGCAAGTCATAAGTCATCTTTTAAAATACGCGATATGGTTCTGGGTGCTATCTTCATCTCCCGAGATAAAATCTTTTGCTTTCGAATTCTTTCCCTTACTGCTTTGACTACCTTTTTCGTACGAACACTACGTGGACGGCCAGATCTTTTTCTGTCACAAACAGAGGAGGTCTCATTGTACCTATTAATAGCCCGGTACACAAACATTTGGCTAATACCAAGCTTATGGAGAGTTTTAAAAATTGCATTTGGCTCCATACCAACTTTGTGTAATGCAATCACAGCGATTCGGTTCTCTTTATCACCCCACTCCATTTTAATATCGCAAAATATTGTACAATGTATTGGCGCCAAAATTAGAAAACTCAATGAACAATCGTATAAAAATGACAGATTCCAAATTCAAATGTAATATCTTTCTTATTTTTAATTGTAACAGTATTTATGGCCAGACTAGGTATTGTTTGACATGACTGATCGGCGCGGCGACTTGACGTTGACGTGACTGACGTATGTGCATGAACCTTTATTTGCGATTTGGCAACATTTTTTTGTAGAATCTGATTTGTTTCGTTTTAAGATATGTTGCAGAGCATTGAAAAATAATCAGCCCGTATTTTTTTTATCGGCCCAAATTCTTATTTAGTGGGGGAAATCGGATTTTACTAGGAAAGGCCCTGGGGATTTTTGTTTTTATTAGCTCACTCTTACTCATAGATGATTAGGTATAGTATCTGCACCGTGCCTTAACTCCTTTGTTGATTAATGTCTAAGGTTTACAATCTTATGTTCCTCAGTACATGCTAGCTAATTAGAAGCTCAGTAATTTAACCAACTAACTCACTGTAACATATCTTAAACAACGTTGCACTAAACCTCAATTTATTGCAGGTACAGTCGACGAAAGAGATAGGTGTATACCTACACGCCGCTGACACGAGCGATATGAGAATAGCTCATGCCGTGGTGAAAAGTCAGCAAGATTGGTAGCAGGGCTATAAGTATCGTCATTCATAGAGGCCCCTTTCAAGGCCGTAGCCAGGAATTTTGTTCGAGGGGGGATTGAACCCCTGAACAAAAAAAAACAATTACAATAACTAGGGAATACATTTTAAACGTAATTTAATTGTCTGAGTTTTCGTTGTGGGGGGGGGGGGGGGTTGAACCCCTAAACCCCCCTGGCTTTGCTCTTGGCCCCTTTCATGCATGTCAAGCAACTAATTACATTCGTGTTTTAACAGATCTATGCGTGTGTTAAGTTGCCAAGGCCTTGCCATTGCTTGTTAGAGCGTGTCTTGTGCGTAAAAAAATATTACGTACACAATAGCAATGATATTTGCCTCCGTAATGCTTTGATATTTATTGTTTGCTTGTATACTTAACTCTTTTGTTGGCTGTACTTACAGAGCGCTGCACGAATTTCTGTACAGTACACAAATAAAGTCCTTACAATACGGATGTAGGAGATTTCTCAGGAAATAGGATGTTATGGAAATATTTTCATTTTGAACTTACCTGTAGGGTTGTACGATGCAAATTGAAAATGTTCTCTTATAAAAACAGGTTTGTTGTACAATGTGCAGAATAAATATGGAAACATTTGTACGTTTTAAACAAGATTTCAATTACTGAAGGAAATGTATGTTTGTGTTGTAAGTTGTGAAAATTTTAAACATTAATTTAATATTGTGTTGGTCCCGGGTGTTATA
The DNA here is from genome assembly GCA_910594945.2 of Amphipyra berbera. Taxonomy (NCBI): domain Eukaryota; kingdom Metazoa; phylum Arthropoda; class Insecta; order Lepidoptera; family Noctuidae; genus Amphipyra; species Amphipyra berbera. The sequence continues at coordinate 15,905,957 of OU343128.1, read as the reverse complement.
CGAATACCTAACAGACGCTACGGGAAGTCAGAAGCCTGAACGTCTGACAACCGGTCTAACTTTAGGATATCGGCTTTGCCCAGTAACTGGGTTGCGGAGGTCTGATGGCAGTCGCTCCGTGTAAAATACTGATATTCGGCCGCATCGGGTTAGACTGGAAGCTGAACCCAAAAATAGTTGTGAAAAGGTGTTAACTGCTGTCTGCTTGTGTGTCTGCTAATAACAAATTGCGATCGCCAATCCGTCCACCGACTGTGGTACTAGATGTTTGTAGTGATGATGAAGACGAGCTGATATGATGAAGGTACATACTTAACAGGTCCAGTTGAAAGTATTTTGTGTCGTTATTCTGTGTCGGAGATTGAACAACTTTCGTTGTACAAACGATGACACGTTTGGTGCAGTGGTTGAGCGATTGGCTTCTGCGCTGCGGGTCGTGGGTTCGATTCCCGCACGGAACAAATATTTGTATGGCCTACAGATAGTTGTTCCGGGTATGAGTGTTTGTGCATGTGAAGATTTGTGTCTGTAAACGCACCCACGACACAGGAGAAATCCTAGTGTGGGGCAACCTTTTTTTTTAAAACAAACAAACAAACAATTTTTCGAAAATCGCGTATTTTGTTTATTTGTTTCCTTATAAATCATTTTTTTTATATTTTAGCACTCTGTATATCCATTTTGTCCGTTACTATGTCTCAAAAACACTTTATTTTCTTTCTTTTTTCTTTCTAACACAGCGACGCCGGTCGGATGTCAGAAACGCAACTACTTAATTAAAATATCAGACGATAAATAATTGCTATACGACAAGCGACCGCCACTGTATTTTCCATTCATAATGGATACGAACCGAATCATCATTTATTGGTTTGTTTTCGCTGCACGCTGCTCACTCCGCCGATATCCAATCAAAACAATTAACAGTATTGTTTCCGAGCAAATAGTACAGCTAATTGTTGCTGTGTAAATGTTGTTTAAATTAAGCGCTGAAAATGTATTGTTTACGTATGTAAATAGCATTGCAAAGTATGTAATCTTTATAAGTTGAAATATAACGGGTCGTATACAAGGTTAGTCGGAAAGGGGGTACTAAGCCGCGTGCCACTTAATGTATCACTAATGATAGTTTTAAAGAAAGTGTTAATATTTCAAAATTCGATAAAAAAAAACCATGCTGAATTTTTATTTTAGTTTTATCAAAAATTCTTCATCTCGGCTTTAGTTACGAATTCAGAAAATGGAGCTTCTAATCCGTGACCCCAAATATGACTTGAAATTTACACACAGCTGATCATAGCTGAGGATAGATAGAATTTAACGTATTTTTTATGAAATCTTTGAACAGCTATTTCTTGTAAACTAATGACTTTTGGGGAAAGTTGTAGAACAAAAGTTATCCATTATTATGGTTACTTTAACACCCTTTCGGTATTAGTACCTTCTTTCCGACAAACCTTGTATAATCTACGGGTCACCGATGATGGTAAAAAAATCCACGTCATACGAATTATTGTGCCAGAACATTTACTGGACAAAATTCCAATCCTGGAATTTGGCTGAAAACCAAACTAAAGAATTAATTTAGTCCCTACATGAAAAACAAAGCTAGAACCTCAAGCTTGGCAGCCGTCCTTGAGATTGTTATGCCTAGCCTTTTGCTCAACTATGTTGTGGTCAGCTTCCAGTCTAACCAGATGCGGTTGAATACCAGTATTTTACACGGAGCGATTGCCATCTGACCTCCGCAACTCAGCTACTGGGCATTCCCGGTATGATAGGGTTAGACCGGTTGTTAGATTTTCAGGCTTCTGATTACCCGTAATGACTGTCATAGGTATTCGTATGACATCCGGGACTGATGGTTTAACGTGCTCTACAAGCCATTACATCAAACAGATTTAATCTAATCACTTCCGAAGTAAGTTTCAAACAAAAAATCTAGTTTAATTTAGTTCGTGACGTAAGCTAATGGCGTCGGTGAATTTACGCCCTCATTCTAGTTTTACCGAAGTTCGGAACTCCGGCCGCGGCGACCAACTTGTTCGAACTACACGCGTGCTTTATAATATATTTTGGTGGTACCACTTAATGCTGTTATGGTGGTTAAAGTTGAAGTTTTGTTTTGATAAAGGCTGTAAGTTTTATGGAGGTTATAGTCATGGTAGGTTAGTTTGCTATACGGGTTAGGAGGGTGATAAAATCTGACGATAAGGTGATTGCTACACATTCAATACAGGAAACTAAATCATGTAATTCCTTCAAACCTCGTGATGTACTGCTGACATAGATAAACCCTGAAGGGGATATTTTTGAATTCAATAAAAAAAAGTTACATGAAGTAAATATCTGTTCTTAACGTGACGCACCCCGAGTTAAATAACCGCGCGGCGAGCGATAACCACGCGGTTCGCTCGGGGCGCTAAAATGCCATGTTTACTTATTGTATTTCTTTTTTATAGAATTCAAAAGTATCCCGTGCTGGGTTAATCTATATCAGCAGTACATCACGAGGTTTGAAGAAATTACAAGTCATGATTTCGTTTACACCCTGTATTTACGATATTTGTATCGCGAGCCTGGATTGTGAAGTTCAGAAGCTGAATCGTTGGTCTAGTGGTGGCAAGCGCGACTGTTGATCGTGAGGTCCTATGGGTTCAATCCCCAAGTAGGGCAGTGGTATTGGGTTTTTCCGAGTAAAATTCTTCAGTAGCAGTCCGGAGTTCAGATTTGTGACTAGTTGATGGTAATAGACTCGTCCCCTATTACAAAGGACTTAAACATAACGGTGAAATGAGGGTGTTACTATACGCCTCTGCCCACCCCTTCGGGGAATACAGGCGTGATGTTATGGTATATGTTTATGTTATGTTTAAGATCGGTGTATTGTATTTTGTCGAGTTACGTGAACATAAATGTAGGTATGTAACAGCAAATTTTTTTCGCGATGTTATTGTTGGTCTTATAGTGATGAGATGAGACAGCTGACAGGGAAGAGTGGAAGAGAAAAACATATTGCGCCGACCCCAAGTAACTTGGGACCAGGGCAGGAAGATGATGATTGTTGGTCCTATAGTAAAATTAATTCATAATGATGAATACAATGACGCCTTTTCGGGTGTAGGATATACAAAAAATAATGTTGCATATCACTATATAGGATCGCGATCCAAATGAGGGTGATCCAGCATTGAACGTGTAGCATGTGCCTAAGAATTTTATTTACGTACTTAAATCCTTACTTGTGCCTGCCCTTTAAGGGGTCCTGCAGGGTACTGTATTGAGAAAGTATTGTCATTTATCAAGAAATCACCAATAATAGTGTGTATCGACAATAGCTCTCTGCTAGTCTTCGTACATAATTTAATTAAATTAAAAGTAGGAACATAATTAACTACCAGTTTCGCTTTAATGAGAAACGTAGAACATCTGTTTCTCCTTCTACGTAATTTGTGAAAGTCGAGTAGGAAAATTTGATTAGTACTGGCTTTGAGACGAGTAGACGGAAACCTATTGCATCCTAGAAGTAGAACCTTATATATTTCTTAGTGTAAGGGCGATAGAATCAGCTAGTCAAAGACGAGAAAATGTATTACAAAATCTGTGTAAGTGCCCGTTCGCACAGGGGATGCGTTTCAACGGATCCGTTTTTAACTTATCCGTCGGTACTGGATTAGTTGTTCACACCTGTACCGACGGATCCGTTAAACAAATGACAGATGCGTCGCATCTGGTAGGCAGGATACGATAAAAACAACAGATCGTGTGTGAACGCACTCATACTTCTCCATACATCTTCATGTACGGATTCGTTTTTTATTCTGTTCTAGCATCCAGTTTTTGATGACAAAACGGAACATGTAAAAATGTCGGACCAGTATTTTTTACTGGATTCGGAATACTGTCGTGTATGTGAACTCGTTCATACAATTAAAGGTGCACTCACCAAAATAAACACGGATCGGTTAAAACGGGTCCTGTAAACAGTTTCTGTGTGAACTAGCTGTTACTTTTATTTCCAAACGGTTATATTATTATGTAATTCTTTGTTATAATGTTTACGCTACCCTACGTCCTGGCGTCCTACGTGCAGGCCAAAGGCGTCTCCAAAAAGGCGGGCAATGCAGCACTAAAGGCAAAAATTAAAGATTCAGAAATTTAACACATTATTGTGATTTTATCGAACTGCTTGCAGTGGCGAGATGGGCCGATGATATTGTAAAAATTGATAGTCAAACCTGGACACGAAAGGCACACTTCAAGGGAGGCCGCACAGCAGTGGGATATTGAAGGCTGTAGATGATGATGATGAATCTCTACCATCACTTGATCGATTGGGACGGGCGGTGGCTGACTGGCGGGGGTCCAGGCCTATAAAAGGACGGGCACACTGCAAATCGGCCCTCTCGCGCCGCTGCAGTAGCCAAGCTAAGTGTCACACCTGCTCAAGAAGACCCTGGACTCCTCGCATTGTACGAACCACGCCCTGTTGATTTCTTTGTAATTCTGATTAAAATATATACCTAGTCTGGCCATAAATACTGTTACAATTAAAAATAAGAAAGATATTACATTTGAATTTGGAATCTGTCATTTTTATACGATTGTTCATTGAGTTTTCTAATTTTGGCGCCAATACATTATACAGTATTTTGCGATATTAAAATGGAGTGGGGTGATAAAGAGAACCGAATCGCTGTGATTGCATTACACAAAGTTCGTATGGAGCCAAATGCAATTTTTAAAACTCTCCATACGCTTGGTATTAGTCAAATGTTTGTGTACCAGGCTATTAATAGGTACAATGAGACCTCTGTTTGTGACAGAAAAAGATCTGGCCGTCCACGTAGTGTTCGTACGAAAAAGGTGGTCAAAGCAGTAAGGGAAAGAATTCGAAGAAATCCTGTCCGAAAGCAAAAGATTTTATCTCGGGAGATGAAGATAGCACCCAGAACCATGTCGCGTATTTTAAAAGATGACTTAGAACTTGCAGCCTATAAGAGATGCACTGGTCATTTTTTAACTGATAATTTAAAAAAGAATAGGGTGGTAAAATCGAAACAACTACTGAAGCGGTACGCAAAGGAAAAATTTGTTTACGGATGAGAAAATCTTTACAATTGAGCAACATTTTAACAAACAAAATAACCGTATTTATGCTCAAAGCTCTAAAGAAGCTTCCCAATTAGTCGATAGAGTGCAACGTGGGCATTATCCGACTTCAGTGATGGTTTGGTGGGGTGTTAGCTATGAAGGAGTGACTGAGCCATATTTTTGAGAAAAAGGTATCAAAACATCGGCACAAGTGTATCAAGATACCATTCTTGAGAAGGTAGTTAAGCCCCTTAATAACACCATGTTCAATAACCAAGTATGTTCCTTCCAACAAGACTCGGCGCCGGGTCATAAAGCTCGGTCCACGCAGTCTTGGTTGGAAGTGAACTTTTCGGACTTCATCAGAGCTGAAGACTGGCCGTCGTCTAGTCCCGATCTTAATCCGCTGGATTATGATTTATGGTCAGTTTTAGAGAGTACGGCTTGCTCTAAACGCCATGATAATTTGGAGTCCCTAAAACAATCCATACTATTGGCAGTGAAGAATTTTCCCATGGAAAGAATGCGTGCTTCTGTTGATAACTGGCCTCAACGTTTAAAGGACTGTATTGCAGCCAATGGAGACCACTTCGAATAAGCTTTTTATATTTTAAATTGTTTTATATTTATGTATTAAACTAACACACTGTAAATGTAGTAAATATAATTTGAAATAAAAAAAATAAATCTTCGTGACAATATTTATGGTAAGATTAGGTATAGTGCACGGTTACAAGTGTTATTCTTTATCATCCCGTAAGTACACGCCTGCTAAATTTTATGTGCACATGCTAGTTGAGGGTTGACTCCTAAAGCCACCCTAAAGTGTTACACGATCATTAAATGGTATAATGCCATCCAGTCCATCACAACGATTAGAAGGTGAAAAAAAGATAAATAACTTCAAACCAGCCACAAAACAGGATGAAATGACGCAATTCTGCCCAAAAAATGTCGCATACGATATTAAGGAACAAAAGTAAGTCACGTCCCGTCCAGCAAAGACCAACAAATTAACGCAGAAGCGGGACAAAGAATACATAATTAGTACAGACTACGCTACCTAATTCAACTAGAACGTCCGACAGCGAATTTTGATTCAATTTCTCCGTAGCCTGTTAGTTCTCACTTGAAATATTACGACAGTTTGTTAAAACACAGAATTTCGTCTTATTAAATTAAAAATAATGTTATCAGGCTGTCGTTTGGAGCCCTGAAAAAGATAGGCGAAAGAGAAAAGATGGCGGGTTTTGAACAAAAAAGGCATCAAATTGGTCTAATGGAGTTGTGAGTCGATGTTCAGATCGGGCGAAGTATTTACTGGGTTCTTGCTGCATATTTCTCAGTGACTTGAACTGGCCCGCGTTTGGAATTAGTACCCGATGTATTATTGTTCATTCCGTACTACATCGGGCTATGCATCTCAAGCATGTTGGGGTTATTATGAGAAATTTTAAGTTCACAAAGCGGATCCGTTAAACGGCTCCGTCGGTACTGGATGTGTTGTTCACATCTGTGCTGATGGATTAGTTAAACAAATAGTAACTGCGTCGCATTTGGATGGATTGGAGATAGGACACGATAAAAATAATGATCTAGTATTTTTTTATGGATTCGGAATACTGTCGTGTGAACACGCTCATACAACTACAGGCGCCTTCACCAAAATAAAAACGGATTCGCTAAAACGGATCCTGTAAACAGTTTCTGTGTGAACTAACTGTTAGCTTAGCGGTTAAACGCTTGCCTTCCATGCAGGAGTCTTTTCGAGACTTTTCGAATTCATATGCGGATCAGAATTTGATTATCACTTGTGTTAACGGTGAAAGAAAAACATCGTGAGGAAACCTGCACACATGAGAGGGCTCCATAAAGTTCTCGATAGTGTGTGTAGTCTGCCAATCCGGACCAGGCCAGCTTGGTGGACTAAGGCCTAAACCTTTCTCATTCTGAGAAGAGGCCCGTGCCCAGCAGTGATACAGTAATGAGGTAATTATGTAACAAGAGTAGCAAAATAAACGTCACACAGAAAGAGAGAGGTGATTCATAAATAATGTTGTTCAAAATTTTCTCCTAGAAATGTAAGAAAATTCCTGTTTTGACTCGCAGGCCCACGCATCGGTGCGTTTTCCAACACTGAGCTTAACGTCGCTGGACCGTGCAGTTTTCCTGCACTGCAGTGTATTACGCTGTAGTGCAAGATGAAGTATTATTGCTTTTTATACTGGAGTGGATAAGTGAGGTAGTTTATTCGCTTACCACCTTATTTTGTTAATCTTTTTGTATTTTTCTTTTAAGAAGTATTTCGTGTTATTTTGTTTAAATTCTTGTCTTGATCGCGTTTGGCCCTAGTCTCATCTGATGGTAAGCGCAGACAGGGTCTAAGATGGAGCACACGAATACAAGAAACAGAGATATAGAGAGATTCCCCTACAGCCCTCTATCTCACATACACACGACGGAACACAGTACACTGCTTGGCGTCGGACTTTAATGAGAGGGTGGTAGCTAGCCAGGCGGACCGTATACATCCTACCACCACGCAAAAATATCAAATATGATTTATCAATTATAAATGAAGATAGGCTAAGAAAGAATAATATCCAGGTGGTCCTAAGGGACACGTAGACAGATCATCAACATAGTTTATTGTAAGAGGTGACCTATTAAAGATTGATAGAATCTTTTGTTCGAACTTAGTTCCATGAGGGCTTAGTTTTATCTTTAGCCGTCGTGTGACATCGTTATTTCATCTATTGTAGTTCTGCCTAGCATTTTCCCAACTATGTTGGGGTCAGCTTCCAGTCTAACCAGTTGTGACCGGTAATTTACACGAGGCGACTGCCATTAGACCATCGCAACCCAGTTACTGGGCAATGCCGATATCCTAAGGTTAGACCGGTTGTCAGACTTTCGGGCTTCTGACTTCCCGTAACGACTATCGTAGATATTCCTATGCTTTTCGTATGACACCCGGGACCGACCGTTTAACGTGCTCTCCGAAGCACCAAGGGTCTCGATGTATAATAAATGGTCACCCATCCATAGACTGACCGCGGCTAGCGCAGCTTAACCTTGCAAATCGTATGATCTGCGCAGTTGGTAATTAGCCACGAGCCCCTCCTTAGACAGGCACGTACCTACTTAATAGTTTCTTTTTTCATTTTATCAATATGACCTCTACACCAAAGACTATACAAAATATTGTTTATTAGGCGGCGATATGGCAATATAGAGTTATAAGGACAATCTGGTAAGTATAACAAAATATTTTGAAATATGTATCGGTAAGGGAGCGGTAAGCTCGGTAACTCAACCCCATCTAAGCCTTTAAATCCTTTGCTTTCGGCGTGGGCCCTAATATTGAAACTCACATTTAACTCGATTTGAAAAAAAACACGCCAAAAATCACCGTCAGGCGAGAAATGTTGCGGGATATTTGTCGCCTCATATAAAGTGATAATTATGCTTTTGACTCGAAACCATCGATCAATTTATGGTGTATTCATGTATTCCGATATAATACCTATAATTACAATTTTGTAAACAGCTTACTAACATTGTGGAGGAACGAGGTATGGTGTCCCTCCAACGAAAAGGGAGGATCTTCCAACAGATATTGGGAAATTGCAATATACTATCTGCGTGTCAAATCTAGATAGCGCGATGCAGGATTCTTTGACGTCAATTGAGAGTTTTCAATCGTCGCCGTCGTGCTGCGTAGTTCGCATGAGGCGTGATAGATTTCGCGCCATCATTAATATACCTACTCGATTAGTTTTTTTACTTTATCACTAACATGTCGAACGACTTTCATTAGAGTTAAAATAGTAATAACCCTAAGTTAAGTTTCAAGTCTCAAATCTGAGGACATTTCATCTATTCTCAAAATTGTTCTAATATCTTAACGTTTTTTCGTTACAATTTGAGTAGAACTTAAGCCATCAATTTTTCGATACTGACTGAGCTGAACCGATTACTGTGTTAGACTTACCACCCATTGTGTATATTTATTTTTAATATTTATTTTATTAGGGAAAACAAACAATTGTACATTTTGTCTTGCATCTAGGTATACAATAAAGTAGATCAACGTACAATCAACAACGTTTCCACATATTACTATTAGTATTATTTACTTACATACAGTATGGATGAAAGAAAGGGCTAATTTTAACAGTAGGTATACTAAATTGTTAGGCTTTAAGTATATTAACTAATTATATATGAGAGTAGTTGTGCAGTCTTGAGCATTGTGGTCGATGCTGTTCCTGAAATAATCTAACTCAGGGGTCAGCAAGTAGTTTTAGGTGGAGTTCGGATACTGTGGGAAAACTTTAACGAAGTTCAGAAAAAAAAACTGATAAATTAAGTGCTACCTATTTATTGTATAGTTTCAAATAAAATTCTGAATTATAAAACGAAGGTATTTATAAAATCTAGGTACTTGTAAAACAGGTTAACTAGGCAACTTAAAATAGAATAAGTAATAAGTTAGATTCGATGTGGCTTAAAAATATTATTTCAATTAATAAAGGTATATGTTCCTCTTAGCCTTTTCCCAATTATCTTGGGGTCAGTTTCCAGTCTAACCAGATGCGGCTGAATACCAGTATTTTACACGGAGCGACTGCCATCAGACCTCCGCAACCCAGTAACTGGGCAATGCCGATATCCTAAGGTTAAACCGTTTGTCAGACTTTCGGGCTTCTGACTACCCGTAACGACTGTCGTAGGTATTCGTATGACACCCTGGACCGACGGCTTAACGTGCTCTCCGAGGCACAGAGGGGTCTCGATGTGTAACAAATGGTCACCCATCCACGGACTGACCGCGGCAAGCGCAGCTTAACCTCGCAAATCTTACGATCGGCGCGGTTGTTATTTAGCCACGAGCCCCTACGTAGATAAGGTATATAGTACACCTTATCTACGTATTAATTTATACTTGGTATACAATAGCTACATTACAATATTTGGCGGTCCAAGGTTCGACTTTTCGCGATCCGCAAACGGACCGCGGTCCGCCTGTTGCTGACCGTTGATCTAACTCAATGAGATATTAGCCGTTTAATTCAATTTGGTGGAAAATTAAAAGAGTTATTGCTGATCATGATGGGTTCAATCCCCAGGTCAGGCAAAGTATTATTTTGTTTTTCCGTATGAAATCCCTTCCAGCCCGGAGTTTAGATCTGTGCCCGGTTGATGGCAATAGGCCCGCCGCCTTTTCTATGGGACTTAAACATAACGGTGAAATGAGGGTGTTACTATACACCTCTGCCCAACCCTTCGAGGAATATAGGAGTGATGTTATGTTTATGTAAAAAGAGGTATCGTAAAAGGACCCTCAGAAAAGAGGTCAGGAGGACGGGTAATAGTGTTCACCTTGTACGGATAACAACTAACTCCAATCATGAATCTACTTGACAAGTGTGGTCTTTGTGGGAGAATTTGATTATCACTTGCGTTAACGGTGAAGGAAAACACCTTGACAAAACCGGCATGCCTGAGAGATATTTCTTGATGGCACGTGAAGACATCTCTAAACTCTGATACCAATAAAAATATTTAGTGTTAATTCCGCGAAAAACAGTTGATCAAGCCTGAATGCAGTATGCAGCACCGCCCTCCCGCCCGCAAATATATGCAAATGCAGAAGGTGCGATTAATAACATGCAACACACAAGCAAAATAATTAATTAATCGCACCTTCTGCATTTGCATATATTTGCGGGCGGGAGGGCGGTGCTGCATACTGCATTCAGGCTTGATCAACTGTTTTTCGCGGAATTAACACTAAATATTTTATTGTATATTTATAGGTCATGGATTTCCGCAAAGTACCGCTCGATTCCATCATTTATCTGATACCGGGGTTAGTCACTAACCACACGAAAAGAAGAAGATCAAAAAATTAAGAAAAATATTACATAGCCTATTCTTATGAAGAAATAAGCCAGATAGCTAGCAAATACGAGTTCCAATATTGAGAAAAACTAATAAGAAATGAGTCAGACCAACGGATTGATACAACAATTTATTATTGTTTATTATTGTGGTATAATGAAAGCGATGCTTATTGGTTCTCGCAAGATTAATGTTATTGGTGGATTGTGACTGAATATTGATACAATATAGGATTCGGAGGGGCTCGTGGCGAATGAACAACCGCGCTGATCATACGATTAGCGAGGTTAAGCTGCGCTTGCCGCGGTCAGTCCGTGGATGGGTGACCGATCGTTACATATCGAGAGACCCCTCTCGGAGAGCACGTTAAACCGTCGGTCCCGGGTGTAATACGAATACCTATGACAGTCGTTACGTGTTGTCAGAAACCCGAAAGTCTGACAATCGGTCTAACCTTAGGATATCGGCATTCCCCAGTAACTGGGTTGCGGAGGTCTGATGGCAGTCGCTCCGTGTAAAATACTGGTATTCAGCCGCATCTGGTTAGACTGGAAGCTGACCCGAAAATATTTGGGAAAAGGCTAGGTAGAATTTTTTTTTACAATATAGGATTAATATAGGTAAGCTTAGTAAAATTATAATTTAAATTTAATTTTGACGACACGTTTGGTGCAGTGGCCGAGCTATCGGCTTCTGCGCTAAGGGTCGTGGGTTCGATTCCCGCACGGAACAAATATTTGTATGGCCTACAGATAGTTGTTCCGGGTCTGGATGTTTGTGCGTGTGAAGATTTGTGTTTGTAAACGCACCCACGATACAGGAGAAATCCTAGTGTGGAGCAACGTTTCAAAAAATAAAAATAAAATATTAAAGAAAAATCCTACGTATTCATTAGAGGACAGATTAATGTCCCACTCCTCAAACTCATACATTTAACATAACATCACGCCTGTATTCCCCGAGGGGTTAGGCAGAGGTGTATGTTCCATGTAATAAGGGCGAGCCTATTGCGATCAACCGGGCACAAATCCAAACGCCGGACTGTTACTAAACAATTCTAGACGGAAAACCCAATAACACTGCTTGACCTGGGGATGGAACCCAGGACCTCACAATCAGCAGTCGCGCTTGCCACCACTAGACCATAGTCGACTAATATTAAACTCGACTCTAATAATATTTATTTTGTTATTATGTGGTTTTCAACAATTTCAACGCTTAAGGCATATTAAGATATCTACGAGATATTCGCTACCGCTGTAGATAGCGAAAAAATATCACTGGGTATGTATTTCCGCGGCCACTCAGTTTTCACTACCCACAGTGGTAGCAAATAATATAGCTTATATCTGAATAAGCCTTTTATTCAAGTCAAAATGCTAGCTGGTTCCGGCGTTTCTTAATTGAACCGTCTGAGGAGAAACGCAAACAAACTCAGGGACGTGATCTTTGATATAATTAAACCGACTTCAAAAAAGAATAAAATAATTACCATATAAAATTAACAGTTTCAGAAGTCGGTGCTGATCCACGCTGAACCAAACTGAATGCACCGACTTCTGAAACTGTTAATTTTATATGGTAATTATTTTATTCTTTTTTGAAGTCGGTTTAATGTTTTGTAAAAAATGTTTTTATTTTTTTCATTTTAGTGGCCTTAATTAAAACTTAGTTGGACCTACTAAAGACGCTGCTCGTAACATAATCACATCACCACAATATGCGTACTGTTCGCCATTGAGGAGTTCCATTGTCTATCTCCGAAGTTCTTCGTCAGATCTTCACCAAATTCTTTTTACTCAATGCAAATAAAACAAAATGCCTTAAGTTTTCACTACCAAATGTACCCCAAGTAGGTTTAAATTTAATGCTCGATGGCAACAAACTTGATACAATTAATGAGACCGTATTCTTAGGTATAACTATCGACTCTAAATTGCAGTGGGGTGCTCATATTACTGCCCTGTCGGCGAGGTTAAGTTCTGCTGCTTATGCAGTTAGGAAAATTAGGCAGCTGACTGATGTGGCTACAGCTAGGTTAGTGTACTTCGCTTATTTCCACAGCATTATGGCCTACGGCATTCTGTTGTGGGGCTCAGCAGCTGACGTCGATTCGATTTTTATTTTACAAAAGAGAGCAATCCGTGCGATTTATAACCTGGGTTCCCGCGAGTCCCTTCGAAACGTGTTTAAAGATATTAGCATACTAACTTTGCCGTCACTTTACATCTTTCAAAATATATTGTATGTTAGAAAAAAATTGCATTTGTTTAATGTCAGGAGCGATTTTCATGATAAAAACACACGGCATAAACATAAAATTGTGGTACCTAAATTTAGATTAAGTAAAACTAGTAAGTCATTTTTAGGAAATGGCGTACGTTTTTATAATAAGCTGCCGAAATCTGTAACTGATCTTACCGAGGGAAAATTCAAAACCTATATTAAACGTGTCCTCACTCAAAAAGCATATTACAAGACTAAGGACTACGTTGACGACAGGGATGTTTGGCATTAGTTCTTGCACATGTGGCTTCCCTGGAACCTCATTAAAAACATATGTGTACGTCTACTAACTATCCTCAATTAAGATTATATATTTTTTATTTTTTTTATTGCTATCATTACTCTCAAGATATCTTTATCTTATTTTACAATGATTTTTTAGCTAAGTTTTGATGACATTTAACTATGTCAATTGTTTTATATAGTTTAGCTTCCTTTTCACTTTTGTAAATGTGAGAACTTTGTGGACCTGCATCTATAAATTTGTAAATTACTACAATATTATTCATATTACTTTTTTTAAAATTTTATTTTTGTTTGTTAGTTTTTGTACTCAAGTCTTTTAGTACTATATTACTCATTGGTCTGTGGTCAGGACCTCATTGTTCTCTCACTATCCTAAATCATTGTACTGTATCCACTGAAATTGTTAAAGGTATTATTTGTAAACGAGTAACCATGGAGTTTCTTGCCGGCTCTTCTCCATAGGAAACAACTAATTGGAACAGTGCACCTAAATTCGACGTTTCATAAGCACCTGTATTGGTTTATGTGAAATAAAAATTTTTGATTTGATTTGATTTGAAATTTAAATGAGACCAATTTCAAAGTATACCCTACTAATTTAAAAAAGAATCATCAAAATCGGTTCACAATTGGCGAAAATATCGATTAATATACACAAAAAAAAAACCTACAGACGAACATAGTAACCTCCTCCTTTTTGGAAGTCGGTTAAAAAGAAGCACCATCTCGAGCTCACTGCATCCCAATAATAATATCAGAATGACGAAGAATCGCTCATTGTGCAAACGATATCGATCGTAATAACCGTGGTAATAACACTAATAACTTGTAAATAAACTTGCGCAGACGATACTGAAACTGTTTCTCAAAGTGACGATAGTATCGATAGACTGTTATTTATTTTCGATTGCAATGCATCGCTCGTTCAGTTAGCTATTACGCGAACCGTAAATTGAATTGCTGTGGCAATAACGTCTATTTACGTGCTGAATATTGGCTAGGAAGAGAGGAAAAGTTATTGCAAGAATATGCACGTCAAAGGAATGGAGTGTTGGAGTTCCAAACGGGTTTAGTGGTCGATGTCAAGAAGAATACTGTAGGTCCTATCATATTGGTGCAAGAAGTGTAAGATCAGGCGAAGCGGAATAACCTGAGACTATCTATTTTCTGTAATGAGCGTACTTGGATTAAGGATGAATACAGCTACTGAGAATATCACTCAAAAAAGTGATTGTATTCAAGTGATAATATCACTCACAAAAGTGATTGTATTCAAGTGAGAATATCGCTCACAAAAGTGATTGTATTCAAGTGATAATATCACTCACAAAAGTGATTGTATTCAAGTGAGAATATCGCTCACAAAAGTGATTGTATTCAAGTGATAATATCACTCATAAAAGTAATTGTATTCAAGTGAGAATATCACTCACAAAAGTGATTGTATTCAAGTGAGAATATCACTTACAAAAGTGATTGTATTCAAGTGAGAATATCACACAAAAGTGAATGTTTTCAAGTCTATGAGAATGAAAGCCAACAAAGGGTATGGCATTGACATGTTCATATTCAGCCAGTATTTAACAAAGTTTTGAAAGCTAAACGACTATCTAGATCTAGAAAGATGAACTTTATACATTGAACAATATGGACATTGTTTGGGTTAAAAGGTTCTCGAGTGGAAACCACGCACTTGAAATTGCAGCGTGGGATGGCTTCCCGATGGACAGGCGACTTGGTGAAGGTGGCTGGGAGTGGTTGGATGCAGGCGGCTTGTATCCGGGCGTTGTGGAAATATACGAGGGAGGCCTTTGTTCAGCAGTGGACATCCGTCGGCTTATATGATGATGAGACATTGTTTGAAGTATTTTTCAGTTCTTAATAGAGAATATAATAGAGAATAGAGAAGCTCGTGGCTAATTAACTACCGCGCGGCTCAAGTTAAGCTGCACTTGCCGCGGTCAGTCGGTGGATGAGTGAGCATTCGTTACACATCGAGACGCTTCTGTGCCTCAGAGATCACTTTAAACAGTCGGTCCCGGTTGTCATACGAATATCTACGACAGTCGTTACGGGAAGTCAGAAGCCCGAAAGTCTGACAACCGATCTAATCTTAAGATATCGGCATTGCTCTGTAACTGCGTTGCAGATCTGATGGCAGTCGCTCCGTGTAAAATACTGGTACTCAGCCACATCTGGTTAGACTGGAAGCTGACCCCAACATAGTTGGGAAAAGGCTAGGTACTCATTTCGTAATATTTTGAGAAACACTGGAGAGATATTTGACATTTTGCAATAATGCACATCACTATATCGATATAAAGTTTTCGTCAGATCACAAATTAGACGCTGTCAGTCGACAACAAACGCTTGAATACATAAATTAAAGCTATGTGTACATGGCTCGGATGTAACGCTGTTTGCCCTTAAGCAATACGAAGCTGTACGCAAACTAAACTTGTATCTGACTAGTTCTGATGTCAGTTACACAGTTAAAATGGAACGAGTACACAGTTATACGGGAATTGTGCAATTAGAGTAGTGTTCTGCATGTTGGATGTGATTTATACTTGTAGCATGTAGAAATTATAATGAATTTTATGTGGAGAAAGTTTTCTTTATAGATATTTATAGGTAAATTAACAGTCGTGAGGGATTCAAAGTGTTTAAGCTAGGGAAAAGTCGGCGCAACAAACAACCCGTTTTCTATCGGCAACTCCCATAATAGACTCGCAGGTCTACTAAAAGAGATTTCTTTAAGAAATAAGCAGTGCCTTTATACGCTATGCTCCTAATTAACTTATATTTTATCGAGTGTTGGGGGTACATTATTTTTTTATTAAACTGTCATCATCCCACTGCATGACATAGGTCTCTCTACCCTCCTTCCACTCCTCCTCAATCCTTTCAATAAGTGTCTAGTTCGTCCCGCCATCTCCTTGCAAAATAAACTATTAAATATACAAGGTTAGTCGGAAAGGGGGTACTAAGCCGCGGGCCACCTAAAGGATCACTGATGACTATTTTAAAGCAATTGTTAAAATTTCAAAATTCGATAATTTTTATTTGCATGAAAAAATATTTTTATTTTAGTTTTTTCAAAAAAAAAAACATACCTGCTTTAGTTATGAATTCAGAAAATTAATTTTCTAATCCGTGACCCCAAATATGACCTAAATTGTAAAAACAGCTGATCATAGCTATGGACAGATAGATTTTAGCATATTTCTTATGAAATCTTTGCAAAGCTATTTCTCTTAAACTATCGAGTTTTGGGGAAAGTTGTAGAACAAAAGGTATCCCTTATTATGGGTACTTTAACACCCTTTCAGCTTAGTACCCCCTTTCCGACTAACCTTGTATAAATAGACTTCGGGTAGAACATTATTATGAAAATTATAGATAATAATTAGTACAGATAAACACGTAACAATTTATGACCTATATGTCGCAGACGTGACTTAAACCTAATTAAGCTGTATAACACATACAAATATTACGATCACGCCGCGGGGCAGGCCCTTATTACTAGCGTCAAGCTTAATAACCCTGCTGTTAATTATTTGTTTTGAACCATACCTACGTATGGAGGTAAAGTCAATAGATACTTCGGATAAGGAGCGTTTCGTTTTTTTTTTTTTTTCCTAATTGACTCTTGTCGATGGTCTTGCGGACCTTTTCTACGTAACCGGGCTATTATTGGCGAGACCTGAAGGGTCTCCGAACCAATATCTAACTAACTACCTAACTAACTACTCTAACTACTGTAACATCATGACTATTTAAGCAGCAACACCTCTAAGGGCGTCCCCTAGGGGGGACTCGAACCTCTTAGGGTGTTGAATGCGAGAGGACTGGGAGGGATACGACAGCTTGATGAGGGCTGTATTAACGGTGCGACTGCGGAGTCAGAAGGGACGACCGGCTCCGCAGGAGCGTTTCGTTTCTCTCTATTGTTAATATATAAGGTCCAACCAAAATACCTGGACAAACTTTTACACAGTGTTCAGTAAGTGTAACTGAATATATCTATGCAAAAAAAAACGAGATCCAAGTGTTTTTTTATCTAACCAATTATTTTTTTTCAACTTAAATTTTACTTTAATTTTTTTTTTACATTATTCACTTCGCTGTGTAGGTAAAACGCGGCACGGAATTAGCACGCACCCCAATGGCGGTCGATGCATAAGAAATGGATAAGTTTATTCTTAGAGAGTACAGGCCATTTAAAACATTATTATTTTTTGTTAGAAAAAAACACTTGGATCTCGTTTTTTTTTACATAGATGTGATTAGTTAAACGTATTGAACACTGTGTAAAAGTTTGTCCAGGTATTTTGGTTAGACCTTATATATGAGGCCTAGTTTGCAGTGATTGCCTATAAGTTGGTATTGAAGTTAATGTGTGGTGCAGTAGTTGAATTTAAAATAGCCCCTTTAATCTTAGTGGGGATTGTGGCTAATTAACACCTGCGCTTGCCGCGGTCTGTCCGTGGATGGGTAACCGTTTGTTAAACCGTCGATCCCGGGTATCGTAAGAATACCTATGACAACCGTTAGTCTGACAACGGCCTGTCTAAACTTTGATATCGGCATTGCAGCAGTTACTGGGTTGCGGATGTCTAATAGCAGTCGTTCCGTGTAAAATACTGGTATTCAGCCGCATCTTGTTAGACTGGAAGCTGAACCGAAGATAATTGGGAAAAGGCTGGGAGGAAAATTCTTACCAAGCTTAGACCCAAAGTTGAGTCTAATCTGTGGCCGCGATATGAGGCTCGGCTCCCTATACCGTTTCTACAAAATAGGTAATGCCAAACCAGGGCCGGATTGGGACCTGAAATCGGCCCGGGCATTTGAGAGACGGTCGGCCCAGTGCTGGCAAAAAAAAAAAAAAATTGCGGCTTCTTTTTCAAGCGATAGGCGATAGTTGGACGACCTTTTTTTTCCGGCCCATCAGGAATTTGCTCTATTTGCCCGTATGGCTAGTCCAGGCCTGTGCCAAACTATACAAATATATAATTTAATAGAAATATAGAAAGCCTATGATTGTTACGGATGGGAATGTGAACAAGAATGTGGTAAGAAGAACGCTTACTTATTACACCTATACCAATACCTATTTACTCGATAACATATTACTCGATATACTATGTTGTTTTGGTCCTAGTGTGTATTAAGAATAACAATAGTCAAGAATTAGGCACTATGTACCAAGTAGACACATAAGTAAATTTATAAATATACTTTTATCCAATTAGAGCCCTCAAATATTGCAACACCTGGAAAAGGTTGCTAAGCTGTACCTACTCTATATAATAAGATCTGTATTATCTTACCTTAGTGTGCAAATAAATATTTTGAGTTTGAGTTTGAGCTGTGTCCTCACGGCTCCGCCCGTAGCCTATGTTACTCAGTGATAATGTAGCTTTCTAACGGCAAAAGAATTTTTGAAATCGGTCCAGTAGTTTTTAAGTTTATTCGTTACATACAAAAATACAAATCTTTCCTCTTTCCTATTAGTATAGAAGACAGAATTATTATTGGTTTTAACCAGTAACAGTGGGTAAGATATTGGAATGCGTTTCTCTCTATTCGAATGTCAGAATGAACTAGGTAATAGTCATCAACGTGGTTAGCAAGCGAATCGTCGAGCGGTCATTACCTCGATCTAATATTTTTATCTTCAAACTATGTAGCGAGGTCACGTTAAGGTGAAAGGTGGTCTGGCGCACACATCTTCACTGTTACTTTTATTAATAACGTCAAGTGATCGGAATTTTTGCGGGGTAGGTATCAAGCATCGGTGGTTCAGTGGTAGAATGCTCGCCTGCCACGCGGGCGGCCCGGGTTCGATTCCCGGCCGATGCAATTAACTTTTTGGTTTTGTAAAGATTCTTTTTTTTACAGAGGCGATAATTCAGAGTCGTTCTGTTATTATATTTTTATCTTGTGTTATCAATTATTTTTTATTTAATTAATATTATTCTCTTTTTCGTCAATCTTGTGTAGATTATACAGTAATATACCTACTACAAAACATTATCTATTTTATTAATCACTCTTATAATTCAATTCATTTGCGTAGTAACACAGATAATACAATAATTATTATGATTAGGTAGCTAAATTATGAAATACCGTTGTTCCGCGTAAAAACCATAACTGGTGCATTTCAACAAAATGAATATAATGTATTAAACTGAATACCTAATATAACACAAACATAACATAACATCACACCTGTATTCACCGAAGGGTAAGGCAGACGTGTATAACACCCTCATTTCGCCAGTTATGTTTAAGTCCCGTCTAATAGAGGGCGAGCCTATTGCCATCACCGGGCTGCTAGCCTGCTACTGAGAAACTCCTAATAGAAAAACCCAATAACACTTTGCCCGACTTGGGGTTCAAACTCAGGATCTCACGATCAGCAGTCGCCCTTGCTACCACTAGACCGACAAGGCAGTCGAATAATATTCTGTCTCTTTTTTTTGCTGGTGTGTAAGAGAGATGGAGCTAGCAAACTCACGAAAACTATAATAGCCGTTTTCGTAATTTTTAAACCCGTAATAGTGGTACTGCAATATGACGTAAGCACGCCTAAAAATGTTTGCAAAGAAGACACGTCAAATGTTATCGGTGGCTGGTAACACTAGACAATATTGTTAAAGGAGGGTAATCGTCAAGATGAATCAACGTACCAGAAGTTATAAAAACAGTGGTCATTCGACGGAGAAAAGGATTCCATATCGAACAACTGAAGAAGTCGTACCTTTTATATCTGGTTTGCTTGTCCTCATTTTCTGATCTTGTGTTAATTATTATATTGTGATATATTGTGAACTAGCTTCTGTAACTAACCGCTAACCCAGATATAAGTACTCTCAGTGGTGGAGAGTCTATGTTGGTTTCTTTTAATTTATTTACCATGCTCCCAATCCCGACATGGCGATATTAACTATAACTGTAATGATAGATGCACCCCTACAAGATGCTGTTGCCTGTCTTTTATAGAAATATCTTTTATTTTACCTTTCAATCGAATTGCCCAAAACTCCGACCAAACTCAGGTCCAAAAGTAATATTAATAATAAAAGTCTTAACTCATACAGAAGGGGTCCTATTACCATAACTCGCATCGTATCTCGCATACTGATCTTTTTATGCAAAGCCTTCGACTTACATGAATTTCGATTGATATGAATTATACATTTTCATAAATCTTCCCACTTGTTACTAAAGTTTATCGTTTGTTTTCATTTTTTATATAGCATTTGGTATAAAATATGTTCGATTCTCGATATGAGAATTGGTACTTATGTTTATGGTATTGTGATCCGATGTAACCATATGGATTATGTGACTTCTTTTATCTTTTCGATTTCCATTTATGTAACTGCATCGATTCATTCATGACACATTCATATTTTATAATTGTTTATGGTGTAGTTATTAGTCTGGGCTTGTCAGGCAATCCTAAAACATGCATGTCAGTAACTTGCAAGTTGCAACTGCATTCTTTTGCTAAGGCTACGTCATCAAATCGGTAGTTCCCTTGATGACGTAACGTTGGCAAAATGTTTATGCGCATGTCTTATCTTGGGTCATGGATAGAACTGTGTAGCCAGAATAAAATTATCATAATGCATGGTATACTACTTTTTATTTGAACCCAACACGATGTACGTGACAGTTGGAACTCTGCCCGTCCCGGAAGGAACCGCGTGTCACACGGTTGTCAACGGAGGAACGAAACGCACTTCTATGTCGTAGAAAATTTCAATGTGTAACATTTTTATTTGTATTTCGAATGCAGTTTGTACGAGATAGGTATATCGAAAAGTAATAAAATATTTCCTGAAATGATTAGATTCGTTGGTCTAGTCTTGCTGATCGTGAGGTCCTGGGTTCGATCCCCAGGTCGGGCATTGTTATTGGGTTTTTCCGTGTGGAATTCCTCAGTAGCGGCACGGTGCTTGGATTTGTGCTCGGTTGTTGGCAATAGGCTCGCCCTCCAATAAAATGGGACTTAAACATAACGTCGAAATGAGGGTGTTACTAAACACCTCTGCCCAACCCTTAGGGGAATACAGGCATAATGTTATGTAATTTGAAATACCTACATAATATATGAAATATAAACTTCTTTCTATATTTTATTTTTATATCTTGGTTTGATTTAACTAATCCTTTCACATCACCATAAGTGCCCGTAAACGTGTACTGATAGAAAGGTCTGGTATATATCACCACGCTTGCCAGAAGGATTGGTGATGGCAGTATATTGGTATTTGAAGACCAACCGTTAGTTACTTCAACGCCACCCACGATGGCTTGTTCTACGCCGGAAAACACACGATAAGTCTTATAATTATTAGTATCATTAGTTTTTACATTATCTTGGTTGATTTAGACAAAAAAATGAAGAAACTATAACATCATTTCATTTAAGGTGAACATTGGTTTAACAAAGGGTTGCCATCATCTAAACGGACAAAGATTTAAATAACCGGACATTTGGTCGCAATGGGGATTTATCCCCGGACGTCCACGTAAATATAAAATTTTCATTTGATATGTATAGCCAAAATATAAAACGAACGAAAATGCCAACACGAACGACGTCCGGGTTTCATCCGGTCACTTTTTGAGAACCTCTCCGGACGCCCTCGGACGCCATCCCAAACTAGGACAAATGCGGGGAAACCCGGACGGATGGCAACCCTAGTTTATTTAACATTACAACTCACGTCGACGTTTTTAATTTGATTTTAGCTGTGAGCTGTCTGACTCGTAATTTTAACATCCATTGATGCCGTAAGGCTCTCTATTCAGTCTCCAAAATCCCATCCAATATTCGTTCATTCATTCACTCAAAAAACATCCACTTAAATCCAGGTACATTCGCAAAATATAAGCCGTTCCACGATATTTCGCTGTGAATATTTTTTACGTTTTCCGAGACATAATAAGGTCGGGATCGCAGTTAGCGTTCTAAAATCAAATAAAATTTATGTAACGTTTTGAATTCCGAATTGCAACGTTGAAATGAATTGTATTTGTATTTCGAATACATTTTAGAATAGAAGAATTTTATATTATTTGTAGTTTGATTAAAAATACATTAGCTTTTGTATTTTAGTTTCCATTTTATTAGTAAAAATATTGTTGTTTTGAGTTTTGTTTTTTGTAATTGATACTAAACATTTATTCTGTTATGATTTTCGTCTGTGATTGATTTATTTCACTGCAAAAATAAAATAGGCTGTTTGAAATTAAGAAAATGAATATAGAAAGTTGTTTGTGTTGTATTATTGGGACGTATTTTAATAATTTTCGTAGGTAGCACGATCCAATTTACCCGACCGACCAAATTTGAAGCGCCGCCGCCGTGAATGAGGTTAATGTAAATATCGTTGATGCGGTTTATTTGTTGATACAGCATTATTTATCATCGATTTAAGTGTTGACTATTGATAGCTAAAATGGTTATTAAACTATAGACTATATAATAGACTGCCTTGTTGGTCTAGTGGTCCGAAGCGCGACTGCTGAGCATGGGATGCTGGGTTTGATTCCCGGGTCGGGCAAAGTGGAATTGGGTTTTTTCCATCAGGAATTTCTCAGTAGCAGCCTGGAGTTTGGATGTATGCCCGGTTAATGGCAATGGGCTTGCCCCTATTACATGGGACTGAACATAACTGGCGAAACGAGGGTGTACTAAAACGCCTCTGCCGAATCCTTCGGGGAATACAAGGCGTGGTGTTATGCTATGTATATAGTACATAAATAAAAAGTAGTTTTTATCTTTTATTTTTATTATATTTTTGTAGTTTATCTCAATATCTTCCTAGTATAATAGGTATGCATTGTTTATTACACATAACACACTTTTATCCGTTCAAATATAATAGAATATATATTTAAAATTAACTAAGTAGCTCCATCCGTGTGTCACTGCGGGGGTACCAGCTGAAAATCAGCGCTGGGTGTTTGACGCCTAGCGTATGCTGAGTTGGTGACCTTTTCGGCATGGACATGCTCGACAGCATAAATTGTGTATGTTTAATTCTTTTTATATTGTTCTTTCTTTCTTCGTTTTTATTTATGCTGTGATTGTTTTCTTGGCTGAATAATTTATTTTTCTTTCTTTCTTTCTATGTTATGTTTATGCAAAGATGTTAAAGGCGAAGTGCCGAGTGTTATGGCGTAACGTAGGAGACTATTCCAGCTATGGACATAATGATAGCAATATGCAGAACGCATAGGCTGATATAATAATCAGCCCATTACTGTACCACTGCTGGGCACGGGCCTCTTCTTAGAACGAGAAGGGTTTAAGCCTTGGTCCACTACGCTAGCTTGGTGCAGGTTGGTGGACTAAACACACCATCAAGAACTATTTTTAAACGGTTTTAATTAGCTTCACTTCGTATATATTTGTTTGTTTGTTTGATTCAAACCTTGTGGCAGATTTTTCAACTACTTCTGCATACAGCAGTGATAGCCTAGTGGTGTAACCGTCGGACTGCCAAGTCATAAACCTCGAGTTCGAACCCAAGGCACGCACCTCTGACTTTTCGAATTCATGTGCGTATTATATAATTATCACTTGCTTAAAAACGGTGAAGGAAAACATCGTGAGGAAACCGGCATGCCTGAGAGATATTTCTCGACGGCATGTGAAGCCAAGCCAGAGACCCATGGGTGGCATAAACTCTGACACCAGTTTAGTCACTAACCACACGAAAAGAAGAAAGAAGAAGACTACTTCTGCTTAACCGATTCTCTTGAAACTTCGCACACAGATTCAATTCCCATGACAATACAACATTATAAGAATTTCAACCTTCAATCCTCAAATACTGATCCTACAGGGGTATGTACTGCAAGATAAAACCGATAAACTTAAAAGTTTTTTTAAAGGATTATCTTATAAATATAGTTAAACAAAATGTGGTGTAAGTACATACTGCAGTATACATTTCTATTAAATAAGCATCAAAACTTTTAAAATACAGAAATGAATTAAACATTTGCACGAACTAATCTGAGATTTTTCATCTTCGAAGTGTGAGAGTTCGGTAAATTGCTTTTTAAATTGCTCAAAAGTTCGAAGTTCGTCGGTATCTCCGCTTTCATTATAAAGCATTGGTTCTTCTATTAATTAAAAAATGTTTTTATCTTCGAGTAATGAATTTCGTGACCGAGGTTCCAAACTTCTTTGAGAATCGGTTCAGTATTTGTTTTCTACATACATAAACTCACGCCTTTATCCCATGGAGGTAGGCTGAAACTATAGAACGCCACATGCTACGATCCTTACATACTCCTTTCGCTTTATCCACATTCATACATCTAGTAGAATAAATGCCGTGGAAATGCGTTCCTTGCGAAGTATGTGCGGTGTAACTTTGAATGATAGATTGAGGAATGATGAGATTAGACAAAGTTGCAGTTTAAAAAATGATGTAGTGACAAAAATTGATAGGAGTATGCTTAGGTGGTTTGGTCATGTTGAGAGAATGAGTGAACGGCAATTAACAAACGTAATTTATAAGGCGGATGTCAATGGAAACACCGGTAGAGGACGCCCTAGAAGGACATACATCGATGTTATTGGTGATGTTCTTCACAGAGGACAGGTGCGTAGTACTCTCAACCGGCGTGCGTGTATGAAAAGATGTATGAATATTTGTTTTGTATTCCAGCAATTTCTCTAACAATAAACAACGAAGGTATTATATACCCAGGGTTTAGTTATTATTAAAAATTGTTACGAGCTCATTAGCAATTGCAGTTTTATTGTCCTTGACATTAGGCAACTCTTCTTCTTTTCGTGTGGTTAGTGACTAACTTGGTGTCAGAGTTTATGTCTCTAATTTGGCTTCAATTATGCCGTCGAGAAATATCTCTCAGACACGACGACTTTCCTCACGATGTTTTCCTTCACCGTTTTTATGCAAGTGATAATTATACAATACGCACATGAATCCGAAGCCATAGGTGCGTGCCTTGGGTTTGAACTCGAGACCTATGACTTGGCAGTCTGACGGTCACACCATTTTTTTTTTTATTTAAAAAACGTTGCCCCACACTAGGATTTCTCCTGTGTCGTGGGTGCGTTTACAAACACAAATCTGCACACGCACAAACATCCAGACCCGGAACAACTATCAGTCTGTAGGCCATACAAATATTTGTTCCGTGCGGGAATCGAACCCACGACCCGTAGCGCAGAAGTCGATCGCTCAGTCACTGCACCAAACGTGTCGTCAAGCTATTAAGCTATCACTGCTAACTGTTAGGCAACTAATGCCCGGTTTTTGAAAAGTAGATCAACACGTAAATAGCACGAATGGATATCATGTTAATAAAGTAAACGTAACCGTGAATTTTCAATAGAAAATACACGTTTCGCATAAACTATTTAATTAAATTTAAAACCTTTATTCATATCTATGTATGATCAAAATTGTTCATGTCGCAAAAAAACTAACCAAAATGTTATAGGACAGTTGTATTTTCGTTCCAAATTCGCTTACATTAGCGAAACGTTAACGATACTATTTATTTATTCAGTTTCGGACAACAATACAATCCATCTTGTTAGTGAAATAATAACCTTATAACTAATGTTAGTAAAACAAAACACAATCAACACCAGCAGCACAACGAATTAAGTGTCCGAAGCAGGTTGCGCAGAGAACAATCAAGCAAGAGATTCGCTACCTAGTTGACCATCCTCTCCACAAACTGCCTCAGAATAGGGGAGTAAGGACACTCCGCCACTAATTGTATACGTCAAACGTCCTTTCTAGGCCTACAGCTGTCAAATATCAAACAAAAAATACTTTTGCAGCAGGATCTAGTAAATCCTCCTTTATCCTCCCAGTGTCCTCAAAACTTCCGATTCCTCTTCCTTGAGAGTCAATAATAACATATGTATAGTAACACCCTTATTTCGCCGCTATGTTTAAATCTCATGTAATAGGGGGCGAGCCTATTGCCATCAACCGGGCACAACTCCAAACTCCAAGCTGCTACTGAGGAATTCCACACAGAAAAATCCAATACCACTTTGCCCAACCTGGGGATCAAATCTAGGACGTCATGATCAGCAGTCGCTCTGGCCACCACTAGATCAATGAGGCATTTAGAGTCAACAATTACACTGTTTAGTGCAATATCAACATGAAGTATGCTGCTGATGTTCCGCTTATGTTTTTGTCGTCGTCTGCGAGTCGAGTGCCGCGTCAGAGAAACGCTACTTGACACAAAAACTAACATTACTACGGTCGGTCTTCAATCTTGAGTTCCATTCGTTCCACAATCATTGGTCACTTTTGTTTTACCTATATTGGTTTTGGAAATGCTTGATGTATAGTTGAGCTGTGTTATGCTGTTTGCAATAAATTGAAAAAATTCAAACTGCATTAAGTTTTTTTTGATAGACGCTCTATTAAATTTACTACAGTTCTGGGTATTTTTTAAAGCGTTGAGTATAGATCTACCACAAGAACTAGATGACATTAACACATAATTCATATTTTTGTGGGTTGACACATTATTGCATAACACGGGGCACGCCGCGAAAGCGGCGGTAAGACCCGTGATGGAGGAGTGGCTGGAGAGGCGTTACGGCGCCCTCAGCTTCCGGCTGACGCAGATACTCTCGGGGCATGGCTGTTTCGGGAAGTACCTGTGTCGTATAGGCCGGGAGCAGACGCCCGGTTGTCACCACTGCGACTGCCCCGAGGACACGGCGCTGCACACTTTGCAGGCGTGTCCAGCATGGGGGTCGCAGCGCCGCGAACTAGTCGCGGCGATCGGCGGTGATCTCTCGCTTCCGGCCGTGGTTCTGCCCATGGTCGGGAGCGAGACTGCGTGGGAAGCCATCGCCTCTTTTTGCGAGGAGGTTATGGCGACCAAGGAGGTAGCGGAGAGGGAGAGGGAGGCCGCTTCTTCTCTCCCTTCTCGAGCTAGACGCACCGGGTGCCGGAGGGCGCGTGACGATCTCCGGCCACCCTAGTGAGTGGCCTGCGGGCGGCGGGTTGGGAAACCCGTCGCCCGACCAGTAACAGGCCCAGGGAGGACGGCGCGCCGTGTTCTGCGCGCGTCTCTCAAAGGAAGTGGGGCAGGGAAACAATTGCCCCACCACAGGAGAGGTCCACCAGAAGAAGCTGGTGGACCGAGACCTGCCGGGGTCGCGGTGCATGCAACAACGAATCCCGTGACCCCGGCCTTAGCGTCGTCCCCAGACGAGGGATAGTCCATGAAGATTCCCCATGATAAAAAAAAAAAAAAAAAAACAATATTGCATAACACGGCCCAGTTGTAATTCACTAGGATTTGTATTCAGAAGTATCAGAATTTGATTATCATTGGCGTTAATGTTGAAGAAAGACATTGTGAGAAAATCTGCACAACTTCTGGCCAAATACTCAAACGCTAGGTACTCAATTTTTAGAGTCTCGTGCTGTTGCTATCACTCAGCCTTAAAGTAACAGTGACAGCACGAGACATAACGGCAACTGAAAATGTAATAAATATAAATCTCTTTATTTTCGAGCTACTTTGAACCATAGGTGTATACCGTACAAACGAAACATCTTTACATACATAGTATAAAACAGTCGCTCCTGCTGTCTGTACGCTTAGATCTTTTGAACTACGCAACGGATTTTAATGCAGTTTTCAGCAATAGATAGAGTGATTCAAGAGGAAGGTTTTTGCCCCACATTAGCATCTACATTGCACCCGTGCGAAGCCGGGGTGGGTCGCTAGTGTATTATTATACAGTTTGTGCTAGTATAAACTTAATCCTATGTTAGTAAAACACTTCTGTCTTTGTACGATCGTGTGGCACTAGTCCGCGGAAGTGATGGAAAACCACGCCCTGCGGCCAAAAGTCCTCTTTCATGACGAGGATCTTTCATGAATTTAGTAGCGTTTGAGTATTTAACACATAGAGTGCATTAAAATTCTTTATCGATACGCAAGTAGGAGATTTGGGAGAAAAAGCAACGGCGACGGCACTCGTTGTAAGCTTGAAGATGAATTCTAATCATAAACGAGTTTTATCTCCACAATTATATAGTAGGTATATAGTCTCTCTAACTAAACTGAAACTAAAATTATCATAAACTGCTCGTCAGGGTAACACAGAATGACCGGACCCTAATATTTTACGAGTAAAACTATAATGCGCAGTAAACACCAAGTGAAAACTCATAAAAAGCCCGCAGATGGCGCCATTTCATTCGCCGTAAGTTTTTACCATAAATTATACTGGAGCCTTGGGTACCTTCATCGAGGTATTGATTTCGATACCTTTAATAGAAAGGTATACATTTTCGCATCGATGTTGTTTTTTTTATTGATTACTAGCTGTGTCCTCACGGCTCCGCCCGCGTAAGAAGTTTTATTCCAGTAATAAATATAGCCTATGTTACTCAGTGATAATGTAGCTTTCTAACGGTAAAAGAATTTTTGAAATCGGTCCAGTAGTTTTTAAGTTTATTCGTTACATACAAAAATACAAATCTTTTCTCTTTATAATATTATTATAGATTTACCATTTTTTTATTCCTTTATTCGATCGGTTTTGCTGACCCCAACATAGTTTAGGAAAAAGCTAGGAGAAAGACTTGGTTGCGTTTGATCCTAGTCGCAAATGATAGTAAGCGCAGACTGGGTCTAAGATGGAGCACACGAATGAAAGTAACAGAGATATAGAAGGATTCGCGTCACCCCTCTGTCTCTCACATACACACGACGGAACCGAAGTCACCGAGTATATGGCGTGAACTTTTAGACATATTCACGTTAAAAGCTACATTGGTAATTGATACCTAGGTATGTTGAGCTCGCAGATTGGTGCTCAAGAACGTGTCCTAACTTCCGGGGTAAAGACGACATTACTGCAGTAGAATACCAACCGTACGCTTATAGGATGTAAGTATATTTTACATTCACAATATCCACATAGCTGATGACGTGATACATCGTTATAAATATTTCTAATTAATACTTTTTTAATAGATAAGTTCGTGGCTCATTACCATCCACGCGAATTGCGAGGTTAAGCTGCGTTTACCGCGGTCAGTTGGTGGATGGGTGAACATTCGTTACACATCGCGACCCCTTCGTGCCTCAGAGAGCACGTTAAACAGTCCATCCCGGGTGTCATACGAATACCTATGACAGTCGTTACGGGTAGTCAGAAGTCCAAAAGTCTAACAACCGGTCTTACCTTAGAGTATCGGCATTGCCCAGTTACTGGGATGCGGAGGTCTGATGCGCTTTGTGTAAAATATTGGTATTCAGCCGCATCTGGTTAGACTGGAAGCTGACCCCAATATGGTAGGGAAAAGGCTAGACAGGATATAATATTTTATTAATGTTTGCCAAAGTGTTTTATTTTTGTTTAAACAAAAACATGTTTCGTTTTTCGGCCTAAGGAGTTTATGTTTTTAATATTACCTGCTTGCAAAGCATTATTAAAAAAGTTTACCATTTTACATTGAAAATTTTTAATATCATCCAGTCTGTTACAGAATTTGTAATTAAAATTACGAGTGACTGTAAAAAATATAATACCTATGTATTTGGTTTTAAAAACGGAATACCTAAGTACATACTTAGGTATTCCGTTTTTAAAACAAAATACATATTATAGTACTTAGATATCATTTTTTTAAAACAATAAAGAGTCATGCAATATTTTCAAACCAGGTACATACCTGGTTTGATTTAAAAATATTGCATGACTCTTTATTGTTTTAAAAAAATGATATCTAAGTACGTACATACTTGTACCTGTTTTGATTTAAAAATATTGCATGACTCTTTTTTGTTTTAAAAATAGAACACCCATTTATATACATGTTTTGATTTAAAAATATTGCATAATTCTTTTTTTTTCTTTAAACTGATAACTATGCTTTCTGTTACAGCTGTTAGTAGCTTTTTTTTTTAAATTTCCTTTGGTAAATCCTCATGGATGTTCCTCGCCCGGGGAAGGCGAAGGGGTATGCCGGACTCTTACCGGCTAAAAACCAACGGTGTTCCTTCTCCTGACCGTTCGGCCGGGGTCGCGGGATTCGCAAAAGCATGCACCGCAACCCCGGCAGAGCTGTTAGTACCTACCTACCTGTACAATCATATTTGTTTGCTAGCTTGTATTGTCCCACTGCGGGGCAAAAGGCACAAGGGTCTCCTTTTCCACACAATTCTGTTTGCTGCTAATAATATGAGCTAATTCTTTCGGTAGGAATCAAGCTAGCCTCGCCATCTGCGCCTCGCCCTATCATTATAAGCATGATGCTGCCTCGTTGGTCTAGTGATCGCAAGTGCGACTGCTGATCATGAAGTCTTGGGTTCGACCCCAGGTCGGGCAGTGTTATTGGGTTTTTCCAGTGGGAATTTCTGAATAAAAGCCCAGATTCTGGATTTGTGCCCGGTTAATGGCAATAGGCTCGCCCCTTCTTACATGGGACTTAAACATAACTGGCGAAACGACAGTGTACTGAAACACCTCTGCTGTGCCCTTCAGGGAATATAAGGCGTGATGTTATGTTATGTCGCGTAGCGTTCAGTATAAATTACAAAAAATTTAAACCGACTTCAAAAAAGAATAAAATAATTACCATATAAAATAAACAGTTTCAGAAGTCGGTGCTGATCCACGCTGAACCAAATTGAAGGCACCGACTTCTGAAACTGTTAATTTTATATGGTAATTATTTTATTCTTTTTTGAAGTCGGTTTAAATTTTTTGTAAAAAATGTTTTTATTTTTTTCATTTTGGTGGCCTTAATTAAAACTTGGTTGAACCTACTAAAGACGCTGCTCGTAACATAATCACATCATCACAATATGCGTACTGTTCGTCATTGAGGAGTTCCATTGTCTATCTCCGAAGTTCTTCATTAGATCTTCACCAAATTTAAATGGGACCAACTTCGAAGTATACCCCATCCATTAAAAAAAGAATCATCAAAATCAGTTCACAATTGGCGAAAATATCGATGAACATACACAAAAAAAACGAAAAAAAAATACCTCCTCCTTTTTGGAAGTCGGTTAAAAAAATATTAGTAATAGCGGCCCGTCCCGGCTTCGCACGGGTATACATTTTCCCCGTTTTTTGCAACATTTTTCATTTATGCTCTGCTCCTATTGGTCGTAGCGTGATTTTATATAGCCCATAACCTTCCTCGATAAATGGACTATCCAAAACAAAAATATTTTATCAATTCCAACCTGAGATTAGCGCGTTCAAACAAACAAACAAACTCTTCAGCTTTATAATATTAGTATAGATAAAATCTCTATACAAACGTACTTACACATTTGCATGTTTAACTAGGTCAAATTATATTAATGTGAAAGGTTACATTCGCTATGTTCGCATCTTCACTTCTAAATTACATAATATATTTTACTGACAGTTAGATTGGCCTGTATTACACGTAGCATCGGTGGTTCAGTGGTAGAATGCTCGCCTGCCACGCGGGCGGCCCGGGTTCGATTCCCGGCCGATGCAGATATATTTTATGTTTTTATTTAACACGTTAAAAAAATAATTTTGCCTTACTTTTTTATCTTTTGTATTTTATTTTTGACTTTCCTTACAATATTTGACAGAAACATACTAAGTTTTATAAGGCTTGCACAGTCACGCCTCTCATTTTTTTATTTCAATTTATAACGATATCTGCGTACCCGTTCACCCAAAATGAAAAAGGGTATCGCGATAAGGTCTGTTCAAAAAACCCTTCCAAAACACGGATACGAAAACATTTTATATCAAAGGATGCTTCTTGGTAAGACGACAATACGGGTCGAAATCGTATCCTATGTCCCCAACTCCGTCCTACAAGAAACTCGCGAAGTTCAAAGGGCTATATGAAGCACGGGAGATGTGGGTTAGATATGAGACATTCTATATTGGAAGGGTCTTTAGAATTATGGGATTAGCATAATTTGTTGATAACCTGATTATATTTCACACGTGTTTGAGGTTTGCTTGTGTTATTATACACAGAGACTTTTTAGTTGTCTTACAGTCGAAAACCATGAACTCTGCTCATCATTCTATACAACTTTTACTATGGGACCAACACTGAAATCACGAAAAAATAAGTTTCATACATTTTGCTTCTGCTTCTTTTCGTGTGGTTAGTGACTAACCTTGTGTCAGAGTTTATGCCGCCCATCGGCCTCAGACTTGGCTTCACACGCCGTCGAGAAATATCTCTCAGGCAAGCCGGTTTCCTCACGATGTTTTCCTTCACCGTTTTTAAGCAAGTGATAATTATACAATACGCACATGTGCCTTGAGTTTGAACTCGAGAGATTGGCAATCCGACGGTCACTCCACGAGGCTATCACTGCTGTTATACATTTTGTTGAGCATCATTGATTATTTTACATGGACCTGCAGTTTTTTTTCACTATTTCTGTAGGTTGGGGGTTTAACTGATCTCCCCCCCGACACCTCAGACAATTAAATTACTTTTTAAATGTATACACTCGTTATTGTAGTCCATTTTATTGTTCACGGCTACGGCGTTGTCAACGCTACGTGTAGGTATGTTTTAACCAAAAGTTAGATTTTTTCATCTAAACTATTGCAGCTATTGTTTTCAGTCTAAAATACTAGATTGGCTAGAAAAACTTCCAACCGACCAGTTTCGGTTTAGTTTTATTTCAAACGTTAACCGCCGCGTCGCGTCGGTCTGTTTCGTTTTAAATAAATCGTTTTTCTAACTAAAGGCTTCTGTATCCATTGTTGGCACCAATGTATTCTAGGCAAATGTATGTATCTAGATTTTTTGTGCAGTTTTAATATAAAAACATTTCAACAAAATTAAAAGCGACTTCATAAAATAAAGTTATAACTATATTATAAAATTAACAGTTTCAGAAGTCGATGCTAATCCACGCTGAACCAAATTGAAGGCAACGACTTTTGAAACTGTTAATTTTATAATATGGTAATAATTTTAGTCTTTTTTTTAAGTCGGTTTTATTTTTGTTAAAATGTTTTTTATTTTTTTCATTTTAGTGGCCTTAATTAAATCATGGTTGGACCTACTAAAGTCGCTGCTCGTAACCTAATCACATCATCACATTATGCGTACTGTTCGTCATTTAGGAGTTACATTGTCTATCTCCAAAATCCTTTATCAGATCTTCACCAAATTTAAACGGGACCACTTCGAAAGAATACTCTTTCATACAAAAAATAATTTTCCAAATCGGTTTATAAATGACGGTGCTGTGAGGTAACAAACAATAAAAAAAATACAGTCGAATTGATAACCTCCTCTTTTTTTTGGAAGTCGGTTAAAAATAGGTTGAACTGTACGTAGGTACATCTGGTACCCGGGTCATATCTTTGTTGATTTATATAAGCGCTGTGTTTCGAGTAATATTTTTAAGGTACCATTGTTTTGTGGGTTTATTATGCATATTATGTTCCTGCATGTTCCATATTTCCTAACGTATGTAAATTGCCGAAGTTATGTAGCTTCGTTCTGCCTACTCTTTTCCCAACTATGTTGGGTTCAGCTTCCAGTTTAATCAGATACGGCTGAATACCAGTATTTTACACGGAGCGACTGCCATCAGACCTTCGCAACCCAGTAACTGGGCAATGTCGATATCCATAGATTAGACCGGTTGTCAGACTTTCGGGCTTCTGACTACCCGTAAGGACTGTCATAGGTATTCGTATGACAACCGGGATCGACGGTTTAACGTGCTCTCAGAGGCACGGAGGGGTCTCGATCTGTGACGAATTGTCACCCATCAGCGGACTGACCGCAACAAGCGCAGCTTAACCTTGCAAATCATATGATTTGCGTGGTTGTGAATTAGCCATGAGCCCCTTTT
Organism: Amphipyra berbera; assembly: GCA_910594945.2. Lineage (NCBI taxonomy): Eukaryota > Metazoa > Arthropoda > Insecta > Lepidoptera > Noctuidae > Amphipyra > Amphipyra berbera. The sequence goes on along the minus strand of OU343128.1, from coordinate 15,871,520 downwards.
GAATTATGCAGCTTACGTGGTGAAAATTAGGTAAAATTCCCAAGGAGGGTTGATGTCAGGCAGGTGGCCGGTCATAAAACAATAAACCAAAACCTCTAACAACTTGGATTTATGAAATACATGTTGTGCTGACCCCACCTAGTGTGGGATAAGGGCAGGAAGAAGAAGACGTGGTGAAAATTAGGCGAAACACCAATTATTCCCTGAATAAGCCAATATCACTAGACATACCGGGTGTAATCGGTGCACATTGAGCTCTGGTCTCTCACACTGCCTGCTCCTTGCTACGTGACCTATTCGGCATTGATACATAGAGGAGGAAACCGGACTTTTATAAAGACAAAGAAATAATTTTTACATAGTATAAAACAAAGTCGCTCCCGCTGACTGTACGGTTAGATCTTTTAAACTACGCAACGGATTTTAATGCAGTTTTCAGCAATAGATAGAGTGATTCAAGTGGAAGGTTTATATGCCCCACAGTAGTATCTACATTACACCCGTGCGAAGCCGGGGCGGGTCGTTAGTAATATAATAATTCTTTATTGACATAATTGGTTACAGAAACTTGTTTGAAGCCTCTGACTCCTGAACTAGGAGTACTTATATGTCGGGAGTCAGCATCCGCTCCTTTTTTTTGACTTAGATATTAATGTCAACATAAGAATAGACAAACGCGTGTGCTATAAAATACAATTTTTAAGAAAGTAAAATCGAAAATCAAAATATTGTCCGGATCGCACAATTCGTACATATTTGGAAACATGAAGACTACCGAAGCGCATTATTTATGTTGTAGTACCATACAAACCATTTCGTTTAGCACGGTCTGTTACAACAGAACTCCAAGTAAATCCCAAGTAATCTCCAAGTATTAAATTAAAGTTACATATTATTATGAGGATTTACAATCTTGTTATTATTAAAATTAAGATTAACTGCCTCGTTGATCTAGTAGTGGCAAGCGCGACTGTTGATCGTGAGGTCCTGGGTTCGACCCCCAGGACGGACAAAGTGTTATTGAGTTTTTTCGTGTGGAATTCCTCAGTAACAGCTTGGAGTTTGGATTTGTGCCTGATTGATGGCAATAGGCTCGCCCCATAACAGCGAAATGAGGGTGTTACTATACACCTCTGCCCAACCCTTCAGGGAATACAGGCGTGATGTTATGTAATATTAAGATAGGAATTGTATAGTCGTTGTAGACTTATCTAAAATGACGTGAACCTTTTACGCGCATTACGCGCATTTACGCGCATTTTTTTAAATATGCAAACAACCACTTAGTTGGATGTAGGTACCTATCTATGAAGATGAGGCTTCTATAGTCACGCAAAGTGAAATAAAGCTTCGAGAATAATTACATAAAAACAAACTACTGGGCAAAATTTAAGGGAAGCATACAAACATACATCCCTAATTACATTTCTCTGTATAAACTCAGTGCAAAGTGTGATTAGATATGTGAACTTTGTCCAGTCAGAAACAATTTTCGCGGCGCTCTACCCAGTTCTGTACAGATATTAATTTCTCCCAGTTAGTAAGTTTTAACGTCGCTACATTAAGCTGGCTTGTATGTCCGTACGTGTAGACTGTTTGTATAGGGTGTAAACGAAATCATGTAATTCCTTCAAACCTCGTGATGTATTGGTGACATAGATTAATCCTGCAAGGGTTAATTTTGGATTCAATAAAAAAAAATTACAAGAATTAAACATGTGTTTTTAACGTGAGGCATTTTAGCGCCCCGAGTTAAATGACCGCGCGGCGAACGATAGCCGCGCAATTCGCTCGGGCGCTAAAATGCCTTAAATTAAGAACACATGTTTACTTCTTGTAATATTTTTTTTATTGAATCCAATAGTTCCCGTGCAGGGTCAATCTATGTCAGCAGTACACCACGAGGTTTGAAGGAATTACATGATTTCATTTACAACCTGTATTTATTTTTATATACATAAAATCAAGGGTTCGGCAGAGGTGTTTTTAGTACACCCTCGTTTCGCCAGTTATATTTAAGTCACATGTAATACGGGCGAGCCTATCAACCGGGCACAAATCCAGAATCCGGGCTGTTACTGAGGAATTCCTAATGAAAAACCCCAACAACACTTTGCCCTACATGGAAATAGAACTCAGGATCCCATGCTCAGCAGTCACGCTTGCGACCACTCAACCAAAAAGGCAGTCATATATTCTCGTTCTGTTTATTTTAGTTAGAGGTGTACTAAGTTGTATTGATTCGGGAAAGGCCATCTTACTGAGATTTATAAAACCGGTAATTTCCATCGGAGGAAAGTCATCGAGCGTGACGTAGATATTATATTCCTACATGACACGGAGAGCCTTTTTTAAAAATTTTGCCTCACACTAGGATTTCTCCTGTACCGTGGTTGCGTTTACAGACACAAATCTTCACATGCACAAACACCCAGACCTGGAACAACTATTTGTAGGCCATACAAATATTTTACTCGTGCGGGAATCGAACCCACGAACAGTAGCGCAGAAGCCAATCGCTAAACCTCTGCACCAAAAGTGTTGCCTCTGAATTCGGCTGTCAATTGGCAATCCAACTGAATTTTTAAACTGGTACCATATCATCACTAATTGCATAGCTAATCGCCATTTATTGAGTTATTGTTTCCTACAATCACCCAATAACAATGAAATATATAAATGAACTTTAAAAATAATAGTTTCCTATTTAAAAGGCTCTAGCATTAAAATTAAAAAAAAATACAAGAAGTAAAGTTCTTACGAACGATAACCGCGCAATTCGCTCGGGGCGCTAAATTGCCTCACATTAAGAACACAATCATGTTTACTTCTTGTAATTCTTTTTTTTATTGAATCCAACATTATCCCGTGCAGGGATAATTTATGTCAGCAGTACATCACGAGCTTTGAAGGAATTACATAATTTCGTTTACACCCTGTATAATTTTAATGCTTCTAATTTCAAAGTCCCCCGCTATAAGAAATAAAATGATAAAATGACAAACAGATAGTTGAAAGGTAGGTTAGGTTAGGTTAGAACTGTGACCACTCAACGCACGAGCCGAGCGAGCGAAGCTAGCGAGGCCGGCGAGTGCCAGAAGCGAATCGCCGATCACTTTCAACCATTTGTTTAATGGCTGCATTCAGAAATATAATTATGTGGTTTTGATTGATTATAGTGCAATCAGTTATTTCTAATGTTAGAAGCATTAAAATTGAAGTGCAACTATTATTTTGTTGTGGAAAACATTATTTTTGAAGTGTGCCTAAAGCTGGGTACTGACCGGCGTTACGAGGCGTAGGTAATGTAACGTGTTACACAGCGAGCGTTCGTGCAGTCAGTACGGGGAAACAAGGCGCTTGTGACGTACTGACTGCACCAACGCTCGCTGTGTAACACGTTACATTACGCCTCGTAACGCCGGTCAGTACCCAGCTTTAAACAATTTTTGTTGTTATTTTCATTAATTTTAAAGTTATTTTATATACATCCAAATAACAATTTGCCTGATCTGGGATTCGAATACAGATTGACTCACACCAACGGTGAAAGAAACATCAAAGAAACATTAAAAATAAAAAAAGGCGTGCCAAATTGAGAACATTCTCCTTTATTGAAGTCGGTTAAACAATTATAATTTAATAATCACAAGTCTTCAAACTGTCTCAATTGCACATACAATACTGAAAGGATCGTTTGACCATTAGCGTGATGTCCTGCAAGTTCTAAAGTACTGTGCAAACAGTCTCGGACACAAGTTTTGCTTTCAACACTAAACGAGCGCTAACTCCTTTATCCATTTGTGAGAACAATGGTTGACTGTACGTGGTATATACATACTTTAGTATATAAACTACTGTATATGATATAATAAATTATATTCAAAGAACAATGAAGTACGTCGGAGATAGACTTACCTACCCATGGTATAACAATACAGGTACACTCCACCAAGAACTGCCTCGTTGGTCTAGTGGTGGCAAGCGCGACTACTGATCGTGAGGTCCTAGTTTCGATCCCCAGGCCGGGCAAAGTGTTATTGGCTTTTACCGTGTGGAATTCCTCAGTAGCAGCCCGGAATTTGGATTTGTGCCCGGTTGAAGGCAATAAGCTCGTCCCCTATTATATGGGACTTAAACATAACGGCAAAGTGAGGTTGTTACTAAACACCTCTGCCCAACCCATTGGGGAATACAGGCGTGATGTTATGTCCACCGAGTATACCCAACTTGCTTACTGGCAAATCTTTTTACCACGGCTAAATAGCATAACTAAACGGCATGAGCTAAATAGCATAAATAAATGGTTTGAGCTAAATAGCATAAATAAACGGCAAGAGTTAAACGGCGTGAGCTAAATAGCATAAATAAACGGCAAGAGTTAAACGGCATGAGCAAAATAGCATAAATAAACGGCGTGAGCTAAATAGCATAAATAAACGGCAAGAGTTAAACGGCATTAGCTAAATAGCATAAATAAACGGCGTGAGCTAAATAGCATAAATAAACGGCAAGAGTTAAACGGCATTAGCTAAATAGCATAAATAAACGGCGTGAGCTAAATAGCATAAATAAACGGCAAGAGTTAAACGGCATTAGCTAAATAGCATAAATAAATGGTTTGAGCTGAATAGCATAAATAAACGGCATTAGCTAAATAGCATAATTAAACGGCATGAGCTTGTTGAGACAAGTCCCTACAAGCTAAATAGCACAAATAAACGGCATGAGCTTAATAGCATAAAGCTAAGGAGTATAAATACATGGGACAAATGCGTTTCTAAAGGCATTCACAGATGCATTGTCTTCTAAAAACAACAAGCCTCTTATGGTCAGTATAGACTAGAGCATTTACTTGTAACAAAGCGTCGAGCATCGTGCTCATTTTTCGGTTCGTGAAAGGGTTACACGATAGTGCCTTTGTTACAAGTAAATGCTCTAGTCTATACTCACCTTTATGTAATTCATCGGGCTATATTTGGGTATTTCCGGCCAAATATTCTTATGCAGAGTACCTATACTATACGCTGCCAACTTCACTATTCGACTAACGATGTGGTAGGTATCGCGAAGTACTAAACGAATTTTAAAATTAGAGCTGGAAGCTGTAACTATTTGGCGCGTACTATATACCACAGATAAACTATAATGTTCTGTGACGCTCGTATGTATCTAGCATATCTATAATATTTGGGGATTACTGGCAGAACAATCGGTCCAACCGAGTTTAATACCGACCACAACTGGATTGCACACAATCCAATCAGATTTGCGAAACTTGAATATACTCGTAATATCTCGTACGGTCAACAACGAAAGTTGGTTAACACTGTTACTTTTACATAATATCTATAAGACACAAAATTATTCGATACACTGCTTTTCAGAATTTCATATAATAGTCAATAGTTTGTGTTATTTTATTGTTACATGTGTTCCGATTAAATTTCGATATTATTGTGTTCAGTTATGATTAAAAAAACTGAAGTGTTAACACTTTTGTTGCTGACTGTACATATATTATATATATTACACTAGCGACCCGCCCCGGCTTTGCACGGGTGCAATGCAGATACTAATGTGGGGCATATCAATCTTCCTCTTGCACTCTATCTATTGCTGAAAACTGCATTAAAATCCGTTGCGTAGTTTAAAAGATCTAAGCGTACAGACAGCGGAAGCGACTTTGTTTTATACTATGTAAAGATTTGCAGCAGCAAAATCTATCCTCGTCGAAGAAAGCCGTCCTCTTCTCGAGTCAGACCGATCCATTCACTTGGTCGTTCAAAAAACTGTTTGAAGCTAACTTTAATTAAATTCAAAAGTAAAAGTTTTATTATTAGGCGAGAACGGAACCACGGGAATGGATTACTTTGGAATACTTCTTTAATAACATTAGGAGGGTTATTCTGAGGGTTGTCCCTTTGAGTTGGGGACAGACTGCAGTCGCTCCGGTTAAAAGGATGTCTCACAATGTATTCAAACTTCCTTATTGGGGTATTGATTGCTATCGCTATGCTGATTGTGAGGGTTTGTGTCCAATACTCGAGAAGGGCGTGGTTCTTGCGATTTCCTATTAAAAAACTCATAGCAGCAGCCAGTGACATCAAGTTTTTACAGAGAACCTCTCGGTGCTATATTAGTTTACGATGTGTCAGAACCAAAGTTCCTAGCAAAACTGAATGAGTGGGTCGAGGAACTTCAAGTATACTCCACCAAGAAGAACGGTAGTTCTCGGCAATAAGATTGATAAGCATATCATTTTGGGACCCAGTGCATAATATCAGTAAGCACATTGGGTCATCCGCGCGACGGCGCAACGAGTATTCCCAAGAAGGGTTGATGTCAGGCAGGCGGCCGGTCATAAAACAATAAGCCAAAACCTCTAACAATATGGATTTATGAAATACATGTTGTGCCGACCCTAACTAGTGTGGGATAAGGGCAGGAAGATGAAGAAGAAGCAGTGTTTGTAATTACATATGCTTAAGTGGCTACAGCTTTGCTCCTTATTAAATCTGTTAGTAAGTTTCGTAGATAAAATTTACTACAGAGTAATTTTATTGGAACAGTTTGGCCATATTAAAAACTACAATTGATAAGCAAATCGACTAATTTTTGAATAAAGAAATCGTTCTCTAGAGGGGCTAGTGGCTAGTTACCAACTAATATAATTTGCAAGGTTAAGCTGCGCTTGCCGCGGTCAGTCCGTGGATGGGTGACCATTCGTTACACATCGAGACCCCTCCGTGTCTCGGAAAGCATGTTCAATAGTCGGTCCTGGGTGTCATATGAATACCTATGACAGTCGTTACGGGAAGTCAGAAGCTCGAAAGTATGACAACCGGTCTAACTTTAAGATATCGGCATTACCCTGAAACTGGGTTGTGGAGGTCTAACGGCGGCCGCTCTTTGTAAAACACTGGTATTCAGCCGCATCTGGTTAGACTGGAAGCTGACCCCAACATAGTTGGGAAAAGGCTAGGCAAAACAACTCGTTCTTTAGACGAATAGGTTAATTAATGTAACACTCGAGGGTCCAAAAATGGAATTAACTTAATGATATTGATTTCCAATCAACGGTATTAAAGTTCTTGTTCAGCGTCACAAAGACGTCCGCAATCTTCCCTTTTTTATATACAAAACTTAGAATATACAAAGAAGGATATGTAAACTATTAAAGGTTTTCTACAATGGTCCATTATGTTATGTCACAAAGAAAATCAAATTTACGCCAGTACCTTAACTCGGACACGGTACTTATGGATATTCTTTTATGACCATTTATTGAAACGTTTTATAAGGCCATGCTCAGTAGCAGACTGTTAATGACTGCTGTGATGAGACAAACATACAATCACTCAATCAATCAATGACTACTGATTTCCACCTGCTACGATCCTGGCACACTCTTTTCGCTTTATCTACATTCATTAACCTTCTCATGCATGCTCGTCGGTTTAGGGTGCTACCGACCTGACATTTTTTGAAAACATCTGCGATTTGTTCGTGGTGCATTCGCCAGGTCGGCCCCTTCCAACTGTTCCATCCACACTCGCCTTGTACACTTGTTTCGTCCATCCTCTCTACATGACCAAACCATCTTAACATACCTTTCTCAATCCTTCTCCCTACATCTTCTTTCACAGCGTTAACTTATACTGGTGTGATTATGATAATTACATTTATTTAATCCAGCTCATGTGGAGTATCCTCGTTACAGCTATCTAAGAACCGGACAAAGGTGGTCACGCTTCACTGCGCCAATAAGATGTCGTCATGAAAGTTCCCAGTTTTATTCCCTATCGTGTTGATGCTCTCGTTACTGAGGAAGCGTTTGATGCCTTCCGTTTTAATGTAAAATTTAAGGCACCGTGACAGCGACAGGGATTTTGACGTGCAACGGTGACAAGTGGGCAGGGTGGCAGATGTCACGACAGCGCGAACAAAAAAATTCGATACTGTTGGTGACGCTGTTCCCAAGTGACACTTGTTACAGCCTGCCGCCTGTCGCTCGGAATAAAAATTTGGTTGGTAACTATTTGGAAACATCTGTCTTAATTAGAGAGATCGTTTCTGTGCTAAGTGCTAAGCTTTCAAAGGCTAATTGGCAAGATGGGTAAATACAGCTGGAAGGTTGACTTACATTTAATTAGAACGGTATATGTTTAGTTGGTATGTTTTTGTATTTGTTGCGTTAATGCATGTCTTTCTGTACTTCTGTACTAATATTATAAAGAGGAAAGATTTGGATTTTTGTATGTAACGAATGAACTTAAAAACTACTGGACCGATTTCAAATATTCTTTTGCCGTTAGAAAGCTACATTATCACTGAGTAACATAGGTTACGAGCGGAGCCGTGAGGACACAGCTAGTATTTAATAAACAAGTAGATGTGATTTAAGTGTTATTTACAGGATGATTTTTAATCACGATCCAATTTTTTCTAGGCATTTCTTATTATTAGGGATGATTTCCACCAAACGGCTCGCACCACATCAGATCTGAAAGGATACGAACAGATACGGTGACAGCCGATCGCGTCCGGCAGGATGTCGACGCATATGATCGGCTCCGTATAGTCGCTTGTGAACTTATCCTAGCCAAATAGTTTCATTCCTACCGTGTTGACGTGTTCTAATTTTTGAAAGGATCCGATTGGATACGACGGCGTCGCAGCATACTTTCGGCTACGATCGCGTGTCGCGGAAGACGCCTGCGGTTAAGGTGCTGTGTGCGGCTAGGTAATATAGACTTTAAATACTGTGTACACAATTTAATATCGTTTAAAGATTGTGAAATCCGTCCCGATCCGATACGATGCGAGCCGTTTGGTGGAAATCATCCTTTAAAAAACTCAATTAAAAAAAACATTCTATAAATCTATTTTTAAAATAATTTTCTCGAATGAATTATCAAGTTAAATATTAAATACTACGTTTGTCGCGCATGCACTGAATGAGAGAACTCTTACTGATGTATTTTTAAACATAATTATAATGTTCTGAAATGATTATTTTGTTGGTTTGTGGTCGCAAACGTGACTGCTGAGCATGCGGTCCAGGGTTCGATCCCCAGGTCGGGCAAAGTGTTATCGTGTTTTTCCATTAAGAATTTCTCAGTAGCAGCACGGAGTCTGGAATTCTGCCTGGTTAATGGCAATAGGTTCGCCCCCTATTACATGGGACTTAAACATAACTGGCGAAACGAGGGTGTTACTATATACCTCTGCCCTACCCTTCGGGGAGTACAAGGCGTGATGTCATGTTATTCTGAAAGGGTACCTATATGTAATTTCATTACTAAATTATTAAGTTAATCCAACTTTGTCATCATTTTATTGTGCATCCATGTGCATGTTTTTTCGTACTTAACAAAAAGTAGTCAGACCAACTTCTGCTTACCAAATAAGTCAAAGCAAGCAAGCGCCTGAGCTAAAACGTTCACAAACTAACTTCCCAACACATTTCCTCTTTTGTTTATCCCATTTAGCTGGCTGTAAATATGCGAGTAATAAATTTTCGTTACACCAAACTTTGCGCCTTCAGACGCTGGCGCGAAAGAGTTTAAAGAAAATGGCCGCACAATCACTATGCTGCATTGCGTTAAAGAAGTTGGTATTTGTATATTTATACTACATTCCAATAGCCCCTTCTTAATGTCCATAAAAATCTATACTAATATTATAAAGCTGAAGAGTTTGTTTGTTTGAACGCGCTAATCTCAGGAACTACTGGTTAGAATTGAAACAATATGTTTGTGTTGGATAGTCCATTCATCGAGGAAGGTTATAGACTATATAAAATCACGCTACGACCAATAGGAGCGGAGCATAAATGAAAAATGTTGCAAAAACGGGAAAAATGTCCACCCATGCGTAGCCGGGACGGGCTGCTAGTCTATACTTCTATATCTATACTAATATTATAAAGAGGAAAGATTTGTATTTTTGGATTTTTGTATGTAACGAGTAAACCTAAAAACTACAGGACCGATTTCAAAAATTCTTTCATCGTTAGAAAGTAACATTATCACTGAGTAACAAGGTTACGGGCGGAGCCGTGAGAACACAGCTAGTATTTAATAAACTACCAGATGCAATAAAGATCAAACCAGCGTTATGACATTTATAAATAAGCTCAAGCAAATATTAATTTTAAAAAAAATACATACAGACGAACATAGTAACCTCCTTCTTTTTGGAAGTAGGTTAAAAAGCATACTACACAATAAACGAATACATAGGTACATTACAAAAAAATTGATTAGACACAAACAGACACCATACATCGTTAGTCGTATAGATACATTCATACTTACATAGATAAATATTATAATATGATATATTGTGTTTAATTAACCTTACCAAATATATAATTATTAATGTCCCACAACCTAAAACTGATCTCAATAATACCTATATATCTTTACTTATTTAATGTTAATAACATATTTTAACATATTTTAATTATTATTGATTGTTAATTTTTTTCCTAATTTTATTTTTAACTAGCTGCCCGAACAGACTTCGTTCTGTCAAAAGTTATTGGCCTGTAGTGGGAAAAGAAAAGTGTTGTTTTTACTACTGTCCACGTAATTTTTATGTTTTTTCTCTCCATAAGAACCTTCCTTATGGCTTAAGGAATATATCCAAACAAAAATTGCCGAATTGATCGAGCTGTTCTCAAGTTTTGCGCTTAGCAACACATTTGGCGATTCATTTTTATGTATATACATAGATAAAAAAACGAATTTTATACTTTTTGCTGTGCCCTACAGGGTCCGTAATTGTACCTTAGCTTTAAGCCATTGTAACACCTTTAAACGTTATGGAATGCAAAATAAAGATATGAATAATAATAAATATAGCCTATGTTACTCAGTGATAATGTAGCTTCCTAACGGCAAAAGAATTTTTGAAATCGGTCCAGTAGTTTTTAAGTTTATTCGTTACATACAAAAATACAAATCTTTCCTCTTTACTCTTCATAATATTAGTCTTCCTCTTAGCCTTTTCCCAATTATCTTGGGGTCAGCTTCCAGTCTAACCAGATGCGGCTGAATACCAGTATTTTACACGAAGCGACTGCCATCAGACCTCCGCAACCCAGTAAATGGGTAATGCGTTTGTCAGACTTTCGGGCTTCTGACTACCCGTAACGACTGTCATAGGTATTCGTATGACACCCGGGACCGACGGCTTAACGTGCTCTCCGAGGCACGGAGGGGTCTCGATGTGTAACAAATGGTCACCCATCCACGGACTGACCGCGGCAAGCGCAGCTTAACCTCGCAAATCGTACGATCGGCGCGGTTGTTATTTAGCCACGAGCCCCTCTTCATAATATTAGTATAGATATGAATATTTTTTGCATCCTATATATTCGGCTGTTTTATGAAAGTGTCGGGGAAAGAAAGCTGCAGGCTATTTCTACAGTAACGTTCACCCCCAGGGGATTTTTAAGGGGTTTGTTATTAAGCCAAATTTACACGAGAATAGTTTCTCGGAGCGATACTCGTTCTGTCTTTGTCTTTCTTTACGATGAAAACAGTGATAGCATGATCAAGATCACTTAAGTGAAGATTAAAAAACATTATACAGCAAACAGTATAGGCACACTGTGAATCCATAAGTAGTAGTTAAGTAGTACTAGTGTGGTTCATTGGTATGTAATTGGGCGCCTTTCGCCATCAAACGTAACAGTTTGGCGAGTTTAAACCTAAGTAACACCACTGTATTTCAAATTCAATAAACAAAAAAAAAAGAAACTATCTCCGTGTAAATAAGCCTTTAGTTAGCTGTCCTCAGAACACAAGAGAATTTTTTCAGAAGATATTTATAGACGTAGTCCCCGGAGGGACGGATTTAGTCCGTGGGGAGGGGGGGATAAGGAATATAAATCGTAAGAGGCGATGAACCTGGCACTTATAATTGTGACCAGAAAATGGCAATAAGATCGCCACCCAACGTGGGACTTAATATCAGAGGCGAAACGTGTGTATGCAGACTTCTTTAATAGGAGTACACCTCTGCTTACCCCTTAGGAGATTAAAGGCTTTATGGCAGTTTTTATACCACAATGTCTGGACTTTAAAAGAGAGCTTGGTCTCTGAGTTTGTTTCGGCTTTTCTTCTCAGAGCTAGTCAGATACGAAATTCCGGCGCCATGTAGTCTTAAAAAAACATTACATTGAATTGTAAAAGTGTCTGTAACAGATTTATTTACAGAAATAAAAATCATTTATCATTTAGGCGTGAGTATAATGTGTGTATGTATATCAGACGTTTTCATTTACATTCATCTAAGAATATAATCGTGCCAATTCGAAAGATATCGTCAGTGGAAAGGTAAAAGACTAAAGCGCTAATATACCTACTTTACAGTAGAGAGATTCAAAATAGATAATTAAATTACCTATTTAATACGACTCTACAATAAGATACCCTCACGAATAAGAAATGTACACTCATTCAATGCATTTAAAACTCAGCTCAGCCAGTATGTTCGACTTCTGGAAAAATAAATGCGTTGGGTGGGTCGGGGTTCCGATATGTTATGTTAATTAGTCTGTAACTGGTGTTGTCGAATAACTATGTTTGTTTTCTTAAAAAAGTACTTTGAATCTCTCTACTGTAAAGTAGGTATATTGGCGCTTTAGTCTTTTTACCTTTCCACTGTACCATTGTCTACTTTTAAGCATCTACCAGATTGAACCTGCAGGTTTCTGGTATGGAATCGAAACGCGTGCACATAGAGATCTCATAACAGAAAAGTCTATTTACATTAATGATAAAAAAAAAACTTTTACTAATATCTATGGTAGTCATTGAATGTGGTAGGCTTTGAATGTGGCAACAACTATTTACATCCTATCTCTTGACATAGTTCAAGCTCATATTTATGTGGGATTGGCTCAGAGAAAATAAAAACTAACTCATCACCGTGACCGTTCAACTCCGTATCGTTGTTTTCAACAAAAGCAAAAATAATTACAAGCATTTATATAAAGAACATTGTCCTTCTTTATATAAACTAATTTAAAATATTTTAGTTCGCTTTTCATCACTCATCTCTTTCACTCATTACGTTTCATTTTCCCACACATAGTACATACATAAACTCACGCCTTTTTCCCATGGCAGAAACTATAGAACGCCACATGCTACGACACTTACATACTCCTTTTGCTTTATCCATATTCATACATCTTGTCATACACGCACGACGTTTGAGAGTATTACGCACCTGCCCTTTGTGAAGAACATCACCAATAACATCGATGTATGTCCTTCTAGGACGTCTTCTACTGGCGTTTCCACTGATATTCGCCTTATAAATTCCTTTTGTTAATCGCCTTTCACTCATTCTCTCAACATGACCAAACCACCTAAGCATACTCCTTTCAATTTTTGTCACTATATCACAATAGTATAACCAGAAAAAAAAGCTAATTGAAAAACGAACTTTCCCGACTTACCAGATGTTTAATAAGTTTCCGCACGCAACAAAACTCATCACGCAAGTTCAACTTGAATTAGGGAAGTTGATTCCAATTGGCATTAGCGATGTCATTTGGCAACACAGAAATAAATTTGACTCGAATAATCCAATTCTATTACACCAATGATGATGGTGGTTGTTATAATTTTATAACATTCGTATTTGTATTATTAAATTATGTTTTGTGGTTGATGGCTAATTAACAACCACTCGGATCATATATTATGATTTGCGAGGTTAAGCTGCGCTCGCCGCGGTCAGCAGACCCGTTCGTGCCTCGGAGAGTACGTTAAACAGTCAGTCCCGGGTGTCATACGAATACCTATGACGGTCGTTGCTGGTAGTCAGAAGCCCGAAAATCGGACAAACGGTCTTACCTTAGTATATCGGCATTGCTCAGTATCTGGGTTGCGGAGGTCTGATGGCAGTCGCTTCTTCTAAAATACTGGTATTCAGCCACATCTGGTTAGACTGGAAGCTGACCTCAACATAGTTGGGAAAAAGCTAGGCAGAACGAACGATTTGTATTGTATTTTTCAATCAATGTATTCAGAGAAACACACCATCAAGACAAATGATGCATTTCTCTCAAAGTATACATTATATTTTTTACACAGAATTAAGTATACGAAATAAAGCATTGTTAGCGCATAGGATGATACTATCGCCTAACCTCTTGACCCCTCATTCGGCTTTACAAAACGCACAGAAAAAGAAGATGGTAGCTCTTTGCCAGACTCAACAATCAAATTCTTATGACGCAACAATTATATATACTGCGACGCACCGCTAGATCGAAAACGTTGCCAAACGCCTGCTATTGATTTCCCTAGGCCCCGTTCCCCTCATTAGTGAAAATGACTGCAATAATAAGCATGGAATACGCCAACATTAACGAGCCAATTCCCCATTTTCCCGAAGCTTATTTCGGTCGCCAAAGAACGAAACAGTGTCACAAAACTGGAAATAACAAAAGGTTTACTTCTAACAACAAACAATAAAGAATGCTCAACAAATAGTCACTCCGGTATATAGTTAAAACCATAAACTCTAATGGCAAAATACTCAAACGTTACCTACTTAATTTTAAGTTGCCGTTATGTCTCGTGCTGTCACTTTAAGGCGAAGAGACAGTCTTCTTCTTTTCGTGTGGTTAGTGACTAACCTGGTGTCAGAGTTTATGCCACACATGGGCCTCTGACTCGGCTTCACATGCCGTCGAGAAATATCTTTCAGGCATGCCGGTTTCCTCACGATGTTTTCCTTCACCGATTTTAAGCAAGTGATACCTAATATACAATACGCACATGAATTCGAAAAGTCTGAGGTGCATGCCTTGGTTTCGAATTCGAGGCTTATGACTTAGCAGTCCGACGGTCACACCACTAGGCTATCATTGTTAAAACAGAGACAGTGATAGCACAAAATTAACGGCAAGTTAAAACTGTGTAGAGTTTGAGTATTTGGCCATAACGCTCATCAACTAAGTCGTCGCGTTGCTCTAAAGGCCTGGTCAGACAGAGCGTGGCTGGGTGTGATATTCACGTCGCGTGTTGATTGCGTGCTTTTGGCGTGCGAATTACTATGACAATGTATGGAAGACGCCACACAGAGACTGCCACGCGAAGTTTAGCGTGGTTTTACGCATAATAACACTTTTCCCGACCTGGGGATCGAACCCAGGTCCTCGCGAACAGCAGTTGCGTTTGCCACCACTAGATCAACGAGGCAGTAATAATATAATTAGTATAATGTTATTAATAGGCTATTAGTAATTTATAATACAGTGAAACTTCTGGATCCACTCTGTGCCAGTACTGTGATGAACAACTCTATAGAAGGTGCCCGTTGCAGATCTATAGGAACCCACAGTTTTTTGAAAGGAACTCGAGCTGAAACTTCCTCATTAGTTAGACTTTATCCAATTGGTATCGGCGGATCAGATAGATATTTTATTTTTATTATTGTGGGCCGGTAATTATATCCGGTTTGTGTCGACGACGGATAAATAAGTTCACCGCATCTCTTCTGTGGAAAGGCTGACTAAGAGCCCGTTCACACAGCGGATCCGTTTTATCGGATCCGTTGGTACTGAATGCGTCACATCTGTACCGATGGATCAGATAAACAAATGGCAGCTGCGTCGCATCTGGTAGACAGGATACGATAAAAATAACGGATCCAGTATTTTTTACTGGATTCGGAATGCTGTCGTGTATGTGATCTCGCTCATACAACTACAGGCGCTATCACCGAAATAAAAACGGATCCGCCAAAATGGAATCTGTAAACTGTTTCTGTGTGAACTACCTGTAAGGGCGAAGACACACTGCGGGTGACTACCTTGCCGCGTACTGACTAGCGAGACACCATTGTCAATACTTACGTATGTAAATATACGGGAACGGCCGCACTGCGCACTTGGTGCCTGCGCTACCTAGCTGCTGTAAGTGGACGCTAGACACTAGGCCCTAAGCTAGGCGCCTGCAGTGTGTTTTCGGCTTAAGAGGATTACGTGAAGATGATGGGCAACAGTAGTGCCGATTCTCTTGTTCACCAACTTAAATTAAAGAATTGCTATCATTTACTAACTGACAGCGCTAGAAAGGGACGGTGATAGATAAGAACTGAGTTATGGCTGCTACACACGTTACGAAAAATCATTACGATCGAACGATACAGTTTAAACTGCACGGTTTTCGTAGTGCCCACAGACGTTACTAGAAAACTGTACGATTATTCATTCGTTGAGCTATGGCTTCGACTGACGACGTATTAGGTAAGCCATTTTAGGTATAAATACAAGCAAACGCACGCACAACGATTCGGACCGCGATCTACGCGAAAACTGAACGACTGGCACACACGTTACGATTATCGACACAGTTTCTTCCGATTCCGATTTATCTATCCAAAATTTCGTACTGCTCCGTTCAACTCTACAGTTTTATAAAATCGGACAAACTATACAGTTTTTCTCATACACACAATGTAGATTTATCGTTGCAGTTTGAACTGTACCGTCCAATCGTAACGATTTTTCGTAACGTGTGTAGCAGCCATTAGAGATGTCAAATTAGTTTACGCCTTGAACTTCACCATGTTTTTAATCGACACGTTCTGCCGTGTCGTCTAAATTTGTATGGAATTTTTTATTAGTTCAACTAGACAGCTCCTATTTACGTCTGTCTCTTTCTTATTTTATCAGAATGAAAAAGATGGCACCAGCCTAAATTAAGTTTACTTTGTGCACAACAGAATCAGGCCCAGTGATGTCGATTCTGTTGCACATTTTGACAGTACTAAACTGGACTAAACGCAACTGTCACTTTCTTTTTCTATTGAAACAGAAAGAGACAAACACCCTTAGTTTAGTTTAGTCCTGTCAAAGTGCGCAACAGAATCGACATCACTGTCACAATCCTTCCAATATAATCTTTATCTTCGTCTTTATCTTTAAATAGTATAAAATAAGTTGCTCCCGCTGTCTGTACGCTTAGATCTTTTAAGCTACGCAACGGATTTTAATGCAGTTTTCAGCAACAGATAGAATGGTCTTTTTTATTGTTGGAAAATCCTCATGGATGTCCCTCGCCCGGGGAAGGCGAGGGGGTCTGCCGGACTCTTACCGGCTTATCACCAACGGTGTTCCTTCTCCTGACCGTTCGGCCGGGGTTGTGGGATTCGCAAAAGCATGCACCGCAACCGGCAGGTCCCGGTCCGCAAAGTGCACGACAGAATCGTCAACAGTGTCTTCCTATTTGCTTATAGCAACGAACTGTGATCATCAAGCTGTCTGCCAAGATTATGGCAATTTCAGCTTTGATCGTTTTAGCAGTGGGAGATTGGAGGTTAGGATGATGATGATCCAGTCCGCCTTTCCATGCTTAGTTATTATAGCACTATCCCTGTAGGGTTTTCATTGTACCGGCAGGACTTAATCAAGCAATCAACTCAGCGTATCGCGGTCTACTGCTGGACATAAGCCTCTCTCAAGTTGCACCACAACACTTGGTACCCCGCCTTCCTGTCCACCCCACCGTGGCCAACATTTCTTCAGTTTAACCGGAAGACGCATCAACTTGGCCTAAGGCCGTCCACTGCTGGACATTGGCCTCTCCGAAGTTGCGCCACATCAGTCGGTCTTCCACCTTCCACAGCCAGTCTACCCCTCCCTTGCCAGCATTTCTGCAGTTTAACCAGAAGACGCAGCAACTCTGCTTATGGCAGTCCACTGTTGGACATAGACCTCCCCCAAGTCTCATCATATCACTCGGTCTTTCGCCTGCTGCATCCAGTCTACCCCACCCTGGCCAGCATTTCTTCAGTTCAGGCAGAGGACGCATCAACCCTGCCTATGGCAGCCCACTGCTAGACATAGAGCTCCCCCTAATCTCACCACATCATTCGGT
Source organism: Amphipyra berbera (assembly GCA_910594945.2). NCBI lineage: Eukaryota > Metazoa > Arthropoda > Insecta > Lepidoptera > Noctuidae > Amphipyra > Amphipyra berbera. Next base: position 15,853,605 of record OU343128.1, on the reverse strand, counting down.
CTTCCACCGTCCGCAACCAGTCCACCCTACTTTGGCCAGCATTTGTTCAGTTTAGTAAGAAAAAATTAGCTTAATATGGTATTTATACCAATTTAACATGGCCATGGGCGAGCAAACTTATTAAGCTACAAATTCGTCCAATCTCAAATATAAAAATTACATTTCATTTGTAAAGAAAAATGAAAATTTGTATTCTCAAAAAATATTTCACTGGAAACGTGTATAAATTTGAAGAATGTATTTCGTCAAGAGAACGGAAAATGGATTGGAACTATCCACGTTGCATTCAATATTTGATTTCGTATGTCCCAGAGCAATACGCTTGATATTGCTGCAAAGTATCCTCTATGGATTTAAATATCTTCTTTGAATTGAAAAGGATATAATTCTAATCTTCTGATACGGCATTTTGATATAATTTTATTTCTTGTACTGTTACCAACCGCGCGGATCATACGATTTCCGGCGTTAAGCTGCGTTTACCGCAGTCAGTCCGTGGATGGGTGACCGTTCATGACGCATCAAGACCCCATCGTCCCTCGGAGAGCATGTTAAACTGTCGGTCTCGGCTATCATACGAATACCTATAAAAGTCTTTACGGGAAGTCAGAAACCCGAAAGTTTGACCTTAGGATATCGGCATTGCCCAGTAACTGGGTTGCGGAGGTCTAATCTCAAAATACTGATATTCAGCCGCATCTGGTTAGACTGGAAGCTGACCCCAACATAGTTGGGAAGAGGCAAATATAAGTTTTAGTTTGAAGCTAGGTAGAACTGTATTCTTTAGTTATTACTTTTCAGTGTTTTCATTGGGGTGCACTTAAGAACCTCCATGTGTGATGATACTTGAATAAGTCCAGGGCACCGTGGGCAGTCATATTTTCACCACGGCATACACCCATATTCTAAGATGTTCCTCTAAAACTTACTCGACTCATACTCGATTCAGGACGCCTTGAGACCATCAAAATAAAAGTGTATTCTTAGTCGCAGTTTCGAGTGAACTTTGAGGTTCCTCTGCTGAGGGATCCTCAGATGAGTCGAGGTAGAGTGGAATTATTAATCATGATTTCGAGGATTTTTGTTTATCTGCATCGCGAAAATAACGCCGCATTAAATAGTTGTAAGGATTATCGCAAGCATATTCGATAAAGTCATCAAAATTCATTTTTGTTACATACGAACTTTGACACTTCCTTCCTTAAGGTAGGTTCTGAGGTACCTTGAGATTGACAGATGATTCCTTACCTCGACTGAGGAAAAATCTCAGGTCGAGGACGTTTATGTCAATTGTAACTACCAATGGTATTGAGAAAGACTGAGTCAAGGTGGAGTCGAGTCGAGTAAGTTTTGGAGGAACGTCTTAGAATATGTGTGTTAAGCTATTCTCGTATAGCTCGTGCCGACAAGAAAGAAGAAGAAGTGTAAATAATCCATCAGAAGTGCCAGAAGTGTCCCTCTCCAAACACTCCTGAGTCTCCTGACGCATTAGTTATGTAACTATTGTTTTCTATCCGATCCTTTTTGAATAACAGCAAAGACAAAGGAAGTCTTCAAGTTTTGACGGCACGTTTGGTGCAGTCGCTGAGCGATCGGCTTCTGCGCTAAGGGTCGTGGGTTCGATTCCCTCACGGAAAAAATATTTGTATGGCTTACAGATAGTTGTTCCGGGTCTGTATGTTTGTGCGTGTGACGATTTGTGTTTGTAAACGGACCCACGACATAGGAGAGATCGTAGTGTGAGGCAATGTCTTAAAAAAAATAGAAAAAAATGGGGTAGTGGCTACTACTGTGGGGTGATGGGTGCTACTACTGATCTGCTTTGAATAGTCGAACTCTCTCCTGTTAAATCAGCAGTCAGCATAGTCATCCATGAAGGGGTATGGTCTATTTTAAACAGAGAATCACAGTCATGAAACGGTTTAATAATTGTTATATGACCAAAGTTAAAAATCCAAAAGTTTTGCTACAAAACGTATAATACATCACCTCGTCCAAACTCGACCTCAGATGTCAAGTTATGCAACCATTTTCCTCCATTTCTCGGCAAACTTTCTTTTAATATTCATGACTTATGTACGGTCAAACAATAAAGTTTCCAAAGTGCTTTTTCAACAGATGATACGGTCTTCCAAAAAGTCAGATCAAAACTATTTAATAAATATCTTCATTCTTCAGATAATGGTGAATGAGAAAAGTTTTCAAATAATGAATTACACGGATGTTGCTGGTTGGCTAGTGATGGGAAATATTGGTACGGCGGATATTAGTTGTTGTTGTTCCGGATTAAGGAGTTAGTGTTGTTTCTGTTTTGGTATAATATTTTGGTACATTCTGGTTATGATGAGAATGAAAGGACATATGATAGTCGTTGCTTAGTCAGTCTTATTATAGAATATTGGTATCTGGTATATAAATGAACACGGCTAAAAACGGATTTATGAACGCAGTACGTTTAATATTATTTAACAACGGCACGTATTTAATGCTGTTGACTTTAACGTAGTTTTTTAGACAAACATTTAGTCACCTAGACTAGGGTCATCTTAAAGTCTTAGGATATCGGCATTGCCCAGTTACTGGGTTGCGTATGTCTCACGGCCGTCGCTCCGTGTAAAATACTGGTATTCAGCCGTAACTGGTTAGATTGGAAGCTGACCCAATATAATAGGGAAAAGGCTAAGAGGAAGAAGAAACATTTAGTCACCTTTTGTGACACTCACGAGCAGAAAAGGGTTTGTTTTATGTTGCCGGAAACCATACGGAGATGGCCGTACCAATAAATAGATGCAAATATAGGGATTGGATTTTACCCTGATCCTCCGTACTCACCCGCCGCAGCCGCGGAGCCGGTCGTCTTTTCTGACTCACACTGATCACTTTTCACATCGTTAATTCAGCCCTCATCAAGCTGTTTCCCTCCCAGTCCTCTCGCAAGCAACGCCCTAAGCCAAGGATCGAGTCCCCCCCTAGGGGACGCCCTTAGTGGTGTTGTTGCTATCTAGTCATGATGTTAGTAGTAGTAGTAATAGTAGTTAGCTTAGGTTAAGTATTTTACTCTCGCCGGGATTGGTTGAAGACCCTTCAGGTCTCATCAATAACTGCCCGGTTACGTAGAAACGGTCCGCAAAACCAAGACAAGCAGTCGAATAGGAAAAAAAAACAGATTTGGGTTTGAAATTAACCACCATTAAATATTGTTTCTTTGATGGTATAAAAAGAATCATGTTTCGAAGATATGAAACAATAGGATGGTACCACAAAAATACCCGGTTCTTATTACTGTCGTATTAACTCATTTGTTCAGTAACATGTGGGATTTAAAACCGCAATAGTGCAATTTTCAAATAATGAATTACGCTGACGCGTCGCCGACTCAGGCCAACTAAGTTTAGTGGTGGGAAATTATTGGTACTGCTCACGTTGTTTTAAATTATTGCTATTGTTCATATGTGGTGTTTGTGTGAAATATTGCTTGACTAATAAAAGTTTGCACAAATATCGTCAAAAGAAGGACAATTATAAATGTATCACATTTTGTAGATTTTTGATAATGATAAACATAACATCACGCCTGTATTCCCCGAAGGGTTGGGCAGAGGTGTATAATAACACCCTCATTCCGCCGTTATGTTTAAGTCCCATGTAATAGGGGGCGAACCAAACATCCAAACATCGGGCTGCTACTAAGAAACCCGGGAAAGCCTAATAACACTGCCCGACCTGGGGATAGAACCCAAGACCTCACGACCAGCAGTCGTGCTTGCCACCTCTAGACCAACTAGGCAGTTGATAATTATATCTTCTAATTATGAGGAGATAGAACACCCTACGCTGAACAAGCTAGATTGTTACAACAAAGATGATCCTGTCGCATGCACCGCTGCTCGATACCGGCCTACGGGTGTTTAGACTGGCAACTAGGATGGCTATCCTATAACCATATAATATGTAGTAGTGGTACGCGCAAAGACAAATCATGCTATACATATCCAGTATAAGCTGACCTCTTTTTCTACAGAATTTCGGTACAATGAAAGGTCAGCTTATACTGGAAAATTATAATTTGATTTTTCGTTTTGTATACATAGGATTTTTCCAAAGAGGTCAAAATATCCGTATGTACAAAGCCGGGTTGATGAGCGACATACTTTTTTGACACAAGTAGCGTATCAGAGCAAAAATTTAAGTGTAAAAAACTAGTGTGCAACTCGACCACGGCAAGCACTATTTCTTTCCACATTCGGAGAAAACCGTTTCAGGTTAATTAGCTCCGAGTCTGAGCACCCCTCAGGTTTTAAATGGGCGCAATTAAGTTTTTCTTAAGGGGATCGTGGGTAATTAACAACCGCGCGGATCATATGATTTGAAAGAAAGAAAGAATAAGTATTTATTTTTTCGCCCAAGCGAAACGCACACGTACTTAAGCATAAAAATATAAAAATTCTTAAAATTAAGAATTTAAAACTACAACAAAAATTTGTACTTAAAACATATTATTATAATTACCTGCTAACCGAAACACAAAAGCAAAAAAAAAAAAGAAATTGCAAGGTTAAGCTGCGCTTGCCGCGGTCAGTCCGTGGATGGGTGACCATTCGTTACACATCGAGACTACTCCGTGCCTCGGAGAGCACGTTAAACGTCCCGGGTGTCATACATAGGTACCTATGCCAGTCGTTACGGGTAGTCAGAAGCCCGGAAGTCTGACAACCGGTCTTACCTTAAGATATCGGCTTTGCCCAATTACTGGGTTGTGGAGGTCTGATGGCAGTCGCTCCGTGTAAAATACTGGTATTTAACCGCATCTGGTTAGACTGGAAGCTGACCACAACACAGGAAAAAGGCTAGACAGAATAATTAATTTTTTTCTTTCTATGGTCTCAGATATTGACAATGCACTAATTGATTTAGAAATCTCCTGAAAATGTGACTGTCTTAAATAATCTACTGGGTGTAAAAATTGCTTTAACGAAGCCGAAGTCTACGCATACTGTACGTCAAACTAAGTAACATACAGCAAAAATAATTGCTGGGAAACTACTTTTATTTCTTGGTATTAAAAACAGCTTTTAATTGTAGCGCGCAATGGAAGACTGTGCCTACATTTCGAAAATGTTGATAATGTTTGTATAGAAGAATGTTTAGTAATAACATTTTAACTTAGTTTTCGTGAAAAACGTTCAAAAATATGGTGACTTTGACCTTCAATATCTCCGTAACCAGTCGGTTACCAGGTATGGCCCAATACTAAAAAATCCTCGTAATAATGGGAAGAATACGTAGCTCTCGGCTTCGTTAAGGGCATTTTTACACCCGATAATTTGACAATATGCTGATTGAGCATTTTGACAATATGCTGTGCAAAACAACAAATTTGTCAACACTTTATTATTACCTTCCCGCCAGCGATGCTTGTAAAACATTAAATAAATGCAAAATAAACTGCATTGTATAAAAAAAGGTTGTTTTTTCCACACTCAGAAGGAATTGTTTCAGGTTAATTAGCTGCGCGTCGGAGCTACCCTCACGTTTTTAATGAGTGTCGATTTATCAAGCCCCTTTGTTTTCTCTCTAATTACCAACGATTACGATCGGTCAGTAAAAGGCTCGACCAATAAAACTTTATCGTTTTATTAATGTTTTTTTGGGCGTGAGTTTATGTATGTATGTAATGTTTTTTTAAAGCCATCGTGTGTACTTTTGTAAGTGTTGTTTTTTTATCGATAGACTACGTAACTTCACGCCTGTATTCCCCGAAGGGTTGGGCAGAGGCGTATAGAAACACCCTCATTTCGCCATTATGTTTAAGTCCCATGTAATAGGGGGCGAGCCTATTGCCACCAACTGGGCAGAAATCCAAACACCGAGCTGCTATTGAAGAATTCCACACAGAAAATCCTAATAAAACTTTGCCTGCCCTGGATTTATTATTTATTATGATTTATCTATGTTATTGCGGCGTGCCCCGAGGTCTTGAACCTTTTTTTTTATCGTGGCAAAATCCTCGTGGATGCCTGGTTTAGGCGAGGGGGTCTGCCGGACTCTTACCGGCTAAAAACTCACGATGTTCCTCCTTCTGACCGTGGGCCGGGGTCGCTGGATTCGCCTAAGCATGCACCGCAACCCCGGCAGGTCCCGGTCCGCCAACCACTGGCGGACCTCTCCTTTTACCTAACCTTGAACTTAACCTAACCTAGAACCTACTCTAACTATGTTGACTAGTCTCGAATCGCTGTGGGAAATAAGTGTAAAGTTAGGTTAGGTTCAAGATCTCGGGGCACACCGCAATAGCGGATGATAAATCATAATAAATAATAAACCCATGAGGATTTTCCCACGAGACAAAAATAAAAAAAGATTCAAGACACTCCTGCCGGGGTTGCGATGCATGCTTATGCGAATCCCGCGACAGCGGCGGACATTCAAAAGGAGGAACACCTTAGGTTTTTAGCCGGTATGAGTCCGGCAGACCCCTCGGCTTCCCCGGGCTAGGGACATCCACGAGGATGTTTCAAAGATAAAAAAATCACTTTGTCCGACCTGGGGATCGAACCCAGAACCTCACGATCAGCAGGTGCGCTTGTCACCACTAAACCAAAAAGGCGGTTATCGTTAGTTAGAATAATAATACTGTACCCAATTCCGACCAAACTAACTATAGTATATTTTTATATCATGAACAAACCTTATTTATGAAGAAATTTGTCCACAATAAATTTAAAGATGAATATTTATGACGTCATTTGAATGTACCGACTTTGCTTGATGGGTTTTGTTATGTAAGTATAGTTAGCTTGGAGTCACGCACTTTTTTCTTTGACTTCAAATGCGAAATGTGACTTCATTTAGAGGTTTGTCAAATATTGTTAAATTATGATAAGTGCCTCAGTCTAGTGGTGGTAAACGCGACTGTTGATAGTGAGATCCTAGTTTGATTCCCAGGTCGGGTAAAGTTTTATTGGGTTTTTTCGTGTGGAATTCCTCAGTAGCGGCCCGTGGTTTAGATCTGTGCCCGGTTGATGGCAATAGGCTCGCCCTCTATTAATGGGAACTGATTAATGTTATATTTATTGAATTAATGTATGGAGAAGTATGGGTGGCTTCACACACGATCCGTCATTTTTATTGTATCCTGCCTGCCAGATGTGAGCAACACATCTAGTACCGATAGCTCCGTTAAAATGGATCCAATGTGTGAACGGGCACTTAGTCTTGAAAATAATTCTGATCTAAACCAATACCAGTTATCTTAAAGTCAGATTTGACAAAAGTTTTAGTGCACACACAACAGTTCCAAATGTTTCTCTTTGTCTCAAAAGTTTTATATTACTTTGAGCACTGTTTACATCGACGACTTCTGTTCTTTGCCAAAGACTTTGAAACTTCTAGACTTCTGTTTGATTAGATTTATTTGTTGATGGTAAAAGAAAAATAAAACTAGCAGCGAGATTTTATTCTGCACGCGTCAGTACTTCTAACCCTCTTTCTTCGTCTTCTGAATCAAAGAATGGAGACCACAAAGCGTGCGTAGCGTGTGACGGCCTTTAGCCAAATGGACTGTCTTACCTGCAGAATTTAGAAATTGACTGGATATGGAACATGGAGGACAACTTGGTGTACACCTTGGAGGTGATTTAAGTCCAGCAGTGATGGATCAAAGGAACGAAATGTACTGTATCTATTAAATTACAACCATGAATTCTAGAAGAGTTATATTCTAAAATCAGCACCCCAGCCTTTTCCCAGTTATGTTGAGGTTAGCTTCTAGTTGAACATTGGTTTGATAGGTTGAAAGTAAATCCAATCGATCGTCATCGGAATTATATAGGTTCTGTACGTTTCAATACAAAATTGGTGCCAAATTGGTATAGGCCTAATATTGTTTATGAAAAAAAATCATAATGTCTTGGCATTTTTTTTGATATCAGAAAGTGCTTGATACCTACTTACCTAACACCACAGTTGATGGTACTGAAAGCTTTATGTTCCATCACAATACATAGGTACCTCTTCTTCTTCTTCCTGCCCTTATCCCACCCTAGGCGGGGTCAGCACAACATGTATTTCATAAATCCATGTTGTTAGAGGTTTTGGCTTATTGTTTTATGACCGGACGCCTGCCTGACATCAACCCTCCTTGGGAATATTCGTTGCGCTGTGGCGCGGGTGACCCAATGTGCTTGCTGATATTATACACTGGGTCCCAAAATGATATGCATAGGTATACATAGGTACCTACTTGTCTTATATCGTTTGAGACTATAGTTCGTAGGGCTTTATTGTTGTCAGTAGCTGGTAACACTGGACAACGTTGATAAAGGAGGGTGTAGTCATCAAGATGAATCAACGTACCCGACGTTATAAAAACAGTGGTCATTCGACGGAGCAGAGAATTCTATATCGAACAGCCGAAGAAGTCTAACCTTTTATATCTGATTAGCTTGTCCTTATTTTCTGATCTTGTGTAAATTATTATACAAGGTGTAAAAAGACCCTTCACCAAGCCGTCAACCATGCATTCAGTACATCAAACTAAGTAACCCTACGCAAAAATTATCGCTGGGAAACGACATTCTTTTTTGGGTATAAAATTTCGTTTTTCTGTAAAGCTAATTGTAACGCACTCAAAACACTGTGCTGATAGATGCAATGAGTAGTAAACGGGTAATGGAGGTATTTTAAGTACATTTGCAACCTTCAAAACTAGTATTTTTAAAAAAAGTTGTGAAAAAGTTGGAACTTTGACCTCCAATATCTCCGTGACTAGAAGGTTCCCAGGCATAGTCCAGAACAAAAAATGTTCGCAATGACGTGGAGAATAAGTGCCTTTCGGCTTCGTTAAGGGTCTTTTTACACCGTTTATTGTGAACTAGCTTCTGTAACTAGCCACTAACCCAAATATAGTACTCTCAGTGATGGAGAGTCTATGTTGGTTTCATTTATTTTATTTACCATGCTCGCAATCCTAACATACCGATATTAGCTATAACTGTAATGATAGATTCACTCCTACAAGATTCTGTTGTCTGTCTTTTACATTATTTTTCTAATCCGTGGTATTTTTAGCTTTCACCCTCACCGAAAGACTTATACTGGAGCGTCAGTATAAATAAATAAAAAACTAAAGTCGCGTCATTTTTATATACCAGAGTTAGCCATATTTCATCACATCTGGCCAAATTAGGGCCATATTTATAATGTTTGCCCACATCAAAGTGTGTGATCGTGTACCGTCATAAATTATGATGACGTCACTTTGGCGGGAACGGTAAACAGTAATGGAGGCTGGGCTCTAACATTTGTTCTTACTGAGAGGGTAGGGAATAAGGTAACTTTGTTGTGTATTAATATTTTCTTGTGACATGTGTGTATTTTGGGAAAATGTATTTAAATATTTTTTTACTCAGTAAAATATAGTTTTAAAGTACTATCTACAGATTAAAGACGTTCAATTTTTTTTCTAAACGCGACTACTTGGCCCTCTCTGTAAAGGTTGCCAAGTCAAATCAAGTCTAATCGGTGCGCTAATAGGGTCGCTATGCATGGGACCTTATGACGTCATCATCTAAGTCTAAATGTACTGTGAAATGGGGTTATTTGAGAACAACGGGGTTAATTGGAACGTGCTTCTTAAACCAATATCCACATTTCTTTTTATAAGTATAGATATAAAAGACTTATCTGGGGAGTTTCTGGAGGTAGTAGAAAGTGACTGCGAAAGACTTAGTCTTCCTCCTAGCCTTTTCCCAATTATGTTGAGGTTAGCTTCCAGTCTAACAGAATAACAGTATTTTACACGGAGCGACAGCCATCAGACTTCCGCAACCCAGTGACTAGGCAATGCAGATATCCTAATGTTAGACTGGTTCTCAGAGTTTCGGGCTCCTGACTACACGTAATGACTGTCATAAGCATTCTTATGACACCCGAGACCGACGGTTTAACGTGCTCTTCGAGGCACGGAGTGGTCTCGATGTGTAATGAACGGTCACCCATCCACGGGCCGACCGCGGCAAGCGCAACTTAAACTTGCAAATCATATGATCCGCACGGTTGTTAATTAGCTTGAGCCCCTCAAAGACTTAGTACAGGGGTAAGAATAAATACTTTATCATAACTGCCTTGTTGGCCTAGGGGTCGCAAGCGCGACTGCTGAGCATGGGGTCTTGGGTTCGATCCCCAGGTCGGGTAAAGTGTTATTGGGTTTTTCCATTAGGAATTTTTCAGTAGCAAGCTGGAGTCTGGATTTGTGCCCGGTTAATGGCAATAGGCTCGCCCCCGATTACTAAAACACTTCTGCCGAACCCTTCGGGGAGTGTGGCGTGATGTTATGTCTAATAAAAAATAACTAAACTACCAAAAGACCACTCATAGCATCCTATTTCCCAGTACAAACATTCACTGCACACGTTTACTTAAACACGAGCGCTTCAAAGTAGGTACGTTTGGGTGTGGATTCGCAGCTGTTTACTTAGTTGACTCTCAAGTCTCTCAACCACGGTCCAATCAAGTAATGAACAACTTTGAATTGAAGTCTTTTGGCGAGTTCGGGGAAGGAAGGGTGGGCGGTTATGTTGGGCACTTACCCCAGCCTTGAATAGTAATATGTTGATATAGCAATGAAAATATCTTTATAAGAAGAGCGTGAATGTTATTAATAATTTTGTTAGAAAAATAACTTTTAAATGCTGACAACCCAGCATTATCTTCCACTTTTGCCATCGTGCCGTGTCAGTACGTTATTATAAATAAATAAATCTATATAAATAAAAATGAATCGCCAAATGTGTTGCAAAGCGCAAAACGTGAGAACGGCTCGACCAATTCGGCTATTTTTTTTTATATATTCCTTAAGGCACAAGGAAGGTTCTTGTGGAGAGAAAAATCATAAAAATTGCGTTAAAAATAGTAAAAACAACACTTTTTTTCCCACTACAGGACAATACCTTTTGACAGAACGAAGTCTGTCCGGTCCCGAGTTATTAAATAAAACTACAGATATTTCGTTTATAAAAATGTCGGACCAGTATTTTTTACTGGATGCAGAATACTGTTCCGTTTTTTATACTGTTCCGTCATCCAGTTTTTGGTGACAAAACGGTAAATGTAAAAATTTCGGACTGTTATTTATACTGGATTCGGAATACTGTCGTGTATGTGAACTCGCTCATACAACTACAGGCGCCATCACCAAAATGAAAACGGATCTCCTAAAACGGGTCGTGTAAACAGTTTCGGTGTGAACTAGCTGTTAGAGCATCGTAAAATTATATTGAACCAAATTATAACATCACAGATAATATTTAAATATGGGTCGGATAGCGGTAACTGTTATATCTAAACAAAATAATTCAATATTTACGTCAATGGGAAACTATTATCATAACCAATTGATAGTGACCAAAGCAAAGTTTCAATGGGAATATTCATAAAAAACCTGCATCGTACGCTCGAATATGTTAAAGTTAGCAGCAATGCGGTTAATCCTACGCTGTGCAAATTAGTTTAGGGATTTAAATAGGGAAACTACTAATGAAATGTAAAAAGTGGTCAGTTGTGAAATTAATGATAACATCAGTCGACACGATTTTTGGGTCTGGCCTCTGCATATGAAATTTTGGTTTCTCCTGTGTTACAAATAAAGGAAAATATATTTTTTCTGATCTAAGTTTGCTTTTGTAGAAACTAGAGCAATTTTTCGAATTATCAAGTAACATGACAGATTTTTATATATTTTTTTATAATTTTATTTTTAATTACGCTTAACTATGTTTTTGCTGAACATCAACGTCTTTTTGCTGCATTTACTTTGCTGCCATCGAGGTATTCATATAACGCCCGGGACTGACTGTCTCGATGTGTAACGAACGGTCAAAGTCAAAGTCAAAACATTTATTGCGAACCAAGTGTACAATGTGGTGTTATGTTATGTTAGCAGGTACTCATCAGGCAGGTTGTCATCCATCCACAGAGTGACCCTGGCAAACGCAGCTTAACTTCGCAAATAGTATGTTTCGCGCGGTTGTTAATAGCCATGAGCCGCTCGTAATTTCAAGTATCAAAACCCTAAAATGCTTTCATATAAGTAATTCCATTTTTAACCCTGTGATTTCTGTATTCCAGATCTGATTTCCCAATAGACTGTAGACCGTTGAAATAGGTGCAATTCGAGTTGCAGATCTATCCGATGCTAGCAAACTGCGTTATGGTGATTGCACTGGCCACTCTTCAATTAAGTTCATTGGTCTTCTAATGCGAGATTAGCTTTGGTAATTATATTAAGAGGAGACGCGGGCTGCAAAATATTTATAACTAGCTGTGTCCTCACGGCTCCGCCCGTAGCCTATGTTACTCAGTGATAGTGTAGCTTTCCAACGGCAAAATAATTTTTGAAATCGGTCCAGTAGTTTTTAAGTTTATTCGTTACATACAAAAATCCAAAAATACAAATCTTTCCTCTTTATAAAATAGGTATTAGTATAGATATAGATTTGAATAGGTTTTTAAGCGATCTATTTCAGTCCCTCCCCTCCCGCAAACCTTCCCAATTTAGCGCGAAACAGACACCTGCATCTCGAAATGACTTCTCCTGTGCAATATTAGCGAAATCGTACTTTCGTATTTCCCCGTTTCCTTCTTCAAATCTGGACCAATTTTAATATTTTTTTCTGACTTTGGTTATGTCTGTATGTTTTTCTTTTATTTTTTATATTCGTCAAATTTGTTTGCCAGATGTTTGAAAACGGTGATAAAACTGGTCGATTTTTGTAAAATTTAAACGTTTCTAGATTTTTTAATAATTAATTTATTGACAAAAGCAAAACACAGGGACATAGTGGTGGTAGATATGTAACATATAGTAAGAAAATATTTGTTCTAGTGATATTATCCAAGGAGGAAACTGAGGAATACGTTTATATGGACTTAAACTGGTTTAAATGCCGACCGCATTTCCTCTTAATTAAGCTGGTTTCGGTGAATACGTTTAGAGGATGTTTTCAAACTATTTTCAGAACGAGTTACCATTTAAAATGTTATGATAATTACTTTATGCTTTTTATTCTGTTTTTTGGAACAAAAGGAGAGTGGCTCGTCGCAAATTACCAACCGCAAGAATCATACGATTTTCAAGGTTAAGCTGCGCTTGCCACGGTCAGACTGTTCGTTACATATCGAGACCTCTCCGTGCCTCGGAGAGCACGTTAAACCGTCGGACACGGGTGTCATAAGAATACCTATGACAGTAGTTACGGGTAGTCACAAGCCCGAAAGTCTGGCAACCGATCTAACCTTAGGATATCGGCATCGTTCAGTAACTGGGTTGCGGAGATCGGATGGCAGTTGCTCCGTGTAAAATACTGGTAGGTACTTATTCAGCCGCATCTGATTACACTTGAAGCTGACCCCAACATAGCTTGGAAAAGGCTAGGCAGATAGTTCTGCGTTTTGGAAGTCGTTTCCTACTTTATTTTGTAAATTTATATACAACTAGCTGCCCGGACAGACTTCGTTCTGTCAAAAGGTATTGGCCTGTAGTGGGAAAAGAAAAGTGTTGTTTTTACTATTTTCAACGCAATTTTTATGATTTTTCTGTCCACAAGAACCTTCCTTGTGCCTTAAGGAATATATTTAAAAAAAATAGCCGAATTGGTCGAGCCGTTCTTAAGTTTTGCGCTTAGTAACACATTTGGCGATTCATTTTTATTTATATAGATATGGATTTTGTCATAGTAGGTATAAAAGATATCACTGAAGAATATTACTTACACTGTAGAATTTAATTCATTAACAGAGGGTTAACGATTGATTATTTTCGTAGTTACCTGTATGGCCGCCGGCAACGTATTGAGGATAAGTTATCTTCGTGGAGTAATACGACTGCTGGTGTGCCCCAGGGCGGCGTTTTATCCCCATTACTCTTCGCAATATTTATTAATTCAATCTCTCATCAACTGCTTTCTTCTTACCACCTTTATGCAGATGATCTCCAAATTTACAGGTTGGATGAAATGGCGACAGGTCACAGGGACAACTTGTGACCAACGGATGCCCCTCAAGCTGAAGGGCAAAATCTACAAATCCATTATAAGACCTGTCGTGCTGTACGGATCAGAGTGTTGGGCCGTGAAGAAGACGGATGAAAGAAGATTACACGTAGCGGAGATGAGAATGTTGAGATGGATGTGTGGAGTGACGCGAATGGATAAAGTAAGAAATAAGTATATTAGAGGAAGTTTGAAAGTGGCACCAGTGACAGAAAAGTTGAAAGGAAAGCGTTTGTCTTGGTATGGGCATGTGCTGAGGAGGGATGAAACACATGTGACTAAGAGAGTGATGAATATGAATGTTGATGGATGGAGGGGGAGAGGGAGACCTAAGAAAAGATGGATGGATTGTGTGAGGGAGGATATGAAAGATAAGGGGGTAAATGATAATGAGACGGCTGACAGGGAAGAGTGGAAGAGAAAAACATATTGCGCCGACCCCAAGTAACTTGGGACCAGGGCAGGAAGATGATGATATGAATTCGAAAAGTCAGAGGTGCGTGCCTTGTTCGGCGATCTCTTTTGTAGAAAGCCAAGCGTTCAGCTATTGCACTCTCTTTCTCCTGTCAGCATAGAATAGTGAATAGCTCATGCCGAAGTGAAAAGATTAGCTAGTCAGCAAGGTTGGTAGCAGGGCTGACTGCCCAGGATACGCTCAACGTACCTACTTAAGTAGCGTCAGAGCCCGTTCACACAGCGGATCCGTTTTAACGAATCCGTCGATACTGGATGTGTCGCATCTGGTAGACAGGATACGATAAAAATAAGTGATCCAGTATTTTTTACTGGATTCGGAATACTGTCGTGTATGTGAACTTGCTCATACAACTACAGGCACCATCACCAAAATAAAACGGATTCGCTAGAACGGGTCCTGTAGACAGTTTCTATGTGAACTAGCTGTCACTCGTTGAATCACTTTTCGTGCACCCCTGCGCTGTAAAATCGTTTTGGCCGAGACATGTTTGTACAGCAATGGCTGTGATAGGTAGATACCTATATATCTCGCCGAAACCTCTATTGTTATTCAAATTCGTATAAATCCCCAGACTCGACAAATACGAATTGTAAATATATTTACCCATATAAATAGAGTTTCAATAACTCTAGATTTATTATATTACGCAGAAATTGCGTATATTGACAACCAACATTTATTGTTCAACAAAGTAAATGAAAAAACTCCCGACTATTGGGAAATGAAAATATCAATTATGTTGGGCTTTCCGGTGAAACGAACTGTCTAACTTTGTATTGAAAATGTTTTTTGACAATACATCATTAATTATAAGGACTGTCTCGTTGGTCTAGTGGTGGCAAGCGCGACTGCTGATCATGAGGTCCTGGGTTCGATCCCCAGGTCGGGAAAAGTGTTATTGGGTTGTTCCGTGTAGAATTCCTCAGTCGCAGCCCGGAGTTTAAATTTGTGCCCGGTTAATGGCAATAGACTCGCCCCCTATTACATGGGACTTAAACATAATGACGAAATGAGGGTGTTGCTATACACCTCTGCCCAACCCTTCGGGGAATACAGGCGTAATGTTATCATCAATCATAAGGAAAGAAATACTTATTTTTGTACTGTAGGCGCAGGATATTAATTCGCTAACATTTCTTGGCAGAGATGAGAAATGACTAATTATATGCCACTTTCAATTTATTTTTTAGAGACGCCATTTCGGAGTTGTAAATAATTTAATTATTTTGTACGGATCGTGTTTTTGTTTTTATTTTTTTATTTTTGGGTATATTTCCATCAGGCGTCAGTGTCATCTGGAGATTTATTAGTTTGTTACACTTTGTACAGTGACAGTCAGTGTAAATATTTCTCCTAATATTTTTGTGAATTGTGACGAACGAATTTGAATACGTTAGCCATAATCTATACTAATATTATAAAGCTGAAGAGCTTGTTTGAAAAGAAAGAAAGAAATATAATATTTTTGTGTTGGATAGTCCACTTATTGAGGAAGGTTATAGGCTATATAAAATCACACTACAACCAATAGGAGCGGAGTATAAATGAAAAATGTTGTAAAAACGGGAAAAATGTCCACCCGTGCGAAGCCGGAACGGGCCGCTAGTTCTTTATAAATCATGTCACTTAGTTTTTAGGGAGTTGTTGTTAACATAACATCACGCCTGTATTCCTCGAAGGGATGGGCAGAGGTGTATAGTAACACCCGCATTTCGCCGTTATGTTTAAGTCCTATGGAATAGGGCCAAGATACCGGGCTGAGACTGAGGAATTCCGCAAAGAAAAACCCAATAACACTTTGCCCGACCTGGGGATCGAACCCAGGACCAATCAGCAGTCGCGCTTGCCACCACTAGACCAACGAGGCAGTTGTTGTTCTATACTATATGGTTACTGATGTAATTCACGACATGTCAGTTTTACTCAACCCTCCGCCAACACCCATACCATAGATTTACTAATAGTATAGCAGTGAACATATTTCACATGTCTAAAAAACAAATAAAAGGAACATAACAATACTATTTTCAGCTATTTTATCGCCTTTCAAAGCACGGTCTCTTATCGGACTGCAGATCGACAAAGCTGTGAGAAAACACAAGAATGTATTTTTCTTATAAAAGAAAGCTCTCAGGGAACAAAGGATTAGTAGAAACAGTAGCAATGAGGTTGCATCTTACGGTGCGTTCTCACGGCACCATCCAGTTTTTTGCAGGTACAGTTTTTTGCAGAATCCCGTTTAGTGGTGGATATATTTCAATACTAATGTTCACACTGGCATCCTGTTTGCGGTATCCAGCAAAAAGCCGGTCCCATCGAATTTTGCAATACGGTTTTGACACTGCAAACTGAATGACACTTCTTCTTCTTCTTCCTGCCCTTATCCCGCACTAGGTGGGGTCGGCACAACATGTAATTCCTAAATCCATGTTGTTAAAGGTTTTGGCTTATTATTTTATGACCGGCCGCCTGCCTGATATCAACCCTCCTTGGGAATAATCGGCGCGCTGTCCAATGCGCTGGTGACCCAATGTGCAAACTGAATGACAGTGTCTAGTAAAAACAGGATTTTGTTTAATGACGTATACCTAACTTCAATGCGTCTGTACACCATTGTCCTATATACGGTTTTCACTGGATGAGGAATTTTATAAACGTCTGTGAGGTCCATCATGCAAAAAACAGGATGCAAACTATTATGTGTGAACACACCAGTCAGTTGTGCGGGATCCGGTAAAAACCCAAACCTGCAGAACTGAGCGACCGTCTGAATGGGTCGTTACAGCTAGTTCACACAGAAACTGTTTATAGGATCGTTTTTAGTGGATCCGTTTTTATTCTGCCTCGTTGGTCTAGTGGTGGCAAGCGCAGCTGCTGATCGTGAGGTCTCGGGTTCGATCCCCAGGTCGGGCAGTGTTATTGGGTTTTCCGTATGGAATTCCTCAGTAGCAGCCCAGATTTTGGATTTGTGCCCGGTTGATGGCAATAGGCTCGCCCCCTATTACATGGGACTTGAAACATAACGGTGAAATGAGGGTGTTACTATACACCTCTGTCTAACTCTTTAGGAATACAGGCGTCATGTTATGCATGCGTTTTATTTTGGTGATGGCGCCTGTAGTTGTATGAGCGAGTTCACAAACGCGACAGTACCTATTCCGAATCCAGTAAAAAATACTGGTCTGACATTTTTACATATTCCGTTTTGTCATCAAAAACTGGATGCCAGAATAGTTTAAAAAACGAATTTGTACATAGATGTACAAGATGTATGGAGAAGTATGGGTGCTTTCACTCACGATCAGTTATTTTTATCGTATCCTGCCTGCCAGATGCAACGCAGCTGCCATTTGTTTAACTGAACCGTCGGTACAGATGTGAACAACACATCCACTACCGACGGATCCGTTAAAACGGATACGCTGTGTGAATGGGCTCTTACTTGAAAAAAAGAAGGAAAAAGATTGAATATTTTCAGAATAGAAGCTTTTTAGTACTGAATCTTGATAAAAAAGGGTCTTTAATAAGATAAAAGTTCGTAAAATTTTCGAGTGTTCGCAAAAAAAAATTGCCCTTATCGACCATCTTTGTACCTTTAAGTTTTACAAAACAGAGTTCAATAGGTTATCTTTACAGTCGGTTAGACTTCTTAAAACAGAAGCTGTAGTGACTGTTAGATGTAGGTTATCGTGTAAATATTTATTTTATTCTTTTTTAGACTTGTATCAGATAAGTATCATCTTTTGAATACTTTTTATTAGGTATCTTTTATAGAAACATCAGCGATTTTCTTATGCAGTGTCTGTTATAAAACTTCTATAATTCAGATTTTTTATCATTTAGCGAGGTTACCCGGTGAAAGTCCAGTTAATTGAAGAAAAAGATTATACGATTACAAAGAAGACTGAGAATCAATAAGTCTAGTTTATATACCTACCTAAGTGTTCTTCGTTTTAGCCTTTTCCCAACTATGTTGGGGTCAACTTCCAGTCTAACCAGATGCACCCGAATACCAATATTTTACATATTCTCTCTGAGCGACTGCCCTCAGACCTCCGTAACCCAGTTACTGGGCAATGCCGATATTATTATCCTAAGATTAGACCGGTTATCAGTCTTTCGGGCTTCTGACTCTTCTTTCTGCCCTTATCCCAAGACTGACTACCTTATATAAGGTCCAACCAAAATACCTGGACAAACTTTTACACAGTGTTCAGTAAGTGTAACTGAATATATCTATGCAAAAAAAACGAGATCCAAGTGTTTTTTTTCTAACCAAATTTTTTTTTTCAACTTTAATTTAACTTAATTTTTTTTTTTTACATTTTTCACTTCGCTGTGTAGGTAAAACGCGGCACGGAATTAGCACGCACCCCAATGGCGGTCGATGCATAAGAAAAGGATGAGTTTATTCTTATAGAGTACAGGCAATTTAAAACATCATTATTTTTTTGTTAGAAAAAACACTTGGATCTCGTTTTTTTTTTACATAGATGTAATTAGTTAAACGTATTGAACACTGTGTAAAAGTTTGTCCCGGTATTTTGGTTAGACCTTATATACCTACCTAACTAATTGATAGAATTATCCAAAGATAAGAACAACTTCAAGGTCTACGTAGAATGGATAGCAGCCATAGACTTTTACAAATTGACAAAGTTATCTTGTTATTTGTTATAAGTTTTGGAAAAACAAACTCCTTAAAGTATCTAAGTAGAACAGCGAAAGTCTAGGCCTTATTATCGTTCTAAAAACATATATTTTGTTACAAACTGTTTTTACTATGATGCTGAACGAATTTTATACTCTGCCAACTTTTTCATAGTCTGGTTTATTATTACCTACATAAGGAGTTCGTATATTTTTCTATGGAAGCTCACACGGGCACACCAACGCCATTTTTTTTTTTAAGTTGCTATACTTATTGTTCCTGGTATTAAGGTTAGTCGGGAAGAGGGTACTAAGCCGTCGGCCACTTAATGTATCACTGATGATTGTTTTAAAGAAAGTGTTGAAATTTCAAAATTCGATAAATGAAAACCATGCAAAATGACATTTGCTTTAGTTTTTTTCAAAAATTCCCTGCTTTAGTAACGAATTCAGAAAATGGAACTTCTAATCCGTGACAAATATGACTTAAAAATATAAACACAGCTGATCATAGTTGAGGATAGATAGAATTTAGTGTATTTTTTATGAAATTCTTGTACAGCGGCTGAATACCGGTATTTTACACGGGGCGACTGCCATCAGACCTCCGCAACCCAGTTACTGGGAAATGCTGATACTTTAAGGTTAGACCGGTTATCAGACTTTCGGGCTCCTGACATCCTGTAACGACTGTCATAGGTATTCGTAGGTACTATTTGTATGACACCCGGGACCGACTGTTTAACGTGCTCTCCGAGGCACGGAGGGGTCTCGATGTGTAACGAACGGTCATCCATCCACGGACTGACCGCGGCAAGCGCAGCTTTACCTTGCAAATTTTATGATCGAGCCCCTCCAAAAAAGAAAATAAAAGAACTAAAAGTAATAAAGTATTATATTAGGATACTAGCGGACCCAACAGACGTCGTCCTGCCCGGAGAATTTGGTGACATACCGACAGCAGCGCCACCTACCGGGTCCAGTGTGAATCTAAACCATCCAGGGCGCCACCCAAACGCATACAAAAAAAATCATTCAAATCGGTCCAGCTGTTTAGGAGGAGTTCAGTGACATACACACGTACAGTCGAATTATACAAGGTTAGTCGGAAAGGGGGTACTAAGCCGCGGGCCACTTAAAGTATCACTGATAGCTATTTTAAGGCAAGTGTTAAAATTTAAAACTTCGTTAATTTGTATTTGCATATAAAAAGATTTTTATTTTAGGTTTTTCAAAAAAAATCATACCTGCTTTAGTTATGAATTCAGAAAATTAAGTTTTTATCCGTGACCCCCAATATGACCTAAATATTAAACACAGCTGATCTTAGTTATGGACAGATAGATTTTAGCATATTTTTTACGAAATCTTTGATAAGCTATTTCTCTTAAACTATCAAGTTTTGGGGAAAGTTGGAGAACAAAAGTTATCCCTTATTATAGGTACTTTAACAACCCTTCGGCTTAGTACCCCCTTTCAGACTAACTTTAACCTTAATTATAAGAATTATATTTGTTCCTAACCACAGCTGCAGCTTACCTAATATATTAATTTCAGTTGTAACAGGAATTGATTGCTTCAAAACATTAATTCCATATATTTCGTAACTCCACCCTCCCAACGGTTCTATGAGTTTAGAGTAACAGCACCGATTTATGGCGTACTTAGGGAACGCGGTACCCTGGAAATGTATTCTCCTTTGTTTTCAGGAATGTAAAGTTATTTAGTTAAGAGTTTCTTTTAAGGAAATTAATATATTTTTAACTGTGATTTCCTTGTTTATTTTGGTTTTTGTGACCCTTTTAAGCTCATTTACGAGTGTCATCTTAAAAACATTGTCCTCCTTTTGGGCTTCGCTGCAGTCGGGTAATAAGAAGGTATTTTCATCCTAGAGTTTTGTAAAAGTATTTTGGAGTCAGTTTCAGGTGTGATTAGATGAAATATTACAGAGCTGCTGCCGTCTGTTATCTGAAATAGATTCAGTGGGTGATACACATGGATTATATTACAACTTGTATCACACGTAGTACAAAACAATGTTAAACAATGTTTTCCAAGATATTAAGGTTTATGTTGATGACCCGGATTCATTGCTCCCGAGTGTACGTTACTACGTGTGATATAAGTATCTTACAACTACCTACTATAAGTTTTTGTCTCAAGCACTATTTAGCAGTACAGTTGGCGACAAAAGCAGCCGAACATCAGTATCAGATACCTACTGATCGTTTCTGTATACTTAACTCGATGTTGCAAAATTTTCGAGATTATACACTTTTCATGCGATGGAGCGATTAGAGTTTTTTAACTTGGCATTAATTGGAAAGATAATTGATATAAAATAAAAACTTTAAGATATAGTCAGAGTTGTATCTAGACTATTTTCCAATTTGAAACTATTTATACTTTTTTTTAGAATATTCATTTAATTCTCAATTATCTACTGCAATCCATAATGTACACAGTCATACAGGTGGTAAGTCTAAACTCTAAACTAATATAGGTATTATAAAGAGGAAATAATTGTATTTTTGGATTTTTGTATGTAACGAATAAATTAAAAAACAACTGGATCGATTTCAAAAAAATATTTTGCCATTAGAAAGCTACATTATCATTGAGTAACACAGGTTACATTTATATCCCAAAATGTTTAAAAAAAAATGTCCACCCGTGCGAAGCCAGGACAGGTCGCTAGTATCAAATAAAGAAACAATTATGGACCCTGCCGGGCACGGCAAAAGTTTAAATAACTAATTTGGTTGAGATTAATTTGTCTCAATCTACTTATTTACCAACTTATGTTGCCGACTGTACGAGAACGACTTGAATTTTAAAAGTAACTTACACGTATCGACTAGTATCGTGAGTGCGTTTTACAGACACAAATCTTCACGTGCACAAACGCCCAGACCCGGAACAACTATCTGTAGGCCATACAAATATTTGTTCCGTGTGGGAATCGAACCCACGACTCGTAGCGCAGAAGCCAATCGCTCAGCCACTACACCAAACGTGTCGTCTTTATAGCGACGATCGATAGCACCATCTGGCGTATTGGCGTGAACCATTAGCGACAAAAAGGGATTAGGTACTGCGGGATCATCGATCGACTCGACAACTCACCTCCCATATGGTGCCAGTCTAATGGCCAAATACTGAAAACCTACTCAATTTTAAGTTGCCGTCAAGTCTCTTGCTGTCACTGTCACTTTATAGCGAAGTGACAGTGACAGCTGGAGACTTAACATCAACTTAAAATTGTGTGTAGAGTTTAAGTATCTGGCCGTAAAAATAGTCGTGATTGCCACTTAAAAAAATTGTAAAAGTTAGAAAATTACCGACATTCAAAATCAAAACCAATATTTTTTTTATTTCACATAAACCAATACAGGTGCTTATGAAAAGTCGAATGTAGATGCACGGTTCCAATTAGTCGTATTCTATGGAGAAGAGTCGGCAAGAAACTCCATTTTCACTTTATAATACATATTTTACTACAAAACCGATTAGTACACTAACTTATTGTTTCACTTCTGTACTGTACCTATAGAAAAAAATAACGTTCTAAAAACAGATAATTTACAAAAAAAAAAAGTGCATTAATATAATAATAATAAATTTTAATGTGCTCAACTTATGTTACGGTTATTATGACCCCTCCCTGTTGGTATTTATTCTACTTTACATTGCAAATAATTAATCCTCTTTGGTTTTCTTAATACTGACCGGTTATAAAAGCTATGGTTGCTCTATCTTCACTATGCTAAGGGACTGACACTAGCTAATATTATAATCTTTCAAGTGGTCATATTTAATTTGAATAAACGTTCTAAGTTCTACATTCAATCTGTGCATTTTTCTTTTCACATCCATAATCCTATTTCCCCCCAATATGCCTGCTGGAGAGGGTCTGGTCTATTATTTTAAAGAATTCACATGAAACATTTTTACTTAAACATACAGAGAAAAATTAACACATTTCAACTCCACATCGACGGCACGTCAGAACCATTACTTGACTTTACGATCGTGTATATATTTTAATCAACGCAAATTGGGGTGCCTACACACCGACTATACACGTCTAACACGTAACGATATATGGCATATAATCAAGTTATCGCTAGTGTGAGAAGTCATTAAGATTGGGCTTTGAAAATGGCGTTTGTAGCGAAGAAGGGATAGTGAAGCATATTTTTTTAAATGGATGGGTATTCGGGCTTCGCTTGGTCGGGCGATCCCGAAAAATGCATGTGAGTAAACTGATAAATAATCATAAATATGTGCGGATCAAAATTTTATTATCGTTTGCGTTAACGGTGAAGGAAAAATATCGTGAGGAAACCTGCACACCTGAGAGGGCTCCATAAAGTTATCGATGGTGTGTGTAGTGTGCTAACCCGCACCAGGCCAGCGTGGTACACTAAAGCTTAAACCCTTCTCATTGTGAGAAGAGGCCTGTGCCCAGCAGTGGGACAGTAATGGGCTAGACCAGTTAATATTAATTCAAATAATAATTATTCGTTTAATAATGTAATATTTGACCTATAAAGCCGGGTACAGACATATGAAATGTAACATGCAATGTAACACGCAATGAAAGAATTTGACGTCCACATTGTCGCAATGTATCATGCAATGTAACAGAATTCCTATAGTGTGCCTTGCGCGCACGAACCGTGCACTCTACGCGTGCGTACTACGTACCTTTCATCTTACATTGCATGTTACGTTACAGCAGTCTGTACCCGCCTTAAAACAGCGAGAAGATTATTCATATTAATAATATCTAGACAGAATTTCATAACTAGTCCGCTATGGCTCGTTTCAAAACCCTTTATGATCTTTAAGGATCAAACTTTCATTACGTAACCTTTGAAATTAACTAACGCATACGTCATACTGATATTGTTATGTACAGTGAATGCTACACGCTCAATATTTATCATGATATTTGGATCGCGATCCTGGTACGAGATATTTATTGACCGTTTAGATCAATGTATTGATGAATCAAACGCGCGATAAATATTACGATCCATAAATATCATCTATACTTCTATACTAATATTATAAAGAGGAAAGATTTGTATTTTTGTATGTAACGAATAAACTTAAAAACTACTGGATCGATTTCAAAAATTCTTTTGCCGTTAGGAAGCTACATTATCACTGAGTAACATAGGCTACGGGCGGAGCCGTGAGGACACAGCTAGTGATAAAATATACAGATAGTGCCATCCACGAAGACGCGCCCCACTCTTCACCTTAATCGCGTGTTCTCTTTCACTCTTCATCTTAGAGTGAGAGAGAACACGCGATTTAGGTGAAGAGTGGGGCACATTTTTGTGGATGGCACTATCTGTATTGAGCGTGTAGCATTCGCCTATGAATAAAGCCGAGGATACTCTGCTGCGCACGAAATCCACGCCCACGCTGACCACGTTAGCTGCATGTGTCTGGCGTATCCATTGCGGCGCACGGCACCGCTTAGCTTCGGGAGTTGCCAACCAATGTTCGATAGGATTAATATTAATAAATCAAAAATGATCATAATGAACACGTTGATTATTCGGATAATGATTAAAATTTGTAAATAATTTTTTCTATCGTATAAATACGATTTAAGTGGTACGGTTGGCAACACCAAAGTCCCTAGCAAAACTAAATGAGTGGGTCGAGGAACTTCAAGTATACTCCACCAAGAAGAACCGTCTACTTAGTTGTCGGCAATAAGATTGACAAGCATATCATTTTGGGATCCAGTGCATAATATCAGCAAGCACATTATGTCACCCGCGCGACGGCGCAACGAGTATTCCCAAGGAGGGTTGATGTCAGGCAGGCAGCCGGTCATAAAACAATAAGCCAAAACCTCTAACAACATGGATTTATGAAATACATGTTGTGCTGTCCCCACCTAGTGTGGGATAAGGGCAGGAAGAAGAAGGAGGTTGGCAACACTGCCATGCATAGGTACCCTTCCCTACCCCCGCGCACCTCAGCGAGGCCACACGTATGTAGTAAGTATTATCCACTTCTACGCGTATTCGTTGCCGACGCGAGTCCACCTAGCGATACTTTTGTCTGTGACGTCATAAACTCACGCATTTATGCTTAGCGTGGCCCTACGCAGCAGTGAATACTCGCCTTTAGGGCTATAATAGCGTGCAATATGTAGTAATTCGGTTGTATCAATGTTTGACTTAACGTCATTCAACAATCAAACGGGCATGCGCAAGGGGAACGCTGAATCCAGTGCAGATCGGTTGGTGTTCGCGTTAATGTAGAAATGTTCACTTTTTATACAGGCTCTAAATGAATTCGTGTAAGTGTCTTACGTTAAAGGGCTTGTACACAAAACTGCGAATCGGCGCGATTCTAATTCGCAACGCAGAAAACGGCGACGCAAATAGCTGCGATGCGATTTCGTGCGGCAAGGCGTCTTCCTTCCAAGGTTCGGATGACCAATCCCTCGACGATCGTCAACCGCAATTAACGTATTTTATACTAGGTATAATACATTTGCGTAAAAACATTTGTGCACTGCTATTACTGATAAGAAGATATAGGAAAAATCAATTAGGAGCATCAATTCGCAAGTTCTTGCGATGCGTCGTGCGAGCTCGTATATTTCTACGATGCGACGTCGCATCGCAGTTTTGTGTACAAGCCCAAAAACACCATGTTTGTTTTTAATTCGTTTTTTGTTGAATCCAAAAGAGTCCCGTGCAGGGACAATCTGTGTCATCAGTAGACTGCAAGATTTGTAGGAATTTCACGAATTCTGATACAGCCTGTATTATTTCCGATTAGGTTAATAAACTAGCTAAACAAGAATATGGCTGTAAGCTTTGGGTTATTTGGTGGTCTCTTTTAGGCGAATCCTATAGTTTACGGACCGTTATTGGTTAAAATTGAGACTTAGTATCTTTACTACTTAGTATCTTTACTACTAATGAAGCAGAGACCTCATGGCTTTGCATAGTAGACCCTCCCATATAGAGGTAGCTATCACTGGTAAAATTAACTTACGAGTCTATTTATATGCAGTTTGGCAATTCAAAATGCTGTCATTGGTACCTTTTGGAACCGTGCACCTAGTTTTGACGTTTTAAAAGTGTCTGAAATCTGGTCTATTTGAAATAAAAAACTTTGACTTTGACAAAATGATTCGTTTTTGTTTATACGAACCGGGCATATGATGACCATAGGCGCAAATTATTATTTAATATTGTTCTGCTCCAATGATGCATACATGTTTTGACTCGCACGCCATACCGTTGTGGTCATGATCATCATCCTTTATTTATGCCTCTCCACTTGCCATAATTATCGATTTTTCAGAGACTAACCTAACTACAATACGCGCGCGTACTGAATGCATTCGGGGCCTTAGGTGAAGGTCTCAATCGCCCGCAAGTGTGATGTTGTCCCTGTCATGTAATAGCATTACCGCAATCCCACACGCATTCCTCAGCTTTGCCCCCAGTTCGCGCGCGTACTGTGTTTTACGAATTCTTGCTTAAAATACATTTTTTTGTTCCTGTTTATAAAAAATATTTTTCCCAAAATACAAGGAATTTAGCATTAAAAGGCAAAGAAAAACAAAAAAAATATCTACCTACTTTTCTATACAAAAATTCATGGTAATTAACAGGAAAGCAACCCCGGGAATTCATAAAATCGTTAATGTCGCATTAAAAACGTACAAGGATCTTTTAAAAATTTCGCGCTGTTCCTTCCTGCTATAAATTATTTATAGAATAATATTTCTGCAATATTAATTTCACGTTATTTTGTATCGTTCGCTTTGGTGTCCATTGAAAGTTGGAGGTTACAGGGCACTGCTGATATTCTAAAGTAAAGACCAGTTGTCAGACTTTCGGGCTTCTGACTTCCCGTAACGACTATCATAGGTATTCGTATGACACCCGGCACCGACGGTTCAACGTGCTTTCTCAGTCACGGAGGGGTCTCGATGTGTAATGAATGGTCACCCATCCAAGGACTGACGGTGGTAAGCGTTGCTTAACCTCCACGAGCCCCTCCGATATTTAAGTTTAATATCATATAATTTCCGATTCAGTTTAATATAACTAAAAAGTTTGGCATCAAACACTGATAGTTTGATAGTTCGTAGCTTGCATCTCGTTGAACTTTCAGTAACTTTTTGTAAAATATTATGAAGAGAGAACACGGAGCACCGAAGACCCAATGATTTATTCAAGGAAAATATCATAAAGTTTCTTCCTAGAGTCTATTTACTAAGTTGCCTCGTCCAAGTTTCAAGTAGAATTTTGAAGTGGTCCTTTGGTCTGCATCTTTACTTAACGTTTTTACTATACCATAGAATGGGGCGACTTTGATTCCTGGGGGTTACTTTGAACAAAACTTCGTTTCGTAATAAAACTCAAATTGTACGAATTCCTCCGAATATTGTTTTACGGTTGGCAGCATTGAACGTCATTGTCAGCGTGTGATCAGTCGTAGTGGGTGGATCCTTGCCGGTTGATGAAAAATTATATTAAAAATATCGGTAACAGTTTTGTGTAATTATTTATTTCTTATTGGGGTTACTTTCAAATTCATTAGAAAAAAGGGAGGTATGAAAGTTTAACATTAATCACGAACTTTTTTTTTAAAAAAGTAATAAGAAAAAATATAATTTTATTCAAGAAATAGATAAAATAAACAAAATCTATATTTGCACTTTTTTTTGCGGTCATAAGTATTTCAAGAGAAATATACATTTAAATTTTGAAATTGATCCAAGTCAGCCCATTCTATCGTATTTGAAATAGCAATAAAAATTTTACAGTGTGGAGTATACTCCATACTAGGATTTCTCCTGTATCATGGGTGCGTTTACAAACACAAATCTTCACACGCACAAACATCCAGACCCGGGACAACTATCTGTAGGCCATACAAATATTTGTTCCGTGCGGGAATCGAACCCACGACCCGTAGCGCAGAAGCTGATCGCTCAGCCACTGCATCAAATGTGTCGTCAAATATAATCTATACTTAATATTATAAAGAGGAAAGATTTGTATTTTTGCATGTAATGAATAAACTTAAAAACTTCTGGACCGATTTCAAAAATTATTTTGCCGTTAGAAAGCTACATTATCACTGAGTAACATAGGGTATGGGCGGAGCCGTGAGGACATAGCTAGTAATAAATATATTTATAAGTGGGACTACATCCAATCTCTCCAACTGTCAACGTGCACGCGATCCAACCCGCCACTGACTGACGGGACAATGTCGATGGACAGGTGGCAGGACAACCATTCGAATGCCCAACCTAAATCGTCTATAGGTAGGTACAGCCAGTGGCGTAACTATACCACCACAGGCCCGTGGCAAATTCATTGGATGGAAGAACTCTACAACCTCATCCCACCAGCCCCCTTCTACCATCGGGCATCTAGACACACTGCAAGTTACCATCCATACTTAGTTGCCATTCCACCAATTCGCACTAAGCGCATCCAAACATCCTTCATAATGCGCACTGCAAAAGAGTGGAACTCACTACCTGCGTCTGTGTTCCCGAACGCATTCAACCCGATTCTCTTCAAAGTTAGAGTTAACAGGCTTCGTCTGGGTAAGCTCACTCCATCGTAGACTTTGTCTCTGTCTCCTCTGACCTAGATTAGAGTCAAGAGCAACCCATTACAAATTAAAAAAATAAATGGGGCCCCAGTAACCATCGTCACGTTGCAATTTAATTTTAATAAATCACTGAAATAGTTACCCAACAGAATTACATATTTATAATTTTTACTTAATTTTGTTAAAAATGTTAGGTTACTTCTGAGCTCGCGGCCTCTTGAGCTGGGGGCCTCGTCAGGCCGGGGGCTCGTGACATTTTACCAGCCCTGCCACGGTTAAAGTTACGCAACTGGGTAAAGCGTGTTTCACATTAAATATGAAGACTGCTGCATGCATAATAACTCAAGCACATAGTATTGAGCGCCACGTGAATACATCAAGATCTATCGAATATTCAGTACACCCTGCATTCTAAGCTAAGAATAGGGAGCTCTTAGCTGGGGTTAAAGGCGAGAGATTATATCCGATGAAAGGGTTGCATGTACTTTCTACCTGTACATTGATAATTTAAAGGCACTGATCCACATGCTCTTATTATTAGCACAAAAGCATGTTATTATTGAGCAATTACTAACGGCCGGTTGTTTCAAACGATCAGTAAAAGTATGTTACGTTAGTCAAATATTAACTGTTACGTAGGATGTTTAACGTCCGTCAGACGCAGAGCGTTGTATGTCTTTTGACGTATGTCAATAACGACAAAGCGTGAAACAACGCTTATTTTTATTTAACCATCGTTAACGCCATTTTTCACTGTTACCCGTTAGTAATGTAGTCGTGAAACAACCGGCCCTTAGTAGCATGTGTGTGAAAACATTGCTAGCAATAAGCACGCACATTTCGAATGTGCACAAAAAAACAACAGTTGTTTGATTTTCGAGCATGTGTGGAAGGTGATGTGCTCTGGGCGCGTCTTAACAGGTTTGCTTTATGAGCTTGCTAGTGTCGATTCTATATCAGTTCAGACACTTATGAGACACTTCAAAAGTATGCAGTAGTTAAAACAAGTATGTCTATTATATGCAAATGTTTACAGTTGAAGAGTATGCTAGTTTTAAGCATGCTTACAAGTATGCTGTTTTGTGAGCACGTGTGTCAGCACCTTTATTCTACGAAAATGTGGATTTAAGACAGTAGTTTGTTTATGTGAAACTATAAAATCGCTTTATTAAATGTGAAGAATTGGTCGTGATATTCTTTATGACGGCGCAATTCAGCTGGTCGGCGAACTGAATTCATCTAGACTAATATTACAAAGTTGAAGAGCTTGTTCGTTTGTTTGAACGCGCTAATCTCAAGAACTACGGGTTGGAATTGAAAAAATATTTTTGTGTTGGATAGTCCATTTATCGAGGAAGGTTATAGGCTAAATAACGTCACGCTACGACCAATAGGAGCGGAGCATAAATGAAAAATGTTGCAAGAACGGGAAAAATGTACACGCGTGCGAAGCCGGGACGGGCCGCTAGTGTTAAATAAATATAATAAAAAGATGTATAAGCAGTGACAGCTTAGCTGTTAAACGCTTGCCGTCTAACTGCTAAGCTCAGAGGGTCTGTGTTCCATGAGAGATGGTGGTCTGTGTTCCATGCCGACCCACACTTCTGAATTTTGAAATTTGTGCAGCTCAGAATTTGATTATCACTTACCTTATAGCAGTGATAGCCTAGTGCTGCGGCCGTCGAACTACCAAGTCAGAGGTCTCGAGTTAGAACCCAAGGCTGAACCACTGAATTTTTGGATTCATGCGCGTATTGTATAATTATCACTTGCTTAAAAACGGTGAAGGAAAACATCGTGAGGAAACCGGCATGCCTGAGAAATATTTCTCGACGGATGGAGAAGCCAATTCAGAGCTCCATGGGCGGCGTACACTCTGAAACGAGGTTAGTCACTAACTATACGAAAAGAAGAAGAATTACCTTATGAAAGGAAAAGATCGTGAGGAAACCTGCACACCTGAGAAGGTTCCATAAAGATCATGATGGTGTGTGTAGTCCGCCAACCCGCACCAGGCCAGCGTTGTGGACTAAGGCCTTGTTCAGGTGTTAACTCCTTCACGGAAACCAATAGTAAACACATGATGCATCCTAATAACTAAATGATATTTTATCTAGGTGTTTTCCGCTCGTTCATATGAACAATTATTGTCATCTCACTTGCCTAAGAACCTCTGCACGTGCAACATTACTTTTTAATTACACAACCAATTCGCTGTAATTTTGGGAGTTTTTGATTTTCACCATTATATCCTCGAAAGATATAACAGACCTAAACCCTACTTTTTCTGAGAATCCCGTGCTTAGCAGTGCTGATTATGTTATGTAAATACATGCCACGCCTGTATGCCTCAAAGGGGTAGGAAAAGGTTGTCTTACACACCCTTTCGCCGAGTAAGCCCATCTCTCATTCATAAGTAGGCAAGCATTATAGCCAAATACTCAAACGCTACTCAATTTTAAGTTGCCGTTAATTTCATGCTGTCACTGTCACTTCGCCTTAAATATACAGTGACAGCACGAGATAACGTCAACTTAAAATTGAGTAGTTTTTGAGTATCTGGCCATTACCTTTATATTTCAGAGATAAAATTCAGAATTAATTCACATAACATTGACTGCCTCTTTGACCTAGTGGTGGCAAGCGCGACTGCTGATCTTGAGGTCTTGGGTTCAAATCCCAGGTCGGGCAACGTGTTATTGAGTTTTTCCGTGTGGAGTTCCTCAGTAGCAGCCCGGAGTTTGGATTTGTGCCCGGTTGATGCCAATAGGCTGGCCCCCTATTACATAGGACTTAAACATAACGGCGAAATGAGGGTGTCACTATACACCTCTGCCTAACCCTTCGCGGAATACAGGCGTGATATTATGTTATGTAATTCACATACATGTAAACAATTTGAATACCGAATGCACCCGATATAATACGAGGAACCCCGAGCGGGCTAGACGAATGGCATACTTCACTCGCGGTACCCAAATCCATGTTTATTACACTACATGCCGTAAAAATAGTGTACAGCTTCGTTCAACAAATTAAATTGCACGCCGATTTCAATGAGGCTTCACAAGTATTTATAAAAGCATTTTATGTGATTTCCGTCGAATTCGAATTGAGTTTTGAGTTTCATTGCGTTTTACGGTTCCTTGATTAATAATTATATTATAGGTATTACGCAGTGGATTGTGTAATGAAAATAATTTTGCATTCATGTGTTCCGAGGCGGTTTATT
Organism: Amphipyra berbera; assembly: GCA_910594945.2. Lineage (NCBI taxonomy): Eukaryota > Metazoa > Arthropoda > Insecta > Lepidoptera > Noctuidae > Amphipyra > Amphipyra berbera. The sequence continues at coordinate 15,821,570 of OU343128.1, read as the reverse complement.
TCTCTGATTAAGTTATAACAGGTATTGGAGTGTAAATATGTATTCTTCACGGCATCCACGGGTGGGGACGAAGTGGCCCATTATTTGCCGTGTACCACACGGAAGTTATTACATAAAAAAATCACAGGAGCTTTTTTTATGTGAAAGAAAAAAAAAATTGGAACTAAAGCAGTCGGACACACAGACAAAAAATTCATAAGAGAGAAAACAAAAAAAAAATAAACAAAAATAAAGTAGCTGTGTGTCTAGCGGCTGCGCCAAATAGCTTTATTCAGCATAAATGTCAGACCACTAGTGCCTGACGCTGGTTTTCAACTGAACCCATTGTAACGTAACTTATGTCAACCAGTTCCAAATAGATAAATAGCGTGCTTAAATAAATAAACAAATATAAATAAATACTATTGACCTATTAAAAGATGATGTAGTGACAAAAATTGAAAGGAGTATGCTTAGGTGGTTTGGCCATGTTGAGAGAATGAGTGAACGGCGATTAACAAAAGAAATTTATAAGGCGGATGTTAATGGGAACGCCGGTAGAGGACGTCCTAGAAGGACATACATCGATGTTATTGGTGATGTTCTTCACAAAGGTCAGGTGCGTAGTACTCTCAACCGGCGTGCGTGTATGACAATATGTATGAATGTGGATGAAGCGAAAGGGGTATGTAAGAGTCGTACCATGTGGCGTTCTATAGTTTCTGCCTACCCCCATGGGAAAAAGGCGTGAGTTTATGTATGTATGTATGTACTATTGACCTTTAATTACGGATGTCTCAGTGGTCATGCCCGTTCACTTAAACCAAGACCAACATGTGTGTGTACATTAGCAGTGCATGTGTGTGTTAATGTTGTTGTGTACTTATTTATAATTGTGTAAACGGAAGTAAATAATTGAATGTGAAACATTTAAAGAGATGGAACGGGCGTGAGAGCGGCTGTTGCGTGGCGACGCTCGCGATGGCAGACACACGACGGCAGACCTTTGTAACTCGTCGGCTCACTTCGGTTTGATTCGGTCAATTCTTTTTTTTTACAAAATGAGTTTGGATGTTTCACATCTACCAGGGGCACGGCGCGTTTTTTAAAATTAAATTGCGGTTCTATTTTTTTGAAAGTGTTTTTATTCATAAGCCACTTTTAACACTTTCTACAATGATCACTTTTGTTGCTGACCCTACATTCAACGCCGTCTCGCATTACAAACGGTCGGTATAACACTGGCTCTTGAATCGTAAATCTTTATTTTTACGGTTCGTGCTTGCCATTTATCCTATTCGCAGAGTTAACGTATCCCTATCTGTTGAGATCAAGCTGTGTTTTCATTGTGGCAAATGTTTGGAAACATGTTGGTGAAACATGTTTCTCTATGTTGCTTAGCAAGTTGTGTAGAGTGATTATTTCCTTAAAATGACGTAGTAGCAAGATTTATTCTATAATTCTATAGCAGTAACCGTCGGACTGCCAAGTCATAGGGCTCGAGTTCGAGCTCAAGGCACGCACCTCTAACTTTTCGGTTTCATGTGCGTATTGTATAATTATTACTTGCTTAAAAACAGTGACGCAAAACATCGTGAGGAAACTGGCATACCTGAGAGATATTTCTCGACGTAAAGCCAAGTCAGAGGCCCATGGGCGGCATAAACTCTGACACCAAGTTAGTCACTAACCACATGGCAAGAAGAAGAGTCTTGTTTCTTATTATCATCCTTCATCCTATATTCATCAGCTCCGTAAACGTCCACTATCGCCGTCTTCAATCAGTTGATGGATGGAGGGACGTGCAGCGCCGGAGCAATAAAAGAAAATAGAACATGTTTGAAGAAATTTAAAATTGAATTTTGTAATAAAAAGTGTATTAATATTATTAGAAAATTACAGTTTACATAACATCACGCCTGTAATCACCGTAGGGTTGGGCAGTGGTGTATAGTAATACCCTTATTTCGCCGTTAAACATAAGTCCCCAGAGGGTGAGCCTATTGCCATCAACCGGGCACAAATTTAAACTCCGGGTTGCAACTGAGGAAATCCACACGGAAAAACCCAATAACACATTGCCCGACCTGGGGATCGAAACCAGAACTTCACGATCAGCAGTCACGCTTGCCACTACTAGACCAACGAGACAGTTTACTTTTTCATTATTAACTAGCGACCCTCCCCTGCTTCGCACGGATGCAATGTAGATGCTAATGTGGGGCATATAAACCTTCTTCTTGAATCACTCTATCTATTGCTGAAAACTGCATTAAAACTCGTTGCGTAGTTTAAAAGATCTAAGCGTACAGACAGCGGGAGCGACTTTGTTTTATACTATGTAAAGATATAGATACAAATTTGCAAGCGATCGATGTTGCGCAACATTTGTTGCCAATTGAGAACGCAGCGATAGCACCCTCCAATCTTTTAGGATCATTTGCTTACCTGCGTCTGGAAAATAGACCGGAAAATCAACGCGGCAAGGTCGTATGTTTGATACCGGTCACTTTTGTTTATATTTCGTTCGTCGTTGTTTATTTTGGTTCGTTTCTGTATTTATTTTGCCTTTTTGGTGATTTGGTTACCTATATCAAAGAACCTTTTATTTATGGGAACATATACATAATCTTTTAAACCTGATGATGTAGTGACAAAAATTGAAAGGAGTATGCTTAGGTGGTTTGGCCATGTTGAGAGAATGAGTGAACGGCGATTAACAAAAGGAATTTATAAGGCGGATATTAATGGGAACGCCGGTAGAGGACGTCCTAGAAGGACATACATCGATGTTATTGGTGATGTTCTTCACAAAGGTCAGGTGCGTAGTATTCTCAACCGGCGTGCGTGTATGACAAGATGTATGAATGTGGATGAAGCGAAAGGGGTATGTAAGAGTCGTAGCATGTGGCGTTCTATAGTTTCTGCCTCCCCCCATGGGAAAAAGGCGTGAGTTTATGTATGTATGTATGTATGTATATACATAATATACAAGGTTAGTTGGAAAAGGGGTACTAAGCCGCGGGCCACTTATTGTATCACTGATGATAGATTTAAAGAGAGTTAAAATTAAAAAAATCGCGTTTTTTCCATGAAAATATATTTTTATTTTAGTTTTTTCAAAAAAGAAAGATACCTGCTTTAGTTACGAATTCAGAAAATGGAGCTTCTAAAACGTGACCCCAAATATGACGTAAAATGTAAACACGTCTGATCATAGCTGAAGATAGATAGAATTTAGCGTATTTTTTATGAAATCTTTGAACAGCTATTTCTCTTGAATTATTGACTTTTGGGGAAAGTTGTATAACAAAAGTTATCCATTATTATGGGTGCTTTAACACCCTTTCGGCTTAGTACCCCCTTTCCGACTAACCTTGTATCAACCACGCGGGTCATAAGATTGAGGTCGGTTACGCGACACCATGCAGCGAAACACGACGCCGCCGACAACGTTACGTGTTTAGTTAATAAGGTTTTTGTTTTTTAATATGTATTAGTTTATTATTGTATAAGATTATTTCATGTATTTTTTTTTTCTATGGGCCTCAGTTGCCTGATAATAAAATGATTATTATTATTATAAGATTTACGAGGTTAAGCTCCATGCCTCGGAGAGCATGTTAAACTGTCGGTCCCGGGTGTTGTACGACTACCTAAGACAGTCGTTACGGGTAGTCATAATCCCGAAAGTCTGACAACTAGTCTAACCTTAGAATATCGGTTTTGCCCAGTAACTGGGTTGCGTACACCTGAAGGCGGTCGCTCCGTGTAAAATACTGGTATTCAGCCGCATCTGGTTAGACTGGAAGCTGACCCCAAACATAGTTGGAAAAATCAAAATAAATCATGAATTGAAACCTTTTCAAACCTTGCATGGTCTCGGTGAAAGAAAGAGCTTCATGACTGGCTTACACTAAGTCAACTGAAGACATCTTCCATATTACCTCCTGATGCAGAAACAACTCATACACGTATAAACCCTCTTTCTCTCTCACACGGTCATACACAGGCACTCACAAACATGCACATGCACACACAAACACACACAGACAATAATTATCCAATACACACACACTTTCGATTTTTGCTAGTTTTTAACCCCTGACGAAAAAAAGAGGGGTGATATAAGTTTCAAGTCCATGTCTGTCTGTCAATCTGTCTCTGGTATCGTAGCTCATAAACGGTTGAACCGGTTTCAATACGGTTTTTTTTGTTTAAAAGCTGGTTTAATCAGGATGGTCCCCGGGGTGGTCACGGCGTGCCATGTGTTCTGGTGCACCGGTGATGTGGGGTGCTCCCCGCGCCGCTCAGGAGATCGTGGGGTGGGAACCACCCAGAGAGGAGAGGACCACCAGCAGTTGATGCACCAAGACCTGCCAGGGTTGCGGTGCATGCTTAGGCGCATCCCGCGACCCCGGCCGACGGTCAAAAGGAGGAACAACGTGGGTTTTTAGACGGTGAGAGTCCGGCAGACGTCGCTTACCCCGGATGAGGGACATCAACGAGGATTTGCTCACGAAGAAAAAAGACGGTCATATTTGATGAAAATTGTTTTAGCCGTTTAAAAATAATTAGCTCTTTTCAAAGTTGGTGTAGGGATTTCAGCCAAATAATGGGTATTTATTTCATTCCTGCTCGTTTTAGTGACAATACAATATTATGGCACCACTGAGCTGATCTGATTGAGGGTTCGGATCGGGATGTTGTTAATACTACTCCAAAATAGCTAGTACCTATAGGCAGACCCATTGATTTAACTTCATGACTTGCCTTGAGAAGTAGGATTTCGAAGGTGACTTCGGGTAGCGATGGTTGTAGGTCCATCGTGTTTGAGTTCGTATGACTTGTCATGGTAAGTATTTGGTGTCGCTAACAAGGAACAACAGTCCCGTGCAACTTGCGTGCAGCGTGCAGCGTGCTCATCACGTCGGGGTTACCACTGTGGAGGAACGAGATATCGTGTTCCTTTAACGAAAAGGAAGGATTCTCCTACCAGGCGGAGTCTTGTGCCTGGCGGGCCACTGCCCAACGGTAACTGTTGGGAACTTGTATATATAGGTATACTATCTGCGTGTCAAACTTTGATACCGCGATGCAGGATAGTTCGCATGTGGCGCGATAGATGCCGCCACACAATGACGGGGTTTTTTTTTTTTTTAAGAATTATACAGGGTGTAAACGAAATCATGTAATTCCTTCAAACCTTGTGATGTACTGCTGACATAGATTAAACATGAACGGGATACTTTTAGATTCAATAAAAAATAATTACAAGAAGTAAACATGTTCTCTTAAGAACGTTCACGTTTACGTGAAGCATTGTGACCATGCGGCGAGCGATAGCCGCGCAATTCGCTCGGGCGCTAAAATGCCTCACGTTAAGAACATATGTTTACTTCTTGTAATTTGCAGCGTTAATCTATGTAAACAATAAATCACGAGGTTTGCAGGAATTACATGATTTCGTTTACACCCTGCATTGTGCTGTTTCTGCACAGCGATACTTGTACAAATACTTAATTATACTTAATTACTCGTCAAAGGTCTCTGTACCTAAAAACCTGTTTTCTGGGATTCCTGCAATCCATACTTTACAGGATTCTAGTGTGGGGATTAGTATCAAAGTTATTTGATTGAGTGTACAATGTAAAATTATATTTTTGTGTCAAATCAATAAACTTTATTTTTGTATCGTTTATTCATCTTCTTCTATACATACATATAATAAATCTGTAGTCATGGCGTATCTGTACATTGGAAAAATTTATAAAAATAGCAGGGAGTTAAAGGCTAATCAACAGAATCCGTTTCGATCATTTTTGGATTTTTTTGTCTATTTATCTGTTTGTCCTTCGTCGGTTTGTTTGTGCACGCCGCACGTAAAAAGTACTGACTCAATGCGATTGACTTTATGGGCAAATATTATGTGCATTTTGCAGTAATATTTAGTTTTTGTTTCATCGTAATCCGTTCGCTCAATCCAAAGATATTGGAATATAAAGTTATCAAGAAGAAATTAGCATAATTTGTACAATATTTGCTCAATAGATGGTGTTACGTGTATGTTAAAGCACGTAATCAATTTTCCGTTTAGTTTTAAACGTTTACAGTTTTCGCACAGCCTATGACCATTAACAAGGCGCAGGGCCAGACACTACGAGTTGCGAGTGTAGATCTTAGTGTCAGCTGCTTCTCGCACGGTCAGCTCTATGTGGCTTTGTCCCGTGTAAGCAACCTGAGCAATCTTTATGCACATATCCCTGGTGATTCTACTGCTAACATTGTTTACAGGGAAGCTTTATTGTTATGGAGATGACTACTGATAGAAATACAACATATTATGTAGTTTAGTAAAAATCCTAAATTTCACATCTAACAACTAAAAATCCACCCAGCCAAAACATAGGGCAAAAACATAGGGCACCCGAAGCTATGTGAGGTATAAATGATAACACATATTTCACCATTTTTTATGTATTTATTCATAGTTGTTAGAATAAAGAAAGATTTAAAAAATGTAAACCAAGAGCCCGTTCACACAGCGGACCCGTTTTTACGGATCCGTCGGTACTGGATGTGTTGTTCACATCTGTACCAACAAATCAGTTAAACAAAAGACAGCTGCGTCGCATCTGGCAGGCAGGATATGATAAAAATAACGGATCCAGTATTTTTTATTGGATTCGGAATACTGTCGTGTATGTGAACTCGCTCATACAACTACAGACGCGATCACTAAAATAAAAACGGATCCGCCAAAACCGGTCCTGTAAATAGTGTGAACTAGCTGTAATATAAGTTAAGTAAGTAATGTTGTTCTGCGATTTCTACGCAGACGAAATCGGCACAGCTAGTCTTTTAATACATGTATATAGGTATACTTGTTTATATTTTTAACATTAAAAATTAGTAGCCAGCCTCAGAACCAGGGTCCAAGCTACCGATGGTCAGGGCTACAGAAAAAGGATCCTCCTAACAATACACACCGTGTCAAAAAGTGTCACCTTCTGCCCAATTAGAGCTTCTTCAGATGTTGGTCAAGGCTCTCGGCTATAAGACCATACAAACACCGTCGGCAAACATGTGATCGGTCTATAACCTTTGGGTTTCACGAAGTTATCTGATTTATAGAGCAGGTTGGTTAGTCTTGTCATCAAAAACGATGGTAACGATTCAGATTCTAAAGATGACTGGAATTATAAGGCCAAAGGAGCATGCGAACTGCGCAACTGCTATTTTAACCCAAAGTTTTGCAGTCCGTTTGCTCCAGGAGATTTCCAATTCAACATTGGACGGATTTCACTGGCTACGTATAGGGGCCAATAGGAATATCCCCCATTTCCTGAATCGGTTCACATTTTTGTGGGATCTCTTGAATCAAGTCACCCTCATTGTGAATAACAGGCACTGACCAGATATTGCGCCAAAATGCATTAATGACATCATTATCTGATAGGCGCGTGTCACTCACACCTTGATCAGGCCGTTCCGAAGTTCTTAAAATCCACCTTTGGCCACTTTGGAACTTGCTGTTCTGGGTATATCGATCCACATGTCGCCTATACCTACGGATACAATTCGCCCATGCATAAATCTTCTGTTTCAGAAAGTCAATGTCCTGACTGACATCAGTCCCAGAAAACGTTCACCTCACAAAGTGCATCACTCTTGGCACGAGATGAGCTAACCGATGAGCACCCTGGCCTCGACGATATTATACTGCCAATCCTGTACTGCCGAGCTAGCATGGCAGATGTCGGTCATGTAGGTCTGTCAGTGTTTGCAAATTTGACACGAGCGTGATACAACTTGCGACAAAAGCTGCACAATACAGAATCAAGTGTGTATCGCCGAGATCTTCACTGCTTTCAAGGACATTCATTTGACAGCAGCAAATCCAAGGCACACAGCAGTGCTCTATTGTTTAATGCATACCTAAACGTGGCAGTATCTCCTTAAGCTCAGGTAGTGTGGTTCGATACTCTCGGAGCGTATCTTCCAAAGTGTCCAACCTATGATCACTAATCTGATTATCGGATAATCGTTGCACCGAGGCGTTGACAGCAGGCTTGTGACCTGCCTGAAACAGAGAGAACATCCGGTCACGGTACGTGGTCAGGTTAGTTTCCCCTCTGTAGCCTTGAAGTATTCGCGTATGATGTCTTCGTTCAGGGATTACGTCCAATACATGTGCTGGACAGTTCTATCGGAAGCGGGGACCCTGTCTGAGGCTGGCTGGATCTGGAGGTCCCAAACTTGCCACCGGTTGGCCTTTTTCTCGTTGCAGCGGCCGGTGAGTCATCAGACATCATTGAGGCGAATTCCGGCGACTGGGAAGCGGAGCTGAGGAAGGGTCCCGTAGGTAGTGGGCGGGTGCCATGTTGGAACTTCGTTCGTCTTGCAGACATTGATGAATCTAGGGTGTAATCTGGAATAATGATGTGTCATTCCTGTCATTCTCATCCAAATATATTTCGATCTGAGTGCAAAGGTTGAAGTTACTGTTCATTTCAATGGATTTTACTGCTTGTTTCCAGAGTAAGGAATTGGTAGCACGTGTGAAATAATAATAAAAAAAAATCTTCTCCCCAATTTTCAGTGATTATTTTCTATACCTATACCTACCTATAAAAAATAGTGGCCCACCGCCATTGAAACAGAGCTACCGGTGGTTAGGGCTTCAAAGAAAGGAACCTGCTAATGCGTGCCGTGTCGAGGAGCAGGAGCTTTCTGTTTAAGTCTTAGATCCAACGGCCTTACCAGAGCCTCTTGAAGAGTTGATTGAGATTCTTGGCCATCAGGCGCTCTGACAGAACAGTAACCGTAACTGTTTGTAGAAGCCTGTTCTGTTTTGCCTAGCCTTTTCCCAACTATGTTGGAGTCAGCTTCCAGTTTAACCAGATGCGGCTGAATACCAGTATTTTACACGGAGCGACTGCCATCACACCTGCGCAACCCAGTTACTGGACTTTCGGGCTTTTGACTTCCCATAACGACTGTCAAAGGTATGACACCCGGGACCGACTGTTTAAAGTGCTCTCCGAGGCACAGGGGAGTCTCGATGTATAACGAACGGTTACCCATCCACGGACTGACCACGGCAAGCGCAGCTTAACCTCGCAAATCGTATGATTTGTGTGGTAGGTAATTAGCCAATTCTAATTGTTTGTAGAAGCCTACTAGGCGTAATTAGAGTTTGGTAAGATGGCAGACAAAAAATAAAAATACTGGTATTCAACCACGTGGAGGGAGCTCAACATAGATGGGAAAAGGTTAGACTGATGATGAATGTGTATGGTTAAACACGAGGTTAACATAATCACGCCTAACTACACTAGTAACTACTACTAGTACTAACGCTAGTAACACCCTCATTTCGCCGTTATGTTTAAGTCCCATGTAATAGGGGGCGAGCCTATTGCCATCAACCGGGCACAAATCCAAACTCCGGGCTGCTATTGAAGAATTCCACACGGAAAAACCCAATAGCACTTTGCCCGACCTGGGGATCGAACCCAGGACCTCACGATCAGCAGTCGCGCTTGCAACCACTAGACCAATGAAGCAGTTAATACGAGGTTAGTCGGAACTATTAACCACATCCCACTTAAAGTACAGTAGCCGGCAATAAATATTACACATCGAGCTTTATAAAGAGATATTGGCTAGCTTCGGCTTCGTAGAGCGTCGTCTCTGTCACTTATACCTATTTGCGACAGAGATGACGCCTTATAAAGCCGAAGCTAACCGAGATGTCTTTCTAAAGCTTAATGTGTAATATTAACTGCCGGGTACTGTATCATTGATGACTGTTTTACAGAAAGTGTCAAGAGGAAAAGAATTATATATATCACATAAATGGATGCTCAGCGTCATCCTTCTATAAACTCTGATAATTATACTGTGATCACACGGAAAGCACTCTTGCGCATAAAAACACAGAATTAGTATATTAATAACAACTTTATTAAATGGAACATATAATTTTATCACAGGATAGGGCTTGGGAAAAGGCGATAGGTATTAATATGAGCCGAGCTTATAAACTACAGCCGTTTCGTACAGTCAAGTAAGGAGGTAAGTCTACAGGCTACTCAAATCAATCCAAAATCTCTAGATTTATGTAGGTTTTTGACAGAAATTCAATATAACTTAGAAGTCGCATTGGCAAACTTGATCGAACAACCAATGAAAGGTGCTCATTATCGCGCCATTCAAACTTATTACGTCATAGTAAAGATCATTTTTTTACTGCAGTACTAATAAACATGCGAGGTCTTGAAGTCGCACTCAGCTCGGAAGTGATTAGTTTTACGAAGTTTGCCGATGCGACATCTACAAGCCGTCCGACTTAACTGTGCACCTGGAGTTGTGACGTAATGCTAAAGTTACTGAACGCATGAGGCCAGCGCGGGGTGCCGCGCGGGTACGCGGGAGAGAGGTCGCCTTCCAGCGAAGTGCTCAGTTAAGTCGGACGGGTTGTAAGTTCTGTCATACTATAATGTCAAAATCCTAGATAAATCCACTGATTTTGGATTGGGATCGATTATTAATATCGGCCATTATACGTGTAATATGTAAAAACATTATCTAAACATGTTGAAATTTCGATCGTCATAATTCGGAAATTAGTTATAAAAAAAATATTTTTTATTACAAACTCACCGAACAGATTGACTAATTTTGTATGGGAAGATAATACTTTTTATCTTATTTTCAAAAGTTTGACCTAACTAATCGAAAGTAGGTATTTTTTAATAGACTCATTACACCGCGGGGTGTTGTCTGTTTAAGGTGGAAGCGATCGATGGCCACGCCTTTTTTCTTCGAGGTAAAAACCTTTTACGTAAATCTTTGAGGCGCACTTTATTTTTACTGCAAATAATAAAATAACGTCTCAAATACAGGGTGTACTTTAATTAATGGATAACCTTGAAAGGGAGTATAGCAGAACTAAGGACCTTTAAAAAAATATATATCCCAAGTAGTACCCAAGATCTGTTTTTTTTACCTCATTTTACGTTCTTTTACGCAACGACCATTAATGTATGAATTTCATTGGTTTTATGTTTTAATAATAATTAACATTAACTGTACCGATAGATAAGTAGTAAATAGTACGACAAGATAACGCACATTTAAAAAAAACTTGAATTACTTTTTTAATGCAAAATTAAAAAAAAAAAATTCACCTATCTTGGGATATTTTTCTTTTGTATTTTTTAAAGGTCTTTATTTCTGCTATACGCCATTTCAAGGTTATCCATTAATTACGGGACAGAGTATGTTTACGTTTTACGTAAAATATAAAAAGTCGATGAAAATTGAATTTCGAGAGCAGGACGAAAGCAATCACCTTAAAAGTTTACTTTACGTGTCAAAAAACTTTGAATATTCATTATTCTATCAGACATAATTTTTTCTTGCTTTAATGTTCTTAGTAAATACCTATCATAAGGAATTTTCGTTTCAAAAGGTAATATGTTTTTTATACGTTGAGGTATTTGACAAGTAACCGTCCGTTCACACAGCGGATCTGTTTTAACGGATCCATCGGTACTGGATGTGTTGTTCACCTCTGTACCGACGGATCAGTCAAACAAATGGCAGCTGCGTCGCACCTGGCAGGCAGGATACGATAAAAATAACGGATCAAGTATTTTTAACTGGATTCGGAATATTGTCTTGTATGTGAACTTGCTCATAAAACTACAGGCGCTATCATCGAAATAAAAATGGATCCGCTAAAACGGATCCTGTAAACAGTTTCTGTGTGAACTAGCTGTAGTGTTAAATTTTAAACAGAAGTTATCGGCATTCTATGGTACTGTGGTAATTCTAATTATTATATATTATTATATTTTTAGTATTATATTATTATTATTATATATTAGTTATTATTATATACTAGAGTTATTTATTATTTATGGTGAGAAATAGCACGCTTTTCGTACTTCTGCAAGGAGCTTTCATCTGTATCTTCACAAACCATGGTGCCGTTAGGTTTGCTCTCACCGAAGACCAGCAGAGCGTCCAGGATGTCGCCTAGTTTCGGCTGCAGAGGCACCTTGGAGAAGACTACGATATCACCAGTGTCGCAATCCCGCATCATTAACAAGTTATTGATTACCAGCCATTGGTCTGCGCTCTCACGGTGGAGAGTTAAGTATGTTGTGTTTTCTGGAACAATGAAATTGTTAGTGTGGATGAAAATAACCAGACAGCCTCATCCAATAGATAGGTCCAGTGAGGGTAAAATCTGGTCGATTGGCAGCTTTATCCAAATATTGGGACGGATTACAAGTCTTCACGAGTGATGATACTCAAATATGTTCGGTACACATTGCATAGTGAGCCCGGCTACCAACCTTGCTGATTGGTTAACCTTCTCATTGCGGCATAAACTATTCTTGTAGAGCTCGTACATACAAATCAAGCTATTTTTCAAATCTTTCAAATCATACAAATCAAGCTATTTTTATAATTACCAGTATAAGCTGACCTCTCATTGTACCGAAATTCCGTACAGTGAAAGGTCAGCATAAACTGGATAATTATAGCTGGATTTGTCGTCGTGTATACACATCACGGGAGAAAAGGAAGATTTAAGTCTTCTGACAATACCACACTGCGGATTTCGTATTTCCTCATGGGCTATTGAAGTCAGACTGTAGTCGCTCTGGGTAAGACTAAATCCATGGGTATATGAGCGATTAAGTGACCTGCTGATCTTGAGCCTATGTTTTTTAATGTATTTGTATGGGCGACGAGAATTGACTGAATTGGCTCATTTAATTGAGATTCTACATAAGTACATATTAAAGATAATTTTGAATTGAAATTGTATAAAAATACTTCTTCTTTTATGAATGCATCTTGAATTTTAACTGACACTATTTTCAAAATGCCTATTCTTATTATTTTGACATTACATTTAACATTAGAATCCAATTGTTTGACTAATTAATATCCTGCAATTACTTGAATTTTCTAATTTTTGTATGATAGCTCTTGGCGAAACAGGTTATGCCACATATAATCACTATGTAACACCATATCATATCATCATTCGTGCAAATTGAAAATTTGTGGCTTGCAGCTGAAAATTAGCGTTTAGTGGCAGTACTTTAGCTGATGGCCCTTTTTGACCGACTTCCAAAAAAGGAGGAGGTTCTCAATTCGACTGCTTTTTTTTTGGTACTAACTTTTTGTCTTTTCCATGTGTACCTATGGATCCCCTAAACCAATAAATACGTTTTCTTTCTTTCAAATAAAATCCGAAAACATTTTAGTGTAGTAAAAATTTACGTTATTGTACTGCCATGTATAAAAACTTAAGTGTCACTTAACTTAACAGGCCGTTACCGTGCGAATGGGTTCTTAAGGTAATGCATTACTGAAGTAGGTACCGTGGTAGAACACCGTGCCTTATTTGATAATATCGCTTGGAGTAGCGCACGGCAAGATTGGATTAGATTAGATGCCTATTGCATAGATTGGATTAGTCGTTAGTGCCGTAATTGCGTAAAGGTACTAACTATTGAGGCCATTAGCCCATATTGCAAAAGGATTAACAAATACTGTTGTTACCGGATGTCCCAAAATATGTGATCATGGAGGTAAAGTACTTTAAATATAATAAGTTTTACTTTAAGAGAAATTATAATAATAACTTTTTAACAAAAATAAGACTGATTTCAAATTGTCTATCTCCGAAGTTCTTCATCAGATCTTCACCAAATTTAAATGGGACCACTTTGAAAGAATGCTTTTTCAAACAAAAAATAATTATTAAAATCGGTTCACAATTAGCAAAGATTTCGCGGAACAAACATACAAAAAAAAAACAACATACAGTCGAATTGAGATCATCCTGCTTTTTTAGAAGTCGGTTAAAAAAAAAAAAATAAGAAATACTGCATTCAAAGATTTTTAAAAAGTCATTTACCTGAACCCTGTATTTGAATAAAAACAAACGCGATAAACATCACCCTGTATTTTTTTATATCACCAATCAATAGGGGTAATAAGCCTAGTGGTGTGAACCTCGGACTGCCAAGTTACAGGTCTCGTGTTCGAACCCAAAGCACGCCCTCCTGACTATTCAGATTCATGTGCGTATTGTATCACTTGCTTAAAAATGGTGAAGGAAAACATCGTGAGGAAACCGGCATGCCTGAGAGATATTTCTCGACGGCATGTGAAACTAAGTCAGAGGCCCATGAGCGGCATAAACTCTGACACCAGGTTAGTCACTAACCACACGAAAAGAAAAATTAGGATTAAAATATACAATAATAATTACTTTTTAACAAAAATAAAACCGACTTCAAATTGTCTATCTCCGAAGTTCTTCACCAAATTTAAATGGGACCACTTCGAAAGAATACTCTTTCAAACAAAAAAAGAATCATTAAAATCGGTTCACAATAATTAGCAAAGATATCGCGGAACAAACATACAAAAAATAAAAAACATACAATCGAATTGAGAACCTCCTCCTTTTTTGAAAGTCGGTTAAAAACTGATACAAATTTAATCATCTTACTGCAATGTTCTTCGTCGATGATGATGTTATTCAGCACGCCTTTCTCATTGGCCGATCCTTGTAGGAAGTGCCTGCGCAAACCAACTTCATCCTTCCCACTCGATGTTATTTCTAAATTACATCGGTCCCAAATTACTGTGTCGTTGAAATTCCCATACACCTTCGCGTAGCGCATCTTCTCCTGGTTCAAAAATGTTATTATACAAAGGAATAGAATACTAGCCTATTACTGTCCTATTGCGGGACAAAGGCCTCTTCTTATACAGAGAAGGAACAAGCATTAATCATAACGCTTTCTTACTGCTGGTTGGAGAGTTCAGTTATGAGCAGGCGAACCGCCGCACAGTGGGAAAAAATGACTTTTTTTGCTCAAAAATCTGCCGACACCACAATTTTTGACGTATCTCTGCAATTTTTTTTATACACTCTTGAGATAACACATTTTGGTGTGTCACTGCCACTTTTCCTTAAAAGTCAATACCATAACCTCAAAAAATCGTGAAATGAAGCAAAAACAATATTTTAACAAAAATCAGTTTCCAGGGGTTTTTCAGGTCATGAATTTATTGTCTGTTTATAAAAATTCAAAATGGCGGACACAAAATGGCGGCCCAAAAAACAAAATTTTGTTTTATTTTTCTTTTTTCCATATAAATTGATACGTTATGGTATTGACTTTTAATAAAAAGTGTCAGTGACACACCAAAGTGTGTTATCTCAAGAGTGTACAAAAAAAATGGCAACGATACATCAAAAATTGTGGTGTAGGCAGATTTTTGAACAAAAAAGTCCTTTTTTTCCCATTGTGCGCCGGTCTAAGGGCCAACACACATAAAAGGGATGCGACACGCGACATCGCAACGCAAAAATTGCCGCAAAAGTTGAATTAAGTATTACTTTAGTTCTTAAATGTCAACAATTTTTTGCGTTGCGACGTCGCATCGCTGTTATGTGTGTCGGCCTTAATGAATAGAACAGAGTCCGTGTAGCTGTCTCGCCCTTCTACTATGCCGAGTGCTGGGCCGAGAGCACTGTCTCTCCACTGTACTAGTTACGTATGATCAAGCCTTAAATGTCTATTCGTCAGCGTCAGAATTGTATCTGCCTGAAACAGTCTTCGCTCAGTCAGTTTCGTAATAAACCGGTAATAGTATTGCAATAATCTTAATGCTATTTATTACCAGTAGTTACTATTGAAAATAATTCCGATTGTTCGACATTAGAATAATTATGTAGATAAGTGCTTTTACAGACGAGTGGCACTTTGTCGATGGCAGGGGTAGCTGCAGCCACCGTCCGTCGACGGCTGCCGTCGACAAGCGGCGACGGTTGCAATTTGCCCTGTCATCGGCAAAATGCTGATCGTCTATACGAGCTTTTAGTTTGTACTCTTAAATGCAACACTTGCTCCACATTGGTGGAATGTTTTTCTTGGAATATTTAGCGTAATATTAACTGTTACACAACTATTACACAAAATTGGAATGGAAATTGTGTAGTGAGCAATTTCTGTTTACGAAAGAAGGTATTGTTTCTTAGATTTTCATTGAAATCGGAAGTGGACTAAGTCGGAATTATTTTTAAAAGTTAGGTACTGATATTTTGTTGCTTTTTACGACATAAGTTTGAAGGTAAAAGAAATAGTAAGCATAAGTAAACCGGGTCATGTCAGCGTCGGTAATTGTCGAATATCAGGCCCTCAAAGTTGAGGTTATCCTAGCTCTCATAACATTTAAGAAACATAATGTGATAACTATTAGCGATAGGCCTTTAGGGCAGTTACTAGGATTGGTGTGATTGGCAGATTGACATCTAGGGCGACACGGTACCCGTGGGATGCAAGCATAAATTGTACGATTTGTTAATATTATGAACTATAAAACCAGATGCGATAAAAAAATTGTGGGAAATTTAATAAAATGCTTTTTATAAATTCAAAACAGATCGAATACGCGATTCCCGAACGAATTGACAATATTACTTTAAAATAAAAAATAAGAATATATTCCAAAAAAACGCGTAGAAAATCGTTTTAGTCGAAAATGATTAGGATGATTTTTAACCCCCGATGCAAAAACGACGGGGTGTTATAAGTTTGACGTGGCTGTGTGTGTGTGTGTGTCTGTCGTGGCATCGTAGCTCCCAAACGAATGGACCGATTTTGATGCGGTTTTTTAACTCCCGACGCAAAAACGACGAGGTGTTATAAGTTTGACGTGTCTGTGTGTGTGTGTGTGTGTGTGTGTGTGTGTGTGTCTGTCTGTGGCATCGTAGCTCCCAAACGAATGGACTGATTTTAATGCGGGTTTTTAACCCCCGACGCAAAAACGACGGGGTGTTATAAGTTTGACGTGTGTGTATGTGTATGTGTGTGTGTGTGCGTGTGTGTGTGTGTGTGTGTGTGTGTGTCTGGCTGTGGCATCATAGCTCCCAAACGAATGGACCGATTTTGATGCGGTTTTTTCTATTTGAAAGCTGATGTAATCGAGATAGTTCTTAGCTATAATTTATGAAGATCTGTTCAGGCGTTTGAAGATCATCAGCTCATTTCCTACTTGACAAAAGGGTCTTACCAACTTTCACTGGTCCGATTGATTTGAAATTTGGTATACTGTTACTTTGGTGGTATTTCCAAGACATGGCAACCTTGAGCTGATACTGCAGTATCAAGTAGTCTGCAGGATATCCAACCCCTCAGCAACTTATAGTAGATATAGCTTGTTTGGGCTCATAAAAATAGTCTCAATGAGTAGATTTTAGATAAATGATGGTGTCTACTAGTAATTTAAAAAGTATTAAATAAAAATTAAATTAAAAATTATAAAAACCCTCGACAATAAAGAAACCCTAAAAAGTAAAAAATAAAATGTGTTTATTGGCCATTTAACTTTATTAAAAGTACCTAGTAATATTTTTATTCAAGCGTCGTCTCGCTGGGGGACCGCTAACTAAAGAAATTAAAAAAAAAACAATAAAAATAAGAAGCTTGGTAATGATAATTTACTTAGCGGTCCCCCGACGAGACGACGCTTGAATCAAAATATTACTAGGTACTTTTAATAAAGTTAAATGGCCAATAAACACATTTTATTTTTTACTTTTTAGGGGTGCTTTTTTGAGTCGGGGGTTTTTTATTAAAGCGACACATTCAGTAGATTGCTCAAGAAAATCATTTTTGTTGAGAATTTGAAATTTGAGGCAAATATCCTCCTTCACGTAATAAAACACACTCAAAAGACACACATACATACAATCATGCCTGTTTCCCATTGGGGTAGGCAGAGACTATAGCGTTCTACCTGCTACTACACTGACACACCCTTTTTGCTTCGTCTACATTCATTAACCTTCTCATGTATGCTCGTCTGTTTAAGGTGCTACTAACCTGGCCTTTTTAGAGAACGTCCGCGATTTGTTCGTGGTACGTTCGCCGAGGTCGGCCCCTTTCAACTGTTCCAGGAAGACATATATTTTGAATAAAAGAAAGCAGCATACCTACCTTATGTTTCACCGTCTTTATATGTAATTTGAAACATTGCAGTTGGTTCGGCAATCGATAGTACACAACCTGCCAGACGTCGGACATTTTCTCCATTTCGAAAGCAGTAGTTTTCTTGAAATGCCGACATTTCTTCGTCAAATTTCTACGTGAGTGCTTCGAATGCTTTGAATGCTTCGTTTTTTTATTCTTTTTTTGTTTAATCATTACTTCTGTAGTATTTTCGACTGCTAATTTTGTTGTTTCAGGTAACTCAATAATTATTTCAATTGCCTTCACTTCCGAAGTGTTTTCTTTAATTTCTGTACTATTTTCGTATGATTCTGAAACGTTTTCATTATATTCTGTGGCCGTTTCATTTTGTTCTGAACTTCTATCACGGTGACTTACAGTAAAAATTACTGTTACTTTCTCAGACGTTGTCGTGTCAGTGCTATTGTCAACAAAATATTCCGTCGAACTATAATCTTCCAATTCAAACTGTGTCTTTTCTATAACATCTGTTTTATTTGTATGAGTATGATTAGAGTTACAATTACAGCAATTAATAAATCTTAGAAATATTATAAAGTAAAAATGTGTTAAGGAATGTTTCCACATGTCGCCTAGGTTAGTCCATTGACTGTTAGTAAATGTTAGTTTAATGCCTTGATCTATATTTAAATATTCTAGTTTTGATTGTTATGAGAACCGATCTAGATTTGGTTGTGTTTATATGATGGTAATAGTAAATAATGAGCTCTTACGAGTGTACACATCCATTGTTGTTAAAAAGTTTACTTATAATTCATGACTCATGTTTTCTATTGCGTGAGATTTCATTGTTTAATTAATTTTGGGCCAAATCAGTGCATTTACTGTCTCAGCAGAAGCGGGTTTGACATCGAGTTTAGTTATGATAGTTTTAATGAATATAATGCTAGATATAATTATGTTTAAAAGTATTGTGCTTGAAGAAAGGGGTATTGTATCGTAGGGGAAGATGCTACAATTATGTGGAAAGATGACGTTGGTCTCTGAGCACTTCGCAAGGACAAAGGAAGTACGTATACTTATTTAGGTCGCTATATTGTCCGAGGTCTTCTTTCAAAGAGTACTTAGCCACTCGTGTTGAATAAACTACTTAACTTCCGTTACCTCTTTATAAAGAGGAAAGCCTATACTTACTAGTGGGTAGATGTGGGCTGAATAAATAGTTAAATTTACATAACATGTTTGTATTCCCCGAAGGGTAGGACAGAGGTATATAGTAACACCTTCATTTCGCCATTATGTTTAAATCCCATGTAATAGGGGGCGAGCCTATTGTCATCAACCGGGCACAAATCCAAATTCCGGGCTGCTACTCAAGTACTTCCACACGGAAAAACCCAATAACACTTTGACACTTTAGTTAAATGTCTCCGTCCAGTTTAAGCATTTGAGCTCAAACTCAAATTCTATTTCATATTTATTTTATTGACTATAAAATTTTGGTCGACAAAATCGCCATAAAGGTTTTACTTCCTTACCATACAAAGTTGTCAAATATTAATATGTTCATACATTTCCTTTAGCAATTCAAGTCAAATCTATCTGTATATATAAAAGGAGAAACTGACTGACGCACAGCCTAAACCGCTGGGGTTGGAATATTGAAATGATGACAGTAGGTACCTTTTATAAGGTAGCCCTTCCAATAAGGACGGATTTTTCAAAATTCAAAA
Organism: Amphipyra berbera; assembly: GCA_910594945.2. Classification (NCBI taxonomy): domain Eukaryota; kingdom Metazoa; phylum Arthropoda; class Insecta; order Lepidoptera; family Noctuidae; genus Amphipyra; species Amphipyra berbera. Next base: position 15,801,835 of record OU343128.1, on the reverse strand, counting down.
TTCCTTAAGGGGGTGAAACAAATCACGCAAGCGAAACTGCAGGCAAAAGCTAGTAAACTAAAACAGAACATCAAAATATTCCTCCAAGCATGTCAACCGGTAACGTGCCCAAAAGACTGGCAGCATTGCCGCGTGACAATAATAATCTTTTGGTCCAAGAAAAGGCCAGCCTTCGACTCACGCGAAATGTAGACCAGCGGCCTTGCAATGTCCCTATAAGGGATGATTTCCACTAAACGCCGGGACGGGCCGCTAGTTTGTATATAAATACTAGCGGCCCGTCCCGGCTTCGCACGGGTGGACATTTTTCGCGTTCTTGCAACATTTTTCATTTATGCTCCGGTCCTATTGGTCGTAGCGTGATTTTATATAGCCTATAACCTTAATCGATAAATGGACTATCCAACACAAAAATATTTTTTCAATTCCAACCAGTAGTTCCTGAGATTAGCGCGTTCAAACAAACAAACTCTTCAGCTTTATAATATTAGTATAGATGTAAATATTATTTAATATAAATGACATCGACATTTCGATTCAGTGAATTCTTCAGTTCAGTGTATTTCGTTTCGCTTTGTATTTTATAGCTTTATCTAACAGCGCGCTGTGGTCTAGAAATTGGTATTTTATTGCTATTGTCTATTTGGAACGTAGTTGCAGCAAGGATTTTGGTTTCTCCCGAGACTTTATTTCAGAAACTGTACTATTCTGACTTCATCTAACTTTGTATGTAAAATGCTGTAATATATTTATATTTAATGTACCATATATTATGTCTTATGACACAAACATTGTACCCATATTTTATCATTTCGACTTTAGAATTTCTACTATAAAATACTTGAGTCTGCCTTAAGTTGAAAATTTTTGCTTTAGAGATTGCGCACTTAACATAGGTATATACCAGGGGTGGCCAACCAGTCGATCGCGGCTCTTAATGCAGTCGATCATGACAAGGCAAAGAAAAATATAAGTTTAATATAAGTTGAATGAAGAGGTACTGATTATGTAATTGGTAGATCGCACAGAGTCTACTCAGTAAACAGTAGATCTTGGGTCGAATCAAGATGGCCACTCCTGGTATATACAATAATTTATTTTGATAAAACTGCCCCACTTTTAGCTTTTGGCCAGACTGCAAACGCGGGCGCGGGGCGGGCGCGGTGCGGCGAGTTCAAACAGAAGAACTTCATTTGAGTGTCCATAGTGGGCACGCGGGCGCGGGAAGCGGCGCGGGCTACTTGGCGAGGGGAGCGCGCGGGTAGCTCACGCCATAGCTCGTTCATACAAGTGGCCGCAGTGAGAGCGCAGGCGGCAAGCGACAACCCGCGCGGGAGCGGGGGATCTCAAACTAGTTCGAGCTGACCACGCGCGTTGTTGTGATGGCGTCTTCAAAATTAAATGTTGAAGAATTAATAAGTGCTATTCAAGCACGATCTGCACTGTGGATGTCGAAACATCGTTTTTTTTATAAGACAATTTTCTATAATTTCTAATATGTAGTCAAACGTATCCATTGACATTCTTGTACCTATATTCAAAAAACGTTTGCAGTTGCTCTCGCAATTTTTCATACAGGGTGTGAAATTCTCCTTCATTTTCTCTGGTTAAATTCATTTTTATTAATTCCATTTTTCACTTTTAGCATATTTTGCCATTTAAAGTAAGAATTTCTCAGTAAAAATAAGTCTTCTTCATCCATATTATATTTTGACAAACACTGGACACGACTACGCTCGGAACGAAGCCGCGCTCCACTGTGGACAGGCAAATCGCGCGCGTTCCCGCGCCCGCGCCGCTCCCCGCACTGCGCTGCCAGTCTGGCCAAGCACTTAGGGTGCGTTTACAGACACAAATCTTCATACTGGTATTCAGCCGCATCTGTTTAAACTGGAAGCTGACCCCAATATACTTGGGAAAAGGCTAGGCAGAACGAAAGAAGAAGACATCGAGGAAAACAAATAACTTATCAATCTATACTATTATAATATTACAAAGAGGAAAGGTTTTTATTTTTGTATGTAACGAATAAACTTAAAAACTACAAGACCGATTTCAAAAATTCATTTACCGTTAGAAAGCTTCATTATCACTGAGTAACATAGGCAATATTTATTACTGGAATAATATTAAATAAGATTATTTATCTCCCTTTCTTTCTCAATATGAAAAGCGATGATCTACATGGGGTACATAATTGCGGTTAGCAAGTTGGCATCACGAAAAAAGAAAATCTATACAGAAAATATTTGCTTTGGAACCAAATGGGAATATTTACTATAAAATACAAGAACAGAATCTTACAGGGGTGAATCTATCATTACAGTTATAGCTAATATCGGTATGTCAGGATTGGGAGCATGATAAATAACGTAAATTAAACAAACATAGACTCTCCACCACTGAGAGTACCTACTTTTAATTAGGTTAGTGATAAGTTACAGAAGCTGGTTCATAATATATAACAATTTACACAAGATCAGAAAATGAGGACAAGCAAACCAGATATAAAAGGTCAGACTTCTTCGGCTGTTCGACATGGAATCCTCTGCTCCGTCGAATGACCACTGTTTTTATAACTTCCGATACATTGATCCATCTTGACAATTACCCTCCTGTGTCAACATTGTCCAGTGTTACCAGCTGCTGATAACATTACTCAAGACTCTCATTTTTAAAACAAACATTTTTCAAATTTAAGTTTTGCTGCCATGTTATATGCATCTTCGTAATTTGAGCTCGACGATATCAAAAGTTGTGAACTGCAGGGGAAGACTCTAAGTTGCTCGATGTAGTTTCAGTATAAAGTTGTTAGGCTTCGATGTTTCAGGTTACCCGGAGATAAGTTTGGTTCAAAATAGGTACAGACGGGTGCATTAATTGGGTACCCCCTCGTAACTTTGGAGGCTCTTATAAGCCCGTGGCCCTTGTTGTTTTATGAATGTAATTGGGATTGACGGAGGCCTCTTTATGAATACCTACACAAAGGTTGTATCTGATAGAAGTACTTCTTCTTCTTCTTCCTGCCTTTATCCTCAACTAGGTGGGGTCGGCACAACATGTATTTTATAAATCCATGCTGTTAGAGGTTTTGGCTTATTGTTTTATGACCAGCCGCATGCCTGATATCAACCCTCCTTGGAAATACTCGATGCGCCGTCGCGGGAGTGACCCAATGTGCTTGCTGATATTATGCACTGGGTCCAAAATGATATGCTTGTCAATTAATCTATTATATCAAATTGAGTGTTTTTCTCCTCCTGTAAAATTTTATATTGTGTTGTAATTAAACCGTTTTGTAGCCGGCTCTTGTCACTATAATAATATCTATTCACATAGAATAGAATAGAATATACTTTATTGTACACCAAAATTGTAACACAGCTCTTATACAATAGCACATAGCAAGTTTTCAAAATAAGAGCGTGTCTATATTCTCCAAGAAAGAGTACCAAATGTAGTCTCCAACAAGGTAAAACTGTACCAACAAATACCAGTATTTTAACCAAGGTGCGGTAGTAAACCTTCCAAGGACTCGTATATTACCGCACGTAACCAAACTGGAAATAAAACTCGTCTACGACGGACGACGTTTGCCTCGGGAACACGTACATTTGGGCCAGAAAGGCTAGGGGACAAAAATGTTAACCATTGAGATATCTGTATGTACCAGTTTTTTTTCTTGGGCCTATACCATAGATATAGTTATTTTTTTCATACTGTCATTCGTATAGGTACATACTTAATGTAGTTTTGAAATATATAGAGTATAATAAAAAACAATAAAAATGAAATCGATTTTTGAAAAAGGTACTTGTTCGTTCTGCCTAGCTTTTTCCCAATTGTGTTGATGTCAGCTTCCAGTCTAACCAGATGCGGCTGAATACCAGTATTTTACACGGAGCGACTGCCGACGGACCTCCGCAACCCAGTATTAGGGTTGTTTATAAATTGAAATAAAAGTCGGAAATACTTTACAAGACTTTTATTAATTACTCATAAAATACAACGTGGCAATGCTGCCAGCCTTATGGGCACTTTTCCTGTTGACAGCGAAACGGACGAATTTTTTGATGCCCTTTGATTCTTTTATTTATATTTGTATTTTAGTAGTTAAGATTTATATTGTATAGGTATATTAGGATAATTCTGTAAATAAATGTTGTAGATATTACTCATTATTTTAATTCATATAATATCAATACAACAAATGATTGCATTATATCTCAAAATATCACAATTATTCAGAATATCAAACATAATCAACACTGACCTTATTTGCTACAGCAGATGATTTAATAAACACAGGATAATACGTCCATACACCTTGGTAGCACAGCGCAGACTGTGTTCCCTTCCTCTATCTTACCACGCAAGTTAACAGTCAATTGACGTTGGTCACGTGATCATTTCGTAGCCAACGTCAAATTAGTGACTTTTAAATATTAAAATAATTTGATAAAATAATTAATAAATGGTTTTATAATTTGTAAATACTTCTATAATTCATATTTCCTAACACCAGTTAATGGGCAATACCGATACTCTAAGGTTAGACTGGTTGTCAGACTTTCGGGCTTCTGACTACCCGTAACGATTGTCATAGGTATTACATGACAACCGGGATCGACTTTAACATACTCTCCGAGGCACGGAGGGGTCTCGATGTATAACGAATGGTCACCCATCCACGGACTGACCGCTTAACCTTACCGCCTAACCGCTGACTGTTGCTTAACCTCGCAAATCGTATGATCCGCGTCTTTATTAATAAGGCACGACCCCTCAAAAAGTTGCTTGTAATCTATAAAAAAGGTCAGTTCTGAGTGATTTTCGGTAAAGGTAGCCGCGAGTAGAGAATATCTCCAGCATATCTCCTGTCTACTAAAAACATTAAACTGTTATCACTAATCCTTCAACAGCAGTGATAGCCTAGTGGTGTGGCCCTCGGACTGTCAAGTCATAAGTCTCGAATTCGAGCCCAGGGCACGCACCTCTGACTTTTCGGATTCATGTGCGTATCATAATTATAATTATCACTTACTTAAAAACGGTGAAGGAAAACATCGTGAGGAAACGGCATGCCTGAGAGATATTTCTCGACGGCATGTGAAGTCAAGTTAGAGGCTCATGGGCGGCATAAAATCTGACACCAGGTTAGTCACTAACCACACGAAAAGAAGAAGACCAGTCCGTTTGCCAAGTGGGTGTTGATCGTTAACTGTGGTTGATAGAATGTCCTTACTAAAAGTTGTTAGTATAGTCCGCGCGCAAGTGCTAGTCACTGAGGTATGTGAGCGGCAGGAGGGGGGTGCGCGCGGTAGACAAGACAGCAAACTGACAGAGTGCGTCTATTGTTTTGCACCCCCCTCCTGCCGCTCTAATACCTCAAGTGGTGACTAGCACTTACGCCAGACACTGAGGATCCTGCTGCCCACCCACTTGATACAATATCTAAGTAGCTTTTTAGGATACCCATGCGTGTAAATCGGGTGGCTTTGTTAAGAAACATCCTTTATCCGCCCGTTCACACAGCGGATCCCTTAAAACGGTCCGATGAAAACGGATCCGCGTTCACACACGGATCTATAGGTTTCCCGGGTATTCCCAGGATCGGGAACCCGGCAAAGAAACCCTAGAAGGCACCCATACTTCTCCAAACATTTTCATGTAGGTAAGGATCCGTTTTTTAAACTCTTCCGGCATCCAGTTATGTGTGTAAAAATGTTGGACCAGTATTTTTTACTGGATTCGGAATACTGTCGTGTATGTGAACTCGCTCATACAACTACCAGCGCCATCACCAAAATAAAACGGATCCGCTAAAACGGGTCCTGTAAACAGTTTCTGTGTGAACTAGATATACTAGCTGAAGGCTTCTAATATACGCGCCATTGTATTTTGTATGGATTACAGTACCGACACAAATTTTTTATATCAAACAATTTAGAAAAAATGGCGCTTTAAAGTAAATTACTGCTCGGTACAGCGCGTCGTATTAAAAGCACACGGAGCCATTGCGTCAAACTATGTACCGTTATAAACACGTGTGACGTACTAATATTTGTGATACACGACCTGATAGCTGGTTTTATTATAGAAGTGAAGTGGTAGGTAAATTATTTTGCCACCGAAGACGTTCGTCGTGTGAAAATGTGTTCGCCTGCGCCTAGTCGACTGTGCACAATAGTGCCGATTATGTTGTGGACAAACTAAACTTAATTTAGGCTATGACCATCTTTGTCACTATGATGAAATAAGAAAGAGACGGACGTAAAAAAGACTGTCAAAATTAGCTGAACTAAAATTACACGGCAGGTCAGAACGTGTCGACTAAAAACATGGTGAAGTTCAAGGCGTAAACTAGTTTGACATCTCTAACTTAGGGACCGCGCCTATTGGCGGCACGGCACAGCAAGGGATTTTTATGCGACAAATAGGAATATAAGTTAATGGTATAACAATAAAATTGAAATTTCAATTATAATCATCGTAGAAAGCTGCGCAGCTTTGTATGTGTACCTATGATGCTTATCATTGAAATTTCAATTTTAATGTCGTACTATCTATCTAGGTATACATATTTACCTATATATGATTACTTGTCCTGACTGACTGATTCATCAACGCAGAGCCTAAACCACTGAAGCTGGAAACGTGAAATTTTGAACAGTAGGCTCCTTTTGTGACGTAGGCATCGACTAAGAAAGGACTTTTGGAAATTATTTCCCTAATGGGGTAAAATAGAGGGGGAGAAGTTTCTATGAAAATTCACGCGGACGAGTTATATTTCTATTTGTCCTATTTGTCGCATAAAAATCCCTTGCTAATTCTTATCTATCACCGTCCTTTTCTCGCACTCTCTGTTAGTAAAAGATAGCAATTCTCTAATTTTAGTTAAGTTAGTGAACAAAAGAATCTGTACCAATGTCTTATACTGCTGTGATTTTCCTTCACCGACTACAAAATGCCAATAAACGTAACATGTTTCACACCACACAATTTAATCCTGGCTCTCTAAAAACAGATGGAAAGTCGAAACTTCAAAAACATTGTTGTTTATCACCTGCCAAACAAAGTTAAGGCCTAGTCAGACAGAGAGCGTGGCTGGGTGTGATATTCACGTTGGCGTGTTGATCGCGTGCTCTTGGCTTGCGAATTACTATGACAATGTATGGAAGAGGCCATACAGAAACTGCCACATCACGCCAAGCTTCGCGTGGCAGTCTCAGTGTGATGCCTTCTATACATTGTCGTAGGGATTCGCCCGCCAAGAGCACCAACACCACGCCAAGCTTCACGTGGCAGTCTCTGTGTGGCGTCTTCCATACATTCTCATAATAATTCGCACGCCAAGAGCACCAACACCACGCCAAGCTTCACATGGCAGTCTCTGTGTGGCATCTTCCATACATTCTCATCGTAATTTACATGGCAAGAGCACCAACACCACGCCAAGCTTCACGTGGCAGTCTCTGTGTGGCGTCTTCCATACATTCTCATAGTAATTGGCCCGCCAAGAGCACCAACACCACGCCAAGCTTCACATGGCAGTCTCTGTGTGGCATCTTCCATACATTGTCATAGTAATTTACACGCCAAGAGCACCAACATCACGCCAAGCTTCACGTGGCAGTGTCTATGTGGCGTCTTCTATACATTGTCATAGTAATTCGCACGTCAAGAGCACCAACACCACGCCAAGCTTCACGTGGCAGTATCTATGTGGCGTCTTCCATACATTGTCATAGTAATTCGCACGCCAAGAGCACCAACACCACGCCATGCTTCACGTGGCAGTCTCTGTGTGGCGTCTTCCATACATTGTCATTGTAATTCGCACGCCAAGAGCACCAACACCACGCTATGCTTCACGTGGCAGTCTCAGTGTGGCGTTTTCCGTACATTGTCATAGTAATTCACACGCCAAGAGCACGCGATCAACATGCGACGTGAATATCACACCCAGCCACGCTCTCTGTCTGGCCAGGTCTTTACGGAGCAGAGTTGCAGCGGAAAATAAAAACTTTTCTTATTTTGTTACACCAAATGTTACAAACAAAATGATTTAGTTACATTTTATTCTAGGTGACTGTGTGAAGTTAGAATTGTTGATAGATAGTAAAAACGCGTACATTTTGTGTTTTATTAACTCAGCAGCAACGTCATTCCAGCATACTGATCGGGTAACTGCCTCGTTGGTCTAGTGGTGGCAAGCGTGACTGCTGATTGTGAGGTCCTGGGTTCGATCCCCAGGTCCGGCAAAGTATTATTGGGTTTTTCCTTGTGGAATCCCTTTAAAGCAGCTCGGAGTTTGGATTTCTGCCAGGTTGATGGCAAATATTGGTATTTAACCGCATCTGGTTAGACTGAAAGCTGACCCCAACATATGTAGTTGGGAAAAAGCTAGGCAAAACAACTTTCGTTTGAACATCGGGTCGATTTACGCGTGAACATCGGGTGTAGCTCGATTCGCGACGTGTAGCAAAAAATTAATAATAGTAAACCGTAAACAAATATCATTCTTCTTCCTCTTAGCCTTTTTCCCAATTATCTTGGGTCAGCTTCCAGTCTAACCAGATGCGGCTGAATATCAGTATTTTACACGGAGCGACTGCCATCAGACCTCCGCAACCCAGTAACTGGGCAATGCCGGTATCCTAAGGTTAAACCGTTTGTCAGATTTTCGGGCTTCTGACTACCCGTAACGACTGTCATAGGTATTCATATGACACCCGGGACCGACGGCTTAACGTGCTCTCCGAGGCACGGAGGGGTCTCGATGTGTAACAAATGGTCACCCATCCACGGACTGACCGCGGCAAGCGCAGCTTAACCTTGCAAATCGTACCATCGGCGCGGTTGTTATTTAGTCACGAGCCCCTCAAATATTATTAAAGATGTTTTTTCCTTGCCCTCCAAGATAAGGCAGTCGGATTTTTCGTCGTTTAGCTAATTCTACATTGATAAGTGCGGTGTCTTCCTTAGATACCATTTAGGAATTATGGAATTATGGAGTGGTGTACTCTTAGATACCATATGATGCCAAATTGAACATCAAAACATGTTTTATTCCACTTATCGTTTACCAAAGTAAGGTAATCACCCTTTTATGTTTTTTAGACTTTTTCTTTGCGAAAGCTGTTTGTAGGGAAAGTATTATAATAAAGTTGTACGCAAATGTACGTAGCTGGTATTTTGCTGAATACAATATGGCTGTTCCAGGAAACTTGGAATAAGTGAGCTTTATTTTTGGAAGATAGAAGGGGAAACTTACTTTTACGATGTATTTGGTTTAGGTCTTTTGTTTGTTAAGTAATAAAAACTTGATATCGTAAGTTGGTGTGCCTAACTGAATGAAAAAACTGGCTAAGTGCGAGTCGAACTTGCGCACTAAGGGTTCTGTACAACCACTAGATTACTTTCTTTTTTTGTATTGGTTGTTTAGCTATAGAAGTACTATATTTGTTGTTCCCAAGGAGGGTTGATGTCAGGCAGGCGGCCGGCCTGCCGGGGTCGCGGTGCATGCAATAGCGAATCCTGTGACCCCGGCCTTAGGTCAGAAGGAGGGACACCGTTGGTTTTTAGCCGGTAAGAGTCCGGCAGAGCCCCTCGCCTTCCCCGGGCGAGGGACATCCATGAGGATTTCCCAAAGCAAAAAAGAAGGCTGGCGGCCGGTCATAAAACAATAAGCCAAAACCTCTAACAATATGGATTTACGAAATACATGTTGTGCCGACCCCACCTAGTGTGGGATAAGGGCAGGAAGAAGAAGAAGTTGTTTAACTATAAAGTATGCACTATAATCATACCAAGTTATATGCTTATATGTATTACCGTTCTTAAGATAGAGCAGTAACAAAAATCGTTGAGAAACTGCATTGTTTTAGAGGTTTTCTTGTATGGAGATTCCCTTTGGGTTTAGTCGACTTTTTATTATTTTTAATATTTGCCATGATAGAGGCTATAATAACACATTCTGTGAAAATGTCATCTTGCTACCTATCGGTTGAAAAGATACAGCCCTGTGACAGACAGAAGGATGGACGGACGGACAGGTAATAGGGTCCCGTTTGCACCTTTAGGATATAGAACCCTAATAAAAAGAAGTCTAAAATCCTTCTGCATACCGTATCCTTTTAGAATTCATTTACCTAAATTGGTAACATCTAGCACAGCAATAATTTTAGAATTTACGCATAGGCACGCTTCCTTCGCTCAAACTAGGTAAAGACTTTAGTAGGTAAGAATATTTAACATGAAACACGAATAACATATTTTCTTATTGCTCAGCTTGACGAGTTTGTAAGGGGAAGATTTTTTTCTTCTTATTTATAAAAGTTGTAGAGCAAAAGATGTTTGTTATAGGAAATACCACTTAGAAAGGTTTTCTAGCTACAAAAAATAGTCTGATATTAGTATTTAGTATGTACAAATGGCCAAATACTCAAACGCTAATCAATTTTAAGTTGCCGTAAATTTCGTGCTGTCACAGTCATTTCGCCTTAAAGTGACAGTGACAGCACGAGACTTAACGGCAACTTAAAATTGAGTAGCGTTTGAGTATTTCGCTATAAATGTAGTAATTTCAGTCTAGATAATGAAGGTAAAACGGTTTTATCTTGCAGTACTCCTGCAGGATCAGGATTTGAGGATTGAAGGTTGAAATAATATAATGTTGTATTGTCATGGGAATTGTGTTCGTGTGCGAAGTTTCAGGAGAATCAGTTAAGCAGAAGTAGTTGAAAGAACTGTCGCAAGATTTGAAGCAAATAAACAAATACAAAAAGTGAAACTAAATGTAAAAAATAAAATTATAAAACCGTTTAAATTACTAATGATAAAAACCGGTTGTGACTGGCGGGGGTCCTGGCCTATAAAAGGTCGGGCACGCTGTCGATCGCCTTTTCTCGCGCCGCTGCAGCTGCCAAGTAGAGTACTACACCTGCATAAGAAGACCCTGGACTCCTCGCATTGTCACGAACCACTCCCTGCTGACCTAATTGTAAATATTATTAAAATATATAGTGTACGGTTTAAAGTGTTTTTCATTATCCTCCCGTAAGTACACGCCTGCTAAATTTTATGTGCACATGCTTGTTGAGGGTTGACTCCTAAAGCTACCCTTGACCTCTGAAGTGTCACACGGTTAAAACAGCAACTATCATCCCCATCGCCTTGTGTATGTTTAATGAAACTAGATGAAATAACCCAACCCCGAAGTACAAAAGACTTAGTCGGGAAGACGACCCTGACAGCAATACCGGTTAATGCTAAACTCTTGAACGGAAAGGATTTTATAAAAGCTATCCACTGAAGAGCATGGAAACTTCCAATATCGTTTTAACTTAATAAGAAAATATTGTAAGATGGTTTCTTGGTTATACGTAGGTAAGAGGTTAACTCCTTAACAACTTTTTAAAACTTATCTAACCTAAACACCGCCCAGAGGGAAATAAATGAGAAATATATTTTCCCAAATGAACCAGTTCCGGTAACCGTAATTACCGGTATAAAAATAACCGGTATATGATGACAGGCAACGTGTCTTCATAAAACATAAAGTCACGCCTGTATTCCCCGAAGTGTTGGGCAGAGGTGTATTGTAACACCCTCATTTCGCCGTTATGTTTAAGCCTCATGTAATAGGGGGCGAACCTATTGCCATCAACTGGGCACAAATCCAAACTTCGGACTGCTACTGAGGAATTCCACACGGAAAACCCAGGACCTCACGATCAGCAGTCGCGCTTGCCACCACTAGATCAACGAGGCAACATGTCTTCTCTGGGAGTAATTTGATAACCAACAACGAGCTGCATACTTCGCGGATTTTGATAGACTGTGTTAAACCGGATAGCTTCCTAATGATATTATCCATCTAAAATTCAGCCATGATCTCTTCGCTGAAACAAAACCGGTACGGAAAATTCTTAAGTAATAAATGTATAAAACTGGGAGAACGGTCCAGACAGCTCCATTACAGGTATAACTTATATTTTTACCACATTTCCCTCTTCTACGCGGAAATAAAATCTTTCTTCGTATACTGCAATTTTAAACCCTTTGTGAGTTTTTAAAGCCTCTTTGGTTCTGCATCAACGGGCTACCTACTGTTATAGCAAGGTCTTTTCAAAGCTTTTTTCATCATCGAAATGTTATTAAGTTCTATGTATATGCTTTACTTATTTATAGGGTAATGGTGTACTATAACAACCGACAGGTTCTGATGACTATATCATCACCTTCTTCCTGTCCTGGTCCCAAGTTACTTGGGGTCGGCGCAATATGTTTTTATTTTTTTTTATTTAAAGAACACGTTGCCCCACACTAGGATTTCTCCTGTATCGTGGGTGAGTTTACAAACACAAATCTTCACACGCACAAACATCCAGACCCGGAACAACTATCTACCATACAAATATTTGTTCCGTGCGGGAATCGAACCCACGACCCGTGGCGCAGAAGCCGATCGTTCAGCCACTGCACCAAACGTGTCGTCGTGTGTTTTTCTCTTCCACTCTTCCCTGTTAGTCGTCTCATTATCATTTACTCCCTTAGCTTTTATATCCTTACACTATCCATCCATATTTTCTTTGATCTCCCTCTCCTCCTCCATCCATCAACATTCATATTCATTACTCTCTTACGGCGTGTCCTGACGAACGCGATAAACGCGACCAAGACAAGGCATTCCCTACTAGCGGCCTATATAGTGAGACGCGACGTAACGCGTATTTGTTCCACGTCAAGTCGCGTCGCGTCGCACCGCGTCGCGTTTGTCGCTTACGCAGGATACCCCGTTAGTCACATGTGTTTCATCCCTCCTCATCGTATGCCCATACTAAGACAAACGATTTCCTTTCAACTTTTCTATCACTTGTGCCACTAGATTCTGATGACTATATGGTATAATCCCTTAAAAAAACTTTTAAGTTAAATGGTTTTATCTCGCAGTACCCCTGCAGCATCAGGATTTAAGGATTGAAGGTTAAAATTATTATCATGTTGTATTGTCATGGGAATGGAATTTGTTTGCAAAGTTTCAGGAGAATCGGTTAAGTATAAGTAGTTGAAAAATCTGTCGCAAGATTTGGATCAAACAGACAAATAGACTGAAGCTAATTAAAACCATATACAAACAGTTTGTGACAATTATATGAACGTTAAAATTAAACTGCCTCATTGGTCTAGTGGTGGGAAGCGCGACTGCTGATTGTGAGGTCCTGGGTTCGATCCCCAGGTCGGGCAAAATGATATCGGGTTTTTACGTATTTCTTTTTCTTAATAGCAGCCCGGAGTTTGGATTTGTGCCCGGTTGATGGCAATAGGCTCGTCCCCTATTACATGGGACTTCAAAATAACGGCGTAATGAGGGTGTTACTATACACCTCTCCCCGCCCCTTCGGACTTCAAACCCAAGGCGCACACCTCTGACTTTTCAGATTCATGTGCGTATTGTATAATTATCACTTGCTTAAAAACGGTGAAGGAAAACATCGTGAGGAAACCAGCATGCCTGACAGATATGTCTCGACGGCATGTGATGCCAACTCAGAGGTCCATGGATGGCATAAACTCTGATATCAGGGTAGTCACTAACTACACGAAAAGAAGAAGACCCCTTATTATTATTGCCCTTATTTATTTTAAAATACTTATAAGACAAAATAAAAAGACAATTTCTTATACATTCTAATATTAAATAAGAAGTATGCAGAATATGTGCAAAGATAAAATCTAATTATATACAAACGTATTACCGTAATTAGATTTTATCTTTGCTGCATAGCTCCGCTGCATAACTTCATAACATGATGTTCTGAATATTTCAGGTTTTCAGCGAACTTTTGGTGCATCGTTATTACTACGTACGTAAAGTTGGGATAAAACTTAGAATAGAATAGAATAGAATATACTTTATTGTACACCAAAATTGTAACACAGCTCTTATACAATAACAAACATTAAAAGGTGCAATGGCGGTCTTATCGCTGATAGTGATATCTACCAGACAACCTTTGGATGAACAGGAAGTCAATGAATAAGATAGAGGGGGTAGTCCATGGTGTACTGCTGCAAAATATGGGTTAACTTATGTTAGGTATGGTATCTATATTCTACTACACATAGAGTTGAGTGTCTAGAAAGCTTTCGCTACAGATTTTCATATCTAAAGGCTTTGACACACAAAACGCGGGGCGCGTGCGGGTCTTGTCATCGGCGGAGCCCGCGTTCGCGTTGTGATATGCTTTATAGTAGTCCTCTGAATGCTATTAACGCGGGCCCACCGACGAATCGCCCCCGCTCATGACCCGCTCGCGACATGCATTTGCATTATTGTTACATGCTTCATATGATTGTAATCCCCTGAATGCGAAAAACGCGGGTCTGCTTACGAAACACCCTGCTCACGACCCGCTCGCGCCATGCACTTGCATTTGATGTAACATGCTTCATTGTAATCCCTTCAATACTACATACTAGCGCGGGTCAGTTGACGACACGTCCCGCTTACGATCCGCTCGCGCCCCGCACTTGCATTTCGTGTGACATATGCTACATAGTAATCCCTTGAATACTACTGGCACGGGACCGCCGACGACACGCCCCGCTCGTGCCCCGTGTTTGGTATGGCAAAGCCTTAACAGCTATGTATCTTTCGCAGTTCTTTCTTCTTCTTCATCTCTCATGTCGACACGAGCTGCACAAGAATACATATATAAATCATCAATGAGGATTGAAATTCATCAACCGAACCATTCAGGCGGCAACATGGACCATATTCATTACTGTGGATTGCATTCAATTCGATTTTAATGCATGTTCCTAGCATATTCAGGTACATAGAAATAGAAGTCAGTTCAATAAAGGCACGAAGTGTGTATGCTGCAATACTGAGAGAGGCGTCACAAAAATGGCGACAAACTGATTCCGCTTATACAACGTATGCGATTCATTATGATATTTTCAAAAATTTACAGTACAACATAAAATCACGCCTGTATTCCCCGAAGGGTTGGGCAGAGGTGTATAGTAACACCCACATTTCACCGTTATATTTAAGTCCCATGTAATAGGTGGCGAGCATATTGCCATCAACCGGCCACAAATTCAGACACCGAGCTGCTACTGAGAAATTCCACACGGAAAAACCCAATAACACTTTGCCCGACCTGGGGATTGAAACCAGGACCTTACGATCAGCAATCGTACGTAGTCGCACACAACTATCACTTCAATATCAAAAGCTTTTAAAACTTACTTACCTGACTGTACCACAAAACAGATAGGTACAGAAGTCAATCTACATACAAGTGCGCTCAAGCAACGTACATATAGACACTGCTCACGGACACGATATCTCGTACTGTTTGGGACGACAGTGCGAGTGAGTGCGAGCGCGAGTGCCATGCGCTTGAGAGAGATAGATATATAGAAAGAGCGACCGCCGAGCGTAGGTATGGAAAGTGAAGTACATACATGTGATTGCCTTCTGTACCTATCTGTTTTGTGACTGTAAGCAGTCACAGATTATATTCCATACCACGGGGCTTCTCGTAAAATTGTTACATTCTCCACATGAGACGATTACATAAGCATTGTAGCACGACTTCCACCAAATTCTGAATTCCTTATAAGTATATAGTCCTTTGCAACAGACTCCGTGAAGTTCCAGTCGTGTTTGACTTCGGCTTGTCTAGTTACGCGAGGCTTATTCCGAGTATTAGCTCTTATAAGGATTAACTTACTTTTGAAGTTTTCTACTGTAAATATCTTGAAGGCTTCTACGAACTTAATTTTCTTGATGGATGTGATTATGAGTGTTGCAAGAACGAACAAGTTTTTTAATAACTAATTTTACTTAAGACGGTTCTTAGCGAGTAGATACTGCTAGTATATGAAGAGTTATAGTTTTATACGAAAAGATCGTGTTTTCGTTTTAGTTTTCATAAAAAAACGTTGCGCATTCTAGAATTTTCTCTTGTATCGTGGGTGCATTACCAAACACAAAGGAGATCGCCGATCGATTATACAATTGTCAATGAAACTGAAACTAAGGCAACTTGAAACTGATATTTTAATCGAGCTAAATTAAACTAATTTGGAACTTGTAATGGTTTATCAGAGTGTGGGTCCCATGATGTATGAGAGATGGTCGATGTCCTTTCAGATGCACAAACACCCTGACCAGAAACAACTATCTGTTGGCCATACAAATATTTGTTCCGTGCGGTAATCGATCTCGAGACTGCAGAAGCCAATAGCTCAACCACTGCGCCAATCATACCGTCAAAAGATGTCATTAATTATTAAGATCGGGTATACCTATAAACATAGTAGAAATATCCATGAGGAAAATTGTTTTTTTTTTTAAGAATTAGAATAAACAAATATCTTGTTACTCGTCGGCAGCCATTATACTGTAAAAGTCTATAGTGTGAAATGGATCTGCATACTTAATAGGGACTCAAATATTTTATCAATTTCAATGATAATGTCTCCAAGTTGTTGCGACAACCACAGAAAGAAGATACATAGGTACCTTAAGTTTATTTCCTTAAGACCTACAATTCTTTTAAGACGATTTGTTGTTATGATATATTATATGAGTAGTATATTATGTTGCTAATTTCTACCTGTTATGATATAATCCATATTACAGATTACATATTACTATCATACAAAAAATCAGAAAGCTATAATAAAATGAATAACAAGTGAAAACTGTACACTACTATACTATACACTACTACACTATATACTACTATACTATACACCACTATACAATACACTATTCTATACAGGAAGGAAATTTGAGATGGGGCATTAAGCGCAGGCTACTACTATGTTCTTAGGGGACTGTCCATGATTTCTCAAAATATTTAGAACTGTTTAAAAATAATCGTACTGTCAGCGAGAAAGAGGGTAGTTCTCGCAAAACATTTTTATAATGCCAGTTGAACATATCTATACTATAGGTAATATTTATTATAAAGCTGAAGAGTTTGTTTGTTTGTTTGAACGCTCTAATCTCAGGAACTGGTGGTTGGAATTGAAACATTATTTTTGTTTTGGTTAGTCCATTTATCGAGGAAGGTTAGGCTATATAACATCACGCTACGACCAATAGGAGCGGAGCATAAATGAAAAATGTTGCAAAAACGGGAAAGATGTCCACCCGTGCTAAGCCGGGACGGGCCGCTAGTTTTTTATAAGGATTAAAAGACTTTCCCGGACCAACTGAGGTTGGAGTATTAGAAACGTCAGAAATTGCAAAACAATCCTACAGGTACACACGACAACATATCAACCTATATGTTTCCAGTATAAGCTGATCTCTCATTATACAGAATTTCTGTATATTGAGAGGTCAGCATAAACTGGAAATTTATAGCTTGATGTCGTCGTATGTACAGTAGGGGAATGAAAATGTTATACACCTTAAGGTCTATTTTTGCTTGCCCAATGCAAGGAACGAACTATTTTACCGACTACGTATTGCCAACATTATAGAAATGAAAATACAGTATGTTTGACAGGATATTATGGTGACATGGTGACAGACACAACTAATGACAATTTATTTAATCATCGATTTCATTGATGTCATGGTTTTTACAACAAAACTCTTTAAACCAAATCAAAGACATTATATGGCATTAATACGTCATATGGAGGCAAAAGGCAATTTTGAGTTCTGCTACCAAATAATTAAACATAATTTTCCATGCATTGGTATGTTCCGTTCAACAGTTTGAAAAAATAACATGCGCCCGCGATGTGGGAAAGGAATGATTTGAAAAATTACGAACCTTATCATTCCCCGACTGCTAACTCCTTTCTATTCTACTGTAATATCCCGCAATATTCTATATTCCATGTTCCAAGCTGCATTTTCTTCGTAAACTCAAGAGGCGACGTCATAAGACCCAAGCTTACATAATGACGTTAATATTATTAGAGCAGCTTGTGTTTGACAGCTTCCTCCTAGCTATAGAGCATGGTAGACTGCATCAGCGCCAACGTCAATTAATTAAAGGCATAATTGCATTGGCGTTGGTAAAATAAATACAAGGTGAATTTCTGGGAGCAAACGAGGGAGCGTTTTCCTGGAAGTGAATGTAGTTTTTAAACTTAAAGTTACTACAAATAAAGTCATTCAGTTAAAATAGAATTTCTAGGTTTTTTTACAAACTTAGTTAGTTAGTTACAATTAGTGAAGCTAATAAACAAAAAATAACATGATGCCTCTATTTCCCGAAAGGTTGGGTGAAGGTGTCTAGTAACACCCTCTTTGCGCCGTTATGGTTAAGTCCTATGTAATAGGGGGCAGTCTTTGTTTCATCATTTGGTAAGAGTCTCAATTTTAACTAATAACGCTTCGTAAATTATAGAAATAGGCCAATGGAGACCTACATTAATCCCTAAAAACAATTATATTCATAAAACAATAAGAAGTGTCAGGGTACATTACAAGAGTCTTCAACGTTAACGGGGGTACGCAATTAATGCAGCTGGCCGTAGATATAACCTTATTTTTTGTAAACCTTAAACCCGAAAAGGGGTCATTGTACTCATCATTATACCTAGTCTTGCCATAAATATAGTAAACACGTAGTATTAGTAGTCACGAAGAAAAAACATTTTTTTTTATTGCAAATAATATTTATTACTTTTACAGTGTGTTAGTTTAATACATTAATATAAAACAATTTAAAATATAAAAAGCTTATTCGAAGTGGTCTCCATTGGCTGCAATACAGTCCTTTAAACGTTGAGGCCAGTTATCAATAGAAGCACGCACTCTTTCCATGGGAAAATTCTTCACTGCCAATAGTATGGATTGTTTTAGGGACTCCAAATTATCATGGCGTTTAGAGCAAGCCGTACTCTCTAAAACTGACCATAAATCATAATCCAGCGGATTAAGATTGGGACTAGACGACGGCCAGTCTTCAGCTCTAATGAAGTCCGAAACGTTCACTTCCAACCAAGACTGCGTGGACCGAGCTTTAAGACCCGGCGCTAGGTCTTGTTGGAAGGACCATACTTGGTTATTGAACATGGTGTTGTTAAGGGGCTTAACTGCCTTCTCAAGAATGGTATCTTGTTACACTTGTGCCGATGTTTTGATACCTTTTTCACAAAAATATGGCTCAGTCACTCCTTCATAGCTAACACCCCACCAAACCATCACTGAAGTCAGATAATGCCCACGTTGCACTCTGTCGACTAATTGGGAAGCTTCCTTAGAGCTTTGAGCATAAATACGGTCATTTTGTTTGTTAAAATGTTGCTCAATTATAAAGATTTTCTCATGCGTAAACAAAATTTTTCTGTGACCTCCCTTTGCGTACCGCTTCAGTAGTTGTTTCGATTTTACCACCCTATTCTTTTTAAAATTATCAGTTAAAAAATGACCAGTGCGTCTCTTATAGGCTGCAAGTCCTAAGTCATCTTTTAAAATACGCGACATGGTTCTGGGTGCTATCTTAATCTCCCGAGATAAAATCTTTTGCTTTCGGACAGGATTTCTTCGAATTCTTTCCCTTACTGCTTTGACCACCTTTTTCGTACGAACACGACGTGGACGGCCAGATCTTTTTCTGTCACAAACAGAGGAGGTCTCATTGTACCTATTAATAGCCCGGTACACAAACATTTGACTAATACCAAGCGTATGGAGAGTTTTAAAAATTGCATTTGGCTCCATACCAACTTTGTGTAATGCAATCACAGCGATTCGGTTCTCTTTATCACCCCACTCCATTTTAATATCACAAAATATTGTACAATGTATTGGCGCCAAAATTAGAAAACTCAATGAACAATCGTATAAAAATGACAGATTCCAAATTCAAATGTAATATCTTTCTTATTTTTAATTGTAACAGTATTTATGGCCAGACTAGGTAAACAACTTTTACTAAGGGACCAACCTAGATACCGCGAAAAAAAAATCTGCTGTTCCATATATTTATACTCATACTAGCAACCCGCCCCAGCTTCGCACGGGTGCAATTTAGATACTAATGTGTGGCATATAAACCTTCCTCTTGAATCACTCTATCTATTGCTGAAAACTGCATTAAAATCCGTTGCGTAGTTTAAAAGATCTAAACGTACAGACAGCGGAGGCGACTTTGTTTTATAATATACTAGCTGTGTCCTCACGGCTCCGCCCGTAGCCTATGTTACTCAGTGATAATGTAGCTTGCTAACGGCAAAAGAATTTTTGAAATCGGTCCAGTAGTTTTTAAGTTTATTCGTTATATACAAAAATATAAAAATACATAACCTCCTCCTTTTTAGAAGTCGGTTAAAAAAATACAAATCTTTCCTCTATAAAATATTAGTATAAATGATTTTCTTTTTTTTGAATTAAATTAATGATTTATTCACTTAATTTTTTTTAAAGCTAGGTACATTGCCTCACAAAACTGCTTACGCAGTTTAACTGTGAGATCGTTGAGTCTCTCTTACAGTAAACATAATCAGGTACATCTATAACATATATGCAACTTAATTTTATTTTTTTAATTTCGCGAATTTAGTGTTGGTCTCATAATAAAAGTTCTTTATAATGATGAATACATGAGATAAGGGTACATATAACTAAAGTTGTATATTCAGCATGAAAACATAACTTGCACAAGGCTAATTTATCGCCGGTAAAAAGAACAATAGGAACTCACAAGGCGAGTAAATGCGAACCGAAATAATACACAACGACCAACAATGGTGAGGGCTGAGTCGTAGCAGAAACTTAATTTCGCCAGTTCCGGGCGAAGTAAAATATAAAAGTGCAGTTGTGTCGGGTCTCGCGAATTTAATATAGAGAAAGGTTTTAATATAGAATGTTTGTGACGAATGATACTAACGATGCGGATTCGTTGGGTTTCTTTAGAAGAACTGTTTATTGTGAAGAACAAACTGTTTTTTTTTAGAACATTTTTTGTCTTTTTTCTGAGAGGCTTGAAGCTAATTAGCAACCGCGCGGATCATATGATTTACAAGGATAAGCTGCGCTTGCGGCGGTCAGTCCGTGGATGGATGTGCATTGGTTACATAGCGAGACCCCTCCGTGCCTCGGAGAGGACGTTAAACAGTCGGTCCCGGCTCATACGAATATCAATGACAGTCGTTACGGGTAGTCAGAAGCCCGAAAGTCTGACAAACAGTATATCGACATTGCCCAGTATCTGGGTTGCGGAGGTCTAATGGCAGTCGCTCCGTGTAAAATACTGGTATTCAGCTGCATCTGGTTAGACTGGAAGCTGATCCCAACATATTTGGGAAAAGGCTAAGCAGAACGTTTGCAAGGAATGAGACTAACAAAGAGGATACTTTGGGGGTATTTTGAAGAACTGGGTTGTTTTTTGTGGAGTTTTCGTGTAGATGGTCTTAATTTTTGTCGTTTACGTAACTGTGTGTAAAAGGGTTATTCGACTTACAAAATGTAAATTTTGATAGGACGTAGGTAAGTATCTGATATCCTAATATTACTTATACAAGGTTAGTCGGAAAGGGGGTACTAAGCCGCGGGCCACTTAAAATATCACTGATGACTATTTTAAAGCAAGAGTTAAAATTTCAAAACTCGATATTTTTTATTTGCATGCTAAAAGATTTTTATTTTAGTTTTATCAAAAAAATATCATACCTGCTTTAGTTACGGATTCAGAAGATAAAGTTTCTAATTCGTGACCCCAAATATGACCTAAATTGTAAACACAGCTGATCACAGCTATGGAAAGATAGACTTTAGCATATTTTTTACGAAATCTTTAAAAAGCTTCTTCTCTTAAACTATCGAGTTTTGGGGAAAGTTGTAGAACAAAAGTTATCCCTTATTATGGTTACTTTAACACCCTTTCGGCTTAATACCCCCTTTCCGACTAACCTTGTATACGATTTAGGAGTAGTAGAGTTTCTTCTGAAAGACTTTGTCTGGGGAAGTACTGCCATCATACTTATTTCTGTCGCCAAGCAGAATTGCTGTGTCCCAATAAAATTACAAGCTCATGAGACTTAAATATGAACATTGTAGTGTTCTTGAAGAAAGAAATTAGGAAATAAAGAATGGAAAAAAACGTGTCTTAAGAGATGTGGAGGCGATTTTGTGCCGTTCTCTGTATATCGAATCATTTGTGCTGCTGTGTGTATATCTATATGTCTCCGATCTAATAACGAGAGTATTTGGGCCATTCTTCGAAAAATATTAACAAAAATTGAGAACGTCATTAGCATCATCCCAAAGTTAAGAATGCAGATGTTTAATACTATAATTATGATAATGAAAACTGAAACTATACCGCTGCCGTCAAGCAATAAGACAAGAATAAAAAAAATCTGACAATACTATAACGTTAACAACCCGGGAGAAGAATGATTTGTTAAAATAATGTTTGAAATTTCGAATATTCACCCATTTACATTATTAATACTATTCTAAAAGCTTTTTAAAACATGTTACCGATTACTATTATAAAGATTGCAGTAGGACTATTAATAATTAATTTGTCTTTCATATTAACAATATTTTCAATCAAAATTGGAGTACACAGTTCTCAATTTAGTTTCAAATTCATATCTTAATGTAGACGCAGTAATAAATAAAGGGCATCAAACCTCTTAGCTCCTAGCCGGGACTAGCCCTAAGAAGTAAATGATATGAAATATGTTTAATTAACGGAATACCTATTTAGGTAGAGCGTCTAGGTATACTAAATTAAAACGTTGAAGCTTCGACCTTATTTGGGATAAAATTAAATGTAAAATACTAGATTTTGCTCGCTGCTTCGCTCCAGAGTAATATTATTTAATTTTTTATAAAAAAAAAACTGACCCACACTAGGATTTCTCCTGTATCGTGGATGCGTTTACTACTAAGTACCTGGATGACCGAGTTTAGCTCGGTTTTGTTTTCGGTAAATCGTGTTTTTTGAAAGAAAAAAAAGGGAAAAAGAAGGAACTTGAAAAAAAAATCATCTGTAATCGAACCGGGGTCTTTTGGTTTCGGGACCGCCCGATTTCCGATCAGAGCTATTATAACTTAGTAAATAGTGGCGAAAGTTTCCTTCGTATTCTAATGATATTGTAGCAGTTTTTCAGTGCCTTAAGAAACACGGATAAAACGACGTTTTCTAAAAATTAAACCTAGCTCGATTGATTTATCGCCCCCGAAACCCCCTGCATACTAAATTTCATGAAAATCGTTGGAGCAGTTTCCGAGATTCAGATTATACAAGGTTAGTCGGAAAGGGAGTACTAAGCCGCGGGTGACTTAATGTATCACTGATGATTGTTTTAAAGAAAGGGTTAAAATTTAAAAATTCAATTATTTGTTTTTCGTCGAAAAATTTATGTTAATTTAGTTTTTTCAAAAATTCTTCGTCTCTGCTTTAGTTATGAATTCAGAAAATGGAGTTTCTAATCCATGACCCCAAATATGACGTAAAATGTAAACACGTCTAATCATAGCACGGGATAGATAGAATTTAGGGTATTTTTTATGAAATCTTCGAACAGCTATTACTCTTGAACTATTGACTTTTGGGGAAAGTTGTGGAACAAAAGTTATCCATTATAGTGGGTACTTTAACACCCTTTCGGCTTAGTACCCCCTTTCCGACTAACCTTGTATATATACAAGAATTGCTCGTTTAAAGGTATTAGTTTAGATAGATAGATTAGATAGATAGATGTTACATGCACAACAAGCACACAGACCCGATTTTTTTCTGTAAACCATTCAAATATAAACATCACGCCTGTATTCCTCGAAGGGTTGAGCAGTGATGTATATTAACTCCCTCATGTCCCCGTTATCTTTAAGTCCCATGTAATAGGGGGCGAGCCTATTGACATCAACCGGGCACAAATCCAAACTCCGATCTGCTACTGAGGATTTCCACAGGCAAAACCCGATAACGCCTTTCTAACCTGGGGATCGAATCCAGGACCTCACGATTAGCAGTCACGCTTGCCACCACTAGACCAATGAAGCAGTTTCGAATATTAGTGAATCGTACCGTCAATCATTAATTATACGTGGACATCGGAAATTGTCATACTATTTTTTTAATATCTTTACATAGCATGAAACAAAGTCGCTCCCGCTGTCTGTACGCTTAGATCTTTTAAACTACGCAACGGATTTTAATGTAGTTTTCAGCAATAGATACCTAGAGTGATTCAAGAGATCTTCATTGTTTGAAGAGGACTTCATTGTTCTCTCACTACCCTAAATCACTGTACTGTATCCAATGAAATTGTTAAAGATATTATTTTTAAAAGAGTAACCATGGAGTTTCTTGCCGGCTCTTCTCCATAGGAAACGACTAATTGGAACCGTGCATCTAGATTCGACTTTTCATAAGCACCTGTATTGGTCTATGTGAAATATATTTTTTTGATTTGATTTGATTTGATAGAGGAAGGTTTATATGCCCCACATTAGTATCTACTTTGCACCCGTGTGAAGCCGGGATGGCTCGCTAGTTTATTATAAATAGAAGGAGGGGATTGAAACTTATTTTATTTGAAAGGTACTGTGACAGAAATGTGCATAAAAAAGTGTGTATGTTGCCGTTAAGGTAAAATAGTGGTTTCGACCGATACTACACTTGGGAGCAATGAATCCGGGCCACCAACATAAACCTTAAGAGGAAATGCGGGCTCCCGCAAACCTTCCCAATTGAGCGCGAAAGAGACAACTGTATCTCGAACTGATTTTCTCTTGTGCAATATTAGCGAAATCGTACTTTCGTATTTCCCTGTTTCCTTCTTCAAATCTGGACCGATTTTAATATTTTTTTCTGTAATAATTTAAGAAAGACTTTGGTTATGTCTGTATGGTTTTCTTTTATTTTTATATTCATCAAATTTGTTTGCCAGATGTTTGAAAACGGTGGTAAAACCGGTCGATTTTTGAAAAATTTAAACTTTTCTAGTTCTTTTAATAATTAATTTATCGACAAAAACAAAACCTAGAGTCATAGTGGTGGTAGATATATATCATATGGTAAAAAATATTTGCTCTAGTGACATTATCCAAGGAGGAAACTGAGGAATACGTTTGTACGGACTAAATGCCGACCGCATTTCCTCTTAATATCTCTGAAAACATGTTAAACTTCGTTTAACATTTTAATATTGTTTTGATTGGTGACCCGGATTTATTGCTCCCGAGTGTAGTAATAATTATTATCCCGTTGATATCTCTCTAGCTTAGCGATTGAACCCTTGCCTACCATGCAGGAGGGTCGATGCCGGCCCTTACCTGTGACTTTTCGAATTCATGTGCGGATCAGAATTTGATTCTCACTTGCATTAACGGTGAAGGAAAAACGTCGTGAGGAAACTTGCACACCTGAGAGGGCTCCGTAAAGTTTTCAATGGTGTGTGTAGTCCGCCAACCCGCACCAGGCCGGCGTGGTGGACTAAGGTCTAAACCCTTCTCATTCTGAGAAGAGGCACGCGCCCAGCAGTGGGATAGTAATGGGTTGATTATGTTATGTTATGATATCTCTCTCGTTGGAATGAGTACTGAGATGATTGCTAGAGGAGAATGGAAGAAGAATACATATTGTGCCGACCACACCTAGAGTGGGATGAGGACAGGGAGATGCTGATCTCTCATCGTAATAAGTGAAACAGGAGACACAAAACATTAACCACTAGTTTCCTTATCAAGCTTATCAAGCAGATTGTTTCTCTTTGACCACGTCAGAACAAGTTCAACCATAATGAGAACCTTATAGCGCACTACTGTACTTATGTAATTCTGTTTTTATTAAAACCTCTTGTCACAACACTGAGGCAAAATACACCTTATAACTTTAAGGTAAAGTTGATTTTTCGTTGTGTAGCAGTAGGGATGTTAACAGCGTTGTCCCTATATTACTTGTACCGCAATAATAAGACACACAATGGTACATTTGTACCGACTCAATGGAGATTATGATAAGTGAATTACGTTTGTTGAGTTTACTAAGTTTTTGGTACCTACTAGGTTTGAATGAGATTGTGTTTAGATTATTGTTAGATTTGTAGTTTACTCCATTTAAAATTACATTATACCACG
The DNA here is from genome assembly GCA_910594945.2 of Amphipyra berbera. Lineage (NCBI taxonomy): Eukaryota > Metazoa > Arthropoda > Insecta > Lepidoptera > Noctuidae > Amphipyra > Amphipyra berbera. The sequence goes on along the minus strand of OU343128.1, from coordinate 15,775,743 downwards.
AAGTTAGAGAAATAATATCCAATTTAGCTAGGAAGTAACATAATTATAACATTACAAAGAGGCGTATTGTAACACCCTCATTTCGCCGTTATGTTTAAGTCCCATGTAACAGGGGGCGAGACTATTGCCATCAACCAAGAACAAATCCAAACTCCAGGCTGCTACTGAGGAATTCCACACGGAAATGATAAATGATTTTATCATTTATCATTTCCGTGTGATAATAATGATTTTTATTTCTGTAAATAAATCTGTTACAGACACTTTTACAAGTCAATGTAATGTTTTTTTTTAAGACTAGATGGCGCCGGCAGTTCCTGTCTGACTAGCTCTGACAAGAAAAGCCGAAACAAATTCAGAGATCAAGGTCTCTTTTAAAGTCCAAACATTGTGGTATAAAAACTATGTGAGTGTAACAATGTAGGGCAACGTCTGGAATGGCCTTTTTAGGAAAGTGCCATAGCAGATTTGAGTTGACCTGTTCTAACTGACGGCACGCATAACCCCAATAACACTGCCCGACCTGGGTATAGGACCCAGGACCTCACGATCAGTAGTCGTGCTTGCCACCACTAGACCAAACGAGACAGGCATAATCTTGACCACAGTAAAGGTTTATCACCAAACTGCCAACGGTTAAAACTCTGTACTATTTACCCACTATAAACCGTCAAGTGCTCTCGTAAAACTTGGTGGCAATTACTGTGAATCACCTTTTTGTTGCCTGCCAGGTGACGTGGCACTTGGCAAGAAAAGTTTTACACCAAACGAACATTGTGAAACCGCGGAACGGTAGTGAAAGGGCAGGACGGTAGAGACCAAAAACTGTAGATTTTTAGAAGCAATGTTTATTGTAATCAACAGACAACAAGAAAATGTGAATCTGTTTCAACGTTACCACCCCCTTTATACCATTAGTAGTAGTGACGTCACAACGGTTTCAAATAACAACTTTTATAAACGGTGTAAAAAGACCCTTAACGAAGCCGAAAGGCACTTATTCTCCACCTCATTGCGATCATTTTTTTGTTCTGGACTATGCCTGGGAACCTTCTAGTTACGGAGATATTGAAGGTCAAAGTTCCAACTTTTTCACAACTTTTTTTTTTTTTTTTTTTTTTTTAAGGTTGCAAATGTACTTGAAATACCTCCATTACACGTTTACTACTCATTGCATCTATCAGCACAGTGTTTTGAGTGCGTTACAATTAGCTTTACAGTTAAACGAATTTTTACACTCAAAAAAAAGTCGTTTCCCAGCGACGATTTTTGCGTAGGGTTACTTAGTTTGATGTACTGAATGCATGGTTGACGGCTTGGTGAAGGGTCTTTTTACACCTTGTATAATCAAAATACATATATCTAAATATTAAATAATGTTAAGTATTAGATCAATAATTAATATAATGTTAATAAATTAATAATCTATATCAAATATAATCATCAGTTCTAATCATAAAACCTTTTAGAAGTTTAAAAGGTAACTTATTTATATGAAGTGTTGGTGGAGGGGGTCGGTAGTCGTAACAATTGAGCTAGAGCTAGAACAAGAGCACAGAGCGTCGTTGTTTGTTCCTTTTTTGGTGTAAACGATAATTCATATTCATCATTTACACCAAAATAATACCAACAAGCAAGAATGACAACAAACAAGAACCGGAATTCTTGCACATGCTCTAGAGATGTTTAAGATCAGGCAAATACAAAAACGCTTTGAAGAGATCGCTTCGAGGAGCGAGCACGTCTGAACACACAAATCTTCACTTGCACAAACGCCCAGACCCGGAACAACTATCTGTAGGCTATACAAATATTTGGTCCGTGCGGGAATCGAGCCCAAGACCCGTAGCGCAGAAGCCGATCACTCGGCCACTACACCAAACGTGTCGTCAGAAATATGAAGAATAATAGGAGGAAGCTCTCTACCGCTTTCTGTACCGAGCCCTTAATCCAGCCACACAACGAAAGCCAGATCAGATGTTGGTCGAGGCTCTTGGCTATTAAGCCAATGGCAGTAACGCCTATCGGCACAACAACTGCTGAATCAACTTCTCACATGTAGACAACCTCGTGTGCCATAAGTCTTGATACTTAATTTCTTTATACTTCTCGGCTTTCACAAGGTTCTCGTCATGTGGAACAGTGATATCAACAATCATTGTGAGACTCTATGATCGATCTATCACCACTATGTCAGGTTTATTAGCAACAATAGTGCTGTCAGTGATGATAGATCGATCTCAGTACAATGTGACATGACCATTCTCGAGAACTGGGTCGGGCACATACTTGTAGTATGGTACTTCTGCGTCCACAAAGTTGTATTTCAGTGCAAGTTGCTGGTGGATAATCCTAGCCACTAGGTTGTGCCTGAGCCAATACTCGCCGTTAGCAAGACGAGAAAAACCAGTTATAATATATCGAATGGATTCACCGGGACAGTGGCATGCCGGACAGATGTCAACCGCGCGGTTCTTCACAATATATTTCCGGTAGTTGTACGTCATCATAACTTCGTCCATAATTGCACAAACAAAACATTTGGTTTCCCCGAAGAGGTTACCGAAACGTAGCCAGGCTACGGACGCTAAGAAGTCTACATCGGGCTCATGAAGGGCCCGGTAAAAGCGTCCGTGGAGCTCCTTGCTCTGGCATACCTCCCTGTGGACATTAGTATCCAGTACTACAGGCTTGTGCCAGTTCTCTTTAGCCAAGGACAGCGGGGTGAATCCGTTGTCCTGCGACTACATCTCGATGCATCCCCCTCAGACAAAGGCCATATTCCAACTGATATTAAGAAAGAGATTTGAGTGAGGGGCGCGACTATTGACGGTTTCTGCTTCCTAGGGGATCCCTTTAGCCACCCCAAGCATAAAAACCCTAACTAGAAACTTGTTTTTTCGAGTTTCGTCCAGCTTTTTGGCAATCGGCCGCACTGTGCGTCGGCTTGGAAGAAGCACTATTATTATTATTATAAACATTGCTCTACAAGATCATACTAAAAATAGAAACCTTCTTCTTCTTCTTCCTGGCCTTATCCCACACTAGGTGGGGTCGGGACAACATGTATTTATGAAATCCATGTTGTTAGAGGTTTTGGCTTATTGTTTTATGACCGGCCGCCTGCCTGACATCAACCCTCCTTGGGAATACTCGTTGCGCCGTCGCCGTCGCGCGGATGACCCAATGTGCTTGCTGATATTATGCACTAGGTCCCAAAATGATCTGCTTGTCAATCTTATTGCCGACAACTAAGCAAACTATGTTCTTCTTGGCGGAGTACACCTGAAGTTGCTCGACTCACTCATTTAGTTTTGACAGGGACTTCGGCTCCGACACATCGTAAACCAATATAGCACCGTAAGCTTCTCTATAAAAACTTGATGTCAATGTTCTGTATCGCTCCTGTCCCGCTGTACCCCAAATATCAAGCTTGACTTTGAACACCGCTCACTAAAAGTAGGAACCTACTGCCTACAAACAAAACATTATTCGCGTTCACTTATCCTTACCGTACTGCGTATTCCACTAAACATTGTATTTAATTAGTGACGTTCTGTAGCTCCCTTTGTACATTATTATGCTTGAATACACTGCTGCAGTGGATTAGCGATAACCAGATTGTTTAAACATTTCAGATGTTGAACGAAATTTAGGAAAGGTTACCTTGCTTTGTTTACAAATTTGTTACCGCTAGGTCACACAGAAACTGTTTACAGGATCCGTTTTTATTTTGGTGATGGCGCCTGTAGTTGTATGAGCGAGTTCACATACACGACATTGTTCCGAATCTAGTAAAAAGTACTGGATCCGTTATTTTTATTGTATCCTGTCTGCCAGATGCGACGCAGCTGTCATTTGTTTATCTGATCCGTCGGTACAGGTGTGAACAACACATCCAGTACCGACGGATCCTTTAAAACGGATACGCTGTGTGAACGGGCTCTTAGGTATTAAACTAGCGAAAATTTAAGGGCATGTTTATTTTACATACATCACGCCAGTATTTCCTGAATAGTTGGGCAGAGGTGTATAGTAACCCTTATTTCACCGTTATGTTTAATAGGGGGCGAGCTTCTTGCCATAGACCGGGCAAAAATCCGAACTGCGGGCTGCTGCTTAAGAATTCAACACAAAAATACCCAATAACACTTTGCCCGACCTAGGGATCGAATTCAGGACCTCACGGTCAGCAGTCACGCTTGCCACCACTAGACCAACGAGGCAGTTGATGTTGTTGCCGATGTTAAGGATGTTAATTTTACCAACCAAATTATACCAACCCCAGCCTCTCGGGATGACAGCCATTTCATTTTTTGACCTGCCCACTGTGATGTACGTGTTGCATATTAATAGCACCTTCTGCATTTGCATATATTTGCGGGCGGGAGGGCGGTGCTGCATAGTCCATCCAAGCTTGATCAACCATGTAGTTTGGCAGAATTAACATTAAATCGCCGTCCCCGGAGAATATAATGGCATTTGCAAAAACACAACTTTTTCAGAACAAAATAAAAACCGATGTTTGACGACTGCTTGCCAGTTACAAGCAGTACTTGACACTGTTACAAGCACTGCTTGCCAGTTACAAGCAGTACTTGGCACTGTTACAAGCACTGCTTGCCAGTTACAAGCAGTACTTGGCACTGTTACAAGCACTGCTTGCCAGTTACAAGCAGTACTTGACACTGTTGCAAGCACTGCTTGCCAGTTACAAGCAGTACCTACTTGGCAAGCATTCGTCAAAAATCGGTTTGTATTTTGTTCTGAAAAAGTTGTGTTTTTGCGAATACCATTATATTCTCCAGGGAAGGTGAAATATTATAATTATAACTGCCTCGTTGGTCTAGTGGTGGCAAACGCGACTGCTGATCGTGAGGACCTGGGTTCAAACCCCCGGTCGGGCAGTGTTATTGGGTTTTTCCGTGTGGAATTCATCAGTAGCAGCCTGAAGTTTAGATTTGTGCCCGGTTGATGGCAATAGACTCACCCCCTATTACATGGGACTTAAACTTAACGGCGAAATGAGGGTGTTATTATACACCAATGCCCAGCCCTTAGGGGAATACAGGCATGATGTTATGTTATGTGTGTACTTATCGGATCTAGGAGTACTAAAGGCACCTTGTGCCCGGAAAATGGCAATTGTTTCGCCACCACATGGGACTTAATACCAAAGGCTAGACGTGAGTTAGAGACTCTCGTAATAGGAGAACACCTCTGCTTACCCCTTCAGGGATTACGGACGTGATTATATGTATGTATAACCAAGGAGTCCAAATATAAGGTTGCTCATCTCGCTTCCAAAAAATATAAAGTAGTAATTCAGTAAAGCCAAACATTTTGCTCCAAGTCTGAACCAATTCTTTTAATCTGCGGGTACGAAGTGAGCGGCGGCCGAGCAATGGCGACAGCGGAGCGAAGCGGGGCGGGGCGAACTGATAGCGCCCTCTGGCGTGGGCACGAGTCGCCCCGCGCCGCTCTCGCCCGTTTCGTTCGCCTCACTGATGACACACGATGACTGATGCAGATGTACCGTCAGTCAGGACAGGTCAACTCAAAGCTGCTATGGCACTTTCCTCAAAAGGCTATTCCAGACGTTTCCCTACATCGTTTCACTCGCATAGTTTTTATACTACAATGTCTGGACTTTAAAAGAGACCTTGATTGATTGAGTTTGTTTCGGCTTTTCTTCTCAGAGCTAGTCAGACAGGAATGCCGGCGCCATCTAGTCTTAAAAAAACATTAGGTACATTGACTTGTAAAAGTGCCTGTAACAGATTTATTTACAGAAATAAAAATCATTTATCACTTCAGAATACTATGCTTTTGTTTACGATGCTGCCGCGCCGCGCCGCTCCGCTATCGCTATCGCTCGGTCGCCGCTAATTTAGTGCCCGCAGACTTTTTTACTCTTTATGCCTTGTTCTCGGCCTCTCGGCCCGCTGATTGGAGATCGGCCGAAATTCCGTATAAAAATATAAAGAGGTTCGTTCAACACTACCCCGAGGGACTATTTGCTGAGATTACGTTTTTACCGGCCGTAAAAACGTAAATAATGACACCTTCGTTGTCCTTCGAAATCTTTTGTTTAGTCAATCTTATGGAAGCATTGATAGCCTACTGATTAAACACTTGCCTTCTGTGCAGGAGGGTTTGAGTGCGATCCCGGCCCGTAGGCCGAAACCTGAAAACATTGTTAAACTTCGTTTAACATTTTAATATTGTTTTGATTGGTGACCCGGATTTATTGCTCCCGAGTGTAGTAATAATTAATATCCCGTTGATATCTCTCTAGCTTAGCGGTTGAACTCTTACCTTCCATGTAGGAGGGTCTGAGTTCGATCCCGGCCCGTACCTCTGACTTTTCGAATCCATGTGCGGATCAGAATTTTATTATCACTTGCGTTAACGGCGAAGGAAACACATCGTGAGGAAATCTGCACACCTGAGAGGGCTCCATAAAGTTCTCGATGGTGTGTGTAGTCTGCTAACACGCACCAGGCCAGCGTGGTGAACTAAGGCCTAAACCCTTCTTATTCTGAGAAGAGGCTGGTGCCCAGCAGTGGAAAAGTAATGGGCTAATTAAGTTTTTATGGAAGTCTCGAAGCTTGCCATTGATACTCTCTAATCGGGTTAGTGCATTCCCGACTCTTTTATTTCAACTCCTTCGTAAGTTCTTCCTTCCTCAAACAGGTGTAACTTTTAGTTACATGACATAACATCACGTCTATTCTCCGAAGGGTTGGGCAGAGGTGTATAGTAACACGCTCATTTCGCCGTTATGTTTAAGTCCCATGTAATAGGAGACGAGCACATTGCCATCAACCGGGCACAAATCCAAACTCCACGATGCTACTGAGGAATTTCACACGGAAAAACCCAGTAACACTTTGCCCGACCTGGGGATCGAACCCAGGACTTCACGATCAGCAGTTGCGCTTGCCACCACTAGATCAACGAGGCAGTTAACAAAAACTAACCAGTAATTTGGTTAATTAAATTATAATGACGTCCGTCGTCTCTTCATAAAGTATAGGTGTTTTAATAAAGAGTGTCACACTTTAGAGGTCAAAGGTGGCTTTAGGAGTCAACCCTCAACAAGGATGTGCATATAAAATTTAGCAGGCGTGTACTTACGGGAGGACAAAGAAAAACACTTTTAACCTTACACTGAATATACATATTTTAATAATAATTACAATTAGATCAGCAAGGCGTGGTTCGTGACAATGCCGAGGAGTCCAGGGTCTTCTTATGCAGTTGTAGTACTCAACGTAGCAACTGCAACGGCGCGAGAGAGGGCGATCTGCAGTGTGCCTGACCTTTTATGGGCCTGCACCCCCGCCAGTCGCCCCCAGCCGTCACAAGAGGGAGACTACTTTGTTTAATACCATAATTTACGATCCACTTCTAGATACGTCTAGATATATATAAGGTCTAGATTTATACGAAATATCTCTATTCAGCCTACAGGCCTCCCCTTTGCGCTATTTTTAATAAAATATCTAAATCTTCTGCATAGAGTGGATAATTCATACCTTGCTACCTTCGCTTGACTATTAAACAAGCTTCATATCATAATTATTAAAACCAGACACTGATTCACTTTACCTAAGGGATAATTTCTACCGAACGGCTCGCAGTGCATCCGATCGGAACGGATTTTACAATCTTTAAACCATATTAAATCGTGTACACAGTATTTAAAGTCTATATTACCAAGCCGAACACAGCAGTTTGACCGCGGGCGTCTTCCGAGACATGCGATCGTAGCCAAAAGTATGCTGCTACGCGCGATCGGCTTTGTTCGCCTGTCGTCGTATCCGATCGGATCCTTTAGGTAGGAATGAAACTATTTGACTAGTCGCAGTAACAGATACATTCGCAAGCGACGGTACGGAGCCGATCGTATGCGTCGACATCCTGCCGGACGCGATCAGCTGTCGCCGAACCCGTTCGTATCCTTTCCGATCCGATGCGATGCGAGCCGTTTGGTGGAAATCATCCTACACATCGATTAGGTAATATATTGATTATAATCGAACAAGTTTAGGTTTTTCCATTAGGAATTTCTCAGTAGCAGTCCGGAGTCTGGATTTATGCCCGGTTAACGGCAATAGGCTCGCCACCTATTACATGGGACTTAACGTAGGCGTAACGTTATGTTAATGTTATGTATGTAATCGAACAATAATCCCCGCTAACCTCAACATGATATTGAGATTGATAAAATCAATGCATCGAATGGCACATGAGGGATCTGTTTACCATACACTCGGACAATAGCGACTAATTGCTTATGTTTAGGATTGTACTACACTTGGTGGGCGATATGTGCGATGTATTCGAGATATTGAAGTGAGTACCATGTAACGGGGTGAATAGGGATGCAGGGCTGAATCGGGACAAAACATTAAAATGGATTTTAACTTTGAAATAATATAGTTTGTTGCCAACAAGAACATTTAATCGTCAATTATAATACAGTAAACACATGAGTCCTTTTTGGCAACGAACTATATTATTTCAACGTTAAAATCCATTTTAAAGTTTCGTCCCGATTCACCTCTGCGTCCCGATTCACCTCTGCATCCCTATTTACCCCATTTTACGGTACTGACTTTTAAGACGTCTCAATTTTGATTCGGATACAAAATTACAAATATTCCCTCCATTATATTATTATTATATTACATTATATTATTATCTCTCCCATGTTATAGTGTCGTACTGAGAATTTGGCAACAAGCAGCATCGCCTTGCATTGACTGTAAAAATGGCGACACGGTTGCGAATAATCTTGCTGTATCGATCAATAACTACGTCAAAAAAGAAATTAAGATCGTACCAGATCTGTAAAAGAAGCGACTGCATCAATAAATACTTTTTAAATTATTTTTTGATGAAGAACATTATTTAATTTTTATCATCCAATTCGTGGATAAAAATCAAACAGTAAATAAATCTGAAGAAGTTGCTTTCGACCTGTGAGGCCTATGCGGGGGAGCATGGCTTGATATACAACTCTAAAAAAAGTGAGCTTCTTGTTTTTAAAGCCCCTAAGCAGCAGTCACGCTGTGTTCCGCCAATAGGTCTCAACGGCGTAGCACTAAAACTTGTCAATCGTTTTAGGTATCTCGGTCACATTATCACGAGCGACCTAAGGGACGACGGAGATGTTGAGAGGGAGCGCAGGGCGTTGTCTGTGAGGAGCAATATGCTTGCCCGCAGGTTCGCTTGTTGTAATACAGACGTCAAAATCACCCTCTTTAAGGCGTTCTGTCAATCATTCTACACGAGCGGCCTGTGGGTGTCATACACGCGACGAGCCTACAATGTCCTGCGCGTCCAATTTAATAACGCCTTCAGGATGCTGTTGGGACTGCCATGGCGCTGTAGTGCGTCGGGAATGTTCGCAGAGGCTCGCACAGATGGCTTCCACGCTATCATGCGAAAGAAAGCGGCCTCGTTACTGCAGCGTCTGCATGGTAGTCACAACAGCATTTTGAAGATGATTGCTGCCAGACCGGACTGCCCCTTCCAGAGACACTGGGTGGGGATAGTAATAGGTCTGAATAAATAATGAAGTTATAAACACTAACAATATTAACCTAGTTACTTAAGCACCATTGTTACTAACACTAACATACTAACAAAACTATGGACTAATTTACTATGGTAGTCTGAAAATAAAGTTTAATTTATTTATTTATTTAAATCATTCAAAATATTCTAATACTAATAAAAGTTACACACAGTATTTCACATAATTACACACACATCCAATAAAATCTTTATCGAGCTTTATTATATCTTTATTTGATCTCTCCCCAAGTCGTCGGATTAGTATTCTCCTCGCTTCCCTAACAAATAATTTAGTCGCTATCTATAGCCGTTGTATATGATCGCTGTGTGTGGATTGCTGCCTTGTGGTGGAATTACGTATTGTTCTCAATAATGCAGTGGTAATTGGACAAGGGAAGACATCGCTATTAACTCTTGTATTATATGAGAATTTGGTATAGATATTATTGATTCGGCATGAAATCAAAATTATTTTGAGTATGATTTGGCGGGACGTAGATCAGCATATTAAGAATGGTGGTTATAACACCATGCCTCGTTGGTCTAGCGGTGGCAAGAACGACCGCTGATCGTGAGGTCCTGGGTTCGATCCCCAGGTGAGGTGTGATATTGGGTTTTACCGTGTAGAATTCCTCACTAGCAGCCCGGTGTTTGGATTCGTGCCAGGTTGATGGCAATAGGTTCGCCCCTTATTACGTGGGACTTAAACATAACGGTGAAATGAGGGTGTTACTATACACCTCTGCACAACCCTTCGAAGAATACAGCCGTGTTGTTATGTTATTATAGCATAATCGTCACGCTTGGCTGGCGGATTTATGGGTTTAATCATAGATACATTGTTTTACTACGTTACATAGATTAGCAATGTGAATAACAAGGAATATGTTGACAGGACTAATTTGAAATACGATACCGGCCTGTATCGGCCGGGCTACTAACGTGAACGTAACTATTTGCAACTAGACTATTACCCGCGTTTTCACCCGCATCCTAGGCGAACTACTTGATGTACCCGGATAAAAAGTATTCTATGTGTTAATCCAGAGCATAGTCTATCTGTGTGCCAAATCTCATCCAAATCCGTTCAGCCGTTTTTGCGAGAATGAGTAACAAACATCCATACATACAAACTTTCGCGTTTATAATATTAGTAAGGATAAGGATTATTTTCACGTAATATTTTTTTTAAGTTATAATGGTGATGTGTGCAGTGCTTGGGTGTAGCTTATCTAATTGCCGGTTCTTATGGTTAAAAAAGGATCGTTTTGCTTACCAATGGCAGTATTATATATTGCTAAACTGAGCGTATAAATAGACTCTTAAGCTAATTTTACTAGTCATAGCTACTACAGTATGGGAGGGTCCACCATGCAAACCTATAGGGTCTATAGGGTCTTTTATTGATTGCTTCATCTATACTAATATTATGAAGAGAAAAGATTTGTATTTTTGTATGTAACGAATAAACTTAAAAACTACGGGACCGATTTCAAAAATTCTTTTGCCGTTAGAAAGCTACATTATCACTGAGTAACATAGGCTATATTTATTACTGGAATAAAACTTCTTACGCGGTCGGAGCCGTGAGGACACAGCTAGTTATTGATAAAGATACAAGAGTCTAAATATTTAACCAATAACGTTCGGTAAAGCATAGGAATCGTCCATTAGTAGGAAAACCGGCATGTTACGTCATTATTATCAACCTACATCAACCTACATCAGTCCACTGCTGGACATAGGCCTCTCCCAATGCACGCCACTGAGCCCGATCTTTGGCTCTCCTTCTCCAGTCGCTGCCAGCTACCCTACGTATATCGTCGCTCCACCTAGTCGCAGGATGTTCTACACTATGTTTGCCGATTCGCGGTCTCCACTCTAGAACTCTTCTACCCCAACGGTTGTCGGTTCTGCTCAACGGGTATCGGTGCGATGCACGTTACGTACATCATGACAAATCATTTTTGGTCTTGTTATCGGTAGCTGGTAACACTGGACAATGTTGATAAAGGAAGGTAATCGTCAAGATGAATCAACGTACCCGAAGTTATAAAAAAACATCGGTCATTCGACGGAGCAAAGGATTCCATGTGGAACAGCTGAAGAAGTGTGACCTTTTATATCTGATTTGCTTGTCCTTATTTTCTGATCTTGTGTAAATTATTATATTGTGATATATTGTGAACTAGTTTCTGTAACTAACCACTAACCCAATTAAAAGTACTCTCAGTGGTGGACAGTCTATGTTGGTTTCATTTACTTTATTTACCATGCCCCCAATCCTGACATACTGATATTAGCTATAACTGTAATGATAGATGCACCCCTATACAATTTTGTTGTATGTACTTTACAGTCTGACCTTTTTGTCACCGTTGCCGATCTAATCGTAGTAAACATTATGGTTTTATGTATATCAGCAATTAATTGTATCTTTGTATTGTGACAGGTAATTATAGCGTAACAACATGGGCGTGAAGCAGCATCCTGATTTCCCCAGAGGCTTCTAAAGTTTGACGACATCTACTGCGCTGGACCAAAGGATTCGTCATATGCTTGCTAATTAATCTTTAGCCATTTCTATGAAAATCGAGTGCTTCTGTAATGGGTTGGAAAACAGTAAATATGAATGCCGCTGAGCATCAAATCCTGATGGATTTGGATTCCGCGGTCTTGGATTTGGAATGATAGGTTTTTATGGTGCAGTACAAGGTTAAAATTATGCCCGGTAAATGGCAATACGCTCGCCTCCGACGCCCGACGCCATCTGCGGGTAGGGAGAGAGTTGTATCCCTCTCCTTCTACGCCGCCTCCTTTATGAGTATCGCCTCTTCGCAAAAGGAGACGATGCTTTCTCAAGCGCTTTTGAGGTCACGTTTGATACTCCGCTAGTGTGTACTGCGCCGCTTCCTCAGTGATGACACTGGGGCGTTTATACTACTTACTGATACTTCTTGAAACAATTATCTGGGTCCTAATACTGTAGTCGGTGACTTGTTTGAGTCCGCCTAGCCCATTAGTGATACGTTGAATATTATAATAATATAAGATAAAGTTTTAAAATATAAGGCAATACCAGTTTCTTACATAGTCATTATAATTAGCGTTTAGCAGTACTACGTAATGAACACATTTCTTTTTACTTATTTTCCCTAACCTATTTTTTTACGTGGGATAGTGCTCATGGGTTTACCACGCCCGAGGAGGCGAGGGGGTCTGCCGGATTCTTTCCGGGTAAAATCCCACGGTGTTCCTCCTCCTGATGGTCGGCTGAGGTCGCGGGATTCGCATAAGCATGCACCGCAACCCCACTAAGCTTATAACGACCAACATCATAAAGTAACACTGCATAAAACATACTCCAAAACGGGATATTATTCATACTGCCAAGATTGTTTCTTTTTTTCCTTTCAGTCATTGAGTTAAATTTTAAAATCCACTGCAAGCGGCAGACGAGAGAAGATTTTTTAAACAGGTTTTCTTGCACCGTTTCGTTTTATTGTTGCTACTTAAAATAAATGTTAAGGCAAAAAGTTTGATCAGTAAAGGTAGATAGCTTACGGGTTTTTACTATGTTCGTAGTATTTTAATAACGGCTACAGAAGTAGTTTCGACTTTTTTTTATACGTGGTGAAATACTCATGGATACTTGGCGATAAAACATCGTGGTGTTGTTTTAGTGGTGGCAAGCGCGACTGCTGATCTTGAGGTCTTAGGTTCGATCCCCAGATCAGGCAAATTGTTATTGAGTTTTTCCGTGTGGGATTCATTAGTAGCAGCCCGGTGTTTGGATTTGTGCCCGGTTGATGGCAGTAGGCTCGCCCCCTATTACATGGGACTTAAAACATAACGGCGAAATGAGGGTGTTACTATACACCTCTGCCCAACCCTTCGGGGAATACAGGCGTGATGTTATGTATGTATGTGTTCTTCTGAGGACCTACGTCCGATAGTGCAGTCACCGCAACAAGTAGGTAGTTTCCACCTATTATTTCCATTAGTAGTTACATGCCGGTAGCTACCGCATGCATTGTAGTAGAAATCTTTGACACGTTCACACAGCGGATCCATTTTAACGGATCCGTCGGTATTGGATGTGTTGTTCACATCTGTACCGACGGATCTGTCAAACAAATGGCAGCTGCGTCGCATCTGGCAGGCAGGATACGGTAAAAATAACGGATCCAGTATTTTTTACTGGATTCGGAATACTGTCGTGTATGTGAGCTCGTACAACTACAGGCGCCATCACCAAAATAAAAACGGATCAGCTAAAACGGGTCCTGTAAACAGTTTCTGCGTGAACTACATAGCTGTCACTTGGGGCATTAGCAAATTGTAGGTGTACGAAAAAGTACCTAACACTTTATATTGAGTAAGGTAAAAGGAGAAGACTGTGTACGAAAAATCACCTCTACCAGGTTTCAGGGACGTTTTTATTTTTTTTTACCCATCCTATCTAAAATGTGATTATAAAACGGGGACCCGAAGGACCAATTTCGAGACTGTCTTATGTCGTCGTAGTCTTGAAATATAGACATTTTCTAAGACTGAGAGTGTTATTTATACCCTTGTTAGGTCTAAGAGGTTCCATCGTAGCCCCTCGGGCAAAATGGAGATATGAGGACCAATGTGGTATTATCTGGTACATATTTTATATTGTTTTAGGAGCTAAAGTATGTAACATGGTTTTCGTTTCAAAAGTATAGTGCTAGTTTTTTTTTAAGACTAGATTATTAGATGATAGTGAAGTATTCTGAACACTCGCCTACGATTCACAATGTTAAATTAATCCTAACTTGCTTACACACTAGAACCAGCACAGACATAACATAACATAATTAACCCATTACTGTCCCACTGCTGGGCACAGGCCTCTTCTCAGAATGAGAAGGATTTGGGCCTTAGTCCACCACGCTGGCCTGGTGCGAGTTGCTAGACTACACATACCATCGAGAGCTTTATGGAGCCCTCTCAGGTGTGCAGGTTTCCACACGATGTTTTTCCTTCACCGTTAACGCAAGTGATAATCAAATTTTGATCCGCACATGAATTCGAAAAGACAGAGGTCCGGGCCGCGGTCGAACTCAAACCCTCCTGCATGGAAGGGGACCGTTCAACCGCTAGGTTATCACTACTTAACCTTAAGACTACGCTAAAATTAACAAGAACAGAATATAGATAAATAGGTCAGAAGCCACACACAAGTATGTAGTTCAACAAGGAAAATGTAAAAATCTCAACAAATTTAAATTTTGACATTGAAATATGCCAGAAAAAGCCATATTCGTAGACTTATTTCGCCGTTTATTTAGAGAGGAAAACCTCCCCTGCTTACTTTGCACGATAACCCGACCCTTATGACCAGCTGTGCTGCAAACATTCACAAGCTATTTTAGTGTACAATATTTTTACGTTTCTATGTTCTCGTTTTTTTCCGAGTCATAGTAGCAGCTGCTCGTGTGATTGTGATAACATAACATCACGCCTGTATTCCCCGAAGGATTGGCAGAGGTGTATAGTAACCCTCATTTCGCTGTTATATTTATGGCCCATGTAATAGGGGGCAAGCCTAATCCCATCAACCGGGCAAAAATCTAAACTTCGGACTGCTACTGAGAAATTCCAAACGGAAAAACTCAATAACACTTCGCCGGACCTAGGGATCGAACCCAGGACCTTACGATCAGCAGTCGTGCTTGCCACCACTAGACCGACCAGGCAGCTAATAGTGGTAGAGTTAGTGACGACAATAAATGCTAATATCCACACAATACAACGTGTTACAAAAATACCCCTAAAGCCGAAAGGGGGTTAAAAGGTCCCTTGTAAAGAGTCTATTGGCAATATTTATAAACCATAGTATCACCGAAAAAAAAGTATTTGGATAAAACATAAAATAATCATCATTGAAACGCAACCCTGAAAACATAAAACTAAAGAGTAGACTACCCAGAAAGTTATTTACATTCTTACCTAATTTCCTCTGAGAGGTAAATGACAACAACCATAAAAGACTACTTGATTATTTACATTTTTCATGGGGAATTATGTAACTCGTTGTATAAATCTCAATAAATATCCACATATAATAAATAAAGGCCCCGACGTCTATCTAGAAGAATCTCGACAAACAACAGTTGAAACAACGAAAGAGGGAATAAAGAATGAAATATATATTTCAACAAATAAATGCGTATAAAAGTGTAGACACGGCGTCGTATTTCAATTCCTATTCAAGACTAGAGTCAACAGAAACACATCGGTCGATATAATGGGTGTTCCAAACATCGTGCGTGATCTGGATGCCTTATTGAGGATTTTCTCATACTTCGGTCTTTTGTATCGTGTTTTTCTGGAACATTAGCAATGCATAATATTATAACATTAGCAAAGTTGATATCCATGCAATTAAGAGGAAACGCGGGCTGCAAAATATTAATAATTTGAATAGGTTTTTAAGCGATCTATTTCTGTCCCACCTCACCCGCAAACCTTCCCAATTGAACGCGAAAGAGACAACTGCATCTCGGACTGGTTTCTCCTGTGCAATATTAGCGAAATCGTACTTTCGTATTTCCCTGTTTCCTTCTTCAAACCTGGATCGATTTTAATATTTTTTTCTGTAATTATTTAAGAAAGACTTTGGTTATGTCTGTATGTTTTTCTTTTATTTTTTATATTCGCCAAATTTGTTTGCCAGATGTTTGAAAACGGTGGTAAAACTGGTCGATTTTTGTAAAATTTAAATGTTTCTAGTTCTTTTAATAATTAATTTATTGACAAAAACAAAACATAGGGACATAGTGGGGGTAGATATATATCATATGGTAAAAAATATTTGCTCTAGTAACATTATCCAAGGAGGAAACTAAGGAATACGTTTGTATGGACTAAATGCTGACCGCGAAGTTTTTTCGCAAGATGGTAAAAGGTACTAACTACAAAATAATCTTAAGAGGCCGCTCCCGTTTTACAGCCTTCTCGCTCTAACTTTAAGCTTTCATTAAAGATTCAAAGAGATTTTAGGTGATATTGAAAACTATAATCAATAGAAGTTTAGTGTATCCACCTTCTGAGTGTCATCACAAATATTTAAGCAATAGTTTTATTTCCATACATCTTTACATAGTACGTATATAACAAAGTCGCTCCCGCTGTCTGTACGCTTAGATCTTTTAAACTACGCAACGAACTTTAATACAGTTTACAGCAATAGATAGAATGATTCAAGAGGAAGGTTTATATGCCCCACATTAGTATCTACATTGCACCCGTGTGAAGCCGGGGCGGATCGCTAGTGATTTATATAGAAAATAATTAAACTTTTTAACAAAAAAAAAAACCGACTTCAAATTGTCTATCTCCGAAGTTCTTCATCAGATCTTCACCAAATTTCAATGGGACCACTTCGAAAGAATAATATTTCAAACAAAGAAAGAGTCATTAAAATCGGTTCACAATTAGCAAAGATATCGGGGAACAAACACACAACTAAAAAAAAAAGAAAAAAAAACATACAGTCGAATTGAGAACGGAGGTTCTTCCAAAAAAGGAGGAGTCCTTTTTTGGAAGTCGGTTAAAAAGACATAAATTTTCTTTCTCCTCCTCTTTATAGGCACCAAATCAAGACGAAAATATCTTTCAAATATATTTATAATGTTACAACAATTGACGCGCAACACGTGACGCGCATCATGTTCAGCAGCGTTGCGCAACATCGCGCGACGTTGCCAGCTGGCGCGTAACATGACGCACGGCTTGTTGTTTGTTTCGACATGCAGTTGAGCATCAAATGTTGTCGAGTGGAGACGTGACGCGCAGATATGTCCGTGTGGTGTAACGAATACACTGAATACATTTTCTTTATTTTGTAAGTAATTTCTAACCCACCAACGTGGCTTTTTTCTTTTTAATGCATTTTTCGATAAAATTATAACAACCGCCGCTGAAATCAACAATAGTTCCTCTGGTGACATGTTGTTGACGATTGATGCGACCGAAATCATGTGTAGACGATTCTCAACTCCTTTTTCGAGAACCATAATAACTGAAGTGTGAAGTTGAAGTTTAGTAAATATAACGCTTCGCCTGCTAAAGCGGCGCCGGCGGCGACTGCACGTGATCTGAATAGCTACGAAACCGCTATGAAAGATTTTAGCTTGCACTTTAGCTACATTGAAGGCAATATTTAGGAATCGAAGGTTTTTCTGTTATGTAAATGTTATCGGAATAAACTTGTCGTGTATAAATTAAATGGTTATAAAGCTCGCACCAATCGAATAGAGACTTAGGCTTACGACATAGATAGACACGTAGATTATTTTTATTGTATACTAGTTGTCTTGAATATTAAGACCAGCCTGTGATTGTCCCACTGTAGGGGAAAGGCCTCTTCTCATACAGAAAAAGAACGAGCAACACGCTTGTTCTCTGCGGCTGGGCGATTTTAGACGATATTTTTATGTAAAACAATTTTTAATATTTGGTCCTATGGTTCACGGCCATTTTTTTATTTTTTTTCGTGGGAATATCCCTCTCCGGGGAAGGCGAGAGGCTCTGCCGGACTCTTACCGGTTAAAGACCCACGGTGTTTCTTCTTCTGACCGTCGGCAGGGGGTCGCTGGTTTCTCCCAAGCGACACCGCAACCTACTTGGCCACTACGTCGTTGCCTTCCTGGAAGAAGCTCTGACGAGCGGCCCCTCTTCGGGTTTCTCTTCGCTTCACCGTGTAGATGACCACGGCTACAGAGCCCCCACGCCTCGATAATGCGGGAACCCACCGGGGAGATGGTTTACGGCCAATAATAAACCAGCCTATCTTCTCCTAGGTATAGGTATTTTTATATTGACGCATATTTGCAGGACTATAAACAATCTATTTCTTTTATCTTTTGTCCATCAGAATCAAAGAAAGTCATTATCACATCCAATCAAATTCATTTTCAGACTAAAATGGTTCTGTATTTTTTTGGTCCTTTCGACCGCAAGCTCTCCTAATGAATGAAAGTGTGGGTAACAGAAATACTGGAGCTGGAAAAATCTATTTGAGAAACATCTCTCTGGAACAAAGCAATTCACGGTCTTGGACATCAAAGGATAGAATGTTTATGGAATAATATTGGGACCATGGATTGTATTTTTTGGGAAAATCTTCGTTATTTGTGTTGTCGGTGACCTTTTTTGCTTAAAGGTGAATCATATCTGTGTGTGTTAGGTATAAATGCTCTATTAACAGGTTAGGTAGAAGAATAATATTGGCTTATTTTGAGGACTATTTGTTGGGGCACGAGATGTCGTCATATCGATTGGTACTTTAGGTAGTAAATTTATAAACTATAAGCCCCGAACTGCGAAACTTGGGCCTCCTGAACTTGGTAAATGGATGAGTGCAAAGAAGAGTTGTTGTTCCTGAATTAATCCCATATGCCGGGTTCCTATAAACAAGAACGAATCGTTTTGCTTACTAATGGTAGCACTATTGCTAAACTTCGCATCTAAAAAGACTAGTAAGCTAATTTTATCTGTTATAGCTACCTCCGTATGGGTGGGCCTACTATACAAAGCTATGGGGTCCTTGCTTCATTATTGGTAAAGATACAAGAGTTTCAATTTAACCAATAATGTTCCGTAAATTATAAGAAGGTAGCCCTTATTCTTTCTTCACAAGACCAAAAAGACCAAGTTCGATAGACCATCGGACCTGGTTGTTGTGGTGGTTGGTGGTGCTGGGTGTGTGCCCTTTCAAAGAACCTGGTATTAACATCGTCAATAAGTTTTTCTCTGAATGTATTTACGTATAAAATTGGATTTTGTTTTGCACAGAAACTGTTCTGTGTTTTGTTTTTCAAATAACTTGATAACGTTGTTCCGTACCCGTACTTCAGAATTCAAATGCTGTTAGAGAAAATTGTTTCGTTTTTCTACGTTTGCCTTGATGTTATTTTTATATTAAATAGTTAGAATTGATTGTTCCATATGAAACAGAAGTTGTATTTGTTGCAAAGAAAAGTGTATTGATTTTTCAATAATAAATAAATCTACGATGACAATTAGCGCAATCATAAGTAGGCGTTTATCGAGCGGTTGCAGTAAGAACAAGAAGAACATTAATGTCTTTAAATAGCACTAATTCTTCTTCGCATAATTAAAATAATAATCTAATAAATTCATAACATAACCAGCCCATTACTATCCCACTGCTGGGCACGGGCCTCTTCTCAGAATGCGGAGAGCTTAGGTCTTAGTCCACCACGCTGGCCTGGTGCGGGTTGGCAGACTACACACACGAGAACTTTATGGAGTCTTCTAAGATGTGCAGGTTTCCTCACGAAGTTTTTCCTTCACCGTTAACGCAAGTGATAATCAAATTCTGATCCGCACATGAATTCGAAAAGTCAGAGGTCCGGGCCGGGATCTAACTCAGACCCTCCTGCATGGAAGGCAAGGGTTCAACCGCTAGGCTATCACCATTTTGCTGCTTATAAATTTTCTTGAACAAAAACAAAAAGCGAGTGGACTCAACAATTTGTCAGGGAATACGAATAATTTCGTCTCGTGTATTATTTTCTTTACTGCAGCATAAAGATATTTGCATTTGAAAATAGCATAATTTTTCAAGCGATATTATTGTAGAACTTTTGTCGCATATAGAACGAAAGGTTGATATAAAACCTGAAACGTGATGTATGTTGTCAAAGTGCTTGTGACTGCTTGGTATCGTAAAGCTAGGCTACGCTAGGTGAGCCGAGCACAAGCGGAGCCCGAATTCGCGTAGCGTAGACTGAATCGGAGCACGAATTCGCGTAGCGTAGACGGGCTTGGGGGCACAAATTCGCGTAGCGTAGACGGACTTGGAGCACAAATTCGCGTAATGAATGTGGACTTGGGGGTCGTCTAAGCTACGCGAATTCGTGCTCCGCTTGTGCTTCGCTCGTGCTCGGCTCACCTAGCGTAGACCCAGTGTAAAAATTTGATTTCCAGATCGGAAACGCTAAACTAAAAATAAGGAACAGTACTAATCGCAAACATTATAATATAATGGGATTTTTAACAACTACTTACTTATTTAGATGTTGCTGTCTTAAAAGACGGTCAGAATGTTTCCAAAATAGGTGAGTGCTGAGAAACTATCTACTGCTATAGATACAGCTCCAACGTTCTAGAAAATGGTTAGAATGACTGGCCTTAACAAACGAGTGTAATGAGACCCATAGCTTTGTAGCAATACCTGAGTAAGAGGACAATTAGAGCTAACACGCTGAATGGCACATCACTAGTAGGTACTACACGTACCTATTGATTTGCTCTCACTCATTACGGCTTGTAGCTATTTGATTTGAAGCCTGGTTTGTAGCTCTGATTTGAAGGCTGGCTTTGTTTGACTATTTCGTTTGTCATGGTAGCTAATTGGACTAGCTCCTGGCTATTTTGGTTTTGAGAGCTTTTGTAAACAATACATTGTTTAAAATGTAAATTATTTTTATAAATGTTGAATTGGATTCTCCGATACTGTAGTCACACTTACTGGTTGTCGATTTTGCTAATGCACTTAGAGGTAACAGTATAGGTAACAGTATAAGCAGTGATAGCCTAGTGGTATGACCGTCGGACTGCCAAGTCATAGGTCTCGAGTTCGAACCCAAGGCACGCACCTCTGACTTTTCGGATTCATGTGCGTATTGTATAATTGTCACTTGCTTAAAAACGGTGAAGGAAAACATCGTGAGGAAACCTGATGATATGCCTGAGAGATATTTCTCGACGGCATGTGAAGCCAAGTCAGAGGCCCATGGGCGGCATAAACTCTGACACCAGGTTAGTCACTAACCACACGAAAAGAAGAAGAAGTATATATGATTGTTAATGGTAGTTGTAAGCGACGCTCATGTTCATGCACAAGTAAGTATTTTGAGCTGTAAAACTTAGTTATGCTTCAAAGTGGCAATAGGATCGCCCCCTATTACATGGGACTTAATAGCGGCGAAGTGAGGGTGTTACTATACATCTCTGTACAATCCTTCAGGGAATATAGGCGTGATGTTATGTATTAAATAAATTACAATGAAGATAACCTCTAATCAGATTCAACTAACATTGTTAACTCCTTAGTTTAAAATAGCTTCTCGAACCAGCTGCAAACTTGGGACAACAAAATCCAAACACTAAGAGCAGATTATCAGGCCGAAGTGTTTGAAAATCGCTCCAGACTCGCTCCCAAACTAATTCTGAACTTGCCGCGCAATAGTACTTAGACAAGGTAACAATATTAGCTGGCTTTCATTACGACTGGGGCTGCGGAACCAGTCGCCGCATTGACTTGCAAATTTGTTGTCACACTCGCCGCCATTTTCGACGGAATGAGCTGAATAATACTCCAATTGTTGTATTTTTTCCAAGGGATTTGCGCAAGGGATTGCTTCGTTAGCTACGTGGCATGGTGCTCAAAAGTTTGGAGGACAATTTGGTGATTTCCATGCAGAATAAGCCTTGAAAGAAAATAAAATGATTAGGATGTTATAGCAGTCGTCTAGAAAGTCTTCCGGATTTTTGGGATCCATATTCTCATAATTGCAAAGACCCTGGGTCTCGTAGATACTGGGTAAAAACATTTTAAACTTAATAGGGAGTTGAAAGTTTAACCATTTTCTTGTTTTGTCTTAACTTTTTCTTCGCCATTTTGCAGACTGCTTTGTTTAAAAGCGGTGCACTTGATTAACAAGAGCACGGCTAGACTCTCCGTACATTGTTAGGTTCTTTTTTAATTTCCGTTATACCTGTACCTATTGTTAATATATTTCCCGTTATTAAAAAGGTCTAAAGGGCCTTTCATCTATACATATAATATAATTACTTGTTCTGACTGACTGACTGATTCACCAACGCAGAGCCTAAACCATTGAAGCTGAAAACATGAAATTTAAAGAGTAGGTTCCTTTTGTGACGTAGGGATCCACTAAGGATTTTTGGAAATTCTACCCCTAAGGGGGTAAAATAGGGGATGGAAGTTTGTATAAAAATTCACGCAGACGAAGTCGTGGGCTAATAAAATACTTATATAATTAAACTTGACCGATATTGAATCAAATTAAAAATGTGTCTAGTACCTATATCCTGTCCAATTCTAAAATGTATCGCACCGTATAGATATTCTATAAATATGAACATAACATAAAATATCATCATGCCTGTATTTCTCGAAGGGTTGGGCAGAGGTGTATAGGAACACCCTCATTTTGCCACAATGTTTAAGTCCCATGTAATAGAGGGCCAGCCTATTGCCATCAACCGGGCACAACTCCAAACTCCAGGCTGCTACTGAGGAATCCCACACGGAAAAACCCAATAACACTGCCCGACCTGGAGATCGAACCCTCCTGGGTTCCTCCTGGTGGCAAGCACAACCGCTGATCGTGAGGTCCTCCTCACGATCAGCGGTCGTGCTTGCCACAAATAGACCTATGAGGCAGTTAAAATTAAATCTATTAATATTATAATTATCCATAATGCTAATTACTATCTACGAGTATACTAATATTGTAAAGCTGAAGAGTTTGTTTGTTTGTTTGAACGCGCTAATCTCAGGAACTACTGGTTGGAATTGAAAAAATATTTTTGTGTTGGATAGTCCATTTATCGAGGAAGGCTTTGTAACATCACGCTACAATCAATAGGAGCGGAGCATAAATGAAAAATGTTGCAAAAACGGGAAACATGTCCACCCGTGCGAAGCCGGGACGGGCCGCTAGTCCTTCATATAACTGCGGGTATCTCTTAACGACTTCCAAACTACACTGGCCTGCAAAAATAAGTACTACACTTTTAAAATTTGAATTTTTTCTAAACTATAGAAGTTAGAGATTTAAAATAAAAAACGTTTTATAGCAATTTTTATCAGCTTTCTTTGAAACTATAGTAATTTATACATTAGTAACATTTTTAAGTCTAAAAAAAGATAAAACAATAAAAATAGCCACTTTTAGCTTAGTGTCATAAAACTCAATTAACATTTACAAGTATGTTTTACATGTTATTTATTTTTTAATAACTGGTATTGCCTCCTCGGGCTCTGCTTACAGCTTCAAGTCGATTATGATACTGAACACGAGGTTTCGGAGCCGATGTTGGAGAATATTCTCCCATTCTTCTATCAGGGCCTGTTTTAGTGCCCTGAGGGTAGTAGGTGGTGGTCTGCGGCTTCTGACTAGCCTCCCTAGCTCATCCCAGGTGTGCTCAATCGGGTTGAGATCAGGACTGCTTGATGGCCAAGCCATCACGCTGATACCAACCTCCTGAATATACTCTTGCACGACCCGAGCCGTGTGTGGCCGGGCATTATCATGCATCAGCATCGATCCATCACCCATATTTACTAAATACGGCCCTGAATACTCATTTAGAATCTCCTGGGCATATCTTTCCCCAGTCAGAGTGCCATTTTCTATGGCCACTAACTCCGTGCGACCTTCTGAAGATATACCAGCCCAATGTACACTGCCTCCACCGTACTGGACTCTTTCTGAGAAGCAGGCTTGAAGGTATCGCTCACCAGGTCGCCTGTAGACACTTCGCCTTCCATCAGAAGTGTAAAGTGAGAATCTAGACTAATCTGTAAACAAAATTCTTGCCCATTCTTCTTGATCCCACTGTATGTGTTCACGGGCGTATCGTAGTCTCGCTACTCGATGCTCTCTCTCGAGTTTGGGGCCACTCGCTGGTCTTCGGGGTTTCAGGTTTGCTTCAGCCAGTCTTCTTCTCACTATACTGTCACTAATGTAGTCCCTTCGGGTCTGAAGAAGCTGTTGCTGGACTTCAACTGCATTTAAGTGGCGATTTCTCAACACAGTGGAAACAATATAACGGTCTTCTCGGGCACTAGTACACCTGGGTCTGCCATTACCAGGTCTCCTCAAATGGTTTCCAGTCTCTTCGTACCTTCGCTTCACCTTCTGGACCGTTCGTAACGTCAGACCCACCATTCTTGCAGTACGACGCATACTGATGCCTAGTTCCAGAAAAGTCATGATCCTAGTACATTCTTCAGGTGAAAGAGGCATGATAAATAAGTTTATGTGCTGTTGTCTAACTTAGCTTTTGTAACAAGAATCATCGATCAAGAAAAAATTTGAAAACCAAAATAGAAACAAAAAATTAATGGTATAATTGTAACTTGAAAAAGGATTATTTTTGATTTTAAAGTTTCTTTCAGCCATTTCTCAAAAGAAGGTTACCGACTTTGAACTTTTTATGTACAAAATTAAACTCTTATTTTGAGTCCTTTTTGTTTCGAAAGTATATCTTGTGTACTTAAAAAGTTATTGCGATTTTAAAAGTGTGATACTTATTTTTGCAGGCCAGTGTATTTAAAACTTTAAGAGCCTTATAGATCGATATCAAGTAACATGTGGACAAAACTTATGCAATAACGATGTAATTAGGTCAGAGTGCTACTAGTTACTAGTTTCCAAGAGTTCCGTATGTGCTGGCTAAGAGAGTGCTATAAGTGCTAGTAATCTAAGTAGATTGCTGAAGATAGCTCGACGTTTAATATAGGTTCAGCAATTAACTCCTGGTCAAAGTCAAAGTCAAAGTTTTTTATTTCAAATAGACCAGATTTCAGGCACTTTTAAAACGTCCAAACTAGGTGCACGGTTCCAAAAGGTAGGTTCTATGGAGAAGAGCCGGCAAGAAACTCCATGAATACTCTTTTCAAAATAGTAGTTCATTACAATTCCATTACAGTAGTGTGAGAAATAGAATGAGAATAATGCAGGTTAATGTAACAAATAAACTCACATAAGAGTAACAAATAGAAAAATATGCCTTCTAGGATTGCCATAGCAGTAAAGGGCTGACCAGTCCCGATAGACGGCACCCGTTCACGAGCATGACGTGCACATCCGCATCGGTCAGCTCAACCATATTATAGGGAACCCAACGACCGGAAAAACAACGCCACCATCAGCAAGACATTTAAGTGAGCATGACAGACTCATACTACCAGACAATAGGCAGTAATATGATATGATTATAAGTGTATCACTAATAGCTGCATGATGTTCATACTTTACAGTTTGGAATGAAGTATTGTAAAGCGGTATTATTAAAATAATAACTATAATACAAAACCTATTTTGCCTGGGAACAGAAGAAGTATAAAGGTAATCACAGAATTAGAGTTTCGATGGATAGCTTATCGTCCACGTCTGATAAGTGTTAAACTGCTAGCTCCATTTAAACTATTTTTCATGTAAATAATAAAATGAATAATTTCTATATAGTGCGTAAGGGTAATTACGAACATGGGAATATTCCGAAAATTAAGAATTTGTACTAAACCAGGCAATATTTTTTGATCTGACAACGTAATAATTCTAGAATTTGTAATGTAAATGCAATGTAATGTAATGTTGCCAGAGCAAAAAAATATTGCCTGGTTTAGTAGACATTCGTAACTTTCGGAATATTTCCATGTCCGTAATTACCCTTAAGCACTATAATTCCTTTTTCCAAATATGTTGGGGTAAGCTTCCAGTCTAACCAGATGCCCCCCCCGGTGGGTTCCCGCATTGTCGTTGCGGGGGGGCTCAGTAGCCGTGGCATAGATCCCCACGGTGAAGCGAAGAGGAACCCGAGGAGGGGCTGCTCGTCGGGGCTTGGGCCAGGAAGTCCTCGATGTAGCGGCCAAGTAGGTTGCGGTGTCGCCTGGGAGACACCGCAACTGAGGCGGGCCGCGATGTCGTATGGAAGGCATCGCGGCTGAAGGGTGGAGGCCGCGGCGGGAGAGGAGTGCCGGTATTGCGGTGCGCCGTTCTCCCTACCTTCCGCGGCCTTGACGGGGTCGCCAACGTCAGATGGCGGATGCGGTGGGGCCGCAGGGGGAGAGGATTGTCGGTATGTCGTTAGCCGCTCTCCCTATCCTCTGCGGCCGAAAAGTGGTAGGCGGCGGGGCCACTAACCTGACCCGTCGCAGGGTGACCAAGGGTACCCAGACACGGGGTAGTCTGGCGCCCATGTGCTCATTTGGTTCCCGGGGTGGTCACGGCGTACCATGTGTTCTGGTGCGCCGGTGATGGGGGGTACACCCCAGAGGAGGGTCCGGTGACGGACAGCCGCGGCGGGTTCGCGGATGAGTGCTTACGCGTGCCCGTGTTCCCGCCATAAGTGGCAGAGGAGGACACCGTGGAGTTTTAGTGGGTTTGAGTCCCACATAACTGCACTATCTCCCCGTGGTAGTACAGTATGCGAGTGCATTTCTACACGATAAAAAAAAAAGTCTAACCAGATGCGGCTGCATATCAGTATTTTACACGAAGCGACTGCCATCAGACCTCCGAAACCCAGTTACTGGGCAATGCCGATATCCTAAAGTTAGACCAGTTGTTACACTTTCGGGCTTCTGACTACCCGTAACGACTGTCATAGGTATCATATGACACCTGGGACCGACGTTTCGAGGCACGGAGGGTCCCGATGTATAATGAACGGTCACCCATCCACGGACTGACCGCGGCAGGCGTTGCTTAACCTCGCAAATCGTATGATTAGCGCGGTCGCTATTAAGCCACGTGACCCTAAAATCCGAGTGTTAAATCAATAAAATAAAATAGTGTTCATTATAAAGACTAATATTATAAAGAGAAAAGATTTGTATTTTTGTATGAAACGAATAAACTTAAAAACTACGGGACCGATTTCAAAAACTCTTTTGCCGTTAGAAAGCTACATTATCACTAAGTAACATAGGCTATATTTATTACTGGAATAAAACTTCTTACGCGGGCGGAGCCGTGAGGACACAGCTAGTAAGTTACAAGTAAATTGACTGCCTTGTTGGTCTAGTGGTCGTAACTGCGACTGCAGAGCACGGGGTCCTGGGTTCGATCCCCAGGTCGGGCAAAGTGTTATTGGATTTTTTCCATTAAGAATTTCTCAGTAGCGGCCCAGAGTCTGGATTTGTGCATGGCAAATGGCAATAGGCTCGCCACCTGGGACTTAAACATAACTGGCGTAACGAGGGTGTACCTACTAAAATACAACTCTGCCGAACTCTTCAGGGAGTACAAGGCGTGATGTTATGTTACGTATTACAACTGACTGACTTCCGTGGAGCACAAAGGTTCTAGAAGGAAACCAGCGTCAAGTACTTATAATGCTTGACATTAAGCTGATCTGGACATCTTTTTGGTCCAGCCGTGAGACACATACCGAAGATTTTTTTTATATCCCACTTTTTATCTGTTGTGTCTCTTTAAGCTGTGTCCAAATAAATGTTTCTATAGCTTTATCTTTTATGTTATAAGTAAACGCTGCTCTTTAAACTTAGAAAGAAAGAAAAAAAGACAATCAGAGGAAATAATATTGTTACTAAACTTCCAGCCAAGCTCATAAGGGCGAAACGCCTAAAGGCAGAATCAACATTTTAGATGACCTTACAACTCTTGAATCAGATAAATCTTGAATTCAAATTTTACGCCCTATGCCTCCTGAATTTATATGGTTTGATTAAGGGCCCATAGCCTCCAGCGGTTCCGCTTAGCCTTTTACGGCGGACATCTTTTTCCGTTGATGTTACTAATTTGGCAAATATAAAAATATTTTTTTAATTTACATGAAATTTTGGCTAGGGAGGTAATTTTTACCTCATACCTGCAGGCTTGAAGTAACGAGTTGTTTATTGTTAAGTTACGGCCATGTTTTATTTTAAAATTACCAATTACGTTCTAATTGGCGCCAAATTCGAGCCTTCTGCTTGCTGCTGGATTATAAATAATCGTTTTTTTTTTTAATTCGTGTTGTTAAAAATATCTATAGGTATTTATTGAGAATTTTATTGTGAGGATATGAACCTGTAGAAGCGTTTGTGGTGGCATCTACCACGCTACATGCGAACTACGCAACAAGATTTATCCAGCAGACTACAGCGTCAACAATGACAACAATGACAGCTGTCAAATGAAACGTCACAAATCCTGCATCGCGATATCAAGATTTGATCCGCAGTTAGTATAGGATTTGCGCGGATCATAGGATTTGCGAGGCTAAGCTGCGCTTGCCGCGGTCAGTCTGTGGATGGGTGACAGTTCGTTACACATCGAAACCCCTCCGTGCCTCGGAGAGCATGTTAAACAGTCGGTCCCGGGTGTCATACGAACACCCATGACAGTCATTACGGGAAGTCAGAAGCCCGAAAGTTTGTCAACTGGTCTAACCTTAGGATATCGGCATTACCTTGAAACTGGGTTGTGGAGGTCTGACAGTCGGTTCGTGTAAAGTACTGGTATTCAGCCGCATCTGGTTAGACTGGAAGCTAACCCCAATATAGTTGGGAAAAGGCTAGGTAGAAAGAATCCAGATCTAATTGACTTTTAAGCCCGAGGGTTACAACATAACATCACGCTTTACATTCCCAGAAGGGTACGGCAGAGTTGTTTTAAAACACCCTCGTTTCGCTAATTATGTTTAAGTCCCATGTAACAGGGGGCGAGACTATTGCCATTAACCGGGCACAAATCCAGACTCCAGGCTGCTACTGAGAAATTCCTAATGGAAAAACCCAATAACACTTTGCCTGACCTGGGGATCGAACCCAGGACCCCATGCTCAGCAGTCGCGCTTGCGACCAATGGACCAACAAGAGGGTTACAGATACACCCATAATTGGTTAATGACAGTATTTTTTCAAATGTGATGGGGGCAAGCCTGTCAACATTAACTGATACAAATCCAATCTTTGCTCGTACACTGAGTGCTACCAAGAAACTTAATTAAAGTCGGTCGAACTAGAGAAATCAAACTGATCTGGACCTCACGTTCGGTAGCCAGAATTATGACCACGATACCAAAGACCACTGAGATGGGTTTTAACTGTATTCCAAAAGAAAAAACAGTCGTCCGTTTCTTTTGTTTTCCTAAATTTTAATAGAGTCTGTTCTTTTTCCTTCTTTTTCCTTTACTAATTCGTGGATAATGTTGTGGATTATACGTTTACCAATTTAATTTAAGAGAACAACAAACCCATATTCTAAGACGTTCCTCCAAAACTTACTCAACTTGACTCCACCTTTACTCAGTCTTTCTCACTACCATCGGTAGTTATAATTGACATAAACGTCCTCGACTCGAGATTTTTTCTCAGTCGAGGTAAGGAATCATCTGTCAAACTCAAGGTACCTCGGAACTTACCTTAAGGAAGGAAGTGTCAAAGTTGGTATGTAACAAAAATGAATTTTGAAGACTTTATCGAATATGCTTACGATAATCCTTACAACTATTTATCGCGGCGTTATTTGCGTGATGCAGATAATTCAAATTATGACGTAATGACTCCACTCTACCTCGACTCATTTGAGGACCCTTCAGTCGAGGAACCTCAAAGTTCACTCGAAATTGCGACTAAGAATACGGAACGGAACGTCTTAGAATATGGGTGATAGTATCATTATATCATGTCACTGTTTTTGGTCCCTAATTAATAAAATAAAATAAACATAAAAGCAATTACCGCTTCGAAAAAGCCTGATCGCTTTTTTCTCGATACAATCACATTTTTTTTATCTAGTATAAAATATTCAGCGAACGTCGAAGTTCGCTCGTTTACACAATTTTAGGAGCACGTCCTGTTAATTTGGAAAAAATATCGACTGTACTGCGATACTTTTAGGGGTCTGTACTCAAAGAGTGCCAACGGGACCCTGTTACTAAGTCTTCGATTGTCTGTCTGTCTGACAGTGTGATAAAAGGCTCTATCTTGGTACAGTACAGTAAGAGATAGCTAAATGAAATTTTCGCAGTTTCTGTGTTGTTGCAGCATGAATTTTGACAAACACCTAATAAAAAAAATAGGGGCTCGTGGCTAATTACCAACCGCGCGGATTATACGATTTGCGAGGTTAAGCTGTGCTTGCCGCAGTCAGTCCGTGGATGGGTGTTCGTTACACATCGAGACCCCTCCGTGCTTCGGAGAGCACGTTAAAGAATCGGTTCCGGGTGTCATAGAATACCTATGGTAGTCGTTACGGGAAGTCAGAAGTCCGAAAGTCTGACAACTGGTCTAATCTTAGGATATTGGCATTACCCAGGAACTGGGTTGTGGAGGTCTGATGGCAGTCGCTCCATGTAAAATACTGGTATTCAGCCGCATCTGGTTAGACTGGAAGCTGACCCCAAGATAGTTGGTAAAAAGCTAGGCAGAACAGATCCTAATAAAAAAAAAGTGTATTCCCAAGCAGGTTCCTCATACATTGATACCCTAAAATTAGCACATTTCAACGAATTTTCTACACTTTGTAAAGTATTTCAAAAACAGCTAAACTTGTAAAAGTACCTAACAGATGGCCAAATACTCAAACGCTACCCAATTTAAGTTACCGTTAAGTCTCGTACTGTCACTGTCATTTTAAGGCGAAGTGACAGTGACTGCACAAAATTAACGGCAACTTAAAAATGAGTCGCGTTTAAGTATTTGGCCATAAACCTGATTTTATACTCTACAGTTTAAAAAAACACAGAACAATCATCGCACTCAGTTATAGTGCGCGTCAAATAATTAGAACGAAAATGGCGTCGACTGATAAACTTTAGGGGTTTACTAGTAGCCACAGAAGAGTTCCACTATCCACCTCCTAGCTCCAACATCAGACCCTGAACACCAAGAACACCAACATCAAAGCGAATCATATCGCAACCTTTAAAGACAAACCGTTTCTAAACGAAAATATAAAATTACACAGGAGCAAGAAAAGAAAAAAACACGGTTTTTTCGCAATAATATTTAAGTAAATGAAGCTCTGAGCCATTTTTGAGGTCATATGATGGATATTTATGTTCACTATAACATACGATTACAGAAAAGTATATTTTTTAAATAGAACTTTGTTTATTGTGATTTTTGTACACCGTCCAAAAGAGGAGATGATTTTTTTACGCCCTCTAAAAGTGAAGTTTTTAAAAAGTGTCAAGTTCATCTCGTAGTTTACGTAATTTTAAGAAAGATGGCATTAATAACTCAATTCATGAAAAATTTCGTTTAGTAGGGTTTGTCTTTAAACATGCGATTATGATCCGAACCTCACATAGATCACGCAGTTGACGCCATCTTGCTTCTATTTATTTGACGCGCACTGTACCGTGGTACGGAGCCTTCAGTACGAGAATGTCTCTCACTTGACCGGTTTTTAACAGTTCAGTCACAACTACGCAGCCACGGTTAAAGTCGACAGTAGTTGATACTTTTTGAATTCATTTCGTTTTAGTTTATGGCATTCGGCAGGTTTGGACAATTTCCCTCTTTTTAGTTTGTGAGTTACTGGAGATATTGAGGGCGTCGGCAATGTGATACGAGAACAGCGAATGTTTGGAACCGTTTCTTCGAAAAAAATCAACAATTAAGTAAGTACCTTACTTGCAAGCATTTGAAAATTATAATACCGAGATCTTAATAACAAAGAAAGGTAAATATTTGTTCTACGTAGGTATTGGCAGTTCTGCCGGGGTTGCGGTGCATGCTTTTGCAAATCCCGCGACCCCAGCCGAACGGTCAGGAGGAGGAACACCGTTGCTTTTTAGCCGGTAAAAGTCCGGCAGACACCACGGACTACGCCCCCTATCTTATTCATTGACTTCCTGTTCATCCAAAGGTTGTCTGGTAGATATCGCTATCAGCGATAAGACCGCCATTGTGCCCTTTAATGTTTTGATATTGTATAAGAGCTGTGTTACAATTTTGGTGTACAATAAAGTATATTCTATCTATCTATCAGACCCCCTTTCCTTCCCCGGGCGAGGGACATCCTTGAGGATTTTCCAACGATAAAAAGGGCATTAAGTACACCCTTGTAAATTGTGCAAAAGTTAAATATAAACGGGAGGCTTTTATTTTCTCGCTTTCATAGCTTGTAAACATAATCCACAATTTCCATTATTCTACAGTACGACACAAGTTAGAAGTCGCATCGGCAAACTTTCTTTCTTCTTTCTTTGTTTCTTTAATATAAAACGTTACCCCACACTAGGAATTCTCCCGTATCGTGGGTGCGTCTACAGACACAAATCTTTACATACACAAACGCCCAGACCCGGAAAAACTATTTGTAGGCCATACAAATATTTGATCTGTGCGGGAATCGAACCCACGACTCATAGCGCAGAAGCCAATCGCTTAGCCACTGCAATAAATGTATCATTGAACTTGATCGAACAACCAATGCCAGTCGCTCATATTTGCTCTACTCACCTTATTGCGTCAGCGTAGTAATAAAAATTCGTGGTCTTGAAGTCGGGATATCACACCATTAATTCAGCCCTCATCAAGCTGTCTCCCTCCCAGTCCTCTCGCAAGTAACGCCCTAAGCCGAAATCCGAGTCCCCCCTAGCGGTCGCCCTTAGTGCTGTTGTTGCTAGCTAGTCATGATGTTAGTAGTAGTAATAGTAGTTAGCTTAAGTTAAGTGTTTTACTCTCGTCCCCATTGGTTGGAGACCCTTCAGGTCTCGCCAATAACTGCCCGGTTACGTAAAAACGGTCTGTAAGACCACCTACTAGCAATCGGATAGAAAATAACAAAGTCGGGGTATATTCCCAAGGAGGGTTGATGTTAGGCAGGCGGCCGGTCATAAAACAATAAGCCAAAACCTCTAACAACATGAATTTATGAAATATATGTTGTGGTGACCACACCTAGTGTGGGATAAGGACAGGAAGAAGAAACAGAAGATGAAGAGATCTTGAAGTCGCACTCAGTTAGGAAATTATCGGTTTTACGAAGTTTGCCGACGCGACTTCTTAGTTGTTTCGTAGTATTATAACATTCTTTTAAAGTACCTTGTATAAGCAATAACTAACATAGCAATTTCCAATCTCGATCTTTTTAATAAAAATTCTTTAACAATTTTATTGGCATTTTGTACTGTTTTTTTTGCTATCGCATACCTACCATTTTTGTCTAGCGTGCGCTGAAAATTAATTATGCAGCGCTTTCATCGTTTTAAAATTTTCACTTCCGCTGCAAAGCTGATTAGTTCAGCTGACTTTTACAAAGGTGGACGAAGCTTAGTTCAGTAATTACTCAGAGTTAGCCAGATGTTCAGGTAATTTGGCAACTCAATGGTGGTACACTGGGAAGTTTTATACTAGTAGCTGTAGGTACTGTTAGAAATTTATCTAGATATGTGGTTTTGGAGTGCAGGGCTCCTATTTTTTTTATACTTGGTAATTCCCATGGTTGTCCCTTGCGAGGGCGTCTGCCGGACTCTTACCGGCTTAAAACCAACGCCTTCCTTCTAACCTATGGCCGAGGTCACGGGTTTCGCTATTGTATGCACCGCAACCCCGGCAGGTCTTGGTCCACCAGCTGCTTGAGAACCTCTCTATTGGTGGGGGCATTTTTC
Source organism: Amphipyra berbera (assembly GCA_910594945.2). NCBI lineage: Eukaryota > Metazoa > Arthropoda > Insecta > Lepidoptera > Noctuidae > Amphipyra > Amphipyra berbera. Next base: position 15,741,768 of record OU343128.1, on the reverse strand, counting down.
CCCTGCCCCTTCTGAGAGGCGCGCACGCCATCTTCCTGGGCCTATTACTGGTCGGGCGACGGGTCAGTGTAGGGGTCCTAACAACATCTTCAAGGGACCCAAGTCGACCTCACCTGCCCGTGGTGCACACTGCTATCTAAAGAAAGAGATTCGAGTAAAAACGTCCACCAACCCGCATTACACTAGCGTAGTGGACTGAAGTCCAAATCCTTCTTAATACATTTTCAAATCAAAATATATGACAGACCGACAAAACCTAAGGCCCCAAACGTGTTGCGGCTAGCATGGTTAGAAACGGCACAACATAGAGAAGTTTAGAAGGCAAAAGGGGAGGCCTTTACTCAGCAGTGGGACATTCCTAGGCTATTGGCCTTTTTTAGTTTTTTAAATTCAAAACGCAGAGATGTTCTCACAACGATGACTCCGATAAAGATACAATTCTTTGTTTGAAATAAAATGTATAGGAACAAAACTCTAAGAAAAATTTCAACTGAAGTACAAACTTGGCAGTGACTAATGTAGAAACTAATATATAATATTCATATGGAATGAGTTTAACGAATGAGTAGAACAAATGAGTAGAACTTAAAATAATTCCTCAATAAAACGTTTAAGTCAAACGGTTTTATGTTGCAGTACCCCTGCGGCACCAGGATTTGAGGGTTGAAGCTTCAAATTACTATAATGTTGTATTGTCATCGAAATTGAATTTGTGTGCCAAGTTTCAGGAGAATCAGTTAAGCAGAAGTAATTGAAAAATCTCTTGCCAGATTTGAAACAAACAAATTAAAAAATCAAAAACCCGACTGCAAAAAAACATTAAAAGTAATGCACTAAAAAGACCGAAACCAGATTGAGAATAGGAAACAAAATTAAAATAAGCTATAAACGAAGTAAATTCTACTTCGGTTTAACAGACTATATTATGAGCTGAAAGCCTAAGTTAAATACCCGCAGGCGGGACCCATAAATTTTCTTTCGGGTTATAATTTTCAATTGGGTCCCGCCTGCTACTAAACTTAATGCGGGTATTTAACTTAGGCTTTCAGCTCATAATATAGTCTGTTAAACCGAAGTAGAATTTACTTCGTTTATAGTTTATTTTAATTTTGTTTTCTATTCTCAATCTTGTTTCGGTCTTTTTAGTGCATAACTTTTAATGTTTTTTTGCAGTCGGGTTTTTGATTTATTAAATTATTTATTTATTTTAGACTTTTTAGTGTCCCGTGATAGCACGAGGTCCGACACAAACATGGCCCATTTTTACGTTATCAAAACCGTTTTAATCCAATTTATTATTCATAATTACACTTAAACATATAAGTTATACATATTTTTGTAATCCCCTTTTAATTTCCTTTATTTTGATATCCTACTCGATAGTTTGGTATTTTTTTTTATTAACGTATTACTATTTTGGGTCAAAAACCGCCATTTTGTTTAATTTTTTTTCAAACACCCGTCTAAGGACACTTGGGTTTTTAAGACAAATATAACAATAACTTAGCTGTCGAAATCCATCCAGCCATTTGGAAGATACGAGGTTATAAAGAAATTTACAAACATACATACATACAAGATACGCGTGAAAAACACAACCCTTCCTTGGCAGTCGGGTAATAACGAAGTGAAGCTATTTAAAACCGTTTAAAAAATATACTTCGCGTTTCCAAAATTACCGCTAAAGACGATGATTATTAATATCAACGAGATTCTAAGTACTTTCAAGAGCCAAGTCGATAAAATTAATAATTTCAACAACTTTAAATCTGTAAGCCTTTGATAAAATTGGAAAACCTTAATCAGCTTAACCCTGCTCTGAAGGGTATTACAATATTAATTTCTTTTAGAACTTTCTGCAAGGCACAAAAAATATTTTCAACCTACTAAGACGAGCTATGATGGGCTTCATAAAAATAAACAAGAAAACACATTATTAAGAAAACTTGGCTTACGTAAATACAAGTTGCATTTTGGAAGAAAAAAAAAGATTTTTTGAAGATAAAAAAGTTACACCCCAGGGGATTAGTGAGGAACTCTTCAGAACGTGTGAAAAGGTCTTTACGGGCAGGGACAGCCGGGCAATCCCTTGGGCATCACAAATATCCATGCACGAATGTGCCCACTCAATGTTTGTTGAAGAAACAAATTGCCCTTTGAAAGGGATTTTGTTGCCAAAAGATTTTTGATAAGAGTGATGCGAAGAAAAATGTGTTGGCGAAATATTTGGGAAGTGACGGAGTGACGGAAATGTAGGGCGTAAACTGTGTATCAATAATTTTTCTTTTTAGCAAGTTGAGATAGCTGAGGGAATGGGATGCGAGGCTGGTTAAATGATATCGTCTCCGGAAAGCCAATACTACTTAAGCGCCATTTTGGCTAAAGTGAGTTATATATTATATCGTTGGATTGGATTTTTTTTCTGCGTCGATTAGTTGGGATTTCGTAATATAATAGAATAAAATACGAAATCCCGACTAATCGACGCAGAATAAAAAACCAATCCAACGATATAATATATAACTCATTTTAGCCAAAATGGCGCTTAAGTAGTATTTGGCTTTCCGGTGACGATATTGACTGATAGAGAGATAGGTTAGCGTATTTTCAGACAAACGGCGTTACTAAATTTACAACGTGATTACTTCAAGAATGTGATTGAAATTTGCTTTTCGCTGACATAAAGACAACAATAGATGCGCCGCCATTTTCATAACATCACGCCTTGTATTCCCCGAAGGGGACGGCAGAGGTGTTTTAGTCCACCTTCGTTTCGCTAGTTATGTTTAAGTCCCATGTAATAGGGGGCGAGCCTATTGCGATTAACCGGGCATAAATCCAAACTCCGAGCTGCTACTGAGAAATTCCTAATGGAAAAACCCAATTATATTTTGCTCGACCTGGGGATCGAACCTAGGACCCCATGCTCAGCAGTCGCGCTTGCAACCACTAGACCAACAAGGCAGGCAATTTCAATTTCATTATTTTTGTAATCGGGTTATACTTCACAAAAATAATCAAATTAATATACCAATGGAAAATAACTCTGCTAATTTTTACCGTCGCAGCAACACGCTAAAGATTGTCGTTTCTTATAATAATTAAAGATAAAAAATCAATAAGGTAAGATTTTATTTAAGGACTCATATTAGACGTTACAAAATAATAATTAAAATTAAATCACTTAATAATGCTGTGTACATGACCAAAAATTACTATTAAAATCACATAATAGCGTGTTATTGCGTCGGTAAAATGCTGCAGAGCTGTTTTCCATTTGTCAGTACATTAGATTGATAACTTTTGTAAAAAAATAATACTAGTGTGATCCCTGGCGGATCAAAGAGTTGTAAAAAGCACCGCTTAAAAAAAATTTTGTTTGTCAAAAATATTCTACAACAATACACAAATTGCTCGAGCTTACGTGACCGACAGACTTAAAAATCGGTAAGGAAAAGATGACGATTCAGAAGCTTTTAACAGCCATGTTGAATAAAAACTCACTGAGTTTTAAATTTGAATGTACCTACTGTATAATTAAGACAATGTCACAACTCCCAAGGGAACAGAATTCTCCATCAACTTTAAGGATATTTTCACCTTTTGAAAGTGTAATATATTTCAACTAAGTACGTACACTTCAAATTTTTAGGCTTCTTACTTCGAAGTGGAGTATCTAGTTGAAATATAGGTACCTAAAGTAGTATCCACAGAGATGGGAATTAAAAAAAATACTATTGTTTTTATTTAATTAAAATGCCTTTGTCGCACATGTGATTCTGTCATCCTGGTTAATACAATAATATTTTTTTAGCATAGTCAGTTTGTAAAGTGTTCTAACTGAGTCAAACAGAGGCACAGCTAGAATAACACTGTTACAGCAGATCAGACGGGTCGAATCGCTTTCAACAAATGACTTGATCAACAAAAGTTGGAATGTTTTTGTTGCTTCAATTTGATTGAAAGTTTGTTCAGACGGTTCTAATGGCATGCGATTTAGCAGTTGATCAACTAAAATCGAACCGTGTGAACCCGCTATTACAGCAACACCAGATTCATACGATTCGATTCTGTCGTCCCGTCAGAACCTGTTGTAACCAATTTTTCTCAAAAGTGGCAACTTTGGACAAATAGAAAGAAAGAAAGAAAATAATTTATTTGAGTCTCGTTACAGACATACAAACATAAAATAAAAAATCAACAATATACAAAAGTAAAAAAATAAGAATACAATAATACAATAATAATTTTTAATATTCCAAAATAACTTTGGAATATTAAAAATTGCCACCATTTCATCTACTAGAACGCAGACATAGCTATATGGGGTCACACACGTATTTGTCAAAACCGTAATCACCTTAGCCTTTTAAAAATAAGCTGGGTCGGCCTCCCTCTGAATATTTTACACGAAGTGACTGCCATCTGTCATACGCAACCTACTAATGAGATCACTGATTTAATCCTGTTTCTAAACAAGATAAAACTAACCCTCGCATATTGTTGGCATAATCATGAGCACCAAAATGTGAAATTGAAAGTAAACAGAATTAGTTGTAATGGAAATCTTGAAATATTGTTAACCCTTAATAAGGCAGAGGCAATATTTATATTTCCCACCAATTCTATTTTATTATTTTAATTTTTTTTAATTTGGTAATTTTTTTTTTGCTTTTTTCAGAATATAAAAAGATAAGTAAAGATAAAGATAAGTAGGTACTTACATTTTTATTTCATTTTTATCTATATCTATACTAATATTATAAAGAGGAAAGATTTGTATTTTTGTATGTAACGAATAAACTTAAATTAAAAACTACTGGACCGATTTCAAAAATTATTTTGCCGTTACAAAGCTACATTATCACTGAGTAACATAGGTTACGGGCGGAGCCGTGAGGACACAGCTAGTTATTTATACAATGCCAAATTGTTAGTTATTTAATTTTCTTAGAACCTTATATCCTAATTAAGGATTAACGTAGTATCTGCGAACACATCCTAATAATTGGCATGTTGTAACATATTACACAAATAAAATCTGCATTAAGGGAGACAATCATTTGAATCTCATCGTGACTTATAACTGTACCGTATCTTTGATATCCTTTTAATATTCAACCCTTTAAAAGAACAATATCGTTCAGATAAGTCACAAACCCCCTTTTCTAAGTCGCAAAATTATTAATTTCTTTGCTTTCAAGTTATCGATCTACTGTCAACGAGGCTTTCTCCGAGGGCCCAAAAGGGCCTTTATTAATAAGCTTAGAAGTGAGCTGTTATTATATTTTAACTGCCCATTGAGTGAGGGTCTCATTCATACAACTTTTAATTAAAACTGTTATCAGTGTGCAGTAAATACAATGGTTTTGGAAACAATGTGCGTTGTAGATCAAAATCGGTGATTATTTTAAAGTGGTATTTTAATTGTGGTATTAATAATTTTTATTGCTGTCTGGGTACTTGGGAATGGATGTACAGGCTGTAAACGAATTCGTGTCGTTACTTAAAACCATATGATCTATTACTGGTATGGAACCCTGCATGAGATTAGGGATGACAGGAGTTTTTTAAGCTTGGGGAAGGTTTATGTGATCGTATCTAAACCACCTAATAAGGCTTCAATAAAAAGCATAAGCAAAAAAGGTTTGACAAAAAAAAATGTAATATAACATTTTGAATAAATGAAAGCACGGTGACAGAGATGGCGGGCACGACTAGCTCGATATCGCTCCGCGCAATCTAACTCTGGGCTACATTGACTCGGAAACAGAAAAAGATGTCACCTAAGTCGTAAAAAAAAGGTGAATATGTAAAAATCCCATGCAGGGTCAATCTGTGCCACCAGTAGATCACGCGGTTTAAAGGAATTACACGAATTCGTTTACACCCTGTATATATACGTATTGTGTCTAATGTACAACGCTAGTATATACATAAAAAAAATAACAAAACAAAACAACTTCAAAAAACCGAAAAAAAGAATAAAATAATTACCATGATTATTATTAAAATGAACAGTTTCAGAAGTTGGTGTCAATTTGGTGGTTCAACGTGGATTAGCACCGACTTCTGAAACTGTTAATTTTATAATAATTATGGTAATTATTTTATTATTTTTTTCGGTTTTTTGAAGTCGGTTTTATTTTTGTTAAAATATTTTTTTATTTTTTTCATTTTAGTGGCTTTAATTAAAACATGATTGGACCTACTAAAGAAGCTGCTCGTAACATAATCACATCATCACATTATGCGTACTGTTCGTCATTGAGGAGTTCCATTGTCCATCTCCGAAGTTCTTCACCAGATCTTCACCAAATTTAAATCGGACCATTTCGAAAGAATATTCTTTCAAACAGATTTTTTTTTCAAATCGGTTTATAAATTAGGTGGTACTGAGGTAACAAACATTAAAAAAAAAACACTCGAATTGAGAACCTCCTCCTGTTTTTGGAAGTCGGTTAAAAATCCAAGACAGGTGTCTACTATCTAAAAAGATTTTCAACAGTGATGCCTGCTTTTTTTAATACCTCTCCAAGGTAGTTTCGTCCGAACGAAAATTTCATGACATTTCGTTCGGACTTTTCAAATTTCAATTTGGTAACCCTAGTCTGAAGAAAACTTTCCCAAGGTTATTTACCCCCTAGTAGCTTGAGAAATGCATGAGGTGTTCTATGCAAGGGTTGTGTAATACACGGTAACTTACCGAGCCGACCGTTACACCGGCCCACAATTGTACCTATTGAATCCAAGTTGAGATTTTAACTTTTAAAACTAATTTCCGTTGAATAAGTTCACCGTACACCTTCAAGATTTTCCAATTCTTCTTTGCCGACTTACTTAATAGCAGTAACGCAATTCTGGAAGCATCCACTTCTCAAAGGCTTTTCTAACTTAAATTTACGTTCACCTCTCCACTACGCTAGGACTGAATTAAGTCACTGCATCAATAGTTCGCGGTAGAATTCAATTTTAACCGACTTCCAAAAAAGGAGGAGGTTCTCATTTCGTTTGTATTTTTTTATGTTTGTTACCTCATAACTCCGTCATTTATAAACCGATTTAGGTATTATTTTTTTATTTGAAAGGATATACTTCCAGATTGGTCCCATTCAAATTTGGTGAAGATCTGATGAAGAACTTCGGAGATAGATAATGGAATTCCTCAATGACGAACAGTACGCATAATGTGATGATGTGATTATGTTACGAGCAGCGTCTTTAGTAGGTTCAATCATGTTTTAATTAAGGCCACTAAAACGAAAAAAATAAAAAACATTTTAACAAAAATAAAATCGACTTCAAAAAACGGTGAAAAGAATAAAATAATTACCATATTATAAAATTGACAGTTTCAGAAGTCGGTGCCTTCAATTTGGTTCAGCGTGGATTAGCACCGACTTCTGAAACTGTTAATTTTATAATATGGTAATTATTTTATTCTTTTCATCGTTTTTTTGAAGTCGGTTTTATTTTTGTTAAAATGTTTTTTATGTAATAATTGTTTCATTTTATACGAATTGGTGAAATTTTGGTTTCTATAATAAGAAAATCTTACTCAGTCTTTACCCCGTGTGGGGACGGGTTAAAAACTTTCTTACCGCACGCTGGGAATAGACGCGTGTTGTAAGATTTAACAAAACCCAGCACGCCTGGTGGTAGGATCTATAAGGTCCGCTTGCCTAGCTATCATCCTCACAATAAAGTCCGGCGCCAAGCAGTTTACTGTGTTCAGTCGTGTGTATGTTAGAGCCAGAGGGGTATAGGGGAATCCCTCTATATCTCTGTTCCTTGGATTCGTGTGCTCCATCTTAGACTCTATCTGCGCTTAAGGCGATCAAGTAAAGAATAAAAAGTAAAAAAAACTTCCTAATTTTTTTATTTATATTTCTTTTATCAGGTTCACCAACAACTGTTCACACCGATACCAAGTAAATAATACTGGCGCAAAAAAGATTAACAGTGTTCTTATACTTTAGGTAAACTCCACATGTACAATTGAAAGAAATCCTAGACAATAAGCTAACTTGGGGTATTGTTTGGATTATATTTATTACTTAGAAAAAAAAATCTATTGTATTTGTAGGTTTTTCAATTGTATTTTTTACCAGTGTGGATTAAAGTGCTCTTTCTCGGTCTACTTTCATGGAATATTCAAGAACATGAGTCGGCAACCTTTTTTTGTTAGAAGGCCATATATTTTACGTAGGAATTAGTACGGGTCGCACTTAGGCCATATGTCATTACCGTGGTAGTTCTCGCTCCCGTATCGTCCGTCACGTACGTTGCGGCGAGATTTTGCGGGCTACACTAAGACGCCTCGCGAGCCGCACTAAGACGCCTCGCGAGCCGCACTCAGACGCCTCGCGAGCCGCACTAAGATGCCTCGCGAGCCGGACTAAGACTCCTCGCGAGCCATTCAGACACCTCGCGAGCCGGACTAAGGCACTTCACGAGCCACATAAAACGCCTCGCGATCCGGACTAAGACGCCCTCGCGAGCCGCTCTAAGACGCCTCGCGAGCCGGACTAAGACATATCGTGAGCCGGACTAAGACGCCTCGCGAGCCGCACTAAGACGCCTCGTGAGCCGCGATAAGACGCCTCGCGAGCCGCACAAAGACACCTCGCGGGCCGCACTAAGACGCCTCGCGAGCCGTAATAAGACGCCTCGCGGGCTGCATCTGGTTACCGACCACTGTTCTAGAATAATTAATCTACATTGTAAAGTAGCCACGATATAACTATACTGCGCTAAGCACTTCTATTGTTATTATTATTTACCTTACGCCACAGGCTTGCGTTCTGCTATGGAGTAATGAAAACATTGCTGTATAAGTAATGAAGGTCTGAAAGCTGTTGCTTGAGTAAACATCAATGTAATTTGCAATAACATTTCCTACTTCCGATTGTTTTGACTTCTGCAATAAGTTCAGCAAGTTGTGCCTAGCTTTTCCTAACTATATTGGGGTCAGCTTCCACGTATTTTTTATATTGAGAAATTGTGAAGTGTGAGTGCGGTGTGGGTAAATCCGGTATAATCTTAGCGTTCACAACAGGATACCACATTTCATCAATCCCAGCTACAATCGGAGTTGACTACAAATGACATGTCATGGACGTGGATGGTGTTAAAGTTAAGCTTGGTATTTGGGATACAGCGGGACAGGAGTGATACAGAACATTGACATCAAGTTGTTTCAGAGAAGCTCACGGTGCTATATTAGCTTACGATGTGTCAGAACCAAAGTCCCTAGCAAAACTGAATGAGAGGGTCGAGGAAGTTCACGTATACTCCACCAAGAAGTACATAGTCTGTTTAGTTGTCGGCAATGAAATTGACAAGCATATCATTTTGGGACCCAGTGCATAACATCAACACAATATAAGCACATTGGGTCACCCGCGCGAAGGCGCAACGAGTATTCCCAAGGAGGGTTGATGTCTGGCAGGCGGCCGGTCATAAAACAATAAGCCAAAACCTCTAACAACATGGATTTATAAAATACATGTTGTGCCGACCCCACCTAGTGTGGGATAAGGGCAGGAAGAAGAAGATTGGGGTCAGCTTCCAGTATAACCAGATGCGTCTGAATATCAGTATTTTTCACGGAGCGACTGCCATCATACCTCCAAAACCCAGTTACTGGGCCATGCCGATATCCTAAGGTTAGACCAGTTGTCCGGAACCGACTGTTTAAAGTGCTTTCCGAGACACGGAGGGGTCTCGATGTGTAACGTACGGTCACCTATCCACGGATTGACCATGGCAAGCGCAGCTCAACATAAATTCAAGTATCATAAATTCACGTTTATTTGTATTACCTAAGTTTTATGTTGAATTATACCATAAATGTTGTAGGGGTCAACATATTTTGTCGAATACACTACCAATCTTTGAAAGCTTTCATCATTTGTCGATCTTGAATTCCATGCCGGAACTTTCTTTTGTATTTTCAAAGCATGTAGGTCAATGAGAGTACCGTAAAATAAAGAAAACGGTTCGTTTCCTCCTTTTACATGCACAGTCGGTAAGCGCCATTAATCACACGAAAACCACGTTGCCTCGCGCCTTTAAAAAAACCTTTGACGGGAAGTAATTATTTTCCGCGTCCGCCATCTTGAAGATCATACGTCATATGACGTCATTATAGAGATGTGGGGTAACATGCGTTCGGCTTTAATTGCAAAAGGACAATGTTATTCGTATGATTGTAGTACAGGGTAATTAAAAATAACTATATTACGTATTTTTTATGCGATTTTAACAAACATTCTTTCTTTTTTAAAAAAACGTTGTCCCACTCTAGGATTTCTCCTGTATCGTGGTGCGTTTACAGATACAAACCTTCACATGCACAAACGCCCAGACCCGGAAAAACCATTTGTAGGCGATACAAATATTTGATCTGTGCGGGAATCGAAACGCGATCAAGACAAGGGCATTCCCTATTAGCGGCTTATGTAGCGAGGCGCGACGTATCGCGTATTTGTTCCACGTCGTGTCGCGTCGCGTCGCACCGTGTCGCGTTTGTCGCTTACGCAGGACACCCCGTTATATCAGTACAGAACACAGTGCTAGCACCTAATTTAACAGTGAACTGTAAATATCGGGTCTTTTGTAGATTAAAGTTAAACCGATCAAAATAAATACATCAAGAGAAACTGAAGTTTTATAATCTCGTATGAATGGGAACAAAAATTTATTTATGCTATATTTTAGGACTGTAACAAGGAGGGGCTCGTGGCTAAATAACAACCGCGCAGATCGTACGATTTGCGAGGTTAAGCTGCGCTTGCCGCGGTCAGTCCGTGGATGGGTGACCATTTGTTACACATCGAGACCCCTCCGTGCCTCGGACAGCACGTTAAGCCGTCGGTCCCGGGTGTCATACGAATACCTATGACAGTCGTTACGGGTAGTCAGAAGCCCGAAAATCTGACAAACGGTGTAACCTTAGGATATCGGCATTGCCCAGTTACTGGGTTGCGGAGGTCTGATGGCAGTCGCTCCGTGTAAAATACTGGTATTCAGCCGCATCTGGTTAGACTGGAAGCTGACCCCAAGATAATTGGGAAAAGGCTAAGAGGAAGTTTAGGACTGTAACAGACTAAAATAAAAATCATTTTGCATGTTTTTTTTCGAATTGTGAGATCCTAACACTTTCTTTAATACAATCATCAGAAATATATTGAGTGGCCGGCGGCTTAGTACCCACTTTCCGACTAACCTTGTATACCTATGTAAATTGCAACAATATACATGTTCTGTATTATCATATCGACTGCCATTAAAATTTCTAAATCTCATTGAAACCTTCAACCCCCAATTTCATTGACCTAAAGTGCCGATAACATAAGATCCTTGACACACTGCGCTGCTTCGATCTACCCATATTTGTTCTTTTCTTTTCACATGCAAATGTGCGTGTGTTTCCGTCTTATTATCGTAAACTTTCGTTCCTGTTTAAGGTATAATTTTCTTATTGGCTTACAAAACGGTATGTTATTATGGTTTTGCTTGTTACGTAAGATATATTAGCTCATATAGGTTAATTTTGATAGACTATAACTTTATAGTGGAAACTTACTATAAAATTATGGTATGTTCCTACTACCTTACTGATTTGCATATTGTATATGATTTTTATTTAGGTTAGGTTATGTTATAGAACTTCCTTATTAGGTTAATTTAATATTGTTAATATATAGGTATAAATACCACACTATCGCATTAGGTTAATCCTGTTATGATAGTTGTAAGGATGATTATAAATAAATAAATATTTTATTGTTTTAGTGGAATAGTCACTTTTAATACCAACCGTTGGATAAAATTACTAATATAAATTACTCATTAAACTGCCTCGTTGGTCTAGTGGTGGCAAGCAAGACTGCTGATCGTGAAGTCCTGGGTTCAATCCGCAGGTCGGGCAGTGTAATAAAACGGAAAAATCCAATAGGATATTCCGTGTTAAATTCCTGAGTAGCAGCCCGGAGTATAAATTTGTGCCCCGTTGATGGCAATAGGTTCGCCACCTACATTACATGGGACTTAAACATACAACCGGGCACAAATCCAAACTCCGGGCTGCTTCTGAGGAATTCCACACAGAAAAACCCAATAACACTCCCCTATCTGGGGATAGAACCCAGGACCGCACGATCAGCAGTCACGCTTACCTCCACTAGAGCAAAGAGGCAGTCTACATCTTTACATAGTATAAAACAAAGTCGCTCTCGCTGTCTGTACGCTTACATATTTTAAACTACACAACGGATTTTAATGCAGTTTTCAGCAATAGATAGAGTGATTCAAGAGGAAGGTTTATATGCCCCACATTAGCATCTACATTGCAACCGTGCGAAGCCGGGGCGGGTCGCTAGTTACATAGTATAAAACAAAGTCGCTCCCGCGGTCTGTACGCTTAGATCTTTTAAACTACGCAACGGATTTTAATGCAGTTTTCAGCAATAGATAGAGTGATTCAAGAGGAAGGTTTATATGCCCCACATTAGCATCTACATTGCAACCGTGCGAAGCCGGGGCGAGTCGATAGTTCAATATAAATTTAAGTTTGTAGACAAAGTAACAATTTTAAATCTAATGGGGTTGGTCCCTGAGTTAAGGCGATACAGCGGCCAATTAAAATATCTAAACAATCTAACACGGCAGGTGGAACATTGTAACCATATTGATCACTAAAGTTTAATACACGTCATAAATTTATTGTTACACGGAGTAATTCCCACACATTGTAGTGTAAATTTAATTTTCTCTAAGTTACTGCCATATTGTTATAACTTGGAAGTAGGAACAATGAATATCAAGTTAGAATCTTGTAGCGATAAAATAGCAACACTGATGTCTAAAATATTCCACGGGCCATTGATATAATTACATATATTATATTCCATTGCCATTATATATTATGTCATTATTTAAATCAATTTAATATAAAAAAAAGTGAATAACCAGTGATCGGATAATCGGGCGATTATTTACCTAAACTTTAAAAGACTACTGACATAGAGTTGTTGCAACCACTATCCTGATAAAAATAAATATCAATTTTCATTGCAAACTAAATGTTCCCACTTAAAAGTACGAGTAAGTAAGTAAGCAGTATTTAATGAAAATATCATTGTTACAATGGGTTCTATGAACTTTTATAAGTAGGTAACATTTTTTACGAACGCGGGAATATTTTATAATAGCACTCGCGTCTAGTTATACTACTACTAAGTAAAACTACAAGGTAACGGCACTACCAGCTACAACAATAGCAAAGTTTGAATTTGGAATTGATATTGATTTTTATCAGGATGGTGGTTGTATCAACTCTATGTTATATGTAACTCTCTACATAAATACATACATTACCTCACGCCTTTTTTCCATGGGGGTAGGTAGAAACTATAGAACGCCACATGCTATGATCCTTAAACACTACTTTCGCTTCATCCACATTCATACATCTTGTCATACAGTCACGTCGGTTGACAGTACTACGCACCTGTCCTTTGTAAAGAACATCACCAGTAACTCTCTAGTTTAGGTAAATAAACGGCCGATTATTAGATCACTATTAATAACCGATCTTAATCCAAAATTTCTGGATTGATCAAGTTTTCAACAGAAACTCAATAGAAGTATAAATGTCAAAATCCTATATCGATCCAGCGATTTTGGATTGAATTAGATTATCAATATCGGCCGTTAGAGGATAGAACTAACTGGTTCTAGTCCTAAAGACTCATTTTTTTTAAACTCAGATCATTCTATTATCGAAAACTCTCAAATCTATACTAATATTATAAAGCTGAAGAGTTTGTTTGTTTGTTTGAACGCGCTAATCTCAGGAACTACTGGTTGGAATTGAAAAAAATATTTTTGCGTTGGATAGTCCATTTATTGAGGAAGGTTATAGGCTATATAACGTCATGCTACAACCAATAAGAGCGGAGCATAAATGAAAAATGTTGCAAAAACGAGAAAAATGTCCACCCGTGCGAAGCCAGGACAGGCCGCTAGTAATAGATAAAAAGCAAGTCATTGGTTTTCTAGAATGAATATCAAATTTTTCTGTACCTACTTGTACTGATGCAACTACTACCTCCCATGAAGTATAAAAAGGGCTTCACTATACGTAAGTAAGTTCACAAAAAAATGCAGATAGGGATCTTCAATTTCAAGTAATAGCGCCTCATGGGAACTATAGGGCGATGGGCCAGATGAACTAGCGGACTGATTGAGGAAGAACGCGTCTCGAACTAGCGAGAAAGATTTACCTTGTGCCCTTAGCTTTAACCCTTAAAAATCTCATGAATGTAAATAAGTTTGGGTTTTGTAGTAGGTAGTAAACTTGTGTTGTAGGATAGCAGGGTAATAAAAGGTAACTTTATTCCTTTCTTTGATTATTAATTCAAATATTTTGCTCGATTTGTGTATCATCAACACCATCATCTCATCCCGTAAACCTCCCTTGCTGACAACGACGTTGAAATAAATAGACACACGAGATATCGTATAGGCAACATGTGCTAAATGGATTGACACAATAAGGTTCAAACTACCACTAGACAGCTGTCTAGTTCTATGGCACTGTGGTTCCGGAACTACAATTCTTTGGTACCATGTTGTTCTTCTAAACAGCGCATCTAGTACGTAAGTACAATTATATCAATGGTTGCTGAACATAGTTCTTTCAATTACTGCTATAGTGAAGGACTATATCTTGTCATTGTCATAATTAGGACGCTTGGCAGACTGATTGTTAATGCTACTGCTCTTCCTCTTGACAATATAATTCTAAATGCGTCAAAATCACGAAGGCATAGGTAAAACTGGATACCAAACTACGAACACCTAACTGAAGTCAAAAAATACCCTGAATATTTAGTTTTGTGGTCTATCTCTATCTAAATAGGGTATTTAGAAAGAGATAGAATTGTTCAAGGTAAAATTTTTAGACTTCAGTTAGGTGTTCGTAGTGTGATCTCTATTTTTACCTGTACCTTCATGGTGAAAATACAAAAAACCAAAACTGAAAAATTCATTTATTCAAAATAGCCTTTTTGTTATTTTTATGGGCCAAGCCATATTCCGCCGGCACACATAATTCCATGTAAACATCTCACACCGTACACATTTGACCGAAGTGTCGTTACTAAAATTCCTCGAGCAAATTACGCGACGGAAGATCGGCGACGTATCTTCCGTCAGATGTGGCTTGGCCCTAAACGTCACAAAAGACAGCTCCCAAAAGAAATTCCCGCCTTAACCATTTCTTTCACCGCGTCCATAATTGTGAGCTTATTTTTGACCATATTTAAGTTGAAGACGACCAAAAACTGTCTGGCTGAGCCCTAAAGTGTTCCAGCCACATATTTAAGACTGATTGACAGCTATAATGTGATGACAATCTATCGTTTGATAAACGAATGTTCACAGTCGAGGCCTCGGCACCATTATCTGATACTCTTTGATGTGAGAATTGTATGATGGCTTTTAAATCGTCACGTTACTTATGGTATACGAATTCGTTTATTTTACTGTCAATCAAGACCTATTTCCTTTTTTTATCTTTGGAAAATCCTCATGTATGTCCCTCGCCCAGGGAAGGCGAGGGGGTCTGCCGGACTCTTACCGGCTAAAAACCAACGGTGTTCCTTCTCCTGACCGTTCGGCCGGGGTCGCGGGATTCGCAAAAGCATGCACCGCAACTCCAGCAGGGTCAATCAAAACCTAAACAACTGCACGACTTCTTGAACGACGTCTGTGCTGCTACCAATAATGTGGTAGAAAATTTCTTTTATGATACGTGGATGAAGATAAACATAACATCACGCCTGTATTCTCCGAAGGGTTGCGCAGAGTTGTATAGTAACACCCTCATTTCGCCGTTATGTTTAAGTCCCATGTGACAGGGGGCGAGTCTGTTGCCATCAACCGGGGATACGTCCAAACTCCGGGCTGTTACTGAGAAATTCCACACGGAAAAACCCAATAACACTTTGCCCGACCTGGAGATCGAACCTAGGATCAGCAGTCGCGCTTGCCACCACTAGACCAACGAGGCAGTATGAAGTAGATGAAGATGTCTAGAATAATTCTTAGAGCCACGTAATTTCACTTATTCCTGGTTCCTATGACCATAAAATAATCATAAATTTAGGATTAATCTATGTCAGCAGTACCTACATCACGAGGTTTGAAGGAATTACATGATTTCGTTTACATCCCTGTATAAATAGATCCGTAAGCTTACCTGCGACAGCTACTAACGTATAGGAGGGTTTACAATATTACATGGTCTTTGCTTCATTATTGGTGAAGATACAAGATTCTTAATTTTAACCGATGAATCGGTAATAGGCTGCGTTTGCTTCGATAGTCAATGAAATATGAAATGCGAGTGTAAAGATAGAGAATGGATGCTGGTACACATAGCAGAAGACCATGTTACTAATTTATTGTAGGTGTTGAGGTTAACAACGACTGAGTATAGTCGCCGGCACGTAACTTGGCAAGGTTTTGGCGTAGTGGGAGTAAGTTCGCGCATGTACACTTATTGCAACAAGAAAATGGTCACTTTTATTGTTTGTCATTATTCTATGCTTAATAATTTATTTTTAAACATATTTGTTTAGAAGAAAGAAAGAAAGGAGAGGAATTCTCTTCTCCGGCGACAATACATTTTAGCACAGTTCTCTCAATCTCACACTTAAAATCCCAATAGCTTTCGTTTTGTATACATTTTCTATACAACAATGGACCACCATTGTTGTATAGAAAATGTATTATTGAAAAATACGTTGTAATGGACGTTGTTGAACTGTCAAAGTTATTATAAAGGCAGCATTTTTTTAGTACCTAGTTCTAAAATCGACACCAGTTGGCGCCACTGTGAATGTAGACCTGTTAAAATATTGTTTTGTACAGTCAGCAATAGGAGTAGCTGAATAAACATAACTAAATATAATAGCAATAATAAGAAATTAGATAATATAAAAATAATAAATAAATAATATATCAAAAATAATAATAAATAAAATAGCAATAATAGTAAATTAAATAATATAATAATAATAAATAAAGAGCCCTGACCTAATGATGAAATAAATTAGCAATAATAATAAATTAAATAATATAGCAATAATATTACTGTTCATTATCTCCTAAAACAGGGCTTCCTCTCTCCTACCCTTTTGCTGTTCCCTATAGGGTCCATAATGATCTCAATTATATAGTTACCACCTAAGTACACATTACGGTAAAGCAATAAAGATATTGAGTATTGAGTAAATCAAAATATTAGTTATAGTAATTTAATTAGTTTTATAACATACCATACATTACTGGCTAATGTATTAGACATTGATATTTTGATTGAGTAGTTGACATAACACAACATGGTCTGCAAAACGCTGCCATTACGAGTGTGTTTTGAAATTAGGGCGGGACTTTACGTTCGAATACCACGCTTGCACTTAATATCACATTCCAACATCTTTGTACCATACATTCACTCATTGATACGCAAGCGTCTTAAAACACCCTCAATAATCCACTTTACCAAACATGAAAGGTAACAAACCCAAAATGGATTCCCTTTGAGAAGAACCCTCCAAATTCCATAAGTCATCTATTCAGCTTCTTATAACCCAACATGATTTATCTGAGTCCACGAAATTCCTCGATTTATGTACAGTAAAACAAAGAAATTAGTGTGCAGTCACCAGTATGAAGTTTTTTTAGGAAATTGTGGTTGTTTAAGAGAAGAGTGAAATATTATTATAATAATAGACATACTTGAAATATATTTACAGTAAACCTTATTTATTAAGTAATCAGTCGTATTAGAGCTCCTGGGAATTCGTCCGGGAAAGTCCTAATACTTTACTTAATTCTGCCGTGGTAGCATTGCGGTGTTTCCGTGAGCATTTTTTCCGACTTATTACATAATAATAAGAGAAGCTCGTGACTAATTACCAACTGCGCGGATCATATATTACGATTTGCGAGGTTAAGCTGAGTTTGGCGCGGTCAGTTTGTGGAAGGCTTACTGTTCCTTACACATCGAGACCCCTCCGTGCCTCGGAGAGCACGTTAAACAGTAAGTCCCGGATGTCATACGATTACCTATGACAGTCGTTACGCGAAAAATACTAGTATTCAGCCGCATCTGGTTAGATTAGAACATGACCCCAACATAGTTGGGAAAAGGCTAGGCCGAGCAGAACATAATAAAGAAAAAAAAAGACATCTATTCCTAATTTCCTTTGAAAACTTCATCTAAATCTGGCGACTCAACACTACATACTTATCTCTTAGCTCGACTGTATCAAATTGTCATTTGTCAACTTTTATTGGTTCGCCTTTGCAAATATTGAGTTTTTTGATGGAGGAGAGAAGTTAAGTGTTGGAGTTATAGGTTTCTTGTTGCTGATAAGTTCAAAAGTTTTTGTAAAGATTGAAGGCTCAAACAGTTCGTCTTAATTTGTTGATAACGTACAAATATTAGGTATACTATGATGGGTAAAGATACTAAGTGCCAAAGTAGATATTTAAAACTCAATCATAATAGTATCAACTAACCATACACACTAGCACAATTCTGAAATATTGACGTAAATTCATAGACGGTAGGTTCTAAGCTGATATAAATGCGCTAGCTTTGACTTTAAAATGATTTGGTTACAATCTAGTATACTCTACCTTTTTAGAGTTCTGTGGTCATCATCATCTCCCTGTCCTTATCCCACACTAAGTGTAGTCGGCACAACATGTATTCATCTTCCATTCCTCCTATCAGCGTCATCTCAGTACATCCTTTCTTACCAATATCTTCCTTTAGTGGTTTGTAGTATAACTAGAAATCATTATAATGTACCAAGTGACTCCAAATATTAATGTATTAATGTTATTGTAGGGACACTGCTGACGCATTCGTTTTGTGTAAAGCGCACAATTGTATTAGCGCGGCGTAAAAGTCGTCTCTCCGCAGCCATACACTTTGGTCGATAGTAGTTATTTTATAATAAACTCGCGACCTGCCCCGGCTTTGCACGGGTGCAATGTTGATACTAATGTGGGACATATAAACCTTCCTCTTGAATCACTCTATCTATTGCTGAAAACTGCATTAAAATCCGTTGCGCAGTTTAAAAGGTCTAAGCGTACAGACAGCGGGAACGACTTTATTTTATACTATGTAAAGATATGTATTTAGACACTGGTACCAGTAAAGTTACATTATAACAAGTTGACCATAATTTAAAATCACCCCAACAACGTAATCAGGTAACTCGTAACGATGGGAGCTGACTCGTTCTTGGCAATTGGTATTCTTTCATTTAATCTCAGACCTAGATCAAAGAATGAGTTAATTCTAATAACAACAATTCTTCATAAATAAAAGGTTTTCCTCCGAGCCTAGGTTAGCTAGACATTGATAAATGAGAAGGTCTACCTTTAATAATATCTTTTTCCACCTTCTGTTACGAAGGTGGATGTATAGCAAGGGTTACGGTTGACATCTGTCATTATTTACCGTCGCGGGAAATAAGGTGTATTGTGGGAGGAAGTACCTCTTTATTTTTTGTTGCTTTCGCAAGTCAGTCTTTTGTCTTTCGTAGTTTTTTTTTGGGATTCTTTTGTTATATATGTTCTTACGTCAGTTATCTACTTAATAAATCTCTAAGGGCTAAACCACATCTGACGAAAGATACGTCGCCAATCTTCTACTCGAGGAATTTTAGTAACGCATCTTCGGTCAAATGTGTACGGTGTGAGATGTTTATATGGAATTTGGTTGAACACATTTGGTGCAGTGGCTAAGCGATTGGCTTCTGCGCTGTGGGTCGTGGGTTCGATTCCCGCACGGAACAAATATTTGTATGGCCTACAGATAGTTGTTCCGGGTCTGGGTGTTTGTGCGTGTGAAGATTTGTGTCTGTAAAAGCGCCCACGATACAGGAGAAATCCTAGTGTGGGGCAATGTTTAAAAAAAAAAAAAAAAAAATATGTGTAATGGCGGAAGATTGGCGACTTACCTTCCATCAGCTGATGTGGCTTAGCCCTAAGTTACGGACTTGCGGACAACGCACAGCTTAAACTGGTGGGTCTAGAAGTATGAAATTTGGCACACGAGTTTCTTATATTAGGTGAAATTTATAAAAGGATTTTTGAAAATTCGTTCTTTAAGGGTGTTAAATAGGGGATGTAAGTTTGTATGGAAGTTTGTACATTTTGAAGTTAGAAGCATGAAATTTTGCACAGGAGTTCCTTATATGAAGCAGGTGGGCACTATGAAGGGTTTGGCAGAGGTGTTTTTAGTACACCCTCGTTTCGCCAGTTACGTTTAAGTCCCATATAATAGGAGGCGAGCCTATTGCCAATAACCGGGCACAAATCTAGACTCCGGGCTGCTACTGAGCCCGACCTGGGGATCGAACCCAGGATCTCTCGATCAGCAGTCGCTCTTGCCACCACTAGACCAATGAAGCAGTAAGTATGCTAAAAAAACATATGACTTATAACACATTGCCCGACCTGGGGATTGAAACAAGGACCTCACGATCAACAGTCGCGCTTGCCACCACTAGACCAACGACGCAGTTAATGACTATCAATTACGGTTAATTAATCTACAATTAAATCTATGACCCTAACAATTGCTGTTAATCTAGTTAAAGTATACTTACGTGTACTAGATGGGTGCTAGGTAAATAAATTGGTAAAAACACCTCGCTACACGGCCATTATTGAGCCGAAACGACCGAATCTTCAGTATTATCGCCGCTTAAAGTAATTTATACATCGAGTCGGTGATTAAAGAGCTATCATCCAATGGGTTACGGTTACACCTAATAAATGGGTGTGGACGTACCTATTTTGAATGAAAGTGGTTGTTACAATGGTGGTGATTGTTAAACGTAGGGTTGCCATCTCTAAAACTTGGCAACCAGGACAAGACGCGTGAAAACCCCGGATTTTAGAGCCCAGAATTCGGACATGTAAACAGGTTTTTTTAAATATAGTCAGTGTAATAAAAAATACGACACACAAATGTGTCCCGGGCAGCTCAAGACTTTAAACCCGGACTACAAATGAAGCCCCGCCCGGACGCTCCCCGGATGCCCACTAAACTAGGACAAATCCAGGGAAACCCGGATGGATGGCAACCCTAGTTAAACATAACATCACGCCTATATTCTCAGAAGGGTTTTTTTTTAATAAACGTTGCCCCGTACTACGGTTTCTCCTGTATCATGGGTGTATTTACAGACACAAAAATTTTCACATGTACAAACGCCCAGACCCGGAACAAATATCTGTAGGCCATACAAATAGTTGTTCCGTGCGGGAATCGAACCCTCAACTCGTAGCGCAGAAGCCAATCGCTCAGCCACTGCACCAAACGTGTCGTCAAAAGAAAGAAGTTGTCAGAAGTGTATGGTCATTTCGTCGTTATGCATTAAGTCTCACGATATAGGGGGCGAGCCGGGCACAAATCCAAACATTGGGCTGCTACTGAGGAATTCCAGACGGGAAAACCCAATAACACTTTCTTTGCTCAACCTGGGGTTAGAACCCAGGAATCCTTATGGTCAGCAGTCGCGCTTGCCACCACTAGACCAACAAGATTAATATCTTTACATAGTATAAAACAAAGTCGCTCCCGCTGTCTGTACGCTTAGATCTTTTAAACTACGCAATGGATTTTAATGCAGTTTTCAGCAATAGATAGAGTGATTCAAGCAGAAGGTTTATATGCCCCACATTAGTTTCTACATTGCATCCGTGTGAAGCCGGGGCGGGTCGCTAGTTCAATATAATATAATATATCCTCATTCTCTCAGTACCATATACATAGTGGAGATGACATATTGATATTTAAATGATACCACGCATTCTATGACGCGTTCTAGAACCTACTAAATATGCATGCTATAACATAAGTCAAAATTGGGTCGACCAATCATTCCTTCCATTAACGCAACATACCGAATCACGGGGCCTACAACGAAAAATTAACGTTGAACGACGAACATCAAACTTATAAATATACGATCAAAGTATTGTCAAACAACGAACTCTTCTTTCTTTTCGTGTGGTTAGTGACAAGCCTAGTGTCAGAGTTTAAGTCGCCCATGGGCCACTGACTTGGTTTCACATGCCGTCGAGAAATATCTCTCAAGCAAGTTTCCTCACGATGTTTTCCTTCACCGTTTTTAAGCAAGCGATAATTATAAAATACGCTAATGAATTCGAAAAGTCAGAGGTGCGTGCCTTGGGTTCGGACTCGAGACCTATGACTTGGTAGTCTAACGGTCACGCCACTATCACTGCTTAAACGAACTACTAGATGTTTGTTAACATTCGGGAGTAGGGTGAACGAAAGATGAAATGTCAAATCGCGAAAATAAATCGATCGTCGGATCCGAACCACTTTCGTGATTGAAAAACGTGCGATCCGTCAGCTGAAAGTTCGTAGCTGGTTCTAACTAGTGTTGCCGATCGATAGGCGAATATCGATAGCAGTACGATAGTCTATCGATAGTATGACTATCGATTATACTATCGATACTATCGGTAGTATCGATACGATTGATAGTATTATCTTTAGGAGCTTCGATAGTATCGATATTATCGATACTATTGATGCATGTCAATAGTATTGACGTGAACCATGCTATTGATAGTATCGATACTATCGATAGTCCTATCGATGGAGTAGCAAATTTTCAATTTAAACTATCGATAGTGAAACTATCGATTGTTCGGCAACACTAGTTCCAACCCCAACGATCACATCAACTTCGTCATGCTTACATTTAGATCTGCGACTACCGTATTGTCGTATTGTATCCTTTCCCCCACGCAAGACAAATGGGGCTAATTCGTAACAAAGCTTAAGGAAAGGTTTTATAGCCGTGTTCGGCGCAAATTGATACTATGCATGGACAGGTAATTTCATCGACAATTGTACGTTTTGAAAGATTTATAGCCTTTTTGCATTTTTGCTATACGGTTGTTTGGGGTGGGGTTGGCTGATGGAATCAAGTTGACTTTAATGGTTTTGTGGTATAGCAAAGTTGTCGTCGTAAAGTTAAATAATAATTTTTCACTATTTTGTGTTTGAAAGGAAATAATAATTCTCTATGGTTTGAGTAGGTTAGTGTGGTGGACTAAGGCCTCAACCCTACTCTTTCTGAGAAGGGGCCCGTGCTAAGCAGTGGAACAGTAATTAATGATGAACTGAGAGGGTGGGTCTCTCCCAAAAATTGTTAGACCTATTGTTACACAATATTTGAGTTTGATAATCGTCTGCTCTTTAAAATATAAAATACTAGCGATCCGTCCCTGCTTCGCACGGGTGCAATGTAGGTACTAATGTGGGGTATATAAACCTTGCTCTTGAATCACTCTATCTATTGCTGAAATCTGCATTAAAATCCGTTGCGTAATTTAAAAGATCTAAGCGTACAGACAGCGGGAGCGACTTTGTTTTATAGTATGTAAAGAAGATATTTGAGTGTCTACCCTTTTAAATATACATATAATATGCTGGTGAAGATGCTTGAAGATGTAGCCTATGATCAGTATCGTTTATTTGGAACTAGCTGCCCAGTGAACTTCGTACCACCTAACATTTTTTATAATATTTCCTAATTTTCTTTTTTCCCTAACCACCCCAAACATAATTCAAATCGGTGGAGCCATTTTCGAGTTTTTGCGAGACTAACGCATGGCAATTGATTTTTATATATATAGATTAAATAACACCTTAAAAACCAGAGGAACAATAATAATTTTATTGTTCTAAATAAATAGTTGCCAAATGGCAAAAGAAGCACAACCGCCAGCCAGTTTTCGTTTACAAAAACTGACAAAATGTTAAGTCTTGTTTTTCGCGTATAACATTTTGATTGCTTTCGTAATAGCGGGTTCACACGGTTCGATTTTAGTTGATCAACAAAAGTTAAAACGTTTTGTTCCTTCAAATTGATTCAATTTGATTGAAAGTCTGTTCGGACGGTTCAAATCGCATGCGACTTGGCAGTTGATCAACTAGAATCGAATCGTGTGAACCTAGCATAAACGAATACTGTTTGAATGAACGATTTGGTTGTTATTCGTTTGCGAATTTGGCAACTATTTATTTAGTAGACTGCCTTGTTGGTTTAGTAGTCGCAAGCGCGACTGCTGAGCATGGGGTCCTGGGTTCGATCTCCAGGTTGGGCAAAGTGTTATTGGGTTTTTCCATTAAGAATTTCTCAGTAGCAGCCCGGAGTCTGGATTTGTGCCCGGTTAATGGCAATAGGCTCACCCCCTATTAAATGGGACTGAAACATAACTGGCGCAACGAGGGTGAACTAAAACCACCTCTGCCGAACTCTTTGGAGAATACAAGGCGTGATGTTATGTTATTTAGTAGAATTAGTCAACTGACATTGTCCGTTTAAAGCATTGTCGGTATCGTTGGTGTCGGTGAGTTTAAAGTTTTTTTGGTGCTAGGGAGGAAATCATGTTTTACGCGTTTTCTTTCTTCTTAAATGTAAATTGTGTATTATTCTTATAAATAAGAAGCCTGAACATTATCAACATTAATAATTCAGTCTACTTTTACAACATACACATAACATCACGCCTGTCTTCCTCGAAGGGTTGGGCAGATGTGTATAGTAACACCCTCATTTCGCCGTTATGTTTAAGTTCCATACTGGGCGAGCCTATTGCCATTAACCGGGCACAAATCTAAACTCCGGGGTGCTACTGAGGAATTTCGCACGGAAAAACCCAATAACGCTTTGCCCGACCTGGGGATCGTACCCAGAACCTCACGATCAGCAGTCGCGCTTGCCACCAATTTACACAAATAATTTAGTCTACTTTTATACCACAGATTATTTATTCATTCAACGTTCTTATTTTAAAAACCCCTTTCGTGTACAATGTGCGCAATATATATATCGCAATTTGGTCTTTTATATTTCGTTTTGATTTTTATGAGTTGAAAAAGCGATTTATATGTATGAGGTTGGATCATGTTTGGTTTACCTAAATACGAGCAGAAAGTATGTAAGTACCTAATAATTTATCGTGTGAAACTTCGATACGATCATCTAAGTGGAATAAATATTGTTTGGTACGTAATTTTGTTTTTAGTTCAACGGTAGTGTGCAGTAAAGTTGAGTACCGTAGAATACCTATTTGGGTACCATGGGCCAATTCGCATAATTGGCATAATAAATTCTAATGACATTGAAGATTACATACATTATATCGGAGAATTAATCATTTTGAAAATAAAGGAGTGTAGTCGTAAAGATGAATTAACGTACCGAACGTTATAAAAACAGTTGTCATTCGACGGAGCGGTGGAATTCCATATCGAACACCCGAAGAAGTCTGACCTTTTATATCTGACTAGCTTGTCCTCCTTATTTTCTGATCTTGTGTCTCCGACATGTTAATTATTATATTGTAAATTAGCTTATACAAGGTTAGTCAGAAAGGGGGTTCTAAGCCGAAAGGGTGTTAAAGTACCCATAATAATGGATAACTTTTGTTCTACAACTTTCTCCAAAACTCATTATTTCAAGAGAAATGGCTGTTCAAACATTTCGTAAAAAATATGCTAAAATCTATCTGTCCATAGTTATGATCAGCTGTTTTTACAATTTAGGTCATATTTGGTGTCACGGATAAGAAAATTAGTTTTCTGAATTCATAACTAAAACAGGTATGTTTTTTTTGAAAAAACTAAAATAAAAATCTTATTGCATGCAAATAAAAATTATCGAATTTTGAAAATTTAACACTTGCTTTAAAATAGTCATCAGTGATACTTTAGGTGGCCCGCGGCTTAGTGCCCCCTTTCCGACTAACCTTGTATAACTAACAACTAACCCTAAAACAAGTACTCTCAGTGCTGTACATGACTACAGCTTTTATTTACCAAACACCTTCTGATAAGCAGACGCTGGTCTGAACTACAATGCTATACTCAATTCTATCAAATTCTATAATCGGTGTGTCTGCGACACAAACATAAGCTCACACCTTTTTCCCATGGGGTTAGGCAGAAACTATAGAACGCCACATGCTACGATCCTTACATACTCCTTTCGCTTCATCCACATTCATATATCTTGTCATACACGCACGCCGGTTGAGAGTAGTACGCACCTATCCTTTGTGAAGAACATCACCAATAACATCGATGTATGTCCTTCTAGGGCGTTCTCTACCGGCGTTTTCACTGACATCCGCCTTATAAATTCCTTTTGTTAATCGCCGTTCGATCATTCTCTCAACATGACCAAACCACTTAAGCATACTCATTTCAATTTTTTTCACTACATCATCTTTTAAGCTGCAACTTTGTCTAATATCATTCCTCAGTCTATCATTCAAAGCTACACCGCACTTAAATCTTATTGAAGATTATTTGACATATTTCTTAAACTATCTACAATTTCAAATTATACAATACCATTGAAATCGTAAATACACAGCACTTGCTACCATGTTTTAAGAATCTAAATGCGATTCTTAAAACGTGGTAGCAAGTGCTCCATTTACTGAATTCTAACTGAATTCATTAACTGAATTCTAATTAATCTCGTAGTTTTAAGTGTGGTAATGTGTGACTGTTAGATTCTAGAACAAATTTAGATATGTTTTTCGAAAAGTAAGCTTATAACATAACGTCACGTCTGTATTCCCCGAAGGATTGGGCAGTGGTATATAGTAGCACCCTCATTTTTCCGTTATGTCTAAGTCCCACGTAATAGAGGGCGAGCCTATTGCCAACAACCGGGCACAAATCCAAACTCCGGGCTGCTACTGAGAAATTCCACACGGAAAAACCCAATAACAATGCCCGGCCTGGAGATTGAACCCAGGACCTCACGATCAGCAGTCGCGCTTGCCACTACTAGACCAACGAAGCAATTAGTAGTAAGCTTATACAAATACAAATTTTATGTTATTCAAAAAGATAGACCCAGTCTCAAAATTAGAGAGCAAATATAATTCTTTCCTAAAAATGCAAATTCGCTTTACAGAACTAGCTTTATCTTTAATTCAGTAAAACAGTGTAAAAATCTAACAGTTTAGAAAAAAATAAGTTTGTAGCTATCCCATAGCTATTTAGATACTTAGATAGGTGATAGCCTGGTGTGACCGTCAGACTGCCAAGTCATAGGTCTCGAGTTCGAACCCAAGGCACACACCTCTGACTTTTCGGATTCATGTGCGTGTTATATAATTATCATTTTCTTAAAAACGGCGAAGGAAAACATCGTGACGAAACCGACATGCCTGAGAGATATTCCTCGACGGCATGTGAAGCCAAGTCAGAGGCCCATGTGTGGCTGAAAACTCTGACACCAGGTTAGTCACTAACCACACGAAAAGAAGAAGAAGCTATCCCATAAGAAACTTGCCTCTAACCTAATATTAATGTCTTGCACTAGCCGTTAGTTTAGCTAACAGTCTGTCGGGAAGTAGCAGTTACCACCTGAACCAAAGTACTGTTTAACCACCTAGAATATATTAGCGCAAATGTTAATGTAGTTACGGTTTAAGTTATTATAACCTAGGGGGAGAATTATGTTAATGTGGTACTAGCAAGTTAACAATGGGAGAGTTCACTAGGTACAGTGGTCAAAACAATTGTCACTGTCAAATTGACGTTCCAGTGGTACATAACATTTTCTTTTGAAGTTTAGTTTTTACCTGATGAAAAGTAGGTACCTACTTAAAAAATGACAATTTAAACACTGTCAAAGTATATGATGGAATCAGGCGTTACTTTGCGGAAATCCATGATCTATAAATATACAATAAAATATTTAGTGTTAATTCCGCGAAAAAACAGTTGATCAAGCCTGAATGCAGTATGCAGCACCGCTCTCCCGCCCGCAAATATATGCAAATGCAGAAGGTGCGATTAATAACATGCAACACACAAGCAAAACAAACCGATACGACACGTGTTTCGCCCCTCCACGGGGCATCCTCAGGTGATGTTGACTCGTCGACCGCTTGTTGTTCGTGTCCAAGTTCCAGTAGTGCAAAACATTTTCTTTTAATAATCAATTTTGCATGATAAAAGGTAGGATAAGGGCAGGAGGATGATGAAAAGGTAGGCACCTAAAAACGATCAATTAAAAATGTTGATTACGCCTTTTTTTCTATTCAACTGCTTGTAGATGGTCTTGCGGGCCGTTTCTACGTAACCGGGCAGTTATTGGCGAGACCTGAAAGGTCTCCAACCAATGGGGACGAGGGTAAAATACTTAACCTAAGCTAACTACTATTACTACTACTAACATCATGACTAGCTAGCAACAACAGCTCTAAGGGCGACCCCTAATGGGACTCGGACCTCAGCTTAGGGCATTGCTTGCGAGAGGACTGGGAGGGAGACAGCTTGATAGGAGCTGAATTAACGGTGTGACTGCGGAGTCAGAAAAGACCACCGGCTCCGCGGCCGCGACGGGTGAGCACGGTGGATCATGGAAAGCGGTGATTACGCCTGACTTTTGCCTACACTTTAAACTGTTTTCCTACCAAAAATCTTCAAAAGTAAACATCAAATCAAATGCTAGCGTGGATTATGGTACATCGCAGTTATCGGTGGCACCGTACACGGGGCTAACGAAGTCCGCGCTGCGAACAGGGATATCTGATTTGTCACATCATTACTGAAACGTTCTGCGTTGACCTAGAAATGCTACACAAATATACTAGTCCATCGGTAGACGTGGATGATAAAACGTCTGACAAAGGTTAAGGCTCAGATTTCGTAAAATTTTAAGGAGCCAATCTATTAACTACATATATTGATACAACAAAAAACAAACACCATACAGTGAAATTGAGAACCTGCTCCTTTTTTGGAAGTCGGTTAAAAATTGTGCTATTTGAAAAGGACGGGGGTACAGAGGAGATTCTTTGACATGTCTTTTTCAAACTATCTACAATTCTAATATTGAAATATATAATAACATCGTAAATACACTTCTAGCCAAAATGGTTTAAGAAACTCGTTCCTTAACTGAAATCCAATTAGCCCCGTGATTCTCAAATAGCTCCATTTTATTTTAGCCGATACTGCTTTAATATTGGAGGGGTTCGTGGCTAATTACCAACTGCGTGGATCTTATAATTTGCAAAATTAAGCTGCACTTGCCGCGGTCAGTCCGTAGATGGGTGACCGTTCGTTACACATCGAGACCCCTCCGTTTCTAAGAGAGCACGTTAAACAGTCGCTCCCAGGTGTCATACGAATACCTATGATAGTCGTTATGGGAAGTCAGAAACCCGAAAGTCGGACAACCCTTCTAATCTTAGGATATCGAAATTGCCCGCAGTTAGTGGGATGCGGAGGTCTGATGGCAGTCGCTCCATGTAAAATACTGGTATTCAGCCGCATCTGGTTAGACTGGAAGCTGACCACAACATAGTTGGGAAAAGGCTAGACAGAACATTAAAGAGCCAAACTATTAATTTTAACCGTATAATCGTTATTTGAGAACGACAGAGCTACAAACAAAATTATTTTCATATTTTTTAAACTATCTACAATTTCTAATATTTAAATATACAATAACATCGGAAATACTTACATAGCACTTGTAGCCAAAATAATTTAAGAAGCACGTTCCTTTTGAATTCCAGTTAGCCCCGTGGTTCTCAAAATAGCCCCATTTTATTTTAGCCGGTATTGCTTGAATATAGTTTAAATTCCATAGTTTTATAAATATCGAATAACATACATACATACATAATATAATCAGCTCATTACTGTCTCATTCCAGGGCACGGGCCCCTTCTCAGAAAGATAAGGGTTTAGGCCTTAGTCCACCACGGTGGCCTGGTGCGGGTTGGCGGACTACACACACTATCGAGAACTATGAATAGAAAATATTTAATTCTAATGAGTATTAATTCATCACTATGTCACATATTAGGATCTACTATTACCACCAACCAAAACATCGAGCATTGCCTCAATGTCCAGGATTTAATATTTTTTATTTGTTACATTTGTTACAAAGCAAATAATTAACTTTTTAACAAAAAAAAAACCGACTTCAAATTGTCTATCTCCGAAGTTCTTTATCAGATCTTCACCAAATTTAAATGGGACCACTTCGAAAGAATACTCTTTCAGACAAAAAATAATAATTAAAATCGGTTCACAATTAGCTAAGATATCGCGGAACAAACATACAAAAAAAAAGATATACAGTCGAATTGAGAACCTCCTCCTTTTTGGAAGTCGGTTAAAAAATTAAGAGTTTACAACGAAATTATTCAAAAGATTGAATAGGAAATTCACTTCAACATACATAACATCACGCCCTGTATCCCCAAAGGGTTGGGCAGAGGTGTATAGTAACACCCTCGTTTCGCCAGTTATGTTTAAGTCCCATGTAATAGGGGGCGAGCCTATTGCCATTAACCGGGCACAAATCTAGACTTCGGGCTGCTACTGAGAAATTCCTAATGGAAAAACCCAATAACACTTTGCCCGACCTGAGGATCGAAACCAGGACCCCATGCTCAGCAGTCGCGCTTGCGACCACTAGACCAATAAGGCAGTCAAATCAGACGATTATTCTATAAGAAATAATAATTTATGAAGGTGGTTTTCGTGATTGAACAGCTCATGGGTTAGCCACAAATTCAGACTCCGGGCTGCTACTGAGAAATTCTACACGGAAAAATCCAATAACACTTTGTCCGACCTGGAGATCAAACCCAGGACCTCACGATTAGCAGTCGCGACCACTAGACCGACGAGGCAGTTATTTTAAATCGTTATGAATTATCATTACTCGTTTATTCATTCTATATACATATAAATTATATTTTTAAATATTTCTACAAAAAATATAAAAAAAACATTTAAAAATATAAAAAATAGTAGCCCACCGGCATCGGGAACAGGGTCCAAGCTACCGGTGGTCAGGGCCTCAAAGAGAGGAACTTCCTGACAATACGTGCCGTGTCCAGAAGTACCGCTTTCTGTATCAGGCCTTTGACCCAGCTGCCCAACGAGAGCCTCGTCAGATGGTGGTCGAGGCTCTTGGCTATTAAGCCATTGGCCGTAACGACTATCGGCACAATGACTGCTGAGTCAACCTCCCACATGTCGACAACCTCGTGTGCCAAGTCTTAATACTTAATTTCCTTATCTTTCTCGGCTTTCACAAGGTTCTCGTCATGTGGGACAGTGATATCAACAATCATTGTGAGACGCTCTGTTCGATCTATCACCACTATGTCAGGCTTATTGGCAACAATAGTCCTGTCGGTGATGATAGATCGGTCCCAGTACAATGTGATATGACCATTCTCGAGAACTGGGTCGGGCACATACTTGTAGTATGGTACTTCTGCGTCCACAAGGTTGTATTTCAGAGCAAGTTGCTGGTGGATAATCCTAGCTACTAGGTTGTGTCTGTGTAAATACTCGCCGTTAGCAAGGCGAGAACAACCGGAAATAATATGTCGAATGGATTCACCGGGACAGTGACATGCCCGACAGATGTCAACCGTGCCGTCCTTCACAATATATTTCCGGTAGTTGTTCGTCATCATAACTTCGTCCATAATTGCACAGACAAAACCTTCGGTTTCCCCAAAGAGATCACCGAAACGTAGCCAGGCTACGGACGCTAGGAAGTCTACATCGGGCCCATGAAGGGCCCGGTAAAAGCGTCCGTGAAGCTCCTTGCTCTGCCATACCTCCCTGCGGCCATTAGTATCCAGTACTACAGGCTTGCGCCAGTTCTCTTTAGCCAAGGAGAGCGGGGTGAATCCTTTGTCCACTGCGACTACATCTCGATGTATCCCCACGTCGGCTTGGAGGAAGTACTCCCTGAGGCTGCACACCTCGCGGTTGTGGAGGGTCTTAGCATTTAAAAAGCCTCGACCCCCACACTTCCTCGGAATGTACAGCCTCATCACCGATGAACGTGGGTGATGCATTCGGTATGCAGTCAGCAGCGTACGGACCCTCCTATCCAGGGCGTCAAGTTCAGTCTGAGTCCACTTGAGTATGCCGAAGGAGTACATCAAGACCGGCATGACCCAACCGTTAAAGGCGCGCACCTTATTTCCGCCTGATAAAAGACTTTTAAGTACCTTTTTCAGGCGGCCATAGAAGCGCTCCCGTAACGATTGCTTCATGTCGGTCTCATTGATGCCTAATGCCTCCGACATGCCCAAGTATTTGTAGGTTTCGGTTGAGGAGAGGGATCTGAGGTGTATGGAATCCGAGAGTTGTGTTCCCACGGATTCCATAATCCCTCCTCGCTTTACATGCATGACTGCACATTTGTCCACACCAAATTCCATCCTGATGGAATTACTGAAAGTTTCAGTTACTTTCAGTAACTTCGTCAGTTGCAAGTTGTTGGGGGCAAAGAGTTTCAGATCGTCCATGTAAAGGAGGTGGGATATTACCTGACCACCTCTTCTCAACCGGTAGCCTAACCCTGAACCATCATTACTTATTATTACTATTATGTAATACCTATATTTCTAGGAATCTTAAACCAACATCTAAAACAATTTTACACGACAATAATAGATACATCATAAAGACGATAACGTAATCATCACGAAACAGTTATGATGTAATATGATAATATCCTGCCGCGGTCCGGATATTGATTCGCGATTCGCCGCACATTTTCGTTACATCACTACTGCTACAAAATAGATATTAGAACAGAAGGTTAACTCCACACAATACGACAAATGTCGTCAAAAACTCTTTCTTACATTGTCATCTGCTACGAATAGCTGTGACCAGACCAATTAAAGAGGTTCCCAAGTCTGTGGTTCAGGGTAATTTTGTTCGCGAGCCAAAAAACAATTGAGCTGTTAGAGCTTTCTCGACTCCGCTTGCAGTCTCATTCCGCTGCTGGACTGGATCTGTATCTTCTCTCAAGAAGAGGTCTATACTGCCCCTTGGAAGGAGGTATAGCTTTTTGCCACTAAACTAGGTAAGCGGTTTGGTAACCACAGAGACGGGCATGATGCTCTCGTGACGCTGCTGTCTCTCGCCAACTCGACTGGAGTAATTACTCTGGTAAGTTATAGGATGTAACAGCGGTAGCTTGAATAACGATTCAAGTTAGTTAGTAGCATGGTGCTCCCCGTACAAGTTTAGGTTTTGAGTATACCTACTAAAGACAATTCTTTAATCCCAGATAGTAATTTGACAGGCACAAAAGTCAAACTTGAAAATCTTAGGAACATTATTTGACAAGTTTGACATTTGTGCCTGTCAAATTACCATTAGAGATTGATCACTTTAGATGTTGTGCGCGAAGGTCTCCTTTACTAAATTTTGGTATTAGCGGGCCTTCTGTATTTTTTTTTATTGTACAATCGCTGCAGTTCTTCTTTTGGGTACCTGTATATTTTATGGTCCACGTAGAAATTTTATAGCTGGTCATTGTCACAGGAATACTTCGAAAAAGAAAGAGAAAATTGGTTTCGGCTTTTTTATTGTACTAATAATATTTCGGGGTTTTGGAATATTTATGTAAGATGAATGTTTTTCAAGAATGCGGTGTCTAATTCTTAACCTGACACTATGTTTTATACATATCCATACTAAGAATTTAGATCATACTTTTCTTATTTTTCTTTTTTTATAAAACGTTGCCCCACACTAGGATTTCTCCTGTATCGTGGAAGCGTTTACAGATAAAAATCTTCACATGCACAAACGCCCAGACTCGGAACAACTATCTGTAGGCCATACAAATATTTGTTCCGTGTGAGAATCCAACCCACGACCCGCAGCGCAGAAGCCAATCGCTCAGCCACTACACCAAACGTGTCGTCGAACCTATTACCTTATTTATTAGTTTAATTTATTAACTTATTTTGATGTCGAAGGGGAAGCCAAGACAGTTGTCAGAAATCAGACGCTATGAATTAAGATTAGACATAGTCTGCAAGCGATCACATTACATAACATAATTAGCGCATTACTGTCCCACTGCTGGACACGGGCCTCTTCTCAGAATGAGAAGGGTTTAGACCTTAGTTCTCCACGCTGGTCTGGTGCGGGTTAGCGGACTACACACACCATCGAGAACTTTATGGAGCCCTCTCAGGTGTGCAGGTTTCTTCATGATGTTTTCCTTCACCGATAACGCAAGTGATAGTCAGTGATCTGCACATGAATACGAAAAGTTAGAGGTGCGGGCCAGGATCGAACTCAGACCTTCCTGCATGGAAGGCAAGCGTTCAACCTATGGGCATCACTCACCGGTCGGGCAAAGTGTTATTGGGTTTTTCCATTAGGAATTTCTCAGTAGCAGCCCGGAGTCTAGATTTGTGCCCGGTTAGTGGCAATAAGCTCGCCTCCTATGGTTATCACTGGTTCACATAGCCATCACATTACAATGAAATATTTCCTCAAAGAACAGATCCAATTTAGATGACATGACGTAGTGAAATGTCCCTTCGGATGTGCAATCACCATAGAAATTCCTATTATACAACAGTTTGTAATATCATTTTGGTTTTGATGGCCCATTTGCCATTCATACGATTGTTCCCATGAGGACCCATGAGCTGTTTAATCCCGTGAACCACCTTCATAAATTATTATTCCCTTTAGTATAATCGCCAAAGACTCCGGAATTACCTGATCATGGTGAAGCAAAATATGTGAGGATTAACAACCGCGCGGATTATACGATTTGTGAAGTTAAGCTGCGTTTGCAGCGGTCAGTCTGTGGATGGGTTACCGTTTTTTACAGATCGAGACCTCTCTGTGCCTCGGAGAGCACGTTAAACAGTCGGTTCCGTGTGTCATACGAATACCTACGACAGTCGTGACGGGAAGTCAGAAGCAGAACAGTCTGATAGCCGGTTTAACCTTAGGATATCGGTATGGCCCAGTTACTGGGCTGCGGAGGTCTGTGGCAGTCACTTCGTGCAAAATACTGGTAGGTATCAGTCGCCTCTGGTAAGACTGCAAGCTGACCCCAACATTATTGGGAAAAGGCTAGGTAAAACGAATGGTGTAGCAAAAAAGGAATGCATTCTTTAGGAGCCTGTCAATTATAACCATTTCTACACTAATATTATAAAGAGAAAAGATTTGTATGTAACGAATAAACTTAAAAACTACTGGACCGATTTCAAAAAATCTTTTGCCGTTAGAAAGCTACATTATCACTGAGTAACATAGGCTACGAGCGGAGCCGTCAGGACACGGCTAGTCATAAATGTTTTAGGATCAGATGATCACTATTTTTAGAACCGTAAAACAAATGGGACCTATATTTTTTAATTCAAGCAATATTGAACAACGTGGCTCGCTTATGACGCAGAGCTTAGAGCGCTGCGTGATGCGAGGCGAACAATTCAATTTCCGCGCGTATTGTTGGATTTATACCTAGTAGTAGTATGACGTATGACTGTGGGTATGACAGTACAGTCAGAAGCAATAATATCTGTATATCGACGGTTTTAAAATCACCAGTAATAACTATCTGACTATGAATATAACGAATAAATGTGAACGTGGCCGTAGGTATGTACTATCCATAGTCACAAAATAATATTGATCACGTGGGTTGGGTAAAATAGCTATTGTTGGCGATTTTAAAACCGTCGATAGGCAGATATAATTGCTTCTGACTGTACGTGTGGCGGAAAATGTGGTGAAGTGCACGGCGGGTCCTGCTGTCTTCAAAAACGAGGCCCTATTTTCAAGCTTGATACATCCATTGTTCCAATTCTAATCTTTGACATCAACAAAAATACTTGTCCAATAATATTTTTCATAGTAAAAATACTTACTACTGATTACAAATCCAACACGTACAGTCAGCAACAAAAGTATGTTAACACTTCAGTTTTTTAAATCATAACTGAACACAATAATATCAAATTTAATCGGAACACATGTAACAATAAAATAACACAAACTCTTAACTATTACATGAAATGCTGAAAAGCAGTGTATCGAATAATTTTGGGTCAATTTAGATGTTATGTAAAAATAACAGTGTTAAGCAACTTTCGTTGCTGACCGTACCTTCGTTGATTTTGATACGTTGACGTCTATCTAGTAAAGGAGTCGTTGACTGACTGACAGACTGATGACGTTATTTAAATATCAATAGTAACTCTTCCACCTAGCCTTTACCCAACTATGTTGTGGTCAGCTTCCAGTCTAACCAGATGCGGCTGAATACGAGTATTTTACATGGAGCGACTGCTGTCAGACCTCCGCAACCCAGATACTGGGCAATACCGATATCCTAATGTTAGACCGGTTAACAGACTTTCAGGCTTCTGCTTGCTTGATGCAATAGTATGTATTAACGAGGGCGAAGCGAAAGGAGTGTGTTGCTTGTGGCCACCTATTAAGTAGTTTCTGATTAACTATATTGAAAAATGGCGTAAGTTTATGATGTATGTATCTACTATTGTGTGTCCTCCTATTTACTAAACCTTTTCACCGCCAACGTACACAGAACGCGATGCCTCGCCAGCGCCAAGCTATAAATGTATAACGAAATATATAGGGTCCAACCAAAATACCTGGACAAACTTTTACACAGTGTTCAGTACGTTTAAATAAACACATCTATGCAAAAAAACGAGATCTAAGTGATTTTTTTCAGACCAAAAAATAATTACGTTTTAAATTGCCTGTACTGTCTAAGAATAAACTCATCCATTTTTTATGCATCAACTGTCGCTGGGGCGCGCGCTACTTACGCGCTGTGTTTTACCTAATAGGCGAAGTGAAAATGTTAATAAATTTAATTTTTTTTTTTTTTTTTTTTAATCTTATATATTTATTGAGGGTTTAGTCATAGATTGATTATGTAACCCTCATCGGTACAAACAATATCTTATTATCTAAGTCCTTTCTTCACTACTTTATACAATATTCTTGCATCTTTTGACAGAGGGAATGCAAGCATATTATTACATTTCCCCACATCAAATGACTTGCATAACAATGTAACTCTTTCGACCTCGTTCCGAACACACTCCATTAGTATATGATGAACGTCCTCCACTGTATTACACTCCGGACAATTAGGCGAATCAACTTTGCCCATAAGAAAAGCAAAATTATTTAATGGAATGTGTCCCGATCGAAGCCGAAGAGCCATAACAACCTCTGATCGACTCATATTAGCCTGGTCGATCCACGAACAACGACACAGGGTTGGTTGGATTGTTCGATACCATATTCCCTTACTCATTGACCTCTGATCGAAATATTCGTGCCACATTTTAGTGCATTGCTCTTTAATGACATACAGGAAATCGCTGTGCACAGGGAGATATGAACAAATCAAACCTGTACCACAAGCATCCTTCGCTAATCGATCCACTACTTCGTTATCTCCCAAGCCAATATGAGCCGGAATCCATTGTAACACTACACTCTTGTTCTTAGAAATAAGTTTACAGATGGAACAAATCACACTATAGGCAATCGGGGTACCCCGAAAACTCGAGGTGCACCGAATCAAATGCTGGAGGGCACTTTTGGAATCGGTCAATATCACATAATTGCCGCTTTCAAACGAGTCAATGTAAGATAAAGCTTCCTCTATTGCTACCAGTTCCGTACACATTATATTAAAACTAGAATTTACCTTTAATTGTACTGTACCTTTAGTTTGTGGATCGTAAAACGCCGCTCCAGAACCTATTTTATCTTTTGATCCATCTGTAAATATTCTATAAAATCCCGAGTAAGTGCTATTTAAAAATAAAGTACACAACTTATTGAGATCGATACTTTGGTAACGTTTTTTAGACATAATTAGACCATCAATATTCGGAATTATAATTTTAGACAAATCAATCCTGTGAACCCAAGTGTCCAACGAAAACATTTCCAGTTGCGGACTTGTGTGAATTGGTAACAAATTAAGAGACTCGTGAATTTTGATTAACAATGGTATCTTTTTATTTCTCCAAAACGAGTGTTGACTAAATGTTTGAAGTTCCTCTAATACAGCAATAATATGGTTATCGGCATACGATTTTAATTTGAGCCAATATTTACCAGCTAGATAGTATCTGCGGAATTGTAAAGGTTGCAGGTATAGTTCATTTTCCATAACGTGAATAGCTGTGCTTCTAATGAAACCACCTATAACTCGAAGACACATGTTTTGAATCCTATCTAATTTAATTAAATGAGATGCACAGCTATTATCGTATAGGATGCAAGCGTAATCAATTCTACTCCGAATCATTGAAATGTATAATCGTCTCAGATGTTTAGGGTGTACTCCCCAACCAGAACCAGAAAGAACTTTAAAGATATTAACTACTTTTAAAACTTTTTCACGAGTCTCGTTAATATGCTTACCCCATCTAAGCGATCGGTCGAGCCACAACCCCAAATATTTTACATTGCATACCACCGGCAGCGATATCTCGTTAATATTTAAAGCGATAGATTCTCTAAAAACACCACGCTTAAATATACAGACACTACATTTCAAAGGGGATATTTCGAGACCTAAATCCAAAAGCAGTTTAGCCATTTTATCTAAAGCTGATTGTAATCGTTGTTGAGCTAATGATAAGTCGCTGCATGTGGTATACAATACGAAATCATCTGCATACTGCGAAACAAACACACTGCTGATACTCTGACAAATCTCTCTGGTTGCAATATTAAAAAGTAAGGGTGACATTGGATCACCTTGTGCCAATCCCCGACCGGAAATGCGACTGATGACGTAATCGTCCTCAGTGATTTTTAGGTTTCTCCGTTTGAGGAAGTTCCAGATATAAGTACAAATCCTGGATCCTACACCAACGCGATGCATAATTTTCAATAAACTCCTGACGTCCACGTTATTATACGCGTTATTTATGTCTATAAAAACGGCTGCAGTTATAAGTTTTTTAGAAAAGCCAATTTGTATACGAGACACTAACATGGATAAATTATCTACAGTTGATCGAGATTTTCTAAAACCTGTAGTGTTATTTGAAAATAAATTATGTCTTTCGATAAACCACTCTAATCTATTCATTAAAATGTTATGAAAAACTTTGCAGACGCATGAGATCATTGAAATAGGGCGAAGAGAGGATAAGCTTTGGGAGTCACGACCTGGTTTAGGGATTGGCACAATTACAATATCACGCCATTGTTTAGGAACAAAACCCGAAACAAAGAACCTATTATAAAGTTCAATTAGTATCTTTTTTCCATTTTCTGGTAATCTGTTAATCATGGAATAGGAAATACTATCGCAACCAGGAGCAGTATCTTTAGATCGAACACATTTATGAAACTCTGAAGGAGTAACAGCAACATCAAGTTCAGGATTATTAATATAGAAAGTTAGATCGTTCGGAGATACAAAATCTGGCGTTAAACTAAGAAGAAGGTCAGTCGCTTTGCATTTGTCTACATAATTTGCAGATGATTTGTATCCCTTCAGCCACTTCATCTTTTGCCACACAGTAGACTGAGATGTAGAATGATCTAATGACGAGCAAAAGTCGCCCCATGCTTTACTTTTAGCACTTCGAATCATTTTCTGGGATTCGCGAATCTTATTCTGTAATATTTCATAATTTTGGGGGTTGGAATTCCGTCTAAATTTGGATAACGCTAATCGACGTTCAGCTACACATTTAGATAACTCAGAATTCCAATAAGGTTTAGGCAAAAACTTACTATCGGGATTAGGGTTTATCTTGACTAAAGGGATACAAACATCGGCGGCAAAGTCAATATTGTCAATAAAGGCATTATAATCTCTTTGCAACTCGCCGGTGAATTTAAAATCCGACAATAGGGTATATAGTAGT
Source organism: Amphipyra berbera (assembly GCA_910594945.2). NCBI lineage: Eukaryota > Metazoa > Arthropoda > Insecta > Lepidoptera > Noctuidae > Amphipyra > Amphipyra berbera. The sequence goes on along the minus strand of OU343128.1, from coordinate 15,701,892 downwards.
TTACTGTATGAAGTCCAATCAGCATTTTTGAAATTCCTACGAATTGTTGATGTAAGACTAGACGAAAGATTTGTGATAATTTTAATCACCCTGTGATCACTGCCTAAAGTTTCGTTCATAACCGACCAGTCAAATGCCAAAGCAATATCAGATGATACCAAAGATAAATCTGGTGAGGATTTTTGACACTCTGAATTAACTAATTTAATTCGAGTTGGGCTACCATTATTTAAGCTAATAAACTGATTGTCCATTAATGCCTCAAATATTTGAACGCCCCTACTATCAGATTTATGCGACCAATTCGTGTGGTGTCCATTGAAATCGCCTAATATCAATGTGTTTTTGGTAACAACAGAAAATAACGTATCCCAATCATTCTGAACAGTTCTTATCGAGGGCGGACAATAAACAGACATAATATTTTCAATGACGCCACAGTTAAATAGTTTTACACCAACTAATTCAATACCTTGATTGCCAATTTGGACTTCATACAGCTCTGATTTAATTGATTTGTGAGTAAAAATTGCAACACCTCCATATCCATCAAACCTGTCTTTGCGATAAATTTTGTAATTACTTAGCCTCATGTCACTCTCTGAATCTAACCATGTCTCGCTCAACACTGCAATGTGTATATGTTCTTGGATTAACAGTTGCTCCAATAATATCAGTTTCGGTTTTAGGCTTTGAGCATTCCATTGTAGAATATTTAATTTAACCCTAGTTTGTTTGTTATCCATTAACGGATTTAATAAGTTCAAACAATTTCTTCAGTATAGGCCAATCCGACGCATTATCAACAACAAGCAAAATTAACCATTCTACACAACATTGAACAACTTTTTTGAATTTCTCGGCTATAGTACCGCTTCTCAGAAATATGATTTCTTTCAGTCTAGACATAAGCTCATCAACGTGTATCTCTCTCTTCTGAGATGTAGTTGCCGAGGCGGCACTTCGCATACATGTCTCCTTCGCTTCCGTTGGGATAAAGTTATCCCAGTCATTTTCCTTAACAATGCGTTTTTTGTCATGAAATTGAGCACGAGGTTCGGTCTTCGGAGTGGCTGCCCTATGAACATCCGCCTTGGTTTTTACAATTTCAGCATATAAAGGTGTATTTGATACAGTGGTTTCAATATTATTGGGATGTGGGACACATAACACGGGTGACTTTGTGAAACTACTATGATCAGGCTTAGTCTTTTCCCTGGGAGGAGAAGGAGCCATATATAAGGATAAGGCCTTTCTATAGGTACAGTTAAAATCCGCCATGAGATCCTTGAGCTTCTTTTCTTTTAAAAAAGCAGGGCATATTTTGGACAGCGCCAAGTGTTGTCCACCACAGTTTAAACATTTAAATCTTTGGGTATCGCAATTTGGATGATTACTACCGCATTTTGGGCATAATATTTTCTTCGATGGACACACTCTTGCAGTATGGCCGAACTTCCAACAACGTGAGCATTGCGTCACGGGAAATACAAATGGATCCACCTTAATCCTCAACCCGTCTGCGAAAACAAATGCTGGTAAAAGATCACCTTTGAAACACAAACGAACCGCTTCACTTGTAATCCATAAATCTTCCTGCAAATCATTATGATTACGTCTTTTGAGTCGCTGTAATGAAACTAGTTCAAACGCTTCAGGACAAGTTATACAGCTCTTGAGATCGTCGTCTGACAGATCCAGATCCACATCTTTGATGACACCGTATGAATAGTTTTTAAAATCTGGTCTATGGAATCTCCAGCCCATGTCGATGAAATCTTTACAAGTTTCTAGCTTAATTGCACTGAACTCGTTCATACAATCAATACGTACCCTGCAATCATTTATGTACTTTACGTTTGCTATTTCTTTAATCTCTTTTTCTTTAAATAATCTTGCAAGGCCAAATTGTCTCGGAAACTTTTCTTTGCAAGAAATGTAAATCTCGACATGATTTTCTTTCAACTTCTTCTCCTTACTTTTCACTCTTGTCCATCCCTCCCCGTCTTCCTCTCCTTTTCGTTTTATAGGCCTCATCAAATCCTCCCCAATCTCCTCATTCATTGCATCATCTATATTACATTGTTCCATAATAGCTTCCGACGTTAAGTCAGTCTCAGAATTGTTACTACTACGTATTGAATCCAGATTATCGCTAATTAGTTCATTATACTCCATTGTAAAGAATTAGGTATATAAACCACATTCTATACGTTAACGATGCGCTAGTCAACTTCAAGGTCAGCGACGCACTTAAACAAAAGACTCGCTAACTAATGAGCTACGTATAAAGATTACACTGCACGCGTCCGTTCGAAACGAATGCCGCTGCGAAACTCCCTAAATTTAAATTATGACGCAAAATATTTTTTGGTTAGAAAAAAAAAAACACTTGGATCTCGTTTTTTTTAGCATAGATATGTTTAGTTAAACGTACTGAACACTGTGTAAAAGTTTGTCCAGGTATTTTGGTTGGACCTTATATAGTAAACAGTAGTGATGAGGTGATGACCTGTTAAATATAGTAAACTTATTTTTATAACAGTTAAAATGAAGAGCTTCTAATGAAGTTGTGGCGCTGGAAGCACGAAAATCTGGAACTTCTATTGAAGTCCGTGGCGGTGAAAAGGCGAAATTATACGACCGTTTGTGTCTTGTATATATGTGTGGAGTTAAATTCACTGTTGTCTCGTAAATTAAGTCAACTCTGATAAAGGTGGTATTCGGTCCTTAGTCAGAATGTCTACTGTAATTTATTGAGACTATTTTAGTTTAACTTATTGTCCGTAACTTGCCGAGAGGGGATCGTGGCTAAATAACAACCGCGCCGATCGTACGATTTGCGAGGTTAAGCTGCGCTTGCCGCGGTCAGTCCGTGGATGGGTGACCACTTGTTACACATCGAGACCCCTCCGTGCCTCGGAGAGCACGTTAAGCCGTCGGTCCCGGGTGTCATACGAATACCTATGACAGTCGTTACGGGTAGTCAGATGCCCGAAAGTCTGACAAACGGTTTAACCTTAGGATATCGGCGTTGCGGAGGTCTGATGGCAGTCGCTCCGTGTAAAATACTGGTATTCAGCCGCATCTGGTTAGACTGGAAGCTGACCCCAAGATAATTGGGAAAAGGCTAGAGGAGGAAGATTGTCCGTAACTTGCCGACTTGGTTGTATATAGTCAAGAGCAAAAGTGGATGAAAATAATTTTCTCAATAGGAAACAATTTCTCTGGCACTGCTGATATGGGCCTTTTCACAGAATAAGAAGGGTTAAGGCCTAAGTCCATAACGCTGGGCTGATGCAGGTTGGCGGCAAGTTTTCAGTCATAAAACTTATTTGAACACGGCTTAATCATCACTTACTTTTTATGTTGACTGTACTTAATTATTAAAATCTAAAAATATATGTTCTTCTCCTTTATAGGACAGTGATTAATGATAAGTGATTAATGGATCACAGGAAAAGTTCAATTAAACGAAACATTGTTGCACCAAATGACTTTACCTTAAATTATTAATTCTGTCGTGACTTGCAGTTCCATTGTTCAGATTTTGAATCTATAAGATAAATCGGAATATGCGTGGTGGGATTCCTATAGGGTTGGCAAATGAAAACTATTATATTATTTACATACATTTAATCATTGCCTATTATATCTATAGTATAGCGACTTAACAAGATGAAACCTTCATAGATTCTGAGAGCACAAAACATTTGACTAGAACAATATATATATTAAACATTTTATTTAGAAACATAATTATAAAGTACAACTGTTAAAATGACCAAGAATTGTTAAGGGCTACTACAGACGAACCAGCGATTTCGGAACACGACACAATCAAATTTTATTTTATTTTTGATGATACTCACTTTAGTAACCCTTATTTCAATCCAGTATCAACAATATTTTAATAATTTTTATATAAAAACAAAGCTATCCAATCCTTTAGAAAGAGCACATAATAGATGTTTTTTTAATTCGGATAAAACCGGCTGAGATACTTTAAGATTCATTAGATATGACTACTAGATATGCTATATAATAATGAGTAAGTGAGTAACTTCATTCGTTGTTATTAGAAATAGTATCTAAAGATTGAAAAGTACTAGTAAACTTGAGCCTTAGCAATAAAATGTGAATTTGAAATTGTTCCACTATTAAAGAGAAATATGTAGGAATTATCTCTATCGTGAACACATACACACTGAAAATGAAAATTTATTTTATAAACCTCTGATCCAAAAGCGAGTTAACTCTTATCTCGTTAATCCATTAATCCAATTAGTTTTTACTGTGACTTCACACGATTCTACTAGGTACTAAAATTCTCATGAAATGGTCGCAGAATCAAAACCTGGTTCGTTATCCATAGCTTTCGAGACGGTCTCAGTTGCGACTCGTGAATGGATCAAAGGCTGTAAGATATTGACACATAAAAGGGGTCACGTACTCGGGCTTCCGAAGCTTCGAATAGCTTAGCTCCATCGCTGCGATAACAAAAGCGCCCGTGTGAAAGACCCGTAGAAGCCGAACTTCGCCATTTTATTACATCTATTTTTATCAATGGAATGTTAGACGGTTTGTCTGTGAAAATCTTCATTTCTCCACATAGCTCGTGGTTTTCGAGGTGTGTTGTGGATTTCTGTGCTTAGAAGCTAGTTCTGCCGAATATAAAGTTGCCAGGAGCGGTTGGGTCCTCGGTGGAGAAGTATTCCCTCCATAGCTCCTGGAACTCTTCCCACGAGACGCTGTTTTTACCCTGATGGAGAAAGTTGAGAATGAATAGCTGAACATAATATTGTTAAATAAGATAGTCACATCGCAGCTTCCATCCCAAACTCATTTAAACTGTATATTACAACTAATGAAGATTACAATCAAGCATCGATTGAAGCATCCTTGCCCTTAAACATCGATATAAAAAAAAACAAAAACAAACTACTATCGAAGTAATATTCTCAACGAATCTAACATTTTGTATTCATTTTCCTCATTCATTTTGTTGCTACTATTCTCAGAACACAAAGGTAAACATTTCTGGTCTATTAATGATCAGTAAACAGTTGAATAAAAATATCGTTGTTAACATTAAATCGAAACTCTCCGCTTCATTGCTCGAATCAACATTTACCAAAATTAATGCCCTCAATTAATTCGATTTCAGAAATAAAATTGAAGCTAAATAAATTTCAGACTATGCAAAAATGAATTACAAATGTACATCCATTCAAAAAGCGTGTGAATTTCTGCTGTTATAAAATTTAATGGAGGATCTGAATGGATATCGGAAAAACGATTTGAATTGAGTATTGTACTCAATTTTATAAATCACGGGACATTATTAACACTGGGATAAAGTAGAATGATTTGATTTTTGACGCGTGTCCTTGTGTCTATTAACTAATCATTTTTTTAAAAGCTTTTGTACTCAGCTAGTTGGAACCAGCTAAAACGAAGCTAACGAAATTATCAGAATGTTCCCCATACAAAAAGACTTTGAGGATTGGAAAATGTGTATACTATTTAATAAAAGCTTTGCCGAAACCCTTGTAAGAATAAACGCTAAATATAATAATAATTTTGTGAACGTAAAATCTAGACCAGATTCTCGTGACCAAGTACAATATTCGTTCAAAAATATTAATATAAGGATCAGAATTACTGTAGACTGTACTAAACAATACTAATCTCATGAACTAAAATACAAAATATTGAAGAGAATCACGCTACAAATTTAGTGTTACAGCTAAAATAACGATAAGAGGTTTCTAATTATTTCTTAGTAGTTACTAACTTCTGATAATAATCTTGCCATGAAAGAAAAATTATGGTTATTCGTTCGCGTAAACCTAGGTTATTACCCACCAACAATAGTGATATTGCTTTCTTTAGTCCGTTACATAAAATAAGAGACGATTTCAATGACCAGGCAGATGATTGGTAGATTTAGTATTACTATCTGCAAAAGTCTGAGAACTGAGTACTCCAACTAGAGAAAAGTTTATATCCAGCACCGAAAAGGATGCGATAGGCTGAGGTTACCCCGCATGCACATATTTAATAATAATAAAAACGATAGTAGAAAATTAATTCAGCAGATAGCGGGCATTGAATCAAATGGAAATCCTTATCAATGAAAAATATCGTTGATGAAAGAAAATGTCTTGGCTTTAATAATGAGCGCCGACCAACCTATTAAAGACAACTCAAAGGTGATCCAAGCCCTGTTTCTATTGCTACTAAAGTAAAACTGTCTAATTAAAACCAGCTTAGGAAGGCAACGGACAACGGCTGAACAGATTTATGACAAACATTTCGAGAACTTTATTTCAGCTATCTTGTCGTTAAGCTAAGGCCAGCCTGAACTTATACTTATATATTATTACTCAGACAAAATTTGGGATTGTAAGAAAATATAAGTAAAATTACCTGGGAGATCTAACAAATATAAATCATAATTAAACAATGCTTATAGCTTTTAATTCAAAAGAAGTATTTTAAAGAAAGTAGAATAAGGTAAACGAATAATAAGAAATGGGATACTTACCTACGCAGATTAAATGTTAAACCAAAATTTAAAAAAAAGGTTGAAGTATTAAATTTGTTGGGTTGAAGGATAACATAACATAACATTGTAACCAATAGAATGAGTCCTATTACTAAGACAATCAGAGAAAACTGATTTCAACATTGAAGGTCTCCCAGCTCACGTCATGATCAAGCTAGGGATATTTTAAATCCAAAGGAGCTACTTCTTGCTAAGGTTAGTCGGAAAGTCGCGGGCCACTTAATTTTTCACTGATGATTGTTTTAAAGAAAGTGTTAAAATTTCAAAATTCGATAAAAAAATACATGCAAAAATGATATTTATTTTAGTTTTTTCAAAAATTCTTCCTCTATTCTGCTTTAGTTACGAACTCAAGAAAATGGAGCTTCTAATCCATGACACCAAATATGACATACGAGATAATATCATAGCTGAGGATAGATAGAATTTAGCGTATTTTTAATGAAATCTTTGAACACCTATTTCTCTTAAACTAATGGCTTATGGGGAAAGTTGTAGAACAAAAGTTATCCATTATTATGGGTACTTTAACACCCTTTCGGCTTAGTACCCCCTTTTCGACTAACCTTGTATAAATCTCTTCGTAGGCCCACTAAAGGGCTCGTTTACCCTTGAAGACTATTTATTAAATTATATTTTCCACAAACATTCTTACCTTAGCCATCTTATTGAAGGCGACCTTACACTCCTGAGGGTCGATGCCGTAGGAGGAGCAGACGGTAGTGAACTCGTCGCAGTCGATGGTGCCATCAGCGCTGGCATCCTCCAGTTGGAACATGAACTGGGCATACAGCTGCTGCCACTTCAAGGCAGCTGAGGGGTTTTGGGCGTAGTCGTTCCACATGGACGTCCATTCTTCGACGGAGACCTGGTGAATTTAAATAAATGAGAAACCAAGTAACCAAAACAGGCTGATAATTTTGGCAGGAGTTGAGGTAAATTATAATCAAAACTCCAGTGTTAACCGATAAGTAAGTGTTATATCATCATCATATTAATCGTAATTGATACCTTTATTTTTATCAAAAAGTTTAGCTCTCACACCTGCTTACTCCGAAATAAAATTCAAGACTTTATAGTTCGTAGCCGTTCACTAAACACAGCGAGCACGTTACAAACTAATAAATAGACCTGGTAGTGACAACAATTGATGGAATTAGTTCACGTGAAGTTCGAGAATGTTCTCGAGAGTTGAAAGGGTTAAGTCGTTTGTAGAGTTTCATCGTTTTTGTGGGTGGAACTTTTGTTATAGTGTGTGGTATAAGGGAACAGGATTTATCAGTTGTGATTTTTCTTTTATCATTTTTATCTTTATTTTTGTCTTCACTATTATGGTAGTTGTATTTTGTAGCAACCACTGAGGTATTTATTACTGGCTTGAATCTTGACAGAACGAACCTTTTTACTTAGTTTCAGAACCAGGCATCATATTATCAATGTATATTTTCTTAATAAATGTAAATTAATGCTTATAATAGGATTTATTTATGAATTCAATTGAAATACACGCTATTTTCAAGAAACCGTAAAAGTCAAGGAAAATTATATATTATCTATATAAATAAAAATGAATCGCCAAATGTGTTGCTAAGCGTAAAACTTGAGAACGGCTCAAACAATTTGACTGTTTTTTTTTTTAAATATATTCCTTAAGGCACACGGAAGGTTTTTATAGAGAGAAAAAACATACAAATTCCGTGGAAAATAGTAAAAACAACACTTTTGTTTTCCCACTACAGGCCAATAACTTTGGACAGAACGAAGTCTGTCCGAGCAGCTAGTGGTTAATAAACTTAAATAAACTAGGCATTCGCCAAACTATTACATACAAGATGTCTATCAAATATACGGTATAGGTACTTCACATTTATCTTCACCTAAACAAAGATCGTACAATTTAATAACACTGGCAGCTTGCATGATTAAACCGCTTCGGTCTCAGCGACCTTCATTGGAATTACCAGTTTAGGCACTTCATATTATATCAAACAAAGCCTATATAACGAACTGACGTTCAATAAAAAGGTTTTGGGCCAGTTTGAACAATAAGTGAATTACGCAGCAAAAAATCTAATAAAGGCCCGCCTGCTCTATTTTATCAGGTAGAATCATGCCAATGTTGATTATAAAAAATATAACACGTCAGGCCTTTTTTATGGATATCACTCGATGGATGTCACACCGTTCGCCGAGACAAAATTTCAATATCTAGTCAGCTACTAAAAATGTTGTAACAGAAAATTCAAATAAAACCTTGTCTGACCTGAGAATCAGACTCAAAACCTCTTCTATGTAGCAGTAATAAAAAATTACAGAAGGAAATTTAATAAAAGCACCTAGAAATTTTTAGCTGCCTCTAGTTAGATAAGCCACTTTGCTTTTATTACACATTGCTTCAAGTAATCTTTTTAATGATGTTAAAGTTTTATTGGCACAGCATATTGGAAATTTTATAAAAGCTAAACTAGAGGAGAAACGGAATTTCTTTTTAGAATTCCCCGAAGTACTGGACAACTTGGGGAACGAGGGAATGAAATTATTGAAAAAAACGAAAAAAACGGCTAAGAGCCCGTTTGAATCATTGCCAAAAAAGTAAATAGTATTAAAAGAAATCGTTATAAAAAGGTAGACTTGACAAAAAGAAAATTTTGCAAGAAAAACAATTTTAACTTTAAATTCTCTTCATTTTGTGGTGTATTGCTGTTTACCATTTTTATAGACGTAAAATGCAAAATGGGAACTAACAACGGAATGAGCGAGCTTGGGGCGCCCCTAGTCTGTTTAAATGAGGAACTGAGGAATATGAACTTGGGAAGCTAGATTCATCAATCTTTGAAGATGGAGCAGCAAAATGTATTGGAATGATCCGAAAGAAGGGTGATACAACATAGGTGTAAAGTGTATTATTATACCACACATATTTAGGTATACCCCTTTGGGAAAACAAGTGCGATGTGTGAATATTAAATTTTATAATGTTTCAATGCTGGCATCAAAACTGTCATGAAGTGATGACGTAGATATGTTTATTATGTTGTGTGTGCGTTGTCCGTATATTTTTATTTGAACACACCGGTGTATTCTCATGAAATGTTACCTGTCCGTCTTTGTTGGAGTCAGCTCTCTTCCGGAGCCCATCCCAGATCTTGATCATGATCTCCCGTGTCTCCGTGTTCTTGGGGTCACCAGGCTTCCACCCTCGGAGGTGGCAGATTTTCTGTATGAAAAGTAAAAGTTATAAGTAAAATCATGTTAAAGCCAAGATTGGATTGCCATTGGATTTATGATTGTGATCTTCGTCACTCTTTAAATTCTCTTTCAATTTAGTTTGATTTATTAGTGGACACAACACAATAGATTGCATGGTGTACTGTATAGTAATGATACTTTCATACTGAGTTTATACAATGTAATATTTATTATTATAAAACACTATAACATTTCTTTAACGTATTCATTTTGTATAGGTTTATTCCTAAATAGAAAAACAAATATTACTATAATGCATTTACCACGGTGAAAGACGTAGTATTCATTGATACTAATGATTCAACATTTCAGACGAATTCATTATCATTTAATGAAAGTAATTAAAATTGTTTTTGTATTAAATATCGATATTAACATTGTTTTGCATTTGTTTCATTTGCAAAACCATTCATTAATAGATATCCGGTAATCAGTGAAAACGTTTCACCGATTTACTGATTAATGTTTACCGATGTGATTGATGCTAAAATGATTTCTATTAACGTCGTTCTACTTTGGCTAGCAATCTACATAATGGAATGCGCAATAATTGTTGATTTCTATACTTAATTGGGAATATATAAAACACACAGATGGGTTTTTCTTAAAACCCTTGAGAAATACTCTCGTCAGCATCATCTTCAGCAGATACTTGATCCAATCAAGAAAATCCATGAATTATTTTTATCACACCCACATAAACAGTTGTGGTGGTCAATTAAATTTACGAGTATTACCCGAAATCTATAACATGAAGGCAAAACTTTTTTTTTTCTTTCATTTCAAATTTTTCGAACACATTGCCTTATTGAAAATTATAATACAAGTTTGAATCATAATTCTTCTTACTTGCAGAAACAGCGACATTCATACCATAATCGGTACTTCAAGCAAAATTTTATTACATCATAAATTTCACGAAACAATTTGAAAAAAGGAGCGAGAAGTTATATGGAAAAAGATATGCGATTCTTTATTAGAGAGAGCAACATTGCCATATTGAGTTTGGCAATGTCTTGTATAGTGATATTTGAGACTTATCTCACCTTATATCCCCATCACCGGGATTTCGGTAAGCCACATGGCTTACAAGAAACGTTTCTTGATCAAACGATGGACTATAAAAAGAGAATGATGCTCAACGTCTCCCAGTGAATAGGCAATATTGGAATTCGTAACGAAATAAATCAAAACAGAAAATGAGAGAATATGAGAAATAGGAGAACTAACTTTATTATACTTACAAGACTGTGAAACCGAATGCTTATTGGTATCAAACTCACTAGTAGATCAAATAATCAAAGTTGGAAATAAGATTATAGCTTGATGAAAGGTAATAATATTCGGCGTATAGTGTAATAAATCTTAGAAAACCATCTGGATGGAGCAGTCCAAAATTCGCATCCAGCAGTGGAGAGTTATATGCAGAAGAACAAAACAATATTCATTGGACCCGCAGATGGTGATTACAAAGCCTCTAATTTCAAACTAACTATACAATCGAATAAAGCTTCGACCAGTAACGAGATTGTGAAACCGAATGCATATTGGTTTCGACCTCACTAGTAGATGAACTAACCAGAGTCACAGACCTATGTGGTTTATCAAAGCAATATCTTTGGTATGGTAGAAACAAACCGATAATGAATGTATATTGGCAATCGAGGAGCAATCCCATCGATTCTATGCGGTTTTAGCGTAAGGAAATAACATTGCAACATCTATTCCAATATGAAAAGGTATTATACGGTATTTCAATATCACGAGCTCATGACTCTCAGAAACTGCTTGTTTGGTCTAGTGGTGGCAAGCGCGAGTGCTGATCGTGAGGTCCTGGGTTCGATCCCTACATCGGGCAAAGTGTTATTGGGTTTTTCCGTGTATAATTCCTTAGTAGCATCCCGGATATGTGCCTGGTTGATGGCAATAGGCTCGTCCCCTATTACATGGGACTTAAAACATAACGGCGAAATGAGGGTCTTACTATACACCTCTGCCTAAACCTTCGGGGAATACAGGCGTGATGTTATGGTATGACTCCCAGAACTGAATTTGCTTACAGCAATCAAGAATATAAAACCAGAAATTAAGGTTACAGAAGAAGAACATTGATTGAAAACAACCTATGTTGGACTAGGCGATATTGATAATATTACCAATATTATTAATACTGAACTAGATGTAAAGAATGAAGCTTTCGCCAATAACCTTTTTCTGAAACCGAATGCAAATTGGGTAGCAACCTTGATAGTAGATAAACTAACCAGAGTCACAAACCTGTGTGGTTTATTAGTTTATCGAAGCAATACCTTTGCTACGGTCGAAACAAACCAGTAACATATGTATATTGGCAATCGTGGAGCAATCCCAATCGATTCTGTGCCATCTCGATGCAGAGAAATATGTTTTGTAACTGCTATCATACAAGAATGGAAAGGAAATAAAGGTGCTTGGTATTTCTGTATTGAGTTGATTGAGTACTCGAACACGAGAATAAATCTGTAGATTCTGGCTTACAGCAATCGCAGTTCCATAACTGCCTGGCCGCAAATGTAGTTATTTTCTTTACTTTACAACATATTGGTTAGTTGAAGAGTTAACATGGAACATGACTATACTTACAAACATTACAGAATAATTTCGTAATCCAAGTTTTTGATGGGGATCTTTTGTAAACTTTTTATACCAAGGACTGTTTTAATAGTATCGTGGGTGATTAGCGGTGTTGCAATAACAATATTAGATTATAAGTATACGATAAAAGCACTCATAATCAAATAATACAAAGATCGTCTCCTAAGCTTTTTTTTAAGACTTTATAACAACCTCTTCAGTATAAAGCTGCACATTAAAGTTAAAACATTTTACCTTCTACAGGACATAATTATCTACAATAGGCGCGCGAATTGAATACAGTCGTCCTCCCCCCGCCGTCCGCACCCATCGCCTTACACGTCCGCAAATATAGTGCTCTCTTTGTCGTCTAACAGCACTAGCGCATTCCTACACGCATTCATTAGCTCTGCATTCAGTTCGCGCGCGTACTGAACATTCTAACGATGCTACGTTTTTAAAATCTACGTAAAAGTATCAAGATTCACCTCTATAGCCAGTTCGAAGTCTTTCCTCTCTATCGTGCCGCTCTGATTGACATCTGAAAAAGGGTTAAAGTTTTTTAACAAGGCCTATAAAATCTCCTGTTTTTAAAACTCCAAGGAAATATTCTTTTATATTACTTTACCAAAGAAAACGTTGAATACATAAAGGAGCTTCTTCCGCCGGAATTCGGACACGGACATGGTTTTTAATCTGCAACAAAAAATTTGGGTTAGTAACTTTGTTAAATTAATTATAATTTTAAACTTTATAGGTACTATTTTTGAGAAAAAAAGAGGAAAATTTGCAACTTTTTACAATTAGCGCAGGAGATTCTGTTTTGAAATGTTTTTTTGTAATAATGAAATTTTCAAGTTAAATGATATCTGACACTAGAATTTTGTTTAGTGATATCTTCGATCAATAATAGTACTAGTTTAAGGATCAGGAACAAAAATAAGTCGCTCAAGTGGCCACGTTTGCACACACTACTACGAAATATAGAAAAACGTTTCATAATATTAACAACTTCAGTTTATTATAAACCTTAACACTCAAACATAAAGTTTAATTACGATTGCAAAATATTTATATTTAAGTCCATCTGTCATCAGAGAAAGGTAAAAACAAAAAAATGTAGAATATCACTTGAAAATAAAAAGTCGTTTTTAAATAAGTACAAAAATATTTATTCTAAATTGAAACTTAAAATCCAAGCAATTAGGTTTAAATCATTGTGTAGACGATTTCTTGCTTACTCTATTTTGGAACTAGACGTAGTTCTTGGTATTATATTTCAAATTCAGAAACTCAGATCACAGTCCTCAGAACACAGTAAGTACAGAAAGACATAAATACATTTTTTAGGCGAAGATTATATTTAACCGATTTAAAAAAATAGTAGTACTAAAATAGAACAACAGTTATTTTGCTATTAATTACGTGTGGGTTAGCTTATTGTAATCAAACCGCATAATAAAATGGGTGTGTTTACTTATGTACGCGATTTAGAAGTTCATCATAATTTTCCTGCCGTTATCCCACACTAGGTGGGATCGGCACAACATGTATTTCGTAAATCAGAGTTGTTGTTAGAGGTTTTGACTTATTGTTTTATGACCGGCCGCCTGCTTGACATCAACCCTCGTCGCGCGGGTTATCCAATGTGCTTGCTGATATTATGCACCGAGTCCCAAAATGATGTGCTTGTCAATCTTATTGTCGACAACTAGCAGACTATGTTCTTCTTGGTGGAGTATACTTGTAGTTCCTCGACCCACTCATTCAGTTTTGCTAGGGACTTTGGTTTTGACATATTATCGTAAACTAATACGGTATAGCATTGTGAGCGTCTCTGTAAGAACTTGACGTCAATATTCTGTATCGCTCCTATCCCGCTGTACGCCATTTAGAAGTTATAAAAAAATATGTGTATTAAATCAATTTGATTGAAATGAAATATTTTTTTATAACTTCGAAATCGATGCGAGCTAAGGAATAAAAAAATATTTGTATTAAATCAATTTGATTGAAATGAAATATTTTTTTCATTTACATTCAATTGCAAATAAGAGTGTATGGTAAACAACCGTGACCGAAAGTGCGTGCGAGGTGGATGCTTTAAATAATGTATCTGGACCATCGTAATCTGTCTGTTTAAGCGTTATGTATGTTTAATTACCTTTAAACAGATTCAGCTTGTTATAAAGCTGTCTTTTAGAATCAAATTTTATTTGAGCGGTTTCTTTTTTACAAATATAATGTTATCTTACATCAATTATTTTTTCTATAATTAGTTTCATGAAGCTTATTTTATGGTTGTGTTCGTTTCGCCCAGAAAGCACATCTTTTTAAATGTATGCGTTTAAATACACAGCGAAATGGGTCGCAAGGACATCTACAAACAAAAATAACAACACTACTCCGTGCATTCCCTGTTCCAGAACAGTCGATGTTTGTTAGAATAGTTGGCGAGTTGTCACAAACATTGGTAAAACAATCATAATATTTGCTAATTGATTTATATTTACTATTTAATTCTGTTTTTATTTTATGAAAAACACTTAATGATATAAACTTATCGAAAAAAAGATATTCCTTTCAAAAACCTTGGTGTTACGGTGGTTGTTTACACAATTTATGAACACGCACTGCGGCATTTTGACGTCTTAACGTTGGTTATCATTGGAACATACTAATTTGAAATATGAGCACAAAAATATAAGTGCTCTTATTTTTCGGGCCGTTTTTGAAGCGCTTATCGGGAATCTAGTACTATTCTTGATCGAAGAGTGAAATGGAACTAGTCTAGTTTATTTGTAACGATTGGTTGTCTGGAAGAAATTGCTTTAAGCAATAAGACCGCCTTATGTACCTGTTCTTAATAACGTGTACTCCTTCTGTTTTATTTCTTTTAGTGTACAATAAAGTATATCTATCTATCTATCTTGCCTACGTATACGGAGTAACTTTTACGCATTATTTCTATGTCTTCTTTACATAGTATAAAACAAAGTCGCTCCCGCTGTCTGTACGCTTAGATCTTTTAAACTACGCAACGGATTTTAATGCAGTTTTCAGCAATAGATAGAATGATTCAAGAGGAAGGTTTATATGCCCCACATAACCAACCGATGGATATATTTATTATTATTATTACAACTGCCTCGTTGGTCTAGTGGTGGCAAGCGCGACTGCTGATCGTGAGGTCCTGGGTTCGATCCTCAGGTCGGGCAAAGTTTTATTGGGTATTTCCCCATGGAATGTCTCAGTAGCAGCCCGGGGTTTCGATTTGTGCCCGGTTGATGGCAATAGGCTCGCCACCTATTACATGGGACTTATACATGACGGTGAAATGTGGGTGTTACTATACACCTCTGCCCAACCCTTCGGGGAATACAGGCGTGATGTTATGTATGTGTGTTACGGATACGTTTTTGTATCGCCACAAAACCGATATATTCTAGCATATTCCACAGCTAAAATTGTCCAGAACCAACACAATAAATAAACAAAGCGTCCATGTTCTGGCTCCAATGTTACATAGCTTCCAATGACTCTAATGGCTTTCAATGGACCACGGAAAGCCATTATTTCAATCAATTGAACCGCACCATCGCAATCTGTGATCCATTCTGTTACAATTTCATTAGAGAGAGATGGCAGTTACTCAGTTTAAGTGATTTAATATTTTTAAGGATTCCGTTAGAATAATGTTTAATATCTATATATATATATATTGTAAATGCTGACTCTAAGCTGAATATACCTACTGTTTTCAAAAAATCTGTGCATTGAGTATTTTCCCAGGAATTTCTTATTCTATCTACACTGGCCTGAAAAAATAAGTATCACACTTTTAAAATTGCAATAACTTTTTAAGTACACAAGATATATTTTCGAAACAAAAAGGACTCAAAAAAGAGTTTAACTTTGTTACTATAGTTTCAAAGAAAGCTGATAAAAATTGCTATAAAACGCTTTTTATTTTAAATCTCTAACTTCTATAGTTTAGAAAAAAATGAAATTTTAAAAGTGTGATACTTATTTTTGCAGGCCAGTATAGTTATGTATGGAAAATAGGTACCATAGTATAATTTAAATTTATTATAAAGGACATCGATCATCTCCCATACATCGTAGGGCCCACAATTTGATGAACCATTACAAGTTCCACATTAGTGTCATTTGTTAGATTAAAATATCACCTTAAAGCTGCCTTAGTTTCAATTTCATTGACATTTGCATAATCAAGATATATGGACTCGAATCTAAGGTTAGGTTATATTAGAGATTTCTGTGTGAAGATAGAGTTTGTTAACCAATAGTTAGCTAAGGGTTACTATCTAGAAAATCCAAAAAACCCCACTCTTTCTAAATAATCCCGTCTTTTTAACAGTTTTTACAATATGTGTAAATTCTCTCTGACTTTGCACCAAAACTCGTTTATTTTGATAAATATCAAGCCAAATACAAACTCAGCGATGATACCTTTATTAAATTCTCAGTTGAATAAATACGAAAACATTAATCGTCATAGTATAATAATTAAAACCATTAATATAAACGATTTGGGATCGCACTCGAATAATTTGATTTCAAAAGACACTACTACACCCGGGGACGACCCTACCGGACGCTATATATCTCAGTTCACACATTTACATACATAGCACTGGTTATTAACTTTAGTGTGTTGTTGTAACAAAGGTTGCATTATAATTATGTATAACACTATAGGATAAAATAAAGGAGGATGTACTAGTCCCATTGTTCTACGGAAGTTGTATGTGAAAAGCAAGAGAAATGATTATACATATAATGGTCAAAGCACACATATCAACTCGGAAAGGGATCGTAACCGTAGCGCCTTTCGCCTCGCCGTCAAACAGGCGTCAACCTAACGTAAGCACGTAACCAAACCGGATCAGCAGTTCCGATACGTCGACTCGGCTACGGCTAGGCGACGCTGCGCTTACGGCTCGCAGTAACAGTAGTGTGCTGCAGGCAGACCGCGGGAGGGGTGAGAGGGGCAAGGGTGGACGAAGAGACGTAAGCTCGGGTACGGAGAGACGTAAGCGCGGGGACGACGAGCCGTAAGCGCGGGAACCAAGTTGACCACGCACCGCACCGCGGTTCGTGAGCTTGTCCCGAGGCGAGGCGATTACGTTACGATTCCGATTAGTGTGCGTTGCAGTAGGGAGTTTCATACAAAGAATACTGAACGGCTTGAGTTGATACGGTGACGATCCCTTTCCGATTTGATATGTGTGCTTTGACCTTTATAGGGATGTTAGCATGGGAAATGGCTATATTTGAGTAGGCGCTGAGACAATGACGAGGAAAACATCGTGAGGAAACCTGCACACGTGCGAGGACACTAAAAAGTTCTCAATGGTGTGTGTAGTCCGTCTACCCGCAACAAACCAGCGTGGTGGACTAAGACCTACACCCTTCTTATTCTGATAAAAAAGAACCGTGCCAGTAGTGGGACAGATGGACTGATGGTTCGACAACTTCCTTTTTTGGAGCCCTTTCAGTTCAGGTTTCCTCACATTGTTTTCCTTCACCGTTACTGATAACCAAATTCTGATCCTCACATGATTCGAAAAGTCAAAGATGTTGGCTGGGATCTAACTCAGACCCTCAAGCATGGAAGGCAAGTGTTCAACCTATCACTGCTTACATCCCGGGGTATAACTATCACAAGTTGTAACTCAGTTTTCCTCGTTACGTAACTTAAGCTGTGTGTATTTGAGAGCCTTCTTCTTTAATCCGGGCGGGTCCCTTTCAATCCTAGTTTGAATGATGAATATTTAATAAGGAACTTGATACGATTTCCATGTTGATTTAAGGTATAGTATGACAGAACTAAGAAGTGGCATTGGCAAACTTCGTAAAACCGATCACTTCCGAACTGAGTGCGACAAGACCATGAATCTTTATTAGTACTGTAAAAGACAGGCAACAAAATCTTTAGGGGTGAATCTATCATTACAGTTATAGCTAATATCGGTATGTCAGGATTGCGAGCATGGTAAAAAAGTAAATTAAACCAACATAGACTCTCCGCCACTGAGAGTACTTATATTTGGGTTAGTGCTTAGTTACAGAAGCTAGTTCACAATATATTAATTTACACAAGATCAGAAAATAAGGACAAGCAAATGAGATATAAAAGGTCAGACTTCTTCGACTGTTCGACATAGAATCCTTTGCTCCGTCGAATGACCACTGTTTTTATCACTTCGGGTACGTTGATTCATCTTGACGATTAGCCTCCTATGACAGCATGGTTCAGTGTTACCAGCTACTGATATCAGTACTGCAGTAAAAAAAATCTTTACGCTGACGCAATAATTGTGAGCGGCGCGAAAATGGGCGACTGCCATTGGTTGTTTGATCAAGTTTGCCATTGCAACTTCTTAGTTGTTTCGTACTGTAGTGGAGTTTGTATGTAAATTTGGGCGTTGTCGCATAGTTATGTCGTGTGTCTTCAAACTTCTCTTCATCCAGGATGCGTCTCTTCATTTTAATTCAACAGATTTTACATGGTACCCTAAAAAAGTAATCAGGAAGATTTTCACTGCATGATTAAGTTCTACCTGACTCGCTACCATTAATTCTATACCGGAATTAACTCGGGGAGGGTTAACTGCAGAGCTACCCGCGTCAAAGTGACTGACGGGAGGACATTCCAGTTTAGAATTTGTGCCAAAATTGAAATGTACCAAAATGTTTGGAATAGAACTGCTGAGGTATTTTGAGTATCTCGAAAATGCAGGAAAAATTATATGTGAAGCATTTAATGCAGCGGTACGGGTGAGGGCGGCTGTTGCGTGGCGACGCTCGCGATGGCAGACACACGACGGCAGACATTCCTAACTCGTCGGCTCTCTTCGGTTTGATTCGGCTGGTTTTTTTTTTTACATAATGAGTTTCGTTATTTTACATCTGCCAAGTGTCCCACGACTGCTTCATTTTTTTTAAATGCTTGTGTAACAGGGACAGCAATACAGGTACTTCTATATTCAAAAGTTAAAAAAATCTGTTCTAAAAAGAATGTTCGAAAAGCAAGCGTTAGTCTATTAGTTGAACGCTTGCCCTCAATGCATGACGGTCTGAGTTCGATCATGGCCCGCACCTCTGTCTTTTCGAATTCATGTGCGAATCAGTTGTTGCGTTAACGATGAAGGAACAATATCGTGAGGAAACCTGCACACCTGAAAGTGCTTCAAAAAGTTCTCGATGTTATGTGTAGTCCCCCGGACTAGGCCAGCAAGGTGAACAGTAAGGTCTTAACCCTTCTCATTCTGAGAAGAGGCTCGGGCCCAGCAGTGGAACAGTAATGAGCTGATTATGCTTATTATAATTCACTTTAAAATGAGCAAGACTAGAAAATATATATTTTTAAATGGTTTAATTTAGTTTCACTTCGTATATTTGTTTGTTTGATTCAAATCTTGCGACAAACTTTTCAACTACTTCTACTTAAACGATTCTCCTGAAACTTCGCACACAAATTCAATTCCCATGACAATACAACTTTATAATTTCAACCTTCAATCCTCAAATCCTGATGCTGCACTACTGCAAGATAAAACCGTTTCACTTAAAAGTTTTTTTTTGATGAATTATTTATTTCCTATTACAACCAAAATCCTTATAAATGTATAGTCTACATTAGGGATGTTACGGAGGTGGTTATACCGGAACCGAAGTCGGAGTCGAAGCCGGAGTCGGAGGCGGAGGCGGAGGCGGAGGCGGAGTAGAAGACACATTGTGTTAACTTCAGGACAGACCTCCTTTTCTAGAACATGTTTTCTCACAAATTTTACACTTTGCCGTATTCACGTCAACTTCACTAAAGTAGTTCCATAACACTTGTTTTTGGTTTCATTGTTTATTCTTTAAATAAAATTGTCATGTCGAAAATACTGAATACACAGCAAATAATTTTCAGTTCACAACTCATAAGTTCAACGGAGGCTCGACAAAACGTATCTGACACACAAGTGGCAAAACAGATGAACGGGAAAAGCAAGCGTAAGGCAAAACAAGTCAAATATTGTACCTACATACGGGTTTTGGCCGCGGTTTCAATCTTCGTTATAACCTCCGATTCAAAATTATCGGAGCCGAAGCCGAAGTCGGAGGTGTATAATCAATCGGAAGTTCTGACCTTTCAGAGTCGGAGTCGAAGCTCCGTAACATCCCTAGTCTACATTAATATTACATACACTTTACAATAGACCTTTATCATGAAAATTAGGCAAAGACACACCCCCAACATCTAATAGCAATCCAGTTCAAATAACTAAATAATTCATATCATAATAGAGTCATCAATTACGGTTGATAACGTAGTAAGGTACCGGAGCCCCTAAAGGTCCTTTGACAGGGACAGGGCCCGTAAATTGCGCTAATGGAGACCCAGCATTAGTGCCCCAGGTCCCTCAATTATGAGATGGGAGTTTCGATAACTCTTGACGACGAAAGTTTGGGTAGTTAGAATGTTGTTTTTGATGATCGTGTATGCAATTTTGATATTGAAGAACCGTAATAGGTAAATGATAGGTCAACTATTAAAGGTGATTTAAATTTTATTGTGATTATGTATCCTGCAAATTACGTGCAATACGTTTGGTGCAGTGGCTAAGCGATTGGCTTCTGCGCTGCGGGTCGTGGGTTCGATTCCCGCACGGTACAAATATTTGTATAGTTGTTCCGAGTCTGGATGTTTGTGCATGTGAAGATTTGTGTCTGTAAACGATACAGGAGAAATCCTAGTGTGGGGCAACGTTTTTTCTTGAAAAATAAAAAAAATGTGATATTCAGGGAATTTTCAATTTTCAGCAACATTCTAAAAATATCATACTTATTTAAGAGCTTTCTCTGAAATTAAACTAGGCTCATTTTCATGTTTCATTTTTATATGGATCAATTCCACTACATGTTAGGGGAATGAAAATGCTATACACCATAAGGTGTATTTTTGCCTGCACAGTGCAAGAAACAAACTATTTTACCGACTATGTATTGCCAATATTACAGAAATGAAAATACAAGTATTTTTTGACAGGATATTAAATTATAATGGTGACATGATGACAGACACTAGTAAAGTCAATTTATTTAATCAACGAATTGATTGACGTCATGGTTTTTACAACAAAACTCCTGAAATCAAATGAAAGGTGCATGGCACTACTACATCATAAAATATGGAAGCAAAAGGAAATTTTGATATTTGCTACCAAATAATTAAATTTAATTTTCCATGCATTGGTCTGTTCCGTTCAAGAGTTTGAAAAGTGTTACCTTTTCAAGCTGTTGAACGGAACAGACGGATGGAACGGATCAATTCCACTACCTTTGCCTACTTACAAAGAAGTCGAGCGTGCCTTTTCCACACCGCGCACATGCTGCAATAAATGTATCGCAACACTTTACTCGGTCACAAATGACGCGCAACATGTCGCGGCACATGTTAATCTCCGCAACATGTGCCGAAACACTGTTGCGATTCCGTGTACCGAGACAAGGGTGTCAGATGTGGGCGAGGCATTAGTGTAGAATAATTTATCATTTAGACGTCCAGAACCTCAGACGTCCAGACTGCCTCGTTAGTCTAGGAGGTCCTGGGTTTGATCCCTAGGTCGGGCAAAGTGTTATTGGGTTTTTCCGTGTTAAAATCCTCAGTAGCAGCCCGAAGATTGAGTTTGTGCCCGGTTGATGGAAATAGGCTGGCCCCTTATTACATGGTGTTACTATACACCTATGTCCAACCCTTCGGGGAATACAGGCGTAATGGTATGTTATGTGTAATTACAGTAAAACAAACGGTTGGTTTGCAAAATTTTCAGTAACCACATAAGCTCTGAAAATTATAATTATATGCATGTATCTCATAATATAGTATAAATAATTGTAACAGATGCGCCTAATATATAATTGTTCACTCCAGTCATACGTGGTTAGACGCCATAAGTGCCATAAAGTTAATTTGAGCGATTATCATGCCATGGGCGTCTGTTGGAAATGGTGTGATTAGCAGTTAGCTATTATTATTGGCTATAAATATCAGTAAGAGCTCTGCCTCATAGTGCGTTGCGTTGCGACGTCGCAGCGTCAACGGTGTGTCGTTTTCCATATATTTTAAATGACATGCCACATAAAAGCGTTGCGTCGTCGCATTCATTGTGGAGACTGACTGAGATGCGTGCGTCGTCCTCTTGCGCTGCGACGTCGTGCGTCGTCGTAACGCAGGTGTTGCATACAATGTGTTGATCCGTTGCGACGACGCAACGCAACGCACTAATGAGGCATCGCCCTTAGTATATCATTGCACTTGCTGGCTAATTACCAACTGCGCGGATCATACGATTGCTGCGCTTCCCGCGGTGGGTCCGTAGATGGGTGACCGTTCGTTACACATGGAGACCCCTCCGTGTCTCGGAGAGCACGTTAAACAGTCGGTCCCAGGTGTTTTACGAATACCTATGATAATTGTTACAGGTAGTCAGAAGCCTGCAAGTATCAGCATTGCCCAGTAACTGGGTTGCAGAGGTCTGATGGTAGTCGCTCCGTTTAAAATACTGGTATTCAGCCGCATCTGGTTAGACTGGAAGCTGACCCCAACATAATTGGGAGCTAGGTTAGATAAAAAATTGTAATAAAATTAAAATTAGGGACTAATATTAAAAGTCATTCGAACTGTCCATTACATAACTTTTAATGTCCAATAAGAATTAAAACTAAATAAAATTTGCATTAAAAATAATTTGTCATTTTTTTATCACCCCAGCGACGACAATAACTTATCTACCATTATTTATTTAACCTAAATGTCCAAAATAATGATCGCCTACCAACTCTGCTTACCCTCGGGGATATGGCATTATTTTTTGATATTACAAACTGTATTTTATTCCCCGTAGCGTGGGACTCGTTGGGACAAAACTTTGCCAATGAATGTTCCCTCCAAGTTGTTTGGGTCTCGTCCCCATGGCTGTCGTAAGCGATAGATTGGTACCATATGGGAGCTGTAATAACACGGATATTGATACCGCGCGATATTTTACGTGCTACTTAAGTGTAGAAGTTTGTATAACACGAGAAGGTCATAGCTAAATGGTTTCCGCATATATGAATAGCATAGTATACAGGATGTAAACGGAATCATGTAATTCCTTCAAACCTCGTGATGTACTGCTGACATAGATTAATCCTGAAAGTCTAGCGCTTCGAGCGAATTGAGCGGCTATCGCTCGCCGCGCGGTCATTAAACTCGGGGTGCAAAAATGCCTCACGTTAACAAGACATGTTTACTTTATGTAATTTATTTTTTATTGAATTCAAAAGTATCCCTTTCAGGATTCATCTATGTCAGCAGTACATCACGAAGTTTAAAGGAATTACATAATTTCGTTTACATCCTGTGTGTAGAGAAAACAGAATTAAAAAAAATGTAGTTAAAATGTATGGCAGATAGATACTGCTTTAACATCTGATAAGACTGAAAGCCGAATCTGAGTTGTTAGAAGGTTAGGTAGGTATTCTTTTTTTCTTCTTGTGTTCGAAAAATTTCCGAATGTACCTATATGAAAGGGAAAATGTAGAAAATGCGAGGAATGTAAGCAGGTGGCGTTTAATTTCTCTATATACCCCAGCGAGAAACGGGCGTGATATTATACATGTATGAATTTGTTAATTCTTTGATATCATTCAGTACAAAATATTTTTCATCCTGAGTTGTATATCAAGCTTTGATAAAGTTTTTGGAATGATAATAAACGAGCTGTGAACGCATTGATATACAAAAAATAATTGTGCCGTGAACGCAACTTCGTCTGCGTAGAAGTCGGATGGGTTGTATTTTTTTTGCACGTAACCCTAATTATTTTTCTTTTTCTAAAATAAAAAGTAGCCTAAATTACTCCTTATAAAATCAGCTCTCTGCCAGTGAAAGTCCCGTCATAATCGGTCAAGCCGTTTCAGAGATTAGCCGTAACAAACGAACAGACAGAAAGACAATTTTCTTTTTTGTAATAAGTGGTTACCGTGTATACTTTCATAAGCATTTAGTAAAAAAAGCGGTTATTTTGACATTAAAAAGAGACACTTCAATTTTTTTTATTTATATACCTATTGATTGCCACCATATCCAAAAAGTCTGATCGACAAAACTAATGTTATTTATTATCAGACCAAAAACCTTTTTAGGCTATTATTACTTCACTAAAACATCTATTACAAGCGCGTAGACATCTATAAATTTACTTTGCCGAAACTAAAACCTAAGTTAAGACGAAATTTTCTAAGAAAATAGAACCGCAATCCTAGCCTCATGTAAGTCGATGTAATTCGATATCTACTAAAATTTTATTTGGGTCTACCAGCTATAATTCTCTCCTAATCTTTGTTCAGCCCTTTTAGCCAGATTTCTCGTTCAGAAATTTCCAATTACCTACATTTTCCAGTATGGTGAACTTCCATTTATGATTGTCCCTTTGTGGGTAGGCCTTTGGGCTCTAATTGATCGTGTAAGGATGTAATTTTCTACTTACACGCTCATTTAGGCAGGTAAAATTATTGGTCTTATCATTTTGATTTGGTAAACTTATCAGAACATTACAATCGAATAGTGACGACACGTTTGGTGCAGTGGCTGAGCGATCGGCTTCTGCGCTACGGGTCGTGGGTTCGATTCCCGCACGGAACAAATATTTGTATGGCCTACAGATAGTTGTTCCAGGTCTGGATGTTTGTGCGTGTGAAGATTTGTGTCTGTAAACGCACCCACGATACAGGAGAAATCCTAGTGTGGGGCAACGTTTTATTAAAAAAAAAAGAATAAGTTCGGCACACAATTTAGGTCGAATTCGTAGGCCATTATTTTATATTTAGATTTTTTCAGAAAAATGAGGTAACCGTTCGGAATATTTGACATCATCCGGGATTTCGCGAAATCCCTGGTATCGTGATTTCCCAGCGACATCATTATTTTATATAATTTTACGATGTCAGGCAGGCGGCCGGTCATAAAACATTAAATCAAAACCTCTAACAACATGGATTTACGAAATATATGTTGTGCCAACCCCACCTAGTGTGGGATAAGGGCAGGGAGATGATGATGATGTTTTATATAATTTTAATAAATAATATTATGACAGGATTAAACCTACAAAAAATAATATATTCTAAGTACTAGCTGCGTATTGTACACGTTACGACTTTTGAGAATTCGTGTTTTACGATAAAAATGACTTCTATTTATCTTAGAAGAAACACGACAACAAAAAATTGCAAACATTTTATTTCTGCAATATAATATGAAGCAGCATTCTACACCGCTTCTAGATTGTGTACAGAAAGGATACATATTTTTGCTACAAACGATATCGCCAACGTCGAACCTTTTGAGTTTCATCTTGCAAAGGAAAATATTTGAAGATATGAGGCTAACATGCAATCGAGTATTTCCTAACATTTTCGTCTTTTATTCAGGTTCTCGTACAGAAGTGCAATATGATATTGCAACCTATATATTCTTGGTAACTACATTTATTTTATTTGAGAACGCATGGAAGCTAACTAGAGGTGACGGTTAAAAAAAGGCAGAATTAGGATCAAAATGTGTGTCTTTATAATGTTTTCTTATCTTTTCTAGGATTTGTGCAATATTCATAGTCACGCCTCGTATATATAAGGTTAGTCGGAAAGGGGGTACTAAGCCGAAAAGGTGTTAAAGTACCAGTAGTAGTGTAAAAAATACGCTAAATTCTATCTATCCTCAGCTATGATCAGCTGTGTTTACATTTTAGGTGATATTTGGGGTCACGGATTAGAAACTCCATTTTCTGAATTAGTAACTAAAGCAGGGATGAAGATATTTTGATAAAACTAAAATTTAAAAAATTAAAAGTGGTTTTTTTTATCGAATTTTGAAATTTTAACAGTTTCTTTAAAACAATCATCTGTGATACATAAAGTGGCCCGCGGCTTAGTACCCCCTTTCTGACTAACCTTGTAGAGACGCGGGATCCGCCGGGCACACCGCTGCATTTTCCGCCAATACTGTTTACTTGAACTCAAAAAATACGCGCAAAAAAACGCTTCTCAATAAACGCTCTAATTACATCTTCATGTGTTTAAATTATCCGCTTTACGCCCTATATAAACGGAGCTTTAGACTTAACCTTCTACCATTATTCATAATATCATAGCTTCTTCTAACATTCCTCTTTTTTTTTACGAGTTGGAGTAATACTTCGATGAGATTCGTGGGAAGCCATTAGATGTTAACAACAGACTCGACGTTATGCGATGATGATAAAATATTCCCTCGTTGTAAACACATTTTATTAAAATATTTTAAAACTCATTACACATATTTACGCATAAAATATTCTGCTATCCTACGTCATACATACGATTATAAGCCACCTATCACACGATCCTAGGATTAGCACACACACTCACACACACGTCTAAACACATATTCTGCCATTAAAATCTTAGAGATTATTATCATAACCCAAATATACCTACATGGAGCAAGGTTAATAAGCTCTTATCTTTATGTAAAACAGTGAATAATTCACAATTTCCAAATCCCCAAACGATGGTGATGTTAAATTTATGGTTCTCGTTAATTCGCGGCAAGGGTGATTTATGTCCGTGAGCTTTGGCACTTATAATGGTTTATTTGATGGTATATTTAGAAGAATGTTTGTTGATATTTGTGTTAAAAAAAGATTAAAAGTAACACATAAGGAATTCTGTGGTAGATTTTTCAGATAACATAACATCACGCCTAGTATTCCCCGAGGGATTGGGCAGAGGTGTATAGTAACACCCTCATTTCGCCAGTTATGTTTAAGTTCCATGTAATAGGGGGCGAGCCTATGGCCATTAACCGGCCACAAATCCAAATTCCAGATTGCTACTAAGGAATTCCACACGGAAAAACCTAATAACAGTTTGCCCGACCTGGGGATCGAACCCAGGGTCTCACGTTCAGCAGTCGCACTTTACCATCACTAGACCAACGAGGCAATTTTTTTTTCAGATATGTAAAAGAATAAAAAAAACGCATTTGCAAATCTCATATTGGAACATACATTAAATAGTTCGATTGTGATCTATTTACAAATCAACTTGTCTGAGCTAAAATAGCTGTTATTGGGTCAATACAAAGGTTTGGGCCTCTGAAGCTCATCTGAAAATAACTTAAACTACATAAAAGATAGCTTGATCTCTGCGACATATGTCAAACTGACATTCCAAGGTCGGCATTCCTATTCATTAGGTCGGCATGCCCATAAAGTATGACATTAACAGGTACTGTCTATACTATTATGAAATTCAAGACTTCATAGGCGTCACTTTAACTGACAGCTGTCGCAGAGATCAAGCTATCTTTTATGAAGTATAGCAATCATTTGTTTTCATCATTTGAATACAAATTCTAGGATTTTATTTTAAAATAAGATTCTAATTATTTTGAGGTTGGGTTAGGAAAAGTTAAATTATGATTTTGTCATTTCTCTTAAAATGAAGATGAAGCCTGGCTGTTAAATTCACGAAGGGCCGCATTGTATGCCTACTCTATGACTGTAATACTTGATTTAGGAAATAATAATTAATGCACTTTACGATTTTTAATTTAAAGTAAGATTCTAATTATTTTGAGGCTTGGTTAAATTTAAATTATGATTTATTCATTTCTTTTAAAATGGAGAAGTCCGGCTTTTAAATTCACGAAAGGTCGCATTGTATAGATACCCTATGACTTCAATAATACTTGACATAAAAACCCTTAAAAAGGCAACAATGTTAAACACGTCTATTATCTCATAAAAATCTCAATCACGTCTCGCTCCTAATAAAATAACTGTCGATATTAAAATATATAAACAGAACAAGCGTACAGAGTTTACTTTTCACATGCAAAACGAAAGTCAAACCGAGACCGTATCAAATATTTACATAAGAAATTACACGTTCTTTGGAATACGTGAAAATTCCCGCGGCAGCCGTAGGGTTAGCGAAATGGGTTTGTGGTTTCGCAATTTGAATTTAGAATTGTAGGGGAACTAGTTAAAAGACAATGGTTGTAATGTTGACATAACTAGGTACATAATAATGTAGATAGATTCGTTCATTTGTGCCACAAAACAGATAGGTACAGAAGTCACTCACATGTATGTACTTCACTTTTTATACCTCAGCTCGGCGGTCGCTCTATCTATATATCTATCTCTCTCAAGCGCATGGCACTCGCGCTCGCACTCACTCGCACTCTAGTCCCAAACGGTCCGAGATATCGTGTCCGTGTACAGTGTCTATGTGTGCGTTGCTCGAGCGCACTTGTATGTAGATTGACTTCTGTACCTATCTATTTTGTGTTTGTGCCCTCGGCCCAGTGAGTGTGTGTATACGCGTGTTTGTGTGTGTGCCTGTGAGTTTGTGTGTGTACGACAGAGAGATGATGCGTCACTGTCAGACACCAAAATTCATGTACACACAGCTACGAGCGTAAAAATGAAGCAACCTATATTATTAACTTATGATTTGTTAATATTCTTTGCAGTTCGGCTACAAAGCTCTTCATTAAATGCCAGTGCAGACGTAGCTACATACACTGTTCTCATTATACACGTATTCACATAGTTCTTATACAACTATGTAGTATCTAACATTTTTGAACGTGTTTGAAAAGAGTAAAAGTCAGATTTCATGGAGGAATTTCAGTAAAGCATGAGGAACGTAACAAACAGTCGAACGTGAGAACGGGCCTTTAATGAATAAGATTATGAAATACTTTAGAATTAAAATTAAATTCCTGAAGGGAATTAATTATTAGGTACTCAGTTATTTAGCATAAATTCACTTAGGGAAATTCATTTCAGCAACATAATTATTTTGGATATTTAATTAAAATATTTTTAGAAGTCCTTGATTTTAATGGGTTGTGGAAGTCTTCGCTGGGTTTGTGTTACGCCTGTTGTCACCCAATTTATTTCTGCCTGACAGAAGAATGTGTACGA
This sequence comes from Amphipyra berbera, assembly GCA_910594945.2. NCBI lineage: Eukaryota > Metazoa > Arthropoda > Insecta > Lepidoptera > Noctuidae > Amphipyra > Amphipyra berbera. The sequence continues at coordinate 15,672,420 of OU343128.1, read as the reverse complement.
ATCTCGTACATAAACAATTTTTATTTTTTTACTTTGGACTGGAGCGTCTGTGGTGCGATTCGCCTAGACATGTTATGTGATGACCATCTCTAGTGGAATCCTAAATTTTTAAGACACTGGCTTAATACCATACAGCGAACTGTACCGTGGTATTCGCCTTCTCAGCATTTGTGACCGTGTGATCGAACATTGTGTAATATCAGTGAATTAATACTAGCTAATATAATTGTGATTCACTTTTGGTTCTCACATGGAACAATTGTCATCTTACTTTTAACCGTATTTAAATGTAATCATTTTATTAATTAAATAACTTTTATTAAATATATCGGCTTCTTTTTGTATCCTCAACGGCAGCCGTACGTAATTGACATACCTTTATTATAAACAAGCTGTACCCACATAAACAATTTGACCACAGCGCCACCTATCGGTATATCGGATCCCAGCACCACGAACCATTGTCTCGACAAAATAAATATATTGTGTAAATATGACTTCAATTGGTAAAGTCGTTCTCAAGTTATAGCGTGACCAAGGGAATTAGGGATTTATTTTTATATAGGTATATATAGATTGTAATATAATAAGAAAATTAGCACATTGTGCTACTAACAAAAATACAGTCCACTTATTTAATGTTTGACGTGTTTCATTGTGCCCGACCGCCTAACAGAATAGAATTATACAACGTCTTACATAATTCCCCATGAAAAATGTAAATAATCAAGTAGTCTTTTATGGTTGTTGTCATTTACTTCTCAGAGGAAATTAGGTAAGAATGTAAATAACTTTCTGGGTAGTCTACTCTTTAGTTTTATGTTTTTAGGGTTGCGTTGCAATGATGATTATTTTATGTTTTAACCAAATTCTTTTTTTATGGTCATGCTACGGTTTTCAAATATTGCCAATAGACTCTTTACAAGCCCCTTATTTTAACCCCCTTTCGGCTTTAGGGGTATTTTTGTAACACGTTGTAAATAGTGCCTCGTCCGCATCAGGCCCACTTGTCTCAGAACACAGTATCGCAAGTGTGTCGGCACATGTTTACTAGTTGTAACTAGTGTCATCATAGGTATTCGTACGTCAACCAGGAACGACGGCTTCACGTACCACAGCAAGGAAGGCTGCCTTACCACAAAATCGTGTATAACGGATGTTTGGACTAAACAGGGTTTTTTTATAAAGTTTTAAACAAGTTGTATGACCCTCGATGTTTAAAGAACGATCACCTGTTATCGGTAGCTGGTAACACTGCCATGTTCTTTTTATTTGTTACTAGGCCTGCGTTTGGCCGCCATCCCGCCTGATGTTAAGCGATGATGCGGTCTACGATGGAGCACGCTTGCCCAATGTTGACATCGGAGGGTAACCGTCAAGATTAATCAACGTACCCGAAGTTATATAAAAACTTTTTAACAAAAACATTTAAACCGACTTCAAAAAAGAATAAAATAATTACCATATAAAATTAACAGTTTCAGAAGTCTGTGCTGATCCACGCTGAACCAAATTGAAGGCACCGACTTCTGAAACTGTTAATTTTATATGGTAATTATTTTATTCTTTTTTGAAGTCGGTTTAAATTTTTTGTTAAAAAGTTTATATTTTTTTTATTTTAGTGACCTTAATTAAAACTTGGTTGGACCTACTAAAGACGCTGCTCGTAATTTAATCACATCATCACAATATGCGTACTGTCCGTCATTGAGGAGTTCCATTGTCTATCTCCGGAGTTCTTCATCAGATCTTCACCAAATTTAAATGGGACCAACTTCAAAGTATACCCTATCCATTAAAAAAAGAATCATTAAAATCGGTTCACAGTTGGCGAAAACATCGACGAACATACACAAAAAAAAAAACATACATACAGACGAACATAGTAACCTCCTCCTTTTTGGAAGTCGGTTAAAAAACAGTGGTCATTCGACGGAGCAAAGGGTTCCATGTCGAACAGCTAAAGAAGTCTGACCATTTATATCTGGTTTGCTTATCCTCATTTTCTGATCTTGTGTTAATTATTATATTGTGAACTAATCACTAACATAATTAAAAGTACCTACTCTCAGTGGTGGAGAGTCAATGTTGGTTTCCTTTACTTTATTTATCATGCTGCCAATCCTGACATACTGATATTAGCTATAACTGTAATGATACATTCACCCCTACAAGTTTCTGTTGTATGTATTTTATACACCGCTCCTAGACTTGACCACGGTAGCGTTGCTTAGACTTGAAGATATTTTTTTCAATCTTATTGATATTCTGACTCAAACGCGAGTAGCAATATTGATTCCAAAAGTAGCAATAACATCAAAAATCGAGTTACCCAAAGTCGTTTCCTCAATAATCGTAAAAACACGCAATAAGGAACAAATGACGGTGCCTGAAATAGAATGCAAAGTGTTGTGTTAAAAAATTCAATAGGGTCTATATTAGATCCTCGATAACCCTATGTGAAACAGCGAATATTTCTGGTTGTATTGTGTTAAAGATATATAAATAGAAACATTAGGGAATCGTGACAATTGACTCATTAATAATCCTAAAATTGTTGTTTAGAAACTGTAGTATTTATGTTATTATGGTGTGTAAGTGTGACCCGTAAATTGTCGCCAAAAACTTCCATAAATCTATACTAATATTATAAAGCTGAAAAGTTTGTTTGTTTGTTTGAACGCGCTAATCTCAGGGATTTAAAATTTTGTGTTGGATAGTCCATTTATCGAGGAAGGTTATAGGCTATATAACATTACGCTACGACCAATAGGAGCGGAGCATATATGAAAAATGTTGCAAAAACGGGAAAAGTTATTCCTTTTTGAGAGCTTCCGTTGCGTGCGCTGCGTAAACGGTTTAAGTTACGCAAATATTCTAAAAAAACTTCTTACGCGGGCGGAGCCGCGAGGGCACAGCTAGTATATGCCGCGAGGGCACAGCTAGTATATACATAGATACATTGGGGAATCGTGAGAATTGACTCGTTAATAACCCTAAAATTGGTGTTTAAAACTGTAGTATTTATGTCATTATGGTGTGTAAACGTGATCCGTAAATTGTCGCCAAAAGCTTCCATAAATATTGAATAACTAGCGACCTGCCCTGGCTTCGCACGGGTGCAATGTAGATACTAATGTGGGGCATATAAACCTTTCTCTTGAATCACTCTACTATTGCTGAAAACTGCATTAAAATCCGCTGCGTAGTTTAAAAGATCTAAGCGTACAGACAGCGGGAGCGACTTTGTTTTATATACTATGTAAAGATAAAGATGATGGGCGATTTGTTTTTGTTTCCGTGGCGTGACCATATATTTATGATTGTGCGGGATGAAAGTATGAGCTACTAATAGGAATACAAAATGGAGTACGTATTGTGACGGGTGGTGGCTGACTAGCGGGGGTCCGAGCCTATAAAAGGTCGGGCACACTACAGATCGCCCTCTCGCGCCGCTGCAGTTGCCCAGTTAAGTGCCACACCTCCTGAAGAAGACCTGGACTCCTCGCATTGTACGAACCACGCCCTGTTATTCTCTTTGTACTCTTTGTAAATTCTTAATTAAATATACAAGGTTAGGCGGAAAGGGGGTACTAAGCCGAAAGGGTGTTAAAGTACCCATGATAAGGGATAACTTTTGTTCTACAACTTTCCCCAAAACTCGATAGTTTAAGAGATATAGCTTTTCAAAGATTTCGTAAAAAATATGCTAAAATCTATCTGTCCACAGCTATGATCAGCTGTTTTTACAATTTAGGTCATATTTGGGGTCACGGCTTAGTAAATTAATTTTCTGAATTCATAACTAAACCAGGTATGTTTTTTTTTGAAAAAACTAAAATAAAAATCTTTTAGCATGCAAATAAAAAAAAACGAATTTTGAAATTTTAACACTTGCTTTAAAATAGTCATCAGTGATACTTTAGGTGGCCCGCGGCTTAGTAGCCCCTTTCCGACTAACCTTGTATATAGTGTACGGTTACAAGTGTTATTCTTTATCCTCCCGTAAGTACACGCCTGCTAAATTTTATGTGCACATGCTAGTCGAGGGTTGACTCCTAAAGCCACCCTAAAGTGTTACAGTATTCTATGATGCGTTCTAATGCGACAGTCGGGACACAAAATAATCCCTTAAAAAAACGAAGTTAAATGGTTTTATCTTGCACTACAGCATCAGGAATGAGGATTGAAGGTTAAAATTATTATAATGTTATATTGTCTTCTTGTGTCCATAGCTTTACATAATATACCGTCCCATATGGGAGTAGCTACAACATGTAAAATTAGCTTACTAGATAGTCTTTTTATGTCCCAGTTTAGCAATAAAAATGCTACCATTAGTAAGCAAAACGATTCGTTTTTGTTTATATGAACCGGGCTCTGCAGAAACGATTTCTGACTGTAAACGCACCGACACGATATAAGAGAAACCCTAGTATTTTTATGAACAGTAGATAGCTACCTTCATTTTAATAACTTAGACATCTGCCACACTTTATTTTACATTATCCAGATCAGAATACGCAAAAAAGTACGTCGGGGAGCTCCTTAAATATCGTAACTCCTTATACCTTTGCGAAGTACCGTTGTAATAGCCTTTAACTCAGAGAAAGTTATATTATCGTGCTATTAAGACGAGGTGATGTAAGAAGGCGCTTGGAGGCAAAAAGACGGGAATCATAAAAAGGTGATTTAAGAAGGAGTAAATATTTATGGTCGGTGAGGCAATTTTTTGAGAGCTTGGTATGAAAACCACAAAAATACGGTTTTCTTCAAGAATTCTGGAGTAAAGGATTTGGTTGTTCTCTGGTAGTGAACTGAAATGGGCTGGGTTCTAGGAACAGATGATGATGGCCTAGCCTTTTTTCATCTCAACCAGCTTTTCCCAGCTTTCAGTCTAACCAGATGCGGCTGAATACCAGTATTTTACACGGAGCGACTGCCATCAGAACACCGCAACCCAGTTACTGGGTAATGCCGATAAAATTAGACCGGTTGTCAGACATTCAAGTTTCTGACTTCCTATAACGACTGTCATTGGCATTCGTATGACACCCGGGACCGACTGTTTAACGTGCTCTCCGAGGCACGGAGGAGTCTCGATATGTAACGAACGGTCACCTATCCACAGACTGAATGTGGCAAGCGCAGCTTAACTTCGCAAATCACATTATCTACGCCGTTGTTATTTAGTCATGGGCCCCTTTTCCTGTACTAGAAACAGATGCTGTACATCTAAGTTTCATCTAAAACTATGGACCCTGAGGACATGATGACCATGATTAGAAGGAGGACTGTATGCATTACCTACCCACTTATTGTAACATTTGAGGAGGTCAGGAACAAATAGTGTCATTTACATTTTTGGCTCGAAGCTTTCTTTTTTTTCTCATTTGACTCAAAACTTTGGATTTTATCGATTTTGGAGAGATTTGGTTCAAAAAGTTTTGGTTCGAAAATAGCGTCTCGCAAGTCGCATTCTGATCAACAAACTGAAATTTTCAAGGACACAGACAGACCTTTTTGAACAAAAATGAAAAGTGCAAATGACACTTTTTGTTCCTGAGCTCTTCATATTCAACTACAAATAAAACTGTACTACACCTGAAAAAATAGTTTAGTAACAAAAGTAAGAAAGTACAATTCCATTTTGTTACGCATAACTATACAAAAGTATCAATATTCTCCAATGTGTAGGTACTGTAACAAAAGACTTCATTTCTGCCTAGACTGTTTACGACACTATACACCAACGGCCCTGAACAAAAAGCAAAGGCAAAATGTCGAACGCAAAAAGAAATTCTTTCAAAGAAAATAATGGCAGTCATTGCGTAAAATATTTCCATGTTGTTACTGAATCGTAACAAACGGCAAAGGGAAATGAGTTATGGTGGTACTCACGAACGATGGATTAGTGGTCTGTTATTACATAGTAAGTACCTGCTTCTTTTCAAATCTGCACATTATGACAAAAAGCTATGACGGTCTTACTACAAATAATAAAGGTAACAAAACTTTTAAGTTAAACGGTTTTATCTTGCAGTAATTAGCAGTGATAGCCTAGTGGTGTGGCCGTCGGACTGCCAAAGACAAAACACCTCTGACTTTTCGGATTCATGTGCGTATTGTATAATTATAACTTGTTTAAAAACGGTGACGGAAAACATCGTGAGGAAACCGGCATGCCTGAGGGGTATTTCTCGACGGCATATAAAGCCAAGTCAGAGGCCCATGGGCAGCATAAACTCTGACACTAGGTTACTCACTAACCACACGAAAAGAAGAAGAGAAGTTCAAATTCATCGCACATTAAAGTGATATTTTAAAGTCCCAATACTTCAGTAGTAAAATGGCTTTCCAATATTGTTACGACCGATTTTAAGTCATCGCTAAGTTATTTGGGTCTAGTTCTTATGATTGTTTCCAGACTGTTATTCTTATATTAGGTACCAACTTTGGCGTGGGATCCTGGGTTCGATCCTGGGGATCGAGATCAGACAAAGTGTTTTTGGGTTTTTCCACTAAGAATTTCTCAGTAGTTGCTCGGAGTCTATCTGGATTTGTGCCCGGTTAATGGCAATAGACTCGTCCCCTATTACATGGAACTGAAACATAACTGGCAAAACGAGGGGTTGTATTAAAAACACTTCTGCAGAACCCTTCGGGGAATACAAGTGTTTTTATTTTTATTTTACTCTTCCAAATAAATAGTACATTATACAAAAACATAGCAAGAAAACAATACTTAGTTAATATAAAGAAACAAGAGAAAAACAAACCACGAGGCAGTTTCCCCGACTAATTTACGGTCTAGCTAACGTGAAAACCTACGGAGAACAACTTGTTTTGTTGAACAAGACTTCTTTTTTTTTCAAATTAGCCCTATTAGGTAATTGTGTTGTGGTTACAATGTGGTGGAATCTCTTAGTGTATGTGATCTCTTAGTTCCTTTTTTGTTACCTACAATTAGTGTCTCGGCTGGATGTGGGCGACATTTATTACAAATACATTAGGGAATAGTAGGTGTTGTATTGTTATATGTAGGGTCTGAAGACGAACAGATGGCGAATTAAGGTCTATCTTATTTACGAACATACCACAAGCCAGTACCACGTAGCTGCGTTACGGGATCGACACTGGTATTAGCTACCGTTTCCATAACATGATTACTAATGGTAACTAGCTCCCCAGACAGACTTCGTTCTGTCAAAAGTTATTGGCCTGTAGTGGGAAAAGATAAGTGTCGTTTTTACTATTTTTCACGCAATTTTTATGTTTTTTATCTCCATAAGAACCTTGTGCCTTAAAAATATATATAAAAAAAAAATTGCCGAATCGGTCGAGCCGTTCTCAAGTTTTGCGCTTAGCAACACATCATATTAACAGTAAAATAAGTAGAGCACATTAGAATTAATTGCACATTTTTTTTTTGTAAACTACTTTTTTTTGGTTTGTCGATTTGGTTGTACGATTTCAGGGCTCATAACCCCTACGACCTCCCCCCCCCCGTCGGACCGCCACTAGTTTCTCTAGCAGTGGACTAAACAGTACTCTCTATTATCTCTAGAACCTTGGAGCAACATGCAAAGGTAAGCATACCAACCAAATGATAAAATAATACAATCTGTCTTGTACAATAATTGGTATGAATTGTGTGAGAGCAGTGTAGGTCAATGTGTGGAATAGATGGACCGAAGGCATTCATCCGGCTCGAAGGACCAAAATGTTAAAGATTATATCAAGTCATTTGGAACTAGGGAATCTTTTGAAACTAATTTATTATTCACTATAATGACAAGGTTTTTATAACAAACTCAGCCCTTTAACCTTGTTTATTTAAGTATTATCAAGAGACAGTTACAGGAGAGAGCGAGGAAGAGAATGAGTCTCCTTTTTCGTGTGGTTAGTGACTTACCTGGTGTCAGAGTTTATGCCGCCCATGGAACTCTGACTTGGCTTCACATGCCGTCGACAAATATCTTTCAGGCGTGCCGGTTTACTCACGTTTTTTTCCTTCGCCGTTTTTAAGCAAGTGATAATTATACGCACATGAATCCGAAAGTCAGAGGTGCGTGCCTTGGGTTCGAACTCGAGAACTATGACTTGGCAGTCCGACGGTCACACCACAGAGAATGAGTGAAATAAATAGTAAATTAGGTACTAAACAGTCAATGTATGAAATAGATTCACCGAAGGCGTATAATGAACATTTTTTGAAAACATTTGTATCGGCAGCTAGGCTCGACCAGTAGGGAACCTAACGACTCGAAAATCAACGTCATCATTAGCATCTACGTGCAGGATTTGGCCGAACGAAAATTAGCGGGTTGCGTGTGATGCAACCGCCTATGAAAGCGAAGAGTAGTAATACTTCAAAGGGAATTATTATGGGATTGCGTGTTCATAACACAAGGGATTTACGAATGTTAGGGGAAAAGTTGGAGTATTCCTCTAATGAAAATAAAAGATTATCTAGCCAACGAAGATGATGCAATTACGAGACGTATGGGAACACGTAAAGACAATACTCAATACTTTATTGCATTCCATATGTATTACATAGATGGTATAACAAGTAAAAGATTAATATGGACCCTGTCGGGCACAGCAAAATTAGGAGAGAGGAAGAAGGCTAAGTAGAAAAATTGAGTAACCTACAGTTTAGCGGCTACAAAATTGCAGCATCTTACTGTCGCCGAACTCGAGGAGGCGGCGGCGCCTGTATCTTGTTACAAAACCTTTTCGAGTACAAAGAAATTTGTGAAATTAGTAGTAAGTCTGCTGAGTATTGCGAATAGAATTATGTGCAATAGAATTACCTAATGAGAATGTACCTCGTCGCTTAAGTTCTAACACCACGTAACTAGAAAAATAGTAGTTTTGAGTTACGCACGTCATTCGATAGGGAATCGAAAAACGCATCGTTTGACCAATCACAATCAATAGTTAGATCCAATAGCAACGCGTTATCTCAAAAACAAAATCCACCGCGCATGTAATACTTTTTCCATCAAGCTATGTAAATAGCTAAAACAGCGTGTAAGTCAGGTGAGTTCCATACTGGATTGTGCCGCAAAAAAACTCCGTCGAAAAAACCAAAATAAAATAGAATATTGTAGATTAAAAGCAATTATATGATAAGTAGAATAATTTAAATTTTTTGATCTCCTGAAAAGTTAACTATTTTGATTTACGTGGTGTTAGAACTTAAGCGACGACTTATAGTTACAATTTATTGGAGACAATAGTGATAGGGCGACTTCCTCTGTACTACCTAACCTTTTCTCAACTATGTTCGGGTCAGCTTCCAGTTTAACCAGATGCGGCTGAATACTAATATTTTACACGGAGCGACTGCCATCAGACCACAGTTACTGGGCAATGCTGATATCTTACGTTTAGACCGATTGTCAGACTTTTGGGCTTCTGACTTCCCGTAACGACTGTTGTAGGGATTCATATGACACCCAGGACCGACAGTTTAACGTGCTCTCCGAGGCACAGGTTAGGGTGACTGCCTCTAATACTGTAAAAATTATAGTGGCCTATGAGTTGGCCACACCAAGGCGGAGATGGTGGGATGAAACAGGACTCCTTTCAAAGATACTCGTCCTTTACAGCAATGGACAGAGAGACGCGGAAGTAGAGTAGGGAGCTTATTGGCCAGCAGTGGGACAGTTCAAGCTTTTAACAATATTAACAAATAATGAGGCCATGTGGAAGTTTAGAGTTGGTTTGAGTGTATTAAGATAAATAATTTTGATGTCATACAGAGCATATGACATCAACATAACACTGCAGTGCGTTCAATCTATGAAGACGTGCCCCACTCTTTTTTGTAAGAGTGCGTATGCACACATCTAACTATTGTGTGGCAATAGAACTAAGAGCCCGTTCACATAGCAGATGGGTGTGTTGTTCACATCAGTACCGACGGATCAATTAAACAAATGGCAGCTGCTACACATCTAGCAGACAGGATACGATAAAAATAACGGACCCAGTATTTTTTACTGGATTTGGAATTCTTTTGTGTATGTGATCTTGCTCATACAACTACAGGCGCCATTACCAAAATAAAAACGGATCCTGTAAACAGTTTCTGTGTGAAGTAGCTGTTACACAATAGCAATTTATAACGCACTGTAGCGATTAAGGCAAAGATTGGTGCGCGCTTTGCTATTTGTATACAACTGAATGCAAATTTCAATTTTGAGTTTCCTAAACTTTCAGATTAATAATGCAGAATGTCCAAATCCCTTTACAAATAAAGCCCTTTCAATACAAATAATTAACTTTAGAGACGGGCTTAGTATTAACAGTTGCGCCAAATCTTCGGTTGTTTCTAACAAGGGACCAATTTTAAATGTAAATTATTCTAACTGATTAATAGGGCTATATTCACGACATCACAGCGATTCGACCTACGGATATCCGTTGATTTATTTAACAACTAGTTTAATCTCTCGTAATAACGAGGGTCGGTTTTAATATTAAACAGTTCGAAGGTCAGGAGAAGGTCATTTATTGCTTTTCATGAATAGTTATGCCGGATATTTGCGGATTATGAATATTTATGTTGGATCTTTTGCCTTATGAAGTAACTTAATGAAGCGAGATAGCGATAATAGATAGATAGATAAATAGATATACTTTATTGTACACTAAAAGAAATAAAACAGAAGGAGTACACGTTATTAAGAACAGTACAAATGGCGGTCTTATCGCTTAAAGCAATTTCTTCCAGACAACCTTTGGATGGAAATAATTGTTAAGAAACATAATAGGGCAGTTTAATATACATACAGTTGAATACAGCTTTGTAATATACAGGATTAGTACAAATTGACTGGCGAAACCTCACATGGTTACTATACATAAACATAAAAACATAACATCACGCTTTGTATTCCCCGAAGGGTTCGGCAAAGATGTTTTTAATACACCCTCGTTTCGCCAGTTATGTTTCAGTCCCATGTAATAGGGGGCGGGCCTATTGCCATTAACCGGGCACAAATCCAGACTCCGGGCTGCTACTGAGAAATTCCTAATGGAAAAACCCAATAACACTTTGCACAACCTGAGGATTGAAACCAGGACCCCATGTTCAGCAGTCGCGCTTGCGACCACTAGACCAGGGGTCGCCAAATGGCGGACCGCGGTCCGCATCCGGACCGCCGACCCATTTTGTGCGGACCGCGAAAACACAGCAACTTGCACTACAGAGTACCTACGTAATTTAATAAAATGTATCCCCCGCATTACCTTTGTTGAAGTCAAATCGAAGAAAAAAAATTCTATAAAATGTTGTGCGGACCGCGATGGTCATTTCATTTCTTAAAACGGACCCCGAGCGAACCTAATTGGTGACCCCTGCACTAAACCAACAAGGCTGTTATTATAGGTATCATTAATATAACATTTAAATTTTAAAAAAACCTAAATTTTAGTTAATTAGATCACAAGATACCTACTGCGTGGTACCACTATCGGCACAATGACTGCTGATTCTAAATCCCACATGGCGACAACCTCGTGTACCAAGTCTTGATACTTAATTTCTTTAAGTGCTCTTTTCACCAACGTCGAATAACTTTAATCTCAGGAATAAATTTAACTGCCTCATTGGTCTAGTGGTGGCAAGCGCGACTACTGATCGTGAGGTCCTGAGTACAATCCCCAGGTCGGGCAAAGTGTGATTGGGTTTTTCGGTGTGGAATTCCTCAGTGGCAGCCTGGAATTTGGTTTTGTGCCCGGTAGATGGCAATAGGCTCGCCCCCTATTACATGCGACTTTAAACATAACGGCGAAATGAGGGTGTTACTATACACCTCTGCACAAACCTTTGGGAAATACAAGCGTGATAATATGTTATGTTAAATTTGACGTTTTGACAGCTTGTGTATAGAAATTCTGTCGAAACTTCAAATGTATTCCTTAGATAAACACTATCCGACGTTGCTAAAATCGGGCTTTAGCATTATTACTAGTCCTTCTTTTGTCACCTTCCTTTTGTTAGGTAACAAGATACCTACTGTGTGGTACTTCTATATTAGTTAGGTATATTTTTATCTAATAAAAGAAAGTTGTCGAAATAAGCAATAAAAATAAAACTTAAAGAAACTAAGTATCAAGACTGGGCATACGAGATTGTTGCCATGTGGATTGTAGATTCAGCAGTAATTGTGTCGATAGTAGTCACAACCAATGGTTTAATAGCTACGAGCCTCGACCAACGTTTGATGAGGCTATCGTTGGGCAGCTAGATCAAGGGCCTGATATAGAAAGCGATACTTCTGGACACGACGCATATTGTTAGGAAGTTCCTCTCTCAGACCACCGGTAGGTTGGACGCTGTTCCCGATGCCGGTGGGCTACTATGTATTTTTTTTAGTTTTTTATAGATATATTTTAAAATGTAAGATATGAATGAAGGAAAAAGTAATACATGTATTTATAAAGTACACATTTCACACCTTGTTATAAAAAGATACGTAAACGACACGTCATATTTATTAATATGCATCAAATACCCACAGTTCTGCTCAAACGCAACACCCGAAAAAATTAATGTACCTAGCCAACAAAGTAAAAGAACGTGACACAATAGAATAAGGCAGGCTAAAAGCTAATGAGAGGACAAAACTTAATCGTTTGTTAAGAGATAAATGGTGAACGTTACAGGAAGCACCCGAATATTAAGTAGGTAGCCATGGTCTTTGTTTCGTTGAGGAATAAATCAAATTTTGGAAGTTTTTTTTTTCGTGTGGTTAGAGACTAATCTGGTGTCAAAGTTTATGCCGCACATGGGCCTTTGACTTGGCTTCACATGCCGTCCAGAAATATCTCTCAGGCATGCCGGTTTCCTCACGATGTTTTCCTTCACTGTTTTTAAGCAAGTGATAATTATACAATACGCACATGAATCCGAAAAGTCAGAGGTGCTGCCTTGGGTTCGAACTCAGAACAATTTCAATTTTCATTTAATTTTCTCAATTTTGGAAGTTAAAACACAACATTCATTCATCTTGTCTTACATGCACGCCGCTTGTGAGTACTACGCACCTGTCCTTTGTGAAAAACATCACCAATAACATCGATGTATGTGGATGAAGCGAAAGGAGTAAGTAAGGGTCGCAGCATGTGGCGTTCTATAGTTTCTGCCTACCCCGAAAAAAGGCGTGAGTGTATGAATGTAAAACATAACATCACGCCTGTATTCCCCGAAGGGTTGGTCAGAGGTGTATAGAAAAACCCTCATTTCGCTATTATGTTTAAGTCCCATGTAATAGGGGGCGAGCATATTGTTATCAACTGGGCACAAATCCAAACTCCGGGGTGCTACGAAGGAATTCCACACGGAAAAACCCAACATGCCGTTTATTTGGCATGTTTATTAGATTAAACTACACTTCACACGATAATTTAAACTCGATGGCGCAAAACCAATTCATAATGCCACAATATTCATAATTCAAATCAACATCACCGCTAAATGTCACACAGACTCAATGAAATATACGACCACAACTCCATCAAAACTGACAGGCCATTAAAATGGCCATATATTAACCATGTTAATACGAAAAGTCAGGGAAGCACAAACAATAGTCCACCATATCGCAAAAACGATTGGCCCGATTCACAATTGAATGACTGGTGACAATTTTTCATTTTGCAATGGCCGGGTATAGGTCCCGCCTTTTGTCCGGACGCGATAACTCAGTCGACAAAGCTGGGCGTTCTTTTTTTAATTTTCCGAATAGTTAATTCGTGACGGGCGGCCATGACGGTTTGTTTTTTTTATTGAGTATTTTCAGGCAAAGAGTAGTTTGTGGATTCGGTTTTTTTTTGTTACATGGAAATAAACTTTTAATAAAGTTATCTGTTAAAAATTCCCGTGTGATGATTGTTGGTTGGCTAGAATAAATATTTTGTTAACTTTTTTATTCGTTATTAATATTATTTAATAATTATAGTACGCACTATATTATACTTTCAACCGGCGTGCGTGTATGACAAAATAAATGAATGTGGATGAAGCGAAAGGAGTATGTAAGGATCGTAGCATGTGGCGTTCTATAGTTTCTGACTTTTTTTTCTTTTTTCATTACAAAATCCTCATGGGTGTCCCCGAGGCAGGCGAGGGTGTCTACCGGACTCTTGTCGGCTAAAAACCAACGGTGTCCCTCCTTCTAACCTATGGCCGGAGTCACGGGATTCGCTACTGCATGTACCGCAACTCCGGCAGTTTCTGCCTAACCCCATGGGAAAAAGGCGTGAGTTTATGTATGTATGTATATTACATAGTTTTTAAGTAAATAAAGTTATAACAAGCTTATACATAGAAAATTGTATGGCTACACTGACGATATACATGGCATAACTTTATTCAGAATTTATTATTAAGGGGGGATATGTATATTATATTGCTGAATTTTGTTAGGAGTAGACTTAATACACTGGCCTGCAAAAATAAGTATCACACTTTTAAAATTTCAATTTTTTCTAAACTATAGAAGTTAGAGATTTAAAATAAAAAACGTTTTATAGCAATTTTTATCAGCTTTCTTTGAAACTATGGTAACAAAGTTAAACTCTTTTTTGAGTCCTTTTTGTTTCGATAATATATCTTGTGTACCTAAAAAGTTATTGCAATTTTAAAAGTGTGATACTTATTTTTGCAGGCCAGTATATATTGCGCACGTAAACACAAATAGAGTAACATCACCTAATAAAGATAATTATGTAGATGTTTTAAGCAACAAACTAGCAAAACACAAAACATTCTCTAATAATATTATTTCTACTTTTAAATCCTGACTTCTCGTAGGTTTGTGAAGAACTGTAGTCATGTTCTTACCTAATAAGCAAGTGGAAGTTGAGTAAGTTTAAGAAAAAAATAGAAGAAAGCCTGCCTGCCTTGTTGTCACAAGCGTGACTGCTGACTATGGGGTCCTAGGTTCGATCCCCAGGTCGGACAAAGTGTTATTGGGTTTTTCCATTAGGAATTTCTCAGTAGCAGCCCGGAGTCTGGATTAGTGCCCGGTTAGTGGCAATAGGCTCGCCCCCTATTACATCGTGACTGGCGAAACGAGGGTGTACCTATTAAGACACCTCTGGCAACCCTTCGGGGAATATAAGGCGTGATGTTGTTATTTATGTTATGTAGAAGAAAGAGATTTGATCGTTCTAACTAGCTTTTTCCCAATTATGTTGGGGTCAGCTTCGAGTCGAACCAGATGCGGCTGAATACCAGTATTTTACACGGAGCGACTGCCACCAGATCTCCGCAACCCTACTGGGCAATGTCGATATCCTAGTCAAACCAGTTGTCAGACTTTCGGGCTTCTGACTGCCCGTAACGACTGTCATAGGTATGACACCCGGGTAACACGAGAAGAAGAAGAAAGAGATTGATTATCAGAAACTCAATACGACGCTGACATAGCTATTATCAACGGCTACGGCTTAAAACGATCGAAGCCTGAATTCAAACCAAACAATGTTGCCGTAGATCTAAAACTCTCCTGTGGTGTTTAGAACGGTCAACACCGAGTACTTTACGTAATAAATAACACATCTAGTCTAAATCAGAGGCCTATGGCGACTTATGCTCGATTTGGCCAAAAACTAATCGTTTTGCTTACTAATGGTAGCGTTTTTATTATCATACTGGGCATATTTATTTGTCGACACGTTTGGTGCAGTGGCTGAGCGATCGGTTCCTGCGCTACGGGTCGTGGGTTCGATTCCCGCACGGGACAAATATTTGTGTGGCCTACAGATAGTTGTTCCGGGTCTGGATGTTTGTGCATGTGAAGATTTGTGTCTGTAAACGCAACCACGATACAGGAGAAACCCTAGTGTGGAGCAACGTTTTTAATTAAAAAAATATATATATATAAATGGATTCGTAACCTAATTCTGCTTCTAATAGCTACTAACGTATGTTTTTTGTCATCCGGTAAACAAACGAGAACCCAAAGTCAGTACACAGAAAAACGGTTCAAAGCCTACTCAGTTTTTGTTGCTTATACGCTCTATTACCCCGCCGCCCGCAAGTCCTTCTCAGACCGCTTTGACACCTGGGCGCACAGTTGAAACTGGCCGACCCGTTTATTCTATAATAGGAATTAACCCTAATTATAACTCAGATCAAAGTACGGGCGTATCATTCTACTGTGTGATGTTTACATTGCGTCGCCAGGCGCTGTCGCAGCCAAAGATCTTAGGGGGATCATACACATACATACATACATAAACTCACGCCTTTTTCCCATGGGGGTAGGCAGAAACTATAGAACGCCACATGCTACGACTCTTACATACCCCTTTCGCTTCATCCACATTCATACATCTTGTCATACACGCACGCCGGTTGAGAGTACTACGCACCTGACCTTTGTGAAGAACATCACCAATAACATCGATGTATGTCCTTCTAGGACGTCCTCATAACGGGGATCATATTAACAGTAAAATAAATAGAGCACATTAGAATTTATTGCACAATTTTTTTTTTGTAAATATCTGTTTTTTTGTGGGTTTGTCAATTTAACGTGTACGATTTTAGGGGGGGTCATGATACCCGTCGCCCGACCAGTAACCGGCCCGGGAGGATGGCGCGCCGTGTTCTGCGCTCGTCTCTCAGAAGGAAGTGGGGCAGGGGAAAAATTGCCACACCACTGCAGAGGTCCACCAGAAGAAGCTGGTGAGCCGACACCTGCCGGGGTTGCGGTGCATGCAATTGCGAATCCCGTGACTCAGGCGTTTGGTCAGAAGGAGGGACACCGTTGGTTTTTAGCCGGTAAGAGTCCAGGAGACCCCCTCGCCTTCCTCGGGCGAGGGAGATATAGGTATATGAGGATTATCCAACGATAAAGGGGGGGGGGTCATGACCCCCGTGACCCCCCCTCGGACCGCCACTGTGCATCGTTAATAGCCACACTTGATCAAGATTCCAGCCGACCCAAAATTGTCAAAGAGCAGGATGTGATGAGAAAAATATTAGCATCTTCATCATAATTTTCTGTATCTACTTGAATAGGAGAACCGTAAATACCCACTTTAGAGAACGAGACTCTAGAGAATGTTCTATTTCCAGAGTCTATTTTATCCCGACAGTAAAAAAATACTAAAGTGATTTCGAGTGTCACTTCAGTTAATTTGAAGACGATTTTAGAACAATTTTACCTCTCAACGACCTTTATTTTATTTATAACTAGCTTTTATAACTTGTCTTCTCTTTGGATAAATAAATATTTGAGTTCATTCTAAAATTAAAGTCTACGATGTTCTGCCTAGCCTTTTCCCAATTATGTTGGGGTCAGCTTTTAGTCTAACCAGATGCGGCTGAGTACCAGTATTTTACACGGAGCGACTGCCATCAGACCTTCGCAACCCAGTTACTGGACAGTGCCGATATCCTAAGGTTAGACCGGTTATCAGACTATCGGTCTTCTGACTTCCCGTAACAACTGTCATAGGTATTCGTATGACACCCGGGACAAACTATTTAACGTGCTCTCCGAGGCACTGAGGGATTTAGATGTATAACGAACGGTCACCCATCCACGGAGTGACTGCGGCAAGCGCAGCTTAACCTCGTAAATCGTGTGATCCGCGCTGTTGGTAATTAGCGACAAGATTCTCGATTCTACGATGTATAATATCAAAATTCAGTAAACGTTTGATATACCTGGTACAGTCAGAAGCAATCATTTCTGTCTACCGACGGATTTGAGACTGCAAATATTAGCTATCTGACTATGGATAGAACCACAAAACAGATAGGTACAGAAGTCAATCACATGTATGTACTTCACTTTTCATACCTACGCTCGGCGGTCGCTCTATCTATATATCTATCTCTCTCAAGCGCGTGGCACTCGCGCTTGCACTCACTCGCACTCTAGTCTCAAACAGTCCGAGATATCGTGTCCGTGAGCAGTGTCTATGTGTGCGTTGCTCGAGCGCACTCGTATGTAGATTGACTTCTGTACCTATCTGTTTTGTGATAGAATGGTTAAATACATGCCTTTGTTATAGCCGTACTACCCATACTCATATTTTATTGTTGTAGCCATAATTATAGTCTATATGATATCAAGTTGGTTTTTATTATTTACTAGTGACCTGCCCCGGCTTTGCACGGGTGCAATGTAGATACTAATGTGGGGCATATAAACCTTCCTCTTGAATCTATCTAATGCTGAAAACTGCATTAAAATCCGTTGCGTAGTTTAAAAGATCTAAGCGTACAGACAGCGGGAGCGATTTTGTTTTATACTATGTAAAGATAATTAGATGACCCGGTGAACTTCGTACCTACCACCTAACATATATTTTTTTTCCTTATTTTCTTTTTTCCTAATCCTCATACACTGTTTCTAGGCGAAAAAACAAAAAAAAAACAAATTGTCGAGCCATTTTCGAGTTTTTGCGAGACTAACGCAGCGGCATGAATTTGTATGCTAAAGTAAATATTTCTTTAATATTATGTTCAATCATGTTACATAGAATAATAATAGCCGATTTTAGTCAGATAAAACATGGAAAAAATATCAAAATTTTATGGGTGGAAACGAAATCATGTAATTCCTTCAAACCTCGTGATTTACTGCTGACATAGATTAACACTGCATAAAATACTTTTGGATTCAATAAAAAAATAATTACAAGGAGTAAACATATTGTGTTCTTAACGTGAGGCATTTTAGCGCCCCGAGTGAATTGCGCGGCTATCGCTTGCCGCGCGGTCATTTGACTCGGGTCGCTAAAATGTCTCACGTTAAGAACACATGTTTACTTCTTGTAATTTATTTTTTATTGAATTCGAAAGTATCCCATGCAGGGTTAATCTATGTCAGCAGTACATCACGAGGTTCGAAGGTATTACATGATTTCGTTTACACCCTGTAGTAACAGGTATAATAAGGTGAATTTAATTATCAGTGTATTCATTGTTAATTAACCAGGCCCGGCGGAAAAGTAACCAAAAACCTTGTAAAATACAACAACAGTGGAAAAATAACATCCTCTTAAAACATTTCCAACAAGACCCATAATTAACAGTGATTGGCTTTTCCGAAAAGAAAATAATGAAAAACTCTGATTATTTACTAAAATAATTGGGAATACGGATAACAAAGCAAAGTTTATTGTGTATACACAGTCGAAAGGCAGGTACCGTTACTTCCTAAAAAGATGTATATTATGTCGTAGGGTAATCGGAAAAATCGAATCTCTGCGATAATCCTAGGTCCATTGCAAAAATCCCAGTTTTATTAGGATTGGAAACATGAACGTTGATTGGCTAATCTAAGATTCGATTTATATCGTCTTTATTCTGGTTGGTCAGATCATGGTTCTTCACAAAAATCTATAGACAGAAAAGTGATAACAATCATATCAATCAATCAGTGCTCATAACGAGAGCTGTATTCGCGATTTAAGTTACTAAGATAAGCCAAATGTTTGCAAAGATCCTGAATATTCCTCGGATAGTTACGAAAATCTGTCTTAGATTCCAAATATCCGGTCCTATGCAATCGTCCTAGGATTATCGCAAAGATCCTATTTTTCTGATTATCCTACGACATATAGGTACAACTATTGTGCCAACCAGTTCGGAGCAGATAATGAAACTGAGATTACAATGGACAACAACTTAATTAAACGTTGTGATAAAAAAACATAACAACATCAAGCCTGTATTCCTCGAAGGGTTAGGTAAAGGTGTATAGTAACACCCTCATTTCGCCCTTATTTTTAAGTCCCATTTAATAGGGGGTGAGCCTATTGCTTTCAACCGGGCACAAATCCAAACTCCGACCTGCTACTGAAGAATTCCACAAGGAAAAACCCATTAACATTTTGCCCGACCTGGGGGTCGAACCCAGGAGCTCACGATCAGCAGTCGCGCTTGCTACCATTTGACCAACAAGGCAGTTAAAAAAAAACTTCCTTAAAAATGTCTTTATCAACAAGTTCGGTGTAAACTCTTCACACAATCGCTGCTTTTATAACAAACTCTATACAATGTCTATAATATATTTTTATCTACAATAGTGACAATAAAAATACGGTCGAATGTGGGGAAATTCTATCGTCAGGGATTTGGAACCATTCACAGTACCCCCAAGGCATGGAAGTATGTACCTACATAGTAACAATAGCTTTGGGAAATAAAGCCATTGAAAATAATGTATTGTAACATAAAACATTTGGAAAATAAAAACATTTCTTAGTACCTATAGTCTGTGAAAAGAATTGTGTCGAGTTTGTGTTCACAAGAATATCATATTCTAGGTATAGTCATAATAACACATAACAAGCCTATTACTGTCCCACTGTTGGGCACGGGCCTCTTCTCAGAATGAGAAGATTTTGGACCTTAGTCCACCACGCTGACCTGGTGCGGGTTGGCGGATTACACACACCATTGAGAACTAAAGCAATAATAAAATCGCTTACGAGAAGGATAAAGAAATTTACTATCAAGACTTGGCACACGAGATTGTCGTTCTGTGGGGAGGCTCTCGTTGGGCAGATGAGTCAAGGGCCTGATACAGAAAGCGGTATTTCTGGACACGGCGCGTATTGTTAGGGAGTTCCTCTCTCTGAGGCCCTGATCACCGGTAGCTTAGACCCTGTTCCCGAAGCCGGTGGGCTACTATATTTTGCATTTTTAAATATTTTTTTTATAATTTTAATAGAAATACTAGCGGCCCGTCCCGGCTTCGCACGGGTGGATATTTTTCCCGTCTTTGCATTATTTTTCATTTATGCTCCGCTCCTATTGGTCGTAGCATGGTGTTATGTAGCCTATAACCTTCCTCGATAAATGGACTATCCAACACAAAAATAATATTTCAATTCCTGAGATTAGGGCGTTCAAACAAACAAACTCTTCAGCTTTATAATATTAGTATAGATTTAAAAATGTATTAATTTATATATTGTATTTAATGAATAAAGGAAATAATAAATTGCTTAACATTTAGTCCGGGAGCCAAACAACCGAATTTCATGTTTTGGTAATATTCGGTGTTATAGGTAGTTTATTACAGTCAACATAATAATTTATGATGATAAACTTTTGCTATAAACAAGGTATCATTGGCATGTTGTCAAATTAGTTACATTATGTTCAAAGTTTGAAGCTCGATGGTACTATTACTTTCACTACAGGCTTCACACATAATTCAAGGATTGGAGTAAGTAGATTTCCAGTTACAAATTATATTCTATTAGGTCCCCACCTATGAAATCAGCGTTTTGTATGGAGAATTTTAAAGAAGTTGCATTTTTCATACTAACATTTTCTTAATTTATTTAACAACTATGAACACTAATGTTTTAAAACTTTTATGCACTAATGTTTAAAAACTAAGACAACGTATGCCACTTAGATTATGCGACAAAAATAAGTTTTGACTAAGTTAAAACAAAAATAGTGGTCATTTCTGCTAACAAAAAGAGGAGTCATTTTTAAGGTATTTTTTATGTTGAGAAAACTATAACTAATAAGGTTTTTTTACGATTGGTAGTTGGCTATGATGGTCATTATTCGATATAATATCAAGCAATTGATGAATATTTTAAATCATAGCAGTGACGAGGTTCTCTATTTGTGATAAAAAAACGCCAATTTCATAGGTGGGGACCTAATATTAATAATTTAATACCTACCTACAGTAATCTTGTAAATTCACAACTTTCAAAAATAAGGATTTTATTCCTTTATGCAATTTCAATCAACAAATTAACTCACCAATCGCTGTATTCTGCTGGTCAATGTCCCTAGTTGCTGAACTGATCCCTAGTTGAAAATACCACCAGTTTACGACAGACATTTATTTATTGACTAGAAAAAGCAGAGTCTGGAGTCAGATCTATCCTGTGAATTTTATTCTAAAAACCAATTGTAAACTCAAAAAAGTACCCCATAGTAATAAATGCTATCCTATATTTAAAAAAAAACAATACTACCGCAAACCCTGTCTCTGCTTCGATGTTTACAACTTGCCCAAGTTAAAGCAGATACAATATATTAGATATATATCTATATTTCATACAATTTAATTTAGTGGCGATCGTTGCGACACTTATGACGCAACCCTACCCTCTATATTAACAATACCAGCACGTAACTATAAATTGGCATTCCTCTCGGCGAAAATGAAAATGCCGAAAGAAACATGGAATACGAAAAGCGTTTACATGCAGAAGAATTTGCTATCTAACCCTTCATATGCTACATCAATATTTCCTATATTGATGTAGTCATGCTGCCAGTACAGAAATAGGTTAACTTTTTTACCTTCATTCAAGATAATCTAATATTCGGCACGAGTATCATCCAAATATCTTGGGATACGTAAATTTAAAAGATATATACACATAGCGTGATTCAGACGGAACTTTCTTTCATGTAAGTACCGTTAAAAAAATCCCTTAAAAATAAACTTTTAAGTTAAACGGTTTTATCTTGCAGTACCTCTGCAGCATCAGGATTTGAGGGTGAAGGTTGGAATTATTATAAGGTTGTATTGTCATGGGAATTGAATATGTGTGCGAAGTTTTAGGAGAATCGGTTAAGTAGATGTATTTGAAAAATCTGTCGCAAGATTTGATTCAAACAAATAAACAAATATACGAGGTGAAGTTAATTAAAACCGTTTAAAAACAACATAGTTATAATTTTCCGTAAAAAATAAGCCACCCCCTCTCTATCTGTGGGAGTCATAAAAGGAATCAGAAATTATTTTTAACCGACTTCCAAAAAGGAGGAGGTTCTCAATTCGACTGTTTTTTTGTATGTTTGTTCCGCGATATCTTTGCTAATTGTGAATCGATTTTAATGTTCTTTTTTTGTCTGAAAGAGTATTCTTTCGAAGTGGTCCAATTTAAATTTGGTGAAGATCTGATGAAGAACTTCGGAGATAGACAATTTGTTTTTTTGTTAAAAAGTTAATTTCTATTCGACTGCTTGTAGATGATCTTGCGGATCGTTTCTACGTAACCGGGCCGTTATTGGCGCGACCTGAAGTGTCTCCAACCAATGGGGACGAAAGTTAAATACTTAAAACTAAGACCCATGTTACACTATCACATATTCATCATATAAATATGATGCCATATCTGTCAAATTCTATGATCATAGTTATATGACGCTGTTCTTCATATCCACATATTACACTTATGATCATATAAACGTCATACTTAATCAAGATGGATAACGATTGAGCCGTGTTTTCCGTTGCTATGAGTGCAATTTTATTAATTGCATTAAAAAAGAAGATAAAAACGGTTTAGAAAAAAACAAAAAATAAACGACGTATTTGGGTTCTAACCCCCTCTTTACCCATGATCTATCATAGGTAAAGAGAGGGGTTCATAACTCCTTACTCGAAGAACTTAGATTGGAAGATAAAAAATGTAATAATAATATTAATTAATATTTTTGTTGTTTCGATATTCCAGTCGAAATTCTTGTATTTCGACGCCATTTTTGAGATTCGACGGATATATGATCATATTTGTACGCTTGCTGTCAAATAGGGTCCCATAACTATGATCATAGATAATATGAATCATATGTAGTTATTACACCGTCATAGGTTCTTCATATTAAAATGAATCGTACATCTATGATCATATTTCTATGATAATGTAATATGGGCCTAAGCTAACTCGGCGAATATTCGAAAAATATTAACAAAAATTGAGAACGTCATTAGCATCATCGCAAACTTAAGAATGTAGATGTTTAATACTATAATTATGATAACGAAAACTGAAACTATACCACTGCCGTTAAGCAATAAGACAAGAATAAAAACAATCTGACAATACTATAACGTTAACAACCCGGGAGAAGAATGATTTGTTAAAATAATGTTAAAAAATTTCGAATATTCACCCAACTACTACTACTAACATCATGATTACTAGCAACAACAGCACTAAGGGCGACCCCTAATATGACTCGGATCTCGGCGTTGCTAGCGGGAGGACTGGAAGGGAGACAGCTTGATGAGGGCTGAGCACAGCACAGTGGATCAGGGTGAGCTCGAAGGAATACGCAGTAGCGTCTTCTTTTCTACTCGTTCTTCTTCTTCCTGCCCTTATCCCACACTAGGTAGGGTCGGCACAACATGTATTTCATAAATCCATGTTGTTAAAGGTTTTGGCTTATTGTTTTATGTCCGGCCACCTGCCTGACGTCAACCCTCCTTGGGAATACACGTTGAGCGTTCGTGCGGGTGATCCAATGTGCTTGCTGATATTGTGCACTGGGTCCGAAATTATATGCTTGTCAATCTTATTGCCGACAACTTAGTAGACTATGTTCTTCTTGGTGGGATATATTTCAAGTTCCTCGACCCACTCATTCAGTTTTACTAGTGACTTTGGTTCTGACACATCATAAACTAATATAGCACCGTGAGCGTCTCTGTAAAAACTGCTGTCTGTCTTCTTTTCTACTCATATTAAGATAATAATCACCAATCTGTCTGCCAACTGCCATCTGTGATCATGATAAAATCTCTGATCGTTCATTGTACTGGTTATTGGGAAACCCATGTTCACCAGTGGACGTTTAAGGACTATAAACAATGATCACCTTGCCTTCCATACAGGATTGGAGATCGATCCCGACCCACACCTCAGACTTTTCGAATTCATGTTCTGCCTAGCCTTTTCCCAACTACATTGGGGTCAACTTCCAGTCTAACCAGATGCGGTTGAATACCAGTATTTTACACGAAGCAACTGCCATGACTCTGCAACCCATTTACGGGGTATGGTCAGACTTTCGGGCTTCTGATTTCCCGTAACAACTGTCATAGGTATTCGTATGACACCCGGGACCGACTGTTTAACGTGTTCTGAGGCACCGGAGACTTTTCAAATTCACGTGCGGATCAAAATTACTGGAAGCGCGCGTTCCCACTATGTTGTGACGATTAATTTAGCGTTGGACTACTGTCGTCTCTTGCTGTTCCCATTATAACGACTGTTTGTCGTCAATTTTTTTTATCGTTAGCGACTATCATATCTAACTGTTCCCATTGGATCACAGCGACATTTTATCGTTGAACAGTCTATATAGTCGTAACAACGACACATGATTTGCCGTCACGATGTCGTGACGTTTTCTTATAGTTTTACGACTGTCGTGCTAGCCGTTCCCATTGACTTGACAATATGTCGTCACTGCAAAAACAAGTCGTGAACGACAGTTAATCATGTCGTCTTATATGTGAACACCTCCATTTAAATATATAAGCCACGACACTTAAAACTACACGACTATCTGTCGTCACGAGAAAGTGGGAACGTGGCTTTAGACCTTAACATCGCTTTTGAATAAAAGATTTCTGTATATGTATAGACCACATTATTTAAATTTCTGTGGTATAGACGTAATTGTTCACGAGTGTACCGCTCAAAGGTAAGTGTGCAGTCAATTCTAGATATAGGGCATAAAGGCTTGAGAGGGCTATTTCCTGGATGTGCCATTACTTGCCAAGTGCTTCCTAGGAGCCTTGAGTGTACCTGTAGTGTTTGGGTCCGGTGGGTTGACATTACGTAATGCTGTTAGTTCTAGTACCTGATGCTGGTAGTTCTTCTACCTGAGCTTTGACTGTGAGTTAGAGTAAACTAACAAAATGCGACAAAATACACACTTTGCAATGCAAATTTGACTCACATTAGCCTGTGTACATTCAAATCAAATCAGGGACTTCCTAATAGACCGTATTAACAAGCATAAGCTTCCCATTATTCGGCAACTGCTGGGTACGGGGCTCTACTTAGAATGAGAAAGGTTTCATCCACCATGCTGGCCTGGTGCTGGTTATCAGACTACACACACCATCGAAAAATAAGATAGTCAAATTGTGATCCGAATATGAATTCGAAAAATCAGAAGTGCGGGTCGGGATCAAATTCCAATCCATCTGCATGGAAAGAAAATGTTCAATCGCCATCTGTCACTGCCTACACTGCTGCAGTAGCTGATGATAATGATAGAATTATAAATTATTGGTAGATTTAACTGCCTCGTTGGTCTAGTGGTGGCAGGCGTGACTGCTGATCGTGAGGTCTTGGGATCGATCCCCAGGTCGGGCAAAGTGTTATTGGGTTTTTCTATGTGGAATTCCTCAGTAGCAGCCCGGAGTTTGGGTTTCTACCCCGTTGATGGTAATAGGTTCGTCCCCTATTACATGGAACCTAAACATAACAGCTAAATGAGGGTGTTAACTATACACTTCTGCCCAACCAACATTAATCTCGAACATTAATAACTATTCGCTTACATAAATGCTGTGTCGTATCACTAATACTTCCAGGCTGATGAAACCCTAAATGAGATAGAATATTTGAAACACGAACTTTGAAACTGAAACAGTACGTTAAGCTCTCGAGATGAGGCCTTTATCTCGCATTCCCGTGTGTTACAAGTTGAAATTAAAACTACCATGTATTGTAACAGAGTTAATTCAAAAGGGTCTTCTTCTTTTCGTGTGGTTAGTGACTAACCTGGTGTCAGAGTTTATGCCGTCCATGGGCCTCTGACTTGGCTTCACATGCCGTCGAGAAATATCTCTCAAGCATGCCTGTTTCCTCACGATGTTTTCCTTCACCGTTTTTAAGCAAGTGATAATTATACAATACGCACATGAATCCGAAAAGACAGAGGTGCGTGCCTTGGGTTCAAACTCGAGACCTATGACTTGGCAGTTTGACGGTCAAACCACTAGGCTATCACTGCTTCGAAAGGGTTAGAAAGGATAACAAAATTGACTAAACCTCTGAAACATCTGGCAAAGATAGTTGATTAAAAAGTTTTACACTCTACTGACCTAACGAAGATACTAATGCAATTCCCGGTACGTGCCAAAGGCGTAACACTAGAGAAGTACAGGTACATTCCACAAATTCCGGAACTCTTTTGTGCTGAGGACGCGGTTTTAATCGGTAGGAGTCCGACATTCTCCTCCACTTCCCGCGGACTGAGGGTGTTCATAAGAATTTCCACTCGAAAAAAAAATACTAATAAAAACTTAAATAATAGAACTGGAATTAAGACGGCAGTTGCTTTGTGTGATAATTATTTACAGAAGACACTACAAACAAAACAGATAAGTACAGAAGTCGATCTACATACAAGTGCGCTCGAGCAACGCACACATAGACACTGCTCACGGACACCATATCTAAAACTGTTTGGGACTAGAGTGCGAATGAGTGCGAGCGCGAGTGCCATGCGCTTGAGAGAGATAGACATATAGATAGAGCGACCGCCGAGTGTAGGTATGAAAAGTGAAGTACATACATGTGATTGACTTCTGTACCTATCTGTTTTATGCTACAAAGTCACAGGACCAAGCCACATCTGACGGAAGATACGTCGTCGATCTCCCGCCGGTACAAATAATTCCATAAAAAAATCTCATACCGTACACATTCGACCAAAGATGCGTTACTAAAATTCCTCGTGTAAATTACGCGACGGAAGATCGGCGACGTATCTTCGGAAGATACATCCCTTCTAATTAGTATCATGACGTTGCATTATAAAAGAAAGCAGATGTGTATGAAGATGATCAGTAGAACCAAAAGTTACGAAATAAATGGTAAGCTTCAGATCCTTTTGGCAAAGACAAGGCCGGACTGGGACCTGAAATCGGCCCGGGAATTTGAAAGACGGTCGGCCCAATGCTGGCAAAAAAAAATCATTCCCAAGCGATTAGACGGACGACGTCTTTTTTAAACACTCCCCTCACTCTTTCTCCTGTATCTTGGGTGTTTTGTGGCTTCTTTTTCAAGCGATAGGCAATTGTTGGACAAGCTTTTTTTTTAGACGTTCCCCTCACTCTTTCGATTTCTCCGACTGTGTGACCGGCCCACTGATTTCCCCGTATGGCCAGTCTGGGCCTGGGCAAAGGTGATATTGGCAACAGTCCAGCATAACACTAGATAAAAAAAGAAAATCCCATTGTTTTAACGAACCGTAGAAAATGATAAGCATTCTGCGAAGAAAGGTGTTTCATGTAGCTGACAGTAGGTTCGTTATCTGTTGGCGTGGAGCCAACATCTAAGATATGGAAGAACAGTATTGTTGTATATAGTGTGTAAACGAAATCATGTAATTCCTTCAAACCTCGTGTTGTACTGCTGACATAGATTACCCTGATCTGATGGATTCAATAAAAAAATATTACAAGAAGTAAACAGCAGTCGAACATCACGAGGTTTGAAGTAATTACATGATTTCGTATCCGATACTGAGTACATAGATGTAGGACCTCATTTATCCTATTCCTCAGCACCTGTATTTGGAACTTCAACTTAGCTAAATGGTTCTGACCATCAATAAAATATTTAACCTCATCTATTTTGTCGCTAATATCCAACAAACATTACACATGAACCTTATTTCTAAGACTTGCTAGCCGTTGTCTTCTGAATAGTGGTTTTATTTAATCATCGAATTGATTGATGTAACGGTTTTTACAACAAAACTCCTTAAATCAAATCAATGACATCATATGGCACTACTACGTCATTGGAGGCAAAAGGCAATTTTGATCTTTGTTATCAAATAATTAACTATAATTTTCCATGCATTGGTCTGTTCCGTTCAACAGTTTGAAAAGGTAACATGTACCCGCGATGTGGGAAAGGAATGAATATGAAAACTGACGAACTTATTTATTCCCCTACTGTACATATGTACATACATAAACTCACGCCTTTTTTTCCATGAGGTTAGGCAGAAACTGTAGAACGCCACACGGCCACATGCTACGATCCTTACATGCTCCTTTCGCTTCATCCACATTCATACATCTTGTCATAGATGCACGCCGGTTGAGAGTACTACGCACCTGTCCTTTGTGTATAACATCACCAATAACATCGATGTATGTCCTGCTAGGGTGTCCTATAGTTTTAAGAAATCGAAGGACTCCTTTGTTCCATAGAGTAACAACCGTTAATTCACTCACATGCATACGAACACACGCACGGACGCGCTAATACACACACACACACACAAATGATCACGCGCACACACTCTCGCACACGCGCACACACACACTCGCGTACACGCTTATTTTAGATCCAAACTAATATATTATCATAAGTACCTATTGTTTACATCATAACTTCTTGAATGTTTAATGTGCTGCGCTGGCAGATCACAACAATTAATTTGCTTATATCCTGCAATGATTGGGCCACCAAGATACAGGCTGTGCCTAGTTTGGGGCCCATCGCTACTTCCAAAATAGTTTTCTGTATATTTCTTGATGTAATCTCTTTTTGTGATTTATGCTAGACTGTGATTTTTAAACAAATAAAAAAATAAATAAAATAAAAAAATAAAGTAATCCAAATAATTCGCCGTACTTATTAACATTTTAAGCAAGACGATTTTTGGCGACAAACCAAAATAACACTAGATGAGAAAATAAATCCTTATTGTTTTAACGTATTGTACAAATTGATAAACATTCAGAGAAGAAACGTGTATCAATTTAGCTGACAGTAAGTTCCTTATCTGTTGGCACGGAGCCAGCACCTAAAATATGGAAGGATTGTGTATCTTCATATTCCGTATCTCCTTCTATAGTATGCAAGACAGCAAATGTAGGGTGTACTAACTCAGTAGTTATTTGCATAAGTAGTAGGAGTACCGCAGATACCACGAGAATACTAGTTACGCCTAAAATACTCGACTAGATCTTTCTTGGCTCATTTTTGGTTTATTACTTTGTTTTTGTCACGCCAGTAAGATTGTGGAGAATACCGCCGTTCGTCCGTTTGTTATATTCTTTAACATCGTTACAGGCACGCGTGTGAAGAGATTGTCTGACAAGTCATCTCGTAAGATTTGTTGATATTTACGAGACTCATATTTGCTGAGCCTGAAATAAACTTAGGTGTTTTTTTACGTTACTTATTATTATATACCTAAAATATACAACAGTAAAGACCATATTTTTTTGGCTCAGGCCAATAAAATATTTCAATCGCCTAATCGTTTTTAAAAGAAATAAATTGAAGACAAGTGTGTTCTGCTTAGCCTTTTCGCAACATGTTGAGGTCAGCTTCCAGTCTAACCAGATGCGGCCGAATGCCAGTATTTTACACGAAGCAACTGCCATCAGAATTCCGCAACCCAGTTACTGGGTAATGCCGACATCCTAAGATTTGACCGGTTGTCAGAGTTTCGGGCTTCCGACTACCTGTAACGACTGTCATAGGTATTTGTATGACACCCGGGACCAACGGTTTAACGTGCTCTCCGAGGCACGGAGGGTCTCGATTTGTAACAAACGGTCATCTGATCTACAGACTGATCGCGGCAAGCGCAACTTACCTCGTAAATCGTATGATCTGCGCGGTTGGTAATTAGCCACTAGAAATTGAAAACAAGTATTTTTACCAAATAAAAATCTCATCTTAACAATTTAACACAAACTTTCTTAAAATCTACATCTAAGATGTTTCATTACTAAGATTTGTTTAGGTACCATAAACTTCCAGTAATGTTTCAAGAGCTTTTGCTAACGATCTCCGTCATCTGTAGACATTAGTTAAGTAAACTTTAAGTTAATTAACAAGAATACGGATTCCCAAATCAATCTTCTGAGTTTGCAAATGACTTTAAGGATGAAATTGTAGAATTTAAAATAAATATGTAACAAACTCCCTGTTACCTTCTTTTCGTGTGGTTAGTGACTACCCTTGTGTCAGAGTTAATGCCACCCATGGGCCTCTGACTTGGCTTGCCGGCTTCCTCACGATGTTTTCCTTCATCGTTTCTAAGCTTGTGATAATAATTATACAATACGCACATGAATCCGAAAAGTCAGAGGTGCGCGCCTTGGGTTCAAACTCGAGACCTATGACTTGGCAGTCCACCAGTCACACTACTAACGCCATGTTATGACGTATCTCCATATAAAAGAATATAGAATAATGACCCCCTCTCAAAATTAGCTGTACCTATTATTAAGAAATTATCCATACTTTTTTAATTACGAATTTTAATACACCGCGTTTTAAGATTGACCAAGATAGACAGTCATTTTTCATGTGAAACAATTTTAATTTCCCAAAAGACTCGATGGAAGAACTAACTTGCATCAGAGTTCTAAAAGTAGGTTAAATTTAAAATTCGTTCTAAGAATAATTCAAAAAAGTTACGTCAGAGATATTTAATGCATAAGTTCTCGTTATATTTAACAAAAGTGTAAGCCTTGAAGAGGATTTTAAAAATCATCATAGCAGAGCATGCTATTTTAATAAAAGATGTTTTAAAATAACCGTTTGCTGGAATAAAAGGCAAAATAGTGAAGTAATTGTACTCACCAGTTAGTTCAGCGACTCTTCAAAATGGCACCTGAAAGCAAACAATCCAATTAATTGGATGCTACACTACTAACAACACTTCTATACTCGCAGTCCGATAATTGAACACTATTTATGTGGAATTTGCACATTAATTGCTTTACCAATAGCCCATTAAGGGTCTAATGTTTGTTATATGAGGATGTTAAGCTGATTATTGTGAAGAAGAAAATGGATGAAATTATTTTCAACCTGCGTAAACATTGTAATTATAACAACGAAAAAAAATACACTTCTAAAATAATTCATAATTCTTGCCCAGGAGTGGGAAAGTAAAGGCTGACATAAAAAAAAACTCTGATGGTTGAAACAACGTTTCATCTCACCAATCTAACTCATAAAGATGAACAAACAAATAAAAATATTACAATAAATTGGGCCGTGTTATGCAATAATGTGTCAACCCAAAAAAATATGAATTTTGTGTTAACGTCATTTGTTCTTGTGGTAGATCTATACTCAACGCTTGAAAAATACCCAGAACTGTAGTAAATTTAATAGAGCGTCTATCAAAAAAATCTTAATGCAATTAGTTTTTTTTCAAGCGTTGGGTAGACCTATCACTATAACTAGATGGCATTAACACAGAACTAATATTTTTGTGAGTTGACACATTATTGCATAACACAGCTCAATTATGATTCAAAGTTTTGTGCTTTCAGCGGTTAATTTCATGATCCAACTACCACCTTTCATAATATCTTTAACTTTTTATAAAGACAACCTGTTATGAACACTCATTAAAAAAAGTTAGACATTTAAAACAGCTTGGCATAAAAATGGAATATGAATCCTTAATCCAATTCTCGCTTAGCTGAGTTTAATGGGACCTTTCTCTCCCAACTTTTTTCAGTACCTTCCACACGACACGTTTCTCTGAATTTCTTTTGAATTATTTGACAGTCCATAAATTTGTCGTACGGTCGTTGACTAATGTCTTATCTTTGACAATCTTTTGCCACATCCCTGGGGTTCGACTTAATATTTTCAACGTTATTTCTACACGGCACCTCTAATTTATCAAACTCTGCCAATATTTTACCCTGGCCCTTTTTCTTGCCTCCTGATAAATTATCTTCCTTCTTTTAATGGTTATGATGTGAAATATTGAGTGTTTCTCGGATATGAATAGGGGCCACTTAAGTTTTTCGATTTAGGCAGATGGTGTTAAGATATGACTGGAATCATGGTATCAATATTATGTACGTATCGCTAATCCCAAAATGTTGTACGTACAAGTTACTAATTAACTTGGTCAATTTAGGCGCTCACTTTTCACTATGACTTCTATTCTTAATTTAAAAAGGCGTAACGTACTAAATAGTGACACTATACTTCTGACTAATGTTCAATCCTGCATTATTATTAAAATAGTTGGGAGTATTCACTTTAGTTACCTATAATCATATTTTATAGAACTGCGAACCTATGTTGAAGCTATTACGGCCCTATGCTGTGAATCGAGCATGAGAAAGCTAAAACGATAAAAGCCATTTACACACCCATTCTTATTGAAAGAAAACGATTTAGAGAAACTTCAAGTGAAGGCTATTACGTTGTACATGAATGTAATGGTTTTAAAACGATTTTCCATTCGACTGTTATTTCTGCAAATTACCAAAATCGCGTGTTGTTTTTGCTCTTCCATTACAATTCAATTATCGATACGATCAAAACAGCCAGGATTTCTAGAATCGAATAGAATGTAATAACCGATTCTACAAAAACTCTTGGAAATGATTCGAACGTAGATAGAAACGTAATGATGGAGCCGGAATAAATTGAAAATGCAGATGAAAAATTCATTTCAGTACCGAAGGATTTCCGCGCATTGAATAGAATTCTGAATGGAAAGTACATTTTGAAAATATTTCCATATTTTGTTTTGGGATGAAAGGAAATCTGCATTTTGGTTTCGACCGTCCGCTAATCCATACCACGGATAGCCGGCTGAATAATATAGTAGAAAACAAAAACGCCCTTAATGATCGCGGGTCTTCATTAGAAGATGACGCACTGAGAATAATGGGAACTTGGGTTGTTACTATTATATAAATGGTAGATAAGAGGCGTACTCATCTAACTGCCCGGTGGCAAGCGCGACTGCTGATCGTGAGGTCCTGGTTTCGATCCCCAGGTCGGGCAAAGTGTTATTGGGTTTTTTCGTTTGAAATCCCTCAGTAGCAGCCCCGTGTTTAGATTTGTGCCCAGTTGATGGCAATAGGCTCGCCCCCTATTACATTGGACTTACCTAAACATACCTAATGGTGAAATGAGGGTGTTACTATACACCTCTGCCTAACCCTTCGGGGATGACAGGCGTGATGTTATGTTATATACGCGTCTAATTGATAAAAGTAAAGGTATTCACGACTACTTTCTTTGGTCCTTTGGCTTATTTTACTAGCGACCCGCCACTACTTGGTACCATTGATGCCGAATTTTTCATTAAACACTTGAAGTTTTCCGCCAAAAATCGTGTTAACTCATCTAGCTGTGTTCTCACGGCTCCGCCCGTAGCCTATGTTACTCAGAGATAATGTAGCTTTCTAACGGCAAAAGAAGTTTTGAAATCAGTCCAGTAGTTTTTAAGTTTATTCGTTACATACAAAAATACAAATCTCTCCTCCTTATAATATTATATAGATACACATAGTCTGATCACAAGTGATACCTTCTTTGAGGAATGTGATGACTGGACGTCTAGTCTGACTGTACTTAGGACGTCTAAGGCGTAACAACAAAACTGAGTTTATATTAGGTACCTATGAAATCAGCGTTTTGTATGGAAATTATTAAAGAAGTTGCATTTTTCATACTAACATTTTCTTAATTTATTTAACAACTATGAGCACTAATGTTTTAAAACTTTTATGCACTAATGTTTAAAAACTAAGATAACGTATGCCACTTAGATTATGCGACAAAAATAAGTTTTGGCTAAGTTAAAACAAAAATAGTGGTCATTTCTGCTTAAAAAAAAGAGGAGTCATTTTTAAGGTATTGTTTATGTTTCGAAAACTATAAGTAATAAGGTTTTTTTACTATTGGTAGTTTTCTGTGATGGTCATTATTCGAAATAATATCAAGCAATTGATGAATATTTTAAATCATAGAAGTAACGAGGTTTTCTATTTGTGAGAAAAAAACGCCAATTTCATAGGTGGGGACCTAATATTTTAATATTCAACGTATGAATCCGATTAAAACATAACACGTGCGAACCGAATACGGATACGAGTAAAAGGCACTCTCTTCTAACATAGCTCAAAATATTACTTCGCTCCAAAATAAAAAACAACTACAAAACTAAGTAGGTAGATAAGCGCCCTACTCTGAAAATTTCATTTTCGATAAAAGCGCGATGCACCGCCTGCTTAATAAAAATATTATGATAGCGGCAGCTGGCCGGCTAACATCGTCGGGTATTTACAAAATTTGAAATTTTCGATAACGGTCGATGAGCCTAAAAGTCTTTGATGAAAGGACAGAAAACACGTTGGTGTTTAAAAAAAACTCTTCTTTTTCGTTAGAAAGTTGCTTTTAGCGTAGCTTTATATCACAGCAGCTAAGAGCGGTTACAAACTGGCAATAAAGAGGTTGTAAGTTGCATTATTGCAATGAATCCGCATGGTAAAAATATACAGAGTGTAAACGAAATCATGTAATTCCTTCAAACCTCGTGATGTACTGCTGACATAGATTAACCCTGCACAGGATACTGTTGGATTCAATATTTTTTTTTACTAAAAGTAAACATGTGTTCTTAACGTGAGGCATTTTAACGCTCTGAGCGAATTGCACGGCTATCGCTCGCCACGCGGTCATTTAACTCGAGGCGCTAAAATGCCTCACGTTACGAACACATGTTTACTTCTTGTAATATTTTTTTTATTGAATCCAAAAGTATTCCATACAGGATTAATCTATGTCAGCAGTACATCACGAGGTTTGAAAGAATTACATGATTTCGTATACACTCTATTACTATTTAGCTAAATTGAAGGACACTAGCAGTATGAAAATCATAGTATTAATACATAACACAATTAACCCATTACTGTCCCACTGGTGGGCACGGGCCTCTTCTCAAAATGAGAAGGGTTTTGATCCACACATGACTTCGAATAGTCAAAGGTGCGGGCCGGGATTGAACACAGACCCCCCTGCGTAGAAGGTAAGCGTTCAACCGCTAGGCTATCACTGCCTTTTGATATAAGGAGGAATAAAACTATTTAAAAGGAGAAACACGGGTAGTTAAATTATAATATTGTAATATTACATAACTCCGGCTTCGTGCGCTTATCAATTTCGATTCTTCTTCTTCCTGCCCTTATCCCACACTAGGTGGAGTCGGCACAACATGTACCTATTTCATAAATCCATGTTTTTAGAGGTTTTGGCTTATTTTTTTATGACCGGCCGCCTGCCTGACATCGACCCTCCTTAGGAATACTCGTTGCGCCGTCGCGCGGGTGACCCAATGTGCTTGCTGATATTATGCACTGAGTCCAACTTTAACATTGTTCACGTCCATGACTTTACATTTGTAGTTAATTCCGATTGTAGCTAAAATTATGCCGGATTTACCCACACCGAACTTGCACTTCACAATTTCTCAATGTAAAAAAAAATACGCGATAAATAAATTTTATAAAATATGACATTGTTATTTATGTTGCCACGGCAACCTAAATAATTAAACTTGTTATTATTATCAATTTCGATTAGGTCACTTAATAAGTCGCATAATTTGTACAAATTCGGAAACACGAACGTTGCCGAAGCAACTCCTGTCGTACTTGACTCGACATACAGACACAGACACTTCAGGAAATGAGATAAAAACAAATGAACCAGCTATTTGTCTTCCAGCTTGTAAAAACCAACTGTGGGGAAGGGTCCCGTTGCGACTATGTACGCTGAAAAGTGGACGGAACGTGGGGAATTGTAAAAAGTCGACCGCGAGATACGAGAAGTAGAACGTTACTTTTGTAGGGGTGTTAGTTGTTTTGTTGTAGAAGATAAGGCTGCATATAAAATTGATTATGTTGTTAAATAACTCCCTACAGAATACAAGAGAGTCTTGTATTCCGTGTAACACAGGTTCGCTGACAGTGAGGACTTACCCTGACACAACATTACGGCAGTAGAATTTTTCATACTAAATGACAAACGCTTCACGACGTAGTGTCATGTTGGCCATATGTTTGCCTGCCAAAATTAGACACTACGTCGACAGACGAGGAAATCTCTAGACATACTGTCATAACGCACTATTTTAATTTCCCGCCTAATGACGTTCTGTCAGTGAACGTATTAATAACATAACATCACGCCTGTATTCCCCGAAGTGTTGGGCAGACGGTGTAATAGTATTGCCGGGGTTGAGGTGCATGCTTTTGCGAATCACGCGATCCTGGCCGTACGGTAAGGAGAAGGAACACCGTTGGTTTTTAGCCGAAAAGAGTCCGGCAGACGCGCACGCCTTCCCCGGGCGAGGGACATCCATGAGGATTATCCAACGATAAAAGAGGGGTGTAACAATAACACCCTAATTTAGCCGTTATATATAAGTCTCATGTAATAGGGGGCAAGTCTATTGCCATCAACCGAGCACAAATCTAAACTACAGGCTGCTATTGAAGAATTCAACACGGAAAAAACCCAGTAACACTTTACCCGACCTAGGGATCCAACCCAGGACCTCACGATCAGCAGTCGCTCTTGCCACAACTAGACCAATTAACTCAGCTTAGAATTGTTTGGGGTCTACAGGAGAAGTCCTCCTTAGTTATAATTAACTATCATTGTGTAGTTATGGATAGGTAAAATATTGTTAAAATATATTTTTTTTACAGCTAAAACAAGGTTCTTATTGCAGTCCGTGCATGACCACTTCTTATCATTGATAGAGGCCTTTGGTCACCTCTTGCAAAACCCTCATCAAAATCCAATCCTTATAGCCGATTCCTATAATTCACTGAGCGTTATTGGTTAAAATGGAGACTATTGTATCTCTACCAATAATGAAGCAAAGATATAGCATTGCATAGTAGATCTTTCCATACGTTAGAAGCTGTCACAGGTAAAATTAGCTCACGAGTCTATTTATATACCCAGTTTGGTAATAAAAATTCTACCATTGGTAAGAAAAACGATTCGTTTTTGGCTATAGTAACCGGACATAGCCCACATAGGTAGTTATTGTAACTACTCAGTATTTACGCACACAATATA
This sequence comes from Amphipyra berbera, assembly GCA_910594945.2. NCBI lineage: Eukaryota > Metazoa > Arthropoda > Insecta > Lepidoptera > Noctuidae > Amphipyra > Amphipyra berbera. The sequence goes on along the minus strand of OU343128.1, from coordinate 15,634,743 downwards.
AACTTCACTACATTGATCAAAACTAGCGGCCCGTCCTGGCTTCGCACGGGTGGACATTTTACCCGTTTTTGCAACATTTTTCATTCATACTCCGCTCCTATTGGTTGTAGCGTGATGTTATATAGCCTATAACATTCCTCGATAAATGGACAATCCAACACAAAAATATTTTTTCAATTCCAACCAGTAGTTCTTGAGATTAGCGCGTTCAAACAAACAAACAAACAAACTCTTCAGCTTTATAATATTAGTATAGATAAATAACTGAGTTAAAAGAAACTAAAATGAATAGAACAAGAAAATAAATTCATAGAGCAGAGGCGAACCACTAATCCATTAGGTACATTAATTTAGACTTAGCTCGGTCGATTTGAAACAAATGGTCTGGAACTGCATTTCACACAGCATTAAAATATTATAACTAGGGTACTAACTGATCTTTTAGTTTAAAGAAATCGAAGAATACTTTTATCGTCTGTGTTCCCGAACGCATACAACTACGGTTGCCAGGTGTCTGGCTTTAACCGGACATGTCCGGCTTTTTACAGTCATGGCCGGCCAAATATATACAAGTCCGGCCCATCCGGCTTTTGTTAGGCTTTTGGTCACCCCTTCCCGCCAAAAGATGCCGATGATTCATAATAACATTAATTAAGCGTAGAGTGAGTCTGAAATGAATTACAGTAATAACTACACAAATAAAAGTACCTATTAATATTATTTCTTTAAAAACCAACGTGTCAGTCTTCAGAGCAAAATGTCCGGCGAAATATGCATCGGTGTCCGGCTTTTTTATTTTTGTGCCTAGCAACTCTACATACAACCCGAATTACTTTAAAGTTAGAGTGAACGAGCTTCTTCTGGGTAAGCTCACTCCATCATAGACTTTGTCTCTGTTACCTCTGACTTAGAGTCAAAAGCAAACCCACCTCAAATAAAAAATAAATTAAAAAAGAACGTCAATGAATGCCAGATTAACGAATCGTTTTGCTAACCAGTAGTAACATTTTTCATTGCCAAACTTGGAATATAAATAGACTCATAACATCACGCTTTATATTCCCCGAAGGTTTCAGCAGAGGTGTTTTTAGTACACCTTCGTTTCGCCAGTTATGTTTAAGTCCCATGTAATAGGGGGCGAGGCTGGAGACCCTTAAGGTCTCGCCAATAACTGCCCGGTTACGTAAAAACGGTATACAAGTACCATTACTTGAGTACCGTTTTTTTTTTGAGGCCTCTGTCTCTGCCGTATCCTTCGGGGAATATAAGGCGTGATGTTATCTTATCTTAATACCTTTAAACGAGCAATTATTTTTATTTTTTTATTTTTTTTTATTTTATTTTATTTGGAACAACAAACAATTACATAATAGAAGATACAGACAATGAGACTTAAAACTAATAATTATGTAATCAACAGCGTTATTCACAGCATACAAGTGGAATATATTAATAACACGCTTCGAAGAAAAGAAAAAGTTAGAAACAAATGACATAAGCTAAAAATTATTCAAACAGTGTTTTTTTTTTATGAATGTAATGTAATTGTACAAGATTTTATTTTATTATATTAGGATAATAAGATGTCTGATTCTTTGATGGCCTTGAGGGCAGAATTTCGAAATCTTCCGGGAGTTGCACAAAATAAGTCGATGTCAAGAAAATACTTATTGTAATTGTCGGTAAGACGTCGCAATGGTGCTCGTACACCGGCATTAGTTCGACACGCTCTAACCGCAAACAATGGTTGCTTACGCACTCCACGTATATGAGCTCTTCTGGGAACTAAGTAACATATTTTGTTGCATACCTCCGAACAGTCATAAGCATTACTACAGAGGTCGTACAGAACCATGGTCTCAAGAAATGTCCGCCGACTAGCAAGGCTAAGAAGGTTATATTTCCTTAGCAAATCGACGTAAGACACAGAAGAGTGAAAGCACCTGTAATGCATGGATCTCAAAAATTTCTTTTGTACCTTTTCAATATAATCAGAGTATTTAATATATAAGGGGTTCCACACCGCAACTGCATACTCCAATTGAGATCTAATTAGGGTTTTGTATAGATGTAGGTAGGTCTGGGGGCGTATGAATTCAGTGGCCGATCTCATAACAAAACCGTACATTCGCCAAGCCTTGCTAACAATCGTGTTGATGTGTATATCAAGATGGAGCTTATCGTCAATAACTACACCGAGGTCACGTACCATACTTACCCTGTTTAATATTGCATCACTTAGGGAGTAGTTATATTTGTAAATGTTTTTGTTTTTGGTAATACTTAAGCAACAACACTTGGGAACGCTAAGTTTGAGTTTATTACACAAGCAGTATTCGGTAAGTCTATCTAAATCACATTGTAAAGCAAGACAATCACTATAATGTTTAATCGGCCTAAAAAATTTTAAGTCATCTGCATACAAAAGGAATTTTGAATTTTGAAAACATGTATCTATGTCATTGATAAATAAAATGAATAAAAGGGGTCCTAAAATCGATCCTTGCGGAACACCAGACGTTACAACTATACTAGATGAGTGATAGCCATTAATCACTACACGCTGCGTTCTTTTAGAAACATACGAAGAAAACCACCTCAATAAGTTCCCACGTATGCCATTAAATGCGATTTTACTCAACAGCAGTTCGTGGTCGACCTTATCGAAAGCTTTCTGAAAATCAGTGTAAACTGAATCTACTTGAGTACCAGCATCCATACTATTCAAAATATAATCTGTGTACGTTATAAGGTTTGTTATAGTGGATCTTCTTTTGACGAAACCGTGTTGTTGTGGAACAATAGCACTATGAAGTAAAGGATATAGTTCACTATGTACAAGTCTTTCAAATAGTTTCGACAAGGCCGACAATATTGATATTGGGCGATAGTTTACAACGTCGTCTCTAGGGCCAGACTTGTGAACAGGTGTTATGTTGGCTTGTTTCCAGGCTTCAGGGAAGACACCTTCTGAAAGGGATCGATTAAAAATAATTTGTAGGGGAGTGCATATATTTTTTGCAGTGTTTCTAAGAAATATTACAGGGAGTGTATCGGGACCTGGCCCTTTTGAGATATCCAGCGACTGGAGGTTCTTCAATACCTGATCAACTGTAAACTGAATATTATCTACAACAGTACAATTTTCTGAACATTCTGCGTTTGTGCACGTATCACTAGTTAAAGTAGAAGGTTCATATACTGATTTAAAAAAAATGGAAAAAAGATTGCAGATTTCGTCGGGGTTGGTCGAGGATTGATTATTGAAGCGCACAGTTGAGGGAATGCCTCTAGATGTCTTTCGGTTAGAGATAAATTTCCAGAAGTAATTAGCGTTAACCTTTATACTTTCCTCAACAGTATTGATGTACCTGGTATAACAATTTTTACACTCAACTTGGAATCGGGATCTAAAAATAGTAAATTGTTCATAATCCGACAGATTTTGATACTTTTTCCATTTTATCCAAGCTTTAGACTTATTTTTGAATATATGGATGAGAGCCGGTGAGAACCAAACTGGGAACTTCATCGATCTTATCGTTGATAAAGGGACATGCATTTTAATGACACGAAAAACTAAATTATAGAAAACGTTCAACGATTTATCCACAGAACAATTATGTAGAGAAGCCTCCCAGTCTATTTTTGATAAATCTTGATTGATATTGTCATAATTGGCTTTGAAAAAGTTATATCTTTTTACTAAATTACGCGACATATTGTTTCTTTCTGTCTGGAAAGGAATTAAAATATAAAAAGGTGGATGATATTGATCTAGGGGCAGTAAAATATCATTGGGTTCGCACACCGTGCAGTCATTATTACTGATAAAGAGATCAAGTATCTTATCACGCATGTTAGTAAGTGTGTTATATTGGGAAGCATTATGGGTTGACAAAAAATTAATCAACACTACACTAACGGGGGAGTTACCTCCACAAACCTGGCCAAAGTTAGATTGGTTCTTGCTGTTGGTATTCCATTCTAGGTCAGGTAAATTATAATCGCCGACAAGGTAGAAACGCTCAACACTAGTATTTTCAAGGTAGGCATCCAACATTTCAAAATAAGCATTATAGACACATTCCGGAGTTTTAGGGGGTATGTAAGCCGCGCCAATTATATGATATTTATCCTTATTTATGCTAGGCATCTGTAAAATAATATGTTCAATATTACTATGAAGAGTTGTGAGAGAATTTATTCTAACCGAGTGCAGTGCTTTTAGAACCGCCACTAGAGTTCCTCCCCCCTCTTTCTTTCCAGTAGCTTCTCGGTCACGGTCGCATCGGTATACAACATAGCGTTCATCGATGAATTCAGCGTCCAATATCTCCGGCGTCAGCCAAGTTTCCGTCAGTACAATAACGTCGTAACAATTAGCCAATATATTAACGTATAACATATGCAGTTTGGTGCGGATTCCCCTACAATTCTGATAGTAAACGGTAAGAAATTGTTTATCCATTACTGAAAAGAACACTACTAATAAATAAGACATTGTAGGATATGTGAGCTTTAATGGCTACAACAAGTGAATTGTTCAATACGTCAACAATACAAGGGAAATACATAGGTACATAGATTAAATTTTGCTTGCGTATAGTTTGGAGTAAATAAAGTAATCGTTGGTTATTATAATATCGTAAGGCTGTCAGGCTGCTGGATGTACGCAACAAAAATGTCTGTATATTTTTTGAGCTATAGTGGACGGGAATGAATGGCACTAGATGGAGCTCGGCGAGCACATAACAAAGACGGTAAAAATCATCAAAGCAATCAATCAAATAGACGTGATAACATGGTATTATGGTAAACAACAACATCAGAAATAGGCATAAGAAAAGCAGAACGATTAGTTGGCATAGTGTAAAGTTCTTATTGAAAAATGAATTAGTGCTCAGGATTTGAGGACCCGGTTGCCGGCGAGCCAAGTTTGATTTTTCCCACGTCCTGGTGAGATTTGATGGCGAATGCTCGCGCTCCTTCTTTTTCTCTAACAAGAATGGTTCCATTTTTGACCCACACGAACTTATAGTTGCACTTGGTGGCCGCTTCCCGACATTCCCGAAACAACTGTTTATTTTTAAGGGTCAAATGCTCATGAACGTAAATAGGCAATGTTGAGTTCGAGAAGCCAAGCAAATCTGCATTCAAGCCTTTAAACAATCTGCAGGCGCTGAGTACGTTGTCTCTAAATATTCGGGAAGTAAACTTCACAATTATATTTTTAGGTCTGTCGTTCTGTTGAGCGTGGGGGACGCGATGTATGGCAATAATGTCCTTTTGAGTAATATTGAAATTAATTTTAGAGCCAATGTTTTCCATAATAGCGATCAAATTTTCCTGTCGCCTTTCCGGTATGTTACAAACCTCGATATTACAACTCCGGGCGCTTTGTTCCATGTAGTCTATTTTAGCCACGAGAGCAATTACTGTGTTTTGCAAGTCTACTAAATTATGATTTTGTTTGTTCAAGCTATCAACTTGCGATTGGATATCATTTTGTTGATCCATCGTATATTTAACAGATTTATCTATTTCAACTAGATCTTGTGACAATATTTTGTATTTCTCGTCTTGTTTTTCGACACTCTGCTTGATAGACAACTGTTCTGAGCGAAGAAAACATACATCACTTTTAATTTCCGTGGTAACTTGAGTTAAAGTAGCCAAATCTGTCTTTATATTCACAACGTTGTCGGTGATCACCGACATTCTTTCATCCATGTCGCGTCGCCACTCATTCAAAGTGTTTTTCAGGTCGGTTGACAATATACTAAACGCCTGTGAAAATTCCGACTCAGGTTGTTTACGCTTACAACGTGAGGTGATATTATGTTGCTCATTAATTACTCCAGGCGCTTTATTCAAATCGGTGTCCGAAGAACATTTAGTTTTCGTATCAGGGGAGCGTAACATGTTTTTTTTTTTTTTTTTTTTAAATATCCTTGTCACTACTTAGCTTGATAATATTTTGATCCAAATATTTGCAAATAATCCAATTCGTGCGCTAAGACGTGCTTTATAAACAAGCCGGTAATTCACTGACAGTAGGTAGTAACAAGTTTCTTTTGTGTTCGTTAACTACCGCGTCAACGGCCAGCGTAGCGCGCCGTTATCGCTCTTACGCCGTTCGCGTAGCCGTGACGATCCCGTGCACTTGCCGCACCGTCCGATGAACCACACAATGATTTGCACTTTGGTCAATGTTATATTATCGTTTGTTATCACTTTTTATTTATGAGAACTGCACATTAATACTAGTACAATGTTTTTATGAATAGGCACAGGTAATTTAAATCACTTAAATAATTTTAATGATTTATCAAAGTAAGACAACTGCAAACTTCAAACTGGAAGTTTTGATGCGCGCGTGGGTAGAGTGATTGAGTGAGTGGGTAGAGAGATTATTGTATATATATAGGTACATATATATATAATCTGAATCTCGGAAACGGCTCCAATGATTTTCATGTAATTTAGTATTCAGGGTGTTTCGGGGGCGATAAATCGATCTAGCTAGGTTTCATTTTTAGAAAACATCGATTTACCAAAAAAAAATCGAGTAAAGCTCGATCATCCAGGTACTATTATGTTATGAGTCTATTTATATTCCAAGTTGGGCAATGAAAAATGTTACTAGTAATGCTAGTATCTATCGCGCTTCACTTTTTTGTAAATGCTTGTATATGGATACAAGAAGCCCGTTAGAAAAAAAAAAGAAGTGCTACAAAGCTACAAATGTATAGGAGGATCTTCTATGCAAAACTCTGGGGTCTTATCTTCATTATAGTCGAAATTTTAACCAATAACGCTCGGTAAATCATAGAAATTAACCATAAGTTAATTATTTGGACGTGTGAGCAAACGTAGTGATCAGTGCTTGTACCTTCTCTGTATGACAAGAGACTTTTGCCCTACAGTGGGACAGTTACAGGCCTCAATGCAGAAGTGGACTACGTAAGGCTGAGGTGATTGATAAATCTTTATCTTTACATAGTATAAAACAAAGTCGCTCTCGCTGTCTGTACGCTTATATCTTTTAAACTACGCAACTGATTTTAATGCAGTTTTCAGCAATAGATAGAGTGATTTAAGAGGAAGGTTTATATGCCCCACATTAGTATCTACATTGCACCGGTGCGAAGCCGGGGTGGGTCGCTAGTTGATAATATAATCGGATTCTAAATGATAATAAATTTTAACGCCTGGTCGGCTCCGCCTAATAAGAATTCTCTACAAGTGAGTGACAGTGTAGGAGCATCTAAATATCCAACTTGACACACGTAACACGTCTGCGTTATATTAGAACGTTAATTAAATATTTATTTCTCTCTCCCTCAAATTAATAAACACAGGACCACTTTTATTTAAACGGAACCTTTCCCCTTTGTTTCGACCTAATCTGGTCTAAAATAGGGTAAAATCCCGCAAAAATTGGTCCTTTCTGTGCCTAAATTTTATATCTACGTATTCATCTACATCGTATTTGTGAAATAAAATAAAAAAAACAGAAGCTACATCTCTAATTAGTACCTCTGGTACCAGACCATTATTATAAATTCAACCCTGAACCCAATCACAGAAAGCCCCAATTAACAGTAACAACTTTTTTTCAATTAAACTGAAATTGAACTTGCATTCCAATTAAATTGAAATCCCTTGTACAGTTAAGGAAATCGAAGCGGAGAAATTGAATAAAGGTATTTTGTGTTGGGAAAATAATAAATTAGATAAAATTGGGGCTTAAAGACAAATATAAAGGGCGATACGACCTCCTTGTTTGTGACAAAGTTGATTGTGGAGGGTCGACTGTTATCTCGATTACTGAACACATTTAATGATAAGTTTGCTTTGGGACTTGCGATTTCTTTATACGTTTGTATAATTACAAGTGTAGCAGCGATAGCCTAGTGGTGTGAGTCGCACTGCCAAGACTCGAGTTTTAACCTAAGGTACGCGCCTCTGACTTTACGGGTTCATGTGCGTAGTATAATTATCACTTGCTTAAAAACGGCGAAGGAAAACATCGTGAGAAAAGAGATATTTCTCGACGGCATGTGAAGCCAAGTCAGAGGCAAATGGGCGGCGTAAACTCTGACACCAGGTTAGTTACTAACCACATGAAAATAAGTAGATTACAAGTGGTTTTTTTATGCCTAAGGGCCACCCCTGATACGACACTTTTACCATCGGTGAGCGGCGATTTTATGGCTACATCGCGTTTTGGCGACCCTCTGCGTTCAATCGCGGTATCTAAATCTCGCGTTTTAATAATTGCAAATGATACTCTAATAATATCATTATTATAAAATATTAAAATTAATTTATTCTTTCGAATAATGGATTTATTTAATGCTAGCTTTTCCATATTTCTATATTTCAAAAAACATTTCCAATCTTTTAAAAAACAAAGCAATCAAAAATATATTTTTCGTTCCATATTATAAAAAATCTGGTTGATAAAATATAATAAAACAGTTAGAGCTCACGACGACTATCAACTCCATTATTTTATTGCGTCAAAATCAAAATTTATTATATTCTACTTGCAATGTGTGAATACAATAAAATTTAGGCACTCTCCTCATCACGTAAAACCCATCGTCATCGAAAAACAAAGGGTGTGTGCTAGTACACCCCTGCCTAACCCTTTACCCGCCGTCAGTTATGTAAAACATCAATTTATTTATGGCGAGCGCGCATTAATATCGAAACCCGTATATTTTTAAACTGTCCAACCCGGAAATCGATCGCGTCCCTTGCCCAATTTATTGCAATTTTATGCGCATAAAAGTAAAAAAAAGGCTATAATATTTCAAAAACAATAACGACACAAGTTGTGGTTACTGCGAACCGTTATTAAAGAAATCATCTTGGTAAATATAGGAGCATCTACGTGGGTATCCATCTTCACACATGTAACGATTTATCTATGTTAAACAAATATCTATTTATTATCTAAACTAGAACACGAATAAAAAATCGCAGAGACGGTTTTTTAAGCAGAACGTTTCCCTTTTAAAATTGGTTAAAATCCCACAAAAACTCACCCTTTCTGTAAATTGTCTACATTTGTATTGCCTGTATTTAATACGTAGAAGATTCAGATTCTAAGACAAAGGCAAGTGGAATAACCCTGTAACTGCTAGCAATAAAAATCCCTTAACAGCGTCTTGCGTAACCCGCCCTACATACCGGTGCGATGTTACGAAGGCATTGTGTACTGAAATTCTAGCCCCTTGAGTATATGTCTGAAAAGAACATGCCTTTGCTATCACGCGATGTTTAAAAAGTAATAATAGAAAATTTTAAACTTTATAGCCTTTTTATTAATGCAGAGACATTTGATCAATGTTTAGCTTAGGGCAACTTTCTGTGAAGCTACGAATTTATTTGTTAATATGGCGAATTAAATAAATGTGTAGGTAAAACAATTTATTTAAAATTACATTTTGGGCTACACGTGGTGTATCATTTTTACGAGCGTATTAATAGGTAGTTCCGCGCATATAAGTCGTACAAAAGGACCAGTAGGAGTTTAACACCTTTCCCAATTTAAAATAAGCGTAAAAATACAGAAAGCATTGGTCTTTGTATTATGTAAGTTACCTATGTACTTAGAATTATTTTCTAAGCCAGCAACATGTTACATAAATTCTGCGATAAGAAATCCGCGCGCGTTTTCCGACGGGATCCGCATTTAAAATCTTAGAGAAAAGTTTTACTGAGATTTCTACTCTCTTCCTACATTGCTATGTGAAACTTCGTAACAAGCGGAAAAACTTTCCGACAATTTGCATTTTATTCACAGACTTTCAAAACTTTTTATCGACACTTTCTTTATAAAAAAGTTAAATGAATCGAACACTTGTAAAACTACAGACACGATAAAACAAATAAAAAAATATAGAACGCTAAAAATCGTTTCGAATAGAAAAAAATCCACATTTGAATTCATAAAAAGATTCGAGTGATTCTAAATTCAAAAATACACTTTTTAATTTTCGTACAAGCAAGCACAAGTCGTAGTAAGGGAGGTACCTGGTAGGCGGGTTGCTGCGATGAAGGCGGGACGTCGAGTGCCGTGCGGCGAAGCCCGTTCCTACTCCTATACTTGTATCGCGCTGCAGTTGCAAAGAAATAGAGGGCCGAAGATTGATCGGCAGTGCCCTGGATGTTCTGCACCTTCGATTCACGCACAAATTGACTCCGTATGAAGTTTTAACAAGGTTTCCACGCGATTAGGCAGAATGACTTGAAATTTCGGTTAAACTAATTTCGGTGGAACATTGTGTGACCTGAATACCGCGGCGTTTTGTTTTTATAATTGTGTTTAACGCTCTCCGATTTTTGTAATGAATGAATTAAAAGCGTTATTTAAAAAAATCCGCTTTTGCCTGCGCGCACTTAGATGAAGTCACTGTTAGCTATGACACACCTTTCAGTGTCAGTGTCATCCATTTCATAAATTTCTTTTACTATTTATTTGAGAAGGTTTTGTGAAAAATAGTACCTTTTTTTTAACGTGAAGGTATCCTCATGGGTCACCCCCACCCTGGGGAAGTCGGACATTTATATCGGATTCTTACAGACTAAATCCACAGGGGTGTTCCTCTGGGGCATTCACCGCAACCGCACGAAGAATGGTGCCTTAAGGCTGAGTTAGACGAAAGATAGTCTCTCGAAGGGAGCGTCGTTCTGGGTCTTTCTCGGCGACAAGAACGGAGACAACATGAGACTCGCTTCGTGAAAGTATCATCGTGTAAATCAGCCTTAATATTTCCAAGAATAGAATATATCCAAGCGGTATTCAAACACACGTATATGAACTTATTGGCAACGTTTTTTTAACAGATTGATATCTATAGACAGGGGCACGTGGTTAATTATCAACCGCGCGGATAATACGATTTGCTAGGTTAAGCTGCACTTGCCGCGATGAGTCTGTGGATGGATGACCATTCGTTACATATCGAGACTCCTCCGTGCCTCGAACAGCACGTTAAACAGTCGGTCCCGGGTATCATACGAATACCTAAGGCAGTCGTTACGGGAAGTCAGAAGCCCGAAAGTCTGACAACCGGTCTTACTTTCAGATATCCGCATAGCCCTGTTACTAGGTTGCGGAGGTGTGATAGCAGTCGCTCCATATTCTTCTTCTTTTCGTGTGGCTAGTGACTAACCTGGTGTCATAGTTTATACCGCCCTGGGCCTCTGACTTGGCTCCACAAGCCGTCGAGAAATATCTCTCAGGCCGGGTTTCCTCACGATGTTTTCCTTCACCTTTTATAAGCAAGTGATAACAATACGCATATGAATCCGAAAAGTCAGAGGTGCGTGGCTTGGGTTCGAACTCGAGACCTATGTCTTGGCAGTCCGACGGCCACAACTCTAGACTATCACTGCTGTAAATATATAGATTGATATCTATAAATAATAACAACAGTAAGCTTACGCGTTTTCAATGAGAGCTTGGTATAAAGGCCACAGTAATATAAGCACTGAAAACAATCAAATATGGGCGCGGTAAAATTACTAATTGATGGCGACACATTACCACTTTGTCGATGACCAGTATATGGGCGTAGGTGGAAAGGGAGTTTGAATGAATTAATGTATCTATGAGATTTATTTTGCAGAATACAGTACGTAACCACCCGTTCACACAGCGGATTCGTTTTAACGGATCCGCCAGTACTGGATGTGTTGTTCACATCTGTGCCGACGGATCAGTTAATCAAATGGCAGCTGCGTCGCATATGGCAGACAGGATACGATAAAAATAACGGATCCAGTATTTCTTACTGGATTAGGAATACTGCCTTGTTAGTCTAGAGGTCGCAAGCGTGACTGCTGAGAATAGGGTCCTGAGATCGATCCCCAGGTCGGGCAAAGTGATATTGGGTTTTTCCATTAGGAATTTGTCAGTAGCAGCTCGGAGTCTGGATTTGTGCCCGGTTAATGGCAATAGGCTCGCCCCCTATTACAAGGGACTTAAACATAACTGGCGAAACGAGAGTGTACTAAAAAGCACACCTCAGCCTAACGTTAACTCTGCCTATGTTATGGAATACTGTCGTGTATGTGAACTAGCTCATGCATTACAAGCGCCATCACCAAAATAAAAATATATCCGCTAAAACGGGTCCTGTAAACAGTTTATGTGTGAACTAACTGTAATACAACGAAGAGCAAACCTTATAACTGGTTGATGGGTAGGTTAAGTGTAATACAATCGTAAACTTTTTGTCACTATCCACGCTATCCACTTATCACACAGTGTGAAAACGCGGGCATAGTTCAAGCTATGATATTAAGGATTTTGAGGAATTGTTGATTTCTTACTAGTTTACATTGTGCAGCTGATCTTGTAGGATGATGTTAGTTATGTTAACCGACTACAAAGCTGAAAGAGGTTATGAAAAATGAAAAAAATAAAAATTGGTGAATAGCGTGGATAGTGACAAAAAGTGTATGTTTGTGTTATACTTTACCTACCCATCTACCAGTTACAAGGTTTGCTCTTCGTTGTGTTACGTACTGATTAATAATATAGTTCTTAACAATACTACGGTACTGCCTCGTTGGTCTAGTTGTGGCAAGCGCGACTTCTGATCCTGAGGTCCTGGGTTCGATCCCTAGGTCGAGCAAATTGTTTTTTGGTTTTTCCGTGTAGAATTCCTCAGTAGCAGCTCGGAGTCTGGATTTATGCCCGGTTAATGGCAATAGGCTCGCCCCCTATTACATGGGACTAAAACATAATGGCGACATGAGGGTGTTACTATACACCTCTGCCCAATCCTTCGTGGAATACAGACGCGATATTATGTTATGCTATGTTAATAGAAAGAAAGAAAGAAAGAAAATTAATTTATTCAGCCATGGACACAATGACAGCAAAAATAAAATAAAGAAAGAAGGAAGGAACAATATAAAAAGAATTGAACATACACATTTTATGCTGTCGAGCATGTCCATGCCGAAAAGGCCACCAACTCATCATAATATACGCTAGGCGTCAAACACCCAGCGCTAATTTTCAGCTGGTACCCCCGCAGTGACACACTGATAAAAGTGTTTTATAATGTGTCAATAAACAATGCATATACTAGGTAGATATACTAATATACATACTATATATTAATACTACAGTTTCCCTAGGTATTTGCTGGTATTTTATTAAAAATGCACGTTATATCAAGTCAATTTAAATATGGAAATAACAAATCGACGAGCCTTTGACACCTCTTCCGCTGCACTATATTTAATTATTTTCGCCGGATCTCGGCCTATTATTTTTGACATTATCAGTGTCCTCTGTAGCAATTAGTCAATCAATGAATGGAGATTTCTATGCATCTCTTACACATACAATATACTGTGAGATAATAATTTAATGAAAACGGCGAAATGAGGGTGTTACTATACACCTCTGCCCAACCCTTGGGGGAATACAGGCGTGATGTTATGTTCATTTTATGAGCTGCTTGTCCTCTTGGACCAAACTCTAGTCATCATAATATCAACGTAATCCTTTTCCAGCTATGTTGGGGTCAGCTTCCAGTCTAACTAAGTGTGGCCGAATAATAATATTTTTTACCGCGCAATTGCCACGTCTTTTTTTATCGTGGTTTAATTACTGGAAAATGACTATCTAAAGGTTGGTTGTCTGAACTGGTCTGTTGTAACTGCCCGTAAACTTTGTCAAAGGTATTTATAAACGGTGTAAATAGACCCTTAATGAAGCTTAAAAGCATTTATTCCCCACGTCATTGCGATCATTTTTTTGTTCTGGACTATGCCTGGGAACCTTCTAGTTACGGAGATATTGGAGGTCAAAGTTCCATCTTTTTCACAACTTTTTTTTAAATACTAATTTTGAAGGTTGCAAATGTACTTGAAATACCTCCATTACCCGTTTACTATTCATTGCATCCATCACCACAATGTTTTGTGTGCGTTTCATTGAGCTTTACCGTAAAACGATATTTTTCACCCAAAAAAAAGTCGTTTCCCAGCGACAATTTTTGCGTAGGGTTACTTAGTTTGATGTACTGAATACATGGTTGACGGCTTCGTGAAGGGTCTTTTTACACCTTGTATGACAACCGGGACCGACGGTTTTAATGTGTTCATTTCAGTAATGCAGAGTGAAAGATTTGCTAGTCATTTAGATATGATGTTCTCAACTAGGAGTATTGTGACTCACTTAATTAGCTTCCAACCAGCCCCAAACCATAATTGTGCCCGAAAAATAGCAATAGGTACGCCTATTACATGGGATTTGTGAAGAAACGAAGTATGGGGTTCTTCCAACGAAAAGGGAGGATCCCCCAACCGGGCGGGTCCTATGCCTGGCGGGCCACTGCCCGACAGTTCATGTATTTTTTTTTTTTTTTTACCTATTCGACGCTTGTAGATTGTCTTGCGGACCTTTTCTACGTAACCGGGCTATTATTGGCGAGACCAGAAGGGTCTCCGAACCAATATCTAAACTAACTACCTAGCTAACTACGCTAACTACTGTAACATCATGACTGACTATTATAGCAGCAACATCTCTAAGGGTGTCCCCAAGGGGGGACTCGAACCTCTTAGGGTGTTGAATGCGAGAGGACTGGGAGGGATACGACAGCTTGATGAGGGCTGTATTAATCGCGGTGTGACTGCGCGGAGTCAGAAGGGACGACCGGCTCCGCGGCTGCGGCGGGTGAGCACGGTGGATCGGGGGCGGCGGCGGTGGGACGTCGCGAGGGGGCCCAACGGTTGATGTTGGGAAGTTGTATATATACTAACTCCGTGTCAGATATTAATACCACGATGCATGATTTGTGACATTTCATCTGACAGCTGTCATTGTTGTCGCTGTAGTCTGCTACACAATCGTCGTACTGCATAGTTTGCATGTGGCGTGATAGATGTCGCCACAGATTTATTAACTGAGGGGAAGCGGTACAGATTCCTATAATAGTAGAACACCTCTGTTTACCCCTTCGGGAATTAGATGTGTATGTACCTATTTAACTGCCTCGTCGGTCTAGTGGTGGGAAGCGTGACTCCTGATCCCGAGATCTTGGGTTTGATCCTTAGGTCAGGCAAAGTGTTGTTGGATTTTTCCGTGTGGAATTCCTCAGTAGCAGCTCGGAGTTTGGATTTGTGCCTGGTTGATGGAAATAGGCTCGCTCCCTATTACATGGGACTTAAACACAACGGCGAAATGAGGGTGTTACTATACACCTCTGCCCAACCCTTGGAGGAATACAGTCGTGATGTACCTATTTCCGGATTCTCTATCAACATATAACAACAGCTACATTTTACAGCACATTCGATTCCCGTGGTTCTGGCTGTGGTTTTTAGTTCAGTGGTCACTTTACTTTGAAAGCGAGCCGATGTGGTCGATGTTGCTCGTTCCAAAGAAATTACTTTGATGAGGGGAGGCGAATGGTTCTAACGTTTTTTTTGTATAAATAGTGGTGAACATTGATTGATGTGTATCATATCAAATAAGTTTTTAGTGTGTTTATAGCCAATGTAACAGCTTGGAATATTTGTGATATAAATAATGAATACTAATATTATAAAGAGGAAAGATTTGTATTTTTGTATGTAACGAATAAACTTAAAAACAAAAGGACCGATTTCAAAAAATCTTTTGCTGTTAGAAAGCTACATTACCACTGAGTAACATAGGCTACGGGCGGAGCCGTGAGGACACAGCTATTAAATAATATTTTGATATTCAATTTTTAAAACAGCACAAAATAGAGAGGTTTGGAAGGCAAAAGGCCTTTGCTCAGCAGTGGTTTCCCTACGATACTTAAAAAATAAATAATTAAACGGTTATAAATAGCTTCACTTCGTGGTGCGGGCCAGGATCGAACTCCAACACTACATGGAAGGTAAGGCCATCACTGCTTTTAGTCTATAAGCGTTCACTGCTGAACATGGGCTTCCCAATGACCGATAATGAACAAACAGAGATATTACCATAATCACCAAGAAGACTCTACTGCTTATCCTTTCGACATAATCCTTTGATTCCTTTTATGACATCCACGGATGAAGGGGGGGGGGGGGTCTATTTTTTACGGAAAACCACACGATATCGCTCGAAATCGTTATGTTGTTTTTAAACTTTGTATATTTGTTTAATTCAAAGCTTGCGACAGATTTTTCAACTACTTCTGCTTTACCGATTCTCCTGAAACTTCGCACACAAATTCAATTCCCATGACAATACAACATTATAATAATTTCAATCTTCAGTACTCAAATCCTGATCCTGCAGGGGTACTGCAATTTAAAACACTTTAATTTAAAAGTTGTTTTAAAGGATTAGATTGTTGGTTCTACCTCTTCTTCCTTCTAACCTTTTCCCAACTATGTTGGGGTCAGCTTCCGGTCTAACCAGATGTGGCTGAATACCAGTATTTTACACGGAGCGACTGCCATCAGACCTCTGCAACCCAGTTACTGGGCAATGCCGATATCCTAAGGTTAGATTATTTGTTCTAACTATGCATTTCATCCACTAATAAACAATGTTCCTTAAAAAAGTTGTCAATAGTTTCTAAAACACCACGTAAATGTTTATAGAAACAATATTTCAGAGCTTTTGCGATTAAAAACTGTCACTAGTGTTTACCTTCACCGTAGCATGTGTCAATGTTCCAGAAACATGTACATTCTTGTTTTGATACAGTGTTTATAAACTGCATTCTGCTCACCAATTCTGCTAACAGAAACGTTGATCAATAGCAACCGAACGGTTCATTCAGTTTTCTTTTACATAAACTGTCAAATTGTTTGACAACCTAAACCGACGAGCATGCATGAGAAGGTTAATGAATGTAGATGAAGAAAAAAGGGTGTCAGGATCGTAGCAAGTTAAAATCTATAGTCTCTGCCTACCCCAATAGGAAACAGGCGTGTTTGTATGTATTTATGTATCTACTAGTTGTTGCCCGCGGTTTCACTCGCATCCTGGGAGAACTACTTCATGTACCCGGATCAAAAGTATTCTGTTTCAATCCAGTACATGGTCTACCTGTGTACCAAATTTCATTTAAATCCGTTTAGCAGTTTTTGCGTGAAAGAGTAACAAACATCCATATATACAAATATTCACGTTTATAATATTAGTAAGGATGTTTGACAGCAAAAACAAAACGAAACATTTTGACAGACAGTTGTGTTTTTTTTTTATTTATTTTTTTATTTGAAGTGTGTTTGCTCTTGACCTTTCTTTTACCCAGAAGAAGCCTGTTAACTCTAACTTTGAAGAGATATAGGTTGAATGCGTTCGGGAACATAGACGCAGGTAGTGAGTTTCACTCTTTTGCAGTGCGCATTATGAAGGATGTTTGGAAGCGCTTAGTGCGAATTGTTGGAATGGCAACTAAGTATGGGTGGTAACTTGCAGTGCGTCTAAATGTCCGATGGTAGAAGGGGGCCGGTGGGATGAGGTTGTGGAGTTCTTGAGCACACTCTCCGAAGTACAGTCTATAGAAGACCGACAAGCAGGCAACCTTGCGGCGATGAGCCAAGCTGTGAAGCTTGGCTTCCACCATTCATTTGCGGTTTGGTTACAATTTTCTCAGTAGAATTGCCCTCCTATAAGCTCCAAAGGTTTCGGAGCTTAATCACCAGGCGCTCCGTATAGTTAATATATGAAACGCGAGACAAGGGTATGAATTAAGGAGCTGACTGTACGCCTGCTAATGAGCACGCCTTAACCGGAGCAGAAACTGGCAAAAGGCCAGGAAAATAACATAACGAGAAGCAAATGTAGTTAACTTACACTAAATTAAATCAAGTGATAAATATTAATGTTGTTGTAGGGGGTACTTACAGCGTAGTTGAATTGAATTATATATACTAATATTATAAAGCTGAAGAGTTTGTTTGTTTGTTTGTTTGAACGCGCTAATCTCAGGAACTACTGGTAGGAATTGAAAAAATATGTTTGTGTTGGATAGTCCATTTATCGAGGAAGGTTATAGGCTGTATAACATCACGCTGCGACCAAAAGGAGCGGAACATAAATGAAAAATGTTGCAAAAACAGGAAAAATGTCCACCCGTGCGAAGCCGGGACGGGCCGCTAGTTCGTTAATATGAGTTCAATTATACCTAATATTAGAAACTGCCTCGTTAGTCTAGTGGTGACAAGCGCGACGGCTGATTGTGAGATCCTGGATTCGATCCCCAGGTCGGGCAAAGTGATAGTGGGTTTTTCCGTGTGGAATTCCTTAGTAGCAGCCCGGGGTTTACATTTGTGCCTGGGTGATGGCAATAGGCTCGCCACCTCTTACATGGGACTTAAACATAAGGGCGAAATGAGGGTGTTACTATCACCTCTGCCCAACCCTTCGGGAAATACAGGCATGATGTTATGTTATTATGTTAACCTCTACTAAACAGACTCATTAGACATAAATATAATTTATCGACTGAAAATTCATGGCAACATTATTTAAATCAAATCACAGTTAAATGAAGCTCTTTTATAATCAACTAGCTGTGTTCTCACGGCTCCGCCCGTAGCCTATGCTACTCAGTGATAATGTAGCTTTCTAACGGCAAAAGAATTTTTGAAATCGGTCCAGTAGTTTTTAAGTTTATTCGTAACATACAAAAATATAAATCTTGCCTCTTTATAATATTAGTATAGATTCGTCTTAAATAATTAAGACTTGATTTAATTAAGAGATCGTAATATTATTATCCTTTATAATCCGTTAAGAATTATAACAATGCGAACAAATGATCCGGTCAAAGCGGTAATTGGATCATTAAGTACTTTTATACCTTCATCTACGTGGTTATAGCGAGTAATTTAGGGATGGGCGCGACTTTTATCGATATTTCGGTAAGAAACTATTCGTTCTGCCAAGCTTTTTCCCAACTATGTTGGGATCAGCTTCCAGTCTCAACAGATGCAGCTGAATACCAATATTTTACACGGAGCGACTACCATCAGACCTCGACAACCCATTTACTGGGCAATGCCGATATCCTAAGGTTAGACCGGTTGATAGGCTTTCGGGCTTTTGACTTCCCATAACGACTATCATAGGCATTCGTATGAAACCCGGGACCGACTTTAACATACTCTCCGAGGCACGGGGGGGTCTCGATGTGTAACGGACGGTCACCCATCCACAGACTGACCGCGGCAAGTGTAGCTTAACCTCGCAAATCAGATGATCCGAGTGGTTGGTAATTAGCCACGAGCCTCTCTTGGTAAGAAACTACTTATAGGTAGGAAATTTATACTTGGAAACAAAACGTGGACGCCACATGCCACCATGTTTTCAGCCGCGAACTGTCATACATACTACTACAACTCAAAGAATACGCACGGAAAAAGCATCTCCATGCAATCTCAAATACAGTGTAAAGAGCGTTAATTTCAGTTTCCAATAAATTCAAAATGGCGTTTAAACCACAATTAATCTTTTAAACACATGTTTCATTTTACCCGAGTAATGTAATCAACCGATACGATGTGCCTATTACGTATCGGTCACTAGTATTTTAGTTCTACAAAAATGCTGTTCCCCGTTCCTTACTAGTTTCCCATTTCTCAACGCATTCAGTAACTACATAAAACGGGGAACTTAAGCCACTGCTCCAAAACGTGGACTGTTGCTAGTATGTAGTATGAATCGTGGTGTGATTATTATTGTTATTCGTTGATAACATTTAATAAAAAGTAAGAATTTACTTCTTGCTTTCGTGTGGTTAGTGACTAACCTGGTGTGAGAGTTTATGCCGCCCATGGGCCTCTGTCTTCGCTTCACATGCAATCGAGAAATATCTCTCAGGCATGGGTTACCTCACGATGTTTTCCTTCATTGTTTTTAAACAAGCGATAATTATACAATACGCACATGATTCCGAAAGTCAGAGGTGCATGTCTTGGTTTCGAACTCAAGAACTATGACTTGGCAGTCTGACAGTCACACCACTACGCTATCTGCTATAAGAAACTACTATAATGCTGGCAATCACACAAAAACAGAAATTTATTCTTATTTTGACTTTTTCTTTGCACAGTAAGTGCCTTAAGTTTTCTAGGACCTAAGTTCGGAACTGATAGTGAACAGGCTCTCACAGTTCCAGTTGAAGCGTTCTTTCGAACTAACTGGTTCTTGAACAACAGAACAAGATGCCTGAAGGTTTTATGAACAATAACGTGACGTGTAATAGCGTGTGAACGCTATCACATGTTTTATGTCGATTGATTATTTCGTATGCGTGATAGAAGATATAGGGAAAATAATGTAAATAACTTAATTTTCGACATGAAAGGTTGATGTCGATCGGTTCACGTAATTGGGACAATTTTGGATTTTGATGTAAGCGTCAAACGATGATTGAAATAATTTATTATTCATGAGTTGGGATTCATTTTGTCTTTTGGTATTGTCTCGCTTAAAGTTTTTTATTTCCTTTTACTTTTATTAAAACTGTTGTAGACTGTTAATGACAAGAAGAATATCATGGAATTGAAGAGAAAAGTTTTTTTATTATTACAAAAAAGAAACTCTATGTTTCTTTTTGTTTAGATCAATTATATGTAGTCAAATGTGTTGTTAGTGATGCGTTAAATGTTAGTTCAAAGAACTCCAGTTTGTTAAATGAAGGACTAACAAAGAGCTGTTCCTGTTATATCCGTATTTATTTTTAAACAGAATCGAAACTTTTTAATGAAAATTTTAAATTAAAAAAATCCAAACTGATTATTTCATATTTAAATTTATTTTACAATAAGGTGACATAATTGGGGATGATATTTTTCAGTACAACGATGCATGATATTCAAACATCGATAACCGCAGCCCCCATCACTAGTTGCAGTAGTTAAGAGTTTAGGAACTCACTTTGTCGATAAAGAGGCAATTAGTGGTGAGAACACTCTGCAGTCAGCGGTTCACATCGACGTTAATCTTCTAGACTTGTAACTGTTCGTACTAAGAGATCTGGAGACCTGACAACCTACATAGAATAGACCTATTGATTTTTTGCAGTACTCCGGGTCCAAAACTCGTCTGGTACTCCCGGAAAATGCACGTGAGTAAACCATAAACAATCTAAATTAGGATTCTTTTATTACTAGTAGTAAGCAAAACTTTACAAAGTTTATATAATATGAATTTGGTGACTCAATTAGCTCAGTGGCTTAACGATTAGCTTTCAGCGCTAGGGGGTACGTGTTTAATTCGCATAAAAAAAATGTGTAGCTTTCAGATAATGGTTCTGGGTACCTAATTATGTTTGTGTAATTAGGTTTGTGTTTGTTAACGCACCCACAATAAAGGCGAAATCCAAGCGGGAGGCAACAATAAAAAAAATATGTGTTGCTATAATCTGCCTAGCTTTTTCCCAACTATGTTGAGGTCAGCTTCCAGTCTAACCACATGCGACTGGACCAGTATTTTACACGGAGCGACTGCCGTCAGACCTCCGCAACGCAGTTACTGGACAATGCCGATATCTTAAGGTTAGATCTGTTGCCAGACTTTCGGGATTCTGACTTCCCGTAACGGCTGTCAAAGGTATTCGTATGATACGCAAGATACCGTTTACCGTACTCTCCGAGGCACGAAGTTGTCTCGATCTGTAACAAACGGTCACCCATCCACGGACCGACCGCGGCAAGCGCAGGGTAGGTCGCGCAAATTATTATATTAGCCACAAGACTCTCTGTGTTGTTATAGTGAAAATGTTAAAAAGAAAATATCCAATTATACTAACGGGGTGCCCTGCGTAAGCGACAAACGCGACGACGCGACGCGACACGACGTGGAACAAATACGCGTTACGTGGCGTCTCGCTACATAGGCCGCTAGTAGGGAGTGCCGTTGTCTTGATCGCTTTTGTCGCGTTCGTCGCTTACGCAGGACACCCATTAAACCACATGTTTTACAGAACATGTCAAAGTCGATAAAATGGTCAAGTGGTAATACAACTAAGTAGGTACGTCAAGGGGTAATACAACCAAGTAAGTACCTACACCACTTGCTTTGAACAATACCGACCCTAAAAAAACGTCAAAGAAAATTAAATCTCCAATATCAAGTAGCCAACCCTATCCCTTTCTTAAACAAAAAACCCCTTCTTTACCCAACTTATCGACGATATCCAAACTTAAGCCCACTTAAAGCTGTTTACGCCTTTTTAAGTTCTTTACCGATCGTGCTTCTGAATAGATAGGACTTTCATTTTAAAATGGTAGATTAGTGTGTTTGTTACTAAAGAATACCAAACGATTAGGTAGGGATTAAAGGCATTAGCAAGAATAAGTCTAATGGCTAAATACTAAAACGCTTCGCAACTGTAAGTGTCACTGTCACTTCGCTTTAAAGGGCACGAAATTAGGGCTTGTACACAAAACTGCGAATCGGCGCGATTCGAATTCGCAACGCAGAAAACTGCGACGCAAATTGCTGTGATGCGATTTTGTGCGCCAAGGCGTCTTCCTTCCAAGGTTCGGATGACCAATCCCTCGAAGATCGCCAACCGTATTGAACGTATTTTATACTAGGTAGAATAAATTTGCTTAAAAAGATTTGCGCACTGCTGTTATTGATAAGATGATATAGGAAAAATCAATTACACGAATCAATTCGTAAGTTCTTGCGATGCGTCGTGCGAGCTCGTATATTTCTACGATGCGACGTCGCAGCACAGTTTTGTGTACAAGCCCTTAACGAAAACTTAAAATTAAGTAGTGTTTGAGTATTTGGCCATAAGATATTTTATTAAGATTTGAGGAAGTCTTGAAGCAATAAAGTTGTTGGCGGTTGGGGGGCGCAGTAACTGCGTGCTTGTCTTCTGCACCGCAGGTCGTGGGTTCTCATTGCCGTATAGAACAAGTAATTATTAATTATTTTTCTTTTTTTAAAATACGTTTCCCCGCACTAGTACTCTGTATCGTGGGTGCGTTTACAGACACAAATCTTCACATGCAAAAAAATCCAGACCCGGAACGACTATAGGTATTCTGTAGGCCATACAAATATTTGTTCCGTGCGGAAATCGAAGCCACGACCCGTAACGCAGAAGCCGATCGCTCAGCCACTGCACCAAACGTGTCGTCAAGTTTGTATAGCCAACAGATAATTATTCCTTGCCTGGGTGTTTGTTCGTGTGAGATTTGTCTGTAAACGCACCCCAGGGGTAACTGCACGGGGAAAGAAGAATAGTTTATTCTTCTTCTTCTTACAGTGCCTTTCATTCCACATACTCTTCTCCGTTCCTGGTCAGTTGAAACAGTGGACCTACTCGGAAAAGCGAACGTCGAAATTTCAGATCAACACGAAACAACGACGAACATCGAACTTATAAATATACGATCAAAGTATTGTCAAACAACGAAATACTTGATGTCAATTAACATTTGAGAGTAAGCTGAACGAACGACAAATGTCAAATCTCTAAAATTGAATCGATCATCGGATCCGAAACATATTCATGGTTGGAAAATGTGCGATCCGTCAGCCGAAAAAATGTGCGATCCGTCAGCCGAATCTTCGTAGTTAGATTTTGGAGAATGCTTCCAGTTTTTCTACGGTGGTGACGCCACTCCACTCTAAAAATGCACCTAAACCTACTAGATAGATCTCCTCTTCTTAGCGTGTCGATGGATGGCAATCGGCCAAATGGAGTCGGCCCAGAACTTAGCTACGAGTTTAGCGTTATCATTAGCGTCTATTAGTTCTTGTAACGTGCAGGTATCAGGGCACGCAGGCCATCATGTCAGATGTCCCATCGTTTGTGCAACAGTACCACATTTACACTCCATCCTGGAATTCTCTATGAATCTCTACCTAGATAGGTAACCCGCTGACATAAATGATAAATGATTTTTATTTCTGTAAATAAATCTGTTACAGACACTTACAAGTCAAAGTAATGTTTTTTTTTAAGACTTGCTGGCGCCGTCATTTCCTATCTGACTACCTCTGAGAAGAATACCTGAAACAAACTCAGAGATCAAGGTCATTTTTAAAGTCCAGACATTGTGGTATAAAAACTATGCGAGTGTAACAATGTAGGACAACGTCTGGAATGGTCTTTTGAGGAAAGTGCCATAGCAAGTTTGAGTTGACCTGTCCTAATTGACGGCACGCATAGAATAGAATAGAATAAATTTATTTGCATAGAATGTAGGTATACAGCTGAGTTGTTACAAAGAGGTTTGGTTCCAAGTACATTCTACCATTTGGCATGCAAAAACGTTGTACTTTAACTAAAATAATGTAGGTAAGTCTAAATATACATTTTTGGTATGTTATAATTATTGGTATGTTTAATTAATTCTTAATAATACTAAAAGTTAATATACTAAATAATCATCAAACAATCATCATACATCAGCCATATTGTTTCTATTCACCCGTACGTTCGAACTATTCACTCGTAGTATCAATTCACTGTTTCAGCACATCTAAGTTCGTGCATACATATCAGTTATGCTTTAATTCAGTTTGTAGAGCAGTTTCAGAATAGTTCGCTCCGTTCACTCATTCGTTCAGGTGTATTCGTAGTTCAAAATTGTGATATTGTTGCAATATGTATGTTAGGGTGTGTGAGGTTGGTTTGTGGAAACTGTACGACGAGTTGTATAATTGTGAAATTGGTAGTTTCGTTAATTTGCTTGTATAGAGGCCTGAAATGGAAATGTGATAGTAATATGAATTTTATGATGATCGTGAAATCTATAGGTATACACGCATTCCCCTTATTTTTGGTGGTTAAGGCTGGACATCCACCAGAGCTGTGCGAGGAAAATGTGCGGTGCGACAATGTGTAGCGAGGATAAGAAACCCTTTCCACCAGAGCTGTGCGAGGAAAATGTGCGGTGCGACAATGTGTAGCGAGGATAAGAAACCCTTTCCACCAGAGCTGTGCGAGGAATGGGTAATGTATAATGTGTTAATGTGTACAAATGAGCGGTGCGAGGATAGGTAGCGGACTCTTTTCGAATCTACCTCTTCCAAACACCATCTATTGACTGACTGGTAGGCGCATATTTACAAATCTTCGCACACATTTCTAGCAACACATTCCTCGCAACACATCCCACGCTCGCATTTCTCGCTTGTTTTGTATGAACAAAAACCTCTAACTGCCTAGACCCATATCCACCAGAGTTGCGCAGAGCGAAGTTAGGTAAATGAAGTGATTCTATTGGTGCTTACAAAACACATTCCTCGCTACGCAGCTTAGCACAGCTCTGGTGGATGCTCAGCCTAATAATAACGTGTAATCAACCCATTCTATCCTTCTTCTAGGCACGAGCACTTTCTCATTATGAGAAGCGTTTAGGAGGTAGTCCACCATGCTGGCCACGTTGGCAGACTACGCAGTCACGCACCATTGAGAACTTTTTTTAAACCTTCACACGTGTATAGGATTCTTCACGATGTTTTTCTTTACCGGTAAAGTAAGCGATAATCAAATCAGCTCAAGAATTTGAAACGTCAGCGGGCCGGGATGGAACTCAGAACCTCCTGCATGGACGGCAAGCGTTCAACCGCTGGACTATCACTGTATTACCCAGCTGCACGTAGTTCAGCTACTAACCTGCAGGGCTCCTGACACTGACAGGTAGCGGTTTAATAATCCCAACATGGCGGTCTAAATATGGCGGCTTGTCATAAGCAGCATTGTAACCACGAGAGCGTCACCTCTGTGGTCAAGGATTGCAGTTATATTTATTATTAAACTAGCGACCCACCCCGGCTTCGCGAGGGTGCAATGTAGATACTAATGTGGGGCATATAAACCTTCCTCTTGAATCACTCTATCTATTGCTGAAAACTGCATTAAAATCCGTTGCGTAGTTTAAAAGATCTAAGCGTACAGACAGCGGGAGCGACTTTGTTATATGCTATGTAAAGAATTAGTAAACACACACAACATCACGCCTGTATTCCCCAAACGGTTGGGCAGAGGTGTATCAACGGGTCCTACGTATACTGGTGCAAGTGCAAAATCACAACTATATAGGAGAGCGGTTTAAAGATTCTAAATATATAATTATTGTTCTGTATAAAATAATGCTGTTATTTGCATTCATTTGCAAAGTATCATCCCTACAACCTACCTACACCTACCACTTACAACACCAACACATAGTTAACTGCCTCGTTGGTCTAGTGGTGGCAAGCGAGCCTGCTGATCGTGAAGTCGTGGGTTCGATCCCCAGGTCGGGTAAAATGTTATTGGGTTTTTCCGCGTGGAATTCCTCAGTAGCAGCCCGGAGTTTGGATTTGTGCCCGGTTGATGGCAATAGGTTTGCCTCCTCTTACATGGGACCTTAAAAATAACGGTGAAATGAGGGTATTACTACATCTCTGCCCAACCTTTCGGGGAATACAGGCGTGATGTTATGTATTCACGATCAAGGGTCTGTTTATCTTTTATACAAAATGTTAATGACTGGACTGTACTACAGCCTCAATTAAGAAAAAAAGAACTCTCTCCTAGTTTATATTCATTTGCAAACGTCAGGTAACGAGTTTCAATAATCACTGCGGTGCAACGTGTTGAATGCTGGATAGACAGTCTAAAGCTGGACACAAACTATCGGACGCAGCTGATGGACGCATCTGACAGCCGCGATTCATAAGTGTGCACAGTCGAAAAACATCCAGCGGACCTGATATCTATCGGACGTCTGGACGCTCAAGCACGGCCCAAGGTTACGTCCGCGACTTATGTCCGATAATTTGCACAGTTCAGTGTACAGTAGCGTAATGAAAATTTTATACACGTTAAGGTCCACTTTTGCTTGCATAGGACAAGAAACTGGAACTATTTTACCGACTACGTATTGCCAAAATTATAGAAATGAAAATACAAGTATTTTTTGACAAGATATTATGGTGACATGGTGACAGAGAAATAATGACAATTTATTTAATCTCCGATTTGATTGACGTCATGGTTTTTACAACAAAACTCCTTAAATTGAATCAAAGACATTACATGGCTCTACTACGTCATACGGAGGCAAAAGGCAATTTTGATCTTTGCTACCAAATAATTAAACATAATTTTCCATGCATTGATCTGTTCCGTTCGACAGTTTGAAAAAGGTACACGTGCCCGCGATTTTGTAAAAAAATGTTTTTATTTTTTTCATTTTAGTGGCCTTAATTAAAACTTGGTTGGACCTACTAAAGACGCTGCTCGTAATATAATCACATCATCACAATATGCGTACTTTTCGTCATTGAGGAGTTCCATTGTCTATCTCCGAAGTTCTTCATCAGATCTTCATCAAATTTAAATGGGACCAACTTCGAAGTATACCCTATCCATTAAAAAAAGAATCATTAAAATCGGTTCACAATTGGCGAAAATATCGACGAACATACACAAAAAAAAAAAAAACACATACAGACGAACATAGTAACCTCCTCCTTTTTGGAAGTCGGTTAAAAACTGACGAACCTTTTCGTTTCCCTACTATAAATTCATTATCCAGATACCTATATATAGGTATAAGTCGCGATTGTAAGCCGCGTCCGTCAGCTGCGTCCCGATAGTTTGTTTTCAGCTTATGCACTGGCAATGCTGCAGTAGTTTGTACTCAGTGATAAGTAACGCCATCTATCTTCATTCTTAGAACATTATAAACTTTTGACAAAGAAATTAGATTTTCTAAATGCTACTATGGTTCGTTGCCCTTTCTTCAACATATTTCTGGCTATCATAAATTGTCTAATAGAGATTTCTATTGGGTTTATGATTGATATTGTCCTAGTCTTTTTTTCATAATTACTTTTTAAAATACCAAGGACAAAGGATGATTTAGGCCGTCGGCACATTATAAGAAAATGTCTGTCGGAAAATTTCTGCAAGGGACTCTTTTCATACATTTTGTACTAGACCCTGCAAACTGACAGAATTTGCCGGATTCAGCAGCCTGTGGGCTCTAGTATAAAATGTATGCGCAGAGGACCGCGCACGCGTCAGAAAATTTCTGATAATGTGCAGCCGGGCTAAAATTCTAACCACACATAACAAATCAAATCAAGCCAAAACCTCTAACAACATGGATTTATGAAACACATGTCGTGCCGACCCCACCTAGTGCGGGATAAGAGCAGGAAGAAGAAGACAACAATATCAAAAAGATAATAAATGTTTGGGCAATTTCCCAATTTTTGTCCCAATTATAAGGCAAACTATAAAATCGTTCTATTATACAGTCAATAAACGAATTAAAAAACCAGGGACGTATTTTTAGGGTTTCGTACCTCAAAAGGAAAAATGGAATCCTTATAGGATGTTGTGGGAATGTTTATTATTTTTAATTTGATTTAATGTTATCCGATTTATAGACTATATGTCTGAAATAAATAAATAATTATTATTCTTATTATTATAGGATCACTTTGTTGTCCGTCTGTCTGTCTGTTTTCTACATAGTGCAATAATGTTTTTATTCTGTATCCTGAAAAATTAATCTACACTTCTATACTATCTATATCTATACTAATATTATAAAGAGGAAAAATTTGTATTTTTGTATGTAACGAATAAACTTAAAAACTAATGGACCGATTTCAAAAATCCTTTTGCCGTTAGAAAGCTACATTATCACTGAGTAACATAGGCTACGGGCGGAGCCGTGAGGACACAGCTAGTAATTAATAAAGATTAGACCAAGTGCCAGTTCGTAGTCGACAAATTGTATATTTTAGCAAACATATGCCTATATTAACCAAGCATATCTACGCGGAGCGACTGACTTCTGACTCCTGCAACCCTTGAGGAAGGTTTACCCACTATGATTAATTACACCTGTTATCAGTGCGCAGGTGGATGCTGTTTCACATAAGATATATAATCCTTTAGTCCCTACTTGAGATACGAGAATATATCGGGTGGAAGAAATCGGAAGAAATTAACACAATGTTGAAACAGAATTTCAAATTCTGGGACTATACTTACACAATTACATAACATAACATCACGCATGTATTTCCCAAAGGGTTGGGCAGAGGTGTATAGTAACACTCTCATTTCGCCGTTATGTTTAAGTCCCATGTAATAGGGGGCGAGCCTATTGCCATCAACCGGGCACAAATCCAAACTCCGGGCTGCTACTAAGGAATTCCGTATGGAAATACCCAATGACACATTGCCCGACCTGGGGATCGAATCCAGGACCTCACGATTAGCTGTCGCGCGTGCCACCACTAGACCGACGAGGTAGTTACTCGATTATTGTGTTAAATTAATATTTTAGTATAATATTTAAAAAATATATAATTATTTATAACAGCAGTGATAGCCTCGGGGGTTGACCGTCGGATTGCCAAGTCATAGGTCTCGATTTCAAACCCAAGGCACGCACTTATGTTTTTTCAGATTCATGTGCGTGCGTGTTCTATAATTATCACTTGCTTCAAAACGGTGAAGGAAAACATCTTGACGAAACCGGCATGAGAGATATTTTTCGACGGCATGTGAAGCCAAGCCCATGGTAGGCATAAACTCTGACACCAGGTTAGTCACTAACCACACGAAAAGCAGAAGTGTGTTAAATTTTAATTAATTCTAAGACACAATATGTTAATCTAATCCTTAATTAATCTGTAAACGTGTTCATTAATCCTAAACTCATGTTACTGTTGTTATCTTCATTAATCAAGACTTGTGTCAAGATCTTAATCTCTTTGATTTCACTCAAGAAGTTAACACATTCTAGTCAAACTTAATTTAGAACAACCATAAATACGTTATTAAGTTTTAGATAAATATGTAGACGATCGTATTTTGTTTAAAACTGACTGTGACCGCGACTTAGATGTCGGATAGGTTTTAATTGTTTGCGTGGAACCTTTTTTAGCCTATTGTATTCCTTATAACATCAGCTATCTGTCAGTGAAAGTCCTGTCAAAATCGGTCCAGCCGTTTCGAAGATAAGCCCAAACAAACAGATAGAGAGACAAAAAAAATAATTTAAAATAGTTTTTTTTTGTTATTAGTACCGTATAATATTTTTATATGTGTTTAGTAATATGCTGTTATTTTGAAATTACAAACAGACACTTCAATTTTATTTATTTGTATAGATATACTGCTAATCTTCAGTAAAAAAAAAATTGGCAGTAGACCTCTTTTCTAAGCTAAAAAGAAAGTTCTTGTCTTACCACAAAATCGAGTTTAACATTTGTTTAAACTAAACCTTTTTATGTACGGAGTTTGACGTTAGACACGGTTTTAATAAATGTCTAAACTTTTGTAGTACGACCCCTAAAGTTTTAAGCATCTGGACTAGGGCTTTCTTGTAGGATAGGACACACACAAATGCCTATAGGCTATACTTACAAAAAAAAATGCGATCGCAACCGCGGCTCTAGCGATGAAAACCGAATCACTGCGTCATCGAGATGTCATACATAAAAAAACATATAACCAGCCCATTACTGTCCCAGTGCTGGGCAAGACCCTCTCCTCAGAATGAGAAGGGTTTAGGCCTTAATCCACCACGCTGGCCTGGTGCAGGTTGGCAGACTACACACACCATCGAGAACTTTATAGAGCCCTCTCAGGTGTGCAGGTTTCCTCACGATGTTTTGCCTTCAATCAAATTCTGATCCACACATGAATTCGAAAAGTCAGAGGTGCGGGCCGGGATCCAACTCAGACCGTCCTGCATGGAAGGTAATTGTTTAACCGCTCGGTTATCACTGTTAGGTTATTAATGATGTCAAACAATTTTTTTGCTTTTAGTACACTAGCTGCCCGCCCCGTCTTCGCACGGGTGAACATTTTTCCCGTTTTTGTGACATTTTTCATTTATGCTTCGCTCCTATTAGTCGTAGCGTGATGTCATATAGCCTATAATCTTCCTCGATAAATGGACTATCCAACACAAAAATATTTTTTTCAATTCCAACAAGTAGTTCCTGAGATTAGCGCGTTCAAACAAACAAACTCTTCAACTTTATAATATTAGTATACATAAAATCTGTGTTCTCATTTCCATCCTTCAATATTTCCACAACCTTGACCCAAGCATTTCCCCAAAACCCCAACTCATTCTTCCCATAAAACTCCCCATGGGATTAGCAGTAACAGCTGCAGATACCAACGTTATCGGGTGAGGTACAAACCAAAATGGCTGCTATTGAATATCCTTTCCTCTGCTGCTTAGTAGCTACGTCACGTGCGCGCCATATTTATTCCTTGAACATGGATAAGAGTTCTGCTAGAAGGCCAATTTTATATTTTTCTTCATTTGAAAGTTCAATGATGTTTTCAGAGCGTATATTGTGTGGTTGGAAAAGGCTTAAAGGTCACTAGTAAATAATGTTTCAGATACAAGTTGAAAGTAGTTTCTGAAACACTACGTAAATGTTTTAGAGGTTTTGCCGTCACCGCAGTAATCAAAGTTCCAGAAACGCGTACATTCGTTTTTCTGAAACAGTGTTTTTTTATCCCCGTTTGACCCTAGTCTCACCTCATGGTAAGCGTAGACAGGGTCTAAGATGGAGCAGACGAATCCAAGTAACAAAGGTATAGAGGGATTCTCCTATACCCCTCTGGCTCTCACATATACACGACGGAACACAGTAAACTGCTTGGCGCCGATTTGCATGTGAGAGTGGTAGCTAGCCAGGCGGACCGTATAGATCCTACCACCAAGCGTGCTGGGTTTTACTGAATCTTACAACACGCGTCTATTCCCAGCTTGTGGTTTGGTAGTTTATTATAAACAAATATTTACTAGTGAATTCATAGCTTGACTTTTACAGCAAATGTCGTTAATTATGGTTATGTAATTATTACCCGGTTCCTATAAACGAAAACGAATCGTTTTACTTACCAATGGTAGCATTTGTTATTGCCAAACTGGACATATAAATAGACTCGTAAGCTAATTTTATCTGTGAAAGCTACTTGCATATGGGCTGATCTACTGTGCAAAACCATGAGGTCTTTGCTTCATTATTGGTACCTAAAGATACAAGAGTCTCAATTTTAACCAATAACGTTCCGTAAATTGTTGGAATCGGACATAAGTCAAGTGGATGGACAGCAATTTCTATGCGATAATAACGATGTACCTGCACCAATATTTTTGCAAATCATGGATATTATGGTAATATTTCTTCAAAGATGCCAATGCCTAGAGGCTGACGGGGTGTCCTGCGTAAGCGACAAATGCGACGCGGTGCGACGCAACGCGACATGACGTGAACAAATACGTGTTACGTCGCGTCTCGCTACATAGGCCGCTAGTAGGGAATGCCGTTGTCTTGATCGCGTTTGTCGCGTTCGTCGCTTACGCAGGACACCCCGTGAGCAGTAACCGCTTCCTATGTGATACTAACGATATACTACGATCATTAAACACGGTGATTTTTAATTGACTGTTAATCTTTCAAGGCGTGATAGTACTCATGATTATGAGCAACTTTCACTATGAAACCAACTCTGAAATATCGAAAAGAATATCAGTTGTTTCATACAAAAATGCAATATGTATGAAACAGATGTATTTTTTTTTGATATTTCGTAGTTGGTCCAATAGTGAAAGTTGTTGATAACCATGAGTACTTTCACCTCCTGAAAGATTAACAGTGAATTAAAAATCGCCGTGTATAAGGCGGGTGTCAGGATTACCTTTTCCAAAAGTAACAAAGTTAAAACACGAAGAACTGTCTCCAAACTTAGGTAAAATGTATTTTAAAATGATGACAGTTACTGAGAATGATGCATGGTAGCGTCCACAAGAGTAAAGGTCTCTTTGTTCTCCAAGTTTTAAAATTACAAGATGATAAATATGTATATATGTATAAAAATATATATGTGTAATATTCTCAAATGCTCTTACCATTTGTATGCGGACGACTTGCAACTTTACGCTCAAACTGACATCAGCAACATCGACAACTGTATTTCCAGCCTCAACGCTGACTTACACATGATCGATGATTGGTCTAGTAAATTCGGAGTTGCCGTAAATGTAAGTAAATGTCAAGCAATGATTGTAGGTAGCTCGTTCCACTTAAAAAATATTAATATTCAACATCTTATGCCGATAATATTCAACCATACAATAATTCCTCTCTCACCTCACTTAAAGGATTTGGGTTTGCATATTGACGATAGGCTAAGTTGGAACAAGCAGGTCACTCAAGTTAGCCAGAGCGTCACGGCCATACTGCGATCTCTCTATAGGTTTAAGCATTTCCTCCCATCTAACACTAAAACCCTTTTGGTCCAGTCTCTTGTGCTCCCAGTAATTGATTATGCAGATGTTTGTTACTCTGATTTATCCCAAGAACTTCTGAACAAATTGGATCGTCTCCTAAACAATTGCATACGTTTTATTTTCGGACTTCGTAAATATGATCACATTTCTCATTACCGTTCTCAGCTTAAATGGCTGCCTATCCGCCAGATACGATCCCTCAGATCTCTCTGTATGCTCTTCTCCATTATGAACGATTCATGTGCTCCTGATTATCTGAAAATATATTTTCAAGTGTTGGGCAATTCTCACAATCGCAACCTTCGTGCTTCTGAAAATTTACTTCTTGAAATACCTTCCCATCGCACAGGTTTCATTTCTAACTCCTTCGCTGTCTCAGCAATTAAACTTTGGAACGTGCTCCCCCTTGATATTAAAAAAGCTCCTAGTAAATTCTCCTTCAAACGCAAAGTTAGGAAACACTACTTGAAGTCGCTGCACTCCTAATCATCTAATTTAGTCTTCGTCATAATTGCATTAAGTTTTTCATAACGTTTTGTAATTGATATATATATATATTATAATATCTACATATTTTATTATTTGTATATATGTATTTTATGTAATTTATATTTAACTTTTGATTTCCTGATATATTCAGTCCAAAATTGTCAACTCATCTTTTTCCTGTACCTACGTATTTTGATGCTTTTCTTTTTAACCCTAAGGTTGACTGGTAGAGAATGCCTTATGGCATTAAGTCCGCCTTATGTACCACAATAGTGCATAGAAGTATAAATAAATATATCAATAATGAGTTCCCGTTTGTTTGGACTATTAAGATGTTTGTGAAGTGTATACGAATGATTTACTATTAAATTCTCATAATTAACTCAGTCCGTGAAAGAAAGAAAGAAATTTATTTGGCACGAAAGCAGTCAGACACACAGACAAAAAAATCATAAGAGACAAAACAAAATAAAAAATAAACAAAGTATCTGTGTGTCTAGCGGCTGCGCCAAATAGGTTCAGTTCAGCATAAATGTCAGACCACTAGTGCCTGACGCTGGTTTTCAACTGAACCCACTGTGACGTAACTGATGTAAACCAGTTCCAAATCTATACATATAATAAATCTGTAGAGTTGGCGTGTCTGTACATAGCAAATATTTTGAAAAAACCTGGTTGGGGTGTTAAATGATAACCAATAGAACCCATTTTTAATTTTTTTGGAATTTTTGTCTGTTTGTTTGTTCAAGCATCACGTAAAAACAACTGATCCAATGTTGTTGACTTTTATAAACAAATATTGTGCTTATCTCCTCCATGTAACATTTCGTTTTTGTTTCATCGCAATCGGTTCACGCAATTAAAAGATATGCGAATTTTAAGTGCCCTAGAAGAAGATAGCATGTATTCGTTTATACCATTTCATTTCAATAGATGGCGTTAGGTGTATCAAATCACGTTGTGAGGAAATATATTACAACGAATAAATCCACAAATTACCTAATATTAATTGTTGAATAATGATGCAATTTATTACATACATTATACAATTAAATTATTTATCTATACACAATTATCATTTACCTACATTTAAACCTAATATATACAATATAAAACTAAACTAAAAACATACAAATCTAAAGACAAAACTAACTACCTATATACAAAATTATTAAAATACAAATTATTCAAAAATATCACTTAGGCGTCAAAATATTCCTCCTCATCACCGTCATCCGGAAGCGTGCCCAGAAGACTGGCAGCGTTGCCACGCTGGATGGCAACGCTTATTCTTTGGCCAAAGAATAAGCCAGCCCTCTGGTCACGCGAAGCGTCGACCAGCCTTTGGGCAATTTCTTTAAACAAAAGATGTGTACTCGGACCCCATGGCCCGAGCGTTTTGACCCCAAACGGCTCAAAGTCATAGCAACCAATGAGGTTACTATATTTGCGCCGCTTGAGGGCCTCCGCGGCCGCAGCGGCAGCGCCAGCACAGCCCGCCGAGCTAGGAAGATGCGATGGAGCAAGGGTGTCGACACAAGTTGCGTCCCATACCAAAGGCCTACCCATCTTCCATGACAATAGCGACATGCCATCTGGTCTCTTCCCGTCGTCGCGTGCCAAACCATTCGGTTCTAGTACAGCTGGCACGCCGGCGGTGGCAAGAGCACAACGGATAATGTCGTTAATATTGGCGTGCCGTTCTATGCGACCTGCACTCCTGCAGCAAGACAGACCATGGTGTCCGAGGCTGTCAACTGCTTCACCACAATGACACCGATGAGGAGCAACACATGGAGCGCCCAAGCGCAGGCAAGTGGCGAAACGGAAACTTACGTCATCCAACATAGTGCCTATGTTGGATGACGGAAGTGCCTGAAGCCAAAGTCCCGACTCCCATTCGCCCACAGCCAAAAGACGAGCACGCTCGGCAGTATTGACAGACGTATTCAAAAGGTTTTTCCGTGTCAAACTGCAAAGCGGCTCGTCCCACTGTCTCTGGGAAGACGGATTGACGGGCAACACCGTATTGGGACAAGCCATTTTCCAGGCGTTCTCAGCATCGGTCAAGCACGGTACTTCAAAATCAACCAGTGAGGATGATAAGATTTTCCTGGTTAATTTCTCCGTACCATGGACCGAGGACAAGAACGCCGGTAAACTAATACTAGAAAATTTTACTATTAATTTTTAATTATTGTTGAATTGGTACCTATTCTCAGTCTACGGAAGGTCTATTGAAATGCTATCCTCATGAAGAAGGTACTAAGCTTTGATCAAAAAAAATCGAAGATATTGTTATTTAGAATTTATTAGGTACCTATCTATCTGAATGGCAGTGGAAGAGAAATACACTCAATTTCATAAGTGAATCTATTCTAAATTGTTAATTGTGCAAGGCAATACGATAGATTAATTTGAAATACTCATAATATATTTTATTAATATTATCATAAATCTGTAGACTTATGTTATGCTATGAAGCTGCTTCTCGCACGATTAGCTCTATGTGGCTCTCTCCCGTGTACCTAAGCAACCTGAGCTATCTTTATGCACAAATCCCTTATTTTATATATCGTTGGTAAATCCTCATAGATGTCCCTCTCCCGGGGAAGGCGAGGGGGTCTGCAGGACTCTTGCCGGCTAAAAACCAACGGTATACCTCCTTCTAACCTAAGGCCGGGGTCACAGGATTCGCTATTACATGCACCGCAACCCCGGCAGGTCTTGGCCCACCAGCTTCTTCTGGTGGACTTCTCCAGTGGTGGGGAAATTTGTCCCCTGCCCCACTTCCTTCTGAGAGGCGCGCGCGGAACACGGCGCGCCATCCTCCCGGGCCTGTTACTGGTCGGGTGACGGGTCCCTAACCCGCCGCCCGCAGGCCACTCACTAGGGTCGCCGGAGATTGTCACGCGCCCTCCGGCGCCCGGTGCGTCTAGCGCGAGAAGGGAGGGAGGAAGACGCCTCCCTCTCCCTCTCCGCTACCTCCTTGGTGACCATCACTTCCTCGCAAAAGGAAGCGACGGCCTCCCACGCACTCTCGCTCCCCACCATGGACAGAACCACAGCCGGAAGCGAGAGGTCTCACCCACTGCCGCAACCAGGTCACGGCGCTGCGCTGTCCACGCAGCGCACACTTGCAGCGTATGCTGCGCCGTGTGCTCCTGACAGTCCACACAGTGGTGACACCCGGGTGTCTGCTCCCGGCCTATACGACACAGGCACTTCCCGAAACAGCCATGTCCCGAGAGTACCTGCGTTAGCCGGAAGCTGAGGGCGCCATGATGCCTCTCCAGCACACATCCTTGGTGTTTCTACTGCTAACATTGTTCACCGGGAAACCTGTACTGGTAATGGACTAATGGACCTGACTACTGATAGAAATACAACATATTTTGTTTAGTAAAAATACTAATTTTCTAATCTAATAACTAAACATCTACTCAGCCTAAACCGTTGGTAAAAACATAAAGCACCCGAAGCTATGTGAGGTTTCCGTTTTTTTATGTATTTTTTCATAGTTGTTAGAACAAACAAAGATTTTATAAAACCCACCTAATCTATACCTACATAATAATAATTTCTGTTAAGCAAGTAATGTTGTTCTACGACTTCTACGCATACGAAGTTGCGGGCACAGCTAGTTTATAATAATTGTGTAAACGGAAATAAATAATTCGATTATACATTATTTATGTGGATGGGTGACCATTCGTTACACATCGAGACCCCTCCCTGCCTCGGAGAGCACGTTCAACCGTCAGTCCCAGGTGTCATACAAATACCTATGACAGTCGCTACGGGTAGTCAGAAGCACGGAAGTCCGACAACCGGTCTAACCTTAGAATATTGGCATTGCCTGTAACTGGGTTGCGGAGGTGTGATGGCAGTTACTTCGTGTAAAATACTGGTATTCAGCCGCATCTGGTTAGACTGGAAGCTGACCCCAACATAGTTGGGAAAAAGCTAGGCCGAATGAACTTATAAATGTGAAACTTTGTCAAGATGAATAGATGTTTGTTACTACAATCACGCATATACGGCTGAACGGATTTAGATGAAATTTTGCACACAGATAGACCATGTCTTAGATTAACACATAAGATACTTTTTGTTAGGCTAAATGAAGAAGTTTCCTTAGGTTGTGAGTGAAACAGCGGGCATCATCTAAATGTGAAAGGAGAATGACCAAAAGTGGTACCAAAAAGTCTCATGCATCAAGATCAAAGTATTACAGTAATTATTTTCATATTTTTTTTACGACATTTATGCGTCGGTGATTTGGTTATTCAACAGGGAATTTAATCTAAAGTAAAAACGTGTTGAAATTGTTTTATTTCCTAATGACGTTCCGTTTAACGTGATATGATTTTATATGACACGTGATATAACCTTCAATTTAAAGTGACATGATCATGTCTTTCAAAAAACATCTAAATAATATATACTTTGGCGAAAATAACTAGAATAAAATAGTTTTTATTTAAACGATTATCATTTTTATCTATGGTTTCTTACTAATTTTAGCGGATTACGCTGCTTTTAGAGTAAATATTGGCCGCTCGCGGTCTAACAAGATATACAAGTTTTTAGTTTATTTCGATTTATTTGATTAACTCCGAAACCCGGGTTTTGTTTACAAAAATAACTTTTGTAAGAGTTAATATGATAAGTGTAGTCTTTATAAAACAAAGTTCCACTTTGATGCAGCTTGGTACGGGATTCCATACATCTATGAGCATTGTCCTTTGGATACTTCGGTATTTGAACGTCTGTTTTAACAAAATTCTGCTGCGCCAATACGACAGAATGGATGAAATTTTACAGGGGGATAACAAGGTATCCTGGATGAGTAGATATGGTTCTTTTCATTTAAGATAATCACTTTTTAACAAAAATAAAACCGACTTCAAATGGTCTATCTCCGAAGTTCTTCATCAGATCTTCACCAAATTTAAATGCGACCACTTCGAAAGAATACTCTTTCAAACAAGAATCATTAAAATCGGTTCACAATCATTAGCAAAGATATCGCGGAACAAACATACAAAAAAAAATAACATACAGTCGAATTGTGAACCTCCTCCTTTTTGGAAGTCGGTTAAAAAGTAAAGATCCAAGCAGGCGGAGCCACGGGCAAAGTTGGATGAAGTAATTACCATATTGTTAATCGTAGTAATCTTGAAACATCTAACAGCTAGTTCACACAGAAACTGATTACTAAATCGGGGGGCACGGCAGTGCTCCCGCCAAGTCGAGCGCGAAGCAAACACTGCCGTACCATCCTTTACCGGAACCATTTCGTCGCATTTTCAGGCCCCTATTTGAGAACTTCTGGATAAGACCAGAACGCAGAAATTTTCGTCATCCAGTAAACTATAATCACATACTTAAAATCCAAAATTTCAAGTCTGTAGGTCATTTAGTTCCGAAGTTAAGCGAAAGCAAAGTTTCGCATTTATGACACTCAATCACTCACTCACTCACTCATGATCATCAGAATAGAACTAGTACTTCCCATAAACTCAGAGAGCTGAAATTTGGTACAGAGTTGGGGTTTAATGGCCACATAAAGGGAAAACTATAAAAACTAGGATAATCGAAGATCTGGAGTACCTGGTGACCCTGATTAAGAAACACAAGAGCCCAACCAAACTATTAGAGATCGACATACCGCCTTTACAAAAAATATTCAACTTGGTAGGCCGCTTCATTTGATGTCAAAAATCGAAGGTCTGAAGTATCTGATGAAGAACCCTCAGCTGGTTTCAGCTGTATTAGAGATATGGTAATGCCCCCTTCTACTATTGGTACATAAAAAAATCAATATGCCCACTTTTCTACAAAAAGAAGTGAAATCCCACCAAAAACATTCTGTAAAAAACTAGCCAAGTCTCGATGGAGCTGCTTGTTTATCTCTAAAAAGTAATGAAATCTAGACAAAGTCGTGCCAAGTCTAAGGTTCCTTACTGCGATTTCTTTATTATTATAGTTAATGTTGTGTGACTTCGCCGTTGAACATTCTTTATACGTTAGTGGGTACAAGTCAACAGGACAGGTACAGACGGACTTCTATCAACGATTAGATGTCCGTCTGTACTGGAAAAAAAATATACTGTTTGTTTTAGGCTCGCCTATACATAAGTATTATTGAAATACGCAGCTTTATCAAGCCTACAATTGACTGGTTATTGAGTCAACGTTTTCCAAGTGGCAATTTTCCATCGTCAATGGGTAGCGGTTCTGGCGACATATTGGTGCAATGGTGTCATGGAGCACCTGGTTTTGTACCCTTGTGTACCCTTCAACGGCCAAGTCACACAACATTACCTATAATAATAAAGAAATCGCAGTAAGGAACCTTAGACTTGGCACGACTTTGTCTAGATTTCATTACTTTTTAGAGATAAACAAGCAGCTCCATAGAGACTTGGCTAGTTTTTTACATAATGTTTTTGGTGGGATTTCACTTCTTTTTGTAGAAACGTGGGGCATTTTTTTTTTTGACATCAAATGAAGCGGCTTACCAAGTTGAATATTTTTTGTAAAGGCGGTATGTCGATCTCTAATAGTTTGGTTGGGCTCTTGTGTTTTCTAATCAGGATCACCAGGTACTCCAGATCTTCGATTATCCTAGTTTTTATAGTTTTTCCTTTATGTGGCCATTAAACCCTAACTCTGTACCAAATTTCAGCTCTCTGAGTTTATGGGAAGTACTAGTTCTATTTTGATGATCATGAGTGAGTGAGTGAGTGAGTGAGTGAGTGTCATAAATGCGAAACAATCAGCTCCATCGAGACTTGGCTAGTTTTTTACAAAATGTTTTTGGTGGGATCCGTTTTAGCGGATCTGTTTCTATTTTGGTGATGGCGCCTGTAGTTGAATGATCGAGTTCACATACACGACAATATTCCGAATCCAGTAAAAAATACTGGATCCGTTATTTTTATCGTATCGTATCTGCCAGATGCGACGCAGCTGCCATTTGTTTAACCGATCCGTCGGTACAGGTGTGAATAGTACATCCAGTATCGACCGACCCTTTTTAACGGATCCGTTAAAACGGATCGGCTGTGTGAACGGGCGGTAAGGTGTTTAAAGGTTAGATTTTCGAGGATAGTAAAAATACTAGTAGATAATTGAAAATCAACTGATGAATTCGTGAAATAAATGTTATGGTGTATTAAATTGTTTGACGACAAGTTTGGTGCAGTGGCTGAGCGATCGGCTTCTGCGCAACGGGTCGTGGGTTCGATTTCCGCACGGAACAAATATTTGTATGGCCTACAGATAGTTGTTCCGGGTCTGGATGTCTGTGCGTATGAAGATTTGTGTTTGTAAATGCACCCACAATACAGGAGAACTCCTAGTGTGGGGCAAAGTTATTTTTTTTTAAATAAAAAAAAATATGTACATTAAACATAAAATAATACAATCAATAGCAATTAATGTGACTAAATAAGCCGCCATTATCAGCAGCGTCTATTTTGATTATTTATTCACTGTCAAGTAACTCAGACTATTAAACATACTCGTACATGCACTATTGTTGTTGTCTATAAAAGTCCTGTTCAACCAAAAATGACAAATCAGAACCAACAGGATATTGTTCTGGAGTCTTCTCATCCCTGGAACAAAATTATGATAGTTAAATAAAATAATTTGCAAGAGATTAATGGTGTTATACAAAAGCTCATATATTAGTAGCCTAGTATCAAAAGAGGTATGTATGGTTGGTTCTCCATAATCGGTGTCAGGGTTTATGCCGCCCATGGGCCTCTGACTTGACTTCACATATCGTTGAGAAATATCTCTAAGGCATGCCAGTTTCCTCACGATGTTTTCCTTCACCGTTTTTAAGCAAGTGATAATTATTGAATACGCACATGAATCCTAAAAGTCAGAGGTGCGTGCCTTAGGTTCAAACTCGAGACCTATAACTTGGCAGTCCGACGGTCACACCACTTGGCTATCATTGCTGTTAAAACCGTCACTAGGCAGATATTATTGTTTCTGACTGTACAACTTAACTTGTTTAACATAATTGATAAATAAAATATGAGAAACTTACTTCTTAAATAAAACAGCGCCAGCGACTCCTTTTACTGTTATTCTTTCTCTACAAACTTCGAGAACGCATCCCTCTCTGATGCCGAGCACGACCATAGCAGTACCCACTTCCAAATATTGATATATTTTCTCTGGTCTTGTTTCTTCCATACAAGTTTCATTTTTTGTGTCAGTATAATGAGTGTTAATGTTGAAAGGTACAATACCAATTCCTTCAAGACTTGGAGGATAAACTATGGGCATATCATTTGTCATGTGAATGTTTCTCGTTGCAACGTTAGTTCCGGCGCTACATCCTATGTAAACGAGACTACCAGCATCAACCTTCTTTCTTATAACAGTTAACAATTTTTTGCAATGTAGTTCTTTTAAAAGAAGGAATGAATTTCCTTCTCCTACAAAAATTGCTTTAGCAGAATTTACTTTATCAATAACGTTATTAGATTTATGTAATCCAGTCACTTTAAATCCCCATGGTTCTATGGCTTCCTTGATAGTTTTTGTGTACGCATCGTGGTCCTTTTTAGCATACGGAACGAAGACAAGTTCAGTCACACTATTTCTGAAATAACGGAATATATTAGATACGTAAGCATGACGCTAATTGATGGAGATTCTAAAAAAAATTGGTAAACCCATCTTTTCTCATAGGTGTCCAAACACGTGTTTAACCTAAAGGGATTATGTTAAGTCCATGGGCAGCAGAATCCTCCTTTACGCTAAAAACCACATTCTGCGATAACCTATCCATTTTCCAATTGTGGTGATTATTGCAATGTATTCTTTTCAAGTATCTGTCGTGACTGCCTGTCTTGCGGACCGTTTCTACGTAACTGGGCAGTTATTGACGAGACCTGAAGGGTCTCTAATGTAACTGTCTGTGGTATCAGGGATGGTCCTATCTGAGGACCAGCGCTGTAGGAGTTCACTGTTGCAACATTACGCTAAGATTAGAGCTATTTTTTCTGTCTCGGGCACAATGGTTCCGATTCTTTTGTGCACAAACTAAACTTAATTCAGGCAATTGCCATCTTTTTCACTCTGATAAAATAGGAAAGAGATGAACGTAAATTAGAGCTGTCAAAATTAGTCGAAAATTTATACGACACGTCGGATCGTGTCGACTAAAAAACGGTGAAGTTTAATGTGTAAACTAGTTTGATATCTCTAAGTTCTTATCTATCACCGTCCTTTTCTCGCGCTGTTTGTTAGTAAAAGATAGCAATTCTCCAATTTGACTTTAGTTGATGACACGAGTATCGCCACCATTAATTTTCGGTTTTGTTTTTATTTTGCAAATATTATCTTATTTGCATGGTTTTGCGTCTCCAGAAAATTAAACATGTTTTCTTTTAATCCTTGTAACCTTGTGCCAGGTCTGGATTGGTCATACGGGCAAATCTGGCAATTGCCCGATGGGCCGGTGTGGCCTGATGCGCCGAAAGTCGTCCAACTATCGCCTATCGCTTGAAAAAGAAGCCGCAAATTGTTTGTGTTTGTAAATGCACCCAAGATCCAGGAGAACGTCCGTCTAATCGCTTGGGCCGACCGTCTCTCAAATTGACCGGGCCGATTTCAGGTCCCAGTCCGGCCCTGTTCATTGCAGTGATTTTTGTGAAGGTCACGATCAGCTGTCAATTTTAACGGTTTGAAAAACTAATAGATACAAATATGTGCGTACTTACTTTGTCAATAATGAACATATATCTTCTTTAGCGAACTGCAACATAGTATTATAACCATAGCAGAAAGAGGAAGAAATTAACAACGCCTCCCGACGAGACGGCATTGTTGTTAAGTAGTGTGTTTTACAATATCTCCAATTGAATACTGAGTATATTAAATCAATGCCTGTACCAACTGTTATCTTTAATGGACATACATTGACTTACTTTAAATTTAAATAGAACATTAACTTTCTTATTGTATTTGAATAAATAAATCATAAAGTTTTTATCAGATATC
This sequence comes from Amphipyra berbera, assembly GCA_910594945.2. Lineage (NCBI taxonomy): Eukaryota > Metazoa > Arthropoda > Insecta > Lepidoptera > Noctuidae > Amphipyra > Amphipyra berbera. The sequence continues at coordinate 15,590,955 of OU343128.1, read as the reverse complement.
GTTGTTCTATTGTTTTCAATTGCAATTTATTTCTTAACAATGTCGACTTTTCACTTCAGTTCAATAGATTTTTTATGGTTCCCTACCCAAAAGATCCCAACGGATATTACTAAACATACAATGTCTGTCAGCCCGACCGTCAGTCCATCTGTTATAAAAGTATTATCTCGGCAGCCGTAGGTGGTAGCCAGTTGGATACAAGAGTTCTGTAAAAATTGTTTACAAGTGAATACATTGGCCATTCTTCCTGAATGAATCTTCTTCTTCTTGCTGCCCTTATCCCACACTAGGCGGGGTCTGCACAACATGTATTTCACAAATCCATGTTGTTACAGGTTTTGGCTTATTGGTTTATGACTGGCCGCCTGCCTGACATCAACCCTCCTTGGGAATACTCGTTGTGCCGTCGCGCGGGTGACCCAATGTGCTGGCTGATATTATGCACTGGGTCCCAAAATGATATGCTTGTCAATATTATTGCCGACAACTAAGCAAACTATATTTTTCTTGGTGGAGTATACTTGAAGTTCCTCGACCCACTCTTTCAGTTTTGCTAAGGACTTCGGTTCTGACACATCGTAAACTAGTATAGCACCGTGAGCGTGTCTGTAAAAACTTGATATCAATGTTCTGTATCGCTCCTGTCCCGCTGTATCCCAAATACCAAACTTGACTTTAACACCGTTCACGTCCATAACTTTTCATTTGTAGTCAGCTCCGATTATAGCTGGGAATTATTGTTCCTCAATCAATATAATTTTTTTAAAAAATCGAAAAGGAAATTACGTCCTTCAACTTTTTACCACTTAATAAACAACAGGCTTATCTACGTCAATTTACACGATTGCACTAAATTCCCCGCCAGTTCATAATAATAATTTAAAACTTACAAACATTTTTGGAGAATGTCAATTAAATACCAAATCACGCGAATTAATTAACCACTGGCACGATATTGCCAGTATAAATTAAGGTTTATTTATTTTTATTACTCTGTGGCTATGTTGTGGGCAACCCATCGCACCACAGGTGTTGTTAAAGGCAACCTGTCATAAAATATACGAGTATGACCAGAATGACTACATCCTGTGGTTATTTTAAAGGCAAAATAAATTATAAAAATATGTAGTGCCAACAACTTATCTGAAACTCTTGCCTATTTTTTTCCCAAATATGTTGGGGTCAGCTTCCAGTCTAAACCAGATGCGGCTGAATACCAGTATATTACACGGAGCAACGGCCATCAGACCTCCGCAACCCAGTTACTGGGAAATGCCGATATCCTAAGGTTAGACCAGTTGTCAGACTTTCGGGCTTGACTTCCCGTAACGACTGTCATAGGTATTCGTATGACACCCGGGACCGACTGTTTAAGGTACTCTCCGAAGTACGGAGGGGTCTCGACGTCTAACGAACGGTCACCCATCCTTGAACTGGCCGCGGCAAGCGTAGCTTAAGCTCGGAAATCGTATGATCCGCGAGGTTGGTAATAGGCCACAAACCCCTCCACGAACTAACTTATCTGAAACAAATCTGTTCTTTACATAGTATAAAACAAAGTCGCTCCCGCTGTCTGTCTGTCCCTATGTATGCTTAGATCTTTAAAACTACGCAACGGATTTTGATGCGGTTTTTTTTACTAGATAGAGTGATTCAAAAGGAAGATTTATATGCTCCACATTAGTATCTACATTGCACCCGTGCAAAGCCAGGGCGGGTCGCTAGTAATGAATAAATACACTGGCCTGCAAAAATAAGTATCACACTTTTAAAATTTCAATTTTTTCTAAACTATAGAAGTTAGAGATTTAAAATAAAAAACGTTTTATAGCAATTTTTATCAGCTTTCTTTGAAACTATAGTAACAAAGTTAAACTTTTTTTGAGTCCTTTTTGCTTCGAAAATATATCTTGTGTACTTAAAAAGTTATTGCAATTTTAAAAGTGTTATACTTATTTTTGCAGGCCAGTATAGTAATTGATATTATATTTCAAATGTGTTTACACATTCAATTACCTGTATACACAGTCATAAAATGGTTGTTAAAAAACTTACAAGCTCCGAAATAAACGATGACATCTACCTATTTGGGGTTTTGGTTTTCGTGTTACTAAAAATAGCGTTGTATTAGCTAGATTCGCAAAACTTTCAGCCGCACCCAGCATCATTAGTTATGGGACAAGTAAGCGATCGATGTCAACACGAATAGCAGTTTTATCAACTAATCTTACGAATATAATGTAATTATATTGTACTAGCGACCCGCCCGGCTTCACACGTGTGAATGTAGATAGTAATGTGGGGTATATAAACCTTTCTCTTGAATCACTCTATCTATTGCTGAAAACTGCATCAAAATCTGTTGCGTAGTTTAAAAGATCTAAGCGTACAGACAGCGGGAGTGACTTTGTTTTATACTGTGTAAAGAAGATTCAAGAGCCACAACTGCTTTCACATGTAATTGTAACCAGATTTCTGCTTTTAACTGCTTTGTTGGTTTAGTGGTCGCAAGCGTGATTGCTGAGCATGGGTTTCAGGATTCGATTCCCAGGTCGGGCAAAGTGTTATTTGGTTTTTCCATTATTAATTTCTCAGTAGCAACCTGGAGTCTGGATTTATGCCCGGTTAATGACAATAGGCTCGCCCCCTATTACATGGGACTTAAACATAACTGGCGAAACAAGTGTTATAATTACTTATTATTTAAATTTAAAAAATGTTCTTCGTCAAAATACTTTATTGATTAAACACTTAGACACTACAGCACTGATGTCCAACTTGCTTTGTAGCTCAATGATGACTGCCCATTACTTATTGCGACATAAAAAAAGCAAAGTAGGTTAACTATACTTTACCGACTCATAAAAACAACATTTTGTCATATTTGCCGGAAGTCAAAATTGAGCTACAAAAATATAAACATACTAAAATCGAAACATATTTCAAAAATACAAGTTATAATCAACATGTTTTGTGGTAAATTGAACAATAATTCATATTTCATATTATACTATTAACTTCGTTAACAATTGATATGTTTTAGTAGAATTCACAACTTATTTTAATCATTGATGCTAAATATCTAAAAAAAATGCGCAATATTTATTTGAAATTAAAACATGAATTTTCAACAAGCTAACAATTCGTCCATCCTGATAAATTTCGCGTCCCCGCGAAGGTACAAATGTAGAAAGAAGAAAAATAAGTATGAGAATTCACACAAATCAATACCCAATTTCAGAATATATAAGATTGTAATTATCAATGTATTTTATACAAACATTAGTACTACTATTAGATAATCGAAATCACACAAACATTGAATACACTTTGCATTTCAAGAATAATATTCACTATTCTAGAATCATTCTATTAAAGTTATTTTGCACATTGCACTTTAAATCAATGTTCGCTCATAGCGGCTTATTATTATTCTGTGCACCTTGCACTTCAAAAGTAATGATCGCTCATAGCGGTTTATATTGTTATGTGCACATTGCATTTCAAAGATCATGTTCGCTCATAGCAGCTTAACATTAGTACGTGCACATTGCACTTCAAAGATCATGTTCGCTCATAGCAGCTTACCATTAATACGTGCACATTGCACTTTATTGCTCATAGCAGTGAAAGTTTACATTTTGTATACCTACTTCGCACTTTTTAATTTAGTAAGAAAAGTAGGTAAACTCACAATAATTATTATTAATAGAATATATCTAACATTATAATTTTACTTTTTAATGTAGTTACCCAACCATTCTACATACATTGTTACATTATGATTTTAAGAATTATGATGTATCCTTCATGACAAGGTACTTAATTATTGTCATTTCTTAATTACTCACACAATAAATATAATTATACACAATAAAACATGCCTAAATCACAACATTATATTAATTATTATTTATATTATATTACTCATCAGTACTCTCACTAGTAGAGGAATCACTATCTTTATTATTAAAACATAGCCAAGGATGTATTTTGTCGATCGAGAATATACCCTTATACTTTGACGCCCCTTTTTTAGTAATAGGTGTATCTACAACCTCATACCTATCGTGATCTAATATTTTAGTAACTCTGTATGGCCCTGAACATTTTGGTAATAATTTTCTACTTTTACCTACAGTATGTGTTGCTCTTTCAACTCTCACTAAATCCCCAATTTTAAATTCTAGCGGTTTTTTTCTTTTTTTGTCATATCTATTCTTCTGATTTTCTTGTGACTTTTTCGTATGTTCATCTACTTTATCCCTAATATTACGTAATTTATCATAACCGGTGTCTACTTCATCTTCAGCAGGAGTGTTTTCAACTATATCATCATCTATTTCCGAAACTAAACTACCTTCATTGATCCCAGATAGTCTTAACCCGAATAAAACCTCAGAGGGGGTTTTACCTGTACCTTTATTGATAGTATTGTTCAGTCCCCATTGTACCTGTAATAGCCGGTCATCCCAAAGTCTTTCATCATTGCCATGATTTTGTGAAGCTAAAGAATCCAAAATTGTTCGATTATACCGCTCCACCTGGCCATTTGCTCTAGGTGAAGCAACTGCATTCTTTATATGATGAACTCCTACTTCAGTAAGGAAAGTTTTGAATTTCGAACTTGTGAATGACGTACCTCTATCACTAATTAGTCGTTTTGGTAAACCAAACGTTCCAAAATAATCCCTAAGAACTGTGATGGTAGAAGTGGACTTTGTATTTTTAACCGCTTTCAAAACAATAAATTTTGTAAACGACTCTACAATAACCAAAATATAACAATTTTTCCTTTTTGATTTTACAAATGGACCAACATGATCTACATGGATGGTGTGAAAGGGCGTAGTTTCCTTAGGTATAGGGTGCAGGAAACCCTGTTTTTTTCCCGCTGGCAATTTATTATGAGCACACTCTAAACAGGAATTCACATACTTTTTGATAAACTTTCGCATACGAGGAAACCAATAATGCTGTTTTATTTTATCAAAAGTCTTATCAAACGCAAAATGACCTATTTCATCGTGGTTTTTCCGAAGTATCTGCCACCTACAACCCTTTGGCACCACCCATCTTAATCCATCCTCAGTTATTTTATACACTCTCTCGCGCTTAAGGACAAAATTCTTACGTATCTCCACCAAATTATCAAATTCTTTATCAGAAAGGATTTTCTTAATGCGTTGTATTTCGGAGTCTTCCAATTGTACTGTCGTTAACCAATCGTCTGTTATTGTCATAATGTCAAAAGTGTCAATAGCTTCAATTATCCCTGAATTTTCCATCGTTGGATTCCTACTCAAAGCGTCAACGTGAATCATGCCTTTACCAGATTTATATACTACGTTACAATCATACTCCTGAATCAAACTCCACCATCGCGCAACTCTCGGGATCATGTCTCGTTTTAAAAACGTTGCTCTAAGCGAGTTACAGTCTGTTACAATGGTGAAGCTTAACCCCAGCACGTATGTTCTGAACTTCACTAACGAGGCAATAACTGCAAGAGTCTCCAACTCATACGACGAAAAATGGGACTCTTCCGGCGAAGTCTGTCTACTATAATAAGCCACAGGTTTAAAAACTCCATCGGTTTGTTTTTGTAGTAAAACGCTCCCTATGCCGTGTTTGCTGGCGTCTGTGTGTATTTGTGTATCACATTTGGGGTTATATAACGCAAGTACGGGCCTCGAAATAAGTGCCTTTTTCAATTTATCAAATGCTTCTTCTTGAGGTTGTGACCAAACCCAAACAGAATTTTTCTTCAGTAATTTCGTAAGGGGACGAGCTATTTCACCGAAGCCTCTGATGAAACGTCTAAAAAAACTAGCTAGGCCGATGAACTGTCGGACATTATGTACGTCTTTGGGCTTTGGAAAGTTTTTGACCGATTCAATTTTCTTAACACCCGGTCTAACACCCTCGCTGGAAACCTCAAAACCTAGGTAGTCAACGCGATTTTGGAAGAAGTAACATTTTTGTGGTTTTAACGTTAATCCTGCCTCTCTAAATCTTTGAAGTACGATTTTTAACCTATCGATACCTTCTTCAAACGACCTACTCGGTACTAAAACATCGTCCATATAAGCCAATGCCATATTATAGCGTAAATTGCCTAGGACCAAATTGATAGTTCGCTGGAAAACAGCCGGTGCGTTAGCTAGCCCAAAAGGCATTCTATTAAACTCGAACTGCCCATCGGGCGTAACAAACGAGCTTTTACGCCTGCTTTCTTCAGTCAGTGGAATCTGATAATAACCAGACGCCAAGTCTAAAGCACAAAAATACTTATTTCCAGCCAAACGATCAATCTGGTCCTCAATACGAGGCAACGGGTAATGTTGTTTTATCGTTTTTCTATTCAGAGCGCGATAATCTACACAAAGCCGTTTATCACCGGTCTTCTTTTTCACCAACAAAATAGGACTCGCGTATGGAGATTGAGACTCCCTTATGATATCATATTTTAAGAGTTCTTCAATCATAATTCTGACTTCTTCCCGTTCTGAATGACTCAACTTATATGGTCGATAAACGACTGGCTCCGTATCTACTAGCTGAATATTCATCTCTGCAATCGTTGTTTGACCTAGTTCAGACAAATCTTTGGCAAAACAATCGCGGTACTGGTTTAAGGTATTGAATAACTTAAGTTTATGATTGTTGTCTAAATTTTCACCAATATTAAAGTCATCTAATGTAAGTGGAGGTTTACCGCCATGGTTATGAACATTTTGTATCCTGTTTACCCCTTTAATATTATTATTAATTTGGATAGTACAAGCACGAGCCAAGACTTGGCCCTCCTTAAATTTAATTAATTTATTGTCAAAGTTTAAAATAGTTAAATGACCACTACTGTTTGTGATATTATAAGTACCAATTTCTACACTGTAGTTTAAACGACGACCATTTTCAACGAAAACTTTTCCACTATAATTTTTATCAGTAAACACTTTTACAGATATACAACCTTCAGCTGCAATCGTTTTGAGAGATTTTAAAACCAGTCGGGTATCGTCTTTCATCCGCTTATCAGTAATCATCAAATTTTTATCAGATTTAAACACCCATATGTGGGGTTGTTCCGTAGCAGTCTGTCCAATAAGTAGATCATAGTTTAGGTAACTATCAGGAATAACAACGGCCTCAACGTAAATTTTAGTATTATCAAGCATTAATGAAATATTAGTTTTACCTAAAGCACTCACGTATGTATTACCAAAACCTTTAAGAGATGGCAGATTATCCACTTGCCATTTTTCACGTGGTATAATTCTTTTCATTACGGATTCTTTTATCAAAGTACACTGACTACCAAAATCTACGTAACCTGTCAACTGTACATTATTAACACTTACACCCTTGATAAATTTATCATCTACTCCTAAGTGAGTACTGTTATCTAGTCACAATGTTTTTACTTCGGCTTTATCTAGCCAAACGCTCCTATTGCATTCAGGGTCATCATGACCAATGCGTTTACACTTTTGGCACTTAATAATAGGTTTTTTACATCCTGATACCACATGACCCGTTTCATGACAGTTAAAACATTTCAAAACTCTACCCAAATCATTTTTTACAGGTTTACGCAAATTTTCAGTTACAGGCCGTATCGGTTTCTTATTAAACCTGTCTAATCGCTCATGTTTAACACCCCTCAGATAACCCAATAGTTTATCAGCATCCTCAAAACCTACTGCCTCTGCTCCGTACCGAACCGATCTATCATCTATTCCATATACAATGCAATCAATGGCGTTCCTACCTATTATACCACACCTATTCAAGGCTATTAACTTTTCATAATAATAGTCTTCTAAATCGTCCCCAAACTTTGCTCTTTTAGCTAACATCTCCGTAAGCAAGTGACCATAATTTTCATAGGATGGAAAAGCAGATTTAAGTTTTTCGACCCATTCGTCCCATGTAAGCAATACTGATGGCTGTCCTTCGTACCACTTTTTCGCAGTACCGACTAGCTTTGGAAGAGCGTAGTGAGCAGTCTGTTTACTATCCCAGCCATAGATCTCAGAGCATTCTTTTACTTTATTCAACCAAGTAACAATTGTTTGGTTTTTTGATTTAGGATCGAACTCTGGAACTACGTTGTTATTAGTAAATCTTTCTTTACTCTGTGGATTAACAGCTGAGATAGATTGCAAGGACTCTTTAATACATCTGAGTAATTCATTATTAACAGCATCGATAGATGGAGGCTGCGGCGTCACAGATGTAATTCTTTCATTAACACAAGAGTGGACTGGACTACGTGATCTTCTAGTGCTTTCTCTATGAGGAGTCTGCAATCTGTGACGCCTCTGCCTAGTATGACTGCGATCTATGAATCTATTTGTCGGATCATGACCCTGCGTATCAGTTGGTGACGCACGTGACATGTGGTGATGCAATGGAGGTGTTACGACTGACCTGCTTCGACTTCTGACCTGCGACTCAATCCTTGGAGGTGATCTCCTGGATCTGCGCCGCTCGGAGCCACGCCTATCGCTACGGGGCGCCACTGACGAGCGATGATTTTGCCTCGAGTTTTGAGCCCGCGTCCGGGATCGGCTGCGTCTCGAGGACTCTCCCAGCACAATGCTGAGACGCCTCCCACCGGACCTCCGTCGACTCTCGGACCGGTCACTAGGCATCTTCACTCGATTGTGCAATCAATACGATGTCCAAAGCTCTGAAATAATAATTAAAACAACGAGTACCTATTTCATATAAACATGTAACATGTTATCAAACTGCAACTGGGTAAATCACAACATACATTAAGTTATCAATTGCCTCCTACGCTTCTATCTTAATTATATCTCAGAGTATAATAATAAATGTCTGCAATACACGCTTAATCAAAGTTGAATTCAAATTATCCCAAACAAAAATATAAAAATAAGTAGCTGCTATTCAAAATATCACAACAACTATTATAGTAGCCATAACTCACACTTACATTACACAAAGTATTAATTAACCAATCCGCATTATATTGTAATATCAATATGGATAGATTTTCTACTATGATACCCTACGCAATAAAAAAAAATTATACGAATAAAAATCAAATTTTGAACTAATATAATATATAATATAATATATATAATACCTTATTGTGAACGTATGATCTCACCAGGGTGGTAGCAATACACCAGAATTTCCTGATGTTATCCCACTTCTGAATTGTTATAATTACTTATTATTTAAATTTAAAAAATGTTCTTCGTCAAAATACTTTATTGATTAAACACTTAGACACTACAGCACTGATGTCCAACTTGCTTTGTAGCTCAATGATGACTGCCCATTACTTATTGCGACATAAAAAAAGCAAAGTAGGTTAACTATACTTTACCGACTCATAAAAACAACATTTTGTCATATTTGCCGGAAGTCAAAATTGAGCTACAAAAATATAAACATACTAAAATCGAAACATATTTCAAAAATACAAGTTATAATCAACATGTTTTGTGGTAAATTGAACAATAATTCATATTTCATATTATACTATTAACTTCGTTAACAATTGATATGTTTTAGTAGAATTCACAACTTATTTTAATCATTGATGCTAAATATCTAAAAAAAATGCGCAATATTTATTTGAAATTAAAACATGAATTTTCAACAAGCTAACACAAGGGTGTAATAAAAACACCTCTGTCAACCCTTCGGAGAATACAAGGCGTGATGTTATGTTATTTCTGCTTTTATCAGCGCTTTTGCGGTGATTTGAATCTAGTCTTCGTTGAATTTAGGGATTAATAAATATGTGCTGTAGTGAAGTGGGTTATGGAAATGTTTGTGCTTCTAAAAATATGTTGATTTTATACTTATCGCAATGTTCATCTAAGCCGTTACTAAACAATAAACACGTTTTTTGGGAAATCGCGTCTAAAGTTTTTCCTTAACACGGTGCCTTCAAGAATATTATAACCAAACTCGCGCTATCTAGCACTATACAGTTGAAGTGGAACTCTATTAGCATTTTATGAATTCAAAACAAATCTTCTATATATATACTTATAAAAGGAGAAGCTGACTGACTGACTGACTGACTGATCTATCAACGCACAGCCTAAACGGCTGGGGTTAGAAACTTCAAATTTTGACAGTAGGTTCATTTTGTGACGTAAACATCCACTAAGAAGGGATTTCTCGAAATTAAACCCCTAAGGGGGTGAAATAGGGTTTTTAAGTTTGTATGTAAGTCCGTCATTTTTGAAGTAAGAAGCTTGAAATTAAATAGTACGGTTTTTGGTTAGAAATAAACGTACACGTGTTTGAGCATTTTTGGAAATTCAATCTCTAAGGGGGTGAAATAAGTGTTGAAAGTTTGTATGAGAAATCTGGTACTTTTGAAGTAAGAAGCATGGGGAGAAACTGACCGACTGGCTGACCAATCTAGCAACGCACAGCCTAAACCGCTGGGGGTGATAAAAGTCGGACGTTTTGGATTTTAAAATGTCACTTTAAAATGGGCTTAACGAGGATTTCAAACTTCACGCAAGCGAAGCTGCGGGCAAAAGCTAGTATAAACATATTATGGCATTAAAAACGAACTCTCACAAATTTTTCTTTAGTCACGGCTTACAGCTGGTTCACACAGAAACTGTTTACAGGATCCGTTTTAGCGAATCCGTTTTTATTTTAGTAAAGGCGCCTGTAGTTGTATGAGCGAGTTCACATACACGACAGTATTCCAAATCCAGTAAAAAATACTGGATCAGTTATTTTTACCGTTAGTTTTAGACGCAGCTGCCATTTGTTTAACTAATCCATCAGTAGGTACATATGTGACACATCCAGTACCGACGCATCCGTTAAAACGGATCCGCTGTGTGAACAGGCTCTTAGATTTAAGGATGACTCACGCTGGACTGTGGCGGGTCCGAGCCGAGTGTCGGCCGTAGCACTGTCAACTAATATTACATATATTTTGTATGGATACACTCACGCTATACCGAGCGGCAACCGAGACAAAATACGACGGTTCTTACGTATAATGATGCAAGTGTAAAACACAACTTTATAGAAGAGCGGTTTAAAGATCTTAAATATTTATTATATCCCGTATAAAATAATACTGTTATTTCCATTCGTTTATTATTATATATTTTTTATTTTTTTTTATTGCTATCATTACTCTCAAGATATCTTTATCTTATTTTACAATGATTTTTTAGCTAAGTTTTGATGACATTTAATTATGTCAATTGTTTTATATAGTTTAGCTTCCTTTTCACTTTTGTAAATGTGAGAACTTTGTGGACCTGCATCTATAAATTTGTAAATTACTACAATATTATTCATATTACTTTTTTTTAAATTTTATTTTTGTTTGTTAGTTTTTGTACTCAAGTCTTTTAGTACTATATTACTCATTGGTCTGTGGTCAGGACCTCATTGTTCTCTCACTATCCTAAATCATTGTACTGTATCCACTGAAATTGTTAAAGGTATTATTTTTAAAAGAGTAACCATGGAGTTTCTTGCCGGCTCTTCTCCATAGGAAACAACTAATTGGAACCGTGCACCTAAATTCGACGTTTCATAAGCACCTGTATTGGTTTATGTGAAATAAAAATTTTTGATTTTGATTTTGATTTTGTTTGCAAATTTGTAACCACGAAACTTAAATTATTACTATTTAAAAAAAAATTGAGTAAACTATCGGTGATTTGAAGGTGATTGATGTAGAAAAGTGGATTTCGAATTTTTGCGGGTTGTACCAGTATACGTAGGACCCGTCGTTTATAATTATGTAATATTAGTTGACCGTGCTACGGCCGACACTCGGCTCGGACCCGATACGGTCTAGCGTGAGTCATCCTTAAAACGTGCGTTTTGTTGTTTTATAAGTTTAGCTGCGCGATTTTTCTCTGTTACGCATTCATCGCAGAGCTGGTGATTTCACTTGCGATATGCTAGACCCAAATCTTCGCTACCTGGCTTGTTCTACCATACTTTATCCCAACTATGTTGGAGTCAGCTTCTAATTTAACCCGATGCGACTGAATACCAGTATTTAACACGGAGCAACTGCCATCAGACCTCTGCAACCCAGTTACAGGGCAATGCAGATATTCGAGGGTTAGACCGGTTGTCAGACTTTCAGGCTTCTGACTTCCCGTAACGACCGCCATAGGTATGCGTATGACACCCAGGACCGATTGTATCGGCTACTATTTAATATTTTTTGTTGTCATTTTGTAAGTCGTAGCTGAAAAGGTGCGAGTTCACGGGACGCGGCAGACGGCAGCGGAAGACGGCCGACAGCGAATGCTGTCGGGCTTTAGTTGCCGTCGTATAGATTCCGAAGCCGGCAGCAGGCACTGCAGTTACGTTGCGGCATACTTGCGGTTGTGTCTTCTGTCAACACGTCTATAATGTCGAACTTCAACGGCAGTACTGTGTTTGTGCGGCAGTGCCGTCTGCCGCTACGCGTCAATACAAGTCACGACCTGTCGCGCGGCAGTTGCAGTCGTATGTTGGAATCGGTCTCATACAAATGAATACTGCAAAGTAATGCCGCCTGCCGTCGTGGCACTATGCCGTCGCTGTCTGCCGCTGCAGTCTGCCACGTTACGCGGAATCGCACGTTTACAGCTACGACAAAATTACAATAAAACAATGAAATAGTAGCCGATACCGTCGGTCCTAGGTGTCATACGCATACCTATGACAGTCGTTACGGGAAACCAGAAGCCCGAAAGTCTGACAGGTCGTGAGTTGTTCTGACGTATAGCGGCAGACGGCACTCCCGCACAAACACAGTACTGCTGTTGAAGTTCGACATTATAGACGTGTTGACAGAAGACACAACCGCAAGTTAGTAATACCGGGACGGAACTGCAGTGCCTGCTGTCGGCTTCGGAATCTTTACGACGGCAACTGAAGTCCGACAGCATTTACTGTCGGCCGTCTGCCGCTGCCGTTTACCCTCTGCCGCGTCCCGCGAAATCGCACCTTCGCGGCGACTGACGCAAACTGCGACACATAAGCGATTGAAACAAATGTATTAATATTCACGTGTGTGGCTACTCTATGTAATCATTCTACCTACTTTTTTTCATACAAGTATCTCGCCTAGGATTTTATTTTATTTCATCTACTTACATAAATATGTAAATTTTATTTCCGCTCTTATATTCTATTACTTTTCAGATAGGTATGAAAAATTCTGGAGTCTTGACACAATCTCAATATTCACAGCCTATTTTAGTTATGTAGGCGGTATATTCTTAGGCCGGCTACACACCTGTAATTTTTTCTAGCGTAAGTCCCTTACGTAATTAACGTACGATTTTGCAAATGTAAACTCTCTTGTAAGTAGCTTATCGACTTATTTGTCAAGTCTTAAGAATGAATTGTTAAGGCGGGTACAGACTGTTGTAACGTAACATGCAATGTAACATGAAAGGTACGTAGTACGCACGCGTAGTGTGCACGGTTGGTGCGCGCAAGGCGTCCACACTATGGGAATTCTGTTACATTGCATGATATATTGCGACAATGTGGACGGCAAATTCTTTCATTGCGTGCTACATTGCATGCTACATTTCGTAAGTCTGTACCCGGCTAAGTCTCTTTCATTACGGAAGCAACTTACAACTGTATTGGCGGCATTAGGTGAAAAGTTTTATATAGCTATCATACAAGTTGAACGGCTGAAATATAACTTAAAATACTTTACTCAAAAATGCTTGTAATGTTGTCATTATTTTGACAACCTTCTTTGAGCAAAGTCGACGCTTCCGCGCTACTTGAATAGGCGCCAGCAAAGTTGTATGGGATTTCATTGCTGGTGAGTTTTAGCCACCAGCAATTTCCTTTGAAAATCCATTATTGTCGAGTTTTGTTTCAAAAATAGTCTGGTGCAAAAAGTTTTTATCCAGAATTTGGCTGTATAGGTACAGGCAGCACAATAATTAAAGACTCGTAAAAAAAACTAAGGACCAGAGAAGAAACAAATCGTTACTTTAAATAAATCCTAACTACACTAATCTGGTTTTATTTAAATTACTCGCATTGTTTGAGTAAAGCTTGGTCCGCAGTGACTGCGCTGCTGGCCACGCTATGATGGCCTCGAGCTTAGTTTAGCTACGCTCTCGGCCTTCAAGCTTGGTCATCATTGCAGCCCTTGCTGTCCGCGCTATAAAGGCCTCGACCTTCGGTCTCGGCCTTTATTCCAGCTTGTCCATCGAGAGCTGCAATGCTGACCGCGCTGTGGTGGCCTGGAGCTGGGCTACGCTGCGGTTTCGGCCATCATCAGTGCTACCAGCAACGCAGTCATTACATACCGCGGCAGTAATGTACTATTATTTTTAACGAAAGCCAGCTTGTTTGTGACCCTATTCTCAGAACCCGAAACATATTTTTTTCAAGAAATGTTAATATCGAGAGTTTTTTTTTGTAGTTCAAGTTAGATTTATCTATAAAGGACCTATGCAAGAATAGATAAACAACATTCTTTTGTCGGCAAAATAATAATTTAAAAATCGTTTTTTTTTCATAATTATATTCTCTTTACTAAAAATAAACTGCCTCGTTGGTCTAGTGGTGGCAAGCGCGACTGCTGACTGTGAGATCCTGGGTTCCATCCCCAGGTCGGGCAAAGTGTTATTGGGTTTTTCCTGTTTAATTCCTCAGTAGCAGCCCAGAGTTGGGATGGATGCCCGGTTGTTAGTAATAGGCTCGCCCCTATTACATGGGACTTCATAACGGCGAAATGAACGTGTTACTATACACCTCTGCCCAACCCTTCGAGGAATACGGGCATGATATTATGTTATGTGTAAAAGGAAAAAAAATACTTACCCAGAATTCGCAATACATATTTGCCTTTTTAGGTTAAACTCACAATTTCAAGGTTGAAAGTTCTTCAAAGTAGCTATAACCGCAAAACAGATAGGTACAGAAGTCAATCTACATATAAGTGCGCTCGAGCAACGCACACATAGACACTGCTCACGGACACGAGATCTCGGACTGTTTAGGACTAGAGTGCGAGTGAGTGCGAGCGCGAGTGCCATACGCTTGAGAGAGATAGATATATATGTCGCAGAGCGAGCGTAACAACTGTGGAATGTCAAGCACTGGTGTTTCTGTTAACCCTTATTTTTAATTATTGCTTGAGTGTTTGGTTGTGTCGTGATGGCAGATATCGGTGAGGTGCGATAATAGATATCCATGTGGCGCGTTGACAGACGTGGGTTATTCAATTCGAAATGAACCTGCTTATGTATCCAAAGATAATATTGTAGTTTTTGGATGGAGCATTCAGATATTAACAAACGTAGCGTTAAGTCGTATTGCGGCACAACCAACCTCACTGCATTCCACGTAATTTAGTTTAAATGATTAGTCCTGTAATATTGTGAATATTCTTTGTTGTTTACTAATCAAAGTTAGGTTATCATTAAAAATCAGTGTATGCAGAACAGTGGCGAAGGGTGAATTTTCTTAAAAGGGAAGCCGGACCAAACTCAACATATATTATAACTTATTTCTTTGATTGTTACCTTCATAAGCAAATGTTATACCTGCAATGTAACTTCGTAAATAATTATTTGTTTAAATGATAATTGAAAATAACAGATACTAGTATTTGCCATATTTCGGAAGGGAAGCTGATAGGAATCGAGTTGTATGGAGCCTTCGCCACTGATGCAGAATATCCTAGTGTTATTTCTAGACTATCCTGATGTCTGACAATCATTCGGACATATCTGAAAACGAAGATATGGCCGTCCCGTCGTTATATAGATAGAGCGACCGCCGAGCGTAGGTATGAAAATTGAAGTACATACATGTGATTGACTTCTGTACCTATCTGTTTTGTGCTGTAGCCAAGTTTGTATACGAAGTGACGTAAACTTAAAGTTTACGTAAATTAAATTCTGTTATGTATTGTTCTCAAAGTTGGAAAACAGTCGTTTGAGGGTAGTCATAATTTATGGAAAGGGCTTATTGTAGCTTAAGATGAATATTGCAACTAAAATTATTTATGATTTTTTTTATAATTATGTATTTCCACTCTCTTCTTCTTCTTTTCGTGTGGTTAGTGACTAACCTGGTGTCAGAGTTCCGGCCGCCTGTGACTTGGCTTCACGTGCCGTCGAAAAATATCTCTCAGGCATGCCGGTTTCCTCGCGATGTTTTCCTTCACCGTTTTTAAGCAAGTGATAACTATTCAATACCTACTCACTTGAACTTCGAACTTGAGACCTATGACTTGGCATTCTGACGGTCACATGGTCATCTCTAGACTATCACTGCTGTAACTGTTGCTGCTGTTGCATTTTCGACTGAAAATTTTCTATTGCACTGAATTCACTAGGTACTATCTTCAGTGGCTTGAAGTTTGCGAATAAGAATAGGATGGTTGACTACTTAAAAAATGTAGAAGAATTCGATATATATTGCCTCCTAGGGAAATCCTATGATGAGACAGAAGAATTTCTCTCAAATTAGTTTAAAAAGTCAAGCCCTATTTAGGCCCTTAATTATTGCTATTGTTGCTAATCGGTCAACTCACAAAAATATATACAGCGCGACTTTACACAATACATCCATTACATAACACACACATACATAAACACGCACTACACAAACAAACAGACACAACTACATAACCCACACATACCTACATTGAAACACACATACTCAAATTTAGATTTAGTCTTAATTATTCTAAATTATAAAAAATCTTGAAATTACTTAACTCCTATAAACTTTACTTTGTAACATGTTATTCATTGTTCGATATCCAATTATGGGGCAGGCACTGTTTCTCCTAAACACAGTTTGCGTTGCAAATTACCTTTTTTTTTTTTTTTTTTTTCGTTGGAATATCCTCATGGATGTCCCTCGCCATGTGAAGGCAAGGGGGTCTGCCGGACTCTTACCGGCTAAAAACCAACGGTGCTCCTTCTCCTGACCGTTCGGCCAGGGTCGCGGGATTCGCAAAGCATGCACCGCAACCCCGGCAGGTCCCGGTCCGCCAACCCTCGGCGGACCTCTCCTCCTGAGAAGCGCGCGCGGAACACAGCGCGCCGCCTTCTCGGGCCTGTTACTGGTCGGGCGGCGGGTCCCCTAACCCACCGCCCGCAGGCCACACACTAGGGTGGCTGGAGATCGTCGCGTACGCGCGCCCTCTGGCGCCCGGTGCGTTGCAACTTACCTAGGAGAACAGAACCACACCCACAGATTTGTTATAACATACTACATGTTCATATTATAGATTAAGTACCCATTAATAATGTACAAATACCTGTTTTGGAAATAAATTTGATTAGTTTTTTTTTTGATTTTGATTTTATTCTAATAGAAAGTATAGAAATACTGTTTAAAGAACCTTGGAGAGCACGTTCAACAGTCGGCCCCGGGTGCCATTCAAATACCTATGACAGTAATTATGGGTACTCAGAAGCCCGAAAGTCTGACAACCGGTCTAACCTTACAGTATCGGCATTGCCCAGTAACTGGGTTGCGGAGGTCTGATGGCAGTCGCTCCGTGTAAAATACTGGTATTCAGCCGCATCTGGTTAGACTGGAAGCTGACCCCAACATAGTTGAGAAAAGGTAGATATAGAAAGTATAGAAAGAACGCGACACGCGAAAATAAAACCGTTGAAAAAATCGAGGAGCTAGAATAGGCTTGTTGGGGAACGAGGTCTGGTGTTCCTCCTACGAAAAGGTGGATTCCTCTTACCAGGCGGGTCTTATGTCTGGCGGGCTACTGCCCAACGGCTAATGTTGGGAAGTTGTATATTATTATATACTAACTCCGTGTCAGATCTTGATATCACGATCATATATTAAAAAGTACTCTGTGATCACGATGCAGGATTTGTGACATTTCCTTCGACAGCTGTCATTGTTGTCGCTGTAGTCTGCTAAACATTCGTCATGCTGCGTAAGTTGTTATGTGGCGTGATAGATGCCGCCACAGGCTTTCGAAGTTCATGGAGAGTCATTTTCTGTTCTTATCGCTCTAAATGAACATTGAACTGAGTGGTGTGACTGTAGAGCCAGACTTGAACTGGCTGAAAATATAGAATGAAAAAAAAATGTTGACCGATTTCCGGTATATCAGCACACTTTATTTCTGGCACAAAGGCCGCCCATTTCACTGAGTTATACAAGACGTCAGTCAAAATAGTTATTAATATGTGTTAAATTAAACAAAGGTATTTGAAATATGCGCTATCATTAGACATTGTTTACAAAAGGGCAAAACATTCATATTTCAATCTCAGTTTATTTTAACATAGTTACCAATCAGCTTGCTACATGCTTGTTCAACATAACATCACGCCTGTATTCCCCGAAAGGTTAAGCAGAGCTGTATATTAGCGCGACCCAGTCTCACTGTCTCGGGGCTCCAGTCTTGTGCTACACGGGCCCACAGCTCAGTCGGCATACGGCAGACATGTCCTACCCAGTCCCACTTCAGCAGGGCGGCCTTTAGAGCCACATCTGCAATTTGAATTTTGTACCGCAGTATTGTTTGGAACACGATCTGTTAATTTAAATAAATACCTATAACAGCATAAAATATTTCATATCACAATATATATACACAATATATTCACAATATATCACAATATAATTTACACAAGATCAGAAAATAAGGATAAGCTAACCTATACTAATATATAAACCTGAAAAGTTTGTTTGTTTGAACGCGCTAATCTCAGGAACTACTGGTTGGAATTGAAAAATTATTTTTGTGTTGGATATTCCATTTATCGAGGAAGGTTATAGGCTATATAACATCACGCTACGACCAATAGGAGCGGAGCATAAATGAAAAATGTTGCAAAAACGTGCATATCGACCCGTGCGAACCCGGGACGGGCCGCTAGTAATCGTAGACATATATCATTAATCTGTGGCTAGCAATTTAAATAAAACGTAATCTTTTGTTTTGTACAAAAAAAGAACAGTAGACATCAATCCTTTATTTTCATATTTCTAATTCAACAACATTCGTTCTTTGTTTTTCTAAACGGCCAGTCGGTAACGTTCGCCGACGATATGACAGTTCCATTTGCTAAAGCTTTTTTTATCTTCTAACTGAAATGTTCAGTCTCGCCACTTTTTAGAATGAGTGAATTGGAATTCGCGGGATTGGAAACCGTATACCGGGATTAATCCACACGTGTGTTTGAAATTTTTATACAGATCTATGATTTATGCGGTCTGTGGGAGAAGACAGATATATTTGAATTTGAATGTGGAACAGAATAATGTTTACCTGGAGATAGTAATTCCACGTCAGATTTGATGTTGTGTTTTTTTTTGTCAAGGCATGTGCGGCTATGCTAGTAGGTACTTGCATGTAAGACTGAGGTTCACCTGTGGCTAGTGTGTATGCTGCTTGCATAAGAGTTGCATAGTGGAAAAGCTACTTGAGAGGTGATGAGGGTTCATTGAACTTTGACTTCTGCTGCATTTCACCATGTTTGAAATTATTTTATGTAGAAGTAAAGAAAGAAAGAAAGAGGTATACAAATATTGCCATTTCTAATAAGTATTAATTCTACTTAAGCTAATCCACTTTTGAATCAAAATTAAATTCATTCTAAGGTTTTAATTAAACATAATATCACGCCTATATTCCCCGAAGGGTTAGGCAGAGGTGTGTATAGTAACACCCACATTTCACCGTTATGTTTAAGTCCCACGTAATAAGGCGAGCCTATTGCCATCCAAACTGCGGGCTGCTTCCGAGGAATTCCACACGGAAAAACCCAATAACACTTTACCCGACCTAGTGATCGAATCCAGGACCTCACAATCAATAGTCGCGCTTGCGACTACTAGATCAACGAGGCGGTACAATCTAAGTTGTTAATAAAAATGTAATGTACCTTTAAAATTATCAGTCTTTAAAGTTATCATAAATCAATGTTGTCGCTGTGGCGTGTTGTAAGCCGAACAAAACGTTTACAACACACAATTTACAAGTAAACATGACTTGAATCTTTCTATAATTAATCGTGACGCTGATATTTCTCCCATGTTTAAGTCGGAACATCAAAACATAACCTTTGTTCTCCCATAATTGAGGCCGCGAGAGCAAAAACGGCCTAAGTAACATTTCTTTTAAAAAACATTTTTTTACAAAAAATTTAAACCGACTTCAAAAAAGAATAAAATAATTACCGGTTTTTTCTTCTATTCTTTCCGGTTTAAAATTAACAGTTTCAGAAGTCGGTGCTGATCCACGCTGAACCAAATTGAAGGCACCGACTTCTGAAACTGTTAATTTTATATGGTAATTATATTATTCTTTTTTGACGTCGTTTTAAATTTATTGTAATTTTTTTTTTTTTTTCATTTTAGTGGCCTTAATTAAAACTTGGTTGGACCTACTAAAGAGGCTGCTCGTAACATAATCACATCATCACAATATGCGTACTGTTCGTCATTGAGGAGTTCCATTGTCTATCTCCGAAGTTCTTCATCATATCTTCACCAAATTTAAATGGGACCAACTTCGAAGTATACCCTATCCATTAAAAAAAGAGTCATCAAAATCGGTTCACAATTGGCGAAAATATCGATGAACACAGACAAAAAAAATACATACAGACGAACATAGTAACCTCCTCCTTTTTGGAAGTCGGTTCAAAATACACTATCTGCGTCATAACTCTGTTTTTTAAAGAAGCAAAATGACCTAACATTGATTTTTAAAGTTACCAAGAGATGGCATTAATAACACATTTATTGCATTAAAAACTGAAAGCCTTTACGGCAAAAGAAAATATACAAAACTCAAAAATTTCAAAATTATTTTTTTTGTATATCTCAATAACACAAATCAGTATATAGGCCATTCTTGCTCTCGCGGTCTTAATTATAAAACGCAATTCATTTCGCACCTCGAGTAAACTCACACGAAGATATGGGAACAATAAATCTTATTACGTGTAGGTACGGTCAACAACGAAAGTAGGTTAACACTGTTACTTTTACATAACATCTAAAGGACACAAAATTATTCGATACACTGCTTTTCAGAATCTATCTATACTAATATTATAAAGCTGAAGAGTTGGTTTGTTTGAACGCGCTAATCTCAGGAACTACTTACTGGTTGGAATTGAAAAAATATTTTTGTGTTGGATAGTCCATTTATCGAGGAAGGTTATAGGCTATATAACATCACGCTACGACCAATAGGAGCGGAGCATAAATGAAAAATGTTGCAAAAACGGGAAAAATGTCTACCCGTACGAAGCCGGGACGGGCCGCTAGTTTTATATAATAGTCAAGAGTTTGTGTTATTTTATTGTTACATGATTGTGTTCCGATTAAATTTGAATATTATTGTTTTCAGTTATGATTTAAAAAACTAAAGTGTTAACATACTTTTGTTGCTGACTGTACCTACATTTTCGGAACACACCTTGGGTTGTGAAACGGTAGAAGAAAATATCCCAAAGTTCTTAATTGAGGTATAATTGTGTTACCTGATAATTACCAAACGAGTTTCTTAATGATGAGCGGGTCGTGGCTAATTAGCATCGCGGGTTATACGATTTGCGAAGTTAAGCTGCGCTTGCCGCGGTCAGTCCGTGGATGGGCACCCGTTCGTTACAGACCGAAACGTCTCCGTGCCTCTGAGAGCACGTTAAACAGTCGGGCCCGAGTGTCATACGAATACTTATGACAGTCGGTACGGGAAGTCAGAAGCCCGAAAGTCTGACAACCGATCTAACCTTAGATATCGGCATTGCCCAATTATTGGGTTGCGGAAGTCTGATGGCAGTCGTTCCGTGTAAAATACCGGTATTCAGCCGCATCTGGTTAGACTGGAAGCTGACCCCAATATAATCGGAAAAAGGCTAGAAGTTAAGACCTTAAGTGGTGAAACGTTGGAAGAAAATATCACTCCCAAAGTTCTTGATTGTGGTTTAATTGTGTTACTTGTTAATTATCAAACGAGTTTCTTGATGATTTCATAAAGGAGGTTAATGTATTTTTTTTATTAGCTATGTCTTCAGATAGTGCCGTCCACGAAGACGCGCTCCACTCTTCACCTAAATTGCGTGTTCTCTCTCTCTAAGATGAAAAGTGAAAGAGAACACGCGTTTAAACGAAGAGTGGGGCGCATCTTCGCCGATGAAACTATCTTTAATGCAGATTTTTCATTTTTCGTTTTGACATTAGGTATAATGTTTTCCAAGAATCCTTACTAATATTATAAACGCGAAAGTTTGTATGTATGGATGTTTGTTACTCTATCAGGCAAAAACGGCTAACGGATGTGGATGAGATTTGACACACAGATAGACTGTGCCCTGGATTAACACATAGGATACTTTTTATCCGGGTATATCAAGTAGTTTCCGTAGGATGCGGTTGAAACCGCGGGTAATAGTCTAGTAATAATATACAGGATGTAAACGAAATCATGTGATTCCTTCACACTGCGTGATGTACCCACTGCTGACATAGATTAACCCTGCACGGGATACTTTTGGATTCAATAAAAAATAATTACAAGAAGTAAACGGGTTAGCGCCCCGAGCGAATTACGTGGCTATCTCTCACCGCGCGATCGTATAACTCGGGGCGCTAAATGTCTCACATTAAGAAAACATGTTTACTTTTTGTATTTTTTTTTAAAATCCAAATCCACTAGTATCCCTTTCAGGGTTAATCTATGTCAGCAGTACATCACAAGGTTTGAAGGAATTACATGATTTCGTTTACACCCTGTATAGTTATAGTTTGCAAGCTATTAAAACGTTTCTTTATAACATTTTAAAATCCACGTGTTAAGTATTTAAGCTTCAATGAACTGTCAACCATCCAGCAACGAACAATGCTTAACTATTACTAAAGAAACCAATTTATTTGTACAACTCGTAGCGTAAGTGGTCAATCAGAGTGCACTAGCGGGTGCGGGGGCGGGCGCGGGCGCTCGGGTCTTGGCGTCTGCGTGTTCACAGTAGTGCCGAACGAGCTATCGTAGCGTGCGCGTGTTTGGTTGTTCTCAAACTTTGCTACGTAGTTAGAAGACATGGATGACGATTTGATTTTATTAATCGGAAATTCGTACTTGAAATGAAAATTGCAATATATGAAGTTTGGTACACACGATTTCAATCACGAATCCAAAGATTAATTCAACTTACTTACTTACTTATTATTTTATTTTAGTACTAGCGGCTCCTCCCAGCTTCGCACGGGTGGACATTTTTCCCGTTTTTGCAACATTTTTCATTTATGCTCCGCTCTTATTGGTCGTAGCGTGATGTTATATAGTCTATAACCTTCCTCGATAAATGGACTATCCAACATAAAAATATATTTTCTATTCCAATTAGTAGTTCCTGAGATTAGTGCGTTCAAACAAACAAACAAACTCTTCAGCTTTATAATATTAGTATAGATTAAAGAGATTTACTCAACTGCCTCGTTGGTCAAGTGGTGGTAACAGCGACTGCTGATCTTGAGGTCCTGCGTTTGATCCCCAGGTCGGGCAAAGTTTTATTCGGTCTTTCTGTGTGGAATTCCTCAGTAGTAGCCCGGAGTTTGAATCTGTGCCCGGTTGATGACAATAAACTCGCCCACATTACATGGGATCTAAACATAACGGTGAAAAGAGGGTGTTACTATACACCTCTGTCCCCCCTTCGGGGAATACAGGCGTGATGTTATGATGTTATGTAGGTACAAACTTTTTTCTCAGAGATTGGTCAGAGAAACACATATACAGAGAACTATGGTAGAGAATGGAGCAAGAAAAAGGCTAAAAAAAAAACTAAATTGCAGCAAACTTAATTAAAACTACAGTAATTCTATTAGAAACTGTAATAAAAGCTGGAAACACCTGCGAAGTTGATCAGGCTAGTTGCCCGTAAAGTTGTTTTACAACGCAGTCGCGCGTTCACGAAACGCGTTGCAAAAAGTTGTTGCGTGCTATCGCCCTAACTTCAACACCATACTGACAAGTGAGTGAGAGGTCTCTGAGATCTCTTAGGCTGCCTCTCCACTGGAGCGGAGAGGAGCGGAGCGGTACGGAAGTCATCATCATCATCCTCCTACCCTTATCCCAACTTATTTGGGGTTGGCGAAGTATGTCTTCTTCTTCCATATATCTCTATTACTCGTAGCCGTCATTTCAATAGTGACCCCCTTTCTAGCCATATCATCTTTCACACTATCCATCCATCGCTTCTTTGGTCTTCCTCTACTCTTATAACCATCCACATTCATACTCAAAACTTTCCTCACGACATGTTCTTCGTTCCTCCGCATCACATGCCCATACCATGACAACCGATTTCCACACAACTTCTCAGTCACCGGCACCGCTTTCAGGCTTCCTCTTACATACTCATTTCTAATTCTATCCATTCGCGTAATACCACTCATCCCTCTTAGCATTCTCATCTCAGCTGCATGCAATTGCCTTTCATTTATCCTGGAGCGATGCGGGACTAGCCAATAGTAAAGCACAACATTCACAGAGCAAAGCGGAGACGTGAATTTTATGCAATTCTATTGGTTAGCTCCGCACCGCTCCGCTCCTCTCCGTTCCTGTGGACAGGCAGCTTTAGTACCTCTCCGTTGCAGCTCGTATATCGGAGACTGCAATGCAGTTCACGGACCCTTAGTAACGAAAATATGGCGCACGGAGATACGGAATATAATATTGGATTGTGCCCAATGCTGCGTGGAGTATTGAATACTAAAATTTTATGAAGTATTTCTTTAGTACCTATTTGTTGCATTTTGTTTAAGTCTTAACAAAATCTCGTCAGTTTTATGGACATAAACAGTAGCGCTTTAAATAAATCTGTTTTGAACAGACAATCTACTGGTTGACGAGCCAAAGCCACTCCACTTTCGTTTTACGTCTTGTTTTGTTCGTTTGTCGAATTACGTTCGAATCTTTTCCGTACCTATTCAAATACCCTATTAAAGTATTTAAGGATAGTAGAGTAATTAACAGTTTGGTGTTTACCTACCACCGTATAGTACAACACAACTTAGAAGTCGCATTGGCAAACTTGATCGAACCACCAAAGGCAGGCGCTCATTATCGCGCCATTCAAACTTATTACGTCATCGTAA
This sequence comes from Amphipyra berbera, assembly GCA_910594945.2. Lineage (NCBI taxonomy): Eukaryota > Metazoa > Arthropoda > Insecta > Lepidoptera > Noctuidae > Amphipyra > Amphipyra berbera. The sequence goes on along the minus strand of OU343128.1, from coordinate 15,565,836 downwards.
AGATAATTTTTTACTGCAGTACTAATAAACATTCGAGGTCTTGAAGTCGCACTCAGATCGAAAGTGATTGGTTTTACAAAGTTTGCTGATGTGTTGTTCTTAGTCGACCTCTTTCGAGGGAGACGGTAGCTGTTTATGAGTTTGTACGGTGTGCGTTTTTGAGTAGGTCGGCACTTCTTTGACACGCATACCTAATCTGTTGATTTGTTAACATCTGTTGCTATCTTTGGAAGGGGTTGATTAGGAGTGTCACTGATTCCTCTGTTGCGGGAGTCCGTGTCGGTGAAATTGTGTTCCCTGATGTATTTGATTATTTATATTTAATTTTATTCTTTAATATCTAATAATATAAGACGTACATAATGAGGCTTGCATAGAAGCCGAAGGGCGAAACAAAGCCTCGAAAAAAAATTTGAAAAAGAAATTGCTGTTGCGACATCTTAGTTATGTCGTACTGTAATAAACTTTAATTCAACTGAAAACAAAAATGGGTTCGTAGACATTACCAGATTAAAGACGATTTCTCCGAACAAATCACATCATTATTTAACTACTGTTTGCTTTATCTTCATGATTAACAACAACGGTCTAACGCTGTCTATATTTACTGGCCTGTTTATTGCCTCAAGAGAAAAGTCAGACGTTATTTTTTTTAAATTATTCCTTTGCCTCACACTAGGGTTTTTAAATAAAAACCGCGCGGATCATATGATTTGCAAGGTTAAATTGCACTTACCGCGGTCAGTCTGTGGATGGGTGACCATTCGTTACAAATTGAGATCCCTCCGTGCCCTGGAGAGCACGTTAAACCATCGGTCCCGGGTGTCATACGAATACTTATAGTCGGTAGCCCGAAAGTCTGGTAACTCGCGTCCGATTATAAACCCTCCCAGATTAGCATAGTACGCCGTCCCAGGCATGCGCTACTAGAGCCCGATGATCAGATCACCCTCCTCCAGGCGGCGAATAAATCTACTAGTACCTACCATACACAAACACCGCCGCCGCCGACCGGCGTATCGCCCTCGCCGACGAGGCCCCTCGCGACGTCCCACCGCTGCCGCCCCCGATCCACCGTGCTCACCCGCCGCAGCCGCGGAGCCGGTCGTCCCTTCTGACTCCGCGCAGTCACCATGACGCAAGAATACAGCCCTCATCAAGCTGTCGTATCCCTCCCAGTCCTCTCGCATTCAACACCCTAAGAGGTCAATTCCCCCCTTGGGGACACTCTTAGAGGTGTTGCTGCTATAGTCATAGTCATGATGTTACAGTAGTTAGCTTTGTAGTTAGCTAGGTAGTTAGAACAGTAGGAATTGGTTCGGAGACCCTTCTGGTCTCGCCAATAATAGCCCGGTTACGTAGAAAAGGTCCTCAAGACCATCTACAATAGTCGAATAGGAAAAAAAAAAAGAAGTCTGATAACTGGTCTAACTATAAGATATCGGCATTGCCCAGCAACTGGGTTGCGGAGGTCTGATGACAGTCGCCATCTGGTATTCAGCCGCATCTGGTTAGACTGGAAGCTGATCCCAATATAGTTGGAAAAGGCTAGGCAGAACGAACCACACTAGGGTTTTTCCTATATCGTGGGTGCGTTTGCAGATACAAATTTCACATGCATGAGCGCCCAGACCCGGAACAACTATCTGTAGGCCATACAATAAATATCTCGAGATTAGCACAGACGAGTAGGAATATTGTAGTCCAAAGACTGCCTTGTAGGTCTAGTGGTCGCAAACAGGACTGCTAAGCATGGGGTCCTGGATTCGATTCCCAGGCCGGTCAGTATTATTGGATTTTTCCATTAGGAATTACTCAGTAGCAGCCTGGAGTTTGGATTTTTGAGTTTTGAGGGGCTCGTGGCTAAATAACAACCGCGCCGATCGTACGATTTGCGAGGTTAAGCTGCGCTTGCCGCGGTCAGTCCGTGGATGGGTGACCATTTGTTACACATCGAGACCCCTCCGTGCCTCGGAGAGCACGTTAAGCTGTCAGTCCCGGGTGTCATACGAATACCTATGACAGTCGTTACGGGTAGTCAGAAGCCTGAAAGTCTGACAAACGGTTTAACCTTAGGATATCGGCATTGCCCAGTTACTGGGTTGCGGAGGTCTGATGGCAGTCGCTCCGTGTATAATACTGGTATTCAGCCGCATCTGGTTAGACTGGAAGCTGACCCCAAGATAATTGGGAAAAGGCTAAGAGGAAGAAGCCTGGAGTTTGGATTTGTGCCCGGTTGATGGCAATAGGCTCGCCCCCTATTACATGGGACTTAAACATAACTGGCGAAATGAGGGTGTTATAGTACACCTCTGCCCAACCCTTCTGGAAATATAAGGCGTGATGTTATGTTTCAGTCCAAAGCGTTCTGCGGTATTATATTCTCTGAAGTAACTACTGAACATATGAGAGTTCTTTGGAAGTATACTAATACATAGTAAGTAGGTACCAACAGGAAATCGTATAAACGTGTTACCGTCACTGGAAAAGGCAGCCAGCCAGTCAGCCATTTTATTTATTCGAAATTTAAACTCAATTTGCTGCACGTACTTGGATTCGACCAGAGTGGTCACGTGTGCGCCATTTTAACTCAAATTGGCATGAGTGACGTCATCGCTGCAGCCGGTCCATTGGTCACGTTGTTGAATCGGACGCGGAACCCGGAACTTCCAATCAATGACGTAAAATTAGATTGAGTTTGAACTTGTTGGCATCGTTGCTGGTAATGAAGTGGATAAAGGAATTTGTAGAAGATTTTTGAATAAAATAATTATTTTTATAAGTCGAAGCTTTATCTTATAATTGGATATTGGCCTGTCGTAAAATATCGAAATCCTTGATGATCTCATAATTTCATATGATCTACAGATTTATCATCGCAATTTGATGTTGCTATAAGAACAAAGATTGTTACTTCTGAGAAAATAATCATTTAATTACCATGACTTCCAAAAGACTGAAAACATTATCAACCAATTAAGAACTCTGAGCTTATTAGCTCCTTGAAATAACTTTATTCCATGTTTACTTATTAGTAAACATGGAATAAAGTTATTTCAAGGATAACGTCAGTTCAACCCGTAACCGCTAGTTCATACAGAAACTGTTTACAGGACCTCTTTTAGCGGAACCGTTTTTATTTTGGTGATGGCGTCTGTAGTTGTATGAGCGAGTTCACATACACGACAGTATTCCGAATCCAGTAAAAAATACTGGTCCGACATTTTTACACATTCCGTTTTGTCATCAAAAACTGGATGCCGGAACAATTTTTTTTTTTTTTAAACTTTGCCCCACACTAGGATTTCTCCTGTATCGTGGGTGCGTTTACAGACACAAACTTCACATGCACAAACGCCCAGACCCGGAACAACTATCTGTAGGCCATACAAATATTTGTTCCGTATGGGAATCGAACCCACGACCAGTAGCGCAGAAGCCAATCGCTCAGCCACGGCACCAAACGTGTCGTCAAAAAAGTATAAAAACGGATCCGTACATGAAGATGTATGGAGAAGTATGGGTGCCTTTTGATCCGTTATTTTGAACATATCCTGCCAGCCAGATGTGACACTGCTACCATTTGTTTAACTGATCCGTCGGTACAGATGTGAAAAACACACCCAGTACCGACGGATTCGTTAAAAACGGTCCTTCGACAACGGATCCGGTGTGTGAAAGGGCTCTTAGATGTAGAATTTATTATTTAACTATAATTTCTTTGGGCTTGTCACAACTTTATTCGGCTTTTATTAGTAAGACGATCAAACAAATCATTCTGTTACGATAGAAAGAAACGAAGTTTTAAGGTGGCGGTTCGCACCACGTCCAAAACGTGAGACTGAGAAAACTGTCTCGGTCTCCGAGAGATGTACTGTCCCTGGGGGTCTTGTCCAAAAAACAAACGTCAAAGTTTTCCATCGAAATAAAACAATGACGAACTTCTTCTTCATCTTCCTGCCCTTATCTCACACTAGGTGGGGTCGGCACAACATGTAATTCGTAAATTCATGTTGTTAAAGGTTTTGGCTTATTGTTTTATGACCGGCCGCCTGCCTGACATCAACCCTCCTTGGGAATACTCGTTGCGCCGTCGCGCGGGTGACCCAATGTACTTGCTGATATATTGCACTGGGACCCAAAATGATAGCAACGACGAACATCGAACTTATAAATATTCGATCAAAGTATTGTCAAACAACGCACTACTAGATGTCAATTAACATTTTGGAGTAGGGTGAGCGAAGGACAAAATTTCAAATCTCGAAAATGGAATAGATCGTCGGATCCGAAACACTTTTGTGGTTGGAAAACGTCGAAAGCTTAAACTTCGTAATTCGATTTTCGGAGTATTTTTTAAGTAATTTTAGTAGTATTTTTAACTGAACGAGTGGGTCGAGAAACTTCAATTATACCCCACCAAGAAGAATACAGTCTATTTAGTTGTCGGCAATAAGATTGACAAGCATAAATCATTTTGGGACCCAGTGCATAATATCAGCAAGCATATTGGGTCACGCGAACGCTCAACGAGTATTCCCAAGGAGGGTTGATGTCAGGCAGGCGGCCGGTCATAAAACAATAAGCCAAAACCTCTAACAACATGGATTTATGAAATACATGTTGTGCCGACCACACCTAGTGTGGGATAAAGACAGGAAGAAGAAGAATATTTTCGTAGTAGGCCCCCTGTCTCGCGCACGATCCGAATACTAGGGATATACAAGGTTAGTTGGAAAGGGAGTACTAAGCCAAAAGGGTGTTAAAGTACCCATAATAATAGATAACTTTAGTTCTACAACTTTCCCAAAAAGTCAATAGTTTAAGAGAAATAGCTGTTTAAAGATTTCATAAAAAATACGCTAAATTCTATCTATTCTTTCAGCTATGATCAGCTGTGTTTACATTTTAGGTCATATTTGGGGTCACGGATCAGAAACTTCTTTTTCTGAATTCGGAACTAAAGCAGGGATGAAGAATTTTTGAAAAAACTAAAATAAAAATTATTTTGCATGGATTTTTTTTCTATCGAATTTACGATTGTAACACTTCTCTTAAAACAATCATTAGTGATACGTTACGTGGCCCGTGGCTTAATATCCCCTTTCCAACTAACCTTGTACATAATTATGTCAAGAAGCGGTCCCCGTCTCTTGTCTCAGTCGCCCCGCGAACCCCTTTAGCTCGAAGTACATACTGAAACAAATTCAGTTCAATTTAAGCGTCAGTCCAACTGATGGGTAATTTAGTATGTACTCGAGTTGAAATCTAATTTATTTCTCCCTATTTCACTGTCTTTCCGTTAACACTTAATAAAGACTAGAGTAGTGCGCTTTTGAGTGAAGTATTGAAAATTGTACTGCTGCACCCAAAACGTCTTTGTTGAGTGATATTGATTGTTATATACGAAGTATTTCTTACAAGTAGGTATAGTCCGACACAACTTAGAAGTCACATCAGCTAACTTCGTAAAACCGATCACTTCCGAACTGAGTGCGACTTCAAGTACACGAATGTTTATTAGTACTGCGGTAAAAAATAATCTTTACGCTGACGCAATAAGTGCAGGTGGCGCGAAAATGAACATATGCCATTGGATCAAGTTTGCCGATGCGACTTCTTAATTATGTCGTTCTATACTTTCAAGGAAATATAAAGACAGTGTCGAACTGCATTCGTGCTTCTTAATACGCAAACCTCCTACCAAATTTTCTTTCCTCAATAAAACATGATGCTCTTCACTAGAAAGTCTAACAATACTAAGTCTGGTTTTTGATACAAATCAAAGACCAATCGCGCCGCTGAATAAAACCTTAATTTATTAATATTAACATAACATCACGCCTGTATTTTCCGGAGGGTTAGGCAGCGGTGTATAGGAACACCCTCATTTCGTCGTTATATTTAAGTCCCATGTAACCTATTGCCATCAACCGGGCACAAATCCAAATGCCGAACTGCTACTGAGGAATTCTACACGGAAAAACCGAATAACACTTTACCTGACCTGGGGATCGAACCCAGAACCTCACCACTAGACCAACGAGGCAGTTACACAATAAGATATTTAAGACAGTTTCAATACCTATGTGACAAATCTAGATGGATTTGCAAGACTTAATTGTCTTCCTATCTGTCGCGAAGACAAAGACGGATAGCTAGAGATTTCAAGCACTAGTTTCCCCTTAGGATTCCCGACTCTCATTGTAGGAAATAATAATGGTAGGTAATTCAATTGTGATAGTATTATGATCATCAACGTGTGATGTGTGTGCAACGTTGACGTTTTACATAACGTTCTGCTGTCGGGACGAGTTTTACGAGCATAGTGCCACAGTGAATAGATTAGCCTTCTTCTTCTTTTCGTGTGGTTAGTGACTAACCTGGTATCAGAGTTTACGCCATCATGGGCCTCTGACTTGGCTTCACATGCCGTCGAGAAATATCTCTCAGGCATGCCGGTTTCCCCACGATGTTTTCCTTCACCGTTTTTAAGCAGGTGATAATTATACAATACGCACATGAATCCGAAAAGTCAGAGGCGCGTGCCTTGGGTTCAAACTCGAGACCTATGACTTGGCAGTCCGACGGTCACACCACTAGGCTATCAAAGCTATTGAAAGATTAGCTAGTTAGCGAGCTTGGTAGTGGGGCTGACTGCCCTTGGTGCACCGGACGTACTTAGTCTTAAGTACGTCCGACGCACCCTATGACCTTATTGCCCATGGACGCACTTGGAATACACCCCACATTACGTTTAAAAGTGGATAATTTTAGGTTTTGAACATTCTTATGAAGCCTCATAAAATCTTTCATGCTCTGCCTAGCCTTTTCCCAAATATGTTGCGGTCAGCTTCCAGTCTAACCAGATGTGGCTGAATACCAGTATTTTACACGGAGCGACTGCCATGTTGGTCTAGTGGGTGCAAGCGCGACTGCTGAGCGTGGGGGGCTGGGTTCGATCCCCAGGTCAGGCAAAGTGTTATAGAGTTTTTCCATTAGGAATTTCTCAGTAGCAGCCTGGAGTCTGGATTTGTGCCCGGTTACTGGCATTAGGCTCGCCCCCTATTACATGGGACTTAAACATAACTGGCGAAACGAGTTGACTGCCATCAGTACGCCGCAACCCAGTTACTAGGCAATGCCGATACCCTAAGGTTAGACCTGTTGTCAGACTTTCGGGCTTCTGAATACCCGTAGCGACTGTCACAGGTATTCTTATGACACCCGGGATGGACTGTTTAACGTGCCCTCTTCATTCTCATAAAGGCTCATAAAATCTCTCATACAATTATATAAAATATGTATACTACGCCAAAATGTCACAAACCCACTTTACGGTACAGTCAGTAACAAAACTTATTTACCTACAAAATTAAAGGTAAGGACATAATATTAAATAATACCGCCCAGATGTCGTAATCTCAACGGACCGTCCGACCCTGTTGCAAATAGCGCAATATTCACCTTTGTGTTCACGGACTGTCTGGGACAGCGGCTCTCAAATGACAACTCAATTTTGAAAGCCCATTTTCCTAAAGTATCTTTTGAAATTAAGTTGAACAAAAAATATTCAAGTCTTAATTTGCTGTATCTTTTATTTATTGAGAATTGATAAAGAAGATACTATTTACGAGTAGTACATAATATACAGGGTGTAAAAATAGCCTTAATGAAGCCGAAGTCTACGCATACTGTACATAAAACTAAGTAACATACAGCAAAAATAATTGCTGGGAAACTACTTTTATTCAACGGTATTAAAAAAACAGCTTTTAATTGTAGCGCGCAATGGAAGCGCGCGCGCATTAGACTGTGCCTACATTTCAAAAGTGTTGATAATGTTTGTATAGAAATAACGTTTAAACTTAGTTTTTGTGAAAAAGTACAAAAATATGGTGACTTCGACCTTCAATATCTCCATAACCAGTCGGTTCCCAGGTATGGCCCTGTACCACAAAATTTTTCGTAATGATGGGAAGAATACGTGGTCTCGGCTTCGTTTTTTTACACCCGATATAAAGTGATTTTCACCCTCAATTCGGTATTTTATTAAGTTACTCTACAATTATTGTCTATGCTTGAGCCAAATTCGAAACGCAGTCATATTATCATCACACCGATAATTCGGCCTTCATCAAGCTATCTCCCTCCCAGTCCTCCCGCCAGCAACACTCTAAGCTGAGATCCGAGTCCTATTAGGGGTCGCCCTTAGTGCTGTTGTTGCTAGTAGTTATGATGTTAGTAGTAGCAGTTAGCTTAGGTTAAGTATTTTACTCGTCCCCATTTGTTGGAGACCCTTCAGGTCTCGCCAATAACTGTCCGGTTACGTAGAAACGGTCCGCAAGACCATCTGCAAGAAGTCGATTATAAAAAAAAGAAAAAAATCATATCATCATTTGACTTTCGCCGTTCGGAATTATATTTCTGTATGTTTGTTACCACTCCCTTGTATTTAACAAGATATTTATTCATTCAAAAATATAATTCTTGTGTAAAAAAAAAACCAAAATACATGAAACTTTGTTTACATTTTCACATCGATTTTAGTTTAAGTATACAAAGTAGCATTTTATTTAAAGCCTATAATTACTTAGAACCTACATAATGGTCCAAGAATAGTAGTCTTGTGGCCTCATGTGCTTCCTGGGTTGAATTAAAGACCCATCATTCACCTCCCCTTTTAGATACAATCAAAATGTTGCGAACCACTGGCCTAGACTTCAAGGGCGTCTAACGGCTATCGCCGGCTATCCAATCGGCTATATCCGTAAAGATAACCGTTCCTGTCTTCTTGCCTGACCTCATTGATAATACGATAAAGTTCATAAAGTACCTAGGTATTATTGATTGGCGACTGGTTGGTAAATTACCGGTAAAAATGGTGGAATGTTTTTTTTACGTTTATTGTTTTTGAAAGTTATTTTGACTGAGTCATCTATATTAGCTTTTTTAAATTACTATAATACTATATAAATGACACACCCAAAATAACTTTAAAATTAAAACTTTTGTAATTCAGTTCTTCCATTACGAATTTCTCAGTAGTAGCCCGGAGTTTGGATTTGTGTCCGGTTAATAGTGTTGTGTGGTCAGGGGGTACTTGGAAACTCGCCGCCCGACCAGTAACAGGCCCGAGAAGGCGGCGCGCCGTGTTCCGTGCGCGCTTCTCAGGAGGACGTGGGGCAAGGCCAAGAGGCCAAGAGGTCCGCCATGGGTTGGTGGACCGGGACCTGCCGGGGTTGCGGTGCATGCTTTTGCGAATCCCGCGACCCCGGCCGTACGGTCAGGACAAGGAACACCGTTGGTTTTTAGCCGGTAAGAGTCCGGCAGACCACCTCGCCTTCCCCGGGCGAGGGACATCCATGAGGATTTTCCAACGAGAAAAAATAAATTAAAAAATAAAAGGGGGTACTTGGAAAGGAAACATGGTCTTCCCAAAATAGGTGTTTATTATATGTACCAAGACGTCTCATACGAGCGAGCGATATACGGACATTGGTTCTAAGACACGGCGAGTACATCACATACGTACAGTAACTATGCAGTGAATACTTAGGCAGCACATTACAACGGCAATAGGCTCGTCCCCTATTACATTGGACTTAAACATAGCTGGCGAAACGATGGTATAGTGAAAACCCCTCTGCCGAACCCTTTGGGGAATACAAGGTGAGATGTTATGTTAGGTTATGTAATAACTTTTAAATTTTAAGTAGTACAACACAGCGACAGTGACAGTGTTTAGCGACAGAAAAAGCAATGGTAGAAATACGTGCCCAGACGAACTCTTTCATATGGAGTTCTACCACTACATACATAACATCACGCTTGTATTCCCCAAAGGTTTGGGGGGAAGTGTATAGTAACACCCTCATTTCGCCGTTGTGTTTAAGTCCCATGTAATAGAGGGCGAGCCTATTGCCATCAACCGGGCACAAATCTCTCAGGGCTACTGAGGAATCCCACGCGGAAAAACCCAATAACACTTTGCCAGACCCAGGACCTCACGATCAGCAGTCGCGTTTGCCACCACTAGACCAACGAAGCAGTTACTAAGTACTACCTATAAATTTCCATAATTTCATAAAACAACCCAACTTCTTTACATAGTATAAAACAAAGTCGCTCCCGCTGTCTGTACGCTTAGATCTTTTAAACTACGCAACCTATTTTAATACAGTTTTCAGAAATAGATAGAGCAGTGGTAGCCTAGTGGTGTGACCGTCGGACTGCCAAGTCATAGGTCTCGAGCGCGAACCCAAGGCACGCAGCTCTTATTTTTCGGATTCATGTGCGTATCGTATAATTATCACTTGCTTAAAAAAACGGTGAGAGAAAACATCGTGAGGAAATGCCTGAGAGATATTTCTCGATGGCATGTGAAGCCAAGTCAGAGGCCCATGGGCGGCGTAAACTCTGACACTAGGTTAGTCAATAACCTCGCAAAAACAAAGAAGAAGCAATAGATAGAGTGATTCAAGAGGAAGGTTTATATGCCCCGCATTGGTATCTACATTGCACCCGTGCAAAGCCGGGACGGGTCGCTAGTATTATATAACTGCGACATTTAAAGCTCTTTTCGCAGCTTATAGCCATCGTCTGTCCACAGTAATCAACGTATAATATTCACATAAACATCACAAAACATAATGCTATCCTTAATGTTACTATTCCGTGTTGGCAAAGCAAAATACACGTTAGACTTGTCATTCCACGCAAGCGCTTATAATCAAGTGATGCTTAATAACGTGCTGTTATTTATATACTCTGTGCTCTTTAAGAAGGGAGTGGGCAGCTGTTATAGCGATGGACATCAGTGTCCAATACTATAATCACTAATTCGTCGTCCAAATGGGGTGATTATTTAAATATCCTCTATGATCGTACATTGCAACTGTTATTCTCCTTCTTCTTTTCGTGTGGTTAGTGACTAACCTGATGTCAGAGATTATGCCGTCCATAGTTCTCTGACTTGGCTTCACATGCCATCGAGAAATATCTCTCAGGCATGCCGGTTTCCTCACGATGTTTTCGTTCACCGTATTTTAAGCAAGTGATAATCATACAACGCACATGAATCCGAAAAGTCAGAGGTGTGTGCTTTGGGTTCGAACTCGAGACCTATGACTTGGCAGTCTGACGGTCACACCACTAAGCTTTCACTGCTTAGCTGTTATTGAGAGTCCATGGTCTGCAGTAGTCTTTTACAATATGATTTGTTCTGTCATAGTTTTCTTTTTTGGAGCCAAAAAAATGTCGTTAGGTTTTTTAATTGGTCCCACAGTGTGAGATCCCGGATTGTATTTCCAGGTAAGGCAGTGGGTTAATGTTTCTGTCCGTTTTTATTGTTCCGGACCTCTAAAGGAAAAAAGAAACCCTTATAGGATCACTTCGTTGTCCGTCTGTCTGTCGATCTATCTGTCTGTCTGTCAAGACCCTTTTTCTCAGGAACGCGTGAAGGTATCAAGGTGAAATTAATATTAAGTACTCAGATCTGCAGTCTCTTGTAGCTGTATAAAAATCAAACTTCTAAATCAACGCTATCAAAAGATACCTACGGCCTTGTATGCTGCATATTTTGGCACTCACAAAGGAATCAAAACCCGGGTACTTCCCGTTGACCTAGAATCATGAAATTTGGCAAGAAGCAACGTCTTATAGCACAAGTAAAGGGAAAAGTCCGAAAACCGTAAATATGTAGTTAGGTACATCACAAAACAAAAATTTGTACAGAACCCTCGGTGCACTCGGACGGTATTTTTTCAGTTCAGAGTTTGGGCTCGAGTCCGATGAATAGCTTAGGCTTCGCCGCTATCCCATAAGACCTGAGATCATGTGGAAAATGTTACGACAGCATAATTCTGCTCATCGCTCCAGATATCTAAAATTCAGTCGAAAGTTAACGTTCAGACTTTTTCAGGCAGGTCTTTTATCCTGGATATTTATAGATCATATTACAGAATAGGTATAGTTCAGGCTGAATGGCACTAGACGCCTTTTATTGCGAACTTAGTCCTCATTCACCATCTGCCTTTTATAGCTGTATAGAATTTAGGGTTCTTTGGCTTATAAAGACGGTCTTAAAATCAAATTTTAGTACCTTACGAACGATTTTGTGGACCTTTTGTAAACCCTTTGTGATAATGCGGCCTAGAAAAATGTGAAAGTCAAGTTCAATTTTGTTAAGTACAGTGGACGGCAATATTTGCTAAGCCTTCTATCACATACCATCACGCCTGTATTCCCTGAAGGGTTGGGCAGAGGTGTATAGTAACACTCTCATTTCGCCGTTATGTTTAAGTCTCATATAATAGGGGGCGAGTCTATTACCATAAAGTGGGCACAAATTCAAACTCCGGGCTGCTACTGCTACTGAGAAATTCCACATGTAAACACACAATAACACTTTGCCCGACCAGTCTTTGCAGTCGCGTTTGCCACCACCAAACCAACGAAGCAATTAATAATTACCTAATATTACAATTAAAAAATATTAACCCCACTACTAAAACCAAATTCTGGTTACATTTTTACTTTTCAAAGCTGAATGAATACTTGCGAAACATAATATAATTTTCTGGGTTTCAGTAGAAGATTGCACCTGCCACGTCTACCTACTTCCTGGTACGCCATGTGGAAAATTTACAAGATAATAGAAAATTCCGAGGTTATAATGTTTTTATCTTGAGGCATCCAAACGGCAACACGTGTGGTGTACTGATGCGTTCTGAGCTCTCGTTAGGAGCTATAGCCACCCAAAGAATTAGAACATATTTTTTAAAAGATTTATAATATTTTATTATTTTGTTATATTTAAGTACTAGCTGTGTCCTCACGGCTCCACCCGTAGCCTATGTAACTCAGTGCTAATGTAGCTTTCTAACGGCAAAAAGAATTTTTGAAATCGGTCCGGAAGTTTTTAAGTTTATTCAAATACAAATCTTGCCTCTTTATAATATTAGTATAGATTAATTATTTAGATTAGAGGTAGCAGTGATGGCCTAATTGTGTGACTATCGTTTTGCCAAGTCATAGGTCTTGAATTCGAACCCAAGGCATGAACCTCTGACTTTTCGGATTCATGTGCGTATTGTATAATTATCACTTGCTTACAAACGGTGAAGGAAAACATCGTGAGGAAACCGGCATGCCTGTGAGATATTTCTCGACAGCATGTGAACCCAAGTCAGAGGCTCATGGGCGGCATAAACTCTGACACCAGGTTAGTCACTAACCACACGAAAAGAAGAAGAAGATTAAAGGTATTTTTTGTTTACAGAAGTTTGCAGTAAACTAAAGAGAAGAGTCCTTGAGTGCAGACCATGTATTGTCAGACGTGGCGATGCCTTGCAGGAAGCTGAACGCGGCCGGTGAAGAGCAATATGTTTAAGGCATTTAAAAACTAAAACCAGAAGAAGCGTATATCTACCAGAGAACTGCATAATGTGATTGGCTAGATTGACTTACAGGAATAGGATTCCCAAAGGAAAAGTCAGTAGAAATACTGTTAATAACATAATTGATTGGTTCGGGAATAAAAAAATGTATCATAACACACAGGAAAATTTTATCGTTTGTGTTATATTTTCCTGTGCGTTACGCGGTTTCTTTTTTCCTCACCCAACTATAAGCTAACAACGATTATCATGTGGGTCCAATAAAAAAAATTGTGTTCAGACTGTTTCTACAGTCCAGACTGTTTCCACACGCAACGCAACACATGCAACTAAACACATCACCCAAATGACGTCATAACGCCGCCCGACATATTTCGCCGCATCATTAGGAACGCACGCACGTCCACATTTTAATTTCGCCGACTGTACGCAGTTTATCCGTTTGTTTTATTTGCTTTCGTTGCATGAGTGAGATGTTAATAAATTCTAAGGGTACGATAATGGGATGAATAAAGATGTAGCGTTTGAGGGTTGGGGGTGTTCGGTGTAGTCGATTTGTTGATGTTTTCTTGTTTGAATTGAATGTAACATAATATTTAGGTTACCTCATTCCTCCAAAGAATGAAAGGTAAATCGCACGCTGAAGAGATTCCTATTACAATCTCTTAGGGCGCGTTCCCACTATGTCGTGACGATTAATTTGTCATTGGACGACTGTCGTCTCTAGCTGATCCCATTATAACGACTGTTTGTCGTCAATTTTTTTTATCGCTTAGCGACAATCGTATTTAGCTGTTCCCATTGGATCGCGACGACATTTTATCGTTTCACGGCAGTCGCTTTGTCGTTTGCACATCAGTAGCAAGCTACAAGACGAGACGATATTTTTATCGTGGCCACGACAAATAGTCGTAACAACGACACGTGATTTGCCGTCACGATGTCGTGACGTTTTCTTATCGTTTTACGACTGTCGTGCTAGCCGTTCCCATTGACTTGACAATCTGTCGTCATTGCAAAAACAAGTCGTGAACGACAGTTAATCGTGTCGTCTTATATGTGAACACCACCATTTTAATATACATGGTTAGTCAGAAAGGGGGTACTAAGCCGCGGGCCACTTAATGTACCATTGATGGTTGTTTTAAAGAAAGTGTAAACATATCAAAATTCGATAAAAAAAAAATCATGAAATATGATTTTTATTTTAGTTTTTTCCGAAAAATCTTTGTCCCAGCTTTAGTTACGAATTCAGAAAATGGAGCTTCTAACCCGTGACTTCAAATATGACCTAAAATGTAAACACAGCTGATCATAGCTGAGGATAGATAGAATTTAGCGTATTTTTTATGAAATCTTTGAACAGTTATTTCTCTTATACTTTACTTTTGGGGAAAGTTGTAGAACAAAAGTTATTCATTATTATGGGTACTTTAACACCCTTTCGGCTTAGTACCCCCTTTCCGACTAACCTTGTATAAGCCACGACACTTAAAACTACACGACTATCTGTCGTCACGACAAAGTGGGACGCGGCCTTAGTGGACTTTCTATCCTGAAATTTTAGTTTAATCTCTTAAGATTCTGCTTAAAACTACCTCATCTATTGAACACATAAAATTCCGTGATTCACTCCATTTACAAAGCAGGAACCTTTACAAGGTTCTACGAAAAAAAGTAGAACCTATTCCTTTGAGCACTTTGAATAAAATTTACATGAAAACACTGTAGGCACAAAAAAACGGGACACTATCTACTGTGAAATGTTTTTGTAAGAAGCTAGTGAAGACAGCTTTGTAAAATACCTTGCTATTCTAACGAACTGAATTTGTATTCATTAGCAGATATTGCACGATTTAAATGATTAGTGACTTTAATTTAGTTTTTGATATTGGGTTTTTCCATTAGGAATTTCTCAGTAGCAGCCCGGAGTCTGGATTTGTGCCCGGTTAATGGCAATAGGGTCGCCCCCTATTGGGACTAAAACATAACTGGCGAAACGAGGGTGTTACCAAAACACCTCTGTCTAACCTTTCGGGGAATACAGGGCCTGATGTTATGTTATGTTATTTAGTTTTTCATATAATTTGAGTACCTACCTATTTTTATGATAGAAAAAAAATATACAGAGTAACTGGAAACTCGACGTATTCCTTACAATCCTACTATACAGAATGTTAACGAAATCATGTAATTCCTTCAAAACTCTTGATGTACTGCTGACATAGGTTTACCCTGCAAGGAATACTTTTGGACTCAATAAAAAAAATTACCAGAAGTATCGTATCGCTGCTGTCTCGCTATATCCCATATAACTATATTTGGGATACAGCGAATACGAATAGTTGAACTAAAATTTACTAAAATTTAAAATTCGTGTTCAGATCGTGTCGATTAAATACACAATGAAGTTCAAGGCGTAAACTATGTAGTTTGATATCTCTAACTTAGTTCACTATGTGATAGTGTGGCATCTCTTGTATGCTCGGTATCCAAAATACAGTAGTGCAACGCCCAACAAAAATACTATCACGGCAGAAATGATAGTTTGAATACTCATATGAGCTCCAATGTCTTGTAACTTTGCATTGTTTCCTGCACCAGCGGCATTTTGAGCCAAAAATATCTCTTCCTTAGTTTGATATGACTGGCACATAATGAAGTGTTTTTCACTTGATGCAAAATAAAGTCCACAAGAATGCAAGTTTAAAGGCAAAACGTCCAATTTATACAGTAGATGTGTAAATATACTTAAAAATTGTTAAAACAAAAAAAAATTAAACTTGCAACTCGCTTAATTTTTTAAATTTAACACGCGCTCTCTAAATTTGAGTCCATCGGCGGGTCGCCATGTAAGGATGGGCGAATAGAAACAACCGATGATCGATTAGGACTGACTTTATTCTAATGATTACAATAGTTTTTTAGACTTACTACATTCTACGTCATACATCACCACACTATCACCATCCTTTTCTCGTGCCGTCTGTTAGTAAAAGATAGCAATTTTAATGTTAGTTGAGTTGGTGAACAAGAGAACCCTTTACCTAGCAAAGGTAAACCCAGAACATTAAAAACAAAACCGCACGCTTGTCTAAGCTACCGGAGCGTGGAGTGACAGGTAAATGGCATTTGTAGCACAAATGCCAACAATTACCGGCAACCACTGGCACGTTGCCATGGCGACGGCGTGCCAAAAACTGGCACAGCTCTGTTATTGCTATTTGCGCGTTTATTTTGTGCTTAATCGGGGTTTATGTTGTTTGAATAGGTGTTGTGCCATTCATGGATTGTGTTGTGGCTTAAAAAATGTTATAATGAAGAAAACGACACTTTTATATATCGGTGGATATAGTAGTTTTTCTCCTGTATTGTGAGTGCGGGTACAGACACAAATCTTACAAACGGAACAGTTACCTGTGCGTAGGCAATTCAAATTATTATTAACTAGCTGTGTCCTCACGGCTCCACCCGTAGTCTATGTTAGGTACTCAATGATAATATAGCTTTCTAACGGCAAAATATTTTTTGAAATCGGTCCAGTAGTTTCTAAGTTTATTCGTTACATACAAAAATTTAAAAATATAAAAATACAAATCTTTCCTCTTTATAATATTAGTATAGTATAGATATACCTATAGATATGTCATCTCTTTATTTCTTCATTTTTTTATTAAATTGTGGATACCGTGTAGATGGGAGGTACCATGTAACCTAACTTTATACGCGAATTTTGTAACTGTTTAGCGGTTTTGAGTTTTTATTTTTGTGACCCACGCAAATGTCTGGCTGATTGGCAGGGTCGTGCGTCGGGTTGTTGAGCACAAGCTCCCTTAAAATAAGGTTTGAGCTATTAGGTCAACTCAAACCTGCTATGGCACTTTCGTCAAAAGGCAATTGCAGACGTTGCCCTACATTGTTACACTCGCATAGTTTTTATACCACAATGTCTGGACTTTAAAAGAGACCTTAATCTCTGAGTTTGTTTCGGATTTTCTTCTCAGAGCTAGCCAGATAAGAAATGCCGGCGCCATATAGTCTTAAAAAAATATTACATTGACTTGTAAAAGTCTCTGTAAGAGATTTATTTACAGAAATATATATCATTTATCATTTAACGTAGAGATCATGAGCTTTGAGATTGTGGGGCTTATGCGCACACTCTATTTAAGCAACTTGGTACAGAATTTTGATGAATCTGATGCAGTTCTTGTATCGTTGCATAAACTGCAACGATTAGCTTCAATAATGCTATGTAGTATACACACGAGTACCTACTAAAAACAAAACAACTAATATATAAGTAACATTTGGCATACCCTTGCATTGTCATAACAATAACAGTGAATGCCAGAATCAGTTAGTGGCTTCAGTTACACAATACTACGAAATTGAGAGGCCATCTGCGCTTGTAGAATTATTTCAACATTGTCCAATATAAACGTAGATAGAAGTTTATACATTTTCCTCCTAGGCATTCTATCTATGTTGGGGTCAGCTCCCAGTCTAACCAGATGCGGCTGAATACCATTATTTTACACGTAGCGACTGCCATCAGCCTTTCGCAACCCAGATACTGGGCAATGCCGATATGCTAAGGTTAGACCGGTTGTCAGACTTTTGGCCTTTTGAATACCCGTAAAGACCGTTATAGGTATTCGTATAACACCCGGAACCAACGGTTTAATGTGTTCTTCGAGGTACGGAGGGGTCTCGATGTGTAACGAACAGTCATCCATCTACAAACTGACCGTGGCAAGTGCAGCTTAACCTCGCAAATCGTATGATTAGCGCGGTTGTTCATTAGCTACGAGCCTTTCCTCTTCAGAACTGTATGTATACTAACGGAGTGTAATCATCCACCTTTTACAAACTTCAACTAGGTGCACGTGCAGATCACGCGGTGCACTTGGTCGTCGACGGACAACACGCAAGCGCTCAATAGACTATAAATCATGCTAATGTCTTTGTCTTATTATAGCTAATGTCAAGTTTGGAGGAACGAGGTATGGTGTTTCTCCAACGAAAAGGGAGGATCCTCCTACCAGGCGGGTCTTATGCCTGGCGGGCCACTGCCCAACGGTTGATGTTGGGAAGTTGTATATATACTAACCTTGTGTCAGATCTTGATATCGCGATGCAGGATTTGTGACGTTTCATTTGACAGCTGTCATTGTTGTCGCTGTATTCTGATAAACATTCGTCGTGCTGCGTAATTCTCATGTGGCGCGATAGATGTCGCCACATCAAGCAATAAATGAGCATATCGGTTGAACGCTTACCTTCCATTTTACTTTTTGTATTCATATGTGGATCAGAATCTGATTATTACTTGCGTAAACGGCGAAGGAAAACATTGTGAGGCAACCTGCATAATAGAAAGGGCTCCAAACAAAAGTTTTCGATCGTCAGCGTGGTGGACTAAGGCTTAAACGCTTTTCATTCTAAGAGCAGGCCCGTGCCCAGCCATAGGACAGCAATAATGAGCTGATCGTGGACTCTACCAGCGGTAAATTATAACATAACATAACATCACGCCTGTATTTCCCAGAAGGCCTGGGCAGAGGTGTATAGTAACATGCTCATTTCGCCGTTATAAGTCCCATGTAATAGCGGGCGAGCCTATTGCCATCAACTGGGCACAAATCGAAACTCCGGACTGCTACTGAGGAAATCCACACGACAAAACCGAATAACACTTTGCCCGACCTGGGGATCGAACCCAGGACCTCACGTTTAGCAGTCGTGCATTTGATTAAAGAGCAGAAACCTGGTATAATCTTGGTCTTCATAGGTATTTAAGCAAACGTTCGACGTGTCGTATCTGGTTAGAGTTATAGTGACCGTATATACTTATATTGCAGTTATTTTCCCCTACCTACTGAAGAGGTTTAAGTGGCTGTTAACTGCGCCAGTTAGTTGCAAGTTGCCATTATGTGTTTCTTAATTGGCCAGAAGAAAATGTACCCACAGTAGGGTAAAACGGTAATGTTTCATTTTATTTACTGGTTTATAATATTGTGCTGTTTTTGTTTTTAATTATGTTGTTGGCAATTTATTATAATTATTTTAGTTGTTCTGTAGTGGCTTTATAACATGTAACATAATAATCTATACTAATATTATAAATCAGAAGAGTTTTTTTGTTTGAACGCGCTAATCTCAGGAACTACTCTGGTTGGAATTTAAAAATACTTTTTGTGTGGGATAGTCCATTTATCGAGGAACATTATAGGCTATATAATATCACGCGACGACCAATAGGAGCGGAGCATAAATGAAAAAAGTTGCAAAAACGGGAAAAATGTCCCCTGTGCGAAGCCGGGACGGGCCGCTAGTGTATTATAAAATACATATAACATAATCTTTTGGGGGTGAATCTATCATTACAGTTATAGCTAATATCGGTATGTCAGGATTGCGAGCATGGTAAATAAAGTAAATGAAACCAACATAGACTCTCCACCACTGAGAGTACTTTTTAATTGGGTTAGTGATTAGTTGCTGAAGCTAGTTCACAATATAACACAACATAAGGACAAGCAAATCAGATATAAACGGTCAGACTTCTTCGGTAGAATCCTCTGCTCTGTCGAATGACCAGTGTTTTTATAACGTCGGGTACGTTGATTCATCTTGACGACTACCCTCCTTTATCAACATTGTCCAGTGTTACCAGCTACCGATAACAATAAATGTAGTGTTGGGGAGTCGAGTACTAATAAATATGACTTTTAATGAATTCAGTTTATTAAACATACATCGATGTTATTGGTCACGTTCTTCACAAAGGACAGGTGCGTAGTACTCTCAACCGGCGTGCGTGTATGACAAGGTGTATGAATGTGGATGAAGCGAAAGGAGTATGTTAGGGTCGTAGCATGTGGCGTTCTATAGTTTCTGCTTACCCCCATGGGAAAAAGGCGTGAGTTTATGTATGTATGTATGTAGTTTATTAAACATTAAGTTAATTTTCAATCACTTCATGACGTCCTTTCGCTGTAACATCGTCTGTCTCGCTCTTCCATACCCTTACGGGGTGTCATGCGTAAGCGACGAACGCAACAAACGCGATCAAGACAACGGCATTCCCTACTAGTGGCATATGTAGCGAGACGCGACGTAACGCGTATTTGTTCCACGTCGTGTCGCGTCGCGTCGCACCGCGTCGCGTTTGTCGCTTACGCAGGACACCCCCTTACCCACTCGCACCTTCACTTACGTTCCGTTCCTCCTAGTATTCATTCCCACATAAATGCAAACCTTAAAAGTAGTTTGTTAAGAATAGGCTACTGAATCGATTTCCGCCATTTTAAATGTGTATTTTTTTAAACGTTCTTTTTCAAATGAGTATTTTAATTTAAGTGAAGAAAATTTCGCCTTATACCAAGGGACTTGAGACTGAATTTTAAATGCAAGTAACAATGTATATAAGCACATAAAACTAAAATTTCAGTGTATGTATTAAGATTATAACTGATGATTATTCTAATTGGATGTTTGAGTGTTTTGCATTACTTCTGTTACATGTTGTGTATTATTTATCTAAGAAGGGACTTAGCGTTCGCAACACAAAATGCGGGGCACGAGCGGGTCATATCTACGGCGTACCCGCGTTATTTGGTGTGACATGCTTCATAGTAAATACCACTCACGCGGGTCCGCCAACAGGATTACCTTGTAATAGTAAGCATTTATTATTAGACGCATGGTGGCTACCAGTGGTGCCACGCAGTCTCGCTCAGTTGCCTATCTTCCTTTACAAATCTTTCTATCCTTAGCATAATCAGCTTATTACTATCCCACTAGTCCACCACGCTGCCCTGGTGCAGAGAGATCGACAACTTTTTGGAGTCCTCTTCGTTATGCAGGTTTCCTTACGATATTTTCCTTCACCGCTAACGCAAGTGATAACCAAACTCTGATCCGCACGTTAGACAAAAAGGCAGAGGTGCTAGTTGGGATCGAACCAAGGCCAACCTGCATGGATGGCAAGCGTTCAACCACTAGGTTATCACTGGTTCTATCATTTTTAAACGCTTTTAATTAGTATCAGTTCGTATATTCCTTTGTTTGTTTCATATCTAAAATGTTCAAATACTGCTTAACCGATTCTCCTGAAAGTACGCACATACATTCTATACCCATGACAATACAGCATTATAATAATTTCAACCTTCAATCCTCAAATCCTGATGTTGCAGGGGTACAAACATAACATCACGCCTTGTAACCCCCGAAGGGTTCATTAGTGTTTTTAGTACACCCTCGTTTCGCCAGTTATGTTAAGTCCCATGTAATAGGGGGCGAGCTTATTGCCAATAATTGGGCACAAATCCAGACTCCGGGCTGCTACTGAGAAATTGCTAATGGAAAAACTCCAATAACAGTACCCGACCCGGTGATCGAACCCAGCACCCCATGCTCAGCAGTCGCACTTGCGACCACTAGACCATCAAGGCAGTGAAGTGCAGGGGTACTGCAAGATAAAAGATAAAATACTTTAATGTTGTGGATGGTAGCTAGCCAGGCGAACCGTATAGATCCCACCACCAAGCGTACTGGGTTTTATTTAATCTTACAACACGCGTCAATTCCCAGCGTGCGGTGAGGAAGTTTTATATTCTAGCCGATACACACACGAGATAAAACCTATAATACAGTTAAAATAGAGCTAGACATCTATTACATTTTATATTAAGTTTAGTATTGTCGTATATCTGTACTAATATTATAAAGCTGAAGAGTTTGTTTGTTTGAACGCGCTAATCTCAGGAACTACTAGTTGGAATTGAAAAAATATTTTTGTGTTGGATAGTCCATTTATCGAGGAAGGTTGTAGGCTATATAACATCACGATATAACTAATAAGAGCGGAGCATAAATGAAAAATGTTGCAATACGGGAAAAATGTACACCCGTGCGAAGCCGGGACGGGCCGCTAGTGTGTTATACAGTACGTAACATAACGAAGCACAAACATTGTAACTGGTTGATGGGTAGGTAAAGTATAGCACAAACATACACTTTTTGTCACTATCCACGCTATTCACCAATTTTAATTTTTCTCATTTTTCATACCTACTTAACCTCTTTAAGTTTTGTAGTCGGTTAACATAACTAACCACAAGATCAGCTGCACAATTTAAACACGTATCAAATTATAATTTTTCAAAATCCTTAATATCATAGCTTGAACTACGCCCGCTTTTCACTCTGTGTGGTAAGTGGATAGCGTGGATAATGACAAAACTTTTACGATTGTATTACAATTAACCTACCCATCAACCAGTTACAAGATTCGCTCTTCGTTGTGTTACGATCTGTATAACATATCGGGTGTAAAAATACCCTTAACGAAGCCGAGAGCCACGTATTCTTCCCATCATTACGATTTTTTTTTGGTATTGGGCCATACCTGGGAACCGAGTGGTCATGGATATATTGAAGGTCAAAGTCACCATATTTTTGTACGTTTTTCACAAAAACTAAGTTTAAATGTTACTACTAAACATTCTTCTATACAAAAATTATCAACATTTTTGAAATGTAGGCACAGTGCTGCGCGCGAGATTCCATTGCGCGCTACAATTAAAAGCTGTTTTTTAATAGGTACCAATAAATAAAAGTCATTTCCCAGCAATTATTTTTGCTTTATGTTACTTACTTTAATATACAGTATGCGTAGACTTCGGCTTCGTTAAGGCTATTTTTACACCCAGTATACTACAATACTAAACATATAGATGTTTATAATATTAGTATAGGTACCTATAGAGGTACCTATACTAATATTATAAAGCTGAAGAGTTTGTTTGTTTGTTTGTTTGTTTGTTTAAACGAGCTAATCTCAGGAACTATTGGTTGGAATTGAAAAATTATTTTTGTGTTGAATAGTCCATTTATCGAGAAAGGTTATAGGTTATATAACATCACGCTATGACCTATAGAAGCGGAGCATAAATGAAAAATGTTGCAAAAACGGGAAAAATTTCCACCCGTGCGAAGCCGGGACGGGCCGCTAGTATAATATAAAAACATATAGATGTCTGGCTCTACTTTTACTTTAACATTGTATATAACTTAACAAAAACATTGGAAAGGTACAAAATCTGCATAACAATACCTCCCTACATTCAATCTCCATGAATGGGACAACGTTAACATAATCGCTCTCTAGTCGCTAATCTAATCGCGGAACCCTAAAAACACTCGCCGCAATTGTTATTGGGCAATAAAAGGAAAATAAAAACAGTGGGACTGCGATAACGGAGCGGTTACAGGGTTAGTTATGGGAAGGATACGTGATTGTTTGTGGTTCTGGGTTGCACGCGTTTTTGTAGTTCATTCATACTATTTCAAGATGTTCTTTGATAAAGATAAACCAAACCAACAATGAAAGCCTAGAGCACAAAACAGATAGGTACAGAACTCAATCTACATACAAGTGCGCTCGAGCAACGCACACATTGACACTGCTCACGGACACGATATCTCGGAATTTTTGGGACTAGAGTGCGAGTGAGTGCGAGCGCGAGTGCCATGCGCTTGAGAGAGATAGATATATAGGTAGAGCGACCGCCGAGCGTAGGTATGAAAAGTGAAGTACATACATGTGATTGACTTCTGTACCTATCTGTTTTGTGCCTAGAGGTTGAACGCTTGCCTTTATGCAGGAGGATCTGACTTCAATCCCGGCCCTAACTTTTATTTGATAATCACTTGCGTTAACGGTGAAGGAAAAACATCATGAGAAAACCTGCACACCTGAGAGGGCTCCATAAAGTTCTCGATAGTGTGTGTAGTCTTTTAACCCGCACCAGGCCTGCGTGGTGGACTAAGACCGTTCTCATTCTGCAAAGAGGTTATGTCATAAAAATAACATCACGCATGTATTCCCCGAAGGGTTGGGCAGAGGTGTATAGGCCATATCAAACAGTCTGCACTTCAGCGCATAAGTTACGATTGTATACTTTGAACTGCAGTTTGCTTACAAATCTCCAGTAACGTATGCAATTTGTTTGGTATTATTAATCTGACGCCCCATGAATAAGCGTCATTCCAGCCCAACTTACATACATAATCAAAAAAGAAGTTACAAGAAGCAAATATAAAAGAAAAAAAGAAATTTATTTGGCACGAAAGCAGTCAGACATGCAGACAAAATTCACGAAGGAAAAAAAAAACAAAATTAAAGTAGATGTGTGTCTAGCGGCTGCACCAAAAAGGTTCAGTTCATCATAAATGTCAGACCACTAGTCCCTGACGCTGGTTTTCAACTGAACTCATTGTGACGTAGCTGATGTAAACCAGTTCCAAATAGATAAATAGCGTGCTTAAATAAATAACTGACTGCCTTTTTGGTCTAGTGATCGTAAGCGTGAAGTCAAGTCAGAGGCCCATGGCGACATAAACTTTAACACCAGGTTAGTCACTAACCACACGAAAAAGAAAGAAAGAAGCTCGCTGAGCATGGGGTCCTGGGTTCTATCCCCAAGTTGGACAAAGTGTTATTGGGTTTTTGCATTAAGAATTTCTCAGTAGCAGCCTGGAGTCTGGATTTGTGCCCGGTTAATGGTAACAGGCTCGTCCCCCCTGAGAAAGAAAGAAAGAAAGAAAACTTATTTATTCGCGCCAACATGACGCACAAAATAAAATAAAAGTAACAAAACTGAATAGAAGCTTGGGGATAAATATGCGTCTCATCCGCGCAAAACGGCCATCGCTCAGCATAATGCTGTGTCTCACGTGCGAGACAGAGCCACAGCGCTGGTTTTCAGCGACAGCCGGCGTTGACATGATGACGTCCACCGGTGCAGCAAGTAAAAAGATATAATAAAAAATCTATACATGAAAATAGATAAAATACGCATTAAATAAAATCATGTGAAAGTGTATGATATATAATATTTAAATATAGCAACATTTCGTGGCGTCGACATCGTCGCTTACGCAGACTTTCGTTATCTTTGCGCGCAGCTGTCAATTATGACTACATAATTTATTTGCTAAAATTACGCAATAATTGGGAATTTCAAAATGGTGTCTGTAATTATGTAATGGATGATTTTTTAGTTAATATTGTGTGTTGTGGTCAGAGCTTGTGAAATCCTTGTGCTATGAGATGAATATGACAGACTCTGCGGCTTCCAGGAGATCAGTGGCCCCTATTACATGGGAATTAGAGATAACTGGTGAAACGAGGGTGTACTAAAAACGCCTCTGCCGAACCCTTCGGGGAATATAAGGCGTGATGTTATGTTATGTTGAATAAATAAACAAACAAATAAAAAAAATACTACATCATACAAAGCTACACTTACACGGTTAGTACCCAAATCCAAGTCATAGTATCTGATTAATAATTCCGTGAATAGCACTTTGAATTGCCCGCTCGCGAAGCCTCCGCGCGTGCCCAATTTGGTATCTGAAATATTGAAAGACTATTCAATCTGAGTCTGCCGGATCTCCGGATCGGTATTCAAGTTAAATATGAATTAATAGGTAGCGCGGATTTCTTTACTGCATCGGATCTGATTAAAACTGAAAGTAGTATTACTAACGGATTACTATTGATTCGCATAAAAAATAATGGCATAATTGATCATGGCATACTTTCACTTATCCTATCGTTAAAAGATATATCGTTAAGTATATGATGAAGATAAAGATGTATCGTTAGCCTAAGCGTTGCCATCCAGCGTGGCAACGCTCCCAGTCTTCTGGGCACGCTTCCGGATGACGGTGATGAGGAGGAATATTTTGACGCCTAAGTGATATTTTTGAATCATTTGTATTTAATAATTTTGTATATAGGTAGTTAGTTTTGACTTTAGATTTGTATGTTTGTAGTTTAGTTTTATATTGTATATATATATTAGGTTAAAATGTAAATGATAATTGTGTAACTAATAAATGAAATAATTAACTCCTATCGTTACGCATAATATTAATTATGCATAAATGTGTCGGCATGATTTTTTTTACCATAATAACCTAACCTAATCTACAAAATTAAGCCGGCTTTTGACTATGTGATGTAATATATATTACATCTTGAGCTATCTATTATATCCCGCGATTGCTGTTCACACTATAAGATATATATTTTGGAATAGTTCAGCTTCAAATTCAAAACACGTGATCAGTTGATACGTCTGCACACAAACGTCACCATGGCGAAGCAGGGGGGGGCGCGGTGTCCGGGGACGTGAGGTAAAATATACACCTTCAAAAGACCTCTTAATATCGCACAGTCGATCGAAAAAATATATATAGTTGGGGATGTAATATATATTATAGCACAGTGTGAACGGTCTCGTACAAAATGTATGACGAGCGATAAAATATTATATCTCAAGATGTAATATATATTATATTATATCTCATAGTGAAAAGCTGGCTTTACACCGAAAAAATATAGCCAAATGATAATCATGCCTACCTAAACAGTATGCCAAAAAATATTATGTCAAAGTATTATTATGCCAAAAAAAAATATACCTTACTTGTTATGCCAAAATAGAATAAAAATTGATAAAGTATGCGAAGCAAAGGTATCACGTTACTAACCCAATTATACAAAGTGGGAATGATGACATTATGATGAAAAGTAACCGCGTTCGACAGTTGAAAAAAAAACTGCTATTTTCAAGCGTCTTTTTTTCACATGATTTTACATCATTCCACACATTCCTCTAAATAGAGTCTAGGTCAAAGTAGAACATATGTTAAGGGCTTGTACACAAAACTGCGAATCGGCGCGATGCGAATTCGCAACGCAGAAAACTGCGACGCAAATTGCTGCGATGCGATTTCGTGCGGCAAGGCGTCTTCCTTCCAAGGTTCGGATGACCAATCCCTCGACGATCGTCAACCGTATTGAACGTAATACTAGGTAGAATAAATTTGCGTAAAAAGATTTGCGCACTGCTCTTACTGATAAGAAGATATAGGAAAAATCAATTACGCGAATCAATTCGTAAGTTCTTGCGATGCGTCGTGCGAGCTCGTATATTTCTACGATGCGACGTCGCATCGCAGTTTTGTGTACAAGCCCTATGTAAGATTGAAAATTAGGTAAATGTCCAAGAAATATTATTTGTCCAGTGCCTGGTTCTACACGAAACGATGCAATCTACCAGGAAACCAGTATTTCTCGTATGCTATTTTATCCTATCAGCACAGTCCCTTCATTAATCAACACAGACCCTCCATTAATCATAATGGTACCAGGAGCTCAGCTCACGGTAGGAGGTAACATACATATACACCATAGCTGACTGAGTTAATATCAAAGGCGTCGCTTAGCAGTGGAGAGAATATTGCTGATGGATCTGTTTGCACATATAAGATGGATAGATAGCAGTGATAGCAGTGTGGTGTGAGCGTCGGACTACCAAGTCATAGGTCTCGAGTTCAAACCCAATGTGGATTCATGTGCATGTTCATTTCATGTGTATGTGTTTAACTATCACTTGCTTAAAAACGGTGAAGGAAAACATCGTGAAGAAACCGGCATGCAACAGAGATATTTCTCAACGGCATATGAAGCCAAGTCAGAGGCCCATGGGCGGCATAAACTCTGACACCAGGGTTAGTCACTAACCACACGAAAAGAACAAGAAGATGGATAAATGAATAAAGGTTTTAATAGTGTGATTCTGAAGTGGGTGCATTAAAAGAGCCTCCATGAGTGACGATGCTAACTCGGCGCACCCTGGGCAGTCAGCTCCGCTACCGACCTTGCTGACTGGTTAATCTTTTCTCCACAGTATGAGCTATTCTCGTGGCTAATAACCAACCGCGCGGACCATACGATTTGTGAGGTTAAGCTGCGCTTACTGCGGTCAGTCCGTGGATGGGTGACCGTTCGATACACATCGAGACCCCTATATACCTCGAAGAGCACGTTAAACAGTCTCCCGGGTGTCATACGAATACCTATGACAATCGTTACGGGAAGTCAGAAGCCCGAAATTCTGACAACTGGTCTAACCTTAAGATATCGGCATTGCACAGTAACTGGGTTGCGGTGGTCTGATGGCAGTCGCTCCGTGTAAAATACTTGTATGCAGTTGCATCTGGTTAGAGTGGTTAGACTGGAAGCTGACCCCAACAGAGTTGGCAAAAGGCTAGGCAGAAAAACATGAGCTATACGTATTACTCGTGTTTACTCGAGTGTAAAAGAACCGCGATTTTGAGATTTTTGACCATTAACACACGTTGGTTCTACCTACCGCATGGAGGAATGGCGTGACGTAAGTATTTATGTTAAATAATGGACAAATACTCAAATGTTACTTAATTTTGAGTTGCTGTTAACTCTCGTGCTGTCTCTATTACTTTATGGCGAAATGACAGTGACGGCACGAAATTACCGGCAACTTCAAATTGATTAGCGTTTGAGTACTTAGCCATAATGTAAAATACATACAACAGAATCGTGTAGGGGTGAATCTATCATTACAGTTAAAGCTAATATCGGTAGGTCAGGATTGCGAGCATGGTAAATAAAGTAAATGAAAACAACATAGACTCTTCACTACTGAGAGTACTTATATTTGGGTTAGTGATGGTTACCAAAAAGCTAGTTCACCATATATTACAATATGACTTACACAAGATCAGAAAATAAGGACAAGCTCATCAGATATAAAAGATCAGACTTCTTCGGCTGTTCAACATAGAATCCACTGCTCATTACTATACTCTTTGCACTGCTCCATCGAATGACCACTGTTTTTATAACATCGGGTACGTTGATTCATCTTGACGACTACCCTCCTTTATCAACTTTATCCAGTGCTACAAGCTACCGATAACCATAAGTATAACATATTAACATTTTCGCAACTGACCTACGTCCCAATAAACATTCCAAAATTTCAATGCAAAATGCATAACATGACAGCCCAATTTCCTGTGGTACGTAGCTTAGGGTCGCAAATCAACTATAATAACTGTCGTATTGCAGGTCCCGGTCAGAAATAGGCAAACCCGTATATTCATAACCTCTTCCCTCAGTTGAGTTTTGGCTTGGTTCAAGCTAAAATGGCAATGGGCCGGGAATCTTGGCCTTAGAACCGTTGGGAAAGACGTGATCTTGAATCGAGACCGCGAATCGGCGAGCGTAGTGTGGGACGACCTCAGGCAAGATAGAGTGACGATCTTCGTAAGGTGGCTGGTAGCAGGTAGATGAGGGAAGCCGAAGATCGAGCTTAGTGGACTTGGACAGGCCTGTGTCCAGCAGTGGACTACTATAAGCTGATGATGATGATACGTTTTGGCTGGAGACATTATCAAACATAACATCACATCACACCTGTATTCCCCGAAGGGTTGGGGAGAGATGTGTAACACCATCATTTCGACTTAAAAGTCCCATGTAATAGGGGGCTAGCCTATTGCCATGTACCGGGCAATATATACAAACTCCAGGCTGCTACTGAGGAATTTCTCACGGAAAAACACAATAACACTTTGTCCGACCCGGGGATCGAGCCCAGGACCTAACGATCGTCGCGCTTGCCACTAGAACAACGAGGCAGTTAAAAATTATCAAAGTTAACGGTAAAGTATACTAGGAAAAGATGGAGACCAGCAGTTTCCAAGCTAACCCTGGAAGTATCAAGGATATCAGTTAGATCAATAAGTAAGTAACGGATTTATTATAAATTGGAAAACTATCTGGATAAATCCATAAGACTTAACGAACAAATAACTTCAAGGCACTGCGTCGTAACTGTAGTGAGGATAAAATAAATCCTTGTACAGTCAGCATCATAACAGTTTGTAATTCGAATTTTAAAATAAGAATGTTATTGAAGCCAATAATAGTTTTTTTTTATTTGATATGAGTTTGCTCTTGACTCTAGTCTAGGTCAGAGGTGACAGAGACGAAGTCTACGATAGAGTGAGCTTACCCAGAAGAAGCCTGTTCAATCTAACTTTGAAGAGATTCGGGTTGTATGCGTTCGGGAACACAGACGCAGGCAGTGAGTTCCACTCTTTTGCCATGCGCATTATGAAGGATGTTTGGAAGCGCTTAGTGCGAATTTGTTTTAAAAATAATAATACATTTTATATTTCTACGATTATTTTTCAAGCACAAAAAAGTGTTTTTATTTATTTTCCAAACTTTGTACAGTAATCCGACTTTTGATGCTGACTGTACCAGGATTTTCAATAAAACCCAAAGGATTTGGCTGTGTTTAATAGTGTAAGGACAGTTCATTGTAAGGTAAGCATAGAACCAATTTAAATCGAGTCCAACTGCCCAACAAGCCGGCACTTATCTTGAACGGAATCGAATCGCCGACATCTTCGTTGGTCCCTTGCCAGAACATCCTCTTATACCAAACTTACAACCGACCCTACACATTATTAATTTAAACTTTATACTCAACATGCTACGGTTGAAATTTGCTTAGCTAGAGAACTGAATTGATGGCAAAGTACTACGTTTTAAACCCTATCTCTTCGCAATAACGTTGAAAAGTGTAAAGCTTGTTATCAGGTTGTACGATATAATGAATTTTTAAATAACATTTTAAACTTTATACCGTTTGTAATAAGGTTGAAAATCAAGGGTATTAAAGCAGTTTTCAATGCAATCAATTCCTTTATTCTACGGACTTTGTGACCAGAATCAAGTTATCGCACACTTCCCAATCAGACTTGAATTTTTTTTGCGAACGAATATTTGCATTTACGAATTTGGCATACCAATTTTCTTCTGAAGTAACTTCGTAACATCTTATTCGTATAGGGGATTGAATGTCTTCAAAAAGGGTGGTTTTCAGTACTGATTTTAGCACTGACAGCCTAGTGGTGTGACCGTCGGACTGCCAAGTCATAGGTCTCGGGCTCGAACCCAAGGCACGCACCTCTGAATTTTCGGACTCATGCGCGTATTGTATAAATATCACTTGCTTAAAAACGGTGAAGGAAAATATCGTGAGGAAACCGGCGTGCCTGAGAGATATTTCTCGACGGCATGTGAAGTTAAATCGGAGGCCCATGGGCGGCATAAACTTTGACACCAGGTTAGTCAATAACCACACGAAAAGAAGAAGTACTGATATTCAATACTAGCGACCCGTCCCGGATCACACGGGTGGACATTTTTCCCGTTTTTGCAACATTTTCCATTTATGCTCCGCTCCTATTGGTCGTAGCGTGATGTTGTATAGCCTATAACCATCCTCGATAAATGGACTATCTAACACAAAAATAATTTTTCAATTCGAACCAGTAGTTCCCGTGATTAGTGCGTTCAAACAAACAAACAAAAAAAAAACTCTTCAGCGTTATAATATTACTATAGATGGAGGATTTATGATTGGTATAAAAAATCATAATGCAAATGCAAACGCTCTGAATTCCGACTGGTTTGTGGTTGGAGCTGCGTCAAAGCTGATGACTATTTAATGAAGATTCTTCCGATAAGCTATTGTTCTGCACTTTGAAATGGAAGATTTAAGGCTTTCATTTTGCTAGTACGTAGCTCTTCGGAAATCATAACGATCATTTAAACATTTATCTATACATTATACATCTTTTCTCTGTTACGCCTCTCTGCGCGTATTTAAAATTCTTCAGTCAGTCTTTAAATACCATCTGG
Source organism: Amphipyra berbera (assembly GCA_910594945.2). Lineage (NCBI taxonomy): Eukaryota > Metazoa > Arthropoda > Insecta > Lepidoptera > Noctuidae > Amphipyra > Amphipyra berbera. The sequence goes on along the minus strand of OU343128.1, from coordinate 15,533,811 downwards.
CAGTTTATAGGCCTAGTTATTGACATAACATAACATCACGCCTGTATTCCCCGAAGGGTTGAGCAGAGGTGTATAGTAACACCCTCATTTAGCCGTTATGTTTAAGTCCCATGCAATAGAGGGCGAGCCTATTGCCATCAACCGGGCACAAATCCAAACTCCGGGCTGCTACTGAGGAATTCCACACGGAAAAACCCAATAACACTTTGCCCGACCTGGGAATCGAAGTTAGGACCTCACGATCAGCAGTCGTGCTTGCCACCACTAGATCATCGAGGCAGTTATTGACATCATTGGTGATATATCGTCATGATGGTGATACTGCTACCTAAAAGTAATCTATCTTTGTTGTCTTACATAAGAGACTGAAAGAAATGGAATAAGATCGTAGGTGGTGCTTGCCACCAGCAAAAGCATTCCCAAGGAGGGTTGACGTCAGGCAGGCGGCCAGTCATAAAATATAGCCGAAACATTTGTGCAGTATGACAGTATGATATGAGACATACTGCGCCGACCCCAAATAAGTTGGGATAAGGGCAGGAGGATGATGACTTAAGAGACTGAAAGAATATGACGTACCGTATGTCATATCTCATCATAACATAAGCCCCTGTGGAGAAAAGAGGTATGGTGTGCCTCCAACGAAAAGGGCGGCTCCTCCAACTAGGCGTGTCTTATGCCTGGCGGGCTACTGCCCGACGATTGTTTTTTTCTATTGGAATGTTTGTACATGATGCTTGCGGACCGCTTCTACGTAACCGGGCAGCATTTGGCGAGACCTGACGGGTCTCCAGCCAATGGGACCCGACGGTTGATGTTTTTTTTTTTTTTTTTTTTTTTTAAATGAGTTTATTCACCGCAGACATTTCGTCCGCGCTCTTTTTTGCTGTTATTTAATTGTTTAGGTACTTTTTATTTTATTTTACTTATTTGATACTCCTGTATCGGAAATACAACATGTATTATTTATATTACTATAAATATTACTTATTCTACTTAAGCTATGCGAGTCCATCACATTATATATATGTTTACTTATTTAATATTATTATTATTGTTTTTATTTTTTTCTTATAATATACACATTTACATTATTTCGTTGATACTGGTGATACATGCATTGACTCAATAAAGTCGATGCATGTACCGGCAGGCATCATTTTGACATGCAGGTATAACTTAGCTATGCGCTGATGCATGCGCCGACTCAATAGAGTCGATGCCTGCATCAGCACACACACTTAAGACTATATTACTACTATAAATATTATTTAATGATTTTAATTTTACATGCTATAGTTGATAACGCAGAATGCATCATCAACATAATTATGTTATGGTTTGTTTGATTTCTTGGTATCTCTCATGGAGATACCGGGATGCTGAGGGCATTATTACATTTATTACAAATTTTATTTTTATTTTTACACATTTAGGTTTTTGGAGTTGGTATTTAGGCATTTTTATACGGTTGATGTTGAGAAGTTATACAAGGTTAGTCGGAAAGGGGATACTAAGCCGAAAGGGTGTTAAAGTACCCATAATAATGGATAACATTTGTTCTACAACTTTCCCCAAAAGTCAATAGTTTAGGAGAAATAGCTGTTCAATGATTTCATAAAAAATACGCTAAATTCTATCTATCCTTAGCTATGATCAGCTGTGTTTACATTTTAAGTCATATTTCGGGGCACGGATTAGAAGCTCCATTTTCTGAATTCGTAACTAAAGCAGGAATGAACAATTTTAGAAAAATCTAAAATAAAACTCATTTGCATTTTTGTCGACTTTTGAAATTTTAACACTTTCTTTAAAACAATCATCAATGATACATTAAGTGGCCGACGGCTTAGTACCCCCTTTCCGACTAAACTTGTATATCTGCGTGTCTTATCTTGATAGCGCGATGCAGGATTCTGTGACGTCATCTCTGAGAGTTGTCGTTATCGTCGCTGTAATCTGCTAGACAGCCGGACTTAGTAGTTCGCATGTGGCGTGTTAGATGTCGCCACAACCCTAAAAGTCCTAACTATAATCACCACACTTGTAGAATAAATCGGTCGAGGGTCTTGTGGCTAATTACAAACCGCGCAGATCATACGATTTGTGAGGTTAAGCTGCGCTTGCCGCGGTCAGTCCGTGGATGGGTGACCGTTCGTTACACATCGAGATCCCTCAGTGCCTTGGAGAGCACGTTAAACAGTCGGTCCCAGGTGTCATACGGATACCTATGACAGTCGTTACGGGAAGTCAGACGACCGAAAGTCTGACAGTTGATCTAACCTTAGGGTTTGGCATTGTCCAGTAACTGGATTGCAGAGGTCTGATGGCAGTCGTTCCATGTAAAATACTGTTATTCAGCAGCATCTGGTTAGACTGGAAGCTGACCCCAACATAGTTGGAAAAAAGCTAGAGGGAACGACTTGTAGAATGAATCGGTAATCGCAAAAATCGTAGCAAGAAGATTTTTCCATCTATTATATTAGCTATGTAAAAAGTGAAGTTTGCTACTTTTTGACGAAAATAAAAGCAAACTAAACTAAATTATTTGCTTTATATTCAAGATTTATATTTCGTAAGTGAAGCCTCCGCCCGAACTCCGGCCGCGACGCTGCGTGTCACAGCTGATGCATTTTTAATGAGGCTCCTTACTAGGATTAAAGGCTTTGTCAAACAGAACGCGTTATTATCGCGCGTCAGGGCGCTAACCTAACGCGACGCTATGACGCCGAGCTGTGTTGTACTGCGATGGTGATGTACCGCCAAATAGAGCAAAGGCGCTGCGTACTGCTAGCGCTGGCGCTCTGTTAGTTAGGTTAGCACCCTGACGCGCGATAATAACGCGTTCTGTTTGACAAAGCCTTAAGTGTTGTTGTACACTGTACTATATTTCCTTCAATGTACTTGATGTTCAGTCGTATCTGGTTATATAGGAAGCAGGCAGAACAAAAAAAGAAAGAAAAAAAAGAAAGAAAAAAAAACCTCTGCCTCGTTAGTCTAATGGTAGCAAGCGCAACTACTGATCGTGAGGTCTTGGGTTTGGTTCTTAGGTCGGGCAAATTGTTATTGGGTTTTTCCGTGTGGAATTCCTCAGTAGCAGCCCAGAGTTTGGATTTGTACCCGGTTGATGGCAATAGGGTCGCCCCCTATTATATGGGACTTAAACATAACGGCGAAATGAGGGTATTACTACCTATATACACCTCTGCCCAACCCTTCGGGGAATACAGGCGTGATGTATGTTTATAAATCTCTAACTCTCGAATATACGAACGCACAGCTTAAACAGATGGGTCTAGAAGCATAAAATGTTGCACACGAGTTTCTTATATAACTGAAATGAGCATTAAGAAAGGATTTTTGAAAATTCATCCCCTGAGGGGGTTAAGTAAGGGGTGAAACTTTGTATGGAAGTTCGTCATTTTAGAAGTTAGAAGCATAAAAGTTTGCACAGGAGTTTCTTAATGTTGGTAAAGCACTAAGGAAGGGTTTTTGTAAATTCATCCCCCAATTGGGATCCGATGACAAATCCCCTCGGACACATGGCTAGTAGTTGAGAATAGGTTAGACAGATACCGTGTATTATTTTTTGGAAGTTTTCGCTTGTACCTACCTCAATTGTGTTACACCGCTTGCTCTTTATTAAATTACAATTACCAATCTTCTTCTCAGGATTGCCAGCTGTTTATTTTCATTGCTTAATGTAATTTGTACTCTTTATCTTTACATAGTATAAAACAAAGTCGCTCCCGCTGTCTGTACGCTTAGATCTTTTAAGCTACGCAACGGATTTTAATGTAGTTCTCGGCAATATATAGAGTGATTCAAGAGGAAGGTTTATATGCCCCACATTAGTATCTACATTGCACCCATGCAAAGCTGGGGCGGGTCGCTAGTTTTGATATAAAACACAGTTCGTTAAGAACATGCAGCTACTTCTCAAGATGACAAGAAAAATTAAACTTCCTTAGTTTAAAAGTAATTTTTTGTATTTATTCTTTGAGACCAGGACATTTTTCTTCGGTTTTTATTCGTAGATAATATAATGTTACTAGCTCCTCTAGCTCGTGGCTTATTACAAACCGCGCGGATCATACGATTTGCTAGGTTAAGCTGCACTTGACGCGGTCAGTCTGTGGATGGGTGACCGTTCGTTACACATCGAGACCCCTCCGTGCTTCGGATAACACGTTAAACAGTCAGTCCCGGGTGTCATACGAATACCTATAACAGTCGTTACTGGAAGTCAGAACACCGAAAATCTGACAACCGATCTAACCCTATGATATCGGCATTGCCCAGTAACAGGATTGCGATAATGGCAGTCGCTCCGTGTAAAATACTGGTATTTAACCGCATCTGGTTAGACTGGAAGTTGAGCCCAAAATAGTTCGGATAAAGCTAGGCAGATAAAGATACCACGAGATTTTTATTCGGTTTTTATTCACAGAGAATATAATGTAACATTACACCGCAGTGCGCACAAATCCTTATTACAATCTAATAAAGCCATGAACCGTGTACGATGATAAAATATATGTTTTAACTTGCAAATGCAAGGTGAACGTTAAAGTCCTTTCAGATATGAACTGTGAACATTTTCCCTGCAGCTTTAATGCACTTTTCATGACACGTAAGATGTTAATTTTAATTAATAATATTTTTATGTGAATGCTTTTATACTCATAATGTTATTTTTAATCTATACTAATATTATAAAGCTGAAGAGTTTGTTTGAACGCGTTAATCTCAGGAATTAATGGTTGGAATAGAATAAATCTTTTTGTGTTGGATAGTCCATTTATCGAGGAAGGTTATAGGTTATACAACATCACGCTACGACCAATAGGAGCTGAGCATAAATGAAAAATGTTGCAAAAACGGGAAAAATGTGCACCCGTGCGAAGCCGGGACAGGCCGCTAGTATTTAAAATAAGAACCCGTTCACACAGCAGATCAGTTTTAACGGATCCGTCGGTACTGGATGTGTTGTTCGCATCTTTACCAACGGAACAGTTAAACAATTGGCAGCTGTATCGCATCTAGCAGGCAGGATACGCCAAAAATAACGGATCCAGTTTTTTTACTGGATTCGGAATACTGTCGTGTGTGTGAACTCGCTTACAAAACTACAGGCGCCATCACCAAAATAAAAACGAGTCCTGTAAACAGTTTCTGTGTGAACTAGCTGTAATGGATTCGTGGGTATTGATGATTATCGCGAGCGTGGCTGCGGAGGGTGACGTTCTGCTTTCGATTCCACGGTGAGACATAGCGACATTGGGTTTTTCTGTTGACAGTTTTGTTGCAGCAGCTTTTTTTTAAGTGAGGAATTCCTCACTTCTATCCTCCACCCTGGAGATGGTGGAGGGTTAAAGTACAACTACAGTTGACAGTTATTGGAAAACATTAATTATTTATTTTTAAAAACTTTGCCCCACACTAGGTTTTCTCCTGTATCGTGGGTGCTTTTACAAACACAAATCTTCACACGCACGAACATCCAGACCCGGAACAACTATCGGTAGGACATACTAATATTTGTTCCGTGCGGGAATCGAACCCACGACCCGTAGCGCAGAAGCCGATTGCTCAGCCACTGCACCAAACATGTCGTCAACATTGCCATTAATCACCCGCCTTTGCAAGCGGGTTGGTGATCACGAACGTAGCTATTACCGCTTAATATTGCTGTTCATCTTGGGGATATAATCCCTTGTCGCCTTTCATAATACCCACAAGAAGATAGAGGGTGGCCTAAAATTTATTGGGAACCAAACCGTCGGAATTGGGTGGCGCTATCTACCTTCGCTAAGTTGACTGATAAACTGAATTCCAAACCATAATTTCTTGTCAATGAGTTCTCTACACGTCGTATTTTCTTCAATATTAACTAGATGTCGCTTTACTAAAAATTACAGAGAGTCTACGAGATGCCTACGCAAACTGGACGTAACTCGTAGTCGTGTAGCACTCGTAGACATTCTCGTAGCAGCTTTTGTAACTAGATGGAGCTATTTGTTAAACTGCAGAGAAATGTCTGTTTCTAAAACAGATATCTAGGAAATAGCTCTATAGAATGAAGAACAATACTGAAATTATTAATTTAACGTGCACCAAACATATGTGGTGGGTAAGGGGGTGTGCATACATCCAAGAACAGTTGTGCGATAGTTGGACGATTTCATTTTTATATATGACTAGCTGTGTCCTTACGGCTTCGCCCGTAGCCTATGTTACTCAATGATAATGTAGCTTTCTAACGGTAAAAGAATTTTTGAAATCGGTCCAGTAGTTTTTAAGTTTATTCGTTACATACAAAAATCCAAAAATACAAATCTTTCCTCTTTATAATATTAGTATAGATATAGATTCGGGCTGAGCTAGTATGCGCACTCTCGTACATCGTCATAGACTTCAGTAATGCGACTAATTATAGAACAACTGTTTAGTCGGATGTATGTAAAGGGCCATAATTAATACTATCTCGTGGAAATACAAAAAACATGAATCCTGTTATAAATTACGAATAATTTATGTTTAAACATATAAATGTAAAAGAATACGTTTCAGGACGAGTGAAAATTTCGGAAATCAGAAATAATAATATTTTAATTATATTACTTCACTTATGTGTAATATTTTCTTACTATACCTAACTTTAGACTGCCTCGTGGGTCTCGTGATGGCAAACACGACTGCTGATCGTGAGGTCCTGGGTTCAATGCCCAGGTCAGGCAAAGTGCTATAGAGTTTTTTCGTGTGGAATTCAGTAGCAGTACAGAATTTGGATTCGTTCCCGGTTGATGGCAATAGACTCGCCCTCTATTACATGAGACTTAAACATAATGGTGAAATGAGGGTGTTACTACACACTTCTGCCCAACCCTTCAGGGAATACACGCGTGATGTTATGTATGTTCTTAACCTAACTTTAATATTTTTTTTCGAGTACATCATCAATCTGATTTCTTTGGTGAGGGTTGATTGGAAGTGTCACTGATTCCTCTGTTGTGGGAATCCGTGTCGGTGGAATTGTGTAGCGGTTCCCTGACGTCGATATTATATATTTTTTATGTAATAAAATAGGACGTACTGTGAGGCTTCCATAGTCACGAAATTTCTTTTTAATAAAAAAAACATGTTTCCATCTGAATCTTTACATAGTATAGAACAAAGTCGCTCCCGCTGTCTGTACGCTTAGATCTTTTAAACTCCTCAACGGATTTTAATTAAGTTTTCAGCAATAGATAGAGTGATTCAAGAGGAAGGTTTATATGCCCCACATTAGTATCTACGTTGCACCCGTGCGAAGCTGGGGCGGTTCACTAGTAAAATTATGAATTAAAATGTATTTACAAATAGGTACATACATTGGTTACTTCTAATGTGACCTTCTCGTGGATACTTCTACCTATGATCATTAACAGCGAGTGACAAATATTTCGTAACAACCTCTATCAACTCCTTTCACAAACAGTCGTAAATTAACCACGAATCTACGATGTTACATGGTGTTGCCAGCTTTGTGAGATAAAATGTATTTAAATTATTCGTCGTCATATTTTGTTTTTTTTTGTTTTCGACCGCGCCGATTATACGATTTGCGAAGTTAAGTAACGCTTGCCCGCCGTCATTCCGTGGATGGGTGACCATTCGTTACACATCGAGATGCCTTCATGCCTCGGAGACCAAGTTAAACCGTTCACTGCTGAACACAGGTATGCAGATACCTATGTTCAGCAATGAACGGTAATAGGAAGACTTATGGAATTCCTCTTCTTTATAACTTAATGAGCAATTAATATTTTTAGGCTACTCAGGATAATTTGTTTGAACGCGTACCTACTTAAATAGGTACCTTTTTTTATAGTATCCTTTGAAATTTCCCGCTGCTGAACAAAGGCCCCCCTTTTGCCTTCCAAACCTCTCTATTTTGTACCGTTTCTAACCATTGAACCCCGCAAAAATGTCTAGATCATCACGCCACGTACGCTGCGGCCGACTCCGACAACGATGCCCTCCTTCAGGCGTCCAGTGCGTGACGATCTGTGCCCATCTGTCCGGATGCATTCGAGCGACATGACCGGCCCAGTCCCACTTAAGAATTTATAACTAAACGTATATAAAAAAATTTAGAACTGGCAACTCCACACCCACAGACTCGGGTACAGACGAGATCGTAAAAGTGTATGTATGCCCAATAAATTGGTACATCATTACGACAGAGTGTTTGATTTGCCAGTTTATCTAGCACTTTATTGCCAACCTATGACAGCCAGGAGTTAGTGTCGTGTAGTTTTGATTAGCTCTGAGAACGAATAATGTCACGAGAAAGGCTATCAGTCTGACCTTTTCCCCTCTATGTAGGGGACGTTTAGCAGTATAACCAGATTGCAACTGAAACAAAAAAAAACAAACAAAACACCCGCGAATACTCACTTTCGCAGACGGGTAGCGGCGCACTCCAGTTGCCCGAAGCTCGACATAGAAGCGTATGCGCACCAAGCAACAGAACTTTACAAAATCTGACTCGACAACCCAATTATTTGGAAATACCGATATCCTAAGAATGCTTGGGCATTGCTTTGAATACGAATCCGGGAAATAATATAAGAGGAAACTCAGCTGCAAATCTATGTTTTTTATTTATTTTGTAGAAAAACTTTGCCCCAGGATTTCTCCTGTATCGTAGGTGCGTTTACAGACAAACATCTTCACATGCACAAATGCCTAGACCCGGAACAACTATCTGTAGGCCATACAAATATTTGTTCCGTGTGGGAATGGAACCCACGACCCGTAGCGCAGAAGCCAATCGCTCAGCCACTGCACCAAACGTGTCGTCAATTCGGCTCAATACTCAATACTCACTCATTTAGGTGGTAAATGTTACAAATAATTCGGTAATTATTGACCCTGTCGGGCACAGCAATGTAGGAGAGAGGAATCACTATATTATATTTCATGTATAAAATTAAATATAGAATAATTTTAAAAAAATTGAATCATTTATTTATATATTACTAGCGACCCGCCCCGGCTTCACACGGGTGCAATGTAGATACTAATGTGGGGCATATAAACCTTCCTCTTGAATCACTCTATCTATTGCTGAAAACTGCATTAAAATCCGTTGAGGAGTTTAAAAGATCTAAGCGTACAGACAGCGGGAGCGACTTTGTTTTATAATATGTAAAGATTATTAAATATTTATTTATTTATAGACACTTTATTGTACATAATAAGTACACCGGTAAGAAACAAAAGGAACACAGATTTACACAATATATAATATACAATGGGCGGTCTTATCGCACAAGGCGATCTCTTCCAGACAACCTTAGGATGGACTGGAAGAACGGAAATAGATATCGGGTAGTCTTGGTGTATAAGTACGTATCGTACATAATACAGGGTGGGCCATGAATTTGTTAACATTTAAAACATTTATAAATAAACAACTATATGACTTTTTAAAAAAATATTTATTTACAACCTAGCCAATAAACGGGAATTTACTTTAAAAAAATAATATCTTCTAAGTGACCACCGTCTCAACTTTGGCATTCTTCTAAACGCGCACGGAAAATTTTAAAGACTTTTCAGCAAAGAGACTGTGAGAATGCAGACATCTCTTCTCTAATCTTTACCTTTAACTGAAGCAGTGTCTTTGGCTTGTGTGTGTACACACGATTCTTTAAACATCCCCATAAAAAGAAATCTGGTGGCGTCTAATCGGGACTCCTGGGTGGCCACGGGGTGTCGCCTCTCTTAGAAAACAACTTTTCCGGGAACATCTCTTTAACTACCGGCAGGGACTCGTTAGAGGTGTGGCAAGTGACTCCATATTGCTGCAATCACGTATTCCAATTGAAGCCAGCAAATTCCTGTAGCTGTGGTGCCAGAAACTCCCGTAACATTCTCACATATTCAGTAGAATTAACAGTAACCATACGGCCGCGAAAATCTTCGAAGAAATAGGGGCCAATGACTCCTCTTGCTGAAATTGCTGCCCATACAGTCACCTTAGGCGAATAAACGGGTCTTTCATGTTTAGCTTTAGGATTTTTGCTACTCCACTATCTGCAGTTCTGTTTATTAATGTACCCGTTGAGGTGGAAATGGGCTTCGTCGGAAAACAAGATGTTGTCAAAATTACTGAAGCGATCCAACATTGCTTCGACATAAGACTTGCGTAAAAAATCATTAGGCTTCATTTCTTGCACCAACTGGATCTTATATGGGTGTATTTTCAGATCTAATTTCAAAATACGGCGTAAGGATGTGCGTGATATTCGTAATTCAGTCGAACGTTTCCGCGTTGATAAATCTGGATTACGTCGCACTGAAGCAGAAACTTTCTGCACGTTCTCTTCAATCCGTGAAATCCGGGGGCCACTGGTTTGCTTAACATTTAATGTCGATCTCGCCTCCTCGAAATTCTTCACCCATTTCTTTATTAAAACTGAGTTCGGCCTCTGAGTTATTTAATGCAAATTGTACTCAACGCGAAACAGGTGCCTCAAAATAATGAGCAAATTATTGTTTCAATAAAATTGCTTTACGCAAAAAGCGTGAACCGATCCATTGCGACTAATTTTCCGAGAAACGAGCTAGCGTCTTGACCCTTCCCCGCTCCCCGCGCTGCTTGCGTTTGCGCGGGAAAAAAGATTTAAATGTAAACTAATTCATGGCCCAGCCTGTATTACTTAGATATAATAATCATAAAATACATTTCAATTATTACACAAATATATAAAATAGAAAGAAAAACGTAATACATACCTATATAACTTAAACAAACGAATAAATAAATATATTAACTTTCTTTTTTTAATAATTATTGCTTTGTTTTATAAATACATGCTTATTTATTTGTAAAATTATTCCTAGTATTATATTTTTATAGATAAAAGGATTTGTTTTATGGATAATATATCCTCGATCGTATCTATACAAGGTTAGTCGGAAAGGGGGGTACTAAGCCGAAAGGGTGTTAAAGTACCTATAATAAGGGATAACTTTTGTTCTACAACTTTCCCCAAAACTCGGTAGGTAGTTAAAGAGAAATAGCTTTTCAAAGATTTCGTAAAAAATATGTTACAGTCTATCTGTCCATAGCTATGATCAGCAGTTTTTACAATTTAGGTCAAATTTGGGGTCACGGATTAGAAAATTAATTCTCTGAATTCATAACTATAGCAGGTATAATTTTATTTTGAAAAAACTAAAATAAAATTTTTTTGCAAACAAATAAAAAAAATCGGATTTTGAAATTTTAACACTTGCTTTAAAATAGTCATCAGTGATACTTTGGGTGGCCCGCGGCTTAGTACCCCCTTTCCGACTAACCTTGTATAGTACACTACTCAAACAAATTATACTACAGTTTTTTTTTCAGATACGGATCAGACGTAGTGCGCAGCCGTCCTAAGTCTAGACTGGCTATCAAACTTCAGACTGCCTGTAAAAGAATTTCAAAAATATTCGTATGACAACCGAATGCTTGAACTCAGCTTAAATTCACTCGTTTTGCCTAGCGTTTTACTAACAATATTGGGGTCAGCTTCCAGTCCAACCAGATGCGGCTAAATACCAGTATTTAAGAACGACTGCCATCATGCCAGACCTCCGCAACACAGTTACTGGGTAGTGCCGATATCCTAAACCGGTTGTCAGACTTTCGGGCTTCTGACTACCCGTAAGACTGTCATAGGTTTTCGTATAACACCCGAGACCGACAGTTTAACGTACTCTCCGAGGCATGGAGGGGTCTCGATGTGTAACGAATGGTCATCCATCCACGGACTAACCGCTGCTTAACTTTCAAATCAATACTCAATAATTTATTGCATTCCACAATGTATTGCTTAGGTGGTAAGTAAATATTAGTTGTAACAATCGTGGACAGTGTCGGGCACAGTAAAATAACATTTGAACGAAGAGGACTTATTTATACATGCACACTAACTTAATATAAGTAAAATTTAAGGTAACATTTTGTTTATTATTGAATTAATCTAATTTTTTTATTATTAATTTATATTATTATGTCAGTTCTATGGATTTGTCGATTAAGTATTTGTCGCAGACACACCGTTTATAGAATTTGATAGAATTGAGTATAGCATTACAGTTCAGTCTAATGTCTGCTTATCAGAATGTAAAGCAGGTATTTTATAAATAAAACCAACATAGACTCTCTACCACTGAGAGTACTAGTATTTGGGTTAGTGGTTAGTTACAGAAGCTACTTAGTTCACAATATAACAATTTACACAAGATTAGAAAGTAAGGATAAGCTAGTCAGATATAAAAGGTCAAACTTTTTCGGCTGTTTGATCTGGAATCCCTCATTCCGTCGAATGACAACTGTTTTTACATTATTCTTACAATGCATTACATAGCTATAACAACTACAAATTATTTTATGACAAAGATATGAAATTCCTTCAAAATAAGTATTGGAATATAGTCTAATATTCATAACAAATATTGTAATGAATTTTGTACATCTTTAAACTATTTATTTAACAAAAAATACATTTATTTAATATAAGCAAATGTTATCTTTACGCAATTTGCCAGGAGATGGCGCTGCAAGCGGATATCATTTAAAATTGAGATTATAATAATTTATTAATACATAAAATAATCAAATATGGTTCAGAATAATGACATTAATTATAATAGATTTTACTTTAAGCATTCACACAGTATATTGGGTATTTAATCTATAAATTATATGCCACATGTTATCAAGATATTGAAATAGTCAATACAGCGTTTACTTAATTTTAGAGAGAGCTTTAATTATTTACAAATAACTATTTCGATACCAAACATGTGTTTCAAACATTCTTCTTAATACAATAAAAATAAAACAGCATGAAATAATTATTGCCGATACATGGCGATTTGCGCCCACATATTCATTTATACTATAATAACATTTTTTTATTTAGTAATATAATTATTTTTTTATAAAAGTAGCAATTTTTTTTCTCATTTCTGAGTACCTCGGGTAGTTTTTTATACATTTTTATCGACATAACCAGTGGACTAGATCAATATGATCCGCGTGGTATTTAATAAGCCACGTGCCACTTAGCTTAAATTGACTATACCACAATAATTTGTAGAAACGGAGATGAAACAGATTTAAGCAATTACATGAAAACCTTATTCATATTGTCTTACGACGGCCACAATCAATTATTTGTAAGTAACCAATCAATCAATTTATACCCATTTAAATAATTGTCCGTTTATACAACCTTGTGGTAACGAATTAAATCTCATTTTAAACTTGGTTTTGCCTTCAAATGTACTGAAAGCAGGTTTAAAACATGAAGGTTTGAGTAAAAATGGAGAGCACACTACGAACTAGATGTACGTAGTGTGCTTTCCATTTTTACCACAGAAGGCGAAACATTTAACCTTAAAAAATTCTATCTTTTTCTAAATACCAACTTCGGATAGCGTTTATTCAAGGAATTAGTTTATGACAGAATTTCTATACACAAGCTGTCAAAACGTTTAATTTCCTCCTTGGATAAACGCTCTCCGACGTCAGTAAAATCGGGCCTTAGAAAAAGACAGAATATTTAGTTTGGAAATTTATCTCTTTCTTAATAGTGTATTTAGAAAGAGTTAGACCATCAAAGTAAATATTCAAGGCCAAATGTTTCGACTTTCGGTAGGTGTTCGTAGTGTCCCCCCCGGTTGGGTTCCCGCATTGTCGTTGCGGGGGGGCTTAGTAGCCGTGGCATTGATTCCCTACGGCGCCACGGTGAAGCGAAGAGGAACCCAAGGAGGGGCCGCTCGTCGGGGCTTGGGTCTGGTAGCCCTCGATGTAGCGGCCCAGTAGGTTGCGGTGTCGCATCGGCGACATCGCAACTGAGGCGGGCCGCGATGTCGTTTGGAACGCATCGCGGCTGAGTGCGGGAGGCCGCGGCGGGAGAGCAGTATTACGGTGCGCCGTTCTCCCTACCTTTCGCGGCCTTGACGGGGCCGCCACCGTCAGATGGCGGACACGGTGAGGCCGCAGGGGAAGAGGAGTGGCGGTGTGTACCTGGCCGCTCTTTCTATCCTCTGCGGCCGAAAAGTGGTAGGCGACGGGGCCACTAATCTGACCCGTCGCATGGGGGACCAGGGGTGCTCAGACACGGGGTAGTCTGGCGCCCATGTACTTGTTGGTCCCCGGGGTGGTCACGGCGTACCATGTGTTCTGGTGCGCCGGTGATGTGGGGTGCCCCCCGCGCCTCGCAGGAGCTCGTGGGGTGGGGCCCTACAGTGGAGAGGTCCACCAGCAATTGGTGGACCAAGACCTGCCGGGGTTGCGGTGCATGCTTAGGCGAATCCCGAGACCCCGGCTGACGGTCAGAAGGAGGTACACCGTTGGTTTTTAGCCGGTAAGAGTCCGGCAGACCCGGGGAAGGCGAGGGACATCCATGAGGACCTTCAAAAGCAAAAAAAAAAAAAGGTGTTCGTAGTGTGGTCTTCATTTATACATATCGACGGTGAAGTGCCAATACCTCCTAACTGACAAAGCCAAAAATATACACAAACTGAAAAAAACGTTTAATTTCTTGATAAGTTAAAAATTTGTTAATATATTTATTAATTTGGAATATTAATAATGTATGCTTTATACAAGGTTAGTCGGAAAGGGGGTACTAAGCCGAAAGGGTGTTAAAGTACCCATAATAAGAGATAACTTTTGTTTTACAACTATCCCCAAAACTCGATAGTTTAAGAGAAATAGCTGTTCAATGATTTCATAAAAAATACGCTAAATTCTATCTATCCTCAGCTATGATCAGCTGTGTTTACATTTCAGGTCATATTTGGGGTCACGGATTAGAAACCCCATTTTCTGAATTCATAAGTAAAGCAGGGATGAAGAATTTTCGAAAAAACTAAAATAAAAATTATTTTTGATAGATTTTTTTTTATCGAATTTTGAAATTTTAACACTTGCTTTAAAATAGTCATCAGTGATACTTTAAGTGGCCCGCGGCTTAGTACCCCTTTCCGACTAACCTTGTATATTATGGTATATTTTCTGATAGTGTAGTAGGTATTCGGTTAGACAGGAGGTACGGCCATAAAATAGACACGTTGGTTTAGTTGGGATATTTCCATATTTAAATTCAAACTGTTGTAACAAAAATTACACTTCGGATAATTCATTAAAACATAAACATACAAAACAATAAAAAATTGAATTTCTCGAAAAATGACAGTTACCTAGGAGGTATGGGCTAGGGATGGGCCGAATATTCGTTTATGTTCGGTGTTCGGTATATTCGGTAAGTTTACCGAACATTCGTATTCGGCCGATTATTCGGCTAAAATGCCGAACATTCTACCGAATAATCTTGAATTATAAAGTTGCCTCTATGCTTGTATGAAGAAGGTAGTATAATTACGTAATTGTATCCATATCAAGTGAGTCTTATCATTCATCGTCAGTTTTACAGAAAAAGTTCCAAGTGTTTGACCTCTGCCTTCCACTCATTTCATTGTGTTTTTTGGCAATTTACGGAGTTTTAACTAGTTAGAAGCTGAACCCAACATAGTTGGGAAAAAGGCTAGGTAGAACAACTGAGTTTTAACGATGTTGTACACAAAAATAAATACACGTGCCAATATTTAGTCGCGAACTAGATGACCCAATAACAATCCGCAGGTAACGGCGCAGCGTCAGCGGTCGGAAGGGTCGCGCAATTCAATGCGTTCGACAAGAACAGACTTAATTTTTGCAATGCACGGTATAGCGCGCCATATCCTGCTGAATATTCGGCCGAATGTTCGGTTCGGTAAACTTTTAACCGAACATTCGGCCGATTATTCGTATTCGGTGAAACCCTTATTCGGCCCATCACTGGTATTGGCACTTCACCGTCGCAATACCTTCATGGTTTCAATTAAAATAATAATAATTCGTGCCTATAATTGTCTCACTGCTGGGCAAATACCTCTTCTCATCCAAGAAAAGAACGAGCATTAACCACAACGCTATCAAAAACATAACATCACGCCTGTATTCCTCGAAGGGTTGGGCAGAGGTGTATATTAACACCCTCATTTCACCGTTATATTTAAGTCTCATGTAATAGGAGGCGAGACTATTGCCATCAAACGGGCACACATCTAAACTCCAGGCTGCTACTGAGGAATTCAATACGGCAAAACCCAATAACACTTTGCCCGACCTGGGGATTGAACTCAGAACCTCACGATCAGCAGTCGCGCTTGCTACCACTAGAGCAACGAGGCAGTTTCAAAAAATCTCTGAAATTATTATTTTACATATATAAAAACATTTTACATGGATAAAAACATTTTCTTCCTCTTAGCCTTTTCCCAATTATCTTAGGGTCAGCTTCCAGTCTAACCAGATGCGGCTGAATACCAGTATTTTACACGGAGCGACTGCCATCAGACCTCCGCAACCCAGTAACTGGGCAATGCCGATATCCTAAGGTTAAACCGTTTGTCAGACTTTCGGGCTTCTGACTACCCGTAACTGACTGTCATAGGTATTCGTATGACACCCGGGACCGACGGCTTAACGTGCTCTCCGAGGCACGGAGGGGTCTCGATGTGTAACAAATGGTCACCCATCCACGGACTGACCGCGGCAAGCGCAGCTTAACCTCGCAAATCTTACGATCGGCGCGATTGTTATTTAGCCACGAGCCCCTCATGGATAAAAACATTTTATTTATCCAAATTATTGGCAGATGTTTTAAAATGATGTTCATCTTGCAATAATATTTAAATAATAAATATTTGTAATGCAAATGATAACGGCAAAAATACACTTCAATTTCACTTTTCATTGTTGATAAAAGCAATGTCGAGTTCATTTGTACATATTTTGAATAATAACAGCGAAGGATATTTGAGGCACAGAAAACAACAAGAAGCTATGTAAAATAATTAAATTAAACAGGTGTATCTTATAAATATATATGACTAGCTGTGTCCTCACGGCTCCACCCGTAGCCTATGTTACTCAGTGATAATGTAGCTATCTGACGGCAAAATAATTTTTGAAATCGGTCCAGTAGTTTTTAAGTTTATTCCTTACATACAAAAATACAAATCTTTCCTCTTTATAATATTAGTATAGATTGGATTTCTCCACACAGAAACCTTCTGATTCCTTTGTTTACGAATGCCTAGTTCCTATAAATAAAAACGCATCGTTTTGTTTACCAATGGTAGCATTTTTTATTACGAAACTGGGCATGTACCTAAATAAAATTAGTATCCTCCCATATGGAAGTTCCATATGGGAGGGTCTCTACTATGCAAAGCTATGAGGTTTTTGCTTCATTATTGGTAAAGATACAAAGAGTCTCAATTTTAACAAATAATACTCCGTATATTATATGATTCGGCTATAAGGCTATGTTCTGACATAACGTTAAACATTAACATACTAACATCACGTTAGGTAAATCTCCTTCTTTTCGTGTGGTTAGTGACTAACCTGGTGTCAGAATGTATGCCGCCCATAGGCCTCTGACTTGGCTTCACATGCCGTCGAGAAATATCTCTCAGGCATCCGGTTTCCTCACGATGTTTTCCTTCACCGTTTTTAAGCAAGTGATAATTATACAATACGCACATGAATCCGAAAAGTCAGAGGTGCGTGCCTTTGGTTCGAATTCGAGACCTATGACTTGGCAGTCCGACGGTAACACCACTAGGCTATCACTGCTGTTAAATAAATAACTGTCAGGTAAATTTATAACTATAATAAGGCATTAAGTCCGCCTCTGTATATTTTTTTTTGTTTTGTGCGAACGAATAAATAAATAAATAAATAATCAATCAGATCAGGCACCGGTTTCAAAAAACCCTGAAGTACACATTAAAATTTAGACAGGCTTCGTTTATTTACGTCCAGCCAGTGTGTGCTGTGTTTAATGCATTCAAATAATAGATTAATTTATATAATAATGATATAAAAACAAAATATTGTATAAACCTTGTGTTGTTGATATTGTTAAAACTTTCAAACGTTCAAATTTACGCGATGCGAAGCGATGCCGCACAGTCCAGCTAGGCGAGAGATAAACACATAGCAAAGTAGAATTCTAGTACATTTAAATTACGTATTATAATACATTAAAACGCATTCGATAGAGCTTTTGTTATTTATTCTTGGCTAGAGAAAATTAAAGTAGCTTCAACACTGACTTAGAACTTCAAGTACTGTAAGGCGTGCTCAGTCGTTGGTTTCTTTCAAAAGAATGGTTAATGAACATTATCTTGCTCTATAGTGGTTTATAAATTATCTGTAAGTATAATTAATTATGTATGTACCCTATTTGAGTGTGTATATATACAAGGTTAGTCGGAAAGGGGGTACTAAGCCGCGGGCCACATAAAGTATCACTGATAACTATTTTAAAGAAAGTATTAAAATTTCAAAATTCGATAATTTTTATTTGCATGCTAAAAGATTTTTAATTTAGTTTTTTCAAAAAAAAATCATACCTGCTTTAGTTATGAATTCAGAAAATTAAGTTTCTAATCCGTGACCCCAAATATGACCTAAATAGTAAACACAGCTGATCATAGCTATGGACAGATAGATTTTAGCATATTTTTTGCGAAATCTTTGAAAAGCTATTTCTCTTAAACTATCGAGTTTTGGGGAAAGTTGTAGAACAAAAGTTATCCCTTATTATGGGAACTTTAACACCCTTTCGGCTTAGTACCCCCTTTCCGACTAACCTTGTATATATATTTAAAATATGTATTGTAATTATAATGTTATTATATAATTATATGTGTTATAGTATATATTTATACTTATTATTTAGTTGATTCCTGATTTTTAGTAGGTTACATATTTGTACTTTTGTACGCTGCAAACTGCCCTTTATATTTTTCTTAACAATTCTTTCCATCCAATGGTTGTCTGGAAGAAATTGCTTTAAGCGATAAGACCGCCATTTGTACTGTTCCTAATTATATGTATTCCTTCTGTTTTATTTATTTTAGTGTGCAAAAAAGTATATCTATCTATCTTCCTTAGGACCACAAAAACCTTCAATAGAGCCAAGACCGTCTTTACAGCGTATTTCTAACGCCTCCCATCACTCGCTGTGTTGCTTTCCCACGGATTACGTCATTGCGCATTGATATAGGCTCCAATATATTTGAATAGGAGTAAGTTGTGCCGCCATTTTGTTTTAGCACCATCGAGTTATGCGGCCGTATAAAATGGCAGTTAAAAGGTTTTATTTAAGCCATATGTGGGCGGTATTGTCCACTTAATTTGTTCTGTTAACCCTTTGCTAGCGGTGGGGGTATTTTTTGTACAAAATTCGAATTTTAAAAATAATAAGAAGGTATATTGAATCGGTTTTAAAAATTATTGCTTATTTTTGATGTGAAACATCTAATGCGGCGGTGCGGGTGTTAGAGCGGCTGTTGCGTGGCGACGCTCGCGATGGCAGACACGACGGCAGACCTTCGTAACTCGTCGGCTCTCTTCGGAGTGACTCAGCCGGTTTTTTTAATTTTACAAATTGAGTTTTGATGTTCCCACAATACAACAGATTTGTATTCATTCAATGTTTATTCAATATCAGTAGTTTCATTAAAATCATAAACAAATTGATATTCAACCCATGTAATTATATGGATTTTAATTACCAATAACATGAGTCACGTAGCAGTTTTATCACAGAATAAGTAATAGTACCTAAAGGCAAATATTTAAATTCTTATTCTTAATCTATATCTATACTAATATTATAAAACTGAAGAGTTTGTTTGTTTGAACGCGCTAATCTCAGGAACTACTGGTTGGAATTGAAAAAATCTTTTTCCCTCTTATTACGAGAGATGGACTAAGAAAAACCTCGGTTTTAAAATAGCTCCATCTCTTTTTGTTATATGACGTTAGCAAGTGATGGGTATATTATAAATCTGGGATTACCTTAGTCTTGGTTTAAACCACTTTTTGTAATAAGCGCCTTTGTGTTGAATAGTTCATTTATCGAGAAAGGTTATAGGCTATATCACATCACGCTACGACCAATAGGAGCGGAGCATAAATGAAAAATGTTGCAAAAACGGGAAAAATGTCCACCCGTGCGAAGCCGGGTCGGGCCGCTATTTATTAATATACTTGACTAATGACATCCTTCACATCAACGCCGAGTAGAAACCACTGAAGCATATTTAGACAGTAGGTGCCTTTATTGATGTAGGCACCCACTAAAAATGGGTTTTTAGAAAGTCAAACCCTACGGTGTCTTCTTCTTTTCGTGTGGTTAGTGACTAACCTGGTATCAGAGTTTATGCCGCCCATGGGCCTCTGACTTGGCTACACATGCCGTCGAGAAATATCTCTCAGGCATGCCGGTTACCTCACGATGTTTTCCTTTACCGTTTTTGAGCAATACGCACAAGAATCCGAAAACTCAGAGATTCAGAGTCAGAGGCCTTGGGTTCGAACTCGAGACCTATGACTTGGCAGTCCGACGGTCACACCACTAGGCTATCACTGCTGGCCCCTTACCCCTACAGGGTGAAATGGGGTGATAAAGTTTATATGAAAAAATAAATTAACGCGGGCATAGCCGTGAAGGCACAGCTAGTTCTAACAAATGATGTTGAACTTTAGTCTAATATTTAGTGATAAATGTATATGAAATGGCATTGACTTAAGGAAGTTTGTCAACTAAATTAGAAATACATAAACTAACGTAATCATATTAAGGTGTAGTCACAGTTTTCAGTTCGAACTTGAATATACTCATGAATAGGAAAGCCGTTGTCAAAACTAACATGTTACGTCGAATTGTTTGTTTGTTTTTATATATAGTCAGTGGCTGTCAAACTTTTTTATAATATTTCTTAAATTTGAACGTAGTTTAGCAGAAAGGACTCAATCCACAAAATTGTCAAAAATGTGTTATTGGTACCAAAATGATCTATAAGGTAGGGCCTTTCATTCAGCAAAAAAGATCCAAGAAATAAACAAAGAAAATACGTTTTTTCTGACAGCGTACCAAACCACGTATTAGGCAGGTATTTTCTTTTTATTACCCATCTTTATAGGTAATAAAAAGAAAATACCTGCCTAATACGTTGTAACCCAACCTGCTTAAATCATCCAACCCCATATTTTCCTAAGTAAGTCCAGAAATATACAATAAACCATCAACCAGCTTATAGATTTAAAAATACGATTGATTTTACCATGGATGTGTAATTATGTAACAAAATCTGAATACAGCATCACTGAAGAAAACCACTCTGAACTTAAAACGTTAATAACTCAAAAGTGACTCTGTGTGGGTTGAGTCCTTTCTGCTTAACAAAGTTCAATTATTATAGCTGACTCAGATCGTTTATTTTAATGAAAATTACTAGAAGCATTATAAAGGAATAGTACACACACAACCAGGACAACATTAAAATTGTTTTCGGTTGTCGAACTTCGGACTTCTTACTACCCATAACGACTGTTATAAGTACTCGTATGACACCCGGGACCGTCGGTTTAACGTGCTCTCCAAGGCACGGAGAGGTCTCGATGTGTAACGAACTCTCACGCATCCGCGGACTGACCCCGGCAAGTGCAGCATAACCTGTTGTTAGACTGTCTTGTTGGTCTAGTAGTCGCAAGCGCGACTACTGAGCTTGAGGTCCTGAGTTCGATCCCCAGGTCAGGCAAAGTGTTATTGGGTGTTTCCATTAGAAATTTCTCAATAGCAGCCCGCTGTCTGTAATTGTGCCCGGTTAATAGCAATAGACTCGCCCCCTATTACATGGGACTTAAACATAACTGGCGAAACGAGGGTGTACTAAAAGCACCTCTGCCGAACCTTTAGGGGAATACTAGGCGCGATGGTATGTTTATGTTTATGTTGAGTAGCCACGAGCACCTTCATATTTTTACTTTTACTTTTCGGATTCATGTGCGTATTGTATAATTATCACTTGCTTAAAAACGGTGAAGGAATACATCGTGAGGAAACCGGCATGCCTGAGAGATATTTCTCGACGGCATGTGAAGCCAAGTCTGAGGCCCATGGGCAGCATAAACTCTGACACCAGGTTAGTCATTAACCACACGAAAAGAAGAAGACCTTCATATTAATAGAATGGAACTAAAACTTTGAGCGACTCAGTAATAACCGTTAGTGTTTCATCTCTGTGGTGCGGTAGCGCGCGAAATTACTGCTACACACCGCGGGTCTAAACGACTCCGAGTACTGATTGTTAGTTTCGGATATGCAACTGCAGCGGGGGGGTTGACAATTGACGACAGTTATACTCGAGTTTAATCTCCGGCTTGTAAGCTGTAAGCATTAGTACTTTCGTGTTTTCAAATAGTGTGATATTTTTTTAGTTTGTGTCCGACTCAGGAGTTAAAATCCTACGTAAAATATGAAAGTTTGTTACTTAATTACTGAACGGAATTGGATAAAATTTGGCGTTAAGATAGACCATGTCCTGGATAATAATTTAGTGTAATAATGTTCTGCCTAGGCTTTTCCCAACTATGTTGGGGTCAGCTTCCAATCTAACCAGATGCGGCTGAATACCAGTACTTTACACGGAGTGCCTGCCTTCAGACCTCCGCAACCCAGTTACTGGGCAATGCCGATATTCTAAGGTTAGACCGGTTGACAGACTTTCGGGCTTTTGAATTCCCGTAACCACTGTCATAGGTATTCGTATGATACCCGGGACCGACGATTTAACGTGCTCTCCGAGGCACGGAGGGGTCTCATGTTATGTCATCACCCATCCACAGTTTGACCGAGGCAAGTGCAGCTTAACTTCGCAAAGCGCATAATCCGCGTGGTTGTTAATTAGCCAAATTATTATTCAAATTTAGTGTAATAATAATTTGATAAAATAGGATAGTTTTTATCCGGGTAATTGAGTTATTTCCCCTATGATACGAGTTAAACCGAGAGCAACAGCTTGTATTATTATAAATGTAAAAATCAATCTGTTTGTCTGTTTTCACGCCTAAACCATCAAACCGATTTTGTTGAGTTTTTGAGAGAACGTGCCTTATTACTTGCAGAAGGACAGAATGATTTTTCATCTCTGAAAAATAAAAAATTAAAAGGGACGCGAGGCCGCCGGCAGATCTAGTCAATAATAAAATATGTCTCTAGTGTCTAAAATTCCGTGTGTTGTAAGACTATTCCTTAGATTGATTATATTCTAGACTAGCGGCCCGTCCCGGCTTCGCACGGGTAGACATTTTTCCCGTTTTTGCAACATTTTTCATTTATGCTCCGCTCCTATTGGTCGTAGCGTGATGTTATATAGCCTATAACCTTTCTCGATTATATATATATTTCTCGATTTATCGAGAAAGGTTATAGGCTATATAACATTGGACTATCCAACACAAAAATATTTTTTCAATTTCAACCTAGTTCCTGAGATTAGCGCGTTCAAACAAACAAACTAACAAACAAACTCTTCAGCTTTATAATATTAGTATAGATTTATTGTCCTTCTATAATTTCCTTAAAACTCACCTAAGGAGAAACTGGATTATTTCCTTGAATTTTTAATTAACGTTGATATCAAGAATTTGTTAATTAGATATCTTCAGACCATATCCAACTTGCATTTCGATTCATAAAATACACTCGACGCCCATGTGTTTCAGAGAAACTTCAATCACAAACAAGCAAATAAAAATTATATGGATAAAAATCCAGGCTCCGTACGGAAGGATCTAATTAGGCTTTAGCATAGCTCTTCTGACGTATCGAAGGATATTTTCTTTGGTGTTTATTTTTATTTTCAAACCGCATGGATATATGAACTTCTTGCAGGTTTTATTATGAGGAAACGCGGGCTGCAAAATAAAACTAATAATTTGAATAGGTTATAATAACACAAGTTAAATCTTACATTGGGTACCAGAATTGTTCGAAACACTATATACCTGTTACTTGTATAAAATTCTACACTCTAAGTACTGTGGTCTTATATGTATTTATTGACAGCATTTTTGAAAAATAAAAATATTATTATTAAAAAAGAATATAAAAACATTTTTAGTACTTACTAATTAAGTACTAATGAAACTGATTCATTTATTTATTAATTTATTAAACACGCTTCTAGAGAACCTCGCATGTAAAACAAGTTCGCATTGCGTCGCGTCTCGTCGCAATATGATCTATACGACTACAGAGGCCATGTGAAAGTACAGCTAATATTTGATATAATCACACTAGGTCGCATCGTTTCGCTTTATCGCATTTGTCCCTCATATAGGACAATATTTTCTTTCTTTTTGCCTAGCCTTTTACCCAACTATATTGCGGTCAGCTTCCAGTCTAACCAGATACGGCTGAATACCAGTGTTATACACGTAGCGACTGCCATCAAACCTTCGCAACCCGGTTACTGGACAATAGGTTACCCCATTAGGTATGTGTTTTTAAAATTACACAGAATCTTTAGAAGATCTTTTGTCTAATAGTATTCACCTATATTTTATAACAATGGAATAATAGTTTATTACAAGAAACGCCTTAATTTTCCTGGTACTCTCCCACTTTCAAGAATCATTTGTTTTTATTATTTTAATATAATACTAACACAACGATGCTTTGTCTCAATTCGGTATTGTCTGTTAAAAGCTAAAAGCTACATAATAAGTTAATTTTAGGAACATTTAATACGTCTGTTAAGTTTTCTAAAACCATTTCTACAATTTAATTTGAAGTAAGTTATCAGTTTCTTCCACTTATTAGGAGTCCTCGATTTTATTATCATGTTCCTTGCACAAAATGTTTTGAAAGGTTGATCAACTGATTTTGTAAATAATGTAAAATACGACATAAATTTTAATGACATAACATAACATCATGCCTGTATTCCCCAAAGGTTTGGGCAGAGGTGTATAGTAACACCGTAATAGGGGGCCAGCCGATTGTCATCAACCGGGCACAAATTCAAACTCCGGGCTGCTCTTGAGGAATCCCACACGGAAAAACACAATAACACTTTGCCCGACCTGGGGATTGAACCCAAGACCTCACAATCAGCAATCTAAATACAATCCTTTAAAAAAACTTTTAAGTTAAACGATTTTATCTTGCAGTACCCCTACAGCATTAGAATTTGAGGATTGAAAGTTCAAATTATATTATGTTATATTGTCATGGGAATAAAATTCGTGTGCGAAGTTTCAGGAGAATCGGTTCAGCAGAAATAGTTGAAAAATCACATAAAAAACATAACGTCACTCTGTGTATTCTCCGAAGGGTTCAGCAGAGGTGTTTTTAGTACCTACACCCTCGTTTCGCCAGTTATGTTTAAGTCCCATGTAGTAGGGGGCGAGCCTATTGCCATTAACCGGACACAAACCCAGACTCCAGGCTGCTACTGAGAAATTCCTAATAGAAAAACCCAATAACAATTTGCCCAACCTAGGGATCGAACCGATGACCTCATGATCAGCAGTCACACTTGCCACCACAAGACCAAAGAAACAGTTGAAAAATATGTTACAAGATTTGAAAAAAACGAAGTGAAGCTAATTAAAACCGTCGCATAATTGTGATTAAATAGTTGTTCGGTGAGCTTTAATGAGATTACGGCAGCTTTCGACGCACAAATTATTATTAAAAGGCCTGACGTCAGAGTCAAAACATTGATCCCAAAACTGGCCTCAGAAGGTACTTCCAAAGTGCCATTCGAAGGCCCAAATCATATTATAAAAAGGGAGGAATTATAATTCTAAGCATGTATGCCTACTCCAGCCTACGCGCTACGAAGAGCTACGCGCATTGGCTACGAGGTCCCGTAGGCCGGCGCGCGCCTACGCAATGTCTACGTCACTCCGCCTACTGTGAGAAATGTTGTAAGTTATAACTTATGTTAGAAGTTTATCACTTGTCTAAAAATAACTCTATAAACATTACTAATACCGTGACTTCGTTCGGGTTTTATTTGATTGTAATGTTCATTAGTTTTAATACATTTTTGTCTTAGTCCTAACATAATAAACGCAAAAAACAATTTAATTAATAACTTTGGAAGTAATCATATTGACTTTTCACCCAAATTTTCACAAAATATCTGCATCATCTACGAAAACAAAATCTCATAGCGTTAAGGTTCATTTACACGAAGCAAGTTACTTGAAGCAAGTCTCATGCTATCTCTGTTTTTGTCGTAGAGAAAGACAAAGACAGAACGAGTCTTGCTTCGAGAAACTATACTCGTGTAAATCAGCCTTTATTCTAATATTGTATTTCCAAATCACAAACTCTTTAAAAAATGTATGGTTATAAGAGTAGAGGAAGACCAAAGAAACGATGGATGGATAGTGTGAAGGATGATATGACTAGAAAGGGGGTGACTACTGAGATGGCGGCTAATAGAGATGTATGGAAGAAGACGACATACTGCGCCGACCACAAATAAGTTGGGATAAGGGCAGGAGGATGATGAAACTCTTTAAAAAAACAATAATTATCACAGAATAAATGTCAATCATAAAATTCTGCAAACACTCTTTTAACAATAGACACATAGTATAGAATACATACATACATGTATAGTTTCGAAGGAAAATATTAATTGCATGCACGTGCATGCAACAGTTACGAATTCCGTTCTGCCTAGCCTTTGGGGTCAGCTTCCAGTCTAACCGGATGCGGCTGAATACCAGTATTTTCACGGAGCAACTGTCCGCAACCCAGATACTGAGTAATGCCGATATACTAAGGTTAGATAACAACAGTTACAAATTAAAATTTCAAAATACAAATTTTTTCAGAAGTACAATGTCAGAAGTGAAATACTCTGTGTATGGACTGTTTCTCATGAGTTACCTAATCATTATATTAATACGTAAACAACGAAAATTGACGTACTTTTTTTGTATTTACATATTGGATAACCCGGCAAACTTCGTACAGACAAAAATAAATATTTCCTAATTTTCTTTTTTACTATACTACCCCAGTCCTGAGGGGAACAAAACAAAAAAAAACAAATTGGTCGAGCCATTTCTGAATTTTTGCGAGACTAACGCACGGCAATTGATTTTATATATACCTATAGATTATAATAAGGGGAATGAAACTTATATAATTCGAAAGGTACTGTGCCATAGCCGTGCACAAAAAAAAACAATGTGTGTATGTTGCCGTTAAGGCAAGTAAAATGGTCGAATTTCGACAACAAGCGACACTAGCAATATTAAAAAAAAATTAATACTTATCCACTGTAACATCAATTTACTTCACATATATTTCTTGTGTTTTAATTTTGTATACCTACTCAGGAATAAGTGTTTGGCCAGACTGGCAGCGCGGTGCGGGGAGCGGCGCGTGTTCGGGAACGCGCGCGATTTACCTGTCCGCAGTGGAGCGCGGCTTCGTTCTGAGCGTTGTCGTGTCCAGTGTTTGTCAAAATATAATATGGATGAAGAAGACTTATTTTTACCCGAAAATTCTTACTAAAAAACGATGTTTCGACATCCACAGTGCAGATCGTGCTTGAATAGCACTTATTAATTCTTCAACATTTAATTTTGAAGACGCCATCACAACAACGCGCGTGGTCAGCCTTAACTAGTTTGAGATCCCCCGCTTCCATGCGGGTTGTCGCTTGCCACCCGCGCTCTCACTGCGGCCACTTGTATGAACGAGCTATGGCGTGAGCTACCCGCGCGCTCCCTGCGCCAAGTAGCCCGCGCCGCTTCCCGCGCCCGCGTGCCCGCTTTGGACACTCAAATGAAGTTCTTCTGTTTGAACTCGCCGCACCGCGCCCGCCCCACGCCCGCCCCGCGCCCGCGCTTGCAGTCTAGCCAAAGGCTAACTGTAATTATGTTAGTATTTGTGAGGACACTTAGGGCCAACACACATTAAAGCGTTGCGACGTCGCAACACAAAAAATTGCGACCTAAGAGTTGACAGTATGAAGTATTGCTTTAGTTCTTAAATGTCGGCAATTTTTGCGTTGCGACGTCGCATTCTTTTTTATATGTGTTAGCCCTTAATTGGTCTACTATGGTTAAAATGTGTTTCTATCCAAGAAAAATGTGCTAAAAAATTAATGTGTAAAAAATTAATAACTGCTACTGCTGTGCTACTATCGAATGATTACTAATAACCTATTATTAACCTATTACCATTTATCGGTCACGCCCAAAGTCCAATAAGACAAGACAATCAAAGCAACTGAGGTGAATGATTATGACATTATAATATTCATAGGCAATTCATGCTAGTTGGTCTAGTGGTCGCAAGCACGACTGCTGAGCAAGGGGTCCTGGGTTCGATCCCCAGGTCTAGCAAAGTGCTATTGGGTTTTTCCATTAGGGTTATCTCAAGAGCAGCTCTGAGTCTGGATATTGCCCAATTAATGGAAAAAAAGGCTCGCCCCCTATTACATGGAACTTAAACATAACTGGCGAAATGAGGGTGTTTTAAAAAACCTCTGCCGTACCCTTCGGGAAATGTAAGGCGTGATGTTATGTTATGTTAACTGCCTTAAAATTTACTAATGCACGTGTACAGGTTACTTTATCGGTAATATCAGGAGGATGCTGCATCTTGAGTTCAATTTCCGAAAGTGTTTATAAAAACTTATTTTTTGTATACCATAAACCCAAAAACGGGTCATTGTACTCATCATTATGAACAACAGCATATCATCATCATTATTATGAGTTTGGTGCAGTGGCTGAGCGATCGGCTTCTGCGCTACGGGTCGTGGATTCGATTGCCGCACGGTACAAATATTTGTATGGCCCACGGATAGTCGTTCCGGGTCTGGGTGTTTGTGCGTGTGAAGATTTGTGTCTGTAAACGCACCCACGATACCGGAGAAATCCTGGCGTGGGGCAACGTTTTTCTAAAAAAAACCTTTACTATGAAATCAACCCTGAAACTGCGAAAAAATAAACAGCTGGACTGCAATTTTTCTTTTCTCGATTCCGCTACTTCTGTACTTAAAATAATGAACAAGTGCTCATTACTTTTTTTATTAAATGTTATACATATAGAAATGAGGTTGAATTATGCGTGACATGTATAATTTCTAAATTAAAATGTTACTACAATAAGTTGCGCTGAGAGCAGGGCTGGACTGAGGGTTAAATTTTTCTTGTCTGCATTGAAGTGTCTGATTTATATGGCAGTATATGAATCAATTTTTGTTCACATTATCTGATTGTATTAGGTACCATGGGAAGTAGCTGACAACTAAGATACAGGGCCGGCCTAGTTTAGACGTTAGTGTTCATTTTTAACCGACTTCCAAAAAGGAGGATGTATGTTCATCTATATTTTCGCCAATTGTGAACCGATTTTGATGATTATTTTTTAATGGATGGGGTATACGTCGAAGTTGGTCCCATTTAAATTTGGTGAAGATCTGATGAAGAACTTCGGAGATAGACAATGGAACTCCTCAATGACGAACAGTACGCATATTGTGATGATGTGGTTATGTTACGAGCAGCCTCTTTAGTAGGTCCAACCAAGTTTTAATTAAGGCCACTAAAATGACAAAAATAAAAAAAAACTTTACAAAAAATTTAAAACGACGTCAAAAAAGAATAAAATAATTACCATATAAAATTAACAGTTTCAGAAGTCGGTGCCTTCAATTTGGTTCAGCGTGGATCAGCACCGACTTCTGAAACTGTTAATTTTATATGGTAATTATTTTATTCTTTTTTGAAGTCGGTTTAAATTTTTTGTAAAATATGTTTTTTGATCTATAAACACATAGTATTTTTTTTTTAAAAACGTTTCCCCGCACTAGAATTTCTCCTGTATCGTGGGTGCGTTTACAAACACAAATCTTCACACGCACAAACATCCAGACTCGGAATAACTATCTGTAGACCATACAAATATTTGTTCAGTGCGGGAATCGATTCCGCGACCCGTAGCGCAGAAGCCGATCGCTCAGCCACTGCACCAAATGTGTTGTCAAATAAATAGAGCAAATAAAAAAAATAGGTTCATCGTTGTCAATGGACTAGATATAGGCTTCTCAAAAAAAAGAACACCGCATTTAGACTTCAATCTAGCTTAGCAGTAACGTCATCGATCGTCAATTAATCACTTAATGCTTATTCTCCTCCCAGCAATATTGCTGCCCCAAACCGACCAAGAATGTTACGACCGGCCGGTTAAATGGTCATGGGGCATCAAATGACGGATCAAAGCCTTTTATTAGAAAAAATATTAGAATGCAAAAGAAAAATCTTTTTATAGCTGTCCAAATCCGTCTCTGTTCACGTTAAACTCATGAGTAAAAAGCTTTTCTAAAAGCGCCTCCTATTACATGGGAATTAAACATAACGGCGAAATGAGGGTGTTACTATACACCTCTGCCCAACCCTTCGGGGAATACAGGCGTGATGTTATGTTATGTTGTAATGTTTTTTTAAGACTAGTCAGCGACGGTATTTCCTATCTGACTAGCTCTGAGAAGAAGAGCCGAAACAAACTCAGAGATCAAGGTCTCTTTTAAAGTCCAGACATTGCGGTATAAAAACTATGCGAGAGTAACAATGTAGGGCAACGACTGGAATGGCCTTTTGAGGAAAGTGCCATAGCAGGTTTGAGTGGACCAGTCCTAACTGACAGCATGCATGCATCAGCCATCGTGCAGCTCAACCCTTATTTTAGGGATCTCAATAACCCGACACACGACGCTACCAATCAGTCGGACATTTGCGTAGGTCACAAAAAAATACTTAAACCCGCCAAACAGTTATAAAATTCGTGAATAAAGCTAGCCTACGTGGTACTCACATTCACAATTTAATTTATACTAATATTATAAAGAGGGAAGATTTGAAGTTTTGTATGTAACGAATAAACTTAAAAACTACTCGACCGATTTCAAAAAAACTTTTGCCGTTAGAAAGTTACATTATCACTGAGTACCTAACATAGGCTACGGGCGGAGCCGTGAGGACACAGCTAGTAAACAATAAAAACATGACGTATTAATAAGAATTATTGAAAAAATAAATAACAGTAAGATGTCAAAAAGATGAAAAAAACTATAATTTTGTAGTAATTGCATCTGACGTAGATTTTCAAACCTCTGAAACCTATCAACTTGCATATACATAAAAATAAAAGTTAATGGTGAAGGTATTTTTAACATTTCGTTCCTACTGCTTGCTCCGCGAGAGCCTAGCGTGAAAATTAATCAGAAAAAAATGTATCGCCAGGGACCAATGTTTTTTAAAAGGTTTCTTGTTAGTGGAGGATCAAGAATATATTCTGTGACAGGTTTTATGGGTGCCAGTGAAATTACACGCACATGACAATTTGTGAGTAACACAAGGGTAATTTGAATAAAAAGTCTTGACACTTGTAATTTTATTCTTTAATTTCTTCTTCATCTTCTTCCTGCCCTTATCCCACACTAGATGGGGTCGGCACAACATGTATTTCATAAATCCATGTTATTAGAGGTTTTGGCTTATTGTTTTATGTGACCCTATGAGCTTGCTGATATTATGCACTGGGTCCCAAAATGATATGCTGATATATGATTATTTGCAATTTTATTGTAATGGAAAAGGAAACCTTGTTAAAATTAGTATGTTTATTATAAATGTTTGAACAAGAAAACATTAATCAGAACTGGAAAATGTATCAACTACAGTCATACTCGTTTTGACAAGTGACATTTTGACATTGCCATATGAAAACCACTATTTGTTATTAATTTTTAATGCCATGAGATTCTGGTTGACCTATACAATATTGTCTGTAGGTTGGCAAGACATCAGCAATCCTCTCGGTGCTGAAGATGTATACAAGCAGCGGTAATCACTTTCCACCAAGTGGGCCCTTGACAAACTACGTAAAAGATCAGATAAAACGTTGCCATACATTTTCTATCAATCCAAAACCAGTTTAATACATAACATCATCACGCCTGTATTCCCCGAAGGGTTGGGCAGACGTGTGCAGTAACACTCTCATTTCACCGTTACATTTAAGTCCCATGTTATAGGGGGCGAGCCTATTGCCAACCAGTCTAATAATTTATAACAAAACGCAAAACAAACAATTATGATTGATTATTTAAAGGAAGTGTACAAACTGACAGAAATTAAAGCTATATCCAGTTTTATAATAGAACTAGCAACCCGCCCCGGCTTCGCACGGATGCAATGTAGATACTAATGTGGGGCATATAAACCTTCCTCTTGAATCACTCTATCTATTACTGAAAACTGCATTAAAATCCGTTGCGTCGTTTAAAAGATCTAAGCGTACAGCAGCGGGAGCGACTTTGTTTTATCTATACTTATCTTTTTTACTTATAAAAGGAGAAGCTGACTGACTGACTGATCTATCAACGCACAGCCTAAACGGCTGGGGTTAGAATCTTGAAATTTTGACAGTAGGTTCATTTTGTGACGAAAACATCCACTAAGAAGGGATTTCTCGAAATTCAACCCCTAAGGGGGTGAAATAGGGTTTTTAAGTTTGTATGTAAGTCCGTCATTTTTGAAGTAAGAAGCTTGAAATTAATTAGTAAGGTTTTTGGTTAGAAATAAACGTACAACTGTTTGAGCATTTTTGGAAACTCAACCTCTAAGGGGGTGAAATAAGTGTTGAAAGTTTGTATGAGAAATCTGGTACTTTTGAAGTAAGAAGCATGGGGAGAAACTGACCGACTGGCTGACTAATCTAGCAACGCATAGCCTAAACCGCTGGGGGTGATAAAATACGGACGTTTTGGATTTTAAAATGTCACTTTAAAATGGGATTAACGAGGATTTCAAACTTCACGCAAGCGAAGCTGCAGGCAAAAGCTAGTACTATATAAAGATAGTGCTCAAATTCGTACCAAAAGCAATTGTGTCTAAAACCTCCCATAATATATTTTTACACACATTATTACTTAATTTATTGTTTACCCCTGTAAATATAAAATTTCCTTAAAACTAATTTGATTGACAAACTCTGCTGAAATTGAATTCAAAGCGTAAAATAGTCCTTGTTTAACAATCTGGAATATTTTTTCCGACCCCAACCGCGAAACTATACTATTCCCTAATTGTTATCAAATAATATCTGAGATATATGATGTAATATGACGTCACAAGTCGTTATAAAACACATAATACTTTTTAATCTATCGTTGGCCGTTTACGAGTGGTGGTCGGTGGTAGTATATAAGGGGAGGCGATGTGGTCCCGTCGAGTAGACACCTGTTTGACGCTGACTGTGCGGGCGGAACTTACGAGCGAATGTGAGTACAACACTATTTATTTTTGTATACCTATATATATTTATTGGTTTAGATTATTGGTTTAGATAGTGTTGAGATTTTTTTGAAAAATGTCTTTGTATTTTACGAAGTTTTTTTTAGGGGGGCTAAAAATATGCATTGTCATTTTTTTATTTTGTTTTTCATTTATTTCAGTAACAATTTTTGTATCGTATCGAAATTTTACACTAAAATAGAATTAAAAGAATTACAATATAAATCATTGTTAAAACAGTAACCAAATTAATTAATTAAAAAAAGTAAAACATTATTGCAATTCCCCTGTATATGTATAATGTTAAATGTCAAAATAAAAAAATATAAAAACAAATAAACAATTATTATATAATAATTATTATTATTATTAAAAATAATTATTATTTATTTGAAGATTCTTAAAAGTTGACATTTTTTTCTTATTAAATTCAATATCTAATAACATTTGGTGAAATATGGGTAAACCTACACTTCTCCAGGCCCCATTAAAAGGCGTGATGTAAACGATTATATTTCAAATATTTATAAGGAATAGGTAATAATTATTTTAATACTTATCGTTAAAAAAACGTATCATTTTTGCAAGGTAACTTTAATCCACGTCAAAGAGCTTTTGAAGTTGCATCTCAAAGGCTTTATTAGCTTTGAAAAATCTTCAATGCACTGATAATAATTTCAGACTTTCAAATTTTCTATAATATTTTCTTAAAACCCGGAAACCAGAGACTGTCTATTCTCGTTAGCGTCAGGTTCTCTCTCCCTTAAAGTCTCTATATAGAGCTTGAAGATATTTTAATATTAACTTATTTTATTCGAAGTCAAATAGTTTTTGAGCCGTAATTTTTGTTAGTTTTCGACTCAATCAGGCATCTGTATATAAAATCAAATTTTCGTGTGGTTAGTGACTAACCTGGTGTCAGAGCTTTTGCCGCCCATGGGCCTCTAACTTGGCTTCACATGCCGTCGAGAAATATCTCTCAGGCGTTGTTTCCTCACGATGTTTTCCTTCACCGTTTTTAAGCAAGTGATAATTATACAATACGCACATGAATCCGAAAAGTCAGAGGTGCGTGCTTTGTGTTCGAACTCGAGACCTATGACTTGGCAGTCCGACGGTCATATCACTAAGATATCACTGCTATAAATCAGCCATATTGTGTATTGTTATATTGTGTATCAAATAACCGTGAATTATATATTTGACTCGCTTATATTTTTTTGGAATTAAGGCTCAGTTGCACTATAACCGTAATCACATCAAAATTTCTGTCAAGTCCAATACAATTTTGACATAAATATAGTATGGTTACGGTTATAGTTAGCTGGTGCAACTGAACCTAACTGTTAATTAAATCTTATAAATAATAGTAACGAGTATATACAATGTAATGTAATAATGTAATGTAATTTATATTTGTTACCTACCGAACTTCGTTTCAATTTGTAATTTGTACGCCATACTGTATTTTGGCAAAACATGCAGACCGTCATACCATGTAATTAACACCTTACACTGCAAACCACAATTTGTACTGTACACTCATGTTTTATACAAATAAATTATCTTTATCTTTATCTTATCTTTACAATGTGTATCTGAAATGCGTGTAAATATTTCAGGGGAATGTATGGACCCTTATTCAAAACAACATTTGATACATCAAACAAGAAATGGGCCTTTTTTTTCGACTTTCCATACATATGGCATCAGCTGATCGGGTCAATTCGTATGTAGAGTCGAAAAAATATAGACTGATTTTCTTGTTTGACCTATCAAATTTTGCTCTGAATAAGAGTCTAAACAACTCCCTTAAATATACTGGCCTGCAAAAATAAGTATCACACTTTTAAAATTGCAATAACTTTTTAGGTACACAAGATATATTTTCGAAACAAAAAGGACTCAAAAAAGAGTTTAACTTTGTTACTATAGTTTCAAAGAAAGCTGATAAAAATTGCTATAAAACGTTTTTTATTTTAAATCTCTAACTTCTATAGTTTAGAAAAAATTGAAATTTTAAAAGTGTGATACTTATTTTTGCAGGCCAGTGTATAACCATTCATTTTTGTTACACGTTGTATAAATAATTAACAGTTTATTCTGAAAAATTATAAACGAGCTAAATATAATCAAGGGTATTTGGTATACATGTAGATGTATACAGTAAGTAGGGTTTTATGAAGATACACGTAAATATTAAATTCTCTCCATCATACAGGGTGTAAACTAAATCATTTAATTCCTTCAAACCTCGTGATGTACTGCTGACATAGATTAACTCTGCAGGGGATCGTTGTGGATACAATAAAAAATAATACAAAAAGCAAACATTGTGTTCTTAGCGTCAGGCATTTTAGCGCCCCGACTTAAGTGACCGGGCGGCGAGCGATAGCCGCGCAATTCGCTCGGGGTGCTAAAACGCCCCACGCTAAGAACATATGTTCACTTCTTGCAATTTTTTTCTATTGAATCTTGTTGTTTATGTATATTGTAACTTTACATTCAGTATTTCTGTTACACATTGTATACATTGAATTGATAAATAATATAACTTGTTAACAAAAATAAAACCGACTTCAAATTGTCTATGTCCGAAGTTCTTCATCAGATCTTCACCAAATTTTAATGGGACCACTTCGAAAGAACACTCTTTAAAAAAAAAGAATCATTAAAATCGGTTCACAATTAGCAAAGATATCGCGGAACAAACATACAAAAAAATACAGTCGAATTGAGAACCTCCTCCTTTTTTGGAAGTCGGTTAATTAATTATTGTTACTAAATGCCTGGCATACTTCGTAACGTAGCGTTGATGTCTTCCGGCTGCAAATAATATAATTACCAACGCTTTTTAGCCATTCTGATTTGTTCATACACACAGTCTGTAGAGAATAAACTTCTTTTAAATAAAATAAATTGGCAAACAAACCTACCTGATGGAAATTGATTAGGTATCGCCGCCTATACAAGGTTAGCAGGAAAGAGGGTACTAAGCCGAAAATATGTTAAAGTACCCATAATAACGGATAACTTTTGTTCTACAACTTTCCCCAAAAGTCATTAGTTTAAGAGAAATAGCTGTTCGAAGATTTCATAAACAATACGGTAAATTCTATGTATTCTCTATTTTCTGAATTCGTAACTAAATCTGGAATGAAGAATTTTTGGAAAAACTATCTATACTAATATTATAAAGAGGAAAGATTTGTATTTTTGTAAGTAACGAATAAACCTAAAAACTACTGGACCGATTTCAAAAAATATTTTGCCTTTAGAAAGCTACATTATCACTGTGTAACATAGACTATATTAATTTCTAGAATAAAACTTCTTACGCGGGCGGAGCCGTGAAGACACAGCTAGTTACTAATAAAAATCATTTTGCCTTTAACTTTACGATTTAATATTGAATATTTAGGGCAAAAAATAGTGTGGAACATGTGTGATTGGCGCGTAGGCAATTTATTCGCAATTAGAATGCAGATTTTATTTGTGACTTGGAAAAAATGCTGAAGCAACTAATTGAAGTGGAGGATTATATCCATTTAATAGTCTGTATAAATTATTCTGTTATATTTTGTAGTTTAATATTTATAATTTTATTCATTTAATAGTCATTATAAATTATTGTTATATTTTGTACTTCAATATTTATAATTTTATTCATTTAATAATCAGTATAAATTATTCTGTTATATTTTGTAGTTTAATATTTATATTTTTTTATATTTAATAGGCAGTATACATTATTGTGTTAATTGGTCTGATCGTGAAGTCCTAGGCTCGATCCTCAGGTCGGGCAAAGTGTTAATGGGTTTTTCCGTGTGGAATTCCTCAGTAGCAGCCCGAAGTGTGGATTTGAGCCCGGTGATGGCAATAGGCTCACCCCCTATAACTTACACTGGACTTAAATAGAACGGCGAAATGAAAGTGTTACTATACACCTCTGCCCAATCCTTTGGGGAATACAGGCGTGATGTTATTTTAAAAAGTAAAATAAAAGTAGGTATTAAAAACGACTACTACTATCAAGCTGAAAAAACCCTAAACTAAGGATTCATGTGTCTAGTTGTTTCCATTTAAGACATTAACTATAGTATTGAGGCTTCTAGCATAAACCTCGACGTCAAAGGCGTGTTAGGTAATTACGACAGAGATTACGCAACAGCGGAGCGCAAAAGTGGTATACGTCTTTTAAACATGTCCGTATCACAAACGCAGGGTGTGAAGTCGCCTATTCTGTAGCGCTGTGACCTAAAAACTGATACAAAGACAAGAATGTCTTGTCATTAGAGTTAGTCATCTTCTTGACGTTCTATTGGTCTACTTTATACAATACTAGCTGTGTCCTCACGGCTCCGCCCGTAGCCTATGTTACTCAGTGATAATGTAGCTTTCTAACGGCAAAAGACTTTTTGAAATCGGTCCAGTAGTTTTTAAGTTTATTCGATACATACAAAAATCCAAAATCTTTCCTCAGTATAGAAGTGTAGACTAGCTGTGTCCTCACGGCTCCGCCCGCCTAAGAAGTTTTATTCCAGTAATAAATATAGCCTATGTTACTCAGTGATAATGAAGCTTTCTAACGGCAAAAGAAATTTTAAAATCATTCTACTAGTTTTTAAGTTTATTCATTACATACAAAAATACAAACCTTTCCTCTTTATAATATTAGTATAGATTAGTATAGATAAAATAACATCACACCGGTCCCCGAAGGGTTGCGGAGAGGCGTATAGTAACACCCTCATTTCGCAGTTATGTTTAAGTCCCAAATGGCGAGTTTATTGCCATCAACCGAGAGAGAGAGAGAGAGATGAGATGACGGATTATGTGACGTTTTTTCTTTGGAATTACTATTCACTTCTTCTTTCTCTTTTCGTGTAGTTAGTGACTAACCTGGAGTTTATGCCGCCCATGGCACTTTGGCTTGGCTTCACATGCCGTCGAGAAATATCTCTCAGGCATACCGGTTTCTTCACGATGTTTTCCTTCACCGTTTTTAAGCAAGTGATAATTATACAATACGCACATGAATCCGTAAAGGCAGATGTGCGTGCCTTGGTGCATTCACTGATAACTGAGGACTGTCAATATGGCTGAGGGGTATCCACTATAGCGAAAGACTCGCTATGTTATTTTCTTGTAAGTACCAAACTAGGTTGACCTCTGAAACTGTTTAAAAAAATCAAATATTTTGTAAGGTGTAGTGATGATTTGAAATGAAATCCAAATTAGATTGAAGTCCAACGCCAGTTGTTGCTTGAAATACAATCTAAACTAAACTAAAGTCTGACAGTTGAAGCAGCGTATAATTTTAGCACAACCTCCGGGGATAACGGTCTGTTATTATTTATAATAGTTTTGTGTTTGTTTCTTTTATTATTAACTAGCGACCCGCCCCGGCTTCGCACGGGTGAAATGTAGATACTAATGTGAGACATAAACCTTCCTCTTGAAACACTATCTATTGCTGAAAACTGCACTGAAATCCATTGCGTAGTTTAAAAGATCTAAGCGTACAGACAGCGGGAGCGACTTTGTTTTATACTATATAAAGATACATACATAACATAATTAGGTCAATATTGTTCCACTAATGGGCACGGGCCTCTTCTTTGAATGAAAACTGTTTAGGCCCGAGAACTTTATGGAGCCCTCTCAGGTGTGCAGGTTTCCTCACGATGTTTTTCCTTCACCGTTAACGCAAGTGATAATCAGATTCTGATCCGCACATGAATTCTAAAAGTTAGAGGTATCGGCCGGTATTGGAACTCAGACTCTCCTGCATGGAAGGCAAGCGTCCAACCGCTAGGCTATCACTGCAAATTATTAATAAATAAAAATAAATTACTGAACTTCCAGTTTTTACCTTTGATCTTCTGTTATTCACAGCAATTTCAATTTTTATTGTTACAATCTGCTACTGAACCCACGCATTATCTTATATTCAGGGTGTCGCTTTAATCATGGTCCAAACAAAAACCTTGGACAGGGGACCCCACGGGCTATCCTTTAGACCCCTATGTATATTCCGCGAAAGTTAATAGTTTTTGAATATTTTTTTTTTTTGATTCTTTGGTAACTTACCAATAATATTTGCAAATAAAAATATTGTGCTTAATCTATTACGTCTAGGGCCGAGTTTTATTTTCGACATGTGAATAACTATTGTTTTCCTTAGAATAAAATATCAGATCGCGATTAAAAACTTACAATCTACGCAAAAAAAAGTAAAATGTTCAAAAATTGAATTTACTCGAAAACTAATAATTTTCGCGGAACATTCATAGGGGTCTACAGGATAGCCCGTGGGTCCACCTATCTATGGTTTTCATTTGGGCCATGATTAAAGCTACACCGTATATAGATAGGTAGGTACATAAAATCAATACAACATGTACCAACAACGATGAAATAAGTAGACACGTCATCTCGTATAGACAAGTGCTAAATGCATTGACGCAATAAGGTTCAAACTACCGCTAGACTGCTTTCAAGTTCTATGGCATTATGGTTCTGGGACCACAACTCGTTGATACCATTTTGTTCTTCTAAACAGCGCATCCAGTGCGAAGTACATAATATATCAATGACATGCTTCGTTGGTCTAGTGGTGGCAAGCGCGACTGCTGACCGTGAAGTCATGCGTTCGATCCCCAGGTCCGGCAATGTTATTGGGTTTTTCCGTATGGAATTCCACAGTAGCAACTCAGAGTTTTGATTTGTGCTCAGCTGATGGCAATTGGCTCGCGCCCTATTACATGGGACTTCAAACATAACGGCGAAATGAGGGTGTTAGGTACTATAAACCTCTGCTGAACCCTTCAGGGAATACAGGCGTGATGTTATGTTATGTTTATATCAATAACATGTACCCAAATAATAAAGTTGTGTGGAAATACATTATATGAATATATTTTATTTTACGGAACAAGAAAGGTATGTATCAACTAATTTAGTGATCGATGGGCTGTTTGTTATGTATGATTTGCTTAGTATTTGGAGATAAATTATTTCCTACGCATGATTTTGAAACGTTCGTGTATCAGTATTTTTTTCTATTTTAGAATTCCGTTGATACCTATCTATACTAATATTATAAAGAGGAAACATTTGTATTTTTGTATGTAATGAATAAACTTAAAAACTAGGTACTGGACCGATTTCAAAAATTATTTTGCCGTTAGAAAGCTACATTATCACTGAGTAACATAGGCTACGGGCGGTGCCGTGAGGACACAGCTAGTTAGGTATGAAATCAAACCTTATTAGTTAAATACCAGTGTTTTTGTGACGTTTTATTTATATTAATATAATAAAAAACTGAGGTAATTTCCGTAGTTATCAACGACCGATATTAGGATGTACACATGCTATTAATTTTAAAAGTTATTTTTAATCCATCAAAGAATCTGAGAAGAATAAATTTAAGTAATATTATTTGTGATCATTTACACTTTTCTATAACACAAGAATACTTAATTATTTGTTACACATCGAGACCTGTCCATGCCTCGGAGAGCACGTTAAAGGTCAAAGCACACATATCAAATCGGAAAGGGATCGTCACCGTATCAACTCAAGCCGTTCAGTATTCTTTATATGAAACTCCCTACTGCAACGCACACTAATCGGAATCGTAACGTAATCGCCTCGCCTCGGGACAAGCTCACGAACCGCGGTGCGGTGTGTGGTCAACGTGGTTCCCGCGCTTACGGCTAGTCGTCCCTGCGCTTACGTCTTGCCGTACCCGAGCTTACGTCTATTCGTCCACCCTTGCCCCTCTCACCCCTCCCGCGGCTGCCTGCAGTACACTACTGTTACTGCGAGCCGTAAGCGCGGCGTCGCCTAGCCGTAGCCGAGTCGACGTATCGGAGCTGCTGATCCGGTTTGGTTACGTGCTTACGTTAGGTTGACGCCTGTTTGACGGCGAGGCGAAAGATCCCTTTCCGAGTTGATATGTGTGCTTTGACCATAAACCGTTGGTCCCGGGTGTCATATGAATACCTTTGACAGTCGTTACGGGAAGTCAGAAGCGCGATACTCTGACTATCGGTCTAACCTTAGGATATCGGCATTACCCAGTAACTGTGTTACGGAGATCTGATGACAGTAGCTTCGTATAAAATACTGGTATTCACCCGCATCTGGTTAGACTGGAAGCTGACCACAACATAGTTGAGAAAAGGCTAGGCAGAACAACTTATTTATGGAACAAAAGTCTTGGTTACGTATATGTTACGGCTAAAATTCGTAGTGCGGCGGTACACCTAGGTTTAGCCGGCTACAACTAGGTCCACTCACTTTCAGGTGGTTAGAACCAGGTGTCTCCTATTTATTGAAAGAGGACCAAAAGAGGGTAAATTTTTACGATTGTGTCAGATTTACGACAATATTATTTTTGCGTTGTTAAAAAAAATAACATCATTTTGTTCGGTCCGTTTTTAATCGGGGTGCTCAGACTTCAGGCGAATCTCATGTTAGACCTAGTTTTAACCGAACACAATCGACTAGACTTAGTGTTAGTAGTCATTAAGAGCTACGTCCATTTTTTTTTTTTTTTTTTTTTTTTATTTTTTTTTTTTTTTTTATCGTGGGGAAATCCTCATGGACTATCCCCCGTCTGGGTAATACGGGGGGGTGTGCCGGACTCTTACCGGCTAAAACCACCACGGTGTCCCTCCTTCTGACCTAAGGCCGGGGTCGCG
This sequence comes from Amphipyra berbera, assembly GCA_910594945.2. NCBI lineage: Eukaryota > Metazoa > Arthropoda > Insecta > Lepidoptera > Noctuidae > Amphipyra > Amphipyra berbera. The sequence continues at coordinate 15,491,796 of OU343128.1, read as the reverse complement.
GGATTCGCTATTGCATGCACCGCAACCCCGGCAGGTCTTGGTCCACCAATTGCTGGTGGACCTCTCCACTGTAGGGCCCCACCCCACGACGTCCTGAGAGGCGCGGGGGGCACCCCACATCACCGGCGCACCAGAACACATGGTACGCCGTGACCACCCCGGGGACCAAACAAGTACATGGGCGCCAGACTACCCCGTGTCTGGGCACCCCTGGTCCCCCTGCGACGGGTCAGGTTAGTGGCCCCGCCGCCTACCACTTTTCGGCCGCAGAGGATAGGGAGAGCGGCCAACTAAACACCGACACTCCTCTCCCCCTGCGGCCCCACCGCGTCCGCCATCTGACGGTGGCGGCCCCGTCAGGCCGCGGAAGGTAGGGAGAACGGCGCACCGTAATACCGGCACTCCTCTCCCGCCGCGGCCTTCACCCTTCAGCCGCAATGCCTCCCATAAGACATCGCGGCCCTCCTCAGCTGCGATGTCGCTCAGGCGACACCGCAACCTACTTGGCCGCTACGTCGAGGGCTTCCAGGCCCAAGCCCCGACGAGCAGCCTCTCCTCGGGTTCCTCTTCGCTTCACCGTGGGGCTCCAAGCCACGGCTACTAAGCCCCCCCGCAACGACAATGCGGGAACCCACCGGGGGGGAAGAGCTACGTCCAATCCTAACCAACTGTAAATGGCCATATCTAGTTGTAGCTAGCTAAACCAAGGTGTACCCGCATTCTGACTTTTTAAATTATTTTATTTAATTGTTAATTTAATTGTTTTAAAGAAAGTGTTAAAATTTATAAATTCAATAATAAATATTTTCATGCAAAATAATTTCTATTTAAGTTTTTTTTTTTAATTCTTCGTCCCTGTTTTAGTTGGGATATATAGAATCTAGCGTATTTTTTAAGAAATCTTTGAACATCTATTTCTCTTAAACTAATGACTTTTGGGGAAAGTTGTTGAACAAAAGTTATCCATTATTATAGATTCTTTAACACACTTTTGGCTTAGTACCCCCTTTAGCGATTAACCTTGTATTTGGAGAAAAATAATTTATTCAATAACTTATGAGTAAAAACAGTGTCGAAATATTACTCCTCCTGTCTATCAAACCTTGACGCTAACACGATACTAAATTAAAGTTTATAAGAGTATAATATTATTTTTTGTTTCATCACGCTTTTATGTTTTAACGGATGTAGGTACTTACAGAAATGTACAAACATATAAAAGTCTAAATGATTTACGAGTTGTATCGCTAAAAATATTTCGGTGAATGTGAAATTATTGTTTTTTTGTAGTAATAAAAAAAGGTTAACGTATCATAATAATAACAATATCGTCAGGGGAAAGGTAAAAAGACTAAAGCGCCAATATACCTACTTTACAGTAGAGACGTTCAAAGTATTTTTTTAAAAAACTAATCATAGTTATATTTCTTAGAGTATACATATTAAATAGATAATTAAATTATTACCTTTTCACTAACTTTATTTACATTATGTGCATTAAAAAGCCTCTTTTCACCACGACATGAGCTATTATTGTATAACTCTTGCCGCTACTAGAGGAGAAGATAACGTACCATTTTTTTTAAATGTTGGTCCACACTGATTTTCTCAAACACCCAGACAACAAACAACTATTTGTAGGCCATACAAATATTTCGCTATATGAATTATACATTTTTAGTGTCACACAGAACCTTCGGCTTCGGCGTCGGTCACCTTTAGCCAAAAAAACACCTTCGGTCAAACCTTCGACTTCGGTCAAACTGGGCCGAAGTTTTGGCTGAAGCCGAAGGTTTCTAACTAGCGCCGAAACTAAACGAACTGTTACGAATGTGCGAGGGCGCGATGGAAGAGGCGACTCACGGAGGCAGGGGTTATAACAGTTTTTGAGGGGCCTGCCGCGAAGGCGGGCGATCGTCGGAGGGGACTGGATGTAAAGGCTACGCCGGTTTCCCAGTCCCCTCCAGTTAGACGATGCGGGAATGCCGCTGGGTCGTTTTAGTGGGTATACTGGGCTTGCCCGGGGAGTCCCACATAACCCCCCATTCCCCCAAATGGGTGGGTATGCGTAATTGCATTTTTTCCCAGCGCAAACAAAAAGAAAAAAAAGGGGTTATAACAGTCAACATTAACTTTTAAAAAAACCATTATTTTGCTCATTTTAGTCAATCTTGAACTGAATTTCTTAGAGTTATTAAACCTTCGGCTTCGGCTTTGGCCAGAAATCGACCTTCGGTCGGACACCAAATAGGTATTTTAATGTCCAATACTCCATCCGTATACAAAGCATCAGAAAAAAATAAAAGCCTCCACGAGTGACGATACTTGGGGCCGGTATCCACCAAAGCGGAGAGGAGAGGAGACGTCTCGAACAGCCAATAGAATTGCGTTATTTACACATCTCTCCGCTTAGTTTGAACACAATCATAATCCTATTGGTTGTTTACGAGACATCTCTCTTCTCCGCTTTGGTGGATACTGGGACTAAAGTATGTCCAGCGCACCCTGGGCAGTCAGCCCCGCTACCAACCTTGCTGACTGGCTGATCTTTTCATCACGGCATCAACTATCTTCATATAACTCATGCCACGAGAGTAGAAAATCTGGTACCTTTGTGTATACTTTTATAAGTATAATTAATAACTGCCTCGTTGGTCTAGTGGTGGCAAGCGCGACTGCTGATCGTGAGGTCCTGGGTTCGATCCCCAGGTCGGGCAAAGTGTTATTGGGATTTTTCGTGTGGAATTCCTCAGTAGCAGCTCGGAGTTTAGATGTGTGTCCGGTTGATGGCAATAAGCTCGCCTCCTATTACATGAGACTTAAACATAACGGTGAAATGAGAGTATTACTATACATCTCTGCCCAACCCTTCGGAGAATACAGGCGTGATGTTATGTTAATTAATGATTCATTACCCCTTTTATGAGTATACAGCAATATTTAATTGACTGTCGATCATCGTAACTACTGCTTGATAAATATTTAACGCCTCTCATGACAGGTGAGCCGGATATCTGTCATGATACATCATCACATGAATTCTTCATGACATTTTTGTATATAATTTGTTGTCATGGCAACAATGTAATTAAACAATTAATAATTTGTTCTAATCAATGTTAGTCGTAAATGTACTAATCCGAACGTACTAATGTTTAGTATTAGTAAAACTGCAAGTGCGAGTAAATAGTAGTCGATGTAATTTACTAAACGACAAGTATAGTCAACAATAAAATTAAATGGTGATTGTACAAATTTTCAAAAGCGTTTTATGAATTTAAACTTGTTTTTTATTAATTTTATTTTGTATACAAAATAAAAAAATAGACTACACTTAATACTTGAATTATTCAAATTTACAAATAATCATTGCATGCCCTGAACACGTTGAATTCAAAATTTAAAACAAAATCATCTACTTTTCCTGTTTACTGTACTAACCGATAGGCACTAATGACAAGTACTAAGCTCGTGTAAACTATGCATTAAAGGAGTACTTATGTATAAAATTATTTATAATAGTTGCAACCCTAGAAAATGTTTTTTTCTAGTAGAAAAAGAAAGGATATTATGAAACCTAAACTCAATTATCATTTATACCAATTTAAAACGCATCGCTAAATTAACCGTTAGCAGTGATAGCCTAGTGGTGTGACCGTCGGACTGCCAAGTCATAGGTTTCGAATTCGAACCCAAGGCACGCTCCTCTGACATTTCGGATTCATGTGCGTAGTGACTAACCTGGTGTCAGAGTTTATGCCGCCCATGGGCCACTGACTTGGCTTCACATGCCTTCGAGAAATATCTCTCAGGCAAGCCGGTTTCCTCACGATGTTTTCCTTCACCGTTTTTAAGGTAGTGATAATTATACAATCCACACATGAATCTGAAAAGTCAAGAGGTGCGCGCCTTGGGTTCGAACTCGAGACCTGTGACTCGGCATCCGACGATCACACCACTAGGCTATCACTGCTAAATATTCGTATAATATCGATGTAATATGCATGAGATGTTAGGTTTAAGTTCCCATTGAATAAATACATACAGTTTACTCTAAGTTGTTTATCTAACAAGAGATTCAAAGGTATGAAGACTTATTATTATAGGCTGTTATCGCTTCATTACCCTCAGTTGAATCGATGAAGCATTGAATTCGCTGAAACTTTTATATCATGAAAAAAATATGATCCCTATGGGATGATTTCCACCAAACGGCTCGCATCGCATCGGATCGGAAAGGATATGAACGGATGCGGCGACAGCCGATCGCGTCCGGCAGGATGTCGACGCATACGATCGGCTCCGTACCGTCGCTTGCGAACGTATCCGTTTCTGCGCCTAGTCAGATAGTTTCATTCGTACCGTGTTGATAGCCGAAAGGATCCGATCGGATACGACGACAGGCGAAACGAGCCGATCGCGCGTCGCAGCATACTTTCGGCTACGATCGCGTGTCGCGGAAGACGCCCGCGGTCAAGCTGCTGTGTGCGGCTTGGTAATATAGACTTTAAATACTGTGTACACGATAAAATATCGTTTAAAGATTGTAAAATCCGTTCCGATCCAATGCGATGCGAGCCGTTTGGTGGAAATCATGGATTGAGTTTATCTGATAGATACATTAGCCTTGTGGGAAGTATTTACCTGTCTTATGGGAACTTAAAAGCAGTTTTTGGTTAAACCATGTAGTTCCGAAGCACGAACGAGACACGGATGAAACTCGGACGACCCACGGACGGGTCGGTCTTGTTGGTCTAGTGGTCGCAAACGTGACTGCTGAGCATAGGGTCCTGGGTTCGATCCCCAGGTCGGGTAGTGTTGTTGGGTTTTTCGATTAGGAATTTCTCAGTAGCAGCCCGTAGTTTGTATTTATGTCCAGTTAATGGCAATAGGCTCGCCCCTATTACATGGGACTTAAACATAACAGGCGAAACGAGGGTGTACTAAAAACACCTCTGCCAAAACCCTTCGGGGTATACAAAGCGTGATGTTATATTTCATACTAGCTTTTGCCCGCAGCTTCGCTTGCGTGAAGTTTGAAATCCTCGTTAAGCCCATTTTATAGTGACATTTTAAAATCCAAAACGCCCGTCTTTTATCACCCCCAGCGGTTTAGGCTGTGCGTTGCTAGATTAGTCAGCCAGTCGGTCAGTTTTTCCCCATGCTTCTTACTTCAAAAGTACCAGATTTCTCATACAAACTTTCAACACTTATTTCACCCCCTTAGAGGTTGAATTTCCAAAAATGCTCAAACACGTGTAGGTTTATTTTTAACCAAAAACCTTAATATTTAATTTCAAGCTTCTTACTTCTAAAATGACGGACTTACATACAAACTTAAAAACCATATTTCACCCCCTTAGGGGTTGAATTTCGAAAAATCCCTTCTTAGTGGATGTTTACGTCACAAAGTGAACCTACTGTCAAAATTTGAAGATTCTAACCCCAGCCGTTTAGGCTGTGCGTTGATAGATCAGTCAGTCAGTCAGTCAGCTTCTCCTTTTATAATAATTATTTCATATTGACTAGTTCACGTTATACCGATCCGTGGCCGGATCTCTATGTAAAGAGCACGGTGCAAAATATGACTTGAAGATTTTAAACTATCTCTTAGTCAGAAAATCCCATCTTATTCTGCAATACTGAGAATAAGACGCGTGCCTATTTACCAACCGTGGGGATCATAGGATTTGCGAGGTTAAGCTACGCTTGCCGGCGTCAGTCTGTGAATGGGTGACCGTCACACATTGAAACCCCTCCGGGCCTCGAAGAGCACGTTAAACAGTCGGTCCTGGGTGTTATACGAATACCTATGACAATCGTTACGGGAAGTCATAAGCCCGAAAGTCTGGCAACCGATCTAACCTTGAGATGTCGGTATTGCCCAGTAACTAGGTTGCGGAGGTCTGATGGCAATCGCTCCGTGTAAAATACTGGTATTCAGCATCTGGTTAGACTGGAAGCTGACCCCAACATAACGAAAAAACGCTAGGCGCAACAGGAACCCTATGATTGAGTTTATCTGATAGATTCAATAGCCACCAGGGGTTTGACTTGTGGTTTTGATGGAAGTTGATAGCTTCCTCTTTGCCTTTCTTATGGGAACTATAGAGGTAGATTTTTTCTAGACCATGCCGGGTCCCAAGCACGGACTAGACACTGACAGGATACAGATGCACAATGCTAAATATATTTTATATAGATTTGTTAACGATACACCGAGCCGAATCCAGGTCTCAGATGTGTCGGACTCGGCCTCGGCTCGGACCAAACATATGACTTGAAGGTTTCTAACCAACTCGTAGTCAGAAAACCCCATCTTGTTCTGCAATACCCAGAAGGCTGGATTCCCTATGTTATCACAGCTACTGAGTCCCATAGACATACTTAATGAAGTAGGTAAGTTTTATCTAATATTTATACTTGCACTGTCCAGCAAAAAGTTATACGGAGTTGCAAACTGCTAATTTAATTAGAAGAAAAGAAAGTGGACATGTAAATATTTTACAGTAGGTAAACTGAAGTAGTTTTCTTTGGATAAAGATTATTCTTAACTAGTTAGTACCCAAGATTTTATATGGACGTAGTTAATCTGGAGGGTGTTTGCTAAAAGGCTGGATGGGCCTACCATAGATAGGTTTATCAAGCTTCATGTATTAACATGGGGCTTGATGAAACTATCTGTGGTTGATATACACTGGCCTGCAAAAATAAGTATCACACTTTAAAAGTAAATATCATTAAAAGTGTAGTACTTATTTTTGCAGGCCAGTGTATTATCACCTTTTTTTCTGTTCTAAGTATATATATACTAACACTAGCTGTGTCCTCACGGCTCCACCCGCGTAAGAAGTTTTATTCCAGTAATAAATATAGCCTATGTTACTCAGTGATAATGTAGCTTTCTAACGGCAAAACAATTTTTGAAATCGGTCCAATAGTTTTTAAGTTTATTCGTTACATACAAAAATACAAATCTTTCCTCTTTATAATATTAGTATAGATGGTTTATAAGATAATTTAGACACGAAATAAAAGATTTTTATTACTTTTTTTAATACTTATTTTAACCGATTTCAAAAAAGGAGAGGGTTCTCTTACCGGCGCGTATTTTTTTACGACTTCGGGAAAGTTTATTTACATTACCTAGGTATATGGCCATTATTTATCATATTTTTTAAAGTTGTTTTTTTATGTCAGTCTATACGGTCCCACTGCTGGACACGGGCCTCTTCTCAGAATGAGAAGGATTTAGGCCTTAGTCCACCACGCTGGCCTGGTGCGGTTTGGCAGACTACACACACCACCGAGAACTTTATAGAGCCCTCTCAGGTGCGCAAGTTTCCACACAGTGCTTTTCCTTCACCATTAATGCAAGTGATAGTCAAATTCTGATCCGCACATGAATTCGAAAATTCACGAGGTACGGGCTGGGATCAAATTCAGACCCTCCTGCACGGAAAGCAACCTTTAAAACGTAATTGAACAAAGAAATCTTGCTTCCACATCAAGCTGCCATAAGCAGAACCTTCCTTCGCAAAGTCGGTGTAGAAACTAACATTACGTATTAAAAATAAACCCCATTCAGTTGTAAGATATAGTTGTCTCACCAGTTGGAGACATGCAAATGCATTGTTTTATAAACGCCACTTCTGTAAGCGTTGTGGTCTAAGTAAAGAGTGTGAGCGGAGAAATTATTACTGGCATCCACCATATTTAAAAAAAAGTACCTATAGGGCGTAATAGTAAACCAGCTCCATAAACCATCTATGGACAAGAAAATAGACATATTTTTGAGGAAAAATAAGACATTTCCGTCAAAGGTATCAATAAACTAGGTACTTTTATCTCACAAATTTGAACGAACGTTGATTGAAAATGCAATTTTTTGCTGTAATTTGTTGAATAATTTTAACTTAAGTAGGTTACACCCTAATCAACCTCATAATTTAACCATGACTATGAACACTAAATACTCGCGAAACGTTAAGAAGAAAGAGCAAATAAAGACGAAAAAAGACTACACGCATTCATAAAATCGCTACACTAGGTAAAACTACTAAAATGTTTGCAAATATGAGGATACATTCTCTTTCCTTTTATAGAAAGATGTTTCCTTCAAGAACGCGATATAGAAAGTATAATAACTTTAGTAAATAAATTGCAACTACGTATTTAATATGTAAATCGCTAAAATCTTACGACTTGCAACGTATACGTCATACTGATAACGATCCCTTACATTTTTCCACGGAGATACATCCCCGATTAAAACATTTACATTATGAAGATTTGTAAAGCGAAGTTTTTACATAATTATAACGAGTTTTGTAAGTTAATGATAAGGAATTTAATTATTTTTTCCTGGATAAATGTCAAAAAAACACTTAAAAGTTTAGGATTATTTTGTTGATCACAATTACCGATATGGTTAATTGGGTTGGGTAATATCGCATCAGTCTATGGATTCCAATCTGCAATCGCAACAAATTCAGCTTTGAAAGAACTAATTCCTTCATAATGTAACATCCACTCTAAGGATGAACTGAGGCGAAATATAGCACCGTTAATATCAACAAGTTACCAAATAAAATCATTTCACCAGGAATATAAAATAAACCAAAATAACATACTTATTTTATAATGAAAAGCCACAATAATAATTAATATTATGACGTTACAATAAAAAAAACACTTCCAAGCCAAGGGATACGAAAAGTAAAGAATTAAGACGAATTTGTATTTTTAATTATTATTGGTTAAGCCAAGCCAAGTTTCGGCCAATTTAATCAGCAAGATTCCTGCAAGATTACAATAATATTATTGCAAAACTTGCCCAGTAGGAGTAAGGTAGGTAGTTCTCTATTTGAACTAATTAGATTGTGGACCACAAACTATCCAAGTTTGCAGCTCACCTTACATTGAAATGCAGTCGTAAATGTTTGTTGCAATTGCTATAAGTAGATATAATATATCATGTAAACTCCTTAGAGAGTTAAGTAGTTGGTAGGTATTAGTTCAAAAGTAATCAATTAAATTCATGTTTGCATTAAAAAGCTCTCTCACCGTTTCGGCACGAACTATACGTTAATTGCCGTATCGTGCCGTGCCGTGCCGTGGTAAATGCCGTGGTAAAAAGATTAGCCAGTCAGCAAGGTTTGTAGGGGGGCTGACTGCACAGAGTGCGCCGGACGTAAAAGTATCGTCACTCGCGTAGGCTTCTAATGTACAGGTGCTGATGAAGTTGCCGTGTAATATGGTTGCGGTCAAGGTACCTGTATTTATAACAAGATACCTGTAGACATTTTAAACACCAAGAAACTGTCATTATTTAAATATAAATTACGTAATTTTTTAATCGAAAAAGCTTACTACACGATTCAAAATTTCTTAAATAAATAATCTTCCTCTTAGCCTTTTTCCAATTATCTTGGGGTCAGCTTCCAGTCTAACCAGATGCGGCTGAATACCAGTATTTTACACGGAGCGACTGCCATCAGACCTCCGCAACTCAGTAACTGGGCAATGCCGATACCGTTTGTCAGACTTTCTGGCTTCTGACTACCCGTAACGACTGTCATAGGTATTCGTATGGCACCCGGGACCGACGGCTTAACGTGCTCTCCGAGGCACGGAGGGGTCTCGATGTGTAACAAATGGTCACCCATCCACGGACTGACCGCGGCAAGCGCAGCTTAACCTCGCAAATCGTACGATCGGCGCGGTCATTATTTAGCCACGAGCCCTTCTTTCTTAAATAAATAATATTGAATTTTAATGTTAAGTTTCATGTAATATTAAATGTTTTGATCTTACGTGTTATTATAATAATTATTGTATGCCTACTAGGCGGGTCGTTATGGAACTATAGTTTATATTAACACCTGACTGTATAACCTATGACCACAATAAAAAGATTTGATTTATTCATGATTTAGGTATTGAAGGACAATGTGATCCTTAACTTATGATATCTCGTCCGTCAGTTATCACACTTTTATCAAACCAATAGTTACACTGATTTTCAAACACCAATAGACAACAACTTTTTGAAGCGATCGGCAAACCACAAAAATTCACCTGAAAGTGAAACTTTAAAATAATTGCAAAGTCATTGTCCCTTCATATTTTTACTTATGATGAAGAAACTTCCTAGTAAAAGTGCTCCCACAGCTTATTATTTTTAATCAGTGTCTTCAAAGAGCTTTCTTTATGTCAAGGCTTATTTCAATAGCAGTGCAATAAAATAGTATAGTCAGTACCAAAAGTGGTTTAACACTGTTACTTTTACACCTAAATTGACACAAAATTATTCGATACACTGCATTTCAGCATTTTAATTCATAGGTCTCGAGTTCAAACCCAAGGCACGCACCTCTGACTTTTCGCATTCATGTGCGTATTGTCTATTTATCACTTGCTTAAAAACGGTGAAGGAAAACATCGTGCCGAAACCGAGATATATATATATATATATATCGATGCCTGAGAGATATTTTTCGACGGCATGTGAAGCCAAGTCTGAGGCCCATGGCCGGCATAAACTCTCGACACCAGGTTTTTCACTAACCACACGAAAAGAAGAAGAAGAAGGAGCATTTTAATGTTACTGTTATTCCGATTTTTTGTAATATTATTGTGTTAAGTTATGATTTAAAACAGTGTTGACAGACTTTTGTTGCTGACTGTACCGGGTTCATTTTCGTTCAGTTTTCGCCACCACTTTGTATCAACGATGCTGTTTAATTATTTATACGTAAGAAGGAAGATTGTTTACTCATTTATAAATGGTACCTTCTTTGTTAGCTCTTATAATGAAGATGAGCTGAGATGGGAGATGGAGATGTGGTTGAGATGTGTTTATATTGTTTTAAAATACCATTGTTTGATTAACGTCATTTGTTTTTCTAAGCAAATATAATTATGTATACTCACCGAGCGGTGATAGATAGCGTAGCGGTTGAACTCTTGCCTTCTATGCAAGAGGGTCTGAGTTCTGAGAATTTGATTATCACTTGCGTTAACGGTGAAGGAAAATCATCATGAGGTAACCTGCACACCTGAGAGGGCTCCATAAAATTCTCGATGACGTATCTAGTCTGCCAACCCGCAACAGGCCAGCGTGGCCGAAACGTACTGTACAAAAGAGAGCAGCCAATAAAAACTCGATTAAAAAAAATGTTTTGTTTAAATAGGGACTATATGATTCGAAATAAATTATTATTATTATATCCCCTAAAACTTGACGAAAATTAACGTTGACATTTTTTGTTGCAGATCCTACCAGAAAAAGTACCGTTATGTATCGCAAAATGAATAAGAGCAGCTCTTCGGGCAACACCGTCACCAAAGTGTTCGCGCTGCTTCTCGTCATATGTCTTGTGGAGTGCGCTACAGGTATGTCTGAAGCCACATATTATAGCAAATGACACTAAAAGTAGCGTTATGGATCGCAGAACTAGCAATACCAGCTCTTTGGGCATCACCGTCACCAAAGTGTTCATGCTGCTTCTAGTCATTTATGTCTTGTGGAGTGTGCAACAGGTATGTCTTAAGCCACATGTTATAGCAAATGACACTAGAGTACCGTTATGGATCGTAGAACTACCAATACCAGCTCTTCGGGCAACACCGTCACTAGTGTTCGCGCTGCTCCTCGTCATGTCTTGTGGAGTACGCTACAGGTATGGGTGAAACCACATGTTATAGCAAATGACACTAGAAGTACCGTTATGTATCGCAAAATGAATAAGAGCAGCTCTTCGGGCAACACCGTTACTAAAGTGTCCGCGCTGCTTCTCGTCATATGTCTTTTGGAGTGCGCTACAGGTATGTCTGAAACCACATGTTATAGCAAATGACAATAAAAATACCATAATGGGTCGCAGAACTAACAACACCAGCTCTTCGGGCAATACCGTCACCAAAGTGTTGGCGCTGCTTCTCTTCCCGTGGAGCGTGCTACAGGTATTTCTGAAGCCACATGTTACCAACAGTCTCTGTAAGTACAGCATGCATCGTTGAACCCTCAGTATCGACCGTGACGCTACCCCACCTTCAACCAACGTATTCAATATATATAGATACACCTCTCATGTTCAACACGTTTTTCATCACATGTGTGATGAGAAACATTTTGAATACGATATTATATACAAGGTTAGTCGGAACCCTGGTACTAAGCCGAAAGGGTGTTAAAGTACCCATAATAATGGATAACTTTTGTTCTACAACTTTCCCCAAAAGTCAATAATTCAAGAGAAATAGCTGTTCAAAGATTTCATAAAAAATACGCTAAATTCTATCTATCTTCAGCTATGATCAGACGTGTTTACATTTTACGTCATATTTGGGGTCACGGATTAGAAACTCCATTTTCTGAATTCATAACTAAAGCAGGGAAAAAGATTTTTTTGAAAAAACTGAAATAAAAATATTTTTTCATAGAAATATTTATTACCAAATTTTTTAATTTTAACGCTTTCTTTAAATCTATCATCAGTGATACATTAAGTGGCCCGCGGCTTAGTACCTCCTTTCCGACTAACCTTGTATATTAAATTTTTCTTTTTTTACTTTTTTTCGTAACATTTCCATGTGACTTCATTACCAGGTAGGTAGGTATACGCTTTCATAAGACTGGCCGCCGAATGCAAATGAAATATACGAAATTCTACAAGAAATGTCACACTAGTGTGTTTGCGTCTATTCAATCGTCATGCTTAGTGCGCAACTATACAATTGCGACATACTTGCTGCACTGAGTAAACCCGAGCTTTTACACTTAGCAGCGACTGTCAGAAAAAGTACCACAATGGATCTTAAAGCGTGTAAAAAGCTCAGTAAGCAGTACAAGCACTAAAACGTCTGATATAATGTCTTGTTGAGTGCACGACGGGACACGCTTAGTGCTAAACGCATCATTTGTTAGCTACATAACTATGTATGAGTCTTCTTTGTTATACGCATAATGGACGTAGTACTGTATAAGGATGCCTATCACCTGAAGCGGAGAGGAGCGGAGCGGTGCGGAACGGTACGTAACTAACCAATAGAAATGCACAACATTCACAGATCCGAGCGGAGACGTGAATTTTATGCAATTCAATTGGTTAGCTCCGCACCGTTCTTCACCTCTCCGCTCCTGTAAACAGGTAGCCTTAGACCTCGTTTATAGAGACGCTGAGCTGAGCGAAGCGTGATACGAGACGAAAAGCGGTAAATTCAACTTATGACGATGTATCATAACGTTTGTGGAAACGCGTATATACGCGTTGTACTATAACAGTATGCTTGTAACTAATTATCAACCGCGCGGATCATACGATTTGCGAGGTTAAGCTACACTTGTCGCGGTCAGTCAATGGATGGGTGACCTTTCGTTACGCATCAAGACCCTCCGTGCCTCGGAGAGCACGTTAAACCGTCGGTCCCGGGCGTCATACGAGTACCTATGACAGTCGTTACCGGAAATCAGAAGCCCGAAAGACTGACAACCATTCTAACCTTAGAATATCGGCATTGCCCAGTAACTGGGTTGCGGGATCTGATAGCAGTCGCTCCGTGTAAAATGCTGGTATTCAGCCGCATTTAGTTAGACAGGAAGCTGACCCCAAAATATGTAGTTGGGAAAAGGCTTGGCAGAACACTATGACAGTATATGGCCGAAAAACAGCGCATTCTGTGTCTCCATAAAAGAGGCTTTGTAGTCATCGTACCTTCATCATTGACAGCTTGGTTCCACCCACAAATAATTGCAGCCCACGTACCTTTTGTGCCATGAAATCTGCACTCAATTTAAATTGTGGATCAGGATGTAGGTACATCGAATTCTCTAAAAAAAGTATCAAATATCGAGCCTTTTTTTCAGTTAGCACCTGTGCAACAAGCACTGTTGCATAAAAAGATCGAATTATGAATGCCATAAATGAATGTTAAATGAATATTTTGATTGTAAATGTTTTTAAACTTTCGCGTTTTGTACACATAAATAAGGTATTTTTACGACAAATAAGGTATTTTTTGCCTTATAAATTTTCTACGCGATTAGACCCGAATCAGTATTTTTATTGTGTCCAAAACAATAAAAATATTCCTTTTATATGTAAAAATTGTTATCATATTCTCGTACACGATAACAATACGAATAAGCATAAAAACATGGTCTCCAACATAGGAAAACTCGCGGGTAAAAATGGTACTACTGTTATGAGATTGACGCCCTAGAAGGACACATATCGATGTTATTGATGATGTTCTTCACAAAGGGCAGGTGCGTAGTACTCTCAACCGGTGTGCGTGTATGACAAGATATATGAATGTGGATGAAGTGAAACGACTTTATAAGGATCGTACTATGTGGCGTTCTATAGTTTCTGCCTACCCTCATGGGCAAAGGGCTTGAGTTTATATATGTATGTATGCTATGCTATGAGATTCTGTAGTAAACACGTCGCTGTACTAGTAGACGGGTCTGCAGTTATAACATCTTTGAAACCAACCACAACAAGAGCAATAGAGCTCAAATCATCATCCTCATGCCCTTATCCCAACTTATTTGGGGTCAGCGCAGTATGTTTCATATCATACTGCACAAATGTTTCGGCTATATTTTATGACCGGCCGCCTGCCTGACGTCAACCCTCCTTGGGAATCCTTTTGCTGGTGGTAAGCACCACCTACGATCTTATTCCATCTCGGGCTTGCGGGTGCTGCATGCTTGTCAATCTTATTGCCGACAACTAAGCAGACTGTGCTTCTTGGTGGAGTATACATGATGTCAATATTCTGTATCGCTCCTGTCCCGCTCGTAATCCGTATCCGACATCGTTTACAATAATTCACAGTAATAAATAGAGACACATTTTTTCAAGCATAGAGCTCAAATGTTTGAAAAAATGTCTAACTTAAAGCCAAACTATCTCCAAATTTTGTTTCATGTAATTTTGTCAATACTACTGCCTCGTTAGTGGTGGCAAGCACGACTGCTGATTTTTCCCGAGTGCAATCCCCAGGTCGGGCAAAATATGAATATATACAGGTACACTTCTGCCCAACTCTTCGAGGAATTCAGGGGTGATGTTATGTTTACTAAACCAGTATTTTGCCGCTGCACCAGCGACGACCTCGCCGCGGTTTGTTTAGAGAACCACCCTGCTGTTCATATCACTGCAGATATGAAGTTATTTCTTAAATAAACTAGACTCATTAGAGATGATGAGTACTCTGAATACATTACATATGTTAACAAAGCTACGTCAAGTTGCAAGCAGTCGTTGTCTCAAGTACTAAGTTGTCTCGTTAGTTTTGTTACATTCTTTATCCAATTTAATTTATATTAATGTACATATATGCATGCACTTTGCATAGGAGTAAGTACTTTATATTACGCAAAAAATAACAGAAATAAAATACTCTGTGGCTTTATATGAGTTTAAAGTCTCCAATATCGTGGGTCGGCAGTGAAAACCACGTATGTGTAAAATATATTTTTTTAAAGCGATAGAAATAACTGTCTCCTGCAAAAAATGGCCGATCAAATGTTAATACCAGTTTGTCATCATACGTCATAGATAACTTAGAAGTGTTTGAATTTAAAGTTTGTTGAACTAGTACGTGTATAACGAGTTTATCAATCTAAAGAACAAATAATACGCTTTAGAAGAAAATTTTATTTACGAGGTTTTCACTGCCGAGCGTCGATATACAAATAGTTACTATTTTATTTGAAGAAAAGCGGCTAATTTGAAGGATATTAAAATTTCACCATCGACAAAATTATAAAGTGTAGACTTTCTCTCTTAATCATTAAATCTTCGTGTAACTTTACCTCTTCTATACAACATATAACATAGTACTTTCAATATTGCATACTTACGTACTTAGTACTCTCAACTGGCGTGCGTGTATGACAAGATGTGTGAATGAGGATGAAGCGAAAGGAGTATGTAAGGATCGTAGCATGTGGGATTCAATGCGATCGTAGCATCAGTGGCGTGAGTTTATATATTTACGTACTTAGGTAAAAGTTCTGTAAAAATAATGCGTTGGATAAATGCAAATACATTTAAAAAAAACCTTGTACCTATTTTTGACATTTGGATAGCTAGAAATTAGACGTATTGATTGCTACATCTATACTAATATTATAAAGCTGAAGAGTTTGTTTGTTTGTTTGAACGCGCTAATCTCAGGAACTACTGATTGGAATTGAAAAATTATGTTTGTGTTGGATAGTCCATTTATCGACCAAGGTTATAGATTATATAACATCACGCTACGACCAATACGAGCGGAGCATAAATGAAAAATATTGCAAAAACGGGAAAAATTTCCACCCGTGCGAAGCCGGGACGGGCCGCTAGTTTTTTAATAAAATTATCACTAAAGGACTTGACTACCTAATACTTCAATTTACACGTTGACCACTCGTAAATGCTTTCCTCTGACATACCGACGACAACTAGTAATTTGGCCGCGCCCATGTTTTATAAAATACTCTTTTTAAATTACCAAAATGAATATGACTTGACTCAAAGGCAGCAAAAGCTTTATTCATTTATACCCAATTCCTATGGTCAAAATCTAAACGTTTTGGTTATTTTTAGTGCCAAGCTGGGCATATAAATAGACCCGTAAGCTAATTCTACCTGTGACAAAAACTAACGTATGGGGACTTTATTTTATTATTGATATGTAGTAAGGGTCATAATTACATAGACATTAATTTTAAAAAAGTGTTCTATAATTTATTTACATACATAAACTCACGCCTTTTTCCCACAAGAGTAGGTAGAAACTATAGAACGCCACATGCTACGATCCTTACATACTCCTTTCGCTTCATCCACATTCATACATCTTGTCATACACGCACGCCGGTTGAGAGTACTACGCACCTGTACTTTGTGAAGAACATGACCAATAACATCGATGTATGTCCTTCCAGGGCGTCCTCTACCGTTTCCACTGACATCCGCCTTTATTTATTTATTTATTTATTTATTTATTTATTTTAAAAAATATAAGTTAACAGTACTTACGACCAAATCACTTACATTTTAATTTAATACTTAATTAATACTAACAATAATAAAAATTTAACAACTATAACAAACTTTGACTTAGACAATATTTACTTAAGCATAGATATATATATTTACAAATTTGGTATGGCTTATCATGGAAGATATCGAGATCAATGTGCTGAGTGAGCAAATAGTTCAGCAGTGTGACTGCTCGGGCAGTGGGTGCAGCAGCAGCTCGACGTGTGCGCACGCCCGGTGGTGCCGCGAACAGTTCCCTCCGTCGACGAGGACCCTCAACGCCTTCACCTATCAAAAACCGACTCGGTACGCCTTTTAGGCCCACCCGCTCCAACGTGGTTGGGTTATCCACTTTGTTTGTCAGGAGGCGGTGGTAGTGAACTAATAAAAGTAATTTTCGTCTAAGTTCAAGGGTGTCTAAACCTACCATCCCCGTAACAAACAAAGATGGATATAGGTAAGGGTAGTAACCGTACATTCTCTTATAGATAAAGCGAGCAAACTTCCGTTGAACTCGTTCGATCAAAAGGGTGTACTTGGCCTCGTGTGGATCCCATACTATAGCGTTGAACTCGAGCCGACTGCGCACGTACGCTTTATACAGTATCAGGGCAGCTCTTATCCCTTTAAATGTGTATGATACCCTCATGACAAATCCTAGCATTTTATTGGCACTTTCACATGCAGATGTTATATGATTTCTAAAATTTAATCGCGAATCCAATGTCAGCCCCAAGTCTCGTATTTCGTTAACACGATCCAACGGAGCACCCGCCAGATTATAGTTATGGTGCAGCGGTGTGCGTATGCGTGTAAAAGTCATAATTTTGCATTTAGCTACATTAAAGTACAAGCGATTTACCTCACTCCACTTCACTACGGCGTCTATATCATCTTGCAGCTGTTGGCAATCATCAGGACCCTTTACAGCGTGGTAGAGTTTCAGGTCATCAGCAAATAGAAGACATTTAGTAGTCCTGACGGTTCTCGGCAGATCCATAACCATTATAATAAACTGTGTTGGTCCAAGTGTACTGCCCTGACTTACCCCAGATCGAGTATAGTATGAATCAGACTCAAATCTGGCTAGTCTGACATACTGGGTTCGGTTTCGCAAATATGATGCAAAAAATGCAAGTAGTTTAGGTGTGAATCCGATTAACGCCATTTTTGATAGTAGGATGTCATTATCAACGACGTCAAATGCCTTTCGGAAATCAAAGTAGGCGGCATCCACTTGCATTCCAGCGTCCATCTCTGTCGTCACATAGTCTACGAAGTTAATATGACTAGTTGCCGTTGACCGAGATGCTCGAAAACCATGCTGTTCATCAGGCATCCATACGTTTAGTTGTTGTCGGATACGGTTATCAATAATAGACTCGAACACTTTTCCGAGAACCGACAGCACCGCTATTGGTCTAAACATAGTAATATCATTTTTTGCACCGCTTTTAGGTATTGGAGTAACACGAGATGTCTTCCACTGTAGGGGATATCTAGAAGTCTCTAGTGACAGATTAAAGATATATAATAGTGGTTGCTCCAATACTGATATGCAATCTTTAACTACAAATGGCGGAATTTCGTCCGGGCCTGAAGCAGAGTAAGGTTTTAGTCGCCGCACTGCACGCTGTAGCTCCATTACGGAGACTGCATCAACTTCGATACGAGCTGCATCGGCTACACTCTCATTCCTGTTACTCCGTTGGGCCGCAGCTATATCGAGGACAGGTATGTCTTGATGAAAAACCGAGCCAAAATATGCGGCAAATGCATCTGTTGCTTCTTGTCCCGTCAGTGACTTGTCCTTATAAACATATTCATGGCATTTTTGTCTTTGGCTTCGCTTGTCTTTAGTAAATTTCCAAAACTTTTTCGGGTCTGTTGCTATATCTTCTTCTACCCTCTTAATATATTGGTCATAAGCTCTTTCTATTAAAAATTTTACGTGTTTTCTGTAATACCTATAAAGTTCTCTATTAAATACTTTTCCAAGTGATTTAAATTTTTTTAGATTGTAATATTTATATTTAATGTTTTGTATTATTTCTGTAGTATACCATGTTGGATATGTATGAAGTTCATTTTTTAATTTGTATGCTTTCAAAGGGACAAGCTCACTGACGCAGTTATTAAATTTCTGATAGAACGCTGCAACAACTAAGTCAATGTCAGTCTCATGATAAACGTCTGCCCAGTCAATGTTTTTTAAAGCAATATAAAGAGAACAGAAATCAGCTTTGCGAAAATTCCAGTTAGGGGCAGACAGCGGATGTCGTTGCGGTTGGCAGGGTACTGATTCCAGATTAGAGGAGAAGTCACGTGGTAGACTCAAAGTAACGTGAAGAGGGGGGTGGTATGCGTCAGGTGGCACTAAAGCTTCGTCAGCAGCCTCAACACACACAGCCTCGTTTTTAAGCCCACTCAGCACCAGATCCAAGATACCACCATGTTCATTCAATACGCTATTATGTTGCGAACTATTACAAAAATCTAGAAATAATTTAAATTGTGTTTTGACATTTACACCAGCCGAGTTTAAATTGAAATCACCAAATATAATAAATTCTAAGGAAGAGTATTTACATATGGCATTTTCTATGCAAGATAAAACACTTAAATACATATCGTCCTTATAGTTAGGTGGAAGGTATACGACACAACATAAAAATTTAACATTTTTCCATGTAATAGTGGCGAATAACAATTCTTTGTCATCTGTTTGTTCACTTATATCACTCAACACACACATTTTAAATGAGCTTTTGACAGCTAATAAAACACCTCCCCAGCCCACGTCTCCAGCACGGTCTTTCCTCAAAACGGTGTATTCATCAGAAAATAATTCTCCATTACATACAGAACCATTTAGAAATGTTTCAGTAAGAGCAACGATATCCGCATCAATTGTTGGCATATTTCTCCTTACTGTAGATGTTTTTGAACGCAAACCTCTAACGTTTTGATAATAACATCTTATAGTTTTCTTTGAACACTTAGTTTTTCTGTTTGTTGTTTTCGTTTTTTCGGAAACGAAAATTCTGCATCCAGTGTTTTATGCAAATGTCCTCAGTCCAGTTCTTGGCATCCATTATACAGTTTGATAGTTTTGCAGGAACTCCGATCTTAAAAGATGCATATTGCCCACGAGCTTTTAGTGCGTCTACAGTATAGTCATCACTAGTATATATTGTCTTAAGGTGGTCCAAGACTTGATTTTCTGTGGTGCCTACCTTGACATAATAAAGATGAAGATAGGTTAACTTGTTCGATGCTTCCAATGTTGTTGAGCCAGGTGTTGCAGTACCTCGCAAAATGTTAGAAGTCAGATTGCGAGTGCGCTTATAACTCACTTTAGTCCACTCCTGTGTTTCGGCCACATCGGAGTTAACGTTGTTTTCTTCTTCATCTTGATGTTTAGCCGGTTCAGATAAAGACAAAGACATTTTCATCGCGTCATCGGTACATGTTTCTGACGTGTTGTTCTTATTAATCTTGTGCGGAGGCGAAGCCGAGCTACGTACCTGTATTGTTTCCTGCACAGGTTTAGCCACAGATCTAGTTGGTTCTACCTTTTTAGTTACTGGAGTAACAGAACCATGGTTATTGTTATGAGCTATGTCCTGATGTTTTTGTTCATACACGCTAAGTTTGCTTTGCAGTTGAACAACCGATTGTTTTAAAAGCAAGATTTCTTTGTCTTTTTCTTTTAACCCCTGATCGTTATCTCTTAAAACGTGTTTCATGGACACGGAGACCTTATAAATTCCTTTTGTTAATCGCCGTTCACTCATCCTCTCAACATGACCAAACCACCTAAGCATACTCTATATAATATTCATTTCTAGTACCCATAACCGGTTTTCGTAAAAATATTTCCACTTTTCGTCGTCTAGAAAGAAAGAAAGAAAGAAAAAACATTTATTTGTCACAGATACACTTTAACACAAAACATGATAGTATATAAATAATATTAAAATAAAAGTCAACTGTGACAAAAAGGTGACCACTCAGCATAATGCTGTGCTATGGCGTGGGCCACAGACACAGCGCTGATTTTCAGTGATCACCTAAAACACGTGCGGACATTCAGCTAGTTACAAAACAAACAAATTATAATATAAATAAAATAAAATAAAACAACAAAAAAAAAATGTAACAACACAAATATATATATATATATATATAAATATAAAATATATAAAACACCATACACACACACGCATCACCTTTATTGTAGGTAGGTATTTTAAACACCTACCGACAAAACCTAAAAAGTTAACTGTATGCGCCCCGTTTCGTCTCTTTTCCGCACCGACGTAGACTGTGGTGCACAGGTGTTTGGTTGTGTGCCCGTGCATCATTTCGTCGGCGGTCTACAGTTTTTTTAAAGCATATATCTTTATGTAGGTAGTTATTCTAAAAGTTAAAAGTTACGAACACAACGCAAGATTGTTCCAACACTCGATTTTATTAAGCATACATTGGATAAGGAAAAATTTGATTATGAAGTTCAGCGGTCTGTTGCTTTAGAATTATACTGAAGCAGGGACCTTTCAATATTGCACACTTACGTAAAAATGTAAAAAAAAACTGTGGTGGAGAAAAGGACATCTTTTTTTTCTTAATTTTTGTTATTCCTTCTAATTTTGGCTGCTGCCCAGGGTCGTTTTATAGGTCAAATCAAATCAAATTAAATCATTTATTATTCATACATTTTGGGTAAGACACGATCACTGGTTTTAAAATTTGTTCCCCCAAAATCTGCCTGAATAGGTTTTTGAATTAATTACATTGAATTATAATTATACCTATATATAAGGAGATAAAACTTAGAATCACTTCGTACGGTCTTGTCCAATTTCCAGATTTATTTGTGGACTTTCATAACATTAGACGCTGATGGGGTTGATTACTCTTAACCTTAAGAAAGAAAGAAAGGCAGTGTTTTTTTTTGTTTTGATCTTGCACAGGTATTCAATATTACACGGAAAAGAGTTAGGCCTTATAGCTTTGAGAAATGCTATTCCAAATATTCCTAACTCTTTCCATAGCCTCCGTGGCGCAATTGGCTAGCGCGTTCGGCTGTTAACCGAAAGGTTGGTGGTTCGAGCCCACCCGGGGGCGATATCTTTTTGGGCTTCATTAAGAACAGATCTCTAATGTAACTAGCAGAATATCGAAGCGAGAAAAATGTTGAGATGTAATCCGCAATATTTTTCATCTGTTTTTTTAATGAGGGGTACTCTTTTATTTAAATTTCTTGATATTTTCGTGACGTCAAAACCGTCTTATGTTGCCCACAATTAGGTAATTTGAATAGCCTGTGTAAAGCCGGGTTTTCTGCGACCATGTTTTTGTTAGAAATCGCCCCTAACATTTATTTATTTATTATTTACTAGCGACCCACCCCGGCTTCACACGGGTGCAATGTAGATACTAATGTGGGGCATATAAACCTTTTGAATCACTCTATGTATTGCTGAAAACTGCGTTAAAATCCGTTGCGTAGTTTAAAAGATCTAATCGTACAGACAGCGGGAGCGACTTTGTTTTATACTATGTAAAGATTTATTTATGTATGCTAACACAACATCAATAGGTCAATTACATTAACATAACAGACTATAACAGACTAGAACAAGTCATAAACACATATTTTTCTAACAAAATTGGGGCGTGGCTTAGCTGATTACTGTGTCGAAATCGGTCCGAGTGTTCACTAAACCTGTTTTGTTAGATTTTGTCACAGAGCCCGGATTTTGGGACCTTTAACGACGGTTAAGCTTGAATTGTAAGTATCTGTATGCGTCCGCGTGGGCGGAAAATAAATACTTTTTCTTTCTTCTTTCTTTCAATTGCAAAAGTTAGAAAAATGTCTCGCAAAAATCACATGTTAAATAACGCTACTAATGTTTATGCCCATTCTCATATCAGTGAAGAAAATAAATCATAATAACACATTTGTATAAGAAGGCTTATCCGCCAAATCCTCGTCAAATCTCATATACACCCATTTTGCTTCAAAATTGGCTTATAACAGCAAAAACAACGTAAGGAGGTCGTGACAAAATATGTATGGGAGTTACGTTAATTTTATAAGGCACCGACGCGCATTATTTGGTGCCAAATGAAACAGTATAATGGGTTTAACGTATCAGAATTTAAAGTCAGGTAGTATAATTTGGTATATACAGGGTGTAAACGAAATCATGTAATTCCTTCAAACCTCGTGATGTATTGCTGACATATATTAACCCTGCACGGGATACATTTGAATTCAATAAAAAAATACAAGAAATAAACATCTGCTACGACATCGAGAAAAAGATGAACAACAAAAATGTATTTATTTCAAACTAGCTTTTGCCCGCAGCTTCGCTTGCGTGATTTTTTTCACCCCCTTAGGGGTTGAATTTCGAGAAATCCCTTCTTAGTGGATGTTTACGTCACAAAATGAACCTACTGTCAAAATTTCAAGTTTCTAACCCCAGCCGTTTAGGCTGTGCGTTGATAGATCAGTCAGTCAGTCAGCTTCTCCTTTTATAAGTATAGATACCTTGTTGGAGCAGGGTAATCAGTTTTATTTTTATAAAAAAATGCAAAAGTCACTGTTTGTATTCACCGCAAAAAGTTTTCTTTATTCGTTGGAAAATCCTCATGGATGTCCCTTGCTCATGAAAGGCGAGGGGGTCTGCCGGACTCTTACCGGCTAAAAACCCACGGTGCCCCCTTCTGACCTAAGGCTGGGGTCACGGGATTTGCTGTTGCATGCACCGCAACCCCGGCAGGTCTAACCTCTCAATAACCTACAATTATTTACAATGACGGATACACCCACACAAACCCACTTTGAAAACTGAAGGGCAATGAACTGTAATTATGCGAAAAATTTCTTAATTAATTTTATTTTTCACGGAAAATGGAAAATAAATTACAGGCGTTTGAAGTAATTGACATTGAGATACCAATCTATACTTATAAATAGAAATGTTCTGGCTGACTGATTCATCAACGCAGAGCCTAACCCACTGAAGCTGGAAACATGAAATTTGGACAGTGGGTTCCTTTTTTTACGTAGACATACACTAAGAAAGGATTTTTGGAAATTCTACCCTTAAGAGGTTATAATAGGGAATTGAAGTTTGTATGAAAATTCACACGAATGATGTCGTGGGCAAAGTGCTAGTTACTTAATTATATTGGTCCAATCTACGTTAGGTCGGTTCCTACGTCCAAAAACGAATCGTTTTGCTTACCAATGATAGATATTTTTATTGCTAAACTGAGCATATAAATAGACTCTGAAGATAATTTTACTAGTGATAGCTACTAATGTATGGGAGGGCCTGTTATGCACAGATATGGAGTCTTTGCTTCATTATTAATAAAGTTACAAGAGTCTAAATATTTAACCAATAACGTTCGGTAAAGTATAGGAATCGTCAATTTAAGATTGTCCATCTGTCGAATATTTCATGAAAGTACTTTAAATAACTAGGTTATAGCACTTTCTGTCAGTTTGTACTTTTCCATTAATTTCAGCCAGCAGATAAACAATAATTAATTCTAAGTATTTAGGTACCTATACTTAGTTTTATACCGTATTCAACAATCCCTTATTTAGCTTGTTAACGTTCTTCAATCGCACTGTAAACGGTGTAAATAGACCCTTAACGAAGCCGAAAGACACTTATTCCCCACGTCATTGCGATAATTTTTTTGTTCTGGACTATGCCTGGGAACCTTCTAGTTACGGAGATATTGGAGGTCAAAGTACCAACTTTTACACAACTTTTTTTTTAAATACTAGTTTTGAAGGTTGCAATTGTACTTGAAATACCTCCAATACCCGTTTACTACTAATTGCATCTATCAGCACAGTGTTTTGAGTGCGTTACATTGAGCTTTGCAGTAAAACAAAATGTTTTATCAAAAAAAAAAAGTCGTTTCCCAGCGACAATTTTTGCATAGGGTTACTTAGTTTGATGTACTGAATGCATGTTAGACGGCTTCGTGAAGGGTCTTTTACACTTTGTATGGAAGTGCAAAATAAAGTACCTACGGTTTTCAGAAATGATTAAACCAGTTTTCATTTGAGTCAAAAACAATAATTTTATTGTTTACTCCGATCACGTACGTAAAGATTTGGTAACAACATTACATTGACAAAAGTCACAATAACTACAACATTTACTTTTTGACAGTTACACATTCACACTTGACACTTTTCGGATGATTCGATTTGCTTTTATTTGATAAACATAGTTTTTTTATTAGTTTAACTTTGAGAAACTATTTTCGTAACGAAATAAATACGGAGTTTTGTCTTCAAAAATACTTAATAGTGTGTGTCATTATATTTTACCTAGCTTTTCCCCAATTATGATGGGGTCAGCTGCCAGTCTAACCAGATGCGACTGAATACCAGTATTTTACACAGAGCGCCTGCTATCAGACCCTCGCAACCCAGTTACAGGGCTATGCCGATATCCTAAGGATAGACCAGTTGTCAGACTTTCGGGCTTCTGACTTCCCGTAACGACTGTCATAGGTATTCGTATGACACCCAGGACCGACTGTTTAACGTGCTCACCGAAGCACGGAGGGGTCTCAATGTGTAACGAAAGGTCACTCATCCACGGACTGACCGCGGCAAGGTAGCCAGAAGTTTCTCTAATGTTTTTCATTATAACAATCGTTCAAACCAATCAAATAAAAAAAACACATAAACCAATACAGGTGCTTATGAAAAGTCGAATTTAGATGCACGGTTCTAATTAGTCGTTTCCTATGGAGAAGAGCCGGCAAGAAACTCCATGGTTACACTTTTAAAAATAATACCTTTAACAATTTCAGTGGATACAGTACAATGATTTAGGATAGTGAGAGGACAATGAAGTCCTGACCACAGACCAATGAGTAATGTAGTACTAAAAGACTTGAGTACAAAAATTAACAAACAAAAATAAAATAAAAAAACAATATGAATAAGGGGAATTATAAAACGATTGAATAAAAAAAAACTTAGCGACTGATGATGAGATACTGTTTCAATAACTTGAGCGGTATGATTTTGAGTAAGCAAAAAATTAACTAAACTAACGACGAATATTTATTAATAATAAAATCCAGAACGAGCTTACAAAAAGTGGGTTGTGATTAATCCATTTCAGATATTATAAATATAATTTGAATTTGAATTAAAATTCTAGCCGTGCGACTAAATTACTAAGTGAGCAACTAGAAATGCAGAGAGGGCAACTTCAATATTAGAAACAGTTTGTCAAATTCGTAACGTCTAGGTTAGGTTAGGTTAGAACTCCGAACACGCAACGCGCGAAGGCGAGCAAGCGAAGCGAGCGTGCCGTGGCAGCAGCTGCCGAGCGCCAGATTTCCTTTTTTGCAAAGGCAAACTCTCAAGCAAATATTAGGTCGCTCAAATATTATGAAGCTTCTCATTTTGTATTTTAAGTAATTCAAATTAGTGTTTGTAAGTTGCTGTTTTGTTGATTTCTCGTCACTCGCAGTCAGTCGCTCACTTAGTAATACTATAACGTAAATTAATTATTTTTGTCACTTAAAACTTTAATTTACAGTCACTCGTTTAAATACTACCCTATGAATAATAGTAATTTACAAATTTATAAATGCAGGTCCACAAAGTTCTCGCATTTACAAAAGTGAAAAGGAAGCTAAACTATATAAAACAATTGACATAATTAAATGTCATCAAAAGTTAGCTAAAAAATCATTGTTTATACCTATATATGCATATATATATTGTATAATAATCGTTATAATTGAATAATACCTAAACATCATTGAAACCAATTAATTAATTGAATACAACAATAGACACTTGATGTTACCTCAATCTTCAAATAATAAACCTCTTCAAATCTCTTTGTGTATTTGAACAATAAGTAATTTGAATTATACGGAATAAATAAACATTATTCAAAACTTTGAGGTATGAAAATTACTTAATTCATTCATAGTTGATTTACATAGCGGTTTAAAAACCTAGCCTGCTTTGTTGGTTGTAGTAATAAGTACTAGTAACTACTTACCTAACTACATTTCTTCCCTACGGTATCATTTAAAGGTAATTATGCGACTGTACCGACAAAGTACTCTTGGGAATATAATTATCTGATGATGAGAGCTTGGCTTTTACAAAGTCTAAACAATTGCAACTGAATGTCAATATTATACTTGGTGTAAAAATAGCCTTAACGAAGCCGAAGTCTACGCATACTGTACATAAGATGAAGTAACATACAGCAAAAATAATTGGTGGGAAACGTCTTTTATTTTTTGGTGTTAAAAAACAGCTTTTAATTGTAGCGCGCAATGGAAGCGCGCACGTAGCGGTCTGTGCCTACATTTGAAAAATGTTGATAATGTTTGTATAGTAGAATGTTTAGTTACATTAAAATTACATTTACATTTAAAATTACAGTTACATTTAAACTTAGTTTTCATGAAAAGCGTACAAAAATATGGTGACTTTGACCTTCAATATCTCCATAACCAGTCGGTTACCAGGTATGGCCCAATACCAACAAAAATATTGTAATGATGGGAAGAATACGTGGCTCTCGGCTTCGTTAAGGGTATTTTTACACCCGATGTTAAGGAAATCCAGTTGTCTTCCCTATAGAACCTGAGAAAGAGATGTTAGAAAAGTAAAAAGAGGGAACAATAGCTTTTTTGTATTCAGAAAAAATAATCGACTAACAAACAAAATTAATCAGAATCCAGAAAGTAGTTTGTTTAGAATCGACTACTTAATCGATTTTAGCAATTTTAATACGTGTATTTTTTTTTAATCTTCAGAGGGTCTCGTGGCTAATTAAGGTTAAGCTGCGATTGCCGCGGTCAGACCGTGGATGGATGACATTCGTTACACATCGAGACCGCTCCATACCTCGGAGGGCACGTTAAACGTCGCGTCGGTCCCGGGTGTCATACGAATACCTATAACAGTCGTTACTGGTAGTCAGAAGCCCGAAAGTCTGAGAACCGGTCTAACCTTAGGATATCGGCATTGCTCATACTGGGTTGCGGTGGTCTGATGGCAGTCGCTCCATGTAAAATACTTGTATTCAGCCGCTTCTGGTTAGACTGGAAGCTGACCCCAACATAGCTGCGAAAAGGCTAGGCAGTTTTTTTTTTTAATCTTTATTTATTTGTCAGTCCATTCAACTCTATCTCTGTTCATAGAAATTGGTAAATGGCGGTCGAAGTCGTCACCTCGTATCATGTCGTGTCGTGGAAAAATGGCCTTACAATAAAGGGTCGTGAGTCGTGACGAACCTAACATATTATGTTTAAATAATATTTTTACGATCTGCCTCGTTGATTTAATGGTAGCAAGCGCGACTGCTGATCGTGAGGTTCTGTGTTCGACCCCAGGTCGGGCAAAGTTTTATTAGGTTTCCCATGTGGAATTCCTCAGTAGCAGCCCGAATTTTGGATTTTTGTGTTGGATGCCAATAGCCTCGCCACCTATTACATGGGATTTAAACATAACGGCGAAATGAGGGTGTTACTATACATCTCTGCCCAACCCTTCGGGGAATACAGGCGTGATGTTATGTTTTTACGACCTCTATTGGCTAGTTTAACGTTCAACGTATTGGTGGTCGTAAATCAGGAGAATGTTTGTCAAAGATATTAAATCTGTCTTAATGTTGTCGTAAATATAGCAAACAAAATATTACGGCTTTGGGTAATCATTTGGGGGGTGAATATTCGAATTTTTTTAACATTATTTTAACAAACTATTCTTCTCCCGGGTTGTTAACGTTATAGTATTGTCAGATTGTTTTTATTCTTGTCTTATTGCTTGACGGCAGCGGTATAGTTTGAGTGTTCATTATCATAATTATAGTATTAAACATCTGCATTCTTAACTTTGGGATGATGCTAATGACGTTCTCAATTTTTAACCAACTTTCAAAAAAGGAGGAGGTTCTCAATTCGATTGTAAGTATTTTTTTTTGTATGTTTGTTCCGCGATATCTTTGCTAATTGTGAACCGATTTAAATGATTATTTTTTTGTTTCGAAGTAGTCCCATTTAAATTTGGTGAAGATCTGATGAAGAACTTCGGAGATAGACAATTTGAAGTCTGTTTTATTTTTGTTAAAAAGTGATTATTGGTAATATTTTTCGAAGAATGCCCCTGGGACTAAAATGTACGTCATAGTGACAAGTGAATTAGGTTACTCAGTGGTGTTTTTTTTTGTCAACGACAACTGTTATTCATTTCTGCCAGATTTTTTAATTATCTTTTACTATCGACCCGCCCCAGTTTCGCACGGGTGCAATGTAGATACTAACGTGGAGCATATAAACCTTCCTCTTGAATCACTCTATTGCTGAAAACTGCATTAAAATCCGTTGATCTAAGCGTACAGACAGCGGGAGGGACTTTGTTTTATACTATGTTATAATTATGATTCTTGGCTTTGCTACGTTTGGCCCTAGATTCACCTGATGGTAAGCGCAGACAGGGTCTAAGATGGACCACACGAATCCAAGGAACAGACTATTTATTCAATTTTTTTTCGAGCCTTTAGTTCACTTTTTCGCGACTATGCAAGCCTCATACTTACGTCCCATAAGGAACTGAGATTTAGATATAACGTCCCTCTGGCTCTCACATACACACGATGGTACACAGTAAACTGCTTGGCGCCGGACTTTAATGTGAGGATGGTAGCTAGCCGGACCGTATAGATCCTAATCCAAGCGTGCTAGATACTTACTGGAAGGTGTGTATTGTTGGGTGAAAGTGGTATTAAAATATCTGTTTTGTTGACATTTAAATCTAGGAATAAAAGCAGGCAATTGAAATATCCCTACTACTGAAACTGTGTCTCAAAGAAAATCTGATCTAACTACACAATATTAAAAAACAAAATGCAAATAAAGTGTTTTAGTTTATTGTTATTATTTTTCTTCCACGAATTTATTTAAAACAAGACAGCGATTTATTTATTTTATTAATAGAACGGTACTTACCACTAATACCTACCTAACTACTCACACATAAAGCAAAACAATGTTTAAAGATTAAACCTTAATAAAACAAAAATATAATAATATTGAATAATGCGGATGGTTGCGGAGGTCTGAATGGCAGTCGCTCCGTGTAAAATACTAGTATTCAGCCGCATCTGGTTAGACTGGAAGCTGACCTAAAATACTTGGGAAAAAGCTAGGTAGATTAATGCGATGTATACATCGTTCACTCATTATTATATTTTAGGTCTTCATAACATCTAGCCAATTATATAAAACGAATAGTACCTATTATAAAATAATGACACATAGTTACTTAAAGGTATTATTATAAGTAATCGGTGAAAGGTCGTGAACTTCCATGTAATCCCATTTATTATTCATTAATTAGTCGCAAGTACATCATGGCTGCGCGTCATGTATTGAGGTAGGTCTGCACGATATTGCACAGAGTAATTAAGATGTTCAGTGGTTTTTTATTTCTTTTTTGCGATATTGAGATTTGAATTTCGAATAACATAACAGACATAATCAGTTACTGTCCCACTGCTGAGCACAGGCCTCTTTTCAGAATGAGAAGGATTTAGGCCTTAGTCCACCACGCTGGCCTAGTGCGGGTTGGTGGACTACACACACCATCCATTTTGGAGCCCTCTAAGGTGTGCAGGTTTCCTTACGATAATCAATTCTGATTCACACAAAAATCCGAAAAGTCAGAGGTGCGGGCCGGGATCAAACGTAAACTCTTCTGCGTGGAAAGCAATCATTCAACAGCCACGCTACAATAGTATAAGAAAATTAATCAAAAAAATTGCAATTAAAATTAAAAACGCATCATCATCCTGCGCTTACCCCAAGTTATTTGGGGGCAGCAAAACACGTCTCTTTATTTCATAATTTTAAAAAAGCCTACGTATAATAAAATGAAATAACCATAAAATGCGCAAAACACAATACGAATAATAATTCCTACAAAAAAAAAACTGCATGGCAATGTCACACATTCGAACTTCAAATATAGAATTCAAATAATACATTCCACCCTTCAATCAAACCGTTCATCCGACCATAACACAATAAAATTCCAATACAACAATACATTTAGACACAATTTTTAATCTGTCAATAGAGTTGAGGCGTTTTAAAAGCAATATCGCTGCGTGAATGCGTTTCTCGTTTACCGACACGCGGGGGACTGCCCATTTCCGATCCCAACGACCAACAATACGAGCATAAACGTCACTTTTAATCTTAAACAGTGTTTAGCCGTTGATTAAAAGTTATATTGAAGTGTTTGTTTCGGATGAAGGTACTTTTTGAAACGGTTTGAGGCTGAAATAGAATTTTCTTTTGATGAAAATTTGGAACTGAAGTGATTGTAAGGCATTGCAGTTTTTGGGATATTTTAAACTATTATTGTTAATTATATGCAATCTATAATTAAGTAAATAGTAATACGCAGATTGTGTGAAATAAAACATATGAAAAAGTAAGGCCGGCCGCATTTTGGATGCGAATTTGTATCGTACGTAAACGTCGACGGTCGTACAAATTGAGTGCGCACACTTGTCTCCGTCAGATAGACAAGACAGTGTCCCGGTGATATCGCTTTCGTGAAGTCCTTCAAAGCACGAAACTGTATTAAACATCCCAACCAGTTCGAATTGTTTTCGGACGTCGGAACTACACGCACGTATACGTACGACTAACTCGCACCCAGTCTGCGCGCTCCCATAGTACCTACTTGGAAGGTCGGGATTGTTCATGCGTGTTCGTACGTCTCCGCACGAGTCAAATTCGTACGAAAACATGTCCGAAGTGTAGCCGGCCTAATACAATTACTTTGTAATCTTCCATCGAATGTAATACTGTCAATTGCCATTGCCATTTAATAACCAGCTGAAGAGATAGACGTAAATTTAGTTTTGTATCTTCAAAAGAAAAACATTGACATACGATATTTTATATTAGACCCAAATACATTGTCTAATAACTACAGACATTAATAAATAAACTACGGAGCTAATTGATACAACTAATTGGCTTCAAACGCAAGAAAATTAGCTAACATGTCCAGTAAAAATGTATAATAAGCAAAAGTTCGATTATTTTATCTTCTATCTTCGCTAACTAAACTGCCTCATTGGTCTAGTGGTGGCTAGCGCGACTGCTGAGCGTGAGGTCCTGGGTTCGATCCCCAGGTCGGGCAAAGCGTTATTGGGAATTTCCGTGTGGAATTCCTCAGTAGCAGCGGCAGTTTGGATTTGGGCCCGGCTGATGGTAATAGGCTATCCCCCTATGACATGAGATTTAAACATAACGGCGAAATGAGGGTGTTACTATTATATACACCTCTTCCCAACCCTTTGGGGAATACAGCCGTGATGTTATGATGTTAGGTATGTTATCTTAGCTAACTAATGTCATCTATTTCATCCACAGAGCAGAGAATTAACAGTAGAGGTAGCAAAGCGTCGAATATTTTAGAGAAAGTCGGCGGGTGGCGCAGTCAACGCGGAGGTATGTGAGGAATGAACTCAATGAAAGAAAAATGTGTACGAAACGCATGCGCTTTCGCTGTACATAATGCATCAGTCGTAGATCAGGCTGGTGGAAATGAATGATATTGTTTGATGCACGTAATGTTTTCTGTTCTGTGTATATTTATATGAATTGGATTATTTCCAGGCCTAATTTGTGAGTTCACGTCTAAATGGCATGAAGTATAAGCATGTTCAAGCGTTTGAGAGCACGAACCGTGGGATTTCATTCAAAATTTGGTGTGTCAAGTAGAATTAAAAATAATTGATTGTTACTCGGGCATTTAGTTTAGAATAAAAGCATTGTTAAATGGGAGTTAGGAACCAATCGACAATTATTTGAAATTACTCAATTATACCTTTTGTTACTACCTACTGTTACGAAAGTTTGATAATAGAATCGAAGTAGGACTCAATAATTGGTTACATTGTTATAGAATCATCAAATTCTGTTCCTTTTTTAAATATAAATTAAGCGTCAAAAAAACCAAATTCTGTTCTTTTTTAAAATTATATTGACTGTCAAAAAAAAACCATACTCTATTCCTTTTTTAAATTAAATTTAGCGTCAAAAAAATATTTATTCATAAAGTTTCATGATACGACTATTGTAGTTAATGATAAAAAAACAGAAGTTAAATAAGTCATTTTATAAATTTTCAAAAATAGAATAAAAAAACATGAATTGAATTTAAAATATCTGCTGCCTCTGCGTTCATTCTCTACTCTGCACAATATATTTCTAGGAGCTTGTTTTCTACTCACGTGCGAATTGTCAATTTTACAGTTTTATAGGAAAACACGCCATGGGTCGCTGTTACTATGCATGCGATTGCATACTGATTCGTTCATTTCCATGAAATAGAGTATTTTTTTTCATTTCTTAGAAAAAATTACTAACGCGTGGCCAGTTAATTAGTTTTCCGAACTGCATTGTCAAGGTTAGTTTCGTAGTAATTTGTAATTAAGAGATTATTTATTGTAAAATTATGTTGGAAAACTTTTATGGAAAATAATTTGATTAGATTTATAAAAAAAGTTTTTTGATGGAAAGGTTTGACATGCTCAACAAAAGTATTCTGTAATAAGTAGGTATAGTGCTTAAATTACGAACATGGGAATATTCCGAAAATTACGAATTTCTACTAAACCAGGCAATAAATTTTGCTCTGGCAACGTAATACATAAATCTAGAATGTGTAGTGCAATGTAATGTAATGTTGCCAACGCAAAAAAGATTGTCTGGTTTAGTAGAAATTCGTAATTTTCGGAATAAATCTCATGTTCCTAATTACCCTAAATCACATTATACTATAAAGGTACCTACTTAAATTGAAAACAGGTGTGTGATTAGGTCTTAAGGCTAACTAGAGTAGTTGCACGCCATTGTGGTATGTTAAAAAATCGTTTGGACTGAAATTTTAATGTAGATAATAAATAACTTTATTAACTGTATAAACGATCAACTAAATTAAAACTCTAAGCAGTATACTCCACTACAATAATTACATACACAACTGAATACTATAGTCTTCACATAGTATAACACATTTCGCTCCCGCTGTCTGTAGGTACGCTTAGATCTTATAAACTACGCAACGGATTTTAATGCAGTTTTCAGCAATAGATAGAGTGATTCAAGGGGAAGGTTTATATGCCCCACATTAAGTAACCGTGCGAGACCGGGGCGGGTCGCTAGTCTTGATTAAAAAAAAATACAATGGAAATCTATATTAACATAAAATCACGCCTGTATTCCCCTTAGGTGTATGTAACACCCTCATTTCACCATTATGTTTAAGTCCCATGTAATAGAGGGCAAGCATATTGCTATCAATCGGGCACAAATCCAAACTGCGGGCTGCTACTGAGGAATTACACACGCAAAAAACCAATAACACTTTGCCCGACCTGGGGATCTAACCCAGGATCCCACCGATCAGCCTTCGCGCTTGCCACCACTAGACCAACGAGGCAGTTTTAATATTTATTTAGACTTATATTTTAGGGCTCTATCTTTATTTGACTCAATAATTTTAATGCTGTAGTGTTTGTATCAAAAATAGCAGTTTGTAGCAAATCATTTTGGGACCCAGTGCATAATATCAGCACGCACATTGGGTCACCCGCGCGACGGCGCAACGAGTATTCCCAAGGAGGCTAGTCAGGCAGGCGGCCGGTCATAAAACAATAAGCCAAAACCTCTAACAACATGGATTTATGAAATACATGCTGTCCCGACCCCACCTAATGTGAGACAAGGGCAGGAAGAAGAAGAAGTGTTTGTATCAGAAAAGTTTGCACAACAGAAATATCCATAATACAGATACAGTACGACAAAACTAAGAAGTCGCATCGGCAAACTTAATCGAACAATCAATGGCAATCGCTCATTTTCGCGCCACTCACACTTATTGCATCTGTGTAAAGATCATTTTTACTGCAGTACTCTTCGATCAACAATATAACGCAGTAGGTACTAATAAATATTCGTGGTCTGGAATTCTCACTCAGTTCGCAAGTGATCGGTTTTATGGAGTTTCAAATTCATTATTGCGAACTAAGTGTACAGAATTTTGTAGATGGTAACAATAGGTAGGTTTGTAGATAACATAGTTGCCTGTTAACGCATTGCAATTTAAATGGTTACAGAAAATATACATACTCAATATTACACTTATACAGTTTATATTACCTAAATTAATTGTCACTATTCATACATTATATTACATTATAATTTATATCACATTATGTTAAGAATCACAATCATTTTAATATTAAATAATTATTTTTCTTGAAGGAATTCTTTTACAGAGTAATATTCCTTTTAAATCGGGAAGTATTTTAGCTTCCTTTTAAAAATACCAATAGGATGTAGGATGTTAATGTTTCCGGGTAACTTAGGGGCCATTCAAGTATTACGTAAGCAGGATTTTGGTAATTTTTGACCCTCCCCTCCCCCTTGTCAGCAAAAGTAAGCAAAGCTCTTACCCCTCCTCCTATGCTTACGTAAACATTGGTTTTTTTTTTTTAAATCTGTACTTATCTTTATTGTAATTCATGAGCAGCAGTTTTCAAGTCTAGAAAAATAAGTAAATAGATAAATATTGCTAACTTAATCACCATCCAGAGACCTCTCGTCTCCCATGTCATCAAAAATAAGCTAACCTAAGACCCCCCATCCCCCTTTGGTGCTTACGTAATACTTGAATGGCCCTTTAGTAGTTAGGTAGTTTGCCGTTGCGACATCTAAGTTGTGTCGTACTATACCTACCTAAGTAATATTTTCATTTTCTACGCATATAGCAATAAACTTTATATAAATTACAAAGTCCATTTATTGTCATTGGTATGTGTTAGCAAATTAATGTTTGAATTGCATGTCCTTACCTACTGTAATTAAAACTGTGATCAATATTTA
Organism: Amphipyra berbera; assembly: GCA_910594945.2. Lineage (NCBI taxonomy): Eukaryota > Metazoa > Arthropoda > Insecta > Lepidoptera > Noctuidae > Amphipyra > Amphipyra berbera. The sequence continues at coordinate 15,455,752 of OU343128.1, read as the reverse complement.
TGTACTGAGTATAGAAGTGGACATGTGTGATGATGATAGAACATTCCATTAGTCCTGGGATAACTATGGTATATTAAGAGGGTCATGGTCTGAATCTGAAGTGGACAACCACGGGCTTATTTGATTTTACATACGTAAAAGGTGACTGCCTTGTTGGTCCAGTGGTCGCAAGCGCGACTGCTGAGCATGGGGTCATGGGTTCGATCCCCAGGTCAGGCAAAGTGTTATTGGGTTTTTCCATTAGGAATTTCTCTGTAGCAGCCTGGAGTCTGGATTTGTGCCCGGTTAATGGCAATAGGCTCGCCCTCAATTACATGGGGCTTAAACATAACTGGCGAAACGAGGGTGTTTTAAAACATTTCTGCCGAACCTTTCGGGGAATATAAGGCGTGATGTTATGTTATACGTAAAGGATACTATCACCGGATTTATATTTATTATTGACTAGCGACCCACCACGGCTTCGCACGGGTGCAATGTAGATACTAATGTGGGGCATATAAACCTTCCTATTGAATCATTGCTGAAAACTTCATTAAAATCCGTTGCGTAGTTTAATAGATCTAATCGTACAGACAGCGGGAGAGACTTTGTTTTATCTATACTAATATTATAAAGAGGAAAGATTTGTATTTTTGTATGTAACGAATAAACTTAGAAACTACTGGCCGGGTTTCAAAAATTCTTTTCCCGTTAGAAAGCTACATTATCACTGAGTAACATAGGCTACGGGCGGAGCCGTGAGGACACAGCTAGTACTATATAAAGAAGATTACGATTCATTCACGTGCATTTTTCGGGAATGCCCGAGATCGGAGTCGAACTCGCTGCGTGCTCAGTAAGCTAAAATAAATGTTGTCACATTAGTAACGCAAACATTAACAACATTAATTGTGCATATCGCAAAAAAGTTTACCAAAATGTTATAAGACAGTTGTATTTTCGATTCAAAATTCGCTTACATTCTTCGATCAACAATACAACTAGATGCCCAGTCTCATACAAAAACAACGCTAAATAGTGGCACTCGACAGTACTAGATACATAAGATGTATACGTTTAAATGCCATTCAGAAAATAAACCAGACCATACATTAAATGTTGATGTAGAAAGATGTCGTAATAGTTCGATCAAAAAACGTCAATGTACAGCGTCGTTGGCGTGTTACTCGCGGCAAGCAAATAAGAAATAAGACCACAAAAGTATTTTATGCTCTTATTTTTCGGGCCGTTTTTGAAGCGCTTATCGGGAATCTAGTACATTATTGATCGAAGCTTACATTAGCGATATTTTTACGATACTATACGTCAAACGTTCGTACTAGGCGTAGTCTATGAGAATAAGGTCATAGAACACGCGTGGATACCCATCTGTTTATGACCAAAAAACTATCGTAGTCTACAAAACACATTATAAAGAATCCTTTAAAAGAACTTTTAAACGATTTTATCTCGTAGTACCTTGCACCATCAGGATTTGAGGATTGAAGGTTTAAATTATTTTAATGTTGTATTATCGTGGGAATTGACCGTTCGTTCTACATCGAGACCCCTCCGTGCCTCGAAGAGCACGTTAAAAAGTCGGTCCCGGGTGTCATACGAATACCTATGACAGTCGTTAGGGGAAGTCAGAAGCCCGTAAGTCTGACAACTGGTCTAACCTTAGAACAATATCGGCATAGCCCTGTAATTGGGTTGTAGAGGTCGGATGGCAGTCGCTCCGTGTAAACTATGAATCGTATATAGTTCATTGTAATTGTAACATTTAACATATACTTATCAACATTTTAATTATGTTATTTATTTATTATTTCATAAGTAATATATAATCTAATTATTTATTTCCGTTTACACAATTATTATAAACTAGTACACAACTATATTCACACACACATTCACTGCTCATATACACACACATGTTGGTTTAAGTTTACTGGCATGACCACCGAGACATCCGTAATTACGGGTCAACAGTATTTATTTTTTATTTATTTAAGCACGCTATTTATCTATTTGGAACTGGTTTACATCAATTACGTCACAAAGGGTTCAGTTGAAAACCAGCGTCAGGCACTAGTGGTCTGACATTTGTGCTGAACTGAACCTATTTGGCGCAGCCGCTAGACACACAGCTACTTTATTTTTTTATTTTTTTTTGTCTCCTATGGTTTTTTTTTGTCTGTGTGTCTGACTGCTTTCGTGCCAAATAAATTTCTTTCTTTCTTTCTTTCTAAAATACTGGTATTCAGCCGCATCTACTTAGAGTAGAAGCTAAGGCTAGGCGAATATCATAGCATTTGAATTTGTATGCGAAGTTTCAGGTTAGTTGAAAAATCTATTTGAATCAAATAAACCAACAAACAAATATACCTAAGGAGTGAAGAAAACCGTTTAAAACATGAAGTAAATACAAGGAACTACTAAACAGACTTTTGATACGCCCAACAGCAAACAGATAAATAGTAATTGAAATATTTCAAAATCACTTTATAAAATCCATTGAACCGTTGTTTAAATGAAGAGGGACGTATACATTCAAAGGGAACTCTTATTATAGGGCCATTGGGAAATCTTTATGCATTCACAGATTTATTTTCTACGTTGTTGGTAACAAACAAATTGGATTGTACTCTTCAATATATTTCAAAAACATTTGTTCGGTTTTCGTTGAACACTTATCGAATTTGGCGCTCATAATCAGCCTATTACTGTCCCACAGCTGGGCATAAGGCTCTCCTGAATTTGACTTTACCTTCACCAATTTTCTACTCTTTGACTTAGTCACACCTGTTGATTACCGCAGATAGGGCCTAAGATGGAACACAAAAATCCAAGTAACAGAAGATATAGAAGGTTAGTCGGAAAGGTGGTACTAAGCCGCGGGCCACTCAAAGTATCACTGACGACTATTTTAAAGCAAGTGTTAAAATTTCAAAATTCGATAATTTTTATTTGCATGCAAAAAGATATTTAATTTAATTTTTTTCAAAAAGAAACATCTGCTTTAGTTATGAATTCAAAAAATTAAGTTTTTAATCCGTGACCCCAAGTATGACCTAAATAGTAAACAGCTGATCTTACCCATGGACAGATAGATTTTTGCATATTTTTTACGAAATCTTTGAAAAGCTATTTCTCTTAAATTATCAAGTTTTGGGGAAAGCTGTAGAACAATAGTTATCCCTTATTGTCGGTATTTTAACACCCTTTCGGCTTAGTACCCCCTTTCCGACTAACCTTGTAGAGGAATTCACTAATAAAATTTCCTAAATAATTCCGCTGGTTGTCAGACATACACGACGGAACACAGTAAACTGCTTGGCGCCGGGACTTTAATGTGAGGGTGGTAGCTAGCCAGTCGGACCGTATAGATCCTACCACCAAGAGTGCTGGGTTTTCTTGAATCTTACAACACGGTGTCTCTTCCCAGCGTATAGTGAAAAACTTTTATATTCTAGCACGACCCCACCCCACCAAACATGGAATTTAAACAAAAAATAAATGTGACGACATGTTTGGTGCAGTGGCTGAGCGATTGGCTTCTGCGCTACGGGTCGTGGTTTCGATTCTCGCACGAATCAAATATTTGTATGGCCTACAAATAGAATCTGGCGTTTGTGCATGTGAAGATTTGTGTCTGTAAACGCACCCACGATACAGGAGAAATTATAGAGTGGGGCATAGTTTAAAAACAATTAAAAAAGAACACTATTAATTCGTCAGCAACGGAAAACTGTTTCAACAGCTATTTTTATAATTGAATACAGTTCTCCAGCTTTTTTTACGCTAGGTATTAGTAGTATTTAAGCATGTAGATTCTAGCTCTTTATTAGTCTTGTCACAGTACAACTAACCATACAGTGGTTCATCGAGAGTTTGACATTGACAGTTCGAAAGATGACGTCACCGCGATGGACGACTGTATGGAATGGCTAGACTGTGGTCTTCTCATCTAGTGTAGTGTGTAGTTTAATACTTTTTCTGTTACTATTAATTCACACTCATTATCAAACCTTTCTTACATCTAATACTTATTGTCAAACTAAAAGACACCTACCCCGGGTTTTTTTAAAAGCTTATCAATCTAATATGCTATCATTGCCAATCTCATGTCAACTGTTTTTTTTCTTTTTGTTTTATCGTGGGAAAATCCTCATGGATGTCCCTCGCCCGGGGAAAGGCGAGGAGGTCTGCCGGTCATTTACCGGCTAAAAACCCACGGTGTTCCTTCTCCTGACCGTCGGCCGGGGTCACGGGATTCGCATGAGCATGCACCGCAACCCCGGCAGGTCCCGGTCTGCCAGCCCCTGGTGGACCTCTCCTCTGTTGGGCCTTGCCCCATATCCTCCTGAGAGGCGCACACGGAACATTCCGCGCCGCCTTCTCGGGCCTGTTACTGTTCGGGCGGCGGGTCCCCTAACCCACCACCCGCAGGCCACACACTAGGGTGGCCGGAGATCATCGCGCGCCCTCCGGCATGCGGCACCCGGTGCGTCTGGCGCGGAATGTCCACTGTTTGTAATTGATTGACCACAAAAACTAACAACCAATAACATCCGATTGACATAAGATTTGACAGCTGATCAGAAACTATAATTATTCCTTATTTCAATATGATATTTTATCCGAGTAAGATCTAACAAATGGACGGGTGGACATTTTTCCCGTTTTTGCAACATTTTTAATTTATGCTCCGCTCCTATTGGTCGTAGCGTGATGTTATATAGCCTATAACCTTCCTTGACAAATGGACTATCCAACACAAAAAAAAATCAATTCCAACCAGTAGTTCCTGAGATTAGCGCGTTCAAACAAACAAACTCTTCAGCTTTATAATATTAGTATAGATTTACTCGTCGCAAGTAAACAACAAATGCGCGATTCCTATAATTTACCGACCGTTACTGATTTAGCTAGAGCTAAAATAACTGTGAACGCACTACAACACTATTATTCTATTATTATGCTGTCTAACAAAAATAAAAAAGGTGAATTTTAAGAAACATTATAACAATTCTGTCTTAAAACTCTCTCCTTGTTTTGCGCTAACAAAAATTCTATTCAATTCTTCTAGTTAAAAATAAACTACATTTTCCTAACAAAAGGCAACACAATCCTCGTCTAAGTAAACCACACAAGACAAAGCGGTCATTTAAAACTATTACCAAGATCATAGAAGCAACGGAGATGTGTTAGATCATAATTTATTATACAACTAGCGACCCGCCCCGGCTTCGCATGGGTACAAAGAGTGTTTGTTACTCTTTCAAGCAAAAACGGCTGAACGGATGTGGGTGAGATTTGGCATACAGATAGACTATGCCCTGAATTAACACATAGGATACTTTTTATCCGGGTACATCAAGTAGTTTCCCTAGGATGCGGGTGAAACCGCGGGTAATAGTCTAGTAAATCATATTTGAGCTTGCAGCCTACGTATACCACGTGAAGAGTTGAATTGGCCTTTATAAAACCGACCACACAATAATAATCACAGCAATGGATATGACTGATAACTAAATGGGTTTTAATGTCGGTATAATTAAATATTGAGAAATAAATTATCAATTTCACTTTATTTTTTAACAATACTCTTCCAACAATTGGATTAGACCACAGTATAGCACACCAATACAGTATGTAAACACATTTCAAACATATTAAAGCCACTGTTGCACCTCTTTTGGTACATCTCTCTTCCTTCTCTGATCTATGGCATAAAGATACGTACATAACAGACAATGACCTAAATATACTGATGTTAGGTCAGGTATACACTTATTGAACAACTTGATGCACTATGATTGTATTAGGAGGACACTCACTACTAATGTATCTCCAGTTTGTCAAGACAGTATTGAGTACTTAGGGTTGCTACACAATGTTTTAGTGTAGACTCGACTCGCCTTTGTGATCTTGGAAGCTATGATAGGCTGTCAAAAAACTGAGGCTACGGTTTTTTGTTTTTATAAAATCTATGTACTATGTGTATTTTCTTTTGGGAAAATCTCTAATATTATTATCTGTCCAGCCATAAATTCTGAATTAACATAACATCACGCCTTGTATTCCCTGAAGGGTTCGGCAGAGGTGTTTTAGTAACACCCTCGTTTCGCCAGTTATGTTTAAGTCCCATATAATAGAGCCTATTGCCATTACCCGGGCACAAATCCAGACTCCGGGCTGCTACTGAGAAATTCCTAATGGACAAACCCAATATCACTTTGCCCGACCTGGGGATCGAACCCAGGAGCCCATGCTCAGCAGTCGCGCTTGCTATCACTAGACATACAAGGCAGTCAAAATTCTGAATAAATTCTGATCATGAAAAATATATAATGGTCCCATCATTAATGTGTCCCCACCAAATAGATAGGTACAGAAGTCAATCTACATACAAGTGTGCTCGAGCAACACACACATAGACACTGCTCACGGACACGATATCTCGGACCGTTTGGGACTAGAGTGCGAGTGCGAGTGAGTGCGAGCGCGAGTGCCATGCGCTTGAGAGAGATAGATATATAGATAGAGCGACCGCCGAGCGTAGGTATGAAAAGTGAGATATCGTCAGCGCGAGGAGGCGCCTGGGCGGAGTGAGCTCCGCCAGATCCTAATGGCTTAGTGGAGGGAACGACTTGCGTAACCCAGCGCGGGGCACGCTGCAATTGCGGCGGTAAGGCCCGTTATGGAGGAGTGGCTGGAGAGGCGGCATGGCGCCCTCAGCTTCCGGCTGACGCAGGTGCTCTCGGAACATGGCTGTTTCGGGAAGTACCTGTGTCGCATAGGCCGAGAGTAGACGCCCGGTTGTCACCACTGCGACTGCCCCGAGGACACGGCGCTGCACACTTTGCAGGCGTTTCCAGCTTGGGGGTCGCAGCGCCGCGAACTAGTCGCGGCGGTCGGCGGTGACCTCTCGCTTCCGGCCGTGGTTCTGTCCATGGTCGGGAGCGAAACTGCGTGGGAAGCCATCGCCTCCTTTTGTAAGGGGGGTGATGGCGACCAAAGAGGAAGCGGAGAGGGAGAGGGAGCGGTGTGCTCTTCTCCCTTCCCGTGCCAGACGCACCGGGCGCCGGAGGGCGCGCGTACGCGATGACCTGCAGGCGGCGGCTTTGAGGACTCGCCGACCGACCAGTAACAGGCCCGAGAAGGCGGCGCGCCGTGTTCCGTGCGCGCTTCTCAGGAGAACGTGGGGAAAAGCCCCACAGAGGAGAGGTCCGCCATGGGTTGGCGGACCGGGACCTGCCGGGGTTCCGGTGCATGCTTTTGCGAATCCCGCGACCCCGGCCGTACGGTCAGGAGAAGGAACACCGTTGGTTTTTAGCCGGTAAGAGTCCGGCAGACACCCTCGCCTCCCCCGGGCGAGGGACATCATAAGGATTTCCAAACGAGAATAAAAAAAAAAGTATGAAAAGTGAAGTACATACATGTGATTGACTGCTGTACCTATCTGTTTTGTGGTGTCACACTTATGTATCACAAAAGTAAAATGGATTGTTTTAATACGAGCTTGCCCCATTTAATCTCTCTTCGTAAAAAGAGTAAGTTTCTTTACCATACATTAATTTCAATTTAATTTTCCCTGTAATCGCTAAAGTTTAACGAATATTATCTTCCAAACTTAAACGACTAAGCGCCCGTTCACACAGCGGGTCTTTTTTAACGGATCCGTCGGTACTGGATGTGTTGTTCACATCTGTACCGACGCGACGGAGCAGTTAAACAAATGGCAGCTGCGTCGCATCTGGCAGGCAGAATACCATAAAAATAACGGATCCAGTTTTTTTACTGGATTCGGAGTACTGTCGTGTATGTGAACTCGCTCATGCAACTACAAGCGCCATCACCATCGCCATCACTAAGGGCGATGCCTCATTAGTGCGTTGCGTCGTCGCAACGGATCAACGCATTGTATGCCACACCTGCGTTGCGACGACGCACGACGTCGCAGCGCAAGAGGACGACGCACACACCTCTATAGCAGTGGAACACTGTCCGTTATAGCGCCAGAGCCCCGACAGCGTAGCGCATCACCCTCCCCCGGCTTTGTTTCTCTTCCGCCGATCCGTTGCAACATCGCGTGCGACGACGCAACGCTTTAATGTGGCATGTCATTTAAAATGTATGGAAAACGACGCAGCATTGACACTGCGACGACGCAACGAATCGCACTAATGAGCCAGAGCTCTAAAACGGATCCTGTAAACAGTTTCTGTGTGAACTAGCAACTCTCAACGTAGTCTATGGAAGTGAGCAATTATAATTAACTGTTTTATTATTTTAATGTTTCAGGCTCGTGCCTGAGCTACGGACATTCCTGCTGGGGAGGTGAGTACTTACATCTTTTGTATTTTTTTAAATTAACAATTAACGGTATGACCAAAGAGACAAAATATTATGAAGGCCGATTTTCTCTTACATTTTAACAGAGTGTATTTTAAATCTTTGCCGTTGCTTGTGCATTTCAACAACAGACAAGGGTTTGTAAGTTCAAAAAACGAATAAGATAACCGCGTCTCAATACGATAGATCTCTCATCTGTAAAATCTCCAGAGCCCGAGGGTCCCTATTCACTTTTGATAAACAAAATTATAAACAATTTTTCTGTAGATAAAGAAACAGATGTGCATCCTTAAAATGGCAGCATCGCATGGCGCTGTTGTTATGTAGACCTATCAATGTCAAATACTCAATGAAAATGTCAATGTCTAATACATTAGCCAGTAATTTATTTATGCTGTAAAGCTAATTAAACTACAATATACCATTATGATGTAATTGTGTGCATTCAGCGACTCCTGTTGCTGACTGCAGAAAATAAAGTTTTAACAGGTCTACATTCACAGTAGCGCCAACTGGTGTCGACTTTAGAAAACATAAACATAACATCACGCCTGTACTCCCCGATGGGTTGGGCAGAGATGTATAATAACACCCTCATTTCACATAATAGGGGGCGAGCCTATTGCTATCAACAGAGCACAAATCCAAACTGCCGCTGCTACTGAGAAATTCTACACGGAAAACTCAATAATACACTTTGCCCACCTCAGCAAATATCCGATTTTAGAACTACTCAAAAAATGCTGTCAATGCGAATGTCAGAAACGCATTGTCAGCAATGCGTCAACAAACTGCTCGCCATGCCCACAGTTCCGTAGTCCCAGACACATCAAGATAAAACACAACCAATTCAAGGCTCAATCGAATATCACCTACAATGGAAGCCGTCGTTTTTATAACCCATGCCGGCTAACTATTATCATGAATATTGGCTTCGTTTTAATCCTGCGGCTTATTGCACGTAATATTACGGGACACTCCCATGCTCCCATGGTACTCTGGTACATGATTACCATTTATTGGCACTTATCTAGCTTTCAAACGATATCTTGGACGTGGGATCTGCATCGGGTATTTCTATTTGCATACGGATATTTTTGGGCGCAAAATTGTGCCGCCTCTTTGATGTGGTGGTCGCAAGCTCGGCTTTAAAAGTCTGTAGTTCGATCTTCTGGTCGCATAAAGTGCGACTAGGTTTTTTGTTATTAAATACTCAGGAACAATTAGATTATACCTCTTTATAAATATTTAATGATTTTCGCACTTCTTCAATCAGATATCTTGAACCGTTTTGCTTAGAAAATGGCGAATCCCTTCTAAATTGCTAGATAAACCAGGTTTTGGAAAGAAAGAAAGAAAGTTTTTTTTAAATTCTGAACTCGCACAGGGAATTGCAGAAGTAAACATGACAATATATAAACACATTTTATCCTTTACTTCTTTTTTTGAAGTCGGTTTTATTTTTGTTAAAATGTTTTTTTATTTTTTCATTTTAGTGGCCTTAATTAAAACATTATTGGACCTACTAAAGACGCTGCTCGTAACATAATCACATCATCACATTATGCGTAATGTTCGTAATTGAAGAGTTCCATTGCCTATCTACGAGGTTCTTCATCAGATCTTCACCAAATTTCAATGGGACCATTTCGAAGGAATACTCTTTTAAACAAAAAAATAATTTTAAAATCGGTTTAAAAATGACGCTGTAGTGAGGTAACAAACATTTAAAAAATGTGGGTTAAAAAATTAAAACAACCTGCACAAGGTCAAAAAGGACCGTATCACAGGATAACAATGCGATATAAAAAAATAAAATGTTTAGTTTATTGTAATTATATTCTGTTATTTGTTCATTCACGAATTTAAGCGTTGTATGGTAATTTTATGATGGTATTGGCGTATCTATTACGCGTTCAAAATTGTAAAACAATATTTTTAGGTCAGAAACCGCAATCATTCGTCTAGCTCGCTGTCGCAGCGATATAGTAAAATCCGCTACATTATAATAACGCTTATTAACAATGATGATATTATTCAATGACCACACGTTTGATGCAGTGGCTGAGCGATCGGCTTCTGCGCTGCGAGTCGTGGGTTCGATTCCCGCACGGAACAAATATTTGTATGGCCTACAGATAGTTATTCTGGGTCTGGATGTTTGTGCGTGTGAAGATTTGTTTTTGTAAACGTACCCACGACACAGGAGAAATGCTAGTGTGGGGCAACGTTTTTTTAAAAAAGAAAAAAAAATAAAGAAAGAGAAAAGAATCAACTGCCTCGTTGGTCTAGTGGTCGCAAGTGCGACTGCTTATCGTGAGGTCCTGGGTTCGATCCCTAGGTCGGGCAAAGTGTTATTGGGTTATTTCGTGTGGAATTCCTCAGTAGCAGCCCGGAGTTTGGATTTGAGCCCGGTTGATGGCAATAGGCTCGCCCCCTATTATAGGTATGGGCTTAAGCATATCGAAATGAGGGTGTTACTATACACCTCTGCTCAACTCTTCGGGGAATACGGGCGTGATGTTATGTTGTGATATTGAATCAATTGTTCAAAATAACCTTATAGTAAGTCCAAATCGAGAGATAAAACTAGAAAAATTGTGGCAAGAGGATGAATTACAATTTCGCTAAGAGTGTCTAGCGAAATTATATTAAGTCTAGAATCAGTAAGTAATATAATGGGGGGCTCATGGCTAATTACCAACCACGCGGATCATATGATTTGCGAGGTTAAGCTGCTCTTGCCGCGGTCAGTCCGTTGATAGGTGACTGTTTGTTACACATCGAGACCCCTCCGTGTCTCGGAGAGCACGTCAAACCGTCGGTCCCGGGTGTCATACGAATAACCTATGACAGTCGTTACGAAAAGTAAGAAACCCGAAAGTCTGACAACCGGTCTAACCAAAGGATATCGACATTGCCCAGTAACTGGGTTGTAGAAGTCTGATGGCAGTCGCTCCGTATAAAATACTGGTATTCAGCCGCGTCTGGTTAGAGTGGAAGATGACCCTAACATAGTTGGGAAAAAGCTAGGCAAAACATGGTCGAATGACAATATTTCGTTTTATTATAATGTTGCTAGTGTCATTGTAATGTAGCGGGTTTTACAATATTGCTGCGACATAGTCATACTCGAAGAAAGTGCGGTCTACTTCGTATATTGGGTTCTACGTTTCTACCTTTGAAATATCAATAAAATATCTCAATAAGCTTACATAAACATCACGCCTCTATTCCCCGAAGGGTCGGGCAAAGGTGTATAGTAACACCCTCATTTCGCCGTTATGTTTAAGTCCCAGGTAATAGGAGGCGAGCCTATTGCCATTCACTGAATTCCACACGGAAAAACCCAATAACACTTTGACCGACCTGGGGATCGAACCCAGGACCTCACAATCAGCAGTCGCACTTGCCACCACTAGACCAACGAGGTAGTTAATAAGCTTATTGGCTAATATTATCTTATTTGAGAGGAGTGAAGAGAAAATATTAAAAGCGATAAATGCCCAACTGTTATGGCGTCAGACTGGCGATCGAGAGTCGTTAGTTCAAACTCCACGTGTTGCACTATTGACTTGAAACCAACACAGACATAATTATCTATTTAGCTTAGTTGGAGAGGTAAACTGGAATACTTGTAAAGTGTGATTGGTTTTTGAAAGACAAGTATGTAGGTACTATATATAATATGTACTAAGTAGATAATTATATATAATTTTGTTGTGCTGAAGTGACATAGTGGATGAAAAGAGATCTTACGCTTTTTATAATAACGCTAGCGGCCCGTCCCGGCTACGCACGGGTGGACATTTTTCCCGTTATTGCAACATTTCTCATTTATGCTCCGCTCCCATTGGTCGTAGCGTGATCTTATATAGCCTATAACCTTCCTCGATAACTGGACTATCCAACACAAAAATATTTTTTCAATTCCAACCATAGTTCCTGAGATTAGCGCGTTCAAACAAACAAATAAACAAACTCTTCAGCTTTATAATATTAGTATAGATAACATCACACCTTGTATTCCCCGAAGGGTTCGGCAGAGGTGTTTAGTACACCCTCGTTTCGCCAATTATGTTTAAATCCCACGTAATAGGAGGCGAGCCCATTACCATTAACCGAGCACAAATCCAGATTCCGGGCTGCTACTGAGAAATTCCTAATGAAAAAACCCAATAGCACTTTGCCCGACCTTTGGATCAAACCCAGGATCCCATGCTCAGCAGTCGCGCTTGCGACCATTGGGGATATCTTTTATACATACATACATACATAAACTCACGCCTTTTTCCCATGGGGGTAGGCAGAAACTATAGAACGCCACATGCTACGACTCTTACATACCCCTTTCGCTTCATCTACATTCATACATCTTGTCATACACGCACGCCGGTTGAGAGTACTACGCACCTGACCTTTGTGAAGAACATCACCAATAACATCGATGTATGTCCTTCTAGGACGTCCTCTACCGGCGTTCCCATTAACATCCGCCTTATAAATTTCTTTTGTTAATCGCCGTTCACTCATTCTCTCAACATGGCCAAACCACCTAAGCATACTCCTTTCAATTTTTGTCACTACATCATCTTTTAAACCGCAACTTTGTCTAATCTCTTCATTTCTCAATCTATTATTCAAAGTTACACCGCACATACTTCGCAAGGAACGCATTTCCACGGCATTTATTCTACTTTCATGCCTCTTCTGCCACGACCAACATTCATTTCCATACATAAGCGTAGGTACCAACACACCATTATGGACAGCCAGTCGTGCCTTTTTGGACATCGACCGGCTAGCCACAACCGCATGCAAAGCACCATTTACTTTATTTCCCGCATTTGCTCTACTTTCCACATCTTCGTCAATCTTACCATCTCTTGTAAACATGCTTCCCAAATAAACAAACTCATTCACCTGTTCAATACTTTCATCTCCTATATTTTATTTATCTTACATTAAATTGGAAATATAATCCATTTATCCGCCTCAACTAACCCCTGCTTAACCTTACGCTTTTCCGGTCTAATTTTACGACACGCCAAAATCCCAAAAGATCCGCGTCGAAATAACAATAACAATGTATCTCATAATCTCTATAACGTTAAAACTAATACAAGTCACCTGTCGTTTTAATTTGACATCAGGCCGTAATGAGCATAATCAGGACCCGCAGTAATTGCTAAGGCTGCGCACTCACTAAGCTACAATATGTTGTGCAACAATGGCTGAGCGACTACATAAAATGGACGTATAATTTTGCAAACTGTAGTAATAAAAATTTCCTCGAATTCTTGCTTGTTAGGTTTGTATGGGTTACTGTTTTTAGCCAAACCCTCTTTCAATCATCTAAGCTTATCGTCTATTCCTGGATACTGGCCCTTGTGGATGCCGCAGCACCCGGTTCCTAGCAATCCAACCATATAACAATACTTGGAACAGCTGTTACAGAAATACGAAAATCAGACGATTGATTTAACTTGGATATTAATATTCCTAAATACAATACAATAGGATATTTTAGTATTGGATTGCGCAGGTCAGATGGCAGTCACTTCATACTAAATACTGAAATTTTTGATGAGAAGCCGATTCCCAAATTTTTGGGTTCATGACAACTGTTGGCAGACTGTTTTACTCTACACTCTATCGACGATTAGCGACAGCATCAGATAATATGTTGCTCATTAGTCGCTCTGTGTGTACGAAGCTTTATAGGGTTAGTATTGCGGGAACACACGAGCAGTATTAGGGATGAATATTAAAATATGGGTTCCAAGGAAAATAATTGAGTATTTATCGTTGGAATTTTAAGTAGGGAGAGAATTTAGCTCCGTTTTGAAAAAAATGCAAATTTTAAATAGGTAGGTTAAAAGTAGTGTCTAAAGTACGTCGTTCTCTCGTAACAAAAGACTATACAAAAATTTACTTTTAAAAAGTGTTATAACCATATGAGCACCTTCTTACTTGGTTAAAGTTTCATAACAAGCACTTTACACAATTTTGAATCACGTGACAAGAAGCTTCTTCATATGCACTCAAAATAAATATTGCATTACAAATTATACTTCTACTTAGCAGTTGGTAAAAAGTCTGTAATTATATTGTCTGTCTTGGTCATGATATTTTTACTTCGTGTTATAAAAATATCTCGAAACTTATAACTGCATTAAGTACCTTATCGATTTATGTGCTCAAAATTCTTATGAAACAAATTCCAGGAGCGTTTCTTCAGGAATAAACATTTATTTATTTACCTTTAACATAAAACGGCCATTAGTCAAAAACATTATACAAGGTTAGTCGAAAAGGGGGGTACTAAGCCGCGTCACTGATGACTATTTTAAAGCAAGTGTTAAAATGTCAAAATTCGATAATTTTTATTTGCATGCAAAAACAATTTTATTTTAGTTTTTTCAACAAAAAACATACCTGCTTTAGTTTTGAATTCAGAAAATTAAGTTTCTAATCCGTGACCCCAAATATTGCCTACATAGTAGACACAGCTGCTTATAGCTATGGACAGATAGATTTTAGCATATTTTTTACGAAATCTTTAAAAAGCTATTGCTCTAAAACTATCAAGTTTTGGGGAAAGTTGTAGAACAAAAGTTAGCCCTTATTATAGGTACTTTAATACCATTTCGGCTTACTACCCTCTTTCCGACTAACCTTGTATATATTTAACGCCATTCACACGCTCATCTCACAATACTCCAAACATACTGACGCACACGAACATATCACAGTCAGGCTTGGCGGCCAGGACATAAGTACTTACCTACCTATATAATATGTAGGATTAGCTCAAAGAAAATAAAAAGCAACTGATCACCGTGTCCGTCCAATTCCGTATATCGTTTATTTTCCAAAATCGAAATTACAAGCATTTAATAAAAGAACATTATTCCTTCTTAATTTAAACTAATTTAAATATCAGAGTTCGTTCGCGTTTCATCACTCATCTCTTTCACTCATTACGTTTCGTTTTCCCTACAACTATCGTTAAACCGTAGGCTCATAGCTAATTACCAATCGCGAGGATCATACGATTTGCGAGGTTAAGCTGCGCTTTCCGTGGCCAGTCTATGGATGAGTGACCATTCGTTACACATCGAGACCCGTCGGAGAGCATCTTAAACAGTCGGTCCCGGGTATCATACGAATATCTATGACAGTCTTTACGGAAAGTTAGAAGCCCGAAACTCTGACAACCGGTCTAATCATAAGATATCGGCTTTGCCCAGTGACTGGGTTGCGGAGCTCTGATTGCAATCGCTCCGTGTAAAATACTGGTACTCAGCCGCGTATCTGGTTAGACTAGAAGGTGAACGCAACATAGTTAGGAATAGGCTAGGCAGAACAATGAACAATTATCATTAAATCGTGGTTCTATAGTAATTATCATATCACATCATAAACGCCAACTCTTAGTCATGGGTTTTCCAAAGTCCGAAGAACATTATATTATTACCTACATAGATACTAATACTCTGAAGCTTTAATTTTCCCAAAACTTCTATTAAAATTAACGATGTGTCAAAATCAGGACCCTAAATGATAACACTCTATCTCTCTCACTCCTAAGCAAAATGGAAAGGACGGAACATGAACTTGGGTAACAAAACTTTGCACAATGAACAGGATATTGAAGGATTGAAAGGAACATGTCGTGACCGGTAGAACAATTCAGAGCTTTTAGAAAGGGAAATCGCTGAGAATCGTATGAATGTAGGTCGGAGTAATCTTTATCGGCATTATACATCATCTATACAAATTAATAAAATTTAAGTGTCTATTTGTAATGTCTTAATAACAGCTTTTTACTAAATGCATATGAAAGTATAGTCTGTCAATTTGTCTGTCTGTCAATTTGTTCCGACTAATCTCCGAAACGGCTGGACTGATTTTGACGGGACTTTGAATGACTCACTGGCAGATAGCTAATGTTTTAAGGAGCAACTCAGGCTACTTTTATTTTACAAAAAGAAGTAGGGTTCCGCGCATAAAAATTTAAACCCTTTCGACTTCTACACAGACGAAGTCGCGGTCACAGTTAGTTAATAATAATAATTTGATTATCACTTGCGTTAACGGTGAAGGAAAATATCGTGAGGAAACCTGCACATCTGAGAGGGCTCCATAAAGTTCTCAATTTTGTGTGTAGTCTGCCAACCCGCATCAGGCCAGCGTGGTGAAATAAGGCCTAAAACCCTTCTCGTTTTGAGAAGAGGCCCATGCCTACCTGTGGAACAGTAATGGGCTAATTATGATCCCAATCCAAAATGTATGTATTGATGTAGGTTTTTGACATTATTTATTGGCCTATTCCTATGACTTACCGAGCGTTATTGATCAAAATTACTTATATCCTTACCAATAAATTAACTAAACACTAACCTTGCCTAGTAGACTATTCCATAATTATGTTAATAATTATCACAGGTAAAATTCTCTTAAGAGCCTAATTATATGCCCTGTTTGAAAAAAAATGCTACCATTGGTAAGCACAACGATCCGTTTTTGGGCATAGGAACCGGACAAATCGCACCTTCGGTGGAACAAAGTCACAATAACTCATTTTGTAATTTTACAGGAGAGGACTTTTAAGATTTTTTTCGCATTTATTTCCATATTACTGGATTACTATCCAAATATGTTTCACTACAGATAGTAATCCAGTAATATGGAAAAATATGCGAAAAAATCTTAAAAATCATCAGAAAATCTTAAATTAAAAATACAACAGCATACCACTTCCTTTTTAGACAAGACCTTTACGGTTCAAGCTGCTCGCTTGTGGAATGCATTACCACTCAATGTAAGACGTGCGCAGTCACTGCCAATTTTTAAAAAGTTAGTGAAGGAACATTACTTGTCACTTTAATTTGCTATTTCTTGATTATCGCTTGCATTTCATCTACTTTCTTATTTATAATATATTTATTTATTAGTTTGTTTAAGTTATATGTATTACGTTTTTCTTTCTATTTTATATATTTGTGTAATAATTGATGTGTATTTTATGATTATTATTTCTAAGTAATATTATGTACGATACGTACTTCTACACCTAGACTGCCCAATATCTATTTCCGTTCTTCCAGTCCATCCTAAGGTTGTCTGGAAAAGATCGCCTTGTGCGATAAGACCGCCCATTGTACATATTGTGTAAATCTGTGTTCCTTTTATTGTTTACCGGTGTACTTATTATGAACAATAAAGTGTATATAAATAAATAAAATGAGCTATTGTGACTTTGTTCCACCGAAGGTGCGATATATTGAATATCTGTCAAAAACCTACATCAATCCAGAGATTTTGGAACGAGATCGGATTTTAATATCGGCAGTATGTTAAACCTCGTCGTCAGCGACAAGAATACAATTTTACAGGTTTCTTGCGACCATTTTTGCATTCGTTACATAATTTTTTTCACCAACTGCCTCGTTGGTATTGTGGTGACAAACGTGGCTGCTGATCCTGGGTTCGATCCCCAGGTCTGGCAAAATATTTTTGGGTTTTTCCGTGAGGAATTTCTCAGTAGCAGCCCTGAGTTTAGATTTGTGCCCGGTTACTACACTACTACGTTACTCTACACCTCTGCCCAATCCATCGAGGAATACAGGCGTGATATTATGTTATGTTTAAAATCACTGAAAATCCGATAGTACATAATTTTAAAGGGGGAATTATAAAACGATCGAATAAAAAAAAACTTTGCGACTGATGATGAGATACTGTTTTAATAACTTGAGCGGTATGAATTTGAGTAAGCGAAAAATTAACTAAACTAACGACGAATATGGATTAATAATAAAATCCAGAACGAGCTTACAAAAAGTGGGTTGTGATTAATCCATTTCAGATATTAAAATTCTAGCCGTGCGACTAAATTACTAAGTGAGCGACTAGAAATACAGAGAGCAACTTCAATATTAAGATAAAGACGATCGACTTTTCCAGTTGAGGTTTTACATAACGTACTTTTTACAGCAAACAATCTTTAGACAGTAAATAGTTTGTCAAATTCGTAACGCCTAGGTTAGGTTAGAACTGCGACCACGCAACGCGCGAAGGTGAGCGAGCGAAGTGAGTGTGCCGCGGCAGCGGCCGCCGAGCGCCAGATTTCCTCTTTTGCAAAGGCAAATATTGAAAAAAATGCAAGACGTAACGTTGACACTCAAACAAATATTAGGTCGCTCAAATATTATGAAGCTTCTCATTTTGTATTTTAAGTAACTCAAATTAGTATTTGTAAGTTGCTGTTTTGTTGATTTCTCGTCACTCGCAGTCAGTCGCTCACTTAGTAATACTATAACGTAAATGAATTATGTTTGTCACTTAAAACTTTAATTTACAGTCACTCGTTTAAATACTACCCATTTTAAAGTAACAGGATGTAAGGTCCATCCTTAGGATCCGGTCTAAACTTATGCTATTGGTATTGCCAAGTAAATGGGTTGCGGAGGTCTAATGGCAGTCGCTCCGTGCATAATACTGGTATTCAGCCGCATCTGGTTAGACTGGAAGCTGACCTCAACATAGTTGGGAAAAAGCTAGGCAGGTGCCGATATTATAATTCGGTGATTACGGTTCAATGTGTGTCCAGTATTATAATTTGGTTTTATGATAACAACAATGATATTTACACAGCTTTCCTCTAATATCAACTCTATTCTTAAGAACGTAGTTTAGCCACTATTCTTAACAAGAGTTTAATGTTACCTTTTCTTACTTACAGCCCATGGAAAGAGATCTGGCAAGCTCCCCGCGTCTGCCCCTGACTGGTACCTCACCAGACTCCTCCGACGCATGGCTGCCAATGCTGAACTGGTAATAACTCATCATATCATAGCTCGTAAGCCTCAACTGCTGAACTATATACGGCGTCCTGGGGAATATTGTCAAAATCACCCATCTTGACAAACTGATTGGTGATGATAGGATGTGGTTGTAAGAAGAAATGAGGACAACGCCCCCTTAGCCACCGTTTTCTACACCTACGAGTAGGGTAGGGGTGGCCAACACTTTGCCGGCAACTGTGATTCTTTTAGGACGACTTGCGTTACATCGACAGCCCAGGGCAAACCAAATAATTCGCTGTCACATTCATACAAACTTGACAGGTCTCTTTCACTATTTACCCCTGTTTAACCTTTTGAACGCTATTGACGGCTGTAGACGTCAAATAACAATGTGCTCGGACCGCCAACAACGTCAATAGCCGTCAAAAAAGTACGATGAATTTGTTACATGTCTATAGCGTGGTATTCAAAAGGTTAATTAAATTCACCAAAAGACTTCAAATGAACTCAAATTTGAGTGCTCTGCTAATACCCATTGAGAAGCACCAGTTGCCACTTGGGCTAGCTTCCAATTTTAAATTTACAAACAACGCCATCTATATTTCTGCCTGTTAAATTTCAGAATCATGCCAAGCAGCTGACTTCAAAGAACGACGACATTGACGCCATCTACCAATTGAACGTGCAAGACGACTCGCCCGCGACTAACAAACTGATGTGAGTATTCTTTAATAACTGTTTATAGATGGCGCTACCAATATCATGTTAGGAAAATGCTTGATAAAGTTAATAAACACCTTGCCAATAGTTAGGTTGTCTGTTGTATTACAAATATGATTACTTGCCATTTATACTTGAGTTTAGCTGGTAGTGATCATATTTGGACCAAAATCTAAAACCACCATGTATGGCAATGCTCAACCTTTACTTTGCTTTTCAATTCGTTTTTTTCAAGTAGAGACAATGATATTTAGATTTCGAATTATATTATACTAGCTTATGCAGGTACCTTCGCTTGCGTGTTTCTTTTTGCCTACGTGGTTTTTTTTAACGCCCATTGGCCTGCCTGCACTCGCCATGGTTGACTGTACGCTGATAGATCAGTCAGTTTCTCCTTTTATACCTATATACAGAAGATTGCGTAAACAGTGCTCACCTAATCTGTTTTACAAACTACTTCAGTCTTTTCGTACTCATTGAGTATGGAACTCTAATAATAAAGACGATTCCAGTTTTTTTTCTTATTTTTCTCGTATTTTTTTCCAGTGTTGATAACGATGAGGGTCCTGTTGAAATGCCACTTAGCAAGAATATGGAAGCCAAACCGATGCTGGATGACGACCTGTTATCTAAAATGAAGATCTGGCAAATCATGGTACCTACTTACGATTTTTAATTTAAGTACTACATTCTAGTAGATTTTAAAAACATTTGCTGTTGATCACGAGCCTTCCGTGGACCATTATAGAGGGATATTTCCCTAATCACAGGAGCCTTGCTTAATTATCAACCGCGCAGATCATAATGAGAGGTCAGTCCGTGGATGGATGACCATTCGCATACATCAACAGTGAACGTTCATCGTTACGGATAGTCAGAAGCTCGAAAGTCTGTCAACCGGTCTCAACCTTAAGATAACGTCATTGCCTAGTAACTGGGTTACGGAGGTCTGATGGCAGTCGCTTCATGTATAGGACTGGTATTCAGCCGCATCTGGTTAGACTGGAAGCTGACTACAACATAGTTGGGAAAAGGCTAGGCAGAACGATTGCCCTAATCACCTCGCTTGGCAGATTAAGTGATGACAGTATGATGTTATTAGCAGACAAAACGAAGTAGAGTATGCATACTTTTGCATAACAAGAAATCTTTAAATTAAAAGCAGAATCGACTTCAATTGATCAATCTTATTTTGTTTTGATGTTAGAGTGGTAATTTCTTATTTTTACAAACCTTTTTTTGTAAGAAATACCTTTTGGAAGTTCTTCATCAAGAAAAAGAATACCGATTTGTCATTTAACATGTATTTTTTTTCTTTTCAGAGAGAATCGCCTGAAGAGAAGTAAAAAAGAAAAAAAAACAAAATAAACCAAAGATTGACTGACGTTATTAATTTCAAAATTTATTTTCTTAAATATTTATATCATAATTCAGTACGTTCGTTCCATTTATGTTAATTTAATACTCTAATTTTAATTATTGTATGTAAAATCGTCAATTGTAAGGCTGGGTTGCAATTGGCAAATAGTTGTATAGACTAGTCTCTAAGATAAAATGTGCCATTTATAAAAGTTTAAGATGTTTAATTTATTCTTAAAAACATTCACATTTTAAGCTCCGTACTCACAGACAGTATACTGAATAGTGAGTAAATCTTTTCATGCTGACCGCAAAACTCACGGGTCAATGACTCGCTTTGCGATCCACATGAAGAGATTAACTCGCTATCGAGTAAAACGGTCTATGAGTACGGTGTTTTAGGTGCTTCTACAGAATTAACGACAGTTTATATGTGTTTTTCTCAAACCACACTTTTTGCAAATCTAATTATAAAGTATTATGCGAAAAGAAAATTAAATATTGTAATATCAGTGTCTATATATTTTTACTAATTACCTATTTAAGTTATTCTTCTAGTCATCATCCATCTCAAATCTATGTATATCTAATATTTAAACAAAGTCATTATTTGCCAGTATTTATTTACAGTAAATTTATTTAGTGCAATAACAAAATCCTTTTTTTTATTATAAACTGATTTACTGTTTATTAAAAAATACATTTGACAATCTGTAACTAATCAATTTATTATTAAACATAAATTACCAAATACTCAAACAATACTCAATTTTTTAAGTTGCCGTTAATTTCGTGTCGTCCCTGTCATTTCGTTTTAGAGTGACAGTGACAGCACGAGATTTAACGGCAACTCAAAATTGAGTATTGTTTGACTATTTGGTCAATAGTCCCATAAAAAATAATATATTATTGTTATTAATAGATGTCTCTATTGTCATAGTATGGCCAATGACCCACAGTTTTATTATGTGTACCTGTTATTAATTTAAACAATATTTATACTAAACAAAACTCTTGTATATGAAAAAGAAATCACTTTTACAAGATATTTAGTATATTTACCCACTTATTTGTAATTATAGTAGAGATGCAACTGTTCATAATTGTTGGTGTTATTATATAAAATGAAACTGTAAAATATAAGGCAGATTCATCTTGGATTTGTTGTTTATTTTGCTTATTTATAATTTTAATTAATCATCATTAAACATGAACCTCCCAGGGCCGTACTTAGAGTCTCCAGGGCCCCGGAGAGCAAATGATTGAGGCGCCTCGAGGAGCCCTTTACTTGTCCCGAAGCCTCATATGTTTGGGGGCCTGGGTATTAGCTACGTCCTGGTACATCCTCATAGACCGCTGCATAGCAAGGTCCTAAAGGACATTGCCACAATTACTACCCCTAATGAGTGTTATTCTCCGCCGTCGTCACTACACCGGCAGTGCGGACGCTGGCCACCGAACTGCTTAGGAACTCGAGAACAGGGTCCCAGGTTCCACTGAAAATAGCGCATGCGATATTCATACTCCATGACCGAATATGTCACTCGCGCTTAATTAAATTAAAATTTCAGTATGTTATTATAAAAGCAAAGGAAGGAAAACCTTTTGCCATCCTCCTAACAGTCCTTTAATCACCTTTTAACGTCACCCACGCAAAGAAAAGAGGTGCTTCATTCTTGACCGAGTCATATACCATAAATATACTCGAGTAAACAGTTCACCCAGTAATTACAGCACATTCCTAAATATTGTTAGGGCAATGGCTGCGAGTCCGAACTTTTAGTTTTAGATGGACAAATGTAAGTTTGCACTAAAAGCATTGTTGCTGTATCCCCATAGGGATAAAGGTAAGTATAATTGTGCCTACTCCTGGACTATAGTGTGGTATAAGTCATAAAAGATTGGAATGAGACACCGACACCATAATATTATGCGTAAAAAGATTTTAAGTGACACCGCACGATTAGGCAACGAGCTAATTTATGTGCTATTATACAACATGTTACAAAAATACCCCTAAGGCCGAAAGGGGGTTAAAAATTTCCTTGTAAAGAGCCTATTGGCAATATTTGAAAACCGAAGCATGACCCAAAATAAAAAAAAATTGATAAAACATAAAATAATCATCATTGAAACGCAACCCTGAAAACATAAAACTAAAGAGTAGACTACCCGGAAAGTTATTTACATTCTTACCTAATTTCCTCTGAGAGGTAAATGACAACATAAAAGACTACTTGATTATTTACATTTTTCATGGGGAATTATGTAACACGTTGTATAGTCTGAGGTAAGGGAGCGGCAGGAGGAGGGTAGGGAGCACAAGAAAAAGCAAACTGACAGAGCGTATCTATTGTTTCGCACCCCCCTCCAGCCCCTCTCATACCTCAGGCGGTGACTAGCACTTGTGCGCAGACTATATTTACAGTGATTTTGTCAATTTTATCATTGAAATTGATCTATCAAGCTTGTTGGAACTGGCTTCCAGTCTGAAAGACATGCGGATGAATACCAGTATTTTACACGGATTTACTGCCATCAGACTTTCCCAACACAGTTACTAGGCAACGCTGATATCCTAAAACGCTAAATCCACACGCAAGTTAAATTGCTCCAGTTAATAAAGCAAGGGCTTACATTTAAGAAATTGCGGCATTGCAGTGCCGCCGGGATCGGCTCACATACTACCTTATAATTCAAATTATTCGTCAATGATTAATGATGAAGACAGTCTTCTCGTCAGTGCATAATATCACCAAGCACATTGGGTCACCCGCACGACAGCGCAACGAGTATACCCAAGGAGGGTTGACGTCAGGCAGGCGGCCCGTCATAAAGCAATAAGCCAAAACCTCTAACAATATGGATTTACGAAATGCATGTTGTGCCGCCCCCAGCTAGTGCGGGATAAGGGCAGGAAGAAGAAGGAGAAGCTTGCATTTAAGTAATCAAATTTTTATTGATTTAGCAGTGATAGCCTAGTGGTGTGACCGTCGAACTGCCAAGTCATAGGTCTCGAGTTCAAACTCAAGGCCTCTGACTTTTCGGATTCATATGCGTACTGTCCAAGGTTAGTCGGAAAGGGGGTACTAAGACGCGGGCCACCTAAAGTATCACTAATGACTATTTTAAAGCAAGTGTTAAAATTTCAAAATACGATAATTTTTATTTGCATGCAAAAAGTTTTTTTTTTTTTTTATAAAAACATCATACCTGCTTTAGTTATAAATTCAGTAAATTAATTTTCTAATCTTTGACCCCAAATATGACCTAAATTGTAAAAACAGTTGATCATAACTATGGACAGTTAGATTTTAACATATTTTTTACGAAATCTTTGAAAAGCTATTTCTCTTAAACTATCGAGTTTTGGGGAAAGTTGTAGAACAAAAGTTATCCCTTATTATGGGAACTTTAACACCCTTTCGGCTTAGTGCCCCTTTCCGACTAACCTTGTATCACTTGCTTTAAAACGGTGAAGGTAAAAATCGTGTGGAAACCGGCATGCCTGAGAGATACTTCTCGACGGCATGTGAAGCCAAGTCAGAGGCCTATGGGCGACATAAACTCTGACACCAGGTTAGTCACTAACCACACGGAAAGAAGAAGATTGATTTATCTACTTCTAGTTTTTAACGAGTAGGTACCTATCAACAAAATTAACATACAAAGTCAGGTTTTAAACTAACAGCTCGAAACTGTTAACAACTCTTATATAATTGTTTTTTCGTTTGTCAGGTAATCTAAATTTATTTCTGAACAGACTACCCACCTAAGCGCCTGTTCATACAGCGGATCCGTTTTAACGAATCCGTCGGTACTGGATGTGTTGTTCACATCTGTACCGACGGATCAGTTAAACAAATGGCATCTGCGTCGAATTTGGCAGGCAGGATACGATAAAAATAAAGGATCCAGTAATTTCCACTGGATTCGGAATGCTGTCGTATATGTGAACTCGCTCATACAACTATAGGCGCCATCACCAAAATAAAAACGGATCCTGTAAACAGTTTCTGTGTGAACTAGCTGTTAAGGTGGTAAACGATATTACGCGCTCTTCGCTCATACTTTGTACCATTTGTATACAAACAATAAACAGAATAGTAACGGTCTCATTTAGAACAACGCTGATAGCCCACTCATAATTTGCAAGCCTATTGCATCTATTTTAATTTGTATCGTTATCTCTCCTTAAATGAAGTACTTACAACTTACATTTGGTTGATATTGAAATAATTAAACACACGTCACACCTGTTGTTTTCCCGAAGAAGTTAGAGATGTACAACCCGATTATACAACCTTAGTTTTTATACAGTATGTTAACATTTATGTTAGATCATTTCTTCTCTCAACACGTTTCTAATTCCTCATAAATTAGTACCTCATCATCAATCTACCTGGTTTTCCCTATCACATAATTATATATCATATATATATATTACAATATTTATAAATGTATATATATATACCTATATGTAAGTATTATGTCTATGTATGGTGTGTAGTATATATTTTGCAGCAGTACACCATGGACTACCCCCTCTATCTTACTCATTGACTTTCTGTTCATCCAAAGGTTGTCTGGTAGATATCGCTATCAGCGATAAGACCGCCGTTGTACCCTTTAATGTTTGTTATTGTATAAGAGCTGTGTTACAATTTTGGTGTACAATAAAGTATATTCTATTCTATTCTATTAACTAACGAAGGGCGTTTCCGCTAACCCGCAATAGCGTCCATACCACAAAACAGATAGGTACAAAAGTCAATCTACATACAAGTGCGCTCGAGCAACGCACACATAGACACTGCTCACGGACACGGTATCTCGGACTGTTTGGGACTAGAGTGCGAGTGAGTGCGAGCCCGAGTGCCATGCGCTTGAGAGAGATAGATATATAAATAGAGCGACCGCCGAGCGTAGGTATGAAAAGTGAAGTACATACATGTGATTGACTTCTGTACCTATCTGTTTTGTGTCCATACATCATACATACCATAGAAAAAAAGGTTTTTATTTTTTTAAATAATTAAATATTACAAAAATTATTAAATTAATCCGTAAAAGAAACACTATACACGTGCACTTGTCTTTCAATGTGGAAGTACGGCAGTGGCGCAATTAATAAATGTATATTTTGATTAATACTTTTTAATTTTTTTTATTTTGTTTTTAAAGTTATTTTTCTGTGCTGTTATTTTCATTTTAATCTATTAATGATGTAGATTAACGAGTTTAAGGGAGCGCCCTCTGTTAGTTAACATAGGTACTGTATACTTACCCTAAACCCGAAAAGGGGGTTTTTGTATCTACTCATCATTATGATCAACTTTTACTACATGACAAAGCGTGAAATCGCGTAAAAAAAACAGCTGTCCATACATTTGTCGAGTTATGTGAACATAAATGTATAAAACAACTGTTTTTTTATTCGCGATTTCATGGTTTGTCACGTAGTAAAAGTTGATCATAATGATGAATAGATACAATAACCCCCTTTTCGGGTTTAGGGTAAGTAAATAAAAACTAAGGTTGTCTAAATAATGGGATTGAAAATTGCGACGCGTCTGATTCTATTGTTGTACTTATTTGCTTCTCGCTCATGCACGTTCTTTGTGAGCGAAAGGCAAATAGTAAACCCGCCATTTTCTATCCTATTCTTTAGGTAATCGTGTTGTACTGTTGTACACTCACATTTGGAGCAGTAATTGGCTCTTTCAACTGAAATGACTATAACGTCGCTGCGCCTGCAAAATCCGCTGTTTTTTTTTTATAATCGGTCTTTGATGCTATTTTATAATACTTCTCAAGCCACGTGCACCTGTAAAATACGTTTTCTAATAATTTATTTTGCTATTTTCTTAACCAAATAAATTATTGGAAAACGGATTTTACAGGTGCACGTGGCTTGAGAAGTATTATAAAATAGCATAAAAGACCGATATTCATAAACTTAGCGGATTTTGCAGGCGCAGCGACGGTAAGTAACTTTTTAACCGACTTCCAAAAAAGGAGGAGGTTCTCAATTCGACTGTTTTTTTTTGTTCCGCAATGTCTTTGCTAATTGTGAACCGATTTTAATGTTTCTTTTTTTGTTTGAAAGAGTATTCTTTCGAAGTGGTCCCATTTAAATTTGGTGAAGATCTGATGAAGAACTTCGGAGATAGACAATTTGAAGTGGGTTTTTTTTTTGTTAAAAAGTTTAATTATTAGTTATACGCGGGGTGGCCATTGAGATATAGTTTACTAACGGGGGTGGCAGCGTTTTTATACAGTGATTACTTGAGCAGCTCTTTAATGGGCATCTAAACTCAAGAAAATATTTAATTCAAAGAAAATTGAAAATTGTTGGTCTAGTGGTCGCAAGCGCGACTGCTGAGCATGGGGTCCTGGGTTCGATCCCCAGGTCGGGTAAAGTGTTATTGGGTTTTTCCATTATGAATTTCTCAGTAGCAGCCTGGAGTCTGGATTTGTGCGCGGTTAATGGCAATAAGCTCGCCCCCTATTACATGGGACTTAAACATAATTGGCGAAACGTGGGTGTACTAAAACACCTCTGCCGAACCCTTCGGGGAATGTAAGGCGTGATGTTATGTTATGTTTATGTAAAATTGAAAATTATCTGCGTATAAAGTAACTGGTAAGAGCACTGCAGCGTGCACTGCATCTAATCCGAATTCGAGAAAATGATTTTTAACAAGCTGCCGTACGCACGGTTGTGAGTATCCGATCCGAATTTCATAGATTTAGGACCGTATTTCTTATTTTCAAATCGGACGCAGCACACGCGCTCTTAAAGCTTGTACACAAAACTGCGATGCGACGTCACATCGTAGAAATATACGAACTCGCACGACGCATCGCAAGAACTTACGAATTGATTCGCGTAATTGATTTTTCCTATATCTTCTTATCAGTAACAGCAGTACGCAAATCTTTTTACGCAAATTTATTCTATTTAGTATAAAATACGTTCAATACGGTTGACGATCGTTGAGGGATTGGTCATCCGAACCTTGGAAGGAAGACGCCTTGCCGCACGAAATCGCATCACAGCAATTTGCGTCGCAGTTTTCTGCATTGCGAATTCGCATCGTGCCGATTCGCAGTTTTGTGTACAAGCCCTTAATCTAATGAGGAAGTTAAGAAAAACAAAATAATTCTCAATATCGACCACGTGTAGCTTCAGTATCAATATTACAAAAACAAAATGGCGGGGTAAAGTTAATAATTAAATAAGCGAAGTTTAAGGTGAAACTTTTTGGAAATTCCTGATCCTTTTATCTGCCGCCGTTGACGTGACATTTTTGCGGTAAATACATATTTGTCCATCAAAAATTAAAAAGGATATTCGTAATTTCTAGTAAGGGTCCATAGTCAAACGAGCAGGTAACTGCAGAATGAGCCTTATCTTGTTAATGATACCGAACATCCCACAATGATGCGACTAGCAAATTTGATGATTGTTCGACTTACTGGACCTCAGAACTCGGTGGTCAAGAGTTGGGATATCTATACTAATATTATAAAGCTGAAGAGTTTGTTTGTTTGTTTGAACGCGCTAATCTCAGGAACTACTGGTTGGAATTGAAAAATTATTTTTGTGTTAGATAGTCCATTTATCGAGAAAGGTTATAAGCTATATAACATCACGCTACGACCAATAGGAGCGGAGCATAAATGAAACATGTAGCAAAAACGGTAAAATGTCCACCCGTGCAAAGCCGGGACGGGCCGCTAGTGTAACATATTGCGTAAGACTTAATACAAGTGGGTGTACAGACCCCTGTAATAGGAAAAATTTACTTAACTTACTACTTACTTACTTTGAGGTGCTCATGGCTAAATAACAACCGTCCGGATCATACGATTTGCGAGGATAAACTGCGCTTGCTGCGGTCAGTCTATGGATTATACGATGGTGTTATACAAATACCTATGACAGTCGTTACGGGAAGTCAGAAGCCTAAGTCTGACAGCCAGTCTAACCTTAAGATATCGACATTGCCCAGTAACCGTGTTGCGGAAGACTGATAGCAGTTGGTCCGTGTAAAATACTGGTATTTAGCCGCATTCGGATAGAGTAGTTGAGACCCCAATATAGTTGAGAAAAGGGTAGGCAGAACAATTGCATACTTTACTTTTATATTTACTTTACCCTTCCGGGATTACAAACGTAAGTAATGTTTATACTATGCAAATAAATATCAATAAATATATTATCATCATTATGGTCGCAGAACTCATTTGGATGCATGTTGATAGAAGCATTTTTTTTTTTAAATCTTACCCAGATTTTATTAATGATCTAACAGCCAAATACTCAAACGCTACTCAATTTTAAGTTACCGTTAATTTCATGCTGTTACAGTAATTTAGAAAGAAAGAAGAAAGAAAGAAAGAAATTTATTTGGCACGAAAGCAGTCAGACACAGACAAAAAAAAAATCATAGGAGACAAAAAAAAAAAAAAAAAAAAAGTAGCTGTGTGTCTAGCGGCTGCGCCAAATAATTAATAATTAATTAATTTAAATTAATTTAATTAAATTAATTTAAATAAATTAATAATTTCGCCTTATAATGACAGTCTTCTACTTTTCGTGTGGTTATTGACTATCCTGGTGTCAGAGTTTATGCCGCCCATGGGCCTCTGACTTGGCTTCGCATGCCGTCGAGAAATATCTCTCAGGCATGCCGGTTTCCTCACGATGTTTTCCTTCACCGTTTTTAAGCAAGTGATAATTATACAATACGCACATGAATCTGAAAAGTCAGAGGTGCGTGGCTTGGGTTCGAACTCGAGACCTATGACTTGGCAGTGCGACGATGACAGCACCAACCTTAACGGCAACTCAAAACTGAGTAAAGTTTGAGTATTTGGCCATAAGTGGATGTCATCCAGTTTAAGTACCAACATCCTTTATGGCAATCCTTGAAAAGAAATACATAGAACCTTCGCTATTTTTCCCTAGTGCCTAGTTTTCGTAAATAATAGTGTGTTGTATTTTAATAAAACACGATTTATCTTTCATTCAAGCTGAGACACTGTTATTGTTAAATGTACGGTGAGGTACGTGGTAATTTTTCACTGACGATGGACAATGGGAAGGGGACAATGCAATGGCGGGCGTTACTTAAAAATCTCTTTACTTATGTGGGTGGTCAAGCGATGATGAACATCAGAGTATTGAATTTGATTGATTCCTTCCTCCTATCCTTTTTCCCAACTATTTTGTGGTCAGCAAATCTCCAATCTAACCACATACGGCTGAATACCAGTATTTTACACGGAGCAACTGCTATCAGACCTCTGCAACCCAGTTTCTGGGCAATGCTGATATCCTAAGGTCAGACCGGTTGTCAGACTTTCGGGCTTCTGATTACCCGTAACGACTGTCATAGGTATACTTCCGACACTCGGTACCGACGGTTTAACGTGCTCTCCAAGGCACAGACGGGTCTTGATGTGTAACGAACGGTCACTCATTAGGTTTGATTGATTATAAATAAATTAGTGATGGAATTACCGAATTAAAATAGCTAATCGATATTGTTTTTATCTGCCGGGGGGAATTGTTTAACAATAAAAATCCTGTTCGTCGCTGGGCAACCGACTCGGATGAGGCAACGAACCTGGTACCATTAAATATACCAGAAAAATGGCAATAAATTTAATACAAGGGGCGAAACGCAGACATATAGTTTGTCGACAAACACTTAAACTAATGTTGTTTTATGAACACATAAATAATGTTAAACAAAATATTTGTAACCTATCATGATTATGTAATACACTATTAAACTTATATTAAATACGTTTGAAAAAATTTAGTATGAAAATAGTTTAAGACGTAGGCATTAACAACATTTTTTATTTGTAAATTTTTAAGTACCTACTTTTTAATTAAATAGGCAATAATCGTGCGTTGTCAAATTTTTGTAAGAACCTACCTTTTTATCTGGTACAAATTAAACTTCAAAAAAAATGTTTTGTACCACTGGAATGTCACTTTGACAGTGAAAATACAACAAAATATTGTATCAAAATCACCAACCCATCTGTTTCAAACCAAATAAAATATACACAAGTAATAAACAATGGTATAAAAAGAAACAAAAACTGTACAAAACAACGCCACCTCCACCGCCACCGCTCCGCCGGAGTACTATTTAATTGATGGTAAACAACTCGAAGTGTTTTCTTACCAAGACCTGAATTTAAGATTTGCAGGAACTCCATAAATTCATGATGATAAAATTATAAGTTATTAGACACTTAAAACATAAACATAACATCACGCCTGTATGCGCCGAAGGGTTGAGCAGAAGTGTATAGTAACACCCTTATTTCGCCATTATGTTTAAGTCCCATGTAATTAATAATAAGCCTATTGCCATCAACCGGGCACAAATAAAATCTCCAGGCTGCTACTAAGGAATTCCACACGGAAAAACTCAATAACACTTTGCCCGACCTGGGGATCGAACCCAGGACCTCGCGATCAGCAGTACTAAGTTATAAGACATTTAAAATTATACGGGTAAATGCTCTTTAGGATTATTGATAGAATACAAAATCAACAAAAAAATCGTTAATAGGAGTCGAAAATTTGAAAAAAAAGTCTGGTCATATTATCAGTAAGATTTTCACGAAGAACAGTCTTGCACAATATATCTTTGTTCAACCAATATCAATCTGCGTCTTCCGTCCGAGTTAATGATTACAGTACTACTACTACAAGGTTAGTCGGAAAGGGGGTACTAAGCCGAAAGGGTGTTAAAATACCCATAATAATGGATAACTTTTGTTCTACAACTTTACCCAAAAGTCAATAGTTCAAGAGAAATAGCGGTTCAAAGATTTCATAAAAAATACGCTAAATTCTATCTATCCTCAGCTATGATCAGCTGTGTTTACATTTTATGTCATATTTGGGGTCACGGATTAGAAACTACATTTTCTGAATTCATAACTAAAGCAGGGATGAAGAATTTTTGAAAAAAACTAAAATAAAAAAAAAATACATGGAATTTTTTTATCGAATTTTGAAATTTTAACACTTTCTTTTAAATAGTCGTAAGCGATACATTAAGTGGCCCGCGGCTTAGTACCCCCTTTCCGACTAACCTTGTATACAACATGTAACGTAATTAACGCACACCGTCAAACACCCCAATTAGAATATTATGTTATAATCATAATACATACACTGAAATTTTAGTTTAACATGTATATGTATTATTATTTACAAAATTAACGTTCTTGAAATAAGGTTTATTTTTCTTTATTTTGTATTGTATGACGGAATTTGTATTAATACAAATAAAAATGCACTTTTAAAAGTCTTTTTGCCTTGATTTACGGTCCATTTCAGTTTGTTTTGACTGTACACCAGTGTAATGTGACTAATTTCCGTAGTTTTAATTATTTTTGGAATAAAAAATTACCTATATATTAAAAATGATAGAAATCAATTCAGTAAAAGATTCTGAACAAACTACTTTCAGGATGTGTGTTAATTATGTTACATATTGTATATATATAGTATAACTACAAAATACTAAAAACCTTAGGTACCTACCTAAATTTTTTAGAGTACACATCATAAAAGCACTTCCTGAAAATCCCATATACAATTTACTTCTAAATGTCATGTAAGAAAGAAAGAAAGAAAAGTTATTTATTCGATATATATATCGTTTATGTCGATATAAAAATACAACTCTAAGATAAAAAAAGTATCGAGTAAAGTGCATCTCTGGCATCGACATCGATAGACGCAACACCGGCAAGACACTCGTCGCGTCGCATCGTAACGATACATCCGAGCGATTTGAATTGCAGAATATCGATTACTCGATTCGAACGATTCGATGTTGACAAAGATGTAGATTTTGTGTTACTACTAGGGAACCGATTTCCATAAAATATATCACACTTGTAAAACGGTCATATTATGATCTGCAATCACTAAGCTTTTACTCAAAAATACTTGTCATGTGGTCATTATTTTGACAATCTTCTATGAGCATAGTCGACCTTTCCGCGCTACTTGAATAGGCGCCAGCAAAGTTGTATGGAATTTCATTGCTGGTGAGTTTTAGCCACCAGCAATTTCCTTGAAAATCCATTATTGTAGAGTTTGTTTCAAAAATAGTCTGGTGCAAAAAGTTTCTATTCAGAATTTGGCTGTATAGGTACAGGCAGTACAATCATTAGACTAATTAAAAATAAACCAAAGCACGGGGAAGAAACAAATCGTTACTTTAAATAAATTCTTACTATATTAAGCTGGTTTTATTTAAATTACTCGCATTGTTTGAGTAAATCACTATACAAGCCTTGGTTTGCAATGACTGCACTGCTGGCCACGGTATGATGGCCTCGTGCTTAGTTTAGCTACGCTCTCGGCCTTCAAGCTTGGTCATCATTGCAGCCCTTGCTGTCCGCGCTATAAAGGCCACGACCTTCGGTCTCGGCCTTTATTCCAGCTTGTCCATCAAGAGCTGCAATGCTGACCGCGCTGTGATGGCCTGGAGCTGCGCTACACTGCGCTTTCGGCCATCATCAGTGCTGGCAGCAACGCAGTCATTACAGACCGCGGCAGTAATGTACTATTATGTGTATATGTATGATCGCTTACTGTGGTCTTTGAGATGCTTATACCTATATAATGACAAGCCGTGTGCTCGATGGGATTCCCCATCGGACCCCTATTTAACCACCTTAAAGGATGAATTTTCATAAATCGTTTCTTATTGCTCACCTACGTTATATAAGGAACTCGTGTGCAAAATTTCATGCTTCTAGACCCACCGGTTTAATCTGTGCGTCGTCCGTAAGTCAGAGAGTTAGAGATTTATTAAGTAGATATAGGCCTGCTCTAGGTAACTAAGGCAAACTTGGGCAACTTATCGGTTCGGTGCGCCTATGAACTGCATCCATCGGGTATTGTCGGTACTCAGCATCGCGTATCGAGCCCAATTCACAATTTTGACTTCTTCTTTACGTGTGGTTAGTTACTAACCTTGTGTCAGAATTTATAAGCGTTTGACTTGGCTTCACATGCCGTCGAGAAATATCTCTCAGGCTAACCGGTTTCCCCACGACGTTTTCGTTCACCGTTTTTAAGCAAGTAATAATTATACAATACGCACATGAATCCGAAAAGTCAGAGGTGCGTGCTTTGGGTTTGGACTCGAAACCTATGACTTGGCAGTCCGACGGTCACACCACTAGACTAATATATTGATTCGCGCAATAGGTATTTAAACTATTTATGGTTTAGAACACCCATGTCTAACACTAAGAGCTCTGCCTCATTAGTGCGTTGCGTTGCGTCGTCGCAGCGTCAACGCTGCGTCGTTTTCCATATATTTTAAGTGACATGCCACATTACAGCGATGCGTCGTCGCACGCGATGTTTCAACGGATCGGCGAACGAGAGACCAAGCGGGGGGAGGGTGATGCGCCGCGCTGTCGGAGCCCCGATGCAACGACGGACGGTGTTCCACTGCTAGAGGGGCAAACGAGACTGACTGAGGTGCGTGCGTCGTCCTCTTGCGCTGCGACGTCGTGCGTCGTCGCAACGCAGGTGTGGCATACAATGCGTAGATCCGTTGCGACGACGCAACGCACTAATGAGGCATCGCCCTAACATAGTTAGTAGTATGCTTTCGTTAAACAAAAACATGATCACTACTAGACACGTCCTCACAACATTACGTGTCATGGCATCACCGCTTCCAACCTGATAACTCTTTCTTCCACTCTTACGACTCCCGCGGGAAAAAAGCTCGTTTTCTTACGAGTACCTCCATATTTCTTAAATCACGTATTTGAGGCACATCCAGCGCGAATTAGTCATCCCAGCTATGACCACTCGAACAAATTGAATTTTTCACGTCTCGCCGGATTACCTGTGCACCTAAACGGTTGATAGAATGAACGGTAATTCTTGACTGAAAGTTATATTAACTGCAAGTAAATGATAGGGTTTTCGTCTGAATTTCTATAAATCTTGATTTGATGTAATGATAGGTAATTAGTCGCTATTGGTTGGGAGAATGTCAATGCTTTTGCATAACATACATAACACACATCGAGACCCCTCCGTGCCTCGGAGAGCACGTTAAGCTGTCGGTCCCGGGTGTCATACGAATACCTATGACAGTCGTTACGGGTAGTCAGAAGCCCGAAAGTCTGACAAACGGTTTAACCTTAGGATATCGGCATTGCCCAGTTACTGGGTTGCGGAGGTCTGATGGCAGTCGCTCCGTGTAAAATACTGGTATTCAGCCGCATCTGGTTAGACTGGAAGCTGACCCCAAGATAATTGGGAAAAGGCTAAGAGGAAGACATAACATCACGCCTGTATTCCCCGAAGGGTTGGCAGAGGTGTAAAGTAACACCCTCATTTTGCGGTTATGTTTAAGTCCCATGTAAAAGGGGGCGAGCTTATTGCCATCAACCGCACACAAATTCATACTCCGGACCGCTACTGAGGAATTCCACACGGAAAAACCTCAATAACACTTTGTACGACCTGGGGATCGAACCCAGGACCTCACGATCAGCAGTCGCGCTTGCCACCACTAGACCAACAGGGCAGTTAATGTCAATGATTATGCAATATTTGAAGAATTGGATCTAAGCCGTGAAATAATTCACGGTAAGTGTTTTAGTGAAACATTGGTAGCATCGAGACCCCTCCATGCCTCGGAGAGCACGTTAAACAGTCAGCCCTAGGTGTCATACGAATATCTATGACAATCGTTACGGGAAGTCACAAGCCCGAAAGTCTGACAAATGGTCCCTTACCTTAGGATATTGTCCTGTAACTGGGTTGCGGAAGTCTGATAGCAGTCGCTCCGTGTAAAATAATGATATTCAGCCGCATCTGGTTAGACTGGAAGCTGACCCCAACATAGTTGCGAAAAAAGCTTGGTAGAACAACAAGTACTTTGTTTTAGAGATCAAACAGAAAATGATTCACTTAAGCACTTGGCTCTTGACTCAGCGGTGATAAGTGGAAACCAAAAGATAATTTAAACGAGAAGGGAAGACACTGCTAAACTGAGAAAAAACTGAAGAAGACAACGTAAAGAAATTAAAAAAAAATACAAAACAGAACAGCCTTTTAACGCCCAAACCTAAATATGAACTATATGACTGCTACAACTAGAGTGCGCGCAAGATAACTCTGCGCGCGGCCAAAATCGGAACTAGTCATGGTCCGCCATAGTGTTGCCGTTTTATTAACTTTGTCACTAGATCTGCCTGATTTTAGGAATAAAAGAAAATATAATAATAAAGATTACCTTACCATTCTTATTCACTCACGCCACATTTATCAGTTTGGTTCTTTTCCTTTGCAAATTACGTAAAAATACTAATTAATTTAATTGATAGGTAGTAAATTTAAACGAACATAACTTAGCTCAATTAAAATATAATAAACCACAAGAGGGCTGCCCAATTTTGATGCTCTCGAATATATTACTTTTCCTTAAAAAGTAGGACTTTGTATTTTTGCGATCATGGCAACATTTAGCACGCCCTCCGTCGCGCGCAGAGTTTTCTTGCGCGCACTCTAAACAGAAGACCCTTCTCATCTTTTTTTAACATAATACTAATTAACAGCAGTGATAGCCTAGTGGTGTGTCTCGAGTTAGAACACAAGGCACGCACCTCTGACTTTTCGAATTCATGTACTTATTGTATAAATACAACATGCTTAAAAACTGTGAAGGAAAACATCGTGAGGAAACCGACATGCCTGAGAGATATTTTTCGACGACATGTGAAGCCAAGTCAGAGGCCCGTGGGCGGCATAAACTCTGACACCATGTTAGTCACTAACCACAAGTTAAGAAGAAGAAGGTAATAATAATATCTGTTACTGTAACATCCCACTGCCACTACTGGGCAAAGACCTCCCCACTTAATTTCATAATAACTCCATAAAAATGCAACTTCCCAAGCCTTATTTCAAAGTTCCGCTAAACCCAAAGTACCAGGCACCCATAAAGACAAGTTAGTCGTATCGTTAGCGAGCTCATTTCCTTATTCAGCCGAGTAACCGTCGCGCAGTAAATACCGGAAAATAGAGCGACGTCCAACATAAGTATACATGTAATTGAAATGGGATAGCATAGTCAGCAAGCCAACTCTACATTAGAATAGTAATGGCAGTAGTGCAAAGAACAACTAAAATGTTTACAAGAATCGTCATTATTGACTGCCTTGTTGGTCTAGTGGTCGCAAGCGCGACTGCTGAGCATGAAGTCCTGGGTTCGATCCCCAGGTCAGTGTTATTGGGTTTTTCCATTAGAAATTTTTCAGTAGCAGCCCGGAGTTTGGACTTGTGCCCGGTTGATGGCAATAGGCTCGCCCCCTATTACATGGGGCTTAAACATAACTGGCGAAACGAGGGTGTGTTAAACACCTCTGCCGGTCCCTTCGTGGAATGTAAGGCGTAATGTTATGTTTGTTATGTTATGTTTTTCTCATAAACTGTATTACTGTACTTTATGGTTATAAATAAATAAATTCTATACAAAATATCACACCAAATAACTCACTGTGCGTCTGCACATGTCAGTAGCGAACATCTGCGCAGTGTGCTGCGTCCTTGCTGCGCTGCTAACTTCACTGTGAACTGGTGCATTAAAAAGCCTCCACGAATGACGATACTTACATGTGTCCAGCGTACCCTGGGCAATCAGCCCCGCTACCAACTTGCTGACTGGCTAATCTCTTCACCACGACATGAGCTATTGTCGTATATCTTGCACCCACACCAGAGAAAAAGACTAATACCCATATTCTAGGACGGCCTCGAAAACACTTTCAAAATTGTATTCTTACACCCATATTCTAAGACGTTCCTCCAAATCTTACTCGACTCATACTCGACTCAGGACTGCCTCGAAAACAGCTTCAAAATTTTATTCTTAGTCGCAATTTCGAGTGAACTATGAGGTTCCTCGACGGAGTCATTACGTCATAATTTGAATTATCTGCATCGCTCAAATAACGCCGCGATAAATAGTTGTAAGGATTATTGTAAGCATATTCGATAAAGTCGTCATAATTCATTTTTGTTACATACGAACTTTGGCACTTCCTTCCTTAAGGTAGGTTCCGAGATACCTTGAGTTTTACAGATGATTCCTTACCTCGACTGAGGAAAAATATCGAGTCGAGGACGTTTATGTCAACTATAACTACCGAAAGGCTGAGTCGAGGTGGAGTCGAGTCGAGTAAGTTTTGGAGGAACGTCTTAGAATATGGGTGTATGAACTTACTTAGAATGACAAGTACCTGATACGGTCAGTACAGTATATATTTTAAAGTAAAACCAACATACTGTGTAATAAATAACACGCTACTAAGAGTAATTAAATTGAAAAACATATTATTATATTCCCATGTGAGAAGAACACAACGTTAAGCCTTCCCAGACAGACGAGTAAACGTCGGCGTTGTAGTCAACGTGTCAGTACCTATGTGAAGTAGTTCGTTCTGCTTAGCCTTTTCCCAACTATGTTGGGGTCAGGTTCCTGTCTAACCAGATGCGGCTGAATACCAGTATTTTACACGGAGTGACAGCTATTAGACCTCCTCAACCCAGTTACTGAGCAATGCCGATATCCTAAGATTAGATTTTCAGGCTTCTGACTACCCGTAACGACTGTCATAGGTATTCGTATGACACCCGGGATCAACGGTTTACCGTGCTCTCCGAGGCACTGAGAGGTCTCGATGTGTAACGAATGGTCACCCATCCGAGGACTAACTGCGGCAAGCGCAGCTTAACCTTGCAAATCATATGATCCACGGTGTTAGTCGGCCACGATCCCTTTCACCTATGTGAAGTAAGTTATTAAAGTAATTTACAATTTACCAATCAAACAAAGGCTGGACACAAGTACTTTTTTGATGTGAAACATCTCATGCGGCGGTTCGGGTATGAGAGCGGCTGTTGCGTGGTGACGCTCGCGATGGCAGACACCACGGCAGACCTTCCTTACTCGGCGACTGGCTCGTCCGGAAATGCTGTAACTTATTTTTTAATTATTGTTTCTGGTTTGACATTAATTTATTTAATTACTATGTATATAATTTAACATGGAGGAATATAATGTATGGAGCGCAGCATACTTGGTGTTAAATTAACAGATCGTGTTCGAAACACAATACTGCGCTCCAAAACTCAAATTGCAGATGTGGCTCAAAAGGCCGCCCAGCTGAAGTGGGACTGGGCAGGACATGTCTGCCGTATGCCTAATGAGCTGTGGGCCCGTATAGCACAAGACTGGAGCCCTGAGACAGCGACACGATGCGAGCGGAGAAGATAGCGGGACGAGTTGGATGCCTTTCATGATAATTGGCATGAAACTGCACAGAATCGTGACAGATGGAAGGAATGGAGGGAGGCCTTTGCCCAGCAGTGGGACAGTACAGGCTAATTATAATAATAATAATAATTTAACACACGACTATTCCACACACACATGTAACATAAGTTTATAATAAACTATTTATTGCTTTTATTTTAGTAGTATTATAATTAAATATTGTACGTAACATATTTATTTATTTATCTCGTTATTGCCCGTGGCGTCAATAAGGTCCTATCTGAAAACCAGCGTTGCGACATTTTGTACTTTTTTAAATGTCGCAGCATTATGCTGAGATAGGAGCCCTTTTTGGCCTCGTGTAGGTAGTATAAATTTTTATCCTTTCTTTTTTTCTAATATTGTTTTTGTTTCTGTCACTGCCTGTATGAGTCCAGAATATATAATTTTCTTTCTTTTGTAGTGGTTAGCACTGCTTATTTGTTTTGCACAACAAATTGTTAAATACACTCCACAATTAACGAACATCATATTTATTTTCCATTTGACATTTTAACAATAGACATAGAACACACATAGATAAACCTTAAACAACAAACTTACATAAACGCATTATCTATTACTAATGACATCTAATGTTTTCTTGTCAGCTGTCAGCGGTCGCTTGTCGTTTATTTTCTTTGTTGTACTGTGTCCTAAAATTCGATTAAAATAAAATCAGTAATATTATTTAGTTATTAAGAAGGAACGTGGTAATAGAAAATATACGCAAATAGTTCCCCTTTGAGAGTTTCTTTCTTTTACCT
The DNA here is from genome assembly GCA_910594945.2 of Amphipyra berbera. NCBI lineage: Eukaryota > Metazoa > Arthropoda > Insecta > Lepidoptera > Noctuidae > Amphipyra > Amphipyra berbera. The sequence continues at coordinate 15,415,342 of OU343128.1, read as the reverse complement.
CGTTGCCACTTCACTTTCTTCGGTTTGATTCGGCTATATTTTTTTTGATTTTTTTTCTTTTTCTCATCTGCCAGGCGTCCCTCGACGGCTTATTTTTTTCCAATGCATCTTTACAGTTATTTAGATACAAAGCTGATGGTTTTTACTGCGCCAACGGGCAATGTACTTTGTTGCTTGTTGTTTTGTAGGTATTATTTGTGCCGATAAATAAATCGTACCCTTAGTAATGTAAGGACACAACTCGATATACTGAGTTTTTGAGTTTCTGTGTTAGATGGTCTCAATATCAACTGTTCTACCACTTGGCTTTCACAGAAAGAGGAAAAAGACAATATTAAAGCAAATACTGTAATTATACCGTAAAAACATCGGGTTCCCTGAATCTTTTAACACGTTTTCCCAAAAGTTGATATTTTCGAGTTGTGCCCTTACATTACTAAGGGTGCGAAATATTTTTTCTTAATTTTTTTCAATGTACGTGTGTGTGTATGTGTTCAGTGAATTGTTTTTCTTTTTTGTATTATTCGTTAACTTGATCGCGTTTTGACCCTAATCTCACCTAATGGTAAACGCAGACATGGTTTAAGATGGAGCACACGAATCCAAGTAACAGAGACATAGAGGGATTCCCTTATACCCCTCTGGCTCTCATATACACACGACGGAACACACGCTTGGCGCCGGACTTTAATGTGAGGTTGGTAGCTAGCCAGGCGAACCGTATAGGTAGATCCCACCACCAAGCGTGCTGGGTTTTGTTGAATCTTACAACACGCGTCAATTCCCAGTGTGCGGTGAGGAAGTTTTATATTCTATCCCGTTCCCACACTAAATACTTATTGTGCGATGTTTCTCATAAGTGGTGATTTCGTGAACAACACTTATAGAAGCACGACGCCTTGGATTCCATGAAGGGATCGGCAGAGGTGTTTTTAGTACACCCTCGTTTCGCCAGTTATGTTTAAATCCCATGTCATGGGGGCGAGTCTATTGCCATCAACCGGACACAAATCCAGACACCGGGCTGCTACTGAGAAATTCCTAATGGAAAAACCTGAGGATCGAATCCAAGACCCCATGCTCAGTAGTAAAGAAGAACATACATAACATCACGCCTGTATTCCCCGAAGGCGTCGGTAGAGTTGTTTTTAGTACACCCTCATTGCACCAGTTATGTTTAAGTCCCATGTAATAGGGAGCGAGGCTACTGCCATGAACCGGGTACAAATCCAAGCTCCGGTATGCTACCGAGGAATTCCATACGGAAAAACTCAATAACACTTTGCCCGACCTGGGGATTGAGCCCAGGACCTCACGATCAGCAGTCGCGCTAGCCACCGCTAGACCAAAAAGGCACTCTTATAGAAGAAAATCATCTATAATCTGCGTGACAATCGACGTCTGTCTGTCGGTACCTTAGAACACATAATTCCACTTCAACCCTCCATTTCAGTCACGTATACTTCGCTTTATAATTAAAACTACTGTTCTTTTCAGTTTAGCGCTAACTTTAACGCGTTTCACTACATTTTAACTGCAAGCTTCCTGAAAGTTGAACTTAGATGTTATAGTTAAAAAAATGCGGAAGTATGTAGTACTGTCTCGTTGATCAAGTGATGGCAAGCGCGACTGCTAAACGGGAGGTCCTGGGTTCGATCTCCAGGTCGGGTAAACCGCTATCGCGTTTTTCCGTGTGGAATTCCTCAGTAGGAGCTCAGAGTTTGGATTTATGCCCGTTTGATGGCAACATAACGGCGAAATGAGGGTGTTACTATACACCTCTGCCCAACCCTTCGGAGAATACAGGCGTGATGTTATGTTATATGTAGTACTGTTGTAAGGCAAGACACTTATCATCAACATCAGTCTTTAGCAGTCTACTGCTGGATATAAGCGTCCACTGAGCTCAATCTTCAGCCTTTCTTATACAGCTGCTATGAGCCACCTTCCAAAAATCGTCGCTCTACCTAGCCTAACGGCGTCCCACACTGCGTTTTTTGTTAGTTTACTTTAAAAGCTAATTCTACTGAGCTTCTTGTTTTAATATTGTAGGTATGTCAAATTTTGTTGTACTGCCTTTTCTCAACTATGTTGGGGTCAGCTTCCAGTGTAACCAGCTGCGGCTGACTACCAGTATTTTACACGGAGCGACTGCCATCAGACCTCCGCAACCCAGTTACCATAGAGTAACTTTGTATATTGGAGTTACTGGGCAATGCCGATATCCTAAGATTAGACCGGTTGTCTTCTGACTAACTGTAACGACTGTTACAGGTATTCATATGTTTGTATGTCAAATAACTGTAACATTTATTCCATACTAGAAAAATAATATCATATCGCTAACGCAACTGCTGTGGTCGAGAATATTTGACAGCAAATCTCATAAAGCCGGCTTCAATATCCACTATTATAAAACTCTTCTTCGACTTTATATAAAAATATTCAAAACCAACATTTTATGAGACAAGAAATAAATTACTTCCGTTATTTAGAGTTATTGGCGAGTTACGATTTGCGAGGTTAAGCTGCGCTTGCCGCGGTCAGTCTGTGGATGGGTGACCGTTTGTTTCACAACTAGACCCCTCCGTGCCTCGGAGAACACGTTAAATAGTCGGTCCCGGGTGTCATACGAATACCTATGACACTCCTTGCGGGAAGTCAAAAGCCCGAAAGTCTGACAACCGGTCTAACCTTCTTTCTTATTTCTGTGGGTCTAACCTTAGGATATCAGCATTGCCCAGTAACTGGACTGCGGAAGTCCGATGGCAGTCACTCCGTCTAAAATACTCGTATTCAGCCGCTGGTTAGACTGGAAGCTGAACCCAATATAGTTGGGAAAAGGCTAGGCAGAATATTTAGAGTTATTGGCGACACGCTTAGCGCAGTGGTTGATCGAACGCTTTCTGTGCTATGGGTTGCGGGTTCGATTCACACACGGAACAAATATTTATATGGCCTACAGACAATTGTTTTGGTACTGGGAGTTTGTGCATGTGAAGATTTGTGTCTGTAAACGAACAAAGAGTAGAGCACCTTTTCTTTAAAAAAGTAATTGAATTATAAAAAAATAAAACCCACTTCAAAAAATTAAAAAAGAATAAAATAATTGCCATATTATAAAATTAACAGTTTCAGAAGTTTTATAATATGGTAATTATTTTATTCTTTTTCCGTTTTTTTGAAGTCGGTTTTATTTTTGTTAAAATGTTTAGTTTTTTTTTTATTTTAGTGGCCATAATTAAAACATGGTTGGACCTACTAAAGACGCTGCCCGTAACATAATCATATCATCACATTGTGCGTACTGTTCGTCATTGAGAAATTCCATTGTCTATCTCCGAAGTTCTTCATCAGATCTTCACCAAATTTAAATGGGATCATTAAAGAATACTCATCAAAGAATACTCTTTCATATAAAAAAGAATTTCCCAAATTATAAATGACGGTGGTGTGAGGTAACAAACTTTAAAAAAAATATATATAATACAGCCCAATTAACAGGTTAAAAAGTCGTGTTTTTCTTTCATAAGTTACGGGAATAGCAACGTGTACTCTGTAGGCGACAACTGTTCAGTAATGAGTAACTTTTAATTGCTACACGACTGTGTCGCGTTCCAGAATATATGAATGAGGAAGTTCTTACATTTTAAGATATTATGTTTGTTGAGTTATGTATGGAACAGCAGTTTTTTTTTTCGCTATTTCAGGGTTGGTCCCATAGTGTTCATAATGATGAGTATACCTAATGACCTTTTTTCGGGTTTATGGTATACAAAAAATAAGGTTGTATATTATGATAATATATAGTACATTATGATATAAGTGTGCTATGTTGGTCGTTAAGTACGGTCGAGGCGGTATTGTGCGCGCGAGCCGCAGGCGAGTGCGATAAGCGAGTCGAGACTGTAATGATCAATGCACACGCGTATCATACGACGTTTTTCACCACAGTTGCGAGGAAAAAACAGACTTGTATTGTTATTAACTTTTAATTATTTCACAATTAGTGAAAGTACAATTCTCAAAATGATACCGAACAGTTTTTGTTGGCATTTTACAGTTTGTGTTATGGTATTGGTATACAATATCATTTTTGGTCTTAGCTGTGCTTTTTAACATGGAATAGATACACCAAAGCGAGCTGGACTTGTATTTATTTGCCAGTTCATTGAAGTAGGCCAAAAATACGTTCTCAGAAAATGACTGGGCATTTTTGCTTATTTTCCATCGTATGAAAGTTTCGTAAGTCGCTAGGTATTTCTCTCTAGATTTTGGTGGCAATAGGCTATCACATGCGCTTCGTGCCTCGATTAGTATTTCCGGCGGTGTCAAATCTACGTATTGTTCTTCTTCCCTACTTAAAGTTGACATTTTTGACAATAATCAACCACACAGCGAAAACGTTAACAAATATTTATGGAAAATGGCGTACAGGTTTCTTGAGTTTCTTTTTCTTTTCGCGCCGCACCAGCGATGCGCGCCCTGTTTGGAACAAGGGGACGAACAACATCGACATACAGCCAATATTAAAAATATAATACAGCGAATATTTTCGTATTTATAACATATCTTATTGTGAATTATGAATAATTTGCTAAAATTAAATGTTTATTATCATATTTTAATTAACACAGTATAGTTATTCTTATTATTTAACCAAAAAGTTTACTATGTTTTAGGCATAAAAACGCTTTGCTAAGATTGAAAAAAAAAATGTAAAGTAAAATTCGTAGACATATATCATTATCTGTGATACATTTTACCGGACTAGTCCGCAATAAGCTACATTACGACCCTAAAAGCGGTCCAATAAGAGCCACTGTATGAGCAAGTGTGTTGAAAAACTATTTATTATAACCTATAATATAACATAAGCTGTAGGCGTAGCACAGCTGTCGAGTTACTACCGTAAACGTAACATAATTGTGAATTTTGAATCAGAAATACTCGATCCGCACATACTATTTAATTAAATTGAAAACTATATCCATATCTATGTATGATACAAATTGTGCAGTCCCAAAAAATAAACCAAAATATTATAGGACAGTTGTAATTTCGATTCAAAATTCGCTTACATTAGCGATACTTTTACGATACTTTACGTCAAAATAATGTTCGTGCTAGGTCTACTGTTCTCTATGTGATAACACAATCTTCTCCAATAAATAAACCCAACCAACGATTACAAACCCCTTCTAAGCAATGATTCCCTTTAGTATCCTCAAGTTGTCGATCCATTCAGGGGCTTACCTCACACATTTTCACGTTCGTAGTAACCAAGAGTAAATACATACATAAACTCACGCCTTTTTCTCATGGGGATAGGCAGAAACTATACAACGCCACACTACGATCCTTACATACTACTTTGCTTTATCCAGATTCATACATCTTGTCGTACACGCACACCGGTTAAGAGTACTACGCACCTGTCCTTTGTGAAGAACATCACTAATAACAATAACATCTATGTATGTCCTTTTAGCACATCCTCTACCGGCGTTTCCACTGACATCCGCCTTATAAATTCCTTTTGTTAATCACTGTTCACTCATTCTCTCAACATGACCAAACCACCTAAGCATACTCCTTTCAGTTATTGTCACCAAATCATCTTTTAAACCGCAACTTTGTCTAATCACAACATTCCTCAATCTATCATTCAAAGTTACACCGCACATACTTCGCAAGGAACGCATTTTCACGGCATTTATTCTTCTACAAGACTACCTAAATATTTTCTCATACTTATATTAAATGTTATGTGAACTTGGACTACTATCAACATTATTGCCAAATCGCAAACGAATCACAACCAGCAGTCAGTTTTCGTTTACGAAATCTGTCAAAACGTTTAGTTTTGTTTGTGTTGTCAAACAATTTGTCAGTATTTAACATAACATCACGCCTGTATTCCCCGATGGGTAGGGCAGAGGTGTATAGTAACACCCTCATTTCACCGTTATGTTTAAGTCGGCGAGAATATTGCTATCAACCGGGCACAAATTCAAACTCCGGGCTGTTACTGAGGAATTCTACACGGAAAAACCTAATAACACTGTGCCCGACCTGGGGATCGAACCCAGGACCTCACGATCAGCAGTCGCGCTTGCCACCACTAGACCGACAAAGCATTTTATGTAAACGAAAAGTGTCTGAATGAACGGAGCGGTTTCGGTTTGATAGCGATTCATATCAACGTTTTGTTAGTAGAATTGGGTGAACACAAAGATTATTTACACCAAGTAGCAGAATAAAGTCTCAAATAAAACATTGAAATACATTACTTATCCATCTTTCTATGTTCTAAGACTTGGCTCAAGAAATAATCTACATTCACACATATTTTGTGTTGATGAAGTTAAGATTTCTTTAGAAACCAAATTTAATTTTGTATTATAATAATTTCTATTGCGATATTTTGAAACACTAACAGAAACAATCTAGAAATGTCATGAAACTTAATGAGTGACGTTTCATGCTAAAATGATTTTATCACTTTTCTTACTCTACTTCACAGAAATCTAAATTTTACTCTACTTACATACGAAGGTGGAATCTATCAGAAATAATAATAAAAACGTTTATTGTATCAAATCAAAATGCAGTAGAACATAATAAAGTAACAAAATCAAATAAGATTATAGGTCACTGTTTAGTTATTATTGGACAATTTTAGGGCAAGGCATAGTGTAATCATGGTTTGCTGTCTCCCAAACTAGGCGAAAAACCTGTATCTTGGGAGGCAGAAAATACAAAACAAAATCTTTACATAGTATAAAACAAAGTCGCTCCCGCTGTCTGTCTGTCTCTATGTATGCTTAGATCTTTAAAACTACGCAACGGATTTGATGCGGTTTTTTTTAATAGATAGAGTGATTCAAGAGGAAGGTTTATATGCCCCACATTAGTATCTACATTGCACCCGTGCGAAGCCGGGGCGGGTCGCTAGTTATATTATATAATTTTGTTGAATTTATGTGCGTGTGTGTAAGTTATTCTATAGTTAAGTATTTTAAATTTAATTTATATTGAGGCTACTTCTTTAAATAGCAGTATACCCTAAAGGATGAACGCTTGCCTTCCATGTACAAAGGTCTGAGTTCGATTCTAGCCCGAACTTGTGCGGATCAGAACTTGTTTTCACTTACGTAAAAGTGAAGGAAAACGTCGTGAGGAAGCCTGCACAAACGCGAGGGCTTAAAAAAACCAAATAGGTTTTAATCTGCCAATCCGCTTATTTTAGTCGGCCAATCCGCACCAGGCCAGCGTGGTAGATAGAAGCCTTAGGCTGGACATCTACCACAGCTGTGCGAGGAAAATTTGCGGTGCGAAAATGTGTAGCGAGGATGTGAAACGGTGTAACCCTTTCCACCAGAACTGTGCGAGGAATGATTAATGTTTAATGCGTAATGTGTTAATGTGTACAAATGAGCGGTGCGAGGATAGGTAGCGGACTCTTTTCGAATATGAGGGTGGTGTGGCGGGAGCGGTACACGTTCCTCGTAACACATTCCTCGCAACACATTCCTCGCAACACATCCCTCGCTCGCATTTCTCGCATGTTTTGTATGAACAAAAACCTCACTATGCCCATATCCACCAGAGCTGCGCAGAGCGAAGCTAGGTAAATGAACTGATTCTATTGGTGCTTACAAAACGCGTTCTTCGCTACGCAGCTTAGCACAGCTCTGGTGAATGCTTAGCTTTAACCTTTTTCATTGTGAGATAAAACTCATGACTGTCTCTTTGGTCTAGTGGTGGCAAGCGGGACTGCTAATCGTGAGGCCCTGGATTCGATTCCCAGATAGGGCAAAGTTTTATTGGTTTTTTTCGTGTAGAATTCCTCAGTAGCAGCCCGGAGTTTGGATCTGTGCCCGGTTGATGGCAATAGGCTCGCTCCCTATTACATAAGACTTAAACATAACGGCGAAATGAGGGTGTTACTATACACCTCTGCTCAACCCTTCGGGGAATACAGGCGTGATGTTATGAAACTCATGCCCAGCAGTGGGACAGTAATGGGATGATTATACCATGCACATATATGATTTTAACAGCCGTGATAGCCTAGTGGTGTGACCGTCGGACTGCCAAGTCATAGATCTCGAGTTCGAACCCAAGGCACGCACCTCTGAGTATTCAAATTCATGTGCGTATTGTATAATTATCACTTCCTTAAAAACGGTGAAGGAAAACATCGTGAGGAAACCGGCATGCCTGAGAGATATTTCTCGAGGGTATGTGAAGCCAAGTTAGAGGCCCATGGGCGGCATAAACTCTGACACCAGGTTAGTCACTAACCACACGAAAAAGAAAAAAGAGAAAGGAGACCATGCTTATCTTTAGGTGACACCCATATTGAGTGGGTGTTTTGATATTCGACTATTTAATACAGAAACATTCTTCATTGGAACCCAAAACAATTCACTCACCCTTGAAGCCGATCGGTGATAGGATATCGGATATTTTTGTATGGGCCTTCGTCCAAGTGGCGTCGGAAGATGATACGTTATATTAACTATTTAGTACATAATTAGACTCTTTGTTAAAGCCCATGGAAAAAAGTTATTGATGTATTTACAAAGGCTATATCCACCAAACGGTTCGCATCACATCGGATGGAACGGATTTTACAATCTTTAAACGATATTAAATCGTGTACACAGTATTTAAAGTCTATATTACCAAGCTGCGCACAGCACCTTGACCACGGGCGTCTTCCGAGAAAGCGATCGTAGCCGAAAGTATGCTGCGACGCGCGATCGGCTTAGTTCGTATGTCGTCGTATCCGATCGGATCCTTTCATAAATTAAAACACGTCAACGCGGTAGGAATGAAACTATTTGACTAGGCGCAGAAACAGATACGTTCGCAAGCGACTGTACGGAGCCGATCGTATGCGTCGACATCCTGACGGACGCGTTCGGCTGTCGCCGCATCCGTTCGTATCCTTTCCGATCCGATGCGATGCGAGCCGTTTGGTGGAAATCATCCCTTAGACTTAGTTTTGACTGTAACTTAGTTTTAGCTTAAACCAAACTATAGGTAGTTTGTACAGAACCTAGTTAATATTGACAATGGCGGAATTTATGCCTGGCAGGCTACTATCCATCGAATGGTTTTTTTTAAATGTTTTTTCCTGATGTTCTGCTTTTAGATGCTCCTTGCTGACCGTTTCTACATAACCGGGCAGTTATTGTGTTGGGAAGTTGTAGATATACTATCTGCGTGTCACAAAAACAAGTCTTCTTTATTTCGTGTGGTTAGTGAATTAACCTGGTGTCAGAGTTTATGCCGCCCATAGGCCTCTGACTTAGCTTCACATGCCGTCGAGAAATATCAAATATCAAATTTTTTATTTCACATAAACCAATACAGGTGCTTATGAAACGTCGAATTTAGGTGCACGATTCCAATTAGTCGTTTCCTATGGAGAAGAGCCGGCAAGAAACTCCATGGTTACTCTTTTAAAAATAATACCTTTAACAATTTCAGTGGATACAGTACAATGATTTAGGATAGTGAGAGAACAATGAAGTCCTGACCACAGACCAATGAGTAATGTAGTACTAAAAGACTTGAGTACAAAAATTAACAAACAAAAATAAAACATCTCTCAGGCATGCCGGTTTCCTCACGATGATTTCCTTCGTTTTAAGCAAGTGATAATTATACAATACGCACATGAACCCGTAAAGTCAGAGGTACGTGCCTTTGGTTCGAACTTGAGACCTATGAATTGATAGTCCGACGAAAACAAAAAAACAAGTACAATAAACAGAAAAACAAACACAAGTAGTCCCGGCAAACAAAAACAAGAGACTGAAGAGGACGCGCATAACCAGTGCGACATACGCTTCTTCAGAAAAAAAAGCAAAATTCGCGCTGGTTATGCGCGTGAGATGTGTGCCCTGCCTCGGGCCCCTCGGTCCACCTTAGCGCCTTGCTTTTATCGTGGTGCGTCTGGAGCGTCCAGTTATCTCATTTTCACGTATTGATTAAAGAAATACCACGTGTGCGAACTGTTCTGACTCAGACGCGTGCAAATGAACAATATCTATATATATATTTAAAAATGAATCCCTATTTCCCTTGGTCACGCCATAACTTGAGAGCGACTTTACCGATTGAGGTCATATTTACACAATATATTTGGTTTTGTCAATACGATGGTTCGTAACTATGCTGGGATCCAATAGGTGGCGCTGTAGTCAAATTATTTACGCGGGCACAGCCGCGGGAGAACAGCTAATTATAATATAAAAAGTGGGTTTATGTATTTGAATATTCATATTTTTATTTTATTATTTTAGCCAATAACTTTTTTCTCACATGATAGATTTTTTAGCACCCATAGAAAAAAAGTATCCCTATATCATGAGTTTTTAAATAAAAGAAGTCTCATCATCCGACGCCACTTGGACCGCCCCCCTCCGATCTCTTTTAACGATACAACGAACCGACTGAGGCTGGTTTGCACCAGCAATCATTATCTGGTTAAACACCCGTTTACTTACGAAATGTAACATGCAATGTAACCCGCAATGAAAGAATTTTCCGTCCACATTGTCGCAATGTATCATGCAATGTAATAGAATTCCCATAGTGTGGACGCCTTGCGCGCACGAACCGTGCATACTACGCGTGCGTACTACGTGCCTTTAATGTTACATTTCATGTTACTTTTTTTTTCGTTTATTTTCCAATACAAAAACTTTTACATATTTAACTTAAATCTATAACCTGCCTACTAGAATCCCGTTAATTGGGTTTATGTGTAGGCGGCTTGAGCCGTTTATCGCACTATCTTATACTTAGGTGTTAATTGAACTTACATTTATGTTACAATTAAGTACATATCAATTCCTAATTTATTTAAATTTATGAAGAAAAGAAAAAAAAATTTAGAATATTTTTACATTGTTTTGTATTCTTGCTTTGTTTTAATTTCTGCACTATGTCTTTTGGGAAATTATTAAGTATGGACGGTAGCATGTATGGCCTCGTTCTTTGTCCATATCCGTTTGTGTATTTTGGTAACATATATATTGGTAAGTATGTTAGGTTACGTAGGTTACATGGTCTCGAATTTTCAAGTAAATCACCTATATTGTTAAATTCCTCGCATATTATCAGTAATTTTAGTTTATCGAATACATTCATAACTTTACAATATCCAAATATTTTACTATAATCGTTACAGTACTGCTTTTTTATTTTAGGAGGTACAATAGTCTTTAATATAGATAGCTGTAGCTTATAAATATCTGCCAAATACGTTACAGCAGTCTGTACCCGGCTTAATACATTTTTGGAGCACACGGTTATTTAATCAGAGATTTAATGCTAGTTTACACACGCCTTAGAAGCCCATTCAAAATAAACGGGGGTTTTGATAAACATTTCTAAAGGAACCTCATATTGTCTCAATACAGATAATTTATACACTTCATTAGATCTGAATTGTAATATCATACGTCTAGATGTAAGGGCTGTTAAATGATAATGGGTGGGATTTGTTTTGAATTTAAATTCAAGTCGTTTAAAGGCATTGTATGATAATTCCTAAAAAAAACGTTTAAGCTAAACGGTTTTATCTTGCAGTATCCCTGCAGCATCAGCATTTGAGGGTTGAAGGTTGAAATTACTATAATGTTGTATTGTCATGGGAATAGAATTTGTGTGCGAAGTTTCAGGAGAATCGGTTAAGAAGAAGTAGTTGAAAAATCTGTCGCAAGATTTGAATCAAACAAATATACGAAGTGAAGTTAATTAAAACTGATTTAAAATAGTTCCAGTCTGTTTTTCCGGAACCGGTAGTTGTTGTCAACGGTGATGCTCTCATACATACATAAACTCACGCCTTTTTCCCATGGGGGTAGGCAGAAACTATAGAACACCACATGCTACGACCCTTACATACCCCTTTCGCTTCATCCACATTCATACATCTTGTCATACACGCACGCCGGTTGAGCTGGGCTGGCTGGCTTCACAAAGTTGCTGGTAGCAGCTGGAAGTAAGAGGCCAAGAACGAGTTCAGTTACGTGTATTGGAGAGGCCTATATCCAGCAGTGGACTTCTATGGGCTGTTTTTTTTGTGTCGTTAGTTCCTCTCCTGGTATCAGAGTTTATGCCCATGGGCCTCTGACTTGGCTTCACATGCCGTCGAGAAATATCTCTCAGGCATGCCGGTTTCCTCACGATGTTTTCCTTCACCGATGGGCTGATGATGATGATGACAATAGTTCCAGACCTCATGCTTGGTAGGAACCAAGCTAGAGGTCTAGAGGACTAGATCAGGGGTTTTCTAAGTGGGGGCACGCCACCCAAGGGGGGCACAGAGACCTGCAACGGGGGGCGTGGGCCACCAGTGTAGTTAAGGACCTTATTTACATATTACGAGTGTTTACGCTATAGGGAATTTCATACAAACTTAATAACATAGGTTTAAAAGTTAGTTAAGAAATTTTTCGAGTCCAGGTATCTAGATGCAACAAGTAACATTTGTTTTTTGTATAAATAGTACCCCACACTCGGATTTCTCCTGTATCGTGGGTGCGTTTACAAACACAAATCTTCACACGCACAAACATCCAGACCCGGAACAACTATCTTTAGGCCATACAAATATTTGTTTCGTGCGGGAATCGAACCCACAACCCGTAGCGCAGAAGCCGCTCGCTCAGCCACTGCACCAAACGTGTCGTCGTGTCGTGATATTTTCTGTTAAGCCAAATTGTTACTATAAAAACGCCAATAGTTCTGTTTGTGTTACTAAAAGCCAAGCTCAACAGAATCTCCTAGCTAGACGATTGTTTTAAAACATCATATTTACTTTAAAAAGCTGCTATTCTTCCAGCACTGTGCTAGTTGTTTGAAGCAAAAGTTAGTGTACACTAATAGAACGATAATGGCTGAATAACCTACATAGGGGAGTCAATTTAGTTTATGGTGTGGCGGCATCTATCGCGCCACATGCGAACTATCCTGCATCGCGATATCAGAGTTTGACACGCAGATAGTATATATACTAGTTCCCAACATCAACCGTTGGGCAGTCATACAATCCGCTCTCGGACGCCGGCCAGAGCACACGTGCTCTCGACTCCACGCCCGATCGCTGCGCGCCCCGCCGCGCACCTCTGACGTCACTGCGCGCCCCGCCACGCAGCTGCGCACACTCCGTTTCCGGTCGACGCGGCTCAGTACACTCGTAACGCTGTTACGAGTTGTGCTAACCACACGACCGCTCGATTCAAAGCTCGTCTTTTTCAAGACAAGTGGCGAACATCACTGTCTCCTCCGAGAGTAAACCGTCAAAACGAAGTAGTCCCCCTTCAGGGAAAACCACTCTTATATAGTGGTCCTCGGTGGAAACCAAACGGTGCCAACGAAACCGAGGTGGTGGGGACCCGGCACACCATTCTTAAGCCGGTAGGGGTTTGGGGTTCACCGGCCTTGGGGGATCTCCTAGTCGGACCCAACTCATAACCCGTTCTCTTCCCAGCATTCCCGAGGTAATTAATTTTACTAAGGGACTTAGGAACCCGATTGCACAATAAGATCGGCGATCGGGATTTCAAGCTTAGGGAACACCGCAGGTACACAACCTCCCTGTCTACACCCGACAGGGAGGGTTACTCATCTCCGGGTAATCCCACCCGGAGAGCTAGGTTCTTAGGCCCTTCAGGCGATATCGAACAACACAGAGTGTAGCTACCGAGTTTGTTTATGGTTTTCTTCTCGGTAGTATAACACTAGGAAAACCTTACGGGTGGGCTTTTTCGTGGGAGTTGTTCGCCCGGGGCGACACGTACGTGTCTCCTCGGGACTGGATAGGAGATAGGTCTCCCCCCCCATTAAACTGCCCCCTACTCCATCATGACGGACGCTAGTATACTAGCGGCCGTCAAGGAGCTTCTTCACCAAGATAAGGCGTTCGCAGCGGCGTACAGCCTGAAAATCTTCGGGGTTCCCTTCAGGAACTCCGCTGATTGCCCTCAGTCACCTGAGCTTAGGCGCGATGCTCAATATTCGAGCATTCGTATCGATGACGGAGTTAACTCCGTATCATCCAACTCGTCCGGTAAACCGCCCTCAGCGGTAGTTGCCCCGGCCCCGTCCGTTCGACCGCCCTCAGCGGTAGTTGTCCCTGCCCCGTCAGTGCAACCGCCTTCCGCGGTAGAAGCCCCGTCCGTCATGGACGTTTGCGGCCCCTCTTCTGAGTCCGACTCCGAGTCGAACTCAAATAATGACTCGTCATCCTCCTCTGAAGGCTACACGCTAGTAGCCGGCAAGGGGAAGAAGCGCGCGCGTAAGACGCAGTCTGCCCCGACCGATCTCCCCGCTAAGGCCCTTAAAACGGTCACAGCGTCCCCCGCGACCCCCGCGACCCCCGCGACCCCCGCGATCCCCGCGACCCCCGCGACTCCCGCGACCTCCGCGAATCCCGCGAAACCCACTAAACCCTCAGTTCCGAGGAAAGAGCCCGCTCCACCGCCTGTGTTCATTCAGGACAAGGCTAAGTGGATGGAAGTGGGTCGTCTGTGCACAGCACAGAAGATCCACTTCCTGAGCGCGCGCTCTACCCCTCAAGGCATCAAAGTCATGGTGCAAAATTCTACAGACTTTCGCAACATGACGCGATTGCTCAAAGATATGAAGGTGTCCTTCCACACCTACGCCCTCCCCGACGAGCGTCTCCTAAGGGTAGTCATTCGTGGCATCCCCCTGGGAGTTACCCCCCAAGATGTTCTTGAGGACCTTCAGTCCCAGAACGTTCCCGTCTTAGAAGTCCACCGCATGCACCGCGGCAGAGGTGGCGCCCCCTATGAGATGGTCCTCGCCGTCTGCGAACCATTGGCCGAATCAAAGGCCATTTTCAATATCCGAACCCTCTGCTACGCTACCGGTATCGTAGTAGAGCGCCCCAACAAAGGCGGCCCTCCAGGGCAATGCCATCGTTGCCAATTATATGGCCATTCGCAGCGTAACTGCTACGCGACGCCCAGGTGCGTTAAGTGCCTGGGCGCTCACGGCACGAGCGACTGCAGCAGGCCAAAGGACAGGGCTCTGTGTACAGAGCCCCCAAGCTGCGTACTGTGCGGCGTGGAGGGTCACCCAGCGAATTATCGCGGGTGCCCCAAAGCGCCAAAACAGCGCAGCCCTAAGCTGGCTCAGCGCTCGGCCGTTCGCCAACAGAGGGAGAGCTACTCCATAGCCCCCCTCTTGTCCTCCCATATCCCCGACCGCCTCAGTCCACAGAGGCCTTCCCCCTGGAACATGCTGCAACACCAGCAGTCGTTCCCAGCCCTTCAACAAAGGCGCCCACCACCACCTCCGAGCGCGGTTCCCACCGCCCCGCCGGTGGTGGCGGCAGCTATTCCCCCGCAACAACCTATTGTCGCCCCAACCACAATGCCGGCTGCCTCACAGCGACAGGCACAAATTGCACCACCGGTCCACCATGCACCGGCCCCCGTAACACCACCCAGGCCCTCAGCACCCGCGGCCCCCATCCCCTCACTCATGGCCACGAAAGTGTTTTTCCAAGACACTCTTCCCAGCCTGCTCAAATCTTTGTCCTCCTGCAATATGGATTGGGCACAAAATATGATTTCCGCTTGGAACGCCACTCAAGGCAATCCAATCGCGCGTATCAATGTCCTCCGCGATTTTGAGGACATCCTTAACCAACTTATCTCGCTACCCTCTAATGGATACTGAGACCAACAATAGAATCAAACCGCGATCCCTTAGGTTAGGTTTCTTCAACGCGAATAGCGTAGCCGGTCAACGAGATGAGATCGCAATCTTTCTGCGTGATCATCAAATTGACATATTTCTAGTACAGGAAACGTTTCTGAAGCCCCACAATAGGAATCCTGGAATTGCCAACTACAAGTTAGTTCGCAACGACAGGACCCGTTGTGGCGGCGGTGGTACCCTCATATACTACAAACGTTCCCTGTACTGCACCCCGTTAGACCCCCCTCCCGATCTCCAGTATCTGGAAACCTCTATCTGTCGGTTAGGCATGACAGGACATCAGCCGATCACTATCGTGTCGGTCTACAACCCCCCGTCTAGTCTGAGACTTCCTCTCGAGAGCGACCTTAGAGCTCTATTCGATCTCGGCGGAGGCTCCGTTATCATAGCGGGCGACCTCAACGCCAAACACATCACTTGGAGCTGTCACTCCAATAACCCGGCCGGCCGGACACTCGAAGCACTGAGCCCTCTGCTCGACTTCGATGTGATAGCCCCCATGTCCCCCACTCACTATCCCGCCAACGTTGATGACAGACCCGACATACTCGACATTGCGCTCCTAAAGAACGTAGGCCTCGCCATACGCTCGATAGGAACGCATGAAGAGTTAGACTCTGACCACCGACCCGTTGTCCTAGACCTGGGTCCCCGGGGCGGTCCCCCGGATCCCGGTCTACCCGCGCCTACTAAAACTATCACGGACTGGCGGAAGCTAGAGGAGCGTCTCAAGTCTCCGTCGTCCGCACATTTAGATTCAATCCCCGACAACATAGTGACAATCGCCGACACGTTGGGCGCTATCGACTCCCTCACGGGTCACGTACAGTCCGCGGTGAACGAGTGTTCACGACAGATTCCAGCGGTGGAAGATCACCGCTGGAAACTGCCTGACGATGTGCGTGAACTGTTGACGGAGAAGAATGCGTCCGTACGCGCGTATGACACTTTTCCCTGCGAAGGCAACCGCCTCCATATGCGTTCTATGCAGCGTGCTGTAAAGAAACGCATACAGGAGGTTAGGGAGTCCCGCTGGGACAAGATGTTAGGCGAATTAGAGCCATCCCATCTCGCTTTCTGGCGTTTGCAACGCGCCCTCAAAAATGAATGTGTAGCCTCTACTCCCCCTCTCAATCGTCCGAATCAAAGGCCGGCCTTTGAAGACGACGAAAAGTCCGAATGCCTAGCCGACAGTCTAGAAGCCCAGTGTACGCCCAGCGCATTACCAGTAGACCCGGTCCATCTGTCCCAGGTGGATACCGAAGTCGAACGTAAAGCCGCTCTCCCCCCCGTAGAAGATCCTGATGATCCCCTGCCCCCTGTCACCGCGGATGAGGTGCAGGCGATAATCAAGAATCTTAAGCCCAGGAAAGCCCCCGGTCTCGATGGCATCACGAACAAGGTGATTAAACTCTTTTCCGCCCAGCTCATAGTGCTAATGACCGCCATCTTCAATGGCGCTCTTAGCAATAACCTCTTTCCGCAAGCTTGGAAACAAGCCACAGTTATAGGCATCCCCAAACCCGGCAAACCCAAGTGTGAGCCGTCCAGTTATCGCCCCATAAGCCTTCTCAATTCGTTTGGGAAGATTTATGAGCGTATCATTTATTCGCGTTTAAAGGGATTCGCATATTCCCATAACCTCATTCCCGACCAGCAGTTTGGTTTTCGTCCCACCCACTGCTGCACTAGGCAACTTCACCGTATTGTCGAACACATAAGCTCCGGCTTCATGTTTTCATACAAGACAGGCATGCTGTTCTTCGACGTAGCGAAAGCCTTCGACAAGGTCTGGCACAACGGTTTATTATATAAACTGTACCAATTCAACGTGCCAGACCGTCTCGTGCTCATCATTCGAGACTTTCTGTCGGATCGCACCTTTCGCTACCGAATAGACGGCACGCTTTCGTCTCCACATCCGATCCGAGCCGGAGTCCCTCAGGGCTCCGTGCTAGCCCCCCTTCTGTTCACGCTGTACACCAGCGACATTCCCACTCATGGCAAGGCCCAGTTGGCACTTTTCGCCGACGACACGGCTATTTACTACACGGGTAGTGACTTAAAATCGATCTCTCGCATCTTACAGACCGCAGCCAACCGCCTCGGCGCTTGGTTTCGGAAGTGGCGTATCGAGGTGAATCCCGAAAAGAGCGCAGCAGTTCTTTTCGAGAGGCACGGCGATAACCACTCGCGTTGTCCCCCAGTAGTCATGTTTGGAAAAGAGATCCCTTGGGAACTGAGCGTCAAGTACCTGGGGGTTATCCTAGACCACCACCTCTCGTTCCGGCAACACATCAAAAAGGTGCACGCTCGCGCCTCTTTTGTTGTGGGCCGGTTACACCCCATGATTAGGGCGCGCAGTAAGCTCTCGCTTAGAAATAAGTTGAGACTTTACCTGACGTGCATTCGCCCCATATTAACCTACGCCAGCGTCGTGTTCGCACACGTTAGGCCATGTCGCTTTAAAGCATTCCAGATCTTGCAAAACCGCGTATTGCGCAGAGCCACGGGCGCTCCGTGGTATATGCGCAACGTTCAGCTTCATTTAGATTTAAAAATGCCAACGGTAAGGCAATATCTCAAACGCACGTCTAAGCGTTACTTCGACCATGCCCCGAGGCATCGGAACCCCCTCGTGACCGCCGCGTCCGATTATAAACCCTCCCAGATTAGCATAGTCCGCCGTCCCCGGCATGCGCTACTAGAGCCCGATGATGAGATCACCCTCCTCCAGGAGGCGAATAAATCGACTAGCACAATACACATACACCGCCGCCGCCGACCGGCGTATCGCCCTCGCCGACGAGGCCCCTCGCGACGTCCCACCGCCGCCGCCCCCGATCCACCGTGCTCACCCGCCGCAGCCGCGGAGCCGGTCGTCCCTTCTGACTCCGCGCAGTCACCATGACGCGAGAATACAGCCCTCATCAAGCTGTCGTATCCCTCCCAGTCCTCTTGCATTCGGCACCCTAAGAGTTCGAGTCCCCCCTTGGGGACGCTCTCAGAGGTGTCGCTGCTATAGTCATAGCCATGATGTTACTGTAGTTAGCTTTGCGTAGTTAGCTAGGTAGTTAGATAGTAGGTATTGGTTCGGAGACCCCTCTGGTCTCGCCAATAATAGCCAGGTTACGTAGAAAAGGTCCGCAAGACCATCTACAAGAGTCGATTAGGAAAAAAAAAAAAAAAAAAAAAAAACAACCGTTGGGCAGTGGCCCGCCAGGCACAAGACTCCGCCTGGTAGGAGGATAATATATCTAATTATATCTCTAAAGCCTTAATGTTTGGTAAAAGGTTGACTGATGTTACTTTTTAACCAATTTCCAAAAAAGGAGGAGGTCAATTACGGCTGTATGTTTTTTTTTTAATTTTTGTTACCTCACTACCACCTCATTTATACACCGATTTGAAAAAATATTTTTTGTTTGAAAGAGTATCCTTTCGAAATGGTCCCATTTAAATTTGGTGAAGATCTGGTGAAGAACTTCGGAGATAGACAATGGAACTCCTCAATGACAAACAATACGCATAATGTTTGTTATTGTATAAGAGCTGTGTTACAATTTTGGTGTACAATAAAGTATATTCTATTCTATTCTATTCTATTCTATGTTACAAGCAGCGTCTTTAGTAGGTCCAATCATGTTTTAATTAATGCCACTAAAATTTAAAAAATTAAGAACATATTATTAAAAATAAAACCGACTTCAAAAACCAAAAAAAAGAATAAAATAATTACCATAATTATTATAAAATTACCTAACAGTTTCAGAAGTCGGTGCCTTCAATTTTGTTCAGCGTGGATTAGCATCGACCTCTGAAACTGTTAATTTTATAATAATTATGGTAAGCTCACAAGTAAAGTTTCTGTAATATGTTTTTAAGTACCTAATGTATGTGTTTATGTTTACATAGATTATGATAAACAAAACTACAAAATGTATTGTTAAAGATAATTTTAAGTACCTACCTACTAGTATTTTACTCTGATGATATATATCTGACTTATTATTATGTTGCTGTGCCCTTACCGGGCCTCGTGTTGAATCTTACTATATTTACTATGTAACACCAATGTAACACATGAATGCAATAAAGAACTTGAACTTGAAATGATTTTATATTTTTTTTCGGTTTTTTGAAGTCGGTTTTGGTTATGGTTATCTCTGTTCGATAGAGACTATACTTATAACTATTTGTATGTAACTTTTACATATAAAAATGAGCAATGTACATTACAGTACAGTCAACATTAACAGTAACTGATGATTAGTCAAAGTTTCAAAACTGTCTCGAAAATTGTCAAATTGCCTCGTTGATCTAGTGGGAGTAGGCGCGACTGCTGATCGTGAAATCCTGGGTTCGATCCCCAGGTCGGGCAAAGTGTTATTGAGTTTGGATTTATTTGTGCCCGGTTGATAGCAACCGACTTGCCCCTTATTACATGGGACTTAATAAACATAACGGCGAAATGAGAGTGTTACTATACATCTCTGCCCAATCCTTCAGGGAATACAGGCGTGATGTTATGTCATATGTTTCAAAATTGTTTAAAGAATAAAAAATTGCAAATTATTGTTTTTGTTAACGACTAACGATACAGTAGTGAATTTTAAAGAATAGTATTATAGTAAATGTGGGCAAACAATTAACACCTCAGATAATGAATTTTGAAATTACAAAGTATATATAGACTTTTGCTGTTGACTGTACACCGCATACGTTATTTTGTATATCCAGTGTAATTTTCCATCATTAAGTATTCATTTGTTCATAAACTTTTGAACCTTTTTTCCAAACATAAACATTGAGTTTTTGTACCCTACCTGTCACTGTTCACAGTAGGGTTGCCAACACTGTATTCTGGGTCTGCGTACTAAATACTATTGAAAAAAATATATAGTACGCAAAAATCTTATTGTGTTATTTTAATAATAATAATCACTTTGAAAATAATAGTCTAATAAAATACTTAGCTTCAAACGCTATGTACAATCGCAAAACTTCCTCGAGTGATTCTTAAGGTAGGTCCCGATGTACCTTGAGTTTGACAGATGATTCCTTACCTCGACGGAGGAAAAATCTCGAGTCGAGGATGTCTATTCAAACTATAACTAAAAATAGTATTGAGGAACGCTGACTCGAGGTGGAGTCAAGTGGAGAAAATTTGAAGGGATCGTCTTAGAATATGTGCTTACTATTTCAGTTGGATGGATCAATCTTTATTTTGCAACACCGAAACGAATAACAAATAAATCCCTTACTGTAAAATTATGAATGTACTATCTATTATCTACCTACTGTACTACCTCTGTCTTTTTTTACTATCATTACATAGTATAAAGTCGTTCCCGCTGTCTGTACGCTTAGATCTATTAAACTACGCAACGAGTTTTAATGCAGTTTTCAGCAATAGATAGAGGAAGGTTTATATTATTATTATATGCCCCACATTAGGATCTACATTGTATCCGTGCGAAGCCGGGGCGGGTCGCTAGTTAAAGTATAAAATAGTTTTTTTTTAAGTGTACCTACTATATTTTTTATAGCTTATTCTGAAATATACTAAAATCAACCAAAAAAATATGTTGGCGACCCTAGTTACCGTGAAGTTGTCGCAAATTAAAAACTTTATAGCTACAAAGTCGTATGTAAATTCGTCCATGTTAGGTCCCACCCGTTCTACCTATTTATTTTATAAATTAAATTCTCATTAAAAGTTTCATAATTGGAAGTAAAACAAACACGAGTCACAAGTTTTGACATGATTTGTATTACTTTTGAAGATTATTTCAAAGGGTTTTTGTGTGGTTATTTTTGTACTGGGTTTGCTAAGAATATTACGTACCATATGGGCCACCCTTCATGTGGGTGTTCCAAGAGGCAACTACATGTCAGGTAGAAATACAACAGTGACCTTACCTCTCTGGTTTCATTCATAAAATCCCACACAGGTTTATGCATTGTTATAATTGGACGTAGTTAAGCGAAAAGGATCCAACCCACAAAATTATCGAAAATGAGTTATTTATATCAAAATACTCCTTAAACTTCTTAAGCCAAACTACACATAATAACCTTTTAACAAGTAAAATATTATACATTTGTCCCTTAATTACAATAAAACCAAGAAATTTTAATCAAAAAACCAATGAAGAAATACAGTCTAAACTTAAAATTGAATATCTCATAACGTGTGGGTTGGATCCTTTTCGCTTAACTACGTCCAATTTATGCCAGAAAACTGATTGTGGCACACAAGTTCAGATCTACATTTACTTACAACCTTCTTCTTAATTATTCTTACCTTATACGTAGGTATTACAGTAGGTATATCATTAAATTCATACTCATTATTTTATAATCATAACATCACGCTTATATTCTCCGAAGGGTTGTGCAGAGGTGTATAGTAACACCCTCATTTCGCCGTTATGGTTAAGTCACATGTATTAGGATGCGAGCCTATTACCATCAGCTGGGTACAAATCCAAACTCCGGGCTGCTACTGAGGAATTCCACATGGAAAAACCCAATAACACTTTGCTCGACCCGGGGATCGAACTCAGGATCAGCAGTCACGCTTGTCACCACTAGGACCAACGAGGCAATTCTAAGAATAGTACGAACGATATGGGGCTCCTCATGTGGGTGTCCCAAGATGCAACTACATGTCAAGTAGAAGCACAACAGCGACCTTACCTTTCTACTTTCATTCATAAAATCCCACATAGGTTATTCATTGTTTTAATTTACGCCAGAAAATTATTGACTGCTTCTTTGGTCTAGTGGTGGCAAGCGCGACTGCTGATCGTGAGGTCCTGAGTACGATCAACAGGTTGGGCAAAGTGTTATTGGCTTTTCCGAGTGGAATTCTTCAGTAGCAGCCCGGAGTTTGGATTTACGTCCGGTTAATTGCAATAGGCTCGCCTCCTATTATATGGAACTTAAACATAACGGCGAAATGAGGGTGTTAATATACACCTCTACCCAACCCTTTGGGGAATGCAGGCGTGATGTTACAGCTAGCTACAGCTACAGCTAATCTTACAGCTAGTTCACACAGAAACTGTTTACAGGACCCGTTTTAGCGGATCCGTTTTTATTTTGGTGATGGCGCCTGTAGTTATATGAGCGAGTTTACATACACGATAGTATTCCGAATCCAGTAAAAAAATATTGGATCCGTTATTTTTATCATATCCTGCCTGTCAGATGCGACGCAGCTGCCATTTGTTTAAACTGATCCGTCGGTACAGATGTGAACAACACATCCAGTACCGACGGATCCGTTAAAACTGATCCGCTATGTGAACGGGCTCTTAAATAGAAATCGCATTCAACTGTTGGTATTTTTTTCAGATATTAATAGTGTACTTTTTTTATTTCAGTAATAATGTATAGTTGCTTGAACAATAATACCTACCTCTTCATTCAGCTTAAGGTAAATACATTTATTTCATTCCAAAGAAACTACTTAGGTACATATTTAAGAAAATTGTATCATGCTAAATTTACCTCGTGGGTCTAGCGGTGGCAAGCGCGACTGCTGATCGTGAGGTCCTGAGTACGATCCACAGGTCGGGCAAAGTGTTATTGGGTTTTTCAATTGGAATTTAACAGTAGAAACCTGGAGTCTGGATTTGTACCCGGTTGATGGCAATAGGCTTGCCGCCTATTTCATGGGACATAAACGTAGTAGGTATTGGTTCGGAGACCCTTCTGGTCTCGCCAATAATAGTCAGGTTACGTAGAAGAGGTCCGCAAGACCATCTACAATAGTCGAATAGGAAAAAAAAAATCGGCGAAATGAGGATGTCTATACACCTCTGTCCAACCCTTCGGGGAATATTTGTTATGTAAAATAGAAATCGCATTCAACTGTTAGTACATTTTGTCAGATATTAATAGTATACTTTTTTATTTCAGTAATAACATATAGTTACTTGAACAATAATACCTCTTCATTCAGCAAAGAAACTACTTAGTTACTTATTTAAGAAAATGTTCTCAAGCTAAATCCACATCTACCTTAATACTTTGATATATTGTCTATGGTTCACGGGTTAAGCACAACCATTATTTACTTAGATAAAGAGCTATGAACATTTCAACCACTTTTGTACTTAAATCCTGTCTATTATCTGCTATAGTCTTCATAATTGTACACAATACAGGCTGATCATTATTTTTTCGCATTTCGTCGCTGCGCCTGCAAAATCCACTATTTTTTTTTTTAATCGGTCTTTTATGCTATTTTATAAAACTTCTCAAGCCACGTGCACCTGTAAAATCCGTTTTCTAATAATTTATTTTTCTATCTTCTTAACCAAATAAATTATTAGAAAACGCAGGCGCAGCGACGATGTGTTGGTTCGATTCCCAGATCTGACAAGAGACTATGAAAATCTATGAATGCAGTATTTCTTACTTTTAAAAGTAAAATTAAGGGCCAATCCACATCTGACGGAAGATACGTCGCCGATCTTCCGTCACGTAATTTACTCGAGGAATTTTAGTAACGCATTTTCGATCAAATGTGTACGGTGTGAGATGTTTATATGGAATTATGTGTACCGGCGGAAGATTGGCGACGTATCTTCCGTCAGATGTAGCTTGGCCCTAACTCTCCTTTGTGTTAAATAGCGGCCCGTCCCGGCTTTGCCGTGGTGGACATTTCCCCCGTTTTTGCAACATTTTTCATTCTTGCTCCGCTCATATTGGTCGTAACGTGACGTTATACAGCCTCAGCGTTATAGTCCTCGATAAATGGACTATCCAACACAAAAATATTTTTTCAATTCCAACCAGTAGTTTCTGAGATTAGCGCATTTAAACAAACAAACAAACTCTTCAGCTTTATAATATTAGTATAGATTAGCTACTTTTATTATTTAAAGTACTCATATCCACCATGACCACGTATTTTGGGACAACTGGTATATTATTCTTTCTTAGCAACTCTAAACGCGTGTGATATAATACATATTATTCGAGTTTTTTTTGGCAAACTGTGTGTAATTTATTTAATAGCTACCATAGACCGTAAGTACGTGTTCATCAAATCTCGAGATCTTCTCGTATAAAAAGGTTACCACGGATTTCTTTGCATGACTGTACCTTTTATTTAATATATTGGCCCACAATGTTCTGTTGTTGTTTTACCTAGCCTTTTCTTCTTGGGGTCAGCTTCCAGTCTAACCAGATGCGGCTGCATACCAGTATTTCTGACTGTCATCAGACCTCCACAACCTAGTTACTGGGCAATGCCGATATCCTAAGGTTAGACTGGTTGTCAGACTTTCGGGCTTCTGACTTCCCGTAACGACTGTCATATGTATTCGTATGACTTCCGGGACCGACTGTTTAACGTGCTTTGCGAGGCATAGAGGGGTCTCGATGTGTAACAAATTGTCACCCATCCACAAACTGACCGCGGCAAGTGCAGCTTAACCTAGCAAATAGTATGATCCGTTCGGTTGGTAATTAGCCACGAGCTTTTAAAGAGAAGTGTTAACTTTTTATGTAACATGTCGGGTTAAAATATGAATTAAGCCTATAATATTGAATAATTAACCGTCAAATGATTATCTATGATGATTCGTATAACGTAGATACGATATAATTATATTTACAATCGTACAGTGCTTTGGATAATATAATAAGGGTTACAATCCCCGGCCCCGTATAAAAATTTGGGGCCCTTAGGAAGGTAAAGATTTCACACAAAAGAAAAAAAAAAATTAGCATAATTTTAAAAGAAATATTTATTCATCATAATTATCTATCTGTCACTTTTTCCAGAATTTTTACAAACAATTCAAATTAAATATACACTCTCCTTGCCTTTTTTTCGGCAAACTGATTTATTAAATCATTTATAGCTGATAATGACTTTAGTTTTTCTAAAGTTTCGTCTCTATGGACAATAGTGACAGGTCTGACAGTCGTTCATGACCCATCGAAGTTCTTAGGTAATTTTTTATCAGTTTTAATTTTGAAAAACTTTGTTTTTATAAATTTTTACTTACGCACGTTGGGGGTATAATTGATACGGCAGATACGGCGGTAGCTCCGCCCCTGGCCAATGGTAGCGGTCATTGGGAAGCTACTGTGCAGTAGTGAACGTTCACGGAATGCTTACTCCCATCAACTTCGAGTCCTGAATCGATCGAGTTTGATTCGAATTTCTGTCAGTTCGTAATCTTTTTACCCCGTGATACGAGTTAGAATATAAAACTTCCTCACTGCACATTGGAAATAGACGCGTGTTGTATGATTCAACAAAATCAGCTCGCTTGTTGGTAGGATCTATACGGTCCGCCTGGCTAGCCTCCTCACATTAAAGCCAAGCAATTTACTTGTTCCGTCGTGATTATGTGAAAGCCAGAGGGGTATAGGGGAAACCCTCCACATCGCTGTTCCTTGGATTCGTGTGCTCCATCTTAGACCCTGTCTGCGCTTACCATCAGGTGAGACTAGGGCCAAACGAGACCAAATCCAGCATACAAAAGTTGCATAGACATTTATAAAAATAAACGGCTATTTTAAATATTTGTTAGTTTCATCTCGAACCTCAGAACGGTCGTGCAGTTTTGTTGATTTCTAGAGTAACACTAATTCAAATCAAACTCGATCTCATATCACATCTCTTTTGTCGCATCTTTTTGTTCAGTACTGTGTGAGCTTACAAAGGGGTACGAGTTAGCAAATTACGAAAACTACAATAGTTTTTGTGAGCTTGCAAAACTGAATAGTATATTTGTCTTTTTTTCTACATCATCCTCTTGCCCTTATCCAACTTATTTGTGGTCGGCGCAGTATGTCTTCTTCTTCCATACTTTTTCTATTAGCCGTCATTTCAGTAGTCACCCCCTTCGAGCTATATCATCTTTCACACTATCTATCCATCGCTTCTTTGGTCTTCCTCTACTCTTATAACCATCCACATTCATACTCAATACTTTCCTCACGACGTGTTCCTCGTTCCTCCGCATCACATGCCCCTACCATGACAACCGGTTTCCAGCAACTTCTCAGTCAGAAGAGAAAAGCAAAAAAGGCGGTAACAGTTTCCTGGGCTAGGGCACAGGCAGGAGAAGGCTGGCTTTGTCTTTTTTTTTGCGGGTGTGTAAGAGAGATAGAGTTTAGCGAGCTCACAAAAACTATACTGCTGTTTTCATAATTTGCGAAGTCGTACTGGGGATTCTAGTAAATAAAAGAAAACAGCGATGCCACCATATTATATGTATCTAACCATTTAATAAATACACAAAACATTCTTATTTCATAGAGACAGTCAATTTCTACATTTATAATAAGTTATTAATTTATTTATAATCCGTTTTCTCGATGGTAAACTTATGTTAGCCAAACATTCATTTAATCAAATAGTAACAATATTTTGAAACGTATTTTCAGGTACCAAGAGAATAAAATTTAGAAAAAACTTGAAAAAAATAATTGCTAACGTTTTTTTTACAAAGTTTGATAGATTTATACAATTTTTTTTATTACATATAGATTATAATTTAAAAAATAAAGTATGCCAGCCTTTTTTATAGAAACAGTTTGTCAGATATAATTATTCTTCTAAATAACATGTTTATATTTCGTGAAAATATTTAATTGACAAGATATTTTTTTTATATTTTTTATGTACCACTATAAAAGATAACACGATTGTAAATGGAATATATTGAAATAAGCTTGATTTTCATATTATTTAAATAATATAAATGTTTATTAAAAAAATAGTTTTTCTAAAATTAATCAAACTCAAGAACGGCATAATTCCTTTTTTTGGTTAATTTTATCACATTTTTGGGAATAGAATTAATACAAAATAATTGGAAATTCCTATACAAAGTTAGGCTTACATTTAATTTATACTTATAATAATTTCATTTACATTCTATTTGAAAATCGAGCTTACTCCCCGGTAGGTACATGAAAGATTTGTTAGATACTGGGGTAATGTGTCAAATATGTTACGTATAGATAGGTAATTTACAGGGATTCAAGGTAATAACCGTCGTCAGGATTTTGCTGTGATCGCCTGAAGTTGTCCATCTGTAAGATAAATAAAATATTAATTTAATTTTTGCCTGGCCTTTTCCCAACTATGTTGAAATCAGCTTCCAGTCTAATCAGATGCGGCTGAATACCGTCAGTCTATAACCAAGAAGTTGGGCAATAAAATAAAATATTGCTAATGGAAATAAAAAAAACCAATAACTTTGTAAAAAAAAATCTCTCGCCCTCAAAACTACCGGCGCCATTCTCGATTATTTTTATAAAAGTGCAGTTTAGTTGGAATCAATAGTGACTCATGTAGAACACTGACATTTGTGCCTCTCTCTATATATATGTATGCAAAAATCGAAAATAGTAAGCTAAGAAATATCTTAATGTATTAGTTAGTATAAAACAAATTAGCTGCCGCTGTCTGTACGCTTACATGTTTTAAAATACGCAACGGATTTTAATGCAGTTTTCAGCAATAGGTAGAGTGATTCAAGAGGAAGGTTTAGGTTACCACCACATTAGTATCTATATTGCACCCGTGCGAGGCCGGGACAGGTCGCTAATATTATATATTTTGTAGTAATACTAAACTATATTGTAGCATAGAAGCTGAAGTATCAAAGACATAAATAACAACGTTAAACTTTCGCACTAGGTACATTTCCCACGTGGAAGTCAAAGTTCCCATAACTTCGCAAAACTTAATCTCAACTCAAGTTTTTACCCTACGATGCACACTGCATCATTATGCCCCGCTAATTCACCTCAATCCATTCATAATTCAACTTTTGCAAGCAATGAATAATTCTTACCCAATGTTTGAAGATGTTTCGAAGTTTCATCTTCATTACCTCCCGGGCGGCGGCGCCGTCCTCGCGATCGTAGACACCTACAGACATGGATAACGATGTATTTTTTATAACCTTCGGTGTTTGGCTAGCCGCTAGACTAATAACAGACTAAGTTTGTATTGGATGGTATAAGTTTTGATTCTCATAGGAACGTCAGTTTAGTTGTTAGTATTTTTAATGTGGAACATCTAATGCGTAGCGACGCTCGTAATTCTTCGGCTCTCTTCGATTTGATACGGCCAGTTTATTTTTATTTTTAACCAAATTATTTTCGACAAAATGACTGCCTTGTTGGTCTAGTGGTCACAAGCGCGACTGCTGAGCATGGGGTCTTGGGTTCGATCCCCAGGTCGGGCCAACTGTTATTGGGTTTTTCCATTAGGATTTTCTCAGTAGCAGCCCGGAGTCTGGATCTGTGCCCGGTTAATGGCAATAGGCTCGCCCCCTATTACATGGGACTTAAACATAACTGGCGAAACGAGGGTGTACTAAAAACACCTCTGCCGAACCCTTCGGGGAATGTAAGGCGTGATGTTGTTATGTATGATTTTCGACTTTTCACAGCTGCCAAGAGATCCGCGATGGCTTCATATTTTTTGTTTTAGAATTGGTTTTAGCTGTTGAAGCTACAGATTTAATTACGTATCCACTAGGTATAATGTAATCAACAGTTGGTAGCACCTTGTAGCCCGATTGGATTACAGAGGTTTCCTTTTGACCCCATTATGTTTATTTTTAAGTTCGTTATGATCGCTACGTACTGTCATTCTCACCAATTCGTGTATGGCATCGTCACCAGATGGTAGCACGTTGTTAGCCCAACTGGCGGTCATGTCGTATCTTCTCCTGACCCCACTGTTACAATATCTTATTAATGCTACGGACTATCATTCTCACCTCCGTCCCTGATAGTTAAGATGTCGTCACCAGATAGCAGCACGTTCTACCCCGAGTGGGGCTACAATTAGGGATGTCCCCCTAACCACACTATCATTATATTTTATAATCACTACGTACTGTCATTCTCCCCTCCATCCCTGATAATTATGAAGTCGTCACCAGATAGTAGCACTTTCTAGCCCAAATGGGGTACAATTTGGGATATCCCCCTAACCACACTATCATTATATTTTATAATCACTACGTACTGTCATCCTCACCTCCATCCCTGATGGGTATGATGTCGTCACCAGATGGCAGCATGTTGTAGCCCGAGTGGGGATACCCGGGGTGCGGGGGTGTCTCCTCCTGGCCGAGTTGGTGACGCAGCACCATATCCTGAGTTGATAACTGCTAAACAAAAAATAAAGAACAAAATGTTAATTTACATAATCATCTTCTTTAGACGACTCCTTTTGGAGCAATGGCTGATTGATTGGATTTCTGCCCTTGAAGTAGCGAGTTCGATTCTTGGACGGAACAAATATTTTAATGGTCTACAGATAGTTGTTGAGCTGGTTTATTTATGTAAGATTTGTGTTCGTAAACGCATCTTCGAAACAGTAGAAATCTCAGTACTAGGCAAAATTTGACAAAAAAATCCCACTTCTTTACATCTTCTTTATATAGTATAAAACAAAGTCGCTCCCGCTGTCTGTCTGTCCCTATGTATGCTTAGATCTTTAAAAACACGCAACGGATTTTGATGCGGTTTTTTTAAATAGATAGAGTAATTTAAGAGGAACTTTTATATGCCCCACATTAGTATCTACATTGCACCCGTGCGAAGCCGGGGCGGATCGCTAGTAGTATATAAAACAAAGTCGCTCCCGCTGTCTGTACGCTTAGATCTTTTAAACTACGCAACGGATTTTAATGTAGTTTTCAGCGATAGATAGAGTGATTCAAGAGAAAGGTTTATATGCCCCACATTAGTATCTACATTGCACCCGTGCGAAACCGGGGCGGGTCGCTAGTAAATTATAAATGAAAAAGGTTATAAGTATTCTGGAAAACAAAAGACTCCAAACAAGCCAAGGCATATATAGGTATATACCCAGCACATCACACAGAAGCGGAATTTCGCTACCGTTTGACTTTGCAGTCACTAATTCATCAACAAGGTTGACTAACTGCTCCCACGCCGTGGTGCTCAGCACGAATTGCCGATCGGACGCCCAATTAAGACAAAACTCAGGGAAATGCATTCACGTTGCCTCAAAATTGGAACTATGTGACATTTTATTTTACTAATTGATCGGGAGGCCTATTTTCAGCAATAGAGGTTTATGAATAGGTCATATTGATGATAGTACTGGAAGTTAGACTACAAATAGAAGAAAGGATTCTTATGTTACCGTGTGCGTTCACACAGCCGATCCCTCGGTACTGGATGTGTTGTTCACATCTGTACCGACGGATCAGTTAATCAAAAAGCAGATGCATCGCATCTGGCAGGCGGGATACGATACAAACGGATCCAGTATTGTTTACTGGATTCGGAATACTGTCGTGTATGTGATCTCATTCATACAACTACAGGCGCCATCACCAAAATAAAAACGGATCCGCTAAAACGGATTCTATAAACAGTTTCTGTGTAACTAGCCCCAGAGAACAAGCAATATCACTTCTTACACTTGAGCCACGTAGTTACAAGTATTTCGACATTATCTAATACTTTGTTAAACAACCGCGCGGATCATAAGATTTGCAAGATTAAGCTCGCTGGCCGCGGTCAGTCCGTGGATGGGTGACCATTCGTTACCCATCGAGACCCCTCCGTGCCTTGGAGAGCAAATTATTAAACAGTCGGCCCCAGGTGTCATACGAATACCTATGACAGTAATTACGAGTAGTCAGAAGCTCGACAGTCTGACAACCGGACTAACTTGCCCAGTAACTGGGTTGCGGAGGTCTGATGGCAGTCGCTCCGTGTAAAATACTGGTATTCAGCCGCATCTGGTTAGACTGGAAGCTGACCCCAACATAGTTGGGAGAAGACTAGGCAGAACGATCTACTACTTTGTCCGAACTATTGCAACTTCTGTTTCAATATCGGAACGAAACTTCAAAAGTTAAATGTCACGTGTTTATTCTTACTTAATATTATAAACGCGATAGTTTGTATGTATGTATGTATGGATGTTTGTTATTCTTTCACTCAAAAACGGCTGAACGGATTTGGATGAGATTTGGCACACAGATAGACTATGCCCTGAATTAACACATAGGATACTTTTTATCTGGGTACATCAAGTAGTTCCCCTAGGATGCGGGTGACACCGCGGGTAATAGCTAGTTATTTAATAAGGAAACAACAAAGTTTGACGTAAAACAATTTCTCAAATGAGGTCAACTAATAGTAGTAATGTTTAAGTTAAGACCCCCTCGACAGGTACCTCAATTACAAAAGTTTTGCTAAAAGCAACGTAAGTTAGTAATTAGAATATATGAAGGTCCGGTACTGCCCACTTAGCTACTAGTAAAGTACTTAGCTAATATCCATATTCACCACTGAAATTATTCGCAGGATATAGATATTTGTAGGTATTTCTTTTTCAAAAGAAATGTAGCTCCTTGCTCAAAAAAAAATGACATGGGCTTAGCAGAAATATTAAAGCAGTGATAGCCTATTGGTGTGACCGTCGGATTGCACTGTCATAGGTCTCGAGTTCGAACCCAAAGCACGCACCTCTGACTTTTCAGACTCATGTGCGTATTGTATAATTATCACTTGCTCAAAAACGGTGAAGGAAAACATCGTGAGGATACCTGCCTGAGAGATATTTTTCGACGACATGTGAAGCCAAGTCAGAGGCTCATGGACGGCATAAAATTTGACACCAGGCTAGTCAGTAACCACACGAAAAGAAGAAGCGAAAATATTTTAAAAACATTTTTAAGGCGATTCGCACACTGCAGTGCATCACGCAGCGTAGCGCAGGAGTGCGTGTTCTTACGTTGTTTGCAAGTATCTATGTTAGTATAGAAAATACGCGTAGTGCAACACATAGAAAACGCATTCTCGCGCAGTGTTGTGGCTCCGTCGCCACGCACCCTGCAGCGTAGCGCGGGGCAGTGTGTGTTTCGCCTAAATGCTGAAAAACGGATATAATATAAACGGTGTAAAAAGACCCTTAACGAAGCCGAAAGGCCACGTCATTGCGATAATTTTTTTGTTCTGAACTATGCCTGGGAACATTCTAGTTACGGAGATATTGGAGGTCAGAGTTCCTATATTTTCACAACTTTAAAAAAAAATACTATTTTTGAAGGTTGCAAATGTACATGAAATACCTCTATTTCCCGTTTACTACTCATTGCATCTATCAGCACAGTGTTTTGAGTGCGTTATATTGAGCTTTAGAGTAAAACGAAATTTTTCACCCAAAAAAAACTCGTTTCCCAGTGACAATTTTTGCGTAGGGTTACTTAGTTTGAAGTACTGAATGCATGGTTGACGGCTTCGTGAAGGGTCTTTTTACACCTTGTATTTTCTGCTACGTGACAACCCTGTTATACTAACATGAATCCACACTTACAGTTGTCGGACTTTAGAGTCGTATCTTAGCTAGGTGCTTGAATTATTATTAAAAATGTTTATATATTAACAAGTCCCTTATTAATTAACCAGGCTTTTTTATTTAAAGTACATTATATTCTAATTACACTGTGTTGCTCTTTAAATAATTAATCCTTATTGTTTAAAGGACTTTTATTAAGATATGACAGTGTTGAAACACTTCTTGACACCTTTTTTTCATAAAATCCAGAGAAAGGTGACCTTATTCCATACCAAGACCACGCAGTTATCGCAAACTTATAGGTCGAAAAAGATACTTATTAAAATATTAGGTCCCCACCTATGAAATTGGCGTCTTTTTCTCACAAAAAGAGACCTCGTCACGTCTATGATTTAAAATATTCATCAATTGCTTGATATTATATCGAATAATGACCATCAATGACAACTACCAATAGTAAAAAAACCTTCTTACTTATATTTTTCTAAACATAAAAATACCTTAAAAATCACTCCTCTTTTTGTTAGCAGAAATGACCACTATTTTTGTTTTAACTTAGCCAAAACTTATTTTTGTCGCATAATCTAAGTGGCATACGTTATCTTAGTTTTTAAACATTAGTGCATAAAAGTTTTAAAACATTAGTGTTTATAGTTGTTAAATAAATTAAGAAAATGTTAGTATGAAAAATGCTACTTCTTTAAAATTCTCCATACAAAACGCTGATTTCATAGGTAATTATATATTATGAGTAGTATCAAAAACAATAATTTACTCTTATGCGTGGCGTTTAGTTGCATTTTAGCACGGATGCGAAATTTTTTGGTAAATTCAACGCGGCTTACTTCAAAATCGAAGAAGAACAAATTCTGTTCGGCCTAGCCTTTTCCCAACTATATTGGGTCAACAAGATGCGGCTGAATACCAGTATTTTACACAGAGCGACTGCCATCCGACCTCCGCAACCCAGTTACTGAGCAATGACGATATCATGATATTAGACTGGTTGCTTGACATTCGGTCCGACCACCCGTAACGACTGTCATAGGTATTCGTATGACACTCGGAACCGAGTATTTAACACGCTCTCCGAGGCACGAAGTGGTCTCGATCTGTAACCTACAAAAGGAGTATAAAAACTGTAGATACTTATTTATTTTGAGGTTTTATAGAAACCTCAACCTAGAAATTTGTAACCTAACCTGTTACGTTCCAGTAACTCTTCTTCTCCCTGCCCTTATCCCACACTAGGTGGGGTCGGCTCAACATGTAATTCGTAAATTCATGTTGTTAAAGGTTTTGGCTTATTGTTTTATGACCGGCCGCCTGCCTGACATCAACCCTCCTTGGGAATACTCGTTGCGCCGTCACGCGGGTGACCCAATGTGCTGACTGATATTATGCACTGGGTCCCAAAATGATATGCTTGTCAATATTATTGCCGACAACTAAGCGGACTATGTTCTTCTTGGTGGACTGTAGTCGCGAAATTAATCAACTAACCCAACCTAGACAGTCCACAGCAAACATAAACTCGAAAGTCACACCAAAACACTCGGAACGTATCATCATTCGCGAAAGCCAAAAATCAATTTTCATACATCACTATCAGGTACTTGTCTGTAGTGTGGTCATTAGTGGTTCATATGTGGTCGTAATCAAGCGTTTCATTTACAGTCGTTGGCACGCGATCGCACGTAGATTTTTATGTGTGGTCATAATTATAATGCTACTTACTATCAATTAGCGTTAAAAGGGAGGATTTAACGAAGTGTGAAGTAATTATGAACTTTTTAATAATTATCACATTTTGATGACGTGTCAACTTATTAAACTCTGATTTTATTTAGAACATAACGCCTGTATTCCCCAAAGGGTTAGGCAGAGGTGTATAGTAACACCCAAATTTCACCGTTATGTTTAAAGTCCCATGTAATTGTAAGCCTATTGACATCAACTGGGCACAAATCCAAACACCGGGCTGCTACTGAGGAATTCCACACGGATAAACCCAATACCACTTTGTCCGACTTTGCATCGAACCCAGGACCTCACAATCAGCAGTCGGCCTTGCCACCACTAGACTAACGAGACAGTCATAAATCCAAACTTACACCTTTTATTTCAATTCTAGGTCAATTACATCGTTTTATACAGCTACGTATGTAATTGTATGTTTACTAAGTAAACCGATTTGATGAATACGAGCATGTAACAATAGCTAAGTAATTGAAATAAGCCGAAAAATAACACAAAACAAAAACATTGCCAATGTTTTTGTTCCATTTCGTGTAAACTATGTAGGTTAAGGTTGAAGGGGTCTCCATACTTCCTCTTTTAAGTTTACCTACTTGAACTGTGACGTCAGTGAGTACTATAATATCAAAGATTATGAAATATCACTTGATATCCACAGTACAGCGGCGAGTTCGATGCCCGAGACGATAAAACATTATTCTTCTTCTTCTTCTTCTTAGGGTGTCGATGGCAATCTTTTGACAATTTTTGAAAATTTGACGACACGTTTGGTGCAGCGGCTGAGCGATCGGCTTCTGCGCTACGGGTCGTGGGTTCGATTCCCGCACGGAAAAAATATTTGTATGGCCTACAGATAGTTTGTTCCGGGTCTGGATGTTCGTGCATGTGAAGATTTGTATCTGTTAACGCACCCACGAAACAGGAGAAATCCTAGTGTGGCGCAACGTTATTGAAAAAGAAAAAAAAATATATCAAAGATTATGAAATATCACTTGATATCTCGTTCGATGCCCGAGACGATAAAACATTATTCTTCTTCTTAGCGTGTCGATGGCAATCTAAATTGTCTGCCCAGAACTTAGCTACGAGTTTAGCGTTATCACTTGAAACACTGAGAGTGATAATTATTATAATTTTATTAATACCTACTCAAAATCTTTCCTATTTCCCGAACTATAAAGTATTAAACTTTTAAAATTCCGCAAAGCAACATCGGCGCCAAAATATCTTCAACCAAGTACACGCTTGTTGAATTCGCCAAACATACTTTTCCGTCGACATTTTCGGTAGCAAAATTATATTTTTAAAGCGGGCAACACTTTAAATGCTCACAAAATATATTTTTGAAGGATAATTGTGATGCAATTAAGCTTTTACAAATCGTCTCTTTAAGAGGAGTTCCTGAAATGGCGCTACACTGCCTCTCTAGAATTTCAATTCATTTAAGAATTCGTGCAATTATGAACGTGCTAAAATACTGATTTCGCCTTCAATTTGTCTTAATTAATTACATGTGGTGGTAATTATAATTGTCAAATACAATTGAAGATAGAACAAATTGAACGAGTTAAACGGTTTTTAGTTTTAACCGACTTCCAAAAAAGGAGGAGTTGTTTGTTACCTCATAACTCCGTCATTTATAAACCGATTTAGATATTATATTTTTTATTTGAAAGGATATACTTCCAGATTGGTCCCATTCAAATTTGGTGACGATCTGATGAAGGACTTCGGAGATAGACAATGGAACGCCTCAATGACGAACAGTACGCATAATGTGATGATGTGTATATGTTACGAGCAGCGTCTTTAGTAGGTCTAACCATGTTTTAATTAAGGCCACTAAAAAGAAAAAAATAAAAAACATTGTAACAAAAATAAAACCGACTTCAAAAAAACGATGAAAAGACTACAATAATTACCATATTATAAAATTAACAGTTTCAGAAGTCGGTGCCTTCAATTTTGTTCAGCGTGGATTAGCACCGACTTCTGAAACTGTTTATTTTATAATATGGTAATTATTGTAGTCTTTTCATCGTTTTTTTGAAGTCGGTTTTATTTTTGTTACAATGTTTTTTATTTTTTTTCGTTTTAGTGGCCTTAATTAAAACATGGTTGGACCTACTAAAGACGCTGCTCGTAAGCTGACCGCTTCCAGTCTAACCAGATGCGGCTGAATACCAGTATTTTACACGGAGCGATTGCCATCAGACCTCCGCAACCTGGTTACCGGATGATGGCGATATCCTAAGGTTAAACCAGTTGTCAGAGTTTCGGGCTTCTGACTTCCTGTACCGACTGTCTTTGGTATTCGTATGAGACCCGAGACCGACTGTTTAACGTGCTCTCCGAAGCACGGAAGGGTCTTGATGTGTAACGAACGATCACCCACCGACGGACTGACCGCGGTAAGTGGTATGATCCGCGCGGTTGGTAATTAGCCACGAATCTAAATTTCCGAAACGTACAGTAATAAAAACTTTACGATACCTACAAAAAGACGGTTTCCGGAACCCTGTGACGTAACAGAAGCAGTAAGTCACCTGCATAATGAAAAAAGTAAAGTATCCCTGGTCTATAATGATTGGCTGATAACTTACATCCATGGCAGAAGTGTCACCCGATCTCTTGCCGTGGCCGCCGAAGCACGAGTGGCCGAAAGCCGAACAACCACCTGAGAACAAAAATATATTATTTATAACGATTACAAAAAAAGTAGGTTCTAAGTTTGACCTATTTGTATATAAGGTCCAACCAAAATACCTGGACAAACTTTTACACAGTGTTCAGTACGTTTAAATAAACATATCTATGCAAAAAAAACGAGATCTAATTGATTTTTTCTGACCAAAAAATAATAACGTTTTAAATTGCCTGTACTTTCTAAGAATAAATTCATCCATTTTTTATGCATCCACCGTCGCCGGGGCGTGCGCTATTTCCACGCCGTGTTTTATTTACTTAAAAAGTGAAAAATGTAAAAAAATATAACTAAAATAAAATTAATGATGAAAAACATTTTTTGGTTAGAAAAAAAAACACTTGGGTCTCGTTTTTTTGCATCTATATGTTTAGTTAAACGTACTGAACACTGTGTAAAAGTTTGTCCAGGTATTTTGGTTAAACCTTATATACGTACGAGAACGGTTGGTCATATTTCGATGTCATTTTTATAAAAACAACATATTCTTACTTAGGCTTATTTTTTTAGCATAACATCACGCCTGCATTCCTCGAAGGGTTGGGCAGAGGTGTATAGTAACACCCTCATTGTGCCGTTATGCCTTAGTCCCATATAATAGGGGGCGAGCCCATTGGCATCAACCCGGCACTATTCAAAAGTCCGGGTTGCTACTGAAGAATTCAACACGGAAAAATGCAATAACACTATCTGACCTGGGGGTCGAACCCATGACCTCACGATCAGCAGTCGCGCTTGCCACCCAACCACCAATGAAACAGATTTTTTTTTCAGTAGTCGCTTGTTATTGTTTAGTAACAGTTATTATGGCAGATAAGTATTTTCAGAGGCCCATTTAATAATATTTTCACTATAGGTAGCTAAATAATGGAAATATCGGAAACTGATCACTTGAATCCTAGTTTTTCTACAATTGACGACACGTTTGGTGCAGTGGCTGAGCGATCGGCTTCTGCGCTACCGGTCGTGGTTTCGATTCCCGCACGGAACAAATATTTGTATGGCCTACAGATAGTTGTTCCGGGTCTGGATGTTTGTGCGTGTGAATATTTGTGTCTGTAAACGCACCCACGATATAGGAGAAATCCTAGTGTGGGGCAACGTTTTTATTTACAAAAAAAAAAAAGAAAAAAAAATGCCAAAAAAGTACTTTTGGACCCAATCTACACAAATATAATATTTTCATAAGGGGCCAGTCAAGTATTACCACGTAAGCACGAAAGAGGATGAGGGGGTCTTTGCTTAGCTTATTTTTGATGACATGGGGGACGGGGTTGCCTAGATGACGATTACGTCAGCAATTTTATTTATTTACTTATTTTTCTAGACTGAAAAACTGCTGCTCATGAATAACAATAAAGAAACTTAACCAGATTTAAAAAAAAATACTAATTTTTACGTTAGTATAGGAGGGGGGTAAAAGCTTTGCTTACTTTTGCTGACACGGGGGAAGGATGGGCCAAAAATTACTAAAATTCTGCTTATGTAATACTTGAATAGCCCCTAAGTACTTTTCATTGATCATTCCAACTTTATAACTAACACAAAAATAAGTACGAACAATTTAAAAAAAGTTATACTAATATTTTCAAGCCTATGGAACTAACATCGTACAAAAATTTTGTTATATTCCGGAATGCAAACGTTTTCATCTGATTCGCATACCTTTATTAAAAAATGTTTAAAACTCGTAGCGCATACGTAGCTCGTAGCCGCGTAGCATCGTAGCTGTTATTGGTAACTTTTGAGTTTATTTGTGCAAAGATCATTCTAAATTGTAAATTGTAATAATTGTTGGTGAACCAATAAATAAATAGTTTGAGCGATTACAATAATATCATTTATTTAAGAAAATGTTTTTATTATAACTATATTATCATTTCATAAAGAGATCAGCTGGGCCAAAAAAAGTATTAAAAGACGACATCAAAATGTATATTAACAAAATTATCAATGACTTTCAAAACATAACTAACCTACGCTACGACATGACGTCATTGTAAATAAATTAATTCGCCGAAGGTACTCAAAAGGCACCGTTGAGTAACGCTTACAAAAACTATGTGTGTCAATGTGTTTACAAAAAGCCGTTTAGTTTATTGAAACTATTGTTCATATTGAAAAGACTGCTGTGTTTGTTCATTCTTGTAGTTTGTTCAATTTTGTAGTTTATTTTTTATTAACTGGCTATCGATTCACAGAATCAGGTCGAGCTATTGACGATGATTGCAGCAGTGATAGCCTAGTGGTGAGACCTTCGGACTGCCAAGTCATAGGTCTCGAGCTCAACCCAAGGCACGCACCTGTGACTTTTCGGATTCATGTACGTATTTTATAATTATCACTTGCTTAAAAACGGTGAAGGAAAACATCTTTTCTTTTTTTAAAAAAAACGTTGCCCCACACTAGGATTTCTCCTGTATCGTGGGTGCGTTTACAGACACAACTCTTCACATGCACAAACACCCAGACCCGGAACAACTATCTGTAGGCCATACAAATATTTGTTCCGTGCGGGAATCGAACCCACGACCCGCAGCGCAGAAGCCAATCGCTTAGCCACTGCACCAAACGTGTCAAATCGTCATCGTGTCATCGTGAGGAAACCGGTATGCCTGAGAGATATTTCTCGACGGCATGTGAAGCCAGGTCAGATGCCCATGGGCGGCATAAACTCTGACACCGGGTTAGTCACTAACCACACGAAAAGAAGAAGACATATTTTTTTATAAATTAAATATTGACAGCTTTATTCCCAAGGAGGGTTGACGTCAGGCAGGCGGCCGGTCATAAAACAATAAGCCAAAACCTCTAACAACATGGATTTATGAAATACATGTTGTGCCGACCCCACCTAGTGTGGGATAAGGGCAGGAAGAAGATCTATTGACGCCAGCACCATGATTGGTCTATAAAAGACGTACAACATAATTTTATAGCGGTGAATCTATCATTACAGTTAGAGCTAATATCGGAATGTCAGGATTGCGAGCATGGTAAATAAAGTAAATTAAACCAACATAGACTCTCCACCACTGAGGGTATTTTTAAATGGGTTAGGTTAGAGAAACTAATTCACAATATATCACAATATAATAATTTACACAAGATCAGAAAATAAGGTCAAGCAAATCTATTCTAGTCTATATCTATACTAATATTATAAAGAGCAAAGATTTGTATTTTTGGACTTTTGTATGTAAAGAATAAACTTAAAAACTACTGGACCAATTTCAAAAATTCTTTTGCCGTTAGAAAGCTACATTATCACTGAGTAACATAGACTACGAGCGGAGCCGTGAGGACACAGCTAGTCAGATATAAAAGGTCAAACTTCTTCGGCTGTTCGACATGGAATCATCTGCTCCGTCGAATGACCACTGTTTTTATAACTTCGGGTACGTCGATTAATCTTGCCGATTACCCTCCTGTGTCAACATTGTCCAGTGTTACCAGCTACCGATAACAGATCTTAAACTAAAACCTAAGCTAAAACCATCTAATCTTATTACTAAAGTAAATAGCCCACTTCAACCAATACAGCACAGATGTGCCCGGCTGACCGACGTTAACAAAAGACTTTTTCGAAGTCCGTCTTGCATACGTACCCTCGTTTGCTCTCTTCCCGTTTGTTTTACCATTTACCGAAAGGCCACGAGATTTGCCAATAAAGAGTTTATTTTGGAAACGAAAAGTTAAGTAAAGACTGAAAATTCAAGGAGTTTTGTTTTAAAATTCAGGTTAGGGTGTAAAATAGAAACTTGGATTTACTCGTAGATCAGTTTGAGAAGCAACGGAGTAGAATGAGGGGTATAGGGGAATTCTTCTATATATCTGTTCCTTGGATTCGTGAGCTTCTTCTTAGACCCTGTCTGCGCTTATCATCACGTGTGACTAGGGTCAAAAGCGATCAAGAACAGGATAAAAAATGATCAAAGTTAATGTGCATACAAAAACCAAGGGAAAACGATACTACATAAATTATAGTTTTTTTAGTGTGAACAGCAACTTTAATTACGAGTATTTTGTCATAGTTAGTTAGAATATTTGGTATAGAAAGTATGGTTTAAAAGTTAAATTGGATGGTAATAGGCTGAATACAAAAAAGAAGAAGAATTAAAAAATACAAACACTCCACTGAGGAAGGAACATATATTTCATCTCATTCTAATTTTGTTAATGTTAATAAATAAATCGAATCATACTTGAAGTGTTCTGTTTTATTACAATACTAGCGGCTCGTCCCGGCTTCGCACGGGTGGACATTTTTCCCGTTTTTGCAACATTTTTCATTTATGCTCCGCTCCTATTGGTCGTAGCGTGATGTTATATAACCTATAACTTTCCTCGATAAATGGACTATCCAACACAAACATATTTTTTCAATTCCAACCAGTAGTTCCTGAGATTAGCGCGTTCAAACAAACAAACAAACTCTTCAGCTTTATAATATTAGTATAGATGGATATAATAAATTGTTATTTTTCATAATAGATATAAAGTTTCTGTGATAGTTTATAGTTAGAATAAAACTCGCTTATTTCATAGCCTTAAACGATGAAGAGATAACGCATAATATACGATGGAAGTTTTTATTGGATCAACCAATGATAAAATAAGTAAGGATCGGCCATTTTTATTAACTTTGACTGCATTACTATCTATGTTTCCAGCTTTATTTCAGATTTTATCTTAAATCGGAGTTTTACATGTAATAGGTATTCATACAGGTATTGTGTTATACCTATGTAATATGTTTACACATAAACGGTTTAGGTTTGATTATAATAATCAAAGAAATCATATTTAAAACAAAAGAACTATGAAGACCACAATAGGTTTTTTTGTGGAGTGGATTCAAAAATTTTAGACGACTTTTTTTGTACAATAGTCAAAAGGTAGATGGAAAATTAAATTAGCTACTAATCTCAACTTTAATCTATACTAATATTAAAAAGCTGAAGAGTTTGTTTGTTTGTTTGAATGCGCTAATCTCGGGAACAACTGGTTGGAATTGAAAAAAATATTTTTGTGTTAGATAGTCCATTTATCGAGGAAGGTTATAGGCTAATATAACATCACGCAACGACCAATAGGAGCGGAGTATAAATGAAAAATGTTGAAAAAACGGGAAATATGTCCACCCGTGCGAAGCCGGGACGGGCCGCTAGTGTTTAGATACTTGTAGTGGAGTAAGTACCACGAGGGAGAATGGCTGTAATCATTTTAAAACAATACCAACAACTGTAAGTTTAAAATACGCTCGGGAGCAATGAATCCGGGTCACCAACATAAACCTTAATATCTCGGAAAACATTGTTTAACATTTTAACATTGTTTTGTTTGTATTCGTGACCCGGATTCATTGACCCCGAGTGTAGTATTAAAAAAATAAGTTTTTCTTCAAAAAAACGTCACTGTAGGATTTCTCGAAGGCCCAGACCAGTTTTCAGTAATATTAAAAATCTCTTGTAGGGGTAAAACGTTACTGATAAATAAGATAAAACAGAGATAGTCGAACTCCTCAGTGGATTAATAGTAGAATCTTGCTAGCAAACCATGTGACTATATCTTCTTCTTTTCGGGTGGTTAGTGACTAACATGGTATCAGAATTTATGCCGCCCATGGGCCTCTGACTTGGCTTCATATGCCGTCGAGAAATATCTCTCAGGCATGCCGGTTTCACGGTGTTTTCCTTCACCGTTTTTAAGCAAGTGATAATTATACAATACGCACATGAATCCGAAAACTCAGAGGTGTATGCCTTGGGTTCAAACTCGAGATCATTCCCACGGTCACACCACTAGGCTATCACTGCTGTGATTATGTGATCTTTAAGCATTAAGTGCTTCAAATATTGATCTCAAATCTAAAAATAATGCGACTAGAACTATTCGATATGTATCGTAACTAAACTAAAATCTTAATAGGCCGTCATCGGATTACATAGTTATTTCGCAATGCACATGTCGGCACCAATATGTGTTGATGCATGCGTGACGTAACTGATCGGAATCAGTTCGGATGCTGCCGGATTAGTCCTAACGAACCATGGTACGGTGATGTGTAGGAATAATGGAGCTAATGACGACCTGAAGCGTAAGTCATTATCCGTTATTAATATGATGATGCTATCTGCTAATGATACTATGCAACTACCCTTTCAGTTTCATATAAATGGCAGGACTATACAATGAATTTTCCAAAAATAAATTTTTTGTACTATATATCCGATCAAATCCAAAGGTTGAAAAGTGCCCAAACACATTATAACAAAATATTATGGTTTAAACAAAACTAAGCTAAACCCAGATTTAAAATATACCCATCACTTTCTAACGTCATATAACAAAAACAGACGGACGTATTTTAAAACTTAGGTTTTTCTTAGACCATAACATAACATGACGCCTGTATTCCCCGAAGGTTTGGGCAGAGGTGTATAGTAACACCCTCATTTCGCCGTTATGTTTAAGTCCCATGTAATAGGGGGCGAGCCTATTGCCATCAACCGGGCAAAAATCCAAGCTCCGGGCTGCTACTGAGGAATTCCACACAATTCCATTTTCTTAGACCATCTTATGTAATAAGGGCGATTTAGTTACGCTCCGTCTAGCAGACCAACAAGCTTA
Source organism: Amphipyra berbera (assembly GCA_910594945.2). Taxonomy (NCBI): domain Eukaryota; kingdom Metazoa; phylum Arthropoda; class Insecta; order Lepidoptera; family Noctuidae; genus Amphipyra; species Amphipyra berbera. The sequence goes on along the minus strand of OU343128.1, from coordinate 15,371,123 downwards.
TTACTAGATACCGTACTACCTATCTCTTTAACCAATGTAATAATAGTTGTGAAATTTAAAGTACAAAAAGACTATTTAATTCAACCACTTCCACTGTGCTCCAAGTTCCTGAGCGAACCGTTTATTTTTAATAAATTAAAATGTACTACAACTCTAATAAGTTTTAATCTCAAGTTAGATTCTACAAGGTTAGTCGGAAAGGGGGTACTAAGCCGAAAGGGTGTCAAAGTACCCATAATAATGGATAACTTTTGTTCTACAACTTTCCCCAAAAGTCAATAGTTCAAGAGAAATAGCTGTTCAAAGATTTCATAAAAAATACGCTAAATTTTATCTATCCTCAGCTATGATCAGACGTGTTTACATTTTACGTCATATTTGAGGTCACGGATTAGAGATTCCATTTTCTGAATTCATAACTAAAGCAGGGATGAAGAATTTTTTAAAAAACTAAAATAAAAATAATTATTCATGGAAAAAAAATCGAATTTTTAAATTTTAACACTTTCTTTAAAACAATCATCAGTGATACATTAAGTGGCCCGCGGCTTAGTACCCCCTTTCTGACTAACCTTGTATAAACATATTTCACTTGCAGCCTATTTCTAAAATTCTTGCCAGCTGTTGTGACTCGTTTCAGCATGTTCCGTTGCATAACTCAGCCGGATCTGTCGCTATCCTGCACTATCCGATTAGTGTGGGACGTAGTGCTACATACCAGGTACTAGCTAATGACTCTAAACAGATCCCAGGTTTTATGTAAGTCATATGTAAGTACGAGTGATTAATAGCTTAAAACGTTACGCATTCAGAGTCAATTTTCAAGTACAGTCCGGCCATTTAAATTTTAATACTCGAAAACTTATACCTTCTTATTACAATTGTCTAAGCTAAGATAGCCAAAGTGGTCTATATCGACCCCCAGAGGTCGACGACGACATAAAAGAGGTACATGTGAGTAAAAAAAAGATTAGGTGCCCGTGAGATGTAAACGGGGTTCCACGACAGTGGATCTTTTATAAGCAGGTCGTGACTTTAATTTTGACTTTCCATTAATGGAATAATCCAAAAAAGCATTAATTTTTTTTCTTAGTGATTTTATGTAATAAGTTAGATACCAAATATTATTTAGATTCATTTTAATTTGAATTTAATTAATAAATGTATAAAACTTAACGAGTGCTTTTAAATTGTTTTTTCGCTCTACAGTACAGTTAGATATCAGTGAAAAACACATTTAAAGTCGATGAAGTTGCAAAAATGCAATATTAGCTAAGCAGTTGGGGGGGGGACCCCCCCCACCTGCTTAGCTAATATTGCACTTGCCATGTTTTTCGGTTTTGAGTAGACACTCAAAACCGAAAAACATGGCAAGTGGTCTACGAGACATAAAAGTTTGGGGACCTCTGGTTTGAGCAATAGCCCCGTGTTTTTTTTAATGTTAGAAAGAGATCGATATATTTTGAATCTGGGTTTACCTTAGTCTTGATTTAAACCACTCTCGTTATAAGTGGGACGAAGTTTAAGTTTCCAAATAGATCAGTAAGTACTTAAAAACACGGTCAACGAACCCGTTTTAAGCTATAAATTGATTATCGTGAAACATTAGAATATTTCCGAGTTCCTTGGTAATCCGGTTTACAGAGTAATTTACTTAATAAATTAAATTATATCCTATTAGGGCGCGTACCGTGTGGAAACCATTAAACAAAAGTGTCCCTTGTGACGGGTGGTGGCGGACTGGCGGGGGTCCGGGAAGCTGGTCATCTTTTCTGACTCCGCAGTCACACCGTTAATTCAACCCTCATCAAGCTGTCTCCCTCCCAGTCCTCTCGCAAGCAACGCCCTAAGCCGAGGTCTGAGTCCCCCCTAGGGGTCGCGCTTAGTGCTGTTGTTGCTAGGCATGATGTTAGCAGTAGTAATAGTAGTTAGCTTAGGTTAAGTATTTTACTCTTGTCCCCATTGGTTGGAGACCCTTCAGGTCTCGCCAGTAGCTGCCCGGTGACGTGGAAACGGTCCGCAAGACCATCTACAAGATATCGAATAGAAAAAAATAAAAGATCTGCCCTCGCGCCGCTGCAGTTGCCAAGTTACGTGCTACACCTGCTCAAGAAGACCCAGGACTCCTCGCATTGCTACGAACCACGCCCTGTTGATCTTTTTGTAATTCTTATTAAAATATATAAAGTGTACGGTTACAAGTGTTATCCTTTATCCTCCCGTAAGTACACGCCTGCTACATTTTATGTGCACATGCTAGTTGAGGGTTGTCTCTTAAAGCCAACCTAAAGTGTTACGCCCTTACACCCACTCCAGTTATTTTGAATATACGAATATGTTATGGGATATTTTGAACTGCCTCGTTGGTCTAGTGGTGCAAGCTGATCGTGAGGTCCTGGGTACGATCCCCAGATCGGGCAAAGTTTTATTGAGTTTTTCCGTGTGGAACTCTTCAGTAGTAGCCCGGGCTTTGGATTTGTGCCCGGTTGCTGGCAATAGGCTCGCCGCCTATTACATGGGTCTTAAACATAACGGCGAAATGAGAGTGTTATTATACACCTCTGCCCAACCCTTCGGGGAATACAGGCGTGAACTTATGTTATATTATATTGAACTATCCGTATTTTTACTACCCATACAAAGGCCCATTTCACAATCGTCGTATAACCCATATCTGGGAAATAAATATTGACAAATTTTCTATAAAGAAACTGCCTACCTGCCATATTTATCTCTCAGCTAAGCTTTTGATGCAGTGTTACGTTTGGTGCAGTGGCTGAGCAATTGGCTTCTGCGCTATCAGATGTGGGTTCGATTCCCACCCGGAACAAATATTTGTATGGCCTATAGATAGTTGTTCCAGATCTGGGCGTTCGTACATGTGAAGATTTGTGTATGTAAACGCACCCACGATGCAAGAGAAACATTAGAGTGGGGAAAAGTTTAACGAAAAAGCCAAAGTATTGTGAAACAGGTTTAAGTAAATTGTATGTTATCGGTAACTGGTAACACAGGACAATGTTGACATAGGAGGGTAACCGTCAAGATTAATCAACGTACCCGAAGTTATAAAAACGGTGGTCATTCGACGAGGCAAAGGATTCCATGTCGAACAGCTGAAGAAGTCTGACCTTTTATATCTGGTTTGCTTGTCCTCATTTTCTGATCTTGTGTTAATTATTATATTGTGAACTAGCTTCTGTAACTAATTACTAACCTAATTAAAAGTACTCTCAGTGGTGGAGAGTCTATGTTGGTTTAATTTACTTTATTTACCATGCTCCCAATCCTGACATACTGATATTAGCTATAACTGTAATGATAGATTCACCCCTATACGATTCTGTTGTATGTATTTTATATGTAAACTATTTAACACCAATCTAATCATATCATTTACATAGCCTTCAATAAGAAACGTAAGCTAAACATAAACAATAATATCACAGTCCCACGCAACAAGTTAATCCAATACCAACTTTTTATACTACCGTCAACTTTAACTTTACCGAAATAGAATTCAGCTAAAACATTCGATTGTCTGTTTTGTGAGATCCAAATTCCGATTAACTTTCAAATTGTTTTACTGTTAAAATATTTATTGAACGAAGTATCGCCTTTTATGAAAATTAATAATGATTATGGTTATGGCCGTATGACGTCATTGAGGAGTTTCATATCTCGCAACTCCAAGGTTATGACAAATGGTACCACATCGGGAGTACTGGCACTCTATCAATCTATCAATATAAATAAAAATGAATCGCCAAATGTGTTGCTAAGCGCAAAACTTGAGAACGGCTTGACCAATTCGGCAATTTTTTTTAAATATATTTCTTAAGGCACAAGGAAGGTTCTTGTGGAGAGAAAGAACATAAAAATCGCGTGGAAAATAGTAAAAACAATACTTTTCTTTTCCCACTACAGGCCAATAGCTTTTGACCGAACGAAGTCTGTCCGGGCAGCTAGTAAAAAATAAAAATGAATGTCGCGTGACGCCTGGAAGATGTAAGAAATCGAAACTCATTTTGTAAAAAAAATATGGCCGAATCAAATCGAAGAGAGCCGACCAGTAACGAAGGTCTGCCGTCGTGTGTCTGCCATCGCGAGCATCGCCACGCAACAGCCGCTCTCACAACCGTATCGCCATCAAACATAATCATCCAAATTGTTTAGTTAACACATAAAACCTGGGTTGCGGTGCATGCTTTTGCGAATCCCGCGACCACGGCCGAACGGTCAGGAGGAGGAACACCTTTGGTTTTTAGCCGGTAAGAGTCCGACTGACCTCCTCGCCTTCCCCGGGCGAGGGACATCCATGAGGATTTCCCAACGATAAAAAAGAAAAAAAAAATGGTAACAAAAAAAATTATAGTCAAATTGAGTTTCTCCTCCTTTTTTGAAGTCGGTTAAAAATAGACCACCCTTTCATTGCCTGTCGGAAGGTCATCTTCCGTTCTCTGTTCTCCAATCCATTTTACAACCTCGGTGATTATTGCATCTTGCTTTAATTGTTGTAATCTGTGTGTGACATGTACGGGTACATGGTGCTGTGGTTTTTGTTCAGGAAGCAGAAAAACTAGTTACACGTAATTATAAATGCATATTCTACTTAATTATAAACTAGGTCTCTTAGCAATAAAGTCATAAGCCACAAGTACTGTGGAAATATAAAAGCGATATTTGTTCGTTCTGCCTAGCCTTTTCTCAAATATGTTGGGGTCAGCTTCCAGTCTACCAGATGCAGCTGAATACCAGGATTTTACACGGAGCGACTGCCATCAGACCTCCGCAACCCAGTCACTGGGCAATGCCGATATCCTAAGGTTAGACCGGTTCCAGACTTTCGGGCTTCTGACTACTCGACATTAATAATAATCAATGTTGTATTTTCTACAATCATTTTAACCTTTTCACCGCTAACGTACATAGAACGCGATGCTTCGCCAGCGCCAAGCTATAAATGTATAACGAAATATATAGTAAACAGTAGTGATGAGCTGATGACCTGTTAAATACAGTAAACTTATTTTTATAACATAGTAAAAATGAAGAGCTTCTAATGAAGTTGTAGCGCTGTAAGCACGTAAATCTGGAACTTCTATTGAAGTCCGTGGCGGTGAAAAAATTAAAGAAGTTTAGGCCAGAATTGTGGTTACATAACCCATTCCTAAATACCGCTTATCAATAAAAACCGGTATCCAACAGCTGGTTCGCAATCACCCGCTTACCTATGTGGTGTGGCGTTACCTACCTATTTTTTTTGGAATTCCTATGCATAGAAATGCACTGCAAAGGATATAAAAACATTTTTTACAAAAAATTTAAACCGACTTCAAAAAAGAATAAAATAATTACCATATAAAATTAACAGTTTCAGAAGTCGGTGCTGATCCACGCTGAACCAAATTGAAGGCACCGACTTCTGAAACTGTTAATTTTATATGGTAATTATTTTATTCTTTTTTGAAATCGGTTTAAATTTTTTGTGAAAAATGTTTTTATTTTTTTCATTTTAGTGGCCTTAATTAAAACTTGGTTGGACCTACTAAAGACGTTGCTCGTAACATAATCACATCATCACAATATGCATACTGTTCATCATTGAGGAGTTCCATTGTCTATCTCCGAAGTTCTTCATCAGATCTTCACCAAATTTAAATGGGACCAACTTCGAAGTATACCCTATCCATTAAAAAAAGAATCATCAAAATCGGTTTACAATTGGCGAAAATATCGATGAACATACACAAAAAAAAAAAGACATACATACAGACGAACATAGTAACCTCCTCCTTTTTGGAATTCGGTTCATAACCTCCTTCTTTTTGGAAGTCGGTTAAAAAGTAGCCTTAAGTAAAAAATGGTTCGATTTAGTTCGCGTATCGCTCTCGCTTTACCAATGTGTTCGCAGCTTAATAATTAAATTACACACGCGACAAATGAACTATAATATATGCTAACTTTATTTACAGTACCTACTACTATGTTTTTCAGTAAGTAGGTAACAATAAATCAAGCCCCACTTTATACGACAATCATTTTAATGCTATCGTTGTTTCATGACAATATTATGGGACAAACAAACACATGGAACGTGTCGACAGGTTTTCTTACTCGTGAGAAAAACAAGGTAATAACGCATTACTGTTTACAAACATTCTATTACTAATAAAAATATTAGAAAATGAATAAATAATGTTCTACCTAGCCTTTTCCCTACCATGTTGGGGTCAGCTTCCAGTCTAACCAGATGCGACTGAATACCAGTATTATACACAGAGCGACTGCCATCAGACCTCCGCAACCCAGTTACTGGGCAATGCCGATACCCTAAGCTTAGACCAGTTGTCAGACTTTCGGGCTTCTGGCTACCTGTAACGACTGTGCTAGATATTAGTATGACATCCGGGACCGTTTAACGTGCTCTCTGACGCACGGAGGTACCACTTTCCGTATCAGACCCTTGATCCAGCCGCCCAAGAAGAGCCTCATCAGATGTTAGTCGAGACTCTTGGCTATTAAACCAATGCCCGTAACTACTATCTACACAATGACTGCTGAATCAACATCCCACATGGAGAAAACCTCGTATGCAAACTCTTAATATTTATATTTATCAGTAATCATTATTATAAACTGTGTTAATTTTATTCCCACACCTCAGTGCAATGTTATTTAATAATTATAACCAACACCTTCAGATTGCACGTCGCTCTTCCATGAATGTCAAACTAAGCCAATCTTGTAACACTAATGAATAGACCAAAGCGAGGAGAGTGTCTGTCTTATAAGCAATGCAACGAGGAAATTGTTAGTGACTTGTGACAATTTTGAGTAAATACGGTGTCCGGTGAGACGTAATTATGACGTCACTTTGAAATGGTGGAGACGTTTTTGGATTGTGCCTTTATTACTCGGTATTAAAAAGCACTAATAGATTTTATGAAAAAGTGGTATTTTTGTTTATTATTCGATTTTGTTCAATTTTAATTTACTGCCTCGTTGACCTTGTGGTGGCAAGTGCGACTGCTGATCGTGAGGTCCTGGGTTCGATCCCCAGGTCGGGCAAAGTGTTATTGAATTTTTCCGTGTGGAATTTCTCAGTAGTAGCCTGGAGTTCGGATTTGTACCCGGTTGATGGCAATAGGCTCGCCCCTTATTACATGAGCCTTAAAAATAAGAAGTAACATAAACTGAGTCCATTGCTCGTAAATAAAAAGCATTGTCACCAATTATTATACGCAATCACATAATATCACGCCTGCATTCCACGAAGGGTTAGGCAGAGGTGTATAGTTGCAACACCCTCATTTAACCACTTATTTTTAAGTCCCATGTAGATAGGGGGCGACCCTATTGCCATTAACAGAGCACAAATCCAGATTCCAAGCTGCTACTGAGAAATTCCTAATGGAAAAACCCAATAACACATAACCCAACCTGGTGATCGAACCACGGATCACATGCTCAGCAGTCGCGCTTGCGACCACTAGACCGACTAGGTAGTCACTTCACAAAGTCAATACGCCATTACAGTCTTTAATTAGTAGGTACAAATGCAACACTTCCCAGAAAGTGGACAAGAAAAGATAGAAGATAAGATAATCTCCACTGACTACAACACACAATATTAACTAAACAATCATCCATTACACAATTACAGACACCATTTTGAAATTCCCAATTATTGCGTAATTTTAGCAAATAAATTATGTAGTCCATAATTGACAGCTGCACGCACAGATAACGAAAGTCTGCGTGAGCGACGATGTCGACGCCACGAAATGTTGCTATATTTAAATATTATATATCATACACTTTCACATGATTCTATTTAATGCGTATTTTATCTATTTTCATATATTGAGTTTATTTATATCTTTTTACTTGCTGCACCGGTGGACGTCATCATGACAACGCCGGCTGTCGCTGAAAACCAGCGCTGTGGGTCTGTCTCGCACGTAAGACACAGCATTATGCTGAGCGATGGCCGTTTTGCGCGGATGTGACGCATATTTTTCCCCAAGCTTCTATTCAGTTTTGTTACTTTTATTTTATTTTGTGCGTCATGTTGGCGCGAATAAATAACTTTTCTTTCTTTCTTTCTATAATCTATATTTTTATCTTTACATAGTATAAAACAAAGTCGCTCCCGCTGTCTGTACGCTTAGATCTTTTAAACTACCCAACGGATTTTAATGCAGTTTTCAGCAATAGATAGAGTGATTCAAGAGGAAGGTTTATATGCCCCACATTAGTATCTACATTGCACCCTGCGAAGCCGGAGCGGGTCGCTAGTAATATATATAAAAATGAATCCCTATTTCCCTTGGTCACGCCGTAACTTGAGAATGACTATCAATTGAGGTTATATTTACACAATTTATTTCTTTTGTCGAGACAATAGATCGTAGCTATGCTGGGATCCAATAGGTAGTTCGCTGTAGTCAAATTATTTACGCGGGCACAGCCACGGGAGAACATCTAGTAAATAATAAAAGTTAGATACATAACTTTCAGTCTCCAGAAGATACGTGGAATGCATTTGAAAGTAACAAGGGATTACACTTCATAAAAGTTGATTTAAAGTGTTGTACACGGAAGATATCTCTTGCAATACTTTTTAGTATAGATTTATTACAGTTTGCACTTACACGTACGGTCAACAACGAAAGTAGGTTAACACTGTTACTTTTACATAACATCTAAAAGACACAAAATTATTCGATACACCGCTTTTCAGAATTTCATATAATAGTCAAGAGTTTGTGTTATTTTAATGTTACACTAGCGGCCCGTCCCGGCTTCGCACGGGTGGACATTTTTCCCGTTTTTGCAACATTTTTCATTAATGCTCCACTCCTATTGGTCGTAGCGTGATGTTATATAGCCTATAACCTTCCTCGATAAATGGACTATCCAACACAAAAATATTTTTTCAATTCCAACCAGTAGTTTCTGATATTAGCGCGTTCAAACAAACTCTTCAGCTTTATAATATTAGTATAGATGTGTTCCGATTAAATTTGAATATTATTGTGTTCAGCTATGATTTAAAAAACCGAAGTGTTAACATGCTTTTGTTGCTGACTGTACACGTCGTACACACGTGTACAAAGAATGAAAGATGGTACATGACTAACAGTTTTAGATTCAGAACAAGTTTATTAAAGTTTTCAAACTAAAGAATCACTATCTAACATTTTATCATAAAAACTGATTCCAAGGCACGCACCTATGACTTTTCGGATTCATGTGCGTACCTATTGTATAATTATCACTTGCTTCAAAACGGTGAAGGCAAACATCGTAAGGAAACTGAGAGATATTTCTCGACGACATGTGAAGTCAAGTCAGAGGCCCATGGGCGGCATAAACTCTGACACCAGGTTAGTCAGTAACCACACGAAAAGAAGAAGTGTGTCGATAGAATAGTTTTACTCATTTGGTATTCTGCGGGTTATTTTAGACCAGTAGCTTTCCACTGACTTTCAATAAACTGTCATCGAACTATTACTTCAATAGAAAACATTGAAGTTTTAGCAGAATATGTAATCTGTCATAATCGTAATGGTATCTCAATAGGGTGTCGGTAGGATGACGATAGTATGTAATTTTATTTAAATTAGCAGACTTGACTCCCTGTTGTAAATTACGGGGAGGCTGCACCGTGGGTATTCCGTTTTCTCATTCGTAGTAGCCCTAGCCCAAAAGTACTTAAGCAACGATACAACTTTAGTTCCTCTGCAGACTTTCTCGTTTCAGATTCTATGTAAGAACAACTACAAGCACAGCATTATTAGCCGAGAGACCAATTTACTAGAATTAAAGTATTTGAACTAAACTTTATAACAATAGGAACTACTTTAGTTGACTTAAACGCCGTTTTTTTTTATGTCGCAAAAGTTGTCTCTTATTTCTCAAATGGCCAATTCAAATTTGCATACAGTTGAAACTTAAATTGTTATACGAATAAAAGTAATAAAATCAGAAAAATGCTGTTTATAACCGTTTTAATTACGAGTAGCTTCACTTCCTATAGGTATTTGTTTATTTGTTTCAAATCTTGCGACAGATTTTCAACTACTTCTGCTTAACCGATTCTCCTGAAACTTCGCACACAAATTCAATTCCCATGACAATACAACATTATAATAAGTTCAACCTTCAACCCTCAAATCCTGATGCTGCAGGATAAAACCGTTTAACTGAAAAACATTTTTAAGGGATTATTTAATTTAGAGTTCTTGGGTTAGAATATTTTATCCCAATTACTATAAATAATGGTTATACCTACTATCTGATTGGTGGTGGGATCAATACGGTTTGCCTTGCTTGCTAGCTCATATTAAAGTCAATCGCCAAGCAGTTTACTGTGTTCCGTCGTATGTATGTTAGAGCCAGAGGGGTATAGTGGAACTTCTCTATATATATAATTCGTGAGCGTAGGTGGAGAACTAAATAACTGACAAATTCAAAGTTCCGAGAAAATCGCGTTTTTTAACATTAATTGTTATTACAAAACAAATTTACCGTAGTTGATTTTATATGTTGTATATATTTAGTATTTTCATCTTTTGGGATAATTTTTCAAACGTTAAGTGTAACCGTCACAAAGAAGAAAAATAAAAACAAGTTATCCAATTTTCCCTCTAACTACCTTTCGGAATATAATGTTATTGGTTATTTATTCCTGGTAGTTGTCTACTTCTCCCAAAGATGAAATCAATTTTAACTCTCTTAAAACTTATTTTGGTAAAAGTTGCTGCTTGCACAAGTTGTAGCAAAAATCGATAACAGTACTAATTCACAACTATGAGTATTTAATACAACAAATTGAAATTGCACAAAGGAATAAGTAAGTACACTTATTTATGTGTGCCTAAACTTTATTGACGTGGTCGCGTCATAATTTGTAGTGGCAAAATTAAATAAACTATTGTTCAATTGTTTTGTTACTCAAGTAAAGATAAATTACGAATTAATGATTTATTTCTCGAGTTATTTATTTCAGTTCTCCTATTTAACGTGAATATAAAGATATACATGTTTACCCGAGTTCATTAAATTAGGATATTGTTTTATTGACTTAAGATATTTAAACGTGAGTAAGACTAAAAGGTGCGGGAATTTTTTGGCTACAAGAAAATTCAAAACGGTAAATTTCGATAAAATTGTTAGTTATTCAGTTCTCCACCTACGCCGAAGAATTATCTCTGTTACTTGGATTCATATGCTACATCTTAGACCATGTCTGAGCATACCGTCAGGTCAAAAACGACCAACGAAAAAAAATTAAAAAATCTATGGTGAGTTTACAGGCAAGCTGAAAATCAACTTAGACCTCGGATAACTTTCAGGGGTGCTTAATTTCGAACCAACAAACAACTGTTGTTATACTTTTGGAAATAAGAGAAAAATAATTATCTTACCATATAATTGTACCAGCTTGTTGGATTTGTAAGGAAATGATTTTTTTTTCAATTCACCAATATTACCTTCAAAGTTCAGAACTACCTCGTTTGTCTAGTGGTGACAAGCGGGACTGCTGATCGTGAGGTCCTGGTTTCGATCCCCAGGTCGAGCAAAGTGTAATTGTGTTTTTCAGTGTGGAATTCCTCAGTAGTAGCCCAGAGCTTGAATTTATGCCCGGATGATGTCAATAGGTATGACATCCAGGACCGACTGTTTAACGTGGTCTCCGTGGCACCGAGGAGTCTGTTAGTGTAACGAACGGCCACCCAACCACGGACTGACCGCTTAGTCTCAAATCATATGATCCGCGCGGTTGTAAAAAAAAACTATTCAACTGTCAAATCTCCTGTCAATTACGGTCATTACTTGTTAATATATTGGTCAGGTAACCACATCCATTAACATGGGATTAAATTGATCGGTCTTTAAGAAGCCGGGGGTTCGCCGTTCCTCGAATACACCTTCTTAATTCCACCCAGATCCTTCGCGTCTTACACATACGAATATAAGTTTTACACAAAAGAACAGTTTGAGTACTCAGAACTGCTCTGTGAATATACCAAGGTATTCCTTTGCCTACCCCGTTTACATCCTAAATAATATGCTTAAGAATTTTCCGCAAAGCACTCTTAGTACTCATAGTTTTTCGCCAAGAATTTGCCAGAACTTCAAGCCGAATGTGCCATCAGCAACAAAAGTACAAACTTTTCATAATAAGATAGAGGAAAGAATGCTGTATAGAATAGCATTGTGATAAAATTAGATCGACAGTATACTTAGCTTGCATTGCAGTTGCATTACATGAGCCTCCACGAGTGATGATACTTAAGTACCTATATTACAAAGTTAGTCGGAGAGGTGGTACTAAGCCGCGGGCCACCTAAAATATCACTGATAACTATTTTAAAACAAAATTCGATTATTTTTATTTGCATACAAAAAGTTTATTTTTTGGTTTCTTCAAAAAATGAATTCAGATGAGTTATGAATTCAGATTTTTTTTCTAACCGTGACCCCAAATATGACCTAAATTGTAAAAACAGCTGATCATAGCTATGGACAGATAGATTTTAGCATATTTTTTACGAAATCTTTGATAAACTATTTCTCTTAAGCTATCGAGTTTTGGGGAATGTTGTACAACAAAAGTTATCCCTTATTATAGGTACTTTAACACCCTTTCGGCTTACCCTTGCTGACTGACTAATCTATGCCAGGCTATTCTGGTATAGCTCGACTCGTCACAAAAATAAAGAAGAATTAGCTCCACAGATTATTAATTCTGAAATGTAAACTTATTATGCTAACGATACCACAAATGTTGTTGTTCGGATACAACAATACTTTGGTTTAAACTTGTGTGTAGTAACAGATTGTTATCAGTTACGACTAATACTGACAATATTTGAACGTGGTGGGCCTTGTTCAAATATTCGCGCAACCTGTTTGGTTTATATAATATCAATTCAAACTAATATTAATTTAATAGCAGTGATAGCCTAGTGGTGTGACCGTCGGACTGCTAAGTCATAGGTCTCGAGTTCGTACCCAAGGCACACACCTCTGACTTTTCGGATTAAAGTGCGTATTGTAAAATTATCACTTCTTTAAAAACGGTGAAGAAAAACATCGTGAGGAAACCGACTGAGAGATATTTCTCGACGGCATGTGAAACCAAATTAGAGGCCCATGGGCGGCAAACACTCTGACACCAGGTTAGTCTCTAACCACACGAAAAGAAAAAAGAATTCAAACTTAGGGCGTTATCAATTTAGACGGTTGGTGTCGGGCTGCAGTCGTGCCGTAGCTGTGCGGATGTCGTACGGCTGTCGTACTGCGGATATGGTTGTCTTTTTCATACAGTTGACGCGATGAGAGAACAGTGCGTCGTCCTTACCGCGCACGCACGGCGCGTCGTTCCATTTTCTTTTAACGATAAAATACTGGCCAATGTTTTTCATATATATATATATATTCTGCAGATTTTTTGCCCACATAAAGACCGATTTTCTGACAACAAATTAAATATGATCTACGAACTAAAAACAACTATTAAAACTTTTATTTAAAAACTGATTTTATTTTAAACTTTATATATTACTTTATCAAAGGTATTGTTGAATCAGCCAAGCCATGGTGTCCCTTATAACTCGTTTCAACTCTGCGGTTGAATTTACAACTTTTGTATTCTCTTTGAACAATCCTCGATTTCATTTGTTTTAATAACTAGAGAATTTTATTTCTGTTATTTTCTTTACGCTTCTATTTTGTTTTAACAAGCGGATTTGTGTACTAGAAATAAAAATAAAACAACTATTATAACTGGCCTTTTATAAAAAACCACTCACAACAACGCGTGCAAAAGAATAAAAAAATGGCGGGATATTTTATACAATTTCGTATACACCAGCCATTTTATTTTTAAATTTAGAATTGACATGCTTTGGGATTAGAAGCCTTAATTCCATTATACATAGTTCACTTTCTATTGCAATTAAAATTGTTTTATGACCTTTTCAATACTTTTTCACGATTTAAAATTGACTTTTTTAAATTTTAAAACTTGAATTCTGTTTAAGATGAAATAATATTGGTGCCGATTCTGTTGCGCGCTTTGACAGGACTCAACTGAACTAAGACTATTTGTCTCTTTCTGTTTCAATAGAGAAAGAAAGTGACAGTTGCGTTTAGTCTAGTTTAGTACTGTCAAAACGTGCTACAGAATCGACACCAATGTCGTTTCTATTTTTTTGGGTTTCATACACAAAGGGTAAAACGGGACCCTATTACTAAGACTCCGCTGTCCGTCCGTCCGTCTGTCACGAGGCTGTATCTCATGAACCGTGATAGATAGACAGTTGAAATTTTCACAGATGATGTATTTCTGTTGCCGCTATAATAACAAATACTAAAAAACAGAATAAAATACATATTTAAGGGGGCTCCCATACAACAAACGTGATTTTTTGCTCGTTTTTACTCGATATTAATAACGGCAACAGGTAGACGCTTGAAATATTCACCGAATATTGAGTTATATTATTCACTTTAAAAATAAATAATTAGGTAAATTAAAATAACAGACATCCCATACAACAGACATAATTTTTTTGCCGTTTATATAGATAATGGTAAGGAACCCTCCGTGCGCGAGTCCGACTCGCACTTGGCCGGTTTTTAAATTAGTGATTGAATACATAAGACCAGTTTAATTTTTGAAACCCTCTCAGTGCATGTTTCCCCACGATGTTTTCCTTCACGATCCGCACATGAATTCGAAAGGTTAGAGATGCGGGCATGGCTCAGACTCAGACCCTCATATTGATCAAAATGATTCTAAATATCTAGATAGCCTTAGATTAACAATACGTAAAGAAAAGTTTACCACAAAAAAATGGTACACCGTGTTATAATGTCTAAAATATAATAGGCCCGTTTTGACAGCGGTCAGATCAGTACATTTTATGTCGAAATTGACATAACATGTTCTAAACTGACAGCTGTCAAAACGGGCCTATAAAATTTTAGCCACTATAAGTTCAGGAAAAATCAACAAGTTCTGATTATTTTTTATAGACACTCCTAGAATATCAAAGTTATTCCTTGTTTAACCTTCCAAAGACACTCGAGAACACGCCCAAGATTGTTCTCATCTAAAAACATCACACTTGAAACTTTCTGCAGTGCGTAACAAAAAGCAAACATTATTTCTGTGTTACCGAACATCCCCGTAACACAGATGAAGATTGCTCACGTTTTGGCGTTACCAATAAACTTACGAACATTGTTAAGTTCTTGGGAATTATGTAAGTGCGTGTTATAACGCGCGAGGTATGTTTAGAAAAGTTGTTTACTGTAGTTCTTATATCTTACCGATCGTTATTGGTTAGAACTACGACTGGTGCTTCTGCTATCAGCAATGAAGCGTTTGTGTGTGTCTTTGGATAAAGTGCAAACCCGAAAGAGAGTGAAACTAGACCTAATATAACATTAAGAACTCTTGAGAGACCTTGACGTTATTTTACGAACTTATTGATGAAAACAGTCCTCAGTTCACTTAGATAGATGTACAACTTGAAGGGCAGTGTCAAACTATCGAACAACTTTTGATAAATGAGGTATTCATTGATTTGTCCCTATGGCATAAGTGCTATTAGGATTACCTAGTGCTGGTAGTACACTGCCAGGACAGACTGTCATCAGAACAATGATTAGAAAAAATCTGACAGAATAATTCATAATGTTTCGAGGTGAATAATAGGTAATAATACCAACTTTTATTTGTCCCACTATAGGGCTTCTTAAATAGAGAAGGAAAGAGCATTGATCACTACGCTTGCAAACTGCATGTTGGCGATTTCTTTCCTCATAATGTTTTCTTTCAAAGTAATACAAAGTAGGATGAAAATTAAAAAAAACTTTTTTTATATTTAATTTCATTTACCAAATTATGTATAATATAAATAAATTTCAACACTAACCTTGCATCAACATGAAAATTCGATACTGCTAGACCAACATTGGTTGTGAAGGAAAATATCGTGAAGAAACCGGCATGCCTGAGAGATATTTCTCGACGGCATGTGAAGCCAAGTCAGAGGCCCATGGGCGGTACCTATAAACTCTGACACCAGGTTAGTCACTAAACGCACGAAAAGAAGAAGAACGTTGGTTCTCTCAATATTGGCTCGCATTGATCAACATGTGGTCAAAACTTTTCAATCGACATACCTAATCTACTTGATGATACTTACCTACTTTACTCATTAATTGTCTTTAGTTACAGTATTTCAGTTTGTAATAAAATAATGTATTAAAATATATATATCGTTGGCATTCAGATAATAAATTCTCAGTGTGCATTCAATATCAATACATTTGGCAATATTATTGAATACAATATTGTGTGAGATTGAATAAGGTATATATTTTACTGTGTGACTGTAAAAAAAGATATATAGCAATATAGATACTATGTATGTAAAATATATTAGAAACTAGATGACCCGGTGAACTTTATACCACTTTTTTTTTTTAATTTTCCTTAATTTTCTTTTTTCCTAAACAAACCCGCAGCGCAGTAGTAATGAGGCGAAAATAACAAAAAATCAAATCGATCGAGCCGTTTTTGAGTGTTTGCGAGCCTAACACACGGCAATTGATTTTTATATTTAGATAACGAGATATGATAGTAAAAGCGCCAGTTTTAATGTGAACAATTCAAATACAGGATGGGACACTATTTTTCCAAAATGCAGCATTGATTCTCTCGATAATGTTTTCATCACGATCTCGGCCGTCAAAATATAACGTTATCAATAAATAATTGTTACAGGTTTCACGTATAATTTCTTTTTATAAAAAAGTCACTTAACGCTTTCAAAAAAAGCTGTCTACACCCTTTTACTTTTTTATTAATATTAACTAAATTAACTCGCTTAATTAACGTAGGAGGTGTTATTTCAACAATCCCAACGTTTTTATACTTTTATGAGAACGTAAAAAGGTATTTAAAAAGAGTTTTTTGTATCGCCCCTCGGAATAACAATAATTATAATTAAACTATAGCCATTATAATTGTGGCCGCGAGAGCAAGAACTACATATATACTAGATATATACTGATTTGTCTTATTGAGATATTCAAAGAAATTAGTTTTGTAATAAATTTTTTTTGCCGTAAGGGCTTTCACTTTTTAAAGCAATAGATTTGTTACTAATGCCATCTCTTGGTAGCTCGAAAAATCAATGCTAGGCCATTTTGCTTCTTTAAAAAACAGATATTTGACGCAGATAAGCTATTTAAAAAAAGTTACTTAGGCCATTTTTGCGCTCGCGGCCTCAATTATTAACTGTTTCATTTGTGGGTAATTAGCGGGAAACACTAATCAGCCAAAGAATTGGGTTTATTTTTATATACCTGTATCCTAAAAAAAATGACAAACAGATATCTAATATAAGAATAATTTACTTGTTAGTAATATCTTTAACGTTATTCACCTTAAAATTGATATTTTCACAAGTAACTTGAGTGAATTCGGAAAGGTACTATTGTTTACTTTATGTTACGAATAGTTCCGATGTTGAATGTTGTATTAAATGTCGGTTAGATATAAGTTAGTTATTATGTTATACTTACTATTCCATTTGATTTGATATTGTTAGGTTTGGATACAAGACTAGGCTATCGCATTAGGTTAAAGTGTAATGGTAGTTTTTAAGGCTTTTAAAAATAAATAAATTCATTTCTGAACGTATCTTTCACAGCTAAATATTTTTCGAAAATGTTTCTTTTTTCACGCAAAGATATTGTCTAGGCTATGGTCTCCGGGGTCCCATAGAGAATGAGAAACTTGGCTCATTTATGGTGGAAATGTGGAATCCCTTCAACTTAAAATTGCGGCTGTGTCGTTGACATATGACTGTCATATTTCTGACCAATTTCTCATAATAATGTACTGTGATCTTGTTTTGGTTTGTTTTTCTTTTGTCTTTACTTTGTTTTTGGAATTTAACGGAGTTTACAATTGATCACAAACTTTTCAGGGTTATATCACGTGTTGTACTTTTTAATTTAAAAAAAAGCGTTGCCCCACAGTAGGATTTCTCCTGTACCGTGGGTGCGTTTACAGACACAAATCTTCATTATGCACAAACAAAAAAGAAACAAAAAAAACCATTAACATAATTATTAACTAAAAGGTTTATAAGTCTGAGTAACTACAGAGAAACCACTTCGTCTAGTATTGACAGATTCCTGTTTTACCGAGCGTTATCGGTTAAAATTAAGCCTCTTGTATTGTTACCAATAATGACGCAAAGACCCCGTACCTAGCTGTTGCATAGTAGGCCCTTCCGTACATTAATAGCTATCACAGGTAAAATTAGCTTACCGAGTCTATCTATGTGCCCAATTTGGCGATGAAAAATGCTACCATTGTTAACCAAAACGAATACTTGTCGGCCATAAGAACCGGGTATAACTCAAAAACAATTACGAATGCCACTAGCTAGATCAAAACTCCTTTCGCTTTTATGTAGATAATTAAAAACCAGTGTTTAACTTGTAGTAATGATTTATATTTTTATTTCATTCGTTAATATTTTTAAAAGAGAAATAATATTGTAGCATTTTAAATTAAATTTCCAGCTGTATTTTTCTGACCTTTTGACTGTCCACAAAACGTCAAAAAAAAACATGAATGTTTTATGAATACTACTGTTTTTTTATTATTTTAATAGGTACCAGGTATTTACATTATAAATTAACAAAACATAATTTACTTGCTGTTTTAATATAAATATTTCAATTAAGATGACGTCATGTACAGTAGGGGAATGAAAAGGCTCGTCAGTTTTTATATTCATTCCTTTCCCACATCGCAGGCACATGTTACCTTATCAAACTGTTAAACAAAACAGACCAATGCATGGAAAATTACGTTTAGTTATTTGGTAGCACAGACCAAAATTGCCTGTTGCCTTCATATGACGTAGTAGTGCCATGTAATGTCTTTGATTTGATTTAAGCAGTTTTTTGTAAAAACCATGACATCAATCAATTCGATGATTAAATAAATTGACATTACTAGTGTAAACAATTATAAAATACAGTGAGATTAAAATAACAATATTTGAATATAAATATGAATAAATAGAGATTAATTGAAGATACAAGTAAGCAGTTGACTTCTAACAGTTTGTCTCCAGTTAGAAGGAAATTATATAAGTTTTATAATATTTAATTATTGATATTTAAATATTATAAAACTGATTAAAAATCAAATTATTATAAATATGATTAAATAATTAATGATAATAATGGTTGATGTATTGATATATTGACTCAAAAATCACGCGATCCTCTACTTTTGTGGTAGGGGTTACCTAGGTGTTAATAATTATTTTAAGATGTATATAGTGAGTCGATTGCTATCTGTGAAACTGTGAAGTGCTGTGTATTAGTTATTAGGATAAATAAAAATAGTTATCAACTTAAATAAGTGTATTTCTTCAGTTCAGAAGTGGGATTACTTCACGTAAGTATTTTCTTTTATATTTAGTCTTTTAAATTGTTTTATGAATGTGTTGCACGCTAAGACATTAGTGTATTATGTATGTTTGGTCCGAATATTAATTAATCGAAATCAAGAGACAGCAAGAAACTATATTGTAAAATTAATTTATACCACAATTACCAATTGGCTTGCTAAAACCTGGTAATTATGACTACATATCTTTATGACCGTTCATGGTAGCGGTCTAGTTATTGTATTCTTGTGCATTATGTGTGCTGAATATTAGTATGGACAATAAGATAATAATTGAAAGTAGATAAAAAAAAAGCATTATACACTAAAGTGAAAAAAAAAAAAAAAAAAAGAAAAAAAAAATGCGATCCTAATCCTTTTGCTGAAACGACGTAATTGAGACAATACACCTTCATGACTATTGTAGCAGTATTATGGGAGGCTCATATTCTAGGGTGGTAGTTTGTGGGCTGATATAGGGGTGAATAAGTGTTCGTAGAGGAAATAAGAGGCATATATTAAGATTGTGGTGCATCGCAGTCCGTAGTTTCTGCTCATTCTCGTGGGAAAATAGCGTGACGTTGGTTTCTAAATGCATAAATAATTTTATAATAAAATTATTTCTAAAGAATAGTCGTGTCCGTATATTTTTTTTGTTTGATCAGGTTTACAAATGGATGACGAATATGTAGAAACGTTGGTTCCACCGCCAAAGTCCCCATCATTGGTGCTGGGTAGGCAAAGCCGCAGCCGCAGGCAGAGCCGCAGCCGCAAACAGAGCCGCAACTGCAAGCAGAGCCGCAGCAGCAGGCAGAGCCGGAGCAGCAGGCAGAGCCGCAGCAGCAGGCAGAGCCGCAGCAGCAGGCAGCGCCGCAACAGCAGGCCAAACTGCAGCAGGAGCCGCAGTGGCAGGCAGAGCCATGAAAAGACTTCTGTTCGCCGAAGTCGACGTCTCGAGACGCCAAGAAGGAGTGCAACCCGTCGGAATCGCAGCCCAACCGCGGAACAAAATGGGGAGCGACTTGGCCACAGGAGAAGATCAAGGTCAAGGCACGGCAGAAGCAACACTCGTCTCCGCGGGAGAAGCCGCGAACGACGCCATCGCTGTGACACCCATTCATCAAGCAGAAGTACCAGCGCACGTGAGTCAAATCCAACTAAAGATAATGATATGTTTTCTAAATTTAGTGAATTTCTGGATAAGATAGCGAATAAGGGCCGTGAAAAATTGAGTAATTTTAATGTCGTGCCTGAATTCGATCCCTCTTTTAAAAACCAAAACATAAATAATTGGATTCATAAGGTTAATGAAATTGCAAGTATTTACAACTGGACAGATCGTCAAATCATTCATAATACAATACCTAAACTTATCGGTAACGCAAAACGGTGGTATGAGGGTCTTACAACTGTCAACTATAGTTGGGTCGAATGGCAAGAAAAACTCAAAGCAGCATTTCCATCAGACGAAAATTATGGTCAAATGCTAACGGATATGTTAGATAGAAGAGCGAAATTTGGAGAATCATTAGAAGATTATTATTATGAAAAAATTGCGTTGCTTAATAGGACTGAGATTACGGGTAAAAGAGCGGTAGAATGCATAATCTTTGGGATAGACGATAGGGCCATTAGGTTAGGAGCAGAGGCAGCCAAATTTATGGACCCCGATAAGCTTTTAGCATACTTGCGCAATGCAAAAAGTGTAGGAAGAAGGAATGACATTCAAAAAAATGTGCCTAAGAGATTTCAAATTAGGGACAGACCACCTGTGAATAACAAACCAAACACTATCAGGTGCTTTAACTGCAAAGAAGAAGGGCATATCATGACTAAGTGTACTAAACCAATAAAAAAGTGTTCCAACTGTTCGATAGTAGGACACGACGCTAACGAATGCTATCGAAAGAAGGAAGAAACCAAATCAGTTTTAGAAATTTCAATTGCGAATCCTAAAAGTAACGATAAGTATATTCAAACTGTTAAGATTAACGGTCATGAAAAACTTGGTTATTTAGATTCAGGTAGTGAATGTACTCTCATTAGAATTACTGATGCTTTGGAAATATTAGGTAAATGGGATAGTTCTTATTCGGTAGCGATGACGGGGTTTGGTGGAGCAATAGTTCATGCGATTGGTAGTAGTCCTATAATTTTGGAAATTCAAGACGTTATTGTAAAATTAGATGTAATTATTGTACCCGATCATTTCCTAAAATACCCTTTATTGATTGGACAGTCATTTACTGAAGCACCAGGCGTTAAGATTTTGAAAACTAATGATGAATTAATAATTTCCCGAGAGTTTAAAGAGACTATTACTGTGATTAAACTATTTGTAAAGAAATGTTGCTCCATCCAACCTGGTTGTTCATATGTGGAGGTTTACGCATCACGGATTATATCAAGCCCTATATTAGTATACGGTAGTTATAGATCAATACCTAATCTAGAACATAATATAGAAGAGGGGGTTTATTCAATTGAAAGTGGCAAAGGTGTACTGTTGGTTGATAATGTTTCCTCAAATGTTATAACATATAATAAGGATCAGTTAATTGCAAGAGGTCAGATTTTGCAGATTAAAACTATACATTCTCCCACCATAAATAAAATTGATGTTGCAAGTGCTTTAAAACATTTTAATTTGAATGATTTGTCTATAGATAATAGCTTGAATAAAGATCAGAAGTTACAACTTTTAGATGTTATAAATCGTTATCGAATGTGTTTTGCAACCAAATTGACAGAGTTAGGCTGTACTAATATAGAGAAAATGAATATTGAATTAACAGACCCCCAACCTGTAGTTTATAGACCCTATAGATTATCACATAAAGAAAAAGAAGAGGTTAGGGGCATGACCGACGAATTATTACAATGTGGTATCATAAGAGAGTCTTGTTCACCTTTTGCAAGTCCAATAATTTTAGTACGGAAAAAGAATGGTGAAAAGCGCCTTTGTATTGATTATAGGGCTCTAAATCGAAAAACCGTTAAGCAGCACTACCCTTTGCCTAGGATAGAGGATCAGATGGATAGGTTAGCAGGATATAATCTTTATACAACTTTAGACCTGGCATCTGGGTTAGTACCCAGATGCCAGGTCTAAAGTTGCTAGTTCATCAAGAAGCTGATAGTTCAGATAGAGCTTTCTGAAGGCGCCAAAGAGAAAACTGCATTTGTCACACCCGAAGGACAGTTCGAATTTAACCGCATGCCATTCGGATTGACAAATGCACCGGCTGTCTTTCAGAGGACCATTAATAAAGTGCTTGATAATTTACGATTTGACACCGTTGTTGTGTACATGGACGACGTCTTAGTACCATCAGTATCATTTGAGGAAGGGCTAATAAAATTAAAATTGGTTTTTGATAAAATTCGTGATGCAGGTCTAACGTTAAAACTCTCCAAGTGCAATTTCTTTCATTCAAAAATTGAATTTCTTGGTTTCGAAGTCTCCGGAAATAGAATAAAGCCTGGAATTGGTAAAATAGACGCGGTGGATAGATTTCCTACTCCTAAAGATGTTCATAATGTAAGACAGTTCTTAGGGCTGGCTAGTTTTTTTAGGCGTTTTATTAAAAACTTTGCTCTAATTGCTCGCCCATTGACTCAATTACTAAAAAAAAAAGTTGTTTGGGCTTGGGGCAAAGAACAAGAGACCGCGTTCCTCCAGTTAAAATCTAAATTAGTATCTCGACCAATTCTAACATTATATAATCCTAATGCCGTTACCGAATTACATACCGACGCAAGTAAACACGGAGTAGGCGGTATGCTATTGCAAAAACAAGACGATGGAATTATGAAACCAGTCGCTTATTTTAGTAGACGTACTTCACCAGAAGAGCAACACTTTTCATCGTATGAATTGGAAACTTTAGCAGTTGTGAATTGTTTGACAAAATTTAGATGTTACTTAATAGGATTGAATTTTACCATAGTTACGGATTGTAACTCTTTACGAGCTACCTTTACCAAGAGAGATATGATTCCCCGTGTTGCTCGCTGGTGGAGTATGATTCAAGAATTTGATTTCAATATAGTGTATAAACCTGGGACTTCTATGGGCCATGTTGACGCACTGAGTAGAAACCCTTTGCAAGAAAGTTCTTCCAGTACTGATCCCATAGATTTACAAGTTTTTCATATTAATGTAGATTGGTTGGCTACAGTACAAACAAATGATGATGAGACTCAGAGAATTAAACGGATTTTAGATGATAAAGATTCTAATGCTATTGATTATATTAGGGAAAACTTTACTTTAAAACGCGGATTAGTCTACAAAATATTGGATGAAGGACTTAGATGGTACGTGCCGAAAGGTGTCAGATGGCAGGTTTTGCGTGCTTGCCATGATGACATCGGTCACTTTTCCTATGAGAAAACACTTGACAAGATTAAAACTAACTATTGGTTTCCAAAAATGAACAGAATGGTTAAAAAATATTGCCAAGCGTGCATTCAATGCGCTCACGGGAAGGTACCAGGTGGGAAAAGGTCTGGCTTTTTGCATCCAATTCCAAAGGTGTCCGAACCTTTTCACACTGTACATGCTGACCATCTTGGTCCTTTCAATGAAAGTAAAAGAAAAAATAAGTATATATTGGGTATTATAGATGCTTTTACTAAATATATTATATTGAAACCTGTTAAAAATACGAAAACTCACACGACTATTTCAGTTTTTAAAGAGTATTTTGGTTTATTTGGCGTACCTACTAGAGTAATAACAGACAGAGGCACCACGTTTACGAGTTCAAAATTTAAAGATTTTTTATCTGAAAAAAGTGTCAAACATATTTTAAATGCTGTCGCTACTCCACGCGCTAATGGTCAAGTAGAGCGTTATAATAGGACTGTATTAGATTCGCTAACTGCTATGACTTATGGGAAAGATGAAAGGTTATGGGATGAGTATTTACTGCAGGTTCAGTGGGGCTTAAATAATACAATCAATAGAGCAGTAGGTAAAACGCCCGCTCAATTACTATTTGGGCTACGGCTTAAAGGGCCCACAGAAAGCGGATTGGCTTTACCAACTCAGGAGCACGATAGTAACAATACAAAAAAAATAGAAGAAATCAGAAATGAAGCTTTAGATAAAATAGTATCTGCTCAGGAGAAACAAAAGGAGATCTTCGATAAGTCTAGAATCCCTCCACGTCAGTTTAGTGTCGGGCAGTTAGTTAGGGTAGAAAGAGAAGTTAGTCAGAAAGGAAAAAGTAAGAAGTTAGTTGCAAAATGTTTAGGTCCCTATCGTATCACGAAAGTATTACCAAATGATAGATATGAGGTTGAAGATACGCCTATCACTAAGAAAAAGGGCAAACAAAAGTACATAGGCATTTTTCCCGTGGATAAAATTTATCCGTGGCTCGTGTATCAATCTGTAGACGAGATTGATGATGATGATAACACTAACATGGACATAGAGTAATAAGTCTGTTTTATATGAAATTATGATTGTTTCATGTTAAAATATAAACCATAACCAGTGTTTTAGAAGAATTTGTGGTATGGTTGGTAACTTTGATCCCATAAAGTGAATTTATACAAGTAACTCAATTAAATAGTATGGTAGTATGGTAGTATGGTAGTATGGTAGTACGGTAGTACGGTAGTATGGTATTACGGAACAAAACCAAAGGAATAATCAGGATGGAAAAATATTGTGGCAAATAAAGCTAATGATTTAACATAATTATTATGTAGTCAGAAATAAAATTATTATTATATCAGCTTTATTAATACGATTATGATGTTATTTAAGTAGAATAATTGTTAATTAAATGGAAATTGTTGTGTAAAGATGAAAAGTTATGAAATTATATAAAATATAACTATGTAATCAGTTTGACAGGAAATTCTATACATAAACAATGTAATGTTTTTTTTTGTTTTTTTTGCATTATTATTATTCATGATTTTATGTGTATATCGCGAGGGCGCGACTTATGAGTCAGGATGGACGAATGTAAACAATTATAAAATACAGTGAGATTAAAATAACAATATTTGAATATAAATATGAATAAATAGAGATTAATTGAAGATACAAGTAAGCAGTTGACTTCTAACAGTTTGTCTCCAGTTAGAAGGAAATTATATAAGTTTTATAATATTTAATTATTGATATTTAAATATTATAAAACTGATTAAAAATCAAATTATTATAAATATGATTAAATAATTAATGATAATAATGGTTGATGTATTGATATATTGACTCAAAAATCACGCGATCCTCTACTTTTGTGGTAGGGGTTACCTAGGTGTTAATAATTATTTTAAGATGTAGGTATATAGTGAGTCGATTGCTATCTGTGAAACTGTGAAGTGCTGTGTATTAGTTATTAGGATAAATAAAAATAGTTATCAACTTAAATAAGTGTATTTCTTCACTAGTGTCTGGCATCATGTCATCATTATAATTTATAATATCCTGACAAAAAATACTTCTGTTTTCATTTCTCTAATGTTGGCAATACGTAGTCGGTAAAATAGTTTGTTTCTTGCACCGCGCGAGCAAAAATATACCCTTTTCATTTCCCTACTGTACTGTACAACGCAATTTCTTAAGCAAGTCGCAAATACTGAAAATATTCTATTTAGAAAATTCTAAGGATAACCGATTTTAATATCAATAACATTGTTTTCAAATTATTTATGCTGAAATCGTGGCCTAACTGAACAAACCAGAACGTAAGTGTTACTTATTGCCTAAATCAACATTAATAATGATCATAAATATAACTTTTACGCACATTAGACGGTAAACTGAGTTTCTTCTCGAGTTTTGCACATTTGTTCAGGGTCTTAGGCCTTAAGTTATGGCAAGTTTGGCCAAGTTGGCGCAAGTTAAACAATTTAGTTTACTTCCAGTGGTGATCGGTTCGTACGAATAAACAGGGCTTGTTGATTCGAAGTTTGACTACGTTCTAATATTACAATTCTAAAGTAATCATTCGTAGGTATGATGTAATGTTTACTAAAGACATATACAAGGTTAGTCGGAAAGGGGGTACTAAGCCGCGGGCCACTTAAAGTATCACTGATGACTATTTTAAAGCAAGTGTTAAAATTACAAAATTCGATAATTTTTATTTGCATGCAAAAAGATTTTTATTTTAGTTTTTTCAAAAAAAAAACATATCTGCTTTAGTTATGAATGCAGAACATTAAGTTTCTAATCCACTGATTAGAAATTAGGGGTCACTACCCCAAATATGACCTAAATAGTAAACACAGCTGATCATAGCTATGGATAGATAGATTTTAGCATATTTTTTACGAAATCTTAGAAAAGCTATTTCTCTTAAACTATCGAGTTTTGGGGAAAGTTGTAGAACAAAAGTTATCCCTTATTATGGGTACTTTAACACCCTTTCGGCTTCGTACCCCCTTTCTGACTAACATTGTATACTAAGACTAGCGGTTTCTATACAGGTTTAACGAAATCATGTAATCCCTTCAACCCTCGTGATGTGATGACTCCTGACATAGATTAACCCTGCACGGGATACATTTGGATTCAATAAAATAAAAATTACAAGAAGTAAACATGTGTTCTTAGCGTGAGGCATTTTAGCGCCCCGAGTTAAATGACCGCGCCGCGAGCGGTAGCCGCGCAATTCGCTCGGAGCGCTAAAATGCCTCATGTTAAGATAAAATGCATCACGAGGTTTGAAGGAATTACATGATTTCGTTTAGACCCTGGAAAGAAACCAAAATGCCTAAGTACATACCTATAGTCGCCGGCACGTAACTTGGCAAGAGTAGAGAAGAGAATTCCTCTCCTTTCTTTCTTTCTTCTAAACATTTTCATTGAATATTGCCAAGTAATAAAAGTGTAAATTTTTTTGTTGCACTAAGTGTACATGCGCGTACTTACTCTCACTACACCAAAACCTTGCCAAGTTACGTGCCGACGTGGCGACTGTACCTAATAATGTTATAAAATCCTAGAAGAGATCGACAAACAACAAATACTGTATACGTCAACTTGAACACCGTTTTTTTTGCGACTAGCGACCGTCGTCAGCGTCACTATTAAAAGTAAAATAAAAATGTTTCTTTATTCGAAAACAATTAACTGACAACTGTTCGTATCAGGAAAGGGAAGCTAATTTACAGCTGGGCTGGAAAGGACCAATTTATTTAAACACGGAGTGATGTTTGTATTGTTCGTTTAGCATAATTATATTATTACTAGCTTATGCTCGCAGCTTCGCTTGCGTGATTTTTGCAGCCCCTTAGGAGACGAATTTAGAAAAATCTTTCCTTGGCCTTCAGCCTACTTCCGCAACGCATGCGATGAAAGACATTTTATTGCTGATTTTTTTACACTTTGGGTTGGTTTTAGTAGGGTTTTCTAAGGATCTCAATTTTTTTCTAGTAATAAGCCTATGTTACTCAGTGATAATGTAGCTTTCTAACGGCAAAATATTTTTTGAAATCGGTCTTTATGTTTTTAAGTTTATTCGTTACATACAAAAATACAAATCTTTACAAAATACAAATATTAGTATAGATAAAATTCCCACGATGTAGACATAATTTTTTTTTATATTCGTTATTTAATTTTTATAGGTATTATAATATTGGTTTATATGTATAGTGTTTAGCGTAATTACGAACCCATGTTCCGAATTTCCAATATTCCGAAAATTATGATTTTTTACTAAACCAGGCAATATTTTTTTGCTCTGGCAACATTACATTACATTGCATTACACATTCTAGCATTATTACGTTGTCAAAGCAAAAGATATTGCCTGGTTTAGTAGACATTCGTAATTCTCGTAATATTCATTATGTACCTACCCTAAAGCACTATGTATTTTTTTTATATAATGTTATTTTTAAGTTATAAAATAAAAGATACCTATGAGGCTTCCATAGTCACGCAAAGTGTACTAAAGCCTTGGGTTGTTCCATTAGGAATTAATCAGTAGCAGCCCGGAATTTGGATTTGTACCCGGTTAATGAAAATAGGCTCGCCGTCTATTACATGGGACATAAACATAACTGGCGAAACGAGGATGTACTGTATCTCTGCTGAACCCTTCGAGAAATAGAAGGCGATATGTTATATTGACGTTATTTCAGAAATAGTCTACATTACACGGTACTGGGATGATTATGACCTTATACTCATGTTGTCTTTTGGGTTGACCAAATTTCGGTATGACTAATTTTAGCACGGCCACCATCACTAATTCGAAATCTGATTACATAGAGCAGGCATGCACAGACCGCGGCGCGCGGGCCGCATGCGGCCCTTTGTCAATACACGTGCGGCCCGCCCGCGAATTAAACTCTTAGGCCCGGTATCCACCAAAGCGGAGAGGAGAGGAGACGAGAGGAGATGTGCTGCGAAGCTGGCAGGTTATTTCCACCAAAGCGGAGAGGAGATGTGAGCTTTGTGTAGCAGAGATGTGAGCTGTGAGAGACCGATGGATAGATGGGGTGCGGGGTGCGCGAGCGTGAGCGCCGCCCGGCCGCCCGACTAGACACTTCTCCGCTCTGCCGCGCCGCTTGCTCGCTCGCCGCACAAAATTCTATAGAAAAATGAGACATCTCCTCTCCTCTCCGCTTGATCCATTTCCACCCAAGTCAAGCGGAGAAGAGATGTAGAAATAACGAAATCGGATTGGTTTATTCAAACACATCTCGTCTCGTCTCCTCTCCTCTCCGCTTTGGTGGATACCGGGCCTTATGCGTTCTTATGAAAATATTGCAATATTTTAACAATAGGAACCAACTTAAGATCACTGAAGAAATGATTTTAATTTGTATCAATGCTCCGTCTGCGTTTTTTTTTTTCATTAAACTTTATTTCATCTTTTTTGTTTGTTTTTAATTGAGGCCATGAGGGCCAGAGGAGCATAACGGATTTTTTTAAATTATGTTGATAATTTTTTACTGTCGTAAATGAGCCACAATGGCTAAAGTGGGCCTGAGAGTGGTGCCATCTATTGAAAAATTATAGAATCACTTTTAGGCCATTGTGGCTCTACTACTTTCATCATTTGCGACAGTAAACAAAATCCGTTAGGCCACTCTGGCCCTCATGGCCTCAATTATGTTGACCCGCTGTTAGCTCATAGTCTACCCGAGTGGCCCCTAGTCCTTATAAGTCTACACATCTCTGACATAGTAGAAAAGTCGACAATTTGTCGACTTTAATCACAAGATTGCCGATATTCATTGCCTATGATAAACTTATTGTGTAGTACTCACGTTTCGCGCTGACACCGTGTGAGATCGCCAGAAGCGCGACGATGGTGACTGCTAGGTACATTTGGGCCATTTTTATTTCTGTAACAAACGTAATATTAAATTAGTATACATAAAAACTGCCTCGTTGGTCTAGTAGCGGCAATCATGAGGTCCTGGGTTCGATCCCCGGGTCGGGCAGTGTTATTGGGTTTTTCCGTGTGGAATTCCTCAGTAGCAGCCCGAAGTTTGAATTTGTGCCCGGTTGATAGCAATAGACTCACCCGCTATTACATGGGACTTAAACAACGGCGAAATTAGGGAGTTACTATACACTTCTGCCCAACCTTTCGGGGAATACAGGCGTGATAATATGTAGTACACATAATATAAGTATGTAATTAATACGATAGGTACTGAAGAACCGGGACAATCAGAACCTAAAATCTACTAACAAGTTAAATTGCGCAAGTTTACTTCTGAACACTTTAATAGTAACTTAGTTTTTGACGACACGTTTGGTGCAGTGGCTGAGCGCTCGGCTTCTGCGCTACGGGTCGTGGGTTCGATTCCCGCACGGAACAAATATTTGTATGGCCTACAGATAGTTGTTCCGGGTCTGGATGTTTGTGCGTGTGAAGATTTGTGTCTGTAAATGCATCCACGATACAGGAGAAATCCTAGAGTGGGGCAATTTTTACTTGTAAAAAAAAGAGAAGTAAGGCGGTCGCATTTTTCTTAAATATATAATAATCTGCCTAGCCCTTCCCCAACTATGTTGGGGTCAGCTTCCAGTCTAACCAGATGCAGCTGAATACCAGTATTTTACACGGAGCGACTGCCATTAGACCTCCGCAACCCAGTTACTGAAGAATGTCGATAATCTAAGGTTAGACCGGTGGTTGTCAAACTTTCAGGCTTCTGACTACCCTTAACGACTATCTATGACAGTATTCCGGAACCGACTGTTTAACGTGCTCTCCGAGGCACGGAGGGGTGTTGACATGTAACGAACGGTCACCAACCCACGGACTGACCGCGGCAAGAGCAGCTTGACTTCGCAAATCGTATGATCCGCGCGGTTGGTTACTAGCCACGAAGCCCTCCCCTCGCGTTTTTCTAATAAGAATCCCTATTCATGTTTCTAAAAATATTTCTTTTCAGAGTTCGAACAATAAGAATGTTCATTGTATGAGTGGGTGAATGATTTGGGCAGACAAGTTACCATGATTGCACTTATTGCCGCCTACAAATCTACGCATGCCTGGAATTTATTATGAAAGGATTTCCTTATAGGTACTTTTCCTTGTAAAATTCAGTATACATTCATTCCTCATCTCGTCATTTAAACCACATTTTGATAAAAATGATGCACATAATGAAATGAAACACACGACGACACGTTTGGTGCAGTGGCTGAGCGATCGGCTTCTGCGCTACGGGTCGTGGGTTCGATTCCCGCACGAAACAAATATTTGTATGGCCTACAGATAGTTGTTCCGGGTCTGGATGTGCGTGTGAAGATTTGTGTCTGTAAACGCACCCACGATACAGGAGAAATCCTAGTGAGGGGTAACGTTTAAAAAAAAAAACTTTACATAGTATAAAACAAAGTCGCTCCCGCTGTCTGTACGCTTAGAACTTTTAAACTACGCAACGGATTTTAATGCAGTTTTCAGCAATAGATAGAGTGATTCAAGAGGGAGGTTTATATGCCCCACATTAGTATCTACATTGCACCCGTGCGAAGCCGGGGCGGGTCGCTAGTTATTTATAAATAGGATTATTAAACCACTTAAAAAATTCAGTAGCAGCCCGGAGTCTGGATTTGTGCCCGGTTGATGGCAATAAGCTCGCCCCTATTACATGGGACTTAAACATAACTGGCGAAAGGAGGGTGTACTAAAAAACACCTCTGCCGAACTCTTTGGGGAATAGAAGGCGTGATGTGATGTTATGATTATTTTAACTACTTTTACATATCATAGCAGTGATATCCTAGCGGTTGAACGCTTGCCTTCCATGCAGGAGGGTCTGAGTTCGATCCCGGCCCGTACCTCTGACTAGTCGAATTCATGTGCGGATCAGAATTTGATTATCACTTGCGTTAACGGCGAAGGAAAACATCGTGAGGAAACCTGCACACCTGAGAGAGCTCCATAAAGTTCTCGATGGTGTGTATAGTCTGTCAACCCGCACCAACCCAGCGTGGTGGAGTAAGGACTAAATCCTTTTCATTCTGAGAAGTGGTTCTTACCCAGCAGTGGGACAGTAGTGGGCTAATTATGTTATGTTACATGTCTTATTTTTTTATTATTATTACAGCTCTGTCGTCGACCATGTTGAAGAAGTAAAAAAGGTTTAGCTACATAGCATAATAATATGGGGTTATTTACCCCTAGTAAGAGTCTGCAAATTACGAAAACGGCAATAGTTTTCATAAACTCGCTAAACTTTATCTCTTTTACACACCCGCAAGAAAAAGAAACAATAATATTTTTCAGTTTAGCGAGCTCACGAAGATGCGAAACTCGTACTAAGGCTACTGTAGTTTCTACCTCCCAAAAAAGACGTTACCACGTCATGTAATTGAAATCATCATCACCTATCTTATACCTGGTACAAAACATTATATCCCTTTTTAACCGGCGAAAAATTAAAAACCGGCCAAGTGAGAGTCGGACTCGCGCACTAAGGTTTGGAACCCTTTGTGCACGGCACGGATACCATTATCTATAAAAACCGCAAAAAAAGCCCCCTTAAATATTTATTTTATTTTGTTTATTAATATTTATTGTTATAGCGGCAACAGAAATACATCATCTGTGAAAATTTCAACTATCTAACTATCACGGTTCATGAGATACAGCCTGGTGACAGACGGACGGAAGAACGGACGGACTGACAGCGGAGTCTTAGTAATAGGGTCCCGTTTTACCCTTTGGGTACGGAACTCTAAAAACGGAGGAGGTTCTCAATTCGACACGTATATTTTTTTTATGTTGTACCATGCATAACTTTTTACAGAGTAGACCAATTTTGATAATTCTTTTTTAATGGATAGGGTATACTTCGAAATTGGTCCCATTTAAATTTGGTGAAGATCTGATGAAGAACTTCGGAGATAGACAATGGAACTCCTCAATGACGAACAGTACGCATAATGTGATGATGTGATTATGTTACGAGCAGCGTCTTTAGTAGGTCCAACCATGTTTTCATTAAGGCCACCAAAATAAAAAAAAATAAAAAGCTTTTTAACAAAAATAAAACCGACTTCAAAAAACCGAAAAAAGCAATAAAATAATTACCATATTATAAATTAACAGTTTCAGAAGTCGGTGCCTTAAATTTGGATCAGCGTGGAGTAGCACCGACTTCTGAAACTGTTAATTTGTAATATGGTAATTTATTCCTTTTTTCGGTTTTTTGAAGTCGGTTTTATTTTTGTTAAAAAGTTTTTTATAACTTTATCAGTTGGCAAATAAAAGCATCGCTGTTTCGAGAATAATTAAACCTTACAAAATTATTAATTACCAAATTCTTATGGTATCTTTATGGTGTGGTTTCGTTTTCAGAAATCCTATATTCCTTTTTCAAACAGTCAATAACGTCTATTATTATCAAAATCGTACTTCTTTTGTTTTACTTGTGCGCAACATCGCGGAATCTTTACAAATACTTTCACTTCAGCTTTGAAGCTTCTGGTTTCGGTAAATAAATAAATACATTAGTAATTATAATCAAAGAAAATCTCAGTTTTATTCAAGTGCTTATTAAGTATTGGGTTTTTTTAAGTGGTCTTTCATTGTAATATTTGTAACATATACATATATACAGTGTGTTTAGTATGTCTTTCCATGCAGAGAATCATGAAAGTTAACTAAATGATGTACATTCATTGTACCATCATTCTACCCATAAATATGCAAGTAAACGATTTGTACTGCCTGTTGTTGGGTTTTTCCGTGTGGTATTCCTCAGTAGCAACCCGGAGTTTGGATTTGTGCCCGGCAAATTTTAAATTGTGATTTAAAGCGTGAATAAAATGAATAAATATGTAAAGGTGGTGTCATTGTTGATACTATTAAACAAACTAACGCATTTTAAAATAGGAGCGCTACTATAAATATTCAAATTCAAACGGAATATCATTAATAGATAGTCACGTTTCGCTAAAGAGTATTGAACTAAAATTGTAGTGTGTTGTCGATTCAAATGGGGTATGATATAGGTAGGTGCTGATTGTATTTTAGATTTTAAATGACATGGAGTGAGATCTAGACACGCGGTAGCGTGTCAAGCCAAGTTCAAAGGAAAAAGGAACTGGCGACGCAGCAGCCGTACACGAACCATTTGAAGCCACTTTTGGCCCCTTAATAACTCAAAATCTATTTAACATAAAGACATGAAATTTGGTTTATTTATTAAATCCCCCTAGATTAACAAGAACGCCAAATTTCAAAAATACAGCTCAAACGGTTATTGAGATATTAACGTCTAAAAATCGGCATTTTTAACACTGACTAACTGACATATAGATCAAAAACCTAACCCACTTCCAGATGACCTAGAAAGTTGAAATTTGGTTTTGAGCTGGGTAATTGTGTGTATACAAAGGAAAAAGTCAGAAAACAGTGAATCTTTACGATTTGAATTTTTTTTCAAGCAATCGATTTTTGTTACTTTGCGCCTTTTGAAATTATAATAGCAACAAACTTTTTCTTTCGCAGGAGAATAGGTTCCATGATTCCATGATGAAAGGTCGCTTTTATCGTTTTGTATACCAGATTATTTGATTCAACTGGGAAATAAAAATATATCTAACAGGCAAATGATAAAAAAATAAAGGGGGGACTTTGTATTTCTAACGTTCAAGAAAGTGTAAAAAATAGCACAAAAAAGAAAACTATACAGCGTAAACGTTTTACAGATTACTTTTGAATGATGAATAATAATAATTTCTTTACAAAAAGTAATGATATCCCATCAAAAACATAAATGTGAAAATGGGAGCCAAGTTCAATAATAAGAATATACGTGGTTGTCGACTTCGCCGACAAAAGAATTGAGATCTAAATGGGTGCCAAGTTCTGTAAATAATCCTGAAATTTATTTACACAAAGCAGATAACTTAGGACAAATTGAAGCTCAAGATTTGACTTGGCTAGTTTTCACATACAAGTTATCTTATATTTGGCTAATCAACTTATATTCTCTTTGTTATACGCAAGTTACTTTTTTTATATTGTAAGGTCAACATAATTATCTTACTCTTCTAAAAATTTGGTTTACTGGTAAAAACTAGCCAAGTCAAACAGGAGCTTCAATTTATCCTAAGTTATCTGCTTTGTGTAAATAAATTTCAGGATTATCCACAGAACTTGATACCCATCTAGATCTCAATTCGTTTGTCGGCGTAGTCGACAAACACGCATATTCTTATTATTGAACTTGGCTCCAATTTTCACATATATGTTTTTGATGGGATTAACTCTTTAGTAGAGAATTCAGAGTCAGATTCTAACTCCTTAGACTGGTGTTCATCAACATTAATTTCCTGTTAAACAACCGTTTACCTAAAACACCCAGGACCGACTGTTTAACGTGTTCTCCGAGGCACGGAGGGGTCTCGATGTGTAACGAATGGTCACCCATCTTGTAGCAAGCGCAGCTTAACCTTGCAAATCGTATGATCCGCGCGGTTGTTAATTGGACGTAGTTTAGCAGAAAGGACTCAATCCACAAAATTGTCAAAAATGAGTTATTAGTACCAAAATAGTTTATAAGGTAGAGCCTTTCATTCAGCAAAAAAGATCCAAGAAATAAACAAAGGAAATACGTTTTTTGTGACAGGCAACCAAACCACATATTAGACAGGTATTTTATTTTATTATCTATAAAGACCTAACCTGCTTAAATCATCCAACGCTATATTTTCCTAAATAAGTCCAGAAACACACAATATAACCATCAATCAACTTATAGATATAAAAATACGATTGATTTTACCAAGGATGTGTAATGACGTAACAAAATCTGAATACAGTATCACTGAAGAAAACAACTCTGAACTTAAAACGTCAATAACTCAAAAGTGACTCTGTGTGGGTTGAGTCCTTTCTGCTTAACTACGTCCAAATAGCCACGAGCTTTTTTCAAGACAATCATAATAAGGTTTAATTCGATTCGTATTCAAAACAAAAATATTCCATATATTCCTATTACGAATAGCAAAGCGACAAATACAGGGTGCCAGCCGATCCAAGCTAAAACGCAATCAGAACATTCCCACCGGGAAAACAACTTAGTTACACATAACCGGACGTCCGGAGACACCGTTATCAACACCAGTATACCCTGAACTCCCTTCCTGCCCTCCGACCTTCACAGTGTTCGCACAAACACGTGAATGTGGGGTCTAAACGTTATGGTCAAGTGCCCACTGGCGACAATCAGATTTGTGGCCGCGCGTCTGCTCTGAATTCTCGAATACTTCGATGCATTTTGCCATTGAATTGATTTTATCGTTTGTGTATCTATTCGACCGTATTTTGACAGTATTTGGGAAATGTGGGTGTCTCGCAATGCAATTTGAGAAACCTCTGGAGACTAGCAGTTTATTTGAGTGTAAATACTTCTATCTCTGACTTTGTGGAATATACTAATAATACATTTTTATATGCTCTGGAAGTCGTGGCTAATTAACAACCACATAGATAACACGATCTGCAAGGTTAGGCTGCTGGAGGAGTGACCGTTCGTTACACATAGAGACCTCTCCGTACGTCGGAGAGCACGTTAAACAGTCGGTTCCAAGTGTCATACGAATACCTACGACAGTTGTTACGGGTAGTCAGAGGCCCAAAAGTATGACTACTGGTCTAACCTTAGAGTATCGGCATTGCCCAGTAACTGGGTTGCGGAGGTCTGATGGCACTCGCTCCGTGTAAAATACTGGTATTCAGCCGCATCTGGTTAGACTGGAAGCTGACCCAAACATAGTTGGGAACAGGCTAGGCAGAACGATCTACGACTTTGTCCAAATTATCTCAAGTTACTTATGACAGTCGTTACGGGTAGTCAGAAGCCCGAAAGTCTAACAATCAGTTGAACCTTAGGATATCGGCATTGCCCAGTAACTGGGTAGCGGAGGTCGTCTGATGGCAGTTGGTTTTTAGCAGTATCGAGCAGAGTATCACTGGCATTCGTTGGCTAGGTGTGTATGCCGCATACAGTGGCGTGCCTATAGGACAAGTCCGATATTTTTTTGGTACTTATTTAGATATTTATAATTCGTCTGATAACAAATAATTGGAGATCTTAAGAACGAATTATGGTTTACTAATGATAAGCATAAAGGCGGCGACTGATCTATAGGTATACCATATTCGCGTAACGTAACATGTTATAAATCGAGCATTACGGCAGTCAGTACAGCGAGCACAGAGTTTGGAACGAGTATTTACGCGGGTTTTAGCAGAGTTACAACCTCGCTCCGAATGTTACATTACGATCGAATGCTCGCCATCGAATCGCCACCTTAAAATATATTGTCATAATTTACCTTGCACGTCAAAATAAGTACCAAAATAATATTGGGCTTGCCCTATAGGCACGCCACTGGCTGCAGAACACAATTCTATCAAGCAAACCACATGTAACGCAATTACTCAGTAAGTTAGCAAGTTATTAAGTTATTAATTCAGTTATAGCAGTTAGTGCGAGTCACTTATCGCGTTCTGACCGCGGTAGAACTTCTTGACGTGTTTGGATGTAACTTAATCCATTATTATTTATTCCCTTCTCATTCTTGTAATTGATTTTTAGGATGTTTATCGGTAGTTACTCTTAAGCAATTTAAGTTTAGATTGCATTTTAGTTGTGTGGTTATGTACTACCAAGTGTATGATTAAAAAAATAACGTTAAAAAAAATTAAAATCACCTTAGGCGAAACACATACTGCCCCGCGCTACGCTGCGGGGTGCGTGGCGACGGTGCCACAACACTGCGCGTGAATGCGTTTTCTGTGTGTTGCACTACGCGTGTTTTCTACACAAACACAGATACTTGCAAACAACGTAAGAACACGCACTCCCACGCTACGCTGCGTGATGCAGTGCAGTGTGCAAATCGCCTTACATTGAAAAAGATAAATAAAATCTTTATTGATAAAAAACCTTTGATATTGCTTAAAAGTATGATACATAATTTTAACAAATTAAAGGTCATGCAAATAGAGTAAAACCCTGACTTCCAAACTAGGTGATCTGACGTAGGAGTCGGTGTTTAGCTGTCACTATAATACGAAAACTTTATTTTTTATTTTTAGTCTGTGAATGACTGAAGTAATTACCATCAAACGTAGAGAACCATTCTAAAAAAAGACAAGTCAAACTAGCTGATCTTATGTTTTAAAAGCAGATAACACAACGTTTGCGTAGTCGAGTAATTGATTAACCAATTAAATTAACACTAATAGTGTTCCTATACCTATTACTATTGGTGCGTTTCGAATTGGTGATATTCAAATGGAAGGCCTAAAAAAATAAACAATTTCAAAATCTTTAACTTGTAGACTAATTGTCCGAGATGAACCTATCTCTTCCTTCTAGCCTTTTCCCAATATTGGGGTCAGCTTCCAATGTAACCAGATTCGTCTGAATACCAGTATTTTACACGGAGCGACTGCCATCAGACCTCCGCAACGCAATTACTGGGCAATGCCGATATCCTAAGGTGAGACCGTTTGTCAGACTTTCTGGCTTCTGACTACCCGTAACGACTTTCTTAGGTATTCATATGAGACCCGGGACCGACAGTGTTCGGTGCTGTGCTAACGTGCTCTTCGAGGTACGGAAGGGTCTCGATGTGAAACGAACGGTCACCAAGCAGCTTAACCTCGCAAATCTTATGATCCACGTGGTTAATAATTATCCGATGAACCTATACAAGGTTAGTTGGAAAGGGGTACTAAGCCGCGTGCCACTTAAAGTATCACTGATGGTCGTTTTAAGGAAACTGTTAAAATTTCAAAAATCGAAAAAAAAACAGTAAAAAATCTTTTTTATTTTAGTTTTTTTTCCAAAATTCTTTGTTCCTGCTTAAGTTACGAATTCAGAAAATGAAGCTTCTAATCCGTGACCCTAAATATGACCTGAAATATAAACACAGCTGATCATAGCTGAGGATAGATAGAAATTAGCGTATTTTTTATGACATCTTTGAACAGCTATTTCTCTTAAACTATTGACTTTTAGGGAAAGTTGTAGAACAAAAGTTATCCATTATTATGTGTACTTTAACACCCTTTCGGCTTAGTACCCCCTTTCCGACTAACCTTTTATAGGTACACAAATAATAAATTGAACCTAACATCTTTTTTCATAGCACGGATACTGTCTGCAAGCGTCTTCGTCTATAAGGAACGCTATTACATAAAGCTGTGACACTAAGAAACCACATAATAGTTTTGAAGACAGTAAAAAATAACAACTCTTTCCAGTAGCATTTGGCTTATGACCTGCACGAGGAACATTCGTAATACCTCTAAGTACTCCGTGGGGGATGGATTACGAATAATGCCTCTCTATCCCCGAGGAAGCAAGTCATAAGAAACGACGGACCTGGCCATAATTGTGTCCGGAAAATGGCATTACGCTCACCACCTACTTCTTCTTCCTGCCCTTATCCCACACTAGGTGGGGACGGCACAACATGTATTACGTAAATCCATGTTGTTAAAGGTTTTGGCTTATTGATTATGCCCGGCCACCTGCCTGACATCAACCCTCCTTGGGAATACTCGTTGAGCGTTCGCGCTACTCTCACCACCCACATGGGACTTAATACAAGAGTCAAAACTGGGTGTACAGACTCCTGTAATAGGAGAACACCTCTGCTTACCCCTTCGGGGATTACAGGCGTGTATATTGTACTTCTAAGTTCTATGTAAGTATGTAATGTCTTTTCCTGCTCTCCTGTCGTCGCGAAGTATTCAAGAATAACTCATGGCGTAGTAATAGATTAGCAAGGTTGGTGGCGAAGCTGACTGCCCGTTACGCCGTACGTAATTTAGTAAAATAGTAAGTAGTAGTTAAAACATGACTACCTAGTCTGGCCATAAATACTGTAACAATTAAAAATAAGAAAGATATTACATTTGAATTTGGAATCTGCCATTTTTATACGATTGTTCATTGGGTTTTCTAATTTTGGCGCCAACACATTGTACAATATTTTGCGATATTAAAATGGAGTGGGGTGATATAGAGAACCAAATCGCTGTGATTGCATTACACAAAGTTGGTATGGAGCCAAATGCAATTTTTAAAACTCTCCATAGGCTAGGTATTAGTCAAATGTTTGTGTACCGGGCTATTAATAGGTACAATGAGACCTCCTCTGTTTGTGACAGAAAAAGATCTGGCCGTCCACGTCGTGTTCGTACGAAAAAGGTGGTCAAAGCAGTAAGGGAAAGAATTCGAAGAAATCCTGTCCGGAACCAAAAGATTTTATCTCGGGAGATGAAAATAGCACCCAGAACCATGTCGCGTATTTTAAAAGATGACTTAGGACTTGCAGCCTATAAGAGACGCACTGGTCATTTTTTAACTGATAATTTAAAAAAGAATAGGGTGGTAAAATCGAAACCACTACTGAAGCGGTACGCAAAGGGAGGTCACAGAAAAATGTTGTTTACGGATGAGAAAATCTTTACAATTGAGCAACATTTTAACAAACAAAATGACCGTATTTATGCTCAAAGCTCTAAGGAAGCTTCCCACTTAGTCGACAGAGTGCAACGTGGGCATTATCCAACTTCAGTGATGGTTTGGTGGGGTGTTAGCTATGAAGGAGTGACTGAGCTATATTTTTGTGAAAAAGGTATCAAAACATTGGCACAAGTGTATCAAGATACTATTCATGAGAAGGTAGTTAAGCCCCTTAACAACACCATGTTCAATAACCAAGTATGGTCCTTCCAACAAGACTCGGCGCTGGGTCATAAAGCTCGGTCCACGCAGTCTTGGTTGAAAGTGAACGTTTCGGACTTCATCAGAGCTGAAGACTGGCCGCCGTCTAGTCCCGATCTTAATCCGCTGGATTATGATTTATGTTCAGTTTTAGAGAGTAGGTACGGCTTGCTCTAAACGCCATGATAATTTGGAGTCCCTAAAACAATCCATACGATTGGCAGTGAAGAATTTTCCCATGGAAAGAGTGCGTGCTTCTATTGATAACTGGCCTCAACGTTTAAAGGACTGTATTGCAGCCAATGGAGACCACTTCGAATAAGCTTTTTATATTTTAAATTGTTTTATATTTATGTATTAAACTAACACACTGTAAAAGTAACAAATATTATTTACAAAAAAAAAATTTTTTTTTTCTTCGTGACAATATTTATGGCAAGACTAGGTATATTGAGTCTAGAACGAACTTACTAAGACTATCGCACTTATCAGCATCAATACTCATTTCAGTAATACAAAATGAGCAATTTGTATGAACAAGCCTAATTGACAGGTTGAAAACCAGCGTCAGGCACTAGTTGTCTGGCATTTTTGCTGAACTGGGCCTTTTTGGCGCAGCCGTGAGGCACACTTTCCTACTAATCTCTTTTTTCTGCTTATGTTTTATGTGCCTTTTGGTCTGTGTGTGTATTTTCTTTCTTTCTTTTTTCTAATTGCTTATGCATGTAACCTTTTCGCAATGATTTAGTATTCGCATGCGTTAGTGCGTTTATGCAAACTTATGCATGCTACAGACTGCTCATGACGCTGAAAGCACACGATTTCACAGGTGATACAGATAAGCGTAATTAATGGTGGTTAATGTGATTCCCTTATGATAGGTATAGCCGGCACGTAACTTGGCAAGGTTTTGGCGTAGTGGGAGTAAGTTTGAGCATGTACACTTAGTACAACAAAAAAATGGTCACTTTTATTGCTTGTCATTGTTCTATGGTTATTGCCATAATTTATTTTTAAACATGCCTGATTAGAAGTTCAAGTTCAAGTTCTTTATTGCGTTCATGTGTTACATCAGTAAATATAGTAAGGTTCAACATGAAGCCCGGTAAGGGCACAGCAACATAATAATAAGTCAGATATATATCATCAGACTAAAAATGTGAGAATACTAGGTAGTTACTTAAAATTACCTTTAACAATAAATTTTGTAGTTTTGTTTATCACAATCTATATAAACATAAACGCATACTGTACATTACTTAAAAACATTACAGAAAAATTTACTTGTGATCTTTAAATATTTGTTTACTAACTTTATTAAAGTAATTTGCTAGGATTAGACTAGATATTTTGTTATTAAGAAAGTAAAAAAAGAGAGGAATTCTCTTCTCTACTCTTGCCAAGTTACGCGCCGGCGCCTATACATAAATTACTTCTTCGCAGAAGTAGATAACTACAACTATTCGTATGACATCATTATGTTACGTATGTATGTGACTGTTGAACCGAAACTTTAATGAACAATCTAAACTACAAAAGCGGAGAGTCAAGTTTAAATATTTTGTGCTAACTCCTCGTTACCAACTATGGTTAGAACATCGCTATTGTGTATATTATTAGTTAAACGACAGCACATTGTATGAAGGTCGTCTGAAATTTTTAAAAAGAGGTCGTCGCTAATCCTTGCTGATGTGAAATAACAACTCTTTTTTTTTTAAATTGGCCGAATCAAACCGAAGATAGCCGACAAGTTACGAAGGTCTGCCGTCGTGTGTCTGCAATCGCGAGCGTCGCCACGCAACAGCCGCTCTCACACCCGTACCGCCGCTTTAGATGAATCACATCAAAAAAATTGAATACTTTACTAAATTCCCAAAAGGGGTAGTCAGACATATAATATGGAAAAAATGAACGCGAACTGGAGGAAAAATACCTTCCTACCTACCTTAAATAATGAAGATAACTTATCTTTACATAGTATAAAACAAAGTCGTTCCCGCTGTCTGTACGGTTAGATCTTTTAAACTACGCAACGGATGTTAATGCAGTTTTCAGCTATAGATAGAGTTATTCAAGAGGAATGTTTATATGCCCCAAATTAATATCTACATTGCACCCATGCGAAACCGGGGCGGGTCGCTAGTTATATTAATGGAATATTACCTAAAATCGCTGCAACCTTAGTCTGAATGAACTGTCCATCATAGTTATAAATATTTATGTGTATGTATGTATGTATAGATATAAAGGTTTAATATGTATTTTTATTGTAATATATAGATATATATAAAGTATATATTTTGTTAGTACTTATGTATTATTTTGTTTTTAATAATTTTTATTTACCTTTTCAATATTTGTTTTAAATTATTTTTTTGTACCTTTTTCGAAGTGCTTAATTTTTGACCCAAAGGTTGACTGGTAGAGAATGCCATTGGCATTAAGTCCGCCTTATGTACCACCAATTGTAGATGAAGTTTAAATAAATAAATAATATTTAAAAAAATACAAAATGTCATTTACAATGAAAATATGTAATTTTGTATATTCTTCCATTGAGAAAACCATTGTCTACGGTGGTCCTACGCCTACAGGTCAGCATGGTGAACTCAGGCCTGAACCCTTCTCATTTTGAGAAGAGGCCCGTGCCCAGCAGTGGGACAGTATAGGGCTGATTACGGTTATACCATATACACAAAATCAACTTTTCTTTTCGTATGGTTAGTGACTAACCTGGTGTCAGAGTTTATGCCGCCCATGGGCCTCTAACTTGGCTTCACATGCCGTCGAAAAACATCTCAGGCATGCCGGTTTCCTCACGATGTTTTCCTTGACCGTTTTTAAGCAAGTGATTTTACAATACGCACATGAATCCGAAAAGTCAAAGGTGCGTGCCTTGGGTTCGAAATCGAGACCTATGTGACTTGGCAGTCCGACGGTCACACCACAAGGTTATCGCTGCTGTTAAAAACAAAATCAACCGAAACGTCAGAATAAGTTCTAAGTTTCATATCCAATCGAATTGCTTAAGGCTGAGCATCCACCAGAGCTGTGCTAAGCTGCGTAGCGAGGAATGTGTTTTGTAAGCACCAATAGAATCACTTCATTTACCTAGCTTCGCTCTGCGCAACTCTGGTGGATATGGGTCTAGGCAGTGAGAGGTTTTTGTTCATACAAAACAAGCGAGAAATATGTTGCGAGGAATGTGTTGCTAGGAATGTGTTACGAGGAATGTGTTACGAGGAATGTGTACCGCTCCCGCCACACCACCCTATTCAAAACGAGTCCGTTACCTATCCTCGCACAGCTCTGGTGGATGTCCAGCCTTAACGCGGAAACTTAAACTTATATAAGACCCGACATCCCACGATACTGATTGGACTGGAAGCACCCAACAGGCTTTGCAACCGTTCCCTTGATTATAAGAAGTTTAGAAGATTATCGGACGTCGGGACAGATATACAA
Source organism: Amphipyra berbera (assembly GCA_910594945.2). NCBI lineage: Eukaryota > Metazoa > Arthropoda > Insecta > Lepidoptera > Noctuidae > Amphipyra > Amphipyra berbera. The sequence goes on along the minus strand of OU343128.1, from coordinate 15,326,944 downwards.
TGACAGACAATCGGATCGGTGATTCTTCCGAGTTTTGTACATCGTCACCGGAAAGCAAATACTATTTAAGCGCCATTTGGCTTTCCGGTGACTATATGTATTAATATAAAAAATATATATAGGGTGTAAACGAAATCATGTAATTCCTTCAAATTCAAACCTCGTGATGTTGTACTGCTGACATAGATACTTTTGGATTCAATAAAAAAAATTACAAGAAGTAAACATTGTGTTCTTAACGTGAGGCATTTTAGATATGAAATTAAATATTAAGGGGTCTGGTTAGGAATAAATGTACACATATTTGGAAATTCAACCTCTAAGGGGGTGACATAAGTGTTGAAAGTGTGTATGAGAAATCTGGTACTTTTGAAGTAAGAAGCATGGGGAGAAACTGACCGACTGGCTGACTAATCTAGCAACGCACAGCCTAAACCGCTGGGAGTGATAAAAGACAGACGTTTTTTTATTTTAAAATGTCACTTTAAAATGGGCTTAACGAGGATTTCAAACTTCACGCAAGCGAACCTGCGGGCAAAAGGTAGTACCTTATAAAGTCTCAAATATGTATGATTTTGTGACTTGGTACCCTAAATAAATCGAAGCCGGAAATTTCAATTAGAGTAAGGGACAAGAAAGTTTCATGTCCCTTACACCAATTGAAATTTCCGGTGTTGAAATATTACTACATATAAATAACTGTCTGTCCTGAATGTCATACCTATGACAGTTGTTACGGGAGGTCAGAAGCCCGAAGATCTGACAACTGGTCTAACCTTAGGATATCGGCATTGATCTGAGGTCTGAGTGTTGTGAGTGTGAGTATTATACAGGTTTTTATACTTTCAATATTGTAATATATGTCTGGCGGTTTGAATATTGTATGGCCTACTTTCTAGTCCTGGCTGGTAGTAATGTTGTGCGTCGGGTCGTTGAGCTCCATAAGATAGGGTTGAGCTACACGATGGCTGATGCATGCGTGCCATCTGTTGGGACAGGTCCTCTCAAACTGCTCTGGAACTTTCCTCAAAAGGCCAGTCCAGGCGTTGCTCTGCATTGTCCTCACACTAATTTTTGTTAAAGAAAATATATCTGGGCTTGAAAAGAGACCTTGACCCCTGAGTTTGTTTCGGCCTTTCTTCTCAGAGGTAGTCAGATAGGAAACGCCGACGACATCTAGTTTAAAAAAAACAACAACACAAACAAACCGATATGTAAAAGTTATTTTTAAATATCCAATTTGCAGAATAAATAATTTCATTTCATTTCATGATGGCAATCGATCTATGTAAGATACTGATATTGAGCCACATCTACTTAGATTGGAAGCTGACCCCAACTGTGTTCCGCCCTGTGTATGTGAGAGCCAGAGGGGTATAGAAGAATCCTTCTATATCTTTGCTACTTGGATCCGTGTAGTCCATCTTAGACCCTATCTGCGCTTACCATTAAGGCCCTGAGCAGACGACGGACTTTTTGTCCAGCAGACTACTACAGACAAGAATAACAGTGGTCGGTAGTTGTTGCCCGTCGCGACATTCGACACGTGATTGCTGGTTTGTTATTGTCCGCAGCAATCTGCCTGACAAAAATTCTGTCGCCTACTCTGGGCCTAGAGCGACCAGGCTCAAACGCGACCAAGAAAATAATAAAAATAAATCTATACTAATATTATAAAGCTGAAGAGTTTGTTTGTTTGTTTGAACGCGCTAATCTCAGGAACTACTGGTTTGAATTGAAAAATGATTTTTGTGTTGAATAGTCCATTTATCGAGGAAGGTTTTAGGCTATATAACATCACGCTATGACCAATAGGAGCGGAGCATAAATGAAAATTATTGCAAAAACGGGAAAAATGTCCACCTGTGCGAAGCCGGGACGGGCCTCTAGTTGTAAATATGGCAGTCGATATTTTTTGGACTACAACAATTATCAACACAGTATGGACTACCAAGTATGCGTAACAAATAAGCAATATATAAGAAGCGAGAGCTCCAATCAGTTTTATGTTCTCATAAAAATATTCATCAGTTTACGATTACGTGCGCGCACGGCACTTAAATATATTGTCTCCGTTGCTAAACAATCTATTTATAAGGAATTCGCTTATTTTTACGTTATGAACTTGAAATTTAAGGTGTGTTATGTGATCGTAGCGATATTTAAAATACCTTAAGGCGTTACCATTGGTTAGCAAACGAGCTGAAGGCGCACCTGATGGAAAATGGTTATCAGCGTATGTACAAAGTTAGTCGGAAAGGGGGTACTAAGCCACATGCCACTTAATATATCACTGATTATTGTTTTAAAGAAAATGTAAAAATTTTAAAATTCAATTTTTTTTTTCCATGAAAATTTATTTTTATATTAGTTTTTTCAAAAATTCTTCATCCCTGCTTTAGTTCTGAATTCAGAAAATGGAATCTCTAATCCGTGACCTCAAATATGACGTAAAATGTAAACACGTCTGATCATAGCTGAAGATAGATAGAATTTAGCGTATTTTTTATGAAATCTTTGAACAGATAGATAGATATACTTTATTGTACACTAAAAGAAATAAAACAGAAGGAGTACACGTTATTAAGAACAGTACAAATGGCGGTCTTATCGCTTAAAGCAATTTCTTCCAGACAACCTTTTTGAACAGCTATTTCTCTTGAAATATTGACTTTTGGGGAAAGTTGTAGAACAAAATTTATCCATTATTATGGGTACTTTAACACCTTTTCGGCTTAGTACCCCCTTTCAGACTAACCTTGTATACTCCAATGACACTAAGAAAATTGCTGATGCACAACCTTAGAGACAATGTTGCAAAATCTCATGTGCCTATAATTTCACAGACACCCTTCAAACCAAAACACAGCAATGCTGTTTGGTGGCAGATATATGTGTGGTGGTAGTACCTACTTCCTCGGACGAACTCTTTCTCAAAGATCTCTACTACTACTATAAAGGAACATAAATCTACTAACATAAGATCACGCCTGTATTCCCCGAAGGGTTAGGCAGAGGTGTATAGTAACACCCTCATTTCGCCGTTACGTTTAAGTCCCATGTAACAGAAGACGAGACGATTGTCATCAACCGGGCACAAATCCAAACTCCGGGCTGCTATTGAAGAATTCCACACGGAACACCCAATAACACTTTGCTCGACCTGGGGATTGAACCTCACTGACGCACTTCAGTATCGTCGCTCGTGTAGACTCTTTTAATGCATCCTACTTTATTTCACGACACGTTTGGTGCAGTGGCTGAGCGATTGGCTTCTGCGCTACGGGTCGTGGGTTCGATTCCCGCACGGAACAAACATTTGTATGGCCTACAGATAGTGTTTCCGGGTCTGGGTGGTTTGTGCATGTGAAGATTTGTGTCTGTAAACACACCCACGATACAGGAGAAATCCTAGTGGGGGGAAACGCTTTTTAAAAAAAGAATTTATAAAATGTTAAGTCCGTATTCCATCTATCCAGCCATGAGCAAGGAGTATAAAGAGCTGATTATATTATGCCTTACAGCGGTAGTTCTTATTCTTCATCCCAGTATTGGAATTAGAATAGAATAGAATATACTTTATTGTACACCAAAAATTGTAACACAGCTCTTATACAATAACAAACATTAAAGGGTACAATGGCGGTCTTATCGCTGATAGCAATTAGGTGCATTAAAAGAGCCTACACGAGCGACGATACTGAAGTAAGTCTGGCGCACCCTGGGCAGTCTACCCTGCTACAGTGCGCGGCAAATAACTAGAACCAAGATGGCGTCGACTGCGTGATCTATGTGAGGTTCGGGTCATAATTCGTCAGTGGAAAGGTAAAAAGACTAAAGCGCCAATATACCTACTTTACAGTAGAGAGATTCAAAGTATCTTTTTAAGACAATAAACAGTTATTTTTCTTAGAGTATAGGTACATATTAAATAGATAATAGTATATTCTAAGAAAAATAACTATGTTTATTTTCTTACAAAAATACTCTGAATCTCTCTACTGTAAAGTAGGTATATTGGCGCTTTAGTCTTTTTACCTTTCCACTGACGATATGATTCGTTTTGATGAGTACAATAGATTGCACTTGGTGTTCAGGGTCTAAAGATGGAGCTAGGAGGTGGATAGTGAAACTCTTCAGTGGCTACTAGTAAACCCCTCAAGTTTGGCAGTTGACGACTTCTTGGTTCAAGTTATTTGCCGCGCGCTGTACCAACTTTGCTGACTAGCTTTATTTTTCACCACGACATAAAGCTATTCTCTTATATCTCGTGCCGACACCAGAGAAGATCCTAGTAAACTGCTTAATAGGGTTGAGTGTACCGCGAAGACCAGACGACATTAGTACCTACATCAATGGGTTCGTCCGATTATAAACCCTCCCAGATTAGCATAGTCCGCCGTCCCCGGCATGCGCTACTAGAGCCCGATGATGAGATCACCCTCCTCCAGGAGGCGAATAAATCGACTAGTACTATACACATACACCGCCGCCGCCGACCGGCGTATCGCCCTCGCCGACGAGGCCCCTCGCGACGTCCCACCGCCGCCGCCCCCGATCCACCGTGCTCACCCGCCGCAGCCGCGGAGCCGGTCGTCCCTTCTGACTCCGCGCAGTCACCATGACGCGAGAATACAGCCCTCATCAAGCTGTCGTATCCCTCCCAGTCCTCTTGCATTCGACACCCTAAGAGTTCGAGTCCCCCCTTGGGGACACTCTCAGAGGTGTCGCTGCTATAGTCATAGCCATGATGTTACAGTAGTTAGCTTTGCGTGTTTAGCTAGGTAGTTAGAATAGTAGGTATTGGTTCAGAGACCCTTCTGGTCTCGCCAATAATAGCCAGGTTACGTAGAAAAGGTCCGCAAGACCATCTACAATAGTCGATTAGGAAAAAAAAAAAAAAAAAAAAAAAGAGCTTTGTACACCATAAAACATTTTCTTCCGTTGAGAAAAAAGGCTACACGTGGGCTCAATTTACATTTCAAAAACACCCTTGGCAGGTACATTAGCATAACAAGACTTTATAAATGATTTAATAAAGATACCATAACTAGAAACGATTTGATTCTGATCAAATTTTTCAAGATATGAATAAAAGTGAAGGATCGCAACAAAATTAAATATACATACACACATATTCACGGCTATAATCCCCGAAGGGGTAAGCAAAAATGTTCTATTACAGTAGTCTGTACGCCCACGTTACGTAAATAAAATATATAAAAAGAAAAGGCGTTGTCAGTCAGTCAATTGAATGTATGAATGACTGACATATATGACTGAAATAAAACGGGTTATACTAGAAAATGTAAATTACGAATTTGGAAATTACTAGTTCCAATAAAGAATTACCATGTAACGGGGTGAATAGGGATGCAGGGGTGAATCGGGACGAAAGTATAAAATGGATTTTAACGTTAAAATAATATAGTTTGTTGCCAACAAGGACACTTAATCGTTAATTATGACGACACGTTTGGTGCAGTGGCTGAGCGATCGGCTTCTGCGCTACGGGTCGTGGGTTCGATTCCCGCACGGAACTAATATTTGTATGGCCTACAGATAGTTGTTCCGGGTCTGGATGTTTGTGCGTGTAAAGATTTGTGTTTGTAAACGCACCCACGACACAGGAGAAATCCTAGTGTGGGGCAACGTTTTTTTAAAAAGAAAAAAGAAAGAAAAGAATTATAATACAGTAAACACATTACAGTCCTTTTTAGCAATAAAATAGAATAGAATAGAATATACTTTATTGTACAGTGTACACCAAAATTGTAACATACAAAAATTTTTTGTAAAATTTTTAAATAAAAATATATTATTTTTATGTAAAAATCCATTTTAAAGTGTCGTCCCGATTCACCCCTGCATCCCTATTCACCCCATTTTTGGGTACTTCAAAAATTCGTGATATCAGTAGTGTAATTGACACGTCGCCGCGGCAGCGCTGCGTTCGTAGAAGAGTTCGCGCCGCAGCGCTGCCGCAGCGAAGTGTTTCTACTGCAGAATCTCATAGCAAGTAAGAGTTAATGGAACAAGGGGAAGGGAACCATCAAACACGCGGGTGTAGTAGGTGTAAAAACATGGTGTTAGTAAAAACAATTGGGGGAACTGAACTTTAACAAATACTGACGGTAATGTGGTTCTTCTCGTAACACCCTGCGATGTCATCGAAAAGGATAGGTATTTTAAATGCATTAAGTAGCTTAAAAATGTTTATTCGTGGCTTATCAGTTAGTTACTGTATAATTTTTGGTTACGCAAAGATAATTATTTACTCAAAACAGCTTTAAAATAATAATATTGTATTTAATTTACCTTTTAACTTTATGCGTCATGTTGGTTACTAATTTTAACAAATTAAACTTAGTTAAAATATTTTGATCAAGTGTTGAAGGTAAGTACTTTGTTTTATATCCCTGTGGGACTTGCTATTCGGATTTATTAAAATAAAAAGTTCATTAATTAATTACATTGTTTTATTAAAAATCACAAAATTGTTTAATTTTACTAATTCATCGTGTATATTTTTAGCGACGTATTTTATGTTTATTTAGGCATTGTTGACGCAAAACATTAATTAAGTTAATAATTAAGCTAATATCGATGGCGCTTATCAATTACAATAATTATAATTTCAACCCATTTATCACTTTAAAGTTTTGACGGGCCGACTTCAAAACTTCGCCCACCTATCAAAACAATGCAAACTTGAAGCAGAGGAAATTATTGAAATATCTCTATAAATATTGAGATTTCAATCATTTTTGGACGACAAAGTGTCTAAAATATACGTAACATTGAAACTACAATTGTCTCACAGCTATTTCTCTCTCTCTAGCTATTTCACATAGAAACTGTTTACAGGACCCGTTTTTATTTTAGTGATGGCGTCTGTTGTTGTATGAGCGAGTTCACGTACACGACAGTATTCCGTATCCAGTAAAAAATACTGGATCCGTTATTTTTATCATATCCTGCCTGCCAGATGCAACGCAGCTGCCATTTGTTTAATTGTAACTGTCACAGCTGATATGAACAACACATCCAGTACCGACGGATGCGTTAAAACGGATACGCTGTGTGAACAGGCTCTTTATACATAAATAAATGAAAAAATGGTTTCATGTTTGATACTTTGTCGCACTGTAACGTATTTGGTTTAGAAGAAAGTTTTAAGCTTAAGCTGAAAATCAGCACAGCAGTCAATTGTAAGTTGGCAGATGTCCGATTATCGACCGGACGGTCCGGTTTTCTTTATGTTTGTCCGGTGAAGAAAATCTTGGTAAACCAGACAAACTTAAGGTATTTTTGTGACTTTCAGTAAAATCAGTTATACAAAATTCAAAACATGTCCGGTTTATTTTCTTAACACATGCTGACTTGCTGAGCTATTGCTTGTACTTTTTTCATTCCGTAAAACATAACAGAGTTAAAGAAACACGTACTATCGTAGCTTACCAGTGATGATATTAAGACATTGCTCCCAAGCGAACACCTGACGGGCGCTCGGCCAAAAACGCGCGATAGAGTGTGTACGCTCCGCACCTTACAACGCGCTTTACCAAAGCGCTTATTGTGTACAGAGGGTAAGTCCCCAGGTGATAGAATGCGAAGTGAAGCAGTACATCAGCTACTTACTAAATTGCGAAAATAACAAACTTAAATGATCAAAATTAGTTTCTTCTCTCGACTTGTAATCACTTGGGAACTAACAAAATTATAAAATATAGGAACACGTAGCTTGAAATATTAAGGAGCTTTGAACAACTTTGAAAAATGTATACATTGTTTGGAAATCTGTTCGTTTATATTTATTTGTTTGTGGAAAATAACATCACCCTGTTTTTAAAGAACACTGTTATTATTTTAACCATAACATCGACTAAATTAACTGCCGCGTTGGTCTAGTGGTGGCAAGCGCAACCGCTGATCACGAGGTCCTCGGTACGATCCCCAGGTTGGGCAAAGTGTTATTGGGTGAATTCCTCAGTAGCAACCCGGACTTTGGATTTGTGCCCGGTTAATGGCAATAGGCTCGCCCCCTATTACATGGGACTTGAACATAACGGCGAAATGAGGGTGATACTACCTATATACACCTCTGCCTAACCCTTCGGGGAATACATTATGTAAAAATATAAGCTATTTTAGTATTTTTTTTATCTTTTCACAGTTTTTGGTAGTACAGAAAGTACTTCTCATTGTGGAAAACTAAATACTTCAAATACGCGGTCAGAACCGATACAATTCAAAGAATTCAAAAATCAATTGCCGTGCGTTCGTCTCTCAAAAACTCGAAAATGTCTCGATTTGAATATTTTTTGTTTTTCTCGCCTCAATACTGGGTTGGTTCAGAAAATTAGGAAAAATTAATAAAGTATTTTAGGTGATACGAAGTTCACCGAGTCATCTATATGTATAGTTTTTATACAAGGTTAGTCGGAAAGGGGGTACTAAACCGAAAGGGTGCTAGATTACCCATAATAATGGATAACTTTTGTTCTACAACTTTCCCCAAAAGTCATTAGTTTAAGAGAAATAGCTGTTCAAAGATTTCATAAAAAATACGCTAAATCCTACCTATGCTTAACTATAATCAGCTGTGTTTATATTTTAGGGGTCACAAGCTAGGGGTTTGAAGCTTTATTTTCTGAATTCGTAACTAAAGCAGGGATGAAAAATTATTGAAAAAACTAAAATAATAATAATTTTGCATGGATTTTTTTTCATCGAATTTTGAAATTTTTACACTGTCTTTAAAACAATCATCAGTAGTGATACATTAAGTGGCCCGCGGCTTAGTACCTCCTTTTCGACTAACATTGTATAAAAGGAAGTGTAACATACCTGGCCTGCAAAAATAAGTATCACACTTTTAAAATTTCAATTTTTTCTAAACTATAGAAGTTAGAGATTTAAAATAAAAAACGTTTTATAGCATTTTTTATCAGCTTTCTTTAAAACTATAGTAACAAAGTTAAACTCTTTTTTGAGTCCTTTTTGCTTCGAAAATATATCTTGTGTACTTAAAAAGTTATTGCAATTTTAAAAGTGTGATACTTATTTTTGCAGGCCAGTATAGATTGCAGTTGCGTGTCATATCGTGTTGCAAGTTGCAAGCTTCTATTACAAGTGGCAGGCTACACGAACTTAGACGATAGGATATCAACGTGCTAATTACACATTCTTGTTACTTATGGACGAGAAAATGAGACTGGATACCAACAACATATTTTTTACTTCGCACTTAGTCATTTCGGCTTGAAGCTTTTGCAAGAATTACCTCGACTGTTCTACAACGACTAACATAATAATTTAGCCCATTACTGTCCCACTGCTGGGAACGGGCCTCTTCTTCACCACGCTAGCCTGGTGCGGGTTGGCAGACTACACTTTACATAGCCCTCTCAGGTGTGCAGGTTTCCTCACGATGTTTTTCCTTCATCGTTAACGCAAGTGATAATCAAATTCTGATCCGCAGAGGTACCTACGGGCAGGGATCGAATTCAAAAACAAGCACTATAATAATGTCAAACTGAGTATGCAGGAGCGTACTTCTTTTGTTTTTCTTAACCGACTGTGCGACAGCAAAGGCAGAACTATTTTCCCTAATTAAAGAGCTCTTATACGGGAAGTTTGAGAGCAATTATTTGCCTGACGACAATGGCCGAATATAGAGAAGCTACTAGTTGCTGTAAGTTGTTCTATATAGCTATTTACGGTGACGTCAAAATTGCCTGGTGTTGCCCACGATTCGGCTATTTTAATCACCCAAGTAAGTGTGGACGGTGGACTGGAAGCTTGACCATGACCATTTCTCATGAAGAACATGATGATGAACAGGTGATGATCAAGTATTCAGTTTATATTGATGAAACTAAAGTATACAGTTTGACGACACTTCTTCTTCTTCCTGCCCTTATCCCACACTAGGTGGGGTCACCACAACATGCATTTCATAAATCCATGTTGTTAGAGGTTTTGGCTTATTGTTTTATGACCGGCCGCCTGCCTGACATCAACTCTCCTTGGGAATACTCGTTGCGCTGTCGCGCGGGTGATCCAATGTGCTTGCTGATATTATGCACTGGGCATTCAATGGCACTGGGTCCCAAAATGATATGCTTGTCTTGAAAACTTGAAACTTCTCGCACTCGACACTACACACTACTATTTGACATCGTTTACAATATAAATAAACGGCGATTTATAATAAGTAATCAAACATTTTTTAAAATACTCGCAAAATAAATCTTATAAAATATCAAATTGATATTCAGTTGCCACGGCGATGACAGAAAATAATACTCAATACTCAATATTTATTTGCGTATTCCACAATGTTACTTAGGTGGTAGTAATGTTGAATTATTCACTTTAACTATTATTAAGGATTTATTGTACACGGAGCTAATGTTTACGTGCGCACAGTAGCGCCCTCTCTCCACAGTAGCGCCCTCTCTCTCTCAATAATTTGCATTACGAAACTATAGTTTGATGACACTATAGTTTCGTAATACAAACCCCGCTTGGTTCTATACTAGGTATTTTAATAACACAAAAACACAACTGTCGTAAAAAGTCCTAACAGTCGTATTTGTGGAAACTGGGCTAGTAGACAGCCGAAGGGTCAACAGATCCTATATATAAAGCTATTTTATTAATTTTTAATTTTAATTTGGGAAACAAACAGGTACAATAGCAGTGATAACATAGTGGTGTGACCGTCGGACTGCCAAGTCATAGATCTCGAGTTCGAACCCAAGGCACGCACCTCTGACTTTTCGGATTCATGTGCGTATTGTATAATTATCACTTGCCTAAAAACGGTGAAAGAAAACATCGTGAGGAAACCGGCATGCCTGACAGATATTTCTCGACGGCATGTGAAGCCAAGTCAGAGGCCCATGGGCGACATAAACTCTGACACCAGGTTAGTCACTAACCACACGAAAAAGTACATATAAAGCAATTTTATTAAAATGTTTTGTTTATTTTGTTTCAATTTTAATTTGGGAAGCAAACTGGTACTTTTGCAAACGGAAATATAAAATATAGGTAAAACAATAGAGAAGCAGTTTCCTCAGGTTACAATACAAATATATTCAGAGTTAAAAATAGTAACCGCGAAATTGTGCAGCCTTACCCGTTTTCGTCATTAAAAAATCAGATGTTAAATAGAGCAAGGCTCTAGAATAGTGATGTTTTTTGTAGAAAAAGACTGTATCATCTAAATCAAATTTACAGTTAACCAGAGCCTTATTTACTATGACATATCAAAACGTGACACGCAAATAACACGGCCGAATGTGCAGTCGGAAAAATAGGGTATCTAGACTAATATTATAAAGCTGAAGAGTTTGTTTGTTTGAACGCGCTAATCTCAAGAACTACTGATTGGAAATGAAAAATTATTTTTGTGTTGGATAGTCCATTTATCGAGGAAGGTTATAGGTTATATAACATCACGCTACGATCAATAGGAGCAGAACATGAATAAAAAATGTTGCAAAAACGGGAAAAATGTCCATTAATTATAATTGTACCTACTGAATTGGATATACAGTAATTGTTATAATTTATATATGACTTGCGACCCGCCCCGGCTACGTACGGGTGCAATGTAGATACTAATGTGGGGCATATAAACCTTCCTCGTGAATCACTCTATCTATTGCTGAAAACTGCATTAAAATCCGTTGCGTAGTTTAAAGGATCTAAGCGTACAGACAGTAGGAGCGACTTTGTTTTATCTATACTTAATATTATAAAGAGGAAAGATTTGTATTTTTGTATGTAAAGAATAAACTTAATAACTACTGGACCGATTTCAAAAAATCTTTTGCCGATAGAAAGCTACATTATCACTGAGTAACATAGGCTACGGGCGGAGCCGTGAGGACACAGCCAGTACTATGTAAAGATCAAACGAACTTGCAAGTGAAGTTCTATCATTATTATGATGAGTTGCTTCATTTAAAGATATGTTTGTAAGACAGCAGTATTTTACTTAACATTGCGGTGTTACAATCATTAACTAAATTATAACTGAAGGAATTATAACTGAAAATCGGTCGCGTTTTTCGCGTGTTTTTCTTAAATGCCATAGAGAATAAGGGGCCAGGTATATCGCGAAACTATTTTCGTGTGTAAGTACCACATAAAGGAATTCCGCATGTACTATGATTTACGATTTAAGCAACTTAAAAATTCAGTATTTCTTTTCATTATCAGTCTAGCCTCCTGCAAGCTTTTATTATGTGTAAAACATAGGCTTATTTATGCCTTTGTAATAAAAAAAAGTTAAAAAAAAATACATTTTAGTCGTTGTAAGGGAGTATGTAAGGGTCGTAGCGTGTGGCGTTCTATAGTTTCTGCATACCCCCATGGAAAAAAGGCTTGAGTTTATGTATGTACTTTAGTCGTTCAGACGTCGGATGTTTTCAGCGCTATTTTCGTAAGTTTCAAGCTTTAAACACCAATCGCTTAAGTTTCAGAACAATATTTAAAAAGAAGGGAATCCAGTAGGCAGGAGGTTAGAAGAATAGCTTTTTAGTACTTGCGAGTTTTTATTTCAATCCCAACGCGTTTATTATGAATTAAATTATAGGTACATCTCTAACTGAACAACTGTTGCTTCCAAACGTGAAAATGTACGTTCAGTTCTAAACGAGTTTTGTACTCGGATACAAGCGTTATGTAAATACGCCATGTACAATATCTTTTATAAGTTTTGCTTATAGTTTTTGAGAAGTTCAGTTTGTGGTCACTTGAAATTTTTATATAATAGAACACTGAAATAATTTGTTATCTAACAATAATCGGTTCGTAACAAACTGATAGCACAAGTTTAGATTTTAATATAAGTAAGTTTAAAAATCATGTGATCAGAAGACATGTGTGAAGACATGTAACTCGTTGTAGGATAATGCATATTTATCGATAAAAAAACTGTTTGATATGGAAGGTATTTAGAATTTTAAACCAATGGAGTAAAGTATATTTTTAAACTGTATGCGTAAATGCCTATTTAACACGTACGTGATTTATCTTATTCTGCAAAGATTTTCATTTGCGCTTGCAGAATTCTACACTTGCTTAAGATAATACGTAACATTTTAAAGAAATAATGAAATATTTTTAATTTTCATAATTAAAATTTCATATTTTTTATTTTTTGGTCGTTTTTTAATTTATATGTGAGTGCAAAACTTTTAAGAAATTAAAGTTCCATGTTGTTACCTTGCTATTGTGCATGATACGTAACTTTTTAATAACGCTTCTTATCGCATTATATTATTATCATTATACTATTACAAAACCGTTATAATTATAGTGGAACTAAACTTTAAATAATTTTTAAAACTTTTTATAAGAAAAACACTTTTCCACCTCAACTATTTCCCTAAAAACTTACTTCACGAAATTCACAATATAGAAATGGAAAACATAATAATGCAATTTTCATTTGCAAAATCACGAACAATAAATAGATGATAAAAATATATCGAGACGGTCTCAAAAACCATAAACTTTTCTTTTAAACTTTCTACAAATTAAATCAAAACACTTACCTTTATTGGATGAAAATTTTCTTCTCGTTGTAAAACCACGGTACTGTACTTTGTAAGTGATCAGTGCATGGCCTATGCCCCTAAAGTTTAGCGATCGAGTGCGCTTGGGCGGGAAAGACCCGCGCTTTTAAACGGCGACCATAGACCTCTGAGTACGTAGAGCGGCGCTGCGTGGGATGCGTGACGTAAGCAGATTTGTATTCAACATTTGTTTGTAACGTAGTTGTGTAGATAATGAATTGGTGTGTGTAATAATGGAAAAAATATGAAAAATAAGTGTGAATCATATTTCGGGTGATTTTGTTGTTTTTTTTTCTGGATTCGTCAAGTGTTTGGTTCAATATATTAGGTCCCCACCTATGAAATTGGCGTTTTTTTCTCACAAATAGAGAACCTCGTCACTGCTGATTTAAAATATTCATCAATTGCTTGATATTATATCGAATAATGACCATCATAGCCAACTAGCAATAGTAAAAAAACCTTATTAGTTATAGTTTTCTCAACATAAAAAATACCTTAAAAATGACTCCTCTTTTTGTTAGCAGAAATGACCACTATTTTTGTTTTAACTTAGTCAAAACTTATTTTTGTCGCATAATCTAAGTGGCATACGTTGTCTTAGTTTTTAAACATTAGTGCATAAAAGTTTTAAAACATTAGTGTTCATAGTTGTTAAATAAATTAAGAAAATGTTAGTATGAAAAATGCAACTTCTTTAAAATTCTCCATACAAAACGCTGATTTCATAGGTGGGGACCTAATACTACATTATATTTGAAGTAGGTATATCGATTAAATCTCAAAATAAGATGGTTTGGTTTGGAATGGTTTTAAAATCTGAAAATTTAAAGCTAATCAACAAGATCCACGTCAATGCTTACATTTGCAAGTGTTGTTTTTCTTAAGGCCTTTAAACCTGAAATGAAGTACCTAACAGTAGCATATTTTCACATATCAAATGATAGTTAAGAAAATAATGTAATAAATAAATAAATCATATAGATACTTTGATTTAACAACTTATGGTCGAATCCTATATTTACCGAGCGTTTTTGGTTAAAATTAACACTTGCATATCAAATAGCAACTAATTTTTAAGTTTTGTAAAGTAGATCCTCCCATAATTAGTAACTAAAACACGTATTTGCTTACATGTCTATTAATATCCTCAGTATGTCCAGTTTATGTTCGATAGCTAATGTATTATAATATGATCAAAATATTTATTGGTATATTTAACAATTAAGTTTCACCTAATACTAAGGCTCGTAATGCCCAATATAATATTTATTCTACAAAAATAAAATGATATTTCATTTGTTTGATAGTGAATAATTACACCAAAGAAAAGAAGAGAACGTTTATATAATGTTATCTTTCATATACACAAGTATGTGTTTTACAGAACAAGTCTAGACAGTACTTGGAATAAAATAATAAATCATAACCATATCATTAAAATTACAAACTTCCAAAAAAATATACGAGCACTAAAATCTAACAAAAAAAAATCACATCTATACAATCATTTGTTCTGTGTTCCCGCCCTACGTTCGTTGGCCACTCGCAACACAGATTTCAACCTCAGCGAGCGAAAGAGACGGCACTATGTTGCTCTACGTTCATCCCCCTCACACCCAAACTTGACGTCTGCCAAGTTATTAAAACGTGCAATCAGTTGATTGTGGGTAGTTTTTACCACTTTATTAGACTAGGAAGCACTCAACCAGCATTTTAATTACAAAGTTGATGTGCTGTGTTTACATGTAGTTCGTAGCTCTGATTACTAAGCACTCGTAGCCTCGTAGCAGTCGTAGTATTTCGTAGCGCGGTTTCACTTGTTATTATTAAACTTATAGACTATTTGCGCTTTTATTGTGTGGAATAGATTTCTTATTGTAAAAATTAATGCAGTAATTTTTTTTTTGTCAATCATAATGATACAACCAAGCTGAATAGTAAATAAAAACATAACATTATAGTTGTCTGATAGGTAAATTGGTTTATTTATTTTAGAGATTAGCTCAAATAAAGGGTTGTAAACATTTTACACATGATTGTGTAATATCATTTAGCTTATTTATTTTTTATTTCATTTTACGTGTACTACAACACTGCCTTGTCGGTCTGGTGGTGGCAAGCGCGGCTACTGAGCATGGGATTCTGGGTTCGATCCCCAGGTCGGGCAAAGTGTTATTGGATTTTTCCATTAGGAATTTCTCAGTAGCAGTCCGGAGTCTGGATTAGTGCCCGGTTAATGGCAATAAGCTTGCCCCCTATTACATGGGATTTAAACATAGCTGGCGAAACGAGGGTGTACTAAAAACACCTCTACCGAACCCTTCGGGGAATACAGGCGTGATGTTTATGTTGTACAACACATATTACTAAACGTCTTATATTGTATTAGTTATTTAACTGTTGTGTATTATTTATTAGCCGCATATTAGTTACTAGCGGCCCGTCCCGGCTTCGCACGGGTGGATATTTTCCCCGTTTTTGCAACATTTTTCATTTATGCTCCGCTCCTATTAGTCGTAGCGTGATGTTATATAGCCTATAACCTTCCTCAATAAATAGACTATCCAACACAAAAATAATTTTTCAATTCCAATCAGTAGTTCCTGAGATTAGCGCGTTCAAACAAACAAACTCTTCAGCTTTACAATATTAGTATAGATTTCTCATTTCATTCAATAAGTATATTAAATTATTCAAAATTGAGGGGCTTGTGGCTAATTCACAACCGTGTGGATCATAATTATAATTTGCAAGGTTAAGCTACGCTTGCCGCGGTCAGTCCGTGGATGGGTGACCATTCTTTACTCATCGAGACCCCTCCGTGCCTCAGAGAGCACGTTAAACCGTCGGTCCCGGGTGTCATACCAACACCTATGACAGTCGTTACGGGTAGTGTGAAGCCCGAAAGTCTGACAACCTGTCTCACCTTAGGATATCGGCATTGCCCAGTAATTGGGTTGCAGAGGTCGGTATTCAGCCGTATCTGGTTAGACTGGAAACTGACCCCAACTTAATTGGGAAAAGGCTAGGCAGAACGATTCAATTATTCAATACTAGCTGTGTCCTCACGGCTCCGCCCGTAGCCTACGTTACTCAGTGATAATGTAGCTTTCTAACGGCAAAAATATTTTTTTTAACTTTTAAGTTTATTCGTTACATACAAAAATACAAATCTTTCCTCTTTATAATATTAGTACATATTGTAGTATAGACCAAACCTAATACATTCCTAATATAGGTAAGGCCGTGAATATAAATATACATATATATATATAAGTTTTCTACCGACATTCAACAGAATACCAATCAGTAGTTTCTTGTTTTTACCCATCCACTGCGATCCCTCATGGGTTATGTCGAGTTCCAATATTAGTACATATTTAACAAAACGTGGTAACTGTATCAGGGGTTAATGAAGTCATACTATTTTTATTTATACCGTCCTTTTTCATGGTCAGGAAAACTTTGAGACTTTAAATACTAAAAAAAAAAATTTTGACTTTCGGAAATATGAAAAACCTCTCAATCTCTTCATATAACAGTGTGACTCTCTAGTAGAAACACATTTTTTCCAAAATGCTCAAACTGGTACTCATGTAACCGCCCATTCACACAGCGGATCCGTTTCAACGGATACGTCGGCACTGGATGTGTTGTTCACATTTGTACTGACGGATCAGTTAAACAAATGGCAGCTGCGTCGTATCTGGCAGACAGGATACGATAAAATTAACGGATCCAGTATTTATTACTGGATTCGGAAAACTGTCGTGTATGTGAGCTCGCTCATATAACTACAGGCGCCTTCACCAAAATAAAAACGGATCCGCTAAAACGGATCCTGTAAACATTTTCTGTGTGAACTAGCTGTCGCTCATAACTACCTTGTTGGTCTAGTGGTGGCAAGCGCGACTGCTGATTGTGAGGCTCTGGGTTTGATCCCCAGGTCAGGCAAAGTGCTATTGGGTTTTTCCGTGTGCAATTCCTCAGTAGCAGCCCGGAGTTTGGATTTGTGCCCGGTTTATGGCAATAAGCTCGCCCCCTATTACATGGGACTTAACTGGCGAAACGAGGATGTACTAAAACACTTCTGCTGAACCCTTCGGAAAGTACAAGGCGTTTTGATTTGCTACTAATGTGCCTTCAGCAAGGTCGCTACAACGAACGGTCTTGACAGTGCCATAGCCAAAGGCTCTGAGTCCCCGGGGCGGCAAGACATCAAGTCCTTTATCAAGGCGTTTTATCTACTTGTTCGGGGGTCCCATATGAGCGGAGGCGCCGGGGCTCTGCCCCGACTAACCCCGGTTGTAACTACGGCCCTGGGTCGTGATATTGCTTCTTCTTTTTTTCGTGTGGTTAGTGACTAACCTGGTGTCAAAATTAATGCCGCCCATCGGCCTCTGACTTGGCTTCACATGCCGTCGAGAAATATCTCTCAGGCATACCGGTTTCCTCACGATGTTTTCCTTAACTGTTTTTAAGCAAGTGATAATTATACAATACGCACATGAATCCGAAAAGTCAAAGGTGCGTGCCTTGGGTTCGAAATTGAAGCCTAAGACTTGGCAGTCCGACGGTCACACCTCTAGGCTATCACCGCTATCGTAATATTGCTAATAGCCACGTTATTCAATTGGACTCTGCCGTCATCCGTGATGACGTGAAGTTGTACAATAATACCTAATCATCTACTTACCCCAGGTCAACGACAGATACGTGTATTTTTAAACAACTATAAATTACCTTCACTTCATATATTAGTTTGTTTCAAATCTTTCGACAGATTTTTCAAACTACTTCTGCTTAACCGATTCTCCTGAAACTTCGCACAAAAATTCAATTTCCATAACAATACAACATTATAATAATTTCAACCTACAATCCTCAACTCCGGATGCTGCACTACTGCAAGATAAAACGGTTTAACTAAAAAGTTTTTTTAAGGGATTTTACTTGCTTCTCAAACAATTAAAACTGCAAAGAAATTGTAATAGCAGATTGTAAAATTTTCTAATGTGTATCTTTGTAAATACTTTTTTTAGTTTATCCGTACTGTTTTCAGATTACCTTCAAGATATGGTCCGGATTAAACCAGAATATGCTTAACCATATTTTGTTTAGTAAACAGTGCCGCATTGTTAAGTTTCTGCGTGCATTTTTGTTTTAATATAACAAATAATAATTTACAACTGCGCGGGTCATAAAATTTGCGAAGTTAAGCTGCGCTTGCCGCGGTCAATCCATGGATGAGTGACCGTTCGTTACACATCGAGACCCGTCTGTGCCTCGGAGAGCACGTTAAACTGTCGGTCCCGGGTATCATACGAATACCTATGACAGTCGTTACGATCTGACAACCGGTCTAATCTTAGGATATCAGCATTGCCCAGTAACTGGGTTGCGGAGGTCTGATAGCAGATGCTCCGTGTAAAATACTGATATTCAGCCGCATCTGGTTAGATTGGAAGCTGACCCCAAACATAGTTGGGAAAACGCGGAAGGAGGAAGGCATAGAAGAAAGAAGATAACAAGATAATAATATTTTGTATAGCTACGTACAGATAGGCGATCTATAATAATATATTGGTATAGTGCGACCATTAAAATATTGTATAAAATGTAAACAAACTTTTGATAAGGAAAAAGAATCAGTGTTCTTAAAAAAAAACAGTAAGTGATCGCCTCTGAAAAGGAGTTTTCGAGCCTTTTGCGGGAATTCCTTAATCCTCCTATTGCACCTCCAGATATCGTGCTCATGTATAAAAATCTTATGTACCTAGGTACATAATTTATAATCCATTGAAAATTAGCTCCGACGTTTTGAAATAAACACATTAAATTATACTTTCGTAGCTTCGTACCTATATTCATGAAAATAGTTGAATTCTGCTATAGGTAACATATTACAATAATAGGTAACATAGAACGAAAGAGGAAACTAGATGTTACTATTCTGACGTCATCATTTATCATAGAGAGTGGCTAGTCTGACTACCTCCATTTATAACTCGAACAAATATTGTTGGAATAAGTTTGTTCAGTGGTAGAAAGTGCAGGGGCTGAGCGTGAGGTCCAGGGTTCGATTCCCTCTGCCGCACTTGCGGTGCATGCTTTTGCGAATCCCGCGACCCCGGCCGAACGGTCAGTAGAAGGAGCACCGTTGGTTTTTAGCCGGTAAGAGTCCGGCACACCCCCTCGCCTTCCGCGGGCAAGGGACATCCATGAGGATTTTCCAACGATAAAAAAAAATTGGGTTCGATTCCCGAGTCGAGCTAATTGTCTAATGTGGTGTCGCTGGTGGCTATACTTATCTGTGTACGAATGTCTGTGTGTCATTATGTATTATTTCCTTACCATAAGGAGAATCCCTTTATTTCGCGGTTATTATAAAACAATATCATATTATTATTAATTATAACGGTAAACGGTCCAGAAGACGGATTAAGAAAAAACATCCCCTCTGATTATGGGCAAACGAGTCCTTAGAGGCGACGAATCTGACCCCATAGTTGTGCCCGAAAAATAACAATAGGTTCGCCACCTACTACACCTATTACAAGGCTTAACGTGGGTGTACAGACTCCTGTAATAAGAGAACATCTTTGCATACCTCTTCAGTCATTGCAGGTGTGAGTATATGTGTATAACATATTCACGATCCATCTGAGACGACGACAGATTCAAAAGTGTATGTCGGGTTTTACATTCACACAACATGTAGCGCCATCTATCGCTCTAAACTTTAACTAAATACAAACTAAACACGAACAGGTTCACTACAGCGACACCCAAAACCTCTGCTTACCTCGTTTCTTAAATAAGCTTGAAGATTTCATATAAACACCACAAGCGGGCACCAATATAAGAATTTCCAACAAAAATACATGAAACTGTACACATTTCGCTCCCCCCGCGTCTGAATTTGTAAACATTTACATAAGTAATACCTAGTAAGTGTTTTCACCCGCCGCCATTTGCATTTAGGTCTTATTTCAATTTTCGTATCGCTAACCCTTCGGTTTGGACACTGAAGTACCATTACGCTCGCACCTTTTGGAGGTAAGCAAAGATTCTTTGATTCTTGAGACGTTATCCTTTCGTCTATTTGAGTGGATCGGGCTACTTAAAACTGAATATTTTAATGCAGGATTCCGATTATTGTCGCAGTCTATAGTCAGAGTTTACTTTACATAAAGAAATATTCGCGTTAGGTACTACAACAGTTTAGACACTTGTTAAGAGGAAATTCAGTCGGTATTTAGTCCATACAAACGTATTCCTCAGTTTCCTCCTTGGATAATGTCACTAGAGCAAATATTTTTTACCATAATATGAAATATATCTACCACCATGACTATGTCCCAATGATTGGTTTTTGTCAATAAATTAAAAAGAATTAGAAACGTATAAACTTTACCAAAATCGACCGGGTTTACCACCGTTTTCAAACATCTGGCAAACAAATTTTACTAATATAAAAAATAAATGAAAAACATACAAACATAACCAAAGTGTTTCTTAAATTATTACAGAAAAAAATATTAAAATCGGTCCAGATTTGAAGAAGGAAACAGGAAAATATGAAAGTACGATCGCTAACATTGCACAGGAGAAATCAGGTGTCTCTTTCGCGCTCAATTGGGAAGGTTTGCGGGAGCGGTGGGACGGAAATAGATCGCAAAAACCTATTCAAATTATTAATATTTTGCAGCCCGCGTTTCCTCTTATAACCTTGTCAAACGTCTAACTCCATACACAAAAAGGTTAATGTTAAACCCTGTTTAGTAAAAACACCATTATGTGCAACGTTGGTCTAATGGTGGTTAGCGTGATTGCTGATCGTGAGCTCCTGGGTTCGATCCCCAAAGTGTTATTGGGTTTTTCCGTGTGAAATTTCTCTGTAGCAGTCCGGAGTTCGGATTTGTGCCCGGTTGATGGCAATAGACTCGCCCCCTATTACATGGGACTTAAACATGCCCAACCCTTCGGGGAAGACAGGCGTGATGTTATGTAGGTACTATTTTGTGGTAGGACAGATAATGTGCTGTTACACAAACAGTTCAAAAGTATGATCAAGTAAGTAATAGTAAGAATGGTTTTTAATTTTATAATGTACTAACTTTTGCTCGCAGCTACGTTTGCGTGTTTTATTTTCACCCCCTTAGGGGTGGAATTTTGAAAAATCTTTCCTTAGTGGATGCCTATGTTATAAAAGGTACCTAGGTACTAAGCTACTGTAAAAATTTCAAGTTTCTAACCCCACTGGTTTAGGCTATGCGTTGAGAGATCAGTCAGTCGGTTTCTGCTTTTATGGTCGTTCCTATAAACAAAAACGAATCGTCTTGCTTACCAATTATAGCTTTTTTTATTGCCACATATTAATAAACGAGTAAGCTAATTTTACCTGTGATAGCTACTCCTATCGTGGCTGTGCAGTGAAAACCTCTTAATTGCAATTAACGTAATTTTACAGGAGGAGATAATAACTATCTGTTTAAAAAAAGTATGAAGTGTAGATGTAAGGTTATTCTGTTTTATTATCTATTCATCGATCTATTTCATCTTAGAGCTGTGCACGTTCGTTCTAAATATGCATTACAAGGTTTTTTCCCAACAAATGAATAACAAAAAATAAAATGAAATTGTGCTTTACGAGGTTTTCACTGACCAGCGACGATATGGAAGAGTTGACTGTGCTAAGCCTAGTCTATGTTTCATTATTGGTAAAGACACAAGAGTCTCAATTTTAACCAATAACGCTCTGTAAATTGTAGGAAGCGGCCATTAGTAGCGTCCCCATTCTTCTTACTCTTCCGTGCAGACCTGTATTTACGGTCAGGCGCGGTCGCAGCCAAAGACTTTAAGGGGATCATAGTAACAGTAAAATAATTTGAGCAAATTAAAATTTATGGCACATTTTTTTGTGTAAATTATTTATTTTTAGGAGGGTGTCAATTTGACGTGTACGATTTTGGGGGGGTCATGACCCCCACGACCCTCGGACCGTCAATGCTTAAGGAAGCTAGTTAGACGATTATCAGTGGCCTAACTATAGGGTGGGAGAGCTGGCAAAATGCCACGGGCCCGCGGCCCGGCGTGGCCCACGGTCCGAGAGGCCGCGAGCTCAGAAGTAACCTAACATTTTTTACAAAATTAAGTAAAAATTATAATACGTAATACCTATGCTTTTGAAAATTAAATTTATTCGATATTTAACTAAAATGCACATAAAATTAGTAATTCTGTTGGGTAACTACTTCAGTGATTTATTAAAATTAAATTACAACGTGACGATTTATAATGGGGCCCCATCCAATGAATTTGCCACGGGCCTCTAATTGTATAGTTACGTCACTGACGATTATCCTATCAAATACTTGTTATAATATCCCTAACCCGACACACCCGCACCTGCAAGCTAGTAATTTTAAACTAAATGTTTTGTTGTGCAATCTACCAGTACACCTTAAACAGAAGTCCTCCGACAGTATTTATTCTCTGCGGCGAGTACCACGTGTGCACATGTTCAGGTGGCTTCGCACCATGTTAAAATGTCCTAAGTTGTTACTTAAATGTTAGTTCAAGTAAGTTTGGAGAGTAAAGGATGATTTCCACCAAACGGCTCGCGTCGGATCGGAACGGATTTTACAATCTTTAAACAATATTAAATCGCGTACACAATATTTAAGTCTATGTTACTAAGCCGTGCACAGCAGCTTGACCGCGGGCGTCTTCCGTGACATGTGATCGTAGCCGAAAGTATGCTGCGACGCGCGATCGGCTCCGTTCCCGTGTCATCGTATCCAATCGTATCCTTTCAAAAATTAGAACTCGTCAACATGGTAGGAATGAAGCTATTTGACTAGGTGCAAAAACGGATACGTTCGCAAGTGACTGTACGGAGCCGATCGTATGCGTCGACATCCTGACGGACGCGTTCGGCTGTCGCCGCATCCGTTCGTATCCTTTCCGATCTGATGCGATGCGAGCCGTTTGGTGGAAATCATCCCTTAGAATATGTTACTGTTAGGCTTTCAGTAAAATACTGTTCGGCTGAGAAACTGTGGTGTTAATTTCAGGTCTAAAAGTCTAATAGTCAAATACTTAAACCCTACTCTATTTTAAGTCACTTTGCCTTAGAGTGACAGCACGGGACTTAACGGCAACTCACAATTGTTAAGCATTTGAGTATTTGGCCGTAATATTGAAAGTTTTCTAAAACCTTTTTTATTTGTATTATCTATATCGTCGCTGAGCAGTGAAAACCTCGTAATTGCAATGCACGTAATTTTACAGGAGGAGATAATAACGGCCTGTTAAAAAAATTTATGAGATGTAGATGTAAAATTTTTCTGTTTTATTATCTATTTCATCTTAGAGCTGTGCACGTTCGTTCTAAATATGCATTACGAGGTTTTTTACCCAACAAATGAATAACAAAAAATAAAAATGAATTTGTGCTTTACGAGGTTTTCACTGCCCAGCGACGATATTAAAAAACCGCTAAAAAACGCTGCTTGCTTAGGACACGAACCGAAGCACTTACACTCGTGATCCACGCTAACGAGGACTGTGCCAATGACGCGCTTAACTTAAAACAGGGATGTCCTAACCACGACCCGTGGGCCAAAAACGGCCCCCGTGGGACGTATATGTCCGCGACTCAATTTGTGCGTCCCGCGACGCAATTTTGAATCTTCAATTTAGTAGTCGCAATTTTTTGAAATGAAAACTGATACTATTTTGTTTCTACAGCCTGCCAGTCCATGTGGTAATTTGTATCAAACCGTAAACGTTGTCGGCCTGGACAGCCCCAAACGAATGTTGGTCTCCCTTTACTTGATAGACTCACTAAACGGTCTCCATTTAATATAGCAATGGACAAAAGTTGCCTATCAAAACAGGTACCTATATCTTTTAAATCATTTCTTCAAGAAGAGTTCTAAGCCGAGGTCCGAGTCCCATTAGAGGTCGCCCTTAGTGCTGTTGTTGCTAGTAGCCATGATGTTAGAGTGTTAGTAGTTAGCTTAGATAAAGTATTTTACTTCATCCCCATTGGTTGAAGATCCTTCAGGTGTCGCCAATAACTGCCCGGTTACGTAGGAACGGTCCGCAAGACCATCTACAAGCAGTCGAATAGAAATAAAAAAAAAACAAGTATAGATTCAGCTCATCCTGATTGACCGTTAAGGTTCATAAAATGGCTCTATGGTTCAACTACACCCAGCGGGCCTACAACGCTCTTCGCATACAATATAATAACGCCTTTAGGATTCTGGTGGGGCTCCCTCGATTCTGCAGCGCATCGGGAATGTTTGCTGACGCAAGAGTCGATGACTTTTACGCCATTATGCGCAAGAAAACAGCTTCTCTGATGCGGAAGATTCGGGGTAGCGCCAACGGAATCCTAAAGATGATCTCTGAGAGGCCAGAGTCTGCAGTGCTGGGTAGGCTTATTCAGCTTCATGTGATGAGTTGATACTAATTTTATTTCTTAATGATAATAACACTGATTTTATTTTATTTTTGGCATTATTAATTGTATTGAACTTTGTGATTGATGACTAACATAGTTTTTAAGACCTTTGTAACTAACAACTTATGGACAAATCAATTGGTCTGAATTAAATGAATATTATTATTATAAAAGCATAGGCAATACTGTGCGAAATCCCTGCTGGAAGCAAACGCGTTACTTATTTCTATACATTTTCTTGCTACAAATGGGACATTTTTGTTTATTATATTAAATAAAGTAGGTATAAGTAGATATAAAATGAAAACAGCACTAACCCAGTATTTTTATGGCAATTAATTCATTCCACTACAACATTCCGACCTCATTGATTGCAAACCTCGTCGCTATTTAAAAATCGAACAATAAGCATCACGCCATTTTGTTTTCCTTTTCGCCTAGAAACGTGCTTCGCGACTAGTTTAAGATTTTTCATAATAAAAAGTGGACAAATAATAATCAATTGAATGAAGACTGGTTTGCTTCATAAATTGGTCTAATTGGAATTTGCACGTTTGATAATATACAATGCAAAGAGTATTGTAACGTATGGGATACTCGGAGGTAAGCGGAGATGTGCTTACTTACACTCGCAATTTTTAAAGGGCCAAAGTCTTTACATTTGAAATATTTTCTCGAAAAACAGACATGAAGTATAAAGGTGCGTTATAAGAAAATATTAACTTCTTCGGTTGTTATTCAAGTCTATAAAACTCAATGCAATGTCAAAAAGCCTCGTCATTTAACAGTGACAATCCCATGCATTTAAGAATATTATTATAACGAGTATTTGCCAATTGCGAACGTATCCATTTCTGCGCCTAGTCAAATGGTTTCATTCCTACCGTGTTGACAGCCGAAAGGATCTGATCGGATACGACGACAGGCGAATGGAGCCGTACGGAGCCGTACGTGCGTCGCAGCATACTTTCGGCTACGATCGCGTGTCGCGGAAGACGTCCGTCATCAAGCTGCTGTGCGCGGCGGTAATATAGACTTTAAATACTGTGTAGACGATTTAATATCGTTTAAAGATTGTAAAATCCGTTCCGATCCGATACGATGCGAGCCGTTTGGTTGAAATCATCCTTAAAACTTATAATTGATTTTAATAATACGTGGGTACGTTTAATGGTAAGTACGTACCAAAAATAAATTTCTATATTACCCGTAGCAGTATTTTGTTGGTAATTTGCATCGCATTACTGAACGGCCGACTTGTTACAGGATAATGCATGTTAATTGTTAACAAAAGTTTCCGTGGCAGCCATTTTTGTTTTAATTCCACGTGAGAATTCCGTGAGTTTGAAACTGGCGTAACAAAATTCAAATTTTTTATCATGATATTTAACTGCGTGCTATTACGTTCCTACATTTATTTTATGAAATATTTTCTATCAACGAAAAGAGGTTGAAATCATTTATATTTTGATCAAAACTGTAAATAGCTCTAAGTAACGTTGGTCTAGTGCTGGCGACCGCGACTGCTGATCGTGAGGTCCTGGGTTCGATCCCCAGGTCGAGCAAAGTGTTATTGGGTTTTTCCATGTGGAATTCCTCAGTAGCAGCCCGGAGTTTGGATTTGTACCCAGCTGATGGTAATAGGCTCGCCCCCTATTACATGGGACTTAAACCTAACGGCCAAATGAGGTTGTTACTATACACCTCTGCCCAACCATTTGGGGAAAACAGCGTGATATTATATGTATGTGATGTGTGTAAATAGCTCATCATGAAATAGATGAGTATACAGTAATACCCCGGACTTACGCGATAGGTGGGACCAAGAAATAGCCGTGTAAGTCGAATTCGCGTAAGTCGGGGTTCAACCTTGCATATAAATACGGATAAAGTTTGTGTCATAAACCGAATTTGCACTGCGTACGTAATGTTTTACGGAATTGGAATTGTTATCCCACACGGAACACGTTCGAACGATCAAAAAAAAAACCACGTATCTCCGAATTCGCGTAAAACGGGGTAGCGTAAGTCGGGGTACTGTATTTTGTAACTTATTTATAGCATTGAATTAACAATAAGTGTTTGGCCAGACTGGCAGCGCGGTGCGGGGAGCAGCGCGGGTGCGGGAACGCGCGCGATTTACCTGTCCGCAGTCGAGCGCGGCTTCGTACTGAGCGTTGTCGTGTCCAGTGTTTGTCAAAATGTAATATGGATGAAGAAGACTTCTTTTTACTGGAAAATTCTTACTAAAAAACGATGTTTCGACATCCACAGTGCAGATCGTGCTTGAATAGCACTTATTAATTCTTCAACATTTAATTTTGAAGACGCCATCATAACAACGCGCGTGGTCAGCTCGAACTAGTTTGAGATCCCCCGCTCCCGCGCGGGTTGTCGCTTGCCGCCCGCGCACTCACTGTGGCCACTTGTATGAGCGAGCTATGGCGTGAGCTACCCGCGCGATCCCCGCGCCATGTAGCCCGCGCCGCTTCCCGCACCCGCGTGCCCACTATGGACACTCTAATGAAGTTCTTCTGTTTGAATTCGCCGCACCGCGCCCGCCCCGCGCCCTCGTTTGCAGTCTGGCCAAGCACTTATTGTTTTATTTTAATACAATTAGAAGCGGCTAAATATCCGTAAGGACAAACTACATATTTGGAGCTGTGTAACTTAATGTAATTCTTTTTTTATCATTGTTATCTTAACCGGAAAGAATTACACATAACATATCATCACGCCTATATTCCCCGAAAGGTTGTGCAGAGGTGTATAGTAACACCCCCATTTCGCCATTATGTTTACGGGCCATGTAGTAGGGGGCGAGCCTATTGCCATCATCCGACCACAAACCTAAACTCCGAGCTGCTACTGAGGAATTCCACACAGAAAAACCCAATAACACTTTATCTGACCTGGTAATCGAACCCAGGACCTCACGATCAGCAGTCGAGCTTGCCACCACTAGACTAACGAGGCAGGAAAGAATAAGAAGAAAATAAAACAATAATTACAAGTACCTACAATACAAAAATATCAATTTATTCGTCATATTCATCAAAATTATTTTCTGGAGTCGGTTCTGATCGCGGTTCAACATAATCACTCTTCTCAGTATTAATCATGTCCAGCAGATCCACCTTCTGCATCGTGACCCTCACTAGATCCTTTAATATCTTCCTTATGTCATCATCCTGGGAGATCAAGCCTTTTATTTTTTCTTTCGTGAATCCTGACATGTCTCTCCTGGTTCCTAGAAGAGGCTGCATTTTATTTGGTTGGATTCTGGTCTTCTTTTTTCTTTGTACTATTTTGGGTTGAACTGCTCCCATTGCCGGTTGGAGTGGCTTGATGGGTTGTATTACATGTGGTGGTGGTACGTTGTTTGGGACTGGGTCCATCTGCCTGCTGATGAAGGAGTTTTGGGTGTTCCCGCATTCGTTGTCACAGGTTAAGGCGCAGCACATCTTTGGGAAGCGGCAGGCAGGTTGTGGTGGTGGTGTTGGTGGTGTGGGAGAAATGGCGACCCGGAGTGGTACAACTGGTGCCATTGTGGTGGTCCCCTCTTTGGCGTTGCGCTGACAGTCCTTGTAATACAGAAGATTTTCTATACTGCCCTCGTTTGATGATGACGATTGATGTTTCTTATACTTTGATCTTGACTTTGTGAATATTTGCGTGATATGTAGTACTAATACTAACTGGAACAATGAGATATTTTATCATTTATCAAGTGTCAGCAAATATTAAGTTGTGTCTAGAACGAGGACCTCTTTGTTTGGCTTTAAAATAGATATTGTAGCATAAATCAATGTTTTAGTTGATACAAACATAGCTACAACAAGCGACCCGTACCGGCTTCGCACGGGTGGACGTTTTTCCCGTTTTTGCGACTTTTTCATTTATGCTCCGCTCCTATTGGTCGTAGCGTGATGTTATATTGCCTATATATAACCTTCCTCGATAAATGGACTATCCAACACAAAAATATTTTTTCAATTCCAATCAGTAATTCCTGAGATTAGCGCGTTCAAACAAACAAACAAACAAACTTCAGTTTTATAATATTAGTATAGATTATAATATTAGTATAGATTAACGATACGGTATGACACTTTAATCTGAGTTTCTATAAGTGCCTAGAACGGTATAATGACACTTTAATCTGAGTTTCTATAAGTGCCTAGAACGGTATAAACTTGAATGAATGGTTCATTGGAATCACATGGAACTTTGGAACA
This sequence comes from Amphipyra berbera, assembly GCA_910594945.2. Classification (NCBI taxonomy): domain Eukaryota; kingdom Metazoa; phylum Arthropoda; class Insecta; order Lepidoptera; family Noctuidae; genus Amphipyra; species Amphipyra berbera. The sequence goes on along the minus strand of OU343128.1, from coordinate 15,297,629 downwards.
TTTAGCATTAATGGGTAAACGTTATTAATTTAGTTTCTGTTCAGTAATGGTATTTTTGATTTTTCTTGGAACAACTTGGCTTCACTTTTTTTAAATTAGTAATTAATTGGTAAACAAGGTGACGCCCCAATTGATGGTAAGTGGTTACCGTCGCCTATATAAGTACACCCTTAACACCAAGGAGATTGCTGATTCGTTGACAACATTAGAGACAAAATTGTAAAATCCATATGCCTGTAATTTCACTGACACCTATACCCTTCAAACCAGAACACAGCAATACTGTTCCGCGCCAGAGATAAGTATGGTGGTAGTACTCACTTTTTGAATCACTAAGTACTTGTCCTGTAGTTTTTCTTTTCGTATGGTTAGTGACCTGGCGTCAGAGTTTATGCCGCCCATGAGCCTCTGACTTGGCTTCACATGCCGTCGAGAAATATTTCTCAGGCATGCCGGTTTCCTCACGATGTTTTCCTTCACCGTTTTTAAGCAAGTGATAATTATACAATACGCACATGAATCCGAAAAGTCAGAGGTGCGTGCCTTGGGTTCGAACTCGAGACCTATGAATGTCCTGTAGTGCAAACCTAAAGTATTGTTGCTATTATTCGACTTGATAACGTACAGCGCGGTCCCACTATATCGTGACGATAAATTTATCGTTGGACGACTGTCCTCTCTAGCTGTTCCCATTGTAACGACTGTTTGTCGTCAATTTTTTTTATTGTTTAGGGACTATCGTATCTAGCTGTTCCCATTGGATCGCGACGACATTTTATCGTTTCACGACAGTCGCTTTGTCGTTTGCACATCAGTAGCAAGCTACAAGACGAGACGATATTTTTATCGTGGCCACGACAGATAGTCGTAACATTACGATGTCGTGACGATAAATTTATCGTTGGACGACTGTCGTGCTAGCCGTTCTCAGTGACTCGACAATCTGTCGTCACTGCAAATACAAGTCGTGAACGTCAGTGAATCGTGTCGTCTTATATGTGAACACCTCCATTTAAATATATAAGACACGACACATAAAACTACACGACTATCTGTTGTCACGACAATGTGGGAACGCGGCCTGTCTCAACACAAAAAATCCAACAGCGATAAATTATACCATTACAATATTTTTTGCAAATATTATCGTAAATTATATTACCATACTCACAAATTGAAAAAAATCCATTATTCTACGCCGTTCACATTGATGCAGGCTCACGTGCATGCGTTATCGCCACACTAATGGTAAGAGGAAATCGTTCTTGGCGTGTTTTGTAAACATAACTGCCGTTTTGTAAGGATCGCCTATTTGTCTTACGTGCTTCGCATAGAGAGTTGATCCACCTGTGGACATGTGACCTTTCTAGGCAAGACCTTGTTGCCGACTTGTTTTCAAAATCTACATATGTAAATTGTATGTATACACGCGAAATATTTACGCTTTATGATTGGTCAAGTCAGTTAAAAAATTTAATGTATATCAATAAATTGACATGTGATTAATTTATTTTTATTATGGCCGGAGGTATACAAATCACTAGAGAAATACCCGAGGCAGCTCGGGGAATCCGTTAATAAGAATGTGGGTAAGAGAATCACTTTTTTGGGTCAAGTTTGAGTTCTATATTTGTTTTTTTCATTCCAGTCAATTAAATATTACAGTGTAGTGACACTATAACAATCGATTATTAGGAAGCCAGCCTTGAGTAACAGCAGGCCTATGTTACTCTACAAATTCAAACAAAGTCCAAGCAGTTTACTGTGTTCCGTCGTGTGTATGTGAGAGCCAGGCGGGTATAGGGGAATCCCTCTATATCCCTGTTCCTTAGATTCGTGTGCTCCATCTTAGACCCTGTCTACGCTTACCTATCAGGTGAGACAAGAGCCAAAAGCGACCGAGACAAGAATACAAAAAAAACAAGCGCTATGTCAGAGTGAAAATCTTTGCTCGTTAGTCCAACGTGCGATCTTCGCTAGTAAAAACAACACGCCGCTGCGGCAGCGCTGCGTTTGTAGAAGTGTTCGCACCGCAGCGCTCTCGCAGCGACGTGTTTCTACTACCTAGAGCAAGGCTGGCCAACCCATTTTTTAGATGGGCCAAAATTCTACTACGTTGTGGCGGCCGGGTCCTCTTATACTTAACTTTCCATTCTGATAAAATAATATCAAACACATGGGCTTATAAAGAGTGGATAGTGAGATGGGGCACTAAGGGCTACCTTAACAGTTGTGGCTACAGGAAAACATTCTTAAGAGACTGTCCATAGTTTTTGAAAGACGTTGAACTGCATTCACAGATTTTGGAATTCCCTTCGCGGGCAAATCCAAGTGAATTGGCGGGCCGCCGTATGGGCCGCGGGCCTATGGTTGGCCTGCCTTGAGCTAGAGAATCACACTATAATAATAATAATCATAATTTATTTCAAATAAGAATCTTATCCATATTATGTGTTAGTAATAACAGTTAGTAGTAACAATTTGTTTACGTAAAATCAGTGATCAATCCACGAACACATTCAGAATAGTGTTGGTGCTACCGCGAACACGAGCTAATAAAGAGGCGCACCTTTTTCGCATGATGGCAGCAAAACCATCGATATGGGTCTCCGCAAACATCCCAGAAGCACTACATCGCCACGGTAGCCCCAGCAGCACCCTGAGTGCATTATTATATTGGACACGTAGATCACTATATGCGCGCTGAGGCTACCGGACCCACAGGCTGCACGTGTAGAAAGATTGACAATAATCTTTGAAAAGCGTTATTTTAACCGCCCTAGAGCCGTACGTCCAAGGGCTTTTTGGAAATTCCTAAGGTTTCCTTCGACATTTCCAGGTTTGTACAACCGCCTGCAGAATGCGAGTATTGTTCGTGAAAATTCATTGTAAGTACGTCAGAAATTGGCTTTCCGTGTGACTCGTCTTTCGTAAATCTGTAAAGCATATTTCGTTCCACACTTCACACAAAAGTGGTAATCAAATTATCCTAATGGTGTTTTTACACTAGCAGCAGAATTTAATGAGTTTTTATACATATTTTTTAAAATTCGGGACTTCTGATCTTGACGTTCTTGGTTGGATCCCCAGGTCTGGCAGTTTTATTGGGTTTTTTCATGTGGAATTACTCAGTAGCTGCCCGGAGTTAGGATTTGTGCCCGGTTGATAGCAATAGGCTCGCCTATATGACATGGGACTTAAAACATAACGGTGAAATGAGGGTGTTACTATACACCTCTGCCCAACCCTTTAGGGAATACAGGCGTAAAATTATGTTTTTTATTTTTTAATGTCGTTATAAAGGTTACTATTTTCTAACGCCCTATACAAAAAGGCGCATGTTGGACATACTTAAAGGTTGTGTATTTTTAGATGAAGATGGATCAGCCCTTCTTCAAAAACTGTCTCTGTGTATGTCGGTCCCTCTTTATGTAGATACGAGCCATGTTGTACCTATGCAGTACCAGATACTCCTAATACCTACGTATACCCTAATCACGGAACGAAAAAATAAAATGTAAACAACATTTGACTTCTCTTAACAAACGTAACGTTTGATTAGATAGTTTCTGTAAAATCGATGAAAAATTCTAAACTTCTTAAATGAGAAGTGTTTGAAATAGATTAACATCACACAATTTCTTTTAGTTAGATATTAATGATATGAAATATTTTACAGAACATATCTCTATTAAGAGTATCTACTCAAATGTCGTTCACATTTTATTTTTTCGTTCCGTGAATAGGGTATTCATGAATCAAAGTCACCGATCCTATATCGCAAGCACAGCTACCGCCCTTTCACACACCGAATCCGATTTATCGGATCCGTCGTTACTGGATGTGTTGTTCACATCTGTACCAACGAATCAGTTGAACAAATGGCAGCTGTGTCACTCCTGGCAGGCGGGATACGGTAAAAATAACGGATCCAGTATTTTTTACTGAATTCGGAATACTGTCTTGTATGTGAACTCGGTCATTTTAATACAGGCGCCATCACCATAATAAAAACGGATCCGCTAAAAAAAGGATCCTTTTTTTGACGTGACAACGTCTAATAAAACGATGAACGCCGGTAGCATGCACGAAAAAGCGTGACTCGTTGTCACGTTCCGTCTGAGGCGAGCGTGCGAGCGAGAGCGCGGAACAAGCGATAGAGAGCCACGATGTTTTGTTACGACGTTGTCACGTTAAACTATCGTCCGTAAACCGACTTTACAGACAACTTTTTTTTTATCAATTTTTTTCACTAAATAAAAAAGAAGGATCCTGTAAACAGTTTCTGTCTGAACTAGCTATTTCACGAACAATAGTATTAGTCCGTTGTTAAGTACAAATAATTACAACACGACCTTATCAGAGAACAATAAAATGAAAACGATTTGCTATCAGGTTTATCGACATCATTACTCCTCACTTCACCACAAGTAGCCACTTGAAATGTATTTAATACACTGCTTATAAGATATCAGGTTGTTTTTGTTGTAGAGGGATCAAGTTATTGTTTTTATAATAATATGCAATATTAGAGTGCTTACAGAAGGATGGATTGATAGATGGAGTCCTGCGGTTCCTGGAAAAGATTAAGCCAGCCTTTCCCCACTCGTGGGCGTCGTCAAAAGTGACTAAGAGCTCAAGAAGATGTCCAGCGCCCATTCCTGACAGAAATTGAAATCTTTACATAGTATAAAATAAAGTCGCTCCCGCCGTCTGTACGCTTAGATCTTTTAAACTACGTAACGAATTTTAATGCAGTTTTCAGCAATAGAGTGATTCAAGAGGAAGGTTTATATGCCCCACATTAGTATCTACATTGCACCCGTGCGAAGCCGGGGCGGGGCGCTAGTGTTACATAAACGGCAAAAGAATGTTGCGAAGAGAGGACTGGAATTTTTGGAAAACCTTTTAAAATATTCTTCGTCAATTATTTTCGTTTGCTAAAAATGTGTTTTTTTTTACATGGCTGGACTATAAGTATGCCATTTTTTTTTAAATACGCTTTTATTAATCTTTGTAACAACGATGGCCCGCCTGGTGGGATGTGGTTGTCACCATGAAGGTGTAGATGGCAAGCACACCACGAATACATACTGAAAGTCAAAACATTTATTTAGCCTTGAATGTTTACTTTGGAATTGTCTCTTTCTAAATACCCAACTTAGAAAAAGATAGAATATTTATTTATTTATTTACGCAAATCTTACCTACAACTACCATTACAGATCTGCGATCCAATGCGATAGAGTGGCTTTACATGCTAAATCCTTAACCTATTATTTATTTTGAAGTTATTTGGTTTGAATGTTTATATTGTCGTTAATGTTTGTCCTCAGTAGCAGCCCGGAGTTTCGATTTGTGCCCGGTTGATGGCAATAGGCTCGCCCCCTATTACATGGGACTTAAACATTACGGCGAAATGAGGGTGTTACTATACACCTCAGCCCAACCCTTCGGGGAGTACAGGCGTGATGTTATGTCTATGTTATTTAGTTTGGAAATCTATCTCTTTCTAAATAAGGTAATTAGAAAGAGATAGAATTCTAGGCAATATTCAAAGCCACATGTTTCGAATTTCAGTATGTTTCGTAGTTTGGTCTTTACATATACCTCCATGGTTATCACCTACAACACCAAGATGATTACTCATGCGTTGCCGACCTTAGAAATAAATTTGGAAAATCTCATTTATTTATTTATTTATAGTTAATTAAAACGGCACAGGTCCAGTTACATTAATTAACATAGAATTATAAATATTAAAATAAAATAAGCATTCAAATAACATACAATACAAAAATTAAATTCAAAGATATACAATTCGTGGATAAAATTATTAATAATTATTTGAATAAATGGTTATGGTGATCAATTAAATACATCACAGTGGAGAATAACAGTGGACACCCTCGCATGTTGTCTCTCACAGAACACCAGACAAGCACGCATTGCTTTCTTCCATTCATCAGCAGATACATCACATCCCGGGTCGGCAGTCAGGAGGGCGTTTAGCATCCTTAGGGTTCGACATACTGGGAATTCGGCTCTAGCAACTCATGTGCTTATAATTTCATCGGCCCATACCTACAACGTCGACACGTTTGGTGGAGTGGCTGAGCGATCGGCTTCTCCGCTACGGGTCATGGGTTCGATTCCCGCCCAGAACAAATATTCGTATGGCCTACAGATAGTTGTTCCGGGTCTGGATGTTTGTGCGTGTAAAGATTTGTGTCTGTAAACGCACCCACGACACAGGAAAAATACTAGCGTGGGGCAACGTTTTTTTTAAAAAAAATGTGAATGTTTTGTCGGTAAATGTAAACGCCACATAATAATACACAATCAAGTAGAAACGTTGTCATTATAATATAGATTCCATTAGAACCAAGTAACCTCCGTCGCCTTTTGAATGTTGGAAAGAACACGACAAATCTCGTTTTAAAAATAAATGCTCTTTATAAAATGTAAATAAATAATCTGCATTTGTGTTAAAATCCGCGCTTGCTCCATATGGTTAAAAACCGGGCAAGTGCGAGTCGGACCCGCGCACTAAGACTTCCGTACCAAGACACGTCTGTGAAATAACTGTTTTTATTATTTGCTGTTTAACTATAGAGTATGTACTAAAATCGTACTTTCAATCAATCAATCAATCAATATCTTTATTGTGGATCATAGGTAGGTACATAATACAGGTCTTAAATAATTAAATTGAGCTCAGCTATGTCCCGCCCATAGGGCATACTATAGTCACCTAAATGAAAGTTAAATGAAATACATTAAAAATACATTATTAAATTAAAGTTACAAATTATTACTTTCACACTTGTACGTATTAGTTACCGTTTTTAAGATATAGCAGGAACAAAAAACGTTGAATAAATGCATTTTTCGAACTTTCTTGTATGGACCCCCTTTGGATTTAGACTTTTCAGTATTTTTAATATTTGCCATGATGGAGGCTATATAGTACCACATATTCTGTGAAATTCCAACTGGCAGATAGCCAGTTGAAATTTTCACAGAATATATATTGCAGTTAAAAAGATACAGCCCTATGACAGACAGGCGGACGGACAGACGACGTAGGCTTAGTAATAGGGGCCTGTGGTACCCTTTGAGGAAAGCCGTATCCAGAAATTTTGTTCCGGGAGGGTTGAACCCTGAACAAGAAAATCAATTACAATAACGAGTGTATACATTTTAAAAGTAATTTAATTGTCTGAGGTTTCGGGGGGGGTTTAGACCTCCAAAGCCAGGGGGCTGCGGCCTTGCCCTTGGGTACGGGACCCCTAAAAAGTAGTAAAAACAAAATCATAATAAGCCAAGAAGACACAACTTTTATTACCACGACTCACTATACACACTATGTGATACGGAGGAACGTGGAACATGACGTGAGGAAAGTATTGAGTATGAATGTCGATGCTTATAATAGTAGAGGAAGACCAAAGAAGCGATGGATGGATAGTGTGAAAGATGATATGACTAGAAAGGGGGTGACTACTGAAATGACGGCTAATAGAGATGTATGGAAGAAGAAGACATACTGCGCCGACCCCAAATAAGTTGGGATAAGGGCAGGAGGATGATGATGATGACTATACAACACGACAAAATGAGGCAACGACTTCGAACACCATACATATATTTCTATAATTCGTTTATGATTAAACGAGTAATTTACAAGTCAAGTTTATAAGACCTGTCGTGTTATATGGGTCTGAGTGTTGGGCCACCAAGGGGACAGATGAAAGGAGAGTGCATGCAGCGGAGATGCGAATGTGAGTGACAAGAATGGATAAGATAAGGAATGAGTATGTCAGAGACAGTTTGAAAGTAGCGCCAGTGACTGAAAGCTGAGGAGTAATAGGTTAGCGTGGTATAGGCATATTATGCGGAGAGAAGAAAGTCATGTTGCTAGAAGAGTGTTAAATATGAATGTGGAATTGGATAGATATACAAAAAGTCGGAAAGGGGGTACTAAGCCGAAAGGATGTCAAAGTACCCATAATAAGAGATAACTTTTGCTCTATAACTTTCTCCAAAACTCTATACTTTAAGAGAAATAGCTTTTCAAAGATTTCGTAAAAATATGCTAAAATCTATCTGTCCATAGCTATGATCAGCTGTGTTTACTATTTAGGTCATATTTGGGGTCACGAATTAGGAACTTAATTGTCTGAATTCATAACTAAAGCAGATATGTTTTTTTTTGTTTTAAACTAAAATAAAAACCTTTTTCATGCAAATAAAAATTACCTAATTTTGAAATTTTAACACTTTCTTTAAAACATTCATCAGTGATACTTTAAGTGGACCGCGGCTTAGTACCCCCTTTCCGACTAACCTTGTAGAGGTAGGCCAAAGAAAGACGAATCGATTGTGTGAAGGATGATATGGGTTAGAAAGGAGTGAGTACTGAGATGAAGGCTGATAGATGAGAATAGGAGAGAAATACATATTGTGCCGACCTCGCCTAGTGTAGGATAAGGGCAGGGAGATGATGATGACGTTTACGAATAAACGGTTGATATGTTTAAGCTGCTCGGAAATTGTCACCGAATATTTATCATTATCGTATTGTGGGCCGTGGGATAACGGTCTATATTATGGGGCAAGTTTCTTTTGACCGACCGAGTTTGTTCTAAGGTCTCTCTCTGTCTTATTCTTCTTCCTATTTTTGCTTATCTTTTGCATCTCATCCTTCTGCATCAGCTTCCTTTGCGTCTCATCCTTCTGCATCAGCTTCTTTTGCGTCTCATTCTTCTGCATCAGCTTCTTGTGCGTCTCATCCTTCTGCGTCTCATCCTTCTGCATCAGCTTCTTCTTTATCAACTTCTCCCGCAACAGCTTCTCCTGCATCAGCTTGTTATCCATCAGCTCTTTCTGCTTCTTTTTGATAGCCTGCCTTTCTCTTTTCACATATTTCTCTACTTCAGAATACTTCACATTCCCATGAAGACCGTTCTTACTTTTTTGCCTCAGGTCCTGGCAGTAATGATACCACCAAGGTAAGACGAAGATTATATCTTCTGGCTCCAAGATCATTTCTAGGCAGAATTCCTGGTTGGGCTTCTTGGAGTCGTCTAGTAAGTCCAGGCGTTCTTCTATGCTAGTTTTGGGACGCGAAGGAGCAGTGGGCTTTAGATGTATTTCGCGGCACTCGATTACCATTAGGCAGATGAAGGTGAAGAGACATAGTCGCTGGAGATAAAATTATGGTTTATATTAGTATTGCCGTTTTAAGTTTTTAAATTCCAATTCATACCATGAGGCGCCTACTGTAGTCACAACTGAACATAGGCCGCTCTTATATTTACTTGTACAAGGTTAGTCAAAAAGGGGGTACTAAGCCGCGGGCCACTTAAAGTATCACTGATGACTATTTTAAACCAAGTGCTAAAATTTAAAAATTCGATATTTTTTATTTGCATGCAAAACGATTTTTATTTTAGTTATAAAAAAAACATACCTGCTTTAGTTATGAATTCGCAAAATTAAGTTTCTAATCTGTGACTCCAAATATGACCTAAATTGTAAACACAGCTGATTATAGCTATGGACAGATAGATTTTAGTAATTTTTTTACGAAATCTTTGAAAAGCTATTTCTCTTAAACTATCGAGTTTTGGGGAAAGTTGTAGAACAAAAGTTATCCATTATTATGGGTACTTTAACACCCTTTCGGCTTAGTACCCCCTTTCCGACTAACCTTGTATTTTATCGGCATTTCCGCAATCGCCACTAGACGAATAACGCAAATTGGGCCATGTTATGCAATAATGTTACATTACAACCCACAAAAATATGAATTTTGTGTTAACGTCGTCAAGTTATTGTGATTGAAAAAATGCCCAGAACTGTAGTAAATTTATTAGAGTACCGTCTATCAAAAAATTCTTAATGCAGTTTGCATTTTTTCAAGCTTCAATTAGACCTACCACAATAACTAGATGGCGTTAACTCAGAATTCATATTTTTGTGACTTGACATTATTGCACAACACAGCTCAATTATTCGTGTCGATACGAGAGAAGCCTCGTATTGGCACGAGTTACACGAGAATAGCTTAATATCCCGTACCTCTGTCATTTCGAATTCATGTGCGGATCAGAATTTGATTATCACTTGCGTTAACGGTGAAGGAAAAACATTGTGAAGAAACCTGCACACCTGAGAGGGCTCCATAAAGTTCTCGATGGTGCGTGTAGTCTGCCAACCTGCACCAGGCCAGCGTGGTGGACTAAGGCCTAAACCCTTCTCATTCTGAGAAAAGGCTCGTGCCCAGCAGTGGGACAGTAATGGGCTAATTATGCTATGTTTATGTTATACTGGCGGCCCGTCCCGGCTTCGCAAGGATGGACATTTTTCCCGTTTATGCAACATTTTTCAGTTATGCTCCTCTCCTATTGGTCGTAGCGTGATGTTATATAGCCTATAACCTTCCGCGATAAATCGACTATCCAACACAAAAATATTTTTTCAATTGTAACCAGTAGTTCCTGAGATTAGCGCGTTCAAAAAACAAACAAACTCTTCAGCTTTATAATATTAATATAGAATATTAATTTAATAAAAAACATTTTAACAAAAATAAAACCGACTTCAACAAAACGAAAAAGTAATAAAATAATTACCATATTATAAAAGTAACAGATTCAGAAGCCGGTGCTAATCCACGCTGAACCAAATTAAAGGCACCGACTTCTGAATCTGTTACTTTTATAATATGGTAATTATTTTATTACTTTTTCGTTTTGTTGAAGTCGGTTTTATTTTTGTTAAAATGTTTTTTATTTCATTCATTTTAGTGGCCTTAATTAAAACATGGTTGGACCTGCTAAAGACGCTGCTCGTACACATAATCACATCATCACATTATGCGTACTGTTCGTCATTGAGGAGTTCCATTGTCTATCTCCGAAGTTCTTCATCGGATCTTCACCAAATTTAAATGGGACCATTTAGAAAAAATACTCTTTCAAACAAAAGAAGATTTTTTCTAATACATACATAAACTCACGCCTTTTTCCCATGGGGGTAGGCAGAAACTATAGAACGCCACATGCTACGACTCTTACATACATTTTTTCTAATCGGTTCATAAATGAGGGTGTACTGCGGTAACAAACACTAAAAAAAAAAACATACAGACGAATTGAGAACCTCCTCCTTTTTTGAAAGTCGGTTAAAAATACGTACCAATAGTAATTTGGTCTTCGTATCCAACATCGGTTATCGCCACAACGGAAAGGTTGTAACAAACACTTCTTAAAATCTTGTAATTAAATAATAATTAACTGAAGGAAACTGCTCACGTAATTATTTAATGACCTGTAAAATTATGTTTTACACGTGAAATGTGTTTAAAGAAATTTTATTCTCATAAAAGACTACAGTCACTTACATGAGAAACACATAAACATAACATCACGCCTGTACTCCCCGAAGGGTTAGGCAGAGGTGTATAGTAACACCCTCATTTCGCCGTTATGATTAGGTCCCATGTTATAGGAAGCGAGCCCATTGCCATCAACCGGGCACAAATCCAAACTCCGGGCTGCTACTGAGGAATTCCACACGGAAAAACCCAATAATACTTTGCCCGACCTGGGGATCGAACCCAAGGCCTCAAGATCAGCAGTCGCGGTTGCCACCACTAGACCAACGAGCCATACATGAGAAATACAATAAATTAGTGCTTATTACTAGGATTTTCGTAGTCCGTTCTTTTTTTTATTTGTATTATAGTAGATACTTCTATATAATGCATTCTGTAGTTAGTTAGCTGATATTGGAGATTAACTATATTTTTTTACTACATATGGAGCAAGTTGTACTTTGAATACATTATAGGAGCTTACATTTTGAATGGTCGTCGGTAGCTTATTGTAAATATCTGCGCCTGCATGTGTAAACACTAGCTGTGTCCTCACGGCTCCGCCCGTAGCCTATGTTACTCAGTGATAATGCAGCTTTCTAAGGGCAAAAGAATTTTTGAAATCGGTCCAGTAGTTTTTTAGTTTATTCGTTACATACAAAAATTCAAAAATACAAATCTTTCCTCTTTATAATATTAGTATAGATAGTATAGATTGATTTGCCGAGCTTCGTTCTTGTCTTGGATAAAACTAAAAAACTCGCTCGGCGTGAAATACATACGCATTTAAGTGTATTATTTATCAATTCCTCATAGCATTCTCTCAACTATGTTAAGCTGGTCAGCTTCCAGTCTAACCAGATACGGCTGAATACCAGTATAGTACACAGAGCGACTGCCATCAGACCACCGCAACCCAGTTACTGGGCAATGCCGATATCCTAAGGTTAGACCGGTTGTCAGAATTTCGGACTTCTTACTACCCATAACGACTGTTATAGGTATTCGTATGACACCCGGAACCGACTGTTTAACGTGTTTTCCGAAGCACGGAGAGGTCTCGATGTTTAAACGAATGGTCGCCCATCCACAGACTGACCGCGGCAAGGACAGCTTAACCTCGCAAATCGTATGAGCCGCGCGGTTGGTAATTAGCCATGAGCCCCTCAATATTCTCAATAGTTACTTATGGTGTACAAAAAGATATTCTATCAATACCTATAGGATAATTATGTATAGGTATTATAAGCCTTACTAACAAACGCTAAATAAAGTTAAACCATATAATATACTAGCGTCCCGCCGCGGCTTCACACGGGTGCAATGTAAATACTAATGTGGGGCATATAAACCTTCCTCTTGAACCACTATCTATTGCTGAAAACTGCATTAAAATCCGTTGCGTAGTTTAAAAGATCTAAGCGTACAGACAGCGGGAGCGACTTTGTTTTATACTATGTAAAGATAACGTCAGTGTAACCATACATTTATGAATGTATAAGCTTGTTATAACTTTATTTAGCGTTTATTACATAGCATAACATCACGCCTGTATTCGCCGAAGGGTTAGGCAGAGGTGTATAGTAACACCCTCATTTCACCGTTATGTTTACGTCCCATGTAATAGGGGGCGAGCTTATTGCCATTAACCGCAAATCCAAACTCCGGGCTGCTACTGAGGAATTCCACACGGAAAGCTCTAATAACACTGCCCGACCTGGGGATCGAACCTAGGACCTCATGATCACCAGCTGCGCTTCCCACCACCAGACCAACGACGCAGTAGTGTTTATTAGTAAGAGGATTTAGTATTTACGTAATGTCTGAGGCATACACCCATATTCTAAGACGTTCCTCCAAAACTTACTCGACTCGACTCAGTCTTTCTCACTACAATCGGTAGTTACAGTTGACATAAACGTCCTCGACTCGAGATTTTTCCTCAGTCGAGGTAAGGAATCATCTGTCAAACTCAAGGTACCTCGGAATATACCTTAAGGAAGGAAGTGTCAAAGTACGTATGTAACAAAAATGAATTTTGAAGACTTTATCGAATATGCTTAGGATAATCTTTACAACTATTTATCACGGCGTTATTTACGCGATGCAGATAATTCAAATTATGACGTAATGACTCCACTCTACCTCGACTCATTTGAGGACCGCTCAGTCGAGGAACCTCAAAGTTCACTCGAAATCGCGACTAAGAATACAATTTTGAAGGTGTTTTCGAGGGCCGTCCTGAGTCGAGTAAGTTTTGGAGGAACGTCTTAGAATATAGGTGTTAGTCCTACTAGCTACACGTATTTTTGTACCTAGCACACTTTTATGAATAATTTTCATAACAGAAAAAATGTTGTATTACAAAACGGGACGTGTATCCATTCTCTAAACTGTAGGCTGCGTAGGTAAGTAATATGGTGTGGTAAAAACACATATTTTCTTCAAAGATATTGAAGAAATTTAATATAAATAGTACGTGTGTATGGCAGCAAATTGCTACTGCAAAGGTTCTGTATATCCGTATTTGTTGGGTTCCCTCATAACGCCGACTTTTTCGTCTTCACGTCGATTTGGTTTGGCGAAGGAAAATTCATATTTGTTTTTTTTCGGCGTGTGGTTAAATCCTTATTCAAGGTAAGTTTTAGAGGAGGGTTTATTTAAAAAACTAACTTTTTTACAACACCAATAATTTTATTGAACTAGTGGTCGTAAGTACGACTGCTGAGCACGGGGTCCTGGGTTCAATCCCCAGGTCTGGCAAAGTGTTATTGTGTTTTTCCATTAGGAATTTCTCAGTAGCAGCCCGGAGTCTGGATTTGTGCCCGGTTAATGGCAATAGGCTCGCCCCCTATTACATGGGACTTAAACATAACTGGCGAAACGAGGGTGTACTAAAAGACATCTCTGCCAACCCTTCGGATAGTACAAGGCGTGACGTTATGTTGTTCAGGTATTTTTTTTGCAAAAATAAATATTTGATTAGAATAAAAAAGCTGCATTTCCAAAAATTTTTAAATGCAGTTTTTATTTATTTTCAAACTCGAGCTCAAGTTCAGCTATGTAGGTAGGTATAGGTCTACCAGAATCTGATGGCAAATAGGGAAATTAAATTTTTTTGTGGGTAACACAAGGGTAATTTGAATAAAAAGTCTTGATACTTGTAATTTTTTTCTTTAATTTCTTCTTCATCTTCTTCCTGTCTTTATCCCACACTAGATGGGGTCGGCACAACATGTATTTCATAAATCCATGTTGTTAGAGGTTTTGGTTTATTGTTTTATGTGACCCAATGTGCTTGCTGATATTATGCACTGGGTCCCAAAATGATATGCTAATATATGGTTTTTTTGCAATTTTATTGTAATGGAAAAGGAAACCTTGTTAAAATAAGTATGTTTATTAAAAATGTTTGAACAAGAAAACATTAATCAGAACTGGAAAATGTATCAACTACAGTCATACTCGTTTTGACAAGTGACATGTTGACATTGCCATATGAAAACCACTATTAGTTATTAATTTTTAATGCCATGAGATTCTGGTTGACCTATACTTTTATATTTATATAGGTACAGCTTTTATTATAAAAAGTTAATTAAACAATCTAAAAATATTAGTTATTGCACACTATTACAATGTTTCGATTGTTTTGTTAATTTAGCTAGTAATTACATTATCTTGAAGTTGATTTATTAGTCTGGCAACATTATGAGGAAGGTCACACGTCAATAATTGATCAATTTGATAATTGCGGCAACCCCTTGGGAAGACGTCACCTAAGATGAAGCTCGTCGTTATTTGTATTATTAACTAAAGCCTGCTATGAAATGAATCATTATTTAATCATATTATAGGTTGGTTTTCCAAGGCCTAATTCTTACTTAATTACTGATTTACTCGCGTAAAAAAGTCATGGTATGTCATCGCAGCCACGGCGGACATTTCGCTGACATCATATTATCTTCTTTACATAGTATAAAACAAAGTCGCTCACGTTGTCTGTACGCTTAGATCTTTTAAACTACGCAACGGATTTTAATGCAGTTTTCAGCAATACATAGAGCAATTCAAGAGGAAGGGTTATATGCCCCACATTAGAATCTACATTGCACCCGTGCGAAGCTGGGGCGGGTCGCTAGTTCCATAATAAACCATAAATTATCTTCTTCTAACTGCCTCATTGGTCTAATGGTGGCAAGCGTGACTGCTGATCGTGAGGTCCTGGGTTCGATCCCCAGGTCGAGCAAAGTGTTATTAGGTTTTCACGTATGGTATTACCTCAGTAGCAGCTTAGAGTTTGGATTTGTGTCCGATTGATGGCAATAGGCTCGCCCCCTATTACATGGGACTTAAACATAACGGCGAAATGAGGTTGTTACTATATACCTCTGCCCAACCCCTCGGGAAATACAGGCGTGATGTTATGTTATTATCTTCTTTAGAAATTTCCTTATAAAAAAAATTTACACAAAATATTTTTATACTGTTCTATTTTAAAATATAATCCGGCGTGCCAAGTGGACCACCCTATATTAAAAACTATGATTAAAGAAACCCTTTCCCGAGCCTTCCTTTTAAAATGATAAAACTTTAGTTAGGTAAGTACTTATTTTTTAATCTTAGTTTATATTTTAACTATAACTTTGTTATGGAAGAAACTTTTTCACCAAGCATTTTCATGCGTCATAGTATTACTTTCTTTGGCGACAAGTTCATGCTAAACCCTAGTTTTGTTTGTCCACAACTTTCTTCTTTATCATAATAGTATAATCAGGCATTAGGTACTGCCCAACAAAAACAGCCTTTTTCCACCACACTGGCTTGGAGCAGGTTGGCGGACTACACAGCATCGAGAACTTTTTCCTGGAGCCCTCTCACGTGTGCAGGTTTCCTCACGATGTTTTCCTTCACCGGTACCGCAAGTGATAATCAAATTCTGATCCGCACATCCTGCATGGAAGGCAAGCGTTCAACCGCTAGCCTATCACTACTTTTTATAATACCCTTTATGAGGAAACGCGGGCTGCAAAATATTAATAATTTGAATAGGTTTTTGCGATTTATTTCCGTCCCACCGCTCCCGCAAACCTTCCCAATTGAACGCGAAAGAGGCCTGCATCTCGGACTGATTTCTCCTGTGCAATATTAGCGAAATCGTACTTTCGTATTTTACTGTTTTGTTCTTCAAATCTGGACCAATTTTAATATTTTTTTATTTCCTCTTAACATTCACAAAAGGAGAATGTTGTTTTTCAAGAATTACCTACTGGATATAAATAAATCTCTACTTATACATACATACATAAACTCACGCCTTTTTCCCACGGGGGTAGACAGAAACTATAGAACGCCACATGCTACGATCCTTACATACTCCTTTCGCTTCATCCACATTCATGCATCATGTCATCTACGCGCGCCGGTTGAGAGTACGGGGCACCTGTTCTTTGTAAAGAACATCACTAATAATATCGATGTATGTCCTTCTAGGGCGTCCTCTATCGGCGTTTCCATTTACATCCGCTTTATAAATTCCTTTTGTTAATCGCCGTTCACTCATTCTCTCAACATGACCAAACCACCTAAGCATACTCCCTTTAATTTCTGTCAGTACCTACATCATCTTTTATATCGCATTTTTGTCTAATCTCATCATTCCTCAATCTATCATTCAATCTCTACTTATGATTTATAAAAAACCTGACATCGGAATACAAAAAATGAATTATTCAAACAAAACCCAAGCTAGACCTCTCACTACAATAAAGGCTGATTTACACGAGTATAGTTCCTCTCAAGCAAGTCTAATGATGTCTCTGTCTTCACCGCCGAGAAAGACAAAGTCAGATCGTGTCTCGCTTGAGAAACTATACCCGTGTAAATGAGCCTTAATTCCTTAACCTTTTACATACAGCCTACTTATAGCAACAGCCGAGGCACAAGAAAAGTAAGCGTAGAAGTCTCAACAACACGCATATCGTCGGCGCCTGCAAAAGACGCAATTTTTTTTTTAAAAGGTCTGTTATTCTATTTTATAATACTTCTTAAACCACGTGCACCTGTAAAATCCGTTTTCTAATAATATATTTGGTTAAGAACATAGCAAAAGAAATTATTAGAAAACGGATTTTACATGTGCACGTGGCTTGAGAAGTATTATAAAATAGCATTAAAAACCGATTTTCAAAAAAAAATACATAGCGGATTTTGCAGGCGCAGCGACGATACAAAGAGAGTTCATTTTTCACCTGACTATGTATACAAATGAAATAAATCTTATAATTCAGCTAATTGAATTGTATATTAATTACGCTTATCAAAATGTTAAAGGAAACGCAGGAAAAAAATATTTTTGAATAGTTCTGTATGCTTATTCTACGTCAAGGGTAAACGTATTACCATGTTTTGAACGCATCTCAACCACCCTTTTTTACGACGTTCCATTTTACACACGTGTACACAGTAGCAGACTTGACTTTATTCAACTCTTTTTCCGAGTTTGATACATTATTTTACGTTTTATTTAATTAGTAAGTATTTCTTTACTAGTCTTTGTATAATACAGATTAATTAAAAATAAAATAATTAAATTAATTAATTGGGTCGCACGACTGAAATGGATTTTTTTGACATTTAATGCTCAACGCTCAATTTATAATGACAGTCATCGCGAGTCTAAGCAGTGACGTAAGGGCAGTTGGTTTCAAAGACTTCACAAAGTAAAAAAAGACGTTTCAGACCATAGCTAAGTACCTAAGTATTCCTATTTAAGACTAAAGAAACTTCGAGCGTTAATATAATTAGTTCTATCACATTTTTTACCTTTTTTACCTATTTAGTAACTGCAAATCCTAACCTAAAAAGTAATATTAATAATTTTTGGACTTCGTAGCGTTTAAATCGTAAAAATAACTATACGACACTATTTTCTAAACTTACAGGTAGCCTTTCTATTATACCTTATAACTATACATAAACTTTCATTATCAGGTTTTTAAATGTATGGGAAGTGGGCATTATTCTTTAATGTCCGGCTGATTGGTAGCGTTGTGTCGGGTTATTGAGCCCCCTAAAATAAGGTTTGAGCTACACGATAGCTGATGCATCCGTGTCATCAGTTGGGACAGGTCACTGGTATTCAACCGCATCTGGTTAGACTGGAAGCTGACCTAGACTGAAAAGACTAGGCAGAACGAACTTTAAGGTCGTCAGCATACAGGATGTAAACGAAATCACGTAATTCCTTCAAACCACGTGATGTACTGCTAACATAGATTAACCCTGCACGGGATACATTTGGATTCAATAAAAAAAACAAGAAGTAACATGTGCTTTTAACGTGAGGCATTTTAACGCCCCGAGTTAAATGACCGCGCGGCGAACGATAATGGCGCAATTCACTCGGGGCGCTAAAATGCCTCACGTTAAGAACAAATGTTTATTTCTTGTAATATTTTTTTATCCATCCAAAAATATCCCGTTCAGGGTTAATCCATGTCAGCTGTACATCACGAGGTTTGAAGGAATGACATGACTTCGTTTACACACTGTATGAGTGAACCTTCTGTACGTATATATTTTAATGGCGAAGGTATACTTATAATGCGGCGTACAAAAGGCTCAACAGCGTATTATTTGTCTTTGTTTATAGTAATGCACCCATTATTCTGATGAGAAATATGCATTGATCCAGCGTAGCGCTCCGACAATTGTTTACACTGTAAACAGTTGTTTTCCTTACAAACCAGTTTCTAGGAAAAACTGGTGTGTAACGAAATAATGGTATATAGGGACGAAAGTTCTTCTTTTTTCAATTGTAAGTATTACCTCAATTCGTAACGTAGTGTTTATATTTTGAACTAAGCTTTTAAAGACTGAAATATAAACAAACATAACATCACGCCTTATATTCCCCGAAGGGTTCGACAGAGGTGTTTTAGTACACCCTCGTTTCGCCAGTTATGTTTAAAGTCCCATGTAATAGGAGGCATGTCTATTGCCATTAACCGGACACAAATCCAGACTCCGGAAAGCTGCTGCGAAATTCCTAATGGAAATACCCAATAACTCTGAAATTTAAATATTATATCTTTACATAGTATAAAACAAAGTCGCTCCCGCTATCTGTACGCTTAGATCTTATAAACTACGCAACAGATTTTAATGCAGTTTTCAGCAATAGATAGAGTGATTCAAGAGGAAGGTTTATATAGCCCACATTAGTATCTACATTGCACCCGTGCCAGGGCGGGTCACTAGTATATGTATATAACATTAAAATATTTGGAATGATTTCCAAGGGAAACATGGAAGAGAACATTCCAATGGTACGAGTATATATTGAAAACACCGGTTGTGGCCACAAATAACTAACAGCCGACCCTAATAACAGATCTCAATCCAAAATCTCTGGATTGATGTAACTTTTTGACCGAAATTCATTAAAGTAATGTCAAAAACATCATCGATCGTCAAGACCGTTTTTTGATAAATAAAATAATTAAATCATCTTTTCGAGTGGTTAGTGATTAACCTAATGTCAGAGTTTATGCCGCCCATGGGCCTCTGACTTGACTTCACATGCCGTCGAGAAATAACCCTCAGGCATGCCGGTTTCCTCACGATGTTTTCCTTCACCGTTTTTAAGTAAGTGATAATTATACAATACGCACATGAATCCAAAAAATCTGCGTTACGTGCCTTGGGTTCGAACCCGAGACCTATGACTTGGCAGCCCGACGGTCACACGACTAGGCTATCACTGATGTTAATAATTAAATTAAAGATCACTAACGAGAACCTAGAGCTCGGTTTTTATAGTATGTGTCCATTCACCCGACAATTTCCCTTCTAACATTCACAGGAATAAAGGTAAAGTCTTCTTCTTCTTCTTCCTGCCCTTCTTCCTGCCCTTCTTCCTGCCCACTAGGTGGGGTCGGCACAACATGTATTTCATAAATACATGTTGTTACAGGTTTTAGCTTATTGTTTTATGACCGGCCGCTTGATATTAACCCTCCTTGGGAATACTCGTTGCGCCGCCGTCGCGCGGGTGACCCAATGTGCTTGCTGATATTATGCACTGGGTCCCAAAATAATATGCTTAATAAATGTTAAGTAAAGTAACTAGGTATTCAAAATACCCCACAGCAAATAAAACAGCACGAATCAAAAATAAGTAATGTCTATTTCATAAGAAGTTGTTTTGTTTCTTCAAACTCTTCTTATACTCATTCACTTCATCCAAAGTCTTCCTGAAATATGGATGTATGGTACTAGTCTTGGTCGTCGGCTTCGGTGGTAACGTTACCAACCACCGGCAGTAGAAATACCACCACGGTGTTGGAAGAAATGGGTTCAAAGGATTTTCCAACTTCTCTCTGCAAATCTTCTTGTTTGGAATGACCAAGCAAGCATGGTTGTTGGTCTCTGTGCATTCAGCTGCCAGCTTTACATAGGTTGGATTGAAGGCTCCGATTACAGGGCCGTAGTTCCGATGATAACAGTTGACTGATGCTGATATTGTAAGAATGATTGGTAGTATGTACATCTGAAATGATGCGTACTGTACTGATGTACAGTAATTAAAAGAGATAAGTACACACATAGCTATAGTAAGTGCCCGTTCACACGGCGGATCCGTTTTTAACAGATCAGTTAAACAAATGGCAGCTGTCGCATCTGGAAGGCAGGATACGATAAAAATAACTGATCGTGTGTGAAGGCACCCATACTTCGCGATACATCGTCATATACGAATCCGTTTTTTATACTGTTCCGGCATCCAGTTCTTGATGACAAAACGGAACATGTAAAAATGTCGGACCAGTATTTTTTTACTGGATTTACTGTCGTATAACATGTGAACTCGCTCATACAACTACTGGTGCCATCACCAAAATAAAAACGGATCCGCTAAAACATAAACACTATAAACAGTTTCTGTGTGAAGTAGCTGTAAGGCCAACAAGTCATCCGTTTTTTAACAGTACACATCATTTCTTTTTGGGATAAATATAAATAAACTTTAAAAATAATAGTTCCCACTTTAAAAGGCTCTAGCTTTAAATCTAATTGTTTGCACTATAATTTTAATGTTTGTAACTTCAAAGTACCGCAATAAGAAATAAAATGCCAAACAGATACCTGAAAGGTAGGTTAGGTTATGTTAGAACTAGGATTGCCACCCGTACAAAGTATTGTACATTATTTCAGGTAATTGTACTCTATACTTTATGAGAACAATAAAGTACAAAAAAATACTTTATTTCGCATGATTTGATTTCTTTGGGATTTTGTAAAGTTTAGTCGTATTTTTTCGTGAAACGATATTTATCGATTGGTGCTGAATCGATGTCGCCACTCGCCAGCGCCACATCACTACTAATTTGATACAAACTGCATAAATCCATAAAAAATGTGTTTTTAAACATAATAATAAAGAAAAATAAATTGTACTTTATTTTGATACTATGTACTTTTTTTGTCTTACCTATAATAACCATAGTACTTTAACTGGAAAAAAAAAGGTGGCAACCCTAGTTAGAACTGTGACCACTCAACGCACGAGCCGAGCGAGTGGCGGTGCCGCGGCAGCAGTCGGCGAGTGCCAGAAACTGACAGAAACGATTTGCCGATCACTTTCCACCATTCCTTTAATGGATGCATCCAGAATCAAGTGGTTTTTGATTGATTATAGTGTGAACCATTATTTTTAAAGTTAGAAGCATTAAATAAAAGTGCAAGTATTATTTTGTTGTGTAAAGCATTATTTCTGAAGTGTGCCTTTTTTGTTGTAATTTTCATGAATTTTAAAATGCTTTTAAATACATCTCTTTCTTTTTTCATAACAATGTAACGACGTATGAATATTATAAGTGGAGAAAAAGAAAAGATTAATTTATTCAGTTCACAATTTTGAACTGTCAAAAAACCATTACTGCCTGAATGTAAATACATCTCTGCTTTTTACCGCCACTCGTCTGGGTGCGTCTAGTGCATAAGAAGTTATTACGCACACAATAATAATGACAGGTCCCTGCCATAGTGAATATGCCTTCGTCGTTTGCCTGCATACTTATCTATTTTGCGCAAAATTGGCAACACAGAATACTTATAGGATCTCCTCGCTGTTGGTCAGCCTTGCTGCGTCCAGACCTGCCGAATGCGCCGCTCGCGAGCTGCTTGCGAACTGCGCGCGTGCTGCTCGCGT
Organism: Amphipyra berbera; assembly: GCA_910594945.2. Classification (NCBI taxonomy): domain Eukaryota; kingdom Metazoa; phylum Arthropoda; class Insecta; order Lepidoptera; family Noctuidae; genus Amphipyra; species Amphipyra berbera. The sequence continues at coordinate 15,275,031 of OU343128.1, read as the reverse complement.
GCAATTACAGCGTACGTTTGGTGCGCCGCTCTAGTGCAACTCCGGCAAGGCTCGAGTGGGGCGCGCGTGCAGCGCTCGCGCGGCTCGCGCGCCCCTCGTGCGCACATAGCTACTTTCACGTTTGAACTATGAGCCTCAGTTGTGAATTTTCTTCCGAAGATGTCGGACCATACGACTGCCGTTAGTATAATTGCTGCAGCATCGGCTATTTTATTCCTGACAAAAACTATAAGGAAAAACACAAGACGTTGGTGGCAGGTTCCACGAGCGGCACGCGCGCACCACCTGCGCCGCTCGTGTACGGCGCGTAGCTTGCGCGCAAGCGGCGCGCGAACGGCGCGCGAGCTTCGTACGAACATGAAATGCACGCGTGCAGCTCCCGAGCGGCGCGTTCGTCAAGTCTGGACGCACCATAATCTTGGAAACTTCGGCAAAGGGATCGACCAATTGGGTCAACTAAGGCCCCTTGCATACATCTGTGGCGACATCTACCACGCCACTAGTAAATTACGCAGCACGATGATTGTGTAGCAGACTACAGCGACAATAATGACAACTCTCAAATATGACGTCACAGAATCTTGCATCGCGATATCAAGATTTGACACGCAGATAGGGTTGCCAGGTGTCCGGCTTTTTACAGTCGTGTCCGGCTAAATATATACAAGTCCGGCCTGTCCGGCTTTTGTTAGGCTTTTCGTCAACCCCGCCCCGCCAAAAGATGCCGAACGAAAGCGCGCGAGCGACTCACGCGGACACGCATGACCCGCGTCATCGTCATCATCAACATTTTTTTTCCCTTTAAAAACCAGTGCGTCAGGCTTTCAGAGCAAAATTTCTGACTAAATCTGAATCTGTGTACGGCTTATCTATTTTTGGGCCTGGTAACCCTAAACGCAGATGGTATAATACAACTTCCCAACATCAACCGTTGGGCAGTAGTCCGCCAGGCATAAGACCCGCCTGGTAGGAGGATATATAGTTAGAGGAACACCATACCTCGTTCCTCCCCACATCCAACTACAGCGATGTACGGGATGTCTAAGGCGATATAAGGGGGTGCGCATACGAGCTCGACTCAATTCCTATACCAAATAGAAATCGTCCAACTATTGCACAACTGTTTTGTTGGATGTATGCACGCACCCTTAACCGATGATTGATTACGGACAAATTATGAAAGATATTATACGAGACTGTGGTGTCGATTCTGTTGCGCACTTTTACAGAACTTAACTAAATTAGGGGTGTTTGTCTCTTTCTGTTTCAATAGAAAACGAAAGTGACAGTTGCGTTTAGTCTAGTTTAGTACTGTCGAAATGTGTTAGAGAATTCTTACCTATGATCTTGGAAGCAATGTCCTGGTCAATATTTAGATATTTCTTCACTTCCATTCATTCATTTATATCAACTCTTAAACGAATATGGAGTTAGGATTCCGTATGACCACCATCATCATCCTCCTGCCCTTATCCCAACTTATTTGTGGTCAGCGCAGTATGTCTTCTTCTTCCATACATCTCTATTAGCTGTCATCTCAGTAGTCACCCCTTTTCTAGCCATATCATCTTTCACACTATCCATCCATCGTTTCTTTGGTCTTCCTCTACTCTATGACCGCCATAATTAACGGTTTTTGGGCAATATTAAACTATTGATGTAATCACCACGTAGCGGATTGGTGATAGCAGTACGTATGTTGTTATTGGCAGATAGCAAGTACCTGCACGCACGAACCTGGACATGATCTTAGACAGTTTTCGACCCCGAGTGATATATAAGGTCTAACCAAAATACCTGGACAAACTTTTACACAGTGTTCAGTACGTGTAACTGAACATATCTATGCAAAAAAAACGAGATCAGTGTTTTTTTTTTCTAACCAAAAATTGTTTTTCTTTACTATTACTTTTATAATTTTTATTTAACATTTTTCACTTCGCTGTTTAGGCAAAACACGGCACGGAATTAGGGTGCGCCCCAATGGCGGTCGATGCATAAGAAATGGATGAGTTTATTCTTAGAGAGTGCAGGCAATTTAAAACGTTATTATTTTTTGGTTAGAAAATAAACACTTGGTACTCGTTTTTTTACATAAATATGTTTAGTTAAACGTTTTGAACACTGTGTAAAAGTTTGTCCAGGTATTTTGGTTGGACCTTATATACTTATTTCTAAGACCCATTTACTCGCGAAACAACACATCACTGGTCTGTGTCGTCACCACGTTATGCCGTGTCGGGTCGTATCGAAAGCAATGGAAAAACCGCACATAACATAACAAATAACATAACATCACGCTTGTATTCCCCGAAGGATTGGGCAGAGGTGTATAGTAACACCCTCATTTCGCCGTTATGTTTAAAGTCCCATGTAATAGGGGGCGAGCCTATTGCCATCAATCGGGCACAAACCCAAACTCCAGGCTGCTACTGAGATAAACTACACGGAGGAACCCAATAACATTTTGCCCGACCTGGGGATCGAACCCAGGGCCTCACGATCAGCAGTCGCGCTTGTCACCACTAAACCAACGAGGCAGTTAGACACCCACGGGCGGCCTATTATTTGACGGGATTCAAACGGACAGTTTTTGCTTATAATAAAGATTTTACGTAACTATTACTCACTCTTAATTAAATGCTCCATAATGATAAACATTAATAAATCATCGTTAGCTATTACAAATCAATATTGGCATCTAATTATTTAATTTTATCATTTAACAATTTAAAAATGTTATAACTTCTACCCTCTGAAGTAACTCGGTGTGTTATATTTGAAAAACAAAATTAGGCAGGCAACACACAGCCATGGACTGTGCCACAACGTGGACGCACAAACTGTTATGGACCAATTTGAGATCCTCTTTTATCTATACTAATATTATAAAGCTGAAGACTTTATTTGTTTGAACGCGCTAATCTCAGGAACTACTGGTTGGAGTTGAAAAAATATTTTTGGATAGTCCATTTATTGAGGAAGGTTATAGGCTATATAACATCACGCTACGACCAATAGAAGCGGAGCATAAATGAAAAATGTTGCAAAAACGGGAAAAATGTCCACCCGTGCGAAGCCGGGACGGGCCGCTAGTTTATATATAAAATTGATTACAATTTAGAAAACGTTTAACGTCATAATGGCGAGCGTGTGTTATAAGTAGTGATAGCCTAGCGATTGAATGCTTGCCTTGCATGCAGAAGGTCTAAGTTTGAACCCGGTCCACATCTCAGACTTTTCGAAGTGATGTGCGGATCAGAATTTGATTATCACTTGCGTTTACAGTGAAGGAAAAGATGGGGTTCCTAAAAAATAAATTTTCGATGGCGTGTGTTCTTGTGTAGTCCGCCAACCCGCACCTGGCCAGCGAGGTGGACTAAGGCCTAAACTCTTGTCATTGTTATAAGAGACCCGTGCCGAGCAGTGGGATAGTAATTATAGAATTCAGTATTTTACTGAAAAATACGGACTAAAAAACAGTCAATGCTTGCGTTAATCATTTGAAGCAGTCCGTGTGTTCGCAACCTAAGTGCATATACTTATTACATCTACCATGTCGATAAAACTTTAATACCTACCTTTAAGTTTTATATCGATATAGTTGTTTCATACTACTATTTCTTATTACAAAACCGTAAACCTTAATGTAAAAATAAAAAATACACGTGTAGAAATAAAATATCACAAATATTATTTATTTACGTTAACATACCTACTCTTTCTATAATTCTAAACTTGAAATTGGCGCCAAAGTCAAAATGTTTCAATATGAAAAAAAAAAGTAAATCTAATATTTAAAATAATTTATAAAATAGTTTCTTCTGTAACTTAGTAAATACATTGTATTTAACCAAAAAAATATACAGGTGGAGAGTAATAATACATAGGGTAATAAAAAGCAGGATAGTAAACGGGGAAAGTGATTATTCGGTGAACTGTTTCTTTATCGCAGTCATTATTCCGGCGTGTTGGAAGTCCCATCGTATTCATCATGACTGATTGTAAAATTACTAATGTCAACAAAACGTTGGAAGATAAAAGCATTTCTGGAAAAAAGTAAATAAATATGTTTTATAACTATTCAGTCAAAGGCTTGCCATGCATTGGACACTAAAGCAACCAACCATTTTACATCTATTCAGCCTAAGGCTGGTCGCACATTAAATACTAAAGCGACCAACCCCCGTTCTGGCCATCTACATGAATGTCGAACATGCATGCGTGCGAAATTTTCCAAAAAGGATTGCAAGCAGGTTGCATACTGTTGAAAATGACTGTTCATGCTAAGCAAAAAGGTTTGTGACCACAGCTCCTCGGCTGACACTACCTACTTCACCAGATCAAAGGCAGCAGTCACCACTCCAAGATGAGCTAAGTAGCTACATGCTACAAAAGACCACAGGGATGGATCATCATTTTGTGATGAAGATTGAACATTGAAGCAAACAACAAAACGCCGAATGCTAGGTTAACTCTAAGGCTCAGTTGCACCAACTAATTATAACCGTAACCAGACCAAAATTTTGTCAAATCCAATACAAAATTGACATAAATATGGTATGATTACGATTATAGTTAGTTGGTGCAACCAAAGATAATAGAAAGTAAGAGATGGGCTGTATATTTAAAAATGCATGAAAACCTAGCGAGCCATTTTTCCCTCACCATTTATTACAACTACGCATGCAAGTCAATAAACACGCACTAAACGCACACAATCATAACGGATACAACATTCTCGTGACCAATCCTAACTGTACTCACACTAAGCCAAACGCACATACACATTGCCGTCATCCAATCGTGCCGAGCGTAATGCGGAATAAATGTACAATAGTTATTTACACACGCGCATTAGGGAGGTGGCACAGTCAGAAAATATAAAATTGTCGATATTCGAGAATGCTTGATTCCTATCACATGACTGTCGTTTTTACTTACCATAGGGAAATTATAAAATTTTAATAAGTAAAAGATATTATAGTTTGTTGCCTTTTTATTATTAAACGTAATAATGTAGGTACATAATAGGTGCAGATAAATAACAAAATTTAACTTTATAAACGTTTTAAAATTAATATTTGGTCGCAATTAGTTTTATTATTCCCATAAATAAACAATGACATTAACAAAATTTTTAATGTCATTTGGAAAAGTAGATATTGTGACTTGTACAAATCTTGGTACGAATATCTTCATAATTGAATGAGTAGGTGGTTGTTATCCGTAACATTATTTAACAATCCCGAGAACACGGTATCATTATTATCGATAGGCTAGTACGACTGCAGTGTCACAACACTCACAACACTCCGGCGCTGCTGGCGTAACGTTCGCGGCCTGCGGCCGTACCAAGCAACGCGCCTCTTATTGTGCGATTCGTTTGCAGTTAATTTCATTGCGTTTTTTATTCACAGAATGTTAAACTGAACAGTTAGATAACAAGCAATGTATTTTGTACAAAAATAATAGTGTCGTCTTGCACCGTATATGCAATGATAACATGATAGAGAATATAATAATTATAAACTTACTGTTTTTAAAGACAATTAGGGCAAAATTCTTATACTTACATATGGTATGAGACTCCTTCCGTAATCATATTGTTGAAACGGGTTTGATTTGTACATTCGAACACGGAACAACGCGGCATTTTATAAATGTTTCAGTTACGCGGTCAAAAGTAAACTGATTTGCCACAATGGCCGTTTTCTCTAATTTGCAATGAGGATTGCAAGAAGCGATCGCGCGGTTACGCCCCCTTACCATTTCTCCTCCTTTCATATTTCTATGGGTGCAACTAAGTCTTTAAAAAAAAAAAACTAAGCCTAAGTAATTTTGTTTAACCAATGCAATCTAATTTTATATTATTTTCTAATAGAGTACAACTAGATAATGAAGAAAGCAAGAAGTCCAGCTGTCTTTGAGGAATTCTTGAACTTGCTCGAAGATACCAAAGTTCTGAAACGAACGAATCCTGGTTTTTTTAGGAACACTCAACTGGGTTCTCAACAAATGTTAAACATGTTATTCAGGTACAAATATGAATGTTTCTGAATATAATACATAAATTATAATTATATTATAACAAACCAGAAGTTTAAAAAAGAACTTACTATATAAAAAATAAACTGAAAATATTTTAACTTTTGTTCATCTTTAAACAAACTATGGCGATTTTCAATGAAGCCACTACACTAAAATATGAGGGGTCCACGCGACATAATTTTTAAGTGTTCTCAAACCTTCGATATCCAGTAATTATAATTGGTAATTATTATTGAATTTACGTCCTCTCCATTAAACCACAAGAAAATTAATTACTACCGAAGTAATGGGTGCTTTCAACGCTAATTTACGACACCTAATCACATTATTTTTCTCTGTGTATTTTTTATTCTTTCGCACAGGCACGTGACAAAGTCATACAGCCATTGCTGTCAAATCAAAATGTCACACAGACTTCTTCGTGCGAGTGATCTCTAAACAAATGAAGGACAATAATGTTATGGTGTCCTTCACAGCACAATGTTCTGTGGTGTCCTTGGTTGCGTTGGTACAAAGGCTCCATAAACAATTTTACAACTCTCGGATGTTGTAAAGTATATTAGGTATTATTTTATCGATAACAATACGAAATACCGTTAAATGATTGTGTATGCAGTTATATTCAAATATTTCGTTACACATTATTTCAATATCTATACTAATCTATACTAATATTATAAAGCTGAAGAGTTTATTTGTTTGTTTGAACGCGCTAATCTCAGGAAGTACTGGTTGGAATTGAAAAAATATTTTTTATGTTGGATAGTCCATTTATCGAGGAATATTATAGGCTATATAACATCACGCTACGACCAATAGGAGCGGAGCATATATGTTTTTTTTTACAAAAACGGGAAAAATGTCCACCCGTGCGAAGCCGGGACGGACGGCTGGTTATAATTATAATTTGTTTATGGACTAATCTAAGTAACTAATAAGTTTAGAAACGTATTTTCCAGATTCATGAGTTTTCTAAAGAGTATAAAGGCATTACTTAAGTAAGTAATTTAGCTTATCACAGCCAACTATTGCGCACGGGCCTATCCCAAAACGGAACATAACACCCGTAGTATTTTCGGATAAATACCGAATACACATATCCACAATGTCACGGTAAGTCGGTTTAACCTCACACGCACGGTAAAAAGAAGATTATACTTCTCTTTTACGTCAGTACTTTTATCTGTAGATTGGAGCTATTAATCGAGTGAACCAATTTGGATGAGAGGTTTTAAAACTTAAATCGGCTCAGCCAATTCCAAGATAATCAGCTCTTATTCAATAAGCAGCCTGGTTGATTTTGCTCAGTGTCCGTGTCCTACACAAAATCTCTAAACAGTAGGTATTGACGCGTTATGAGTAGCATCGTACAATATTCCCATAATTCTACCGTTAGGATGTCTAATGTGAACACACTGTTTTAAAAGTCGTTGCAGGTTGCACCTGACTCATACGATACTTTACGATACGTTTTTAAGAAATTTATTGTCAAATAAACGTAAGACTAACTCAGAATATTAATGGTTTCACATAATAAATAATATGTTGACCCCGATCGGGTCAATAATTCAATAATTCTAATTCATTATCCTGTTTTTTATTTACTATTCAACCACATACACCAATTGGTTACCGCCATAACCCAAAATTAATTATAAAGAATAAATAGAGAAAGCCTAATTTAAAACAAAAACTATTTATATCTAGTAGTATCTTCAAAACAAACAAAAACGACATCTTACTTCCGCAAAATTAACGCATGTGAGCAGACCAGAAAATTGCTCACGTTCGCAAAACAAATTCACTGAGATCAAAAGGCTCTATAGCGGGAGGTCTGTGCCCATGGAAAAAATGACAGATCATTGTACGCACGCCGCGCATGCTCCGCGCGCGTCTTCCCGCTCTTTTTGAGCGCGAGATTTGAATAAAGAATATTGGCGGAATTGTACAATATAAAAAAACACAATTTTTTCATTAGACTTACTAAATTTGTTTATTGACATAATTTAATTATCGATACATAAGTACACACATTTAGGGAAGAATGATTTGTGCTTTAAACCAAAAACTCAGTTAAAATTATCTTTCTTTTTTAAATGGAATAGTGATGTGGTGAAATAAATAATTATAGACATAAGATTGGTACCTAAAAAACACAAAAATGATGTTGGAATGTTGGAAAAAAAATTGCAAAAATACGAGTGTTAAGAGAATGGTAACAAGTTGTATTATCAGTGCGTGTCGAAAATTGACTAGTTTTCAGATCGTTTATGCGGGTCTGTTTGTGTTATTTGTGCCATCAGTGTTATGCGAAACAGGTGAGAGTTAAATAAATATATTTAATTTAGTTAATCCTAGGATTAAACAAACAAACAAAATTACAAAAACAACAGACAAACATTATAAACAGTTGATCTCCTCAAATAGTGTTGTACTTTGACCAAGTCGAGAAATTAAAATCTTAGGGTACCTCAAACCTACGGTAACCCAAACTTCGGCCTTTAATTTATACTTATATTATTTATACTTATATTATAAAGCTGAAGAGTTTGTTTGTTTGTTTGTTTGAACGCGCTAATCTCAGGAACTACTGGTTGGAGTTGAAAAAATATTTTTGGATAGTCCATTTATTGAGGAAGGTTATAGGCTATATAACATCACGCTACGACCAATAGGAGCGGAGCATAAATTAAAAATGTTACAAAAACGGGAAAAATGTCCACCCGTGCGAAGCCGGGACAGGCCGCTAGTAATAACATAAAGTTTCAAAAGATTAATCTAAATAAGGTTTAACGTTAAGCTACACCAGGCTAGTCCATCAAAATTAACCATAATGTCTGCCTTTTTTTATTATATACGAAAACCATTCAATTAAGTAGGTACTTACTTATACTTAAACACAGCACACATCATTTATGATCAGGCCGATGCAATTTCCAAATAATGACCAGCATTGTTCTGATCTTGGGCAGCATATGCAGCGTTCACTTTCCATATCAGTGGCAGACAATGACACTCGCTGAGACAAAGATACCTAGGAGTACTGATAGATAGGTACTGCCCAAGTTAGGGCTACGAAGCTATAATAAAGGGCTACAGGATAGGGCTGCGACAAACAATCGCTCAATATGATTAATATTATGTATCTTTTATTTTGTAAGGTGATTGACACTGTCCTATGAAGGTTGGTCTAAGTATGATGTTTTATAAGAACATTTATTATGCTGTATGATAGATTTTTTACTTGGTATTAGGTTCTTAACACGTAAAATAAATTATAAGAAATATCGTTGTTTAATAAAAACATTTGCGGCCCTTTGTAGTTTTTTTAACCGACTTCCAAAAAGGAGGAGGTTCTCAATTCGACTGTTTTTTTTTTCGTATGTTTGTTCCGCTATATCTTTGCTAATTGTGAACCGATTTTAATGATTCTTTTTTTGTCTGAAAGAGTATTCTTTCGAAGTGGTCCTATTTATATTTGGTGAAGATGTGATAAAGAACTTCGGAGATAGACAATTTGAAGTCGGTTTTTTTTTGTTAAAAAGTTAATTATTTTTGTTATAATTCGATTTTTCCATAGATCGTCTGATAACTTTTATCGGACGAATAAAGTTGACGTTTTGACTGCTTTTTTAAAGGAAATCTGTCAAATAAAACGTCAAATTTACTCCTCGGATAAAAGTTACCTGACGATTGAAAAAATCGGCTCTTAGTTTCGGAACATATTCTCGTGCAACTTGTTATAAATTAGTATCTTAATTTTGCGTAAAATTTATCTGAGACACAATGTCCTTGACCAAGACTTTGTGCAGGTACTGGTCAAATTGTGTCTGTGACGTCACATAGCTTAAGAATAATCAAATCAATCGCTAAACGTTGGGACGGGTACCCAATCGCTTAGTGTGGAGACCGTTCCCTTTATTTTGCATGTGATCGCCCACTGACCGTTCTGAATTTAAAATATCTAAATTATTCTGTTCAATGGCTATGGTCAGTCGTTATCCGCCCGACCGCTACAAAAACCTTTGAATGTCAATTCCAATTTACTAAAACACTCCTTTTTTGAATTCGTAATTATGTAAGGGAATCTATTAAATCGATTAAGTTGGGCCATTAATTGAATTTTAAATCCTATCTTTACAAAGGAATTAGTTTTTCTAAAATATCAAAGTCAAAGTCAAGTCAAAGTCAAAGTTTTTTATTTCAAATAGACCAGATTTCAGGCACTTTTAAAACGTCACAACTAGGTGCACGGTTCCAAAAGGTAGGTTCTATGGAGAAGAGCCGGCAAGAAACTCCATGAATACTCTTTTTAAAATAGTAGTTCATTACAATTACATTACAGTAGTGTGAGAAATAGAATGAGAATAATGCAGGTTAATGTAAAAATAAACTCACATAAGAGTAACAAATAGAAAAATATGCCTTCTAGGATTGCCATAGCAGTTAAGGGCCGAGTCGAGTCCTATCGAGTCCTTTTATACGTAAAATAATTACTAGTTGTGATTACCGCTAACGACTCTCTGACCATCTGCTGGGGTTGCGGTGTAGGTATGCAGCAGTGAACCCTGCGATACCGGTGACAGGTCAGAAGGATGAACACCGTGGGTTTTTAATCGGTACCAAAGAATCCGGCATAACCTTTATCCTTCCCCAGAGCATAGGGTACCCATGAGAACTTGCCCACGGTAAAAGACAGAAAAAGTAATCCCTGATCACACGTAGAAATATCCAAATTAATAACAACAATGCATATTACACACTACAGTAGGTACTAACCATGAAAATACAAGTACCAACCATACTATTACATAAAAATTATGTCAAGTAGTGAAGTGAACTTTTCCGCGAGCAGTGTCGCGCGAACGCAATGGAACAACGATGCCGATAATCGATTCTACCATTAACTCCATTACACAATGCATTTCCGACGCGATTGTCCGTAACAAACGCACTACATACCGATTGACTTATTTAATCCATCATAGCAGATTTATATTCTTACCTCTTCATCGTAACAGGTTTTGTTTTGTCGTTATTAACTAAGCTGTAGCAGTGATAGCCTAGTGGTGTAACCGTCGGACTGCCAAGTCATAGGTCTCGAGTTCGAACCCAAGGCACGCACCTTTGACTTTTCGGATACATGTGCGTATTGTATAATTATCACTTGCTTAAAAACGGTGAAGGAAAATATCGTGAGGAAGCCTGAGAGATATTTCTCGACGGCATGTGAAGCCAAGTCAGACGCCCATGGGCGCCATAAACTCTGACACCAGGTTAGTCACTAACCACACGAAAAGAAGAACAACTAACTAAATTATAATTTTGTACTAACCCTTAAACTGATATCAATAAATGCGAAAGTTTTTAGTAGCTCTATTGTTTATAAGGTCTACAATTGTCATCTACAAAATATTTAAAGTCGATGTACTTCCAACATCAGACATAGTTCTTTATTCAAGAGACCATAAATTATTTACCTATAAAACTGAATCATACTAATATATACAATATAAATCTTAACTACTATAATACAAATCTAAGGTAAAACAACCAAAGGGCATCAAAAAATTCGTCCGCATCGCTGTCAACAGGAAAAGTGCCCATAAGGCTGGCAGCATTGCCACGTTGTATGGCAATGCTGATTCTTTAGCCAAAAAATAGGCCAGCCCTATGGTCACGTGAAGAGTCGGCCAACCGTTTGGCGATGTCTCGAAAAACTAAGTGGGCACTCGGACCCCATGGCCCTAGTGTTTCAACCCCAAACGGCTCAAACATATAAGTCCCAGACATAGTGTAATAACCATCAAATAACCAAGTCAGACACATTTGGGCATAAACCTCTCACAAATTGCTTCACAAGTCACATTCCTCTAATTTCGTAGCCTAACTACCTTCCCACAGACTGTCCATCAAACAGTAAAATTAATATTGTCTGTGTTCATTACACATGTAATCTCTTTTGTTCACCTCAAGGCAGTAGGCCCTAAGCGCACCATAAATTAGACGATTACAATGCGAGACAGTAAAATTGTCTATGTGATGGCTGACGTAGCATTCACTGCACTTCCTCTTTGGGTCACACCAGGAAATATACCATAAAGCCGTACATGGTTATTCAAACAAAGAACATTCCATCTCATTAAAAAATAAAACGGTTAACGAAAACATTATTCTCATCCGAAAAGAATATTGTCATGGTAATCATGTACTTGTATATTATTATAATTAGAAGTACCGTATACTACAGTTTGCACACAGTCCCTAAAACTTAATCTATACTAATATTATAAAGAGGAAAGATTTGTATTTTTGTATGAAACTTAAAAACTACTGGACCGATTTCAAAAATTCTTTTACCGTCAGAAAGCTACATTATCACTGAGTAACATAGGCTATATTTATTACTGGAATAAAATTTCTTACGCGGGCGGAGCCGTGAGGACACAACTAGTAATTAATATTAAAGAAAAACGATAAAAATAGAAATAACATGACATCACGTCTGTATTCCCCGAAGTGTTGGGCAGAGGTATATAGTAACACCCTCATTTCGCCGTTATGTTTAAGTCCCATGTAATAGGGGCGAGCCTATTGCCATCAACCGGGCAAAAATCCAAACTCCGGGCTGCCACTGAGGCATTCAACACGGAAATACCCAATAACACTTTGACCACCCTGAGGATCGAACCCAAGACCTCACGATCAGCAGTCGCGTTTGCCACCACTAGACCAACGAGGCAGTGTAGGATATTTATAAATAATTATATTATACGCAATAGGCATAGCTGTTCTTATAACTGGTTAAATGTGTATTGCGAAAACTGCCACTAAGATCTGAAAAGCTTTACAATATTTCAAACTAAATTAATTTCAGAAATTTTGACAAAGAAACTGTCTATTAGGTACTAATTTTAGATTGTTAATATCAGCTTACCGAAATCTATTCAAAATATTTTGTTAATTCCTACAATAAACAAAGTTACTATAATGATTTTAAACGATCCAATAGGAAATCTAATATACACAATCTCAACAAACTAAAAGTTAGTAATTAATATTTATTCATCTCGTCAGACTACAATTGAAATAATTAGGCTAGCTGTAGACGTAGTGACTTGTAAGTAGTCCGCAACAACATACCATTTCATCTCCTAATTTTGAGTCACACAGTTCTATAGTAAAAGTGTCTACTTATTGTCAGCTGGAAGAAAACAGTACGAAAAAACTTTTTTTATTCCTAAAAATCCACAATAGTTTATCCAAAAATGTTCGTCTTTACCACAGTAATCTCGGAGCGACCCATTATCTCTATTCTAATTTCGTCATTTATAATCTGATTGCTAATTATTTAAGAAACCTCGCGTAAAATTAAGTACTTTATTCAATAACAATACTTTCTATACCCGAAATGCATTCACGGTCGCTTCTAATCCGAGGTTATCAAAACTAAAAGTGCATCTATTCGAGGTCGCCGGCAACTAAAGGTTGCATCGTGTGTGCACCGCCTCAAGCACCTATTACCTATCTTTTGACACTGACCCATATTCCTAATGTTATATAATCATTAGCTGCATTCAATTTGATAATATCATGTTCTAACATTTTGTATCTGCTGTTAATGTTTGTTTATGTAATTTGCAGACACTTACAAAAACCTTAGGCTGCTTTTCCACTAGATATATGCGAGGTAGCTAAGCGGTGAGCGAGGTTAAAGCTAAATTACGAAACTACGTGTCTATTTCAAAGCTAAGTGGTGTAGCGGAGCGGGTAAGATGTGCTATGAAGATGCGCTTTGCGCTAAGTACGTAGTAAATAGTCTACACAGCTCACCTCCGAACTTCCCATAGCCAGACCACTCACGCATCCCTAGCTCGCATCCCTCGCTTCAACTAGTAGTTTCGTTGAACCCTTTTCCACCAGAGCTAAGCTATGCTATGAAAATTAAGCAATCCTATTAGTGAGTTTGACACACATCCGTAGCTTAGCAACGTAGCACATCTCTGGTGGAAAGGTAGCCTTGGGCCGTGGCCGCACTGGTACGGCGATAGCGACGCGACGGCGATTTCGTGAACAAATAAATTTCACTTGTCGCTTCTGCAGTGCGGCCACGAAAATATGTTTATTAAATATGAGTATGTTTTCACGAAATCGCCGTCGCGTCGCTGTCGCCGTACCAGTGCGGCCCCGGCCTTATTCTCGGACACTAATCTCTTGGCTACATAAATAAATGCTGTGTATAATGAATATGACATAGTAATGTTTTGTATAACATGCACTTACTTATAACAATAATGTATAAAAGGAAGGTTATGTATGCGATCATTATTATGTATAATTTATTCCTACTTAATTGTTTACTTGTGGATTGCAATCTTTATGTACTTCCTTAATTATTCATATTTACTAGATCTTGTAAAGGACACGTATGTCAGGTACTTCTTGTCCATTGTTATATTTTTTTTCGTTTTTAGTAGATGAAAGACATTAAATACCTATATTATTATTATTTTGATGCCAAACAATGAAATGACTTGAAGATCTGAAGATTTTCATGTTAACATGCACGCCAAGTCCTTTATCTGATGTAATAGATTTTTTTCGGACTTTTTAATGCACAATTTTTGATTCAAACTATCGAGTTCGAAACTTAATTTTTGATTCCCAAAAATTTATTTTAATTTTCAAAACCACGGTTGAAAACTAACCAAAACTATACTCAAGAACCGTTCTAATCTAGAAAGTGAAGATAGGACCAAAATACATCCAGCAATTATTAAAATTAGATCGAAATAAAACTTTTTAACAAAAATAAAACTTACTTCAAATTGTCTATCTCCGTAGTTCTTCATTCAAAAGAATACGCTTTCAAACAAAAAAATAATCATTAAAATCGGTTCACAATTAGCTAAGACATCGCGGAACAAACATACAAAAAAAACAAAAACATACAGTCAAATTGAGAACCTCCTCCTTTTTTTGGAAGTCGGTTAATTACAGACGAACGCTTGCCCAGCAATCAAAATATTGTTCCAGTTAGTATGATAACATAACATCACGCCATGTATTCCCCAAAGAGTTCGGCAGAGGTGTTTTTAGTACAACACCCTCGTTTCGCCAGTTATGTTTAAGTCCCATGTAATAGGGGGTGAACTTATTGCCACTAACTGGGCACAAATTCAGACTCTGGGCTGCTACTGAGAAATTCTTAGTGGTAAAACTCAATAACACTTTGCCCGACCTGGATCCGACCTACTGGGGATCGAACCCAGGACCCCATGCTCAGCAGTCGCGCCTGCGACTACTAAACCAACAAAGCGACGAGGATGGTTATACCGACCTTCGCGTTGTGAATAGATTCATCTATAGGCTTTCTTTAATAGAATTAAGATTTCGCTAAAAAGTGCATAATCATGGTATAGTAACTGACGCCTTCACTTTCTATCAACGTAGAAATTCTTCGTACGCTACATTGAATTCGACGTTATTGTCACTTGCGCAACTTCTAACGATTTCACCAAAAGTGCATTATAAATGTAAATTGTCTGGGAGGATAAAGATTTAGTCTAACAAGATGTTGCACACCTTCAAAATTCACCTTTAGATAATAAAATGCACCAAAAAGAGAATGTCGCTCAATCAATTAACATAACATCACGCCTGTATTCCCCGAAGGGTTAAGCAGAGATGTATAATAACACCCTCATTAAACCGTTGTTTTAGTCCCATGTAATAGGGCGCGAGCCTATTGCCATCAACTGGGCACAAATTCAGACTCCGGGCTGTTACTGAGGAATTCCACACGGAAAACACCTAATAACATTTTACCCTACCTGGGGATCGAACACAGAACCTCACGATCAGCAGTCGCGCTTGCCACCACTAGACCAACGAGGCACTAGACCAATTAGTTATTTGTTAATATATCAATGTCTAGAAAATACCATCACATAATATTTAGTCTGAGATTGGAAATTTAACTGTGACACAAGCAATTCTTCTTCTCCCTGCCCTTATCCCACCCTAGGTGTGGTCGGCACAACATGTATTTCATAAATCCATGTTGTTAGAGGTTTTGGCTTATTGTTTTATGACCGACCGCCTGCCTGACATCAACCCTCCTTGGGAATACTCGTTGCGCCCGTCGCGCGGGTGACCCAATGTGCTTGCTGATATTATGCACTGGGTCCCAAAATGATATGCATGTCAATCTTATTGCCAACAACTGTGACACAAGCAATTGAAACAAATATATTAACATTCACGTGTGTGTAGGGTTGCCAGGCCCAAAAATAGAAAAGCCGGACACAGATTCATATTTAGCCGGACATTTCGCCCTGAAAGACTGGCACACTGGATTTTAAAAGAAAAAAAAATGATACCTACTTTTATTTGTGCATTTATTACTGTTGTCATTTGAGACTTACTCTTATCTTAATTATATGTGTGATAATGCGTGAGCCGGCGCTTTCGTTCGGCATCTTTTGGCGGGGCGGGGTTGACGAAAAGTCTAACAAAAGTCGGACAGGCCGGACTTGTAATTATATTTGGCCGGAAACGACTGTAAAAAGCTCACACCGTTAATTCAGCCCTCATCAAGGTGTCTCCCTCCCAGTCCTCTCGCAAGCAACACCCTAAGCCGAGGTCCGAGTCTCATTAGGGGTCGCCCTTAGTGCTGTTGTTGCAAGCTAGTCATGATGTTAATAGTAGTAGTTAGCTTAGGTTAAGTATTTTACTCTAGTCCCCATTGGTTGGAGACCCTTCAGGTCTCGCCAATAACTGCCCGGTTACGTAGAAACGGTCCGCAAGACCATATACAAGCAGACGAATAGAAAAAAAAAGAACAAAGCTGTATAAAGCCAAACCTGGCAACCCTACGTGTGTGGTTACACTATCGGTACACCAAAAATCGTTGTTTTGCACATGTGATATTAATAAAAGAGATGGGATATTTCGTAAGGGCCTTAGTCTAAGTGACTGAAGAAGACGCACATAACCAGCGCGAACTTCACTTCTTCTAAAGAAGCTTATGCCCGTCAAACATATGTGCCCCTCCCTCAGCCCCCTCGGTCCCGTTTAGCGCCTTGCTTTTATCGTGATGCGTCTGGATCTCATTTTCACGCAGTTATAAAAGAAATACCACGTGTTTGAACTGCTCTGATTCAGACGCGTGCAAATGAACAATATTATAATATAGAAAGTGGTTTTATGTATATAAGTATTTGAATATTCGTAATACATTATTATTTCACTTTAGTCATAAAAAATTTCGCCACCTGGACCGCCCGGTCCAGATGGCGTCGGATGGTGAGAATTATTTTATTTTAAAGTTCATTATAAAAGGATATCTTCTTTCTATAGGTGCAAAAAAATCTATCCTAGGAGAAAAATGTAATGACTAAAGTGAAATAACAAAGTCCGATCTTCTTTGTTTATTAACCGACTTCCAAAAAAGAAGGAGGTTCTCAATTCGACTGTATGTTTTTTTTATTTGTTTGTTCCGCGATATCTTTGCTAATTGTGAACCGATTTTAATGATTCTTTTTTGTTTGAAAGAGTATTCTTTCAAAGTGGTCCCATTTAAATTTGGTGAAGATCTGATGAAGAACTTCGGAGATAGACAATTTGCAGTCGGTTTTTTTTTGTTAAACAGTTTAAATATGGTTAAAGAAATTTATTTCTCAATAAGAAATTACAAAGATTTCACTTACTTGAGAACATTTTTATTACTTAAATATAATATTACTAGCGGCCCGTCCCGGCTTCGCACGGGTGGACATTTTTCCCGTTTTTGCATTTATGCTCCGCTCCTATTGGTCGACCTTCCTCGATAAAGGGACTATCCAACACAAAAATAATTTTTCAATTCCAATCAGTAGTTCCTGGGATTAGCGCGTTCAAACAAACAAACAAACAAACTCTTCAGCTTTATAATATTAGTATAGATAAAAGCTTTGACATATAAACTATTGTTTTTGTTGTGTAATAATTAATGTATGCAAGTACCTGACATTTCATTTCGTGTACTAATGAGATCCACAAACACAAAACCAAAACTTATCAATCTACCCGCAAAATAAGTAATTAGCGTGGTTGCTTATAGATGATAATAATGAATGCGAACTGAAATGATGATAATGATGAATGTTTCAATCGCTTATTTGTTGATTGTTCTACTTACACAAATAGTTTTACATCATTGGACTATGTGACCATTCACCATTGACCATTACACCATATAAATGCAATTCACGTCAAATTACCGTGATCAGATGGAAACGCGCCCAACCACTTTCATTGGCGGTCAACCAGTTGCTTGCAACCGCCAAAATGTGAAGAATTACGACTTCGACCAACATAACCGCGCTTTCACTTATGTAACTAAATTATATCTGATCTAAATAACTGATTAAATATTTCCAGTAATACAAGTTTAGTGTACATAGTTTGAAATTTTGTAAGTGACCCACTCGATGCGGCAATGGAATCGATACATTGGATATTAGGTACATACGCCTTGATAAATTATTCCAATGTAAACGTCAAATTAAACAGACAAGCAAGATTGCAGCTGCAAGCCTTGCAAGCAAAACAACATTAAAATAAAACATAACATCACGCCTGTATTCCCCGAAGGGTTGGACAGAGTTGTATAGTAACACCCTCATTTCGCCGTTATGTTTAAGTCCCATCTAATAGGCGGCGAGCCTATTGCCATCAACCGCGCACAAATCCAAACTCCGAGCTGCCACTGAGGAATTCAACACGGAAATACACAATAACACTTTGCCCGACCTGTGGATCGAACCCAAGACCTCACGATCAGTAGCCGCACCACTGAACCAACGAGGCAGTAAAATCAAGCAAAGATAAAAATAAATTCTTTATATCGGAAAAGTCAGACAAAAGTTAGAACTTCGTGAATGCACAAATAGAGACCCAGTGGAAAAAAACCCTCTTGAAAGGTGGACCTTGGCATTCAACCGCATTAATGCTTCAAGTAAAAGAAGATAAACTACGTGGATATCAACCTTCACACAAGGCACCGATCTGACTCATTTCTAAATAGCATTAGATAGCCATCGACCCTGGAACCTCATAAGATCAATAATAATCGTCACACTCTTCACAATTCACAAACTACGTGGATATCAACCTTCACACAAGGCAACGAACTGACTCATTTCTAAATAGCATTAGATAGCCGTCGACCCTGAAATCTCATAAGATCAATAATAATCGTCACACTCTTCACAATTCTCAGTGACTAGCCAAACATTTAATTGGAAATAAACCATTTGGGTCAAGAGCCAAAGAGTATGGTCATCCAAATGGTCAATATTGTCACATGTATAAAGTAATACGGTCACGTAGGTCTACAAACAGAAGCTAATATTGCTAATATCTTTAACCTTAGTATTACAGCTATCAGTTTTGTTAAGCTAAAGCGAATATCTTTCTATCAAACTAGGGAAAACTATAATAAATTCCGCTTCCCCTACAACCCTTGGATGATTTCCATCAATCCACTTACGGACGATTCCTGTGCTTTACCGAACGTTATAAGTTAAATATTTTGACTCTTGTATATTTATCAATAATGAAGCAAAGACCCCATAGCTTTCCATACTGGACCCTCCCATACGTTAGTAGCTATCACTAGTAAAATTAGCTTATATGCCTAGTTTGGCAATAAAAACGAAAAAAAATTTTTGGCCATAGGAACCGACCATTATTAGTTTAAAATGAGTCAAACCCACTGACCGACAGGCATGTTAATACTATCATCCACATTGCCGCGACAATCAGCACATTTGTCAATCTTCACGGTAGTAACCTAGCCACGAACCCTAGTAAGTACTCCTGCAAGAAGCAGGTTCGCTTCACTGTACCATTGCACACACAACAACGATTGCAACGCCACCGAACACAAAGAATCAACAACACTACCTACTGTCCGAAAAGCACTTCCATTATGTAAGTACTGACCTGAGAAACCGGTACATTACAATGGGATATGATCCAGATTTGGACTGTGCCCACTTGTTTGGGAGACCATGCAACAACTGTTATGCAATCTGGCCGTGGTACTAGTTTTTAAATGGATTCCATTTGTAGGGTTAAGTTTAAATGAGGTCGTGGACTTGAGAACGTCAAAAATGTAGAGATGAGTCACATCGTGCGCGTTATTACCACTTAAAACAAAATGCTTAATTAAAATTTCCTTATACATAGTATTGTCGTGTATTCTTAACTACGAATAGAGGTCTTCTTTTGTTACCAAAGAAAAGTGCTTAAAGGAATATTAAAGAATAATCTGGAAGATAGACCGCAGTATCTTCCGTCACGCTTCCTTTCTTTCTATGTAATAGTTTGGCAAACAGGCCATAAGCCCACCTTACTGGGAAGTGATTACCACCGCCTATACTCCTACAACCTCACAACAACAACAAATGCGTTGCAGTCCTAAAAAAAAATCGAAAAGTCTCATGTGCTTGTTATTTCCCTTCAAACCGCAACACAGCAATGACGCTTGGCAGCAGAAATACGTATGGTGGTAGTACTGGACCGAACTTTTTCCATGGAGCTCTAATACTGCTACTAAATTCCTTCATTCGATCAGGAATCAGGTCATAAACAGTATCGTTCCCTTCAATAAAAATCGCTGTGTCCAGTGGGACACACAGCATCAATTTGTTCGATCTAACTTCTTGACCCACATCGGTTTTCAAATCATTCAGCTTGTTTGGTCCCTTCAATATCTTTCTCATCATGCTCTAAATTCTTTACTTACTTCCTGGATATATGAACTGCATGGTCAATTCATCTAAAACGACATTCTTGCAGTCTATCTGCTTCCCCCCAAAACTGGAAATTGCACAATAAATATGAATTCAAGATACAATGTAACATTTATTATAAAACTGTTTTAAAATTAAAATGTTTTTGAACCAGTTCTGATGTAACGACTACTTTCTCGAGGACCTGACCACGCTGAGATCCGATACGTCGCCAATCTTTTTTGCAAAATATGCGTCGGTATTTGTTGTCCTCCATTGTGATGCAATGGCTAACGGACCTATCATCGCCTTTCTCACCAATAACAGATGTTTATATATTTATGTTAATAGTAGATCTAATATCATAAAGTGAATGACCGTATTAAAAATGTCAAGGTACAAGGTACCTTTAAGATCGCCCACCTCTGAACCTTATTCGCAACATTCTAGACCACAATTGATGTAACATTTATTTGAATCCTCATATTAACTAGTCCCTTGACATAATAAACTGCTAAGCATTTTTCAAGGAGACATTGCATAAACTCGATTGTCTTAAATTAAGCACAATGAAAAGATGGAAGGCGTTAGTTACGATAATAATCCGTATCAGGTTATAAATCATATTATGAAATAGTTTTTAATTCTATACAATTTAGACTACACTGGCCTGCAAAAATAAGTATCACACTTTAAAAGGAAATATCATTAAAAGTGTAGTACTTATTTTTGTAGGCCAGTATATTTAAACCTGCTGAAACGTTAATAAAATTATATTTTAGTCAATTTATATCATGTTATCAATGTCAGTGAACTGTAACCTGTTCTATTAGCTATTGTACTATTAACTTAAAATATATATTAAAAAGGAAAATATTTGTACACCAGAAATGGTAGAATATAAGAGACTTTAATATTTTTACTTTAACATCTATTGCACTATATTATCACAAATAAATTGATCGTTTTTTCTTTCTCTTCGTTTTGAGAAAAAAAATATCTACAAACGTACAATATTTTTTCTAGACCGAGGGTAATGCAGGTAGTCATTCGATGTGCTAGCAGGTTGATACAAACCCACCCACATTTCAAAAATACGATACGACTAACACCATTAAATTTTCTTCTCTTTTATTGTTCTTTTTCTTCCTCTATTCACAAACTGCTGAATATCTTTCTCTCGTGTCCCTGGATCCCTTTCCAACCGAGTTGAAACGGATCGTGAGCTTCGACTTCCCATGCAGTGAAAAGACTAGCCAATCAGTAATGTTGATAGCGCTGCTGACTGCAAAGGGTGCGCCGATCGTGGACCCGCCGCCCGACCAGTAACAGTCCCGAGAAGGCGGCGTGCTGTGTTCCGTGCGCGCTTCTCGGGAGGATGTGGGGCAAGGCCCCAGAGAGGAGGTCCGCCGAGGGTTGGCGGACCGGGACCTGCAGGGGTTGCGGTGCATGCTTTTACGAATCCGCGACCCCGGCCGAACGGTCAGGAGAAGGAACACCGTTGGTTTTTAGCCGGTAAGAGACCGGCAGACCCCCTCGCCTTCCCCGGGCGAGGGACATCCATGAAGATTTTCCAACGATAAAAAGAAGGGTGCGCCGATCGTATTTAATTATCGCCACTCGTGGAGGATCCTTTAATGCACCCTTGAATGATAGTCCTTTAGATTATCCGTTGTATTAAGTTGTTCTCTAGGCGGCTTCATTTGTGGTCGTCTAAATTTTTGTTAAACTCTCCTTTCCATCAGCTGGTTTTGCCCCAGTTCTGTTCCTAGTTCTCATCCTCCACTGCATGGCCTTCTTGCCTCATCAACCACATATACATCATTAATAAAATATAATTAAAAAGTGCAATCCAATCTACTTTCAAAAATAATGGCTAATAGTGTCAATTCAAATTAATATTGGTGAATATTCTTTAACCAAATTAACACCTCAGTGCTTATTTGAAACTGAAGAGCTAGGTAATAAATATCTTGAAAACTTTGAAATAGTTACGAAAAAGCATTTTTTTATAACTGTTAGTTATATTGGCTATAGTTTGCATAATTTAAATGCTACTACGCTAAATGCATCCGATGTTTTATGCATGTTACATTTCGCCACGGTTACTCTTCATCATCATTGTATCGTCACGTCAATATCTACTGTTGATTATAATTGCTTTTGCCATGTACTGTGAACCTATATTTAAATACTAGCGGCCCGTCCCGGCTTCGCACGGGTGGACATTTTTCCCGTTTTTGCAACATTTTTCATTTATGCTCCGCTCCTATTGGTCGTAGCGTGATTTTATATAGCCCATAACCTTCCTCGAAAAATGGACTATCCAACAAAAAATATTTTTTCAATTCCAACCAGTAGTTCCTGAGATTAGCGCGTTTAAACAAACAAACTCTTCAGCTTTATAATATTAGTATATAGGTAGATGTCAACAGTATTGTTTAATTTAAAGATGAGTAATAGTAATAATAATAATAATTAGCCCAGTCAATAGTAGCAATTTAACTATAATAATTGCTATCATTATAGTAAGAACAAAGGCTAAATTAAATGAAAATAATTAACAACACATCGCCAACATAGGGTTAGGTTTTAATAACCTTACACAAAAAGTAATAGGTACAATGAGATTCAACACCGCTTAACCATTATAATGACACGTATATCTAATGTATAATTATACTGCAAATCTTAATAAAATAGTCGCTTCATAATCTATATTAATATTATACAGCTGAAGAGTTCCTTTGTTTGAACGCGCTAATCTCAGGAACTACTGGTTAGAATTGAAAAACTATTTTTGTGTTGGATTGTCCATTTATCGAGGAAGGTTATAGGCTATATAACATCACGCTACGACTAATAGGAGCGGAGCATAAATGAAAAATGTTGCAAAAACGGGAAAAATGTCCACCCGTGCGAAGCCGGGACGGGACAGGCCGCTAGTAAATTATAAATTCACTCAAAAGATTCGCATGTTGCACGTTTTTATTCAGGTCCGATGCACCATTATGTAATCATTTTGCAATTAAAATTGAACAATAAAATAATAATGATCCCAGATAGATCGTTGTAACACTCTATGGCGCCAAAGTTCAACAATGAACAAAAACAATTGTATGGGTCAAATGTATTGCGATTGTGATTTCAATCAATGGATTAGGTCTTCTTTTCGTGTGTTTATTGACGAACCTGGTGTCAGAGATTATCACCCATATTCTAAGACATTCCTCCAAAACTTACTCGACTCAGGACGGCCTCGAAAACACCTTCAAAATTGTATTCTTAGTCGCAATTTCGAGTGAACTTTGAGGTTCCTTGTCGGAGTCATTACGTCATAATTTGAATTATATGCATCGCGCAAATAACGCCGTGATAAATACTTGTAAGGATTATCGTAAGCATATTCGATAAAGTCTTCAAAATTCATTTTTGTTACACACGAACTTTGACACTTCCTTCCTTAAGGTAGGTTCCGAGGTACCTTGAGTTTGACAGATGATTCCTTACCTCGACTGAGGTAAAATGTCGAGTCGAGGACATTTATGTCAACTATAACTACCGAAAGGCTGAGTCGAGGTGAAGTCGAGTCGAGTAAGTTTTGGAGGAACGTCTTAGAATATGGGTGCATGCCGCCCAAAGGCCTCTGACTTGGCTTCACATGCCGTCGAGAAATATCTCGCAGACATGCCGGTTTCCTCACGATGTTTTCCTTCACCGTTTTTAAGCAAGTGATAATTGTACTAGAATAGGTACCACATACAAGTTAATTAAATATGACTGTCATGATTTTTTCATGTAAATCATTCTACTTTTTATCACGGAAAGCAAAATTAAAGGCCTGTTATCTGTGTGAAATGTAAATTTGTGAATTAATTGCATAACATTTGACTAATGTATGTTGTTCACTGCCAAATGCTTTATTCAGGAAATGCCTAAGTTGTCATTTTAATTTGTCTGTACGGCCTAGCGCGCACTGCGAATAAAATTTCACTCGAAAATTTGCATACTATGAAACCACCCTGGAAGCGCGCGAATAATACAGCACGTACTATGCGTGCCAACTAAGAATAGTACTGTCAAGACGCCATTTTGTTCCGCAATACTCGTGAACTTCATTACCAAAGCGTAAGGTGTGCAAAAAAGTAAATAAAGAAATTATACTCAGTTTAATTATTTTTTGTTAACTTTTTTGGTATTTCTAATCAATTTTACGCCAAATTAATTACACAGTAATTATATTATTATTATGGCGATATATTAGGGTGACCAGTAGCATTTCGTGAAGTTAACTATATATATTGGTTCATTTTTTAATGAATACTGCTTCCAAATATTGTTAATTTATCCAAAATTATTATGGAATTCAAGAAATAACATTTTATAAAAATAAATATAAATAATAATGAAATCTATGAATAAACAAATTTTTTTTTTTCTTTCATAGTTTTTTTTTCTTATCAGTACTAATTTGACAGCTATCGTGTGAAGTTGTAGCAAGCGCGATCCTATTCTTATTTGGAACGCATAGTACGGATTTACTACATAGTATTTATTTTATCCGTTGCGGTGAAAAAAACGCACCGCAAATCGTTGCACGCGCGCTGTTACTAAATCAGTAAATCTGTTATTTATTTGAGACTAGCTGTTGCCCGTGGTTTCACCTGCATCCTAGAGGAACTACTTCATGCACCCGGATAAAAAGTAACCTATGTGTTAATCCAGAATATTGTCTATATGTGTGCCTAATTTCATCCAAATCTGTTCAGCCATTAATGCGTGAAAGAGTAACAAATATCCATCCTCACAAACTTTCACACTTATAATATTAGTAAGGATAATATCTTTAAATCTACTGTTCACTTGTGAGATAAACTTTATGGTATTGTAAAAGTGATATGAACTTCAGTGTATTGATAAGTTACTAACATTAATAACAGTAAAACTGTATAAAGTAATATGAAATTGCCTAACCAATGTTATCAAAATTCAGTCGCTATCCTTTAATTTTCTGTTTAAGTCAAGAGC
Organism: Amphipyra berbera; assembly: GCA_910594945.2. Classification (NCBI taxonomy): domain Eukaryota; kingdom Metazoa; phylum Arthropoda; class Insecta; order Lepidoptera; family Noctuidae; genus Amphipyra; species Amphipyra berbera. The sequence goes on along the minus strand of OU343128.1, from coordinate 15,249,172 downwards.
AGTAACGTAACAATTGAAATAAAAATACTTATACTATTATTTGATCACGTTTAATCCTAACGCACCTAATGGTAAGCACAGACAGGATAAAAGACAGAGCACACGCATCCAAGTAACAAAGATATAGAGGGACTACCCTATACCCCTTTGGCTATACTGACGACGGAACATAGTAAACTGCTTGGCGCCGAACTTTAATGTGAGGGTGGTAGCGGTAGCTAAGTCCCCGCGCAAGTGCTAGTCACCTGAGATATGGGAGCGGCAGGAGGGGGGTGCGACACGGCAAAGCAAACTGAAAGAGCGCGTCTATTATTTTGCACCCCCACTTGCCGCTTCCATACCTCAGGAGGGGACTAGCACTTGCGCGCGGACTATAGTCAGGCGAACCGTATACAAGGTTAGTCGGAAAGAGGGTACTAAGCCGCTGGCCACTTAATGTATTACTGATGGTTATTTTAAAGAAAGTGTTAAAATTACAAAATTCGATAAAAAGAAAATCCAAGCAAAATGTTTTTTTTTTATTTTGTTTTTAAAAAAAATCTTGATCCCTGCTTTAGTTACGAATTCAGAAAATGGGGCTTCTAATCCGTGACCCCAAATATGACCTAAAATGTAAACACAGCTTGATCATAGCTGAGGATAAATAGAATTTAGCGTATTTTTTATGAAATCTTTGAACAGCTATTTCTCTTAAACTAACGACTTTTGGGGAAAGTTGTAGAACAAAAGTTATCCATTATTATGGGTACTTTAACACCCTTTCGGCTTAGTACCCCATTTCCGACTAACCTTGTAGATTCTACCACCAAGAAGAAATATACATGCATAATACATGTCAGATTATAAATACATCTTCATATTTTTATCTAATATAGGGGTTCATTAGAATATCTCTGCGCAAATCCATACACAATCGAAGCTTTTATTCATAGCAATACAAACAGTAACCTCCCAAGCACTTGATGAAAATAGATGTATCTGTACAAAAATACCTAAAGTTGTTCTATACGAGGGGATTACATTTTCGTGATTACTCTCGTCCAACTACTGCGTCTATTCGGGACGTCTAAATTATCACTTCTACTTAAATCTTAACATTAAAGTAGGGGTGCCAAGTAAATTGTTTTCTTATTTGTTCACAACTGAAACAACTTATTCTTGTTGCCATTTGTAGGTATCTACGATCTTGTGATCAACATTTGTTTGATAAAAATACTATACAGAATGTAAACTAAATCATGTAATTCCTTCGAACCTCGTGTTGTACTGCTGACATAGATTAACTCTGCACGGGATACATATGGATTCAATAAAAAAAATATTATGGCAAGTAAACATGTGTTCTTAACGTGAAGCATTATAGCGCGCCGAGCGAATTGCGCGGCTACCGCTCGCCGCGCGATCATTTTACTCGGGGCGTTAAAATGTCTCACGTTAAGAACACATGTTTACTTTTTGTAATATTTTTTTTCTTGAATCCAAAAGTATCCCGTGCGGGGTTATCTACGTCAGCTGTACATCACGAGGTTTGAAGGAATTACATGATTTCGTTTACACCCTGTGTAAGCAATAAAATAACTAGGTACAAGAAGGTGTTCGCAAATATTTATCACCTACGATACAACTCACAATACACGTAAAATTTGAAAATATGCTTGACTTGTATGGTTCGTTTTAACTTGAAATATCTAATAGGTAGATACATAGTCAAATAGAAATTACGATTAATTGCCAGGCGTAATTTTAATAATTTTTAAGCTCATAACCTGTTGGAGAAATTATATTTGTTCTAAAAACATATTAACCCAATCCACTGTCAAACACAAGCTTCCTATTATACTGCTCGTAGCGGTGATCGGCTTTATCTAATAGTATCTAATAAAGTGACAGCCCTGACATATCATAAACTCACGCATGCGTAATAAGTTGGTTCTTTTGACGTTAACAGCCCTTTGTAAATAAATTAATATTATTTTTAAGAGACTACCTACCTAATTAATGACCTACTTGATATTTAACTTTCCTAATAAGTAATTATAATCTAAATAATTTATGTTTTTATAACAGACACGTACTGGTTTTTTCGGAAGTTTTTTATCTATATACTACCTACCTACTTATTTTGATGAGATTAATAGAATATTTTCTTATAATACTAGCGACCCGCCCCGGCTTCGCACGGGTGCAATGTAGATACTAATGTGAGGCATATAAATCACTCTATCTATTGCTGAAAACTGCATTAAAATCCGATGCGTAGTTAAAAAGATCTAAGCGTACAGACAGCGGGAGCGACTTTGTTTTATACTGTGTAAAGATTGAACATATTAGTATTTTACATAGTTTTTTGCTGATAAACGTACGTTCACTGGACCACTAGTAAAAATGATTAACTACCACAGACTAAATAACGTTGAATTATTAAGTCTATGGTCTTCTATTCATAACATATAGGTACTTTAAAAGGTTGTAAGTTCATTTTAGAAATGTTTTTTATTAATAAAATTTGTAATATTATTTTTCTATCACGAAAAACAAAGCTCTTACTTCGATGCTACCATCATATTATGGTATTATCCAACTGACCCAAATCCAGTCCGACAGCTTTAAAAAGGTTCAAACAGCTAAACAAAGCTACCAAATGAGTACTAGCAGATTTAAATCAACTCGCCTTTGTAAAACACCATGACGCGTAACATTTTCTATTGAGGACCCTATCATTGGCGAATACATTCACGACTTTTGTATAATCAACTCTATGGACAATCAAAATAAGGCTTAAATTGTACAGATTGTAATACTATGTACTTTGTCTTCAATTTTGCATTATTTTATCGAATGTTCGTGTTGATTTGGCAATAGGACAAGGTTCGATGGTCCTATGACGTCACCAATCTACTTGAGAGGTCAATGAGTGAGGATATTTTGAGTAACGGCGTGTGAAAGAGTGGTTGCTATTAGGTAACATTAAATAAGAGGATGTCATGATCTAGTGGTGGTAAGCGCGACTGATCGTGAGTTCCTGGGTTCGATCCCCAGGTCGGGCAGTGTTATTGGGTTTTTCCGTGTGGAATTCCTCATTAGCAGCACGGAGTTTGGATTTGTGCCCGATTGATGGCAATAGGTTCGCCCCCTATTACATGGGACTAAAAGCCATAGACTATCATAGAAAAATGATCAGAGATGTAAGAGTCATTTTTATATGAAGAACCTATGACGGTATAATTATTATTATATTTTCTTTTATTCCTAAAATCAGGTAGATCTAGTGACAAGGTTAATAAAACGGCAACACTATGGCGGAACATGATTAGTTCCGATTTTGGCCGCGCGCAGAGTTATCTTGCGCGCACTCTAGATCATATCCGTCTAACCTCTAAAATGGAGTCAAAATACAACGGAAAATACGGCTAAATCGTTATCCATCTTAATTAAGTATAACATTTATTATGATCATAAGCGTAATATTATGTAAATATGAAGAACAGAAGTGGCAGTGGGCTGGTCATATTTGCCGCAGAACCGATAACCGTTGGGGTAGACGAGTTCTAGAGGGGAGACCGCGAATCGGCAAACGTAGTGTAGGACGTCCCGCGACTAGGTGGTGCGACGATATACGTAGGGTAGCTGGCATCGACTGGAGAAGGAGAGCCGAAGATCGGGCTCAGTGGCGTGCTTTGGGAGAGGTTGATGATGATGATGAAGAACAGCATCATATTAACTATGTTCATAAAATTTGACAGATATGAAATCATATTTGTATGATAAATATATTATGATAGTGTAATTGGAGCCTTAAACATAACGGTGAAATGAGGATGTTACTATACACCGCTGCCCAACCCTTCGGGGAATACAGACGTGATGTTATCTATACTAATATTATAAAGAGGAAATATTTGTATTTTTGTATGTAACGAATAAACTTTAAAACTACTGGAACGATTTCAAAAATTCTTTTGCCGTTAGTGAGCTACTGTATCACTGAGTAATATAGGCTACGGACGGAGCCGTGAGGACACAGCTAGTGATATGTAAAGGTCTAGAGACTATTAACATTAAATAGTCATCAATTTGAGGACATTAAAGAAATAGTCATTTGCAGGTAATGACATAGGAATCCATCAGCAGCGGTACTACTTATATCGCAACCTCTTTAGTAATCTTAAATCGTTCTGCCTAGCCTTTTCCCAACTATGTTAGGGTCAACCTAACCATACACGGCTGAATACTAGTATTTTACACGGAGCGACTACCATCAGACCTCCGCAACCCAGTTACAGGGCAACGCTGATATACTATGATTAGACTGTTTGTCAGACTTTTGGGCTTCTGACTTCCCGTAACGACCGTCATAGATATTCGTATGACTCCCAGGAGCAACTGTTTAACGTGCTCTCCGAGGCACGGAGGGGTTACAATGCGTAACGAATGGTCACCCTCCACAGACTGACTGCGGGAAGGGCAGCTTAACCTTGCAAATCATATGATCCGCGCGGTTGTTAATTAGCCACGTACCCGTGTCTCTCTCAGGTTCAATTCAAAATTATGTACCTTCTAATGGCTGATTCCTATAATTTACAAAGCGCTATTAGTTGAAATTGAGACTCTTGTATCTTAACCAATAATGAAGCAAAGACCTCATGGTTTTGTATAGTAGAACCTCCCATATGGAAGTAGCTATCACAGGTAAAATTAGTTTACAAATCTATTTATACAGGGTGTAAATAATAATAATGAAAAAGTAAATTAATATCCACAATGTAAGACAACAATAATAAAGCTTGCAAATATCACTATGTTATCTATGCTACATATGTACCTATCTATAATAATAAACACTTACATAACTAGATAGGTACCCACATAAACTTATATTTAAAAACTAAAACTACAGATAGGTACATTATAAGTATAGGTAATTAAAAACTAATAAATATAAATAGTCAAAACAATACTTACAATCAATATTAAATTAAGAATACTAAAATCTACCTAGATACACCAATAAATAAATTATAATATATACGGTCGAATTGAGAAACCTCCTTCTTTTTTGAATTCGGTTAAAAATTACTTACCAATTCCTTCCTCTCTCCTAATATTTTTGCGTGCCCAACAGGGTCCACGATGTACTATATATTATGTACTCACCATCTATTAATACCATTGTGGAAAGCAAATAAAAGTTTGAGTTTGAGTTTTAAACGAAATCATGTAATTCCTTCAAACCTCGTGATGTACTGCTGACATAGATTAATCCTGCACGGGATACTTTTAGATTCAATAAAATAAAAATTCAAGAAGTAAACATGTGTTCTTAACGTGAAGCATTTTAGCGCCCCGAGTTAAATGACCACGCGGTGAGCGATACCGAGTAATTCGAACGGAGCGCTAAAAATGCCTCACGTTAAGAACACATGTTTACTTCTTGTAATTTTTTGTAATACCCGATATATTAGCCTTCAAACATTACAGATATACGTTTTCATAGTCTGTTAGATACATCCCTACAGTATCCGTATCGTTCTATCTCCATTGTATACGAATCTATTCAATTAATACACATTGTCCTGTAACAATCAGGCCGTGAATACTATTTTTGCTGCAAAATACGCCGATTATGATCTGAATTGATTGTTGTGTGGTATCATTTGATATGTATATACCACAATTATTTCAAAAGAATGAATACTGCAGTGACCTGCAATACTGCAATTATCAATTTGTATGCCAAACGCAGTGATAATGGCTATTCCATAATCAACACTTCTTCTTCGACCTTGCATTGGAGCTATCATCTGCACAGTCTGATGGCACAATTATGTTTACTGAATATTTTGTATTTTGTGTGACGTAATAACGTTGATATATACCTTTAGGAAATAGAAAAGAAGATATTCGATCAATAAATCGTATCTAATGAAAATAAGGTTTGATATTGAATATGAGTACCATGAGTAGTAAATGTGACTAGTTCTTGAGTTTTTTTTTTGTGACCCACACAAATGTCCAGCTGATTGATAGCGTCGTGCAGCGGTCGGGTTGTTGAGCTCCCTAAAATAAGGTTTGAGCTCCGCGATGATTGAAGCAGATGTACCGTCAGTTAGGACAGGTCAACTCGAAACTGCTATGGCACTTTCCTCAAAAGACCATTCCAAACGTTGCCCTACATCGTTTCACTCGCATAGTTTGTATACTACAATGTCTGGACTTTATCTGGACTATTGTCTGGACTGGCAAAATAGGTTTTTGTATTATAGTTATTATTTTAATAATATCGCTTTACAATACTTCATTCCAAACTGTAAAGTATGAGCATCATGCAGCTATTAGTGATACGCTTATAATCATATCATATTACTGCCTATTGTCTGGTAATATGAGTCTGTCATGCTCACTTAAATGTCTTGCTGATGGTGGCGTTGTTTATCCGGTCGTTGAGTTCCCTATAATATGGTTGAGCTGACCGATGCGGATGTGCACGTCATGCTCGTGAACGGGTGCCGTCTGTCGGGACTGGTCAGCTCTTAACTGCTATGGCAATCATAGAAGGCATATTTTTCTATTTGTTACTCTTATGTGAGTTTATTTGTTACATTAACCTGCATTATTCTCATTCTATTTCTCACACTACTGTAATGGAATTGTAATGAACTACTATTTTAAAAAGAGTATTCATGGAGTTTCTTGCCGGCTCTTCTCCATAGAACCTACCTTTTGGAACCGTGCACCTAGTCGTGACGTTTTAAAAGTGCCTGAAATCTGGTCTATTTGAAATAAAAAACTTTGACTTTGACTTGACTTTGAAAATAAATACTGTCTGCAACGTTTTTATTCATGCAATAAAATATCGTTTTATTGACAAATTAGAGAAGAAAGTAAAAAAAATATAGTTTATAAAAAATACGTACCCCCCACACTAAGATGTCTCCGTTTACAGACACAAATCTTTACATGAACCTTAAATTATGTAAAAAAAAAACTATTTTAGTGTTTTGTACCTTTGAAAACAATTACTGTTAGTACGGAAGACTCATTGTCTGAGCCCGAATCACACTTGGGCGGTTTATTTAATAATATATACCTATATACATGTATTCAGAGCTTACCATGGCTAGGATAGCATTGCTTTGTTTTCTGTTATAAATATGCCATCCCCTCTCTTCCCGTATCTGTTGTGGAAGTGACTAAGAGAATATATCAACAGGCTTGCCAACAGCATACTTCTGTGCCTAATACCTACACATGGAATATACTGCGATCACCAAACCGCGTGCTGTTCCTATAAAGCTATACCTTAGAGCAGTGATGGGCAAAGTACGGTCCGCGGGCCAGCTCCGACCCGCAAACCGTCTTAATCCGGCCCGCCAACAACCATGGTCATAGGAACCTTTCGAAGAGTCTCGAAAATAAATGTAGATACCTGCGTTGTGTTAGTGTCGACAGAACAAGTTCTGTTTTTATTATCTTACGCCTTCAACGTCCCACTGTAGGGTGAAAACGAGTGAAACGCCTATAACAAATTTTAATCAATTCTACCCTCCATAAGATTGACTCTGTTTTTTTTTGTCCCTTGATGAGAAAAGTTTAAGTATGCCCACCCCTGCGGCTACAATCGTCAGTAACCGCATTGCACTAAAGGCCATCAAAACTGACACAGACAATAAAATCAATCTCTTTTGTTCCAGACTGGTCCAGCCACCTGACGTACGACAAAATATTCAACAACACACACTACGCCCAGCTACAGACTCTACACAGGCCATATACCCCTCCAGTCACCAATAGCTTTAACAGCAATCCCGATAGCCATAAGTTTAGTTACAATGACACCAAAGTCAACGAGGTGGACCCACGACCTCGTTATAAAGATGCCAGTGGACCTCTTCTGGTTGGGTTTGCAAGAGATCCTTTTAGATATTCTGTGCCGGAGGAAGATTATGCGAAAGGAGTCAGGTAAATTCCCGAAAGGTTTTTTATTTTTTATTTAACCGTTTATTATTGGCAGCCATGGCTTAGACGCAAGAACTACTAAAATCCAAATCAAAAGTTACATGTCAATATGCTATTACACTTTAATAACTTCATGAACTAAAATCTGTCTACATCAAATAAATAGTACGGTAAATAACTTGACCGCCCTAAACATAGGCTTTACAAACTTTCGCCCTTAATACTAAGCAAAAAAACTGTTAATCTTAAAACCATCAAATATACTGCTTAAAAAATGGCGAGACCAAAGATGACGTTCATAAAATGTCAAATTACAGCCATTTGATTCTTTAAAAATCTATTGCGCAACAACACGCATTTCCAGGGCGGTGAAATTATGTCACTCCAGCATAGACAATTTCTTTCAGGAACATAGATCCTCAGGTCTACATGAGCAAGACTGAGAACCGCGGTAAGCGCGGCGTGTTCCACCTATACAATATGATGTACTGCGCCACCGGATGTGATCCGCTCTCCTATAAGGGCTACGGGTGTTACTGTGGGTTCCTGGGTGCTGGAAGACCGACAGATGGCATCGATAGGTAATAACATTTTTTTTATTATGTTGGCAAAGAAGCCGACATCCCATCTGAAGGTAAGTTGTTACCGACTTGGCAAGAGTAGAGAAAATAATTCCTCTCCTTTCTTTCTTTCTTCTGAACAGACATGCTACAAAAATAAATTATTGCAATAACCATTAAATAATGACAAGCAATAAAAGTGACATTTTTTTGTTGCACTAAGTGTACATGCGCAAACTTACTCCCACTACGACAAAACCTTGCAAAGTTACGTGCTGACTGAACAACATGAAGAGGATTGCTGTGATGCGTTGCCAACCTTAGAGACAAACTTTGAGGTTCCTCGACGGAGTCATTACGTCATAATTTGAATTATCTACATCGCGCAAATAACGCCGCGATAAATACTTGTAAGGATTATCGTAAGCATATTCAATAAAGTTTTCAAAATTCATTTTTGTTACAAACGAACTTTGACAATTCCACAATACCTTGAGTTTGGCAGATGATTCCTTGCCTTGACTTAGGAAAAATCTCGAGTCGAAGACTTTTATGTCAACTATAACTACCGATGGTAGTGAGAAAGACTGAGTCGAGGTGAAGTCGAGTCGAGTAAGTTTTGGAGGAACGTCTTAGAATATGGGTGTAACGCTTGCGTAAAACTGAACCTTTACCATGAAGGCCATTTCATCTCCAGGTGTTGCAAGCTCCACGACGAATGCTACGAGAACATTTACTGCCCATTCTACACGGTGTACCTGCAGCCTTACTTCTGGAAGTGCTACCACGGGCAGCCGCTGTGTGCGCTCGAGAACTTCGACTCGCAGTACCAATTCATCAATGGCTGTGCTGGACGGCTTTGTGAATGCGATAGGTAAGAAATGAAAAGAAGACAGTGATTTCCATTTCGTAGAAGGTATATCTATTGAAGCACTGCTTAAGAATCACCCATGTCTACCCCGGGTGTCAAAAGAATACCTATAACAGTCGTTACAGGTAGTCAGAAGCCCGTCTGACAACTGGTCTAACCTTAGGATATCGGCATTGCGTAGTTGCTGGGTTGCGGAGGACTGATGGCAGTCGCTCCGTGTAAAATACTGGTACTCAGCCGCATCTGGTTAGACTGGAAGCTGATCCCAAAATAATTGGAAAAACGTTAGGTGGAAGAAGACACTGAGTTTCTATAAATAACTTATCTTTTAGGCTTGAAGGTTTAATAAAAGGCTGTTTTGTTCATTTTAACTCGTTTTATTTGCAGGCAATTCGCGATGTGTGTAAGAAGATATCGATGTCCAAGAAGACGAGCTCTATGTCATTCATCGCCGATTCGACTACTACAAAATTTACTCATGTTCCGATGACAAATGCTACACTATTTAATAATAAAAAATCCTCACCTCAAACTGCTTAAAACTTTTGGAAATTACCTACGTCTCTCGTAGCTTTATTCTAGCGGCCCGTCCCGGCTTCGCACGGGTGCACATTTTTCCCGTTTTTGCAACATTTTTCATTTATGCTCCGCTCCTATTTGTCGTAGCGTCATGTTATGTAGCCTATAACCTTCCTCGATAAATGGACTAACCAACACCAAAAGATTTTTTTAATTCCAACCAGTAGTTCCTGAGATTAGCGCGTTCAAACAAACAAACAAACTCTTCAGCTTTATCATATTAGTATAGATTATCAGAGATCGGATAATCGGATGCATATTTAAAGTTAATTTTCACTACGAAAGTGTGGAAACGTCTTATGAAAATAATTTATTAGAAAATAAGAACTCGGTATCACGTGATTGCATGACTAATCGTATGCATATAATTACTTGAAATTAATTTATAACCCGCGATGCAAATATGTGTGTATGTAGGGTTTACACCCTAGACATGCACCCTAGACATGCACCCTAGACATGCACCCTAGACATGCACCCTAGACATGCACCCTAGCCATGCATCCTAGACATGCACCCTAGACATGCACCTAGACATGCACCTAGACATGCACCCTAAACATGCACCCTAGACATGCACCCTAGACATGCACCCTAGACATGCACCCTAGACATGCACCCTAGACATGCACCCTAGACATGCACCCTAGACATGCACCCTAGACATGCACCCTAGACATGCACCCTAGACATGCACCCTAGACATGCACCCTAGACATGCACCCTAGACATGCACCCTAGACATGCACTCTAGACATGCACCCTAGACATGCACCCTAGACATGCACCCTAGACATGCACCCTAGACATGCACTCTAGACATGCACCCTAGACATGCACCCTTTTTTTTTTTTTTTTTTCTCGTAAAATCCTCATGGATGTCCCTCGCCCGGGGAAGGCGAGGGGGTCTGCCGTAGACATGCACCCTAGACATGCACCCTAGACATGCACCCCCTCTCATGCTTACGCAAGAGAGGGGCTGCATGTCTGTGTTAGTTAAAAAAAAGGTAGGTACAACTTTAGGTATGTAAATAAATAAATATGTATCCAACTCTAGGTAAATATGATTCTACAGAACACTAAATTTGACGATCCCAATATCGCGGGATTTTTTTGATACAAAAGTGCATTCCATATTAGCCAACACCTGACCTTATATGAAATATGCATCTGATTATCCAGTCTCAGCATATTACCTATATTATAATTTTATGAAGGTTAATGTAATATCATTGCTAATAAACGTGAAATAAGTTATGAAAGATGTAATTTCAAAGTGTCTGGTTAAACTGAGGTTATTCTTGACATAACTTTATTTTGCGTTTATTACTAAGAGGTAGACATATTTGTATATTTAATTGTATAGTTACCAAGTCATTCCTATGGAATGTTTACCATAATTATTATAATCATAATTAAAATAAATGTACTATTGTAAATAAAATACTTTTAAATCTTAATGTTGTTTTATTCATCACAAATAACATTAAAATTGTTTTGAACATAGAATAAAACAAATTTGGTCTGTATGATGTAACTTTGAAGGAGCGGCTCTTATAAATGTCGTAATAATTAACCCTTTAACAAAATAAGTTGAGAAAACATTGCAGTAAGCGCCATTCTCATTTTGCGTAAATTAAACTTTCACGCAAAAACAAAATGTTGTAACTGCTAAATTTGGAACACAGATTATAGAAAATATAAACTATAGCATAATATACATACGTAAACACAATGGTACAAATTCAAAAGAATTTGATTAAAATCGTTGTCATACTTTCCCAAAATTGCACAAATACTGTAGTACCTATTTTAACATTATAATGGAGTACACGCACGAGTGACGCACTATCTCTGCATCTACCCGAATTACAACTAACTATTGTATCAGCAGCACAATGAATCTCACGGTGCGGTCACAGCTCGCTTTGTACGAAAACCATTATAAAAATAATCGGCCACTTACTACCCAAGGCAAAAAAGTAGTAAGAAAAAACCATAAACAATGGGCCATATGGTCCCGAACTAATTTAAGTCTCCGTGTGACTTCTCGTTAGAATACTCAGAGGTGACTGAGAGATTAAATATACCATCCTTCTATGCATAATAACAGTAATAGTATGCTTGAAAATCTGGCTATGAAGCGAAGGAATGCAGACGTTAAATGGCAAAGGCTGCTGCTCTGCTGTAAATAAAAAGTACGTGACGTCATTGATGAAGGAACTGACTGTATAATTGAATTTTATCATCAACCAAAATAAATACCGCTTTATATTGCTGTTATTTGAGATAATAAGAAAAAAAAGAATAAACAAACAAAACACTTTTATGATATTCGACGGCGAAGCATTAATAATTATTTTCTTTGTCCGTACCCTAGTAAAAGAAAACAGCATGTTCAAAAGATATAAAGATAACTTGTGCGAATCGCAAAGCAATGCAACCAACACAATAGAATATACAAATAAGCTCTGATTATATATATAGCAATCCAAACAACAGCATATTTATTTATAAAACATGGATCTTGATACAAAACCCTACCTTTTCTGGCTGATTGGCTCAGAATGGGCACCGACCCTTCATTTAGTCTGCCCGCCTATTCAAAGTCACATCGCACGAATTTTCGAATCTACATACGCGCTATCTCTATTTTTTTAGGAATGTGTAAAAGTGACAAGGTTTCCCTATCGACGTCGAAAATATTTGAGAACAATATCTGCAGGTTTAAGGATTTACTGATGCGAAAAGAGACATGAAATATCGCACATTCTGATAAGGATTGTACTGAGATCGAATACGGGAATGTAACTTATAAAAACCAAGGTTAGTTATTATTATATTTGCATTGAACTTGATAATTTTAATGTCATTCAACTTTTTAAACGTTTTATTTACCATTCATTTATGTGCCTTCAACATTTATTTACTTACTTATTCAATAAATAACATTCCAGTAAATAGAATTTATACCAAAAATTCATCGAAATAAAAATAATTTATTTTTAAATATTAATAATAAAAGCAAATTAAGTAATAATGTATTATGTTGCCTTTGGCCAAGAGGCACGTATGACAATCAGATATTTATCTTTTTGTAATAATGTTAATAATTTATAAAAGGAATGTCAATCGGCCAGAATAAAATATTATGGCTCAAAGATTTCGAGACCCGAGACTTTTCAAAATAAAGAGTTCATCAAGCAATTTAATTGCACGCGACTGTAGGTCACAAATTACTAAGTGGCCACGTGTGATCGCAGATAATGTTCCAGTTTTATTGCACTTCACTGTACAGTATGATAAATTAAATTATTAATGGAATGGAAAAAAATGGAATCAGCTAAGACACTGGTAAGTATATCTGTGCCTTGAATAAGTAACCATAAGAAAAAAAATCCTCATGATTTTAAAATGATTTAACAAAACAAAGGTGTCATCTAGTACCTACTTTATAAAAGGTGGTTAAATTATTGAAGTCGCGGACATCAATTGTAAATGAATATAAATTTTATTGCGGTTCTTAATTAACAAGGAGTAATATTAGAAAGAAAGAAAGAAAGAAAAAGTATTTATTTTTTCGCCCAAGCGGACGCACACGTATGCTTAAAAATATACAAATTCTTAAAATTAAAAACTTAAAACTACAACAAAAATGTGTACTTAAATTTAAACATTAGTATAATTACCTGGTAACCCAAACACAAAATAGTTAAAAAAAATACGAGCTACTAATTTATAGTCTGTGGTGCATGGGTTACCTAGGCATCCTAAATCTACTAACAATACTATTAAGTAGTATCATTCTGTTAGGTCGTTTGGCGCGTAACGTTGTACTTAACTGGGCATTAAACATATAAGATTTAAAAAACGGCGTATTATTATTCGTTTATTCATCTATTTACATAATTGATACATTTTTAAATATTTCTATAAAAAATATAAAAAAAACATTTAAAAATATAAAAAATAGTAGCCCACCGGCATCGGGAACAGGGTCCAAGCTACCGGTGGTCAGGGCCTCAAAGAGAGGAACTTCCTAACAATACGTGCCGTGTCCAGAAGTACCGCTTTCTGTATCAGGCCCTTGACCCAGCTGCCCAACGCGAGCCTCGTCAGATGTTGGTCGAGGCTCTTGGCTATTAAGCCATTGGCCGTCACGACTATCGGCACAATGACTGCTGAGTCAACTTCCCACATGTCGACAACCTCGTGTGCCAGGTCTTGATACTTAATTTCTTTATCTTTCTCGGCTTTCACAAGGTTCTAGTCATGTGGGACAGTGATATCAACAATCATTGTGAGACGCTCTGATCGATCTATCACCACTATGTCAGGCTTATTGGCAACAATAGTCCTGTCGGTGATGATAGATCGGTCCCAGTACAATGTGATATGACCATTCTCGAGAACTGGGTCGGGCACATACTTGTAGTATGGTACTTCTGCGTCCACAAGGTTGTATTTCAGAGCAAGTTGCTGGTGGATAATCCTAGCCACTAGGTTGTGTCTGTGCAAATACTCGCCGTTAGCAAGACGAGAACAACCAGAAATAATATGTCGAATGGATTCACCGGGACAGTGGCATGCCCGACAGATGTCAACCGTGCCGTCCTTCACAATATATTTCCGGTAGTTGTTCGTCATCATAACTTCGTCCATAATTGCACAGACAAAACCTTCGGTTTCCCCAAAGAGATCACCGAAACGTAGCCAGGCTACGGACGCTAGGAAATCTACATCGGGCCCATAAAGGGCCCGGTAAAAGCGTCCGTGAAGCTCCTTGCTCTGCCATACCTCCCTGCGGCCATTAGTATCCAGTACTACAGGCTTGCGCCAGTTCTCTTTAGCCAAGGAGAGCGGGGTGAATCCTTTGTCCACTGCGACTACATCACGATGCATCCCCACGTCGGCTTGGAGGAAGTACTCCCTGAGGCTGCACACCTCGCGGTTGTGGAGGGTCTTAGCATTTAAAAAGCCTCGACCCCCACACTTCCTCGGAATGTACAGCCTCATCACCGATGAACGTGGGTGATGCATTCGGTATGCAGTCAGCAGCGTACGGACCCTCCTATCCAGGGCGTCAAGTTCGGTCTGAGTCCACTTGAGTATGCCGAAGGAGTACATCAAGACCGGCATGACCCAACCGTTAAAGGCGCGCACCTTATTTCCGCCTGATAAAAGACTTTTAAGTACTTTTTTCAGACGGCCATAGAAGCGCTCCCGTAACGATTGCTTCATGTCGGTCTCATTGATGCCTAACGCCTCCGACATGCCCAAGTATTTGTAGGTTTCGGTTGAGGAGAGGGGTCTGAGGTGTATGGAATTCGAGAGTTGTGTTCCCACGGATTCCATAATCCCTCCTCGCTTTACATGCATGACTGCACATTTGTCCACACCAAATTCCATCCTGATGGAATTACTGAAAGTTTCAGTTACTTTCAGTAACTTCATCAGTTGCAAATTGTTGGGGGCAAAGAGTTTCAAATCGTCCATGTAAAGGAGGTGGGATATTACCTGACCACCTCTTCTCAACCGGTAGCCTAACCCTGAACCCTCCAACAATGTGCTCAGAGGGTTTAATGCTAGACAAAACCACAGCGGGCTCAGACTATCGCCCTGGAATATACCTCGCTCAATCCTTATTGGTTCTCCTCTCCCTTGAATTTGCCGACATCCTGGATAGTGAAGGACTGTCCTCCATTGCCCCATACATGACGTCAGGAAGGCGCATAGAGTTGTATTCACTTTATACAACTCTAGCACCGTCATGAGCCATGTATGTGGCACCGAGTCGTAGGCCTTCTTATAATCTATCCAACATGTCGACAGATCCTTTCGAGATCGGCGAACTTGTTGGCTAATGGCCATATCTATGAGGAGTAGCTCCTTAGTACCGCGGGACCCATTCTTACATCCATTTTGAGAGACTGACATAATAGAATTATTTATAATATGAGAATTAATTTTGGCTCTCAAAATGGACGTAAGAAGTTTATAGACCGTCGGCAAACATGTAATTGGTCTATAATTCTTGGGTTCCGCAGTACTACCTGATTTATGGAGCAGGTGGGTAACTCCTGTTGTAAGGAACTCTGGAAGCGACCCAGATTCCAAAGACGACTGGAATTGTGAGGCCAAACGAGCATGTGAACTGCGCAACCATTTTAGCCAGAAGTTGTGCAGTCCGTCTGGGCCAGGGGATTTCCAATTCGCCATTGGACGGACTGCACTGGTTACGTCTTGGCGGACAATAGTAATGTCCCCCATTTCCTCAATCGGTTCACACGCTCGCTGGACCTCCTGCATCCAGTCACCTTCAGTGTGAGTGACAGGCATCGACCAGATATTGCGCCAGAATGTATTCATGACATCATTATCCGGTAGATGCGTGTCACTCACATCGTGATCAGGTCGCTCCCAGGTTCTGTATACCCACCTTTCATCGCTATGAAACATGCGATTCTAGGTATATCGCTCCACTCGTCGCTTATACCTCCGAATACGGTTTGCCCATGCATAAACCTTCTGCTTCAGGAAGTCGATACGCCCTGTGACACGGGACAAGTAATCTCGAGGATTGATATCAGTCCCCGAGAATGCCCGCCTCACAAAGCGCATCACTCTAGGGCGAGTATTGCCCTCCCTGAAGCAGATTAGTTTGCCAATGAGTGCTCTAGCCTCGTTAATACGACGTTCAATCCTGCACTGCCAGGCCGGTACGGCGGGTTTTGGTCGTGTAGCTCTGTCATTATTATCAAATTTGGCGTGAGCTACACGACATGCCGCAACAGCCGCGCAGTACAGGATTGAATGAGTATCTTCGAGGTTTTCGCTGTTATCAAAATAACTAGATAACAGCGAATCTAGAGCACACATTAGCGCCCTATTTTTTCTATGCATCGGCAAACGGGGTATTCGTGGTCTAATGTTTGGCGGAGTGAACCGATACTCTCGAATCGCAAGCTCCAAAGCGCTCCTCAGTTGTTCATTGCACTGGGTACTTACATTTGTAACCCTATCATCGCTCTCCTCGTCAGCGTGGATGGGCAACGGCGGAACCACAGTTGGGGTTTGCGGTTGGGCCGCAGTCTGCGACTGGAGAGAAATGATACGGTTACTCTGTACTTCAGAGCGTATCCTATCAAGTGCGGCGTCAGTCAACCTATGATCACGTTGAATGACTCGCACCTGATCCGATAATCGCTGTGCCGAGACGTTGACATAGTATTATATTCCGTTTATTTATTTATATACACATATGATTTACATTTTTAAATATTTCTATAAAAAATATAAAAAAAACATTTAAAAATATAAAAAATAGTAGCCCACCGGCATCGGGAACAGGGTCCAAGCTACCGGTGGTCAGGGCCTCAGAGAGAGGAACTTCCTGACAATACGTGCCGTGTCCAGAAGTACCGCTTTCTGCATCAGGCCCTTGATCCAGCTGCCCAACGCGAGCCTCGTCAGATGTTGGTCGAGGCTCTTGGCTATTAAGCCATTGGCCGTCACGACTATCGGCACAATGACTGCAGAGTCAACCTCCCACATGTCGACAACCTCGTGTACCAAGTCTTGATACTTAATTTCTTTATCTTTCTCGGCTTTCACAAGGTTCTCGTCATGTGGGACAGTGATATCAACAATCATTGCGAGACGCTCTGATCGATCTATCACCACTATGTCAGGCTTATTGGCAACAATAGTCCTGTCGGTGATGATAGATCGGTCCCAGTACAATGTGATATGACCATTCTCGAGAACTGGGTCGGGCACATACTTGTAGTATGGTACTTCTGCGTCCACAAGGTTGTATTTCAGAGCAAGTTGCTGGTGGATAATCCTAGCTACTAGGTTGTGTCTGTGTAAATACTCACCGTTAGCAAGACGAGAACAACCGGAAATAATATGTCGAATGGATTCACCGGGACAGTGACATGCCCGACAGATGTCAACCGTGCCGTCCTTCACAATATATTTCCGGTAGTTGTTCGTCATCATAACTTCGTCCATAATTGCACAGACAAAACCTTCGGTTTCCCCAAAGAGATCACCGAAACGTAGCCAGGCTACGGACGCTAGGAAGTCTACATCGGGCCCATGAAGGGCCCGGTAAAAGCGTCCGTGAAGCTCCTTGCTCTGCCATACCTCCCTGCGGCCATTAGTATCCAGTACTACAGGCTTGCGCCAGTTCTCTTTAGCCAAGGAGAGCGGGGTGAATCCTTTGTCCACTGCGACTACATCTCGATGCATCCCCACGTCGGCTTGGAGGAAGTACTCCCTGAGGCTGCACACCTCGCGGTTGTGGAGGGTCTTAGCATTTAAAAAGCCTCGACCCCCACACTTCCTCGGAATGTACAGCCTCATCACCGATGAACGTGGGTGATGCATTCGGTATGCAGTCAGCAGCGTACGGACCCTCCTATCCAGGGCGTCAAGTTCAGTCTGAGTCCACTTGAGTATGCCGAAGGAGTACATCAAGACCGGCATGACCCAACCGTTAAAGGCGCGCACCTTATTTCCGCCTGATAAAAGACTTTTAAGTACCTTTTTCAGGCGGCCATAGAAGCGCTCCCGTAACGATTGCTTCATGTCGGTCTCATTGATGCCTAATGCCTCCGACATGCCCAAGTATTTGTAGGTTTCGGTTGAGGAGAGGGATCTGAGGTGTATGGAGTCCGAGAGTTGTGTTCCCACGGATTCCATAATCCCTCCTCGCTTTACATGCATGACTGCACATTTGTCCACACCAAATTCCATCCTGATGGAATTACTGAAAGTTTCAGTTACTTTCAGTAACTTCATCAGTTGCAAGTTGTTGGGGGCAAAGAGTTTCAGATCGTCCATGTAAAGGAGGTGGGATATTACCTGACCACCTCTTCTCAACCGGTAGCCTAACCCTGAACCCTCAAGCAATGTGCTCAGAGGGTTCAAGGCTAAACAAAACCACAGCGGACTCAGACTATCGCCCTGGAATATACCTCGCTCAATCCTTATTGGTTCTCCTCTCCCTTGAATTTGCCGACATCCTGGATAGTGAAGGACTGTCCTCCATTGCCCCATACATGACGTCAGGAAGGCGCATAGAGTTGTATTCACTTTATACAACTCCAGCACCCTCATGAGCCATGTATGTGGTACTGAGTCGTAGGCCTTCTTATAATCTATCCAACATGTCGACAGATCCTTTCGGGATCGGCGAACTTGTTGGCTAATGGCCATATCTATGAGGAGTAGCTCCTTAGTACCGCGGGACCCATTCTTACATCCATTTTGAGAGACTGACATAATAGAATTATTTATAATATGAGAATTAATTTTGGCTCTCAAAATGGACGTAAGAAGTTTATAGACCGTCGGCAAACATGTAATTGGTCTATAATTCTTGGGTTCCGCAGTACTACCTGATTTATGGAGCAGGTGGGTAACTCCTGTTGTAAGGAACTCTGGAAGCGACCCAGATTCCAAAGACGACTGGAATTGTGAGGCCAAACGAGCATGTGAACTGCGTAACCATTTTATCCAGAAATTGTGCAGTCCGTCTGGGCCAGGGGATTTCCAATTCGCCATTGGACGGACTGCACTGGTTACGTCTTGGGGGACAATAGTAATGTCCCCCATTTCCTTAATCGGTTCACACGCTCGCTGGACCTCCTGCATCCAGTCACCTTCAGTGTGAGTGACAGGCATCGACCAGATATTGCGCCAGAATGTATTCATGACATCATTATCCGGTGGATGCGCGTCACTCACATCGTGATCAGGTCGCTCCCAGGTTCTGTATACCCACCTTTCATCGCTATGAAACATGCGATTTTGGGTATATCGCTCCACTCGCCGCTTATACCTCCGAATACGGTTTGCCCATGCATAAACCTTCTGCTTCAGGAAGTCGATGCGCTCTGTGACACGGGACATGTAATCTCGAGGATTGATATCAGTCCCCGAGAATGCCCGTCTCACAAACCGCATCACTCTAGGGCGAGTATTGCCCTCCCTGAAGCAGATTAGTTTGCCAATGAGCGCTCTAGCCTCGTTAATACGACGTTCAATCCTGCACTGCCAGGCTGGTACGGCGGGTTTTGGTCGTGTAGCTTTGTCATTATTATCAAATTTGGCGTGAGCTACACGACATGCCGCAATAGCCGCGCAGTACAGGATTGAATGAGTATCTTCGAGGTTTTCGCTGTTATCAAAATAACTTGATAACAGCGAATCTAGAGCACACATTAGCGCCCTATTTTTTCTATGCATCGGCAAACGGGGTATGCGTGGTCTAATGTTTGGCGGAGTGAACCGATACTCTCGAATCGCAAGCTCCAAAGCGCTCCTCAATTGTTCATTGCGTAGTATTATTATTATTATCATTCCTAGAAACATTGGAATTTAACCTTAAATATATACCTTTCTGAATATGTCGTCTTTACGTCGTCATGTATGGGTTTAATATAAATATATAAATAATAGGTAAGTGATAGAAAATTATTCTTATTTGTAAACACATATTATAAAACTAAAAGATTTGTCTGCCTCGTTGGTTTAGTGGTAGCAAGCCCGACTGTTGACCGGTGAGGTTCTGGCTTCGATCCCCAGGTCGGGCAAAGTGTTATTACGTTTTTCCGTAAAATTCCTCAGTAGCAGCCCGGAGCTTGCATTTTTGGCCGGTTGATGGCAATAGCCTCGCCTCTTATTTCATGGGACTTAAACATAACGGCGTAATGAGGGTGTTACTATACACCTCTGCCCAGTCCTTCGGGGAATACAGGCGTGATGTTATGTTGATTCATAATTGAGTACCTACGTAATTCCAACCTGTTTGCGATCACAATCGGCACCTCATTATTTATTAACTTACGTAAAGTTTATAATCGTCAGCCCAGTAAGATGAATCAAGGGGCATTGTTTACACCATAATTTATGGGATTTACTTCGTCTCATGACATCTGACCTCCTAATTGGCTCCAGCTGACTGTATGTGTAATTGTCGAGCAGAAATGACGTTTGCGTAAATCAGATAAAGTTATAATATTGTTAAAAGGCAACAAGAGGTGACTTATGTTAATAGAAGCCGCTTAAAATACGTCCTCGTTGACGCGTAACCCTTCCAAAAGACTAAATTTAAATTAAGAACCCCAGGTTACACGTGACTCAAACAGTTCATATCCAGGGGCGTAGCTACCGCCGTATCGGCCGTATCAATGAAAATTCGTAAAATGTTATCCTTAATCTCACTCAAGCTCTTAGGCCGTACGCCAAACTCTAAACCAGGGGTCGCCAAATGGCGGACCGCGATCTGCATCCGGACCGCCGACCCATTTTGTGCGGACCGCGTGAACACAGCAACTTGCACTACAGAGTACCTACGTAATTTAATAAAAATGTATCCCCCGCATTATCTTCGTTAATAAATATTTTTTCTATAAAATCTTGTGCGAACCGCGATCGTCATTTCATTTCTTAAAACGGAACCCGAGCGAAACTAATTGGTGACCCTGCTCTAAACTGTTGAACTCTAAACTCAACACACCCCATACACTCCATACAATCATAGACCATGGTTTTTGGTTCTGTTTTCTCCATTTGGGGTTCACCGGAGTTGGGTAGAAGGGCCCCCCGATAAATTTTGATACAGGGCCCGTCCAGAGCAAGCTACACCACTATTCGTATCATTGTGATATTCTACTGACATTATAAATGTGAAGAAACTTTGTGAAATGTACAGATGTTTGTTACACACATTAAACGCTGAACGGATTTGGATGAGGCACACAGATAGAACATGTCCTGGAATTTATATCCGAGTACACGAAGTAGTTCCCCTAGGATGAGAGTGTAACAGAGGGCAATAGCATTTTTTTTTATTGCTTGTTTATGGCATCAGGGAATGCCATCGAGAAACATAATTTCCAAATCCGATTCCAAAACAAATTTCTATACTGGCCTGCAAAAATAAGTATCACACTTTTAAAATTGCAATAACTTTTTAGGTACACAAGATATATTTTCGAAACAAAAAGGACTCAAAAAAGAGTTTAACTTTGTTACTATAGTTTCAAAGAAAGCTGATAAAAATTGCTATAAAACGTTTTTCAGTTTAAATCTCTAACTTCTATAGTTTAGAAAAAATTGAAATTTTAAAAGTGTGATACTTATTTTTGCAGGCCAGTGTATTATTTCTAATTGTCTTTTACAATGTTCTCTCAACAGATTTGTTGAATATTCTATTATATTATCCGTGCGTAAAATCAAGAAATGTGTAAGTAAAGAAAAAATACAGCATCAAAAATCTTTTTCTTGATGGCGGGCTGGATTGATATCGGCTTGATCATTTGATCCACGAGGCTTAGTTCCCCGTCTACAAACTAATTTAGATACCCGCATAATATACAGGGTGTAAATGAAATCATGTTCAATCATTCCTTTGAACCTCGTGATGTACTGCTGACATAGATTAAACATGAACGGGGTAAAAATTACAAGAAGTAAACATGTGTTCTTAACGTGAGGCATTTTAGCGCCCCGAGTGATAATGACCGCGCGGCGACCGAATGCCGCGCAATTAGCTCGGGGCGCTAAAATGCCACACGTTAAGAACACATGATTACTTCTTGTAGTGTTTTTTTTTTATTGAATCTAAAAGTATCCCGTTCAGGGTTAATCTATGTCAGCAGTACATCACGAGGTTTATAGGAATTACATGATTTCGTTTACACACTGTATATCCATACAAAGATTATCAGATTTCTAAATATCGGCGTTGCAGTAAATTTTATTAATGATTAGTAAGATTACTATTTTAATACCAGTGGGTATTATGAAGTACAATGAATCAGTAAGCCTAGCACGAATGCTGTACGTTAATGTAAGTGAATTTTGAATTGGAAATACTCGTTTTACACGTAGGTAACTACTATTTAATAAAATTTAAAACATATCAATAATATAAGCGAATTTTGAATTGAAAATACAACTGTCCTATATCATTTTGGTTTATTTTTTTGCGACAAGCACAATTTGTATCATACGTAGATATGGATAAAGTTTTCATAAATTTTTACATAGTATAAAACAAAGTCGTTCCCGTTGTCTGTACCCTTAGATCTTTTAAACTACGCAACGGATTTTAATGCAGTTTTCAGCAATAGATAGAGTGATTCAAGAGGAAGGTTTATATGATCTGTGCCCGTGCGAAGCCGGGGCGGGTCGCTAGTACCTATAACAATATAACATCACGCCTGTATACCCCGAAGAGTTGGGCAGAGGCGTATCAACGCCTTCATTTCGCTGTTAGATTTAAGTCCCAAGTAATAGGGGGCGAACCTATTGCCATCAACCGGGCACAAATCCAAACTCAGGGCTGCTACTGAAGAATTCCTATTTCTTGCTACGGAAGGACCTAAAGACCAACGAGGCAGACATACTATAAAATAGTACTTAACGACAAACTAATTATTTGGAGTCATGGTGGATCAATACTCAATTATGTCTGCTAAATTGATTATGACGTGGTCTGTGAGCACGTAACAGCTATCAATATCAACCAGAAGGTGTGACTACTACACTTCTATCAATTTTAATATTATACAAAAATGAAAAATGACCCAAAAGTGAGTACAATATAAGTTAATCCTTTATTTATTTATATACATATATGATTACATTTTTAAACATTTTCATATAAAAAATTAAAAACATTTAAAAATATAAAAAATAGTAGCCCACCGGCATCGGGAACAGGGTCCAAGCTACCGGTGGTCAGGGCCTCAGAGAGAGGAACTTCCTGACAATACGTGCCGTGTCCAGAAGTACCGCTTTCTGTATCAGGCCCTTAACCCAGCTGCCCAACGAGAGCCTCATCAGGTGTTGGTCGAGGCTCTTGGCTATTAAGCCATTGGCCGTAACGACTATCGGCACAATGACTGCAGAGTCAACCTCCCACATGTCGACAACCTCGTGTGCCAAGTCTTGATACTTAATTTCTTTATCTTTCTCGGCTTTCACAAGGTTCTCGTCATAAGTTAATTATTATTATAAAAGGGGAAAGGTGGGTATAATTACTAGCCGCGCGGATCATACAATTTAACCTGCGCTTGCCGGCGTCAGTCTGTGAATGGGTGACCGTCAAAAATCGAGACCCCTCCGTGCCTCAGAGAGCACGTTAAACAGTAGGTCCCGAGTGTCATACGAATACCTATGACAGTCCTTACGGGAAGTCAGAAGTCCGAAATTCTGACAACTGGTCTAGGTTTATTATAAAAGGGGAAATCATACAAACAGTGGCAGTCCGAGGGGGGGGTCGTAGGGATCTCGACCCCCCACAAAATCGTACACGTCAAAATGACATCCTGCAAAAAATACATAAATAACATAAAATGCCTCTCCCCCCCCCCCCCCAAATATTTGGATGCGATCGCGCCTGCATACAACGCTCGTTTTTTAAACGTCAACCTCATGCACACGCGGAGAACCCTTCCGCTGACTCCGAGGGCTTGTCAATCGAAAAATCGCAGGTCACCAAAAATATTATCATAATCATAATATTTATTTGCATTATAACATGGTATATGAGATGTTACAATAGTATGTAGTGTGCTACATGTTTTGCTAGAAATACATAGCATGCAAACTTAAAATTAGGTAATAAAATAGCGTGAATTTATATTCCGCTCCATGAAGTCTTTTACAGAGTAAACATTTCCAAGTGTCGTCATCAGTCCAGCCTTATTGCCAGCCTGTTGGGATCGGCTTCTAGTATAACCCGATTCGAAAAGTCAACGTCGTCTGCGAGATAATGGACCGAATCGGTCAGCAACTACTTATTGAAAAGTTTCTGAATAGGAGCTACGGGCTGTAGATATTTTTATCGTAGCCATTTTAAACATCTTGAAAATAATTCGACTGGGATTTGCGTAAAGGTGCTTACAGACATCGCGAGATATGTGCCGCGAATGGCTTGACATGCATGCCTTAGGGGTGTGCCACGCATACTTCGAATTGGGACGCTTTTTTTTTCCATTGGAAAATCCTCATGGATGTCCTCGCCCGGGGAAGGCGAGGGGGTCTGCCGGACTCTTACCGGCTAAAAACCAACGGTGTTCCTTCTCCTGACCGTTCGGCCGGGGTCGCGGGATTCGCAAAAGCATGCACCGCAACCCCGGCAGGTCCCGGTCCGCCAACCCTCGGCGGACCTCTCCTCTGTGGGGACTTGCCCCACATCCTCCTGAGAAGCGCGCACGCAACACTGCGCGCCGCCTTCTCGGGCCTGTTACTGGTCGGGCGGCGGGTCCCATAACCCACCGCCCGCAGGCCACACACTAGGGTGGCTGGAGGTCGTCACGTACGCGCGCTCTCCGGCGCCCGGTGCGTCTGGCGCGGGAAGGGAGGAGCGCACACCGCTCCCTCTCCCTCTCCGCTTCCTCCTTGGTCGCCATCACCCCCTCGCAAAAGGAGGCGATGGCTTCCCACGCACTCTCGCTCCCGACCATAGACAGAACCACGGCCGAAAGCGAGAGGTCACCGCCGACCGCCGCGATTAGTTAGCGGCGCTGCGACCCCCAAGCTGGACACGCCTGTAGCGTGTGCAGTGCCGTGTCCTCGAGGCAGTCGCAGTGGTGACATCCGGGCGTCTGCTCCCGGCCTTTACGACACAGGTACTTCCCGAAACAACCTTGTCTCGAGAGTACCTGCATCAGCCGGAAGCTGAGGGCGCCATGCCGCCTCTCCAGCCACTCCTCCATGACGGGTCTTACCACCGCTATTGCGGCGTGCCCTGCACAGGGTTGCGCAAGTCGTTCCTCCTACTCAGCCACTAGGATCTGGCGGAGCTCGCTCCGCTCAGGCGCCTCCTCCCGCTGACGATATCTCAGCGCGAGGCCTCTCGCCTCCAGATCCCAGGGCACGGATCCGGCTAAGAGGCTCGCTGCCTCGAAGGAGATCGTACGGTATCCCCTTACCGCGTCCGTCCCGTCGCGGCGCTTCCTTCGCAATGCTTGTATACACCTTAACAGAACTACTTAGTACCTATATATTTTTCTATCATCTAATGTTTTTTTTTTGTATTTCAGATGCCTCCACTACTCTTCTTATTGTCATTAGTATTCATCACCTTATTTATAATAAACCACTCAAACGCAGCCCAGCCTTTGAAATGCATACAACAAACGCATAGTATGACGCGGAGCAACGCCGAAGACAAAGATAAGGATAAGAAGCCAGACTGCGTCATCTACTGGCCTTATTTCTACCAGCCCTATAATTATTACTATTATCCCTACTATGCCTACTATTATCAGTATCCGTATGTATACTTTTATGGATAAATCTAGGCTAGTACCTATTGAAATTAGATAGGCTCGGTTCCTATGGAAAAATAACAATCGTTGGAACGAATTGTAGCATCTTTGATCGCCTAAATGGGCACATATAAACTTGTAAGTGTAACAAACGAATTGAAACACTCAGGGAGTTGATTATACACTATATTATATTTATGACAATAATTGAACAGCGTTTTAGCTTATACTCTAGTGTACAGACAGAATTCCATAAAATGAGCTCCCCAGACTATATAATCATAATTCCCCACCCTAAATCAGGTGATATGGCGATGGTAAGCCGGTTGTGACGTCACCACCATTCAACTGCAGACTCGACGTAATAAGTTCGACGCATCTTCCTTCATCTTCATGTCATAGCTCGGCTGGCATATGACGACGCGTTACATAAGCTAATTTTACCTATGATAGACACTAATGTATTGAAGGGTCTTCTATGCTTAGGTACATATAGGTAAACAAAAATAATTGTTTGATTAGGTATCACTTGCGTTAACGGTGAAGGAAAAACATCGTGAGGGAACCTGCACACCTGAGAGGGCTCCATCAAGTTCTTGATGGTGTGTGTAGTCTGCCAACCCGCACCAGGCCAGCGTGGTGGACTAAGGCCTAGACCCTTCTCATACTGAGAATTGGCTCATGCCTAGCAGTAGGACTGTAATAGACTGATTATGTTTTTATCAATGTAGTGGTAAAGAATGGGTCTTAATTTTAAATGATAACACCCGGTAAATCATAGGAACCGCCCATTAGTTAATCTAGTATACGTTATAATAAAAGTTTAGTATGTTTATTTATTTGTTCATTAGATGTTTGAATAGCATATATTTTTAATCAATTTTCCTTAATTAAACTGACCGACCGTAATTTCACACCGGTGTAAGAGTCAGGCAGTGGTATGCCAAAATAAAAACCGGCCAAGTGCGAGTCGGACTCGCGCACGAAGGGTTCTGTACCATTATCTATAAAAACGGCAAAAAAATCACGTTTGTTGTATGAGAGCACCCTTAAATATTTATTTTATTCTGTTTTTTTAGTGTTTGTTGTTATAGCGGCAACAGAAATACATCATCTTTGAAAATTTCAACTGTCTTACTATCACGGTTCATGAGATACAGCCTGGTGACAGACGGACGGACGGACGGACAGCAAAGTCTTAATAATAGGGTCCCGTTTTACCTTTTGGGTACGGAACCCTAAAAAGACTGTAAGATGCTAACTTGAACCTGTAATTTAACTAACCTACGCTAAACAATGCTTGTTTGCACCTTCGCAACATCGTAAAGCACAGAACAAATATTAATAAAACAGCATTAAGTGTTTGTCGTTTGTCAACAACCTTCGGGAGCTGTACCCGAGTGTCACAACATGCGAATCTCATGAACTATTGAGAAATACAACCTCCATGTTGATAGTTAATACTGAATTATACAAGGTTAGTCGGAAAGAGGGTACTAAGCCAAAAGGGTGTTAAAGCACCCATAATAAGGGATAACTTTTGTTCTACAACTTTCCCCAAAACTTGATAGTTTAAGAGAAATAGCTTTTCAAAGATTTCGTAAAAAATATGCTAAAATCTATCTGTCCATAGCTGTGATCAGCTGTGTTTACTATTTAGGTAATATTTGGGTTCACGGATAAGAAACTTAATTTTCTGAATTCATAACTAAAGCAGGTATGTTTTTTTTTTTTAAAACTAAAATAAAAATCTTTTTGCATGCAAATAAAAAATTTCGAATTTTGAAATTTTAACACTTGCTTTAAAATAGTCATCAGTGATACTTTAGGTGGCCCGCGGCTTAGTACCTCCTTTCCGACTAACCTTGTATGTTTAGAGTTTAGAGCAATCTCTGTAATTGCTAAGCCGATGCTGATGTGACCTTACTTGAAGTGTGAAGTGCGTGGTATACAAGTGTTGATTTAAACACAATTGGGATGATTGCATTATATTTCTGGGTAGAAAACAAATCTCTTGACCTTTAGAGTACATACTTGATGTTTGGTTCAGTGATGATGATGTCGATCTGTTTGACTCGTGGTTATATATTACGAGAATATTACCTCGACCTCTGCAGCATATTAGCAGTGATAGACTAGTGGTATGACCGTTGGACTGCAAAGTCATAGGTCTCGAGTTCGAACCACACGCACGAATTAAGTAAACGACACGCAGACCTTACACACAGTTCACACAGACACAGAATTTACATAGAGTTTTCACACTTAACTCACGCACCTCTGACTTTTCGGATTCATATGCGTAATCAGCGTATTGTATAATTAACAATGCCTTAAAAAAACGGTGAAAGAAAACATCGTGAGGAAACCGGCATGCCTGAGAGATATATCTCGACGGCATGTGAAGCCAAGTCAGAGGCCCATGGGCGGCATAAACTCTGACACCGGGTTAGACAATAACCACACGAAAAGAAGAAGACCTCTGCAGCGTGATCAGCACCTTCCAGGTGGTGATTACGACAATGTTTCCTCATTGTAGTGAACTATAAGGAGCCCCATTTTCCGCAGTGGCAGATACAGTAAACTCAGACCGATTTTTTTTAAGGTTAGGGGCCCTTCAAGTATTACGTAAGCAGAATTTTGGTATTTTTTGACCCACCCCTCCCCCTTGTCAGGAAAAGTAAGCAAAGGTCTTACCATCGCCTTTTTTTTTTTTTTCATTATAAAATCCTCATGAATGTCCCTCGCCCGGGGAAGGCGAGGGGGTCTGCCGGACTCTTACCGGCTAAAAACCAACGGTGCTCCTTCTCCTGACCGTTCGGCCGGGGTCACGGGATTCGCAAAGCATGCACCGCGACCCCGGCAGGTCCCGGTCCGCCAACCCTCGGCGGACCTCTCCTCTGTGGGGCCTTGCCCCACATCCTCCTGAGAAGCGCGCACGGAACACAGCGTGCCGCCTTCTCGGGCCTGTTACTGGTCGGGCGGCGGGTCCCCTAACCCACCGCCCGCAGGCCACACACTAGGGTGGCCGGAGATCGTCGCGTACGCGCGTCCTCCGGCGCCCGGTGCGTCTGGCGCGGGAAGGGAGGAGAGCACACCGCTCTCTCTCCCTCTCCGCTTCCTCCTTGGTCGCCATCACCCCCTCTCAAAAGGAGGCGATGGCTTCCCACGCACTCTCGCTCCCGACCATGGACACAACCACCGCCGGAAGCGAGAAATTACATCAGATTCTTACCATCCCCTCCGTAAAGCGTAAACATTGGTACCTACTTATATATTTACTTAATATGTTCAGATTTCTTTATTGTTATTCATGAGCAGCAGTTTTCAAATCTATAAAAATAAGTAATCACCACCCAGACCCCCCTGTCTCCCGTGTCATCAAAAATAAACTAACCAAAGACCCCCCCACTCCCCTTTGGTGCTTACGTAATACTTGAATGGCCTGTTATATGGAAGAACGAAATCTGTTGTTCCACCAACGAGAAGGGGGATCCTCCATCCAGTGTGTCTTTACTGGCTGGCGGGCCGGGCCCAAACGGTTGAAGTTGGGCGGCGTAAATATCCAATGTGCATGTCAACACTTTGATTGCGACGCGTGGACGTATTTTGTGGCGTCATCTTCAGGGTTGTCTCTCATATTGCTGCATTCAGCTACGCAGCCAGTCCCGCTCAGTTCATATTATGTAGCGTGATAGATACAGTACAGATTTATTATTGTTCTGCCTAGCCTTTTCCCAACTATGTTGAGATCAGCTTCCAGTCTAACCAGATGCGGCTGAATACCAGTATTTTACACGGAGCGACTCCCATCAGACCTCCGTTACCCAGTTACTGGGCAATGCCGATATACTAAGGTTAGACCGGTTGTCAGACTTTCAGTCTTCTGACTACTCGTAACGACTGTCATAGGTATACGTATGACACCCGGCACCGACTGTTTAACGTGCTCTCCGAGGCACGGAGGGGTCTCGATGTGTAACGAACGGTCACCCATCCACAGACTGACCGCGGAAAGCGTACGCCACGAGAGCCACGAGCCCCTCAGTACAGATATTATAGGTTAGAAATCAAATTTCCAAATGTTTGTATCGAGCATTTCATTATAATAAAATAATCAATAGAGTCAATAATATTTACAATAAAATACATAGTTCTATAAGAACTGCACGCCGCCTATAATTTTCACGGGCCTGCCTTTGTATTTCTTCGATATGTCAGCCTCAATCTGTGGACATAATTATTTGTTAAACTTTGAATAAAAGAATAGTTTCGTGAGTGATGTTTGATATATAAGGTCCGTCGGAAAGGGGGTACTAAAATAAATACTAAGCCGCGGACCACTTAATGTATCACTCAATGATATTATAAGTAAAAAGGTGTAGATAGGTTATAAGCGCTCAGCAAGCGACACGTCAAAATGTGGCTAATTAGCCAGACTTGACCTCAGTGTTGCGTTTCTACTACACTAGACGACCCACTGTCACAAATTACATTTGTCTCTTTTTCATTCGTGATAATCGAATCATGCCATCCTATCTTTACGTCTACTCGTAATGTAGTGTGCTATTGCAATATTGAATTATTTATGTGTGCGTTAGTGTGCCGTTTTTGAAGATCGAATGTTGTGTAGGTAACCTATCTACACCTTTTTACTTATAAAATCATTGGTATCACTGATAATTGTTTTAAAGAAAGTGTCAAAATTTAAAAAAAAAACGATAAAAATATCCGTCTTAATTTTTTACTTTTTTCAAAAAAAGAACATCCCTGCTTTAGTTATGAATTCAGAAAATGGAGTTTCTAATCTGTGACCCCAAATATGACGTAAAATGTAAACACGTCTGATCATAGCTGAGGAAAGATAGAATTTAGCGTATTTTTTATGAAATCTTTGAACAGCTATTTCTCTTAAACTATCGAGTTTTGGAGAAAGTTGTAGAACAAAAGTTATCCATTATTATGTGTACTTTAACACCCTTTCGGCTTAGTACCCCCTTTCCGACTAACATTGTAGATATTGGTGTCGATTCTGTTGCACATTTTGACAGTACTAAACTAGACTAAACGCAGCTGTCACTTTCTTTTCTATTGAAACAGAAAGAGACAAACACCCTTAGTTTAGTTCAGTGCTGTCAAAGTGGGCAACAGAATCGCCCCCATTTAGTTCAACTTTTTACAACTTGTGTGATGCTACAGTGTATTATAAGATGACACATGTATGGAAATATCATTACTTCAATAGAGACGTGAAGATACACTTTAAAGAACAATTTAAAAAAATAACATCTCAAATTGTTGAAAATCCAAAATAACATAACATCACGCCTATATTCCCCGAAGTGTTGGGCAGAGGTGTATAGTAACACCCTCATTTCGTCGTTATGTTTAAGTCCCATGTTATAAGGAGCGAGCCTATTGCCATCAACCGGGCACAAATCCAAACCCCAAGCTGCTACTGAGACTGTGGAATTCCACAAAGAAAAACCCAATAACACTTTGCCCTACCTGGGGATCGAACCCAAGACCTCACGATCAGCAGTCGCGCTTAGCACCACTAAAATTACGAGGCATTTATCCATAATATTCATCGAATTTTACTATTGAGTGTACACGTCCAGCAGTGGACTACATTCATATAACTATTAAGTCACTTTTTTTTTCTTTTTTCTAATCGTCTGCTTGTAGATGGTCTTGC
The DNA here is from genome assembly GCA_910594945.2 of Amphipyra berbera. Lineage (NCBI taxonomy): Eukaryota > Metazoa > Arthropoda > Insecta > Lepidoptera > Noctuidae > Amphipyra > Amphipyra berbera. The sequence continues at coordinate 15,217,213 of OU343128.1, read as the reverse complement.
GGACCGTTTCTACGTAACCGGGCAGTTATTGGCGAGACTGAAGGGTCTCCAACCAATGGGGACGAAGTAAAATACTTTACCTAAGCTAACTACTACTACTACTAACATCATGACTATTAGCAACAACATTATGAGCGACCCCTAATGGGACTCGGACCTCGGCTTAGGGCGTTGCTGGCGGGAGGACTGGGAGGGAGGGAGCTTGATGAAGGATAAATTGAGGCCGCGAGCGCAAAAACGGCCTATGAAACATATTTTTTTTAAATAAGCCTAAAATGCGTTGTAAATGTTTTTATCTGCGTCAAAAATCTGTTTTTTTAAAGAAGCAAAATGGCCTAACATTGATTTTTCGAGATACCAAGAGATGGCATTAGTAACACATTTATTGCATTAACAACTGAAAGCATATACAGCAAAAAAAATACAAAACCCAAAAAATTCAAAATTATTTTTTTGTACCCTTACTACCTAATATTACAAACGCGAAAGTTTGTATGTATGGATGTTTGTTACCTTTTCACGCAAAAACGGCTGAACGGATTTAGATGAAATTTGGAACACAGATAGACTATGCCCTGGATTAATACATAGAATACTTTTTATCCGGGTACATCAAGTAGTTCCCCTAGGATGCGGGTGAAACCGCGGGTAATAGCTAGTATCTTAATAAGACAAATCAGTATATCGGGTGTAAAAATACCCTTAACGAAGCCGAGAGCCACGTATTCTTCCCATCATTACGAAGATTTTTTGGTATAGGGCCATACCTGGGAACCGACTGGTTACGGAGATTTTGAGGGTCAAAGTCACCATATTTTTTAATGTTTTTCACGAAAACTAAGTTTAAATGTTATTATTAAACATTCTTCTATACAAACATTATCAACTTTTTCGAAATGTAGGCACAGTCTGCTGCGCGCGCGCTTTCATTGCGCGCTACAATTAAAAGCTGTTTTTTAGTACCAAAAAATAAAAGTCGTTTCCCAGCAATTATTTATGCTGTATGTTACTTAGTTTGATGAACGGTATGCGTAGACTTCGGCTTCGTAAAGGCTATTTTTACACCCAGTATAGGCCGTTCTTGCTCTCGCGGCCTCAATTATCGGTGTGACTAGTACGTCACCTGTGCCTGCAGCTCCTTGGTCCTCTGCACGATGCGCGTCAGCACGGGGCGCAGCTCGGCCGCTCGCGTGCCGGCCGCGGCTCGCTGTTCAGCCGCTCGGGACGCCAGACGGGACAACTTGTCGCAGAGAGTTAGCTTCTGTTTCAGTTGAGCTGTTAACACGTCTACGTATCTGTGGAGGAAGCGATAGTGTTCTAAAATCTTCAAAAGTGCTTAGATATCATTGAAAATATTTGGCTTTTAACTTAGACCAGTTTGGAAATGGGACAGTACTGTAGCATCCTTTGGCCGCCAATACACTTGTAAGTTATTTCTGTAAAATGTATGTAAGTGACTTATGACAATTAATTCCACTTTACATATCAGTCGATAAACTACTTACAAGAAAATTTTACATTTGCAAATGTATCGTAAGTTAATTACGTAAGGGACTTAGGTACGTGAGGAAAACTTACAGGTGTAAAGCCGGCTTTTGGTATGGAGTAGAGAAGTTTACGTTACTGCATCAGTGATGATTTCTGTTGCAAAATACTCTGATTTATGCAGTGTTTTCTGACTATTTAATTTCGTGTATGAACATGAACTATAATGCCCCTTGTAAAAATGACGGGAAAAAATGTTCTAAAATCTATTTTAATTGACATGTTTGTTTGCGTCTGAGACATTGAACTTTCTTTGAGTGAGTTGTTGAACTTACCAAATACTCAATCAAATGTCAATTTTAAGTATCATTGCCACTTCAAAGCGCAGGCCACACCACCAGCTGGCGGGCGGGCGAGCGAGGCACGTTGCACCGAGCGTTCTACTTTAGCGACTCAAATGATGTAAACCGAAGTATGAAAAAGCTCGCTCGCCCGCCCGCCAGCTGGCGGTGAGGCCTGGGCTTAAGGCGAAGTGACGGTACGAAACGAATACCAGGTTCACACGATTCAATTCTAGTTGATCAACTGACTTGATCAACAAAATTTGTAACGTATTTATTGCTTCAATTTGATTGAAAGTCTGTACAGACGGTTCAAATCGCATGCGATTTAGCAGTTGATCAACTAAAATCGAATCGTGTGAACCTGGTGTAATGGCAACGTAAAATGTAATAGCGTTTAAGCCTTTGGCCAGACTGCAAACGCGGGCGCGGGGCGGGCGCGGTGCGGCGAGTTCAAACAGAAGAACTTCACGCGTGGAGCGGCGCGGGCACGCGGGCGCGGGGAGCGGCGCGGGCACGCGGGCGCGGGCACGCAGGCGCGGGGAGCGGCGCGGGCACGCAGGCGCGGGGAGCGGCGCGGGCACGCAGGCGCGGGGAGCGGCGCGGGCACGCAGGCGCGGGGAGCGGCGCGGGCACGCAGGCGCGGGGAGCGGCGCGGGCACGCGGGCGCGGGGAGCGGCGCGGGCACGCGGGCGCGGGGAGCGCGCGGGTAGCTCACGCCATAGGCGCCCCGCCCCGTACACAGTCAATCTGGATCGCGATCCGCGATCAAAATCAATGATCGCGATCCAGATTGATAGTGTACGAATTAGATTGACGGAACGGAACAAAACAATCTGGATCGCGATCATTGATTTTGATCGCAGATCCCGATCGAGATTGACTGTGTACGGGGCGCCATAGGTCGTTCATACAAGTGGCCGCAGTGAGAGCGCGGGCGGCAAGCGACAACCCGCGCGGGAGCGGGGGATCTCAAACTAGTTCGAGCTGACCACGCGCGTTGTTGTGATGGCGTCTTCCAAATTAAATGTTGAAGCATTAATAAGTGCTATTCAAGCACTGTGGATGTCGAAACATCGTTTTTTAGTAAGAATTTTCCAGTAAAAATAAGTCTTCTTCATCCATATGATATTTTGACAAACACTAGACACGACAACGCTCAGAACGAAGCCACGCTCCACTGCGGACAGGTAAATCGCGCGCGTTCCCGCACCCGCGCCGCTCTCCGCACCGCGCTGCCACTCTGGCCAAGCACTTAGTATTTGGCCACTGGGCGTTAATTTTTTCTGTGTCTAAGTTGTTAAATTATTTTATTATCGAGTCTGATTAACTGAACAACAGTTAGAACAGGTCAACTCAAACCTGCTATGGCATTTTCCTCAAAGGTCATTCCAGAAGTTGCCCTACATTGTTACACTCTCATAGATTTTATACCACAATGTCGGGACTTTAAAAGAGACCTTAATTTCTGAGTTTGTTTCGACTTTTCTTCTCGGAGCTAGTCAGATAGGAATTGCCGGCGCCATCTAGTTAGTCAGATAAGAATTGCTGGCGCCATCTAGTTAGTCAGATAGGAATTTCCGGCGCCATCTAGTTAGATAGGAATTGCCGGCGTCATCTAGTTAGTTAGATAGGAATTGCCGACGCCACCTAGTTAGATAGGAATTGCCGGCGTCATCTAGTTAGTTAGATAGGAATTGCTGGCGCCATCTAGTTAGTTAGATAGGAATTGCCGGCGCCATCTCGTTAGATAGGAATTGCCGGCGCCATCTAGTTAGTTAGATAGGAATTGCCGGCGCCATCTAGTTAGTTAAATAGGAATTGCCGGCGCCATCTAGTTAGTTAGATAGGAATTGCCGGCGCCATCTTGTCTTAAAAAAACATTACATTGGTGTCGATTCTGTTGCGCACTTTGACAGGACTAAACTAAGAGTGTCTGTCTCTTTCTGTTTGAATAGAAAAAGAAAGTGGCAGTTGAGTTTTTGAAAATATGCAACAGAATCGACACCATTGACTTGTAAAAGTGTCTGTAACAGATTTATCTATACTATGAAGAGTTTATTTGTTTGTTTGAACGCGCTAATCTCAGGAACTACTGGTTGGAATTGAAAAAATATTTTTGTGTTGGGTAGTCCATTTATCGAGGAAGCTTATAGGCTATATAACATCACGCTACGACGAATAGGAGCGGAGCATAAATGAAAAATGTTGCAAAAACGGGAAAAATGTCCACCCGTGCGAAGCCGGGACGGGCCGCTAGTTTACAGAATAAAAATCATTTATTATTTAATCAAATTTTTCAAAAAATTACGAACCTAGGTGAGTGTTTCACATTGTGCAGGTGATTGATCTCTGGCGCGGTCAGCTTGGCAGTGGCCACCTGCACCGCATCTAACATCGCGGTCAGGGCGGCCGTACTTTCTGTTGGCAGCTGCTGTAGTAAGCTGAACGAATGGCTGTCGCCTGATGTGTTTGTCTCGTACAGACGCATCTTGAGGAAGGATTCCAACTAGAAAACATGGGAGTGTAGTTAGTCGATATAAAACAGAAGGTTTTTCTTATTTGTACGAGGATTTTATTTGATAATCTATTATCATAATCTCACGCCTGTATCCCCGAAGGGTAGGGCAGAGGTGTATAGTAACACCCTCATTTCGCCGTTATGTTTAAGTCCCATGTAATAGGGGGCCAGCCTATTGCCATCAACCGGGCACAAATCCAACCTCCGGGTTGCTACTGAGAATACAGGCGTAATGTTATGTTATGATAAAGAAACGCAAAAAAAGAAGTACCAACATAAGAAACTCATACTTGTAAGACAGATGGTCATCTCACACTGTCAAAAAAATTGCACCAATACAGGTTTACGTTTGAGGTAGCTAGAATGTGTCCATACCTCGACAAGTTGGTCAATGATCTGATTCCTGCTGGCAGGGTTGTCTAGTAGTGTTAACGCGTCCTTCCCGCGAGCCACTCCGCCACAGACTCCCTGCTCCTCCACCACGATACCGGATTCTTCGAGAGACACGTGTGCTAAATCTGCTGATAGATCCTGCGATTATAAGATTAGGTTAGGAGAAAAGGAAAAAATGGGATATTGTGCGTTGATTAGAAATAGTCAGAATTTATTATAAGCGTCCGCGGGTTTGTTAAATCTATGTTTTACTAGTTCACATAGTCTAGTTAGGTCGCTTAGCTTAGCTCTATAGCCAAACTAAGTTAGCTTAGCCAAACTAAGTTAGTTAAGCCAAACTAAGTTAGCTAAGCCAAACTAAGTTAGCTAAGCCAAACTAAGTTAGCTAAGCCAAACTAAGTTAGCTAAGCCAAACTAAGTTAGCTAAGCCAAACTAAGTTAGCTAAGCCAAACTAAGTTAGCTAAGCCAAACTAAGTTAGCTAAGCCAAACTAAGTTAGCTAAGCCAAACTAAGTTAGCTAAGCCAAACTAAGTTAGCTTAGCCAAACTAAGTTAGCTTAGCCAAACTAAGTTAGTTTAGCCAAACTAAGTTAGCTTAGCCAAACTAAGTTAGCTTAGCCAAACTAAGTTAGCTAAGCCAAACTAAGTTAGTTAAGCCAAACTAAGTTAGCTAAGCCAAACTAAGTTAGCCGAGCTCGCGGTGTGGCCTGCGCTTAAATCACCATGTATGAGAGACGGAGTAACTCTCTATTCATCCGCGACACTGAAACTGACTGCCCTCCGCAACACTAAAATACTCCATTACAATAAAGAATACTATAATATACCTCTTGGATTCAAATACACATCTTTATATAGTATAAAACAAAGTCGCTCCCGCTGTCTGTACGCTTAGATCTTTTAAACTACGCAACGGATTTTAATGCAGTCTTCAGCCACAGATATAGTGATTCAAGAGGAAGGTTTATATGCCCCACATTAGTATCTACATTGCACCCGTGCGAAGCCAGAGGTGGGTCACCAGTCTTGTATAAAGCAAATACTCACAATGTTCTCAGAGGCAGTGACATCAATGTTTCCCCAGTCGATCTCTGCGCCCGCGTCGCCGTCGCCGAAGTCTATGTCTGCGGCAGATGCGTCTATGGAACCGAAATCTATTTCATTGCTGTCACCGAAATCTATCTGTAATAATAAAAAAAAACGGTAAGATTTGTTGATGACAACATTGCAAAGGTTAGGATGTTGACAACTTGGTTTGACAGTTTTGAAATACAGTCACAAACAGAGTGTTATGTGTAGTTCTTGCCAAAACGGATGGCCTGTTTTAAACCTGAAGTGTTTCAATGCACGGTAACTTAGTTGTGCGTCTAGAGGGGTGACACGCCCCGGTAGCTCTTACTATAGTCGGACCGTTAATTCGATGCAGTAACTTGATAGTTCAAAGCAAAATAATGATACCATACTAAAACTAATAGTGTTGGGTAGTGAACGATTTTACGAAAAGAACGAATACGAAAAATAGTTCAATTTAAACAAATCTCTATAAATTCTTTGTGCCTCTTCACGATGCTGTTCTCTTAGACCAAAATTTACTGATAGAGAATGCCTTATGACATTAAGTACACATTATGTACCACAATTAATTGTGCATTGAACTATTAAATAAATAAATAATTAACCTTATGTTCAGCTATTTGACGCTTCAAAAACGTCATATCAATAGTTACTAGTGGTTACGGCTATTTTTAATAGTAATATATCGTGTTTTGATCCTCTAGTTATTAAATTCAATAAAAAGTATGCATATAAGTACATTATTAAGTTCATTCGATTTCATTCATTCTTTTTTTCACCTCACTACTTTTTTGTCAAAAACTGGTATCCCTCCAACTGTCAAGTTACTGCATCGAATTAACGGTCCGACTATAAGGCTCAGTTGCACCAACTAACTATAATCGTAACCATACCAAAATTTCCGTCAAATCAGTACAAATTTGCCATAAATATGGCAAGTTAACAATTATAGTTACTTGGTGCAACTGAGCCTTAGAGTTATAAAAGTGACACTTTACAGTGATGGCATTTGAATAATATGACCTGTCAAAATCAAAGTGGCCCACCAAGTCACAAATATCTTTTGAACCATTGCTTCATATAGAGTTTCAGCTCATCTTGATTGACTGTTAAGGTTCATAAAAGCATAATACTGTGTTGAATGCAAGTTGGAAGCAAACGTTGCTTATTTCTATAGATTTCCTGGCTAAAATGGGTCTTGGCTCATGTTATGTTAAACTAGCTGTGTCCTCACGGCTCCGCCTGTAGCCTATGTTAGGCCCGGACTCCACCAAAGCGGAGATGTGCGGAGAGGAGAGGAGATGTGTCGTAAACAACCAATAGGATTTCGTTATTTAGAGGAGATGTGTAAATAACAAAATCTTATTGGTTGTTTACGACACATCTCCTCTCCTCTCCTCTCCTCTCCGCACATCTCCGCTTTGGTGGAGTCCGGGCCTTACTCAGTGATAATGTAACTTTCTAACGGCAAAAGAATTTTTGAAATCGGTCCAGTAGTTTTTAAGTTTATTCGTTACATACAAAAATACAAATGTTTCCTCTTTATAATATTAGTATAGATAGAGTATCGTCGCTGCGCCTGCAAAATCAGCTGTGTTTTTTTTTTGAAAACCTGTCTATGATGCTACAATAGTTCTCAAGCCACATGCACCGGTAAAATCTGTATTTCATTCATTTATTTAGTTAATAAAATAGCATAATAAATTATTAGATAACGTATTTTACAGTTGCACGTGGCTTGAGAACTATTATAAAACTAGCTGCCCAGACAGACTTCGTTCTGTCATAAGTTATTGGCCTGTAGTGGGAAAAGAAAAGTGTTGTTTTTACTGTTTTCCACGCAATTTTTATGTTTTTTCTCTCCATAAGAACCTTCCCTATGCCTTAAGGAAAATATTTTTTTTAAAATTGCCGAATTGGTCGCGCCGTTCTCAAGTTTTGCGCTTAGCAACACATTTGGCGATTCATTTTTATTTATATAGATAGCATCAAAGACAGATTTTCAGAAAAAAAACACATGGCGGATTTTGCAACCGCAGCGACGGTATAACTTAACACACAATTAATTATATGTTTGACATAATACCTGATCGCCAGCACCCTGATCTTCATCATCAAGCTCAATGTGCACTGGGTCGGGCTCCACACTAAGTGGGGGCTCCCCATAACTCCACTCGTACACTGTGGTGTTGCCATGCTCCACCACATACTGTAATAATGGCAACACTTCTGACGCTTTGTCGCCTAGGATGTACTTTGAGAATGCAGAGTAGAGTTCAATGCCTGGCTGCAATGGCTTCAATGATTTTCCTATCTGTAAAATAAAATAAACATAACATCACGCCTTGTATTCCCCAAAGGGTTCAGCAGAGGTGTTTTAATAACACCTTCGTTTCGCCAGTTATGTTTAAGTCCCATATAATAGGGGGCGAGCCTATTGCAATTAACCGGGCACAAATCAAGACTCCGGGCTGCTACTGAGAAATTCTTAATGGAAAAACCCAATATCACTTTGCCTGACCCGGGGATCGAACCCAGGACCCTATGCTCAGTAGTCGCGCTTGCTACCACTAGACCAACATGGCAGTCAAATAAAATATATTATTGTTTCTGCTCACAATTTATGCTATTGGCATAGTTCAATGGTCATTATTAGACGGCCAGTTCATTGCTTAGTTGAAGCTAGACATAGGTTCTTTGTGCCTTCTTAATTATTTTTTATCTAATCCCTAGGTCAGGCGGAACTTTGATAAAAAACATTTCCAACAGCACTGTTGCGAAAGGAGGATGACGTAATTGGACCCACGATTAACGTAGTACCGTGTTTGGACAAGTATAATAATATGTTCATTATAATGACAAGATTGTAAGGCCTTTGTCAAACAATATACCAATTTTTTAGAAGATGGAAAACAAAAGTTTCGAATGATTTTATCGCATGACTCGTTATCGTGCCAAAACGTCGCGGAAACACGACACATGTCGCAGGACATTTGTTCCCTAAAGGATGATTTCCACCAAACGGCTCGCATCGCATTGGATCGGAACGAATTTTACAATTTTTAAACAATATTAAATCGTGTACACAGTATTTAAAGTCTATATTACCAAATCACGGACAGCACACATTACAACAAGGTCCCCATATCGTTTGTGAGAAGACAGATACGGGAGGGGACTATCAGAAAGTGGCAGGCGCGCTGCGAATCCTCCAGCACAGGATCGGTCACTAAAGTGTTCTTCCCAGACGTCCTAGCGGCGAAGAGAACACTTAGAGACGTCAAATTAACACCTGTCCATGTGCAGGTCCTAACAGGACACGGAGGATTCTCAGTATACCTCCACCGCTTCCACCTCAAAGATAGTCCCTCATGCGTCTGCGATCCCAGCTGCGATGAAACGGTGTGGCACTTGCTCTTCGAATGTCCAAGATTCGGTCTGGAAAGGATGGAGCTGGAAATCAAGAAAGTATGCTGCGACGCGCGTACGACTCCGTTCGCCTGTCGTCGTATCCGATCGGATTGGAACATGTCAACACGGTAGGAATTAAACTATTTGACTAGGCGCAGAAACGGATACGTTCGCAAGCTATGGTACGGAGCCGATAATATGCGTGGACATCCTGCCGGACGCGATCGGCTGTCGCCGCATCCGTTTGGTGGAAATCACTCTTAAGAAATACGCGACTGAATGCTTACCTTATCATATAATTCAGGCAGTTCCTGCAGCCTGTCCACCAGCTCCTTCTTGATCCTGTCTCCCTGGATGCCGAGCTGCTTGCACACCGTCAGGAACTCTGACTTGCTTGATGCTTCATTCTTTAGAAAATCGGTGTGCTTCTTCTCACATTCCTGTTGGTTGAGAATACAATATTTGTTTTCTAATCTTATTATGTGATTGGAAATATGATCTATATGAAGTATCATAATCGTATATATCGTAGTCCGTTAACAAAAACAGGAAGTATCCTGTTTTTGTTAATGGACTGGTTTTCATGACCATGACGATTGCAAAGAGCAACAAAAATAGATTTTTTTGAGTACTTTTTAGTGTCAACAAAAAAATATAAACTGATGAAAGATAATTCATAATGATGTTCAATATACATATGTATATCTTTACATAGTATAAAACAAAGTCACTCCCGCTGTCTGTCTGTCCCTATGTATGCTTAGATCTTTAAAACTACGCAACGGATTTTGATGCGGTTTTTTTAATAGATAGAGTGGTTCAAGAGGAAGGTTTATATACCCCACATTAGTATCTACATTGCACCCGTGCGAAGCCGGGGCGGGTCGCTAGTTATACATAATTCCAAAATAATAGTATTCATACATATGTCGGAGAATAAGTCATTTAGAAAATAAAGGACGGTAGTCGTCAAGATAAATCAACGTACCCGACGTTATAAAAACTGTTGCCATTCGACGGAGCGAAGGATTCCATATCGAACCGCCGAAGAAGTCTGACCTTTTATATCTGACCAGCCTGTCCTCCTTATTTTCTGATCTTGTGTAAAATTGTGTTAATTATTATATTGTGAATTAGCTTCTGTAACTACCTAACTACAACTAACCCTAATACAAGTACTCTCAGTGGTGGAGAGTCTATGTTGGTTTTATTTACGAAATACCCACTTTACCTTCTGATAAGCAGACACTGGTCTAAACTGTAATGCTATACTCAATTCTATCAAACTCTATAAACGGTGTGTATCTGCGACACATATACATATATCATAATCAACCCATTACTAGAAATGGGCAGTGGGACAGCTGACTGCTGCAAATGGACCCCTTCTCAGAATTTCTTTACCGTTTCCTTTTAATTAAAATGTTGCCTCCACACTATTATTTCTCCTGTATCGTGGGTGCGTTTACAGACACAAATCTTCACATACACAAACGCCCAGACCCGGAAAAACGATTTGTAGACCATAAAAATAATTGATCCGTGCGGGAATAGAACTCATGACCCGTAGTGCAGAAGCCAATCGCACAGCTACTGCACCAAAGGTGTCACCAAAATGAGAAGGGTTAAGGTCTACCATATAATAGTAAGCATTTTGGTTCAAAAACTAAGGTTAAAATTAAAACAAAATAATTGATTACTAACAATTTGCAACTGGTCCTCCTTCGCAATCTGCTTTTTAAGGCCAGGTATTTCGTAGTTAATGTTTCTGACAAAGATCTGTGCTGCCTCAGCTAGATACAGGTTCTCTTTCTCATAGCAACGAGCTATATCCTGCCAGTCCTTCATTCTTTGTGACCCATACCTGCAAATAATTTTAAAACAAAGTTAAAAGAATCCCAATAGAAGGATCCTTCAATTAAATGATCACAAGAAACCTATAAGAGCAATTTCATAAAATAATAGAGTTGACCTTTGGGACTATTAAGAATAGACATTTTGAAAGTTATAAATTTGCTTTGGGAAGTACACATTCTGTGAATTTGTGTTTTGAGGAGTGAATAGACTGGGAAGTAGTTTTTTAGGAAGTTGACCTTTTGGAGTTGAAGGTAGAAAAGTAAGGCCTTTTGTCCATACAAAGGATCCACGTAAGATGAGATTTTTGCCAGACATAGATCTGTTGTGTAGACAAACGTACATATTAACTAGTACACCACTGTTGTTCTTACATAGGCATGATGATTTCGCTGGATTTAAACATGTCACAGTGGACAAGAGGCCTTATGCTTTACTATAGTAGCCCGTGAATGTAGTAATAAATTGTGGCCTATTTTACTACAAAAATCGGGGACCGAATATGGTAGCGTTTATTGAAGGGCCCAGTTGCAGAAGTTCCTAAGTCCACAGTAATAAATACCGCTATTAATACTGGTAGTTAACTAGAATTTCTATAGAATAAAGGTTACCGCTTTCAGTCCCTGACTACAATGAATAAATTATGACCCTAAGTCCAAGGTGTCATGATCAATCACCATGATTGGAAAATGGACTGGTTATTAGTGCAATGTTATCAAAATGTACAATTTAATACTCCTGGGCATCTCACTGATAAAAAACTGTAATTTTATCCATTTAACATAGTCTTGAATAAGTCCAAAATACTACTTTAATCCAGAAATTGGACAAAGTAAAGCTGATTTTGTGGCTCAGTGTGGTTGAATACAGTAAGATAACGAAGTATTTACCTTCCGAATAAATTCTTAGTGTCTGCTTCAGTCTCCTTTAAAATCTCTACAATCTTTTGGCAATGGAAATAGTTGATGTAACTGCCAGCCAGCAAGCTAGCTATGTCATCGTGTTTGGGCATGTCCTGCAAAGCATTGTTGATCTTCTCCCTGACAGATGAGACGCTCTTCTGCCATTCCTTGTTCACATGACGACGACTAATCAACCAGTCTTGTAATTTTCCAATATTAATGTCTATAGGAATATTACTCTCCTAAAAACAGGTTATGAATTAAATAACCATGGTTTAATGTTTTTGTAATTGCTATTAAGTGAAAAATAACTTACGTCCATGTTTTTAATATATTCTAAGTTAGAAATAAGTGATAGTTGCGTATAATGTGTAATTTATAACTTTCGTAACAATTTATTTTGCCAACAGCAGCTGTGTTGTTGTTATGACGTGTCAACAAATGAATGTGACGTTTACAGTACAGATAAGATAACGATGTTGCCATTATTTACAAAAAAATACTACTTATAAAATCATAAAAATATGATTTTTGTTTAGGACACAAACGTTTTGCGTTTATATTGTGCACGTAATGTCCATTTTTAATTGATTATATTATTTTAGCAGTAATAGCCTAGTGGTGTGACCATCGGACTGTCAAGCCATAGGTCTCAAGTTCGAACTCAAGAACCTCTGACTTTTTGGATTCATAATTATGCGTATTGTATAATTATCACTTGCTTAAAAACGGTGAAGGAAAACATCGTGAGGAAACTGGCATGGCTGAGAGATATTTCTCGACGGCATATGAAGCCAAGTCAAAGGCCCATGGACGACATAAACTCTGACACCAGGTTAGTCACTAACCACACGAAAAGAAAGAAAAAGAGATTGATTTTGCATTGATTTATTTTCTTAAATTTATCTTTGTGGTTTACATTCAAACAATATAATAATAATTAATTAAGAATATTATAATCTTTCAAGAAACATGATGAGGGTTACGCAGTTTTATATTTGTTCTCTCTAGATTTTTCCCAACTATACCTACTAGTCAAAAAATAATAAGGGTCACCTTGTTTTTTTGGCATCCTTACGAAATTATGGGGTTTTTGGGTTTGTAAATTATAAAAAATTTAATTTTTTTTTCAGTATTTTGTTTTTAATGAAATAGACTAAAAGTTTCCACATTATACACAAAAAAATAATAATTAAAAATTTAAAAAACCCCCGACGCAAAAAAAACGAGCTTTTAAAAAGTCAAAAATAATAGTATCGTTGAGCCATCAAATTCGATTGAATAACACCTATATATTTTAATTACAGAAATTGATGGATGGCACGATAAGGTTTGCTCGTTGAAATGGCGATATAATATTGCGTCGGGGCACCACTAAAGTAAGTCAGACCCACATTTAATTGACCATCTATTAATTTACTAGCTAGCTAATTTACTCAGCGGTACCCCGACGTGATACTATATGACATCGAAATCGCGGCATTACTTTCTTAAAATCTTGATCTATCTATATTTCTTAAGATCTTGTTCTCAGCAGAATAAAATCTTAAATGAGCTTTTTCATGTATTTACAGGGTAAAATTAAATTTCACCAAAAATCAACAAAACCCTATCTTTTAAAACTGCATTGTAAGTGGAATGCTACAAGTGTTCAGGAACACTTAAGATAACACGACACGACGCAATTTACTTCATGGGTACAGCCAATGATAAATAAATCACTCATAATTCCGAAATTTATAGGTGACTCTTATTTAGTTTTGAATAGTTTAGATTGGGGTCAGTTCCAGTCTAACCGTGCGGCTGCATACCAGAATTTTACACGGAGTGACTGCCATCTGACCTCCTCAGCCCAGTTACTGGGCAATGCCGATATTCTAAGGTTAGACCAGTTGTCAGACTTTCGGACTTCGGAATTCGGACTTCGGAATTCTAACTTCCCGTAACGACTGTCATAGATATTCGTATGACACCCGAACCGACTGTTTAACGTGCTCTCCGAGGCACCGAGGGGCCTGTATGTGTAACGAACGGTCACCCATCCATGGACTGACTTCGGCAAGCGTAGCTTAACTTCGCAAATCGTATGATCCGCGCGGTTAGTAACTAGACACGAGCCCACTCTATATTAGATTGTATCTATACCTACATTACCTACATTATATTTAATACTAGCGGCCCGTCCCGGCTTCGCACGGGTGGACATTTTTCCCGTTTTTGCAACATTTTTCATTTATGCTCCGCTCCTATTGGTTGATTTTATATAACCTATAACCTTCCTCGATAAATAGACTATCCAATACAAACATATTTTTTCAATTCCAACCACTAGTTCCTGAGATTAGCGCATTCAAACAAACAAACAAACAAACAAACAAACTCTTCAGCTTGATAATTTTAGTATAGATTCTGAAACGACATAATTATAAAACATGTAGGTATATAATCAAAGATTAAAACATAACCGTCACGCCTCTAGGTATCATACGTCTAATAACAGTCCAAAAAGTGATAGGCAGGCAACCAAATTACAGTAAGCTTCATGAAAATAGTGAGTATAAGGAGGCAACGCGCGTTCCAAGCGCTCTCGCTCCCGACCATGGACAGAACATGGCTGGATGTGGCTGGAAGCGAAAGGTCGCTGCCGCTGTAACATTATCCAACCTAGGAATCAACCTCAGGACCTTACGTTTCACAGCCATATTTACAACTACAAGACTTTTATCTCTCTTAAACTTAAAGAAATATTAACATTTGCCGCACCACGTACCTAAACGTATGTTTTGTTTTTGTTTTTTATAGAACGTTTTAGGAATTTATCCTAAGTGGTGTGTGTTTACAGGCATCAATCACCCAGCCGCTGTGCGAATGGAACCGAGTAAAATTATTATCTTGAGCGCAGATATTAAGATTTTTTTAGCTGCATGGTTTGAATGGATCATTACTACTGAAAGGCAATAAATGATATTGAAATAAAATTATATACAAGTACGCCTTCTTTAACTCTTGTGATGTAAGAACCAGCATTTGGGAATTTTGTCTTTTAATTATTATTATTTTTATGTCCAGCTGTAGCTAAACTGTGTTGGGCTGAATACAGTTTAATATTCTTTTTTCTTGTTTATAGACCCTAATAGAAGTCAGAACCCAGATGTATTATCAAGTGTCGAACTTCGATACCTTATCAGTCTACCTATATTATATAGAAATAAACAATTATTTCACTTATCTCTTCCTTCGCTATTGCTTCGCTGAGTCGATAGATAAGAGCCCACATGGACGCAGTACATATCTAACGTTATTATTAAACAGAACTTGCATACATTGTGTAATGGTGTCACGAATCAAAATGTTTCTCAAATAGTTTCAACTGATTTTTAAACAGTGAATATAAAAGTACATACCTAGTTAATAGGTTTGTTCTGCCTTAGAAAAGAAAATTGTACCATTATATGCAATGGATGATGATCAAGCATTCATGAACAGGTATGTGTGTAAATAAAACGTTGTTTAATAATGTTTCATACTCATTTCACGAAAACTAACACCAATTTACACTTTTTAATCTAGAATTTTATTCACAGCATTTTCTAAGTTTTCAATGTTTTTTCACAGTATGGAGTATGTACAAATCTAATAAATGATATACGGAATGGTTAGAGATTTAGAATAAAAATCAATTAACATTGATACTTATAATAATTATCTTGAATACATCATTATTACATTTACGTTACCGCTTTTACATTTAAAAGATTTATGATAAAATTATCAAATGAAATTGCAACTTGCATTAAACGAAAAAAACTACCATATTTTTTTATTTTTTTTATTTTGATGAATGGAAACATTAACTCACACTTTTTGTCTTTTGTTTTATTATTTATGCGGATCAATGTGGAAATTGATGAATATTGATGAGTTAATTAAAAAATAATTAGTTAAATATAATAAACGTGTAACTTTCAACAGGTATGGTGTTTTTATGTTCATATCTAATTTAACTTCATCAATAATTGCGATGATGCACATTTGTAAATATTAAGAATTCTTGTAGACAAAAACTTGTTTGTGTTGTTGATTTTTGTAATAGCAAGATTACAAAGTATTTTTGCTGTTACATTAAGAAATAACAAAAAGGTGATAATCTTTTATTATGATGAAATAAGATCGTCTTTAGTTAATACTTACTTTAGAACTGGAATCTAAAATCCAAACTTTGGCAAAGTTTTAAACTTTTTGTGCAACTTAGAACTTTTGCTAGAAAATAAATCGAGGAATCATTATAGCAAATACAATTTAAGAACTATTCTTTAACATGCCTGTTAAGCCTACTTTTATTGAAAACATTTATTTTTACATACTTAGGTAGGTACTTAAATCTTTATTTAAATTTTTTAGCTATCCAAGTGTGTCCTCTGCACCAGATGAAGGTGTTATATCAGTTGATGTATCAAGGGATGCTCTAGTGGACTCCATGACCGACATGTCTGAAACACCAATACCACCTGACATTATTGCGTAAGTTTATTTTGTTATTGATAACAAACCTGATACGAATTAATACCTGACTGAAACAGTCACAGGACCAGAGTGGGTGGCTTACAAAATAGGAAGCTTAAGTCCAGCGGTGGGCTTATTGGGCTGAATATTAGACCTCCACATGGGCGTAGCCAGGATTTTGTCCAGGTTGAGGCAAACTCAATCAGACAGTAAATATTTGTTGTTTCAGTAAATCTGGAAGGGTTGAATGGGATTATGGGGCAATTTAGCCCCATAATCTTATTTTGTAGGTCCAAATAACTATAGACAGAGTTGGGCATTGGTCTGCCTATTTTGGGTCATTGTTGTTCTGTGCACATTGGTGGCAAGTTGACTGAATCTAGACCATTACCTGTTCTTTCTGGTGCCAACGTGGGATGCCTGTGGACCTCCACAACACAGTTACTAGCCAATGTCCATTTCCTATGGTTAAAGTGGTTGTCAGACTTTCGGGCTTCTGACTACCTGTAATTATTGTCAAAGGTATCATATTGCAGCTGGGACTGGCTGTTTAATGGATTCAATGCATAATAAATGGTCACCCATCTACAGATTGACCTCTGCAAGCTTAGCTAAACCTCGCAGATCGTACGATTGGCCCGGTTGTTAATCAACCATAAGGCCATTAGGCAGAATATGAATATAATGATGAAAATATTTAGTATGAAACGCTAGGCCACCCAGCAATCTGCCGGGGTTGCGGTGCATGCTTTTGGGAAACCAGTGACCCCAGCCTTAGATCAGACTGAGGGAAACCGATGGTTTTTAGCCAGTAAGAGTCCGGCAGACCCCCTCGCCATCCCCGGACGAGGGACATCCATGAGGATTTTCCAATGAGAATAAAAATCCAGCCAGTAATAGCATTCCGACCTATACACCTACTTAAACTCCCATAGCTTTCATTCAATATGGCATCATAAACAATGAATAAATATTGTGTTTTCAGGACTGTAGACACAACAACAGAGAATGAAGAAGAAAATGGAAAACTAACACTAGCTTATGAGAGGCTGTATGAAATACCTAAAACTATTGTAGAGAGATTCTCAGACCACATTAGATACCTGGACTTAAGTCACAATAAAATCACGTAAGTTAGAATTGAACTATTATGTGAACCGGTCCATAGCAAGCAGCCCGCTTTGGTGATTTAATTAAACTTAAATCATGGTAGGGCCCGAAGTAACCTTAATTCTCTGGCACTTATCGCATAATATGGGGATGGGCTAGAAATACAAAAAAACTTCACTGCATGCTGGGAATAGTCGGTGTTGTAAGATTCAACAAAACCCAGCATGCTTGGTGGTAGGATCAATATGGTCCGCCTGACTAGCTACCAACCTCAAATTAAAGTCCGGCGCTAAGCAGTTTACTGTGTTCCATCATGTGTATGTGAGAGCCAAGGAGGCATAGGAGAATCCTGCTATATCTCTGTTCCTTGGATTTGTGTGCTCAATCTTAGACCCTGTATGTGCTAACCATCAGATGAGACTATGGCGAAATGCAACCAAATCAAGAATAAAAAAAATAACTTTATGTAGCTAAGGATTGGCAACATGATATTGCCCACATTCTTATAGTATTTTTGTTGCTCTATCGGATAATTAGCACCAATGACATATCGTCACCGGAAAGCCAATACTACTTAAGCACCATTTTGGTTGAAATGAGTTACATACATGATTTTTTTTCTGCGTCGATTAGTTGGGATTTCGTAATATAATAGAATAAAATACGAAATCCCAACTAATCGACGCAGAAAAAAAATCCAATCCAACGATATAATATATTACTCATTTTAGCCAAAATGGCGCTTAAGTAGTATTGGCTTTCCGGTGACGATATCAATCCAAATCTGTACAAAATAAATTTAATTGCAATAACCTAACATTAAAATATTATTTCAAACTGGAATGTTTTATAATATACCGATAATGTGTCCGTGTGTGTTTTATAATATAACTCGAGTTATCAAGCAGGTCAAAATGTATTTTTTTTAATGCATTTTTTTGGTTGTTTAAATATATATATATAGCTCTTTACTGCTGTAAGATAGAGAGATTACAATCATACAAAATTACTAAGACAAAACTAAAAACTTACAACAAATATAAACAAATCCTTAATCTTTACATAGTATAAAACAAAGTCGCTCCTACTGTCTGTACGTTTAGATCTTTTAAACTACGCAACGGATTTTAACGCAGTTTTCAGCAATAGATAGAGTGATTCAAGAGGAAGGTTTATATGCCCCACATTAGTATCTACATTGCACCCGTGCGAAGCCGGGGCGGGTCGCTGGTTTTTTATATAATACAAATATGTACTGTGGTGTTCTATCAGGAACTTGGATGCTCTGGTGTTCTTCAAAAGCCTTACATCCCTGATAGCTGATGACAACCCTATCACGGAAAACTGTTACTTGCCGCCTTTGCCCAAATTGGAATTATTGTGGTAAGTACAATACAAGTATAAGTAGGTACAAAAGTTCTGGTCACCAAGAAACCTTAGTTTTTTTTTTTTTTTAAGAAGACGTTGCCCCACATTATGATTTCTCCTGTATCGTGGGTGCGTTTACAGACACAAATATTCACATGCACAAACGCCCAGACCCGGAACAACTATCTGTAGGCCATACAAATATTTGTTCCGTGTGGGAATCGAACCCACGACCCGTAGCACAGAAGCCAATTGCTCAGCCACTGCACCAAACGTGTCAAACGTGTGACGAGTTTGATAAAGAACTTTTTTTTAATGTTATATTATGTCAGTCAGGCCGACGGCGCACGTGATGGTAAGTGGTTACCGCCACCTATAAACACCTACAACCCCAAGAGGATTGATAATGCATTGCCAACCTTAGAGACAAAAGTAGAAAAGTCTATGCGCTTGTAATTTCACCGGCACCCATGCCCTTTAAACTGGAACACTAACTGGATCGGTTGTTACAGAGCAGCTTCGTAGAAAATCGTATTTTAGTTTTGTGGGCCTTTTTAGAGACAAATTTTTGAACTGAAGAACTTATAACGTGATATTTATCATATTTTATTAAATTATTTTGAGTTTCCGAGATTTCGGCACTGTTGCCAGCGCCCTACAAAACATAGTAAATATTCCGTTTTAAGTGCTAAAAATTGTTTTAAACACAAGGTTATAACATACAAAGTTAGACTTCAAACTAGTTTCGATTATCACCGCTGATAATCTTAAAAGCTTTTTAAACATTGTTAATGTATAAAGATAATTATTCATTATTAATATTTTCACTTTATCAAATGAAATTACACCTTGTGTGTCTATGTTTATTAAGACTAATTTTAAATACATCAATGTTTTATAATATAAACATTAATTATTATACAAGTATTTTTTGCAAATTCCAGGTTGAATCGTTGTAAGGTCGCGTCCTTATACCCCTGGGTTGGTAAGCTGAAGGAGTCATGTCCAAACTTGCAGTACTTATCACTGATGGGCAACCCGGCTGCGCCCAGCTACTTTAATGGAGGTACTTTCTATGAGTACCTTCAATACAGGTACTAAAACTTTCTGTAATTTTTAAGTTCATTTCATTGTTTCAAAACTCAGGACTCACCCCTCCAATGCGAGTTCTTTAAAACTGTATCAACTACCATCCCCAAAAAGAACATCGTGCCGTGCCCAAAGAAAACGCTAAACTACAAAGAAACCTGATCTTTCTCTCTTCTTTTAGTGTGGTTAGTGACTAACCTGGTGTCTTCACATGCCGTCGAGAAATATCTCTCAGGCATTTCCTTACGATGTTTTCCTTCACCGTTTTTAAGCAAGTGATAATATACAAAACGCACATGATTCCGAAAAGTCAGAGGTGCGTGCCTTGGGTTCGAACTCGAGACCTATGACTTGGTAGTCCGACGGTCACACCACTAGGCTATCACTGCTATTAGAAACCTGATCAAAAGATAGATACTATCGACAAACGCCAGGTCTTTCCAGTTTCGAAACAATTTTGCTTGAAAGCTGTAATTGTACACGTTTATTAGTTTTCGTCTAAACATATGGATAACTTTATTGTTTATAACTGGCAGATGTGGCGTTAAAATTAAAGGACTTGTTCATATAATACCGTTTTTATGATAAGAATAAAATGAAGAAGTTATTTTGTGCCGTTCCGACTTTCTATAGGTGGACGAAAACATAGGACCGTAGGGTTAGTGTTTCTTCAAAGAATCAGTGTATACAAAACACAACTTTAAGGTGGAAAGGCGTCCGTTTTGTCAATCTTTACATAGTATAAAACAAAGTCGCTCCCGCTGTCTGTCTATCCCTATGTATGCTTAGATCTTTAAAACTACGCAACGGATTTTAATGCGTTTTTTTAAATAGATAGAGTGATTCAAGAGGAAGGTTTATATGCCCCACATTAGTATCTACATTGCACCCGAGCGAAGCCGGGGCGGGTCGCTAGTTGTACATAAATCTGAACGTGCACAGTTCCAACACACCCCATGCGTGCAGAATGACCGATTGTCAGCACAACTACCTTCTTCTCGCATTGCAATGCAAGCTGCAAGTATGTTACCGGCCCAGTTCCGTCTTTACCATAACGGCACGTGGGGCACGAGCCCAGGGCCCCCGGTCTGAAGGGGGCCTCGAAATCCCGAAATCCAGTGCAACCATGTATTTTTCAATAAAACTATTTTAAAAATCACATCGGTTTCTTAGTTCAACGCATCATTAACAAAGCACTTAGATAACTAGGGTTGCACAGCAAAACGTTGCTCAGCAGAAGTTTTCTTTAATTTGAGACAAATTGCTGCTAACTTCGGACTTTGTAACTTTTCACTACCATATTAAAACAACTTGAACTACAAGTTAGTGTCAATGTAATAACCAATTATGTCACTGAACAAAAGTACATTCTGATGTTATTCACGTTCTTTTTGGCTTTCCAAAAGGGGCCCAAATTCTCTGTGCCCAAGGGCCCCTGCATAGCCTAAGACGGCTCTGTACCAGCCTCATACTAATGTGGAGGAAAGAGGTATGGTGTTCCTCCAACGAAAAGGGAGGGTCTTTCAACCAGGCGAGTCTTATGCCTGGCGGGCTACTGCCCAACGGTTGATGCTGGGAAGTTGTATATACCTACAGGGTGTAAACGAAACCGTGTAATTCCTTCAAACCTCGTGATGTAATGCTGACATCGATTAACCCAGCAAGGGATACATTTGGTATCAATAAAAAAAACTACAAGAAGTGAATATTTATGTTCTTAATATGAGGCATTTTAGCGCCCCGAGTTAAATGACCGCGCGCGCTTAGGAACACATGTTTACTTCTTGTAATTTTTTTTTATTGATTCCAAAAGTGTACTGTGCTGGTTCAATCTATGTCAGCAGTGCATCACGAGGTTTGAAGGAATTACATGATTTCGTTTACACCTTGGATACTATCTGCATGTCAAATCTTGATATCGCGATGCAGGATTCTGTGACGTCATATTTGATAGTTGTCATTATTGTCGCTGTAGTCTGTTACACAAACATCATGCTGCTTAGTTCGCATATGGCGTGGTAGATGTCGCCACACTTATAACATAAATTATTTTCAGACTCTTCGTAATATCTCAATTCCCATCCCTCCACCACTTGGACGACCGTCGGGTGACTGAGGACCAGAGGCTTGAAGCCCAACGCTTATACAAGAGGCCATTCTTTGAGAGGATCGTGAAACCAGCCGGCCTGTCACAGCTCGTGAACTCTTCGGTAACATGGAACAGTGTCCAGAACAAGATCACCGCTTTCTGGGGTAAGGACAAACAGAATAATAGGAACCTGTTGATTTAGTTGTAGATTTGTTACTAGTTAATGTATATTAGACCTTAATTGTATGTAACAGAGTTGAGATTTGAATATTTTGTCCATAATTATAATAATTAGATTTAGGATATCAGAAGGGTTCCAATAGTATGTAAATAATGTAAAATTCTTTATGTAATAATTTAGTTAAATATGTTTATTATACGACATAAGGTGCCCACAAATTGTCACGATTTTTGACAAACGATACGCACGAACAGATTGTAATGGTGCGTCCAGACCTGACGAACGCGCCGCGAATGCGCCGCTCGCGAGCTGCGCACGTGCATTTCATGTTCGTACAAAAGCTCGCGGGCGCGCGAGCGGCGCGTTCGCGGCGCGTTCGTCAGGTCTGGACGCACCATATAAGTAAGTATATAGAAAACTCATGATTGATCCATAAACAACGATCGTCATAATTGATCGTTAGATTGAAACAAATTGGTAAATAGGTACCTATAGTTAATTAATTGATTACCAAGGGTTGTGGATATTAATCCTGCCATTAATAATATATTATCTTGCAATAATCTTGTGCAATTTACAATAAACATTATGGCCTCAGTTAACGGCCATATAGACCAGTTATTTTTTTAAATAATATAAATTGTGATATTTATCTAGATCAAAATAATCGACCAACAATGTATTTATATTATAAGGTTTAAATAATAGACATGACAACATGTTAAATATATCTTTTATTATATAACTTACTATTAAATATTTAACAAATATTAATAATGTTTAATCTTCTATATAAACCCTTAGGGTGATTCTTCGAAAATTTTTAACATTATTTTAACAAATCATTCTTCTCCCGGGTTGTTAACGTTATAGTATTGTCAGATTGTTTTTATTCTTGTCTTATTGCTTGACGGCAGCGGTATAGTTTCAGTTTTCATTATTATAATTATAGTATTAAACATCTGCATTCTTAATTTTGGGATGATGCTAATGACGTTCTCAATTTTTGTTAAAAAATTTCGAAGAATGCCCCCTTAACAACAGTACCTATACATTTAATACTTATTTACTAAATAACTATTAAAAAATCGTTTATACAAGGTTAGTCAGAAAGGGGGTACTAACTCGAAAGGGTGTTAAAGTACCTATAATAAGGGATAACTTTTGTTCTACAACTTTCCCCAAAACCTGATAGTTTAAGAGAAATAGCTTTTCAAAGATTTCGTAAAAAATATGCTAAAATCTATCTGTCCATAGCTATGATCAGCTGTGTATACTATTTAGGTCATATTTGGGGTCACGGATTAGAAACTTTATTTTCTGATTTCATAACTAAAGCAGGTACTTATGTTTTTTTTTTGAAGAAACTAAAATAAGAATCGTTATGCATACAATTTTTTTTATCGAATTTTGAAATGTTTACACTTGATTTAAAATAGTCATCAGTGATACTTTAAGTGGCCTGCGGCTTAGTACGCCCTTTCCGACTAACTTTGTATACATAGAATTTGGCATAAGAATAGTAGTAGTTAGCTATTCGAATATATCCTAACTGCATAGACAGAACGCATTAAGGATATTACACATCTGTTAATTATTTGGCCATTGAAATACTCGCTCATAGCCACTGTCCAAGGAAAATTCTCATGTTCAATCTGGCATTGCCCAAATTGTATGCATCTTTGATGGTTTTCTTTTTAATCAAAAATGGTAGGCTTCTTCCAAGCAGTTAAGTCCACATAAGGTATTGAGTTGTAGTCGTCGCACCTGTATTTAGGATTGTGTGTGGACTCTACCTCGAAAGCTTTCTTCTGGACGTAGTGCACGCCGTCCGTGTTGTCGCAGATCAGACGAGCTATTGAAGCCTTCTTTATTTCTTTAAGTTGATCTTTAAGGAAAAGAGTAGTAACATATTGTGTTAGTGTGTGTGGGTTATTTGATAACATATAACTGCAGAAACACGTCCACTGCTGGCCAAACGCCTCTGCCAAGACAAGAACAAATGGATCCAATAACTCTGCGACCCTGACCAAGTCCTTGTGAAGGAATATACGCTCACGCCTTTGTCACACCTCCACCGCGAAACCATAGCAGCGAAACCGCAGTACAGTACGCCATGACTTGTCCGTTGTACGACAAGCGAAACAGAAGCGAAACTGCCTGTTCTAATGTACAGATTTGATTATGATTCTATCTCTTTCCCGCCGTGATTTCGCCGATCTGTTCGGAAGCCGGTTACACCTTCGCGTTCAGCCCGCCATTTTGTTGCGGTGCTGCATTTCGCTGACTGAATTCAATAGTGTCACAAGACAAAATTCAACAATTTGAGAAAAAGCACAATTAAATATTCGTTGACAAGTGCGCGCGTACATTCTAGCTCGTTTTGTGTGTACTGTATGGAATAAATAGTTGATGTTTAGTTTTTATATATCTACGTTAATGCTTCAGTTGCCAGCAGTAATAATATCGATGTTTTTTTTGTTATTTTGATTAATATGAGGACCAGAAGATGGTGACTTCGATTTATGCCAGTATTGCATTTTTTTTTACTTTTTGGATTAATGCCAGGACTAATCTTATGAAACTAACACGCTGGGTCTTTAATGCATAAAATAAAGTATGTAATTTATGACAAGAATTCATCACTAACTCAAAATGTCAAAAATGTTACTTGTGCCACTAATGAATTCAGTCAGCGATTTGTTTGCACGTATCTGTAGCAGTCGACAAGTTTATAAAGCGACATATTGTATTTTAAAAAAATGGGTGTTGATTTATTTTTTAGTTCAAAGTTAATGACCACAATAATATTTCTTCCTCCTCTGACTACGAAAGCGACGACATTTTGTTCCTATTGCTACAATTCAACTAACTCGTATGATGTTCCGTTACTCGAATCGCGACATAGTGTAGCAATATTTCGCAGCAGAATTCGTTTAGCGGTTTCTCATCATTACTTACGCGGCGGATGTGTGATAAAGGCGTGAACCTTCCCATTTATGGCACACTAACCAGATATGTTGAAACGTATAAGCAATCATATAATCGTAAAATATAATGTTAAATATGTCAAGGCACACTAACCCAAAGACCAGTGAACTGATTTCAGGTTGCTGCTCTTTCTTCGGAGAGAATGGTCATTCCAGTACAGTCTCTACTTAATACAACAAGACCTTCTATAGACTTACCACTTGAAAATGAGTAGGGCATCTCCCCATTATCATAGAAGAACCGATCCCCAATCCTGGTCCTGTAGAACTGTTCCGCCACGATGCACTGGAATGTGTGGCCTAGTATAGAGCCGTAGACGTCACGCTCCATAGCTCCTCCCACGAAGAGATCGATGTCGTCAACGCACTCGTAGAGATATTGTAGTGCGTTTATGCGCTGAAAATTTGTAATCTCTATTAGAAGTAAATATCCCTAGAGCAGTGGCGTGCATTGGTTTTCGGACTAGATATGCAGGCACTAGCGCTGTCACCTTTCAATTGTACGCTTAATAAGCCCATTTCAATACGATTCTGACCAAAAGAAATCATAGCCATACACGCTTATTTTATTTATAGTAATAGTTAAAGATGGAGTAGTTAATTAAATCTTGTGAGGTAGGCACTGCTTAATTGTCTATATGCAATGCACGTCACTGCCCTAGAGGAGGCTATATTCTAAGTAGATAACTATGTTGGGTTCAGTTTTCGGTCTGATCAGATGTAAGTATCACTGTATAGAATTTGATGCTGTAAAACATTGTAAAGAACGGTGCTGATAAAACAAGCTGTTATTTTAATGTGAGAAGCAGTTTTTTACTCACATCTTGAGGTATTTCATTTACTAAATCCTGAAAACTTCCTGCTCTCTGTAGACCGCATATCTCTCTGAAATATAAATTACTAATTACTCTTCTACTTTTAAAAGATCCGAAAACTTCTATGTCAAGACATTTCAGTTCTGATTTAAGCATTAATATTTCTTTATCTACCTATAATCATTATAAGACGCGATCCCATGGTCTCTGCCTCGTTGTATGTCCATGGCTATGAGGTCCATGCCCCATCGGTTGTGGGACTTGAACAGTAAGTTGGTGATCTCCCCTGTACAGAAGGGGTCTGATTCTCCCTCGTTTTGCGCTATTATACCTCGGACGACATCGTCGAATGAGTCTGGAGTTGACTCTAGCAGGCTGGGGTTGAAGAAGTGGTCGCTAAGTCTGTAAATTCGAATACGAACAATTAAGGTATGTTTAGATGTTCAAAGACACATAATAGAAGAAGGTATTACTATATAAATTGTAATACCCATTGGTACAGTATGACAACTAAGAATTCGCATCGGCAAAACTTCGTAAACCCGATCAGTTCCGAACTGAGTGCGACTTCAACACCACGAATGTTTATTAGTACTACAATAAAAAGTAATCTTTACGCTGACGCAATAAGTTGTGAGTGCTGCTAAAATGAGCGACTGCCATTGGTTGTTCGAACTAGTTTGTCGATGCGACTTCTTATTGTGTCCAGGTCATTCCATTCATGTCGAAAGAGCGTGACTCGTCTGCGTGGTTTTCGCTGGATACAAATGTTGCCGCCCCAGTGACTGAGGTGCGCGACATTCGTCCTAATGAACGACATCAACCCGGTAAGCAGATAACTGTCTGCAGAGTAACACAACCTTTAGCCAACCCCCCACTGACGGTCCTACTTGGGATATTAAGTACCAAGTCCATAATAACTCGTAGATGTACAGTAGGGTAAGAGATAAGACCGCCATTGAACCCTTTAATGTTTGTTATTGTATAAGAGCTGTGTTACAATTTTGGTGTACAATAAAGTATATTCTATTCTATTCTATTCTAGGGGAATGATAAAGTTCGTCAGTTTTCAAATTCATTCCTTTCCCACATCGCGGGCACATATGTTACGTTTTCAAACTGTTGAACGAAAAAGACCCATGCATGGAAAATTATATTTAATTATTTGGTAGCAAAGATCAAAATCGCTTTTTGCGTCCATATGACGTAGTAGTGCCATATAATGTCTTTGATTTGATTTAAGGAGTTTTGTTATAAAAACCATTACATCAATCCATTCGATAATTAAATAAATTGACATTACTAGTGGTTGTCATCATGTCACCATTATAATTTTTTATATCCTGTCAAAAAATACTTGTATTTCATTCCTATAATGTTGGCAATACGTAGTCGGTAAAATAAGTTGTTTCTTGCACTCTGCAATCAAAAATAAACCTTAAGGTGTATAACATTTTCGTTCCCCGACTGTACCTATATAAATAAGCCGCATTGTAACTGTTGGGGCACGTCATAATGTTGTCGCTGATGACGGTGTGCAGGAACCGGAAGGCAGCCGCTCCGAAGCTGTTGATGACTCCAGGATTCACCTCAGAGCTGTAGTCGCGAGTGTACAGCGTTGAGGGAGATATGCGGTAGTAACGGAGATAGTATTCGCCTGAGAAAAAAGGTATTGTGGTAATATCATTAGCGTCAGTTAGAATTTTATTTGAATAGAGCTTTGGCGTCAATCAAATGCTGCATCAGTCGATAACAAAAAGTTCCAGGGTCAACGAAATTAAGTTTTTTCTACTATTAAGAGTCACTATTGTACACTACGAAGTGTAAGATAGAGGTGTCTTGTTGTTCACTCACGGTTGGCCAGTGATGGTATTAACCTTCATGTACCTAATAAGGGCCGGGCCTGTTGCCGATGCTCAGTTCCAAATTCCGGGCTTTTCCTCAGAACGCGCTCTCGCATTATACCAACCCCGGTCACTCGCATGCGCGCAAATATTCGTACATTGTACTAATGTTTTCCGTTTTGTATGGAAAATGTTCGCATAGTCATTGCGAATGTCAGTCCCACACTTGTGGGTTTTCGTATTCGTGCGAATTTGAGTCACCCATATAAGGCTCAATGTCTAAGTATTTGACCCGTTAGTTCGGGAGAGGTTACTTATTATCTTACCAAAATTAGCAGGCAGCCATTCCTGATAAGTGATGTGCTGTATTTCAGCTATGACGATCTTCCGTGCCTCCTGGTACAGTCTCTCGTCACTCCACAGCGGGTTCATGTCGCTTAAGATGTCTGCGATTCGGTTGTGCTCTCTTAAGAACAGTGTGTGTAGCATAGCTAAGGTTGGGGTCTGGTTGATTCTGGTGTCTCCTGGAAACGTAGATGACATACTCAAAACGGAAGGATTTTGGATCAAAGAAAAGTTTTTTGTATACTAGAAGTGGGTCCATCACTATCGCAAATCATAATAAGCAACTGGGTACAATTCAATATGAAATCTATAATTGAATTCAGTGCCTTAGCTGTTGGGCTAACATCTCTGCGCAAAGTGTAATATTTTGAATGTGACATCAAAGACAAACTTACAAAAATCTTATCTTGAAAAGGATTATTTGTAGAAAATTATTGGCAGACTTCATACGTAGCTGTGTAACTCTTCTCGTGTGGAAAAGGGGTCCTAGATATTATTACTATGAAATCTATAATATGTGCATTAAGTCTAGCCTCCAATAATGGTACACGTAAACCGTCTTAGACCAAATCTCCAGCTCATCTGC
The DNA here is from genome assembly GCA_910594945.2 of Amphipyra berbera. Lineage (NCBI taxonomy): Eukaryota > Metazoa > Arthropoda > Insecta > Lepidoptera > Noctuidae > Amphipyra > Amphipyra berbera. The sequence goes on along the minus strand of OU343128.1, from coordinate 15,188,312 downwards.
AAGAAACTCCTAAATAAAACTAAAAGTTAAAACTGTTTACCAGCAAGATAACAGGGTTCTGACGAGTTCCTCAAGTCACAGACAGCGGATTTATCACTGACAGTAGGCAGGAACCCTCTGAGGCAGTCCTTCCTTGACTCCTGACGTAGTCGCCCGCCTATCTTACTGCGCAGCTTCGAAGCTAGTTTCTTCTCGGACCCGTAAATTGGGGAGCCGTCTAGGTAACTGGTGACTGTGTTCATCTTTAAACAGGCAAATTTATATCAACTGATGTTTGGAAGTTAAAATTCTGCTGATTCACTGAAGTTCTGCCTCAGTGATTTTCATAATTGTTAGTTTATCGTGACGATTTCCTTTGCTTCGCGACAAATTGTTATGTCAATGAGAGACATACATTCGCTATTAGTAGCGTGCTGTTTGTCCGTCTGCAAGTCTAAATACCCACAGCAAAACATGTTATGATACCTCAGCATTGCCAGGAAGAGGTCCATGTTCAGCAATTGACGGAGACTACACACACAATAGGTAGACTCGTACAATTTACTGAACAAAACATCCAATCGCAAAAAGACCAGCCTGCAGATTTTCTAATGTCCTTGCAAATGCAAATTACAAAAAGAAAAAAGTAATTGCTAGACTATCAAGTAACAAGGTCGATCATTTCGATACAAAAACTGATAATTACAAATAAGGAAGTGCGAAAATAAACCTAATTTGTGGCAATTATGTTAAAAACCACAACAAAATTAACAGAAATATCCGTAATACAAATAGGTTTAGATTAGGTACCAACTAACTGACTAACGCAAGCAAAACTTGTGAAAATGTAAAAACTGTTTGTGAGTTTCTGCATTAATATCTATCTTTCCCAGATAGGTATTTTTATGTGAAAACTAAGTAGTAGTCTGAATAACATGGGCACACTCAAGACTGTAGAGATGGCTTCTAGTTTCTACAAAGATGAAGGCAAAGAAGAGTCACCTGTTCGGCATATACACTTCTACCATTATCTCTGGGCGTATTGACGCCTCGATTGTAGTCGAGGCACTTGATTCCGTTTTACCGTTAGAGCAGTGTTCTTCTGGTAAGCAAATCAGGGAACGTTGGGTTGAAAAGAGCCACCTAATCTGCATGTCCCATTCGCAGTCATATCGGGGCGCAATGGCGCTTCTAAAGTCGTCGAAGCAGTTGATGCTCTGGTACCGAAAGAATAGGTGGCCTTCTGGTATGCATATTAATTAACGCTGTAGAGTCACCTGTTCTGCGTGTCCCAGACTGCAGTCATCCCGGGGCGTAGTGACGCTTCGAACGAAGTTGAGGCATTTGATGCCGTGGTACCGATAAAATGAGTCGTCTTCCGGTATGGAAATAGGTATGCATTTGTCGTTCTGCCACTCCGAAGGAAGCATGTCGTTTCCGTTGCCTAGGCAGCATTGAATGCCGCCTTTGTCTAAATGTAAAAAAGGTTATGTAACGAGATTGTTCTATTCTTTATGGATGTGATGGGCGGGTCCGGAAATAACCAAGTGAAGTAACCACAAAGGTGATTGTATTTAAAAGCAAGCTGTTCACGTATTGCCACGAACTACTGTCTAAAGCTCATTGCTTAACAACGAAAACATGGCATTGTTGATAACGTCATTAAGGAAACTTGAAACTCGCAACGAAATTAATCAGAAGAAACACCAGGAGGCAAAAAGAGTCAAGTTACCAGTAACTTCCATAACTTGGAAAAGCAGGTCATGCGTGATGAACTGTCCCCATTGCATGTTCATGTTGCTGAGGACGCGGCTTCCTATGGGCTGGTCTGAGAACAGCCGTGTGGAGAGGACGCGAGGGTTTGGAAGCTGACGCCCGCTGCGGGCTACTGGCATTGCGTAGATACCTGAAACGATATTATTTAGTAATTCAATTATTTTTCATATAGGTACTTCATGTACTTTTTATATGTATGAATGAGATGGATGAATCCTTGAAAATTGTATTGATAACAAAGTTGGGTTTAAAAACGACCCTACTCTTCCGCATCCTCAAAAGTGGATTCAAGCGTTTTTAGGAAAAGTATAGTATATTTACCTAGAAACCCACTACCCCTCATTTACACCTAAAAACAAGTTGTGATGCAAGTTGTAAACAAATTGTATAAAGGTCTTTATAAAAGTAGTTACTTGTTTTTAACACATAATGGACATGTATAAAATAGTAAAATAAGTGTTTAGGTGTGTTTACATGTTAGCTGCAATACATAGATAAAATTATTATTTTTGAAAAAATTTGCTCGTCATGTAGCATAATGTGTTTTATACCTAGCTGTAAACGAGGGGTTACATGCATATTTTCGCGACGCAGTTGGTGTGGTGAATATCAAGAACTTTCCCTCTTGGCTTATTTAGTCTAACGGGATCACTCGACACTTCAGGTACTATGTGAACTACTTCGGAGTAACGACTTTGTACTAGTGTGTGATATTTATGTAACGAAGTTCTGGACGTACCGTCAGCATACCGCGGCGTTGCTATCCTGGTGAAAGGCGCCCCTCTCCTGCCCCACTCTGGGTGCTCCTCATTGTTACACGTGCCGTCAATACTTCGGTACTTGCTACCAATGCAGCAGACCTTCACCGGTTGGCAATACGCAGCGTCCTTCATCCGAACACCTTGGTGCTCCAGAAAGGACACAAATGTGTTCGGCGTTACACTGCTGCTGGAGGAAATAAGACTGTAAACTGCGCATTGGCTGATCTATTAGGTTATTTGGCTATTCCAGTGTTTTGTCCACTCTGTTATAGTCACTGGCACGTAACTTGGCAAGAGTAGAGAAGAGAATTCCTCTCTTTTCTATCTTTCTTCTAAACAGATATGTTTATAAATAAATTCTGGCAACAACCATAGAATAATGAAAAGCAATAAAAGTGATCATTTTTTGTTGCACTAAGTGTACATGCGCAAACTTACTCCCACTACGCCAAAATCTTGCCAAGGTACGTGCCGGCGACTATACATCGACTCATAAGTAGACTAGGTCAACAAATTACCCTTGGTTACCTTCATGAGGTTGTATGCTGTCTGGGGTCCTTAATTGGCCAAGCTTGACAGACTTACTGCTACCTATGCATTGACATATTTTCTTAATGAAACCTTGAAGCTGCCTGTCCACTGGACCGGAGAGGAGCGGAGCGGTGCGGACCTAACCAATAAAATTCACGTCTCCGCTCTGCTCTGTGAATATTGTGCATTTCTATTGGATAGTTCCGCACCGCATCGCTCCTCTCCGCTCAAGTGAACAGGCACCCTTATGGTCCTCTTACGAAACCCTAGAGAATACATGGATTTTCGGTACCATATCATGTTTATGGAATTTGGTAATAATATATTTGATCTACACATCGTATACATTTTACGCATATTTCAATGAGTGTGTACAATTGTGTACACTAATATCACGGCCCCAACCTACTAAAATCATACTACGAACAATCATCAATCCGTCTGCAAGGCTCGTGATTATCTCATGCAAATAGCGAAAGGATACTTTCCGGCTGACTGGATAAATGTACGCCGCCCACCCTCAAAATAAATTATTTAACTGTAACAGCATTATACCTAGTACTCAGTTTCATCTGCAACAGCTTGGTAGCAGTAAGAATCTCATGCGATGTTTCAGACGCCTTTCTGACTTCCGATGGTAAGTTAGCAGAGAAGAAGTGCAGCATTGCTGGAGAACAGTCTTCCAGGCTGACGCCATTGCGAACCAGCTCGTTGCCTCGTCGGGTCGCCGCTCGGGAGAGTTCGCGACCACGTCGGACACATTCGGCTACGATGTCTGACGATATCGGTCCTTCGTCGTCTTTGTCTGCCAATATGAGTTACTGTTTACTACGAAACAATGTATTACCTAATTCTACGCTGGACTAGAGCATTTCGTAACTATCAATATACAGTATATAGCTAACTTTACTGTTCTATGTACCTTCTTAATCGTTTTAGGACCAGTACCCCGAGTGTGAGTTTTTTCATAAAGGAAACGCTACTACCACGTTTGTGTATCGAGTGTTAAATGTATGAAAACGTAAAAAGCGCCCCTGGCGGAAAGTATTGTAAACTGAAACAGTGAGTGTAAGATTTTTAACGATACTACAATAGTTGGGTATTTCAAACTTGTCACACAAAGTACCGTTTCGGAGAACTTTTTGCGGGTTTTTGCGAGTGCGAGTTAGAATTTGACGTTTCCAAGCGTTTCTACACACAAACTTTGTAGTAAAGTAACTCACTTGGTGTTGGGCAGGTGAAATGTTGTTTACATTAGTTACGTTCGTATTATTTGCGTGTAATATTGTGGTGAATTGTGTTTTATAATGACGGCACGTAATTTTTTTAATCACAAGCCACTGTACGCTATATATTTTTGAATAGGTACATATATTTTTACCAACCCTTTGTTTAATTCTACCTATGTTTATCAAAAACTATATTTTTTTTATTTCTTATTCCATTAAGATATATCACATTAAAACCATTACACTAAAACATACCTATTATGTCAAATAGAAATGTTATTTGGTAAATAAAACATACTTTATTTATTAAATACACATATTATTTACATTCTACGAAAAGTTACAATAGGTAATTGTTTTTATTTGTATTATACTGCTTATTACATAAATTGTTTATTAAGTTACACACATCAAACCAAAATTAAATACTAAAATTAGGATAACATTGATACCTATGTGCTACATACCTTCTTCCATTTCTGTGTATTCATAGTTTCCCTAGTAGGTATGATCACTATTTAATAAACTTGTTTAGCGTTCCAAACCTTGGATCGTCTGTATTCCAGTACAATAGTAGGCTATGCTGTATTCTACCTTTTGCGTGCATGGTAGGTTTATGTAGGTATGTCTCAGTGTATGTAAAATAAGAGTTTTTTTTTATTTGAAATAAGTACGTAGATGCACAACTAGAGACGTGGTTATATTGAATATTATTATTAAGTTCAAGTATTCTTACTGTTCCATGAAGTTAACTAACATTTCAAACTTTGATGCACTGGTCTTCATTATGCACAATAATCATTTTATAGATAATTACTTATACTTAAACACAAATCACGAGAAATATCATAATAAAACTCCTTAACTGAGATTACGAACGCGCAAAACTTTTGAATGTTTTGAACTTTGAAGTGGAAACATAACACCACAGACTTACTCATTTCACAACTCCTTTACTCACTGCACGTTAAAACGAAATAGGAATATCTCATTCATAAATAATAATATACGTCTAAATTACGTAAGGCACGCATAACGCTTGTTAACACGATTGTGATAAGATTTTTATTTAAGTCGTATTATCTCGCCGAATTCATGTTTGGATACATTGTAGGCAACATTAAAAAAATAACAAAACGTTCGGCATACTTTCGGACAAGTGACGATACGAGCTGTTGTTAGTATGTCATATTACAACTCACACTCAGACTATTTTTAAACACCATCGCTCATTAGTTTGCTCGATTAAGTTGATCGTCACGTATTTCGCAATGTGACAACAAACTCACACTCAGGGTACAGGACGCATTCAACATGAATAAAAAATGATTTAGAGTGACAACGAGCTAGACTAAAGGGGTCTTCAGTCAAAATGATATATGGCCAGTATAACAGAAGACGTATAGGGCGCCGGAGTGCGCTGAACGACCTCAGTACCTCTACCATGAGTTTACACAGTCAAAACTCGCTAGCGTCTCCGTAAATTATTTGTATGAAATATTGTACAGCGCCCCTAGCGGTCACAGAAAGAATTAAAATTCGTACCATGAGCACTATAGATTACGATAGGTTAAAAACCTAACGTAATCTATTCGATAGTCACTAACGTTTTTCAGCTGTCACCATACAAAACGGTACCATGAGTCACTAATTTGACTGAACCTATCGAATAATACGCTTGCGATAGTAGTAACGTAGCTCACTAGCATTTTGACGTGTGAAACATATGTTAACATTAAAGTTATATACGTTTTTGAGTCTACTAAAGACAAAATAATGTCTGCAAGAGCTTATTTGGCATAGAATATGTTAGTGACCGCGTTTAAAATAGTAACTTTACATTTTAAATAACTTAATAGAACGTAAAGTATAGTAAGTCATCTAATTTTTACGTCAAGAATAACAAACATCCATCCTCACAAACTTTCATAAATTAATTTATAACAGTAAGTAATGTTAGAAACGTAAATTACCTGTTAATTTAGTTATTCTAAATAACAATCCATACAATAAATTCAATAGAAAGTTGAAGCATACATTTTCATGAACTCCACCAACAATTGAAACTGTGAGACACTGGTCCTCATTTTATTAATTAATGTGTTTGAATCTAATTGTACACTTTTAAACCACACAACGCAGCTCTGTGACACAACGTTAACAAACAAAATTACAAATTGAATATACGACCAAAGATTACAATAGTATACTGTACATATACGACGACAGTGACATATTATAAGGAATAAAAATTCAAAAACCACTAAATACCATAAGTAATATACTAACCGTCAACTTTTCTATTTAGTCGGTTTATTCGTGATATTGACTGTCTTAACATTTTTAGCATAGCGATAACATTACATTTTGAGCTTAAGAGCCGTTCTCTCTTCTTATTAGTGGGAAAGAAAGAAACAAAACATAAGTAGAGTGAAGTTAGCTAGACGACACGATCTATCGAGCTTACCTTAGCGCCTACGTAAGACTCTGTAAATCTCATGGTGCGAGCATTATCGAAATCTATTTGATCCACGTTAGCACGCTAGCGAGTTGAACGCTAGCGAGTAATTTTTCGATGACAACTCATGGTAGAGGTACTGTACCTCTACCATGAGTTGTCATCGAAAAATTACTCGCTAGCGTTGAACTCGCTAGCGTGCTAACGTGGATCAAATAGATTTCGATAATGCTCGCACCATGAGATTTACGGAGTCTTACGCAGGCGCTAAGGTGAGCTCGATAGATCGTGTCGTCTAGCTAACTTCACTCTACTTATGTTTTGTTTCTTTCTTTCCCACTAATAAGAAGAGAGAACGGCTCTTAAGCTCAAAATGTAATGTTATCGCTATGCTAAAAATGTTAAGACAGTCAATATCACAAATAAACCAACTAAATAGAAAAGTTGACGGTTAGTAGATTACTTATGGTATTTAGTGGTTTTTGAATTTTTATTCCTTATAATATGTCACTGTCGTCGTATATGTACAGTATACTATTGTAATCATTGGTCGTATATTCAATTTGTAATTTTGTTTGTTAACGTTGTGTCACAGAACTGCGTTGTGTGGTTTAAAAGTGTACAATTAGATTCAAACAGATTAATTAATAAAATGAGGACCAGTGTCTCACAGTTTCAATTGTTGGTGGAGTTCATGAAAATGTATGCTTCAACTTTCTATTGAATTTATTGTATGGATTGTTATTTATAATAACTAAATTAACAGGTAATTTACGTTTCTAACATTACTTACTGTTATAAATTAATTTATGAAAGTTTGTGAGGATGGATGTTTGTTATTCTTGACGTAAAAATTAGATGACTTACTATACTTTACGTTCTATTAAGTTATTTAAAATGTAAAGTTACTATTTTAAACGCGGTCACTAACATATTCTATGCCAAATAAGCTCTTGCAGACATTATTTTGTCTTTAGTAGACTCAAAAACGTATATAACTTTAATGTTAACATATGTTTCACACGTCAAAATGCTAGTGAGCTACGTTACTACTATCGCAAGCGTATTATTCGATAGGTTCAGTCAAATTAGTGACTCATGGTACCGTTTTGTATGGTGACAGCTGAAAAACGTTAGTGACTATCGAATAGATTACGTTAGGTTTTTAACCTATCGTAATCTATAGTGCTCATGGTACGAATTTTAATTCTTTCTGTGACCGCTAGGGGCGCTGTACAATATTTCATACAAATAATTTACGGAGACGCTAGCGAGTTTTGACTGTGTAAACTCATGGTAGAGGTACTGTACCTCTACCATGAGTTGTCATCGAAAAATTACTCGCTAGCGTTGAACTCGCTAGCGTGCTAACGTGGATCAAATAGATTTCGATAATGGTCGCACCATGAGATTTACGGAGTCTTACGCAGGCGCTAAGGTGAGCTCGATAGATCGTGTCGTCTAGCTAACTTCACTCTACTTATGTTTTGTTTCTTTCTTTCCCACTAATAAGAAGAGAGAACGGCTCTTAAGCTCAAAATGTAATGTTATCGCTATGCTAAAAATGTTAAGACAGTCAATATCACAAATAAACCGACTAAATAGAAAAGTTGACGGTTAGTAGATTACTTATGGTATTTAGTGGTTTTTGAATTTTTATTCCTTAAAATATGTCACTGTCGTCGTATATGTACAGTATACTATTGTAATCTTTGGTCGTATATTCAATTTGTAATTTTGTTTGTTAACGTTGTGTCACAGAGCTGCGTTGTGTGGTTTAAAAGTGTACAATTAGATTCAAACAGATTAATTAATAAAATGAGGACCAGTGTCTCACAGTTTCAATTGTTGGTGGAGTTCATGAAAATGTATGCTTCAACTTTCTATTGAATTTATTGTATGGATTGTTATTTATAATAACTAAATTAACAGGTAATTTACGTTTCTAACATTACTTACTGTTATAAATTAATTTATGAAAGTTTGTGAGGATGGATGTTTGTTATTCTTGACGTAAAAATTAGATGACTTACTATACTTTACGTTCTATTAAGTTATTTAAAATGTAAAGTTACTATTTTAAACGCGGTCACTAACATATTCTATGCCAAATAAGCTCTTGCAGACATTATTTTGTCTTTAGTAGACTCAAAAACGTATATAACTTTAATGTTAACATATGTTTCACACGTCAAAATGCTAGTGAGCTACGTTACTACTATCGCAAGCGTATTATTCGATAGGTTCAGTCAAATTAGTGACTCATGGTACCGTTTTGTATGGTGACAGCTGAAAAACGTTAGTGACTATCGAATAGATTACGTTAGGTTTTTAACCTATCGTAATCTATAGTGCTCATGGTACGAATTTTAATTCTTTCTGTGACCGCTAGGGGCGCTGTACAATATTTCATACAAATAATTTACGGAGACGCTAGCGAGTTTTGACTGTGTAAACTCATGGTAGAGGTACAGGTCACCGTAGGTGTAGGCTTGCAGGTGGCGAACTTCGTGCAGTCCGTCAGTCGTCCAAATGCCCAAAAGGGTATCGCGCCGTGTTCCGTACGCGCCTTTCTGATAGATAGTGCGGCCGATTCTAGAGGTCGCCCGGGGGGACGGGGCCCACCTGCAATTAGCGGGCCAAGACTTCGCAAATGTGGCCTAAGGAAGAGGAACACCGGAGTAGTTTAGGGCTAACGGGAGCAGATTGGGAAAATTATTTGAATAACCTATTTTTTTAAGTCTGTAAGACCCCGAAACAAAAATTGCCATTACAAAAACCTTTATAAGCCAAAAAAAGCAATAAAGGCTTGGGGAAGAACATTTTTTTTTTTTTAAACGTTGCCCCACACTAGGATTTCTCCTGTATCGTGGGTGCTTTTACAAACACAAATCTCCACACGCACAAACACCCAGACCCGGAACAACTATCTGTAGGCCATACAAATATTTGTTCCGTGCGGGAATCGAACCCACGACCCGCAGCGCAGAAGCCAATCGCTTAGCCACTGCACCAAACGTGTCGTCTACATTGCACCAATGAATCTGACAACTCGCTACGATATAAGGTTTAGGTACTAATGTTTGCCATAATTTAAAATGCCATAATTTTGTATACCATACTTTTATTTGCCATAATTTCATTAGAAATAACGCTTCAGTTGCCATAATCGTGATATTACATAAAATCATTTTCACTAATTTCATTGGGCATAATCGATCAAGTGTCATTAATTTTAATCCATAAATTTATTTGCTATATTTTTCATTTTCAATAATGTTGTTTTCCAAAACATTTATTCACCATAATATAAACCTAATAACCATGCATGTTTGCTTTGCAAAAGAGGAAATCTCTGGCGAAATGCACAAGCCGTGCGAAGCCATTAAAAAAAAAAAAAAAAAAAAAAAGAGGAAATCTGGCAATCGAAGTGAGGAAATCGTTGTGTTGTCACAGTTCTAAACTAACCTAGCTGTTTCGGTTTTGTCAAACTGTTTATTGTTTAAAGATTGTTGGCTGTAATCAATCATTTGATTACAGACGAAATTCCTTAATTACATTATTTTTTGTACAAAACAATAAACGTTTCTAAATTATATTAAATGTTGCTTAGGTCAAGTATCTATTATGTAATGTGTTACCTACTTATAGAAACTAATGATTATTATAACACATGTTATTATGGAAACTTATTTTATGGCAAATAAAAGTTATGACTAATAAGTTGATATGACAAGCGTTATTAGTATAAATGATAATAGTGCAAGTAAATATTATGAGGGGGACGATTATGGAAAACAATAATAGTACAAATGATTTTATGGAAAACAAGACGATACCGTTCTAGTTTGCCTACCCCCTTGAGAAAAAAGCATTTTATGTAGGTAGGTACCTATGTATGTATGTATTACAATGGTGCTAACTACAAAATCTAAAAAATTAAAACCTGTGTATCGTACGTAATATGTGAACAATTGTATTTTCGTATTATTAAAATATGCAACTATTTCATGGGATAATAGAAAAAAAACTAAAAAAAAAACTTGTTCACCGTGTTTATAATTTCAATAACTAGTTTTATCGAGTTAATCTTTCACCCAGCACCTTTGTAATTTCCAGTCCTCAAATAGTACTGTGGACTACTGAGGAGTACCATTACATATAACAGTTTGCAGCCATGGATACCAAGTAGGTACCTATGGTAACAGAAACGCACTGATCATAATAATAAAATAAAGAGGGAGAACTCTGGAGAAATTGTCTAGAATGCATTTTATGATACGAACACACAAAGCCAAGGAACGTTCGTCATTTGCAGGGCCGGACTGGGACCTGAAATCGGCCCGGGCATTTGAGAGACGGTCGGCCCAGTGCTAGCAATTCCCAAGCGATGAGACGGACGACGTTTTTTTTTGACGTTCCCCTCACTCTTGTGATTTCTCCGACTGTGTGACCGGCCCATTTGGACACACCGACCCATCGGGCATCCGGCCCGTCGGGCATTTGCCCGATTTGCCCGTATAACCAGTCCGGGCCTGGTCATTTGTTAATTTGACCAAACTTTGTTTACAAAGAATCTGATAATTCGGATGTATACCTACCTACTACGATGAACCCCGTTCGTTAACTTGGTGTGTACGTAACATAATAATAATAATAGGGCGCTCAACCTGCCCTGTCTGCGGTCCGTAGCTCCTTACAAAAAACGGGCCAAGTTGATGAAGAGGGTTTCACTAAAGTGGAAAAGAAGAAGCCCTGTTCCCGTAACCAGTGTGGTACCGCACCGAGTGGACCCAACATGCTGCTGCGTCCTGTTGTGCATACGACGCAGCTGTACATTTCGCGTCTGCATCACTACATGAAGATTGAGGAAGTCGTGGAGTATTTAAGGGTGAAGACCAACTGGACTCTGAGGGTCGAAAGGTTGGAATTGCGCCACAGCATCAACTTTAAGTCGTTCGTGGTACGGGTTCCAACCCACCAGCTACAGACCTTCTTGAAAGAGGACTTTTGCCCGAAGGGTGTCGTAGGTATATCGACGTTTCCGAGGTCGGTTAAGCGACACCATGCAGCGAAACACGACGCCACAGACAATGTTACGTGTTTAGTTAATAAGGTTATTTTTTTAAATATGTAGGTATTAGTTTATTATTGTATAAAATTATTTTATGTATTTTTCCTATGGGCCTCAGTTGCCTGATAATAAAAATTATTATTATTATAATAGAGCTTGCTTGTCACATGGTTGTCAATTGTCATCAACATCAATCGTTTCAATCGATAAAATACTTACCTATAATAAAAAGCAAATACGCGTGTCTATTGATTAGGTACTTAATAGTACATTACTGCCGCGGTCTGTAATGACTGCGTTGCTGGCAGCACTGATGATGGCCGAAAGCGCAGTGTAGCGCAGCTCCAGGCCATCACAGCGCGGTCAGTATTGCAGCCCTTGATGGACAAGCTGGAATAAAGGCCGAGACCGAAGGTCGAGGCCTTTATAGCGTGGACAGCAAGGGCTGCAATGATGACCAAGCTTGAAGGCCGAGAGCGTAGCTAAACTAAGCTCGAGGCCATCATAGCGTGGCCAGCAGCGCAGTCATTGCGGACCAAGGCTTGTATAGTGCTTTACTCAAACAATGCGAGTAATTTCAATAAAACCAGCTTAGTATAGTAAGAATTTATTTAAAGTAACGATTTGTTTCTTCCCCGGTCTTTAGCTTTTTTTTTAATGAGTCTTTAATGATTGTGCTGCCTGTACCTATACAGCCAAATTCTAAATAAAAACTTTTTGCACCTGACTATTTTTGAAACAAAACTCGACAATAATGGATTTTCAAAGGAAATTGCTGGTGGCTAAAACTCACCAGCAATGAAATTCCACACAACTTTGCTGGCGCCTATTCAAGTAGCGCGGAAACGTCGACTTTGCTCAAAGAAGGTTGTAATGTGGTCAAAATAATGACCACATTACAAGCATTTTTGAGTAAATTTAATTATCATAGCTTGACGAATTTTAAACAGCTTGTAATTTCATGTTGATTGTCCGCTTTAAATAGCAATTAACTATTTCTCGTATAGTAGCTGAAAAAACTTACCCAGAGAATGTGGTTTTATCTTAAATAAATCTTCTATTAAAGACTTAGTACTGGCCAGGATGGGTGAAACAGCAGGGATGAGCTCATCAGTCAGGAAGTCCCATCCAGGAAAACAACATCCACTGACATTTAATAATAAACACAGAAATACTGACACACGCAACGCACTCCTATGTTCACGAAATACTGTAATCATTGTCATTATTATGACCACTTTTTCTAATGGAAATAGAATTAGCAATGGTAATTCCTTGACCATTAATTTGCTTCATTTAAAAAAAAACGCGTAGGTAGGTGCATTTCAAAATTAGAACATGATTTCAAACTTTCAAAAGCATTTGTTGTGGCCAACGATCTTAATGCCTATTCATAATTAGAAAAAAAAATGTACAGTCGTATGTAAAAAAATGTACAGTTTTGGCCCTTTTAGTCGCAAGTTTGAATGAAAACTAAATTCTTTATTATTTTTAAAATATCATTAAAAATTTCCATCTAATCATGTCACGTATATTGCGTTAATTTTGAGTAGGTAGATGTAAACAGTATGGAAGGATAAAGCATGTATAAAAGTTATCGTTGTTTTCACAATTATTATTAGGTATACTTGTTGCGTGATTCATATGATTATTAATTTAAATGTTATTGATTGTTACATATCTATTGGAAAATACAATTCTAGCATCTAATTGCGCGGTTTAATATTATTTTAGCAATCGACTTGTTTAAAACTTAAAATTAATACACACTACTTTCTATCATATGTAGTTTCAAATGTTTGTGTTATAATTCCTCCTATAAAAAACAAAAATTCAACAAATAATTTTAATAAAAAAAACACTCCTCAATGGCACGGTTTTACGCTAATTAGGCGGGTATTTACAGTCGTGAGTTAAACAAAACATTTAGGTGTCATTATTTCTGTAGTTCCAAAACTTCCAAATGATTAATAGGTAGGTACCTTTATCTCAAAAAAAAATTCAACAAGATTAATTGTAAATAATGGCAAGTAAAATTAATAATTAAAGATAGACATAAACATCCTTATTGACGACGTTTCTGGGTATTCCAGTACTCTAACCCAGGTTTCCAGGAAATAAGTCTTAAGCGGAAATGCGATAAGTGATGGCGGTAAGCGTAAAGTAGGTACCTACAAATAATATTATTTTATAAAAGTGATATTATTTCAATATACAAGGTTAGTCGGAAAGGGGGTACTAAGCCGAAGTACCCATAATAAGGGATAACTTTTGTTCTACAACTTTCCCCAAAACTCGATAGTTTAAGAGAAATAGCTGTTCAAAGATTTCATAAAAAATACGCTAAATTTTATCTATCCTCAGCTATGATCAGCTGTGTTTACATTTTAGGTCATATTTGGGGTCACGGATTAGAAACCCCATTTTCTGAATTCATAACTAAAGCAGGGATGGAGAATTTTCGAAAAAACTAAAATAAAAATTATTTTTGATGGAAAAAAAATTAATCGAATTTTGAAATTTTAACACTTGCTTTAAAATAGTCATCAGTGATACTTTAGGTGGCACGCGGCTTAGTACCCCCTTTCCGACTAACCTTGTATACCTACTCATTAAATCTAAATATTTTCCAATTACACTAAAACATAATCAGCCAATTACAGTCCCATTGAAGGCGGAAGATCGGCGACGAAACGCGGTGTCCTGCGTAAGCGACGAACGCGACAAACGCGATCAAGACAACGGCATTCCCTACTAGCGGCCTATGTAGCGAGACGAGACGTAACGGGTATTTGTTCCACGTCGTGTCGCATCGCATCGCACCGCGTCGCGTTTGTCGCTTACGCAGGACACCCCGTAACTTCCATAAGATGTGGCTTGACCCTTAGCGGGGCCGCCGAAGATTGTGGGCAAACATTTGCTCGGCCGTTCCAGTTATGAGCGATAAAGCATTAATCACCATGCTTGCTCACTTCGTTTTGGCGATATCAGACAATCAAGTCCAGGTTTCTTCACGATGCTTTCCTTCACCGCATGTCAGTGGTAAATTAGATAAACATAAAAAATATATTGACTTTAAAAAAGTCACAAGTCCATAACTTCCAGGCTACCACGACTTCTGATATAATCAATGTATTCAAACAAATCGGGTGTAAAAATACCCTTAACGAAGCCTAGAGCCACGCACTCTTCCCATCATTACGAAGATTTTTTTGGTATTGGACCATACCCGGGAACTGACTGGTTATGGAGATATTGGAGGTCAAAAGTCACCATATTTTTGTACGTTTTTCACGAAAACTAAGTTTAAATGTTATTCTATACAAACATTATCATTTTTTTTTTTAATTTAGGCAGTCTGCTGCGCGCGCGCTTTCATTGCGCGTTACAATGAAAAGCTTTTTTTGAATACCAAAAAAATAAGTCGTTTCCCAGAAATATTTTTTGCCGTATGTTATAGGTCTACCGGAATCTCATGGCATTAAAAATTAATAACAAATCTTGTTCAAACATTTTTAATAAACATACTTATTTTAACAAGGTTTCCTTTTCCATTACAATAAAATTGCATAAACTGCATTTTGTTATGAGAAATAAATAAGCCAGGTTGTAAGTAATCAGCTCTACTGTACCCTGTCTGTCTCTTAATTCACGTAAGAAGAACTGATATTCATGATACAATATTGCAGTCTATAGTAAATAATATATTACTACAGGAAGTGAATAAAAACCAATAATAATTACAGAAATGAAAGAAGCTCACGGTGCTATATTAGGTTACGATGTGGCAAAACCAATGTCCCTAGCAAAACTGAATGAGTGGGTCAAGGAACTTCAAGTATACTCCACCAAGAAGAACATAGTCTGCTTAGTTGTCGGCAATAAGATTGACAAGCATATCATTTTGGGACCCAGTGCATAATATTAGTAAGCACATTGGGTCACCCAACGCAGCGCAACGAGTATGCCCAAGGAGGGTTTATGTCAGGCAGGCGGCCGGTCATAAAACAATAAGCCAAAACCTCTAATAACATGGATTTATGAAATAGATGTTGTGCCGACCCCATCTAGTATGGGATAAGGGCAGGAAGAAATGAAGACGAAATTAAAGAAAAAAAATTATAAGTAGGTATCAAGACTTTTTATTCAAATTACTCTTGTGTTACCCACAAAAAAATTTAATTTCCCTATTTGCCATCAGATTCCGGTAGACCTATACTAAACATTATTCTATACAAACACTATCATTTTTTTTTAAATTTAGGCAGTCTGCTGCGCGCGCGCTTCCATTGCGCGTTACAATGAAAAGCTGTTTTTTAATACCAAAAAAATAAAAGTCGTTTCCCAGAAATATTTTTTGCCGTATGTTACTTAGTTTTATGTACAGTATGCGTAGACTTCGGCTTCGTTAAGGCTATTTTTACACCCTGTATAGTACATTTATTTTTTAGTGGTACAAAGGCATTTCTAGGCCGGTGTTTTCCATAGGAAACTAAATTTTAAAACGTTGGAAAACATCTGATACCATACTTGTAACTGATCTAATAGAAATAGGTACCTACTTAAATAATTAATTAGACGGCTTTGACAGTTTGCCTTCGGTCGATCTGATATAATGATTCGGATCGGATCTTCCTTAAAGTTAAAAAAATTCTAACGTAGTTGTGTAATTAATGTTTTTTTGAGCAATTAATAAATTAAACATTTATAAACTAATAAATGTAACGCTGCCAAATGAAGACATGTCAGTAATTTAATTTTACCAACGAATACCTATTTATTAGAACAATGTTGTTAGTAATATGATTTTGACAGTTATTCATGATAGTTCACTATAGGGTGTAAATGTAATCATGTAATTCCTTCAAACCTCGTGATGTATTGTTGGTATAGACTAACCTAGAACGGGATACATTTGCTTTCAATAAAAAGACAATTTGCAAGAAGTAAACATGTTAAGAACACATGTTTACTTCTTGTAAATTGTTTTTTGAGGCATTTTAGCGCCCCGAGTTAAATGACCGCGCGGCAAGCAATAGCCGCGCATTTCACTCGGGGCGCTAAAATGCCTCACGTTAAGAACACATGTTTACTTCTTGTAATTTATTTTTATTGATTCGATAAGTATCCCGTTCAGGTTTAATCTATGTCAGCAGTATACCACGAGATTTGAAGTTTGAACTCTGATTGCCTGTGACGACCAGGTATGATAATCGAGACACACTCCATGGGTAACATAACTAAAATGCAAACCCGTTTCAGTTTTTTTAGAAAGTATTTAACTAGGTACTTGGTGCTCCTGTACTTGGAACATATGCAACCTTCATACCTGACCCAGTTAGTAGGGTCACCACACATTGTTGCGCTGTCAAGAATATCTAGACTGAAATACTATAGGTATTTAAATTATAAATATAACTTTGTTTACATCTAAGTTTTGACTTAGGTATCTACTTTTAGAACAATTAACGTTTTGTCTAGTGCTTAGATAACATACAGAGAAGTGGTAAGTGCTGTACCGACAAGAGCTCTTAGATTAAAGAAGAAGAAAAGGCATTGATTTTGATCGATAGAAGCTTAAAATCAAGCAGTAGAGTACCTACCTACTTTACATAACGTACACAGCCGTCACGGTATTATTCCCCGGATGAGGTAATAGGAGGTGGTGTCAGCCTACAGTGCACCGATAACGGGTTGTAAAATATTCAAATAAAACAATTAAACTTTGGTGGAATATCAACAATAATCGATTTCAGTAGCTACTTAAGTACCTACATGTTAATCTAACCAATATAAACTAAAACCTAATTGTTTCACGTGAACAAACGTTCTGAAAATGTGGTCCCAGAGATCACTGCTGATGCCGAAGGCTGAAAAAGAAAAAGAATGTAAATTAATTAAATCGTAAGACATATTAGAACTTGGTTCATGGAACTGTAATACTTGTAAAAACTACGCCGTCCTCGTAAAAACGTAGATCTATAGAGATATGCTTATCTTCGCATTGATATGATGAGCTTTATCTATAGGAATAACCGATAAAAAACGAAATATCGCCCAAAATATGGCCCTTATGAATCCTGACAATACTACGTTGTAAAACTGAGTTTGTTAAATCGGTTATAGATTACGGGGCAATTTTGCCCATCTGCCTCACCCTGAATACGTCCATGACTGTAACGGTTTGAATGCTCGTTTGATTTTAACGAACTTTTGGAAACACAGATGTGAGATCCGGTTTACAATTTCACTTCAAAAAGTACTTCGAAATCCTCATGCATAAGTACATACTACTTAAACGCAATCAACAGCTGGCCTTGCCCCCAAAGGGAGACTGACGTACTCTTCTGGTTAGCTAGCACCTATCTGAGGTACTTTGGCACGCAAGTTGAATGTGTGTTCAATAGTATTGTCCACATACCTCTGTTAGGGTTGATGAAGTGATGGTTGGAGTGATATCGCTTCATGGTGTAGAGGTAAGTGCCATCGCGAGGCGAGCCGTGGTGCACGTAGTAGTGAATCATGTCGTATGTCAGGTACCCTGTGAGATAAAACGATATTTATTTAAATATTCAATAAGGATATCCAGCTGCGACTGGGTCGTAGCTCTCACTGGGGCAATGACTTAGACCCCAAGCATAGGTCGTAGGGATCACTTGTTGCCTCGGGGCCCCAGAGCCTCTAGCTGCGCTACGGCCCTAAGCTGGGAACACGCAGGTTGCGGTTATGCGTTTATATGGAACTGCTCAAACATTTTCCACACAACCCCATGCCACACACGGTTTTCGCTGCTGTCGCATAACCATAGCTTTTATCATCAATGGCCTTTGCATGTTAACAGATATCTAAAGCGCTAAATCCACTAGCAAACTAAATAGGGAATATGCATGTTTTTTTTTATTTCTTAAATTAATCATTTACATCTTTATAACATAGAAAAACATATAAATAGGCTTAAAAATCATCAAATTATTTTTCAAAGTAAAAAAAAACATTGAATTTGAGTCGTTCAAACGCCACCATTTAGCGCACGCTTTTGATGACGTCATTGGTTATGTCCCGTGTTTGTTTACTATAGCGTTTCAGCTACTCCATACTTATTTTCAATTGTAATTGCTATACAAATCATGGAAGAAAAAACCTTCGTACAAGTATTGTATGGTACCGAAGTGCAAAAACACTATTATTAGTACACACTGTATTACACCTGATAAAGTGTTTTTTTGTATTCCACGCGATGCGAAAGTACGAAAAAAATGGTGTAAGATGATGAGAAGGGATAACGTATCTTCATTATCGGTTTTATTTTGTTGTGAAGATCATTTTAACGTAAGTATGCTATATTTATATACAGCGTAGTGTGAATTAGCTATTAAGCAGTAGAAGATTCGGTCTTAAAACTAACCTAATTTACAAAAGTTCTATAAAAAAATCTCTAAAGAGCTTGCTTATTCCTATTGCGGTTTTACGAAATTATGATGATTTACTTCAGGTTAAGGAAGATACAGTTAATTATATTGAATATAACATGATGAAACAGAAAGGATAAAAATGTAATCTATGGTTAACCAATAACATACCAATAATATAGGAATTGACTATTATGGAAATTACTGGACATTATTACTTAAAATACCCAATGTTTTCTTATCAATTCTTCGCACATATCGTACAAGCACATAGCGTTTGCTACAATTGTTATGCAAGAATTTAGCTTATCTGTAAGACAAACACAAGGTGACGTGTATAAAAAATATTATGACTGTATTTCCATAACCACGAAATAACGGTGATCTTGAATTTTTTTAAACGAGTCTTTTCCCAATTATCTTGAATACCAGTATTTTACACGGAGCGACTGCCATCAGACCTCCGCAACCCAGTAACTGGACAATGCCGATATCCTAAGGTTAAACCGTTTGTCAGACTTTCGGGCTTCTGACTACCCGTAACGACTGTCATAGGTATTCGTATGACACCCGGGACCGACGGCTTAACGTGCTCTCCGAGGCACGGAGGGGTCTCGATTTGTAACAAATGGTCACCCATCCACGGACTGACCACGGCAAGCGCAGCTTAACCTCGCAAATCGTACGATCGGCGCGGTTGTTATTTAGCCACGAGCCCCTCCTTGTAATGTCACATTTGGCGATTCATACTTCGTTTCATATTCGTCCCTGATAATAACTGCAAGTATGCTGCACATCGATGGCCGATTTCTATAATGTAGGTACCTACGGAGCGTTATTGATTGACACTCTGCCCTATAGCTTTGTATAGTAGACCTTCGCTACATCAGTAGTTATAACAGGTAATATTATTAGTCTAGCTATGTCCTCACGGCTCCGCCCGTATCCTATGTTACTCAGTGATAATGTAGCTTTCTAACGGCAAAATATTTTTTGAAATTGGTCCAGTAGTTTTTAAGTTTATTCGTTACATACAAAAATACTCAAATCCAAAAATACAAATCTTTCCTCTTTATAATATTAGTATAGAAGTATAGATATAGATTATTATAATGTCTGTATTTGTGGCAGGTTAATGGCAATAAGCTAGCCCCATATTACATGAGCCTTAAACATAACTAGCGAAACGAGGGTGTACTAAAACACCTCTGCCAAACCCTTCGGGGAATACAAGGCGTGATGTTATGTTTGTAGTCTTTTTATATGTCGTTTGGCAATAAAAAATACTACCATTAGTAACCGAGACTATTCGTTTTTGATTATAGGAACTGGGGACTAGTCTGCAGTTGTGATGCAGTTGCACTGACTGCATCTTAATTGCCTTCAAACTGCATTTAGCAGTTGCAGTTCCGACTGCATCTACAGTCCACTTGCAGTTAAGATTTGTATCAACAAACGTGACGTAACTAGTGTCTTTATGCTATACATAAAAGCAGCCACTGAACTAACTGCATTATTATCATGCTTGAAAAGTTTTGTGCAAGCTTGCTTTTGAGCCTTGCAATTTTGCTTGCACATCATCATCATATCAGTCCATAAACATCCAATGCTGCGTATGAAACTTCTCAAAGACCGCTATCATTATCAGTCATGAGGGAGTACCTACTACCAAAATTACCCTTGACATTCTGATTGCTCGCCTACCATCGAATCATCACCTTATCAGTGCAATTTCGACCAAAGAAAATGCTGATGTTACTTTTACATAGGTAGTCATTGTGAATGTGTGTGGACGTCAAACAATAACTATTAATAATTGGGCCGTGTTATGCAATAATGTGTCAACCCACAAAAATATGAATTTTGTGTTAACGTCATCTAGTTCTTGTGGTAAGTCTACTTAACGCTTGAAAAATACCCAGATCTATAGTAAATTTAATAGAGCGTCTATCAAAAAAATCTTAACGCAGTTAGTTCTTTTGCTAGCGTTGGGTAGACCTACCACTATAACTAGATGGCGTTAACACAGAACTAATATTTTTGTGGATTGACAACACAGCTCAATTGTGACTCAGCAATATTTAAAAAAATTGTCCTCGAGACGATTGATTGACAATTCAAACAAGTACCGACTTCTTGTTTAGAGATATTACAACTCTATTATAAGACTAACAACTCTAGATAGATGAATATACGACGTCCACTTGAAGTGTGAATGTTGCGTCCCTATTTTCGTCCATTCTAATTCAAATATAGTTCGCTTCTCCTATTTTTTTTATCTTATCTTAAAAAAAACGTTGCCCCACACTAGGATTTCTCATGTATCGTGGGTGCGTTTACATACACAAATCTTCACATGCAAAAACGCCGAGGTCCGGAACAACTATCTGTAGGCCTTACAAATATTTGTTCCGTGTGGGAATCGAACCCACGACCCGTAGCGCAGAAGCCAGCATCGTCAGCATTCACATTAGATGAAACGTTACGATTACGACGTCATCCAACAACAATAATAGTTGTCACCATGCATATTACAACTAGTTCGTCGTAATAGGATTCATAAATATAACGTTGATATCAGACCAGCCTAAGCATTAGAATTATAGGTAATATGTTTAAAAGAAAAGCAGTTCATAGATTTAATGCCTACAATGTTTAAAAGCCTTTAAAAATAGGCTTGAGCGGGGAAAACCGGGAACGGAAACAGTTTAGAGAATGTACCGTAAGGAAACCTACGCCTTTCGAAACTGTAGGGATACCTGCCTCCGTGTTTTTTTATAATTGTCATCATTGACAACACGTTTGGTGTCGTGGCTGAGCGATTGGCTTCTGCGCTATGGGTTTGATTCCCGCACGGAACAAATATTTGTATGACCTACAAATAATTTTTCCGGGTCGGTGCGTTTGTGCATGTAATGATTCTGTCTGTAAACACACCCACGATACATGACGAATAACAGTGTGAGACAACTTTAAAAAAAAAAGGATGCAGTCGTAATGAAAATTTTAATTTGTAGTTGCCTTTACATGACCAAAAACCGACCAGACCGCTTTCCTAACGCGATTTTTACCTAGTTATTCCACATCTATTCGACAACCCACCTCCATCCGTAATTCTACACGGTATTATTTCGGAAATAATACTAAATTGGTTCAGGAACAACGTACTAATGCAAGTTGCGTGATGCGCTAATAAAACGAAACGACTCTGACGTAGACAGAACAACAGACTTCATTCATCATGTGGTCAGATTACAATTCTAATAATACATGAATTGGCGGGTAATTTCACAATACAAACACTCGTATTACTCGACTGCCTCGTTCTGCCCTCTTAAGCAAAAGTGCAGTAAGTAGTGAATTTTGTGAAATCGAGTTTTATAATTGTTGCTTTAGAATACCCATGGGTACCTATTCTAGGGCAGCGTTGGTCTAGTGGTGGCAAGTGCGACTGCTGATAGTGAGGTCCTGGGTTCGATCCCCAGGTCGGACAGTGTTATTGGGTTTTTCCGTGTTGAATTCCTCAGTAGCAGCCCGAAGTTTGTATTTGTGCCTATACATGCCTATTGTGAAACATAACGGCGAAATGAAGGTGTTACCTTACACCTCTGCCCTTCCCTTCGGGAAATACAGGCGTGATGTTATGTTATGGAAATACTCATATTACCTATTGTTTTTGTAAGACAGCTATTTTGGTTTTTGTTTACGAAGAAAACTTTAATTTTTCTCGCACCGTTACTACATGGGACTTGATACTGTCTGCAAGGTGCGGGATGTACCTAGGTACGATAGTAGGTACAGTCTACATCAAA
Source organism: Amphipyra berbera (assembly GCA_910594945.2). Lineage (NCBI taxonomy): Eukaryota > Metazoa > Arthropoda > Insecta > Lepidoptera > Noctuidae > Amphipyra > Amphipyra berbera. Next base: position 15,165,283 of record OU343128.1, on the reverse strand, counting down.
GTGATAATTGCAAAAAGTTTCAACAGTGTTAATGAAAACCTATTATAAAATATCATTATGACATTTTATAAAATTTATTTTTCACCTTTTTATATCGATATACTTAATTTGTGAATTATTTTATCGGTGAGTGCGGTGTGGGTAAATCCTAGCGTTCACAACTGGAGACTACAATCCATTATTCTCAGCTACAATCGGAGTGAACTACAAATGTAAAGTCATGGACGTGAACGGACCCAGTGCATAATATCAGCAAGCACATTGGACCACCCGCGCGACGGCGCAACGAGTATTCCCAGGGAGGGTTGACGTCAGGCAGGCGGCCGGTCGTAAAACAATAAGCCAAAACCTCTAACAACATGGATTTAGGAATTACATGTTGTGCCGACCCCACCTAGTGTGGGATGAGGGCAGGAAGAAGAACTGTTAATGAAAACTTGTCAATTTTTATTTTTGTTAACAAATAACAATAGAGAAGTGAAATCTACCTATTATGATAAATAAACAACATCACGCCTTGTATTCCCCGAAGGGTACGGCAGAGGTGTTTTTTTAGTACACCCTCGTTTCGCCAGTTATGTTTTAATAGTCTAAGAGCCGTGGAAGATCGACCTTCACCCTTCACCCTTTAACTTGATGAGACATATTTTTTATCAAATATAATTTATTAACAAACATGCCTATGATAACTTGCCTATCGAAAAGTTTTCATAGCTATTTTTAATTGAATTAATTTTAATCAATTTTCTTTCATCGCCTTCACTCTTTTCATAACCGAATGAATTTCATTTCAACTGATAGTTTTTAACACACAGAATATGCCTAGGTAGGCTTGCCTACTTATTTCTGTGCATGGCTACCTGGCAAGCAGATGTGAACAGGTAAGTCAATATAGGTAACTACACCGATCTGTTAACCAATCGAAATTGATATCATAAGTAAGATATTTTAATTACAAAACCAATCGTATAGGCTTGCCTGCAAAAAATCGTACATGAAATATTATTGCGAAGTTATAAAGCTTTATAATTGGAGCTATTTGATAGGTGCGAGAGAGAAAGTAAAGCGTCCGAGGTCCGTGTGATAGAACAGGACACAATAAAGCAGCTGCACGCTACCTGACCGTTGAATGTATCCGAGTGCGCATGCTCGTGTACCTTCAACGGTCAGGTAGCGTGCAGCTGCTTTATTGTGTGCTCATGCTCGTGTGCAGTTGAAAATCATTTATTAGTGACAACACGTGCTAAATAATATTAATTGGAATGTCAAAAATGAGTAAAAAGTGCTTTATGTGTGATACAAAAAAAGAAATTACTTTGATGATAATTCATTTAAAATATGCTATTATTATCATTATCAATTATTATTGCTTTTATAAAAAGCCGTACATTCAATAAGTCCCGTGTAGGTAATACGGGGCGAGCCTATTGCCATTAAACGGGCACAAATCCAGATTCTGGGCTGCTACTGAGAAATTCCTAATGGGAAAACCTAATAACACTTTGCCCGACCTGGGGATCAAACCCAGGACACCATGCTCAGAGGTCGCGCTTGCGACTACTAGACCAACAAGGCAGTGATAAATTAAGACAAATAATTATCTGGCGAGATATTAATTAGTGATATTCCAATTTCTTGTCTCAAACTAATTTATTATTATGATGTAAGAGCAATATTAGGTTTTTTCAGTTCTGAACCCTCCTTTTAGGTCCAATTCTGGAATGATCACCATCACATAGGTAGATGTTGAGGCTCCATATAAACGATGAATCGATCAACAATACCTACACTTCTGGCTACACTTTCAAGAATAACATGATTGAATGATTCTGCTGACAGTACTCATTTGTACTTTTTCGTATAACTCATTTGCAAAGTTGCAATTTTAGTGAAGGACTCAGGATGTTTACAAAACGCGATTTGTGCACGTCTCAACATCCACGACGTGGGGATGGGGAACTCCCGTGTGGCATTATCCAAACGACCTATTTCCGGTTATTATTATACCTACCTACACATTCATTCTTTTCTATTACTTTAAGTACCTATCTAATGATATTTCCTTCTTTAACCGACTTCCCAAAAGGAGGAGGTTACTATGTTCGTCTGTATGTATGCTTTTTTTTTTTTGTGTATGTTCATCGATATTTTCGCCAATTGTGAACCGATTTTGATGATTCTTTTTTTAATGAATAGGGTATACTTCGAAGTTGGTCCTATTTAAATTTGGTGAAGATCTGATGAAGAACTTCGGAGATAGACAATGGAACTCCTCAATGACGAACAGTACCTACGCATATTGTGATGATGTGATTATGTTACGAGCAGCGTCTTTAGTAGGTCCAACCAAGTTTTAATTAAGGCCACTAAAATGAAAAAAATAAAAACTTTTTTACAAAAAATGTAAACCGACTTCAAAAAAGAATAAAATAATTACCATATAAAATTAACAGTTTCCGAAGTCGGTGCCTTCAATTTGGTTCAGCGTGGATCAGCACCGACTTCTGAAACTGTTAATTTTATATGGTAATTATTTTATTCTTTTTTGAAGTCGGTTTACATTTTTTGTAGAAAAGTTTTTTAATTAAAAAGTAGCTCTATGACAAACATTACATAAATATTTAAAAAAATAGTATTATATCGTCTTAATCTTATAAATATTTGACACCGATATAATAAGATAAGAATAATAAATGTGTGTCATTTATTATTCTTATGGCAGTTCCTCAGAACGGCTTATCCAAATGAAATGAAAATCGTTCCACTTCCTATCTGATAGCCTTTATAGAAGTGGGTACTTGTATTGTTACTGCAATATAACATCGCGCTTTGTATGCCCCGAAGGCTTCGGCAGAGGTGTTTTTAGTACAACCTTGTTTCACCAGTTACGTTTAAGTCCCATGTAATAGGGGGCGAGCCTATTGCCATTAACCGGGCACAAATCCAGACTCCGGACTGTTACTGAGTTATTCCTATTGGAAAAACACAATAACACTTAGCCCGACCTGCGGATCGAACCCAGGACCTCACGATCAGCAGTTGCGCTAGCTACCACTAGACCAACGAGGCAGTCAGTAGAAATTAAGTTATCTAGAGGATAAACGTGGACTAACTGGCATGCCTAGTTTATATAATTTTATCTGATAACAGGATTTCTATAAATCAGAAACAGATTCAGGTTCGCACGATTAGAATATCTATCTGTTGGGCATTTCATAAGCGGATCGAACCCAGGGCCCCATGCTCAGCAGTCGCGCTTCCGATCACTAGACCAACAAGGCAGTCTGAACTGGTACTGCAATATTGCTCTTATATTGACGTATGCAAACCAAACAGGACGCGTTTGGTTTGCATACGTCAATACATGAACAATATTGCAGAAATTAATCGCCATCGTGAACGCAGATTCTGCTGTCCGTTTTCTAAAAGGCCTATAAATGACTTTTTGTCAAATTTGAGTTTTATATACTACGTAAAACCGCAACTTTGTCTCTATCTATCAATCTGGTTCATATTTTTCTATCCCTCGTCCATTGATATAGTATATACACTCAATGCCCTCGTCAACTACGTTCGAGATCTAGGGACTACTTACGCGGCGTTGACGACAGGGATGTTTGGCATTAGTTCTGGTTCTAGACACATGTGGCTTCCCTGGAACCTCATTAAAAACATGTATGTGTATGTCTATTAACTATCCTCAATTATGATTATATATATTTTTATTTTTTTTATTGCTATCATTACTCTCAAGATATCTTTATCTTATTTTACAATGATTTTTTAAGCAAGTTTCGATGACATTTAATTATGTCAATTGTTTTATATAGTCTAGCTTCCTTGTCACTTTTGTAAATGTGAGAACTTTGTGGACCTGCATCTATAAATTTGTAAATTACTACAATATTATACATATTGCTTTTTTTAAATTTTATTTTTGTTTGTTAATTTTTGTACTCAAGTCTTTTAGTAGGTACTACATTACTCATTGGTCTGTGGTCAGGACTTCATTGGTCTCTCACTATCCTAAATCATTGTACTGTATCCACTGAAATTGTTAAAGGTATTATTTTTAAAAGAGTAGCCATGGAGTTTCTTGCCGGCTCTTCTCCATAGGAAACGACTAATTGGAACCGTGCACCTAAATTCGACGTTTCATAAGCACCTGTATTGGTTTATGTGAAATAAACATTTTTGATTTGATTTGGCGAACTAGGTACATAATTTTTTGGATTGATCAATCCTAAAATACGGTTGACTCGCACAAAAACTGAAATTTTAAAAACAAATTTAGTCTTGTAACTCATTAAAAATTATACTAGGTAAGCTTAAAAGTAGCCCAATAATATGGTATAACAAAAACACCTGTATGTATTCAGAATTTCTAAAGACAACATTTATTTTTTCCACGTTTTTACTCATTACTCAAAATTAGGTTTACTTACTTAACGGTTTTTTACAAATCGGACGGCAGGACTGTTCATCTTGGTTTGAGCGTAAGTACCTTAACTAAGTAGTTAGTCCATTTTATATCGTTGGATAATCCTCATGGGTGTCCCTCGCCCGGGGAAGGCGAGGGGTTCTGCCGGGCTCTTACCGGCTAAAAACCAACGGTGTCCCTCCTTCTAACCTAAGGCCGGGGTCACGGGATTCGCTATTGCATGCACCGCAACCCCGGTTATTAAGGAACTTTAGTACTCAAAATTATGTAGTGTAAAAAGCTCATATTATAAACTAGCTGCCCGGACAGACTTCGTTCTGTCAAAAGTTATTGGCCTGTAGTGTGAAAAGAAAAGTATGGTATTTACTATTTTCCACGCTATTTTTATGTTTTTTCTCTCCATAAGAGCCTTTCTTGTGCCTTAAGGAATATATAAAAAAAGTAGCCGAATTGGTCGAGCCGTTCTCAAGTTTTGCGCTTAGCAACACATTTGGCGATTCATTTTTATTTATATAGATTAAGCATGGTATTAAAAGAGCCACCGCAGGAAGCTGTAGAATTACAGAAAGAGATCGTTAGTAGTTGAAGTAATAATACCAATGAAACAGTGATAGTAGTAGGTATGTACCAATAGTGGTAAACTATTGTAATAAAGATAAGATTAGCTACATGTTTAAACTATTAACCTGCCTAATAATCAGTGATCGGAACAGGTAGAGCTAATGTGGCTAAAGTTCAAGGAACAGAAACGAAAAGTGGAGACTTCCTTACGACAAATTTTTTTTCGGAATATTTGTTCCGAATGTCGGAACATTACATAAGTACAACTAAAATTAATAACGTAAAACTACTATCGAATTCATTTACTGTTTCTGTTTAAAAAAAGTGAACGATTTTTATTGTTTAATAAAAAACATTTTAACAAAAATAAAACCGACTTCAAAAAAACGATGAAAAGAATAAAATAATTACCATATTATAAAATTAACAGTTTTAGAAATCGGTGCTAATCCACGCTGAACCAAATTGAAGGCACCGACTTCTGAAACTGTATACAGACGAATTGAGAACCTCCTTTTTTGGAAGTCGGTTAAAAAATAAAGGTAATCTCCTTATCTTCGTAATCGTTTGAACGCCATAAGTAAGTGCGGAAGCTAATTTAATTTTCACTTCAGTAGCTCAAACTTGTAGGTTTTGCTCACTGAGTGAGACCAAGTAACTTTTTAATTATTTTTTTTCAGAAAGCCGCGAATATCTTATTTAGCCTTGGGTTAATCATACAATTCGAAACATTCACACTCTTTCCCGCCATTAGAAAGAGAGAGAGACAAAGACCAGCCCTTTCGAAGTTCCGATTTTGAATTCGGCCTCAAAGACAATCACGTTCGGAATTTTGTACTAACTAAAGAAATTTTGCAAAAAGATAATTATGTCTTTTAATGTAATTTATTGAATTTTTAACTAATTGTTGTATTTAAACGAAAATATGTATTTACTGCAAATAAAACTGATATTTAACTTGTTATTTATAGTTTAATTTTACTTTTAACTTTTAAAATGTTCCATTTTATTGAATTGGTACCTCTACCTGCAATGTTAATTATTTTGATTCACAATAAATAGTTATTTCAATATATTCCTGTTTATTATTTTATCTCATAAAGTGTTCTCGCTGCTGAAGTGAAAAGTTATGTGTGTTACACGAGAACAACAAAGTTTTTTGCATCTCGTGCCTTTGAATCCCTCGCCACACTCAGGATTCAACTTTAGAATCACTCGCTACGCTCGTGATTCCATCGTTGAAGCGAAGGATTCAAAATCAGCACTCGCAGCAAAAATCGACTTTGCTCTCTTGTTGCACAAATAACTATTTCATACCAGCTTTAATAGTTAGAACTAACAAGTTAAAAAAAAACAATTTATAGGTTTTCATACCATTTATTCATTTTGTACAATTATTGGAACTAAACGTAAACAGAAATCAACCTCAATAATTAAGATAGCAACCTTAAGATAGACTATCTTAATTATTGAGTTTGATTTCTGTACTTAAGTAATGTTACGAAATTGTCGTAAAAAAATTGTCGTAAGGAAGTCTCCACTTTTCGTTTCTGTTCCTTGAACTTTAGCCACATTAGCTCTACCTATTCCGATCACTGCTAATAATACTAACACGGTACCTACATTACTAGCAATAATGTCTCTATGACAATATTCCAAGGCCTTCGATATTTAATTTCAATGACACCAAGGTTTCTGTGCAAACCAAACCAGGTGGCCCTGCAGTCACAAAACAGATAGATACAGAAGTCAATCACATGTATGTACTTCACTTTTCATACCTACGCTTGGCGGTCGCTCTATCTACAACATGTAACATAATTAACGCACACTCTCAAACACCCCAATTAGAATATGATGTTACTAGCTGCTGCCCGCGACGTCGTCTGCGTGAAGGCTCTACAGCACCAAAAATACCTAAGATGCCAGTGTCGCTATAGCATTATAAGTAAACAACTTTTAAAATAGCATTAAAATATAAGTTTTTTTTGCAAGCGAAGCAACTGAAGAGAGTTATATGGGAATCCTGCTGAGTTCAGTCATAAGATGTGACTGAAGGAAATAGAGAAAATAATGCAAGAATACATTCCAGGACACAAAAGAGTAAAAATACGTACAAAGGTATCATACCTTACAACACTTCCCTATAAACTACGTTGGTAGTTATGCTGCCAGGAGCCAAAATGTAAAAAGAGTCAGGACTGGTGACGCGGGAGCAAGCGACGTACAGTTGCCCGTGTGAGAAGCAACTCGACCTGAGGTCGACACCCGCTGCCCTCAGTGTCTGCTCCTGCGACTTATTTATGGTCATCGCGAAACAAACACTCACGAGGAACTGTACGCGCTTGAACTGGAACGGGAAGTTATGAGGTATAAGGGGAATGCGTGGTATAAATACTGCCTCGCCGACGCCACAACCCGTAAGAATTTCCGCCTCAATGGTATGTCTGTGGAGCGAGATGACTTTAAGGCGGATCCCGTTACACAACTTCGGAGGAGATAGGTTCAGAAGAAGCATAATCGGGACACCGACCTTCAGCTTGATGGTATGCGCTGGAAGTCCACTTGCTGACAGGGAGTTCAGAAATTCCACGGGATAATGTGTGGCGTCATCTTGCTCGACAACAGTGTTTATCGAGGTGTAGACCACTTCATTCCCCTAAATTTCCGAGAGATTGCATTCGTTAATTGCTACAGCCTGATCATTTTTGGGCGTCAAAATGGCCCGCTCACACACCCAAGAATTCTGCTGGTGAGGTATACGACTAATGTCCCCGTACACACAGCGAATGAGTTCTTCTAAGCTGGATACCCTGCTGGATTCTCTACCGAGAGATTCTGGAAGCACCCCCTGTCCACCTCTCTCTTCTGGTAGAGTGCCTTCGCCAAGACTTAGAAGGGCATCGGAAAATTCTTGAGCACGTGCATTGCCGCCGAGCCGAGCTCTCATATTAATGGTCAAGCGCAGCGTGCGAACTCGTGACCACAACGAAGACCGTTTCAACGAAGCATTCACCTCGTCAGCCCTCGATCCCCGCGTCACCACGAGAAGCGTTTGCCGGAAATCGCCACTGAACAGAACTGTGACACCACCCATCAAATGTTCGTTCCTGCGGATGTCCTGCAGGGTTCTGTCCACGGCCTCAACTGCCTTCCTATTGGCCATCGTACACTCATCCCATACGATCAGAGAGCAATCCTTGAGCACGTGTCCCTTATCGCTGTTACGTGACACACCACAAACAGCCGTTTCGGCGCTCTCTAAATCGATGGGAATTTTAAACATGGCATGTACTGTCTTGCCACCCGGAAGCAGTGTGGCAGCGATTCCCAACAACGCTACGGCAATAGCAATTTTGCCTCTCCTCCTGACCTCTGCAAGTACCTATGACAGTGGTAACAAATGTTTTTAATATTTTTTATTTAATGTTTTTTTTTATTCATTTAAGTTTTTAATTAGGTATACGACATAAAAATATATTAATTACCAAGCAATAATCACACAGATAAATACCGAACAAAAGTATTAACAGTCAATGTTTATTTCGAAAATGCACATTACCATCTATGAATTTTAAGAATAACTACTAACCTCGCCAACATGATCAAATTTAAATTATTAATTTCCAAAAAGTGTTAACATGTAACTTGATTTGATTTTTATGAAATCTCATAGATGGCGCTGCTTCAAAGTTGTATTTATACTACTAACATTCATTAAACTATGTTTCTCTGCCCAAGTTACTTAAATGGCGTAGTTTTTATAGTGTAAAGCTAGATAATAGCATGGCTTACTCAAAAACAACATTTAAATATGCGTCGTTAGATTACACGCTGTCACAGAATGCGTAAGAATTATAAAGATTCACAGCTCCTCCCCCGTAGGTGATAGCGTGATAATATGTAGCCTATATGTTGACCCGAGCTCTTAGTAATATTCATGCAAAATTTGAAGTAAATCCATGCAGTACTTTTTGAGTTTAGCCCGGACATACATACAGACAAACAGACAAAAATTCTAAAAACTATATTTTTGGCTTCAATATCGATTGTAGATCACACCCAAGTATTCTTTTAAAAAAATATTCAATGTACAGTTTTGACTTTCCTACGATTTTATTATATGTACTGATAATCATCATACATACACTGAAATTTTATTTATATGTGCTTAAATATTGTTTATTCAAGAAAATAATATTACTTTTTCATTGTTAACTTCATTTAAAATTCAGTCTTATGCCTTTGACATAAGGCTCAATTTTCGTTATGCCAATTAAAAAACTAATTATTAAAAAACACGTTTATAAAAAAAAATACACCATAAAAATGGCTGAAGTCGATTCAGTAAACGATTCTGAATAAACTACTTTCAGGATGTGCGTTAATTATGTTACATATTGTATACAAGGTTAGTCGGAAAGGGGGTACTAAGCCGCGGGCCACCTAAAGTATCACTGATGACTATTTTAAAGCAAGTGTTAAAATTTCAAAATTCGATTTTTTTTTCTATGTATAATCATTTTTATTTTAGTATTTTCGAAAATTCTTTATCCCTGCGTTAGTTATTAATTCAGAAAATGGGGTTTCTAATCCGTGACCCCAAATATGACCTAAAATGTAAACACAGCTGATCATAGCTGAGGATAGATAGAATTGAGCGTATTTATTATGAAATCTTTGAACAGCTATTTCTCTTAAAATAATGACTTTTGGGGAAAGTTCTAGAACAAAAGTTATCCATTATTATGGGTACTTTAACACCCTTTCGGCTTAGTACCCCCTTTCCGACTAACCTTGTATATCTATCTCTCTCAAGCGCAAGGCACTCGCACTCTAGTCTCAAACAGTCCGAGATCTCGTGTCCGTGAGCAGTGTCTAGTTGTGCGTTGCTCGAGCGCACTTGTATGTAGATTGACTTCTGTACCTATCTGTTTTGTGCTGCAGTCGTCAACCGTCAAATTAAGTTATAACATAACATCACGCGTTATATTCCCCGAAGGGTTCGGCAGAGGTGTTTTTAGTACACCCTCAATTCGCCAGTTATGTTTAAGTCCCATGTAATAGAGGGCGAGCCCATTCCCATTAACCGGGCACAAATCCAGACTCCGGGCTGCTACTGAGTAACTCCTAATGGAAAAACCCAATAACACTTTTGGGTTTTTCCATTAGGAGTTATTTGCCCGAGCTGGGGATCGAACCCAGGACCTCACGATCAGCAGTTGCGCTAGCTACCACTAGACCAACGAGGCAGTCAGTAGAAGTTAAGTTATCTAGAGGATAAACGTGGACTAACTGGCATGACTAGTTTATATAATTTTATCTGATAAAGGATTTCTATAAATCAGAAACAGATTCAGGTTCGCACGATTAGAATATCTATCTGTTGGGCATTTCATAATCCCCTGATAAACAAGCTTTCAAATAGGATTCTACCTTATTAGGACAGGCTATTTTACCAATTTAACACACATACGATTACTGTGAAGCTGCGATATTTTTAAAATGATAGCAAGTTGATGTCGGTCAAGATAGCCCCCGTTAAAAATATACACAAAAACTCATTTATTAAAAACTAGCGACCCATCCCGGCTTCGTACGGGTGGACATTTTTCCCGTTTTTGCAACATTTTTCATTTATGCTCCGCTCCTATTGGTCGTAGCTTGATGTTATATAGCATATAACCTTCCTCGGTAAATGGACTATCCAACACAAAAATATTTTTTCAATTCCAACCTCCACCTTCCAATTCCTAGTTCCTGAGATTAGCGCGTTCAAACAAACAAACAAACTCTTCAGCTTTATAATATTAGTATAAATGAACTTAAAATGATTTCTATTTGAACATAAATTTTTCAAAAGAGCCACTAAAACTTCCGCCCTTCACCGCTTCCCAATGTTTACGCAAGAAGCGCAACTAACTCCGCAGCAAGCTCGTAAGCGATTGCCATGCATAATTGCTGGATGGTTTTTATTTTACAACACATCTTAAACTTAATTTTATATTATGATTCTTACCAATAAGTACCCCAGTGAGTTGCATGAGTGGCACGGGGAGAAGCGGCTTTAGTATGGAGTACATTATCACGGTTAAGAAGGAGGCCGGCACCGGCGGAAACGCTTGGCGGAGACCGTCGAATGGAGCCTGTGTAGCACAAAGGATTCATAATTAATTATTTAGTATCTAGGGTATTTTTCCATAGTCCTGGGATAGTTGCAATCAGTGCCGTAACTAGGGTGGTGACAGCAGTGCGGTCACGGCCCGTAAAGGTTCAGAGTCAGTTTCCACCAAGCGGAAAAATGCTTACGCACTTTTTTTAATGTCACTGAATAAGTATTGCTTTTAAATATAAAATTCAACGCTCGGGTATGCTCGGCATGCGCAAGGAAACGCTTGATGTCTGCGTCGGATTTTATACTATAAGGCAATATTGATACAATTCTTTGTTCAGTGACATCAAAAAAGTGCGCGAGGATTGTTCCGTTTAGTGGAAACTTAGGGGGCGCATGAATCTTGGTCATTCCTGCGTTAAAGCATTTTAGGGGTACCGTCAAACCTTACAACTTTGCCTATTGATCTAACTTTGCACAGCAGGGCATTTCCACAAAAATTGAAAAATATGGCAATATTTTGTAGTTGTGTGTATAATTTAATCTGTGGTAGAAATTTCAATATGTTGCTGGCACATGTTCAAATTTCTGTAATATATATAAATACCCTGCTGGGCAAAGTTAGATCAATAGGCAAAGTTGTAAGGTTTGATGGTACAGTAATAGACACTCGCATCGGGTGCACAAAAGACTAGTTACGGCACTGGTTGCAAATTCGGAAATAGAGAGCCATGGTGAGGCCTACTACTGCATAGCTGCAATCAAAACAACGTAAACAACATTTCGATAAAAGTGTTATAGATTACATTATGCGTTTTGTTCCTTTGAATAGGTTGTTGAAATTCATTTGTAGAAATTACCCTTTAAAAAAAACTTTTAAGTTAAACGATTTTATCTTGCAGTACCCCTTAATTACCTTAATTAAAACCCCTTAAACCTGATTAAAGGTCAACCACTTAAGAGCGGCGCTGCGCGGCGTGGCACTGCATGTCACTTGACTGTATCACAATACAAGTGCAGTGAAGCGACAGTTCGCGTCATTTCTTTGCCCATTCGTGCGAGCAACATAGAAAAATGGGCGACAGTGCTACGAGGATTTGCTTATTTTTTTTGTTGTGTGCAGAAGAAAAACGAATTGTGGAAACGAAAAAAAAAGAAGAAGATTGCTGATATACCGAAGCCACGCTATCAAGAAGGAGAAAACCACTATTTGTTTCCTCGCCTTCTTAATGACTGCGTGATTTCGCACTTCAGAATCTTCACCGAGCGCAGTACGCGGACTGACGCGACGCGCCGCTTGCTATATCGCACCGAGCGTTGCTGCACTGAGTGCACTGCGCGTCACGGCGGGACATCAAAATATTCTCTCGGGGGCAATTATACCGCGACGCGCAGCTACGCACAGTGCAGCTCCGCTCTGGTGCAACATGCATCATACAAAATGAATGAAATAATATTTTGACGCTTTGTGCCGCGCCGTGCAGTGCTCTAATACGATCCGACCTTAAGGTCGAAATTATTATAATCTTGTATTGTCATGTGAATTGATTTTGAGTCGAAGTTTTAGGAGGATTAGTAAAGCGGAAGTTATTGAAAAATCTGTCGCAAGATTTGAATCAAACAAATATACGAAGTGAAGCTAATTATAAAACCATTTAAAAATCCCAAAGATGCCTCCTACGTGAAACAGAGTATAGGTGTTGCTAAGACTGGAAGCCTACTTAAACACCGATACTTGGAAAATGAAAGATGAGAGATCTAACTAGATTGCGAAGTAGAAGAATAAAGATTTCTCGGTCGCGCAATAGCATCAAAAAAGTTAACAACATTTATCATTAGGTATAAGTACTATAATTAGGTGCCTGACTGTCTTTTACTATCTTATATTAATCATTAAGAAATTAGTCATCAACTGAGGTGTTGTAAGTGTATTATGAATTACTGACGTCAACAGATTCTTGACAATTATCATTTGACAATACCTAATTGAAGTCTCTGACCAATGATGATTTAGATACAGCGGAGTTCAACCATTTATCTCATTAGTCAGTACCTAATTCGAGACTGACTCGAGTACGCCGATTGCGGCGTAGTATTAGTTAACGCATTTTACTAGTACACCGGCGGTATCTAGTTGGCATGACAAATGTTATGGTTGTATCTTCACATTTTTCATTCAATTCAATTATCATCATCTTACGAAGAGTTAACAAAAACATTCCACGTAGAAATATATTCAAGTCTCGTGATAAACCGTAAAATGTGAGATCTCATGCAGAGCCACGGAATATTCCATTCGCAGAGCCAACTCTAGTACTTACCGCACGCACGCATGCATTAGCAATTTTGAACATGTTGCGACATTTTGTTTTTTTTTTTAATGTCGCAGCATTATGCTGATATAGGAGCCCTTTTTGGCCTCGTGCAGGTAGTATACATTTTTATCCTTTCTTTTTTTTTGTAAATATTGTTTTGTTTCTGTAACTGCCTGTGTGAGTCCAAAATAAATAATTTTCTTTCTTTCTGTCTTTCAATTACATACTTAATGCCTGGTTTATACGGTGGCAGTGACTGGACCCAGTGACTCGCAATTTCGGACCCAGTCACTGGGTACATGTAGACGGGATCGGCAGTAAGTCAGTTTGTTGTGGGTTATTGCCACAGTGGGCCGGAACATAGACAGGTAGGTTAGTAAACTGAACTGACTTGAGGGCGCGAGTCAGCACTGGACTATGTTGAAACCAGTTTGTACACGAGCCCAGTAGCAAGTCAGCGCTGGACTGGCTTACTGTACTGCCATATCGACGCTCGGCAGTGAAAACATCGTAAATAAAATTTTCTTCTAAAGCGTTTTATTTGTTCTTTAGATTAATAAACTCGTCATACATGTACTAGTTCAACAAACTTTCAATTCAAATACTTCTACGCTATCTATGAAGTACGATGACAAACTTGTATTAACATTTGATCGGCTATTTTTTTTGCAGGAGACAGTTAATTCTATCTCTTTAAAAAAATGTATATTACACATACGTGGTTTTCACTGCCGACCGACGATATGCTACTGACCCCGTATAAACCAATCTACAAAGAATAAATCTAGGCCTGTAAGAATGACACAGATTTCGTTCCAATCGATCTATTTATTTTCCTCTACACCAGTGATACCCAAAGTGCTCTATATCGACCCCCAGGAGTCGACGACGACCTACAAGGGGCCTATGTGAGTGAAAATAATAATTGGGGGTCCATGAGATGTAAACGGGGGTCCACGATAGTGGATCTCATTTAAGCAGGTCGTGACTTTAATTTTGACTTTTCATTAATGGAATAACCCACATAGACAGATGATTTGTTACTTAGTTTTTATCTGAAAACGTTACAAACAGACCGACGACGATAGTACCTACTAATGTAGATACTGTCGTAGGTTTAATAAATGTATAATACTTAATGTGCGTTTTTTTATTGTTTTTTCGTTCTACACCTCACTACAGTTAGAAATCAGTCAAAAATACGTTTGAAGTCAATAAATTTGTAAAATGCAATATTAGGTAAGCAGAGGAGGGGGGGGGGTCTACCTAAAACTGAAAAAAATGGCAAGTGCTCTATGAAACAAAAAAAATTGGGGATCTCTGCTCTACACCAACACGACTAACATACCTTATGATGTATCCCATGTATGAGGAAGTGTAACTTGATCATGGTGACTGAAGACCCAGGGTTCATGTGGAACACCCATCGATGGAGGCAGTACTCTATGGCTGTCCACAGCAAAACTCCTAACAGTAGGTGGTAGATATACTGGAAGTTTGTGAGGGGTGACTGTTGGCAAGACTCTAGAACAAAAATAGGTTTAGAAAAAAATCTAGGAGAGTGTAGTAGACTAGAAGTCATGAGTCGTTATAGGTTACGGTATCATCAAAACCAAGATGTTTTGATGTCACGAATAATAATCATGTTTCGGGTAGGTACAGTCACGTGTAATAATATGTATACACGTAGCGAACTTAAAAAGCGAATTTGTTTTAGAGAATAAAGTGTAATTAAGAAATATTAGAAACGGTAATTCCTGTGTAATTGTAAAAACAATTTGTAGAATATTTCATAATTCTAATAGATATTTTATAAGGAAATCGCTTTTTAATTTCGCTATGTGTATACATATTATTACACGTGACTGTACTTCTAGCATTTTCCTAAACTATGTTGCGGTTAGCTTCTAGTCTAACCAGACGCGGCTGAATACCAGTATTTTACACGGAGCGAGTGCCATCAGACCTCCGCAACCCAGTTACTGCGGGCAATACCAATATCATAATGTTAGGCCGGTTGTCAGACTTTCAGGCTTCTGACTTCCCGTACCGATTCGACTGTCATAGGTATTCGTATTACACCAGGGACTGACTGTTTAACGTGCTCTCCGAGGCACAGAGGAGTCTCGGTGTGCAACGAACGGTCGCCCATCCACGGACAGACTGCGGCAAGCGCAGTTTAACTTCGCAAATCATGATCCGCGCGGTTGGTAATTAGCCATGAGCTCCTCCTACGATAAGCAAGAAGCAGTTTAGAAAAAAATAAGTGGTAAATACCTTCACAAGCCACCAGTTCCAAATACTGCGTACACCCAAGATACAGTATGATGGGTACCCAGAACATGGGCACCAGGTACCAGGGCGTGTAGGTGAGGCTTTCGAGCAGCGAACTGTTGAAGATTCGACACTTTCTGTACACTGCGCTGTTGACCCACATTTCGTAGTGAGGCGCGATGGCATCCAGCTGGCATAGCAGAGGCTTTGACCAGTCTAGCCTTCCCTGGAACGAAGAAAATAGAAGTTAGGTAGATTGTAAAGAACACTTACGGCAAAATGATATCTATTAATTATCGACCCCAATCAAAAATCTTTAATCGTAATCGTGTCGGCGACGCAGACGTGCCAATCGTCTAGCTAGATAGAGTATCTATAGAGAATCGTGAGAAAAATAGCCTAGGCGTGGGAACAAACCGATAATATAACAATACACTTAAAACTGTATGTAAATATTAAAGAGATTAGAGTGCGAAAAATTAAATATCAATGACAACTTTTGAAAATATTGCGTATGTTTTATTATATTTTACCCCGTGTGGGGTCCGGTTAGAACATAAAACTTCCTCACCACACGCTGGGAATAGACGCGTGTTGTAAAATTCAACAAAATCCAGCACGCTTGGTGGTAGGATCTATACGGTCCGCCTGGCTAGCTACCATCCTCAAATTAAAGTCCAAACAATTTACGGTGTTCCGTCGTGTGTATGTGAGAGCCAGAGGGGTATAGCAGAATCCCTCTATATCTCTGTTCCTTGGATTCGTATGCTCCATCTTAGACGAGACTAGAGCCAAACGCGACCAAGTCAGGAATAAAATATATTATCGCTGTAAAGCTAATGAAATACTAAGGAACGGGTGTGCGACCTCAGATAAGAAGTTAAGGCTCATTTACACAGAGCAAGTTTCTTGAAGCAAGTCTCATGCTATCTCTGTTTTTGTCGGAGAGAAAGACAAAGATAGCATGAGACTTGCTTCAAGAAACTTGCTGCGTGTAAATGAGCCTTTAATTTAAAATTCGAAACACGTTAAAGTCCGACGCCAAGTAGTTTACTATGTTCTATCGTGTGTATGTGAGAGCCAGAGGGGTATAGGAGAACCCCTCTATATCTCTGTCACTTGTAGGGTTGCCACCCGTACTTTATAATAAAGTATTGTACGTTATTTCAGGTAATTGTACTCTATACTTTATGAAAACAATAAAGTATACGAAAATACTTTATTTCGCATGATTTGATTTCTTTGGGCTTTTGAAAAGTTTAGTCATAAGTATTTTTTCGTTAAACGAAATTTATCGATTGGTGCTAAATCGATATCGCCAATCGCCAATGCCACATCACTACTAATTTGATACAAACTGCAAAAAGCAATAAAAAAATATGTTTTTAAACATAATAATAAAGAAAAATTGTACCTTATTTTGATACTATGTACTTTTTTTTTCTTACCTATAATAACCAATATACTTTAACTGCAAAAAAAAGGTGGCAACCCTAGTCACTTGGATTCATGTGAAGCATGCGCGCCGTCAGTTGGGGCAGGTCAACTCAAACCTGCTACGGCGCTTTCCTCAAAAAACCATTCCAGACGTTGCCCTACATTGTAATAATCGCATAGTCTTTATACCGCATTGTCTGAACTTTAAAAGAGATCAAGATCTCTAGTACCTATTTTTCGGCTTTTCTTCTCAGAGCTAGTCAGATAAGAAATGCCGGCTCCATCTAGTCTTAAAAAAATGACATTATAAAAGTGTCTGAACAGATTTATTTACAGACTAGCTGTGTCCTTGTTACCCAGTGATAATGTAACTTTATAACGGCATAAGAATTTTTGAAATCAGTCCAGTAGTTTTTAAGTTTATTCGTTACATACAAAAATACAAATATTTCCTCTTTATAATATAAGTATAGAAATAATAATCATTTATCTATTGCATCTCTCTATTGCATCTATTGCCGCTAGACACACAGCTACTTTTTTTTTTAATTTTTTTTTTTGTCTTCTATGATTTTTTTTGTCTGTGTGTCTGACTGCTTTCGTGCCAAATAAATTTCTTTCTTTCTTTTTTTTTCTTTTTCTCATTAGAGGTATTGACTGATGCATTTAACCCTTATCATAACTAAAGTACTTATTCATTAAGGCCCAATTTTACCAATATTGGATAGCGTTTATCCAAGGAATAAGTCAGACATTTTGACATAATTTCTATACAAAAGCTGTCAAAACGTCAAATTTATTCCTTGAATAAACGCTATCCGGCGTTGTTAATATCGGGCCTTAAGTAATCGTATTATTTCTCATGTAATTAGGTTGGTCTAGTGGTGGCTAGCACGACTGCATGACCGTGAGGTCCTGGGATCGAACCCCAGGTCGGGCAATGTGTTATTGGGCTTTTCCGTGTGAAATTCCTCAGTAGCAGCCCGGAGTTTCGATTTTTGCCCAGTTGATGGCAATGGGCTCGCCCCCTATTACATAAGACTTAAACATAACGGCGAAATGAGGGTGTTACTATACACCTCTGCCTAACCCTTCGGGGAATACAGGCGTGATATTATGTGCTGAAATTAGGTAATAAATAAAGAATTTGGCTTCTACAAACCGGCTTTCGCTATCAGTTGGTATCGGGCCCGGAGTCTAGCGATAATTTGGTGATTATTAACATCGGTATTTAGCGGCCAGGTAAAAGTGATACCTACGCCATACGTATCCGCATTTACTGAATTTTATAGTACCTAGGTATATTTCAACATGATTATGTCCTTCTAGGTTAGTGAACAAATCAACAGGTGCTACTATCACAAAGCTAATGAAATTGCAACTACGAAATCGCAAGCGTATCTCACTCAAGATTTGGAGATAGCTAGGGTTGTCATAATTCTGCCGAGGTTGTGGTGCATGCTTTTGCGAATCCCGTGACCCCGGCCGAACGGTCAGGAGGCCCTCCTCCTGGTTTTTAGCCGGTAAGAGTCCGGCAGAACCCCTCACCTTCCCGGGCGAGGGACATCCATGAGGATTTTCCAACGATTTATTGAGAACTGATCGGGACGTTTAAGTGAATAATAAATAAAATCATAAAAAAACTTTTTCACAAAAAATTTAAACCGACTTCAAAAAAGAATAAAATAACTACCATATAAAATTAACAGTTTCAGAAGTCGGTGCTGATCCACGCTGAACCAAATTGAAGGCACCGACTTCTGAAACTGTTAATTTTATATTGTAATTATTTTATTCTTTTTTGAAGTCGGTTTAAATTTTTTGTGCAAAAGTTTTTATTTTTTTCATTTTAGTGGCCTTAATTAAAACTTGGTTGGACCTAATAAAGACGCTGCTCGTAACATAATCACATCATCACAATATGCGTACTGTTCTTTATTGAGGAGTTCCATTGTCTATCTCCGAAGTTCTTCATCAGATCTTCACCAAATTTAAATGGGACTAACTTCGAAGTATACCCTATCCATTAAAAAAAGAATCATCAAAATCGGTTAACATTTGGAGAAAATATCGATGAACATACAAAAATAAATTTAAAAAAAAAGACATACAGACGAACATAGTAACCTCCTCCTTTTTGGAAGTTGGTTAAAAAATAGGGGTGGTAATACAGTTGGCTGGAGACTTCTCAGGTCTCGCCAATAACTGCTCGGTTACGTAGAACCGATCTGCAACCATCTAAAAGTAGACAAACAGAAGAAAAAAAAATTGGTAATACTGCATACGGGTAATCGTTTATTATCATAAGATAGTCAAAACAGTTGAAACAACACATTCACTGTTACTCCAATGAAGTTAAACTACAAGGTTAGTCAGTAAGGGGGTACTAAGACGAAAGGGTGTTAAAGTAACCATAATAATGGATAACTTTTGTTCTACAACTTTCCCCAAAAGTCATTAGTTTAAGAGAAATAGCTGTTCAAAGATTTCATAAAAATACGCTAAATTCTATCTATCCTTAGCTACGATTAGCTATGTTTACATTTTAGGTCATATTTGAGGTCACGGATTAGAAGCTCTATTTTCTGAATTCGTAACTAAAGCAGGGACGAATAAATATTGAAAAAAACTAAAATAAAAATAAGTTTGCATGCATTTTTTTATCGAATTTTGAAATTTTAACACTTCTCAGTGATACATTAAGTGCCCCGCGGCTTAGTACCCCCTTTCCGACTAACCTTGTAGGTATACTACTTGAGAAGATCAAGGAGGAGTTCATCTTTTTCACCCAGTATTTTGAAGTAGATTTTACTTTCTTAATTATCATTCTTTAAATTATCGCTTAGCAAGTACCGTATGACCAAGTGCTAACGACGCGGAGTGGCCGAAACACCTAACCATAAGACTTCTTAGTGCCATCAGATTTTATTATATATATAGGTATCAGTTACTTAGATTAAATATCAGTTTCAGTAGGTCGCATGCTTAATAACAAAATAGTAAGTAAGTACATACCTGTATAAAGAATTGTTGGCGATAATAATCAGTAGTAAGTTTTGTCAACGTACTCACAATAAGGGTATCCTGCCTTTTCGCCGAAAATTGTTTGGCAGATTATCACTTGCCAACCAACGTTTCGCCGATGTTTCACTTTGACAACTAACGATTAGCAAATTTTTGTATGACAACGTTTCATTTGGTAGAATTATTGTTAAGGTGATTATTATAATGACACAAAACGTTTGGAACATTTATCATTTGTCAAACATTTCGGTTAGGTTAGGTTAGAGTATGACAAACAACGCACGAGCCGAGCGAGCGAAGCGAGCGTGCCGCGGCGGCGGCCGGCGATGTGCCAGAAGCTAATCGCTTTTGTAAAAGGAAATAAGTTAGGTTAGGTCACATTAAAGACAAAGTAAAAAAAATATATTAATAACAATAACTACCTGTATATACCTAATTGGTCCCAAATGAAAATGGCATCCTTGTAAATAAACATTCTGCTACTTGAAAGTTGGCATTTTTAAAAGTGTCATTATGAAAAGCAGACCAAACGTACAGTTGGTAACTGTGAGGTTGGGAAATAAAACAAAATTATATGATAAGTTTGCAAATGATTATTCGGCGAAATAAAATCCTGCGAAACGTTAGTTGGCAAGTGAAAATCTGGCAAACAATTTTCGGCGAAAAGGCAGAGAACCCACAATAAGCACTGTACCTAATGAGTAAAAGACTTTGTAGACTCCACAAAGGAACATTGTTTGTTAACAAATGTATTATAGACTACATATTTGGTATAATAACAGCTAAACGCTACTGATCCTAGACAAAACAAGTTGCCTTTCAGTTTCTTAGAAACGACTTTTTTTGGAAAATCTATAGGTACTAATATTATAAAGCTGAAGAGTTTGTTTGTTTTTTTGAACGCGCTAATCACAGGAACTGCTGGTTGGAATTGAAAAAATATTTTTGTGTTGGATAGTCCATTTATCGAGGAAGGTTATAGGCTATATAACATCACGCTACGACCAATAGGTGCGGAGCATAAATGAAAAATGTTGCAAAAACGGGAAAAATGTCCATTCGTGGGAAGCCGGGACGGGCCGCTAGATTGCAAATAAAAAACTTAAATCGTGTTGAAAAAGTTATACACCCCGGTGCTCTATGCAACCCATGAAGGATGCAGGAGACCAATTCTACCGCAACCGCAATTCTGTTCGTAAAATCCATTACAGGACTTACCTACCGTAGATTTAAGTGTTTGGCCAGACTGGCAGCGCGGTGCGGGGAGCGGCGCGGGTGCGGGAACGCGCGCGATTTACCTGTCCGCAGTGGAGCGCGGCTTCGTTCTGAGCGTTGTCGTGTCCAGTGTTTGTCAAAATATCATATGGATGAAGAAAACTTATTTTTACTGGAAAATTCTTACTAAAAAACGATGTTTCGACATCCACAGTGCAGATCGTGCTTCAATAGCACTTATTAATTCTTCAACATTTAATTTTGAAGACGCCATCACAACAACGCGCGTGGTCAGCTCGAACTAGTTTGAAATCCCCCGCTCCCGCGCGGGTTGTCTCTTGCCACCCGCGCTCTCACTGCGGCCACTTGTATGAACGACCTATGGCGTGAGCTAGCCGCGCGCTCCCCGCGCCGCTTCCCGCGCTCGCGTGCCCACTATGGACACTCAAATGAAGTTCTTCTGTTTGAAGTTCAAACAGAACTCGCCGCACCGCGCCCGCGTTTGCAGTCTGGCCAAAGGCTTACTATTATCATTATCTACGACGTTAACACACAAGCGTGAGACCAGCGTCGGCGTAATAAATAAAAAAATATATAAAAGAAATAACTGTAATGGAGAATCTAATTACACAAGGTATTTTCTACTTTTCCTGTATCCTAAACACGATACTAAATCGACTGGTACAATCTCGAAAAGTACTTTTTAATTTTCCTGTATAAAATACAGGGTGTATCCGAATTCCGAATTTATAGATCCCTACAACAAAGCTTATTGCTTTGTTGTATAATATAGGACATTGCCAGTTAATTAATATTTCTTATCAACCTTTATGCTGCCCTATCGATTTTTTAATACCCAACGTTCGAACAAAAAAACATTCATAGTTACTTTAGTATTTAACAGTTCTTCTTATCGTGCGGTTAGTGAATAACCTGGTGTCAGAGTTTATGTCGCCCATGAGCCTCTGACTTGGCTTCACATGCCGTCGAGAAATATGTCTCAGGCATGCCGGTTTCCTCAAGATGTTTTCCTTCACCGTTTTGAAGCAAGTGATGTAATACAATACGCACATGAAAGTCAGAGGTACGTGCCTTGGGTTCGAACCTGGGACCTATGACTTGGCGGTCCGACGGTCACACCACTAGGCTATCACTGCTGTTATTTAACAGTTAACATATCTACATAAGCAATGTTACAAATTACTTCCAATAATGTAAAACACGACTTTATTTTAAACTTCGATCGAATATTAAGTTCTGTAAGTAGCTAACTCTACTAATAATACGTTTACGCTTTTTCTATTAATTATAAGATTTAACGCTAACACGGTAGAAGCGTTAAGGTCATAGCTCATTAGAGCCACCCGGCACCCGACCAGCACCGCCTCGTCTTGTGCGGTTAGTATTCTTTACATGGACTTCTATGGATTAACGCTTACTACGGTCCGTATTACAGAACATTCCTCAAGTCCAGTTTGATCTTTAATCAGTTGAATAATGTTTAAGTATAGAATCAGTACTTGAGGAACGGTCTTATTCCAGAACGGCAATCAATCTATACTCAGATGAAACGAGACTCAAATCGAGCCAATCGATTGGTTGATTACAGATCAAATCACTGCTTGGGATCGAATCTACGAACTGAGTAACGATCTAGACTAAAGCCAAATTCAGCTGAACAATCAATGAATCTATGCTTGACGAACGTCCTAAAATTAAAAGTCGACTTAAAACTAGTTTTAAACAGAGATTAATGCGTGAGTTTCGTTCTGTAATACGGACCTACATCAACTCCGTAGCGTCGCCGGATCGCCTCGCCCGCAAGCTGTCCACGCGCGGAAGGCGAGTGGACCACGCGGCGTCCATTCGTTGAGCGGTCCAATATTCACCCTCCTTTTTTATAACATTTCGTGCACCCAATAAGCTTTCTTCCGATTGACAATGCGGCGTCCACCCGTGGATCACCTATCGACACCGAGTGAACACTGAGCGACGAGACGGTGCTGGTCGGGAGCCGAGTGGCTCTAATGAGCTATGACCTTTAGTCACTTACCTACTATCAAAGAGAAGAGAGCCTAGGGACACGAGAGAAGAAGAAGATACTCCTAGTTAATTCGTCAAAATTACGGCCAAGAGCTAGTTTTCTATAACCAATCAATGGTGTCGATTCTGTTGCGCACTTTGACAGGACTAAACTAAGGCAGTCTTATTCCAAAACGCGATCTAAATTTAGTAGGTACCTACTGGGATTATTACTAGGTTTAAACCATGACTAAATAAAACGTTATTATAAAATGAAGTTTATCACTAGTTCATGATTTCATGAACTATTTATAGTACTAAAGTTAGTCCACCGAGACCCCTAGTTTTACTATGGACTAAATTATTATTGTGTTTGTCTCTTTCTGTTTCAATAGAGAAAGAAAGTAACAGTTACGTTTAGTCTGGTTTAGTACTGTTGAAATGTGCAACAGAATCGACACCAATATCGAGGTTGCTCAAGAGGCTTTTAAGTAGGTATCTGTCTCATCCGCTCACTCTCATCCCTTGCAAGACGAAAGAGATGTTCAACATGCAGTGATACCTATCTCTCCCTAGTATTTCTTAGCCACGATTTCTTTTTCCTTCTCGCGCGTCTTTCGCCTTCAATCTTGAAGCAGTTAATGGTGACGATTCTGTAACACATTTTGACAGTACTAAACTAGACTAAACGCAACTGTCACTTTCTTTTTCTATTGAGACAGAAAGAAACAAGCACCCTTAGTTTAGTTTAGTCCTGTCAAAGAGCGCAACAGAATCGACACCATTATCTGGGTATCTATGATAATATAGGTAGCTACCTACCCTTTATTAAATTATATTGTTGTAACTTTAAAACTCCCATGGTATACAATTGGCTAACCTGGAACTAAAGTGGTCTATGTAACATTTTAGGCTAAATCCATCTATGAGCATCTTTGAACATAAAAACTATAAAAAAAATCCGGGCAAAGTGTCATTACGTCATCAAAATAAGATTATCATTAAAATACCACTTTAGAATTTATTTGATATTTTAAAATTTTAAATTTCTAAAGTGTATTTTTCGTTTGTTATCTGAAAATGTTTATTTTGTATCATAGACCACTTTAGTTCCAGGTTAGCCAATTAAAGTATTTTATCTATCTACCGATCTACCTACAGTCTGCTTTCTTATCCTCTCAATTATTGATATCAGTACTATAGCGATATATTTATTAGTCCCTTATAGAAAAACTTCGCTTCATTTACGCCAGACAGTCTGCCCTATCCATTATTAAATTAAAAACATAGATTTGTGCCAAGGCCGTGTACAGCACAGTATCACATAAATATTCTTCTGTGGTCATGTCACTGATAACTTGGTATAGGTAGGTATTTCAAGAGTAATAGGTAGTCGCGTAAAAAAAAATTAAGTAGGTACTCGTATTGGTAAGCCTCTTAGGATACTGACTACGAGTCAAGTATCTCTCATGTTTATGAGCTTAAATATGTACTTGAAAATATAGTAGTATTATATGTTTGTATTAAAAACTGTATTACTAAAAAACATACTATAAATCTGTGTGATAAAACTGGATAATCAATCTTTAACTATAAAAAATATCGTGAGTGATATAGTACTACCTACATCATAATAATATTTAACCTGACCAATGTCAATGTTGTACCGAGTGCAGCGAGGAAGGCGGCACTAAGTTAGAGTTTTGGCATTTTTGCCGAGCTACAGAGGCGGCCTTATACTGGAGTAATTAGTAGTATCGCATACAAACAAAACTACTGTAAGTAAAAGGTTTGTACTGCGTATCTGGACGTAAACTATTACTGTTCCAAATTGAATACGAGTCTGTTGCGATCTCCTCCTGCAGCTGGCAGTAGTATCAAAGGAAAGGACGGTTCAGAGCCAGATTTACCCAAGACTTATGATGTTGAGTCACTTCACGTAACGCAACGTAGCCATAAAAGAAGACAGCCGAATTCCCCTGAGCTCCCCGCTCAACTCTGCAAATCACAGAATGAGATTATGGCAATGCTGAAGGAGTTTACTACGACTCAGAAAGAAACTACTGAAAATTTTTTTCAGGAAATATTGATCATTAAGGAACAGATAACTGAAATTAAAACTAAAAATGAATATTTAGTGGTACAACAAGCCGAAATGAGGTCAGAAATAGATTATCTAAAGGAGTCGAATAATGCGAATGACAAGAAAATAAAAACATTGGAAACTGAGTTACAACAACTGAAAACTACTGCGAATTGTACTGCCGATATAACGCCAACCACTTCTATGTATGAAAATATTGTAACTTAAATCCAAGAACGGCGAAATAGAGAAAAAAATATTATAATTGTTGGCTATACCTTTTTTTTTTTTTTTTTTATCGTGGGTAAATCCTCATGGACTATCCCCCGTCTGGGGAAGACGGGGGGGTGTGCCGGACTCTTACCGGCTAAAACCACCACGGTGTCCCTCCTTCTGACCTAAGGCCGGGGTCGCGGGATTCGCTATTGCATGCACCGCAACCCCGGCAGGTCTTGGTCCACCAATTGCTGGTGGACCTCTCCACTGTAGAGCCCCACCCCACGACCTCCTGAGAGGCGCGGGGGGCACCCCACATCACCGGCGCACCAGAACACATGGTACGCCGTTACCACCCCGGGGACCAAACAGTACATGGGCGCCAGACTACCCCGTGTCTGGGCACCCCTGGTCCCCCTGCGACGGGTCAGGTTAGTGGCCCCGCCGCCTACCACTTTTCGGCCGCAGAGGATAGGGAGAGCGGCCAACTAAACACCGACACTCCTCTCCCCCTGCGGCCCCACCGCGTCCGCCATCTGACGGTGGCGGCCCCGTCAGGCCGCGGAAGGTAGGGAGAACGGCGCACCGTAATACCGGCACTCCTCTCCCGCCGCGGCCTCCACCCTTCAGCCGCAATGCCTCCCATAAGACATCGCGGCCCTCCTCAGTTGCGATGTCGCCCAGGCGACACCGCAACCTACTTGGCTGCTACGTCGAGGGCTTCCAGGCCCAAGCCCCGACGAACAGCCCCTCCTCGGGTTCCTCTTCGCTTCACCGTGGGGCTCGAAGCCACGGCTACTAAGCCCCCCCGCAACGACAATGCGGGAACCCACCGGGGTGGTGTTGGCTATACCTGAACTACAAACATCAAACACAGATGAAAGACGTAATTACGATATGAACGAGGTAACCAAAATAACAAAAATGATCTCTGATGATTGTACTGCACCTTTTAGAATTATTCGATTAGGTAAATATTCCTTAGATAAAACACGACCGATTAAAGCTCACTTTGCATCAGACAGTACAACCAAAGTTTTGCTGCAAAACAAAGCCAAACTAGAAACAACCATAGTAAAAATCTACTCAGATCAAACTTTACAACAACAAAACTACATGAAAAGCCTTAAATAAGAATTACAAACCCGTTTAACAAACGGCGTATCTGATTTGAGCATAAGATACATCAAAGGAATCGAGAAGATAATAACAACTCAGTCAAAAAACCATCAATAAAGGATCTTTCCCACAATTATGACACATTCGAAACCTGTGGCAACATAACATATCAAATTACAGACAATTAGGTAACAATAACCTATTCTCAAGTGCAAAATCACTTAAATTTTTCTATGCGAAGGTCCGTACCATAATCAAGCCAGGGAAACTGGATGAGTTAAAATGTATCATCGAA
Organism: Amphipyra berbera; assembly: GCA_910594945.2. Classification (NCBI taxonomy): domain Eukaryota; kingdom Metazoa; phylum Arthropoda; class Insecta; order Lepidoptera; family Noctuidae; genus Amphipyra; species Amphipyra berbera. The sequence continues at coordinate 15,138,169 of OU343128.1, read as the reverse complement.
TCCCTGCAACATACAGTACATGTAATCATTCTCACCGAAACGTGGATAAAATCTAGTGATGAAGCACAGAGAGTACAACTATCGAATTACTCTCACTATTACAGCTACAGATCTAACTCCAGGGGTGCGGGAGTGTCTATATTTGTCCACAATAATCTAAGTCACAACTTTGTTGAAGAAAAGTGTGACGATGACAACCACTTTCTCTGAGTTTATGTGAAGAAATTTTCATTGAACATAGGAGCTGTATACAAACCAGAAAGATCTAACGTCACAAAATTTCTTGAGGACTATTCTACTTATTTACAAAATAAAAACCGTTGTACTTTTGGCGATTTTAATTTCAATATTCTAAAAAGAGACAAAAATACAAAAGAGTACTTGAATGTATTAAAAGAAGATGGCTATACTATATTGAATAAAATTCACGAAAGATATAGTACTCGAGAAGCGATTACCAGCAAAACAATATTGGATCATGTATCAACAAATATAAAGGACAAAATAAATGATTATAGGCTGGCCATTGTCGAATCAGCAATGTCTGACCACAAACAAATTGTTTTCGAAATAAAAAAATGCAAACCCGAGCCTTTAAAGAAAATACAGTGCGAAGCAATAAACTACTCGCAATTATATAAAACTATAGAAGAAAATAACTATGAAAATAATGCCTATACTATATTTGATCAATATTTAGAATCTAACATAAAAAGAAATAAAGTAACCAAAAGTAAAATTCTCAATGCAAATAAAGACAGATTGAATTAACAAAGATCTTCTCATAGATATAAATAAAAGAAATGAAAAATGGAAAAAGATGAAAGAAAATCCTAAAGATGATGAAATCAAAGAATCTTTTATGTGTGTTCCAAACAAAGTTTCTGAAAAAATTCAAGCTACTAAAAGAGATTATTACATTAAACAATTTAAAAACTGTTCCAAAAATCCACTAAAAATGTGGAGACTTGTAAAAACCCTCACATGTAATGAAACAAAAGTAAGCTGTGCTCCGGAAGTACTTGATGGTATTGCGATGGACTAAACGCAAGTATGTGAACATTTTAACACTTTCTTTTCGACGATAGGCACAAAATTAGTAAATGAAATCCCCGGCAAATACCATAATAATTTGATAAATACACTTCCACAGAATCAGAGTCATAGTCAGTTAGCAGAATTCACACCAGCTACCGCTAGTGAAGTAGCAAAAGTTATAGATGACCTAAAAATAAATACCAGTGCTGGTTTAGACGGTTTAAGTGCTAAAACGATAAAACGTTTAAAAAATATTATCAAAAATAATTTAACCAAATGCATAAATTCATGTCTTATTGATGGGATATTCCCCAACAGCTTAAAAATTGCAAAACTTACTCCCATACATAAAGCTGGCAGCAAATCAAGTGTCGAAAACTATTTTCCCATTTCTGTACTTCCTATTGTCTCTAAAATATTTGAAATTCCTTCACCGTTTTTAAGCAAGTGATAACTGATAATCATACAATACGCACATGAATCCGAAAAGTCAGAGGTGCGTGCCTTGGGTTCGAACTCGAGACCTATAATTTGGCATTACTTACATACCTACCTACATTATTGATGCATACGTTAAAAAAAACAATAATTTATAATAAATACTACTCCCCAAAACTATCAATCAGCGTGTTAGCTATCGGACAATCGGACCATCGGATGACATACAAAGAATTCAAACGTATCGCTTATCTGTCACGTAAGCATCCACAGATAATACACCTGCCAAATGTTGAAATCAGGTGTCAATAGATAACCAGGTAAGCACGAACTATCACTGAAGAGTCTAAAAACTGCCCAAAAAGCCGGACAGAGTATACAATGTGTAACATAATAAACGCACACCCTGAAATTAGTTTGTTAAGAATCTGCTACTGAATCGGTTTTAGCCATTAATAATGTGTATTTTTTTTATAAAATTGCTTTTCTTTAATAAGTCTTATAATTGAGATAAAGAAAAATTGAGCCTTATGTCAAGGCTATAAGATTGAATTTTAAATGCAGTTAACAATAAAAAGTAATACAATTTTCTTAAATAAACCATATTTAAGCACATAAAAGTAAAAGGGGATTGTCCATTTAGTACGAGACTTTGGCCTGGCATGAACAAACATTGACAAATATATTTTTTTACAATAATTAATTATTATTAATTATTATTATATTATTATTATTAATTACACTTTCTTTAAAACAATCGTCAGTGATACATTAAGTCGACGGGTCCTACGTATACTGGTACAACCCGCAAAAATGCGAAATCCACTTTTCTACATCAATCACCTTCAAATCACCGATAGTTTACTCATTTTTTTTTAAATGTAGATAGTTTCGTGGTTACACAAATTTGCAAACGAATGGAAATAACAGTATTATTTTATACGGGATATAATAAATATTTAAGATCTTTAAACCACTCTTCTATAAAGTTGTGTTTTACACTTGCATCATTATACGTAGGTCCCGTCGAAGTGGCCCGCGGCTTAGTAGGTACCCCCTTTGCGACTAACCTTGTATAAAGAATTGACGTTAAAAAAACTATTTTTGAGAAGTTCTCCCTTTCTCCCACCGACTGTTTTTTTTTCTAAACCTACGTTCCCGTGGACTGTCTTTTAAGACAGTTTACTTATAGCTACAATATAACGGTTTATATAGTAAGGTAGCTACCCTTACAGTCCCGCCCTATCACTTTCTACCCGGTATAATGTAAAATCTATTATGTTGTTGACCATTATTAACCACAACATTCCTATAGGCATTATGCACGCATTCAAAAATTTAAACAGACTTCAAAAAATAATAAAATAATTACCATATAAAATTAACAGTTTCAGAAGTCGGTGCTGATCCACGCTGAACCAAATTGAAGGCACCGACTTCTGAAACTGTTAATTTTATATGGTAATTATTTTATTCTTTTTTGAAGTCGGTTTAATTTTTTTGTAAAAAATGTTTTTATTTTTTTCATTTTAGTGGCCTTAATTAAAACTTGGTTGGACCTACTAAAGACGCTGCTCGTAACATAATCACATCATCACAATATGCGTACTGTTCGTCATTGAGGAGTTCCATTGTCTATCTCCGAAGTTCTTCATCAGATCGTCACCAAATTTAAATGGAACCAACTTCAAAGTATACCCTATCCATTAAAAAAATAATCATCAAAATCGGTTCACAATTGGCGAAAATATCGAAGAACATACACAAAAAAAAACAAAAACATACATACAGACGAACATAGTAACCTCCTCCTTTTTGGAAGTCGGTTAAAAACAGTATGTATACCTATACATGCAAGAAGCGTTTCAGCGTAACGATTTAGTTACCTATCGACGGTCGGCAGTGAAAACCACGTATGTGTAAAATACAATTTTTTAAAAGAGATTGAAATAACTGTCTCCTGCAAAAAAATGGCTGATCAAATGTAATACAACGTTTGTCATAGTACTTCATATACAAGGTTAGTCGGAAAGGGGGTACTAAGCCGAAAGGGTGTTAAAGTACCCATAATAAGGGATAACTTTTGTTCTACAACTTTCCCCAAAACTCGATAGTTTAAGAGAAATAGCTTTTCAAAGATTTCCTAAAAAATATGCTAAAATCTATCTGTCCATAGCTATGATCAGCTGTTTTTACAATTTAGGTCATATTTGGGGTCACGGATTAGAAAATTAATATTCTGAATTCTTAACTAAAGCAGGTATGTTTTTTTTTGAAAAAACAAAAATAGAAATCTTTTTCCATGCAACTAAAAATTATCGAATTTTGAAATTTTAACACTTTAAAATAGACATCAGTGATACTTTAAGTGGCCCGCGGCTTAGTACCCCCTTTCCGACTAACCTTGTATAGATAGCTTAGAAGTATTTGAATTGAAAGTTTGTTGAACTAGTACGTGTATGACAAGTTTATCAATTAAAGAACAAATAAAACTCTTTTGAAGAAAATTTTGTTTACGAGATTTTCACTGCCGAGCGTCGCTAAGCATCAAAAAGTACCTACCTACCTAATTTATAAACATTTAATTGCTTTATCGGATCTTAATATCAAAGATAGCTCATTTACGATGTTATTAAGCATATCTCTACAACCTATAGGTATCGGCACGTTCAAAATATCAGAATTTTATTTGAAATCGCACCCATTAATTTATTTATTGCTTATTTTTGAAGTATGAAGTAATTTTTGACTTATTTTGGATCATGAATCATTATGTAATGTCAAACTATAGGTACTTATTATCAAGAACCTACCTAAATGTTTTGGATAACCAGTGACCAGGGCCGAATTTAGAGTTGGTGCCGACTCTAAGGATGGCCCTCATCTGGTTTGTTTATCCGCTCAAAAACAAAGCTGTACTTTTTAGCTAGGTAGGTAGGTACGGCCGATATTAATAACCGATCTCAATCAAAAACAAATTAATGTAGGGTTTTGACATGCAATAGAAGTAATTTCAAAAACCTACATCAATCCAGAGATTTTGAACTGAGATCTATTTAATCTTTACATAGTATAAAACAAAGTCGCTCCCGCTGTCTGTACGCTTAGATATTTTAAACTACGCAACGTATTTTATTGCAGTTTTCAGCAATAGATAGAGTGATTAAAGAAGAAGGTTTATTTATGTCCCACATTAGTATCTTCCTTGCACCCGTGCGAAGCCGGGGCGGGTCGCTAGTTTACTATAGGTATATTATTTAATTGATAAAACAAACTGTAATTAAAAACCATTATTTCCATTAGGAATTTCTCAGTAGCAGCCCGGAGTCTGGATTTGTGCCCTCTACATGGGGCTTAAACATAACGGCTAAATGAGGGTATTACCAGTTCCGTCTTTACCATAAGGGCACGTGGGGCACGAGCCCAGGGCCCCCGGTCTGAAGGGGGCCTCGAAATGCCGAAACCTAGTGCAACCATGTATTTTTCAATAAATCAATTTTTAAAAACACATCGGTTTCTTAGTTCAACGCATCATTAACAAAGCACCCAGATAACTAGGGTTGCACAGCAAAACGTTGCTCAGCAGAAGTTTTCTTTAATTTGAGACAAATTGCTGCTAACTTCAGACTTTGTAACTTTTCACTACCATATAAAAACAACTTGAACTACAAGTTAGTGTCAATGTAATAACCAATTATGTTACTGATCAAAACTACATAATGATGTTATAATTCACGTTATTTTTGGCTTTCCAAAAGGGGCCCAAATTCTCTGTGCCCAAGGGCCCCTGCATGGCCTAAGACGGCTCTGGGTATTACTATATACCTCTGCCCAATCCTCCGGTGAATATAAGGCGTGACGTTATGTTATGTAATTAAAAACAAACGGTTGTTTTATTAATTAGCATGTGTGGACTGAATGCAGAAGCTGAAAGTCCTATTGTTTACACAACTTGGAAGAAGACTATGACCAGCAGTGGACTTCGATAGGCTGAATTGACTGATATATGAATGTTATTCATCGTTGTCTAGTCTCACCTGATGGGTATACCAAAAAAGCATAAAAATACCAAAAATAATCAATTTACGCCAAATTAATTACACAGTAATTATATTATTATTACGGTGACATATTAGGATGACCAGTAGCATTTCGTGAAGTAAACTATATATTTTGGTTCATTTCTTTAATGAATGCTGTTTTCAAATATTATTAATTTATCCAAAATTATCTATTTATGGATTTCATTTTATAAAAATGAAATCTATGAATATTTTTTTTTCATAAATTTTTTTTTTGCTAGCCGTATTAATTTGACAGCTATCGTGTGAAGTTGTAGCAAGCGCGATCCTATTCTTAGTTGGCACGCATAGTAGCTCAGCACTCGACGGAGCACAGTAAACTGCTTGGCGCTGGACTTTAATGTGAGCTAGCCAGGCGAACCGTACAGATCCTACCACCAAGCAGAGAATATTTCACTCGAAGATTCGAATTCGACCGCCGCTAATCCTAAAATTCAAAATGGCTTCATTTCTTTCCGTTCCAATTTCTCTGTGTAGGTAAAGGAAACGTGACGAGGACTTTTTTCAAATAAAATTAAAATGAAAGATTAGGCGGAAACTGAGTCACTTTTAGGATTATTTTTAAATTATCAGTTCGCCTAATTTCGGTTACAATATGTACCAAGTACATCGATAATAATTGGGCTGATAACGCATTTGGTTAAACGAAGCCAGACGCGATAAGCAATCTGATAGCCGAAACCTGGCCTTCAGTTATTATTTTTGTTAAAAGTCACTTTCTATTTTCGTTACCACATAGAAAAGTATCACATTATCCTGCTTCAATTCGCAAAAAGCTGTATGGTATGGACACACTACCAGTGCTTTGCTGCTCACGTTCTTTCAGCTGCGATAGCATTTTATTGCATGCGTAAGCGTGCTTCGATGTGAAAAAAGTGTACCTAAGCATGTGTACGCAGTTTCAAAATGCCTATTTTACTATGTGTGAAATACGAATTGATGCCGATAAGTGTGTTTAGTCCCTTACACGGTCTAGACTAAATAGCGGCAAAATAATAAAGATATTGCTAAAATAAAGTTTTTGACTAGGATAGTTAGAACTAGGGTTGCCAACCGTACTATAATATATAGTATTGTACTATATTTCGGGTCGGCGTACTATATACTGTTGAAGAAATATATAGTACGCAAAAATACTATATTTTCAACACCGAACGAAAACTAACAAACAAATATTAATTTTTAAAAATAATTAACGCGCCTTTATATTAAATTTTGAGTGAGGCGAGTTTGTGTAACCGAGTTCCAGACTCCGAACGCATCTACAATCTTTTGTCTTTGGCTCCCACTGCGCTCTATACTAACTGGAGGCGCTGGCAGCACGTCAGTTGTCAATATCAAATTGACAACATCTAAATCTAATAAAGCACATTATTATGACACTTATAATTCAGACAAAACATTGTTAAAAAAATGCTAGAAGTGCAAAGAAATACAGTTATTATAAAAATAAATAAGTAACAAAAGTCTTTGTCTATTTTTTATTTTTTCCATAAAATACTATATTTTTTAGAAGTGTACTATATTTTTTTATAGCTTATTTTGAAAAATACTGTATTTCGCTGAAAAAATGTTGGCAACCCTAGTTAGAACGTCTAGCTATAATAATAAATAATAATATTAGACGGCTGGATAACGTGAATGAATACCCCGCATGTGGTTGGATCAAGGGCCTGATACAAAGTCTAGTCACGGCGCGAATTCCGGCGAATTGTTAAAGAAGTTCCTCTCTCTGACCACCGGCACTTGGATAATGTTCCCGAGGCCGATGGGCTACTATTTTTTATATTTAAAAATGTTTTTTGATTTTTTATAGAATTATTTTAAAATACCTAGGTACTTATTAATTTATACGGTATCAAAATGAATAAACGGAATAATAATAATTTAAAAAACCCTTGAAATTATCACAATAAAAATCTATGTTACTGTCATCAGACTATAATAACTTCTGTCTCAAATCAAAGACAACATTTCTTCGTCACTTCTCTTTGATATCTCAATCATTAACGAAATTATGCAATAAAAATAGTTATAGCCAACCTTGACACCATTAGCTACACCTTATGACCTAGCTAGTTAGACCCGTTAGATACTTTTACTTTGTCCAATTTGACAGCGTAGTAACTTAACAATACAGAACTTTTCAGTGGGTAAGCTTTTATGCACGCGCGCGTTTTTCAAAGGCCCAAGAAGTATAACGTCGCTGCGCTTGCAAAATCCGCTATGGGGAAAAACCCAACTTTACAGGAGAAGCAAAAAACTGTTTTTTTCCCAAACTGATAACAACATTTAAAAACTTGTTAGGTGTTAGGTATGCAGAAAATTAGACTTTATGTCGAGACATCATAAAATATTATTTTTTTGCTTTTTTCTACGATATAACAGATGCTAGGATTTTTTTAAAGTGAATTTGGTCACATAGCGTATTTTTTTGGGTCGTAAATACCGCGATAATTTTCAATGTCGGTCTTCCTAGAACACTTAGCGGATTTTCCACACTATTTTAAAATAATAAACCCGCTATGTGTCATATTGAAGCGCAATTCTAAGACGCGCGTATCGAAATAAAAATACGTTAAGTGTTTCTTTGCACACATAGAGGATTTTTGAGGCCGTTTTTGACCAAAATCACATAGCTGATTTTGCTATCTCCTTAACCAAATAAATTATTAGAAAACAGATTTCACAGGCCTACGTGGCTTGAGAAGTACTATAAAATAGCAACAAAAACCGAAATTAAAAAAAAAACAGCGGATTTTTTAGGCGCAGCGACGATAAGGTGCAATGCACATAGAGTTGCCATACATCCGGGTTTCCCCGGAAATGTCCTCGTTTGCGAGGGCGTCCGGGGACGTCCGGGGCAGTTCTCAAAAAGTGTTCGGGTGAAACCCGGACGCCCATCGCATTGGCAGTTCGTTCATTTTCTATTCCAGCAATTAGTTCGCAGCACACACACGTTTATGACTTGGGTAGGTACGAAAAAATATTTTTTAGTTATTTCAATTCATAAAAAAGTCGTCCTTGGTAAAATAACGTTATCGACCAAAAGTCCGGGGTTTTGGTAATGTTTGTCCGGTGTCTGGGGTTTAAATGATGGCAACCCTACATGCACACGGAGAGGACGAGACGCGGAAGGAACGCACATCTGTATGAAAAAGACAAGCATTGGACATAACATTTCATACAAATCCGCCCTATCCGAGTTTTACGTCGATTGGTCTGGCTTGCGTCTCAGAGCGCTTGGGCACTCGATCCGATCTGAATCCGAGAAAATACAGGGTGTTTGTGAGATGGAGCAAAGCTTGAAAGGGATGATATTTTAGGCCATTTACAACATCTTAAGCTAAACTTGTCTTATATGAAGTCTTTTTCCTTTTTTTTGTATAAAGTTTATGGTTTTTAACTATAAAACCCATCTATTTTTCAATTAATTGCGAATAGTATCGAGCTACTGCCCTGACGCTCGTAGTAAGGTTTGCATCAAAAGCTGCAATAATATCTTTCTCAACACTTGGGTCATGTTTTCCCGAGTTGACTCCAGGTTCCGGGTGATGGATTCCAACTTCAGAAAGCCGAAGAAATGTATTGAAAACACTCTGACATTTGGTAATCTGCGATTCGGATATCGCTCTTGGTACATCCGTCGTGCCATTACCGTCAGCTCTACCATTCGTGAAGACGATTAAAACATGTAGTCACAAAGGCAGTCGTTACTTGACTAACTACCGACTAACTAACTAACTACTAATTAAAACCGAGTAGCTCTACAGGACCCGACAGTATTCCTCCTATGATGATAAAGCTGGCAAATAAACATTTTTGCATTCCCTTTTGTCATATTTTTAATCTGGCATTGAAAACTGGGCAGTACCCGCCCCAGTGGAAACTATCAAGGGTTAGGCCGATACCAAAGTCGTCTGATAAGTCAAGGGTAGAGGAATACCGGCCGATTGCGGTATTATCGTCTCCAGCAAAGGTGTTTGAGAGCATTATCCACAAATACATACTTGCACAGGTGGAAAAATACCTTTGTAATGAGCAGCACGGCTTTAGACCAAGGAGGTCCGTTGAGTCTAACCTATTGACTCTCGTAGAGTTTATATCGACCAGGCTGGACCAAGGCTCACAAGTAGACGTGCTTTACTTTGACTTCCGGAAGGCGTTCGATAGAGTCAATAACGATATATTGCTGGCAAAACTGAGCACCATAGGCTTTGCCCCGGGACTTCTCCGGCTCCTTGCAGACTATCTCCGCGATCGCCAGCAATTCGTCAGACTCGGGGTGTACGAGTCTAGACCCTATCACACGCGTTCCGGAGTGAGCCAGGGCTCTATACTGGGGCCTCTATTGTTCTTGCTGATGGTTAACGACCTTCCTGCCGTTTTGGAGCACTCCCGATGCTTGATGTATGCTGATGATCTTAAGCTCTTCACAGAGGTTAAGTCTGATGCAGACTGTATAGCTTTGCAGCAGGACGTCGATACTGTATACCAATGGAGCCATGAGAACCGGATGGAATTCAACCCCACTAAATGCTACGCAATGTCTTTCGGTCGAGGGCGGCACCCAATATGTTACGATTATAAAATTAATGGCAATAGCGTAACTCGTCCAGCAACCATGAAGGACTTGGGAGTCACGTTCGATCGCAAATTAACATTCCACGATCACATAATAGCTCTGGCAAAAGAGTCTTTTAAGCGTTTGGGTTTCATCCTTAGAAATTCTCATGACTTTCGTAACCACCATGTGATACGGTTAATTTTTGGGGCATTGGTACGGTGCAAGCTAGAAAGTGCTGCGTGTGTGTGGAATCCACACGAGAGCACATACGCTCTTCTGCTTGAAAAGGTACAAAAAGCCTTCCTCCGCTATCTATACAAGCGCGTCAACGGTTACTATCCGTTTATGTATCCAACAAAATTTCTTTTGGGTTGTCTGGGGTATAACTCCTTGGAGGTCAGACGGGAAAGTCACCAACTTATAGTTATGTGCAAAATCCTCAGGGGAAAAGTTGATGCACCTGATCTGCATGATGGGCTGTGTCGATTTTTTGCTCCCAACAACTATCGACGTAGCAGAAGGCACAAGTTGTTCGCCGTGCCGTCGTGTCGCACCGTTGCGCGCGCTAATTCGCCCATACCACGCACCCTCATCGCACTCAACGCTCTCCTGTACGCCAATCCTGACTGTGATTTGTTTGCGGATGGATGGCCGAATATATTGTTAGAGTGTTTGCGTTTCTGCGAGAAGGATGTATGACTGTGTGTAAATTAATGTTATTTTTATTTCTTTGAAATACCTTTTTAAACTGTATTTTGTCATTGTCTTTAATTGTTGTAATTGGTGTGCTAATACCGTTATAATTAAAGTAAATAAATAAATAAATAATAATAAATAATAATAACTGCGAGTCCGAAGATGCGACGAACCCGCCCGACTACTCGTGTACTGATTCTGACTACTGTGAATAAATAACGACTTTATGTCCTTAGTAACTAAGCAGATTTTTCTATTGAATAAAACTCAATTCACTAAGCGCTACCTGGAAGTCGAAAGAAGGTCTAGTATTTTTTCGCCGCGCGGCGACTTTTGTTATGTGTGTTCCCGGAAATTGATTCATGCACGTGCTCCATAATTCTAAGAATTTATCAGTTATCAGTTGTAACTTCAAACAATAGTGCATTAGCAAAAACGTAGCATTACTTTGGTTTGTTTAAAAAATTTAAATATCTATCCTCAATTTGCTTTGTACCTACACCCAAATTCCAGGAGTTGATGAAAAGTTGATGAAAGAAAGGGGAAAACTAAGCATGTTTTTTAAAAGGCTTGAACAACTGAGGCTACTTTTTATTTATTTTTATTTTGCCATAAACATAACATTTTCTTAATTTTTTTTAATGTTTCTTAAACTTGAATATGCGAAGGATTCTATAGTCACACATTACATAAATAAACAATGAATAAAAATAATAAGATAACGACTTTTACTAGACACTATTAGCAATTAATAGAAAAAAAGAAAGTTAAAAACCTTAAACTTTCAACAAAAAAAAGGAACAGACTTCGTCTAAGACAAGTTTAGCTTAATATGTTGGAAATTGCCTATAACAGGGATTCCCAAACTGGGTTCTGCGGAACCTAGGAGTTCCGTAGAATAGTCATCAGGGTTCCGCCAAAATTGTTTATTAGCTATTAAATAATACCACGATAAATTTCAGTGTTGATTTGTAATCATTTGATATGGGGTTCCATAAAATAAAAGGTATTTGGTTGGTGTTCAGTTATCTTTAAAGTTTAGGAACCCCTGGCCTATAATATCACCCCTTTCAAGCTTTGCACCCATCTCCCAAATACCCTGTATAATCCGAGTAAACTCGGCTGCAAATTTATGAAATTCGGAGCATATATAGTGGACAACCGTTCATACAAATAGTTATTGCAGCTTTTTCGGATCGTATTTTCTCGGATTCGGATCTAACACAGTATACAATCGCTTTTACGTCGTGTTAAAGCTAGTTATGGCCGCCAATACACTTGTAAGTTGCTTCCGTAAAATTTATGTAAGTGACTTATGATAATTAATTCGACATTACAAATCAGTCGATAAGCTACTACACAAGAGAGTTTACATTTTAATTTACAGTTTTAGTTTTTAGTTTACAGTTTGCAAATTTATCGTAAGTTAATTACGTAAGGGACTTGCGTGAGGAAAACTTACAGGTGTAAAGCCGGCCTAACTAAAGGTCTACGATATCTTACTTTAAAAAACATGTACACAAACCTCAAGCTCCTCCAAAAACTTCACTTCCTCAACATTCCTGGTATTCTCATCACTTGTGATGATCCGTCCATTCTTACTCACTTCACCGGTCAAGTTCACATCCTTCAACTCATCACCATCCAGTTTAAAGTCGTTCATCATGTGGTACGCACTGTTACTGTGGCCAAATTTCTGCATCGCTTGCAGTACACACTTGCCTTTATAGTTTTTAAGCGTATTCATACCGCCGGGGTGGTCACGCATGAATTTCTTTATGTCATAATGTTCACCCTCGAATTTGACCGGGAATAGTTCTCGCACTTCGTCCATGGCGTTGGCACCAACCGCGCTCGCGAGCCAACTTTAACCGACTAAAACGCGTTATCAGCCGCCCTGTCCCGTGTGATATGAACAGATGTTTCAGCGCGCCTACCACTGGTGCGTGCAAACTGATCATGGACGCGCCGCGCTACCTCGCCGATTAGCATAGACTATAAATTCTCGTAAGAAATTAGTGGCGCGCCTAATTGCCCTGACTATTTTACGAATATAGTTAGTAAGTATTAATTATGATAAGTAGTTGTGTGAGCTACGCATTCGTTTGTGGTCGGGACGTGACTGCTCGTAGTGCTCGCTGACTGCTCTTTCTACGCGACTGAAGTGCGTGCTTTTGAATGCGAAGGCTGTCACGATGTTGCGAACAGTTTTTTTGTAAGCGAAGACAAACAATATACTTAATAAGTTTCTCAGAAAAAATGTGGCGAATAGCATCTTGCATACAGCAAGGGTTTGTGACGGGTGGTGGCTGACTGGCGGGGGTCCGGGGCTATAAAAGGTCGGGCGCACTGCAGATCGCCCCTCTCTCGCGCCGCTGCAGTTAGGCGATTCGCACACTGCACCGCATCACGCAGCGTAGCGCGGGAGTGCGTGTTCTTACGTTGTTTGCAAGTATCTGTGCTTGTATAGAAAACACGCGTAGTGCAACATACAGAAAACGCATTCACGCGCAGTGTTGTGGCTCCGTCGCCACGCACCCTGCAGCGTAGCGCGGGGCAGTATGTGTTTCGCCTTACCCAGTTAAGTGCCACACCTGCTGAAGAAGACCTGGACTCCTCGCATTGTACGAACCACGCCCTGTTGTTCTCTTTGTAAATTCATAATTAAATATAGATAGTGTACGATTACAAGTGTTATTCTTTATCCTCCCGTAAGTACACGCCTGCTAAATTTTATGTGCACATGCTAGTCGAGGGCTTGACTCCTAAAGCCACCCTAAAGTATTACATTGGCGCCCAATTTAATAGGTCAATGCGAGGAATTCAGGTATTCTTTTCTATATTCTTTTTTCTTTTTCTGTGTGCCCAGGAATAACCTATTTGTTTTTTCTTTCACTCTGTGCAAAGCACGTGCTTAATACCCACAATTTAAGTGTTTTGCGTTAAAACTAACTATTTTATAATACGGTATTGTATTAATGATCTACGCGTATCGAGCGACGATCTCGCACGAAGAACCGGTTTGAGTTTTTTCTAATCTACCTTCCAGAAAGTTCTACTGAACCGCGTGTTCTATTTTTTCTGTAATGGTAATTTAATTCCTGGACGTTTATTGTGTGATATAATTTTTTTTTCTGCTGTTATTCAGCAGGGATTTGGTGTTCTGTTTTTTTTTTCTTACTCTCTTGTAATTACATAAGCATATCCACTTTCAAGAATAATGGCTTATGAAATTAACTTAAAACAAAAGACCGAGTTCTTGTTGCATCATTGTTGTCATAGACTAAATAAGGTGGATCCCGGCGTCCTTGATATTGAGAGAATTAAGTCTGTGTGGTCAATTTCAATAATCACTATAGTTTGTTACAATCGGCCTCGAGGCATGTGTTGCAGTCAGATTGCTCAGGGTAGTATTGGTTGTACATAACTACGATAGAAACTTTTTTTTCGGAACTTAGTAAATAAAGGTTCTTAAACTACTTAATTAATTACTAATAATGAAATGAACTATTGAATGATATTAATGATCTAAACTATAATTTAACTTGAAGTAATTTATTATATCTATTATAAATGTTTACTAAATTGTTGGTCTACCCCAATAGTTTATAAAAATGATGGTCTACCCCATTTATTATTAAATCTAACTACTATGACTATCGGCCCATATTATAGTGTATAGTCTATGATCGGCCCTACCCCGATAGTTGTTTTACCAATGGCCCTACACCATTGGTATTCTTTATAGCGGTTGCAACTCTTTAAATAAGCCCTTGCATGAGTTTTTGGTCTTTTACAGAGCGGATGCAACTCTTTAAATAAGCCCTTGCATAAACTAAAAACATAACTCATATTTATCTATCTTTCTTGATCTTCTACAGATCAAAAATAATGGTTGATGTAGTTTTAAAAAAGCTGAATTATTATTAGGTCTTTATTTTTGTTCAGTCTTGTCCGGATTATTCTGAATCCTTTGAAATCCATACGGATGCTAGTGACTATGGAATAGGAGCTGTTCTCTGTCAGATTCTGAATGGAGAGGAAAGAGTCAGGATATTGTAGTAACTCTCTTACTAATCAAGAAAAGAATTACACTGCCACAGAGCGCGAAGCTCTTGCTGTGCTTTCTGCAATAGAAAACTGGCGTTGTTACGTGGAAAACGGTAAAAAGTTTATCGTATATACTGACCAGGCTGCGCTAAAATTGTTTCTAACTCTAAACAACCCTACTGGTCGTTTATCTAGATGGGGAGTTCGTTTATCTTCCTATAATTTTGAAATACGTCATCGTCGCCGCGTCGTGGTGCTGATAATGATTATTATGATTCGTTATTGTTTGCTACCGCCACGAGCGCCGACCGGCCGAGGCGTTAACAAATATCAAACCTATGAGTTACTTGTTGTTTAGAGTGTACTTAGTATTATAACTTTATATTATCTTTCCATCATTTAGTAGTCTGACTGTAACTTACAACTTGGTTTAATTGTATCTTCTGGCAGTGCTTGCTCGATTAGTAGTTTAGTAATTTAGTTTGACATTTTTCTATCAACTTATTCTTATATGACGTCACCTATTATGTATAGCCTTAGCGCGTCTTGCTATAATGCGGGATCTCGCATCTTGTTGTTTGTGTACGGTCTAACCACTTATGTCTGTGTGTCGGCCTTTTGAATGAATAGTATGACTGGTTATCCTAGGGCGCCGTTGCTTGCGTGAAGTATGTATGTTGTAGGGTTATACATATATGGTACAATACAATACAATACAATACAATACAATACAATACAATACTCTTTATTGTACACAAAACAAACAAGAAACATTACTATAAAAATAGAGATGTACAATGGGCGGTCTTATCGCACTAGGCGATTTCTTCCAGACAACCTTTGGATGGACATGAAGTGCAAGAAAAAGAAAAGAGAGAGGTAGTTCACAGTGTAACAATTAATTAGGAGACATTAAATTATGTACGTTAAATAAACCTAAAAACACAAATAAATAAATATTATAATTATACAATAAATATATATATATATAAATATATATAGTGTAATGTGTATGTAATACATAATTTAAACAGACAATAAATAACTATACATAAAGATGCAAAAGATGGTATGTACCTAGTTGTATATTTTTTTATTTTAAGATCCTAATGCTGTTATCCTCTACTGTTTCAGGGAAACTTCGACGAGCTGCTAGCCACATACCTCTTCCAGACCAGAGAATTTTCCTTAGGGAAAATTCTGGCCTAACGAGGGGGGTATGTGACGGGTGGTGGCTGACTGGCGGGGGTCCGGGGCTATAAAAGGTCGGGCGCACTGCAGATATCCCCTCTCTCGCGCCGCTGCAGTTACCCAGTTAAGTGCCACACCTGCTGAAGAAGACCTGGACTCCTCGCATTGTACGAACCCCGCCATGTTGTTCTCTTTGTACTCTTTGTAAATTTTAATTAAATATATATAGTGTACGGTTACAAGTGTTATTCTTTATCCTCCCGTAAGTACACGCCTGCTAAATTTTATGTGTACATGCTAGTCGAGGGTTGACTCCTAAAGCCACCCTAAAGTGTTACAGGTTGTAAAAACACGTATTATGTTTTTTTTGTAATATAAGACAAGAACTAAACTGTAGATTATTTTAATAACACGAATAACAACATAAGCAGTGATAGCCTAGTGGTGTAACCGTCGGACTGCCAAGTCAAGTTCTAACCCAAGGCACGCACATTTCGACGGTCCCTACCTATAGGTAGGTACTATCAAAACTACAAAATCACAGTTTTTATTTTATTATGTATGTACCTACACCTTTTACGCGGAGATTTATAATCCGATTTACGTGATTCTTCTTTAGTTTGATGCGGCATAGTTGCCATTTGGTCTCATAAAAAAATATTATTTTATAACCTTTAAGACAACATAATTTCACACATTTTAAGCAGATAAAATAAAAACTGCGATTTTGTAGTTTTGATAGTGTAGGTAGGTACCTACGTAGGGACCGTCGATTTATCTTTTCGGATTAATGAGCGTATTGTATAATTATCACTTACTTAAAAACGGTGAAGGAAAATATCGTGAGGAAACCGGCATGCCTGAGAGATATTTCTCAATGGCATGTGTAGCCAAGTCAGAGGCCCATGGGCAGCATGAACTCTGACATCAGGTTAGTCACTAACTACACGAAAAGAAGAAGATAACACGAAGCCAGCACATGCTTCCACTTTTTGGTAGAAGCAGTAGAGAACAAAAGTACGTCTGTGTTGATTAACGTTCATCATGATGCCGAAAGACATTCGCTGCTGATTACTGGACACACGTAGGACTTCTTCTGTATCGTAGTTTTGATAACGGGCATAAATCCCACATGCACCTAGACCACTTCCTCCAGGCCATACAAATCTCCTTGCATAAATCAAACCTGCGGTCCGAAGTGCAGAAGGCATCGCTGGAAAATCCAAATGGATGTCCCTCGCCCAGGGAAGGAGAGGGGGTCTGCCGGATTCTTACCGGCTAAAAACCAACGGTGTTCCTCCTCCTGGCCGTTCGGCCGGGGTCGCGGGATTCGCAAAAGCATGCACCGCAACCCCGGCAGAGTGCAGAAGGCCTAGCGTTCCGCTATTTTCCCAATCACGCCAATTAAGTAGGTACTTTTCTCACGAATAACTACCTATATTAAAATATTGTTAATCTTATAATAATATAATAATAAATAGTTTATTTGTACACAAAACCAAATAGTACAAGGTAGTCTTATGATTAGGTTGTACAACATTGACACAGTTTATAGCTGAATATAGGTTAGCTTTCAGCGGATTGCAATGTCAGCTAATCCAAAAGCACCATGAATGACAATCATAATTTACTTCCAGTAATAAACTAGACCAAGACGTAAACTGTGCATGATTTACGATTCAGTGTAGCGCCACCCATGCCGTAATTACGCGAAACTTCGGTGGCTATACTTTTTATGACGGCAAGACGCCACGTAGTTCCACGAGTGACAATGGTGTCGATTCTGTAGCACATTTTGACAGTATTAAACTCAGACCCGCACTGGCTATACGGGCAAATCGGGCGAATGCCCGATGGGCCGGTGTGGCGTGATGGGCTGGTCAGACAGTCGGAGAAATCGAAAGAGTGAGGGGAACGTCAAAAATAAAAGGTCGTCCAACTATCGCCTACCGCTGTTTGTAAATGCACCCCAAGATACAGGAGAAAGAGTGAGGGGAGTGTCTAAAAAAAAACCTTGGGAATGAAATTTTTTTTGCCAGCACTGGGCCGACCGTCTTTCAAATCCCCGGACCGATTTCAGGTCCCAGTCCGGCCCTGGTTAAACTAGACTAAACTCAACTGTCTTTCTTTTTCTATTGAAACAGAAAGAAACAAACACCCTTAGTTTGGTTTAGTCCTGTCAAAGTGCGCAACAGAATCGACACCAATATTTAGGTATGTACATCCAGAGTACCCTTTACAGTCAGTCTCGCTACCAACCTTGCTCTCTGGCTAATCTTCTCACCACGGCATAACCTATTCTTGTATAGCTCATGCGAGAGAAGAAATACCAAGTAACACCAGCCTGGTGTGTCGCGGGTAATTTAAAAAAACATTGCACGTATAATCACACCAAAATTGCGTCACGTATTTTCTTTACCTACTTCTATTCAATGTAACTACCTAAGAACAACAAGTAAGACATGACGCTAAACAAAGCTAGAAGAACAATCATTCATTGCACGGCCAACAGTGACACAGTTGTCCTCGAAAGAATAAGCAGATCGTCTTCTTTTCGTGTGGTTAGTGACTGACCTGGTGTCAGAGTTTATACTGCCCATGGGCCTCTGATTTAGCTTCACATGCCGTCGAGAAATATATCTCAGGCATGCCGGTTTCCTGTGTGATAAATATACAATACGCACATGAATCCGAAAATTCAGAGGTGCGTGCCTTGGGTTCGAATTCGAGACCTATGTCTTGGTAGTCCGACGGTCACACCACTAGGCTATCACTGCTCAAAGCAATAAGCACATCAGTATCTACAATAGGATAACAAAAACAGTTTGGAACCTAATACGAGTGAAAACGAGCCGGGATTTAATCTCGGGAACTGAAAAATTCCTTCCAAAATCTCAAACGCACGCACCACGCATGAGACGCATCAAAATCCTGCGAGGAGACCCTAAAGTCTATTTGGCATTTGGCAGTGAGTGAGATGGGGTTTAAGAAAAACATTTAAAGCCGAAATAAATGGGACGGAGGAGATACGACTGTGTACATTAATGTATGCCGAGTCAAAAGCTTCAGACCTGATTTCCATTCGGGTCGAGTACTCATAGTGTTACCGCTGTAAATAATTGATTGATATGATTGCAGCGGAGTGCCGACTGCAACGTCAAAGTAGCGTCTCGGCCTTGGCCGCTACATTAATGATTCATGTTTTCCACTATTAGCATTCTGGGTTACTGGGTGTGCCAACATTTTGATGTATGATAACATTGTTGTTATATTATCATATCAGCCAGTAAACGATACAGAACGATGACATCAAGTTTTTACAGAGAAACTTACCGTGCTATATCAGTTTACGATGCGTCAGAACCAAAGTCCCTAGCACAACTGAATGGAGGTCGAGGGACTTCAAGTATACTCCACCAAGAAGAACATGCTTAGTTGTCGGGAATAAGATTGACAAGCATATCATTTTGGGACCAAATGCATAATATCAGCGAGCACATTGGGTTATCCGCGCGACGGAGTATTCCCAAGGAGGGTTGATGTCTGGCTGGCGGCCGGTCATAAAACAATAAGCCAAAACCTCTAACAGCATGGATTTATAAAATACATGTTGTGCCGACCCCGCATAGTGTGGGATAAGGACAGGAAGAAGAAGAAGATCAGCCAGTAAACACCGTTGAACAGGCGTGAAGCACAACATCTACAAGCAAGTTATTGGAGGCAGTCCTTGCTTACCTGTTTACGCTGAAAGCAAGTTTTGTTAAAACCTTCAAGGGCAGATTGCGGCAAGTTAATGAATCTTCCAGAAGTCGCCTTGCGCAATAACTTGTTGGTGGATTTTGCGCTTCAAGCTCCGTCCCTTCCACAAAGAAATTCTTAAATAGGTATCTAATAAGAAAGACTACTGAAGTTTAACTGCAGTTGCAGTCTACAACCGAAGTTTAAACAAGTACCTAGCTGAAGCTAAAGCATTCGTTCATTGTAGCCCGAGATATCCAAATATTCCGTTACTTATCTTTTAATTGTAGCTATTTTAAAGCCGTTTAAAAGCTGTTTTTGTTGGCGGTCGCGATAGGCTGGGCAGAGTAGTAAAAAGTACAAACGGCGAGTAAAATAAGGGCTAAGTCTAACTTCACTAAGTCAAACTTTAACACTGAAAATAATGAAATACAACTCAAGCAAAATAGCAAGTGTGAACTTTGACACTGTAGTCATCTGTGTTTGACATTGAAACAAAGAGTATTGTATAAGTAATTATACCATTGAAACCGAACATATAGTTGAAATTTAAACACTGACCTCTATTATAAGTATAATAGAGGTCAGTGAGTTGAAACTTGAAACCTCTTGAAACCACAACGTGATTCTGACATTTAAGATTTGTCATAGAAGTTCCTTTCATGCTTTCATACCTTTTCTAATAGCCCTAAATCTAAAGCACTGTGTCCACTACCGAGTAAGTTCGAGAATACGGATATGTGGGCGAGCAATGATATTATAAGTAAAAAGGTGCCTTGCCAAACCTTTTTACTTATAATATCATTGTGAGCGAGTGAACCGAGACGGGGTGCTAAAATTGCCATTTACACTATTACTTCATAAAATACAAACATCATACATACATACATAAACTCACGCCTTTTTCCCATGGGGGTAGGCAGAAACTATAGAACGCCACATGCTACGACTCTTACATACCCCTTTCGCTTCATCCACATTCATACATCTTGTCATACACGCACGCCGGTTGAGAGTACTACGCACCTGACCGTTGTGAAGAACATCACCAACAACATCGATGTATGTCCTTCTAGGACGTCCTCTACCGGCGTTCCCATTAACATCCGCCTTATAAATTCCTTTTGTTAATCGCCGTTCACTCATTCTCTCAACATGGCCAAACCACCTAAGCATACTCCTTTCAATTTTTGTCACTACATCATCTTTTAAACCGCAACTTTGTCTAATCTCTTCATTTCTCAATCTATCATTCAAAGTTACACCGCACATACTTCGCAAGGAACGCATTTCCACGGCATTTATTCTACTTTCATGCCTCTTCTGCCACGAACAACATTCACTTCCATACATAAGCGTAGGTACCAACACACCATTATGGACAGCCAGTCGTGCCTTTTTGGACATCGACCGGCTAGCCACAACCGCATGCAAAGCACAATTTACTTTATTTCCCGCATTTGCTCTCCTTTCCACATCTTCGTCAATCTTACCATCTCTTGTAAACATGCTTCCCAAATAAACAAACTCATTCACCTGTTCAATACTTTCATCTCTTACCTTTACTTTACACAGATATCGTAGGTATATTTTCCCATTTGATGTGCTCATTTCGTGCGCTTGACAATATACCACATCTAGACATCACTTTGCTGCCCCAGAGACACTAGCTACGGCGCTGTATCCAGTAGTGGATGGATTGAACAGGCTGAAGAAAAAAACAAAGCCTAGTGCGATGAATAGAGAAACTACAGCACATCCACAATAAATAAATATTATCGATAATGCTATACAAGGTTAGTCGGAAAGGGGGTACTAAGCCGCGGGCCACTTATTGTATCACTGATGATTGTTTTAAAGAAACTGTTAAAATTTAAAAATCCGATTAATTTATTTTTCATGAAAAATTATTTTTAACTTAGTTTTTTCAAAAATTCTTCATCCCTACTTTAGTTATGAATTCAGAAAATGGAGTTTCTAATCCGTGACCCCAAATATAACCTAAAATATAAACACGTCTGATGATAGCTGAGGAAAGTTAGAATTTAGCGTATTTTTTATGAAATCTTTGAACAGCTATTTCTCTTGAACTATTATATAACTATTCTATTGACTTTTTGGGGAAAGTTGTAGAACAAAAGTTATCCATTATTATTATTATTACTTTAACACCCTTGGGGCTTAGTACCCCCTTTCCGACTAACCTTGTATAAGCCACTTGGGGAGACGAAAAAATGTAAGTGCAAGTATACATTTGGAGCTAGGAATCTCCCGTATCATTAAGATGTAGGTAAAATGCAATACAAAGCTATTTAATATAACATTGTTACGTATTTTACAACATTAATTAGTTAAATTTAGATTTAATCTATATTATTTATAAACCGTAGTTTGGATTTCTGCCCGGTTGATGGCAATAGGCTCGCCCCTTATTACATGGAACTTAAACATAACTGCGAAAAGAGGGTGTTACTATACACCTCTGCCCAACCCTTCGCGGAATACAGGCGTGATGTTATGTTATTTTAAAACCAAATACCTTACAGCTGTTTGTTAGAACTTAGTTGGCTTCAGACACATCGTTCGCAATCCCCTCTTTTTGTGGGTAGGCGCTCGGTGCGCCTTTTTTTTGTCGTGGGAAAATCCTCTTGGATGTCCCCGCCCGGGGAATACGAGGGGTCTACGGACTCTAACCGGTTAAAAACCCACGGTGTTCCTCCTTCTGACCGTCGGCCGTTGTCGCGGGATTCTCGTAAGCATGCACCGCAATACCGGCTGGTCTCGGTCCACCAACTACTGGTAGACCTCTCCTCTGAGGGGCCCCGCCCCACAATCTCCTGAGAGGCGCGGGGAGCACCCCACATCACCGGCGCACCAGAACACACACCACGCCGTGACCACCCCGGGGACCAAACAAGCACATGGGCGCCAGACTACCCCGTGTCTGGGCACCCTTGGTCCACCTGGGACGGGTCAGGTTAGTGGCCCCGCCGCCTACCACTTTTCGGCCGCAGAGGATAGGGAAAGCGGCCAACGACATACCGACACTCCTCTCCCCCTGCGGCCCCACCGCGTCTGCCATCTGACGGTGGCGACCCCGTCAAGGCTATGAAATGTAGGGAGAGCGGCGCACCGCAATACCGACACTCCCGCCGCGCACTGGAGGCCGCGATTCCTCCCATACGACACCGCGGCCCGCCTCAGTTGCGATGTCGCCTAAACGACACCGCAACCTTCTTGGCCGCTACATCGAGAGCTTCCTGGCCCAAGCCCCGATGAGCAGCCCCTCCTCGGGTTCCTCTTCGCTTCACCGTGGGGATCCAAGCCACGGCTACTGAGCCGCAACGACAAGCGCTTGATATATGCGCCGCTTCTGCCTAGCAGGCCACGGATACACCGATCTTCACAGTCGCGGGAAGCCCATATTCAGCGTCGTGACTTTATTCGTGTAGTCTCCCCGATGGGATCAATCGGGTGTCACCATAACAGGACTGGAAGTGCACATTCACCTGAGTTCCTTTACTTAGATGACTTCATCCGCGATCCCATATTGGGTAAGTTTATTATTATTATTATTTATTTATTCATTAATAATTTACAATGTGTTTGAATGACACATAATAATTACAAACAAGAACACTGAGTACCTACATTTTCATATTTATTTTTATTTATATATTTTTTTAGTTATTTGACATTACATCGGATACTGAATCTAAAATATAACACTTAATATACTATACCTAAGTGTTGAACAGTGTTTTATATTTCTTTTGTATTTTATTGCAGGTAATTTATTTTATTTGTGTTAGACCGTTAACGGTTTTTATGTTTAATACCTGTAGTGACCTTTGAGCCTTCTGCTATTTTTTTATTACGTAACTTTTGCCGTTTGCTTTATGCATAATGTAATAAGTAAGTGCGTTGGAGAAAATCCGGAAAAAATCTTATTATAATTGAAGGTGAATAATAAGAGTATACTTCTTCTTCTTTAGATAGTATAAAACAAAGTTGCTCCCGCTGTCTGTACGCTTAGATCTTTTAAACTAAGCAACGGATTTTAATGCAGTTTTCAGCAATAGATAGAGTGTTTCAAGAGGAAGTTTTATATGCCTCACATTAGTATCTACATTGCACCCGTGCGAAGCAGGGGCGGGTCGCTAGTATATTATAAATATAATCGTTTAAAGATAAAGAAATCTTCCTCTTGAATCACTATCTATTGCTGAAAACTGCATTAAAATCCGTTGCGTAGTTTAAAAGATCTAAGCGTACAGACAGCGGGAGCGACTTTGTTCTATACTATGTAAAGAAGCTATTTAAGAGTGCGATGCCATTTTTCTGCCCCTCACTGACAGTCCGCGTCGTAATATTTTGACGAGAATTGTTATTCATTATTAGTGCTTCTCACATTCCATTTGTGAACTCAGATCTAATTGTGACAATCGCACACCACCATAATCATTACTAGCGCAATATACCTAGACCTAGTCCATCTCGCTTTGCATAATGTTCCGGTGGTCACAATCAGACGAGACACACTGCTAGAACATTCCATTTACATTGTACATTATTCCAGGGTGCTACGTTGTAGCTGAAACATCATGCATCATATGCTACGTTGTAGCTGAAACATCATGCATCATGCTACGTTGTAACTTAAACATCATGCATCATGCTACGTTGTAGCTAAAACATCATGTATCACGTTACGTTGTTACTGAAACATGATGCATCATCCTACGTTGTAGCTGAAACATCATGCTACGTTGTGGCTACGATGCCATCTTTTTAACCTTCATCATCTTGGCTAATCGCCGAGTGTCGACTACCACCTCCCTGGCGTGTTCCAGCTACCCATCACCACCTCCCTAGCGTGTTCCAGCTACCCATCACCACTGCTAGTTCCCATCCACTACGGGGCTGAGTCACGAGTAGTCCATGAGGATTTCCCCATGATAAAAAAAAGGAGAATACTCGTAGGTACCACCACCCCATGGGAATTAAAAATAATTGTGAAGGGCATATTATTATTAATTTTCTATTCGACTGCTCGTAGATGGTCTTGCGGACCGTTTCTACGTAACCGGGCAGTTATTGGCGAGACCTGAAGGGTCTCCAACCAATGGATGACGAGCATAAACATCCACGACCTTATTTAATAAATTATTTTTGATGAAAAAAAGTTGGTGTTAATCTTCAATCACAAACACATTTATACAAGGTTAGTCGGAAAGGGGGTACTAAGCCGAAAGGGTGTTAAAGTACCCATACTTATTTACTACTAGTACCTACTATTTTAACTTTTGTTCTACAACTTTCCCCAAAACTCGATAGTTTAAGAGGAATAGCTTAACAAAGATTTCGTAAAAAATATGCTAAAATCTATCTGTCCATAGCTATGATCAGCTGTGTTTACTATTTAGGTCATATTTGGGGTCACGGATTAGAAACTTCATTTTCTGAATTCATACTTAACTAAAACAGGTTGTTTTATTTTTGAAAAAACTAAAATAATAATCTTTTTGCATGCAAATAACAAATTATCGAATTTTGAAATTTTAACACTTGCTTTAAAATAGACATCAGTGATACTTTAGGTGGCCCGCGGCTTAGTACCCCCTTTCCGACTAACCTTGTATAGTTGTGAATTGTGAGATACCTACACACTAGCATACCCGTATGTACTGTTGTCAATAGGACGGTGACCTATATCCTAGAAATAGTTCTAAATCCCCGGAATAATATATGGCGATAATATACTGGCCTGCAAAAATAAGTACTACACTTTTAATGATATTTACTTTTAAAGTGTGATACTTATTTTTGCAGGCCAGTGTAGTATCGCCATATATTATTCCGGGGAATTGGCAAACCTCGAACACACATATAGGCACTTTGGAACCGCATGCCATACCATAAAATAAAACACTTATTGTTTCAAAGTTTATTATTCAATAATAGGTAAAAAATAAGTTCTCTCATTTAGAGAAATATTTAAAAAAAAAATTTGGTGTATGTAAAAGAGTGCATAAGGGGAATAAAATAATGATAACAGAATAGTTAATATTTAAGCCGGGTCTGTTGCGACCATATTTTTGTTAGAAATAGCATCTAACAAAATTGGGGCGTGGCCTAACTGTTAACTGTGGTCCGCCGAGTGTTCACTAAAGATGTTTTTTTAGAATTTCGTCACAGGAGACTCGGCTGTAGAGAAGCATCTCTTGTGAGGTGAACAAAGCCAATTTACGTGACAGATTATGCTTAAACACTGACTCAATTTATCAGTATTTAACACATTATGCAATATATGCCTCAAGTAACATTTCGGCGTACAAAAGAAGATAAATAATGGCCGCTCCTTGTCCTCCGAATCTTAGGGCTCTTACAGACTAGCGGTACTTTACCGACTTTCTTCTTTCTTTCTTTTCGTGGTTAGTGACTAATCTGGTGTCAGAGTTTATGCCACCCATGGGCCTCTGACTTGGCTTCACAAGCCGTCGAGAAATATCTCTCAGGCATGCTGGTTTCGCCACGATGTTTTCCTTCACCGTTTATAAGCAAGTGATAATTATACAATACGCACATGAATCCGAAAAGTCAGAGGTGCGTGCCTTGGGTTCGAGCTCGAGACCTATGACTTGGCAGCCTGACGGTCACACCACTAGGCTATCACTGCTATCGACGCGCCTGCGACACTGCCGTCGTCAAGCCAGCGTCTGCCGCCGCAATCGTTCCATCAACAGTAGGTTACAACAAGCGGCACCGACTGCAATTACCCATGTCGTCGGCAAAGTGCCACTCGTCTGTAAGAGCTTTTATACTCGTAGTTCTCCACCCGCCATTTAATTAACTAGATACTTATAATGTGCTCCTTATGAAAACTGTTACCCTTTTTATTCTATGTTGCAAAAAAGTCATTTATATAATTTAATGCAAGAATTTGTAGTTTTAACGTTAATTATGTACCCCACAAGAGAATAATATATATTAATTTGTTACATGCATCTTATCATAATTTCATTTCCTTACATTTGGAAGCTATCATATAATATTTAACAGGAGTAAAATTAAAGCTACAACTATCACAATTAATTGACTTCATACAACTATTTTGCATGAATAACATGCAGGCTGTTGTGTATAATCTTTTACTTTTTAATTCATTAATTTGAGACAAAAGAGGTTCTGTACAATTTTTCAAAAGAGGAACCATTTTTTTATTGTCAAAAGACTTAAATGGACATCCTCCTTCAGAACATGAATTATCTATGCTTTGAATTCTTTCACAGTTTACAGAAGCATAGTTTTTTCTACATCCTTCTAAACCATACATGTGTCTTATACCGTACATATATTTCTTTTCATCTTTCTCCCAGTTATGGCAACAGCTATGATTGCCGTTTGGATGTAATCTGTACTCTGCTCTCCAAAAATCTACGGCTTCTTCTATTGGCATGCCAATATCTTTTAAAAAGAGGCTGTAATGAAACCTTTGTGTATGAGATAGTCTATGCCTTCTTCGCAGGTTTTGATGAAGGTTCAGCATACACGGTGGAAAAAACATTGATGCAGAGTCTACATCCTTACTGAATAAAACATTAGTAATTTCCTTAGAAAAACTAAATTCTTTTCTTATTTTGTAAAGCAGCTCCATTATCCTTGGGTCACTCCTGAGTGGTGCCAGATCAGTATTGTTGATTCGGTAAATCAAGTTCTCTCTAAAAAGGGTTAATAAATATTGTTTCCATCTTCCACATGGTATGACAGCCACACCATTTGTTATTTCAACTTGTCTTTTAGCTACAAGAGCAAGACATTGCTTGAAATTCAAGCTGATATTATGCACAGCACAGTCATAGCTATGTGTTGAGCAAATATGCTGAGCCACATCCTTTAACATCAAATATCGACATAATACTTGCAGCGAGTCAATGAATGTTGGTACATTATCATACTTTTTTATACTCCTGAGTAATTTTTTCGAAAAAGATCTCATCTCATAGGCAGTTAGAGATGTTAGTCGGCGCTTGAATAACTCTAATTCAGTCTTCAAAAAGTATTGCGAAAAGTCCCTGTTCTCCCATAGAATCGATATTATACATAACATAAAATGTCCTACGTTATCGTAGATACTTCCCTCCACAACATATTCGTTGTATATAGGCGGTTCTCCTCTATAAATGGTTTTCAAGTGCTCCAACCTATTGACAAGAATAACTTCCATTAAATGTGCTGGCAAGTCACCTTTGACTGGGTTTAAATAGAAGAATGACATCTTGACGTTAAATTATAACGTCCCACATCATTTTGGTTACACTTTTACAATAAATAAAATTATATTTCATTTTTATATTGTTCTTTTCTTCATTGCAATTTACATTGTTTACTTTTTTGACAGGCAGAAGTTAATGACAATTTGACAAATATGTCACTGTCAAGTCAAGAAAGTGTCAACTTGCTGGTAGAGTGCGCGCAAGATAACTCTGCGCGCGACGGAGGGCGTGCTAAATGTTGCCATGGTCGCAAAAATACAAAGTCCTACATTTTAAGGAAAAGTAATATATTCGTGAGCATTAAAATTGGGCAGCCCTCTTGCGGTTTATTATATTTTAATTGAGCTAAGTTATGTTCGTTTAAATTTACTACCTATCAATTAAATTAATTAGTATTTTTACGTTATTTGCAAAGGAAAAGAACTAAGCTGATAAATGTGGCGTGAGTGAATAAGAATGCAATATGATGATTATTGTCTGATAAGGTAATCTTTATTATTATATTTTCTTTTATTCCTAAAATCAGGTAGATCTAGTGACAAAGTTAATAAAACGGCAACACTATGGCGGACCATGATTAGTTCTGATTTTAACCGCGCGCAGAGTTATCTTGCACGCAGTCTAGAATATGGTGAGTGATCTCTATGACTTTGGCCTTCGGAGGTTCCTATCATTGCTTTGGCGGTCGGTAGAGTAAACATTGACTCTACGAATAATCGACTATTTAATCATTAGTCTCGCAGTTTTGTTGCTGTTACAGAATCATGGCCACAGAATACTATTACTCTAGCGAGAGCGTGGCCTATCTAACGGAACAGCCAAACCAATGCTAGTAGGTACACTTAAAGAACTGATGATAGAACACGGGTACTGTAACGGGAACTGTCAACAGATTTAGGTAATCAAATTCAATAATTATAATGCTCTTACAGAATTTAGCCTTGAAATATCGCTACAGTTTCAGGGTTGTTATGATGTAGAATTGGCCATTGAAATAGTCTAGGAATCTGCTTCTACAGGGCTTCTAGTTGTCAATAAACATTAGCTCAATCTACGACTTCAGGCAGTTTATTACGGTGTTTTTGTTACAACTCAATTTAGTCAAAATATTTACAAGTAAATAGCGAAAGGCTCTAAACATACTATCAAAAGTTTACTTTTTTAAATCTAATTTGAACCATCAATCACTATCTCTTCGACTAGTACGAAGTCTGAATTAATGGTCACAGATTAATGATATTGTTAGTAGCTACCTGTGCATCACTACACTACAAACGTCAAAAAAAGTGAAGCCTCGTACTCTACGATTTGTATGATGCTCTTTATTTTCGGAAATACTAATTAAAATCAATGCAATTGAGATTATTGGATTAATTTAAATTAATCATCGTGCACATTGCAACGTTCCTTGCGTAGTTGTATACTGTGGATGTGTTTGAATTGACCGTATTGGGATGTGCGTTGTTTATCTGACATGTACTTATGTCGGAATTTCCTAAATAGACTAGACGTTTGATGTCGGGGCCGCGTATAAAAATAACACTGGATTGTCGCGTCGGGTCGCGAGGGCTGTACCCGCCTGCGCCATGGTTCTGATGATGGCTCCAAAGATATTGTACCTCACCGTAATGCTGATGTTAGGTAAGCCTAATGTATATCATTAATTTCACAAAGCTAATGTTTGAACATTGATAAGATATTTTTCTGTGATTTATTATGTTTTTGGCGCAAAATGCTTAGACTAGCTTGAATATTCAAACTTGTTAGAATTTTTGATGATCCATTGACTCACGACTGTTGACAAAATACTGTAAAAAAGTTTGGAAAGTAAAAATTAATTCTGATTGTTTACCCAACAGTAATAACTATTATCCAAACTAATCTATTACCTTTTTTTATATTTGATCAT
This sequence comes from Amphipyra berbera, assembly GCA_910594945.2. Classification (NCBI taxonomy): domain Eukaryota; kingdom Metazoa; phylum Arthropoda; class Insecta; order Lepidoptera; family Noctuidae; genus Amphipyra; species Amphipyra berbera. Next base: position 15,108,184 of record OU343128.1, on the reverse strand, counting down.
AGTAACAAAGAAATTATCCTAAAATAATATCTAAACTAGTATAATACAAATCTAAGGTAAAAGCTATACTTATGTATATACATATCTTTAAACCATATTTTAGAATATTACTGCTGAAGTTTCACATTCTACAATTATTATTGAGGGGTATAGTTTCAACTTATTAATATAGATAGTAAAATAATGTGTATATTTACCATTAGTTTCAATTTATTAATATAGGTAATAAAATAATGTGTATGTTTACCATTAGTTTCAACTTATTAATGTAGGTAATAAAATAATGTGTACGTTTATCATTAGTTTCCAGTAATGTGTCCATTTGTAATTGTATTATGAATATTATGATTATCAGTCATAGTTTTATGTTACACATGTGTGACCTTTTGATTGTGTTGATAAACATTTGTTCATTCTATTAGCTCTTAGGAATGTTAATGCCATTATCTAGTTTTGTCATTATAAATATTGGATTATTTATGTGAATAGCAAACAGTAAGTTTGTCTGCACCAGGAAAGCGTTTATGTTGTAATAATATATTAATTTCACTTAATATATTAGTACCTGGATGACCGAGTTTAGCTCGGTTTTTTTTTTGGTAAATCTTGTTATTTGGTTAGAAAAAAAAAGCAATTAAATGGTCTAAAAAGAAGAAAATAAACTTTAAATTAAATCAATCCCATCAATTTATTACATTATACAACTAATTTATTAAAACAATATAAAAGTTTGTCACGAGAAATACAATTTTATGAAGTAGGTACATTTTTTCTTAGAATTACTACACTTTACATTTATTAGTTATTGTACCTACATACATATTGCATTCTTGTTTATTTAGTATCTCCCGACAAGCTTTTATAATATTTAAATAAATTAGTTGTATAATGTAATAAATTGATGGGATAGATTTAATTTAAAGTTTATTTTCTTCTTTTTAGACCATTTGTATAAAAGCTTGTTTTTAAAAATGTTTTTTGTACTATTCATTTATTTATTTTTTAGTCGGTATATCATGTTGAAATTTAGAACGGTCTTTCATAATTGAACGCGTATACAACATTTCATGTCTGTACTGCTAACCATTGAGGAGTTCTCTAGTCAGGACCCAATCCTGAGTGCAGCAACCATGTCACGGTAAAACTTAAAACCGGCTATCATAATAAAACGCGTACACAAAATTTGTGTCTGTGCTGCTAAACATTGAGTTCCCTAGTCAGGACCCAACCCTGAGAGCAGCAACCATGTCACGGTAAAACGTAAAAGCGGCCATCATAATAAAACGCGTACACAAAATTTCGTGTCTGTGCTGCTAAACATTGAGGAGTTCCCTAGTCAGGACCCAACCCTGAGAGCAGCAACCATGTCACGGTAAAACTTAAAACCGGCTATCATAGTAAAACGCGTACACAAAATTTCGTGTCTGTGCTGCTAATCATTGAGGAGTTCCCTAGTCAGGACCCAACCCTGAGTGCAGCAACCATTTCACGGCAAAACTTAAAACCAGCTATCACAATAAAATGCGTATCCAAAATTCGTGTCTGTGCTGCTAACCATTGAAGAGTTCCCTAGTCAGGACCAAACCCTGAGTGCAGCAACCATGTCACGGTAAAACTTAAAACCGGCTATCATAATACAATGCGTACACAACATTTCGTGTCTGTGCTGTTGAGCGTTGAAGAGTTCCTTTATCTGGAGCTAATCCTGGATGTCGATTCAGGTCATGCTTACCAAAAAAATGTATTGTCATCGGAAATGAACATTGCAAGTTAAATAAAAGCGTATAAAAAGAAAAATAAATTATAAAAGCTTGTAAAAAAACTTAAAAAAAAGGGAAAAAAATAATCAGCAGGACTCGAACCAGGGTTTTCAGGTTTTCGTGACCACCCGATTTCCCACCTGAGCTATTATAACATTGTAAACGGAGGCGAAATTTACTTTCGTATTCTAATGATATTGTAGCAGCTTTTCATTGCCTAAAAACACAGATAAAACGACATTTTTTTTTAAATGAAACCTAGCTAGATCGATTTATCGCCCCCGAAACCTCCTGCATACTAAATTTCATGAAAATCGTTGGAGCCGTTTCCGAGATTCAGATTATATATATATACAAGAATTACTCGTTTAAAGGTATAAGATAAGATACACTTAATATTTCTAACACTAATTACCAGGTCACCAGTTATTTCATTAGTTCTAAATCACGCACTGGTATTACAATATTAAACATATTCCTCATATCTTTTTCTTACTAAAATATATTAAGAATTTAAAGATTTTCTAAATATAAAAAAGAAAAAAAAGTGCCTTTATTCATTTTCTATACTTATTACATCTATACTAATATTATAAAGAGGAAAGATTTGTATTTTTGTATGTAACAAATAAACTTAAAAACTACTGGATCAATTTCAAAAAATATTTTGCCGTTTGAAAGCTACATTATCACTGAGTAACATAGGCTATATTTATTACTGGAATAAAACTTCTTACGCGGGCGGAGCCTTGAGGACACAGCTAGTATTATATATTTCTGTACGTATTGTGTATTAATTATTGGTTTTCGTAATATATTTTACTTTAATACAGTTGTTTGTCCTGTGAAGTAAACAATGCAGCATAAGCTATAATGTAACTACGGTATACTTAAAGTAAGATGGAAGTTTTAAGTCAAACAGTTTACTGCGCTCCTGTTTATACGGGACCCTCTATATCTTTGGGATTCATGTGTTCCATCTTAGACCCAATCTGCTCTTACCATCAGGTGTGACAACATCATGCTAGAATAATCAATTCATAAATAGACAAATAGAAACCTTTTTGTTTTTATTTAAAAAAAAGAAACTTCTTTTTTTTTAATTTTTTACACAGGACTGACTAAAAAAAAAAAAAATACCTGTAAACATTTTTTTTTAAATAAAAGCTTTCTAATTCACTATTCATGAATTAATCTTTCAAGCACAATGTTATCACATAATGTATCCTAGATTGGTACATAGGCTGTCAAGCTAAGGATTATCCTACTAATATTCTAAATGTGTAAGTAGAATGAATGGATTTGATAAAATAATGGCTCACACATAGACCATGTTCTGGATTACACACAATACATATAGGAAACTTTTTATCCAGGTACATGAAGTAGTTCTCCTAGGATAGGAGTGAAACCGCAGTCAACAGCTTGTATTATAATGAAACTGTCGGAGGGTATACAACATGTTACACAATTCCCCATGAAAAATGTAAATAATAATCAAGTAGTATTTTATGGTTGTTGTCATTTACCTCTCAGAGGAAATTAGATAAGAATGTAAATAACTTTCTGGGTAGTCTAGTCTTTAGTTTTACGTTTTCAGGGTTGCATTTCAATGATGATTATTTTACGTTTTATCCAAAATTTTTTTTTTGGGTCATACTACGGTTTTCAAATATTGCCAATAGACTCTTTACAAGGGACATTTTAACCCACTTTCGGCTTTAGGGGTATTTTTGTAACGCGTTGTATAATTAGAGATATACTTAATAGGCTACTTTTAGCCCTTAAGTACTTGTGCAGGTGTACTGCAGCTGATAACTTGTGTAATATTTAGGTCGACTGATGAATAATGCTGATATGAGCAGAAATTAAAAATAACTATTTAACTGAATCATCATAAAACAAAGATAGATTATATTAATTAAATGCATACAAATCTAAACTTCCTATGAATAGTTGTGTCATAGTATCATAGCAGACTTATCAAGTAATGGCATAAAAACTAATAAAAACTATGCAGTGACACTCAAAGTATTATGATTAAAAGTTAACACGGAATTGCTCTATGATTGGTGAATTGATGACTGTATTTTTTTGTCATAACAACTAAAATACCTAATAATATTATTCTGGCCTACACTTGCTATAATCTCTTGCTGAGACTCACTCTGGGTTCTACTATAAAACGCGTGAGGGCTAGTCACCACCTGCGGTATATGAGCGGCGAGAGGGGGGTGCAAAACAATAGGCTCGCTCTGTCAGTATGCTTTGTCTTGTCTACCCCCCCCCCCCTCCTACCGCTCGCATATCGCAGGCTGTGAGTGGCCCTCCCGCGCAGACTATAATTCAAAAGCATCAATTTTTGACATTCCTCGTTTACATATAAATCGTAGTCTTCTTCTTTTCGTGTAAGTGACTAAATAATTTATGCCGCCTACGGGCGTCTGATTTGGCTTCACATGACGTCGAGAAATATCTGTCAGGCACGTTTCCTCATGATGTTTTCCTTCATCGTTTTTAAGCAAGTGATAATTATACAATACGCACATGAATCCGAAATGTCAGAGGTGCGTGCCGTGGGTTCGAACTCGAAACCTATGACTTGGCATTCCGACGGTCACACCACTAGGCTATACGTTAGTTACGCGCGTAGTCAATACGTTCATTAGTCAGTCAATGGGTTAATAATACCAAAACGTTTTGTTAAAGGTACTCAAGTAACGTCACTAACAGCAGCCCCGCCCGCTGACGAGAATTTCCCGCCTCGGCCAAAAGAAGGTCGAGTCTCCACCAGGTACTGCGAATTCTTCAACGGTTCCCAAACATCCACTTGCGATACCGCTCAAAACTCCACATGTGTCCCCAACGTTATCAAAGAAGTCTGTCAAGCTGTTGAAGCAGATAAAAGCAACCACTGCTTCGTACTATGGCAGTTCGACAATGTCTCGAATACTGCATATCCGAAAGTAAAAGGATGTTTCGTAGACACCGTCTCGTGTACAGACAGGGCGTCAAACTGCAGACTTCACAACTCGAAGTTGCCACTTCTGCATTGCTGCTGCGAAGGAGATATGTGCAATCAGAACGCAGTGTTCCCTGGTATAGAAGCTGGAATGTCGTCCCAGACTGAGATCCCTCCTGAAAGAGTGCCAGCATCAGCGGTGCCAAGCGCTGACGATGACACGAAGGCAGTCATCGCTTACACGTTAACTCCACTGTTCCTTCTATTCGCCGTGCTTGTTGGCTGTTACCTACTGTACAGGAAGCGCAAAGGATCGTCCTTCGCTGAACTAGCTAACGGCGAGGCGTCATTGTCGAGGCCTCCGTCCGCCGGCGCTGGTATGGAAAACGAGGCGATCGGTCTTGTGGGACAAGTCACATTGTGTGAGGTCAGGGCTCGAGGACGTTTCGGAGCAGTGTGGAGGGCCAAGCTTGGTCAGCGAGACGTGGCCGTCAAAGTATTCCCCTTGCAAGACAAACAGTCGTGGCTGGCTGAGCAAGAGATCTTTAGACTCGCAAGAATGGATCATCCAGACATCCTTCATTACATCGGCGTGGACAAGAAAGGCGACAACCTTCAGGCTGAATATTGGCTGGTCACAGCTTATCATGAGAAGGTGAGTTTTTATTCTTAAGTATAAGCATACTCCGTCTATGGGGCCATTCAAGTATTAGGTAAGCACGAAAGGGGGGCGAGGGGATCTTTGCCTAGCTTATTTTTGATGACATGGGGGACGGGGGTGTCTAGATGATGATTACGTCAGCAATTTTTATTTATTTACTTATTTTTCTAGACTTAAAAACTGCTGCTCATGAATAACAATAAAGAAACTTGAACAGTTTAATAAAATATATGTATACCAATGTTTGCGTAATGATAGGAGGGGGGGGAGGTAAAAGCTTTGCTTACTTTTGCTGACAAGGGAGAGGGGTGGGTCAAAAATTACTAAAATTCTGCTTACGTAATACTTGAATGGCCCCTATGTATATTTATAATCTTGACCCATCATAGAATGTGCTATTTGTCACATAACCGGAGTTATCCAGTACAAATCATCTCCCCAGACCCCATTGTGTTAAATATTACATAAATAAGTCTTGACCGTAGCACAACACAATAGGGGCGAGTTAAAAATATCCACTTACATCTTAATAGATCGATATGTTCGGAGCAAGAAAGAATTTCCTGTCAGGTTCTACAAGTTTAAACTTCTATATTTAGAATGATGAATGAGTAATAGTGACTAGGTCGTACGTTACGACATGGTGCATTTGTTTGTTAGTATTCGAGTCCTTACTACGCCGGTAGAGGACGCCCTAGAAGCACATACTATGCGTGCCAACTAAGAATAGGATCGCGCTTGCTACAACTTCACACGATAGCTGTCAAATTAGTACGGCCAGCAAAAATATACTGTGAAAAAAAAACAGTTATATTTTTTCATTCATAGATTTCATTATTATTTATATTAATTTTTATAAAATGTTATTTCTTGAATTCCATAAATAGATAATTTTGGATAAATTAATAATATTTGGAAGCAGTGTTCATTAAAAAATGAACCAATATAAATATAGTTAACTTCGCGAAATGCTAATGGTCACCCTTACATGTCGCCATAATAATAATATAATTAGTGTGTAATTAATTTAGCGTAAAATTGATTAGAAATACCAAAAAAGTGAACAAAAAATAATTAAACTGAGTATAATTTCTTTATTTACTTTTTTGCACACCTTACGCCTTGGTAATGAAGTTCACGAGTATTGCGGAACAAAATGGCATCTTGACAGTACTATTCTTAGTTGGCACGCATAGTACATCGACGTTATTGCTAATGTTCTTCTAAAAGGCCAGATGGGTAGTAACTACCCACAACCGGCGTGCGTGTATGACAAGATGTATGAACGTGGACGAAGCGAAAGGAGTATGTAAGGAATTTACGATCGTAGCATGTGGCGAGCTATAGGTTCTGCCTACCCCATTGGAAAAAGGTGCGATTTTATATACTGGGTGTAAACGAAATTATGTAATTCCTTCAAACCTCATGATGTACTGCTGACATAAATTACCAATGGGATACACGAGGATTCAATAAAAAAAATTACAAGAAGTAAGCATAATTGTGTTCTTAACGTGAGGCATTTTAGCGCTCCGAGCGAATTGCGCGGTATCACTCGTCGCTCGATCATTTAACTCGGGGCGCTAAAATGCCTCACGTTAAAAACACATGATTACTTGTAAATTTTTTTTATTGAATCCAAAAGTATCCCTTTCAGGGTTAATCTATGTCAGCAGTACATCACGAGGTTTGAAGGAATTACACATTTGATTTACGACCCTGTATGTATGTATTTATTATTCGTATTTTCACAGTTAAGTATAGAATTACAGTGGAAACCGGTTGTCATGGTACGGGCATGTGATGCGGAGGAACGGGGAACATGTCGTGAGGAAAGTATTGAGTATGAATGTGGATGGTTATAAGAGTAGAGGAAGACCAAAGAAGCGATGGATGGATAGTGTGAAAGATGATATGACTAGAAAGGGGGTGACTACTGAAATGACGGCTAATAGAGATGTATGGAAGAAGAAGACATACTGCGCCGACCCCAAATAAGTTGGGATAAGGGCAGGAGGATGCATGCTGGCAGGCATGATGATGAAGTATAGAATTACAATTTCTTTTTATCAGGGTTCCTTGTGCGACTACTTGAAAGGTCACACGTTAACTTGGGTAGAGGCATGGCGCATAGCGGCGTGCGTGGCGCGGGGTCTTGCCCACCTTCATGAAGAGGGCGGAGGAAAACCAGCAGTTGCTCATCGCGACTTCAAGTCCAAGAACGTCCTCCTGAAGGCTGATCTAAGCGCTTGTATTGCGGACTTTGGCCTCGCCTTGATATTCGTGGCAGGGAGAGGCTGCGGTGATGCCCATGGGCAAGTTGGAACTAGACGATATATGGCCCCAGAAGTGTTGGATGGAGCCATCAACTTCACGAAGGACGCTTTTCTGAGGATAGATATGTATGCCTGCGCGCTTGTGCTGTGGGAAATCGCTTCTAGGTAAGTCGGTTTTGTAAAGTATTTTTATTTACAATTTTTTTTATATGGTCATGATTCATGAATATCGACTAATGGCTGATTATAATTGACGGAGCGTCATTGGTTAAAATTAAAACTTTTGTATCTTCGCCAATAATGAAGCAAGGATCTCATAGCTTCGCATAGTAGAGCCTCCGACGTGGAAGTAGCTATCACAGGTAAAATTAATTTAAGAGTCTATTTACATGCCCAGTTTGGCAATAAAAAATGTTACCATTGGTAAGCAAAACGATTCGTATGTGTCTATAGGAACCGAGTATGCAGGGTGTAAAGGAAATCATGTAATTCCTTCAAACCTCGTGATGTATTGTTGACATAAATTAATCCTGAAAGGGGTAAAATTTGGAAGCAACAATAAAAATAAAAAAGTAAACATGTGTTCTTAACGTGAGGCATTTTAGCGCCCCGAGTTTAAGACCGCGCGGCGACCGATAGCCGCGCAATTCCCTCAGGGCGCTAAAATGCCTCACGTTAAGAACACACGTTTACTTTATATATTTTTTTTATTTAATACAAATAAATCCCCTGCAGGTTTAATCTATGTCAGCAGTACATCACGAGGTTTGTAGGAATTACATGATTTCGTTTACACCCTGTATATCGAATCGTATAACTATAATAACAAGCCTTTCTAATAGGTACTACAATTTTAGCTACTAACTAGCGGCCCGTCCCGGCTTCGCACGGGTGGACATTTTTCCCGTTTTGCAACATTTTTCAGTTATGCTCCGCTCCTATTGGTCATAGCGTGATGTTATATAGCCTATAACCGTCCTCGATAAATGGACTATCCAAGACAAAAATAATTTTTCAATTCCAACCAGTAGTTCCTGAGATTAGTGCGTTCAAACAAACAAACTTCAGCTTTATAATATTAACTAGCGACCCGCCCCGCCTCCGCACGGGTGCAATGTAAATAGTAATGTGGGGGATATAAACCTTCCTCTTGAATCACTATCTATTAAAAAAACCGCATCAAAATCATTGCGTAGTTTTAAACATCTAAGCATACACAGGGACAGACAGACAGCGGGAGCGACTTTGTTTTATACTATGTAAAGATTCAAATGGCCAGACTATACACATTATTACAAAGTTGCAGTCACCATGTCCTGTAACTCAGCGGCACCCTTTCAAACTGGAAACTCAACAACGCTGCTTGACTGCAGTAATAGTGGTGGTAGTACTTGCCCGGACGAACTTTTTCACAAGGAGATAAAGATAAAAGATATAGATGAAAGAGAAAGATAAACATAAAGGATAAAGACAAAAGATAAAGAGAAAAGATAAATATAAAGGATAAAGATAAAAGATAACAACAAAAGATAAAGATAAAAGATAAAGGTAAAAGATAAAGATATTTATTTTGCAAGTATGGGTGGTACAAACAAATGTGGTGACATAAAAGAGGATAATGATCAGCCATATTTAACCATAGCGGCCCGTCCCGGCTCTGCACGGGTGGACATTTTTCCAGTCTTTGCAACATTTTTCATTTATGCTCCGCTCCTATTGGTCGTAGCGTGATGTTTTATAGCCTATAACCTTCCTCGATAAATGGACTATCCAACACAAAAATAATTTTTCAAAAATAAATAATTTAATAAATATTTATTTTTTTAAATAATTCCAACCAGTAGTTCCTGAGATTAGCGCGTTCAAACAAACAAACTCTTCAGCTTTATAATATTAGTATAGATAACAAGCCTTTCTAATAGGCACTACAATTTTAGCTACTAATTAGCTTACGTATTAATTATTACTCTAGGGTTTTGATAATAATAACAAGACTTCGGTGACTCATAACTTTGATCAGGAACTAAAATCTACCTATAAACTAGAAATCTGAGCTAAAACCTTTAGTATTGGCAGATAATCCAGTGCACTTGTCAAATATTGGACAACTAAGTTTAGAACATACAACCATTTGTGTTTTTAGGTCAAATTTATCACTTCTGAACTGGGCTTCTGAATTATTGATAAGGAAATGCTTTTCGGGAGATGCGAATGTATTCGTTGTTAGTCGAAGCAATCAGGCTATTGAAATGGACACTCGCTCGTATTAATAAACAGCTCTCATTTGAGAGATTTAACAGCAGTGATAACCTAGTGGTGTGACAGTCGGACTGCCAAGTCATAGGTCTCGAGTTCGAACCCAAGGCACGCACCTCTGACTTTTCGGATTCATTTGCGTATTGTATAATTATCACTTGCTTAAAAACGGTGAAGGAAAACATCGTGAGGAAACCGGCATGCCTGAGAGATATTTCTCGACGGCATGTGAAGCCAAGTCAGAGGCCCGTGGGCGGCTTAAACTCACCAGGTTAGTCACTAACCACATGAAAAGAAGAAGATTTGAGAGATCCCTCTTTAAGTGTAGTTTTAACAAGACATGAGAGGTATTTAAAAAAATAAAATTAAAATATATGGAATTCAACTTTTTTTTATCGTTGGAAAATCCTCATGTATGTCCCTCGCCCGGGGAAGGCGAGGGGTCTGCAGGACTCTTACCGGCTAAAAATCAACGGTGTTCCTCCTGACCGTTCGGCCGGGGTCGCGGGATTCAAATTCAAATTCATTTATTTCGTGAACACAGGGTACATACAGAAGATGTTATAATAAATAAGATCCGAGCTGTGTCCCGCCAAAAGGCATACAAAATATCAAAGGATCAGGATCATCATACAAAAAATGTTCTATTATTTTAAAACATTACATTTAACAATTCAAAAGTTCAATCACAAATAATTATAGATCAAGTCAAAATTAGATAAGATGTCAAATTAAATAAAGTAAAAGGAACAAAAAAATACAAATAAAAATGTCAATGTCAATAATTAATTAATACAACAATAATCAAGATTAACAAAATAAATTATCATTTTCACATAACATAAAAATAAATTAAAGAATTAAAATTAAAATTTGTCATTTAAATAATCGTCAACAGAATAATACACCTTATTATTTAACAATTTGAATAAATTTCTTTTAAAATCGTTAATATTCACACTTGAGACAACTTGTCCTGGTAACTTATTATATAGTTTTTGAGCCTTTTTTGATTTTGATAGGATTCGCAAAAGCATGCATCGCAGCACTTTATGGTACCTGCTATTGGAAGATCTCTCAAATGAAAACTGTTTATTAATACAGGCCTAAGAACTTGAGATATGATTTGACAACATAAATTAAGAACAGTACATTACTATGCGTGCCAACTAAGAATATGATCGCGCTTGCTACAACTTCACACGATAGCTGTCAAATTAGTACTGCCGGCAAAAAAAAACTGTGAAAAAAATAATGTAATATTTTTTTATTCATAGATTTCATTATTATTTATATTCATTTTTACAAAATGTTATTTCTTGAATTCTATAAATAGATAATTTTGGATAAATTAATAATATTTGAAAACAGTATTCATTAAAGAAATGGATCAATATAAATATAGTTAGCTTCACGAAATGCTACTGCTCACCCTAATATGTCGCCATAATAATAATATAATTACTGTGTAATTAATTTGGCGTAAATTGATTAGAAATACCAAAAATGTGAACTAAAAATAATTAAACTGAGTATAATTTCTTTATAATTTTTTTTGCACACCTTACGCTTTGTTAATGAAGTTCACGAGTATTGCGGAACAAAATGGCGTCTTGACAGTACTATTCTTAATTGGTACGCATAGTACCTTGTACTGTTATACAAGCTGTAAATGCAAAAACTGAAAATCTCTTAAGGGGTTCATTTTACATACCATTATGAACAACTTTTATTATGGCACCAAACAAAATCGCGAAAAAAATGCTGTTCCCTACATTTTGTCGAGTTGTGCGAACATAAATGTATGGGGCAGCATTTTTTATCGCCATTTCAGTGTTGGTCCCTAGTAGAAGTCGTTCATAATGATAAGTACAATGAGCCCCTGAGAGGTTTTCAGTTTTTGAATTTGCACCTTGTATACCACAAAATAAGATTTAAAAAGGCAGCACACATAGCGGCTGTATTCCCTGAAGAACGGTTGTTCACCCACGTTGTACGGTGACGCCAAAGATGGTACCTGTGTAGTACTTGGTGATAGGAGACTAACTCTGGGCTGTCGTTACAAATATCCTTAAACGCAAAATCAGCTAGCAGGTTTTACGGCGCAAGTTGACTTCTGCAACAGACTTTCAAATAGTGGAAACATCCACAGCAAGTAGACTTCTGCAAGTTTTACGAACTAAGCGAGCACTTGCGTACAATACATAACATAACGACTTGTATTCCGCGAAGGGTTCGCCAGAGGTGTTTTAGTACACCCTCGTTTCGCCAGTTATTTTTAAGTCCCATGTAATAGGGGGCGAGCCTATTGCCATTAACCGGAAACAAATCCAAACTCCGAGCTACTACAGAGAAATTCCTAATGGAAAAACCCAATGACACTTTGACCGACCTGGGGATCGCCAGGATCCCATGCTCACCAGTTGCGCTTGCGACCACTAGACCAACGAGGAATGCAATAACTTGCGCAATGCAACTTGCGCGTGGATTTGGCGCTTAATCTTTTGGTCGCCACGCTATAGACGCATACGCACTTCCTTCTATGCCACGCTACAAATTCATCGTACTTTTTGACGGCTATTGACGTCGTTGGCGGCCCGAGCACATTTTTGTTTGACATTTATAGCCGTCGATGGCGTTCAGAAAGTGAGAAACCTCAATTACACTTTGCCCAATTTGGCAATCAAACGTAGGACATCGTTTTCGTTAGCGGTGTTTAACTACTTTACCAATAAGGGAGTTAGAAGATGTTTAATCTTCTTTACATAGTATAAAACAAAGTCACTCCCGCTGTCTGTACGCTTAGATCTTTTAAACTACGCAACGGATTTTAATGCAGTTTTCAGCAATAGATAGAGTGATTCAAGAGGAAGGTTTATATGCCTCACATTAGTATCTACATTACACCCGTGCGAAACTGGGGCGGGTCGAAAGTATTAGATAAAATGATTTTCTAAATATTATCTTTAGTTTATAAAAGAACTAGACGATACACGATGTTGTGACAAGAAAGTAATGAATGAAATGATGTATTCAATGGAGGGTAATAACAACCTACACTTATAGGCTTACAGCAAAGGGACAATACTTTGATAGTTTCTAGAAGAGGTATCAAATCAGAAATGGAAACCCGTCATATCCTGAATGATATCAAGTAGTTACGGGCTTTCCAAAGACCGCTCGTCTGAGGTGGCTAAATGGATAAAAAAATCCACGTAGCCACCTCAGACGAGATGCCAGTCTCCGATTGCTAAGTGTATGGAAATTAAATTTAAGCTAGGTCTTCCAAGAGTGGTTTAGTTATCCAGCGCACGAATATTGTGTTGTGAACTATGTTGGCAAGTGTCTAGATTTGATATCCCTGGTCCCCGTTCAGAAACCCTAGATTAGCAGTTCACGTGAGGGTTCGAAATTTAAAAGCTTGTGTCAATGCAGTCCATTTTATTAACCAAGATTTTCGTTTTTCTGAGAGTGCTTGTGCTCTGCTCTTTATCTGAAAAAAATCGGTCCGAAGTAGCTGTAGTAGTATTTGTATGAATGCTTGTGCAATGCCTTCGATCCAAGGAGCTCCGATTCGATCTTCATAGTATTCCAGCCAACTTTTTCTAACCGTATTTCCGGATCAGACGCAGTGTACTAGCGCTCCAAAAGGTTAGATCCTAGTCGCCAAAAGTTCTAGGCTATGGAAAATTAAACGTTATTATTGAACGTTGTAGATGCAGTGACGCGGCTCCAGAATTGCCAGGACAGTACCGTCTGCCTCTTGAAGAGGAGGTAGGGTCGCACCCCAGCCTAGAGGAGATGCAGGAAGCAGTGGTGCAGCGGAAACTTAGGCCGCATATACCGCCGCACTGGCGAAACCATCCTGTAAGTATTACGTCAGTACGAAAACGGCAATAGTTTACGTGAGCTCGCTAAACTGAATAATATATCTGTCTCTTGCGAATGTGTAAGAGAGATAGAGTTTAGCGAGCACACAAAAACTATTGCAGTCAGGGCCGTCTCTACCCGGGGGTTTAAGGAGTGCGGGGCACACGGGCCCCGAGCCATAAGGGGCGCCTCGAGACTCGGGTGCTGAGGTATGAGGGCGCCGAGGCCCGAAAACATATTTTATTCAGCCGTCACCTCACGCCAACATAGGCCACATGTAATGGCTGCTACACACAGCGCTGACGGGGAGGAAGGTGGCTAAGGGGCGCATTGAGCTAGGTTCGCACCCCGGCGCCAGTTCACCTAGAGACGGCCCTGATTGCAGTTTTGGAAATTTGCACACTTACTAGGGGTATTGATCGTGTCTTTTCCCGAAGCTAGGGATGTATGTACAATTTTGTAAGTATAGAAACCATATTGGGTATCTATATACAGACCACCATTGGACAGAGATTGAAGAAGATTAGATTTTGACGCAATGACAAATGTTTATTTATAAAATACTTTTGATATTATTGTATCTACAGAAACTGAAGATACTGAGATAAGTGAACGGAGACAAGAATAAGGGCCTTCCTTATTCTTAATGTGTTTTCCATGAAGTTGCAGTCCTCTGCATATGGTTATATTCTTATTTTTCAGCATTTAGTACGTCCGAATGGTCCACTTACCACATAGATATACTTGTACTAAAAGCAAGCTACTCCACAGGGTCTGTCAGTCCTCTGCGACACAATGGAGGAATGCTGGGACCACGACGCGGAGGCGCGCCTGTCGGCGTCGTGCGTGCTGGAGCGCGTGTGCGCACAGCAGCCCGCGTGCGTACAGCAGCCCGCGTGCGGACAGCAGCCCGCGTGCGGACAGCAGCCCGCGTGCGTACAGCAGCCCGCGTGCGTACAGCAGCCCGCGTGCGCCGCGCCCGCCCTCACCCCCGACACCACGCCTCTGCTGATCCACGAGCTGGCGGACCAGCAGCCTTGCTGACGTCACACCTACGTCGACCTGCCGCTCATACAGTTCTGAACTGAACATGGGAAGTAACAAGGTACAGAATAGCTAGCTGTGGATTGGACGGGATTTAAGTGGGCGTAATGGGCGTAGCTGGGATAGGGTAGTTTAATTTTAGATGAGGAGAATGCAACCCTATAAGATTTTGGGAGGTATTTTTATTTTTAGCGGATGTTTAAACCCAGGCTACGTACACAGAGTACCTACTCCAAGAAGTGAAGGAAACACACTGTTCTGTACCTATCAAGTTTTTCCTAGGACGAAGTTCAGTGTAACGCGGCAACATTGATTCTCGAAGGTAAAGTACAAAGTTTATGTTACGAATTGGACAATCAAAATACTAATCTGTATTATTGAATCTGAAGTGGTGTTTTCGAGAATTGGATTCGCGTATATTTTAAGTATTCCCGTGTTAGTGTAAGGGTCCTGTGAAAATTCGGTATCAAGAATTTAATTCAAAATGTTCCATCCTAGTAAAGGTGGTATCGTAGTGAAAAACTATGTTTAGTGAAATAGGGCTAATTTAACAACAATGGGCTAATTCAATCTTCTCGTTTTTAAAATATATCAAAATCTTTTACGAATTTATTGAAAAACGTAGTAAACAAGATAGCATGAAAAAAAAAGACTTATCAATTATAATTGGACGTAGTTTAGCAGAAAGGACTCAATCCACAAAATTTTTGGTACCAAAATGGTCTATAAAGTAGGGCCTTTCATTCGGCAAAAAATATCCCAGAAATAAACAAAGGAAATACGTTTTTTGTGACAGGGAACCAAACCACATATTAGGCAGGTATTTTCTTTTTATTACCTATAAAGACCCCAACCTGCTTAAATCGTCCAACCCTATATTTTCCTAAATAAGTCCAGAAATACACAATATAACCATCAACCAACTTATATATATAAAAATAAGACTGATTTTGCCAAGTATGTGTAATGACGTAACAAAATCTGAATGCAGCATCACTGAAGAAAACCACTTTGAACTTAAAACGTCAATAACTAAAAGTGACTCTGTGTGGGTTGAGTCCTTTCTGCTTAACTACGTCCAACTCATCAGGTTTTGAAATAGCCCCATTTTACGGTACCTATAAACAAACTACACTAAATAAACGTTCTATTAATTATAACTTTCATCAAATCAATTGTTATATCCATGATCATACTTTTCCTTTGATTTGCCACGTTGTAGTATAGTTTCACCATCATTCCTATACTAAGGGCCAAGCCACATCTGACGGAAGATAAGTCGCCGATCTTCCGCCAGCACAAAATTCCATACAAACATCTCACACCGCACACATTTGACCGAGGATGCGTTACTAAAACTTCTTTGAGTAAATTACGACGTATCTTCCGTCAGATTGGCTTGTAACCTATGCATTGTTAATCAAATAACAATTGCCAGTGATAAAAAAAATCAGGATAAATACTTTTTTTACAATTAAAGGTTTGAAGCACCGGTGTAAATTAATATTATGATAAACTTTAGACTGCAGGGGTTGACGAATCTAGAATACAGTACAGTTTTTTCTATAGGCTATTCTATTATTATTTATAAACTGATTTTCACACTTAACAAAACGCACAATATATTTTAATTGCACACAGCATCGAAATATACACAGTCCAATCGATATTTCTGCGATAATATTTTAATTATGGGCACAAAATAATAGGAATTGAATGAACGGAAAGCGGTTACTACTAGATCTTACGTATTTGTATCCAAGAAACCCAGTTCCACCTTCTCACGTAGCAATCTCCTCCAGGCTTCATGCCTTACTACTTCACGAGTGAATGACAGCCGAAATAACTTAGGGAACGTACCCATACTACGTGACCCATTTTTACCCCTCTCCCCCCCTCGGCGACCACCCGTAGTATATGCCAATACCCCCCCTCCCCCTCTAGTTTTCACGTAGTAATATATAAATATGGGTTTAAATATTTTTTTGCAAAAAGAAAGTAAAAAAAAATTGACTCATATGTGCGACAGTGTTGCTACCTGTGTGGTCAAGAAGCGCTAAACTCTGCGCGTCATATTTGAATATAGGTCGAAAAAACTCGAGATTTCCCTAGAGGATATTGACTACGTGACGAAAACCTAAGACCACTGTGACCAAGCGTGGTATTTTGAAGACCCCCCTCCCTCCCCTGAACGGGTTACGTAGTATGGGTACGTTCCCTTATATGGCAACACCAGTCCCCGTTAAATAATCTGTCTGTCGCAATAAAATGAGACGGCTGCAATAATTAATCTCACGATTCTATTCTCGTAGCGATCGGGTCGACCCTAATTTGGAACGCGTCCTTTTATAATTGTCTATGGGAATCCAACATGCCTAATTAAGGGCAGATTGGACTTTTAATATTTAAAAAGGGTATAGACAGTAGACGGGCGTTTTGAATGAATTCCGACGTAATCTGAACACTTTGCCTGACACTTCTGGTGTAGATGTATGTTTTCCAATTTTGAATATAAATATCCTCAAAAGCGTACATCGAATTGGGTTCTTTATATCAGAGCTGTGTTATGTGTCAACGCTTGAAAAAATGCAAACTGCATTAAGATTCTTTTTGATAGACGCTCTATTAAATTTACTACAGTTCTGGGTATTTTTCAAGCGTTTACCTACCACAAGAACTAGATGACGTTAACACAAAATTCTCATTTTTGTGGGTTGACACATTATTGCATAACACGGCCCATCAAGTCTTTAAACTATAAATTGCTATATGCCAATGTTTCTGGCATGGCCCCTGTCGTCCGCCTGCCGGCGAAATCTCTTTTGCGCATTAGCCTATTGAAGCCAGACCTAGCCTAGACACTAAATTGATTTCCACACAAACAACTTATAAAGCTATTCATAAACATCCTACCACGACCTAATGTATGGTAATTGTCGTCGTCCGCGCTCCCTTTCCTTAACAGCCGCAACTTCCTGGCACTGGCTCTGTGAATGTAACATAGTAAATGTACTTCAGTGTCTATGATAAATAACTGGACTAATGTTCAATTGTTGGTTGAGGTCCTGGGTTCGATCCCCAAATCTGGCAGTGTTATTGGGTTTTTCCGTGTGAAATTCCTCAGTAGCAGCCCGGAGTTTAGATTTGTGCCCGGTTGATGGTAATAAGCTCGCCCCCTATTAAATGGGACTTAACATAAGGGCGAAATGAGGGTGTTACTAAACACCTTTTCACCTCTGCCCAACCCTTCGGGGAATACAGGCGTGATGTTATGTTATATTGGTTAATCAATAATTCCATTTTCGAAACCAGAATATCCAGATTTATCATGGATACTGTTGTTAAATGACTTTTTAATAAATGTAAATATTTATTAAGAGATTTTTTTACTGTTAGGACTTTTTAATTAAGTATAATATTTTTTTCATAAAAGGACTTATTCGATTTTTGATCTTATTTCCTGAATCATAAAGTCGATGTAAAATATTTTTATTAATTGACTTTTCAATGTAGTTTCGGTCTTAGTACTAACAAAATTAATGTATTATTTTGAAGCTTAATCAACGCTATTTATTTAATATTTCGTGTTATATTTTATTTTTTAGTAACATTGTTATATTCGTGTTTTATTTTTAGATATTGTTTAATATTATGGGGTCCCTCGCGTAGTCGAATTTGTCGTAGCATACAATATCATTATATAATTATAATAAATATGTATTATGGTTTTATTGGCCATTCCTCCACTGCCACAGACCTTGATAGAATAAATAAATGGAATTGAAATGACAACTAATCTTGCCTGATTCTCATAACCAGGGACCTCTTATTAAGTAAGACTGGAATTATTTGTATAATTGGCTTTATTTACTTAGTTTATCGGTTCTTAATTAGAAAAGCGTTCAAAAGTGCTAAATTAATGGGAAATTGAAGCAATGAAATTAGTGTTAGTGTTTGCGTAAGTGGGTGTCATTTGCTAAGTTAATTTAATGTTATTTAGCGCTAATCAGTCTTAGGCCACACTTCTGTTAGTGCATATTATGACTCACACGTTTTCTTATAGAAAGGAATTAAAGAAGGAAGTAAATGATATTGGTGTTGATTCTGTAGCACATTTTGACAGTACTAAACTAGATTAAACGCAACTGTCTCTTTCTCTATTGAAACAGAAAGAGACGAAACACCCTTAGTTTAGTCCTGTCAAAGTACGCAACAGAATCGACATCATTAAGTTTGAGTCATCCAAGTTGCAGATTGGGTAACGGATTAGCACCGACCTCCCAATGTATGGAGCAGGGGTGGCCAACCAGTCGATCGCGATCAACCGGTTGATCGCGGCTCTTCATTCAGTCGATCATGGCAAGGCAAAGAAAAATATAAGTTGAATGAAGAGGTACTGATTATGTAATTGGTATATCGCACAGAGTCTACTCAGTAAACAGTAGATCTTGGGTCGAATCAAGTTGGTCGGTCTTTGCCCCAACTTAGTTGCGCCACGTAAAAGCCCTATTCGCAGCCATTTGCTGGATTGCCAAGATCGGCCCTATAATAGGAGCTATATCCGGACATTTGATTCGTCGTAATATGATTGATGTTTTTGAAACAATGTTTTCATGAAATGTATGTAAAAAAGACATTGTGTGGATTGTGGTCTAAGCACTAATGGAGGCTAGGCATTATCGTTGCGAATGTAATAAACAATACATGTTGTGCCATAGACCGGACTGGTTATGCTAACTGCACTAGGTAGAGTTTTGAAGGAGAGACATCAACTTGCAAAGTGATGGTCGTCTCTCCCTCGAGAACAAGTTAAAATAATGTTGAACGCACTTTATTTGTAACGAAAACTGTGATTTTGTTCTCTTATGTCACTTTGTTAAAACAATAGTAGGTATATCGTATGATATAAAGATGTTTTTACAAAGTGACGCAAGAGAACAGACCCCTGAAAAAGATATCATTGAAAATATTGTGATTTTAGAACATAATTGAAATATCATAATGGGAAATCATAACGAATTTGATTTACCTATGCCGTGTGCATATCACCACACATAGACTAAGTAATGTTGCCAAATGTAAATAATGTAGATGTAAGTCTAGCATAGGATATTTTCGTCTGAATGTCAGAGTTTTAGGTTGTGTACACACTTTCCCAGATAAAAAAAAAATACACAAGATGATTTTAATAGGATCTCCCGAGTATTTTTTTTACAAGCGTTAACTTGTAAAAGACTTGTTGATAGCTTATGTAAATCGCATACAGTTTTTTCTTTTAACATATACGCTTGTAGAAAATACTTGTTCTGCAAATCAGGGATGTCAGAAAAGGCCTAACTCGATTGTAAATTTTCTATAGTGTGTTCACAGCTCTACTGTAATATAATTATTGTAAAAGATGAGTAGTGGAAGTTTTTAGATTGGGTAGTGTATAGACACTATTAGACATTACGTTTGATGTCGATGCGCAGAGTTGTGTGTGGTCGAATAACGAATGTCTCAATGGCCATGTTTATCATTTATTTTTTATTAACAACCGTGAATGTCTGTTCAAATTTGATGTATTAAAATATATTTTCTAGACAAACATTTAATTTTATTCCATATACACTTACCTCGTTATTTTAAACGTGATTTCACACAGGATTTTGAACGTGCATGTTACCATCGTGGAATGATAGAAGAAAACAAACATGTAAAGTATACAAATTCTGATTCTTTATTTTTATTTAAAATCCAGGTCTTTTCACTGTACAATGTGTAGCATGTGGGGCGCTCGGTCTCACGGCTCGACGCCGCATTTACAAATTTGTTTAATTTACTTCGAATTTCACTATATGTACATCGGTAGGGCAGGCCGGCCGTGAGACACCAGCGCGAACTATTGCGGGCAGCAGTCGTAATCTCACTCAGATTCACAGTTAATAATACAATATCATCTATATATACTCTGCTAACAAGTACGGGTGAAGGTTAACTTTAGTCTATAACAAAGGTATTCCTAAGATAGGTGTACTGACTTAACAGTAAACAGTTACAGAAAGGTCATACAGTCACAAGTCTCGTTTCGTGTGTAACAGTGTCGGAACGGCAGAGCAAACAAAAGTATATCCGCGGCGGCTAAACGAACCGAACGGTGCACCACTGACGTCACGGCTACGATACGAAGAAATATCGAAGCTCGTCGAAAGTCAGAAAACATAAATCCTTCACTCGATATTGTATCGAACACGACGGTGCCGCTAAGAACTAACGTGGGGGGTCTCTGAGCGGGGTGCGGGGCGGGGCGGGGCTAAGACGAGGGCGGGGAGGGAGGGGCGGGCGCGGGAGCCTCGTGGTCGGGCGGCGCGCGGCCGGCCGAGGCGCGCAGGCAGTCGCCGTGCGCCTTGTACTCGATGGGCACGGCCGCCGGCAGCTGCAGGATGCGGCGCAGCGCGTCCCGCACGCGCGCCGCCGCCGCCGTGTCCGACGCCGTGCGGTGCCACACCGCTAGGTGGTCGTCCTGCCACACACATACATACCATTTAGTCATTACATTATTTTCTAGACAAATTATATTCAATGCAGACTACACTCGTTGTTCAAGCTTCTCCGGACTACTAGCGTGACTGCATGCGCTCAACAATTGACAATACTTTGATGGCACACAGCTGGTGGAATATCAATTAACCAGGCCAAATAAGTTGAACTGCCAGGCTACCGTCACTGATGTGAGATATCTCGGTTTCGGTTTAAACAAACTTTATTCCCAATAAAGACATTAAGTCACTTACTTGAGAACAATACTAAAAATATAGATTACAATATGTTCGTCATCAGTATTACAATTTTATAGTTACCCATCCAATGCATTCATTTCTCCAGAAGTGATCGATCCGCAATTATGTACTGGCTAAGTTGAGTTTTGAATGCATTGTAAGAGTGTACATTTCTTATACAGGACGGTAATTTGTTATAAAGCTGTGCTCCTTCAAAAGTTAGCATTTTTTTGCCATAGTTAGTTCTTGCTTTTGGTAAGACTAGCAAGCTTGCTCGCCGTGTACTGCGTTGACTAACTTGTTTATATTGAGTGAGTGTTATGTTTGAGTGAACGCTTTTGTTGGGAATATTTCTGATGAAAATGCATGTGTTGTAAATATAAAGTTGTTTTATATTCATTATTTTTGTGTCTTGATAAATTTTGCTGGTAGATGTTAGATATGGGTAGTCGAATATTATTTTTATGATTTTATTTTGGGTAGTTTGAAGTTCTGATAATTTTGTTTTAGCAGCACTGCCCCAAATTTCGATTAAATTAAGTAGATGTGGCTTTACTAGGGAGTTGTAAATAGTATACCGCAATTTTGGTGGCCATCTGCCCTAGGGTGACCACTGAGTACACTTTAAAATACAATGGTGTCGATTCTGTTGCACATTTTGACAGTACTAAACTAGACTAAACGCAACTGTCACTTTCTTTTTCTATTAAAACAGAAAGAGACAAACTCCCTTAGTTTAGTCCTGTCGAAGTGCGCTATAGAATCGACACCAATACCTTTTTTGGAACAACCTTTCTCCAGCAGTAAACTATTATACAATGGACAACAATGATAATATTACAACAGTTCGTACCTGGAACCGTACGGAGAGCACGACTCCGCAGAGCTCCTGGCCGACCATGAACTGTTCGCCCAGCATCGCCATGCACAGGTCCTCCCACGCGCGACCCGTCTGTGTTTTACGTAGCCGCACGACCTGGGAAAACAAGATGCAGAGGTATTACAGACCAAAACTAATCATTCTTACAATGCCGTGAGCACCACGATTGAAATAAATTAAGTGAGACTCCGGGCGCCGCTACAGCACTGCCGGACTTGGGGATCGACCCCAGGACCTCACGATCAGCAGTCGCGCTTGCCACCACTAGACCAACGAGGTAGTTTGAATTTTGTGCTTGGTTGGTGGCAATAGGCTCGCCCACTATTTCATGGGAATTAAACATAACGACGAAATGAGGGTGTTACTATACACCTCTGCCCAACCCTTCGGGGAATACATGCGTTATGTTATGTAAGTGAAATGCTTTGCAGGATTGTGCCTTTTTCCATTAGGAGTAGCAATTGCTGTGTTGTGACATTGACTTCAGCAACTGACTAAGCGGCAAAACGGTGTTAAAACAAATGGGTTTTGTACAGTAATCGCCAACGATTACGAAAGATACGGGGCACGGGGCGTGTCGCTGTTCAGGCGTTCCAATGGGGTAGGCAACTGTGGAACTAATGGCGCCACTTTCGATTGTTCCACTGCAATCTTATTGGTTGTAATGTGTTTGAAATTATTGCTAATATCAACCTGATGGTTCTGATTGGTGGAAAAAACTAAGTATGGAGGTGCTGCCATCTGCTTTAGTTTTGCGTTGCCTTCCCCATTAGCGACTATCGCCGATACGCAATGTTTCTGCAGACGTCTGACACAGCTGGTAATGACCAATCCATTTTTAGTACTCTATGAGTATATTAGTGGCGTGCATTGCATATAGGCAATTAAGCAGTGCCTACCTCATAAGATTTAATTAACTACTCCATGTTTAACTATTACTATAAATAAAATAAGCGTGTATGGCTATGATTTATTTTGGTCAGAATCGTATTGAAATGGGCTTAAGCGTACAATTGAAAGGCGACATCTCTAGTGCCTGCCTACATAGTCCGAAAACCAATGCACGCCACTGGTAAATTATGTCAAAGATGGACAACACCATCCACCTGTGTGCTGTTAACATCTTGCGATCACCAATCTATTTGCAAAATGTTGTAATTAAGATACTATACTACACATACTACACTACTATACATACTATATACACTCTAACACTACACTACTACTACTACAAAAAATACTATTTCAGTAGGTTATTTGATTTATGTTCAGCAGAAGACAGTTACGGACTTCATTGCTGATTTGGTTATGATAATGATAAGCGTATTTTGATATTCCTTACCCATTTGCCACCATTGACATTGGCGGGGTCTTCCCACATAGGCTTGATCCCCAGTTTGAAGAGGTGCAGGTCGGACAGCGGGGGCAGCTCCGACGGCCGCGCCAGGTGCGTGTACAGCCCCCACCACTGCTCCACGCTCGCCACCCTACCCACCAGACGTAACGCCTGGAATATGTGGAAAGAAATTATATGGGCTGAAAAAATGGGATGTAAAGTATTGTCTATCTGTTTAAAGCGGATAAGATGGATGTTTTACATCCACTGCTGATCTTCACACATTTTCAGACTCTTGGATGTACCCATAAATGGTGTTTTTATTATTATTTGTTTTAGATGGAGTAAGAAGTGCAGTTGAACGTAGAATATTGCAGAGATAGGTAAAGGTAAAGGTAGGTATGCGGCTACCACCGTGAATGTATATTGGACACCTTGGTTTGAGCATACCTTATACTAACTTTGATGTGGCAGCGAAATATTCAGTATTCATTTAACAAATAAACATGCTGTACATTAATTTGTTGACTTTGCAACTGCACACATTTTGCATAATTTTATTAAATTATTAATAGCTGTTTGTCTATACACTTTTCCACTGAATTCATATTTCCATTTTAAATATTCAATAGCAGCGTTCATGCATTGAGACACATATAGGATATGCATCTACATTAATTATATCAATCATTCAACTCGGCCAATCATACTGCTTAAGATAGGCCTCTCAAATTGACAAAAAATTTAGATCTCTAGAAATTATATAAAAGAATGCGACATTGACATACATAGACTTTAATTGAATGACAATAGTCTGGTGCATCGTACATACTTGCATTTAGGGCAGACTTAAGATTTTATGAATATGAAAGATTTATTGGATCCTATGAGATACTGTTTTGTGTTGGTCTTTGTATAAAATGAGTTTTTTTATCCTGACCTTTTCAGAGCTTACCTTCATTTTCAATCTACATGTTTATAAAATAAATCAAAATATTTTACTAAACTTTACCAATGACAGACATGGTAGTGTTAATATTTTGTTAACATAACACTTGTAAAATATGGTACTTAAAAATAATTATTGTGACACTTTTGTGGGTTTGGTGGTGCAATATTATGAAGTTAACTTTTAAAGATGATCATTTTGGGTCACTGGAACAGTTATGTAGGAGTGCAGAAGACCAATTGCCTTAATTTATGAACTTAATTAACTGCGGAGTAATGTGAACAATTTTTTTTTACATAATAAAAAGCAAGAAAGTTTCAAGTATTATTATAAATAACATTCTACTTTTATTGATATCAACACATTTCTATTTATCACCTGACTAAATATAACACTAACAATTTTATACATATCATGAAAATGGAGTTACATGATATAGTACTTATTTTTCACAATGTTATTTCAACATATTAAGTTATGTTAACAATAAAATAAGCCATGGACCCTGTTCCTGATGCTGGTGAGCTACTATCTATACTAATATTATAAAGAGGAATGATTTGTATTTTTGTATGCAACAAATAAACTTAAAAACTACTGGACTGATTTCAAAAATTCTTTTGCCGTTAGAAAGCTACATTATCACCGAGTAACATAGGCTATATTTATTACTGGAATAAAACTTCTAGCGCGGGCAGAGCCGTGGGGACACAGCTAGTTTTTTTTATATTTTTAAATGTTTTTGTTTTTTTAATAATATTTTAAAATGTAATTTATATGTGTATTTATTAAATAAAGGAAATGAGCTAACTATTCTAGAGGAATCCTTTCAAGTAGGATTTAACAGTATGCAAGAGAAAGCTTAGAATTAAGTACCAGCTAAGTTACAAGGACTTTAATCTAGGTCATGTTAATAAAATGCAAATCAATAGAGCTACGACTGGTCTTAAATATATAATGTAGTGCGGGTTTCTTAAAGAAAAGAATTCAATATAACTGGGCTGACACAGTTAGAGCAGAACTTCACCTTTTTTTTCTTTTTTACTTGATAATATTTTAATTAAGGCAACCCAGTGGATAGATACACTAATTATTATTAATTAAAATATCACAATAACTTGCAGGACTGAAAATCTTATGGACTATTACTTTCGAACATACACAACACATAAACCACATTTGCAAAGAGGTTAAATACTGTTCTTATTGAATATTCACTCTGATCTTCCATTAATTTGAAATAAGACTAGGTACTTTGAATGAAAAGATGGAAAATTACACCTTCAAATGTGGCATTGTACTATTTGAGATAAAAATCAAAATATTTAGTCCCATTGGAACCTTGCATGTAGGAGAAAAGAAACTTATTCAGTTAGTTTAAATTAATAATTTGTTAAAATCAAATCATAAGTTTATCTTCTAAAATAAAGTTAGTCTATTACAGTTATCACTGCTACCTGAAACAGTGCCATATTGATAAACATATGTAAATTAATAATAATTTGCATATTTGTACAATACTGCTCTATGTAAGTAGTACACAGAGTACACTACTGTTTAGGTTACATTTAAATCACATTTGCTTTAATTGTAATGACAATAACTTGTCGTGGTTAAGGTGCATTTTTTTGCTGATATGTACCTTTTGATATGCATCTCCTTGTGTGCTTGATAGGTTAGCATGAACATCAACAAACCTGTACGTAACCAGTGGTGGACGCAGAGAGCTCGCGCGCGGGCGGGCGGCGCGAGAACCACATCCAGTAACAGTACTCCAGCTTGTGCTCGTGGGCCGGCACGGGCGGCGGCGTCGCCTCGTCGGAGTTCCTGTCCTCCTCATCATTGCTTCCGTGGTTCTGCGTAGCGCCACCACCTTGCCCACCCTCCCCAGATCGACGTTCAGGCACGTTTAAATTGTAAAACTTGCACATTTTCCTCTCAGTCATGTTATTTCAAATATACTAACATGTTTCACTAACGGCCTAACCTAGGACACGTTGCTTTATTTGAGGTACCAGAATGTATACAAAACTCAAACTGTGATTCTATAATTACACTACACAATAAAAACTAGGAACGCCTAAATAATATTTAGTGACGGTTAATAAATAAATCTTAATCAGCCTATTCCCTCTTTTACTGTGTATAACCTTTTTCTTTCCGTCATCAAAATTCAAATCTGTCAATTGACAGCATGGGTACACTCGACAAAATTGAGTTGTATTTGTATTCAAAATTCAAAAGACAAATAGATAGTGAATCATCAAAGAAAGAAAGAGATAACATTATAAACATGTCCTTCTGAATTTGAACGTGTAATTTAATACGAAGATTACGAAGTTAAAAAATGCGTTCCTATTTTATCAATATGAAACTAAAGCACTTAATTTGAAAAAAATCTTAATTATACTGTATTATGATTTAACGAGATTTCATATTACTTTCTGTGACTTCGGTGTTTTCACTGCCAAATTTCTGAAAATTCGACTAATAATTTCAACTTTTCGATCATGAAATATTGTTGATTATGTCAAAATGTCAAAAGATAAAATGTATGTTATTAAAAAAAAGACGAAACGTCAAATTGGCGGCGGGACAAACGAAAACAGTGATTATTTATTAGAATTACACGTTATTAAAACAATTTTTCATTAAAATTGTGCTTTAGTTAATACTCTGAAGTCATTGCTGTTAGTTTTGCTAAGTTTCATCACTACAAGACTTAAACTTGAAAAGTTTATGTTAAAGCGCAGTTGCTAGTTTTATACGTAGGTGATGGATAAAGTTGAGCCGACCGGTAGAAGTAATATAGAAGGGTGCATGAACATCGATTTAATGCGGTCACTCGTGAAGCAATATTCTGAACTGGTAAATATTATATTTTCTGTGGAAGATTTGTTGAAAATCTGTTTGTGTAGGTTATTCTTCTCATAGTATCCAAGTGGTGACAGAAGTGTTAGTGGTTGACAACAAATTCTCAATATCTGATTATGGATACACAAATAATTTTACGATCAGTAAAGTTATTATGCTGAAAACAGTAGATAATTCCACAAATGAGATGTGGTCTATAAGAGGTTCTCCTAGAGATAGTGTTTAACAAATCTTATTGACAAGTGCAGTATTCTTCAATGTTTTGACTATCAGGTCTCGATAAAAAAGCACCATAGTCCCAATTCTGATATATGTTAACAAATTATTCTTCTTAACAATAATCATGCTTGGTATTAATAAGATTCTGATGATGCCATTTCATAAACACACCTAAGAAATATATTATAAAAATATCAGGCTCAAGAATATTTATTACTCAAAAAAGTAGCATTAAATAAGAGTATAGCATTCTAAACCAACTGCCCAGGGTCAATGGACCAGTGCCCTGTTCTGGGCAGATGCAGCAGCTGCCGCAGCTGGAGGTGGGCTGGACGCAGCCAGTGGGGATGATGTGTGGCTCCTGGCAAGTGCCATGCTTGCCAGAGGAGAACTGCACAGAGCAGCACATGCCGTCACTTCTAGGGGATTGCATAGGTGATAAACTGTTATTTTTTATGTGTAATAATATTTAGTACTGCTCCAAGCTAAATTCCTGAAAGTTTTCAATATTCATACTTTCGGGAGTTCAGAGGCTAGATTCAGATCATCATCTCCCTGCCCTTATGGGCTAGGTCCTAGAATAATTATATTGGTTTTGTTTTGCATACTTATAAACAAATAGCAAGTTGCAAAATCCCTTACAAATAATGGGAATGTGGGCAAAACATGAAAACAACTTGTCTTTAGCTTAAATTATATAATTAATCACAATAAAAAGTAAATTTCTAATAGCTTATGAGGACACTACTTGCCCATCTGGAGCTTTTACGAAGAAGGAAGTCCTGCTGACAAGCAAGGACAGATACAGGATTTACCATGCTTACCAACAGTGAAACCTTGGTGTGTAAATAATGGTCAAAAAACCAAAATATGTATATTTTAATCAATCAATGCATGGCAAAAAAGTGGAACTCGCTACCTGCGTCTGTGTTCTTGAACGCATACAACCCGAATCTCTTCAAAGTTAGAGTGAACAGGCTTCTTCTGGGTAAGCTCACTCCATCGTAGACTTTTTCTCTGTCACCTCTGACCTAGACTAAAGTCAAGAGCAAACCCATCTCAAATAAAAAAAAAACTATTTTAAAATGTAATTTCTATAGCATTACTTTATTTCTATAGACGTCATCTGTTATGCCTGGGCGTGGCGATGCGCGCTTACCTCGCGGCGCGCGAGCCGGCCGCAGCACTTAACATGATGGAGGAGTGTGACCCCATGCTTCTAGAGCCACGGAACACTGACCAGACACACAATGTAAGTCTTTCTATTTACTTCATAATGCCTCAAAACCTTATGTTATGTTCACATTTACCTCTCCTCGAAATAATTTGATATTATTGCACCCTGCAATAGAGTTGACCTCTGTGCTGATGAATATTTCCAGTGTCAAGTAAACAAATATTGGAACATGCTCCATTTTGGACACTTGTGCAGATGCTGAGAGAGTTAATTATTATTTATTTAACAGACTACAGAGAGGTCCACTGTGTTAGTAACAATATAACTTAGCCTATGTTAGTACTTAATAACTAGAACAGATTGGGTGCGATTAGTTAGCGCCCACACTAGCGGGCTATCTGCCCGGGCTACTATTGATTGCAGGACTAAATAGGATTTCAGACTCATTTACACGGAGAGAGTTTCTGGTAGTGAGTCTCGTGCTATCTCTGTTATCATTGTTGAGAAAGACAAAGACAGAATGATTCTCTCTTCGAAAAACTATCCTCACGTAAATCAGGTTTAAATCTTAAAAAAGTGTACTGTGGGTATAATATAAACTTTTGTTTTCAGCGCGCTTTAGCAGGGGTTTTAGTTTGGCAGGCTCGCGCACTATGTTCACTGGAGCGTCGCGAGGCAGCGGCAGAGGCACTGTCCGCAGCCCTGAGAGCGGACTGCGCACACTACGAGGCGCTCGACCTGCTGCTCGAGCAGCACGCGCTCACACCGCACCAAGGTATGTTACAACATAAACAGGATATAGAGGCGCTGTCAGCAGCCCTGTGAACTGTAGAGTACAGTACATCCAAAGCTCTCCTAAGTTAGTCATATGAGAGGCAACACAAAATCAAAAGGTGCAAGGAACAGGCTTCCGACCGCTTCCGCACTTCGACCTTACGAGTCAATCATATGGTACTACCGTGTGCTCGCCCAAAGCACAATAAATCACACCTTTCCTATGAAGACAGAAGACACCTTACTAAGATAACTATTCGATATACTGACAGAAATGGATTATGAGGGGTCCCGGCATCACCAAATCAACGGAATACGTGCCTCGTGCGGTCTCGCAAGCTTGTTCGGTCTGTTAGAGTCAGTATCTACCAAACGGGAAAAGCATTGCGGATGCTCGACCACTTTTAAAATTTCACTGAATAAGTAACTATATTAATATTGACTTTAAGTATAAATTTCAATGTAGACATCAAAAGTTTCCTTGAGCATGCTCGAGCGTACGCGAGCGTCGAATTTTATAGTTCAAAGGCAATACTGATCATCATCATCCTCCTGCCCTTATCCCAACTTATTTGTGGTCGGCGCAGTATGTCTTCTTCTTCCATACATCTCTATTAGCCGTCATCTCAGTAGTCACCCCCTTTCTAGCCATATCATCTTTCACACTATCCATCCATCGCTTCTTTGGTCTTCCTCTACTCTTATAACCATCCACATTCATACTCAAAACTTTCCTCACAACATGTTCCTCATTCCTCCGCATCACATGCCCATACCATGACAACCGGTTTCCACACAACTTCTCAGTCACCGGCGCCACTTTCAGGCTTCCTCTTACATACTCATTTCTAATTCTATCCATTCGCGTAATACCACACATCCCTCTTAGCATTCTCATCTCAGCTGCATGCAATTGCCTTTCATTTAAAAGGCATTACTAACACAGTTCTTTATTCAGTGACCTTAAAAATGTGCGCGAGGATAGGATTTTTCCGCTTGGTGGAAACTGACTCTTACTCGGTAACACTAACGGGTAATAGACCAAAAAGGCATTCAAAACAATCGATTGTTTCAGAAAACGAGCTGATAGAATCGCTACCGATAAGTAGTCAGTTAAGCGCGGCAGAGGGCGCGTTGTTACGTGCGGCGTACCGCGAGCGACTCAACCGGTACTCGCCAGCACCCGTCACCCTGCCACCACCAGATACTGACTGTCCCGTGAGTAGTACACATTTATCTCTCTACAACTTAGCCTATTGCAGTCCATTGCCAGATATAGGTCTTTCCCAATAATAAAGGAGAGTAAAGATTGTCCTGTCACATTAAACATCTACTATGCGACATCGACCGCACTATGTCGCGAGTTGCAGACGGAATCTCAATACTATATTTGGATCTGGCACGGATAGGGCTGCCATCACCTAAACTGCCGACACCGAACAAAGATTGCAAAAATCCCGGATCCGGATTTGGTTGAAATCGGGATTTTTCAAAACTAAGACATATCTGGGGAAACCCGGACAAATCGCAGGCCTAGGCAGGGAGATAAGAGAGCTTTATGTACCACAAAATACCCCAAAAATGATCCAATCAAATAAAAGACCTATCGAAATAATACTTACTATTTTAATAAAAATATACAATTAAATTTATCATTAACCACATAGTTTCATATCCAAGACTTCCTCATAGTTCTTCGCCATTTCAAGTTCATTATGTTCCATATAACCACCACAGATAACAGTGGAAGCCGAAGCAGTAGGCGCGCGCATGATGGAAGCCGCCCAAAGCCGAGCACGTCGGCTTGCCGCTGCTTGTCGCTGGACCGAAGCCCTGCGAGCCCTAGACACGGTGGACCCGTGGTGCTGCGTCGACGTAAGGGCTGCCTGCCTCGTGGAGTTGAAGCGAAGTTCAGAACTGTTCGCGTTCGCGCATTCTTTGGTTGATGCGTACCCAAATGCGTGGACCTCGTGGTATGCTGTGGGGTGCTATTACTATCTTATAGGTGAGTTTTGTTAGGCCTCCCACAGACTAGCGCTTCCCTCCCGGGCGTGCGCGTTCTTCGAACCTGTAACATGTTCTTCTCGGAAAGCGCTAGTGTGGGGGACGCCTTAATTAAAATGTCTAATTTTCGGACTCAATCTTTGCCTCATAACGTATTTTTGAAGAAGCTTGACAGCCAATCCATTCGCTCCTGAATATTTAAAAAGTGCCGTTGTCTGTTTTAACATCTTGCAAAATTGTCGCCACAAAAAGAAACTATTTTAATATTATTTTTAACCAACTTCGAAAAAGGAGGAGGTTATCTATTCGATGAATAGATAATTAGTCTATCTTTTTGTACTGTGTCTCCGTTGTCTTCTTTACATAGTATAAAACAAAGTCGCTCCCGCTGTCTGTCTGTCCCTATGTATGCTTAGATCTTTAAAACTACGCAACGGATTTTGATGCGGTTTTGTTTAATAGATAGAGTGATTCAAGAGGAAGGTTCATATACCCCACATTAGTATCTACATTGCAACCGTGCGAAGCCAGGGCGGGTCGCTAGTATCTAATAAACGATTTTTCTGCCTTTTCATCTTACATTAAAAACATTGTATTTCTGGCAATTTTTATCTAAAGATTTCCATTTCCTTAATTATAACATTGTCTGTTCAGGTAAAAGCGAGTTGGCGCGTCGTTACTTAAGTAAGGCGAAGAGCTTAGAGCCAAGTGCGGGCTGCGTGTGGCTCGCGTACGGACACAGCTTCGCGGCAGACAACGAACATGATCAAGCCATGGCTGCTTACTTCAAAGTAAGTACAATTGCATCTCAGTATGTCTGTGTCTGTCTGTCTGTCTGTCTACCCTGTTATTTGACTGACTCTTTTTCCCAGGTTCGCGTGGCAGTATCAAGTTTAAATTAATATCAAATACTCAGATCTGCAATCCCTTGGAGCTGTGAAAAATCAAACATCTAAGTCAACGTAATCAAAAGATGCGGCCGTTTATACCGCATATTTTGACACTGGCTAGGGAATCAAAACCTATAGGGTATTTCCCGTTGACCTAGAATCATGAAATTTGGCAAGAAG
Source organism: Amphipyra berbera (assembly GCA_910594945.2). Lineage (NCBI taxonomy): Eukaryota > Metazoa > Arthropoda > Insecta > Lepidoptera > Noctuidae > Amphipyra > Amphipyra berbera. Next base: position 15,075,314 of record OU343128.1, on the reverse strand, counting down.
CAATGTCTTATAGCACAAGTAAAGGGAAAAATCCGAAAACCGCAACTTTGTAGTTACAACACAAAAAAAATATTGTACGGAGCGAGCCCTCGGTGCGCGAGTCCGACTCTTACTTGGCCGGTTTTTCTTTTTAGGTTAATTACAGAATTTGGAAGAAAACCACTATTTCAGCTCCGAATATTTCTTTCGTTAAAAGATGTCTGAATCAAAAAATCTCGGATGAACTAAACTGAACTACTTGCGTTCAGAAACGTGTATAATGAGTGCTTGTCGACGATTGCCGTCGACGATTGCCGTTAACGCGCCGGCGGCTGCAGTTACCCCTGTCGTCGGCAACGTGCCGCTCATCTGTAAAAGCCCTTATGGTTAAATAGCGTTTCTGAGAGGAAGCAGTTCAGTTGCAAGCCTGAAGATGCAGCAGATGAGTTTCTTCGACCGATACAGGCCGATATCGTATTTCATATTAGTCCCGTCAACCTATCTCGCTCTAACACACGTTAATCGTATCTTCCTTTCACAGTGCCAGTCTATATAAAGTAGTAAAATAATATATCTATGGTTAAAATAATGTCTATCTTTGTTACAGGCCAGTCAGCTGATGGCAGGATGTCACCTACCACCTCTGTACGTAGGCGTGGAATGTTCCCTTCTCAACAACTTCACAATGTGCGAGAGATTCCTCACAAGAGCTGCTGCATTGCATAATAATGCTAAGGTCAGTACAATATTTCTCTGCGACTGATGTTTTAGGCAGATCGCCCACGAGTGACAATCGCTCGGCGATTGTCACTCGTGTGAGAGCTCCCTTAATGAACTTTCGACAGTGAGTATATGGAAAATGAAGCAAATGTGCAAAAAAACGCATGCGAGCGAGACTGTTTTGGAAAAATCGCAAAGTTGACACGGCGCGAGAACCTCTACCGCTAACACGTCTTTCTGCCTAGGACGATTCACATAAAACAACGACTTATCCAAAAAAAAAATTATAATAAATCCGTCTAACTACGTTCCTCTCACTCTTAGGTGTTGAAAGATACGGAATGCCACGAAGGCTAAGTAGCGCCGTTTCACGATAAACGAACGGCTTATGCCGAAATATTCCTTATATTCCCTCTAATTACGTTCCTCTTATTCCTAGGTGGTAGAAGAATCGGAATCCAACGACAAAGCGAAGTGGGGCCGCGTTCTAACATTGGTGCGCGACCCTCACGTGGCGCACGAGGCGGGGGCCGCGGCCTTCGCTGACGGGGACTGGTTCGCTGCCAGGACTCTGTGGCTACACGCACTTGACGCTGCCACACCGCCTGACAAGCAAGAGGTAAGCTTAAACACGACCTGCATCTCGTGATTTTTCGAATTTGAAGGATTATGGTTTAAAATGAAAATCAGCGAGATTTGGGAGGATTCAATAATGATTAATTGTATTACATACACAACAAGACGAGTGCATCTTATTTAGTAAACATAACATAACGACGCTTTCTGCTACCAAGGGCTTAACTCCAAATCCCATACTTACGGCAATGTGCAAAAATGAAAAAAAAACCTCTTGTGGGCGAGGGAAAACAGCTAGCGACCGCATCGCGACTGTATTGATGCGAACACGCGACAGCATTGCTACTGCATCGCTACAAAACGTCGCCGTGGGCGAGGGGCCTTAGGTGTTTAAACCTGTGACTACTATTCAGTAACAATCAGAATGATCAGATACAACTTCTTTGTCGTGTGACAATCTCCTTTTGTGTGTACGGAAATGATTGGTAGAAAATCTGAAACGCTTTTTTATAGTTTTAAAATAGAGTTCTTGGAAGGAAGTTCTTAAATTTTGGCGGTCTTTTGCCTCATTTAATTACAATTATGTACGAGAGCTATTAAGACGACGAATTGAAAATATTGGCGGCAGGGATTTTAATATTTCTCAGCAATTACAAAACATTCTGAACTTATATTTATACACTTCATTAATCATGTCTTTAAGATCAATTTTATAATTGCTTTACATGATTGGTTAACTTTTACAGCACAGAAAAAAATATCAAAAACTGCTCTTCAAAGACATAAATTTTCATTTTACAGGGAAAATAGACAGATTTCAACCTCAATATTTTGTATATAGTTTAGTCTAAGCATACACTTCAAAATAATAATTCGATTTTATAAAATTAGCTATAGTCTTTGTTTTAAACGAAAAATACTGTTTTGGCGGTTACGACCTTACGGCATAAGCAAGTTCGCGTGGGTTTTTGTATGCAATCAATTCCCCCTCAGTCCGCTGCTGACTAGTGTCAGCGACGGGTCTGTGTCATTGGATTTCCCGCGCGCTATCGACAGTAATTGTATCTTGATCTGAGTGATATTTAGTTATTAAAAATGGGGAAAAAAAACTATTAAAATTATGGCTACGTATGTGTGTATAGCTACAAAATAAAAATAAAACATACAATGTAAATAATATTTTAGAAAATAGTCGTCAGAACAGAGACAATCCATGGAGTCGTCTTTGGACTTAGGTAAAAATAAAGCAATGTCAGTCGATTCTTTGGAAGGGTATTTATGTGTACATGGTATGAATCTAGTACTAGTCTAAATAACGCATCCTAATAACGCATCTGTTATATACATAGGCACTGGCCGCTATAGCTTTGTCAAAATTTCCCAGCGGCGCAGCGGTATGTCGGCTACTTTGAGTGAGCGAGATAGTAGACAAAGTAGTAGCGCTAGTTCAGTGACTAGTGCCTACTGTAATGCGGTATCCTCGGCTCGTGAACTTTAGCAAAATAGCTGATCGGGAGCACTTTTTAAGTTTGATTTTTATTGCTGTTTTAGGTGATATTTATGTGTTTTTTTATCGCATTGGGATAGACAACAATAATGATTTTATCTATACTAATATTATAAAGAGGAAAGATTTGTATTTTTTTATTTAACAAATAAACTTAAAAACTTCTGGATCGATTTCAAAAATTATTTTGCAGTTTGAAAGCTACATTATTACTGAGTAGCGTAGGCTGTATTTATTACTGGAATAAAACTTATTACTCGGGTGGAGCCGTGAGGACACAGCTAGTACACTATAAAGTAAAAATATCTGCAAATAAAATTAATAGTAAAACAATTTTTTTTATAAACAAGCTTTTATTTAAATTCTCTATTAACAAGAAAACCTTTAAATTAAATCAAACCCATCAATTTCTTACATTATACAATCAATTTATTATGATACAAAAGTTTGTCGCGAGATTTACAATTTCATGAAATACATACATTTTTTCTTAGAATTACTTGTGTCAAGGTCAAGTTATTGTATTCTTGTTTATTTAGTATCTCACGACAAGCTTTCATATCATATAAATACATTTATTGTATAATGTAATAAATTGATGGGTTTCATTTAATTTAAAGATTATTTTCTTGTTTTTAGAGAATTTAAATAAAAGCTTGTTTATAATTATTTTTTTTACCATTAATTTTATTTTTTAGTATTTCATGGTGAAACTTAGCACGGACTTTCACAATTGAATGCGCATACAAAATTTCATGTTTGTACTGCTATCCATTGAGGAGTTCCCTTGCCAGGACCCAACCCTGAGTGCAGCAACCATGTCACGGTAAAACTTAAAACCGACTATCATAATAAAATGCGTACACAAAATTTCGTGTCTGTGCTGTTAACCGTTTAATACCTACTGGATCAATGGTACACGCATACATTATGATGTCCCTTTCACCCAGTAGATAATTTTACACATTGTGAACACCAGTTCTTTTTTTCATTCATTCAATCATCAAATTCTTATCTAGGCAGTGTATCCGCCAAGTTCTGTCCACAGAGTCTAAGCTTAATTTAACTAAATACTATAGAAGTATTGACAAAAAGAAAGCTTCGTTTAACAACATATTATGAAAATATTGAAATATTTCCATAACATACATACAATTTCTATCTCCCTATTGGGAGATGTTCGATTTTTGGGCCATTCACGCTATGTCAAATCGATAAACTCCAATAACATAACTCAGAAAATATTAGGCCTGCACAATAATTGCAATTTTGAATGTCTAATAAAGCCTCCTTGAACACCTATACTAGTATACGTAGGTATATCAGCATTAGCCCATTAGTGTCCCACAGCACTGTAGAGCAAGTGCTTTCTCTCAAGAGGGGTTAGGTACATGAAGCCGTTGCCGACAGCTTCAGCCTTCGGACCATGAATATTATAGGCAGTTATATCTATTTAATTATATCTCCAATAACTTACTTACATAACCTCGTTTCTGCCTACCCCCATGGGAAAAAGCCGTGACATTATGAATCTACTTATGTATATATTGTGACATTTTCCCCATATTAAATATCCTAAAATCTGAATACACTTCTTAAAAAATATTTAAAATAATATTTCTACAAAAAAAACGAAAGGAGACTCTATGACGTCTATGTTCCCGAACGTGGCTGACAAACGCGCGAGTTAGGGCGGTCGCCCACGGCGACATTTAGCAACACAAAAACGCGATACTTATACAATCGCTCACGTAATTATGATTCTGCATCGCGACTAACGCAATACAGCAGCGATACAGACGCGATACAGCATTGCCACAGTCGCGATTCGACACGCTGTAGTGACGGCCTGTGAATGCCTGTGGACGCTACAGTTGTTAGATGGACTCATATCAGTCGACACAACATTGGTCGCATTGTCTTTGTTGCTGCTTTTACGGAAGCAATCAGAGCGTAACCGTGGACAACATAATACAGAAGTGACGCTTAATCGACACCGTTGCGCGTTTGCATTGATAATGTCGCGCGTATGCATCGATGCAGACGTGATGCTTAATCGATACAATCGCGTGTTGCAAATGCAACCAACGGCCAAAAGTAGCGATGCAGATACGCGCTCACAAAACGCGCGTCTGTATTGCTGCAAAAAGTCGCCGTGAGCGACCGCCCTTAGACTGCGCGGGCTGCCTTGCGCCGGTCCATCGCACTACGTAAAGATTATCGGTGTGTGCGAGGATTGCGGGGCGCGGGGGCCGATTTGAAATTATTTGTTTATCACTGCGTCGCCTTAACGAAGTTAGCATGGAGTAACACCCGTGAAAACCTAAAAAAGAATTATATACAACCCTTAATTAAAAAGCCTGGTAACAAACGTTTGCAGTAAAAACCGGTTAACCACATACAAGGCTATTTTTTATAGTTGTAAAAACCATATTTTTTTTGGAAAATGTGTAGATACATCCTGTTATTAATACTAATGCAAAGACTATACAGGGTGTAAACGAAATCATGTAATTCCTTCAAACCTCGTGATGTACTGCTGACATAGATTAACCCTGCACGGGATACATTTGGAATAATTAACAAAAAAATTACAAGAAGTAAACATGTGCTCTTAACGTGAGGCATTTTAGCGTCCCGAGTTAAATGACCACGCGGCGAGCGATAGCCGCGCAATTCGCTCGTGTTGTAATAGTATCCCGTGCTGGGTTAATCTATGTCAGCAGTACATCACGAGTTTTGAAGGAATTACATGATTTCGTTTACACCTTGTATGAGCAATTTAATTAATAAGGATGATTTTAGGTATTTTTAACATAAATAATGATTAGTTGAGTAAAAATGAATTAAAGGTTATAAAAATCGATACGTATTTACTATTAATTGGTATATAAGAACGTTCTGCACATAATTTAATCACAAATGGTAAGTTATAGGTCCCATCAAGCAAGTTGGGCCCTGGATATCATAATACTTTATTCAATACTTCATAATTATACCAGTTTTTCAGATTTTAGTTGAAAAATAGAATTATTTTTCACAGGTACATTAATTTTGTTCATTTATAATTCGAAAATCTGGCATGATCATGAAATGGTGGATGAAATTAAATCATTGCTAACGCCCAACTTGTATGCCGTGACCTATAATAATTATGAAAAATATTAAGATTTTTACCCCTGTATTATTTTCATTTATTCATCTTATATACATTTATATGATTACATTTTTAAATATTTTCATATAAAAAACAAAAAATATTTAAAAATATAAAAAATAGTAGCCCACCGGCATCGGGAACAGGGTCTAAGCTACCGGTGGTCAGGGCCTCAGAGAGAGGAACTTCCTGACAATACGTGCCGTGTCCAGAAGTACCGCTTTCTGTATCAGGCCCAAGGGTCAAGACCCAGCTGCCCAACGAGAGCCTCATCAGGTGTTTACCCCTGTATATTATTATAATTATAATTTATGATACAGAAGTAAATATCTTTATCTTTCCATTGTTTTACTTAACTATATTAAAACAATTACGTTTCATTACAAAGAAACCACGAGGTTTTAGTATAAATTTTAATTTTACGGCTCTAGAATATTATTTCGTAGGTTTTTTAACACATATCTACGGACTATTTGACCTCTTTATTCCAATTAGATGCCATATTGTACTTATATTATTAGTTATAAGTGTTAACTAAACTCTCCAAATAAAAGTTTTATGGAAATAACTACTAACAGCTGAATCAATCACAATTGAACAACGGATTGAGTAACGGGGTGAATCGGGACGAAACTTTAAAATTAATTTTAACGTTGAAATAATATAGTTTTTTGCCAACAACAACACTTAATCGTTAATTATAATACAGTTAGGTACATCAAGAGATGGCACATTTTTTTTTGTAGGGCGCAAATCACGTTTTTTTATTGCGTTTTACCCCGTTTTTTAATTCAAGTCGTTGTAGTTACACCAACTTTGCTGTCGTAATGTAAAGTCAATGTGTTTTACGACTCTGTTTTGCGAAAATTTGATGTTTAGCTTTAAGAAAATGTTGGGTAGTAAAAACCATTTTTTCACCGTATCGCAATTTTAAATATAAAGATCGAAAGAGCGTGAGAAACTAAGTAAGACTGCATCAAAAAGTAAATTTGCCCAAAATGGTCTTTACGCCCTTTGTAGTGGAAAAAGTCGATAACATCACGCCTTGTAATCCCGGAAGGGTTCGGCGGAGGTGTTTTAGTACACCCTCGTTTCGCCAGTTATGTTTAGGTCCCATGTAATAGGAGGCGATACTTCGGGCTATTACCGAGTAATTCCTAATGGAAAAAATCCAATAACACTTTGCTCGACCTGAGGATCAAACCCTGGACCCCATCATTCTCAGCAGTCGCACTTGCGACCACTAGACCAATAAGGCAGTCAAAGTTAAGTAGCGATGAGAGTTCTAGAAAGCCAATTAACATGGGGTTGCATTTACACTAAAATAATGTGATATTCCAGGTGAGTCCCCGCTGGGCGGCCACGCTGGACGCGCTGGGCCACGTGTGCCGCGCGCTGGGCCGGCCGGCCGACGCGCTGCAGTGGCACTCGCGGGCACTCGCGCTGCGGCCCGCGCGCCCCGCCACGCTGGCCGCGCTGGGCCTGTGCCTGGCGCTGCTGGCGCGCGAGCGGGACGCCGCCGACGTGCTGCACGCCGCGCTCGCCAAGGACCCCGACGACGTGGTGGCGCTGGCGCTGCTGGACGCCATCGTGGACAGGCTGGATGCCGCACTAACAGGTACCTGGTCATACAGTGGCACTCGCGCTGGGCCTGTGCCTGGCGCTGCTGGCGCGCGAGCGGGACGCCGCCGACGTGCTGCACGCCGCGCTCGCCAAGGACCCCGACGACGTGGTGGCGCTGGCGCTGCTGGACGCCATCGTGGACAGGCTGGATGCCGCACTAACAGGTACCTGGTCATACAGTGGCACTCGCGCTGGGCCTGTGCCTGGCGCTGCTGGCGCGCGAGCGGGACGCCGCCGACGTGCTGCACGCCGCGCTCGCCAAGGACCCCGACGACGTGGTGGCGCTGGCGCTGCTGGACGCCATCGTGGACAGGCTGGATGCCGCACTAACAGGTACCTGGTCATACAGTGGCACTCGCGCTGGGCCTGTGCCTGGCGCTGCTGGCGCGCGAGCGGGACGCCGCCGACGTGCTGCACGCCGCGCTCGCCAAGGACCCCGACGACGTGGTGGCGCTGGCGCTGCTGGACGCCATCGTGGACAGGCTGGATGCCGCACTAACAGGTACCTGGTCATACAGTGGCACTCGCGCTGGGCCTGTGCCTGGCGCTGCTGGCGCGCGAGCGGGACGCCGCCGACGTGCTGCACGCCGCGCTCGCCAAGGACCCCGACGACGTGGTGGCGCTGGCGCTGCTGGACGCCATCGTGGACAGGCTGGATGCCGCACTAACAGGTACCTGGTCATACAGTGGCACTCGCGCTGGGCCTGTGCCTGGCGCTGCTGGCGCGCGAGCGGGACGCCGCCGACGTGCTGCACGCCGCGCTCGCCAAGGACCCCGACGACGTGGTGGCGCTGGCGCTGCTGGACGCCATCGTGGACAGGCTGGATGCCGCACTAACAGGTACCTGGTCATACAGTGGCACTCGCGCTGGGCCTGTGCCTGGCGCTGCTGGCGCGCGAGCGGGACGCCGCCGACGTGCTGCACGCCGCGCTCGCCAAGGACCCCGACGACGTGGTGGCGCTGGCGCTGCTGGACGCCATCGTGGACAGGCTGGATGCCGCACTAACAGGTACCTGGTCATACAGTGGCACTCGCGCTGGGCCTGTGCCTGGCGCTGCTGGCGCGCGAGCGGGACGCCGCCGACGTGCTGCACGCCGCGCTCGCCAAGGACCCCGACGACGTGGTGGCGCTGGCGCTGCTGGACGCCATCGTGGACAGGCTGGATGCCGCACTAACAGGTACCTGGTCATACAGTGGCACTCGCGCTGGGCCTGTGCCTGGCGCTGCTGGCGCGCGAGCGGGACGCCGCCGACGTGCTGCACGCCGCGCTCGCCAAGGACCCCGACGACGTGGTGGCGCTGGCGCTGCTGGACGCCATCGTGGACAGGCTGGATGCCGCACTAACAGGTACCTGGTCATACAGTGGCACTCGCGCTGGGCCTGTGCCTGGCGCTGCTGGCGCGCGAGCGGGACGCCGCCGACGTGCTGCACGCCGCGCTCGCCAAGGACCCCGACGACGTGGTGGCGCTGGCGCTGCTGGACGCCATCGTGGACAGGCTGGATGCCGCACTAACAGGTACCTGGTCATACAGTGGCACTCGCGCTGGGCCTGTGCCTGGCGCTGCTGGCGCGCGAGCGGGACGCCGCCGACGTGCTGCACGCCGCGCTCGCCAAGGACCCCGACGACGTGGTGGCGCTGGCGCTGCTGGACGCCATCGTGGACAGGCTGGATGCCGCACTAACAGGTACCTGGTCATACAGTGGCACTCGCGCTGGGCCTAGCACTAGGATATGATAGTTTAGTAATTGCAGCGTCAAATCTCTCGCACCGTTGCGTTGACGTGATCCGTTACCAGTCTAACTTGGACAGGTAAACTAGATTGCTATCTCACCATCTTTTGGTAAGAAATCCTTACTGTACTTACGTGTACTCGTTACACCACACGGACATTTCTGCGCGTCACGTCTCCACTCGACAACATTTGATAAACTACCACTAAATGAAAAAAACAAGCAGTGCGTCATGTTGCGCGCCAGCTGGCAACGTCGCGCGATGTTGTGTAACGCTGCTGAACATGTTAAGCGTCACGTGTTGCGCGTCAATTGTTGCCTAGTGGAACGAGGCTTTAGTACAGTTATCAACTCTGGCCGGTGAGTTGTAAACACGCACTCAACAGTTCGCGCACACCTAGATCTAAACTGAGACAACTCAAAAATCTAGAATCAAATTAATTGTATAACTTCCCTAATAAAATTTCCAAATATACGTTTTTTTCATCCCCTGAAAAATTACCTTTTTTTTTGAGTTGTCTTAGTTTAGATCTAAGTGTGAGAGTTAATAAATTAAATTAACTATTAGAACTTTTTTGCGAGCTGTACCTTTTTTGTTAGTTGCGGATGACGTCACTAGGATGACGTGAGAAAGTTACAGCGCATTAGCAATTTGCGAAAACGAGAGTCTATGCGACGGCTGTGTGCAGCTCCGTTCAAGACGCGATGCTAAAATTGTTCCGATGCGTGTCGCTCCGACTTGCTTCACCGTGGGGGACTCTCCTTATAGGCAGCAGTGGCGAAGGCTCTATACAAGCAGATTCCTACCGGCTTCCCTTTTGAACATTCACTACTAGTGTCTACTATTGCCAAATAATATAGTCACATTACCTACATGTACTTAATACTTTCTAATACTAGATCTTTATACTTACTACCTATTTATATATTTTTTACATTAACTTCCTCGTTGGTCTTGTGGTGGCGCAACTGCTGATCGTGAGGTCCTGGGTTCGATCCCTAGGTCGGGGCAAAGTGTTATTGGGTTGTTTCGTGTGGAATCCCTCAACTAAAGCAGCAGCCCGGAGTTTGGATTTGTACTCGCTCCCTATTATATGGGACTTAAATATAACTGCAAAATTAGGGTGTTGCTATACACCTCTGCACAACCCTTAGGGGAATACAGGCGTGATGTTATGATATCTTTATACTTACAGCAAATATCAATGGCTCACGGGTAGTTGTAAAATTAAATAAAATGTTTTACTTTTATTTTAATCATTATATTTACCTACATGCACTGCATGCGTCACGCTTGATCGAGGTAAGCATTTTTTGCTCCGGCTTCACTCTTACCAAAATTTACCCTTCGCCACTGATAGGCTGATTATGTATACATGTAAGATTGACCACTTATATCTTGTTCCAGAGGAAGAGATACCTCAGTTCCCGTTCCCGACAGTGAACATCTCGATCCCTGCTATCGCGCCGGCCACTCCCACAGTCGACGACACCAACACATCCGACATGAGCATGAGCTTCGACTAGAACTGGAAATGCCTAGCTAGTATTCCCTACTATATTATTATTTAAGATGCGTTTAGTACGCAAATAACACGGCAAGGTTACCTTACCAATTGAATATATAATTATGAAGTGTGTACTGAATTTTACATTGCAACTAGGTTGTGACCACAACTTTGCGTGAACTTCCTAATCTAACAATGTTCAGTGAGTGTATAGGGCAGGGATGCACAGACTTATCAGGACTAGAGGCCACTAAAGTTTAATAAAAAAAACGTGAGAGGGCATTAAAAAAACAATGATCTTAAAGCCATGTATTCACTGAGCAACAATTGTTTATAAACTGTTTCATAAACAAAATCTACGTGTTTCTGAAACAAATCAATTTGTTACAGAAAACTAAATGTTTATCGGCTGTTTCTGTGCTCCCTACTTGCGGCGGGGAACACAGAAACATCAGTTGCGCAACAGGTGCATGCGAGTGTGAACGAGTCTTTTGTTTATAAACATTGCTATAGTGTGGGACGATGAAACTTTTAAAATTAATAGAACTGTTCGAAGAAAACGAAATAAAACCAAAAAGCAACTGATTGTGTGGACGGCAGAGTTTCCGAAACATTGTTCCTGGAAACATCTACGTGATGTTTCAGAAACTGTATCCGAAACACTGTTGCTCAGTGAATATGACAAGGCTTAAGGGTCAATTTATACTAGAGCAGAGTCGAAGCGCATCGAAGCGTCAATCTGAAACTTAACATAGCATATTCACCCTTATCTCCACAACATAGGTAATACACATATTTCTTCTAAGATAAAAAAAGACGCGCGAATTCTGTGGAATGCGCGTTATCTTTTTTTATCTTAGAAGAAATGTGTATTATGTTGTGGAGATAAGGGTGAATATGCTATGTTAAGTTTCAGATTGACGCTTCGATGCGCTTCGACTCTGCTCTAGTATAAATTGACCCTTAGTTTTTCATAAGAACGCATAAGAATAATTCGCGTGCGGGCCGCACGTATAGGCTAGCCATACACGGGCAGCTTGAAGCAGTCAGGATCAACTGCTTCAAGCTGCGACTGCATAGTGAACTACAGTCTTCTATTTACATACATACACAGAACCGCTCGACCAGTTGCGACAGCTCCGGGTGGTCAGCAGCACGGTGAAATTTAATCGTGCGGTCAAGCAGCGACTGCTTGACCGCAGGCATACACCGACCGCTCGAGCTGTCCACTGCTCTCGCTCTTGCTTCTTCCACAAAATCCATGTTGCTACTGATTTGAAATTGTGACTTGTCGAGCAGTTGAAACCGACTGCTGCAGCAGTCAGTTTCAACTGCTCAATGGCCGCTTCAAGCAGTTGACGTTGACTACTGCACGAGCGGTCCGTGTATTTCGATCACTGACCAACTGCTCGGGTAGCCCGTATATGGCCGGCCATATTGACGAAGGGCCGGTGTCTGCATGCCTTTAGGGTCATACATACATACATACATAAACTCACGCCTTTTTCCCATGGGGGTAGGCAGAAACTATAGAACGCCATATGCTACGACTCTTACATACCCCTTTCGCTTCATCCACATTCATACATCTTGTCATACACGCACGCCGGTTGAGAGTACTACGCACCTGACCTTTGTGAAGAACATCACCAATAACATCGATGTATGTCCTTCTAGGACGACCTCTACCGGCGTTCCCATTAACATCCGCCTTATAAATTTCTTTTGTTAATCGCCGTTCACTCATTCTCTCAACATGGCCAAACCACCTAAGCATACTCCTTTCAATTTTTGTCACTACATCATAGTAAATAATCAGTAGTAGTAATCATCATTTAGGGTCGTAGTAAATAAAATTCAAAAAGTTTGCAATAACAGTATATTTGTATAGTTTAAAATCAAACAAGCAATTAGAGATAAAATCAACATTTCATATTTCAGATTATGAACATTTCTAAAATATTAAAATCACAATGATTATACATTTTAAAAGCCATTTAAAATGTTTAAAATGATAAAGCACAGGCCTATGGGGCTAGTACTAGGAGGCACATTAAAATTGATTAAAATCACCTAAATCTAGTAGGCACGTACGTAAAATTTGTCTAAGGAACATCTCTACGCTGATGGCGTATTATAATATCAAATACTTTATAGTAAAATTGGGATTTAATGAACAATAAACCAAGTTTATACAAAAATGGCGCTACAAACGCTGAAGACTACTTCATTTTACCCAGGTAATGAAAACAAAGCTAACAATATAAATATCAAAATTTTACAAGTCAATGGTCTATTTCACAATTGTCGGTTAGCTCTTAACTGAGAGTTTAATATTAAGGTTTGGCAGCTGCCAATCTGCTATATTTATCTCCTAGATAAGAGACTACAATTCTGAAACAGGCCTACAGCTTGTTTCACATTCGCCTAATAACAATCTAGGAAATAAATGCGGCGGATTGGCAGATTTTCTATAGAGAAACTTTCAAACTGTCATATCTCCGTCAAAAGTTAAACGTGTATTGTAAAACAGACCCCTAAATAACAAAAAAAAGCTTCATAAATTAATAATAATTAACAATCAACAAGAATAACAATAGAGATCAATTGAGTTGTCGGCAAGTATACTCGAATGTGCGATAACGTCTCAAATTCATTATCAATATGTAGTCAAAGTTATATAGCAAATGAGGCGTTCAGAACCATAGCCTGAACAATACCTAGCCTTTTTGAAACTAATAGCAAATATTTTGAAAGGAAAAATAGTCGGTTTAATTTCACATTAACCTTTTGACCGCGCCAATCGGATTTATACGACAAATGTTTTCGTGCCCGTGTCGCCCCAGTCGTATAAATATGACTGAGGAGACGCGGGCACGAAAACATTTTTATTTGTCGTATAACTCCGACTGGCGCGGTCAAAAGGTTAAATAGGTATTTTTTCTTAATAAGCAGACGTACTGCAGATAGATCCACGAAGACGGGCCCCATCACTTTTCGTCTAAATCGCGTGTGTTCTCTCTCACTCTCAAGATGAAACGCGAGAGAACACGCGTTTAGGCGAAGAGTGGGGCGCGTCTTCGTGGATTGAACTATCTATATAAGCTACTTCAAGTACTCTATTGAAGAAAGTCATTTCGAATTTTTAATCTAATTTTATCACCCGTTCATGTGTAACCTCTTACGGCCTACATTTGCGCAAGTTCTATTTTGATATGCCAAGAGAATTAGACCAGTAAGCGAGGCTTGCGCATACGCAGCCAGCGCGAAAAGTGACGTACATACACACGGGCATTTAGTCCAAAATGTTATACATAAAACTAACATAAATCCAGCACATTAGAGTACCTTTCCGTAGAAAATCAACGTTAAATGTAAGCAATATGTTGGCGAAGCGCCGAACTTAATAGCGGGTCGACAACGGCTCGGGCGGAGCCCTAGTGCAGCCAGCCGGCCTCCGCAGTCTCGTCGCCGCCGCCGCTAGCCTCCTCGCTCGTGCCGCTCGTACCGCTCGTCGCGGGCGATGGCGTGCCTGGACGGAAGAATATACTTGTATAGACACAAAGCAAAGATAATTTTTTAAATGCAACTGCGACTGTAACTCCTCGTTTACACCTAAAAACAAGTTTGATCATGTGTAAAATATTTCAAACAGGTGTTTTAAAGATCTACATACTTGTTTGCTACTTAAAGTATGCATATTTATAATATTTTTTTCGAAAAATATCTGATACATGTAGAATACGTGTTTTAGGGCTTTGTCAAACAGAACGCGTCATTATCGCGCGTCAGGCCGCTAACCTAACGCGACGCTATGACGCCGAGCTGTGTTGTACTGCGATGGTGATGTACCGCCAAACAGAGCAAAGGCGCTGCGTAATGATAGCGTCGCGTTAGGTTAGCCCCCTGACGTGCGATAATAACGCGTTCCGTTTGACAAAGCCTTTATACCTAGGAGTAAACGAGGGGTTACTGGTTGGCTAAATACATACACTCACCCTCATTAGGATGACTGAACATCCCGTTGAAGATGTTGCCGTGATCGCTGGGCGGCGAGTGAGCGGGCGAGTGCGCTCGCGCAGGCCCGAGTGACGTGGCCGTGCTCTTGGAGTTGCGCATCAGCGGCTTGTGGTTGTCCGTAGAGTGCTGCCATGACCAGCACGAGCGGCAGAAGTAGCTGCGGAAGTAACGTTGGGTTAGATTTGCTAATAGATAGTTCGGCTTGCAAAGGTTTCGTATTCAGTTTTTATTTAATCATGTCTTCCGCCATATAGGGCAAACTCTCGTTAGTAATGGTGGCCACTTCACATCGCTATTCGTGTTCGCGTATTCGTCTTATTTGCCCAAAACGATGTGAAGTTACTCTATTCGCCTATATTTGCCTCTTTCACGAATAAAACTAATACGCAAATACACGAACACTCGTATCAAATATCGTAGTTTTTGGTCACACATCAAAAGATTTAAATACGACGAATAAAAGTTCGTTAACTGTCCACACGTGGCTCGCTCAGTAGTTCGCAAGTATTTGGCATATTTGTTGTTAGGATCCATGTGTAGATTGCGTGTTAGCGATATTTGGACTTTACAAATATTTATTCAAACACTGCGAATACGCTACGCGAATACGAATATCCATGTGAAGTGCCACCATAACATGACAAAGCTACAACTAGATTATGTAAAGAATGGGAATGTAATCGCGCTTCTATTATAGTTACTTGCATCTCACTCATGCACATTATCTGTGAAAGAAAGGCAGATAGTAAATCCTCAATTTTTCAATTGTATTATTTATGTAATTAGTATTTAGACAGATGACTTTATCAGTTGACCGGCAACAGATAGAAGATAGGTAGCATAAACGACGAGTTTGATTTATTTATAGAATAACATACCCAAAGCACGTCGGCTCGCGACAGAAGTAGGGTCCTTGCTGCAGATTACACACTGAGCACATCGAGTCCTCCAGGTAAGGGTTGACTTGCACCTGAACAAAATATACACATTTTAATATAGGTACACAAATACTAGGTTCACGTTGTACAAAATATAAATTACTGCACACTGGGCTAGTGACACCAGTTCCCCATTGTTCCCCAGTCGCCAATAGTTTGTTTGACATTATTGCAAATGTAGATTTAAGATATAGTAACAAATTGAAGGAGTACGCCAAGGTGGTTTGGTCATGTTGAGAGTACAAGTGAACGGCGATTAACAGAAGGAATTTTAAAGGCAGATGTCAGTGGAAACGCCGATAGAGGACGCCCTAGAAGGACATAACTTCGGTGTTACTGAGGATGTTCTGCACATAGGACAGGTGCGTAGGATCAATCGACGTGCGTGAATGACAAGATGTATGAACGAGGACGAAGCGAAAGAAGTGCAAGGATCGTACCTTCATGGGAAAGACGTGAGTTTATTTATGTATGTATATGGTACATGGGTACGTATTGCAAATGTTAACTTAACCCGCTCAGATTGGTTGTAATTGAAACCAACACAGGTGCTGCCATCTGCTTTCGTTCGCTTCCTCATTGAGTATTCTCGTAGTCGAGATTACCCGTACCCACTTTGATAGGCTGAATAGAAACTGAAATTAGCTTACCTTTTTAGTAAACTTATCGGTGTGTATCTCAACGTAGGCAGCGGATATAGCGCGCACGTAGGACCGCACGTTGTTGAACGTGACGCGGCCCGACCCGATCGGGTACTTGTACTTGTCAGTGTCTATACCTGCACACAAAAAGTTCACATCAGTTGCAACTACTAATGATTTCGGACGGCTAAGCTGTGAAATTTGACAGTTTGGGACAGAGTGCAATGGTTAGAAACTGGTGGGTGGGTTTGAGTAAGGATCTTCTCAAAACATTACGATATATAATAATCTTTGAATGACCACACACGCAGCTATAATATACAAGGTTAGTCGGAAAGGGGGTACTAAGCGGAAAGGGTGTTAAAGTACCTATAATAATGGATAACTTTTGTTCTACAACTTTCCCCAAAAGTCAGTAGCTTAAGAGAAATAGCTGTTCAAAGAATTCATAAAAAATACGCTAAATTTTATCTATCCTCAGCTATGATCAGCTGTCTACGTTTTAGGTCATATTTGGGGTCACAGATTAAAAGTTCCATTTTCCGAATTCGTTACTAAAGCAAGGATGAAGAATTAATAAAAAGAAACTAAAATATAAAACATTTCGCATGAAAAAAAACATGGAATTTTGAAATTTTAACATTTTCTTTAAAACAATCATCAGTGATAACCTTGTATATCTTTAAAACCTATATCAAAAAGGCAATATATTTTTGTATATTAATATATATATTGAGCTTTAACTTTACACAGATTGTGCCAGTGTGAAACCACGCGCATTTTTTTTATGCTGTCGATTATTATATTACCATTCATAGTGGGACATTATCGATGTTGACCATTGAAATCGAGGAGAAAGCTTCCAGAATCCCACTACTGTTCGTTTTAACCTTTACGGTAGATTTAAGAGGAGCAGCAGCGTTATCGGTGCAAGAGAGCTGGATATGCTGTCAACGAATCAGCTTGTTTAGCGTGGTGACTACAGACTGTCTGTCATAAGCAATAGACAAGGTATAGTCAGGTCGTCGGCCTGAAGCCTTAATAGTAGCACTGACCTGCATACACGACGCCAGAGAACAGGTCGTTCATGATGGTGGCGAGGGCCGACGCGCTGAGCATACCGTGCAGTGCGCCCACGAACACCGTGCGCGCCGGCTCCAGCCGCACTGAACCGCCTACCACCCAGTTGGAATCCGATAAGGCCCATGGTATCACTTGTACCTGGGGAACATAACAAAAAATATTTAAATGAAGACAAAGATATTACGTAGAAAATGAACTATGAAGGTTTTAAGTCCAAATAAAACTGGAAAATTGCTTATTGCTGCTTAAAACATCGAAATTGTCGAAACGTCAAACTCTGCAGCGTGTGCCAGCATCTTATAGCGGGTTCACACGGTTCGATTTTAGTTGATCAACAAAAGTTGAAACGTTTTGTTCCTTCAAATTCATTCTATTTGATTGAAAGTCTTCAGACGGTTCAAATCGCATGCAATTTGGCAGTTGATCAACTAGAATCGAATCGTGTGAACCTGGTATTACTTCCGAATCAGCTTACTGTAGAGAAACTGACGATCAATGGATACCTACCTACCCAAAACTTCCCAATATACGGAAGTTCCCAAATCATTCCTAAAAACTTAGTTCTGCAGAGGACTTTATAAGTCTAGTTGTACGTACCTCCTTGCTACGCATTTTCCGCGAGCCGACGCGGTAGTACCAGTCGTTCCCGTCACGTCGGCTGGCCGCTAACAACGCGCGCACGCGCCGCTCGCTCTCAAACGTGACGTAAGCGTACCCGCGGGGGGCGCCGCTCCCCGCCCCGCCCGCACCTGTACACTCGCGGCCTGGCCACTCCACACTGGTGAACAGAGTCATTTATATTGGTACCTAGCTTTAAAACTAACTTGCATTCCAGATGGTAAGGCCACTAGGTTCTGTAACGTTAAGATTATAAAAACATCGAAAGCCTGCTAAGAGCTTTTTATCTTTATTGACATTAACTTTTTAAGCGCGTGGCTAAATATCAATTACCGTGCCCCTAGCGCGCGACAACGAATAGATAAAACAATACCTACAATAAATATATTAAGCTTTTTCAATACTTAGAGCTATGAAACAATTTTAAGTAATTGTTGTAAATCATATCTCTATTGAATAATCGTTTTAGTTGTACCACGCAGTTCATAGGACGAAAATAGAACAAAAAAGCCATGCATGTTCTCTGTCGCAGAAATACAACACGCGCGGTAGGGGCACGGAAATATTTGTCGCAGAAATGAGACTCAAGCGGTTAAAAGGTTAAAAAGGGGATTTGATCCATAGTGAGTCATCACAATACGGTAAATTTATGAGATGAATCAAAAGTTAATATTTTCATTCAAAATGCTACTTCAAACTAAGTGAATCACTTTTCATCCACAGCGCGAATCTACTAAACGCCTCTTCGCTGATGAATGAATTCTCCAAAAACACTCCTTAGTTGCCATTTTCAGTCTAGGTACTATTTCAGACTTACTAACATCTCTGGAAAAAAAAGTTTATAGATCAACTCACCGTATAGGTTGAAAGTGCTTCAGCGTGTGCATGAGAGCATGTTCGGTGATATCCCAGGGCAGCCCCCCCAGAAACACCTTGGCACTGAACCCGCCGCTGGGGTCTGCACAGCGCGGGGGCAGCTTGCCGCCCCAGCGTAGGACTTCGCCCCCGTTGCGACCGCTCGATACTACGCCGCCTGATAAGATGTACAGATTTTAATTAGGCTTTGACTGAAATTATTAACGGGTTCAGAACGCTATATATCTATGTAAAACCGTGTCCAACTTGAGCCATAATAAGAGTATAAGTAAACTTTAAACTTTTTACGAAAGTGTAAAGTCTTATCGGTTGACAAAAAGTCTAACAAACTTCTACGACCACTATCGAGCAATGAAAAAGTGAGTAACTACTTACAAAAAGAAGCGCGTCTCGGCAACATAGCGGCCCGATGATCCCTGGAGTTGTTCCGCTCATTAGTCCAGGGCTCGTCCCGCTCGCAGCCGAGCCGCGCCGGCGGCAGTGACGCCGGCGGCAGTGACACCGACGCCGAGGGCATTGCCAGAGCCTTCTGAAACATACAATTACTGTACACCACCTGGGAACTAACTACAGCTTTTATTAATTCAAGAAATACCTAAATGTTCATTCTTTACATATGACGTCATACTGGACAAGTACCTTTTCAGGTAAGTCGGATGGGTTAAACCTAAATATCTACATGATCTGGCCCTACGGTCTGGATAGAGAAAATTTAGGAATAACCCCATTATACACAAGGACGAAATACATACCTACCTTAGAAAGAAGGAAAAGTAGAAAGCGTAAGGTAAGTGGCGCCTAATTTTATTAATTCTTAATAATTAGTAAAATTAAGCGCTCGTAGCTAATTATCAACCGCGAGAATCATACGATTTGAGAGGTTAAGCTACGCGGTCAGTCTGTGGATGGGTGACCATTCACACATCGAGACCCCACACTGCCTCGGAGAGCACGTTAAACAGTGTCTCGGGTGTCATACGATTACTTATGACAGTCGTTAATGAAGTCAGAAGCCCGAAAGTCTGACAACCGGTCTAACCTTAGGATAACGGCATTGCCCTGTAACTGGGTTGCGAAGGTCTGATGGCAGTCGCTCCGTGTAAAATACTGGTATTTAACCGCATTCTAATGAAGCTGACCCCAACATAGTTGGGAAAAGGCTAAGCAGAACAGTATAATTAGGCGCCACTTAACGAGTTTAATTAGCAATTGCAGTTACTAGTTTTAATTTGTTTTTGTTTTATTTTAAATATCCAAAACTCCCTATTCAGCCAAGTAGTTAAAAATTAAAAGTAAAATTAATAACAAATATCTAAAACATACGAATATAAAATTTGCTCCCAAAAACTATTCAAGAAACTCTTCCCTGTACCTACGAAACCTAAGAACGTAATTACTACTAAGGATACATACGAAACTAGTACTTACTAAGGAAGCCACAAGGTCTGTAATGCCGCGGCCGGAGGTCGACTCTTCGGCCCACAGGGCGCCGGGCTGCGCGCTCTCGCTGCAACAACCATACTTTGTGCTAATTGCTACATTAAAGTACACTACGCTACTTAACGCTCACCCACGCGACGCATTAAGGTACGCAAGTTTTTAATTAGTATTAATGGAGGGCGAAATGGAAGGCCCAAGTGTTGCGAAGAAAAATTGCGCTTTCAAGGTGTACTGAAAATGTTGGCGCTTCATTTTTAACTTCCAAAAAGGAGGTTACTATGTTCGTCTGTATGTTGTATGTTCATCGATATTTTCGCCAATTGTGAACGGATTTTGACGATTCTTTTTTTAATGGATAGGTATACTTCGAAGTTGGTACCATTTAAATTTGGTGAAGATCTGATGAAGAAATTCCGAGATAGACAATGGAACTCCTCAATGACGAACAGTACGCATATTGTGATGTGATTATGTTACGAGCAGCGTCTTTAGTAGGTCCAACCAAGTTTTAATTAAGGCCACTAAAATGAAAAAAATAAAAACTTTTTTACAAAAAATTTAAACCGACGTCAAAAAAGAATAAAATAATGACCATATAAAATTAACAGTTTCAGAAGTCGGTGCCTTCAATTTGGTTCAGCGTGGATCAGCACCGACTTCTGAAACTTAATTTTATATGGTAATTATTTTATTATTTTTTGAAGTCGCTTTAATTTTTTTGTAAATACGTTTTTATAAATGTATAGAATGGGGTTAATTATTGTAAAGAATTGAAAATTTTTGGAACGATATATTTTTCTCATTTAATTTAATTTTAACTAACCAGCTAATTAACTTAGGATTCTATCCTCCAATATAAAATCTTTTCTTTTCGAATCTCAAAGAAAAGGATATTAGATAACTTTAAACGTTTATTAGTAAGAGGGTTTAAAAGGAAATGCGGTCGGCATTTAGTCCATACAAACGTATTCCTTACTCTCCTCCTTGGTTAACGTCACTAGAGCAAATAATTTTTATCATATGATATATATTTACCACCATTATGTCCCTATGTTTTGTTTTTGTTAATAAATTAACTATTAAAAGAACTAGAAATATTTAAACTTTACAAAAATCGACCGGTTTTACCACAGTTTTCAAACATCTGGCAAACAAATTTGACGAATATAAAAATAAAAGAAAAACATACAGACATAACCAAAGTCTTTCTTAAATTATTGCAAAAAAATACATTAAAATCGGTCCAAATTTGAAGAAGGAAACGGGGAAATATGAAAGTACGATTTCCCTATATATTGCACAGGAGAAATCAGTCCGAGATGCAGGTCTTGATCGGATTGACTTCGCGCTCAATTGGGAATGTTTGCGGGAGGGGTGGGGCGGAAATAGGTCGCAAAAACCTATTCAAATTATTAATATTTTGCAGCCCGCGTTTCCTCTTAAGTGTTTAGTCGTCGTAATTGCCAACGTACCTGTAACTAGCGAAGGCGGTGGGATGTCGTGGTGGGAAGCACGCCGGCGGTACGAGCGCGCGCGGTGTCTGTGCAGCCTCTGGACTGCCCGGCTCCTCCCAACGCCACTCGTCACCGCCACATTCCTGCACAAATGAACACTTAAACTAGCAAGAGACCGACGAAGCGTGTTGTAGCAGGTGAATTAAGGGGTCTGAAAGATTGGTAGAAGCATCTAAAGATTTGCAGGTCAATTGTCTTGGCGGAAAAATCCACGACCCCACACTAAGCCTAGTTCACTTCGTTAATGGCCAGACCCAATAAACGAATCTTTGTTTGCCCAACCTAATTCATAGAAGTACTTCAGGCCACTTCAGAGAAGCTTCGTCAAACCCTAATCGACACTACACTAGAATCGTTCAAATCAAACATTTTAATAGGTTTCCCGATATTCTAGGAAAAAGCTTAGGCACATATGAACGTCGCAGTTATGATATAAATTATTAAATAGAAATTCTGGGAACACCCAATGCCCCGTAACCGTATAAAATATGAGGACCGCAGCTCTGAAAATCCCATAAAATAAGATTTGTTTCGCAATGTATTTCCAACAACTTTCGCTGCTTTACTACCAACTTATTCAATAGAGCAACTAAAAGCTATCATTGTGGTTTTTACAAACATCGGATCAGTATTCAGATTTTCAAATCAAAGAACAAGTTTTCAAGTATCTAAATCGAAGTCAATTCTGTAGCATTTTATCTACCTACAGGCAATCAAAAAGTTCGAAGCTAATATTAGATAATATTCTAGAGCAATCGAAGGCAGTCAAACGCAGCGAGTGCCCAAACCTAACAAGCATGAAAAACCGGGTATCTGTATCCAAGATAGTTTTCCGGGTCGCGGGCGCGAGCCGGTTAAACGCGAGGGGCCTTGGCATGAGCCTACACAAATAATATTATATAGCCAGATGCATGCCAATAGCCGGCGATACGCCGCCAGACGCCTGCCAAGTGCGCGATTGCTAACTTGCTCCGCAATATTGGAGGGTATGTTGTGACGCGGACCTCTTGGCAGAAACTACTTTTATTACTTTTAAGGTGCCGATTAATTCGAGCCTAATCTAGGCATTACAAACTTGAAGGACCGGACATGTACAACATCGGGAAAAAAGTTTTAGATACTCTGATTCAAACTCATTTCAGACTACGCTATACTATCGTGCTATATAGGGTGTAAATGAAATCATGTAATTCCTTCAAATCAAACCTCGTGATGTACTGCTGACAGATTAACTCAAAACGGGACACTTGGATTCAATAAAAAAAAATTAAAAGACGTAAACATGTGTTCTTAAAGTGAGGCATTTTAGCGGCCCCAGCGAATTGCGCGGTATCGCTCGCCACGCAGTCATTTAATTCGGGGCGCTAAAATGCCTCATGTTAAGAACACATTCATGTTTACTTCGTATTTTTTTTATTGCTTCCAAAATTGTCCCGTGCATGGTTAATCTATGTCAGCACGAGGTTTGAAGGAATTGCATGATTTCGTTTACACCCTGTATAGTATAGCAAATAAGGATAATCCAATAATATATAGTATAGGTAAGTGTGAACGCTTCCATAATTAATGTATGGTGCGCGATATTGTTGTGCTATGAACTGTATGCTATAATGCTATTATGGCGTAGTCTGAATAGGGTTTGAAGGAAAAAACAAAATGTCTTCAAATATATACATTCTAGGTAAACGTAAATAGTCTTCAAATACACCAATCCTTTCTAATCATGGTAATGCATTCAACCACAATCGATAAAATAACTCACTGGAAAGTATTCTAGGCTTTTAAGTCCGTTGTCATACTCGTCTGCCCCGAATAGCACATTACTAAATTGAGAAGATTCAGCGTCTATTCACGTCGCATTCCATAAATAACGGGCAGTGAAAATAGTTTTAAACTTCTCAAAATTTAGCTTTTAATAGGTAATGAAATATTCATGGAGAAATCGATAGTCCTAACGTTCGAGTGGACTTCCAAATGTTCATAAAACCACAAATAGAAAACAGCGTTGTGAAAGGATTAAAAAATATAAATCTGGGTAAGTTTAGAGGTCAAATATGAAATTAACGCAGACTACAGAAATAAATGGCGCTGTAAATCTAAGCTCAAAATTGTAAACAATTCATACAAGCGATTAACCCGACCATAAAATGTACGCGTCTCGTATAGACGGGGGGATGATACGAAATCCAACCCGGCTAATGCAAGTGCAGTAACCCAAGCGATCCGGCCCGCGTTATTTGGCACGGCCGACCCATTAATATGGGCCACTGTTGGCACCAATCTCGGCTAACATTAACTGGCATCAAACCGGATGTCGTACGGTACATTATGAACGGACAATAAAACCTACGGAGTGCTTTGTACTTAAAATTTGATTTAAGCTCTTGGCTGTATATGAATATAACGAATGTGATGTATGTTGCGATATAAGAATAAAAACTGTCTTGGCGCCCAACGTGGGGCCGTACTGCGCTTGTTTAATTCTTAAGAATTGGCAGTTGAACACGCTTGAAGACGTTTCTACTGTGTTACAAAGTATCATACCATGACCGTGAAATGATTTGAATAAATAAAAAACTGCAATACAAGTTTGAGGGTAGGGCGTTAATAAGAGCAAATATTTAATTATAAAGTATTGCGCTGGATTAAATACTTGCTTACATTTGCAAAAATAGTATCGAATCACCCGCAAGCACTTTATGAAAGATTGGAAAGCGAAACCAAAAAAGAAACTGCTGTGGCAGGTAGAACAAAATTATAATTTCAAAAATTTTAAACATGCGGGAATTACAGCAAGGCGAGTTATACTACCAGCGCGTTCAAAATTAATGTACAAGAAAAATTAAACCCAAGATTTTCAAAAAATGGATTAGAATTTAAAAATAATTCTAATAAATCCAATTCCAACGCATTTGGACATCAAGATAGGTACTCACATAGTCGAAGAATGCACTCGATATCTGGTATAAGTGATGCATGTAAACAGATTTAAAAAAAAAACAGTTCAATGTTGTTTGCATACGAATACAGTATGAATAAAATAACTTTGCCCTCTGAAGTGAGGAACAGAACGCCTAACGCCTGGTTTCAGAGCGGTAAAGTTATTTTACGGGTAATTTAAAATGGACTTACTAGCTGCCTGGTGAACTTTGTACCACCTAAAGCTTCTTTTTTAATTTTTCGAATTTTTTTTTTCTTATTCCACCCCAGTTTTGAGGCGAACAAAACAAAAAATTGTTAAAATCGGTAGCCTTTTTCGAGATTTTGCGAGACTAACGCACGGCAATTGATTTTTATATGCGTATATAAATAAGAACTGTTTTCGAATAAATATCATGCAATAGCTTAAAGTCGCCAAGGACCACTATAGTGGATTTTCGAAGGCGCGGAAAAAAGTAATATTAACATTTTGTTGTACTAGGTACTCGTGGCAAAAAAGGTATCGTACATTTTCTGTACCAAACAGATTCAAATAGAGTAAGTACTCACATTGTTGAGATGATGCACGGCAGGCGCGGTGGCTGGTTCAGAGAGGTGCGACGTGTCCAGCCCCAGGAAGTCCGCCAGAGAGCGACGATTCTCACCAGAGCCGCCGCCGCCTCGGCTGTTGTCCTGTACCAGAATGAAGAATAGGTATAGGAATTTGGAACAGATTGTGGAAGAAACAGACCTGTTTGTCATGGGTCAAGTTACTGACAGTTCAGGCGACGAGTCGTGACCACTTAGAACATAGGCTTTGCGAACTTTCGCGCACGTACACTCGTGAAGAAAAACTAATGGCCAATCCTTGGACCATAGTAATTAAATGTAAAGTTATTTTGTTGCTAAAAAATCTATTCCGCAACCACCTGCACGATTTCGTAAGGCTACATTGACTAAATAAACAGAGCACCCTAAGGAACTTATACCTCCATGGCTCCAATATTTCTATAAGAACTAATAAGATTCTACAAACTACTGCTGCAAAAGTTTAGCGTCTATTATCCACGTGGGTAGTAAAATTTTTTCTTAGACTATAAGCTATATTTTCCGCGTGCATGACTATGTACGCGGAAAAGTAACCAGTGGAGAAGAAGTCTCATAATTGAATTGAAGGTAAAAGCAAAAAAAAAAGGTATAAAAGCGGGTAGGCTTTATAGCAATTCAAATGGCGGTCACTTTTAAATCTTAATGGAATTCTCTCTGTGGGTAGGCGGGATTTCAAAAGTCAAAGGAGAGGACTGAGCTCCAAAATCACACCTGTCTAGCTTAAACACTTTGGATTGTAGGAATAACTTAAATAAAATGATGTAGGTACAATTAGCACAACTTTGGATCAATTATTTTTACAACCGTTCAGTATTCTAATTATATTGCAAAAATAACAAAAAAACTCATATATAGAAAAGTTAAAAACAATACGACTCACCTGATGAAGCGGCATAAGTGCCGCAAAAGTTTAAAAAAAGTTCCGATGTAGTCTTGTAGCACGTCGAACAAAGTTCCGATCCAAGTTGTTTGCGCGGCGGCGGCGCACACACGACTGATTCGGAGAGCGCGCGCCTCGAAGCACGAAGCCGTACCCACGCCACCTCTCCCCCTACTACCCACTCCATGACACCATAAGCCCCGCCCACTTTCAATACTTTTTATGCATTTCGACATAAAAAATATCAAAATTTAATTATTAATTAATGTACAAATAAACAATACGTTTTTCTTTATTAATAATATTTAAATACGTTTATAAATTCGATAAATATTTGCGCGCGCAATATGGCGGTAGTACGCACGTGGTTTGCGTCACTGTGCGCATGTCTAGTGAAGTCAAATGAGTGCTTATTTTATTATTTATGGGAGTTTATATTTTAATAATAATACAGGCGATATAAGATTGTATTACTAGTAACTTTGTGATTTTTCAACACACTATTCTATGCCAATAAACTATTTTTCTTTCACGTGTCTTTTTAATCATAAAGGGATTGTTTGGATCCAGAATGTTGTTATAAATATTCTGCATCGCACGCCTGAGAGCCAATGCTAGTAATAAGTACAAAAATAACCAGTATATTCACTGTGAATATAAAAACAATAAAACAAAAAACGAATCAATAAAACACCATGTGTATTTCACTAACATTTATTTAATCACCCTGTATTCGGGCAAAAGTAATCATGTAACAATTCTTTTACAATAATAGCTGATACAGAATGAGCTTCTTGGCTCTTGACGGTTTACAATAGTTTATAAAAGAACTCCCGCAGACTAAACTATCGCCCGATAGTTGGCCGATTCTCTTTTTACAAGGGAAACCGAATTATTATAATGTGCGCACTTGCATACATCTTCATACTGATTAAGAAACAGAGTAAACTATCGGCTGACAGAAAGTCTGTAGTTTGCGGGGGCTCTTATGTAGTAATTTTTAAATATATTATAGGTACAGCTAAACGCTGAGAAACACATTTAGCACTTTGATGTCTTTACAAACTATTCAAAACGAGTCAAAAATGTATACGTCCGAAAATATCATCAGACCGTTGACGTCCACTGCTAAACATGGCCCTCTTTCACAAAACGTTCCATACACAACACGCTTGTCAACCCTATTGGTGCGATCGGCTGTTGTATTGCGTTTTATAATCTCAATGTTAGCACCTATAGTCGTCTATTACTACGAACATGGGAATAGTTGAGACGGCTTATTCTACGGTTTCACAACAAAAAAATATACAAGGTTAGTCGGAAAGAGGGTACTAAGCAGAAAGGGTGTTAAAGTACCTATAATAAGGGATAACTTTTGTTCTACAACATTCCCCAAAACTCGATAGTTTAAGAGAAATAGCTTTTCAAAGATTTCGTAAAAAATATGCTAAAATCTATCTGTCCATAGCTATGATCAGCTGTTTTTACAATTTAGGTCATATTTGGGGTCACGGATTAGCAAATTAATTTTCTGAATTCAAAACTAAAGCAGGGTTGATTTTTTTAGAAAAAATTAAAATAAACAACTTTTTGCATGCGAATAAAAATTAACGAAATTTGAAATTTTAACACTTGCTTTAAAATAGTCATCAGTGATACTTTAGGTGGCCCGCGGCTTAGTACCCCCTTTCCGACTAACCTTGTTCAAGGGCTTTTACACTTGCACAGAAATCGCTAATACATTAAATATAGACACCAATAATGTAAAAAATAACACGAGTTTAATGTACGATTTACACCGAACGGCGCGCGTCGGAGCGGATTATACAATGTGACAAAGGAAATTAAATCGTATATACAGTAGTTAAATTTCATATTTGCATGGAATTTACAGCTTGAAACCCGGCCGGACACGCGCGCAATCTGTTCGACGGGCGCCGTTCGGTGTAACAACATAACATAACATCACACCTGTATTCCCCGAAAGGTTGGGCAGAGGTTTATAGTAACACCTACACCTACCAACAGTTTTAAGTCCCCTGTAATAGGGGCTGAGCCTATTGCCATTGGTGAAAAAGAATATCAATTACAATAACGAGTGTATACATTTTAAAAGTAATTTAATTATCTGAAGTTTCGAGGGGAGGGGGGAGGGTTTCAACCCAATAACCCCCTGGCTACGGCCTTGCATCAAATCGTCTATTTCCTCGTTAAATACGGGACTGAAGTTGGTATTTACAATAGTTCATTTCTGACATGCGAGAAACCAACTCTATGAATACAACACCGAGTAAACTAATTATGTGGAGTTTTGTAATCGTCACTTGAAATGCACAAAGTAAATGCTACGATGCACTGAACAGCAATGTCTATTTCAAAAGTTCAACAGAATTCAGTTCTGTGTTAAACAAGTCTGTTAGCCCTGATTCGCACGAACGCTTTTTCAACGCGCGTTAAAAAAGCGTTCTAATACAACAAATAGCAAGCCGTATATGCGTTCACATGATAGCGCTTTTTTGACGCAGCTTATCCATTGTTTTCTCTTTAACGCACGTTAAAAAAGCGTTCGTGCGAATCAGGCCTTACAGTGCGCGTCAAATAACTAGAACCAAGATGGCGTCGACTGCCAAACTTGAGGAGTTTACTAGTAGCTACCGACGAGTACCACTATCCACCTCCTAGCTCCATCATCAGATCCTGGACACCACGTGCAATCTATTGGACTTATCAAAACGAATCGTAAGACCCGAACCTCACATAGATCACGCAGTCGACGCCATCGGTGACGAAGACCGCGGTTACTGGCGGTGACGCGTGGCCGGATCAACCTGCTAGATAAAGCACCAATGACGCGCGCCTTACATACACTTAAGAGGAAATGCGGTCGGCATTTAGTCCATACAAACGTATTCCTCAATTTCCTCCTTGGATAATGTCACTAGAGCAAATATTTTTTTACCATAATTATGATATATATCTACCACCACTATGTCTCTATGTTTTGTTTTTGTCAATAAATTAATTATTGAAAGAACTAGAAACATTTAAACTTTACAAAAATCGATCGATTTTACCACCGTTTTCAAACACCTGGCAAACAAATTTGACGAATATAAAAAATATATAAAAGGAGTAGCTGACTGACTGACTGACTGATCTATCAACGCACAGCCTAAACGGCTGGGGTTAGAAACTTGAAATTTTGACAGTAGGTTCATTTTGTGACGTAAACATCCACTAAGAAGGGATTTCTCGAAATTCAACCCCTAAGGGGGTGAAAAAAAATCACGCAAGCGAAGCTGCGGGCAAAAGCTAGTAAAAAATAAAAGAAAAACATACAGACATAACCAGTCTTTCTTAAATTATTACAGAAAAAAAACGGTCCAGATTTGAAGAAGGAAACAGGAAAATACGATTTCGCTAATATTGCACGGGAGACATCAGTCCGAGATGCAGGTGTCTCTTTCGCGCTCAATTGGGAAGGTTTGCGTGAGGGGTGGGACGGAAATAGATCGCAAAAACCTATTCAAATTATTGATATTTTGCAGCCCGCGTTTCCTCTTAATGAAATCGCGGAAAAGGTAGATTTATTATCCTGTTCTCTGAATGAGTTCACAAAAATTACTTTGCATGAGTTATGCTATGGATAGTGTAATAAATATTGTTTATGGCCACGCTACCGATTTGGGGCAACCTGTAATGTTAGGGAACGTAGCCATACTATGTGACCCGTTCAGAGGAGGGAGGGGGGTCTTCAAAATACCACGCTTGGTCACAGGGGCACTTGGTCATATACTACGGGTGGTCACCGAGAGGGGGGAGGGGGGTAAAAAATTGTAAAAAATGGGTCACGTAGTATGGGCACGTAAAATGGGTCCCTTAGCTGTGTTGTGAAAATAAATAAATCTTACTTCTAGTTATTTGACGCGCACAGTACAGTCCAAACAGAAATCAACATAACCTCTCTAATTCCGTTGTTGTTGATAATTTAGCTTCGATCGCCTTGCTTTTCGCTTGGTACAGTTGGAGGTCGTATATGACCAAGTGATCTGTTAGTCCTGTAGGCCGAACAGCGGCGCGATGAGCGTGCCCGGCTGGTGCGGCGCGGGCGCGCGCGGCCGCGGCAGGCAGCCCCGCTCGTCGCTGTACATGTAGGGCAGGCGCAGCACCCAGTACGCCGACGCCGACAGCTTGATGGGCGGCGACCCTATTGGCTGCGGGATGAACGTCGGCCCGCCTGCTATTGGCTGCACCTGAAATGTGATATTTTCTAAGTTAGTATTGTGAGAGAAACATGGTTTTTGTGAGTTAGAACAATGAGAATCCATTATAAATGATTTTTTATTTCTGTAAATAAATCTGTTAGGCCCATATTACCAGTG
Organism: Amphipyra berbera; assembly: GCA_910594945.2. Classification (NCBI taxonomy): domain Eukaryota; kingdom Metazoa; phylum Arthropoda; class Insecta; order Lepidoptera; family Noctuidae; genus Amphipyra; species Amphipyra berbera. The sequence goes on along the minus strand of OU343128.1, from coordinate 15,044,593 downwards.
ATGGGCCGAATAAGGGTTTCACCGAATACGAATATTCGGCCGAATGTTCGGCCGAATATGGCGCGCTTTATCGTGCATTGCAAAAATTCAAGTTTATGTTGGACTGTTATTGCGTCATCTATCTAGCGACAATAAATTGGGACGTGCATTTGTTTTTGTGTACAAAATCGTGTTAACTCAGTAAATTGCCAAAAAACAATGAAATAAGTGGAAGGAAAAGGTAGAACATTTAGACATTTTTCTGTGAAACTGACGAAAAATGTTAAGATACACTTGATATGTATACAATTATGTAATTATACGACTTCATACAAGCATAGAGGCAACTTTTGAACTCATGATTTGGCATTTTTGCCGAATAATCGGGCGAATACGAATGTTCGGTAAACCTGCCGAATACCGAACATAAAACGAATATTCGGCCCATCCCTAATTTGCAGTGATAGACCGCGTCGCAAACTTTAGTATTGGAGCATTTCAAATGAACAGCAACATTTTTTTGAAAGAATAGTTACGTTTTACAGATCCATAAATTTTAAATGGTATAAAAGAATCACAAGTTTCCTTTATTTAATTTTTTTGACTAATTTAATTCATTAAAATAACTTTTTAGTTAGTTAATTCATAAAAATTACTTTTCAAAACATGGCGATGATTAATAATGACGCAGAAATAAGCATTCACCGATATTCAAGAACAAAATTATTTTCAACTTTGAATTTCTAGCAATTAACAACACGTAAACGAAATCATGTAATTCCTTCAAACCTCGTGATGTACTACTGACATAGATTAACCCTGCACGGGATAATTTTGGATACTTTTTTTTTACGTAAACATGTGTTCTTTACGTGAGGCATTTTAGCGTCCCGGGCGAATTGCGCGAATATAGCTCGCCGCGCGGTCATTTAACTCGGAGTGCTAAAATGCCTCACGTTAAGAATACATGTTTACTTTTTTTATTTATTGAATCCAATAGTATCCCTTGCAGGCTATGTCAGCCGTATATCACGAGGTTTGAAGGAATTACATGATTTCGTCATGTTGTCGTTTCTAATTATTTGTCTAGCTCTCAATTTGTTTCAAATGCCACCCTGTTTACAAAGTAATTGTAAGTTTTATTAAGAGTTAGTTGTTTCCCTCAATTTTGTCTCATGTATTGTATTAAACACTATTGATGGGCCTACAAAATGACGAAGTTAAAAGTCATCAATGATAGACTGATAAAAATGTATAGCGAGTTTTTACCATAACAATGATCGTTTCTCATTATATGGCCACAATTGTATATACCTTAGGATCGAGTGTGACGTGCACGGGCGCCTTGGGCGTGACGACGTGCACCCGCATGAGCTGCGCGGTGAGCGGCGCGGGCGAGGCGCGGCACAGGCAGGGCGCGTACAGCGGCATGTCGCTGGCGGCCAGCCTGCCGCCCAGCGCGCCCGCCTCCCGCCCACACCCGCCCCCGCCGCCGCTCACCACCGTGTCCGGGGATGACATCATAAATCTGAAATAACACGACGTTTCTTAGTACTTTATTCCATATTATAAGAATACAAATATACTCCCGTGACAGCTAGCTCAAGTGAATGTCTATATCAACGTCATAGCTACTGATGAACCAATGACATCTGTTGTCAAACTTTATTCTTATTGGTGGAAAAATATCACAAATGGTGACGTAATACAGGTTCATCGTCGAAAAAGAATACCTTGTTTTATCATACAATGGATGCGACGTAATTTCAGCCGGATGTGTCGGAAGTACAAGCATTGCAGGGGTAAGAGGCCTATTACATTACGAACCGTGATTTTTGCGTTAAATGGCCAACTTTGGCGTTCTGATTCTGAGAAACTGAAAGACTTCGACAACTTTGACTTATTGAGTGGTGGGGAATAGTTATTAGTATAGTTTATAGCGGCCTCGGTTTTCACAGTTTTTTCTAATCTATTTATATAAAGCCAAAATTCCGCAGCAAGTTTTTCATAAAATGCGCAACGGCACTTTTTCGAGTTCGTGGATTGAACTACTGTACGTAAGCAAATGAAATAAAAAATATATAATAATATCTCTTAAATAGTGATTTAGTTTAAAGCGGCCTCAGAATTTTGAATATGTATGGAATATCTATAAAAAAATCCCATTCAAAACCATAAAACTACTAAAAACGCTCAGAATTAACTGTAAATTTCTCCGTACTACATTAATATTATTACGTAAAATGTATCCCAGAATAACTGTATAGTGCATAAGAAATTAAAATTTCATACTTTAAAATTAACGTAACAATTACAAAACTTAAAATAATAGTACATTATGATACAAGTGTGCTAAGTTGGTCACCACAGTCGAGGCGGTGATAAGGGATAAGAGAGCCGAGAGTGTAATTGTGTGTCCAGACCTGGCGAATGCTCCGCAAATGCGCCGCTTGCGAACAGCGCGCGTGTTGGTCGTGTGTGGTTACAGCCTACATATTTTGGTACGCCGCTCTAGTGCAACTCCGGCAAGGCTCGAGTGGGGCGCGCGCGCGCACATAGCTTCTTTCGCGTTTGAACGAGAGAGGTGCACCGCGGGCGGCACGCGCGCACCTCCTGCGCCGCTCGAGTACGGCGCGTAGCTTGAGCTCGAGCGGCGCGCGGACGGCGCAGGGGATGCGTACAAACATTAAATGTACGCACGCAGTTCGCAAGCGGCTCGCGAGCGGCGCATTCGCCAGGTCTGGACACACCTTTATGCGGGTCACTCACATTCGCACGAATACGTGAACCCACAAGTGTGGGACTGACATTCGCAATGACTATGCGAACATTTTCCATACAAAACGGAAAATACCGATTGTACCGTACAATGTACGAATGTTTGCGCACATGTGAGTGACCGGGATAATGATGAATGCCCACGCGTTTGATACGACGTTTTTCAAAACACTGGCGAGGAAAATAACAGACTAAGTCTCTAATACAAAAGTATTTGTGGAAATGGCGCGTGGATTTCTTTGTAAACACTTATCATTAATCTGTGGTGCCTGTGGCCGAATTAGCTATACGCGCGCAGGTGAAAAACCACAGGGCAAGCAGCCTAATATTTAAAAAAACTGATTATTTTTGTGTTTATAACACAATTTAATTGAAAACGAGGGGAAAGCAGCAGGATGCAATGAATGGTAGAAAATAAGCGAGCGAAAGAAAATGTGCGTACAAAAAACTAATTACTGATAAAATATGACAGGATCAAATGTGACAACAATGCCGCGGGGAGGCGCGACTGTCGCTCTAAGCAAACTCCCTGGTCGCCCATCGTCACACTTTAAACAATATCATTTTATGCGTCGCCTACATTAATTAATGTTAATTTGCTGACAAAATAAATAATTTAATGAAATGAAATGTTTATTTATGATATTTTAACTAACACAGTTTATTTATTTTATTTTTATAATAAAAAAGTTTACTATTTTTTATGCGTAAAAACGATTTACTAAAATTAAAAAAAAAATTAAGTGAAATTCGTCGACATACCTACCTAGTCTTGCCATAAATATTGTCACGAAGAAAAAAATTTTTTTTTTATTGCAAATAATATTTATTACTTTTACAGTGTGTTAGTTTAATACATAAATATAAAACAATTTAAAATATAAAAAGCTTATTCGAAGTGGTCTCCATTGGCTGCAATACAGTCCTTTAAACGTTGAGGCCAGTTATCAATAGAAGCACGCACTCTTTCCATGGGAAAATTCTTCACTGCCAATCGTATGGATTGTTTTAGGGACTCCAAATTATCATGGCGTTTAGAGCAAGCCGTACTCTCTAAAACTGACCATAAATCATAATCCAGCGGATTAAGATCGGGACTAGACGACGGCCAGTCTTCAGCTCTGATGAAGTCCGAAACGTTCACTTCCAACCAAGACTGCGTGGCCCGAGCTTTATGACCCGGTGCCGAGTCTTGTTGGAAGGACCATACTTGGTTATTGAACATGGTGTTGTTAAGGGGCTTAACTACCTTCTCAAGAATGGTATCTTGATACACTTGTGCCGATGTTTTGATACCTTTTTCACAAAAATATGGCTCAGTCACTTCTTCATAGCTAACACCCCACCAAACCATCACTGAAGTCGGATAATGCTCACGTTGTACTCTGTCGACTAATTGGGAAGCTTCCTTAGAGCTTTGAGCATAAATACGGTCATTTTGTTTGTTAAAATGTTGCTCAATTGTAAAGATTTTCTCATCCGTAAACAAAATTTTTCTGTGACCTCCCTTTGCGTACCGCTTCAGTAGTTGTTTCGATTTTACCACCGTATTCTTTTTTAAATTATCAGTAAAAAAATGACCAGTGCGTCTCTTATAGGCTGCAAGTCCCAAGTCATCTTTTAAAATACGCGATATGGTTCTGGGTGCTATCTTCATCTCCCGAGATAAAATCTTTTGCTTTCGGACAGGATTTCTTCGAATTCTTTCCCTTACTGCTTTGACCACCTTTTTCGTACGAACACTACGTGGACGGCCAGATCTTTTTCTGTCAGAAACAGAGGAGGTCTCATTGTACCTATTAATAGCCCGGTACACAAACATTTGACTAATACCAAGCGTATGGAGTTTTAAAAATTGCATTTGGCTCCATACCAACTTTATGTAATGCAATCACAGCGATTCGGTTCTCTTTATCACCCCACTCCATTTTAATATCGGAAAATATTGTACAATGTATTGACGCCAAAATTAGACAATCGTATAAACATTACAGATTCCAAATTCAAATTAATATCTTTCTTATTTTTAATTGAAACAGTATTTATGGCCAGACTAGGTATATCATTAGTCTGTGGTATATTTTACCGGACTAGTCCGTAATAAGCTACATTACGAACCTAAAAGCGGTCCAATAAGAGCCACTTTATGAGCATGTGTGTTGAAAAAATAATAATTACAAAATTTTAAATAAACGTAATTACAACTGCCAAATTGCTACATAATGCGATGCGTCAAATAATCTATAAAGAAAATAATAACAAATAACTTAATAATAGAAAACATATCATAGTCGTTTAGTCGTAGCAACAGCACAGCGTAGTAAACTCGCGGCGCCGAGCGAGTTGTCGCCGTGCTTCAATATACCTAATCTTTCAAACGCAATTTTGTGATAGGCCTCTTAATGACGTCGAAATTGCGTTGCGTAACTTCGGCATGGTGTGATGCTACAACTCGACCAAGCTAAGTTTGCACCTCGCTGTAATGCGGCGCCCCGCCCGCTTCCCCACTCACCTTCCCGCGATCGCCCTGTCGCGTCAGTACGGTTAGCATCTTTCTTTTTGTTTACTTTTTTAAAGTCATAGCGAATCCTTTTTTTGCAGACCGTACCTAAGCGTCAGTGTGACGTAATCGACGCGAAGTGCAAACTTAGCTTGGTCGAACAGTACACTTATGATAAAACTACGAGTAGCTGTTGCCTGCAGTTTCACTCGCATCCTCTTCATGTACTTGGATAAAAAGTATCCTATGTGTTAATCCAGGACATGGGCTATCTGTGTGCCAAATTTTATCCAAATTTGCTCAGCCGTTTATGCGTAATGAAATAACAAACATCCATCCATCTTCACAAACATTCACATTTATAACATTAGTGTGGTAGTAGCTAACCTGTGTCCTCTGGGGCACTCGTACTCGAAGCCGATGAAGATCTTGACGGTGAGGTGGTGGTGCGGCGGAGGCTTGCCGCGACCACGCGATGGTACCGTCACACGCCACGCGCTCACCGACTCCATACTACAAATAATATACACATAGATGAAAAACTGCCTCGTTGGTCTAGTGGTCGCAAGCGCGACTGCTGATCGTGAGGTCCTGGGTTCGATCTCCAGGTCGGGCAAAATGTTATTGGGTTTTTCCGTGTGGAATTCCTCAGTAGCAGCCCGGAGTTCGTATTTGTGCCCGGTTGATGGCAATAGGCTCGCCCCCTGTTACATGGGACTTATACATAACGGCGAAATGAGGGTGTTACTAAATTCCCCGAAGGGTTGGGCCCTTCGGGGAATACAGGCGTGATGTTATGTATGTATAGATGAAAAACCCATGTCTCGTTGCGAGGACTTTGTGTCGATCCTGTACCTCTACCATGAGTTGTCATCGAAAAATTACTCGCTAGCGTTGAACTCGCTAGCGTGCTAACGTGGATCAAATAGATTTCGATAATGCTCGCACCATGAGATTTACGGAGTCTTACGCAGGCGCTAAGGTGAGCTCGATAGATCGTGTCGTCTAGCTAACTTCACTCTACTTATGTTTTGTTTCTTTCTTTCCCACTAATAAGAAGAGAGAACAGCTCTTAAGCTCAAAATGTAATGTTATCGCTATGCTAAAAATGTTAAGACAGTCAATATCACAAATAAACCGACTAAATAGAAAAGTTGACGGTTAGTAGATTACTTATGGTATTTAGTGGTTTTTGAATTTTTATTCATTATAATATGTCACTGTCGTCGTATATGTACAGTATACTATTGTAATCTTTGGTCGTATATTCAATTTGTAATTTTGTTTGTTAACGTTGTGTCACAGAGCTGCGTTGTGTGGTTTAAAAGTGTACAATAAGATTCAAACAGATTAATTAATAAAATGAGGACCAGTGTCTCACAGTTTCAATGGTTGGTGGAGTTCATGAAAATGTATGCTTCAACTTTCTATTGAATTTATTGTATGGATTGTTATTTATAATAACTAAATTAACAGGTAATTTACGTTTCTAACATTACTTACTATTATAAATTAATTTATGAAAGTTTGTGAGGATGGATGTTTGTTATTCATTGACGTAAAAATTAGATGACTTACTATACTTTACTTTCTATTAAGTTATTTAAAATGTAAAGTTACTATTTTAAACGCGGTCACTAACATATTCTATGCCAAATAAGCTCTTGCAGACATTATTTTGACTTTAGTAGACTCAAAAACGTATATAACTTTAATGTTAACATATGTTTCACACGTCAAAATGCTAGTGAGCTACGTTACTACTATCGCAAGCGTATTATTCGATAGGTTCAGTCAAATTAGTGACTCATGGTACCGTTTTGTATGGTGACAGCTGAAAAACGTTAGTGACTATCGAATAGATTACGTTAGATTTTTAACCTATCGTAATCTATAGTGCTCATGGTACGAATTTTAATTATTTTTGTGACCGCTAGGGGCGCTGTACAATATTTCATACAAATAATTTACGGAGACGCTAGCGATTTTTGACTGTGTAAACTCATGGAAGAGGTACTGACGTATTTGTGTGACGTGTGTGTTTTGTGTCAAAAGTACATCTGGTGGGCTAGTTCCAGTAAAAAAAGAAACACCCAATACTAGAGAACTATCAGATAAGTTTAGCAGCGCTAACTTACCGAACAGCGCAGTCCCAGGGCAGCAAGTAGTTAGTATGCGGCAGGAACCCAGGCTGCAGGTGTTCTGGCAGCCCCAGCGAGTGCGAGTACAGCGACGAAGCGCCCAGGCACACCACCGACCAACTCGAGTAGGCCGGCAGCAGGCCTGCGGGGCTGCCCGTGTGCAACATACCGGGCAAGTACTCTGTCGTCGACGGCTGACGACTCATCACTTTCTCTGGAATGTTAAAAAAAAAATTACTTATAGTTTAGTGGTAGTCTCTCCAGGATATGAAACGCAAAAAAAAAACTGTTAAATCTATTTACTGCATTATATTCTATACGAAAATAGTTCATGCTATGCAGAAAAGATTAGCCAGTCAGCAAAGGTTGGTAGCGGAGCTAACTGCACTGGGTGCGCCGGACGTACTTAACATCGTTACTCGTAAAGCCTTTTTTTAAGGTTGCGCAAGCCGCTTAGGGAACATACCCATACTACGTAACCCATTTTTTACAATATTTTACTGCCCTCCCCCTCCTTGGTGACCAATCGTAGTATATGCCAATACCCCCCCCCCCCCTTCCCCTCTAGCTTTCACATAGTAATTCATAAACATGGTTTTAAATCATTTTTTGCAAACAGAAAGTTTAAAAAAACATTTATTTGGTTCATATTATTTGCCTCATTGTGCATATAATTATTTAGCTCATATGTGCGTCAGTGTAACCTGTGAGTTTAAAAACCGTTAAACGCTGCGCACTATATTTGAATATAGCTCGAAAAAGCGCGAGATTTCCCTAGACGATATTAACTACGTGACGAAACCTTTATACACCTTTATAGCGCGGACAGCAAGGGCTGCAATGATGACTAAGCTTGAAGGCCGAGAGTGTAGCTAAACTAAGCTCGAGGCCATCATAGCGTGGCCAGCAGCGCAGTCATTGCGGACCAAGGCTTGTATAGTGCTTTACTAAAAAAATGCGAGTAATTTAAATAAAACCAGATTAGTATAGTAAGAATTTATTTAAAGTAACGATTTGTTTCTTCTCTGGTCCTTAGTTTTTTTTTTAAGAGTCTTTAATGATTGTGCTGCCTGTACCGATACAGCCAAATTCTGAATAAAAACTTTTTGCACCAGGCTATTTTTGAAACAAAACTCGACAATAATGGATTTTCAAAGGAAATTGCTGGTGACTAAAACTCACCAGCAATGAAATCCCATACAACTTTGCTGGCGCCTATTCAAGTAGCACGGAAACGTCCACTTTGCTCAAAGAAGGTTGTCAAAATAATGACCACATTACAAGCATTTTTGAGTAAACACTCTAAACTAAGCATGATAAGGATCAGTCTCGTTATTATCTAGGTTTATTGCTAAATAGAACAGTAAACTAAATAGTGATATGGAAGTTACGAGCCTCCAAAGATACATATTTTAACCCTTATTTTGTCGAACTTTGGACGTCAATTAATACTATTAGGAGTATGAAAACCTCAAAATACATACGTACATACATAAGCTCACGCCTTTTTCCCATGGGGGTAGGCAGAAACTATAGAACGCCACATACTACGACCCTTACATACCCCTTTCGCTTCATCCACATTTATACATCTTGTCATACACGCACGCCGGTTGAGAGTACTGCGCACCTGACCTTTGTGAAGAACATCACCAATAACATCGATGTATGTCCTTCTAGGACGTCCTCTACCGGCGTTTCCATTAGCATCCGCCTTATAAATTCCTTTTGTTAATCGCCGTTCACTTATTCTCTTAACATGACCAAACCACCTAAGCATACTCCTTTCAATGTTTGTCACTACATCATCTTTTAAACCGCAACTTTGTCTAATCTCATCATTTCTCAATCTATCATTCAAAGTTACACCGCACATACTTCGCATGGAACGCATTTCCACTGCATTTATTCTACTTTCATGCCTCTTCTGCCACGACCAACATTCACTTCCATACATAAGCGTAGGTACCTCAAAATAATTTAGCAATAGACAGTTTATTTATCGAAACTTCAAATAACTTCATTTTGCATAGAAAAATTCAGTGGTTTTCTAATAAGATCCCTTTTCCCAAAGGATTGTTAACATTTTTTAGCGCGCCCGTTTTCCGTTTTGTCTGACTGTGCGCGTTATCTAGCATCGTAATACAATACGGGAGTGTGCACTAGCTCCTAACTGCTCATTACTGGTGAAATAGCAAACTTATTGGCCGCGCTCCCGGCGAGTTCATCTCGGCGGCATGCGCACTCTTAACATGTAAATGTCACAACATGCAAAAACCACATAGAGTCCGCGCCACCAATGAAGTCCCTTTGACGCGGCGCTAGTGTCTATGCCACTGCATCACATTGCATTCAAAAAGATGTAGTTCCATAATTTTCCGCGGGACTTCTTTCGTGACGCGCACTCTAGCCATAGCAAGGATTGGGGAAGGGATTACCTACCTACACCGCCATTTTGACTCCAATTGTATGGCACCTTAGTGAGCTTTTGTTGTATATACGATGCTGCTACTCTGTGCCTCTCTGCGCCGATCAAGCAGCATCCAGGATGGAAAAATCTTGTTACTTTAGAGTAACACTCTTCGTACACGAGACGACGCGAGCACCTGATAGTCAACGACTCTTGCTATCGCAATACATTATAACACGTGTTGGCGACGCGTGTATCAATATGTACCTCCGAATAAATGTCGGAGATACAGTCGTTGAGTATAGCAGACTTGCGTGGCGTTGTGTACAAAGGCGCTAAGGGCAGACCAAAATGTCGACGCCCTCACAGCTAAGGGTTGTTTAATAAATAGATGTTTAAAAATGAATTTAGATAATGTTGACGACTTCAGTAAATTTGAAGGAACGGTTCAGTTTATAAAAAAGGGTTCAGTATTAGTTTTAAAGTTACACAGGTCCTATAACCTTTCAAATCGAGAAACTTACCTGTAGCAGAGTCCCCTCTGACGGGCACCACGTATCTATTGTCGGAGGCGTGCGACTTATCGTCATCGTCGTCGTCGTCCCTGGCGGAGCCCGGCGACAGCGCGTCGGGCGCCGACCAGTTGGCGTCGGACGGGGAGGCGGGGGTCGCGGGGGTCGCGGGGGACGTGGGGGACGTGGCCGAGCCGGCGGGGGACGAGCGCGTCACTGACGTCTCGGTGGCTTCTTCTGTAGTGCCTTTTAGGGCGGCCGCTCTGTGGCCGGCAAAAGTGTTATTAATGCGTGTTCTTGTAAAATTAGGTGGGGCTGTCGGAATGATTGTATTTTGATGTGAATTATCTAATGCGGCCAGAGCCGTCTTAGGCTATGCAGGGGCCCTTAGGCACAGATAATTTGGGCCCCTTTTGGAAAGCCAAAAAGAACGTGAATAACATCAGAATGTACTTTTGTTCAGTGACGTAATTGGTTATTACATTGACACTAACTTGTAGTTCAAGTTGTTTTAATATGGTAGTGAAAAGTTACAAAGTCCGAAGTTAGCAGCAATTTGTCTCAAATTAAAGAAAACTTCTGCTGAGCAACGTTTTGCTGTGCAACCCTAGTTATCTAAGTGCTTTGTTAATGATGCGTTGAACTAAGAAACCGATGTGATTTTTAAAATAGTTTTATTGAAAAATACATGGTTGCACTGGGTTTCGGCATTTCGAGGCCCCCTTCAGACCGGGGGCCCTGGGCTCGTGCCCCACGTGCCGTTATGGTAAAGACGGAACTGAATGCGGCGGTACGGGTGTGAGAGCGGATGTTGCGTGACGACGCTCGCGATGGGAGACACGACGACAGACCTTTGTAACTCGTCGGCTCTCTTCAGTTTGATTCGGCCAGTTTCTTTTTACAAAATGAATTATTTTGTTTCACATCTGCCAGGCATCCCGCAACGTCTTAATTTTTTTTACGATGTACGAAAATACTTGTGGTGATGCTCGAAACATTATAATCAATCTAAAACCAGCAGGCGTAGCATAACCACCGCAGAAAAGGTCTTTTGTCGACAGAACAATAGACAAAATGACATATTGTCATTGTGAATATGTCATTTTGTCTATACTACCGTCGATAAAACCCTTGTCTATGGTGGTCACGTTATTCTTGCTGGCATATTATGAACTTATCGACACAACATTTTTTAAGTGTCTGCACACGGTACACCGTGCCAAAATGCCCAAAGATAAGCAGAAGCATCACCGGTGTTACAAGGGCTGTTGCATCTTCATTGAGGGTGTGGAGGTGAGAGGTATGGTGTTCCTCCAACGAAAAGGGAGGATCCTCCTACCAGGCGAGTCTTGTGCCTGGCGGGCCACTACCCAACGGTTGATGTTGGGAAATTGTATATATACTATCTGCGTGTCAAATCTTGATATCGCGATGCTGGATTTGTGATGTTTCATTTGACAGTTGTCATTGTTGTCGCTGTAGTCTGCTAAACATTCGTCGTGCTGTGTAATTCTCATGTGGCGCGATAGATGCCGCCGCAAAGGCATTAAATTCCTTTTTAGGAGATACGTATGTACAGCAGTGGTCTATGATATGATACTCTGATATTATTTACCTGTACGTAGGTGTGGAAGGTTGGAACACAGGGAACTCGATAACTTGCAGAGTGGGACACACGCCGCACTCCTCGGCCGCTACGGCGTAGAACGTAGAGTTAGCTCTACGGAGAGAGTACGGGTCTTCTCGCGAACACTTGCATCGTCCGCAGTTGCAAGCTGACACGTAACGGACGCCTGAAGAGTGTTCCTTAGAGCTGTCACTGAGAGAGATACAAGATAATATGTAAATGGTACTATTTTTGTTGTCAATTTGAAGAACATGAAATTGATTACAATAAAAAGACAAGAAAACTTGAAAAAATACAAGGATGGTGATAATTGTGAATTCTTACTGTTGTTCTGATGTGAATAAGGTTCAGTATGGATTGTAGGGCTTCATAGAAAATATTAAACGTCTTTACTGATTGATTATTTATTATGAACTAACTAATATGAGCAAGACAGATACATTTTCACCTTTAATTCACCAAAATTCATCTGACCTAGTCTTTTGGCAATGTTGAAGGTTTTTGTATAAATAAAGTTTTTTTTTATTTTTTTATTGCATCAAACGCTTACTGTTCAGGCTCGATGCAGACGTGTCCAGTAAGAGACAGGGCCTCGCACAAGCTGCGCGTGCGCCACGTGGCGGCGCAGGCCGACCGCAGGCGGGAGCGGGCGCCGCGCGCGAGTGGGCCGCGCGCCATGCTCTCCAGCACGCCCAGAGCCACGCTCACCTACAACAGTACACAATAACCTCACGTTACCACTTGCGCGGTGATGCGTGCCATTTCTATCTCTACGCGTATCTAATTGGCTTGATATGGAAGAAGGGAAGGGCGACCTTTGTTCTGCAGTGGGACACCATAGGTTTATAAAAAGATGGCCTGCTTTAGAGAGTCACCAGAACTGCAATCTTAAGGAGATATCATAAATAACACGCCCCATAAAATTATAAAATGGTTTAAATCTATACTTAATATTATAAAGCTGAAGACTTTTGTTTGAACGCGCTAATCTCAGGAACTACAGGTTAGAATTCAAAAATTGTTTTTGTGTTGGATAGTCCATTTATCGAGGAAGGTTATAGGCTATATAACATCACGCTACGACCAATAGGAGCAGAGCATAAATGAAAAATGTTGCAAAACCGGAAAAATGTCCACCCGTGCGAAGCAGGAACGGGCCGCTATGTTACAAATAAAATTGCCTATAGTCCGCGCGCAAGTGTTGTCACCTCCTGACCTGACTGAGGTAGGGAAGCGGCGGGAGGGGTGTGCGCGCGGTAGACAACACAAAGCGAACTGACAGAGCGCGGCTATCGTTTCGCACCCCCCTCCTGCCGCTCTTATATCTCAGGCGGTGATACATAAACCTCCCTGGTACAGTCGGCGACATAAGTTAGTAAACAAGTAGATGGAAACAAGTTAATCTCAACTAAATTAATATTCTAGAAAAAAGTATGATATAGTTTCAAATTGTAAACAACTGTAAGTATATCTTAAAGTTTTTATTTTATATCAATAAATTTTCCAAATAACACCAAGTTTCCAACCCAAATGTTCGGCTACTTTTATCTCTGACCGTACATTTGACGTGTTTCCTATGAATATGATTACTAACCTTATGAGCGTGATGTTGACTGGAATAGTGCGCTGGTAAACCTTCAGCATATGATGCTTGTGCTATTGGTAATACCTGCAAAAGCAAAAAAACAACATGAATTTATTTATTTCTTGTCATATAAGAAAAAATTCAATTATGTGTACTTAGATCCTCTTTGGAGCCGTTTTATATCAAAAGTATTTACCTTAGCACACCTCGCATGAGAAAACCGGACGTCAGTGGCGAGTGCGTCGTACAGGGCTCCTGAGGGCGGCTCCTCGTCTGCGCGCGGTAAGGGCTGCAGGTACACGGGGGCCAAGGCCTGCGCCGCCTCGCGCCATGATGATGCGCTAGGTAACTAGGGAATCAAAGGCCTAAATCGTTATCCCCTTCAAACAATGAATTCTTGAAATAAATTCAACAGGAGAGGGCAAAAACCAATATTTTACATCACAATATTATGTAGCGAAAGTTTCAAGAAAACCCAAACGAGGCATTGTATAATAGTATAATTATTTCATTTTACGAAGGAGAGTGAATTAAGTATTGCAATTTGAACCTTATATCAAAAACATAAAACTCACAACCCTCGCCTCCGTGAGATGAAATAACTATAGCAGGTGATCCGTTAGCAAAATGAGATATCGAGCTGCTGAATAGTTAATATGTGAATATAAACATCAAACTCACCTCAAAGAACGACGTACTCATAGCGTACTTCCCAACATTATCATCGAAGCCCTCTCCGAAGGCAAGTTCGATATGCGTCTGTAAGAACTGTCTGAAGGAAGGGCGCTGCGTCGCTATGTCGGATGCGGCGGTACATCGCGCCGCTAGTCCGCGTACTAGCGCGCTCACTTCACGAGCACCCGAGCTCTCCTCCTCACCGCTTATGTATACAAACTCCTCATTCTTTGGGATCGCAAACAGGGATTTTGCACTGAGGAAGATTGGAATGATTTGTTGTAAGCATGAACCGTTGCATGTGTATTGCTAATAATTTTATTCTGTCTAAGGACGATGCCTCATTAGTGCGTTGCGTTGCGTCGTCGCGACGGATCAACGCATTGCATGCCACATCTGCGTTGCGACGACGCACGACGTCGCAAGAGGACGACGCACGCACCTCTAGCAGTGGAACACTGTCCGTCGTCGCACCGGAGCTCCGACAGCGCAGCGCATCACCCTCCCCCCGCTTCGTCTCTCGTCCGCCGATCCGTTGAAACGTCGCGTGCGACGACGCATCGCTTTAATGTGACATCTCATTTAAAATGTATGGAAAACGACGCAGCGGTGACGCTGCGATGACGCAACGCAGCGCACTAATGAAGCAGAGCTCTAACTTGGGAGAGCATATTCGCTTTGGTAATGCATTGGGTACGGCAATGATAATACAGTGGAAACTGTTTATTACGACTTCGCTTATATAGATCAGCCGCTTATAGTGACTTAAGAAACACCCTTTAGTTAGGTTTTCTTATCTGGTATTTACTGACGCTTAAAACGACGTCCGTTTAGTACGACCAAATATCGCCCTCCCCTTGTTGTAGTTATAAGCGGGCTCCACTGTATTATCATTGCGTGCAGCGCGCTTTGCATTCAGTTACTGCCAGAAGCAGAGTATTGCTACTAGGTTCAAGTTGTCTTAATTTACTAGTGCAGTTAGAACCTTAAACTTTTTGGAATTTAGTGATGGAAATTCTTGTTATAACAAATTCGATCAACATCAATTCTTTTTGACGTGAAAACGTCTAATAAAACGATGAATGGCGTGACTCATTGTCACGTTCCGTCTGAGGCGAGCGTGCGAGCGACAGCGCGGAACAAGCGATAGAGAGACACGATGTTTTGTTATGACGTTGTCACGTTAAACTATCGTCCGTAAACCTACTTTACAGATAACCAATTTTTTTTAATTTAAGAAAAAGCTAGTTCAAGATTCAAACTAAAATCAAATATCTCACCAAACATTAGTAATAATCCTGGCCTTCCTCAATATAAAGTATAGCTGATCTTCCACTGCATGTTCCAATCTTTTTAGAGCAGCGGGATTCTTCCGCACCGGGTTGGGGGCTCGACGGAAGTGGAACAACAGACGGGGGCAGCAGCAGCGGCCGTGAGACTCCCAGGCACCGGTTGCTTTGGTGGTCACAAGAGCTGCTGTACTGCGGGCTATTTGCTCTGTCCTGAAATCAGGATGGGAGATTTATTTTTCAGTTCTATAACAACTTTTGATTGCAGTGTGATTAAATGGAACTAATAAAAATATCAATGCAATGGATATTTTACTTGTGACATATTTAATATCCGACCAAATCTTCGGCTTTGGCCAAAATGGGCCAAATTTCGGTCGAAGTTCCGAAATTAAACGAACTGTTACGAATACGCGAGAGCGCGATTTCATTTGCTAGTCTACTTTCCCATTAGTTGATAAAAACTTAGACTGATTGTGATTGTTAAATTACTTTTAAGTTAATAAATATTATAATTGACATTGTTACAAAGTGTTATTATTTTTGACAAGTTGCAAGGTAATTTTAATAATCTTGTTAAGTTGTTTATATACAGTCTAAATACACTTTTAAAAAAACATTATTTTATTCACTTTTAGCCAATCTTGAACTGAATTTTTAGGGTTATTAAACCTTCGGCTTCGGCTTGAGCCGAAAGTTGTGGCGGTAGCCGATTAATCGGCTTCGGTCGAAGGTTGTGGAGATAGCCGATTAATTGGCTTCGGCTTCGGCCAGAAATCGACCTTTGGTCGGACACTACATACTTGTAAGCCTAAAATGTATTCTTACCTATAAGCATCAATAGCTTTAAAAAGCTGCAGATATCCAAGATCAAATGTTGATGTTGGTGAGGACAGCACCACAATATGACACAAGTGGAACAGCAGAGCTATAGCCTTACAGGACTCTGCAGCCAGTTCCCCTGAGGCCACAAGCCAGTTAGACGCATCGGCGTCCTTGTCTGAACACTTGGAATCTTCATCGAGGGTTGCTGCTAGGGCTGTTAATTGGTTTGTGTCCAGGTATGTTATGGCATGGAGATAGAGGATAGCGCGGCGCTCATCCCAGTGGCATTCAATGCCGTTCTGTTGACAATAATTAAATATTATCTATACTAATATTATAAAGAGGAAAGATTTGTATTTTTGTATGTAACAAATAAACTTAAAAACTACAGGACCAATTTCAAAAATTCTTTTGCCGTTAGAAAGCTACATTATCACAGAGTAACATAGGCTACGAGCAGAGCCGTGAGGACACAGCTAGTTATTAAATAAATGACTGAAGTCCCAGAAAACCAATAGGCCATCACTACTCTTTCTATGGGTGGCGAAAGGATTATATTTATGAGATGAAATGGCAGTAACACTTGCCTTCTGTTATTATCAATCTACCTTCTGAATATTTTGATTGTTTGATAATAAAATATATTTATAAGCATTTATGAGGTAAAAAGATGTTCAATAGTGCATTTAAAGTGTCTCCATGAGTGACAACACTTAAGTACCGTAAAATGGGATGAATAGGGATGCAGGGGTGATCGGGACGAAACTTTTTAATGGATTTTAACATTGAAATAATATAATTTGTTGCCAAAAAGAACTCTAATGTGTTTACTGTATTATTAACGATTAAGTGTCTTTTTGGTAACAAACTACGGTAGAACGCCGATTATCCAAACGCCGATTAACCAAATCGCCAATTATCCGAATCGGTCCGAAGCGTAATATAAAAAATTTTAACCAAGGAAACGAGCTTCAACGTCGAGGCAACTTACTCTGATCGACATGTTCAAGGGAGCGTTATTGTAGAACTGTGTTTGTAAAACTTAATAAATTTTATTCTATGCGTGACAGTTCGTTTTTCTTTATTACCAGTCTATGTCCGATTATCCGAATTTTCGATTATCCGAATCGACCCCGGTCCCAATTAATTCGGATAATCGGCGTTCTATTGTATATTATTTCAACATTAAAATCCATTTTAAAGTTTTGTCCCGATTCACCCCTGCATCCCTCTCCACCCCGTTATAAGGTACGTCCGGCACACCCTGGACAGTCAGCCTCATCACCAACTTTGCTGACTGGCAAATCTTTTTACCACAATATGCGCTATTCTCAAATAGCTAGTGCTGACAGAAGTAAAGAAGAATAGTGATTCTATAAATTGAGAATTGTAACATAACGAGTATACGGGACCATATACTAAAGATACATACAACAAGACTAAGTAGCTAGCAAATGTTTCAATGTTTGTTTTTATATATTTGGCACTTGAAACTTGTGTGGTCAAGCTGTTTATAGAAGAGAATTGTCTAGTAGTAACCCAGGTTCAGCGAGGCTTATGTAATATTGATGCATTTTCTTTACTGATACATAAAACTTACCTCCTTAGATTGTACAGTGGGCAAAAGTGGGGTTGTTTTGTTTGGGTACCGATACGGCGACTTCCCTATTACACCCACTACGACTATTCGTTCCTTCTTCGAAAACTCGGGGATATCGGTTATTGAAAACGCGTTCATTGTGCTATTCTCATCACAATTTTATTAATAATCCCAAAAATGGTCTTGCAAATATCTACGATATTTTTTTTGAGATGTTTTGACTTTTCACTAAATGTTTTCTTTTTTTTCTACCTACTGTCAAAGTCAAATCATGCAAACTGTCAATGAACTGCCATCAAATCAAACCTTAGACATATTATCTCAATGAATCAAACCAAGAACTCCATGAAGTTTAGAAATAGCTTCGTGCATCAAACTATGTAGCAAATCCGGAGGCAGTTGTGTATCTGTATTAACTATGCATCTATCAGTCGAGTTAACGTTAGGGTTAGTTAGTTTAGTCTCGCTCTCCGACAAAACAATCGAGATGTTTATTCGATTTTTTTGATTCATTGGTTTCATGCGGCTATTGCTCTCGTAACGAACGAA
This sequence comes from Amphipyra berbera, assembly GCA_910594945.2. Classification (NCBI taxonomy): domain Eukaryota; kingdom Metazoa; phylum Arthropoda; class Insecta; order Lepidoptera; family Noctuidae; genus Amphipyra; species Amphipyra berbera. Next base: position 15,026,123 of record OU343128.1, on the reverse strand, counting down.
TGTTTAGTAAGATTCTCGATTACCTTCACCTATAGATGACCGATAACTATTGATTGACGCGATGAATCTGAATTCCGATGCGTTAAAACCAATTAAAACTTTCGTGCATAAATACTCAACAACACACTATCATTAATCTGTGTAACACACTTATAATAATTAAATGTCAACTGTCAAATTCAAAGCCTTACGTCAATGTCACCGTCAGCGTCAGCTGTCCGCCCGCTAAGTTAACCTTTCGAAATCAAACTCAAGGTTTCGAAACGCTAAATACTCAAACGGTTGGAGAAATGTAATAGTTATCAAGCGCAAATCTGCACAATCGCACGCTTCCGCGATCGCCGTGGACTTGCCAGACCACCTAGATAACTTATCAGTACAATTTTTGCATTAGTGAAAAAAGTGTATCTAGTTGATAGTGAAATGTCTTCGTTTGTAGAAGATATTTGCGAGCTCTTGGACAGCTACAATGGGAGAGATAAGGTAAGGTATGCGGAAGCTAGGCGGCCTTGGTATCTACCACTTACACCGGTCTTACCAGTCAATAACCTGAACTTATACTTATTTATATAACTTTTATAAGAGCCAACTAAGTATTGGTGACTACTGCTAACCTTTTACTTCTTAAACATAGAATACTTGTTATTTAAAAGGCCATATGGAAATCTATTTTATTCTATAATTTATGTTATAATTCTTAACATACCTAGTGTAGCTATGGAATAGATATTAAATGAATTTAATTTCTATTGATATTATTACTAAGTATTTAATTTATAATAAAAATCTCATAACTGTTACCAGATAAAAACTAAAACTGTCTATACACTGAATACATTCTTCCATTCTTATGAAAAACTAAAACTATTATACTCAATAAAAATATTACATACAATTTGTGTAACTTAAGTGTGTGTTTTATTTATATTTCAAGTATGCCTCTTGAAAAGCAATGATTTTATACATAAATTTAATAATTACCTACATACTTGCGACCCGCCCCAGCTTCGCAAGGGTCCAATGTAGATACTAATGTGGGGCATATAAACCTTCCTCTTGAATCACTCTATCTATTAAAAAAACCTCATCAAAATCCGTTGCGTAGTTTTAAAGATCTAAGCATATATACGGACAGACAGACAGCGGGAGTGACTTTGTTTTATACTATGTAAAGATAAAGATGGTCTAGGGAATTATGTAGTCAGTTTTCCTTTAACTTATAGGCACTAGTCCATACACCCTAAAGTTGGGTACTCATGTGTATTTTAATGTATACCTAGTAAAATACTTATTTAACCTACCTCACCTAGTAATAATATCTGTTTTTACAATATTAACATCTCAACATTGTCTTCTTTGTGTTTACGCAGGTGGTCCGTCTAGCTTGCTATGCATGCAAACTGTATGGATGCGTCAACGATGAGAAGCCGTGGCAGGCAGCTGGCTCTCGACTGTCAAACGCCCGGATGATGCTGAGACTGTTTGATGACATTCCCATGATCAGGCACACATATAACTATGGATTGGGCAGACATGTAAGTATACACTGTTTAGTCTGCACTATGAGTATGAGTATGGATATTTTAGATTATGTAAAAGAACATACCTTAATACATGATTTCCAAAATTTGTCTTGTATAACACAGTAATATTATATTAGTAAACAGAACGAAAGAGCCTAGATCTCACGACACAGGGAATCCTAGTGTGAGGTCTAGGACTGCAACTGAATTGTAATCGTAATCTTTGAGACAATAAATTTATACTTTATTCTTTATTATGGATACTATACTGAAATGGATTTTGCCAGTCAAACAATGACTATGAAGGTTCACGTTCATCATTCATAGCTATTGTCAAGGGACAAAAGGCAGCTCCCTTTTACGCCATTTATCTGTTTTGCGCCAGTCTTGTTCTGGATTTTATGACAAGTTGGACTTAGTCATTTAGTCAATTAATTCATAATAATGAATAAATAACAATATGAGCTCTCTGATATACCAAATGTTCCTATATGGTTATTATCACAATCCTCATGTCTCACAGACAGCATAATTGCAGTAAGATCATATTGTTAATTCAGCAGAATCAACCAAATGGTGCTTATTTTCCTCAATGAGATATTTATTGCATAACCTATACTAGAATCTGGCAACAAAAGTAAAGACTGAAAAATGTCGACACGTTCGGTGCAGACGCTGAGCGATCGGTTCCTGCACTAGGGGTCGTGGGTTTGATTCCTGCATGGAACAAATATTTGTATGGCCTACAGATAGTTGTTCCGGGTCTGGATGTTTGTGCATGTGAAGATTTGTGTCTGTAAATGCATCCACGATACAGGAGAAAAACTAGTGTGGGGCAAAGTTTAAAAAAAAAAAACAGCTTAGCAACCCCAAGATTAGTATGAAATACCAGGAATAACCTAATTTGATATTTTAGAATTATATGTTTTTATAATATGGTATAGCATTGCCATATAAAAAGTTTGCGAATAATTCGAGTGTCTGCTAGACTCTAAGATGTCAAAGGGTTGGGCATAGGTGTATAGTAACACCCTCATTCGGCCGATATATTTAAGTGCCATGTAATAGGGGGCGAGCCTATTGCCATCGACCAGCTAACAAATCCAAAATCCGAGCTGCTACGGAGAAATTCCACACAGAAAAACCCAATAACACTTTACCCGACCTGGGGATCGAACCCAGGACCTCACGACCAGCAGACGCACTTGCCACCACTAGACCAACGAGGCAGTTAAGAAAAAATGAATCCTTAAAAAGCCCTAACAGGTTTAGCTCAAATATTATTGGTAACCATTGTAGATTACTCCTGATTGTCAGAAGAAATCTCTTTGGAGAAGTCCCTTTACTACCAGAATGAGGATTTATTACAATCTCAAGTCCCCACAGGAGGCAACATCAACTGCAGCAGCCCTAGGCGTCCTCGCCAACATGGTGGACCAAGCATTCCTTCCCGTGGAGAAGGCATGCTGGTTGTACGATGTCGGCGTCCTGAAGCTGAGTGATAAGTCTGCAAACACACTGGACACGGTCAGCACTGCACTTTGGGCAGCTAGTCTGTTTATATCACTTATACAGTAAGTATTACATGAATATTTATTTTATAGAACGGGCTTTCTAACCAGATTGATAATGTACTTCGTTTGACTCCAAAATGGCAGAAAATATAATTTTCTTCTACTTTTCGTGTGGTTAGTGACTAACCTGGTATCAGAGTTTATGTCGTCCATGGGTCTCTGACTTGGCTTCACATGCCGTCAAGTAATATCTCTCAGGCATGCCTGTTTCCTCACGATTTTTTCCTTCATTGTTTTTAAGCAAGTGATAATTATACAATGTGATATCATCATCATCATCAACCTGGGGTGCATTAAAAAAGCCTCCACGAGTGACGATACTTCCAGTACTTTCGGCGCACCCTGGGCAGTCAGCCCCACTACCAACCTTGCTGACTGACCAGAGGCGTGTATCGGTATTCGGACTAGGTAGGCAGGCAATAGCGATGTCGCCTTTCAATTGTACGCTTAAGCCCATTTCAATACGATTCTGACCAAAAGAAATCGTAGCCATACACGCTTATTTTATTTATGGTAATAGTTAAAGATGGAGTAGTTAATAAAATCTTATGAGGTAGGCACTACTTAATTGCCTATATGGAATGCACGCCACTGTGACTGGCTAATCTTTTCACCAAGATAAGCTATTCTTGGATAGCTCAAGCCGATACGAGAGCCGATAATGTCTGTAATAGGGCTGATTGCCATTCATCTATCCACTTTTAGGTCTTTACAAATATATAACATTACTTCCAGAACATCCCGCTCAATACGACAACTGTGGTGGAGTAGGGACTGTCTCCGAAAAGCGTCAGAAGACGGCGGAGCTGACGCGAGACGACACCTGGACGTCAGACTGATCCTGGAGTCAGTAGTAGCAGGGAAACTCTGCCTGGATATCACGCACGCTGTCAGTTGCCTTCCCGCCGGCTGTCTCTGGGGAGAGAAGATCGGGTCCACGAAAGTAGCTGCTATTGCGACCACCTCGTCAATTATAGGAATAACAATGTACTTTGCGAAGAAACGACTATTAAAATAATTTGGTTATACACGATTGTGAGAATTTCTGGACCTAAGATGCGACAACAGCCCGTTGCATTGCGGCCGGTCCAATAATCAATCTCAATCCAAAATCTCCGGATTGATGGAGGTTTTTGACATTACTTCTATCGAATTTCTGTCAAAAACGTACATCAGTCCAGAGTATTGAAATTTAATTTTGTAAAAGCCTATCGTCGCTGCGCCTGCAAAATCCGCTATGTATTTTTTTTGAAAATCTGTCTTTGATGTTATTTTATAATACTTCTCAAGCCACGTGCACCTGTAAAATCCGTTTTCTAATAATTTATTGGGTTAAGAAGATAGCAAAATAAATTATTAGATTACGGATTTTACAGGTGCACGTGGCTTGAGAAATTTCATAAAATAGCATCAAACAGATTAAAAAAACATAGCGGATTTTGTAGGCGCAGCGACGCTATGTAAACGTAATTGTAATTTTAAATACAGCAAGGCTGTCGGGACTGAACAATCAATATTGTACCTTGCCTCTTGGTGATATCCAAAGAAGACGGGTGTTGCCACAAGTCATTTCGATTAGTGTGAAACACTATGACATTGACATTACTCCTATCGAATTTCTGTCAAAAACCTACATCAATCCAGAGATTTCGGATTGAGATAGGTTATTGGGATCGGCTGTTACTCTTTCGCAGTCCACGGCAAGACTGCGCTAGGCAGAGTTGATTAATTCCAGAACAGGGTTTATATGGTGAGGTTGAGGAACAATATTATATAAGGGAGTCTTTTATAATCTTCTTTTCATGTGGTTAGTGACTAACCAGGTGTCAGAGTTTATGCCGCCCATGGGCCTCTAACTTGGCTTCACATGCCGGTTTCCTCACGATATTTTCGTTCATTGTTTTTAAGCAAGTGATAATTATACAATACGCACAAGAATCCGAAACGTCAGAGGTGCGTGCCTTGGGTTCGAACTCGAGACCTGGCAGTCCGATGCTCAAACCACTAGGCTAGCAATGCTTTAGTTTTTATAATGATGGGTTGGCAGGTTCGACCTATTTAACAAATATCGGTTTTTGCCACCGACATTTTGTAACATATGTACGTAGTATTTAAGGACGAAAATCGTTTAGCAGATTGACAAATGTATTTAAATATGCCAATTCTTAAATATCTAAAATAAAGGTTGTATATATATTTGTAGATTCATCTACTTAGTGACAACAATGTGTGGACAATGTATGTACTTATGTAAATATCTTTCGTATGTATAAAATTTTCGTAACTATTTAAGGAATTGAAGATTTTTGGTTGTAATAATAATTTTCTGACATTTTATACCTAAATAAAAGTACAGAAAGTGTATCAGTTATATTATATTTTATTATATGTATAGATAATTACTTCATTCATGAAATTTAATGTTGTAAAAGCCTATGTACAGATTAACTACGATAACATGGCGTGCCCTCCAAAATTCATAACGTTTGAAAGTATTTACAAAGCGCTACCAAGACTCGCAACGCATGTGTGCGTACTGAGACGGCCATCAAACGAATACTTACAACTACATACAAACTTTTTCGTAAGGATTCACATCCTTACGAAAAAGTTTTGACTACACACATTGAAACAGTAATGTGGAGGGGCGCGCCATGTTATCGTAATTAATCTCTATACCAGAGGTGGCCAACTTGATTCGACCCAAGATCTACTGTTTACTGAGTAGACTGTGCGATCTACCAATTACATAATCAGTACCTCTTCATTCAACTTATATTTTTCTTCGCCTTGCCATGATCGACTAGGTTAAGAGCCGCGATAGACTGGTTGGCCACCCCTGCTCTATACGCAATTGTAATTATAAATACAGCAGGGTGTCGGTCTGAGGGACTCGACAATCGATATTGTATTTTGTCTCTTGGTGATATCCTGAGAAGACCTATGTTGCCACTATAATACGTATGGTTGCTGACGGGCTAAGTCAATTCGATTAGTGTGAAACAGTATTCTAAATAATAAACTACGTTTAACGTTAGTTAGCAGTAAAATTGTAAATTGTGTTACATGTGCGCACAAGGACGGAGTGGTGGCGAAGCGACTAAAAATACAATTGAATTCAATTTAATTTGTATCTACATACGACTGGAATTGGAATAGCGAAACACAAATAAAACAAAATCACATTAGGAGGCTCAAAATGTCGCGAAAAACGACCGAGCGCCCACAAAAGCCCAAAAGAGCCGGTGCAACCCTACACGCCGCACCGTGCGCCGCTCGGCGTGCCTTACGAATAGTAAACTGCTCTTCGCCGTCACTCCGTTTGGTGTACGCTACCAATAAGGCTGGCCGCAAATGTACGGTTTCCTGATTCGGAAACCTGAACATATAAAATGTTCAATAAGGCACACACGTTCGTATATTTTCCGAATGGAAAAAAAACCTGATACTGGCAGTATAACTTCCTAATAAAAAAATCCTAATGTCGGCGCTAGTCTCACGGAATTCCGAATCTGTATTCCTAATCATGAAACCGTACATGCGGCCAGACGAAGACAGATAAATAATTTAACAAAAAATTGGTTGTCTGTAAAGTCGGTTTACGGACGATAGTTTAACGTGACAACGTCATAACAAAACATCGTGCCTCTCTATCGCTTGTTCCGCGCTCTCGCTCGCACGCTCGCCTCAGACGGAACGTGACAATGAGTCACGCTTTTCCGTGCATGCTGCCGGTTCGTTTTATTAGACGTTGTCACGTCAAAATTAAGCTCGTTATTTTTATACAGACTTAACAACAGTATAGATGCTTCAAAAAATATATCTTAACTTTAATAGGTGCCTTTCTATGCCACTGACATTTATTTATTTCTTCCATTACTAGCAGGCTAGCAGGGTATATTGCACAACATAGCCATTAGGTTCGCTTTAATTTCGTATACAATGTACCTGTTACCTGTATTATGCAAAGTATTAGTTAATAGTTACATACATATTTTGACAGTTAATTACGAAAAAATAATTAAGTTTATGTACAATAAAATGTATAGTTAAACATATTACAAATATGAAAGTTATTATAAGATTTTAAATGGTTATTGTTATTTTATTTTACTATTCTATGCTTAATTATATCAATAGGCATATATTATGTTTTCTAATCGTGTTTTTATAATGGTTAGACATTATTAATATCTATAGCACGCCGCCGACATTGATTAGTAATTTGTAAATTAAGATTAGATATTTAAATTTCCCAGACATTCGCATTAAGTTTAATATTCTAGTTCAAGGTGTGTTCTGTCAATAAGTGAAGACAAAGACGGTAATAAATAACACCTATAATTAACAATAGGTACTTACTTATATTTTTTATTCTATTTTGTACTGGTTCCAATGTCTCTAAGATATTATTAGGTTATTTTGGGATGGCTCGGCAAAATATCAACTTGCCGCGCTTGACTCAGTGGAACGCAGAGCTAAGAGGCTCATTGGCGACGAAAAACTGGTGGATGCCAAACTTCACAGCTCGCAAGGTTGCCTGCTTGTCGGTCTTCTATAGACTGTATTTCGGAGAGTGTGCTCAAGAACTCTACAACCTCATCCCACCAGCCCCCTTCTACCATCGGACATCTAAACGCACTGCAAGTTACCATCCATACTTAGTTGCCATTCCACTAATTCGCACTAAGCGCTTCCAAACATCCTTCATAATGCACACTGCAAAAGAGTGGAACTCACTACCTGCGTCTGTGTTCCCGAACGCATACAACCTGAATCTCTTCAAAGTTACAGTTAACAGGCTTCTTCTGGGTAAGCTCACTCCATCGTAGACTTTGTCTCTGTCTCCTCTGACCTAGACTAGAGACAAGTGAAAACCAATTTCAAAAAAAAAAGTTATCAGACAATAAATAGAATACCTGCAATAAAATACTTGTTACCTACTCAATTCTAAACAAAACCAGGGCTCCCTATATCTATTCGCAAAGATTACATGTGTCAACTTGCAGATAAGATCATACCTTTGCATCGCTTTGACACAAAACAAATAGGTACAGAAGTCAATCACATGTATGTACTTCACTTTTCTCTCAAGCGCATGGCACTCGCGCTCGCACTCACTCGCACTCTAGTCCCAAACAGTCCGAGATATCGTGTCCGTGAGCAGTGTCTATGTGTGCGTTGCTCGAGCGCACTTGGATGTAGATTGACTTCTGTACCTATCTGTTTTGTGGCTTTGAGTACTTACATAACAATCGGTAGTACAACAACTAGCTGTCAAAAAATGGGAAGTATCGGCAGCATGTTTATATCTTATCGCCGATAATTCACGGCTACGTCCATTGTGAGCGTAAACACCGACCGTGCAGCATGGCGGCCGTCGACGAGCTCTGTGAACTGCTGCAGGCCCATGCCAATAGAGACAAGGTACGTAATCCCTTTCCAATGAACGTAGGTACCTATTTGTTTTTTGTGTAGGGCTACATTCTTAATACGAATTGTTGTAACGGTGGTGGGTAATCAATTAGTTGTTTCTACTCACCTGAGATGATTAATCTTATCTGTTTATTCATATCTGATAATAAGAAGTAAATAAATTGATGAGATTTCGTTAATATCGATAACAATAATAACGCCTCGATTCAAAGCATTTTATATAAAACTTGCCCGCGGTTTCGCTCGCATCCTAAGAGAACTATGTCATGTTACGCAGATAAAAAATATTCTATGTGTTCATCCAGGACATGGTCTATCTGTGTGCCAGATTTCATCCAAATTCGTTCAGCTGATTATGCGTGATTGAGTAACAACATACATCCAATGGCGTAGCGTGTATTGCTCCACCTGGGGCCAACCTCCCCCCGCCGGCCGGCCCCTAGCCCTATTTTCGCAATTAAGCAGAATACTGATGAAAATTCTGTGATACTCTGTTGCTGTGTTGATTGCTAAAGGAGTCAAAATAAAACTAGACTTGAAATTTTGCGTAAATAAGTACGTAACTATGTAGTCCCGATGACAATATAATTATAATAACTATCTGATCGGATGACTATGACTTGACGCTGCAGCTTGGCGGCCGTCGCCCCCTACGTCTGCGCCACCCGGGGCCATTACACCCTTTGTCTCTCTCCCCCCCCCCAAGCTACGCCAATTCATAAATCCATCCATCTTCACAAACTTTCACATTTATAATATTAGTAGGATAATGGGTTATCTTTTCACTATTTACTTTTCAATACAGATACCTAGATGTTGTTTACCTAAATTGTACTTCTATAAAACTGTAGCCAGATTGCAACACCTCATTCGAGAATATGAAACTGTAAATAAGTGATCCATAAGGTGGTGAATCTAGCATGCTACGCGTTGAAGCTATGGGGTTCAACGGCGAAGAGGCAGGACCTGATGACGGCCAGCGCTCGCCTCGCAGCCGCTCGCGCTTCCTTGCGACTCTTTGACGACGCCTTGGCGCTCAAGACTGCGCTCAAATACGGACTTGGAAAACAAGTGAGTTGTTTAAATTATATTATCTAGATCCGCACATGAATTCGAAAAGTCAAAGATACTGGCCGGGATGGAACCCTCCTGCATGGAAGGAAAGCATGACCGCTAGGCTATCACTGCTTAAAACTGACTACTATACTATAGTCATATTATGGCTTAGAGACATACATACTCTTCGAGGCATGATGACGTTTTGCTGTGAGAAAAGCATTGCCGTCGAATTTGATTCCTGAAACGAGACCACTGTTTACATGTCGATTCTGTAACACATTTTGACAGTACTAAACTAGACTAAACGCGACTGTCACTTTCTTTTTCTATTGAAACAGAAAGAGACAAACACTCTTAGGTTAGTTTAGTCCTGTCAAAGTGCGCCACAGAATTGACACCATTGTCTCGTTGGTTCTACAATTTACAGTTATTTAATTCTAGGTACTCTAGATGTGTGTTTTGTGCATGCATTGGTCCCTAAATAAAGGGTAGGTATCTTTGCGTGTGGCTGTGAACGTTAGAATAACTGTTCTGCCTAGCTTTTCCCAACTATATTTGGGTCAGCTTCCAGTCTAATCAGAAGCGGCTGAATACCAGTATTTTACACGGAGCAACTGCCATCAGATCTCCGCAACCCAGTTACTGGGCAACGCCGATATCTTAAACCAGATGTCAGACTTTCGGGCTTATGACTTCCCGTAACGACCGTCATAGGTATTCGTATGACACCCGGGACCGACTGTTAAACGTACTCTTTGAGACACGGAGGGGTCTCGATGTGTAACGAACGGTCATCCATCCACGGACTAACCGCGGCAAGCGCAGCTTAACCTCGCGAATCGCATCTTCTTTTCGTGTGGTTAGTGACTAACCTGGTGTCAGAGTTTATGCCGCCCATGGGCCTCTGACCTGGCTTCACATGCCGTCGAGAAATATCTCTCAGATATTTTAGAGTTTCCTCACCACGTTTTCATTCACAAGCAAGTGATAGATAATATACAATACGCACATGAATTTGAAAAGTCAGGTGTTGCTGTCCTTGCCTTGGGTTCGAAGTCGAGACCTATGACTTGGCAGTCCGACGGTCACACCATGCTAGGGTATCACTGCTATGCGCAAATCGTATAAACCCAAGCGATTGGTAATTAGCCATGAGCTCCTCCTCGCACGTTGTAATAACTGATGTTTTAAAATAAGTATTCTTCCAGGATGGTCCATTTTGGGGTTCACTGGGCGTGGCTGGCAGCACGTTCACGCTGGCGTACCTTCAGGCTGAAAAGCTGGCGTGGCTTATCGACACCGGCGTGCTACAAGTATCTAAGGACACAGACTTCAGGGTTAAGACTGCGCATAAGCTGTTCTGGTCGCTCTCCGCGTTCGTTGGTTTCATTAGGTTAGTACCATTCTTTGAAGAATTAATTTATCGCTTCATTGGTCTGGCGATCACTTGCCAGATTGCCGGTCCTGGCTTCGATACACTCAATTGGTTTCCTGTCAGATAAGACTCAGCTGTGGCTAATGAGCTACAGTTAGTTGACTTAGAATTATAAAAGGTGTATGCGATAGGTTCAAGTCCGATCAGTAAGCCTCCCTCCACCTCAAAGTGGGTCTTAAAAAAGATTACGCGACGGTTTGTTATATTTATAGTAAACAATAAGAGTTGTCATCAATTGATAAATAATACAATGTTTTTATCACTGCACCGCTTTATTGCACACTATCATAAGAATAATAAATTATATTTGAGATAGACTTGACGCGTCATGGAGACCACTGCATGTGGTAAGCGCCATGATAGGGGAAGGGGTACCTACTTATTTTGTTGGGACGGGTACCTATTCATTCATTCACGTCCATCAACTCAGTCCTATTACAGTCCATGGTCATAGCCGTCAGAGGCCTTGGTCTGCCGCCTTCCAGATCGTCTCTATACTTTGGTATTCTGTTGAAACTTGTGATATCCGAAGAAGTAGAGAGACTGTCCTACAACTCATCGATATTCCTAATTACAACACAATCTTGTCCCAACAGATCAATCCGCGCCCTCAACGCGTGTTCCGAAGCCCTAAAATCTCCAGAGCGTACAAAATGCTCCTCAGCGCGGTTCACCCAGGCCTCTCTTACCACCACGAAGTTCCTACTTGACACAGTTCACGCAGTTAGTTGGTTACCGCCCGGTTGGCTGTGGGGCAGTGCGCTGAGTACACCGCAAGCCAGTGGGGTCGCCACAGTGTCAGCTGTCCTGGGGCTAGTCATACATTATCATGGGAAGAGATTTTAGTTGCTGTGCGAATCAATTAGGATCAATAATCATTTACACGGTGCAAGTTTCTTGAAGCAAATCTCGTGCTATCTTTGTCTTTCTCTCCGACAAAAACAGGGATAGCATGAGACTTGCTTCAAGAAACTTGCTCCATGTAAATGAGCCTTTAATTTAGGCTATTGCCATCTTTTTCACTCTGATAAAATAAGAAAGAGACGGGCGTAAATAAGAGCTGTCAAATTTAGTTGAACTGAAATTTCCATACAAATTTAGACGATAGGTACTTCAAAACGTGTCGACTTAAAACACGGTGAAGTTCAAGACGTGAACTAGTTTGACATCTCTAACTTAGTTCTTATTTCTATCACTGTCCTTTTGTCGCGCCGTTTGTTGTTCTGTGTTAGTAAAAGATAGCAATTCTCTAATTTTAGTTTAGTTGGTGAACAAGAGAATTGGCGCCATTGGATTCTGTTGCGCACTTTGACAGTACTAAACGAGACTAAACGCAACTGTCACTTTCTTTTTCTATTGAAACAGAAAGAGACATCACCCTTTAGTCCCGTCAAAATGCGCAACAGATTCGACACCAATATTACCATAATACGGTGCATGTCGTCACCGGAAAGCCAATAAATAGGTACTACTTAAGCGCCATTTTGGCTGAAATGAGTTATGTATTATATCGTTGGATTGGATTTTTTTTTCTGCATCGATTGGTTGGGATTTCGTAATAAACGGTGTAAATAGACCCTTAAGGAAGCCGAAAGGCACTTATTCTCCGCGTCATTGCGATATTTTTTTCTCCTGGACTATGCCTGGGAACCTTCTAGTTACGGAGATATTCGAAGTCAAAGTTCCAACTTTTTCACAACTTTTTTTTAAATACTAGTTTTGAAGGTTGCAAATGTATGTACTTGAAATACCTCCATTACTCGTTTACTACTCATTGCATCTATCAGCACAGTGTTTTGAGTGAGTTACATTGAGACAGTAAAAATAAATTTTTCACCCAAAAAGAAAAGTAGTTTCCCAGCGACAATTTTTGCGTAGATTACTTAGTTTGATGTAGGTACTGAATGCATGGTTGACGGCTTCGTGAAGGGTCTTTTTACACCTTGTATAATAGAATAAAATATGAAATCCCGATTAATCAACGCAGAAAAAAAAATCCAATCCAACGATATAATAGGTGTATAACTCATTTTGGCCAAAATGGAGCTTAGGTAGTACCTATTGGCTTTCCGGTGACGATGTTATGTAAGTCTATGTGAAGGTCATGTTGATTAGTACCGGTGGACGTTTTACCTCTTTTGTGGAGAGGATAGCAAGCTCCATTATTTAAGTTCATAAGTGTATCCTTTATGTTCGAATGTTGTAGATACATAGGTAGATATTTTATTTATTTAAATTAGCGAATGGCATGATGGCATTTATTAGTCGTCCTTGATCGTAACCTTCTGAGTTCTAATTTATTTTTTAATCTTTTATTCACGGCGTTTCTCATCGATTTTAAAACCAATTATATAAAAGCAGGTAGCCGAAACTGTAGTTTTATACCCGGTTCCTATAAACAAAAACGAATCGTTTTGCTTACCAATAATAGCTTTTTTATTGCCAAACTGGGCAAATAACAAGACTAGTAAGCTAATTTTACCTGTTATAGCTACTTCCGTATGGGAAAGTCTATGGGGTCTTTGCTTCATTATTAGTATAGTCGCCGGCACGTAGCTTGGCAAGAGTAGAGAAGAGAATTCCTCTCCTTTCTTTCTTTCTTTCTTCTAAACAGACATGTTAAAAATAAATTATGCCAATAACCATAGAATAATAACGAGCAATAAATGTGACCATTTTTTTGTTGCACTAAGTGTACAGTCACGTGTAATTATGTATACACATTGCTAACTTAAAAAGCGAATTTGTTTTAGAGAATAAAGTGTAATTAAGAAATATTCGAAACAGTAATTCGTATGTAATTGTAAAAAATATGTGTTAAATATTTCATAATTCTAATAGATATTTTAGAAGACAATCGCTTTTTAATTTCGCTATATGTATACATATTATTATTCGTGACTGTACATGCGCAAACTTACTCCAACTACGACAAAACCTTGCCAAGTTACGTGCCGGCGACTATAAAGATACGAAAGTCCTAATTATAAGCAATAACTCTCCGTAAGTTATAGGAATCGGCAATTAATAGTTGCAAATACATCTTCAGAAGACTTAAGGGGTTGTCGGTCTCGATACCACGTATTAAGTGTTTAAGCCATGTGTACCTTTAAAACTTAATGAATGAACATCGATATCCACGAAGGTAAGTAGGTACTTTAGTAAACACGCGTAATAATCAATTTATCCGCATCGTAACTGCTGATAAGATCTGTCTACGTTACGGTCACTAATCTGATATACACAATGATAGAACAAAACATCATGATACATTTATATAACAATTCTAATGGTTTTAAACCAGAGGACTTATTAGGACCTCTTAGGTCCGTATTACAGAACGAAACTCGAGCATTAATATCGGTTTAAAACTAGTTTTGAGTCGACTTTTAATAGGGTATGTGACTATATTTTTTTTATTAGAAATCTCGAAACTATTACAAAAATGATAGGCAATAGTGAAAAAACTACTGAAATATTTAATAAAATGCCCAAGTTATAAATGATTGAAAATTGCTCACTAGACAGAGACAACATGACGCCACAATGACGTCATACCTTGCAAACTTCATAATTATTTGACACCACTCCGTACAATATCCGTTTCGCGCGACAAGGACAGAAAATGCCCCCTCTACAAACTTCGCAAGCGTGTAGCTCCTCTATTTTTTCATCGATTGTATTTATTTTTTCACATATCAATTTGTATCTATACTTTCTTTAAAATAATACTAAATTGTTGTACATTTTTAATAGTAGTCAACTACCCTATTTAAGAACATTCCTCAAGCATAGATTCATTGATCATAGTTCAGCTGAGTTTGGCTTTATTGTAGATCGTTACTCAGTTTGTAGATTCGACCCCAAGCAGTGATTTGATCTGTAATCAACCAATTGATCGGGTAGATTTGAGTCTCGTTTCATCTGAGTATAGATTGATTGCCGTTCTGGAATAAGACCGTTCCTCAAGTACTGATTCTATACTTAAACAGTGATCAACTGATTAAAGATCAAACTGGACTTGAGGAATGTTCTGTAATACGGACCTTAGACCCGTATTAAAATAAAACACTCAATTTTTTTAAACATAACATCACGCCTGTATTCCCCGAAGGGTTAGGCAGAGGTGTATAGGAACACCCTCATTTCGCCATTATGTTTAAGTCCCATGTAATAAGGGGCGAGCCTATTGCTGGCATTAACTGGGCACAATTCCAAACTCCGGGCTGCTACTAAGGAATTCCATATGGAACAACCCAATAACACTGCCCAACCTGGGGATCGAACCCAAAACCTCAAGATCAGCATTCGCGCTAGCCACTACTAGACCCACGAGGCGAGGAGATTTTTTTATATCAGTGTAAATATAGACCACTATTTAGTATAGGTATAATTAGTTTCATCCCTCATTAATTTGTAAATATTAGCCTTCATTTAAGCACAATATGTGAAATAAAACTACTATTTATTTGAAATTATATTTATTTTAAAGCTAAGTAATATGGTTTTATTTGAGCAACAATTTCTTCATAAGCTGTCGCGCCAAAATTATTGCAATAAAGAAAAGTATGAGACAATGTCGCCCCTTTGCTTCAATAACGTGACAAGTCCGAACGTTTCGTATTTGTTTTATTTGATAACTAGCTTTTACCCGCGGCCTCGCTCACGTGGAATTAACATGATGTTTTTCCAGGACCAAAAGTAGCCTATGTTACTCTCCATCCTTTCAACTAACTCTATGCCGATAATCAAGTCGATTAGTTGCTTAGTTAGGGCGTGAAGGAAGGACAAACAAACAAACAAACACACTTTCGCATTTATAATATTAGTATGGATTAAAACCGCCGCGAGCCGTGATCGATGTTTTTTTTTAGCAAAGATTATTATATATTATAGGATTAATGGAAAAAAAAATCGGACACGGCGGTTTTAATCTATACTAATATTATAAAGCTGAAGAGTTTGTTTGCTTGTTTGTTTGAACGCGCTAATCTCAGGAACTACTGGTTGGAATTGAAAAATTATTTTTGTGTTCGATAGTCCATTTATCGAGGAAGGTTATAGGCTATATAACATCACGCTAAGACCAAAAGAAGCGGAGCATAAATGAAAAATGTTGCAAAATCGGGAAAAATGTCCACCCGTGCGAAGCCGGGACGGGCCGCTAGTTATCATATAAAACAAACAAGGATCGTTAGGACTTGTCGCGTTATTGAAACAAAGAAGCGATATACAAGTTATTAGTTAGTACTTAGTGTGTTATATTCAATGTTTCAAAATTATAGTAGGTATATAAAAAATACAAAAGGAGACAGTTTCACCACTTTAGATAAAGTTCTAGATTATGAGTTACAGCTCAATCAATTTCCGAATCTCGACGTCTGCTACGTTTACACTTGCGCATTTATTTATCACATGCACAGACACTATAATATATAAAAATGTACTCTATGACACAAACATCCATACTCGGAACGGTCTGTAGGCCATACAAATACTTGTTTTGTTAGGGAATCGAACCCGCGTTTACAGGTAAGCGCTCAGCCACTGCGCCATTCGTGTCGTCAAATTGGTCTGTACTACAGCTACGTAAGTACGTGTTCTTCTAATGGTGATTCCAAAACCACAAAGCTGTGACAGCTGTCAGGAAAGATTTGTATTTTTGTATGTAACGAATAAATTTAAAAACTACTGGACCGATTTAAAAAATTCCTTTGCCGTTAGAAAGCTACATTATCACTGAGTAACATAGGCTATATTTATTATTGGAATAAATCTTCTTACGCGGGCGGAGCCGTGAGGACACAGCTAGTTCATTTATAAAGAAGTGGTGAAACGAGTCAACGTCTATGTGATATGTTTGTATATTTCCTTCCAGCACCTTAGAAAAACCAATAGCAGTACCATCCTACGCACTACACTGGACTTCATCGCGGGCTGATTGCTAAGCTAAGGCCCACTTGCCCAACATTGGCGAATAGTTTAGTAAGCCTGGGCTAGGGGCCATTCAAGTATTACGTAAGCACGAAAGGGGGGTGAGGGGGTCTTTGTTTAGCTTATTTTTGATGACATGGGGGACGGGGGTGTCTAGATGATGATTACGTCAGCAATTTTTATTTATTTACTTATTTTTCTAGACTTAAAAACTGCTGCTCATGAATAACAATAAAGAAACCTGATCAGTTTACAAAATATATACCGTAAAACCTTACAACTTTGCCAATTTGAATATGTTGCCAGCAACATATTCACATTTCTGTAAAAAATACCCTGCTGGGCAAAGTTAGATCGAATTGGCAAAGTTGTAAGGTTTTACGGTACCAATGTTTACGTAAACATAGGGGGGGGGGGGGTAAAAGCTTTGCTTACTTTTTCTGACAAGGGGGAGGGGTGGGTCAAAAATAACTAAAACCCTGCTTATGCTTACGTAATACTTGAATGGCCCCCTAGTAAGTATGGGAGTGCATTAAAAGAGCCACGACTGACGATGCTTTAGTAAGGCCGGCGTACTGTGGGCAGTCAGCCCTGCTACCAACCTCGCTGGTTGAGCCTATGTTTTCACCACGGTATGAGCTATTCTCGTATAGCTCGTGTCAACACGAGAAAAGAAGAAGAAAAAGTGAAGTATCGTCGCTGCGCCTGCAAAATCCGCTGTGTTTTTTTTTTGAAAATCTTTCTTTGATACTATTTTATAATAATTCTCAAGCCACGTGCAACTGTAAAATACGTTTTCTGACAATTTATTTTGCTACCTTATTAACCAAATAAATTAAAAAAGAACAGATTTTACAGGTGCACGTGGTTTGAGAATTATTATAAAATAACATCAAAGACAGATTTTCAACAAAAAAACACAGCAGGTTTGCAGGCGTCGGTATGAACGTCCGCTCACAGAAATTTATTTGGCCCTGGGCTAAACGAAGTTACGCAAGTGAACCTTAGTTATTAAAAAATACAGCCTCCATTGCGATATGTTGCCCTAGCTCTAATAATACAATTCCATTTCAATTTAATTTTTATTATAAATGTACAAAAATAACTAAAAAAAAACAAATTAATGAATAAATTTTGGAAGCTTACAATAATTTTGTCATCATTTTTGACTAGTTAGACAGATAAAGTTGACAAATTATATAATTAAACACAGCACATACATTAAAAAAGATTGACATATTATTTTTAAATTATTTACAATGAGAGTTATAGTAGTAACTATACGTGCAGAGCAGAATCGATGCATTTATGGATATTTTGGTGAGTTCTTTGTTGACTTTTTTCCATTGAATTATCTGAGCGACTAGAGCCCGTATTATTAAATAACTCTTATTTGAGAGCTGCTTCTTAAGATTTTTCTAAAATTCTATTTTCTAACGTGTTAGACCCACTTGCGACTTTTACTGCGTAAGTTGACTTGTGCAACCGACTTTCAACCTGTAGACACACCCGCAGCAAGTCAACTTATGGAAGGAAGTTTTACGAACTAAGCAAGCAATAGACTGCAATAACTTGTGCAGAAAAAACTTGCTGGATTTGGCGTTTTTTGTATTAAATTCAGTTGGGTTACATTTTAACAGCCCCACTTAGTGCTCTCAGGCCGCCATTTTGAGCTAGGTTTTTTAATACGGGCTTATGTATACATGTTCCTAGCGCGAACTTGATCTCAGGCTCGTGTCAACTTTCTAACTAAGCCTTCTCCATCTAATAATTATCTAATAGGAATGCTAAATCTAAGTACGAACTATGAAATGGTAAATAAAACAATAATGATCCTAAACTAATATGTTTGTGATTATAATTATAGAATCTAATAAAATTAAAAGTAGTAAGTCAGTCTAAAACTCATAATATGGGCCAAACTATACTTAATAATATAAATCTTGTTATAAAAATATTATATTCTAATGATTTGGCAAGCAAGACCCACACATAACAGCAAAAAAACATTAAGATACTTTCATCTTGAAAAATACAGGTAGCGTGACGGTCATATTACGATGCTGACCACCTGAGACCCCATTTATGGAGACTGGGAGCGTGATGCGGGGCGTGACGTGGACAGTTAAAACGTAGTGGATATGTTAGGGCGATGCCTCATGAGTGCGTTGCGTTGCGTCGTCGCAACGGATCAACGCATTGTATGCCACACCTGCGTTGCGACGACGCACGACGTCGCAGCGCAAGAGGACGACGCACGCACCTCAGTCAGTCCCGTTTGCCCCTCTAGCAGTGGAACACTGTCCGTCGTCGTACCAGAGCTCTGACAGCGCAGCGCTTCGTCTCTCGTCCGCCGATCCGTTGAAACGTCGCGTGCGACGACGCAACGCTTTAATGTGGCATGACATTTAAAATATATGGAAAACGACGCAGCGTTGATGCTGCGACGACGCAACGCACTAATGAGGCAGAGCTCTTAGAGCGTATTTGGCGACGCGTTTTTTTTGGGGTACGGGTGTGAGAGCGGCTGTCGCGTGGCTATGCTCGCGACGGCAGACCTTCGTAACTCTTCGGCTCTCTTCGGTTTGATCCGGCCTGGTTTTTTTTTTACAAAATGAATTTAGTTTTTTCACATCCGCCAGGCGATCCACGACGGTTTTTTTGTGTGTTTTAATTGTATGTAGTGGCTTAAAGACATTTCGCGGCGGTTTCCGCGTATCCATAAACGAGGTCTGATAGTTTCGCACGTCCAGTCACTGGAATATCAGTGTTCGTAAAGTTTTTCGTATATTTTAAAACTTATTAGTACCACAATACCAACATCACATTACCAGTACGGTATCAACAGTTACCCATCCTCGTAATAATTCTTTTGCATATTATAATTCTATACACACGACAATCCAATCTCATCAGGTGGTACATTCATCTCATACTGGAAGTACTTCTCATATTTGGGCCACAGTCTGCCCGCTAACCGCACTAGTTTGTCCAGCTGTGGGGTTACAGCCCAGCTGCTGACGTCATTGTTGGCGCCTAGCGTGGAACTGCAGGCGGTCTCGTAAGCTCGACGTGTGTTGTCGTTGGGGGAGAGAACGCATTGAGCGTAGCGGCAGAGGAGACGGTGTCTGAGATCAAAGATTTGAGTGTTTTAGACTATTTTATAACATAACATCACGCCAGTATTCCCTGGCGGGTTCGGCAGAGGCGTACAGTAACACCCTCATTTGGCCGGTACGTTTAAGTCCCATGTAATAGGGGGCGAGCCTATTGCCATCAACCAGGCACGAATCCAAACTCCGGGCTGCTACTGAGGAATTTCACACGGAACACCAATATCACTGCCCGACCTGGGGATCGAACCCAGGACCTCTCGATCAGCAGTCGCGCTGGCCACCATTGCACTAGACCAACGAGACACTCCAGAATGTTTTATTTTCGGTGATTTTACTTTTATTGATATTGATATCAAATAGAGTTGTCTAACACAACGGATTCTATGATGTTCTATTGATTTTAAAACAAATACTTAATTGGTACACCGTAATTTAGTATTCAGAATTTAATAGCTGGGTGTTTAATATAATGAATGAGTGAACGGCGATTAACAAAAGAAATTTATAAGGCGGATGTTAATGGGAACGCCGGTAGAGGACGTCCTAGAAGGACATACATCGATGTTATTGGTGATGTTCTTCACAAAGGTCAGGTGCGTAGTACTCTCAACCGGCGTGCGTGTATGACAAGATGTATGAATGTGGATGAAGCGAAAGGGGTATGTAAGAGTCGTAGCATGTGGCGTTCTATAGTTTCTGCCTACCCCCATGGGAAAAAGACGTGAGTTTATGTATGTGTTTAATATCATGATTATTTCTAGATGTCGCACGTGCTACCGGTTGTTGTTTGCATGTGATGTGAGAGCTGAGGTATAACATAACTAAAAACGCTACTCACAACGTAGTAGGTTTGCCAGTGTCCTGTTATAGTCAGCGCGCAAGTGCTATTCACCGCCCGTGGTACGAGAGCGGCGGGAGGGGGGTGCGAAACCATAACCGCGCTCTGTCAGTTAGCTTTGTTCTATCCCCCCCCCCCCGCTCAAATACTTCAGGTGGTGACTAGCGCTTGCGTGCGGACTATAATCACTACTCTTGCGGTGTGTCCTGCGTCACGGGGTGTCCTGCGTATGCGACGAACGCGACAAACGCGATCAAGACAACGGCATTCCCTACTAGCGGCTTATGTAGCGAGACGCGACGTACCGCGTATTTGTTCACGTCGTGTTGCGTCGCGTCGCATCGCACCGCGTCGCGTTTGTCGCTTACGCAGGATATCCCGTTAGTATGGACCGTCGGGGTTGTTCCTTCGATCTCACATCGCTTTGTATAGTGTATAATACATAAGTAAGTGTACTCACAGCGCAGTAGGTTTGTCAGTATCAGCGTACATGGTCACTACCCTCAGTATGGACCGTCGCGGTTGTTCCGCCCACTTCGCTACTAAAGCCCGCGCCGTCGCGCCGCACTCCCGCTCGTCATCTGATTGGTCGGTATGCGTTTGAGCTATGCGACATGCGTAGCATATCCAAACGGCTACCATTGGCTCGTTGTCGATACTAGAAAAGAAGATCATTATTTTTAAATCTGCACGAGTAGACAACTCAATTAATCAAAAGGATATTATCAAGTAACCACTGGAGAATGATATCCTGGTGGATCTTCTTATTTTGTTGATTTCAAAGTAACTAAAAAAGTTTGAGTGTAGTCTGCCGGTTCCACGCGGTGTTTTTTTTTCTGTCTAACCTTTTCCAAATTATGTTGGGGTCAGCTTCCAGTCTAACGAGATGCGGCTGAATACCAGTATTTTACACGGAGCGACTGCCATCAGACCTCCGCAACCCAGTTACTGGGCAATGCCGATACTCTAAGGTTAGACCGGTTGTCGAATTTCGGGCTTCTGACTTCCCATAACGATTGTCATAGGTATTTGCATGACACCCGGAACCGAGTGTTTAACTTGCTGTCCGAGGCATGGAGGGGCGTCGATGTGTAACGAACGGTTACCTATCCGCGTACTGACCGCGGCAAGCGGAGCTTAACCTCGCAAATCGGATGATCCGGTCGGTTGGTAATTAGCTACAAGCTACACACAGAATACTGAATCAAAATCATTTTATAATGCAAGCCACTTACAAGTTTATTTCAGTGGTGAGTAACGCAGACAGAGTGGCGCGCACCGCTCGCGGCTCCCGCGCGTGTGTGAGCGCACACGCATACGCCGCGTGCGCACGGCCGCGCTGCGCTAGCGGGTGTGCTTCACGCCACGGACATGACGACCAGCGGGAGGTTATCTCACGCCAGCCGTGGGCTTCTGTCAAATGAGAAGTAGGTATGACAAATTAATATGGAATATTGTCATAATTTGAACAACAAAATTGAACACAAATGTTCAAATATAAATGACTATGTAAAATAAATACGACAAAAACATCTTTGAACGAAGTCACAAGCTTCTGGTAAATGGAAAGCAAATAAGGAAATATTTTCCCAAAACTTCTCCTAGGCTTAACTTTACAAAACAATTTTATTTTGTTTTTTAAAACTTAGCAAACAATCAAAAACCACATCCCTTTTTCTATGGCTGCGGTGCTGTCTCCTAAATGCACCTATTTCTATAAACCTTACCGTTACATAGCAGCAGCGCCCGCGCAGCTGCATCGGCGAGCGTGGCGAAGTATTCAAAGACGGTAAGTGCCGCCACTGCTGTCACGCATGCGCGTATTAACCGCGGTGGACTGTTAGTCACCCAGGACACCCATACCTGATACAATACTTAAATTGGATGGTTTTGTAGCGACATTTATCTCGCCACGTGTGAATTACACAGCATGATGATTGTGTAGCAGACTACGGCGACAATAATGACAACTCTCAAATACGACGTCACAGAATCCTGCATCGAGATATCAAGATTTGACACGCAGATAGTATATACCTATACAACTCCCAACATCAACCCTTGGGCAGTAGCCCGCCAGGCATAAGACCCGCCAGGTAGGAGGATCCTCAATTTTCGTTGGAGGAACACCATACCGCGTTCCACCACAGTTTCTTAAACGCCAAAGGAACGTTGCAAGGATAAGCTTAGTTCGAGCATAGAGAATAGGTGGCAGCATCCTATAGTATGTACTGCAAGGACAGCCTACCGGTTGAACTCTTGCCTTCCACATAAGAGTTCGATCCCGGCCCGCATCTCTGACTTCACGAATTCATGTGCGGACCCGAAATTAATAATCACTCGCGTTAACGGTGAAGGCAAACATCGTGAGAAAACCTGCATATCTGATAGTTCTCGAAAGTGTGGACACTTCTCGTCCTGAGAAGAGGCTCTTGCCTAGCAGTGGGACAGTAATATGGGCTGATAATGATATCCTTTATGCAAATAAAAATATATTGTTACAGATAGTGCCATCCACGAAGACACGACCCACTCTACAATTAAATTGCATGTTTTCTCTCACTTTAAGATGACGAGTGAGAGACAACACGTGATTTAGACGAAGAGTGGGACGTTTCTTTGTGGATGGTACTATCTGTATCACTAATGCATTTTTTACGGAGTTCCAAGACTCCAAAATTTTCTGATTTTTAACAAGGACAATGTTGTGTATGTTTATAGAGTGATCTAATGATGGTGTCTGATTAAGGAAGAAGTACTTACCGGTAAAGCAGCAGTTGCCGCCGGCTCCATACACATAATAACGATCGCGCGACTCAGTAATTCTTCTATTTCTCCCTCAGAGTCTTCCAAATGTGGCGCTGGAAACACGAAAACGTTTGACCATTGTCAAGTCAAAGACAAATCATTATATTGTGACGAAACATGTCATGGATTTTATCCAAGAGATGCGACAAAATTGGAAGCTCCGGTTATTCTATTTAAAATACATACAGTACAACTGATTTATTTTGGCTACCCTGGACATAGGCTCTCGGAACTTTCGGTTTACTCAGGAAGGAAAAAGTTACTATAAAAAAGATAAAATAAACTTTGTTTAACTAATCTAAAACTGGATCCTAAGATAGTATTAATTAAAAGCCATTTTTTCCTAAAAAACTATTAAGCAACCACATGCACGAAGTTCAGGGCGGTCAAGGGAAATCAGCTGTACTGTGTCATTTGATTTTCGAGTCAGAACGTTAC
Organism: Amphipyra berbera; assembly: GCA_910594945.2. Taxonomy (NCBI): domain Eukaryota; kingdom Metazoa; phylum Arthropoda; class Insecta; order Lepidoptera; family Noctuidae; genus Amphipyra; species Amphipyra berbera. The sequence continues at coordinate 15,001,962 of OU343128.1, read as the reverse complement.
GTATAGTTTTATTTTTAACTAGCTGTGTCCTCACGGCTCCGCCCGTAGCCTATGTTATTCAGTGATAATGTAACTTTCTAACGGCAAAATAATTTTTGATATCGGTCCAGTAGTTTTTAAGTTTATTCGTTACATACAAAAATACAAATCTTTCCTCTTTGTAATATTAGTATAGACTAGCGGCCCGTCCCGAGTTCGCACGAGTGGGCATCTTTCCTGTTTTTGCAACATTTTTCATTTATGCTCCGCTCCTATTGTTCGTAGCGTGATGTTTTATAGCCTATAACATTCCTCGATAAATGGACTATCCAACACAAATAATTTTTTCAATTCCAACCAGTAGTTCCTGAGATTAGCGCGTTCAAACAAACAAACAAACTCTTCAGCTTTATAGTATTAATAATTAATAATATAGATTATAATAATGTCTCGGTCTGTTGCTAAGGTCCGTTATCCTCTTATTCAATAAATGCAAGACGACATTGGCGCCGATTCTCTTGTTCACCAATTAAATTAAAATTAAATAATTGCTATCTTTTACTAATAGACGGTGCGAGAAAAGGACGGTGAAAGACAAGAACTAAGTTAGAGATGTCAAACTAGTTTACGTCTTGAACTTCACCGTGTCTTTAGCCGACAAGTTTCGTCGTGTTGTCTATATTTATATGGAACTAGCGGCCCGTCCCGGCTTCGCACGGGTGGACATTTTTCCGTTTTTGCAACATTTTTCATTTATGCTCCGCTCCTATTGGTCGTAGCGTGATGTTATATAGCCTATAACCTTCCTCAATAAATGGACTATCCGACACAAGAAGAATTTTTCAATTCCAACCAGCAGTTCCTGAGATTAGCGCGTTCATACAAACAAACAAACACTTCAGCTTTATAATATTAGTATAGATTGTAGTTCAACTAAATTTGACAGCTCTTATTTATGTCCGTCTCTTTCTTATTTTATTAGAGTGAAAAAGATAGCAATCCTTTTCATTTTAGTTTAGTTGGTGAATAAGAGAATCAGCGCCATTACCCTGCATTTGCTGAAAATCCAAGATCAAATTAATTTTAAGTTTACCTAGGTCAGTGACAGTCCGCAGCACGTGCTTGGCGTGCGCACCCACGTGCGGGCCCAGTGTGGGCGCGCACGCCCCGCGCACCCACTGCGACACGCCGCGCGCACGCTTCTCTCTGCACGAGCCGCCCTGACCAACTGCTGTGCGCGTGTCAACGATGCATAATTCACACGCTAAGAGGATTATTCTGTGGATAAAATTATAGTATAAATAAAACAGCGAAATAACAAAGCAAGAGACAGTGATTACCGTGTAGAAAGCTTAGAACTAGCGCGCACTGCCTTGCGTTTTTTTAACGTATAAGCTGTGATGTATCGAGTGATATATAAGAGCGCGCACTGCGAATTATTCACCACATACTGATTTACTTGTATTTATTTTATTCGTTGCGGTGAAAAAAACGCACGCTGGTCACCGCACCGCAGTGCGCGCTCGCACTTAATCTATGAGTTACAACAGCGTCGCCGCAATCAAATATTTGATAGCTGTGTTTGGGGAACTCTTCAATTAAAGGCGGACTGTATTTATAATGATGTATATTATGATGGCACAAGAGCCCCTGTCACTGGCGAGGGCCCCCGCGTGTGGCGCGTCTCGCCTCCCCCGCGTTGGTCTGCGTTCGGGTGCGTTCGCGCGTGAACAGCTGACTATTCCTTACAAGTCGAATCCCCTCTGTGCCTCGCGATCACAATATAATGATTATTAACTTGAAATATATATGTGCATCTGCCTTGTTGGTCTAGTGGTCGCAAGCGCGACTGCTGAGCATGATGTCCTGGGTTCGATCCCCAAGTCAGGCAAAATGATATTGGGTTTTTCATTAGGAATTTCTCAGTAGCAGCCCGAAGTCTGGATTTGCCCGGTTAATGGCTATAGGCTCGCCCCCTATTACATGAGACTCAAACATAACTGGCGAAACGATTGTGCTACTAAAACACCTCTACCAACCCTTACGGAGAATACAAGGTGTCAGTGGCGAAGGGTGAATTTTCTTAAAAGGGAAGCCGGGACAAACTCAAAATATATTATAACTTATTTCTTTGATTGTTACCTTCATAAGCAAATGTTATACCTGCAATGTAACTTCGTAAATAATTATTTGTTTAAATGATAATTGAAAATAACAGATACTAGTATTTGCCATATTTCGAAAGGGAAGCCGATAGGAATCGAGTTGTATGGAGCCTTCGCCACTGCAAGGTGTGATGTTATATTATGTGTAACTTACCTAAATTGAGGCAGGTCATGGTACGGTTGAGCAGGGTTGTGATGCATCATGAAGAACCGGTCCAGTGCTTCGTCTAACGCCGGCTCCGGGAGACGACACCATGGCAGCTTGCATGCTTCATCTAACATCTATCAGGAATTTGTGAAAAAACTTGATGTTAAAGTATTCTTTAAAATACTGGGTCCCTTCTGCTTTTCAAATCTTTTGCTAATGGAGGTTTCAGAGTCCCTTATTAGATCCCGTTTATGGAGACGCAGAGCATAAAGCGGATAATTCAAACATGACGATGCAATAGAGCGTTGGAGACGCATTTAACCGCGCATGTCTTTTAAGCTTCTTTTTGTATTCAATGACAGTACGCGGCAGAGTACGCAGTGGATCTCGCACCTCCGTAATGTATTGGCTGTGTTACCTGTTGTGAGTGCGGCAGGTGGGTGCCAGTGAACAGGTACAGTAAGGTAGCGAGGCGAGGCGCCAGCTGTGACGCGTCAGAGTCTCGTAATAGCGTCACTGCTGTCGTCCCGCGCCATGCTGAACAACACCACGACGTCAGTTCTCTGTCAGTGCTGGTGGACATCTGGACAAGAAATAGAATGATACTAAATACTGTTACTCAGAGAAAAGACAATTTGAACTGGTGCTGTGTGTATGTAGTAAAGGACGTCTCTCAGCCAGATGGAACAACAAGCTTAAGGCGCCGTCCTAATTGGCCATCGCTCGTGGGATGATGCGTGCGTCCGATGAAAATGTTTGCACGACCGTGCGATCAAACAACATACTAGTATCTACTGTATGTTCTAATGGACGGTCGCGCGATCATGCGATCATCATCTCCCTGCCCTTATCCCACACTAGGTGGGGTCGGCATAACATGTATTTCGTAAATCCATGTTGTTAAAGGTTTTGGCTTATTGTTTTATGACCGGCCGCCTGCCTGACATCAACCCTACATGGAAAATGAAATTAAAACGCATCGCATCATCGCGCAATTGATGGCCATTTAGGACGGCGTCTAAGAGAGTTGGGTCAAATTGGATACATAAAATGGATAATCGGTCATTATGGCGCAACTTGGGAGACGCTAGAGTCCAAAATGATTGATGTACTGACCTGCAACGCCTGCTGCAGACACTTCCCGTAGAACCACTGGTGCTCGCTCCACGGCAGTTTGGCTAGTTCCGCTAGTAATGCGGACGCTTGCACGCGGCTCTCTTGTGAGCTCGCACCCGACACGTTGGGAGCGTTGGAAGAGCCTTGCACGTTGACGTACGTCTGCACGCACCATTCGAATATCTGCTGAAGAAGGTGGACTTCGGTACCTGAAATAAAAGTTGAGTTTAATTAGCCTACATAAAATAACATAACATCACGTATTGCCCGAAGGGTTGGCCAGAGGTGTATAATAACACCCTCATTTCGTCGTAAGTCCCATGTAATAAGGGGCGAGCCTATTGCCATCAACCGGGTACAAATCCAAACTCCAGGCTGCTACTGAGGAATTCCACACGGAAAAACCCAATAACGCTTTGCCCGACCTGGGGATCGAACTCACAATTAGCAGTCGCGCTTGCCTTTAATTTCATAATGGCTTTAGTCTTGATGAGTCACTCACCAGGACAGTCAAGCATGATCTGATGAACATTGTCGACGAAGTGTCTCAGCATGGGCGTGTACTCCTCGTGTTCAGCGGTGGAGGGCAGCAGGGGCGGGGCGGCGGGGTGCGGGGATATCCACGCGCCCCACGACTCTTGTAGTGCTGCCCATGCGTACCACGCCACTGTTGACAAACAAACATTATGAAAGCGACACGTCTGGGATCTGCTTTACCTGTGTACCATATTGCCGATAGATGGTGGTAGATCGTGGTTACAGTTGTGGTCCCAAGGCTCATAAACTGACAGGCCGCGCCAGACTTAACTGCTATGGCAATCCTAGAAGGCATATTTTTCTATTTGTTACTCTTATGTGAGTTTATTTGTTACATTGACCTCCATTATTCTCATTCTATTTCTCACACTACTGTAATGGAATTGTCATGAACTGCTATTTTGAAAAGAGTATTCATGGAGTTTCTTGCCGACTTTTCTCCATAGAACCTACCTTTTGGAACCGTGCACCTAGTTTTGACGTTTTAAAAGTACCTGAAATCTGGTCTATTTGAAATAAAAAAACTTTCACTTTGAGACGTTGTCATGCCTGTCGAGGCCTGTCGCGGCCCGTGTCGACCAACTTTGAACCTACCGACTCCCGACGGATCAGACGGGCGACGACAGGCCACTGCAGACCTCATCGGACGCGACATTCCCACGGCTTGCCGGGCCTGATACGCGCGGCCTGGGGCCGTATTATGACGTGTTAAAACTATCTGTTGGTATTTATTCTACTTCACATTGCAAATAATTAATCCTCTTTGGTTTTCTTAATACTGACCGGTTATAAAAGCTATGGTTGCTCTATCTTCACTATGCTAAGAAACTGACACTAGCTAATATTATAATCTTCCAAGTGGTCATATTTAATTTGAATAAACCATTCTAAGTTTTACATTCCATGTTTGCATTTTTCTTTTCACTTCCTCAATCCTATTTCCTATACCATCACTGTTCTGGTGAGAGAAAGTGACGCAGCTATGCAGGTCGTAAAGCGCCGTCACATTCTCACAACGGAACGATTATGTTTTTAACACACCATAATACGCTGGCCTGTCAAAAAGACAGGCCGTGGGACCGCAGCTTATCACTGACCTCTCTCCGGCTCGTAGCTGAGCCTGGTGGCAGCCGACACAAAGGCGCGCTGTAACGCGTGCAGCAGTGCAGCCTGGTGCGGCGCGTACGCACTGTACGTGCTGCTACACGTGACCTTCACGCCCTTGAGGCCCGTGCGCACCTCCCACCACATCACACCTAGCTCACGGAGAAGGTGGCCCAGCTGGAAATACAGTAATAGCTATATTATTGACTCTTTACCATGTCATGATATAATGTAATGTAAGTTTGAGGGGCCCAAGCAGATTATGTGACTTGTCTTAAAAAAAACAGTTCTCGATGGTGTGTATAGTCCGGCAACCCGAATCAGGCCAGCGTGGTGGACTAAGGCCTAAACCCTGTTCATTCTAAAAAGAGACCCGTGCCCAGCAGTGGGAAAGTAATGGGCTGGTTATGATATGACTGAATTGCTATTGTGCGGTTGTCATACGATTATTATCTATGAAACGTGTTAAAAAGAATTTGGGTTTGGGTATATTTATTTTACACTAGCGACCCGCCCCGGCTTCACACGGGTGCAATGTAAATATTAATGTGGGGCATATAAATCTATTGCTGAAAACTGCATTAAAATCCGTTGCGTAGTTTAAAAGATCTAAGCGTACAGACAGCGGGAGCGACTTTGTTTTATACTATGTGAAGACTAGTAAAATAAAAACATGGTTGCGAAGCTTGTGAGTTTTGCGATGGGGACGTCCAATTTCTTCAACGATCTACACCTATATACTATGGACTCCTAGTACTTCATACCTGATCAAATGGAACTGCAGCTGCCTTAGCGTCCACAGCCCTCACTAAGTGCGTCCAGTGTGCCGGAGGTAGCGTATTCTTCAGCGACGCGCTCACACATCTCACTATATGCGCACACAACTCTCTAGTATCCACTAGCACTGCGCTATGCACTCCCAGTAATTCGACCAGCATGCTGTGTTCCGTGCCCGGCGTGGGCCCCCAGCGCTGGACGGCGCGGATTATTGCTTCGAGTATGTCCCGACGTTGGGTCGGGTCCGCGGATTCTGACCAGCGGGTCATTTCGAACTGAAAGCAATGTAGTTATCAGCATCTATAAACTAATAAGATACATTTTGCAATGGATGTGTGGCGGCATCTGTCATGCCATATACGAACTACGCAGCACGACGAATGTCTAGCAGAATTTACAGCGACGATAAATACAACTCTCAAAAATGACGTCATAAATCCTGCATCGCGATATCAAGATTTGACACGCAGATAGTACATATACAATTTCCCAACATCAACTGTTGGGCAGTAGCCCACCAGGTATAAGACTCGACTGGTTGGAAGACCCTTCCTTTTCATTGGAGTAACACCATACCTCGTTCCTCCACAGATGTTTTTGGGGTGCCTTAGAAGCCACTACGAGTGACGATATTTATTTATTCACTATGGAAGACTTACAGCTAAACAAAACAGATTAAACATAGTAAGTTAGACTGTCAGCCAATTACAAGTCTTCACTTATACAAAACAGGCTAATGATAAAAGATTCTGTGAACAACACAGTACTGCCAATATGCATCAAAGAACAGAGCATAAAATAAAAATAGATATTACTATACAATATACTATAAACAACTACAAGGTCACTCAGGTGAAAAAGTTAAGGCTTAATGACTTTCTAGCCGAAGACACACTTGTTTTGGAGGGATCAAAATCATATTGTTTGCACACCTTATTAAAGTTTTTGCTTGCATTAAGTACGGCGCACCCTGGGCAGTCAGCCCCGTTATCAATCTTGGGGACTATCATCTAATCTTATCACCGCGTTATGAGCTATTCTAATATATTAGGTCCTTACCTATGAAATTGGCGTATTTTTCTCACAAATAGAGAACCTCGTCACTTCTATGATTTAAAATATTAATCAATTGCTTGATATTATATCGAATAATGACCATCATAGACAACTACCAATAGTAAAAAAACCTTATTATTTATAGTTTTCTAAACATAAAAAATAACTTAAAAATGCATCCTCTTTTTGTTAGCAGAAATGAACACTATTTTTGTTTTAACTTAGCCAAAACTGATTTTTGTCGCATAATCTAAGTGGCATACGTTATCTTAGTTTTTAAACATTAGTGCATAAAAGTTATAAAACATCAGTGTTCATAGTTGTTAAATAAATTAAGAAAATGTTAGTATGAAAAATGCAACTTCTTTAAAATTCTCCATACAAAACGCTGATTTCATAGGTGGGGACCTAATAGCTCATGCCGACACGAGGGCAGAAGTTGCAATGGATTGTAATTTGAGATTATTTTCAGCCTACATTCACATAATAATATGGCAAACGTTACATTCTCAATATTATATGGATACCATTGATAAAGCCTGTCAAAATGCCTCTCTAGGTTATTAAGAATGCTTATTTTTCAGAAAGAAATCTGTAAATGAATTTAATGTTATGAGAAGAGAAGAAAGTCGTGTTACTAGAAGAGTATTAAATATGAATGTGGATGGATATACAAATAGAGGTTGCCCAAAGAAAAGACGGATGGATTGTGTGAAGGATGATATGAATAAGAAAGGAGTACTGAGATGACGGCTGATAGAGGGAAATAGAAGAGGAATACGTGTTGTGCCGACCTCACCTAGTGTGGGATGAGGGCAGGGAGATCTCTGAAAATGTATTTTACTCTACAGTATTTTTCGAATAACTTAGCTGTGAAAAACTTAAAATACTTTTCATACTTCGAAGATGCCTGTATTGCATCACTGTTTGAGACTCACCTTGGATAAGAAACTAAACACGGTGTGTGAGGGGAGCTGTGCGTCGAGCAGCGCAGTATACACCCTGGCCCAGTCAGCAGCTGGTAATCGTCTCGGCGCTATTAGTGCTCCGCATAACTTTTGCTGTAATACGCCGTTGGCTCGCTTGCCCCAAGCTGAGAGTAGTTCAGCGCTCATGCGACCGTCGTGGCATATCCAGCGCTGAAAGTAAGAATTAATTAAACAAAGGGACATGAAGTTCGTTCGTTCTGCCTAGCCTTTTACCAACTATATTGGGGTTAACTTCCAGTCTAACCAGATGCGTCTAAATACCAGTATTTTACACGGAGCGACTGCCATCAGATCTCCGCAACCCAGTTACTGGGCAATGACGGTATCCTAAAGTTAGACCGGTTGTCAGACTTTCGGGCTTCTGACTTCCCGTAACGACTGTCATAGATATTCGTATGACACCCGGGACCGACAGTTTAACGTGCTCTCCAAAGCACGGAGGGATCTCGATGTGTCACGAACAATCACCTATCTACAGACTAACCGAGGCAAGCGCAGCTTAACCTCGCAAATCGTATGATTTGCGAGGTTGTTAATTAGCCATGAGCCCCTCCAAACAAAGGGACATGAAGTGTAAATTAATCTATTTATTTTCACCAAGAGTACAGCATAATACTTTAACATTTTATAATCGAAGCAAGTCGTTCGTCGGTCGTCGTTTCACGAACGCGCGAACATTCTTAGAACGAGGCGAGGCACGGATTTTTTTTATATAAGCGCGACTGGCGTGCCTGCAGTCTTCTTGAGTCTGGCACATTGTTATTGAATTATTCTTTTAGTAGTCCGGAGATTGATTACGTGGGACTAACCACATTCTGCCTATACTTTTCGAGAAAACAGGCATTACGTGCACTTACCTCAGCCAGGTCGGTAACGAGCTGCGTGAGCAGTCCGCAGGCGGGCACGCACACGGCGCAGTGCGGTGCGCCGGCGCAGCGCCACAAGCGCTCCACCATGCTCACAATATATGCATTACGTGCACTTACCTCAGCCAGGTCGGTAACGAGCTGCGTGAGCAGTCCGCAGGCGGGCACGCACACGGCGCAGTGCGGTGCGCCGGCGCAGCGCCACAAGCGCTCCACCATGCTCACAATATATGCATTACGTGCACTTACCTCAGCCAGGTCGGTAACGAGCTGCGTGAGCAGTCCGCAGGCGGGCACGCACACGGCGCAGTGCGGTGCGCCGGCGCAGCGCCACAAGCGCTCCACCATGCTCACAATATATGCATTACGTGCACTTACCTCAGCCAGGTCGGTAACGAGCTGCGTGAGCAGTCCGCAGGCGGGCACGCACACGGCGCAGTGCGGTGCGCCGGCGCAGCGCCACAAGCGCTCCACCATGCTCACAATATATGCATTACGTGCACTTACCTCAGCCAGGTCGGTAACGAGCTGCGTGAGCAGTCCGCAGGCGGGCACGCACACGGCGCAGTGCGGTGCGCCGGCGCAGCGCCACAAGCGCTCCACCATGCTCACAATATATGCATTACGTGCACTTACCTCAGCCAGGTCGGTAACGAGCTGCGTGAGCAGTCCGCAGGCGGGCACGCACACGGCGCAGTGCGGTGCGCCGGCGCAGCGCCACAAGCGCTCCACCATGCTCACAATATATGCATTACGTGCACTTACCTCAGCCAGGTCGGTAACGAGCTGCGTGAGCAGTCCGCAGGCGGGCACGCACACGGCGCAGTGCGGTGCGCCGGCGCAGCGCCACAAGCGCTCCACCATGCTCACAATATATGCATTACGTGCACTTACCTCAGCCAGGTCGGTAACGAGCTGCGTGAGCAGTCCGCAGGCGGGCACGCACACGGCGCAGTGCGGTGCGCCGGCGCAGCGCCACAAGCGCTCCACCATGCTCACAATATATGCATTACGTGCACTTACCTCAGCCAGGTCGGTAACGAGCTGCGTGAGCAGTCCGCAGGCGGGCACGCACACGGCGCAGTGCGGTGCGCCGGCGCAGCGCCACAAGCGCTCCACCATGCTCACAATATATGCATTACGTGCACTTACCTCAGCCAGGTCGGTAACGAGCTGCGTGAGCAGTCCGCAGGCGGGCACGCACACGGCGCAGTGCGGTGCGCCGGCGCAGCGCCACAAGCGCTCCACCATGCTCACAATATATGCATTACGTGCACTTACCTCAGCCAGGTCGGTAACGAGCTGCGTGAGCAGTCCGCAGGCGGGCACGCACACGGCGCAGTGCGGTGCGCCGGCGCAGCGCCACAAGCGCTCCACCATGCTCACAATATATGCATTACGTGCACTTACCTCAGCCAGGTCGGTAACGAGCTGCGTGAGCAGTCCGCAGGCGGGCACGCACACGGCGCAGTGCGGTGCGCCGGCGCAGCGCCACAAGCGCTCCACCATGCTCACAATATATGCATTACGTGCACTTACCTCAGCCAGGTCGGTAACGAGCTGCGTGAGCAGTCCGCAGGCGGGCACGCACACGGCGCAGTGCGGTGCGCCGGCGCAGCGCCACAAGCGCTCCACCATGCTCACAATATATGCATTACGTGCACTTACCTCAGCCAGGTCGGTAACGAGCTGCGTGAGCAGTCCGCAGGCGGGCACGCACACGGCGCAGTGCGGTGCGCCGGCGCAGCGCCACAAGCGCTCCACCATGCTCACAATATATGCATTACGTGCACTTACCTCAGCCAGGTCGGTAACGAGCTGCGTGAGCAGTCCGCAGGCGGGCACGCACACGGCGCAGTGCGGTGCGCCGGCGCAGCGCCACAAGCGCTCCACCATGCTCACAATATATGCATTACGTGCACTTACCTCAGCCAGGTCGGTAACGAGCTGCGTGAGCAGTCCGCAGGCGGGCACGCACACGGCGCAGTGCGGTGCGCCGGCGCAGCGCCACAAGCGCTCCACCATGCTCACAATATATGCATTACGTGCACTTACCTCAGCCAGGTCGGTAACGAGCTGCGTGAGCAGTCCGCAGGCGGGCACGCACACGGCGCAGTGCGGTGCGCCGGCGCAGCGCCACAAGCGCTCCACCATGCTCACAATATATGCATTACGTGCACTTACCTCAGCCAGGTCGGTAACGAGCTGCGTGAGCAGTCCGCAGGCGGGCACGCACACGGCGCAGTGCGGTGCGCCGGCGCAGCGCCACAAGCGCTCCACCATGCTCACAATATATGCATTACGTGCACTTACCTCAGCCAGGTCGGTAACGAGCTGCGTGAGCAGTCCGCAGGCGGGCACGCACACGGCGCAGTGCGGTGCGCCGGCGCAGCGCCACAAGCGCTCCACCATGCTCACAATATATGCATTACGTGCACTTACCTCAGCCAGGTCGGTAACGAGCTGCGTGAGCAGTCCGCAGGCGGGCACGCACACGGCGCAGTGCGGTGCGCCGGCGCAGCGCCACAAGCGCTCCACCATGCTCACAATATATGCATTACGTGCACTTACCTCAGCCAGGTCGGTAACGAGCTGCGTGAGCAGTCCGCAGGCGGGCACGCACACGGCGCAGTGCGGTGCGCCGGCGCAGCGCCACAAGCGCTCCACCATGCTCACAATATATGCATTACGTGCACTTACCTCAGCCAGGTCGGTAACGAGCTGCGTGAGCAGTCCGCAGGCGGGCACGCACACGGCGCAGTGCGGTGCGCCGGCGCAGCGCCACAAGCGCTCCACCATGCTCACAATATATGCATTACGTGCACTTACCTCAGCCAGGTCGGTAACGAGCTGCGTGAGCAGTCCGCAGGCGGGCACGCACACGGCGCAGTGCGGTGCGCCGGCGCAGCGCCACAAGCGCTCAACCACGGACACGCCTGCTGAGCTGCTGCTGATGCGTCTGAGAGGATTTCATTATTTACATTTCAAATAAAAACTTCTAATAAATATAGCAGATTTGCGGCTAAATCGATCAATAGTATAACCTCCTTTTTGAAAGAGATATTTGTCCAGCAGTGGACTGTGACAGGCTTTGTAGAATGTATTAAACAATATAGCCTCATATACGTAACAGTAAAACTGACAAACTCACTATCGAGCCTGTACGTAGCAAGTTCTAGGATATATATACGTTATAGACTTTTCAGCTTGCGTAACAGGCAACAAATTATTCTGTTGCGATTATGACCACATTAAAAAGTTATCAAAAGCCTACCTTGCAATAGTATGCAGTGCGGCAGAAGTACGCGCAGCATGCGGCCTCGCACGCGCTAGTCTCCGTAGGGCTGCGCGCGCGCTGCTCCTGTTCTCCTTGATCCCGCGCTCTGCATCCAACGATATACACCACTCTTGTTCCTGAACAAGACCGTAAATATGTAAGTATAGAAGACTCCCTCCAGAGTGTTCACAGTCCCTATACGTGGTTAAATAATCTGAACGCAGCAACATTATTTTTACCCTGTTAAATTACTATGAATATGGTTCGAGCTGACAACCCTATCTACTGAATTCATTTTTATTATTTGATAGCCTCTTGAAATACCCCTATTTGTAGCAGTGATAGCCTAGTGGTGTGACCGTCGAACTGCCAAGTCATAGATCTCGAGTTCGAACCCAAGGCACGTACCTCTGACTTTTCAGATTCATGTGCGTATTGTATAATTAACAGTTGCTTAAAAACGGTGAAGGAAAACATCGTGAGGAAACCGGCATGCCTGAGAGATATTTCTTGACGGCATGTGAAGCCAAGTCAGAGGCCCATGGGCGACATAAACTCTGACACCAGGTTAGTCACTAACCACACGAAAAAGAAAGAAGATTTGTGAAATAAAGTTATTGTTATATGTATATCCAACTGTTAAGCAAATGCCTTTTTCCTTCCAAGCCTCTCTATTTTGTGATGTTTCTGACCATGCCAGATTGGTCAAAATCCTTTCAAATAGGTCATGGTGCCTAAACTCTACCAAAATCATCGTAGTTAAATATAAATTATACCGGTATGTAGATAGTGATGGGTTTGCACTTGTCAGCGCAGTGTTTGAGCACGGGCGGCAGTGCACGACGCACGCGCAGCACGCCCACTAGCTCCCACAGTCGGCTGTCCAGTGACGACACGCGACTGACCTCCGTACACCACTCTCTATTCGATAGTGACCGATAACATTTTAGTGTGCGTAGAACAGTAACTAAAGAAATAAAATAAATCACACATCATAAAACGCCAAATCCACTAGCAAGTTAAATTGCGCAAGTTATTGCACCAAGTGCTCGCTTTGATAACTTCTAGAAAAGTAATATTTCAGAAGTCGACTTGCCACTTTTGCAAACGTCTTTCAACTGTAGACACTCGCAGCAACTCGACTTCTGAAAGTTTTACAACCAAAGCGAGCACTTGGTGCAATAACTAGCGCAATTTTACTTGCTAGTGGATATGGCGCTTAAGACTCCAGGGTAGCTAGGACTGGGGCTCCGGGGCAGTAAAGGCTCATTTACACGGAGATAGTTTCTCGAAGCAAGTCTCATGCTATCTCTGTTTTCATCGTAGAGAAAGACAAAGACAGAGTCTTACTTCTAAAACTATCCCCGTGTAAATCAGCCTTAAGTGATCGAGCCTTTTACCAAGGCACCTTATCTTCTTGTTCGGAAGTCACATACTTTCGTAGCCACGATTTTTTTCTTGCGGTTAACGTTCCTCTGTCGGCGACTTTGCCTATCGCTATAAATTGCTAGAGGCCGTATCTTACAAGGTATGTTCATAAATAATTTAGCAAACTTACTGTGCGAGTCTTTCGATGTCCTTCAAATGTTTGTCGACCAGCGATATAAGGGTTCTTGCGTCTTTAAAGTCCACATCTTCTACAGGTGACTTAATCAGAGTCCTCCTTCGCCTAAGAACAAGATAAGCAATGGTTAATTATCTGTGATGTGAAACATCTAATGTGGTGGTACGGGTGTGAGAGCGGCTGTTGCGCGGGCACGAAAACCTTTGTCGTATAAATCCGACTGGGGCGGTCAAAACTGTCAAAAGGTTAAAGACACTGGGAGCGAACTGATGACGAGCGACAGTACATGCCGTGTCAAGGTTGTGAACATACCTTCTTTTGGAGCGGTCTTTAATCTCAAGTATGGTGTTAACAGCGATGTGGAAGGGCGTCTGCGGCGGCGTATTATCAGGTGGCGGTCGCGGTGTTGGTAGGGGGAAACTGTCCAGTTCTGTGGATGGCAGTGGACGTGACACGGCGCGTTTCCACGCCGCTTCTAGAGCCTGCATAGAATATTCCAATCTGATTTTTTTGGGCTAGTAATATTTTTTGTGGCGATCAGAAATATGATGGTAGCAAATAGCGATACATAGAATTTAAGAGGAATTTCCAGTTTCACAGACGTCTCACTCTAACTTAAGGTGTTTTATAAAGATTTAACCCTCGGTCCGTCGCGCACTTTTTAATAACGCGGTTCGTCGCGTGGGGTCCCTGAAGACCCCAAGAATCAACAGCCTATAAAACCCCTTATAACTTGTATATTTTTAAGTATTTTTAGCAGTTTCTTATTTATTTATTTAACGACAATAAAATTACAACAATTAAATCAAATATATTCATTTATTTACTGTTTAAACTTACAATTTAAAATTAGGAATATAAATTTCTCTGTTTAAAATCATATCACAAAAAAAATTGTGTCAAACAAATGAACTTTATTTTATATTATATCTATATGAGATCAAATTAGAACAATTAACATTGTAACATAAAATTTGAACCTTACCAACAAAAAAAACATACTTTTATCAAACGAAATCAGACTACTTTTTCGTTTGGACACAGTCTGTACATAGGCCAGTTTAGTATGTGTAGAGCATATTATGTTATCCTTGCAAAAGTGGCAGATAGATTTGAATTTTCTATCTGTTCGTCTTGGACAATGAACACAACGCTTCCTCATAGGAACAATCTCGTTTCCATCAGGTTGAATATCCAGAAGCGGAGGTATGAATCGCCTTATGGATATTGAAAAATGTATTCTATAAAAATCCTTCAGATTAACATTATAAATATTTGAAACAAATTTTCATCTCAAACTGTTGCCTAGAAATGGAGAAAGAAAATGATGTCTTTTGTTTTTTTTGTATATAAATTATGTATGGAAATAAAACTATTGTTTAAATATTTGTGATGACACTCGGAAGGTGGATACACTGAACTTATATAGATTACATTTTTCAATGACAGCTAGAATCTCTTTAAATCTTTAAAAAAAGGTTTAAAGTAAGAGAGAGACGATTTTTTTTTCGTTGGAAAATCCTCATTGATGCCCCTCACCCGTAGTAGGCGAGGGGGTCTGCCGGACTCTTTCCGGCTCAAACCCAACGGTGTCCCTCCTTCTGACCTAAGGCCGGGGTCACGGGATTCGCTGTTGCATGCACCGCGACCCCGGCAAGAGCGAGACGCCTGTGAAACTGGAAAGGCCTCTTAAGTGTTTTTCTTTTTCAAACATTTTATACAGAGTAAGTTAGGCTATGTCTACAAGAAAATAGTATTTTTTTTTCCATATCTGTGTTTAATATCTGAGCTAAGGTGCCTACTGTTCCAGCTTTACTCTCGTCTAGGAACTAATATAAGTGGACTTACATGTTCCGGTATAAACCTGGCAATATCCGCGTGGTGTGGGGCTGCTCGCACTTTCTCACCTTCCTCCAGCCAACACAAGTATTGGCTCAGCATCCTGACAATAGTTAATGTATTTATTTATAATATTCATAACTTCAATATGTGCAATATTTTAATAATAAACACACACGGGTCTCTTTTCGAATGAGAAGGGTTTAGGCTTTAGTCCACCTCGCTGGTCTGGTGCGGGTTGGCAGACTATACACATCATCGAAAACTCTTTGGAGACCTGTCAGGTGTGTAGGTTTCCTCACAATGTTTTCCTTCACCGTTAACGCAAGTGATAATCTAACTTTAATCTGCACATGAATTGGAAAAGTCAGACGTGTAGACCGTGATCAAACTCGGACCCTTCTGCATGAAAGGCAAGCGTACAATCGCTAGGTTATCGTGAATTTTCGAACCCACGTGTGGATCAGAATTTGATTATCACTTGTGTTAACGGTGAAGGGAAAACATCATGAGGAAACCTGCACACCTAAGAGGGCCCCATAAAGTTCTTGATGGTGTGTGTAGTCGGCCAACTCGCGCCAGGCCAGCGTGGTGGACTAAGACCTAAACCTTTCTCATTCTGAGATGAGACCCATTCCCAGCGGTGGGACAGTAATGGGCCAATTATGTTATATTAAAATCAACTTACTTTGCAGCAGCAGTATGGTAAGCTATCAAATTGAATACATTCCTCTTCGTATCAGATGTTTCACTATTCGGACTGGTTTCCTTATCACTCCGGCTATCCTCCGTATTATCTTCAGCATCGCTCGAACCACTCGATTCTCCAGTCAAATCGATTATAGATAGAGCTGGTAACAGAACATCATCGACGATTACCGGACTAGATCTGACTACACGTTTGTTCGATTGTGTTTCACTAGTATCGATTGATTTGTGCTCGGCTTTAAGCGTGTCGGCTTCGTTGTGATGGTATGTGATCGTTTCTAGAAGTCGTCGTTTGATTTGGTTGAAAGTACGAGACTTCACTAGTCCGCTGAAGAATAGAGGTCCCACTGGTGGTGTTGGTCTGATGAAGATAAAGAAAAATGCTTCAGACCATTCCGCTTTAAAGCATAAATCTATACAAATAAATAAGATAGAAGTGTCTGTTTGTAATATCAAAATAATAGCTTTTAACTAAATGCCTAAAGAAGTATATACGGTACCGACAACAAAAAATCTATGTTTAAAATTTTTGCCTATCTGTCTGTCTCTCTGTTTGTTCTGGCTAATATCCGAAACGGCTGGACCGATTTTGACGGGACTTTCACTGGCTATAGCAGAGGTTATAAGGAGTAACTTAGCTCCTTTTATTTTAGAAAAATAATTAGTGGACCGCGCAAAAAAATTAAAACCCATGCGACTTCTACGCAGACGAAGTCGCGGGCACGGTTAGTGGTGAATATTGTGGAAAAAGAAACTTGGGAGTAACTATTAACATTATATGTGTTTACAATTCTAGAATTTTCTGACTTTGCGTTGTCAAGTTAACAGAGGCATAAATAACGGCTTATAAAATAAGCAAAAATCCCATAACAATATATAACTATGTTATAGTTTATTTGTTCTATGGCGACATCTACCACGCCACATGCGAACTGTGCCGCACGACGATTGTGTAGCAGACTACAGCGACAATAATGACAACTCCCAAATATGACGTCACAGAATTCTGCATCGTGATATCAAGATTTAACACGCACATAGTACATAACTAGCGACCCGCCTCGGCTTCGCACGGGTGCAATGTAGATACTAATGTGGGGCATATAAACCTTCCTCTTGAATCACTCTCTCTATTAAAAAAAACCACATCAAAATCCGTTGCGTAGTTTTAAAGATCTAAGCATACATAGGGACAGACAGACAGCGGGAGCGACTATGTTTTATACTATGTAAAGATACAACATCCCAACATCAACCGTTGGGCAGTAGCCCGCCAGGCATAAGACTCGCCTGGTTGGAGGACCTTTTCCGATACCTCGTTCCTCCACTTTTATTGTAAAGCAGTTTTTAATAAGCACTCATACCCATAGTCGGGCGGTGTCTGCAGATACAGATGTATAAGTAGCCTCCACAGCGTCAAGTGTGACGGGTGACTCATTGGAGCTGCTAACGCCGCAGTCGCCGCACGGTATATCACTAGCTCGTCTGAACTTATGTTGGCGCCTATTTTCTGTAAATATCAATCGTATTTATTTCTTTAACGTACATTTCACTTCTGCCAAACGGCTAGAAGTTGAAATTGTAAACCCAAAAGTTACTTTTTTGAGGGATTCGTGGCTAATTAACCTTTTAAACGCCGTTGACGGCCATAGACGAAATCGAAAATGTGCTCGGGCCGCCAACGACGTCAATAGACGTAAAAAAAGTACGATGAATTTGTAGCGTGGCGTGGAGGGAAGTTCTCATAAATGTCTATAGCGTGGCGTCCAAGAGGTTAATAACCGCGCAGATCATATGATTTGCAAGGTTATGCTGCGCTTGCCGCGGTCAGTCCGGGGATGGGTGACCATTCGATACAAATCGAGACCCCTCCGTGCCTCGGAAAGAAAGTTAAGCCGTCGGTCCCGGGTGTCATACAAATACCTATGATAGTCGTTACGGGTAGTCAGAAACCCGAAAGTCTGACAACCGGGTTAACGAGGTCTGATGGTAGTTGCTCCGTGTAAAATACTGGTATTCAGCCGTATCTGGTTAGGTTGGAAGCTGATCCCAACTTAGTTGGGAAAAGGTTAGATAGTACGAAGTTACTTTTTTATAATTTTAATTAGAGAGGTCTCCTCGCCGGCAGCGTATAGTTAACATTATAATAAGTGATAATGATATGATTTTTATTTATCTGTTCATAAGTCACACATACCTGCAGCGCGTTATCTACGTGTATTTTGAGTGCGGCGGCTCGCTGTTGGTGCAGCGCGCTCAGCAGCCGCGCGTACAGGTGCGTGCTAGCCTCGCGCGCCGCGTGGCACGCCCGCAACAAACATTCACACAGTAAGGGAGCGGTGGAGGCGTTGCGGACCGCGAAATTTATGTGCTCCTTGGCGTTTTCTTCCTGTACAAAGTTATGACAGTTTAGTCAATTTAAGTTAATAAGTATTAACCTCATATGTAATACACAAATGTGTAAAACACATATAAGACACACAAATATGTAAAACACATATAAGATACACAAATATGTAAAACATATAAGACACACAAATATACCATAACAATATTTAGTGTTAATTCCGTCAAACAGTTGATCAAGCCTAAATGCAGTATGCAGCACCGCCGCCCTCCCGCCCGATGATGACGCGCCGAAGATGCGATTAATACGACCGATACGACACGTGTTTCGCTCCTCCACGGGGCATCCTCAGGAGATATTGAATGGTCGACCGTTTAGACGCGAATTTCTTTTATTGTTGTTTTTGACGCTAGATTCCATCATTTAGCCCATATATAAGGCTTGCGTACCTGTAACAACGAGTTGGCGTATGCGTCGAGATGCGGCCACAGCCTAGTGGCGCAGGCGGCCGCGTCCACGAGCGCGCAGGCGGCGGGCGGCAGCTGAGGCCGGCACGCCGCCTGCAGCCACGCGCTCAGCACGCCCGGCGCTGGCACCGCGCCACTCCTGTGGTGGATAACTACTTATTAAGGCGACGCAGTGATAAACAAATAATTTCAGATTGGCCGCCGCGCCCCGCAATCCTCGCACACTCTGATAATCTTTACGTAGTGCGATGGACCGGCGCAAGGCAGCCCGCGCAGTCTAAGGGCGGTCGATCACGGCGACTTTTTGCAGCAATGCATTCGCGCGTTTCGTGAGCGCGCCTCTGCATCGCTACTTTTGACTGTTGGTTGCATTTGCAACGCGCGATTGTATCGATTCAGCATCACGTCTGCATCGATGCATACGCGCGACATTATGAATGCAAATGCGCAACTGTGTCGATTAAGCGTCACACTATTATTTATACATTCAAAATTGCAATTATTGTGCAGGCCTAATATTTTTTCAGTTATGTTATTGGAGTTTATCGTTTTGACATAGCGTTAATGACCCAAAAATCGAGCATCTCCCAATAGGGAGATAGAAACTATATGTATGTTATGGAAATATTTCAATATTTTCATAATATATTGTTAAACGAAGCTTTCTTTTTGTCAATACTTTTAAAGTATCTAGTTAAATTAAGCTTAGACTCTGTGGACAGAACTTGGCGGATACACTGCCTAGATAAGAATTTGATAATTGAATGAATGAAAAAAAGAACTGTTGTTCACAATGTGTAAAATGATCTACTGGGTGAAAGGGACACCATAATGTATGCGTGTACCATGGACCCAGTATTATGATTCTGAACAGACTAGCGTTGGAATTTTTCGTCGCAATATTCTTATATTTTTCGATTTTACAAGCTTTTTATTAACTTGCAATGTATGTATGTTCAGTTCAAATCTTGCAACTGAATTTTGAACTACTTCCTCTTATCCTACGTAGTTGAATTTTTACATGTTGGTTCAGTTCCTTATGGTTATGGTAAGCATGACCTAAATCGACTTCCAGGTTTAGCTCCAGATAAAAAAACTCTTCAACGGTTAACAGCACAGACACGAAATGTTGTGTACGCATTTTATTATGATAGTCGGTTTTAAGTTTCACCGTGACATGTTTGCTGCACTCAGGGTTGGATCCTGACTAGGAAACTCCTCAATGGATAGCAACACAGACATGAAATTTTGAATGCGCATTCAATTGTGAAAGTCCGTGCTAAGTTTCACCATGACATACTAAAAAATAAAAATAAAATTAATAATAAAAAAATAAATATAAACAAGCTTTTATTTAAATTCTCTAAAAACAAGAAAATAATCTTTAAATTAAACCCATCAATTTATTACATTATACAATAAATTTATTTATATGATATAAAAGCTTGTCGTGAGATACTAAATAAACAACAATACAATAACTTGACATTGACACAAGTAATTCTAAGAAAAAATGTATGTATTTCATGAAATTGTAAATCTCGCGACAAGCTTTTATATCATAATAAATTTATTGTATAATGTAACAAATTGATGGGTTTGATTTAATTTAATAGTACATTGCTGCCGCGGTATGTAATGACTGCGTTGCTGGCTGGCAGCACTGATGATGGCCGAGAGCGCAGCGTAGCGCAGCTCCAGGCCATCACAGCGCAGTCAGCATTGCAGCTCTTGATGGACAAGGGTCGAGGCCTATATAAGGTCTAACCAAAATACCTGGACAAACTTTTACACAGTGTTCAATACGTTTAACTAAACACATCTATGCAAAAAAAAACGAGTTCCAAGTGTTTTTTTTCTAACCAAAAAATAATTACGTTTGAAATTGCCTGTACTCTTTAAGAATAAACTCATTCATTTTTTATGCATCGACCGCCATCGGGGCGCGCGCTAATTCCGTGCCGTGTTTTACCTAAACAGCGAAGTGAAAAATGTAAAAAAAATATAAAAAAGTAAAATTAAATTTGAAAAATAATTTTTGGTTAGAAAAAAAAAACACTTGGATTTCGTTTTTTTTTTGCTTAGATATGTTCAGTTACACGTACTGAACACTGTGTAAAAGTTTGTCCAGGTATTTTGGTTGGACCTTATATAGCGCGGACAGCAAGGGCTGCAATGATGACCAAGCTTGAAGACCGAGAGCGTAGCTAAACTAAGCTCGAGGTCATCATAGCGTGGCCAGCAGCGCAGTCATTGCGGACCAAGGCTTGTATAGTGCTTTACTCAAACAATGCGAGTAATTTAAATAAAACCAGATTAGTATAGTAAGAATTTATTTAAAGTAACGATTTGTTTCTTCTCTGGTTCTTAGTTTTTTTTAATGAGTCTTTAATAATTGTGCTGCCTGTACCTATACAGCCAAATTCTGAATAAAAACTTTTTGCACCAGACTATTTTTGAAACAAAACTCGACAATAATGGATTTTCAAAGGAAATTGCTGGTGGCTAAAACTCACCAGCAATGAAATCCCATACAACTTTGCTGGCGCCTATTCAAGTAGCGCGGAAACGTCGACTTTGCTCAAAGAAGGTTGTCAAAATAATGACAACATTACAAGCATTTTTGAGTAAAGTTTATTTTCTTGTTTTTAGAGAATTTAAATAAAAGCTTGTTTTTAAAAATGTTTTTTTTACTATAAATTTTTTTCTGCAGATATTTTTACTTTATAGTGTACTAGCTGTGTCCTCACGGCTCCGCCCGCGTAAGAAGTTTTATTCCAGTAATAAATATAGCCTACGCTACACAGTAATAATGTAGCTTTCTAACGGCAAAAGAATTTTTGAAATCGATCCAGAAGTTTTTATGTTTATTCGTTACATACAAAAGTACAAATCTTTCCTCTTTATAATATTAGTATTGATAAAATCATTATTGTTGCCTATCCCAAGGCGATAAAAAAAACACACAAATATCACCTAAAACAGCAATGAAAATCAAACTTAAAAAGTGCTCCCGATCAGCTATTTTGCTAAAGTTCACGAGCCGAGGATACCGCATTACAGTAGGCACTAGTCACTGAGCAAGCGCTACTACTTTGTCTACTATCTCGCTCACTCAAAGTAGCCGACATACCGCTGCGCTGCTGGGAAATTTCGACAAAGCTATAGCGGCCAGTGCCTATGTATATAACAGATGCGTTATTACGATGCGTTATTTAGACTAGTACTAGATTCATACCATTTACACATAAATACCCTTCCAAAAAATCGACTGACATTGCTTTATTTTTACCTAAGTCCAAAGACGACTCCATGGATTGACTCTGTTCTGACGACTATTTTCTAAAATATTATTTACGTTGTATGTTTTTATTTTTATTTTGTAGCTATATACACATACGTAGCTATAATTTTAATAGTTTTTTTTCCCCATTTTTAATAACTAAATATCACTCAGATCAAGATACAATTACTGTCGATAGCGCGCGGGAAATCCAATGACACAGACCCGTCGCTGACACTAGTCAGCAGCGGACTGAGGGGGAATTGATTGCATACAAAAACGCACGTGAACTAGCTTATGCCGTAAGGTCGTAACCGCCAAAACAGTATTTTTCGTTTAAAATAAAGACTATCGCTAATTTTATAAAATCGAATTATTATTTTGAAGTGTATGCTTAGACCAAACTATATAAAAAATATTGAGGTTGAAATCTGTCTCGTTTCCCTGTAAAATGAAAATCTATGTTTTTGAAGAGCAGTTTTTGATATTTTTTTCTGTGCTGTAAAAGTTATCCAATCGTGTAAAGCATTTACAAAATTGATCTTAAAGACATGATAAATGAAGTGTATAAATATAAGTTCAGAATGTTTTGTAATTGCTGAGAAATATTAAAATCCCTGCCGCCAATATTTTCAATTCGTCGTCTTAAGAACTTAACTGTCTTGTCGGTCTAGTGGTGGCAAGCGCGACTACTAATCGTGAGGTCCTGGGTTCTATCCCCAGGGCGGGCAAAGTGTTATTGGGTTTTTCCATGTGGAATTCCTTAGTGGCAGCCCGGAGTTTGGATTTGGACCCGATTGATGGCAAATAGGCTCGCCCGCTATTACATGGGACTTAAACATAACAGCGAAATGATGGTGTTACTACACACCTCTGCCCAACCCTTCAAGGAAAACAGGCGTGATATATGTTACTTCTTAAGACCATGACACACGAACTACTTGCCACAGCATAGAATTACATTTCATTCATTCACAGTTTACCTATAATTTCACTTCTACTACAATCATTCAATGGTCAACGTTTTTGCAGTGCAATGGTTTACTAATATCAAGGATATCATTCCCAAATTCAAAACAGTGACCATGAAAGTGCTGGCTTTCTTCATCATTAGATTCACTGCAGCGCGCTGCATCAGTGACATCGTGTGAGCTAAGAACTATTCTAATACTTGTGTAAAATATACTCACTCATCAGACAACTGCGCCAGTATCAGTCGCAGCAGCAACTCCGAGCCTGTCGCACCACCGCGACCTAGAGCGCGCTGCATCAAGGACGGTCCTGAGCTCAGCAACGTGGTGAACAGCTCAGTAAACCTGAACACAACGCAAAAGATTTACAGTCACCCAGAATTCAAACACAACACATCCAGATAACTCTGTCAGCAACCCAGGAGGCTCTGGGAACCGACAGATACCAAAATAATAATCTAACACGCTAGTTCAATTACCCAACGCTGGTAACTATTGCTAGATATAAGGAACAGTTCTCCACATGAACTGCCTCGGGAACCTCATTGGTGTAGTGGTAGCAAGCCCGAATACTGATCATAAGGTCCTGGGTTCGAAACCCAGGTTGGACAGGTTGTTATTAGGTTTTTCCATGAGGAATTTCTCAGTAGCAGCCAAGAGTTTGGTTCTACCCGGTTGATGGCAATAACCTCGCCCTTTATTACATGCGACTTACGGCGTAAGGCGTATAACGGCGAAATGAGGGTGTTACTATACACCTCTGCTCAACCCTTTCAGGAATACAGGCGTGATGTTATGTACTCCACACGCCATTAAAAACGAACTCAGACGCTCTGTGCTCCAACGGGGACTTTGATGTAGTGACTTACTTGGGCGTGAGCGCGACGGATTCCGGCGAGTATGCCATGACGAGCATTACACCCGCTAAGCAATGAACTGCATCCCTTGGTCTGGTAACCGCCAGCTTGCATAGAGCCGACACGCCTTCAGAACATATCTGGACAAGGATGAAGGACAAGCGATGAAGTTATCTCAAAGTGATCTGATAAAAATGAATGAATGAAAAATCTATGTAATGTATGATAAGTAAACTTGTATCACCTTACTAATAATCGCTGTGTATAGTTATAACACTGTCTAACGTCAGTGTAACCATACATTTTTTGATGTACAGACAGTAGGGGAATGAAAAGGCTCGTCAGTTTTTAAATTAATTCCTTCCCATATCGCGGACACATGTTACCTTTTCAAACTGTTGAACGGAACAGACCAATACAAGGAAAATTGTGTTTAATTATTTGGTAGCAAAGATCAAAATTGCCTTTTCCCTCCATATGACGTCTTAGTACCATGTAATAAATTGACATTACTAGTGTCTGTCACCATTATAATTTAATTTGATATCCTGTCAAAAAATACGTGTATTTTCATTTTTTTAGGTATAATGTTGACAATACGTAGTCGGTAAAATAATACAGTTTCTTGCACTGTGCAAGTAAAAATAGTCCTTAAGATGCATAACCTAATCATTCGCCTACTGTACTTATAAGCTTGTCATAGTTTTACACAACGATTATTATAGTCCGCGCGCAAGTGCTACCCTCCTGAGGTATGTGAGCAGCAGGAAGGGAGTGCACGCAGACAAAGCAAACTGACAGAACGAGCCTCTTGTTTCGCACCCCTCTCTAGCATTTGCGCGCAGACTAAGGGAGTTTATTTCTGATTTACAACGGTGGACGATAAGGAGACAAAAAATCGTAGCTTAGAAGTTCCGACTGTTTTATTTCTTCAATTAAAACACCACATCCACAACGACCACAATGTAACTATATTTGTATACTAAACTCACCACCGGTATACAATGTCCCCACGAGGTCGACGTCAGCGCGTATGCTGTTCCAAACAAGTCAGTCGGCTCAGTATCCGGCGCCGGCGCATCCAGCGACAGTTGCCAGCTAGTGCGGTGCACTCGCAACCGACGGAGGACACTCCAACACCACTCGGGGACGGTGGAGTTGGGGAGGGACTGGACCCAGGCACAGAGCCATGAACCGATGGTTAACTGGACGTCTAGAGAGAGACCGCTGTAGAATGAAAAGAAGTTTAAAGTTAAAACAGTTCGAGATTTTGATAACACTGATTTATTTTTCATTCGGTCTCATCCTAACATTTTATGAACGTATTATTAACGCCAGATTTTTGGTGTGAAACATCTAATACATCCTGTGATAGCTTCTGTTGCGTGGCGAGGCTCGCAATCGTAGACACACGACGGCAGACCTTCGTTACTCGTCGGCTCTCTTCGGTTTTTTTCGGTATTTTTTTATAGTGTGTTTAGTTTTTTCACATCTGCCAGGCGTCCCAGGACGGCTTAATTTTTTTTTCCTAGTATCTTGAAGTGTGTTCCACAGCAAGATGAAGTCACAGAACGGTTCATCCGACCCTGACTGACTGAAATCCTTCTGAAACCATGATATACTTCCGATGTGAGGCCGAACCAAACTGCTGTGCCTGCCACACATTATCAACTACTTCCTCGTCATACAAAACGAACGAAGAATAAGCCGGAAGTGGTAAAAGAAATCATATGGTAGCAACTTACACATAAGGAGTATAATCCAGCTCCAGCAATAAATGTTGCAGGAATTGTTGACAGCGGCTTGCCCAGTCGTCTAATAGTGCTCGTAATTCATTGCAGTCCGGACGCCATTTGTGGACGTGTAGTGTCTTCACGCAAGATGGGTCTAGCGTTTCCACTGCAATCAATTGTTTAATAATACCAAAACTGTTTAGTACGGTCAAAGACATTGAATGTTGAGCCACCTTCACTATTCTTAATTTTGTCGGGTTATACGAAGTTCTGTTATGTCGACATGTTTTTTTTTTCTATTCGACTGCTTGTAGATGATATTGCGGACCGTTTCTACGTAAGCGGGCAGTTATTGGCGAGACTTAAAGGGTCTCCAACCAATGGGGACGAGAATAAAATACTTAACCTAACTAACTACTACTACTATCATCATGACTAGCTAGCAACAACAGCATTAAAGGCGACCCCTAATGGGACTCGGATCTCGGCTTAGGGCGTTACAGGCGAGAGGACTGGGAGGGAAACAGCTTGATGAGGACTGAATTAACTGTGTGACTGCGGAGCCAGAAAGAACGACCGGCTCCGGCTGGGGCGGGTGAGCACGGTGGATCAGGGATGTTCCCACATGAAATGTCATTTTTTATAACGTGTCAATCATCACAGTTGTAAAACACGGCCAAATTATGAATGGTGGCAAGTGGCTCATCAATCAATGTCATGTCCGTACAACCTGCAAATATTACAAAATCTAAATCGGAAGTGTGGATCGCGGACTCAGGCACACTGTAAGGACGTCGACGCTAACGAGAGCGGAACGGTGCAGTAAGGGGGACACGTGAGACAGCGGGGTTTAAAAAAAAAGTGGAATGTTGTCAACGTAATTCAACAATCATAGTGTTGTTCATGTTTTAACTACTTCTTTTAAGGCTAATTTACACGAGGATAGTTTCTCGGAGTGAGACTCGTTCTGTCTTTGTCATTCTCTACGATAGAAATAGGGATAGCATGAGACTCGCTTCGAGTAACTATATCTGTGTAAATGAGTCTTAACTCATGAAAGGTCGAAAGAAATGATTTTGTCGTCTTCTCGGCAATACTTTGCCATGACATGCTCTTGCGAATCCGAGCAATATGTCTGCTGGCTTTAAGGGCAATTTTTCACTCATACACTCACCTATATTCAAGTCAGCTACTATATGCAGTGCGACGGTACGTAAATACTCATGCGCTGCAAGCACTCGCCCCGTACAGTCGCGCGCAGCCGTGTCACACCATCCTTTGCACGACACAGACTTGCGTTTTAGACCAGTCTGTAATACACCTAATATTAGCACCTGTTGCAAGAGCGAGTGGAATGAGATTCATAAGAGCGTTCTTATTAAATTGACCACGCTTGGCATACGAATTGGTGTTCACACTGATCACTGTATGTTTTTAAGATAACAGGAGGGTGCTGTCGATTTTCTCGACATGTTCTGCCTAGCCTTTTCCCAACTATGTTGGGGCCAGCTTCTAGTCTAACCAGCTGAAGCTGAATACCAGTATTTTACTCGGAGCGATTGCCAACAGACCTCCGCAACGCTGTTACTGGGTTATGCCGATATCTTAGATTTAGAACACTTGTCAAACTTTCGGGTTTCTGATTACTCGTATCGATTGTCATAGGTATTCGTATGATACCCGGGACCGACTGTTTAAAGTGCTCTCTGAGGCACGGAGGGGTCTCGATGTTTAATAAAACGGTCACCCATCCCCAGACTGACTGTGGCAAGCGCAGCTTAACCTTGCAAATCTTATGATCCGCGCGGTTCGTAATTAGCCACAAACCCCTCCCTCTATTTTCTCGACGTAATCCCATGCAAAGTCAATAGGGGTTGGACGGTTGGACTCTTCTTCGTCAGTAACCACACAGTGAAAAACATTATATAATTATGTATTTAAATAAATACGTGAGGAACAGATTTAGAATATAAATACATTTTCCGGCTACGCTCATACGAGTTTACTCTAATTACCTGTAACAAGAATTCTAGGACGATCCGGGCAAGCTCGTGGTCTTGTGTGCGGTCGATGACGGCCTGCGACACTATGCGCACGCGCATATCACACGACAGCACCGGCAACTCTATTGGTAGCAGATCTAGTTGCTTTGGTGATTTGTCTGACGATAGAAACAAGTGTTTTTAGGGAAGTTATAGGAACAATGTAACACTAGTAAGATTTCGTTTATGGAGACGATACATGGACGGTTTATGGAGGCTCGTATTAATAAACAGCTCTCATTTGAAAAATCTTACTTAAGTATAGTTATAAAATGACCTGAAAGGTATCAAAAAAAAAGTTTTCAATGTATGGAATTCCACTTTATGGTAACAACTCGGGATCAATATGCTATGTAAATTTTTAGATTGACGCTTCACTTCGACTCGACTATGCGTCGGTGTGCCTTGAGCCTAACGTTAGTCTTAAGTACTAGTAATGACAGGGTAGGTCACATTTCTATCTCTAGTAGAACAAACCGTCGACAAATAGGTTATTGAAAACGGCCGTTAGGCTAACGCTGTTTGCTGAGCAACAGAGACGGCCTTTGGGGGTGGCGAGCAGGGCAACAGCCCGGGGCCTCACTCTTGCAGGAGCCTCGCGCATTCGCGCAACAAACGAAGCAGAAAAATATTAGGTACTAATAGTACTAAGGGAACGTACCCATACTACGTGACCCGTTCAGGGGGGAGGGGGGGGGGGGTCTTCAAACTACCACGCTTGGTCACAGGGGCGCTTGTTCATATTGTAAAAAAGGGGTCACGTAGTATGGGTACGTTCTTTAATGTTTATTTGAATCTCGCGCTTTACGCCGCGCATTATAAAACTTTGCATTTCTCGGCAAGCGTTATCATTGAAACTAACTCCACAAAGACAAGGGCCTCGCAAAGATCTACCCATCCGGAGCCTCGCAATGGCTAAGGCCGCCCCTGCTGACCAATAAGCATTACTACAGATACCACATACCGTGTAATCCAATAATGGTTGCTATACAATAATCCTTAGCCGTGTTGTCAGCGAGCAAGGTTGCCGGCAGTCTGCTTAGCTCCTGGCTATCAACCAGATTGAAACCGGCGCAGAACGAAGCTTCCAGTTCAGCTGATATCTTCTCTTCAAGCTCTTTGGTGTAGAACGATCTGTTAATATCGGAGAGATTTAAAACAACTTGATGTATAATACAAGGGTGATGTTATGTCATCTAAAAAAATATAGCCACATAGGGTTTTCCTTCTAAGTTTAAATGTAAGTCAAAACAGGCAGAAAACTCATACGACATGAAAATTAAACAATATAATATTTTTTGTAAATACGTACCTAGAAGTAAGATGCAAGCAGCCTAGCGCATGTAGCGCCTGCGCAGCTAACTCTTTCAGCGCACGATTTAATCTTGCATAACCCGAATGCGCGTGCGCACCGCGCTGCAGCACGTGCAGCAGCGCGCGCGCGCCGCAGCACGCCCTCACCACGCCCCGCCCGCCCCTCGTGTCGCCCCACTCGTGCGGACGAGCGTGTCTGATATCCTGAATAACATGCACAGACGCTTAATATAACCATATTTGCCACAAATAACTTCTTTTTTTCGTGTGGTTAGTGACTAACCTGGTGTCAGAGTTTATGCCGCCCATGGGCCTCTGACTTGGCTTCACATGACGTCGAGAAATATCTCTCACGCATGCCGGTTTCCTCACGATGTTTTCCTTCACAGTTTTTATGCAAACGATAAAATCCGAAAATCCAGAGGTGCAAAGCTTAGGTTCGAACTCGAGACCTATGATCTGGCAGTCCAACGGTCACACCACTAGGCGATTCAACACTGCTATTCAACTATTGGCAACTTAATGGTACTTAGAACTCATATAAAACTAAAAGCAATACATATCCTCATTTCAAAGCCGTGCAATTACTTAACAATACGCATAACCGCAAGTGCTCCTGAGGAACACAACAAATAGGATATTGCTTCTCACCGACTAACCTAGGTTTAGCTGTGCTCAGCCGCGTAACAAAATTTGTCGAGGGGCCCTTCTACCCGACTGCGACGAATCCCAAATGGAAAAAACCAAACCAAAAACCTTGGTCCATGGTTGTATGAAGTGTCTCAGAAGTGGGTTTAAGAATTTAGAGTTTGGCGTACGGCCTAAGAGCTTCAGTGAGATTATGGATATCATTTTACGAATTTTTGCTTACACACGTCGGGGCCCCTGTAGCCAGGGGGGGGCGTATCAATTTTTACAGCGGTAGCTACGCCCCTGGCTGTGCTATCTGTGCTGGGGTGTAACACGGGAGGATCCTGTGTTCAGCAGTGAGCTGCGATAGACTGAGTTGAATTTTACAGATCGATTGGTTGGTAGTTTTGTATAACGAACTTACAGAATGTGTGAACAGCACAAGTCGGGCCACTAAGTCCCTGATAGGGAACGCGTACAGCAACGCCAGCAAGTCTCGCTCCCTCAGCGTGCCCTCACTCACTGCGCCGCCGTCGCCGTGCTTGTCCACCTCCTCCCAAGCTTCTTCTGCTTCTGAAGTCAACAGAACCAGGTATATTTAGGGGGAGAGTGCACATCATCCTTTTTCTCCAAGAATACCACCTGCACGCTGCGCCGCGTACGGTACATACACGTGGTATAACATAACATAATATCACGCCTCGTATTCCCCGAAGGGTTCGGCAGATGTGTTTTTAGTACACCCTCGTTTCGCCAGTTATGTTTAAGTCCCATGTAATAGGGGGCGAGCTTATTGTCATTAACCGGGCACAAATCCGGACTCCGGGCTGCTACTGAGAAATTCCTAATAGAAAAACCCAATAACACTTTGCCCGACCTGGGGATCGAACCCAGGACCCTATGCTCAGCAGTCGCGCTTGCAGCCATTAGACCAACAAGGTAGTCAAGCAGTGGTATATGCTTACGAAAGTCCGTCGACCAACTGCAATGCATGATGAGTTTTAGCAATACCTCCCACCTGGGATAGTCTTCTAAAAGACTACTATAAAGGTCTCCCAGGTACCAATGTTTAAAGCCCTGGCTGAACAGTGACACTGCCTGCAAATTAACTGTATCCTCACCCTCAGTACACTCGAGCGCGGTGTCAGTGCGTGGCCGGGCCAGCAACAGCTCGAGCAGCGCGAGCACACGCCAGGGAGACGCTGCGTCCACGTGAGCGTGCACCACTTGCGCCGCCCACTGCACTGAGCGGGACTGCCTACAAATAGAAC
This sequence comes from Amphipyra berbera, assembly GCA_910594945.2. Classification (NCBI taxonomy): domain Eukaryota; kingdom Metazoa; phylum Arthropoda; class Insecta; order Lepidoptera; family Noctuidae; genus Amphipyra; species Amphipyra berbera. The sequence goes on along the minus strand of OU343128.1, from coordinate 14,970,922 downwards.
CGTCTGTCAGAAGAACATACCAAGAGAATCTTTATGATAGAGTCTGGCCACGCTAACGCTGCAGAGGAATTATGGCAACACTGCAAACAATAACTGTAAAAATCTTTGCATTGTCGTCATTATTCCAATCAGAGTTTGCTCTGCCGGGCTAGGTGAGTACTCACATACTTATGGATATGGCAAAGCCAACTCTGATTGGAATAATGACGACACTGAAAATATTTTTTCAACACACCTGCTCATAAAGTGGCTCTTATTGGACCGCTTTTAGGTTCGTAATGTAGCTTATTACGGACTAGTCCGGTAAATGTACCACAGATTAATGATATATGTCTACGAATTTCACTTTACATTTTTTTTTTAAATTTTAGCAAATCGTTTTTACGCCTAAAAATAGAAAAAATAAACTGTGTTAATTAAAATGTCATAAATAAACATTTCATTAAATTATTTATTTTTGTCAGCAAATTAACATTAATTAATGTAGGTGACGCATAAAATTATATTGTTTAATGTGTGACGATGGCCGACCGTCGCGCCACCCCGCGGCTTTGTTGTCACGTTTGGTACTGTCATATTGTTTCAGTACTTTTTTTTGCGCGCATATTTTCTTTCGCTCGCTTATTTTCCATCATTCATTGCATCCTGCTGTTTTCCTTATCCTTCGCTTACAATTAATTTGTGTTATAAACACAAACATAATCTGTTATTTTTTTTATATCATTTGGCCAGACTCCAGTTGTCGAATATTGTCGCTGACAGGACACTTGTAATGAGCGATGCGCACTGACTACTTACCTAAAGAGATGATGCATAAGAAACAGCAGTTGTCTCAGATCGCGGTTGTCGAGCAGCGCTACTGATAATGCAGCGGCCCAGCGTTGCAGCGCGCTGGCTAAAGCCTCTGGCGCGTTACTGCTCAGTCGCAGCGCTTGTAATATCAGTGATAAAGCTTCACGTATCATGCCTTTGTCGCACTGTATCGTCTCCGATATTAGCTCTTCTATCTGAATAAATTAAAACAAAATAATATGTTGTATTATTCTATTTCGTATTTTTTATTGTTGTGCTGGTGGCGTATTATGGCGTGTTAAAATCATTATTGTTCCGTTGTGAGAGTGAAACGGCGCTTTACGACCTACATAGCTGCGTCACTTTCTCTCTCCGGAACAGTGATGGTTTTAGCACGTCATAATACGACCCCAGGTTTGTCAATTAATAGGTAGGGTTTAAGCTTGCACCCATTTAATCCATTACCCGTATTATTGTAACCCATAACCCATTTAGGTATTCAATTGTACCATCAGTGAATCCTATAAACACAGGAATCGTTATTTTAAAGAGATATTATTCATCATCTCCCTGCCCTTATCCCACATTAGGTGGGGTCGGCACAACATGTATTTCGTAAATCCATGTTGTTAGAGGTTTTGGCTTATTGTTTTATGACCGGCCGCCTGCCTGACATCAACCCTCCTTGGGAATACTCGTTGCGCTGTCGTGCGAGTGACCCAGTGTGCTTGCTGATATTAGGCACTGGGTCCCAAAATGATATGCTTGTCAATCTTATTGCCGACAACTAAGCAGACTATGTTCTTCTTGGTGGAGTATACTTAGAGTTATAGAGTTTACAGAGATATTATTATAAAAAAAAATTGATGCTTTAATGAAAAAATGTTTGTTATTAGATTACCTGACAATATGCCAACAGCGCTTCATGTTGATGATGACAATATGAATCCTTTAGATCCCTCACGAGGCTCTCCAGCCTCAGCTTAGCGATTGGGAGCCTTTCTTTAATCAACTCAGCATGCTCATAACTCACTCTACACTCTACATTGAGACCACACTTGCACTTTTTTGATAGGTTCAAATGACGCTTCTCTATCTTCCATAGAGCGCCTCTAGTTATCTCTTCGTCGGCGAATCCGACTGCCAGTAGTATTCGTTCGCGCTCTACCGTTATTAGCGATGATCTAGATGGGAACATTTTTAATATTAATGTTAGCTAAATGTTGGAATCGAGCGGTACTTTGCGGAAATCCATGACCTATAAATATACAATAAAATATTTAGTGTTAATTCCGCGAAAAAACAGTTGATCAAGCCTGAATGCAGTATGCAGCACCGCCCTCCCGCCCGCAAATATATGCGGTCGACGAGTCAACATCTGAGGATGCCCCGTGGAGGGGCGAAACACGTGTCGTATCGGTTTGTTTTGCTTGTGTGTTGCATGTTATTAATCACACCTTCTGCATTTGCATATATTTGCGGGCGGGAGGGCGGTGCTGCATACTGCATCCAGGCTTGATCAACTGTTTTTCGCGGAATTAACACTAAATATTTTATTGTATATTTATATTAATGTTAGCTGACGACACGTTTGGTGCAGTGGCTGAGCGATTGGCTTCTGCGCTACTGGTCGTGGGTTCGATTCCCATACAGAACAAATATTTGTATGGCCTACAGATAGTTGTTCCGGGTCTGAGCGTTTGTGCATGTGAAGTTTGTGTCTGTAAACGCACCCACGATACAGGAGAAATCCTAGTGTGGGGCAAAGTTTTTTTAAAAAATAATAAAAAAAAAAGCTCTTTATTCGAAAACGAAGCAAAGTGGGGTGGCACGGTCTACACTCTTATTTAGCTCACTTGTTCTCTGCATTCATAGACGTACAGGGCACAGATACGGCGCTTACCCCACCCTGGCACAGGAAAGAATAGGTAAATGGTCTATATTCAGTCAACTCACCACCCATGTCCACAGAACAATTACCCAAAATAGGCAGATCAATACCCCACTCCGTCTATATTTATTTGGACCTATAAAACTAAAGTTATAGTGCAAAATTTACCCATAATCCCATTCTGCACTTTCAGATTTATTGAAAAGACAAATATTTACTGTCTGCCCGACCCTGGACAAAATCCGGGCTATGCCCATGTCTGCATGTAACTATGACCTATAACCCATACCAACCGGATACCAGATTAAAGCCCACAGCGACACAGGAAGCGTGACGATTGAGCAAAGATTTAGAAAGAAAATGTGGAAGTGGTTGCCCAGCACTGGGACATTTAAGAGGTTAACTAGCTCCAAAGAATCAAGATAGTTGGGAGCAGTGAAGGGGAAAAGGCAAAGTGATACAAGGTGAAATATCCTGAGGGCATTCTCAAAACTTATACACTATTCACGGAACGAAAAAATAAAATGTAAACAACATTTGACTACTTTTAATAGAGATATTTTCTATAAAATTGATGAAAAATTCGAAACATACATACTTGAATAAGAAGTGTTAAAAATAGATTAATATCACACAATTTCTTTTGGTTAGAAATTAATGTTATAAAATATTTTACAGAAAATATCTCTATTAAGAGTAGTCAAATGTTGTTTATATTAAAAATGTTCGTTCTGTGCATATGGTATAGATTTGCCTTGGCAGAAATGTGATGGAGCATAAAGTTATAAAACATTGAATATAGATTTTTTTGAATTTTCATGTTCTTAACCTTTTCTGACTTATTTTAGAGTATGCATTGTCTCAGAAAATATTTATAAAAATATCTAAAAAACCAACCTGAATGTAGACAACAAATCAACAAGTGGATGCTCTGGTCCACTCATCGGGCCTGCTTCTATTATCTCCTCTTCTCTCTCACTCATAGCCCTGACTTCATCCATCTCTTTTCCTCCACACAGCCTAATAGCATCTTCTAGAGCCATACATTTCACTTTAGGCTTACTATCTATAACTTCTTCTTGGTATGGTTCACTTTGCGGTATCTCCTCAAAGCATGGTGCTGATGGCATTATATTATCTTCTACATATTCAAATGGAGTGTCTTGTACTAACTCCTCAGTATTTACGTAAGAATCAGGTTGTACAAGTTCATATTCTTTCTCTTCTGAAATTGTTTCAGGAACTTCAGTTGGTACAGCTATCCTTTCTAGTTGATTTCTCAACTCTTTGTAACTGCCTTCAATATCTGATAATGAGACCTCTTTTGTAGAAATATTTGCATGCTCGACCTTGGTGCCTGACTGTAGTGTATTTACAATACTTTCTTGGTTAATAACATTTTTTTCTGTTATCACGTGTTCACTGGAACTTTCTTTCCCGTCTTCTCTGGTATCTTCTATTATTTCTATGCTTATATTAGTGTCAACACATTCGGTTATTTCAGAAGTGTTTGTATCAGTTTCTATAATCACAGTCTTTGTAGTTTCAGTACAGTCTGAAGAACTTTCAGCAATGTTAACAAATTCTTCAAGCAACGGAGGCTCTATAGCTATTGGGGACAGTTCTCTAGTAGCACTGCTTCTAGAATCTTTTTCCTTTGATTTCTTTTTCTGAAAAGTTAAGGATTATTAATATTGCATAGGTATGTAGTACTGAGGGCCTCATGGCTCATTACCAACCACAATCATACAATTAGCGAGGTAAAGCATTGCTTGCCCTAGTCAGTCCGTGGATGGGTGACTGTTTGTTACACATCAATACCCCTCCGTGCCTAGGAGAGCATGTTAAACAGTAGATCCCAGGTGTCATACCAATACCTATGGCAGTCGTTACAGGAAATCAGAAGCCCGAAAATCTGACTACTTGTCTAACCTTAGGATATCTACATTGCCCAGTAACTAGGATGCGGAGGTCTGATGGCAGTTGCTCCATGTAAAATACTGGTAATCACCCGGATCTGGTTAGACTGGAAGCTGACCCCAACATACCTAGTTGGGAAAAAGGCTAGACAGAACATAGGTATGTGGTATTATTTTCAACAAAGCTTGTTCATCATCTGACCCAAGAATAACATGCCCTCTGCATGTTATGGAGAATTTTAGTTTATTATAAGTATTTAGTGTGGTGTCCTATTACATTTTAGATAGTATAAGAAATGTGGTCATGTATACAAAAAAATGAAGTGTTCTCATCAGCTGTTTAGACATTAAACAGCTCGATAGACAAATAAATTCAAAATTTAGCTTGCTCATGACAGAAACTATTCTTTGCTAAGCTTTGTGCATGGTCGTAATGCCATACAACAGACTGTGGTCCCAATAATATTCATACATGAAAACTGTAGTACACCGCTGCGCAGATAGTAAATAAAAATAATCACATTCCTTGCAATTAGAATGTTTTGCTGCGCAAATTAATAGTACCTAAAAGACAAAGGAGTTGTTAAAAACAGATTTATCTCACTTACTTCTCTACGTTTCTCCTTTACCATAGTAGCCATGGTGGCAGGAATTAATATTGTGATGGATAACAAGAATTAAAGACAAATATTTATATTTTTTCTTTAGTCGTTAACATTTACAATCATGTTTTTCCCCAAAACCAAAACAGTGCTACAATAAAATCAAAACTCAATTGACAGCAGGATGGCATTAGAAATTGATCCAAGGAGGAGAAGAGATAGCAATACCTGTATGCTTCATATTTTCTTATTTCGATCACATCGAAACGCAACGATCAGCTGTGAGCTAGTGAAGTGTATTCAATTATTATATTTTAGGCGATTTTAATAAATAATCACTTCAGAAAAAAAACACCAAACTTTAAAAAAGTAAATAAGTTTAGGCGAGCTGAATCAGACAAACTGTGATTAGCTAAGCTGTTGTATTATTAATTGTTTTTATTCTTATTCTTATTCTTTATTGTACACAAAATAATAATATTTAATACAGTTCCGTTGGTAAATTCATGTACAAAGGCGAGCTTAACTCACAAATGAGTTTTCTAACAGCAAACCTTAGAGCGATAGAGAGATTTGATGTTGAGGAGAACAATTACCTAAGTGTACAAGTGTGTTTTTATTTTATGATTTTAATTTAATTTTGATTTTATATATAGTTTTACAATATGATCTTTAATGGATTGAAATAAATGATATTTGAATTTGAATTGGGTTTTTCTGAGAGTAAAATTGAATTTATTAAATGTAGGGGAGATCGGGTGCATTGATACATAGGGCACATAGATACAGTCAATTTATATCGAAAACAAAACTCGTTAGAAGAGCCGTCCGCCACATATAGGAAGGTAATCATACACCCTACACGCACACTAGCGCGGAGCAACGTTCACTCGACGATTAGCGCTTGGCACGTGTAAACCTGTTTCTGACTATCGCAAGCAAATTTTCATAGTTTTCTTTCGGATGTGATTCTACTAATATATTTAGTGTTACCTGTGATATATTAAGATATATTTTGGTAACTACATATCTGTCATTACATTATGTAAACTTTTTTTTTTTATTATTTATTGCTTTAATTTTATAAAATAATTATTCCGATTGTAGAAGGCAGGGGCACATTGATGCAAGCGCTGTCGGGGCACATTGATACGTATCAATGTGACTATTTTTTAAGTATAAAACTACTGATGATTGTTTCAGTAAATTTTAAAGAATGATTATATCTTATTGTTTAAGTATAAGACTAGTGATGACTTATTAAGTCAATTGAAGAATGATTATATCGTATTGTTTAAGTATTTTTCATGGCATATTTTATTGTTTGGATAAACTTGTTCTATTTTTATACAAAAAGCATTTATTTCAATTAGTACTAGATTAAACTTAAGTACACGTAAACTAAAAAGTAAAAAAATATGTAATTAATAGATAAATGTCATAAAAATCAATAAAACTTGTTTAATTTATAGAAATGTTACTATGAATCAATGTACCCCACATCTGGGGTACATTGATACAAATTTCAATTTTTAGTAAATAGGTTCAAATATTTTTTGTGATTAAATCTAACGGTTAATTTGACTTTGAAAAGTTAGTTGAATATAAATTGGATAGATTATAATTCTTAAATTGGATGTTACTGTCAATAGGTCGTTTTTTATTGGGTCTAAGTAAAAATCGTATCAAGGTGCCCCACCTCCCCCTAATCCTAACGTAAAACTCCTCCTTTCCATGTCCCAAAGGGTTAAGGTGACCTAGAAAGGGCCTATAAAGTTACAGGTAGAAATATAGATACATAGGTAGGTACCAAGTATGCGGATTGGCTTCTTCCATATGGCTGACATCTGTACAAATCTAAGAGAAAGAAAAATGTAGGTACTTACCTACATTTTATTTTAAGATAACGAGTACCCACTTGTAGTGTAACTAGGTTGTACGTAGTCAAGGCTTAAGAGTACGTAGTACCTACTTATTACCTTTAGGGTAGGTACCTAACTGATTACCATAAAAAGGGTGGATATCATTGTTGTTTGTTGATCATTGTTCATTCACCAAACCATTTCACATGTCACATCTCAACAGCCCCTAATCGGCCACTGCTGAACACGGTCCTCATAATAACCACCTTGATCGCTCCTAAAGGGTACGCAGCCACGATTGGTGGAACGATTGGTGCAGTTTCTTATTACTGAAGGCAGGAAGACGCCTTATGATATCCAACGTGTGTAGATGGAGTGGCCTATTCGTCGCTAGGGACCACATGAAAATAGGCCTACTAATTTCCTTCTTTCATGAATACGACCTCTTGAAGTCTCCAAGTGTCTTCTAGTAACCTACAATTCTGACATGATGCTAGTATCTAATATTTTGTTTACTATACCTAATCCTTAAACACTACGCTCCAATTTCGTTGCGCAAGCCTGCGTGACGCCCACCGTAGTGCCTAGATAGCTGCGCAAATTCTTCCTTCATAACTACATATTTGAAGAAATAGTTACCTATGTGTAAGATCAAAGTTCACATAATGTAAGTAACTTTGTACCATCTTATTTTTGTGACAGTCGCTGACTCGGCTGCTGGATGTTGAGATCTTTTCCAGCTTGAGCGTTATTAGATTAATCTGTAGGAAACTGTCATTCATCACGATTTAGAACGATTTCTGGTAAAATGGCAATAGGAAATAGGTGGTGTCATCGGTAAAGTCTTGTTGCAGATCATTGCAGCACTATCTGACTAAGGTACCAAGTCCCCCTTCAGGAAATTTGGGTCGGATATTATTACTACATTACCTATACCTACCTACTTTTAAATTTGAACATCCTATCTATCCTACTTATTATTAATATGAGCACGATTTTAGGGTGCCTCAAGGAGGAACGCTAAGTTATTGTTACACATAGTTTAGTACTACCATTTTCTAATCTAATCAATAGATAACATTAGCATAGGATTTAACTAGAGGTCAAACACCTAAGTGACGTTTCTTGTACGACGTGTATTTATTATGTCAATTAAACCTTGATTAGGTACCTAGCTACCTAGGTATTAATTATCCGCCGAGGGTTGGAGGACCTGCTGGGGTTGCGGTGCATGCTTTTGCGAATCCCGCGCCCCGGCCGAACGATCAGGAGGTGGAACACCGTTGGTTTTTAGCCGGTAAGAGTCCCGCAGACCCCTCGCCTTCCCTGGGCGAGGGACATCCATGACGATTTTCCAACGATAAAAAAAGGTGTTAATTATCCCAGCTATTGTAATCTAACCTAGCAAAAGTTTTCTGCTGCTACCCTCAAGCGAAACTAAGTACTTATGTATCTTAGTTTTAGAATGCTACGTAATTTTTGGCACTAAAACTGCCGCGAAGAGAAGCGGTACTACCCAAGATTAAAGAGCTGATACACGCATGATGGAATTTTCTAACTTTCCCGACAAATATTATTATTTACTTGACACCACAGATTAGTGATATGATTTTACGACTTGAAATTACTCCGATCTTTGAACTAAACACGCTACAAACTCGTATCGCCATGCTATGAGTCATGCAGATATGTTTAATGTTATATGCAGTTTGTAGTTCACACTTCGTAATGTAAACAGAAGCATTAGACCATCTATCTATTTTATAATGACCCCATCATTACTTTATTGATATGTAAGTATTATTTTATGTAGATTTTATTAAAATGAGCCATGCGAGAAATAATAAAAATAGATAATTTCGTCATGACTTGCACAACATTTATTATTTTTTTTATACTGAAGCCACGTCAGTTGTTATTACAATAGCTACAAATGTTAATTGTTACTGAATACATAGTCCATGACTAAATAAATGTAGGTAAATTGTGATTTTGCCAGACATAGTCCAAAGTACGACCATTAGAGAAATCCTTTTAAGCGTCAAAGTTCGAGAACAAAGACCTTAGACCTTAAAACGTAGGTAGTAGTCTACTTGATGACATCATGATCGCTGCTACTTCACACGTCATTATTATTTTACATACATCGGATCTTTAACAATGTACATACTACCTATGTGAAGACGAGTGTTATCATCATCTTGCCCTTATCCCACACTAGGTGGGGTCGGCACAACATGTAATTCGTAAATCCATGTTGTTAGAGGTTTTGGCTTATTGTTTTATGACCAGCCGCCTGCCTGACATCAACCCTCCTTGGGAATACTCGTTGCGCCGTCGCGCGGATGATCCAATCCTGGGTGTTATATAGAAATTATTTGTTTTGGCGGAAAACGTATCATTGAAAAACACAAGGAAACGGATAACTCTGGTTACTACGGCCAACTCATTAGACTAGTAATAGCAAGGCCGATTGGGAAACACCATATCGGCCCAGCTTTAACCTTCAGATATGGCCAAGTGTAATTGCATAATCCTGTTAGTTGTTAAACCCGAGGGTTGAAATTAGACCCGATAAAGGAAGGAAGATAATGAAAGCGTCAATATCGTCATTGGCGATTTGTACCTATTATTATTTATCTGCCACATGCCTTGCCTGCTTGATCCTACGGGGAATTAGTGTCTGTAATGTATAGTATAAAAGTATGTGGGTAAATTGATATAATTATACAAGGTCAGTCGGAAAGGGGTACTAAGCCGCGGGCCACCTAAAGTATCACTGATGACTATTTTAAAGCAAGTGTTAAAATTTCAAAATTCGATAATTTTTATTTGCATGCAAAAAGATTTTTATTTTAGTTTTTTCAAAAAAAATCATACCTGCTATAGTTATGAATTCAGAAAATTAATTTTCTAATCCGTGACCCCAAATATGACCTAAATTGTAAAAACAGCTGATCATAGCTATGGACACATAGATTTTAGCATATTTTTTACGAAATCTTTGAAAAGCTATTTCTCTTAAACTATCGAGTTTTGGGGAAAGTTGTAGAACAAAAGTTATTAAGTTATTATGGGTACTTTAACACCCTTTCGGCTTAGTGCCGCCTTTCCGACTAACCTTTTATATGACGTATTGAAGGCAGTTCATGTTTGAGATCAGTTGATTATATTTGAGCCTTATAATAACTATGAATTTCATTTAGGTACTCCCGTATCCAGATTGTTCCCAAATCCAAGTATTTATTAGTGTCGTTATTATTTAATACTATACTACTACTATACTATACTAGTTTTTCTCCAAATATGTTGGGGTCAGCTTCCAGTCTAACCAAACACGGATACCAGTATTTTACACGGAACGGATGTCATCAGACCTCCGCAACCCAGTTACTGGGCAATATCGAAATCCTAAGGTACTCAATACTCAATATTTATTTGCGTATTCCACAATGTTACTTAGGTGGTAGTAATAGAAAATTATGTTACAATTGTGGACCCTGTTGGGCACAGCAAAGTAGGAGAGAGGAGGATCATTATTAAATTAGATAAAATTTAAAACAAATAGAAGTTTAGTATGAAGTATAGTTATGTTTTTTTTTTGTTTTGTATGTTGGTAGATAACTTGGTTTTTTGAATTTAGTTGCTTTTATTTAATTATTATATTCTTTTTTTTTGTCCTATTTATTTAAATTATAATTATGTATTTCAAATTATATTCGGAGTTTAATAATTTATTTATTACTATATTTACCCTGTTTATCTTTTTAGAGTACTTATTTGTTTATCTATTTAAATATTAAGATTGCAAGTTTATTTGGCTTAGTTATTTAAATACTAATTTATGTACACTTACTTTATTTAATACTATCTTATAATTATTAGACTATTAGAAACTATTAGAGAATTTAATAATGTGCTAACCAATACCTACATTATTATCTATTTAGTTATTTATATTGCACATTTCTTTTAGTGTTTCCCGTATCTATTATTGCTTATTACTTTCTATAGTTTATGTATATTTTTGTACTATTATTTATTAGGATTATTATTTATTAGGAGTACTAGGAATTTAGTAAGAACATAATTACCGTAAAACCTAAACCGGTTGTCAGACTTTCGAGCTTCTAACTACCCGTAACGACTGTCGTAGGTATTCTTACGACACCCCGGAGGGACGGTTTAACATGCTCTCCGAAACACGGAAGGGTCTCAATGTGTAACGAACGGTCACCCATCTACGAAAAGACTGCGGCAAGCGCAGCAGTTGTTAATTAACCACGAGCCCCTGCTCCTCGGTATGTTTTTTTATAAAATTAAATGGAATCTCGTGGGGGGGTGGGGGGGTGGATTAAGAAACCAATTCCTCTTCGTCACCGGGCAAGCAAGTCGTAAGAGATTACGTACCTGGTACGATAATTGTGCCCGAAAAATGGAAATAAGCTCATCATCTATTACATGGGACTTAATACAAGAGGCGAAACGTGGGTGTACAGTTTCTCTTGTAATAGGAGAACACCTCGCTGCTTAACTCTCCGAGGATTACAGGCGTGAGTATATGTAAGTATTTAATTGGAAACTTGAACAAGAAAACTGTAATGAAATAAAACTTTTATTTGAAGGTACTTATAAAATATAATAAGTACCTACATATTTTAACTTTAAGCATTTTCATTGTTAAACAAATTGTTGTGCGCCAACTAAACGAAATATCACAATAATAAGTTATTATTTGAGGCCTAAAAGACGAACCCTGCGTATTTTATAACTTTGTTAAACATTTTATTCGTAATCCTAAGCTAAACATCTTATTTATACACCTTGTGTATTTATCCTAGCTTAACCAAACAGTAAATAAAGGTAAATATAAAAATAAATAAATATTCTTGTGTCTACATCGCTGCTTTCACGACCCGATTTTAATCAAATTCAGTCGGGATTCTTCGCCGCGATTCCTTCAGCTATCAAGCTTCCATCCAATATCCCCAAATAGTTCTCAAGACTGTTCTAAGATGGAGGCTGCTCTTGATATGATATGTTTTCATCTTCATATTGTAAACTAGGATTTTGTTGGGTGACAATAAATATGGGGGATTTCAACTTTCGAGGAACAGGTGATGGGGAGGTAGAGTAACTTCTCTGTTGGGGTGTGGCACTCTGCATTTTGGCGCGAAACATCACGTTATCGATTTCGTGCATTGCCAAATCGCGCTGGTGTTCGTCTAATTTTCTTAACTTCTTCGCTAGCAGCTGACCGTACAACTCATACTCGTCCATTTCGTGCTTCACGCCACCGGCGTTTTTTAGATAAGTGACGGCTTCGTCCATTCGCTTCTTTGCATAATTTAAGTCAGAAGTGTTCTTGTTTGCAGTGTTTTTCTGACATGGGGATGCTGCTTTGTTCTGCCTCCCCATTGTGGTATGTTTATCAGAAATATTAACGTTTCTGTTAATATTACTCGTGTGTTCTGGTATTCCTGGCTGAGTTGTATAATTGCCCGTATTCGTGTAGTACTGAAACAATGAAATAATTATAGTATCTACTTCTTCTTTTCGTGTGGTTAGTGACTAACCTGGTGTCAGAGTTTATGCCGCCCATGGGCCTCTGACTTGTCTTCACATGCCGTCGAGAAATATCTCTCAGGCATGCCGGTTTCCTCACGATGTTTTCCTTCACCGTTTTTAACCAAGTGATAATTATACAATACGCACATGAATCCGAAAACTCAGAGGTGCGGGCCTTGTGATCGAACTCGAGACCTATGACTTGGCTGTCCGAGGGTCATACCACAAGGCTATCATGCTATATAGTACCTACTGACCAGATCTCAATAACTTATGCACAATAATTAGCCAGTAAACATTTACTGCTAAACATGGGCTTCCTACCTAATTCATAGCTACAAAAATTCTCCCACAACTAGAAACTGGATTGGTGATTACAATATGATAATTATTAGCACACAAGACGATGTTTCTTGTCCCAAGGGGACGAGGGATGGCAACCAGGCTGACGGCCCACCTAATAGAAACTGGTTACCTGCGCCTATGCATACGTCTACAATACTAAGACAATTGATGAGTGCCTTTATGGTCTAGTGGTCGCAAGCGCCACTGGTGAGCACGGGGTCCTGGGTTCAATCCCCAGGTCAGGCAAAGTGTTATTGAGTTTTTCCATTAGGAATATCTCAGTAGTAGCCGGGAGTCTGGATTTGGGCTCGGTTAATGGCAATAGACTCGCTCCCTATTACATGGGACTTAAACATAACTGGCGAAACGAGGGTGTAATAAAAACATCTTTGCCTAACCCTTCGGGGATTACAAAGCGTGATGTTATGTTTGACGATGACTTGCCGATCTTAGAGACTAAGTTGGAAAGTCTCATGGGACAGTAATTTCGCCGGCACCAATACCATTCAAACCGGAATGGATTAGTAGGTACTGCTTGGCAGTAGAATCGCACTTGATAAGTATTTCCAACATAAGTAAATAGGTATAGTAATATATTGACAAAGCACCTAAGTACTTATAATTTATTAAATTTAACTAGCGGCCCGACCCGGCTTCGCACGGGTGGACATTTTTCCCGTTATTGCAGCATTTTTCATTTATGCTCCGCTCCTATTGGTCATAACGTGATGTTATATAGCCTATAACCTTCCCGATAAATGGACTATCCAACACACAAATAAATTTTCAATTCCAACCAGTAGTTCCTGAGATTAGCGCGTTCAAACAAACAAATAAACTCTTCAGCTTTATAATAAGTATAGATTAGTATAATAATAACCTACAATATAATTTACTTAATGTTGTTTTGATAATAAATAAACAACACATTGCGGACCACGTATAGCCAATATTTAACGCCTTGCCCAATATATTTAACCAAAGTTTGGTTACCAAACCCACTAACAAAATGGTTATGGCATTACGCAATTGGTTCCAATTTGGTCCAACAAAATAATATACCAAAGTTCTGAAGTTGTTGAAAATACAAACTTGAAAATTGATGTTTAATAAACGAAGTAAGGGCAGTTATTAATATCCAAAAAATAAGTTATATAAGAATGTTTACCTCATTTTCCAATTGATTTGTGCTATCACATTCATATTTGCCGCCAAGAAAACTCTCCATAAGAGAATAAGCGAACCAAGTTGTACGATATCCCGTTTGAACTTTCTTTTTGCCGAGGTGCATCCTGAAGGACGTCATTAAGGATTCCTTTTTCTTTTTTAAATCAGTAATTGAGCAATGTATACTTAATGATGCTTGAATTCTGAGCCAGGACTCGGAAACTTCGCTTCTATTTCTATGTAAAGGGTGTTTTGGATCCCAGAGATGTTGCTCTCTTCTATAGAGTTCCAAGAATTCCAACACAATATCGTTATTCCACGACATTTCCAATATATTTTGTTAAAAACTGTCCTAATCAGTCTCCAAAACAAGAACGAGAACGACTGAGCCCGCTTGACAGCCAATCAGAAAACGTCGCTCGTCCAATGTTTGTGTATGAGTACACGTGTGCTGGCCTCGTTCCACAAATTTTGCGATCAATGTTCGTCATTGGCATTTGGCGACCAACCAAAAATATTTGATGAAGTCCTGATGTAGATAATTTATATAAACTTAGCGACTTTAAAGTTATAATAATATAATTAAATCAAATTAGTGTAATTATTAATAATATTGTTTGTTTTATGGAAAATATGCTGTAAATTAAGTTCCGATAAGATAAAGAACATTGCCATCTCTTTCTAATCAACCACAACCCATCAAACAACAAGCTATAGCTGTCTCTCTCTTTCATTTACTGTCATATACCACCAGTGGTGTACCTATTGCATTCATTCAATTTTAGTTCCATAGTGTCGTGTTTTTAGTCGATTTATTAAACTAATTTTATTATCGTAATGCCTGTCTATCGTAAACAAATATAGCCTGACAAAAATGAGTATAAAAAATGCGGGCGCCACTAGTCATACATCATATTGATTCCTTTAGCTGTGCGGCGGCGGCGTTTGTTGAGTTTTTAATATTTTACGCATGATTTATGAATATCTTTGAGATTTAATTCTGTTATTTGCGTATGTACATATTTATTGTATCACAAACCGTAACGAGATGCTGATTGTATCTATTAATTTTTAAAACATCCAACCGGCAACAAAATAATGCAACAATATAATCTTTCGATTCGATAGGACAGTTGTCGAGCGATTCGGTAAACGAGTTATCAATCCTCAGAATAATTACCTAACTAAAGCACACACATAGTTCTAAGATCAAACCGATATATACCGATATATCGAAAAGGTTCTGAATCGTGGGTTAATCAAGAATACTTGGGGGAAACTTGATCTATAAAACATAAAACTTAATAATATGTGGTAGTTAAGAAAAATACATCTATAGGTGAACAATGTTTTTGAAAATCTACTAATTTGCTAAAACGTTATCTTTAGTTTTAAGCTTTGCACATCATTACAAGCAGCTGGAGTCAGTCACTTAGGGTTGCCAACTTAGGGATTTTTTTCCTTAATATAGGGAGAAAAATTTATGAATGAGGATTTTTGTAAGAAGGACCAAATATTCTTAGGACTCGTCGCAAGCAGGCTACTAATAAGGGTATCGAAATGGCCACATACAGGTCAATCATTATTTAAAATTTGAGCCATTGACATGCAAAAAAGGGCCGCTTTTACCAACACTAGATAACTTTAACTGAGGAATTTTGAAATGTTGACCACTTTTGTATAGGAAATCTGTCAAAATGACAAAGGTATACCTCAGATAAGGAATTCGGTAATCCAGCGTTGATATAAATCGGCCCTTAGTGATATTTTTAGGAACATAAATAATATTTCAAAACATTGTAAATTTTTTTTTAGGAGTTGGTAACTCTGACCGATGTGATCAAAGTCCAAACAAAGCGGCTGAATCATAAAATTAATAAATAATTATTCATCGTCACTCGTACAAGCGACATAAATCACGTATATATTTTCTATTTCATGATCAGTGTACTTCAGTCAATCGCTTGAATCGTATTGAACAAGTAATCATTTTAGCAGAGTTTTCGTATTGTTCGGTTTACTTACTAAAAAGTATTTCTAACTTTAATCAAAAGTTTCGTGAATTTATAAGGTTGGTGTAAAACTTTAATCAAAACTATATTTAGCTCAAAAAAGTGTAGATTACGAAATTATAACATCCATCGAGTCATTGCATTGGTGTTCCATTTTCGAATACGCTTAGTAGTAATTTTTTTTATCCATCCTTGCAATTTTCTAAACGCTATTATTGTGCTAATTTTGCAACTGCCGACATCTAATTTGGTTTGCTAACTTTATTAATGAAGGTAATAGGAAATGTTATGAATATTTATAATTTCTACAAAATCCTTCTAATTGGAGAAAATAGGAATTAAAACTTGCAAATAGACCCAATTCTTTTTATAAAAAAAAATACCAGAACTTTCCAGAATTCTTTGCCTACCTGCCACAAAAAAAATATTACCTTGTATTTTCCCATGATACAGATGGCTACAGAAGTGAGTTCCCCGTCGATGTCGCAGATGCAGTCAGTGCAGAAGGTCATGGCACTGCCCACTGTTGGGGCTGCCGTTGGACAAGTTGGAGCATTCTACACTAAAGTTAAAGGTGTCTTAATTTTTGTATTCCTGTACTGAATTTTGTAATAAGACTATATCATTCATCTAGGCTACTAAAAAGGTCATATACCAGACTATTAGGCATTTGGATAAGCAGCATTCAGAATTGAATCCACATCATTATAAAAATTTTTGTGTGGGTAGGTAATATTTTATTGATCAGAAGTGTGACAATGTATTAAGAAAATTATCAGTGCAACAATCTGAATGTGTCTAATGTTTGAAATAAATAGGTTTTAAGAACATGTTGCCTGGAATGATCATGAACTGGTCCCGCAATACATCTATCAGAAAATCAAACAGCAACTAAGAATTATGTACCTGGCCTCATGAGCGTGTTGTACATTTCACCAAAATTTAATATACATTGAGATTTACTTGGAGTATGATTTGTGTAGTTTCACATAGGTAGTTTCAATCTACCCTCATTGGTGATGCATAAATTAAATATACATATTTCGATTTAATTGTTCTCATACACTTGTTGACTAAGACAATGAGATAGTTCTCGAATATATTATATATCTGTCTACTTTTCAGAATATTATTAACAAAAAAATGGTACTCAATTATAAGGCCCCTAAATAGTTCTCAATTCTCATAACTATTTCTTATAATTAATCTCTGCAACAAAATTCACACCAAACTATTCCTACAGGGGCCCACTCCCTGCTAGAATGGGCTTTATCCACCGCCGAAGCGGGCGTAATCTGCGCAGCAAACACAGCGGCGCCCTACGTGGCAGCGCCCCTGGCGGCGGGCGACGCCAGGGTGGCCGCCGCCCTAGACGAACTGGAGCGCCGCGTGCCGCTCGTAGCGGAGCCCCCCAAGGTCATCGTGGAAACTACCAAACAGGCAGTTTTATCTAGAATCTCACCACAAATTAATAAGGTAAGATTTTTTGTTCGTGATTTATATTCTAGGACTCGCTGCGCCTGCGCCGACTGCAGTATACCTGCGTGAAAACTTTTCGTGTACCCTAATATTATTTGAGAATATTATATATTCTACTTCCGTAAATAATTTGATCTTATTTCAGTGCAATAGAATAGAGTAACATAAATACAACCCAACTTTTGCATTAACAGTATTTACTTTACATTCCATCAAATCCATTATTTGCACCACATTATTCCATCTACCCTCATTTTTTTGTATCATTTCATTAACTACCCATCTCTTGGACTAACTTGGACTTTGTCCATCTGCATTTATTTCAGCTCTCATGTTTTTGAACCTCTCATTTTACTGTTATAAGTAATGTAAATGTAAACATGCATTGTTTGTACTGAACACTGTTATATCGTCGTCAAATTTATAACAAGAACATTCCGGAACGCGGATATTCTCGTTATCTGACACTTGAGGAAGTGCTCCCATGCAGGTTCAAAGTGCAAGTGCCGGCAGGATGTTGCACTATCACTGTCGCGTCGTCGTCTATTATGTCTGCATACAATGCCGTGTTATTACATTTTATAACTCGTCATTCGTAAGCTGTTTGTTTTTAAAACGTGTTCCATACTTGAAAGTATGCAACTGCCATTTCCGTTGGTCGGAAGCGTTCGGACCGGTTCGGAGATTATTAGGAATTACTCGCACAGTACAGGTAGTCGTGTATGTACTTGTGTAACTGGTCGTTTTGTTCAGACTGTGCTTATTGATTTAATACGGTGATTTTTTGCATCTCTGGGTCCGCGGTCACCAAAATCAGGCCACCAGGTGATTGGATCAAAATGTCTTGGCATTAGGCCTATACTACGCAGTGGGTAGATAAAGGCATATTTACCCCACGTTTACACATAGGTTTAAAAACATGTTTTCTACATACAAATCTGATTTTTTTCGAATTAATAATTGCTATTACATACTTTAAGTGGCAAACAGGTATGTAGATCTTTACATGTTCATTACGTGTTGAAAACAAGTAACTATACTTTTAAAAATACCTCTAAAACAATTTGTTTACAACTTGTGTCACAACTTTTTTTGACGACGTTTGGTGCAGTGGCTGAGCGATTGGCTTCTGCGCTACGGGTCGTGGGTTCGACTCCCACATGAATCAAATATTTGTATGGCATACAGATAGTTGTTCCGGGTCTGGACGTTTGTGCGTGTGAAGATTTGTATCTGTAAACGCACCCACCGTACAAGAGAAATCTTAGTGCGGGGCAACGTTTTATTTTAAAACTAGCGACCCGCCCCGGCTTCGCACGGGTGCAATGTAGATACTAATGTGGGGCATATAAACCTTCCTCTTGAATCACTCTATTGCTGAAAACTGCATTATTGCGTAGTTTAAAAGATCTAAGCGTACAGACAGCGGGAGCGACTGTTTTATACTATGTAAAGAAGGTACAAACGAGGGGTTAGCAACAACGCTGCGCACCACAACAGCATTAAATAAAATGTCGGCTTTCTATAAATAAGTCTTTAATTGTACAGTCCCTTATTATTGACTAGGCACTGGTGTCGTTAGTCATATAACCGGTCGTTTTTGCGCCGCGGTTAGTGATATAATACTCAGTGCATTCTTGTGTAACGCACTGTTGGACACTATCTACACAACCGCTAAATCCGTCACGTTGTTGTAGCTGTTGCCTTGTGATCGGCGATAACAAGGTTATTATTAGTGATATTTCATTTGGAACTTAGTAGAAATAGTCCTCTCAAACATGGACATACTTTCTCGAAGGCAGAGATACACTTTCGTACACCAGGGGGGCTAAGGGGCATTCTTCGAAAAATATTAACAAAAATTGAGAACGTCATTAGCATCATCCCAAAGTTAAGAATGCAGATGTTTAATACTATAATTATGATAATGAAAACTGAAACTATACCGCTGCCGTCAAGCAATAAGACAAGAATAAAAACAATCTGACAATACTATAACGTTAACAACCCGGGAGAAGAATGATTTGTTAAAATAATGTTAAAAAAATTTCGAAGATTCACCCCTAAACTGCGGTCCCACGGCCTGTTTTTTTGACGGGCGGTGGGAACGTCGCGTCCGATGAGGCCTGCGGTGGCCTGTCGTCCGATCCGTCGGGAATCTGTAGGTTTGCTCGACACGGGCCGCGATAGGCCTCAACAGACCTGGCAACGTCCGGCAGGGCCTGTCAGTTTACGGGCCGTGGGACCGCAGCTTTATAACGCCGCGTTTGATGAAACATAATTTCGTTTCATATTTGGACATGTTTAGCGAAAAGGATCCAACCCACACAGTTATGAGATATTAAATTTTTAAGTTTAGACTGTATTTCTTCATTAGTTCTTTGATTTAAATTTCTTGGTTTTATTGTAATTAAGGGACAAATGTATAATATTTTACTTGTTAAAATATTATTATGTGTAGTTTGGCTTAAGAAGTTTTAGGAGTATTTTGATATAAACAACTCATGTTCGATAATTTTGTGGGTTGGATCCTTTTCGCTTAACTACGTCCATTTATAATCATAACTGCAAGTAGACTGCACATCCAGTCGTAATTGTAGACTATACAACTTCCAAATGTAGCTTGAAGGCAAATAGTTGTTAGTCAGTGCAACTGCGTTTCAACTGCCGACTGGATGTGCAGTCTACTTGCAGTTATGATAACGAATATGTTTCACCAAACGCGGCGTTATTAGCCCCCAAGTTTGTACCGATATAATTGGCGCAGTTCCAGTCTCCGGCTGCTACTGAACAACTCACACTGGTTAACATAACATTACATCACGCCTTGTATTCCTCAAAGGGTTCGGCAGAGGTGTTTTTAGTACACCCTCGTTTCGCCAGTTATGTTTAAGTCCCATGTACCGGGCACAAATCCAGACACCGGGCTGCTACTGAGAAATTCCTAATTGAAAAACCCAATAACACTGCCAGACCTGGGGATCGAACCCAGGACCCCATGATTAGCAGTCGCGCTTGCGACCGCTAGACCAAAAGGAAGTCAAAAAAAATAAATCTACAGTTAAATAAGTATTAAGTACTCGTAGGAATTTTTACTTTTAACTCATAAGCACTCAATATTTGCGGAATATTGGGTTAATAAAATTCGACTTAATTTGCTATCAACTCGCTAATAAAATAACAATTTCGAGTTGAATGCAGCTGTCCTTCTGAACGCAAATAAAAACACATTTACATACTATTCATAGCGACAAGAGAAACCGGATTTATTTTTTATGACACGCTCGTTACGTTCAGCCGTGCACCGATAAGATTACTGTGACGATGTATCGCTATCACGCGGTGGACAATGAACTGAAATGGAAGGACTTTGATACGTTTAACTATATCTTTCTGAGTACCATAATTATGTTTCTAAATAACAAATAAGGCTTAGTGAGCGATAAGCAACAAAGCAATCTCGGACCACTCACTGCAGTTGCAATCGACAATCGCATATTTTTTCGTTTATATCGGGTTCGCGGATGAGTGCTTACGCGTGCCCGTGTTCCCGCCATATGTGGCAGAGGAGGACACCGTGGAGTTTTAGTGGGTTTGAGTCCCACATAAATGCACTCTCTCCCCGTGGTAGTGCAGTATGCGTGTGCATTTCTCCACGACAAAAAAAAGGGGCCGTAGTTAAAGGCTTTGGGGCTTTAGGGCAGCAATAGATCGAGGGTTCGTCCCCTTTTGCTCAGCGATCCGGGGCACTACCCCGACTGTAGCTAAGGACCCAGGTTATTATATCGAATATTGGCCCGTAAATGTGGACCACTGGGCATTGGCTCCTGATAGACCATCGCGCCGTTCGTAATGAAATCTCGTCAGGAAATATAGCCATAAACACCGTTTGGTAAAGAGATTGGTGATGTTGACACAGTATATTCTTATAGGATGCAAAAATGCTGCTTCCATCCTTTTAAAGAGACTGCCGCAGGGCTGTATCTATAGGTTATGGGGCCAGCAAGTGAACAAGGACACCTTTATCTACTTGCTCGGAGGCCGGCGGGCGGCGGCGGGCCTTGAGCCACTGTCTCGGTTGTTACTAGTGGCTACGGCCCTCGACGAACAGGAAGAAATAATGATATACATATTTTGGACTAGCATAGGGAATTATAGACATTAAAAATTATACTGGGTGTAAAAATACCCTTAACGAAGCCGAAGTCTACGCATACTGTACATCACACTAAGTAACATACAGCAAAACTTATTGCTGGGAAATGACTTTTATTTTTTGGCTTTTAATTGTAGCGCGCAATAGAAGCGCGCGCGCAGCGGACTGTGCCTGCATTTAAAAAATGTTGATTATGTTTGTATAGAAAAATGTTTAGTAATAACTTAATATTTAAACTTAGTTTTCGTGAAAAACGTACAAAAATATGGTGACTTTGACCTTCAATATCTCCATAACCAGTCGGTTCCCAGGTATGGCCCTATACCAAAAAATCTTCGTAATGATGGGATGAATACGTGGCCTTCGGCTTCGTTAAGGGTATTTTTACACCCGATATACAAAAAAAGACAACACACAGATTAGCTTATACTTTGCCGGGAAATCGTTTCGTTAACTTTCGTTTGGCGTCATAATACCTACTAGATTAAGTAGGTATTATGACGCCAAAAGAAAGTTATCATAATATCTACGTGAGTTTGTATGAAGTTGATTTTCTGTATGTCATTATTAAGTGTAACTTATCTGTGGGTAATTTACGACTAAAATGACTTCTCTGTATATAGGTCACAGTCAATGTTAATAGATGTTCAAGGGCATCCGGAGATTAAATTCAGTGTTATGTCTCACGAATTAGGTTTAGGATTAAGATACTTAATTAATAATTATTTGTTGGAGGATTTCTATCGAAAGACTTGAAATATTTTGTAGCATACCCACATTATGCAATGCTAGTTTTATTCAAAACTAGCTGCCCGGACAGACTTGTCTGTAGTGGGAAAAGAAAAGTGTTGTTTAATTTACTATTTTCCACGCAATTTTTATGTTTTTTCTCTCCATAAAAACCTCCCTTGATAAAAAAAAATAGCCGAATTGGTCGAGTCGTTCTCAAATTTTGCGCTTAGCAACACATTTGGCGATTCATTTTCATTTATATAGATAGATAGATAAAATTGGATATAGATTTATTTGATTAAATCGCTAGTGGTTGCAAGAGCGACTGCTGAGCATGGGGTCCTAGGTTCGACCCCCCAGGTCGGTTAAAGTGTTGGGTGAATATTCGAAATTTTTTAACATTATTTTAACAAATCATTCTTCTCCCGGGTTGTTAACGTTATAGTATTGTCAGATTGTTTTTATTCTTGTCTTATTGCTTGACGGCAGCGGTATAGTTTCAGTTTTCATTATCATAATTATAGTATTAAACATCTGCATTCTTAACTTTGGGATGATGCTAATGACGTTCTCAATTTCTGTTAATATTTTTCGAATATTCTCCTTGTTACATATTAGGTTATTCCATTAGGAATTTCTCAGTGACAGCTCGGATTCTGGATTTGTGCCTGGTTAATGGCAATAGACTCGCCCTCTATTAAATGGGACTTAAACATAACTGGCGAAATGAGGGTGTTACTATACACCTCTGCCCAACCCTTCGGGGAATACAGGCGTGATGTTATTTTATGATGCTTAAATCGGTTACCTTTACACCTGCTGCAACTAATCATCCATGTAATTACCTTAACACTATCTTAATCGTTATTATATTGATTCTTAACTTTGTAAATGACAAAGTAAATCGTTATTTATAGCCAATCCCAAATAAAATAAAAAGCAATAAACATAATCCTGCCTTCACTTTCGCGCAGTCGGGTAAAACATGCTGTTTATAAGGACGGGACTAAATATAGATTTTTAGAATTGTGTTCTTTGTGAAAAACATCTGTTTACTTCAGCCATACTTCGAACTTCTTTAATCGTATGAAAGGGTTACTCATCCATACCTAATTGAGAATTGATATGTGGCCAACGTTGGCCGCCTACGTTGCTATTGGCCTATGTTGATCGCACTTTACCAAAAACATTGGCCAAATTAGAAACAGGTTTTACTTTAAAAAAAATTAGATCTACAGCTACACGTATAAGCACTAGATCGTTATCAAGTCTTTCCATATCAACATCATCATTAGCAGCCTTGTTCCACCAACTGCCGAACATGGACCGCCTCCATTATCTTTACTAATATTATAAAGCCGAAGAGTTTGTTTGTTTGAACGCGCTAATCTCAGGAACTACCTACTAGTTGGAATTGAAAAATTATTTTTGTGTTGGATAGTCCATTTATCGAGGAAGGCTATATAACATCACGCTACGACCAATAGGAGCGGAGCATAAATGAGAAATGTTGCAAAAACTGGAAAAATGTCCACCCGTGCGAAGCAGGGACGGGCCGCTAGTTTCATATGAAATGCTATAAGTAATCTTCTTCCCCAGGTATACACAGCTCGCGTAGCCGCGGAACAACGCGTGTACTCCCTCAAAGAGCTCTCGTGGGCTAAGGCCAACGCCCTGCTATCGACAGCTTACGGCCAGAAGGCCGTGCACAGCGTCGACACGGGTGCTATCTACGCGATGCAGCTGCTCGACCACTACCTACCCCCCGTTGGAGTTCAGGAGGAACCTAGCAGTGAGTAGCTTGTTATAATGCATAAAACTAACATATTACACAACACACACGACATCCTTGTACCCAGGACTTTGATTTAGGGTGTAAATCGACCATAGGCAAATATAAATAAAATCACATTCCCATCAACATAACATCACGCCTTATATTCCCATAAGGGGTCATTCAAGTATTACGTAAGCACTAAAGGGGGGTGAGGGGGTCTTTGTTTAGCTTATTTTTGATGACATGGGGTACGGGGGTGTCTAGATGATGATTACGTCAGCAATTTTTATTTATTTACTCATTTTTCTAGACTTAAAAACTGCTGCTCATGAATAACAATAAAGAAACCTGACCAGTTTAAACAAATATATACCAATGTTTACGTAAGCATAGGAGGGGGGGTAAAAGCTTTGCTTACTTTTGCTGACAAGGAGGAGGGGTAGGTCAAATATTACTAAAATTCTGCTTACGTAATACTTGAATGGCCCCTAAGGGTTCGGCAGAGGTGTATTTAGTACACCCTCGTTACGCCAGTTATGTTAAAGTCCCATGTAATAGGACGCGAGCCTATTGCCATTAACAGAGCACAAATCCCTCCGGGCTACTACTGTGAAGTTCCTAATGGAAAACCCAATAACACTGCCCGACCTGGGGATCGAACCCAGGACCTCAGCAGTTGCGCTTGCGCCCACTAGACCAACAAAGCAGTCCTATTCTCCTTTCAAAATACTTTTCGTCCGTCGCATGGCCTGTCTCGTCGCCCCCTCCAGAACCTCAGGCCCTAGACTGTAGCCTATTTAGCCTAAAACATACATAAACTCACGCCTTTTTCCCATGGGGGTAGGCAGAAACTATAGAACGCCACATGCTACGACTCTTACATACCCCTTTCGCTTCATCCACATTCATACATCTTGTCATACACGCACGCCGGTTGAGAGTACTACGCACCTGACCTTTGTGAAGAACATCACCAATAACATCGATGTATGTCCTTCTAGGACGTCCTCTACCGGCGTTCCCATTAACATCCGCCTTATAAATTTCTTTTGTTAATCGCCGTTCACTCATTCTCTCAACATGGCCAAACCACCTAAGCATACTCCTTTCAATTTTTGTCACTACATCATCTTTTAAACCGCAACTTTGTCTAATCTCTTCATTTCTCAATCTATCATTCAAAGTTACACCGCACATACTTCGCAAGGAACGCATTTCCACGGCATTAGCCTAAAATTCAAAGTCAAATCGTTTATTTGCTAGAACATGGTATGTACAGTGATCTTGCAGTGTTATACATTCCGACATATTCTGCCATATTATGCGGCGTGCAAATTTAAATGAAGTTAATAATAGTTAAAATGATATACATAAATTAATACACACAATTTTATATAATTACAAAATATGCTATATATGCTAAATCAGACCCTATGTGTACTTATTTCTCTGAAGGACATGTGAACTTTGGGACACCCACATTACTTTACCCAACAATCAATAACTACATGAATCATCGACTGCTACTGTACACTCCACGTCATAATCCCCAAGATTGGAAGACGATGGATTACCAGTGACGAAACTGACACAAATATCTGATTTCTGACAAAGCTTGTAGGTATTAGTCACTCTCAGTTGTGGTTGCCAACCCTTATAATATGAAACATACTATAATTTTATCCCAATCTATACTAATATTATAAAGAGGAAAGATTTATATTTTTGTATGTAATGATAAAAACTACTGGACCGATTTCAAAAATTCTTTTGCCGTTAGAAAGCTACATTATCACTGAGTAACATAGGCTATATTTATTACTGGAATAAAACTTCTTACGCGGACGGAGCCGTGAGGACACAGCTAGGCTACTATATTTATGAGTACCGAGATCTAAAATACTATATTTAGACTGAAAAAAAAAATTGGTCACCCTCTCAGAATTGAGTCCTCATCTTCGAAATCCAATACTTGATTGTGCAATTATATCAAAGACGTGTTGCACAATGTGTTTAAGAGATTACCTTATCTGTATCGAATGATAAGTAACAGGATTTAGAAACCAAGTACATTTAAAGGACAAACCACCTAATTAACTTCTAGAACAACATACCTACATGTAAACTATTACTGATTTGATCGTTACATACATACATAGTTAACTGCTGTTTTTATGAGAATAGGCAAAAACTGTAGGCTACTTTCAATTAGGTACTTTATAATTCTTTTAAATAATATGTGCAAACAAGAGGAGCTCGTGGCTACTTAACAACCGCGCGGATCATACGATTTGGAATAATCCGACCCAGCCCGACCCTAGCTGCCCCCCCCCCCCCTCAATGACGCACTAAGCCGAGGCCCGAACCCCACAGGGGGTGCCCTTAGTGAACGGTCATTTAATTTATATCCTTGGTTTGTAAGCCCTGTACGATTTGGAAGGTTAAGCTGCATTTATCGCGGTCAGTCCGTCGATGGGTGACCGGCTACACGAGACCCCTCCATACCTCGGAGAGCACGTTAAACCGTAGGTCCCGGGTATCATACGCTGATATTATGCACTGGGTCCCAAAATGATATGCTTGTCAGTCTTATTGCCGACAACTAAGCAGGCTGTGTTCTTCTTGGTGGAGTATACTATTTTTCCAAGATAATGCGTTAAAATGCATACACCTACTACATACGGTGTGCCATAGGTACACTAACCTCTTTCTAGGTTATCTCACAAATAAACAACATACTAACTTAGTTTTAAGTGCATGTCAACTTAAGTAGTTAGCTGAACTGAGTTGACGTCATCGTACGAATGTAATGGTTTGTTAATTGTAGACGAAATTGTAGCGTCGAAAGACGACCCGGCGCTGCACACGGTGCAGACTGTTGGACGACTGAGCGCCGTCGCCGCGCGCCGCGTGTGGGCCAACCTCGCCTCCAAAGTCAACGAGCTCAGGAATTCAGGTAATTAGCCTATTTTTTTTTTAAATCTGTGTTTGGCCAGACTGGCAGCGCGGTGCGGGGAGCGGCGCGGGTGCGGGAACGCGCGCGATTTACCTGTCCGCAGTGGAGCGCGGCTTCGTTCTGAGCATTGTCGTATCCAGTGTTTGTCAAAATATCATATGGATGAAGAAGACTTATTCTTACTAAAAAACGATGTTTCGACATCCACAGTGCAGATCGTGCTTGAATAGCACTTATTAATTCTTCAACATTTAATTTTGAAGACGCCATCACAACAACGCGCGTGGTCAGCTTGAACTAGTTTGAGACCCCCGCTAGCGCGGGTTGTCGCTTGCCGCCCGCGCTCTCACTGCGGCCACTTGTATGAACGAGCTGTGGCGTGAGCTACCCGCGCGCTTCCCGCGCCCGCGTGCCCACTATGGACACTCAAATGAAGTTCTTCTGTTTGAACTCGCCGCACCGCGCCCGCATTTGCAGTCTGGCCAAAGGCTAGATTTTAACTGAATATCTTCATAGGTTTACATAACATCACGCCTGTATACCCCGAAAAGTTAGGCAGAGGTGTATAATAACACCCTCATTTCACCGTTATGTTTAAGTCCCACGTAATAGGGGGCAAGCCTGTTGCCATTAACCGGGCACAAATCCAAACTATGGGCTGCTACTGAGGAATTCCAGACGGAAAAACCCAATAACAACCCAATAACTTGGGGATTGAACCAAGGACCTCACGATCAACAGTCGCGCTTGCCACCCCTAGATCAACGAGGCCGTGCATAGCTTTACTGGTATTAAGTTCAGCTGCATGCTGTTGATTGATTGAATCACAGCTGGCTTTACCTAGATAGTAAATAAATAATTATATTTTTTGGTTACAAAAAGAAACTAAGGCAAAATAACTTCGCAATTCTTTGTATTTTATCTTTTTGTCATTATGTTTTTTTCAATAAATCATAATAATGATAAAATTCAAAACTGCGTAGGTATTATAAATAATCATGCACGTAAACTTACTTTATCAAAAGGCACGCAATTCTGTTGTTCAAAACAATACATATGCTAAAAGTTCTAATTCTGGCATTTATGTTTTGCGATAAACTCACAAATAGCCTTTCAAATAAGCAAATCAATATTTCTTCGAAACAAATTCACCTTCTTTGACCTTGAGCTTGCAAATTGTATTATTACTAGCGACCCGCCCCGGCTTCGCACAGGTGCTAATGTGGGGTATATGAACCTTCCTCTTGAATCACTCTATCTATTAAACAAAACCGCATCAAAATCCGTTGCGTAGTTTCAAAGATCTAAGCATACATAGGGACAGACAGACAGCGGGAGCGACTTTGTTTTATGCTATGTAAAGAAGATAATACAACTCAATCTTATCACGTCACGCCACCGTTATCAACGATATGATTATTCCAGGTGTCGAACTGGATGTGCGTCGTTACCTCACTGCCTTGCTAGCTGCCCTGCACCTGGCCAACGTGACCAGCCAGCAGCAACAGAGGGAGACAGAAGAACAGGAGAAAGAGAAGCCGCAAGACGCAGAACCTGCGCCTCCCGTCCCCACCCCCCCCAAGAACTCCTCGGACTCAGCCCCCACCACCGCCAACCAAGTCAAGTCGACACCAGAGTCCAAGTCTACGGAAACATCTAATAATAACTAACTTGCATATTTTTTATATTTAATATTGTTTCGTATCTTGTAAGTTGCACACAGGATGTTATTTTTAGCGCCTCGCTTGCATTTTTATGGTGCGCAATAAACGCATCACTTCTTATTTTGCGATGCGAAATGAGGTCGTTAAACATTCACTTCGCAATGTACGCCGGTATCGCACGGCCGCTGCGTTTATAATAACATCCTGCTTGTCCTTAGAGTTTAGGTATTCCGCCACAATGCTGGTATACGTATAGGCTATACCTCCATTGTTATGGCGCTTTTAATTAAGTGAAATCATTTAATGTATTTCTATTTATCAAAGACTGTCAATATGTCTTCATTTTTGTAATATTTATCGCTTTTATACGGCATATTGTAATGATAATATTTTGTATCGTGTAGCGAGTTTTGAATCGTATTATAATAAAAGATTTTATATTGAAATAAAACGACGTTTGATTCTTAAATATTACTTTAATACGCAATATATTCCAAAGAGAATGTCATTTGTTTGATTCTTAGGCCTCTTGATATTTGTAGATATGAAACTTGTGATATGAGAATAGAGTCTGACGTAAGACTTCGGAATTTAAACATTCGCACAAATATTTATCTTTTACATCATAAATACTGTAAAGTTTACAAATGTAGAAATGTATACAAATGATCTGGAATCGAACAGTCTTCTGAACATCGCGAGTTAGTGCCGCCGATATCAACACCAAGCTATTATTACATAGAGGTAAAAAGATTTGATTATGTTTAAAAGCTAATCCCACAATTCCAGCTAAGTCCAAAGTTACTTATTACAATACATATTTGTCTAACATCGGTAATATTGCAGTCTATCCTATAGGAATATAAGTGGAGGGCTATTTTTGCAACATTCACTGGTAAATTTGATAAATGTAACTGGTAATAATATATGTATACATTTTCTGCTCTGCCCTACTCAATGAGGAACGAATAACAATCATAAGCGAAATTCTAAAATATGTATGAAAATATAAGTATGTATGCTTCTTTTGGCACAAACTATTATTACATGTGTTGCCACAGTTACATGGATTCAGTGGCAAAACTAGATTCACGACTAACATTATGTCGCTTCCATACGTACCTACATATTTATATTTAGTAAAAATATAACTAAAAGCGGTGCGATTCACGAAAAAATATAACTAAATTAAGTACATAGTAGTTGCCACATATGTAAGTGTAATTATGCGTTAACAACCTTGCTTTGAAATGCTTTTTATTTAAATAACTAATTATCAAATAAGCTACAAAATGAATAGCATAATATGGAAACTAAACTACAGAACAATTACTATGCAGTTATAGATGTAGATTCTGTAGCGCAGTTTGACGGGACTAAACTAAACTAAGGGTGTTTGTCTCTTTCTGTTTCAATAGAAAAAGAAAGTGACAGTTGCGTTTAGTCTAGTTTAGTACTGTCAAAATGTGCTATAGAATCGACAGTAATACAATTTAAATAATTATCTGTTTCACAAGACCTGATTACAACGGTTTTTTTAAATAAACAAATATACGATCGCTATTCCATTGAAATTCAGTATAATTCTGTAACATATTTTACATATTTCTATTCACGTACAACGCAACCTTAGATGAACCTAACAGTGATATCGACAATATCATAAAGAGGTTTAATATAATATTCTAATATCAAAATGCATGACGTTACAATGTTCTACGTTGTTGCTACGTATGCGTGTTGCGGTGCGGTCGGTGCGTGCGTGGCGTCGGCGCAGCATGTTACCCGAGCCCGTGGTCCTCGAAGAAGCCCTGGGGCGTCTCCTCCTGCAACAAGGGTTATCACTGAGCCATTGTCGCTCGTGGCCGCGTTAGACCGAGCAATCGCTTTTCGGTTATCTACAATTTAATTTTGATTGATGTTTCCGATATAATATAATTTTATTTCACCCAATTGGTTTTACTATCAAGGCATTGTTTTTAAAAATTAACTATCATTTGGAATACTATGTGTAGGTACGTCTTATAAAGACCAAACTTGAAAGTCCACTAGTCATCTATAGGTATAATAACATGCTTATTTTAGTCATTCTTCTAAAAAAGGTACCTCATTAATGAAAGTAAAAATTATATAACATGTAAAATATATTTTATTAGAAATATTTTATTTTATCACATAGACATATTAAAATGTATCATGAAACTGAATATTATCACAATAGAGATAAATACACTTTATTGCACAAAAATCTTGGATTATGTTATTAAAATCTGCGTCACAAAATGTTAAGTCTAAGATAAATTTTATCAAAAAGGTTTTCTTATCCTTAAGTAATATGATAAAAATAATTTATAAAATTGAAAAAAAAAAACTCAAAGAAACGATAACTCAGACATGTAACCGTGTATAACCATAGACTGAATCGATAAAAAAGTATTCAGAAACTTTACAACTATGTTACAAATTCTAAATTTTATTATTAAATTCAAGTCAATAATTACTACAACTCAACGTCGACCGTGTCAGTAGAAAACTTATAAAACTAATAAACGCCCGTAATGGCGTTTTAATTGGCCTATTGTGTACTAACCAAGTAAATAGGAATAAATTAATCAAATTCGTAATGTCCAGTCAACAGACCGTATATCTTAATAAATTCTTTCAAATTAAATTAAGCAAATAATAATTTCAATCTAAGTTAAATATGATTTAGGACTCAACAAATAATCATAAAATTATAATACTTTAACAGAACAATAAAAATAGACAAACTTCAAAACAAAGATATAACACTAACTAAAGACAAAAAATATCTAACAAATAGTGGTTTCTTAAATTTTAAGGGATCCTTTCAAAATTTGCAATTTATTAAAACTGAAATACATTTCAAAACAGTTTAAAACGACAATATATTTTTCTTGGTCCACTTTGGCCTGAAGAAAACAATTCCGTCGATACACTTATATTTATAAAATACTTACTTACCTAGATATATTAAAATGGAAATTGTATGATATTATAATATCAATCTTTAGTATCAGTCGCCCAATATTTCTATAGTAGAAAATCTACAAAATGATTTTAATTTTATGTTTAAATTAATAACTAATTTCTATAAAGTTGTGACTGAAAATTTTACTTACGACAGTCTGTGTTGCGGGGAAATAACGAAACCAGGGATTTCGTAAAATCCCTAGGCAAACCACGGAGCCGCGGATGACGTCGAATATTCTGACCGATTACTTCACCTTACTAGAAAAAAATCTAGTGATTTGACAAAATTCTAAACTATTTTTAGTGATATGCAATGGCAATTTTGACATCTTACTAAAATCGGTCTAGTGAAATGCACTAGACCGATTTTAGTAAGATGTCAAAATAAGTCTCTATGGATCATCTGTGTACGAAGCAGTTATCTTGATTAATCTTATTGTCAATCAAGTGAAACTTCAATAACAATAAGATTTTTAGTTGTGTCAATTTTTTTTGATGTTAAAGAAACTTTCGACACTTTAGTTGTTTAAAATTATACCTTTTTCCATTTTATTTGGAGCTTTTAGTTTTGCCATGTTGAATAGGGTGGGGCATAGTGCTTACAGCTTTAGGCAATTGTTTTGGTTAATTTTGTTGAATCTGCAAAAGTTTCGTACAGTTTATTGAGAGTTCAATTAATTTAGCTAGTTGATTTTAATCTTTTAAAAAAACCACTGTCGAGCTTATTAATTTTTTTGTTTTATATTAGAAACAAAATGTTCTTATTAATTTGACATCTTACTAGAATCAATCTAGTAAACAACTTATCACTTTAAAAATAGTTCAGTATATTGTCACATCACGCGATTTTTTTCTATAACATGAGGTAAACGGGTTTGAATAATCGACATCATCCGGGATTTTCTGGTATCGCTAAGGATTTCGCGAAATCCCTGGTATCGTAATTTCCCTGCGACATATACAAATTCTAAATTGATTATGTAGAAATACGATATTATATTAAAAGTTTATGGCAAATGGTTTTTGAATTCAAACATAGTTTCGTGAATGATTAAGTCGAATAGTCATGAAATGTCCTTTATGCACCCTGGTACACTAGTCTCAGAAGATTGGAAGTAGTGGCGTGCGCGCTGCTGCAGTCGGGTCTCGGTGAGGTCTAGAGAAGCCCCACCTCTCGGAGCGCCGCGTCCACTGTCTCGTCCTAACACAATCCACGCCGTGAACATGCAGCTAAGCTAGACGCTCATTTATTACTTGTGTAGTTCAAAGACCTTACCATGCATTCATTTGTATAATTAAAATTTTCTTTGTTCGTATTTTTTTATTGTTCAATCTAAATCCAAAGAGTAATATTTGTAATTAACTGTATGTTCTGCTTTTCTAATATTTTTTTACTAAATCTAGTCAAAGAGTGCTGAATATAATTTATACAGGGCCGAACTTCGAATTGTTGTGGTGCAAGTTTTTTCTTTTCGGTTTTTTTTTTGGGTCCGTAGTAAAAAATCTAATTTTAAAAGGATATTTTAATTTAACCTCAAAAATCAAAAATATTCGATAGAGACCGTAAAACAGTTTTCAAAATGATAACGCAATCGGTTTTATCTAAATATTCTTTTAAATTGAATAGTTAAGAATGTTAATATTTAAAAATTATATTACAAACGGGAAAATTAGCATGCTGTTAATATAACTGATATATCAGTAGTCCACGGCAAGGGAAAGCATTAGAAAACTTCCATGTACATTACACCTTTATGCGACCACACCGGACAGACGGGAGATCCGCAGCATGAGTTATTGAAACTATACAATGGAATATTTGGATTGTTATCAACGACAATTTACTTAAAGACTTCAGGCATCCAGCCTTCATTTAAACGTGGAAAATATGAAGGAAACACGAACGATAAAACTTAATCAATTAAAAGACAATAAGTTCAACTCGTGCTACGGAAGCTTGGGACAGGATCTCGGTACATGCAAGAAAACAGATTATTTAGTTCATATAATGTATTTCGACAACCCATTACAGTAAATGCATGAACAGCCAGACCGTAACCAAAGAGGACACTGTTTTACAATGTTAATAATACAATCATATTTTAGAATACTTGACGATTACCCTGATGACTTCATGAAGTGCTTGACAAATGTTTCATGCTAAATGTTCCATCTCACATACCACGTTTAATTAACCGAAGAAAAGGCACGGTAAAGCAGTGTCCCGATACAATGTAATCATAGTAAACTTTAACTACACATATATGAAGCAACGATATACAGATATACTATTTATAACTAACTATAATGACGCCTTGTTTCCCTATCAACTAAAAGTACATAACATCGCATGAAAGATCTATGTTTGAGATTATATATATGATTTTTCTGAGATTTTCTGTATGTATTATATACTGAGTGTGTGATAGATAGTAAATGAAGCTACTTAGCATTATATAGCCATGCGAGAGTTGCAAACAAAAGATGTAAGTTAAATATAAGTTAACTACCAACTTTATTGATTGATAGAAATAATAAAATATGCGTAGATAAATATAAAAATAAATAGAAGCGCATGCAATAAAAGCACTAAGACAAACAGAGACATAAATAGCTTATTTTAGTTCGTCATTGTCCAAGGTTGTGCGACACACATCAGTGTAACAATCCATCGTTCAGGTCCTGACCGCCACCAATGCATGCATATCACACCAAAACAAAGGAGAAAATTAGCAGAGTGCAGTGGAAGTTAGGGAAGAACTTTAGAAGCAGATTGTGAAGTAACAGCCGGCTTACGACGTGTATTCGTTAGTATGTCATAATAAAATTGAGCAAGTATATATTTTAACCCTTTATAAGGCAGAAGATTTTAGGAAAAACAATTTGGTAATTTTTTTAAATACCTAATAAATCAAAATCATTTTTTTTTAAGTGAAATTTTTATAAGTTATTAAAAAATATGTAAAAAAATGCATACAGCCAGGTTTGAAAATAAAAATATAACAAGGAGTCTTACGCGACATCTGCCAAAAAAGTTGGTGGCAAACATGTTGCCACTGCCTTATAAAGGGTTAAAATCAAATGTTAATTACTTTATCTCCTATAAATAACTTGTTATTTCGACATGACCAGTGGCGTAGATTTAGGGGGCGGCGGTCAGCGCTCGCCGTCGCTTGGCAGCAGCGTCCAGACAGTAATCACATCAGATACCTATATTGTCATCGGGACTACATAGGCACTTATTTAAGCAAAACTTCAAGTCAAAGGGACAAGTGGGAGTTGTTCAAAATAGAATTGCAAGATTGATGAAGTTTTATTTTAAATCCTTTTGCAATCAACACAGCAACAGAGTATCATAGAATTTTCACCGATTTTTAGCTTAGTTGCGAAAATAGGGTTGGGGTAGTGCTGCCAGACCCAGAAATAGAAAAGCCGGGCAGATTCATTATTAACCGGACATTTGGCCCTGAAAGCCTGAAATATTGGTTTTTAAAAGAAAAAATATTTCGCCGCTCGCTTTCGTTCGACATCTTTTGGCGGGCGGGGTTGACCAAAAGCCGGACGGGCCGGACTTGTATATCCGGTGTAAAAATACCCTTAACGAAGCCGAAAGCCACGTATTCTTCCCATTATTACGAAGTTTTTTTTGGTATTGGGCCATACCTGGGAACCAACTGGTTATGTAGATATTGAAGGTCAAAGTCACAATATTATTGTACGTTTTTCACGAATACTAAATTTAAATGTTATTACTAAACATTCTTCTATACAAACATCAACATTTACGAAATGTAGGCACAGTCTGCTGCGCGTGCGCTTCCATTGCGCGCTATAATTAAAAGCTGTTTTTTAATATCAAAAAATAAAATTCGTTTCCCAGCAATTATTTTTGCTGTATGTTATTTAGTTTTGTGTACAGTATGCTAAGACTTCGGTTTCGTTAAGGTTATTTTTATACCCTGTATATCTGGCCGGACACGACTGTAAAAAGCCGGATACCTGGCAACCATAGTTGGGGGCCGCAAATTTAGGGTTGGCCCAGGTGGAAGAAATACAGAAGACAGAAGAAAAAAGGAGAGAAGGCAGAAGGAGGCTGCGGAAAGGGAGAGGGAGATCACCTCCACTCACCCGGCCCGCAGCAGACGCACCGGGCGTCGGCGGAGGGCGGACAACGCCCTCTTCCAGCCCCCCTAAATGGGTCCAGGGGCGACGGACTTGGGGAAGTCCGTCGCCCCCCATACATCAGGACCCGAGGTGGCGGCGCGAGGTGTTCCACGCGCGCCCCTCTTAGACGTCGCGGGGGGAGTCAAACACCTCACTCCCCCCGCTACCTTGAGGAGGCCTGCAGCGGCAGGCCGACACTAGCCGGGGGTTGCGGAAGTATTGTAGATTCCCGCGACGCCCGGCGCAAGTGCGACGTGGAACACCGTGGTGGTTTTAGCCGGTAAGAGTCCGGCACACCCCCCCGTCTTGCCCAGACGGGGGATAGTCCATGAGGATTTCCCCACGATAAAAAAAAAAAACGTTGGAAGAAATACAAGCTACGCCACTGGCCATGACTAACACAACACATACATTCTACAAACAGGAATGAATACCAAGTTTTAGTACTAGTATGTCTTATAATTGAGCAAAATTACTCGTCAGTCGCCAACTGCACCTCACATTTGACTAGTCCATTACGTCCATTAACTAGCTTTAGGTAACGCGGTATTCTATAGAAGTTATTAATCTTTGTTAGTGTAGAAATGTTCTTTTATTTCATTGTTTTCATTATAGGATAAGAGTATTTTGTTCTTAATATCATACACAGTACCTAAGTTAGTAAACATTTATATACATTTAAAATTGACATTTCGTTTTTTTTAAATAAATTATCTAATATTTATTCGCATTTTTAGGCACTAATACAGCTTTTCATATAATTCAATTATTATTGATTTTAGTTCCTTATTCAATTTAGTTTGCTTGCCTATGGCATCAAAATTCTATGATATCTATGGAAAGATAGCTTCTACTAAAGATTTGAATTTAGAAGTAGGTTTTAATATCATTTTGATATTGAGTATTATTTTGTGATATGTAGAGAAAAATCTGAAAACGTATTATTCTTACGCTGCTTGATAGCATTTTACATAAATATTATTCTCTAGAAATGCAAGTATCTTCATTATTACAAAGTAAATAGTTTTCTGCCATGTGCAACAGCAATTAACATGTTTTCAGACAAAGATATCGTGTGACTACACTGAAGTTCAAGAAATTGATATGTGTTAGACGTTAGTGCTTCTTTTAAGTTAATCTAAAAGGCAGTGCTCCTACACGCGTACATTAGTGTTATAATATCTAATACATAATCAAAAGGCACTACTGAGGCCACTGTCCTATTAACTGGTCCACTTTATATACCTATGTTTTATTAATATATTTTATTAAATATTTATATCTATAAAAACATCAAGATGTATTGAGACTAGATATGATTTAATATAATATTGTTTATGGCAGTTTTTTTTAAGAATATGAATTAAATTATTCTTCTATAGTTCATTTGTTAGGAAAAGCTAAATAATATTACCTTAATTTTACCCATTTAATTACTGATTATTATTTTAACATGGCAACAATCTCAAAGGAACAAAATGAAGCACTGGTTGCTGATATCCACTATGCAAAAAACATTTGTTGGATATTTTAGGAACTACATAAAAACTGTTATAATATAATAAAGAATAGAGGATTCAGAGTAAAGGCTCAGCTTAATCAGATAACCACAAAACATTTCTATAATGGCCTCAACCTAAAATTTATTGTATAACTAAACAACCTTCTAATATAAAATAGCACAACTTCAAAAATATTTAAATTTAGAACTGATATTTTGATTGCTTATATTGCACCCACATGTCGACCTGAATACGGCCCTGCCTATTTATTAAAACCTTTTCTCTCTAACATTAGTTTGGGCTATACACTCTGAATTTTTCATGTTTTGCAAAAGGCGCGTACTTACTTTTAACAATAATATTATATTATAAATTTTTGACGATAAGATTTAATTTCTTATCTATTGAATAACATACTATAATTTATTTAGAACCTGTACAAGACTAAGGTCCGTATTACAGAACGAAACTCAAGCATTAATCTCTGTTTAAAACTAGTTTTGAGTCGACTTTTAATTTTAGAATATTCCTCAAGCATAGATTCATTGATCATAGTTCAGCTGAGTTTGGCTTTATTCTAGATCGTTACTCAGTTCGTAGATTCGACCCCAAGCAGTGATTTGATCTGTAATCAACCAATCAATTGGCTCGATTTGAGTTTTGTTTCATCCGAGTATAGATTGATTGCCGTTCTGGAATAAGACCTTTCCTCAAGTACTGGTTCTATATAAACAGTGATCAACTGATTAGAGATCAAACTGGACTTGAGGAATGTTCTGTAATATGGACCTAAAATATTTTTTTATATCTCCTGCCAATTTGATCACAAAATGTGTATATTATGTACCCGCAGTTATTAAAGCCACAAAAATTCAGTGTGAATATGTTTTTAATTACGTCCTGTGTCACCTAGGTTATTAGACAAGCTCATTATCCTGGCTACTGACCTCTTGGAGCAGATCCTGTGCAGCGATGGCCTTCAGGACATTCTTCTTGCTGGTCTCTTGCAGCTCACCACCAAGCACCAGTTCGTCCAGAATGAAATATGCCTTCTCGAAGTTAAATATTATATCCAGCTCACATACCTGGAATTAAAGAAGCCATGTTTATTTATTTTCAGTTATTGTGTGCTAATAGAATTGAGAGAGGCTCGTGGCTAATTACCAACCGCGCGGATCACACGATTTGCGAGGTTAAGCTGCGCTTGCCGCGGTCAGTTTGTGGATGGGTGACCGTTTGTTATACATCAAGGTCCCTCAGTACCTCAGAGAGCACGTTCTTAAACAGTCGAGCTCGGGTGTCATACGAATACCTATGACAGTCGTTACGGAAAGTCAGAAGCCCGAAAGTCTGACAACTGGTCTATCCTTACAATATCGTCATTCCCGATTAACTGGGTTGCGGAGGTCTGATGGCAGTCGGTCCGTATAAAATACTGGTATTCAGCTGCATCTGGTTAGACTGGAAGCTGACCTCAACCTAGTTGGGAAAAAGCTAGGCAGAGTGTGCTAATAGAATTGCCTAATATCTAATGTATTTGCTAAAATTATGGTTGTGTCAAGACATCCCAATGATCATTTGTAATAGAGATGTGCCTGAGTGGCGGCATTATGGGAGAGCGACCAGTGCAACCGCATAGGGCCCTGCGCTTGTATTAAAATACTACATTGTTATATCTATGATTATTTACTTATAATGTTCAAGAACAAATATCTAAACAAAGAAATATTTTGATTAATTAATTATGATTTCATTATATTTTTAAAGATTATTTGTATTGCACTTATCATATTATTATCTGTGATCATTTAATGCTGTTAATTTGATTTTAAGATTCTGAAATATCTCATATGATTTTAGGAAGTTAATTTTGATTAATAAACTATAATTTGACACCACGTAATTGAGTCTATTGTGATTAATAAGTATAAAAGCACGATCAGACGAATGGTGGAATTAATTGATTGTGAACCGTCGGAGTGACAACTTGTCTAGAAAAATAAAGTTAAGTAATCAAATTTATTAAATATTGGTAATTGGTAATGTAATGGTAATTATATATATATATATTTATATATATATATATTTATATATATATATATATAACATTTCTGTTGTGTGTTAATTATAATT
Organism: Amphipyra berbera; assembly: GCA_910594945.2. NCBI lineage: Eukaryota > Metazoa > Arthropoda > Insecta > Lepidoptera > Noctuidae > Amphipyra > Amphipyra berbera. The sequence goes on along the minus strand of OU343128.1, from coordinate 14,931,207 downwards.
TGATTGGTTTTATATTGAAGTCTTAAATTAAAATACTGAAGAGTTATGAAATATTATGGTTATGTAATTGAGTTATTTAGAGTAATAATTAAGTAACAAATAAATAACTGAATAATAATACATACTTACGTGTGTCATGTGTCTTATAATTAATTAATGATTACATATATTATTATTGTAAATAAATGTGGTTCGAATGTATTTGGTGTATCTTTTATGCTGTATCCTAACCTATGGTTTATCAACATACCGCACCAAAGTAACTAGCTAGGTCATCATAACCACAATAATAACATCAAAAAACAATAATGACTTCGCTACTGTATAAAATACAATTATTGAACATTTTCTGTAACTTTACCATTATAATGACTGACTTTCTTTTAATTATTCTAACTATTCTCAGTCAGTCAACTGCCTTGTTGGTCTAGTGGTCGCAAGCGCGACTGCTGAGTATGGGGTTCTGGGTTCGATCCCAAGGTTGGGTAGTGATATTGGGTTTTTCCATTAGGAATTTCTCAGTAGCAGCCCGGAGTCTGGATTTGTGCTCTGTTAATGGCAATAGGCTCGCGTCCTATTACATGGGACTTAAACATAACTGGCGAAAGAAGGGCGTGCAAAAAAAAAACACCTCTGCTGACCCCTTCAGGGAATACAAGACGTGATGTTATGTTATTCTCAGTCCAAAGAAAGGACAAACATTTTACATTTCGACATTCAATAAATTTGAATGTTATACATATCTTCCTCTTAGCCTTTTCCCAATTATCTTGGGGTCAGCTTCCAGTCTAACCAGATGCAGCTGAATACCAGTATTTTACACGGAGCGACTGCCATCAGACCTCCGCAACCCAGTAACTGGGCAATGCCGATATCCTAAGGTTAAACTGTTTGTCAGACTTTCGGGCTTCTGACTACCCGTAACGACTGTCATAGGTATTCGTATGACACCCGGGACCGACGGCTTAACGTGCTCTCCGAGGCACGGAGGGGTCTCGATGTGTAACAAATGGTCACCCATCCACGGACTGACCGCGGCAAGCGCAGCTTAACCTCGCATATCGTACGATCGGCGCGGTTGTTATTTAGCCACGAGCCCCTGAATGTTATACATATAAATATCCTTTTTATTCCATTACCTATCAACGTAGGGCCTGCATGAAGGTACTGCCCAGGTGACGTGTTAAAATCATAACCCGTTGTGAGAATGTGACGGCGCTTTACTACCTGCATAGCCGCGTCGCTTTCTCTCACCGGAACAGTGTTGGTTTTAACATATCATAATACGGCCCCAGGGCCCTGGAACTACTAACGCTACCACTGGGGAAGACTCACGTTCAACAGTGTACAGTTACAGGTTAACAATGATAAGTACTTACACTGCCAAAATACTTGTCGAGGAGCTCCACATAGCGGTGGATCAGCTCGAGGGTCAGCAGTTCATTGTCCTCTTGCTCCATCGCACAACAAAAATATAGGGATGCATATCTGTTAACAAACATGTAATATCAATTTATACCTACAATTAATTTTATAATAGTTTCCTTCTAGTAAAGTAATAAAATTGTGAAGTTGCTTGTTATCCTACATAAAAGTAAAAAGTTATGGTTTTCAGGTGTTATTTATTATAATGGTAGTTATCACAAACATCCATACTAATATTATAAATGCGAAAGTGTGTTTGTTTGTCCTTTCTTCACGCCCTAACTAAGCAACCAATCAACTTGATTTTCGGCATAGAGTTAGTTGAAAGGGTGGAGAGTAACATAGGCTACTTTTGGTCCTGGAAAAACATCATGTTAATTCCACGTGAGCGAAGCCGCGGGTAAAAGCTAGTTGCTAATAAGCTCATACCAAAATGAGCAAGACAAACTAGGAATATCTCGAAAAAATTATATCATGCCTGTATTCCCCGAAGGGTTGGGCAGAGATGTATAGTAACACCCTCATTTTGCCGTTGTTTCAGTCCCATTTAATAGGGGGAAACCCTATTGCCATCAACCAGGCACTAATCCAAATTCCAGGCTGCTATTGATAATTTCCACATGGAAAACCCAATAACACTATGCCCAACCTAGGGATCGAACCCAGGACCTCACAATCAGCAGTCGCACTTGCCACCACTAGACCAACAAGGCAGTTATGTGTATTAGTTTACATATAACATGGGACTGGTTGACTGAATTTCAAAAGGACTGTTTTTGTTGTTATACAAAGCCAGCCAGGCTTTAAGAATAAAGCATATCCTTTCCTATAAAGCAAACCCTTTCCCTGCGGGCACACCGTACACGAAACCTGCCCTGTAGACGGGCTCACCAAAAAAACGTTGCTCCCCTGTATGGGTGGCGAGATAACTCGTTTTAATTAAAACGCTTTGATACACGGAAGACGAAATAAGCCGTTTTGAGAAAATCAGTCCTGATGTGCTGTCGGCGAGTTTACTAGTCTCAAAAATGTATAGTCAATATCATCAAAATGAGGGAAAGAAGCGAAAGGGGTATGTAAGGGTCGTAGCATGTGGCGTTCTATAGTTTCTGCCTACCCCCATGGGAAAAAGGCGTGAGTTTATGTATGTATGTATGTATGTATCAAAATGAGGGTATGTGTTACCAGATGTAAATCTGCAAAGTGTGAGTAAGATTTTGCAGTATGACTTGGGCTGTCGATACATGCTTCGATGAGCCCATCTGTAGAAGCTGTTACCGATTTCGAAGCGCCGATGTGGTGATAGATAATTGTAAACGAGTTTTCTCGACCACCGTGTCTGAGAACACATTCTACAAAACGAGTTAACTCGCCAACCGCAGTGAAAGGGTTAAATTCGAAAAATTTCAATTTTGGAACAGTGAGTAACACTACAGTATGTATTATGATAACATCTAGTGACTCATTACTACACAAGAAGAAATTCTTTACATCATGCACCTTTGAATAAAGTTACACTACATATAGGCCTTCGGACCACTATCAATGTTTATGTTGTCCTCCAAATAAGAAACCATTTAGCTAGCTTGCACTCCACAGTGGGAAATCAAATCTGGAGCACAATACTCTATATTTTGTATAGAATTAGGTCATTTACCGTTTGTAGACAATTTTGACATCTTTCCACTCTAAGAAGGAACACATCTTAGGTTTTCTGGCTAGTACTGTGGTGATCAGCTCGCGAGTAATCTTCTTTTTCAGTTTGTCGGGGTGAGCCACGTACCATTTCTGCAGTCTCAGTTTGCCTTGCCGGCTGAATAATAACATGAATTGCATCTGAAACAACCGTGCAGCTTATAAAGTCAAGTTTAAATAGGAATTCAACATTAAGAAAATATTTAACACATTATACCAAGCAAAAAAATAAAGGAACATGATACTGAATTGTAGTAAGATTGTTTTGGAATATAAACTACTACAAAAGTAAAAATATTTTTTTAAAGAGGTTACATACCATTTTATATCTAAGTCACAGAATATAAGTAAAAAGGAATGGTTTATACTTATGAGCTTGAAAATAACTTCATTACATTGTATGCCAGGAAAATTTCATTAAATTAAGGTAACAATAATTAGTGGGTGACGTGACGACATGATATTATCAATAAATCAATATTTATGACGTCACTTTTAGAGGTGGATATTTACGGTTCGGTAGTACGTTTTTAAAACCGAAATCGATTAAGATGTACTCGTAGATATTGAGTAAGTACTCAACACAGAACATAATACTCAGTGAGTATTATGTTCTGTGTTGAGTACTAAGTATACCGGCATCCAAATGAGTATCGAGTATGTAGTAGCGGAGTATTCAATACCTACTCGCATATTCTAACCCAAGTAAATATACTAATCTATGTTCAATTAATTATATTCTAATATTTTGTACCTACCTATTAATATTATAGCTCAAATGATTGTTTCTATAAAAACTACTGGCCGTAATATGGTAATAGAGGGGTACTTCGCAAACGTAGTCCTGATTTTACTCATACGGAGTAACAGATACGCGTACTTCTAAATACCCGTGGAATCGATTAATAGACCGAGTATTTGGACGTACTCGTACTTCGAAGACACAGAGACAGTACGTGGTTTGCCTACTAGTACAACCCACCTCTACTCTAGCCAGTAGCTAGGCACATCACGTCAAGTCAATTAGTTGAATAGAGATGTACAGTGTACCCAGTATAACTTGGCATTTCAGAGCGGCGCTGCTTGCTAAGGCAGACGTGATAACACGTCAAATTCAATACATTTTTATTTAGTTCCCTACATCGCCGCGTGCCAAGTTGTACTGGGCAGAGTATAACTCAGACTTGAGTTACATCACTATTGGTCTCTAACTAAAGGCGGATTTACATTGAGTCACTGACTTCAAATTCAAAACAAGTCAGTGCTGATTGGTACTGGTTTTGTGTAAACATATTATATCAAGCCAGCAAAGCGCTGCTACGTCAGAATAACCACGACTAACTGACTAATGCAAATATTTTGAGTCAGTTCTCGGCGCCAGTTTTTCCGAGTGTGTGCAAGTCACTTATCTGTCTAGCTGTACTAATTTTGTTTCAGGGATTTGAGTTTGCAAGTAGTGCCACTTTGGATGGACTTCATTACAATTATTTCTGATGCTTGGATGCTTGGAGCAACGCGAGCTCTGGCGACCGTCTAATCATTACATACATTAGGATGATTATAAATAAATAAATAATTCTAAAAGGAATAATTAGCACATAGGACTGGATGAGGGTAGCTACACACTTAAGTGGGCCGGCATAGTCGGTTCAGCAGTATTTGTCGAACAACAAAGCCAACCCGAAGTAATTACTGCACTTTTTCGGCTTCATTCGGCCTGTGCCGATTGGTTAGTTCATTCGGGTCGACACATCATTCGATTCGGCAGTACTTGTGGAACGAAAAAGCCAACCCGTAGCAACTACTACATACGTTCGGCTCCAATAATAATAATTCTTAGCTTAACTAAAATTTAAGCCAAGCGGGTTGTGATTCCCGAACATTCAACTACATATATTCGGTTTTACCACCCGGCTTTGCCGATGACTGCCGACCCGCTGATGCTGCCCGCCTAGTGAAAGCCGAGCGATCTTTTCACAAACATTCATCTACATACATTCGATTTTACCGCCCGGCTGTGCCGATTAATGCCGGCCCGCTTATGTGTATAGCTACCCTGACAGGCATAGAACATAAGTATGGATCAGCCTCATTGGTCTAGTGGTTTTAACCGCAGCTGCTGTACGCGATCTTCTGGATCAATAAATAACAAATAAATCTTACGGCTTAATCAGGCGAATTAAAAGTGCTTCATCATCTCAGAATTCCGCCTAACAATGCGAGATGAATAGCTCAGATAGTGTTATTGAGTTTTTCTGTTAGATAATTCTAAGTTGCAACCTCGAAAATTGTTCCTATGAAGTAACTGGCCCATATTAAATGTGACTGAACACCATTATGGGTGAAATATGATGGTACAACAGTACAACGCGTGCATAACCTTTCGAGAAATAGGTACCTACAGGTGTATCCCTATATAGTTTTTGAATACAGATGTGACGGCGTAAAGCCGTGTCCATTCTTGCAGACATGCAGCGCACGCAAACAAGAGTCGAATACACTTTATTGCCTTTTGACTACGATTTCCACAAATCACGAAGTGAAATTATATTTGTCAGTATGTGGCGACATTTACCACGCCACATGCGAACTATGCAGCACGACGATTGTGTAGCAGAATACAGCGACAATAATGACAACTGCCTAATATGACGTCACATAATCCTGCAACCCGATATAAACAAGATTTGACACGTAGATAGTATAGGTATATTATACAACTTCCCAACATCAACCGGTGGGCAGTAGCTACCCATATAATTGTTATACTCTTTGGCAGTAGCCCGCCAGGCATAAGATCCGCCTGGTTGGAGGATCCTCCCTTTTCGTTGGAGGAACCTCCCTTTTCGTTGAAGGAACACCATATCTCGTTCCTCCACGAGTATATTGAGGTACTTATCGACAGGGTTATTTGTAAGACACCGAAAACCTCTCAGGACTATGTTAATAACTTCATAATCAACAAATTTTGTTCTATGAATTTTAAAAATTCATCATATTTTATTTCATCAGATTTTCATACAAAAATAAAAATATTTAAATTGAACGGTCTAAATGTTACGAAGTGTACGCGAAGCAAAAGAAAGCGATAGTAAAATAGCGAGGGGAGCGGGGTTAGGGCGGCGGGGGCGCTTTAGAGCGTTCAATTTAAATATTTTTATTTTTGTATGAAAATCTGCTGAACTAAAATATGATGAATTTTTAAAAGTCATGGAACAAAAGTTGTTGATTATGATGTTAGTAACATATTCCTGAGAGGTTGTCGGTGTTTTACAAATAACCCTGTATACTTCTATACTAATATTATAAAGAGGAAAGATTTGTATTTTTGTATGTAACGGATAAACTTAAAAACTAACGGACCGATTTCAAAAATTATTTTGCTGTTAGAAAGCTACAGTATCACTGAGTAACATAGGCTACGGGCGAGCCGTGAGAACACAGCTAGTGCTAGGTATATTGCTTAGAGCTCATAGTAATAAGTATATTGTATATCATATTAAATCCATGGTCGTGTCATGATGAACTCGGGTGTCATGATGGGGTGTCCACTCCACTGTCCACAAACCTCATTCTATTATGTATAGGTGTCATGCCAGAAAGCCACAGATTAATGATATAAAATCTACGACAGAAAACAGAAAGCCACAGGCTAAAAGAAGATGCAGAAGTCAGTTATGATCAAAAAGCACAAAATATAAAATACCTACTAGGTTTATATAAAATATTTAGCTTACACCTATCATGGGCCTCAAGACATCGGACAAGTTTGAGAAAAGTGTAATTACTGTATTTGGATACCCATGCCCTGTTTTGCACTCTTTTTGCTTTTGTCTAACCTTACAACTAGGTGCATATATCATAGTAATGTTAGGATTGTTGCCTACGATGGTGTGTACGATATTAGCTACGCCGGTGGGCTCCAGTTTTTTGCAGAAACATGGATTTCCAAAGTGGTACTCTCCGGGAATTGAGTACATTTATGGTCTTCTGGGTGTTTCAGTTTTAGCTACGCATGTGCTTTTATTGGTGGCTGTTTCAATTCAATTGCGAAAACTGTTTTACGTATATTTATGGTCTGTGATTGTTTATATGATCGTGAGCTTCGGAATGGCGGTACTTATATCTGCAGAAACAATAAAATCTGGTCATGTATTCTTCGGTGTAGGTTATATTTTATTGGCTACTGTATATAAATTTATTTTATTTTATTTCTGGATTGTAGTTCAGAGTCTATTGTATGTGGCAGAGGCTGAAAGAAATGTAGTCAATATTCATATAACAATAATATAAAGAATTATTATTTATATTATGAAGTCTCTCATGTGTGAATGCCATATAATTATTATGTGAGTTGAAAAATTAATACTTACTTACGGTGTTTAATATAGGTAACAACTTTTCCTTATTGCTTTTGGTATAAAAATTAAATCACATTTTTTCTAATAAGTAAAATTTATTCAAACAAAACTGTTTAATTTTGTTGAATTTGGCCCTTCTCCAAAGGCATTCAATTGTAGTCTTAGAGTATATCCCTATATAGTTTGTGGTAGCCTTCTCACATAGGATGACTGTAACGCAACATAGATTTGTTGGCAACAGGAGTTGCCAGTTGCGATGCAACTAATGTTCTAACACGGCGCGGTGCGTCTCTAATTGTAACGATTTCAGGATTTGCTTTTCAAACTCCTGGACGAATCTAATATATTTTTTTCGCTCAGATAGTACGAAATTTGGTGGCAATTTTACGAAAAGGTGCGTTGGCATTTTTGGCAATGCATAGGTGATCAGAGATGCGGTTAAAAAATTCCACCCTGTATATAAATGATTACAATACAATACAACATCTATTGTATAATAATTATATAAACCATTTTAAGCCACCCTTCGCTTGATTGAAAGCAAAACCGATGTGGGTCTAGTTAACCATTATAAACTTTTAAAAGGGGTAACGACGCCTTACCCGAATGTCCAACTTAAAAATTATAGTATAAGACTTTTGTAATTGCTATACTTGTTTTATTCATTACTAGCTGTGTCCTCACGGCTCCGCCCGCGTAAGAAGTTTTATTCCAGTAATAAATATAGCCTATGTTACCCTATAATAATGTAGCTTTCTAACGGCAAAATAATTTTTGAAATCGGTCCAGTAGTATTTAAGTTTATTCGTTATATACAAAAATACACATCTTTCCTCTTTATAATATTAGTATAGATATAGGTCTACCGGAATCTGATGGCAAATAGGGAAATAAAATTTTTTTGTGGGTAACACAAGAGTAATTTGAATAAAAAGTCTTGATACTTATAATTTTTTTTTCTTTAATTTCGTCTTCATTTCTTCCTGCCCTTATCCCATACTAGATGGGGTCGGCACAACATGTATTTCATAAATCCATGTTATTAGAGGTTTTGGCTTATTGTTTTATGACCGGCCGCCTGCCTGACATAAACCCTCCTTGGGCATACTCGTTGCGCTGCGTTGGGTGACCCAATGTGCTTACTAATATTATGCACTGGGTCCCAAAATGATATGCTTGTCAATCTTATTGCCGACAACTAAGCAGACTATGTTCTTCTTGGTGGAGTATACTTGAAGTTCCTTGACCCACTCATTCAGTTTTGCTAGGGACATTGGTTTTGCCACATCGTAACCTAATATAGCACCGTGAGCTTCTTTCATTTCTGTAATTATTATTGGTTTTTATTCACTTCCTGTAGTAATATATTATTTACTATAGACTGCAATATTGTATCATGAATATCAGCTCTTCTTACGTGAATTAAGAGACAGACAGGGTACAGCAGAGCTGACTACTTACAACCTGTCTTATTTATTTCTCATAACAAAATGCAGTTTATGCAATTTTATTGTAATGGAAAAGGAAACCTTGTTAAAATAAGTATGTTTATTAAAAATGTTTGAACAAGAAAACATTAACTTGAAAATGTATCAACTACAGTCATACTCGTTTTGACAAGTGACATGTTGACATTGCCATATGAAAACCACTATTTGTTATTAATTTTTAATGCCATGAGATTCCGGTAGACCTATAACGATGGGCATGGAAAAAATCGCATGGAAAGAATCGTTTTTCGATTGTTGATAGCTCTCGCTTCTCGCTCACCGCGCGTGTGAATTACAGAACATAACTTAGTACATCGATAAGTCGTCGATGATTCTTGATTGTGCTCGACGACCGATGACTATTGATTGATTCGTTGAGTTCTCAAACTATATAGGGATATACTATGTTGAGTTCGAGATCCGATGCGCTCGACAGCGCAGTCACACGGATCGGCGATTGTGTGCTATTCGCAATTGCATTAGCTCCGATTTCAAGAGAAAATCATTGACATGTTTAAACAATCAAAACAATCGACTTTAACATCTCGCTACCGCGCATCGTTAATTATAATCACATTACCAAAATTAAATGCAAAACGCTCAAAACCCTTCTTTGAACGCCTATATAATTTTCACAACAGAAGCTTTAAAAAATCTTTAGGCGATTGTATGCTATGCAACCACTGACCTCTATTATACTAGAGATGGAGTATTAAAATCATTATATTTTGGTTATGAAATATCGCTTAATTGATATTATGATAATAGAACGATTACTCAGTAAGTGTACGGATTCAATATTTGCTACCAATATTGATATTTAACGAACTTGCATGATTACACTATTATCGATACCAACCGATTTCTGATTTGATGATAAATGTACGAACGTATGAATTTAAAAAAGAACAAAGTATTCGCAATATTTTGCAATTTTGCATACACATGAACGCACTCTCCGCGTTATATATATGCAGTGACTGAGACAACTAACTACTATGAGAGGTCAGGGTAATACGTATTATTACACACAAAGGGTAAGCAGTAAGCAGTGACTGAGACAACTAATATGAGTGATCAGAGTTATATGTATTATTACAAACAAACGATACCGAGCGAGCGAGAACAGAACGCGGTGTGGCCGCTCCGCTGTTATGCGATACACTCCGTGCGCATATTACATAATATTATTATGACTAATACCACAAAACAGATAGGTACAGAAGTCAATCGCATGTATGTACTTCATTTTTCATACCTAAGCTCGGCGGCCGCTCTATCTATATATCTATCTCTCTCAAGCGCATGGCACTCACGTTCGCACTCACTCGCACTCTAGTCCCAAACAGTCCGAGATATCGTGTCCGTGAGCAGTGTCTATGTGTGCGTTGCTCGAGCGCACTTGTATGTAGATTGACTTCTGTACCTGTCTGTTTTGTGCTAATACTGAGTAACACTACTATTGTAGATTCGAATAACCTAATGTTATATTAATTTATGCTTATTATTATCTTACCCGTACCTATTAAGAATATATTAGTTACAATCACATCACTATATTATACTAGAGGTGCGCGAGGCCAGCGATTTTGACATTTCTTTCGTTCGGTGGAAATAGCTTTTCTTCCGTATAGTTTTTATTTATACTCTATAGTACAGGACACAGAACATATATACGGTACAGGATTTAAGCGCCAAGAGCTTCTTTGCTTCGCACGCACCGTATTTCTGTTGACGATATCCTGCTGTCAAATAATTTATGTACAATATGTACATTGATGGGTTGTTGTGGTGCTGGAACGCGGAACTGAAATCTGTCTGAATTTTGATTAATATTGTACATTTCTGAATTGATTCAATATTTTCTTTCGTTCCAGATTCTACTGTGGTATTTTTACATCAGTTGTTGACAAAAAAAAGGTTTATAAAACATAGTAAATAGCTGTAGTGAATAATAGGGATCGATAACAACATAGATTCCTTAAAAAAATGGTGAGAATTTGTTTATGCGTGTGATTTACACACTGGTATTAAACTGCTAAGTTCGCTGCTGCTCGCTTAATTCGTGGTGATTTTCTGTCCATGTAGTTCTTAATCCTTTTATTAGTTACTATACAATTTCGCCGATAGAAGCTTAATAAATATTAATATTTCTTCTGTTTATGATCTAAATACATAATTGTGTATGCTAATTATAATATAGAAATCCGTATTATCTTGCTTTTAATATTTCTTCTTTCATTAACCTTGAAAATAACAGTAAAGTTGTAGTCTTAGTTACCCACTATCTAAACACCTAAGAACTGTTTACATACATTTCAAACCCATATGGACCAATAATAAGGCTACTATTGGGAACAATTGAGGCACTTAATGAATTAAGAGATCATATTTATTCTGTAATATAAAACTGCATTAGAAAAGGTGAACAAATTGCAGGAATAGCAATGTTTACAGTAAATCATCAGCCCAGCCGTCTCCCAAATAGTATGTTGGGGGCAGACACAATATCAAAACAATATCATGTGGATGTAATTGTAGTTCGCAATAGCTTTAGCTTCTGTAAAATATACATAAAAAGGAGAATAACAAAAAATACCTGAAAATCAAAATTAGTGCTAAATGGATGGCTACAATGTTAATTTGTTGCCATCAAGGCCATAGCCAATAATTTTGTTTGAGGGGGGGGGTTGACCTTGAACAAGAAAATCAATTACAATAACGAGTGTATGCATTTTAAATGTAATTTAACTGTCTGAGGTGGGGTTTAAACCCCCAAACCCCCCCTTGGCTACGGCCTTGGTTGCCATTCATTACCAAGCCCAAAAATGAGAGGTATAGGAGTTATAGACCAAGTGTCTGTAACACCTCTATCATTAAATACATTTTTTTCTTTTTATTTTTTTTGGGGTTTTTATCTAAACAGATATGCCAACCCCATTGTGCCTTTTAACATTATATCAACTCAATACTTAAATAATTAACTCATAAACTATAATAGATGTCACAGGTCACAGGTGAAGGACTGTTATTAAACGATATAATTTTTTGGCACCTTCTGAAGTTGGTTGAGATAAAATTGATTGGATTAATCCCACGTTTAGCTTATTTAAGTGTACTTCGCTCAAAAGTGACTCCCTTTCACGCCTGTTCTGGACACATTCCATCAGCAAATGTTGCATGTCCTCAATCTGATTACATTCTCTGCAATTAGGAAATACAGCTATTTGTAACTTCTGACCACATATATTTGTGATTATAACTTTCCGTGATGTTCTATGACACCTTTTTTTTTTTTTTTTTTTTTTTCTCGTTGGAAAATCTTCATGGATGTCCCTCGCCCGGGGAAGGCGAGGGGGTCTGCGGGACTCTTACCGGCTAAAAACCAACGGTGTTCCTTCTCCTGACCGTACGGCCAGGGTTGCGGGATTCGCAAAAGCATGCACCGCAACCCCGGCAGGGATTTAACCTTTTGAACGCCATCAACAGCTATAGACGTTAAAAGAAAATGTGCTTGGACCGCCAACAACGTTAATAGCTGTCAAAAAAGTATGATGAATTTGTAGCATGGCATGGAGGGCAGTGCTCATATGTGTATAGCGTGGCATACAAAAGGTTAATAGTTTCATTATTGTCTGTTGAAGACTAAAGAATTGTTTATGATATCTTTGTATCTAAATAAAATATGCTATTTTAATTGATGAAGGAGGGCTTGGCTTTGCTACAATTTGCCACATGGTAATCTTTACTGTATATAACAAAACCACATTATATCAATGGCTATTGTTGTAGGCTTCAGGTTCGCCATCAGGAATGGCAGCAGGTTCACCAGCAGGTACAGCTGCAGGGGGGACTGGGGGGGATTGTGAGGGGGAGGAGCAGGAGGACCCTTCATCGTCGTCCCTGCACAATGAAGTGCATGAAGTTGCGAGCACACTCAATAACTTGAATGTGCAAGATAATTCACAGGTTTTTTTTTTACATATGTTTTTTAATCAAATAACTTTCCTAACTAATTAACTAAGGAGTATGTATGGCTTTACTCACGCATTTTTATATTGTTGCAAGACTAGATTCAACCTCAATTGCTGTCCTTAAATCGTGTAGTTTTTCGTTAAGATTAATCTGTTTCATGGCCAATTGGTCACTCCAACCACATCCGATCATCCTATCCTTCTTTTAAATAAAGTCCTAATCTGAGCCGTGGCTCTTGTAAGTTTATAATTTTCTGGAAGGGAAGGACCCTTTGTCTCTCCAGAGACCAAGTTACCTCTGCCAAAATTTATCAAAATTGGTTTAGCAGTTTAGCTGTGAAAATATAGGAAATAAATAGATTCACACTCACATTTATTTCATAATATAAGTGTGGATTTCGGTGTACCAATATTTAATTTGTTGACATGAAAATCACACGATCTCTTGTTGGTCTAGTGGTCCCAAGCACGACTACTGAGCATGGGGTCTTGGGTTCAATCCCCAGGCCGGGCAAAGTGAAATTGGGTTTTTCCATTAGGAATTTCTCAGTAGCAGCCCGGAGTCTGGATTTGTGCATGGTTAATGGCAATAGGTTCGCCCCTTACTACATGGGACTTAAACATAACTGGCGAAACGTGGGTGTACTAAAACACCTCTGCCGAACCCTTCGGGGAATACAAGGTGTGATTTTATGTTTTGAAAATCACATATATCAAAGTTCTTATCAGAACAGGAGTCATTGCTGTAACTGTTATCAGGCTACCTATTGTACTATTTTAAATTTTACGATATCTGTTTATGTGTAGTTAAAGTTATGCTTATTGAAAGATAAGTATAAGCAGAGCCGATTGCTATCGCACGGGAACAGACCAAGCAGTCAGTATGGTTGCTTTAACTGACTGACTGTTTATGACCAATATCGACCAAAGTTAACACTTGGGTCGATATTGGTCATAAACAGTCAGTCAGGGAGCTGGTTAAGACCAGCTCCCTGATTTCGAACTTTTCGATAAAGTGCTTATTGATAACATAGAAATCATGCAAGATCTGCTATTCAACTTTTTTAGGAAATCTAATTAGGAACACTAACTAGGAAGTTGGAAGCTAGTGATCACACTACACTAAATTTAATTTTAAATCGGACCGACGACTAGGGTTGCCACCTTTTTTTTTGAACAAATATAGTATTTTTTCCAAAAATGATGCAGAAATATAGTACGTATGTATCATCATTATGTACTTTTCCATATATACTTGTTATTGCTCTTCGCTTCGCTCTTAACTTTATGATATACTGTATTTATATACCAAAATACTGTAAGTATATACTCAAACCGCTGTAACTTTACAAATCCGATCTGGCAACACTGCTCTAAATCGTAGCGATGCGATTACACTCACCTACATCGTAAACAATTTAGGAACCTTCGGTCGGGACCTTCCAATCGCACTAAATCGGAATCTATCTAACTTCATCTACACCTTTCGATTTCCTAATTAGATTTCCTACAAATTGTATAGTGTAATAAGCGCTTTAGACAGTGGTCGAATGATTGATTTGTTATCTCATTTTCTTTCATAGTATTTTCTGAAAGGGGCCATTCAAGTATTACGTAAGCAGCATTTTAGTAATTTTTGACCCACCCCTCCCCCTTGTCAGCAAAAGTAAGCAAAGCTTTTACCCCCCCTCTCCTATGCTTAGGTAAACATTGGTATTTTTTTTAAACTGATCAGGTTTCTTTACTGTTATTCACGAGCAGCAGTTTTAAGTCTAGAAAAATAAGTAAATAAATAAAAATTGCTGACGTAATCATCATCTAGACACCCCCGTTCCTCATGTCATCAAAAATAAGCTAAGCAAAGACCCACTCACCCCCCTTTCGTGCTTGCGAAATACTTGAATGGCCCCTAGGGACTCTTTTCATGCACCCTCCAGCTGCTGTGTTATGGGCTTCACACGAGAATTAGGCCAGCCGCATTCGTAGTTTGGCGGTCAGCAAGATCAGTGTGCCATATGGGGAAAATTGGTTTTGGTTACCCTTATAATAAATGATGTTTGGATGCATAGTAATTTTTTAAATTTATTTTATTAGCAATCTTGCCCCACACTACTATTTCTCCTGTATCGTGGGTGCGTTTACAGACACAAATCTTCATATGCACTAACGCCCAGACTCGGAACAACTATTAGTAGGTCATACAAATATTTGATCCGTCGGGAATCGAACCCACGACCCGTAACACAGAAACCAAACGCTCAGCCACTGCACCAAACGTGTCAGCATCATATGAAACATCCATGGTGTTTGAACATTCATCTGATTATTAAGTATTAAACATGTACTCCTGTAGGGCTCCTAACAGGCTACATTGCTGCATAGCAGTACAAAGCTTTGCTCACAGAAGGTCTTCATAGTCGTCTTGTACAAAACTCACAAGTAAAATTGTGGTACTATGCGTGCCAAATAAGAATAGCACTGTCAAGACGCCATTTTGTACCGCAATACTCGTGAACTTCATTACCAAAGTGTAAGGTGTGCAAAAAAGTAAATAAAGAAATTATATTCAGTTTAATTATTTTTGTTCACTTTTTTGGTATTTCTTATCAATTTTACGCCAAATTAATTATACAATTATATCGTTTATTCATTCTATATACATATAGATTATATTTTTAAATATTTCTACAAAAAATATAAAATACATACATACATAAACTCACGCCTTTTTCCCATGGGGGTAGGCAGAAACTATAGAACGCCACATGCTACGACTCTTACATACCCCTTTCGCTTCATCCACATTCATACATCTTGTCATACACGCACGCCGGTTGAGAGTACTACGCACCTGACCTTTGTGAAGAACATCACCAATAACATCGATGTATGTCCTTCTAGGACGTCCTCTACCGGCGTTCCCATTAACATCCGCCTTATAAATTTCTTTTGTTAATCGCCGTTCACTCATTCTCTCAACATGGCCAAACCACCTAAGCATACTCCTTTCAATTTTTGTCACTACATCATCTTTTAAACCCCAACTTTGTCTAATCTCTTCATTTCTCAATCTATCAATATATCTATAAAATACATTTAAAAATATAAAAAATAGCAGCCCACCGGCATCGGGAACAGGGTCCAAGCTACCGGTGGTCAGGGCCTCAGAGAGAGGAACTTCCTGACAATACGTGCCGTGTCCAGAAGTACCGCTTTCTGTATCAGGCCCTTGACCCAGCTGCCCAAAGAGAGCCTCATCAGGTGTTGGTCGAGGCTCTTGGCTATTAAGCCATTGGCCGTAACGACTATCGGCACAATGACTGCCGAGTCAACCTCAGTAATTATATTATTATTATGGCGACATATTAGGGTGACCAGTAGCATTTCGTGAAGTTAATTATATATATTGGTTCATTTCTTGAATTAATACTGTTTTCAAATATTATTAAATTATCCAAAATTATCTATTTATGGAATTCAGTAAATAACATTTTATAAAAATGAATGTAAATAATAATGAAATCTATGAATAAAAAAATTTATAATTTTTTTTTCATAGTATTTTTTTGCTGGCAGTACCAATTTGACAGCTATCGTGTGAAGTTGTAGCAAGCGCGATCCTATTCTTATTAGGAACGCATAGTACTTATTTCTTGGGCGGGTACCATGTAGCAAAAGCTCATAGCTTAGGGCCAAACCACATCTGACGGAAGATACGTCGCCGAATCTTCCGTCGCGTGATTTACTCGAGGAATTTTAGTAACGCATCTTCGATCAAATGTGTTCAATATGAGATGATTGTATGGAATAGGGTATTTGGACTATAGTTTTTTTATTAGAAATTTCGAAACTGTTACAAAAATGATAAGCAACAGTGAAAAAACGAATGAAATATTTAATAAAATGCCCAAGATAAAAACGATTGAGAATTGCTCACTAGACAGAGACAAAATGACGCCACAATGACGTCATACCTTGCAAACTTCATAATTAGTTGACATTACTCCGTACAATATCCGTTTCTTGCGACAAGGACAGAAAATGCCCCCTCCACAAACTTCGCAAGCGTGTAGCTCCTCTATTTTTTCATCGATTTCAATAGTAGTCAAATGCCCTATTATGTGTACCGGCGGAAGATCGGCGA
This sequence comes from Amphipyra berbera, assembly GCA_910594945.2. NCBI lineage: Eukaryota > Metazoa > Arthropoda > Insecta > Lepidoptera > Noctuidae > Amphipyra > Amphipyra berbera. Next base: position 14,914,118 of record OU343128.1, on the reverse strand, counting down.
CGTATCTTCTGTCAGATGTGGCTTAGCCCATTATAAATCCTGTTATTAAAGCTACTGAATAATTTTCTGTGTTTAGACCAATAGCGGCGATGACGAGTTATCCGCGTTCCGTCAGCAATGGCAGCGGGAGCTGGAGGCCACCTCCACTCCACAGAGAGAGCTGCCGCCCAAACAGAAACAGATGACCGAACCTGTCACTGATGAAGATAAGGTAGGCATGTGAATAGTTGGTATAAATACTATGGATTAATGTATTGTGTAAAATTTCCATGGTTATTGACGTTAGTAGAATAAACTATGTCGGGATTTACACCATGTTTATTTTTGAGACTCCGATATTTCGGCGCAGTTGCAAGCGCCATGATCACGGAAGAACTGTCGATTGTTACGTGCGGGTAGATGTTATTGGCAGACGAAACGGTCTACCCTCCGTCTAGTTCGTTTATTACACTCGATACCAGAACCACTGTCTGCAAACTCACTATTCACTCGAATCTGTTCTCGACACACGACACTCACTGTATCTGTACGCGAAACGGCACTTTTTTGATTTTTGTTGTTGTTACACAACCGGACTACTGGGTTCCAGACACTCGACAATTTAAACCCATCCTCACGATTGAAATTTTTGTATTTGGTAATTAACAATTAATTATTGGTAACAATCGACAGTTCTTCCGTGGTCATGGCGCATGCAACTGCGCCGAAATATCGGAGTCTCAAAAATAAACAGGTACATGGTGTAAATCCCGACATAGTTTATTCTACTAACTATGGATTAACATAGGAAAAGAGCCATACAGAGACTGCCACACCGCGCCAAGCTTCGCATGGCAGTCTCTGTGTGGCGTCTTCTATACATATCATAGTAATTCGCATGCCAAGAGTACGCTATCAACAGGCGTCGTGAATATCACACCCAGCCACGCTCTCTGTCTGACCAGGCCTTTTGAGGGCTTCTGTGATCAATTATTATTTGTTTTCCTCGCCACAGTCCTCAATGGCTCAGTTTTCAGATATACGTACATACATAAACTCACGCCTTTTCCCATGGGGGTAGGCAGGAACTACTAAGAACGCCACATGCTACGACCCTTACATACCCCTTTCGCTTCATCCACATTCATACATCTTGTCGTATATGCACGCCGGTTGAGAGTACTACGCACCTGACCTTTGTGAAGAACATCACTAATAACATCGATGTATGTCCTTCTAGGACGTCCTCTACCGGCGTTTCCATTGACATCCACCTTATAAATTCCTTTTGTTAATCGCCGTTCACTCATTCTCTCAACATGACCAAACCACCTTTTCAGATATAATAAATACATCATAATTTTTTGGTAAACTAAATGTATTTCAACCCATCAGCATCACGTAATAGAATACAGCATCTGGCACTATATATTGCACATCGAGCTTTAGAAAGAGATATTGGCAAGCTTCGGTTTTATAGAGCGTCATCTCTTTCGCACGAACCGATAAAACTTCACATAGGTATGAGTGACGGAGACAACGCTCTACGAAGCCGAAGCTAGCCGATTATCTCTTTCTAAAGCTCGATGTGTAATATTTACTGCCGGGTAGGTACTGTACGAGTGTTAATATGCACCCAAAGTTTGCACAAAACCTACTTGAGAGACCGCGTCAGTTAGTGTTGCCGAACAATCGATAGTTTTACTATCGAAAGTTTTAATTGAAAACCAGCTATTTCATCGATAGGACTATCGACTATCGATATAATCGATACTATCGATAGCATGGTTCACGTCAATATTATTGACATGCATCAACAATACCGATAGTATCGATAGTATAATCGATAGTCATACTATCGTTGAACTATCGATAGACTATCGTACTGCTATCGATATTCGCCTATCGATCGACAACACTAGCGTCAGTTGACAAAAACAAGACAGAACAACACCGTTTAAAAAAATCTTTTTTAGTCAATATCAGAACAACATAGGCACCCTTCCACAATAAAGTAAGCAGATAATAGTAACCTCTTTCAATCTACCAGGCCAAGCAGCTATTCCTCAGCGCGGTGGAGCTGGAGCGCGAGGGTAAACTATATGAGGCCATCCAGCACTACAAGCGCGCCATGCAGATCCTGCCTGATGTCGAGACGCGACTTTACGATGAACTGCGGGCCGAGTCACCAGAAGGTAACCCATAGCTTTACTTTGCGTTAATTCCATAGATCTCTTCCTCACTGTGAAAAAAGCTCTTAAACACTATGAAAGAATGTATTAAATAGATGAGATAATTATGATGACAGTATGCGCGTGTACTGAATGCATTCGGGGCCTGAGGTGAAGCTCCCCCCCACACGCCTGTAAATATAGTGCTATCCTTGTCATCTGATAGCATTAGCGTATTCCCACACACATTCCTCAGCTCTGCATTCAGTTCGCGCGCGTACTGTACATTTGTGATGTGTATGCTAAATCGAATCTGTTCTTTTTGTTTCTGTGCTGTTGCCCAAAATCAGAGTGGGAATATTAGTGTGCGCTATTTGTATGCTAACAACCCCTGTCAGCTCCAGTTTGCAGTGCGGTTTCTTATAAAAAGTCTTATTTATGTTACGCAGAAAATGACTGGGAATAATGAACCAAAAAAGATGTGGAGTATTCCAAAATAACTGTCCTTAACTGCGTTTAGTAGAACCCATCTCATAATACATGCAAAAATAATAGCCAATTGTAATGTTGTGCAGAAGAGGAGTCGGAGACGGAAGAAGTGGTGAAACCAGACAATGCACACCCCAGCGATGATGAAGATGCTGTGGAAGGTGAAGACCTGCTGATGAGGCTGCAGAGAATTTTGGCCAGAAAGGGAGTGCTGTGCGAGCCTGAACACCAGGCTAAGGTGAGCTTCTGCATAGTTGTCACATATTAAGGTAAAAGTTGTAAAACACAACATAATATCACGCTTGTATACCCCGAAGGCTTGGGCAGAGGTGTATAGTAACACCCTCATTTCGCCGTTATGTTTAAATCCCATGCAATAGGGGGCGAGCCCATTGCCATCAACCGTGCACAAATCCAACCGCCGGGCTGCTACTAAGGAATTCCACACGGAAAAACCCAATAACACTGCCTGACCTGGGGATCGAACCCAGGACCTCACGATCAGCAGTCGCGTTTACCACCACTAGACAAACGAGGTAGTAAGTTGAGAAAGTCGAAGAAAATGAAGAATAAACGCTTTTTTTTATTTCTCTAGAATTTGAAATACTGGCTGTAAAAGTCATATCCTTTTCTAATTTTGGTCCTATAGTACACCTTACCGTTCTGTTTAGGGCGCGCACATATCCTGGCTGCCGTACGAAGTGATCCTGGTCATCTTACGCTGGGTGGTCAGTTCAGAGTTAGACGCGGCGTCTCTGGAGCGAGTATCGGCTGTCTGCCGTGGACTGTACGTGGCTGCTAGAGAACCGGATATATGGCGATCCTTGTGTGTCAAGTGAGTGCTGTTAATATCATTTAGAGATAAACTACGATAACATATCCCGCCCCTCCAAAATTCAAAACGCTTCAATGTATTTGTGAAAGTATTTATGAAGCACCACCAATACTCTCAATGCATGTGTGCGCGTTGAGACAGCCGTCAAACAAAAACTACAACTACATACACACTCTTTCGTAAAGATGTGACTAAACACATTGAAATAGTAATTTGGAGTGGCGGGACATGTTATCGTAGTTTATCTCTACACCTTCTACTTTTAAGACTAGATGGCGCCGGCATTTCCTACCTGACTAGCTCTGAGAAGAAAAGCCGATGCAAACTCAGAGATCAAGGTCTCTTTTAAAGTCCAGCCATTGTGGTATAAACTATGCGAATGTAACAATGTGGGGCAACGATCTTTGATTGTCTTTGCACTGTCAAAGTCAAATCAAGTCAACTCTGTTATCGTATGCGATGCTCCTGGCCGCTGGCCGATAATTCTCGATCGGGTTAAATACTCCGTCCTGCTGACGTCATCGGCTGGTTTTTGCGGTTACCAACCCACTAACCTAGCATAATAAGTACTGAATCTTCTTTTCTGGAAAGGCTTCTTTCCAGTACCGGTAATTAAATAAGGTTTGACCTACACAATGGCTGACGTAGGACAGGTCAACTCGAACCTGCTATGGTACTTTCCTCGAAAGGCCATTCCAGACGTTGTCCTACATTGTTATACTTGCATAGTTTTTATACCACAATGTCTGGACTTTTAAAGAGACCTCAATTTCTGAGTTTGCTTCGGCTTTTCTTCTCAGAGCTAGTCAGATAGGAAATGCCGGCGCCATCTAGTCTTTAAAAATATATTACATTGACTTGTAAAAGTGTCTGTAACAGATTTATATAAAGAAATAAAAAAAAAACTTATATCATTTACCGGACCGCGATATAAACTGTTGATTTTTGGAATTGTGTTTTTATCGTTTAAATGTACCAAAAGCCATCATCAGGTAATGGTAGGTGTACGATAGTTCGTCGCTTCTGAATCCTCAGAACATTGTATGTTTGGCTGGTACTCAATCGTGTGTGAAATGATTGGAGAATAGAGGGTACTAGTTTGTCGTATTGCGTCAGGACGTGGGGCATCGACTGCGGCACTCCTCGCGCCAGCGGCTTCACGTCGTGGCGCCAGATGTTCGTGGACCGGCCGCGCCTGCACCTGCACGGCGTGTACATCAGCAAGACAACGTACATACGTCACGGGGAGAACTCCTTCCAAGACCAGTTCTACAGGCCCTGGTACCTCATCGACTACTATCGGTACCTCAGGTCAGTGACGCATTTCTTATCAGTGAGATTGTTCATCTTTTATTCAAGCTAATTAATTTATAGTCATACTAGCGGCCCGTCCCGGCTTAGCACGGGTGGACAATTTCCCCGTTTTAGCAGCATTTTTCATTTATGCTCCGCTCCTATTGGTCGTAGCGTGATGTTATATAACCTATAACCTTCCTCGATAAATGGACTATCCAACAGAAAAAGATTTTTTCAATTCCAACCAGTAGTTCCTGAGATTAGCGCGTTCAAACAAACAAACTCTTCAGCTTTATAATATTAGTATAGATTATGATGTAATGCAATCGTTTATTGCTACCGTTTACTGTCGCCTATTGATTTCAAAATAAAGATACTCTTTGACACCATACCATGTCGTCTTTCGGGAATTAAATTTTTCCTCGTTATGAAATGTACTAAACGCTACTTAAAGTGTTCAGCCTATAATAGTCCATTGCTAAACTATAGGTCCCTTCGAGAAAGAAAGTATTCGTAAAGCCTCGTGAGGATAAATGTTCCGGGACTCTGTCGCCTGACATAAAGTCTAAATGTAGGGCGACAAAGTGAGAGATATTGCCTGACGCCACTTTTGAATTTTATGTGTCGTCCGAAAGCGACGACTCCGGCGACATCGTATCCCCGACAGTTGCAGGATATCTGTTGAATAGTGTTGATGTGTTTAACACTTGTCCCGGAACAATGAGCGTAGTTTGGAACAACGCAAGCTCTTCGGGCTACTTCTAGGCGACATCTTGTTAGTATGGACGAGGAAAATTTCGTTCGATATTGAGCCCGAACATTGTAGTCAAAATCGGCCCAAACGTCCTTCGACTTGGTCTCGGTATAGAACTTCCCATAGTGGACGGTTTATTTGCTTTCTTTGTAGTATGAGTTGTCATGGTGTTGATAATGCGTGTCTGTTGTGATCAGGTTCTTTCCCGAGGGTCTTGTCCTCATGTGGACCACAGCAGAGGAGCCGGCGACCAGCGTAATGCACCTCAAGTACCGCCACGCCAAGCCTGGCCTGGGCATCATGGCTGGACACTACCGGCTCATAGGAGAGAAGGTAACTATCTTGACTAATAACCTGAGGATTTGCACCTCAGGTGGACTACAGCAGAGGAGCCAAAAACGTGCCTCGGCCTCCTAAAGGCTCATTTACACGGTGCAAGTTTCTTGAAGCAAGTCTCATGCTATCTCTGTTTTTGTCGGAGAGAAAGACAAAGATAGCATGAGGATTGCTTCAAGAAACTTGCACCGTGTAAATGAGGCTTTATTACTATCCCGACCAAATGTCCAAATTGTCCGGTTATCAGTACTGCAAAAGAGCAACAAATAATTGTGTTTTGTTTATTAATGGGTCACAAATATCCATGTGGTTATGACTCTAAAAGAACTGTACGAGTCGGTTCTACAGACCCTACCAATTGACGATGCCTACCAACATTTTACATGTTTGTTGCAGGTAGTTATAATAATAAAGAAAAACCAAGAAAAGAAGACTGCACAGATGTCCAACACGCGGTTTCGCTCGCGACGCAAGGAGATCGAACAGCAGGAACAGACTTTTCATATGGTGAGTGACACCCTTGGACTCAGCCTCTTGTACTTACAGCCTGGAATGTCACGGTGATCGATGTACAAGTAAAGCTGTTCCAAAGTCAGATCATTTTTACGAGATGCTGATAACATGAGCTTTTCTATAATTATAAAGCTTGCTTTTATTTCACACCCCAACAAAGTGTGTCAGTTTAGTTGTTCATTTCCCCAACAGGAGTTAGAGGTCCGCAGCGTACGGTCGCACCGCAACTTCCAGCTGGTGTGGCGGCGCTACTCCGTGTGCATGCGGCGCGAGCAGTGGACGCAGTTCGAGCTGTCGCCCGGCAAGTACCCGCCCTTCGCCTTCAGCCGCGTGCGCAGCTACACCAGCGAGACGCACGCGCCGCTGCGGGCCACGCACGCCTACACCTAGCTAGGTACCTACCTATCTCATACCCGCCCTTCGCCTTCAGCCGCGTGCGCAGCTACACCAGCGAGACGCACGCGCCGCTGCGGGCCACGCACGCCTACACCTAGCTAGGTACCTACCTATCTCATACCCGCCCTTCGCCTTCAGCCGCGTGCGCAGCTACACCAGCGAGACGCACGCGCCGCTGCGGGCCACGCACGCCTACACCTAGCTAGGTACCTACCTATCTCATACCCGCCCTTCGCCTTCAGCCGCGTGCGCAGCTACACCAGCGAGACGCACGCGCCGCTGCGGGCCACGCACGCCTACACCTAGCTAGGTACCTACCTATCTCATACCCGCCCTTCGCCTTCAGCCGCGTGCGCAGCTACACCAGCGAGACGCACGCGCCGCTGCGGGCCACGCACGCCTACACCTAGCTAGGTACCTACCTATCTCATACCCGCCCTTCGCCTTCAGCCGCGTGCGCAGCTACACCAGCGAGACGCACGCGCCGCTGCGGGCCACGCACGCCTACACCTAGCTAGGTACCTACCTATCTCATACCCGCCCTTCGCCTTCAGCCGCGTGCGCAGCTACACCAGCGAGACGCACGCGCCGCTGCGGGCCACGCACGCCTACACCTAGCTAGGTACCTACCTATCTCATACCCGCCCTTCGCCTTCAGCCGCGTGCGCAGCTACACCAGCGAGACGCACGCGCCGCTGCGGGCCACGCACGCCTACACCTAGCTAGGTACCTACCTATCTCATACCCGCCCTTCGCCTTCAGCCGCGTGCGCAGCTACACCAGCGAGACGCACGCGCCGCTGCGGGCCACGCACGCCTACACCTAGCTAGGTACCTACCTATCTCATACCCGCCCTTCGCCTTCAGCCGCGTGCGCAGCTACACCAGCGAGACGCACGCGCCGCTGCGGGCCACGCACGCCTACACCTAGCTAGGTACCTACCTATCTCATACCCGCCCTTCGCCTTCAGCCGCGTGCGCAGCTACACCAGCGAGACGCACGCGCCGCTGCGGGCCACGCACGCCTACACCTAGCTAGGTACCTACCTATCTCATACCCGCCCTTCGCCTTCAGCCGCGTGCGCAGCTACACCAGCGAGACGCACGCGCCGCTGCGGGCCACGCACGCCTACACCTAGCTAGGTACCTACCTATCTCATACCCGCCCTTCGCCTTCAGCCGCGTGCGCAGCTACACCAGCGAGACGCACGCGCCGCTGCGGGCCACGCACGCCTACACCTAGCTAGGTACCTACCTATCTCATACCCGCCCTTCGCCTTCAGCCGCGTGCGCAGCTACACCAGCGAGACGCACGCGCCGCTGCGGGCCACGCACGCCTACACCTAGCTAGGTACCTACCTATCTCATACCCGCCCTTCGCCTTCAGCCGCGTGCGCAGCTACACCAGCGAGACGCACGCGCCGCTGCGGGCCACGCACGCCTACACCTAGCTAGGTACCTACCTATCTCATACCCGCCCTTCGCCTTCAGCCGCGTGCGCAGCTACACCAGCGAGACGCACGCGCCGCTGCGGGCCACGCACGCCTACACCTAGCTAGGTACCTACCTATCTCATACCCGCCCTTCGCCTTCAGCCGCGTGCGCAGCTACACCAGCGAGACGCACGCGCCGCTGCGGGCCACGCACGCCTACACCTAGCTAGGTACCTACCTATCTCATACCCGCCCTTCGCCTTCAGCCGCGTGCGCAGCTACACCAGCGAGACGCACGCGCCGCTGCGGGCCACGCACGCCTACACCTAGCTAGGTACCTACCTATCTCATACCCGCCCTTCGCCTTCAGCCGCGTGCGCAGCTACACCAGCGAGACGCACGCGCCGCTGCGGGCCACGCACGCCTACACCTAGCTAGGTACCTACCTATCTCATACCCGCCCTTCGCCTTCAGCCGCGTGCGCAGCTACACCAGCGAGACGCACGCGCCGCTGCGGGCCACGCACGCCTACACCTAGCTAGGTACCTACCTATCTCATACCCGCCCTTCGCCTTCAGCCGCGTGCGCAGCTACACCAGCGAGACGCACGCGCCGCTGCGGGCCACGCACGCCTACACCTAGCTAGGTACCTACCTATCTCATACCCGCCCTTCGCCTTCAGCCGCGTGCGCAGCTACACCAGCGAGACGCACGCGCCGCTGCGGGCCACGCACGCCTACACCTAGCTAGGTACCTACCTATCTCATACCCGCCCTTCGCCTTCAGCCGCGTGCGCAGCTACACCAGCGAGACGCACGCGCCGCTGCGGGCCACGCACGCCTACACCTAGCTAGGTACCTACCTATCTCATACCCGCCCTTCGCCTTCAGCCGCGTGCGCAGCTACACCAGCGAGACGCACGCGCCGCTGCGGGCCACGCACGCCTACACCTAGCTAGGTACCTACCTATCTCATACCCGCCCTTCGCCTTCAGCCGCGTGCGCAGCTACACCAGCGAGACGCACGCGCCGCTGCGGGCCACGCACGCCTACACCTAGCTAGGTACCTACCTATCTCATACCCGCCCTTCGCCTTCAGCCGCGTGCGCAGCTACACCAGCGAGACGCACGCGCCGCTGCGGGCCACGCACGCCTACACCTAGCTAGGTACCTACCTATCTCATACCCGCCCTTCGCCTTCAGCCGCGTGCGCAGCTACACCAGCGAGACGCACGCGCCGCTGCGGGCCACGCACGCCTACACCTAGCTAGGTACCTACCTATCTCATACCCGCCCTTCGCCTTCAGCCGCGTGCGCAGCTACACCAGCGAGACGCACGCGCCGCTGCGGGCCACGCACGCCTACACCTAGCTAGGTACCTACCTATCTCATACCCGCCCTTCGCCTTCAGCCGCGTGCGCAGCTACACCAGCGAGACGCACGCGCCGCTGCGGGCCACGCACGCCTACACCTAGCTAGGTACCTACCTATCTCATACCCGCCCTTCGCCTTCAGCCGCGTGCGCAGCTACACCAGCGAGACGCACGCGCCGCTGCGGGCCACGCACGCCTACACCTAGCTAGGTACCTACCTATCTCATACCCGCCCTTCGCCTTCAGCCGCGTGCGCAGCTACACCAGCGAGACGCACGCGCCGCTGCGGGCCACGCACGCCTACACCTAGCTAGGTACCTACCTATCTCATACCCGCCCTTCGCCTTCAGCCGCGTGCGCAGCTACACCAGCGAGACGCACGCGCCGCTGCGGGCCACGCACGCCTACACCTAGCTAGGTACCTACCTATCTCATACCCGCCCTTCGCCTTCAGCCGCGTGCGCAGCTACACCAGCGAGACGCACGCGCCGCTGCGGGCCACGCACGCCTACACCTAGCTAGGTACCTACCTATCTCATACCCGCCCTTCGCCTTCAGCCGCGTGCGCAGCTACACCAGCGAGACGCACGCGCCGCTGCGGGCCACGCACGCCTACACCTAGCTAGGTACCTACCTATCTCATACCCGCCCTTCGCCTTCAGCCGCGTGCGCAGCTACACCAGCGAGACGCACGCGCCGCTGCGGGCCACGCACGCCTACACCTAGCTAGGTACCTACCTATCTCATACCCGCCCTTCGCCTTCAGCCGCGTGCGCAGCTACACCAGCGAGACGCACGCGCCGCTGCGGGCCACGCACGCCTACACCTAGCTAGGTACCTACCTATCTCATACCCGCCCTTCGCCTTCAGCCGCGTGCGCAGCTACACCAGCGAGACGCACGCGCCGCTGCGGGCCACGCACGCCTACACCTAGCTAGGTACCTACCTATCTCATACCCGCCCTTCGCCTTCAGCCGCGTGCGCAGCTACACCAGCGAGACGCACGCGCCGCTGCGGGCCACGCACGCCTACACCTAGCTAGGTACCTACCTATCTCACTACATTGCTGAACATAGTTCTCACGCTATTTCTCATTCGTTTTTTTCTCATTTAGTTGGCAAGGTGATTAACGCACAGCCAGTCCAACCAGTTGCGTTCTCCCACGCGACTTGCTGGATAATGGCTTAATACAGTGTGCTATGCTCAGAGGAGTTTAAATCTTCAAGGTCGACTCTGTGTAGGCCGGCCAATTCTCCTTTATTAGTTCTCGTAAAAGACAGTTGAAGAATTTATCATTATAATAAAAATTGTGCTAATTGAAACAGCCCAGTCCCTCTTGTTACGAGTGATGGTTTAAGTAAAACCCAGGTTTTTAATTAACCTCGTCTCTTTTGTGATATGTTAAATCTGGGTTTACTTTAGACTTGGTTTAAACCTCTCGTAATAAGCGGGATTTTTCTCTAAAGTGGAGTTTATCGTGTTACTAATATATTACGTTTCTTCCAGAATTAAACGACGAGAGACTGCAGGATGGCGTCGCGGAGTCGCCGGTCCAAAGCGAGTGATACGCATAGCTTATATCTAGTATTGCAATGTTTGTATGGGCCTATGCAACTTGCCGCTGCACTTTTGGTACGCAATAATATTAATTTAATTGATAGGGTAAAGTTATGATGGGATATAAGTGTCCAGAATAAACTTCAGAAGTGATTTTGAGGAGGCTTGGTCATTTCCCGCATAGTTGAAAGTAGAATGTTAGTAGATGCCATGATCAGAGGTTCTCGAGGGTAGACCCTGAGGCAGCTCAAGAAGGCACTTGCTGGATATTGCGTAACCAACTAACCATATTTTTTTTTTATTGGACTTATTGTTTCTACTTAAAAGTAACATGGATTGGAATAACTACGAAGACAATTGAACGAATTTAACAGTGGATTCCAAGCTAGGAATAGCTTGTATCTGAAGCCTACACGCCCTGAAGGGGTGGAGCCTATTGCCAATTTTCGGGCAGTTTAGGTTAGAAGGATAAATTGAATAGTAAAAATTGAATAGTAGTAATTGAAAGTAGAATAATTAGCCAATTGACTGGCTATTAAGGATGTTAAAGATCAGGCAATATTAAGAGGAAATGCGGTCGGCATTTAGTCCATACAAACGTATTCCTCAGTTTCCTCCTTGGATAATGTCACTAGAGCAAATATTTTTTTACCATATGATATATATCTACCACCACTATGTCCCTATGTTTTGTTATGTAAATTATTACTGAAAAAAATATTAATATCGGTCCAGATTTGAAGAAGGAAACAGGGAAATACAAAAGTACGATTTCGCCAATATTTCACAGGAGAAATCAGTCCGAGATGCAGGTGTCTCTTTCGCGCTTAATTGGGAAGGCTTGCGGGAGCGGTGGGACTGAAATAGATCGCAAAAACTTATTCAAATTATTAATATTTTGCAGCCCACGTTTCCTCTTAAGAATACATTTAAGCTGGTATTAATTGTGAAATACCGATCTTCTGCCACATTTGCTTAGACGGGAAGCTGACCCCTATATACAAGGGAACAGGCTAGAATGATTCTGATAAGCTAAGTGTAATCAAGACATATAGGATAAGTGCTATCGTAACTTTTTAGCGATCGTAACTATCCGGGCATCGCTTAAGATTGCTATGAAGCGGCTTCTATCGTAAGGTTGTCATGTTATACTCTGTCTAAGAGTTGTTTACTAGAACTTAAGTGTAGCGTATAAAAATCATTGCCGAATTAAGATCGGTTCATTTACTTGTCTTGTATGAATCGATATGATTGCTTTATTTGAATGTATCGATTAAAGAGTCTTTGTTTTAATGTTTTTCTTTTCAAATGAATTTTTATTTCAATAGCAGTGATAGCCTTGTGGTATGATCTCTGACATTTCGGATTCATGTGCGTATTGTATAATTATCACTTGCTTAAAAACGGTGAAGGAAAATATCGTGAGGAAACCGGCATGCCTGAGAGATATTTCTCGACGGCATGTGAAGCCAAGTCAGAGGTCCATGGGCGGCATACTCTGTCACCAGGTTAGTCACTAACCACACGAAAAGAAGATTTCAATGTTTATTTTATCCTTAAAAAAGTCCAATAACACTGATCGGTTTTAGCTAAATATTGTCTTAATCTAACACCCATATTCTAAGACGTCCCTCCAAAACTTACTCGACTCGACTTCACCTCGACTCAGCCTTTTTCACTACCATCGGTAGTTATAGTTGACATAACGTCCTCGACTCGAGATTTTTCCTCAGTCGAGGCAAGGAATCATCTGTCAAACTCAAGGTACCTCGGAACCTACCTTAAGGAAGGAAGTGTCAAAGTTCGTATGTAACAAAAATGAATTTTGAAGACTATCGAATATGCTTACGATAATCCTTACAAGTATCTATCGCGGCGTTATTTTGCGCGATGCAGATAATTCAAATTATGACGTAATGACTCCGTCGAGGAACCTCAAAGTTCACTCGAAATTGCGACTAAGAATACAACTTTGAAGGTGTTTTAGAGGCCTTTCTGAGTCTAGTATGAGTCGAGTAAGTTTTGGAGGAACGTCTTAGAATATGGGTGTGAATCTAATTATGGATTGATTTCCCTAGTTCTAAATCATTGTCAATTTGAAAGGACGAAATTGATGATTAGTTTTGGATCAGATTTTCAATGTATTTATATACCTACCTTTTTGTGAGATATAGGACGCTCAAAGAACATCCAGAGCCGATAAAAAAAAACCGGCCAAGTGCGAGTCGGACTCGCGCACGAAGGGTTCCGTACCATTGTCTATAAAAATGGCAAAAAAAAAACACGTTTGTTGTATGGGATCCCCCCTTAAATATTTGTTTTATTTTAATTAAATTATTTATTTTTAAAGTGAACATATAACTAAATATTCTGTAAATATGTCAAGCGTCTACCTGTTGCCGTTATCAATATCGAGCAAAAAAATAACGTTTGTTGTTTGGGAGCCCCCTTAAATGTTTATTTTATTCTGTTTTTAGTATCACCCTTTTGGTACGGAACCCTAAAATTATTTTTTTGCCTGACATGCGTGATGCACTGATAAACTGAGAATAGGTATTTTCCTACTTTCGGCTTTGGACTTATTGGAGCCTCGTCCTTGATGCCATTGAGCACGAATGTTGTGATTTCTAATGCTTTAGGCTAAGTATTGTAAGTACCTAGTGTTCTTCTGCATTGTCTCAAATAGAACAGAGAATTGCCTCACTCTTTACGCCAATTTCAATGAATTCTGACATTTGTAAGTACACCTTTATTGTCGTGCATGTCGAGTTTTGAACTCATTCGAACGAAACAGTATTCTGGTAGATATAAACTGCGTCATTCTCATACTTAACCTATTAGTCTGTATGAACTAGAGAATGTAAAGCGCCATATTCACTAACAAGATTTATTGCGCAAGTTATTGCAGCAAGTTCGTAAGACATGCAGAAGTCGACTTCTTGCGGGTGTGTCCACAGTTTGAAAGTCGATTGCGTATAGGGTTATTAAAAACTAAAAGGTCCTGGCAAAAAGCTTGATTTCTATAAAAATGTCCGGATATTATTGCCGCGAGCGTGCGCAATGCAAGTTTAGTATTGGTTTTACATGCAGGCCGTCATCGGGGCTACCGACTTTCAATATTTATTTGTGAACATAGGTCATACAAAAAGGTCTTAAAAATATACATGTAGTAGGTATCACTATGTTCTACCAATGGAAATTGGTGTACAAATAGCTTTAGTAATGTAAGTATGGAGAATATACAAAAGAAATATGAATTTATTAAACGTAGTAGAAATATTATTATACAAATCACAGTTTATCAATTTTATCATTTAAAAATATCCCAACATAGTAATATGTTTTATCTATTAAAAATAAAATCTATTTGCGTTTAAAAATACATCTTGTCATACCCGCGCGCCGATTGAGAGTACTACGCACCTATCCTTTGTGAAGAACATCATCAATGACATCGATTATTATTATTCAGTATTTCATTATATAATCAAAAACTTATTTGTAACGTCCGGCCGGAATACTGACCAGTCCCTAAAAATCCTGACATATCAGTAGAAATCCTGACTTCTGATAACGCTAATTGCGGAAGTCAACTTGCGCAATATAACTTGCTTAGTGGAATTGGAGCTTAAAATGCTGCTACGATTTTTTCGAATTGGTGTCTGGAGCAAAGCCTCAATCGTATGTACAGTCGGGGAATGATAAGGTTCGTCACTTTTCAAATTCATTCCTTTCCCACATCGCGGGCACATGTTACTTTTTCAAACTGTTGAACGGAACAGACCAATGCATGGAAAGTGATGTTTGGTTATTTGGTAGCATAGATCAAAATTGCCTTTTGCCTCCATATGACGTAGTAATGCCATATAATGTCTTTCATTTGATTTAAAGAGTTTTGTTGTAAAAACCATGACATCAATAAAATCGATGATTAAATAAATTGTCATTACTTGTGTCTGTCACCATGTCACCATAATATCCTGTCAAAAATACTGTATTTTCATTTCTATAATGTTGGCAATACGTAGTCGGTAAAATAGTTCGTTTCTTGCATTGTGCAAGCAAAAGTAGACCTTAAGGTGTATAACATTTTCATTCCCCTACAGTGCTTAAACTATGTACTGTTGACAACAACACACGGCATCTTCATGTAACTGATGAAGTACAAAATGTATCTAATATTTGACTAAATTCTACGACGCTTGTGTAGACCTCTTCTTACCTTATTGTACATACATTTTTGTAAATTTCATATTAGTAGAACGTAGTTTGCTCAATTTTCCGATGTTGCCTCAAGTTGAGTTGTCGAGCAATATTTTATTTATCATTTGCTAATTAAATTTAAGCTTTAAGTATACAGTCTGAAAGACTAAAGTCCTTGGGTAACGACGTGGAAGTCTAAGACAGTCATAATAACGGTATCTAATAAGAAAAGTAGTGCTTTGTACTAGTCTTAAATCTCGGGATGAGATAATAAAATTATTGATTGCAGTTTTGTTGTTTTTCTTTTAGACGTCGATCTCTCCTTTCATGTTCGTCTCTAGTATGATTTCGTTGTGTTTATAAGCATACGTCTAGCGTCATCCAACCTCACCTACAATCAACGACTGGTCGACATGGCAATCGGGTATGAGGTGTGTCCCGGAGGGGGGAGGCCCCGCACACCCGCACGCATCTTAGGTCCGTATTACAGAATGAAACTCGAGCATTACTCTCTGTTTAAAACTAGTTTTGAGTCGACTTTTAATTTTAGAACATTCCTCAAGCATAGATTAATTGATCCATAGTTCAGCTGAGTTTGGCTTTAGTCTAGATCGTTACTCAGTTCGTAGATTCGACCCCAAGCAGTGATTTGATCTGTAATCAACCAATCGATTGGCTCGATTTGAGTCTCGTTTCATCTGAGTATAGATTGATTGCCGTTCTGGAATAAGACCGTTCCTCTTGTACTGATTCTATACTTAAACAGTGATCAACTGATTAAAGATCCAACTGGGCTGAGGAATGTTCTGTAATACGGACCTTAGTCTTAGCGTTGCACGAGTCTGCATCGACCTCGATCGATTTCGATCTCGCTCACGTCGCTTGTAGTTGTGTATTGAAAATGCCTGGAAAATTGCCATGTCGCCCTTTCGTTGACTGTATGTAGTAGGTAGAGATAAACTACGATAACATGTCCCGCCCCTCCAAAATTCAAAACGCTTCAATGTATTTGTGAAAGTATTTATAAAGCACCACCAATACTCCCAACGCATGTGTGCGCGTTGAGACAGCCGTCAAACAAAAACTACAACTACATACACACTCTTTCGTAAAGATGTGACTAAACACATTGAAATAGTAATGTGGAGGGGCGGGACATGTTATCGTAGTTTATCTCTAGGTTCGCCGCTGCCCATATATTGAAACATAGGTACGTGGTGCCATATTTGCTGCTTCCACAAGCTGGTGAAGGGTGGCAGCGTCTTGGGCCGAAGAATGCTTGTTCTGTGGTTATGGTACCTATCACCAACCATACCACTGTGAGATTATAAGCCTTTGAGAGAATATTGCCATATCAGCATGCTTGGCAGTTAATGATCGTAATAATGTTATCAGCGCAGAGGAGAATGCTGTACCCATACTCTTGACATTATCCACTAAGTGGCCTCTAATATTTCTTGGAGATAGACTTCAATCAACTGTGAACTACGTAACGTCGGTTGACTGTTTGTGTAACTGAAGCGTTTATTCCACTAACCGATTTTCAGGGCCCGGTTGAAAGAGTCCCGGCCGAAGACCGAAGAGCCCGGGCGCTCTAACTGTTGTTATATTACACTGAATAAGAATTAGGGACTCTAAAATCGGGTGGTGTAATAAGCCCTTTAAGTTTGTAATCCATAGCGTTAAGCTGTTTTTCCACGGCACACTGGTAGTGTTACTTCATGAGTAAACGGTTCAAAGAAATATATAGCGCTCACAGACGTCACCACATTTGATCGTGTCGTGCGTGAGCCGTGGAAAATCAGCCTTAGGCGATCTATAGTGATGGACGACTGGTGAGCCAGGGTCCAGACCGCGGGATAGAAAGAAAAAAGTCAAATTATACTTTGGTAATATTTTATTTTACATTGTTGAAGATGTGATTATAATTAAATTTCTAAATAAAACAACAATACTATTACCTATTCTTTTTATTTTTTTTATAGTTATGTTTATATATTTGTTGTAATAATTTATGTACACGAGAGGTGCGGCGGAGAGCGTATCGCGTGCGGACCGGGCACGCGGCGCAGCGAGCGCCCGCGCGCGCCCGCCCTGAGCCCCGGGCGGGCGGGCGCGTTAGATGAGGCGCTCGCTCAGCCAGATTCAGGAGTCGGCGGGCCGCTCGGGCCGCTCGCGAAGCTCGGCTCGCTCGCGCTCGGGTCGCTCGGGCCGCTCGGGACGCTCCGGCCGCTCGGGCCGCTCCGGCGAGCGCGGCATGCTGGGCTCCGTGTTGCGGCGCCGCACCTTGCCGCGCTTCTTCAGCATGGTGGCCTGCGGACGGGGCGCGACTGGCAGCGGCGGGGCGGGGCGCGAGCGGTCAGGTGCCCGCCGCCGACGACGCGCCCGCGGACCCGCGCTTGGTTTTCTTCAGCATGGTCGCCTGCAGCACACGCACGTCACGCGCCGCCCGCACCCCGCACCCGCACCCCGCCCACCCGAGCCGAGAGCCGCTACGTACACCTGACCTGAGCCGACGAGCCCTCGACCCCCCGCCCCCCGAGCCTTATCGTGCTACTACTTATGTGGCAGAGTTCAAAATATGTACAAAGCGAAAGTTTGAAAGTTCGATCAAAGCGTAGATGTGCCTAAAACTTGTGTGCGATCGATCACGTAGCGTTACCCGCGCGTGCCGATGTTGCGTCGCTGCGTTTTAAATGTCAGGTGTACGTAGGTGGAGATCCGACCGGTCGCGGATCGGGCTCATGAAGCCGCGGGGTCGCACATGTCCGGACGTGGGTGTCCGGACATGTGGGGACACCGCGGCTTTGTATAACTAGTGGTAACATCGGTGCTGAGTGGAGTTTGAGTGCTCGGGCGTTACGTGACTCGGGACGGTATATTTTAAAATATAAAGTTCCGCTTCATCATCTGTACTCGGATATATCTACGACTAATTGCGAGATCCACTAAAGCTTTGACTAAAACCTCGTAATTCATTCAAATTCAATATAAATTATAAGATATAACTCCAGTAACAAGTGTTCGTACTTTGACCATCATTCAAAAGCAGTATTTCTTTTATGTTCATTTCTGCTCTTAATACTTGATAATTGTTAGTCTACGTGATAAAACTTAATTCCAGTTGACCAAGCGGAACAGTTCGTTTGAATATGATAGTTTTATTCCAATATCTTAAAGTACATTGTAAATAAGCACTTTTAAATTGAGCCCTGTTTGGGCACAGGCAAGCGAGCACATGCAAACACTGACTGGAGCTTACGAACAACGAGAGCTGAGCGTTTGAGAATCATTTTGATTTTATTCTTAAAATACAGTATAGGTTTATGGAAGCCAAGATTTGGGTGCTGTCTGTCTTTTTTGAATATTCAAAATCAATAATTTTTATTTCACATAAACCAATACAGGTGCTTATGAAAAGTCGAATTTAGATGCACGGTTCCAATTAGTCGTTTCCTATGGAGAAGAGCCGGCAAGAAACTCCATGGTTACTCTTTTAAAAATAATACCTTTAACAATTTCAGTGGATACAGTACAATGATTTAGGATAGTGAGAGAACAATGAAGTCCTGACCACAGACCAATGAGTAATGCAGTACTAAAAGACTTGATAATATTATCTAAATCACTACGTTATATCTGTCTTCATTCTACTTAAATCGAGAGACTTTAAATACTCCTTTTTTGGGATGTTTAAATCCATCTCACGATGTTTAAAAACTGGTAAAACCTGTCTCTAGAATGGTAGTAGCTGACTCCGGAACTATACAGCTTTATCATATCCCAACACTCAACTATCGCGATCGTCTAACAAGTTACCTATATTTTTATGAGTAGGTACATCAGTTTTACTCACGCGAAAATTTGCAGAAGAATGCTAGGCTATGCAGGTCATGCGTGACCAGTTTATAATTATGCGCTCCATTCGAGATTGAAACTAGCCGTCATTCTTGAAATAGGCCCGTGAGTAAAACTGTTGTACCTATACTCATAAAGATATTACTTACGAAAGTACAATACGGTCGACGTATCTTGGCGAGTCTGAAGTGAGCGCCAAATGGCTGCGCAGCCAATAATAACTGGTTTATTCATGATTTGTATAGTATTATTGGCTGCGCAGTCATTTGGCGCTCACTTCAGACTCGCCAAGATACGTTGGTCGTATTGTACAATAGGTTAACTTATACAATGTTAGTCGGAAAGGCGGTACTAAGCCGCGGGCCACTTAATGTATCACTGATGATTGTTTTAAAGAAAGTGCTATAAATTCAAAATTCGATAAAAAAAGAATCCAAAATGATTTTTATTTTAGTTTAAAAAATAAATCTTCGTCTCTGCTTTAATTACGAATTCAGAAAATGGAGCTTCTAATCCATGACCTCAAATATAACCTAAAATGTAAACACAGGTGATCATAGCTGCGGATAGATAGAATTTAGCGTAGGTACCTATTTTTTAAGAAATTTTTGAACAGTTATTTCCCTTAAACTAATGACTGTTGGGGAAAGTTGTAGAACAAAAGTTATCCATTATTATGGGTACTTTAACACTGTTTCGGCTTAGCACCCCCTTTCCGACTAACCTTGTATGTAACTGTAATTTTGTAACACTTTTTCGTATGTATGAGTGAGTAAAAACTGGTTCAACCCTCGTTAACTTAGTACGTATGCGCATAGAGTGTATCTAGTTACCTTGAGCGCAGACTTGAGCACCACCACCTCAGAGGGCGCGGCCACCCACGGCTCGCCGTCCACCTGCACGGGGATCTCGCTCTTCAGGTTGATCTTGATGTGTCCACCCTGTACAATGGTGGAATGTTTGAGTCTAAGAAGCGTTAATCGTCATCATCATGATTTTTGTTCGAGAGGCCTATGTAGACTGCAAAGACGACGATCGAGTTGATTGAATTTTAAGATTTGGTGTGTTAGCTGCGTAGATAATATACTATTATTGTAAAATAATAATAATAATATATCTCTGGTTAGCTGATGGTCATCGATTTGCTGTGATTTTGCAGGAGGCCATCAGCAATCCACACATGACATGGCGATCTCCTGACTTGATGATTCCTTCAGACTTCGGTTATCATTGCAGCGACATAAAATGGACCGACGTGACGGTAAAAGATGATTTTGATCAACGAACGAAATTTGCTATCTACCTATCTTCACAAGTATTTTTATGGTAGGTATGTATTTCTATGTTTCAAATAGCCGGAAGGTGGCCTTACCTGCGCTATCCGCATGGCGCCGCGCAGTCCAGACTGGATCTGTCCCAGATGCACGACGCCGGTGACGCCCACGATCTCCAGCATGCCGTCCCAGTGGTTGGGCTTGCTGAACTGGTCGTCCTTCTCCGGGCCCCACGGATTAGCGCCCGATCCCCAGCTGTGGGCAATAGCGAGGTTAGCGTTGATGGCAAACAGGTAAGGAAGAGCTCGGACCACTATTACGTAAATGAAGTTCTTAAGTGTTTTAGAAACACTTTAATTACTGTACCCGATAGTAAATATTGCACATCGAGCTTTAGAAAGAGATATAAGCTAGCTTCGGCTTCGTAGAGCGTCGTCTCTGTCACTCATACCTATGTGACGTTTTGTCGCTTCGTGCGACAGAGACGACGCTCTATAAAGTCGAAGCTAGTCAATATCTCTTTCTAAAGTTCCATATGTAATATTTACTGCCGCGTACTGTACACTTTCTTCCGTACCTGTTGTTAGAAGATAAAAGTTTGATTGTTTCAGGAGACTGGTAATGTATACCAGCAACCGCATTTGCAAAAGGGTCGTATCGAAGTATGGCAGTCGCAATGCCATCATTTGAAGAACTACCACAAATAATAAAAAAGACTTCTGGTCTTGGCTCAACGATGAGTTCTTATTGGTCATGCCAAACTTACAAAAACGGGCAGTCAAGTATTCGCTACTTGAGTAAACTTTGTCGCAATTACCTGAGTATATTTAGAATGATGATGCCCTCCAGCTGGGGCAGGTCGACGAGCTTGCCGTCCACCTCCAGGCGGATGGCTTTGTGCAGGTCCTTGCACATCTTGCGGCCTACCATCTTGCGCAGTCCCATCTTCACGTACACACCTTTGTTGCGGAGCCTAGTGCACAAATATCATTTTGAAGATGACGGTTCCATCTTACTCATAGATAAATAGCTTTAAATAGGTTTTGCTCTCAGGATACTTTTATCCTATTCAGTATTGGGTATTGTACAGTGGTATGGCTAAGGCAGAACTGTGGTAATACTGTGCCTATTTGGGTCAAATATCTCAGCTTCGAATCTGGTCATCTTAACCTGCAGCTGCTAAAGGATTATATCCCGTGGTTGGCAGGTTTGACACCAAACTGCTACTTAATGGGTCATCCAAAAATCGTTTAGCAGCAGCAGATAGCAGATAGCAGTTGTGTTAGAAACCAGGGAAAAAAGTTGTCAAACTAGATGGAACTGCTGCTATATTCTATCACATAATAATTCTCATATCATTAAAAGTATCAGGACAGTTGTTCACGTACCTGCTATTAAACTTATTGGGATTCTCTTCACGAGCGTTATGGAAATCTAAGCAGAGGTCTGCGTCTATACCGATGCCGAAGTAGTTGTTCATCACGAGGATCTGCGAGTTGTCTTCGCTCTGTGATCCTGTGGTCACAGACGCTGCGGAATCACACAAATGTAGTCACCACTAGGGCATGATGAAATGGCGCGGTGGCTTTACTTTGATTTGAAAGAAAAATCAGTCGAAGAATATTGAGTTCATTGTCTTCTTCGAAAGCAAGATAAGGAAAGTATCACCATTTCCTTTCTCGTCACATGTTAAAGTTTATTGTGGCCCAAAAGTAGTCCATGTTAGGACTATAGTCCCTAATGCGGCGATGATAATGAAATGGCGATCGTCAAAATGTTTGGTCCACATAGTCGATGATTTCTTGGTAAGGTGATAAGTATCATGGGTGTAGCCAGGGGGATAGAAGTCTCCAACCCCAAAAATATAAAAAAACGCTCAAGTGGTATATACATTTGTCATTCAAGAATTGAATTTGGTACCTCCCTCCATTAAAACCTAGCTACGCCTATCACAAATATCATTAATCACACATATATATATATCTATCATAAACATTGTATATCAATATCATTGATCTACAATGATGATGTCACTGCAAGGTGACATCTTCCAGTCCCACTAACCAGGAAGTTGCTTGGACAGTTCTTTAGGCTCGTCCTGTTTGTCCTCGGGGTGGAAGACGACAGTCCAGCGGTCCAGGCGGATCTCCTCAGCATCTATGACGTCACGCAGCAGCGAGAGCGGGTCCTCGCAGCCGGTGTAGCCCGAGCCCCAGCGGAGCGTGCGGGCCAGGTCGTTGCCTGAGGGACCACCATTGTGTTGTATGTATGACAATACAGGAAGGCTGGTAAGACCTGACGAGACCAGTCTCAAACTTCAAATCGAGTCGTTTTTTATAGGAATTCCTGCAGTAGACGTTTTCAAGCAGAGGGCAATACAAATCGATTATGTTCTGTTATATATTTGCTAGAAGACTGCTTCAGAATTCCAAGGCGTTTATTTGATAATAATATTATTATCTATTTCATAAATAACATTCCAGGTCGAATAAAAGTGGAGTGTCATCAGTTGAAGACACCGCACTGGGTTTTAGTTTTTTTTCTACCAGGAGTTAATAATATTTATATAGCTCTTCTAACTTACCACAAATGTACAATAAATTACCAAATAGCGTTGTAAACAGCAAGAGCCTGAATATTTTTAAAATAAACTAGCAGAATATATTAAAAATAAAACGTAGTAAATACTATACATTAGTTCTAAGCTACCTAGTTCATTACGATCTTCTAACCTTTATATAGATAGTTTGTATTGTTCTCAATATAAGTGCACTGTTTTTTTTTGTTCTTTTTGAGAAAATAAATGTCTTTAAACCGATCTTCGGAGTTCCTTCAGTCTTTATTTAAAGTATCGACAAATGATGCGTTACCAGTGCCGAGCGGCACGATGGCGCAGGGTGGGTTGGAGCACTGCGAGTCCTGCCCCACATTGTCGAGACACTGCAGCACCCAGCCGATCGTGCCGTCGCCGCCGCACACCAGGATCTTGTAGTTGGGAATGTGACGAAACACGTACAGTCTGCATGAAGGACAAGCATTGCAATCAAAAGGACATTGCTAGGCACCACAGAGATTTAAATACTATGAATTATTGTGCTAAGGTCCCAAAACTATGTATCTACAAGTCTTGAGAAAGTGCTTAAAATAAATAGTATGATGGTTCACTTTGACAAAAGTAATTTTATTTCGCTGCAAACATTGAAGCAGACATATCCTTTACCTATGATATTGCTTGTATCTGGTCTGTTCCACCTTTAGCGCCCGTTCACACAGCGGATCCGTTATAACGGAGCCGTTGGTACTGGATGTGTTGTTCACATCTGTACCGACGGATCAGTTAAACAAACGGCAGCTGCGTCGCATCTGGCAGGCAGGATACGATAAAAATAACGGATCCATTTTTTACTGGATTCGGAATATTGTCGTGTATGTGAACTCGCTCAATCAACTACAGGCGACATGACCATAATAAAAACGGATCCTATAAACAGTTTCTATGTGAACTAGCTGTAATTTGGGACCTTCAAAAAATCTCTTGAAATATAAAATAATACTTACCCAGGCAGCGGACCTCCATTTTCAAGGTCGAACACCTGGTAAGGGTTGAGGAGTTTGCGGAAGGAAGAAATGAGCTCGAGGCCTTGACAGCCTCCAGACTTGACGTTGACGAACACCAGCAGAGGTTTCACGCCCGCCGGCACCATCGAAGGCTCAATGCTCGGCAACAACATCACTGCACAACAGATGGTGAGTTTAGGATGTAAATAATTACAGATTACTGCCTCGTTGGTCTGGTGGTGGCAAGCGTGACTGCTGATCGTGAGGTCCTGGGTTCGATCCTCAGGTCGGGCAAAGTGTTATAGGGTTTTTCCATGTGCAATTCCTCAGTAGCAGCTTGGAGTTTGCTTCTGTGCCCAGTTGATGGCAATAGGCTCACCCCCTATTACATGCGGCTTAAACGTAACGGCGAAATGAGGGTGTTACTATACACCTCTGCCGAACTCTTCTGAGAATACAGGTGTGATGTTGTGTTATTTTTATTTCTAATACATCATTTGTCCCATCAAAATAGGTGGCAGCTGTGGGGATATTTTAACAAAATGCTTCAACTAATTCACGGAATAGTTCAATTACATGAACACTTAAATAGCGTGTGACTCACCCAATAAATGCTTATCTTCATATTTGGCCTCTCTGAGCGCGTAGAGCGCGCGCACCGCTTTGCTCGCGTCTTCATACGTGATCACCATCGACCCGTACTCGTAGTAGATTGGACCGATTGATGTGAACTTGTTCTCTGTACAAATGATAGAATAATCATTCGATTAGAAGACTAGATCATCGTTGTTTAGATTTACAGGTCGATTGCTAGAAGCTTTGCGGGCGGAGAACCTGCTGCATCATTATTGAGCGTGTGATGTGCTATTACTACTATCTAGATTTATGGTATCTACAATTTGACTTCTGTTTGATCATGGAAGCTTCTTTTCTTTGCAAAAATGAGTAAGACAAGAGCAGCTTACTTCTGGAGAAGATCTTGGTAAAAGAGGAAGATATTTTAATTCGGCACCAAGATGCTATCAACATATACGTGGCGATCAAGGAATAGAGTGTAAAAATCGATTATCTCATTATTGTATTGAAATCAGCTATGGTAGGCCACGAAGAGTACATGTTTCTGTGCGGGTCTCGGCGCATCTGCTGTAGGTAGCACAGTACTCACCGGCTCCAAGGAACTCCACCAGAATGTTCTCGTAGTTCCTCTCGGAGAGGCCGGGTGGCAGCGAGGCCACGAACAGCGCGAGCGTGGGCCCGTGCGGGTCACGGCGCGGCTGCTGTAGGTAGCACAGTACTCACCGGCTCCAAGGAACTCCACCAGAATGTTCTCGTAGTTCCTCTCGGAGAGGCCGGGTGGCAGCGAGGCCACGAACAGCGCGAGCGTGGGCCCGTGCGGGTCACGGCGCGGCTGCTGTAGGTAGCACAGTACTCACCGGCTCCAAGGAACTCCACCAGAATGTTCTCGTAGTTCCTCTCGGAGAGGCCGGGTGGCAGCGAGGCCACGAACAGCGCGAGCGTGGGCCCGTGCGGGTCACGGCGCGGCTGCTGTAGGTAGCACAGTACTCACCGGCTCCAAGGAACTCCACCAGAATGTTCTCGTAGTTCCTCTCGGAGAGGCCGGGTGGCAGCGAGGCCACGAACAGCGCGAGCGTGGGCCCGTGCGGGTCACGGCGCGGCTGCTGTAGGTAGCACAGTACTCACCGGCTCCAAGGAACTCCACCAGAATGTTCTCGTAGTTCCTCTCGGAGAGGCCGGGTGGCAGCGAGGCCACGAACAGCGCGAGCGTGGGCCCGTGCGGGTCACGGCGCGGCTGCTGTAGGTAGCACAGTACTCACCGGCTCCAAGGAACTCCACCAGAATGTTCTCGTAGTTCCTCTCGGAGAGGCCGGGTGGCAGCGAGGCCACGAACAGCGCGAGCGTGGGCCCGTGCGGGTCACGGCGCGGCTGCTGTAGGTAGCACAGTACTCACCGGCTCCAAGGAACTCCACCAGAATGTTCTCGTAGTTCCTCTCGGAGAGGCCGGGTGGCAGCGAGGCCACGAACAGCGCGAGCGTGGGCCCGTGCGGGTCACGGCGCGGCTGCAGGTAGAAGCGCGCCAGCTCCATGCGCCGCACCGACTCACGCGCCAGTCGCACCAGAATGCGCCACGGGCGCTCCTCCTCCTCCAGGACGCGTTCGGATACTGGGCCAGTGGTTGCAAGGTACGTGTGAGTATCATTGTTAGGAGAAACAGCTATCATCGTTATGGGATTCTGTTTAGTGCTTGTATTAAGGCCGATTTACACGAGGATAGTTTTGTGGCGGCATCTATCGCGCCATATTAGAACTACGCAGCACGACGATTGTTTAGCAGACCACAACGACAACAAAAGAACTCTCAAATGTGACGTCACAAATCCTGCATCGCGATATCAAGATTTGACACGCAGCTAGTATATATCGACGATATAATACCAATACCTCCTAACTTGGTTTTTATTGATTTTTAGTTTTTAATGCCAATCGACGTAGAATGCAATTTCGCACGTACTAGCAAAATATCCTTAAACAATATTTGACTATTTATACTATAAATCACTAATAGAAATAGCTGCTAAAATATTAGACTCCAATTTTGCTGCGAATGAGACGTTTTTGTTCGTTTCCTGTAAAGTAAGAGAAACACCATACATCGTTCCTCCATAGTTACTTGAAGCGAGACTCGTTCTGTCTTTGTCTTTCTCTACGATGAAAACAGAGATAGCATGACACTCGCTTCGAAAAACTATCACCGTGTAAATGAGCCTGTATCTTCTGCCTCGTGCAATATTGGTGATAATAGCTGTGTTCAGACTATCATATGGTGAACAAATCCCAAGACGAGTCAAGGTTGTGGTGGCTTGTTTGCTAATTTCGTATAACAAGTTGGTGATCATCATTTTAGTACTGGTTAAACACCAAAATCAATATCAATCAAGTCAATAGTTTTTTTTATCTATTTGGAACTGGTTTACATCAGTTACGTCACAATGGGTCCAGTTGAAAACCAGCGTTAGGCACTAGTGATCTGACATTTATGCTGAGCTGAACCTATTTGGCGCAGCCGCTAGACACACAGCTACTTTAATTTTGTTTTTTTCTCTTATGAATTTTGTCTGTGTGTTTGATTGCTTTCGTGCCAAATAAGTTTCTTTCCTTCTCTCTTCTTTCTAAAGAACTAATAAAACTTTCATTAACTTGTAGTTACGGGAGGGTATTTTGTTAAAATAAATCATGATGGTGGTGGTAGTTAATATCGTTAAGTATGGGGCTACTTGGCGGCCTATAAGAAAGCCTATGTTCAAAAATGGACATCCCGGGGTTCACACTTATTAGATAGTTACCTCCACGGTCGAGCAGTATCTCGGAGCAGCGGTAGTCGTGCACGGCGCGCGCGGGGTCGAGGCCGAACCGCTCGAGCGCGGCGGCCATGAGGTCGGCCACAGCGTCGTCACCGCTGCAGACCACCGTCACGAACGTCTCTCCCGCGCCCGCTACTCGTCCTGGGTATACTCTCACCTCGCCTCCGCCACTTTCTGGTTCCCTGGACAACGAATGCAAACGTAACAAAACCTGTATATAACCTAACTAAAAGAAATTTGGAAAACATTATTACAAAACTACTGGAAACTTATGAAGGTATTGTGTGAAAAGCAGTTTCGAGAGAATTGTGTGGGCTCAATATTCCGAACATTTTAGTCTTGGTGTTAAGCCGGGTCTGCTGCGACAAAAATCTAACAAAACATTATGTTTAGTGAACACTCGGACCAATCACAACACAGTAAACAGCTAGACCACGCCCCAATTTTGTTAGAATAACATTTTAGGGGCTATTTCTAACAAACATGGTCGCAGGAGACCCGGCTTTATACCTACGAACTGATCAGGCTAGCTTTCTGCTTGCATATTATCAAACCTCATGAATAGCAGCTCATCTTTCTTGTTTGATGATGGAGAAATTATATCCATGCAGTTTCGAAAAGCTGAAGAAACATGTCACTTGAAACTCAAGTCCTGTGGTGAGTTTGACACAAACTCACTTGAAACGTAAGAAAAGTGCGGGTCTCTTGTTGGGAAGGCGCGTGACGCGCGCGAGCGGCGTGGGGTCCTTTAGCGGTGGCTCCTCGCCGGCCAGCGCGTCGGTCAGCTCGAACAGGTCGGGGTCCCGCACCACGTGGAAGGCGCGTAGGGCCGCAGAAACAAGCTCGCGCTCGTTCCAGTTGCGGCCCACCACCACGGGCCGGTACAAACGTCGCGTCCACGCCGCCTCGCCGTCATACACCTTCACCACCTCTGTTGCACGAACAGGTACACATGACACAATTAAGCTTTGGATTTGAAGTCATTTAACCTGAATGGTCTGACTGAATCAGTCGTATTCATTGCAGTTAAGGTTGATGGAAAAATATACGTGTAGCGATTATAATATGTAGTATAATTATGTAGGTACCTATTTTGAATACAAATGTAAAGTCATGGACTTGAACGGTGTTAAAGTCAAGCTTGGTATTTGGGATACAGCGGGACAGCAGCGATACAGAACATTGATATCAAGTTTTACAGAGAAGCTCACGGTACTATATTAGTTTACGATGTGTCTGAACCAAAGTCCCTAACAAAACAGAATAAATGGGTCGAGGAACTTCAAGTATACTCCACTAAAAAGTACATAGTCTGCTTAGTTGTCGGCAATAAAATTAACAAGCATAACATTTTGGGACCCAGTGCATAATATCAGCAAGCACATTGGATCACCCGCGCGACGGCGCAACGAGTATTCCTATGGAGGGTTGAAGTCAGGCAGGCGGTCGGTCATAAAACAATAAGCCAAAACCTCTAACAACATGGATTTATGAAATACATGTTGTGCCGACCCCACCTGGTGTGGGATAAGGGCAGGAAGAAGAAGAAGAATTATGTAGGTATTTTACGTTATCAATTCTAGGGAAATGTGTATTCTTCTCTCAGTATTTTTTTTTATTCTGAATTCATTTTCTAATAACGTGATTTACGAATCTTTTAAAAACTGAAGTTTCTCGCAACATTGAACGGCGTCCAGTGCGTTTATAGGCCTAAATCGGTGTCTTTGGCTTCAGGCTATATGTCTATGGTATAGCATCGCGTAATTCTGCAAATATTCGTACCTTCATCCCGATCATCCGGGGTCCGGTCGCGGTGCTGCTTGTGGCTGTCCGGGCGGTGGTCCTGGTCGGCGGGAGCGCCAGTGGAGCCGCCGCCGGAGCCCGATCGGCCCTCGCAGCCCGAGCTGAACTCCTCGCTGACGCTGCGTGCTGCAACACCCATATCGCTCACATACACACCCCCGTTCGCCCCGCGAGTCGCAACCACGGACCACGTCACCATGGAATATCGAAATTGAATGTTTTATTCAGTCCTGCTTTGGGAAGAAATGGTGTAATTTCTTGTGAATCACAAGAAGGATTATCACACACATGATTATACATATTATGCGGAGGTGTCGTTCAGGAATGAAGAAGAGACGTTCAAGTCTCCACTTCTTAAGGAAGGGCAAAATCAAACGTCTGGAAATTTCTCTCCCTGGTGAGGTTAGTCGTATTTAAAAAAAAACATTTTATTAATGCATTATGCATCCGTTTTATCTGGTAGTGTTGACATGTTATTTAAAGCGGATTTCAGGATGGTTTTAGTCCAAAACACAGCTGTCCTAAATAAGCGAAAACGCAGGCAAAAGGGTATGTCAGTTTAAAATTTACATTTTATGTTTTTAGTTTTATTTATTAATTTAGATTTTCTATACATTGAGAAATGTCTTTAGAACTGTGAGATTCTAATTTTAAAAATAAACAAATGAGGTTGGTATCTCAATGTATAGAACTGTTCTTGTTTTATTTTCTTTATCTACTAACATTAAGTTGTATGATAAGTCCAATACAAATGATTTTACATAAGTTCATCGTCAGGATTTAGGGCTATTTCCACTGTGCCAACGGTAAGAAATAAAAAACAACATGTTCTTAATTTCTAACCACAACACACGACTGATAGACGATTCATCGTACAACTTTTAACACATATTTTAGGATGTCATAATAAACACATTAATTGTTCCATTTATACTAATTGTAACACACGTTTTACTTAAAATACTCAGCTTATTTCCATTGCTGCATAATCAATGTGTTCGTTCAATGACATCCTACACAAAGCGGCATTGGACACTTAAGCATAAATAAATACATACAATGTATGTCGTTAATATCGCGTTTTCCGTCTGTTACCTTCGTGCCGTTGGAATACTGCATCATGAGTATTCTTGGGCTGGCCGGTCACTGAGCTTTTCCAGTGGGGGGGAGTGGGCACAGAATAGTTCAAGGCTTCAGTCAACTACAAGACAAGTGCCGGGAGAGTTTAGCTAAGATTACAAAGAGTTTTTATTGAAATGAAAGCTATGTATGAATAAAAATAGAGTGAAATTATTGGCAAAATTAAGGCACGGGAGCGTTCTACCAAAATGCATTCTTTTAAAAAAGGATCTTAATTCATATCAATAGAGATTGCAAAATTCGAGACTAAAAAATAATCGATAGGAAATCATTTGAACACGCAGGTTATTTGAATTTTTATATTAACTATAACTTTTTTGCTAAAAGAAATATTGTAGCTCAGAGGCACGGTAGTGCTCCCGCCAAGTTCGAGTTACAAGTTTACTGTTACTGTAAATTTTGAGGTCTTGTAGTTTCATGAAAGGGAAAGTCTTACAGATTCGAGTGACGGTTGGCATCGAGACGTGAGGTATAGAGGTGCTGTACGCTCTTGTGCAGTGTATATAACACAGGTATAGTTATAAAGCATGTAGTTGCCTCATGCACACACATAAACTGGGTGAAACGGGAAGGAGAGCTTCAAGTTCAGTTTTCGATAAGAATGTATACGGTTTAGAAACATATAATTTAGAAGCAACTTATGTGTTAAGTTTTTTTATTGTATATATTTGTCTTGTAGTTCATTTTAATAATATTTAATTATTATCACTTGGGACTGAATTCAGGTATCTTGGAGTCAGCTTTCAGTCCAATCAGATTTGGCTGGATACCAGTGTTTCTGCCGATTTCACGTATACATCCCTATTTAGACAGTAGAGGAAATGTGATTCGGTAAACATAATATACATAGCGTCTAGAAGGAAGGTATAAGCTTACAGCAAAAGCTTTTAACGTTCAACTTGACTAAACCGTAACTAAACGTCAGTATAGTCAAGGGTGGCCGTTTTTCCACGATTCATAACACGATACGACAAAATGTGGTGACGACTCCGAGTGCCATATATTTCTATGAAGCGAATCGTTTACTACGATACTAGTAGTGTCGTGTCGTCATTTGGTAGTGTCGTATTATGATCTGTGGAGAAAAGGCCTCACATGCATGGAGATGTACCGACCAGGCATTCAAATTTAGGAAGATTTTCTTAGGATTATGAGAAGATTGTTGGAAGTTACAGGGCAGTGCTCAGTGCAGCAGACCTCGGTAAGACTCCTAGTCGGTACAGCTATATGGGAGATGTGCGGGTGCGCGCTAGGGGCGGGGCGTGGGTCGCGGGTTACCTCTAGAGTAGGGGGGCGAGGCGCCGCCGTGCGGGCTGCAGGCGGCGGGCAGCAGGCGCCGCGCCAACGTCACCAGCCGCGCCGGCGCCCAGCCGCCAGCGCGCGCTGCCCCAACACACACGCTCACGCCACGCCGCTCCACGCATGTGCCAAGCGATTCGTGAGCCCAACCTACACCGCCTACCACGACTATGCCGCCGACGCTCAGCCACGCACGATCAGGACTTCCCTTAACTCACGCAGTCCATAGTGTACAGATGAGTGACCGAGATAAAAGTGTACTGAGGGATTCAAGCCAAAAGAAGTGTAACTCGGAAAGATAACTGCTACTTATAACTTCGAAACCCAATTTAAGATAAAGAATTCATTAGCAAAGCATTTTATGAGAAAAATATCTTGGCAAAACGTTCCTGTGACGATCCTCTAAATCTTCAACCAGCAGATCTCTGACCGTGTGTGCCTGTGACCAGCTTATAGCGAAACCGTCGTACTACTTTACAAGCGAGGCCTATACTAAGTAAGCTCGCTGCGAATTGCGTGGCACATGTACGTGGCGGGAAGCGGTGGTTGCCGGGGCCACTCTGGTTTGTGGGACACTTACGGCAGCCGAAGTCGCGCTGCGAGGGCGGCGGCCGCACGTGCACGCCGATGATGGCCTCCATGGGCACCTCCGTGCGGGGGATGGACACTGCCGATGGTGGTAAGAAGATCGGCTGCAGCATCCCGAAGTTGCAATCGTCTGGTATGAGGGCGCGACATCCTGCGTGACACTGTGAGACAAATACGCTTTGAGTGTTAGTATAAGACAAGATTGAAGGTATAAAACACATTAGGTTACGCTTAAATTTATAGATAATCAAGAAACTCAGGTAGCAGCTTAGCAGAGGTCGCCAATATACTTGAATAGCGTGGTGACTGGGTAATATAAGTATTCTTTTTCCTGCTTTTTCAGCAGCCTACTTTAGGCAAGATTCCGGAAGTTTCTTACCGTGCTGCCGCACCACTCGCAGCGGTAGCCGGTGAGGCACTCTGCGGACCAGCAGGCGCGACGGCAAGCTGCGCACTTGCTGTTGGCGGGCAGGTTGCCCTCGCGCCAGTGGTGCACGTGCCGCGGCTCGCTGCCTGCGCAGTATGTCGCGTTCTCCTTGCAGTCGGCCGCTGCGAAGTCTACGCATTCTCCGTGCACGTAGTACTCGCATACTGTGAGATACAGCACATGTTAAATATCATGACAATCAAAGCGGAACTAACTATAGCCGAAATACATTTAGAGCCGTACTTAAAAAAAAATTCACACTTGTTAAAACCGTGTCTAAAGTCAAACTCCATGCATAAGAAAAGTGTCCAAGCCCTGTTTACTCTAAACAAGTATTAATAAGGATTTTGTTGTAAGACAGGCTTCTGTCAGTATTTCTTTTTACTGCTTTATGTGACCCTACTTTTCTTTGGTTTATATACAAATTGTAATGGTTACTAGCTTAATAAAAAAATACGTGGATTAACATCACTCATCATAGCTTTTCTACGAATTAATAGTAATAATATTTACTCTTAATATCATCATCTCAAGTGTCACCTATTATAAAAGAAAAATGTTTAAAATTACAGAAAAATAGAGTTTGTAACAAGATAAGGTGATGTACTCACTCATGCAATGTAAAGCTGGTAATTCATCGAGCCGCTTCCGGCACACCGTACAGAACTTGCGTTTGTGGTGTGTGGGCTCTGACCAACAGTGAGCCACTGGGTTCTGCATAATACAAGAAAGAAACATTTATAGTGAATTAGTCCTACATGTAGTAATGCTATTCGATGCTATGGTGTGAGATAAGTCTAATAAATCAAGCAGTGCGGTGAGAGAGACATTGGACGGACTGAGACAGACTACAGACAAGTCTGTTATAGACTTCATCAACATTGCGTTGTTTCATGTTGGTAAAATGGAAAACGATGACGATGCATTTGATTATGGTTTTGTATTTAATAAAATGCATTCAATATAATATAAATGTGATTGTTACTTGTAATCTACAGTAACAGATCTAAAAGAAATCGTCCGTAAAGTAATAATAGATGATCCTTTTAACCCAGCCCACCTTCCATTTACCCTACGCGTAAATAATTTGATAGCTACTTGAACTTTCACGCAACTGTTGATTATCAGGAGTACTGTTAGTGTGTAATGTGCTCTGTTTTGTAGGATTTAAAGTGTAGATTACCTTGATGAGGCTCGGCGCCACCCCACAGCACGGCGTGACCACTTGCCCCACGCATCGCTCGTGCACTATGAAGTTGCAGACTGTAACAAAACATTGTAATTTTATTTGACGTCATATGAGGGAGCGCAATGTGATAATGTCCCCGCATAGTGTGATGTCGTTTATTACGATCAATGCTGTAATAAATTGGATGTGACCATTAGCGACAAAGATGTGTAGATTAAACAATGAATTGACTTTAAAAATAAGTTTAATTACGGCTGTTGTAGCTAAACTCGGCGGTGGCACTGCCGTGTTTCTAAATACAACTGACTAAATAATAATACTTAGGCTATTTGAGTTTCTATTTTTACCGTTTATGTCTATGAGGATTTGATTTAACACTAATCGTAAATATATAAATAAGCTTTTATGTAATCTAAAATTAACTTAGTGCTGCGACTCGGTGTATTGCTAATTTAAAGCGCAGTTTTTTTTAAATATACGTAGCATGTCGCGGTATATTTGTATCAGTCTACGACTTTTACGCGTTATTTTTCTGTTGGTTAGGTTATCTTATGGTTTGCCGGGGTTGCGATGCAATCAATAGCGAATTCCGCGACCCCGGCCTTAGGTCAGAAGGAGGGACACCGTTGGTTTTTAGCCGGTAAGAGTCCGGCAGACCCCCTTGCCTTCCCCGGGCGAGGGACATCCATGAGGATTTCCAACAAAAAAAAACAAAAATGGTTATCTTATGGTACTATACGGAGTTTGACGATATACATAGATGGCTATTTTGATTCACTTCAGTTGGAAATGTTTCCAACATAGGCCGTTACAAACAGAAGCCAAGCTTGACATGCATGATTTCGACACCTTACTTCTTCACAAGGAGGAACCTGGTTTATGGTTTGCTTACTGGGGATCAACCACGCATGTCCTTTTTAAGACATTGAATCTGGAACTCTAAATAGCTGCTTTTTAAGAAATACAGTTGGATGTCAACCAAAACGAATTACTTTCACTTCCTTACAAAATTGCTTGATTAGCTGATCCAGTAATGGAACTACAACCTCACGTTCCGTACATCAAAATATCAATTCAATAAGCTAATACGATACAAGGTTATAAAATGAAGTGGTGGAACGCATTACATTAGTCAGCACGCGATGCATCGCCCCTGATCAAGTTCAGACATGCCACACGCCTGGGACGTGGGACACGCTTGGGACGTGGGACACGCACGGGAAAGGGTTATACGTCCACTGTTGTTAAATGTTGGTGATTTTTGGCATATTTTGGATACTGAGAACTCTGAAAGGCGTCGTTGTGTATGGGGCAACAGATTGAAGTGTAGGACAACAGGATTTGTCCAACATTTTGGTTCCTAACTAAAATCCGTTTTTTAATCTCAGAGACTGAATTGACAGGCTCAAATGTCAAGATTTAAAATATTGTTCCAAAATTTTTCAAATTTGACACTTGTGGCTGTCAATTCTGTCTCTGTGATTGAAAAATGGACTATACGTTATACTAGACTACTCTTATTGGAATGATGACGTAGCTTGAACGTTTAGTTAGCTCTAATATGAAGTATGAAACATGGAGCCCACGCTCCCTTAGCAGAAGTGTCTGAAGCTCCCAAAAGGCAATGGTGTCGATTCCGTAGCACATTTTGACAGTACTAAACTAGACTAACGTAACTGTCACTTTCTTTTTCTATTGAAATAGAAAGAGACAAACAACCTTAGTTTAGTTTGGTCCTGTCAAAGTGCGCAACACAATTGACACCATTATCGCTTGGCGGCCATGTTGTTTAAGTTGATCTATGTGAGTAGGACAGCCTTCAAATGTATTAATTTATAAAAATATTAAATAAATACATATGATAAATTATTTTTATTTCTGTAAATAAATCTGTTACAGACACTTTTACAAGTCAATGTAATGTTTTTTTTAAGACTAGATGGCGCCGGCATTTCCTATCTGACTAGCTCTGAGAAGAAAAGCCTACATACATGACATCACGCCTTGGGCAGGGTGTATAATAACACCCTCATTTCGCCGTTATGTTTAAGTCCCACGTAATAGGGGCGAGCCTATTGACATTACCCGGGCACAAATCCAAACTCTGGGCTGCTACTGAGGAATTCCACACGGAAAATCCCAATAACACTTTGCCCGTCCCGGGGATCGAGTCTAGGACCTCACGATCAGCAGTCGTGCTTGCCACCACTAAACCAATGAAGCATAAAAAATACACAAAATAATACATACCTAGTTATTATTATAAAGAACTAATATTATAAAGAGGAAAGATTTATTTGTATTTTTGTATGTAACGAATAAACTTAAAAACTACTAGACCGATTTCTAAAATTCTTTTGCCGTTAGAAAACTACATTATCACTGAGAAACATAGGCTATATTTATTACTGGAATAAAACTTCTTACGCGTGCGGAGCCGTGAGGACACAGCTAGTCTATACTAATCTATACTAATATTATAAAGAGGAAAGATTTGTATTTTTGGATTTTTGTATTTTTATATGTAACGAATAAACTTAAAAACTACTGGACCGATTTCAAAAAATCTTTTTCCGTTAGAAAGCTACGTTATCACTGAGTAACATAGGCTACGGGCGGAGCCGTGAGGACACAGCTAGTTGAAAATAAAGTTATGAAACTAATATTCGTTGCTTTAAGTTGCTAACTGATCTAAACTCATTAATGTAAACCTATCAAGGACCATTAATGCAATATTGAGGACCGATTTCAATCTCGAACACTAACTCAATTAGGTCAAATGCTAGTTAATCTCCGTGTATTGTGATTACCATGAAACTGAGATAGCTACACGAGTAGCTAGTAACAAATGTAAGAGGTTTGAAGTAGCTGCCAAGATACCGGTAATGTATGACTTTCTAATCGTTCTACCTCTTTGAAATAATTTGAGGCCGCGAGAGCAAGAACGGCCTATATACTGATTTGTTTTATTGAGATATTCAAAGAAATTATTGAGTTTTGTATTATTTTTTTGCCGTAAAAGGCTTTCACGTTTTAATGCAATAAATGTTTTAGGTACTAATGCCATCTCTTGGTACCTCGAAAAATAAAGACTAGGCCATTTTGCTTCTTTAAAAAAAAGATGCTTGTCGCAGACAGGCTATTTAAAAAAATGTTACTTAGGCCGTTTTTGCGTTCGCGGCCTCATTTATTAACATAACATCACGCCGTGTATTCCCCGAAGGGTTAGGCAGAGGTGTTTTAGTAACACCCTCATTTCGCCAGTTATGTTTAAGTCCCATGTAATAGGAGGCGAGCCTATTGCCATTAACCGGACACAAATCCAGACTCCGGGCTGGTACTGAGAAATTCCTAATGGAAAAACCCAATATCACTTTGCCCGACCTGGGGATCGAACCCAGGACCCTATGCTCAGCAGCCACGCTTGCGGCCTCTAGACCAATATATCCCCTAGACCTATATCTATACTTAATATACTTACTTAATAATATTATAAAGAGGAAAGATTTGTATTTTTGTATGTAACGAATAAACATAAAAACTACTGGACCGATTTCAAAAATTCTTTTCCCGTTAGAAAGTTACATTATCACTGAGTAACATAGGCTACGGGCGAAGCCGTGACGACACAGCTAGTTAATTAATAAAATTATACTATGCAGCTTTTTATAATAGATACGAAACGAAATAAGTATATTAAAAAAGACCAAGGTAGTGTTGTTAATTTACGAAGCGATATTGCTTAAAATTCAGATTCTTGTATTTTTACTAATAATGAAGCAAATACCTCATAGCTTTACATAGTAGACTCTCCCATATGGAAGTAGCAATCACAGGTAAAATTAGCTTATGAGTCTATTTATATGCCTAGTTTGCCAATACAAAATGGACCAATTGGTAAGCAAAACGATTCGTTTTTGTTTATAGGAACCGGGAATAAGTCTATTCTACCTATGATGTCATTATAAAAATATAAGCTGTATAAAACCTTAGGTACGCAAGTACGCATTACAAAATTCTAATTCAAAAATCGAACACTAATCCTATAAGGAGTTTTTATTTGCAGATAGTGGCGCCGTCCATAGACAAAAATACTCGTAGCGTCGGGACATGCACGGCTCGGGCTCGCGGGCCTCTCGTAAAGTCATCTCGAAGCATGGATCGATACGGGCGCGCATGCTCGCATCTCGCCGCCATCTCACTGGAGACACTGATGTTGCCAATTTATATTGTCTCCGGTAGCCCGGCTGTTGGATAAGTATGACTTTGGGTTTGGTGTTTAGACTTTTGTTATTACATATTTACAAAGTAAAGATGTATAGATCAGAGTATATCTACTACTCAGGGCTAACGTATAGAATCACATAGTCTGAAATTGCTAATTATAGTTATTACGTAAAGATTTTCATTTGTAGATAATCGTAATGCTCAGGTATCATGCATTATTTATTCTGACCTAGCGTGCTATGAATCGAAGTGAACTTTTAGTTTTTCCATATAAAAGTACATCTCTATTAACGTTCAAAAAATATTTCATTATTTAAACTAGAGTTTTAAATGAAAAAGCAATTATTTAGTAAGGCTCTACGAAATGCTACGTCGTAGCACAGGTCGTAAACGGAAAATCACAATTTCATTTCCAAATTATTAATGCCGTAAATATTTAACGAATATAAGACGTATTATTACCTAATACACACATTATTATGTAATAATTATTGTTTTTTTAACCATAGCAAAAAATTGTGATCTAAGTGACGTCATTGTACAGTAAAATTGTATAACATTGATACGAAAAATAGTAGGTAGGTACCTAATGAAATAAATACGAGCGTGGGTGTACATAGTAACCGATGAAATAGGTAAACTATTCCCATAAGAAATCATAATTTTCATTATTACGGCATGCACTTTAGGTAATGAACTATAATTATGGATTGTTGCCATGTAACCTTATTGAAATGTATAGATAGCTGATATATAAGTAATTGAATTTAAAAAAATAATTTGTTAAGAAAGGGTCTCCAAATAACTGTTCCAAAAATAAAAACAATGAACAAAATTTCACTTACAGACTATTTACCGCCAAAAGTACGCAGAACGTAACAAAAAGTGTGTTATTTATAGTGCACGCTTGTCAATAAACTACAGCGGGTTTTTTTATAACGCGGAAGGGCACAGCCGGATGGGGATCAAGGAAACATATTAGTGGTGTAGTTCTGACGTTAATACGTCATGGTATATTTAAATAACCTCGGGCGGGGCCGAGCTGGAATAGACACGGCTGCAGCCCGCGCGGCACCACCTCCCGGACGTGTCCACACTAAAAACACCTAATCCTACTTTATAAGGTTGAACTGTCAAAACCGTTTACCTAAATGGAATTAATCGCGCTAGTGGGCACAGATAATGTAATAATGTTTTTTTTTAATATTTGAATTATTTTATGACTTTCTTATTTTCGTATTTTAAAAAAACATCACAAGTTACGAGCAGCAACTGCTTCTCGAAATTCGCACAAAGTATTTTTTTTAAATTTTATGTGTCAAGACCAAATAGGAGTATGTTCGGTAATAGAAGTTTTTTCGGCGCGTGTTCATGAGTGTTGGTCATTAGTAGTACTTACTGCCAAAGTAAACACTCACTAGACAAAACTGAAATAGCCTGAGGGCAATAGCCTATAGTCTGATGATCATCATCTCTGAAGTTCAATGTTTATATTTTCGAGTATAATTGGACACATCTGTAGGATTTCAAAATGGCTCCTAAAAAAATCGGGACCGTCCGTGTCGAATCGAAACAAATATTATATAATTACAAGGGTAAATAGCAAATTAGAGGATAAAATCTTTGGGAATGGCTTCCAAAAAGAGATAACTAAAGTTAAAATAAAAAAGGTTTTACTTTAGAATCTGTTTCAATAGTTCCCATATCCGCGAGTTAAGTCAGCGTAAACTCTCGTTGTCCGGAACAGGGCTAATTAACGCAATGAATCAGAGACACCGCAAATAGCCGCCAATGTCTATATATACCGCGGACGCTTGTAAACATGCGTGCACGCACGCGGACGCTGAGAGCAATTCTGGCGCCTTATTGGGCTCCTTACGATATTTTTAGACACAACTAATTGTCCCTCGTTCCAATTTTGAAAGGAACTTGGCTGCTAAGAAAACTTTCACTTGATTTGCATAATTTTGAGATTCTTGTGTGGTTCTCTCAGCCTTTCGTATAGCACAAATAAATTGGCATTTAAAAAATAAATATAGAATCTGAATTAGCGTTCATGGTCAATTGTGGTCGCTAATGATTTTAATTATAATTTGTATTTAATAATGTAATTAAATTCAATATATAAAAATATTCGAAACCTTTCATTGTGAAGGTCTATGTTGGAAGCCGAGTTTAATCGGATACGTTGACAAACTCTTTAATCGATTAGCATAAAACTAGTTAAAATTGTACAGCCAATCGAGCCAAACAATCTCTGAACTCCTAATCGCTATTACGGCACCTTGCTCGCCACCCAGTTATTATGTTTGTCACCATCGACGTCCTTAGCACGACACAAGGCAGTAGTTAATTATGTATCGTAAAAATTCAAGCCACCTGTTGGCATCGCGTGTTGAACCCAATAGGCCTTCATGACACTGGCAACTTGTTTTACAAGCCATATTGACTTATTGTTTGATTGAACTGGTGCCCCGTGAAAAAGTTAAAGGGAAGAACTAT
Organism: Amphipyra berbera; assembly: GCA_910594945.2. NCBI lineage: Eukaryota > Metazoa > Arthropoda > Insecta > Lepidoptera > Noctuidae > Amphipyra > Amphipyra berbera. The sequence goes on along the minus strand of OU343128.1, from coordinate 14,873,540 downwards.
TGGTAGTTACTGATAATATTTTATTTCTATGGCTCGCCACTCCGTATCGTAATTTGTAAATAACATCACGCCTTATATTCCCCGAAGGGTACGGCAGAGGTGTTTTTAGTACACCCTCGTTTCGCCAGTTATGTTTAAGTCCCACGTAATAGATTAACCGGCATAAATCCAGACTCCAGGCTGCTACTGAGAAATTCCTAATGGAAATACCCAATAACACTTTGCCCGACCTGGGTATCGAACCCAGGACAACATGCTCAACAGTCGCGCTTGCGACCACTAGACCAATAAGTCAGTAGTTTGTATTAGCCTGTAAACGTATCCGGGCTGGACAGTGGACAGCCCTGCTCGTTAATGAAGTAAATCTGGTTGATGTTTGCAGCGTTAGCCCAGCAGCCAGCATGTTCCTAAGGTCCGCGCCATCCACGCAAGTCTTCTCTAATTATTTTCGTAATATAATAGACAAATACTTAAAAACTACTCAATTTTAAGTGGCCGTTAAGTGTTGTGCTGTCACTGTCATTTTATAGAGAAATGACAACGACGGCACGAGATTAACGGTAACTTCAGTAGCGTTTGAGTATTTGGCCATAAATCATATAATTGATTATTGTTTACAGATTTATTAACGGATATTATACGAGCTGTATCCTCACGGCTCCGCCCGTAGCCTATGTTACTCAGTGATAATGTAGCTTTCTAACGGCAAAAGAATTTTTGAAATCGGTCCAGTAGTTTTTAAGTTTATTCGTTACAAAAATACAAATCTTTCCTCTTTATAATATTAGTATAGATAAACTAATTATCACTCCCATATAAAGTCTTTTTGAAATCTTGTAATATTTTGCTATAAACCATATTCTACTTTTCGTGTGGTTAGTGACTAACCTAGTGTCAGAGTTTATGCCGCCCATGGGCCTCTGATTTGGCTTCACATTCCGTCGAGAAATATCTCTCAGGCATGCCGGTTTCCTCACGATGTTTTCCTTTACCGTTTTTTAAGCAAGTGATAATTATACAATACGCACATGAATCCGAAAAGTCAGAGGTGCTTTGGGTTCGATTTTGAGGCCTATAACTTTGCAGTCCGACGGTCACACCGGCTATCACTGCTTATATGAACCATATTTATAAATTATTACATAATTCCTATGTTTCTTCTAATCCCTGTAGAAAAGATTCTTTAGTCTTACAAAATAAATGATGTAAGTAATTATTAATTAATTATCATTATTACGTCGTAGCCAGCTAACTTGTAACAATGTTTCAAGCTATTTTGATGTTTAATCGATTGGTTAATCTTACTTCAGTGTAGGGCGGGGTCAACGTTTCTCCACTTATGTATGTATGTATAACACCTTTATTCACCATAAAAAGGTAAGCAGAGGGCTAGGAAGTGTCGAAGTATATTGCCGAGTCTACGAAAAAGGCAACCGACCTATTCTCCTTTATTTATAAAAAGTATGCTAAATACGATTATTTGTAAATTAGGTTTACCTATTATGTCCAGCAGTGGACTGCGATAGTCTGAGTTTATTAATTTTTACGTTTACAATCAATAGTTTCGTTAAATTGATAATAGTTAATAGAAATAACCGAATTTGCGTCATGATTTCATAACTTGTGTAATACCTAGTAGAAAATATAAAACATTTGAATTACTTAACCATATTTTATTTACAAAACGGAACTCCTCAAGCTTTCGATTAATTTTATCTGAATAGTTTAGTTACATTCATATTCTGTGAATTAATTATTCGTGCTTACGTGATCTACGTAACACAGTACCAAATATACGAGTAGGTATACATAGTTGGTCAGCTTGTAGACTCGATCAACACGTGCTAGCCACATTTCATCTCACCGCAAAAAATAATTGGATAACACCTTCACCTACAAACATTAAAACAATGAAGTCTCAGTGTACGTGGTGAAGAAAAGAAAAAAAATCGTTCTGTCCGAAAATCGTGATTATTTTTCAGAAGCGAGTGGCACGGCCTTCGGCGGGGGGCGCGCGGGGCGAGCGGGGCGCGGCGGGAGGTCGGCATTGACGTCACGCGCGCAAGCCAATCGCGCTCCACCTCGCCGTTCGAATTTGACTTAGCCGCGGGTGGCTTAGCTCTATCCCCATTGGGAGCTTTGGCTGTATAATTTCGATGCCTTTGCATCTTGTTTGCTAGATAAAGGATAGTTTGTTGCGTTCGATAACCTCGTTGCCTCATACGGACAGGTTCCACAGATTAATGATATTATGTCTACGAACAGGTTCCATTTTTAAAGATTATTGTTACTCGTTTTACAAATTAATCGAAATCAGCCCGCGTATGTTTACATTCCCTCGTAGTTACTATATTATATCCGAGAACAGTTGTTAAATCGTCATTTAAATTAGACTAACACCGATAATAGACTATTACCAGTGTTGATTTTATTATCGCTACTAATAGTAGCGCAAATTAAACTCCCTATTTATAATTCTCGGGAATTGACTCAGTAAGAGCAGCGTGAATAAGTACTAACGCTTCGAGTAAGGAATAAGAAAATATTTTGAACGCGAATTTACGACCCAAGTAGATATGACGTCATAAGACGGGTCCTTACATAAACCAGGAGCAATGACGCCAGGTAGAAAATGTAATGTATTCATACATCAAGAAGTGAAATTAAACATACTTTTAACAACTAGGTACAAAGTATGACGTCCAACAGACTTCCCTTTAATCAATGAACAGACAAACAATAGACAATTATAGATGACCATAAAGGTACCGTAAATAGTTTATGACTAGCGTGGGCGCAGATCAAACGCTCCTCAGGCGGAACTACACGACACCTGCTCTGACGCCGGGCGCCCGTAAACAATCAGTACTATGGTATGTATAGGTGATATTGGCAACACATGGAAAACGTGCGAAAGCCCTACTTTTTACCCGGATACAGAAAAATTGGGATTGAGTACTTGAAATTTCAACGGAAATATGGCGCCTTTGTTTATTACTCATTGTTACACTGGCTTTATCAATTTGTGCCTATTGTATGCCATTTTTGGACACTTAGGCCAGTATTATCAAACAGCTCTGATTTGAGAGGTCTCCCAAGAATAGCAGTAGAAAGTAGAACTCCGTACATTTGACAACTTATTTTTATTCCCGACGAAGAAAGAGGGGTGATATAAGTTTGAAGCGTATTACTATGTCTTTTTGTGGCGTCGTAGTGCCCAAAAAGATGAACCGATTACAATGCGTTTTTTTTTGTTTGATAGCCGGTTTAGACGATATAGTATATTTTTATAAATTAATACATGTATATGTATATACCCATGTATATACCTGTATAACAGGTCATCAGCGCCCTCCCGCGGCTAGTGCAAGCATAGGCATTAGTTAGCATATCGCACATTTAGAATTATAGAGACCTATTTCAAAATTTTAAGATTTTAAGTTTGACTCATAAAATGACGTTTAAAAACCATCTTTATCGACTCTTATTAAAAGTAATGATATAAAATTAAAATCATATCATATGACTTTAATTTTATATCATCACTTTTAATAAGAGTCGATGAATATGGTTATTAAACGTCATTTTATGAGTCAAACTTAAAATCTTAAAATTTTGAAATAGGTCTCTATAATCATAAAGGTGCGATATATACCCTGTAGGGGGAATGTGGACGCTTAACTAAGGGAATAAACTTAACAGTACTAAGGTAAGATAAATTGAGGAGTTACCAGAACATTATTCACTTGCTAAACCTAATTTATATCTACCAGCTTCAGACAACAAACTCTCATTCTCTTTTAAAATAGCTTCTCAAATAAAGAGTGAAAAACTATAAATTATGATGTACTAACCGGCTGGATCATAATTTAACAGAAGTAGGCCCTAGGAGTGGCTTGAGATAAACACAAGTGGTGACGTCATGCAAGCCCGCTGGGGACGGTAAATCTTTGTAACAGGTAATAGATCAGCTCGCTGCTGTCAATGTTGCAAGAGTGCCTGTTACAGAGGTAGTGCTGACACAATTAGAGTGGAACTGTTCAGCCTCATAAATCGTAGTTTTGTGTGTATTTAAATAAATAAATGTTATAGTAACATTATAATAGTGGTTTTATAAGATGTACAAACCTACGGGAAATGTTAAATTTTATTCTTTTTTCTGTACTTTTAGGCAGGCAGTTCTGTCTCGTTGGTCTAGTGGTGGCAAGCCTGACTACTGATTGTGAGGTGTCCTGGGTTCGATCCTCAGGTCGGGCAAAGTATTATTGGGTTTTTCTGTGCGGAATTCCTCAGTAGCAGTCCGGAGTTTGGATTTGTGCCCGGTTAATGGCAATAGGCTCGCCCTCTATTACATGGGAGTTAAACATAACGGCAAAACGAGGGTGTTACTATACACCTCTGCCTGCTATTGATATGAATTTTACTCTGCTCTAACTCTAATTAAGGTGACACTTAAGAGGAAGCTCTCATTTGAGAGATCTCCCAAAAGGAAGTTAAGTAAGTAGAATTCCAAACATTGTCAATTTTTTTATACTTTATATGTTTTCTTAGCCTTTAACTTATAGATAAAATATTTATGTAAAAATATTCACAAAAAAAATTAGTTAATTATTAACAATCGCTATTTAGAAAATATATATTATTCACAATATCTTTCATATATGAAGGAGAAATTTGATTCTCAAATCATATTATTATCAAAACGATACGTGAACTAGGCATTTATTAATACGAGCCGAAGTGTTTGATATGAACCAGCAAGCCAGTAGTAGGCAGTAAGTAATGATTAGAACCTAAGGAGGCAAGTACTGTATCATGATTTCACAAAATTCCCATTTGATTTTGTTTTATCATCGAGCTTAATAGAACTCGTTCCAATCGAAACATTATCCAAATTTCTGAAATAGACACTGTTACGACAGTAAACACAGTTAAAAATAACCGTCAGTTACCGCTAGTGACGTACACACTTAATATGCTACGTAAAAGACCGGTTTCGCAACGATTTAGACAATACTCGGAATAACTCTGGAACACTATCGATGGACAATAGAGTTGTACAGACGGGATAACAATGAACCCATTTAATTTATTTTCGGTACTGGTAGGTACATATACTATTATAAAAATAAACGTTTAAATAATTCCATTTAGTTTTCCTCAATATGGTTGGTATGACTCAGAAAGAATGTAATTAGTACTGGATAAACATTGTTTTCGTAATCGTAAATTGTGAATAGTTCCAATTAAAATACTTACTATACTGAAAAGTTAACAGTTCACCGAATATTTCCAAAAAGTTTTGATAGGTACATTTCTGTCATTGACAAATCCAACGTAGAAATGAAACAAAAACTCGAACCGGTGATTTGGCACGGAATTGTGTTTTGTAGAAAAAAAAAAACACATATACCGGTTCGTTGACCCATTTAAGAGTTGTGTCTACATAACTAATCACTTATAATAATTCATAATATTCCGGGCTAGTGATCGAACGCGTTGAGAAACGGCGGGCGGTACCCCATGACGTCACGAGTGACACAGTTCGCGCCGGGGCGACCGGAGCGAGCGGAGCGACCCGGTTACGCCGCCGATCGAGATGAGTACCGCCCTATCATCGCACGCACAGATTTTAACTAAATATACACTGTTTAAAACTGTTATATGTAAACTTTCACTGTAGATTTGTATAGATGAGTGTAACTGGATCGAAGCAGGCTGGTTTTAAATTATTTTGTCGTTTCGGTAGCGTTTTGAAAGATTTAACACAAAAAAACATTCGGATTATTTGTCTATGGATCCTATATACATTAATATTACAATGCAGAAACTACATGTTATTATAACCAAATATTCAAACATTATAATCAATTGAAATCGCGAAAATCTTTGTTATTACTCAAAAATATGGATGCTTTTGAAACTGACATTATCGTCGAATATGTACTTTCGATGCATACCTACTAATTTCCTCGCATTAATATTAAATCAATTTGAAAGCTACTTCATCAAAACCCATGGGAAATTTGGAAAACCGGGACCATGATCCGTAGTTAACGAGAAAATAACTTTCATCTTAAAATAGAATTAATAGTTACGTCATAAATACATGATAATAAAGTCGTTAATTACATGAGCGACATTTATGATCATTTGTTCTGTGAAAATCAATCAATGCGCATCATAGCTGGCCACTAGGAATCGATAAAGCGTTGAGAGTAGTACAATTTTGAATATAGAACACCAAACAAAGGAGAGCAATAGACCAACCAAATTCTATAATAATGTTGCAATTACAATTAAAAATGTGTGTTGAAAATAATTTATTCTTTTTTAATGCGAAAGCTTTTAATCCATACCGGCGACTATTTAAGTAGTAGGTATTTAATATAACTTCCTCTATTTGATTTCGTATGCGATCGCAACAGATTCAGGTCAGTACAGTATGACGTCAGACATGCACCACAGGTTATAATAACACTAGATTTAAGGATAGAAAGATATCGTAATACTAGTTATGAGAAAACTAGACAGTCTTGGTGAAAATTATAAAAGGTAGCTAACGTATTCGTGTTCTCCTGTATGTAAAGTTTGTATCTAAAAAAATATACTTCAGATCAGATATAAATTTTACATTCTGATAAATATGTTTCCAAATCATTTATTGACGTACTCTGCCTATTCAGTATGTATATTTAGCGTAAAGATACTTCAGGAATATTATATCACATTTGTATAAAACTTTTGAACTGCGCAATTCAATAAGATGTATCAGTTTATAAATAGCTACGCTCTACGATGTTGCTACGCGGACCTTGCTACGAAACGCTACGATACATACTCGTAGTAATAATATGTCTATTTTAAATTAACGTGGTTTTTAATTTTATTAATCACTGAATGTTATTGGTTAATATCAGTGTGTTCGTTTTTTGAAAAGAGTTCTTTTTTTGAAAAATAAATATTTAAAATCTATATAAATAAAAATGAATCGCCAAATGTATTGCTAAGCGCAAAACTTGAGAACGGCTCGACCAATTCGGCAATTTTTTTAAATATATATATTCCTTAAGACACAAGGAAGGTTCTTATGGAGAGAAAAAACATAAAAATAGCGTGGGAAATAGTAAAAACAGCACTTTTCTTTTCCCACTACAGGCCAATAACTTTTGATAGAACGAAGTCTGTCCGGGCACCTAGTATAAAATAAAACTACAGCTTTACTTCCAAAGACAAGATCTACTGTGCCAGAAAAATCAAAGACAAAGTGGTTAAAGTATTGAATAGGCTATTCGGAAATGCTGTTACTTATCTTCTTGTTTCCATTAAAATACATATTCCACGAAAACTTAAAAAAAGCGTACCATTCTCGTCATTATATCCGCGTATCCGGGGCGAGAATTAGGTCGTGTAGTGACGTCACGCGCGGTGCCACAGCCTCATTACGGACAGAGTGGACGCTGAGGGCCCGCTCTAGTCGTTAGTCAAGTATTATACTAATAATTACACTGAATTCGGAATTATGAAAGATTCTATTAATAGATTAATGTTATTCCTTTCTTTGCAATTATAATTTTTTATTGTAACCAAACCGAAAAGGTGGTACGGAAAAGGTAACAGTGCAAAACAAGCACTGTGGAAAAAAAAACATTGAAATATATTTTCTTATTAGGTGTAAGCTAGTGTGTTTATATGTAGTTAATGCAAATAAAATTGAAATTTCAACGAAATTTTCGTCAAAGCGGTGTTGTAAACCCACTTTTCAACACTGACGTCACAGCCCAACTCGTACGCACCAATATCGTAATCCTTATTCCGCAATATTTTCAACTATTTTATTTTGAACGCTCTCGTTGACGCGCGGCAGTTAAAGTCAAGTAGGTCTCGGCAATGTTAACTCCTAGTCTACACATATAGGAGGTTTATTTCCGTCCGTGCGTACAGGAATACTGGTGTATTTTAGTTTTACATGGTATAAATAGAACTATTGTGAGTGCCGAGTTTGACCCACATACGCATCATTGCCAAATTTTAATAGCGCAAAATTTTGGAAGAGTAATTGCACATTTATTTAGTTGACATCGTTTTTTGCGTTGGTTATGTTTGAGAGTAGCGTATGTTATTTTGTATTTTTGGTGTAGCTTGTTTTTGAAAAAATATATATGAAAACTATATTTCGACTGTTATAAGGTTAACCTAACGTTTCTACAATAGCAAACTTCCACTTCCAACTTAACACATGTTATAAAAAAATAAAATTAGAATATTTTTTTTGAATAATATAAGAATCTAACACGATTGATCAAGCTTGAAAAATATTACCTACACAAGTTTATAAAGCATTCTTGAACTTTTAATCCAAAGTTTAACACTATCCAATCATCAACATTTCTAATTACTGTTTTCGTTTTAACACGCAAGCAACTATGATTGAGTAAGTGGCGTTGTATCGAAACTTCAACCTAGTTATAAATTAATAATGCCATAGTATTAGGAATGTATAGAGGTGTACAATCAATGGAAGTGGATATAATGGTTAATTTAGAAGCAGCAGTAAGTAGTATTAGAAGGCGATGTATGAAAGACAAGTTCAAAAGATAATCATACAAGTTTTCCTCTCAAAGAAAACAGCAAAATGTTACAAAAATAAAACTGCTAATTAGAGCAAGCTGCAAAACACAAGTGCACCTCCATATTTTGATGAGAAGCAGCCGCTTATTCAAGCAAACACACTTCGCCCGTACCAAAACACTAATGAATCCAGGCCCATTCATAGATCCGCTGCGCAAGTGTCTATGTTCATATCATTAAGCCGACAAGACTCGACAGTACAAAAGGAAAATGAAACAGAAATGCATTAATAATTGAATAGTGCAAACTTACAAAGACACAATGCTTTCTCGTCTGATATAAATAATAGATCGCCCAGTGCTGCGGCGTGAAAAGCGACGACAAAGTTTTTGTCCATTGTGCAAAGTCTTTTGTTATTATGCATTCACATAGTGAATTTTGTGCAACTACGGTTATACTTTGTGCCTATTGTTCTAACATAGTAAGGTGAGATGCATTATGTTCATTCTCAAGTGGCGAAGGTAGGATAAGTTTGAGAATAGCTACTCATTTACATATTATGAACTATGTATGTGACACGCATAAAATAATATAAAGGTGTCAGAAAAGATGTATTTGTGCTAGAGTTTTTCTAACTAGGCTTATAGCTAGTGATGTGCTACAAATTTATTTCGTGAAACGAAGAATGACCGTTATTGAAATAAAGTTATTTAATCTAGTCCTTTTTGTATAATCCTATTTACCTGGAAATAGTAATATTTATTTGCCTAAACGAAGGAATGACAATAAGTTAGCAATACTTACACTATTTATTCCAATGTACAATGTGGAGGTCAAGAAAGAAGCAAGAAAGTTAAAATAAACAGTTCATTCCTTTTTTGCAGATCTAGCACAATCTAAGAAGAAAGACAGTAATGAGGACGAGCTAGTGAATTCTAAACATAAAGTAACATCACACTGCACCACAAAGAACAAATCAAAGCCGCGGCGAATCCTCGACATTTACATGGAACCACAAAGGCGACAAGTTCTCGGTGTCGCAGATTTGCGCTGCCTTTGACTATAAATTTTAAATGCGGAGCACTGTGCAGTGGCTGAATGAAAGCGTGCTTTTGCTTCACCCGTTCAGTAACCCAGTTTGATGAATATTTGTTTCTACGTCATTCCTGGATATGATTTTAATTCTTTAATGTTGTATCTGACCTATGGCGTATTTTATAAAATATTCTAAGTGTTAAGGACAAATCTAGCTACTTCTTGCCTACTTAAATAATTTTTACAAGAAAAATTATATCATAAGACTGCTTTTTCGACGAATTTTGTAAATTTCTTGGCACGCCCCCTTCAACGCCGAGGGTACTGCACTGTTGGGTGCACGGGGGAGGGGGGCACCATTGACGCGCGTCTCTCAATGGCAATGGAACTGGGTCATCACCGTGTGACGTCAGGGCTGGCCTACATACGCCGGGCGTAGCCCCGGTACCGACCCAACAGCCAGCTTGTACGAATTCAACTTTTTTTTAACTCCGCTTGCAAGACCAAGGAGTTCTATATTTAGAACGTCAATAGGCTTTTGTGGATTCGAAAATAAACAAAGTTTATTTTTTGCACTTAAGTGGTTTGCGTTTTACTTTCGTAACTCAAGTTCGCTTTGGTTCGTTGGTTTCGTTTTGGTTTTGATTGAATTGTGGTTATTTTATGTTTCTGGGAAAATAGAGGGCAAGAGTTCTTTATTTGCGTAATATATTTATCGTTAAGTAGACCTAATCAGAAGGATATTAGAAGTCTATAACTTTAACGATGGCAACGGTAATGAAAATTCTATTATACTTATGGCGTCACTGAAAGTTGGTGCTGCTGGCGTTAGTGATTATATATCATTAAAAACTCTAGTCAACAAACTATTTATTCTATTTCTAAACCAGAAATAATCGACTTAAACTTCTCGCTCTATTTTTACGTCTCTATAATAATTATATGTAAATACCAAGTCAGAAATAGACTTGTCATAGCGTGTGACACACTGCCCACGAGCGCCATTATTGAAACAAATGGAAAATACTGATCGACTCAGGTGTTTCTTGAACGCCCACAAGCTTACACTTCGTGTTAACATAACTTGAACTTAGACGTGTAAAATATAAGGTTTATATTTGTGTGGGAGGTAAAATTGGTTTAATTAAAATTTAACGCTAAGCACTACGTAGGCGACAAATGTAAAGGCATCATTGATGGCAATCAGTGGGTAATTATCGATGCTAACTAGCATTTAACTTGTGAACTTATATAGGTATTGAATGACGCTAGCAGCTGTGTTATTTTGATTGTTGTGAAGTTAGATCCGCTGGCTTTATAAGAAAATTATAGGCAGTATGTTAAGGCATCAAGTTATGTTAGTTGCTAAACGTAGATTCGGTTCTTGGGAGATCAAATGTCAAACTGACATTGACAGTGACATTTGACATTTGAATTATTTTAGAAATATTTTGCAATTCCTTATTCAAAACGTTCTCGTTTTCTCTAGTTTCTAGTTACTAGAGATGTTTATTACTGTGTCTTTATGAGACGAAGGGATCTTAATAGCTTCGTAGCTTCTATACCCCGGGACCAGCATGAATTCTAGTCTTCATTGAACAAAGAGATTCACGCCACTATTACTGAATGCATGTCATAATCATCTGATAAGCTTGCACACTACACAATACACGCGCCCATCTATGACGTCACATACCAAACCTTTATTCTCCATTCAAAAGAGATGTCCTAAGGCTGTTTCCGCACGCTGCGACAATAAGTTGTCCATTTCCACACGTCGCATCCCTTATCTTTAGCGGCACAATAGCGCGAGCTGCGCGGGCATGTCGGAACTTCAGACAAGCATTGTCTTGCCGCGGCGAGCTTTGTCGCGCGACGTGTGTCGAGATAGTGCGCGTCAACGCGGCATAATGAATGTTATTGTTGTTTTGTGCGGCGCTCAATGGTTTTGTTTGCGAACTGTCTTGCATGTTGCAGTGACAGTTATTCTGCAGTTCTCTGTCTCTTTCCTGGTAGGCTTTTGTTTCAGTGTGTGTTACACACAAGTCGCATCTCTCTGTAAAGCCCTTTCAGTACTATGTAAGGTTGGAAACAGAATATGGTATTGTTGCAAAAATTGTAAAAGCATGTAGCGAAGTAGAGAAGGTAGTTTAGATAGGATAATGCAATATTATGCTGTTTTGAACTAAGTGAACATAAATTGAGCATGAAATCTTTTTCCTTGGAAATATATGTATATCGGAAGGTATCATATAGGAAGATCTCAGACAGAACCAAATGAAAAATAGTCTTCTTCTTCTTTTCGTGTGATTAGTGACTAACCTAGTTTCAGAGTTTATGTCGCCCATGGGCTCTGACTTGGCTTCCTCACGATGGTTTCCTTCACCGGTTTTAAGCAAGTTATAATTATACAATAAACGCATGAATCCGAAAAGTCAGAGGTTCGTGCCTTGGGTTCGAACTCGAGACCTATGACTTGGCAGTCCGACGTTCACACTACTAGGCTATCACTGCTATATGAGAAATAGTTACTTCTGACATTACTGTTAGACTAGAACACTATATTAATTATAAAATTATACTTCTACTAAAACAATAATGGAACTCAAAGTGGTACAGTACAAGGAACATCGACACCATTCGAATCTAATTCCAGTACTAAAAACATAGTATAAATATAGAAACTACCAGTTATATTTGTATAATTTACAATGACCTCAAATGCGAAAATCTAAAGTTATTCTTACGAGGACCTTGCAGCAGTGACGTACGACGCTGTAGTAAACGCTACACATAAATTAGGTAGCGGCAATAAATATAATAAACTAAATATCTATCAAATAAATAAGAAAATATAAAAATACAATCGTTTTGAGTGTTGTAGACCGAGTACTACGACGTAGACTGCTACGACAAATTACTACATTTCGCTACGCCTACTTTCTACGGCGCTACGCAGACCTTGCTACGAAATGTTACGAGTCAACAGATTAGAAGAATTTGATCTTATTATTCAGTAATCGCAGTCCACTGTTGGACATAACACTGTGATATCGATATTTTGATGGTTGTTAGGCTGGATATTATCTGAGTTATAACATATCTTATAGAATACTAATTAACCATGTAATATAATAACTGAGGAGCTTTTGGTTCAGTTCGCCTCTTTAACAAACATTCGCCTGTATTCCCCGAAGGGTTGGGCAGAGGTGTATTAGTAACACGGGAGGTAGTAGTAATAGGAGGCGAGCTTATTGCCATCAACCGGGCACAAATCTAAATTCCAGGCCACTACTAAGGAATTCCACACGAAACAACCCAATAACACTTTGCCCGATCTGGGGACTGAATCCAGGACCTCACGATCGGCAGTCGCGCTTGCCACCACAAGATCAACGAGGGAGTTAATAGTACTTATATTGACTGAAAAGGCAAGATGGACTGACCATGTGAAGAAGGCAGTTATTGTTGTTCTTGATGCAGAAGGGAGACAACTGAGCGTTGCAGCGCAACTTTGTAGAAGCCTGAACCTGAGTCTTAAATTTACAAGTTCGTTTTTTAGGGTTCCATACTCAAAGGGTAAAACGGGATCCTATTACTAAAACTCCGTCCGTCCGTCCGCCTGTCACCAGGCTGTATCTCATGAACCGTGATAATTAAACAGTTGAAATTTTCACAGATGATGTATTGCTGTTGCCGCTATAACAACAAATACTAAAAAACAGAATAAAATAAATATTTAAGGGGGCTCCCATACAACAGACATGATTTTTTGCCGTTTTTATAGATAATGGTACGGAACCCTTCGTGCGCGAGTCCGACTCGCACTTAGCCAGTTTTTTTTTTAGTTTGGTTTGCTCTTGACTTTAGTCTAGGTCAGAGGTGACAGAGACAAAGTCTACGATGGAGTGAGCTTACCCAGAAGAAGCCTGTTCACTCTAACTTTGAAGAGATTCGGGTTGTATGGGTTCGGAAACACAGACAGGTAGAAATGAAAAGAATTCCACCAACCTTCTGCGTGAGTCAGTTGTGGACCGATTCGGTTCCTTCTCTGTCCCTCTCTCGTAGACAAAACGAGATAGAAGAACAAACTTATCGAACAAGAGATTTATCGAATCGTTCTGAATCGTATCAATTAACATAACATAACATCACGACTTGTATTCCCCGAAGGGTTTGGCAGAGGTGTTTTAGTACACCCTCGTTTTCCAGTTATGTTTAAGTCCCATGTAATAGGGGGCAAGCCTATTTCCATCAACCGGGCACATATCCAGACTCCGAGCTACTACTGAGTAATTCGTAATGGAATAACCCAATAACACTTTGTCCGACCTGGGGATTGAAACCAGGACCCCATGCTCAGCAGTCGCGCTTGCGACCACTAGATCAACAAGGTAGTCATTTAACTTATATTGTAAAACTAGCGACCCATCCTGACTTCGCACGGGTGGGCATTTTTCCCGTTTTTGCAACATTTTTCATTTATGCTCCGCTCCTATTGGTCGTAGCGTGATGTTATATAGCCTATAATCTCTACTATCCAACACAAAAATAATTTGTCAATTCCAACCAGTAGTTCCTGAGATTAGCGCGTTCAAAGAACTCTTCAGCTTTATAATAATGTGAATAATATCATCAAGTAGTTGTAAATGGTGACAATCCATTTTTAAGGGCGACCGAAGTGATAGAAGACGTTTGAGAGGGGACCCTAGCAACAGGCTAGGAGAACGGAGGAGGAAGAGGACACATATTACCCGATCATTAGGAGCTGGAACTGCCGCGTTGGTATAGTGGTGGCCAGCGTGACTGTTGATCGCGAGATCCTGGGTTCGATCCCCAGGTAAGGCAAAGAGTTATTGAGTTTTTCCGTGTGTAATTCCTCAGTAGCAGCCCGGAGTTTGGATTTGTGTCCGGTTGATGGCAATACGCTCGCCCCCTATTACATAAGACTAAACATAACGGCGAAATGAGGGTGTTATTATACACCTCTGCCTAACCCGTCGGGGAATAAAGGCGTGATGTTATGTTATTTAGGAGCAGGAAAAAATACAGAATTAAATATTTAAACCTTGAATTTGTTGTGTACATAGCACATAAATATATTCAGCCAAATTTTAAACTATAGGCTGACTCTGGCTGAATTCAAAGAATCTAAACTAAATTAAATGTTATATCGATATCTGAATGTCTATTTCAATTACACCATAATGTTCTTCAAATGAATTTAGATAAAATTTTGTAGTTAGGAACTACCATACTTGTCATTCCGGAAAACTCGGAATGATTGTCACAAGATTGTCACGCAGATAAGCTACGCATCTACTATAAAAAAAAAGCATAGTCATATTTTAATGATACGTTTTTTGAATGATATAACTAACGCCTCTCTTAAGGACATAGTTCGAATGTAATATGGTCTCTTTTTCTTATATTTTTTTCATTACCCTCTTTTATTACAAAATAATTCAAAATCATTAAAATTTTAATTTATGTTACTTATTTAATCGCGTCACGCAGGTAAGCCGCGCATCTAGTAGTTATATTTTAACGATATCTTTTTATAATGATCCTCCCCTATATTCATACTTCGAATGCATTATGGTATTTCTTTCTTTTTTTTGGTTACTCTATTATATTACAGAATAATTCAAAATTACTAAATTTTTTATCTATGTAAGGTATTTAATCGCGATATTAGATATGATTGCTTGTTTGTCAGATGTATATGTATATAAGGCATTCGTCTATTAGAGAATAATATAGAGCTTTCGAGGTACTCAGTATTGTTCCAGAGTTTTCTCTTAAATATTTGTAACACGGAACTCCTCGTATAGCGATAATCAAGTTTATATAAATAAATTGCAATAACAAAAGAAAAGTGACCATCTCTTCTTTTTTCAGCATTATATTCATTTTTATTAACAATTACTATTTTTGAAAAAAATAAGTCACAATGACAATCGCGTTATATAATCGATTATTTGTCTTAAGTTAAAAGCGCATCTCTAATAATTACTGGCCAGTTGTTACCGTTTAGAATTTGAAACCAAAAGCTTACAATGATTACGTTAATAATGTTAGAGTTGGGCGTAGTAAATGTAGATTGTGTCCGCTGTCGCTCGGTTCTCTTTGCCCAATCCCCTTGGGACGCGGCGTGAAGATCGATACGCTACACGAGTCACGAGCTACGCAGCTCGGCGAGAGATGCTAAATTGTTACAATTTCGTCTAACGCACCTATTATGAGTATGAGGGGCATTTGTAATTATTAAAATAGGTATAATAGGTACTCTATTTTTCCTGTTTTTATACAAATACCTACTTAATCAGATTTTCCGGTATTAAATATGTTATATTAGGATTAAAATTCGACACGATTAGTCATAGTTTCAATTTTGTCCTTAACATTGTGCGATGACGTGACTTATTGTTCCATATTAAGAGGAAAAAACTAACTGGAATATTAGGTGATGTAATGTTAATATGTACCACATAAACTATGGAACAAATGTTTGCGAAACTGCGATACTAATTAACAAATATTGCGGTTTTACAAGTAACACATATTTCATATACTAAATCAAACGATTTAGTAATGCCACGAATACTTAAAACTAGCAGTCTGTTTTAGGTTTGAACTCCGTCTGACGAATCTCTTACATGTTCACATATTACGTTAAGTACACAAAATGGTATCAGTATTGTAGGTTAAACTAAAAATAAGAATCGAGTATAAAGCGTTAATCGATTTTCATTTTGTCGTCGTAACATTTTAGGCAAGCAACTCCAAGGGACCAAAACAAAATGCGCAAAAACAAGATGTCTTCTCATCTCGGACCTAATTAACAAGTGATCGTCGAGTCGACGACACAGTCGACACCCTGCGGCTAATGGTCACTTACCACAACAAATAGCATGGGGACACGTTCACATCATGTTGCTTAAAGCTAAGGATACACGGGCGGGGGATGCAGCGCCGCGCCCCGCCCCGCGCCACCGCTACGAAAAAACCTCTTACAAAACAGATCGATCGATATGCTCCGAAATGCTCACACGTTTCGCCACCGACACCCTCACCTTTCAGCTGACCTGTACCTTCCCGAGCACATCTCACCCCCCGGACTTACACCACCGGAACCCTTCATGCAGTTGCCCCATGTGCATGACGTTGAGCTACTTCGAGGAGCCACGAGCCACATGAGACGAGTGGCCTCCGACGTCCTTGAAATTTCAAGTGCAAGGCGATACAGGGCGGGCACGCGACGCGTGCACGTGAACCCGAGCGAGGATCGGCCGGGAGCGAGGGCCGGGCGGGCGCCGGGGCGGTATCGATCGGGGCGGGCGGCCGGGCCGGGGCGGACACGCCCGGGGCCGGACGCGGGCTCCGGGTTGCATAACGCGCTGGTCGTGCCGGCGGCGGCCGCGCGCGGAGCCGGTATCGACGCGCGTGGGGCGCATGCGCGACGCGTACCTTCGCAGCCGTAGCCCTGCCCGATGAGGCCCCACAGCAGATCCGAGCAGTGGTGGCAGTACGTCGGCTTGTGGAAGGTCTTCTTCGCGAAGGAGTGGGTGCGATGGGGCGCGGGCGCGGCCTGCGCCATGGCGGGCGCGCGGGCCGGGCCGGGCTGGCGCGCTACTCATGCCGCGGCGCCCAGGGGCGCGCCGCGCTCTCCGAGCGGCTGTCGCGGCCCACCATCGCGGCGCGTCTGCCGCCCGCGCCCCGGCCGGCCCGCGCACGCGCCTCGCCCCGCCCCCTCACCCCGCCAACAGGGCCGCGCAGCGCCGCACGCAGCCCCGACCTCGTGCCGGCGGCAACACACGCCACCTCACAATCGATTTCCACTCTTATCTCTGGAAACGTTCGTCAACTTGTGACACTAACTTACAATAGCCTACTTTGAAGCTTTTCTTCTCGTAGCAAACATTACTTAACAGTTTGTGCCTGTATGTGCATGGTATGGAACCACGTTAACAGCCTACATAGCTGCGCGGGTAATAACCAACATCGACCAGAACCCAAGTGCTCGCTCATGCCTCATATTGAAACAGTCATAGTAACTAATGTAATCAGAGCTTTTCAGTAAGCTCTATGACGACGATAAGTTTGGCTTAAACTTACTGACTAGAATAGAATGTCTGATCTTGACATTATGTACGATTAATAGCAGGGATTGTGTGTTCTTCGGGGTTCTATACACACCTTGAAAGAATCGAGGAATATTTATTTCCAAAAGTTTAATTATTATAGTACCTATGTATCATTTTAACGTCTCAGCAATTAAGTATATATGAGCAATCAACTACCAAATCCTATACAAAAATATTCCGAACAAATAAAATAAGCGCGACGTCGCTACAAGTACACGTCGCGCGACGCCTGCGCGTTGCCGCCCACCAATCGAAAAAGCTCTTGTTTACAATATTAAGAGGCGCAGCATCCTCGCGGCGCGGCCCGACCGCCAGACGCCACTCGCGCGTACCCACACCTCCGCGTCTCACACATCAACACATTCAAATAAACCATTCTATAATAAAACATACACAATTAATGCGATTACTCGATTTTGAAATGCGAACACTATTGAACAGTCATGTTTTCTTTCGAATAGGCTGAAAGTTGAAATAAGAATGATAAAAAAATGCGTGCTTCGTTTTTTTATTGTACCTACGAAGTCACGTCAGCCTTCCAATATTATAGAGTTGTTTGATTTTAATGTTATAAGAAAAAAAGAGTAGAATAATTTATTAACCTAATTAATAAAATGGGAGTACTTGGCAGACGGTTTTATACCATGTTAACGCACATTTTTCCTTATAATATTATGAGCAGAAATGAATTCAATCTGATTTAGATACAGAAAGCATTATAGGCCTGCTAAGTGCATTAACTGTCACCGTAGACCTACTACGACAGTTCGTAGCAGCTACATGTTTCACTAACCGATCGCGAACGATTCGTCATTTTAACCAAGAAATATTAGAAAGACCTATTCTTTATTCCGTTATTGTAACCCTGATTTTCGTTTACAAGGTGGCCACAAAACGCGGGGCAACGTTAGGAAAATTACGCGTATAGCTGTACATAGCTTGACTCGTATACAAGAGACTTATCTAACAGCTAGATGACACAGAAATTGTTTGAGACTATGGGCAAAAAAATATAGCTTTTTTTAAAATGTGTATTTAAAAATAGTATTTATATGTAAGAATATGTACGACAAATAAATTAATATTGTATGTGCGTCATTATTTGTGTGTAAATAAACGTTTCTTCTTCTTCTAAAAAGGTATTCAAAAAATGGTCGCCTTTTCCCATACATTGATTGACCTTCCTACCATTTAACCAAGACCCTTTAACACCTAGTTCACACAGAAACTGTTTACAGGATCCGTTTTTATTTTAATGATGTCGCCTGTAGTTATACGAGCAAGTTCACATACACGACAGTATTCCGAATTCAATAAAAAATACTGGATCCGTTACTTTATCGTTTCCTGCCTGCCAGATGCGACGCAGCTGCCGTTTGTTTAACTGATCCGTCGGTACAGATGTGAACGACATATCCAGTACCGACGGATCCGTTAAAACGGATCCGCTGTGTGAACGGGCGGTAAGTTCTTGGTAATAGATTGCACCGATAACCGATGTGGAGGCAATGTTAAGGTTAACTAAGGATGAAAGTCCGCTGTAAGGCTCCGTTTGTGAAGACACAAGATCGTGCACTCTACCGCGTTTTTCGCTACTCCTGGCCCAATACTGTCCCACTGCTGGGCATGGGTCTCTTATCAGAATGAGAAGGGTTAGTCCATAGTCCACCACGCTGGCTTGGTGCAGGTTGGCGGACTACACACACCATCGAGACCATTTTGAAGTCCTCTCAGGTGTGCAGGTTTCCTCACGATGTATTATTTCTTCACCGTTAACACAGGTAATTATCAAATTCTGATTCACACATGAATCTGAAAGTCAGAGGTGCGTGCGGGATCGAACCTAGACCCTTCTGCATTGAAAGGCAATCATACATACTACAACAACTTTAAAAAAAACGCGTCTCCATAAACACTCGAATTACTCTAATACATCGTCATAATTATGTTTGAAGTATCCGCTCTAAGGTCGTCGTACATTTAAGCCCCTCAGCACCAGACCAGCACACGATTCAACTAGCAAGAGTGGACGCACGCTGTCTCCGCGTTGCCCACTATTTTCAATTACAAATATAAAATACAGGCTGTAAACGAAATCATGTAATTTCTTCAAACCTCGTGATGTACTGCTGACATAGATTAACCGGGCATGGGATACTTTTGGATTCAATAATATCGTCAGTGGAAAGGTAATAATCACTTTTTAACAAAGATAAAACCGACTTCAAATGGTCTATCTCCGAAGTTCTACATCAGATCTTCACCAAATTTAAATGGGACCACTTCGAAAGAATACTCTTTCAAACAAAAAAATAATCATTAAAATCGGTTCACAATTAGCAAAGATATCGCGGAACAAACATCCAAAAAAATAAAAAATAACATACAATTGAATTGAGAACCTCCTCCTTTTTGGAAGTCGGTTAAAAAGACTAAAGCCCTAATATACCTACTTTACAGTAGAGAAATTCAAAGTATTTTTGTAAGAAAATAAACATAGTTATTTTTCTTAGAGTATACATATTAAATAGATAGTTTAATTAACTATCTATGTGTCGACACGAGGGAAGAACAGTCTGATTGGACTCACGACGTAGACGCTAGGACACTTCGTAGAGAGACGGGTTACCCAACACTCTACAATGATTCTGGTCTTGCCTGATTGTTGGGCAGTCTGGTCTTGTTCAATTCGCTTGCAAAACGAGTTCATAAAAGCCTCATTGGTCTAGTGGTGGCAAGTACGACTTCTGATCGTGAAGTCCTTGGTTCGATCCCCAGGTCAGGCTAAGTGTTATTGGGTTTTTCCATTTGGAATTCCTCAGTAGCAGCCCGGGGTTTGGATTTGTACCCGGTTAAAGGCAATAGGCTCGCCCCCTATTGGGCGATATATGGGACTTAAAATAACGGCGAAATGAGGGTGTTACTATACACGTCTGCCCATCTCTTCGGGGAATACAGACGTGATGTTATCTTATCTAAAATAAAGCTTGTGCCACACAGCTTTAAAGTCCGTTTTTCAATAACTGCGTTGTGAGGCGAGGCGGCGCTGGTCTGGTGCTGAGGCGGTTAATGGACCCTTACGCCCCACTTCACGCTCCGCGCTAAGCTCCGCATCTCCATAAACGGGGCCTTTGATTCTTAATTTTACTTAAATGCATTTCAGCTAGAAATTGTCATCCTTCATCCGTAATCCGTCGATTACTGGCAAGAAATGAGACACCTAGTTTCTTATATAACTACGGATACTTCTGAAAACAGATAATTATAGTATCTACTTTTATACAAGGTTAGTCGGAAAGGGGGTACTAAGCCAAAAGGGTGTTGAAGTACCCATAATAATGGATAACTTTTGTTCTACAACTTTCCCCAAAAGTCAATAGTTCAAGAGAAATAGCTGTTCAAAGATTTCATAAAAAATACGCTAAATTCTATATCTATCCCCAGCTATGATCAGACGTGTTTACATTTTAGGTAATATTTGGGGTCACGGATTAGAAACTCCATTTTCTGAATTCATAACTAAAGCAGGGATGAAGAATTTATGAAAAAGCTAAAATAAAAATAATTTTTCATGGAAAAAAAGTAATAGAATTTTGAAATTTTACCTCTTTCTATAAAACAATCATCAGTGATACAATAAGTGGCCCGCGGCTTAGTACCCCCTTTCCGACTAACTTTGTATATTTAAAGGGCGATTTTCTAATCGTCAGATAACTTTTATCTGAGGAATAAATATGGTGGTTTGACAGCTTTTGTAGAGAAGATAATGTCATAAGTATTTATTTCTCAGATAAAAGTTATCTGACGATTAATAAATCGGCCCTTAGTATATATATTTTTTTCAAAATTTCCCCTTAAGCCGGGTCTGCTGCGACAAAAATCTAACAAAACAAACTAACAAAATATGTTTACTGAACGCTCCGACCAATTACAACACAGTAAACAGTTAGATCACGCCCCAACTTTGTTACAAAAACATGTTAGGGGCTATTTCTAGCAAAAATATTGCAGCGGACCCGGCTTTAAATTTATATGAGCATAGCAATTGGTACGACCATATTCTGATGATCTTGTTCTTCTTTTCGTGTGATTTGTGACTAACCTGGTGTCAGAGTTTATGCCACCCATGAGCCTCTGACTTGGCTTCACATGCCGTTGAGAAATATCTCTCAGGCATGCCGGTTTCCTCACGATGTTTTTCCTTCACCGTTTTTAAGCCAGTGATAATTATACGATACGCACATGAATCTGAAAAGTCAGAGGTGCGTGGCTTGGGTTCGAACTCGAGATCTATAACTTGACAGTCCGACGGACACACCACTAATGCTATCACTGCTATAATTATAATATATATTAATATATGTTCTGATGATGGGGTGCATTAAAAGAGCCTCCCCGATGAAGGATACTTATGTACGTCACTTGCACCGTGGGCAGTCAGCCTCACTACCAACGTAGCTGACTGGCTAATCTTTACACCACAGCATAAGCTTTTCGTTTTTCTTTTTTTCTTTAGAAAAAACGTTGCCCCACACTAGGATTTCTCCTGTATCGTGGTTGCGTTTACAGACACAAATCTTCACATGCACAAACGCCCAGACCCGGAAAAATTATCTGTAGGCCATACAAATATTTGTTCTGTGTGGGAGTCGAACCCACGACTCGTAGCGCAGAAGCCAATCGCTCAGCCACTGCACCAAACGTGTCGTCGAATAGCTATTCTCGTATAGCTCGTGCACGAGAGAAGAACAGTCTGATTGTACCCACGACGTAGACGCTAGGACACTTCGTAGCGAGACGGGTTACCCAACACTCTACAATGATTCTGGTCTTGCCTGATTGTTGGGCAATCTGGTCCCCCAACATGAACTAGCATAAGAGTTAATCACGTACATTGCGAAACTCGTTTGCAATAGGTTTATCCAACGAGTTTATAAAAGCCTCGTTGGTCCAGTGGTGGCAAGCGCGACTGCTGATCGTGAGGTCCTGGGTTCGACCCCAGGTCGGGCAAAGTGTTATTGGGTTTTTCCGTGTGGAATTCCTCAGTAGCAGCCCGGTGTTTGGATTTGTGTCTGGTTGAAGGCAATAGGCTCGCCCCCTATTACATGGGACTTAAAACATAACGGCGAAATGAGGGTGTTACCATACACCTCTGCCCAACCCTTCAGGGAATACAGGCGTGATGTTATGTTTGTATGTTTATAAAAGCGCGATGGACGTAATTAAACCGATGCATAGACACAGGCGACTGATGGCTTTAATTGTAAGTAATAGAACACGTTCCCATAATCCTGAAGCCATCTTTTACTACAGGCCCGAAAGAGTAGTCTTCTTCTTTCTTTTCGTGTGGTTAGTGACTAACCTGGTGTCAGAGTTTATGCCGCCCATGGGCCTCTGACTTGACCTCACATGCCGTCGAGGAAAATCTTTTAGGCATGCCGGTTTCCTCACGATGTTTTCCTTCACCTTCCCTAAGCAAGTGATAATTATACAATACGCACATGAATCCGAAAAGACAGAGGTGCGTGCCTTGGGTTCAAACTCAAGACCTATGACTTGGCAGTCCGACGGTCTCACCACTAGGCTATCAAAATAATACTATTTCTTGTAGTAATACTATTTCTTGCTAAAAAGTACAATATACTAGTATATACTTACTAGTAGCAGAGTAGAGACTTTCTTTGCATTTGTGCAGTCGTATAGAATTGTTTCTTTTTGTTAGTCCTTTATCACATTTAAATACAGATCATCATCATCGTCACTTTCCTGCCCTGGTCTCAAGTTACTTGGGGTCGGCGCAATATGTTTTTCTCTTCCATTCTTCTCTGTCAGCCGTCTCATTATCATTTACTCCTTTATCTTTCATATCCTCCCTTACACAACCCATCCATCTTTTCTTTGGTCTCCCACTCCTCCTCCATCCATCAACATTCATATTCTTCATGTGTTTCATCCCTTCTCATCACATTTATACAGACATTGATAGTAATAAAATAATGAATGTTTTCAAACTTTCGCGATTTGTACACATTATAAAAATACTAAATCGGGTCTAATTGCGTAGAAAATTTTCTACGCGATTAGACCCGATTTAAGTACCTAATATTTTTATAATCAAATAATGTAGTTATTTTTTTTGCACAATTTGTGAAAATAATAAGAATAAGTATGCATACTACAGTATTTTAGATTTTTTAAATGACAAAGTGTAATATTAGGAACTTAACAAATATTTGCGGTTTAAAAGATGATGTAGTGACAAAAATTGAAAGGAGGTATGCTTAGGTGGTTTGGTCATATTGAGAGAATGAGTGAACGGCGATTAACAAAAGGAATTTATAAGGCGGATGTTAATGGGAACGCCGGTAGAGGACGTCCTAGAAGGACATACATCGATGTTATTGGTGATGTTCTTCACAAAGGTCAGGTGCGTAGTATTCTCAACCGGCGTGCGTGTATGACAAGATGTATGAATGTGGATGAAGCGAAAGGGGTATGTAAGAGTCGTAGCATGTGGCGTTCTATAGTTTCTGCCTACCCCCCATGGGAAAAAGGCGTGAGTTTATGTATGTATGTAACAAATATTTAATGATATTTTAAAATTTTGACATTTCATAATATTAGAATAAAGGACAATTTAATTCAAATTTGTATTTTATTGTCTAAATAGAATTTTTAGTTTGTTACAATTTAGTAATGTTTTAGCTTTGTCTAAATATCTAAGAATGACTTTAGTTACTTATGTTACCTATACATTTGTATGCTACAAAGGCCCGAACATGACGGATCCTTTTTCTTTATGAACAACCTGCATGCCTTATATGTATACTCATGTTTCTAGTAAATGTCTTGAATCTTGAAAGTTCTGAAAATTTGTCTCGTGCTCAGGTGGCGTCACCTGTTGCGTTTGGCACGAACTAGCGGCGCGACGTAGATTGAGTAGATTTAGTTCATGCGCTGCCAACTGTTCACCCATGCACACAATTATCAGTTACGTATTTTTTTTCCTTTTTTTCTTTTGGTTTGCTTGTAGATTGCCCTTGCGGACCGCATCTACGTAATCGTGCAATTCATTGGCGAGACCTGGTGGTACACTGAAGTGCCCTCAATATTACCACAGTTTAGCCATTCCATACAGTTGTCCATCGCGGTGACGTCATCTCCCGAGCTGCCTTTAAACACTGTCAATGTCAAACTCTCGATGAACCACTGTATGGACTAAGTTAATTACACTGTGATATTACTATACTCTATGCTGAAGTGTTCGAGTTGTCATTATTCCATAGCGAGAGAGGAATGGAGCTATACAGGATGAATAGTGCCATTCCTCTCTCGCAACGGAATAATGATGGTTGGCTGATGGATCTCCAGCCACACTTGCGTTTTATGGCTACGCTCGTTTAAATACTCCTGCTTGTACTGCAAGTGTTACGTGAAGATCCACCTTACCCCTATGTTAGCTGTAATCTTTTACCATTGATGGTTGGTTATTTTTACTATACACTAAACCAGGAACTAGTTTGTTCAGAATAACCAGGAGAATCCATTCGTATAGTTTTTAGTCTAGTGGTGGCAAGCGCAACTGCTGATCATGAGGTTCTGGGTTCGATCCCCTGGTCAGGTAAAGTGTTATTGGGTTCTTCCGTATGGAATTCCTAAGTATCAGCCCGGAGTTTGGATTTGTGCCCGGTTGATGGCAATAGGCTTGCCCCCTATTATATGGGACTTAAACATAACGGCAAAATGAGGGTGTTACTATACACCTCTGCCTAACCCTTCGGGAAATACAGGCGTGATGTTATATTATAATATTTTGTTTCAAAAATAAGTTCAAACAACTTAATTATCTACGTAAGTAGGTATATCAGTGGACTGTGACACCTTGATTCCATGGTCGGTCGGCTCGGTATTTTCGATGTAACTCCTTCATAGCACACCTCACGCGCTCCATACTCTACACAAGATAAACTAGCATGTAACATAAAGAAATAAAAACAAATATAAGAAGTTGCCAATCACTTGCCGATTTGCTTGCTTGTTGATGAAGGAGCGATATGGGTACTCATCGTCAACTACGTACATAGCTCCTTATTCTTTTAATATGAGAACACAAGCACAACGAGCCGGTAACAGCGAGGAAGAAAAAGAACCGGGGAACGGAAAAAGAACTGCGGGCCGCTCCTAGCTACTAATATCAATATAACGCTCTACGTAGGCGTAGCCAGCATTTTCCTCTCGCCAGCAACGCCCTAAGCTGAGGTCCGAGTCCCATTAGGGGTCGCCCTTACTGCTGTTGTTGCTAGTAGTCATGATGTTAGTAGTAGTAGTAGTTAGCTTAGGTTAAGTATTTTACTTTCTTCCCCATTGGTTGAAGACTCTTCAGGTCTCGCTAATAACTGCCCGCTGAAACTACAAGCAGTCAAATAGAAAAAAAATAACGCTTGCCGATTTGCCTGCTCGTTGGTGAAGGAACGATATGGGTATTCATCGTCAAATCTAAGTATTAGGTCTTGTTTCTTTTAGCATGAACACAAGCACAACGAGCCGGAAATAGCGAGGGAGAAAAAGAAGACACCGTGCTGCGGGCCGGTCCTTAATTGCTTTAACGTTTTAAGACGAGAGGTGCGCGCTTGCCCGCTCTTCGCTACAACCACTAGTCGTACGAATGCGGGTGAGCGGGCGCCTCTCCACAGATTAGTCAAAATATATAACCTACATTTTGTTAAGATAGACATATTTGCATTACCTCATAACGTATTTAGAAATGAATTAGTTAATATACTTAAAGCCTAACAATTTAGTATACCTACTGTTAAAATTAGCCCTTTCTTTCATCCATACTGTATGTAAGTAAATAATAGTAATATGTGGAAACGTTGTTGATTGTACGTTGATCTACTTTATTTGTATACCTAGATGCAAGACAAAATGTACAATTGTTTGTTTTCCCTAATAAAATAAATAAAAAAAATAAAAATAACGCTCAACGTAGACGTAGCCAGCATTCGTTTTTTTTTAATTTGAATTGGGTTTGCTCTTGACTCTAGTCAGGTCAGAGGTGACAGAGACAAAGTCTACGATAGAGTGAGCTTACCCAGAAGAAGCCTGTTCACTCTAACTTTGAAGAGATTCGGGTTGAATGCGTTCGGGAACACAGACGCAGGTAGTGAGATCCACTCTTTTGCCGTGCGCATTATGAAGGATGTTTGGAAGCGCTTAGTGTGAATTGGTGGAAGTGCAACTAGGTATGGGTGGTAACTTGCAGTGCGTCTAGATGTCCTCCTATTGGGGAGTGTTTTCAAATAATTAAGTATTTTTTTGAAGGGAGGGGAGAGGTGCTATTTTGTTGTTATATCTACTGCAAATATTTTTCTTCAGTAGAGGGGCAATTATTGGCGAGACCCTTCAGGTCTCGCCAATAATTGCCCGGTTACGTAGAAACGGACCGCTAGAACTCTCTACAAGAAGTAAATTAGACAAAAATAACTTTTGAAGATATTTTGGATAACGGAGGTGGTTCATGTCATCGCTCATGATCCATATCATTTGGCGCCGACGATTGGAGACATTTGGAACTTGAAGTGCTTTTCAGTTTCGTAGTACTGGGTATCGACATTCTGTTGAACGAACCCCATTTGGCCAGGGAGACGATGATGATGGTGAATAATGTGTGGTGATACATAGGTACACCCATATTCTAAGACGTTCCTCCAAAACTTAATCGACTCGACTCCACCTCGACTCAGCCTTTCTCACTACCATCGGTAGTAATAGTTGACATAAACGTCCTCGACTCGAGATTTTTGCTCAGTCGAGGTAAGGAATCATTTGTCAAACTCAAGGTACCTCGGATCCTACCTTAAGGAAGGAAGTGTCAAAGTTCGTGTGTAACAAAAATTAATTTTAAAGACTTTATCGAATATGCTTACGATAATCCTTACAACTATTTATCGCGGTGTTATTTGCGTGATGCAGATAATTCAAATTATGACGTAATGACTCCACTTTACCTCGACTCATTTGAGGACTCCTCGGTCGAGGAACCTCAAAGTTCACTCGAAATTGCAACTATGGATACAATTTTGAAGGTGTTTTCGAGGCCGTCCTGAGTCGAGTATGAGTCGAGTAAGTTTTGGAGGAACGTCTTAGAATATGGGTGATACTCCTCCTTACTTACACTTTAAGTCTTGCCAAACAGGGTAAGCCGAGTTCTTACTACGATTGATAGTGATGCCGACTCTGTTAAACATTTTGACAGTACTAAACTAGACTAAACGCAACTGTCACTTTCTTTTTCTATTGAAACAGAAAGAGACAAAACCCTTACTTTAGTTTAGTCCTGTCAAATTGCGCAACAGAATTGACACCAATATTAGTTCTACGTAGGTAGAGAGCTGAATCATACCTATTGCAAGAGACTCGCACAGCACATAATTTTTTGTTTAAATAAACGTGAAACTCATAGATCGACAAAATACTTTCCCTCATACTTTCAGGATAACTTACGCAAGTGGGATTGAAAATGACCACTTTTATTTATTTATTTATTAATATACTCTTTATTGTACATAATAAGTACACCGGTAAGAAACAAAAGGAACACAAAGATTTACACAATATGTTCAATGGGCGGTCTTATCGCACAAGGCGATCTCTTCCAGACTACCTTAGGATGGACTGGAAGAACGGAAATAAATATCAGGCAGTCTTGGTGTACAAGTACGTATCGTACATAATATTACTTAGATATAATAATAAAAAAATACATATCAATTATTACACAAATATATAAAATAAAAGAAAATCCTAATACCTACATATAAATTAAACAAACTAATAAATAAATATATTATAAATAAGAAAGTACCTAGATGAAATGTGAGCGATAATCAAGATATAGCAAATTAAAGTGACAAGTAATGTTCCTTCACTAACTTTTGGACAGCGGTTTTAAAAAAGAAGCCTACCGAAAGGCTGCGTTCCACTAATATCTTCATCAAACGCTCGCAAAGTTGACACGTATTTGAAGTCTAAAGGCGTAAACGTTCGTCCCACCGCGTCCAAGCAGTCCCTAGTGGGGTGCAATGATAAATATAGCCAGCGAAAGCGCGCCTCACCACCCGTGTAGGTTTTCCATGCGATTAGTTTCGTTACATGCCACCCTTGTAAGCACACATGGACACTTGTGTGTGTTGGTCGGCGTATGTGTGGGTGACGCCTTTTTGGTCAGCCAGCTACGGCTACGTGTGAATTTTTTTGATAAAATATAATGTAGGTTAAAGAATATGGGATGGAGTTAGGGGCAATGGTTAGAACTTCTGATAGTCAGAGCTTTCTTGAATTTCCGGTTGTGAATAGCAAGTTTTGAAGACGACGTAGACGATGTGAAAACATGTATGTGTGCAATAGTTAGTACTCTTATTAGGATTTTACTATAAAAAACGAATTAAATTTGAACGTCGTTGCATAATAGGTACCTACCGTAAAATGGGGCTAATTGGAACGAACAAGGTACAGGAGATTTTTTGATATATGTTTTAACTAACTATGAATAATTTCAATTTTAATATTTATTTTTATAATAATAAATATCTATACAATTTCATTCAAAAATCATAAATACGTATAAGAAGTACTTTCCATAACTGAATTCCAAATAACCTCGTGGTTCTCAAATAGCCCCATTTTACCGATAGGTACTTTATATTGATGTCATTTTAGACTATCCAATACATCCAACAAACGATAGTTTATACTAAACAGATACCTAGTACAGTCAGCTTCAATAACATGTATACACTTTGCGAATTTAAAAAATGAATTTAAGAAAGAACAGAGACAATTTTTTTTAAATTATACTCTCTTTATGTACAAATACCTACAAAGGATAATGATTTCAGTCAGTACTTTTACTTAAATTCTTTTTTTAATTTCGCAGTTTGTACATCTTATATAGGCTAACTTTACCAACTTTTTAGATATAACACAACATTAAATACGTATAATATACTTAAGGTGCATGCACGGCTGCAATTAAGCCAAAGTAAGCTTTTGCTAGTAGGTACCTATCACAGTTTTATAATCCATAAAACTGTGGCTAGTACCTAGCGGGTTTACGCTATAGCGCAACGAGTGCATGTATAGAATAAATAACTTCGAACACAAGACCCCTCGATCCGAGTCTGAATGCTTTAGCCATTGAGCTATTGTCTTACAGTGTACTAGCACTCAGACCGCGGCTTCGTCCGCGTGAATTTTCGTACAAACTTCCAGGGGTAGAATTTCCAAAAATCCTTTCTTAGTAGATGCCTACGTCACAAAAGGAATCTACTGTCCAAATTTCATGTTTCCTGCTTCAGTGGTTTAGGTTCTGCGTTGATGAATCAGTCAGGCAGTCAGGACAAGTACCTAATTATATAAATATATATAGATTTTGATTTGGACACGATCTGAAACCAGTTTAGGTACTTCTGGTGACCCTGGCTGGACAAAATATTTGCAAGACCCTCTACTGTCTCAAACATTTCTTCGTTCTTAAACCTGTCAATCTGCCATCGACTGCTACTCATGGCTTGGAATCACGCCAGCTTCAGTAAGTACCTACATAATTTTGATTTCTGCTGGGAACTCTTCACAGAAAATAAGTGGAATAAGAAAGTTGCAATCACACACAGAAATCTTAAATTATTATGATTTCTGCGGTTACCTAATTAAATTAATTAAAAATCTAGAAAGGAATTTAAATTCTGTTCCTACTGTGGCGCTATGGTAAGTTCCAATAGTTCTATTTCAATATTTGACAAAATATTTTATAGTGTTTGTGTTCTAAAATCGACACACCGATACAAAAAACCAAAAAAACTATATTAAAAGGGTTGGTTGATCAACTTGCTAATCACAGTATGATATTGTCAGGATTTCATGAAGTAATACTGCAGTTCATCTCTTTGAACTGTGTCGTGGAGGGATGAGATGGCACACAGCACCGTCCACAAAACACCTACCAAAATGATTATGGCAATACTAATTACACGCAGATATATAAGCATCAGGCGCTGATGAATTTTATGAACAATTCTCATGCCATGTTAATAACGACTTTAAAGTATAACTAGTATAGACTACTTACTAACGCATTTCAAATAAAAAACTAATGTATAATGGCGTAACATTCGAAATATAACGAAAAGCCTTTATTCAGCAACTGTATCATATTTATGAAGTTTAAAAGCAAATATCCATAGCTACCATAAATTAATCATATAAGTAGGTAACTAGGTACTCTGACTGCGTAATTAAAAAAATATACAGTCTAATATTAGGCGCTTTGTTCAATTAAGCATGTGGTGTACCCATGTCGGTCATTAGTATGTTGCTAAATAGGTCACTGAACCCGTTCTACCTACCTGTGAGGTAAGCCTCCATCCACGTTATTATGATTCATACCAAGCATGTAACTTAAAAAGGTTAACAATGCAACATAACTGTTTTTTATTGTGTGTCGATCTGCTTGGCTAATTTTCTAGTGGTTAGATGAAATCGGTTGGCGAATCATAAAATGTTTATGAATTTGTTTTCAGTAAGATTGAATAGAGAAGTGTTTTATTGTGTTGTTTTTATAACCATGAGAACTGAATTTTTTAATTTTAACACACAAACAATCTTAAGCTTAATTAGAAACGATAAGATTTGAGATTACCTAAGTACCTATGTACACACTTATGTCAGTAGTTGGTAGGAGCTGTAAATACCTTTTGGGAAAGACATTATTATTATGTGCGTTGTAACAATAACAAAATATTAATCCAATAAGGTGTGGTAAAGAAATAGGTATAACGAGACAAAGTGCCGATTGCGTAATTACTTTGAATGAGATAATAGCAACCTTGGTGGGGCTTCTTTATCGAATTGTACCAAACATCCACTAAAGCGATTAATTTGTGTGCTGAGACTAATAAAATACAATAATGATATCGTGAAATCGCGTTGGAATTTTACAAAACGGCATTCAGTCACGAAAGCTAAGTCGATATCGCGTTCCTGAACGCACCGGAGAGCCGTGTCACTGCCCGCCCGTGCTGTCAAAATAAATAAAAAAATGACTGAGGATTCAAGAAAAAAAACTTTTTTGGGATTTGATTTTAGCACTCAAAGGGTATGTAAAAAAATTGTTATCTTTTCCGGCTAATCTACTTTACTTTCTCAATTTTTACTGTACTTTAGCAGGCGTTTTCATGACTCGCATACAATTTTATAGTCATTCGCTCAACTAATTTATTCCGTAAAATTGATAAATAAGGTGATAAGGTTTTAATAACACGTTTTGATTATTTTGTATTGTGCCTATTCATTGATGTATTAAATTTGACTGAACAATAAATATTTGTATGGTAAATGTAATGTATAAAAACACTGGACAGTTAAACATAAATTAATAAAAGTTAAGTATCTAGGTACCTACTTAATTAATTAAATGGCACTTTGTCGGTGAAGTCGGTTTCGGAATCATTTGCAATTTTAGGAACATCTAGACTGCTCGAAGTTACAAACGCTTCTGTATTTATTTTTATAATAATAGCTAAGTTCTGTTAAAAGAAGTTTAAAAATGAAGTAAGCTCATGTACTATATGTATATACTCTTTGGTTAATATGTGAGAATAAGAAATTAGTGAAAAGTAACTAACTACGCTATAACTTTTTTTTCCAGTTAAAAGCTATAGTAATCGGTGAAGACTTCGGTGTACTACATGAGGCCGATGTTGAGTTCGATGTTGACCTGCCGGAATTCAGGTGCTTTATTTGTTACTTTGGGTGTACTTGATTAAGATAAATTATAATAATGGCTAAGGCTGATTTACCCTCAACCTATTAGTTTTGAGTTTGAATTGTAGATCTACTATGGTGCCTCGTTAGTCTAGTGGTGGCAAGAGCGACTGCTGATCGCGAGGTCCTGGGTTCGATCCTCAGGTTGGGCAAAGTGTTATTGGGTTTTTCTGTGTGGAATTCCTTAGTAGCAGCCTGGAGTTTGGATCTGTGCTCAGTTGATGGCAATAGGCACGCCCCTATTATATGAGACTTAAACATAACAGCGAAATGAGGGTGTTACTATACACCTCTGCCCGTCCCTTCGGGGAATACAGGAGTGATGTTAAATTATGTTATCTACTATGGTAAAAACAATCTAAGTACAAGCTTCATTTGAAGGGCTTGCAGAAATATTAGTTTTAAGCTTGTAACATTCCTTATAATTATTCAACTTTTTCTTTATAATTCTTACTATAGGACCGCGGGCGGTGTGGTGCGTGGGGCAGAGCGGGGTGAGGTGACAGCTCCGCCACTACTATGGGTGAAGGCACTAGACATGGTCATGGACCGCCTCGTCGTTGCAGGAGTTGATTTCTCCACCATTGAAGCAGTTTCGGGGGCTGGACAGGTGATTTACTGTTGTTATTTTAGTTTTTTTTGCCTATCATCAAAAAATCTGTAACGTTAGGGAATGTACCCGTACTACGTGACCCATTTTTGATAATTTTTTACCTCCTTCCCCCCTCGTTGACCACCGTAGTACATGACCAAGTGCCCCTGTGACCAAGCGTGGTATTTTGAAGACCCCCTCTCCCCCCTCTGAACGGGTCATGTAGTGTGGGAATGTTCCCTTACTGAGTTTAACAGTGCAGTTATCAAATTCTAAGAAAGGTTGACTTATTTAAGTTATTATTATATTAACTTATTTAAGTTATGACAACTTAAATAAGTTTTGTCATGTTGCCAAGTCTCACTAGTGCACAAACCCTTTACAAAGCTTTTATTTAGTCAACATTTTTAAATTATAGTTTAAGATGTCACCAACCTTATAAATTCACTTTGTCTTCCAGCAACACGGCTCAGTATGGTGGTCTAAGGATGCAGAGACAAAGCTCGGCAAGCTGTCTCCAGATGAGTTCTTACACACACAGCTGGCTACTGCATTTGTGTCTGACTCGCCCGTGTGGATGGACTCTAGTACAACCGCAGACTGTAAGGCGCTGGAGGAGGCAGTAGGAACTGAGGTAAGTCTGACAGAAGAGGGGTATAAGAAGGAAGTGAATAATATTCAGTGTTTCTATTGTATTGTTAATCTTCCAGCCCTATCACGTCGACGATGCTCAGGAATGGTTCGTTAGACACCAGCAAGACTGGCGGCACGTCATGGCAAAGGATTTTTTAAGCTCAAATAATTTTAAACCTTATGTTAATACCATTAATTAGCACTTATATTTTTTAGCATACCGCAGGATGCTTCGTCGTGCCGCGGCATGCCGAAGCATCCCACGTTACGGTAAATACAGAGTTCTAAAGGGTATTAAAATAAGGTTTAAAATTATTTGAGCTTAAAAAATCCTTTGTCATGCCGTGCCGCATGCGCATGCGTGGGCGCGGGCCCTTATTGGTCATTGACAGGATGGACCTCTGGCCTCTACTCAGCAGTTGGTACCAACTGGCCCTTTCAAAGGGAAACTGATGTAGGTAGGTATTTACCTACCATTAACAAAGCCTCTTAAATCAGCGGCAGGGTGCATCACCTGATGTTTGGAAAAGCGGAACGTTGTGTGCGGCCATCTTGACGTCACTTTGACTTGGACCTAGCAACATCCCTGGCTAATATTCGAATGAAGATGAAATACTCTATAACTTCACGTTCTTTTCTTCCAGGAGCTAGCAAAGATCACAGGGTCGCGTGCATACGAGAGATTCACCGGTCCTCAGATTCGCAAGGTGTTCCGTTCCCGTCCACGCGTGTACCAGGCGGCTGCGAGGGTTTCTCTGGTCTCTTCCTTCGCTTGCTCGCTGTTAGCCGGCAAGATAGCGCCAATAGACCTGGCTGATGGGTCCGGCATGAACCTGCTGGATATAAAGACGATGGAGTGGGACGAAAAGTGCTTGCAGGTGAGTGTGGGTGCTATATGAGTTCTATAGAAAGTCATTGTAAGATTCTTATTTTATTGCAATTCTTGCTCAATACACCTATTTATTATTATTTGACTGTTCAAAACATTTGGTTTTAAATGATAAATGATTTTTATTTCTGGAAATAAATCTGTTACGGACACTTACAAGTCAATGTAATGTTTTTTTTAAGACTAGATGGCGCCGGTATTTCTTATCTGACTAGCTCTGAGAAGAAAAGCCGAAACAAACTGTGAGGTCAAGGTCTCTTTTAAAGTCCAGATAATGTAGTAAAAAACTATGCGAGTGAAACGATGTAAGGCAACGTCTGGAATGGCCTTTTGAGGAAAGTGTCATAGGAGGTTCGAGTTAACCTGTCCTAACTGACGGCACATCTGCATAAGTCATCGTCATTTTATATTAGCTTCATTATTTTTGAGAGTTGATCATGTGGTCAGCAAAGCCAGCATTGGCTGGCTCCCTGTCTCTACCAAGTCGATGATGAAAAATCCCTTCAATCAATGAAGGTCACAAATCCCTTCCCTTTGCAACTGTTATAAGAACTACCTGTTTTACTGAACTGAGCCTATTTGGCGCAGCCGTGGGGCACACAATGGTACCTTAGGATTAAGTTATATCTTAGTGTTAAAATTATATATTTATTACTAGCTTTTGTCCGCAGCTTCGCTTGCGTGATTTTTTTTTCACCCCTTAGGGGTTGAATTTCGAGAAATCCCTTCTTAGTGGATGTTTACGTCACAAAATGAACCTACTGTCAAAATTTCAAGTTTCTAACCCCAGCCGTTTAGGCTGTGCGTTGATAGATCAGTCAGTCAGCTTCTCCTTTTATATATATAGATTGTTATTGTGTTGTGTGCTTCTGACTGTGGTCAATAAATCATCTTTCTTTCTTTTCTTTCTTTACCTTTCTATCTGGTATCTCATTTATCTGAGACTTGTTGCCCATGCATTTAAAGAACTTACTACACATGCAGAAACACAATGAGTTGATATATGTCGTGGCCAGATCATAGAACTGATCACTTCTTGATGTGACCAACCATTTTATGAAATGGTTGTATTATATAGATCTTCTCTATTGTTGGTGAATCATTTGGGTTAGGTTAGGTTAGAACATCAATCATGTCTTTATTTGTCTTGCTATTAAATTAATAGTTGTTATATTAGGAATTTTGAACCATTTGGAATTATGAAGATCATGGACACCCTACATTAATGTTATGCCCAAACGTGGATGGCCATATCATCAAACGTTGACGTTTAAACGATATGGCCAGTTTTAGCTAGCCATTTCATGAAATACAACCATTCCATGAAATGGTTGGCCACCTCATGAAGTGATCAATTCTATGATCTGGCCACGACATATACAAGTAGACACATCAAATTCTACTTTTCCCCATTTGTCATTCTCAGGCGTGTGGTGACGAGACGCTATCAACTAAGCTGGGCACGCCGGTCCCCAGTGCCACAGTGGTGGGTTCCATCTGTGACTACTTTGTGGGGCGATACGGGTTCAAACCGGAATGTCGCGTGGTTGCCTTCACCGGGGATAACTGCTCTGCTCTCGCAGGTAAGAATCATTACCATCTTAGACCAGACATGAACTGCAGTTGTGAGTATGGAAGGCATTCAATCGATTATGTACCCATGTAGGCGGCTGCAACCAGAATTTGTGAAGTGCGTTGTTCCTTTCCTCATGGTTGTCCCTCGCCCGGGGTAGGCGAGGGGGTCTGCCGGGCTCTTACCGGCAAAAACCCACGGTGTTCTTCCTTCTGACCGTCGGCCGGGGTCGCGGGATTCGTCTAAGCATGCACCGTAACCCTGGCAGGTCTTGGTCCACCAACTGCTAGTGGAACTCTCCTCTGCGGGGCCCCACCCCACGACCTCCTGAGAGGCGCGGGGAGCACCCCACATTACCGGCGCACCAGAACACATGGCACGCCGTGATCACTCTGGGGACCAAACAAGCAAAGTGCGTTGTTCCTGATCAGACTATGTCTCACTTGCTACACCGTTACTGCACCTTTAAAGACCTCTAAACCGCCACTGATGCAGCAATCAATGTGGCCACTAATTAGGCCAAAACAATATAGGTTTTACTGATGATGCGAAAAGAAGAAGAAATCTTAAACCCAAATATGTTGAATTGTATGTCCGACCAATACAACGTTAATTCTGGAATACCAATATCCTATGGATCGTAGTTCAGACTGTAAGGCTTCTATAAGCAGTCACTCGTATAGATTGGTGTCGATTCTGTTACGCACTTTGCCAGTTGACTAAACTAAACTAAGGGTGTTCGTCTCTTTCTGTTTCAATAGAAAAAGAAAGTGACAGTTACGTTTAGTCTAGTTTAGTACTGTCAAAATGTGCTACAGAATCGACATCAACGTCATAGGTATTCGTTTGACAACCGAGAGTAACGAATTAGCGCTCCCTCCGGACGAGACTCATGTCTCGCTACTGCACTTACCAAGAATGATTGATTTCGGGTTAAGAATCCTATGGTTAATATATAATGAAGTGACACACAGAGATGTGTTGTTGGGGAGTTTATTGCGCCGCTTCTTATTCCCAGCTTAAACACTAGGAAGCGGTGAATTGAAGCGGTTATTGGGGGCTATCTTTTGTTGTTTGATGTTCAAAAAGCACTCATTGATTTCTAGTCTAATTGGAATAACGTCGCTGTGCATTGAAAACCTCGTAAAGCACAAATTCATTTTTTTATTTTTTGTTATTAATTTGTCGGATAGAAAACCTCGTAATGCATATTTAGGAGTTAGGACGAACGTGCACAGCTCTAAGATGAAATAGATTTAGGGTTGCCATCCGTACGGGTTTCCCCGGATTTGTTCTAGTTTAGAGGACATCCGGGGAAACCCGTACGGGCCGGAGGGTTAAAAAATTTAGTCTTTGGCCGCCCGCGACACATTTGCGTGTCATGTTTTTTATTACACAGACTATGTTTAAAAAAAACCTGTTGACATGTCCGGGTTCTGGGCTCTAAAATCCGGGGTTTTCACGCGTCTTGTCCTGGTAGCCAAATTTTAGAGATGGCAACCCTAAATAGATTAATGAATAGATAATAAAACAGAAGAACTTTCAACACTTCTTTTTTTTTTAACAGATAGTTATTATCTTCTCCTGTAATATTACGTACATTGTAATTACGAGGTTTTCTCCGCACAGCGACGATAAATGATATTTTGATTTTGAATGTCTTACGGCTGGTTTCTGAATTCTATGATAAGTACAAGATAAGTAATAATAAACAAAAATTCGGACGTAAACATAAAAAAACATTTATTGGAAACTATGTAAGTGGTATTAAGTTGCATATAGGTTATAGATGTACCTAATTATGTTTTACTATGTATGAGAGACTCAACGATCTCACAGTTAAACTGCGTAAGCAGTTTTATGGGGCAATGTACTTAGCTCTAAGAAATGTTTAAGTGAATAAATCATCATTAATTCAATTCAACTACTAAGAATCGTTTTGTATGGAGTTTTACTTAGAATCACGCTCAAACCTCGCTTATCTTTTACTCACCGTTGAATATTGAATTCAGAAACCGGGTGTTAGATATTTTTATCTTGCTAAATATTCTTAATTCACCTAATCAAGTAAACTGTAATGCTACACAACTATTCTATATAACACATAAGTAAACATGCGATAATATCAAAGGCGTCGTTATCAGCACTCATTACTTGTATTCAACAAGTGTAAGATAAGACGTTATCTGTAATTGAGATTTAATGTTTATAGCTTTTCCCCCTTGCGAGATATGGTATCTTGATGGATTGTTTACTTTTATACAGTCGAGAAATTGTGCTTTATATGAGTTTCATTGTGGTTTGAAGAAGGGGATTAGATAATTGCTTATATTATAGGATTAGTGCTAACCAGGCCCGAACTGGCCATACGAGAAAATCGGGCAAATGCCCGATGGGCCGGTCACACAGTCGGAGAAATCGAAAGAGTGAGGGGAAAGTAAAAAAAAAAGTTCGTCCAACTATCGCCTATCGCTTGAAAAAGAAGCCGCAAATTGTTTGTGTTTGTAAATGTACCCAAGATACGGGAGAAAGAGTGAGGGGAGCGTCAACATTTTTAATTCAAAACTCATTCAAATTAATGTCAGCTTTTCATTTTTCTGATGATGAAGCCCTTCGATCGGTATGATAAAGCTACAGGGTGATTATTTTTCTCATGTAACGGGTTCTATTCCCGGTTCAACCGTGTAATTATTTAAATATCTATGAATGCAGTTTAAATTGTTTTTTTTAATTCAAATAATGTCTTCTTTCAGTAAAATGTTCCATCTACAATACTCAAGGTACTTTTCCTCCATGTGGCATATCCGTGAGACGCCCTGTATAAGGATCAAGCCGTGATAATACCGAATACACTTGGAAACTTTGCTTTGCAGGTCTTCGGCTCCGTTCTGGTTGGGTAGGCCTCTCGCTCGGCACCAGCGACACGTTACTGCTAGGGCTCCAAGCTCCTGCGGCGCCGCCCGCGGGCCACGTGCTGGTGGGACCTACGCCCGATGCTCCATACATGGCGCTGCTGTGCTTCGCTAACGGCTCGCTCACCAGACAGGCGCACAGGGACAGACTCGCTGGCGCTAGCTGGGACGCCTTCAACGATCTGCTCCGAGCCACTGTTAGAGGCAACATGGGCTATATGGGTGAGTTTATAGAAATGTAGAAAATATGTGATCATATTACAGTGGACCCCCGGTAATCCGACAAACGTTTTGCAGGGCAGTGTCCAACTATCGAATTTGTCGGATTATAGAGTACCTACTGCCTTAGACCCCCCTAATGGTTTGGATGTATGGCATTGATTCCCTTGTCTCAATATAATAAAAGAAAATATTTACTGTACGTATGTCAGCAAGGTTGTCACTTGTCATTGTCAGTAATGTCATCAATGTCTAATCATGTCAAAGTTGTCGCATAAAATCGCTATCTATTGTTGTTAAAAGCCAGGTCAAATAAAAAAAAACTCAAAACAATGGTACATAGTCAAAAACACAGGAACCACAGTCACAATAACAGACAACAGTTGAATAAGTTGAATTGAATTTGACTTTTTGACAATGACTGACGTTGACAATGACAATAAATGTCATCCAATAGAAGTGTTGCCAGAATTAATAATTATGGGTTAACAACTGTGGGTTGCAACTTTATTTTTTAATTCTAATTATTTAAATTAAAAAAAAAACAATAGAAGGGTGCTTTTAAAAAAAATAAAAATATATACGGAAGCTCCATATTTTATGTACTTTTATAAAAAAAATATCTCTTCTCTGTTCACAGCCAAAGCCCAGCTTCCATACAAAAATATAACATGTCCTTTAGTAAATTAAACAACACAACAGAGAGCTTAAGTTTTATTGTAAAATAACGTCATTAACGCTACAGAACTTACAAAAAATAATAACTTTACGGAAATAATTGTGTTCAAACAAATGCATACTAAAATAATCAAAATTTATGAATAAAAATTAATTATCTATATTAGCGAAGATTGTCAAAAAATATTCAAGAATAATAGACATGTCGGATTACAGGGGGTGTCGGATTAGACAGGGGCCGGATTAGACAGGGGCCGGATTACCGGGGGTCCACTTAGTTGAAATCACATGTTGCCCTCGTGTTGTTAGCCATGGAAACATATCCCGTGTGTTGTGCCTGTCTATAGAGACTTTTTATGTCTGTCCATCATAATATTATAATGTTCGTTTTATACAGGGTGTAAACGAAATCATGTAATTCCTTCAAACCTAGTGATGTACTGCTGACATAGATTAAAACTGCATGGGACACATTAGGATTCAATAAAAATAAAATTACAAAACGTAAACATGTATTCTTAATTAACGTGAGGCATTTTAGCGCTCCGAGCGTATTGCGCGGCTATCGCTCGCCGCGCAGTCTTTTAACTTGTAGCGCTAAAATGCCTCACGTTAAGAACACACGTTTACGTCTTGTATTTTCTTTTTTATTGAATCCAAAGGAACCCCTTGCAAAGTTGTAAAAAATGGGCACGTAGTATGGGTACGCTCCCTTAAAGTACCGTCAGTTATAAAGCACCTAACCGGAACGACAAGTCTTCAGTTACATACGCGTGTGATGTAGACATAAAAGTATCAGGCGCAGACAGGCTTCAAAATGCTATGTAAATAAATTGGCTTTAATCATCGCAGAATACTTTAAGACCCAGCAATTGTTGTTTTTTCGTAGGTATCTACTATGACACAGCGGAGATCGTTCCGCGTGCAGCTTCTGGTCGCTGGGTGTACGACGCCAGCGGGCGAGGGGCGGAGCGCCCGGCGCCGCAGTTCGAGGCCCGCGCACTGCTGGAGGGGCAGGCGCTGGCCAGGCGGGCACATGCTGAGGATATGGGCTTCCGACTTGGTGAGTAGTAGACTTTATTATGATTGTTTTTGACGTGACAACGTTTAATAAAACGCCGTGATGAACGTCGGCAGCATGCACGAAAAAGCGTGACTCAGTGTCACGGTCCGTCTGAGGCGAGCGTGCGAGCGAGAGCGCGGAACAAGCGATAGAGAGGCACGTTTTGTTATGACGTTGTCCCGTTAAACTATAGTCCGTAAACCGACTTTATAGACAACCAATTTTAAATTATTTTTTTGGGTCGTTTTACCTTTGAGAGTCGAGCATTAAAAACATGGAAAGGTATCATTTTTTATTGAGAAAGTTCTTTAATGTACTATAGTCCGCTCACAAGTGCTAGTCACACCCTGAGGTATGGGAGCGGCAGGAGGGGGGTGCGTGTGGTACACAAGACAACGCAAACTGACAGAGCGCAGCTATTATTCGCACCCCCCTCTCGCCGTTGACATACCGGAAGCGGTGACTAGCCCTCGCGTGCGGGCTATAAATGTAGTTATTCGAACGAACAAAAAATGGTGTTTCATAGTTTTGTTTCAGAATACTTATATTAAATTGCAAAATTAATTTTCCAGACAAGTCATCTCGTGTGATAGCGACGGGCGGCGCTTCAGTGAACAAGGAACTGCTGCAGATATTTGCTGACGTGTTCGACACACCTGTATACGTACAGGTACACTATCAAACCTACATAATATGGATAACCTGTTGGACGAGGGTTCCACTTATCCTATTACAGTCCACTGCTGGACAGGGACTCCGCCAAGTTACGCCACAACACAATCCTTCAATTTCTAGTTATTTAAATTAATGGCTCAACTGACCCCCCCTTTCCTTGCCTCTTTTTACCTAGATTAACTGCCTGCCATGAACATTGGAGTTAGTTTCTCCCTGATCCACCGTGCTCAACCGCCGCAGCCCCGGAGCCGGTCGTCCTTTCTGACTCCGCAGTCAAACCATTAATTCAGCCCTCATCAAGCTGTCTCCCTTCCAGTCCTCTCGCCAGCAACGCCCTAAGCCAAGGTCCGAGTCCCATAAGGAGCCGCCCTTGGTGCTGTTGTTGCTAGTAATCATGATGTTAGTAGTAGTTATCTTAGGTTAAGTATTTTACTCTCGTCCCCATTGGTTGGAGACCCTTCAGGTCTCGCCAATAACTGCCCGTTTACGTAGAAACGGTCCGCAAGACCATATACAAGCAGTCGAATAGAAAAAAATAATTTGGAGTTAGTTTGCCTCCAATGAAGGATAACACTCATAAATTGTTGGTTTTGCAGGAGCAGCACGCCAACGCGGCGTTATTAGGAGCAGCGATACGCGCCGCGGAAGTGTGGAGCGCGGAATCTGGCACCACACTGCCAGGGTCAGAGCTGAAGGTCGCTCCAGTGGCGACTCCATACCCAGACCACGACAAAATCTACACGCCGATGCTAGCTCGCTACAGACAGATCATTGAAAACATTCCCAAGCTTGGGTAAACGCTTTAATTCAGTCATATTTAACTTTAATGCTAATAACATATCACATTTCATAGGTATAGGCGATTAACTTAAACAAACTTGGTGCTAACAAGTGCCTGAATCTTTATCCTGCCTTTTAAAAGATGGAATTGATGATAAATAGTAGGAAGATGGGTACATTCCATAGCCAACATGCTAAAACTTTTATGTTGTAACTATATTTGTAACTGATAACCAGAGATCGGATAATCGGATACATATTTACCTAAAGTTAATTTTTCGATGAAAATAATTTATTAGAAAAATAAACCCAGTATCACGGGATTGCATAACTAATCGAATGCATAATAACATACTCGTAATTACTTAAAAGTTAATTTTTAACCCCGATTCAAATATATGTGTATGTAGGGTGTAAGAAAGTGAGGGGTGCATGTCTGTGTTAGTTAAAAAAAAGGTACAACTTCAGGTATGTAAGTAAATATGCATCCAATTTTAGGTAAATATGATTCTAAATTTGACGATCCCACAATTGCGGGATTTTTTCGATACAAAAGTGCATTCCATATTAGCCAACACCTGAACTTTAGGTAAATATGCATCCGATTATCCGAACTCTGCTGATAACACTCCAATGAATTAGCATTCCACTTGATATGAGGCAGTAGTATTTGCTTTTAAGCTTAAATCAAGCACTGTCAGCTTAGTCGTCACATTTGTTATTAACATTCCATTTTATTCATATACAGCATTTATTACTTGTTAAGAGTTGTTGAATTTTGTTATTACTGGTATTTTGGTACTGCTCCGATCTAGTGGTGCGCGACTGCTGAGCATGGGGTCCTGGGTTCGATCCCCAGGTCGGGCTAAGTGTTATTGTTCCGAGAGGAATTTCTCAGTAGCAGCCCGTAGTCTAGATTTGTGCCCGGTTAATGGCAATAGGCTCGCCCTCTCTGGCGAAACGAGGGTGTACTAAACACCTCTGTCGAACCCTTCGGGGAATACAAGGCGTGATGTTATGTTGTTATTGAATTGTTTAGAATCTGATTCCATGTGATCATAGTTTTTAAGCGA
Source organism: Amphipyra berbera (assembly GCA_910594945.2). Lineage (NCBI taxonomy): Eukaryota > Metazoa > Arthropoda > Insecta > Lepidoptera > Noctuidae > Amphipyra > Amphipyra berbera. The sequence continues at coordinate 14,829,877 of OU343128.1, read as the reverse complement.
CGTTTTTGTAATGAATTTTTTTATTTACATTTTTACTAATTGACGTATCTCATGGTGCTTTGCTGTGCAATATCCAGTTTTATACATTCCGTAAATCGTTATATTTATTTGTAAGCATAATAATCTTTTGAGAAGTGGATTTATAACGAAATCATGTGAAAGGTAAAGGTAGGTAGGTGTTTTGTAAATGGTAAATCGACGGTCCCCACGTATACTATCGAAACTACAAAATCTCAGTTTTTATTTTATTATGTATGTACACTACGTGATTCTTCTTTAGTTTGATGCGGAATAGTTGCCATTTGGTCTCATAAAAAATTGTTATTTTATGACCTTTAAGATAATAATTTCACACACTTTAAGCAGATAAAATCTGAGATTTGTAGTTTCGATAGTATACGTAGGGACCGTCGAAATGTGTAATGACCGTTTTGTAACGAGATGATCTGCTATGTACACTTGAAGTAAATAATCGCTATTAACTATTTAAATGACGGTTTGACAGCTTTTTGTTATTATATATTGTACTTTTTGTTATTTTTTATACAATATTATAATAAATGTTTGCTCGAAAACTACTTTTTTCTTATACACCTTATATACGAATAATGAAATAAAACCACTATGTCATACATATTTAATTTAATTAATTTGTTTTCTGACGATATACCAAGAATATATTTAAAGATACTAAATGTTTGCTTAGAAGTTATACAAACCACTTTGTTGATAGTAAGAAGTGTAGGACATAATACATAATTGAAAATAAATCTACTTCTTGCGTCCACCGCGCTCCTTGACTTGTAGATGTAAGACAGCGCCGGGCGGCACGTTGTAGTATGCCAACGTGTTTGTATCCTTGAAGAATAGACCCTGCAACATACGATAATACCAGTCAGTGTAAGATAGACTAAAATTATGCCATATAAATATAGCAATATAATTATGTCTTGTTGCTCTTATGGGCCATTCAAGTATTACGTAAGCAGATTTTTTGTAATTTTTGACCCACCCCTCTCCCTTGTCAGCAAAAGTAAGCAAAGCTTTTACCCCCCCCCCCCCCCCCTACTATGCTTACGTAAACATTAGTTTTTTTTTTAATCTGTTCAAGTTTCTTTATTGTTATACATGAGCAGCAGTTTTCAAGGCTAGAAAAATAAGTAAATAAATAAAAATTGCTGACGTAATCATTATCTAGATACCCCCGGTATCTAGATGATGATTGCGTCAGCAATTTTTATTCCCCCATGTCATCAAAAATAAGCTAAGCAAAGACTCCCTCACTCTCCTTTCGTGCTTACGTAATACTTGAATGGCTCCTAATGGTCGCAAGCGACTGCTAAGCATAGGGTTCTGGGTTCGATCCCCAGGTAGGGAAAAGTGATATTGGGATTTTCCATTGAGAATTTCTCAGTAGCAACCTGGAGTCTGGATTTGTGCCCGGTTAATGGCAATAGGCTCGTCCCCTTTAACATGGGACTTAAAACATAACGGCGAAACGAGGGTGTACTAAAACACCCCTGCGGAACCCTTTGGGGAATACAGGCGTGATGTTATGTAAATAAAGCAGGAAAATGTTTTCCCTACATAATAACTATTTTGCCGTTGATCTGTTAGAGGACACTATTTCGTAGGTGAGGCAGCAGAGCCAGCATACAGGGTTACTGATAACTCGACGTATTCCTTATGGTGCGTCCAGACCTGACGAACGCGCCGCGAATGCGCCGCTCGCGCGAACCGTTCGCGAGCCGCTCGCGAGCTGCGCGCGTGCATTTCATGTTCGTACAAAGCTCCGCGCGCCGCATTCGCGACGAGTTCGTCAGGTCTGGACGCACCATTACATGACATTATAGTAGGGTTGAAATGCAACAAATTAAGTCACCAAATGTTGTACCGAGATTCAGTAGTTAGAGATATTAATTTTTTTTAGATTTTTGTTGAAGAATCCCAGATTCTACAATATTTGCAAAATTGTTTGGTGTTTTTGAACGTTTAATTATTCACAGAGACCTGCTATAGCATCAGCTATGATACAAACTTAAATGTCAATACATTGGGGCCTTACATTATTTTTAAATAGGTTTTAAATGGATGAATCTAGGATTTTTCAACAATAATAAAAAATAATGAATCTCAGAATTTACTGAATTTCGATAGAACATTTGGTGGCTTAATTTATTGCATTTCAGCCCTTCTATAATATCCTGCAAGGAATACGTCGAGTTACCAGTAACCCTGTATAATGCTAAGATTATGCAGCTTTAAGCTGTTACGAAGAACAGCCATAGTCCAGCAAAATAATAGTTGTCGGAATAGACGGATTTGCTGAATCTTCATATCCAGTCAGAAGACGTATAATACTGATCACGGTGCACCATAGATTATGAAATAACCGTTGAAAATGATGTTTTACCTCGTAATGTAACTTCTGTTTGGCGGTGGGCATGTTGGTGGATCTCTGCAGGATGTTCTTGAGCTCGCCCACCGTCGTAGTGAGCGACACGCTGAGCGGCAGCGAGCGCCCGTCCAGGCGCCACTCGGTGCGCTCCGGCAGCGATGGTAGGGCGACCTGGGGACAAATATAAGTATTATTAATGTCAGCACACTTAAATAAAAACTATATTTTCTGTTGAAAACTCTTTTTTTTTTTTTGACCTCTCGCAGTGCAACAACTCGCCTGACGTTGATACTGCTTAACCGGACAATCCTATGGTGGCCAAAATTACTTTAAGGCCCCCAGCCAGGGCTTACAAACTTAAGGATATAAATTAAATGACCGTTCACTAAGGGTTCGGGCCTCGGCTTAGTGCGTCATTGAGGGGGGGGGGGGGGCAGCTAGGGTCGGGCTGGGTTGAATTATTTAGGGGCTGTTTTTATTAGCGACACGTATAGAAATTTTGTGAACCAAACCATATTGCGATTCAGCAATCGGCACAATGCTATCTATTGAGTCTCTAGTAATACAGTTTCATAACAAATTCATTATATTAAACGTGCTAACCGATAAATCAAATTAAAACGCACAATTAGACAGCATTCATAAAGGAAACCCTTTACTGTTCAAAATAATATTTGATGACTGAGATAATAATATTTCCTCATTTTTTAAATGACACTGTTTATCCCATTTCTATTTTATATATTTGTGCTGTTGTTTTAATGCTTATTTCATTTATTAAACACTAGCGACCCGCCCCGGCTTCGCACGGGTGCAATGTAGATACTAATGTGGGACATATAAACCTTCCTCTTGAACTTTATCTATTGCTGAAGTCTGCATTAAAATCCGTTGCGTAGTTTAAAATTTCTAAGCGTGCAGACAGCGGGAGCGACTTTGTTTTATACTATGTAAAGAAGATAATGTCGTAAAAACTAATGAATTTTATTGAGGTTCTTTTGTAGATTTCAAAACATAAATAGTGTAGCAATGGCATTCTGAGTTTGCTTTCAGACCGGTGGGATTCTCCCCTCTTACGAAGTTAGTTAAGTGTTCAGACACACTTGTCCAAATAACCTGGTGTACCATTGGACGAACAGTTTATTGGTTGGTTATTATTATTGATTTAATTTAATACTAACATTAGGCTAAGTTATACTACTGCTAACATTATATGGATGTTTAATCTGAAATAAAATATTTGAACAAGTAGCATTACCTGTAGCGGCGCGGGCCCGGGGTGGCGCGCCCCCCAGGAGTGCTCGGGCTCCAGCGCGTCCTCGGTGCGCGCCCGCTTGGCCGCCGGACCCTCGTCCTCGTCCGGCGCCGCGCCGAACGGGTACCCGCCCGCACCCACCGCACCCACCGCACCTACGGGGAACCAATTGTTTAGTTTTACACCATTATGGACAATGTTATTGGTAGAGTGCGAAGACTATCAAAGGTGCAATATTGTAGTACCGAATCTTGCTTGTCGGTCCTTTGAAGCCACAATAGTGGCAGGTGATGGTGAGTTTTATCGTATTGAAAAAACCTTTTATGTGAAAAACGATCGCAGTCTGAAAGTTGCTTAGTTTTAAGCACTAGAGCAGTCTTTCTTAAAGTGGGCGATAACGCCTCCTCGTGAGCGCTGGAGGCCTAGAGGGGGGCGGTAAGGGGCCCAGAAATTTCTTTAAAATTAATTAAAGTAATGAATATCATTGTGGTTCTTAAAATGTAGCAATGTAAAAAAAAATTGGGGGGCACTGAAAAATAATTGAATTTAAAAGTGGGCGGTAGATGGAATAAGTTTGAGAACCTCTGCACTAGAATATGCTGAACAGTTCAGACTGGATCAAAGTCTAGCACAACCATTTTTTGATTTTGACCAGTTTGGTAGATTTGAAGTTATTACTAACTGTTGGTGAACCATTCTGGAGCTGACCAGACTACCTATGTATCCATGTATTGTACTCTTCACATTTTAATTTTACCTGTACCTAACAAGACAATAAAAATCACAAATACGAACCTACGGCACCAACCGCAGTAACAGCTCCAACCGGCGTCGGGATCAGCGGCGGTCGCGGAGCCATCGGTGGCAGCACCATCAGCGACGGTAGCGGCTGTAGCAGCACGGGCTGCGGCGCGGGGGGGGCGGGCGCGCTCGGCGGGGGGCGGGGAGGCGCGGGCGGCACGGTGCGGGCCGGGGCAGCCCGGGACACGCCTGGCGCTCCCACTGGCTTCGGACCGATCTTCTCCTTTTCTTCGTCGGGAAGCAGACCCTTGACCTATTAATGAAACGTCAATCAATAAAATGAACATAGTTTTATGATGATATTTTTCATAAAACATAAATAATTATTTGTAATCCAAAAATTTACTCAATTAAATTGTTTGCGAGTTATTTACATAACAAATTATTCAGCTCCTTGCGTTGCATTGAAAACATTCCTTATAATTTATTGTAAATCTGTTATATGATATCGGATTTCAATACAAGGTTAGTCGGAAAGGGGGTACTAAGCCGAAAGGGTGTTAAAGTACCCATAATAATAATGGATAACTTTTGTTCAACACTTTTCTTCAAAAACCATTACTTTAAGAGAAATGGCTGTTCAAAGATTTCATAAAAAATACGCTAAATTCTATCTATCCTCAGCTATGATCAGCTGTGTTTACATTTTAGATCATATTCACAGATTAGAAACTCCATTTTCTGAATTCGTAACTAAAGCAGGGATGAAGAATTTTTGAAAAAAACTAAAAAATCATTTTGGATGGTTTTTCTTTTACCGAATTCTGAAATTTTGACACTTTCTTTAAAGTCATCGTCAGTGATACATTAAGTAGTCCGCGACTTAATACCCCCATTCCGACTAACCTTGCTTAAAACTAAAAGACTGGCACATTACCTTGTGTATCTGCTGAATCTGGTCCTCCAACGTGATGTGCGCACGCGCCGCTCTGGTAGCTGCTTCCACGCTGGAAGTGTGTCCGTCCCACGTGACGCGGTCGTCGCGTCGTCTCTCCTCCTCACCGATCTTCTTACCGATGGCGGTTTCCTCGTCACCCACACCGAAGATATCCGTACGACGTTCTGCGAGCTACGAGAGTAAAATAAAAGGAAAGTATAATTAGTGGGCATTAAAATGAGGGTGTTACTATACATCTCTGCCTAACCCTTCGAGAAATACAGGCGTGATGTTATGTAAAGTAAGGCTGAGCATCCACCAGAGCTGTGCTAAGCTGCGTAGCGAGAAATTTGTTTTGTAAGCACCAATAGAATCACTTCATTTACCTAGCTTCGCTCTGCGCAGCTCTGGCGGATATGGGCTTAGCGGAGCGAGGTTTTTGTTCATACAAAACAAGCGAGAAATGCGAGCGAGGAATGTGTTGCGAGAAATGTGATGCGAGGAATGTGTACTGCTCCCGCCACACTACCCTCATATTCAAAAAGAGTCAGCTACTTATCCTCGCACCGCTCATTTGTACACATTAACACATTACGCATTCCTCGCACAGCTCTGGTGGAAAGGGTCACACCGTTTCACATCCTCGCTACACATTTTGGCACCATACATTTTCCTCGTACAGCTCTGGTGGATGTCCAGCCTTAGTCTCAGTTAAGAAATATTAAGGTTCAGTAACAGCTGCCTCATTGGGTTCATTATAAGACGTGTCTTCGAAATTAAGGCCTTTATAGTAAAAATAAAAAAAGTTTTGCCCGTTTCTGTCACTGTATTGTATTTGGCGACATGTTTGATCCGTGATACAAGCAATCACATAATAATGAAAGTCAAGCATACCTGTTTAAGTGAAGCCTCGATAGCAGCTCCGGGCGCGAGCGCCTCGTCCCGGTCCGTGCGCTCAGCCGCGGCGCGGTCACGTTGCTCCAGCCAGCGCGGGTCCAACAGACCAATGCGCACGTGATCCGCCACTTTGTTAGCAGGAATTTTCTCGCCAGTAATAGGAGATACCAGCCATTCTTCGGAGGCAGGAGTAGGTTGCGGACGCGCACGTTTCGGGTCATACTTCTTAACGACCACACGATCGGGTCGTGGCGGTAGCGGTGCTTCGTCGCCCGGTGCTCGCGGCCCAGAGTCTGATGGACCGTCGTCTTCGGACGAGGAGCTGTCTTCCTCCATGTCTTGCACGCGGTTGTCGTCGGGCCGCTGCTGCTGTTGCGTGCGGTCCTCCATCTCGGCTAGATCGTCATCTGTCTCAGATTCCGTTTCGGATTCCAACTGCATCTCTGTGTCGTCATCCTCGTTTCCGTGTGTGATATCCTCTCCTCGTTCCTGTGCAAGCACTCGCGCTCCGACTTCAAGAGGAGTTGTGGGAGGTGGGAAGTCCCCAGGTTCTCCTGCTGGATAATCTACAGTTTCAACGACTACAAAGTCATGCCAGTCAATAGAGGCGTATGCAAGCCGCTCTTTTTCGATCTTCGCTTCATCAGCCGCCTTGCGTCGCGCTTGGTGCGAGTGCCAGGCGGCCCTACTGCGAGCTTGCTCTAAAACCCCACTGCGAACTTCAGCAGCCAACTTTGAAACCAACTCCTTTGGCGGCAAGAGCACTTTAGTGTACTGTTCTAGTAGTCGCGTGAAATATTGAAAGAGCGAGTGCTGTGGGCGAAGGAAATCAAACTGGTGGTTTCTTTCCTCCTTCTTCATTAAGTCTGTAAGGAACTGTCGTCCATTTCTTGCTACGAACTGAGCAGTGAGTTTGACAATATCGAGCTCTAGTGCTGATATGGAGGGCGGGTCGGCAATGAACTCAAAATCTGGTGGGGGGTCGCGGGGCGGGGGCGGCTCGGCGGGAGCGGCCGCCTTCAGTAGCTCCTGCTGACGTGCGGCAGTGGCGGGCGCAAGGCCAGGGCGCTGGATCGGTGGAGCTCCTATCAGCGGCGGCGCGCCTGGGTCTGGACCTATTTGCGTGATAAATTGACTATGAACTATTGATATACAAGCTACTGTAAGATTTTCATACTCTTAAGGGGAGCAAGAAGTATGTTTTAAAAATATATTGACATTTTTGATATTTTCATATTATAAAAAACTATTAGAAGATGTCTAACTGCATGGTTAGAGAACACTTAAACAAACAGAAAATTTCAGCAATATGGTGTCCTGAAGTGTCACGTTGCCGAGATATTTGGAGATAAAGATCGCCATTCGAGAACAATGGCAATCATTAAAAATGGTGGCAGGGTGGCACACTGCAGGCGTGTCCAGCTTGAGGGTCGCAGCGCCGCGAACTAGTCGCGGCGGTAGGCGGTGACCTCTCGCTTCCGGCCGTGGTTCTGTCCATGGTCGGGAGCGAGGGTGCGTGGGAAGCCATCGCCTCCTTTTGCGAGGGGGTGATGGCGACCAAGGAGGAAGCGGAGAGACTGAGGGAGCGGAGTGCTCTTCTCCCTTCCCGCGCCAGTCGCGCCGGAGGGCGCGCGTGCGCGACGACCTTCAGCCACCCTAGTGTGTGGCCTGCGGGCGGCGGGTTAGGGGATCCACCGCCCGACTAGTAACAGGCCCGAGAAAGCGGCGCGCAGTGTTCCGTGCGCGCTTCTCAGAAGATGTGGGGCAAGGCCCCACAGAGGAAAGGTCCGCCGAGGGTTGGCGGACCAGGACCTGCGGTGCATGCTTTTGCGAATCCCGTGACCCCGGCCAAACAGTCAGGAGAAGGAACACCGTTGGTTTTTAGCCGGTAAGAGTCCGGCAGAACCCCTTGCCTTCCCCGGGCGACGCACATCCATAAGGACATGCCAACGATAAAAAGGGGGGGGGAAGGGGGGTTGCTATCCTATGGTTCTCTCCCCTGTATTTTTTAATCATAATGCAATATGTACAAAATTATTAGCAGATTTTAGTTATTCAGTAACCAGCTGTCCAAACTTAAGTACACCCTTGTAGCAACTTCTTCTAACAATTTGCTGGAATATTCCTGATTATGTTGCACCCTCTTAATAAACATGACACATTTAATGAGTCTTAATAAGATGTACAAAAGTAAGCAAGATTGCAAACTTACCTTTTCCTTCCCTGATCTCCTTAACTTTATGTTGATAGTAAGCATGGTACGGATCTCCAGAGTTAAGGAAATTGAACTTTGGGTTGCCAAGTTCGTTCTGTCTGATACGGGCCTCAAACTCGGGCCCATTACGAGCAACGAAGCTTGCAGTCTTGTCGACGATATCTAGAGGAGGTAGTTAAAGAAATTTTGTTTTTTATGGCCTGAAATAGAAATTCATCAATCAAAGATGTTAAGGTTACCTATTGTTCAAGGATGAAATTGGTGTTGCAGTTAACATCCCAATGATTGGTCTTCACTGAAAACAAATGAACAAACAATAAATATAACACTCAAGCATCACACACAAATATCTGTGCGTCACCTATCAGTATACTATAATCTCGAAAAATCACTTATGATAATTAGAACTATCAGTATTAGTAGCTAGTGGTCACATAGATGATTTACAAGCATACCGTCTGGTTTAGTTTTAAAAAAGTATATCAACATAACCTCATTATTGTGAAATAATGTCTATTTTGCAATAATGAGGTTATGTTGATATACTTAAAGGCTAATACCTATACAATACTGATTATTTTGACAATATAATGTCTAATGATCAATTTAAAAGGATACTCCTCACTTCTGGCGGAGGATATATGATGCCAATGACGGGAGCAGGCGGAGCTTGGGGCTCCTCTAATGGCGGTTCCATCGGCAGCCCCGGAGGGGGCAACACGTCGATCGAAGGCATATTTGCTTTATAAACACTTCTTCTATATTATTTTAACACTTAGCTTTAAATTCAAAGAATTAATATCATGTTTACACACGAGACATTGAAGACGCGTCCTTAGTCAATCAATTTGCGAAACCAATTTATCTGTCAATGTTGTGTCAACTGTCAATTGAATGTGACAACAGTGTGAGCAGTGACAGATAATAAAATCAACATGATATTCTATTTAACACTGTGAGGGATGATATATTATATAGTCTGATAGATTGAATGCCGTCTATACAGTTCCCTAGAGAATTCCTTCCTAAAACCTTGCGCGAGGACCATAATATGGATCTTGGCTGCACGAATGTTGAGCCAGCATAGAATGTATTCTAGAACCGAAGAAACAAAAGTGCGATTTAGTTCAACCTTCTTTCCTATTAGAGAATCCAAATGTTTTCAGACCTCCAGATATTATAATTATGCTTTCGCTTCAACCACTTTTCACATATTATATAGGTAATATGTATATATAATAATATATGTATTGTGATTATACCTATTATTTAGTTGATTCCCGGTTTTTAGTAGGTTGCATATTTGTACGCTGCAAACTGCCCTTTATATTTTTTCTTAACTATTCTTTCCATCCAATGGTTGTCTGGAAGAAATTGCTTTAAGCGATAAGACCGCCATTTGTACTGTTAATTATGTGTATTCCTTGTTTTATTTCTTTTAGTGTGCAATAAAGTTTATCTATCTATCTATCTATGTAACTTTCGATTGATAGACTGAAGAATGATGAGATTAGACAAAGTTGCTGTTTAAAAGATGATGTCGTGACAAAAATTTAAAGGAGTAGGTATGCTTAGGTGGTTTGGTCATGTTAAAATAATGAGTGAACAGAGTTAACAAAAGGATTTTATAAGGCGGATGTCAATGGAAACGCCGGTAGAGGTGTCCTAGAAGGACATACATCGTTGTTATTGGTGATGGTGACAGATGCATAGTACTCTCAACCGGCGCGCTTGTATGACAAGATGTATGAATGTGGACGAAGCGAAAGAAGTATGTGGTCGTAGCATGTGGCGTTCTATAGTTTCTACCAACCCCCATGGGAAAAAGGCGTGTGTATATGTATGTATGTATTTATATAATTACAGCACCTCTATTGGACTAGGATGTAATGATTCATTGTTCAGACTCATGATTTGTTTCGATAGTCGGTGTAGATAAAATTATCTGTGTATTGTTAGGTACATTTGCACCAGCTCAGTAAGATTAACAGCATACCTACCTACTAATATTTCCTATGCCACTAATAAAATAACGAATCACATACACACTTTATTTAGACCAAAGACAATTTAATATGCTATTATGTATCTCTTAAGATCTTCGTTTGTTATCAAAGACGTCTCATTGTACCAGCTGGAACAGCTGATACAGCTGGTACAGCTGGCGGACCGGAAGCTGATGTCGAAGCACATGGTTATCGTCATCACCATCAGATAAGTGATTAACCATAGCAGCAGAGCGAACACCATCATCCAGAGAGTGGTTTGAGTACTCCATTCTCTTCGAACCTCACTTTGTTCGTTTTCTATCAGTCCTAGTTCTACTGAATATTCGTTGTTAGGCTGAAATTATGAAATCTATTACATAGTTGGAATTTATGGGGAGGTAGGCACTTGTACTTTGATAAAAAAATCTATAAACGCAACTAAATTTTAATCTTTGTCATAGTATAAAACAAAGTCACTCCCGCTGTCTGTACGGTTAGATCTTTTAAACTACGTAACGGATTTTAATGCAGTAGATAAGTGATTCAAGAGGAAGGTTTATATGCCCCACATTAGTATCTACTTTGCACCCGTGCGAAGCCGGGGCGGGTCGCTAGTGCGTAAACGCTCAAATTGTTTTAAAATGAATAAGGCTATCCAACATTCTACCCGAGTAGCTATTTCTAAATGTTAATATTTTATAATGTACTGGCTATTTTTATGCCGACCCCTGATTTAAAACGTTTCGATAAGTTAGTTGTCGACAGATTCGGTTTATCTCGTCTTGTCTACGATTGTTGCAACGCGAGAAAAAGATACAACAGCCGTGTCACAGCTGGGTAGGAAGAAATCCCCAAAAAATATAAAATTCCACTGTTACTGGTCATGTGGTTTTCGATGGTTTTCGACACAGAATGTGCCGCCATTACTGTTCCATTGCGTATTTTTGTTGACAGTTCATAGTGATATCACTTTGCAAAGTGTACAACGATTAACTGTCAAACAGCTAGTTTCGTATCGGCTATGTTCAGTGACTAACCAAGATGACGTCATGAGCACCGACTATGGGCGCGTTCCCACTATGTCGTGACGATAAATTTTTCGTTGGACGACTGTCGTCTCTAGCTGTTCCCATTTTATCGACAGTTTGTCGTCACAATTTTTTATCGTTTACCGACTATCGTATCTAGCTGTTCCCATTGGATCGCGACGACATTTTATCGTTTCACGACAGTCGCTTTGTCGTTTGCACAGCAGTAGCAAGCTACAAGACGAGACGATATTTTTGTCGTGGCCACGACAGATAGTCGTAACAACGACACATTACGATGTCGTAACGATAAATTTATCGTTGGACGACAGACGTTTGCGTATTGATATTCGTAAGATTGCGATCGCGTAAGCATAGTGGACATCAAATTCATAATCATTATACCTAGTTGTCATCATTTTCGTGAAAGACATAGGTAGTGTTTTACGAATTCTAGTGATCTTGGTGTCATAAAAGATTACCAAGGGTGCATGTCATGTTGAGCAGCAACAGCCTCTTATGTCCTTATAACATCTGCCATCACAACTCCTCTTGCTAAGCGTGATATGGCAATATTCCCTCAAATTGGCTGTATACAAGGTCTACGTTCAGCCGTGAAGGTTTGGAAGCTACTATGAACAGTTACCTGTTACTCACATAGTAAGGATGTTGTTTGTCCTTCACCAGCTCATTGAGATTCATATTCTTATGTCGTTTTGCCGCTTTGCAAGCAACGGCAACTTGGAATTTTTAATTTGATCAAACATTAATCATTTCATCTTTCCTAACAAACAATACTTATAAATTATAAAACGGTGGTTATTACAGCTACTTATAAAAATAAAGAATGATGGGTGCTTGTCGAAATGACACAACAGTGACGTCACAGAACTATTAGAAGCCAGCGTTTTATTTGTAAGGAGCATTCTCTTGTGCTTTCGGGGAGTTAATACGAACTCTATTGCCAGTCGTAGAAGTAATATGTAGTACATATAAGTAGACTGTACTAGTAGTTAGTACCTATAATACAAAGCAATTTATTTGTATAAGTACACTAAACCTGATATATTCAAACAAAATTTTCATTAGAACCGCCTGAATATCTATAAGTGCCTACTACTTATTAATAATATTGTGGCGGCATCTATCACGCCACGTGCGAACTACGCAGTACGACGTTGGTTTAGCAGACTACAGCGACAACAAAAGACAACTCTCAAATGTGACGTCACAAATCTTGCATCGCGATATCAAGATTTCACACGCAGATAGTATAATTATATACAACTTCCCAACATCAACCGTTGGGCAGTAGCCCGCCAGACATAAGACCCGCCTGGTAGGATCCCTCCTTTTCGTTGGAGGAACACCATACTTCATTGCTCTACAATATCTATACTTCTTTTGGCGCATTGAGGGTAAAATGAAGCTACACGCCCATCTATAGTGGAAATGCGATACCATGAAGTTAGTTGTGAATATAACCTCCAAAATCATCTAAAATTATTGGATATCTAATAAAAAAACTGTAGATATGTCAGAAAGTATAAAATATATTTAATTTTAACAAAGTATTACATATTCATGAGCCCATGAAATTATAGTTTAAAAATATAAGTTATGTTAGTTTATTCTAATAATCAGTACTTATAATATAAAATAAATGAAACTACTGAATGGACTATTATTCCTACTTATGTTTCTTTGAAAGCCACCCCCGCTCTCATAAAGGGGATTCGATTATCTTAAGAGTATGGGTAGCAGCTATTTGGTATGTTAATAATAATCAGCCCGTCACTGTCCCACTGCTGGGCAGAGGCTGAGAAGAGTTTAGACCTCAGTCCACCACGCTGGCCTGGTGGTGCGGATTGGCGGAATACACACACAATCGAAAACTCTTTGGAGCTCGCTCAAGTGTGCAGATTTCCTCAAGATGTTTTTCTTCACCCTTCAAATTCGAAACGTCAGACGTGTGGGCCGGGATCTGAGTCAGATCATGTACGGAAAGCCATCATTCAAGAGCTAGGCTATCACTGCCTTTTTAGACTGTAATAACAACATAATGGTGTCAATTCTGTAGCACATTTTGACAGTACTAAGCTAGACTAAACGCAACTGTCACTTTCTTTTTCTATTGAATCAGAAAGTGACAGTTGCGTTTAGTCTAGTTTAGTAGTGTCAAAACCAATATTGAGATCACCATCTCGTATACCAAGCCTGATTACGTCATTGATATCCCATGAGCTATGACCGTTCGTTGTATTGCACATATATTAGAAGGCTCGTTAAGTTCATTGGTGGCCGATTAGGTACCTACCTACATGCGGAATGATTAATGATTTGCCATACTACTCTTACTCTGAAACTTAACTTACAACTAAATATCTTTTATAATTCGTTCGCACTTGTGGGATTGCCAACCAGTGGCTTTCTTGCTGATCAAAGAATTCGTATACACCTTGCAACGGTCGATTTTTATAAGTTTTTACGAGCCTACAACCTCACTTTCAGATCTTCCTTTCCTATTCTATATTATACTCCATTAATGAAATATTAGACAAATAATATCCATTTTAGCAAGAAAATGTGTAGAAAAAAGCAACATGTTTGCTTCCAGCAGGGATTCAACACAGTATTATGCTTTTATGAACCTTAACGGTCAATCAAGTTGAGCTGAAACTCTAATAGGGTATTTGACTATTATTTTTTTATTAGAAAACTTGAATCTATTTCAAAAATGATAAGCAACAGTGAAAAAACCAATGAAATATTTAATAAAATGCCCTGGCTATAAACGATTTAAAATCGTTGACTAGACAGAGACAACATGACACCGCAATGACGTCATACCTTAAAAACTTCATAGTAACTTGACATCACTCCGTACCTACCTACAATATCTGTTTCACGCGACAGGGACAGAAAATGCCTCCTCCATAAACTTCGAAAGCGTGTAGCTTGTTTATTTTTTCATCTGTTTTATTTATTTTTTCACATACTGTGTTCTTTATATACTTTCTTTAAAATAATCAAAATTGTTGTACATTTTTAATAGTAGTCAAATACCCTATTGAGGTAATGGTTCAAAAGATGTTCGTGCCTTGGTGGCTTTCTTCTAATGTTACCTATATGAAATGGAATATAGATTTTCTGTCATTACTAAGAACCATACTAGAGGGCGCGCAAGATAACTCTGCGCGCGGCCAAAATCGGAACTAATCATGTTCCGCCATAATGTTGCCGTTTTATTAGCTTTGTCTCTACATCTACCTGATTTTAGGAATAAAAGAAAATATAATAATAAAGATTATAATAGACCTCATCAGCCGATAATAATCATACTGCATTCTTATTCACTCACGGCACATTTATAACCTTAGTTCTTTTCCTTTGCAAATTACGTAAAAATACGAATTAATTTAATTGATAGGTAGTAAATTTAAACGTACATAACTTAGCTCAATTAAAATATAATAAACAGCAAGAGGGCTGCCCAATTTTAATGCTCACGATATACTACTTTTCCTTGAAAAGTAGGACTTTATATTTTTGCGATCATGGCAACATTTAGCACGCCCTCCGTCGCGCGCAGAGTTATCTTGCGCGCACTCTAGGAACTCATATACTAGGAACCATAGACTTACTAACAACAGAAGACTGGAATGCTCAACACAAAAGGCTCTATGTCCCATGCTATCAAAATCACGCACGGATGGTATACAAAATCCATTTATGTCGGTAACATATCAAAATAAGAGTATCTAAGTATTATGATTAACAATACATATCTGTATAATATTTAATTTATAATTTTAAAAATCGTTAGTTGAGTCCATTTATAGCTGCTAAGTCGTCGCGCTGTTCGTATGTAGACCTCGGTGCAATCTTTTCACGTTCCTCGTTTCCCGCCAAAAAGATGGCCAGATGTTCCTGAAAAAGACGGTACTTTGAAATATTGTTTAGCGCCATCTTTGGGTGAAAAAGAAAAGGCTAAGGCTGGACATCCACCAGAGCTGTGCGAGGAAAATGTGCAATGCAAAAATGTGTAGCGAGGATGTGAAACGGTGTGACCCTTTCCACCAGAGCTGTGCGAGGAATGGGTAATGTGTAATGCGTAATGTGTAATGCGTAATGTGTAATGCGTAATGTGTTAATGTGTACAAATGAGCCGTGGCGGGAGCGGTACATATTCCTCGTAACACATTCCTCGCAACACATTGCTCGCAACACATTACTAGCAACACATTCCTCGTAACCGAGGTTTTTCTTCGTATGAAGAAAAACCTCGCACTGCTAGACCCATATCCACCAGAGCTGCGCAGAGCGAAGCTAGGTAAATGAAGTGATTCTATTGGTGCTTACAAAACACATTCCTCGCTACGCAGCTTAGCACAGCACTGGTGGATGCTCAGCCTATCAGTTTATTTATGTAAAGGCTTTGTCAAACAGAACGCGTCATTATCGCGCGTCAGGGCGCTAACCTAACGTGACGCTATGACGCCGAGCTGTGTTGTACTGCGATGGTGATGTATCGCCAAACAGAGCGCCAGCGCTAGCATTACGCAGCGCCTTTCACGTCATAGCGTCGCGTTAGGTTAGCGCACGACGCGCGATAATAACGCGTTCTGTTTGACAAAGCCTTAAATCACTGATACAGTACTCGGCAGTAAATATTACACATCGAGCGTAAGAAAGAGATATTGGCAAGCTTCGGCTTTATAGAGCGTCATCTCTGTCGCACGAAGCGACAAAACGTCACATAGGCACAAAACAGATAGGTACAGAAGTCAATCTACATACAAGTACGCTCGAGCAACGCACACATAGACACTGCTCACGGACATGATATCTCGGACTGTTTCGGACTAGAGTGCAAGTGAGTGCGAGCGCGAGTGCCATGCGCTTGAGAGAGATAGATATATAGATAGAGCGACCGCCGAGCGTAGGTATGAGAAGTGAAGTACATACATGTGATTGACTTCTGTACCTATCTGTTTTGTGGTACCCGGCAATAAATATTACACATCGAACTTCAGAAAGAGATATTGGCTAGCTTCGGCTTCGTACAGCGTCGTCTCTGTCGCACGAAGCGATAAAATGTCACATAGGTATGAGTGACAGAGACGACGGATGCTCTACGAAGCTGAAGCTAGCCAATGGTGTCGATTCTGGAGCACATTTTGACAGTACTAAACTAGACTAAACGCAACTGTCACTTTCTTTTTCTATTGAAATAAAAAGAGACAAACACCCTTAGTTTAATTTAGTCCTGTCAAAGTGTGCCACAGAATCGACTCCCTTGTCAAGTTTCTAAGTACAATTTCTTTAAATTATTTATGAATGGCATTTCTTTGACTAATTAGCCGCCTGAGTCAAGAGGGTAACAGTAGATAATTAATTGTGTCTCATTACTCGACATTAGAGCTCTCAGGTTTCAAGCAGTTTCTTCGATAAAATAATCGCTTTTAGAAACAACAACAAAATTCTAAAATCTGGTTAAATAATTACCAAGTATGTTTTGGAAGCACCCTTCAGATGTTCCAGCAGCGTCTCCAGTTTACTGCGCCATCCTTTCACTTCAGACATCGCGGTCTCCATCGGCACGGTCTGCAAGATTCAAGGATAAGAATAATTTTTCACATTTCCTTCGTAAATCTATTTACTATTCCAAATAAAACTTTTTGGGAAGAATAAAAATATAAAGATTGGTATTTGGTATGTACCTTCATTAGAGCATCGGTTGCCGCATTCAGAGATTTTGTGATGACGGAAAGACCTTGACGAACGTTCCTAGGACAATAAACAGATATATATATAAGAGTTGTTTCGGTTACAATAGAATTGAGATTTGAAATCTTTCCTCATTTCGAATGAGAGAAGAAATTTTGTTTCGGCTTTTCTTCTCAGTGCTAGTCGGATAGGAAATGGCGGCGCCATCTGGTCTTAAAGAACATACACTTCTAATATATCTAAGACTGTTTCTTCTGCCTAGCTTTTTCCCTACTATGTTGGGGTCAGCTTCCAGTCTAACCAGATGCGGATGAATACCAGTATTTTACACGGAGTGACTGCCATCAGATCTCCGCAACCCAGTTACAGGGCAATACCGATATCCTAAGCTTAGGCTGACTGTCAGACTTTCGGGTTTCTGACTACCCGTAACTAAAGATTGTCACGCGTTGTATGGTTCCAAAAGTAGCTTGATAACACTATACTTAGTACAATAACGTAAGTAAAAAGCTGACGACTACTCTTGTAGAATTCCATTTTCATCGTTACGAAAACCTCTTCGTGTGACTAGTGAAATTGGCTTTAATCCTCTTCTCCTCTCGTGTCGGCACGAGGTATTCAGTTTACCCAGTCAACAAGGTTAGTAGCATGACTGACTTCCCAGGCTGCGCCGGACGTTGCCGGGGTTGCGGTGCATGCTTACGCGAATCCTGCGACCCCGGCCGGCGGTCAGAAGGAGGAACACCGTGGGTTTTTAGACGGTAAGAGTCCGGCAGACCCCTTCGCTTACCACGGGCGAGAGACATCCACGAGGACTTACCCACGATAAAAAAAAGAAGAAAAAAGGGTGCGCTTGGACATACTAGCATCATCATTTCGTGAAGGCTCTTTTCATCCGCTATGCTACTACGTTTACCGGGCGGCTAATCATGGATCGATGGAAAATATATTTCATTGAACTTCTTTTCCTTTCGTATGGTTAGTGATTAACCTGGCGTCAGAGTTTATGCCGCCCATGGGCCTCTGACTTCGCTTCACATGCCGTCGAGAAATATCTCTCAGGCATGCCGGTTTCCACACGATGTTTTCCTTCACCGTTTTTAAGCAAGTGGTAATTATACAATACGCACATGAATCCGAAAAGTCAGAAGTGCGTGCCTTGGGTTCGAACTCGAGACCTATGACTTGGCAGTCCGACGGTCACACCACTAGGCTATCACTGCCTATATTAAACACTAGCTGTGTCCTCACGGCTCCGCCCGTGGCCTATGTTACTCAGTGATAATGAAGCTTTCTAACAGCAAAAGAATTTTTGAAATCGGTCCAGTAGTTTTTAAGTTTATTCGTTACATACAAAAATACAAATCTTTCCTCTTTATAATATTAGCATAGATGTAGATAGATATAGATTGAACTAAGTACATGAAATTCTGCAGTCTTGTATTAACAAGTCAACTTCACACGAAAGCAAAGTAGCGTATACGATAATAGGTATGCGAGGAAATCAATAATAACCAATGACTCACTTGGGCAGATCGTTTTGCGTATAGTTGATGAGATGAACCATCTTCCGTGCTGTCTCCCTGGCCAACAGCACCACCAGCTCCTCCAGCGTTTCGGGCCGCGCCTGGTTCTCAGGCTCCGGCCGGCTCAGGTTGGCGAACAGCTCCTTGGCCTTCTGCCAAGCGAGGACTGGATCCTTCGCTACCTGTATTAAAAATTGATCAAAAGCTGTTCATTTGTTGCTAGAGTTATGAGGATGATAGATTGAGGAATGATGAGATTAGACAAAGTTGCTGTTTAAAAGATGATGTAGTGACAAACATTGAAAGGAGTATGCTTAGGTGGTTTGGTCATGTTGAGAGAATGAGTGAACGGCGTTTAACATAATCACTTTTTGACAAAAATAAAACCGACTTCAAATTGTCTATCTCCGAAGTTCTTCATCAGATATTCACCGAATTTAAATGTGACCACTTCGAAAGAATACTCTTTCAAACAAAAAAATAATCATTAAAATCGGTTCACAATTAGCAAAGATATCGCGGAACAAACATACAAAAAAAAAAACATAGAATCGAATTGAGAACCTCCTCCTTTTTTGAAAGTCGGTTAAAAAGGAATTGATAAGGCGGATGTCAATGGAAACGCCGGTAGAGGGTGTCCTAGAAGGACATACATCGATGTTATTTGTGATGTTCTTCACAAAGGACAAGTGCGTAGTACTCTCAACCGGCGTGCGTGTATGAATGTGGATGAAGCGAAAGGAGTATGTAAGGGTCGTAGCATGTGGGGTTCTATAGTTTCTGCCCACCCACAGGGGTATAAAGCGTGAGTTTATGTATGTTGTAGCTAGAGACGAGAAGCTCTATTTCTCTATTTCTATTTCCTGCATAATCTTACCAATTCAGCAACATAAGCGAGCACGTGAATCTGCTCTTTAATCGCCTTGGCCTCCGCGAGTGCCTGACGCGTGAGTCTCCGCTGCAGCTTCCTGCGCAGGCGCGCGCCGTGCTGCACGGCCTGTGCTGCGCGCGCGCTGCCGCTGTCCCCGCCGTCCACCGCGTCCGCGCTCGTCACTATGATCACCACTATGGTAAGAACACGATGGCACGTTAGGCACGTCGCCGACACCGATCTTTAGGATATAGTTTTCATATTAATGAATCGATACAAGTCAATCTATTAGGAAAGTCTCAATTTCAAAACCTTATTTAGTTTTAAATCGGTGTCGGCGACTTTATAGAAATCAAACAATATTTGAACATCATTCTTCAGTGTAAGCTAAAGCGTGCCAGTCAGTGTGGACAAAATCAAAATCAAAAATCTTTTTTATTTTATTTCACAGTACCTGGATGACCGAGCTTAGCTCGGTTTTTTTTTGGTAAATCTTGTTTTTTGGTTAGAAAAAAAAAGGAATTAAATGGTCTAAAAAGAAGAAAATAAACTTTAAATTAAATCGATCCCATCAATTTATTACATTATACAACTAATTTATTAAAACAATATAAAAGTTTGTCGCGAGAAATACAATTTTATGAAGTACATAGGTACATTTTTTCTTAGAATTACTACACTTTACATTTATTAGTTATTGTACATACATATTGCATTCTTGTTTATTTAGTATCTCCCGACAAGCTTTTATAATATTTAAATAAATTAGTTGTATAATGTAATAAACTGATGGGATAGATTTAATTTAAAGTTTATTTTCTTCTTTTTAGACCATTTAAATAAAAGCTTGTTTTTAAAAATGTTTTTTGTACTATTCATTTATTTATTTTTTAGTCGGTATATCATGTTGAAATTTAGAACGGTCTTTCATAATTGAACGCGTATACAACATTTCATGTCTGTACTGCTAACCATTGAGGAGTTCTCTAGTCAGGACCCAATCCTGAGTGCAGCAACCATGTCACGGTAAAACTTAAAACCGGCTATCATAATAAAACGCGTACACAAAATTTCGTGTCTGTGCTGCTAAACATTGAGGAGTTTCCTAGTCAGGACCCAACCCTGAGAGCAGCAACCATGTCACGGTAAAACGTAAAACCGGCTATCATAATAAAACGCGTACACAAAATTTCGTGTCTGTGCTGCTAAACATTGAGGAGTTTCCTAGTCAGGACCCAACCCTGAGAGCAGCAACCATGTCACGGTAAAACTTAAAACCGGCTATCATAATAAAACGCGTACACAAAATTTCGTGTCTGTGCTGCTAAACATTGAGGAGTTCCCTAGTCAGGACCCAACCCTGAGAGCAGCAACCATGTCACGGTAAAACTTAAAACCGGCTATCATAATACAATGCGTACACAACATTTCGTGTCTGTGCTGTTGAGCGTTGAAGAGTTCCTTTATCTGGAGCTAATCCTGGATGTCGATTCAGGTCATGCTTACCAAAAAAAATGTATTGTCATCGGAAATGAACCAACATTTTTAAATTCAACTCCTTAGGATAAGAGGAAGTGATTCAAAATTCAGTTGCAAGATTTCAACCGAACATACATACTAAACATTGCAAGTTAAATAAAAGCGTATAAAAAGAAAAATAAATTGTAAAAGTTTGTAAAAAAAAAGAATGAACTTAAAAAAAGGGAAAAAAAGTAATCAGCAGGACTCGCACCAGGGTTTTCAGGTTTTCGTGACCGCCCGATTTCCCACCTGAACTATTATAACATTGTAAACGGTGGCGAAATTTACTTTCGTATTCTAATGATATTGTAGCAGCTTTTCATTGCCTAAAAACACGGATAAAACGACATTTTTTTTAAATGAAACCTAGCTAGATCGATTTATCGCCCGCGAAACCCCCTGCATACTAAATTTCATGAAAATCGTTGGAGCCGTTTCGGAGATTCAGATTATAAATATATATATATATATATATATACAAGAATTGCTCGTTTAAAGGTATAAGATAAGATAAGATAAACCAATACAGGCAATTCTTGTATATATATATATATATATATATATATACAAGAATTGCTCGTTTAAAGGTATAAGATAAGATAAGATAAACCAATACAGGTGCTTATGAAAAGTCTAATTTAGATGCACGGTTCCAATTAGTCGTTTCCTATGGAGAAGAGCCTAGGATAGTGAGAGAACAATGAAGTCCTGACCACAGACCAATGAGTAATGTAGTAAAAGACTTGAGTACAAAAATTAACAAACAAAAATACCCTCAAGCATGTAAGCTTTTATCATATCTAGTTCAAATAAGCAACCTATATGAAGATCAGGTTCAACAGCGAGCGGATGTGATATGATGTACTTCCTCCTATCCTTTTTCCAATTATCTTGAGATCAGCTTCCAGTCTAACCAGATGCGACTGAATACCAGTATTTTACACGGAGCGACTGCCATCCGACCTCTGCAACCCAGTAACTGGGCAATGACGATATCCTAAAGTTAGACCGGTTGTCAGACTACCCGTCACGACTGTCATAAGTATTCTTATGCCACCCGGGAACGACGGTTTAACGTGCTCTCCGAGGCACGGAGGGGTCTTGATGTGTAACGAACACTCATCCACGTCACTCATCCACGGTCTGACAGCATCAAGCGCAGCTTAACCTCGCACATCGTATGATCGGCGCGGTTGTTAATTAGAACTCATCCTCGACGGAAATTAGGTGAGATTCCTTAACAGACCCATCTTCTTTATCTTTACATAGTATTTATAAAACAAAGTTGAAAATTTATGACACACGAAAATTTATCGCGGTCATGGTTAATATTAGGCGCAGACACACTGGTTGACATGTCACCTGCTTGACTACGATTCTAAAATAAAACAACACTTACCCCAGGGAGCTTATAACGACATAATTATATTTCGTTTTATATTCGTAATTATAATTATACGAATACCTATGACAATCGTTACGGCGAGTCAGAAACCCGAAACTCTGACAACCGGTCTCACCTTAGGATATTGGCATTGCCCTGTAACTGGGTTGCGGAGGTCTGATGGCAGTCGCTCCGTGTAAAATACTGGTATTCGGCCGCATCTGGTTAGACTGGAAGCTGACCTCAACACAGTTGGGAAAAAGGCTAGGCAGAAAGAAAGTATTAAACAAAGTCGCTCCCGCTGTCTGTACGCTTAGATCTTTTAAACTACGCAACGGATTTTAATGCAGTTTTCAGCAATAGATAGAGTGATTCAAGAGGAAGGTTTATATGCTCCACATTAGTATCCACATTACACCCCTGCGACACCGGGGCGGGTAGCTAGTTTTATAATAATCATTAAATCATTATCAACACATGAATGAGCGCAGAGTCCAGTGCAGTGATATCACAACTAATTTGTCACAGTGCCAGACGACAGATAACAGTTAAAGTAACAGTTATTACTTGTTCATTAATTAGGAGAACTGATATAGTCTTTATTAGTTTGGAATATGAACTAACAATAGTAGAACAATAAGGTGGTATAAGTACTTCCGTTAATTAGGCGTCCAGACGGAGTCACAGACACAAGTTATCAAGTAACCTTGCGACCGATAGTCAGAAGCTGTCTGGAAACTACCGTGGATGCACTAACTTGGAACTGTTATTGGTCATAGCTTTGTATATGTTGTTATTTATGTTATGTATGATTTATGAGTAATAATTTAATAATAACGATCGTAGAGTTTTGTTTGGGTTTCGTTAAATAGATTTTAGTATATTAAAGGCACTGAGGTCGAAATTAAATTACCTAGTTTACTTGATTTGAAAAATCGTGGCTAATTGCTAACCGCGCGAATCATACGATTCGCGAGGTTAAGCTACGCTTGCCGCGGTCAGTCTGTGGATGGGTGACCGTTCGTTACATATTGAAACCCCTCCGTGCCTCGAAAAGCACGGTAAACCGTCGGTCCCGGGTGTTATAGGAATACCTAAGACAGTCGTTACGGGTAGTCAGAAACCCTAAAGTCTGACAACCGGTCTAACCTTAGGATATCGCCATTACCCAGTAACTGGGTTACTGGTATTCAGCCGCAACGGGTTAGACTGGAAGCTGACCCCAACATACTTGGGGAAAGGCTAGGAGGAAGAATTGATTTGAAAAACATTATTATTGCGTGATTTGGTTGGACGGCCTTGTTGGTCTAGTGGTCGCAAGCGCGACTGCTGAGCATGAGATCCTGGGTTCGATCCTCAGGTCGGGCAAAGTGTTATTGGGTTTTTCCATTAGGAATTTCTCAGTAGCAGCACGGAGTCTGGATTTGTGCCCGGTTTATGGCAATAGGCTCGCCCCCTATTACATGGGACTTAAACATAACTTTCGAAACGAGCGTGTACTAAAACACCTCTGCCGAATCCTTCTGGAAATACAGGGCGTGATGTTATGTTGGTTGGTTGTTTGGAACGAAGATTTAAAAAAAGATTAAAAAAATTTAAATATTCCTAATCGGCCGTATTAAAATTCTTCAAGATGCAATAAAGGATAAAACAAAGGAAATTACGAGATCAATAATGTGTTTTGAGGCTATCTTTCTGATACCCAATAGTTATATCGATATAATTAATCTAATCATAAATGAGTGGCCATATCATGATGTAAAGGTTTTATTTAAATATAATTAATAACAATGAGTAACACACGACTTTGTTATCCATTTCGTAAGGAGGAAATATCCTCCTTACGAAATGGATAACAAAGTCGTGTAAATAAAGGAGAATGGGTTTTTTGGTCTACCTCTCCTCTAGCAATGAGTGATATATCAATAGAAAGGTTATTTAAAGTTGTTTTTTTTTCTTATAATAATAATAAACCGCTGCTGACCCTGCTCCCGCTGCCGGTGGACCCCTATTTTTTATATTTTTAAATATATATTTGTTTTCTTTTTATATGTATTTAAAAATGTAAATAATATGAAACAACTTGAATAAAGGTGATAATAATCATTTATTTCAGACTTTCATTCATAGTAGTATTACATCAAACACGGAAAATACTAAAAAACTATATATATATAACGGCGCGTGACATTATTAAATAATGAAAATCAGTTAATTTTGAGAGTTATAATTTATTTCGTTATTTATTCGGTTAATCGATTAATTGTTTTGTGTTTGACTAAATGGTAATTTTAATTAAGAGCGGCTAACACCGAATGGGGTTGCGGTTGCCATGACGAGCGAACGTCACGTCAATAATTTGCTCTGGTTGACAACGGTCGTACGTGGTGGTCATTCGCAAACCCATTGGCTCTAAAACGCTATTTATTGTTGTAATCCCTAACTGTTTTAAGTAAATTCAAATGTCTGTAATTAAAACAGTGAAAAGTCAACGCTACAGTGTACTTATTTTAACGTTCCCTGGAGTTTAACGCCCATAATGGATTCCCGTGCTGACGACTTCACAAATCAGCAATCCGATGCGACAGCCCGGCTTCCCGACGTCCCGTTATATATTATTACAGCTACTGTCACTTATTCGTATTTATAGAGCTCGTTTAATGTAACCATTTATATATGTTAAAACTTGAATATTGCTATTTATTATCCTTTTTATACGTTTTGCCAAAGGAGCTATAACATAATAATTATTTAAGATACCTACCAAAGTAACACACATAACATGACGCCTGAATTTCCCGAAGGGGTATGCAGGGGTGTATAATGCATCCACGTTTCGCCAGTTATGTTTAAATCCCATTACTATTATTTGCAAATAATGTGGTAAGAACGTACACGTATACTTTAATTAAAACGAACAAAAAAAGAAGAAATTGTGATAGTATGGATATGACGAATTTTCACTTTCAAGCCATTATAAACTACTAACAATTGATTTTAGTTGTGTTAGTACTAAATGGTTCACTTGAAAAGACCATTCTAATAACTAGACATCGGATTATATGCATTTGCATGTTTGTATATGCAAATGCATATAATTCTATTTTTATAGCGTTATTGCATATTTTGGTACTTTTTCATTGACAGTGCTTATTTCTGTAGATAAACGTGTTAGGCGTGTTGTATTATGCCTTCGACACGTCCACCTCGCACAAAGTCAGCGAGCGCACCATATATTACTTTCCTCTATGGAGCGCACTGAATCCTGTCTACACAGTGTTGCCAGATGGCGAATTTTTTTTTGGCTGTCAAATATCTCATACTTTCAATACATAATCTCGTATGAGTTTTTTCTAAATTACTTTTTATCCTTAATTTACGCCATGTACTATTACTAGGTAGCCTGGGGTAGGTAGGTATATTCCTTAAGTTAGAGGCCGCCAAATGAAAAAAAAACAGTTAAAAACAAACATAGGTAATTTTTAAACTTTAACACTTTCTTTAAAATAATCATCAGTGATTCATTAAGTGGCCCGCGGCTTAGTACCCCCTTTCCGACTAACCTTGTAGAAATAATGTGAAAATAAACGTAAATTCTAATAATAAATGTTTTTTTGATTGTGCATATTTCGTGCATATTTCGCCCTTTTTTAGTGCATATTTGCATGCATATTTTGGCATGTTGATGGTGCATATAATCCTATGTCTACTAATAACATGTCACTCATTGCTAGAGCATGAGAAGACCAACTTCTAAACATTTCGTTCCATACTTTCATTCTATAAGTTCTTATTAGGATGATTATTTGCGTATTATATATGGTATGTTCATTAGACCTATCATGATCTTTTGACGTATAATATCGTAAACATATCGGTAATATATTAAACGAATTTTGAATCGAAAATGCAACTGTCTTATAACATTTTGGTATTTTTTTTGCGACATACACAATAATTTATATCATACATAAATATGAATAAAGTTTTCAATTTAATTAAATAGTGTGTGCGAAACGAGTAATCCTAATTCAAAATTCACTCACATTAATGTTGTTTACGTTACTAACATCACCACATTCGTTCTAGACCTACTCTACACACAACAGAAAACAAAAAAAGTATTAATATGTGGTGAATCGATTCACACAACCTTACAGTAATATAACATCACGCCTGTCTTCGCCGAAGGGTTGGGCAGAGGTGTATAGTAGCACCCTCATTTCGCCGTTATGTTTATGTCCCATGTAATAGGTGAGCCTATTGCCATCAACCGGTTACAGATCCAAGCTACGGGCTGCTACTGAGGAATTCCACACGAGAAAACCCAATAAAGCTCTATCCACACATATCAGGGCCGGGACTGGGCCGGAGATCACCATCGCATACATTTTGTACCGAAGCAAGAACTCCGTCGCTTCCGGGCTGGTCACTGACGCTAAATAACCAGCACTGAGCGACTGAGGTCTTGCTTCGGTACAAATTATATGCGATGTTGATCTTCGGCCCGGTCACGGCCCTGGTATGTGTGGATAGACCTTAATACTTTGCCAGACCTGGGTATCGGACCCAGGACCTCACGATCAGCAGTCACCCTTGCCACCACTAGACCAACGAGGCAGCACAACCTATCACGAAAGACACTCCTAAAGCCAACATTGCAGACATTAGATGATTACCATTCTACCTTTCATTTACCTCCATAGAAGCCCATGAAGGCTGAAATATCCTTCTTACTCACCATCAGTAGCATCCTGGTTGTCAGGCGGCAAGTACTTGTCGACGTACTTATCAGCCGTAGTTAGGGCCCGGTCTAAAGCCGTGGCAGTGACGGCGGTGACGCGGGAGTCCAGCACGGCGTTGCCCAACTGCTTCACGGAGTCAGCGCGGCGCAACACGAACCGACGGGTCTCAGAGTACATCTGTTTGGAAATAGAATATGACGTAATAGGACCTGATGATAGTATACACTTACAGGGTGTACACAAGCCGAAATCTACGCATACTGTACATAAAACTAAGTAACATACAGCAAAAATAATTGCTGGATAACGACTTTAATTTTTTGGTATTAAAAAACAGCTTTTAATTGTAGGGCGCAATGGAAGCGCGCGCGCAGCAGACTATGCCTACATTTCAAAAATGTTGATAATGTTTGTATAGAAGAATGTTTAATAATAACATTTAAAGTTAGTTTTCGTGAAAAACGTACAAATATATGGTGACTTTGACCTTGAATATCTCCATAACCAGTCGGTTCTCAGATATGACCCAAAACCAAAAAAATCTTCGTAATGATGGGAAGAATACGTGGCTTTCGGCATTGTTAAGGGTATTTTTACACCCGATATACAGGGGGGAATTTTTTAACCGCACCTGGAGGGAAAGTACTCTAAATATTGGAGATAGCCAATTTTACTTAAAGGCAACATTCCTTTATTAAAAAAAAAACAAAACTGCATTCATATATTTTTGAAAATACGCTTGCCACACCCGGGAGTCGCACCGGCTTAAATCCGACAAAATAACAACCTTTATTTTTATGGCATCAATCAGAGCGTGAGTTAGGCCTATATTCTAGAACGTTCTAGAATACCGGGCTTAGTGTATCCAACACTATTCACCAAAGTGTAGAAGCCAAGTTCAAAATATCTATACTAATATTATAAAGGGGAAAGATTTGTATTTTTGTATGTAACGAATAAACTTAAAAACTACTGGACTGATTTCAAAAATTATTTTGCCGTTAGGAAGCTACATTATCACTGAGTAACATAGGCTATAATTATCTTTATTTATCCCAAAATTTTAAAAAAAATGTCCACCCTGCGTTGCCGGGACGGGCCGCTAGTGTATTATAAGTTCAAATTAAGAACTAACATAATACTAATGTCTCTTCTAAATTCAAAACTTTGTGCCATATAAAAAGTAAGTTAAAATGATGAAATTATAATGAATAAATAAACATGAAAAGCGTAGGTATTTGTCGATATACTCTTAACTCTTAGGTATAAATCATAATTAATCAGCCTACATAAATACTAATAAGTTAGGCATATATTTGTCTTAATTTGGAGATTATTGTTATCACAGAATATAAAACAATTACTCGTTTACCAAGACGATAAGTACATGTTAGTACTAACTAAGAGATTATTACAACATGACCTAAAGCGAAGATGATAACTTTAATTCAATGTTGTAATTATAAACAAATGCAATCTTCAGAACCGGACATCGATTATTTATCGATGCTACATACATATTAAAACACATATTAAAAGAAATACTATTTTTTTTCCTGTGAGATAACTTGCCATGTAGGTGGCCCACACATCACGTGCATGCTAACTGTACGGACTCTTCACCAAATTCAAATATCAATCGCACCTTCGGTGGAACAAAGTCACAATAGCTCATTTTGTAATTTTACAGGAGAGGACTTTTAAGATTTATTTCCATATTACTGGATTACTATCCAAATATTTTTAACTTACTACAGATAGGAATCCAGTAATATGGAAATACATGCGAAAAAACTCTTAAAAGTCGTTTCCTGTAAAATTACAAAATGAGGTATTGTGACTTTGTTCCACCGAAAGTACGCAAGTCTAACTGCTCGTTCACACAGCGGATCCGTTTTAACGGATCCGTCGGTACTGGATGTGTTGTTCAAATCTGTACCGACGGATCAGTTAAACAAATGGCAACTGCGTCGCATCTGACAGACAGGATACGATAAAAATAACGGATCCAGAACTTTTTACTGGATTCGGAATACTGTCTTGTATGTGAACTCGCTCATACAACTACAGGCGCCATCACCAATATAAAAACGGATCCATTATAAAACGGATCCTGTAAACAGTTTCTGTGTGAACTAGCTGTAACATAACATCACGCTTGTATTCCCCAAACGGTTGGGCAGAGGTGTATCGTAACACCCTCATTTCGCCCTTATGTTTAAGTCCCATGTACCTAATAGGGGCGAGCCTATTGCCATCAACCGGGCACGAATTCAAACTCCGGGCTGCTACTGCGGAAATCCTCACGGTAAAACCCAATTACACTTTGCCCGACCGATTGCGGCCAGGACCTCATGATCAGCAGTCGCGCTTGCCACCACTAGACCAACGTGGCAGTATCACACAGAGTAGCAGATGTATCATTGACTATTAACTAAAAAATAGGTACAATGGGAATCTAATCCATAAGATAACTATCTATACTAATATTATAAAGAGGAAAGATTTGTATCTTTATATTTTTGTATGTAACGAATAAACTTTTTTTTTTTAATATCTTTATTTATATATTAACGAGGGTTTGATCACAATGTGAATATGTCACCCTCAAAGGAAAACTTAGTACATGACATCTAATCTTAACATATACGTTTAATCCCTAAATTAACTAATTTATATATTATTCTAGCAGCTTTGGATGCTGGAAAAGCTAGAATAGTATTACATACTCCTAATTGACGAACATTTATATTAAATTGGTCTTGAATCAAGCATCTTTCCACATCGTTCCGAACACACTCCACCATAATATGGAAAACGTCTTCAACCACATTGCATTCCGTGCAATTTAGTGTTGTGACTTTGCCCATCAATGCAGCGAAACTATTCAACGGGATGTGTCCGGAGCGAAGTCTCAAACTTGTCACAATTTCTTGCCTACTCATATCGGAAACTTAAAAACTACTGGACCGATTTCAAAAATTCTTATGCCATTAGAAAGCTACATTATCACTGACTAACATAGGTTACGGGCGGAGCCGTGAGGACACAGCTAGTCTATTATAAAAGAATCTGGTGTCGCCTGATGTTCTATGCGACTGTTGAGTGTTTGATTCTGGGTTCATTCCCAGGAAACGTATCTATAGTCCGACCGGATAACTCAGTCCTCGCCCGCGACGTTATAGGGACGCGGGGGATGACGACTAAAAGATGATTTCCAACAAACGGCTCGCATCGCATCGGATCGGAAAGGATACGGACGGATGCGAGCCGTTTGTTGGAAATCATCTTTTAGTCGTCATCCCCCGCGTCCCTGTAACGTCGCGGGCGAGGATTGAGTTATCCGGTCGGACTATATAGGTAGTTAGATTTTTATAATTTAATTTTCGACGACAAAAGTTAATGCTTTTGTACTTTTATGTATGCTTTGTTTTTTTTTTAAATAATGTTGTCCCACACTAGGATTTCTCCTGTACCGTGCGCGTGGGTGCGTTTACAGGCTATAATTTGATTTTCGACGCCAAAAGTCAATGCTTCTGTTTTTTTTTGTTTAAAAAAAAAACCATTACCCACACTAGGATTTCTCCTGTATCGTGGGTGCGTTTACAGACATAAATCTTCACATGAACTAACACCCAGACAGTTGTACCGACAACTATCTGTAGGTCATACAAATATTTGATCCGTGTGGGAATCGAACCCACGACCCGTAGCGCAGAAGTCAATCGCTCAGCCACTGCACCAAACGTGTTGTCTAATGTCTTTATGTATAATTCAGTGGTCGGGCAAAAACCCATCCATTATCCTACCACATGATCTGACACCTTACTGTGTTTGACGACCTGTAGGTGTTCTGAAATATACACCCAGCCTCCGTGATTACTGGCTTAACGATGTAAAAATCACTTTGTTTAAGGCCTACTACCAAACTACTTACACCTACAGCCTATTGGTGAAATATACGCAGCGGACCTACAACGCCTTGCGCGTCCAATACAATAATGCCTTCAGGGTAATGTTGGGTTTGCCTCGCTACAGTAGTGCGTCTGTTAAGTGTGCGCGTGCGCGAACAGACGATTTCTACGCTATCTTGCGTAAGAGAGTCGACTCAGAAATGAGCAGAGTCAGGGAGGGTCCCAACATTATCTTGAACACATTGAGTGGCAAAGTCGACAGTCCCTTCCTTGGACATTGGGTACATACTCATTTGTCTACGCGGTGTCCGTTTGTAGGGGCGCGGTCGGGGTGAAGTGTAATCTAAATGTATGATAGTATATTCTATACAGCTTCACGTATCTTCAATAATATCCCGGGGCCTACTAGAATAATTCCAGAAATAACAAAATTTAAAAAGAATCTTCATAAACTGTTAGTAAACAAATGCTACTACTCTATAAAAGACATCCTATCAGACAGATCACTGCACCAATAGTCTCCCTCAGTCATGATGCGTTCAGTGGGCCACTAATGTGTACCTACTTGTGTTTATTTTTTCCCTATAAATTCTGTATGAAATTTTAAATAATTTGTAACTTTAATTTAATAATGTATTTTTAATGTATTTCATTTAACTTTCATGTAAGTGACTATTGTATGCCCTATGGGCGGGACATAGCTGAGCTCAATTTAATTATTTAAGACCTTTATTTATGTACCTACCTATGATCCACAATAAAGATATTGATTGATTGATTGATTGAAGTTGTGGTTGGTGGATATAGCTCTGACCTACTTTAGTTTAATTTTTTTTTCATTGGCCACACCCTTACCCAATCAATGTTTATTTATATTTATTATTATCAACATAGTTTTGTAAGTACTTATATTATAATTTACCAAAATATTGATGTACCTTGTCCGAATTAAATATTTTGAATTGAATTGATAATACTTACTGCTTGCGGCGGAAGATTGATAGACGGCACGGTCTTCTCGACGACATCTAGCGACATGCAGAGGAACTTGTCGAGCTGATGGATGGGAGTCTCGAAGAACAGCACGGCAGGTAAGGCCAGCTGTACTCCTGTCGCCAAAGATTTCTCTCCGAGCGATAAGTACCAGCGGATCAATGAGTTTGATTCCTGTTGAAAATGATAATGTTAGATAAATAGGTGTCGTTTAGAATGATTCAAGAGGAAGGTTTATATGCCCCACATTAGTATCTACATTGCACCCGTGCGGAGCCGGGGCGGGTCGCTAGTTAATTATAAACTGGTATTTACCCGTATCTTGTGGTACATCTTCTCCGTGACCTCGATGCCAGATCCCACGATGGGTATGGCGGCCACTCTCTGCACCACCTCCAGTTTCGGTATACTCGGTCTTTGTTGTACCTTTGCCACTGTTAACAAACACATTTTATAAGTTCAATATTATTAGTGAGCCCGTTCAACCCTCGCTGCTAAGATGACCATGATTTGTATCTTGCATTAGAGCCATCATCTCTGACATTTTATCGAGTTCATCATACAAGGTGTAAACAATCATGTAATTCCTTCAAACCTCGTGATGAACTGCTGACATAGATTACCCCTGCAAGCATTACCATAAGATTCAATAGAAAAAAAATACAAGAAGTAAACATATAACACATATTATGTTGTGTTCTTAACGTGAGGCATTTTAGCACCCCGAGCGAATTGCACGGCTATCGCACGCAACGCAATCATTGAGTGCGCTAAAATGGCTTACGTTAAGAACACATGTTTACTTTTTGTAATTTGTTTATTATTGAATCCAAATGTATCCCGTTCAGGGTTAATCTATGTCAGCAGTACATCACGAGGTTTGAAGGAATTACATGATTTCGTTTCCACCTGTATAGGTACTAAAATCACGAACTTACGGGTGAAGCCAAGAATAAAAGCTAGTTATTTATAACTTTCAATATGTAGCTTTAAGTACACACGACAATAAATAAAGCTACATATTCCACTATAAGCTGATCTCTCATTACACAGAAATTGCTTACAATGAGAGGTCAACATAAATTGGCGATTTATAGCTTGATATGCCGTCGTGTGTACTACCGTATCGTCTTATGATTTTACGGCTCGAAGATTATTGATTCCAGTACAGTTTATCGATAAGTACCTATCCTATATACAAAACTAGCAACTGTTGCCTTAAATTAGTAATTTATAATTTTCAATGTCGTTATAATAAGCGATGATAATGCAAATCTCGTTATGAAGTAAGGCTTAAGCCTACGGAGTCGTAGATGCTGTTCTACAGGTCGTAGCCCGTAGCGGTTCGTAGGCTTACTACTACAATCCCTCGTAGAGGCTTAGATACAAGTCTTTTTTTATAAACACCGAAATATTCGTATGCCTCAATAATGTTATTTAAGAAAAAACACGTAAGTACCTACGTAGTATATTTACAATAATAATATACATCTGAAAACACGTCATTGTGATCTTATCATTGTTTTGACAATATTTTACGATGCAGTGCATAAACGTGTAAAATGAAAGTAGCTATTGTTTAAATTTTGTTCGGGTCATAATAATGACATTATTTTTACGTTACGATATCATGAACAATTCTATAAAAACAAAAAACAATACATGTAAAGTCACAAACTTAATAATTAAGTAGGTAAGTATGTAAAATTTATAGTTAAAGTACTGTAATTTAATTATAGTCGTACTTTTTATAATATTAGATAAACTAAGAAACTGTTGCTCATTTTTGTATTATAACTTTCGTGAGACACATTCATATTTATGATTAGTTACGGTTTACTCACGTGCATTTTTTCATTTTTTTATAATATCATTATGACATTTTATAAAATTTATTTTTCGCTTTTTTATATTGATATAATTTGTGAATTATTTTATCGGTGAGTGCGGTGTGGGTAAATCCTAGCGTTCACAACGGGAGACTACAATCCATCATTCTCAGTTACAATCGGAGTTGACTACAAATGTAAAGTCATGGACGTGAACGGTGGTAAAGTCAAGCTTGTTAGTTGTCGGTAATAAGACTGACAAGCATATCGTTCTGGGACCCAGTGCATTATATCAGCAAGCACATTGGATCACCCGCGCGACGGCGCAACGAGTATTCCCAAGGAGGGTTGACGTCAGGCAGGCGGCCGGTCATAAAACAATAAGCCAAAACCTCTAACAACATGGATTTATGAAATACATGTTGTGCCGACCCCACCTAGTGTGGGATAAGGGCACGAAGAAGAAGAAGAAGACTCACGTGCATTTTTCGAGATTGCCCGACTGTTGCTCATTAAAAAAAACTAAGAAAAGGTATATTTTCAAATAGTCCCACAAATAGTAAATAATATTCTGTCTGATATATAAAAAAAATGTTTAAAAAAAATACAGACCTGGCGGCGTTCCTAAGCTTACTTTCACAGCATTTAAATACGCTTCAGCTTTTTTTGCAATCGAACCCGTGGTCTTTTTGTTGACACCCACAGTGCACGTGCCATTGAAACTTTTTTTAAAAACTTCACCGTTTTCCGCCATATTTGTCAGAGTAATTTTCGCGCTATATTCGTATGACATTCGAAATTCAAATTGAAATACGTCGACTTTAAAAAAAATTTAAGGAGATTCACAACGACGTGTATTTTTTATTCAACGCGTAAGTTTTATTTTTATAATTATTTTTATTAATGTGTAGGTACTTTGTTAAAACTGTTAAAAGACGTATATTGTAACTTTCACGGGATCGACTGTCGTTTATACTGAACTAACTATACATGAATACTGACATTGTTTATTTTACTGCAAAGGTTATCTGCAAGTTTTAAAATAATTCCAATCTATTAGTAATTTGTTACAAATATGTACTGGCTATAGAATTAGGTCATCGTTAATTATGTATATGATTTTATTCGTCTATTAATCTTCAAGGGTAAGTTAAAACATTGTAACAGTGCATGATGTGGTTCCATTAGGTTGGTAGCGACTCAAATACAGCTTAAAACGTTGTTAAAGAAAATCCAAATAAATATCTAGGTACATAATATAATTAATGTTAATCGAAGTTTAGATGAGTTAGTCAGTCACATGCTATTTGTTACTGGAAATGGAATAATAGGTTTTGTCGCGGTCTTTTATTCATCCAAGGCACAGAAATCTAAGTCCAAGGTTTTTATATGTAACATAACATCACGCCTGTATTCCCCGAAGGGTTAGGCAGAAGTGTAGTAACACCCTCATTTCGCCGTTATGTTTAAGTCTCATGTAATAGGGGGCGAGCCTATTGCCATCAACCGGGCACAACTCCAAACTACGGGCTGCTACTGAGGAATCCCACACGGGAAATCCCAGTAAAACTTTGTCCGACCTGGGGAACCGAAACCAGGACCTCACTATCAGCAGTCGCGGTTGTCACCACTAGACCAACGAGGCAGTTAAAAATTAATCAAAACATAATCTAATTAAATAGGCAAACTACAAGGCTTACGTGCACACTTCTCTCACACAAATAAAAAAACATATAAATATACTTTTATCTTGTTAGAGCCCTCAAATATTGCAACACCTGGAAAACGTTGCTAAGCTGTACCTACTCTATATAATAAACACTGTATTATTTTACCTTAGTGTGCAAATAAATTGTTTGAGTAATATCTAGAAATTGCTATTGGAAGTTCTAAATCCATAAGCAAGTTAATTTGCCCAAGTTGACTTCTGCATCCAACTTCCACAGTAGACACACCGGCAGTACTTAAGTCGACTTCTGGAAGATTTACCGACTTCCCTGACTTACCACAAACTGTCCGTGAAGGTTTTAACGAACCTTGCTTGTAGTGTAAACAGGTAAGCAAGCACTTGCTTGGGCGTAGCCAGGATTATGTCCAGGGTGGGGCAAACACAATCAGACAGTATTAAATATTGTCTTTTCAATAAATCTGGAAGTGCAGAATGGGATTATGGGGCAATTTTGCCCCAGTAACTTATTTTTGAGGTCCAAATAAGTATAGACGGAGTCGGACATTGATCTGCCTATATTGGGTAATTGTTCTGTGGACTTGGGTGGCAAGTATTATTATTACCTATTCTTTCCTTCTTTTTTTTATCTTTGTAAAATCCTATGTCTCTCGCCTGGGGTAGACGAGGGGGTCTGCCGGACTCTTACCGGCTAAAAACCAACGGTGTTCCTCTTCTGACCGTTCGGCCGGGGTCGCGGGATTCGCAAAAGCGTGCACCGCAACCCCTTTCCTGTGCCGGGGCCGGCAAGTGCTCCATCTACCCCATCCTGAATACGCCTATGCTTGCTGCAATAACTTGCGCAATTTTACTTGCTAGTGGTTTTAGCGCTATGGAATAGGAATAATCCCTTAAAAATCTTTTAAATTAAACGGTTTTATTTAAAATACCTCTGCAACATCAGGATTTGAGGATTGAAGGTTGAAATTATTATAATGTCATGGGAATTGAATTTGTGTGCGAAGTTTCAGGAGAGTCGGCTAAGTAGAAGTAGTTGGAAAATCTGTCGCATGGTTTGAATCAAACAAATAAACAAGCAAACAAATAAGCATACGAAGTTCTTCTTCATCTCGTGTGGTTAGTGACTAACCTGGTATCAGAGTTTATGCCGCCTATGGGCCTCTAACTTGGCTTCACATGCCGTCGAGAAATATCTCTCAGGCATCCCGGTTTCCTCACAATATTTTCCTTCATCGTTTTTAAGCAAGCGATAATTATACAATTCGCACATGAATCCGAAAAGTCAGAGGTGCGTGCCTTGGGTTCGTACTCGAGACCTATGATTTGGCAGTCCGACGGTCACACCACAAGGTTATCACTGCTGTTGCTAGTATACGAAGTGACGCTTATTAAAGACGTTTAGAAATCTTTTTTTTCTCTTTCTCCATCCCGATAGACCGAAACGCAAGCAATTATGTATTGTTATCGGTAGCTGGTAACATTGGACAATGTTGACATAGGAGGGTAACCGTCAAGATTAATAAACGTATCCGAAGTTATAAAAACAGTGGTCATTCGACGGAGCAGAGGATTCCATGTCGAACAGCCGAAGAAGTCTGACCTTTTATATCTGGTTTGCTTGGCCTTATTTTCTGTTCTTGTGTTAATTATTATATTGTGAACTAGCTTCTGTTCTGTAACTAATCACTAACCTAATTGAAAATACTCTCAGTGGTGAAGAGTAGTATTGCCGAACAATCGATAGTTTCACTATCGATAGTTTAAATTGAAAATCAGCCACTCCATCGATAGGACTATCGATAGTAGCGATACTATCGATAGCATGGTTCACGTCAATACTATTGACATGCATCAATAGTATCGATAATATCGAAGCTCCTAAAGATAATACTATCAATCGTATCGACACTATCGATAGTATTGTTTTTTTGCAGATTCAATAGTACCGTAAAACCTGGCAACTTTGCCCAAAAAATCAGAGTATTTTTGCATTCGTTGAGTTATTTCCGAAAACGTTAATGTATTTCATATTCTTTTTGTACCACACAATA
Source organism: Amphipyra berbera (assembly GCA_910594945.2). Taxonomy (NCBI): domain Eukaryota; kingdom Metazoa; phylum Arthropoda; class Insecta; order Lepidoptera; family Noctuidae; genus Amphipyra; species Amphipyra berbera. Next base: position 14,792,167 of record OU343128.1, on the reverse strand, counting down.
CTATATGTTCATATCTCGATATTTATTATTGAAAATATCCAGAAAAATGAATTTGTGTGTGTAAAAAACACAATTATAATTGTTGGGCAAAGAATCACAGGTTTTTGGCAACTTTGCCAACTTGTAATATTTCAGATACTATAAACCGTATCATTATTTTAAAAATGGCTGAATATAAATACAGGGCCATAAAGTATAGTATCAAATTATGAGATGAATGAACATATTCGTTGTCCTTCAAAATTGAGTGGGCAAAGTCAAAAAGCCTCCTAGTACATTTTTCTTACCATAATGGTCAATGTCTAAGGGCTGTCATCATTGAATAAATGCTACATTTAAATACTTAATGATAAAATTTTTGATGTGGAATATTTCTATTGAGATAATCATAAATTCAATAAGTATGTAATGGATACAAAATGAAGATATACGGTATATTGCCAGTTAAGTTATATTGCTACGATATATTACTAACTTTAAGGTAGCCAAAAGACAAAATATGTGACTAAACATCTACACAATATGTCGGAAGACAGTCACCAGTTGCAGATACTGTTCGAACTAACAAATTCGATGAATGCCTATTTATAAATAGTTCTACACATGTATTGCTGGGAATTGTTTCATTAAATATGTAACATCAGGTTTCTTTTCTTCCAATTTGCTAAAATCTAGCGTTTTCTAGTCCAACTTGATCATTGGACAACCTTATTCATCAGAAGCCACCAAAACATTTACAAGTTTTTCTCTTTTAGCGTTCTATTAGTTTGTGCATAGGTACCTTTTAAAATTATAATAAATTTAAAAATTACAGGTGACAACCCTACGGAAAAAAAATTGATGGGCAATGTCGTCAACCATGCTCAAAAAACATGCATGTGACTTTGCCCATCAATATATTTTACAATTTTACGAGATGTTTTGTGTGAAATACCAGTCTATATTATTCATTTCATACATATTAACGGTGGCAAAAAAATTAATTACCTACTGTATCTGCAACTATCACTTTTTGATAAAGTTTTTTGACTGGTTTTTGCCCGCTAAAAACAATACCAACTTTTAAAGGTTCCTGACAGCCAACGGAAGTAACATAGGTGACATTACGTCACTTGGTATTGTCAGAAAAATAATCAATTTTCTACCACAGGCAAAAGAATACTCCTAACTATAGACAAATTTGCTATGCATCAAATTTTTAAAAAAATGCACAGCTGGGCAAAGTCATACCTCAAGGACAAAGTTGCCAGGTTTTACGGTATCTATATTATCGATAGTATCATATCGATAGTATTGCACTCTGACAGTACTATTGGCACCTTCTTAGCTATCGATAGTATAATCGATAGTCATCCTATCGTTGAACTATCGATAGACTATCGTACTGCTATCGATATTCGCCTATCGATCGGCAACACTAGTGGAGAGTCTTTGGTTTAATTTACTTTATTTACCATGCTCACAATCCTGACATACCGATATTAGCTATAATGATGGATACACCCCTACTAACACATTTCTGTTGTATGTATTTTATAGTAGGTACTTCCTATTATTATCTTATGACACAGTTACCTATATCACAAAAATATTCCAATGTTAGTTGTGTAATGCGGATGAATCTGTTTTCTCTCCCGGAATCAACGTTATCGGTAAACTTTGTACCGTCAAGTGGGTACCTATATAGTTGATATTATACATACAGTACGGTGCATGCAAATACATTTATGTGTATTGTGACTCATTCGTTACGAAATTGAGAGGTCCGAAGGCCTATGATTGTTGGATGGTATGAAATGACTAAAAATGTTACCATATATACCTATACAGGTTGTAAACAAAATCATGTAATTCCTTCAAACCTCGTGATGTACTGCTGACATAGATTAACCATGCACGAGAAATTTTTAGATTCAATAGCCACCCAATTCTCTCGGGGCGCTAAATTGCCTCACGTTAAGAACACAATGTTTACTTCTTGTGTTTTTTTATTGAATCCATAAGTATCCCGTGCAAGACCAATCTATGTCAACAGCACATGAGGTTTGAAAAAATTACATGATTTCGTTAACATCCTGTATATGTAATAGCAAAATGCCAAAACTTTGACGCTCGTAAGTTTGACAATCAATCCTCAGATCTGACTAAATTAGTTTCTTCGTCTCCTTAAAACACACCAGTCAAAGGTTGAAACACTAAAAGATTCGGGCCTTGAACACTGCATCTTGTCAGATCTCAGGTTTGAATAGCGAAATCAGCCGCGATTCAGAACGAATCAAGAAGTATTTTGCCGAATGATTCGGTTTATTATCAAATATATTTTTTTTATTCAAGGAACCTTTTGTTACACCTTCCAGCTATTTTAGTACAGATGGAAATAATTACAATATGATCAATAATTTTGTTACAAACAGGATACAACATAGTCAAAAGGAAAGAGGAATTAGTGAAACCCTGTCTCCTAAACTATGATATCCTGTATCCTTTGAGGCAGTGTATCTCTTTTTCTCTCGTTACGAGAATCGTAGATGAAACGAGATGACAAACCGACTCGGCCGACAACAGCTTATCGAAAAGGTTCTGATTTGTGGGGCAGATGTACCAAAGTTCCCTTGGCTTCCGTTTGACTAAAAATAAAACATATACCTATTTCTCATGGGGTATTTTGGCTCGATTAATTAAACAGCTCTTATTTAAGAGATCCCTGTTAAGTGTAGTTTTAACATGAGTAGAGAGGTAGGTATTTAAAAAAATGTTGTCAAATGTATGGGATTCTGTTTTGTGGTAGCTGGTGTTGGAAGATCTCTCAAATGAGAGCTGTTAATGGGGTAGCACACTGGGTAACTAATGGCGCCACCATCGCTGGTACTAACGCAATTTCATTACTTAAAGTTTGTTTATCATTATTGCCAATGTTAATTTAACCCGTTCCGATTGGTTGTAATTGGTACCAGCGAGGGTGGCGCCATCTGAAATTAGCTTTGCCTGTACCTCCCCATTATTACGGGCCTGAGGGTACTTTAGAATGATTTTTAATTTTCATCCGGTATTGGAATAGGCCCTATAAACTTGCTACCCATGTCATTGGTAAACTCTTGGCGCAGAAAGCAGTATCTTATACCTATATACTCCTGCCATAGGATACATAATAGTTCCTAACTTAACTTTAAGAGGTAAAAGGCCTGACCTCACGTCTCAAGATCTATTGTTCGACCAACTCTTCTGTGAATTGGCAAACTGACAAAACTTGTGACATTGACAGTTTAATTCAGTTGTCACGATGACAAAAATCGTTTCCATACATTTATTAAGATTTATATAAACTGACATAACATCACGCCTGTATTCCCCGAAGGGTTGGGCAGAGGTGTATAATAACACCCTCATTTGGCCGTTATGTTTAAGTCCCATGTTATAGGGGGCGAGCCTATTGCCATCAACCGGGCACAAATCCAAAAACCGGGCTGCTACTTAGAAATTCCACACAGATAAACCCAATAACACTTTGCCGGACCTGGGGATCGAACCACCGATCAGCAGTCGCGCTTGCCACCACTAGACCAACGAGACTGTTGTGTTATGATTCACAAAATGTGACATTATTAGTTCCCTGATCGTAAGGTCGTTGACTCATTGTTCTGTTCTGCTTGAACTGTGAACAGGACGAGTCATGTCACCCGGTTAAAGGATGATCACTGTATGTTCAAACCACAAACGAGCACGCATGAACTTTGTCCATCACGTTCACGTGACTACGATCGAGAATGTTTGCGTTTGCGCATTTAGCGGAACTATCTAGCACAGGTCAAACCCATAAAAGAGGTTGTTTTAACTTAGGATTTGTAATGACAACTATATACAAAAAATAGTTTGTGCGCTTGTCGTGCGTTCATCTGTTCGTCTTATATTCGCGCATCGGTCATACGATTGTGTTGAAACTTTGTAGAGTTCTTGTTGGCAATTGCGTGAAGGTTTATGATAGAGTATAAAAAAGCTTCTTACGCGGGCAGAGCCGTGAGGGCACAGCTAGTGTAGGATAAAGTTTTTTTACTTACTAATGCCCGCCCGATTCCTATGGCCAAAAACGAATCGATTTGCTTACCTTACGTTTTGCTTATATATTTTTATATTTTATCTTTTTTATGTTAATTTTTTTATTTATTTTACTTTATACAAGGTTGGTCGGAAAGGGGGTACTAAGCCGAAAGGGTGTTAAAGTAACCATAATAATGGATAACTTTTGTTCTACAACTTTCCCCAAAAGTCAATAGTTTAAGAGAAATAGCTGTTCAAAGATTTCATAAAAAATACGCTAAATTCTATATATCCTCAGCTATGATTAGCTGTGTTTACATTTCAGGTCATATTTAGGGTCACGGATTAGAAGCTTCATTTTCTGAATTCGTAACATAAGCAGGGACGAAGAATTTTTGCAAAAATAAAAATCAAAATGATTATTGAACGAAAAAAAAAATCGAGTTTTGAAATTTTAACTGTTTCTTTAAAACGACCATCAGTGATACATTAAGTGGCCCGCGGCTTAGTACCCCCTTTCCGACTAACCTTGTATATATATTATAATTTATTTTGTCTTGTAACTGGCTGAATATCCGCACGTCATTTAGATCACTGAAAATCAGCGCTGTGTTTGTGGTCCACGCCATAGCACAGCATTATGCTGAGTGGTCACCTTTTTGTCACAGTTGTCTTTTATTTTAATATTTATTTATTTAATAATGTTTTGTGTCTCTTTGACGAAAAACATTTTTTTTCTTTCTTCTTTCTTACCAATAGTAGCATTTTTCATTGCCAAACTTTTTATATAAATATACTTGTAAGCTAATTCTAAGTGCGATATACTATTAACGTATGGGAAAGTCTTCTATGTAAAGCTATGAGATCCTCATGGACTATCCCCCGTCCGGGGAAGACGGGGGGGTGTGCCAGACTCTTACTGGCTAAAACCACCACGGTGTCCCTCCTTCTGACCTAAGGCCGGGGTCACGGGATTCGCTGCTGCATGCACCGCGACCCCGGCAGGTCTCGGTCCACCAGCTTCTTCTGGTGGACCTCCTGTGGTGGGGCAGTTGCTCCCCTGCCCCACATCCGTCCGAGAGGCGCGCGCAGGACACGACGCGCCATCCTCCCTGGGCCCGTTACTGGTCGGGCGACAGGTTCCCCAACCCACCGCCCGCAGGCCACTCACTAGGGTGGCCGGAGATCGTCACGCGCCCTCCGGCGCCCGGTGCGTCTAGCGCGAGAAGGGAGAGAAGAAGCGGCCTCCCTCTCCCTCTCCGCTACCTCCTTGGACGCCATCACCTCCTCGCAAAAAGAGGCGATGGCTTCCCACGCAGTCTCGCCCCCGACCATGGACAGAACCACGGCCGGAAGCGAGAGGTCACCGCCGATCGCTGCGACCCCCATGCTGGACACGCCTGCAAAGTGTGCAGCGCCGCGTCCTCGGGGCAGTCGCAGTGGTGACAACCGGGCGTCTGCTCCCGGCCTATACGACACAGGTACTTCCCGAAACAGCCGTGTCCCGAGAGTACCTGCGTCAGCCGGAAGCTGAGGGCGCCGTGACGCCTCTCCAGCCACTCCTCCATCACGGGTCTTACCGCCGCTGTCGCGGCGTGCCCCGCGCTGGGTTGCACAACTCGTTCCCTCCACTCGGCCACCAGGATCTGGCGGAGCTCACTCCGCTCAGGCGCCTCCTCGCGCTGACGATATTTCAGCGCGAGGGCTCTCGCCTCCAGATCCCAGGGCACGGATCCGGCCAAAAGACTCGCCGCCTCGAAGGAGATCGTACGGTACCCCCTTATCATCCTAAAACATTTGATACTAACACAACCAAAGCCAACTGTTAGTATTTTCAGAGTTTAACACCTTTAAAGTGAAAAATCATTTATATCTACCTATATACTATCACATTTTTTCTTTTTTGTTATTATACCTACTAAGGTATTACGTTATTATTATATTATTTGCAAATAATAGTTGTGGGCCTTAAACATATTATACACATTATTTTTGTAAGTACTTATATTATAATTTACCAACATATGGATGTACCTAGTCCGAAATAAATTTGATTGATTGATAAACATAACTGGCGAAACGTGGGTGCATTAGACACCTCTGCCTACCCCTTCGGGAAATTCAGGCGTCATGTTATGTGTGTTACTTAGGTAGGTACGTAGGCAGAGTGATAAGTCTGGTAAAAATTAAACAAGGAATATATATTTTGTAAAAGTTATTATTTATTTTTCAACATAGTCTCCCCCTAGCTACATACACTTCATCCAACGTTTCTCCAACTTCTCGATCCCTTGAGTATAATACGATTTTGTAAACCCTTTAAAATAGGCATTAGTTTTGTGCATAATCTCTTCATTGGAGAAATTTTCTTTTCACCCAGCCATTTTTTTAAATTCGGGAACAGAAAATAGTCGCAGGGGGTTAAATCCGAAGAATATGGTGGGTGAGAAAGTAACTCATAGTGTAACTCATGGAATTTGGCCATGGCGATCGCGCAGGTGTGCACTCGTGCATTGTCTTGATGGAAAAGGATTTTCTTCTGAGACAAATGCGGCCGTTTTTGCATTAAAACTTTGTTGAAATGGTCCAATAAATTGACATAATATTCGCTGGTAATCATTTTACTCTTCTGTAGATACTCAATGTGGACTATACCACGTGCATCTCAAAAAATTGTGGCCATCACTTTGTTGGCCGATAAAACTGTTTTAGCCTTCTTCAGCGCAGGTTCGCCACAAGCAATCCACTGATTTGACTGTTCCTTGGTTTCTGGTGTATAGTGATGGATCCACGTTTCGTCTACTGTTATGAAACGACGCACAAATTTCATTTTATCCCGTTGAAACATCGCCAAACCTGCCTCTGAAGTGGTCATACGCGTGTGTTTTTGTTCCACAGTGAGTAAACGCGGCACCCAATACGCGGAGAGCTTCTTCATACTTAAACATTGGTGTAAGATATTGCGCACACGTTCGTCTGAGATGCCTACTATCTCAACTATCTCACGCACTTTTACTCGTCGGTCATTCAATACGATGTTATGGATTTTGGCGATCATCTCTGATGTCGTCACCTAAACAGGGCGTCCTGGACGTTCCGCATCACTTGTGTTCGTACGACCACAACGAAAATCGGAAAACCAGTTGTGAATCATTTTGATCGACGGAGCGGAGTCCCCATATTATTTGTCAAGCTTTTGTTTCGTTTCCGTAATAGTTTTTTTACGCAAAAAATAATGTTTAATCAACATACGAAATTCACTTTTCTCCATGTTTGCGAAAACTCAAGTAATTGTTTTTATTTTCTGGCTGTCAAAAAAAAAGATAACCGACATAACTGACTAAAAGTTATCATTTAGATTCTCAAAAGAGTGTTAAATAAAAAGACTATGTGCAATTTACGATAACTTTATTATTAAGTTGATTTTTACCAGACTTATCACTCTGCCCTCGTATCTTATATAATTATTATGACAAAGCTTCTATGGCAAAATGTGTAAAAAAGATAATAAATAGCAATATTTGAGCGTTAACATAGTTTTTATATGGTTAAGTTTAATGAGCTTTAACTTCATAAATACTAATAATTGACAGTAGCTGTGATACGAAATAATGTTCTACTTAAAATAACCTTTCTAATATTATACCTATCACTCATTGCTAGAGGAGGAGTAGACCAAAAAACCCATTCTCCTTTGTAATTATTTGAACAGACATTTTGGAATGGTTACGGTTATAGTTAGTTAATGCAACTCAGCGTTAAATTATCTTATTAACCGACTTCAAAAAGGAGGAGGTTCTATATTCGATTGTTTTTTTTTATGTATATACCTACACCGATTACTCTGAGATTTATGATCCGATTTACATGATTCTTCTTTAGTTAAAAATTTAACATAGTTTGGCTCAGTAGTTTTCATTTTATGAACATTTTGAACATTTTTTGTTTACGTGGACGATGTAATTGTTCTACCTGATGTAATCTAGAAAAATATTACTGTAGTTTACAGAACAACCTATTACAGACACTAAAAAGTAAAAAATAACTTAATAAAGATTTAATTTAATACACCTCTTATGCAAAACTAATACCTTTAATGGTAAAGGTATTAGTTTTGCATAAGAGGCTGAACCAAATTGAAGGCACCGACTTCTGAAACTGTTAATTTGATATTATGGAATATCAAATTAACAGTTTCAGAAGTCGGTGCTTTCAATTTGGTTCAGCGTGGATTAGCACTGACTTCAAAACCTAAAAAGAATAAAATAACTTAATAAAGATTTAATTTAATACACCTCGTATTAAATTAAATCTTTATTAAGTTATTTTATACTTTTTAGTTTTTGAAGTCGGTTTTTTTAAACGTAGTTTTTTTATTTTACTTTACTACTTCAGCAATGTCTACGACAGGTTTGGCGCAGTGGCTGAGCGGTTGTCTTTTTGCGCTACGAGTCGCCGGTTCGATGCCCGCACGGAACAAATATTCGTATGGTCTACAGAGAGCTGTTCCTGGTTTGTGTGTGTAGCCCACGTTACAGGCGAACGCATGTTACACTAGATACTAGTGTGGGGTAACTTTTAGCCCCCAGGTAGGGTTGCAAGGCCCGAAAATAGAAAAGCCGGATACAGGTTCATATTTAGCCGGACATTTGGTCGTGAAAGCCTGCTGACACATTGGTTATTAAGAGAAAAAAATTTTGCTCGTTCGCTTTCGTTCGGCATCTTTTGGCGGGCGGGGTTAATCAAAAGTCGGACAGGCCGGACTAGTGTATATTTAGCCGGACAAGACTGTAAAAAGCCGGATACCTGGCAACCCTACCCCCAGGGGGCCAATTCTACTAATAGAAACGTCGTTCAATAGCAACCGAAACAAAACTGAACGGTTGATTCCAACAGTAATCGTTTAGGGTCAAGAAACACCGACGCAGAGACGAGTAAAAGCGAAGCGTCAATCCAAAAAATGACATAGCATATTAGAACGTTGAACGTTGAACTTGAACGCTTGCCTTCCATGCAGGAGGATTCAGTTCGACCACGGCCCGTACCGCTGACTTTTCGAATTCATGTGCGGATCAGAATTTGATTATCACTTCATGAGGAAACCTGCACACCTGAAAGGGCTCCATAAAGTTCTCGATAGTGTTTATAGTCTGCCAGCCCGCACCAGGCCAGCGTGGTGGACTACGGTCTAAACCCTTCTCATTCTGAGAAGAGGCCCGTGCACAGCAGTGGGACAGTAATGGGCTAATTATGTTATGTATATTGATCCCTACCTCCACAACGTAATGCATGCATTTCTATGCGCCGTCGAATGCGCGCGTCCACGAGCAGACAACTCGGGATCAATATCGTCACCGGAAAGCCAATACTACTTAAGCGCCATTTTGGCTGAAATGAGTTATGTATTATATCGTTGGATTGGATTTTTTTTCTGCGTCGATTAGTTGGGATTTCATATTTTATTCTGTTATCTTACGAAACCCCAACTAATCGACGCAGAAAAAAAAATCCAATCCAACGATATAATAAATACATAACTCATTTCAGCCAAAATGGCGCTTAAGTAGTATTGGCTTTCCGGTGACGATATGCTATGTACATTTTTAGACTGACGCTTCGCTTCTGCTTGACTCTGCGTCGGTGTGCCTTGACCCTTACAAAAACTTTCAAATTGTTATACAACACAAACAACAGGAAACATTTACACGAAAATTGACTGACAGCTGTGATTCGACTGCGATTTTTAACAATTCTGTTAGTAGAACTGTCTTTTTGGTCTAGTGGTGGCAAGTGCGACTGCTGATCATGAGGTCTTGGGTTCGATCCCCAGATCGGGCAGAGTGTAATTGGGTTTTTCCATGTGGAGTTCTTCGCATGGTTTGTGCCCGGTTGATAGCAATAGGCTCGCCCCCTATTACATGGGACTTAGAATATAACGGCGAAATGAGGTTGTTACTATACACCTCTGCCCAACCACTCGGGGAATACAGGCGTGATGTTATATTATGTATGTAAGTGAAATTAACGTGCAGTGCTTGTACGTTGGCGCGCGCCTCCTACCACGTGAACAAAAAGATGTAGACTATGTGCTTTACCCATTCATTCAAGAAGGTTTTACGGATTTTGCATTTACACACCCATATCGACTGGGGTACACGATACATTAGTATAGTCAGCCGTCAACCCCACTTTCAAACTTACTGAAGTTGTGTATTATCATAATCTTAAAAAAAATGTAATTTAATTAATTCAGTCTTGTATAATATTAAATTCATAATAATTCTAAAGCTTCCTAGTCTATAAAGGTAGTTATCAAAATTTGCAAGCCACTCTGCTGTCGAAACATGTTGATATGTTCCTGCATTATTTTAAGACTCATGTGCCTACCGTGTTTCTGGCAAATAAATCTCTATTTTTATTATTTCTAACTGGTTAATCTTTTACCATGACATGAGATATTCTCGTAAACGTCGTGGCAAGAGAAGAAGAATTATAAGCATGCAATCAGAAACCTCCTTTTTGTTTAACACCTACATCTTTTTATAAAACATATCATTTGTAATTGTATAACAGAGCATCAATAACAATTATTAACATTATTTTAATGAGCGAAGCTAAAGCAAATTTATTTTTAAAAACGATTTTATTTAGCATCAATTCGTACATTTGTTTGTTTGTTTCAAATCTTGTGACAGATTTTTCAACAACTTCTGCTAAACTGACTCTCCTGAAACTTCGCACACTAATTCAATTCCCATGACAATACAACATTATAATAATTTCAACCTTCAATTCTCAAATGCAGGGGTACTGTAAGATGAAACCGTTTAACTTGAAAGATTTTTAAGGGATTGTTTTTAAGCATCTTGAAGACCAACGAGAATAAAACCTTTGACTGTAACAAACGCGTAAGTACTGTACCTACCTAATTGAAGCCCAGGAGTACCAAATAAAAATTGGGTTTAAAATAATCTATACTATATACAATATGTAACATAATTGCACGTCCTGGAAGTAAGATGTTCAGAATCGTTTACTGAATCGATTTCTATAATTTATAATATAGGTAATTTTTTATCTCAAAAATAATTAAACCAACGGAAATTAGTCACATTACCCCTGTACAGTCAAAACAAACTGAAGGGTGAATATTCGACATTTTTTAACATTATTTTAACTAATCATTCTTCTCCCGGGTTATTAACGTTATAGTACCTATTGTCAGATTGTTTTTATTCTTGACGGCAGCGGTATAGTTTGAGTTTTCATTATCATAATTATAGTATTAAACATCTGTATTCTTAACTTTGGGATGATGCTAATGACGTTTTTAATTTTTGTTAATATTTTTCGAAGAATGCCCCTGAAATGGACCGTAAATCAAGGCAAAAAGACTTTTAAAAGTGCATTTTTATTTGTATTAATACAAATTCCGTCATTCAATATAAAATAAAGAAAAATAAACCTTATTTCAAGAACGTTAATTTAGTAAATAACAATGCATATACATGTTAAACTAAAATTTCAGTGTATGTATTATGATTAGGTATAACATAATATTCTAATTATTCTGTCTAATTATTCTATTATTCTGTTTGAGGGTGTGCGTTAATTACGTTACATGTTGTATAATAATATTAAAAAAGCTGAAGAGTTTGTTTGTTTGTTTGAACGCGGTAATCTCAGAAACTACTGGTTGGAATTGAAATATTATTTTTGTGTTGGATAGTCCATTTATCGAGGAAGGTTATATAACATCACGCTACGACCAATAGGAGCGGAGCATAAATGAAAAATGTTGCAAAAACGGGATAAATGTCCACCCGTGCGAAGCCGGGACGGGCCGCTAGTAATAAAATAAAATTATGAAAATTGAATTTATGGCGTTCTCTTTACTCATACTTATTGCATAGAATTTACGACTAAACCAAATAAAATCAATATTATAACCGGAAAAAACAACAAATAAATAAATTATTAAAACTAAAGTACTCACTTGTGTATTGATAAGGGTGCGTTGATACGTGAACGAGCTGCTCTCGACTGAGACGTGTTCTGCGCCGGCACACGCCCCGGATCCAACCACCAGCGAGCTGAGCGGACCTTATCGCGGGTCAATATTTGTTATTGGACTTTAATTGATTTGTTTATTAAATTTTCCCAAATTAAGTCGTAGGTAAGTTCAGTTTTTGGGTGATTAGGTTATGCACTTTTGGATAATCATGAACGCAATTTTTTTATATTTTCGAATATGCCTACTTAATTGAATAATTATCTGAATAAGATAACCATATTTTATAACAAACAATGTTAATTACTCAGTATTAAGTTAATTAACCAGGAACTTCTTAGGTTTATTAGATTACTAAAGATATGAGTACTGGTTATAAAAGCAACTTCGGGTCAGGCAAAAAGCAACACTATATCTATCACGGTATGATCTATCAATAAAATATTGAACTACATTAATTTCCATAATGTTTAAAAGTCCACTTTGCTCCTGTGTTAGCTGTGTACAATCAGCATGCTCACGCGCAGCGTCCGGACTCCGGTCGAGTGAAAGAATAGTAACGATAAGAAAAAGAGATAAAATACTGTTTTGGTTTATATCTACCACATATTTAGCGTTAGTACACTTATTTTTCAATGAAGTTACGTAAAACTTCAATGGATGCCTACCGAACTGTCATCACGATTTTTAGATAAGTAAAATATGTATTTGTGCCTCCAAAACTACAATAATGTTCTGCCTAGCCTTCTCCCAACTATGTTGCGCTCAGCTTCCAGTCTAACCAGATGCGGCTGAATACCAGTAGGTATTTTACACGGAGCGACTGCCATCAGAGCTCCGCAACCCAGTTGCTGGGCAATGCCGATATAAGGTTAGACCAAAAGTCAGTTTTTCGGGCTTCTGACTTCCCGTAACGACTGTTAGGCATTCGTATGACACCCGGGACCGACTGTTTAACGTGCTCTCCGAGGCACGGAAGGGTCTCGATGTGTAATGAATAGTCACCCGTTCACGGATGGACCACGGCAAGCGCAGTTTAACCGTGCCAATCATATGATCCGCAGGTTGGTAATTAGCCGCGAGTCTTTCCTAAACAACATCAATCAGGTGATGCAGTGCACCGTGAGGATGTTGGGCAAACAACGGTGTTTAAACGGTGTAGCAAAAGGGGGTACCAGTGCGTTCCACTGAAGATTTCGGAGACCGTCTTTTGTGCTGAGGACGGCCACTGGGTGCTTTTAAGGAAGATTTCCACCAAACGGTTCGCATCGCATCGGATCGGAACGGATTTTACAATCTTTAAACGGTATTAAATCGTGTACACAGTATTTAAAGTCTATATTACCAAGCCGCGCACAGCAGCATGACCGCGGGCGTCTTCCGCGTCACGTGATCGCAGCCGAAAGTAAGCTGCGACGCGCGATTGGCTCCGTTCGCCTGTCATCATAACCGATAATTATCCTTCTACTCCATCCTTTCAAAAATTAGAACATGTCAACACGGTAGGAATAAAACTATTTGACTAGGCGCAAAAACGGATACTTTCGCAAGCGACGGCACGGAGCCGATTGTATGCGTCGACATCCTGCCGGACGCAATCGGCTGTCGCCGAATCCGTTCGTATCCTTTCCGATCCGATGCGGTGTGAGCCGTTTGGTGGAAATCATCCCTTAGTCGGACTTTCGCGTTTCTTAGACGGCGAGTAACTATTGGCAAAACTTGAAAAAATTCGGCGTATTTCGATCATAAAGTTACCTACTTATTAAAGAAAATCCTCATCCGCGATAAATGTAGTCTTAATTAGCGGGATGTCCCCATATCAGAGACGTATTTATATTTATTGTGAAAGAAGCAGTGGCTATTCTGTTCGTCATCGATTGTGAATGTAAATTTTTAAAAAATATTATCAGTTCCTTATCGTATCACTTTGTGATTATCGTCGATTATACTGTATCGATAAAATAGTTTAATAGATTTGGATTTCATGATTGCTGTCCAGCTGTGAATGAAAGATTTACCATAATAATATTATCAGAACTTTTTAACACTGTTTTTCAAACTGTTATTGGGTTTTTCCGTGTGGAATTCCTCAGTAGCAACCCGAAGTTTGTATTTGTGCCCGGTTGATGGCAGTAGGCTCGCCCCCAATAGTAATCATCATCTAGACACCCCCGTCCCCCGTGTCATCAAAAATAAGCTAAGCAAAGACCCCCTCACCCCCCTTTCGTGCTTACGTAATACTTGAATGGCCCCTAATCACATTATGCAGCCAAGCGACTCAATGTTAACCGATCCTGCCCACAAAGCAGCTTCGTTACCCAATCCAACATACCGTGATATTGATCTGGGTAACGAAGGCAGAATTGGGTTGGCTTGTCGATCAGTCCGTGCTTTGACTTACAGCTAGTTCACACAGAAACTGTATATGTGACCCGTTTTAGCGGATCCGTTTTTATTTTGGTGATGGCGCCTGTAGTTGTATCAGCGAGTTCACATACACGACAGTAGGTATTCCGAATCTAGTAAAAAATACTGGATCCGTTATTTTTATCGTATCCTGCCTGTCAGATGCGATGCAGCTGCCATTTGTTTAACTGATCCGTCGGTATAGATGTGAACAACACATCCAGTACCGACGGATCCGTTAAAACGGATCCGCTGTGTGAACGGGCTGTAAGGTGAATGCAGCCATCTCTCAGATTTCCATAAGCAATACTAGCTGTATATATGACAGCTACCAAATTTCTTCCATAGGAACTCTCTAGTGCACAATAAAGTGTACGTAAACGTTCACTTAACTTTTGACGACACGATTGGTGCAGTGGCTGAGCGATCGGCTTCTGCGCTACGGGTCTTGGGTTCGATTCCCGCACGGAACAAATATTTGTGTGGCCTACAGATAGTTGTTCCGGGTCTGGATGTTTGTGCATGTGAAGATGTGTGCCTGTAGACGCACCCACGATACAGGAGAAATACTATTGCGGGGCAACGTTTTTATTTAAAAAAAAAAAAAAAAAAATATGGCAAAACCACGTCAATGTCAATATTCTTAAATAAAGATTCTTTGAAATTGTCTGCTAACAAAAAACTGTCTTTATACAAATTTTCCTTTATGAGGCATCTATGTACGTCATTAGAAGCCACGCGGTGTAGCATTGTCTAGGGTTAAAGTTCATCTATGTGCGTACATGGTATCACAGTTTCGTCAATCGGTGATAGTGTTAGAAATTGATCAACGTGACGATGTTGATAAACTTCAGGGGAGCGTCAGTCGTCACCTTGAGTTGCTCATCAATGGCAAATGTCTATATGAAGGGTATGATTGTTTGAATCAGGAAATGATTCTATGAGAATAAAAAACATTTTAACAAAAATAAAACCGACTTCAAAAAAACGATGAAAAGAATAAAATAATTACCATATCATAAAATTAACAGTTTCAGAAGTCGGTGCTAATCCACGCTGAACCAAATTGAAGGCACCGACTTCTGAAACCGTTAATTTTATGATATGGTAATTATTTTATTCTTTTCATCGTTTTTTTGAAGTCGGTTTTATTTTTGTTAAAATGTTTTTTATTTTTTTCGTTTTAGTGGCCTTAATTATAGAATATGGTAGGACCTATTAAAGACGCTGCTCGTAACATAATCACATCATCACATTATGCGTACTGTTCGTCATTGAGGAGTTCTATTGTCTATCTCCGAAGTTCTTCATCAGATCTTCACCAAATTTAAATGGGACTAATCTGAAAGTATATCCTTTTAAATAAACTTTTTTTTATCTAAATCGGTTTATAAATGGCGGAGTTATGAGGTAACAAACATATAAAAAAAAAAGCAAAAAAAAAAAACGTACAGACGAATTGAGAACCTCCTCCTTTTTTGGAAGTCTGTTAAAAATGCTTTGATGTTATACAAGGTTAGTCAGAAAGCGGCTACAGAGCCAAAATGGAGTTAAAGTACCCATAATAATGGATAACTTTTTTCTACAACTATCCCCAAAAGTAATTAGTTTAAAAGAAATAGCTGTTCAAAGATTTCATAAAAAATCACTAAATTCTATCTATCCTTAGCTATGATCAGCTGTGTTTATATTTTAGGTCCATTTTCTGAATTCATAACTAAAGCAGGGTTGAAGAATTTTTGAAAAAACTTAAATATAAATCAATTTGCATGGCTTTTTTATCGAATTTTGAAATTTTGTCACTATCTTTAAAACAATCATCAGTGATACATTAAGTGGCCAGCGGCTAAGTAACCTTTTCCCGACTAACCTTGTATAACACTAATTTATGGATTCATAGTCTCGATGCTAGCCTAACTTGATTCCTTGGCTGAATATTTTGGCAACTTTGACTTCAGATTTTTACTTTTTTAAAGGGTTTGTAACTAAATACTAAGTTAGTACTGGCAGAAGTATTTCAGTTACGAGAAACTATGGAACTGGTATAAGTTCATCAATAGATATGTTAGTATAACAAAATCCGAAATTGTATGCAAGCGTTAGTGGGGTGGGAAGAATCATGCCTGAGATATATTTCTCGACGGCATGTGAAGCCAAGTCAGAGGTTCATGGGCGGCATAAACTCTGACACCAGGTTAGTCACTAACCACACGAAAAGAAGTAGGGTAGGCATTAGAATAAAGACCAAATAGAAGTCATAAGTAGACAGAGTTTAACTCTATAAGCTATTTATTGTTCATAAATGAAACTCAATAGTGTCAAAGGAATTGATATTTTCAGTAAGTAGATCGTCGATTGCAACGTATTATCGTAGACTCTGTCGTCCGCCTTAATCGATATGAAAAAATACATAATTATCACCCAATCTTATCTGTATCGACGATTTTGACAAAATATAACACAGTCGCATTTAATCAAGTGAAACAAAGTGGCGGGCTTGGGTGTTGTTTTATTTAAAAAAAGAATTAAACGTAATTTGCTTTTACAAGTGATTGTGGTGTCAGGTGTGGTGTTAGAAAACGTAAAATAATAAGAATAAGATCTAAGAAACTTTATGAAAGGTATGTTTTTATGATTTTGTTGCAAAAATGTGTGTAAGAAAGAATAACAGATGATTCATCAAGTCGGTCATCCGGCTTAGATAAATATTGTTGTGTCGTTGTTTTAAAATTCTTGAAATCTTTCTGGGTTTGATATTGATGCATTAAAGACTTCGAAATTGATTTGCTATGCTCTTCCATTGACTCATTATAAACAAAAACATAACATCACGCCTTGTATACCCTGAAGGGTTCAGCAGAGGTGTTTTAGTACACCCTCATTTCGCCGTTATGTTTAAGTACCATGTAATAGGGGGCGAGCCTATTGTCATCAACCGGACACAAATCCAGACTCCGGGCTGCTACCGAGAAATTCCTAATGGAAAAACCCAATATCGCTTTGCCCGACCTGGGGATCGACCCCAGGACCCTATGCTTAGCAGTAACGCTTGCGACCATTAGACCAACAAGGCAGTCATAGACTCATTATTTGATTTGGAAATCTATTTGAAAATCGGTATTGGTACAATATTTTTTGTATTGAAATGTGTTTGTGTACTCCTGCATTATGTGCATTATGGCATTGGTATTTGGTTGTATAGTTATTATTGTACGTGTACAGTCTCTGAAACTGCCTCGTTGGTCTAGTGGTGGCGTCGTGAGGTCCTGGGTTCGATCCCTAGGTCGGGCAAAGTGTTATTGGACTTATTGGGTTTTTCTGTGTGAAATTCCTGAGAGCCCGGAGCTTGGATTTGTGCCCGATTGATGGCAATAGGCTCGCAACATAACGGCGAAATGAGGGTATTACTATACACAGCCTATCCCTTCGGGGAATATAGGCGTGATGTTATGTTATTGTTGTGTATACAGTATTTTGTGTTGAAGTCTTTGGTGACTCTTCCTCTTGACTATATCTTCTGCATCTTGCTTTTTGTACGTTTTGGCTTTCTTTTGGTGCAAAGCCTTTACTCAATATGTCGTTATAAGTTTCCTTTCAAATATGGGGTGTCTCTCTTTATTGGATTTCTTAGAAACTTTTTTATTAAATACTTCTGTAACTTGATGACGTTATTGATGGATGGTGTATAATGAATAACCAAAGATATATTCGTAGGCATGTCATCATCGTTCTTATGATTATAATCTCAATTTATGGAGCATGATAATATACTTGCATTTCAAAATAGCACTATCAGACTTACCTACGCTGCGCTTATCCTTGATTGATTTTGTAATTATACATTCATTGTTTATCCAAAGCTTTTGTTCACTGATCGAACTCACGAAAGAATAGGATTTGTAAATAAAGACAGCAGGGATAACCTGGACCCGACTATTTCCACATAGATAAACGAAGATCTCCGACGTAGATTGCTTTCGTACACAGGTAGGTACCTATCTAATTATTTAGGGACCTGACCTCAACAGAATAGTAATTTTCAGATCAGTTCGTCACCACAACAAAAGGTCAAAGCAACTCTAAGAGTAAAAAAATAAACACAGTGGGATAGTTAGATATTATTGTGTACCTAGTATGGCTGTTATATACATACTTACCTACCTATCCATTCTAATAAGCTAAAATGAAAAACAATGGTAATGGTATTTATCAATCCATCTTTAAAATCTTATTTGATAGCGATAAGTATTATAATTGCTTTTATTTGCTATTGATAGGCATTATGCGAGAATAGAATAGAAAAATATGTATTCAAGTGACCAGCCCAATTCTGATGACGGCGGGAGCGTGGGTATAGTGACGACAGGGTCATCCTCATCGTTTCTTGGTACGGGTTCCATGAGGTAGGTACTCGGGCAAACCAGTAAAACGTAGGTTGAATCACAAGAAACTGTCACGTTCACCGTACAAGCCTTTGTTCCTTGCTACTTACTCATTGTAATGTACCAAATAAACGTGAATGTGGCTTGTGATTCAATCTACGTTTTACTGGTTTGCTCGAGTACCTACCCACCTACCTCATGGAACCCGTACCAAGAAACGATGATGATGACCCTGTCGTCGCTATGCCCACGCTCCCGCCGTCACTCAATAGGTTAGCGATATTTAAAAACTATGTTAGTAAGGAATATACATTCTATACATGATCATGACTCACTGCTGCCTCTTCCCATGAGAGATGACGCAACAGCGATCCACGTATACGCAATCCAACCTGCTTGCGATCATGTTTAAAGCTGGCCCGTACCCCGCTCACCAAGGAAGCGCACCTCTTACGCATCGTTGCGTAAAAGCAATCTACATAATATGTGAACATGCCCGATGCGCTACAGAATACCTACATACAATCAAATAAAAATTATGTTGGAAATTCAATTTATGTTTGAAACTATCAGTTTAAGAGAAAATCTTAGATTATGAGTAACACAAGAAACGCCATAAAAGGGAAGAGATACACTTATCTAGAACCAGCCTAACTAATTACTATTTACGCAGAACTTATGACCTTTAAATGTAACGGGTTACAGTTGAAAATAAACAAGACTTCATATTGCGTAGTATTGTAGAATTGTAGAGATGAGTTGTTGATACTGTGTTTGTGATGCATGCCATAATAAATAAACGATAAATGTAGGTGTTTACCTAAACATTCGATTAATTCAAAGATAATGTAATAAAGCAATCTTAACATAACATCACGCCTGTATTCCCCGAAGGGTTGGGCAGAGGTGTATAGTAACACCCTCATTTCGCCGTTATTTTTAAGTCCCATGTAATAGGGGGCGAACATATTGCCATTAACCAGGCACAAATCTAGACTCCAGACTGCTACTGAGAAATTACTAATGAAAAAAACCATTAACATTAAAAAAAAATTAGTTATAAATAAATATTTCCACACCGATTGTCGGTAGAATATGTGTGACAATTATAATTAAGTACTTTACGACCTCGATGTACCATGTTCTTGGAAATAAATAAATATTATATATTATATTATTATATTAACACTTTGCCCGATCTGGGGTTCGAACTCAGGACCTCACGATCAGCAGTCGAGCTGGCCACCACTAGTTCAACGAGGCAGTTTATTTATATGTATTTATCATTATCATTTAAATCTACATACCGGTAAAATGGGCTATTTTTAAACCACGGCACTAATTGGATTCCGGTTAAAGAACGTTCTTAAATTATAACGGCTACATGTGTTATTCAATGGCAATGTGGTATACGATACAATTTAGCAACATGAATGCATAGACAAATACTGCTGCACACTGCTCTACTGCCTTGAAGCTAGTTACAGTACGGCCAATTTATCTTGACCGCTCTGAACATCGTGCAGGTGGTTGCGGAATAGATTTTTTAGCAACAAAATAGCTTTTAGTTAACGTTGAATTACTACTATCTTAGGATTGACCATTAGTTAAGGCTATTTTTAACCGAATTCAAAAAGGAGGAGGTTCTCAATTCGATTGTTTTTTTTATGTATGTACACCGATTACGCTGAGATTTATGATCCGATTTACGTGATTCTTCTTTAGTTTGATGCGGAATAGTTGCCATTTGATCTCATAATAATTTAACATACTTTGGCCCTGTAGTTTTCATTTTATGAACATTTTTTTATGGAAATATTTGTTTACGTGGACGATGTAATTATTCTACCTGATGTAATCTAGAAAAATCCTACTGTAGTTTACAGAACAACCTATTACAGACACTAAAAAGTGAAAAATACTGCGTTTAAAAAAACCGACTTCAAAAATTAAAAAGTATAAAATAACTTAATAAAGATTTAATTTAATACACCTCTTATGCAACCTTTACCATAATATAAAATTAACAGTCTCAGAAGTCGGTCCCTTCAATTTGGTTCAGCGTGGATTAGCACCGACTTCTGAAACTGTTAATTTTATATTTTGGTAAAGGTATTAGGTTTGCATAAGAGGTGTATTAAATTAAATCTTTATTAAGTTATTTTATACTTTTTAGTTTTTGAAGTCGTTTTTTTTAAATGTAGTTTTTTTTATCACAGTGACTGTTTTCTTTACGAGTGTACATGCGTGAAAGTTCGCAAAGACTATGTTCAGAGTGGCCACGACTCGTCGCCCGAACTGTACTTCCCGTGACATTCTGTATGATAAAGTATCCTATTCTTATCTAAAGATAACACAAATCTGAAATTCGTTCCTTTTATAAAGCTGTGATACACCGGAAATGAAACGTCACCAATAAGTAGATACAAAAAATAATTAGTAGTTATCAAAAATTCCAATTATCAGTTGTTATATTTTTTAAATCCATTATCTACATTATATATAATATTCAGCACTGATTGCCAAGATCCGTAATGCGAGGGTGCGATCCACCAAACGTGACCTACGACGCACATTTTAACCCAGCACTGCCGCAGTGAAGTGTTTCTATTAGAATACCATAGCTGGTGGTTGAAACGAATGATTAATTGTCACGAATATATAATACCACTAGCGGACCCAACAGACGTCGTCCTGCCCGGAGAATTTGGTGACATACCGACAGCAGCGCCACCTACCGGGTCTAATTGTGAATCTAAACCATCCAGGGCGCCACCCAAACGCATACAAAAAGAAATCATTCAAATCGGTCCAGCCGTTTAGGAGGAGTTGAGTGACATATACACGTACAGTCGAATTATATAATTATACTAGCTTTTGCACGCAGCTTCGCTTGCGTGATTTTTTATCACCCCCTTAGGGGTTGAATTTCGAGAAATCCCTTCTTAGTGGATGTTTACGTCACAAAATGAACCAACTGTCAAAATTTCAAGTTTCTAACCCCAGCCGTTTAGGCTGTGCGTTGATAGATCAGTCAGTCAGTCAGCTTCTCCTTTTATATATATAGAAATAATAAAGATAACATCATACGTTTTACTCCCCAAAGGGTTCGGCAGACGTGTTTTTAGTCCACCCTTGTTTCGCCAATTATGTTTTAAGTCCCATGTAATAAAGAGCGAGCCTATTGCCACTAACCGGGCACAAATCTAGACTCCGGTCTGCTACTGAGAAATTCCTAATAGAAAAACCCAATGACACTTTGCTCGACCTGGGGGTTGAACCTAGGACCCTGCTCAGCAGTCGAACTTGCGACCACTAGACCAACAACGCAGTTCAGCACGAAAATATAAGTACACTCAACATTATAGGAAGGTCTCAACTCTCTTGGACTTTCGCTTTGACAAGTATTTTGGTGACATAGTCTGCTTAGTTGTCGGCAATAAGATTGACAAGCATATCATTTTGGGATCCAGTGCATAATATCAGCAAGCACATTGGGTCACCCGCGCGACAGCGCAACGAGTATTCCCAAGGAGGGTTGATGTCAGGCAGGCAGCCGGTCATAAAACAATAAGCCAAAACCTCTAAAAACATGGATTTACGAAATACATGTTGTGCCGACCACACCTAGTGTGGGATAAGGGCAGGACGAAGAAGAAGTATTTTGGTGACAGAAAAACATATACAAGGTTAGTCGAAAAGGGGGTACTAAGCCGAAAGGGTGTTAGAGTACCCATAATAATGGATAACTTTTGTTCTACAACTTTCCCCAAAAGTCATTAGTTTATAAGTTATAGCTGTTCAAAGATTGCATAAAAAATACGCTAAATTCTATCTATCCTCAGCTATGATTAGCTGTGTTTACATTTTAGGTCTTATTTGGGGTCACGGATTAGAAACTCCATTTTCTGAATTCGTAACTAAAGCAGGGATAAATAATTTTTGAAATAACTAAAATAAATATCATTTTGCGTGAAAAAAATAATCATCAAATTTTTTAATTATAACACTCTCTTTAAAACAGTCATCAGTGATACATTAAGTGACCCGCGGCTTAATACCACCTTTCCGACTAACCTTGTATATACAAATACATACAGCCTTTCGCAGTGGTAGCGCTCTCCTAAAAGCAGGAGCTGCCTCTCCTGAGCAAGCCGGTTCCTCTCCACAGAGTTCAGTCAAGCCTCTCTTTCTCGCCAATATTGTCATATTAGTAGTAGTAGTAGTAATATTGTCCGTCGTCAAAGCCTTCATCATTTGATCGTTGCAACTGTTTGTTGCTGAATGTTATGTTCCTTTAGCTCAATTGCCGATTATATTTTTTTTAACATTTATATTTCTAACCCAGGTTACACAAAACTGATGCAGAACACATAAGATGGCCGTCGACGTACGAATCGCGACGGCAGCGCTTTTGATCTTCGCTGCCAATATTGTGTTCGCACAAGGTATGTCATTAGAAAGTCCAAAAAGAAAAATAATAGTAGAAAGGATTAAATGAGTCGAATTAAAACAGCAGTGATAGCCTCGTGATGTGACTGTCGGACTGCAAAGTCACAGGTCTCGAGTTCGAACCAAGGCACCTCTGACTTTTCGGATTCATGTGCTTATTGTATAATTATCACTTGCTTAAAAACGGTGAAGGAAAACATCGTGAGGAAACCGGCATGCCTGAGAGATACTTCTCGACGGCACGTGAAGCCAAGTCAGAGGCCCATGGGCGGCATAAACTCTGAGACCAGGTTAGGCACTAACCACACGAAAAGAAGAAGTAGAATTTAAATGTATTTTGCTTTCAAAGAAGCCCAGAAGAAGTCCAGAACTTGCCTAGTCTTCTGAGATCAGGCTTAAAACTCGTGACTTCTTTGCAAAAAAATATTTAATTGATCCTCATTAATAATTAGCTCGTAGCTAATTACCAACCGCGCGGGACATACAATTTGCGAGGTTAAGCTGCGTTTGCCGCGGTCAGTCCGTGGATGGGTGACCGTTCATTGTACATCGAGACCCCTCTGTGCCTGGGATAGCACGTTAAACTGTTGGTCCCGGGTGTCATACGAATACCTATGGCAGTCGTTACGGGAAGTCAGAAGTCCGATAGTCTGACCACTGGTCTAACCTTAGAATATTGGCATTACCCAGCAACTGGGTTGTGGAGGTCTGATGGCTGTCGCTCCGCGTAAAATACTGGTATTCAGCCGCATTTGGTTAGACTGGAAGCTGACCCCAACCTGGAAAAAAGCTAGGCAGAACCTCATGAATATTTGCTATTTAAAACCCTATGTAAATTTTGTTTGTTTGTTTAAAAACAGTTTTGATTAACTACAATAACTAATGTATTGTTGCAGATCGTTGTCGGTATATGATTGCTATACCAAGGCCGGAGAAGCCTGATTTAGAAGAGCTTAATTTCGAAGGTAAGGGCACAAAACAGATAGGTACAGAAGTCAATCACATGTATGTAATTCACTTTTCATACCTACGCTCGGCGGTCGCTCTATCTATATATCTATCTCTCTCAAGCGCATGGCACTCGCGCTCGCACTCTAGTCCCAAACGGTCCGAGATATCGTGTCCGTGAGCAGTGTCTATGTGTGCGTTGCTCGAGCGCACTTGTATGTAGATTGACTTCTGTACCTATCTATTTTGTGGTAAGGGTGTCTTGTGTCATTTTTTTCCAGTACCTTCATAAGTACCCCCATAAAATACTTCACATTTTATTTTATTTGTGCCTTTTTTGTTTATTTTTAAACATAATAACTGCCTCATTGGTCTAGCGGTGGTAAGCGCGACTGCTGATCGTGAGGTCCTGGATTCGATCCCTGGCAAAGAGTTATTGGGTTTTCCGTATGGAATTCCTCAGTAGCAGCCCAGAGTTTGGATTTGTGCCCGGTTGATGGCAATAGGTTCGCCCCATATTAGATGGAACTTAAACATAACGGCGAAATGAGGGTGTTACTATACACCTCTGCCCGACCCCCTTCAGGGAATACAGGCGTAATGTTATCTATACTAATATTATAAAGAGGAAAGATTTGTATGTAACGAATAAACTTAAAAACTACTGGACCGATTTCAAAAACTCTTTTGCCGTTAGAAAGTTACATTATCAGTAAGTAACATAGGCTACGGGCGGAGCCGTGACGACACAGCTAGTGTTATAATAATTGCGTCACTGGTAACCAGTGACCTATGATTTATACACCCCTACCTATCTTTTTAATGGTAAACTGATCCTATAATCTAAGTTGATGATGTAAGAGATGATTTAAATGAAGGTGTAATTATCAGGTGTGCCATGGAGCGAGCGGCCTTTGATTCCGGCCGAGGAGCGGGACGACGTGTGCATGGACGGCTTTCACCCCTTAGGGTCTACACTCGGCAATCAGATCATCTACATGGAGGAGGAGATCGAAGGAGACGTGCCTATCGCCAAGCTTAATTATCAAGGTTAGTGCTGTACTGATGCAAATAATGCTATCTATACTAATATTATAAAGAGGAAAGATTTGTATTTTTGTATGTAACGAATAAACGTAAAAACTACTGGACCGATTTCAAAAATTCTTTTGCCGTTAGAAAGCTATATTATCACTGAGTAACATAGACTACGGGCGGAGCCGTGAGGAGACAGCTAGTGTTAAATAAAGTAAAGTCTAACGACTGGTCTTATCTAAGGGTATCAGTTTTAATACTGGTTTTAATACTGCAGAGTTTGGTTACTCATTAGGTAAGGCTCGACGCCGTCCTGAACGTAGGTAGTCAGGAAGAAACGAGAGAAAGGAGACAGTATCACAATTGACCCAGAAATCGATACGAACAAACTGTTTGCCGATCGATTGGTTAGAACGAGCGAAACCCTACCCAAGTCCACGGGATATCGGAGCTATAGGCTGACAAACTATGTATGAAAAATCATTATCTACTAAGGATTTTCTTAACTCTATTACCAAAATCAGTCATGCTGTCGACTGTACTGACATAATTATAGAAGACGATGACACGACGATAGCACAAAATAGATAGGTACAGAAGTCTATCTACATACAAGTGCGCTCGAGCAACGCACACATCGACACTGCTCACGGACACGATATCTCGGACTGTTTGGGACTAGAGAGCGAGTGAGTGCGAGCGCGAGTGCCATGCGCTTGAGAGAGATAGATAGATAGAGCGACCGGCGAGTGTAGGTATGAAAGTGAAGTACATACATGTGATTGACTTCTGTACCTATCTGTTTTGTGACGATAGTGTCATCAGCGTGTCAGTACAGTCGACAGCATGACTGATTTTGGTACTTGAGTTAAGAAAATCCTTGTAGATAATGATTTTTCATGCATACTTTGTTAGCCCATAGCTCCGATACCCCATAGATTTGAGGTCTGCACCTTAGGTAGGGTTATTTTGCTCGTTATAAGCAATCGATCCGCATAGAGTTAGTTCGTATCGATTTCTAAGATTTTTGATTCATACATTTTGGACCTTCTCCTTTAGGGATCCCTTTTTTTCTCATAATGGTTTTTGTTCTAATTTAAATTGTCATAATAAGTTAGGCATAATTTTCTTTGTCATAATAATAGTGTGCCATAGTTGCTTTTAGCATATTGTGTTATTAAGTATAAATATTGTATATCCTATTGTTTATATTCATAACTTTGATATGCATAAAGTTGTAAAGCATATTGTTTATTTGTCTAATAGTTATTTGTGATAATGATCAAAAAGCATAAAGGAAACGTACTTTACGAATATTTATGTATTTATATTAGGTTAGGTTTATGTTATTTTATGCTTATAATAGTTATGGTTATGCGTCGTTATGCTTAAGTAAACTTATGCTTTTGGATAGTATGCTTATTAAATATTATGCTTATAGTAAATAGGATTAAAAAATTATGATTAAAAAGTTATGGAAAATGAGTATGCGTAACTAATGTTAGGACAAGTAACATTATGCAATGTTAAATTATGACATAAAATCGTAGGAATTAAAATAGAGAACCTCTCCTTTATTGTCTCTTGTTCTAATGCGTGCTTTGGGTTCAAAAGTACCGTCGTTTTCAATGAGACGCAATTAAGTACCAACTGTTTAGAATTTCAGTTATCATACAAGTTTACATGAACAGAAAAATCGATATTTGAAAATATATTCCGCCTTTTCTGTGCACTGCAGATTACAATCTTATGCTGGAAATAAGCATTCTTCCAAATAGACAGCGAGAACATCCTAACTCGACCGTCATCTCGCACTAATCCCCTGGTTGTCTAACATTAATTTGATAATTCCAGGCAGTCTGACTCCGTACGTGGTGGCTCCCTTCTCCTCGGGATCCTTCAACATGCTCGTTCCAGTCATACGCCGGATACCTGCAGTTGGCGGTGACTGGCATCTTGTCATTACTCAGAGGTAAAATGAAAAGAATTTCACAGTTTTCGTTACAGTTCTACCAGTGTTTTAGTAAAGTATGCTATTATATTATTTTATCGCCTCTTAAGAGACCATAGCACATAGTGGGGCCCAGTGCATAATATCGCGCAACTAATATTCCCAAGGAGGGTTGATGTCAGGCAGGCGGCCGGTCATAAAACAATAAGCCAAAATCTCTAACAACATGGATTTACGAAATACATGTTGTGTCGACCCCACCTAGTGTGGGATAAGGGCAGGAAGAAGAAGAAGAGACCACAGCAAAAGTGTAGTCTTAAGTACTTATTCTAACTTGTATTATATGATTCAAGTTAAATTTTCCTAAAATGTATACATAATAATTAGCCCATTACTGTCCCACTGCTGGGCACAGGCCTCCTCTCAGAATGAGAAGGGTTTAGGCCATAGCCCACCACGCTGGCCTAGTGAGGGTTAGCAGACAACACACACCATTGAGAATTTTATGGAGCCCTCTCAGATGTGCAAATTTACGCAGTTAACGCAAGTGATATTTAAATTCTGATCTGCACATGAATTCGAAGAGACAGAGGTGCATGCTGAGATCGAACTCAAACCCTCCTAAAATATGTTCTTCAATAATTCCCACTAGTTCAAACAGCAGCTTCTCCATATCGACGGTCGGCAGTGAAAACCACGTATGTGTAAAATACAAATTTTTACAAGATATAGAAAAAACTGTTTCCTGAAAAAAAATGTCCGATCATATGTTAATACAGTAATAATAGTCATCGTACGTCATAGATAGCTTAGAAGTATTTGAATTGAAATTTTGTTGAACTAGTACGTGTATGACGAGTTTATCAATCTGAAGAACAAATAATACGCTTTTGAAGAAAATTTGATTTACGAGGTTTTCACTGCCAAGCGTCGATATGCATTCTCCACATTACGCAGCTGAGGTTCGGCATGATAACGCTTAGAATAATTTTTAAACTACCCACACAACACCAGTCACGTCTTGCCGACATCAAAAACATTGCAGACGTATTTATACCGAAGTTCGATTGTGTAAACTAGGTTCCCTTGTCACTCTTCCTACTTAACTTACAAAGAATACTTAAAAACCACAATAGGCGTTTTTGCAAAAATGCTTGAAGTTAGACCAAGTCTCCAAGGTGACACGGAATCCAATTTAAAAAGAAATTACGTTTTAAAGGCAAGACTACGAGACTCCAGGTATGCAGCTGTACATTTTCAACGTGAGAGTGGATGACCAGCCGATGGTGGCTCAGGTGATATTGCAGATCGTCAACATCGACGACAACGCGCCCATTATACAGCTGTTCGAGCCTTGTCAGATACCTGTGAGTCTTTGTTTTTCTTCTATTTAATAATTAAACTTTTTAACAAAAATAAAACCGTCTTCAAATTGCCTATCTCCGAAGTTCTTCATCAGATCTTCACCAAATTTAAATGGGACCATTTCGAAAGAATACTCTTTCAAACAAAAAAAGACTCATTAAAATCGGTTCACAATTAGCAAAGATATCGCGGAACAAACATACAAAAAAAAAACATACTGTCGAATTGAGAACCTCCTCCTTTTTTGAAAGTCGATTAATAAAGGGGTTATCTTCGAAAAGCTGATCAACCTAATCTGTTCTCAAATCGCATGTATACTAATGTTGACCGAAATTCTTCTTCTTTTCGTGTGGTTAGTGACTAACCTAGGCTCAGAGTTTATGCCGCCCATGGGCCTCTGACTTGGCTTCACATGCCGTCGAGAAATATCTCTTAGGCATGCCGCCGGGTTCCTCACGATGTTTTCCTACAGCGTTTTTAAGCAAGTGACAATTATACAATACGGACATGAATCCGAAAAGTCATGAGGTGCGTGCCTTGGGTTCGAACTCGAGATTTATGACTTGGCAGTCCGACGGTCAGACCTGGCTATCACTGCTATAAACCAATCAAATCAGTTTTCATGAGACTTGATAGCTGATAAGTAATTTTTGCGTTGATCAGTGTTCCAGAAACCAGGGGGTCTTCACCACTTCATTCGATCTTAGTGTCCTTAGCACTCAGCTTGATGGCATTTATGATATCGACTTTTGCTTTTTGTATCTGCCAAAGATGGCCATGTTCTGCCTAGCCTTTTCCCAACTATGTTGGGGTCAGCTTCCAGTCTAACCAGGTGCGGCTGAATACCAGTATTTCACACGGAGCGACTGCCATCAGACCTCCGCAATCCAGTTACTGGGTAATGCCGATATCTTAGGGTTAGGCCAATTGTCAGATTTTCGGGCTTCAGACTACCCGTAACGACTGTCATAGGTAGTCGTATGACACCCGGGACCGACTGTTTAACATGCTCTCCGAGGCACGGAGGGATCTTGATGTGTAAAGAAAAGGTCACCTGCCAAAGATGGCCATACATAAGCTTATTTCTGAGATACCTACTTCTTGAATCCACGCTAAACAGGACTGAACCATAGCCAGTCATGATCTATTTCGCTACCTCAATGCCATGTATTGGAACTGCTTGTTCTCTTGAAAAGTTTAACTCTCTGGTTAAATAAGTTAAACCGTTTTTTTAGGTCATTTATGTATAATCTGCCTCGTTGGTCTAGTTGTCGCAAGCGCGACTGCTGAGCACGGGGTCTTGGGTTCGATCCCCAGGTCGGCCAAAGTTATATTGGGTTTTTCCATTAGGAATTTCTGGCGAAACTAGGGTGTTACTAAAACACCTCTGCCGAACCCTTCAGGGAATAGAAGGCGTGATGTTATGTTTTATGTATTATTTCCCAGGAACTAGGTGAGGCCGGCCTGACAAAGTGTGTATACGTCGTCACCGACGCTGACGGCGAGATCAGCACGCGTTTCATGACCTTCAGCATTGAAAGCGATCGTGGTGACGAGGACGTCTTCGAATTGGTTGGAGAGAACATCGAAGGGCAATGGATGTGGATGAACATGATCCTGTCCCTCAATCGACCGCTCGACTATGAAGAGAATCCGCTTCATATATTCAGAGTTACTGCTGCGGTGAGTTAAATGAAAAGTAATATTTAAAATTAGCGGCCCGTCCCGGTTTCGCACGGGTGGACATTTTTCCCGTTTTTGCAACATTTTTCATTTATGCTCCGCTCCTATTGGTCGTAGCGTGATGTTATTATAGCTTATAACCTTCCTCGATAAACAACCAAATATCCAACACAAATATTTTTTCAATTCCAACCAGTAGTTCGTGAGATTAGCGCGTTCAAACAAACAAACAAACTCTTCAGATTTATAATATTAGTATAGATATCACACATCTATAGACACAAATTGCAGAATTGTAAAAATCCTAAACTTTTCTAATGCTTCAGCAACTGTAGGTAAATTCATTCTATACTAAAAAAATATGTTTTACGTAAAGTATATTTTCATGATAAATATCTTTTAAGATAGGTGATTTAGCTTAGATCCCGTCTTTGCTTACCATCTGACGAGGTTGTGGTCATTCTCAGTCTCAGTCGGTCATCCATCATCCTCCTGCCCTTATCCCAACTTATTTGTGGTCGGCGCAGTATGTCTTCTTCTTCCATAAATCTCTATTAGCCGTCGACTCAGTAGTCACCCCTTTTCCAGCCATATCATCTTTCACACTATCCATCCATCGTCTCTTTGATCTTGCTCTACTCTTATAACCATCCACATTCATACTCAAAATTTTCCTCATGACATGTTCCTTGTTCCTCTGCATCACATATAATCCATATTCTCAATTCAAATATAATTAAAAAATAACTAAATCCTCAGGACTCCTTACCTAACACGCACACAGTAACCATGATGGTGGAAGTAGAGAACGTCGAGCATAGATCGCCACGCTGGGTGGAAATCTTTGCAGTAGAACAGTTTAATGAGAAGACCCGCCAGACATTTAGAGTGAGGGCTATTGATGGTGACACTGGGATCGATAAACCTATATACTATCGGCTGGAAACTGCTGAAGAAGGTAAGGGATGAAAATATGGAGAAAAGAGCACAATTAATTTGAAAATAACGGAATAATTGTGGCTCATGTCGGCCGCGATCGGTTCTTCGACCTACTTAATAAATCTGTAAGCGTACTTACGGACAATGCACAATTTAGACCGGTGGGTCAAGAACCATGACATTTTGCACAGTAGTTCCTTATATTAGGTCCAACCAAAATACAGTAAGTTTAACTAAACATATCTATGAAAAAAAACTGGCTAAGTAGGTACGAGTCGGACTCGCGCACGTGGGGTTCCGTACCATAATCTATAAAAATCACGTTTGTTGTATAGGGGAACGAGATATTGTGTTCCGCCTACGAAAAGGAGGATCCTCCTACCAGGCGGAGTCTTGTGCCTGGCGGGCCACTGCCCAACGGTTGATGTTGGGAACTTGTATATATACTATCTGCGTGTCAAACTTTGATATCGCGATGCAGGATAGTTCGCATGTGGCGTGATAGATGCCGCCACTGTTGTACCCCTTAAATATTTATTTTATTCTGTTTTTTAGTATTTGTTGTTATAGCGACAACAGAAATACACCATCTGTGAAAATTTGAACTGTCTAACTATCACGGTTCATGAGATACAGCCTGTTGACAGACGGACGGACGGACAGGGGAGTCTTTGTAATAGGGGTCCCGTTTTACCCTTTGGGTACGGAACCCTAATAAACAAGATCCAAATGTTTTGTTTCTACCCAAAAAAATATTTTTCGACTTGTACTTCGCTGTTTAGATAAAACGCAGCACGGAAGTAGCGCGCGCCGCGTTGGCGGTTGATGCATAGAAAATGGATGAGTTTATTTTTAGAGAGTACAGGCAATGTAAAACGTTATAATTTTTTGGTTGGAAAAAAACACTTGGATCTCGTTTTTTTGCATATGTGTTTAGTTAAACATACTGAACACTGTGTAAAAGTTTGTCCAGGTATTTTGGTTGGACCATAACATATAATGTAGGTGAGCAATAAGAAATAATAAAAAAAAAACCAGTAATGTGGTTAAATAGGGGATCTTTTGGGAAATCCCATCGGGCACACGGCTAGTCATGATATAAAGTCTTATATTAACAAGAATACGAATTCTAGACATTTGGTTACCTCTGTGCATGAAGAAGAGAAAAAAACTAATAAGATCCTTCACTTTCCAGACACGTTCTTCCACATCGAAACCCTAGAAGGTGGTCGAGAAGGTGCT
Source organism: Amphipyra berbera (assembly GCA_910594945.2). Classification (NCBI taxonomy): domain Eukaryota; kingdom Metazoa; phylum Arthropoda; class Insecta; order Lepidoptera; family Noctuidae; genus Amphipyra; species Amphipyra berbera. The sequence continues at coordinate 14,759,718 of OU343128.1, read as the reverse complement.
ATCTTTCACGTCGACCCAATAGACAGAGATGCTCTTGAAAGAGAAGTATTCTATGTGTCTATAATAGCGTACAAGTACGGTGATGATGATGAAGAAGGCCACTCATCATTCGAGACCGCAGCCGATGTCGTCATTATCATCAATGATATCAATGATCAAATACCACGGCCTTTTAATAATGAATATACTATTAATATTATGGAGGAAACTGCGATGACACTGAATTTGGAAGACTTTGGTTTCCACGATCGGGATCTAGTAAGTTTCTATATTATTTTACAAACTGCTCATTAGAGTGGGTCACGCTTGTATCGAAAAAAACATGTTTTCTTTCGACTTGTAATGGCGGTAAAAGCGTGCCAATTGCTTATATGAATTATAATAAAAAGTTTCATAGCAATCGGAGATTGTCTTCTGCCTCCGGATTGACCTTGAATTTTTGAAAACAACCAAAAAATCTAGGATACTGAAAACTCAAACAACTTCTTCCTGCTTATCATAAATACATATCACCAAATATAGGACATTTCCAAGCACTTCGGATATGATCCATGGCAAAAATCACAATAACCCAAGCTTTGATCTAGTTAGACGCAGTAAAAAAATACGACGAAAGTAGTCGCATTTCGGTATGACTTCAATAATTATTTACACTTACAAGTGTTTTATATTAGGATATTAAATTGTAGATATGCTAATAATATAAACACAAACAAAATATTAAAGCTTTAAGTGTGTTGAAGTATAAAAAGACCTGTTTGAAAAATACCGAAATTATTTGATGTTTTTTAAACTTCGAAGCTAATCCGGAGGCAATTGCACTAAACTGATTGCAATAATATTTTACACACGTCATGATGGTCTCAAATGGCAATATAATATCGCTATTAGAATACATATTTCGAAAAAAAGTATTTTTGACCCACCCTACTGCTCATATTATGTATAAAAGTGTAACATTGTGATTATGATCCAATCATCTAAGTAAACCAGTGATTGTGTTTAACTTACTTCTTCTTCTTTTCGTGACAAACCTGGTGTCAGAGTTTATGCCGCCCATAGACCTGCCTCTGACTTGGCTTCACATGCCGTCGAGAAATATTCTCAGGCAAGCCGGTTTCCTCACGATGTTTTCCTTCACCGTTTTTAAGCAAGTGATAAACAATACGCACATGAATCCGAAAAGTCTGAGGTGCGTGCTTTGGGTAAAAACTCGAGACCTATGGACTTGGCAGTCTGACGGTCACACGACTAGGCTATCACTGCTGTATATTTATACTTACTTAAAATGTATAAAATTAATTATTATCTTGTATACTATTTCTTTTCTTGCCGTACATTTCTTCTTAATAATTGTGTAACTACTTAAATTTAATGATACGCCTTCTTAGGGTCAAAACGCTCAATACAGAGTCCACTTGGAAAGTGAGTATCCGCCGAGAGCTCACGAGGCCTTCTACATAGCCCCGGAGGTGGGCTACCAGCGCCAGAGCTTTATCATGGGCACTCAGGACCACAGCATGTTGGATTATGAAGTACCGGATTTCCAACGCATTAGATTGAGGGTATGTTGCTTTTCAGTTCAAGGTATAGTTTTGATATTTGCACGCTGACTATTAATTTCTTATTCTCTTTCATTTTCTTGGTGTCAAAACTGATTTTTCTTTAATAAAAATGAAGTACTATTTTAGCAGGATATATCATTTATACTACTACATTTTAAACTGCCTCATTAGTTTAGTGATGGCAAGCGCGACTGCTGATCGTGAGGTTCTGGGTTCGATCCCCAGGTCGGGCAGTGTTATTGGGTTTTTCCGTGTGGGATTCTTCAGTAGCAGTCCAGTGTTTGGATTTGTGCCCGGTTGATGACAATAGGCTCGCCTCCTATTCCATGGGATTTAAAACATAACGGTGTAATGAAGGTTTTACGATACACGTCCTTTGCCCAACCCTTCGGGGAATACAGGCGTGATGTTATGTTTATATCATTAATACACCATCTTAAATAACCACACCCATAATTGGACGTAGTTTAACAGAAAGAACTCAATCCACAAAATTGTTAAAAATTAGTTATTGGTACCTAAATGATCTATAAGGTAGCGCCTTTCATTCAGCAAAAAAGATCCAAGAAATAAACAAAGGAAATACGTTTTTTGTGACAGGGAACCAAACCAAATATTAGCCAGGTATTTTCTTTTTATTATTTATAAAGACCCTGCTTAAATCATCCAACCCTATATTTTCCTAAATAAGTCCAGAAATACACAACATAACCATCAACCACCGATTTTACCAAAGATGTGTAATTACGTAACAAAATCTGAATACAGCATCACTGATGAATACCACTCTGAACTTAAAACGTCAATTTAACTCAAAAGTGACTCTGTGTGGGTCCATGCAATTTGTAGGTGGTAGCAATAGATATGAACGACACCAACTGGGTTGGAGTGGCGACGCTGAACATAAACCTGGTCAACTGGAACGACGAGGAGCCGATCTTCGAGCACATCGTGCAGACCGCCACCTTCGACGAGACCGAGGGCGCCGGGTACAAGGTGGGGACCGTGCTGGCTAACGACAGGGATATCGATGATAGGGTCGAGTAAGTTGATGAAGTGATTATTTGTGGTGGTCATTAATACTGTGCACTAGCAAAACTGAATGAGTGGGTCGAGGAACTTCAAGTATACCCCACCAAGAAGAACATAGTCTGCTTAGTTGTCGGCAATAAGATTGACAAGCATATCATTTTGGGACCCAGTTCACGCACAGGGTGTGCATAATATCAGCAAGCACATTGGGTCACCCGCGCGACAGCGCAACGAGTATTCCTATGGAGGGTTGATGTCAGGGAGGCGGCCGGTCATAAAACAATAAGCCAAAACCTCTAACAACATGGATTTACGAAATACATGTTGTGACTGCCTTGTTGGTCTAGTGGTCGCAAGCGCGACTGCTGAGCATGGGGTCCTGGGTTCGATCCCCAGGTCGGGTAATGTGTTATTGGGTTTTTCCATTAGGAATTTCTCAGTAGCAGCCTGGAGTCTGGATTTGTACCTGGTTAATGGCAATAGGCTCGCCCCCTATTACATGGGACTTAAACCTAACTGGCGAAACGAAGGTGTACTAAAACACCTCTGCTGAACCCTTCGGGGAATGTAAGGCGTGATGTTATGTTGTGTATGTTGTGCTGACCCCACCTAGTGTGGGTTAAGGGCAGGAAGAAGAAAGAAATGTATACATACTGTGGACTTTACTTCTTGCTGGTACTATCGAGGCCTGCCACTGACACCAGCAGGTGTAGCATGACCATCGTAGACAAAGGAATTAGTCGTCGGGAGAATAGACAAAATGACGATGATGATGTATATAAGCTGTCTTGTTGGTCTAGTGGTGGCAAGCGCAGCTGCTGATCGCGAGGTCCTGGGTTCGATCCCCAAGTCGGCCAAAGTGATACTGGGTTTTTCCATTAGGAATTTATCAGTAGCAGCCCGGAGTCTGGATTTGTGCCCGGTTGCAATAAACTCGCCCCCTATTACAAGGCGTAATGAGGGTGTTACTATACACCTCTGCTCAACCATAAACTGTGATGTTATTTTATGTTATGAATATTAATTTAATATATTTGCTCTTCAGACATACATTGATGGGTAACGCTGGTGACTACTTAAGGATAGATCAAGACACAGGTGAAATCTACGTGTCAGTTGACGATGCCTTCGATTACCACAGGCAGAACGAACTTTTTGTGCAGGTAATCATTATTTTTTTATGTTTTCTTTACAAAGCTGTAGATGAGAGCCTTTGTTAAAAAAAATACTGGTTAAATACTGGTGTTCAGACGCATCTGGTTAGACTGGAAGCTTCTTCTTCTTTTCGTGTGATTAGTGAGTAACCTGGTGTCAGAGTTTATGCCGCCCATGGGCCTCTGACTTGGCTTCACATGCCGTCGAGAAATATCCCTCAGGCATGCTGGTTTCCTCACGGTGTTTTCCTTCACCGTTTTTAAGCAAGTGATAACTATACAATACGCACATGAATCCGAAAAGTCAGAGGTGCGTGCCTTGGGTTCGAACTCGAGACCTATGACTTGGCAGTCCGACGGTCACACCACTAGGCTATCACTGCTGTACTGTGACTGGAAGCTGACGTCAAGATAATAATGGAAAGGCTAGGAGGACGACAAGGAGGGTTCACAGCCTTTATTAGTTCATTGGACTACTTTAAGAGGAAACGCGGGCTGCAAAATATTTGAAGAATAGGTTTTTAAGCGATCTATTTTCGTCCTACCCCTCCCACAAACCTTCCCAATTGAGCGCGAAAGAGACAACTGCATCTCGGACTGATTTCTCCTGTGCAATATTAGCAAAATCGTACTTTCGTATTTTTCCTGTTTCCTTCTTCAAATCTGGACCGATTTTAATATTTTTTTCTGTAATAATTTAAGAAAGACTTTGGTTACGTCTGTATGTTTTTCTTTTATTTTTATGTTCGTCAAATTTGTTTGCCAGATGTCTGAAAACGGTGGTAAAATCGGTCGATTTTTGTAAAATTTAAGCGTTTCTAGTTCTTTTAATGATTTATTTATTGACAAAAACAAAACATAGGGACATAGTGAAAAATTTACACAATTTTTGTTTGAAAACATGGACATGCGCTCCCAGGTTGATGCTGTGTACACTGATTTTCAGAAGGCTTTTGACAAGGTGGACCACAAATTGCTTCTCGATAAAATCGCTTTCAATGGCATAAAGGGCAATTTACTCAGATGGTTTGCTTCATATATAGCTCATAGGACTCAAAAGGTTGTTATCAATGGATTCGAGTCTGATTATGTGGTCGTCGAATCGGGTGTGCCTCAAGGATCTGTCTTGGGCCCTTTGCTTTTTGTCTTGTTTATAAACGACATAAAATCCTGCATAGTGAACTCTAAATTCTTAATGTACGCCGATGACATTAAAATCTATAAGGCTTGTGCGAACTCTCAGGATTGTTTGCTTTTACAAGAGGACTTATGCAGGCTTTCTCGATACTGTCTGGTCAATAAACTTCATCTCAGTCTTCCAAAATGTCACTTCATTTCTTTTACTAAAAACAAAAATACTATTAACTTCCCATACACCTTGAACGACACACAATTGAAAAAAACCGAGTGCCTGCGGGATCTCGGCGTATTGCTTGATTGCAAATTGCATTTAGACACCCATATCGACAACATAATTAACAAAGCCTTTCAGATGTATGGTTTTGTCATGCGGTCTTGTAAAGACTTCAAAAAGCCTTCTACTTTTCTCTTCTTATATAAAACCCTAGTCCGTTCACAGTTGGAACACGCGGTACCCATCTGGTGCCCGTATTATGATAAATGTAAGCAGGCAATAGAAATGGTTCAGAAGAAATTCCTTCGTGCCACGCACTACAAGTGCTTCCGTGCAAGGATTCCCTATGCAGATTTGTTAAAGCATTATAAGATATTGAGCTTGGATTCCAGACATTCACTGATCATGGTTGTGATGCTGTACGGTATATGCAATAACAAATTTAATTGTACTGAGCTCTCGAATAGGTTGTGTTACGTAGTACCTAGAACTGTTACTCGGCGAGAGAGGCGCGCGCCTCGACTATTCTACACTGCGCGATGTAGAACGAATGCTGGGGTGCGTGCCCCTCTCCGCCGACTTTTAGAAACCTATAACTCACAATTTAATGATTTGGATATTTTCGCGCTGTCGCAATCTAAATTTAAAAGAATGGTTTCAGAATCTCTTGCGGGTCGTCCATGAGACGGATGCTCTTGTCGTCCGCTTCCTTCGATTCGTCGGTATATACCGATTAGCTTTTCTTTTTTTTTTTTCTCTTTCGTTTGACATGCGTTCGCTATCGTACTCAGATGTCATTTCGTGGACAATAGTGTGGGTTATACGTTTTTTCGACTGTAATTTAACTACTTTTTGTAAATGCTGTAATGTATAACTGTTTTTTGTCCCAAATAAATAAAATAAAATAAAAATAAAATAGTGGTGGTAGATATATATCATAACGATAAAAAATATTTGCTCTAGTGACATTATCCAAGGAGGAAACTGAGGAATACGTTTATATGGACTAAATGCCGACCGCATTTCCTCTTAACTCGAGTGTAGGTTCAATATGGCATAAACTATTTCCCTCTCCTTTGACTTCATAGTTTTGTGTGATGATAAAGTCGGGTATCCTTGTGAGTTTGCTGGACAGTTTTTAGCGTCTGTCACCAGGCTGTATCTCATGAACCGTGATAGACAGTTGTAATTTTCACAGATGATGTCTGTTCTGTTGCCGCTATAACAACAAATACGAAAAAACAGGATAACATAAATATATAGGGGGCTCCCATACAACAAACGTGATTTTTATATAGATAATGGTACGGAACCCTTCGTGCGCAAGTCCGACTCGCACTTGGCCGGTTTTTATTTCTGATATCTTATCAGTCTATTCTTTAGTATTTTTTTCAAATTGTTTCTTTAATTGCAGATACGAGCTGTTGACACATTGGGTGAGCCTTACAATACAGCTACCTCACAGCTGGTGATACAACTGCAGGACATCAACAACACGCCGCCTACTCTTAGACTGGTAAGTGCAGTTTTCGGAAAATACACGACGAAGCGACACGGCCTTTTGCAGCTCAATATTAAACTAGAGACTGGGATTGTAGCCAAAGTATCTTTCTTTCTTTTTAGAAAAAAATCTTTGTCCCTCACTAGGATTTCTCCTGTATCGTGGGTACGTTTACAGACACAAATCTTCACATGCACTAACAGCCAGACCCGGAACAACTATTTGTAGGCCATACAAATATCTGATACGTGCGGGAATCGAACCCACGACCCGTAGTGCAGAAGCCAATCGCTCAGTCACTGCACCAAACTTGTCGTGTTTTTAACAAGTAGATTTACTACTCAAATCAAATGTTTTTATTTCACATAAACCAATACAGGTGCTTATGAAAAGTCGAATTTAGATGCACGGTTCCAATTAGTCGTTTCCTATGGAGAAGAGCCGGCAAGAAACTCCATGGTTACTCTATTAAAAATAATACCTTTAACAATTTCAGTGGATACAGTACAATGATTTAGGATAGTGAGAGAACAATGAAGTCCTGACCACAGACCAATGAGTAATGTAGAACAAAAATTAACAAACAAAATACTGAAACACCTATCTAAGGATCCCTACTTAGATAAGGCTACAACAAAGTAAGGGTGGCTCCGTGGCTTATTCCGTCACACAATAACAAAAATCACTGCCACTGAACACATCTACTGCTACTGCTATTAAACAACTGCTACTGCTACTGCCACTAAACAAATCACAGCCACTGCAATAAACGTGTCATCAAAAAAAGTAGCATTGAGCCACGGCTAAGTCGTTGGACTAGCGATCTACAAGTTAGAAGCTCCAAACCTTCTCGTTGCAGTACTGATGTGATCCGAATACAAGCATATTTAGCTTGATTAGTTATGGGGATTTAAGATATCTGCATTGCCCATTAACTGAGTTGCGGAGGTTTGATGGCAGTCGCTCCGTGTAAAATACTGGTATTCAGCCGCATCTGGTTAGACTGGAAGCTGACCCCAACGTAGTTTGTGAAAAAGCTAGGTAGAACAGTTATGGGGGTTAACCAGAAAACTGTGGAGGAACGAGATATGGTGTTCCTCCAACGAAAAGGGAGGATCCTTCAACCAGGCGGCTCTTATGCCTGGCGGGCTACTGCCCAACGATTGATGTTGGGAAGTTGTATATACAAGGTTAGTCGGAAAAGGGTACTAAGCCGCGGGCCACGTAAAGTATCACAGATGACTATTTTAAAGCAAGTGTTAAAATTTCATAATTCGATATTCTTTTTTCATAAAAATATTTTTTTATTTAGTTTTATCAAAAAACACATACCTGCTTTAGTTATGGATTCAGAAAATTAATTTTCTAATCCGTGACCCCAAATATGACCTAAATTGTAATAAAAACAGCTGATCATAGCTATGGACAGATAGATTTTAGCATATTTTTTACGAAATCTTTGAAAAGCTATTTCTCTTAAACTATCGAGTTTTGGGGAAAGTTGTAGAACAAAAGTTATCCCTTATTATGGGTACTTTAACATCATTTTGGCTTAGTACCCCTTTTCCGACTAACCTTGTGTACTAACTCCGTGTCAGATCTTGATATCGCGATGCAGGATTTGTGACGTTTCATCTGACAGCTGTCATTGTTGTCGCTGTAGTCTGCTAGACAATCGTCGTGCTGCGTAGTTCAGATGTGGTTTGATAGATGGCGCCACAAAACTGTCAATGTGCAGCCAACATCCTTACCCCACCAGCGATCCTTCTTTCAGAAAAAAACTAATACATATTTATTATTGCCCATGTTTACAGCCGCGCGGCAGTCCGAATGTAGAAGAGAACGTTCCGGACGGGTTTGTGATACTGCAGAACATAACGGCGACCGACCCGGACACGACGGCGGAGCTGCGGTTTGAGATCGACTGGGAGACCTCGTATGCTACCAAGCAGGGCCGGGAAACTGATGCGAAGGAGTATCACAAGTAAGGAGCAAAGATAACAAGCTGAATTTTGAAAAAAACAACATAAAATCACTTCTGCGTTCCCCGAAAGGTTCGGCAGGGGTGTTTTAGTACCCGTTTAGCCACTTATGTTTAAGTCCCATGTACCTAATAGGAGGCGAGCCTATTGCCATCAACCAGGCACAAATCCGAACTCCATGCTGCTACTGAGGAATTCCATACGGAAAAATCCCAATAACACTTTGCCCGACCTGGGGATCGAAACAAGGACCTCACGATCAGCATGTGAGGAGAAGTGACGAAAAAAAAAAAAACGTGACTCCATTCACCAAGTACTTACATAATAATAAAAACATTATAGTACAGCTGTTCTTAGTGTAATGAAATTATTAACGTTGCTTACAACGTACGACTGCTGGTATATCAGATACGTATTCGTGAGCAACAAACAAGCAAGCCTTTTTTACCCCTCGTTTACACCTAAAAACAAGTTGTGATACAAGTTGTAAACAAGTTGTGATATAAGTTGTAAACAAATTGTTTAAAAGTCTCTTTAAAGTAGTTAGGTACTTGTTTTTAACACGTAATGAACATGTATAGATTATTTAAAATGTTTTAATTACCTGCTTGCCACTTAAAGTATGCAATAGCAATTCTTTAAAAAAAAAAACTCAGATATATGTAGAAAACATATTTTAAACCTAAACGAGGAGTTAGAAGGTACTGCTGTGAATACGGCTCTGTGATTGGTTACTTTTATTCTAGTAACATAAAGGCAACCAATCATAAAGCCGCATTTAATGTAGTGCGTTTGAGCACACTGTGAAATGTCGTATCATAGTAAAGTTTGTGTATATGGTTATTAGTCTCAATTAAGGACTGTAATCCCAGCATCCACTGATATCACAAAATGACGCATTTTTTTTTCAGCTGCGTAGAAATCGAGACGTTATACCCATCTATCAACAACCGCGGCTCCGCCATCGGCCGCGTGGTCGTCCGGGAGATCCGGGAGGGCATCACCATCGACTACGAAATGTTTGAGGTGTTGTACCTCACTGTGAGAGTAAGGGACCTCAACACCGTCATCGGAGAAGAATATGATGAATGTAAGATACATCATAATTAGCCATTACTGCCTCTTCTCAGATTTTTTTTTTTTTGAATGAAAAAGATTTGGGCCTTAGTCCACCACGCTGGCCTATTGCAGGTTGGCAGACTACACACACCATCGAGAACTTTATGGAGCCCTCTAAGGTGTGCAGGTTTCCTCATGATATTTTTTCTTCACCGTTAACGCAAGTGATAGTCAAATTTTGACCCGCACATTCGAAAAGTCAGAGGTACGGGCCAAGATCGAACCCAGACCCTCCTGCATGGAAAACAAACGTTCAACCGCTAGATTATCACTGCTTGAATTTAAGATACTAAAGTTAAATAACTTATAACATACATTTCCATCATAAGTTCATTAAAAAAAACTGTCTAATTGAGAACCTTCTCTTTTTTTAAGTCGGTTAAAAGTAGCTCGTTTACTAGTAATCACTCTGCTGACAGGATCCATTAGTGTACTCAGTACAGCTCTATAGGTAGTTGTATGCAAAGCAGCTTTCCACTTCGTAAATTCTTGGGAGTTGGTAGGGAAACCGGATTATTATTGGATAATTTTGTGTACAGCGAACAGTAGGATGATTCTGTCAAATCAATTGACCCATCCCCGGTTTTTGAAAGCTCGGGAACCTTATAGTTAGTAACATCATGACCTACAATAAGTCATCTTCCTGCCCTGGTCACAAGTTACTTGGGGTCGGCGCAATGTTTTTCTCTTCCACTCTTCCCTGTCAGCCGTCTCATTATCATTTACTCCCTTATCTTTCATATCCTCCCTCACACAATTCATCCATATTGACTTTGGTCTCCCTCTCCTCCTCCATCCATCAACATTCATATTCATCACTCTCTTACACACATGTGTTTCATTCCTCCTCATCACATGCCCATACCAAGACAAACGATTCCCTTTCAAGTTTTCTGTCACTGGTGCCACTTTCAAACTCGCTCTAATACACTTATTTCTTACTTTATCCATTCGCATCACTCCACACATTCATCTAACATTCTCATCTCCGCTACGTGTAATCTTCTTTCATTCGTCTTCTTCACGGCCCAACACTCTGATCTGTACAGAATAAGTCTAACCCTACAAACATCTGCAACACTCGCTCTTCTTCCAGCTACGTTCACGATCACCATAATAGACATGAACGACAACCCGCCGGTGTGGGACGAGGGCACGCTCACACAAGAGTTCCGCGTGCGCGAGCGATCCGGCAGCGGCGTGGTCATTGGCTCCGTGCTCGCCACCGACATCGACGGGCCACTCTACAACCAAGTGCGGTACACCATATTGTGAGTACTGCTTTACATAAAGCATAATTATCATCAATAGTATAACATTAGTAACCCTCTGCCCTCGCCATTGACATTGACGTGCTGCTCTACAATCAAGTACGGTACCACAGATTATGAGTACTGTTCTACATAGAGCATATCATCAGATAGTAAAACTCTATCCTACCCACTGTCATCGACGGATTGATCTACAACCAGGTGCGGTAAGTAGGTAAGTAAGTTAAGGTAACTAAGTACATTGTATGGACAGAAGTCCAAAAAAAAATTAAGCCCTCACAAGATACCTGGCAGATATGAAACATCCAAACTCATTTTGTAAAAAGGAACTAGCCAAATCAAACCGAAGAGATCCGACGAGTTACGAAGGTCTGCTGTTGTGTGTCTGCCATCGCGAGCGTCACCACGCAACAGCCGCTCTCTAAAGGCAGGGAGATGAAGATGTCGCCCGACCAGTAACAGGCCCGGGAGGATGGCGCGCCGTGTTCCGCACGCGCCTCTCAGAAGGAAGTGGGGCAGGGGACAAATTGCCCCACCACTGGAGAGGTCCACCAGAAGAAGCTGGTGGACCAAGACTTGCCGGGGTTGCGGTACATGCAATAGCGAATCCCGTTACCCCCGGTCTTAGGTTAGAAAGAGGGACACCGTTGGTGTTGGTTTTTAGCCGGTAGGAGTCCGGCAGACCCCTCGCCTTCCCCGGGCGAGGGACACCCATGAGGATATTCTAACGATAAAAACAAAATTGGGAGATGAAGATGATGATGGCCTTTACTGAAAATCACTATTTTGCTTCCAGCACTAGAGAAGACACACCGGAAGACCTGGTGGCGATCGACTTCCGCACGGGACAGATAACTGTGAAGGAGAACCAAGCCATCGACGCGGACGAACCGCCGCGGTACTTCCTGTACTACACCATCATAGCTAGTGACAAATGTTCCACTGAAAATATTGAAGATTGTCCGCCAGACCCAACCTACTGGGACACTCCAGGAGACGTGAGTACACCAACAGCCTATCGCCATCCACTTCTTGACTTCAGGCTGGATTATGTTGGTACACAGAAATTACTTCCTCACAGCATTTTACTCATATACCAAGAGCCCACTTGAATAAAAGGACCAGCTTGTTCATCGTTACAAATTCCTTTAAATAATTAAAGCTTTATTATTTAGAGTTCCAATCGAAAACAAACAATCAACGAATTAAATTAGACATTTCTGAAACTAAATTAATTTGAGCTGTTTGTAAACACATAAATACCAACTATTACAAACCAAAGTCCTAAAAAAATTATAATATACCGCCATGTGTCTACAGATAATGATCCAGATAATCGACACGAACAACAAGGTGCCCCAGGTGGAGGTGGAGCAGTTCAGCCTCACGGTGTACATCTACGAGAACGCGACCAGCGGGGACGAGGTCGTACAAGTCATTGCTAGCGATCTAGATAGAGATGGTGAGACTACTCGTGAATGCCATCATTATATTTGCTTGTGGTCAACTGCATCGTTGGTGTAGTGGTTGCAAACGCGACTGCTGATCGTGAGGTCATGGGTTTGATCTCCAGGTCGGGCAGTGTTATTGGGTTTTTCCGTGTGGGATCATCTGAAGCAGCCTGGAGTGGATCTGTGCCCATTTGATGGCAATAGGCTCGCCCCTTATTACATAGGACTTAAATATAACGGCGAAATGAGGGTGTTACTATACACCTCTGCCTACCCTTCGGGGACTACAAGCGTGATTTTATGTTATGTTATTTGCTCGTCGAAATCCAAAACTAAACGCCATACAGTTCCGTGCTCATACACCACTACAATGGATGGTCATCACCAAGCAAACAGTTTTTTTTTGTACATAGGAAGCCATTATACCTATATAGGTATACTCTGGACATAACCTCTTCTTTCTTCTTTTCGGGTGGTTAGTGACTAACCTGGTGTCGAAGTTTATGCCTCCCCTGGACCTCTAACTTGGCTTCACATGCCGTCGAGAAATATCTCTTAGGCAAGCCGGTTTCCTCACGATGTTTTCCTTCACCGTTTCTAAGCAAGTGATAATTATACAATACGCACATGAATCCGAAAAGTCGGAGATGCGTGCCTTGGGTTCGAGACCTATGACTTGGCAGTCTGACGGTCACATCACTAGGTTATTACTGCTGTAACCTCTCAATCTCTTCCTAAATCACCGTTAACCACACCTATCTTATTTTTGTCCAGAAACCTCAGAGCCACCAACGCCGCAAAGCTTTCCTAACAAAACAAAACCAACTGTTGTTCTGTTGCATCGATAATGTTAAATCCATCTTACTGGATGGCGGAGTTCTGATGGCAGTCGCTCCATGTGTGGTGTCATACGAATATCTATGACAGTCGTTACGGGTAATCAGAAGCCCGAAAGTCTGACAACTGGTCTAACTTTAGGATATCAGCATTGTCCAATAAATGGGTTGCGGAGGTCTGATGGCAGTCGCTCCGTATAAAATACTGGTATTCAGCCGCATCTGGTTAGACTGGAAGCTGACCCTAACGTAGTTGGGAAAAGGCTGGGCAGAACATTCTGTTGCTGTTTGTTGATATGAGATGAAAGTTCTGCATTTGAGTAGAAAGACAGTACTTAACCGTTCTTGTGCGAGCAGTGGTGGCCCAGTGATGACGGCCCCGACTTACGAGTTGTATGTCGTGGGTTCGAACCCAGCCAGGCGCATTACTTTGTGTAATTTATTTCATCACCACTGCTCTCAAAACGGTGAAGGAAAACATCGTGAGGAAACCGGAATGTCCTAGAACCAAAAATTCAAATACATGTGACGTCTACCAACCCGCACTGGGCCCGCGTGGTGGATTACGGCCCATTTCCTCTCACAGAGAGGAGGCCTGTGTCCCAGCAGTGGTAACATTATAAGCTGATGATTATGATGATGAACCGTTCTTGTAACAATCGTTCTTTCCAGTGATATACAACACACGGAGCTACCAAATCAACTATGCCATCAACCCTCGCCTGCGCGACTTCTTCATGGTGGATCTGGACACCGGCATGGTACTCGTGGAGTACACCACGGACGAAACACTGGACAGGGACGGCGACGAGCCACAGCATCGGATCTTCTTCAATATTTTTGATAACTTCTTTGGCGATGGAGGTACGTAGTTGGCAAAGCATTTCTGGTTCAGATACATGGAATATAATACTAGCACTTATCGAGCAAGTGTCTCTAGCTCACAATTTACATTGCCCTTTTGTAGTTACATATATAGTATAAGAATATAATAATTTATTCAAAATTCATTAGAACTAAAATAATACAAAGTCATACTTATATCATATTCACACGTGTTACTTGCCTGAACTAGGTAACCCTGTGTTTCAGGCGAGAAGAGCTAATATGGCTCTTTTAATAGCCTTGTACCTAGGGAGTTACTCAGTCTGAATGTGCTATATCTTACATAATCTCTCTGTTCAGATGGCGTCCGGAACCAAATTGACGCGGAAGTATTAGTTGTGTTACTGGATGTAAACGACAACGCGCCCGAGCTACCCGAGCCACATGAGCTCTCCTGGAGCATCTCTGAAAATTTACTTGAGGTAACCATAAGATAAGATAAGATATAATTTTTATTTGTCCAAACATGAGTACATACATACAAAACAATTGTCAGCATGCAAGATGTTAAAAGTTGCCTTGATCAATGCCATAATCTATATATTGCCATTATGCCGTGCGTTAGCCTCGCAAATACTCGAAAATGGCTCGACCGGTTTAGGAAAAAAGAAAGTTAAGAATTTTTTTTAAAAGTTTTAGTTGGTACGAAGTTTACTGGGTCATCTAGTAACAAATAAATTTATTCCCGATTAGCGGAATAGCTATGTGATTGACTTCCTGAGACAAGGGATTGATCTTCGCACAATCTAAATATTAAGCAGATACTGGTCTGGGTGTATCCAATGTGAAATTTTTGTCTCTAAATATCTTCTTCTTCTTCTCCCTGCCCTTATCCCACACTAGGTGGGGTCGGCACAACATGTATTTCGTAAATTCATGTTGTTAGAGGTTTTGGCTTATTGTTTTATGACCGGCCGCCTGCCTGACAACAACCCTCCTTGTCTCTAAACATATCCTTGGTAAATTAAATAAGGAAATGAGGGACATTAATAAAGTCAACTGCCTCGTTGTTCTAGTGGTGGCAAGCGCGACTGCTGATCATGAGGTCCTGGGTTCGATCCCCAGGTCAGGCAAAGTGTTATTGGGTCTTTCCGTGTGGAATTCCTCAGTAGCAGCCTGAGTTTGTATTTGAGCCCGGTTGATGGCAATAGGCTCGCCCTCTATTATGGCGAAATGAGGGTGTTACTATACACCACTGCCCAACCTTTCGGGGAATACAGGCGTGATGGTGTGTTATGTTATGTAGAAAAACATGATCAGATTCACCAGCAAAAATAGGGATATCTGATACTACGTTCATTACTATTTTTAACCGACTTCCAAAAAGGAGGAGGTTACTATGTTCGTCTGTATGTATGTTTTTTCTTTTTTTTTTTGTGTATGTTCATCGATATTTTCGCCAATTGTGAACCGATTTTAATGATTCTTTTTTTAATGGATAGGGTATACTTTGAAATTGGTCCCATTTAAATTTGGTGAAGATCTGATGAAGAACTTCGGAGATAGACAATGGAACTCCTCAATGACGAACAGTACGCATAATGTGATGATGTGATTATGTTACGAGCAGCGTCTTTAGTAGGTCCAACCAAGTTTTAATTAAGGCCACTAAAATGAAAAAAACAAAACTTTTTTACAAAAAAATTAAACCGACTTCAAAAAAGAATAAAATAATTACCATATAAAATGAAGTTTCAGAAGTCGGTGCCTTCAATTTGGTTCAGCGTGGATCAGCACCGACTTCTGAAACTTCATTTTATATGGTAATTATTTTATTATTTTATGAAGTCGGTTTAATATTTTTGTAAAAAAGTTTTTATTGATTCACATTTCTGAACGTAAATAATACCAACCGAGCCACTGACTATCTATATACCAAACTCCCAACTTAACTGAACTCCCACTTAGCTAGACCACTACAGGCTGTAAACGAAATCATGTAAGTTTTTGAAACCCCGTGATGTACTGCTGACATAGGTTAACCCGGAACGGTAAATTTGGATTCAATAAAAAAAAATACAAGACGTAAATATGTGTTCTTAACGTGAGGCATTTTAGCTCCCCAAGTTAAACGACCGTGAGGCGAGCGATAGCCACGCAATTCGCTCAGGGTGCTAAAATGCCTCACATTAAGAACACAATGTTTACTTCTTGTAATATTTTTTTAATTTAATCCAATAGTATCCCGTGCAGGGTTTGAAGGAATTACATGTTTTCGTTTACACCTATATAGAGACTAGCTGTGTCCTCACGGCTCCGCCCGTAGCCTATGTTACACAGTGATAATGTAGCTTTTTAACGCGAAAAAATTTTTTGAAATCGGTCCAATAGTTTTTAAGTTTATTCGTTACATACAAAAATACAAATCTTTCCTCTTTATAATAATAGTATAGATAAACGGGTAACAGTTAAACAAATCTCGTCCTTCTAGGGTATCCGTATAGAACCGGACATCTACGCGCCGGACCGAGATGAGCCGAACACGGACAACTCTCGGGTCGGGTACGCCATCTTAAGCCTTACCACGGAGAGAGACATCGAAGTGCCCGAGCTGTTCACCATGATACAGATAAGAAATGTGATCGCAGGGATAGAGATTATGACTGGAGAACTCGAGACTGCTATGGACTTGCAAGGGTATTGGGGCACCTATGAAATCCATATACAAGTAAGTGTTCTTCTCATAACTAAAGTGCTTATTACACTATTCAATTTGTAGGAAATCGGAAGGTGTAGATGAAGTTAGAACACTTAGATTCCGATTTAGTGCGATTGGAAGGTCCCGATCGAAGGTTCCTAAATTGTTTACAATTTAGGTGAGTGTGTAATCGCATCGCTACGATTTAGAGCAGTGTTGCCAGATCGGATTTGTAAATTTATAGCGATTTGAGTATATACTTACAGTATTTTGGTATAAAAATACAGTATATCATAAAGTTCAGAGCGATGCGAAGAGCAATAACAAGTATATATGGAAAAGTATATAATGATAAAAAATAAATGTGTACATTTTTTTTCCCTGAATTACTCAGAAGTACTATATTTCTGCATCATTTTTGGAAAAAATACTATATTTGTTCAAAAAATAGGTGGCAACCCTGGTCGTCGGTCCGATTTAGAATTCAATTTAGTGTAGTGTGATCACTAGCTTCCAACTTCCTAGTTAGAGTGTTGCTAATTAGATTTCCTACAAATTGAATAGTGTAATAAGCACTTAACTTTTGACGACACGTTTGGTGCAGTGGCTGAGCGATTGACTTCTGCGCTACGGGTCGTGGGTTCGATTCCCGCACGGAACAAATATTTATATGGCCTATAGATAGTTGTTCCGGGTCTGGATGTTTGTGCATGTGAAGATTTGTGTCTGTAAACGCACCCACGACACAGGAGAAATCCTAAATAGGGGTAACGTTATAAAAAACAATACAAATTTAGCCCATTACTGTCCCTCTTCTGGGCACGGGCCTCTTCTCAGAATGAGAATGATTTAGGCCTTAGTCCACCACGCTGGCCTAGTGCGGGTTGGCAGACTACACACACCATCGAGAACTTTATAGAGCCCTCTCAGGTGTGCAGGTTTCCTCACGATGTTTTCCTGCACCGTTTTAAAGCAAGTGATAATTATACAATATGCACATGAATCCGAAAAGTCAGAGGTGCGTGCGCTGGGTTCTAACTCGAGACCTATGACTTGGCAGTCCGATGGTCACACCACTAGGTTATCACTGCTTACAATGAAATACCATTATGTACCCATATGTTCCAGGCGTACGACCACGGCGTCCCGCAGCAGATTTCAGACGAGAAGTACGAGCTAGTCATAAGACCGTACAACTTCCACGACCCAGAGTTTGTGTTCCCAGTAACTGGATCCACCATCAGACTGGCTAGGGTACGTATGTTATGCTAATTATGATGTTTTCCATCTTTCGACTTCGCTTTTTTTCTTAAATCACCAATCAATCTAAAATCAAAACCAATCTCAATGTAAAATCTCGGGATCTCTGAATCTAAATCTCTGGTTTTTGTCAGAAATTCAATAAAAGTAATGTCAAAAATCTACATTAATTTAGAGATTTTGGATTGAGATCAGCAATCCATAGTCGGAAAGGTTAGTTGGAAAGGGGGTAGAGCACCTATAATAATGGATAACTTTTGTTCTACAACTTTCCCCAAAAGTCATTAGTTTATGAGACATTGCTGTTCAAAGATTTCATAAAAAATACGCTAAATTCTATCTATCCTCAGCTATGATCAGCTGTGTTTACATTTTAGGGGTCACAGATTAGAAGTTCCATTTTCTGAATTCGTTACTAAACCAGGGATGAACAATTAAAAAAAAAACTAATATATTAATAATTATGCTTGGCTTTTTTTTTCCTCGAATTTTTAAATTTATACACTATCTTTAACACAATCATCAGTGATACATTAAGTGGCATGCGGCTTAGTAGGTACCTCCTTTCCGACTAACCTTGTACAGTCACGTGCAATAATATATATACCCATAGCGAACTTAAAAAGCTAATTTCTTTCAGAGAATAGATTGTAATTAAGAACAATTCGAAACCATAATTCGTATGTATTTGTAGAAACTAATATGTGTGTAATATTTCATAATTCTAATAGATCTTTTAGAAGGAAATCGCTTTTAAATTTCTCTATGTGTATACATATTATTACACGTGACTGTACCTGCAAAATTTATTCCGATACTACTGAAACAAGTTCCTTTAGTTCACTCGCACGTGCTATGTAGCCTTTTTGGCTATTTATCATCAAACGTTGCTCGAACTGTTCATGATACATTCGTCTACCCTCAGGAGCGGGTGGTGGTGAACGGTTTACTAGCGACGGTGGACGGCGAGTTCTTGGACCGTATATCAGCCACTGATAACGATGGTCTGCATGCTGGAGTCGTCACCTTCGAAGTCACGGGAGACGGTAAGATTTCCTTTTTATCTCCTTCTGATTCAATAACATAACATCACGCCTTGTATTCTCCGAAGGGATCGGCAGAGGTGTTTTAGTACACTCTCGTTTCGCCAGTTATGTTTAAGTCCCATGTAATAGGGGTCGAGCCTATTGCAATTAACCGGGCACAAATCCAGACTCCGGGTTGCTACTAAGAAATTCCTAATGGAAGAACCCAATAACACGTTGCCCGACCTGGGGATCGAACCCAGGACCTCATGCTCAGCAGTCGCGCTTGCGACCACTAGACCACCAAGGCAGTCAATTCTAAGCATTCAAGTATTCTGATTCAATATGGTGTTAATTGATGGAAACTATGGAGTTTTAAGCTCTTTTCCATGAGAAACGACAAATTGGAAGAGGGCACACAAACGCGACTTTTAAAAAAAATAAAGGACGTCGCGGGACGCCCGGCAGATTTAAACGTCGAAACACAAACAATAAAAATAATACTGGTCGAATCAAACCGAAGAAAGCCGACGAGTTACGAAGGTCTGCCGTCGTGTGTCTGCCATCGCGAGCGTCGCCACGCACCAGCCGCTCTCACACCCGTACCGCCGCATTAGATGTTTCACATCAAAAAAACAATTTAGAATTTGAATTCTTTTGTTTTATGGATAAGGCGGATAGACCTCTCACCTCCAAACTTACAAGAATTTAGATTATATTACAAAATCTTTTTGTTGGTACGGTCAACAAAGAAAGTTGGTTAACACTGTTACTTTTACATAACATCTAAAAGACACAAAATTATTCGATACACTGCTTTTCAGAATTTCATATAATAGTCAAGAGTTTGTGTTATTTTATTGTTATATGTGTTCCGATTTAATTTGAATATTATTGTGTTCAGTTATGATTTAATAAATTGAAGTGTTAACATACTTTTGTTACTGACTGTACCAGTATTGATTTCAGAATTTGATGAATCTATAAGTATGTCGCTAAGCTTATCTATTTTCTTCCCTTTTTAAAATATCCTATTCTTATTTTTCCCGGCTACTAGAATGAACTGTAACTAATGAATGGTTTGGTTTTGACAGCTGATGCGGCGCAGTACTTCGACGTGCGGAACGACGGTGAGAACTCAGGAATACTCACGATGAAGCAGCTCCTCCCTGAAGACGTCCAAGAGTTTCAGGTTAGTTCTACAGCCTGTGTTTAAAACCTTAAAGTATATAAAAAATATAATGTTTATGAAGGAAGTTTCTAGCGGTTGCAAGCGCGACTGCTGATCGTGAGGTCCTGGGTTCGATCCCCAGGTCGGGCAAGGTGTTATTTTGTTTTTCCATTAAGAATTTCTCAGTAGCAGCCTGGAGTCTGGATTTGTGCCCGATTAATGGCAATAGGCTCGCCCCCTATTACATGGGACTTAAACCTAACTGGCGAAACGAAGATGTACTAAAGATACCTCTGCCGAACCCTTCGGGCAATATAAGGCGTGATATTATGTTATGTTTATGAACAAGGACACATTATTTTTTATTTTTTTGTATTATGTCTGTGCCGACTTCTAATCACGCCACGTATGCAAATTACGAAGCATGACGATTGTCTAGCAGACTACAGCGACAATAATGACAACTGTCAAAGATGACGTCCCAGAATCCTGCATAGTGTTGTCAAGATTTGACACGCAGATAGTTTATCTACAACTTCCCAACATCAACCGTTGGGCAGTAGCCCGCCAGACATAAGACCCGCCTAGTTGAGGGAACCTCCGTTTTCGTAGGAAGAACACCATACCTCGACTCTCCACATGTCTATCACAAACAAGACTTTCTCAAAATATGTTCAATATTGTTAATGCAGTAATCATGCTTTTGCGCCGCGACACGATGTGCATCTTCTACCGACTGAAAATATGTTATCCAAGAAGATAAGATCGTTGGCTAATTAAAAGCATTCTTTCAAAACATAAAATAATCATTAATATTCACCGCACAGATCATAAACGAGGACTAGATGCGTAGCAGACAACCTATCCATAGATAAATATACATATATACTACGACGGTGTAACGCGTGTAGCGGTGACTACGTCGTATGAGCTACGTCGTAGCAACCGTGGAGTCCTTTACAGTTCAATTCACTATAGGCGCGCCCCACCCTTTGTTGTGGTCGGTAGCCGCGTGGTGCGCACGCACACACTTCTTATTATCATCTTGTATTAGTATGCGGATGCATACATCTAACTATTGTGTGGTGATAAAACTAACACAATAGCAATTTATAATGCACAGTTTTGCATTGTAGCGATTTGCATTGTAGTGAACAAAGAATGGAGCGCGTTCCCGTGGATTGAACTTGTGGAGGCACGAGGTATAGTGTTCCTCCAACAAAAAGGCATGATCCTCGAACCAGCGGGTCTTATGCCTGGCGGGCCACTGCCCAACGGTTGATGTTGGGATGTTGTATATACAAGGTTAGTCGGAAAGGGGGTACTAAGCCGAAAGGGTGTTAAAGTACCCATAATAATGGATAACCTTTGTTCTACAACTTTCCCCAAAAGTCATTAGTTTATGAGACATTGCTGATCAAAGATTTCATAAAAAATACGCTAAATTCTATCTATCCTCAGCTATGATCAGCTGTGTTTACATTTTAGGTCATATTTGGGGTCACGGATTAGAAGCTCCATTTTGCTTTATTCGTAACTAAAGCAAGGATGAAGAATTTTTTGAAAAAATTAAAATAAATATCATTTTGCGTGGAAAAAATTAAATCGAATTTTGAAATTTTAACACTTTCTTTAAAACAATCAGCAGTGATATATTAAGTGGCCTGTGGCTTAGTACCCCTTTCCGACTAACTTTGTATACTATCTGCGTATCAAATCTTGATATCGCGATGTAGGATTTTGTGACGTCATATTTAAGAGTTGTCATTGTTGTCGCTGTAGAAGCTACACAGTCCTCATGCTCCGTGGTTCGCATGTGACGTGGTTAGATGTCACCAAAAACTTGATGTAAAAATGTTTGTTTTATTATTTGTGCAGGTGACGATCCGCGCCACGGACGGCGGTGATGAGCCAGGTCCTCGGCACGCAGACTGCACCATCACTGTGGTGTTCGTGCCCACGCAGGGAGACCCTGTGTTCCAGACGACCACCGCTACCGTCGCCTTTATGGGTTAGATTACAAATATACCATATCACCAACATGCTTAAAGAAAATAAAGGCAGACGAGTCCTGTGGTCTAATTCTGCTAATTTAAAACGTTTGACAAACGGTTCTACATACATACATACATAAACTCACGCCTTTTTCCCATGGGGGTAGGCAGAAACTATAGAACGCCACATGCTACGACTCTTACATACCCCTTTCGCTTCATCCACATTCATACATCTTGTCATACACGCACGCCGGTTGAGAGTACTACGCACCTGACCTTTGTGAAGAACATCACCAAACACAAACGGTTCTGTTTCAATAAATTAATAGATTACGAAAACTGCCTCGTTGGTCTAGTGGTGGGAAGCGTGACTGCTGATCGTGAGGTCTTGGGTTTTCTGATTCCTCAGAAACCCCAGGCTGCTTCAGAAATTTATTGACAGTAAACCGTGTGGGAACGGGTTAGAATTAGGGTTAAACCCTCCCGGATTGCCCGGGAGACTCCGGTAATAATGATTCTCCCGGGTTGGTCCTTTCGAGAGTTGGCAACCCTAGTTAGAATATAGAACTTCCTTACCGCACGCTGGGAATAGACGCGTGTTGTAAGATGCAACAAACCCAGCACGCGACGTGGTAGGATCTATACGGTCCGCCTGGCTAGCTATACCACCTGAACATTTCCCACAACAACAAGTCCGGCAAACAGTTTACCGTGTTCCCTCGAGTGTATATGAGAGCCAGAGGGATATACGGGAATCCCTCTATATCTCTGTTCCTTGGATTCGTGTGCTCCATCTTAGACCCTGTCTGCGCTTACCATCAGGTGAAACTAGGGCAAAACACGACTAAGTTAAGAATAAAAAAAAGAAAAAGAGAAAATAAAAATTGTGTATTTAATGCTCTTTGATTCTAATAACTCACATTTTCATTGTAGAAAAAGAATCGGGTATGACTGAACGATTCCAACTGCCGATCGCTGAAGACCCCAAAAACCACATGTGTGAAAACGAATGTCACGACATCTATTATAGTATCGTTGGTAAGTACAAATACGTCATAGCTTCTTATTGTGCTGCCTAGTTTTTTCCCAATTGTGTTGGGGTCAGTTTCCAGTCTAACCAGATGCGGCTGAATACCAGTATTTTACACGGAGCAACTGCCATTAGACCTCCGCAACCCAGTTACTGGGCAATGCAGATATCCTAAATCACGTGTTCTCTCTGACTCTTCATCTTAGAGTGGATGGCACCATCTGTATGCTTGATAATCAAAAGCAGTACAGATAAA
The DNA here is from genome assembly GCA_910594945.2 of Amphipyra berbera. NCBI lineage: Eukaryota > Metazoa > Arthropoda > Insecta > Lepidoptera > Noctuidae > Amphipyra > Amphipyra berbera. Next base: position 14,736,191 of record OU343128.1, on the reverse strand, counting down.
CTTGAGTTCACACCTGGCAAAGCACATCGGAGCCGATGGAACCTCAATTTACAATGTAATAAAAATAATTAACATGTATCTTATGATGATTAAAGTTCATATTTGCATGTGCTAGTCTACAGTAATATGCCTTCCATTTTTGAATTTTTAAAAGAGTAAGGCTCAGTTGCACCAACTAACTATAACTGTAACCATACCAAAATTTCTGTCAAATAAGTACAAATTTGACACAAATATGACAAGTTAACAGTTGTAGTTAGTTGGTGCAACTTTATCAAAGTTTATTGCAGACGATTAAGCAAGGAAGAGTCTCAAAAACGTTTCACATTCCAGAGGGCAACGCAGAGGGCCACTTTGCTGTAACTCCAACCGAAAACATCATCTACCTCGTGAAGGAGCTGGACCGCACCGACAGCGCGGTGCATACGCTAGTGGTGGCCGCCAGTAACTCTCCCAACACCGCCACTGGCCTGCCGGGCTCTACCATCACTGTTACTGTCAATGTGAGTAGTCGTCACATTGATCTTCATAACATAATTAGCCCATTACTGTCCCACTGCTGGGCACGGACCTCTTCTCAGTGTGAGAAGGGTTTAGGCCTTAACTCCACGCTGGCCTGGTGCGGGTTGGCAGACTACACACACCAACGAGAACTTTATGAAGCTCTCTCAGGTGTGCAGGTTTCCTAGCGATATTTTCCTTCACCGCGTCTCAGTGGTGTCTCCGATTAAGCTGGAAAGTACATATGACATTCAAAAAAGTGAATGGTCTGATATCGCCAAACGCAGTGAGCAGACGTGGTGATTAATGCTCGTTCCTTCTCTGTATGAGAAGAGGCATTGTCCTGCAGCGGCTCTGTTACAGGCTAGATAGTACTGTATAATTAAAAAAACAACACACTTGCTCGTAAAGTGGCTCTTATTGCATCGCTTTTAGGTTCTTAATGCAGCTTATTAAACACGCGTGCTTTTTACTTTACATTATCGCACTAGAGCATTTCACTTTACATTTTTTTTAATTTATCTAATGGTGCGTCCAGACCTGACGAACGCGCCGCTCGCGAGCCGCTCGCGAGCTGCGCGCGTGCATTTCATGTTCGTACGAAGATCGCGCGCCGTCCGCGCGCCGCTCGCGCGCAAGCTACGCGCCGTACGCGAGCGGCGCAGGTGGTGCGCGCGTGCCGCTCGTGGATCCTGCCACCAACGTCTTCTATTTTTCCTTTTAGTTTTTGTCAGTAATAAATTAGCCGATGCTACAACAATTATGCTAACGGCAGTCGTATGGTCCGACATCTTCGGAAGCAAATTCACAATGAATGTGCGCACGAGCGGCGCACATAGCACTCACGCGCACTGCACGCGCGCCCCACTCGAGCCTTGCCGGAGCTGCACTAGAGCGGCGCACCAAACGTACGCTGTAACTGCACGCGAGCAGCACGCGTGCTGTTCGCAAGCGGCTCGCGAGCGGCGCATTCGGCAGGTCTGGACGCAGCATAAGTGCTTGGCCAGACTGGCAGCGCGGTGCGGGGAGCGACGCGGGTGCGGGAACGCGCGCGATTTACCTGTCCGCAGTGGAGCGTGGCTTCGTTCTGAGCGTTGTCGTGTCCAGTGTTTGTCAAAATATCGTATGGATGAAGAAGACTTATTTTTACTGGAAAATTCTTACTAAAAAACGATGTTTCGACATCCACAGTGCAGATCGTGCTTGAATAGCACTTATTAATTCTTCAACATTTAATTTTGAAGACGCCATCACAACAACGCGCGTGGTCAGCTTGAACTAGTTTGAGACCCCCGCTCCCGCGCGGGTTGTCGCTTGCCGCCCGCGCTCTCACTGCGGCCACTTGTATGAACGAGCTATGGCGTGAGCTACCCGCGCGCTCCCCGCGCCCGCGTGCCCGCGCCGATCCCCGCGCCCGCGTGTCCGCGCCGCTCCCCGCGCCCGCGTGCCCGCGCCGCTCCCCGCGCCCGCGTGCCCGTGCCGATCCCCGCGCCCGCGTGCCCGCGCCGCTCCCCGCGCCCGCGTGCCCGCGCCGCTCATGAAATATCACAAGGGGGTAGGGGGGTGTAGTAAGATATCACGTGTATTTATTTTTTTGACAAACGCGCGATTTCTAAATCGAAAAGCGACGTGTAGTGTGACCTTGACTCGCCGTTGCCAGGCAACGAACAAATATGTTATATTTTTTGCATGATTGCAGCATTCCTTTAACATTATTTTTATGCCCGTCAAAAACAACCTGCGACCTTTCTGTTTACACATTTTTGTCAGTGTCCTTAATCTATACATATAAAATGCTTTGTCCTGAATGACTGACTGACGGATCAACGCACAGCCTAAGCCGCTGATCGTAGAGACCTGAAACTTGGAGAGTGTTCTTTGTATGACGTAGGCATCCGATAAGAAAGCATTTTCCGAAATTCTACCCCTAAGGGGGCGAAAAATGGGGGCAAAGTTTGTATGGGACAACGTGATTCTTTGGTCCAAACTACTTCAAATTTTGCATAATCCTTTTTAACAGAATTGATGGAAGACGTGTTTCGTATTTTATTGAAATTCATCCCCTAACGGGGTTAAAAGGAGGAAGAAAGTTATTTCTCATAGTTTTCTTTTAGTTTGTCTTATAAGTTTAATTTAGTATGTACCTATTGTTTTTCACATTTTTTTACATTTATAAATTTGTCTATGTCCATTTTTAAAAATGGGAGCAGAGTTGGCTAACATCAATTGGAAATTAATAAACCTTAAATTTTGGCAGCGGGTACCTTTTATAACGTAGGCATCTACTAAGGAAGGATTTTTCAAAATTTATCCCCTAAGCGAGTGAAAAAAAATCACACAAGCGAAGCTGTGAGCAAAAGCTAGTTTCATAATAAAATTAGATTATACTTTATACCTGTAAAGATCTATTCTAAACATTTTAAGATTCTTTGTAGGTACTAAAAAATACACGTGATTTTGGGTGGGGGCGGGGGGGGTTAGTCTTAAACCTCACCACATATCACTTCGTCATATCATTTCGTGGTTAATGGACGGCCCCTATCGCACTCGCCTGCGGCTCGCGCGCATATTACCGCGTCAAGTGTGATGATCAACATAGCACACTTATATCATAATTGTACTATTATTTTGTATGTATGTAGGAGATAAACTATAAAGCCTTAGATTCTCTAGGGGACAAAATGTTCCCCAACATGATAAGTAACAGTGAGTCTACATGACACTGCAACGTTGCACACTGCCCCGCATCGTTATGTGCAACATTATGTGTCATTTCTACGTGACGCGGAACATGTTGCAAGCCGCTGCTTCGTGAGCGGACGCAGTTGTGTGCGAGCGAATTGTTCCGCGGCATGTCAGTGAATCCAAGGCTTTATATGAAATTAGTGTACCAATAGTTGCCACATTTGTAGCGATGGCAATATTTTTCCGAATCTTTTTTTTTTACATTCCTGCGTTTGATTCAGGTAAGAGAGTCAAATCCTCGGCCGCTCTTCCAGAGGCAACTGTACACAGCGGGCATCTCCACCGCCGACACCATCTCCAGGGTCCTTCTCACTGTGCAGGTGTGTATGACAATATGACGTCTTTGTTCAAACTTAGAAGACAAGGTTAACCGGGTCATCAGCATATCTGCCCTTAACCCATAAACGTCCGCTGGTGAATGTGAGTGTCCTACGACTGGTCAATGGGAGAATTAGTATATCTCCATCATTGGCAGACCAATTGGTATATGGTGATATTTGAGATTCTTGACAGTTTATTGTTATTCGCAAATAAGCACTACTGCCAATACTCTTGACGTAATGTTTATCTATCTGATGTTGAATCTAAAATATACTATAAATAAATACATAGATGAAATGACATAATAAAATGATAAGCAAATAATATTACTATTATTTAAAAAAATAATTATTAAAACGTTCCTCCACATTATGGTCGCTCCTGTATTGTCGGTTCGTTAACAGACACAAATCTTTACATACACAAACGCCCAGACGCGGGACAGCTATGTGTAGGTCATACAAATATTTGATCCGTGCGGGAATCGAACCCACGATCATGATGGCGCAGAAGCCAATCCCTCAAACACTGCACGAAACGTGTCGTCAAATATAGATAAATAATTTACAATTATTGTACATGGACCCATCAAGTAACGACATCATTTTGATTATTTTAGCTTCAATTATCTTGACGCTGGGTCTGTAAGTACAGTAGGTATATCTAGTAAAAGTGGTCATCCGTAACACAGTCTAACATTAATTAATCTAATTAAAAATATTAGGCAACGCATTCGGAAGGCCTACCCGTCACCTACTCGACAGACTTGACGACATCGACCGTGGACCCGTCGCTGGTAGCCGTCCAGCTCACGGCGTTCCAGTTGCACCCTCAGACCGGAGTACTGACCCTGGCCTTCCAACCTACTGCCTCCATGCACGGCATGTTTGAGTTTGATGTTATCGCTGAAGATTCTAGTAAGTATTACTGGTACTTCCATGTGAAGTTGCGAAGGAGTCAGTATTCCATCTGAACCTTCAGACCGGAGTACTGACAGACTTTCAGCTTACTGCCTATATGCACGGAATGTTTGAGTTTCATATTATAGCTGCAGACAATACAGCGGGACAGGAGCGATACAGAACATTGACATCAACAAGTTTTTACAGAGAAGCTCACGGTACTATATTAGTTTACGATGTGTCAGAACCAAAGTCCCTAGCAAAACTGAATGAGTTGGTCGAGGAACTTCAAGTATACTCCAACAAGAAGAACATAGTCTGCTTAGTTGTCGGCAATAAGATTGACAAGCATATCGTATTGGGACCCTGTGCATAATATCAGCAAGCACATTGGGTCACCCACACGACGGTGCAACGAGTATTGCCAAAGAGGGTCGACGTCAGGCAGGCGGCTGGTCATAAAAATTCTGCCTAGCCTTTTCCCAGCCAAAACCTCTAACAACATGGATTTATGAAATACATGTTGTGCCGAACCCACCTAGTGTGGGATAAGGGCAGGATGAAGAAGAAGATTATGGCTGCAGACAAGGCAGCCAGGAATTTTGTTCGGGGGTGTTGAACCCTGAACAAGAAAATAAAATACAATAACGAGTGTATATATTTTAAAAGTAATTCAATTAACTGAGGTTACGAGGGGATTTTGAACACCCCCAACCGCCCCCCCCCCCCCCTGGTTACGGCCGTGGCTGCAAATTCTAATAAGTCTCATCGGTTCTCAGACTCTTCCTAAACGTTAAAACTAAAAGCCTATTCGTTTTATTTGGGCTCATCAATTAACTCAATCTACCACAGTCCAGAGATGGAAACAGGTCTCTCCCATGTTGTCACAATATCCGGTCCTCGCCTTCTTTAGATCGTTAGCCACCTAGCTGGGACCATAATATAATTCGGCAGTTGATTACCTACTTAAAAAAATGTTGAAGAACTTAATTGAATTTTTATTATATCAAAAAAGGTATAGAAAGAAAACGATCGTTGAAACAATTTGTAAAATATAAATAAGTTTTTGAATGGCGCATTTTCTGTCCTTGTCCCAAAACGGACTGAGGAGTAATATCAAGATACTATGAAGTTTTTGAACTATGACGTCATCGTTCAATAGTGCGGTCTCTGTCTATTAACTATTTTAAATTGCTTAAAACTTGAGCATTTTATTATATATTTAATTGGTTTTTTCATTGTTGTCTATGTTTTTTGTAAAAATTTCGAGACAATTAATAAAAAAAATGAAGCCGTCGTGGTATGCCTGGCAGATGTGAAACATCTAAACTCATTTTGTAAATAAAAAGAACTGGCGAATCAAGCCGAAGAGAGCCGACGAGTTACGAAGGTCTGCCGTCTTGTGTCTGCCAGCAACATCAACAGCCGCTCTCACACCGGTACCATCACATTAGATGTTACACATCACAAAATATTGTGAACTACCCAATTGTCTATTCGCAGTTCTCCACTCAAGGAAACCAGAACAATGTGGGCTGATTTCTGGTAGGTTTGTTTATAGGTCCGTGTCCATAGTGCTCCTCAATTAGCTAGTCAGTAATACTTTTCCTTGCCACTTTGTAGCAACAGTAATTGTCTATGTTCAGATGGGGCCACAGACGTCACTGCAGTAAAGGTGTACCTGATCTCGACACTCAACAGAGTATTCTTCCTGTTCACAAACACGCTAGAAGTAGTCGAAGCTAACACGGACTATGTAAGTATTCAACTTTTTCTGCTAAATTCTAAAATAGTTACTCTTTTTAATCCGACAATCAACAAACATCCTTCATAATGCGCACTGCAAAAGAGTGGAACTCACTACCTGCGTCTGTGTTCCCGAACGCATTCAACCTGAATCTCTTCAAAGTTAGAGTTAACAGGCTTCTTCTGGGTAAGCTCACTCCATCGTAGACTTTGTCTCTGTCTCCTCTGACCTAGACTAGAGTCAAGAGCAAACCCATTACACATAAAAAAAACAATCAATTTTAATTAAGAAAGAAGTCGGTTTTTTGTCCTAAGCAACCACTTATTAAATAACCAGTATGATTTCACCAGTTCAATTTTCAGCAGTGATAGCCTAGCGGTGGTACGCTTGCCTTCCATGCAGGAGGGTCTGAGTTTGATCCCGCCCCGTACATCTTTTTGAATTCATGTGCTGATAACAGTTTGCTTATAGTGGTAACAGTTTGCTTATAGTGGTTTCCTCACGATGTTTTTCCTTCACCGTTAACGCAAGTGTGCGTTAACGGTGAAGGAAAAACATCGTGAGGAAACCTGCACACCTGAGAGGGCTCCATAAAGTTCTCGGTGGTGTGTGTAGTCTGCCAACCCGCAGTCCAGCATGGTAGACTAACGCCTAAACCCTTCTCATTCTGAGAAAAGGCCCGTGCCCAGGAGTGGGACAGTAATGGGCTGATTATGTATGAATGTTTGATCTCACCAGTGAAAAAGCTTCGATTCCATCGCTCCTTGAGCAGAGCTATGAGGTTACCCGCGAACGTTCTGAGAACTACCTCTTTTTATTTTTTCTTGCACTTCATTTCCATCCAAAGGTTGTCTGGAAGAAATCGCCTAGTGTGATAAGACCGCCCGTTGTACATCTCTATTTTTATAGTAATGTTTCTTGTTTGTTTTGTGTACAATAAAGAGTATTGTATTGTATTGTTCTATACACTATTTTCTAAACTTCATAATATCTGCTTTGCTCACCAGATAGCGCAGACGTTCTCGGCCGGGTTCAGCATGACATGCAACATCGACCAGACGGTCCCGGCCAGCGACAGCAATGGCCTGGCTCTCGACCACATCACGGAAGTCAGGGCGCACTTCATACGAGACGATTTGCCCGTACCCTCTGAGGAGATCGAACAGTGAGTCTAACAGTCATAATCAACTTACAATCGTTTTCAATAACCTATCTATCGGTGGTTTGCCTTACTAGAGATAGACTTCTATGGAGCTTATGTCACGTTTCTATATCGAGTAGGACCAGTGACGTGCATTGCATATAAGCAATTAAGCAGTGCCTACCTCCTAAGATTTAATTAACTACTCCATCTTTAACTATTACTATAAATAAAATAAGCGTGTATGGCTATGATTTCTTTGGGTCAGAATCGCATTGAAATGGGCTTCAGCGTACAATTGAAAGGCGACATCGCTAGTGCCTGCCTACCTAGTCCGAAAACCAATGCACGCCATTGAGTAGGACAAACCGTCGATAGATTATTGAAAATGGCCGTAAGTCCATCGCAATGTGTCGCTGGACTTAGGATGTACAATCGGCCTTTCGCTTTCCGTATCCAGTATATCCTAGCTGCCTTCTTCAGGTGGACATAGCATTTCTTAAACTGTCTCGAAAGACAAAGGCAATACCTTGTGGCGGCATGTATCACGCCACATGACAACTACGCAGTACGACGATTGTATAGCAGACTACAGCGACAACAATGTCAGCTGCCAAATGAAATGTCACAAATCCTGCATCGCGGTATCGAGATCTGACACGGAGTTAGTATATATACAACTTCCCAACTTTAACCGTTGGGCAGTGGCCCGCTAGGCATAATACCCGCCTGATAGGAGGATCCTCCCTTTTCGTTGGAGGAACACCATACCTCGTGCCCCTACAGCATAAAACACACCCTGCTGCTGACCAACGAGGACCTAAAGCCACCATTTATTATGTGTTGTACTGACGCTGTTGTCACAAATCCAAACCCTCAGGCATTACCAATTAAGTTGTTGTTTTGCTTAGCCTTTTCCCAACTATGTTGGGGTCAGCTTCCAGTCTAACCAGATGCGGCTGAATACCAGTATTTTACACGGAGCGACTCCCATCAGACCTTCGCAACCCAGTTACAGGGCAATACTGATATCCTAAGGTTAGACCAGTTAAGGTTTAAGTTAAAATAGAGAAAGGTCATCATCCATAAAATGACTGTTCTTTATCCAACAACGTTTCATCGTTGCAAAACTTCATTTGATGAAGTTTAATTGACATGATTAATGCCCCATTCCTATAAACAAAAACGAATCGTTTTGTTTACCAATAGTAGATGTTTTTATTACCAAACTGGGCATATAAATAGACTCGTAAGCTAATTTTACCTGTGATTGCTACTTCCACATGGAGGGTCTACTATGCAAAGCTATGAGGTCTTTGCTTCATTATTGGTAAAGATACAAGAGTCCCAATTTTAACCAATAACGATTCGTAAATTATAGGAATCGGGCATATCGCCTTACAATATAAATGTACTAGAATTTTTGCGATATTAGTAACTTGTATTTAAACGGCAACAGAGTCTCAACTAACTTGCATCTCCCGCTTCCCTTCCAGGCTCCGCAGTGACACGGTCCTCCTGCGACAGATCCAGGATCGGCTGTGGGCGGAGCAGCTCGTGCTGCAGGACTTCACGACCGGCACCAGCCCGCAGGTGGTCGACGATGCGCAGACCGTCACCATCTACGTGCTGGTCGCGCTCACCGTGCTACTGGCATTCATGTGTCTGGTGCTGCTGATCACATTTATCATTAGGAGCAGGGCGTGAGTATGAGCAGTGCACAAACACACACACACACATCAGAGAAATGGAGAAATGCATACAGGCACTCGGCTACTGAATCACGGACACGGCTCTGACGATATGTATACCTACAACTTGCTTACCAAGCATTCTTCTTCTTTTCGCGTGGTTAGTGAATAACCTGGTGTCAGAGTTTATGCCGCCCATGGGCTTCTGACTTGGCTTCACATGCCATCGAGAAATATCTCTCAGGCATTTCCTCACGATGTTTTCCTTCGCCGTTTTTGAGGAAGTGATAATTATACAATACGCACATGAATCCGAAAAGTCAGAGGTGCGTCCCTTAGGTTCGAATTCGAGACCTATGACTTGACAGTCCGACGGTCACACCACTAGGCTATCACTGCCTTACCAAGCATTAACTGCGACACATATTTTTGGGAGAAACACCTGTATCGAGCAGGTCACTGTACAGATTTTACAACGTCTCCATTCAACCTCTGCCCTGCAGCTGAGGAAAGACCACTTCTTCCTCTACATTAGTATCATAAACAGCGTCTGAAGCATGCAAAGACCTATATATGGCAGTATACCTTAAAATCGGATTTTGTTAGTCCGAAGACTGTCGCTTCACGTCAAACCATATTTTAGATGTAGATCTGTAGACTGGTCGTGAGCTTGCTCATGAGTAAACGAAACTTTCTTTAAGCAACAGATCCTGGCTTCTGCCAAGGCAGTGTTACTACATATACATCGTTCTGCCTATCCTTTTCCCAACTACCTACATTGAGGTCAGCTTCCACTCTAACCAGATTCGGCTGTATACCAGTATTCTACACGGAGCGACTGCCATCAGACCTTCGCAACCTAGTTATTGGGTAATGCCGATATCTTAAGGTTAGACCGACTGTCAGACTTTCGGACTTCTGACTACCAGTAACGACTGTCATAGGTATGATACCCGGGACCGACGGTTTAACGTGCTCTCCGAGGTAAGGAGGGTCACCCACAACTACATACATGTATTTCGTAATTATTATTCTGTCTAAAAAAGTGTTTCCATATTTGTTCACAGGCTCAACCGTCGTCTTGAAGCTTTGTCCATGACAAAGTACGGCTCTGTAGACTCAGGACTGAACCGAGTAGGCCTTGCCGCGCCTGGAACTAACAAGCACGCCATAGAAGGCTCCAACCCCATTTGGAACGAGACTATCAAAGCACCTGATTTTGACGCTGTGAGGTGAGGCAATATTGTTACAAGTTATGAAGATAATTTAATATATAAATATACATATCATATATCATCATATCATACACTGGCCTGCAAAAATAAATATCACACTTTTAAAATTGCAATAACTTTTTAAGTACACAAGATATATTTTCGAAACAAAAAGGACTCAAAAAAGAGTTTAACTTTGTTACTATAGTTTCAAAGAAAGCTGTTAAAAATTGCTATAAAACGTTTTTTATTTTAAATCTCTAAATTCTATAGTTTAGAAAAAATTGAAATTTTAAAAGAGTGATACTTATTTTTGCAGGCCAGTGTATATACCTATATATCATCTATTTAAAGTAAAAACCAATTTGAGATCTCAAACTCTTTACTTTAACATCTATGAATTGAAGACCCTACTTCTATTAACCTCCTGGCTATGCTTCAAGAGGGGGCATTGGAAATTACGCAATATTAGATTTTATTTTTATCTAGGTAAATTGAGTCCAACGCATATGAAACTGATAATATCATACTACACCATACCATATCACGCACATGTCTAACCCAAAATATTATAGGAAACAGTTACCTCGATTAAAAAAAACCCAAACTTACCTCTAAGTTTCGTGATTTTTTAATATTATGTCGAAAATTAGTTTCACAAATATTTCCTACGGCTTTATACCTCCTCTTAAGCTCCGGCTACACGCTTCGTCTTGCCTGCGCAGTCCAATCTTTAGCAAGTCAACAATCGACGGTTAACATTCGTATACCATCCGGCATCGACGGTTAAGGTCTTAATGTGTATAAAACGGTTACCCATCTCATCAGCAGCGTAACCTCGCAGAGCAATCAATCCGCGTAGCATTGAGCACCGAATCCCTCAAACTCTTGCCTATGGTCTCACGTGTTATTTGTATTCGTTACAGCGATGTCTCCGACGATTCAGACCTGATCGGCATTGAAGACTTGCCGCAGTTTAGAAACGACTACTTCCCGCCAGGAGACGACAACTCTATGCAGGGCATCGTGACTGAAGACGTAAGATTTTATGGTATTTCTGGCAAACACATCAGCCCGAGGCGTTTACTGCTGAATGTAAACATCCTAGAATACTCCAATGAGCTGTAGAGACTTCGTGATAAAATATTGTTAAAGTATTTATTTACTGCTTTATAGATCTAGTGACGGCAAGCGCGACTGCTGATCGTGTGGTCCTGGGTTCGATCCCCATGTCGGCCAAAGTGTTAAGGAGTTCCTCATGGAGTTATACGTGGAGTTCCTCAGTAGCAGCCCGGAGTTTAGATTTGTGCCCGGTAGATGGCAATAGGCTCGCCTCCTATTACATGGGACAAACATAACGGCGAAATGAGGCTGTTATCTTTGACCAACCATGCGGGGATTTTAGGCGTGATGTTTTATTTGTTTTTTTTTATTGCAGCCTAATAACACAGTGGCACATCATGACAACAACTTTGGGTTCAACGCCAGTCCATTCGGACAAGAGTTTGGAAACAAGCCGTTCAGAAGATAGACGTGTAGCTGTATACAAAGTGGGGATGCTGTAATGATGAATGATACCACGTATACTGTGATGGGTTTTAGAACCGTGCACAAAAAAAAACATACTATATTTCAAGCATGTTATTTTCATAGAAGCATTTATTACTTAGGGGCCGTCCATTAATTAACCCCCCCCTCCCCTTTGGTGATACGTGGTGAGGTTTAAGACTAACCCCCTCCCGCCCCCACCCAAAATCACGTGTATTTTTAGTAGCTGCAAAGAATCTTACATTTTTTAGAATATTATCTTTAAATACAGGTCTAAAGTATAATCTAATTTTATTCTGAAATTAAGGATTGACTTAAAAATTAATACACGTGACGTCTTACTACACTCACATGATTAAAGGACGGTCCCTTACTTCATTTAATTTCATTACGGCATCCCCACTTTGTATGTACCTGTATGTAATGTAACTAAAATAATGTATTTATTTATGTATTACAAATAAATTAAATAAATTCAAACTGTAGATATAAGATTATACTCGTATTATGCAAGTGCATTTATTTGTATGATGTAATAAAAACCTGATAAAATACCGTATTCGTCTTTTGTCTTTTGATTTGTGGCTATGGAAGTAATAGGTAGGAACATTCGTAGTACGTCTCAGGCGGACGTGACCTACGAGGAATCGCTGTTGTAATAGGCAGAGGTTACCGCCAAACATGACGTAGAGCAGATCCGTACACTCAAGCAAGTCAGAAATCAAAATGGCTGCCATTCGGAGAGAAGGAGATTCGTATAACAAAAGGGGGTATTTTTGTCGAATAAACTGAATGTCTAACATGTCTGAAATTATCGGTAGTAGTAGTAGGTAGACTACTTTTTTATTTTATTACATTGAGGGTAGATTTGAAACTGAGTGACAAATGAAAATCAACAACTATTCCGCTTCATGTGTTCCTGGTACCTACCTACATAAGATGTTAGTCGTACCAGGCAATCATAAAACAATAGGTTTTGTAAGCTCATCGGCATGTTGGCTCTAGACAAATTCATTTTAAGACAGAGATAGACATATAAAGTTAACACTACTTTTTTAACCGACTTCCAAAAAGGAGGAGGTTACTATGTTCGTCTGTATGTATTTTTTTTTTTTTGTGTATTTTCATCGATATTTTCGCCAATTGTGAACCGATTTTAATGATTCTTTTTTTAATGGATAGAGTATACTTCGAAGTTGGTCCCATTTAAATTTGGTGAAGATCTGATGAAGAACTTCGGAGATAGACAATGGAACTCCTCAATGACGAACAGTACGCATATTGTGATGATATGATTATGTTACGACTACGAGCAGCGTCTTTAGTAGGTCCAACCAAGTTTTATTAAAGCCACTAAAATGAAAAAAAATAAAAACTTTTTTACAAAAAAATTAAACCGACTTCAAAAAAGAATAAAATAATTACCATATAAAATTAACAGTTTCAGAAGACGGTGCCTTCAATTTGGTTGAGCGTGGATCAGCACCGACTTCTGAAACTGTTAATTTTATATGGTAATTATTTTATTCTTTTTTGAAGTCGGTTTAATTTTTTTGTAAAAAAGTTTTTATTAATTTTATTACACTGAGGGTCGATTTTAAACTATGTGACAAATGAAAATCAACAACTATTCCGCTTCATGTGTTCCTGGTACCTACATATAGATGTTAGTCGTACCAGGCAATCATAAAACAATAGGTTTTGTAAGCTCATTGGCGTGTTGTCTCTAGACAAATTCATTTTAAGACAGAGATAGACATATTACTCCGGCCAAAATGGGACAGGGACCAAGGTGACTGGTCGACACTTCGCCTGACCCGAAAGATAGCCTTTACTTTGGCAAAAGGATCAGCATTGCCTTATACAACGTGGCAATGCTTCCAGTCTTCTGGGCACGTTACCAGTTGACAGGGATGCGGAGGAATATTATATAATAATGCCGTCTTTTAGTTTATAATTTTATAGTAGGATAGGTATATTTTTCTTTACATGTGTATTATACAAGGTTAATCGGAAAGGGGGTACTAAGCCGCGAGCCACTTAAAGTATCACTGATGACTATTATAAAGCAAGTATTAAAATTTTATAATTTTTATTTGCATGCAAAAAGATTTTTATTTTAGTTTATTAAAAAAAAACATACCTGCTTTAGTTATGAATTCAGAAAATTATGTTTCTAATCCGTGACCCTAAATATGACCTAAATAGTAAACACAGCTGATCATAGCTATGGACAGATAGATTTTAGCATATTTTTTACGAAATCTTTGTACCTAAAGCTATTTCTCTTAAACTAACAAGTTTTGAGGAAAGTTGTAGAACAAAAGTTATCCCTTATTATAGGTACTTTATCACCCTTTCGGCGTAATACCCCCTTTCCGACTAACCTTGTATAATTAGGCACCAAAATTATAAAAATATATTGAAAACATGAAGGTATTAAGGTATCAGGTAGAGATGGAGAACATACCTACTATGAACAACTACTGCAAATCAAAACAATTGGCCTCGAATATTAACTTTGGAATTTTGTCTCTTTCTAAATACCCTATATACAGGTTATAAACGAAATCATCTAATTTTCCTTCAAACCTCGTGATGTACTTCTGACATAGATTAAACCTGAACGGGATACCTACTTATGAATTGCACGGCTATTGTTCGCCGCGCGGTCATTGTTTACTTCTTGTAATTTTTTTTACTGAATCCAAATGTATCCCGTTCAGGGTTAATCTATGTCAGCAGTACATCACGAGGTTTGAAGGAATTGCATGATTTCGTTTACACCCTGTAGGAACAGATAGATTTCCAAACTAAATATTCTATCTTTTTCTAAGTAGGATACAATCAATCAATCAAATTTATTTCGGACAAGGTACATTCATATTTTAGTAAAGTATAGAGAGAGACGGAATTCCAAACTAAATATTCAAGGCCAAATGTATCTTGCTCTCCATTTTTACCTATACCTTCATGATTGAAAATAAAAGAACAAAATTAATTAACTCTGTGCAAAGAACAAATGAAATGACAAAATAGATCAGCTATAGTGTCATGTAGTTGTTGATAACCTCAATATTATAAGAGTACAAAATCTCGATAAGGAAGTGTTGCGAGTCCTGCCGCCTGTGTCCACTACTTTCTATCAAATCGTGTTGGATTAAAACAGAAAAAATGCCGCGCAAGAAACACTTCTGTGATTTGGATTTGGGTAATGAAATAGAACCGGCCCATATTACTTCTTGAAACTGTCCCCGATGTTAATATAGACTGGTTCTGAGTTTATTAAGTGGCATGGTAATTTTAGTCACTGTAACCGGAAGATTGATGTAATAAAAATGGTTGCTCTCAGCAATTGGCTATCCAGTGTCTGTTGTTCTTCCTGCAGACGATGCTGATTACAGATTATATTGATTAAATCCCCTAAAACGACATCGTCTGTACTGCAAGGCAGCGTTCCCTCAGCTTAAGCTTGGTACCTGTGCCTTAGCAAGTATGCTGTCCCACTAAATGACGAAACCAGTTCATCCCTCTTGTAAAGCTAGTCGCATATACTTGACAAACAAAAACCTTTTACTCAAGGTTCTAACAGTATGTTACCAAAAAAGAAAACTGCGTGCGGCCGCGCATTGCGCAACTTGACGAAGCTGGGCCAGCTCAGCATGCGTCACCCGGACACGTTCAAGTACTTCCGCAGCTACTCGGCCGTGGTCGCTGAACGACAGAGACAGCTGCTGGAGGAAGGAGGACGAGTGATACATCCTCTCAGCATTCTTAAGTACCTACTTATTTTGAAGCTCTATTACCTGCTTGAATTTTGTTTTACCCGTAGTTCTACTCGTACTTACACCTATTATAGTCAATGTGTAGCAAAACCTTCAAAGCCGACACCACTGGAATTTATTGTTGTGATAGAAAATTAATTTTATATTAATTTCAAAATATGATCCTCACAGCATTACCTACCAGAGTATACGATGAGATATAGGTACCTAGGTACTATACTTAGATACGAGACTATGTACGTATTTACCAAATTTATTATTATTTCAGTATGTTCTGGATGTCCTTCATGATATTCGTCAATCTCGGGCACATGACCATGTCAACCCTTCGCCTGTTCTTCATCCTGCAGCCATTGCAGAGTCTGAATAATATTCACTTTCTAGATCTGGCACTGTTAGGTCCCTACGCGATATGCATCATAGACATCGTCATGAAACTCAATACAGGTTATATCGACAAGAAGTATGCCCAAATCGTCATGACGAGGAAATCGATCTTCTGGTAAAGTTTTTATAACGTTATGCATAATAATCAAGTCACTTTATTTAAGTAAGAATATTGTGAGGTTTTTCACATAAACTGAAAAAAGCTCAATTTTATAATGTGCTCAGCATATTATCACGACATGAGCCACTTTAGAGGCCGGCGCATTGGGTGGTCATAGTAAAGCAAATTCTCTGCAGTATGCTTTTATTCCGTACGTACCTAATCTCTACGTCATCTTCTACGCAACCCAAAGGCTTGTTCTTTGTCAGAATCCAAACGTGACCGTTATATTTGCTGATAATCTGAAAAAGTACAAGGCGTGGCACATCACACGTTTCTGGGTACCTACTTCAAAGTGGAACACAATTTACTAAACCTCACGAGTTATTTCAGCCGCTACCTCCGTCGCTGGCTCCTCCTGGACATAGCGACAAGCTTACCCATCGCGATCATCCTGATGTACCGTGACTGTCAACCTCGGTTCGTACTCATTGGGCACCTCTTACCAATACTCAGAACGACCAGGATCTATACCGTTTCCGTTGACATGAAGAAAACTATGAGGGTACGTCTAGACCTTGAAGTATAGTATTTTCTGTGTTACGTAATAGTTAATACCATCTTGGCCAGCAGTGGCGGTACGAGGTCGCTCGGGCCTAAAATGCCTCACGTTAAGAACACATGTTTACTTCTTGTAATTATTTTTTTCAAGAAGTAAGCAGAAAGTACAATACATACAAACGTACAAAAATACATCACCCTGTAAGTCAGAAGGTGAACGTTTAGCGCACCATGTGTCTTAATAGTAAAGACCGCAACTTGAAACGAGGCCGGGATCAGGCGGCAGAGAGCTCAATACAGTCATTTTCATAGCAAAATTTCACATTTTCTCAAAAATAACTCCCAAAATACGAGAGATAACAAGAAATCTGTCAGAAAAAGTTTAGACGGCATTTGATAAGTTCTATATAATACGATGGCATTATTAGTTTTTCTAATATCGACTTTTTTTTTCGGTGATGCCTATGTCCAACCTCTCCCATTACATTCGTTCCATTGTGCGGCGCGACGTTTTTTAGACGTGTCGTTTCTTTCTGTTCATAATTTCATAGTTGCATTCAACTAGTTCATTGATAGACGGTCGACCTTTAGTTCGTTAAAGGGACATCGACGGTTGATTTAACAAGTTCGAATCAACGGCCATCGCTAGTAGAAATCTATTAAATTCAATGAATGAATTGAAATATGAACTTATTTTTGGAAAAAGATAGGTATAATGTGTGGTATAAAAACTATACCAATCAATTCTCCTTGTGATTCTAAACGAACGTAGTTTTACTTCAAAATAATAACCTTGTCTACTTAATGTTCAATTGCGTCCAGATATTCACAGAGTCGTACATCGTCCATGGTATGGTGCGCATCGCCGTATTCTTCGTGTTGACGATCCACTGGTGCAGCTGTCTCGTGTACTGCCCAGCCGTCATCATCTATTACTGTCAGTCACATTTTCATTTTTATCACTATTGTTACTTTAGCTACTTTCATTGTATGGCTTCTCTTCCTTCTGTATTTGCTTTTAGCAAATAGAAACTATTCTTTGTGTGTAACAAATAACAACGGTCAAGCATGGCACGAGAATCTTAATCGTCAAGTGCTGCTAGTGGCGGTCTATTCCTAAAGGTGTTTCACGACAACTAAAAACTTCCATCAGCTGCAATATTGACCGCAAAATAAGAGTGAAAATATTCATCAAGCACTCTCATTAAGCATTCTCGTCTTCGAAAACTATTTGTCACCGGCTTGCAAAAAGTTATATGCAAGACACCCAACACTTTGTAGTGGCTTCGTTCTAATATTTTTATCAGGCAAAAAGAAGATGACGCTATAATATTTCAACTGTCTTTTCTCGTTCAGGGACAGGCGAAATGCCGACTACCTACAACTACTACATACGCATCCAGGGTTCATCAAACCTGTTACACCACGACATATACATTCGTTACAATAAAGCTATGGTCATAGCTATCTCCTCGTTTGTCGGTAAGGATAAAAACTCTATTATTAATGTTACCAGAAATGAAAAGATTAATGTTTGTCTGATGGACAACTTGCCATGCTAGTTTTCGCAACGAGAGCGTACGCCGACATGCATAATATGGGCGCGCTCATGTCATGCCATCAATTAGATTTATATTAATTTACTACAATACCATCTAGTGAATCTTTGATATATTATTCTGAAGTTAACTAGTTTATTGGCTTTCCACAGTTTATAAAATTAATTATTTATTATTATTTATTATTTAATTATTTATTATTATATTCGGCGGTGATGTTCGCCACACACCACGTCAAATGTTCTCACGGGGCGAAAAGCGAGCTGCAGAATGTCGCTTCGCTACGTTGAATGTTCAGGGAGGTATAAAAGAAAAGATAGATGAAGTTTGTGAGCTGATGAATGAAAAAAGAATAGATGCGCTTTGTGTGAATGAGACGAAAAGAAAGGGAGTGGACATATCCAAACACGGTTCCCTGACCGCAATTTGGTCTGGTGTCCCAGAGACAGATAGGGCTTGTCAGGGTGTGGGGATTGTCCTTTCAGAACGGATGATGAAATGTATAAAAGATTATGCGTGTGTAAGTCCCAGAATCCTATGGATCAAAGCCAAGGTGGGTTTGAACCATATTTTCATGATATGTGTTTATGCACCCGACATGGGAAGCCCACTTTCGGAGAGAGATGCATTCTGGGATAGTATAAGAGGTATTGTGAATGAGTGTAGAATAAATGAGAAGATTGTTATGCTTGGTGATTTCAATGGTTGGGTAGGTGTGAAGAGGAAAGGTTATGAAAGTACACTAGGTGCGTTTGGGGATAAAAGGGTGAATGAGAATGGAATGAGTTTGTTAGAAATATGCGTGGAGAAGAATCTTTCTATAATGAACACTATGTTTAATCATAGAGAGATTCACATGTATACGTGGGAAAGGCAAGATAGTAGAAGCATGATTGACTTTGTGGTTGTTGATGAAAGACTGAAGAGTAAGGTCACAGATACAAGAGTGTATCGGGGTGCCAATGTGGGGACCGACCATTATCTTGTCATGTGCCGGATACATGGTCTGTTTAAGCGTTGGTGCCATCGGGTTCGGGTTCCTGTGACTGCACTTGAGAGAATAAAAGTAGAAAGGTTGCAAGAATTAAAAGTGAAAGAGGAATATAAGAGGGAAGTAAAAGAGAAGACGAATGAGATTTTAGAAGGAATGAATGATTATAGTTTAGAAGAAGCATGGAATGTTGTAAAAAACAGCATGGTGCAAGTGGCCACAAAAGTATGCGGTGTGGCGAAGAGGAAAAATAACAGGAGAACGAATGATTGTTGGATAGATGATGAAGTTAAAGAGGTCGTACGGAAGAAGAAAGAAGCTTGGCTTAATTTATTAGCCTTTAAAGCTAGAATAAGAATGAATCAGGCAACGAGTATGACTGACGATTTGGAAAGAGTGAAGAAAAGATACACCGAAATAAAGGCGGAAGTAAAAGAGATAGTAAAGATGAAGAAGAATGAAATGGAAGATAAGTATAATAGGAAGTTCTCCGACAACTTCAGGGTCAATGTTAAGCTGTTCTGGCAACAAGTAAGATTGGCTCGTGGAGTTTCGGGGACATCAAATATGAATATAGTTAGAGGAGGAGATGGATGCTTGTTAAGTGAAGAATGCAAGGTGTTGGAACGCTGGAAGGTATATTTTGAAAGTTTATTTAGTTGGCAGGATAGTGTGCAAAGAGTGGGTAACTGGGCGGAAGCGAGTGAGTCAGACATTGACTTGGATGAAGATGAGGAAAATCTGATTGAAATGGATGAAATCGTGAAAGCGCTGAAATGTATGAAAGTTGGAAAAGCTGCTGGATATGACAGAGTGTCTGTCGAAATGCTTAAGGGCGGTGACGGGGTGGTAGCAAGCCTGCTGTACCGGATCTTTAATATGTGTTGGAGATTCGGCCAAGTGCCGGGCGACTGGTGTAAAGCTGTAATCGTACCACTATATAAGGGAAAAGGTTCACAGCAGGAGTGTAAAAACTACCGCGGCATTAGTCTTTTGAGTGTGGTCGGCAAACTATATGCGAAAGTTTTAATTAACAGAGTGATAAGAATAACAGATGAGAAAGTATGGGATGTTCAGGCAGGGTTCAGAGAGGGCATGGGCTGTATGGATCAGATCTTCTCCTTGAGGTGCATAGCCGAAAAACATCTGGCAAAGCACAAGAAAGTGTACTGCGCTTTCATTGATTTGGAGAAGGCCTATGATAGTGTGTGGAGGGAAGAATTGTGGTCGACACTATCTTTGTACGGGGTGGACTGGCGCTTGATACGGGCACTGAAATCGCTGTACAGGGATTCCAGTGCTTGTATTAGGATAAATGGGGCGTTCACAGACTGGTTTGGCATCTCCAGAGGTGTTAGACAGGGTTGTGTAGCGTCTCCATGGCTGTTCAACCTATACATGGATAGTTGTTTGACAGATTTAAAAGGGAGTGAGTGTGGATTGAAAATGAATGAGTTGCCTGTCAAATGTCTTCTCTACGCAGATGATCAAGTTTTGCTTGCATCGTCGGCGGAAGAGTTGCAAGACATGGTAACTATGATGAATGGAGCATATAATATGAAAGGGATGAAAATTAATGTAAGCAAGACGAAAGTAATGGTTTTTGAAAGAGATGCAGATGTATGTGAGTGTAAAGTAAAGATAGGAGATGAAAGTATTGAACAGGTGAATGAGTTTGTTTATTTGGGAAGCATGTTTACAAGAGATGGTAAGATTGACGAAGATGTGGAAAGGAGAGCAAATGCGGGAAATAAAGTAAATGGTGCTTTGCATGCGGTTGTGGCTAGCCGGTCGATGTCCAAAAAGGCACGACTGGCTGTCCATAATGGTGTGTTGGTGCCTACGCTTATGTATGGAAGTGAATGTTGGTCGTGGCAGAAGAGGCATGAAAGTAGAATAAATGCCGTGGAAATGCGTTCCTTGCGAAGTATGTGCGGTGTAACTTTGAATGATAGATTGAGAAATGAAGAGATTAGACAAAGTTGCGGTTTAAAAGATGATGTAGTGACAAAAATTGAAAGGAGTATGCTTAGGTGGTTTGGCCATGTTGAGAGAATGAGTGAACGGCGATTAACAAAAGAAATTTATAAGGCGGATGTTAATGGGAACGCCGGTAGAGGACGTCCTAGAAGAACATACATCGATGTTATTGGTGATGTTCTTCACAAAGGTCAGGTGCGTAGTACTCTCAACCGGCGTGCGTGTATGACAAGATGTATGAATGTGGATGAAGCGAAAGGGGTATGTAAGAGTCGTAGCATGTGGCGTTCTATAGTTTCTGCCTACCCCCATGGGAAAAAGGCGTGAGTTTATGTATGTATGTATGTATGTATTTATTATTAAATTGTTTATCACAAATAAAAGAATAGTACATTATGATATAAGTGTGCTATGTTGGTCATTACATTCGAGGCGGTAGTATGTGCGGGAGCCGCAGGCGAGTGCGATAAGGGAGCCGAGAGTGTAATGATCAATGCACACGCGTTTCATACAACGTTTTCCATACTTATATCATTAATCTGTGGTAAAATCACTAGTGCGGTAATGTAAAATAAAAAGCAATGTCTAATATTCTGCATTATTAACCTAAAAGCGGTGCAATAAGAGCCACTTTACGAGCAAGTGTGTTGAAAATATTGTTACCAACTAATATTTTAATGAGATTAAAAGTTAATTATTGTTTTTGGTGCCTTTGTTGATGTCTATGAATATAGTAATTATAGTTTTGGCGCCAATTCCACCTAATTCTTGATCATATTTGAAATATTTGGAAGTTTGGTTTTCTGTTCTAAAACTTTATACTAAATTGAAATTAATATTGTTCCTCTGGTTATAGCCCATTAATACTTAGTATGAGTCACGAGTGTTGATATGTACTTACACACGCGCGGAGCTAAATGTCTCGTACCCCAAGATAGATATAGATCGCAGCAAGTAAGAAGCAGAAAAATCCTACATTCAGAATTGAGAGACTCCTTCGTTAATACCTTTCTTGTTATTTTCAGGGACCGGCTACTCAATGTTCCGATCTTCTGAACCAGAAGAGATTCTGATTCACGCTTTTATAATCTTCTACGCAGCAATGTTCATGGTATACAGTTTAGGTAATATCTCCAATTTATGACGACATGTAGGTAATAAAATAACAACCTCGTTGGTTTACTGGTGGCAAACGCGACTGCTGATCGTGGGGTCCTGGGTTCGATCCCTAAGTCGGGCAAAGGGTTATTGTTATTGGGTTTTTCCGTGTGGAATTCCTTAGTAGCAGCCCGGAGTTTGAACTTGTGCCCGGTTCATGGCAATTGGCTCGCCTTCTATTACATGGGACTTAAACATAACGGTGAAAATGAAGGTGTTACTATACACCTCTGCTTAACCCTTCGTTATAACATAACGTATAACATCCTGCCTGTATTCCCACAGACGTGTTGTTATGCGTTATGTTATTACGACATATTATAAAATCAAGGCCCATTCGTGTCTGTTTGCATTTTCAGAATAATCTCACAAACAACTGAACTACCTAACTTTGATTCGGTTTTCACCAATCTATGAGTATAAATACCTGGAAATATAATTATTAATCAAAAAAAAATATTTTTGTTAATCTTAGTGTTCCTGTTCAAGAGTTACCTCACGATGTTTGCGTCCACGGTGCGGTACCAAGGACTAATGAATCAGGTCGAGGTAAGTCGGTCTCTATTGATACCCACCGTCAAACTCAATAGGAACTCGCATGATTATTATTAATTAGCTGTACCCTCGCAGCTCCGCCCGCGTAATAGTACATTATGATACAAGTGTGCAATGTTGGCGATCACACTTGATGTGATATTATGCGCGAGCCGCAGACGAGCGCGATAAGGGAGCCGAGAGTGTAATGATCAATGCATACGCGTTTCATACGACGTTTTTCAACACACTTGCGAGGAAAAATACAGATTTTAGGTATATAATACAACAATACTACTACAACAACACTAACAAACTAAGTTGGTTATTTTGATAAGTATTTGTGAAAAATGGCGTGAAATAAGAAATTCACGCGCCATTTTTCACAAATACTTTTGTATTAGATACCTAAAGCTAAAAAAAAGCTAAAAACCAACCTAAAAAAGTCGTACGAAGCGCGTGTGCATTACACTTTCGGCTCCCTTATCGCGCTCACTTGCGACTCGCGCGCATCATGCCGCCTCAAGTGTAATGACCAACATAGCACACTTGTATCATAATGTACTATAACTGCCTCAAAGTCAAAGTCAAAGTCAAAAGTCAAAATCAAAGTTTTTTATTTCAAATAGACCAGACTTCAGGCACTTTTAAAACGTCAAAACTAGGTGCACGATTCCAAAAGGTAGGTTCTATGGAGAAGAGCCGGCAAGAAACTCCATGAATACTCTTTTCAAAATAGTAGTTCATTACAATTCCATTACAGTAGTGTGAGAAATAGAATGAGGATAATGCAGGTTAATGTAACAAATAAACTCACATAAGAGTAACAAATAGAAAAATATGCCTTCTAGGATTGCCATAGCAGTTAAGGGCTGACCAGTCCCGACAGATGGCACCCGTTCACGAGCATGACGTGCACATCCGCATCAGTCAGCTCAACCATATTATAGGGAACTCAACGACCGGATAAACAACGCCACCATTAGCAAGACATTTAAGTGAGCATGACAGACTCATACTCATACTCATACCAGACAATAGGCAGTAATATGATATGATTTTATGCGTATCACTAATAGCTGCATGCTGCATAGCTGCACCTCGTTCGTCTAGTGGTGGCAAGCGCGACTGCTGACTGATCGTGAGGTCGTGGGTTCGATCTCCAGGTCGGGCAAAGTATTATTGGGTTTTTCCCAGTAGAATTCATCAGTAGCAGCCCTGAGTTTAGATTTGTACATGGGACTTAAACATAACGGCGAAATGAGGGTGTTACTATACAGCTCCGCCCAAACCTTTCGGGGAATACTGGCGTGATGATACGTTATATTTTTCTTACCAGGAATACATGCAATACAAACAGTTCCCACCTGCTCTTATGAAGCGAGTCCGTATGTTCTACGAGTACAGGTACCAGGAGCGATACTTCAAAGAGGATTCCGACCTCGACTGCCTGTCAGGTAAAATATTGATATAAATTTAATGCTCCCTTTCATTATCAGCTCGTAGACGATCACGGCTGATCGTAATCCTCCTACTAGACCGCTATTTGAAAGTTCGGGAGGAGTATCTATAATAACTACCTTTTTTTATCGTTGGAAAATCCTCATGGATGTCCCTCGCCCGGGGAAGGCGACGGGGTCTGCCGGACTCTTACCGGCTAAAAACCAACGGTGTTTCTCCTCTTGACCGTCCGACCGGGACGCGGGATTCGCAAAAGCATGCACCGCAACCCCGGCAGGTCCCGGTCCGCCAGCCATTGGCGGACCTCTCCTCTTTGGAACCTTGCCCCACGTCCTCCTGATAGGCGCGCGCGGAACACTGCACACCGCCTTCTCGGGCCTGTTACTGGTCGCCCCTTCCGTGAGATAGGCCCCTACAATGCGGCGGACGTAGGTCGGCACCCGATGGTATTCGAGTGACGCCCTAATGCAACTCCAGGGCAAGGTGTTGAAGGCGATGGCGATGTCGAGAGACACCGCCAAGACGACCTCGCCCCGGGCGACTGTTTCCTCCGCCTGAGCCCTCACGCGCATGGTTGCGTCCACGGTAGACAGCCCCCAAATTACAATAGACAGCCCCCAATTTACAATAGATAACCCCTAAATTACAATAGACAGCCCCTAAATCACAATAGACAGCCCCCAAATTCGCCCACCCTTCACCGTTTCCTAGTGTTTGTGCTGAGAAGCAGAAGCAACGCCACAAACTCCCGACAGCACATCTCTGTTTGCCAGACGGGCTGGATCTTGGGCCGGATCTGGCCCGAGATTAGTATGAAACAAACTTATGAAACTGACTTGATGAACCTGATTCTTTATTCAGAGGAGCTTCGCAACGAGATCGCTCTGCACACTTGTCGCACAATAATCAAAGTGAAGCTGTTTGAAGACATGCCAGCGAGCGTGGTGGGCACGATCCTCGGCTGTCTGCGGCCCGAAGTGTACTTGGCCAACGACCTCGTAGTGCGAGCCGGGGACATCGGCGACTGCATGTACTTCATAGCGACAGGAACTGTGGCTGTGTACTCGTTGAAAGGCGTTGAGGTAAGGGTATTTTTTTGTTTTAGGTTGGCAAATAAGCTGACGGCCCAACTGATGGTAAGTGGTTACCGCCGTCTGTCTGCAGCTTGCTCATGCGATGCCAGCCCTGAGACAAATATGAAAAGTTACATGTGTCTGTAATTTCACCAGCACCCATACCCCCCGGTATACAGCAATGCTGGCGATAGAAATAGATTTGTTGGTTGTACTTCCCAGGACGAACTCATTCTCAACGAGGACTGTAGTACCTAACCAACTGTTAAAACGTTGATGTTGTAGGTGCTTAAGAGAATACCAAATAACAATAGACAAAAGAGGGTCATGGAAGAATTATTTTTTCTTTGTAGGAGTTAAAACGGTTTGATAAATGTCCGAGCCTCATAGAAGACTAAAATATTTTGAATAGCAGGGTACTAAAATATATTATCGAGTCGACGATGAAGTATTTAGGACTCGTCCTCGATAGCCGGTGGAACTTTGGGCCCCATTTTCGGCAGCTTATGCCGAAACTGATGGGCGCCGCGGCTGCTCTTTCACGGCTGCTGCCCAATCTAGGAGGACCCAACACCTCCTGCCGGAGGCTCTACGCGGGGATCGTACGGTCCATGGCCCTTTACGGGTCGCCAATTTGGGCGGACACCCTGACGGCCCGTAACGCCGCTATCCTGCGGAGACCGCAACGGGCGATGGCCGTCAGGGTGATAAGGGGATACCGTACGATCTCCTTCGAGGCGGCGAGCCTCTTAGCCGGATCCGTACCCTGGGATCTGGAGGCAAGAGCCCTCGCGCTGAGATATCGTCAGCGCGAGGAGACGCCTGAGCGGAGCGAGCTCCGCCAGATCCTAGTGACTAAGTGGGGGGAACGACTTGCGCAACCCAGCGCAGGGCACGCCACAATAGCGGCGGTAAGACCCGTCATGGAGGAGTGGCTGGAGAGGCGGCATGGCGCCCTCAGCTTCCGGCTGACGCAGGTACTCTCGGGACACGGTTGTTTCGGGAAGTACCTGTGTCGTATAGGCCGGGAGCAGACGCCCGGATGTCACCACTGCGACTGCCCCGAGGACACGGCACTGCACACGCTGCAGGCGTGTCCAGCTTGGGGATCGCAGCGCCGCGAACTAGTCGCGGTGGTCGGCGGTGACCTCTCGCTTCCGGCCGTGGTTGTGTCCATGGTCGGAAGCGAGAGTGCGTGGGAAGCCATGGCCTCCTTTTGCGAGGGGGTGATGGCGACTAAGGAGGAAGCGGAGAGGGAGCGGTGTGCTCTCCTCCCTTCCCGCGCCAGACGCACCGGGCGCCGGAGGGCGCGCGTACGCGACGATCTCCAGCCAGCATAGTGTGTGGCCTGCGGGCGGTGGGTTAGGGGACCCGCCGCCCGACCAGTAACAGGCCCGAGAAGGCGGCGCGCTGTGTTCCGTGCGCGCTTCTCAGGAGGAAGGTCCGCCGAGGGTTGGCGGACCGGGACCTGCCGGGGTTGCGGTGCATGCTTTGCGAATCCCGCGACCCTGGCCGAACGGTCAGGAGAAGGAGCACCGTTGGTTTTTAGCCGGTAAGAGTCCGGCAGACCCCCTCGCCTTCACCGGGCGAGGGACATCCATGAAGATTTTCCAACGAAAAAAAAAAAAAAAAAAAAAAAAAAAAGGGTACTAAAATATTCTATTTGTCTGTCTCGTCTGTCTTATGCGATTTAAACAGAAATAGGTGTAGTCAGTGATTACGTGTAGGTACCGGTAAACCGGGGTTACTTTGAATCCTAGGGTAACTTTGATAAAAAAATCGTTTCGTAATAAAACTCAAATTCTACGAATACTGAACACATTCTTCCGATTATTTTTTTACGATTCGCAGCATTGAATGTCACTGTTAGCGTGTGATTAGTCGCAGTTGGTGGATCCTTGCTGGTTGAAGAAAAATTTTATTAAAAATATTTCGGTAGTAGTTTTGTGTAATTATTTATTCCTTATTGGGGTTACTTTCAAATTCCTTAGAAAAAAAGGGAGGTATCAAATTTAATCATAGTTTAACATTTATCCCAACTTTTTTTTTTCTCAAGTAATAACAAAAATTATAATTTTATTTAAGAAGTAGTTATCAAAAACTAAATCGATACTTGCATTTTTTTTGTTTTTTTTTTGCTCTCATATTTCAAGAGAAAAATACAATTCAATTTTGAAATTGATCAAAGTAACCCCGGTTTAGGTACCTACCTTTTTTTATCGTTGGTAAGTCCTCTTGGATGTCCCTCACCCGGGGAAGGCGAGGGGGTCTGCCGGACTCTTACTGGCTAAAAACCAACGGTGTCCCTCCTTCTAACCTAAGGCCGGGGTCACGGGATTCGCTATTGCATGCACCGCGACCCCAGCAGGTCTTGGTCCACCAGTTTCGTCTGGTGGACCTCTCCAGCGGTGGGACAATTTTTCCCCTGCCCCACTTCCTTGTGTTACTGGTCGGGCGACGGGTAGTCAGATAACCGGGTGAATTTAATCAGTAAATGTTTTTAAAATATTTTTGCGCTCGTCTCTTTCTCTTTCAAAATATTCATTTACTCTCATAAGAATTTCCCGAACACGACTGTTTAGCACATCTCGCCTTTTAGCACTAACTTTGGTCACAAAGTAGATACCTAACATAAAGAAAAACAATGCAAACTATATAACCTCCATAGCTTTGACAGTTGACATCAAAAGGCACACCATTCTAAAAGGTCCTAACAGAATTTGGAACGAGTAGTACCCTATATTGATCTGTTGCCATTTTCATATTGTTCTTCTGCCTTAATCATCCGCTTGATGTAGACCTCCCTATAATCTCGCGCAGGGTGTGCCGGATACACTTATTAAGCATCTTCACTCAAGGAGGCTCTTTTACCTACTACGGGCTCTCCAACACGTAGGTACCTACGTACCATAGGGCCTATATTTAGCCTCTGTTCCACTGCCAGGTGTGTCACCTGGAGGACGGCACGCACTTCGGAGAGGTGGCGCTGCTCATGAAGGATAGCAAGCGCGTGGCCACCGTGGTCGCCGTCGAGACCACGCAGCTGTACCGGCTCGACGCACATGACTTCAAGTGCGATACTTTATTATAGATCTATAGACAATACAAAAACTTGTTCCTTGAACCGTAACCACGCACGACACATTGTGCAGTAGTCAAGCGGTCAGCCACTGCGCCACTTGAGCCGTCATTTCTGCTTTTAGCAGCCTATAGATAGGTATGATCGTATAGTCCCAGTCGCCCCCACATGGATTGCCACCAGGTGGCAATTGGGAAAAAATAAACCGTTGCCACCGGGTGGCGACTGGGACTTTATTGCCCCCACTTCAAATCGCTGTAATGCATGTTTTGGAGACTTGGCACCATTAATTAAAGGTCTGGGATCTTTTGTACACAAGGCATCCCAAAATCAGATGATATCGGCATTCATATAAATTACTGTGATGGTAGCAAGCATGACCGCTGGCTGATCTCATTGCCTAGCATCGTTTGTGCCCTATAAACCAAGTTGTACTTACAAATAAAATAAATCACGTATTTTGTCGCCACTATCATTATTACATGACTTCCTTCTCCAGTCGTTTCATGTTGACCCACACAACTCTGTATGAACGCATCGAGGCGCTGGCGTCGAAGCGTATGAATGAGACTGTACTGCTGGACGACGAGTTCCACCACATTCGTCAGTCCAATTCAGATGAACAGTCAATTTTAGATACTTAATGGAATAATTGACATGATGCTATTGTTTATTCTAACATAATAATTTTTATGAGGGTATTTCATAGATTCAGTTAACATAATATTTAAGAAAAGTTTCAATTTAAGTTCCTACACTGTAGTATTTATGATTTAAGAATTATTATTATATACTGTTAAGGATTTACAATAAGTAATAACTTGGAACTTAGGTACTTGAGTACCTAACAAATTATTTACATGTTTGTAGCTAAACTTGCCTAATTGATTTCATTAGCAGTAAAACTTGATGGTAATAAAGATTTGGAAGTGATAAATAAAAACATTGTTTTCTTAGATATAAAATTTATGAATATAAACAAACATTTGGTCAAACAGAACCAACCTTCGTGCCAACCACGCTCGGAATGCTATACATAGCTTACAAACTAACATTTAAAAAGATATCACACGAAGATGCCAACCCACAATAGCAGGAAGAGAATTCCAAATCCTGAGAATAGCGAGGCGACCAGTGACAACAATAGCTCTTTAAACAGGTCTCTTGATAGTTTAGTGCTAGTGACTTCATAGACGAAGAACCACGCAGTAAAGAAGATGCCGATGCCGAGGAGAAGCAGTGTGAGGTGAGGAAACACTGCCGGGTTGATCGGCGACGTGTAGCGAACCATCGACTCTATTTCCAACTGAAATTACAATGAGAATCTGTGATATCAGTTTGCAAATGACCTAAAAGTAACAAGCAAATTAAAATATGCATGTACTTACGCTCATTTTAGTAGTTTTTCTTTACTTTTTTATGAAGAATTGAAAAAATATTACACGATGCTAAACACTGACACAAGTGGGATACGTCATGTCATACGTCAGTCAAGCAATTTGCCGGCAATAGACAAATTCCAACCAAATCAACCCAATGTAAAATCAGTCAATCACCAAAAAGTCACTAATCACTTCCAAAATGTCATAAATATCATCATGTTTTTTTAATATTTTCTATAGAAATATTTTAAATGTAAATTAAGACGAGTCAATGCATATAAATAAGAACTCGACTAAATTCAAATCGGCCTCTTGTCAACATCATTATTTTACTATTGACAGCCTTGTTTTGTAGTCGAACAGTATATTATCTTTCGTAGCATCTCTAATTCTCTATAATATAGTTTGTGGTTGCAGAAGTTGTTAGACAGAATTGCCAACTTAACGGATTTCCCGTCAGATCTAGCGGATTAGGAAGAGGTAAAAACAGGATAAAAAATTTCTAACAGCTGACAGATTTTTTAACGGAATTTTTACGTTATTCATCCAACCGTGTCTATTTTTTTTTAACTACTGTAGAACTCTTTTTGCTAGATTTATGAACGCATTTTATTTCTGTCATGTCTATGGACACTAAGACCACTATTTTTTCATCGAAGAGCGAGGGAAACATCTAAAAAAAAAAAGTGATCTGTAAAGTCGGTTTACGGACGATAGTTTAACGTGACAACGTCATAACAAAACATCGTGCCTCTCTATCACTTGTTCCGCGCTCTCGCTCGCACGCTCCTCAGACGGAACGTGACAATGAGTCAAGCTTTTTCGTGCATGCTGCCGGCGTTCATCGTTTTATTAGACGTTATCACGTCCAAAAAAAAAGGTCCTCCAACTATAGCTTGGTCACAACGAGACGATGGAATGAATCGATATCAAAAAGAAACGGGGGTATTTACGGATTTTTGACGGAAATATACAACAAATTCAGCGGAAATTCAAAATTCTTGTTGGCAACACTGAGTTAGTATAGTAATTTTAGTGTAAGCCGTAGACGTGATAATATCATCAATCTGTGGTGTGGTGTAAGCATCGAGTAACTTTGGGTGTAAGCCAATGACTAAAGGTGGAATCCGCGCCGAATCGTCCGATTCGGCCGATTCGGACAAGTGTGCGAGGTTTCATAGGATTTCATACAAGTAATTCTAAAATTCAATTCTTTCGGCTCTTTTGCTTCCTTCGGCTCTGATAAGTGTGCGTTCACCTTAAAGATACTATTCTTTAGTCATTGGATAGTATATCAGTGCCGCCAATTGCGGGGAAAATCCCCGATTTGCGGGGAATTGCGGGTCCGTGCGGGGAAAGAGCGGGGAATGAACAAAATCGGGGAATTTCGGGGAATTGGCAGGAGTTCCAATATTTCAGGTTTCGTGTTCGCAAATGCCGCCAAGACACAAGAGAGCGCTAAAAAATAAAGGGAAATATTGAGAGGAGCTCAGCTCGTCCAACTATCGCTGGAGGAAAAAGAAGTGGTAAATTTATCGCGTTTGCACCTACACCAAAGAAATAAGGGGGGAGCGTCTAAAAAAAACAAGGTCTTCCGACTATCACTCAGGGATGAAAAAAGAAAAGAAGCGGAGAATTTCGGGGAATCGACAACACTGACGCGGGAAATTGAGAAAATTTTATTGGCAGCACTGATCCCTATATAGTTTGTGGTCATTGGTGTAAGCTTATGCACTAGTATAACCCTATATAGTTTGTGATCCTTAAAATAGTTTGTGGTAAGTACGTACGTCAATGGCTCTTGAGTATTATGTTCTGTGGTCGATGGTCAGTTGATGGTTGATGGTCAGCCGTCAGAAATCAGAATGGTCTCCAATTCAACCAATGTTTACAGCTGTTTTGTAAAGCATTGTTTAGTTTTATCAGTTAGTGAATTTCAAATGGTACGTTAAATTGATAAAGTGCCTTTAGTGCCGTGAAGCATGTCTGCTCAATGCTTCATTATGAATGTGAACAAAATGTTAAATCAAAGCTTCAACGAAGTAAAGACTACAACGAAGGAGAAGGTCATGTCTTACGAGGAAAAATCAGTAGGATCCACTGCATTTTTCCAATGTGAAGCCTGCCCATACATGGCGCTGGCCGAGGACGACATAAAGTTTCACTTGTTCACCGTCCATCCAGACTTAGCCAAGAGCAATGGTCTTGCAGATAACATTCAGATTCCTTGTCCAGGCTGCACCAGCGTGTTCGATGCCGAGGAGACTCTAAGAACCCACTTACGTAACCATCACAAAATGGGCATCAAAGATATTAAGAAAATGATTAAAAGTCTTGTTCAAATTGCACTCAAAAACGCCAAATTAAAAAAAGAGAGCCCAAGCATTGTACCACCACCAACAGCTCAAATCAGAACAATTGGGCAAAATATGGCTGATATAAAGATACCACAAGTAATAGAAATAGTTCCTGATGCCGTGAATGCCAATAACGACTTGCCGAAAGGGGTCGCATTTATATCTGTTGATGAATTACATAAAATGAGCACACCAAACTTTGAAAAAGTTGATCCTAAAGAGATAATACAGGAAGCTAGCATAAATATTGTGTATACAAATGATATCTCCACCAGATACGTCAGTGTGTCTGATACCAGCACAGTCAATCCATCCTGTAATGTGATCCAAGTTGGCAGTGTTACACCGGACTTGATATCATCCATACAACCAGGCATGACTTCCATAGAGAATACTTTATCGCCAACGCAAGCAAAAGATTCTTCATACATTCCACTACTCCTAAAACCTGACCAAATGAGTGAAGAGGTGAAAACAAACAGTACTGAACCAGAAAATAAACTAGGAACAATGTGCTTAGTCAACGGATGCCGCACATGTTTGAAAGAGGACCAGACTCTTACATATCATAGGCAATGTCACAAGAATGGGAAATTAGTATGTCCCGAATGTTCTAAAGTGTGTTGTGCCGTTGAAGCGTTGCACACGCATCTGTGGAAGATTCACGCAGTTGATATGGAGTTACCTACCTGTGATACATGTGGCTTTAAAACATATAATAGGTATAGACTGAATAACGTCCACATGAAATGTCATAAGAAGATAAAAACATTCATTTGTAAGTATTAGTAAGCTGTTCTATAAGTTTACTCACTATTGTTGTTGTTGATATTGCAATTCATTCGATGTCAAAAATTACATTTTATAACAAAAGTGGTCAAGATTATTATTTTAACCTAACATAACATCCAGGGCCGCCATAAGCGAGCGTGCAAAGCGTGCACCGCACACGGGCGGCACACTCGGGGGACGGCAAATCGAGAGACTCATCAAATTTATTCGGTTTTGTGTCACTCAAGACACAGGAGTAATCGAAAGAGTGAGGGGAGCATCTAAAAAAAAAGCTCATTCAAGTATCGCTTGGAAATTAATCAAATAGAAGAAGGGAATCAAGATTTTTTTATTGGCAGCACTGCTCATCACATAGTTCGTCATTGTCATTTTTTCATTCGGTATTGCACGCGGGCGACTAAACAGATAGCGGCGGGCCTGATAACATCACGCCTTGTATTCGTTGAAAGGTTTGTCAGAGGTGTTTTTTAGAACACCCTCGTTTCGCCAGTCATGTTCAAGTCCTATGTAATAGGGGGCAAGATCCAGACATCAGACTGATACTGAGAAATTCCTAATAGAAAAACCCAATAACACTTTACCCAACCTGGGGATTGAACTCAGGACCCCATGCTCAGCAGTCGCGCTTCCGACCACTAGATCAACAAGGCTGTTAAGGCAGGATATTATTTTATTCGTAGTAAATTACCTACTATGCATTATGTACATGAATAATATAAAAATTGACTCTCGCCCCCTATTACATGGGACTTAAAATAGGGGCGAAATGATGGTGTTACTAAACACCTCTGCCCTTCGGGGAATACAGGCGTGATGTTATGTTGAACCTTGTACCATTGTTGCTTACATTGACACCTAAGATCCCACTCCGTTTTTACTCTCTCCCACCAATTCACATGTTTAAAACCCTCCGCAGGTTCAATCTGCTCAAAATCCTTCAAGAACTCAAACCAACTTTCCAAGCACAAACTTATCCATAAGGAGATCACGACGCCTTCGCAGTGTACCATCTGCCAACGACAGTTTAGCAACGAACGGAGGTTGCGTGCGCACGTCGCCGAGATCCACGATAAGGTCAAGCCTTTCAAATGCCCTGAATGCCACTATACGTCGTCTAGGAAGGAACAGCTCAAGCTGCATATGAGGATGCATACAGGTATGTGCTGTAGATGACTAATAATCTTTATTCCAGGTGAGCCTGGAGGAGCCAAGAAATTTAGTGTTCTATAAAAATTTAGAACCTACAGGCCCACCGCACGCCCAACGCTTTTTCGTACGAATTTGAGTAGTGTGACTACGCCCGAAAACTTACGAAAAATCCCGAGTACTATAGGAGCTCCCATATTGGGTACGACTTAGTCATGCTTGTGTGGCTACTCCCATAGTACTTAGAGGATCGGGATCTTACGTGCATATTCGCACTACTCAAATACGGACGACAATGCGTCCAGAGCAGTGGCGTGCCTATAGGGCAAGCCCGATATTTTTTTGGTACTTATTTTAATATTTATAATTCGTCTGATAACAAATAGTTGGAGATCTTAAGATCGAATTATGGTTTACTAATGATAAGCATAATATATATTGTCATAATTTACCTTGCACATCAAAATAAGTACTAAAAAAATATCGGGCTTGCCCTATAGGCACGCCACTGGTCCAGAGTGCGGCGAGCCTCAGAATATGATAATAAAATTACAAATTAGTACAACCTTTAAAAAATATTTTTTTATATGCAAATAAACTGAGATGATTTCAGAAACTCAAAAGCTATTGTCCTTATCTTCTAGGCAGTTCAGTTATTTTATGTATTACGTCATCAGCGTTCTAAGAAAAGAACAATTGTTTTGCAGGAGACAAACCATACATGTGCAATCAATGTAACTATCGATCAGGCGATCACAACGCGATGCGGCGACATAAGAAACAACATTCAAAGGACAATGTTTATAAATGTAAACATTGTCCATACACGGCCATTCAGTCCACAGTCTTGACCTCGCACATGCTCTCCAAACATCCCAGCATCGCCCACACCGACCTACATCGCTGCCCGTTCTGCCCCTTTAAATCTATAAACAAAGATAAATATTTCCACCATCTTACCACACACACACACAAGGAAGGATTACAGCTTCTTATGGAAATGAAAAACAAAGTCAATAAGCCGAAGTGGACAATACCCAGCGATGCTGATAAAACTAATGAAAGTGCTATCATAAGTACTGAGCAAAATAACGAAGTCGCCCCAAAGACTGTAAACGAAATACCAATTGAAGTATACGATTGTGACAGCCTGTCGGAGAGCTTGCCGCAAAACTACGCTGAAAGCTACTGCAACACTTCAAGTAGCAACACCCAGCAGTCAGACTTCAACAGTCAAATAATGGTCACTGACCTGAGCAAGGAGGACAACAATTCCGACTGCCTCATCTCCGAAAGCTCCAACGACACGATGATGGAAAGGCATCAGTACCCAGCGCAACACCCTCTTCTCACTTACGACGTCGCTACGTCAAATCTACACGGATTCCTCAACACATCTGTGTCGATGGACTCTGGATGTCTTTTACAAAATAATAACGTTAATTCTCTAACATCAAATCATTGCTCGATACCGAGTAATATAAATAACAATATCATGAGTAATTTCCCGATTCGACTGCCTCCCGTACCTCAAATATGTTTACGCAATAATATAACGTTGAAACCTGCCGACAAAATATCCCTGTCCACCACCAAAGTGACAGGTCCAATTATAACACCAACGCAGATATTACCTGTACCATCTTCCAGTAAATCTCCCGTAAACATATCAATTGAACCTGAAGGGGGCCCTAGAAAGAAACCAAAAATATCAGTTAAGAGCAACCTAATACTAAAGGGTCCCGACCAAGAGAACATGTTCCATTCTCAGCAGAAGATGGCGTTCAGAAGGCTGGAGGACAATGAAAGATTTGGTTTAGGCGGACCCGTGACCTTCAACAATTTGATCACGACGCAGTTCATGCAGCTACAACCAGAACCGTCGCTTAGTGAATCTCCCAGCAATATAATGGCGTACCCTCAAGAACCATTGTTGCCGACCGCGGCGACGACGCCCGTCGACAGCGAAATGAATAACAGCCCACAAATATTCTCCTTCAACCAGCAAATTAACGTAAACTCCATGACGATGCTCCCACCGCCGCAAAAGATACAAAACAACGATCCTAGCTACATCAAGTTAGAGAGTACAATAAAACAAAACACACAGTCACCAAGTTTAGAAAGAATGTGTAACGCTAATCTTCTCAACAATTCGGCGATAACCCGCGAGTATAAAGCCTCGCCGCCCCTCGAGGACATACATAAGAATATGAGTGAAATTAAAAATGAAGTGAAATCAGACTCCTTCTACAATATACCAATGAACAGCGCTGCAGCAAACCCAGCTATCATAGATCAGTTTTTGATGGAAAATTTAATCGGGGAGAAATATCCCGGTCTCATGGATCTGTCTGGCGCGGCCCTTCAAGAGATATCGGACGAACAGAATGATATCATAGAGATCGATGATAACTCAGACGACAACAAACTTCTGCCGCGTTTAGACATGTTCTATCCCCTTGAGAGTTTCTATCCGTTGCACAATGATTTCCACTACCTAGACAGTGAAACAGGCAGTCAACAGGATGATATCAACAGAATGGTTAGTGAAGTGCCCATTATAAATCAGAAAGAGGCGTTAGAATCTGGTAGTGATGGCTTAGGGAACGATTTACCGATTTGCATTCAAAGTGTGATGGATCCTATGATGAACACCGCGGTAAGACCGACAACAAACAAAATAAATGTGAAAAACATTGAATTGATGAAAAATTAATAAAAAAAACTTGGAGATTTTTATTAATTTTTTGTCGTATAAAATTGTATCTGAAAACTCTTCACTGTGATGTCGATATTACCTCCTTGTTATTTGTTGAGCAACATTTTCTCGTTTTTTAGAGATAATAATTTTGTCCTATAGATACCAACTATATCCTATTAATACTAACATAGGTACTTATAATAAATGTGAAAGTTTGTGAAGATGGATGAATGTTTTGTCACGCATAAACAGCTGAACTGATTTGGATGAAATTTGACACAGGTAGACTATGTCTCGGATTAACACCTAGGATGCTTTTTTATCGTGGTTCATAAAGTAATTCCCCTAGGATGCAAGTGAAACCGCGGGCAACGGCTAGTGGTAGATACTAATGTGGGGCATATAAACCTTCCTCTTGAATCGCACTATCTATTGCTGAAAACTGCATTAAAATCCGTTGCGTAGTTTAAAAGATCTAAGCGTACAGACAGCGGGAGCGACTTTGTTTAATACTATGTAAAGATGTATAATATACGTTGAGCAGTTGATACATAATAATATAATTGTATATCATAAAACTACCTCGTTGGTCTAGTGGTGGCAAGCGCGACTGCTGATCGTGAGGTCCTGGGTGCGATCCCCAGGTCTAGTAAAGAGTTGTTGAGTTTTTCCGTGTAGAATACCTCAGTAGCAGCGAGGAGTTAGGATTCGTGCCCGATGGATGGCAATAGGCTCACCACCAAGGGGCTTAAACATAACGGCGAAATGAGGGTGTTACTATTCACCTCTGCTCAACCCTTTGGGAAATACAGGCGTGATGTTTATATAAAATGTGAAACAATATTGTTTATAATAATTATACTCCAAAGTAAATGTTGCTTAACAAAATCTTCGTTGTTGGAAATCTTAGGCATTTATAATCTTAGCCACATTTCGTCACAGAAGTCTAAAGGCAGCGTGGCCAAGACGAAATTCTATAAAAAAGACTGTTAATCATTAGTTCATTGTAAATATAATTTATTTATTAAATGGAATGTGTTTCTATATTGTGTTTTGTGTACACCACAATAAAGTCTCCACTGGTCCTAATTTCTTGCGATTTGTAGAGGACCCAATCATCTGTGACGTCATCGAAGGGTTGAGGGTCAGTATGCACCCCTTTCTGGTGTGGACCGATGATAATCAACACTGTTCCCTTATAGTACTTTAGATAGTCTTCAAACGCCTTCCGATTGTTGAAATAACAGAATAATAAAGCAGTATTGTTATTCCTCTGCAGTAAAGTGATTGTGTCCTTGTCTATTTCGGCGGGAGTGAAGTGGAGAGGTATAAAAGTGGGCGGGGCGTACTTGCACCGCCACCACGCCCCGTCTACCTCGATACCAGATACTGGTACCCCTGAAATATTAAAAACGTTTTTGTGTAATTTTATTTATCATTAATTTTACTTAAAAACTATGTAATTTTTTAAATTCGCTTTCCGAGTATGCCAGTCTGGCGACGTCCTAATTGTTCGACAGACCGTAGTTTCAAATTTTATAAATCAAAACTGCCTCGTTCGTCTAGTGGTGGCATGCGTGACTGCTGATCGTGAGGTCCTGGGTTCGATCCCCAGGTCGAGCAAAGTGTTATTGGGATTTTCCGTATAGAATTCCTCAGTAGCAGCCCGGACTTAGATTTGTGCCCGGTTGATGGCAATAGGCTCGCCCCCCATTACATGGGACTTAAAACATAACGGCGAAATGAGGGTGTTACTATACACGTCTGCCCAACCCTTCAGGGAATATAGTCGTGATATTATGTATGTTAAAATCCCATTTATGTCCTATTCTAAGAAAGCCCAATCTCCAATAAGAACTTCAATAGTAATCCGGCTCTTTGTAATCAAACGGGGTGTCCTGCGTAAGCGACGAACACGACAAACGCGATCAAGACAACGGCATTCCCTACTAGCGGCCTATGTAGCGAGACGGGACGTATCGCGTACTTGTTCCCTGTCGTGTCGCATCGCGTCGCGTTTGTCGCTTACGCAGGACACCCCGTAACCACAAAACAGATAAATGATTTTTATTTCTGTAAATAAATCTCTTACAGACATTTTTACAAGTCAATGGATAGGTACAGAAGTCAATCTACATACAAGTGCGCTCGAGCAACTCACAAATAGACACTGCTCACGGACACGGTATCTCGAACTGTTTGGGACTAGAGTGCGAGCGCTAGTGCCCATGCGCTTGAGAGAGAGGTATAGATAGAGCGACCGCCGAGCGTAGGTATGAAAAGTGAAGTACATACATGTGATTGACTTCTGTACCTATCTGTTTTGTGCCGTAACAGACAACAGGGTAAATAGAGAACCGCATGCATCTACAGATTTAATAACAAAGATATTCAATTTACCGGTAGCTTCCGTTATCATCCACTCCAGTAGCCCACTCCCACATCCGATGCTCACGATCCTGTCGCACTGCAGCTCCACCAAGCATTTCTTTACAAAACTAAAGTTTTCCTCACTAGGGTACACCCACAGCAACCTGTTCCTCTCAGGATGGTCATGGTATCTGTGGACTATTTCTTTCCAGTTGTTGTCTTTGTATAAATCTGTTATATTTTCCACTATGTCCATTGCCTCCTATCGGGATAGAATGCGGATGTGCGTAGTAACATTGACTGTGAGCGAATAGACTGAGCTAGCCTGAGCTTACATAATACCCCCTTTCTGTGATTTATCTGTGTACTAGAAAGCAGAGATGGATTTAGAATCTTGGGTTTGTGCTGTAGAATTTTTGTTAAAAAACTTTACTATTAATTCCAAAACAAAGTGAAATTAAAACTAATCACGCTGAATTATAATCAGGGAAGTAGATTGCTGAATAGTCGCGTTCAGATCAGCTGAAGCGTAGGCTTCGGACGATTCCGCGTGAGATAGGTGCTCAACCGGTCTAAACTCTGGATGTGCCTCGAAGTTTATTCAGGCAGGCGCACGTTGCTTGGTATAGGTCTACCAGAATCTGATGGCAAATAGGGATTTTTGTGGGTAACACAAGGGTAATTTGAATAAAAAGTCTTGATACTTGTAATTTTTTTTCTTTAATTTCTTCTCGATCTTGTTCCTGCCCTTATCCCACACTAGATGGGGTCGGCACAACATGTATTTCATAAATCCATGTTGTTAGAGGTTTTAGCT
Organism: Amphipyra berbera; assembly: GCA_910594945.2. Taxonomy (NCBI): domain Eukaryota; kingdom Metazoa; phylum Arthropoda; class Insecta; order Lepidoptera; family Noctuidae; genus Amphipyra; species Amphipyra berbera. The sequence continues at coordinate 14,696,145 of OU343128.1, read as the reverse complement.
TATTGTTTTATGAGACCCAATGTGCTTGCTGATATTATGCACTGGGTCCCAAAATGATATGCTGATATATGGTTTATTGTAGGTAATGGAAAAGGAAACCTCGTTAAAATAAGTATGTTTATTAAAAATGTTTGAACAAGAAAACATTAATCAGAACTGGAAAATGTATCAACTACAGTCATACTCGTTTTGACAAGTGACATGTTGACATTGCCATATGAAAACCACTGTTTGTTATTAATTTTTAATGCCATGAGATTCTGGTTGACCTATACTATGTTATATTGGCTTTAAAGTCATTACTGCTGCCCTGTACCAGCCGGTTACAAGGTCAGTATAGTTTATAGCAAGAATATGGATTCTTCTGCTCGTCCTGCTGTTCGAGTCGTATTGATATCCAGTACAAAAACAGACCAAAGCCACAACTGTAACTTGAATAAGCATTTGATGGAATAGAAACCCATATTTTTGGGGCAATTTGAGTTTAACAATTATAAAATCTAAATTTAATAAAATAAGTGTGAGCATTTAGTACGTCTCTGTACATTTACCCAATACGCTACCAGAAAAAATTGGCTAGAACCCAAGAATATTGTTACAACTGGCAATAGATTCAGGTAGTGATCAAACATTTACTGGTCATTAATAACAATAAAACAAAATGGGGAATCGTTTCAATTCATTTATTTGTATCAAAGTTCGCATATAGTTACAAACTATTAGATAAAATATTAGCAAAATACAGAAACCAATAATAAAATACGCATTTCATGTTAAGAGTTAAAATGATGATAAGTAAAATAATAATGAATGATTAAAAAGGTTCGTTATTACTTCGTTAAATACACGGTACGTCTAATCGCAACATATCGTTCACTTGCGGCCTTGTATTTATTTTACAAACGATGCTATAGTTTTTTTTCGTATCCTGTCTATATTACATAAATTTTAATAGAGCGATTCTACTGTCTGGTCTTTCGTCAGCTATATCATGTTACATTCTACTGTAATCGGTAAACTGGATGCAGGCCACTATTTAATGCTTTAAGGATCACAGATAATGTATTTGTCAAAGATAAAAACAGTCGAAAAACGATGAAAATTTGTATTAGAACTACTCTACCCAATCCAAAAAGATAGTAAATGGTCTTACGTAAGTCTAGGAATATTAGCAATTATTAGTGAGGTCCAGGTGGCGTATTATGACGTGTTAAAATCATAATAGTTCCGTTGAGATAGGGTTGCCATCTCTAAAAATTGGCAACCAGGACAAGACGCGTGAAAACCCCGGATTTTAGAGGCCAGAACCCGGACATGTCAACAGGTTTTTTTAAACATAGTCAGTCACAAATGTGTCGCGGGCGGCCCAAGACTTTAAATGTTTTAACCCGGACTACAAATGAAGCCCCGCCCGGACGCTCCCCGGATCCCTCTAAACTAGGACAAATCCGGGGAAACCCGGGCGGATGGCAACCCTACGTTGAGAGAATGTGACGGCGCTTTACGACCTGCATAGCCGCATCACTTTCTGTCACAGGAACAGTGATGGTTTTAGCACGTCACATTAGGGGCATTGGAAAGTGATGCATCCACAAAACAAAAGTTACAGAACGTATGTGTTGCTGGGCCATGTATTTAAAATATATAGGCGAGCAACGAATTTATTATGACTGCTACTTTCTATAATACGGGAAGCGTCCTACTTTGGATATACCATTAGCACGATTATGGGATACAGTATCTGTAGTGGACTCCCAGTTAAAATCTTCTTTTTTTCGTGTGGTTAGACTAACTTGGCGTCAGAGTTTATGCCGCCCATGGACGTCTGACTTGGCTTCACATGCCGTCGAGAAATATCTCTCAGGCATGCCGGTTTCCTCACGATGTTTTCCTTCACCGTTTTTAAGCAAGTGATAATTATACAATACGCACATGAATCCAAAAAGTCAGAGGTGCGTGCCTTGGGATCGAACTCGAAACCTATGACTTGGCAGTCCATTTAAAATAAAGAATTGAATTATTATTTTAATGGCTCATATATTATTAATTTTTTTATCAAAAAACAATGTTGGTATGGCAAAATGAACGAGATGATGCAACATGGTACCGCGCAATAATGTTAAACATCAACTTAAAATACGTGAGATCAGCTTACATTGGAGATCATGATCTTCAGTCGACATTATAAAAACTAAAATTATTTTATTTATATATTTTTTTTCACGAAAATCCAAAATCAAATAGCCGCTTTTATCACATAGAATTTTTTGGCGGGCCAAACTAACGATATGAGCAAATGAGCATTTTATTGTGAAGTTTAAAAAAAATAAACAATCACAAAATATGATCATTACAGCAGTCTTTTCTATCGTTACTTTATTAAACTTTGTATTAATTATTACAAATATTTATGCAATAGGACATTTTTTATTGTAAATCGAAAGACACTCCTACTAGACACCTACCTACCCACAATACAATCAGTCTCAAACCCCTGTCTCTTCAGTCCCAACAATTTTTGATAAAACAAAATTAATTCATTAAAAAATCCATAATCGAGATCAATATATAACTAAACCATTTGGTCCTTTGCCGAATAATTTGAATAAAACTTTTTGAACAACATGTTAAAATCTGAAATACATATAAAATACATGGGATAATGAAAAAAAGTCACAGCTAATAATAACGACTTACATCTAACGCATCTTGGACGCACTTACGAGCTAGTGTTAGTAAAATTATTGACTGGTTAGGTTTTGCATAGCAGCATCATTTAACATACCTAGTACAGTACCCGGCCGTAAATATTGCACATCGACCTTTAGAAAGAGATATTGGCTAGCTTCGGCTTTATAGAGCGTCATCTCTGTCGCAAGAAGCGACAAAACGTCACATAGGTGTGAGTGAAGGAGACGACGCTCTACGAAGCCGAAGCTAGCCAATATCTCTTTCTAAATCTCGATGTGCAATATTTACAGACAGGTACTGTAGTGAAAAATTACGAAAACACCTATAGTATTATTGTTTTGCTTTGAAAGATAAACTTACAAATCGTATATCAAAATGTATGTATTAATTACCAGAATCACATGTTAAGAAACATCAATGTTTTTATTTTTTAAGATTTAATGGTCTAGGGCCTGCGCCCACACGCTCAAATAATTTTAAACCTTATTGAATACCCTTTAGGACTCGTATTTATCGTACCGGGGGACACTTCGGCATGCCGCGGCGCGACGAAGCATCCCCCGGGGTATGCTAAGCAAATATGAGTGCTAATAGTATTAACATAAGGTTCAAAATTATTTGTACATAGGCCGGTGGTGCCGTCGCAGGAACCTCGCACATCTAAAATTCTCTATTGATTGGCTTTTACTCAGCCAGCTTCGGGTTCAGAGCGGCATTGATGTTTGTCGCAGATCATACGCGGCCTTAGGAACTAAATTCATTTGTATAGAATTGCTGGCGCAAGCGAAAATCATCATAATACATTCAAAAAGAGGATTTAACATAAAACATACTTCCTACAAAGAAATCAATTTGTATTTTTTTTTGTCTTCAATACAAGTGTTATACCGGCCTTACAAATGTGTTTAGTCTCTAAGGAAGAGTAACAATTACTCCAATATTATTGTAAACTGTTTTCTTTAAATGTACAAATCCATGAAGAATTTGGATTGAAAATGCCGTCGCTACAATACGGCCGTTATCATCAGAGTCGTCTGGTCATAAATATTTTTAACAATCTGTCTCGCTTGCACTCATTGGGCTTAGGGAGTGCCATAGTTCTGTCTCGCGCGCACGTTTATGACGGGGCGACTCAAATGTAAAACGGCTGTACTATAGTATTGTTATCGTTATTTGCCTCTTGCTCACGCCCGTTCTTTGTGAGCGAATAACAAATAGTGGATCCGCCATTTCTAATCCGTCCTTCTTGTACACTTTAGTCCTGACATTATTTTCAATCCTATTGGTAGCAGTCAAATTTCTTGATTCTAAATTATTTATCTTTTCATTTCCTTAATATGCATTCAATACATATAAAATAGATTGTAAACTACAATTATTACTTCCCTTGTCCACCCTGCTTATACTCAGCCTTCAATTTACTTCAAATCTGTGAAAGAAAAAGAAATTGGTTGTCTGTAAAGTCGGTTTACGGTTGATTGTTTAACGTGACAACGTCATAACAAAACATCGTGCCTCTCTATCGCTTGTTCCGCGCTCTCGCTCGCACGCTCGCCTCAGACGGAATGTGACAATGAGTCACGCTTTTTAACCGATTTCCAAAAAAAGGAGGAGGTTCTCAATTCGGCTGTATGTTTTTTTTAATGTTTATTACCGCACTACACCCTCATTTATGAACCGATTTGAAATAATATTTTTTTGTTTGAAAGAGTTTTCTTTCAAAATGGTCCCATTTAAATTTGGTGAAGATCTGATGAAGGACTTCGTAGATAGACAATGGAACTCCTCAATGACGAACAGTACGCATAATGTGATGATGTGATTATGTTACGAGCAGCGTCTTTAGTAGGTCCAACCATGATTTAATTAAGGCCACTAAAATGTAAAAAATTAAAACATTTTAACAAAAATAAAACCGACTGAAAAAAGAATGAAAAAGACGTCGTTTTTTTGAAGTCGGTTTTATTTTTATTAAAATGTTTTTTCGTGCATGCTGCTGGCGTTCATCGTTTTATTAGACGTTGTCACGTCAAAAAGTTATTCCAACTTCTACTACGTTTTGTTGGTAAAATCATAATCGTCGTCATCTTGGAACTGGGTGTGTGCTATAGAACTTTTCTTATGGTTATTATGGAATTTGATGTACTATGAAGTTAAAATTCTAATTAGTTGTTTATATAAATTTAACTGCCTCGTTGTTCTAGTGGTGGCAAGAGCGACTGCTGATCGTGAGGTTCGATCCCCAGGTCGGGCAGTGTTATAGGATTTTCCGTGTGGAATTCCTTAATAGCAGCCCGGTGTTTGGATTTGTGCCCGGTGGATGGCAATAGGCTCGCCCCCTATTACATGGGACTTAAACATAACGGCGAAATGAGGGTATTATTATACACCTCTGCCCAATACTTCGGGGAATACAGGCGTGATTTTATGTTATTAATTTATAGTCGTATTTAATTTTCATCACCTAATTTCTAATAATGTGTGTCAACGAAACACGCGCGTCATACGAAAAATTGTTCACAGCTTACCTATAGACACAGATTGCTTCAATTTCCTCCTCCAATGTATACCGGGACCCGAATCAACATTAGAGTCGTCGTTCTCCCTCTTATCTCTATCTCTGTCCCCATACAAAATCTTCTCGTACAAAGTCTTCTTATCCTTCGGAGGAGCTCCCAAATCCAAATTATTTAAATTTGTTTGTTCCTCCAGTTCGATCATTTTCCTCAAATCTATGGGCGGGAGAGGAATTATAGAAGCTTTTCTTATCTTATGCACATATTCGCACTCCTGAGTGGGACTAGTCACAGCCTTTGCTTCTACGTTCACAGGTTTCTTGGCAACGATGACGCTCTGACGTGCGTTATTTGCGACTAATATATAAGACTTATCAATACTTTTGTCTGGTTCGACTATAACATCCTGTTTCCCGTTTTCGTGCATATGTTTGTGTATTAATTCTTGTGGTAAGGGCGGGAGGGGGTTGAGTATCTCTAGTTTATTTTTCTCGTCTTTTTGATAGTCGTCAAGTTTATTGGCGTGTCCGTTGGCCCGGATCTGCTTGAGGGCGGCCTCGTCGCAATCAACCGCGGTTGAAGGCACGTAGTCCGGATGAGTGTTGCGGATGTGTCGCTCGAGGTTGTCCTTTCTTCTGAAGCGACGGCTGCAGACCTTGCAGCGGAAAGGTTTGGAATCTACGACAAAAAACGTGCAGCATTAACCTCTTGTATACTCTTGAATTGAGTTAACTGCGGTTTTTAGAAGCTTATTCAAAACTCTGATCAGTAAATCTCCTGTCAAATATCATGTTATCTGGGGGCCTAGACAAAATGCCTTTTTCTTTAATGTCTGCAGAAAGATCATTGTATGGAAATTGATTTGATGATTTTGTCTAGGCCCCCAGTTGTGATTGGGTGACCAAAATCCCAAAATCATACTACAACCAATGATATCAGCAGCAATAGGCTAGAGAAAGAAAACTAGAAAAAAGAAAGGGGATAATTGTGGCCTTGACTATGAAGTATACGTACCGGTGTGGACAGCGGCATGTCGGCGCATGTCCTTGCTGGAGTGGAAGGCTTGCGGGCAGCGCGGGCACTGGTGCGGCCTGCGCGCAGCGCCGCGCGCGCCCCGCCCGCCCCGCGCCGCGCACGCGCCCCGAGCGCACCCGCCCCACCCGCCGCAAGCGCACTTCCTTTCTACGACATACCAATATGCATAAGGTCGGTATAACATTTCAGTTGTTTGACAGTCAAGTCACAATTTGACGCTAATGTAGAAAGTTGTGGAATAGCTCAACTTTCAAGTGGCATTTATAATATACTACTGCATTTATCATAATTATTCTTTTCTTACAGAACTTTGACAAATAACATAGTGTCACATATTAACCTTTATGTAATTTTTAGAACCAGGCGAGGCTAAAGGAAACGATTTCAATGTTTGGCCTTTACCATTCTTTAAACTTACCTGGAGAACTTATGTTTACTTGTCATGTCGGAAAATTATTCACGCGGATGAATCCGCTGGCTCTACAATGTCGACACACCTTATTACAAGCATTACTCTATCTGTTTTTGAGGAGGCCTATATGCCAGGACCACCATTAGCTTTCTAGAAGAAAGTAGAAGATATCTCACCGTGCTTTAGGACATGTTTCCTATAGTTGGAGCTGTCACGGAATCTGCTCCCGCAGGTCGGGCATCCATAAGGACGCTCCTCTGTGTGCGTGAGCCCATGTTTACGAAGAGACGATAGGTTGTTGAACGCCTTGTTGCATTGGTTGCAGGCAAACTTCTTCTCTTCTGCTTTGAGAGACAGGTATAGAAATAAAAGAATACTCAAAGGATAACTGGGCCGTGTTATGCAATAATGTGTCAACCCACAAAAATATGAATTTTGTGTTAACGTCATTTGTTCTTGTGGTAGGTCTATACTCAACTCTTGAAAAATACCCAGAACTGTAGTAAATTTAATAGAGCGTCTATCAAAAAAATCTTAATGCTGTTAGCTTTTTTTCAAGCGTCGGGTAGACCTACCACTATAACTAGATGGCCTTAACACAGAACTAATATTTTTGTGGGTTGACACATTATTGCATAACACAGCTCAACTTAGTTCTGGAATACTAAACAGAGTACTCCAAAATTTCAATGAGCCTTTCGATAGACTTGATCACAATATGCTCATTACTCATCCATAAATAAAACCACTATTGATGTTTGGAATAATCTGTCGAGCTTTTGTTTACCCAATATAAAATAATACCCAAAATATCTAATACATAGCAATAAAGGAAGCATCGACTATATAACACCGTCGGGATCTTTAGTTAAAACGGGAGTACCCCAAGGTTAAATTTTAGGCCCTTTGCTTTTCTTACAGGTCTTAACTTATTACCACAAATATTATACTAGGTACTGATTACTGAATTGTTAGTATAACTTGAAAATCGTGAACTCACTAGTATGCTTCAATTTGTGCCTCTGCAACTTCGACATCTGGAAGAACCCCTCGCCACACACATCACACGGGTACGTGCGCTCATTTCGGTGCACACGCATGTGGTACTTGTAGTGGGACAGTGTAGCAAAGGTCTGAAATAAATAACAATTAGTTGGTAAGGTGGAAATAAAAACTGAGACTTGGTAACTGGTAGTAAATCAATTTGTAGATCTATATTATTGGCTGTGTGGTATGTGTGGCTAGAAATGTTACTGCATGAGATAATGACAGTGGTTTGAGCCAAATGTAATCAATAAACACACCTGTATAAAAATACACCAGACGTACTGTGCCAATCAATGCATAACTTTCAAACTCAAACTCAAAATATTTATTTGCACACTAAGGTAAAATATTTTGAGTTTGAGTTTTTGAGTTTGAAAGTTATGCATTGATTGGCACAGTATACATATATATAACTTTCACTATGAATGTATTACAATTTATTTCAGCCTGTAAATATCTACTGCTGAATTGAGGTTTCCCCAGCAGACTACTACAAGAAATGTTTGTGAAAGAATACTTTCATAATATCTATAACAACAACTGTGTTGCATTTATATAGGACAGCAGGCTGCCAGAGGAGAGGTCCGCCGAGACCTGCCAGGGTTGCAGTGCATGCTTTTGCGAATCCCTCAACCCCGGCCGAACAGTTAGGAGATGGAACACCATTGGTTTTTAGCCGGTAAGAGACCGGCAGACCCCCTCGTCTTCCCCGGGCGAGGGACATCCATGAGGATTGTCCAACTTGTTTGGATTTGTGCCCGGTTGATGGCAAAAGGCTCATCCCTATTACATTGGAATTAAACATAATAGCGAAATGAAGGTGTTACTATACTGCCGCCATTATTAAAAAGGGCACAACTAACATTTTGTAAATATTGAGAAAATCGATTTTAAAATATTTTTTGAATTTTGTTAAAAAAATCACGACTAAACTATGTTTTTCGAAATTGTGTGAATGTAAATAGTTGCATCTATATAGTACATATAAGACCATAGCAATATTTTATTTTTATTTTTAATGCATATAATAAATAATCAGCTTATTTTTTTTCATCTTAACATAAAAAATGACATAGAAAGAGCAATAATACGTTTAAAAGGCATATACAACCAAATGTGCCTTTTCAATGTAAAATCTTGAGTAAAAATTTAAAAAAATATATAATTAGAGTTTGTTCCGTTCGTCGAATTCCGTTCAGAGATGTTTAGTGGTAAAGGCATAACCGCCAGTGTGCCTTTTTTTATAGAAGAATTTAAGACGTAGGGTAAATAGTAAAGACATAACTGCCAGTTGTGACTTTTCTTCTACATTAATTGCTAAGGTGTTGGTATAAAAAATAAGCACAATTGCCACATAAGCCTTTTATATTTGACGTACGCCTTTTTAATGAAATATATTAAAAATATAAAGGTGAAATAAAAGTGATATCTCACAATGCGCCCTTTTTCTGTACTAACACTTAAAAAATGGTGCAGTTGTGCCCTTTAAGCTTATTCTATCTCTATTAATTTTGTTGCTAAAAATCACATAAAAATTAGACAGATAGGCCTTTTTTTTTGATTCTGAATATATATATAACTCAATTTCATGAAAAATGTTAGTTGTGCCCTTTTTAATTAAAACGGCAGTATACACCTCTGCCCAACCCTTCGGGGAATACAGGCGTCGTGTTATGTTATGAATAGAGAGAGAATGCTATTCTTTGTCAGGAACAATGGAATATCAAAATTGTATTGTTACCTTGTTACATTCAGGACACTGAAAAGGTTTTCTCTGTCCATTGCAGTAAGCATGGTATGCCACCTGGCTACGAGCATGGAACTTCTTCTTGCACACGGTGCATACATAATATCTTCCATTTCCATCTGAAAAAAACAACAAACACAGTATTATAAAATTGGATTAAAATAAAGATTCTTAAAATAAACTACAAATATGCAACTTTTATTTATTTTTTCTGTCTTTAAACACAGATTACTGATTATAATCAGTATTTTTTTATAGAACCTGTCTAATAGCAGGTTCACACGGTTCGATTTTAGTTGATCAACAAAAGTTGAAACGTTTTGTTCCTTCAAATTGATTCAATTTGATTGAAAGTCTGTTCAGACGGTTCAAATCGCATGCGAATTGGCAGTTGATCAGTTAGAATCGAATTAAGTGAACCTGGTGTAGCATTCGTAAAAGCCTCAAGTATCCAAGAAATGAATGTATAATTCCAAATATGCATTGTTTACAAACAAACTTATGTTTTTGTTTCAGTGTACAAACACTCCAATAAGATTTCTAACAAAATCACTAAGCTTACCTATTTCTATTTTAATATGGGATGTTTCAGGTTTTGTCTTCTTATAAAAGTCATCATAAATCTCGCACTGAATCTCTTTATTTATATCTTCATCACACGACTTGTCATCAGTCTCTACTGGTTCTTTGTCAGCCGCTGGTTCACTGTCAACCACTAGTTCGACGTCAACAGCCGGTTCTTCGTCTAAGCTTTCATTCAAAGTCTCTTCAACTTTCGCTCTAGACTTCTCAATCTTCTCATTAAGGCAAGCAAGGCACCCAGTCTGCTCGTGCAGCAAACAGTCCATACATTTCACATGACCACAGCTCTCCGTTACCAGTCGATTATCAGTAGAATTTACAGGCTTCTCGTTGCGACAATTCGCACAAACTTGCGGATTCATATTGTTAAAACAAAACTTTGAGGTTATACGATAATTATTATTGTACGCAACTTTTATGCAATATTTACATTACAAGGATAACGCAAAATGTTTTTATTCTCACGTATTTAAATGTCATTGCAAAATCCGAAATTACACAAAAACACAAAACAATAATTTAACATTTTCGCAAAGTCGAACGCTAAAACGCGAGTGCGTTCAAAATCAAAAGTTAAACACAAATTAAGCGTACTAGCTTCACTTACTTGTCAAAATTTAAACTGTATTTAAAAGTATTATATCCTTCACAAATAAAATAAAATACAGGTTTATTTCAGTATCGTAAATTCTCTATATAATTTTAATTCAACATTTACATACAATCAATAAAATATTTATAAATAAACAACACAATTGTAATAGTTGAAGCTTTAGAACGCACCTTTTACAGACGCCATAAAATGACAGACTAGCGGACAAGTCGTCGGAGGTCAGAAAAATTGAAATAAATAAACAAAAGTCTGAAGTGTAGTATTGACTGTTTATAAATAAATATTGAAATTGGAAATTCAACATTAAAATGAATATATAATTTCAGTATAAAAAATATAAATTAATTTTAGTACAAAAATACTGCGTGAATCAAAATGTTATTTATTTTTATCTGTATTAACGATGATGATGATGATGTGATTTTATTCGATCATTTATTTTTTATAAATTATCGATTTAAATATGAAGTTACTCACATTTATAACTAATATAGATATAGAATCGAATAAAAAATGAAAATATTTATAGGGAACTGTATTTAAAAAAACCGTATCTTTATTTGATACATTGTATACACTTCCACATTGAATAAAAAAAATACTCTCGGCAGGCAATAATAGGCCGCTTCATTTCCACCCCTGAGTATCACAAGGTGTCTTGATGATTATGATAAAAGAATACGCAATAATATTCTCCTTTCTGTAATGAACTGATATCGTACTGGGATGGTCACAACAATAACCGGTATCCCCTCTGCTCGTTAACTGTAGCGAGCAGTAAAGGAGGTTCATGTTCAAGAGTGGACGTTTATAGGCCAATATGAATCATTTTCGTATGAAATAAGCTATTTATTAAACATTGTTAAAATCGATTTCTACTGAATCGATTATTTAAACGCTACCTAATATTAATAATCTGTGGATTCTTGCAGTTGTCATTTCGTTATAATTTCATTTCGTAGGTACGCCTTGAAGAGTTTTTTTCCTAAAAATAAATAGTTAATATATAATAAATATAAACTCAACATGGTAAGTTTCCAGAAGTATACATTTAGCTGTAACTGTGACCAAAGAATTGTGTAATCAGTGTTATATTGACGTACAATTTTCGCTTGAAAGATGTAACCTCAAAAATGGAATTTGTTTTCAGGATGTCTTTCTAATGATTAGGCGAAAAAAATTAACCATCTTCACTGATGCGAAGGACACGACAACTGTGCTAGAATTGAAGAAAATGATCGAAGGTGGGTGCGATTATTGCGATATGAGAAAATTCTATTTATAGTCGGGATACAATGTCGGGCGCGCAGCGTAGGTTTTGTTGTTAAGACTTGTGTTATTCTTCATTGTTCGTGAATGTTTAATATGCTGGAAAAGTACTCTAATACTATATTTTCCTATGGAAAAAATATGACTCACTACATTTTTCAGGTTTGTTTCTAAAACACAGGCTTAATAGCTAGGTTTGTATGAAAAATATAAAAAAAATATGATAGAATTTACTGTACCACAAAATGTAAAAAACAAAAGGAAATCTCTACTGTATTGTAAGAAGTATACTTTCTTTGTGTGCCTAGACTTTGGACTGTGATTACAGTGTCAATATAATCAATAAGAACCAAGATAACTAAGCCACATTCTCATTTATAACAGGTCTGTAAGATTAAAACTTAAACATGTTGTTTATTTATTTAAAAATATAATACAAAACAAGGAAGTAGTGCTGTCTAAGCATAGATATGGGAGGAAATGGGAAACTAATATTAGGAACTCACGAAACTGGAATTTTTGTTTGAATAACAGAAACATTGTTTAATCTTTTATGTTTTGACAACTTTGTGGTTTTATTTTAATTTTGTTTTTCCTGTGTTTGCTCTCAGTGATAATAGTAGTAGTGGTCAAAGCATATAAAGGAAAGCTACATTAAGGTGAAGTGAGAATAAACTTGTAATTAATATATTTAAAGTAATGAACATAATTCTGCTAAGTTGAATGTGTGTTACCAGCTATCTAGTGTAAAAGGGGTGAATATTTTAATTACCTTAACATTATTATAACAAATCATTCTTCTCCTGGGTAGTTAACATAGTAGTAGTTTCAGATTGTTTTTATTCTTGTCTTATTGCTTGACGGCAGTGGTACTTATAGTTTGAGTTTTCATTATCATAATTGTAGTTTTAAACATCTGCATTCTTAACTTTGGGATGATATTAATGACATTCTTCATTTTTATTAATGTTTTTCGAATATTCACCCAAAAGGTATTAAGCTTAAATCAAAATATCAAATCATTTTTTTTTATTTCACAAAACCAATACAGGTGCTTATGAAAAGTCGAATTTAGATGCACGGTTCCAATTAGTCGTTTCCTATGGAGAAGAGCCGGCAAGAAACTCCATGGTTACTCTTTGAAAAACAATATCTTAACAATTTCAGTGCATACAGTACTATGATTTAGGATAGTGAAAGAACAATGAAGTCCTCACCACAGACCAATGAGTAATGTAGTACTAAAAGACTTGAGTATAAAAATTAACAAACAAAAGTAAAATCTATATGAATAATAGTAATTTACAAATTTATTATACTTAAAAATCCTTTGCCAAGCCATCCTGTTAGTGCATGCCGTCCATAAATATAAATTAATAGACAACCATAACATATTATCACGCCTTACATTCCCCAAAGAGTTCAGCAGAGATGTTTTAATATGCCCTATACATGTAATAGGGGGCGAACCTATTGCCATTAACCGGGCACAAATCCAGACTTCAGGCTACTACTGAGAAATTTATAATGGAAAAGCCCAATAACACTTTGCCTGACCTGGGGATTGAACCCAGGACCCCATGCTCAGCAGTCGTGCAACCAAAATCTTAGACAATCTTTTGTTATTACTAAAAGTAAAATTTATTACCACCTAACGTAACATAGTTCCATATAACCGACAGGAAGATAGGTTGTAGCCATGGCATAATTCTTAAACCATATTAAAATTAATGATCTTTTATTTAATCATCAGGTATCTTGAAAGTGACACCACCTAGTCAGATGCTGTTCAACAAGGACAGCCAGCTGATGGAGGATGACAAGACCTTGGCTGAGTATGGCCTGACATCCGCCACTGCTAAGGCCCAGTGTCCTGCACCTATTGGATTGGCTTTAAGGTATACTGGTATATCTATACTAATATTATAAAGCTGAAGAGTTTGTTTGTTTGTTTGTTTGTTTGAACGTGCTAATCTCAGGAACTACTGGTTGGAATTGAAAAATTATTTTTGTGTTGGATAGTCCATTAATCGAGGAAGGTTATAGGCTATATAACATCACGCTACGACCAATAGGAGCGGAGCATAAATGAAAAATGTTGCAAAAACGAAAAAAAAAACCACTCGTCAAAGCCAGGACGGGCCGCTATACTACTATAAAATGGTTGCATGTTAAACATGATTTTCCACATTGGAAGTGTGTTCAGGGTTACATACAGGATGTAAACGAAATCAATCTTGTAATTCCTTCAAACCTCGTGATGTACTGCTGACATAGATTAAACCTGCACTGGATACTTTTGGATCCAATTTTTTTTTCAAATCGTAAACATGTTTTCTTAACGTGTGGCATTTTAGCGCCCCGAGTGATTCGCGTGGTAATTTAACTCGCGGCGCTAAAATGCCTCACTTTAAAAACACATGTAAACTTTCTGTAATTATTTTATTATTGAATCCAAAAGTATCCCATGCAGTTTTAATCTATGTCAGCAGTACATCACGAGGTTTGAAGGAATTATATGATTTAGTTTACACCCTGTAGAGCTTTAGGAAGTTCAACTCAAAAATAACAGATAAAAATTAGTTTGGGTTATTGCTTAGCAAAACTCTTTGATGTGGTCCATCAAGTGTTCCAAAATTTAATTCCATAAATAAATAATATTCAACAATAGGCATTAGGTAGTTTTAGCTGATAACAGGAAAATATTATAAAACAAAAACATATTCTGTGTTCGCGTGACGTGGCGTTGTACAGAATAGTTGAGCCTGCATACACATTTTACATACAAAACACATGTAAACTCCATGCATATCACAGACAAAGTGATTATTGGTCAAATATCGTCGGTCAGCAGTGAAAACCATGCGTGCGTATTTTTTTTTTACATAGAAATAACTGTCTCCTGCAAAAAAAAATGGCCGATCAAATGTTAATACAAGTTTGTCATCGTACGTCATAGATGGCTTAGAAGTATTTGAATTGAAAGTTTGTTGAACTAGTAGGTGTATGACAAGTTTATCGATCTAAAGAACAAATAAAACGGTTTTGAAGAAAATTTTATTTACGAGGTTTTCACTGCCGAGCGACGATATGTATTTATGTACCTATGACTAAGAATCCTGCCCATCCCCGTAAGAAATAAAAGCGTAATGCTACATACAACTTGAAAACTAGGTAGGTATATGAATGGCAATCTGCAATGTATGGCTAAATAATTAAGAGTGGCATTGCTTGTAAAAGCCTTGACCCAATATTGATTTTAAGCCTAGGCTGCACGTTCGTATTATTAAATATGAAGCTGCATGCAAGCTATAGAAACACTGACTTGGCACTACGTAAATTACGATGTTAGTAACTATTTAAAAAACAATATTACATCTATGGTCTCCAAGGGGAAAATCAGATGTTTATTATGATATCGTCACCGGAAAGCCAATACTACATACCTAAGCGCCATTTTGGCCAAAATGAGTTATTAATTTTTTTTATTATGTTATATTAATATAATAAAAAAAATACGAAATCCCAACTAATCTACACAGAAAAAAAACCAATCCAACGATATAATACATAACTCTGTTCTCAAGTAAGTGACTTATGTCTTTATTGGGAATAAAGTTTCTTTAAACCGAAACCGAACTCATTTTGGCCCAAAATGGCGCTTAAGTAGTATTGGGTTTCCTGTGGCGATATGTTCCTATTGAAACAAAGTGACGATAAAAACTACTATCTAGTTACGACACGTTTGGTGCAATCGCTGAGCGATTGGCTTCTGTGCTACGGGTCGCGGGTTCGATTCACGCACGGATCAAATATTTGTATGGCCTAAAAATTGTTGTTCCGGGTTGCACCCACGATACAGGAGAAATCCAATAGTGGGGCAACGTCGTTTTTGAAAAAGAAAGAAAGAAAGTTAGACATTTATAATCACGCCGGCATTTCCCAAAGGCCAGTAGATCTTTGATCGGGAAACAGTAGTCAGTGGCGTCGCGTCGGTCCGCGGCGGTCATGAACTTCCTGCCCTTATCCCACACTAGGTGGGGTCGGCACAACATGTATTTCATAAATCCATGTTGTTAGAGGTTTTGGCTTATTGTTTTATGACCGGCCGCCTGTCATGAACTAAACCATAATAATTTTAAATATTAACATAACTTCATGCACTAATTGCCATTCGTTTGTTGCACGCGATATAAGTTTGAAATTGTACATATTATACCGTTAATGGTAAAAGCAATTTGGTTATTCTTGGTAAAGGAAAATATAAAGTAATTGTGTCGAAATAATATTATTATGGAAAGGGTACACTTGAGAACAGAAGTGGATCAAATAAATAGTTAATTTTAAATAATTAATTGTGAATTATCTTAAAATTGCTGCGTTTTTTTTTAAATCCATGTATCTCTTCATACTGTCTACATTTTCTATGATTATAAAAGAGATTGGCTCTTACTCAGATAAGAACTTGTCGAGTAAATACTCGAAACGTAATAGAATAGAATAAAATCCTTTTATTTTATTAACATTTTTTTTACTATTCAGTATTTAGCCACATTCCCATCTCTAGATGGCATAGACTAGAGATATTTCAATATTCTTACTAAACACTGTAACAGCAGTGCAGTCTTGGTTAAAGAAAATCTTAATAAGGGACTGCCTCGTCGTTCTAGTGGTAGCAAGGGCGACTGTTGATCGTGAGGTCCTGGGTTCGAACCCCAGGTCAGGCAAAGTGTTATTGGGTTTTCCCGTGTGGAATTCCTCAGTAGCAGCCCGGAGTTTTGATTTGTGGCCGGTTGATGGCAATAGACTCGCCCCTTATTACATGGGACTTAAACATAACTGCGAAATAAGGGTGTTTCTATACACCTCTGCCAAACCCCTCAGGGAATACAGGCGTAATGCTATGTTATGTTTAATAAGGCACAATATTTTATGATTGGTTTGTTTTTATGCAGGAGGGAGAATGGCGAGTTCGAGGCCTTGGATCTGACTCCGTACTCTTCGCCACCGGACTTGCCAGATGTGATGAAATCACAGGAGACCAATGGACAGGAACAAGTACGTTGTTCCTTATGTTTTTCCTAAACATTCTTTGTTGTATTTACTAACCAAAAAACCTGTTTAAGTTGATATAATTTAATCATTTTACGTATCTGGCAATAAATATTACACATCGATCTTCAGAAAGAGATAATCGGGTAGCTCCGGTTTCGCAGAGCATCGTCTCTGTCACTCATACCTATGTGACGTTTTGTCGCTTCGTGCGACAGAGATGACGCTCTATACAGCCGAAGCTAGCCAATATCTCTTTCTAAAGTTCGATATGTAATATTTACTGCCGGGTACTGCAAGTTGGTGATCTACCAATATAAATCAACTGTGTACAGGAGCGGTCGGCAACCTTTTGGCAGGCAAGGGCCACATAGTGGTAGAATGAGGTAGAGATGGGCCGCACTTGTTCATAATTTTGATAATAGCGCTCCGCGCTACTCTTGAATGCTCGCTCGTCTACACTTTTTGCAGGCCACGTGTTGGTGACCGCTGGTGTACAGCCATCTTGCTTCAAAATTGATTTAATCTCCGCTTTTCCCATGGTCCACCTGACTTTTTCTTCCTGCCCTTATCCCACTAGGTGGGGTCGGCACAACATGTATTTCATAAATCCATGTTGTTAGAGGTTTTGGCTTATTTTTTTATGACGGCCGCTTGCCTGACATCAACCCCCCTTGGGAATACTCGTTGCGCCGTCGCGCGGGTGACCCAATGTGCTTGCTGATATCATGCACTGGGTCCCAAAATGATATGCTTATCAATCTTATTGCCGACAACTAAGCAGACTATGTTCTTAGTGGAGTATACTTGCTTATGGTATACTATATTATGATCCCCCTGACTATGGTATTTTAAGCAATATATTAAATTTAATTATTTTTGTTTTCAGATGGATCAACACTAAACGACTCGGCTCTGGTTTGGACGAAACTGATGCAGGCACCAACTTTGCATCGCAATGATTTTGTAATATACCTAGTTCATACGACTGAACTAGCTCGCTCGTCGGCCTCCACCATCGATTTGCGAGCGACACCTTAATTATATTTTTTTGCATATAACATATTTTGTTATTAATTTATCGATCATTTTGCTCGATTTTAACATATTCTGTTACGTCTACACGTTTCTTTGTAGTATTTTTGTGATGCTTTGTACGAAGGGAGTGTAGCTTTTTGTAGTTTATTACGAAAATTTCAACCACGACTACGCTGCGGTTGCACATTTGTAAGTGATTGATACTAGTTTTGTTACATATAGATGTTGAGGTGAGTTCTGTGCCGCGTACACACGCGGGGCGTGGTGTACAGCGACCTTACTGACATGTATTTTAAGACGTGATGTAAAATGCAATGATAGGAGAATGGTTTTGGGATGTATCGGTAGTCGAGTATTAGTCAACTAGTCTACAATAGAATCAAATGTTAATATACCTTAACTAAACCGATCGCAGGGAATATTACAGGTCTACGAATGAATTACATCGATTAAGTTAGCTCAATTGAAAACTTAGTTCTAGTGCTAATAGTATTTATTTTATCTATAGTTGATTGAAGATATGACAGCCGGTACATCTCTAGCGAACTAGACGTCAATAAGAGACCTCGCGGACATACGCGGTGCGGACATACTACTTATTGGCACAATTGATATTAATCATTCATCATCTATTGTGGCTTTATTAGACTACCTAGGCCATGACATCACACCATTTGGAATTATAGAATATAAATTAAAAAAATAAACTAATATGGTATCTCAATTTATAAACTGAATGTTAGAAATTTGTGCCTATAATTTTTCGCACTCAACTAGTTTATGAATATTTAAACAATCTATGTTACTAACTCCGCGACACGATTTGATTTTAATAGCTTGACGCTTTAACTTGTACCGTTTTGTCATATACGAGGGTACCCTAATAATTAAACTCATCTTCACGATAACATTATATGCATAGTCGGTGTGGAAATTTGTTTATTTGTAGCGTGACGAACCGACTTAACCATATTTTGGATTCCAACGTTGCAAATTTTTGGGTGGATTTCTTGAGGCTCTGTTTAATGGGAACATAAGTTAATATTTTTTAAGATACCATCTCCCAGACCTACGATGTTATACGTTAGGCTACGAATAAACGGATTCAATAATTTTAATATACAGATTTGTTAGAAGCATAAAGTAATACTGAGAAACTACCAAAACTCGAGTTAAACTGATCTCGAAACATCTCATTTTGTACGTGGATTTTTTTTATTTTTATTTTATTTCACAGTTTCACACACTAAAGCAAGTTCTTACGGCTATATTTATTACTGCTAGGTTTTGTAGGTAGATCAATATGACGTCAGTGTTATGATCATGGTGTTGCCAATGTGTGAACACTACAAAGTATTCCGTTTCCTCGAGACTCTCGAGCCTGTGGGCACTGGCGAAAATGTTTATCAGTGTTACTTTAACTTTCAGTCACACTCACGTGTACACATTATAAATATGATTTTTAAATAAAATTAATGATACGGTATTTAACTGAGATAGTATAGAATGGACTATAGATAGTAGCTAATTTAATAGGGGTAAAATAGGGGCTTTTTATATTTCATAACTACAACAATAATCTTCGTTTCTCTGCAACATTCTTTATTGTGATTTATATTTTTAAAAAAACGTTGTATCGCAAATGAATTTGAATAATGTTTCTAGTTCCTCTCAACGAAACTTTTTTCTCTATTTTTTATGTAATTTTCTATTGCACCTTTATTGATGTAAGATGTTTTGTATATTTTGGTTGGGGTTCATCCATTATATACGGTTTCGGTGCATGTCGGTGTGGCTCGCCGACACGCTGGAATCTCGAAATTATTCCATAGTACGTCGTCGTCAGTCCGCCGGCATACAAGCCGCTTACGGTGCATAGCTAGATAATAACATACGAAAATCTCTGTGAGTCAGACTTGCTACCAAATACATTTTCTTTTTAAATTCAAATCCAAAAATAGTAGGATAGTTGGGTAACGATATTGCACCTAATTGCACTTAAAATAAGATAGCAAATCGAGAAAACCATTATTTTGTGATTCGAAACACCACTACCATGAGTTTACTATCAGTATTTACGTGTCGTGATAAGTCAATGTTTTTGTACCATATGCTTTCTCTCTATCGAATTTCTAGTGTCGGGTAAACCATGGTAGTGGGGATAGTTCCCGAACTAGTCGAGTTCAAGATGTATCAAACTATAGAGTGGTTAGCTGTTATTTCTCATATTACTCAACTTTTGTTTTACTATGCTGGTACAAATCCTACTGTGATGGAAGTACTCAGCACCAACATTATTTAAATATGTATTTATTCGTTTTAACATTTAAGCTATTGTAATCTAAGGTCTCACATCGGAGAGGTTTTGTATACCAATTAATAATTAAATAAATTGAACAAAACCGCTTGAAAAACATAATGAGACTTAGACAAAGAATACCTAGTGTAGTTTCAAAAATCCACTGATGAGCCAGCAGAAAATAAAGCTGTTTTGATTTGTTTTGATGTGTTTTATTTATTCAATAATCATTGTATTATGAAATATTATGTCCTTGCACATCCTATTAACATTCTCGGCCTTAACCACTTTCGGCGCATACAAGTGTGAATAAAAAATATTGGTTTATGTAGCTGTACAGTAAAAAAGAACATGATGTATAGACAATACATAACATACAGGATAAAAACATTTAGGTGTTCGAGCCTCGACCCACTGTGAGATTATCCCTTGAATTTTGCGCAGTTGCAGAGTGTATCTACCCGCTATTTCATTCAGATTTCCGAGCTGTCGCATAATCTTGTTGCCATCGACGGTTAGTTTGTCTTGTACATCTTTGAATTTTGTCGTGAGCAGTGTGTAATTATAAGTACATCATCATCTTCCTGCCCTGGTCCCAAGTTACTTGGGGTCGGCGCAATATGTTTTTCTCTTCCACTCTTCCCTGTCAGCCGTCTCATTATCATTTACTCCCTTATCTTTCTTTCTGTAATTATAAGTACATAATAAAAATATAATAATATCGTGAAGAAAGAATAAAAGATTCTGCGTCCCATTATGAATATAAAATGGCTCGGCACAACAGTATTGAGATAAGTCTTATTCTTTTTGGTGAGTGTTAACAATAACGGCTAGGATGCACCTGTTGCGAATGCCCGCTCTCAGGACGGCAGACTCGCTAACACATGTGCCGGGAATTAAAAAACCTCGAATAACATCATAGTAGGCAGACAATGCAGGTATGCACGCATTAACCAAGCCACCTCGTCAGAAGACGTAGGCTGCATGGGGTGTCGGCTGCGCAGCCGACACTCCGCCCATGGCATCGGCTGTCTAGCTGACACGAGATGATACCTCAACCATATATTATGTTAATCAACGCGGTCTCGCTATCCGCAGGTCATGGAGCGCGCCACCATGGGCGAATTTACTACCTGGGAACCACCACCTGACGAAGCGTCGGCTTACCGGCACTTTATTGGCAAGATCGATGAAATCTACCCAGAAAACTGGAGAGCCTGGGTGGTAAATCGCGTCGATTACGAAGAATTCTTTGGAGACAAAATATCATCCGACGAAGAACGTCGCCTTCGCTTCGCGATATCAACGGTTCAGCTAGCCTATACCTTTAGCGACGACGCCTCAGCATCTCTAAGTGAAAGGAGGTATAAAGCGATAAAAAGGAAGCTTATCAACTGGCCCATTGGTCGAGCCCTTATTTATGCGCCTCTCGCAGCTATGAAAATGGTTTACCTACCCATCAGATGCGTTTAATGGCTTTACAGAATTGCTATTCTACGCTGAACCAAATTGAAGACATCGACTTCTGAAAATGTTAATTTTATAATATGATTTTTTTTTTTGGTTTTTTTGAAGTTGTTTTTATTTTTGTTAAAATGTATTTTTTTTTTCACTTTAGTGGCCTTAATTAAAACATGGTTGGACCTACTAAAGACGCTGCTCATAACATAACCACATCATCATCACATTATGCGTACAGTCATGAGCACTAACATGTATACACGTAGCGAATTTATAAAGTACATTAAAGAAAGAATTGTAATGGAATACTTGAAATATTGTCTATATAGTATCTACGAAAACTTACGAATATGTAGCATGTTAAATATTTCATAATTTCAATCAGCATTTAGGGAGTAAATCACTTGAAATTCTCTGCGTGTATACATGTTAGTGTTTATGACTGTACCTACTGTTCGTCATTGAGGAGTTCCATAGTCTATCTCCGAAGTTCTTCATCAAATCTTCACCAAATTTAAATGGGACGACTTCGAAAGAATACTCTTTCATACAAAAAAAAAAAAATCCAAATCGGTTTTTATATGAAGGTGTAGTGAGGTAACAAACATTTAAAAAAAAAGTACAGCCGAATTGATAACCTCCTCCTTTTTTTGGAAGTCGGTTAAAAAAGGCATTTGAAGTCTCTTATTTTCGAGTCTGTTAAAATAACTGCATAGAATAACTGTTCGCGACTGTACCATCGTATAATCGTCTAGAAACAAAATACCTATTATTACAAAACGCTAATGTTCTCGATTTTCGAACTGAAACTGTCAGACGTCAGTGTCAAAATTATATTCATGCTCGGTGCATGTTATAACCTCAAAATAAATAATAACTCGTGGATTATTTTACGTAAATAAACTTATAACAAATGATTTAAGTAGATTTTTATTGTCTCAAGTAAACGTAACCTTCATACTACGAAATTATTCATATTTGCGTTGCATTAAGTGTAATTCAAAATGGGGAAACGAAAAGGTAAATGTGTGAAGAAAAATCCGGCCACTAAAGAGTCTTTGGAACCGGAGAACTTGGTGAAGGCTCCACACTCGTTCGTGATCCACCGCGGACAGTGCAGCAAGGAGCTCATCGACCTGATGAAGGACTTCAGAAAGATTATGGAACCCTTTACCGCGTCGCAATTAAAGGTTAGTTTTGTTTTATTTATTTATTTTAGAGCAGCAGCTTGCTTGCTTAATTCACTTTCAACCTGTGGCAGGCCAGGCGCCCTCCACATTTTAGGTATGAAGCTACAAGTACGCGGCGGGTTTGACTTGCCTGCGACTGTGCAACCTGAATTGCACTTTATTGTGCTGCAAGAGTCACTATTTATTTAAATGTTTCTGCGGAGTGAATTTTCTATACTTGTACTATTATGTATTTAGTGCCTATGGGCACACCCGCAGCTAGTCTACTCCTGCAAATGGTTACAAACTAAAAGCAATGGACTGCAACTACTTGCCCACCAAAACTTGCTAGTGAATTTTTAGAATATCCATAAAAACCTAAAGAAGAATCAATTCAAAAGGAACTTCATATTTCAGGAAAGAAAAAGGAACACAATAAAGGACTTTGTATCAATATCAGGCTACATGCACGTGTCTCACATGATGATGTTCACGGAGACAGAGCTTGGCTCCTATATGCGGATGGCACGGTTACCTCGTGGACCTACACTCACATTTCGCATACATAGTGTAAGTATTTAAATGCTATAACCATTCCTTACGAGCAGTGGCGTGCATTGGTTTTCGGACTAGGTAGGCAGGCACTAGCGATGTCGCCTTTCAATTGTATGCTTAAGACCATTTCAATATGATTCTGACCAAAAGTAATTATAGCCATACACGCTTATTTTATTTATAGTAATAGTTAAAGATGGAGTAGTTAATTAAATCTTATGAGGTAAGCACTGCTTAATTGCCTATATGCAATGCCCATCACTGCTTACTAGCCAATTGTCATATTTTGGTTCATTTTTTAATTGATTACTGAGTTAATTACAAATTCTTTTGCAATTTCTCCCTGAAGGATACTTGTTAACCCTTTAATGGGCAGAAGGTTTTAAGGACAAAAAATAACAAACAATTTGGCATATTTTTATAAATAATATAAAAATACTTTGTATTTTATGTAGTTGCCTCTTTGTTTTTATTATCTATTACAGAAAATAGTAAAAAAAAATATTGCTAGGTTTAAAAATAAAAATACAGTAACGAGGCTTTAGCGACATCTTCCAAAAAATTTGGTGAGAAATATATTCCCTTTGCCTTATAAAGGGTTAAATTTAAAAGTTGTAGGTTGCAAAATCTCGGGGTCGCGGTGCATGCAACAGCGAATCCCGTGACTCCGGCCTTAGGTCAGAAGGAGGGACACCGTGGGGTTTTAGTCGGTATACGTCCGGCACACCCCCCCGTCTTCCCCAGACGGGGGACAGTCCATGAGGATTTCCTCACTTAAAAAAAATAAAAAAAAGGTTGCAAAATCTACCATTAACAATATCACAAATAATTTTCTTTATTTAGTTTTGGTAGGAAGGCATAAACATTATTTTTCATACAACCCAGACCTGGTATAGGCATATTTAGGGTAGGGCAGATGGGGCGCTTGCCTGACCCTGGCACAGGACAGAATAGGTAAATTATCTAGATTCAGTCAACTCACCATCCATGTCCACAGAGCAATTACCCAAAATAGACAGACCAATGCCAGACTATGTCTATACTTGTTTGGACCTCAAAAATAAGGTTATGGGGCAAAATTGTTCCATAATACTGTTCTGCACTTAGATTTATTGAAAAGATAAATATTTACTGTCTGACTGAGTTTGCCCTACCCTGGACAAAATCCTGGCTACGCCTATGAGACCTGGTACATTTATCTAACCCATACAAATACTTTGCGCAGCAGCTAAGTGCTCAGCCGCTACGACAATCGCGTCATCAATTATATTACCGTGGCTGGTATCTATTCTTTATTTTCCTTTTGACTACACTTTACCAGTATTCTTTTAAAGTAAAGGACTAATCCACAGTACAGCTTATCTCGCGACGTGATCTCATCACTCCGCAAGCAGTACGTGATGATGCGCGCCTTCCAGCACGCGCCGCTCATAGTTCTCAACAGCTTCTCTGGTGAGGGCATGCATATGAAGCTCATGGCTACTATGTTCCAGAATATGTTCCCCACTATCAATATTACTACGGTGAGTTTTTGATTTTCTTTCAGATTATATTGTTTACAAATATACGGTACCTAAGGGGAATTACGAAGATGAGAATATTGCGGAAATTACGAATTACTACTAAACCAGGCAATATTTTTTGCTTTGGCAACATTACATTACACATTCTAGCATTATTACGTTGCCAGAGCAAAAAATATAATCTGGCTTAGTAGAAATTCGTAATTTTCGGAATATTCCCATATTCGTAATTACCATAAAACATGATATAATTATGTTTCTAAGATTATGTGATAGATTAGCCAATGGACCTAACATTGCCAAAGAAAATTGACAGATTGTCATTAAAAACTGCTGTTCAAGGTTTTAGGGCACCTAAATGATCATATTTTTTTAGCTTCATATATGCAGGGCCAACGTGATGGACTACGGCCTAAACCCTTCTTATTCTGAGAAGAGGCCTGTGCCCTGCAGTGAGACAGTAATGGGCTGATTATGTTATGTTATATGCGGGGTTGAAACTTCTTCCTAACTTCAATAATCAATTAATCCTAAATATTTCACAGGTTAAATTAAAACACATCCGTCGTTGCGTACTGATGAACTACAATCCGTCTACGAAGCTCGTCGATATGCGACACTACGCCATCAGGGCCACCCCGGTCGGACTCAACAAAGGAACAAAAAAGGTCACATTGGAATTTTGAATATTTTTGCAACAGCAACAGCTTAGTTGCGAAAAATAATTGGTTCATAGAGTAGAAGTTCTATTCTACGCAATAAAATGAGTAGCATTTTATCAATCGCATATTTGACCGCATCTTATGTAACATAAAATAAGGGAACGTATCCATACTACGTGACCCATTTTTACCCCCCTCCCCCCCTTAGTGACCACCCGTAGTATATGCCAATACCCCCCCCCTACCCCTCTAGTTTTCACGTAGTAATATATAAATATGGTATTAAATCATTTTTTGCAAATGGAAAGTTAAAAAAACAAATTGACTCATATGTGCGACAGTGTTGCCACCTGTGAGTTAAAAAAGCGCTAAAGTCTGCGCGCCATATTTGAATATAGCTCAAAAAAACTTAAAATTTCCCTAGAGGATATTGACTACGTGACGAAAACCTAAGACCCCCCCCCCCCGCCCCTGTGACCAAGCGTGGTATTTTGAAGACCCCCTCGAACGGGTCACGTAGTATGGGTACTTTCCCTAACATCACGCCTGTATTCCCCGAAGGCTTGGGCTGAGGTGTATAGTAACACCCTCATTTCACCGTTATGTTTAATTCCATTGTAATACGTGGCAAGCCTATTGCCATCGACCAGACACAAATCCAAACTCCGGGCTGCTACTGAGGAATTCTCCATGGCAAAACCCAATAACACTTATCATAAGCATTTTAGGTATAACTGGAAATTATGTTTTATTTATTTACAGATGGTGCAAGGCAAAATCCCAAACTTGAATCGCTGTAAAGACATGTCAGAATTCTTTGATAAGTAAGTTCTAAGTTACTTTTAATTTACTATGAAGTCTTTTAAAAACTATTAATTGACTACGTTTACGCGACGACAGCGCATGCAGCGCCCGGCGTAGCTTTGTCTAAAAAATGTGTGAGCAGTTCCATACAAACCCAGGCTGGACAATGCACATAGACTTATATATATTCTGCCTAGCCTTTTCCCAAACTATATTGGGGTCAGCTTCCAGTCTAACCAGATGCGGCTGAATACCAGTATTTTAGATGGAGCGACTGCCATCAGATCTCCGCAACCCAGTTACTGGGCAATAACGATATCCTAAGGTGAGGCCGGTTGTCAGACTTTCGGGCTTCTGACTACTCATAACTACTGTCATAGGTATTCGTATGGCACCTGGGACCTACGGTTTAACGTGCTCGCCGACTTATACAGTTATAAATAAAATAAGCTGCTTCCGAGAGCAGATAAGTCACAAAACATACTTTAATATACAGGGTGTAAACGAATCATATAATTTCTCCAAACCTCGTGATGTAGGTACTGCTGACATAGATTAAAACTGCGTGGGATACTTTTGGATTCAATAAAACAAAATAATTCCAAAAAGTAAACATGTGTTCTTAAAGTGGGGCATTTTAGCGCCCCGATTTAAATGACTGCGCGGCGAGCGGTAGCCGAAATGCCTCACGTTAAGAATACGTGTTTACTTTTTGTAAAATAATATTAACTGAATCCAAAAGTATCCCATGCAAGTTTAATCTATGTCAGCAGTACCTACATCACGAGGTTTGAAGGAATTAGAATAGAATAGAATATACTTTATTGTACACCAAAATTGTAACACAGCTCTGAATTACATGATTTCGTTTACACTCTGTATACTAGGTACTACTTAATAAACTTTGCAGAGCGGGATTACTGTCAGAGAGTGAATTTGAAGACGACCCCAACGCACAAGTGATCCTACCACAAAACTTAGCGTCAAGAGGCGCCGCCGCCGAGTCCAAGTCAGCGATCAGACTGTTCGAGCTTGGTCCTAGGATATCTTTCCAACTTATCAAGGTTTGTATTCTTTGTCTCTTTCTTAAAGTATGACGTAAAAAGAGACAACATCAAAGCGATCACAGGAAAGACCGAATATGTTTGATGAGAAGGATAGGAAGCTTATGTCAATGGCTTGATATGGGATGAAGGTGATAACATCAGATTAATGGCCAGATGCGTTTGATTGTTTATAATGCTCTGTAGACATATCATATACATATATAAAATAATGATAATTGCTTGAACCTGTCCTATGTCAGGGGTGGCCAACTTGATTCGACCCAAGATCTACTGTTTACTGAGTAGATTCTGTGCGATCTACCAATTACATAATCAGTACCTCTTCATTTTACTTATATTAAACTTTTGCCTTGCCATGATCGACTGGATTAACAGCCGCGATCGACTGGTTGGCCACCCCTGCTATATGTCATATCTATGTGCAATCACAAAATTATTATAGGTTTCTATGTCGCCTTACTCATAAAATAAACATAACATGGAACTGTAAAAATAATAACTAGGTCAAAACACTTATTTACAGGTAGAAGATGGATTAATGGACGGAGAAGTGTTGTTCCATGAGCTTGTTGAAAAGACAGAAGAAGAGAAAACGTTGATCAAGAAGAAGAGGGAACAAAAGAGGTATGTGATAAATGTAACATATGTATATGCTTGTTACTAGTTTTGTAGGTTTTCCATGATACATATATTCACGCCTGTAATCTCCGAAGGGGAATGCAGAGGTGTTCACCTATTACAGAAGTCTATTCACCCACGTTTCGCCTCTTCTTATAATAATAATATACAAGGTTAGTCGGAAAGAGGGGGTACTAAGCCGCGGGCCACTTAAAGTATCAGTGATGACTATTTTAAAGCAAGTGTTAAAATTTCAAAATTTGTTAATTTTTATTTGCATGCTAAAAGATTTTAATTTTTTCAAAAAAAAAATATACTTGCTTCAGTTATGAATTCAGAAAATTAAGTTTCTAATCCGTGACCCCAAATGTGACCTAAATTGTAAAAACAGCTGATCTTATCTATGGACAGATAGATTTAAGCAAATTATTTACGAAATCTTTGCAAAGCTATTTCTCTTAAACTATCGAGTTTTGGGGAAATTTGTAGAACAAAAGTTATCCCTTATTATGGGTACTGTAACACCCTTTCGGCTTAGTACCCCTTTTCCGACTAACCTTGTATTATTCAGCCATGATCATCTCACTGCAGGGCAAAGGCCTCCCTACCCTCCTTCCACTCCTCTCGGTTTAAGGTATGCTGCGGTCAATCCTTCCAATAAGGGTCTAAGTCGCCTCTTCTAGTCGCACGTATTTGTTGGCGAGCCTATTACCATTTTTCAGGCACAATTATGGTTCTAGTTTCGTCACCTATTACGACTCGCCCGGCGACGAAGCAACAATTTTATTCTTAATGGTTATTTACTGTTTCAGACGACTGAAAGAGAAACGTAAAGCACAACAAGAAGAAAACGTCAAACGGAAACAGAAAGAGAAAGATGATCATAAACAGAAGTCAATGGACGGCATGAAGAAGAAGAAGGATGTCACTGAGAGCCAGAGGTGAGGAACGTGAATAAAATACGTCACAATATTTCTTAACGGCTTCTAATGTGTCGTCGCTGCGCCTAAAAAATCCGCTGTTTTTTTTAATTTCGGTTTTGTTGCTATTTTATAGTACTTCTCAAGCCACGTAGGCCTGTGAAATCTGTTTTCTAATACTTTATTTAGTTAAGGAGATAGCAAAATCAACTATGTGATTTTGGTCAAAAACAGCTTCAAAAATACTCTATATGTGCAAAGAAACCCTTAACGTATTTTTATTTCGATGCGCGCCTCTTATAATTGCGCTTAAATATGACACCTAACGGGTTTATTATTTAAAAATAGTGTGGAAAATCCGCTAAGTGTTCTAGGAAGACCAACAATGAAAATTATCGCGGTATTTACCCAAAAATAATACGATATGTGATCAAATTAACTTTTAAAAAATCCTAGCACCTGTTATATCGTAGAAAAAAGCAAAAAAATAATAATTTATGATGTCTCGACATAAAGTCTAATTTTCTGCACTCAGTTTTAAAATGTTATCAGTTTGGGGAAAAAACTGTTTTTTGGCTTCTCCTGTAGTTTGGTTTTTTCACATAGCGGATTTTGCAAGCGCAGCGACGGTATGTAGGTTTAAAGAATCTTTATTCCCAAAAGAACATTACAGTTCACTTATATGAGAAGTTTACATTTATCTTAAAATTACATCATAATCGTTTAATGACGAACCATGCAGATCTATACCATAAAATACGTAAACATTTTAAACAAAGAGAAACAAGATTTGTGATGTTGTAATTATGTAGGTGTCTAAATCTAAACTAATATTATAAAGAGGAAAGATTTGATTGTTTGTTTGCATTGAATAGGCTCTGAAACTACTGGAACGATTTGAAAAATTCTTTCACAATTGGAATCCAACATTATCCCTGGTGAACATAGGCGATAGAATATTTTAAAAAGTTAGGGATCCGTGAGTGAAGCCGCGGGCGTCTGCTAGTAAATAATAATCTTGTCACAACAACTTGTACAGATAGCGGCACGTAAGTTGAACCAAAATGGCGGTCGTCCGCGCAAGTATAAATCGCGGCAGCTATGGTTACGCGCGGCCCCTCGCGGCGCACCGAGTACTGCACTTCGACTGAGACCCGAAAATGTGTTACAGCGCATTCAAAGTCATAGTTCAACGTATGTGCCGCGATTTATACCTGATCGGACGACCGCCATTTTGGTTCAACTTACGTGCCGCTATCTGTAACAGAATTGGCTAATTATGTATCAAAGGTACCCTCAATAATGCTTGTATATTTTTTTACTAATGAAGGTACCTGAATACATTCGAGGAATGTAAGCGTATTATAGTATATTTGGAGAGGATATTGCTATAATCTATATTGAGCCAACCGATTTGAAATTGTTCAGGTTGATGGAGTTGGCAAATGCAGAGTCGCAACATGCTGATATGGACCAAGACAATGAGGATGATGATGCGGATTACTACAGGCAAGAAGTCGGCGAGGAACCAGAAAAAGGTGTGTACATAAAAGTTTGACTGATATGAGCAGGTAGTATAATAACGTATAAATAGCAAAGAAGGAAGACGTCCTAGAAGAACATACATCGATGTTATTGGTGATGTTCTTCACAAAGATAAGGTGCGTAGTACTCTCAACCGGCGTGTGTATGACAAGATGTATGAATGTGGATAAAGCGAAAGGGGTCATAGCATGTGGCGTTTTATAGTTTCTGCCTACCCCCAGGGGAAAAAGGCGTGAGTTTATGTATGTATGTAAATAGCAAAGGCTTTTCTCAAGTTGGAGCACCTTTAAGGCCGAGGGCACAGTGGCAGGGTGAAGGCGACGACGTGAATGAAATAATGTCGCCCGTCGATTGCGGGCGTTTGTTTTAGTGAAATCGCAGTCGTATCGTCTTACCAATGCGGCTACGGCCTAGAGTTGGGATAGACAGACTAGTCTATCTCCTTTTATATATTATAAAATTAATCATTACATTTATTTTACCTTCAGACCTATTCTCACGCAATTCCACGAGGAAACGGAAAGGCGACGACGACGGACCTCGAGGCTTCAAAAAGATGAGATTAGACAAAAAATTGCAGAAGAAATACCAAAAGAATCAGGACACAGGTAAAGTACAGAACAGACAAGATGGCAAAAGACCATTCAAGGGAAACCAAGATGGTAAGAGACCATACAAAGGGAACCAAGATGGTAAGAGACCATACAAAGGGAACCAAGACGGTAAGAGACCATTTAAAGGGAACCAAGATGGCAAGCGACCTTTCAAGGGCAACCAAAAAGATGGCAGAAAGTTCCAGAATGATAACAAAGGTGGTAGAAGGTTCCAGAGAGATGGAAACGACCAGGGACAAAAACCTTTCAACAAGCAGAAGAAAGTGTTTGGAGGTAAAGTAAATAAAATAGGAAAAGGTAGAGAAGGAAAGCCCAAAGGAAAGGGAAAGAAAGGTAGAAAATGAATGTTCAGTACCTAGTTGTTAAGGATTGTGTATTTAAATAAAATAAAATTGATTACAAAAATCAGATGTATTTTTATTTTCTTGTCAATCGTTCGTACAAAATTTACCTTGATTTATGAGTTACATAAAGGCACTTTCCTTAATCCTATAACAACTTTCAACATGAACAAAGGTATGATAATTATGAAGGTACAAAACAATTATTTCTTAATTAGGCGGTAATTATATTTAGTGATGGTTTTTCTACACTGGGCCTATTCAAATAGCATTCTTATCCAACATTTTCAAACATGATATGAAACTACATTTATTACAAAACAAAGCCTTTCGCGTGTTGCCCTCGGCTTGTAACAACATTTTACTATGGGAATCTTTGGACCAGCCGCGTCCGCATAAGACAGAAAATTCTCTATGGTTTCAAATATGGCACGAAGCCTAAATAACATCTAACTCATTTTACAATCATAATAATTCCGGAAAAAGAGTATACATTAGCATCTGTTTACTCTCAACAACAGTAATAACAATCCGAAATTTCATTCAATCACTAACCTAAACGCAAGTTCAACACGCTACGAGTGTGATCTTTTTAACCTTTTGAACGCCAGAGCATAAACGCATGTAGCGTACCCGCTACGCCATGTCACAAATTCAGTGACATAACCTACAATAAGAATAGGGATTCCAAAACTTTATCGATAAACAACTGTGTTTTTATTTTTGTCTGTAATTTTCAAATAAACACTACTCGTGACATTAAAATTTTAGTTAACCTCGCACTATTTCCCGCTATAGTAATAATTACACGGCATTTACTGGCAAGGTTTTATAAGACAGAGTTTAAAAAAAATCGTTTTGTTTATCCAGACACTAACTGATACAAAAATAATATATCCTAGATGAAAGTTTCACACTAATGTTTGTAAGTTATATTATATAGATATAATAATCGATGGATATGACGATCGATTATGATTATTATCGATGGACGTATGATGATACGTCACAACACCAGCGGTCACATATAGAAGACTATGGCGTGTGAAAACACTAGCTTTAATTTCTTCTTGTTTGTCATCAAGTTTCTCAATATCCATGGTATAATTTAATTCGTGTCATACTATTATAAATACGTACACGAGCTTAATTTTTAAGGTATATAAATAAACACGTAAAAATGTAGTTTATTTCATGTTATGGTGCACCGTATTTTTTGTCACATATTTGTGACGTTGGCGTACAGGGTAAGCTTTCGTTTGTCACATATATGTGACTATGGCGTCCAAAAGGTTAAAGTAACTATATGTATAAGTTCTTGCAGTATTCAAATCATACAAATACCTCTTCGCCAATACTGTGTCGATGGTATCAGCCAGGCGCTGATTTTGCAACGGCAAAAGATTCTCTTAAAAATCACTCTCGGCAGCGTTTAGGATTCACGCAAAAAGGACGCAGACATCACTATGTTCTCAGATCAACAACAATAACGTCTCTATATCAAGAACACGATATCATCAGCCATCATAACCTGGTTGTCTTCTGTCATCTTGTGGAGCGCCGCTTGTATTTCCCCGTCGACGAAAATCTCGTGAGAGTACTTGTCGTTGACGTAAGTTGTCACGCGTGCGAGGGGGAGCGAATTGGCGCGTTCCTCACGGAATAGCTGTTGGAGGGCTGACTTGAATTGAGTTAATCTGAGGAAGAATAATGGATATGTGGTTAATAATTTTATTTTATAAAATAGCGGCCCGTCCCGGCTTCGCACGGGTGGACATTTTTCCCGTTCTTGCAACATTTTTTATTTATGCTCCGCTCCTATTTGTCGTAGCATGATGTTATATAGCCTATAACCTTTCTCGATAACTGGACTATCTAACACAAAAATATTTTTTCAATTCCAACCAGTAGTTCCTGAGATTAGCGCGTTCAAACAAACAAACAAACTCTTCAGCTTTATAATATTAGTATAGATTAAGATATTGTTCTACAAGTGTATAAGGCGGGTGTGGATGGAACAGTTGGTAGGGGCCGACCTCGGCGAACGTACCACGAACAAATCGCGGGCGTTCTCAAAAAAGGCCAGGTTGGTAGCACCCTAAACCGACGAGCATGCATGAGAAGGATGAATGTAGATGAAGTGAAAAGGGTGTGTCAGGATCGTAGCAAGTGGAAATCTATAGTCTCTGCCTACCCCAATGGGAAACAGGTGTGATTGTATGTATGTATGATATTGTTCTAGTAGGTAGCAAGCGTGACTATGGGTATTGAGATCCTCGGTTGGATTCCAAGGTCGGCAAAATGTATGTCTCAGTTCAAATGCAACTGAAATTGTCTGAAATGGCTACGAATTTCCTGAGTGATTAGTAAATAGTACAGCAGGTTGGTGCAGTGCCTGAGTGATCGGCTTCTGCGCTACGGGTCGTGGGTTCGATTCCCGCACGAAACAAATATTTGTATGGCCTACAGATAGTTGTTCCGGGTCTGGATGTTTGTGCGTGTGAAGATTTGTGTCTGTAAACGCATACATGATACAGGAGAAATACTGGTGTGGGGGGCAATGTTTTTTCATTAAAAAAATAAAAAAAAAATTTTGCAGTGAAAAAAATTAATCCCGCACCAGAAATCAGACTGCCTTGTTGGTCTAGTGGCCGCAAGCACGACTGCTGAGCATAAACTACTTGTTAAGATAGCCAGGTCGGGCAGTGTTATTGGGTTTTTCTATTAGGAAATTCTCAGTAGCAGCCCGGTGTTTGAATTTGTAGCCGGGTAATGGCAATAGGCTCGCCCTCTATTACATGGGACTTTAAACATAACTGGCTCCTTCGGGGAATACAAGGCGTGATGTTTTATTATGTTAAATCAGCCTATCAGATTGTATCTTAGCCAAATTTAATCTATTTTTTTTTAATTTGAAATGGGTTTGCTCTTGACTCTAGTCTAGGTCAGAGGAGACAGAGACAAAGTCTACGATGGAGTGAGCTTACCCAGAAGGAGCCTGTTAACTCTAACTTTGAAGAGATTCAGGTTGAATGCGTTCGGGAACACAGACGCAGGTAGTGAGTTCCACTCTTTTGCAGTGCGCATTATGAAGGATGTTTGGAAGCGCTTAGTGCGAATTGGTGGAATGGCAACTAAGTATGGATTGTAACTTGCAGTGCGTCTAGATGTCCGATGGTAGAAGGGGGCCCGTGGGATGGGGTTGTCGAGTTCTTGAGCACACTCTCCGAAGTACAGTCTATACAAGACCGACAAGCAGGCAACCTTGCGGCGATGAGCCAAGCTGTGAAGCTTGGCATCCTCCAGTTTTTCGTCCCCAATGAGCCTCTTAGCTCTGCGTTCCACTGAGTCAAGCGCGGCAAGTTGATATTTTGCTGAGCCATCCCAAAGGTGGCTGCAATACTCCATGCAGGATCGTATTTGCGCTTTATTAAGAGTCACAAGCTGTCCAGGCGTAAAGTATCGCTTCACTCTATTTAGGATGCCCAGTTTTTTGGCCGCAGTTTGGACTTTGTGCTCAATGGTGGCGCCGAAGTTGAGATTGGATGTTAACTCCATGCCTAGGAGCTCGAGCCTATCGGTTACAGGAACAGATGTACCTCGAAAAGTAGGAGTTTGATTGAAACGACTCCTTTTTGCGGAGAAAAGACACGCCTGTGTTTTGGTGGCGTTAAAAGAGACCAGATTGTTATCACCCCACTGGGAGACAAGGCTTAAGGTCAAATCTTTCCGCTCTACCATAGCCTCCCTCAATTGATGAACTTCATCCCCGCTGGTTTTTGCGTTGGACAAGTATCTCTCTGAAACAGTACTGTCATCTGCGTACCCAACAATACCAGGCAAAATCCATTAAAATAGTGTTGCTTACCTGTTGGTGTCGATAGTCTTCTGCGAGGAGCGAGTGGGCCGCTGGGTGGGCTCGGGCTGCGAGTTTCGCGCGGCCCGTAGCACCGGCTCTGCTTCTTCATCTGATGAGAACGTGTATGGGTCGTCACCTGGAGCACCCCCCTGTAAAGCAAATACATTATGTAGCTTAATGTATCTTCGAAGTCGGTCCCTACATAGGGACTGGTGACGTTCTCTGCCGTTAAATTCGTGCTGTCACTGTCACTTCGCCTTAAAGTGACAGTGACAGCACGAGACTAAGGGCGCAATCCCACTATGTCGTGACGATTAATTTATCGTTGGACGACTGTGGTCTCTAGCTGTTCCCATTATAACGACTGTTTGTCGTCTTTTTTTTTATCGTTTAGCGACTATCGTATCTGTTCCCATTGGATCGCGACGACATTTTATCGTTTAACGGCAGTCGCTTTGTCGTTTACACATGAGTCGCTTTGTCGTTTGCACATCAGTAGCAAGCTACAAGACGAGACGATATTTTTATCGTGGCCACGACAGATGATTTGCCGTCACGATGTCGTGACGTTTTCTTATCGTTTTACGACTGTCGTGCTAGTCGTTCCCATTGACTTAACAATCTGTCGTCACTGCAAAAAACAAGTCGTGAACGACAGTTAGTCGTGTCGTCTTATACGTGAAAACCTTCAGTTAAATATATAACCCACGACACTTAAAACTACACGATTATCTGTCGTCACGACAAAGTCGGAACGCGGTCTTAGCGACAACTTAAAACTGAGCACCGTTTGAGTATTTGACCATAACGGCTAGCGCGCACTGCCTTGCGTTTTTTTAATGTATAATCTGTGAAGTAAGGAATGTCATAGAAGAGCGCGCACTGCTTTTTATTCACCGCATACTGATTTACTTGTATGTATAGGTATTTATATTAATCGTTGCGCTGAAAAAAAAACGCATCGATACTCACCGCACCGCAGTGCGCGCTCGCACTAAGTCTGTAAATCAAAATTAAAAAAAAAAACATACTGCTTTGACCTCCTAGGATATATCTTATGGAAGTTCACGTCTAGCAGTGGCAGTTAGTAGTCCGCAAACATACTATGCTGAAAATGTGTCTACTGACACCCGCTATATTATCTCACAACCTTTACTGTGGTTGTGAGATAATATCACGGGTACAGTACGACACAACTAATAGTAGGGGAGCCCAAAAGGCTAAATGGGACTTACTCGAGCGTAGCGGGGACCTTTTGGATTGTGAAGATTAGATGCTAAAAAGAAAAAAGATTAATGATGTACGCCCTTTCACTGGTGGGGGGAGACCCGATATGAAAGGTTCATGTATGGTGTGGGTACTTCATAGGGTCCTTGCACTCTATTAAGTACCCCTACCATACCATTTCACCACCACCATTTCTCCCCTTATGTTATTCTGCCACGCTTGAGTAAATCCCAAAATCCCCGCTTGGGCTCCCCTACTATAAGAAGTCGCATCGGCAAACGTGATCGAACAACCAATGGCAGTCGCTCATTTTCGATCCACTCACACTTATAATGCAGTACTAATAAACATTCGTAGCCTTGAAGTCGCATTCAGTTCAGAAGTGATCGGTTTTACGAAGTTTGCCGATGCGATCTTTAGTTGTGTCGTATTATAATACTGCCATAATCGCCATGCTTGATGAACGGATTCTACAGAATATAGTTTAAAAAATGTTATATAAGGTCTAACCAAAATACCTGGACAAACTTTTACAGTGTTTATAGTACGTTTAACCAAAAATATCTATGAAAAAAAAAACGAGATCCAAGTGTTTTTTTTCTAACCAAAAAATGTTTTTCATCATTAATTTTAATTTAATTATATTTTTTTAAACATTTTTTTACTTCGTCTATTAAGTAAAACACGGCGCGGAAGACGCGCGCGCCCCGGCGACAGTCGATGCATAAAAAATGGATGAGTTTATTCTTAGAGAGTACAGGCAATTTAAAACGTTATTATTTTTTTTGTCAGGAAAAAATCGCTTAGGTCTCGTTTTTTTTTGCATAGTTATGATTATTTAAACGTACTGAACACTGTGTAAAAGTTTGTCCAGGTATTTTGGTTGGACCTAATATAAAGAAATGAGAAATAATAATACGTACCGTTCTCCTGGATCGTTTAGCGCGCGGCTGTGCGGGCTGTTCTCCATCTGACGCCGCGGCCTCCTCGTCAGACGACGCGCGTCGCTTGCGACGTTTCTCTTTCATTAACACCTGCGAAAGAAGCACGAAACGTAAACTAACAATAATAATATATTATAACTCACACAAATGTTAATTTTAAGACCATGTAAATTAAGTTAATTTTAAAACGACGAAACTTACGGGAACATTCATAATACATAATATAACGTAGTGTTAATTCCAGGGGCAGCCTTAGCCATTGCGAGGCTCCGGGCGGGTAGATGTTTGCGAGGCCCTTGTCTTTGTGGAGTGTTAGTTATATTGATAATGCTTGACGAGAAATGCAAAGTTTTACAATGCGCGGCGTAAGGCGCGAATTTTAAATATACATTAGTACTATTAATACCTGTCGCCGCGCGCGCTTGCTACTACCAACGCCATCTAGTGAACAACGGAGGCGGCAGGAGGCCTTCGAAAGAAGCGTTTGAATTTTGTCACACATATTTTTCTACGCACATGAACACGACATATTTTGTAATTAAAATAATAAACGATTATACGCATGAAACAATAAACAAGTCATTGAAAGGTGTTCGAAGCCCCCGTTCCTGAACAATACCAAATACTTTTCTACTTGGGTTGTTGCGTGAGTGCGCGAGGTCCCGGGCGGTTGCGCTTTCTTTTTTCCTTTGGAAAATCCTCATGGATGTCCCTCGCCCGGCGAAGGCGAAGGGGTCTGCCGGACTCTTACCGGCTAAAAACCAACGGTGTTCCTCCTCCTGTCTGTTCGGCCGGGGTCGCGGGATTCGCTTTAGCATGCACCGCAGCCCCGGCAGGC
Organism: Amphipyra berbera; assembly: GCA_910594945.2. Lineage (NCBI taxonomy): Eukaryota > Metazoa > Arthropoda > Insecta > Lepidoptera > Noctuidae > Amphipyra > Amphipyra berbera. Next base: position 14,657,697 of record OU343128.1, on the reverse strand, counting down.
CCCCCCTCACCCCTGTGGGGCCCCACATCCCCCTGAGAAGCGCGCACGGAACACTGCGCGGGCCTGTCCGGGCGGTTGCCCTGCTCGCCAGCCCCAAAGGCCGCCCCTGGTTAGTTCTCTTTGGTAAACCAACCTTACGGACTGGCTAATCTTTTCACTACGACGGGACCTATTTTCGTCCAGCTCGTGCAGACACGAAAGAAGACAAGGTTATCACAAGTTTACCTTCTTGAAGTACGCAAACTGCACGAGTTCAATGGCCGCGAGCGCGTCATCCTGCGTGACCTGGAAGCTGAGGCGGCACTTGGCGTGCGCCGTGGACAGGCGGATCAGGGTCTCCAGCGTACGAGCTGTCACTGGCTGCGTCTGCAAAAAATAAATTAAATACATACATCTTAGCCGTGATCAATGACGTTGAAATATTTAGACGCGCTATCTCGTATAGGCAACATGTGCCAAATGCATTGACGCAATAAGGTTCAAACTACCGCTAGATAGCTTTTAAGTTCTATGGCACTGTGGTTCCGGAACCACAACTCGCTGATACCATGTTGATCTTCTAAACAGTGCATCTAGTACGTAAGTACATATTATTTAAATGGCTATGATAAATATGAGATTTCATAATTTCCCATGACTGTCGTTATGGAGCCTCGTTAATGGAGACGCGGAGCGTGGAGCGGGGAGAATAGCGGACACTTCAAACAAAATATAAGACGATGTATTGGAGTATGCATGCAGACAAGTTATTCCGCGGTCATGTCGCTCGAATGCACCCAGACAGATGGGCAAAGATCGTCACCCACTGGACGCTTGAAGGAGGACATCGCCGTCGAGGTAGGCCGCGGTGTAGGTAGCGTGACGTTCTAGACGTGTTTGTATGGCTGGCATGGTTAGAAACGGCACAAAATAGAGAGGTTTGGAAGGCAAAACAGGAGATCTTTGCTCAACAGTGGGAAATTTAATGGAGTACCGATCGTGGCGGATCCCGCGTCTCAATAAACGAGGTCTAAGAGCCGAATAAATATATTTCTTGGGCAACAACTATAACACTGCAATATCGCCATCAAGTTTACCTAAAAAAATGGGGTGTGGCTGTGTCATGGACACGGCTGTATGTTGTTCGTGAATACGTTTATGTAACGGGTTATATTTTTTAAATAAAATATTTTTATTTATGTATTTAGGATAAAAGCAAGGAAACAAAAATCGATAGATTTTGACGACAGCTGACGATTAAAACTTAAACGAACATCGTAGCTTCTCCGAATCAAAAGTTATACTAATTGCAAATCTCGATACGCAGCAAAATAACCTCAAAATGGCGGCGCTTCCTCCTCCACCGCGCGCGATGCGGCACTGTTCTCGTTTGTCGTAATGAATTCTTTGATCCTTTAGCTATCCAGTGGTATAATTTAATTTTGGATGTAGAGGATAGATTCGAAACTACATCGCCAAACTGTATCCCCCGATTTTGTTATCATTAGGTTTTTTGGATTGCCCCCGTATGATAGCAAATTTAAAGATGTATTCACGTCAAAAGTATTCCAAAATGCCACCTGCGTCTACTTACTCTAGCCACGTCGTTGTCCATCATATCCAGGTTCCGTAGCCTCGCGTACTCGTCAGCGATGGAGTCACACGCGTCTTGCGTGAGTTTGGGCTTCATCAACCGCGCGATGTGTATAAACTTGCGCATGAACTTAGTGTTGAGGTATTGTTCCTTCTTGCTACGAGTGTTGCCATGTAGGAGAGGGTCATATTTCTCGTATATCGATGTGTTTGTTTCCTGGAATGGGAGATTTATTGTTAGTGGAGCGTGGTGGTGATAGTTTGAGGCAGTGCCGGACTGGGACCTGAAATCGGCCCGGGCATTTGAGAGACAGTCGGCCCAAGCGATTAGACGGACGTTTTTTTTTAGACGCTCCCCTTACTCTGTCTCCTGTATCTTAAGTGCATTTACAAACACAAACAATTTGCGGCTTCTTTTTCAAGCCATAGGTGATTGCCGGACGACCTTTTTTTTGACGTTCCCCTCACTCTTTCGATATCACCGACTGTGTGACCGGCCCATCAGGCCACACCGGCCCATCGGGCCTTTTCCCGATTTGCCCGTATGGCCAGTCCAGGCCTGGTTTGAGGGCCTGTCGACGATTATCAACTTATAACAACGCCCTCAAGCGCTCTGTACCAGCGCGCGCATTGACGATGATCGAGGATGCGGGGGCCGGGGCAGAGCAAACACCGCAACACTAGCGACGCGCATCTGTTTTTATTTAGAACTTTTTAAAATTTGCGCACACGCTACTACAACGCACAGTACCTGACTTGCATTTTTTTGTATCTATTTCAAAGTATGAAATAAAAGGAATTTGAGCATTAATCCACGCAGCATCTCTTCGTTGAAGTCGACCTGACCCATCAATCACACATACGCACCAACAGGGCCTTTTATGGGTTTGAATGAGACAGTGGTGTTATTGGCGTGTATCGTAATGTCTTGGCCGTTCTGCCTTCATACAGGTATTTGCACAATAGGTTTTTTAGCAACAAAATAGTGTTTAGTTAACATTAAACTAACATAACGTTAGGATAGGCAACTTTTAAAGAAAAGTTTATTTTTAGTTACTGTAACCGTGTTCTTCTTGAGTATACAAGAGTGAAATTTCGCAGAGCCCATGTTCAGCCGTACTGTAAAATATTACCGTATTGTAAAATATTGATTCAATGTGCACAATTTATTTTAAGTCCCAAGTTATTTTGAGTAAGTTATTTAAGTTATACTCAACACTGCCATACTGTAGTGTTGAGTGTAACTTAAATAACTTACTTAAAATAACTTGGGACTTAAAATAAATTATGCACATTGAATCAATATTTTTATCGACATCCAGACATGCTCGAATGGTTCGTTTTTTTTAATTCTAGAGGAACAACAAACTGATACAATCTATACTAATATTATAAAGAGGAAAGATTTGTATTTTTGTATGTAACGAATAAACTTAAAAACTACTGGACCATTTTCAAAAATTCTTCTGCCTTTAGTAAGCTACATTATCACTGAGTAACATAGGCTATATTTATTACTGGAATAAAACTTCTTACGCGGGCGGAGCGGTGAGGACACAGCTAGTATAGAATAAAAAATATAGAAACAAGAAATACACAAAACATATAGACAATATTGCAGCCCACAACGCTGCTCACAGATTAACAATAGGAAACAATACGGTGAAAATAATAATAAATGTTATATTAGTGAGTACCTCAGTTTCTTCATTGTCTGGATTCTCAGTTGACAGCATCTCCACAGTGGAACCCATGGTTAGTATTTCACCATCTTGTTCTTTTGGATTTCTATGGAAGACCATTGACTTTCATACACACATTTTTAACAAAATAAATAATTACTTGAGTTTTTCTATTAGGAATTTCTCAGTAGCAGCCCGGAGTTTGCATTTGTGCCCCGTTGATGGCAATAGGCTCGCCCCGTATTACATTGGAAGCATAACTGGCGAAATGAAGGTGTTACTATACATCAGCCCAACACATATACAAGAATACAAGGCGTGATCTTATGTTAAGTAAAGATATAAGCAATTTTAGTATTTTTTTAACTTTTCTCAATTTTTGCCAGATTTCATTCAAATTGTAGATGTGGCTCAAAAGACCGCCCAGCTGAAGTGGAACTGGGCAGGACATGTGTACCGTATGCCGAATGAGCTGTGGGCCCGTATAGCACAACACTGGAGCCCCGAGACAGCGAGACGGGGGGAGGAGTGCGCGGGACCAGTTGGATGCCTTTCATGATAATTGGCATGAAGCTGCACAGAATCGTGACAGATCGAAGGAATGGAGGGAGGCCTTTGCCCAGCTATGGGACAGGGACAGGGTAATTATAATAATATATATAATAATTTTTGGCAGGACAGAAAGTACTTCTCATTGCGGAAAATTAAAACAAACAAAATTACTTCATCACGCTGTCGGAACCGTGCCCACATAACACACATAACCGGCTAAACGAGGGCGTACTAAGCAATCTCAGCAATATTTCTATTTATTTTTTCAATCTGACCTGTATCTATGCATCCTGAGCACATGTTCTGATATCATGTTGTCCTGATCTGCGTCTGCGATGTCCAGCATCACGAACAGTAAGTCGAAACGGGAGAGAAGGGAGTCTTGAAGGCCTATGTTCTCCATAGGAGTCTTGTATTGATCATACTGGAAGGAATAGGGGGGAAATTGTACAATATACACAGTTTTAGCAGTGATAGATAGTATAGTGGTTTATCGCCTTTGGTATTTACAGACCCTTGTCAATTTTAAAGCGACGGCAGTCTTGTTACGCGATACGAATAATAAAACAGCAATAGCATAAGTAAGGTCCCTAGCTGAACTTCGGCAGCTCGGGACAATAGCAGTGCGCTATTGTTATGCTATTCAGTTATAAACGATTCGCGTCCAAGCGGTCGACGAGTCAACATCACCTGAGGATGCCCCGTGGAGGGGCGAAACGTGTCGTATCGGTTTGTTTTGCTTGTGTGTTGCATGTTATTAATCGCACCTTCTGCATTTGCATATATTTGCGGGCGGGAGGGCGGTGCTGCATACTGCATTCAGGCTTGATCAACTGTTTTTTCGCGGAATTAACACTAAATATTTTATTGTATATTTATAGATCATGGATTTCCGCAAAATAACGCCTGATTCCATCATATATCTGTTATAAACATTGTTCAATATTGAAGAGCGACTAGGGTATATATGACAGGCATTTGCCGCATTTGACAAGCATTTTAAGGTTTAGACAGACGTGCGGCCGGCATTACTCTGAGACAGGCATAAGGGTGCATTCAAAAAGTCTCTATGAGTGACGATACTTAAGTAGGGATGTACCGAGCACACTGTGTAATCAGCCCCGCTACTAACCTTGCTAACTGCTTAATCTTTTCACGATACGGCATGAGCTATTCTCTGGCCGACATGAGTGACGACACGTCTGGTGCAGTGGTTGAGATATCGGCTTGCGCTACGGGTCGTGGGTTCGATTCCCGCACGGAACAAATATTTGTATGGCCTACAGATAGTTGTTCCGGGTCTGGATGTTTGTGTATGTGAACATTTGTGTCTGTAAACGCACCCACGATACAGGAGAAATCCTAGTGTGGGGTACGTTTTATTAAAAAAAAAAAAAAAGAGATAGATTTACAGGTATTTTTCTGTAAAATCAGACATCTAAGGCACTCTAGACATGTATTCGTCTATTTTGAAATGGTAACCCTAAGAGCGACCTACTTACGATGTTTTGCAAATATCAACCGCACCCTGCTTTACAATCTAGCCTGCTATACAGCATTTGAGTACTTTTAATTCACTGTTACAAAAGTCCCAGCCATTTAGTAGTACTCACTCGCCCATAGACGGGGTTGGCAGCAGCGAGCACGGAGCAGCGCGCGTTGAGCGTGGCGTGCACGCCCGCCTTGGCGATGGTGACGCGGCCCTGCTCCATGACCTCGTGGATGGCCGTGCGGTCGATGTCGGACATCTTGTCGAACTCGTCGATGCACACCACGCCGCGGTCCGCCAGCACCATGGCGCCCGCTTCCAGTCTGGGTGGGGAATAACATATTATGAATATTGTGGTTTATCATTTACTAGCGACCCGCCTCGGCTTCGCACGGGTGCAATGTAGATACTAATGTGGGGCATATAAACCTTCCTCTTGAATTACTCTATCTATTTAAAAAAACCGCACCAAAATCCGTTGCGTAGTTTTAAAGATCTAAGCATACATAGGGACAGACAGACAGCGGGAGCGACTTTGTTTTCTATACTAATATTATAAAGAGGAAAGATTTGTATTTTTGGATTTTTGTATGTAACAAATAAATTTAAAAAGTACTGGACCTATTTCAAAAATTCTTTTGCCGATAGAAAGCTACATTATCACTGAGTAACATAGGCTACGGGCGGAGCCGTGAGGACACATCTATATACTATGTAAAGATAAAAATATTAGACTAACGTGTCCTCACTCGGATATCGTAAACAGTCACTATATTATGTACAGGGTGTCCGGTGGCAATTTTCACATTTGAAAAAATTATTACTTTTGAACGCGGGCAGCTAGAAGGGCGCGGGGTGAGGCGTTAGCAGCGCCAAGATCGTGAGTTTTTTAGTCGCAATGGTGCGTTGGTCGGGAGAGCATCGCGCTTTCGCTATCGAGGCGTTCCTAACGACTAGTTTTTCGCTTGCGGCGCAGCGTAAATTCTGTAACTGGTTCAATATTCCACGAATAAGAGATGCGCCGACAAAAAGTTTAATCCGATATTGGGTAGCAAAATTTAGAGCTTCAGGCTCAGCTGCGCGTCGCCAAGGCCCAGTTCCGACTGTATCAACTGAAGAAATAGATTAATCTTAATATAATATTTTATAAATCAATTAAACTTAATTTTTTAAACATAATTTGTTTGTATTGTGAACACCACGATGAATACACCTTTACCCTGCAGTTGCACTAATGACTCACTGCATTCTTAACGCGAACGAACTATAAAACTATTTGAAGCGCATGCGAATTCTTCGCCATGGCCATGCATTGTAGTGATCTGAATGGAATCCCATGGTCCAGAGTAGGAGTTTATGGTGGTTATGTGATGATCAGCCTGCAATACGTTGTTAATAGATTCCTTGATGATATAAGTCACCTGCGGTCCCCAGTCTCAGGGTCGGTAGTGACAGCGGCCGTGAGACCGACGCCGGAGGACCCTCGTCCTGTAGTGGTGATGGCGCGCGGAGCCGTCTGCAGTACGTAACGCAGCAACTGTGACTTTGCTACTGATGGGTCGCCGATGAGAAGGATGTTGATGTCACTGTAAAAAAAAATGTAAAAATAAAAATATAATTTAGTTATTACTAGCAACACGCCTCGACTTCGTACGGTTACCTGGGTGATATAATTTAGTTATTACTAGCAACACGCCTCGACTTCGTACGGTTACCTGGGTGATATAATTTAGTTATTACTAGCAACACGCCTCGACTACGTACGGTTACCTGGGTGATATAATTTAGTTATTACTAGCAACACGCCTCGACTTCGTACGGTTACCTGGGTGATATAATTTAGTTATTACTAGCAACACGCCTCGACTTCGTACGGTTACCTGGGTGATATAATTTAGTTATTACTAGTAACACGCCTCGACTTCGTACGGTTACCTGGGTGATATAATTTAGTTATTACTAGCAACACGCCTCGACTTCGTACGGTTACCTGGGTGATATAATTTAGTTATTACTAGCAACACGCCTCGACTTCGTACGGTTACCTGGGTGATATAATTTAGTTATTACTAGTAACACGCCTCGACTTCGTACGGTTACCTGGGTGATATAATTTAGTTATTACTAGCAACACGCCTCGACTTCGTACGGTTACCTGGGTGATATAATTTAGTTATTACTAGCAACACGCCTCGACTTCGTACGGTTACCTGGGTGATATAATTTAGTTATTACTAGCAACACGCCTCGACTTCGTACGGTTACCATTACTATGCGTGCCAAATAAGAATAGGATCGCGCTTGCTACAACTTCACACGATAGCTGTCAAATTGAAGCACATGCGAATTCTTCGCCATGGCCATGCATTGTAGTGAAAAAATACTATGAAAAAAAAATGTTATATTTTTTTATTCATAGATTTCATTATTATTTACATTCATTTTTATAAAATTTTATTTATTGAATTCCATAAATAGATAATTTTGGATAATTTAATAATATTTGAAAACAGTATTCATTAAAGATATGAACCAATAATATAGTTACGAAATGCTACTGGTCACCCTAATATGTTGCCATAATAATAATATAATTACTGTGTAATTAATTTGGCGTAAAATTGATAAGAAATACCAAAAAAGTGAACAAAAATAATTAAACTGAATATAATTTCTTTATTTACTTTTTTGCACACCTTACACTTTGGTAATGAAGTTCACGAGTATTGCGGAACAAAATGGCGTCTTGACAGTGCTATTCTTATTTGGCACGCATAGTAAGTTACTTGATTGAGGTTATTTAAACAGTATTTATAAAACATTTGACTTTTATGAACCAACTTGACTCGCGTGTCTTATGCCCAACTGTTGGACATAAGCTATTGTCGAAGGGCGGCGTCCCACTATGTCGTGACGATTAATTTATCGTTAGACGACTGTCGTCTCTAGCTGTTCCCATTATAACGACTGATTGTCGTCAAATTTTTCTATCGTTTAGCGACTATCGTATCTAGCTGTTCCCATTGGATCGCGATGACATTTTATCGTCGCTTTGTCGTTTGCACATCAGTAGCAAGCTATAAGACGAGACGATATTTTTATCGTGGCCACGACAGCTAGTCGTATCAATGACACATGATTTACCGTCACGATGTCGTGACGTTTTCTTATCGTTTTACGACTGTCGTGCTAGCCGTTCCCATTGAATTGACAATCTGTCGTCACTGCAAGAACAAGTCGTGAACGACAGTTACTCGTGTCATCTTATATGTTGTATAAGCCACGTCACTTAAAACTACACGACTATCTGCTGACACGACAAAGTAGGAACACGGCCTTACTATTGTGTTTGCTAATTAGACACTCAATGAGTTAAATAGTGATATTTCAGCTAATATAAAAAACACATTTATAAATTATAAACATAAACCTCCGAGAATCAATCTATTTAATCGTGAAAATCAGAACAAAATCCGATAAGCAGTTACTGAGATAATCGTGCACGCACAGACAGACAGACGCGGCAGGGGCTTTACGGTTTAAGACATTTATTCTTCAAAAAGAATACAATTCACTTATTATGAGAAATACAAGTTAATCTTTAATTCTAAATACATGGAAGTTTATGAAGAAAGGTAGGTACTCGTAAATAAACTTTAAATAAATATTAGCACGATCTTTTACAGTGTTTTGGGTAATAAGAAAAAGTAAGTGTACCATTACATATCGTTTCTTGAAGGCAAGTCTATAGCAAATAAAGACTATGCTTTATAATAATGTAATGATGATCGGGGGTTAAAAAATGCAGTAAAGGGAATATTGGGAGATTCAATTCATCAGTGTATTTTCTAGTGATAATTAACCGACTTCAAAAAGTTCTATATTCAATAAGTTTTTTTTTTTTTATGTATGTACACCGATTACGCTGAGATTTATGATCCGATTTACGTGATTCTTCTTTAGTTTGATGCGGAATAGTTGCCATTTGGTCCCATAAAAATTTAAAATAGTTTGGCCCAGTAGTTTTCATTTTATGAACATTTTTATTTTTTTATGAACATTTTAGTTTACTTGGATGATGTAATTGTTCTACCTGATGTAATCTAGAAAAATCCTACTGTAGTTTACAGAACAACCTATTACAGACACTAAAAAGGAAAAAAAAAACTATGTTTAAAAAAACCGACTTCAAAAACTAAAAAGTATAAAATAACTTAATATAAAATTAACAGTTTCAGAAGTCGGTGCCTTCAATTTGCTTCAGCTTGGATTAGCACCGACTTCTGAAACTGTTAATTTATTATTAAGTTATTTTATACTTTTTAGTTTTTGAAGTCGGTTTTTTTAAACGTAGTGTTAACGCCTTGCGTATGTGTGTGCATCACCTACACGCATACGCACACAGCGAAGATCGACCGGACGACGCGACGAGGCTCCCGACGAGAGCGCCGCCCGCCGCCCGCCGCCCGCGACTTGCTCCGAGACGACCGCTGCGCGAGCGCGCGTGTCCTAACTTTATTACCGCGGAACGAACAAACGTTATTCGGATTTCTCATTGTATATTGTAAAAGTTTAATTACATTGTTGAAGAATACATTGTTAAAAATATAAAAGGAAGCATTATTTAGAATATCTCCACACCAGAGCAACGTCTCCAGACAGTCCCCTACACGTAGTTTTTTTCAAATAGTTACCATTCCCTCTAAAAACCTTTTTATACAATCATGAAGATCATAATTATGACTCAGGATTCATAAAATTTTAATTTCATTTTAACAGTGCAACATAATTATTCCTAGTCAACTCATAAGGAATACTGAACCAACATTGGAACAAATAACTGAATACAATAAACCCAACTCACCCTCTGAGTCTCGTGCCATTAGGCAGGACCTTCTCCATGCCGCCCAGCAGTAAGCACAGGATGGCCTTCTTAATGTAATCATGTCCATGTATAGACGGAGCTAAAGACTTGCTGAGCAGTTCAAACAAGTCTGTTGACCCTCGCTTGGCTAACCTCTTGCAGAGCTTGACGTCTTCCAGAGTTATGTTCATATTCATGTCCTTATTAATTTGGGTCACGTTGTTGGCTATTAGGATTGTCCTAGGGAGACAAGAGATTTTGTTTTAATTATTTTTTACTATAAATGTGCTAGAAAAATGGTTATATACTAGTTACCTATTACATGAGACTTAATACAAGAGGCGAAATGTTGGTGTACAGACTTCTGTAATAGGAGAACACATCTGCTTACCCCTTTGGGAATTATAGGCGTGGGTATATGTATGTATGTAGAAAAGGTTGTTAATGGTTAACCTTAAGGGTTGACCCACATCTGTTAGCACCAAATCGCGTTTTTCATGCTCTATTCTTTTCTGTCGCTCAGGAACATCATTTAATAGAGCAAGATAGACAGCGTGAGTGCTATCGCGTGCGGTCTTGTGCGGTCTCACGCTGTTTCTGCTGACAGATGTGGGTCAAACCTTATGTACTTCACGAAAATCATGCTTAGTCATGAATCGTAATCTCCAGTATTATCATTTATCACTAAATAGCACACCACACATTTCTGATCTAGATAAATTAAAGGTTGTGGCGTACCTAAAAGTCCCAGCAGTGAAGCTCCCCTGCTTGCTAGGCAGGCACCTGTAGTTCCCCACTATCTGCACTCTGTCCCCAGGCTTGCACTTGTCCACCAGGTCATCATCACAGATGATGTCCACACTCCTCGGCAGCTGGCCGGCCGGGGCTCGCTCCGGCATCTCCTGGACTGTGAGGGTCTGGTGGTCTTTGTAGCGGGAGAGACCATATTCAGTCTCTAGGGGATTGCCTTCATCATCCTGTTAATGGTAAATAGAAAAAAAAGATGAAAAGAGAGGTATCAAGATCTATCTTGATACCTCTGAAGCTGAAGTCTACTTCAGCTTCTTAAACCAACCATTTATTTTTGTCACACATAGACATCTTTACATAGTATAAAACAAAGTCACTTCCGCTGTCTGTACACTTAGATCTTTTGCACTATGCAATGGATTTTAATGCAGTTTTCAGCAATAGATAGTGATTCAAGAGAAAGGTTTCACATTAGTATTTCCTCATATCAGCACAGTAGAAATGAGTTTTAAATCATTATTTGCTGGAAAACTGCCTCATTGGGATAGTGAGGGCAAGCGCAACTGCTGATTGTGAGGTCCTGGGTTTGATCTCCAGGTTGGGCAGTGTTATTGGGTTTTTCCATGTGGAATTCTGCAGTTGATGGCAATTGGCTCGCCCCCTATTACATGGGACTTAAACATAACAGCAAACTGAGGATGTTAATATACACCTCTGCCCAACCCATTGGGGAATATAGGCATGACGTTATGTTACTTTTCGTTCAGTAGTTTTTATTTTTGTAGATTTAATGAGTTTTACCTTAGTGGGGTACACAGCAGACGTAGGGAATGCTTCAAAAGATGTCAGATCAGTATACTTCCTCTCCATCACCTTCTTAGTGGTGGGACAGTAGTGTACACTGCGGACAACCTTCGGTCGCACCAGTGATACTCTGGTTACTATGCCTTCTACACATATCAGGTTACCTAAGTACCTGTGAAAGAAGGTAGTACCAATGTTGCATACAGTTTAAAATAATAAATACAGGGTGTAAACAAAATCATGCAATGTACATTTTAACGCCCCGAGCGAATTGCGCGGCTATGGCTCGCCGTGCGCTCATTTAACTCAGGGCGCTAAAATGCCTCATGTTAAGAACACATGTTTACTTTTTGTAATTTTTTTTATTGAATCCAAAATTACCCTTGCTGGTTTAATCTATATCAGCAGAAGATCACGAGATTTGAAGGAATTACATGATTTCGTTTACACCCTGTATAGTCATTTATATGGTGGTGGTTAGTTAGATGATCTGTGTAACCAGATCCTTTTGAGTAGCAGTAGAAGTAAGAGAATACTGTGGCTCAAGTAAGTAGTTGACTTGAAGTTCGATAAAACAAAATATACTAGTTACTTCTTCTTTTTGTGTGGTTAGTGACTAACCTGGTGTCAGAGTTTATGCCGCCCATGGGCCTCTGACTTAACTTCACATGTCGTCGAGAAATATATCTCAGGCTCACAATGTTTTCCTTCACCGTTTTTAAGCAAGTGATAATTATACAATTATGTAGATGAATCCGAAAAGTCAGAGGTGTGAGTCTTGGGGCGTACTCGAGATCTATGACTTGGTAGTCTTACAGTCACACCACTAGGCTATCACTGCTATTTACTAGTTACTATACTCTTTTTAATAATAGTATTAGATAAATAACACCTATTGTAGTAAGGAAATGTATGAAAGAAGCAACATGTTTGCTTCCAGCACAGATTCACCACAGTATTATACTTTTATGAAGCTTAACGGTCAAACAAGATGAGTTGAAACTCTACTTGAAGAAATGGTAAAGATATTTGTGCCTTGGTGGGCCACTTTTGTCTAATGTATAAAATGAATTATACCTAGTGCTGTTCAAATTGTTTACCACACTATATAGCATAAAATCTGGTTTCTGAAACAGTTAGAAGCTTGTAATATTCAGGTTTTTAGGCAAGTCTACAAACTTACCTTGAGGTCAAACTTCTTGGAGTAACATGTTTATTTCCAAAACTGCCGTTAAAAGCGATAAAAAACTCCTCCTGCTCCTTAGCGTACGTTGGGTCTATGGACGACACATACTCTTTGAGGGCTCTTTGGAACGCTATCTGTTCCTCAAAAGCGTTATCGAGTAGAGTTCGAGCACGCTCCGGGCTCTTTCGCCTCAGATCATTTACACTCACAACTAATCGTTGTGAGTTATCCGCTATCATCTGCTTTACTTTCTCCATGTAAATCCCTTGATCTTCCTGAAAGTTTATCAAACATCAAAAGTTGGGCACCGGTCTCAAATAATAATAAGGTTAGTTTAGTTTATGTTTAAAAGTTACCTCATCGTCTAGGAATTCCAAATACTCTCTTTGTAAGTCTCTCAAACGTTGATCAAAATCACCGTCTTCCATTTTATTTGCTGTATAGTAATCCACAAATAAAGTATTAAACAATAACTAAACAACGCGCCGCATTCAGTTTTGTTAATGTTTGACTGACAGTTGACATTTTTGACAGTTACTTGCTTTTTGGCGCCAAATTTCACTAGCGCTGTACCAAATTTATTTAACTATTTATAAGTTTAGTCGATTCTTATAGTTTTATTTGACAGACGCCAGATTTGTAGGTTGGCAACATTGAAAAACCACTGCGTTCCTGGATAAATATGATTGGGTTTATTCAATATATTTAGCATATTAATAATATTTATCTGACTAGTTACTAGTGATCTCTCCTTTACACTTTAGATAAATAGAACTTTTTTCTCATTTAAGTTTTGTGAGACCAAAAATGAAAAAGAAATCATGACCAGTGCTGCCAATTGCGGGGAAAATCCCCGATTTGCGGGGAATTGGGGGTCCGTGCGGGGAATGAACAAAATCGGGGAATTGGCATATTTCAGGTTTTGCGTCCGCAAATGCTGCCAAGACACAAGAGAGCGCTAAAAAAAAAAACAGGTCGTCCGACTATCGCCCAGAGATGGAAAAGAAGAAGAGCGGGGAATTTCGGGGAATCGACAACACTGACACGGGGAACCGAGATTTTTTTATTGGCAGCACTGATCATGACAGATGATTGGAATAGAAACGTGAGTGACGGCTTGATCTGACGGCAATTTTTTGTTCTGGATTCCGAATTCGGAAATCTAACCTTTCAAAATAAATAAACAAACGTGTCTAATTAAATTATTGTGTAGATTTCATGGCATAAACTTTCATATACCGAAGAGAATTACTAGTACCATGTCTGAAGCAAATTCAAGTTCAAACCAATCATTATCACCGCCTCATCAAAACAACAAAGAGAAGGAGAAGGACCCCGACCGGCCGAAGCTGAAGATCCTCGCTTTGCACGGCTACAGGCAGAATGGCGCTGTGTTCAGAGCGAAGATTGGTTCATTCCGCAAAGCTGTTGCGAAATACGCGCAGCTAGTGTTTATATCGGCACCATATAAAGTTGTGAATGAAGACGGCGGTGGCGACGAAGGTAACCTACCTCCCGGTACCGACTACAATATTGTTTTATGTCATTCATACCTAGTAAGAATCTTAAGGCTGGAAATCGTGCTCGACCGATGCTGAGCGCTGTCGTCGGTCGAGCGTAGCTATCAATGTAAACATAGCTGTACGCGCGTAGCAATTCATCAGCGCTGCATTGTAGTCGTTCGTATGTTTTCATGGAAATAGCTACGCTCGACCGACGTCAGCGCTCACCATCGGTCGAGCAGTAATTCCAGCCTTATACCACATTAGCAGCTCGTCCCGGCTTCGCACGGGTGGACATTTTTCCCGTTTTTGCAACATTTTTCATTTATGTTCCGCTCCTATTGGTCGTAGCGTGATGTTATATAGCCTATAACCTTCATCGATAAATGAACTATCCAACTCAAAAATATTTTTTCTTTACCAACCAGTACTTCCTGAGATTAGCGCATTCAAACAAGCAAACAAACAAGCTCTTCAGCTTTATAATATTAGTATAGATGAATAGTTGTTATACTAGTCTCATTATCCTAGAGCAGGTTCATCTTCAGTTTTGTTTGTTTTGGTTCTGTTTTCGTTTTTGCCAGATGCATGAATAGGTATCAGTGTTTTTTTACAGTGACTGCCATGCCATCTGACCTCTAAATACTTCATTACCTATAAATAAAGTCGAACTTTAACAATATGTACATTTCAGCAAGCAGCATTTGTGATGCTACATAAACTTGTTTTTACAATCATTAATCATAGATGGGTGACATTTTCGTTACACATTGAGACCCCTCTGTGTCTCAGAGAGCATGTTAAATAGTCTGTCCCGGGAGTCATATTATGTATACCTATGACACTTGTTACGAGTAGTCAAAAGCCTGAAAGTCTGACAACTGGTCTAACATTAGGATATTGGCATTACCCAGTAACTGGGTTTCGGATGTCTGATGGCAGTTGCTCCGTGTAAAATACTGGTATTAAGCCGCATCTGGTTAGACTAGAAGCTGACCCCAACACAGTTGGGAAAAGGCTAGGCAGAACATTTATAATTATTAATCACCAAAATTTAAAAATGTGCATTAAAAAAAAACATTTCTTTTAATTTCTAGATTTCCGATCATGGTGGTTCAATGCTGAAGACAACACATTCAGTGGTAAATGCCTTGGAGGGCCTGCACTTGGTTTTGAAGATACCCTAGAAGTAATAAAGAAAGTGGTGGAGGAGCATGGGCCATTTGATGGGCTCATGGGCTTCTCACAGGGAGCCTGTCTGGTGGGACTGTTAGCTGCTATGCAGCAGAAAGGATGTAAGTATGAAATAAATGTTCCTGGTTTTTTGGAATATGGATCATGCTAATCTAACTAAAATTTGGTGTAGGCATTGCATTAGTTTAGTAGTTAAACTACCTATGTTACAATGCCTACTTGAGCCATTACGGGCTCCCAGAAATGTTTTAAGAAGTTATCAGGATTTTTACAACCAATAAAAATAATGATGATGTATCAACCATGACCCTTTTGGGCCACTTTCCTTGTTTTGGGTTTATTACATCAAAGTAGTCATACCTGTCATGGTTCTAAATCATCTTTCTAAATCATCACTTATGACAAGTTAAGACACACTTGAGTGGTTTAAGCAATATTTTAACTATTCTGACTTGTCTGATTGTACTCTACTCTATGTCTCTATTTCAAAATATATCTATACTCTATACTAATATTATAAAGAGGAAAGATTAGTATTTTTGTATGTAACAAATAAACTTAAAAACTACTTGACTAATTTCTAAAATTCTTTTGCCGTTAGAAAGCTACATTATCACTGAGTAAAATAGGCTATATTTATTACTGGAATAAAACTTCTTTCATGGGCGGAGCCGTGATGACACAGCTAGTTATTTATAAGATTACTTTTGTTTCAGATTTACCATACACATTTAAATTTGCTATATTTACATCTGGGTTCAGATCAGGCAGCCTAGTTCACAAAGGATTCTATGATGAAGAGATTACACTGCCATCACTACATGTCTATGGAGAGAGTGACTCCATTATACCCAAAGGTAATTAAACAGTTTTTTAATTAGCTTCACTTTGTATATTTATTTGTTTGCTTGATTCAAATCTTGCGACAGATTTTTAACTACTTCTGCTTAACCAATTCTCCTGAAACTTCACACACAAATTCAATTCCCATGACATTATAACATTATAATAATTTCAACCTTCTATCCTCAAATCCTCATGATGCAGGGGTACTGCAAGCTTAAAAGTTTTTAATGGGATTATTTTATTGTTAAGTTAGTTATAAAGATTAAATTACTTTCACCAAAAGTACGGCCAGAGGGGCCAATGTGTGTTTGAGTTGATATTTGTTTCAAACACTGATCTTGGCAATGTGGATCTTGGAAGGAGGGGGAGAGGGAGACCAAAGAAAAGATGGATGGATTATGTGAGGGAGGATATGAAAGATAAGGGTAAATGATAATGAGACAGCCGACAGGGAAGAATGGAAGAGGAAAATATATTGCGCCAACCCGAAGTAACTTGTCAGGAAGATGATGGTGACTGATCTTGGCAACATAATATTTCCTTCTTAAAAGACTTACAACCTAAATTACTCAACCAGATCAATTAATTATGCTTAGCAGTGTCAATAAATTCATGGCTGATATCACAAAACAGGTGTTTATAACCATCCTTTATTTTTATTATTTTTCAGAAATGAGCGAATCCCTAATAAACCTATTCATTAAGCCAGTAGTAGCTGAACACTCTGGCGGCCACTACGTCGCGTGTTCGGGCGCCATCAAGGACGCGTACCAAGACTTCCTCAGTGACAGATACCAAGAGATGCTCGAGGCTAACCATGCAGAAGAACAGGAAAAGTCATAGCATAATGCCCTGGGATCACACCCACTGTTGACTAATCTTTTGGCCCATCGTAACCCTTTTTGGCACTGGGATCTGAAATGATTTCTATATGAACATTTATTATTAGTGTTTATGTGCAGTGGTTTGTGGTATAATTTAAAATGAGTTCATTGTTAATAATATGGTTATTTATATGTATGCCTGGTCCCAGAAAATATAAACTATAAATATAACTATAAATTTTTAAACTAAAATGTGAGTATTTTATTTCGTTATTTTTTTTAAACCAGCTAATACAGCCTCGTTCTAATGGTAAATGATCCAACGAATAATGCTTGTAATTATATACGTGTAATCATCACGTAGTGACCCACTATCACAGAACACTTCCCATTCTAATATTCGGAAACTGGCGCGTTTCATAGATTTTAGCAGGTCGAGATGCGATCATATGCATGAGTAAAGGTTAGAAAGAGATAGAATATTAAAACTTATTTCATGCTTTTAATATTGTTCTCGGTAAGTAATGTCAAACTGGAAAGCTTACTAATTTGAGGTTATGTTTGTGGTTATGTTATGTTGATGTTGAGAAGAAAATGAATGTGAAACTTAATACCTCTATGATATAATATACCATGCAAAACGAACACAAAATGTGGCGAAGATATTTGATGTGGTTCGCACATGAACACATTGATTTTCGTCATGCAGTAAGTTTCACGAACATTTTGACTAGACTACATCGAACGTTCAATTTTAAAAGTTTTTAATTAAAAAAGCTATCTAATTTTTCAGGAAATGCAAAGCATAATATCTGTACTCAATATACCGGTAAAGTTTATAGAGAAGCCGTGTGTTCAAAAGCCTTACTGGATAGTTGAACTGCCGTCGGAAGATTGTGTTAGAAAAATAGCGTCGAGGTCTGTACTGATCAAGAACTGTATAGAGCTGTGGTCTAGAGCGAAAACCCAGTCACAATTACACGCGAACTTGAAAAATTCATTGAATAATTCAACAGGCAGATGGGTAGGAGGTGATAATAAGGATGGTGGCAACAGTGATTCCTGTTTATGCCCTAAGGAACTGATAGAGTCTTCTTGTTCTCCAAAAAGGTCTTTTAAGGTTGAAGTTGAGACATTCTGCAAACATTTTACTATGAAGGAAAAGGTTGATAAGATAGAGGTAAGGATTTTGAAAGCTGATTACATTAAGAATGGTATTGTAAAAGGCGGCGCTTCCATCGTTCTTGTTATTTGCATCTCGCTCATGCACATTGTCTGTGAGTGAAACACAAATAGTAATTGCCATACTTCTTTTTCTTAGCGTGTTGATGGCAATGTAAATTGAGTCAGCCCAGAACTTAACTACGAGTTTAGCATTATCAGTAGCGTCTATTAGTTCCGGTAAGTAATGTGCAGGTTTTATGGCACGTAGGGCATGATGTCAGGTATCCCATCGTTTGTGGAACAGCACCACATTTACACTCCAAGCTGGAATTGTGTATGAATTTCCACCTGAACAGGTTTTCCTTGCTTCGACCAACCTGGGTCTAGAGACTGTTAAAAGGCTTCCAGGTTACTGGTTATACTAGGCTCTGCCATTTACAATCCCAATCTAGTAATCATGTTGTATCAGAGACATAAAAAAAAAGAAATTACATACTTTATTCTTCCAGAGTTTCAGTTACTTACCGTTGCACGGTCCAGTTAAACTGAAGAACCCTGATGTGACCCTTGCTTACTTGGAGTTCTATGGTGTAGACCCTAATGATGTCCCTGAGGAACCACATGATGTCTTCTTTGGCAAATGGGTGAGAACAATATATTTATTATCACATCAACAATATTCTAAGCTACATTTTCTGTATCTATATCCAATGAATAATCCTTCATCTTCCTGCCCTGGTCCCAAGTTACTTGGGCGCAATATGTTTTCCTCTTCCATTCTTCCCTGTCAACCAACACATTATCATTTACTCTCTTTTCCTTCATATCCTCCCTTACACAACCCATCCATCTTTTCTTTGGTCTCCCTTTCTCCCTCCATCCATCAAAATTCATATTCACCACTCTCTTAATCACATGTTTCATTCCTCATCATCACATGCCCATACCAAGACAAACAATTTCCTTTCAACTTTTCTGTCACTAGTGCATAGACTACTATTATATATACTGAGACACTGGTGCCACTTTCAAACTCCCTCTAATATATTGTGGCGGCATCTATCACGCCACATGAGAACTACGCAGCACGACGATTGTGTACCAGACTTCAGCAACAACAATGACAGCTATCAAATGAGATGCCACAAATCCTGTATCGCGGCCAGTATTATAAGTGCTCTGTGCATCGCGGTATCAAGATTTGACACAGAGTTAGTATTTATACAACTTCCCAAAATCAACCGCTGGGTTACTACCCAGCCAGGCATAAGACCCGCCTGGTAGGAGGATCCTCACTTTTCGTTGGAGGAACACCATACCTCGTTCCTCTACACCTTCATGCTATTGACCTCAATTAATAGTGCATTTATTGTCTAATTAAAAGAAGAAGAAGGCATACATCCAGCAGTGGATGGTGATAGGCTGAAGGCAAAAATAATATTTATATATGCTTCAGGCACATAGCAAGAGTAACAGCATCCAACTGTCACCTACTAAAACTCAAAAAGCAATATCTTCGAAATTCTTCTACCTATCATATTTTTTTAAAGGAGATAAATATTTAACATTCAATAATCCCACACTATTATTACTCCCTTATTCATACCAACAGATAACTGATGGACAGCGCGACCTCATCCAGTACCACTCGCTAAAGAAGCGCCAGTTCATCGGCAACACCAGTATGGACGCACAGCTGGCGCTCCTCATGGCGAACCAGGCTAAAGTAAACACTGGTGACATGGTCCTCGACCCGTTCGTCGGCTCAGGTTCTTTACTTGTGGCTGCAGCTCATTTTGGAGGTGAATAAAGCAACTTGCAACTGTGTCTGGGAATAAGGCTAGGCGTATGCTGAGATGCAGGTGACGCAGCGCAGCACAGTACAGATTTAGCAGCGCAGGGCAAGCGAGACAGACATAGTCCATGAGCGTATGCTGTGACGCAGTTAACATACGCACGCATTCGCGTTCTAATCTGTCAGTAATCAGTTCTAATCGTTTAAATGTCTTTTTCGAATAGTCTGGATGATTAGTATCATACAAACAAGGTTCACAACGAACTAATTCTATTAAATGTTCTGTCATTGCAACAAAATTATGTATTTTAACGTAAAAAACACGTCGCGACTCGCACGCGTCGCGCAGCAATCTGTGCCGGCACTACAACGAAGCGCAGAGCAGGGCAGACACATATCTGCGTCGCACGTGCCTGCGCCGCAACGTACGGAGCACTCGGTACTTTCACGCATTACAAAATCTGCTTTGCCCTGCGCTGCGTGGATCTGCGTCGCCTGCGTCCCAGCATACGCCTAGGCTAATGCAGTTGAATTATTGACTCTCCTGTGTCTCTCGTCTTCTTGACGTGTGTTTGAGAACTTTACCCTTTTCATATACAAAAATTGTCAAATTCAATATCTGTGGTTTGGTTGCGATTTGTCTCCTGGCTAATTACCAACCGCGCGGATTATACGGTATGAGAGGTTAAGCTGCGCTTGCCGCGGTCAGTCCGTGGATGTGTGACTTTTCGTTACACATCGAGACCCCTCCGTGTCTCGGAGAGCATGTTAAACAGTCGTTCCCGGGTGTCATACGAATACCTATGACAGTCGTTATGGGAACTCAAAAGTTCGGAAGTCTGACAACTGGTCTAACCTTAGGATATCGGCATTGCCCAGTAATTGAGTTGCGGAGGTCTGATGGCAGTCGCTCCGTGTAATATACTGGTATTCAGCCGCATCTGGTTAGACTGGAAGCTGACCCCAACATAGTGGGGAAAAGGCTAAGCAGATCGACCGGTTGCGATTTGTCAACAACTTTGATATAGTCCGCGCGCAAGTGATAGTGACTGCCTGAGGTTGCGAGACAACAGGCGCGCTCTATCGGTTTGCTTTGTCTTTTTGACCACGCGTACCCCTCTCTTGTAGCTCATACCTCAGGCAGTCCACTTGCATGCGAATTATAGTAGAATTAGCTTCCTGGTTTTAACCACAAATCCAGCCCGTTTGTCACGTCCCGAATTGTAATGCTGCAACTTGGGATCGGGGCATAAACCTCACCTTTACCCCTGTACAGCATGGTTGCTATAAATACGAAGGTTACACTATTAATATAGTTAGATATAGAAGGATTGTGACCATAATATTGCAGTCTATACCTTATGTCTATATTTAGTCAATGTTTCTTCTACAGCTTATGTGTGGGGTTCAGACATTGACTATATGATGCTGCACGCAAGAACGCGCCCAACTCGCGTCGGTCAAAAGGTAACAAAGTATGTATTGCAAAGGTTAAGGTGCTTATAAAACATTAACATCTTAGTATACAGCTGTTTTAAATAGAAAACTGGACGAATACCAGGGAAAAAGATTATTAAATATTGGATAATCATTCTGAGTTCACTCATTATTTAGAATATTTTTTTATGTGTGGACTTCATAAGTACAGTAATACCCAGTTTTACGCGGCCCCGCACAGCGCGTATTCGTTATAACGCGTTTTTTTTAATTCGCGCTAATTTATCCCGCTTACGCGATTTATTCGGACCTTGGAAATTTAGAAAATTCAGACTGATATTAATCGCATTATAAGTGTTCGGCAAGCAATACAAAACAGTGTTGTTTGCTACGAAAGACTTTTGCAAGAACGCAAACGAAATGCTACTCAAAGACTATTACAACTATTTCTAATAAGTAAAAACTTTTCTGTGACTATTAATAGGTTGATTCCGTTTCATTTTTGCAATAATAGCACTTTAATTATTTATTTGGCTTGTTATTTCATCATATCCCGTTATACGCGATTTTGTCCGGAACGCATTCCTCGCGTAAAGCGGGGTATTACTGTACTATCTTTTTTTTAATTCGCGGGAAGACGGTTTAAATCTATCAGAACTCGTCCTTCCTACATTTTTGTAGGTCGACAGAGTTGCTACGAGTGCTCAAGCGATATAGTTTTTCGAAATCGTTTCTAGCTGCGTACCAAGGAAGAGAGCATACGAGGGAACATGAGACAGTATGGAACAGAGTCCAGGTATCTGGATGTGGTTGTCAGCGACTTTTCACTGCATAATTGGAGACCAGATTTGAAATTCGACGCTATTATAACTGATCGTGAGTATCTATTTCTTTTTTTCACATAGATAGTTCACATTGAACCTAGAGGGCGGCACTAAGGCTGAGCATCCATCAGAGCTGTCCTAAGCTGCGTAGCGAGGAATGTGTTTTGTAAGCACCAATAGAATCACTTCATTTACCTAGCTTCGCTCTGCGCAACTCTGGTGGATATGGATCTAGCAATGCGAAGTTTTTGTTGATACAAAACAAGCGAGAAATGTGTTGCGAGGAATGTGTTACGAGGAATGCTATCCTCGCACGGCTCATTTGTACACATTACACATTCCTCGCACAGCTCTGGTGGAAAGGGACCTTTACACATCCTGACTACACATTTTCGCAGCGCACGTTTTCCTCGCACAGCTCTGGTGGATGTCCAGCCTTAGACTAGTGACTTATTTCTAGTGTTGCCAATTTAGATTATACTTCTTCTTACTTCTTTAAAAAAACGTTGCCCACACTAGGAGTTCTCATGTATCGTGGGTGCGTTCACAGACACAAATCTTCACACGCACAAACACCCAGACCCGGAACAACTATCTGTAGGCCATACACATATTTGTTCCGTGCGGGAATCTCGAACCCACGACCCGCAGCGCAGAAGCCAATCACTTAGCCACTGCGCCAAACGTGTCGTCAAAATTATATACCTCTAGATGTAGCCATGATTACAGTAGGAAGTGTGGAAGTGAGAGGCATATATACAAAATAAGCAAGAAAACTGAGACAAAGCATCGTATCTTCTGTCTCATCGGACGTGCCGTTTTTTCGCTAGGTGGCGAACTTTTTCATGTTAGCCAACTCACTGTCACAGAACGTCGGATTCCCTGTATTCTTGTATTTATGAGAAATAGACTTCATTAGTTGTTTAGTGTATATTGTATGCTCTACGATGAGAGGGTGCAGTATTTTAGTTTTATATTGCTGTCTCATGAGCGGTCATGTGGTGGCTCCATCTGGAGTTATATAATCTAAGGTCGCCAAGCAGGCTTGCGAGGTTGCCAGGCTAAACACTCAGTCAGTCTGGACGTGCCTCGGGGTTACCTCAAAACCACATAGCCCGTGCACGGCAACTTTGGGGCCTATTTGGATCTCAGCCTCTATTGCTGTTCTCTTCTATTCTAAATAATGCACCCAAGTCCATCCTATGACCATTACTTCTACTTCCTTCGGAAATGATTCGGACTTCGGGCACCACATCAGATGGAAGATACGTCGCCGAGCTTCCGCCGGTACACATAATTCCATATAAACATCTCGCATCGTACACATTTGACCGAAGATGCGTTACTAAAATTCCTTGAGTAAAGCCACATTTGATGGAAAATACGTCGCCGATCTTCCGTCAAATGTGGCTTAGCCTGTAGGCTGAATTTTCAAAATGGCGGCGTTGTAAAGAACGTAGAGTGCGCGCAAGATAACTCTGCGCGCAAGATAACTCTGCGCGCGGCCAAAATCGGAACTAATCATGTTCCGCCATAATGTTGCCGTTTTATTAACTTTGACACTAGATCTACCTGATTTTAGGAATAAAAGAAAATATAATAATAAAGATATATAATAATAAAGATTTATAATAATAAAGATTTATAATAAACCTCATCAGACGATAATAATCATACTGCATTCTTATTCACTCACGGCACATTTATAACCTTAGTTCTTTTCCTTTGCAAATTACGTAAAAATACGAATTAATTTAATTGATAGGTAGTAAATTTAAACGTACATAACTTAGCTCAATTAAAATATAATAAACAGCAAGAGGGCTGCCCAATTTTAATGCTCACGATATACTACTTTTCCTTGAAAAGTAGGACTTTATATTTTTGCGATCATGGCAACATTTAGCACGCCCTCCGTCGCGCGCAGACTTATCTTGCGCGCACTCTAGTGACTGAAGAACAACGTCATGCTGCACAGAAGTCGATGGGTCTTCTTTTCGTGTGGTTAGTGACTAACCTGGTGTCAGAGTTTATGCTGCCCATGGGCCTCTGACTTTGTTTCACATGCCGTCGAGAAATATCTCTCAGGTAGGTCAGGCATGCCGGTTTCCTCACGATGTTTTCCTTCACCGCTTTTAAGCAAGTGATAATTATACAATACGCACAGGAATCTGAAAAGTCAGAGGTGCGTGCCTTGGGTTAGAACTCGAGACCTATGGATGGGTTTAAATGATTCTCTTATTGTAGCGCCGTATGGTGTTCGGGAGCCGACGGAGAAGATTGGAATAGAGAGAGAGAACTACTCTCTATCTGAAGACCACCTAGCAAACCACATTCCTTCTAAAGTGGACTATGGGCTCTGTCATATTTATAGTGATCTACTCAACTTCTCTGCCAGACATCTAGAGATGGGAAGACGGTTGGTCTGCTGGTTTCCGTTAGTAAGGTAAGAGAGTTTGTAGGTACTTTTATCTTTAAATTATGTAAATATCTATAGAATTATATTATAAACTGCCTCGTTGATCTAGTAGTGGCAAGCTCGACTGCTGATCGTGAAGCCCTGGGTTAAATAACAATAATTATGTTCTTACTAAATTCCTAGTACTCCTAATAAATAATAATCCTAATAAATAATAGTACAAAATTATACATAAACTGTAGAAAGTAATAAGCAATAATAGATACGGGAAACACTAAAAGAAATGTGCAATATAAATAACTAAATAGATAATAATGTAGGTACTGGTTAGCACATTATTAAATTCTCAAATAGTTTCTAATAGTCTAATAATTATAAGATAGTATTAAATAAAGTAAGTGTACATAAATTAGTATTTAAATAACTAAGCCAAATAAACTTGCAATCTTAATATTTAAATAGATAAACAAATAAGTACTCTAAACAGATAAACAGGGTAAATATAGTAATAAATAGTATAATATAAATAAATTATTAAACTCCGAATATAATTTGAAATACATAATAATAATTTAAATAAATAGGACAAAAAAAATTAAATAAAGACAACTAAATTCAAAAAACCAAGTTATCTACCAACATACAAAACAAAAAAATAAAAAAACATAACTATACTTCATACTAAACTTCTATTTGTTTTAAATTTTATCTAATTTAATAATGATCCTCCTCTCTCCTACTTTGCTGTGCCCAACAGGGTCCACAATTGTAACATAATTTTCTATTACTACCACCTAAGTAACATTGTGGAATACGCAAATAAATATTGAGTATTGAGTACTGAGTAAATCCCCAGGTTGGGCAGTGTTATTGGGTTTTTCCGTGTGGAATCCCTCAGTAGCAGCCCGGAGTTTGGATTTGTGCTCGGTTGATGGCAATAGGCTCGCCGCCTATTACATGGGACTTAAACGTAACGGCGAAATGAGGGTGTTAACACACCTCTGCCCACCCCTTCGGGGAATACAGGCGTGATGTTATATTATATAAGTTCTGGTAGATCTAGATTCTCTTCATAAACCATACTATAATTTTATCTTCAGGGAAGAATACCAAGAAGACCAACTCCCTTCTCATCCATGCCTGAAACTAGTGGCCAACTCTGAGCAGGTGCTGTCGAAGCTGGCAGCGAGAAGACTGCTCACTTACGAGAAGATTCATGATGACGTGCCCAACATGCCGCTCGACCCCAACGCTGGGGTGCACAACTTTAGGTATGTAACTATGCGGCCTATTATTTTATTACAGGTCGAATAAGGTAACCAACAAATTCACAAAGGTGTGAAAATAAAAATAGAGTTTATGGCAATGTATTAAGGTCTATTATTGCTTAGGCAACAATACCGCCGCGATCAAGTTAAATTTGACAAGTTTTCAGGAGACAAAAAACTGATTATTATCTTTAAAATGAGACAACAAACGACTTGCGCGGTCCCAGAACTGTTTGAATAACTCGCTGTGATTGGACAATTTTAATTTTTTTTAACATCATTCGATGCGCGCCGAAGATATCTATCCAATGACGTATAAAACGTCAAATGACCAATTTTCGACTTAGGCGGTATTGTTACCTAAGCAACGATATGATAAATAACAGGTATGATACGCAGGGTTGACATGATTTGGTCGCGGTGCATGCAATAGCATGCACCGTGACCAAATCATGCCATTCGCTATTGCGAATCCCGCGACCCCGGCCTTAGGTCAGAAGGAGGGACACCGTGGTGGTTTTAGCCGGTAAAAGTCCGGCACACCCCCCCGTCTTCCCCAGACGGGGGATAGCCCATGAGGATTTCCCCACGCAAAAAAAAAAGGGTTGGCATGATTTAATCTTTTTAATTTAAATCAAATGATTTTTCAGTAAAAATCAATGATTTAATCAAGTGTATTACTAACTTCGGATTATTTGATTTATTTAAAAATCATGATATTTTGGATTAATTGAAAAAATCGTGATTTTTTCCAACCCTGATGGTACGTAGTTTTGTGAAGACCCAATACAACTGATGCGTTTGCGGCGACAATGTGTCGTGTGCTGTTCGTTTAAGCAATAAAGGTAAAATATTCCTCTGTTTACAGGGATCCCTCTATTTGCCTCGTCGGTCTAGTGGTGGCAAGCGCGACTGTTGATCATGAGGTCCTTGGTTCGATCCCCAGGTCGGGCAGTGTTATTGGGTTTTCGGTGTGGAAGTCCTCAGTAGCAGCCCAGAGTTTGGATTTGTGCCTGGTTGATGGCAATAGGTTCGCCCCCTATTGCACTGGGACTTATACATTACGGCGAAATGAGGGTGTTACTATACACCTCTGCCCAACCCTTCGGAGAATATAGGCGTGATGTTGTTATTTACAGGGAAAAGTATTTCACAATGGGTGAGATGACCAGGCGGGAGAGGAAAGAGAAACGGGCCGAAGAAGTTGCAGCCTACCTGGCGAGCAAGATGGCGGCCACGAGAGGTGACGTCACTTGACACGACGATGTAGAATCTGTGCATTTTTTCTTAATCTTAAAATAAAAGTTAAGTTTTAATAGTTTTTTTTTTTAACTAAATTTACCAACCTAAACCTATAGTGTAAAGTACAAATGGAACTTCGTAATATTTTTTCAAATTAACTTTGAAGTGAAGTGTCTTTAGTAGATACTAAAGAATCCCTATAAACATGGTGTTTAGTTGTTTATAAACATGTTAATCTTTACATAGTATAAAACAAAGTCGCTCCCGCTGTCTGTACGCTTAGATCTTAACTACGCAACGGATTTTAATGCAGTTTTCAGCAACAGATAGTGATTCAAGAGGAAGGTTTATATGCCCCACATAAGTATCTATATTGCACCCGTGGCCCGGGCGGGTCGCTAGTAAGTTATAAATTGTGTTTATAAACATGTTAATAAATTAAATACTTACCTTAGTGAGACATGAAACACTAATTCTAACTGTGAGTTTGCACTGACGAAACATACTTACATAAAAACATGTTGAAAACTCTGTTTTCTGTCAATGTATCGAACCGCGTTTGCATTGTCATACAACTTGTTGAACCGAAACTTGTTTGATGTTTCATATCTTTTGACACACAGTAGAGTTCGCTTATAACGACAACAAAGGGACGACGATATTTGGTCATACTAAACGAACGTCGCTATAAGCGTCAGTAAGTACCAGATAAGAAAACCTAACTAAAGGGTGTTCTTAAGTCGCTATAAGCGGCTGATCTTTACAAGCGAAGTCGTAATAAACGGATTCCACTGTATATACAAAACAATATTATAACAAATAAAAACTTTTTTACAAAAAATGTAGTTTTTATTTTTTCATTTTAGTGGCCTTAATTAAAACTTGGTTGGACCTACTAAAGACGCTGCTCGTAACATAATCACATCATCACAATATGCGTACTGTTCGTCATTGAGGAGTTCCATTGTCTATCTCCGAAGTTCTTCATCAGATCTTCACCAAATTTAAATGGGACCAACTTCGAAGTATACCCTATCCATTAAAAAAAGAATCATCAAAATCGGTTCACAATTGGCGAAAATATCGATGAACATACAAAAAAAACAAAAAAAAACATACATACAGACGAACATAGTAACCTCCTCCTTTTTGGAAGTCGGTTAAAAAGAATTATGAATCTTGCAACATATTTTGGTGCAAACCCACAGTTAGTAAAATAAACAGTCAAAGATTAAAACAGGAAGTTAGGGGGTAACATAATATAATTTTATTTAAATAATAATTCATAACCCCAATCAAACAGTCCAGTAAAATAAAACTAACTAAAGATTACACACAAGTCACAACATGTTCCATACACCTGTTTCAACATAAATATACAAATGCTATTGATTAATATTTAGAATAATTTACTTGGTGCAAAAATTATATTGTTTACTATGGGAAAGAAAGTCTTCTATTAGATAATATATAAAATTATTTACCTATAACTTAAGTAGTCCCTAACTCAAGTGCGATAGTCTTTAGACCTTAAACATCTTTCTGGTAAAGCTGATGAATTTAATCTGTCGTCAAATCTCTTGTCCACTGATTAAAATACTAACAAGTAATAATAAAACTTGACATAAGATTTGACAGTAGATTAGTTAATTTTTGCGTTGTTGATCAGCTTTTCAGAATCAGAGTGTAAGAGTCGCAGACCACTTTTACTTTAAATTTTAAAAATGCCAAGTACCCTTTACCATGAGAATTATAGGCAAGTAAACAGTACACTCTTTAATAATCCAATACATAAATGTTATGGGTGAAGCCTGTGGGCGCGGAACCCTTGCATTTTGGGCGACTAATGGCCGATTTCTATAATTTACGGAGCGTTATTGGTTAAAATTGACGTTGTATCTTTACCAATAATGACGCAAAGACCTATACCATAGCTTTGCATAATAAACCCTTCCATACGGAAGTAGCTATAACAGATAAAATTAGCTTACAAGTCTATTTATATACCCAGTTTGGTAATGAATAATGCTACCATTGGTAAGCAAAACGATTCGTTTTTGTTTATAAGAACCGGGTATAAGTCTATGGACCACATTTAAAAAAATCAGAGTCTGTTTTTTTTGTTATGCACAACTTGGACACACTCGAAGATATGACTACGCACACGCATCCAACTGATTTCCGATCAATCACCGATCAATAAACTAAATGTTCAGTCAGGTCTGCTCCGCTTATAAAAGCGCCTACACACGGCCCTAAAATCAGAGGCAATATCAGGGGAGTGGTGGGGAGCGCCCTAGATCGCTCCCTTGATCGCCTCGTGTGTAGGCAAATCGTAATCAGTATTATTATTATTACCCCTAACTCAGAAATCGGTTCGGGCGAGCTCACGATTTAGGGCCGACCATTGTCTAGGGAGCGTTGTCAGTGCGTGTGTAGCGAAATCGGGGCCGATTTCCCCGCAGTGTGTGTGTTCGTCAGTGTTCCGCAGTGTTCATCAACCACCTCTTAACCCAGGTCTTCCTCTTTTGTCTCTATTTTGGTCGCACTATAGGAAGTGCCAGAGCGATGCCTATTTTTTATGTTTTGAGAGTGTAGGCGGCGTCTTGGATCGACGAGCGCTTTGCTGCACGGTGGGTTACGCACTAACTGGCAGGGACGTGTGTAGAGTAGTAGTCGATTTCATCCCCGCCATCACTCTCCCGATATTGCCTCTGATATTAGGGCCGTGTGTAGAGGCTTTAAGAGATGTTACATGTATTATCTATTTTTATAAGTGGTCATTAGTCAGTAATAGCGAGCGCGAGCATCATGTGCGTGAGGTCGGGCGTGGGCGGCAGCGCCTTGGCGGCGCGCTGGCGGCGGCCGGCCGACGACTGCGCCCACTGGCACAGCTTCCACACCTCCTTGCGCTTGGACGTGTTGCCGGCGGACTTGTAGTGGTTCAGTAGGTTGTTTGTTACCTGGAATAGGGAACTTGTTAGTGTATTATCACCCATATTCTAAGACGTTCCTCCAAAACTTACTTGACTCACACTCGACTCGACTCAGGACGGCCTCGAAAACACCTTAAAATTGTATTCTTATACGCAATTTCGAGTGATCTTTGAGGTTCCTCGACGGAGTCATTACGTCATAATTTGAATTATCTGCATCGCGCAAATAACGCCGCGATATATACTTGTAAGGATTATCATAAGCATACTCGATAGTGTTCAAAATTCATTTTTTGTTACATACGAACTTTAATACTTTCTTCCTTAAGGTAGGTTCAGAGGTACCTTGAGTTTAAATAAATAATAAATAAAATCATTTATTTATACAATGGGCACATTTACAATAAATACCTTAACTATATTTAAAGCCCAAAAACGGTGCATAAGATCCATTTTCAATCTCAAGGTTACAGATAGTTGCATTCCTTTTTTCAAGACACACAAAATACTAACTTTTCCTAGTATATACATTCTCGAAGTAGCTATTTTCGTTAAAACTAATAAGCATCTATTTCCTGATACTATTAAATGATACCAGGATGCGAACTACTGCCATGAGATCAAAATATCAGAGTCTATTGTGTACTGGTGGATATAACACCGCTTTGCTTAAAAAAAACATTATTGGTATGGCTCCTATTATATTTAACAAATTGCCAAATTGTATTAAGGATAA
Source organism: Amphipyra berbera (assembly GCA_910594945.2). NCBI lineage: Eukaryota > Metazoa > Arthropoda > Insecta > Lepidoptera > Noctuidae > Amphipyra > Amphipyra berbera. The sequence goes on along the minus strand of OU343128.1, from coordinate 14,626,611 downwards.
GCCCTTAATAAAATTCAAGAAACTCTTGTCATCGTTGCTGACAGAAAAATGTTACTACTCTGTTACCGATTTTTTATATGATGAATTGTAATATCTGCTTCACATTATCTCATATATTATGTAAATAATTTTAAACTTCGCTGATCCATGATCTCATTTTGAATTTAAGTACCTAGTTTCTAATTATATGTAAGTCAACCACTATATTTTTTGTATGCCACCAGGCAGAATGTACTGGGAATATATCTGAAACGAACACCATTATTGTAACACCTGCATTCTATACAAATAAAGAAATTATTATTATCTCCTTTATTCACACTGTATCATATTATTTACATTTTTAAATACATATAAAAAGAAAACAAAATACATATTTAAAAATATAAAAAATAGGGGTCCACCGGCAGCGGGAGCAGGGTCCAGGCTACCGGCAGTTAGGGCTCCAGAGACAGGAACCTCCTCACAATACGCGCCGTATCGAGGAGGACTGCTTTCTGTATCAGGCCCTTGATCCAGCCACCCAACGAGAGCCTCATGAGATGTTTGTCGAGGCTCTTGGCCATTAGGCCATTGGCCGTTACGACTATCGGCACAATGGTTGCCGATTCCACATCCCACATGTTGACAACCTCGTGTGCTAAGTCAAGATATTTGATTTGTTTATCTTTCTCAGCTTTTACGAGATTCCCATCATGCGGGATGGTAACATCAACAATCATTGTGCGGCGCTCTGATCGATCTATCACCACTATATCAGGTTTATTGGCAACAATAGTCCTGTCAGTGATGATAGATCGATCCCAATACAACGTGATACGACCATTTTCAAGAACTGGGTCGGGCACATACCTGTAATACGGTACCTCCGATTCCACAAGGTTATACTTCAAAGCAAGTTGCTGGTGGATAATCCTGGCCACTTGGTTATGCCTATGCAAGTACTCGCCGTTAGCAAGACGAGAACATCCGGAAATAATATGCCTGAGGGACTCGCCGGGACAGTGGCATGCCCGACATATGTCAACCGTCCCGTCCTTCACAATATACTTCCGGTAGTTATTCGTCATGATAACCTCGTCCATAATCGCACAGACAAAACCTTCGGTTTCCCCAAATAGGTCACCGAACCGTAGCCAGGACACGGACGCGAGGAAATCAACGTCGGGCCCATGGAGGGCCCGGTAAAAGCGTCCGTGTAGCTCCTTGCTCTGCCATATCTCCCTGCGGTCATTAGTACTAAGTACTACAGGCTTGCGCCAGTTCTCTCTAGCCAAGGATAGTGGGGTGAGTCCTTTATCTACTGCGACCACATCTCGGTGCATCCCCGCGTCAGCATGGAGGAAAAACTCCCTTAGGCTGCACACCTCACGATTGTGGAGGGTCTTAGCATTTAATAAGCCTCGACCCCCACACTTTCGCGGGATGTACAGCCTCATTACTGATGATCGCGGGTGATGCATCCGATTTGCGGTCAGCAAAGTCCGGACTCTCCTATCCAGGGCATCTAATTCAGTCTGAGTCCACTTCAGTATGCCGAAGGAGTACATCAAGACCGGCATGACCCAACCGTTAAAGGCGCGCACCTTGTTTCCGCCTGACAAAAGACTTTTTAGGACTTTTTTCAGGCGGCCAAAGAAGCGCTCCCTCAACGATTGTTTCATGTCGGCCTCGCTGATACCCAACCCCTCCGACATACCAAGGTATTTGTAGGTATCGTTTGCGGAGAGCGGACTGAGGTGTATGGAATCCGAAAGTTGTAGTCCCTCGGATTCCATAATCCTCCCTCGTCTTACATGCATGACTGCACATTTGTCCACACCAAATTCCATCCTGATAGAATTACTGAAAGTTTCAGTTACCTTCAGTAAATCCACCAGTTGCAATTTAGTGGGGGCAAAAAGCTTTAGGTCATCCATGTAGAGAAGGTGGGATACTACCTGACCTCCTCTCCGCAGCGGATAGCCTAGCCCCGACCCCTCCAGCAATGTGCTAAGAGGGTTCAAGGCTAAACAAAACCATAGTGGGCTCAGACTGTCGCCCTGGAATATTCCCCGCTCAATCCTAATCGGTTCGCCGCTCCTCCGAATCGGTTGACACCCTGGATAGCGAAGCACCGTCCTCCATTGCCCCATACATGACCTCAGGAAGGTGCGTAGTGTTGTATTTATTTTATACAGCTCTAGCACCCTCATGAGCCATGTATGTGGCACCGAATCATAGGCCTTCTTATAATCTATCCAGCATGTCGACAGACTCTTTTGGGAGCGACGAACCTGTTATTATTATTATTTTTGCCTTTATTTATTTTAAAATACTTACAAATTACATTTTTAAATATTTCTATAAAAACACAAAAACATTTAAAAATATAAAAAATAGTAGTCCACCGGCATCGGGAACAGGGTCCAAACTGCCGGCAGTCAGGGCTCCAGAGAAAGGAACCTCCTCACTATGCGTGCCGTGTCAAGGAGTACTGCTCTCTGTATCAAGCCCTTGATCCAGCCACCCAACGAGAGCCTCATGAGGTGAATATCGAGGCTCTTGGCTATTATACCATTCGCCGTAACGACTATCGGAACAATGACTGCTGAGTCCACATCCCACATGCCGACAACCTCGTGTGCTAGATCAAGATATTTTATTTGTTTATCTTTCTCAGCTTTCACGAGGTTCTCGTCATGAGGGACCGTGATATCAACAATCATTGTCCGGCGCTCTGATCGATCTATTACCACTATATCAGGCTTATTGGCTACAATAGTCCTGTCAGTGATAATAGATCGATCCCAGTACAATGTGGCATGACCATTCTCGAGAACTGGGTCGGGCACATACCTGTAGTACGGTACTTCCGATTCCACAAGGTTGTATTTCAAGGCAAGTTGCTGGTGAATAATCCTGGCCACCAGGTTGTGTCTGTGCAAGTACTCACCGTTGGCAAGACGAGAACAACCGGAAACAATGTGTCGGATAGATTCTCCCGGACGGTGACATGCCCGACAGATGTCAACCGTGCCATCCTTCACAATATATTTCCTATAATTGTTCGTCATCATGACTTCGTCCATAATTGCACAAACAAAACCTTCGGTTTCCCCAAAGAGGTTACCAGAACGTAGCCAGGATACGGACGCTGAAAAGTCAACATCGGGCCCATGAAGGGCCCGATAGTAGCGCCCGTGTAGCTCCTTGCTTTGCCACACCACCTCGCGATCATTGGTACTAAGCACTGCAGGCTTGCGCCAGTTCTCTCTAGCCAAGGCGAGCGGGGTGAATCCCTTGTCCACTGCGACCACATCTCGGTGCATCACCCCTTCAGCTTGGAGGAAATACTCCCTGAGACTGTACACTTCGCGGTTGTGTAGGGTCTTAGCGTTTAAAAAGCCTCGACCCCCACACTTTCGCGGAATGTACAGCCTCATCACTGAAGAGCGTGGATGATGCATCCGATGTGCAGTCAGCAGTGCACGGACCCTTCTATCCAGGGCGTCAAGATCCGCCTGAGTCCACTTGAGTGTGCCAAAGGAGTACATCAAGACCGGCATGACCCAACCGTTAAAGGCGCGCACCTTGTTTCCGCCTGATAAAAGACTTTTCAGTAATTTATTCAGGCGGCCAAAGAAGCGCTCCCGCAACGATTGTCTCATGTCGGTCTCGCTGATGCCTAAAGCCTCCGACATACCCAAGTATTTGTAGGTCTCAGTTGGGGAGAGGGATCTAAGTTGTACGGAATTCGGGAGTTGGATTCCCTCGGATTCCGCAATCCTCCCTCGCTTTACATGCATGACCGCACATTTGTCCACACCAAATTCCATCCTAATAGAATTACTGAAGTTTTCAGTTACCTTCAGTAACTCCATTAGTTGCAAATCAGTGGGGGCAAATAGTTTTAGGTCATCCATGTAAAGGAGGTGGGATATTACTTGACCTCCTCTCCTCAACTGATAGCCTAGCCCTGTTCCCTCCAGCAATGTACTCAAGGGGTTCAAGGCCAAGCAAAACCACAGAGGACTCAGACTGTCACCCTGGAATATACCGCGCTCGATCCTTATCTGTTCCCCACTCCCTCTAATCCGTCGACATCCCGGATAGCGAAGGACCGTCCTCCAGTGCCTCATACATGACATCAGGAAGGTGCGAAGAGTTGTATTTATTTTATACAACTCTAGCACCCTCATGAGCCATGAATGTGGCACCGAGTCATAGGCCTTCTTATAGTCTATCCAACATGTCGACAGATCCTTTTGGGAGCGACGAACTTGTTGGCTAATGGCCATGTCAATGAGGAGCAGCTCTTTAGTACCGCGGGATCCTTTCCTACATCCATTTTGAGAGGCAGACATAATACAGTTATTGTCAATATGAGTGGTAATTTTGACTCTCAAAATGGATGTCAGGAGTTTATAGACCGTCGGTAAACATGTGATCGGTCTATAATTCTTGGGTTCCGCGGTACTACCAGATTTGTAGAGCAGGTGGGTAACTCCCGTTGTAAGGAACTGGGGTAGCGACCCAGACTCTAAGGACGATTGGAATTGGGACGCCAAGCGAGCGTGCGAGCTGCGTAGCCACTTTAGCCAAAAGTTGTGCAGCCCATCCGGCCCCGGAGACTTCCAATTGGGCAATGGACGGGCTGCATCGGCCACGTCTTGGGGGGTGATTGTTATTGGCTCCATTTCCGCTATTGGTTCGCACACTTGCTCGATATCCCGCATCCAACCATCCTCGGTGTGAGCGATGGGCACCGACCAGATGCTGCGCCAGAAGGAACTCAAGGCATCATCATCCGGCAGGCGCACATCACCCCCACCAGGGTCAGGTCGCTCCCAAGCTCTATATACCCGCCTTTGGTCACTCTGGAAAATGCGATTCTGGGTATATCGCTCCACACGACGCTTATACCTCCTGATGCGGTTTGCCCATGCATAAACTTTCTGCTTCAGAAAGTCGATGCGCTCTGTGACACGGGACATATAGTCTCGAGGGCTGATATCAGTCCCCGAGAACGCCCGCCTCACAAAGCGCATCACTCTTGGGCGATTGTTGCCCTCCCTGAAGCAGATCAGTTTGCCAATGAGCACTCTAGCCCCGCCGATTCGACGCTCAATCCTGCTCTGCCAAGCCGGTACGGCAGGTTTCGGTCGTGTAGCTCGTTCATTTTCTGTGAATTTGACGTGAGCTACACGACATGCCGCAATCGCCGCGCAGTACAGGATTGAGTGGGTATCGGCGAGGTCTTCGCTGCCATCAAAGTAATTTGACAGCAGCGAATCTAGAGCACACATCAGCGCTCTGTTCTTTCCATGCATGGGCAAACGAGGTAAGCGTGGTCTTATTTCTGGCGGTGTGGTCCGAAACTCCAAAATCGCATCATCCAGAGCACTCCTCAGTTCCTCACTGCACTGGTTACTTACATTAATAGCCTCACCGACACCCTCTCCATCCACATGAATGGGCCGCGGAGGCACAGCAATAGGCTGCATCTGCACCGCGGCCTGCACGGGGAACGTGACGGTTTGGCTATTCCGTGCTTCAGAGCGAAGGCGCTCAAGTACGGTGTCGTCCAACCTTCGATTTCGCTGAACGACACGCACCTGATCCGACAGTCGCTGGGCCGAAACGTTGATGGCTGGCTCAAGCACCTGAAACAAAAACAGCATCCTCTCTCGGTACGCGGTGAGGTTAATTCCCCCCTCCGTAGCCCCATAATATGCGCGCATGACGTTTTCGTTGATAGACTGGGTCCATCGCATGCGCGACACATTTCCACCGGCAGCGGGGACCCTGTTCGTGGCCGGTTGGCCTCGAGGTCCCAAGCAGGCTGGTGGCCGGGCTCCTCCCCGACGACGTACAGGTGGTGGCGACGACGGCGGAGAGTAATACTCGTCGCTGGAGCTCGACGCTACTGCAGCGGCCGGTGTCACAGCACTCACAGGGGGGCTGGACTCCGGCGGCTGCGAGGCGGAGCTAAGCGACGAGTCCGGGGATCTTGGGTGTGCAGTTTGTTTTCTGGCGCGAGCTCTTGTCAGCATGATGTTATATTTTGTCGCATTTCAGTAGTAAATATTCATGATTGTATGTCGCAATTTTTCATTTTCATGTTTTCTTGTCATTAGCTGTCAGTTTAGCCCAATTTTTCATAATGCTATTTATAGTGGTTTTTGCCATAAATTTCAGTATTCATACTATTTTTGTTAATTTTCGATTTTATACGGTAGTGAATCTGATGTTTTGTAAAATAATTTGGGGTAAAAACAAAAAAATAATGAATATAATTTACTCTGAAGCGAAAATTGCGTATTGACAAGATAGTGTTGCCAGTATTTTTTTTGTTATTATTATTATTATTAATTAAAATACAGCACGGTTGCTTATTTGCCTGAACTAGGTTAAACCTGTGCTTCAAGCTAGAAAGTGCCTAAATATTTAATGTAATAAATTAACAATGAGTAAAAATAATGAGTAAAAGCTTAATTAAAACCTAGGTAAATAAAAATAACATAGCATGTTAATGGTACTATTTGCAGACAACAAGTAGTTCTTCTGTCTTTGCATAATCTATGGTTAGTAAATAATCAAGTAGGTAGGTATATTTTTTTACAGCTAAAGTAATTTAATTGATAGATACTTAGTTTTTTATTTAATCTATTGTACAGAAATGGACCTAAGAATGTAAAAAATCTTTTTACAAAGACATGTTTTGAGGTTGCAATCATATGCATATTATATCTTTCCGTCTTTTGTTAGTATTGTCAGCATTGTAGGTAAGCATAGTGTGCTGTTTTAATACTAAGTGCATAATGAAAAGCTGGCGAACTGTCAGGACTTTGCAGGATTTATATAGCAGATCTGTGGGAAAGAAGGGATGGAAGTTTGCTAACTTTAAAATTGCTCTCTGAGCTCTTTCAAGAGGAAGCAAATTAGTCTTTGGAGCGCCACCCCAAGAAGTGATACAGTATTGAATTATAGATTGACATAGGGCCAAATAAACCTGTGTGATTAATTTTGAATCTGCTAATGTTCGTAATTTTTAAAAACGTATATTAGTTTGCGCACTCTTTTAACTAGGCTTCCAATATGTTTTTTAAAAGAGAGTGTGTCGTCCATTATTACTCCGAGGTATTTTATGCTGCTCGTTTTGAGGATAAAAGGACAATTACACATGTTGACTGTACGGTTTCCACATTGATGGGCATAAAGATGAGGGTTAGTAATGCTAAGTGGAGGCTTGCGCATGGAGAATTGAATGTATTTTGTCTTGTCAGCATTTAATGTTAGTAAATTGCTTTGAAGCCAATTTGTCACAGTATTAAAACCTAGTTGAGTGATTTCAAACAGTTCGCTACTAGTTTTAGCGGAAAATATTAACGCCGTGTCGTCGGCATATGATATAATTTTGCCGTCTTTAATATTTAGATTACACAAGTCGTTAATATAAACCAGGAAAAGCGTGGGGCCCAGAATACTGTCCTGAGGAACACCAAAACCAGTATTTTTCTGCTCATCGCTCGTTATATTATCTATTCTAACACATTGGTACCGGCCGTCTAAATAGTTAGCAAATAGTTTCAGCTGCGTTCCCCTTATTCCTATGGTCTCTAATTTATTTAGCAGAACAGAAACAGACACCGTGTAGAAGGCCTTGGCTAAATCAAGGTAGACTCCCAGGGTCTGGTTACCTTTGCCGAGTTCTTCTGAAATATAATCAGTCAGGCTATGCACCGCATCGGCTGTCGATAGTTTGGCTCTAAAACCAAATTGTGCAGGAGATAATAAGTTGTTTTTTTCCAGGTAATTAACTAGTCTACTGTTTATTATTTTCTCTAGTATTTTTGAAATTGATGGGAGTAAGGATATTGGTCTATAATTGTTTACTACGTCCTTACTTCCAGATTTAAAGATAGGGATTACAACAGCTTTTTTCAGACAACTAGGGAAAATTCCTTCGGAAAGACAGATTCGAAACATTTGAAAGATGATTCCTTACCTCGACTGATGAAAAATCTCGAGTCGAGGACGTTTATGTCAACTATAACTACCGATGGTAGTGAGTCGAGTTGTGTAAGTTTCGGAGGAACGTCTTAGAATATGGGTGTATATGATGTAGGCATGCAGAATCGTGGCTAATTATCAACCGTGCGGATCATACGATTTGCGAGGTTAAGCTGCGCTTGCCGCGGTCAGTCAGTGGATGGGTGACCGTTCGTGACATATCAAGACCCCACCGTACCTCGGAGAGCACGTTAAACAGTCGGTCCCGGGTGCCATACGAATACCTATGACAGTCGTTACGGGAAGTCAGAAGCCCGAAAGTATTACAACCGGTCTAACCTTAGGATATCGGTATTGCCCAGTAGCTGGGTTGCGGAGGTCTGATGGCAGTCGCTCCGTGTAAAATACTGGTATTCATCGCATTCATGGTTAGACTGGAAGCTGATCCCAACATAGTCTGGAAAAGGCTAGGCATGTGGCGGCATCTATCACGCCACATGTGAACTACGCAGCACGACAATTGTCTAGCAGACTACAGCGACAACAATGACAGCTGTCAAACGAAACGTCACAAATCCTGCATCGCGATATCAAGATTTGAAACACAGATAGTATATCAACTTCCCAACATCAACCGTTGGGCAGTAGCCCGCCAGGCACAAGACCCGCCTCGTTAGAGGATCCTCCCTTTTCGTTGGAGGAACACCATACCTCGTTCCTCCACAGGGAGAAAGAAATATACGTATGCAGAATTGCAGAGCCTCCACGAGTGACGATACGTAAGTACAACTCGACCAAGCTAAGTTTGCACCTCGCTGGAATGCGGCGCCCCGCCCGCTTCCCCGCTCACCTTCCGAGGATCGCCCTGTCGCGTCAGTACGGTTAGCATCTTACTTTTTGTTTACTTTTTTAAAGTCATAGCGAATCCTTTTTTGCAGACCGTACCTAAGCGTCAGTATGACGTAATCGACGCGAGGTGCAAACTTAGCTTGGTCGAGCAGTACGTCCGGCGCACCCTGTGCAGTCAGCCTCGCTACCAACCTTGCTGACTGTGTAATCTTTCCACCACAGCATGAGCTATCCTCGTGTAGTTTGTGCCGAGAAGAATAATATGTGATGATCTGCCAGTTTTTGTCCCATGCTGTTCAAAACTGAGCCAAATATTGAATTATGATGATATAAGTACTTCTTCTTTTCGTGTGGTTAGTGACTAACCTGGTGTCAGAGTTTATGCCGCCCATGGGTCTCTGACTTGACTCTACAAGTCGTCGAGAAATATCTCTCAGGCATTCCTCACGATGTTTTGCTTTACCGTTTTTAAGCAAGTGAAAATTATACATTACGCCCATGAATCCGAAAAGTCAGAGGGGGGTGCCTTGGGTTCGAACTCGAGACCTATATCACTGCTGTTTTGTTTTATGTAAAGTACTAACCAAGAACAATCCAAGGATAGCTCTCATGTTTTCCGGGTTCAGTTTCAATGCCTGACAGTAGTATGTCTTGGCTAGCTCCATGTTCTCCACACCGCCCTGGAACAATAGCATTATTAATACTTGTCACATCTGTCTCCAAAAAGGTTGGTTGACTTCAGGGCCATGTATGACTGGTGTTTCTGTTACACTGAGATGAACCTCTCAGGCCCGCCGCTAGCTGTTTCGTCGCCCGCGTGCAATACCGAATGAAAAATATTAATTCCCAAGCGATACTTGGACGAGCTTTTTTTTCTGACGCTCCCCTCACTCTTTCGACTACTCCTGTATCTTCTTGAGTAACACAAAAACGAAAAAATTGAAATTGGTCTCAATTAGATGAGTCGCTCGATTTGCCGCCCCCTGGGCGTGCCGCCCGCTTACGGCGGCCCTGAACCTCGTCATATATCAGCCTGTAATTATACACTGCTGATGCTGCTGCTGCTGATTGTGGGCTTGCTAACGACCGTCACGAGGAACGGCCAAAGGAGAAATTTCCATAATAAACAGGCTTAGCTAATGAGTTGGTCACACATAACATAACATCACGCCTGTATTCCCCGAATGGTTGGGCAGAGGTGTATAGTAACACCCTCATTTCGCCGTTATGTTTAAGTCCCATGTAATAAGGGGTGAGCCTATTACAATCAACCAGTCATAAATCAAAACTTTAGGCTGCTACTGAGGAATTCCACACTGAAAAACCTAATAACACTGCCCAACTTGGGGATCGAACCCAGGACTTCACGATCAGCAGTCGCGCTTGCCACCACTAGACCAACGAGGTAGTTAACATCTGAAAATATAATACGAGTTGGTAATAGCAGTTTGTTCTTGTTAGAAGACTGGAGGACTCTGCCCATCCTCTTGAAATAATACCTTAATAGTTTTTTTCAACACTCCCACTGGACAATGACTGGTCCATTCTTCGCAAGGAAGCACACAGAACATGAACCTGTGGTGAACAATCTCAATCTTACCATGGTGTACCGTATGTCAGCAAGACGCTGGTGCATCAGGTGGTTATGTGGCTGATGCAAGATCAGCTCCTCAGCGCAGAAGGCGGCGCGGGCATACTCCTGCACCTGAAGGTACAGAGAGCACAGCTCCTGCCAAGCTTCCACGTCTGACATGAACCTGGTGATGACAGGAATAGTTATTTTTTTTATGGTGATCAATGATAGCAAAGTTACTTGGAAGGTTAGTTTTTTTTTTTTTTTTAAAGCTACCCCACACTAAGATTTCTCCTGTGTCGTGGGTGCGTTTATAGACACAAATCTTCACATGCTCAAACACTCAGACCCGGAACATCTATCTGTAGGCCGTATAAGTATTTGAACCGTGCGGGAGTTGAACCCACGATTGCACCAAACGTGTCGTCCAAACACACAGGGTAAAACAACTTACTTCTTGAGATAATCCACCAGCTCCTTGATGGCTTCAGTAATCTGTCCCTGGGCCTTTAATATGGCGACGCGCCGCTTCCTGGCCGCTGAGTTGGTCTCATCTGCTTTTATTATACCATCCAACACTTCCAAAGCTTCTTCATATCTGAAATAAGTTTGATGTGTTATTTTATGTGGCAATACCAGAGGAAGTTAAGTTTTCCTTGTCACACTAGTATATTTTTTTTGTTTGTATGCACTACATGCTTCATTTCAGTCTTTTTAGCTGACAATCCCTTCCTCTATTCGTGACATGGTGGGTAAGTTTATTACATAGAGCAACTATATCTATCTATCTAATACATTTAAACGAGCAATTCTTGTATACACGGTTAAATTTTGATCGTTTTAATCCCGTGGAGGGTCGATCCGGTGCATGAAACACTATCGATTTGTAAAGATTAAATTAAAAAATAAAGTACTTTTTTTTTAAAAACTCGAATTAATTTTCGCATGAGTGAATAAATTATGCGAACCGTTAGTAGGCACCATTCGGCTTTAACAACAATGACGCGTACGCACAGTCAACGTGGACTCACAAAAATTAGCCAATCCTAGACCAAACCCCGCCCCCAAACCCTATTTGATTGGCAATGCAATAGGCGCACGCCCCGCGCACCCCGCGCGCCAAGGGCAGCATAGGAGTACATGACCACGTCATGTAAATAATTCAGTTTATCTAAGACGTCATCGGTGTGTTGTTGTTAAGATTATCCTTGTCGCGCGAAAGTAATGACGTCTCGTAATTACGCGTACTCCAACCTGGAGTTCCTTGCCATGGTGCAATTTTACGCAATCGCGGGTTTTGATGCGCAGGCGGCTCGGGGTCTACAGCGAAGCGAGCATAATGTACGTAATCACCTGATTTCCGTGTTTGGAGATCACTGGATTGGACGGGTTGGTCCAGTTGTTTGGCCAGCAAGGAGCCCGGGCGTTACCCCGCTGAATTTTTATTTGTGGAGTGAAGTGAAGCCATCTTTTGTACAGAAACGAGCATCAAACTCGTGTAAAAATGAAAAGTGCGATAGTAAACGCGTTCGATGTTTTATAAAGTGACAGAGAGACATTACATATTGAAATTAAAAGACAATTTAATTACACGTGCAAGATTATGTCTCGAAAGGAATGGTTTGCACTTTGAACAATTATTAAGCTATCGTGAAGTATTAGCCAGTGATGATTCAGGGGTGATTAATTATTAGGTTTATAACAGAATTATTTTTTAATCATTTGATTAGGTACACGTTTCTATGAACAATTTTTACGTGTCGCTTAGTGTTAAACAAATCAAAGGTGAATTAGGTATGTAACAGAACTTTTTTTAAATCGTGTAAGTTATTAGAACTTTTTTCTTTTTTAAATCATTGTAAATAATTTTGATTCCACATTATTTAATACGCCATAACTAGCAGGCCTGTAGGGATTTATTTTTACATGTACCTACCGCTTTTAGCATAATTCTTTTAATATTATTAGGTATGGCCCGAAACCTAGGCACAAAGCAATTATGACGGTCCTAAGCCCGTAAAAGTATAAAGGGAAATTTGAAATCATTTAATTTGTTTACGTGAATATCAGCTGAGCGCGAGCCAATAACCTTAACTTGATCGGGCGGAGTTAGGTAGTTAGGTACGCAACGACCGACGCCGACGTAGGTAACTAACTCGTGGCGCTACTGCTGGTTTCATGCATTTTGCGAGTATTATGTTATCACTTGCTATTTTCTTTGTTTTAAGAGTTACAATGCTGTGCAAGCTTTTGATGAATAGTATTTTGTAAGTTAAACCACCAGTCCAAGGGATTAAAACGATCAAAATGTAAGCGTGTATAATTATATAATCTGAATCTCGGAAACGGCTCCAACGATTTTCATGAAATTTAGTATGCAGGGGGTTTCGGGGGCGATAAATCGATCTAGCTAAGGTTTCAATTTTAGTGAATGAGCAAAGCTCGGTCATCCAGATACCATCTTCTAATGTGGCGTGTCATGAATATTATTTTAAAAATTAATAGCTAATTGGAACATACCAATTCAATTATTGACTATTCATAAATATTCAAAGCACAGCTTAAACCTGTGGGTCTGAAAAATGGAAATTTTGCACAAGAGTTCCTTGTATGACTTAGGTGAGTACTAAGAAAGGATTTTAGAAAATTCATCGCTTAAGGAGGTTAAATAGGGGGTGATTACCATTATGATTACTTACTTTTCCTCAGCCTCCAGCAAAGCAGCCTTGTATCTCATCACTCGCATGCTGCCAGGGAACTCATTGGACAGCATGTAGATGCACATGGCTGCCACTCCGTACGTGTGGCAGTCAAGAGCTGCGTATATTATTTGCTCCAACACCAAATGTTCTGGAATCAAGTCATAATCTAGGTAGTTAAAAGTCTATATTTTTTTTTTTAATCTGCTCCACTCTAGGTTTTCTCCTGTATCGTGGGTGAGTTTACAGACGCAAATCTTCACATGCACAAACGCCCAGACCCAGAACAACTATTTGTAGGCAATACAAAAATATTTGATCCGTGCGGGAATCAAACCCACGACTCATAGTGCAGAAGTCAATTGTTCAGCCACTGCACCAAAAGTGCCATCGATAAATTGTTGTAATTTTATCCGCCATTCTATTCAACATTGTAGCCAGCCTAATCATTTATTTTGAAAGCATTGTGGCTACCAAACAAAATACTCTTTTGGTTTCTTTTCAAAAAATATATACTGACTGATACCCACTTTCATTGCCAAGTTTGGTCAGGTCGTCGCCGAGGATGGTTGTCCACAGCTCCATCACATCTTCACTCCTTCTCTCATTGTTCTCCCTCCACTGACGAAGCAGGTCCTTTGCTTCTGCAGAATATATTAATTTTCATAATGATGCATTATTATAGCATGTCATAGTAAAGTAACATTTATTACACCTTACACCCGAATTCGTATACTTAGTCTACTTATTGAGAATGCAAGGTTTCAGATAGAACTTTGACTCTTTGAATCTTTGAATTTATTTATGGATTATTTTATTAGGTTATAATTTAAATCACATAATTTACGTTTTTATAATAAGTTAAATTCATCACAAATGATGTATAATTGATTATATAGTTATGCTAAGGAAATTGGAAGGAAAGGATTTCTTATAAGAACCGTAAGAATCGAAAACATACAATTTTAGGTGATTCAGACAATCAAAACATGAACATACCATTACAAGTTAACTCCTCAAAGTTGTAAGACATTATTTAATATAGTCCTAGATTTATCGAAATATTACAAACGGCCACAATTGTTCCGATAAGCTTACTGTTGAGATTTTTTAAAATAAATTACATTAAATTCAACTTCCTAGTCACAAGCTGTCGTTTCAATTGTCAGTGTCATATATTAATTATCTGTCAGTCTTATGTCATCTGTCTGACAAATGTTTTTTTGGTTGATTTGTGAAATGTGTCCTATTCGATTATGTACCTGAGTAAGCTAAATAACAATTACAATGTAATTACTCTTTTTTCTGTAACTAAAGGTATAACGCCAGTTTATTTCTTAAAAGTAACTTTCAAGTATACTCTCACTCATCATGAACCAAATTTCTATAAATCGATATAGAGTAGAGAACTAATAAACATTCAATCGAGAACTATTTTAATCGTAGATCGATACCTACCTTTCTTGTTTCACTTGTTTGTACTTCTCTAATGTCATTGACCTACTTAGCGTGTTCCAGCGCCTTGATTATGATATAATGTTTAGCTTTATTTTTACACTGAAATCAATAAAATCTATTTAGAAAATTAATATTAATCTTTTACTTACATACAACTGATATTTCGCTATTCATGAAACACATGTTTCTAATTTAAAAAGCTCTATAAGTTTTTTTATAAAGGATACAATAGATACAATATTTTATTCTCTATGGATGGACCATGAATGAATTCCGTTTCACGCATAAATGATTAGCGTTATTTCCTCAGTTGGCGAAAAACCTATAGAAATTCGATTATAGCACATCGCCACGAGCGCATATCGATGTTCGGGTTCGTGTATCGGAATATAAAAGTTTGTGTGTGAACGTGAAGAAGACGTCTGCAATATGTCTGACTATTTGGAAATATTTTTAGATTTAGCTTAGTCGTAAATAATTAACGGATCTATTTAGAGTAATCGATGTCATGGACTATACATGACAAACAATATAATAGGTGAGTCCCGTTATAGTGTTTCTGGGCACATAATCGTTATCCAGTTCATTCTTCATTGTACATAATGCTCGACTTTTTTATGTCTCAATGGCCTTTATCTCGGGGTTTTGTTTTCTTTTGTCCTCTGTTTGCACGTTGAACAAGTTTGTAGAATGTGATGTTGTGGACTTAATATCGTATATTTATAACAGAGTATTTTGTCTGACAGATCGATAAGGAGACGACGTGCAACGAAGATAATATGTATTGTTGTGGATCGAGCGAGAGCCTTACGTGTGAATAGTAGATATGCGCGTCACGGACATTGTGCGGCCTGCCTCTGCGGACTGAGTGTGCGTGCTGTGACGACATTATATTGATACGATCGCAACGCTGCGGTGCGGGGCCGTGCAGCCGCTGCCTTTGTCACCGTGTGAGCACCTCGTGACGTCAACATGGATCAGCTCGTGCAGTGTCCCGTGTGCACGCTGTTCCTACATAATGGGATGACCCTGGAGTCCCATTTGGACACACATCCTAAAGACCAGGTTATAAAAGCTTTGTGTAGTATAACAACAAGCAAGGGTTCTAGTTATGGAAGCAGGACTTCCACACCTGTACATTCAGAGCGGTCATACAGGAGTAGGTCACGGACACCTGCTACTGATGACAGTGCCAAGTGGACCGGATCACGTAGTGCAGAAC
This sequence comes from Amphipyra berbera, assembly GCA_910594945.2. Taxonomy (NCBI): domain Eukaryota; kingdom Metazoa; phylum Arthropoda; class Insecta; order Lepidoptera; family Noctuidae; genus Amphipyra; species Amphipyra berbera. The sequence continues at coordinate 14,610,815 of OU343128.1, read as the reverse complement.
ATGACCGCTATTGGCGTAGAACACCTAGCAGAGCCTCTAAAACTACACCAGTGTCAAATACATCTAGAAACGGTACACCCGAAATTAGAATGCTTGATGTAAACTTTGAGAACCATTCTGTAACTGGGAGTGGTTCAGGACAACATGTAAACAATCAGTTTCTTATGAAACCTGATAAACTTCAACAGACCTTCCAGTCACCTCCAGTAACGGACTATGATCCGCAGTATGTTTACTATGCCGATCAACAAGAGGATAGAGAGATAAAGTATTCCCGTAGTGCTGAGTACAATGCAATGGACAGTAGTAACAATTTGTTTTCTTACAATGTGCAAAATATGGGGGGGCACAGTGTGAAATTGGTACCAGCAGTGCCTAGAAGAGGTAATGACCTTGTTAAAGTTGCACCAAAACAAAATAACATACTCCTTAAAACTAATATGGCTGGTGTGCAATATATAGGTCCAGGGGTCAAGCCCATGCATGTAATGGTGCCATCACCACCTACATTTGTTCAGAAGAATGTGCAAAATAATATGATCATGACAGGTAGTGTACCTACCTCACAGATGCAAATTGATACCAAAATAGCTACGCCTCCTATAGATAGCAACCAAGTGAACCAAATGACTTCTGGTGCGTTCACACCAGGAACAACCGTTGTTACCCAAAACTCCCAAATTATTTACAGAGAAATGGTCCACAACATAGATGGTAAGCCTTTTATAACTACCATGCCAACAGTTCTCAGTGGCCATGACAATGTTACTAACTTAGCTCAAGCTAGCTCCATGTATCAAAATGTTATGGTTGTAGATCAGTTTGGAAATACCTCATGTATGTATACAACGCCTCAACAAATAATGAATAAAACATGTCCCACATCCATATATAATGAAACTGGGACTCTTGTGCCTAGCATACACATGGATAAATCTGTTCAAAATATGAATGATCCTAAAACACTTATCATCGAGGTTGGTCCCCTCATAGCTTCTTCTCGTGATAGTGTTTGTGAAGACCCAAGGTCCACCCCACAGCCGGATGCAAGTAGTGTACTTGAAAACACTGAGATACCCATAGAGAATTTAGACCCAAAATGTGAAATGCCAGGCAGTACTAAAGGTTTAAAGATTCTTAGTAACATCAAGGTTGAAGTTCCAGTGCAGCATCACAAGAATATGGTCAACACTGTCATGGATCTTACAGGGTCTAATGAGACAGAGTATGCTGTTGAACGAGTAGACACACCTGAAAAGATTCTGCCTGATTTAGAAGACAACAATCACTCGTCTGATGACACGCAGCCATCATCAATGTCCAGTGCTGATAGTATGGTCTCCCACACATTTTCTGTGATAAAGAATGTTGGTAATCCAAGCAAAAGTTCCGTAGATAATAAAATGGACACAGACTTTTCAGACAGCTGTCCTGTGCCAGATTTAATATGTAACGAGAAGCCTTCCATATCACCTTGTAGTGAGTTATCAGAAAATGGCGACAATTCAACCGATCGTACTTCAATGTCTCCAAAACCTGAGAGTAATCAAGTTAGCCATAGTTCCATAGGACTTCCAGAAAAGAAGATTCAGCTCTCACAAAAGCCATACAGGCACAACACCCTAAGACTGAACAATATTTATGTGAAGAAGCACAAGAAAGTTTTGCAGATTAAGAATTCCAAGGGGTTTCCTGTGACTATTACAAAGAAAACTGAGAAAGACATCATTCCGACGTCGTCTGCTTGCAGATCGCCGGAAAATTTTACCATGAATAAAATGCACCAATCAGATAGGACAGACATTAAGGAGAAGACTAATCTTTTGCAAACTATATCTGTAGAAGAGATCAAGGACAGTGATGAAAATAATGACTTTGATGCTGACACAGAAGAACAATCCATGGACATTGAACCAGTAGCACCTGCCTGTTTGGATAGACCTGAGTTTGCTACTAACCTCGACATAATACAGGTGAAAGAAGAAATAAACTCAAGTAATGAAGGAGGGTTCAGTAACGAGACATTGACTTCAGACCGCATGCTCACTCCTCTAGAAACATTGCGACCTATCAATGTTATTAATTACGGTAATATCTCCAACGAGGATTTTGACGACGAATCCAATGACAGGGAGTTGCTGGACCTTGAAGCAGCGTCGAAAAACAAACAGTTTGTCAGCATGATGAATGAAAACTATTTTGGCGACAATATTTACGCTGATTACTTTACTCCTGATCGCGTCGAGGCGTTTGACGCCGAGCGTGAGGCGGCCGGGTTCAAGGAGGGTGCAAAAGACGGTATGTACCTTTGGGGTGAGCCTTCACAGAAAGACAATGAGTTTGTGCTGCCTAACTTTATTCATGAGAGTTACAAAATAGCTGAGAGTAATGGGATAGACTATTCTGAGCTAGGTAGCAGAGAAGTGCAGGTGGATGTGGAGGTGGACGGGTGCGAGCGAGACAGCAAGGCCGACGTGCTGAGCGAGGGCCGCAGCGAGAGTGACGCGCCCATGAACATCTGCGCGGACGAGCGAATGCCGCCGCGCGGCGAGCTCAGTGGCCAGGAGAGCAACGGAGATATGGAGTCACCTTGGAGTGGGGTAATACTTCCTAGAAGCTTTATTATTTTTATTTAACTTTCAAATTTTTTATTTAGTGTTGTTCAAATCTTGGGAGATAATATTAAACCACTCCTCCTAGCCTCAAGAACTTTTTAAAGATTATTCCTGATCAAAGAAGCTTTATAACTTTTCATAATATTTAATTGATTTAAAGTTAATTTATGAACAAACATCAAATCAATCATTTTCTTTCATGCATACATAACATGAATGAATGAATGAATTACTTCTGTAAGTTGATCTTTTTACAACTCTTTTACATGTCAAAACAATATCATACATGATGCGTAAAATAGCAAACTGAACTAACTGGCGATGACTGATTCACCATCAGCCTAAGTGCCGAAGATTTAATGTTGATGGAAGTCTACTATACTCGTACCAGGCGTATTCCGATTGTCAATACCTACGATTTTAGTAGAATTATAAGCATCTGTGACAGACCCGTAAGATGTTAGGGGTTAGTTTATTACGCGCACTTGAAGCTGCAGTCGAGGGTTATTTGTTATGAAAAACTTTTTTAAGTCCACTTTGAATAAATGTTTATTGCTTTGTTATAGAGACAGTTCAGTTGAATTCATACAAATTGGTTCTAGGCGACTGCACAAGTAACATAGTGTTACGATATTTAGATTTGCGTATACGAAATGTTATTTTGAAACGACGCTTTATTTATGTTTAAATAATATTAAATGTCTTTTATGCTTTTCGCATTTTGCGCTTTTCTTATATTTTTATAGCAATGTTTACCGAAGAAAAAGAAAAGTTTATTTAGGTATGGCTTTGTTTCCCCAGATGTACTCAGAGGTGACGCCTGCGGAGCCCTATGACCTGATCGCTAGAGAGAGCTGGGTATCTGACGGGTCCGAAGTGGACGCCAGTGAGAAGAGGGAACCCATGTTAGTAATGTAACCCTTTTTTGCTTTTTTATATTGAATAGCATAAGAAACTCACATTTACTCAGTTTTTGTCAGACGCACGTATCGATCAATGATAATCGAATAAATTCGTGGGAATCTTTGATATTCGTGATTATACAAGGTTAGTCGGAAAGGGGGTACTAAGCCGCGGGCCACGTAAAGTATCACTGATGACTATTTTAAAGCAAGTGTTAAAATTTCAAAATTCGATAATTTTTATTTGCATGCAAAAAGATTTTTATTATACTTTCTTCAAAGAAATACTGCTTTAGTCATGAATTCAGAAAATTAATTTTCTAATCTGTGACCCCAAATATGACCTAAATTGTAAAAGCAGTTGATCATAACTATGGACAGTTAGATTTTGGCATATCTTTTACGAAATCTTTGAAAAGCTATTTCTCTTAAACTATCGAATTTTGGGGAAAGTTGTAGAACAAAAGTTATCCCTTACCTGGTACTCTAACACCCTTTCGGCTTAGTACCCCCTTTCCGACTAGCCTTGTATAGTTCCTTAAGCCAAATATAGTTTGAAATACTGTTTACATGTAGTTAAGGTCTAAGGTCACATAGATTGTGGAATTGGTCGATCGATTTAGCCCTGAAAGATCTTTTTTTGTCCATTTCCCGATTCGTTCGGTTTGTGCCTCATCACTGATCTGTTGGCGATGTAGTCCATTGACAAAGTTGCGTGTGTATGTGTATCCCATACATCTCTTTTATCTCCACCTCTGACTGACGTACATTGCTAAACACCCACAGCGAAGAAGAGTTACCGCTGCCGCTCCCTCCGCCGCTGGCGCCAGTATTCCCGCGCGCGCGCGTGCACACGTGCGCAGCGTGCGGCGCGGCGTGCGCGTCCCTGAAGGAGCTGCGCGCGCACAAGGCGCTTGTGCACGCGCTGCCCACGTGCTCCGACAAGACCTCGTACAGCCGCCTGGTCACAGCCAGAACTATTAAGAAGGAGGAGAAGCCCGATACAAGTATGTTAAGACATCTGCTTTTTGTTACTTAATCATTTTTTTTTAGACGTTGCCCCACACTCGGTTGTCTCCTGTATCGTGGGTGCGTTTACAAACACAAATCTTCACATGCACAAACGCCCAGAACCGGAACAACTATCTGTAGGCCATACAAATATTTGTTCCGTGTGGGAATCGAACCCACGACCCGCAGCGCAGAAGCCAATCGCTCAGCCATTGCACAAAACGTTATGTTAGAACGAGAATAGCCAATGCTGTGGTGAAGATTAAGCTAGCTAGCAAGCGGGGCTGACTGTCGTCATATGGAGGATCTTTTAATGTCAAATACGCCCTTTGCTGCGTCGAAATGTTAGCTACAATGTTAAAAGATCTACAGGGTAAATAAACTTTGGCTCACCTGTAAAACATGATCAGTTGTTAGAGTTGAATGCACTCGTCATACGACTCGTGTCATATGAAAGGCAAAGAACGAGTCTGTTACGTTTTCTTATTAGGCACAATACACATTGACACCATTTTAAATGTCAAAGTAATTATTTAACAAAAAAATATTTAAAAAAATAGTACATTATTGCAAAGGCCGTGAAGTAGGCAATTGCAGGTCGAGTATTAGGTGCGGACTTCACTAATACGAGACAGGCAATTGCCGTTTCCGCCGAGGCATATACAAGATCAGTCGGAAAGGGGGTACTAAGCCGAAAGGGTGTTTAAAGTACATATAATAAGGGATAACTTTTGTTCTACAACTTTCCCCAAAACTCGACAGTTTAAGATAAATAGCTTTTCAAAGATTTCGTAAAAAATATGCTAAAATCTATCTGTCCATAGCTATGATTAGCTGTTTTTACAATTTAGGTCATATTTGGGGTCACGGATTAGAAAATTAATTTTCTGAATTCATAACTAAAGAAGGTACCTATGTTATTTTTTGAAAATATTAGAATAAAAATCTTTTTACATGCAAATAATTATTATCGAATTTTGAAATTTTAACACTTACTTTAAAATAGTCATCAGTGATACTTTAGGTGGCCCGCGGCTTAGTACCCCCTTTCCGACTAACCTTGTATAGTGCTTTTCTCAAAAGAATGCAGGGAAATAAAACATACTTTTTATATTATACATTTAATTTAATTAATATTAAAAGTTACATTAGTCATACTGGGGCAATTACTAAAAGAAAATGTTATTGATTTCCCCAGTACATTTATGTTTGTTTGTTGAACTACTGATGAGGTTTGCAGGTGGGCATTGGATGTAGTGGTAGATGGCTGAATAAATTGTGTTTTGAGGTGGATGGCTGTGGACTTAGATGCTGACAAGTGGCCAGCGGGTGAGATTCTGTTTCCGAATTAGGTTGCAATGTGATTTTTTGATTTATTTTATTATTTATCAGTTTGATTTCAATTGAGTCCTTAATGTAGCCTTCAGCCACTTTATCGGACTTCCAGCCTCCGTGTCTTTTCAGAGTCGCCAATTTTCTATTTATCATCTGTGCCGAAAGGCAAACGCATTTATGGCTATACAGCCACGTGAACACAATTTGTACTAAGCAAAGAGACTTACTTTGGTATGCCAAGAATGATAAAAGAGATCCAATCAAAGAGTATTTAATAACCCCACCACGCCGTTTCATACAACATTGCTGGAGCGTTGTAATGTTCCAAATTTAAAAAAAAACTCTCCTGCAATGGATTTGGTTTTCTTTGTCCGTAAGCCCTCGTTCGCACGAGAGCTTTTTTTACGTCCGTTAAACAAGCGCTGGAATGTAACCAATGGGTGCCGTAGTATTCATTCACATGACGACGCTTTTAAAACGCGGCGCTTTTTTATCGAGCAGTGTTGTATTTTAAGCGCTTGGCGTTGGACGTCAAGTCGAATGAAACATACGGCATTTCTTGCTAGTGTTTGCACGAGCGTTTAAAAAGCGCCGGTGGAGACAGCAGTATGCTGTGAGCTCTCATAACGTTCGGTCACGTTCATTAAGATTGCTCAAAGTAAAAATACAAAAAATAAAATTACTGTCACAAGTTCTTGGAAAAGTAAACATGGAAAAATAAAAGAATAATAAATAGTTTTAATATACAGTGTGTTCTTTTAATAATGTCTGTATAATGTAATAATTGGGTGCTTACATTTTTTGGCAAAAAGGGAGGAATGTTTGGAGGTTTTGGCTTATTGTTTTATGACCGGCTGCCTGCCTGACATCAACCCTCCTTGGGAATAGTCGTTGCGCTTTCGCGAGGGTGACCCAATGTGCTTACTAATATTATGCACTGGGTCCCAAAATGATATGCTAACACAAAATGCTATAACCAGTAATTTCTGGGAATTCATTTCACGTCCTACCGCGGCGAAAATCGAAAAAAGAGTGATTTTAAAACGTTCGTACGAACACACAAGTCGAGAGTGTTTAAAAAGCGCTCACGTCGGGGTTTAACGCATCGCTTTTTTACCTCTCGTGCGAACGAGCGCTAATAGCGTTGTAATGTTCCAAATTAAAAACTCTCCTGCAATGGATTTGGTTTTCTTTGTCCGTAAATTCGATAGTCCGCGTGTTCTTTTTTCGAAAATGACAATATTTCCATGCATGTTTGCGAAAAATAACATTCTTAACACGTCATTTCAGACATCCTCCTGCCGATAGACTCTAAAGAATCAATATCATCCACGATTCTTCAAGTTTATGAGAGCATCCAAGTTGAAGAAGCAAAGCCGAAGATCGAAGTGGACCGCCTGATCAAGCAGGAGGTCAAGCGGAGACGGAAGGACTATGTCTGTCCTACGTGTAAAATAGATCAGGGGACCGATGCTCTGTTCCATGCACATCTTAAGATACATCCGTTGGAGTGCCTCACGTGTGGCAAGTGCTTCTTCAGAAGAGCGAATCTAGCGCTACATATTAGGACCCATTTAGGAATTAAGAATTATAAGTAAGTGTGGTTGGTGGCTTTTGAATATTATTTTTGTGTTATTTTAGTGATAAGTTATGATAACGTGTTATTTACTGCTTATCCTAGTAGTACAGTTGGCTAACCTGGAACTAAAGTGGTCTATGATACAAAATAAACATTTTCAGATAACAAACGAAAAATACACTTTAGTAATTTAAAATATCAAATAAATTCTAAAGTGGTATTTTAATGATAACCTTATTTTGATGACGTAATGACACATAGACCACTTTTGCCCGGATTTATTTATCGTTTTTATGTTCAAAGATGCTCATAGATGGATTTAGCCAAAAATGTTACATAGACCACTTTAGATCCAGGTTAGCCAGTTATTGTTCAAGCAGGTACAAAGAGGTCGTGGGATGATAGCAAAGGATGTATTGCAAGGATGGCGAACCTTTACGTATCAACGTGCCATTTTTCTAAAGAAATGTTTAATGAGGTCATAATTCAAATAATTTTGAATTAGGGATCACTCGCGTTCGCTCGTCATATAATACCTACTTGACACTATTTTTCGTAGTGCATAATGAATATTGTGATCAGTCATGTGCCCAAAATATTGTGTCGCGTGCCATTGGTTCGCCATCCCTGATGTATGGTATACAAGGTTAGTCGAAAAGGGGGTACTAATCCGAAAAGGTGTTAAAGTACCCATAATATTAACTTTTGTTCTACAACTTTCCCCAAAAGTCAATAGTTTAAGAGAAATAGCTCTTTGAAGATTCATAAAAAATACGCTAAAATCCTCAGCTATGATCAGCTGTGTTTACATTTTAGGTCATATTTGGGGTCACGGATTAGAAGGTCCATTCTTCTTCTTAGCGTGTCGATGGCGATCTAAATTGAGTCAGCCCAAAACTTAGCTGCGAGTTTAGCGTTATTAGTAGAAGCTCCATTTTCTGAATTCGTAACTAAAGCAGGGATGAAGAATTTTTGAAAAAACTTAAATAAAAATAAATTTGAATGGAAATAAAAATTATCAAATTTTGATATTTTAACACTTGCTTCAGCTGTAAGTCATCAGTGATACTTTTAGTGGCTTGTGGGTTAGTACCTCCTTTACGATTAATCTTGTATAATAAATACATCGTCTGTCACTATCACTAACAAATTAATGAAATAATAATTCTCACTGCGCCATTTCGTCCCTCTTGTCGACCCGAGTTATACGAGCATAGCTTATGCACTGCTATAAATATTTTCTAGTTAAAAAGGTTGATAGCGAGGCTGAATGGGCTGGACGTACTTAAGTATAGTCACTCGTTGAAAGCCTTTTAACTGGCTTTTTTGTAGCTGGTCTAACAGTTATATTTAGTGAATTTCTATAGTTCTTGCTACAAGACCTGCATTTGGCATTAATTGAGTATGTACCATAGTATTCATAATAATTTAATGTATTTTTTATTTATTTAGAATATATCTATACTAACATTATAAAGCTGAAGAGTTTTTTTGTTTGTTTGAACGCGCTAGTCTCAGGAACTACTGGTTGGAATTGAAAAAATATTTTTGTGTTGGATAGTCCATTTATCGAAGAAGGTTATAGGTTATATAACATCACGCTACGACCAATAGGAGCGGAGCATAAATGAAAAATGTTGCAAAAACGGGAAAAATGTCCACCCGTGCGATGCCGGGACGGGCCGCTAGTTTATTATATACTAACTGTGTCCTCACGGCTCCGCCCGCGTTAGAAGTTTTATTCCAGTAATAAATATAGCCTATGTTACTCAGTGATAATGTATCTTTCTAACAGCAAAAGAATTTTTGAATTCGGTCCAGTAGTTTTTAAGTTTATTCGTTACATACAAAAATACAAATCTTTGCTTTTTATAATATTAGTATAGACAAGAAGAGGTAGGCCAAAGAAAAGATGGATGGATTGTGTGATAGATAATATGGGTAAAAAAAGAGTGAGTACTGAGATGACGGCGGATAGAGGAGAATGGAAGAGGAATACATGTTCCGACCACACCTAGTGTGGGATAAGGGAGGTGGTGATGATATTTTGTTTACGTTTATCTCACTATATTTCAGATGCGACGTGTGCGAAAAGCGGTTCGTGACGCGACAGAAGTTGATGGAGCACCACAACGTGCACACGGGCCGCGCGCCCGTCAAGTGCACCGTGTGCGACGACACCTTCCGGAGGTACTCCAACATGGTGCAGCACAGGTACAAACGCACACCAAGCGACTAGTATTACAACATGTTTAGAACATGTTGCTAACGTGTATATTTTTAAAAACGACTTAGTCTACGCAAGTCAACCACAACTGAGGAGTGGGATATCTGACAGGCCATTACTTTTTTAAACTTGCCACATTTCCATACATGAGCTGTGTTATGCAATAATGTATCAATCCACAAAAATATGAATTCTGTGTTAACGCCATCTAGTTATTGTTGTAGGTGTACTCAGCTTGAAAAAATGCAAACTGCATTAAGACTTTTTTAAAAGACGGCGCTCTTTTAAATTTGCTACAGTACTTAGAATTTTTTCAAGCGTTCTGTAGAGCTATCACAAGAACTAGATGACGTTAACACAAAATTCATATTTTTGTGGATTGACACACTATTGCTTAACACGGCCCAAATGTGATCTGTGGGTTTAAATAAAAGCTGCTGATTGATAACCAATCTGATGATAATTGATTGTAGGTGTGTGACATTCTACATAAAAAATCGATTTTTAATTAATCGATTGTTTTTTTTAGAACGAAAAACCGATTAAATAATCGATTTTTCTTAAAAAATAATCGATTTTATTGTATATACGTTTTTCCCTAATTTCTCAATTAATTTCAAAATAAACGGCATAAATATTATATTAATCATAGTTTTATTAATTAAAAATAAACAACAGAAATAATAAGTTTTTGAATAATCAACATTATAATAGGTTCAAATTAAAATGTTTTTCTTTCTTTCAACATAAATATTAACAAAATTAAACTATTCAAATAAAAAAAAATCTAGAAATCCGTAGGCAATGAGTTTGGATCGGATTTCCATGTGCTGTTTTAAATTGGTAGTATTATTACACGTTTTTAAAATTTTAGGGCAATATTGACATTTAGCATTGCCAGATTTATTGTCAACATGAAAATAAAATAATACCATAAAAACCAACAACTTGTCGCCCTTTTGGTCGTTGACATTGTTAAAAACAACACTTTTTGTCACGAAAACTTTCAATATTGTCTAAATGACCGCGCGGCGAGCAATAGCCGCGCACTTCGTTCGGGGCGTTAAAATGCCTCACGTTAAGAACACCCTGTAGTGTTTCATAAATGAGTAACATTAAAAAATGTTAATGACAAACATGACATTTTGCTGTCACTGTTGTGTTGTTTATATTTAGTCATATTTTTTTAAGGGCAAATCTCTTAATAAATTTTATCGTGAACTTTAGTTTGTAATATTTATAATTTTAGCTCCATTTTCTATTTTTTTATTTATGTTGTAAGTATACTAAGGTTGTCTGGTAGATATCGCTATCAGCGATAAGACCGCCATTGTACCCTTTAATGTTTGTTATTGTATAAGAGCTGTGTTACAATTTTGGTGTACAATAAAGTATATTCTATTCTATTCTATACTTTTGTTTTGAATAATTGATTGTAAATTTCACCACACGTGTGGTTACAGTTACATGAACAGAACATAAGACGTTGGTTCAAAAACTGTTGTCTGTGTCCTAGATATTAAGAAGAATAATACTCGACCTGAGACGCATAAGGTCGGATATGGAATTTCACGAGTTTAGAGGAGAGCCAGATGAAAGTTCTTGATAAAATCGTGTCAAAACCATTGTTTATTTTCGATTAGGCTAACAAAATAGTATCATGTTTTAGATAAGACTTTAGTAATCGAAAATAAACAATAGTTTTGACACGATTTTATCAATAATCATTTGGCTCTCCTCTAAACTCGTGAAATTCCATATCCGACCTTATGCGTCTCAGGTCGAGAATAATCGTTTCGATTGACTGCTTTGTTGGTCTAGTGGTCGCAAGCGCGATCGCCGAGCATGGGGTCCTGGGTTCGATCCCCAGGTCGTACCATGTGTTATTGGGTTTTTCCATTAGGAATTTCTCAGTCGCAGGCTGGAGTCTGGATTTGTGTCCGGTTAATGGCAATAGGCTCACTCCCTATTACATGGGGCTTAAAACATAATTGGCGAAACGAGGGTGTACTGAAAACGCCTCTGTTGAACCCTTCGGGGAATAAAGGCGTGGTGTTATGTTTATGTAATCCCCCCCCCCGCAGAGACCGTCACCACTTCGCCAAGCGCGCCAAGGTGCGCGACTTCGTGTGCCAGTGCGGCGCCGTGTTCCACTCGCGCGCCAAGCTCACGTGGCACAAGGAGACGCACGACGAGCGGCCCAAGGCCTGCCTGTACTGCAGCGACAAGTTCGTGCACGCCGCCTCGCTCACGCGCCACGTGCGGCGCTCGCACAACGAGTACTTCCTGTCCGAGCGCCTCAAGGGGAAGGCCGACAACGTGCAGTGCCCCGTCTGCAAACAGGTACACCACCAAGTCGAAACGACGCCCAGCAGTGTTCTATCGCCAATTTGTTCGCCATGGGTGGCTATTATTTGACGATACAATCAATCCACGACTGAAATATAAATCAAATCATGGCAAAGATATTCTATCTTTAATTTATCAACTATGATTGATTGTAAATATAAAGCAAACACTGACTGCGTGCTAGATAAAACTTATAAATATTTTTCTTCATACGTCGTTATTTATTTATTCAAATAAATCGTGATGTCAGATGTAATGTAAACCTTTTAATATGTCAGTAATAGGTACAGTAAGGGCAGGGCCAAGTCACATCTGACAGAAGATACGTCGCGAATCTTCCTTTGTGTAATTTACTCAAGAAATTTCAGTAATTCATCTTCGGTCAAATGTGTACAATATGAAATGTTTATATGGAATTATGTGTACCGGCGGAAGATGGCAACGTATCTTCCATCTGATGTTGCTTTGCCTTAAGGGAACGTACCCATACTACGTGCTCATTTTTTACAACTTTTTATCCCCCTCCCCCCTCGGTGACCACCCGTAGTATATGCCAATACCCCCCCCCCCCTCCCCCTCTAGTTTTCACGTAGTAATTCATAAATATGGTTTTAAGTAAAAAAAATTGCAAAAAGAAAATTATTTTGCTTAATGTGCGTCAATGTTGCCACCTGTGAGTTTAAAAAGCGCTAAACGCTGCGCGCCATATTTGAATATAGCTCGAAAAAGCGTGAGATTTCTCTAGAGGATATGGCCACGTGACGAAAACCTAAGTCCCTCCCCCGCCCCTGTGACCAAGCGTGGTATTTTGAAGACCCCCCTCCCCCCTGAACGGGTCACGTAGTATGGGTACGTTCCCTAAGAACGTCATTACTTGTTGCAGGTGTACCTCCGATCCAACTTGCGCACTCACCTGCAAACTCACAGCGGCATGCGACCGTACATGTGCATCATCTGCAACAAGTCCTTCACCACCAAGTGGAACCTCAAGCTGCATCGCTGGACACACATGAGCCGCTCAGCCAAACCCTACAAGTGTTCCCTCTGCAAGGGCGCCTTCATCCGACACACCGAATACATATCACACATGAACGCGCACAAGTCTGTACGGCCCTACACCTGCAACTACTGCGGCTGCCAGTTCATTAGGAAGTATAACTGCCAACGGCACGTCAGAGAACACGAGATGGCCAAAAAGTACGTCTGTAAGGTTCCGGAGTGCGGTAAGTCGTTCCATAGAAGTTATTATCTGTCGGAGCATATGAAGGTGCACAGCGGAGCGCGGCCCTTCTCCTGCAACATTTGTGGGAAAACCTCAAGCAATAAGTCCAACCACAATAAGCACGTGAAGATACATCACGCGCGGGAACCAGTGGCCACGGAGGCGTAAGGCCGAGCGAACCGTCGTTGCGATGCGACACGCTGCTACAGCGTGCCGGCACCACCACACCACGCGCTGCCACAGACTGCGACTTATTACACTTTGTTTTATAACTTTATGTTCAATATTCGAACTGTGTTTCAGGCCCGTATTAATAAATGGCTCTCATTTGAGAGATCCCTCTTAAGTGCTGTTTTTTTAAGTACAAAGATGGATAAAAAAAAGTTGTCAAATGTATGGAATTACGGTAGCTCCTCTTGGGAGATCTCTCACATGGGAGTGCCAATAATACGGACCTAAATAACGAATAGTAAACAAAACCTTTTCTTACGTGTTGCTATAGGTAGTAACATTAATTTATTGATACAAAGATTTTATAAAAAAGTCGCAACGACGTCGCTCGCCGGGCGCCATGTAAATATCTAGTTAAATTTCAATTTATTATACCTAATTGTTGTAAATACAGGACCAAGCGTGTACATTTGGGATGGAGTTGCGATGTGATGAGCATTTTTGAGGTCAACAATATGACGCACCACAGATTATATGCGAGAACTTCATTTGTATATTATAAAAGATTTTTTCGTAGATTTGTCAATGTCGAAACAAGCTTTAATTGCGAAGCCCTAAATGATCAAGTGTGTGTTAATATGCGCTGGAGTTTGTTTTTGTGCCTTATAGATTGAACGGTCGGAGTTTTCTTACAATTTCGATTGGAATAATGGTAGTATGGATAAATGACTGCTTGTTACAGTATCACGACATAAAACTATATATTATTTAACATTTTATGTGTTATGTGTACGTCGTAGCTTTCTCCCTGTCGACTGCGGGGCTCTGGTTGTGAAATACATTTAGTGTAGTATGCAATCTGTGGTGCGTCATAATCGAAGTATAAAATAGTCAAATTAATAAAGGGCATTTCGGTATAGGTACCCCGCTACACTGTATATTATTTTCTACTTATATTCAAGTAATTTCACTATGCTTCCATTTTATAAGCTCTGTTACTGAGGTTGAGGCTCGCTGCACATGATCAAGAGATCATACCATGAAGTCATATACACCATTGTTAAGGAAAACTATTTATTTAATGCAACCTTTAAAAATTTTGGAAAAATATTTAATTTTGCCATACAATCGTGACAGACCGATTGGTATCGGAAAAAATGCTTTTGTATTCTTATTTCCAATAATCATGAACATCGGTAAATAAATCTAGCTACTTATTTGAACAATGAGCAAAGTATTCAGTTAATTGTTGATAACATGTGCTTAATTACGCAACAACTGAATTATATAGAATACTAGCGGATCCGGCAGACCTCGTTATCCCTGCAAAAGCATACCGACAGCAGCGTCACCTACCGGGTCCAATTGTGTTTTCAAACCATCCATGAACCCATTGAAATATACACATAAAATTTCATCCAAATCGGTCTAGCCGTTTAGGAGGAGTTAGGTGACAAACACACGTACAGAAGAATAATATACCATATAATGTACCTGGATGACCGAGCTTTGCTCGGTATTCTTTGTTGGTCAATCGACGTTTTCTAAAAATTAAACCTAGCTAGATCGATTTATCGCCCCCGAAACCCTCTGCATACTAAATTTCATGAAAATCGTTGGAGCCGTTTCCGAGATTCAGATTATATATATATACTAGCGGACTCGGAAGGCTTCGTCCTGCCCGGGAAAGCAGCGCCACCTACCGGGTCCAATTGTGAATCTAAACCATCCAGGGCGCCACCCAAACGCATACAAAAAAAATCATTCAAATCGGTCCAGCCGTTTAGGAGGAGTTATAATTCGACTGTACGAGTGACATACACACGTACAGTCGAATTATATATATAAAGATATTAAGATAAGGAGAGTTTAATTGGTTGTTAATCTAACGGAAAGCAATATTTAATACCTAGTCTGATAAATAGTTTCCTGTTAATGTGCAATTTTTTTTTAATTATCTGTGATCATGTACTCTAGCCACATCCTTTGGTAACAAGCTCTAATGTGTAACATAAGGCTTAGTCAAATTGACATCCCCCAGGGAATACTAATTAATAACTCATCGTAAAAGTATTTTTAACGTTTACGTTATTTAGATTACTTTATGTAAATATCACTTTAATTACATTTAATTTATTATTATTACACTTTTGTATTGTTACTACGTAGTATTCCGTTTTTTTACGTAAGGTTTCAGGTGATGCAAATTTGGTGTTCTAAACACCGGTCGTATTGTATTGACGTCTCATTGTGTGGTGCGAGAGAGATAGAGTTATATTTGTATATCGTTGTCTCTTTTGTCCAGTCGAACTGTGATGGCTTTAATAATTACGAGTTGATTTCAATTTGAAAATGTGTTATGTAATTCGAGACAGAATCATATTGAAGAGTCAGTGCTCTTAGAGCATTTTTACCAAAATTAAACCATTTTTTAACGTTTTTGTGACATTTTTAATCAGGAACTTTTAATGATCAGCGTTAACATTTAAATTTGATTTTTAACATTTTTCTAAAAATAAATAAATGATAAATAACTTGATCAGAGGAGATAATAATGGATTCATATTACGATATTCGATATAATGAACTGATTGCTTTTTTATATTGTGATCAAATTATATTTAATTTCATACTATTTTGATTCGTTTTAAAAATTGTTATACGAAAGTTGCGTTTGTGGTACCCAAGTGGAGCAGGAGGCAGCTGAACAAATGGAGTTCACTGACAATGGAATCTATGACCATACTATAATTATCTACTATGTACAAAAGAAAAAACAATTTGTAATGCCAGAATATTTAAATGTGAAAATAACTTCAGCATCAGCACCCCTGAAAGCCATGAAAATTATACCCATGACGAATAATTAGTAAATTTTCATAGCTGCCATCTTGGATTCTGAAATTGTTCTTATTTTTGGCAAAAGAACCCCTTGAAAACCATGGAAACAAGAATGTGGTTAAAACCAACCAAGTCAATTTACATCTGATCCGTTATTAATGCTTCTGATCAATTATTAGTACAATTTGTTTGGTTATTTGACATGTAGAAAAGGTTATTCAGCTGATGAAAATGATTTTATGACTATGAAATGAAGGCTATGCGCTGATCAAATTCTACTGGTACATTATTTTAATACTGACACATTTTGATTTGTTTATTATATATTTATTGGTGCAATCTTTAACACTGATCAGAATTAATATTCACTGATCAACATTGTTCCCCATTTTTATTGGTGGATTTTATTTTAATGTACCTACTTATCGTTTCACAAATGTTATTTCTATATGTTTGTTTGGTATTTACGTAAATTATTTAGACAATTAGTGCAATCGCAAGCATTTGTTGTTAACTCATTGTTATTTATCATTTGATGAGGAATAACTAATAGTCACCTGCACTGATCATGCATAATTAAAATTGTATTCAAAGGGATAAAGCAATAATGTGATTACTATCAATAATTATTTATTTTTGTCGAGGGACTATTTGGCAATAGTAATTATACATGATCAATGCTCATTATTTGGAATAGTCAAAACCGCTAATGAGGTCAAAACCTCTTGATAGTCGAGATGTCTTTATTTAAATTCGTAATGTTACATAACAATTAGTTTACAAATGTACTGTAGGTATGTTTTTCTCTGTGTTGATATAAATTCTGTCATGAATCACACCAGCTGTGTTCATAAAATGCTCTTAGCGATAATAAGTGGTGAGGTTCGACGACTTAATTTTGTATTGCAACTATTCTAGTACTTAGCAACTCTAATTTGTCATTCAACATCTTCTGTTCCCAAAACAAGAATTTAAAACGTACTTACTTGCTCATGTGCGTGCGTGCAACGTGCGCGTGTGCGTGTAAGCGTGCATGCTTGCTTAAACGTGCTAGAAAATGTTTATTCATAAACTTTGTTATGAATTATGTTAGCCGTCATCATTTTATATGAAATGAAGCGAGACTGCGATATATTTATAAGAAAAATATAGCATTAAAAAGTGGAGGGGGTGCGCACCTAATTAAGTCGTCGGATCCCACAACAAAGCTCGGAGTTAAAACGATGTATGGTATATATTTTACACATAAAACAATGATCTCGTATTTTATAAACAAAACAAATTGATGTTTTTTTTTTGTTTATGTTGTATTTAAATCGTTTATATAGCGCAAGTTGGACGGCTCGCATTACTGCAACAGTTCTATATAGGGTGTCCCGAAACTCAACGTCAAGCCGTCCCACAAACGATAAGGCAGATTATGTCTGTTCAGAAAAAATATTTAAATAATCACTTTTTAACAAAAATAAAACCGACTTCAAATAGTCTATCTCCGAAGTTCTTCATCAGATCTTCACCAAATTTAAATGGGACCACTTCGAAAGAATACTCTTTCAAACAAAAAAAGAATCATTAAAATCGGTTCACAATTAGCAAACATATGGCGGACCAAACATACAAAAAAATTATATACAATCGAATTGAGAACCTCCTCCTTTTTGGAAGTCGGTTAAAAAATAAGTTTAATCATATTCAAGTTTCAAAGTTACAAAAAGTAAAATGTTAGTTCACGAATCTTAATTAAATGAGTTTAAAAAAAAAACAATACAACTTAATTTTTTTCTGAACAATCTGAAACTGACCTATCGTTTGTTTCCGTCTTGACGTTAAGTTTCGGGACATTATACAAGTAAAAAAACTAAAAATAAAAATGTTATTTATGAAGTGTAACAAAATGTTGCTATACATGTAAAATGATTTATGAAAATAATAACTGCCAAACAATTATGTTTTCCAAAATGATTAGAGATACGTGTACCCTTTAGCTGCCGACTTGCGCTTAGTTAAGCTTATATACGGGTATTTGACTTCTCGCATTACGAACTTCACATTTCAGTAATTTACAGAACCTTAGGCAATCTGGCTGTCTTAGCCAATGCAATGTACTGTTTTTTTACAGCCAATCTGATTGGATTAAACAGTTCTTTGGCTGCAACTTATATTCTCAGTAGTATTTACACACCAAAACAGTTACTGTATTTTGATTCTTATCATTTCAGAAATAAAGTCGATGTTTGAAACGTTCAATCTATTCTTCCATTTGTTTGGTAAGCAAGAGAGTCTGATATCGTGTATAGTGGCTATAAAAACGACGTAAATAGCTGTAATCTTGCTCGTAACTCAGTTATTAGAAGAAATTGGTTATTTATTTTATTTGAATAAATTCTTAGTTTACTTGTACATATGTTAGGTAATTTTGTAATTGATCGCAAAATGTGGGTGGTACACCAAATTCAGTTCGGCGGGGTCACTGGACTGAACAGTTTGTGTCTGCAATAAATTATAGTAAGAACTTATAAATTGAGTCGTTTTTATTTTAAGCATGTTCGTTCTGCCTATCCTTTTCCCATCTATGTTGGGGTCAGCTTCCAGTCTAACCAAATGTGGCGGAATACCAACATTTTACACGGAGCGACTGCCATCAGATCTCCGCAACCCAGTAACTGGGCAATGCCGATACCCTAAGGTTAGACCAGTTGTCAGACATTTGGGCTTCTGACTACCCGTAACGTATGTCAGGTATTCGTATGACACCCGGAACCGACTGTTTAACGTGCTCTCCGAGGCAAGGAGGGCTCTCGTGTAACGAAAGTCACCCATCCACCGACAGACAGCGGCAAGTGCAGCTTAACCTCTCAAATGGTATGATCCGCTCGATTGGTAATTAGCCACGAGCTTTTATTTTAAGCATGTATACAGCTCTAAATCCAATAGCAATTAAAATTGCACAAGTTGCTTGTGCAAGGTTCCTATAAACAAAAACGAATCGTTTTGTTTACCAATGGTAGCATTTTTTATTGTCAAACTGGGCTTGTAAATAGACTCGTAAGCTAATTTTATCTGTGATAGCTGCTTCCATATTATTATGGGAGGGATCTACTATGCAATGCTATGAGGTCTTTGCTTCATTATTGGTAAAGATACAAGAGTGTGCTATATTAGTTTACGATGTGTCATAACCAAAGTCCCTAGCAAAACTGAATGAGTGGGTCGAGGAACTTAAGTATACTCCACCAAGAAGAACATAGCTTAGTTGTCGGCAATAAGATTGACAAGCATATCATTTTAGAACCTAATGCATAAAATCAGCGAGCACATTTGGGTCACCCCCACGACAGCACGACGAGTATTCCCAAGGAGGGTTGATGTCAGGCAGGCGACCGGTCATAAAACAATAAGCCAAAACCTCTAACAACATGGATTTACGAATTACATGTTGTGCCGACCCCACCTAGTGTGGGATAAGGGCAGGAAGAAGGAAGTAGAAGATAGAAGAGTCTCAATATTAACCAATAACACCCTGTAAATTATGGGAACCGGTAGTTCCCATAAACAGTAGTTACTCGATAAAACTTCCAGAAGTCGCCTTGATGTGGGTGTGTCTACAGTCAAAGTCGGTCGCAGAAGTCACCTTGTACAATTTTACTTATAATGGATTTAACGCTTGAGCCTGCAGCTAAACTGTCTCCCCTCGCATTATATTAAAATCAATACTACTGACTGACTGCCGAATTCACCAATTCTAACAAGCCTGCCTTCTTGGTCTAGTGGTCGTAAGCGCGACTGCTGAGCATGGGGTCCTGGGTTCGAACCCCATGTCGGGCAAAGTGTTATTGGGTTTTTTATTAGGAATTTCTTAGTAGCAGCCCGGAGTCTGGATTTGTGCCCGGTTAATGGCGATAGGCTCGCCCCCTATTACATAACTGGCGAAACGAGGGTGTACTAAAAACACCTTTGCCGAATCCTTCGAGGAATATAACGCGTGATGTTGTGTTACAAGTATGGTGCATGGTTAGCTCACCACCAAGTGGGTTTTTCGAATAATGATTAGGTACTGGTTGTAGTTAGTGATCATGTACACAAAACAGATAGGTACAGAAGTCAATAGATAGATAGATAGATATACTTTATTGCACACTAAAAGAAATAAAACAAGGAATACACATAATTAACAGTACAAATGGCGGTCTTATCGCTTAAAGCAATTTCTTCCAGACAACCATTGGATGGAAAGAATAGTTAAGAAAAAAAATATAAAGGGCAGTTTGCAGCGTACAAATATGCAACCTACTAAAAACCGGGAATCAACTAAATAATAGGTATAATCACAATACATATTTTAAATATATATATATATAGGTATATATATACACACTCAAATAGGATACATACATAATTAATTATATATACAGATAATTTACCTATATAAACCACTATAGAGCAAGATAATGTTCTTTAACCATTCTTTTGAAAGAAACCAACGACTGAGCACGCCTTACAGGTACAGGTAGTGCATTCCACAAGCGTATGGCCTGAACAGTGAAGGAATGGTCAAAGAATCTTGTGGAATGCATAGGCATCTTCAGTTTCAAGTTCTCCGATGATCTCAAGGATTGTAAATGTGAATCACGCATGAACTCAAAACGCTCTTTAAGATAAGAAGGGGTAGCGGGATTGAACAGAATACTGTATAGTAGGGAAAGAATATGAGCATTCCGACGAAGACGTATTGGAAACCACTTGAGTTTAGCACGAAATTCGGACACATGATCATATTTGCGTAAACCAAATATGAACCTAATACAAAAGTTTTGAAGTCGCTCAAGTTTGTTAAACTGGTCCTCGGTGAGATCGAGATAGCTGGCATCGGCATAGTCAAGGATGGGAAGAAGAAGAGATTGTGCAAGCGCAGTTTTAGTGGCAGTGGGTAAAAAGTCAATCACATGTATGTACCTACTTCACTTTTCATACCTACACTCGGCGGTCGCTCTATCTATATATCTATCTCTCTCAAGCGCATGGCACTCGCGCTCGCACTCACTCGCACTCTGGTCTCAAACGGTCCGAGATATAGTGTCCGTGAGCAGTGTCTATGTGTGCGTTGCTCGAGTGCACTTGTATGTAGATTGACTTCTGCACCTATCTGTTTTGTATCATGTATCTCAAGGAAATGTTATTGTATAACTGTTGATTGTTTAATCGCGATAAGTATAGGAAGTTTATTGACATAACATCTGATTTATTGTCATTTAATCTACGGAATATCCAATTTCCTATTGCGTCTTTATAAGACGTAAGTGATTATCATAAATCAAACAATAGTGTACACACGCACGGATCGCTTACATGACCCAGCTGGTGAGGGCGACTGCCACGCACAGCTGGCCGTCATAAGTACCACATTATTTACAATTTCCCAGCTTCTGTAAACTCAATTCATGGATTTTTACTACGTTATCAATAATTCTCTAAAGGTCGTCTTAGACATATAATCGGATCATTGCTGCTGATATATAAACATAAATATTATATGTAGTAATTTTCCATTAATATTTATTTTTAGCGTGTCATGCAACAATAGTCAGGTTTACGTCAATAAGCTTCATATTATGTGATGCGGTCTGATTGTGAGCGGGGAGCGGGTACTGCGGTATTGCGGTGTGGCCACATTGAAGGGTAAAAATAAAACTGGCCAAGTGCGAGTCGGATTTGCGCACGAAGGGTTCCATTATGTATAAAAACGGCAAAAAAATCATGTCTGTTGTATGGGAGCCCCCCTTAAATATTCGTTTTATTTTAATTTATTTTTAAAGTGAATATATAACTAAATATTCTGTGAATATTTCAAGCGTCTACCTGTTGCCGTTATCAATATCGAGCAAAAAATCACGTTTGTTGTAGGGGGCTCCCTTTAAATATTTATTTTATTCTGTTTTTTAGTATTTTTTGTTATAGCGGCAACAGAAATACATTATCTGTGAAAATTTCAACTGTCTAACTCACGGTTCATGAGATACAGCCTGGTGACAGACAGACGGACGGACGGACAGCGGAGTCTTAGTAATAGGGTCCTATTTTACT
Source organism: Amphipyra berbera (assembly GCA_910594945.2). Classification (NCBI taxonomy): domain Eukaryota; kingdom Metazoa; phylum Arthropoda; class Insecta; order Lepidoptera; family Noctuidae; genus Amphipyra; species Amphipyra berbera. Next base: position 14,588,482 of record OU343128.1, on the reverse strand, counting down.
CTTTGGGTACGGAACCCTAAAAACAGCTTAGTTGAAGCCCGATGAAATTAAATGCAATTGTTTACCAAACCATTCGAGAAGGCCTACCTGAAGTGAAAGTGGTTACCGTGGCCTTTATACAGCTAGCAAGAGGATTGCTGGATAGCTTATGCTTTGTTAACCTTACAGACAAAGTTGGGAAATCTCATGCCTCTAATTTCACCGGCAATACCGGAAGATTTTGCTAATATAAATCAGGCCCTGCTCACGTTAGTTCTAAATCGAATCACGTATTTAAAATCGGGATCTGTTGTAGTCACTTGATAACGAAATACCTAAAGACAACAGATCAGGCTCAATTTACACCGAAGTGGCAGTGGAAGACGACGTCAAGAGAAAGCGCGCGGCCGCTCGCAGCGCCGCGCGAATTATGCGATTCTTTCAACCGATACTATGCATTTTAGTGATAGAGACAAAGTCGAAAATGGTTTATCAATAAAACTCCCAGCCGGTGCACTGCCGGCCGCTGCCACTTCGGTGTAAATTGAGACTCAGAAAACTTAAAAAGTTAAAACGAACTTAATAATGGTAAATAAAAAGGGGAATTCCTGTTTAACCAGTTGATAAAAACTTCCTAGTTGTAGTAGTTACCTATAAACACAATCGGCGCGCACCGCCCCGCCCCGCCGCGGCCGACAGTAGAGCCACGACCTTATTAGCGTAATTAAAACAATCGAATATCATTAAAAACGATTATTTATTAACGTAATAAAACATCATATCATATATCGGGTAACTGACCTCTGAATAAGAACAAACGTTTTTGAAGTAACGTAAACTATAAGAGATAACCTCCGGAGATGAGTTTTGCGTTTCTATAATCTTAATTTAATACCTATATCTACATATCTTTTTTTATAACGCGTCGTAGTGAGTAACTTATGCTAATTCATTAATATGATAATAATGTGAATGAGTACGAGGTCGGGTGATCAACGCTCTTATAAGTTTCTTTATACTGTTTACCGCTAAATCCACTAGCAAATTAAATTGTGCAAGTTAGTTAAACAAGTTTTTATGTCGTAACCAAATAAACCCTGTGGCTACGGCTACGGCTACGGCGTAGTAGCTTCTACGAATGCACAAATTGCGCTTCATGTAGATTTATTACAGGTATAAAAGACTGCAGTGTGTCTTCAAAAGTTAATAATAAAAAAGAGTCATTTAGTTTTAGTCATTAACAACCATATTCTAAGACGTTGCTCCAAAACTTACTCGACTCGACTCCACCTCGACTTACTACCATCGGTAGTTATAGTTGACATAAACGTGCTCGACTCGAGATTTTTCCTCAGTCGAGGTAAGGAATCATCTGTCAAACTCAAGGTACCTCGGAGCCTACCTTAAGGAAGGAAAAGTCAAAGTTCGTATGTAATAAAAATGAATTTTGAAGACTTTACCGAATATGCTTACGCTAATCCGAAAATTTGCGCGATGCAGATAATTCAAATTATGACGTAATGACTCCGTCGAGGAACCTCAAAGTGTTTTCGAGGCCGTTCTGAGTCGAGTATGAGTCGAGTAAGTTTTGGAGGAACGTCTTAGAATATGGGTGTTAGTTTCAGATGTATGAGGGTTAGTGTCTATTGTATGAAAACTTACATATTTTGATCACCTGGTTTCCCTAAAAGGCAGACAACATAACATGACATCACGCCTGTATTCCCCGAAGGGTTGGGCAGGGTGTAAAGTAACACCCTCATTTCGCCGTTATGTTTCAAGACCCATGTAATAGGGGCGTGCCTTTTGCCATCAACCGAGCACAAATCCAAACTCCGCGGTGCTACTGAGGAATTTCAAACGGAAAAACACAATAACACTTGACAAATGGATTGTGTTGCGAAAGACAGAGACTGACTGCACTCTAAACGACAATCAGTAGGTACGGTCATGCATCAGTGATTTTGTTCTTTACTAATTTCAATTAAACATTGCTGTGAATTCATATGAGTAACTGTAATGAGTAGAGATCGGATAATCGGATGCATATTTGCCTAAAGTTCAGGTGTTGGCTAATATGGAATGCACTTTTGTATCGAAAAAATCCCGCAATCCCGGGATCGTCAAACTTAGTGTTCCGTAGAATGGAATCATATTTATCTAGAATTGGATGCATATTTATTTATTTACATACCTAAAGTTGTACCTTTTTTTAAACTAATACAGACATGCACCCCTCACTTTCTTACACCCTACATACACATATATTTCAATCGGCGGTTAAAAATTAACTTTTAAGCAATTACGAGTATATACATTGATTCGTTATGTAATTATTTTCAGAAGCCGTTTCCATACTTTTGTAGCGAAAAATTAACTTTAGGTAAATATGCATCCGATTATCCGATCTCTAGTAATGAGTCCCACCCACTTCATTTGTGTACCTACCTATATTGGCATAAAAATAACAAAGATATTACAAAAATATTACATAAGTGTCAATCGTATTGTTTTAATCCACGTACGAGTAGTTTACAGCTAACGAGAAAATTCCCAAACTACCCTATGACGGCAACACGGCATGAATGTACGCACTGCGCTATCTATCGCCACATAAGGGGAACTACAGAAGGACCGCTTTAGAAGACGCGTCAAAACAGGTTCCATGCCTAGTCTCATTAACCTTTATTTCTACCGCTCCGAGCGGCCGAAAGTCTTGTTCGTCGCACTACGCCAATGTTTTAGACCACTTTGCAAATAAATAGATTTATTTTTGTAAAAGAAGAAGGAAAGACTATTTGATGTCACTTCAAACGTAACAATTCAAAACATTGCAGCTCTTTGCCTTTTTAAAAAAGAGGTTGTGTTCCCGTACGTAGGTATACTGTGTACCTACAGCACAAAAGCGGGTAGATAATCGCAGTGCTAGTCCTCCTGCATTGGAGACGGTGCTGGTTTGGGAAGTTTAAGCTGACAAGTTGGTTGATTATACAAGGTTAGTCGGGACGGGGGTACTAAGCTGCGGGCCACCTAAAGTATCACTGATGACTATTATAAAGCAATTGTTAAAATTTCAAAATTCGATAATTTTTATTTGCATGAATAAAGATTTTTATTTTAGTTTTTTCAAAAAAACATTCCTTCTTTAGTTATGAATTCAGAAAATTATTTTTCTAATCCGTGACCCCAAATATGACCTAAATAGTAAACACAGCTGATCATAGCTATGGACAGATAGATTTGAGAATATTTTTTACAAAATGTTTGAAAAGCTATTTCTCTTAAACTATCGAGTTTTGGGGAAAGTTGTAGAACAAAAGTTATCCATTGTTATGGGTACTTTAACACCCTTTCGGCTTAGTACCCCCTTTCCGACTGACCTTGTATACATCTTACCTTTTCTTGGCCGTCGGAACTTGGAGGTCATCTGCGGGACAGGACAGATCAGGACGACAGAACTACTTGCAGTTATGGAGGTCCCTAGTGGGGAAAAAATATCTGTGTGTGATGTGAGCTCGTTATCAGGTATTGTAAGTACTTGATCTACGTTAGCTATGTCGCGCTATCGAGCACTTACGTCAACCAATTGTCAATGATGTGCTGTTTATAAAAAGCTTGACATGGGTCAGCGAGACACACCCTTACACGTGCCTCGTGTTTACATGACACAGTGTTATTGTTACTGATAGTGGTGATAATGTTGATATGATTGTGGAATGGAAAGGTCGGAGGATTACTTGCAATAACGGCTTTTAGGTGGGGCAGTGGAGGAGGCCGGCTTAGGATAATGATGTGACTAATATAGAGTAATCGACGTGTATCTGCAGGTGGTGTTACTTTAGATAACCCAAATCTATTGATCCTAAATTTGATATCTACATATTAATAGGTTGACTCAGTCACCCCATCTTTGCTAGCAATAGCGCATTTTCCTTAGTTACCATCACACCTGTATTTCCCGAAGGTTTGGGCAGAGGTGTATAGTAACACCTTCATTTCGCCGCTATGTTTAAGTCTCATGTAATAGGGGGTGAGCCTATTGCCATCAACCGGGCACAAATACAAACTTCGGGCTGCTACTGAGGAATTGTACACGGAAAACCCAATAACACTTTGCCCGACCTAGGGATCGAAACCAAGACCTTAAGATCAGCAGTCGCGCTTGCCACCACTAGACCAACGAGGCAGTCATTTTCCTCAGTTCTTTTCTTCCTGCCCTTATCCCACACTAGATGGGATCGGCACATGTATTTCATAAATCCATGTTGTTAGAGGTTTTGGCTTATTGTTTTATGACCGGCCGCCTGCCTGACATCAACCCTCCTTGAAAATACTCGTTGCGCCATCGCGCGGGTGACCCACTGTACTTATTGATATTATGCACTGGGTCTCAAAATGATATGCTTGTCAATCTTATTGCCGACAACTAAGCAGACTATGTTCTTCTTGGTGGAGTATACTTAAGTTCCTCGACCCACTCATTCAGTTTTGCTAGGGACTTTGGTTCTGACAGATCGTAAACTACACTGGCCTGCAAAACTATGTATCACACTTTTAAAATTGCAATAACTAAAAGTGTAGTACTTAGTTTTGCAGGCCAGTGTAATATAGCACCGTAAGCTTCGCTGTAAAAACTTGATGTCAATGTTCTGTATCGCTCCTGTCCCGCTGTATCCTAAATACCAAGCTTGACTTTAACACCGTTCACGTCCATGACTTTACATTTGTAGTCAACTGCGATTGTAGCTGGGAATTATGATTTGTAGTCTCCCGTTGTGAACGCTAGGATTATGCCGGATTTACCCACACCGCACTCGATGATAAAATAACTCATAATAACTCAATGTAAAAAAAAATTGCCACGGCAAAAACTTTCCTCAGTTCTGTATTGATATTGCTTAGAGTTGGTAGTATTTTTCTTTGGATAATCCTCATGGATGTCCCTCGCCCGGGGAAGGCGAGGGGGTCTGCCGGACTCTTACCGGCTAAAAACCAACGGTGTTCCTCCTCCTGACCGTTTGGCCAGGGTCGCGGGATTCGCAAAAGCATGCACCGCAACCCCGGCAGGAGTAGGTAGTAGGCCTAGCACGAATTCTGTCGAGTTACTTACGTAAACGTAACGTTAATCAAAGTGAATTTTGATTCGAAAATACTTCTTTACATACTATTTTATTAAATTGAAAACTTTGTTCATATCTATAAATGATACACATTGCATGTCGCAAAATAATAAACCAAAATGTTATAGGATAGCAGTGATAGCCTAGCGGTTGAACGCTTGCCTTCCATGCAGGAGAGTCGGAGTTCGATGCCGGCCCGTACCTCTGACTTTTCGAATTCGTGTGCGGATCAGAATTTTATTATCATTTACGTTAACGGTGAAGGCAAAACATAGTGAGGAAACCTGCACACCTGAGAGGGCTCCATAAAGTTCTTGATGTTGTGTGTAGTTTGCCAACTCTTACCAGGCTAGCATGGTGGGCTAAGGCTTAAACCCTTCTCATTCTGAGAAGAGGCCCGTGCCCAGCAGTGGGACAGTAATGGGTTAGCTATGTTATAGGACAGTTTGCATTTTCGATTCAAAATTCGCTTACAGTAGTGATACGTTTACGATACTATACCTACGTCAAACGTTCGTATTAGGCCTACAGATGTTTCTCCTAGATCGTTCCTGCAATCTTTTTAAATTATTCAGTGAATGGTCGCTGATTTGCCAACCATCGATGTTGCATTGCAGCACTTTCTTTTACACGCTCTCACAACCCTTGTATTTAGCGATTATTCTACCATCAGTTGCCTCGTTTTAGGTATTCTACGTATTCTGCCTAGCCTTTTCCCAGCTATGTTGGGGTCAGCTTCCAGTCTAACCAGATGCGGGTGAATATCAGTATTTTATACGGAGCGACTGCTATCAGACCTCCGCAACCCAGTTACTGGGCAATGTCGATATCCTAAGGTTAGAGCAGTTGTCAAACTTTTCGGGCTTCTGACTTCCCGTAACGACTGTCATAGGTGATGTCACCCGGGACCGATTGTTTAACGTGCTCTCCGAGGCATGGAGGGGTCTCGATGTATAATGAACGGTCACCCATCCAGGGACTTCTTTTTTTTTTGCGTTGGAAAATCCTCATAGCTGTCCCTCGCCTGGGGAAGGCGAGGGGGTCTGCCGGACTCTTACCGGCTAAAAACCAACGGTGTCCCTCCTTCTGACCTAAGGCCAGGGTCACGGGATTCGCTATTGCATGCACCGCGACTCCGGCAGGTCTCGGTCCACCAGTCTTCTGGTGGACCTCTCCTGTGGTGGAGCAATTGCTCCCCTGCCCCACTTCACACGGCGCGCCATCTTCCCCGGGCCTGTTACAGGTCAGGCAACGGGTCTCCTAACCCGTCGCCCGCAGGCCATCGTATCGTCGCCCGGTGCGTCTAGCGCGAGAAGGGAGAGAGGAAGTAGCCTCCCTGCCTCTCTCCACTTCCTCCTTGGTCGCCATCACCTCCTCGCAAAAGGAGGCGATGGCTTCCCACGCAGTCTCGCTCCCGACCATGGACAGAACCACGGTCGGAACCCATCCAGGGACTGACCGCGACAAGCGCAACTTAACCTGGTTAGCCACGAGCCCCTCAGATTTCCTATGTATATAATCCCATAAAAAAACTTTTGTTAACCGGTTTTATCTTGTAGAACCCCTGCATTATCAGGATTTGAGGATGGAAGGTTGAAATTATTATAATGTTGTATTATCATGGGTGACATGGGTATTGAATTTGTGTGCGAAGTTTCAGGAGAATCGATTGAGCAGAAGTAGTTGAAAATCTATCACGAGATTTGAATCAAACAAATATACGAAATGAAGTTAAAAAAGACATCGACATTTACGAGCATCAGCAGCCCTGCTAATCAGATCCCTTAGCTGTAAGCTTTATCGTCAACTGCCGAACATAGGCATGGTTCTCCTCGTGGACCGTTGTTTTCAGCACACAGGGGGATACTTCTGTCTTTCCCTTGTCATGATCCTTAAGACTTCTTTATCGACCCCCACTAAACAGACAGTAGGCCTATTCTCATTCTTTTATTACAATTAATAGGAGCTTCCATCTTTAAACAATTTTTTTTTAAAGAATCTTTGCCCCACAGTCGTATTTCTCCTGTATTATGGATACGTTTACAGACACACAATTCTTCACATGCACAAACACCCAGACCCAGAACAACTATCTGTAGGCCATACAATTATTTGTTTCGTGCGGAAATCGAACCCACAACCCGTAGCGCAGAAGCTAATCGCTCAGCCACTGCACCAAACGTGTCGTCAAATAGCTTGCACAAGCACATAATACAATAGCTTGCACAAGCAGGAACAATGTATAACAAAACACGTGGCGATCTGCATCAGTAACTGTGATGGGAGGTCGACTGTCATCGACTTATTGTTATTAAAACCACAATCGAACGATGCGCCAGCCCGATAGCTTATCATCTCGTAATTATTTATTACTTACATTAGCCTATGTTGATAACACAGCCTTACGTCCAATGACTCTAGTTTGAACTGCGGGTGACGAGCGAGAAGGTTCTAGAATGTTAATAACAGCTATAGAGTATAAAATATGTTTTTAAAATAAAGTTGAGAGTCAGATAATTGCAGCTTGTTGCTATGGTAGCAATAGTTCAGCGACCGACGATGGACTGCTGTGATCTTCAGCCTTTTGGTGATGCAAGATATGTTTAGGTCGATTTTTGTATAAGTATTAAAGAATCACCTGATTTTTAAACGCATTGAAAGCCGTATTCGACAGGTATGAGCGAACCAATTCGTAAAATGGATAGTGTAGAAGCTAAGTGATCCGACTGACATTTTATAACATGCGAGATATTAAGCAAAATGTATCAGTTGTCAAAGTCAAAGTCAAAGTTTTTTATTTCAAATAGACCAGATTTCAGGCACTTTTAAAACGTCACGACTAGGTGCACGGTTCCAAAAGGTAGGTTCTATGGAGAAGAGCCGGCAAGAAACTCCATGAATGCTCTTTTTAAAATAGTAGTTCATTACAATTCCATTACAGTAGTGTGAGAAATAGAATGAGAATAATGCAGGTTAATGTAACAAATAAACTCACATAAGAGTAACAAATAGAAAAATATGTCTTCTATGATTGCCATAGCAGTTAAGTGTCTTACAAATGTTTTGTGCACATTAGGTAATCAGTGGCGTAAGTATAGGGTGGCAGGGCTGGCTAAATGCCACGGGCCCCCCGACCCAAGAGGCCGCGAGCTCAGAAGTAACCTAACATTTTTAACAAAATTAAGTAAAAATTATAAATTTGTAATTCTGTTGGGTAACTATTTCAGTGATTTATTCAAATTAAATGACAACGTGACGATATTTACTGGGGCCCCAATCCCCATCTAATGAATTTACCACGGGCCTCTGATGATATAGTTACGCCACTGTAGGTAATGTTTTAACAAGATACAATGCATGCAGTTAAAATATTACTAATTTTTTTAAAGATAGATAATGTTTTCCTAAAAGCAAAAATGCACATAACTTATTTTTGGTCAAAATGTCAGTTGGATCACTTGGCTTTAACGCTATCCGAAGTGCGCAAACCTCCCTTGTATTCCATCGAAGGGGAGACCAGTTATACGGTTGTGAAACGATATTTCGCCGAAGTATATTTCATTCGGGTCCTATGTATTTGGACCAATATTAAATTTAAAATATAATTATTGAATATTGCCTTTTTCTATGATTTACCACATAACATTTCTTGTAGGATTTATTTTACCGATTGTTGCAATAACACAGGGGGTATTTTATTCGAAAAAACTGTTTCGATTCCCGCCTCAACGAACTGTTTTTTTTTATAAATCTGTGAATGCAGTTTTAATTTTCTCCAGAAACGAGTTTACGAATCCTTTGATTGTGTTTCTCTATTTCTCATAGTTTCGGTTTTGGCTTGGACGTCGTATCTTAAAACTTTTATTCTTTACCGCACTAATAGGAATGAGGGTTTTTGGAAAACGTCTATCACTGCGTAGCCGCTGGTAGGTAACTGGAAAAAGTGCTGCTGAATCTTTTGTATGTAAGCACGTCAGCGTGTCCATCGCTAGGTCATTGACATATTGTATGGAAGTCATAGGGAAAATCGAACTGTTAGGATAAAGTTGCCTATTGTAACATTTATTAAATTAATTAAAATGTAACATAAACCAGCATAAGCGAGTATAAACCAGATCAAAGGCCTATTAAGGAACAAATAATACCTATTATTTTAGTAAGTAAACCTCACACTACAGTGGATAAAAAAACCCACGTGGGAATTTTGCTGGTTCTACGGAAAATTTACCAAAAAACTACCTAACAAAAGTAAGTTGTCTATTATTATATAAAATTATTACATAGATAATATTAGTATAAATATATTGACGTTTATTTTTCTACTTATCTAATAGGTGTTGTACCGTTTTAATTAACTATAAATAAATAAATCACTATTTAAATTAGATTTTAAATTTTTACATTAATTTGATTCACAATAAATAGTTATTCCTAACAAAATATTTGTGGTTAGTCCTAATTTATATTATTATTTCTACTTTAGCTCGGAATGTTTTTTAGAGCGTAACATGTGCCAATAATACTTTTGAAGGATTTTTCCTTATCAATGATATCCATATAAGTAGAAACGTAATTATAGTATTCTTCCAAACTGGTCTGAGACCTTTATCATCACTCGTTCATAAAAAATATTCGTTTTTTTTTTTTTTTTTTCGTGTGGTTAGTCACTAACCTAGTGTCAGAGTTTATGCCGCCCATGGGCCTCTGACTTGGCTTCACATGCTGTCGAGAAATATCTCTCAGGCATGCCGGTTTCCTCACGATGTTTTCCTTCACCGTTTTTAAGCAAGTGATAATTATACAATACGCACATGAATTCGAAAAGTCAGAGGTGCGTGCTTTGGGTTCAAACTCGAGACCTATGACCTGGCAGTCCGACGGTCACACCACTAGGCTATCACTGCTGCGAAAATATTCGTAGGTACAATTGACAAGTGTCAATTGCCGGCCATAATCCTAGCGTTCACAACGGGAGACTACAATTTATAATTCCCAGCTACTGTTGGAATTGACTACAAATGTAAAGTCATGAACGTGAACGGTGTTAAAGTCAAGCTTGGTATTTGGAATACAGCGGGACGGGAGCGATACAGAATATTGACAACAAGTTTTTACAAAGAAGCTCACGGTGCTATATTAGTTTACGATGTGTCATAACCAAACTCCCTAGCAAAATTGAATGAGTGGGTCGAGGAACTTCAAGAACTTCTTCACCAAGAAGAAGTTCTTGAAGTTCCTCGACCTTCAAGAACTTCTTCACCAAGAAGAAGTTCTTGAAGTTCCTCGACCCACTCATTCAATTTTGCTAGGGAGTTTGGTTATGACAAACTATATGGTTCGGGTGACCCAATGGTCACCCGCGCGACGGCGTAACGAGTATTCCCAAGAAGGGTTGATGTCAGGCAGGCGGCTGGTCATAAAACAATAAGCCAAAACCTCTAACAACATGGATTTATAAAATACATGTTATGCCGACCCCACCTAGAGTGGGATAAGGGCGGGAAGAAGAAGAAGAAGAATTGACATGTGTCGTTACAATCGTTAAGCTGGGAATACACATGCCTGTAGCTTGTACGATGGCATGCAAGTAGCTTGCATGCTAATGCCAAAAAGCTTACATGCCAATGCCAAGAACTCAAATGTTATATGCAAGCTACAGGCATGCCATTTAACGTAATATACACATGCTTGTAAATTGCACGTGCAAGTAGCTGGTATGCCATTGTCCAAGTTACTGGCACGTGTATTCCCGGCTTTACAATTCGATAACATTCGCAGAGCCTCCACAGCTGAAGATCGTGATTTTCATTCGTTAGATATTGAACCTTACGTGATGTAATTACAGCACCTAATCGCAAACGTAATTAATGGAAAAAAACACAATATATTGCTGCCTGCATTGATATGAGAAAGACCTCTTGTGTAAGATAAAAATATCGTATCGTACGTAATATCCTATAAGAATGCCGTTAGATTCCTATTATTGATTTATAAGAATGCCGTTAGATTCCTATTATTGATTTATAAGAATGCCGTGAGATTCCTATTATAAATTAATAACACTGAGTATTGAAATATTGTAATCGAATCATATATCGGGTGTAAAAATACCCTTAACGAAGCCGAGAGCCACGTATTCTTCCTATCATTACGAAGATTTTTTGGTATTGGGCCATACCTGGGAACCGACTGGTTATGGAGATATTGAAGGTCAAAGGCACCAATTTTTGCACGTTTTTCACGTAAACTAAGTTTAAATGTTATTACTAAACATTCTTCTATACAAACATTATCAACATTTTTTAAATGTAGGCACAGTCTGCTGCGCGTGCGCCTTCATTGCGCGCTACAATTAAAAGCTGTTTTTAATGCCAAAAAATAAAAGTCGTTTCCCAGCAATTATTTTTGCTGTATGTTACTTAGTTTTATGTACAGTATGCGTAGAATTCGGCTTTGTTAAGGGTATTTTTACACCCGATATAGATACCATTGCAATAATTTGTATGGAATTACAGGACGACGCGGGTATCGCCTAACATAGACCCGTATCTGTCAAAGTTATTTAGCATGTATCCAAATTGCTACTTAGGTACTATTCTGCCTAGCTTTTTCCCAACTATGTTGTGGTCAGCTTCCAGTCTAACCAGATGCGGCTGAATACCAATTTTACACGGAGCGACTGCCATCAGTCCTCCACAACCCAGTTACTGGGGAATACCGATATCAAAAGGTTAGACCGGTTATCAGACTTTTGGTATTGCTTCTTACTAATAGTTCCAAATATTTAATACATATACACCGCTTTGATGGAAAGCTAACAGTGGAATGGTCAATGGTGTTTGAAGAAGTAACCGTTTTTGACAGTTGTGTAAAGATAGAAACAGTTCTAATTTGTTCTTTCCTATGGAGAAGAATGTTTGAGAAGCTAATTTACAGCGGCAATTTATGCTTAGGTGTGTTTATTATTTACTAGCTGTGTCCTCACGGCTCCGCCCGTAGTCTATGCTACTCAGTGATAATGTAGCTTTCTAACGACAAAAGATTTTTTGAAATCGGTCCAGTAGTTTTTAAGTTTATTCGTTAGGTACATACAAAAATACAAATCTTTCCTCTTTATAACATTAGTATAGAAGTATAGATGTTGGAACAATGATGTTCGTGGACATTGGTGTGGGTTACATGTTTGTTAAATGTTAGTTTAAGTATTTCTCTGTATTTTTCAGCATGTAACTGTTTTTTGTCCCTAATAAATAAAATAAAATAAATGTATTCTTGATTCAATAAATCTTAGTTAAATACCATACTGATTTATTTTTATAATAATAAAATCTATAGCTGTTTCATGGCTTAGACGCATACGTGTGAGATTGATTGGCTGTGCTCAACCATAAAATAACAAGTAGGATACAAATATTCAATGTGAACTACATCATACATTCGAGAGCAATGAATCCGAGTCACCAACATAAACCCAGGCCCGCCGCTAGTTCCCTGCTTCTTTTTGATTAATTCCCAAGCGATACTTGGACGAGCTTTTTTTTAGACGCTCCTCTCACTGTTTCTATTACTCCTGTATCTTGAGTGACACAAAACCGAAAAAAATGAAATTGGTCTCAATTAGATGAGTCGCTCGATTTGCCGCCCCCTGGGAGTGCCGCCCACGTGCGGTGCACGCGTTGCACACCCGCTTACGGCGCGGGCGGCCCTGCATAAACCTTAATATCTCGGAAAATATTGTTCAACCTCGTTTTGTTGGTGACCCAGGTTCATTGTTCCCCAGTGTACTATAAGAATTTCTAAGAATATTAGATATTTAATACCTACCTAAAAAAACAAAAACATGGAAACTTGTGAAACAACCGGAACTTACTAAATATATAACAATAATAAAAAAATCGTCAAAATAAATACAGAATTATCTAACACGATAATGGTGTCTTTATAATTTGATAAGTTTCGTAAAGCCTCCACTCGTGCTCGTGATTGCCATTCGTTTGATATTGAACCCGACGTGATGAAATTATCGGCCTCGAACGATCACTAATTAATGAAAAAAGTAACACCAAACATTGTACAAGTCGGTGCCTGTAAGATATTAAACGAAGTGTGTTATTATTTCATAAGAGTGCTGTCTTGTGCTATTTATGTAGTTAGAGAATATCACTTAAAAATATTAAAATCAAAGTTATTCAAAATGAGTACTTATGCCTAAATTCTCGTGTATCGTAAAATGGGGTGAATAGGGATGCAGGGGTGAAACGGGATGAAACTTTAAAATGGGTTTTAAAGTTGCAATAATATACATAGTTTGTTGGCAAAAAGGACTCTAATGTGTTTACTGTATTATAATTAACGATTAAGTGTCCTTGTTGGCAACAAACTATATTATTTCAATGTTAAAATCCATTTTTAAATTTCGTCCCGATTCACCCCTGCATCCCTAGTCACCCCGTTACATGGTAATTGCTTTGCTCTCAGTTGTGAGAGTCTATAGTTCTATACGTAGTCTAACCAGATTTCTTCGGTAGTAGTCTAACCAGAGGCAATCAATGGCATGCTATCATGCGTTTGAACTTTGAAGCTTAAAACTACGAGGCTTTAAGCTTCTAGCGAAGCTAAACATTTGTTTACATAAATTGTTTGAGAAACAAGTATTTACATGCTTTTAGAACATGTTGCGGTAAACACTAATGTCGGTTTTTGATGGCAAAAGCTGGCGCACCATGGGCATTTAGCCCTGATATCAACCTTGCTAACTGGCTAATCTTGTCTGGGTAAGAGCTATTCTAGTACAACTCGTGCGGACACGACAGAAGAAGATGCAGAAACTGTTGACAACTTGTATCTGGTACATTGTTAACAAGAGAATACATTGATTCTGTCTAACCTTTTCCGAAATATATTGGGGTTAGCTTCCTGTCTAACCAGATGCGGCTGAATACGAGTATTTTACACGGAGCGACTGCCATTAGACCTCCGCAACACAGTTACAGGGCAATGCCGATATTGTAAGCTTAGACCGGTTGTCAGACTTTCGATCTTCTGACTTTCCGTAACGACTGTCATAGGTATTCGTATGACACCCGGGATCGACTGTTTAATGTGCTCTCCGAGGCACGGAGGGGTCTCGATGTGTAACGAACGGTCACCCTTCCACAGACTGACTGCTGCCACGAGCGACGCGTGAGTACATAACACAACATCACGCCTTGTCGCTCATTGTTGCAACAATGGCATAATTACACTATTAGAAATTTTACAGGAGATTTTTCTCCCGATGTAAATAGTCTTTCCGCACATTTTGACATATTTATTTATTTATATACTCTCTAATGTACATAATAAGTACACCGGTAAGAAACAAAAGGAACATAAAGATTTACACAATATGTACAATGGGCGGTCTTATCGCACAAGGCGATCTCTTCCAGACAACCTTAGGTTGGACTGGAAGAACGGAAATAGATATCGGGCAGTCTTGGTGTACAAGTACGTATCTAACTTGTATTTATCTTGTTTAAAAAAACGTAATTACGTCATTGTTGAATTAAAAGAGCGTTGTATTCCCCAAATGGTTCGGCAAAGGTGTTTTAGTACACCCTCGTTTCGCCACTTATGTCTCATGTTAGGAGGAGAGCTTATTGCCATTAACCGGGCCCAAATGCAGACTCCGGGTTGCTACTGAGAAATTCCTAATGGAAAAGCCCAATAACACTTTGTCCAACCTGGGGATCGAATCCAAGAGTGAGTATCTACATGGTCTAATAATTATCTGGTTTTCAGCAGCACAGGCTTCTGACATGATAACATGGTATGTTATCAAAGAATTTCATGTACCTACGTCAGGTACTTACAGCTGATAGCACAGCTATCAGTAATGAGGCATCATGTATTGTATGTGATAATGATTACATATGATCGATGGACACACCTGCTCTCATAATCAGCGCGAAATGCAGGTGCAGTCTATTCTGTAACGCAGCGTACACACCTAGCCAACGAACGCGAACGATCGGGTTCGGTATCGCTCTGCTTTTTTTTCGTGTGGTTAGTGACTAACCCGGTGTCAGAGTTTATGCCGCCCATGGGCTTCTGTCTTGGCTTCACATGCCGTCGAGAAATATCTCTAAGGCATGCCGGTTTCCTCACGTTTTTAAGCAAGTGATAATTATATAATACGCACGTGAATACGAAAAGTCAGAGGTGCGTGCCTTGGGTTCGAACTCGAGACCTATGACTTGGCAGTCCGCATATCGCTAAAAACCAAATGAAACCGGATTCGTTGTATAAGAAGTTTGGTCAAATTAAACAAATCGCGAACTTTTGTCGACGTTCGTTGGCTATGTGTACGCTGCATTAGACAATGTATTATAAGAGGATCTGGTAAAATATTTGTTTTGTGCCTTATATTGTTTATTTATGCAATGACTTTTGGATTTATTAAGTACTAGCGACCCGCCCCGGCTTCGCACAGGTTCTAGATACTAATATGGGGCATATAAACCTTCCTCTTGAATCACTCTATCTATTGCTGAAAACTGCATTAAAATCCGTTGCGTAGTTTAAAAGATCTAAGCGTACAGACAGCGGGAGCGACTTTGTTTTATACTATGTAAAGATTATCCTTTTAATATTTTGAAGGCTTGACATAGGTCATGATTTGTCATTAATTTGTAAACGTGTCTAATCAATTCTTATAGGTACCTACTTAATTAATTTGAGAACGTGCGTTTTTTTCTGTGAAACTGTTTTAGTAACTCAGTTCTGCCTAGCCTTTTTCCAACTATGTTGAGGTCAGCTTCCAGTTTAACCAGATGCGGCTGAATACCAGTACTTTACACGGAGCGACTGCCATCAGACCTCCACAACCCAGATGCTGAGCAATGCCGATATCCTTGTTTTAGTAACTCAGATTCATACACAAATGAAGTCCCTCCTTTTCTTTCGTTGATAACCAGAAGGTGTCAGAAGATGACACAAGGTGACCCATTATAACGTGTGAGGTGTAGTTAATTCGCGAAGGTTATGAAAACAAACACTCAATACTATTAACATGTATTATTGGGTCGTTGGTCTATAGGTCCGTCACTAAATATTAAGTCTTTCTATGGAGGTAGGTGCGCTAAGTACCTACTGTCCTGGCTTAAGCGCGAAGGTGGTGGTAGCACGTAGGCCGAGGAGATGGTGCGCCATGGGCATATGATCCGCAGGGCTGCGGTAGGACGATGGTATTCACTGGAAATGGTACCCGGGTCTTTGGACCCTGGAATCGATATCCAATAATTAATGAAGGATCATCACAACATAATATTATGTGCATTTTCCATAAACGTACAGTTTAATGACTTCTATAAGCTTATCAAACCACTGCTAAGGTATGTTATCGTATCTCTGATAAGCTGATTACTCGTTAATTAATTATTAATGCAAAGAGTTGATTACGTATTCAATGATAATGAAGAATTATTTGTAACAGCAGTGATAGCCTAGTGGTGTGACCGTCGGATTACCAAGTCATAGGTCTTGAGTTCGAACCCAAGGCACGCACCTCTGACTTTTCGGATTCACGTGCGTATTGTATAATTATCAGTTGCTTAAAAACGGTGAAGGAAAACATCTTGAGGAAACCGGCATGCCTGAGAGATATTTCTCGACGGCATGTGAAGCCAAGTCAGAGGTCCATGGGCGGCATAAACTCTGACACCGGGTTAGTCACTAACCACACGAAAAAGAAGAAGATTATTTCTTAATGATTTCATTACATTGCATTTTCTGCCTGATTGCTTAGTTCTTGTTGAATGTTATGTGGGAAGCTTTAAGCAAGTAAGTAGGTAGGTAGATACTTGTTAAGTATATAGTCGTTCAGGACAAGTGTATAAAGAACTAAACCAAACCAGTCTCATGCTGTCACTGTCACTATAAGGGATGATTTCCACCAAACGGCTCGGATCGCATCGGATCGGAAAAGATACGAACGGATGCGGCGACAGCCGATCGCGTCCGGCAGGATGTCGACGCATACGATCGGCTCCGTACCGTTGCTTGCGAACGTATGCATTTCTGCGCCTATTCAAATAGTTTCATTCCTACCGTGTTGACAGCCGAAAGGATCCGATCGGATACGACGACAGGCGAACGGAGCAGTACGCGCGTTGCAGCATACTTTCGGCTACGTTTGCGTATCGCGGAAGACGCCCGCGGTCAAGCTGCTGTGCGCGGCTTGGTAATATAGACTTTAAATACTGTGTACACGATTTAATATCGTATAAAGATTGTAAAGGCGAAGTGATAGTGACAGCACGAGATATAGCGGCAATTTAAAATTGAGTAGCGTTTGAGTATTTGGCCATCAGCAGAAGAAACTAAACAGAACTCTACAGGGAAAAGTATACTACTACCAAAAGTCGATTTAAACAAAATCAAAATGGAATCTACTAAAAAAATAAACTCCTTACTTAATATCAAGCTAACACGACATCTCATATCTCACTACAGTTACTACAAAAGTTAAAATCCACCGTTGTAGTAAACAAGTCAATTGGAATCATGAATGAAGCGTCTAAACCTGGCACGCGCCCGCCGACCTCGCGGGTCCTCCGCGTATCAGTCCGAAATACATTTATTTATTTATTTATTACATCACCGCACGCCCCCGCCGGACAGGCGATGGCCGATAACATTAATTGCTCCTATTATTAAAAAGCCACAATCAGTCACGTTTTATTTTGGTGCGTCTGTGAATTACGTCTCTGGAACAGACCGAAAATAGAAGCTGCTTAGCCAACTTGGTGGGTCATGTCGTAAGCTTATCTTTACGTCATTTGTATGCGAGTATTTTTGGCATTTGATTACATTTGATTACATTTTTCTGCACTAAGGACGTGGCTCGTGGTTTAAGGACCGTGCGAATCATATCATTTGCGAGGTTAAGCTGCGCTTGCCGCGGTCAGTCCGTGGATGGGTGACCGTGCGTTACACATCGAAACCCCTCCGTGCCTTGGAGAGCAGCGTTCCACCACGCTGGCCTGGTCTGGGTTGGCAGACTACACACACCATCGAGACCTTTATATAGCTCTCGGATGTGCAGGTTTCCTCACGATATTTTTCCTTCACCGTTAACGCCGGGATCGGACTCGGACCCTCCTGCATGGATGGCAAGTGTTCAACCTCTAGGCTATCACTGCTATAAGAAATATCTACACTATAATCATCGTCAGCAGTGATAGCCTAGTGATGTGACCGTCGGACTGCCAAGTCATAGGTCTCGAGTTCGGACCCAAGGCACGCACCTCTGACTTTTCGGATTCATGTGCGTATTGTATAATTATTACTTGCTTAAAAACGGTGAAGGAAAACGTCGTGAGGAAACCGGCATGCCTGAGAGATATTTCTCGACGGCATGTGAAGCCAAGCCAAAGGCCCATGGGCGGCACGAAAAGAAGAAGACTATAATCATAATTCATACATTATAAGAAACTTTAGCTCGTATGTTCTTTTACGTAAGTTATTTCTCTCCTTAGGTATCATAATAAAATCAAATAAAATCAATAAACATTGATGAATTGAAACAGGTAATTTGTGTCTGCTTTTATGATTGATCGTGGCTACGTGGCTACATAAGTGTGTACTTTGTACATCTGGTGTTTCAATAATATTTATTTTACAAAATTCTTGATGTCGCGGGTCAATCAAAATGAGCAAGAATATAGGTACTATAATATGGTAGACATTTATTCGATGTATAGATAATGCAATGTGGGAGGGGCTCTTGCCTTACCAACGACCGCGCGGATCATACGATTTGCGAGGTTAAGCAACGCTTACCACGGTCAGTCCGTGGATGGGTGACTATTCCTTACACACCGAGACCCCTCCGTGCCTCGGAGAGCACGTTAAACCGTCGGTCCCGAGTGCATATGAATACCTATGACAGTCGTTACTGGTAGTCAGAAGCCCAAAAGTCTGACAACTGGTCTAAATTTAGAATATTGGCATAGCCCAGTAACTGGGTTGCAGAGGTCTGATGGCAGTCGCTCCGTGTAAAATACTGGTATTAAGCCGCATCTGGTTAGACTGGAAGCTAACCCGAACACAATTGGGAAAACTCAAACTCAAAACTCAAAATATTTATTTGCACACTAAGGTAAAAAGTTAGGCGGATGATGAATGATAATGCAATGTGGTCGCACCTATACAACGTGTTACAAAAATACCCCTAAAGCCGAAAGGGGGTTAAAAGGTCCCTTGTACAGAGTCTATTGGCAATATTTGAAAACCGTAGAATGTTGGAGAAAAAAAAATTAATTAGGATAAAACATAAAACAATCATCCTTGAAACGCAACCCTGAAAACATAAAACTAAAGAGTAGACTACCCAGAAAGTTATTTACGTTCTACCTAATGGCCTCTGAGAGGTAAATGACATCAACCATAAAAGACTACTTGACTATTTACATTTTTCATGGGGAATTATGTAACACGTTGTATAGCGATTTAAGATTCAAAGAAAATAATTTAAGGTTACCTTCTTCTCTCGTGTGCCACGAGGTATATGAGAATAGCTCATGCCGTGGTGAAGAGATTAGCCAGTCGGCAAGGTTGGTAGCGGGGCTGACTGCCCAGGGTGCGCCGGGCGTACTTATTAAGTATTGTCATTAGTGGAGTACCGACTGTTTTCATGCACCCCGAATTAAGGTAACCCCATCTGTGGTTGGAACTGTCTGGAGATAAGAGGTTGTAAAAAAAAAGTATAAGAGATGTTTTCTAATTTTCCCACAGACATAGATAGGTAGGTACCTCAGATCACAGGGCACCACGCCCCCTAATCAAATCTCCCTTATTTCAGTGATCTGAGATAAGAACTGATATTAAATAAAAAGTTGCACTTCAATTTAAAGAGAGTGACTATTTAGACCGAAGTGCGATTTCTCGGTGATTCAAGCACTGCTATCAAAAATAATATAGTATAACTAGCAACCCGCCCCGGCTTCGCACGGGTGCAATGTAGATACTAATGTGGGGTATATAAACCTTGCTCTTGAATCACTCTATCTATTGCTGAAAACTGCATTAAAATCCGTTGCGTAGTTTAAAAGATCTAAGCGTACAGACAGCGGGAGCGACTTTGTTTTATACTATGTAAAGAATATAGTTATAGCAGATTAGCAGTGATAGCCTAGTGGTGTGACCGTCGGACTGCCAAGTCATAGGTCTCGAGTTCTAACCCAAGGCACGAACCTCTGACTTTTCGGATTCATGTGCGTATTGTATAATTATTACTTGCTTAAAAACGGTGAAGGAAAACATCGTGAGGAAACCGGCATGCCTGAGAGATATTTCTCGACGGCATGTGAAGCCAAGTCAGAGGCTCATGGGCGGCATAAATTCTGACACTAGGTTAGTCACTAACCACACGAAAAGAGGATCAAAAAGAAAGAATTGATGCTTCATCACTGCAAAAAATCAAAAGTGAGAGTGTAGGTACTGGTATAAAATCACCTAGATACAGACACATCTAGACGAGAATATAACATACTAGCGGCCCATTCCGGCTTCGCATTTTTCATTTATGCTCCGCTCGTATTGGACGTAGCGTGATGTTATATAGTCTATAACCTTCCTCGATAAATGGACTATCCAACACAGAAATAATTCATCAATTCCAACAAGTAGTTCCTGAGATTAGCGCGTTCAAACAAACAAACAAACTCTTCAGCTTTATAATATTAGTATAGATTATTGTTAACCTTTAGGCAAAGGTGTCGATCATCAAGCAACCGCGGTGTATCACAATGAAT
Organism: Amphipyra berbera; assembly: GCA_910594945.2. Lineage (NCBI taxonomy): Eukaryota > Metazoa > Arthropoda > Insecta > Lepidoptera > Noctuidae > Amphipyra > Amphipyra berbera. The sequence goes on along the minus strand of OU343128.1, from coordinate 14,567,586 downwards.
TTAATTGTTAAACACGTGCCCCCACATGTCAAACCGACATTTTTGAGCCACACTCAACATCGTACGATATTGCATCATACACGGCGAAAACCTTTATCAGATTTCGTCATGAACACCGGGTTTTTTTATTAATAACCGAAATATATTAACTGCGCAGTTTAAAAATGTTTGCATACTGTTAAAATTATTATATTTCCTTTACGTTTACCAGCTGGTTGGTGAATCACCGCTTGCCATTAAATACTTAATTGATAATATCGATATCATAATCTGGGGATAATTATATACTTATAAATATAGAATTATATCAGATGCTTTTAAGTTAATTGGCCGGATTCAATGATAATAGTTTATTAGTCTACTTACGTATCTATTTATCTAGGTAGGTACTAGGTATAAAGTACTTAATGGAGCATGCTGTAAATCCTCACATTATAAAAAAACCCGACTTCAAAAACTAAAAAGTATAATATAACTTCATAAAGATTTAAGTTAATACACCTCTTACCTTTACCTCATTATAAAATTAACAGTTTCAGAAGTCGGTGCTAATCCACGCTGAACCAAATTGAAGGCACCGACTTCTGAAATTGTTTATCCTTTCGGTTAAAAACCAGAACGTTATGTACACTGGTGATGTTTCATCATTTTTTGTCGCAATCCTAATATAATTTTTGTAAAACATCTGTGCTATCGCTTCTGCCTCTGCTGATCTATTATACATTGACTCTAGTTAGCTTGTACTCTTCTGCCTAGCCTTTTCACAACTATGTTCGGGTCAGCTTCCAGTCTAACCAGATGCGGCTGATTACCAGTATTTTACACGGAGCGACTGCCATCAGACCTCCACAGCATAGTAACTGGGCAATGTTGATATCCTAAGCTAGCCTGTAGGCGAATTCAGATATTTTTTTGAAGCGGGAAAAGTGCAGAAAGCGTGTTTATGTAATAGTGCAGTTTTTGTTAATCTACAAAAGCTGTTAAATTTATTGACAACAAAAATAATACCTTTTAGCGTGGGTAAATCCTCATGGACTATCCCCCGTCTGGGGAAGACGGGGGGGTGTGCCGGACTCTTACCGGCTAAAACCACCACGGTGTCCCTCCTTCTGACCTAAGGCCGGGGTCACGGGATTCGCTATTGCATGCACCGCGACCCCGGCAGGTCTCGGTCCACCAATTGCTGGTGGACCTCTCCACTGTAGGGCCCCACCCCACGACCTCCTGAGAGGCGCGGGGGGCACCCCACATCACCGGCGCACCAGAACACATGGTACGCCGTGACCACCCCGGGGACCATACAAGTACATGGGCGCCAGACTACCCCGTGTCTGGGCACCCCTGGTCCCCCTGCGACGGGTCAGATTAGTGGCCCCGCCACCTACCACTTTTCAGCCGCAGAGGATAGAAAGGGCGGCCAGGTACACACCGCCACTCCTCATCCCCTGCGGCCCCACCGCGTCCGCCATCTGTCCGCCCCGTCAAGGCCGCGGAAGGTAGGGAGAGCGGCGCACCGTAATACCGGCACTCTTCTCCCGCCGCGGCCTCCCGCACTCGGCCGCGATGCGTTCCAAACGACATTGCGGCCCGCTACTTGGCCGCTACATCGAGGGCTACCAGACCCAAGCACCGACGAGCGGGTTCCTCTTCGGGCTCCTTGGGTTCCTCTTCGCTTCACCGTGGCACCGTAGGGGATCAATGCCACGGCTACTAAGCCCCCCCGCAACGACAATGCGGGAACACAACCGGGGGGGGAACAAAAACAATACCTAACATTTTGACAGTTTTACAAAAAACGCGCCAATAAAGAAAAAAGAAAGATTCCTGCACTTTTACGCGCTTCAAAAAAATACCTGAATTAGCCTACTGATCGGAGTTATTAGGAAAAGGCCAACTCAGCCAGTCTTCTAACTTACGACGTAAGTAAAACATCAAAAGGACTGAGAATTTTCTGTACGAAGCAAAAATAAATTGTGGTAGTTTTATTGCATAAGCCTTAGTTTGACATCATGCTTGTTAAAATGGCGACGCGCAGGCCCAGTGCGGGGTCAGCATCAAAACTAAAAAAAAAAGATTTAATTGATTTGACAATTGATTGGAACGCAAAACATAGTTTTATTTCAATAATGATTTCCGGCTTAATTACGTTTGTATCGAAATTATCGTACATTATTATCTACATAAATAAATCGTCCAATTCTATCAACCCAAGATATCAATAAGCGATATCTCAGGTGAAAGTGAAAAGTAACAATTTAAGATAAGATAGTAAATGTTCAAAAAGCATTAAAAAGGATAAAAGTTATTTAATAATTAAGTCAGTAGTTATACTTCTACTTATCTATGCCTTCTATCTTAATAAGATTTTGAGAATGGAATGATTATTTTATTATTATTAAATATCCAATGATTTTTATACAATTTAGTTCTTATCTCTCAAACGGAAATGTTAGAAAATAATTCCAAAGTGTATCGTCTTAAAAATATATACGATCGAATTATCGCAACGGAAAATGCCCAATTTAAGATGCGCCTCAGTTGTTAAAGGAGTCACATGCAGTCAAGATTATTTAAGCGATATCTACGAGAAATTAATGGATGTAGCAGACTTTCATACCCTTTCATATTAACTATAAATGCTATACCTGAAGTAAAAAAAAAATGTCTAACGACTCGACATAAAAGTATAGGAATATTTGTATGTATTTGTCAATGCTGCGTCAGTAAGTAGTGTTGTTTTATCTGGCGAATGATTTTAGATGAATAGAATTATCCAAAGACCAACCAGAGACGTTATATTTAAAGTTTAAATTTTATAATGAAGGCTTGTCTAGAGGTGCCCCCGATTTTTCGTAATCTTTTATACAGAGTTGTACTCTACATATTTTTTTTATATTCCGGAATAGCCCATTCCATATTCTGGTTTCAAACATCTGTTGCCATCCGGAAAACGGATAAGTCATTGAGACCCTGATAGCTTTTAGTTCTCACTAAGTGATATTATTTTGATCGGCCGCACCGTTGTTAACCTAGTTAGATAAACAGATACAGGGGTCTAAATGTTCACGCTATTGACAGTAAAATGAACCAAGGTTTTTTAATCACATTGACCTAATTAGTCTACCGAGGTAGGTACATCATACATGAGGTCGCGGCTTGCCCGCGCCCGCGCTGGTGCGGGCACAAGTGTCAAGTGTTGTCTATCATTTAATGATCCTCATTACCTCCATGAACTGTCTGGATGTTAATATTTTATTGTGTCTACGATAAAGTTGAAGTTGTGGAATATTTTGTACATTGCCAAGGCTTGGGCACTGCCTTTCAGTTGAGAATCTAATATACCTATTTTTTTATCGTATACTTAAATAAGTCTTCTTATTACAAAGGGTTAGGTACGTAAATGCTAGTGCTTTTTTAGTAACTAAAAGTAGGAAAAACTGTTTTATTTAATCTATAAAAGAATTACAGGAAATATCTTTTTTTTTGTTTGTAACTACGAAATATGATAAACAAGAAATAAGTATATTTTGCGGTTATTCCCGCTCCTACACGGTATACATAAATAATCAAAATAAAAAAATACAATAAAAGATTCTATAAAATAAATCAATAAAAAATGTTTTAAATTCCTTTATGGAAAAAAAAACGATAATTCTGGTTAAAAACTTGACTTATCTAATTTCCCTAAATTAAAAAGTTTTTGAAATTCCCTTTCCCGGTTATTGTAAACAATACTGAGATTATGCTGTAGTTATTTTACCTAGTACAGAATTGGTACATTTTTGAATGATATGTTTCTTTATTAAGCCGGGTACAGACTTACGAAATGTAACATGCAATGTAACACGCAATGAAAGAATTTGCTGTCCACATTGTCGCAATGTATCATGCAATGTAACAGAATTCCCATAGCGTGGACGTCTTGCGCGCACGAACCGTGCACACTGTGCGCACGAACAGAGCATTTCAACTCGTGCGCGCCGCGATCCGCCATTTGTCAGTTTTTTCGCCGAACACAAAGGGGCGCGCAGTGTGCACGGAGCGCCAGTGTGGACAGGTTGCGTGTGTCAGTACTGCAGAACGCGCGCGAACAATGAAGGAAGAAGACACATCTACGACAGAGGCTACGCCACCAACGTCGATGTCTTTGGCGTTTTTTTATCACATGATTCACTATTAATAAAGAAGCACCGACTATCGTCGTAGTCAGTGATTGGTCGTCACGATCCATTCTCTTCGCGTGTTCTCGGCAGACCATAGATAAGAGTGTCGGCAGACTGAGCTATGTTCGCCGCGCGCATGTCGGAAACAGATGCGAGTACACATGCTCGGATCGTGCGTGCGCTGCGTCCACACTTATGAAATGCTGCTTTCATGTTACATTACAGCAGTCTGTACCCGCCTTTAGGTAGGTACGTCCCTGGTACATCCATACACCTATCTTCCTAGTCACGCACGACGTGTATGCGAGGAACCACAGACAAGGAATTATCGTATGAAGGGCGATCTATTCATAAACCACAACATTCTGACCCCGCGATCCTATTATATTTTTGTTTGTATCTGCTTACAACAAGTACGAAAAATTTATCTGGTTTTATCCAGATAGTATACCTATACTACATTATACTCGATTTGGTAGAATTAATTAGATAATTTGTACTTAAAACATTATCGTTTTCAGTATTTCGTGCCTAAGATAAACGGAGTTTATGGTATCATATCGTATTATTGTAGGTACCTACTTTGTTTCATTTCTTTAAGTATTTTTTATTGTATTCTATACGTCAAAAAATAATAATAATAACTGCCTCGTTGGTCTAGTGGTTCGTGAGGTCCTGGGTTCGATCCCCAGGACGGGCAAAGTGTTATTGGGTTTTTCCATTAGGAATTTCTCAGTAGCAGCTCGGAGTCTGGATTTGTGTCCGGTTAATGGCAAATAGGCTCGCCCCTTATTACATGGGACTTAAACATAACGGCTAAATGAGGGTGTTACTATACACCTCTGCCTACCCTTAAAACCGTAAAAATAACGACTAAGTATCATAAGCACGAACGTTTGACGTATAGTATCGTAAACGTATCGCTTGTAAGCGAATTTTGAATCGATAATTAAACTTTTTAACAAAAAAAAACCGACTTCAAATTGTCTATCTCCAAAGTTCTTCATCAGATCTTCACCAAATTTAAATGGGACCACTTCGAAAGAATACTCTTTGAAACAAAAAAAAATCTTTAAAATCGGTTCTCAATTAGCAAAGATATCGCGGAACTAACTTAAAAAAAAAAACATACCTACAGTCGAATTGAGAACCTCCTCCTTTTTTTGGAAGTCGGTTAAAAATACAACTGTCCTATAACATTTTGGTTTGTTTTATTGCGACATTCACAATTTGTATCATACATAGGTATGAATAAAGTTTTGAATTTAATGAAATTGTATGTGTGAAACGAGTATTTTCAATTTAAAATTCACTCACATTATCGTTACCTACGTTTACGTTTCTGACGTAACATCAGTCGTGCTACAATAGGCCTCGATTAACCCTGATTATTCGTTTAGGTAATACCAAAATTCCAGTAACCGATTGGAGTTTAGTAATTGACAGAAGAACGTCATCATGTCAACGCCGGCTGTCGCTGAAAACCAGCGCTGTGGCTCTGTTCCGCACGTGAGACACAGCATTATGCTGAGCGATGGCCGTTTTGCGCGGATGTGACGCATATTTTTCCCCAAGCTTCTATTCAGTTTGTTACTTTTATTTTATTTTGTGCGTCATGTTGGCGCGAATAAATAACTTTTCTTTCTTTCTTCTATCAATTCAGCCTATCGATCTGCGGGTCCATCTCTGGACATGGCCGCTCCCAAGTCGCGCCACAACACTCGATCAGTCGATTGACGGAAAATTTTGAATACAGTTTTTTTTTAATGTTTATAAATAATATAATGGCACGGGTCACGCATGACGCGAGTCGTTCTCACACTGGAACATTTTTTTTTTATAAATCGGATTTAAGTAAATGAGTAGTTGTAGATAACGTATCGTGAAGTAAGATGAAAATGGTGACGCCCTACTTGGAACAAGTATCAATGAATGTCATGATAATGACTGTGATCTCGTGAATGCTTTGTTTCTTTTTAATCGGAATAGGTATTGTTTTTTATATTTCGTATACGTGTCAAAAATGTGAGGGGCTCGTGGGTACATAAGTAGGTACCAACCGCGCGGATCATACGATTTGCGAGGTTAAGCTGCGCTTGCCGCGTTCATTCCGTGGATGGGTGACCGTTCGTTACACACGGTCCCAGGCGTCAGATGAATACCTATGACAGTCGTTACGGGTAGTCAGAAGCCCGAAAGTTTGACAACTGGTCTATCCTTAGGATATCGGCATTGCCCAGCTACTGGGTTGCGGATTGCGGACTCCGCAACCCAGTAGACCTGCCATCAAACCTCCGCGATGCGGAGGTCTGATGGCAGTGGCTCCGTGTAAAATACTGGTATTCAGCCGCACCTGGTTAGACTGGAAGCTGACCCCAAAATAGTTGGGAAAAATCTGGGCAGACTAATCGTGTTATTACCTAATGTATTTTGTTTATATTTTATATAAGTACCTATATTTACTTATTTGCAGTGTAAAGACCTTTATGTTAAGCCTTTATGTATCTACTATCGTTTGATGTTTTGTTAATAAATTAAGTAGGTACCTAAACTATGTGAAATCTTAAAATGTCTACTTTTAAAGGCTATTATCACAACAGCTGTTGGTACTTGGATTGCTGATGCAATTACAAATATGGAATTGAACATACTCTGGTATTTCTGCCCTTCCGGCGACCTTATTTATAATTCCTCAATTTTCTGTTACGTCATCGACCGGATGCGGTGGGGTGATATTCAAATTCTTCGCTAAAATTATGGATACGACATTTTTGGACATGGCCAATAATTGTATGGGCTTGTACCCCAGCATGTACAGATATAAAATCTATGTCATTTAATAGTACTAATCTTCTACAAACAAAATTAATAAGATGCATATTGCTCAGCAGTAATGGACAAAAGTTATGAAGGTTTAAAAAACTTGATTATTGCCCTACGGCTAAGTTAATTTATATTGATTAATGTGTACATATCTGTGCCAGGCGTCTAATAAAAATCTTCTTGTGTCTAATAAAAATTTTTCGTGTGGTTATAAACTAACCTGGTGTCAGAGTTTATGCCGCCCATGGGAATCTGACTTGGCTTCAAATGCCGTCGAGAAATATCTCTCAGGCATGCCGGTTCCCTCACGATGTTTTCCTTCACCGTTTTTAAGCAAGTGATAATTATACAATACGCACATGAATCCGAAAAGTCAGAAAAGTAATAAAAATAGTATTGTAGTTAATAGAAAATTAGGAGAGCAGTTTTTATTGTAATCTAAGAAAATCTATAGTTTTTAAGTAATTATTTTTTAAACCATAAAAAGTAACGTATCTACTGTAGCATATTCTGTATCAGGTAAACAATAAAATAACAAATATTTTTTTAATCATTTAATGTTATCAAAACATTATCTAAAAATGTAGCTGGTGGAACAATGCTTTCTTGATATCTCGTCAGTCCCAAGTGCCAAAGAATTGTCATGATATGAGCACGATAAAAGAACAGTCACATCGGGAGGTGATGATGATATTACATGCCGCCTGATGCGTGCTCTAATTGTGATACCACAGTTAACACACGTTTGTAAAAGGGTGAGACTTAAACATAACGGCGAAACGAGGGTGTTGCTATACTCCTCTGCCCAATCCTTCGGGGAATACAGCCGTGATGTTATGTTTTTTTAATAATTGGCATATTATGATGAATCTGTCTGCAAAACTAACTGTACACTCTACAGCCAAAAGCTGGGTCTCCTGTGACAAAAATCTAACAAAACATGTTTAGTGAAGACTCGGACCAATAAAAACACAGTAAGCAGTTAAAACACGCCCTAATTTTGTTAGAAAAACATGTTAGGGGCGATTTCTAACAAAAACATGGACGCAGAAAACGCGGCTAGATAAAAAAATGGCGCCTACCTAATTGAGATAAAAAAGCAAAAAGAAAGGCTTACCAATGTATTATAGGTAAATAGCATAACATGATCAGTCAAACTGATGATTAAGTGATAAGTTATCATTTATTATGAAAGCTGATAAGCTCGTTAAAGAAATTGAGGTAGGCTGAACTGGACAGAAAGCGTAATTAACTGGTTAATGCTATCAGTTTAAGATTATTGTATGTTTATAGAAGATTTAGGTATCAATTTTTTTTACTATACGGTAAAGCTTTTTTATACAGAGTCCTATAAGATGTATATATAGTCTAAGATCCCAGTATAGAACGACCTTCACCGAGCTGGTTAATGGATGAAAAGTATTTTATATCGAATTGAATATGTCAATAAATATATTGCAAATGGGTTGACTAAAATATTTCAGTCCAGAATAATTATGATTAATTAAAAAAAAATGTTTTTAAACATTTCACTGGTTTGGTTAATAGACAAATTCCATACCAATCGAAGGTATGAAGCCTATAGAATATGCAAACGTTAGGTTGATTTTTTTTCCCGTCACAACTCTTGGGTAAGCAGGTATAAATGCTGTGTTTATACCTCTCTATATTTTTATCTCTCTCTATACTGGGATCCTATACTAGTAGGTAAGTATGGATTATATGTGGGCTCGTGCTCTACGTTGAAGATTATTTTTGGGTAATTAGGTAGGTATCTGATAATTGTTAATTAAGTCAATTTGGCTGATAATAAAAACTTTTACAGACAGTTTTAATTAATAGTTATCGCTATAGTCCGTATCCTTTCCGATCCGATGCGATGTGAGCCGTTTGTTGGAAATCATCTTTTAGTCGTCATCCCCCGCGTCCCTGTAACGTCGCGGGCGAGGACTGAGTTATCCGGTCGGACTATAAATTGTTTTGGAATTTTAATTTAAATGGCCAAGTTCAACAGCGCGTTTAGCTGCAGAGTAAAAGAGTAGTCAATTAAGGTCCTGCCCTCACACGTGGTGGTTTACCTAGTTATGATAATTTTACTACAAATCCTATCTCGCGAGTGACATTGACGCGCAGTCATCGAACCTCACCACTATCAGCTATTTCATTTCGGCGGGTTATCAGCCACGCGCGAGATAACCCCGCGGCTATATAAAACGAACATCTTAACACAATCATCAGTATACAACCAACCGTTCAACGATAAACACCAAACAGCTTACACTCAGCCTGTGCTTTTGGAAATTATAAACAAAGTTACAACGTGTACATTTTACGTGAAAAATAAATAATCAATCAAAATGCGTTTCCTGCACTATATTATTGTTGTTTTGACTGTGCTGCTGCTGGCGTCAGTGGGAGAGGCTCGTCCGCCGACTCACAAACAGAAAAGGGCATCGTTCTGTATGCTGAAGCTCTGCAGCTATCCCGTGTTCCACAGGGTGGTGCAGGTGCAGTCGTAGTGATTGACACTTGCACCGGCCGCCAGTCGCAACACTACGGGCGACGTTTCGTCATGGCGACGAAAAACTGAACGCAGTTTTCAGCGGAGAAGAAAAATGGACAATTAACTCGACTGAATACCGTCCTTACGTGGAAATATCAGCAATGAAGATATGAAGAGAACGAAGTTAATCCAAGTGAAGAGAAGAAGCAACTCGTCCAAAGAAACTGGACGCGAGATGGATTTTCTATTAATTTTCTAGAAAATTAGTTTTATTATTTTTATTATCCGAGTATTGACTCGATTTATTTAGCCTATATTAGGCTGCCGCCTAACAGAAGTATTCTGTACTTAAAATGGAATTGTAGTATTTTTAATTAGGATTTAGGACTTAAAGTCTTAGTAGTCATACTAAACAATCAGTAATTTGTAGAATGTTCCTGTTATCGTAGAGTTATGTAACCCTAGTATTGTTTTGGTAATTGTTTATAAGTAAATTAAATATTTATTGTTTGGTTTAAGATAATGATTTCTTAGGCAAAAAAAATAAATTGGTTTCTGATTAAATCTGTCTCATTATTGTATCATGCGATCCGCCATGTCCAACTCATTAAAAAAAATTGGTACATACCAGATAAACAGTATATATAACATAATAACTGCAAAGTTCTCGCCAAATTGATGCGTATAGGTAATTGGTAAATTAACATCATTATATTATCGATTATATCAGATTAAATATTACATAATCCGATAAAAGAAATGACGCCAAATAAATACCTACTCACATCTAAATATAGATTATACATACTCTATATAAAATAATTATAGATCATAATATTATTATTATTATACTCATCTCGCAAAAGATGAAAGGGATGTGTTAAAAGTCAAAAGGTGTTAGTATGTTGTAGCGGCTTGAATATTGTTTAATTAAATGATAAACAAGAGCGAATAGGTAATAATTCGGATGTTGATTTAAATTTTATCACGACTAAAGCGTGCCAATTTTAAAAACGGGTACTTAAATTTTAATAATCACTGACTCATCAAGTTGTTTTATTTTTAAATTTGATATTAGGTATAGTCAAACTTATAAAGCCTATTGCAATTTAAAATACACTGCAAAAAAATATATCTTCAAATTAAGAAGTGCAGCACCGAATGCAGCCATTTTGAATTTGTCACAATAGGGTTGGCCTTAGCTCGTAGCTCGGGATAATTTATGATAGGATAAAACAAAATGTCTTCACAATTATGCGTACGTGGTTGAGGTGGCGTAAATCAATCACCCATTAAACACACATGATCTACATACGTAAATACATAACTATGACGTTAAAGTCTAGATTTATCTCGTACAAAACGCCTGTTATTGGTCAGCCATGATTACAATAAACGTGGACGTCCATTTTCGTTCAGAAAGCGTCATGTTTTATGTTATGTATGATACGAAACTGAAAATATTATTCGAATGGGTATCTTCGATTGGCTGACTTTTGACTTTTATTGAATAATATCAAGCCTACACGAATAGGTCACATAGGACAAAGGCTTATTTATAGGTTCTTAGAGAGTTTATGTATGAAGATGGATTAAGTTACCATAATGTTATTTACTCCATGAGACAATAATTAGGTCTGTATTAATAAACAAATGTCAAAATGGCGGCCTGGGAGCTGGCTCTCAAAAGGCATGGCTTTAGAGTAGAATTTCATACATTTGTTTTGTTTTTAATCTGACTTTTAGTTATATTGAAATGAAACTTAGGGGAAAACTCTCAGACGAGAGTCGTTTATTAATGGGCCTTAGTGCATGTCCAATACGCAAGTGACCGGTAAAATAATTATGACATTGTGGTCTCCGAAAATATCCGCTGCTTACAAAAGTTTGGGATTATTATTAGGAGAAAGGTCATTAGTAACATTCTTACATTTCGGTAGAAAAATATAGAACCATGTTCGCTCACACCATTTTTACAGTTAAGTTCCTCTCATCCCTGTTTTTAACTTGTGTGCATAGAGTTCTGCTTATCACATCATCAGCATTTATTTTATTCGTCATTTAACTATACAGAAAATAATTAATTAAACAAATTTTAAGGATAAAGTAAAAAACACCAGGAAATACTAAAAGAAATAGCTAAATGGAACAATTTCACGTCCTTTGCAGCATAAACTCGAAACTAAGTTATCACTTGACCAGTTGGCAAGTACGTACAGAATCATGCTATATCACTGCAAATGACAAGAGGTTCTTACAGCACGCGATTTTGAACCCTATCGCTCTAAAAATAAGACTTGTGCGATATCTATTAACACTAGTATAAATGATTGTCATTAAGCGACCTCTATGACCTGCGCTTCTTTTCACTGTCGTAAAGATAGCTACGTGGGTGGGACCATAGATAGTAGAAATGTGTTATAAAACAATGTATTTATGCCATTCTTATCTTGAAAATAAAGAAAATATACCTAGTTTATCCATCGCCTTTTAGTATAAGTAACTGGGTAGTAAGTTGTATGAGTCAGTTACGGTATATTAACTGGTATTAACTTTATATCAATGGGACAATTCTCAAAAGATCTTAGATTTGGTTGAACCTTTCTGTTCTGCTTAGCCTTTTCCTAACTATGTTGGGGTCAGCTTCCAGTCTAACCAGATGCGGCTGTATTTTACATGGAACGACTGCCAACAGACCTCCGCAACCCAGTTACTGGGCAATGTCGATATCGTAAATTTAGACAAGTTGTCAGATTTTTGGGCTTCTGTACGGGACCTCACACCCGGGACTGACTGTTTAACGTACTCTTCGAGGGACGGAGCGGTCTCGATGTGTAACGAATGGTCACCCATCTACGGCCTGACCGCGGCAAGACCCATTATTTGGTTGACCCATTGGGATGAAACGTCAACTCAACTCTATAAATGGAAAGTAGGTATCGGATTAATGTAACACAAACCCTATACATATAGATTCTACAAACAATAGTAAATCACTTACCAAACCGCGTGTAGATGCAGGCCGTGCCGGTTCTGGAAACGGTCACATGTGAGTCTGTCTAGGTATATTTCTTCTTACTCTTTCTTTATAAAAAACGTTGTGCCACACTAGGATTTCTCCTGTATCGTGGATACGTTTACAGACACAAATCAAATCTTCACACGCACAAACATCCAGACCCGGAACAACTATCTGTAGGCCATACAAATATTTGTTCCGTGCGGGAATCGAACCCACAACCCGTAGCGCAGAAGCTGATCGCTCAGCCACTGCACCAAACGTATCGTCATATAGCCTAGGGACTAGAATTGCCCAGAGAGGTTATAAAATAAAGCTACAAAAAAATCAGGGTGGTCAAAGAGGAACTAGCGTCAGAGTTATCACTACGTGTCACTAAAGACTTTTTGAATATTATTTTTTTGGACAATTGCTGAACGAATGTCGTCACTAACACCACAGGTTATGCGCAAAGGAATCTTCGAGTAAGAAACTAGATCACCGCGGGCGCAATAACCAAATCGAAAACCGAAAGACACTCGTATAAAGCTTAACTCAGAGAACGACGATGAACTCCTTATACGTGACAACTTTAAGGACAGGCGAAGAGAAGATAGTCATTAATAAAAAAACAAATGCGGGTAGTGTTTTTTTTTTTACAGTTAAATCTTGTGTACTCATCTACCCACTACCACACTACGATCAAAGATCTAGTCGAAAACAAAATGTAGAGAAGACAATTTAATAAAAAAAAGCGGGTATTTTTTTTAAAGTTAAATCTTGTGTACTCATCTACCCACTACCACACTACGATCAAAGATCTATTCCAAAACAAAATGTAGGTATGATTGAAAGATATTTTTAACATAGCTGTCATAGAGTATAGTTTTTGATGTGAAACATCTAATGCGACGGTACCGGTGTGAGAGCGGCTGTTGCGTGGCGACGCTCGCGATGGCAGACTCTCGACGGCAGACCTTCGTAACTCGTCGGCTCTCTTCGGTTTGATACGGCCAGTTTTTTTTACAAAATGAGTTACGATGTTTTACATCTGCCAGTCGTACCGCGACAGATTTTTTTTTTCTTAGGATACATTGAACAGACAAACTTCTAATGACTTAAATTGCAGGTAATTGTAGGTAGAGCAACTTATGATCACCACTGATTTTAACTGCTTCGTTGGTCTAGTGGTGGCAAGCGCAACTGCTGTTCATGAGGTCCTGGGTTCGATCCCCAGGTCGGGCAGTGTTATTGGGTTTTTCCGTGTGGAATTACTCAGTAGCAGCTCGGAGATTGGATTTGTGCCCGGTTGATGGCAATAGGCTCGCCCCCTATTAAATGGGACTTAAACATAACGGCGAAATGAGGGTGTTATTATAACCTCTGCCCAACCCTTCGGGCAATAAGGCGTGAATATGATGTGAGAATCAAGTGGAATGCTAGCTTACAGTTAGGCTGGTGTCCACCAACATTAATTCTCAGGTCAAACAACTATTTACTCGAAAAATGTAGCAGTATTCGAGGTAAACGGTTGGTGAACGCCAGCCTTTATCTGGAATAATTATGTAACCATTAACCATGCATCGCAATGACCTGCCTGGTCGTGACATGTTCCCACTTCAGTGTAATAACACATGTTGACGACGCACTATCTAGGCGCACTTACGTCAGGATCACCAGGTCAGATCACATTATAAGATACACCGCTTTGTTATGAGATTTTAATTCTACAATCATATCTGAAAACACGTAGAAAGTTATCAATAGAACATAATATTATACATTTATAACAATTATCCTTGACTGGGGTGGCTTGCACTGGTCGGGTGCGCATGCACTCGAGGGACCTGTACGCACACAAGTATGCGTGTCAGCTGAGTCACAAAATAGATAAGTACAGATGTCAATCTACATACAAGTGCGCTCGAGCAACGCACACATAGACACTGCTCACGGACACGATATCTCGGACCGTTTGGGACTAGAGTGTGAGTGAGTGCGAGCGCGAGTGCCATGCGCTTGAGAGAGATAGATATACAAGGTTAGTCGGAAAGGGGGTACTAAGCCGGAAGGGTGTTAAAGTACCCATTATAATGGATAACTTTTGTTCTGCAACTCTCCCCAAAAGTCAATAGTTTAAGAGGAATAGCTGTTCAAAGATTTCATAAAAAATACGCTAAATTCTATCTATCCTCAGCTATGATCAGCTGTGTTTACATTTTAGGTCATATTTGGGGTCACGGATTAGAAGATCCATTTTCTGAATTCGTAACTAAAGCAGGGATAAAGAATTTTTGAAAAAACTAAAATAATAATCATTTTGCATTGAATTTTCTTTTGTCGAATTTTGAAAACTAACCTTGTATAGATAGAGCGACCGCCGAGCGTAGGTATGAAAAGTGAAGTACATACATGTGATTGACTTCTGTACCTATCTGTTTTGTGCCTGTACGCACACAAGGGACCTCGGACGACCATGCTGTGTGTCATACGTGATATTTTCGCTTTAGTAAATATGCGGTGTGTGTAATCTTTAACTATGTAGCTAGGAGGGACGTAAGTACTCGGGTACACGTGTAATCAGTTTGTGTTATAATCATGAATGCACGTTGCGTTCAGCTTTGAAACGATTCAATGATAATGTGTTGGATTATCTGTCGAATTACTTTTATAATATGTTTTTCCTGTATCTGTTGGCGACGCATAGAATTATATTGTTTGTTGTGTACCTACCTATCTATGATAAATTTGGACTAGGCCAGGGGTCGGCAACCTTTAGAGACGGAAGAGCCAAAAGTTGCAATTTACGAAATTTCACCGTTTTTAAAGAGTAACCAAAATTTTTGTTTCAATATCATATTATTTGCTTATACAGAATGTTCGGTAATTAATGGATAACCTTGAAATGGCGTATAGCAGAACTAATTAACATACAAAAAGTTTTTTTAGATATGTTTACTACGTCTATCTCTCAGTCATAGTCAGTACCTATATACAAGGTTAGTCGGAAAGGGGATACTAAGCCGCGGGCCACCTTAAGTATTATTGATGACTATTTTAAAGCAAATGTTAAAATTTCTCAATTCAATAATTTTTATTTGCATCCATTAATATTTTGATTTTAGTTTTTTCAAAAACAAATCATACCTGCTTTAGTTATGAATTCAGAAAATTAAGTTTCTAATCCGTGACCCCAAATATGACCTAAATTGTAAACACAACTGATCATAGCTATGGACAGATAAATTTTAGCATATTTTTTACGAAATCTTTGAAAAGCTATTTCTCTTAAACTATTGAGTTTTGGGGAAAGTTGTAGAACAAAAGTTATCCCTTATTATGGGTACTTTAACACCCTTTCGGCTTAGTACCCCCTTTACGACTAACCTTGTATATCTCAGTCATACTATATTATAGTACTCAATTATAGATAGATTGCACGATTTTAAGGGTTTTGATAGTAAAATAATATTTTTTTGTGTATGGAACTGGAGAGCCGCAACTTTACATCGAAAGAGCCGCATGTGGCTCGCGAGTCGCAAGTTGCCGACCCCTGGACTAGGTGATCGGAGGTAATGTGTGACCATGAACAGAGAGGTCGCTTACGCACAGAATGCTTAGGGCGACAGTCGCGCTACCCCGCGGCATTGTTGTCACCTTTATATATTGTCACTTTTTTTCACTATCATGAAGCACACACATTTGCTTTCGCTCGCCTATTTTCTATAATTCATTGATCTTGGCTGTTTTCCTTATCCTTCGCTTACATTAGTATTATATGGCTTGCTTTCTTCCTAGCGAGAAGAACAAGCACACAAGGACGATTCTGCCTATCCTTTTGACATAAATATTTGATATCTGAGACATGGATTCTAAACTGCGACCCGCGACTGCTGATCGTGAGGTCCAGGGTTCGATTCCCAGGTCGGGCCAAGTGTTATTGGGTTTTTCCGTGTGGAATTCCTCAGTAGCAGTCCGGTCTTTGGATTTGTGCCTGGTTGATGGCAATAGGCTCGCCCCCTATTATATGGGACTTAACATAACGGCTAAATGAGGGTGTTACTTTACACCTCTGCCCAACCCATCGGAGAATACAGGCGTGATGTTATGTTATGGATTCAAATCCCCGGCTTCTGAAACGCTGATCAATGCAAAAATTAACTAACCAGCTGTCACATCTCCTCATATCAAGCAATGTGATTGGTTGTTAGTATTTTGGTCGTCAAGGTATTATACAGGTACACACACACATTTTACAATGGTCATGTTTAACAATGATACATAATATTGTGGGAGGCTGGTGCCTAAGTTAGGCTCGTGGCCTGTGCTTCAGGACACCAAGATCCCACCCCTTTACATGAGATTTGACAACAGTTTAATTAGATCAGACTTTCTGACCTCCAGGGTCGTGGAGGGTGGTCTATTCTTTGCCGGGAAAAGAACCATGTGGCCAATTTAAGTATTAATAGAAAAAGGTTGGCTTCGCCGTCTCCTGGCAGATGTGAAACATCGGACCTCATTTTGTAAAAAATCGCGTGAAGAAAGGGGACTGGCCGAATCAAACCGAAGAGAGCCGACGAGTTACGAGGTTCTGCCATCGCCACGCAATAGCCGTACCGCTACATTAGATGTTTCACATCAAAAACAACATACAGTCGACTTTCGGTAAGTTGAAACTCGTTAATTTGAATCTCTCGATAATATGATTTTTTCCCGGTCCCTTGTTGTGTTTGTTTGTTTACATACATGTACAGACCGGTCGATTCAGGAGTGAGTTTGCAGTTCTCATCGCTCACTCAACAGAAAATTACGGACTACTTTTCAGTAAATAATAATTCTTTGTGATTAATAATTGTTCGGATGTTTAAAATAGGTAATAAATCTCGAATCTTGGTCAAATTTTTGTTATTTTGAACTCTTGGTGATTTGAAAATTTTCCCTGGTCCCTTGAATTTAGGGTTGCCGTCCGTTCGGGTTTCCCCGGATTTGTCCTAGTTTATATTATATATATCCGGGGAGCGTCCGAGCGGGGCTCTATTTGTAGTCCGGATTTAAAATTTAAAGTCTTGGGCCGCCCGCGACGCATTTGTGTGTCGTGTTTTTTTATTACACTATGTTTAAAAAATCCTGTTGACATGTCCGGGTTCTGGGCTCTAAAATCCGGGGTTTTCACGCGTCGTGTCCTGGTTGCCAAATTTTAGAGCTGGCAACCCTGCTTGAGTTTCAACTTATCGAGAGTTGACTGTAGTTAGATAAAATAAAACACGGTACATAATCTACACGCTTTACTATAAATCTGAATGTCACACTTATTTTACAACCGTGGCGTACAAACTCACAATAAATAACTACTTTATAACCGACACAGATCAAAACGTTTACAAAAACAGGCACCGACATAAATAATGTAAATACAATATATTTACAAAACTATTAATATTAACATCGACATTATTAACAAAAACAAATATTAAGTTTTATTGGACTACAGTTTTAATTAGGTACCTCAGGGATATAAAATCAAAGGCAGCTACGTCCATGATTGATTCAGATCAGGGATGTCGCGGATATTCGCACCCGCAAATGCGGAGCCTCCGCATCGATTTGGACATCTGCATCCACATCCGCAATAATCGATGCGGATGCAGACGCAGCGTAGGTCGCGACAAGAGAGAAATTGGGTGGGGCTTGCGAATGGCGCGTGCCGTGAGCATGTGCTGATTGACCAATAGGAGCGAAGATTTCGGTGACAAGATCCGACTATAAATGGTGGAGCGTTCATCGAGGAGAATTAAAAATATTTTCAACAATAGCACGCAGATTTTTATTGCCACCACCAGCCAGTGTTCCCAGTGAACAGTTGTTCAGTAAAGCGGGTTTAATTTATGAACCTCTGCAAAATAGACTTGAACCTGAAAAGGCGGCGATATTACTTGTTATTAATTAATACAAGGTTAGTCGAAAGGGGTACTAAGCTGAAAGGGTGTTAATGTACCCATAATAATGGATCACATTTCTTCTACAACTTTCCCCAAAAGTCAATAGTTTAAGAGAAATACCTGATCAAAGATTTCATAAAAAATACGCTAAATTCTATCTGTCCTCAGCTATGTCCAGCTGTGTTTACATTTTAGGTCATATTCGGGGTCACGGGTTAGAAACTCCATTTTATGAATTCGTAACCAAACTGGCGAATTTTTGCAAAAATTCAAATAAAAATAATTTTGCATGGAAAAAATATTTATCGAATTTTAAAATTTTAATACTTTCTTTAAAACATTCATCAATGATACATTAAGTGGCCCACGGCTTAGTACCCCTTCCTGACTAACCTTGTATAATGTACCAATTTTTAACTTTAATTACTGAATATTTAATTATTTAATACAAATATTAAAGACTGCAACAAAACGATGTTTCTTAAAAAAAATCTTAAGATCTTCATCCGCAGATGTGAGCCTTCAAAAATGCGCATCCGCAAGATCCCTGTTTCAGATGAATGCAAAAAAAATGTTTGTAGACTATCGATGGTTCAAACAAGTCATTTTAAAATCTGTTTGAAAATTTGGAACCTGGAATCTGGAACCTGGCATTGGAATCAAACGCAGCTTAACCCTGTACCTATCAACGTCAAAGGCACATTAAATATGAATGGACCAATCACAGCGTCGCGATTGTGTGGCGTCACAAAGAATTTTCTTACTAGAAGTACTGAAGTTTTAATTGATTCAGGGAAGGTTTTCAAGTTTTTTGCAGTCAGATAAACGGTAATTCTTTCCATGTCCATAAAGAAAGTGAACGCCACTGTAGTTTCATCGAAAAATGAGTGATAAAAAGGAACGGATCACGGAGCAATTGAAGCAGTATAGCATAAGCATAATCAGCCCATTACTGTCCCACTGCTCGGCACGGGCCTCGAATGAGAAGGGTTTACGCCTTAGTCCACCACGTACGCTCGCGTAGTGCACGCACGCACAAGCTGTGATAGCCTAGTGAATTTGATAATTACTTATTTTAACAGTATCTAAAGGAAAACATCGTGAGGAAACCTGCAAAACTGAGAAGACTTAATAAAAATGTTTTCATTGGTGTGTGTAATCGGCCAACTCACACCTGGCCAGCTTGGTGGACTAAGGCCTAAATCCTTCTCATTAGAAGAGGCCCATGATCACCAATGGGACAGTCATGGGCTGATATGACCGCCACTCTGGCCTACTGCGGGTTGGTGGACTAAAGACACCATTGAGAACTTTTTGAGACCATTCAGATGTGCAGGAGTTGGTGTCAAAGGCAACCAATTCAAGAACTGTCTTCAGGATCAAACATAGCTTATTTATGATTCTGGATCTAAGGTCGGTATTAATAAAGAGCTCTCATTTGAGAGATCCCTCGTTAAGGATAGTTTTAGGATGACTTGGGGGGTATTAAAAAAAATCTGACGTATGGAATTCTATATTTTTTATGGTAGCTGCTGTTGGAACATCTCTCAAACCATCATCAACCTCCTGCCAACTTAATTGGGGTCGGCGCAGTATGTCTTCTTCTTCCATACATACAATATTTGTATGGCCTACAGATTGCTGTTTCGGGTCTGGGCATTTGTGTATGTGAAAATTTGTGTCTGTAAACGTACCCACAATACAGGAGAAATCCTAGTGTGGGACAAAGTTTTTTTTTTAACGCAAAAAACGAAACGTATATCTCTATTAGCCGTCATCTTAGCAGTCACCTTTCCAGCCATATAATCTTTCACACTATCCATCCATCGTTTCTTTGGTCTTCCTCTACTCTTATATCTCTTAAATGAGAGCTGTCTATTAATACGGACCGTAGACAGCTTAAATAAAATGTTTTCATTAAATTGCAGTCTAATCTATAATCCAATCGAGTTGACGTGTCATTATAAAAAATATATATTAAAGAACGATTTAGCGTTCAGACATCCAAGAGGGAACAAATAGTAGATCTACATTTTGTGGCCTTGTCCTATTTATAGCTTTTCGCCTTTGATTATATACCCCTATAAATTAAGGTTATATGGTTACGAAGGGATTAATTGGGACTAAGAATTTTTTTAGCTAGATACTTTTCATTCGTTTATGAAGTTTGAAATGTAAATCTCTATTAGCTGGTTCACACGGTTCGATTTTAGTTGATCAACAAAAGTTGAAACGTTTTGTTCCTTCATCTTCCTGCCCTGGTCCCAAGTTACTTGGGGTCGGCGCAATATGTTTTTCTCTTCCACTCTTCCCTGTCAGCCGTCTCATTATCATTTACTCCCTTATCTTTCATATCCTCCCTCACACAATCCATCCATCTTTTCTTAGGTCTCCCTCTCCCCCTCCATCCATCAACATTCATATTCATCACTCTCTTAGTCACATGTGTTTCATCCCTCGTTTTGTTCCTTCAAATTGATTCAATTAGATTGAAAGTCTATTCAGACGATTCAAATCACATGCGATTTAGCAAAAACTAGAATCGAATCGTGTGAACCTGGTATAAGATATTGAAAGTCAGACCCGCTACCAGCCATGCTGACTGCCTAATCTCTTCACTACGGCATGAGTTATTCTCATATAGCTAGTGCGGTAATGAGAGAAGAAGAAAACGACGTTTTCGAGACCAAAGACTGATCAATGAAAACGCAGACCAGAGACTCACAGTAGATGAAAATAAAAATGCTTTCTTTCCTAAATCCCAATTAGTTTCGCAGTGCCCAAATTACTTCGTAAGCAATGGAATTTAACTTTCAATATTTTTGTGTTTATATGCTGTAGTGTTTTTTAAATGAATTATTTATTTTTTGACAATCAGAACAGCACTAAAAGATTCGGAACACATTGTAGCGCTAGAGGTTTCTCGTGACGAGATTTTAAACAAAACATATTGGAAAGTGAGCAAAAACCTCTTGAAAGAAAGCAGGTACTGGTGAAGCTATCGCCATATTGCAACTTTAATAAAAATATTTTTTTTGATACATTTTACATTTATCCAAGATAGCAAATATGCTGTCGGAATACAGGTCATGTCCTGTTACGCCTCACCCGACGTGCCACGTACGCACTACTCAAAGATATACCTCGACGAGGTCCGTTACCGCGCACTGTGTGACGTCATCTGCTCTCCGGGGGCCCGCACAGCAGCAATTGGTCGTATTTCTTCATCTGTCGTGATGCCACGTCGATGTCGACGTCCGTCAGGTAATACGCCTCGAAGTTTGATAGCGGACGCAGAATTGAGTATAGACGTTCAGCGTATTTTCTATGAAGATAATAGTTGGTTGAGAAATGTTATATAGGTAACTAGCGGCCCGACCCGGCTTCGCACAGGTGGACATTTTTCCCGTTTTTGCAACATTTTTCATTTATGCTCCGCTCCTATTGGTTGTAGCGTGATGTTATATAGCCTATAACCTTCCTCGATAAATGGACTATCCAACACAAAAAGAATTTTTCAATTCCAACCAGTAGTTTCTGAGATTAGCGCGTTCAAACAAACAAACTCTTCAGCTTTATAATATTAGTATAGATAAATCACGCCTGTATTCCTCGAAGGGTTGGGCAGAGGTGTATAGTAACACCCTCATTTCGCCGTAATGTTTAAGTCCCGTGGAATAGGAGGCGAGTCTATTGCCATCAACCGGGCACAAATCTGAACTCCGGGCTGCTACTGTGGAATTCCACACAGAAAAACCCAATAACACTTTGCCCGATCTGTGGGATCGAATCGAGGACCAGCATTTACGCTTGCCGCCACTAGACCAACGAGGCAGTTTACCTACCTACTTTTATTTGTTAGTAAATGAGAATTCGGGCCATGGTTAATACTTAAGGGAGTTAGTCTTGTCTTAGGCATATATTTAATTAATCAAATTAATTAAGTAACACTAATTTCTCACCATACCTGGCGTCTGTACTCTTATCATCGAGCAGCGCGGCGAGCGATCGCAGAGCGTGCTTGCGTGCGCAGGCGGCGCTAGGGGGGCGCGCGCGCAGCAAGTCCCGCCCTCCGCCTCCCAGCGCGCAGCAAACTACTAGCAGACGGGCTGCTGCGCAACGGACAAGTGCACTCTTGTGACTAGAGACAAATAGAAAGAAAAAAGGTTAAATATAAACTTAACGAACTTAAGGATTGTTCAACGATTCAGCGATTGTTCAACGATTTAAGGATTGTTCAACGATTCAACGAATGTCTCTTTTCTACCTAGCGGGTGTATATGAAGAAATTTCGTATACATAATTCGGTAAAATATAATATTAGTCATATACTCGTATTCACCATAATACGAAGTTTTATATCAAACTAGCAGCGTGTATTGCTACGCTTAAGTAAAAAGTTTTAAAATATCCCAATGGTAGTAAATGGTATTTAGGTGTAGTTTTGGAAAACCGATGAATAAGTATTTCTTTATTTACTTTAAAGAGTGTTTGTATTAAGTTTCACCCAGGAAAGAACATTTTTAATACATACTTTATCACTTCACGACACAGCTACGGGCTACGGCCTACGGGCTACGAGCTACGGGCTATATGCTACGGTTATCTACGAGCACTTTTTCCTTTTTTGGAAGAGGCCTATGGCTTGCAGCATCCTGCAACTGTCCCGAATACTCCGAATACTCACCAAGCACCGTGAATACATAATGCAGTGACTGCATGACTCAAGTCCACACTGCAAACGATGTCGTCCAACGCAACGTTGGCGGCTCGTCTGACAGGACGACTGAAGCTACCCGTCTTGATCAGCAGGATTGTCACCGCTTCGTAGAAGTCCTGCAATAAAATATCACTATGACTGTGAGATGGAGTTTAACATTCTGTAATGAAGAAGAGCTTGCGAAGCTCTCGGATGTGGTGAAGATCTGCAATTAATTACGGTAATTCCGGTATTTTTGATAGCAATTTGGACTCACGACCCACGATTTTACTGGTAAGAGAGCTTGTGCGTGCACTGCGTTTGATCTGAATCTGAGAGAATACAATTTGAGGAAACTCGGCTGCAAATCTATGAAATTCGATTTGGATATAATGCACAAGCGTTCATACAAATAGAGGTCATCACTCACTTTAATAATAATAATCATTTATTTCAGATAAATCCATTATATGTGTAAGTAACAATTTGCTTACGTATTAGTGTTAGTAGAATTAAATTATTAAATAAACTCAGTGTGGAGTTGCATCCATCTCCGCATCATGGGTGTCTCCCAACGATCATAACAATTATTATATCGTAAGTATTATATAATACTATGTATATATATGTATGTATGTATGTAGGTATTGATTATTAATATATATTTATGTATGTTAAGTTTATTTAATATATTCGTATAATTTATAAGTGTAAATATTATTTTTCAAATGTTTCACAGTAAGCTTTGTTTATTTTTAATTTGGTATTGCCTCACATGCACAACACTACTTAGTGCACCTACCATGTTTTTTTTGTCTGCACCACCCTAAGGTCGACTGGTAGAAAATGCCTAAGGCATTAAGTCCGCCTTTGTACAAACTTTGTGCGAAAGTATAAATAAATAAATAAATAACAGCAAGGCTCTGACACAGCAAATAGCTTGTCATACAGGTTAGGGCCTTATATCGTATGTATTAAAGTAAATTTCATAGTGGTCTGTAGCGGCAAGCACGCTAGTCGCGAGCCGTCAGCTATTTGATCTTGTCATTATAAAATTTACTTTAATGCACACAATTTAAAGCCCTTACTTGAATGGCAAGTTATTTGTGGCAAATGTTGTTATAGTGAGTGTAGATCTTAGTACTACAGCTTTTTCGGATCATATTTTCTCGGATTCGGATCTGAAGCAGTGCACAAATACTCTAACAGTTTCGATGGTGGTACAAATGCCTGAACCCTATATTATGTTGGTCGGCCATATAAAGCTTTTATATACATACCGGTTTTTTTGTGTAATTGGTGTTCTTCAGTATCGTGGCGAGAGTGGTGCACGCGTCACGGGCCACTTGCGTTCTTGGTGATTCGACATGCGTGGTTACCTTTATAGAAATTATTAATTAGGTAAATTATTTGAAATTATGTAATTAATTAATCCTATTTCTGCTCTTAAGAGTGCGCATGCCGCCAAGAGAAAGAGCCGGTGAGCACGGCCAATAAGTTTGCTATTTCACCGAGCGCAGTGTGAGAAAGAGATAGACGCATTAATGAGCAGTTAGAAGCTAGTGCACACTCCCGTATTGTATTACGATGCTAGATAAAGCACACAGTCACAGACAAAACCGAAAAAGGGCGCGCTTAAAATATTAAGAGTCTTTTGGGAAAAGGGTTCTTATTAGAAAACCACTGAATGTTTTTATGCAACATAAAGTAACTTGAACTTCCGAATAAAAAACTATGTCTATTGCTAAATTATTTTGAGGTTTTCATACTCCTAATAACATTAATTGAGGTCTAAATTTGCGACAAAATAAGGGTTAAAATATCTTTGGAAGCTCGTAACTTCTAAATCAATATTTAGTTTACTGTTCTATTTAGCTATAAACCCAGGTAATGACGAGACTGATCCATATCACGCTTAGTTGAGGGTGTTTATCATTAAACAATGAAGTTATCAACTTTCTTCGTTTGTATGGAGAAATAAGCGCTTGCGCGCCCTTAAAAGTTGCGATCTTAAGAAATAGAAATTACAAGAACCTACTGTCGTGCCATGCGCAGTTGCCGTAGGCAATTCTCACACAATCCATGTGAATATTAAAGAGCGCATGTGGAAATTGGCTTTCACAAATGATAATTCCATGTCTAGTTGTGAGGAGTACTTAGTTTCTAAAATACAACAAATAATGGTTACTTGTCTTATTAGGTCTGCAATTCTGTGTTCTGCAATGATGCCCCAAAACTTCTCCATCACGCGAGGAAGGTCGGCTAAAGCATCTACCACTTCAAACCTATAAATAATGATATTTTATAATAAATTAGATTTTAGCCTTTAGGCCGAAAACTGCCTCGTTGGTCTAGTGGTGACAAGTGCGACTGCTGATCGTGAGGTCCTGGGCTCGATTCCCAGATCGGGCAAAGATTATTGGGTTTTTCCGTGTGGAATTCCTCAGTAGCAGCCCGAAGTTTGGGTTTGTGCCCGGTTGATGGCAATAGGCTTGCCCTCTATTACATGGGACTTAAACATAGCGGCGAAATAAGGGTGTTACTGCTATACATCTCTGCCCAACCCTTCGGGGAATACAGGCGTGATGTTATATTATGTTAGAATTTGGCTAAGAGTGTCTAACAAAATTATAATAAATCTAAAATCATTCAGTAATATTGTGAGCAATGTGATTCAATGACAATATAACGTTTTATTAAAGTGACTTGGGCCATATTCAAAACCACATGATCAAAAACCATCATTATTGTAATAAATTTGAAAGTTACTAATGTAGGTATAGATTTTAGTAAACCTCGATATTCATGAGGTATTTTAGTAAAACTCGATATTCATGAGGTATTTTAGTAAAACTCGATATTCATGAGGTATTTTAGTAAAACTCGATATTCATGAGGTATTTTAGTAAAACTCGATATTCATGAGGTATTTTGCTACATTATAACCTACAATTTTATTAAGTTTATGTTCCATACTAATTTTCAAATAAAGGGAGCTCGTGGCTAATTACCAACCGCGCGAATCATACGATTTGCGAAGTTAAGCTGCGCTTGCCGCAGTCGGTCCCTAGACGGGGGTGACCGTTCGTTACACATCGAGACCCCTCCGTGCCTCGGTGAGCGCGGTAAACAGTCGGTCCCGGTTGTCTTACGAATACCTATGACAGTCGTTATGGGAAGTCCTGAAAGTCTGACAACCGGTCTAACTTTAGGATATCAGCATTGCCCACTAACTGGGTTGCGGAGGTCTGATGGGAGTCGCTCTGTGTAAAATACTTGTATTCAGCCGCATCTGGTTAGACCGGAAGCTGACCCCAACATAGTTGGGGAAAGGCTTGGCAAAACTTACTTTCGAACTGCTTGAAAAGAAGTCGGTTAATAAAATAAGGTTGATTTCATTTTAAAATTCGTATAGTCCATTTGGTAGTCCATATTTGTGGAACTGACTCTACTCACCAAGAATGCGAGCGCAGTTTCTTCAGTAACTCCACGCACATTAGTTCACATCCTCGCTCTGTGGTGTCCACCATTCTGCTGTCCTCTCGAGAGCCTATGCTGGGGGAACAGCTTCTGCAGCTGTCTGACCCACTACTTAAATAAAATGTTCATATTATTTAAGCTTTTGCGCGAGGCACTCGTTTGCCGCGGTGAATTTCATCTATTTGCTAAATAAAAGCGACGTTGACGTTTTGGCGTGATTGTTATGTAATTAGGAAAATTATGATTGTTAGCGGTGTCTATAAGATCGCCTCCAACGATTCATATGCTACGATAGAACGAAGAGTACGTTGGGATAAGGGGATTTTCTGCAGGGCCAGGCTACCTAACCAACGGACCTTAGGTAGGTACTGTTATTTTTTTTATTTTTTTTCTTTTCCTTTTTTTTTACACGCCACCAATCTCAATCTTCTCAGCGTGTCTCAAGTCAACTGCTGAACATATGCGTTTACCAGGAGGTACCGCAGGGCTAGATTCTCGCACTGGCGAATTCGCAGCCCGTCATTACTGCCGTACGTTTTCTAAAAGGCCGTTAAGTGACATTTTGTCGAATCTGACTTTTATAAACATAACATAACATCACGCCTTGTATATCCCGAAGGGTTCGGCAGAGGTGTTTTTAGTACAACTTCGTTTCGCCTGTTATGTTTAAGTCCCATGTAATAGGGGGCGAGCCTATTGCCATTAACCGGGCACAAATCCAGACTCCGGGCTGCTACTGAGAAATTCGAAATGGAAAAACCCAATAACACTGCCTGACCTGGGGATCGAACCCAGGACCCTATGCTCTGCAGTCGCGCTTGCGGCCACTAGACCAACAAGGTAGTCAATCTGAGTTTTATATACTACGTAAAAGCGCAACTTTTTATCTATCTATCAGTCTGGTTCATATTTTTCTATACCTTGGTCAGTTACGAGATCCAGGGACTACTTACAGGGCTGTCTACATAATTTTTGGGATTGTACAATCCTGAAATACGGTTAACTCACACATAAACCGAAATTTTAAAAACAATGTTGGTCTCGTAACTCATTAAATATTATTATATACTATGTAAGCTTAAAAGCTTATGTAAGCTTATTTGTCTTGGTATGGGCATGTGCTGAGGAGGGATGAAACATATGTGACTAAGAGAGTGATGAATATGAATGTTGATGGATGGAGGGGGAGAGGGAGACCTAAGAAAAGATGTATGGATTGTGTGAGGGAGGATATGAAAGATAAGGGAGTAAATGATAATGAGACGGCTGACAGGGAAGAGTGGAAGAGAAAAACATATTGCGCCGACCCCAAGTAACTTGGGACCAGGGCAGGAGATACATGTAAGCTTAAAAGTAGCCCAATAATTTGGTATAACAAAACATCTGTACCTATGTCTTCAGAACTTCTAGACAACATTTTCCTATTTTTCGCTCATTACCTACTCAAATTGAGGTTTACACACTTAACGGTCTTTTAGAAATCGGACGTTAGATTGACTATACAGGCTGAAAACGAAATCATGTAATTCCTTCAAACCTCGTGATGCACTACTGACATAGATTGACCCTGCATGGGAAACTTTAGGAGTCAGTAAAAAAAAAATACAAGAAGTAAACGTGTGTTCTTAACGTCAGGCATTTTAACGCCCTGAGAGAATTGCGCGGTATCGCTCGCGGCGCGGTCATTTAACACGGGGTTCTAAAATGCCTCACGTTAAGAACACACATGCTGGTGGTGCCGAATGCGCGCACTAATCTGCTGGGGCGCGCACCGCTGACTCGTGCGCTGCGCACTCTCAACACGGTGGCGGATACCATAGATATATTCACCTGTACACTGGGTGAGTTCACAAGGGCCACATGCTGTGTAGCATGTAAGGTGTAATTAAGTATATTTTAAGTTACTTTGTCGCATCAGATTCATTATCTGTAATGGCCAAGGAAACATGTCATGTGATAAATAAAAAAATAAAAAATGTTTATTTCTTGTATTTTTTTTATTGTATCCAAATGTATCTCAGGGTTAATCTATGTCAGCAGTACATCACGAGGTTTGAAGGAATTACATGATTTTGTTTACACCTTGTATAGGCTATTCCGTCAACTGTGGGTCGTCAGCGCCGCAGCGACACAGTGCACGTCGCACAGTGATCAATTATTAAAAGTTAGCGTCCCATAATTATTTTTGGTCAATATATCAGTAGTTGGAAAAATCATTTTATTAAGACTTGATGGTAAGTTGTTTACATTATACTAAAACATCAACATTATGCAGTCAGTAGTTTAATAGATATGCCATTTTAAAGTTATCTCGAAAGCAAAACTATTATAACAAGACTGATTTATCGTTGTTTTGCGCTCCTATTCAAGTTAAGTTGGTTATGTTATCAGTGTAACCTGTGAATTGAAAAAAATTGTGCACATTAAGGAAGGTCTGTACTTTTTATTTGTATATAAACAAAAAATAAAATAGATCGATTTATATTATTAAAAAATATATATATATTAACGTACTGATATTTACTAACTTTTCTAAGTTTGAACTGTGTTACGTTTAAAAGTACAAATTAGTACACTATCATTTCAATTCCATTATACAGCAGGGACTATTATTAGCTTTATAAAAATATGCATTTTTTTACCGGTGGTTGCCGGTTTCTATAGTAAAAAAGTGTTTTTTTAGGTAACGGTGCCTCGATAAAAAATATTGATTTATTCAATATTTTGTCATTACATTTTTTTAAAAATTTATTTATTCATTCAGTAGTAGGTGGGTACACTTAATTTTTTATAATATAAGTTGGTGCAAACATAAACTCATTAGAGTTTTACCGTGCACCAGATGTTGTGTTAGATGAGGAGTGATATAACAAACTACATAAAATATTAATTATTATCAAGTTAAATTACATGAAAACGATTTTTCGATACTATTTAATGTTATAAATATACCTTTAATTCACGATTTCACTATTTAATAATTTCGTCCCCCTAACTTTTGAAAATTGATCACTGTGCGTCGCCACAAAACAGATAGATACAGAAGTCAATCTACATACAAGTGCGCTCGAGCAATGCACACATAGACACTGCTCACGGACACGATATCTCGGACTGTTTGGGACTATAGTGCGAGTGAGTGCGAGCGCGAGTGCTATGCGCTTGAGAGAGACAGATATATAGATAGAGCGACCGCCGAGCGTAGGTATGAAAAGTGAAGTACATAATGTGATTGACTTCTGTACCTATCTGTTTTGTGACGACGCGCATGAGTTTATGTTAGGGACGAAAGAGATTCTGAGCCACTTACTGCATGTACTTAGAATGAGCCGAATTGTGCCGAGTTCTGTGGCTCATCTTCAGTTCTTTGATTTTATCCTTTATACTGATGGGGCACGTAGATTCCAATGTCAGTATTTCTATTCTGGACGCTTTCGCTACTTGGTGGTCGGATTTGCTGATGTTGTTCGTGACGAATCCCTCAATGTGGATGGGAGGCAGTTGGACTGTAGCATGTGATATTCTCTCAGACTCTGGGTATTCAGTTTTTTGATATTACAGTAAATGACAACCATTATACCTACCTTATTAGATTCTAGAAAAAATCTCATTATGTGCTAACTTCTGGTATTTTTGAGTTTTGAATCAATTGAATTACGGCCGATATTAATATCCAATCTCAATCTATACTAATATTATAAAGCTGAAGAGTTTGTTTGTTTGTTTTAACGCGCTAATCTCAGGAACTACTGGTTGGAATTGAAAAAATATTTTTGTGTTGGATAGTCCATTTATCGAGGAAGGTTATAGGCTATATAAAATCACGCTACGACCAATAGGAGCGGAGCATAAATGAAAAATGTTGCAAAAACGGGAAAAATGTCTACCCGTGCGAAGCCGGGACAGGCCGCTTGTCTAAAATGTACGTATTAACGTACAGTACCCGGCAGTAAATATTACTCATCGATCTTTAGAAAGAGATAATCGGCTAGCTTCGGCTTCGTAGAGCGTCGTCTCTGTCACTCATACCTATGTGACGTTTTGTCGCTTCGTGGGACAGAGATGACGCTCTATAAAGTCGAAGCTAGCCAATATCTCATTCTAAAGCTCGATCTGCAATATTTACTACCGGGTACTATAAGTTTTTGACATTACTCCTATTAAATTTCTGTCCAAAATCTACTTCAATCAAGAGATTTTGGATTCGGGTCGGTTACATTACTACCGGCTGTTTATGTCAAAGAAGCATTGGAGCCTATACACGAGCGTGCATTTGTGTCACATTATATTCAACCAAAACCCGAAGCTGTCGGTTGAGAGTAGGTAAGCCCCCTGATGACAAACACCTAATTCCACAAAGAATAAAATTCTTCTTCTGAAATGGTTGCATGTTTATAAGTATATTACTTAAATTTTAAAGGTCTGCCCAGTGATTGTAGACGTGGAATATTTTATGTCGACACTCTATACAGGGTGTAAGCAAAATCATGTAATTCCTTCACACCTCGTGATGTACTGCTGACATAGATTAACCCTGAACGGGATATTTTGGAATTAATAAAAAGAAAACAAGAAGTAAACATATATTCTTAGCGTGAGGCATTTTAGCGCCCCGAGTTAAATGGCCGCGCGGCGATCGATGGCCGCGAAATTCGCTCGGGGCGCTAAAATCCCTCACGTTAAGAACACCATGTTTACTTCTCGTATTTTTTTTATTTATTCTAAACGTATCCCAAGGTTCAATCTATTTCAGCAGTAGGTACATCACGAGGTTTGAAGGAATTACATGATTTTGTTTACAACCTGTATTATTATGTACTGGAAACAGTTCTTTCAGTGCCATGTTTACCCAAAAAGAAACTACCCAAGATTAAAAAGTTATAAAGACTATTCTCTTGAAAGTGCTCTCTTGTAAAACTGCGACTTTGCACATAGGTCGATATGCGTAAGAAGTATCGATGTGAATATATGGTGATTTTAATTCACTCGTAACCTTTCAGGAGGTGAAAGTGCTCATGATTATAAACAACTTTCACTATGGAATCAACTATGAAATAGCAAAAAAAATCTTTTTCATCGTCAAATTTTCATCGGTAAATATTGCATTTTAGTATGAAACAGCTCATTTTTTTTCGATATTTCAGAGTTGGTCTCATATTGAAAGTTGCTCGTAATCGTGAGTATTTTCACGACCTTAAAGGTTAACAGTGAATTAAGAATCACCGTGTATAAAGCTACTATTATTAGCTATAGGAATAAGATTCTTATTCCCATAGCCATCTTTACTTACCACTCCGTCCATAAATATTTGGACTTTCCCCCGATGCCAGATCCTTGGTTGCAATCTCCCACCTATCGAAAATCCTCTCCTTCCGTTCTTCGTGAACACACGGTAGGTTGCCAGTCCCAGTCACCAATTTATTTTGATTTACAGAAAACAGAAAATTCAAGTTGCCACTCTCTGAACAATTGGAATTGCTCTGAATGGGAGGCAGTTTAAAGCCCTTAGAGTCCTTGCTGTCAGCTTTTGGGAATAGTTTAACTTTTATTCCAGCATTATTTGTAAACAAAACATCCTTGTCTTCTTCATTTGAACTTGTGGCGTCATCGGCAGCTGCAACAGCTGTTATGTCTACAACACTACCTTTCTTTACAACTGACTCCTCTGACAAAGGAGTTAAGTAACTAAAATGTTTTTTTTCATGGTCGGAAGCTGTGTGCATTCGGAACTCCATACTTTCCGATAATTTATTGTAGAGTTCGGCAACGTCAGTATCAACAGATGTCGGCGTATCGCTGCTATCAGTTCGGTCGTTACTTCTACTGTCTTTACGTTTAAGTTCAATGAGCGAATCTTCTTCTATATCAGTGATATCTGGTGATTGTTCGAATTCGCTTGTATTGTCATACTCGATTTGATTTTCACACAATATGTTATCTGTATAATCGTCATTTACTATTTTTATAATTTTGTCATTCGAACTGTTTTCACTGATACAGTCATCGGTTTTCTTTGAGGAAACGTCGTCGAGCGGAATGGGAAATATCTGTTCACAAGTTATGTTATGATGACAGTTACTGTTGTCGCCAGAAGCACTTATGGTTTCATTTCTGGTAAAGCTTTGTGTTGCACCCGACACTTCTATTCTGTACTCCACAGTTTTGTTCTGTGTTATCGATATGAATGAGGTTTGTGTCTCTAATGTTTTACTGCTGAGAGGTTTCCTCACGGCGCCATCACTTTCAGCTAGCTCTAAGATGGTTTTGCTGGTTTGGGTGAATATTTCTTGGGCGGTTATGGAGCATTTATTGAAAATTGTTGAGGAAGTTCTCCTGATTTCCCTCTCAACCTCAAATTGCGCGTCTTTGTTGATTAGTACCGGCTTGGCAGGTCTGTCTTTCACGTTAATAATGCTTACGTTGCTTTGTAGACCGGAGGATTCACTATCTTCGCTGTCCCACTCTAAAATATATGTCTCCATTCCTGAGGAGTTGAGTTTCTCGGAGCTACTGTCGGTGAAGTCTATTGAGTACATGTTCGACACGGCTACACTTTTTTGTGATTCTGTAAGCTTTACATCACCTACAACATCTTCTATTTCATCATCCTAAAAAAATATTAAGAGATCGCTAAATTGTTTCATTACTATTTTTAATAATTTTAGACATCTTTGTTTGGCCTTCGAATAACACACCAGCCTTACTACTATGCAAAGTTTAGCGATGGCAAGCACTGTCACTGATGCTATACGAACATAAAAGCTTTTATTTTCTTAATAGATACATATCTGCAGAGGTAGTTCGGGTGTTAACAATAAATACTATCGCAGCTAGGGCTCATTGTGATCAATGCAGCTCAGCTTTGATGTCTGAGCAAGTTGCAGAACCATTCCTACTTGTAAACTTTACCATAGGGTATGTAACTTGAAATTCAGCGTATCAATTATACTTGAATTATATACTTACCATATTTGAACAATTTAGAACAAAAATAATATAAATTCTAACACCCGCCACTAGTAGAACCACATAAACGAGTACTCCTATGTATTTACAAATATTTCAGTGCAATTCTGACAGGCCATGACAACTTTGAACTGAGAAACTGTCACTTCATGTTTTGTTCAATTTTCGAAAACTGGGGTAATCAGCAGAGATCGGATAATCAGATACATATTTATATACCTAATATAAAGTTAATTTTTGTTTATTTGGGAAGTATGTTTACAAGAGATGTTAAGATTGACGAAGATGTGGAAAGGAGAGCAAATGCGGGAAATAAAGTAAATGGTGCTATGCATGCGGTTGTGGCTAGCAAGTCGATGTCCATAAAGGCACGGCTGGCTGTCCATAATGGTGTGCTGGTACCTACGCTTATGTATGGGAGTGAATGTCGGTCGTGGCAGAAGAGGCATGAAAGTAGAATAAATGTACTAATAATAACTAATACTTCCTCTTAGCCTTTTCCCAATTATCTTGGGGTCAGCTTCCAGTCTAACCAGATGCGGCTGAATACCAGTATTTTACACGGAGCGACTGCCATCAGACCTCCGCAACCCAGTAACTGGGCAATGCCGATATCCTAAGGTTAAACCGTTTGTCAGACTTTCGGGCTTCTGACTACCCGTAACGACTGTCATAGGTATTCGTATGACACCCGGGACCGACGGCTTAACGTGCTCTCCGAGGCACGGAGGGGTCTCGATGTGTAACAAATGGTCACCCATCCACGGACTGACCGCGGCAAGCGCAGCTTAACCTCGCAAATCTTACGATCGGCGCGGTTGTTATTTAGCCACGAGCCCCTTATAATAATAAGTAATAGTAACTAATAATGTACTAAACTAAAATGCACACAATATTAGTAATTCTGTTGGGTAACTAGTTCAGTGATTTATTAAAATTAAATTACAATGTGACGATTTTTACTGGGGCCCCATCCAATACATTTGCCTCAGGCCTCTGATGGTATAGTAACGGCACTGACCTTGGCCACCTTTTCCTATCTTTTTGATGTGAAACATCTAATACGCCGATAGGTACGGTTGAGAGCGGCTGTTGCGTGGCGACGGTCGCGATGGCAGACACACGACGGCAGACGTTCGTAACTTGTCGGCTCTCTTCGGTTTGATTCGGCCAGTTTTTTTTTACAAAATGAGTTTCAATGCTCTACATCTGCCAGGTTTCTCGCGACAGCTTTATTTTTTTGTTATTGTGGCATGTTGCCTCGTGTCTCACTTGAAGGTATAGGTAAAAACGGAGGGCACACTACGAACACCAACTGAAAGTCAAAACATTTGGCCTTGAATATTTACTTTGGAATTCTGTCTCTTTCTAAATGGGTATAAACTAAATGTTCTATCTTTTTCTAATTCTAAGTAGAGTTACTTAGCAAAAGATAGAATATTTGGTTTCCAAAGTAAATATTTAAAGCCAAATATTTCGATTTTCAGTAGGTGTTCGTAGTAAGGTCTCCATTTTTACCTATACCTCCATGGAGTCTCATATCAAAAACCGGCCAAGTGCGAGTCGGACTCGCGCACGAAGGGTTCCGTACCATTATCTATAAAAACGGCAAAAATAAATCATGTCTGTTGTATGGGAGCCCCCTTAAATATTTATTTTATTCTGTTTTCAACTGTCTAACTATCACGGTTCATGAGATACAGCCTGGTGACAGACGGACGGACGACCAGCGGAGTCTTAGTAATAGGGTTCCGTTTTACCCTTTGGTTACGGAACCCTAAAAATCAACTCTACGTTTATTTCTATACAACATGGGCCTTTTAAATACTGTTCCAACAAAGGGCCGTAAGAGAATATTACCAGAAGTCACACTATACTTGGTGCTAGCAGCATATTGTTATTAGAACCCAGGATGCAGTTTGCCCATCTTCTCGACAATCCCTAAGTCACCTGCACAGCAGTGATAGCCTAGTTGTGTGACCGTCGGACTGCCACGTTATAGGTCTCGAGTTTGAACCCAAGGGATGCACCTCTGACTTTTCGGATTCATGTGCGTATTGTATAATTATCACTTGCTTCAAAACGGTGAAGGAAAACATTGTGAGGAAACTGGCATGCCTGAGAGATATTCCTCGACGGCATGTGGAGCCAAGTCAGAGGCCCATGGGCGGCATAAACTCTGACACCAGGTTAGTCACTAATCACACGAAAAGAAGGTTACGCAAATGTAAAAAAAATGGTATTCAGGTTGTTACAGAGTAAAATAAAACAAGGTATACATTAAAATATGTCAAATTATTTAATCCACGTCTAGTAAAGTCTCCATGTAGTAGCATAGACGCACAGTACAATATCACAACGATAGATACCCATGTTTAATAAACTCACAGTAGTTAGTATATGGAACTGTAGGCACAATACTTAGGTATAGCAGTTTGGAGAAGTTAACGCTTTCGTCCTACATTTTTTAGATAGTAGATAAACACAACAAACGAGATCCCTTCGACTTTTCAATTTAAAAAAAAAACAATATTTGTCGAGTCTGTGGTCCAATTTTACTAACAATGTTGCCAAATCACAAACGAAAAACAACCGTCTGTCAGTTTTCGTAAATAGAATCGCTTCGGTTGAGTTTATGTTAGCAAAATTGGCGCCAATTTATTCACGGAAAGAAGAAATAAAATGTAAACAACATTTGACTACTCTTAATACATATATTTTCTATAAAATCGATGAATAATTAATTCGAAACTTACTTGAATAAAAGTGTTGCAAATAGATTAACATCACACAATTTATTTTTGTTAGAATTTAATGTTATGAAATATTTTACAGAAAATATCTCTACTAAGAGTAGTCAAATCTTGTTTACATTTTATTTTTTCGTTTCCTGAATAGGGTATAGATTAGAGCAGAGTTATTAGAAAGACGAAAGCATTATTCCTCTTACAAATGTTTTCGTAGCGTAAGAACATGATGTATCGAATTAGAACTTCAATGATTTTTATTTCTTTATGATTACTAGTGAAACACAAATTCTGATCCTCCAGATTACTCTTTTAGTAAGCGCCGGGAACCTTGATATGATCGTGACCCACGCTACGAGATTTCCCAGTCTGTTGGTTAGCCTAGCAGTTCTGTATTGTGTTGATAAAACACTGCCATCGTGAAAAAGTATTTGTATTTATTTAGCCGATCAGCCGTTTTGTATCAACCAGGGTGAAATGGAAATGGAGGGGTGTGAAATAGCAATTATAATTGTATAAGGTTCATTTATGACGGTCTCCAAACACATCTCACACATCTTAGCAATAATTATGGTTTATTGTCGCTGCGCCTGCAAAATCCGCTATGTGCTAAGAAGTACTAAGAAGAAAGCAAAATAAATTATTAGAAAACGTATTTTACAGTTGCACGTGGCTTGAGAACTATTTTAAAACGGCATCAAAGACAGATTTTCAAAAAAAAACACAGCGGATTTTGCAGGCGCAGCGACGTTATGTTAACCCGAAACGGCTAAGGTATCGATAAATATTATCGATTCTTAAGAGCGCTTGTACACTGTCCGAATTCGAGAAAATACACTGCGAGGAAATTCAGATGCAAATCTAGGAAATGCGGATCGGATGCATTGACAAACGTTCATACAAATTGTTGATACTCACTGCAGCTTGATCGGGGATTGTATTTTATCGGATTTCAATCAAACATAGTGCACAAGTGCTCTTAGCCGTAATTAACTCTTCGCAAAGGCACAATACTATGCATTCTCAAATATTTCTGTTATGGTTGAGATTGACGCTCAAAAACCATTGATGTACACTCAACATCAAAAGTATGATTGCTCAGTTTCAAAATTATTTTATGAACGAAACTTGTCAATTACAAACAATTTGTTTTTGACAGAAATTCAAAATAAATCTTCGACTTTTGCTGTTGACTGTACGTACTAAAAAATACATATTTTTCACGACGGCAGCGGACTAGTTGATCTGCTAAAATTGTACCTTATTGTCAAGTACATAAGGATGATATTAGAACACACAGATAGTACAACTAGATACTTAGAATATTTGGATTTAATACTTGAAGAACACGGGAACTGCTTACTCACATATCAACGTTCCATAAAATATTATATAATAGTTATAAAACATGATAATACACTTACACAATCAACGTTTGCATGTGTGCGTGTTAATTTTAGTTTTTCATTCATTTTGACGTTAACGTTTTTTTTGTCGTACTTTTAGTAAATCTGGCAAAAATACGTGCCTACTGGGTTGAGTCATTTTTAGATAATTAATTAGTGGCTTATGTAGTTAGTTTTTAGTTATGGATAAAGATTTGTGATAGCTGTTGTCAACCAACCAGAAAAAAAGAATTCACAGTCAAAAAATTGACCGAATGTTTCTAATCTGGAGCTTTTAGCAAACTACCTTCAGTACCCGGCGGTAAATATTACACATCGATCTTCAGAAAGAGATAATCGGCTAGTTTCGGCTTCGTAGAGCGTCGTCTCTGTCACTCATACCTATGTGACGTTTTGTCGCTTCGTGCGACAGAGATGACGCTCTATAAAGTCGAAGCTAGCCAATATCTCTTTCTAAAGCTCGATGTGCAATATTTACTACCGGGTACACTACTTCAATAAAAATACCACACACACATGCCAACACTCAGATATAATATCTGTCTACATAGAACATCCTATAAGTCTGATATAAACACCATTCCAGCACAACATTTATACGATAAATACCCTTTTATATCCAAATACACACATATTATACTTACAATTTAAACACGGCACTTAATACATCGTCCAAATAATTAATTTCATTAATTTTGAATTAATAAGTTTTGACATAACATAAATAATAATAAATACACTTACGCCGCCGGCGTAGACACAAAACAGATAGGTACAGAAGTCAATCACATGTATGTACTTCACTTTTCATACCTACGCTCGGCGGTCGCTCTATCTATACCTATCTCTCTCAAGCGCATGGCACTAGCGCTCGCTCTCACTCGCACTCTAGTCCCAAACAGTCCGAGATATCGTTTCCGTGAGCAGTGTCTGTGTGCGTTGCTCGAGCGCACTTGTATGTAGATTGACTTCTGTACCTATCTGTTTTGTGGCGTAGACGTTATGATCTTTAGAGAACGCATCGATATTACCATTTTAGAGTAAATGAAGATTTTTAGAAGTGGCCTCTTAGATCACAATTTCGCACTCAGTTTGCAGAGGCAATCGGTAGTAGAAGCTACCATAGGGAGTCGCCCTAAGGTAGTTTGTTCTATCGCTTGATTTATACCGTAAATTGTCTGCGAAATCGCGATAAAGTTCCATGACTTTCTAACAGATTTAGATTATACCAGTTTCACACGATTCGATTTTAGTTGATCAAATGACTTGAGAAAGTAATTGTTGCTTCAATTTCATTGAAAGTCTGTTCAGACCGTTCAAATCGCATGCGATTTAGCAGTTGATCAACTAGAATCGAATCGTGTGAACCTGGTGTTAGGCACATAATTAAACTAACATCCAGGTTACATCTAAAAAAAACAATATCAATTAAAATCATATGATTTTTGATTTTCCATCACCGTAAAACTAATAAATAAAAATAAAATATTGTTAACAAATTTTAATAATATCCAACACCTGATATTTCTCTGCTTGCCTTTGCTAGTGAATGTTAAATTATCTCATAGCTCTTATACACAGATTTTGGTCTCTCTTGACCTATTCTGATAGACCTCTTAGTTGGAATTCCACTTCATCTTCGAGGGTTTAACCAGCGACTAACCCCACTTTTGACTCAAAACCATGTTTCGGCGTCGTTTATTCATTCCTTGCGGTTAGCTTTAGGGTGCCCGCACACCGGCCACTCGCCACAGCCACAAGTGGCCGGCCAGAAGCTGCGGAATAACTTTTCTATACACTTCGCAGGGAATCGGCGCTCACGTGGCGGCCACTCGAAATGTATGGAAACAACTTGTGGCCTGTGTACGGGTGGCCTTACTAGATGCGACTGAATATCAGTATTTTCCGCAATATTCAGTACTTCTAGTTTTAAAGAGGTCATTGAGTATGGCCTATTAGACCTAGATTTGATCTATCTCATAATTAATATACTTGGATACATAACACTAAGTCGACCCTAAATTAATAAAAACCTTTGAATAATTAACTATGATTTCATAAAAGACAATTCACCAATAGAATAAATATGTCTAACGAATACAGATATCCCAATGAAGCATCTTATGCGATAAAATATGGACATTCTACAAAGAATTTTATTTTAATAAATTTTGTTCACGTCGATGTTTCTAAGCTCAAACATCACTATTTCAAATAGGATATTTTACTCTTAAAAATACGTGTTATAATTGTGCCAGGGACCGTAATATAACACTATAAGCCAATTATTGTCCCAATGTTGGACACGGACCTCTCTTTTTTTAGAAATAGATCATTGTCGCAAAACTTTTTGTATTGGTATATAGGTCCCTGCCACAAACAAAATAATGTACCTAAGAACAATTATTAAGAAATCAGTCCTGTGTGGTCAGATTCAACCCAACGGAAAAATCCTCGCGCACTTGTATGATGGCACTGAATAAAGAACTGTATCATTATTGGCTTTATAAAATCCGACGCAGACATACCCCAACATCGGATTTTATACTTAAAGGCAATACCGATACAGTTGTTTATTCAGTGACATTAAAAAAGTGTTAGAGGATTTTTCTGTTTGGTGGAAGCTGATTCTAACTTGATATAATCGTTCCCTGGTTATCATTTACAAAATGAATTACGTTAAAATTATCTGTAGAATGACTAACACACAAAAAGTAACGTTTACGCTTGAACAATAAAATAAATACATTTACCAGTAAACATACTGACAAACAATTGTGTGCTTCTGATATGTAAAAGTCTTCAATATATCAATTCAACTTTAAACCTTTAAATAAATATCAAATATGACGATAAAATTTCCAATTTCAATAACACAATGATTTAAACACTTTTTTAAATAACTATAAATGTTCTAGAAGAAATGCTTTCAAAACTATATCTAATGAGTTCAGAAATAAGGCATTTAAAAATAAGGCTTTAATGCTATTTATCGATTTTGCGATTAGTCGTCGGGTCGACGGAATCGTAAAATCGCGTTTATAAGTCGGATGCTATATTTCATTTTGCATCTTAAAAAGTTGTGGTCCTGAAGAATACACTTATTTAGAAGTTAAAATATAAGCCTTAATAATTATTTACATGATACAACATTGAACCTTATTTCATATAAAAAAACATCATTAAAAACATCCAAGTAAATAAATATTAATTAGACATCTTAATTATTTATAATTAAAAAGAAAACCAATTTTACAGATTATTCCGCAATTATCATTCAAAAAACAAACGAAAGTGCCATTACGGCTAGTTAAATAGCTAGTTCGTTTTTTTTTTTAATATTAACACTGGTAAGATCGTTCAAGTATACCCCACCAAGAAGAACATTAGTCTGCTTAGTTGTCGGCAATAAGATTGACAAGCATATCATTTTGGGACCCAGTGCATAATATCAGCAAGCACATTGGGTCACCCGCGCGACAGCGCAATGAGTATTCCCAAGGAGGGTTGATGTCAGGGAGGCGGCCGGTCATAAAACAATAAGCCAAAACCTCTAATAACATGGATTTACGAAAAACATGTTGTGCCGACCCCACCTAGTGTGGGATAAGGGTAGAGGGATGATAATGGTGAGATCATTTTAAATATAAGGCGAAATAGTCCGCAAAAGTAGTTTTAGTTAATTTCTTTTCTGAATAAATTATTATCAAATAAACCACACAAGTGAACGTGAATCTTATGTTAACACAAAGTTAGATCATGAAAGAATACTAAAAATATTAGGACCTAGAAGGTCCTATGTAAATTATACAGGGTGGTGTAAACGAAATCGTGTAATTCCTTCAAACCTCGTGATAGCCGCGCAATTCGCTCGGGGCACTAAAATGCCTCACTTTTTTTTCTTAAAAAAACATTGCCCCACACTAGGATTTCTCCTGTATCGTGGGTGCGTTTATAGACACAAATGTTCACACGCACAAACATCCAGACCCGGAACAACTATCTGTAGGCCATACAAATATTTGTTCCGTGCGGGAATCGAACCTACGAGCCGTAGCGCAGAAGCTTTAGCCACTGCACCAAACGTGTCGTCAAACATTAAGAACACTTTTTTACTTCATGCATTTTTTTTTATTGAATCTTAAAGTTTCCTGTGCAGTATTAATCTATGTCAGCAGTACATCGCGAAGTTTGAAGGAATTACAGAATTTCGTTTACACCCTGTATATGAAAATCTCTCAACATATCTGAAGTCAAACTGATTCGCGTTTAGGCACACCTGCACTTAAGACCTTACATCCTTTAATAAATGAATATTAAACCATAACATAATCTGTA
This sequence comes from Amphipyra berbera, assembly GCA_910594945.2. Lineage (NCBI taxonomy): Eukaryota > Metazoa > Arthropoda > Insecta > Lepidoptera > Noctuidae > Amphipyra > Amphipyra berbera. The sequence goes on along the minus strand of OU343128.1, from coordinate 14,525,524 downwards.
GTACACTATTATTTGAGATTATCCTACACATCAAACCACTCACTAAAACCTAAAACTAAAATATTTCTGTTATCAGCAAAAACTGAATTATCTCGTACTACTATAGATAAGTAAGTACACTCACATTTTACAATTCAAAATATTATATGTACCCAAAATTTGTCAATAAATAAATTATGACATTTATATTATTATCCATTTTTTGTTGTTAACAGACAAAAATTCAGTAATAAATATTATATTAATGATATATTTCTATTATAAAGTACAACATTTAAAATCCTATTGGAAGTTCTTGATAGATATATTTTGAATATTATTCATATTTACAGTCCATATTATGTTACACTTAGATATAGATAGATGAGTACCATATACATGTATTTTAGTACTAAATGCTATAGATGTATAAAATTTAGTTATAGAAGATACTGGGGCACGTAGAGAGGTAATATATAAGATTTTCGTTCTCTTATATAAACACATGTTATATATTCTAAACAAGAAGATTAATCGTTATTGTTTGGCTGCTTTATGAAGCCATTATAATAATACACACATAACATCACATCATGTCTTTATTCCCCGAAGGGTTAGGCAGAGGTGTATAGTAATACCCTCATTTCGCCGTTATTTTTAAGTGCAATGTAATAGGGGGCGAGCTTATTCTTCTCACAATACCTTGTATTTTAGGCTGGCAATACTATTAGAACAGTAAAATAATTTTCTGGTCTTGTAACACTGAATGTCAAATTATCAACGTTTTTATCGCTTTCAAATAGTTTCATCACCCGATGAGTCTACTTCATACAGCGCCGATACGGAAGGACCCATTGAAATCACGTCCCAAAGCCAATCGTAATGACCTTAAAATGGCCAAGGGCTATCATATCTAATGATTTGACCTATAACCGATACGGGAAGAGTCGATGAACTTAGGTTATATAAAAACTGGATAAGTTATACAATATCATAGATAGGCTTAATTTAATATTTTGATAAAAACAGTCCAATTAATTGAAAGTATTTTTTATTGGTTGGTTTACGAAATTTAGTCAAATTCAGACTGTTCTAGCTTTATTTTTTAATTTTAACATTGTGACACTGGCAGATTTGTCGTTGGGAAACCTCCTCAGTGATCAGTGTTCTGCAGTGTGTGAAAGCTGGGTGAAGACCTATAACCTCACGATAGCAGTTTTGGACTTCCCTTTATTAGCTATCACAATTTTTTGTTTGAGTTAATTGGTTTCTTATACATATTGGTGATTAGCCGAAGAAGGCAGCTGGGTAGTGGACTGATAGGCTAAAGTGATTGATTGGCGGTACACGTACTGCTGTCCTTTCATGTGTTTATATCAGAAGAACGAAAATAATTCGCGAAAGGAGAATACTCAAAAATAACCCAGCACCGTCGCAAAATCTATCTCAAATTATCAGTTAGAGTATGTGTTGAAATGCTTTATAGTTATTATTGTAAAATTCGGTGGTTAAAGCAGAGGAATTGACCATTTTCTTACGGCAGTGTAAGTAAGTCATTTTCGTATCAGACACGCATTTCTCCCATTAGAACTGGGTGGTTAGTAAATGGTAGTTAAAAATAATTTTCAAATGAAACATGAACAACAATGAAACGTTAAAACATTTTACTTTACGAAGATTTTATGACAGAAGAGATTTTATGTGGCTATCTCTGTCTTTATTAGTAGGCTTAGATAATTTGATTATAATTTCTTTTTTAATTATTTGGCTATGTTTGCGCCGGATTTGGGTATTTGTTTTATAGAATTTGGGCATTCTCCTTTATACCGATGCTGGTGCGATACTGAAAACCACAATTTCCAATAGTAGATGATAAAATAGTTACACCACTATTTGCATCGATATAAAATCGTATATTGCATATTGAAACCGTATTCATACCTAAAAAGGTCTAATCGGTAAAAAATTACATCCATAGTAAAATGAAGTGTCCCCTATGCAGATCAATGTATAGTTAAAATTCTAATGACAGAAAGAAAATCATAATAATACTATCGATATAAATCGAAATAATAGCTGTATAGACACATATATCTATTACCGTGGGAGCCCAAGAGGTAATCGATTTTTTCATCGATATAAAAACGATGGACATAGTAATGTTCACAGACAGTCAACATAAATAATACAGTATTATCAGAGATAATTTTATAAGTATCTATGATAACACACACATTGTTGAAACACCGCACACCGGCATAAAATGCATATACTATCTTAGTTTTATTCCGGTTACTCAACTATGTTCTTAGATATACAGTTTAGGGTGAGTACACATCTATGAAAACGCGCCAAACGCGAATGTTACGCGCATCGCACGTGCCCGTATTAAATAACACAACTGCTCACAAGCAGGTTAGAAAATCTTACGCGTTTGACACGTTCCTAGATGTAACAGCGTTGTGATAGTTTTTCACAATTACAAAAAAGTTAGAACATCGAAACAGTAGGTAATTTTCTTTTCACTGATATAAAACACATACTGTCAATACCTGGCGGGTACCCGGCAGTGTAGCGGCGCCGCCTAGTCAGCGGTGAGGTACAGGCGGCGGCGCACGCGCGAGCATCAGCGCGGCGAGCGGGGGGGGGACACCGCCTCGCCCGCCAGCCGCATGTGCACGCTGTGCACGCGCACGATCTCGGACACTATCGACGACTCTATGTCCACGCCTGGGAAATATACACCGCACTTATTATAATGCCTTCACTTGCGTTTGGAAGGTGAACGCGAGCCGAGGCGAAATTTATTATAACAGATGTAGGTTTTTGTCATTACTTCTTTTGAAAAGCCGACTGGAGAGAACGAAGTGGGATGTCACGAAGTAGACATCGACTTAGGGCTAAGCCACATCTGACGGAACAAACGTCGCCGATCTTCTGTCGCGTAGTTTACTTGAGGAATTTGAATAACGCATCTTCGGTCAAATGTGTACGGTGTGGAATTATGTGTACCTGCGGAAGATCGGCGACGTATCTACCGTCAGATGTGGGTTAGCCCTTATACTCTCGTATTCGCGTCACTTCTTCTTGCTTCGACAAGAGCCGAGTAAATAATAAACTTTTGTTACGTGCAGTAATAAAATACAATTAAGTAAGATATAATTTATTTTGACAAATAAACACAGCAGGTTTTGTAGTAACAAGTATCTTCGCGAGAGGCACAAAGCGCCGAAGGAAAGTAAGTTTAATTTCTTACCGGCGTGCACCTCTTCCCGGGAGAGCACGATCTCCTGCGAGATGTCGGGAGATACCAGGATCACCCGGTGGTGACGCGTCTGGAGCAGGTTCGCTACTACCATCTGTAAATGATGTCACCATCAAGGGAATGTATGTGTATTAGGAAAAGACAAATTTGGTTTTAGCAAAAAATAAAATGTGTCGTGTGGTTCCTGGCATCAGCCCCGGATCTACATTTTTCAAAGGGGGGGCGCAGAGTACCAATTTGCCGCCCTCTAGGGAAAATTAACCAACAAATAAAATAGGTATAGGTCTACCAGAATCTGATGGCAAATAGGGAAATTAAACTTTTTTGTGGGTAACACAAGGGTAATTGGAATAAAAGGTCTTGATACTTGTAATTTTTTTCTTTAATTTCTTCTTCATCTTCTTCCTGCCCTTATCCCACACTAGATGGGGTCAGCACAACATGTATTTCATAAATCCATGTTGTTAGAGGTTTTGGCTTATTGTTTTATGTGACCCAATGTGCTTGCTGATATTATGCACTGGGTCCTAAAATGATATGCTGATATATGGCTTTTTGCAATTTTATTGTAATGGAAAAGGAAACCTTGTTAAAATAAGTATGTTTATTAAAAATGTTTGAACAATAAAACATTAATCAGAACTGGAAAATGTATCAACTACAGTCATACTCGTTTTGACAAGTCACATGTTGACATTGCCATATGAAAACCACTATTTGTTATTAATTTTTAATGCCATGAGATTCTGGTTGACCTATACCTGGTAATACTTTTTAAAAATTGTTTATTATAGTAATAAGGCTTATTCATATATAACCGGGTCCAGCATAGCAGAGACAGCGATACTAACTGGGGGCGGGCCGCCGCCTAATCTTCACTGCCCGGGGCAAGTGCCCCCGCCCGCCCCCCCTGGGACCGGGCCTGCCTGGCATACCATAGGCCAGCCTAGTACCCCGTAGATGTTGTAAAACAGAACTACAAGATTATTTCAAGACATTCCATGTCAGGGACAGTCCATGGCTGCACTATTTAAGAACATAAAATAGTGCAGCTCCCGATTGGTGCCCTATTTCATTTTAGACTAAATTTCTCAAAGGGAGCCTTTGCGCGTTGGACCTGTCCTTCGTAAGCCTTCCAAAGAACCGGACTTCTTCTGCACGGAAGTTGAGCTGTCAGATCCAAGAAAGATACAATTGGGCCTAAAATGCTTTTATTTTACTCTTGTGACTCAGAGAGAGATAGAGAAAAAATCCACTCGTTCATCTATTTTTACCCACATGGCTTAACTTACCTTATGCTTATACTTCTCGAGTGCAGCTCTCGCCTTGGGTATTAGCAGGTTTTCATCGGTCTCCAGTTTGAAAGACACCACGTAGGCCTCCGGGACCCACAGGTTAACGAGTGGCGCCAGCATCTTGGGTACCAAGTGTAGCTGGATGATCGGTGCTCCGCATGCTGATTGCATCTTGTGGGTTGGCTGGATGACAGAAAAATTACGATTACAGCTTGTCAATTTTTGGAGAAAGTCGGGAACACACTTGAATAAGATCTGGTTCGGCAGTATAATCGACGAGAGTCAGGAGTGCCAAAACGTGAAGAACCTAGAAAGTTAATTAAGCTTTAAACTTAGAGGAGGTTGAGAAGGAGTCGAGGCGTGCCAGGGTTGCGGTGCATGCAATAGCGAATCCCGTGACCCCGGCCTTAGGTTACAAGGAGAGACACCGTTGGTTTTTAGCCGGTAAGAGTCCGGCAGACCCCCACACCTTCCCCGGGCGAGGGACGTCAATGAGGAATTTCCAACGATAAAAAAAGAATAAAAAAAGGAGTCCAGGCATATTTATGTTTAGTAAAGGCCAAGGTATATGTGGGATGAACGTCAAACTTCCTCAAACATCACGCAATGCACCTTATAAGACAAGACCTTGACGTGGGACTGATAGATTAGATGCTAGGAAGCTCAACCCAAATAATCGAGGCCGGCGAATGGTAGCAGCTTCATTGGAACGACAGTCCTGTCTTCACCGACACCGAAGTGTTGCGTTTCAATATCTCACTTTAAGACGGTATCTATGCCTTACAGTCGATGCTATAATTACTTACCACCCTATCCTTAGGTACATAGAAGTCAGAAACAGCAGCAGCAAGATACAGCATGGCTCGTGCTCCCAGGTTGGCGAGACATTCACAGGCGGCTCGAAGTAGCCAGAAGTACTCCGACACAGACGTAAAAGACACGTGCAAGATGGCGCCGGCCGCGTGCGCAGCTTTGTATCGAAGCAGGACTGGAGCTAACACATCCACGCTGTCTGGCTTCACTGAAGAGATAAAAGGGTCCCGGATAAAACATCACTGGTTCTGATCTGAGGCTAAGTACCAACGGCGCGGATGTGTGCTGTGCTTGCCGCGGTCAGTCTGTGCATGGGTGACCGTTCAATACATATCGAGACTCATCCGTGCCTCGGCGAGCACGTTAAACAGTCAGTCCTGGGTGTCATACGAATACCTATGACAGTCGTTACGGGTATTCAGAAGCCCGAAAGTCTAACAACCAGACTAACCGTAGGATATCGGCATTGCCGAGTAACTGGGTTGCGGAGGTTTGATGGCAGTTGGTCCGTGTAAAATACTGGTATTCAGCCGCATCTGGTTAGACTGGTAGCTGACCCCAACATAGTTGGGAAAAGGCTAGATAGAACGGTCCTGATCTGATTTAGATAGACTAAGGGAGTTTTCTGTCTTATGCGGATGCATGTGCGGACGGAATCCGCATGTGGCCTTCTGCTTGACACTAAACCGCACGATAGGAAATTTTTGGACCAGCCACTTGCAGACAGAAACCGCACCAGACCACACCCGCATAAAAGACAGAAATCGCCCTTAATCTAATCAAGGACATTTAATATACAATTACTAATAGTTTAAGGGAATTTTAGTATTGAATTACGAGTCTAATATACACACCAACTCACCTGAAATAGTAGTATTAGGTCCTCGATCCTGAATCTCAAGCATATCCAGCAGCTTCTGTCCAGTGAAATGCCTAGTGAAGGGTTCCAGGGACTTTTGGCGGTGCATGAAGATGACCGCGTACCCTTGTTCCAGGAAGTACTCAGTCGAGGACGCGCCCCTCGTGCCCGCACTGAAGTTGTCCACGAAACGGACCGTGTTGTGTTCTAGAGGGACTGTCGTTCCACCAGACTGGAAGAAGGGAAGTTCTGAAGTGAGCTTATGTATAAATAAAATTGACTTATTATTAAGTCTCAATAATTTTTTTTACAAGTAAACATGTGTCTTTAACATGAGGCCTTTTAGCGCTCCGAGATAAATGACCGCACGGCAAGCGATTGCCGCGCAATTCGCTCGGGGCGCTAAAATGACTCTCGTTAAGAATACATGTTTACTTCTTGTAATTTTTTTTTTAATTGAAATCATAAGTATCCCTTGCAATTTTAATCTATGTCAGCAGTAAATCACGAGGTTTGAAGGAATTACATGATTTCGTTTACACCCTGTATATCTTAGATACAATGGCCCTATTCTATTGACCGCCGACTAAACTTAACTAAAAATATTGCTATCATTCCTTGAAGAGCGGAGCCTTCAGCTTCAGGCATTTTCTACGCCCAAATGGAGACTCCTTGACATGCTATGATAGCCAAAATGATATGAAATAAACTTATTTTATTTAATTTACAACTTGTGATCAACTACAGATTTTTACGGAGTTGCAAGCGACGTACCTTTCTCATGCGAACATTGCATTCAGTAACTTACCTACTTTATTAAATTTTCTCTTTTCTTCACTTGCAGATAAAACAAGACAGAGATGGAAGAATATAAGAGCAGAGCAAAGAATTTAGACGACATCTCAGCATATGCCGTCTAAAAACAGTGATGTTCAACAAGTAAATTAATTTGACAGCTCTAAAAATGTTCTCTCTTTCTTATTTTACTTGTTAATAAAAGATAGCAATACTTTTTTGTTGCGCAGCAGAATCTGCTCTAATAACATATTCTATAGGTTTCGGTTCTCTAAATAGCATTCTTTATGTAAATTACGTTTGGTGCGAAGGATGATTTACGTTATGCTGGGAACAAACTTGTAACACGCCATACCACGCGACGCAAAAGTAGCGTGCTCATTGGCCACAATTCATCTCGTGAAGCCACTTTCCTTCTATTGACCAATGAGCACGCGTTGGACGGTATCGGGTGTTACAAGTGTGCAAGAAACTTTAGACTATGCCAGGTCCGAGTCGAGACATGGGCAAGGCACAGATACATAAATATTTGGTATATTTTATACGGACTATTTATAGTTCACGTTACACCAAGCCGAATCCGTCCCTGATCCACCGTGCTCACCCGCAGCAGCCGCGGAGCCGGTCGTCTTTTCTGACTCCGCAGTCACACTGCTTATTCAGCCCTCATCGAGCTGTCTCGGATCCCAGTCCTCTCGCAAGCAACGCCCTAAGCCGAAGTCCGAGTCCCATTAGGGGTCGCCCTTAGTGCTGTTGTTGCTAGCTAGTCATGATGTTAGTAGTAGTAGTTAGCTTAGGTTAAGTATTTTACTCTCGTCCCCATTGGTTGGAGACCCTTTAGGTCTCGCCAATAACTGCCCGGTTACGTAGAAACTGTCCGCAAGACCATCTACAAGCAGTCGAATCTATATAAATAAATATGAATCACCAAATGTGTTTGTAAGCGCAAAACTTGAGAACGGCTCGACCAATTCGGCAATTTTTTTTAAATATATTCCTTAAGGCACAAGGAAGGTTCTTATGGAGAGAAAAAACGTTAAAATTGCGTGGAAAATAGTAAAAACAAAACTTTTCTTTTCCCACTACAGGCCAATAACTTTTGACGGAACGAAGTCTGTCCGGGCAGCTAGTAGAAAATAAAAATAACAAGCTGAATCCGTTTCTCGGACGAGTCGCGTTCTTTGTTGCTAGGTGGACTCGGACTTCAGACTACCGGCACGATGTAACGTAAATCATCCATTATTCGGAATAGGTATGTAATGTTTAAACTTAAGTGAATGATAAACATCATTGTCACTATATTGAGGTGGTTTTCAAAATATTGTGCATAACATTAATAAACGGTGTAAATAGACCCTTAACGAAGCCGAAAGGTACTTATTATCCACGTCATTGTGATATTTTTTTGTTCTGGACTATGCCTGGGAACCTCCTAGTTACGGAGATATTGGAGGTCAAAGTTCCATCTTTTTCACAACTTTTTTTTAAATTACTAATTTTGAAGGTTGCAAATGTACTTGAAATACCTCCATTACCCGTTTACTATTCATTGCATCCATCAGCACAATGTTTTGTGTGCGTTTCATTGAGCTTTACAGTAAAACGATATTTTCTCACAAAAAAAAAGTCGTTTCGCAGCGACAATTTTTGCGTAGGGTTACTTAGTTTGATGTACTGAGTGCATGGTTGACGGCTTCGTGAAGGGTCATTTTACACCTTGTATGATTAATCTACTTTTGTTGGAGATCACATAATTATGATAAGTGCTGGGTAGAGTTTTGAAAACAAATAGGTATACATTTGAAGTTAATTTAAATGCAGCATATTATTGTCTTGTTGGACTAGTGGTCGCAAGCGCGACTGCTGGTCGTGAGGTCCTGTATTCGATCCCCAGGTAGGGCAAAGTGTTCTTGGGTTTTTACATTAGGAATTTCTCAGTATTAGCCCGTTACATGGGAATTAAACATAACGGTGAAATGAGGGTGTTAATATACACCTCTGCCCTGCCCTTTGGGGAATGCAGGCGCGATGTTATGTTCAATGCAGCATATTAGTGCCACGCCGGCCTGTGCTACCATACTGTTGTGGTTATTGTAAGTAGTATGACTGTCGCGTACATACTAACTGCCATAGTTTACCGGCCTAGTACAGTCACGTGTAATAATATGTATACACATAGCGAAATTAAAAAGCGATTTCCTTCTAATATATCTATTAGAATTATGAAATATTCTACACAGTTTTTACAATTACACACGAATTACCGTTTCTAATATTTCTTAATTACTTACACTTTATTCTCTAAAACAAATTCGCTTTTTAAGATCGCTACGTGTATACATATTATTACACGTGACTGTACTTTAGGCACACCGCACTTTGTATGCGTTTTCGCTCCAAGTACTAAAGGAGCTCGCACACAGGGTAAGACTTAGTCGGAAACAAAAACGCATCCAAACTACGGCAGGCCTTATCTCAGGAAAATAAAATAAGACTCTTACACCCATAGTCTAAGACGTTCCTCCAAAACTTACTCGACTCGACTCCACCTTTCTCACTACCGTCGGTAGTTATAGTTGACATAAACGTCCTCGACTCGGAGATTTTTTCTCAGTCGAGGTAAGGAATCATCTGTCAAACTCAAGGTACCTCGGAACCTACCTTAAGGAAGAAAGTGTCAAAGTTCGTATGTAACAAAAATGAATTTTGAAGACTATCGAATATGCTTACGATAATCCTTACAATTATTTATCGCGGCGTTATTTGCGCGATGCAGATAAACAAAATTATGACGTAATTACTCCACTCTACCTCGACTCATTTGAGGACCCCTCAGTTGAGGAACCAACAATTTCGAGTGAACTTTGTTCAGTCGAAATTGTGACTAAGAATACAGTTTTAAAGGTGTTTTCGAGGCCGTCCTGGGTCGAGTATGAGCCGAGTAAGTTTTGGAGGAACGTCTTAGAATATGGGTGTTAGGCACCAAGCAATTCATAGAACATGATAGTCATGTCTGATAAGATAATCTACCTTGTTATTTGTTTGCCGTCTTTACTAGGAAGGTCACAAGTGCGTGATGTTGCAGTTTATCTTTGAACTAATACAGTCAATATCAATACGGAACACATAAACATAACTAGCCTATTATTGTCCCACTGCTGGGCACGGGCCTCTTCTCAGAATGACAAGGGTTTAGGCCTTAGTCCACCACGCTGGCGTGGTGCGGGTTGGCAGACTACACACACCATCGAGAACCTTATGGAGCCCTCTCAGGTGTGCAGGTTTCCTCACGATGTTTTTTCTTCACCGTTAACGCAAGTGATAATTAAGTTCTGATCCGCACATGAATTCGAAAAGTCAGAGAGAGGTACGGGCTGGGATCGAACTCGGACCCTTCTGCATGGAAGGCAAGCGTTCAATCGCTAGGCTATCACACACACATCACACACTTATTTATATTACTGACTAGCGGCCCGTCCCGGCTTCGCACGGGTGGACATTTTTCCTGTTTTTGCAACATTTTTCATTTATGCTCCGCTCCTATTGGTCGTAGCGCGATGTTATATAGCCTATAACCTTCCTCGATAAATGGACTATCCAACACAAAAATAATTTTTCAATTCCAACTAGTAGTTCCTGAGATTAGCGCGTACAAACAAACTCTTCAGCTTTATAATATTAGTATAGATGAAATTTTTCCATCTCTTACCGTAACAAGAACAATTTTATTGCCATATTGATCATGCCTCTCGCAGAATTCCTTCAGCAATGATCGGTTGTCTTCAAAATCTGGTGGTGGTAAGTGGATAGCAAAGAATTCCTCCCATGAGCTACTTGCCATCTTGTAGCTATGCTGGTGCCGTTATGTAAGACTGGAAAAAAATATATTCAAGTTTATGATCCAAACGTCCTTGAGACGTTAGTTGTAAAAGTATGTAGGTATTAGGTAACCTGAATAATGAGTATTGAGTTGTTAATATACCTACAATGTCACAAATTTTAGCATGAAAAACTAAAATTAGTTTTACAATATTTTAGCATTTTGATACCTCAACAAAAGTGTTTTCAAATAGTTCTTATAAATTGTAATTTTACTCAAATAATTGTTGTAAATTAACTATAATTTTGCATGCCCGTAATGAGGGTGAAATATGTCCTGTGCTATAACCTAATTTAACATCTTGTGTACCCACCATATTTCAGGCAAATAAATGATTTGATTTGATAAGGAAATTAAATATTCAAACTGTAGTTAGTCTCAACAACAATCAACAATGCTTATCAATTAAATCCGTTGTCAAATATGTTGTAGTCAGTTTTCAGCCAATACCAGATATCAGTGCACTACCAATGGTATTATAAGTAAAAAGGTGTAGATAGGTTATAAGCGCTCAGCAAGCGACACATCAAAATGTGGCTAATTAGCCAGACTTGATCTCAGTGTTGCGTTTCTACTACGTTAGACGACCCACTGTCGCAAATTACATTTGTCTCTTTTTCGTTCACGATAATCGAATCATGCCATCCTATTTTGAAGTCTAATCGTAATGTAGTGTGCTATTGCAATATTTAGTTATTTATGTGTGCGTTAGTGTGCCGTTTTTGAAAATCGAATGTTGTGTAGGTAACCTATCTACACCTTTTTACTTATAATATAATTGTGCACTACGGTGACTTCGACAAGTTACTGACCGTCCGATGGCTGCAGTTCTAACTGCTTGTGCTTACATATGATAAATGACAAATAATTTTTATTTCTGTAAACAAACCTGTTACAGACACTTTTACAAGTCAATGTAATGTTTTTTTTAAGACTAGACTAGATAGTGCCGGCATTTCTTTTATGACTAGCTCTAACAAAAGCCGAAACAAACTCAGAAATCACTGTCTCTTTTAAAGTCGTGACATTGTGGTATAAAAACTATGCAAGTGTAACAATGTAGGGCAGCGTCTGGAATGGCCTTTTGAGGAAAGTGCCATAGCAGGTTTGAGTTGACCTGTACTAATTGACGGCACGCATGCTTCAGCCATTGTGTAGCTCAACCTTATTTTAGGGAGCTCAACAATTCGATGCATGGCGCTGCCAAGCTGCACATTTATGATTATGAGAGAGACTTGAAAGCATGACTATTGCTAAGTAATTGTTAAAGTCCATGTAATGACATTATTTTTTACCTGATAGAGCAAATAAAGATAATTTTGCCTTATTGAAATTATGAAAACAAGTCTTGATAAGCGTAAGCAAACAAACACGATACAGTCACTATAACAAGACACACTCTCATGTCACATCAAATACATAATTTGCAAAATCGTTTAGTGATCACCAATAATATATGTTACACACCGTAAGAAGGAATAAATGCATTAGAACTTCATAGTAAAACCTTCATAGTGTCGCTACTGGGTGAGTAGTATGGTAATAGGATTACCTAAATTCAAAATGGATCAACGGACACTTGATACATGCTGATAAAGCTTAGCTCTTGTAGGATTTCACATTAGGCACACAATTGATTTTGTGTTAGTTTGTTTATTTAGTATGAAAGTTTTATAAGTAAGTACCTAAATAATATATTTAAAAAAATATATTTTACAAGTACTTATGTCATGAAAATTTTATATACATCCATACATTGGCTCTTCTAACATATTTCCTTTCTATTTGTGTCAGAGGTACATTAAATGTAATGGTATATAAATTTTATATAAGCAGTAAAGTAAAAAGACAATTGCTTGTTCACATTATCTTTATATATAAAAATCAATTGCCATGCGGTAGTCTCGCAAAAACTCGAAAATGGCCCGACCGATTTGTTTTTTGTTTTGTTCGCCTCAATACTGAGGTTGTTTAGAAAAAAGGAAAATGAGGAAAAATTTAAAAAGAAAATTAGGAAAAATTTAAAAAGAAAACTTTAGGTGGTACGAAGTTCACTGGGCAGCTAGTTTTCATAAATGCCATAAATAAATATTTAAATTAGAACCATAAAATGAGAAATAAGTAGATATAACCTGCACCAATAAAGAGTGGTTATAAATGGGGGATGACCAGTAATTCCCTCTCACTGTTATTGTATTTCTACCTTTGTTTTGCCTTGTATGGTGTGGTGTGGTCAAAAAAAAAAAACATTTGAATCTACATTCAAAATAAGAAGCCTTTTTAATTTATTTTAACATATTAAATCTTGATATTAATTTATAACAAAGTACTTTTAGGATAATATGCCAATACATTATTTGCCAGGTTGATATATTTTATACTAGCAAATAGACAGTATGGATAATGTAACTACTCAGGTTTGGGATTATATTATAATTTAAAAAAATACTTTAGTGTTGACTTGGCCTAATTTAATATCTTACGAGATTTAAATCCTATAGGTACTTATTGTTCACGATATTTACTTACATTTATATCAAAACAATCATAACACTAAGGACATTGAAGAATTGATTAGATCTAATGATAACAAATAAAAATTGTTCAAACTTAACTGTAAAAGTATCAGGGATATTTTAATTATTTTTTTAACTTTGTCATGTTTGTCCCCTGATTTGAGAATCAAAATAGGGGACTCCCCTATAACCCTCTAGCTCTCGCTTATACACGACGGAACACTGTAAACTGCTTGCTTGGCGCCGGATTTTAATAGGATCTGTTTTTTTGAGAAATCTGCCTTATTTGACCCAAATCTTAATAAACCTCGTATTCATTTAAATATGTACATACCTCTAAATATCACGGTTTATTCAAAAAAGGCTTGATAACGTTCGACACGACTGATACGTACAGTTGCCTTCTACAGTGTAAAGGAAATTAACTAAACATTTTTATGTGAGTTTGCTGTCCACGGCGGAATGTTTATACGGCCGACACCGTTAACCTCTTAGACATCTTATCCTGATTAACGAGCGTTAACCAATATTTACTAGCTCGGTTTATAGAAAAATCAATGCTTTAGGCCATTTAGGGCACCTCATCGCGCCGACGTTACAAGGCCGAGGGAATTACAAGTAAATTGTCACCTTTATTCACAGCCGAGTGTCCTTGGACGTTGCTCTGCGGGTAACAGCCGCCGCCCGCGATCGATGTTTTTAAATTAGAGTTATTCCACTTGCAACTAACTGATAGAAATCTTTATCACGGCTTTTTGATAACTGAGGTGACAAGCACTGTGGGCGCGTTTACGAATATAGTTGTGTCACGTTGACAGATATTTTTAGACATATCATTCATCCGTTTAGCTGTCTTCGTAAACAATTTTTTAAATCGAACATTTTCATTTCTTCTGTTGGGTGGGTGAATAGAATTTTGGATGAAAGAAAAAAAAATGATTTAGACAAACATTAAAAAAAAGGAATTATATTTTATATTAATTGAACTCATACTGGAATGCTTGGCGGAGTTAACAATTTCAGTTCATAGTTTATTTACACTAATAAAATACCTACATAATAAATAACCTTATATTTAATAATATTTACACCCGAGGAACTTAATTAGTTACTTATTCTTCTAAATGTTTCCCTGTTGTCTTCAACTTCTTCTTTGGTTGGTGGTGGAGTTGGCCTTTGAAGGAGACGGTCGTCTGGTAGGAACGATGCAACAATCGCCGACGCTAAAATGTAAAAAAGTGTTAAGTTATTGTTAGGTGTAGTTGGGCACATTCCGAAACCCCGGGTCACAAATGGGAATTTCCATACAGAAACCCCTATTTTCTTTTTTCGATTTGAGGAATCCAAGACATGATGTTCGTCTGCCGCCATTGCAACCAAGGAGGTTTGTTCAATGAAAATAATAAATCAAATTCGAATTAATTATTTATATCTAGATACTTACATGCGAAGAGAGATGAGAAGAGGTAGAAACCAGCATCACAGCTATTTGCCAACATCAGGTTGAGGATCTGGATGGACGCGAACGTGCCTATACGTCCACCTGTGAGTGTGAACGCGATTGCCAAAGCCCTGGAAATAAAGTAATTCAAATTGATAAAAAGTTACAAAATACAATGTTGTCTCTTTTACAAATTCAGCCCATTCTTTTTAGCACTTAGGCCTTATCTGACGAATGTGAAAAGGCCCTTAGTTAACTAAACTCATAGCATATATCTGGCGGTGACCGATCACCTCTTTGTAGGCTTTGAATCCCGTAAAAGTACGAATTGGATAGAATGGGTAGTTGACAATGGTGAGGATTCTGTAGCGCACTTTGACAGGACTAAACTAAACTAAGGGTGTTTGCCTCTTTCTGTTTCACTAGAAAAAGAAAGTGACAGTTGCGTTTAGTCTAGTTTAGTACTGTCAAAATGTGTTACAGAATCGACACCATTTTTTTTTGTTAATTGTCTCGAAAGTTTCACAAAAAACATAGACAACAATGAAAAAACCAATGAAATATAGTTACTTATAATAAAATGCCCATATTTTAAGCGATTTAAAATTGTTAACTAGACAGGGACCGCACTATTGGACGATGACGTCATAGTTCAAAAACTTCATAGTAACTTGACATTACTCAGTACAATGTCCGTTTCGTGCGACAAGGACAGAAAAAACGCCATTCAAAAATTTGAAAAACTTGTATCTCCTCCAGTTTTAGATTGATTTTATTAATTTTTTCAACGATCTTTTTTTTTCTATACCTATTTTGATATAATATTAAATTTTTCCAATTTTTTTAAAGTATTAATTTTCCTAATTACGCTGTCCTACGTGCCGACAAACACACATTCAACAACTTCAGACCACAATACTCAATACTCAATATCTTTATTGCTTCTTAATTATGTTACCTCAAATGTGTAGGGAACAGCGCCACAACGATGGCAGTGTACAATCCAATGACGACGACGCCCATCACCAGCACGCCGAACAGCACGGCGCTGCCGATGGCGTTGGGCACCAGGTTCACCAGGATACCGCACACTCCACACAGGGCCGTCACCACCATCACTATGTTACGACGACCAGCTTTGTTCACCACCTGAAAATAACAATAAAAATGGCCTTTAGAACATATTAGTTAGCGTTCTTGTTGTTTTTACATATCGGGTGTAAAAATACCCTTAACGAAGCCGAGAGCCACGTAATCTTCCCATCATTACTAAGATTTTTTGGTATCGGGCCATACCTGGGAACCGACTGGTTATGGTGATA
This sequence comes from Amphipyra berbera, assembly GCA_910594945.2. Lineage (NCBI taxonomy): Eukaryota > Metazoa > Arthropoda > Insecta > Lepidoptera > Noctuidae > Amphipyra > Amphipyra berbera. The sequence continues at coordinate 14,509,359 of OU343128.1, read as the reverse complement.
TGGAAGGTCAAAGACGTCATGTTTTTGAACGTTTTTCACGAAAACTAAGTTTTAATGTTATTACTAAACATTCTTCTATACAAACATTATCAACATTTTCGAAATGTAGACACAGTCTGCTGCGCGCGCGCTTACATTGCGCGCTACAATTAAAAGCTGTTTTTTAATACCAAAAAATAAATGTCGTTTCCCAGCAATTATTTTTGCTGTATATTACTTAGTTTGATGTAAAGTATGAGTAGACTTCGGCTTTGTTAAGGCTATTTTTACACCCAGTATACCTTACTTATATGCGCTTAAAAATGGTCCTGTTTCTAGGTAGAAACTAACTGCATCAGTATTTCACTCGAGGATCACGACCTAACAAGTACTTAAGCAACATAATTATGGAGAAACCAGAACACGGTATTCCCTTAGAAATCTTAGATCTTCCCTTAGATCTCTCAATCATCCGAGTGGCATGCGTGGCGCCAAATTGTGGTTTTTCAGTTATTTAAATTCAATGGACTGTCTTTCTGAAGGTATTTATGGCCTACGATCAAAAGAATTGACGATATCTACTTAGTCAACAAATACAGAATGTTGCTTACCATACTGATGATGATGTTCACCACAGATTGCATCGCTGCCACGCCCAGCACCATCAGCAGAGAGGATTCGTTCAGAGCACATGGTACTGCATCCACCTGAAGATATGTTATACAAAAATTAGATAGGTGTAATAAGTTTTATAGCAAAATAACAGCACGTGGTCCCTAACCCCGAAGTAGACGGCTGTAAGTTATAAAAAGCAGTGTTTTGTTGATAAGTTTAATTTTCTTTAGGTTGGTAAACAATCTGACAGCTCATTTTGATGGTAAGTGCAACGTGCAACCCCAAGACAGGATGCTTATGCGTTGCCAATCTTAGAGACACAGTTGAAGTCCCATGTGTCCAATTTGACCGTCACCGATACCCTTCAAACCGCAACACAACAATGCTGCTTGGAGGTGGAAATAGGTATGGTGGTAGTAGGTACTTCCCCGGACGAACTCTTTCACATGCAGGTTTACTACTAGATAGTCTATTAGCCTTCCCTTGAATAGGCGTCTCCAATATTGTCAGAAAAGCCTAGGCCAGGGATCGACAACCTTTTGAGACGGAAGAGCCAAAAGTTGTTCAGTTTTTAAAGAACCACTAAAAAATTTCGTTTTCTTATTATTTATACAGGGTGTTCTGTAATTAATGGATAACCCGGAAATGGCATTCAACAGAACCTTAAAAAAATACATTGATTTAGATATAGTTACTATATCTATCCCTCACTCATAGTCAGTGTATCTCAGTCATACTATATTGTAGTACTCAATTATGGATCGATTGCACGATTTTAAGAGTTTTGATAGTAAAATAATTATTTTTTGCGTATGGAACTGGAGAGCCGCTACTTTACATCGAAAGAGGTCGCCGAACCCTGGCCTAAGCTGATGATGAAGGCTCCTTGTTCTTCGGCTCTTACGTCACTTACGGGAATGAGAGGATCCCTTTTATATCCTTACATACCATTTTTTAACAGGGATAGACCTCGTATGCTTAGCCCAGCGTCTCTGTTTTGGTCTATGTCTGGTCAACCTGGGTATGTAGGTAAACTGTGGTCTGATGCAACCGTGATACTAACATCTACTGGGACTTCCATGTTGATGATACCACACATGGTAAGGTCTGAGTTGTCACCAGACTGTACGATGCGCACGAACTGGTCAGCAATGGTCGGCAGCCACACCAGGAATGCGCCCACTCTGGAAGACAATGGTGCAGATGATTTAGTTATGAGTCAATGATACCTAAAATCTTATTAGTTCTGCCTAGCCTTTCCCAAGTATGTTGGGGTCAGCTTTCAGTCTAACCAGATGCAGCTGAATATCAGTATTTTATACGAAGCGACTGCCATCAGACCTCCGCAACCCAGTTACTGAATGGGCAATGCCGATATCCTGAGGTTAGACGCGTTGTCAGACTTTCAGGCTTCTCACTTGCCGTAACGATTGTCATATAAGTATTCGTTTGACACTCAAGACTGACAGTCTTAACGTGCTCTCCAAGGCACAGAGGGGTCTCCACGTATAACGAAAGGTCACGGGTCACCCAACCACAGACTGACCACAGCAAGCTATACAGGGTGTAGCCAAAATCATGTAATTCCTTCAAACCTCGTGATGTACTGCTGACATAGATCAAACCTGAACGTAGACCACGTTTAAATTAAATTAAAAAAAAATACAAACATTAAATATGTGTTCTTAACGTGAGGCATTTTAGCGCCCCGAACGAATTGCGCGGCTTTCGTTCACCGCGCGGTCATTAAACTCGGGGCGCTAAAATACCTCACGTTAAGGACACATGATTACATATTGTAAAAAAAAAAGAATCCAAAAGTATCCCGTTCGAGGTTAATCTATGTCAGTAGTAGGTAGGTACATCATGAGGTTTAAAGGAATTACATGATTTCGTTGACACCTTGCATACTAAAATCTAAAATTTTATTAGAAGGCCAAATATATCTTATTTGTTTATAAAAGATTTATGTAAATACATTCCCGTTGTCCCAAGCTTGTTTTTTTACGAAATTGTTTATCAATGGTAGGTAATGAATGGACTTTAACACAAGATGTGAAAATTTTATCATAATTTTATCTTTATAAAATATACCTACTGCACTGTACGCTAAAATACATACTACTAGTGATAACAAACACACCTTTGGACCGTTACACAAAACGTAGCTATCTAAAGAAACAACTACTCATGATTCTGCGAAAATTTGCATTCTACGTTGTAGAGTTCAGCCAAGAGTCGCTTTAAGCAGACCCAGACTTTCACAACATCATTAATTAATGAATTTGATTATCACTTGCGTTAACGATGAAGGAAAAACATCGTGAGGAAACCAGCACACTTGAGCGGGCTCCATAAAGTTCTCGATGGTGTGTATAGTCCGCCAACCCGCACCAGGCCAGCGTGGTTGACTAAAGCCTAAACCCTTCTCACTCTGAGGAGAGGCCATGCTATGTTTTTTATGTTATTAATTGAGCGTAGTTAAACAGAAAGCGACCATGGACGAAAAACGAGTTTTGTGATACGACCGTTTTAAGTTATGTTCGCTGCTATTTTTTATATAATAAAAAAAATGATTTTTTTGGATATTTAGCTAGACCAAAGCCAAAAATGGTCGTTTTTAACACAAAAAATGGGTGTTAATGGTACATGGTCTCATTTGACAATTTAATATCTTGTGATTAGAGGTGGTTTGAAAAATAAGTGTCTCTGGAATATGTAAAGCAAAGAAAATCTTATGTCATGGGCATTCAAACTCATTTTCGCAAAAATCAGGGTTGGTCGCTTTCTGTTTAACTACGCTCAATTAATGAACAGTAAGTGCACCAGCTATGTACGGAGGATTCTGCTTCCTAGACAGCTGATCAACACAAAAATTTGCTAAACAGCTGTCAAATCTCTCAAGTGATATAATTGGTTGTTAGTATTTTGGTCAACCAATCCCAACAGTTGACACAAGATTAAGACCAGGTTAAATTGATCTTTCAGAAACCGAGGGTCATTCTATCTATTTAGTCACTGCGGAGTATTATGTGAGGCATCTGCAGTAGACACCGTTCTTGCAGATCTTGACCAAGTATCACCAATTACTTCGTAATCTTGACGATATCATTCGACTATTGTGTTGGGGGCAGTGGCGTGCATTGCTTTTCGGACTAGGTAGGCAGGCACTAGCGATGTCGCCTTTCAATTGTACGCTTAAGCCCATTTCAATACGATTCTGACCAAAAGAAATCATAGCCATACACGCTTATTTTATTTATAGTAATAGTTAAAGATGGAGTAGTTAATTAAATCTTATGATGTAGGCACTGCTTAATTACCTATATACAATGCACGCCACTGGTTGGGGGAAACCCCAAGCCGTCCTCTCGTCCGAATCTAGCAATAGACTACAATAATACTGAGCTATGTTTATATACTGACTGTTGGAAGACGAAGAGTGTGAACATGATGATGGTGTACTTTAGGAGTGGCTGCTTGAACAGTGGTACGATCTGATCTTTACCAGACGGGCTTCCTGGTCCTTGGGAGTCACCTTCTTTTAAGAGTCCTTTCACCTGAAAACAAGAATTGACTAAATTCAAAATAATGAAGGAATATCTTGAAGTTTTAAAGTATAACATTTGGAAGTACGGTACGACATCGTTCTCTCGACGCAACTGGGTAGATTGAAAACCATCCCTTACGAAAAGGCTATTAATTCAGGCATAAACAATGTCTGGAAAATTTACACACACGTTTTACGTATCTATTATTTACATACCTACATAACATAACATCACGCCTGTATTCCCTAAAGGGTTGGGCAGAGGTCTGTAGTAACAGTCTTATTTCGTCGTTATATTTTAAGTCCGATGTAATAGGGGGCGAGCCTATTGCCATCAATCGGGCACAAATCCAAACTCCGGGCTTGTACTGAGGAATTCCACACGGAAAAACCCAATAACCCTTTGCCCGGTCAGGGGATCGAACCCACGACCTCAAAATCAGCAGTCGCGCTTACCACCAATAGAGCAACAAAAACATTAAAAATATATAAAACTAGCTGTGTCCTCACGGCTCCGCCCGTAGCCTATGTTACTCAGTGATAATGTAGCTTTCTAACGGCAAAAGAATTTTTGAAATCAGTCCAGTAGTTTTTAAGTTTATTCGTTACATACTAAAATACAAATCTTTCCTCTTTATAATATTAGTATAGATATAGATAGTAGCCCATCGATATTGGGAACAGGGTCCAAGTTTTAATATAATTAATTGTTAAGTTTATTTTCTTTTAAAAACAGTAGTATTATAAAATTACAATACAAGCAATCATCTCTTAAGTTCATTTGCTATCAAATCCACGTTTGATTGTACTACACAAATCACAATTAATAAATTAGGTACCTACCTGTAATTCTTCCTTAGACCTGAAGTTATTGATTCTGTGAATGGTCCTCAATATTTGCAAGGCTCTCTCTTCATCTCCCTTGATAAACACGAACTTGGGGCTCTCCTCCATGAAGAACAGCCACACAGCGGTAATGATGCTGGGGAAGGAGTACACCACCAGCAGGGTGCGCCAGGAGTTCCAGTAGATACCGAGGGCAGGGAGATAGTAGGAGAAGCTCAGGGGAATGATTGGTATTGCCAATACTGGAATAAAGAAAGAAAGAAAGTCTTCATTTGATTTATCTTTTTCCGACCCTTGCATACTTGTGTTGTTATTTTCAGTTTGTGTGTGTAAAATACCTATAACTTAATTCACAGGGGCCTCTATATTTAATTAAAGAGGAGTCGGTAAGCAAAACGATCTAATTACCCTTTTGGTCAAAACAACTTTTTTTTCTGGTACCCGAGTGTATCTCGTTCTGTAGGTACTCGTTTTCAATCAAAACGTTCTAAGAATCCGTTTACACAGTGGAACCGTTTTAACGGATCCTTCAGTACTGGGTGTGTTGTTCACATCTGTACCGACAAATGGCAGCTGCGTCCCATCTGGCAGGCAGGATACGATAAAAATAACGGATCCAGTATTTTCTACTGGATTCGGAATACTGTCGTGTATGTGAACTCGCTCATATAACTACAGGCGCCATTACCAAAATAAAAACGGATCCGCTAAACCGGGTACTTTAAATAGTTTATGTGTGAACTAGCTGTAAAGGTATGATTCTGTAGCCGACTGCAGGTAGCAGCAGCAGGCGACGAGTCGCCACGTCACTACTGGTTTCTATGTATTACTAGGCAGACGACGTGTCGCTAGCTAAGGAAGATATTTCATAGTAATCCGTAGAAACCAATAGTGTCGCGGCGACACGTCGCCTGCTGCTGCTGCCTGCAGTCGGCTACGGAATTATGCCTTAAAAGTGTGCTAAAATCAACGGTACAGTTTATAAGTGTCCTTCAGTTTTTTGCTCTTCCTGTAAAATGATTGATAGCGATTGATAGCGTCGTGCAGCGGTCGGGTTGTTGAGCTCCCTAAAATAAGGTTTGAGCTCCGCGATGATTGAAGCAGATGTACCGTCAGTTAGGACAGGCCAACTCGAAACTGCTATGGCACTTTCCTCAAAAGACCATTCCAAACGTTGCCCTACATCGTTTCACTCGCATAGTTTGTATACTACAATGTCTGGACTTTATCTGGACTATTGTCTGGACTGGCAAAATAGGTTTTTGTATTATAGTTATTATTTTAATAATATCGCTTTACAATACTTCATTCCAAACTGTAAAGTATGAGCATCATGCAGCTATTAGTGATACGCTTATAATCATATCATATTACTGCCTATTGTCTGGTAATATGAGTCTGTCATGCTCACTTAAATGTCTTGCTGATGGTGGCGTTGTTTATCCGGTCGTTGAGTTCCCTATAATATGGTTGAGCTGACCGATGCGGATGTGCACGTCATGCTCGTGAACGGGTGCCGTCTGTCGGGACTGGTCAGCTCTTAACTGCTATGGCAATCATAGAAGGCATATTTTTCTATTTGTTACTCTTATGTGAGTTTATTTGTTACATTAACCTGCATTATTCTCATTCTATTTCTCACACTACTGTAATGGAATTGTAATGAACTACTATTTTAAAAAGAGTATTCATGGAGTTTCTTGCCGGCTCTTCTCCATAGAACCTACCTTTTGGAACCGTGCACCTAGTCGTGACGTTTTAAAAGTGCCTGAAATCTGGTCTATTTGAAATAAAAAACTTTGACTTTGACTTTGAAATGTAATTTAGTGCAGGTACGTTTTATAACTATGTTTTAATGTGGATGTGATCTAGTCTTGTAGGAATTAAATGCAAACTACTATTATTGCCTGCTTATCTCTGCTTCTTCTATCTAGAATTATGTGTAATCCCCACTTTTGCAGTGTCCTTTCTGCTACCTCTACGGAGGAGGACTTTTTTAATGTTGCTGATCATTGTATGTAAATGTTGTACTGCGCTGTATAGCGAACAGGCTCGACTGCTTGTGTGTGAACCGCTGCTGCAAGCTTTCTACCTCGGTAATGAGCTTGTAGCAGGGATTCATAGGTATACTAGCCAGTGCGCCTAGGTTAAGTGTTATTATTATATTGTATATATATATATATATATTATAACTATATTAAACATAGTTATTAAGTACCTAGTAAGGTTATTAACTTATTGAGTCTTTGTTACTTGGAATAAAGTTTTATTATATTATTATATTGTTACCACGAAGTTCTTTAGCGTGTACTCCACACCATTACTATTAATATCTTATAACTTCATTAGTTTACCTGCCATAATACCCTGGGAGAGCAGGAAGATACTGGACACCAGCAACACGACGAGGTTACGCTTGGCTAGCGGCACACATTCACTCAGCAGTGACATCGACATTGAGTACAGGCCTGATGCACTGCAAAATTAACATTTTGTTAGAGAAACCACAAGAATAGTAAAATAACATAATCAGCCCATTACAGGCCCACTGCTGGGCACGGGCCTCTTCTCAGAATGAGAACGGTCGAGGCCTTAGTCCACCACCCTGGCCTGGTGCGGGTTGGCAGACTACACACACCATTGAGAACTTTATAGAGCCCTCACAGATGTGCAGGTTTCCTCATGATGTTTTCCTTGACCGTTAACGCAAGTGATAATCAACTTACGATCCGCACATGCATTCGAAAACTCAGGGGTGCGTGCTGGGATTGAATTCAGACCGGGATAGTAATAAAGAATATTTCTGTGGGACAGGTCCTCCAAATAACTCTTGACACTCTAACTCCTGTAAAATAGGATTTACAGTAAAAATACCAAGCGCTAACGCTCGGTGTGTCTTAGGAAATTTTCTAGAGTGTTGGAACCCGTAACGAAATGGCTAGGAAAATAGAAGAAATAGAAGACCAAATCGGTTTCCACTTCTCTCTGTAGCAAATGGGAGGTGTAAAAGTAGTAGGTACCTGAAGTAATACGTGACGACACGTTTGGTGCAGTGGCTGAGCGATCGGCTTCTGCGCCACGGGTCGTGGGTTCGATTCCCGCACGGATCAAATATTTGTATGGCCTACAGATAGTTGTTCCGGGTCTGGATGTTTGTGCGTGTGAAGATTTGTGTTTGTAAACGCACCCACGACACAGGAGAAATCCTAGTGTGGGGCAACGTTTTTTAAAAAAAGAAAAGAAAAAATAGGCACAATAAAAAATAATAGGCCACTGATTATGTGTTATTAATAATCTACCGGTGTGATAACGGTTCTTATGGTGTTGAGAATGATGTAGAAGAAGTTCTTATTGGTAATTTTTTGCTTCATATTATTATAATGAAAATGAAAAATTACTCTTTAAATACCCGCTAAGTAATTGTCCATAAGTAAAACTATTTACGCCTGCGTGCGTCACGAAGACCTAAAATCAGTGAAACGCGAAAACATTACCATATTTATTTTGGTTGAACGGAAAAAAGAAAAGTAAACAAAATAATTGTTATAGGAGGAAGAAAATGCTGCCTTGTTGGTCTAGTGGTCGCAAACGCGACTGCTGAGCATAGGGTCTTGGGTTCAATCCCCAGGTCGGGCAAAGTGCTATTGGGTGTTTCCATTAGGAATTTGTCAGTAGTGTCCGATTAATGGCAACAGGCTCGCCTCCTATTACATGGGACTTGAACATAGTTTTCGAAACGAAACTGTACTAAAAACACCTCTGCCAACCCTTTCGGGGACTATGTTGCGTGATGTTATGTTATGTTAAAATCTATTTTAAAATCTAGTTAATAGATACCTACGCAGTTAAGCATTTAATAATAGCTAAAGATCTATTTGAAGATATAACAACGAATCATTCTTCAATAACATGAAGTGATTATTGATTTTGACTAAAATATTAGTCAAGGTAAGTGATTTTCCTAGATTGTTATCTATTATGTTACGAGTACTTATCATTTAAGCGTTCATCGCTAATGAATTACATATATTTGGCATTTTGATGTTAAGCATGGCGATATTATTATAATATTATATTATTATAATTACTATGGTGACAGAACCCTAAAGAATCGAGTACCATATCTATTGAACGGTCTACCAGCTGACATAAGGAGTGAAATGAACAAAAATAGTTTTAAAATAAATCAAAAATATATTATTTAGAATTGTGTTGAAGTGCTACCTCCAAATGGACCCATTTATGCAAACAAGAACCAACCCACAGCAGGTTGGTTTCGAGAAAACGAAACTTTTGTAAACAGAGTGTGCAAAATGCATACATAGTATATTAATGAATGAATACTTGTTAACCTTATGTGGGACTATTTGTGTCTATCCAGTTTTAGCAGTATAGAATATTAATCACGTTTAGTTTTAGTAGTACAAACTTTAAGTAAGTTCCTTCCTAGTTTTAGGGGTTAGGTAGGTACCCATAAAGGTCTTCCTCTTAGACTTTTCCCAATTATGATGGGGTCAGCTTCCAGTCAGATGTGGCTGAATACCAGTATCTTATACGGGGCGACTGCCATCAGACCTCCACAACCCAGTAAAGTTGAACCGGTTGTCAGACTTTCGGGTTTCTGATTACCCGTAATGACTGTCATAGGTATTCGTATGACACCCGGGACTGACTGTTAACGTGTTTTCCGAAAACGGTGATATGTGTAACGAACGGTCACCCATCCACAAATTGACCGCGGCAAGAGCAGCTTAACTTCGCAAATCGTATGATCCACGCGGTTGGTAATTAGCCACGATCCCCTCCATAAAGGTAAGTAGGTACCCATAAAGGTATCTACTTATATCTTAGTGACGTAACGAACTCATACCATTGTTTCTGCAGAGATGGGTTCGTATAATAGAGATGGAGACCGCAATTTTTGGGACTGTCATTTATGTTGTTGTGGCGCCATCTATCACGCCACATGCGAACTACGCAGCACGACGAATGTCTAGCAGACTACAGCGACAACAATGACAGCTGTCAAACGGAATGTCACAAATCCTGCATCGCGATATCAAGATCTGACACGAGTTAGTATACAAGGTTAGTCGGAAAGGGGGTACTAAGCCGAAAAAAAAGAAAAAAAAAGTGCTTATATTAAGGGATAACTTTTGTTCTTAAAAAAATCCCCAAAACTCGATAGTTTAAGAGAAATAGCTTTTCAAAGATTTCGTAAAAAATATGCTAAAATCTATCTGTCCTTAGCTATAATCAGCTGTGTTTACTATTTAGATCATATTGGGGGTCACGGATTAGAAACCTCATTTGCTGAATTCATAACTGAAGCAGGCATTTTTTTTTGAAAAAATAAAATAAAAATCTTTTTGCATGCAAATAAAAATTATCAAATTATGAAATTTTAACACTTGCTTTAAAATAGTCATCAGTGATACTTTAACTGGCCCGCGGCTTAGTACCCCCTTTCCGACTAACCTTGTATACAAATTCCCAACATCAACCGTTGGGCAGTGGCCCGCCAGGCATAAGACCCGCCCGGTAGGAGGAACACCATAACTCGTTACCCTACATTGTAAAGCCTATCTTGACACAGGAGTCAGACTCACTAAATGCAAAAATGTGGAAACTTACAATAGGGAGGCGACGAATTGGAAGATGACGAGCATGACCCAGTTGACTGAGATGCTGGCGATGAGGTTGAAGATGATGCCACCTGTCAAAGATACCAGCAGCATCTTGCGTCTGCCGCGGGTGTCCGCCAGGTAGCCCCACATGATACCGCCAAGCATCGATCCTGCAGGAAGACATAAATAATTGATAAGTTTCCATAATTTAAACGTTACCCACACTCTCTCTTTTCCCGTGAATATCATAAAAATTGATTGAGGGATTATGTCAAGAGTTCAAGAGGAACTGCGTCGTTGGTCTAGTGGTGGCTGGATGTGGCAGAATGGACGCTGTTGTTATCCTTCATCTTGAACATAACATAACATCACGCCTGTATTCCCCGAAGGGTTGGGCAAAGGTGTATAGTAACACCCTCATTTCGCCGCTATGTTTAAGTCCCATGTAATAGGGGGCGAGCCTATTGCCATCAACCGGGCACAAATCCAAACTCCGGGTTGCTACTAAGGAATTCCACACCAAAAATCTCAATAACACTGCCCGACCTGGGCTCGAACCACGGACCTCACGATCAGCAGTCACGCTTGCGACCACTAGTCCAACGAGGCAGTTCTCTTACTAATATCAGTATATTGATGTCCTAGATGGACTTCTTCTTTTCGTGTGGTTAGTGACTAACCTGGTGTCAGAGTTTATGCCGCCCATGGGCCTCTGACTTGGCTTCACATGCCGTCGAGAAATATCTCTTAGGCATGCCGGTTTCCTCAAGATGCTTTCCTTTACCGTTTTTAAGCAAGTGATAATTATACAATACGCACATGAATCCGAAAAGTCAGAGGTGCGTGTCTTGGGTCCGAACTCGGGACCTATGACTTGGAAGTACTACGGTCACACCACTAGACCGTCACTGCTGAACTATATTTAAAACACGCAATACAACGATCTTACGAGATTAATATCCTAAGTTTTAAGATTAAAGACTTAACCTTTTAGAACTTTACACCTATCTGGAAACTTAGGGCTAACGCGCGCAGCCTTGCATTTTTTTAAAGTATAATCTGTGACGTATGGAGTATTATAGAAGAGCGCGCACTGCGAATTATTCACCGCATACTGATTTACTTGTATTTGTTTTATTCGTTGCGGTGGAAAAAACGCACCGCAACTTACCGCACCGCAGTGCGCGCGCGCGCTTTGAGACCGTATTATCGCGCTGATCTGCGTGTCATGTTTACCTCTGTGACGACGATACATAGCACGTGGCACACGCAGTGACTGTGCGCTAAATTACGATCTTAGGATGATAAAAACGTTTTAATTCTGTGACGGGTGGTGGCTGACTGGCGGGGGTCTGGGCCTATAAATGGTTGGGCACACTGCAGATCGCCCTCTCGCGCCGCTGCAGTTGCCCAGTTAAATGCCACACCTGATCAAGTTGACTCTGCACTCCTCGCATTGTACGAACCACGCCCTGTTGTTCTCTTTGCAATTCTTAATTAACTGTATTATTATATAGTGTACGGTTACAAGTGTTATTCTTTATTCTCCCGTAAGTATACGCCTGCTAAATTCTATGTGCACATGCTAGTCGAGGGTTGACTCCTAAAGCCACCCTAAAGTGTTACCATTCTAATTTTTATAGCTTACCGACTACAGGTCCAGCGGCTAGCAAGCCCTGCTGGCTCCCCGTCGTGCCTAGTTCACAGGCACTGGTGGGTACTATGATGGTGCTGGCATACACGATGCAGGCGAAGCAGATGATCGTCAAACCCGTCAGACACGTCAATATGTAGCTGTATAATCCATAACCTGTAGCCGACAGAGTGGAAAATGTTTTAAGGCTGATCCTGACAGAATAAGTACCTCATGAGTGTTGAATGCCTTTGGAAGATCTTAGGTAAACAATAATTCAATTTTGTTGTGAAAGGATAAAAGATGAAATCAAAGGTTGTTAAAGACAAGAGGATTATACTAGTATTAAGTAGAATACTGTAGAGGAAAACAGAATTATGACGAAGGTTTGATATGGCCATCTTTAATTTGTAGTGAATTAATCAATTATATTGATCAATATTGAAAAATTGCTTCCCAGTAAGATAAACAGCATTTAGATAGCAGTATAATCTGGATAATAAAAGTAAGTATTTGCCAATCTGCAATGGCAGATTGGAAAATAATTAGCTCCGGCATTATTTTAAAGATTCAGAGAAAACAGTTTAAGACTGATTCTATTTTTGTGGACCGAAGGACTATGTTTCAACCAGGTACAATACAGCCGATGTATCTTGGCGAGTCTGAAGTGAGCGCCAAATGGCTGCGCAGCCAATAATAACTGGTTTATTCATGATTTGTGTAGTATTATTGGCTGCGCAGCCATTTGGCGCTCTCTTCAGACTCGCCAAGATACATCGGCCGTATTGTACCTAAGCTTCTAATTGAAAATAATATCGAATTTGAGACTAAAATTGAAATACAGCAAAAACACATAGGTACATACCTGCTTTGTCAATTGCTGCCTCGAAGGGCATTTTTTCCGAAAACAAATTACTTTTATCCGCCATCTTAAATTTACCACTTATTTATAATATAAATAACTAACAAACAATATTTTTATTAATTCAAATTAAATATTTTATTAGACCCCCTCACGTGTATGCGCAAGGGGTGTCTCATTAAGATTAATCGTAATAAAATCGTACGAAGATAATCGCACTGAGTCGATACGACGCCGCTAATTCGCAAATTATCTTCAGTGATATAATTTTATCAGACAACTTACACAATAATAGTGGAATGTGTAAATCATTAAACAGGTTTGCGACGGTCAGAGAAAAAAGCTTAACGACTATTGCATAGATACATCATTATAACTCTCTTGTCAAACATAACCGTCAAACCTTAGATTTTTGAAAATTTTGTCGAAGTGTGCTGTCGTGCTCGCTTAGTTGGACGGTAAAGGTATCAAGTATTATGTGTGAAGGGATAATTAAAGCTTTCACTATGTACGGCACGTCTTATTATTATTATTTTCTAATCGATTGTTTGTAGATGGTTCTGTGGACCGTTTCTACGTAACCGGGCAGTTATAGGCAAGACCTGAAGGGTCTCCAACTAATTAGGACGAGTAAAATACTTAACCTAAGCGAACTACTACTACTAACATCATGACTACTAGCAATAATAGCACTAAGGGCGATTCGGACCTCGGCTTAGGGCGTTGCTGGCGGGAGGACTGGGAGGGAGACAGCTTGATGAGGGCTGAATTATCGGTGTGAAACGGCACTTCTTATTCCAAACCTGGTATTTATAAAACTGAACTAGTCGAACAGAAAAATCTAAAGCTTGCTTCTGTTATAAACTATAGTCTTTTGAAAGACTCCAAATATTTTTGAGCGTTTTTCAACTTTAGTTCAACTTTTAATTGCAGTTATTGTGGTAATTTTCGCAGTGGGGTACTGCAACATGGACAAGTTCACGCACGCACATGAGAAAATTGACATATCACTAGAAGAGGCGCACCTTAGCCCAGATTACGCACTCAAACAAACAATCCAATGGCCAATACAGACAGTTCTTTGCTTTAGAGAGGAAATGCACCAAATGCCGACTACTATTTAAACACTTCTACAAAGAAAACTAGAATTAAATTCAAGGACTGAATTAGCACGCACGTCGATGTTTCGTTTAATAATCGATTTCTTGTACAATTAGTGAGCTTGCGTAATTCTAATTAATAAACCAGGTGAAAATACACTGCAGTTACAATAACTGCTGATATACAGACGTCATTGCTTCCTATATTATTGGTCCTTTGAGTCGAAAAATTAAAACTTGCGGCCAGGGCTATGGTCCTGCTAGCTTTGGGGCCCCGGGGCAGGAAGTAAATCTTGAACAGCAAGTGGCCCTTTGTCTACTTCTTCGAGTGCCCCCTATGTTTGGCTGCACCAGCGGTAGCTTCGACTCAGCTTGCAGACAGGTGGGTAATCTCTCATTAAACTTGTTTTTTTTTATGTGCGACCTACTAACGAATGTGGATGAAGCGAAAGGAGGATGCAAGGATCGTAGCATGTGGCGTTCTATAGTTTCTACCTACCCTCTTCGGAAAAAACCGTGATTTATGTATTGTATGTACCTACTAACGAATTTCACAAGTACCTATGCACATTGTAGGTAACTCAATGGTGGAGCTGGGTAATAATATTAGTCGTAGAAATCGTTGCCTAAAATTATTATTTTATATCAATTAATTACTATGTACCTAACAGTTTTTTTGCATATAACATCTTTACGTAACAATGTACCCATGTCAATTGATATGCAAAAAAAATATAACCATTTATTATCTTTTGATAAGTAATAATAATATCTGCTATTAAATAACAGTGTAATCTTATCTTTTTATGGTCAACGTTCAGTTATGATCAGTTCTTTTAGATGTTATTATTACGCATTATAAATGCGCAGGTATAAAAAACTACTAAATAACTATGATTGCAAGTTTAACTGTACTTAAAGTACCTTGAGGATAACGGCAAAATTCTTTGGACTTGTTACGTAAGACAAATAACGACCAAACACATGACATAAGAAAGCTAATTTCAATGTACTACAATCGTTAAACTCTTTTCTCATACAGATTTGAAAAAAACCAACTGCATCGTTGGTCTAGTGGTGGCAAGTGCGACTGCTGATCGTGAGGGCGTGGGTTCGATCCCCAGATCAGGCAAAGTGTGTTATTGGGTTTTTCTATATGGAATTCCTCAGTAGCAGCCCGGAGTTTGGATTTGTGCCCGTTTGATGGCAATAGGCTCGCCCCCTAATCCCCCTATTACATGGGACTTAAACATAACGGCGAAATGAGGGTGTTACTATACACCTCTGCCCAATCCTTTGGGGAATACAGGCGTGATGTTACGTTATGTTATTTGAAATGAGTCACCATAACAATCATGGTGTGGTCCCTATTGGTCGTAAGGACCAGTTGTCCGGTCTTTCGTTGGATGCTTAAATATACATAACAGAATGAGATGAATAGCTCTTGAGGCCAGGAATAAAAATCTGGAATAAAAATAAACATTGAATTAAATAAAAAGCTATAAAAAACCATAAAATATTTCAGTTCAATCCGTTCTGCTTAGCCTTTTCCCAACTATATTGGGGTCACCTTCCAGTCTAACCAGATGCGGCTGAATACCAGTATTTTACACGGAGCGACTGCCATCAGACCTCCGCAACCCAGTTCTGGGCAATGCCGATATCCCAAAGTTAGACCTAGGTTCCGAAGGTTATTTCAGTTCAGTCCATCATAGATATTTGTTATTCACATCTACGGCCAGGTGTTTTAGTAGATAATCAACATTAATCACTCTTGATATTTATAATAAATCAGTTGAATCAGTGATTTGTTTTGAATCTATGATTATTTATCATAAGCAATTATAAAAAATATAGAATAGATTACAGAGCTCTTTGTACTTACTAAGTACCTAGCAGATACCAACTACTGTATCTTCCATTGATGAAAAGCTCGGTAGGTACTGAAAATTATATGTATATTTTGTTAACTGCACTGTAGCTAGACTGTATCGCAGTTATGAAGGTATAGGTAAAGATCGAGACCACACTACGAACATCAACTAAAAATCGTAAGATTTGGCCTTTAATATTAACTTTGGAATTCTGTCTCTTTCTAAATATCCATTTAGAAAGAGATACATTTCCAAACTAAATATTCCATGTTTTTCTAAGTAGCGTATTTAGAAAGAGGCAGAATTCCAAAGTAACTATTCTTGACTTTCAGTAGGTAGGTACCTATTCGTAGTGTGCTGTCCATTTGTACCCATACCTTCATGATCGCAGTGAAAAAGAAAACCATTAATTTTAAATAAGAATATTTATTTTACAATTAATCATATCTAAATATTTAATAATAATGACTCTTATTATAATATAAGTTTACATCACAAAAAGTATATTAGCTCAGTAATTTATACAGCTAGAAGAATGGCCTTATCACAACCTTATCAGGTACATTTAGTTCTTAAAACGAAGAAGAAAATTTAATATGTACTATATGTCTACCCGTGATCACGGCCGGTGAAATTCGGTCGAAACGTAAATAAGGTATTTTTCTGCCTTATAAATTTTCTACGCGATTAGACCCGATTTAGTATTTTATAATGTGTACAAATCGCGAAAGTTTGAAAACATTTAATATGTACTGTAAAAATACCACCACCCCTGAATTTATTTAAGGTTTAGGCAGAACCTTTGTCCACCATTATTCCAACGATGACGATAGTCCTAACTCCCATGTCCCATCATAAATAAGTCTTGAATAGTGCCTTCCAATTTCTTGACGCTTTCTGATAAAATACCTCATTTCTACGACTCTCCTGCCTTGGTTTTGAAACGATTGGTACAGTATTTTCTATTATATCTTAATTATATTTTATTATTAACTGGATGACCCAGTGAACTTGGTACCTACATCGTATTTTCTTTTTGTTTCCTAATTTTCTTTTTTCCTAAACCACCCCAGTATTGAGGTGAAGAAAACGAAAAAATAAAATAAAATTAATATTCAATGACAGTAAATACTACATAGAAATTGGCGTGACGGATGTTGAAAATAATAAGGAGCCAGTATTTATTGTGTGTCAAGCGTAATAATAAGGAGCCAGTATTTATTATGTGTGTCAAGCGTAATAATAAGGAGCCAGTATTTATTATGTGTGTCAAGCGTAATAATAAGGAGCCAGTATTTATTATGTGTGTCAAGCGTAATAATAAGGAGCCAGTATTTATTATGTGTGTCAAGCGTAATAATAAGGAGCCAGTATTTATTATGTCAGCGTATTTTTTTAAAAAATAAATATAAAATATACTTACATAAATTATTATTTTTTCGTTTCTATATCTTCTTTATCACCTATAGGTGTATCTCTTAAAATATTTTATGTATGAATAGATGGACCTTATAATCTTCTTTACATAGTATAAAACAAGTCGCTCCCGCTGTCTGTACGCTTAAATCTTTTAAACTACGCAACGGATTTTAAAGCAGTTTTCAGCAATAGATAGAGTGATGAAGAGGAAGGTTAATATGCCCCACATTAGTATCTACATTGCACCCGTGCGAAGCCGGGGCGGGTCGCTAGTAATATATAGATTGAGCTCATACTGGATTTCTGTGCTGACTAATGATTTCAATTCATAGTTTATTTACATTAATAAAATACATAATAAATAACCTTATATTTAATAATATTTACACCCAAGGATCTTAATTAGTTATTCTTCTAAATGTTTCCCTGTTGTCTTCAACTTCTTCTTTGGTTGGTGGTGAAGGCGGTCCTCGAAGGAGACGATCGTCTGGTAGGAAAGATGCAATAATCGCCGACGCTAAAAATATAAAAGATTGTTCATAGTGCTGGTGTAGACCGTTATTAGGTAGAGATGATCTGAAGTTAGATCACCTAACATTTCGTCGATGGAGGTTTTTTTTTTCGTGTGGTTAGTACTAACCTGGTGTCAGAGTTTATGCCGCCCATAGGCCTCTGACTTGGCTTCACATGCCGTCGGGAAATATCTCTCAGGCATGTCGGTTTCCTCACGATGTTTTCCTTCACCGATTTTAAGCAAGTGATAATTATACAATACGCACATGAATCCGAAAAGTCAGAGGTGCGTGCCTTGGGTTCGAACTCGGGACCTATGACTTGGCAGTCCGACGGTCACACCACTAGGCTATCACTGCTATACTGCTACTGATGGAGGTATAATCTCCTAATATAATGCGAGAATATAATTTACACATACACAACATCACGCCTTGTATTCCCCGAAGGGTTCTGCAGAGGTGTTTTTAGTAGGTACACCCTCATTTCGCCAGTTATGTTTAAGTCCCATGTAATAGGGGGCGAGCCTATTGCCATGAACCGGGCACAAATCCAGACTGGGCTGCTACTGAGAATTTCCTAATGGAAAAACATAACAACACTATGCCCGACCTGGGGATCGAACCCAAGACCCTATGCTGAATAGTCGTACGGGCGACTACTAGACCAAAAAGGCAGTATTATAATTTACCGGGCACATTCCAAAACCCGGATCACCCACTCAATCACGTCACCCTGGAAACCTAGGATCTTATATTCAGCTACCGCGCTAGCAAACACTGAGGTAGTTTTTTAAAGAAAATAATAAACTATATAAGGTCCAACCAAAATACCTGGACCAACTTTTACACAGTGTTCAATACGTTTAACTAATCACATCTATGTAAAAAAAACGAGATCCAAGTGTTTTTTTCTAACAAAAAAATAATAATGTTTTAAATTGCCTGTACTCTCTAAGAATAAACTCATCCATTTCTTATGCATCGACCGCAATTGGGGTGCGTGCTAATTCCGTGCCGTGTTTTACCTAAACAGCGAAGTGAAAAATGTAAAAAAAAAGTAAAATTCAAGTTGAAAAAATAATTTTGGTTAGAAAAAAAAACACTTGGATCTCGTTTTTTTTGCATAGATATATTCAGTTACACTTATTGAACACTGTGTAAAAGTTTGTCCAGGTATTTTGGTTGGACCTTATATAAGAATAAATTAATTATATCTAAATACTTACATGCGAAGAGAGATGAGAAGAGGTAGAAACCAGCGTTACAGCTATTTACCAACATCAGGTTGAGGATCTGGATGGACGCGAACGTGCCTATACGTCCACCCGTGATGGTGAACGCGATTGCCAAAGCCCTAGAATGAAAGAAATTCAAATTAATCAAAACTTAGAAAATACAATAGTATCCGTGTTACGAAAAATCGTGAGTGTCTTAGAGGTAATTGAGGTGGTAACATTATAAAGCTCTGCCTCATTAATGCGTTGCGTTGCGTCGTCGCAGCTTCAACGCTGCGTCGTTTTCCATATATTTTAAATGACATGCCACATTAAAGCGTTGCGTGGTCTCACGCGACGTTTCAACGGATCGGCGGACGAGAGACGAAGCCCCCGCTCCGACAGCGCAGTGCATCACCCTCCCTTCGGAGGGTGATGCGCTGCGCTGTCAGAGCTCCGGTGCGACAACGGACAGTGTTCCACTGCTAGAGATGCCTGCCGTGCCTGCGTCGTCCTCTTGCGCTGCGACGTCGTGCGTCATCGCAACGCAGGTGTGGCATAAAATGCGTTGATCCGTTGCGACGACACAACTAAACGCACTAATGAGGCATCGCCCTTACTCGGGCACAAGGTGCGATACATGTTGCGGCACTTGTATTTGTCACATGGTAATCTTAGCAACATATGCCGAAACTCTGTTGCGATACCGTATATGCCGCGACAAATGTACCCAGTGTGGACGAAACGTCAGTTTGATAGTAAACACCAAGCAATAAAATTGATTAATGAGACTCCATTGAAAGGCCTGTGTTCAGTAATTAGGCAGTTTTATTAATATTATATCAGGCTCTTATCGTTCCACTGTTGAGCAAAGGTCTCCCTAAGTCATCCACTGTTCTCTATTGCTGGCCGCTTGTCGCCATTGTTTATCAAAGGCGTCGAGTTCATCTCGCCACCTTCTACGAAGTCTATCGCTTTGCCACCTCCTAGTTGTCAGGATAAATTCAGTCGCTATTTCGGCCCATAGATTATCCGGCATGCAGTTACGCTCTGTTTTTGGGTATACGTTACCATAGCTATTAACTTTTTGAATTCATAGATTATTTGCCAGTATCTTCTTCTTTTCGGGTGGTTAGTGACAAATCTGGTATCAGAGTTTATGCCACCCGTGGGCCTCTGACTTGGCTTCACAGGCATGCCGGTTTCCTCACGATGTTTTCCTTCACCGTTTTTAAGCAAGTGATAATTATACAATACGCACATGAATCCGAAAAGTCAGACGTGCGTGCCTTAGGTTCGAACTCCAGAGGTATGATTTGGCAGTCCGACGGTCACACCACTAGGCTATCACTGCTAATTTCGCCAATATTCTAGCTAAGCTTTAGTACAAAGGTACATCTACTACGTAGAATACAACTTCTGAAGCCGTCCCTACATGCTGGAGCTACCACAGTTACAGCTGAATGTGACTATTTACCAAGTTATATCACATCTCACGCTCTTATTCTCAACATCTAAAGCTTCTTACCTCAAATGAGTAGGGAATAGTGACACGGTGATGGCGGTGTACATTCCAACGAGGACGATGCCCATGACCAGCACGGTAAACAGCACGGCGCTGGCGATGGCGTTAGGCACCAGGTTCACCAGGATACCGCACACTCCGCACAGGGTCGTCATCACCATCACTATGTTACGACGACCAGCGACGTTCACCATCTGGAAATTACAATAGTTTCGTTATATACCCCTTTTTTCCATTTGAAAATCCAAATAAAAATGGAAAATCGTTATATACCTACTGTACCCTGTGAATCTAATACACTGTATCTGCAGTTACAGTGTTTTAAATTAACAACGTCCATTCGATTTCTCTTTGCCTATTACATGGACTTGCATTCATATATTTTTGGTTCTTATACATGAAAACTGAGATATCGCAATGCAAAGTACACTCAAGTATTTAACTAAAACTGAAAACCAAAATAAATGTTTTTGCTCGTTTTCTCAAAATCTGTCTTTCGTAGTTACAGTGTATTGGATTTACAGGGTACTACTGTTAATACTGCAATAGCTTTCGAATATGTTAGCTTGTGCAAAGTGTTATGAGTTTTTCCGTGTGGAATTCCTCAGTAGCAGCCCGGGGTTTGGAATTGAGCCCGGTTGATGGCAATAGGCTCACCCCCTATTACGTGGGACTTAAACATAACCGCGAAATGAGGGTGTTACATCTCTGCCTAACTCTTCGGGGAATACAGGCGTGATGAGAAAACTTTTCAATCTAGTCCCGTGGACCATGGCGCATGATTTAGCTGTTTGGGCATTCACACCTATGTTACTTCGTAAGTGCCGTCTTGCGCGTTCCCACTATTTCGCGACGATTAATTTATCGATGAACGACTGTCGTCTCTAGCTGTTCCCATTATAACGACTGTTTGTCGTCAATTTTTTTATCGTTTAGCGACTATTGTATCATCTAGCTGTGCCCATTGGATCGCGACGACTTTTTATCGTTTCGCGGCAGTCGCTTTGTCGTTTGCACATCAGTAGCAAGCTACAAGACGACACGATATTTTTATCGTGGCCACGACAGATAGTCGTAACAACGACACATGATTTGCCGTCACGATGTCGTGACGTTTTCTTATCGTTTTACGCCTGTCGCGCTAGCCGTTCCCATTGACTTGACAATCTGTCGTCACTGCAAAAACAAGTCGTGAACGACAGTTAATTGTGTCGTGTTATATGTGAACACCTCCATTTAAATATATAAGCCACGACTCTTAAAACTACACGACTATCTGACGTCACGACAACGTAGGAACGCGGCGGAAGATACCAAATGTCGCTTACCAGACTAATGATGATGTTAACCACAGATTGCATCGCTGCCACGCCCAGCACCATCAGTAGAGCGGATTCGTTTAGAGCACACGGTACTACATCCATCTGAGGGTAGGAGCAGTTAGTTAAAGAACAGCATAAGAACTAAGAAGGCAGAGTCCAGCATAAAGAAGGAGATGGTTACAGGTTTAAGGTTAAAAGAGCAGTTTATTGCTGATAAAAGCCGATTAGCCTTGCCTTTGTGCGAACTACGCAGCACCACGAATGTCTAGCAGACTTCAGCGACTTTTCTTTCTTTTTCTGGTGGTTAGTGACTAACCTGGTGTCACAGTTTACGCCGCCCATGGGCCTCTGACTTTGCTTCACATGCCGTCGAGAAATATCTCTCAGGCATGCCGGTTTCCTCACGATGTTTTCCTTCACCGTTTTTAAGCAAGGGATAATATAATTATACAATACGCACATGAATCCGAAAAGTCAGAGGTGCGTGCTTTGAGTTCGAACTCAAAACCTATGACTTGGCAGTCCGACGGTCACACCACTAGGCTATCACTGCTTGTCTTGCATTGAATAGTCGACCCTAACATAGGTGGTACTGCTAGAATTGTCCTAGCAGTACCAACTATGCTGACTTTGACAACACGTTTGGCGCAGTGGCGGAGCGATTGTCTTCTGCGCTTCTGGTCGTGATCAAATGAGGAGCTCAGGAACAAAAAGTGTCATGTACACTTTTTATTTTTGTTCAGAAATCGAAAAAATCTTTTTACGATGATGCCTATTTGCCTTGTAAATGTCGCTTTTTGATCAGAATGCGACTTGGACATGTTGTTACCTCTTCCAAATGGCATTTTTTAACCGACTTCCAAAAAAAGGAGAAGGTTCTCAATTCGTCTGTCTTTTTTTTTTTTTTTTTTTAAATGTTTGTTACCGCAGTACACCCTCATTTATGAACCGATTTGAAAAATTCTGCTTTTGTTTGAAAGAGTATTCTTTCGAAATGGTCCCATTTAAATTTGGTGAAGATCTGATAAAGAACTTCGGAGATAAACAATGGTACTCCTCAATGACGAACAGTACGCATAATGTGATGATGTGATTATGTGTACGAGCAGCGTCTTTAGCAGGTCCAACCATGTTTTAATTAAGGCCACTAAAATGAATGAAATAAAAAACATTTTAACAAAAATAAAACCGACTTCAACAAAAGGAAAAAGTAATAAAATAATTACCATATTATAAAAGTGACAGATTCAGAAGTCGGTGCCTTTAATTTGGTTCAGCGTGGATTAGCACCGGCTTCTGAATCTGTCACTTTTATAATATGGTAATTATTTTATTACTTTTTCGTTTTGATGAAGTCGGTTTTATTTTTGTTATTGAACCAAATCTCTGTAGAAATCGATAAAATCCAATGCTCTGAAAGAAAAGAAGCTTCGAGCCAAAAGTGTAAATGACATTTTTTGTTCCTGAGCTCGTCAAATATTTGTATGGCCTACAGATAGTTGTTCCGGGTGTTTGTGCATGTGAAGATTTATGTCTGTAAATGTACCCACGATACAGGAGAAATCTTAGTGTGGGGCAATGTTTTTCTAAATAAAATAAAAAAAGATAAAAAAGAAATTGCTGTACTACTGCTGGGCAAGCGTCTCTTCTCAGAACCTAGATTGTTGACAAATCTTACGAGGTCTCTTCTAAATTCAGACTTTTTTTAAGCCAAGTCCTCCTGTTTTTAGCTGGTGTTTGATTTAATCAGACATGTAAATCTGTAAATAGACCGATATAAGTTATTACTAACATCAACAGGAACTTCCATGTTGATGATCTCGCACATTGTGAGGTTAGTGTTGTCACCAGTCTGCATGATGCGTATGAACTGGTCTGCGATGGTCGGGAACCACACCAGGAACGCTCCCACTCTGGAATAAAATGGTGAAGATTTTAGACTTTGCATAGATGCAGTGGTGTAACTATAGAGTGGCAGGGCTGGCAGAATGCCACGGGCCCCCGGCCTGACTGGACTCCCGGCCCAAGAGGCCGCGAGCGCAAGTAGCCTAACATATTTAACAAAATAAGTAAAAATTATAAATTTGTAATTCTGTTAAATAACTACTTCAGTGATTTATTAAAATTAAATTACAACGTCACGATTTTTGGGGGGCCCCATCCAATGAATTTGCCACGGGCCCCTGATGGTATAGTTACGCCACTGCATAGATGTACTACTAATGGCCGATTTCTATAATTTACGGAGCGTTATTGGTTGAAATTGAAACTCTTGTATCTTAACCAATAATGAAGCAAAGACCCTCTAATAATGAAGCTTTGCATAGTAGAGCCTCCCATATGGAAGTAGCTATCACAGGTAAAATTAGCTTACGTGTCTATTTATATGCGCAGTTTGGCAATAAAAAATGCTACCATTGGTAAGCAAATTGATTTAGACGTTAGACTATCTAATTTGAATACAAAATATGCAAAGCGTAAAGCCGTTTGTCCCCCAAGATATGCTGATGGAATTAAATTGTTGCACACATTTTAAAGTTATTAGTCATCTTCTTCCTCTTAGCCTTTTCCCAATTATCTTGGGGTCAGCTTCCAGTCTAACCAGATGCGGCTGAATACCAGTATTTTACACGGAGCGACTGCCATCAGACCTCCGCAACCCAGTAACTGGGCAATGCCGATATCCTAAGGTTAAACCGTTTGTCAGACTTTTCGGGCTTCTGACTACCCGTAACGACTGTCATAGGTATTCGTATGACACCCGGGACCGACGGCGTCTCGATGTGTAACAAATGGTCACCCATCCACGGACTGACCGCGGCAAGCGCAGCTTAACCTCGCAAATCGTACGATCGGCGCGGTTGTTATTTAGCCACGAGCCCCTCCGTTGAAGTTTTAGTTATACATACACAAATAAGTAATCGCAAAAGTTAAAGTTATCGATTGTTAGACTTTGACATTTGTCGTGATTGTATCAGTATACCTACTCGTCGGCGTCGTATAAAGAAATACCTAAGCCACAATGGAGATAACAAACACACCTTTGCACCGTTCACTAAAAGGCACCTATACTAAATACATATGTACTCAAAATCTAGTCTCCGACTTGCGGATTTTTCGTGAGAAAAGCCTCATGGATATCCCTCGCCCAGGGAAGGCGAGGAGGTCTACCGGACTCTTACCGGCTAAAGACCCACGGTGTTCCTCCTTCTAACCTAAGGCCGGGGTCACGGGATTCGCTATTGTATGTACCGTAACCCCGGCAGGTCTTGATCCACCAGCTTCTGGTGGATCTCTCCTTTAGTGGGGCCATTTTCCCTATGCCCCACGTCCTACTGAGAGGCGTGCGCAGAACACGGCGCGCCATCCTCTCTGGTCTGTTACCGGTCGGGCGACACGGGTCCCCTAACCCGCCGCCCTGAGGCCACTCACTACGGCGCCCGGTGCGTCTTGCGCAAGAAGGGAGAAAGGTAGACGCCTCCCTGTCCCTCTCCGCTTCCTCATGGGTGAGCATCACCTCCTCGCAAAAGGAAGCTACTGCCTCCCACGCACTCTCGAATGAAACTCTCTCCATGGACAGAACCACAGCCAGAAGCGAGAGGTCAGCACCCTCTGCCGAGTTGCGGAGCTCAGCCAACTCGCGCCAAGGCAAACCAGATATTCATCACATCCTTAATGAATGTACTGGTCATGCACCAGCTTTGTACGAAAGGACCAGATTTTTTCCCAGTCTAAGTATTTCTATTTGTGTATTCAACCCAGATTTACCCCAGACTGCCTTGTTGGTCTAGTGGTCGCAAGTGCGACTGCTGGGCATGGGGTCCTAGGTTCGATCCCCAGGTCAGGCAAAGTGTTACTATGTTTTTCCATTAGGAATTTCTCAGTAGTAGCCCGGAATCTGGATTTGTGCCCGTTTAATGGCAATAGGCTCGCCCCCTATTACATGAGACTTACACATAACTGGCGAAACGAGGGGTGTTACTATATACCTCTGCCCAACCCTTTGGGGAATACTGGGCGTGATGTTATGTTATGTTTATTTACCCCATGCTGAGTATAGTGGTTTCTGCTATTAACTCCATATTACAGATCCTGACCCAATTTTAACTATTACCGCTCTTTGGTCTTCACGATATCGTCCGACCATTGTGTCGGGGTAGACTCCTAGCCGTTATTTTGTCGCCCGACTCCAGCAATAGACTAGAATAACATTGAGCTATGTTGATATACTAACTGTTTGATGACGCTGAGTGTGAACATGATGATGGTGTATTTGAGGAGTGGCTGCTTGAACAGCGGCACGATCTGGTTCTTGACAGACGAAGTGCCTGTTTTTTGCGAGTCATCTTCCTTTAGCAGTCCTTTTACCTGAATAAAAGAAGATGTTGTGGTCAGCTTCTAATCTAACCAGATGCGGCTGAATACCAGTATTTTACACGAAGCGACTGCCATCAGACCTCCGCAACCTGGTTGTCAGACTTTCGGGCTTCTGAGTACTCGCAACGACTGTCATACGTTTTTGTATTATAACTTTCGTGAGAAATTCATATTTATGATTAGTTACGGTTTACTCACGTGCATTTTCCGGGATTGCCCGACTAGTTTCGGACCCAAACGGAGCCCTTAATCATGAGCTGATCACGCGACGAGGTCGCGAGTCGAACTAGCGCTGCACCGCGCCGCGTAGCGTTGCGCCCGCGACGAGAGGGGCGCGCTCTGTGTCGATATTGCTCGTGCATCTTCGTCACTTGTCGTGTCAGTCCTTTAACAACCCGGACACGACAAGTGACGAAGATGCACGAGCAATATCGACACAGAGCGCGCCCCTCTCGTCGCGGGCGCAACGCTACGCGGCGCGGTGCAGCGCTAGTTCGACTCGCGACCTCGTCGCGTGATCAGCTCATGATTAAGGGCTCCGTTTGGGTCCGAAACTAGTCGGGCAATCCCGGAAAATGCACGTGAGTAAACCGTAACTAATCATAAATATGACTGTCATACGTATTCGTATGAAACCCAGGATCGACTGTTGAACGTGCACTCTGAAGCATGACCGTTCGTTACACATCTTGACCCCTCGTCAAGATATGTAACGAACGGTCACCCATCCACGGGTTGACCGCGGCAAGCGCAAGACAGACACTCCATGTAAAATACTGATTTCAGTCGTAAATGTTCAGTCACAAATAAAGCATATTACCTGTAACTCCTCCTCTGACCTTAAGTTATTGATTCTGTGAATGGTCCTCAATATTTGCAAGGCTCTCTCTTCATCTCCCTTGATGAATATAAACTTGGGGCTCTCCTGCATGAAGAACAGCCACACCACGGTGATGATGCTGGGGACGGAGTACACCACCAGCAGGGTGCGCCAGGAGTTCCAGTAGATGCCCAGAGCGGGGATATAGTGGGAGAAGCTCAGCGGAATTATTGGTATCGCCAATACTGGAATAAAGAAACATTAAGGACCTGGTAGAAAGCGTTACATTTTGAATTTTATTGTTAACTAGCACTTAGCCCGCGACTTTGACCGCGTGAATTTTTATTCAAACGTCCATCCTCCGATTTTACCCCCTTATGATGCCTACGTCACAAAAGGAACCTACTCTCCAAATTTCATGTTTCCAGTTTCAGTGGTTTAGGCTCTGCGTTGATGAATCAGTCGGTCAGTCACGACAAGTTATTATATTTATAAAGATTACGATTATCTACAATCACAGTTCTCTGGTGCTAAAAAAACCTATTTTCTTTTACCCCAACCGACGCAAAAGACCCAATGTTAGCCTCAAGTTAGCCTCCTCACCCACCAACCGTGCATTAAACATTAGAACACTGTGCCTATCCGGAAACACAAGCGTATTGAAGATATCCTTATTTATTTTCAGTAAAATAACAGGAAAGATATATATATCTTCTCCGACTCCTCTATCCGCGTATCTCCAAAATGCTTCGTCTCTTTCACTCACCTGCCATTATACCCTGGGAGAGCAAGAAGATGCTGGACACGAGCAGCACGACGACATTCCGCTTTGCCAACGGCACGCTTTCACTCAGCAGTGACATCGTCATTGAGTACATGCCTGATGCGCTGCAGAATTAATAATAAATACATGCGTTACGATATGATTCAGTTTTTTTTTTGTAAGGAACATTTAATTAACTGCCTCTTTGTTCTAATGGTGGCAGCGCGACTGCTGATCGTGAGTTCCTGGGTTCAATCCCCAGGTCGGGTAAAGTATTATTGGGTTTTTCCGTGTGGTATTCCTCAGTAGTAGCCCGGTTTGGATTTGTGCCCCTTGAGGAATTTCTCAGTAGCAGCCCAGAGTTTGGATTCGTGTCCGGTTGATGGCAATAAGGTCGCCCCTATTACAAGGAACTTAAAACCTAACGGCGAAATGAGGGTGTTACTATACACCTCTGCCCAACCCTTCGGGGAATACAGGCGTGATGTTATGTTATGTAAAAACATAATTAAAAGTAATCTTTTGTTCAACATGATTCTTCTTTCTCAGCCTTTTGTTCATTCAGGGGAGTGTAGGCCTCTATTCTATGCAATTCTTCTCAGTGTTCCGTATCCAGTTCCTCAACTCAACTCAGTTCCTCAATATTATGACGTAAATGAGATGCCTTTAAAATACTCGTCATTTTTGGCCCCATAGACAACCTACAATAGATATATTCCTTTTTAAGACGAACTTAAAATCAGTGTAAACCGAATATAACATATCTTATTTGTGTGAATAGCAAAAGAAAAGTAAACAAAAAAGGAGAATGAGTGTTTTGGTCTACCCCTCCTCTAGCAATGAGTGGTATATCAATAGATAGGTTATTTGATGTAAAACATTTTTTTGTATTACAGCTACAGTCAATTTATTAGTATTTATGGAGTTAAAGCTCCTTAAATGTAACCATTTAAAAACTATGTTAGCGCTCAAATATTACTATTTATTATGATTTTTACACGTTTTGCTATAGGAACTTTGTCATAATAATTATTTAAGATACCTACCTAAGTAAAACATAACATGACGCTTGAATTTCCCAAAGGGGTGGACATAGGTGTATAATGCACCCACGTGTCGCCAGTTATGTTTAAGTCCCTTTCATTTTCTTCACACTATAACTATAGCTATACCTTTCTAATGACACATCATTTATTGCTAGAGGAGAAGTAGATCAACGTCTAAACAATTTGCCCATTCTCCTTTGTCATAGCAGTAAAAAAAGTCCTATTTTTGGAAGTTTTATCAAATGATTACTTAGTCAGACTTAATTAGAGGAGACAGTCACAGTTTATACCGAAGATCTATTAGTTGATAAGATTCTGCCAAGGGAACCGTAAATAAATAATTAGTCACAGTAATAAAGAACGATAAAACCCTATATTTGGAAGTTTTATCAACAGATTAGCCGTGACTAACTACCTAGTGCCTACTCGTTAGTCACAGTTTAATTTACTGAGGATCTATTTGACGGTAAGATCCAGCAAGTGCTGTGGACGACATTAAGTTACGGGGTGTCCTGCGTAAGCGACGAACGCGACAAACGCGATCAAGACAACGGCATTCCTTACTAGCGGCCTATGTAGCGAGACGCGACGTAACGCGTATTTGTTCCACGTCGTGTCGCGTCGCATCGCACCGCGTTGCGTTTGTCGCTTACGCAGGACACCCTGTTAGTGTCCCGTAGCATTTATTAAGTAGCAAACATACACGAAACGCAAAATCAAGTTTAGTAGTAACACAGAATATCCGCAATGTCTATAAAACTTGTTAACATTATCTAACATAACATCACGCCTGTATTCTCCGAAGGGTTGGGCAGAGGTGTATAGTAACACCCTCAATTCGCCGTTATGTTTAAGTCCCATGTAATAGGGGGCAAGTCTGTAACCATTAACCGGGCACAAATCGAAACTCCGGGCTGCTACTGAGAAATTTCACACGGAAAACCCCAATAACACTTTACCCGACCTGGGAATCGAACCCAGGACCTCATCAATAGACCAATGAGGCAGTTAACATTGCTGTCGATTCTGTAGCACATTTTGACAGTACTAAACTAGACTAAACGCAACTGTCACTTTCTTTTTCTATTGAAACAGAAAGAGACAAACACCCTTAGTTTAGTTTAGTCCTGTCAAAGTGTGCAACAGAATCGACACTGTTATCTAGTTCAAAATAATTTCCATTGAATTTAAATGGGACTACGAATTATTTCTTACAGGATTGTAAATTAATTCAACGGTTAATCAAAATGTTCCAAAGTTTTAGAACTTTAGAACATTTGTATGTTCTTTCCTGTTGAAAGTGTTTTTTTAATGATCGTGGCTCGGGGCTCGTGACTAATTACCAACCGCGCAGATCATACGATTAGCGAGGTTAAGCTGCACCTACTGCAGTCAGTCTTTGGATGGTTGACCATTTGTTACACATCGAGACCCCTCCGTGCCTCGGAGGGCACGTTAAACAGTTAGTCCCGGGTGTCATACGAATACCTATGACAGTCGTTACGGGAAGTCAGAAGACCAAATTTCTGACAATCGGTCTAACCTTAGGACATCGGCATTGCCCAGTAATTGTAAAATACTGGTATTCAGCCGCATCTGGTTAGACTGGAAGCTGATCCCAACACAGTTGGGAAAAAGCTAGGTAGAACGAACGTTTTTTACTGCTACTATATTCTATTGTCCTTCGGTACATCTTGACACAGGCAACTGTAGAGCCATTCTCATCAAATCTATACTAATATCATAAAGCTGAAGAGTTTGTTTGTTTGTTTGAACGCGCTAATCTCAAGAACTACTGGTTGGAATTGAAAAATTATTTTTGTGTTGGATAGTCCCGATAGTCCATTTATCGAGGAAGGTTATAGGCTATATTACATCACGCTACGACCAATAGGAGCGGAGCATAATGGAAAATGTTGCAAAAACGGGAAGAATGTCCACCCGTGCGAAGCCGGGACGGGCCGCTAGTAAATTAAATATAGAAACTTACAAAAGGGCAGCGATGAACTGGAAGATGACGAGCATGATCCAGTTGACTGAGATGCTGGCTATGAGATTGAAGATGGCGGCTCCTGACAAAGACACCAGCAGCATCTTGCGTCTGCCGCGGGTGTCCGCCAGGTAGCCCCACGTGATACCGCCGAGCAGTGATCCTGGGAGATGGGAAACAATTGAGTGATTATAATTTTGAAGTACCTACATCCTGCTTAATAGACTAAGTTGCTGGTAAATATCCCCCCACTTTTAAAATGTGACTAAGGGATTATTCACATTACAACGGTAAAAGAAAGAAAGAAAGAAAATTAATTTATTCAGCCAAGAACACTGACAGCATAATTAAAATAAAATAAACAAAGAAAAAACAATATAAAAAGAATTAAACACGTTAATGATAGGCCGGGACGGAACGGAGAACGGACGGGCGGCGACGGTCGTCAAGGTGCTCTCGTATTCTATTCTCTTCGTGCTTATAAATAAGTTTTATTTTACATTGAACTTGTTGCGCCCGACCGTGTCCGTGCCATTGTAATGCGAGTAGTCCCTAAGGCTTCGTTTATGGAGACGCGAGATCCGCTGCGTTTATTGTCATATATATGTCGGAGAATAAATCATTTAGAAAATAAAGTAGGGTAGTCGTCAAGATGAATCAACGTATCCGACGTTATAAAAACAGTTGTCATTCGACGGAGCGGGGATATCGAAGAGCCGAAGAAGTCTGACCTTTTATATCTGACTAGCTTGTCCTTATTTTCTGATATTGTGTATATTATAATATTATACAAGTACTCTCAATGGTGGAGAGTCTATGTTGGTTTTATTTACGAAATACCCGCTTTACCTTCTGATAAGCCGACACTGGTCTAAACTGTAATGCTATACTCAATTCTATCAAACTCTATAAACGGTGTGTCTGTGACATATACAACTACAACCCAAAAAATTACATAACATCACGCCCCTTGTATTCCCCGAAGGGTTCGGCAGAGGTGTTTCCAGTACACCCTCATTTCGCCAGTTATGTATGTACCTAATAGGAGAAGAGTCTATAGCCATCAACCGGGCACAAATCCAAACTCCGGTCTGCTACTGAGTAATTCCACACGTAAAAACCCAATAACACTTTGCCCGACCTGGGGATCGAAACCCAGGTGCTCACGATCTGTAGTCGTGCTTGCCACCACGAGGTAGTTGCAGATTAATTTAAAAACCATGCTTAAACTAAGAAGAGGATAAAAACCTCATCAGTCAATGATATTGAGGTATCATAGGTAAGATATCGCTAATAATTATAAAATTAATTATTATGAAATTGATAAGTTATCTGATAAGTTTACATTTTTGCGTTTCCATATAAGTACAGTCAGAAGCAATAATGTCTGCCTACCAACACTTTTTAAAATCGTCTATAATGCCTATCTGACTATAAAGCGAATAAATATGGCCTATGTCACAAAACAGATAGTACAGAAGTCAATCTACATACTAGTGCGCTCGAGCAATGCACACATAGACACGGCTTACGGACACGATATCTCGGACTGTTTGGGACTAGAGTGCGAGTGAGTGCGAGCGCGAGTGCCATGCGCTTGAGAGAGATAGATATATAGATAGAGCGACCGCCGAGCGTAGGTATGAAAAGTGAAGTACATATATGTGATTGACTTCTGTACCTATCTGTTTTGTGCCTATGTGTTGAATGGGTGGCCGTACTACACATAATCACATATTTATTCTCGCGGTTTGGGCGAAATAGTTATTAATTGGCGGTTTTCAATCCTTCGGTAGGCAATATTATTGCTTCTGACTCTACATACGTCGACTTTACACTCGGAAAACGACCCTGGAACGTTTATAATACCTACCTACTACGCAGGTGGCCTGATACTGTTTGTTGATAAATACATGCCTGTTCACTATCCTGATTACATTAGTGAGGTACTTATATTGCGGATCCTCTTACGAAAAACTAATACCTAAGTATATGTTTATACTGCCCTATATATTTTTCTTAACAATTCTTTCCATCCAAAGGTTGTCTGGAAGAAATTGCTTTAAGCGATAAGACCGCCATTTGTACGGTTTTTAATAACGAGTACTCCTTCTGTTTTATTTCTTTTAGTGTACAATAAAGTATATATATCTATTTATCTATGTGGAGTTTGTAGAAGCTTGAGTTCCATATACAGGGTGTAAACGAAATCATGTAATTCCTCCAAACCTCGTGATGTACTGCTGATATAGATTAAGCTTGCTAGGGATTTATTCCGATTCAATAAAAAATAAATACAAAAGTAAACATGTGTTCTTAACGTGAGGCATTTTAGCGCCCCGAGCTAATTGCGCGGCTATAGCTCGCCGCGCGGTCATTTAATTCGGGGCGCTAAAATCCGTCACGTTAAGAACACATGTTTACTTCTAGTAGGTATTTTTTTATAGATCCAAATATATCCCGTGCATGGTTAATCTATGTCAGCAGTACATCACGAAGTTTGAAGGAATTACATGATTTCGTTTACACCCTGTATTGAACTGCCTCGTTGGTCAAGTGGTGGCAAGCGCGACTGCTGATTATGAGGTACTGGGTTCGATCCCCAGGCCAGTGTTATTGGCTTTTTCCATGTGGAAAAAGTAGTAGCCCGGAATTTGGATTTGTGCCCGGTTGATGGCAATAGGCTCGTCTCATATTACATGGGACTTAAACATAACGGCGAAATGAGGGTGTTACTATACACCTCTGCCCAACCCTTCGGGAAATACAGGCGTGATGTTATGTTATGAGTTCTATATTTGGGAAATAGTTAAGATGCATATCGACGCTCGGCAGTGAAAACCTCGTAAATATTTTTTTCTACAAAAGCGTTTTATTTGATCTTTAGCTTGATAAACTCGTCATACACGTACTAGTTCAACAAACTTTCAATTCAAATACTTCTAAGCTATCTATGACGTACGATGACAAACTTGTATTAACATTTTATCTGCCAATTTTGCAGGAGACAGTCATATCTATTTCTTACAAAAATTTGTATTTTACACATACGTGGTTTTCACTGCCGACCGACGATATGCGTTATACATTGATTCATAACTAGACTGATGCGATGGCATACCTACGTGGGGTGATCCTCATTGATTCCTTCCACCCTGGTTAAAGCGGAGGGTTATGCTGTGGACCCACTGAAACCAACTCTGTGTTTCTCCAAGGACCTATAGTCAAGGTCGTGGGATTCGTTAGTGTTCTTCTTTTCGTGTGGTTAGTGACTAACCTGGTATCAGAGTTTATGCCGCCCATGGGCCTCTGACTTGGCTTTACATCCGTCGACAAATGTCTCTCGGGCACTCCGGTTTCCTCACGATGTTATCCTTCCCCGTTTTTAAGCCCGTCAAAGGTGCGTACCTTGGGTTCGAACTCGAGACCTATGACTTGGCAGTCTGACGGTCACCCCACTAGGGTATCACTGCTTTTGATTCGTTGGTATATTCACCGCAACCCCGGCAGGCTTTGCGACCTTAGGACCAGGCTTTGATTCGTTCAGATTCTTCGAGTAAATCTCTGATGATCTTATAGCAAATTGACTTCTACTGTCAATCTTCCCGCAATTCTTGATGGACTATCGACCTACTTGTAGTTCCACATCCCATTCTTACGATTTAACTATCCCATTTGCAAAATCTACGGCTACGACCTTTTTACCCGACTGCAGTGAAGCCGAGAAAGGAGGGTTTTTTTTGTTTATCCATTAGAAATCTAGAGCGGCTCAAATCTTCTCAATAATGGGTCCTGACTGTTAGGCTGCGTTCAATCGACACGCGCCCGCTAAGCGCACGCCACGCACGTCAACACCCGCGTCTAACTCACTTTAAATTTTTTGTATATAATTTGAGTCTTATGACACTTCAATAGATCTCAAATTGCATTTATCGAAGTCGAACCGCACACGCCACGCGCCCGCCTCGCGCCCGCCTCATGCCAACCTCGCGCTCACTCTCAATATCGCGCTCGTGATTTTGTGCGTGCCGAGCGCGGTTGTAAGGCGGGCACAACGCGTGTGCGTGGTCGGCGCGGGTCATCTTAACGAGGCCTTATAGTCGCTATGTTCCGCATTAGAATTTATTATTTGTACTGTACTGGTTTTTTTCTTTTCAGTTTTTATTTAAAGTCCACTTTTTACGCAGTCGGGTTTTATGATTTTTTAAACATAAACATAAGTACATAACATCACGCCTGTATTCCCCGAAGGGTTGGGCATAGGTGTTTAGTAACACCCTCATTTCGCCGTTATGTTTAAGTCCCATGTAATAAGGGACGAACCTATTGCCATTAACCGGACACAAATCCAAACACCGAGCTGCTACTGAGGAATTCCACACGTAAAAACCCAATAACACTTTGCCCGACCTGGGGATCGAACCCAGGACCTCGCTGATCAGCAGTCGCGCTTGCCACCACTAGACCAACGAGGCAGTTATTTGATGATTAATTAACAATTATTTAAAAAAAAAAACTATTGTTTCTTATCGCTAAGACCCGGCCATGTACCGTGTGCCATACGGCAATAGGGTTTCTATTTCGAATTGACGTGACGCAAAATCGCGGAATCCCGTTTCAATGAATTACTTACCTACGACAGGTCCAGCAGCCAGAAACCCTCTTTGGGCGACCGTCGTGCCCAGTTCACAGGCACTGGTGGGTACTATGATGGTGCTGGCATACACGATGCAGGCAAAGGAGATGATCGTCACACCCGCCATACTCGTCAGTATGTAGCTGTATAGACCGTAACCTGGAACAAACGAAGTACCTTTGATATTGAAATAAAAGTTTGTAAAAATGCATTTTTGTTTGCTTTTAATGCTGATCCCGAAAGAACAGTCGGACAACCTATTAGTTAGTGATGGGCCGAATAAGGGTTTTACCGAATACGAATATTCGGACGAATGTTCGGTTAAAAGTTTACCGAACCGAACATTCGGCCGAATATTCGGCAGGATTTGGCGTGATTTATCGTGCATTGCAAAAGTTCAAGTCTGTACTAGTCGAGCGCATTGAATCACGTGACCCTTTCGACCGTTGACGCTGTTATCTCCGGACTGTTGTGGCGTCATCTACATAGTTAGCGACAAAACATTAGCACATGCATTTGTTTTTGTGTACAGTATCGTTAAAACTCAATAAATTGCCAAAAAAACAATGAAATAAGTGGAGGGAAGATGTCAAACATTTGGAAAATTATCTGTGAAACTGACGATAAGTGATAAGACACACTTGATATGGATACAATTATGTAATTATACTACTTCATCAGTGGCGTAGCGTGCCTTGGCGGGGCCCCGTATAAAAATTTGTTTGGGGGCCCTTAGGAAGGGTAAAGATTTCTCACAAAAGAAAAAAAAAGTTTGCATAAAATTAAAAGAAATATTTATTCATCATAATTGTCTATCTGTCACTTTTTCCAAAATTTTTACAAACAATTCAAATTAAATATACACTCTCCTTGCCTTTTTTCGGCAAACTGATTTATTAAATCATTTATAGCTGATGATAACTTTAGTTTTTTAAAGTTTCTGCCTCTATGGATTATAGTGACAGGTCTGACAGTTTTTATTAGTTTTTTCTTACGCACGTTGGGGGCCCCCGTGCCCCGGGGGCCCCGTATAATTGATACGGTAGATACGGCGGTAGCTACGCCCCTGTACATCATACAAGCATAGAGGCAACTTTTAACGCACGATTATTCGGTAGAATGTTCGGCGTTTTTGCCGAATAATCTGCCGAATACGAATGTTCGGTAAACCTGCCAAATATGCCGAATACCGAACATAAAACGTACATTCGACCCATCCCTACTATTAGTGTCAATTTTTTTTATACGTTTGGAGAGTATATATTATAAGGTTTAACCAAAATACCTGGACAAACTTTTACACAGTGTTCAGTACGTTTAACTAAACATATCTAAGCAAAAAAACGAGATCCAAGTGTTTTTTTTTCTAAGCAAAAATTGTTTTTCTTCTTTTATTTTAATTAAATTATATTTTTTTTAACGTTTTTCACTTCGCCTATTAGGTAAAACACGGCGCGGAAGTAGCGCGCGCCCCGGCGAGGTCGATGCATAAAAAATGGATGAGTTTATTCTTAGAGAGTACAAGCAATTTAAAACATTATTTTTTGGTCAGGAAAAAATCACTTAGATCTCGTTTTTTTGCATAGATATGTTTATATAAACGTACTGAACACTGTGTAATAGTTTGTCCAGGTATTTTGGTAGTACCTTATATACGTCTTCTTTCAGTATTCAAGTTTGTTGGAAAAGATGTAAGAGTAAAAAAGCATTCTTAATAGAAGGAGGTAAGTGGGATTGAACTAAATAATGCAGAGTGTAGTAAAAAATTATTTAGCAAGCGCAGTTTAAAAATAAGAGGAAAAAATGGCTCCATAATATTAAAGTTCCTGAGATAGTACTTACCTACGACTAATTTTAGTTATTGTGGATTCAAGGACCAGTTTTTTTCAAAATTCCTAAGTTCTTTACTTTGTTACCCATGACTTCCAAAAATGAATTTATAATTTTAGATAGTAAAAAAATATGATTGTAATTACACAACACACAAAAATATTGTTATAATACACACCTGCTTTGTTAATAGCTGCCTCGAAGGGCAGCTTATCCGAGAACATATTGCTTTTATCCACCATCTTGATTCTTTCACATAACAATACACAAATAAATTAAATAACTACCACAAAAAAATGCGAATAATTAACTGTATTTTTACCATATTTTTTTATAAATAATTTATTTGACCCTCTTACGTGCACGCTCAAGGGGTGTCATATTAAGCATGCTCGTAATTAAAATAAAAAGAGTAATGATAAGCGCACGGATTCGATATGACGTCATTATTCGCAAGTTATCTATAATGATTAATGAACGTCATAGTATCCAAGTCATAATATTTTGTTTTTTTGTTAATATTTATGGTTATTCTTTGATTATTTATTTGTTTATAACTAATAGCGGCCCGTCCCGGCTTCGCACGGATGGACATTTTTCCCGTTTTTGCAACATTTTCCATTTATGCTCCGCTCCTATTGGTCGTAGCGTGATGTTATATAGCCTATATTGTTATATAGAACAAAAGAAAGAGCAAATATTGTTCTACAGATGAACATTATTATACTATAAGGGATTACATGAAAACGGGTCAATACTTACTTCATGTTTATTATCGACGGGCAAGACACATAGTAGGTAGTCCAAGCGGCTTGAGGCGGCGTTAGGCATAGTTAGGTATGTAGTTTACTTAAGTTTTTGTATGCCATGTCGCCAATAAGGTTTGCCTTTTATGTAGCTATTTTATGTATTTTTTGTCTAAAACAATAAATCATTTGTTAAGTTGTGCTAATGGTCGTTCATGTCTAGTTTTTATTTGTAAATAAACACCATACACACTTGCATTCCACCAATTTATTCCCTTAACAAGCACCTACACGGCGAAATCACCCGAGCATTTCTGATTTGCTATTATGCAACGCTCCAGTCACGCGACCACACCACCGTGACTCACGCACCGCGCCGACGAAATGATGCACGCGCACACAACCAAACACCTGTGCACAGTCTACGTCGGTGCGGAAAAGAGACGAAATGATGCACGCGCACACAACCAAACACCTGTGCACAGTCTACGTCGGTGCGGAAAAGAGACGAAATGATGCACGCGCACACAACCAAACACCTGTGCACAGTCTACGTCGGTGCGGAAAAGAGACGAAACGGGGCGCATAAAGTTAACTTTTTAGGTTTCGTCGGTAGGTGTTTAAAATACCTACCTACAATAAAGGTGATGCGTGTGTGTGTATTGTGTTTTATATATTTTATATATACTACTCAAAACAAAATAAGAGCCACTCGTTATTTTCACATTTCAGTGTAATTTAATGAACGTTAAGTAATTAATAAATAACAAAATATTGATGTTACAAACTCTTCGATATTTAATATCTTTGATTTTGTACTTGATACCAAAACTGGTCATCATTTAAAAAACAAAAAACTAATTTGTAATTTTCTTGTTATTTTGTTTCGATTTTTCTTTAAGTTTCGTTTCGATTATCTTCGTGATATTTTCAAATAATCGTTTAATTTTGTTGTTAATTTGTTTAAATAACATCGTATGTTAATATGCCACAAGTACGAAGACATATGGACGCAATTACCTACTGCAACCAGAGCCGTTACAATGATCCAAGAAGGAAATTCGCAGCGTTCTGTGGCTTTTCATCTGGGTTTTTCTCGGAAAGCTATCCAAAATGCTTGGAATCGCTTCCAAGAGACTGGTAGTGTTGCAAGAAGACCTGGTTCGGGTAGAGTTCGTATTACAATTGTTCACGAGGATCGGTACATCCGGTTAAGTGCCCGCCGAGAACGCATAGTGACGGCTCGTAAATTACAAAATCACCTACGGTTGACAACGGGTACTCGTGTCAGTGACCAAACGATCCGTAACCGATAGCACGAAGACCAGCAAACTTCAAAACGTCGAGTTGTTTGAATTCCTTTGTCCAGGGCTCAACGTGCAAATCGTTTAAGTTTCTCCCGTCAATATTTAGACTGGGACATAAACGAGTGGGGCATAGTGCTTTTCACCGAAGAGTGTAAAGTAAAATTATTTAATGACGGTCGGCGCATTAGAGTATGGAGGTGACGTGGCAAGCGATTTTCTGTAGCCTGCATTTACGAAGTTGACCGTTTCGGTGGACCCAATGTAATGATTTGGGGTGGAATAAGCTTATACGGCAAAACTGAACTCGCTATTTTAAATTAAGGTTCCGTAACTGCTCAGCGTTACACTGAGGAAGTCATCAGGCCTTATGTGATTCCATTTGCACAGCGAATGGGTCCTGGGTTCGTCCTGATGCAAGACAATGCCCGTGCACACACAGCTCAAGCGACCCAGTCTGTACTGGAAGGCTCTCACATTCAAGTGTTGCCGTGGCCAGCAAACAGTCCGGACTTAAATCTGATCGAGCACATGTGGGACCAATTAAAACGAAGGGTTAGAGAGAGTGCGCAAGAGGTCTACAACCAGCAGCAACTGATTGACGCTTTGAAAAGTGCTTGGGAAGAGATCCCAGCTGAAAACGTGAGGCATTTGATAGAGAGCATGCATTCCAGGCTACAGGAGTGCATAGCCAAAAGAGGAGGGTATACCCGTTATTAAATAAGAGAAAAAGAAATAAAAGTGAAGTTTTTTAGTTTTTAATGACTTTTTGTTATTTGTGTTTTTTATCCTAAATTGTCATTTTTTATCAAAAGTTTAATAAACATGTTTATTAACCACTCATTTCAACAGTTACTAGCCTAAACGGTAAACAATTACATTGTTTTAAGTTGACGTAAATTGAACAATGAGTTAATTTTATATTTTTCATGGTATACCTTAAAAACTTAGTGGCTCTTATTTTATTTTGAGTAGTATATTATTATTTTTTGTATGTTGTTAAATTTTATTTTATTTATATTATAATTTGTTTGTTTTGTAACTGGCTGAATGTCCGCACGTCTTTTAGGTGATTACTGAAAATCATCGCTGTGTGTGTTGGTTAGGGTTGCCACCCGTACTTTATAATAAAGTATTGTACGTTATTTCAGGTAATTGTACTCTATACTTTATGAGAACAATAAAGTACACGAAAATACTTTATTTCACATTATTAGATTTCTTTGGGAAATTTATCGATTGGTGCTGAATCGATGTCGCCACTCGCCAGCGCCACATCACTACTAATTTGATACAAAATGCAAAAAGCAATAAAACATATGTTTTTAAACATAATAATGAAGAAAAATAAATTGTACTTTATTTTGAAACTATGTACTTACCTACTTTTTTTTTTCTTACCTATAGGTAAGAAAAAAAATAGTACTTTATTTACTATAACCAATGTACTTTAACTGCACAAAAAAAGGTGGCAACCCTATCTGTGGTCCACGCCATAGCACAACATTATGCTGAGTGGTCACCTTTTTGTCACAGTTGTCTTTTATTTTAATATTATTATTATTTTTATACTATCATGTTTTGTGTATCTGTGACAAATAAATGTTTTTCTTTCTTCTTCTTTTTCTTTCTATAACCTTCCTCGATAAATGGACTATCCAACACAAAAATAATTTTTCAATTCCAACCAGTAGTTCCTGAGATTAGCGCGTTCAAACAAACAAACTCTTCAGCTTTATAATCTTATACTTATAAAAGGAGAAGCTGACTGACTGACTGATCTATCAACGCACAGCCTAAACGGCTGGGGTTAGAAACTTGAAATTTTGACAGTAGGTTCATTTTGTGACGTAAACATCCACTAAGAAGGGATTTCTCGAAATTCAACCCCTAAGGGGGTGAAAAAATATCACGCAAGCGAAGCTGCGGACAAAAGCTAGTATTAGTATAGATTTGTACTATTTTTATTATATTGTTATTATTCTGTACCCTTATTGTTTTGCTTTTCATTTTGATTCCTTTTGTATGATTTTCATATATTGTATTTTTTTTTCTGCCTTATCAAGCTTGTTGTGTCTCCCTAGATAATAAGTGAAAGATGTGGTCTCCTATAATTGGAAGCGCACATTTGTATTGTTCGTGTTCATGTTAACATGCATGTAATTGTGTGGCCTCTGTTGGCGATCCAATAAATAAATGATAT
This sequence comes from Amphipyra berbera, assembly GCA_910594945.2. NCBI lineage: Eukaryota > Metazoa > Arthropoda > Insecta > Lepidoptera > Noctuidae > Amphipyra > Amphipyra berbera. The sequence continues at coordinate 14,467,563 of OU343128.1, read as the reverse complement.
AATTATATCACGGATTTTTCGCAATAATAGTATAAAAGACATGCAACAGAATCTTACAGGGATGAATCTTTCATTACAGTTATAGCTAATATCGGTATGTCAGGATTGGGAGCATGGTAAATAAAGTAAATTAAACCAACATAGACTGGAGAGTCTGTGGAGTGGTGGAGACCACTGAGAGTACTTTTAATTAGGTTGGTGATTGGTTACAGAAGCTAGTACACAATTTAGCACAATATAATACTAATTAACAAAAGGTTAGAAAATGAGGACAAGCAAACCAGATATAAAAGGTCAGACTTCTTCGGCGGTTCGACTACCCTATATATTACTATACACTTTGGGTTCGACATGGAATCCTCTGCTCCGTCGAATGACCAGTGCTTTTATAACTTCGGGTACGTTGATTAATCTTGACGGTTACCCTTCTATTTCAACATTGTCCAGTGTTACCAGTTACCGATAACAATAGTGTAATTGAACACGTAATAGAGCAGTGATTCCATTGAAGAGTTAAGAAAGGGATATTTAGGGCCATCTGCCTCTACGTCGTTGGCGGCAATCAGATGACGGTGTCTGATCTTGCAGAATAAGACAATTAAATTTGCAGTTTGTCTATTTGTCAATGATAATAACGTTTTTAGGGTCCCGCACCTCAAAAGGAAAAAAGGAAACCTTATAGGATCACTTCGTTGTCCGTCTGTCTGTCTGTCAGTCTGTCAAGAGCCTTTTACTCAGGAACGCGTGGAAGTATCAAGTTGAAATTAATATCAAATACATAGCTCTGCAATCCCTTAGAACTGTGAAAAAATTGATGTTCTAAGTCAACTCAATCAAAAGATACGGCCGTTTATGCCGCATATTTTGACACTCGCAAGGGAATCAAAACCTAGTGAGGTCAAATCAAGGTATAAAACCATTTTTTACAAAAAATTTAAACCGACTTCAAAAAAGAATAAAATAATTACCATATAAAATTAACAGTTTCAGAAGTCGGTACTGATCTACGCTGAACCAAATTGAAGGCACCGACTTCTGAAACTGTTAATTTTATATGGTAATTATTTTATTCTTTTTTGAGGTCGGTTTAAACAAAAATAATCTACCCGATACTTTAATAAATCAGTTGCTAAACAAAAATCGGTTGCTAAACAAAAATAATCTACCCGATACTTTAATAAATCATCGAGGCATAAAATTAATTTATCATCACCGAACTGTGAAGTAGTGCAACTGAATATAGTGACAATTTAATAGGCAGTATCGAGCAGGTACAGCGCATACATACAAGACTTACAAATAATATAAATAGCAGAACTGTAATCTTCTTACTTGCTAACAGCGCCATCTGTGATTCTTTGGTGGTACCTCAAAGTTGTAAACAGTTGCTACCAAATTGATTAATTATGGCCAAGTGTGGTGGCTGCGGCAAATTTATGTCGACGATTACAGCTGAATGCATTCGCTGCACCAAGTGCCTGGGGGCATATCATAACATCTGTGTCGGCATTACCACGGCAGCAAAGGTGTCCCCAAATTGGCTGTGCCCGGGCTGTAAAGCCAAGATACCCAGGGCGGATAACTCAGCCACACCAGTTAGGGGACCATCTGATGGCAGCACAGATACTCCCACTCTCACCAGACAGCCTACTACAACAATAAACGACAAGACGAACGATGTACCTACCACCAAACCTACAGTTAAACCTTTGGTTCTCGACGTTGCGCACGAAATTCGCTGTTTCCGAGAGGAGATGAGCGCCATGAGAGCGGAGTTGCGAGTGTTGGTAGAGGTAATGGCGGATTTGAAGGCTGACGTCACCTCGTGCAAGGACCGTGTGGATACTGTGGAGAGCAAGATGTCCGACCTCGAGAAACGATTTGAGGAGAGGGTACCAACATCGTACGATCACGTCGAGGATACCATTGCCGAGCTGAAGCTGCAGCTTAATGATCGTGACCAGGAGCTGCTCCAAAATGACGTCATTATAACTGGCATACCGGAGAATAAAGAGGAAAACCCGGTTCACCTCCTCAATCTAGTGTCCCTGAAGCTGGGGGTTACCATCGACGAGCGGGATATTGTTAACGCAGAGCGTTTCGGTATGGTTCGCCGTAACTTCACCGGTACTGGTGGCGTTGATGCGGCGCAGCCACCGCGGCCGCGCGCCCTCGTCGTGCGACTAGCGCGCCGCACTACACGCGACCAACTGCTGAGAGCGGCGCGCGTGCGACGCGGTCTTACTACCGCGGACCTCGAACTACACGGGCCGCCACAGCGGTTTTACTTGAATGAGCGGCTGACGCCTGTACCTCTACCATGAGTTTACACAGTCAAAACTCGCTAGCGTCTCCGTAAATTATTTGTATGAAATATTGTACAGCGCCCCTAGCGGTCACAGAAAGAATTAAAATTCGTACCATGAGCACTATAGATTACGATAGGTTAAAAACCTAACGTAATCTATTCGATAGTCAGTAACGTTTTTCAGCTGTCACCATACAAAACGGTACCATGAGTCACTAATTTGACTGAACCTATCGAATAATACGCTTGCGATAGTAGTAACGTAGCTCACTAGCATTTTGACGTGTGAAACATATGTTAACATTAAAGTTATATACGTTTTTGAGTCTACTAAAGTCAAAATAATGTCTGTAAGAGCTTATTTGGCATAGAATATGTTAGTGACCGCGTTTAACATAGTAACTTTACATTTTGAATAACTTAATAGAAAGTAAAGTATAGTAAGTCATCTAATTTTTACGTCAATGAATAACAAACATCCATCCTCACAAACTTTCATAAATTAATTTATAATAGTAAGTAATGTTAGAAACGTAAATTACCTGTTAATTTAGTTATTATAAATAACAATCCATACAATAAATTCAATAGAAAGTTGAAGCATACATTTTCATGAACTCCACCAACAATTGAAACTGTGAGACACTGGTCCTCATTTTATTAATTAATCTGTTTGAATCTAATTGTACACTTTTAAACCACACAACGCAGCTCTGTGACACAACGTTAACAAACAAAATTACAAATTGAATATACGACCAAAGATTACAATAGTTTATTGTACATATACGACGACAGTGACATATTATAAGGAATAAAAATTCAAAAACCACTAAATACCATAAGTAATCTACTAACCGTCAACTTTTCTATTTAGTCGGTTTATTTGTGATATTGACTGTCTTAACATTTTTAGCATAGCGATAACATTACATTTTGAGCTTAAGAGCCGTTCTCTCTTCTTATTAGTGGGAAAGAAAGAAACAAAACATAAGTAGAGTGAAGTTAGCTAGACGACACGATCTATCGAGCTCACCTTAGCGCCTGCGTAAGACTCCGTAAATCTCATGGTGCGAGCATTATCGAAATCTATTTGATCCACGTTAGCACGCTAGCGAGTTCAACGCTAGCGAGTAATTTTTCGATGACAACTCATGGTAGAGGTACTGTTAACGGGAAGTTATTTTATAACGCTCGTGAGGCTGGGCAGCGGCATAAGTACAAGTACGTGTGGACAAAGGATGGCCGTATGTATGCAAAGAAGGACGATGGTTGTCTGTCACAACGATTTCGCTCTGAGGCAGATTTAGCACGAATTTTTGGCAGCGGCTCAGTTTGATTACATTCTTGTCGAATTGTAAATTACACGATTCTTTCTGTGTTGTTTTTATTGCTGCCTGTTTAACCTATTCTCAATTGTTGTTCTTCTATTTTAATTTGGAAGTTATTATTTGTGTAATGAATGTCTGGTCGTGGTATGCCCAGCCTAAAGGGTACGTTATTTCAGAGGGTAATCTTTGCAGTGACGCAAGTCTGATGATACCTATCTACTTCTTTAACAAGCCTATTTTCTATTTATACTTATTTCTGGCTATTTATTTATTACACACTATTATCATATCTACGTATAATTTTTATTACAATATTTTTTATAATGCCATAGTATTATTGTACCAGTCTAATCCTTTAAATTTGTCTATTTACTTTCAATTTACATTTTTGAATTCTCTCCAGTACGCCTTTATTCATTATATTTATTATTTTATGGCATTAACTATAGTAAACACAGCGTTATGATGACTACTAAATATCTTAAAATTGGATTTCTTAACGCTGGTTCACTAGGCACTAATCATGATGAGTTTGTTGCCGCAATGGAGCATCATGATGTTGATATAATGGCAATAAACGAGACCTGGCTACGGACGGGCGAGGAGGGCCGCGCGCCCGCCGTGCCCGGGTACCGGCTGCGGCATGTACCGCGGCCGGTGGGCGTGCGCGGCGGCCGCGGCGGCGGTGTTGGGTTTTATGTTAAGCGCGGAATTAACGTGCGTTCCCATTCGCACCCCATCGACCCTCTACATAAATCTGTCGAACAAATGTGGCTAGTTCTGACTGTCAATGGTGTAAAAGTTTTTATAGGCACAGCATATAGGCCGCCCTGGTTAGATGTAGACATATTTTTGGATGCATTAACTAGCTCAATAAATTCAATGTCATCGTGTAAATACATTATTCTACTGGGGGATTTTAACATTAACTGTCTCAATCAATCAGATTCTAAAATGAATAAATTAAACGCCTTTCTGAAAAGTATAAACTTAAATCAAATGGTGCCGTCTGCCACTCATTTTACGACCAACACTGAGACTCTTATAGACCTGGTGTGTACGGATGCGAAGGTAAGTAATATTATAGTGGACCCGATAGAAGCACTTGGAGCACATGCATTTATCTCAACTGTCTTTTACTTTAAAAGGGAGAAAGTGTTGCCTAGTGTCATAACCGGGAGAAATCTCACGAATATACCTATTGAGCAGTTTAAAGAGGACGTGAATTCTGTTGATTGGCTGGCGGCGACCTCTTTTCTCGATATCAATGCTATGGTAGCTCATCTCAATTGGAACATTGCCTCTTTGTTTGATAGATACTCTCCTCGTAAGATCCGTATTTATAAAGAAAAATCATATCCATGGATCACGGATAACATCAAGCTGATGATGTGTCTGCGTAATCAGGCCCATGGCCAATACAAGCGAACTAAGTCTGAGGGTAAAAGAGTATATTACACGGAATTAAAAAGCCTAGTGAACAAGTCTCTTTATTACGAAAAAGTGGCTTATTTTAGACTCAATATTAACAATAAAATAAAAAGCCCTAATATACTATGGAAAAATTTAAAAACCACTCTGCTACCACCTAAAAATGAGTCTGAACTACCCCCGCATTTTAATGACCCAAATACGATTAATGCACATTTTCTAAATGTTCCAGGCAACACAATCTTACCATTATCCTATTTAACCTACTATGAGTTCAATAAATCTGGCAAAAATGAATTTTCTATTAAAACTGTTGACCAAACTAGTGTTGTTAATATTTTGTCTAAAATAAAGTCGAATGCTGAAGGTATTGATCACATTACTCTAAATATGTTTCTTCTTACTCTCCCTCAAACTTTGGAAACGCTTACTGCCATTATTAATCATTCAATTTTAACATCAACTTTTCCCGATCTCTGGAAAATAGCCATAGTACGTCCGATTCCAAAAAAAAACAATCCAACAGACATAAAAGATTTACGACCTATCAGCATTTTACCCTTTTTATCTAAAGTACTGGAAAAAGTAGTGAATGCTCAACTGTCTAAATACCTCGAGAAAAGTGACATTCTTCCAGAAGCGCAGTCAGGTTTTAGGAGGGGCCGAAGTACTGCAACAGCTCTGTTGGATGTAACGGACAACATATTGTCAGCCCAAGATGAAGGTCTATGTACTCTATTAGTATTGTTGGACTTCTCAAGGGCATTTGATGCTATAAATTTATCCCTTTTACTCTCAAAGATGGCATACTATGGATTTGATGCATCCACAATAAAATGGTTCGACAGCTATCTTAGTAACCGCGCCCAACTTGTTGAGATTCGTGATGCAAATGGCTCAACTGTTTCATCCGACATGACCCCCGTACTAAAGGGTGTTCCACAGGGATCGATATTGGGCCCAACTCTGTTCATTTTGTATAGTGCTGATATTATTAAAATTATAAAAAAATGTAAACATCATATCTATGCTGACGACCTACAAATATATCTTTCTTTTAAACCTGAGGATTACCATGTTGCTCGAAAAACCATTAATGAAGAACTAGAAAGGATCGTAACTTGGTCTGAAAAAAACTCGCTCCTCCTTAATCCAACCAAAACGAAGTTTATGCTTTTCGGAACTAAGGGCCAATTGGATAGAATAAAACCGAACCATGGAGATGTGACTGTGATGGGACAACAGATTGAGTGTGTAACTGAAGCGCGAAACCTAGGATTAATTATGGACCAAAGTCTTAATTTTGAGACTCACATTTTGAACTGCGTCAAAAACTGTTTCTACCGTCTCAAAGTTTTGTATAAAATGCGTCCATATTTAAGTGAGGAATTGCGCATTCAGCTTGTTGAAAGTTTGGTTCTATCAAAACTAAACTATACAGATACTGTAATAGGACCCAGGCTATTAGCACGCACCAAGAGACTGATTCAAAGAGTTCAAAATGCCTGTGCACGTTTTTGCTTTCATATACCACCAAGGAGCCACATTACACCTTTCCTTAACAAACACAACATATTGAAAATGAAATCACGTCGGAAAATGCACCTAGCTTGTCTTCTTTTTGGCGTTATTAAAAATAAGTGTCCGTCATACCTGCACTCTAAATTAACGTGGGTAAATAGTCACCGGCAGCGCGAGGGTAGACGTTGTGCTCAGCAACTAGCCATACCGCATCATAGAACTGCAGCCTTTCGAGGAAGCTTCCGGTATGCAGCGTCCAAGTGTTGGAACAACATTCCCCCACCGATTAGGGACCTGAAAAATTTATGCACGTTTAGACTTAAACTAAAATTATTTATTCTTGCCTCTCAAATTGAATACAATGCAATTAATGTTGACAAATCTTTTATTTAATTAATTTAATTTAATCAATTTAATTTAATTAATTACTGTTCAAAAATTTTATACTTAATTTTTAAAATTGAATTTGCTATAACTCACCGGTTAAATTGGACATGTTGTAATGAATAATCATTAATTTATTCCCCAGCATTGTAGATCATGTTCGATATGCTTAACCCTTACGCTGAGTTTATTTTTGTTTCACATTATTATTTAAGATTATGCATTTTTGGATATTGGAATAGTAATTTTGAATAACCAAATGAGCAAACTTACATTTTATGAGACCCATGTTACCGGGGTTGTGGTCGAGCAAAGAGTGACATAAAATGGATATAATTATGTCAACGCCTCATCTTAACAGGAAGTGCGTACCGCGCCGCCTGCTATTTCAATTGCCATATTTTTGATTAGCTGTCACAAATTATATTAAAAGTAGTTTTTATTTTTTATTATATTTTTGTAGTTTATTGACACATTATAAAACACTTTTATCCATTCAAGTATAATAGAATATATATTTAAAATTAACTACCGCCATCCGTGTGTCACTGCGGGGGTGCCAGCTGAAAATCAGCGCTGGGTGTTTTGACGCCTAGCATATGCTGAGTTGGTAACCTTTTCGGCATGGACATGCTCGACAGCATAAAATTTGTGTTTAATTCCGGTTATATTGTTCTTTCTTTGTTTGTTTATTTTATTTATGCTGTCAGTGTTCTTGGCTGAATAAATGAATTTTCTTTCTTTCTTTTTATTTTTTTCATTTTAGTGGCCTTAATTAAAACTTGGTTGGACCTACTATAGACGCTGCTCGTAACATAATCACATCATCACAATATGCGTACTGTTCGTCATTGAGGAGTTCCATTGTCTATCTCCAAATTTCGTCATCAGATCTTCACCAAATTTAAATGGGACCAACTTCGAAGTATACCCTATCCATTAAAAAAAAAAATCATCAAAATCGGTTCACAATTGGCGAAAATATCGATGAACATACACAAAAAAAAAAAAAAACATACAGACGAACATAGTAACCTCCTCCTTTTTGGAAGTCGGTTAAAAAAAAAACGGAACCCTTGGTGCGCGAGTCCGACTGGCACTTGGCTGGTTTTTTTCATACTTACAATACTTACAGCGGAATAGTCAATAGTTAGTGATTCTTGCGGTTCCCGGCTAGAAACAGACCTTCCGTTCTTCACTAGGGGGTGTCGCCAAAACCGACTCAGGATTTTTTTCAAGAGGAGCAGTCCTATCTGCCAAATAACAAGATATCACTGCGATCACCAATCTGTCTGCCAAGCGAGATGATTCTGGCAATCGTATAACGTTTATAAATAAAATAGCGTTCATTGGGAGGTCCATGATCTTCAGAAGTGGACTTAACGATGTAACACTTTAGGGTGGCTTTAGGAGTCAACTCTCAACTAGCATGTGCACATAAAATTTTGCAGGCGTATACTTACGGGAGGATAAAGAATAACACTTGTAACCGTACACTATATAATAATACATTTAATTAAGAATTACAAAGAGAACAACAGGGCGTGGTTCGTACAATGCGAGGAGTCCAGGGTCTTCTTGAGCAGGTGTGGCACTTAACTGAGCAACTGCAGCGGCGCGAGAGGGCCGATCTGCAGTGTGCCTGACCTTTTATAGGCCCAGACCCCCGCCATTCAGCCACCACCCGTCACAACGGGTTTATATGGTAAGTTTTTAGGTCTGAAATAACAATGTCATCAGCCTCCTATATCGTCCCTCTGCTGGGTACGGGCCTCTTCTTAGATTGAACGGGGTTTAGGCCTTAGGCTTGAAATTACGACGAATTCCTGAAATAAATCTTCATTTAAATAGTATAAAACAAAGTCGCTCCCGCTGTCTGTACGCTTAGATCTTTTAAACTACGCAACTGATTTTAATGCAGTTTTCAGCAATAGATAGAGTGATTCAAGAGGAAGGTTTATATATATGCCCCACATCAGTATCTACATTGCACCCGTGCGAAGCCGGGGCGGGTCGATAGTTAAGAATAAAAAAAATAAGCCGTAGTGGGACGCCTGGCAGACGTGAAACATCGAAACTCATTTTGTAAAAAAAAACTGGCCAACTCCAACCGAAGAGAGCCGACGAGTTACGAAGGTCTGCCGTCGTGTGTCTGCCATCGCGAGAGTCGCCACGTAATAGCCGCTTTCTACACCCGTACCGCCGGATTAGATGTTTAACATCAAAAAGTTATGCCAATAAAACAAGAAACCGTCGCGGGACGCCTGGCAGATGTGAAAAACCGAAACTCATATTGTAAAAAAAAAACTAGCCGAATCAAACCGAAGAGAGCCGACGAGTTACGAAGGTCTGCCGTCATGTGTCTGCCATCGCGAGCGTCGCCACGCAACAGCCGTTCTCACACCCGTACCGCCGCATTAGATGTTTCACATCAAAAATATAATTTATCGTAGAACTATGTGAGAAAAAATGTTATCACATTATATATAAATGATAATCCATCATTTATGTAGGAATTTGTGTTGCTAACTCACGTCCACTTTTGGCAGGTGGGTTAATAGATAACCAACATTAATCATTTTGGATATCAGTAGAATCAGTGATGTGTTTTAAATATATAACCATTTTGTCAGCCAATGAGAGGCTCATGGCTAATTGCGAACCGCGTGGATCATATGATTTGCGAGGTTAAGCTGTGCTTGCCGCGGTCAGCATGGGGATGGGTGACCGTTCGTTACACATCGAGAACCCTCTGTGCCTCAGAGAGCACGTTAAACATTCGGTCCCGAGTGTCATACGAAAACCTATGACAGTCGTTACGGGAACTCAGATGCCCGAAAGTCTGACAACCGGTCTAACCTTAGGATATCGGCGTTTTCCCAGTAACTGAGTTGCGGACGTCTGATGGCAGTCGCTCCGTGTAAAATACTGGTATTCAGCCGCATCTGGTTAGACTGGAAGCTGACCCCAATATAGTTGGGAAAAGGCTAGGCAGAACAGAACATTTTATTAGCTAATTATAAAAAAATGTAAGAAGTCTTCTTGTTAGCGTGTCGATGGCAATCTAAATTGAGTCGGCCCAGAACTAAGCTACGAGTTTAGCGTTATCTGTAGCGTCCATTAGTTCCTGTAACGTGCTGTTATCAGGGCACGCAGGGCATGATGTCAGGTGTCCCATCGTTTGTGGAACAGCACCACATTCACACTCCAAGCTGGACTCGTCTATGAATCTCCACCTGAGCAGGTTTTCCTTGCTCCAATCAACTTGGGTCCGGATTCTGTTTAAAAACTTCCAGGTTAGCCAAGGCAACTTATATCCAGGTGAGAGATTTTAAGCAAGATGAAAGCATAATATGTAACGGCGAAATGAGGGTGTTACTATACACCTCTGCCCAACCCTTCAGGGAATACAGGCGTGAGGTTATGTTATGTAAACTGTGATAGCCTAGCAGTGGAATGTTTGCCTCCCATGCAGGATAGACAGAGTTCTTTTTGAATTCATGTGCGGATCAGAATTTGATTATCATTGCGTTAACGGTGAAGGTAAACATCGTGAGGAAACCTACACCTGAGGTACTTCATAAAGTTCTCGATTGGTGTGTGTAGTCCGCCATCCCGCACTAGGCTAGCGTGGTGGACTAAGGCCTAAACCATCATTCTGAGAAGAGGCCCGTGCCCAGCGGTGGGACAGTAATGGGCTACTTAGGGCTCTAACACACGACGACGCGCGTTAGCGTCAAACTCAATACATAAAAAACGATACACACATTTTTTAAGTATAGAGTTTGAAAGAAAAGAAAGAAAGTAAATTAATTTATTCAGCCAAGAACACTGACAGCATAAATAAAATAAAATAAACAAAGAAAAAACAATATAAAAAGAATTAAACACACATATTATGCTGTTGACATTAACGCGCGTCGTCGGCGCGTAGAAAAGACGCCGTGTGTTAGAGCCCTTATGTTGTTGTGTGAAAGGAGAAATGAAATAATATGATTAATTTTAATTATGTACATTTATTTTTTATCCAATAAAAACTTAATATTATAATAAACTAAACTTACAATCATATTTATACATTAATTTGCTTATCAGGTACATATAAAACATTGAATGGCGTGATTTATCTGATTGATTGATAATTAAAATTTACATAATACAATAAGTAATAATGTTCATTATTTTATTGTAACGAGTATTTTTCCTCATTGTTGAATTCTGATCCATTTTCATATAACTAGTTTGCATTTCATAAATTTACCGCAATGTTTTATATCGGTTATTATTAATAATTATATAAAAAATTATCTAAGTTCTTATTTGATAAAACATCTTGATCTATTGAATCAGCCGTATACATTGTTAAGGCAGAACTGTCCAGTACACTATTGTGGTCTTTCGGCACAACATCAACGCCGAAGTCACGGTAATCACCAGTTACAAAAAATACTATACAGGGTGTAAACGAAATCACGTAATTCCTTCAAACCTTGTGATGTACTGCTGACATAGATTAACCCTGCAGAGAATAAATTGGATTCAATAAAAAAAAATTACAAGTAAACATGGTGTTCTTAACGTGAGGCATTTTAGCGCCCCGAGTGAATTCCACAGATATCACTCGCTGCGTGGTCGCTATTAACTTGGGGCGCTAAAATGCCTCACGTTGAAAACACAATGTTCACTTCGTGCAATTTTTTTTTATTGAATCAAAAAGTATCCCGTGCCCGTTTAATCTATGTCAGCAGTAAATCACGAGGTTTGAAGGAATTACATGATATCGTTCACACCCTGTAGAGAATAACAGAGATAAAATTAATTCCTTAATTAACCACTTTTAATTGTACATTTATACTTATGGCAATTTACGATAGCGTAATGATACTGTATTCTTTGAAATATACACTAAACAATATCGCATTCAATAAAATTATCAGTCAGTTATATAATACAACACTCACGTCGATTCATTCATACATTATTTACAATTAAGAATACTTATTATTCAGTCTTCAGTAGATCCAGTACATGTGTAGATGAATCTTCAGTTCTTAGGAGCCTTGTCCCGGGGCAGGAACCATGCTACTACTATTGCGCCTGAAAGGACCAAAAGTTTTTGTTAAAATATCTTTAACATTTCATATATTAGGTATTATATAAGATAACATCACTCCTGTATTCCCCGAATAGTTGGGCAGAGGTGTATAGTAATACCCTCACCTCGCCGTTATGTTTAAGTCCCATGTCATGGGTGATAGGGCGATCCTATTCCCATCAACCGGACACAGGAATTCCACACGGAAAAACACAATAACACTTTCCCCAACCTGGGGACCGAACCCAGGGCCTCACGATCAGCAATGGCGCTTGCCACCACTAGACCAACAAGGCGGTTAATTCTATAACATAATCATAAGGTTTGAACGAAAGTGTTGTTTGTATGTGAGGTAGAGGATTGAGTATGTTGCGCACACATATTTCAATTGAGACGACATCGGGAAATAAGGAAATGATTGTGTTAGTTGAAACATTATTATAATTAGAAATAATAATGCGTTGTAGATTACTCGTATACGGAAGTTGAAAAAATCAGATCTTACTATTGCTATTGCTTATCGAATGATTAAGATTAAAATTAAATATTTATACATTGTGATAAGCTCAGACCGTCACGCCACATTCCTTCCATACTCTCTCATCGTACATAGAAGTTAGAGTATCTTGGAGTAAGCTCTTAACAGACGCTACTGAATATTCGCGTTTAGCCACTAACAAAAATATTATGTAGATATCTTTTTAAACGGAAGCATTTAAGCAATATCAAAGGACCAATATTTTGGTCCTTTTGTATTATCCATTTCCATGTTAAAGGTTTTGTCTCCATCGAATCTTTTTAAAGCGATCATAGAATCCTACATTTAATTACCTAAGTAACAAGATGGTCAGAAACAATACAGAAGGCTTATTGTAAAAGTTATAAAATTATGATAAAACGAAGAATAAAAAGTACTTACTTAACAACAATAAGGACCAGCCATAGAAGGTGGCCTCGCAGCTGGTGGATATCAGGGCTCCTATCGCATTCACTCCCAGGAACGCGCTAAGTCTGCCCAACATCACTGAGAGACAGGACACCATTCCTCTGGAATAGAACATCAAATATAAAGGTAACCATCATGATGTTGATGTTTTGTCGAATAGAATTGTTTTAATTTAGTTATTCAGTGTTTGTCGGTGCTTCGGAGCCATCTCAGAGAATCACGAGCAGTAATTAATTAATTTAGGGTAAGTGCCTGCTGAGATACGTCGGCAATAATATCGTAGTAGGTAATTGCTCGTACCTTTATTTTAACAGAACGATGTACCTAAATAATAATGAATTTATTATGCCTAGTCTTAAAAATAATAAGTCACTTAATGCAGTTGACGACACGTTTGGTGCAGTGGCTGAGCGATCGGCTTCTGCGCTACGGGTCGTGCGTTCGATTGCCGCACGGAACAAATATTTGTATAGCCTATAGACAGTTGTTCCGGGTCTAGGCGTTTGTGCATGTGAAGATATGTGTCTGTAAACGCAACTGTAGGAGAAATCCTAGTGTGGGGCAAAGATTCTTTTTAAAGAAGTAAAGAAAGAAAAAAGTTTTTTGGTACATTTATTGAGTGTATGTAGTATCTACCTACATAGGAGGTCCGACGAAACCTAGTTGAAATAGCAAAGAGATATGTTATGCTAAATCATCATTATAATCAAGACTAACCTTAATGAAGTAGGGTACAGCTCCACGAAATACACGCTCAAAATGCCCATGGACAGCGCGCACATCAGGAAGAAGAAGAAGAAGATTCCTCCAGCAATTGGCACAGCCACCACGTTCAGCAAGACAGCGGCAATAGCAGACACGGCCGTAATGCAGATCATCGCCTGGCGCTTCCGACTGCCGCAGGTCAGGGAAAGGACCAAGTTGGAACAGCTGGCCATGGCACCGTACGTCATCGCTGAAAATAGGGTGGTCTCCTGGATTGTGTCATCGCAGATTTCTATGTTCTGTAAAGAGAATTTTAGTTAAAAATAAGATATTAAGTGTATATGGATTTTTTGTATTACTATAGGAAAGATATTTCTTCCCTGAAAGATGTGTAAAAGATTTGAACTAAATACCACTGTGTGTACCACTTGATACCATCATACTTCTTGTAAATCAGATTGTTTAAGATATAGACATTTTACGGTTAATATGGAAAGTTACATACTTAAATATAGCATCGCGCCTTTTTGCCATGAGGGTAGTCAGAAACTAAAGAACACCACGTGTGATTCTTGCACAATGGAATGATATTGTTATGTCCAAGATGCTTACAGTCATATTTCCAGTAGCGAAGCCAGCTTCAGAAGGATACTTGATGACGGCGCAGAGGTTCATGCCATCACCGCCACCAGAGTCCAGCACGAAGAACAAGTTGTTCATGATATACGGCAGCCAGAGGATGAAGCCGCTGCCACTGGAAAGAAGCAAATAGTTGTTGTTTAGACCGGTTTATTTGACGTTCAGAACAGGTGACTCCACAAAGACGTTTCATAGGAGGCTTTGGTAGTCGTGTAGCCTTTAACGATTAAACGTAGCGGTCGTATCACGTTCAGTAAAATTGAATAGTTACAGCCCACAGCTCCTTCATATAACTTAACAACAACCTTAATAAACAGAGGGTTTAGAGGGCCTTACATAACATCACACCTGTTTTCCCCGAAGGGTTGGGCAGAGGTGTATATCATCACCCTCATTCTATTGCCAATAATCGGGCACAAATCCAGACTCCGGGCTGCTACTGAGGAATTCCACACGGAAATATCCAATAACACTTTGCCTGCTGATCATGAGGTACTGGGGGTCGAACCCAGGACCTCATGATCAGCAGTCGCGGTGGCCACCATGAGACCAACGAGGCAGTCTTAATTAAGTAAATAAAAACTAATATGAGAAGTAGGTGAGAATTTTAAGGGAGTAGGTAGGTACTCACTTCAACCGGTGTTAAAGTCAAGCTTGGTATTTGGGATACAGCGGGATAGGAGCGATACAGAACATTGACATCTAGTTTTTCAGAGAAACTCACGGTGCTATATTAGTTTACGATGTGTCAGAACCAAAGTACCTAGCAAAACTGAATGAGTGGCTCGAGGAACTTCAAGTATACTTCCACCAAGAAGAACATAGTCTGCTTAGTTGTCGGCATTAAGATTGACAAGCATATCATTTTGGGACCCAGTGCATAATATCAACAAGCACATTGGGTCACCGGCGCGACGACGCAACGATTATTCCCAAGGAGGGTTAATGTCACGCAGGCGGTCGGTCATAAAACAATAACCAAAACCTCTAACAACATGGATTTATGAAATACATGTTGTGCCGACCCCACCTAGTGTGGGATAAGGGCAGGAAGAAGAAGAAGAAGGTAGGTACTCACGTCATGTAAATAACAGCAACTAAATAGAAGAGCCTGAGCGTCTCCTTCAATAACGGTGCTCTGAAGAGGGGCACGGTCTGCTGCCAAATCGACCTGAAGAACGAATCTTGACGTTCTGTAGACTGATTCTCGGAGTCTTCCGATAATTTTTGAACCTAGAAAATAGATGGGATTGTGTTAAGTAACATTAAATTCAAAACAGAAATAAATAATCACGTCCTTAATAGATCGAAAAAGTAAGAAAGACGTGGCGAAAGAATCTCTAAGCTATCGATAGGTCTATCGCCATTAATCTCTAAAACTCATATATATTTCACTAGCGACCCGCCCCGGCTTCGAACGGGTGCAATGTAGATACTAATATGGGGCATATAAACCTTCCTCTTGAATCTATCTATAGCTGACAACTGCATTAAATTCCGTTGCGTAGTTTAAAAGATCTAAGCGTACAGACAGCGGGAGCGACTTTGTTTTATGCTATGTAAAGATAAGCAGCAGTAGCGGACTGAAGGACCAATAAAGTATTATCTCCAATAGCTCTGTGGACCTATTTCCTAGTGTACTTTTACAGTTTTTTAACCCTCAAAACGTTATAGATATTAGTGTTTACAATGTTCACTGGTAATCATCTTTTTATGGCTTTCATTGTTGTTTTCTAACCGATTAAGAGTCCTTTCTGACTTTGAATATGTTCATTGGTAATCATCTTTTTATGGCTGTCATTATAGTTTGCTAACCGATAAGTGTCCTTTATGACCTTGAATTAGAGTTCAATATAGCTTTATATGTATTTATACAAGGTTAGTCGGAAAGGGGGTACTAAGCCGCGGGCCACATAATGTATCACTGATGACTGTTTTAAAGAAAGTGTTAAAATTTAAAAATTCGATTAATATTTTGTCCATGAAAAAGTAATTTTATTTTAGTTTTTTTCAAAAATACCTCATCCCTGCTTTAGTTACGAATTCAGAAAATGGAGTTTCTAATCCGTGACCCCAAATATGACCTAAAATGTAAACACAGTTGATCATAGCCGAGGATAGATAGAATTTAACGTATTTTTTATGCAATCTTTGAACAGCTATTTCTTTGAAACTAATGACTTTTGGGGAAAGTTGTAGAACAAAAGTTATCCCTTATTATGGGTACTCTAACACCCTTTCGGCTTAGTACCCCCTTTCCGACTAACCTTGTATAAACTGGACAATCAAATCGCACAACTTCTTCTGCAATTTATATTATCACAGATTCAATATCCACTAAAATGCTTATTTAGGGGAATTCGTTCGGTACTTCCGTCCAAAATTATCACCATATTGCTTGTTCGAAACAAGGAATTGTTTCATGTAAAGTACGTAGTTTACGAGTCGCGAAGCAAATGCGGTCAAACTCACATAAACATAAACATCACGCCTAATATTCTCCGAAGGCTTCGGTAGACGTGTTTTTAGTACACCCTCGTTTCGCCGGTTATGTTTAAGTCCCATGTAATAGGGGGCGAGCCTATTGCCATTAACCGGGCACAAATCCAGACTCCGGGCTGCTATTGAGAAATTCCTAATGGAAAACCCAATAACACTTTTCCCAACCTGGGGATCGAACCCATGACCTCACGATCAACAGTAAACTCACATCCAATCAAAAACGAAAAGACCATCCCTAAAACACAACAAAAAAAGAAAAACTTACAGGAAAACTTTCAGCATCATTCCCAGTATTAGTAGCGTAGATATTCTTCAGGACATCCAGAGCCTCTTCATACCGTCCATGAGTCACGAGGAACTTGGGGCTCTCGTGGAAGAGCTGCAGTAGGCAAGCAGTGGCAGCACAAGGCAAAGACATGACGAGCGCCAGGAGACGCCAGGACCGATATGTGATGCCGAGAAAGTCGATGCGGAAGGAGATCTCCAGGGGGAGTATGGGGTAGGCAAACACTGGAATACGAAAATTTTCATGAATATGATTGATTAGCTTTTGGGAATGTAAGAGAGTGCACAATACTTAGGTAAATATCAAACATATAACATTCTGCAATGTCACATTGCATATTGCCAATGTGTGAAGTTTTGTTAGAAATCACCACAACATTCTAGCCAAGAAAACATTGACAACATCTGCGCACCATGAACAGCTTAAGCAAGAACTACCGTTTGTTATCTAGGCAGATTTCTAGAGCTAAGTTTTGGCAGCAAACACAACGAATACAACATATCGGGTGTAAAAATATCCTTAACGAAGCCAAGAGGCACGTATCCCTCCCATAATTACGAAGATTTTTGGTATTGGGCCATAACTGGGAACCGACTGGTTATGGAGATATTGAAGATCAAAGTTACGATATTTTTGAACGTTTTTCACGAAAACTAAGTTTAAATGTTATTACTAAACATTCTTCTATGCAAACATGATTAACATTTTCGAAATGTAGGCACAGTCTGCTGCGCGCGCGCTTACATTGTGCGCTACAATTAAAAGCTGTATTTTCATACCAAAAAATAAAAGTCGTTTCCCAGTAATTATTTTTGCTGTACGTTACTTAGTTTTATGTACAATATGCGTAGACTTCGGCTTCGTTAAGGGTATTTTTACACCCAGTATAGTAAGGACATTTGTTTTGGTTGAAGTAGGATTGCAGGCGTCTTTTTTAACCATTACAGATGTTGTTTAATCCTACTAAAGTTCTGTAAAAATTAAGTCTGAGTTAAGTTTTACCTGCAACAGTAGCTTGCGAGCACATGAGGGCGCAAGTGCACAGCAACATGGCACGACCGCGCGCGCGTTCAGAACAGCTCTCTCCTAGCAACGTGTAGGCGCCTGAGTTACTGGCTGAAGTGCTGAGGACAATAGAACAGTGTTATAACATAACATCACGCCTGTATTCTTCGAAGGGTTGGGCAGAGGTGTACAGTAACACCCTCATTTCGCCGCTATTTTTAAGTCCCATGTAATATGGAGCGAGCCTATTGTCACAAACCGGGTACAAATCCAAACGCCGGGCTGCTACGGAGGAATTCCACACGGAAAAACCCAATAACACTCTGCCCGACCTGAGGAACAATCCCAGGACCTCACGATCAGTCGTTGTAACTCTTAGAATAAAACAGAAAAGATACTCTAAAGCTAGTATCCACGTTCATATAGAGATACTGACACCGCCTTTCAGCGTTTCAGAGCTAGGCCTTAGGTCAGAAGGAGGGACACCGTTGGTTTTTAGCCGGTAAGAGTCCGGCAGACCCCCTTGCCTTCCCCGGGCGAGTGACATCCATGAGGATTTTCCAACGGAAAAAATGTAGATTAAGCGAAGGTTGATGATAAAGGTTTGTCGCGATCTGTTATTCGGTTTCACTTCCTACAGGCTGTAGTTTGGGAAACGCAATAGGTAACTGTTTTCAACGTGTACAGGACCTAGACACTTCCATGCAAAATGTACCCGCTCGCATTTGTACCCGCTCGCATTTGTACCCGGTCGCATTTGTACCCGCTCGCATTTGTACCCGCTCGCATTTGTACCCGCTCGCATTTGTACCCACTCGCATTTGCGATGCGTTTCTGCCAATTTGACTAAAACATGCCCCGATGCTTCGGGGGCCGACGCAGATATTGCTATTGGGAAATCGTATGATGCGTCGGGGATACGTCTGGGTCATATAGATAAGATATTGGATAGACTATTACTGAACACAATAATGCAAGTTCATTCCTTTCTGCCCAGCCTTTTCCTAACTTTGTTGGGGTCAGCTTCCAGTCTAACCAGATGCGGCTGAATACCAGTATTTTACATGGAGCGACTGCCATCAGGCCTCCGCAACCCAGTTACTGGGCAATAATAATAGGCATGCCTCGTTGGTCTAGTGGTGGCAAACGCGACTGCTGATTGTGAGGTCCTGGGTTCGATCCCCAGGCTCAGTAGCAACCCGGAGTTTGGATTTGTGCCCGATTGATAGCAATAGGCTCGACCCTTATTACATGGGACTTAAACATAACGGCGAAATGAGGGTGATTACAATACACCTCTGCCCAATCCTTCGGGGAATACAGGCATTATGTATGAGGAGCTCAGGAACAAAAAGTATCATTGTCACTTTTCATATTTGTTCAAAAATTGAGATTTTTATTTCACCATTATGTCTGTTTGCCTTGAAAATGTCACTTTTTGATCAGAACGCGACTTGCGAGATGCCATTTTCTCTTCAATGTGAGACTTTTTGAACCAAATCTTTTCAGAAATCGATAAAATCCAAAGCTTTGAGTCCAATGAGAAAAAAAAGGCTTCAAGCCTAAAGTGTAAATTATTTATGAAGTGTAGTTCCTGATCTCCTCGTATGTAATAATCCAAGTTCATTGTGCAACTAAAAATCCCCGCGCAGTTATCCATATTTGTTCAGGTAGGTCAGTATTCTCTATTTTCATTTAAACGCAACAAAACAAATAAGAATCACGCCAGCACCTGTTGACAGTTTTCTTTCAGCGTAATATTGACATTCTCATAATAGTAACGACGTTTGTTCAACATTTATCTCGTCTCTGTCTCGCCAGGGGGTTTCGCTATCTCTACACAAATATTGCTAGGAAAAGTTTGCATAATATGATAACGTTATCACTGTTCGTGACGAATTTAACAAATGTGAGACGAGTGACGTCATAGGTATTTGCTTAATTTCATCTTCACACAGTGTTATGGAATGTACGGAGGTATTACGATGGTGGAAAAAAATCGTGTGAAGCCGAGTTTGTCGACCGCGAAGTTATTTTCTGTACTTTCATTATATATGTATAAGTAACGTAAGCTTTAAGTTTTTCAGTGTTTTCAGTTCATGATACATTGGTAAGTAATGTAAGCTTTAAGTCTTATACGACAATCTAGTACTGTCTTACTTTTGCATGCCTTTATACCTAATACTAACGGCCCGTCCCGGCTTCGCAAGGGTGGACATTTTTCCCGTTGTTGCAACATTTTTCATTTATGCTCCGCTCCTATTGGTCGTAGCGTGATGTTATATAGCCTACAACCTTCCTCAATAAATTAACTATCCAACACACAAATAATTTTCCAATTCCAACCAGTAGTTCCTGAGATTAGCGCGTTCAAACAAACAAACAAACTCTTCAGCTTTATAATATTAATATAGATGAGGTGCACTGCTATTTGTACAGGTTACAACTGCCCATTTCTAAAGTAATCTTTTATCTAGAGTTATGTTACATTATACTTATAACTTATATGTGTAGTATTAAACTGTCAGTATAAGTTGGTCAATAAATAAATAAAAACTTTGTTCCCTAATTCGCCTCAAAGGACCAAAAAATAAATTCACAAAAATTAATCTCCAGCGTGCGACGGCTCTTATTGTCACTCCAAAACATAAAAATAAAAAAGATAAGTATATTTCCGTTACTAACCACAGCAATGTTATTTAAAAGTGTAATGGCGCTATTTTTATAGTGTTATCTTGTAACCGTGTTGACCTATAATAAGAAGGTGCGACATGGGTTTTCCACTAGTTGTTATAACAGAAATTTTCAGATAACATGGGAAACATCGTAATTGAATATGAGTAACTATGTGAAAAATATTTGTCATTTTTTTTGTGATAGGCTTCTTATTTAGGTATCCATTTTTCAGTCTATTGTCTGTCATTAGTCTTGAGTCCTACCGATCAAGAACCTCCGGTAGACTGTTTGATATTCTGTTGTCGTAAATACTCATTCTGATCCAAAAAATACCAGTAGACATACTCTACGAACTTATTAGGAAAATAGTTTTGGCATATAACTTTCATCATTGTTAAAATATTCGCTTCGTTACAATATAAATTACAAAAGATCTACCGCTCCTTAAATTTACCTTCAAGCATAAAAGAATTAGGTCTTTGGTATTAGAGATAAAAAACAGTGCTTGTGTTTCAGAAGTCGTAAGTAAATCAGATAAAACAGACACGGTGATATCCAGTTTAAACTAACGTGCAAAGCTATTTAAATCATTGGATAAATCAATTCATAATAATAAACGAAGCTAGATCCACTTACAAGGTAGATGAGATTAGTTTGAGGACAGCCATGGTCTGCCAGTTGGGAGACAGGCTGCTGAGCGCTGCGAACACGAAGCCGATCGACATGGACAGCACCAGGGTAAGTCTTCTGCCCTTCGTGTCGGAGACGTAACCCCAGAGCTGGGCTCCTGCTACAACGCCTGGAAGAAAGATAGAATATGGTCTTTTAGCCTTTTCCCAATTATCTTGGGGTCAGCTTCCAGTCTAACCAGATGCGGCTGAATACCAGTATTTTACACGGAGCGACTGCCATCAGACCTCCGCAACCCAGTAACTGGGCAATGCCGATATCCTAAGGTTAAACCGTTTGTCAGACTTTCGGGCTTCTGACTACCCGTAACGACTGTCATAGGTATTCGTATGACACCCGGGACCGACGGCTTAACGTGCTCTCCGAGGCACGGAGGGGTCTCGATGTGTAACAAATGGTCACCCATCCACGGACTGATAGCGGCAAGCGCAGCTTAACCTCGCAAATCTTACGATCGGCGCGGTTGTTATTTAGCCACGAGCCCCTCAAAAGATAGAATATGGTAAGACAGTATAAATGGGTGATAAGCTGCTGGTTTGTTGCTTTGGATCGTAAATAAACGTCAGTAGCAGCCCGGAGTTTGGATTTGTGCCCAGTTGATGGCAATAGGCTCGCCCCTTACATGGGACTTAAACATAATGGCGAAATGAGGGTGTTACTATACACCTCTACCCAACTCTTCGGGGAATACCGGCGTGATGTTGTGTTATGTCAAAAAATTTATCAAAAAATTTAATTACTGTTTTGTTTTCAAATGGTGGGAAAACTAATTACAGAATAATCTTAATAGCAACCAGCCTTCAATATTAAATCACTTATTAGTAAACATATAACGATTACGAAGTCAATGATAAAAAACCCTTTTTAACAAAAATCTGTCTTTAGAAAACTTTTGACTTTAAGGACCAATTTCACACAATACGATTATTTAAGCGAAAAAAGTATAAAAGTTCGGTAATTGTCGATAAAGATAATTAAAAATCATATCTAAAGCTTACCAAGAAGAGGCATAGCAGTAAGCAACGCTCTTTGCTGCAGCGTCAACTGCAAATCACAGACGGCAGCAGCCACCACGAAGCTGGTGCCGAACATGTCCATACCCATAGCCTGAAGAGTCCAGCTGCATACCAAGAGTAGCCCAAAGTTGTACTTGCCAAACCCTATTGATTAAATTCAACCAATGTAACAAATGATAGGAAAAGAAAGATAATGAAACCGCATACTGGAGTAATGAATCCAGGTCATCAACATAAATCTTAATATGTCGGAAAATATTGTTTTGTTTATGTAGGTGACCCGGATTCATTGCTTTTGAGTGTAGTTCCAAAAGTGTGACTTCGAAACTTTTTCTGTTCTTTTTCAATCGAGCAAGAAGAATAAGGTCCCACATTCATTTTGTCTTTTAAAAACTGCTGCGTTAATATTGATGAACCCGATTTAGAACGATTCGATAAATGAATTGTGGACCGATCCGGTTTATTATCTCGTTATGTCTACGATTCTCGAAACGAGAGAAAACGAGATAGCAGACCTAGAAAGACGTATCGAATCGTTCTGAATCAAGGGGCTGGACTTGATGTGTTTTTTATGTAGCCGCAGGTGATTAGGTGATAATCTCAGTTAAGCATAACGTTGGTAATGCTATTAAAGAATATACTAAATACCTAGTGTATACCTTTGATTAAGGTAAGTAAATGTAAACCCTGCTAGTGATTTTATTAGTTAGTACTCTTTTCTATGTTCTTAATAAGTTTTGTCCATCCAAAGGTTGTTTAGAAGGCATCGATTTAAGAGATAAGGTCGCCCATACCGTACATAATAAAGTTTACCTATTGTATTGTAAGTTGTATGTAGTAACTCACCAGTCATAGACAACGCCTCTTCCACAGATGCAACATGGTATAGCTTCTTCTTCCCCGTCTCCACAACTTGGAATTCTTTTGTAGTTGTTTTACACATGATTGTATCTGCAAATAAAATATTTCTATCTTAAGTTTTCTTGTAACCTTTGTTGCCATTGCAATGGCTTATACAACGACTATTATTGAATATCTTTGGGCTTATAGCATCTACGTCAGCCGATAAGGGTCTTGTAAACAGTAGCTTGCTACCTTGAGTCCATTTATAAATTATCTTATATAAATCAAAACAAGGAAATGACAGTGACATTGGCAGATGCACAAATCTGCATGAGCTATTCTAAACTTTATCGTTAGACAATATTGATTATATTACGCATTTTATTTACAACTGAGGAGCTCAGGATCAAAAAGTGTCATTTACACTTATAAACGAGGAATGAGGAAGACAGCAGGAGTGGAAGAAAATAGGCGAGCAAAAGAAAGCATGCATAAAATGACTGTGAAAGGAATGACAGTACAAAAGATGGCAATGCCGCGTGGTGGCGCGACCAAGCCAACCTCATTTTATGCGTTGCCAACAACACATTTGGCTCGAAGCTTCTCTTTTCCCCATTGGACTCAAACCTTGGATTTTAGCGATTTCTGAAGAGATTTGGTTAAAAAGTGCCATATTGAAAAGAAAATAGCATCTCCAAGTCGCATTCTGATCAAAAAGTGACATTTGCAAGGCGAACAGACAATCGTGAAAATTATTCTCGATTTTTGAACAAAAATGGAATGTGTACATGACACTTTTTGTTTCTAAGCTCCTCAACTGATATGGAAAATTCGCAAATTATTAGGGTATTGAAATAGTTTATCAGTAATGAAATTATAGTTGATGAAAACTTCCAAATTAATATTTTTTTAGCCAGGAGTAGATGAAATTGGTGTTTGAAAGTGGCATCAGTGACAGAAAAGTTGAAAGGAAATCGTTTGTCTTGGTATGGGCATGTGATGAGGAGGGATGAAACTCATGTGACTAATAGAGTGATGAAAATGAAGTTGATGGATGGAGGGGGAGAGGGAGACCAAAGAAAAGAGGGATGGATTGTGTGAGAAAGGGAGTAAATGATGAGATGACGGCTGACAGGGAAGAATGGAAGAGGAAGACATTGCGACGACCCCAAGCAACTTGGGACCAGCGCAGAAAGATGATGATGAGATGAAAATTGCACTAAAGGAAAGTCTGACACGGTTTCTGAAACTTGTATGCATGTTAACTGCTATAATTGTTTGTTAGTATATTGTCAACCAAAAACATCGCTTGAAATGAAAGGACATCATTCAACGTCTATATATTTTTGGGCTAAAGCTGAAAGTGTCGACCAAATAAAAATAATATTACATTCCGTTAGAATATTTTATTCTATTAATTTGTTACTATAGGACCAAAGTTGTAGGGCTTATTCTCTGCCAAGTTACATAAGTTCGAAAAATCATTTTTTCGTACTTTTTAGATAAAGTTTTACCATTGGGTTGGTTGGTTTTATTATTGGGTTTTTCCATTAGGAATTTCTCAGTAGCAGCCTGGAGTCTGGATTTGTGCCCGGTTAATGGCAGTAGGCTCGCCCCCTACTACATGGGACTTAAACATAACTTTCGAAACAAGGGTGTACTAAAAACACCTCTGCCGAACCCTTCGGGGAATGTAAGGCGTGATGTTATCTATACTAATATTATAAAGAGGAAAGATTTGTATTTTTGAATTTTTGTATGTGCTGTTATAAAGCTACATTATCACTGAGTAACATAGGTTACGGGAGGAGACGTGAGGACACAGCTAGTACTAGATAAAGTGATGTAATAAAATTAATTGATTTTTATACAGGAAAAATTCATTAAAAAAAACAGATTAAATTGATTAGGTTTTCAGAAACTGGGGGTTAGTATGATGTCGCTTTTCAATGTCCTGAGTCTTTTGATTTTGTTGATGATACGTATACAAGTGGAAGTATGCAGTTTGATCACAGGTTGCTTGGGTTCGATACCGGTTTGAGGTGAAACAAATAAATGTAATAGGAACCGAACATAATGAAAATAGAAACATTTGTGGGATGTGGACTTGTTATAGAGATTAAAAACATTAATTTGTCTAAGCTGGGAATCGAACCCAAGACTTTTAGAAGTCCTTGTTGAAACATTGCTATCATAGAGTAAATGTCGATAAGTAATTTTAATCGAAACAGTTTTTTTTTGTATTTCGTCTTTAATATAAGTAGCAATTTCCTTTATTAGGCACTTCATTAATTAGATATTTCTAATAAATCACTTCATTTTATCAATACTTATAGTTTTATTTAAAACTTTCATTTAATATGTGCAGCCTTACCAAAATTCTCAAATCTATCGCAATTAATTAAAATCTTTATGCTCAGATACTAAGTGATTCTGCTCCCGCGCACTCTGATAGACTGATGTACTACTACCTCCCGATAGGCGAAATCTTACTTCTCCCGTCCTTATATATCATATGAAATACGTCACGACTTATCTCCATCCGTAGTTCGTAGTCATCGTTACGGATCGTTACGTTCGTTGGAGGTGTACTTAAGTATTTACACGTAGTTTACTCTAGGCTATTTGCGAAAAGGTAAATGTAGGCGTTGGTAAATAGGGAGTCTGTTTGATCTTTCAATCTATGTTCGCAGGTGACAGTTTCTACATTTGTTTAACTGACATTTGATTTGATATTTTTGTTGTTTTCTAGTTGACTAGCGACCCGCCCCGGCATCGCACGGGTGCAATATAGATACCTACTAATGTGGGGCATATAAACCTTCCTCTTGAATTACTCTATCTATTAAAAAAAACCGCATCAAAATCCGTTGCGTTGTTTTAAAGATCTAAGCATACATAGGGACAGACAGCGGGAGCGACTATGTTTTATACTATGTAAAGAAGAGAGAGAGGGGCTTGTGGCGGTTAAGTTGCGCTTTCTGCGGCATGTCTGTGGATAGGTGACCGTTCGTTACAATTCGAGACCCCTCCGTGCCTCGGAGAGCACGTTAAACAATCGGTACCGGGTGCCATACGAATACATGACAGTCGTTATGGGAAGTCAAAAGCCCGGAAGTCTGACAACCGGTCTAACCTTAGGATATCGGCATTGCCCAGTAACTGGGTTGTGGAGGTCTGGTGGCAGTCACTCCGTGTAAAATACTGGTACTAAGCCGCGTCTAGTTAGACTGGAAGCTGACCCCAATATAGTTTGGGAAAAGGCTAGGAGAAAGTTGTTTTCAGTTGAAGGTATTTATCGAAACTAAGCTATCGATCTATTTTACAAGTCCATCAAATTAGTAAGTGTATATATATTAAATAGATAGTTAAATTATCTATTTAATATGTATACTCTAAGAAAAATAACTATGGTTATATATTCTTAAAAAAATACTTTGAATCTCTCTATTGTAAAGTAGGTATATTGGCGCTTTAGTCTTTTTACCTTTCCACTGACGATATGTATAAGTAGGTATACTGTACCTACTGACTGCCTTGTTGCTTTAGTAGTCGCAAGCGCGACTGTTAAACATGGAGTCCTGGGGGTTCGATCCCCAGGTCGGGCAAAGTGATATTGGGTTTTTCCATTATGAATTTCTCAGTAGCAGCCCGGAGTCTGGATTTGTGCCCGGTTAATGGCAATAGGCTCGCCCCCTATTACATGGGACTTAAACATAACTGGCGAAACGAGGGAGTACTAAAACACCTCTGCCGAACCTTTCGGGGAATACAAGATGTTATGTATACACCGTCGATTACAATAACGAGTGTATACATTTTAAAAGTAATTTAATTTTCTGAGGTTTCGTGGGTGTGGGGGGGTGTGGTGGCCTTGGTTGTGTGTACAGGAACCATCAGGGAAGTTATAATGTCACATTTGGTGAATCATATTTCGTTCATATTAGAAATGGATTTTAAAGGCCTAGATTAGCCCAGACGGACTGTATTTTAACCGCTAAGCCTTTGGCCAGACTGCAAACGCGGGCGCGGGACAGGCGCGGTGCGGCTAGTTCAAACATTGAAGAACTTCATTTGAGTGTCCATAGTGGGCACGCGGGCGCGGGAAGCGGCGTGGGCTACATGGCGCGGTGAGCACGCGGGTAGCTCACGCCATAGTTCGTTCATACAAGTGGCCGCAGTGAGAGCGCGGGCGGTAAGCGACAACCCACGCGGGAGCGGGGGATCTCAAACTAGTTCGAGCTGACCACGCGCGTGGTTGTGATGGCGTCTTCAAAATTAAATGTTGAAGAATTAATAAGTGCTATCCAAGCACTGTGGATGTGAAACATCGTTTTTTAGTAAAAATTTTCCAGTAAAAATAAGTCTTCTTCATCCATATGATATTTTGACAAACACTGGACACGACAACGCTCAGAACGAAGCCACGCTCCACTGCGTACAGGTCAATCGCGCGCGTTCCCGCACCCGCGCCGCTCCCCGCACCGCGCTGCCAGTCTGGCCAAACACTTAGACTTAAATTGTAATTGTCAAATGCAGTTTAAAGGCAGATTAAGATACATTAACTGCCTCGTTGGTCTAGTGGTGGCAAGCGCGACTGCTGATCGTGAGGTCGTGGGTTTTACCCCCAGGTCATGCAAAGTGTTATTGGGTTTTTCCGTGTGGTATTCCTTAGTAGCAGCCCGGAGTTTGTATTTGTGCCCCCTATTACACGGGACTTAACGGCGAAATGAGGGTGTTACTGTACATCTCTGCCCAACCCTTCGAGGAATACAGGCGTGATGTTATGTTATGTAAGATACAGTCACTGCAGCTACGTGATAAGCCGACTGGATAGAAAGAAGGAAATGATTCCGTAATCATTCCCTTTCCTGAAAATGGTATTGCCAAAAAGTAAGTCAAATCTCTTGCGACATAAGTGGAAAATTCTGTAAACGAAAATCTGTACTACATTTTTCTGTTAAGACGACCCGTCTTGGAAGTACATAGAAACTGTCAAACATGTATATTTAAATACTGAACCATGTTTACGACATAGATACCGTGGTAACGTGTCGTTAGTGAGCTCAGATGTTTGCTGTGCAAATATTATACGTTCTCGTATCACGTCCGGGGGGTCTGGTGCAAATCTGTAAGTATACAACAGTTTCTAGTATTCTTGTGTATAAACCATTGTCCTAGGCGGGCGACGGATGCGTAGCGATGCGATGCGAAATTACACTGGCATATTTCGCCCGTAAAAATTTGGTTCTCCTTATAAGGGAACCTACCCATACTACGTGACCCGTTCAGGGAGGGGGGGATCTTCAAAATACCACGCTTGGTCACAGGGGCGGGGGGGGGGGGGGGGGGGGGCTTAGGTTTTTGTCACGTGGTCAATATCCTCTAGGAAAATCTCGCGCTTTTTCGAGCTATATTCAAATATGGTACGCAGCGTTTAGCGCGTTTTAAACTCACAGGTGGCAACATTGACGCACAATGAGCCAAATAATTTTCTTTTTGAGATTTTTTTATTTTTAACTATATTTATGAATTACTACGTGATAACTACAGGGGGAGGGGGGGGGGGGGGTATTGGCATATACTACGGTTGGTCACCGAGGGGGGAGGGGGTAAAAAGTTGTAAAAAATAGGTCTCGTAGTATGGGTACGTTCCCTAAACTGCTGCTGCATTTGGAATAAGGAGTTCTTATTGCACTTATGGCAGTATAGGAGGGTGTGGCTGCCTATCTTCTTGATCCTACTTATTCTTTTCTTCACATTAATTATGACACCTAAAAGAAGACAGTATCGCAGTTGTGTAAAGTGAAATTGTTTAAAAACTAATTCAGACTGCATTGCATTGCGAGTTATATTTTTTTTTAAATATCCCACTAAAAAATTAAAATCCTTACTATGGATACTTTTTTGAGTAACTAGCAGAAATGTTAGGAAGTTTATTATTTTACGTATAAAAGTAACATTCAAGACGACCATATTATAAAATAGAAACTGAAAAATACCCACTACAAAAAAAGATATGAATTTGTGAAGAATTTGTGAACTACTGGAAAACTCTAAAATATTACAATAAAATAAATAACTCGAAAAGTATAAAAAATCGCGAAACATACATGAGGTATTTTCGAATACCCCTGGGCATGAGGAATTCAGATTTTTCTTTTGGACGTCACTATTTAGACCACCCTGACTACTGTGCGTAGTACGTTAAGACTTACGTCTTAACGTACTACGCACAGTAGTCTAGTAATAGCTACGGTACCACTGAATGCTGCGACTACGAAGGCCGCTTAGCTAATAAGTACAGCTACTGTTTGATATTATAGCATCCCGTTGAATTTATTGTCCCGCGTCGCCTTTGTGGCTCACGTAGGACACTGGGCAAAATAGTTGTTTGTGTCACTGAACTGAAGAAGGTCGAGAAAATGCGCAATAAGAAACTATAACTTATAAATTGTTATTGTTTTTAGAAATACGACCATTAGAGGGTAAAAACCTATTTGCTCAAATTTATGAAAACATTGTTCTGTTGTTCAGCTGTTCTAATGTTTTTCCGGTCTAAAAACCATCTATACGTCTACGGGCACTATTATATGGTTTACAGCAGAAATAGGGTCTTCCTTGTCATTCTTTCGGGATATTAAAATATGACATTTAGCTATTAACTGCCTCGTTAGTCCAGTGGTCACAAGCGCGACTGCTGATCGTGAGGTTCCAGTGTCGATCCCTAGGTTGGGTAGTGTTGTTGAGTGTTTCTGTGTGGAATTCTTTAGTAGCAGCCCGGAGTTCGGATTTTTGCCCGGTTGATGGCAATAGGCTCGCTCCCTATTACATGGAACTTAAACATAACAGCGAAATGAGGGTGTTACTATACACCTCTGCCCAACCCTTCGCGGAATACAGGCGTGATGTTATGTTTTTATTTTGCTATTATTATACAGGTGATATCAGCTTAATATAATTCCTTATTATAATTGCCTTTGACTAAAAAAATAATAAAATTTAAATTAAAAATTTAATAAAACCCCCGACGCAAAAAACGAACTTTTAAAAAGTCAAAAATAATAGTATCGTTGAGCCATCAAATTCGATTGAGTAACATCTATATATTTTAATTACAGAAATTGATGGATGGCACGATAAGGTTTCCTCGTTGAAATGGCGATATAATATCGCGTCGGGGTACCGCTAAAGTAAGTCAGACCCTTCATTTAATTGACCATCTATTAATTTACTAGCTAGCTAATTTACTTAGCGGTACCCCGACGTGATATTATATCGCCATTTCAACGAGCAAACCTTATCGTGCCATCCATCAATTTCTGTAATTAAAATATATAGATGTTACTCAATCGAATTTGATGGCTCAACGATACTATTATTTTTGACTTTTTAAAAGTTCGTTTTTTTTTGCGTCGGGGGTTTTTTAATTTTAAATTTAATTTTTATTTTAAACTTTTTAAACTTAGTATTAAGAAAAATTTAAACTTACTTTTGGCAAAAAAGCACGTAAATTGTTAAGTAAATATATATTTCATAAATTAAGATTTCAGTGTGAACTCGCATTCTTTGTTTAACGTGTACAATTATTCATATGTTTATTGTTAACTTCTATGTATACATAACATAGTAGGTAATTGACTAATTATTTTGTGTTTCTCCTCACTTACACCATTGCATTGTATGTAGAATCAAATACTGATCAAAACGAATCCAAACACGACATATATCTGCTATTATTTTTTCAAGAGTGTACTAGTGTGCTGGATATCCTGGCTGCAGCATCAGCTCATCATGTCGCCACCATTGAATTGCATGTAGAATCAAATACTGATCAAAACGAATCCAAACACGACATATCTGCTATTATTTTTTCAAGAGTGTACTAGTGTGCTGGATATCCTTGCTGCAGCATCAGCTCATCATGTCGCCACCATTGAATTGCATGTAGAATCAAATACTGATCAAAACGAATCCAAACACGACATATCTGCTATTATTTTTTCAAGAGTGTACTAGTGCACTGGTTATCCTGGCTGCAGCATCAGACCAAGAATTTCATAATCTTGTATAGTTATATATCATACATGAGTGTTTCAAATTTTATTTCACACGTATGTTTGAAAGTAAAGTAATAGGTACACATTATGCGTCTATGAACCCTACCGCAGCTAACAAAACAGCTGATAACCTTGAAATTGCTGAAACGATTTTAATAAAACATGTCTAAGATCACTCGCTAGAAAACCAGCTTTCAAATAAAAAAAACCGAACTCAAATCGGTTCACCCGTTTAAGAGCTACGGTGTCACAGACAGCACACACACAGACAGACAGACAGACAGACACACAGCGGTCAAACTTATAACACCCCTCTTTTTGCGTCGGGGGTTAAAAATGAGATGATCTATTTGTATCCGGATACAGAGGAATCATAATAGTTCTATCTAGCCTTTTATTAAGCATAGTTCGTTTTGCCTAGCCTTTTCCCAACTATGTTAGGATTAGCTTCCAGTCCAACCAGATTCGGCTGAATACCAGTATTTTACACGGAGCGACTGCCATCAGACATCTGCAACCCAGTTACTAGGCAATGCCGATATCTTAAGGTTAGAGAGGTTGTCAGACTTTCGGGTTTCTGACTCGTAACGACTGTCATATGTATTCGTATGACACCCGGGGCCGACTGTTTAACGTGCTTTCCGAGGTATATTTTATTAAGCATAGTAGGTTCATTAATTTAATTAGTTTCCAGTTAAATTAGATACGGCAGAATTATCAATGTGTCTATTTTCGTGTATGTAATCAAAGCATCAAACCAAGAGTACATAATTACTTTAGCGTACCATATTATGTCATCAGAAGCAAAGTGCGTCTAAGCCTTTAGTAACTTCCATTTACGACAACCGATATTCTATACGATATGATTGCAAATCTTTTTACCACAGCATGAGATATTCTTAGCTAAATAGAGCCAACAGGAGAGAGAGTCTGGTTGTCGAGGGTAGACAAGATAAAATGGTATACTTACTAATCTTCATATTGGTCTAATGGGTTGATGACTCTATCGCTTACGATATCTGGAACAATTTTAAGTAAAATAATGTTAGATTGAAAACTAAGAGGAAGTCTGAAAGTGGCGCCGGTGACTGAGAAGTTGTATGGAAACCGGTTGTCATGGTATGGGCATGTGATGCGGAGGAATGAGGAACATGTGAGAAAAGTTTTGAGTATGAATGTGGATGGTTATAAGAGTAGATGAAGACCAAAGAGACGATGGATGGATAGTGTGAAAGATGATATGGGTAGAAAGGGGGTGACTACTGAGATGACGGCTAATAGAGATGTATGGAAAAAGAAAACATACTGCGCCGACCACAAATAAGTTGGGATAAGGGCAGAAGGATGATTAGTGTTAGATTGATAACTATAGAAATCTTAATTCCTCAGTATATCTGTCGTTCAAAAAATATTTACAGAATTATACAGGGTGAACTCGTATTCGACGTATTCTCTTTAAGACGTGATAGTGTGTCCTATATGCAACAAATAAGCACCCCATGTACCCCAGTCGAAAGTCAGTAGATACCGAGAAATTTCAATTTCTAGAATACGTCGTATTCAACTTCACCCTGTATAGATACAAATGAAAACAAAAACATTATACAGGGTGGCCAGGAAAGTAACGTCAAGAAAGAAACTTTAGAAGCCTCATAAAGGGGCTATCCAAAACAACCCATGTATGTTTTACGATTTTTTGTAGTTTAGGAGATAGTATTTTTTTTCATATATTAGTTACGTCACTTTCCTGGTCATCCTGTATATGAAACTAAAAGAAGGGATCAAAATAATAGATCTGGATAACAGTGGAATAATACTAGATAACGTTAATCAATAATGATGACGATTAGAGCCGATAAAAAATTATCCAAACATACTGGTGTGTACATATTGAGACGAACGTGTCAATGTTTTGTTTGTGTCGTAGTAAAAATATTAGGTACTTTACAAATTACGTCGTTGACACCTTAGGATGAGATTTTGTTGCTAAGCGGAGCGAGAGCGATGTGACAAAGATATTTGATTGAGTACCTATCCGTACTATCTCATCGACCTTTAGCAATATGGACGACGGCTTATTCTGCCTAGTCTTTATGCCAACTATGTTGGGGTCAGCTTCCAGTTTGACCAGATGCGGCTGAATACCAGTATTTTACACGGACCGACTGCCATCAGATCTCCGTAACCCAGTTACAGGGCAATGTCAATATCTTAAGGTTATACCGGTTGTAAGACTTTCGGGCTTCTGACTTCCCTAACGACTGTCATAAGTATTCGTATGACACCCGGGACCGATTGTTTAACGTGCACTCCGAGGCACGGAGGGATCTCGATGTGTAACGAACGGTCACCTATACATGGACTGATCGCGGCAAGCGCAGCTTAATTTGCAAATCATATGATCCTCGCGGTTGGTAATTAGCCACGAGCCTCTATGGAGATGGACGATGGCTTGTTCGTGATTAAAATTGGCATTTAGCCTACTGTTGGATAGAGGTCTGTCTTGGCGTGTTGTCACAACTTTCGGTAATCGTTCTGTGACCATCGTGTCAGTACCAGCGTCATTGGTGCGACCGCTGACGGTGCTTACCTGTTACCACTCTAGCCATCTGTCGTTGTTGATTTTATGATAAAAACCGCAATACTCCTTATTTCTAGTAAGGACTAGTCTAGATTCCACTATTTGTAATATTAATTACTGTCAACATTAATTCTAGTAAGGACTAGTCTAGATTCCATTATTAATTATATCAATACCTGTCAACATTATTTCTAGTAAGGACTAGTTTAGGTTTCAATATTTGTAAAATTAATACCTGTCAACATTAATTCTAATAAGAACTAGTTTAGATTTCAATATTTGTAATGTTAATTACTGTCAACATTATTTCTAGTAAGGACTAGTATAGACTCCATTATTTGTAATATTAATAGCTGTCAACATTTATTCTATTTAAAACAATATTCCTCTATCAAGTCTGGTTTGGATGTGTTTTTCCGACACATGCACCAATATTCAAATAGTAACCTATTTTCAGATAGAGATGAAACGTAAAAGGGAAATCCATACTTTCATAGCTAAATAAATAAATTGTATGTGTAAGAAACTCGTGTAGTTACTTTGTGTATCTTAAATAGCGCGTGACTATATTTATTCTATTATTAGATTTCATAAGAGTTGGCCAGAGATGTACGTATGGTAGTTTCGGTCCGAGGGGTGGGGGGTCATAGGGGGTCATGAGTCAATTTGACGTGTACGATTTTGGGAGGGTCATGACTCATGACCCTCCCAAAATCGTACATGTCAAATTGACAAATCTCCTAAAAATAAATATTTACAAAAAAAAATTGTGCAATACATTCTAATGTAGGTACTCAACTTATTTTACTGTAAATATGTCCCCTCCCCCCATAGTCTTTGGCTGCGACCGCGTCTAATGTGTGGTACAGTCGATGGATGGTTCTTGGGTCGAACCTGGACGCGATTGGCACAGGACCGAGGCGAATGGTATAGTTCAAGGGAATCCTATACCCAGCAGTGAGATGGAACTGAAGGCTGTGGATAATGATGATACGAGATTGAGCTTAGGGGTTATCCCATCACAATTTACCGGCCAAGATCTCAAAATTACTGAATAAATGCCGTAGAAAACGTTCCTTGCGAAGTATGTGCGGTGTAACTTTGAATGATAGATTGAGGAATGATGAGATTAGACAAAGTAGCGGTTTAAAAGATGATGTAGCGACAAAAATTGAAAGAAGTATGCTTAGGTGGTTTGGTCATATTGAGAGAAAAAGTGAACGGCGATTAACAAAACGAATTTATAAGGCGGATGTCAATGGAAACGCCGGTAGAGGATGTCCTAGAAGGACATACATCGATGTTATTGGTGATGTTCTTCACAAAGGACTGGTGCGTAGTACTCTCAACGGGCGTGCGTGTATAACAAGATGTGTGAATGTGGATGAAGCGAAAGGAGTATGTAAGGGTCGTAGCATGTGGCGTTCTATATTTTCTGCCTACCCCCATGGGAAAAAGGCGTCAGTTTATGTATGTATGTCAATTAATTTACTGTAGTTTATGTATGTAGGTAACTCAATTACTTTACTGTAATAGTCATAGAAAAAAAAACCCACATTTTTCCCACAGTAATTTTCCTCTGACTGTTTCAGTTTATGTGTTTTCTCAGAGTTAGTAGCAACCTAGATTGCATCGGTGTCACTATCTTCCAAATTGGATGCTGTTTGACGCGTGGTCCTTGGTTCCACAGTGCTATATTTTGGATGGATTTCTTCCTGTAAAGTTGGCAAGCGGTGAGTAAAGGATTTTGTCGGGAATAAATATCTTTTTCAAATATATCGCAGTGAACTCTTAAATACACATACATGTCCACAGTTGGAACAGCCATCTGGATGGTTATAAGAGTAGAGGAAGACCAAAGAAACGATGGGTGGATAGTGTGAAAGATGATATGGCTAGAAAGGGGGTGACTACTGAGATGTCGGCTAATAGAGATTTATGGAAGAATAAGACACACTGCGCCGACTACAAATAAGTTGGGATAAGGGCAGGAGGATGATGAAGAGTTGGAAGTGTTGGAACAGCCGTCAAGAAGGAAATAATTTCCGTGGCGACTGCTTTGCAAGCAGATGACTGCAGAACCCACGAAATATCAGAAAGAGGTATTCTGTGGCACGACCAGCAACACGTCCATCAACGTCATCAGTAGTCATGTTAATGCCTTACTACGTCTTCGGTTTCATCCGTCTGACAGTGATAGTCTTCACGAGTCAGCACCAGCTAGATGAGAAGGTCATGCTGTGGTAGAAAGATTACCCAGTTAACGAGGTTGGTAGCGAGGCTGACTGCCCAGAGTGCATCGGACGTGCTTAAGTACCGTCACTCGTGGAGGCTTGCCTAAAAAATTGCGTTCGAGTAACATGATATAACATCACGCCTGTATTCCCCGAAGGGTTGGGCAGAGGTGTATAGTACCCTGATTTCGCTGTTATGTTTAAGTCCTATGTAAGGGGCGAGCCTATTGCCATCAACCGAGCAAAAATCCAAACTCAGGGCAACTACTGAGAAATTTCACATGGAAAAACCCAATAACACTTTGTCGGACCTGGGGATCGAAACCTCACGATCATTAACCAATTAATCATTAACCTGGATGTTACGGAAAGTAACAATAATACGTGACCCATTTTCTAAAAAAGTTACCCCCCCCCCTCGGTGACCACCTGTAATATATTATGCCAATACCCCCACCCTCCCCCTCTAGTTTTCACGTAGTAATTCATAAATATGGTTTTAAATCATTTTTTGCAAACAGAAAGATAAAAATAAAAATGATCATATTATTTGGCTTATATGTGCGTCAGTGTTGCCACCTGTGAGTTTAAAAAGCGCTAAACGCTGATCGCCATATTTGAATATAGCTCGAAAAAGCGCGACCTTTCCCTAGAGGTTATTAACTACGTGATGAAAACCTAAGCCCCCACCGCCCCTGTGACCAAGCGTGGTATTTTGAAGGACCCCCCTCCCCCCTCTGAACGAGTCACGTGGTATGGGTACGTTCCCTTACCAAATGATTCATTTTATACCGTTTCAGATTCAATTAGTACCAAAATGTCAATGTGCTATTATTTTTGTACCAACGTCGTCGACGCTAATTATCACATTTATGTTATTATCACGGGATTGGGAACAACCCAAGTCTCGTCTCCGTGTTACTAGAAACTCTCACGTGTGTGATATAATCGCCGCCTTACAATTAGCGCCTTCGCATGTGTCATCGACAGAAAATCCCCCATGTATGTAGTATTCGTATTTGCGCCAAACAGAAAAGTCTTGGAACCGTATTTTTGAAAATAGTCGTTCTAGGGCAGCATATAATAGAAGTCTGTTCGGAGACGTGGTTACTTTAGTTCTTAATTTAAAAAATAAGTAATTGTGAAGGGTGTTAGCATTTAGAACCTAATATTTACTCAGCTTTGGAAAACACAATTCAAATCGAAACGAGAAATTGAAACTCATTTTTTTAAATTTCCAGAAATTGGTGCCGAAAAAGTTTTATAGCGCCAACAAGTTTTTTATTTTCTTTTTATTGGACTTCAATATTTTACGAAATAATTCCAGATTGTGGTTTCGTAACTTAAAAAAGTGAAAGTGATGTTTTTAGTTACCTTCTCTGCACACAGTTGTGTCTGGAGTAACATCTGTAACATCTCCAGTTATCTATTCCACGTTTATTTGTTTATGTGCGTCATTTTTGTGTGCAACGGTCAGGACATTGGAAATCCTAATGTTGGCCCTTTAGTGTGAAGCAAGTATTTGTGGTATGAGCAGAGACTTAAGTGAATGAGACTGCGTTAAGTATATCACCGTATCGTCATAAGTTACAATTAACGCCTATGGTGACAAGTGGTTCTATTTACATAACATTGTCGTGAGTACTTATAACAGTGAGTAGTTATTTGTTTTTTATTCTTAATTGAACTTCACACCTTTATACTTCATTTAGGTTTGTGCTAACAGTAGTGGTTAATACTTCAAGCATACGCATAATCAGCCTATTACTGACCTAATGCTGGGCACGGACCTCTTCTCAGAATGAGAAGGGTTTAAGTCTTAATCTACTACACTGGCCTGGTGCCGGTTGGTGGACTACACACACCATCGAGAACCGTTTTTTTCCTCTTCGAGTCTCAGGTGTGCTGGTTTCCTGAAGATGTTTTCCTTAGCCGTTAACGCAAGTGATAATCAAATTTTGATCCGCACATGAATTCGAAAAGTCAGAAGTGCGAGCCCCTCTGATATTCCTACATGTTACAGTTAGTTCACACAGAAACTGTTTACAGGACCCGTTTGAGCGGATCCGTTTTTAGTTTGGTGATGGCGCCTGTAGTGTAGGGTTGCCAACCGTACTATAATATATAGTATTGTACCATATTTCGGGTCGGCGTACTATATACTGTTGAAGAAATATATAGTACGCAAAAATACTATATTTTCAACACCAAACGAAATCTAACAAACAAATATTTATTTAAAAAAGTAATTAACGCACCTTTACATTAAGCATATATTAAAAGAAATATAATTTTTATAAAAATAAATAAGTAACAAATATATCTTTGTCTATTTTTTATTTTTGCCATACAATACTATATTTTTTAGAAGTGTACTATATTTTGTTTAGCTTATTTTGTAAAATACTGTATTTTGCTGAAAAAATGTTGGCAACCCTACTGTAGTGGTATACGCGAGTGCACGTATACGAAAGTATTTTGATTCCAGTAATAAATACTGGATCCGTTATTTTTATCGTATCCTGTCTGTCAGATGCGACGCAACTGCCATTTCGACGGTCCCTACGTATACTATCGAAACTACAAAATTTCAGTTTTTATTTTATTGTGTATGTACACCGATTACGCTAAGATTTATGATCCGATTTACGTGATTTTTCTTTAGTTTGATGCGGAATAGTTGCCATTTGGTCCCATAAAAAAATATTATTTTATAACCTTTAAGATAACATAATTTCACACATTTTAAGCAGATAAAATAAAAACTGAGATTTTATAGTTTCGATAGTATACGTAGGGACCGTCGATTTGGTTAACTGATCCGTCAGTATAGATGTAAACAACACATCCAGTACCGACGGATCCGTTAAAACGGATTCTGTGCGAACGGGCTCTAAGCCAAGCGTTCAACCGCTACGCTATCACTGCATTTTATGTCATTATGTGAATCGCGTGATTAAGATACTAAAAATATTATCTGGCGGCCGTCTCACTGCGAACAAAAGATTCACCGATAACGATTCGTAAGTCACATTAGAGATAAGTGGTTCTTTAGGAAAATGGACTGTAGTACACTTCAATCACACTTTGCCACTGGCAGATATGGTAATTAAGATAAGTACATGTAGATAGTGATTATTATGCTATAAATTGAGGTGTTAAATGTCTGTCTGTACGATGTTGGCAATTTTTGAGACTCCAGTTACTTTAGACGATACTTCATTGGCTCTCTAATTGGCTAAAAAAAGAGAAATTCCTTTTTAGTTGTATTGATCAGGGATCTAAATATTTTCCAAGCTTATATCCATCTTTTTATGATAATAAACCACCAAAGCTTCTTCTTCTTCGTGTGCTTCTCCGATTAGCGAAGGTTGGCCGTCAACTCTGCCTATTTCCCGTAGTCCCTCGCCAGGTGATGGCTGGGCAGCCCTCGCGATCAGTCCGCTCTCGAAAATTTCTCAACCATGACTTCTATGCCTTTGGCCAGACTGCAAACGCGGGCGCGGGGCGGGCGCGGTGCGGCGAGTTCAAACAGAAGAACTTCATTTGAGCGTCCGTAGTGGGCACGCGGGCGCTGGAAGCGGTGCGGGCTACTTGGCGCGGGGAGCGCGCGGGTAGCTCACGCCATAGGTCGTTCATACAAGTGGCCGCAGTGAGAGCGCGGGCGGCAAGCGACAACCCGCGCGGGAGCGGAGGATCTCAAACTAGTTTGAGCTGACCACGCGCGTTGTTGTGATAGCGTCTTCAAAATTAAATGTTGAAGAATTAATAAGTGCTATTCAAGCACGATCTGCACTGTGGATGTCGAAACATCGTTTTTTAGTAAGAATTTTCCAGTAAAAATAAGTATTCTTCATCCATATGATATTTTGACAAACACTGGACACGACAACGCTCAGAACGAAGCCACGCTCCACTGCGGACAAGTAAATCGCGCGCGTTCCCGCACCTGCGCCGCTCCCTGCATCGCGCTGCCAGTCTAGCCAAACACTTAGTGTTTGGTACTGTTACCAACCTTGAAGACTGGGAACCAGTTACCAGGGTCCGCCGGACTTACTTAAGTACCGTCACAATACGACTCTTTGGCTCCATGTCAATTACATGAATATATTGTCATCTGAGCTCCGGTTTCCACCTAATCTCATCTTTTCAAACTTTTGATAGCCCATGACGACTATCATCGTATGTTATGTAAATGCTGAATTCCAGTTTTACTAATATAAACTTATAGCTTATGACAGTTATGTCCAGTTTTACCTGCAGTGTAACGTTTGATTTAGGTTAAGGTTCGTTTTCCCTAGCCTTTTTCCAACTATGTTGGGGTCGGCTTCCAGTCTGACCAGATGCGGCTGAATACTAGTATATTACACGGAGCGACTGCCGTTAGACCTCCGCAACCCAGTTACTGGGCAATAGGTTACACCGGTTGTCAGACTTTCTTCGGGCTCCTGACTACTCGTAACGACTGTCATAGGTATTCGTATGACACCCGGGACTGACTGTTTAATGTGCATTGTTATTTAGTTTATAATATTATAAAAAAAATTGAGCCATTATTTCACTTTTTCACGACTATGCAAGTCTCGTATGTAGGTACGTCCTATTTTATTACTTAAAAATAATATTAAATATAAAAATATTACATACATAAAAAAACGACATCAGGGAAACGCTACACGATTCCATCGGCACGGATTCCCACAACAGAGGAATCAGTGACAATCCCAATCAACCCTCTCCAAAGAAAGCAGTGCTTTGTTTTAGGTAAACTAAAGTCTCATTTACACGGTGCAAGTTTCTTGAAGCAAGTCTCATGCTATCTCTGTTTTTGTCGGAGAGAAAGACAAAGATAGCATGAGACTTGCTTCAAGAAACTTGCACCGTGTAAATGAGCCTTAACAGCTACAATATACAAAAAAAACACTAAAGAGACTGAAGCACATAATGTGTGTGAACCTCCAGACGACGCGGTGTGCTAAAACTATCGTATAATTATAATACTATTTAACAAGACGGACACTGCAGTGAGTGCAAGGGACTGATAAATATTTCATTCCATAAATTTTTGCGATAAATAAGTGTAAACAGTTTTGCTAACGTAGCGGTAAGTTATCGTGTTATTTTATTATTTAAAAGTGAAAACAATACTATTCCTGTTTTGATTTCTTACCGGGAAGTTATTCTTAGGCAGTATATTTATTGAGATCGCGTAATTTTTTTTATGAGATTCTTTTTTTCTTAGCCTTTCCGGACTCTTGTCACGGTCTTTCTCTGTTTTTACCGGAGTGCCAAGGAAGGGTTATGTTTTTCGCGCGTATCTTGTATGTTTGTAAATTTCTTTATTACCTCATTATCTTCCAAACGGTTGGATGGATTTTGACAGTTAAGGTATTGTTACATTCGTCTTAAAAACCCAAGTGTCCTTAGATAGGTGTTTGAAAAAAGAAACAAAATGGCGGATTTTTGGCTTGAAATAGTAATACGTTAATAAAAAAAGAATTACTAAACTTATCGAGTAGGGTATCAAAATAAACGAAATCAAAAGGGGATTACAAAAACATATATAAATTATATTTTTTAAATTTAATTAGGAATAATAAATTGGTTTAAAAAGTTTTTGATACCGTAAAAATGGGCCATGTTTGTGTCGGACCTCGTGCTATCACGGGACACTAAAAAGTCTAAAATAAAATCAATAATATAAAAAATTTAAAAATCCGACTGCAAATAAAAATATTTAAAAGTAATGCACTAAAAAGACCGAAACAAGTATTTTTTTTTTATAAAAACGTTGCCCCCACACTAGGATTTCTCCTGTATCATGGGTGCATTTACAGACACAAA
Organism: Amphipyra berbera; assembly: GCA_910594945.2. Lineage (NCBI taxonomy): Eukaryota > Metazoa > Arthropoda > Insecta > Lepidoptera > Noctuidae > Amphipyra > Amphipyra berbera. The sequence goes on along the minus strand of OU343128.1, from coordinate 14,425,466 downwards.
TCTTCACATGCACAAACACCCAGACCCGGAACAACTATTAGGCCATACAAATATTTGTTCCGTGCGGGAATCGAACCCGCGACCCGTAGCGCAGAAGCCAGTCGCTCAACCACTGCACTAAACGTGTCGTCAAAGATTGAGAATAAAAAACAAAATTAAAATAAACTATAAACTATATATTACAATATTTATAGATGTATATACATATATATACCTATATGTAAGTATTATGTCTATGTATGGTGTGTAGTATATATTTTGCAGCAGTACACCATGGACTACCCCCTCTATCTTATTCATTGACTTCCTGTTCATCCAAAGGTTGTCTGGTAGATATCGCTATCAGCGATAAGACCGCCATTGTACCCTTTAATGTTTGTTATTGTATAAGAGCTGTGTTACAATTTTGGTGTACAATAAAGTATATTCTATTCTATTCTATAAACGAAGTATACTCTACTTCGGTTTAACAGTCTATATTATGAGCTGAAAGCCTAAGTTAAATACCCGCATTAAGTTTAGTAGCAGGCGGGACCCAATTGCCAATTATAAACCCAAAGAAAATTTATGGGTTCCGTGCTACTAAACTTAATGCGGGTATTTAACTTTGGCTTTCAGCTCATAATATTTACTGTTAAACCGAAGTAGAGTTTACTTCGTTTATAGTTTATTTTAAATTCTTTTTTTATTCTTAATCTTGTGTCGGTCTTGTTAGTGCATTACTTTTAAATAATTTTATTTGCAGTCGGGTTTTTAAATTTTTTATATTATTTATTTTATTATCCCCTGATGCTAAAAGAGGTGTCTGTCTGTGTGTCTGTCTGTGGCAATGTAGATTTCAAACGGATGAACTGATTTCAATGCGTTTTTTTATTTGAAAGGTGGTTTAATCGAGACGTTTTTTACTTTTTAATAAATGCCGTGGAAATGCGTTCCTTGCGAAGTATGTGCGGTGTAACTTTGAATGATAGATTGAGAAATGAAGAGATTAGACAAAGTTGCGGTTTAAAAGATGATGTAGTGACAAAAATTGAAAGGAGTATGCTTAGGTGGTTTGGCCATGTTGAGAGAATGAGTGAACGGCGATTAACAAAAGAAATTTATAAGGCGGATGTTAATGGGAACGCCGGTAGAGGACGTCCTAGAAGGACATACATCGATGTTATTGGTGATGTTCTTCACAAAGGTCAGGTGCGTAGTACTCTCAACCGGCGTGCGTGTATGACAAGATGTATGAATGTGGATGAAGCGAAAGGGGTATGTAAGAGTCGTAGCATGTGGCGTTCTATAGTTTCTGCCTACCCCCATGGGAAAAAGGCGTGAGTTTATGTATGTATGTATGTTTTTTACTTTCTTAGCAATATTTGATAATAATCCATACAGCGATGTCAATGTCGAGGGCTATTTAAATTTTAAGATTAGGTTTGCTTTGATAATTATGTTAAAGACATTTTACTATCGGCACAAAACTTGTCCCTATACTAGCTTATAGTTCTGCAGGTTTCTGAAATAAGACTTGTAGAAACCATAATTTATGAGGAAATGTGCAAAGTCGAAGCAGTTCGTGAATTGTTAAGTCTGATATCGTCTCCATTTTCGCGCCACGAAGAATTGTGAACAGGCGTGAAAGTGAGTGCGGAGGGTATTTGCACGTGTTATCGGGCGCACATTTTTTATGCATGGTTCGCTGGAGAACCTTCTTTCAGAAGAGGTTACTTAAAAATCCAGCGTTTTTCCAATCGTAGAACATGTGGCTGAGTACCAACATGTAAAAGGGTCGGGCCCAGCAGTGGGATAGGAATGGGCTGTAATATTTCTGAACGCAAATCCCATTTCTTTATTTTTTGTGCAAATACAATATAAATACAAAATAGAGTTCAGAACTCTGTCTTTTATACTTACACTCGAACATGAACCTGCAATATACTCACATGTACCTACAATATGTAAACATGCACAAAAATATACATATACAGCAGAAATTATAATATACAAAATAAAATAAAATTATTTCACTCGACACGTCTCGAGCACTGCAGCGACCGTGGTCACGGGCACGCACGAGCACGTATGTTTTATTGCACGTAAAGATGCTGCACGTAGGTATTTATGATAAAGAAAGAAATGCGATTTAATACGTATAGTTGTTTTGCACCAAAACAATGAGCTGATTATGCTATGCTATGGTAACATAGAGAGTTCTGTCGAATTCCGCAATCCAATCAATAAAAATAGCTATTAGTCAGTAGTATTGATGGGATTCCTGACTGCTCTCAGCGAATTTTACAAATAACAGCTAGTTCACACAGAAACTTTTTACATGATCCGTTTTTATTTTAGTAATGGCGCCTGTAGTTGTATGAGCGCGTTCACATACATGACAGTATTTCGAATCCAATAAAAAATACTGGTCCGATATATTTACATGTTCCGTTTTGTCGCCAAAAACTGCATGGAACAGTATAAAAAACGGATCCATACATGAAGATGTATAGAGAAGTATGGGTGCCTTATCCGCTGTGTGAACGCGGATCCATTTTCATCGGACCGTTTGAACGGATCCGATAAAATGGATGCTGTGTGAACGGGTAGTGACTGCTCGGAAGTTTCCACCATTCACATAGACTTGTTTGTTTACTATAACTTCACATTCTAGAAAGATTTTATTATTCTAATGAAGATATTAAACACTTGTTAGGTGAAAGGGGACCGGCCGGCCGACATTTATCGGAAATATTGAACCCTGAGCTATAAGTACTTAATTAGAACTTGATTAGGGAAATCAGTAGTGCAACAGTGTTGAAGTTACCTATCGTTTTAAGGATCATAATCGTTTGTAAACAAAATTATTATATTTGGTCTTCTTGTCACATGTCGTCTCGACGATGTATATATTTCCATCATAAGATTTAATTGAGAAATCGGCTTATTTTCAGTTCTGTTTTTTATGTTATTTTATTACGGATTGTTTGATAGGTTATACCTAGCAAGTGATCTTAGTTTAGTGTAATTTTTGACAAAATAATGACAGGGTTTAAAAATATCGTTTTAATAACGTGCAAAATAATAAGCCCCAATTTGGTCCCCTGCGTAATCCCAGAAGTGGCAGTGTAGTTTACAGACAATTCACCATTGACCACTTTCTATTAAATTTCTGTTTTCTAAGTAAGCACTGAACTACCAAATTAATGTTTTTCATATCACCAATTGTGTAAGTTTATTTGTAAAAAAGTAGTGCTCCATCTTATTGAACGCCTTGTTGAAATCCGTAGAGATCGCGTATTTTGGAACACGTTTGAACATAAGATAGGTAAGTATATTGCTATTAATTTAGTTATGCTAAAAGTAAAAAATCGTACGTAAGATAGCAATAGCAAGTTAAGTTATATTATGATAATTATACAATTAAGGCGTTTTGAGTTTACTACTTTAAGTTTTCAAGTTGAATGGTTAATTGGTTATACCGCCAAAATCCAAGCCTATTGGTTTAGCGCAGCTGTGGAGGTTATCTCATGGGGGAAATTGGTAGTTAGGTATACCGACTGACTTACATACCAAAATATTAATGAAGACATAATTATGATCGTCAGCGCAATATCTTGATTTCACGTGAGAGCTAGCATCAACTGGTGCATCTACCACATCCTTGTGATCCTAGCCGACCTCAGAAAAGATAAACAAATGATTAGGTACCGGAACTTTACCCTGCAACAATTACGTGGGATAATAACATCATTACTAAGAGTATCTCCTAGAATGTATCATTCCTTCGTTTAATAGCAAGTCATAAAAATAATTTTATAATCAAACAGACGATTAGTCATTTGCTCAAGCACAATACATTATATTGACAGATGTCTGCTGTCGTTCATAATAAGACATGTGTAGTTTTGTAAAGTCGTAAAGTGTAAAGTGACTATGAAAATAGAAACATAAATTATCCAGTAAATTAGTGTAAAGTGAACAATGTATTTCGGAAGGAAACGTATAAGTTATCTACATGCGAACATGATAAAGAGGTTGGTAACGATGTACTCTACATATTGATCTCTATATATTGATCTACGTTCCACTAAATTCTTAAATAAATCTTTGACATTAGTGTCGATTCTGTAGCACATTTTGACAGTACTAAACTAGACTAATCGCAACTGTCACTTTCTTTTTCTATTGAAACAGACAGAGACAAACACCCTTAGTTTAGTTTAGTCCTGTCGAAGTGTGCAACAGCGTCGACACCAGGGGCAGTGACACATTGCATTGACCCTAGTGAGACGAGCACAATCGCTAGCTAACTTTAAAATATGCCTTAATAGCCCTCTCATCTGGTATCTTCTTCTTTTCGTGTGATTAGTGGTGTCAGAATTTATGCCCCCTCAAATATTTCTCAGGCATGCTGGTTTCCTCACGATGTTATCCTTCACTGTTTTTAAGCAAGTGACAATTATACAATACGCACATGAATCCGAAAAGTCAATGGTGCGTGCCTAGGGTTCGAACTCGAGACCTATGACCTATGACTACTGGTTACTGATAACTCGACATATTCCTTGCAGGACATTATAGTAGGGTTGAAATGCAACAAATTAAGCCACCAAATGTTATACCGAAGTTCAGTAGTTTTTGAGATATTCATTATTTTAGGTTTTTATAAAAAAAATCAGATTCAACCATATTTGCAGATGTGTTTGGAAATTTTTGAACTTTTAATTATTAATGTAGATCTGCTATGGCATCAGCTATGATAAAAACTTAAACAATACATTCGCGCCGTACATTATTTTTAAGTAGGCTTCAAATGGTTGAAAATGGGATATTTCAAAAATATAAAAAACTCAAAAACTACTGAATTCGGTAGAACATTTGGTGGCTTAATTTGTTGCATTTTAACCCTACTATGACGTCCTGCAAGGAATACGTCGAGTAACCAGTAACCCTGTATAAGTCTCCAGGATTCATACTCATTTAAATTATAGTTAGTGACGCTTCATGACAGCCATAATAATGGTGGTTTACAGGATACGATGTACCTAGATAAAAACTATAACATAATAATCAAGATGTGTGTAATATTTAGTATTGTGCAACCAGCGTCGCCCTAGTTTTCCAAAGATTATTTTTCAACTATTTACTACACCGACGTATCTTCACGGTCATTGTTTTGTTAGTATAGCAGTTGATACATTGGACCTATTATAAAAAAATATAGTACCTGAATATAGTTAGATTGCGGAGCTAAGGCGGCAGTCGCTCCGTGTAAAATATTGACGCGATTCCAGATATAATGAGGGCTGATCACAAGATGCTTGGGAAAAGGCGAGAGTGATGATGAGGAGTGAGGTATACTTACTAATTTATTGTTGTTACATGTTATGTTTTCTTGTGGCAGGGACGTGATAATGCGCCATGTGGTGATGTCGAGTATGGCGCCTGAACACGTCCACTCGCCCGTCATGGAGGCGGAACTTGAGGAGGCACTGGAGTTGGCTGGTTAGTACTGTTTTTTTTAATTTCATAACATAACATCACACCTGTATTCCCCGAAAGGTTCAGCAGAGGTGTATAGTAACACCTTTACCTCGCCGTTATGTTTAAGTCCCATGTAATAGGAAGCGAGCCTGAGGAATTCCATACGGAAAAACCCAATAACATTTTGCCCGACCTTGGGATCGAACAAGGACCTCACTATCAGCAGTCGCGCTTGCCACCACTATACAACGAAGCAGTATTTTTTAATATAATATATATAATCGTAAGTGTTTACGAGGGTTCATGTCTGGTGAAAGTCATCATCAAAATTCATCATCATCATCATCTCCCTGCCCTTATCCCACACTAGGTGGAGTCGGCACAACATTTTTTTCGTAAATCCATGTTGGTAGAGATTTTAGCTTATTGTTTTATGACCGGCCGCCTGCCTGACATCAACCCTCCTTGGAAATACTCGTCGCGCCGTCGCGCGGGTGATCCAACGTGCATATTGATATTATGCATTGGGTCTTAAAAAATCCGGATCTCCCCTTGGCATGAGTCGTTAAGCTTTGTAAGGCCAAATGGCTGCCCTACTAAATATTTATGAACAATAAACGTATCACGCGTGGCAGGCGTTACTAAAGTGAATGTCTTTCCTCATTCCCCAGCATCTTTCGCCTTTTCCGACACTCGAGAGAATGTGATAGCGTCCTATTTATAGCCGAGATCACTCACCCTGTACTAGAACTTACTTTAACGTGGATATTTACTTTATACATTCCTCTAGAGACGCACTTCTGTAACAATTATCATATCCATTAACGTGTTTTGCCCTGAGGACGGTGATAGGCGCTATCGTATTTCGTGATAAGTCGCACATAAACGACAGTAATAGCATTCACGTGATGTACATAATTCTCAACTTACAAGACAATAACAAATAATATACGACGGTGAAGTGTCAATACCTGCTAACCAGTGGCGTAACGTGCCTTGGCGGGACCCGTATAAAAATTTGTTTGGGGGCCCTTAGGAAGGGTAAAGATTTCTCACAAAAGAAAAAAAAATGTTTGCATAAAATTAAAAGAAATATTTATTCATCATAATTATCTATCTGTCACTTTTTCCAAAATTTTTACAAACAATTCAAATTAAATATACACTCTCCTTGCCTTTTTTTCGGCAAACTGATTTATTAAATCATTTATAGCTGATGATGACTATAGTTTTTCTAAAGTTTCTGCCTCTATGGACAATAGTGACAGGTCTTAATTTTTGCTTACGCACGTTGGGGGCCCCCGTGGCCCGGGGGTCCCGTATAATTGATACGGCGGCGGTAGCTACGCCCTTGCTCCTAACTGACATTTTTCGAGAAATTCACTTTTTTATCGTTTTGAATGTAAAGGCGTTATTCGCATGTTTTAATGAAATCTCCGAAGTGTAATTTTTGTTACAACAGCTTGAATTAAATTATGGAAATATCTCCCAACTAAACCAATGTGTCTATTTTATGGCATTGCCTCCTATCGAACCGAATACCTACTACACTATCATAAAATATACGAATTCAGCATAATATCGTAAGACCGGAAAGCCAATACTACTTAAGCGCCATTTTTGGCCAAAATGAGTTACCTATATACAAGGTTAGTCGGAAAGGGGGTACTAAGCCGAAAGGGTGATAAAGTACCCATAATAATGGATAACTTTCGTTCTACAACTTTCCCCAAAACTCAATAGTTTAAGAGAAATAGATATAGAATAAAATCTATCTGTCCATAGCTATGATCAGCTGTGTTTACAATTTAGGTCATATTTGAGGTCACGGATTAGAAATTGAATTTTCTAAATTCATAACTAAAGCAGGTATGTTTTTTTTGAGAAAAATTAAAATAAAAATCTTTTTACATGCAAATAAAAATTATCGAATTTCGAAATTTTAACACTTGCTTTAAAATAGTCATCAGTGATACTTTAAGTGGCTCGCGGCTTAGTACCCCCTTTCCGACTAACCTTGTATAAAGCATGCATTATTAATATTCTTATAAACATTTATTTAACTTATCAACAAATTAAAAGTTTTTTCAGTTTGTGTAAATTTTTGACTTTGTCAGTTAAGAGATATTGGCACTTCACCGTCGTATTACATAATAATAACACTTAGCCCGATCTGGGCATCGAACCCAGGACCCCATGCTCAGCAGTCGCGCTTGCGACCACTAGACCAACAAGGCAGTGTTATTTTTATATCATGTGTTATTGGGTTTTTCCATTAGGAATTTCTCAATAGCAGCACAGAGACTGCATTTGTGCCCGGTTAATGGCAATAGGCGCGCCCCTCATGACATGTGACTTAGACATAACTGACGAAACAAGGGTGAACTAAAAACAGCTTTATCGAACCTTTCGGTGAATACCAGGCGTGTTGTTGTGTTATGTTATACATAACATACATAATTAGCCCATTATTGTCCCACTGCTGGGCATGGGCCTCTTCTCAAAATGAGAAGGGTTCAAGCCTTAGTCGACCACGCTAGTCTGATGCAAGTTGGCAGACTACACACACCATCGAGAACTTTATGGAGCCCTCTCAGGTGTGCAGGTTTCCTCACGATGTTTTTCCTTCACCGTTAACGCAAGTGATAATCAAATTCTGATCCGGACATGAATTCGAAAAGTCAGAGGTACGGGCCGGGATCGAACTCAGATCCCCTAGCTTAATATAAAAGTAGTGATAGTCAAATCAAATCAAATCGTTTAATGCAATCCATAATGTACACTTATATCCATAATATAGTCTAGTGGTTGAACGCTTACCGTCCATTGACGACACGTTTGGTGCAGTGGCTAAGCGATTGGCTTCTGCGCTGCGAGTCGTGGGGTCCCGCACGGAACAAATATTTGTATGGCCTACAGATAGTTGTTCCGGGTCTGGGTGTTTGTGTATGTGAAGATCTGTGTCTGTAAACGCACTTAAGATGCAAATGGGGCAAGGTAAAAAAAAAAAATATGCAATGCAAGTGGCAATCAAAGACAAGTGCGGGCCAGGATCGAACTGAGACTATTCTTCATGAAAGGCAAGCATTAAACCACTAAGCTATCACTGCTTTTGTTTACGTCAAAGGTAGCCTATGTCGTAACGATAGATACATACACTGTACTTCTTCTTCTTCCTGCCCCTATCCCACACTAGGTGGGGTCGGCACAACATGTATTTCATAAATCCATGTTGTTAGAGGTTTTGGCTTATTGTTTTATGACCGGCCGCCTGCCTGACATCAACTCTCCTTGGGAATAATCGTTGCGCCGTCGCGCGGGTGACCCAATGTGCTTGCTTATATTATGCACTGGGTCCCAAAATGATATGCCTGTCAATCTTATTGCCGACAATTAAGCAGACTATGTTCTTCATGGTGGAGTATACTTGAAATTCCATATAATACATACCAGTGGCGAAGGGTGAATTTTCTTAAAAGGGAAGTCGGACCAAACTCAAAATATATTATAACTTATTTCTTTGATTGTTACTTTCATAAGCAAATGTTATACCTGCAATGTAACTTCGTAAATAATTATTTGTTTAAATGATAATTGAAAATAACAGATATTAGTATTTGCCATATTTCGAAAGGGAAGCCGATAGGAATCGAGTTGTATGGAGCCTTCGCCACTGATACATACACTGTATTATCAACTTTTTCTATCGCAACAAAACTCTTCACTAATAATCCTTGCTATGACAATTCTTCCAGGCACCGGCAAGTACCAAGTCTTCCACAGTCTTTTGATGCTGTTAACGCTGCTGGCGGCGATCTTGGAGATGATTGGCATCGCCTTCGTGTTGCCTGCCGCAGCCTGCGACTTGGACATACCAGATAATCTCAAGGGGATAATGACTTCTTTGCCAAATATTGGTAAGCTGCTTTTATTCAAAAGGCCTTCTTGCATCTTCTCTTAACCTAACAACACACAAAATGCTTAAGGGTGTTACCAGACCAATCGATCGATCGTCGATCGATGGTAGAATGGATTAGTCGACGTCGATCGATAGTTTCTATCGTTCGATGGACAACGTGTCTTCTTGTGAATACATTTCGAAAGAAACTGATGGATTACAGCCGGGGATAATCGATCAACGTCGACCGATGCCAGCGATCGGCAATCGATCGATTGGTTAGTCGAACGGTATCCGTCGATCAGCCAAAGCTACCACACCAATCGATCAACGTCGATTGATGTCGATCGATGGCATCAATCGACGATCGATCGATTGGTGTAACAACACCCTAAGACGGGTGCGTTGCGATAAAAATCTAACATGTTTAGTAAACACTAGGACCAATAACAACACAGTAAACAGTTAAGCCACGCCCCAATTTAGTTAGAAAAATATGTTAGGGGCTAATTCTAACAAAAACATAATCGCAGCAGACCTGGCTTTATGAGACGTAAAAACTTATTTAAGACTTCTGGGAAATTGAACTGCCTCATTATTCTAGCGGTGGCAAGCGCGACTGCTGATCGTGAAGTCCTAGGTTCGATCCCCAGGTCAGGCAAAGTACCTATTATTGAGTTTTTCCATGTGGAATTCCTCAGTCCGGAGCTGGGATTTGTGCTCTGTTGATGGCAATAGGCTCACCCAATACTTCATGGGACTTAAACATAACGGCGAAATGAGGTTGTTACTATACACCTTTGCCCAACCCTTCGGGGAATGCAGGTGTGATTATATGTTATGTGACTTCTGGGAAAACCTTAACCACTAAGGCCACTAACTAAGTGCGAGCGCGCACTTCGGTGCGGTGACTTGCGGTGCGTTTTTTTCACCGCAACGAATAAAATAAATACAAGTAAATCAGTATGTGGTGAATAATTCACAGTGCACGCTCTTCTATAACACTCCATACTTCACAGACTATACCTACGTTAAAAAAACGCAAGGCATTGCGCGCTAGCCGTAACTTTGCAGTACCCGCTCGGTGTAGCCTGCAGCTAAAATCAAATGGCCATCAACTGTTTCTAGAGCAATTTGTAGTTCAAAGTCAAAGTATTTATTTCAATTAGGCACATAAAAGGCACTTTTGAACGTTAAAGTTTACAAATAAAATAGAATTGATTCTAGTCGCCCCTTCCAAAAGGTAGTTTCGTATGGAGAAGAATGGGCAAGAAACTCCACCGTTACTCTTTTAAAATGTCTTACAATATTTTGTATAGGTACATTAATTATACAATTATATGTGAAGACGATGCACCTACTACAAAATTATTATACCACAAAAGGTATAAAAAAAATGAAACAATGACAAATTAATTATGTGATAGATACATGGTGCTCACATTTTTACAAACATTGCAAAGATTTGCATTTTCCCAAAGATCAAAGATTTAAAACACATACATACATAAATAAACTCACGCCTTTTTCCCATGGGGGTAGGCAGAAACTATAGAACGCCACATGCTACGACCCTTACATACCCCTTTCGCTTCATCCACATTCATACATCTTGTCATACACGCACGCCGGTTGAGAGTAGGTACTACGCACCTGACCTTTGTGAAGAACATCACCAATAACATCGATGTATGTCCTTCTAGGACGTCCTCTACCGGCGTTCCCATTGACATCCGCCTTATAAATTCCTTTTGTTAATCGCCGTTCACTCATTCTCTCAACATGACCAAACCACCTAAGCATACTCCTTTAAATTTTTGTCACTACATCATCTTTTAAACCGCAACTTTGTCTAATCTCTTCATTTCTCAATCTATCATTCAAAGTTACACCGCACATACTTCGCAGATTTAAAAGTTAGTTACAAATATAGGTGTGCCTAATGTATTGTCACAGTTCATCGCAAAATTGTTTCGACATCGTGATATTAATAAGTGAATTTGAGTAGGAGTAGTTGTGAACATTTTAAGTAATATACATAATATCTGCGAGTACATTAAAAGTAACTTAACAAATTCTGTCGTTATTTAGGAAGAAAATCATGTGTAAACATATTTTTCTTGAAGTCAGTTAGTAAATATTTAAAACTAGCTGTGTCCTCACGGCTCCGCCCGTAGCCTATGTTACTCAGTGATAATGTAGCTTTCTAACGGCAAAAGAATTTTTGAAATCGGTCCAGTAGTTTTTAAGTTTATTCGTTACATACAAAAAATCAAAAATACAAATCTTTCCTCTTTATAATATTAGTATAGATTACTTATGTTATTGTTGATCTGCCTAGCCTTTTCCCAACTATATTGGGGTCAGCTTCCAGTCTAACTAGATGCGGCTGAATATAAGACTTTTACACAGAGCGACTGCCAGACTGGAGTAACTAGGCAATGCCGATATCCTAAGTTTAGAGACCAGTTGTCAGAGTTTCGGGCTTCTGACTACCAGTAACGACTATCATAGGTACCCATTATTTATTTATTATCATGACACCCGGGATCGACGGCTTCATGTGCTTTACGAGGGACGAAGGGGTCTCGATGTGTAACGAAAGGTCACCCATCCACAGACTGACCGTAGATAAAAATTAAATATTAAATTAAGTACTTATATTGGACCAAAATATATAATTTCCAGGTATAATACTAACAGCGCCGTTTTGGGGCAGAGCATCAGACTCACTGGGCAGGAAGCCGGTGCTGCTCGGCTCCCTGGCCGCATCCGGCCTGATGGCCTTCATCGCTTCCTTCATGCCTTCGTTGATAACCTTCGCGCTCTGCAAGTTCGCTAGCTCGCTCTTGTAAGTAACCTATTATTTTTGGAAAATTACATTAGCAAGTTTCAAGTTTTTTCATGTTCTGGTGGAAACCTACTACACCAAGGGATTGCTGATGGGTTGCCTATCTTAGAGATACCTAAAGTTGTGAAGTCTGATAAGAGGACTCCTAAATATGGATACTTAATTTAATTTTCAAGTTATTGACCACAGTCACACGTTTCTTTAAATTATTGTTTCTTACAATTTGAACAAATTGAAAAAGTACCTACAGTTTATATTTTCTTCAACAAATATTATAAAACCTCATTACCTTTTATTTCAGTTTATCCAGTCCCTCGTCTTTGGGCTACGCGTATGTGTCAGAGATGCTCCCGCGCAGACGCCGTGACTTCGCTGTACTTATCACCAACGGTCTCATCAATCTACTTACAGTCTTCACTCCAGGTGAGTTATAGTTTTTTTATTCGTTGTGATGAACTAATCGATGCCTGAAATAGTTCCTTCCTTCACTGAAATGGATGAAATGTCCAAGCTGCATTGAAATGGGAGATGAAATACCTTCTTAGTATCTGATGGTTGGTTCGTAATACAGTCTCTTTTCGTGTGGTTAGTGACTAACCTGGTGTCACAGTTTATGCCGCCCATGGGCCTCTGACTTGGCTTCACATGCCGTCGAGAAATATCTCTCAGGCATGGCCGGTTTCCTCACGATGTTTTCCTTCACCGATTTTAAGCAAGTGATAATTATACAATACGCACATGCATCAGATGTGCGAGCCTTGGGTTCGAACTCGAGACCTATGACTTGGCAGTCCGACGGTCACACCACTAGGCTATCACTGCTAAAATTCAATGCGATAAAACCTATCTAATCACACATCGAAATACTCACCTTGCCTTATTTATTTCCAGGTCTAGCCTGGATCATCCTGTCCTACAACTGGCAGTACCAGTTCGGGGCAATAGACCTGCGTCCTTGGCGACTGCTGACAGCTGTATATTCACTGCCGCTGCTGCTTGCTGCCTTGTGCATGTTCAGCGCGGATGAGAGCCCCAAGTTCCTGATGACGAGGGGCAAGGATAAGGAGGCTTTGGCTGTAGTGAGGAGGATCTATTCTGTGAATAGTGGGTTACATGAAGATAGTTTTTGTGTGAGTATTGTTTTTACGGCACCTGAGAAGGCTCCAAAATGGTGTGTGTGGTCCGCCATGTCAGCAGGTGTCTTCTGCTTAGCATGGCGCTCATAGACCAGGTCCTGCAGTCTCGACATAGATAGCGATCACTTTACAACCGATTTTGGTCGTTAACTCATACCAATAAACTTTTAACGTCACACTACATTATTTAATAATGAAGAAAAAGCATATTATGATAATTAATTTCAGATTATTGTCGCAAATAAATTATCATCATCATATCCTTGCCCTTATCCCACATTATGTGGGGTCGACACAACATGTATTCATAAATCCATGTTGTTAGAGGTTTTGGCTTATTGTTTTATGACCGACCGCCTGCCTGACATCAACTCTCCTTGGGAATACTCGTTGCACAGTCGCGCGAGTGACCCAATGTGCTTGCTGATATTATGCACTGGGTCCCAAAATGATATGGTTGTCAATCTTATTGCTGACAACTAAGCAGACTATGTTCTTCTTGGTGGGGTATACTTGAAGTTCCTCGACCCACTCATTCAGTTTTGGCATAACATCATAGCAAGTAAACTATATGTAATGAAATAATAAGTTCGTCTTTTCGTATCTTAAAAGTTAATCGTTATGATTTAATGATCGCTATCTATGTCGAGACTGCAGGCCCTGGTTTATTATAAAACAAACTTAACTCTGATGATAGTTAAGAGTTATTCAAAAACTGCTTAATCCGCAGAATAAATTAACATTAAAATTTGCAGGTGAAATCTCTAAAGTCACCCTGCGACATAAACGACTCTGAGCAGCGTGGTTCCGGATGTGCGCTCGCGCCTAAGACTCAGTCTGCGTCAGCGTTCGCGCTGCTGCGCCCCCCGCACCTCAAGTGGTTCGCGCTGACTGGCTTCCTCATGTTCGGACTGTTCTCATTGTAAGTAGTTTACATACTGCTATGGCCGCAAGCATAGAAAGCTTAAGGGCGATGCCTCATTAGTGCGTTGCGTTGCGTCGTCGCAACGGATCAACGCATTGTATACCACACCTGCGACGCTGCTGCGACGACGCACGACGTCGCAGCGCAAGAAGACGACGCACGCACCTCGGCCAGTCTCGTTTGCCCGTCTAGCAGTGGAACACTGTCCGTCGTCGCACCGGAGCTCCGACAGCGCAGCGCATCACCCTCCCCCCACTTCGTCTCTCGTCCGCCGATCCGTTGAAACGTCGCGTGCGACGACGCAATGCTTTAATGTAGCATGAATGTCATTTAAAATATATGGAAAACGACGCAGCGTTGCGCTGCGACGACGCAACGCAACGCAACTAATGAGGCAGAGCTCTTATAGTCTCTAAGTTACGTAGGCTATCCATTATCATTGACAACGTAATGGTGCGTCCAGACCTGACGAACGCGCCGCGAATGCGCCGCTCGCACGCAGCGCGCGAGCCGTTCGCGAGCTGCGCGCGAGCGGCGCGCGGAGCTTTGTACGAACATGAAATGCACGCGCGCAGCTCGCGAGCGCCTCGCGAACGGCTCGCGCGCTGCGCGCGAGCGGCGCATTCGCGGCGCGTTCGTCAGGTCTGGACGCACCATAAGAGGCGTCTACTTCGCAGCACGTAGTAACATTAAACTCTTGTTTATAACAGAGTCTATAGCCTGTAACGAGGATCTATTAATACCCGGTTCCTACGACCAAAAACGACTCGTTTTGCTTACCAATGGTAGCATTTTTATTGTCAAACTGGCCATATGAATTGTGTCGAGAGTTAATTTTAATTGTGATAGCAACTAACGTATGAGAGTCTACTATGTTATAGGGTCTTTGCATTATTGGTAAATATACATGTCTTACATAACATACGTAACATCGCGCCTGTATTCCCCGAAGGGTTAGGCAGAGGTGTATAGTAACACCCTCATTTCGCCGTTATGTTTAAGTCCCATGTAACAGGGGGCGAGCCTATTGCCATCAACTGGGCACACATCCAAACTCTAGGCTGCTACTGAGGAATTCCACATGGAAAAACCCAATAACACTGCCCGGCCTGGGGATCTAACCTAGGATCTCACGATCAGCAGTCGCGCTTGCCACCACTAGACCAATGAAGCAGTTACAACAGTAAAAATGTTATAAACGTTTTAATTTTAATAAATCATAGGATAAGCCTTTAGATGATATTTCAAGTATATGTTATCTTTCAGCTTGAACGGTTTATTCCTGTTCGCTCCGGACACTATCAACAAGATGATGAACAGTGAAGAAAGTATTGGCACCGTCTGTGAACTCATAGACCAGTCGGATAATTCTGTAAGTATTATCATATCTAGATAAGTTGGGTTGTCTGTACCTCTACCATGAGTTTACACAGTCAAAACTCGCTAGCGTCTCCGTAAATTATTTGTATGAAATATTGTACAGCGCCCCTAGCGGTCACAGAAAGAATTAAAATTCGTACCATGAGCACTATAGATTACGATAGGTTAAAAACCTAACGTAATCTATTCGATAGTCACTAACGTTTTTCAGCTGTCACCATACAAAACCGTACCATGAGTCACTAATTTGACTGAACCTATCGAATAATACGCTTGCGATAGTAGTAACGTAGCTCACTAGCATTTTGACGTGTGAAACATATGTTAACATTAAAGTTATATACGTTTTTGAGTCTACTAAAGTCAAAATAATGTCTGCAAGAGCTTATTTGGCATAGAATATGTTAGTGACCGCGTTTAAAATAGTAACTTTACATTTTAAATAACTTAATAGAAAGTAAAGTACCTATAGTAAGTCATCTAATTTTTACGTCAATGAATAACAAACATCCATCCTCACAAACTTTCATAAATTAATTTATAATAGTAAGTAATGTTAGAAACGTAAATTACCTGTTAATTTAGTTATTATAAATAACAATCCATACAATAAATTCAATAGAAAGTTGAAGCATACATTTTCATGAACTCCACCAACAATTGAAACTGTGAGACACTGGTCCTCATTTTATTAATTAATCTGTTTGAATCTAATTGTACACTTTTAAACCACACAACGCAGCTCTGTGACACAACGTTAACAAACAAAATTACAAATTGAATATACGACCAAAGATTACAATAGTATACTGTACATATACGACGACAGTGACATATTATAAGGAATAAAAATTCAAAAACCACTAAATACCATAAGTAATCTACTAACCGTCAACTTTTCTATTTAGTCGGTTTATTTGTGATATTGACTGTCTTAACATTTTTAGCATAGCGATAACATTACATTTTGAGCTTAAGAGCCGTTCTCTCTTCTTATTAGTGGGAAAGAAAGAAACAAAACATAAGTAGAGTGAAGTTAGCTAGACGACACGATCTATCGAGCTCACCTTAGCGCCTGCGTAAGACTCCGTAAATCTCATGGTGCGAGCATTATCGAAATCTATTTGATCCACGTTAGCACGCTAGCGAGTTCAACGCTAGCGAGTAATTTTTCGATGACAACTCATGGTAGAGGTACTGGAAGAAATTCCTGATCGCGATAAGGTAAGCAGTTATTAACGGTTGAACGCTTACCTTCCATGCAGGAGGGTCTGAGTTCGATCCCCGCCCGTACATCTGACTTTTCGAATTCATGTGCAGTTCATAATTTGATTATCACTTGCGTTAACGGTGAAGGAAAAGCATCGTGAGAAAACCTGCACACCTGAGAGGGCTCCATAAAGTTCTCGATGGTGTGTGTAGTCTGCCAACCCGCAGGCCGGCGTGGTGGACTAAGCCCTAAACGTTTCTCATTCTGAGAAGAGGCCCATGCCCAACAGTGGGTCAGTTTTTTTTTCGTGTTGTTCGTGAGTCACCTGGTATAAGAGTTTATGCCGCCCATGGGCCTCTGACTTGGCTTCACATGCCGTCGAAAAATATCTCTCAGGCATGAATAATTATACAATACGCACATGAATCCGAAAAGTCAGAAGTGCGTGCCTTGGGTTCGAACTCGAGACCTATGACTTGGCAGTCCAACGGTCACACCACTAGGCTATCACAGCTAAACAATGGGACAGTAATTATGTTTGTATATTTTTATGTCATCAAAACCTTTATTACAATCTACAACTTATTTATGTCAAATTGTGGCTTAATTGGACTTGTAAACATTAGAGTCGGCAAAAAAGGAACAAATATAATAAATTACACATTTTATAGCATTAGGAAGTTAAGATTAAGATTGTTTTCACTTTAAAGAATGTATACAGTCTTTTGTCACGCGATATATTGTTATCTGTAGATATGAATTTATTAAGTTTATTGTTTAACTGGATGGAATTATCTAAACATAGCTTGAATTGACGCGAGGAATCGCTAGTAATCTGAGTGTTTGCACTTGAACCCGGAACTGTTATAAAAATAAGCCATACAAAACAACATAAATCGTTCTGTGCGGAATCGGACACGCGACCCGTTGCGTGGCAGCCAAGCCTAGTGGTGTAACCGTCGGACTGCCAAGTCATAGGTCTCGAGTTCGAACCCAAGGCACGCACCTCTGACTTCTTGGATTCATGTGCGTATTATATAAGTATCACTTGCTTAAAAACGGTGAAGGAAAACATCGTGAGGAAACCGGCATGCCTGAGAGATATTTCTCGACGGCATGTGAAGCCAAGTCAGAGGCTTATGGGCGGCATAAACTCTGACACCAGGTTAGTCACTAACCACACTGAGAAGAAAAAGAAAGCTTAACCGCTGCGCTCCTTCTTCTTGTCATGGTGTATGATGTGTGTCGCTGCGCTAACTGTGTGCAAATATAGCAGCCGCGTTTAGCGATATGGTGTTCCATGTATAATAGATGGTGTCGGTTGGAAGTACTGACACTACACAATCCTTTCAAAAAACACACACAAACTCACGATTTTTTCTGATGGGCGTAGGCAGAAACTATAGAACGCCACATGCTACGATCCTTACATACCCCTTTCGTTTCATCCACATTCATACATCTTGTCATACACGCACGCCGATTGAGAGTACTATGCACCTGTCCTTTGTGAACCAGTAACATCGATGTATGTCCTTCGAGGACGTCCTCTAACGGCGTTTCCTTTCAACATTTTTTACAATGATTTTTTAGCTAAGTTTTGATGACATTTAATTATGTCAATTGTTTTATATAGTTTAGCTTCCTTTTCACTTTTGTAAATGTGAGAACTTTGTGGACCTGCATCTATAAATTTGTAAATTACTACAATATTATTCATATTACTTTTTTTTAAATTTTATTTTTGTTTGTTAGTTTTTGTACTCAAGTCTTTTAGTACTATATTACTCATTGGTCTGTGGTCAGGACCTCATTGTTCTCTCACTATCCTAAATCATTGTACTGTATCCACTGAAATTGTTAAAGGTATTATTTTTAAAAGAGTAACCATGGAGTTTCTTGCCGGCTCTTCTCCATAGGAAACAACTAATTGGAACCGTGCACCTAAATTCGACGTTTCATAAGCACCTGTATTGGTTTATGTGAAATAAATTTTTTTGATTTGATTTGATTTTGAACAATATCTTCTATTTCAGACTTCAACAACAGAATGCCTGGACTCCATATCTTACAACACATTCTACATCATGGTGGTGACCACCATCGTATACGGTGTGCTGGTTACCGCTGGGAGCATGAGCCCTCTATCTAAGAAGACGCTGCTGGTCTCAATGTTCATAGTCGTTGGAGTCGGCTGCCTTATTGCCGGATTGTCTACCAACAGGTATGTTCAGATAATACATATACTAATATTATAAAGCTGAAGAATTTGTATGTTTGATTGTTTGAACGCGCTAATCTCAGGAACTACTAGTTGGAATTGAAAAAATATTTTTGTGTTGGATAGTCCATTTATCGAGGAAGGTTATAGGCTATATAAAATCACGCTACGACCAATAGGAGCGGAGCATAAATGAAAAATGTTGCAAAAATGGGGAAAATGTCCACCCGTGCGAAGCCGGGACGGGCCGCTAGTGTTCAGATAATGAGTAAACTATCGGAAGCTTTTGGCGCACGTTATGGCGTTTAAAAAGACATGAAGTCGATGGAGGTTGTCGTCTCTGGGTCAGGTCCGAAGAACCTATAGTGACCAACTACTACGCTCCCAAATTACGTATTGGCATAATAATAACTAATATTTGAATATAAGTGCTGGAATCCAATGACACTGAATCCAGCCACTAGACCGTCTTTACTAGGATGTAAGTGTAAGAGGGAACGATATTAAAATTATAAAAGTACAATAATGTCTAAATAAAATAAGTAAATAAATTATCTAATTATAATTAACAAAATATCTATCAACAATCTTTACATAGTATAAAACAAAGTAGCTCCCGCTGTCTGTACGCTTAGATCTTTTAAACTACGCAGCGGATTTTAATGCAATTTTCAGCATATAAACATTCAAGAGGAATGTTTATATGCCTCACATTAGTATCTACATTGCACCCGAGCGAAGCCGGAGCGGGTCGCTAGTAATTAATAAAACATTGAATTTCAATCAAACAAATAAGCGTGTTTCCTCTCTCCTGCTAAACTATGCTGTGCCCGACAGGATCCATAATAATGATCTCATAGTCTTAAGCCTACCATTCTATTTTGAAATTACATTATGGAATGCAATAAAGAATTGAGTATTGTGTAAGCTTCAAAGATATTCTTCTTTCTTATGTCTGTGGCAAGCCTGTTGTCCTACATATCGCCAATGCGTACTTTGCCAAAAATTATGACGACACTGTCAGAGACGACGCATAAATACGACGTCATGTGATGCGACACTTTATCACGGATAAAAGTAGTAGGTAGTTATTACTATCATATAAAGTAATTAGCTCATAATTAAATATCTAAAATGTTATTCATATCATAATTAGATCTTAGATTGAAGATTTTGTACCTACAATATAAAAGAAATCATGTAATTCCATCAAACTTCGTGATGTAGGTACTCCTGATATAGATTAACCCTGCAAGGGATAATTTTGGATTCAATAAAAAAAATTATAAGGTGAAAAGATGTGTGAGGCATTTTAGCGCCGCAAGTTAAATAACCGCGTGGCGAGCGATAGCCGCGCAATTCGCTCGGGACGCTAAAATGCCTCACTGCACTCACCTGCAGTTTTTTTTTTTGTTATCGATTTTTTTTATTGTTTTTGTTTACCTCTGCCCTGCCCTTCGGAGAAAAGGTACAGGCGTGATGTTATGTTTACAAGCTATTTCTTCAACATTGTAAACTTCGTACTGTTGCCCACAGGATCTTAGCCGGAGTCGCGATGTCCTCGCTCCAGCTGACATCGCTAGGCATCGGGCCCCTCACTGCGTACGTCGTGCATTTGTTCCCTACGACTTTGAGGTAAGAATTGAAACAATCCATTGTACTATGTATTCAGAGTACCGCAGTACACTGCCGCACCGTACAAAATCCTCTTCTAAAATAGGAGGTTAGTCGATGTATTGGGCTATATGTATGCAATTGAACTTTCGAGGTAAAGACCCATCGAAGAAGTAAACCTTCGAGTGAAAGACATCCAGGTCTCGATCGTCGAGGAAACGTAGTTCGAAGTACAGTATTCAACCCATACAAATGTAGTTGGAAAAGGGGTACTATTTAGATTTCTGTGTGGACGCTCCACGGACCCTTCACTAATTTTGAAATTCAGTTAATTAGACTATCATGCACGCTAAGCTTATGATGCAACCAATGCATACTAAGCTAGGCATTAATTTAAAAAAAAATGAAAAAAAATATAACAATCCTCTAAGGAATTCCCCATGTTTTTGATTGGGACATCTAAAATTGGGACTTTGGAGAATGATCCGGCAAGAGAGCCTATAACTTCTCGCTGCTTGATTCCTATAACTTTACACTTATCTATTATCCACCAATGATGGAGCGTAGTCTCCAACTCTTCATAGCGTAGTAGACACTACCAGCGTTGGATAGCGTCCACGCCTAAATTTGAAACATTTT
This sequence comes from Amphipyra berbera, assembly GCA_910594945.2. Taxonomy (NCBI): domain Eukaryota; kingdom Metazoa; phylum Arthropoda; class Insecta; order Lepidoptera; family Noctuidae; genus Amphipyra; species Amphipyra berbera. The sequence continues at coordinate 14,404,123 of OU343128.1, read as the reverse complement.
GATATTACTGTTGATTGCAAATACTACCATTGGTAGGTTTTTCGATTACAATCATAATGATTGTAGTCTGGTTTATGAAGTATGTTCAGAGTAACGACAACCAACGTTTTTAATTAATTAAGTACTTTTACACCATAATGTAATCTATGAACTTTATGACATTTTATAAAATTTATTTTTCGCTTTTTTATATTCATATAATTTGTGAATTATTTTATCGGTGAGTGCGGTGTGGGTAAATCCTAGCGTTCACAACGGGAGACTACAATCCATCATTCTCAGCTACAATCGGAGTTGACTTCAAATGTAAAGTCATGGACGTGAACGGTGGTAAAGTCAAGCTTGTTAGTTATCGGCATTAAGACTGACAAGCATATCATTCTGGGACCCAGTGCATTATATCAGCAAGCACAGTGGAACACCCGCGCGACGACGCAATGAGTATTCCCAAGGAGGGTTGACGTCAGGCAGGCGGCCGGTCATAAAACAGTAAGCCAAAACCTCTAACAACATGGATTTACGAAATACATGTTGTGCCGACCCCATCTAGTGTGGGATAAGGGCAAGAAGAAGAACTACTTTTACACTAATTAATTAAAACTAATTATAATTTTAGCGATTGTAGATAATACAGGTAGATGTTATTTGTATTATTGTTGTCTATCTACGGTATCATTCTCGAAGACATCAGGTTATCCCCGATTCGAGAAAAGTAGAGAACCAACCATTACCAACTTACTTTTGTTTTCTCAAAGGCTACACGTGAATTAGATGTCCTTGGTTTTTCCATTTCTCGCGATGCTGTAATATTTTATAATATAAAGCTACTATAATTATACCAAAGCAAATATTTAGATATACGAGGGTTTTCTTAACAACTGTAAATACATATTTTATAATAATATAATCCGAAATAATATCATCATAAAGATACTACGTACCTACTGAACAACAACTAGTGGTGTCGACACTAGATTAATTGTATTTTTTTCATAGATACATAATCTTTATTAGTCTTAGAACTTCTTAGTGCTAATCCTATTTTGAAGAAAAACAACATTATTATTTTAACATTAGATTCATAATTGCTTGTCATTCCCTCAGCACGTTTTCTTCTTCACCGCTAACGCAACTGATAATCAAATTTTAATACGCACGTGAATTCAAAATTTAATTATCACTTGCTTTATCAAGGATAACGTCGTGAATAACCCTACACATCTGAGAGGGTTCCAAAATGTTCAGCTGCAGGTCGTGGAGCCGGATAAGGAACATCAGAAGATCGCGCGTCTTCGCGCGGGTGACTCTCTGCGCGTATTTACATTCAAACAAGCAACGTTAAGTCTCCACACACAGAGAGCGGTGGCGGAGCGGAGGCAGTAGATAGTCGTGTCAGGCTAACGGGGTGTCCTGCGTAAGCGACAAACATGACGCGGTGCGACGCGACGCGAAAAGACGTGGAACAAATATGCGTTACGTCGCGTCTCGCAACATAGGCCGCTAGTAGGGAATGCCGTTGTCTTGATCGCGTTTGTCGCATTCGTCGCGTCGCGTTCGTCGCTTACGCAGGACACCTCGTTAGTCACCGGTCCCGATCGTGAGTGTAATCTTTCTAACCAATTCTAATAATACAAAAAAAACATCCTTCGCCTCCACTCCGACTCCGCTCTGTGTGTGTGAAGACTTTAACCATTCACATGATCGCGATCAGCTGAAAGCTGAAAGGCCTATAACGATCATTTGACGTATATATCGTAAACGTATCGCTAATGTAAGCTAATTTTGAACCGAAAATACGACTGTCCTATAACATTTTGGTTTATTTTTTGCGACATGCACAATTTGTATCATACATATATATGAATAAAGTTTTCAATTTAATTAAATAGTATGTGCAAAACGAGTATTTCGAATTCAAAATGCACTCATTTTACGTTAAGTTTACCAAAAAAAAAATATGACGACGCTTACTTCCTCAGGGGTACGGCAGTGGGCGCAGTGATGATGTTCGGCCGAGTGGGGTCGGTCGCCGGCGCTAATGCTGCAGGGGCCTCGCTCAGCGCCGCCTGCATGGTCACCTTCTACGTCTTCGCTATTCTAGTCTTCAGTAAGTATCTTTAGAATTTTCTGATCGAGACGGGATACATTGAATATGTTTGGATGACTGGATCCGAACAAAATTTGATTCCGAAGACAATGGCCCCGATTTTGTTGAGCTCCTATTAAACTAAACTAAAAATATTGCTATCCTATAAGTACTTGCAGATAAAATAAGAAAGAGATGGAAAAAATATTAGAAATGACAAATTTGGTTGACCTAAAATTCCAAACAGATTTAGATGACACCTCAGCATACGCCGTCTAAAAACACGGTGATGTATACTAAAAGTAAATTAGTTTGACAGTTCTAAAAAAAACACCGTGTCTTTCTTGTTTAGGCTGTTAAGAAGAGATAGCAATATTTTTAGTCAAGTTTAGTTGGTGCGCAACAAAATCGGCACCAGTACTTACTTTTTGCATTCTTTATCTTGGTTGCTTTTAACCCTAAGCACACGAATCCAAGTAACAGAGAAATCGAAGGATTCCCCTCTGGCTCTCACATACATACTCGGAAACATTGTAATGTTCGGGTGGTAACTAGCCAGGCGGAACGGATAGATCCTACCACGTCGCGTGCAGGGTTTTGTTGCATTTTACAACACGCGTCTATTCCCAGCGTGCGATGAGGAAGTTTTATAGCCTGTCCCCGAGAAAGTCGCCTTAAACATGCCAGCTCGAACGTGTACTATCTTCAAGACACTACCTATCTTTTATCACACTAGAAGCCAGCCTAAACATAATGATAAAGCTAGAATGATAATTATGTTACAAGATCTAAACAACAATTTTGTTAATTATCTACGATCTAAGTAAATATTTGGTAGATTACATCGTTACATTTCGTCTTGAAAGGTAATTAATTACGACTGGCATTATTCTTTTGTAAATGCTAGTGAGGCTTTAAAGGGGAATCCAAAATCCGGGTTTTCCAAACGCTTACCTTTTTTTTCTTGACTTGATCGCTTTTGGTCCTAGTCTCACCTGATGGTTAGCGCAGACGGGGTCTAAGATGGAGCACACGAATCCATAAGGAACAGAGATATAGAGGGATTCTCCTATACCCCTCTGGCTCTCACAAACACACCACGGAACACAGTAAACTGCTTGGCGCCAGACTTTAATGTGAGGGTGGTAGCTAGCCAGGCGGATCGTATAGAACCTACCACCAAGTGAGCTGGGTTTTGTTGAATCTTACAACACGCGTCTATTCTAAGGAAGTTTTATATTCTAACCTGTCCCCACACGAGGTACCTACTTCACTTGCACTTGTACGCAGTACAGGTGCACATGTTTTCCTTCACCGTTTTTAAGCAAGTGATAATTATACAATACGCACATGAAACCGAAAAGTCAGAGGTGCGTGCCTTGGGTTCGAACTCGAGACCTATGACTTGACAGTCCGACGGTCACACCACTAGACTATCACTGCTACTAACACACACACAGGCGTGGTGTTATGTTACATATGCCATTCAGATACTGATGATGGAGACAGAGCCTGATTCATGGTTTTAGCCGCCCCTAGACTAGCAAGTATTCTTGACCATAGGGCAGATTCTCTTGACCAATAAATGGCACACTTCTTTACATAGTATAAAACAAAGTTGCTCCCGCTGTCTATACGCTTAGATCTTTTAAACTACGCAACGGATTTTAATGCAGTTTTCAGCAATAAATAGAGTGATTTAAGAGGAAGGTTTATATGCCCCACATTAGTATCTACATTACACCCGTGCGAAGCTGGGGCAGGTCGCTAGTTGTAAAATAATGTGATGAAATCAAATAACCTTTGTACCTTCTAAAGCTTAGTTTTTGCTATGAGCAATTCTCCTTTCAAAATCAAAATCAAATCTTTCAATCCTCCTTTCCGTCCGTCGCCCTTATCATTGCGCCCTCCAGAACCTCGCGTCTATAGGGTTAATCAGACCATGGATGGGGGCGAGACCTTGCATATGGATTACGATATTAAAGATTGGAGTTTCCCAATAGTTAGGTACCTTCTTACCTTCACCGTTTGAAGATAATTAATGACTAAGTAATTGACATTGGATTAGTGTGGACAATATACGCGACGTAGTACACCATGACAGATTTTTATCGATCGATAGTCGTAATCCGTCTAACGGCCGATGATTTAGCGAGCGATAATGGTTTAAAATAAAAGTCGTGTATCTTTAGTAATAATGAAGCAAAGAGATCCCATAGCTGTGCATAATAGTAGTGAGTACCTTATTTAGGTAGCTATCATAGGTAGAATTAACTTATGAGTGTAAAATACATACAACAGAATCTTGAAGGGATGCATCTATCATTACAGTTATAGCTAATATCAGTATGTCAGGATTGCGAGCATGGTAAATAAAGTAAATGAAACCAACATAGACTCTCCACTACCGAGAGTACTTATATTTAGGTTAGTGGTTAGTTACAGCAGCAAGTTCACAATATGTCACAATATAATAATTTACACAAGGATCAGAAAATAAGTTCAAGCAAATCTATACTAATATTATAAAGCTGAAGAGTTTATTTGTTTGTTTGAACGCGCTAATCTCAATAACTACGGGTTGGAATTGAAAAATTATTTTTGTATTGGATAGTCCATTTATCGAGGAAGGTTATAGACTATATAACGTCACGCTACGATCAATAGGAGCGGAGCATAAATGAAAAATGTTGCAAAAACGGGAAAAATGTCCACCCGTGTGAAGCCGGGACGGGCCGCTGCTAGTCAGATATATAAAGGTCAGACTATTAGATATATAAAGGTCAGACTGTTCGACATGCTCCTTTGCTCCATCGAATGACCATTGTTTTTAGAACTTCGGGTACGTTGATTAATCATGAAGATTACCCTCCTTTATCAACATTGTCCAGTGTTACCAGCTACTGATAACACGAGACTATTTATATGCGTAGTTTGGTAATAAAAATTCATTCGTTTTTGGTCATAGAAATTAGGCATTAGTCTTCTTTTACTATATTTGTAAAATAACATAACATATAACATCACGCCTTGTATTCCCCGAAGTGTTCGGCAGAGGTCTTTTTAGTACACCCTCGTTTTGCCGTTTATGTTCAAGTCCTATGTTATAAGTGGCGAGCTTATTGCCATTAACCGGGCACAAATCCAGACTCCGGGCTGCTACTGAGAAATTCCTAATGGAAACACCCAATAACACCTTGCCTTTTTTTTTTTTATATCGTAGGAAAATCCTCATGGATGTCCCTCGCCCGGGGTGGGCGAGGGGGTCTGCCGGACTCTTACCGGCTAAAAACCCACGGTGTTCCTCCTTCTGACCGTCGGCCGGGGTCGCGTGATTCGCCTAAGCATGCACCGCAACCCCGGCAGGTCTTAGACAACCAACTGCTGGTGGACCTCTCCCCAGTGGGGCCCCACCCCACGACCTCCTGAGAGGCGCGGGGAGCACCCCACATCACCGGCACACCAGATTACATGGCACGCCGTGACCACCCCGGGGACCAAACAGGCACATGGGCGCCAGACTACCCCGCGTCTGGGCACTCTTGGTACCCCTGCGACGGGTCAGGTTAGTGGCCCCGCCGCCTACCACTTTTCGGCCGCAGAGGATAGGGAGAGCGGCCAACTAAACACCGACACTCCTCTCCCCCTGCGGCCCCACCGCATCCGCCATCTGACGGTGGCGGCCCCGTCAAGGCCGCGGAAGGTAGGGAGAACGGCGCACCGTAATACCGGCACTCCTCTCCCCCTGCGGCCTCCACCCTTCAGCCGCAATGCCTCCCATAAGACATTGCGGCCCTCCTCAGTTGCGATGTCGCCCAGGCGACACCACAACCTACTTGGCCGCTACGTCGAGGGCTTCCAGACCCAAGCCCCGACGAGCAGCCCCTCCTCGGATTCCTCTTCGCTTCACCATGGGGCTCGAGGCCACGGCTACTAAGCCCCCCCGCAACGACAATGCGGGAACCCACCGGGGAAGAATAACACTCTGCCTGACCTGGAGATCGAACCCAGGACTCCATGCTCAGCAGTCGCGCTTGCGACCACTAGACCAACAAGGCAGTCTGTAAAAAAACTATCAGCAAGTGGGAGTATCCCGTTACTTTGGTATCATAGCATATTTCGACGCTCGGCAGTGAAAACCTCGTAAATCTAATTTTCTTCAAAAGCGTTTCACTTGTTCTTTAGATTGATAAACTCGTCATACACGTACTAGTTCAACAAAATTTCAATTCAAATACATCTAAGCCATCTATGACGTACGATTACAAACTTGTATAAACATTTGATCGGCCATTTCTTTTTCGGAGTCAATTTTTTCTATCTAGTAAAAAAAAATGTACATAGAGGTACGTGGTTTTCACTGCCGACCGTCGATATTTAGTTGGCTACTTTACGGTTGCCGAGATATACGTTTAGGATAGAGGGATAGACAGCATAGTCTTATGGTCAAATACTCAAACACTACACAATTTTAAGTTGCCGTTAATTCTCGTGCTGTCCCTCTCACTCTAAGGCGAACTGACAGTGACAGCATGAAATTAACGGCTACTAAAAATTGAGTAGTGTTTAAGTATTTGGCCATTAGTATGTCCTAGTAATACTTGGGTCCAAGACTAGGGTTGCCAGGCCCAATAATAGAAAAGCCGGACACAGATTCATATTTAGCCGGACATTTTTCTCGCTATTGTTCGGCATCTTTTGGCGGGGCGGGGTTGACCAAAAGCCTAACAAAAGCCGGACAGGCCGGACACGACAGAAAAAGTCGGACACCTGCCAACCCTACCCAAGACCGTAGCCGGGATTTTTGTTCGGGGGGGGTATTGAACCCTGAACAAGAAATCAATTCAATAACGAGTGTATTTAAAAGTCATTTAATTGTCCGAGGTTTCGGGGGGGGGGGGGTAGAACCCCCAAAACCCCCTGGCTACGCCCATGCTTGGCGCTTTGGCACCATTTGGGTACAAAACACTAAAATGTATATTTGCTTAAGGAAGTGAATGTTGGTCGTGGCAGAAGAGGCATGAAAGTAGAATAAATGCCGTGGAAATGCATTCCTTGCGAAGTATGTGCGGTGTAACTTTGAATGATAGATTGAGGAATGATGAGATTAGACATAGTTGCGGTTTAAAAGATGATGTAGTGACAAAAATTGAAAGGAGTATGCTTAGGTGGTTTGGTCATGTCGAGAGAATGAGTGAAAGGCGTTTAACAAAAGGAATTTATAAGGCGGATGTAAATAAAAGCGCCGGTAGAGGACTTCCTTGAAGGACATACACTGATGTTATTGGTGATGTTCTTCACAAAGGACAGGTCGTAGTACTCTCAACCGGCGTGCGTGTATGTCAAGATGTATGAATGTGGATGAAGCGAAAGGAGTATGTAAGGGTCGTAGCATGTGGCGTTCTATAGTTTCTGCCTACCCCATGGGAAAAAGGCGTAAGTTTATGTATGTATGTATATTCGTAGCTACTTAGTTGATAATTCAATCAATATGATATATAACACCAAAAATAGCACATAATGAGTTATTTTTATCCCAACCGATCTTTATCAATTCTCGAAAAAAAACGGAGTGATTATCAGCAATTATCTGTAATTAACAATTTTATCGATTATCATGCAGCTGACGTGATTTCGTAATGTTAAAAAATACATTTACTTGTGCCTTATCAGCGGAATTACTACACGCATATTGGAAGATTATCTAAGGCCGGACACGCACTGCAGGCGCGGCAGCTTGGCGCCTCGCGTCTAGCGACTTCCAATTATAACAGATTGGTAGCGAGGGCGCCAAGCGTGCAGTGTGGCCGGTCCCGTATTTACATGCGTTTCGTCGCTGTCCAGTGAATACCTCGTAATTGCAATGAACGTCATTTTACAGGAGGAGATAATAAGTGCCTTTTAAAAAAAAAGTATGAAGTGTAGATGTAAGGTTCTTCTGTTTTATTATCTTATTCATTAATCTATTTCATCTAAGAGCTATCCACGTTCGTTCTAAATATGCAGTACAAGGTTTTTTACCCAACAAATGAATAACAATAAATAAAAATGAATTTGTGCTTTACAAGGTTTTCACTGCCCAGCGACGGTTCCTTTTCATTAGGCGCCTCGCTAGACACTAGGCGCCAAACGAAGCATCCGCCAGTGCATTTTCGCCCTAAGACTATACACATTATAGAAGTTGTTAGAACATTATCTAAAGCCACAAATAAGATAATGGACTCCTGCACTTTTTAATGTTATTATTATATCGTTGTCACTATGGTGATCTCATAAAACAGAGAGGTTATAAAACATATCAAGCTTTTTAATGCTAGTTGTAAATTTTGGTTGGTATAATAAATTCTTTTTACACACTGATTAGGAAGTGGAAGGAAAATTTTGGAAAATAAAGATTATAACCTCAGCTGGTTATCACACCACGTGTACTGGATGATATTTAAGTCGTATTTTATTGGTTAGGGCGACAGCATGCTTGCTTACACGTGCTGATGTCAGATCATTATTACGATGTTTAAAAATGATGTGGCGGTGCCGCGTGTGCAGTTATCCGTATCAAGAATATTAGCAGTGTCGTGTGCTATATTTGTGGTCACACTACCTAGGTCACATATCGGCCTGTCAAGCGATGACATTGACTGTCATCAGCAGAAGGTTAAATAAGTTCTCTCAAAGTGTGCTATGTTGGTCATTACGGTAGAGGCGGTATTGTGCGATAAGTGAGCCGAGAGTGTAATGATCAATGCACACGCGTTACATACGACGTTTTTCTCTCTTTAATACAAAAGAATTAGTGAAATATGGCGCGTGGATTTCTTTGTAAACATATATAGAGTCCGTGGCCGAGTTAGCTATGCGCGCGCAGGTGAAAGACCACAGAGCAAACAGCCAAATATTAAAAAAAAAACTGATTATTTTTGTGTTTATAACACAAATTAATTGTAAGCGAGGGATAAGGAAAACAGCAGGATGCAATGAATGGTAGAAAACAGGCAAGCGAAAGATAATATGCGTGCAAAAAAAAGGAACACTGTTTCAGGAACATGTCGCGATACATGTGTCGCCACATTTTACGCCGGCATTGTTGAATAATTTGTGTCAGGCACACGACAATATCTACGACATGTGCGAGAACACTGTCGCGACACAATGCTGTGTCAAATATGCCCGATGTGTTCGAGATGTAAGACGACCAAATGAATAACAATAAATAATAATAATACCAACGGACTCAGTGCATAATATCAGCAAGCACATTGAGTCACCCGCGCGACGGCGCAACGAGTATTCCCAAGGAGGGTTGATGTCAGGCAGGCGGTCGGTCATAAAACAATAAGCCAAAACCTCTAACAACATGGATTTATGAAATACATGTTGTGCCGACCCCACCTAGTGTGGGATAAGGGCAGGAAGAAGAAAAAGAAGTGTTCGAGACGTAAGATTGATAACAGGGACAGACGCGAGTCACGCTGACACAAACAAAGTTCTTTTCGTGTCTCGTCTTCGGTGCCCGGAATGAAGACTCAGGGACGTGTAATGATCGATCATCTCACAAGCATGACCACATAGATTACACAGTAACCATAGTCACAATACGATGTCCTGATACCATGATGACCATTTGTTACACAACGAGACCCCTCCGTGCCTCGGAGAGCACGTTAAACCGTCGATCCCGGGTGTCATACGAATACCTATGACAGTCGTCACGGGTAGTCAGAAGCCCGAAAATCTGACAACCGGATATCGGCATTGCCCAGTAACTGGGTTGCGGAGGTCTGATGGCAGTCGCTCCGTGTAAAATACTGGTATTCAGCCGCATCTGGTTAGACTGGAAGCTGATCCCACCGTGGTTGGGAAAAGGGTAAGCAGAACCAACGATATCCTTATTACCCCATGGTTGTGACACACTGTGGGCATACTCAGCGAATTGCTGTCCCAGTGTCCCACTGCTGGTGTAGGCCTATCGCGCTGTGTCTATAAAATAATAATTTAAATTATTTAGACCGAGTGCCAGCACAGCTGACTAGTGTGTCATTTTATTGAATAGGTATTAGGTATCATTAACTGCCTCGTTGTTCTAGTGGTGGTAAGCGCGACTGCTGATTATGACACCCTGGGTTCGATCCCCAGGTCAGGCAAAGTGTTATTGGGTTTTTCCGTGTGGAATTCCTCAGTGGCAGCCCGGAGTTTAGATTTGTGCCCGGTTGATGGCAATAGGCTCGTCTCCTATTACATGGGACTTTAACATAACGGCGAAATGAGGGTGTTACTATACACCTCTGCCCAACCCTTCGGGGAATACAGGCGTGATGTTATGTATTAGGTATTATCTATAGGTATCGTCCAAAACCCTGAAACTGCACAAACAATATTTTATTAACAGATTTTAATCTAATTTCGGTATTATCTGGAAATCATCATTATTTTGTTTATTGCAGATTAGGTATTATCTCTATTTTTTAATTACTAAGCACATGTTTCAAAAATTCACGTTTTAAATGCATTAACGACAGTACCTAGTTAGTTACAGTCGACACTTGTGTTTTTAAAAGAACAATTTTTTTTAAATAAAAATCGTTGCCCCACACTAGTATTTCTCCTGTATCGTGGGTGCGTTTACAGACAAAAATCTCACATGCACAAACGCCAAGACCCGGAACAACTACCTGTACGCCATACAAATATTTGTTCCGTGCTGGAATCGAATCCGCGACCTGTAGCGCCGAAGCCAATTGCTCAGCCACCGCACCAAACGTGCCGTCAAAAACTATGTATGTGTATGTAGATTACCAAAGCCCACTGAAAAAAAATTGACAATAGTTTAGTAATTTAAAAAAAATACAGTCTGCCAACTAGCAAACAATCGATTATAATTATTAGGAGACCGCTTAATTAATAGCAGCTATAGTATTTTTTTTATTCCAGAGAATAAATTGACAGGCACAATTGTCAAACTCGAAGAAACATTAATTATACCTATTTTCAAGTTTGACATTTATTTTGTGTCTGTCAATTGATACTTCGGGATTAAAAAGCGGAATTTAATTGGGTTGGTTACTAGTACTACTACATAGACTACTAGCATAACTTATTTTTCAACACACTTGCTCGTAAAGTGGCTCTTATTGCACCGCTTTTAGGTTCATAATGCAGCTTATTACACACGCGTGCTTTTTACTTTACATTACCGCATTATTGCGGTACGCCTCGCGTATAATGACCAACATAGCACACTTGTATCATAATGTACTATTACTTACAAGTTAGTTTACTTACCTACTGCAAAAATATTTTTAAAGAGCAAATAAATGTTTTTTCAGGCCATTTATAACCTCGACTCGCAGATAGTTTTATTTTAATTCTTAGTTCATATAGTTAAAGACCGTCGTAGTAAATTAAATTAAAATTGCAATAATATGCTTCTCCTCTCGTTTCGTCACGAGCTATTTCAGAATAGCTCATGCCGTGGTGAAAAGATTAGCTAGTCAACAAGGTTGGTAGCAGGGCTGACTGCCCAGACTGCGCCGGACGTACCTAAGTACGTAAGCCCGATGCACCACCTCCATGAGAGAGATGAGGCTCTTTTAATGCACCTCATTATTATACTGAATTATACAGGGTGTAAACGAAATTATTTAATTCCTTCAAACCTCGTGATGTAGGTACTGCTGATATAGACTAACCCTGCACGGGATACTTTTGGATTCAGTAAAAAACCCCCGACGCAAAAAAAAGCGAACTTTTAAAAACTCAAAAATAATAGTATCGTTGAGCCATCAAATTCAATTGAGTAACACTGTATATTTTAATTACAGAAATTGATGGATGGCACGATAAGGTTTGCTCGTTGAAATGGCGATATAATATCGCGTCTGGGTACCGCTAAAGTAAGCCAGACCCTTCATTTAATTGACCATCTATTAATTTACTAGCTAGCTAATTTACTAGGTTTGAAGGAATTACGTGATTTCCTTTACACCCTGTATACATATAAAAGTCTTTATTTATAAAATCAGAACAGAATGACATACAGATAGTAAGTACTTCTATACCTAAAATCGTACTTCAAACATTTATCAAAAACGTCATAATTAGTAGACAGAAATGCATTGAAATCAAATTCCACTGCAGTGCATTAATTGTTCAATTAATCTAAAAGTCACCTTGCTCAGTTGTAAACTTTTACAACAGATATTATAATTATTATCGCAAGACTCGATAACACAACGACAATGAACTATGAATTTTGTTTTTAATTACAATTATTCATTTGAATCTAGGTTTTACGTAGTTCATTATAAAAATACATAACAATGATACCACAAACAATAATAACATGAGTAATATGCGACTCGAGTAAACAAAGCTACCTACTTATGACCGATTCCTATAATTAACGACGCGTTATTAGTTAAAATTGAGACTCTTGTAAGTATACGTAACATAACATCACGCCTTGTATTCCCCGAAGGGTATGGCAGAGGTGTTTTTAATATACCGTCGTTTCACCAGTTATGTTTAAGTCCCATGTAATAGGGGGCGAGCCTATTGGCATTAACCGGGCACAAATCCAGGCTGCTACTGATAAATTCCTAATGGAAAAACCCAATAACACTTTGCCCGACCTGGGGATTGAACCCAGGACCGCGTTTGCGACTACTAGCCCAACAAGGCAGTCCTTGTATATTTGTCCAGTACTCTTGTATATTTACCACAATGAAGCAAAGACCTCGTGGTTTTGCATATTAGACCCTCCTAAATGAAAGTAGCTATCCCAGGTAACATTAAATTGGCAGTTTGGCAATAAAAATACTACTATTGGTAAGCAAAACGACTCGTTTTGTTTATAAGAACCGGGCACTAGTGTACCTTATACAATGTAAACAGATAATAAAAATGTAACTGTTTTACCACTTACCACAAAATTGTGGTAAACACGGCTTAATCACCTTTTGACGTTCGACACGGTTTTAATAAGTAACTACCTATCTAAACTTTTTAGTAGCACACTCCTTTAATATGTGCGCTTGCGGAACGACTCACTAAATACAATTAGCGCTAAACATTTTAGTAGTAGTAGAGTAGTTTTAGTAAAACTAGTTTTGACTGACGTCCTTAGTCAAAACTAATTTTGACAGTGTTAATCTACGTCAGCAGTACATCACGAAGTCTGAAGGAATTACATGATTTAATTTACACCCAGTTCCGTCTTTACCATAAGAGCACGTGGGGCACGAGCCCAGGGCCTCCGGTCTGAAAGGGGCCTCGAAATACCGAAACCCAGTGCAACCACGTATTTTTCAATAAATCAATTTAAAAAAACATCGGTGTCTTAGTTGAACGCGTCATTATCAAAGCACCCAGATAACTAGGGTTGCACAGCAAAACGTTGCTCAGCAGTAGTTTTCTTTAATTTGAGACAAATTGCTACTAACTTCAGACTTTGCAACTTTTCACTATCATATTAAAACAACTTGAACTACAAGTTAGTGTCAATGTAATAACCAATTATGTCACTGAACAAAAGTACATTCTGATGTTATTCACGTTCTTTTTGGCTTTCCAAAAGGGGCCCAAATTCTCTATGCCCAAGGGCCCCTGCATAGCCTAAGACGGCTCTGTTTACACCCTGTATAGGCAAAGGCTTGACCATTAACGACCTAAGGGTAAAGGTAACCACTTACCATCAGATGGGCTCCGTGGGATGGCCGCTTGGTTTCCCACAGTAAACATAAAAAGATTCTATAATTGTTGTGGAGCATAGCAACTTCTTATCACTTGTGTCATTGTTATCTTCCAATTGCATCATCCAAACTCTAAAACTGTCGCCTACACCTTAGACTTTAGACTCTAACACCCATATTCTAAGACATTCCTCCAAAATTTACTCGACTCATACTCTACTCAGGACGGCCTCGAAAATACCTTCAAAATTGTATTTTTAGTCGCAATTTCGAGTGAACTTTGAGGTTCTTCGACTGAGTGGTCCTCAAATGAGTCGAGGTAGAGTGGAGTCATTACGTCATAATTTGAATTATCTGCATCGCGCTACTAACGCCACGATAAATAGATATTAGTATTATCGTAAGCATATTCGATAAAGTCTTCAAAATTCATTTTTGTTACATACGAACTTTGACACTTCCTTCCTTATGGTAGGTTCCGAGGTACCTTGAGTTTGACAGATGATTCCTTACCTCGACTGAGGAAAAATCTCGAGTCGAGGACGTTTATGTCAACTATAACTACCGATGGTAGTGAGAAAGGCTGAGTCGCGGTGGAGTCAAGTCGAGTACCTAAGTTTTGGAGCAACGTCTTAGAATATGGGTGTAAGACTCTTAAAGTATAAGTAGGTATACATAGGCAACGGTATCACTTACCATCTGGTGAGTTGTCAGCTAGTTTGCCAATTTTTTTTGGACTGGACTTGACCTCTTTTGACCCTAATCTCACCTGATGGTAAGTACAGATAGGGCCGAAGATTAAGCACACGAATCCAAGGAATGGAGATAAAGAAGGATTCCCCTATACCCCTCTGGCTCTTATACACACGACGGAACACAGTAAACTGCTTGGCACAGGTGGTAGCTAATCAGGCGGACCATATAGATCCTACCACCAAGCGTGCTGTGGGTATTTTGTTAATTAAATTAAAAATACTATAGGTAATATGATGTATTTTGTCCACAGTGTGTGCGGGCCTCAGTTTCCTTCTGCCTGCAGAACAAGTGACGAAGCCACAAGAGTTAGACAGAGACAGCTGATACTTAAACCTAACTGACAACTAGTGACCTAAGATTTTATACTGTTTAGTATTAAGATTATTTTATAAGGGACTAACAGAGGTTTGCTCAATTAATACAAGGTTAGTCGGAAATGGGGTACTAAGCCGAAAAGGTGTTAAAGTACCCACAATAATGGATAACTTTTGTTCTACAACTTTCCCCAAAAGTCAATAAGTTCACGAGAATTAGCTGTTCAAAGATTTCGTAAAAAAATACGCTTAATTCTATCTATCCTCAGCTATGATCAGACGTGTTTACATTTTACGTCATATTTGGGGTCACGGATTAGAAACTCCATTTTCTGAATTCATAACTAAAGCAGGGATGGAGAATTTTAGAAAAAACTAAAATTAAAATAATTTTTCATGGAAAAAAAATTAATCGTTTTTTTTTAATATTAACACTTTTTTTAAAACAATCATCAGTGATACATTAAGTGGCCCGCGGCTTAGTACCCCCTTTCTGACTAACCTTGTATTGTATTTTTGGGATAATGTGATGGCGAAAGCTGTGAATAGCCATGACAAACGACAAAAATCGACTCGAATCGATTTTACTTAAGCTTGTATAAAAATAACAATAGTTGAAAAAAATTGTACCAATCACAATAAAAGATATATGACGAAACCAAGTTTAATTATCCTCATTCTCTTTGAATCTTAGTATTAAAAATCTTTTTAACAAAAAAAAACCGACTTTAAAAAAACGAAAAAAAAGAAGTCCGTGATAATCCATACTGAACCAAATAGAAAACACCGACTTCTGAAACTGTTAATTTTATAATGTGTTAATTTTTTTTCGTATTTTTGAAGTCAGTTTAGTTGTTGTTATAAAGATTTTTCTTTTTAGTTGCCTTAATTAAAACATGGTTGGACCGACTAAAAATGCTGCTCGTAACCCAATCACACGTGTACTGTTCGTCATTGAGGAGTTTCATTGTCTATCTCCGAAGTTCTATACCTATCAGATCTTCACCAAATTTAAATGGGACCACCTCGAAAGAATACTCTTTCAAACAAAAAATAATCATTTAAATCGATTCACAATAAGCAAAGATATCGCGGAACAAACCTTCAAAAAACAACATTCGAATTGAGAACATCCTCCTTTTATGAAGTCGGTGCATCTTCGACAGACTTTAATATAGCCGATATCAAGAATGTGCAAGGAAAAACCAAGTTTGCTTACTGATATGACAGTAGAACAAAAATGTAGAATTGTATCAGCGATTCAACTGATACGAATGCAGACTCAACTATCGCACAATCTGTGTAACATAACATCACGCCTTGTATTCCCCGAAGGGATCGGCAGAGGTGTTTAACACACCCTCGTCGCGCCAGTTATGTTTAAGTCCCATGTAATAGGGGGCGAGCCTATTGTCATTAACCGGGCACAAATCCAGACCCCGGGCTGCTACTGAGAAATTCCTAATGGAAAAACCCAATAACACTTTGCCCGACTTGGGGATCGAACCCAGGACCTCAAACGCAGCAGTCGCGCTTGCGACCACTAGACCAACATGGTAGTCAAGAGAATACAGCCGTATAATAGTTAGAATGACTACTCTGCTTGGGCGTAGCTAGGATTTTGTCCAGGGTGGGGCAAACTCAGTCAGACAGTAAATATTTATCTTTTCAATAAATCTGGAAGTGCGGAATAGGATTATGGGGCAATTTTGCCCCATAACCTTATTTTTGAGGTCCAAATAAGTTTAAAAGGAGTCGGGAATAAGTCTGCCTATTTTGGGTAATTGTTCTGTGGACATGGGTGGCAAGTTGACTGAATCTAGACCATTTACCTATACTTTCCTTTGCCAAGGTTGGGCAAGCGCCCCATTTGCCCGACCCTGAATATGCCTATGCTACTCTGCACACAGAATATTAAATAGTAAGTATTACGGACAGAAACTTGACTCCCAAACGCGTTAATCACCTAGAAATACCATTCATCAAAATCGGTTCAGCTGTTTAGTAGTTACGAGGAAACATAGGGACGGTCATGCATACATTCATTCAGGTCAAACACCTAACCCTCCTTTTTTGGGTTCGCCGCAATCGGTTAAAAATGTGCTCCCATCATGAGAATTTGAACTTCAATGTTAGGTCAGAGCGCTCGTTCACTCTGGAGGTGAAGTGGCTTATATACCTAAAACGTGGACTGACCCATGCTTGTTTTGCATCTGATCTGACGATCGAGCCATCGGACGTGTCGCAAACGTAGCGTAAAACCCCCCGAGCCAGATAGAAAAGTGACCTGAACAAGGCAGCAGCGGCAGCCTGGATGCGGAAGGCGAAGAACTGGGTGTTGCGACGCGGCTTAAGAAAGACCTACGTCGAACAAACTCTGAAAAGTATTAGATAACTGACAAGTAATAGGTACTATAGTCCATCTATTTCAACTTCATATAAATATAAAAGGTAAATAAACCTTTCATTGTCAAAAACATTCAACACTTTCTTTTAGAATCCAATAAAAAAAAATCTACACATTTTTAAAAAACGTTATTATTTATTCTTCATTATTTTTGTTTACTAAAATTCTTAAAGAAAATTGGATGTTGTTTTGTTTATCTTTTATATAAAATTTAAATGGATGGACTAGGTTATTTTATGTCGAAACAATACAGGGGAATTTCTAATCTCAGTCTACGTTAATCGTTCACGAGACGTAGTGGTTTCATACTTTTTGACCATATTTCTCGCAATGTGACTATATTTCTCGATCAGTGCACCCACAGTAGGTTTACGAACTATCGACCGTGAAACAACATCGAAACTGTTCGTTGTTATCGCTTCCTCCAATTAATTAATCGAGCATTATCGATCGATCTAGCGACGATGTAAGTGATAACTGAATATAATAAGATACGAATGTATCTGTTGCTGACTCAACATCGGAATATTGGATTAATGACGATTGCTTTCTTGTCGATAAGGGGTCTCGTTAGATACTCGAAATTAATTAATTATTTAGTAAGACGTCGTTAATAAAGACCTTTGAAAGAAGAATTTATGAAACCTACAAATAGAAATTAAAAAACCGGCCAAGTGCGAGTCGGTCTCGCGCACGAAGGGTTCCGTGCCATTATCTATAAAAACGAGCAAAAAAAAATCACGTTTGTTGTATGGGAGCCCCCTTAAATATTTATTTTATTCTGTTTTTTAGTATTTGTTGTTATAGCGGCAACAGAAATACATCATCTGTAAAAAATTCAACTGTCTAGCTATCACGGTTCATGAGATACAGCCTGGTGACAGACGGACGGGCTGACAGACGGACGGGCGGACGGACGGACAGCGGAATCTTAGTAATAGGGTCCCGTTTTACCCTTTGGGTACGGAACCCTAAAAATACTTAAAAAATCTGCTTTTGGGCGACTATTCGCTATTTAACGAATATTCGCAAAAATCAGGGGCTTATTGCCAACAGCTTCGAGTTCTAAATCGAATCGAATTTGAGTCCCAGTGTTCATTTGATTAATGTATTTTGTATGAAACAATATCTAAGTAGGTACTTGATAAATATACCAAAATAACTTTGACATACAAATAATAAAATACTAAAATACACATGTCATTTATTTATGTGTACATACCTACCCACGTAGTTTTTTTTTTTTTTGAGTTGGAAAATCCTCATGGATGTCCCTCGCCCGGGGATGGCGAGGGGGTCTGCCGGACTCTTACCGGCTAAAAACCAACGGTGTTCCTTATCCTGACCGTACGGCCGGGGTCACGGGATTCGCAAAAGCATGCACCGCAACCCCGGCAGATCCCGGTCCGCCAACCCATGGCGGACCTCTCCTCTGTGGGGACTTGGCCCACGTCCTCCTGAGAAGCGCGCACGGAACACAGCGCGCCGCCTTCTCGGGCCTGTTACTGGTCGGGCGGCGAGTCCCCTAACCGCCGCCCGCAGGCTACACCTACCTACCTACCTATATTTAAGTTAGAAATAAACTATATGGTTAAACATATTAATTACTATTTTAAAATCAAGGGACTAATTGGAATGTACATACATTGCATTAAACATATTTTTAAACTATCTACAATTTCAAATATTTTTTTAATCAAATTATTTTCGTGACATTAGTTCATTTTGCGTGAATAAGTACATATAATTTCAATATTAAACTATACAATAACATTGAAATCGCAAATTAATAACATCTGTACAATACTAGTTTACATATATACATACAGAAACTCACGCCTTTTTACCATGGGGGTAGACAGAAACTATAGAACGCCACACGCTACGATCCTTACATACTCCTTTCGCTTCATCTACATTCAATACATCTTGTCATAAATTCACGCCGGTTGAGAGTACTACGCAGCTGTCCTTTGTGAAGAACATCACCAATAACATCGATGTACGAGTACATCCTTCTAGGGGGTCCTCTACCGTCCATACTGGCTTAAGAAGCAAGTAATTGGCCCCGTGGTTTTAAAAATAATATAAATATGGGGCATGTTTAACCGACTTCCAAAAAAAAGAGGAGGTTCTCAGTTCGGCTGTATATTTTTTTTTAATGTTTGTTATCTCACTACCACCTCATTTATAAACCGATTTGAAAAATTATTTTTTGTTTGAATGAGTATTCTTTCAAAGTGGTCCATTTAAATTTGGTCAAGATCTGGTGAAGAACTTCGGAGATGGACAATGGAACGCCTCAATGACAAACAGTACGCATAATGTGATGATGTGATTATGTTACGAACAGCGTCTTTAGTAGGTCCAATCATGTTTTACTTGAATCTACTAAAATGAAAAAATAAAAAACATTTAAAAAAATATTAAATCGACTTCAATAAACCGAAAAACATAATAAAATAATTACCATAGTTATTATAAAATTAACAGTTTCAGAAGTCGGTGCCTTCAATTTGGTTCAGCGTGGATTAGCACCGACTTCCGAAAATGTTAATTTTATAATAATTATGGTAATTATTTTATAGTGGTAGTATGGTTGAGTAGTCTGTAAACATCTTTAAAACATGCACGAGATGATAACTCAACAGTCATCTGTATAAAGCATGTGACAAGGTTATCTATTAACGATTTTCATTGATTTAAATTAATTATTTATCTTCATAAGCGTATAAAAGTGCAGTGTAGTGTTTATCGTGCATCATGTTTGCACTTGAAAAATCTTTATGTAGTTTATTGTTATATTAGGGTATTATAGTGTCTGCGCCTTTTTTAACCTTGTGTTATCTTTTTTACGTGGCCAGTAGGTACCAATAAATATTGGGCTTAAAAAAGATTTTATTGTTTTTTATAAATAGGTATCATGAAAATTACAATGAATAAGATTTTTTAAGTCTTTATTGGCGAGCGTACTGAAGTTCAGTACGTGCATACCTTTGGCAGAGGAAGTTAGCATATGATTTTGACGGGTCAAAAATTTGCATAGTAGGTCCACAAACATCCGCATCATGCAATAAATATTGTTGAAAACTTAGACCACGGAGCCTTTTTTTTAATCTTTGCCCATCTCTAAGCTTTCTCCTGTATCGTGGGTGCGTTAACAGAGACAAATCTTCACATGCACAAACGCCCGGAACAACTATCTGTAGGCCATAGGCCATATAAATATTTGTTACGTGCGGGAATCGAACCCATTGACAGTAGCGCAGAAGCCAATCGCTCAGGCACTGCACAAACGTATCGTCGATTCTCTATGACATTTAAGAAAAACACTTTATAAACCGAACCGCGTCTCATTTATATTTTTGCAGCTCATTGTGGTGGTACTTATAAATACAACAATTTGTCCAATTCAGTATTTTTTTTAACTGTAGGTACCCTATTTTTTTTATTGTAGGTACCCATTTTTTTAAAATTGTATGTACCCTATTTTTTTATTGTACGTGTAGGTACCTTATTTTTTGATTGTAGGTACCCTATTTTTTTAATTGTAGGTACCCTATTTCTTTATTGTACGTGTAGGTACCTTATTTTTTGATTGTAGGTACCCTATTTTTTTAACTGTAGGTACCCTATTTTTTTTATTGTAGGTACCCATTTTTTTAAAATTGTATGTACCCTATTTTTTATTGTACGTGTAGGTACCTTATTTTTTGATTGTAGGTACCCTATTTTTTTAATTGTAGGTACCCTATTTTTTTATTGTACGTGTAGGTACCTTATTTTTTGATTGTAGGTACCCTATTTTAATAATTGTAGGTACCCTATTTTTTAATTGTAGGTACCCTATTTTTTAATTGTAGGTACCTTATTTATTTTATTGTAGGTACCCTATTTTTTTAATGGTAGGTACCTTAATTTTTTAATTGTAGGTACTCTATTTTTTATTGTAGGTACCTTATTTATTTTATTGTAGGTACCCAATTTTTCCGGTTGCACATTTGCATTGTAATATTGTATTTGTGTGATACATTTTGATTAGTCACAGTGAAAAGGCCACTGTGCCGGACATACTACAAATTGTATTATAATCAGTAATTAAATCAGTGTTGATTACTTTGCAAAAGTCGGGACGGATATACTTATTTAAAATATGCACTCAGATAAAACACTTGGATTTAAAAAACATTTAATACCATAGTGTCTCAGTTTTTTTTTACTAACAATGTACCTCCTCATTTTTGATAGTCGGTAAAACCAGATGCCACTTGCTTTATAACATGTTATATAATTCACTATAAGAACACATAATGACATAATACCTTACAGAATGACTATGAGGTTTTTATAATGATGTATAAGGAACTTAGATAACGCTAAAATATTATTAGACTGATAACAAGGTGATGAGAACACGTAAGATGTGCTAGCAAGATTTCTATGAGGGAGATGATTGTAGGTATTAGGTATAGAGCTAAAACAGTGAATAAAAAATTACAATGTATGTAGTTTAGGGGCTCGTGGCCACGCGGATCATTTGATTTGCATGGTTAAGCCGCACTTACCGCGGTCAGTCCGTGGATGACCATTCGTTACACATCGAGACCCCTCCGTGCCTCGGAGAGCACGCTAAACAGTCGGTCCCGGGTGTCATACGAATTGATCTAGTGGTGGCAAGCGCAGCTGCTGATTGTTGAGGTCCTGGGTTCGGTCCCTAGGTTGGGCAGTGTTATTGGGGTTTTCCGTGTGAAATGTCTCAGTAGCAGCCCGGTGTTTGTATTTGTGCCCGGATGATGGCAATAAGCTCGCCCCCTATTACGTGGGACTTAAATATAACGGCGAAATGAGGGTTTCACTATACACCTCTGCCCAACCCTTCGGGGAATACAGGCGTGATGTTATGTTATTTTATTACTTACTACTTGGCAGTAGTAGCCGTAGTTAGAGCATGAGATTATCTAGTAGAAACACGTCGCTGCGGCAGTACTGCGTTCGTAAACGAGTCCGCAGCGCAGCGCTGCTACAGTGAAGCGTGTGTTTTTACACTTTCTACTAGAGAATCACACTGCAGTCCATGGAAGAAAAGCGTGGTATGTACGTACATGCATGTATTTATAATTAACGGGCAATATGATAAGGCAACGGAAAACTAAGCTATCAAAACAAAAAATGATGTAAATTTGACCTAGTGCGATTATGTAATAGGTTAGTATGAATATCTACTGGGTGCATCTTATTTGGAATTAATAACCCTACATTAGTACAACAATTAATATTTATCTCTCGTAATATTTTGCGTGCCCAACAGGGTCCACGATGTACTATATATTATTTACTCACCATCTATTAATAGGTACCATTGTGGAAAGCAAATAAAAGTTTGAGTTTGAATTACCTATACTGAAGCTGACGCTATACCTACTTAGCAGTGATGCGAACTACGAGGCATAAGTAAGCGAATGAAACGTGTGTTTGCGATTTTTGATATAAAGTACACACGCGAATATTAGTGTAGTAACTTGGGGGAGGCCTTTGCCCAACAGTGGGACAGTATAGGAAGATGTAATTTTTTTTTAAACTATCATGATTAGTATTTAATCGGTCTCTAAATCTAATAGTACATACTACCTAATAGAGAAATAATAGTGCTTTATGAGCATGTAAGGGAACGTACCCATACTACGTGACGCGTTCAGGGGGGGGAAGGGGGGTCTTCAAAATACCACGTTTGGTCATAGGGGTGGGGGGGGGTCTTAGGTTTTCGTCATGTAGTCAATATCCTCGAGGGAAATCTCGAGATTTTTCGAGCTATATTCAAATATGGTGCGCAGAGTTTAGCGCTTCTTGAACTGACTGGTGGCAACATTGTCGCACATATGAGTGATTTTTTTTTTACTTTCTTTTTGCATAAAATGATTTAAAACCATATTTATATATTACTACGTGAAAACTAAAGGAGAAGGGGGGGGGTATTGGCATATACTAAGGGTGGTCACCGAGGGGGGGCAGGAAATTAAAAAAAATGTAAAAAATGGGTGACGTAGTATGGGTACGTTCCCTAACTAGGGCTGCACCGAATTTCAGTGTTACTCAAACTTGTAAGAGACCTCTTATTACTTTCAGTAGAACTTATGGTTTTTAATAATAACATAATTTCCTGTCCATTATTATACCTACCAAGTTATAAAAAACTATTTAACATAATATTATTAGTTTCGGTCCAAACGGAGACATTAATTATGATGTGATCAGGCGACGAAGTAACTCTTTCTGTCTCTGTCTATTTATTATTTCTTCATGATTAAACTACTGAACCAACTTTGATAAAACTTTGTACCGAGATAGTTTGGAACCCGAAAAACGTGGAATACGCGAAAAACGACATACATACAAGGTTAGTCGGAAAGGGGGTACTAAGCCGAAAGGTTGTTAAAGTACCCATAATAAGGGATAACTTTTGTTCTACAACTTTCCCCAAAACTCGATAGTTTAAGAGAAATAGCTTTTCAAAGATTTCGTAAAAAATATGCTAAAATCTATCTGTTCATAGCTATGGTCAGCTGTTTTTACAATTTAGGTCATATTTGGGGTCACAGATTAGAAAATTAATTTTCTGAATTCATATCTAAATCAGGTATGCTTTTTTTAAAAAAAAACTAAAATAAAAATAATTTTAAATGGACTTTTTTTCTATCGAATTTTTAAATTTTAACACTTTCCTTAAAACAATCATCAGTGATGCTTTAAGTGGCCCGCGGCTTAGTACCCCCTTTCCGACTAACCTTGTATATGCGAAGCCGCGGGCGATCTTTAGTCTTAAATAATTACTACGTTGCTCGTACTAATTATAAATGCGCTTGACATCTATGCGAGAACTCGCTCAGTGAATGCATATATAGCAAATAAGGGTAGCATAAACTCATAAACTCACGCCTTTTTCCCATGGGGGTAGGCAGAAACTATAGAACGCCACATGCTACGACCCTTACATACCCCTTTCGCTTCATCCACATTCATACATCTTGTCATACACGCACGCCGGTTGAGAGTACTACGCACCTGACCTTTGTGAAGAACATCACCAATAACATCGATGTATGTCCTTCTAGGACGTCCTCTACCGGCGTTCCCATTAACATCCGCCTTATAAATTAAGGTGTAAGGGTATAGTATATATTAAGGGTAGCAATTATATTATATTCTGCCTAGCTTTTTCCCAATCATGGGTTAGCTGGTTAGCTTCCAGTCTAACCAGATACGGCTGAATACCAGTATTTTACACGGAGTGATTACCATCAGCTCTCCGAAACTCAGTTACTGGGCAATCAGACTTTCGGGCATAGCACCTACCTTTTGGAACCGTACACCTAGTTCTACCGTTTCATAAGTACATGAAATCTGGTCTATTTGAAAGAAAAAACTTACTTAGAGTTTATCATCCCATGACAAAAGCGAATGATCTCATATCCGCCACTTAGCTACAAACTTATGTAAGTAAAGCCAGACAATCATTGACGTCCGACCCCAGGTTCACGCCAGTTGATACAGCCCTCCCGCGGCCCGTTATCTCAAGTCAGATGTTCAGCTATTAAATATCAGTGGGACACTCAAAATTAATCAGTTTGATGTTTTATTTGAGTGAATTATGACTGGAAAGTTTGAGAAACAATTATTGTTTATGGTCAGTTTGTCGGTTTTAAAAGTGAGTGAGTACCACAAAGTTTCTAGTGACATAAGAAAAGTATTCACTTAATTGAGTGAGATTAGTAGAATATCGATGTATACTATACTAGCTTCCCGGTGAACTACGTACCACCTAAAATTTGCGTTTTAAATTTTTCCTAATTTTTCTTCTTTTCTAAATCACCCCAATATTGAGGCAAACAAAACAAAAAAAAACTATTCAAATCGGTTTTTTCATTTTCGAGTTTTTGCGAGATTAAGGCATGGCAATTGATGTTTATGTAGGTATACAGACTAGCTGTTGCCCGTGGTTTTACTCGCATCCTAGAAGAACTACTTCATGTACCCAGATAAAAAGTACCCTATGTGTTAATTCAGGATATAGTCTATCTGTGTGTTAAATGTCATCCAAATCCGTCCAGTCGTTTATGCGTGATTGTGTAACAAACATCCATCTTCACAAATTTTCACATTTATAATAGGTATTGTATATTGTACTAGGATGCTTACATCGCGGAGTGGTAGTCGGGACTTTCTGAAGTACATACTGTTCCCCTAATTTTAGTCTAATGAAAAACTATTTTATTTGGTACAGAACGTGTTCAGATAAAGCATTACCTATTGTGGCAAATAATATTTTAAGCGGTGGTCCAAATACTCGAGTGACAAGATAAAAGTTATTAGAGGTGAATACATCACAATGAATTATAAACAAAAGGAAGCCGTGAAAGGCGATCGTTTTGTGGGCTATCTTTTGTAACATTGACGTTAAAAAAAAACTAAGTAATTCTAGTGTATTTTGAAACATACATATATATCAGATTGGCATAAAATAATTACATAAATATTGAAAAAAGCGAAAAATACCATCGTGATAACCTCACATTGTTCACACGACACACAAAGTTCAAGCGAAATCGGTTCGCGAACTCTTATCACTTGCTCAGATGTTGGCGATACTAACCGAAATAAAACAGAGGCGAAAGAGTCAAAATTAATCAGTGTTTTATGTTCAGTGGCATAGCATGCACCGCACCGCGCGCGCTTCACCTAACACTTGTCGATAAGTGAGTACACGTTCGTGATTCTTTTATTTAAATAAAAAAATACAATCGGAAAGCCAAGAAAAACTAAAAACTGAAAGAAAAGAAAAAAATATAAAAAAAACGCTGGTAAATTCTGTGCTATAAAAAGTTGATTTGAAAAAAGAATACATAATACTTATTTAT
The DNA here is from genome assembly GCA_910594945.2 of Amphipyra berbera. Classification (NCBI taxonomy): domain Eukaryota; kingdom Metazoa; phylum Arthropoda; class Insecta; order Lepidoptera; family Noctuidae; genus Amphipyra; species Amphipyra berbera. Next base: position 14,377,961 of record OU343128.1, on the reverse strand, counting down.
TTTATAGTTCTTTATTTATTTTTTAAATTCCGTTCAGCCAATATTTTAAATGTCGACTTTTTTAAGTTACTTTATTAATAAATACTATTCAACAAACTACAACATTTTTATGGATTGTGCTATTATAGTATCTTAAATATAAAAGACAATAAAAAAAGTAATTATTCATTTTCATTACTCCACTATCTCCATCAAAGATAAATTAACAAACAACTAATAGAAGATAATTAATACAAACTGGGGCAGTAGGCCTAGTTTTATTGATAATTTCAATTAAACCAACAATGTACACAAGTAAACTTTCCGCAATATGTAGTTATGATTAGCTCATTCGAGATTATCTAACAAACTATAATAATAAGGCAATAATAATATCAATAGAAACCGGCTGGAACAAAACAATATTGAGATTTTCTTGCGTCATAAAAAAATAAAATCAATTCCTTTCTGTTATTCTGTGCTTTGTTTTATTTTGGAATTATGTAGGTAACAGGAAAGATTCAAAATATTGGCTGTTTAATTTATGTAATTAATATATGATTGATTCTTCGTTAATTTCTTTTTTGTACCGTACTATTATATTTTTGGCCAAACATAAAAACTCCGAGAAGTCAGAAAAAGAAAATGAAAATTAATTTCTTAACTTCGTTGAACTTATTTCTAACTAATCTCTAATAAAGTGTAGGGTTCATAACTAATAATAGCTTACTGTCTAAATATTAACTTCGGATTGAAATTCAGCAGGATAACTTTTGAATTAGATAATACTGATCACGTAAACAAATATGCGATTTACTTTGCCGGTATACAGAATTCAGTTTACAGTTCTCAAGCCCCGATTGATACCGAAATAATTAATAACAACAGAAGTGCACTAACCGTAGTGTATTCAAAACAGTTGATTATAATAACCTTGCGTGTTCTGGCCGTCGCGTTTATGATAAGATGCTGTTTACCTGCTCCACGGAAGGTCGGGAGTGATGCAATGATGCAATTTCAAAACATCTCTATTAAAAGCAGTGATAGCCTAGTGATGTGATCGTCGGACTGCCAAATCAAATCAAATATTTATTTGCAACTAAGTGTACAATGGTGTCGATTCTGTTGCGCACTTTGACAGGACTAAACTAAACTAAGGGTGTTGGTCTCTTTCTGTTTCAATAGAAAAAGAAAGTGACAGTTGCATTTAGTCTAGTTTAGTACTGTCAAAATGTGCTACAGAATCGACATCAATAGCTCTTATTTATGTAAATTACATTTTGAAGGCACTTATAACTTAGCGGCCTTCTACAGGCGTAGCAACTTTGAGGGCTTAATTAATAATGTTCAATTAATATTAGTTAATTTGTATTAGATAATTTATATTAGTTAATTTATATTATTCAAGTCATAGGTCTCGAGTTCTCGAGTTCGGACCCAAGGCACGCACCTCTGACTTCGGATTCATGTGCGTATTGTACAATTATCACTTGTTTAAAAACGGTGAAGGAAAATGTCGTTAAAAAAACCGGCAAGCCTGACAGATATTTCTCGACGGCATGTGAAGCTAAGTCAGAAGCCCATGGGCGGCTTAAACTCTGACGTCAGGTTAGTCACTAACCACACGAAAAGAAGAAGAAAACATCTCCTATCATGCATAGGAGCGTGGCTTGAGGGTAACGGTTATATTTCATGTCAGTATAACTACATAATTATCTATCTACTAACATATCAACATATTCTTTGATAAACTCCAGCCAAACTGATCATCTTCCTGCCTTGTTCCAAAGTTACTTGAGAACAGCCAGACTCGGTGTGGAATTTATCCAAACGAACTATCATACATTTTTGATATACAAGGTTAGTCGGAAAGGGGGTACTAAGCCGTGGGCCAGTTAAAGTATCACTGATGACTATTTTAAAGCAAGTGTTAAAATTTCAAAATTAGATAATTTTTATTTGCATCTAAAAAGATTTTTATTTTAGTTTTTTCAAAAAAAATATGTATGTTTTAGTTATGAATTCAGAAAATTAAGTTTCTAATTCGTGACCCCAAATATGGCTTAAATTGTGAACTCAGCTGATCATAGCTATGGACAGATAGATTTTTGGATATTTTTTACGAAATCTTTGAAAAGCTATTTCTCTTAAACTATCGAGTTTTGGGGAAAGTTGTAGAACAAAAGTTATCCCTTATTATGGGTACTTTAGCACCCTTTCGGCTTAGTACCCCTTTCCGACTAACCTTGTATATACAGATATTTTAAATATCAATATGAATATAAGGAAGAGTTTACAAGACGATCAGAAATTCAAATTCTACTTGCAATAATATGAAATAATCCATTTAAAAAAACTTTAACTTTAAACTGTTTTAACTTGCAGTACCTCTGTACTATTCGGGTTTGAAGATTGAAAGGTAAAATAATAATGTTGTATTGTCATGGGAATTGAATTTTTGTACGAAGTTACAGGAGAATCGGTTAAGCAGAAGTAGTTGAAAAATCTGTCGCAAGATTTGAATCAAACAAATATACGAGTTGAAGCTAATTAAAACCAGTTTTAAAAAGGACGGTTCTTTTATATAAATTCCACATAGAAATTGACTGGAGCCGTCCATGATCACGATATCAAGATTTGACACGCAGATAGTATAATAGAACTACCCAATATCAGCCGTTACGGTCTCTCCGGCGAGGCCCGTCGCGACGTCCCACCGCCGCGCCGCCGCCGTCCCTGATCCGCCGTGCTCACCCGCCGCCGCCGCGGAGCCGGTCGTCCTTCCTGACTCCGCAGTCACACCGTTAATTCAGCCCTCATCAAGCTGTCTCCCTCCCAGTCCTCCCGCCAGCAACGCCCTAAGCCGAGGTCCAAGTCCCATTAGTGGTCGCCCTGAGTGCTGTTGTTGCTAGTAGTCATGATGTTAGTAGTAGTAGTTAGCTTAGGTTAAGTATTTTACTCTCGTCCCCATTAGTTGGAGACCCTTCAGGTCTCACCAATAACTGCCCGGTTACGTAGAAACCGTCCGCAAGACGATGAATAAGCAGTCGAATAGAAGAAAAAAGAATGCTGTATAGAGAAACCCTCCCTCCCATTAGAAGTCTGCTGCCAGTCGTAATCTGGCATTCTGTATGCAAAATGATAGCTTATGACTAGCAATAGCCTGTTAAAAGCTCATATTAAGCTCCTGTTTAGCCACAAAACTATGATAATATTTCGTATTACCATAGTACCGTTAGCAGACAGAGCCATACGTCAACAGTGTGACGTACATCGCTCCATGGCACGATGAATATACAAAAGGTTCCTAAAATTATGTACACATTAATGCCCGGTCCCTATAAAGAAAAACGAATCGTTTTGCTTACCAATGGTAGCATTTTTATTACCAAACTGGGCATATAAAAAAAGACTTGTAAGTTAATTTTACCTGTGATAGTTACTTCCATATGGGAGGGTCTACTATGCAAAGCAATGAGGTCTTTGCTTCATTATTGGTAATAATCACTTTTTAACAAAAATAACACTTCAAATTGTCTATCTCCGAAGTTCTTCATCAGATCTTCACCAAATTTGAATGGGACCACTTCGAAAGAATACTCTTTCAAACAAAAAAAGAATCATTAAAATCGGTTCACAATTAGCAAAGATATCGCGGAACAAACATAAAAAAAACATACAATCGAATTGAGAACCTCCTCCTTTTTTGAAAGTCGGCTAAAAATACAAGAGTCCCAATTTTAACTAATAACGCTCTGTAAATTATAGGAATCGGCCATGAATATGCCATTGACGACACTACCGTTCGTTCGGTAGTAAAACTTTTTATGGACCACGTAAACTGGCCGTTAAGATCACTTGAGGGTCAATAAAAAGATCTTCATCTGCAGAAATTGAGGCGTGTATTTACAAATGAGCTAAGTGCCAAAACACAATGAATCAAAAATTTTAATAAAAATGGATTGGCTGCCCAATGTACCTCCTTTGACATTAAAAATATTGACTTCGATTTCTTGGGCACTTAGTCCATTTGTAAACTCCACGTCGCAATTGTTTTAGGATTATCTCATCTTGCTACTTTTCTAATAGATAATTTTCTATTACTACCACCGTAACATTGTGGAATACGAAAATAAATATTGAGTATTGAGTTAGAATTAACTTCACTATTGGTGTCGATTCTGTAGCACATTTTGACAGTACTAAACTAGACTAAACGCAACTGTCACTTTCTTTTTCTATTGAAACTGAAAGGGATAAGCAACCTTAGTTTAGTTTAGTCCTGTCAAAGTGCGCTACAGAATCGACGTCAGTATCTGACCTTTTTGCTTTCTTTCATCTTTATCTACCATCCAATACCAACATCTGCTGAAGTGAAGGTTCTTAATGTTCTTCTTCTTTCTTAGTCTATGTTGACTTTGTCCATTGCTGAGTGCAGATTCTGTTGTCCCAGCACTAACGTTTGACGTATATCGTAAACGTATTAAAATAAGCGAATTATGAATCGAAAATACAACAGTCTATACCATTTTGGGGTATTATTTTGCAACATGCACAATTTGTATCATACATAGATATGAATAAAGTTTTAAATTTAATTAAATAGTGTGTGCAAAACGAGTATTTCCGATTGAAAATTCACTTACATGAACATTACGTTTACGTTGGGCTCGTGGCTATCATCCCATTTGTAAGGTTAAGCTGCGCTTGTCGCGGTCAGTCTGAGGATGGGTGACCGTTCGTTACACATCGAAACCACTCCGTGCTTCGGAGAGCACGTTAAACAGTCGGTCCCGGGTGTCATAAGAATACCTATGACAGTCGTCGCGAATAGTCTGACTACCGGTCTAACCTTAAGATATCGGATTGCCCAGTTATTAGGTTGCGGAGGTCTGATGGCACCTCCGTGTAAAATACTGGTATTCAGCCGTATCTGGTTAGACTGAAAGATGACCCCAATATAATTGGGAAAATGCTAGGATGGATTAACGTTAATAGCTAGACAACATTCGTTCTACCAGGCCTATTGCTAACTTTCTTACTAACCATCAATGCTCACACACAATCCAGTATTTACGTAAGTTCACATTGACAACTCAGTTTATTGATAACATTTAAGAAAAAAACAAAAGTTGATTAATCAATTCGTCCCCTAGCAACTACTTAAGTACCGTAGAGCTACACTTGTAAGCCAATAATCCGCACTTGCCCTTTGTGGCCGCTTGTAAAATTCGTACAATTTAGATAACGTATCGCGGACAAGGCATTTGATGTTGTAAATACCTACATAACTCATCAATTCCAACTTTAAATTTTAAATTAGTTTCACTGCGTATATTTGTTTGTTTGATTCAAATCTTGCGACAGATTTTTCAACTACTTCTGGCTAACCGATTCTCCTGAAACTTCGCACACAAATTCAATTCCCATGACAATACAACATTATAATAATTTCAACCTTCAATCCTCAAATCCTGATGCTGGAAGGGCAAGATAAACCGTTTAACTGAAAAGTTTTTTAAGGGATTATTTTTTAAGAGTTTTTTTTTTTTAAGGGATTATATTTTTATGGGATTATTTTTTTATGGGATTATTTTTTTAGCGTATGTATGATAAGTACTCCCTCTCCGACTAAAAAACTACATGACATAGACCAATTAGTTGACTGACCTCCCATTTTGCAGGAAGTTTTTGTACGGCATTGGATTGCGAAACTCAGGATACAAAGAACAATAGATTGTGTCAATTCATTAATTAGTTTAGTAATTGCTGGTGCAGCTGCTTTAGTTTTGTCATTGATCGATTTATCACAAATGTGACCCATCCGTTTGTTCTATAAACTATGTGCTGCCCATAACTGTCGCGCTGTTGGACACGGGCCTCTTCTCAGAATGAGAAGGGTTTAGGCCTTAGTCCACCACACTGGCCTAGTGCGGGTTGGCGGACTACGCACACCATCGAGAACTTTATGGAGCCCTCTCAGGTGCGCAGGTTTCCTCATGATGTTTTCCGTCACCGTTAACGCAAGTGATATCTAATCAAATTAAGATCCGCACATGAATTCGAAAAGTCAGAGGTGCGGGCCGGGATCGAACATAGACCCTTCTGCATGGAAGGCAAGCGTTTAACCGCAAGGCTATCACTGCTAACTACGTGTATCTGTTCTTTAATAAGACTACGGATTTCTATTAACGAACGCAAGTCTTCGTAGGATTCATTTAACCATATTCTTCTATTTCTTCTCGGTCCTTGTTCACCTATTGTAGACTGTGTGCCTCCTCTATAGAAAGTGCAAAGGTTATAATTACCTAATTATCTCCGCTAGTTATTTTTAATCTATTGGCTATTCAGCCATATTGATGTATAACAATACATTGCATAACCCTTCTCTGTCTAACGTTAAAATTTGATAATATTACCTCATTATTTACATTGTAGCATTGCAATCCTGACGAAATTATCGGTATTGGCTGGTTGTCTACCTGATGTTCATTGACTTATTTCTGGATACCATTTAGATAAAGACCTACTACTACTACTATGTATACTTTGATCGGTAAATAGTTATAAAATATTGACCTGACGAAAGTGTTCTACCTAGCCTTTTCCCAACTATGTTGGGGTCAGCTTCCACTCCAACTAGATGCGGCTGAATACCTGTATATTACACGGAGCGTCACGTCACGTCACGGAGCCATCAGACCTCCGCAACCCAGTTACTGGGCCATGACGATATCCTAAGGTTAGACCGGTTTTCAGACTTCCGGGCTTTTGACTTCCCGTAACGACTGTCATAGGTATTCGTATGACACTCGGGATTGACTGTTTAACGTGCTCTCGGAGCTCTCCGTTTGACCTGACCAAAGTAATCACCCTAAAATACTCTCTTTTTGTTATTACATTATCTGCCTTACTAATAATCGCTGTGTAAAGTTATAACGCTGTTTAACGTCATTGTAACTAAATATATTTTGATGTAAGTATAAGCTTATCATAACTTTACGCAAGGAGTATTGGTAACGGGGTAGACCGTAGAACTATAAACCCATCATAATTATTATATCGTAACATAACAACAACAAACCCATCACTATTTGTACAAAAATTATAATTTTTCCTTGAATGACTAATTATACAGATTGCACGGACGACTACCGATTGATATATAATTATATACAATCTATGATTTTCTTTCGCACCATATTATCATATCAGTTAGAAAAACCCTGCGTATATTCACCCATTTTTTACCAGTTAGAACGTAAACATGTACATTTGATAAGATTCTTTAATCATTCAAGTCAATGGAATATTTCGCGAAACAATTATCGCACAACATTTGAAAAAAGGACTTTCATCAAAACATGATAACAGGATTTTTTTTATAACTGTCTAAGGACAACTCGTTATTACTGTTTGAAGCTAAATTGGTAAACGTGACTTCAAAACTTGCTTCACCCTTCAAAATTCCTTAGGCATAAAAAGGTGAAAAAAAAACTTTTTGATATACAAAACACAAGGCACCCGGAAAAAAATATCATAAGTTATACAAGGTTAGTCGGAAAGGGGGTACTAAGCCGCGGACCACGTAAAGTATCACTGATCACTATTATAAAGCAAGTGTTAAAATTTCAAAATTCGATAATTTTTATTTACATGCCAAAAGATTTTGATTTTAGTTTTTTCAAAAAAAAAAACATTCCTGCTTTAGATATGAATTCAGAAAATTTATTTTCTAATTCGTGACCCCGAATATGACCTAAATTGTAAAAACAGCTGATCATAGCTATGGACAGATAGATTTTAGAATATTTTTTACGAAATCTTTGAAAAGCAATTTCTTTTAAACTATCGGGTTTTGGCGAAAGTTGTAGAACAAAAGTCATCCCTTATTATGGGTACTTTAACACCCTTTCGGCTTAGTACCCCCTTTCCGACTAACCTTGTATAAAACGGTTCAATACACATGAAAACTTTTCTATATAAGTAAATCCAATTATATATATAATATTCCATTAAAATAAATATTAATGCATGGCACACTTTAGGTATAAAACAAAGAGTTTCTAATGTTACTCGAAGCGCCAACAGACCTTCTGACGGTAATATTACAGACTTTAGGATACTGCTTCCCATTCACTGGATACCATAGACAGCCACAACACCCCTTCAAAAAGAAAGGGTGGCCCCATCATAGTTTATCACACCATAGCAAAACGAAACATTATCACCTTCAAATTTTTAGGTGTCCACTTGTCTGAAGGCTGTTTATCATGGTAGCAGAAAGAAAATATGAGTATGACATAGTACCTGACATAGAGGTAATTCTGATGCCTGAAAACGTGAAAGTTATTGGAATAACAGCTTTAAATCCACAAAACACGCTTCTAGCTACAAATTCTTGTATCACTGCTTCGATTTATTGTCAAATCACTCAATGTTTTCGTTAGTGTTCGCAATTTTTTAAGGTATCGAAGGACCAATATCCATTATGCTTTTTATCGTCAAATGTCGTCAAAATTTAGAAGTAGCGCCGTATAAGTACAATATAGGAAACGAGAAAGGAAATGGTTGGATTCATTGGGTATTGGGTAGTGGCACCAGAATCGTACTTTATAATCTTTGTGGGTAATGGTAAGCACGGACGAGATGGTCCATTGGTTTCTCGTACATCAGGGTATGACCATAACTATAGAATAATCTGTGACAATTATAACATTGTTCCATCAAAAAGCTTGAGATTCATTGCTGTGTGTTTTCAGGTTCTAGAGGCAGAGATGGCTATGAACGGCACATTGGATAAGAGCAGCATGAAAGGGGACAAAACAGCTGCCTCGCTCGATGACGCGATGTTATTATCGGGTAAGTGACGTTACTATGACGGTTTGTCAAACAAATAGTTTAATTAGCAAGGGAAAAGATAATAAGTAATTATGATGCACTTTTGCTCTCATGATACTTCTATACAAATGTTTTCTTATTATAATAACGTAAGAAATAGAAAGAAAGAACATAACATAACTGGCCCGTGGAGGTGTATAGTAACACCATAATTTCGCCGTTATGTTTAAGTCCCACGTAATAGGGGGCGAGCCTATCGCCATCAACCGGGCACAAATTCAAACACCGGGCTGCTATTGAAGAAAGAAATGAATTTATTTAGCCCTCGTACGTAATTCTAATACAAAATATGAAACAAACCTAAAAAATAGAACCTAAAACAAACGTAACAAAAGAGATATAAATAGGAATAAACATCTAAGATCCACTGCACGAGACAGAAAATGGACCTTGCATCAGATATATGGTTCAGTGCTGATATTTTGCCAAGGCTACGTAGTGACTTCACAGAGAGATACTGCAATCGACTCAACAAAGCAAATAACAGTAGATAATAATCAAATAAGTATCTACTTCGTGAATTGTTACATCTGCAAAATATTAATTGCTATCTAAATTACTCTTAATCATTGCAGTTAAGACAACAGCCAGTCCGACTGTGCACAAAATTTGTTGATTTAGAGATCACATCAATTTAAGTTTAAAATGACAACTTGAGCTAAATTCGTACCATCAACTATTAAAGCAATGAGCTTTATAAGCCGCAAGTTCTTAAAAGTTCTTGTAATTGACTGTGAAGATCAATTTCATCATCTAGTATCTTAATTGACTGTGGGAACGAACACAGTCGAACCATAACATCAATTGTTGTCTAAAACACTTTAACAACTTTCAGCTTCTACATCTTTTGTTTATTTTGTCCACATTATTAGACCAGAGGAACTATTATAATACACAAATTAGTAATTGTAATCAGACCTGACCCATCCCACTTTAGATAAAGTTGCAACAAAGTAAAGCGTGACGTAATGCTCAGCTGCAAGTGTAGTTGCGTAAATAGCAGCTTTAAAAGGGTTAGTAGCACTCTTACGCAAAAACAACAAGAATTACAAAGACTAGTCAACTACAACTGCAGTCCACAACCAATCAGCTTGAAAATCATAATAGCATCGGACATCCCTTCATTTCTAAAGGTAATCTTCATCCAACCGTGGACTTTGATAGGCTAAGCAAATTGATTTATTGGTTTTGGTCCTTTACACAATATTTTCCAATATTTGGTCCTTAAGTCATGGCATTGGTAACAGCAAGATATTAAGAGATGAAGGATCCGCTACATTGCTTAAAAAAATAATTGATTGAGATAATTGACAAACAGTCTGATCTAGTTGCAGTTTATTGATATCTCAAATCCCGCAAACACTTCCAGTTACTACAAAGTAGTTAATAGATAAAACCCGCTGGCGACCCGCTAACAATAAGGCCACAAAGCAATAATTAACATGACTCTATTAATATCTAGGACAGTAATTACCATTAGTAAAACGGGTACTTATACCTAATAAAGTCACCAGAATATGTACCTATACTTATCATTGAAAGCTTTGAAAATACTAACGAAGAAAGTATAATTCGCTTCGTCTCGAAGGACCACTAGCAATGAGCATCAATTCACAGTAACGAAAGTCATCATCCTCCTGCCCTTATCCCAACTTATTTGGGGTCAGCGCAGTATGTCTTCTTCTTCCATACATCTCTATTAGCCGTCATCTCAGTAGTCCCTTTCTAGCCATATCATCTTTTACACTATCCCTCCATCGTTTCTTTGGTCTTTCTCTACTCTTATAACCATCCACATTCATACTCAATACTTTCCTCACGACATGTTTCTCGTTCCTCCGCATCACATGCCCATACCATGACACCCGGTTTCCACACAACTTCTCAGTCAGCGGCGCCACTTTCAGGCTTCCTCTTACATACTCATTCCTAATTTTGTCCATTCGCGTAATACCACACATCCCTCTTAGCATTCTCATCTCAGCTGCATACAATTGCCTTTCATTTACCCTTTTGTGGCCCAACATTTCAATCTATACAGTTCACTGTAACTAAAGTACGAGTTATAAATTAGAAGTCACACTACAGTAATAAGGGCATTGAACCGGTATGGATATTTTGAATGCTTTTTTTGGACCCTTTAAAGAACACTTGTTGTTGTATGTTGTTCAATTTTTGCACTAATATAATATTGTGGTAGATACTGTGAACTTTGAATGCAGTGCGGTTTACGATTGGTTTCTTTGTTGTTCTCAATTTATGTGGTGTCTATATTTCTTTTTATATGGTCTCCTTCGAGACCATAAAAAGGAATATACCTATACAGAGTGTAAACGGAATCATGTAATTCCTTCAAAACTTGTGATGTACTGCTGACATAGATTAACCCTGAACGGGATACACCTGGATTCAATAAAAAATAATTTACAAGAAGTAAACATGTGTGCTTAATGTGAGGCATTTTAGCGCTGCGAGCGAATTGCGCGGCTATTGCTCGCCGCGCGGTCATTTGACTCGGGACGCTAAAATGCCTCAAGTTAAGAACACACATGTTTAATTCTTGTATTTTTTTTATTGATTCCAAAAGTATCCCTTACTGTGTTAGTCTATGTCTGTAGTGCATCATGAGGTTTGAAGGAATTACATGATTTCGTTCACGCCCTGTATAAGAGAAAACGTTTATACGTAAAGAACATAATCACTTTTTAACAAATATAAAACCGACTTTAAATTGTCTATCTCCGAAGTTCATCATCAGATCTTCATCAAATTTAAATGGGACCACTTCGAAAGAATACTCTTTCAAACAAAAAATAATCATTAAAATCGGTTCACAATTAGCAAAGATATCGAGGAACAAACATACAAAAAAAAACACAATCGAATTGAGAACCTCCTCCTTTTTTGAAAGTCGGTTAAAAATATAATGAAGATAGCTTTACAATTAAAACTGTTATTGTTCTATATAGCCTTTTCCCAACTATGTTGCGGTCAGCTTCCAGTCTAACCAGATGCGCCTGAATACCAGCATTTTACATGGAGCGACTACCATCAGACCTCCGCAACCCAGTTACTGGGTAATGCTGATATCCTAGAGTGAGACCAGTTGTCAGACTTTCGGGCTTCTGAATACCCATATCGACCGTCATATGAAACCCGGGACTGACTGTTTAAATATACTTAATTAAAACTAAAAACTCATAATAAGCGAAGAAGCCTATATGATACAGATAAGAAAAAAAATCTCTTCTACTAACACCCATATTATAAGACGTTCCTCCAAAACTTAATCGACTCGACTCCACCTCGAGTTGACATAAACGTCCTCGACTCGAGATTTTTCCTCAGTCGAGGTAAGGAATCATCTGTCAAACTCAAGGTACCTCGGAACCTACCTTAAGGAAGGAAGTGTTAAAGTTCGTATGTAACAAAAATGAATTTTGAAGACTTTATCGAATATGCTTACGATAATCCTTACAAGTATTTATCGCGCCGTTATTTGCGCGATGCATATAATTCAAATTATGACGTAATGCCTTCTCGAGGAACCTCAAAGTTCACTCGAAATTGCGACTAAGAATACAATTTTTAAGGTGTTTTCGAGGCCGTCCTGAGTCGAGTATGAGTCGAGTAAGTTTTGGAGCAACGTCTTAGAATATGGGTGTATATCTCTGATGCTCAGTAATAATCACGTTTAGGCACATGTTTAAATTACATTTTTAAGTTCAATTCAAATATGAATTGTTTGCTTTTTTCAGGTTTCACACATGTCTTGTCGTTTCCATCAAAAATACGTAGTATAATGTTTTTGAAGAGTAAATATTTGTGTGAAGTAACAGGCGTAATAAACTACATGCTGTTGTCTTGTGTACTTAGTGGCAGTTAGACTAACAAAGTGATTAGGGAAACCCCACCAGAGATGAACATCACAATGATAACAGATTGTTTGTACTACTTACATCATTTCATTATTGTTGTTACTTTATTACTAAGCTTGCTGTAATTTTCTAGAAAAATGTAAATAACAATTAGAGCAATAAATTCGAAAGGTTGTAAAAGAATGATTAAGATTTGTATCTCAAAAGTTTCCATAGTGAAATAGAAGTTTGTTGTTTAGTTTTGTCACAATATTTTCATTCAACAAGCCCTTAGCTGGATGGTTTGTGTGAAGGATGACATGGGTAAGAAAGGAGTGAGTACTGAGATAACGGTTGATAATGGAGAATGGAAGAGGAATACGTGATGCCGACCACACACAGTGTGGGATAAGGGCAGAGAGATGATGAAGCCGGTCCCTTAGTTGATCCTTCAGTTTCTTCAGACCAAAAAAATTCAAGAGTTTTATCGAATGGAAGATGTGCTCTTGCATTATTCTTGACAGTATCACTTCTCTGGTAACTTTGTTGACTCAGTCACCCAAAGAGGAACTTGACCTACCAAAAGCCGCCTATTATCCATTACTTGCGCCAAACGTCATTATTAAGGTCAAATTTTGGTCCTTTGGTCCTCATAACTTCAGCAGTACCTAGTTCTTCCGAAGTATATTTTCCGTTTGGTCATCCCTCGTCGTTTCTCTGGCCATTTGAGTAACACTTAATTAATTAATCCATTGTTTCAGGTTTCGGCATGTACAATATCATGCACATGTTGATGTCCGGAGTCATCTTGCTGGGCATGATCATGCAGAGTTTAGCCCTGGGGTACATACTGCCGGCGGCACAGTGCGACCTGGACCTTACGTTACAGCAACGAGGGTGGCTTTCTGCAATCCCGTTCTTAGGTAAGGCCAGCAATATATTTTTATTATTAAATCTTTGCTGTACACTTGGATTTCTTCTGTATCGTGAATGCATTTACAAACACAAATCTACACATGCACAAACGCCCAGACCCGGAATAACAATTTGTAGGCCATCCAAATATTTGATTCGTGCGGGAATCGAGCCTACGATCCGTAGCGCAGAAGCCAATCGCTCAGCCACTGCACCAAACGTGTCGTCAGCTATTGCATTCAACATATATTCCGTCTGAGCTAGCCAGGCTGGTAGGAAAAGACAGTTGATCTAAGGGAAGGTATCGATAACCAGCTTCGCGCACGTTGGCAAATCTAACGTCCTGAATTCTTAGTTGTTGCTTAACCTTTTCACCGCCACGGACTTCAATGGAAGTTCCAGATTTTCGTGCTTCCGGCGCCACAACTTCATTAGAAGCTCTTCATAATAACTGCGAGTATGTTATAAAAATAAGTTTGCTGTATTTAACAGGTCATCAGCTCATCGCTACTGTTTAATATATATTTCGTTATACATCTATAGGTACAGCTTGGCGCTGGCGAGGCATCGCCTTCTGTGTACGTTGGCGGTGAAATGATAAATGTTTATGTTAATGCCCAAAAAATTTACCACATTTTGTAAATCTGAGGTACCAACATTGTCGATTTAGGTATTACGTACCTACTTAGATTAAGCTTTATTTGGGATTTTGGCAAATTAGACTGCGTTTATAAATGCAACAATAGCGTGTGTCGTTGTATTTAACATAACATCACGCTTTGTATTCAAGAAGAGTTCGGCTGAAGTGATTTTAGTAAACTCTCATTTCGACAGTTATTTTTAAGTCCCATTTAATAGGGGGCGAGCCTACTGCCATGAACCAGGCACAAATCCAGACTCCGGGCTGATACTTAGAAATTCCTAATGGAAAAACCCAATAAAACTTTGCCAAACCTGGGGATCAAACCCAGGACCTCATGCTCAGCAGTCGAGCTTGCGACCATTAAACCAACGAGGCTGTGTTTTTACTCACACACATTTTCTAAACAACACACCGTTGACGCACGTTGTTTGCGCCGTTATCGCGTAAACGCAGTCTTAGTCGTGTACAAATTCCTCAACCAAAATAAATTAATACATACACAATCAGCCCGCAAGCGTCTACTGCGCACAATGGACACAATTTTTTTTATCCTTGGAAAATCCTCCTGGATGTCCCTCGACCGGGGAAGGCGAGGCGGTCTGCCGGACTCTTACCGGCTAAAAACCAACGGTGTTCCTCTTAACCGTTGGGCCAGGGTCGGATTCACATAAGTATGCATCGCAACCCCGGCAGATCTCGCGCCAAGGGTTGGCGGACCTCTCCTCTGTGGGGCCTGGCCCCACATCCTCTGGAGAAGCGTGCGCGGAACACTGCGCGCCGCCTTCTCGGGCCTGTTACTGGTTAGGTGGTGGGTCCCCTAACCCGCCGCCCGCAGGTCACACTCTAGGGTGGCTGGAGGTTGTAGCGTACGCGCGCCCTTCGGCACAATGGACACCCTGACGAACGTAAAGTAAAACATGTCATTATTATTCCAGCTATTATCCTGACGTCATACTTCTGGGGCTGGTTGGCGGACACGCAGGGCAGGCGACCAGTCATGTTGTTTTCCATGATGATCTCCGCCGTCTTATCCGCGTTCGCCAGCTTCGCGCCTGACGTCATCTCCTTTGGCGTGCTGGTGTTTCTGTCCGCTGTATTGTAAGTTTGTTATTCTTTAGACTTTTCTCTTAACAGTCTTCTCTTCGTGTGGTTAGTGACGAAACTGGTGTCAGAGTTTCCGTTGCCCATGGGCCTCTGACTTGGCTTCACATGCCGTCGAGAAGTATCTTTCAAGCATGCCGGTTTCCTAACGATGTTTTCCTTCATAGTTTTTAAGCAAGTGATAATTATACAATATGCACATGAATTCGAAAAGTCAGAGGTGCGTGACTTGGGTTTGATCTCGAGACCTATGACTTGGCAGTCCGACGGTCACACCACCAGGCTATCACTGCTGTTTCTCTCTTAACAGTTCTAGATTAGCTGTTAGGTCCTTATCATAAAGTGAGCAAATACTTAGGATCACAGTTTTAATAGGCTTATTAGAGTCACGTGCACATACGAATAACTTGAATTAAAGTAAAAGTCGCATCAATTTTAACAAGTATACAGTGCTGTACTGTTAGTTCGCCTACAGTTCGCCAATGGTGACATTATGTGGTTATGTCCCATGTAGGTAATAGGGAGCGAGTCTTACCATTTGCCAGCCACAATTTCTAACCTCGAACTAAGTTCTTAGTTCGAGGTTAGTAATAATATTAGTAAGTTAAAATAGTATTAGTTATTAAGATTTTTCCAATAGAAATACCCCGTAATTCTGCCCTATCAGAAAATGAAATACAGGCTCTCGCATTCCTCAGCCGCGCTTGCGACTACAAGAATTTAGAAGCAATTAAAATAACTTTGTACATTCTTTCTCCTAGCTTTTTCCCAATTATGGTGGGGTAAGGTTCCAGTCTAACCAGATGCGGCTGAATACCAGTATTTTACACGGAGCGACTGCCATCAGGCCTCCGCAACCCAGTTACAGTTACTGGGCAATGCCGATATCGTTTATATATTAAGCCTTTATTATTAATTGTCTGTTATAATTTCCAGCATGTCAGGATCATCGGCCGTGGTGTACACGTACCTGGGCGAGTTTAACAACCTACGCCACAGAGACAAGATGGTAGCCTTCGGGTCCTCCTTCGTCGGTATCGGCACCGTCATTCTCCCATGTAAGTTATTCCTATGATATATTTTAGTGACCTGCTTTGCTTCTTTGCAGAAAGGAACTTGTTGCCGGTCTCATGTCGCGCAACATTTTACTAGGCACACGTTTCGATACATGTTGTGCAACATGTTCAGGAACATGGCAATCTCTGCGACATGTACCGAAACACTGTAGCGATACAACTGAACCCAGTGTGGACGAAGCATTTCGTATTTCGTACGCTTGCAAATGTCGAGTTTTTAGTTATAGGCGAAGCGCCTGCTAGATAATTTATCTTGTTACAATATTATGCTGCTATAACAGATATCAATATTTATTGTATGGGTGTAGGCGCATGTTGTACGTTTAATATAATCACTTAAATATCTTATTCTCTTTTTAAAAGATTTAATGGGCTTGGCTAAGGGCCGGTTGTTTCAAACGATCAGTAAAAGTATGTTATTAACTATTACGTAAGATGTTTAACGTCCGTCAAACGCAGAGGGTTGTATGTCCTTTGACGTATGTCAAGAATGAACGCTTATTTTTATTTAACCATCGTTAACGTCATTTTTTACTGTTACTCGTTAGTAATGTAGTCGTGAAACAACCGGCCTTTAGTGGCACTATGTGTATTGTATTGCTATATGATATTATGCTTATGACGTAATAGGCTGTTGTGCCATCGCATATTACGTCATAAGCGAATGCAAAGCATGGTCAGAAAGCACTTAAATATGAAATGCGCGTTTCCTCTTTAAAAGATTTTATGGGCTTGGCTAGGTCGTTATATCTAGGCCTGCGGGCGGCGGTTAGGGGATCCGCCGCCGGGCAAGGCCCCACAGAGGAGAGGTCCGCCGAGAGTTGGCGGACTGGGACCTGCTGGGGTTGCGGTGCATGCTTTTGCGAATCCCGCGACCCCGGCCGAACGGTCAGGAGGAGGAACACCGTTGGTTTTTAGCCGGTTAAAGTGCGGCAGACCGCCTCGTCTTCCCGGGTGATTGACATCCATGTGAATTTTCCAACGATAAAAATAAGGTCGCTATATCCAGAACAAAAAAAAAACATTTTATAATCTAAAAACAGCACTTCAACTTACAACTTCTTTCATAACCTTCCCAAAACTCACAATTCTTTCATAACCTTTCTAATTCTATTTCAGGTGTATCTTGGCTCATCCTGCCCCTCGAGTTCGCGTACCCGATTCCTTTCCTGGGTATCGAGTACCGTCCCTGGCGTCTCCTGGTGGTTGCCTGCGCGATACCCTTCGCCCTGGGCTCCGTACTCCTCCTGTTTGCCCCGGAGAGTCCCAAGTTCTTATTCGCTACTGGGCGACACGAAGCCGCTTTTGATGTTGTCAAAAGGATCTATGTTCGCAATACTAAGAAGGAAGAGGACAGTTTTCCTGTAAGTGTTCAATATATTTTTTATTACAATACTAAATATCGAGTGTAAAAATACCCTTAACGAAGCCAAGAGCCACGTAATCTTCCCATCATTACGATGATTTTTTGGTATTGGGTCATACCTGGGAACCGACTAGTTATGGAGATATTGCAGGTCAAAGTCACCATATTTATGTACGTTTTTCATGAAAACTAAGTTTAAATGTTATTACTAAACATTCTTCTATACAAACATTATCAACATTTTTTAAATGTAGGTACAGACCGCTGCGCGCGCGCTGCCATTGCGCGCTACAATTAAAAAATGTTTTTTTAATAGCAAAAAATAAAAGTCGTTTCCCAGCAATTATTTTTGCTGTATGTTACTTAGTTTTATGTACAGTATGCGTAGACTTCGGCTTCGTTAAGGCTATTTTTACACCGTGTGTATCAAAAATTGGTCTAGTGTGGTGGCCAGCGCGACTGAGGTCCTAGATTCTCGGGCAAATTGTTATTGGGTTTTTCCGTGTGGAATTCCTCAGTAGCAGCCCGGAGTTTGGATTTTGTACATTTGTTGAATTTGCCTCCATTTTACCAAGTTACGCCTTTGATTACATTTTTCCTGACAGTTCAAAGATTTTATTACAAATAATCTTTTATAGTCCCTAATGAAAATAAGGCATGCCTGAGAGATATTTCACGACGGCATGTGAAGCCAAGTCAGAGGCTCATGGGCGGCATCAGGTTAGTCACAAACTCTGACATCAGGTTAGTCACTAACCACACGAAAAGAAGAAGAATAAGAAAAAGTGGGGATAAATCAATAAACTACTAGACATAATTATAACATACTCTCTATTATCTTGCAGATAAAATCCCTGATAGTGGACAGCCAGATGTCGAAGACCACCAACGTAAAAGGAGCGGCCGCCATCTGGGCTTCGATGAAGGAGCAGACCGTACCTCTGTTCAAGTCACCGCTGCTGCCCTGGACCGCTCTCACATGCTTCGTGCAGTTCGGGATCTTTGCCACGTAAGCATTATATCAGCTTTTTTTATTTGTGTAACTAACTGGGGGTTTGGGGTAGGTAGCTACTTTATATTTTTTCTTCTTATTGAATTATCTGATGGGTGGAGGGGAAGAGAGAGACCAAAGAAAAGATGAATGGATTGTGTTAGGGAGGATATGAAAGATAAGGAAGTAAATGATAATGAGACGGCTGATAGGGAAGAATGGAAGAGGAAAACATATTGCGCCGACCCCAAGTAACTTGGGGCCAGGGCAGGAAGATGATGATGATGATGATTGCATCTTTTCTTTCAGTAATTCACATCCTTATTGTCAGCTATAGTCCATAAAATTAAAATATGTCATATACGTTTCAGAACGAATGGTTTCTACGTGTGGTTCCCGTCCATCCTCAACTCTCTGGCGAACCACGAGGGAGGGGAGACCAAGATCTGTGACGTGCTTGACGCTGGCAGAGATGCTGTCTCTAATGGCACTATGGTATGTTTAGAAAAATATTATAATTTAAATATTGTTATATTAAATATTGTTTCGACTGTACGTGTGTATGTTACTGAACTCCTCCTAAACGGCTGGACCGATTTGAATGAACTTTTTTAATGCATTTGGGTGGCGCCCTGGATGGTTTAGATTCACAATTGGACCCGGTAGGTGGCGCTGCTTTCCCGGGCAGGACGACGCCTTCCGGGTCCGCTAGTTTTCCTATTTTGCGACTGCTGATCGCGAGGTCCTGGGTTCGATCCCCAGGTCGGGCAAAGTGTTATTAGGTTTTTCCGTGTGGAATTCCTCAGTAGCAGTCCGGAGCCTGGGTTTGTGCACGGTTGATGGCAATAGGCTCGTCCCCAATTACATGGGACTTAAACATAACTGCGAAATGAGGGTGTTACTATACACCTCTACTCAACCCTTCGAGGAATACAGGCGTGATGTTATGTTATGTTATATTTCTATTTTATATATTCAATCACTGTAAAGTTAATCCTTATTTCTTACTGGACATTAATTTGCCTAGTTTGATTATAAAATACTAGCTGTGTCCTCACGGCTCCGCCCGTAGCCTATGTTACTCAGTGATAATGTAGCCTTCTATCGGCAAAAGAATTTTTGAAATCGGTCCGGTAGTTTTTCAGTTTATTCGTTACATACAAAAATACAAATCTTTCCTCTTTATAATATTAGTATAAATAACAAAACTGTGGATAAGCATTTTTGTACAAAATCTCATTTACATGGACTTTCTTAAACGCTTCTGGCAAATATCGTTTGGTAATTTTCGTAAAACCCGAAAATCGAGGTTTACGATAATATTGCTGAATGTTTATATGAAGGCGTTTAATAAAACTCTATTATGAAATATCTATCTAATCTATCTATCTAATATCTTTAAACGAGCAATTCTTATATATATATATATATATATATATATATATAATCCGAATCTCGGAAACGGCTCCAACGATTTTCATGAAATTTAATATGCAGGAGGTTTCGGGGGCAATAAATCGATCTAGCTAGGTTTCATCTTTAGAAAACGTCTATTTATCACAAAAAAAAGCGAGCAAAGCTCGGTCATCCAGGTACTGTAATTTAATGTGATTGGATGAAACTATTTTCGCCTTTTAAAACACTGTATCACAAGAGCTACTTAGATGATAACAGCAGTGATAGCCTAGTGGTGTGACCGTCGGACTGCCAATTCATAGGTCTCGAGTTCGAACCCAAGGCACGCACCTCTGACTTTTCGAATTCATGTGTGTATTGTATAATTATCATATGTTTAAAAACGGTGAAGGAAAACATAGTGAGGAAACCGGCATGCCTGAGAGATATTTCTCGACGGCATGTGAAGCCAAGTCAGAGGCCCATGGGCGGCATAAACTCTGACACCAGGTTAGTCACTAATCACACGAAAAAGAGAAGAATAACTAAGATGATTCGATTTCTTTTATTGTATGCCTACAGCATCCGATCTGCGCCTTTCTCGCTCTAAACCTATTTTTTATTATTTTATTATATATTTATTATATATTATATTTACCTATTTTTTTAACCTTATTACTATTAACAATCAATTTTTTCCTCATAGATCTGCGATGACACAATCCACACTTCAACCTTCGAGCGCTCCATCTACATCGGTCTCGTCTTCTCGTCCATGTACATCATCGTGGGCTTCCTGGTGGACTATGTGGGCAAGAAGCCCATCCTCGTGGTGATTCTGGGCTGCACCGGAATCAGTGGGATCTGCGCTCACCTGGCCTATAACCAGCAGCTGGCCGTGGTGCTGTTTGCGATCTTCCAGATGTCTGGAGCGTGTATAGGATTGATGAATGCGGTCGCTGTTGAGCTGTTCCCTACTAAGTATAGGTGAGTTTGTTTGGAGATCTTGAATACTTGGATTCAAAGTGTATTTTTAGTAGCTATAAATATTTTCAGGGGTAAATGGAAAAAATATAAAAACTTAATACAAAACTGCCTCGTTGGTCTAGTGGTGGCAAGCGCGACTGCTGATCGTGACGTCCTGGGTTCAATCCCAAGGTCTGGCAAAGTATTATTGGGTTTTCCGTATGGAATCCCCAGTAGCAGCCCGGAGTTTACACTTGTGCCCGGTTGATGGCAATAGGCTCGTCCCTTATTACATGGGACTTAAACATAATTGGTAAAACGAGGGTGTTACTAAAACACCTCTGCCTAACCCTTCGGGAAATACAAGCCGTGATGTTATGATACCTATGTTAATAAAAAATATAATTTCTCATACCATTTACCGATCTGCTTCGAACGTGTATAGTTAATAAAATCACAAGATTGCACAAACTCGTGTGGTCTTTAAGTACGAATAGACCACAACAAGAATTCCGCGGTGTTGTAATAGACGAATATGGAAATATAATCCCATAGTGGCTTACATGTATACTCCACCAGGAAGAACATAGTCTGTTTAGTTGTCTGCAATAAGATTGATAAGCATATCATTTTGGGACCCAGTACATAATATCAGCAAGGGCATTGGGTCACCCGCGCGACCGTAACGAGTATTCCCAAGGAGGGTTGATGTCAGGCAGGCGGCCGGTCATAAAACAATAACCCAAAACCACTAACAACATGGATTTACGAAATACATGTTGTGCCAACCCCACCTAGAGTGGAATAAGGGCATGAAGAAAAAGAAGAGTAGTTTACCCCATAATATCCACAAGAACCATTCATTATAACTATTTTGCTCCTCCTAATGTAATGTTATCTTTTTCCAGAGCTATGGCGATCTGCTTGTCCATGATGATGGGTCGAGTGGGCTCCATGGTGGGGTCCAATCTCATCGGTCTCTTCCTCGAAGTCAATTGCGGTGCCGGATTTTACTTATTCGGATCCATTATTGTTGGTAAGTAC
This sequence comes from Amphipyra berbera, assembly GCA_910594945.2. NCBI lineage: Eukaryota > Metazoa > Arthropoda > Insecta > Lepidoptera > Noctuidae > Amphipyra > Amphipyra berbera. The sequence goes on along the minus strand of OU343128.1, from coordinate 14,355,727 downwards.
TCCTCACCTATTACTTACAATACCGACTTGGAGTCACAAATGCTAAAGATAGATGCTGTCTCTAAGCTTCAATCGCGTAATTTGGGTGTAGCTATCATGTCATGGTACATTGTTGTGCCTTTACTATCGAGCATACAATAAGCTTCTCTGAACAAAGCAACTTCCGGCATTTTCATCAGAATTTGATTATCACTTGCGTTAACGGTGAAGGAAAAACATCGTGAGGAAACCCGCACACCTGAGAGGGCTCCATAAATTTCTCGATGGTGTGTGTAGTCTGCCAACCAGCACCAGGCCAGCGTGGTGGACTATGGCCTAAATCCTTCTTATTCTGAGAAGAGGCCCGTACCAAGCAGTGGGACAGGGCTAATAATGTATGCATTTTAACCAATCAACTCAACGAGTTGAAGTCTACATAGGATCCAGCTTCACATGTTCCCTTAAGATTACGGCAAGTTCTAACATATCCATGTTTCTACTTACAGTAAACTCCCTATTCTGCCTAACATTACCAAACAAGAAGAGAATCCCACACAAGAAGATCGTCGTGGAGTCAACTCAGAACGAAACCCACGAACCTGTATGAGGAAGTTCAAATCTACAAATATGGATCTGGACAGAACTAGCTAATTCTGTTTACGAAGAGAACAAAATGGAAGAATGTTTGAACAAAATACTCTGACACACACACAGAAGTCTTGGGACTTATTTATTGGCGACGGCACTGAGTTCCGTTTGTTTATTTGCGACGGAACTCCGTTTTGTCCGTTGCCAATAAAAATGCCGTAATACACCATATTGCTTGATCAATATAATAAAATATGAATAAAGTTTTTATAACTGTATTAGTAAAATGAAGTATCTAAATGAATTAAATGAATGAAAATTAATTTTGGTTGGCTATATGGAAAAAGCCAAAGATTATTAGTGAAATATTAATTTTAGTTTTTTATGAAATAATTGTATACGATAGAGTAAAAGTTAATAGAGTGAGAATGTTTTAAGGCTCACTCATGTGGAAGTTAATTGAGGATTAAATACTGGTCAAGTTGGAGACTGATTATGACCGGCAATGTACCTACCTACTGCGACATAGATGATTGATTGATTAGTTTTCGAAGGCGCGAACGGGAAAATAGACCACAGTAAATAAGATAAGTCGAAGAAATCTCTCAAAGTTCTAAGCTAACTTGCCTCAGTCAGTATTTATTCCCACAGAAAATGCCTACTGCCATTATAAAATGTCTTTGTTAATTAATTTTAGGACAATTTAATAAATATTTTTTAACAGAATAATCGTTCGTAATAATTTATTAGCAAGAATAATGATGATGTGGCGGTGATGTTCGCCACACACCACGTCAAATGTTCTCACGGGGCGAAAAGCGAGCTGCAGAATGTCGCTTCGCTACGTTGAATGTTCAGGGAGGTATAAAAGAAAAGATAGATGAAGTTTGTGAGCTGATGAATGAAAAAAGAATAGATGCGCTTTGTGTGAATGAGACGAAAAGAAAGGGAGTGGACATATCCAAACACGGTTCCCTGACCGCAATTTGGTCTGGTGTCCCAGAGACAGATAGGGCTTGTCAGGGTGTGGGGATTGTCCTTTCAGAACGGATGATGAAATGTATAAAAGATTATGCGTGTGTAAGTCCCAGAATCCTATGGATCAAAGCTAAGGTGGGTTTGAACCATATTTTCATGATATGTGTTTATGCACCCGACATGGGAAGCCCACTTTCGGAGAGAGATGCATTCTGGGATAGTATAAGAGGTATTGTGAATGAGTGTAGAATAAATGAGAAGATTGTTATGCTTGGTGATTTCAATGGTTGGGTAGGTGTGAAAAGGAAAGGTTATGAAAGTACACTAGGTGCGTTTGGGGATAAAAGGGTGAATGAGAATGGAATGAGTTTGTTAGAAATATGCGTGGAGAAGAATCTTTCTATAATGAACACTATGTTTAATCATAGAGAGATTCACATGTATACGTGGGAAAGGCAAGATAGTAGAAGCATGATTGACTTTGTGGTTGTTGATGAAAGACTGAAGAGTAAGGTCACAGATACAAGAGTGTATCGGGGTGCCAATGTGGGGACCGACCATTATCTTGTCATGTGCCGGATACATGGTCTGTTTAAGCGTTGGTGCCATCGGGTTCGGGTTCCTGTGACTGCACTTGAGAGAATAAAAGTAGAAAGGTTGCAAGAATTAAAAGTGAAAGAGGAATATAAGAGGGAAGTAAAAGAGAAGACGAATGAGATTTTAGAAGGAATGAATGATTATAGTTTAGAAGAAGCATGGAATGTTGTAAAAAACAGCATGGTGCAAGTGGCCACAAAAGTATGCGGTGTGGCGAAGAGGAAAAATAACAGGAGAACGAATGATTGTTGGATAGATGATGAAGTTAAAGAGGTCGTACGGAAGAAGAAAGAAGCTTGGCTTAATTTATTAGCCTTTAAAGCTAGAATAAGAATGAATCAGGCAACGAGTATGACTGACGATTTGGAAAGAGTGAAGAAAAGATACACCGAAATAAAGGCGGAAGTAAAAGAGATAGTAAAGATGAAGAAGAATGAAATGGAATATAAGTATAATAGGAAGTTCTCCGACAACTTCAGGGTCAATGTTAAGCTGTTCTGGCAACAAGTAAGATTGGCTCGTGGAGTTTCGGGGACATCAAATATGAATATAGTTAGAGGAGGAGATGGATGCTTGTTAAGTGAAGAATGCAAGGTGTTGGAACGCTGGAAGGTATATTTTGAAAGTTTATTTAGTTGGCAGGATAGTGTGCAAAGAGTGGGTAACTGGGCGGAAGCGAGTGAGTCAGACATTGACTTGGATGAAGATGAGGAAAATCTGATTGAAATGGATGAAATCGTGAAAGCGCTGAAATGTATGAAAGTTGGAAAAGCTGCTGGATATGACAGAGTGTCTGTCGAAATGCTTAAGGGCGGTGACGGGGTGGTAGCAAGCCTGCTGTACCGGATCTTTAATATGTGTTGGAGATTCGGCCAAGTGCCGGGCGACTGGTGCAAAGCTGTAATCGTACCACTATATAAGGGAAAAGGTTCACAGCAGGAGTGTAAAAACTACCGCGGCATTAGTCTTTTGAGTGTGGTCGGCAAACTATATGCGAAAGTTTTAATTAACAGAGTGATAAGAATAACAGATGAGAAAGTATGGGATGTTCAGGCAGGGTTCAGAGAGGGCATGGGCTGTATGGATCAGATCTTCTCCTTGAGGTGCATAGCCGAAAAACATCTGGCAAAGCACAAGAAAGTGTACTGCGCTTTCATTGATTTGGAGAAGGCCTATGATAGTGTGTGGAGGGAAGAATTGTGGTCGACACTATCTTTGTACGGGGTGGACTGGCGCTTGATACGGGCACTGAAATCGCTGTACAGGGATTCCAGTGCTTGTATTAGGATAAATGGGGCGTTCACAGACTGGTTTGGCATCTCCAGAGGTGTTAGACAGGGTTGTGTAGCGTCTCCATGGCTGTTCAACCTATACATGGATAGTTGTTTGACAGATTTAAAAGGGAGTGAGTGTGGATTGAAAATGAATGAGTTGCCTGTCAAATGTCTTCTCTACGCAGATGATCAAGTTTTGCTTGCATCGTCGGCGGAAGAGTTGCAAGACATGGTAACTATGATGAATGGAGCATATAATATGAAAGGGATGAAAATTAATGTAAGCAAGACGAAAGTAATGGTTTTTGAAAGAGATGCAGATGTATGTGAGTGTAAAGTAAAGATAGGAGATGAAAGTATTGAACAGGTGAATGAGTTTGTTTATTTGGGAAGCATGTTTACAAGAGATGGTAAGATTGACGAAGATGTGGAAAGGAAAGCAAATGCGGGAAATAAAGTAAATGGTGCTTTGCATGCGGTTGTGGCTAGCCGGTCGATGTCCAAAAAGGCACGACTGGCTGTCCATAATGGTGTGTTGGTGCCTACGCTTATGTATGGAAGTGAATGTTGGTCGTGGCAGAAGAGGCATGAAAGTAGAATAAATGCCGTGGAAATGCGTTCCTTGCGAAGTATGTGCGGTGTAACTTTGAATGATAGATTGAGAAATGAAGAGATTAGACAAAGTTGCGGTTTAAAAGATGATGTAGTGACAAAAATTGAAAGGAGTATGCTTAGGTGGTTTGGCCATGTTGAGAGAATGAGTGAACGGCGATTAACAAAAGAAATTTATAAGGCGGATGTTAATGGGAACGCCGGTAGAGGACGTCCTAGAAGAACATACATCGATGTTATTGGTGATGTTCTTCACAAAGGTCAGGTGCGTAGTACTCTCAACCGGCGTGCGTGTATGACAAGATGTATGAATGTGGATGAAGCGAAAGGGGTATGTAAGAGTCGTAGCATGTGGCGTTCTATAGTTTCTGCCTACCCCCATGGGAAAAAGGCGTGAGTTTATGTATGTATGTATGTAATTCTAATTGTAAAAACTAAATAAGAGTTTAAAATAATACTTTATTTTCTTATGAACTTTAATGAAAATTAATTTTTCCTGTTAAAAAAATACACTAAAATATTTGATAAGCGCAATTAAAAAAAATACCTCTAAAAGAAATTTTAAGAAAATTAAAAACACTGACCGATCGTTATGAAATACAAACAAGTATTGAGAGTAGAGTTAGGAAGCCTTGGAACTTCGATATCGTTTCGATAATTTATCATCACAAAAATAATAAGCAATGTCTTACATATACACAACAGTGAATGAATGGGTCATGTGCAGTTGGTGATGGCAATTTAATACAGTCCTCTCTAAAATGCAATAAATATCATTCTGTACTATAAACTTATTCACTACAAAGAATGAATGGCCGATTCATAACTGAAAGCAGTCCATTCACCTATCCACCCTACTTGTTGAGTTGCGCAGAAAAGATGCGCAGAAACATAACCTCAATTTCAGCACCAACTGAAAATATTTCAGGAACGCATCGTCACGGAAGCTTTCAGAGAGCTTTCGGGACTGAAAACGTTATGCCGCCCTACACAGCGGAAGTCGAAGGTTTCCACTTCCGGGAAACCTGGCAACGAGGGCAGGAAAATTTCAGAATTGTGGGCGGCGGTACCAGGCTAGCAGAAACTATAGGTGGTGCGGTTCGCCGGGACGCGCGTGGCCAGGGTGGCGTAGTACGCATGCGTCGAATTAGTCTAGTATAGATTTTCGCCCACCCCTGTCAGTACGACCCCTACAATACACGTGGAGTTACGAAAAAAGATAGAATAAACTGTACATTATTTTCAATGCCAATAATATTTTAATTATATCTGATATGATTTATTTCTATAAGACTCAACAATTAATATTCAAAATACAAATAAGGAAAACTATATCTTAGTAGTATAACACTATAAATTAAAATATTCCTACAATCTGTTATTTAAATAGAAAAAATATTTTGAAACAATAAAACAACATGAGATTTATTTATTTGTATTCTTATAATAGCAGCGATACTCAACATTCAGTTTTCTCGGGTTGGATAAGTATAAATTATTTATTTATTTATTTAAACTTTATGCAACAAAAAAAGTACAAAGGCGGACTTTAATGCCTTAGGCATTCTCTACCAGTCAACCAAAGGTGGTGAAGAGATAACATGGCAGGTGCAAATTATTGTTCAAGAATAAAATAAGAAAAATTTGAGGTTAAAAAAAAATTAAAGAACTCAAGGCGTAAATAAAACTTTAAATGTACACAAGTGCAAAATAATTAAAATTCTCCATACTTATAAGTGAATAATTTACTATATAAAATCCTATATATATAACACATACATAACATATATATACATATCAAATAAATACATAATATATATACATATAAAATATTATGAAAAGAATAGAAAGGAGGATTAAGAGACAACTCTTACTATTTGTTCTGAAAAATAACTAATTAATTAACTAATTAGTTGCACTGTTTCTGAAATGAAAAGCAGTATTAGGCTAGCGGTTGAACGCTTGCCTCCCATGCAGGAGAACTGAGTTCGATCCCTGCCCGTACCTCTAACTTTTCGAATTCATGTGCGGATCAGAATTTGACTATCATTTGCGTTAACGGCGAAGGAAAAACATCGTGAGGAAACCTGCACACCAGAGAGGGCTCGAGGGCTCAATAAAGTTCTTGATGGTGTGTGTAGTCTGCCAACTTGGCCAGCGTTGTGGACTAAGGCCTACCCTTCTCATTCTGAGAAGAGGCCCGTGCCAAGCAGTGGAACTGTAATGGGCTAGTTATGTTATGTGTATGTTTCTGAAATCACTATAAGTATATGCAAACATAATTTCAGATTTAAAGCGTAAGTGGCGTCAAGCTACATGTCAATAAACTTAGAATCGATATAGATTTCTGTCTTGATTCCAATGTTACCGCTTCAATCAATCAATCAATAACGTACGCTAAACACACAAACGTTCTCCGTATTATTATCAGCTCAGTATCCGCTTATACCATTGCTTGGACCTCAGGTAACTTTCCAATGAGTGCATCACCACAACCAATTCCTGAAGAGAAAAGGATACCAGTAAAAAAAAGTAAAAGGTGCATAAGTTAGATAGGTACTGTGGCGACATCTACCACGCCACATGCGAGCAACGCAGCACGACGACTGTAGCAGACTACAGCGACAATAATGACAACTCCCAAATATGACATCACAGAATCCTGCATCGCGATATCAAGATTTGACACGCACATAGTATAATAGAACTACCCAATATCAACCGTTACGGTCTCGCCGGCGAGGCCCGTCGCGACGTCCCTGATCCACCGTGCTCACCCGCCGCAGCCGCAGAGCCGGTCGTTTTTTCTGACTCCGCAAACACACCATTAATTCAGCCCTCATCAAGCTGTCTCCCTCCCAGTCATCCCGCCAGCAACGCCCAAAACCGAGGTCCAAGTCTCATTAGCCCTTAGTGCTGTTGTTGCTAGCTAGCCATGATGTTAGTAGTAGTAGTAGTTAGCTTAGGTTAAGTATTTTACTCTCGTCCCCATTGGTTGGAGACCATTCAGATCTCGCCAATGCCCGGTTACGTAGAAACGGTCTGCAAGACCATATACAAGCAGTCGAAAAAAAAAACAAACCAATGGGTAGTAGGCCGCCAGGCATGAGACCAGCCTGGTTGGAGGATCCTATCTTTTCGTTGGATGAACACCATACCTCGTTCCTCACAGTAGGTACTATAAAAACCGCATCAAAATCGGTCTATTCGTTTGGGAGCTACGATGCCACAGACACACACAGATACACATGTATACAGACACACAGATTGAAATTGAATTATACACATACACGCGTTAAACTAATAAGTTATAACACCCCTCTATTTCGTTGGGGGTTAAAAAATTCTATAAATGGAACCTCAGTTTCGCTCACCCAGTTTTTATTGATTTTTAACAATCATTGTGATGTAAAGATACAATCGCCCATATTATTGTTATACACATTTCGTGTAAATTGCGTGTTGTCATTGGCTTTAAAGATTATTTCTTTCACTTATTTTATCGGACGATTATTTACGGGAGTGTTTTGACGTCAAAAGTAGGTAATCAATTTATCGATTTTCTTTTTTTAGAATAATCGGTTTATCTGGTTCATCATCTATTTCTTTGGACTTTTCCTATTGATATAAATACTTATCAAAGAATTTCAATAATTATTTGGACAGGTGTTCAGTTAAGATTTTTATTTTATACTAGTTGTGTCCTCACGGCTCCGCCCGCGTAAGAAGTTTTATTCCAGAAATAAATATAGCCTATGTTACTCAGTGATAATGTAACTTTATAACGACAAAAGATTTTTTGAAATCGGCTCATTACTTTTTAAGTTATTCTTTACATACATAAATACAAATCTTTCCTCTTTATAATATTAGTATAGTAGTATAGATCAAATGTTGGATAAAACCTATTACGTAACACTTAAATTTAAAAAAATTATAACACCCTCGGCTGTCGATCCTTGTTAGCGATTATTGTTAATGCGATCAGAAAATGCTTTCCATAACAAGTCATACGAGCTCAAACACGATGGGTGTTCAACTAGCCATTGCCCAGTGCCGATGCCACCCTAAGCTACCTTCCAAGTCCTTGTCCAAATCGTCATCTGTATTGACAAGCAAAACAAGTGACGAGGCAAATTCAATGGGTCTGCCCGATTATTAGCTATTTTGGAGTAGTGTTAACAAACTTCCGATCCAAATCCTCAATCAGATCAGCTCAATGGTATCCTAATATTGTATTATCATTAGGTTTGCATACATGATAGAAATTTCAAGTAAATCGGACGAGCGGAATTGTAATAAATATGCATTGTATGGCAGAGATCTCTACACCGACTGTGAAAAGAGTAAACTATCTTGAAACAGCCGATCCGTTTTTCATCAAACATAGCCTATAACCATTTCAATTAAACCAGCTTTCAAACAAAAAAACCGTATTGAAATCCGTTCATCCATTTGGTTGCTACGATGCAACAGACAGACACACAGACAAGGTTCATACATATAACACCCCTCTTTTTTCGTCGGAAATTAAAAATATGCGTTTCTTAAAACCAGAGGTTTCATTACGCTAGGTAAGGTCGGTATTAATACAACACTCTCAAAATCGCTCTTTTGGGTGACAACACTCAAGTCGCTGTCAAAATGCAAAAATGGGTTCATAATGTGTCAATTCAGCATCTCAAAAGTCATCAAAATATACCTACAATATGTAACATGATTAACTCACATCCTGAAAGTAGTTTGTTCAGAATCGTTTACTAAATCGGTTTCTATCATTTTTAATATAGGTAATTTTTTATACCAAAAATAATTAAAAGTACGAAAATTAGTCACATTACCCCTGTACAGTCAAAAAAAACTGAAATGGACCGTAAATCAAAGCAAAATTACTTTTAAAAGTGCATTTTTATTTGTATTAATATAAATTCCGTCATTCAATCTATACTTCTATACTATCTATACTAATATTATAAAGAGGAAAGATTTTTATTTTTGGATATTTGTATTTTTGTATGTACCCGAATAAACCTAAAAAATACTGGACCGATTTCAAAAATTCTTGTGCCGTTATAAAGCTACATTATCACTGAGTAACATAAGCTACAGGTGGAACCGTGAGGACACAGCTAGTACAAAATAAAGAAAAATACACGTTATTTCAAGAACGTTAATGTAGTAAATAGCAATGCATATACCTATACATGTTAAACTAAAATATCAGTGTATGTATTATGATTATAACGTAATATTCTAATTGGGGCGTTTGAGGGTGTGCGCTAATTACGTTACATGTTGTATATGTATAGTTCAATTGTTTTGTATAGTTCAATAGTTCCATCTAAAGACGCGTTCTTTGCAAAAATTACAAAACACAATTGTTGGTGGGGTGGTTTTCGTAGCTCAGTGTTGCGGAGAAAGGAATTTCTCTGACTCCTCGATCCTTTGTGCGCCTAGTAAGTCAGATGTCGCGGAAACTTCGGTGAAAAGATATCAAGCGATTTTCCAAGCGAAAGTCCGTTCAGAAATTTATAAAGATGTACAAAGAAAAATTCAAATTGAAAGACAAAGATCTTTAAAAAATATTTGTGTCTCTCTCTACTCGTCAGGTGATAATCCTCATGAAAGTACGTAGGTATATTGTAGGTAATTGTAGGTCAAACGAAGAAAAATAATTCTAAATCTTTCCACCGTTGAGGCCTTGGCCCTAACAGCCAACGTGTCGGCCAAGGCCCAGCAACGAGTCCAAATCGTTGACGGATCCGCCATTTTAGTCATATTTATCAGGAGAACAGATTCTACGAAGAGGTTATCGATTTTCAACGACGCGCGAGAAAGGGACCACGCACCGTTTGATTTTTCCAAGCGCGAGAGCAGGACGGACAGATGTTTGCGCCGACTGTTTATCACCCCAAGTCCCCAACCCTTCTTGAGACGTATCAGCTGATTTCATTCACTACAGTACTTATCTTCTTATATAAATAAAAATGAATCACCAAATGTGTTGCTAAGCGCAAAACTTGAAAACGGCTCGACTAATTCGGCAATTTTTTTTCTTATATATTCCTTATGGTATAAGGAAGGTTCTTATGGAGAGAAAAAACATAAAAATTGCGTGAAAAATAGTAATAACAACACTTTTCTTTTCCCACCTTTTGACAGAACGAAGTCTGTCCGGGCAGCTAGTATAACATAAATATGTTGACAATAGGAATAAAAATATTTATTTAAGCAGTAATAGCATAGCGTGAACGCTTGCCTACCACACAGGAGCGTCTCAGTTCGATTCCGGCCCGTACATCTGACTTTTCGAATTCATGTGCGGGACAGAATTTGATTATCACTTGCGTTAACGGTGAAGGAAAAACATCGTGAGGAAACCTGCACACCTGAGAGGGCTCCATAAAGTTCTCGATGGTGTGTGTAGTCTGCCAACCCGCACCAGGCCAGTGTGGTGAATTAAGGCCTAAATTCTTCTCATTCCGAGAAGAGGCCCGTGCCCAGCAGTGGGACAGTAATGGGCTAATTATGTTGTGTATCTACAAACAAAATATAGTATATATATATATAGTATGTGTATATAGTGACGACACGTTTGGTGCAGTGGCTAAGCGATTGGCTTCTGCGCTGCGGGTCGTGGGTTCGATTCCCACACGGAACAACTATTTGTATGGCCTACAGATAGTTGTTCCGGGTCTGGATGTTTGTGCATGTGAAGATTTGTGTCTGTAAACGCACCCACGATACAGGAGAAATCCTAGTGTGGGGCAACGTTTTTATGAAAAAAAAGAAAAAGAAAGAAAGTATTGTTTACAGTGAAGGTCGAAGACTCGAAGACCGAAAAGCATTGAATAAGTGACAGTTACTTACTACAATAGAAATATAAATATTGATTTATTATTTAGATTTGCGTCAAAGGTTTTGTTGCTCGTTTTGTTTTGAACTGCGTCGTTGGTCTAGTGGTGGCAAGCGCGACTGCTGATCGTGAGGTCCTGGGTTCGATCCCCAGGTCGGGCAGAGTTATTGGGTTTTTCTGTGTGGAATTCCTCAGTAGCAGCCCGGAGTTTGGATTTGTGCCCGGTTAATGACAATAGAATTGCCTCTATTACATGGAACGTAAACATAACGGCGAAATGAGGGTGTTACTATACACCTCTGCACAACCCTTCGGGGAATACAGGCGTGATGTTATGTTAAAGTTGGTAATAAGTTTAATAAAACTGTGATAAAAATAAACTGTTGTACTCTCTGTCTGTGTAGGCAGGTAACAGACAGATACAAGATATAAAGACAATTTATAGCTCTTATCGTGCAGATAATATCCATCATTTTGCTTTTCGCCAAATCACTAGTAGATACAATCAATACTACTTAGAGAATGCTAGCAATTTAGGCATACGGCATACCTATACTATAATCAAAGACAACCGTGTCGATTCTGTAGCACATTTTGACAGTACTAAACTAGACTAAACGCAACTGTCACTTTCTTTTTCTATTGAAATAGAAAGAGACAAACACCCTTAGTTTAGTTTTTGGTCGATATTGATAACGGCAACAGTTAGACGCTTGAAATAGGAAAACGTAGGAAACCTAAATGGCATGAACGCAAATGTAGATTGGATTTCGGTAAGAGATGCTATAATTACATGGGTCCTTTTCTATACCGCAAACTAAATAACTCAATCAACTTATTACCTTTGACTAGATTTAAATGCAAGATCCATATTAAAGGTTACTTCAAAGGTTTGGATTACGACAACACAGAAAAATTCTACAGAAGTTTTGAACCCCTAGGTATAATTACATACTGTATAAAAAAAAAATTAGTTATTAAAATTATACTGTATAAAGCCCGGAAGTCTGACAACCGGTTTAACCTTAGGATATCGGCATTGCCCAGTAACTGGGTTGCGGAGGTCTGATGGCAGTCACTCCGTGTAAAATACTGGTATTCAGCCGCATCTGGTTAGACTGGAAGCTGACCCGAACATAGTTGGGAAAAGGCTAGGCAGAACAGAACGATAGTAACTAACGTACAATCGTACGTAACTTGACAAGGTTTTAGCGTAGTGGGAGTAAGTTCGCGCATGTACACTTAGTGCAACAAAAATAATGGACACTATTAATGCTTGTCACCTATTCTATGGTTATTGCCATATTTTATTTTTAAACATGACTGTTTATAAGTTTATAAGTTATAAGTTGATTGAGTTATTTTTAGCTAAGTTTTGATGACATTTAATTATGTCAATTGTTTTATATAGTTTAGCTTCCTTTTCACTTTTGTAAATGTGAGAACTTTGTGGACCTGCATCTATAAATTTGTAAATTACTACAATATTATTCATATTCCTTTTTTTTTAATTTTATTTTTGTTTGTTAGTTTTTGTACTCAAGTCTTTTAGTACTATATTACTCATTGGTCTGTGGTCAGGACCTCATTGTTCTCTCACTATCCTAAATCATTGTACTGTATCCACTGAAATTGTTAAAGGTATTATTTTTAAAAGAGTAACCATGGAGTTTCTTGCCGGCTCTTCTCCATAGGAAACAACTAATTGGAACCGTGCACCTAAATTCGACGTTACATAAGCACCTGTATTGGTTTATGTGAAATAAAAATTTTTGATTTTGATTTGATTTTTTAGAAGAAAGACAGAAAGGAAAGGAATTCTCTTCTCTACTCCTTGCCAAGTTACGTGCCGGCGACTAGGTATAGTTGCGTAGAATGAAATGTATAGCCATAAAATATTTATTAAATACTAGCTGCCCGGACCACAGAATAAATACTACCGGACAGACTTCGTTCTGTCAAAAGTTATTGGCCTGTAGTGGGAAAAGAAAAGTGCTGTTTTTACTAATTTCCACGCAATTTTTTTGTTTTTTCTCTCCATAAGTATCTTCCTTATGCCTTAAGAAATGTATAAAAAAAATTGCCGAATTGGTCGAGCCGTTCTCAAGTTTTGCGCTTAATAACACATTTGGCGATTAATTTTTATTTATATCTATAGATTTAGAACCCGTATTATAAACGCTCTTATTTCTTCAGTGTCGTTGAGATCTCCTGAGGATTTTAAGATATTGATTTGGAAAAAAAACTTGTTAATATGAAATTCTGATGACTCCTCTTGGGCTTCTGCTCCTACGCGCCACCATGTTGAGAAGAAAATCTTATTAATACAGACCTAGGATCTACATTCTGAAAACAACTGTAGTAGTAAAACGCTATGGCTTAATAAATTGGGCCGTGTTATGCAATAATGTGTCAACCCACAAAAATATGAATTTTGTGTTAACGTCATTTGTTCTTGTGGTAGGTCTATACTCAACGCTGGAAAAATACCCAGAACTGTAGTAAATTGAACAGAGCGTCTATCAAAAAATTCTTAATGCAGTTAGCTTTTTTTCTAGCGTTGGGAAGACCTACCACTATAACTAGATGGCGTTAACACAGAACTAATATTTTTGTGGGTTGACATATTATTGCATAACACAGCTCTCTTAGACGGGCCATAGACATCAACAAAATATTTTTTTGCTCAATATTGAATCACACCTTACACTCAAACGATCAACTAAATTGTCACAAGCAAGATGTACCTCACGTCTAGCGCGTGAGGCAGATAAAAAAAGTATTGCACAATATTCAGAAATGACGTACCGTAGAATGGGGTGACTTTGATTCCTGGGGGTTACTTTGATCAAAACTTCGTTTCGTAATAAAACTCAAATTGTGCGAATTCTTCCGATTATCGTCGCTGCGCCTGCAAAATCCGCTGTCTTTTTTTGAAAATCGGTTTTTAATGCTATTTTATAATAGTTCTCAAGCCACGTGCAACTGTAAAATACGTTTTCTAATAATTTATTTTGCTATCTTCTCAACCAAATAAATTATCAATAAAAACTTTTTTACAAAAAATTTAAACCGACTTCAAAAAGAATAAAATAATTACCATATAAAATTAACAGTTTCAGAAGTCGGTGCTGATCCACGCTGAACCAAATTGAAGGCACCGACTTCTGAAACTGTTAATTTTATATGGTAATTATTTTATTATTTTTGAAGTCGGTTTAAATTTTTTGTAAAAAAGTTTTTATTTTTTTCTTTTTAGTGGCCTTAATTAAAACTTGGTTGGACCTACTAAAGACGCTGCTCGTAACATAATCACATCATCACAATATGCGTACTGTTCGTCATTGAGGAGTTCCATTGTCTATCTCCGAAGTTCTTCATCAGATCTTCACCAAATTTAAATGGGACCAACTTCGAAGTATACCCCATCCATTAAAAAAAGAATCATCAAAATCAGTTCACAATTGGCAAAAATATCGATGAACATACACAAAAAAAAAAAAAAAAAAAAATACATACAGACGAACATAGTAACCTCCTCCTTTTTGGAAGTCGGTTAAAAAACAGATTTTACAGGTGCACGTGGCTTGAGAACTATTATAAAATAGCATCAAAGACAGATTTTCAAAAAAAACAGCAGATTTTGCAGGCGCAGCGACGTTATTTTTTTACGGTTGGCAGCATTGAACGTCATTGATCAGTCGTAGTGGGTGGTCCTTGCCGGTTGATGAAAAAAATATTAAAAAATATGTCGGTAATAGCACGGAATAGTTTTGTGTAATTATTTATTCTTTATTCGGGTTACTTTCAAATTCCTTAGTAAAAAGGAAGTTATCAAAGTATAATCAAAGATTAATATTTATCACGAACATTTTATTTTATTTCTTAAAAAGTAATAAGGAAAATTATAATTTGTTCAAGAAATAGACAAAATAAACAAAATCGATATTTGCGCTTTTTTTTGCTCCCGTATTTCAAGAGGAAAATACATATTAATTTTGAAATTGATTAAAGTAACCCCATTCTACCGTACATACTTTCTTAACCCTACATGTGGTTTTCGTAGCTCAGTGTTGCGGAGAAAGGAATTTCTCCAATTCCTCGATCCTATGTGCGCCTAGTACGTCAGATGTCGCGGAAACTTCGGTGAAAAGATATCAAGCGATATTCCAAGCGGAAGTCTATTTTCATTGAGATATAAAGATTAAAGAGACAATATTATGTTTTGATAATGGATCCTGCATCGCTTGTGCGATAAGATACACTATTTTTAACCGACTTCCAAAAAGGAGGAGGTTCTCAATTCGACTGCTTTTTTTTTCGTTTGTTTGTTTGTTCCGCGATATCTTTGCTAATTGTGAACTGATTTTAATGATTCTTTTTTTGTTTGAAAGAGTATTCCTTCGAAGTGGTCTCATTAAAATTTGGTGAAGATCTGATGAAGAACTTCAGAGATAGACAATTTGAAGTCGGTTTTTTTTTGTTAAAAAGTGATTATGTGATAAAAGCTTCGAAGGTTCTGTACCTTATTTACCTGTCCGCAGGCCCGTACTGGCCATAGGGGCCAGTCAAACAGTCGGAGAAATCGATAGAGAGAAGGGAACGTCTAAAAAAAAAGTCGCCTAACTATCGCCTATCGCTTGAAAAAGAAGCCGCAAATTGTTTGTAAATACACCCAAGATACAGGAGAAAGAGTAAGGGGAGCGTCTAAAAAACAAAAACGTCGTGCGTGTAATCGCTTGGGAATGACTTTTTTTTTGCCAGCACTAGCCGACCGTCTCTCAAATGCCCGGGCCGATTTCAGGTCCCAGTCTGGCCCTGCCTGTCCGCCATTATACCTACTACTGGGATTTTTTCTTTCAGGTCTTTTTTCTGTGACCTAATCCATTTATAGATAAAATAGCAATAATAAGAAATTAGATAATATAAAAATAATAAATAAATAATATATACAAAATAATAATAAATAAAATAGCAATAATAGTAAATTAAATAATATAATAATAATAAATATAGAGCCCTGACCTAATAATGAAATAAATTAGCAATAATAATAAATTAAATAAATAATATAATATAATTAAATAATATAGCAATAATATTACTGTTCATTATCTCCTAAAACAGGGCTTCCTCTCTCCTACCCTTTTGCTGTGCCCTACAGGGTCCATAGTGATCTCAATTATATAGTTACCACCTAAGTACACATTATGGTAAAGCAATAAAGATATTGAGTATTGAGTAGATACGTCTCGAATCCATCTAGCTAATTATGGTGGTCTGATTCGCGGCCTTACCGAGTGCTGGACTAAGGCTGAGCATCCACCAGAGCTGTGCTAAGCTGCGTAGCGAGGAATGTGTTTTGTAAGCACCAATAGAATCACTTCATTTACCTAGCTCCGCTCTGCGCAGCTCTGGTGGATGTGGGCTTAGCGGAGTGAGGTTTATGTTCATACAAAACAAGCGAGAAATGCGAACGAGGGATGTGTTGCCGCTCCCGCCACACCACCCTCATATTCGAAAAAAGTCCGCTACCTATCCTCGCACCGCTCATTTGTACACATTAACACATTACGAATTACACATTCCTCGCACAGCTCTGGTGGAAAGGGCCACATCGTTTCAAATCCTCACTACACATTTTCGCACCGCACATTTTCCTCGCACAGCTCTGGTGGATGTCCAGCCTAATAGCCAATTCCTATGATTAACCGTTATTGCGTTATTGGTTAAAATTGTTCTTCTCCTTCTTCTTTTCGTGTGATTAGTGATAAATCTGGTGTCAGAGTTTATGCTACCCATTGGTCTCTGACTTGGCTTCACAAGCAGTCGAGAAATATCTCTCAGGCATGCCAGTTTCCGCACAATGTTTTCACCGTTTTTAAGCAAGTGATAATTATACAATACGCACAAGAATCCGAAAACTCAGAGGTGCGTGCCTTGGGTTCGAACTCGAGACCTATGACTTGGCAGTCCAACAATCACACCACTAGGTTATCACTGCTGTTAAAATTAAGACTTCTGTATCTTCACCAATATCTTTACGAAGCAAAGACCCCATATCTTTGCATAGGATACCTTTCCTTACGTTAATAGCTATCACAGGTAAAATTAGCTAACGAGTCCATTTATATGCTCAGATTGGCAATAAAAAATGCTACCATTAGTAAGCAAAACGATTCGTTTTGGGCCGTAAGAACCGAACGTAAATCTTAATCACAGAAAGAAATCTACACTGGCCTGCAAAAATAAGTATCACACTTTTAAGATTTCAATTTTTTCTAAACTATAGAAGTTAGAGATTTAAAATAAAAAACTTTTTATAGCAATTTTTATCAGCTTTCTTTGAAACTATAGTAACAAAGTTAAACTCTTTTGAGTCCTTTTTGTTTCGAAAATATATCTTGTGTACCTAAAAAGTTATTGCAATTTTAAAAGTGTGATACTTATTTTTGCAGGCCAGTATATATGGGGAAATACGCATGGTTTTATCACCGTATTTTTTGGAATGTACCTATGTAGGTACATTTCCTTAAATTAAGTACGTAACGTTTACACCAAGCTCAAAGTCTACATTGATTGATTGTTTCATAGATGGTATTGGTCTTAGAGTAACGCGGTCGACGACTCGGTGGCATCGGTGGCCACGTTGCTCTGTGGCAGGGGTGGGTGGCCAGACCCGTCGCCCGACCAGTAACAGGCCCGGGAGGATGGCGCGCCGTTTTCCGCGCGCGCCTCTCAGAAGGAAGTGGGGCAGGGGAGAAATTGCCCCACCATTGGAGAAGTCCACCAGAAGAAGCTGGTGGACCGATACCTGCCAGGGTTGCGGTGCATGCAATAGCGAATCCCGTGACCACGGCCTTAGGTCAGAAGGTGGGACACCGTTGGTTTTTAGCCGGTAAGAGTCCGGTAGACCTCCTCGCCTTCCCCGGGCGAGGGACATCCATGAGAATTTTCCAGCGATAAAAAAAGTGGTGGGTGGCCTATTTGATTTGACCAAAGATCTACTGTTTACTGGCTAGACTCTGTGCGATCTACCAATTACATAATGCAGTACCTCGTCATTCAGCTGAACTCTAAACTTATATTTTTCTTTGGCTGGCCACGATCGACTGGATTAAGAGCCGCGGTCGACCGGTTTGCCACACATACTCTATGGTATTGGTACATCAATGCCTACCATTGGTTTCTGTTATTTTCCCTATTTTGTTCAGTACCCTAAAATAAGAACAAACAAAACGGACATTTTCGCTGGGTTATGTCCACAGTAGTACAACACAGCATAATTGACATCATCATTTCAATATTTACTCTGTTTTGATAATGAATCCTGCATCACAGGTGCGATAAGACACTCTCTTATCTTAGAGAAAACTCGACGGTTCCGTACTTTATTTACCTGTCCGTCCAGTAATAAAACTGGTTTTTTTCCCCCCAACCTAACTTTTCTGGACTTGTGACCACTTGAGTTATTCCCAACGAATCACGTGGTTCGTTGCGAGATGCATCGGATCGGAATTTTCTTTTTTATCACGCAAAGAAGTGTACATGGAGAAAATACGCACGATTACGGCACAATTTTTCTGAAAAATTTACATTTCCTTAAATTAAGCAACTTACACCAATGAAATGAAATTTATTTATTGGCTAGAATATAGGTACATAATAATATGGAAAAAGAAAATTTTAGTCTCACTATATTCGACTTATCAGTCGAAGCTTGAAGTTTGTACTTTCTTTACTAAAGAAGAGCGTCATTGCAGATTTTGAGCTTGCTGTTTAACGATTCGTTGATGGTATTGGTTTTAGAGCACCGCGGTCGATGACTCCGTGTCATCGGTGGCCGCGTTGCTCAATGATATCGGTACCTACATCAAGGCCTACTATATGGTTTCTATTATTTTTTCTATTTTGTTCTGAACTCTAAAAGAAGTTCAAACAAAATGGACATTTTCGCTGGGTTATGTCCACAATAATACAACACAGCATTTTTGACATCATAATTTCAATATTTACTCTCATTTTGATAATGAATACTGCATCACAGGTGCGATAAGATACTCTTTTATGTGCGAAAAACTCGACGGTTCTGTACCATATTAACCTGTCCGCCCAGTAATAACACTGGGTATTTTTTTTCCTCCAACCTAACTTCTCTGGACTTGTGACCTAATCCATTTGAGTTATTCCCAATGAATCACGTGATTCGTTGCGAGTTGCATCGGATCACGCAACAGCTTCCCATCGGATCACGTGATAGGATGCTACTACAAAATAAAAAAGGTGTACAGATAGGTATTGTCAGTTTTCTTTTTTATCATATAAAGAAGTTTACATGGAGAAATACGCATGGTTTTGTTACTATTATTCTGAGAAAATCTACATTTCCTTAAATTAAGTAACGTTTACACCAAGCTCAAAGTCTGCATTGACTACGAGCTTCATTGTAGACTTTGAGCTTGGTTTAAAAGTTTCGTCGGTGGTATTGGCCTTAGAGTAACGCGGTCGACGACTTCGTGTCATCGGTGGCCGCGTTACTCTATGGCATTGGTACATCAAGGCCCACCATATACTTTCTGTTATTTTCCCTATTTTATTCAGTACCCTAAAAGAAGAACAAACAAAACGGACATTTTCGCTGGGTTATGTCCACAATAATACAACACAGCACTTTTGACATCATCATTTCAATATTTGCTCTGTTTTGATAATGAATCCTGCATCACAGGTGCGATAAGATACACTCTTTTGTGATAAAAACGTCGTGGGTTCCATACCTGCTTTACCTATCCGCCATTATACATCTGGGTTTTTTCTTTCAGGATTTTTTTTTCTGATCTTTTCTTCTAATATTTAGCTATATCATGTCCATTGTGGTGGTCTGAAGTGCTGTGACCGAGTGCTAGATTAAAAAGGTGTGCAAATATTATCAGGTCTTTTTATCACAGAAAGGAATCTACATAAAGAAATACGTAAGGTTTCATCAACGTAAAAAAAAATTAAGTATGGAACGTTTATACCCAACTTAGAGTCTATGTACATTGACACTGTTCAGTCGGTATTGGTACATCAAGTCAAAGCCCATAATAATATGGTTTCTATTACTTTCCCTATTTTGTTCAGTACCCTAAAAGAAGAGCAAACAAAATGGACATTTCCGCTGGGTTATGTCCACAATAATACAACACAGCAAAGTTGTCGTCATTATCTGTTTTGATAATGAATCCTGCATCACATGTGCGATAAGATACATATTTTTGTCTTTGAGAATAAACTCGAGGGTTCCGTACCTATATTATCTGTCTGCCGGGCCATAAGGGAACGTACCCATACTATGTGACCCGTTCAGGGGGGGGGGGGGTCTCCAAAATACCACGCTTGGTCACAGGGGCAGTTGGTCATATACTAATACTAACACTATGGAATGGACTCATGTCTGAAATAAATAATTTGAATTGAATTGAACTACGGGTAGTCACCGAGGGGGGAAGGGGGGTAAAAAATTGTAAAAAATGGATCACGTAGTATGGGTACGTTCCTTTACACAGGTCACTACCTGTCACAAGGTCCGAAAAAAATCCTGAAAAAAAGCACTCTTTTTTTCAGGATTTTTTTCGGACCTTGTGACCTCTATTTATGGCTATATCAGAAATTTTTCAAGCTAATCATGGTGGTCTGAATCGCTGTTACCGAGTGCTGGGCTAAAGAGGTACCTTTACAGAGTTTTAAGTTCCTTTTTTATCACAGAAAGATATCTACATAGAGATATAAGCACTGGTTTCGTCACAATTTTTCTGAGAAAATCTACATTTTCTTAAATTAAGTACGAAACGTTTACACCAAGCTTAAAGTCTGCATTGATACTGCTTTAGTACTTCAAGACCCACTATATCGATGGCAGCAAGTAAAACTAGACATCTACAAAATTTTACAGGAGAGCACATTTAGTAAAAAACAGAGGCTATTTTGCTGCGATGTTTCTTAGAAATCGAGTGTAGATGTCTTCATTTACATGCCAGATTTTCTTCATTATTTTGAAATTATTTTAATACAGACTTGTAGATAGAGTTGATTTAAGCAAATTTTTGTAAAAAAAGCATTTTGGTAAAAATGTAGACGTCCGTATCTACTTTGCTGCCATCGATATGGTTTCTATCATTTTCCCTATTTTGTTCTGAACCCTAAAAGAAGAACAAACAAAACGGACATTTTCGCTGGGTTATGTCCACAGTAGTACAACACAGCATAATTACTATCATGTTTATTTTAATTAGATAACTTAACTTAAACTCACTAATTAAGTAATTAAATTATTTATTTTGGTATTTACAGGTATTTGATAATGTTTTCAACGACGAAAAACAAACGCATGGACATTTTCGCTGGGTTATGTCCACAGTAATACAACACAGCGAAAAGCTGGGTTTGTTTGAACAATGTTAATAATGAACAATGAACACACTCTAAAGATTTATTTTGGGATCTACGTATTATATCAACTATTTATTTTATTTATGTGTTAAAAAGAACAATAATAAGGTTAATAAAATTTTGCTGGGTGGTATTTATGTTGCAGTAGTAACATAATTCGGCATCTGATTGATTTATCTAATACAATTTTTTTTTTTTTTTAGAAAAAACATTGCTCCACACTAGTATTTCTCCTGTATCGTGGGTGCGTTTACAAACACAAATCTTCACACGCACAAACATCCAGACCCGGAACAACTATGTGTAGGCCTTACAAATATTTGTTCCGTGCGGGAATCGAACCCACGACACGTAGCGCAGAAGCCGATCGCTCAGCCGCTGCAACAAATGTGTCGTCAAAAACGTGTCGTAAATGTCATGTAACAAGAACGCTTACGGACTTGTTTAACCAGAGAATTAATGGTGGTGACCACTCAGTCTTACGTCCCGTTCTGGCTTTCAACTTCAGTGGGTCTAACACGAATCTACCGGGGGTTGTAGTACATGCTCATGCGAATCCCGCGATCCCGGCCGAGAAGAGGAACAATAAGAATCCGGCAGACTCTCTCGCCTTCCCCGGGCGAGGGACATCCATGAAGATTTTCCAAAGATAAAAAATGGTTAGCACGATTGCTATCGAGTTACTATCGTAAACTTATCGTAAATGTAAGTGAATTTTGAATCGGAAATACTCGTTTCGCACATACTATTTCTTCCTCTTAGCCTTTTCCCAATTATCTTGGGGTCAGCTTCCAGTCTAACCAGATGCGGCTGAATACCAGTATTTTATACGGAGCGACTGCCATCAGACCTCCGCAACCTAGTAACTGGGCAATGCCGATATCCTAAGGTTAAACCGTTTTTCAGACGTTCGGGCTTCTGACTACCCGTAACGACTGTCATAGGTATTCGTATGACACCCGGGACCGACAGCTTAACGTGCTCTCCGAGCCACGGGAGGGGTCTCGATGTGTAACAAATGGTCACTCATCCACGAACCGACCGCGGCAAGCGCAGCTTAACCTCGCAAATCGTACGATCGGCGCGGTTGTTATTTATCCACGAGCCCCTCTTAGATAGTATTTAATTAAATCGAAAACTTTATTCATATCTATGTGTGATACAAATTGCGCATGTCGCAAAAAAATCGCAATCGCAAACGTTCGTGCGGTATTTTTCCATTTCTCGTCTTCGCTCGCGAGTGAAGCCAGCGCGTCAGGGTACCTTCCGTGTGGATCTAATCAAATATTTGTTAAATGAGACCAGCCCATTCTTTGTGTCTTAATCAGCATTTTGTAGTGCTCTTCGCCCTATCAATTGGTTGGCTACAGATATCATTAATTGAGGCCGAGTATCAACAATTGTACTAAGTGCCAAAACTGCCAAAACACTACAAATTACTCTATAAGTACATATCCATTAATATAACATGTATTATGTATGTATTATGTTACATACATGTATTATGTTGATGATGCATTCTGCGTTATCAACTATAGCATGTAAAATTAAAATCATTAAATAATATTTATAGTAGTAATATAGTCTTAAGTGTGTGTGCTGATGCAGGCATCGACTCTATTGAGTCGGCGCATGCATCAGCGCATAGCTAAGTTATACCTGCATGTCAAAATGATGCCTGCCGGTACATGCATCGACTTTATTGAGTCAATGCATGTACCACCAGTATCAACGAAATAATGTAAATGTGTATATTATAAGAAAAAAAAAAAAAAAAAAAACAATAATAATAATATTAAATAAGTAAACATATATATAATGTGATGGACTCGCATAGCTTAAGTAGAATAAGTAATATTTATAGTAATATAAATAATACATGTTGTATTTCCGATACAGGAGTATCAAATAAGTAAAATAAATAAAGAATACTGTTAAGGTATTCGTAGGTGTGTTAAAAACAAATTGCACCTCTGATATGAAATGGGTGTTCAATGTAGCACCTCTGACATGCAAAATCAGAAGTTTTGCATTTTTAGCACTTATCCCAATTATTGATTCCAGCCCTCATTATTTTTGATGCACTATTCTGTTTGAGAAGGCCAAAGGTCAATTTATCTAAAGAGTTAGGTGATTAATGAGATGGGGAAGTAAGCTGCGACCCACGCTAAATTTTCCAGAACATTCATCAAAATCTGGAATATTTATTTAGTGCTGTACGCGCTTTGAGTGTGTCAATTATTTGTTCAATGAATTCGTTTAATCTGACAGTTGAATGTTATCTTATGGAAAAGCAGATGTTTCTATGTTTACATGTCTGTGTAACTCGTCTATTAGTCGTTGGACGAGTGTTACTGGTATTACGTTGAAACTACACGTGCGGGCTTAGAATCCTTTGAGAAGAGTGCCAAGAGGACCTGTTAGAATCCTGTTTTTTTACTCGCCTGCTTGTATATCAGGAATGGCCAACCAGTCGATCATGGCAAGGCAAAGAAAAATATAAGTTGAATGAAGAGGTACTGATTATGTAATTGGTGGATCGCACAGAGTCTACTCAGTAAACAGTAGATCTTGGGTCGAATCAAGTTGGCCACCCCTGTTGTATATGGTCTTGCGGACCGTTTCTACGTAACCGGGCAGTTATTGGCGAGACTTGAAGGGTCTCCAACCAATGGGGACGAGAGTAAAATACTTAAGCTAACTACTACTACTAACATCATGACTACTAGCAACAACAGCACTAAGGGCGACCCCTAATGGGACTCGGACCTCGGCTTAGGGCGTTGCTGGCGGGAGGACTGGGAGGGAGACAGCTTGTTGAGGGCTGAATTAACGGTGTGACTGCGGAGTCAGAAAAGACGACCGGCTCTGCGGCGGCAGCGGGTGAGTACGGTGGCTCAGGGACCCTGTTAGAATCCGATGCCAAGCTTGGTTATACGTATATATCCTCCTAGTCTTTCCCCAACTATGTTGAAGTCGGCTTCCAGTCTAACCAAATGCGACTGAATACCAGTATTTTACACGGAGCGACTGCCATCAGACCTCCACACCCCAGTTACCTACTGGGCAATCCCAGTCATTCTCATCCCATCAATTCTAAGGTTAGACCGGGTTTTTGACTTCCCGTAACGACTGTCCTAGATATTCGTATGACATCCATGAGCGACGGTTTCACGTGCTCTACGAGGCAGGAAAGGGTCTAACGAACGGTTATCCATCCTCGGACTGACCGTGGCAATCAAAGCTTAACCTTGCAAATCGTATGATCCGCGCGGTTAGTAATAAGCCATCGATGCTGCACGTAGTTATTTAAAATAAAGAAAGGGAACGCGATATGTATAATCCGTAAAGTTGTTTTGCTGCTTCGTTGGTCCAGTGGTGGCAGGCGCGACTGATCGTGAAGTCCTGGATTCGATCCCCAGGTCGGGCAAAGTGTTATTGGGTTTTTCTGTGTAGAATTTCTCAGTAGCAGCCCGGAGTTTTGATTTGTGCCCGGTTGATGGCAAAAGGCTCCCCTATTACATGGGACTTAAACATAACGGCGAAATAAGGGTGTTACTATAAGTACACCTTCGAAGAATACAGGTTACTTTATGTTTGTTTAGCATCAATGGTTACGATTTGCGTAATACTACTTTGTATACTTCTTATCTAAATAAAGTACTTAGCTCCTCTGTTCTTTATGTTCAATGACAACAATCGCACGTTGACGTCGGCAATGCAACAAAAGGTGAATACTTACGGATATCCGACGCACGACTGATTCAGTGTTCCGATAATAATTACTTAGTGTATGTTGAACTCACGAGCCACGGGACTCACCTATTCACGTGTTTTGACAAACGTGACTATCTTCTCACTATGTTAAACATTACTCACTTTATTTCCAAAAAAAATATGAAACATTTCCCTAAAATGATTTTTGTGCCAAACAACGCTTATCTTCTTCTTCCTGCCCTTATCCCACTCTAGGTGGGGTCGGCACAACATGTATTTCGTAAATCCATGTTGTTAAAGGTTTTGGCTTATTGTTTTATGACCGGCCGCCTGCCTGACATCAACCCTCCTTGGGAATACTCGTTGCGCCGTCTTGTACTTCCTGATATTATGCAATGGGTCCCAAAATGATATGCTTGTCAATCTTATTGCCGATAACTAAGTAGACTATGTTCTTCTTGGTAGAGTAAACTTGAAGTTCCTCGACCCAATCATTCAGTTTTGCTAGGGACTTTGGTTCTGACACATCGTAAAGTAATATAGCACCGTGAGCGTCTCTTTAAAAACTTGATGTCAATGTTCTGTATCGCTCCTGTCCCACTCGTAATACGTAATCCGTATTCGACAACGCCAAACAACGCTTATCATAATTTTAAAATCTGAAGGAAAATTCCTGTTCAATAATGTCAAGTTTATCAGATGTCCATTTTTTAAGAATGACATAATGTGATGCGTACCTATGTCGTAATATAATGTAAAAAAAAAAGTTGTACTTATAAACACGTCCTGAATGTGAAGTGCGTATGTATCACGTAAATAAAATATTCAAAAAAATAGAAACTGACTTCAACAATCCTGAAAACTATAAAACAATGACCATACCATAACATTTACGTAATCTAAAATCGACGCAATTTCTAAACTTCAAAATTATTCCGATATGTAGGTAATTGAGCGAACATTGCTTTTATTATGTTTACTGATTCATAGAATAGTCTGATAATGATAAATGTATAAGTAATCTATTGCTCATAGTTATATCGATATCTTTGGTTTTTACGTATAGTTCTAGTAAGGAGGTCACGAGGTTTCTGGTTCACCTACAGTGTTTTCTAATCCCCTAATTCTATTGTTTATAAGTTGTTCTGCCTAGCCTTTTCCCAACTATGTTGCGGTTCACTTCCAGTCTAACCAGGTGCGGCTGAATACCAGTATTTTACACGGAACGACTGCCATCAGACCTCCGCAACCCAGTTACAGGGCAATGCCGATATCCCAAGGTTAGCCCGGTTGTCAAACTTTCGGGCTAATGACTTCCCGTATCGACTGTTATAGATATTCATATGAAACCCGGGACCGACTGTATAAGGTGCTCTCCGATGCACGGAGGGGTCTCGCTGTGTAACGAACGGTCTCCCATCCACAGACTGACCGCGGTAAGCACAGATCCGGGCGGTTGCTAGCCACGAGCCCCTCTTCGGGTTAATAAGTTTAATAAAAAATAAAACTGACTTCAACAAAACGAAAACGAAAAAGTAATAAAATAATTACCATATTATAAAAGTAACAGATTCAAAAGCCGGTGCTAATCCACGCTGAACCAAATTAAAGGCACCGACTTCTGAATCTGTTACTTTTATAATATGGTAATTATTTTATTAGGTACTTTTATTTTTCGTTTTGTTGAAGTCGGTTTTATTTTTGTTAAAATGTTTTTTATTTCATTCATTTTAGTGGCCTTAATTAAAACATGGTTGGACCTGCTAAAGACGCTGCTCGTACACATAATCACATCATCACATTATGCGTACTGTTCGTCATTGAGGAGTTCCATTGTTTATCTCCGAAGTTCTTTATCAGATCTTCACCAAATTTAAATGGGACCATTTCGAAAGAATACTCTTTCAAAAAAAAGAAGAATTTTTCAAATCTGTTCATAAATGAGGGTGTACTGCGGTAACAAACATTTAAAAAAAAAAAAAAAAACATACAGACGAATTGAGAACCTCCTCCTTTTTTTGGAAGTCGGTTAAAAACTAAAGTTGTTTGGAGTGTAAGACAATTCTACAAAAAAAAATAACAATCGCAAACGAACCGCAGCTCAACCGCAGCTGTGTGACATAACATGACATCACGCCTGTATTCCCCGAATGGTTGGGCAGAGGTGTATAGTAACACCCTCATTTCACCGTTATGTTTAAGTCCCATGTAATAGGGGGCGGGCCTATTGCCATCAACCAGGTACACATCCCGGGCTGATACTGACGAATTCCACACAAAAACACACTAACACTTTGCCCGACCTGGAGATCGAACCCAGGACCTCTCGATCAACAGTCGAAACTTTCAGCTGTGCGACTTTTTTATTAAAACGGCCGTCGTTGAGTTGCGGTTTGATTATTTTACATAATTTTGTTAGTAGACGTACTCTGTGTCTAGGTAACGACAAACAGATATAAGATATGAATACTATGCGTGCCCAATAAGAATAGTACTGTCAAGACGCCAGTTTGTTCCGCAATACTCGTGAACTTCATTACTAAAGCGTAAAGTATGCAAAAAAAATAATGAAGAAATTGTACTCAATTTAATTATTTTTAGTTCATTTTTTTGGTATTTCTAATCAATTTACGCCAAATTAATTACACAGTAACTATATTATTATTATGGCGACATATTAGGGTGACCAGTAGCATTTTGTGAAGCTAACTAATTTTGGTTCATTTCTTTAATGAATACTGTTTTCAAATATTATTAATTTATCCAAAACAATCTATTTATGGAATTCAAGAAATAACATTTTATATTAAAATAATGAAATACATGAAAAAGAAAGCAGTTTTTTTTACTTGCCGTACTAATTTGACAGCTATCGTGTGAAGTTGTAGCAAGCGCGATCCTATTCTTAGTTGGCACACATAGTACAATTTATAGCTCTTATCGGACAGATATCCATCATTTTTCTCGTCAAATCACTAGTATCTACAATCAATACTTACTATAGAATATTAGCAATCTAAAAATACCTGAGACAAAAGTGCCCACCAAGACACGAACATCTTTTGAACCATTTCTTCAAGTACAGTTTCAGCTCATCTTGATTGACAGTTAAGGTTCATAAAAGCATAATACCATTATTGAATCCCTGCTGGGAGCAAACATGTTGCTTATTTCTATATATTTCCTTGCAAAAAAAAACGAAGAAAAGAATAAAATAATTACCATATTATAAAATTAACAGTTTTAGAAGTCGGTGCTAATCCACGCTGAACCAAATTGAAGGCACCGACTTCTGAAACTGTTAATTTTATAATATGGTAATTATTTTATTCTTTTCATCGTTTTTTTTTGAAGTCGGTTTTATTTTTGTGAAAATGTTTTTTATTTCATTCATTTTAGTGGCCTTAATTAAAACATGGTTGGACCTGCTAAAGACGCTGCTCGTACACATAATCACATCATCACATTATGCGTACTGTTCGTCATTGAGGAGTTCCATTGTTTATCTCCGAAGTTCTTCATTAGATCTTCACCAAATTTAAATGGGACCAATCTGGAAGTATATCCTTTCAAATAACTTTATTTTTATCTAAATCGGTTTATAAATGGCGGAGTTATGAGGTAACAAACATTAAAAAAAAAGACATAAAAAAAAGAAACATACAGTCGAATTGAGAACCTCCTCCTTTTTTGGAAGTCGGTTAAAAATAGGTCTTATTCGTCTAATGTTATATTTAACCCCTTTATAGGGTAAAGAATATATTTTAACCACCAAGTTTTTTGGAAGATGTGAAAGCCTTCTTGTTTTATTTGTATTATTAAACCTGACAATATATTGTTTTTACAATTTTCTTGAATAAAACTTATACCTACAATTAAATGTCATTTTTTATGGTTGTATAAAATTGCTATAAGTCCTTTCCTAAAACCTTACGCCCTATAAAAGGTTAAAGGAGTGTAGGTGTGTGTTACACGCTAAAACTGAGTACAGGAGAGAAAGGTGTCCTGTATTTATTGATTGGAATACAGGGCAATAACATTATGTATAATTTGATCGTGTGGTTTGGAGTTTGAAGATATACACTCGGGAGCAATGAATCCGGTTCACCAACATAAACAAAACAATGTTAAAATGTTAAACAATATTTGACAATGCTTTCCGAGATATTAGGGTTTATTATACTTAACAGCCGTGATAACCTTGTGGTGTGATCGTCGGACTGCCAAGTCAAGTCGAACCTAAGGCACGCACCTCTGACTTTTCGGATTCATGTGCGTATTGTATCATTTTCACTTGCTTAAAAACGGTGAAGGAAACCGACATGCCTGAGAGATATTTCTCGACGGAGCGGCATGTGAAGCCAAGTCAGAGGCCTATGGGCGGCATAAACTCTGATACCAGGTTAGTCACTAACCACACGAAAAGAAGAAGAAGAAGAGGGGTTTATGTTGGTGACCTGGATTTATTGTTCAAAATAGTTTATTTCTTGTATTTTATTTTTAATACTCTAAAATAGACACTCTACAACGCGGACGGTCTCTACATAAACCTCATTTGAGGCTTCATCTTTTTGTTTATCATCTTCTCTTTTACATAGAAAGTATTTTTTTATAGAACACTGTTCTTATAACACTTGAACATTGCCTTGTTGGTGTAGTAGTCGCAAACGCGACTGCTGAGCATGGGGTCCTGGGTTCGATCCCCAGGTCGGACAAAGTGTTATTGGATTTTTCCATTAGAAATTTCTCAGTAGCAACCCGGCGTTTGGATTTGTGCCTGGTTAATGGGTATAGGTTAGCCCCATATTATATGGTACGTAAACATAATTGGCGAAACGAGGGTGTACTAAAACACCTCTGCCGAACCTTGCGAGGAGTACAAATACAAGTTATCTATACTAATATTATAAAGCTGAAGAGTTTGATTGTTTGTTTGAACGCGCTAATCTCAGGAACTACTGGTTGGAATTGAAAAATTATTTTTGTGTTGGATAGTCCATTTGTCGCGGAAGGTTATAGGCTATATAACATCACGCTACGATCAATAAGAGCGGAGCATAAATGAAAAAAGTTGCAAAAACGGGAAAAATGTCCACCCGTGCGAAGCCGGGGCGGGCCGCTAGTGTTCTTATAACAGTATCATAATTCATTCTTGAAAAAACTACTATACGTTCCTGCAAGGCATACGTCTGCCCAAAACAGCGTACAAAATAAATCTGAAATAAAAAAAGTTGCACATTATCAACGATTTGTTAATATTAGCTATTATTTATAAGTTTTACGAGCACAAATAAAAATCATCACACCCAACACAGCTCTGTTCCATTTATGTCGCAGCGATATTGTAAAACCCACTTTTTTATAATAAGTCTAGCGAAATTATAATAAAACTAGCGGCCCGTCCCGGCTTCGCACGGGTGGACACTTTTCCCGTTTTTGCATTTTTATATTATTTTTATATTCCATCATTTAATTTTAATTTAACTTTTTAATTTTAGTTAATAGAAATTAAATTTATAGTTTAGTGCTTGTGGCACACCTAATATTATGTTTATGGGGCATGCAGTGCTAACCTGTAAGAAATTGTCACACTAACCTTAGATTATGGCTAATATTACTTTAACTCTTTACAGTGTAAACAATTGTTGGTTGGCCAATAAAGGAAAAATAAAATAAAATGTTATATAGCCTTCCTAACCTTCCTCGATAAATGGACTATCTAACACAAGAAGATTTTTTCAATTCCAACCAGTACCTAGTTCCTGAGATTAGCGCGTTCAAACAAACAAACTCTTCAGCTTTATAATATTAGTAGGTATAGATGAAATATTGTCATTCGATCATATTTCTCACAATATTAGTTAGGTACTGATGTTAGACTTACTATAATTGACCAAAGAATTTTAAATGAGAAATTTAACAAAAAGTTAGACTTTTTCTGACTTTGAATCTGCTTCTTTGAACTGACTTACTACCTATCTAATAAATCCATTGTTATCAAATAATTTGACATTGGAGAGGCTCCTGGCTAATTACCAACCGTGCGGATCATACGATTTGCGAGGTTAAGCTGCGCTTGCCGCGGTCAGTCTGTGGATGGGAGACCGTTCGTTACACAGCGAGACCCCTCCGTGCATCGGAGAGCACCTTATACAGTCGGTCCCGGGTGTCATATGAATATCTATAACAGTCGTTACGGGAAGTCAGAAGCCTGAATGTCTGACAACAGGTCTATCCTTATGATATCGACATTACCGTGTAACTGGGTTGCGGAGTTCTGATGGCAGTCGCTCCGTGTAATATACTGGTATTCTGCCGCATCTGGTTAGACTGGAAGCTGACCCCAACATAGTTGGAAAATGGCTAGGTAGAACGAATCAAATTATTTGACATGTTTTGAAACTTAATATTTTTTTTATAATCTTGTATTTAATTTAAACTAGTGAAATGAAAAAAACATTTGTATTTCGGTAATAGCCGAATACGGCTTTTAATAGTTTTAATTATACAAACATTCTACAAAAAAAACATTACCTTATCTTGTCTAACTTCAGACGAAAAATTAATGCAAGTCATATTATCTCTTGGAATCTTATCTTTCTACTACCGGAATATCTTCCTAAACGCGTGGTGCTCCAATCAGTATTTATTTGAACGCGCGCCGGGTTCCATCACTCACTGCACTCTCATCAGTTCTCATACATGGCAGTTTGACCAAATATTGGCTAACTATTGCTAAAAAAATAAAGTTAATTGCGTAAAAAATAAATTTGTGAACGAAAAATAATAATTTAAAGATTTAAATAAAACGTTGTTAAAAATCCGAATTTAAAAATAGATTAAATTTGATTTTTGTGTTGTTTGTGTTATTATTTTAAATTAAAAAAATGGCGTTCGCTATTGATAGCGTCTCGAAGAAGAGCAGCTTTGAAGCAGCATTGGACCTAACTGGTAAGTATTTTTTTTAATTATTTTTTTTCAGGATAACAAATGATTGCGTAATAATTCTTAATACTAATAGTTATAAAAATGTATAAAACACTTTTTTTTAAATTATTGTATAACAATGTAATGTTATAGCAATATACACTGGCCTGCAAAAATAAGTATCACACTTTAAAAGTAAATATCATTAAAAGTGTAGTACTTATTTTTGCAGGCCAGTATAGCTGTAGCATATTCTGCCATTATGGTGGCATGCAAATATAATGCATTTGTTTTCAATAATAGGAACGACAGTGTCAGACTTATAAACATGTTGCCTACTATCGACTTATCCTCTTAATAATTCTTATTTTCAATATATTTCTTTTAAATAATTGTTTATACAGTGTCTTTTACATATTAATCATCGACATTCTGTGCTGTGCGATTACTTCCAACGGTAAACGCTCTACCAATAAAAAAAAACTACGTTTAAAAAAACCGACTTCAAAAACTAAAAAGTATAAAATAACTTAATAAAGATTTAATTTAATACAACTCTTATGCAAACCTAATACCTTTACCATAATATAAAATTAACAGTTTCAGAAGTCGGTGCTCTCAATTTGGTTCAGCGTGGATTAGCACCAACTTCTGAAACTGTCTTGACTTCGAACTCGAGTCCTATGGCTTGGCAGTCCAACGGCCACACCACTAGGCTATCACTGCTCACAATTTTGAATGTATACAAAATTTTACATAATTTTCAAATGACCTTTGCAAGCAGCGCCAACATGAACTGCAATGGCATAAAGCCGGCTTTTCACTATGGGATATATATTACATCCCAGGATATAAATTAATATCGCTCACCGTAATTTCTAATAGAACCCTTTACACTTAGATATAATATATATTATATTCCAGTCGTGGGATTTCATTTATATCTCGCGATATAATATACAAGGTTAGTCGGAAAGGGGTACTAAGCCGAAAGGGTGTTAAAGTATAAAGTAATAAGGGATAACTTTTGTTCTACAACTTTCCCCAAAACTCGATAGTTTAAGAGAAATAGCTTTTCAAAGATTTCATAAAAAATATGCTAAAATCTATCTGTCCGTAGCTATGATCAGCTGTGTTTACAATTTAGGTCATATTTGGGGTCACGGATTAGAAACTTAATTTTCTGAATTCATGACTAAAGCAGGTATGTTTTCTTTTTTGCAAAAACTAAAATAAAAATCTCTTTGCAATCAAATAAAAATTATCGAATTTTGAAATTTTAACACTTGCTTTAAAACAGTCATCAGTGATACTTTAGGTGGCCCGCGGCTTAGTACCCCCTTTCCGACTAACCTTGTATATTATATCTCATAGTGAAAAGCTGGCTTAATTCTAACGCAGTCGCATAACTTGTGTATTTTTTAAATATCATAGACAATCGGAGCCCTGGTAGCGCTTTAAAAGGCCATACTGATTTAGTAAGCTGTTATTTTCCGTTGCTTTTTCGAGCCTGAACAGTTAAACAATAATTGTCAATTGTAGTCTACAATAAGTGCCAATTTAGTCTTATCAAAAGCTCACAATGAGGACCAATTATTGTAACTGAACGTTGCCGTTTGTAAATATTCAAATTAACAAGGAAATTTTATAGTACACACTTATAATTGAGTACCTAGAGTTTGAGTATTTAGTTATATTTATTTACTAGCGGCCCGTCCCGGCTTCGCACGGGTGGACATTATTCCCGATTTTGCAACATTTTTCATTTATGCTACGCTCCTATTGGTCTTAGCGTGATGATATATATATCCTCGATAAATAGACTATCCAACACAAAAATAATTTTTCAATTCCAACCAGTAGTTCCTGAGATTAGCGCGTTAATCTATCTCAGGAAAAACCCTTCAGCTTTATAAAATACTAGCTTTTACCCGCGGCTTCGCTCACGTGGAATTAACATGATGTTTTTCCAGGACCAAAAGTAGCCTATGTTACTCTCCATCCTTTCAACTAATTCTATGCCGAAAATCAAGTCGATTGGTTGCTCAGTTAGGGCGTGAAGGAAAGACAAACAAACAAACAAACACTTTCACATTTATAATATTAAGTATGGAAGTATGGATATGGATATGGATTAGTATAGATTGCCCCACACTATGATTCCTTTTGTATCGTGTCTGCGTTTACAGACACAAATCTTCACATTCACAAACATCCAGACCCGGGATCTGTAGGCCATACAAATATTTGTTCCGTGCGGGAATCGAACCCTCGACCCGTAGCGCAGACGCCGATCGCTCAGCCACTGCACCACATGTGTCGTCAAATGTGATACATTAAAATGTAACACGTAAATAACACGATCTGTTTACAATGTGAATGTGCAATCGTTCATTATATCGTTTGGGTAGAGATACTCATAGAAAGCGCAAACATGGTACGTTTTCCTTATCATAATCGTATTGAAACTATATCGCGTTTTACTGACACTGCATTTTTGAATACATTTGATGGTAGTGATAGCAATACAAAATGTGTAGAGACCAGCTTTCAGCAACTACCTCCTACTTATACTAAGCAATCAAATCTTTAGTGGTCTTGTTTACCGGTCTCACCTTAGGATATCGGCATTGCCCAGTTACTGGATTGCGGAGGTCTGATGGCAGTCGCTCTGTGTAAAATACTGGTATTCAGCCGCATCTGGTTAGACTGGAAGCTGACCCTAACGTAGTTGGGAAAAGGCTAGGCAGAACGGAGAACGAACTTAATCAAATTTAGTTACTCGAAACATCTAAACAACCGGTCAACCGATGATTTGTTTACACGTTCAAACAGTGCAGACGGAATGGAGTTAGATGGGTGTACACTACTCTCTAGTGTTGCCGATCGATAGACGAATATCGATAACAGTGCGATAGTCTATCGATAGTATGACTATCGATAATACTATCTAGTAGCTGGTTTTCGATTTAAACTACCGATAGTGAAACTATCGATTGTTCGGCAACACTGGTACTCTCCATAGATGAATCGGATGAATCGCATAGAAGGTGAAGCACCGAGTGCTGTAGTGCAAACTGTGCAACATAGGAGATACCTATATCCAGCAGTAGGCCCTGTTCAGACACTGCGCTAAAAGTATTGTGCGATGCTTTCGCGTCAAGTCACACATTTAAGTAGAGATTACTCAAATCTTATCTTAAATCGAGATTTATAACTAAGTATCGTTTATACTGTTCTAAATTCAAGCTTTTCCTTGGATTATCTATATCAGGACTTTGAAAACATTTATATCAGGGCTGTCCGAACCACAATCCGCGAAGCAATTCGGTTTTTTATTGGACATATTTCGGAGAGTGTGCTTCAGATCTGCATGATCTAATACCCCCCTGCCATTTTTTCTATTGGACGGCCAGAAGCACGAAAAAGCGCCATCGGTTCATGGTTGATATACCAAAAACTCGAACGAAGCGTTTTGATTCCACTTTCATTGTGAAAACCGCCAAACAGTGATATGCGGTGCCTGAGTGGGTGTTCCCCGACAGTTACAATATGGGTGTCTTCAAGTCACGAGTGAATCGGTTTCTTCTGGGCAAGCGTGCTCCATCGTAAAGCGCATCATCGCTTAACATCAGGCGGGATGGCGGCCAAACGCAGGCCTAGTAAAAACAAAAAAAAACTTAGTCTTTAGGCCTACTTGCATAACGACTCGCTAAATACATTTAGCACAGTCACGCTAAACATATTTAAATGTCAATGTTTCTCTAAATCATTTAATTTTTAGTGTTGTAGATTATAAATATTTTTTATGTTTCTTGTTGAAGACTAAATAGTATTTAGTTACTACGGTCCGCCAGTCCATGTAATAATTTGTATAGGCTCGTAAAGTCTCTGGCCTGGACATCCCCAATCTACATGATCTACATTCGAACTCCCGAGGGTCTGTAAAACAACTTAAAACATTTTTTTTTTCACCAGGTTTCGGCAAATACAATGTAGGTATGCTAATAACATGCTGCCTGCTGATCCTGGCGATGTACCTGGACATCTTCGGCTTCTCCGTGGTGCTGCCGGCGGTGGCCTGCGATATGTCGCTCAACACCACTCAGCAGGGACTGCTGTCTTCAATTCCTCTTATAGGTAAGACGTTTGATGATATCTTGACTATACTTTTGTGACTGGTTTGCAGCATAGCGCTAATATAGCTTATAGCTAGCAATATAGCTTCGTGCAATTTAGTGAATACCAAACCAATATATTGTCGCTGCATCACCGACGAGTTTGCCCGGTTCCTATAAACTAAAACGAATAGTTTTACTTACCAATGTTAGCATATTTAATTGCTAATCTAGGCATATAAATAGACTCGTAAATCTAGTTGACGGAGATCTGATGGCAGTCGCTCCACGTAAAATACTGATTCAGCCGCATCTGGTTAGACTGGAAGCTGACCCCAACATAGTCGGGAAAAGACTAGATAGAACGAAATAGACTCCTAAACTAATTTTGCCTGTGATAGCTATTACCATATGGGAGAGTCTACTATGCAAAGCCATGAGGTCTGTGCTTCATTATTAGTAACTATACAAGAGTCTCAATTTTAACCAATAACGCTTCGTAAATTATAGGAACCGGCTATTAGAGAATAGCACTGCTGATCGAAGGCAACAGAATAATATTTCTGTTCGGAATTATACGAACATGACCGTCAAAATAAATATCAATTTGGTTCAGTAATGTGGCGGGGCAGCGTAAACATTTGGGAGATAATTCATGATCTATATTCTATATCTTTTGTTTACCAACTAAACTAAAATTAGAGAAATGCTATCTTTTACTAACAGACAGCGCGAGAAAAGGACGGCGATAGATAAGAACTATGTTAGAGATGTCAAACTAGTTTATACATTGAACTTCACCGCGTCATCTAAATATGCATGGTTTAGTTCAACTAAATTTGATAGCTCTTATTTACATCCGTCTCTTTATTATTCTATCAGCGTGCAAAAGACTGCAATAGCCTATATTCTTGTTGTATTTAATCACTCCTGTGTTCCCCGAAATGTTGGGCAGACGTGTACCTATAGTAACACCCTCATTTCGCCGTTATGTTTAAGTCCCATGTAAAAGAGGGCGAGCCGATTGCCACCAACCGGGCACAAATCCAAGCTCTGGGCTGCTACTAAGGAATTTTACACGGAATAACCCAATAACACTTTGCCCGACCTGGAGATCGAACCCAGGACCTGTCGATCAGCAGCCGCGCTCGCCATCACTAGACCAACGAGGCAGTTCCTTATTATCTAGTATCTACTAGCGACCCGACCCGCCCCGGCTTCGCACGGGTGCAATGTAGATACTAATGTGGGGCATATAAACCTTCCTCTTGAATAACTCTATCTGTTGCTGAAAACTGCATTAAAATCAGTTGCGTAGTTTAAAAGATCTAAGCGTACAGACAGCGGGAGCGACTTCGTTTTATACTATGTAAAGATATATTGTTAATATTGCAATTTTTCCCAGGTGTAATCCTATCGTCGTATGGTTGGGGTTTGTGCGCCGACACTAAGGGTCGTCGGACCACCCTACTGATCGCTATGCCAGCCGGCTTCGTACTCAGCCTAGCAGCAACCATGGCACCGAACTACGCCCTGCTGGCCGTTTTCAAATTACTTTCAGTTTCATTGTAAGTTTTATTTTGCATCCTCACATATTATGTACCAAAAACAACCAAACAATTGTGAAGAAAAAACTGCGTACTTAAGTATGGCAACACTTAACACTCAGCCCACTTGTCACACCTACTTAGGAAAATCTTTGTCCAGCAGTGGACTGCAATAGAGTCCATCGATTGACTGCCACTACATGGAACTCTGACGCAGAAGTCGTCGAGCGAGACCAGGAAGATCATGGTGGGCCAAGCTGGGCAAATAAACAAACAATGGCTCACTAGTGAGATCCATTTGTTATTTAATCTGTCCTTCTCTCGTGTAATACAGGGTGTAAACGAAATCATGTAATTCCTTCAAGCCTCGCAATGTACTGCTGACATAGATTTACCCTGACTGGGATACTTTTGGATCCTATATTATTTTTTACAAGAAACGTTGTGTTCTTAACGTGAGGCATTTTAGCACCCCAATTTAGATGACCGCGCGGCGAGCGATAGCCGCGCAATTCCCTCAGGGCTAATCTATGTCAGCAGTACATCACGAGGTTTGAAGGAATTATATGATTTCATTTACACCCTGTATACCAGAATATCTCATGCCGTGGTAGAAAGATTAGCCTTCCAGCAAAGTTGGTAGCAGGGCTGTCCGCCCAGGATACGCTGGACGTACTTATGTATCGTCACTCGTGGAGGCACTGGTCCTGCTATAGACCGAAAGATATGAAACTATACACTGTTATTTTATAATGTTGTTTGATTTCCAGCTCATCATCAGCGAACGCAGCGGCCTTCGTCCTGTTGGCGGAGAGCGTGCCAAGCAGACATCGCAGCAGGTTCATGTTCCTCATGGCCAGCGCCACTATGGTCGTGCAGTTCCTCATATGTTGTAAGTACCTTTACATTTTTTTATCTTCCACATAAGTCTGTAGTCATATTATCGCAATACACTGCTGAAATGCTTATTCTGTGAAAAAAAAACAAATAAAAAGTGTTATTGTGTTTTCCATTAGGCATTTCTCAGTAGCAGCCCGTAGTCTGGATTTGTGTCCGGTTAATAGCAATAGGCTCGCCCCCTATTACATGGGACTTAAACTTAACTGGCGAAACGAGGGTGTACTAAAAACACCTCTGCAGAACCCGTCGGGGAATATAAGGCGTGATGTTATGATTTTGTGAATTAATTATAGAGCTTCAGGGTAATTAAGAACAAGGGAATATTCCGATAATTACGAATTTCTACTAAACCAGGCAATGTTTTTTGCTCTGGCAACATTACACTACATTACATTACACATTCTAGTATACACGTTGCCAGAGCAAAAAAAATTACCTGGTTTAGTAGAAATTCGTAATTTTCGGGATATTTCCATGTTCGTAATTACCCTATATAGCAGGGGTGGCCGACCAGTCGATCGCGATCGACCGGTCACTCGCGGCTCTTAATCCAGTCGATCATAGCAAGACAAAGAAAAATATAAGTTGAATGAAGAGGTACTGATTATGTAATTGGTAGATCGCACAGAGTTTACTCAGTAAACTGTAGATCTTGGGTCAAATCAAGTTGGCCAACCCTGCTATATAGCCTATATACTTTAGTATTCTTTTAATAAACAACATCGCCATCAACAAACTGATGAGTTAAATTGGTTAACAGTATACTTATTTATTAAGTAGAGGTGTTGTCCCATTTCACGAGTCTCTACACCTACGTTTCGCCTCTTGTGTTAAGTCACATGTGACATGGTGGCGAGCCTTTTGCCATTTTTCGGACACCATTATGGTTTCAAGTTCATCGCCTCTACAACTCGTTTGCCCGACGACGGAAGGACACGTCCTCCCACAGACTATTCATTTGTTTATTAAGAATACTTACTTGTTCCTCAGCCTTCGCTCTACCTATATTTACGCTGACCTTCGCCTACGAGATTTCCTGGCTCGGCATGGTGTACAGACCCTGGCGGTTGCTGCTGCAAGTCATCTGTCTGCCAAGCGCCCTCGGGACCCTCTTTACCATTTTCTTGAACGAAAGCCCCAAATTCTTGCTCAGCAAAGACCGGAATGATGAGGCCCTGGAGGTTTTGAAATCAATTTTCAAGAGCAACACCGGTTATGCGAAGGATAGCTATTCTGTAAGTATATCCGCTTAATTATATTCTCAATAGGCTGGGTTGCGGGGGTCTGATGGCAGTCACTCAGTGTAAAAAGCTGATATTCTGCCATATCTGGTAAGACTGGAGGCTGGTCCCAACATAATCTGGAAAAAGACTAGGAGGAATAAGATATCACTTAAAAAGAAGCCCGTAAACGTACACTGCTGTACTAGAAGTCCATTAACTTGAATTTGACTTTCGAAGCGAACGGGAACCTAAAACCCCCATTTTAAAGTCCGAAGCCAACCAGTTCACTGTGTTCCGTCGTGTATATGTGAGAGCCAAAGGGGTATAGGGGAATCCTTTAATTAATGTTTATCAATCTCTTCCAGGTGATGCACGTGTACCTTGACGAACCTCCAGTAGACAGTTCTGAAACATCCATTGTTAAGAAGATCTGGAACCAAACGGCCCCTCTGTTCAAGCCTCCTCTATTAAAGAACTCTGCTATGCTTTACTACTTACTGCTGTGCGCTTATATGACGTAAGTTTTACTTAATCTTCTATGGTACTTCTTGCTTTTGTTTATGGAGTATTTTTTGATTTTTCTATATTCGAATCTATCATTCAAGATATTTATTTTTTATTTCAGATCAACGGGCTTCACAATGTGGGTACCAACAATGACGAACGCATATTTTACTGGCGATGAGAGTAATTATGGACGCACATTCTGTGAAGTGGCGAGTCAGAGTACCAGCACTAGTTCTAATAGCACGGTAAGCTGAAATAATATTCAATATCTGTATTTTGGTGCTTAAGGCTGCGTTTTTCCTACCGCGGCGTATGATGATTGACGTTTGTATAAAAATGAGATGAAAATTCTCATATATTTTCTAAACAATGCCACATGTCCCGCGCCGTGGTTGTGACAAGGTAGCCTTAAAGCCGATTTACACAAGGATAGTTCCTCTAAGCGAGACATGTTCTGTCTTCGTCTTTCTCTTCGATTAAAACAGAGATAGCATGGGACTCGCTTCCAGAAACTATCTCCGTGTAAATGAGTCTTTACGCATTAATACACAATGAAGTAAATATTACATTCAACACTAACTATAGAGATAGTGCCTGCTCATGATTAAAACATATCATGTAATTTCCCAAAACATCTTTAATTTTACGATGTTTTTCTATTTCTTTGAGCTTTCCCAACAATACGGAATCTAATCGAAACAAATGGAATTTAAAATGTATATAATCTTCCAGGAATCAGCCGACTGCACCGGCACCATTCAGCCGAGTGCACTCTACGCAACGATGGTATACTCCGGCGTATCAACACTCCTCATGATCTCGCTGTCTTTCGTCGTCACTCTTCTTGGCAAGAAAACCTTGACACTCATAGTGTTCGTCGTATCGTCCTTCTGTGGTGTCCTGCTGCTGTTCATCAAAGTCCCAATGCTGAGCATAGCGTTGTTCTTCACGTTCCTTTACGTAGCACAGATTTTGGGCAATATTAATACGTATTTGGTGGAGCTGAACCCAACGCACTTAAGGTTTGTAAAAATATGTATATATACCTACTTACTTATCTGCTTTTGTTTCTTCTATCTTGCATACAGTAAATCTGGTCAACATAGCTTTATATAATAATTCAGCTGTACGTGTGTATGTCACTAAACTCCTCCTAAACTCCTAAAGTCCTCGGTAGACCGATTTGAATGATTTTTTTGTATGCGTTTGGGTGGCGCCCTGGATGGTTTAGATTCATAATTGGACCCGGTAGGTGGCACTGCTTTTCCGGGCAGGACGACGTCTGCTGGATCCGCTAGTTGATTATAATTTCACAAAATCCTCCCGAAAGTTAAATCGTGGCTACGCTAGCATAAGCTAGCCATAATGTCAGTTTGGAATTTGAGTCTGACAACCGGTCTAGCTTTAGGATATCGGCATTGCCCACTAACTGGGTTGTGGAGGTCTGATAGCAGTCGCTTCGTGTAAAATACTGGTATTCAGCCGCATCTGGTTAGACTGGAAGCTGACCCAAAAACATAATTGAGAAAAAAGGCTAGGAGGAATATAATGTCAGTTTGGAATTTCTTCCTCTATCATGTCACGTTGACACAGCAAAATATATGTAGGTGAAACTGGAAACCTGGTATTAAACTTTGAACCTTTACAGAGGTATGGCGACTTGCTTGTCGGTGGTGGTAGCCAGAGGATCCGGCTTCTTCAGCGTACAAATCATCGCCAGTCTTCTAGGAGACTACTGCACGCCCATGCTGAGCGGTTATGTCGTCTTAGTCATGTGTAAGTAGTAATATATATATTTTACTGGAGAAGAGAGAGTAATAGAGTTAGGCCAAAGAAAATATGTATGGATTGTGTAAAGGATGACACGGGTAAGAAAGGAGTAAATACTGAGATAATGGCTGATAGAGGAGAATGGAAGAGGAATAAGTGTTGTTGTGTAATAAGGGCTGAGAGATGATGACTGGAGAAGAGAGTAATTATGGACACAAGTTCTGTGAAGTAGCGAATCAGAGCACTAATAATAATAGTTCTAATAGTAATGTAAGCTAAAATAATGTTCTAATCTCTATTAAATAGAAAATGAATGAATACGCTACCTGATGCATGGCATTTGGCGAGACGAGCGCCGTTTTTTGAGTTGTGAGTCGCGTAATTTCGGTACGCGACCGAAATTACGCGACTCACATTTCAACACAATACAACACGACAACTCATTTTGCGTCGCCGTGTGATCGAAACAGGAGTTTTGTATGAAACCGAATGTAGCAGAAATTACGCAACCGAAATTACGCGACTCACAACTCAAAAAATTACGCTCGTCTGGCTTCACACTTAAACTAAACGACTTGCTTACTTTTATATACAACGCGACGCATCACGATTCTATAAAAAAAAACGAATCGCTTTGCTTACCAATGGTAGCATTTTTTATTGCTAAACTGGGCATTTAAATAGACTCGTTAGCTGTGATAGCTACTTGTGGAGGGTATACTGTGCAAAGCTATGAGGTCTTTGCTTGTCTTTGTCTGAAATTTAACCAATAACGCTCCGTTAATTATAGGAATCGGCCATTAATCAATTAAAACAACGTGGTTGTCAATCTTAATGTAAAATGGTATACAAATGGCTTTATAATACAACCGTGATTATCCTTGTTGGCTGAAAGGCTTTAGAAATTGGTCAATAGAAATGCGTGCTTTAGATACGGACTAGTTGTCGCTAGTTACTATTAACAATACTAGAAGAAAAGTTAATCTTATTCTCATTGTTTCAGCTGGATTCGTTATTGCGACTTTCCTCCCATCAGAATCAAAACTAAAAGGAGGTGAGAATCAAATTGTACGAAATGAAACCGTAGAAGATCCTGAGAATGGTAAAGTTTATTAAAAACATCTTCTTACCGCCCTTATCCCACACTAGGTGGGGTCGGCACAACATGTATTTATGAAATTCATGTTGTTAAAGGTTTTGACTTATTGTTTTATGACCGGCCGCCTACCCGACACCGACCCTCCTTGGGAATACTCATTGCGCTGTCGCGCGGGTGACCCAATGTGCTTGCTGATATTATGCACTGGGTCCCAAAATGATATGCTTGTCAATCTTATTGCCGACAACTAAGCAAACTATGTTCTTCTTGGTGGGGTATTATACTTGAAGTTTATTAAAAACATAACCTTTATTAAAATAAAGTTATATTGTAAGGGTATCAGTATTATTTAATTGTTAATTTTAATATGAAGAGACTGTTTTATATTTACAATAAAATTGTACTTGTTAATTTTTTTATTAAAATCGTAACAATTTTGAGTCTTAAATATATGTTTTATTTATTTTATAATAATATTGTACTGCCTCGTTAGTTTAGTGATGGCGCGACTGCTGTTCGTGAGGTCCTGGGTTCGATCCCCAGGTCGGGCAAATTGTTATTGGGGTTTTCCGTGTGGAATTCCTCAGTAGCAGCCCGAAGTTTGAATTTGTTCCCGGTTGACGGCAATAGTCTCGCCCCCTATTACATGAGACCTAAAGATAACGGCGAAATGAGGGTTTTACTATACTACACCTAACGTGATGTTATGTTATGTTGTCCATCTAATAGTGTCTAAAGTATCAAAATATGCAAAACGTCGTTGTGGCGTCAACTCAGAACGGAACTCACGAACCTGTATGAAGCGGTTCAATCTAGAAGTATGGCTTAGGTGGGTAATACTAACTACTTAACTAAATTGTTTAAAATCGTAATCGCACCGCATCTCAACCAAAGCCGTCAGACTTTTTTTCTTAAATGATAAATGATTTTTATTTTTTCTGTAAATAAATCTGTTACAGACAATGTAATGTTTTTTAAGACTAAATTGCGCCGCCATTTCCTATATGACTAGCTCTGAGAATAAAAGCCGAAACAAACTTCAAGGCCTCTTTTAAAGTCTAGATATTGTGGTATAAAAACTATGCAAGTGTTACAATGTAGGGCAACGTCTGGAATGGCCTTTTGAGGAAAGTGCCATAGCAGGTTTGAGTTGACATGTCCTAACTGCGTCAGTCATCGCGTTGCTCGAACCTCACAGAGATAACTGCCGAAAGGCCGTAGTGTGCTGCGGTTTTATTGCGGTCTTCTCTTCGTGCGGTT
This sequence comes from Amphipyra berbera, assembly GCA_910594945.2. NCBI lineage: Eukaryota > Metazoa > Arthropoda > Insecta > Lepidoptera > Noctuidae > Amphipyra > Amphipyra berbera. The sequence continues at coordinate 14,311,344 of OU343128.1, read as the reverse complement.
AGTGACTAACCTGGTGTCAGAGTTTATGCCACCCATGGGCCTCAGACTTGGCTTCACATGCCGTCGAGAAATATTTCTCAGGCATGCCGGTTTCCTCACGATGTTTTCCTTCGCCGTTTTTAAGCAAGTAATAATTATACAATTCGTACATGAATCCGAAAAATCAGAGGTGCGTGCCTTGGGTTCGAACTCGAGACCTAACTTGGCAATCCGACGGTCACACCACTAGGCTATCACTGCTATTGCGATTTACAAAAGTTACTTATTATTATGGGTACCTACTTTTGGATTGGTAGTCCCTTTCCAATATCCAAATAACATTGTGTAGATGAGATACTTATGACTCTTATGTAGTTCAACAGATCTCACTACCGCGTTTTTCAAAAACACATTACCTTCTAAACTTACAGGTGGTTTTCGTAGGTTTGTGTTGCCACAGTACAATATACATGTACCTATAAGCTATGTTGCCGAGAAAGGAATGTCTCTAATTCCTCGATCCTTTGTGCGCCTAGTACATCAGATGTCGTGGAAACTTCGGCGAAAAGATATCAAGCGATTTTCCATGCAAGTCTTTTCTTTTATTGAAATGTAAAGATTATTAGAGAATTTTTATTGAAATAAAACAAAATTATTAAAAAAAAAAACTTTTTTTAATTCCCTGCTCGCTAGATTATTCTAATGAAAATACATAATAATTATTGTAGATCCGTGAAAAGAATATTTTCATTCCGTTTCTCGAAAACGATCCATATACTTGAGGCCTTGTTGGGGCCTTGGCCCTCAACCATTGTGACGGCCAAGGCCTGCTACGAGGCCAAATCGTTGACGGATCCGCCATTTTAGTCATATTTACCAGGACAACAGATTCTACGAAGAGGTTTATTGATTTTCCACGACGCGCGAGAAAGGGACCGCGTACGTCCCCGAATTTCCCTGACGCGAGAAAGAGAGAGGTCGATGTTGGCGCCGCCCCAAATCACCCCATCCCTTTTGAGAAGCCTTAGCTGATTTAAATTACACTGTTTAAATTAGCCCTATTGTTAAATGTTAATGCGCTGTTAACTGCTTATCACGGTTTAGTGTCCTCTAACTTAAGATACGGAGTCATCTTTTGGGGCAATTCAACAAATAAGGAATTAATTTTTAAGGCCCAAAAGAGATCCCTTAGAACTATGTTTGGACTTCATGTTACTGACAGCTGTAAACCTTAATTAAAAAAATATAAAATATTAACTCTTCCATCAATGTATATTTTAGAAACTATCATGTTTGTTAAATTAAACCAAAACCTATTTCCCCGACTATCCGATAAAGTAATTCGAAATAGACGAGACAATAACAAACTCTGCATTCATAGACAGTGCAGTGCAGGACTGCACAATTACGTAATAGTACATTACTGCCGCGGTATGTACCTAATGACTGCGTTGCTGGCAGCACTGACGATGGCCGAAAGCGTAGCTAAACTAAGCTCGACGCTATCATAGCGTGGCCAGCAGCGCAGTCATTGCGGACCAAGGCTTGTATAGTGCTTTACTCAAACAATGCGAGTAATTTAAATAAAACCAGATTAGTATAGTAAGAATTTATTTAAAGTAACGATTTGTTTCTTCTTGGGTCCTTAGTTTTTTTTTACGCGTCTTTAATTATTGTGCTGCCTGTACCTATACAGCCAAATTCTGAATAAAAACTTTTTGCACCAGACTATTTTTGAAACAAAACTCGACAATAATGGATTTTCAAAGGAAATTGCTGGTAGCTAAAACTCACCAGCAATGAAATCCCATACAACTTTGCTGGCGCCTATTCAAGTAGCGCGGAAACGTCGACTTTGCTCAAAGAAGGTTGTCAAAGTAATGACAACATTACAAGCATTTTTGAGTAAAAGTATATTCTGTATGGCTCCAATAATTTATAATCAGTTGCCAAAAGATTGGAAGGAATATACAACCGCAAAACTAAGAAATAAGTTAAAAGGTCTCTTATTACAAAAAGTTTATTATAACATTGATAAATTTCTGAATGATAAAATATAACTCCGTCCTAACTGCATGAATACTGTGCATTTGATTATCTAGATTAATTATGATTCTATACATATATCTACGATTATTTTATTTTTATGTTAATAATATTAAGTTGGCATTTCTATTAGAAAATGTAATCATTATAATGATATTTCTTGCCGTGTTTTTGTATAAATATACTCATTTAATTTCGACTAGGTATTAATATCTCAATTTTAATTTTATTCGATGTTTTGTATAATTATGTTCTCATTTAATTTCTACTATTAACCCTTAAATAGATTTTGTCCGTTCTAAAGGACATATTAACAAAACTAACACAAGTTTACTATGAACAAACTCTCGTGCGATTCGTGTGCTGCGTAACATTAATCAGGCTGTCTCTTTCTAACGTATGTAGAGAGAACGAACGCGCACTAGACGCGTAACAAGCAACGGTCATTCAAAAAATTGCAAATGCTGAAATGTTTTGTGCTCTTCATAAAAAATATAGTAAAGTAAGTATTACTTTGTTTTATGTTATTTCTATTTGTTTATAAGATTCTGAAATAGTTAAATGATAGCGTAAAGTAGTTATTTTGCAAAAAAAACTTACAATTTCTTCTTGATACGTGAAGAAATCTGAGTGTCACTTAAAACGGACATTGCCTGTAAACCTTTCAAAGTAGTGACTTTTCTGTTTGTCATTTAAAAGGGACACTGCCTGTAATCGCTTAAAAGTGGTGCTCTTAATGTTTGTCATTTATAACGGACAATACCCATCATTAGAATCGTTATATTCACTGCTTATTGAACTTTTTTTATTTTATTCTCTTTTTTTTCAGTGAATATGGTGGGAAAAGGGTGGAGATCCAAGAAAATTCTTACTCTTGTACCTCCAAACTCTGAAGATTTCGATTTGGAATCTGATGAGGATGAGGAAAGAAGAATAGGAGCACGTGAGTTTTGTCTCAATGCTTATAGTGCCTCGTCACCAACTTCATCACCCATAAGACATGTTTCTCCTAGCATGTACGGCTTACTTGAGGATCTTAGTGACTGTGATGACCTAGACCAAGAACGAGGTAATTCTAGGCTGATTGAAGATATCAATGACACTTATGTAAGTCGCACCACACGGCCACAGTCAGTAACTACAGAATCGTCGCCGCTCGTAGCTGTTCCTTCAAATCTACCACCATGCTATATACCGGAAACACTGTCGTCGAGTTCTGTAGAGACACCATTTACAACAAGAATAAGGACACGTCGTAACAGACAAACAGTAAATGATGAGTCATCTCCAATGCCTCCACCGTCCATTTTACCTACTTCTAGAAAACGCAAGATGAAACATCTAGTTTTCATTTAAGAAAACTAAATATTCTGGAGCCATCGAAGTGGATACATGTACCAGCCCTGCAGAGCGATATGAAATGTTATGTCATGAAAGATATTTAAAAAAATATTTGATGACGATTTACTTAATTATATTGTGGATATGACTAACTTGTATTTAGTACAACAAATTGGTAGATCTATATATGTCTCAAAAAAAGAAATTGAAATTGTACTGGGTATTGCGATAATTATTATAATTATTACTTATTGTAACTTGTTTGGTAGACGCTTTGGTTTTACCTGTTATGTCTACAATTTTTTGAATAAATAAATAATTATGGGTATTGTAAGAATGCCAGCTATCGAAGATTATTGGAGTAACGATCTTAGATTTGAGCCCATTGCGTCTACCAAGCCCATAAAGCGTTACAAATGTATCAAGCCCTATTTACAGTTTTGCGACAACACAAATGTAGACCAGAGTGATAGCTATCACAAAGTTTCTACGGTGATAGAACATGTACGTCAGCAATGTCTTAAAATAGAGGAGGAAAGATCATTTGCTATCGACGAAATGATTATACCATATAAAGGTAAAAAGGCAGGTCATAGAAAACAATACAATCCCAAGGAACCACATAAGTGGGGCTTTAAATTTCTGGTACGAGCTGGAAGTTCAGGAATGGTCTACGACTTTTTTTTGCATAGGTACGACGGTTCAAATACATTTCGGAATATTACATTCACAGTTTGGGAAGAAGATTATCTTGGTGTGGGGGTAAAACAGTCGTAAGATTGGGTAAAACTATATCTAACCCCACGCTGAGTACTTCGACAACTGGTTCACTTCGCTGGAGCTGCTTTTCTATTTGCGGAATGAATGGGGAATATTATCCTTAGGCACAATAAGAAAAGACCGACTGCGAAATTGTAGTCTCAGCAGTGATAAAGTTATGAAGACGAAGGACCGAGGAGCATACGAAGTAGTGTGTGATAATAATAGAAGATTAGCAGTTACTAAATGGATAGATAAAATCAATGCATTCACATTGCTAGCTCGAGCTATTCGAGTTAGCAATAATTTTGTATTCATATGTAACATTAAAGTGCATGGTTCCTAAACGATAACACGATCTCAGAACTAGTGATTAAGTAAGTTTTTGTTATTTTAATTATTTGTTTTCTAAGAATATTTTTTAAGTTAAATTGGCAATGTCCGTCCTGTGTGACTGGTGTCGAACACCCATAGTTTATAGAATAATGGGCACTGTCATTTATAAATGACATATGAAAAACCCATGAATATAAATATTTTTTTTATAATTTACAAAATATTTTTCTTTTCCCATCCATTTACAGCATATAATCAGAACTTAATCAAAAAAACATGGCAAGAAACACAGTGTGCCCGTTTAAGGGTTAATATCTCAATTTTAAATACACCAATTCTCTATTAATAGTTTCTTCATTTTATGATATAGCTGCTAGTCAAAAATATGTATGTACCTATTATTATTAAATTCACGAATATTTTGTACGCCGTAAGGCAAAACATGACTGATTCTATTGTGTAATTTAACATCTTGCATGCTCTGTGTGTATACTCATGTTTTGGACAAATAAATGATCTTGTATCTTGATTTCATTCAGTACCAACATTTTACATCAAAGATTGAGACCGAATAACATTGAAGCCCTTATTAATAATAATTATTCTCAACATGGCGGACTGGGACAGTTACAACGAGTTATACACCCATATTCTAAGACGTTCCTCCAAAACTTACTCGACTCGACTCCACCTCGGCTCACTACCATTGGTAATTATAGTATAGTTGACATAAACGTCCTCGATTCGAGATTTTTCCTCAGTCGAGGTAAGGAATCATCTGTCAAACTCAAGGTACCTCGGACCCTACCTTAAGGAAGGAAGTGTCAAAGTTCGTATGTAACAAAAATAAATTTTGAAGAATTTATCGAATATGCTTACGATAATCCTTACAACTAGATATTTATCGCGGCGTTATTTGCGCGATGCAGATAATTCAAATTATGACGTAATAACCCAACTCTACCTCGACTCATTTGAGGACCCCTCAGTAGAACCCCTCAAAGTTCACTCGAAATTGCGACTAAGAATACAATTTTGAAGGTGTTTTCGAGGCCGTCCTGAGCCGAGTATGAGTCGAATAAGTTTTGGAGGAACGTCTTAGAATCGGGTGATAAATGGGTATAATAAAAATACGAAATTTTTATAAGGAAAGATGCTTAATTTATCCTCAAAAGTTATTTACAACAAGTTTTTTACTAAAAAATACTTGTTTCAAATATCAAACCACTTCCACAAATTCTGTATGATTAATACATTTCATAATAAGTACCTATTTATTCAGTTTCTAGTAAGTTAAATGAAATTTTGTTCTGACTGATGATGTTTTTATTAGGTAGGTACCTACGTTTACTCACTCATGCAATAACGTTATGATAGTGTATTCAATTACTCATTCTCCATTGATAAGTATCTGTCTAGAAGTAGCATTGACCGCTCAGAAACGAAATGACCATGTCAGTACCCTTAGTACCTACGTATTTTTTTTAATAGTTGGAATATCCTCATGGATCTCCCTGGCCCGGGGAAGGCGAGGGGATCTGTCGGACTTTTACCGGCTAAAAACCAACGGTGTTCGTCCTCCTGACCCATCGGCCGGGGTCGCGGGCTTCGCAAAAGCATGCACCGCAACCCTTAGTACCTACCTACCTACGAATTCACCAATTACCTACGAAAACTGAATATATTATTATTATAAAGTTGAATAGTTTGTTTGTTGGTTTGAACGCGCTAATCTCAGGAACTACTGGTTGGAATTGAAAAATTATTTTTGTGTTAAATAGTCCATTTATCGAGGAAGGTTAAATAACATCACGCTACGACCAATAGGAGCGGAGCATAAATGAAAAATGTTGCAAAAACGGGAAAAATATCCACCCGTGCAAAGCCGAGACGGGCCGCTAGTACTTAATATAAGTAGGTATTTGTCTCTTTTTTCCTACAGGTTTGTAAGAGAGATAGAGTTTAGCGAGCTCACGAAAACTATTGTCGTATTCGTAATTTGCAAATTCGTACACAAAAAAAAACTAGTATAAGCTGACCTCTCGTTGTACCGAAATTCTGTACAATGAGAGGTCAGCCAAAACTAGTAAATAATACCTTGATTTGTTGTCATGTTTACTAGGTAGGGGTACTGATTACTATAACGTAGACTGTAGACACGGTTCTCACGTAAAAGCGGATTCACACGATTCAATTCAATTGGTGTAGTATTGTTATATAGTTTTTACATTGAATTATCCTAATATAATAAAATATAATAAAATCGTAGAAAAGTCAAAACTGTACATTGAATATTTTTTTAAAAGAATACTTGGGGCGTGATCTACAATCGATATCGAAGCCAAAAATATAGTTTTTAGAATTTTTGTCTGTTTGTCTGTATGTATGTCCGGGCTAAACTCAAAAAGTACTGCATGGATTTACTTAAAATTTTGCATGAATATTACTAAGAGGTCGGGTCAACATATAGGCTACATATTATCACGCTATCACCTACGGGGGAGGAGCTGTGAATCTTTATTTTTCTTACGCATTCTGTGACAGCGTGTAATCTAACGACGCATATTTAAATGTTGTTTTTGAGTAAGCCATGCTATTATCTAGCTTTACACTATAAAAACTACGCCATTTAAGTAACTTGGGCAGAGAAACATAGTTTAATGAATGTTAGTAGTATAAATACAATTTTGAAGCAGCGCCATCTATGAGATTTCAAAAAAATCAAATCAAGTTACATGTTAACACTTTTTGGAAATTAATAATTTAAATTTGATCATGTTGGCGAGTTTAGTAGTTAGTTATTCTTAAAATTCATAGATGGTAATGTACATTTTCTAAATAAACATTGACTGTTAATACTTTTGTTCGGTATTTATCTGTGTGATTATTGCTTGGTAATTAATATATTTTCATGTCGTAATTATCACCGCATCAAGACCGTGGAAATCAGGAATAGGTATAACTCTGAGACAAATTACGATCCGGGCGAAATGACCACCATACGAAATGACCATGTCGCTTTGTTCTCTTCAGAGTAAAAACAAATTTATGACACCGTCCTTGAAAGCGTTGGGCAAAACCAGGGTAAAATGTTTTTCTTGCTCCTGGTGGAACAGGAAAAACATTTGTTACCACTGGCATACTTGCAGAGATCAGGAGGAAAGGCAAAATTGCTATTGCTGTAGCGTCGTCGGGAATCGCTGCCACACTGCTTCCGGGTGGCAAGACAGCACATGCCATATTTAAAATTCCCATCGATTTAGAGAGCGCCAAAACGCCTGTTTGTGGTGTGTCACGTAACAGCGATAAGGGACACGTGCTCAAGGATTGTTCTCTGATCGTATGGGATGAGTGTACGATGGCCAATACGAAGGCAGTTGAGGCCGTGGACAGAACTCTGCAGGACATCCGCAGGAACGAACATTTGATGGGTGGTGTCACAGTTCTGTTCGGTGGCGATATCCGGCAAATGTTTCCCTTGGTGACGCGGGGATCGAGGGCTGACGAGGTGAATGCTTCGTTGAAACGATCTTGTCGAGAGTTCGTACGTTGCGCTTGACCATTAATATGAGAGCTCGGCTCGGCGGCAATGCACGTGCTCAAGAATTCTCCGATGTCCTTCTAAGTCTTGGCGAAGGCACTCTACCAGAAGAGAGAGGTGGACAGGGGGTGCTTCCAGAGTCTCTCGGTAGAGTGGTATCCAGCTTAGAAGAACTCATTCGCTGTGTGTATGGGGACATCAGTCGTATACCGCACCAGCAGAATTCTTGGGTGTGTGAGCGGGCCATTTTGACGCCCAAAAATGATCAGGCTGCAGCAATTAACGAATGCATTCTCTCGGAAATTGAGGGGAATGAAGTGGTCTACACCTCGATAAACACTGTTGTCGAGCAAGATGACGCCACACATTATCCCGTGGAATTTCTGAACTCCCTGTCAGCAAGTGGACTTCCAGCGCATACCATCAAGCTGAAAGTCGGTGTCCCGATTATGCTTCTTCGGAACCTATCTCCTCCGAAGTTGTGTAACGGGACCCGTCTTAAAGTCATCTCGCTCCACAGACATACCATTGAGGCGGAAATTCTTACGGATTGTGGCGTCGGCGAGGCAGTATTTATACCATGCATTCCCCTCATACCTCATAACTTCCCGTTCCAGTTCAAGCGCGTACAGTTCCCCGTGAGTGTTTGTTTCGCGATGACCATCAATAAGTCGCAGGGGCAGACACTGAGGGCAGCGGGTGTCGACCTCAGGACGAGTTGCTTCTCACACGGGCAACTGTACGTCGGTTGCTCCCGCGTCACCAGTCCTGACTCTCTTTACATTTTGGCTCCTGGCAGCATAACTACCAACGTAGTTTATAGGGAAGTGTTGTAAGGTACGATACCTTTGTACGTATTTTTACTCCTTTGTGTCCTGGAATGTATTCCTGCATTATTTTCTCTATTTCCTTCAGTTACATCTTATGACTGAACTCAGCAAGATTCCCATATAACTCTCTTCACTTGCTTCGCTTGCAAAAAAAACGTATATTTTAATGCTCGTACGTTTTAATTTTAACACGTTCGTTGCATTATGAGATCTATCAGATCTCTTGAAGGACTTTTGTATTGTGCGTTGAACATAATCGTGTTGTTTCACTCCTTGCGGGAGGATCTAACGTGTAAAGTTCTTTAAGTATGAGTAGGACAAATATACATATTTGCTTCCTACTTAAAGCCTAATTCAAGGACAATTAAAAAAGAAATTAGAGATGGATTAGGTCCCTAACGCACAGTACTGTAATTATTTTCATTCCTTGCGTTAGGAGATAAGTCGGTACTCGTGGAATCGTACGCCTCGTAGACGCAAGAGAGGGAGGGTGGGCGGCGCGGGCGCTGCGTGGCTCGTTTTAGAGTTGTCCTAGCATCGACGTGGGATGTCGCACGCACGTTTTGGAAATAATACTCGCGTATATACCTACGTGTTGATTATTTTTGATAAACAATGAGTGCTTTTAAAAGAAAAAAGTGTAAAAAATCTATTTATTTTGGTGAGATTTCTAAGCTGCCGAAATCTGTAACAGATCTTACCGAGGGAAAATTCAAAACCCATATTAAACGTGTCTTCACTCAAAAAGCATACTACAAGACTAAGGACTACGTTGACGACAGGGATGTTTGGCATTAGTTCTTGCACATGTGGCTTCCCTCATTAACAACATATTATGTGAATGTCTATTAACTATCCTCAATTATAACTATTTATTTTTTATTTTTTTATTTGTATCATTACTCGAAGACACTCGAATAACTTTTCACTATTAGAAAAACTAATAAAATTAGATTCCACCTCATTTACTTCACTGACATAGTTGCATGCTGTTTATTTATATAATGCATTTTATTACATAATTTCCCGAAGGAAGATGTACTGATCATATTTTCCAACGTGGCGACAAAAAAAGACGTTGTGTGGGTTATAACAAAAAATTACGACACACATTAAACAGCACTGACGCTTCTAAAAAAACTAAACAAATTGTTACCATTTGCGTGCAATGCAAGCAATCAATGTGCTTACCATGTTTTAATGAAAAACACTTTGCATAATTAATAAAACTTTTTCAATCGACAACTGAGATATTATTTTATTCCCATCACTACTTACTACACATATTGAACTATCTTCGGTTGCGGTACGAGATACAATCGATATCTAATTATTTTTTTGGTATTTGTAGTTTATTCAAATGTCATAACTGCGTGCGAACCTAGCAAAATATAAAGCAATAGGCTATCTTTCACCCACAAAAACTTCAAAATATATGTCATTGTTTTTTTGGAAGATATTAATTATTTTCAAAACTGTATCTTTAGGAGACTGATTAGGTCTCAAACGCACCAAAGGGTAGGTTAGTTTCGAGATCTTTTAGGTCTCCAAAGCACCAGCTGAAAGTTCTTTAAAAATGATGGCGCAGGGAACGTGTTATAAGTTGTTTACTTATAATGCTATAGCGACACTGGCATCTTAGGTATTTATGGTGCTGTAGAGCCTTCACGCAGACTACGTCGCGGGCAGCAACTAGTTCAGTCATAAATGTATTTATTTACGCACGTACAATTACAAATTTTTTTATAACATAAAATAACTAAAAAGAGAATTCAAAACGTTCGTGATACATTCCTCTCGCAGTACTCCAGGCATTCCTATAAAATCACCTTCCATTCATCAGCAAACACATCAAAATTCGGTCTGGCGTCCAGGAGAGCATTGAGTGCGGTTAGACTTCGCGGTATGGGTGATCGTGAACGAGCCACAGTACGACATATCGGAACAGCAAACAGTTTATGTTTTCTGTTCCGACGGTAATTATTGGGTACAAACAATCGGCACAACACACAATTAAGGTCAGGGGCATCTACTTTTCCTCGAAGGATCTTGCACATCATTTATATGCCCCACATTAGTATCTACATTGCACCCGTGCGAAGCCGGGGCGGGTCGCTAGTATACAATATAAATCTTAATACACTTAACCACTATAATACAAATCAAAAATAAAACAATTAAAGGGCATCAAAAAATTCGTCCGCATCGCTGTCAACAGGAAAAGTGCCCAAAAAGCTGGCAGCATTGCCACGTTGTATGGCAATGCTGATTCTTTGGCCAAAAAATAGGCCAGCCCTATGGTCACGTGAAGAGTCGACCAACCGCTTGGCGATGTCTCGAAAAACTAAGTGGGCACTCGGACCCCATGGCCCTAGTGTTTCAACCCCAAACGGCTCAAACATATAAGTTCCAAAAAGATTGGAGAATTTGCGCCGTTTGAGGTTTTCCGCACCTGCAGCAGCCGCCCCAGCACAGCCCGCCGTGCTAGGAAGATGGGATGGCGCAAGGGTGTCGACACACGTTGTGTCCCACACCAAAGGCTTACCTACCTTCCAAGGCATTATGGTCATTCCGTCTGGTCTCTTCCCATCGTCGCGTGCCAAGCCATTGGGTTCTAAAACAGCTGGCACCCCGGCGGTGACAAGAGCACGACGAATGATGTCATTAATGCTAGCGTGCCGTGCTGCCTGCGCTCTTACTGCAAATTGGTGTAGTGGCTGAGCGATTGGCTTCTGCGCTACGGGTCGTGGGTTCGATTCCCGCACGGAACAAATATTTTTATGGCCTACAGATAGTTGTTCCGGGTCTGGGCGTTTGTGTGTGTGAAGATTTGTGTCTGTAAACGCACCCACTATACAGGAGAAATCAAAGTGTGGGGCAACGTGTGTTAAAAAAAAACACATGGGTTTTCAACCGTCTGAGCAGACTTCCTGTGCCTTTCAATCAAATTGGGTCAACAGAAGTCGATTCAATATAAATTTGACCTTTCAACTAATTGTTTAAAGTGATTCGACATGTCTAAAACCCCGAACCTGTCGCATTCATGTGGAATTCAATTATTATTCTTTACGCCTGCACTTGAGCACAAAACAGATAGGTACAGAAGTCAATCACATGTATGTATCTCTCTCAAGCGCATGGCACTCGCGCTCGCACTCACTCGCACTCTGGTTCCAAACGGTCCGAGATATCGTGTCCGTGAGCAGTGTCTGTGTGCGTTGCTCGAGCGCACTTGTATGTAGATTGATTTCTGTACCTATCTATTTGTGACTTGAGCGAGCACGTGTTTGTGTTGGTTGCGATTATAATGCCTATAGACAAGTTTTTAACTCTACCCAAGCTAGATTACAAAAAACTTGTAGGTAGACAATTAAGTAAATTTTTCATTTCAAAATTAATGAAAATAATAATAACGACAGTTGAAATGATAATTATTGATCTAAACGACATTTTTTGTGACATTGAGTTATATTAAGAATATGCATTATACATATTAAGAATATACATTGAGTTATATTTAGAATTTATGCATTATACATATTTGGAATCAGCGAATTTTTCTGCGTCTATTTTGAAAAGCATTTTTTGGCGCTTGAGCCCACACTTATTTCCTCTCATTTTGAAGGCCATTGTATGGGAGAGGCACCATATATCGGATAGTTGCGTAATGTCGGATAGTGTAGTATATCGAATTTTTCAATAGTGACACCCATTTTTTAACCCCCGACAAAAAAGAGGGGTGTTATAAGTTTATTATTTATTTATTTATTTATGCTAACACGGTGTCAATAAGCCAATTACATTAATATAAGACTAGAACAGGAAATCAACACACTAAATAACGAAATAATTAAAATATAACAAATATAATATAGTTATGAGTTTATGTAATATATACAAGGTTAGTCGGAAAGGGGGTACTAAGCCGCGGGCCACTTAAAGTATCACTGATGACTATTTTAAAGCAAGTGTTATAATTTCAAAATTCGACAAGTTTTTTTTCCATGAAAAGTAATTTTTATTTTAGTTTTTTCGAAAATTCTTCATCCCTGCTTTAGTTATGAATTCAGAAAATGGGGTTTCTAATCCGTGACCCCAAATGTGACCTAAAATGTAAACACAGCTGATCATAGCTGAGGATAGATAGAATTTAGCGTATTTTTTATGAAATCTTTGAACAGCTATTTCTCTTAAACTATTGAGTTTTGGGGAAAGTTGTAGAACAAAAGTTATCTATTGTTATGGGTACTTTAACACCCTTTCGGCTTAGTACCCCCTTTCCGACTAACCTTGTATATAATAAAACAATTGAAACAATGTTAAATCGTCTTGCTTTCGCAGAAGCTCAGACATATGCACATTACAGTTTTAAAATCGTCCGCAAATAGATCACATTTCGGGTTGGCTTCCACAAGGCCATTGAGCGCAGACAGAACGCGAGGAACAGGGGATGACGCGCGAGCCACTGTGCGGCATGTAAGCACGGCTAGTAGACGATGCTTCCGGCCGCGGAGATAGTTACTCGGAGCGTAAAGGCAAATCAGCTCATTGAGGAGATCAAGAGCATCTGTTGTTCCCCTACATACTTTAAGCATTATGTTCAGCTGGTCATATGCTCTTCTGGTTAACGCGTGTATCTGTGTGTCTGTCTGTGGCATCGTAGCTCCCAAACGAACGGACCGATTTTGATGCGGTTTTTTCTGTTTGAAAGCTGATGTAATTGAGATGGTTCTTAGCTATCATTTATGAAGACCTATTCAGGCGTTTGAAGACCATCAGCTCATTTCCTAATTGACAAAAGTGTCTTACCATCTTTCACAGGTCCGATTGATTTGACATTTAGTGTAGGTACTGTTATTTCGGTGGTATTTTCAAGACATCACCTTGAACTGATGCTGCAGCATCAAGTAGTCTGCAGGATACCCAATCCCTCAGCAACTTATAGCAGATATAGCATGTTTGGGCTCAAAAGAATGGTTTCAATGAGTAGATGTTAGATAGATGATGATGTCTAGGTACTAGTAATTTAAAAAGACTCAAATACAATATAAATTTAAAAGTCCCCGACACGAATATAAACTCTAAAAAGTAAAAAATAAAATGTGTTTGTTAGCCCTTTAACTTTATTATAAGTACCTAGTACCTAATATTTTGATCCAAGCGTCGTCACGTCGGATACCGCTAAATAAATCAATTAAAAAAAACAATACAAAAAAAGAAGCTTGGTAATCATAATTTACGTAGCGGTCCCCCGACGCGCTCTTTAAAATCGTTTTCCTCTTTCGTAATCTTTAGATGAAAATTAATGTAAATCCTGGCTATCTTTTAAAAACTTTTTTATTCTAATATCGGAATATCTTCCTTAACTAGCTACGTGTGTGTGGTGCTTCGATCAGTATTTATTTAAACGCGCACCGGGTTCCAATACACACTGCACTCTCATCGGTCTGTCTCATGCCATACAATAGATGGCAATATAATAATTCGACCAAATATTAGCGATCTATTACTTAAAAATAAATTAAATATTAATTCAAAAAATTATAAACGTCAAATATTTGAAAAACATAAAAGGCCTTTACTACATTGTAGCTAACGTTCCGAAATAAAAAAATAGTTAATGATAAATAAGATATTTAATTTTGTGTTTAACGTAATATTGGTTTTAAATAAAAAAAATGGCGTTCGCTATTGATAGCGTCTCGAAGAAAAGCAGTTTCGAAGAAGCATTGGATCTTACGGGTAAGTTTTTTTATTTTTATTATAAATTTTATGATAAATTTTTAGCTGTCGTTGAAGAAGTATTACATAATAAGTGTATCAACCCTGTCTACAATCTGAAATTCTTCTTCTTCTTCTTCCTGCCCTTATCCCACACTAGGTGGGGTCGGCACAACATGTAATTCATAAATCCATGTTGTTAGAGGTTTTGGCTTATTGTTTTATGACCGGCCGCCTGCCTGACATCAACCCTCTTTGGGAATACTCGTTGCGCGGGTGACCCAATGTGCTTACTGGTATTATGCACTGGATCCCAAAATGATATGCTTGTCAATCTTATAGCTAGGCAAACTATGTTTTTCTTGGTGGAGTATACTTGAAGTTCCTCGACCCACTCATTCAATTTTGCTAGGGACTTTGGTACTAGTATTGAATGTCTTGTAAACTAATATAGCACCGTGAGCTTCTCTGTAAAAACTTGATGTCAATGTTCTGTATCGCTACAATTGTATCGCTGAACGTCGACAATCTGAAATTACACAGTTTAATTATATTAGGTAACCTATAAATAAATCTAACAGAAAATCAATACATTATAATGTCGCTGGGTCGCTGCAACATACTCGTAGGTATCATAGAAATTAACCTTTCCACCGCCAACGTACACAGAAGTCACAGAACGCGATGCCTCGCCAGCGCCAAGCTATAAATGTATAACGAAATACCTAGTCTGACCATAAATACTGTTACAATTAAAAATAAGAAAGATATTACATTTGAATTTGGAATCTGTCATTTTTATACGATTGTTCATTGAATTTTCTAATTTTGGCGCCAATACATTGTACAATATTTTGCGATATTAAAATGGAGTGGGGTGATAAAGAGAACCGAATCGCTGTGATTGCATTACACAAAGTTAGTATGGAGCCAAATGCAATTTTTAAAACTCTCCATACGCTTGGTATTAGTCAAATGTTTGTGTACCGGGCTATTAATAGGTACAATGAGACCTCTGTTTGTGACAGAAAACGATCTGGCCGTCCACGTAGTGTTCGTACCAAAAAAGGTGGTCAAAGCAGTAAGGGAAAGAATTCGAAGAAATCCTGTCCGAAAGCAAAAGATTTTATCTCGGGAGATGAAGATAGCACCCAGAACCATGTCGCGTATTTTAAAAGATGACTTAGGACTTGCAGCCTATAAGAGACGCACTGGGCATTTTTTAACTGATAATTTAAAAAAGAATAGGGTGGTAAAATCGAAACAACTACTGAAGCGGTACGCAAAGGGAGGTTACAGAAAAAAATTGTTTACGGATGAGAAAATCTTTACAATTGAGCAACATTTAAACAAACAAAATGACCGTATTTATGCTCAAAGCTCTAAGGAAGCTTCCCAATTAGTCGACAGAGTGCAACGTGGGCATTATCCGACTTCAGTGTTGGTTTGGTGGGGTGTTAGCTATGAAGGAGTGACTAAGCCATATTTTTGTCAAAAAGGTATCAAAACATCGGCACAAGTGTATCAAGATACCATTCTTGAGAAGGTAGTTAAGCCCCTTAACAACACCGTGTTCAATAACCAAGTATGGTCCTTCCAACAAGACTCGGCGCCGGGTCATAATGCTAGGTCCACGCAGTCTTGGTTGGAAGTGAACGTTTCGGACTTCAACAGAGCTGAAGACTGGCCGTCGTCTAGTCCAGATCTTGATCCGCTGGATTATGATTTATGGTCAATTTTAGAGAGTACGGCTTGCTCTAAACGCCATGATAATTTGGAGGCCCTAAAACAATCCATACGATTGGCAGTGAAGAATTTTCCTATGGAAAGAGTGCGTGCTTCTATTGATAACTGGCCTCAACGTTTAAAGGACTGTATTGCAGCCAATGGAGACCACTTCGAATAAGCTTTTTATATTTTAAATTGTTTTATATTTATGTATTAAACTAACACACTGTAAAAGTAATAAATATTATTTGCAATAAAAAAAAAATTTTCTTCGTGACAATATTTATGGCAAGACTCGGTACATAGTAAACAGTAGTGATGAGCTGATGACCCGTTAAATACAGTATACTTATTTCTATTACATAGTTAAAATGAAGAGCTTCTAATGAAGTTGTGGCGCTGGAAGTACGAAAATCTGGAACTTCTATTGAAGTCCGTGGCGGTGAAAAGGTTAATGCACTCGTGATCATTTTCTTTCAATTGACACTTTGTTAATAAAAATCTTCGTGATCGTGAGTGAGGTCTTGAGTTCGATCCTCAGGTCGGGCAAAGTGTTATTGGGTTTTTCCGTGTGGAATTCCCCAGTAGCAGCACGGAGTTAGGATTTGTGCCCGGTTGATGGCAATGGGCTCGCCCCCTATTACATGGGACTTAAACATAGCGGCCAAATGAGGGTGTTACTATACAGCTCTGCCCAACCCTTCGGGGTATACCTACAGGTTATTATTATATTGTTTGTAATTTTGAAGAAAATGCGGGAAAATGGTCTAGACGGACAAATAGAAGGATTGACATTAAAGTGATGCTATAGCGGTACCGTTTATTTCAAGGTACATTAGGCCTAGGGTTGCCACCTTTTTTTTTAATAAATATAGTATTTTTCCCAAAAAATATGCAAAAATTACATATATATACTTTTGGGAAATTCAGGAAAAAAAGTACAGTTTTTTTATTATTATGTATTTTTTCATGTATATTTGTTATTGCTCTTCGCTTTGGCCATCAATGATCTATTACCATTAAAATAATTATAGGAATCTGAGCAATTTAGATTTATATTAAAATAAATTGACAATTAATTTTTAATTAAATTAATAGATGCTCTATTTATTTCTTCTTTCCGTTTTTACAGTTAACATAAAAAAGCGCGACAGCTGTAGGTATTAGGGATAAAAATATAGTATTTTGCGTACTATATTATTTTTCTATAATATACCTAGTACCTGGATGACCGAGCTTTTCTCGGTTTTTTTTGGTAAATCGTGCTTTTTGGAAAGAAAAAAAAAGAGAAAAAGAAGGAACTTGAAAAAAAAGGGAAAGGAATGATCACTTGGATTTCAACCGAGTCTTCTGATTTCGGGACCGCCCGATTTCCCACCTGAACTATTTTAACCATGCAGATCGTGGCGAAATTTACTTTCATATTCTAATGTTATTGTAGCAGTTTTTCATTGCCTGAAAACATCGATAAAACAACGTTTTCTAACAATGAAACCTAGCTAGATCGATTTATCGCCCCCGAAACCTCCTGCCTACTAAATTTCATGAAAATCGTTGGAGCCGTATCCGAGATTCAAATTATATATAAGTATATATATATATACAAGAGTTGCTCGTTTAAATGTATTAGATTAGATATAGTACAATTGACTGAAATATAGTACGATACTATATATTATAGTACGGGTGGCAACCCTAGTTAGGCCTAGCACGAACGTTTGAGGTTGATCGTTAACGTATCGCTAAAGTAAGCTAATTTTGAATCGAAAATACAACTGTTCTATAACAATTTGGTTATTACTTTGTGATTGCACTATTTGTATAATACATAGACATGAATAAAGTTTTCAATTTAATTTAATAGTATGTGCGAAACGCGTATTTCCGATTCATAATTCACTTACGGTAACGTTACGTTTACGTTAAACTTGATTGATAAATTTAATTTAATTCTTTCATTGTGAAAACCGCCAAACAGTGGAATGCGCTGCCCGAGTGGGTGTTCCCCGACAGTTACAATCTGGGTATCTTCAAGTCACGAGTGAATCGGTTTCTTCTGGGCAAGCGTGCTCCATCGTAGACCGCATCATCGCTTAACATCAGGCGAGATGGCGGCCAAACGCAGGCCTAGTTACAAATAAAAAAAACAAAAAACTACTAAACCCGAAAAAGTGTCGGAATTAGTAGGTTGTATAACAAATAATAATGGTTATCGGCCAAACCTGATTTCAGGATGAAATATGTTTTCCTTGGCCCAATTAGTTTTAATATGCGTCTCAATAAACTGGTTTGACTTAGCACCAACTAGTTTTTTGATAATTCAATCATTGAATAATGTAAATAAGCTCATAGACAGACATTAAAGGCTGCAAAAAAAAACCATAGGACACTTTCAAAAATCTACATCTTAGTGTAATTTTTTTCCTTCATTTATTATTATATTAATATTTTTATACTCTCCTAGCTTTATCCGGCCCTTTTTTTTCGTGGGAAAATCCTCATGGATATCCCTCGCCCGGGGTAGGCGAGGGGGTCTGCCGGACTCTCACCGGCTAAAAACCCCCGGTGTTCCTCCCTCTGACCGTCGGCCGGGGTCTCGGGATTCGCCTAAGCATGCACCGCAACCCCGGTAGGTCTTGGTCCACCAACTGCTGACGGAACACACTATTCGTTCTTGAGATATCATCAAAAAAGCCGTTACGTACAAAATGTATGAGAAAATGAATTATCTTCATAAACATTTTTTTCGTGACTTTTTACAATGTTTTAATAGTTGTTCTGCTATTCGGCGCGGAGACAAATCTAACAAAGCAAAGATCATAAAAATCGGTCCAGCCGTTCTTGAGTTATAAATGGTGTAACTAACAGGACTTTGTTTTATATATACTGGGTGTAAAAATACCCTTAAGGCGACGCAGTGATAAACAAATAATTTCAAATCGGCCCCCGCGCCCCGCAATCCTCGCACACTCCGATAATCTTTACGTAGTGCGATGGACCGGCGCAAGGCAGCCCGCGCAGTCTAAGGGCGGTCGCTCACGGCGACTTTTTGCAGCAATGCAGACGCGCGTTTTGTGAGCACGCCTCTGCATCGCTACTTTTGGCCGAAGCCGAAGTCTACGCATACTGTACACCAAACTAAGTAACATACAGCAAAAATAATTGCTGGGAAACTACTTTTATTTCTTGGTATTAAAAAACAGCTTATAATTGTAGCGCGCAATGTAAGCGCGCGCGAAGCATACTGTGCCTACGTTTCGAAAATGTTGATACAGTTTTTATAGAGGAATGTTTAGTAATAACAGTTATTACATTAACCGAGGACTTATGGGGATTGTCAGTTAAAGCTGTCGAGTCTATAGTTAATATCGCGCCCATTTTGGCGGCGATCTTTAATACTTGCATCATGGATGGCATTTTTCCCGATCTAATGAAATGTAGTAAAATTGTACCCATTTTTAAAACAGGTTGCCTAAATAACGCATCCAATTATAGGCCAATCTCTGTGTTACCAGCCCTAAGCAAAATTTTTGAAAAGTTAATTTTAAATCAAATGTTAGGATAATTTAACAAAAATGGAATTCTTCACGACAGTCAGTTTGGATTTACGAACGGAAGATCTACGGAGGATGCCGGATCCACCTTAATCAAAACAGTATTGGGGGCTTGGGAGGAGGCACGGAATGCGGGAGTGTTCTATGATCTTTCCAAGGTGTTTGACTGCGTGGATCCCCGCACGCTTATTTTAAAACTAAAATACTACGGAATCCGAGGTAAATCTATAGATCTTGTAAATTCATATTTGTCGGATCGGGAACAAAAGGTGGCTGTTGGTAATGTCACATCTGTAGGCTCGTTAGTTAAAATGGGAGTTCCTCAAGGATTAATTTTAGGCCCCTTTCTGTTCCTTGTATATATATATACCGCACGGAACAAATATTTTTATGAATATTATGTATGTATACTAAAAGGAAATACGACATGGACTGGTTGGCTCGTAGAAACTAAATATTATCATAACTTTGTAAGTTACATACATACATACATAATATTCATAAAAATATTTGTTCCGTGCGCAAATCGAACACGCGACCCATATCGCAGAAGCCAATCGCTCGGCCACTGCAATAATTGTGTTGTTGAATTGATATTGGATGGACAGCCCTGTCGTAGATCAATCGATCGCCAAGGTCAAATTTGGATATGTGATCTAGACAAATAGTATATAACTATTGCCTCTATTTAGCAGCTATAGCCTAGTGGTGTGACCGTCACGCGTTGTATTCCCAGACGGGTTCGGCAGAGGTGTTTTTAGTACACCCTCGTTTTACCAATTATGTTTAAGTCTCATGTAATAGGGGGCGAGCCTATTGCCAATAACCGGGCACAAATCCAGACGTCGGGCTACTACTGAGAAATTTCAAATGGAAAACCCAATAACACTTTGCCCGACCTGAGAATCGAACCCAGAACCTTATGCTCAGCAGAGCGCTTGCGACCACTAGACCAACATGGCAGTCTAAATATTATAGACGCTACCTACATAAATCTGTAATCGATAAACGTAGGATATCATTAGGTATGACAAAGTAGGCTACGCCGATATAGCCTCATTACTCCATCGTCATATACCCTCAAAAGATGAACAGCCTCCAACAGAATTAACATGAACTTGACGACACGTTTGGTGCAGCGGCTGAGCGATTGGCTTCTGCGCTACGGGTCGTGGGTTCGATTCCCGCACGGATCAAATATTGGTATGGCCTACAAATAGTTGTTCCGGGGCTGGGCGTTTGTGCATGTAAAGATTTATGCCTGTAAACGCACCCACGATACAGGAGAAATCCTATTTAAAAAAATAACTGTGAGACCAGGTCTCTCGTGACAATGCACGTGCTACTGTTCACTGTGACAGCATGATAACAAGCACGTGTCGTCAACCACAGCTGTCAGGAAGTAGCGAGAGTTTTGTGGTAAATTAGAGTTGATAATACCTACACTACTTATATTCTCAGCCCATTGTAGTCGACAGCTAAACCTAGAACGTATCTATGTATCATACAAATTGTGCATGTCGCAAAAAAATAAACCACAATGTTATAGGACAGTTGTATTTTCGATTCAAAACTTGCTTACGGGGTGTCCTGCGTAAGCGACAAACGCGACGCGGTGCGACGCGACGCGACACGACGTGGAACAAATACGCGTTACGTCGCGTCTCGCTACATAGGCCGCTAGTAGGGAATGCCGTTGTCTTGATCGCGTTTATCGCATTCGTCGCGTCGCGTTCGTCGCTTACGCAGGACACCCTGTTACATTAGCGATTCGTTTACGATACTAGGTATATGTCAAACGTTCGTGCTAAAGAACGTTAACGATCAACCGCGATCAATCTGCACAATAGAGGTTGATCAAGATGTCCAGCCCCAGTCACCGATACGAAAGGACAATGCGTAATAGCGTCCTAAATTATTAATACCTATATACTCCTATCTGAAAACCAGCGTTGCGATATTTTGTTTTTTTTCTAAATGTCGCAACATTATGCTGAGATAGGAGCCCTTTTTGGCCTCGTGCAGGTAGTCTAAATTCTTATTCTTTCTTTTTTTATATTGTTTTTGTTTCGGTAATTGCCTGTGTGAGTCCAGAATAAATAATTTTCTTTCTTTCTTTCTATATTCGAACAGAGTTATGATATACCTCAATCGAAAGCTTGTAACGTAGAAAAAATAATATTATGGCCAAAAATGTCAAAGCTCCGGGTGAACCTCGGAAAACAGGAAAAAGGAACAGTAATTCAGTGTTAAAAGTAGGAAAAAATTGCTACCTACCTGTCAAATAAATGTCATTCGTGAAGTAAATTGGACCCACCAAAAACATTCTGTAAAAAACTAGCCAAGTCTATGGAGCTGCTTGTTTATCTCTAAAAAGTAATGAAGTCTAGACAAAGTCGTGCCCAGTCTAAGGTTCCTTACTGCGATTTCTTTATTATTATAGTTAATGTTGTGTGACTTGGCCGGAGGCTTCTTTAAAATGGGTATTAAAGGTTTGTGATCTGACTCTACTTGAAAATTTCTGCCCACGCTTTTTGTGTTTCTGTAAATGCCTTTGATGCATATGCTACTCTGGATAACCCTTTTGTAAAAGGACTGCACCCACACCATTGGTACTTGCATCAACACTTAATAAACATGGAGCTTTTGGATCATAATATTGTAGCACTGGTGTTGATGTCAAATTCTTTTTGATCATTTGAAAACATTTTTCCTGCTCTGGACCCCATTCCCAATCTTTGTCTTTTCTTAGTAATTCCCTTAATGGAGCAGTTAGTTCAGCAACATTTGATATGAATTTGGAGACATAAGTAATTACACCCAGCAGTTTTTGAACCCCATTCACATCTTTTGGTTTTTCTATTTTAATTATACTTTAAATTTTATCATCAGCAATTAATATACCCTTTTCTGTAAAAATATGCCACAAAAACTTTAATTTATTAGTACTTATTATGCATTTTTCTGTATTGAAAGTAATATTATTTTCTGCTGCCTTTTTTAATACACTATGTAATATTTCATCATGTTTTTATCGTCTATAAATATCTCTACATTAGGTATGCCACATATGTATACCACAAACAATTTTCTCGTTTATTTGAGCCTTCAAATAAACGACAAAATTGTTTGTATGTACACTTCTGATGCTACTTTTACACCATAAGGCATCCTTAAAAATCGGTATCTACCAAAGGGTGTGTGGAACGTAGTTAATTTTGAGCTATTTTCACTTAATTTTATCTGATAAAATTCTTTACTACAATCTAAGTTACTAAAAATTTTGGCATTAGCCATTTTAGCGGAAATCTCTTCAAATGTAGGAAGTTTATAATGTTCTCTCAGTAGACATGAATTAAGATATTGTGGGTCAAGACAGATCCGAAGAGATCCATCATTTTTTCTAACAATTACAACTGCATTTACAAACTCTGTGGGTTCTTCAATTCTACATATGATATTGTTTTTCTCCATATCAAGCAACTCCTTTTTGTAGGCATCCAGTAGTTTCATGTACACAGGTCGACAATGTGTAACTTTTCCTGTATAGTCAGGAACCAATTTAAAATCATAAATATAGTCCTTTATTTCACCTAGTCCTGAAAATAAATATGGATATTGACATACAATGTTATCTTTTTGAATATTACATAGCTGAAGTATCAGATTTAATTTTTTAATCATAGGCAATCCCAGCAAAGGAGCAGAATCACAGTCCACTACATGAAACTTTATGATATCTTTTTTCTTATTTCTTTCACATCACTTACTAGGTCTATTGTTCCTAGTAAGTTAATTTTGGTATTGTTATAATTTCTCAAGATAGAATTTGACTTTTTCCAGCAGTCTTTAATATGCCTAAATTTCTCAACTTTTTGTTACTAATCACAGGTGCAGGTTGCAATAGCAACCTGCACCTGTATCTAATTTGAATTTGAATTTTTTGTTATAATTTGTGAAATTTACCTCCACTGTCCAGTCATTAACACTAATGCTGCCTAATGTAAACTCCTGATTTTCAGTGTCATCCTGCTGCTCCTGTTGAATTTTCTTTACTGTGTGATCCCTTGGCTTTCCTCTTAAGCACACTGTTGAAAAATGATTCGGTCTCTTGCAGTAGTTACATGTTTTTCCATAAGCTGGGCAACGACGAGGTTGGTGTTCAAATCCGCAGCTTCTGCATTTGAATTTTGAATTTGACGGCTGAGGTCTCTTATTAGTGTTGTCAACTTTTTAGTTTCTTCCTCCTGCAGTTGTTTTATGTATCACATTGCTATCTCTACTGTTTTACACATGTTTAAGCACCGGTCTAATGTTAAATCTGGTTCTCTAAGAAGTCTTTCTTTTAGTTTGCCTCACTTTATTCCTCCAATTACTCTTTCTTTTAGTAAACTATCCCTCAAGTCTCCAAAATTACACGGCAATGATAATTTCTTTAATTCACTGAAATACTCTAGGAAATTCTCTCCATCTTTTTTATTTCTTTCGTAAAATAAAGGACGGCTTATTGTTTCATTGCTCTTGGGGACGCAGTATTCTTTTAATACATTTAAAACTTTATCATAGTTTTTCTTATCTTGGTCTGGTACATCAAGTGTGTCAAATTTGTCCAGTCCTTCTTCCCCCAGCAAATGCAATCGTATTGCAGCTCTTGTTTCTAATGACTTTTTATTACATTCGTTTGCTGCCATGTAAAGGAGAATGGGTCTTTTGGTCTACCCCTCCTCTAGCAATGAGTGATATATCAATAGAAAGGTTATTTTAAGCAGATCATTTTTTCGTATTACAGCTACTATCAATCTATAGCTCTACAGACCAACAAAATGAAAGATGTTTCTGAGAACTGAAAAACTAACTTTGTGGCATGTTATTTGAGGATCTTGATCTTCAAACAATGGATGAAGACAACGGAATTACACTTTAAGAGTGATTCGTCACGCACTTGATATGTTTTTATATCACAACTCAAGTATTCCATATAATTATTATTATGATAAATACTTGTCACTTTTTTAACATAGAAATAACCCAATATATAAATATAGTATAACCTACTATAACAGCATCAGTTGGTTATTCCGAACACATAGTATTTGTATGTCAAAATTTTCTACTTAGGACACCGTCAATACATTTTTACGGATAGTCCTTTGAAGTCTTCAAGTTAAACTCTTACATGGTGCGAGCAAGTAATGACTTTAATATTAACTATAAAGAGTTCTCATTTGACCCATTTACCACCAAAACCTATTCTGCACGCACTCGACTGAACGCTGAATTTTTTAAAAGTGCATAGTGCTTATTGTTGCTTAAAATGTATAAATGTATTATTTTCTATCGTGCTTGATCCTAAGATATCTACTATTTTTTGTGTTTTTACCCGTGGAAACCTGTAATTAACTTATCTTTCTTCTTCATCTTTATCTTTTTATAAAAACGTTGCCCCACACTAGAATTTCTCCTGTATCGTGGGTGCGTTTACAGACACAAATCTTCACATACACAAACGCCCAGACCCGGAACAACTATCTGTAGGCCATACAAATATTTGTTCCGTGCGGGAATCGAACCCACGACCCGTAGCGCAGAAGCCATTCGCTCAGACACTACACCCAACGTGTCGTCGTTGGCTATTTGTTTCCTACTCAATTGTTATTCATCTGTTATAGCTGTTGGTTCTCCTACATAAATAAATAAATTGATCGAATTCACGAAAAAAGCTAGCGATACTAGCCCGATTTCTACCCAACCCATTCTTTTTCCACCAGGTTTCGGTAAATACAACGTGGGCATGCTAATAACATGCTGCCTGCTGATCATGGCGATGTACCTGGACATCTTCGGCTTCTCCGTGGCGCTGCCGGCGGTGGCCTGCGATATGTCGCTCAACACCACTCAGCAGGGGATGCTGTCTGGTATACCTCTTATAGGTAAGATGACCTGATCTATAAAGACCAAATCAAACACTCGATTGGCACAGCTTTTAGTGTTTCTCTTTTCTACCTAGCCTTTTCCCAACTATGTTGAGGTCAGCTTCCAGTCTAACCAGATGCGGCTGAATACCAGTATTTTACACGGAACGAATGCCATCAGACCTCCACAACCCAGTTACTGGGCAATGCCGATATCCTAAGGTTAGACCGGTTGTCAGACTTCGGGGTTCTGACTTCCCGTAACGACTGTCATATGTCGTATGACACCCGGGACCGACAATTTAACGTGCTCTCCGAAGCACGGAGGGGTCTCGATGTGTAACGAATAGTCACCCGTCCATGAACTGACTGCGGCTAGTACAGCTTAACCACGCAGTTCTCAATACTCAATACTCAATATCTTTATTGCTTTACCATAATGTGTACTTAGGTGGTAACTATATAATTGAGATCATTATAGACCCTGTAGGGCACAGCAAGATGGTAGGAGAGAGGAAGCCCTGTTTTAGGAGATAATGAGCAGTAATATTATTGCTATATTATTTAATTCGTTTATTCATTTATATACACATATTATTTACATTTTTAAATATTTCTATAAAACATATAAAAAAACATTTAAAAATATAAAAAATAGTAGCCCACCGGCATCGGGAACAGGGTCCAAGCTACCGGTGGTCAGGGCCTCAGAGAGAGGAACTTCCTGACAATACGTGCCGTGTCCAGAAGTACCGCTTTCTGTATCAGGCCTTTGACCCAGCTGCCCAACGAGAGCCTCGTCAGATGTTGGTCGAGGCTCTTGGCTATTAAACCATTGGCCGTAACGACTATCGGCACAATGACCGCTGAGTCAATCTCCCACATGTCGACAACCTCGTGTGCCAAGTCTTGATACTTGATTTCTTTATCTTTCTCGGCTTTCACAAGGTTCTCGTCATGCGGGACAGTGATATCAACAATCATTGTGAGACGCTCTGATCGATCTATCACCACTATGTCAGGCTTATTGGCAACAATAGTCCTGTCGGTGATGATAGATCGATCCCAGTACAATGTGATATGACCATTCTCGAGAACTGGGTCGGGCAAATACTTGTAGTATGGTACTTCTGCGTCCACAAGGTTGTATTTCAGAGCAAGTTGCTGGTGGATAATCCTAGCCACTAGGTTGTGTCTGTGTAAATACTCGCCGTTAGCAAGACGAGAACAACCAGAAATAATATGTCGAATGGATTCGCCGGGACAATGGCATGCCCGATAGATGTCAACCGTGCCGTCCTTCACAATATATTTCCGGTAGTTGTTCGTCATCATAACTTCGTTCATAATTGCACAGACAAAACCTTCGGTTTCCCCAAAGAGATCACCGAAACGTAGCCAGGCTACGGACGCTTGGAAATCTACATCGGGCCCATGGAGGGCCCGGTAAAAGCGTCCGTGAAGCTCCTTGCTCTGCCATACCTCCCTGCGACCATTAGTATCCAGTACTACAGGCTTGCGCCAGTTCTCTTTAGCCAAGGAGAGCGGGGTGAATCCTTTGTCCACTGCGACTACATCTCGATGCATCCCCACGTCGGCTTGGAGGAAGTACTCCCTGAGGCTGCACACCTCGCGGTTGTGGAGGGTCTTTTATTGCTATTTATTATTATGACCCGCGTTCATATGACCCGCGCGGTTGGTAATTAGCCAGCTTGATTGCGACGACTCAGATACCCATTTAACTGCCTCAATGGTCGAGTTCGTGCGGCGGATGACCACAAGGACCTATCACCCATATTCGAAGACGTTCCTCCAAAACTTACTTGACTCATACTCGACTCAGAACGGCCTCGAAAACACATTCAAAATTGTATTCCTAGTCGCAATTTCGAGTGAACTTTGAGGTTCCTCGACGGAATCATTACGTCATAATTTGAATTATCTGCATCGCGCAAATAACGCCGCGATAAATACTTGTAAGGATTATCGTAAGCATATTCGACAAAGTCTTCAAAATTCATTTTTGTTACATACGAACTTTGACACTTCCTTCCTTAAGGTAGATTCCGAGGTACCTTGAGTTTGACAGACGATTCCTTACCTCGACTGAGGAAAAATTTCGAGTCGAGGACGGTTATGTCAACTATAACTACCGATGGTAGTGAAAACGGCTGATTCGAGGTGGAGTCGAGTCGAGTAAGTTTTAGAGGAGCGTCTTAGAATATGGATGTATGTCCCAGGTAAGGCAAGTAACTACAAGACATTTTGCTAAGAAGGTAATTGCGTAGGTAATTCTTCTTCTTCTTCTTAGCGTATCGATGGCAATCTAAATTGAGTTGGCCCAGAACTTAGCTACGACTTTAGCGTTATCAGTAGTATCCATTAGTTCCTGTAACGTGCAGGTATCAGGACACGCAGGGCATGATGTCGGGTGTATCATCGTTTGTGGAACAGCACCACATTTACACTCCAAGCTGGAATCCTCTATGAATCTCCACCTGAGCAGGTTTTTCTTGCTTCGAGCAACCTGGGTCCGGTATCTGCTTAAAGACTATTTGTGATTATTGCGTAATTGGTACAATAAGGATGAACCGGTTGTCAGTAACAATTGTTGTAGGTAATGGTGGGCTATCTAACATAGTTATCTATTTACCTATTATCATTATTTTGTTAATGTTGCAATATTTCCCAGGTGTAATCATATCGTCGTATGGTTGGGGTTTGTGCGCCGACACTAAGGGTCGTCGGTCCACCCTGCTGACCGCCATGCCAGTCGGCCTCGTGCTCAGCCTAGCAGCAACCATGGCACCAAACTACGAACTGCTGGCCGTTCTCAAGTTACTGTCAGTGTCATTGTAAGTTTTATATGCTTTAATCTTTAAAATTCTACTTTTTAAATACTCGTGTAAGCAAAATAAGAGACAAACAACCAATAAAAAAAGACTACTACGTATGTTTTTAATTTAGAGCATGGCAACACTTAATCGAGATATCTGTCAGCCCACCCCACTATTGTGGCACAGGGTGAATATTCGAAATTTTTTAACATTATTTTCACAAATCATTCTTCTCCCAGGTTGTTAACGTTATGGTATTGTCAGATTGTTTTAATTCTTGTCTTATTGCTTGACGGCAGCGCTATAGTTTCAGTTTTCATTATCATAATTATAATACATCTGCATTCTTAACTTTGGCATGATGCTAATGACGTTCTCAATTTTTGTTAATATTTTTCGAAGAATGCCCCCACAACTTGGAAGAGCTCCAACTGCAGCAGAAGAATTCAATAGATTGATTTGATTTACACTGATTCTTCTTCTTCTTCTTCTTCCTGCCCTTGTTCCACACTAGGTGGGGTCGGCACAACATGTATTTCATAAATCCATGTTGTTAGAGGTTTTGGCTTATTGTTTTATGACCGGCCGCACCGCCTGACATCAACCCTCCTTGGGAATATTCGTTGAGCGTTCGCGCGGGTGCCCCAATGTGCTTGCTGATATTATGCACTGAGTCCCAACATGAAATGCTTGTCAATCTTATTGCCGACAACTAAGTAGACTATGTTCTTCTTGGTGGGGTATGCTTGAAGTTCCTCAACCCACTTATTCAGTTTTGCTAGGGACTTTGGTTCTGACACATCGTAAATTAATATAGCACCGTGAGCGTCTCTGTAAAACTTGAGACATTCGGTACTCCGTATTCAACATCGTTTACAATAGATATATACACATGAACGGCGATTTTTACTACAAAATCTAAAAAAAAAAAACTCGGAAAATAAATTTTACATACATACATAAACTCACGCCTTTTTCCCATGGGGGTAGGCAGAAACTATAGAACGCCACATGCTACGACCCTTACATACCCCTTTCGCTTCATCCACATTCATACATCTTGTCATACACGCACGCCGGTTGAGAGTACTACGCACCTGACCTTTGTGAAGAACATCACCAATAACATCGATGTATGTCCTTCTAGGACGTCCTCTACCGGCGTTCCCATTAACATCCGCCTTATAAATTCTTTTTGTAAATCGCCGTTCACTCATTCTCTCAACATGACCAAACCACCTAAGCATACTTCTTTCAATTTTTGTCACTACATCATCTTTTAAACCGCAACTTTGTCTAATCTCTTCATTTCTCAATCTATCATTCAAAGTTACACCGCACATACTTCGCAAGGAACGCATTTCCACGGCATTTATTCTACTAAATAAATTTTATAAAACATGATTTTTTTTTTTGATTTACACTGGTATTACATACGATATTTTTTCAAGATGTTCTATTATTTCAAATTAGGTATCTACTGCTACGTTTACGAGTTCTAGCACACAGCCAGACAATATCGAGTCAAACGACTAAGAAAATATTGGGAGAAGCTGGAACACATCAATGCACAAATGTGAAACATTTATTATGGCTACTTCTTGGTCTAATGGTCCCAAGCGAGTCTGCTGAGCATGGGGTCCTGGGTTCGATTCCCAGGTCGGGTGAAGTGCTATTGGGTTTTTCCATTAGGAATTTCTCAGTAGCAGCCCGGAGTCTGGATTTGTGCCTGGTTAATGGCAATAGGCTCGCCCCCTATTACATGGTACTTAAATATAACTGACGAAACGAAGGTGTACTAAAACACCTCTGCCGAACCCTTCGGGGAATACAAGGCGTGATGTTATGTTATTTATTATTAACTAGCTTTTACCCGCAGCTTCGCTTGCGTGAAGTTTGAAATCCTCGTTAAACCCATTTTAAAGTGACATTTTAAAATCCAAAACGTCCGTATTTTATCACCCCCAGCGGTTTAGGCTGTGCGTTGCTAGATTAGTCAGCCAGTCGGTCAGTTTCTTCCCATGCTTCTTACTTCAAAAGTACCAGATTTCTCATACAAACTTTCAACACTTATTTCACCCCTTTAAGGGTTGAATTTCCAAAAATGCTCAAACAAATGTACGTTTATTTCTAACCAAAAACCTTAATATTTAATTTCATGCTTCTTACTTCAAAAATGACGGACTTACATACAAACTTAAAAACCCTATTTCACCCCCTTAGGGGTTGAATTTCGAGAAATCCTTTCTGAGTGGATGTTTACGTCACAAAATGAACCTACTGTCAAAATTTCAAGTTTCTAACCCCAGCCGTTTAGGCTGTGCGTTGATAGATCAGCCAGTCAGTCAGTCAGCTTCTCCTTTTATATTTATTATTATTAATTTTGTCGTACTCTAGAAGATCTGGAAGTATAAACTGTTATGTTATATTACTTTGTTGGTTTCTAGCTCATCATCAGCGAACGCAGCGGCCTTCGTCTTGTTGGCGGAGAGCGTGCCGAGCAGACATCGTAACAGGTTCATGTTCCTCATGGCCAGCGCCACCATGGGTGTGCAGTTCATCATATGTAGTACGGACCTTTGTATTTTATTATCTTGACGCCAACTCTGTCTACTTACTTAACTGGGGTCAACTAATCTTGGCTTTGGCGTCTTTTATTTTATCAACGTACCTAATGAAATATCTTAAAAATAACGGTGGATTTATTGGGCTACATAATCTGCTTATTACTATCCCTTTGGTGGACACGGGCTACTTGCCACAAGGAGAAGTTTATCGGCCTTAGTCGACTACACTGGCCTGGTGCGGGTTGGCAGACTACACACCCCATTGAGAACTTTTCGAGCCCTCAGGTGTGCAGGTTTCTTCATGGTGTTTTTCTTCACCGTTAACGCAAGTGATGATCTAGTTTTGATCGGCAAATGTATTCGTAAGGTCAGGGGTGCTAATCTTTACATAGTATAAAACAAAGTCGCTCCCGCTGTCTGTACGCTATCTTTTAAACTATACAACTTTCATGCAGTTTTCAGCAATAGATCGAGTGATTCAAGAGGAAGGTTTATATGCCCCACATCAGTATCTACATTGCACCCGTGCGAAGCCAGGGCGGGTCGCTGGTTAAATATATTTTTTGATCATCCATCTTGGAAGGCAATTATCGGCTTAGCTGTGCTTTAATCATATTAATTTTCTCCACAGTCTTCGCTCTTCCAATATTTAATCTGACCTTCAGCTACGAGATATCCTGGCTCGGCATGTCGTACAGACCGTGGCGGTTGCTGATGCAAGTCATCTGTCTGCCAAGCGCCCTCGGGATCCTCTCCATCATTTCCTTGAAGGAAAGCCCCAAATTCTTGATCAGCAAAGACCGGAATGACGAGGCCCTGGAGGTTTTGAAATCCATATTCAATAGCAACACCGGTTTTGAAGAGGATAAATATTCTGTAAGTTTTTTAGTAAATGTTAGCTTAATTAAAACCAATAGGTAGGTACCTAGATAGCTTAAGGTTTTTCCATATCTATACTAATATTATAAAGCTGAAGAGTTTGTTTGTTTGAACGCGCTAATCTCAGGAACCACTAGTTGGAATTGAAAAATTATTTTTGTGTTGGATAGTCCATTTATCGAGGAAGGTTATAGGCTATATAACATCACACTACGACCAATAGGAGCGCAGCATAAATGAAAAATGTTGCAAAAAAGGGGAAAATGTCCACCCGTGCAAAGCCGGGACGGGCCGCTAGTAGGACATAGACAGGCTCATTCTTTCGAACAATCTTAAGATTGATACAGGTGACTGATTTTATTATCCCTGACAAAAACCCCTTATGCGTCAATATCGAGAATCGTATTAAGTAATAAATTTAATTTATGCGTATTTAATTAATTGCTATGTTTATGATTATTGGTAATAAAGTACTAAATAACATCTTTGTTATCATAAATCGGAGTCATTGTAACAATCAATCGGCTATTATGTCTGAAGTATAATATTAATTATCATTAGGAAATAACCCACACGGTAAATAGATCGGTATTGTATCGTCGGTAAGCGTGCAAAATCCGCTATGGGAAAAAACCCAACTTTACAGGAGAAGCAAAACACAGTTTTTTTCCCAAACTGATAACGTTTTAAAACTTAGTATGCATAAAATTAGACTTTATGTCAGGACATCTATAATTTTGTTTTTTTTTGCTTTTTTCTACGATTTATGAGGTGCTAGGTTTTTTTTTAAGTGAATTTGGGATGGGCACATACCGGTTTTTCTTTGGGTTGTAAATACCGCTATGTGAATTTTGCCACATGACGGATTTATGCTTCTACTAGATAATTATCATTGTTGGTGTTCCTAGAACACTTAGCGTATTTATCAAACAGTTTTAAAATAATAAACCTGTATGTGTCATGTTGAAGCGCAATTCTAAAAGGCGCGCATTGAAATAGAAATACGTTAAGTGTCTCTTTGCACACATAGAGGATTTTTCAAGCCGGTTTTAGCCAAAATTACATAGCTAATTTTGCTATCATCTTAAGCAAATAAATTATTAGAAAACGGATTCCACAAGCGCATGTGGCTTGACAAGTATATTATAAAAATAGCATCAAATCCGATTTAAAAAAAAAAACATAGCGGAATTTGCAAGCGCAGCGACGTTATGTTATTATGTTAGTAGAGAACTCACTTACTGAATAAGATCAGACACGAGGTCTGTACACTGTGGAGGTGACCGGGATTCCCTGTTCCGGGAGTGCCTCTTTGGGGACTCCGAGCGGTGACTTGCATCAGGCAAGACTTTCTCTGAGACGTTAGGTTCAAAAGGAGGCTGTCGAGCGGGATTGTGAGAGGATGAATCAGTCTCAGGACAGGAAGGGGCTTAGACTGACGAAAACGACACACTACCCCCCAGGGAGCTGACAGATTTATTGAAGAATTTCTACTCGAATAGGTAAAAAAATTGTGAGGCTCACTGAAGAATACTGCAGCCCATACTCTTCATAATTATAATCTCTATTTGCCTGTAAATCACCGACGGAAAGAGAAGGAGAGGCTATTCTTTAGGTACTGAACAATGATTAAATTCATCTTTGACATCATTTTCAGGTGATGCACGTGTACCTTGACGAACCTCCAGTAGACAGTTCTGAGACATCCATTGTGAAGAAGATCTGGAACCAAACGGCCCCTCTGTTCAAGCCTCCTCTATTAAAGAACTCTGCCATGCTTTACTACTTGCTGCTGTGCGCTTATATGACGTAAGTTTTACTACATTATGGGTCGCATTACAGTTTTTGGTTTTGAAATTAAAAAACCCATCTATGATATTTTTTTCTTTAGTAAAATATACAGTCCTCCTTTAAATATAATATTCTACCATTTTTCTAGTAGTACTAAAGTATTACCTTTGAAGGAGCACAGCTATATAATAAATTGCCTTCTAATATAAAAAATGTAAGCTCATTTGGTGGTTTTAAGTCTCAACTTTCACAATATATAATTGAACATATTTCACCTTCCAATTGAAACTTGATTAAGTGTTCGGCGACCATTAGAATTAGAATAAGTATACTAAATGTTATTATTATGTTCATGTAAGTGGCATTATTTGTCTTTTTGAAAATAAATTCTTTAAACCTTAGTAAAATGAATAAGTTCGCAACTTTGGTAAGGGAATCCCACAAAATTCTATAGGTCAATTCATAATACCAATTGGTCGCATATATTTTTTGATTAAATATTTTTGTTTTATCTTTTCAGATCAACGGGCTTCACGATGTGGGTACCTACAATGACGAACGCATATTTCACTGGCGACGAGAGTAATCACGGACGCACGTTCTGCGAAGTGGCCAGCCAGAGCACTAGCACTACTTATAATAAAACAGTAAGTTGGAATTATGTAAAATATATTTACTAAATCCCCAACAAACCGAATCAACTCCCTATATTTTTCCTTAAATCCACGTTTTTGCTATTAATATTGGAGAATTAAGAGGCCGTTCCCGTTTCACAGTCGTCTCGCTCTAACTTTAAACCTATTTAAAGATTTAAAGAGATTTTAGGCAATATTGAAAAATGTATTCAATGAACAGCCTTCAGGATAACATAATAATTATATTTGAAACATATTTTCGTCTTGATTTGTTGCCTAGAAAGAGGACAAGAAAGAAAATTTATGTCTTTTGTCTTTTCTATATCAGGGCTGGACTGGGACCTGAAATCGGCCCGGGCATTTGAGAGTCGGTCGGCCAGTGCTGGCAAAAAAATGTCATTGCCAAGTGATCAGACAGACAACGTTATTTTTTTTTAGACGCTCCCCTCACTCTTTCTTCTCCTGTATCCTGGGTGCATTTACAAACACAATTTGTGGCTTCTTTTTCAAGCGATAGGCGATAGTTGGACGACCTTTTTTTGACGTTCCCCTCACTCTTTCGATTTCTCCGACTGTGTTTGAACGAGCCATCAGGCCACACCGGCCCATGGGGCATCCAGCCCATCGGGCATTTGCCCGTATGGCCAGTCCGGGCCTGTTCTATATAAATCATGTATGGAAATAAAACTATTGTTTAAATATTTATGATGGCACTCAGTAGGTGGTTACACAGAACTTTTATACATAAAATAGATTACATATTTCAATATCACCTAAAATCTCTTTAAATCTTTAAATAAGGCTTAGTTACAGCGAGACGGCTGTGAAACGGGAACAGCCTCGTAACGAGTCAGCAAAATCGTAATATTATTAGGTACTATGGGGGCTGAGGGAATCCAAAACATGAAAGTCATAATACAGTTTGTAGTAATAAGAAACCAAACGAAAATTTGTGAAAATTTAAATTTACAAACAATCTTCCAGGCGTCAGCCGACTGCACCGGCACCATTCAGCCGAGCGCACTCTATGCGACGATGCTTTACTCCGGCGTATCAACAGCCCTGATGACCTCGCTATCTTTCGCTGTTCCTCTTCTTGGCAAGAAAACATTAACGCTCATAGTGTTTACCGGATCGTCTCTCTGCGGTATCCTGCTGCTGTTCGTCAAAGTCCCAATGCTGAGCATAGCGTTGTTCTTCTTGTTTCTATGCGTTGCACACATTTTGGGCAACGTTAACACGTATTTGGTGGAGCTGAACCCAACTCATTTAAGGTTTGTAATTTAAAAATATGTACATACAAGCTCTCAACGAGAATCGGCGGCAATTTAAAAAAGATTTCACCTATCAATACTGACTACAAGGTTAGTCGGGAAGGGGGTACTAAGCCGAAAGGGTGTTAAAGTACATATCACAATGGATAACTTATGTTCTAAAACTTTCCCAAAAAATCATTAGTAAAAGAGAAATAGCTGTTCAAAAAT
This sequence comes from Amphipyra berbera, assembly GCA_910594945.2. Classification (NCBI taxonomy): domain Eukaryota; kingdom Metazoa; phylum Arthropoda; class Insecta; order Lepidoptera; family Noctuidae; genus Amphipyra; species Amphipyra berbera. The sequence goes on along the minus strand of OU343128.1, from coordinate 14,275,404 downwards.
TTGATAAAAGATACGCTAAATCCTATTTATCCTCAGCTATTAATCAGCTGTGTTTAAATTTTAGGTCATATTTGGGGTCACGGATTAGAAGCTCTATTTTATGAATTCGTAACTAAAGCAGGGACGAATTTAAAAAAAAACTACTGCAAAAATTATTCGTTTTCTTTAAAACATGATACATTCAGTGGCCCGCGGCTTAGTACCCCCTTTCCGACTAACCTTGTATACACTAAATGAACGATTAAATTTTCCAGAGAACTTGATTTTTGTTAGAGACATACATTAGTGTAGATTCATAATTAGAAACAGATTAGTACTAATAAATAAGTAAATAGTAGTCGAGATTTTTTTAAATTGCCGCCGTTTCTCTTGGACAGATTTTGTTGACCAGACTACTTATTTTTCTTGTATCTTGCTTATAACTGTGTGAAGACTGTTACAGTAAAAATGGCGAATTCAGTACCTAAATAAAACTAATCAAATCTAATCCTTAAACTCCTCTAATCCTCTAGATTTTTTTAATCAAAAATTTTAATTTGTTAGTTACTATTTACTAAAAATCTCTCATTAAACGTTTATCTTTATTACAGAGGTATGGCTACGTCACTGTCGGTGGTGGTAGCCCGAGGGTCCGGCTTCTTCGGTGTGCAAATCATCGCTAGTCTCCTAGGAAACTACTGCAAGCCTATGCTGAGTGGCTACGTCGTCCTGGTCATGTGTAAGTAGAATTAAATTTTAAAAAACGCCTTGGTTACATGCCTTCATCAAGGGGGCACGTAAGGACACCTACAAGGGACTTCGCAATTGAATTATAGAAATGTATATAAATAGTACAACGTATTAATTATCTTATTTGTTATTTTACTTTTTAATAAATTGTGAATGTGAGTACCATGTAGGGTAGCTTTATACACGAATTTTGTAAACGTTTGGCGGTTCTTGAGTTTTTTTTGTGACCCACACAAATGTCCAGCTGAATGATAGCGTCGTGCAGCGGTCGGGTTGTTAAGCTCCCTAAAATAAGGTTTGAGCTCCGCGATGACTGATGCAGATGTGCCGTCAGTTAGGACAGGTCAACTCGAACCTGCTATGGCACTTTCCTCAAAAGGCCATTCCAGACGTTGCCCTACATCGTTTCACTCGCATAGTTTGTATACTACAATGTCTGGACTTTAAAAGAGACTTTGACCTCTGAGTTTGTTTCGGCTTTTCTTCTCAGAGCTAGTCAGATAGGAAATGCCGGCGCCATCTAGTCTTAAAAAAAACATTACATTGACTTGTAAAAGTGTCTGTAACAGATTTATTTACAGAAATAAAAATCATTTATCATTTATTGTTTCAGCCGGTTTCGTCGTGGCGACTTTCCTGCCATCGGAAGCAAAACTAAAAGGAGCTAAGAATCAAATTGTAGAAAAGTTTTCTTTTCTACAATTTGATTCTTAGCTCCTTTTCCAGTTGAAGATCCTGCGAGTGTTCCACCAATCAATTAATTAAATTGTTTATTTATTAGCACAGGTACATTCATTCTGGTAAATACTTGTAAGTACATAGACCGGAGATGTTGTTTCGCGAAGACATCCCTTATCGTAGTAGACGGTGTAGAAAAACATAGAATAATTAATATTATAATAATTGCATTACCTACATATGATTTTATAAACTGGTACTATAGGTAATTTAAATAAGATTCCTAAAAAATCGTCCCGCGAGCCTGACATATTGATTAACCATTGTAAATTAATATTTAAAATAATAAAAGTTATTTTGTCTCTGTTTAAAATTAATTAAGTAGTTTTATTTTTTTTAATTATTGTATGTCATCCAATTTTTTATTGTTTAAAATTGTCGTATTAATGTCATTTCAACATTACATAATTATTTATATTGTAATGTCCAGCAAATAGTATTGTGCTATCGTCAGCAAACAACGCCAAAAATATGAATTGTAGTTATCTTTGGCAGGTTCAGGAACAAAAGTGGGCCAAGTACACTGCCCTGTGGTACACCAAAGTAAATGTATCTAGGCTGAGACATGAGGGCAGGGCCGGACTGGGACCTGAAATCGGCGAGTGCTGGCAAAAAAAAAACGTCGACCGTCTAATCACTTGGCGATTACACTCTGACCATTAATTCGATGCAGTAACTTGACAGTTCAAAGCAAAATAATGATACCTTAATAAAACAAATAGTGTTGGGGTAGTGAGCGATTTTACGAAAAGAACGAATACGAAAAATAGTTCAATTTAAACAAATCTACAAATTCGTTTGCAATATAAGAATAAAAAGGAGGAGGAACATAAATACTCTCTGTATTTATGTTAATAATAATAAAGTGAAATAATTAACGAGTATTTATATATGTGTTAGTATAAGATGATTTAATCCAAAGCCGAATTCTCAAACTTATTGTGCTTGGTGATGTTTACGTAATATATTAGTTTTTATTGTTAAGGTTTTTTTTACGTAAGCTTTATACACTTGAAATAAATAAAATTAACTTATTAATTTCTATTCTAGACTAAAGCGCCAATATGCATATGATATATATATATGATATATCGTGTTTTGATCCTCAAATTATAAAATTCAATAAAATGTATGCATATAAGTACATTATTAAGTTCATTCGATTTCATTAATTCTTTTTTTCACCTCACTACCTTTTTTTGGCAAAAACTGGTATCCCTCTAACTGTCAAGTTACTGCATCGAATTAATGGTCAGAGTATAGACGGATGACTTTTTTTTTAGACGCTCCCCTCACTCTTTCTCCTGTATCTTGGGTGTATTTACTAACACAAACAATTTGCGGCTTCTTTTTCGAGCGATAAGTATTAGTTCGACGACCTTTTTTTTGACGTTCCCCTCACTCTTTCGATTTCTCCGACTGTGTGACTGGCCCATCGGGCATTTACCCGATTTGCCCGTATGGCCAGTCCGGGCCTGCATGAAGGTTGTTTCAGTCTCAGATTTAGGACAGATTCTGTTACCTTACGTCATTTGCTGCTTAGGTTAAATGAATCAGAATCATTTATTCGCTAGAGATATGGTTTTACAAAGCTGTTATATTTATGGAAGGTGGTGTGATATTAACCTCTTATTTCTTGAACATAAGTAACTTGTTCAGTAATACAGCGTGGTCTGGTCTACACATTAGAACGCTTTGGACGTTTCCATAAAATTAAATATGACTATAACCGGAACCCAGTTGTCCACAGAACACATAAGTTTATTTAAAAAAATATTACTTTTTTTTATACTAGCGACCCGCCCCGGCTTCGCACGGGTGCAATGTCAATACTAATGTGGGGCATATAAACCTTTCTCTTAAATGACTCTATCTTTTGCTAAGAACTGCATTAAAATCCGTTGCGTAGTTAAAAAGATCTAAGCGTACAGACAGCGGGAGCGACTTTGTTTTATACTATGTAAAGAAAATTGAACTTAGATTAAGATGATAATTTTGTAAGAATACCAGTATTATTTAATTGCTGAATTTAATGTGAAGAGACTGTTAATAGATTTCATAATTACTATTTCTTGTATTTTTTTATTTAAATCATTAAAAGATTTAATAAAAATAAAAAATGTTTTATTTATTGCGTACAATGAAACGTACGCCCCTTCAAAAAATTCTACCAAAATGTATTTTTTGGTCAAATAAAAAGGGCACATACAATCCCATTATTGTCATACTGACATCAATGTAGAATCAAAAATTTCTTCGTCAAGATTTATTTATCCATTAAATAAAATCAAATACAAAAAATATTCGTTATAAAATAAATAAAACATAAAGATTTAATAAAAGCAATAAGGTATCACCCTAGTTCTTAAAGCTACTAAATTAGCAATAACATACGCTTAAACTGGTAACATTAACGTTAGGGTGCAGGGTTGCCCACGCAGGGATATTGTCCCTAAATTAAGGTAGAAATTTTGTTAATGAGGATTTTTTAGGGACCAAATATTCTTAGGAATATTTTTATAGGCATAAACATTTGAAGATTTTTTTTTAAATCATGTTTTAATAAAAATATATTAATTTTGAATAATATATTTTATACATTAGTTCAATACTGTACATACATGGCTTTACCCTCTTATTTCTTAATTTCATAATATATTATAATACCTCATTATATAGAATATTTTAATCAATTTTTTTAGATTTATTAATATTAGTAATTAGGGATTTCTGGGGTTTTTTAGAATTGCTTGTAGGGGTATTTTTTTAATATTTGGTAACCCTGTTTATATCACTGTCGGATTATCTGTCAAAACTTTAACTGTCATTCATTTTTGTGAAACGGTTAACGAAATGTCTGATTGTGCCGGTGATAATTCAAAACCACGAGTTGTGGTTTTAGGAGGTAATTACTTTACTTTCCCTGGTGCAAATATTCTAGAAATCATAGCGGATGTATCTGCGTTGATATTGCATTGTATGATAAGAAGTGACGTGTTTTTTTTATTTCTCGTAACGGTCTGAGTGTTAGTCATCCGGCCAGCCAAGATTCTTTTTCGTCGGTTGACGGTGTGATTTTGATTCAGGGTGCGGTTTCATCGGCCGGAACCTTGTGGAGTACTTGATATCCAACGATTTGGTAACCGGACTGCGCGTCGTGGATAAAACGCCTCCACAACTGGCCTTCTTGAATTCAACACATAGCAAGATATTTGAAGACTCCCGTATAGAATATAAGAGCGCGAATCTCATTAATCCCAGTAAGTATATTTTATTTATTACAGTATTGTTTTTTTTGCAGCCTGTTATTCTTAATTTCATATACCTAGGTACACAATAGATTTTTAAAACACAGAAGAAGTAAAAGTTATTTCGTTATTCACTAATAATTTAAATTTGAAATTCGATATTCTTTTGTTATTTTTAGGATTGTCCAAATTTTTTTAGTAAGTATTTCATGCTATCACAGTGAATACAGTTAATTCTGTTTGTATCAAAAGTCAGCTAGTAAAAATGAAAATTACTAGACTTTCTAAAATATTTAGGTCATTACTACATTTTAGTTGTTCATCAATCTTACTAATATCTGATGTTTACTGAAAATCAGCTGCATAAAGCAAGTTGCATCATATTTATTTTGGCATACCAAAATCAAGGACACATTTAAACACACCAATTTCAGCTTTCTCGTTATCTATTACATAAACAGATAAGATAAAAACCTAACAAGTCAACAAACATCATGAGATATAACATAATCAGCCCATTACTGTCCCACTGCTGGACACGGGCCTCTTCTCAGAATCAGAAGAGTTTAATAATAATAATATTGTCCTAGATTACTATAGAAATGTATTACAAGTACAATAGTTATGATTTGAGGAGCCAACAACCTTATCTTTACATAGTATAAAACAAAGACGCTCCCGCTGTCTGTACGCTTAGATCTTTTAAACTATGCAACAGATTTTAATGCACTTTCAGCAATAGATAGAGTGATTCAAGAGGAAGGTTTATATACCCCACATTAGTATCTACATTGCACCCGTGCGGAGCCGAGGCGGGTCGCTAGTAAAATTATATTTTAGAAAAGGAGCAAATAAAATTAATGACTTACATGCAAATTGTACCGTTTTTATCAATCATGAATTTGGAACTCTATTTAAACTTTCATTTAGGCTGTTTTGATTGAAAACGAGTACGGAACTAGATACTGAACAACTGAACAGACAGCCATAATTTAAATAAAGTTACAACTAGGATAATTTTTGTCCGGGTACATATAGTAATACCCCTAGTATGCGAGTATATCCTGCTGGGGTTGCGGTGCAAATCCTGTGACCCTGGCCATACATTAGAAGGTTGAACACCATGGGTTTTTAGCCAGTAAGAGTCCGGCATAACTCTTCACATTCCCCAGGGCGGAGGATACCCATGAGTATTTTTCCAAGTAAAAAAAAAGTATGGAAGTGTATCCATATGCAATGGTTAGTTAAAACATACATTTTTAACTTGGACAACACGTTTGGTGCGTTGGCCGGGGGGTTGGCTTCTGTACTATAGGTTGTGGGTTCGATTCCAACACAGATCAAATATTTGTATGGCCTACAAATAGTTGTTCCGGGTCTGGGCGTTTGTATATGTGAAGATTTTTGTTTGTAAACGCACCCACGATACAGGAGAAATTCTAGAATGGGACAACGTTTTCGATACTAATATTATAAAGAGGAAAGATTTATATTTTTGTATGTAACAAATAAACTTCAAAACTACTGGACCAATTTAAAAAAATATTTTGCCGTTAGAAAGCTACATTATCACTGAGTAACATAGGCTATATTTATTACTGGAATAAAACTTCTTACGGAGGCGGAGCTGTGAGGACACAGTTAGTCTTTAATAAAAAAAATACTGTCAACTTGTGATGTCAACATTGTAATTATGTTATCAGGGATAGTCAATTAAAGTCCAGACAATTAATTGCTACCAGTCCACAAATATATATGTGTAACGCAAGCAGCATCTGATATGATATCAATGAGCATGATTCATTTCCATATTGTTGTGTTTTGACACATTTACTTATTATTTTGACATTTCAATTTGTGTTTTACGTCATCCTTGTAATCTCTAAAGAGGTCTGCTGGAGTGTAGGTATATATTGTTGTACATTTTTATTTCGAAAATGACAGTTTTCATTCTAAATGATGATGAGATTACATGGTGATGATGGTTTAAGCTGGGAATACACATGCCAGTAGCTTGCACAATGGCAGACCAGCTACTTGCACATGCAATCTACAGGCATGTGTATGTGTTAAATGGCATGCCTGTAGCTTGCACAACATTTGAGTTTTTGGCATTGGCATGCAAGCTTTTTGACATAAGCATGCAAGCTACTTGCTAATTGCATGCCATCGTGCAAGCTACAGGCATGTGTATTCCCGGCTTAACTTCCAGACATTTTGCCCAAGGTGCTTTGGACGTACTTAAGTATTGTTATTTTTGGAGACTCCAAAAAACCCAATTACATTGCCCAACCTGGTAATCATAACACAGCACCTTATGCTCAACAGCAGCATTTGCGTCCACAAATGCTGGCAATCACAACGTATAAGCATGTCACCATTTTATAACTTGTTCGGCCTAATCTTTCCCTAACTATGTTGGGGTCAGCTTCCAGTCTAACCAGATGCGGCTGAATACCAGTATTTTACGCGGAGCGACTGCCGTTCAGACCTTGGCAGTTAGACTTTCAAGCTTCTGACTTCCCGTAACGACTGTCATAGGTATTCATATGACACCCGAGACCGACATCTCGATTTGTAACGAACGGTCACACATCCACTTAGTGACCGTGGCAAGCGCAACTTAACTTCGCAAATCGTATGACCCGCGCAGTTGGTAGCCGCGAGCCTATTTTATAAGTACAATGCATAATAATACAACCTATTGTCATACTTGAATTCATTGTTAATATAAGGAAACTGTTTATTTATAACTAAATACCTAAGTAGTTCTATCTTTGTTATTGGATCGGTTTACCAAATTAAAAACATAATTATTTAATGTCCGGCTGGTTGGTAGCGTCGTGCGGCAGTCGGGTTGTTGAGCTCCCTAAAATAGGGTTTGAGCTACGCGATGACTGATGCATGCGTCAGTTACGACAGGTCAACTCAAACCTGCTATGGCACTTGCCTAAAAAGGCCATTCCAGACGTTGCCCTACATTGTTACACTCGCATAGCTTTTATACCTCAATGTCTGGACTTGAGACCCTGATCTCTGAGCTTGTTTCGGCTTTTCTTCTCAGAGCTAGTCAGTAAGGAAATGCCGGCGCGATCTAGTCTTAAAAAAACATTACACTGACTTTTAAAAGTGTCTGTAACAGATTTATTTACAGAAATAAAAATAATTTATCATAAGTTAGCTGTTGCCCGCGGTTCCAGTCGCATCCTGGGAGAACTACTTTACGTACCTGGATAAAACGTAGCCTATATGTTAATCCAAGACATGGTCTATCTGAGAGTTAAATTTCATCCAAATCCGCTTAGCCATTTATGTGTGAGTGAGTAACAAACATCGATTCATTTTTACAAAATTTCACATTTATAATATTAGTAGGATATAGTGTGATTCATACGGGGGACTGCCTTGTTGGTCTAGTGGTTGCAAGCGCGACTTCTGAGCATAGGGTCTTGGGTTCGATCCCTAGGTCAGGTAAAGTGTTATTGAGTTTTTCCATTAGGAATTTCTCAGTAGCAGCCCGGAGTTTGGATTTGTGCCCGGTTAATGGCTATAGGCTCGTCCCCTATTATATGGGACTTAGACATAACTGGCGAAACGAGGGTGTACCTACTAAAAACACCTCTGCTGAACCCTTCGGGGAATACAAGGCGTGATAATGTTATGTTTTCGTAGGGGGCTCGTGGCTAATTACCAACCGCGCGGATCATACGATTTACGAAGTTAAACTGCACTTTCCGCGGCCAGTCCATGGATGGGTGAGCGTTCGTTACACATCGAGATTCCTCCGTGCCTTGGAGAGCACGTTAAACACTGTCCCGGGTGACATATGAATATTTACAACAGTCGTTACGGGAAGTCAGAATCCCGAAAGTCTGACAACTGTTTGGATAGAATAGCTGTGAAATTACAGACACATGAAACTTTAGATCTTTGTCTCTAAGGTTGGTAACACATAACGCTGATTGATAGCGTCGTACAGCGGTCGGGTTGTTGAGCTCCCTAAAATAAGGTTTGAGCTCCGCGATGACTGATGCAGATGTGCCGTCAGTTAGGACAGGTCAACTCAAAAGGCCATTCCAGACGTTGCCCTACATCGTTTCACTCGCATAGTTTTTATACTACAATGTCTGGACTATAAAAGAGACCTTGATCTCCGAGTTTGTTTCGGCTTTTCTTCTCAGAGCTAGTCAGATAGGAAATGCCGGCGCCATCTAGGTTTAAAAAATACATTACATTGACTTGTAAAAGTGTCCGCAGCATATTTATTTACAGAAATAAAGATTATTAATCATTTAGCAACGCTCTTGATTTTGTATTAGGCGGTAGTTTGCCAACGTATTACATAAAAAAAAAGTTAAAACAACCAAAAACGTACTCGATTACCGAACACGACTTTCATGCAGAAGACGCGTATATTTCGTAATAATATCCTAATTAGTTCAAAGCTAATTACTACAGTTCTTTCATGCATGCTGCCGTTGCGTGAGCGCATGTGTGCATATGTTATGTACGAATAACATTCTGCCATGATTATGGTTAAACTCCTCGATTTGCCTATATAGGGCGTCAACGAAATCATGTAATTCCTTCAAACCTCGTGATGTATTGCTGACATAGATTAACCCTGCACGGGATACATTTGGATTCAATAAAAAAAATACAAGAAGTAAACATGTGTTCTTACCGTGAGGCATTTTAGCGCCCCGAGGGAATTGCGCTGCTCTCGCCCACCGCGCGGTCATTTAACTCGGGGCGGTAAATGCCTCACGTTAAGAACACATGTTTACTTTTTGTACATTTTTTTAATTAAATCCAAAATTATCCCGTGCAGGGTTAATCTATGTCAGCAGTACATCACGAGGTTTGAAGAAGTTACATGATTTCGTTTACGCTCTGTATGATGTCGTAACACTACAGTAATGTTATAAATGCGTGCATTTCATAAATCCATGTTGTTAGAGGTTTTGGCTTATTGTTTTATGACCGGCCGCCTGCCTGACATCAACCCTCCTTGGGAATACTCGTTGCGCCGTCGCGCGGGTGACCCAATGTGCTGGCTGATATTATGCTATGATTTATTCGTTCCTTCAATACGGTAAAAAATTAAGTAACCGCGTTGATGGCGGAATATCACCATTATTATCACGTCTGACAACTGGTGTAACCTTAGAGTATCCGCATTGCCCAGTAACTGGGTTGCGGAGGTCTAATGGCAGTCGCTCCGTGTAAAGTACTGGTATTTAGTCGCATCTGGTTAGACTGGAAGCTGACCCCAACATAGTTGGGAAAAGGTTAGGCAGATAGCACCACTATCATTATGGAAGTTCAAATAATCTATACTAATATTATAAAGCTGAAGAGTTTGTTTGTTTGTTTGAACGCGCTAATCTCAGGAACTACTGGTTGAATTGAATTTTTTTTTGTGTTGGATAGTCCATTTGTCGAGGAAGGTTATAGGCTATTTAACATCACGCCACGACCAAAAGGAGCGGAGCATAAATAAAAAATGTTGCAAAAACGGGAAAAATGTCCACTCGTGCGAAGTTGGGACGGGCCGCTTGTTTAATTATATGGGCCATGATCAGCATTACCACGTCTTACAGACGACACTCGATATCCCGTCGCCAGCGGACATCATTCCCAAGATGTTCAGCGTCATTCCACTGCCAAATTATACAAATTGTTTGTGTAAATTATCCGCTATCGTTGTTTTAACCCGTTGTTACAAATAATGCAAAAAGAGATATGTAAATTTGTGCACTAGACCGCGACTGACGTACCTACTTCGGTCAAGTAGAAGCATTCAGAGACTGGGCCAATTTACACGTAGGTACCTACACCAAATTTTCGTTTAGTAGAAAGTATCTGTTGCAGACAAACTAGATATCATCGTCATCTTTCTAGCGGCGTTGCCTGTGGGGGACGGGTTAAGAATACAGCTCCCCTCCGTCACAGTGAAAGCGAATCGTAAGAACCGACGAACCCGGTTTGTGCCCGATCATGAGCGAAGCCAGGATTTTGTCCAGGGTGGGGCAAACTCATAACATAACATCACGCCTTGTTTTCTCCGAAGGGTTCGGCAGAGGTGTTTTTAGTACACCCTCGTTTCGCCAGTTATGTTCAAGTCCCATGTAATAGGGGGCGAGCCTATTGCCATCAACCGGGTACCTTCAAATCCAAACTCCGGGCTGCAACTGAGAAATTCCACACGGAAAACCCCAATAACACTTTGCCCGACCTGGGTATTGAACTCAGGACTTCACGATCAGTAGTCGCGCTTTTAAAAGGCAGTTTTCATGTTAGCAATGAATTCGAATGGGCGTACCTACTTAATTGATTGTCATTACATAGCTTTCAGGTTTGGCTAAATAACAACCGCGCCGATCGTAAGATTTGCGAGGTTAAGCTGCGCTTGCCGCGGTCAATCCGTGGATGGGTGACCATTTGTTACATATCGAGACCCCTCCGTGCATCGGAGAGCACGTTAAGCCTTCGGTCCCGGGTGTCATACGAATACCAATGACAGTCGTTACGGGTAGTCAGAAGCCCGAAAGTCTGACAAACGGTTTAACCTTAGGATATCGGCATTGCCCAGTTACTGGGTTGCGGAGGTCTGATGGCAGTCGCTCCGTGTAAAATACTGGTATTCAGCCGCATCTGGTTAGACTGGAAGCTGACCCCAAGATAATTGGGAAAAGGCTAAGAGGAAGACATAGCTTTCAGGTTTACTGACATGCACAAACAATAATTATTCAATTCTTTGTCGTATTATTGTCTTATCAAGAGGATAAATTATATTTTCCTTGTGAATAAAATAACAACTTGAATATCATAGAATGTCAAGTTATGTTATATTAAGATTAGTTCGTGGAAGAATTGTAAAAATATTAGTTCTGTCGCTTATTGCGGCAGTCGACACTGTAAGTAGGATTGCCAACTTTTTTTACAAGAAATAAAGTATATTAAGGTCTCAGAAGGAAAATAAACAGTATTTAATTTTTTAAATGTTTTTAAAATATATTTTTAGTGCTTCCCGTACAACTTATCAATTTCGTATAATTTTTAAACGCTTCAAAAAAGACAGTTAGTGTTAGGCATTTTGATGTTGAAAACAGTATTTTGTATACTTTATTTTTGTTCAACAGTAAAAAGTATAATGTAGTGAAAAACAGTATAATACTTTTTTTAACAATATAGTTGGCAACCCTAGTACCAATTTGAATGAGGAGTAAACTTGAAGTAGTCTCAGCTACGCGTTTATTTTCGGCCAAAACGAATAATCAGGAAGATTCAAAGATTTATTGCATTCTTACCTACTTAATTAACAATGTACATTATTGGTCTTACATAATATATTTTGGTACTTACAACTAAGCGGTGTTTTTCAAGTAGGTATGAGGTACATAGGCGTATTCAGGGTGGAATAGATGGGGCGCTCACCCCACCCTGGCACTGAAAAGAATAGGTAAATGGTCTAGATTGAGACAACTTGCCGCCCATGTCCACGGAAAAAATAACCAAAATAGGCAGACCTAGCACGACTCCGTCTATACTTATTTGGACCTCAAAAATAAGGCTATGGGGCAAAATTGCCCCATAATCCCAGTCTGCACTTCCAGATTGATTGAAAAGACAAATATTTGCTGTCTGACTGAGTTTGCCCCACCCTGAACAAAACCCTGGCTACGACCATGATTAGGTACATAAGCTTGCCCCCTATTACATGGGACTTAAACATAACGTCGAAATGAGGGTGTTACTATACACCTCTGACCAACCCTTCGGGGAATACAGGCGTGATGTTATGTTATTATTAACTAGCGACCCGCCCCGGCTCCGCACGGGTACAATGTAGATACTAATGTGGGGGATATAAACCTTCCTCTTGAATCACTCTATCTATTAAAAAAAACCGCATCAAAATCATTGCGTAGTTTTAAACATCTAAGCGTACACAGGGACAGACAGACAGCGGGAGTGACTTTGTTTTATACTATGTAAAGATTATAATATTATAGGGCGCGAGCGCTCGTATCGCTTAAAATTCTACTCATTCAGCCTATAAGGGAAATCTCCCACAAGATAAATAAGTCAATAAAGTAATTTATAATAGCATTCATTTCTTAGGATGTTGACTTTGCGTGATAATATTCAAAATGACGCGTGCGCACGCAGTGAATACAAATAAGCAGTCTCAGTTATAATTGTCTATGGCAACAAGGATATTTAGGCAGGAAGGCCTACAGGAAAATAAAATGGTAGTTCTAAGTATAATAATGATCTCTAATTATTGTCGTATGTATTATTTGTAAATAGATTTTTTGTTTTCTGATGTTAGTCCAGGCAAATAACAGAATACCTAGAGGTTAGGTACCTACTAATGATGAAAATGTTGTTTACTCAAAAATGCTTGTAATGTGGTCATTATTTTGACAACCTTCTTTGAGCAAAGTCGACGTTTCCGCGCTACTTGAATAGGCGCCAGCAAAGTTGTATGGAATTTCATTGCTGGTGAATTTTAGCCACCAGCAATTTCCTTTGAAAATCCATTATTGTCAAGTTTTGTTTCAAAAATAATCTGGTGCAAAAAGTTTTTATTCAGAATTTGGCTGTATAGGTACAGGCAGCACAACATTAAAGACTCATTGAAAAAAAAAGCTATAAAGCCCTTGGAAGAAACAAATCGTTACTTTAAATAAATTCTTACTATACTAAGCTGGTTTTATTTAAATTACTCGCATTGTTTGAGTAAAGCACTATACAAGCCTTGGACCGCAATGACTGCGCTGCTGGCCACGCTATTATGGCCTCGAGCTTAGGTTAGCTACGCTCTCGGCCTTCAAGCTTGGTCATCATTGCAGCCCTTGCTGTCCGCGCTATAAAGGCCTCGACCTTCGGTCTCGGCCTTTATTCAGCTTGTCCATCAAGAGCTGCAATGCTGACCGCGCTGTGATGGCCTGGAGCTGCGCTACACTGCGCACTCGGCCATCATCAGTGCTGCCAGCAACGCAGTCATTACAGACCGCGGCAGTAATGTACTATTATTATCAACCAGAGTACATACATAACATAAAATAATCATCACATTACTGTCCCACTGCTGGGCACGGGCTTCTTCTCAGAATAAGAATGGTTTAGGGTTGTTTCTTAATCAGAGTGACTAAGAAATAATTATACTAATCTAATCAACTCGGTAACTGATACTATCACCCATATTCTAAGACGTTCCTCTAAAACTTACTCGACTCAGAACGGCCTCGAAAACACCTTCAAAATTGTATTCTTAGTCGCAATGTCGAATGAACTTTGAGGTTCCTCGACGGAGTCATTGCGTCATAATTAGAATTATCTGCATCGCGCAAATAACGCCGCGGTAAATAATTGTAAGAATTATCGTAAGCATATTCGATAAAGTCTTCAAAATTCATTTTTATTTAATACGAACTTTGACACTTCCTTCCTTAAGGTAGGTTCCGAGGTACCTTGAGTTTGGCGGATGATTCCTTACCTCGACTGAGGAAAATTCTCGAGTAGAGGACGTTTATGTCAACTATAACTACCGATGGTAGTGAGAAAGACTGAGTCGAGGTGGAGTCGAGTCGAGTAAGTTTTGGAGGGACGTCTTAGAATATGGCCTTTGGCTTATTGAATGCACTTAAAAAAATACTGCCTTGTTGGTCTAGTGGTCGTAAACGCGACCGCTGAGGTCCTGGGTTCGATCCCCAGGTCGGGCATTGTTATTGGGTTTTACCATTATAAAATACAAAGTAGCAGCTCGGAGTCTGGATTTGTATCCGGTTAATGGCAATAGGCTCGCCCCCTTTACATGGGACTTAAACGTAACTGGCGAGGGTGTACTAAAAACACCTCTGCCGAACCCTTCTGGGAATAAAAGGCGTGATGTTATGTTAACAAAAAAACACAGATAACAACTTGTTACTGTTTAATTGCATTTATCAAGTCGATTACTGTATCCGTATCTTCTCCGACTCGCTACCATATACTTCAGATAAGGGAATGTTGAAAAATAATGCACTGATGTAAGACAGAATTAATTTTAGGTATAACTTATTTTGTAGTTTTGTACCGTTGTGACCGTCGGACTACCAAGTTATATATAGGTTTCGAGTTCGCACCCAAGGCACGCACCTCTGAATTTTCGGATTCATGTGCGTATTGTATAATTAACACTTGTTTATAAACGGTGAAGGAAAACGTCGTGAGGAAACCGGTATGCCTGAGAGATATTTCTCGACGGCATGTGAAGCCAAGTCAGAGGCCCATGGGTGACATAAACTCGGACACCAGGTTAGTCACTAACCACACGAAAAAGAAGATATCAGGCCAAAATAGCGACAAAGTTGTCCCTAAAACGGTAGACGGCACCGCGGTAGACCACGCACAAGATGGCGCGACGAATTACGCGATTCACACACTGCACCGCATCACGCAGCGTAGCGCGGGGGTGCGTGTTCTTACGTTGTTTGCAAGTATTTGTGTTTGTATAGAAAACACGCGTAGTGCAACATATGGAAAATGCATTCACGCGCAGTGCCCCGCAGCGTAACGCGGGGCAGTGTGTGTTTCACCTTAGAGGCTTTCAGCAAGGAATGGTGACAAACGGCCAATAACAGAGGCCGGTGGCAGAAATAGGGAGAGGGCTTTGTCAAACATTGGGACATCATAAGCTAAACAAAATCTATACTAATATTATTTAAATATTTACTAATATTATAAAGCTGAAGAGTTTGTTTGTTTGAACGTGCTAATCTCAGGAACTACTGGTTGGAATTGAAAAAATCTTTATGTGTTGGATAGTCCATTTATCGAGGAAGGTATACAATTTATATAGGCTATACAACATCACGCTACGACCAATAGGAGCGGAGCATAAATGAAAAATGTTGCAAAAACGGGAAAAATGTCCACCTGTGCGAAGCCGGGACGGGCCGCTAGTAATATAGAAAAAAATATATCAAGCTTGAGACCACAAAAGTACATTCAAGCATTTTATCAAAATCTGCTTACACCGCTTAATACATAGGTGTTATATTATGTGCATAATGTAACTTTAGTCATATTAAGTACACGTGGCGCCAACAATAGTAGACAGCACCTCACGTCTGCGCACACAATACCCGCTACCAGTTAGCTATGAATATTATAAACATGGCGCACTCACTCGTATTGTTATCACTCACTCAATGCTTGTGTCATTCCATTTTCCTCTGTACAAATAGGAATGTTAATTTTATTAATATTTAAACGTACGTTTGTCTTTGTTAATTACCCTGAAGAGTCCTTCGCTTTTTAATAAATAGTGAGACTGAAATTCTAAGATCTGTTCTACCTAGCCTTTTCCCAACTATGTTGGGGTCAGCTTCCAGTCTAACCAGATGCGGCTGAATACCAGTATTATCCACGAACCGCTAAAATTCTGAGTAGGTACTAAGTAGTATTTCGTTCTATACTCCACCAAGAATCGGCAATAATATTGACAAGCATATCAATTTGGGACCCAGTGCTTATCAGCAAGCACATTGGTTCACCCGCGCGACGGCGCAACGAGTATTCCCAAGGAGGGTTGATATCAGGCAGGCGGCCGGTCATAAAACAATAAGCCAAGACCTCTAACAACATGGATTTAAGAAATACATGTTGTGCCGACCCCACCTAGTGTGGGATAAGGGCAGGAAGAAGAAGAAGAAGTAGTAGTATTTCGTTCTTAACTAATCCGGGCTCCGATATGACACTGCCAAATATTTGAGAATGTACCCCATCAAATCCACATTATGTTAATATCTGCTATCACTTCTCATAATCATTTCTCTCATCTTCCTTCCAGCATCATGTGCTTCTGCCCTCGGCCCTGGCGACGGTGCCCCGTGGGGTCTTGTGGTGAACTGCGCGGGCGAGACCCGAGTGGGCCAGACCGAGGCCGTGTACTCCGAGGGCATCTTCACGCTCAGCACCAACGTGGCCAAACAGTGCGCAAAGCAGCAGGTGCCGCGGCTCGTTGAGATATCGAGCGGGCAAATGTGTAGCAGTGACAAGGTGGGTCAATTTTAATGATTGTCATTGTTCGATCTTTACCTCCAAATATCTGGGCAACGTAGAGCACCATATTGCAGACATTTTTTTGTTTAAGTGTTCTACCCATGTATATAAGTATGAAAGTAAGACGCAAATTTGAAAAAAAAAATGGCTGCTAAGTACCTATGCCACAAAGATTATATCCCCTTAAGTAAGGCTGACTCTTAGGCGCTTCTTAGGCCCGTATTAATAAACAACTTTCAAAATGGTGGCCTAGTAACTGATAGGCGCTGCCATAGTATTTGAAACCATTTTTTTAAATCTGCAATTCATATAAAAGAAAGAAAGAAAAGTTATTTATTCGCGCCAAAATGACACACAAAATAAAATATAAGTAAACAAAACTGAAAAGAAACTTGGGACCGACACTTACAGCACTTTCAAGTGAGAGTTGTTTATGAATACAAGCTTAGAGTTAGTCTTTCTTCATTCGATTTCTTCGTATTATTTGTTGCTAACTCTTACTTGAGGATTCCCTTTGAGCGTTGACCCTCAAAGGGAATCCTCAAGTAAGCTCCCGTACCCTTGAGGGTACGGGAGCCTAATGCAAAAAATGAGTCCTGTGACTGGAAATTTGAAATGTTGATTCTTTGTTGCTATATAAATTACTAGCTGTGTCCTCACGGCTCCGCTCTCTCGTAAGAAGTTTTATTCCAATAATAAATATAGCCTATGTTACTCAGTGATAATGTAGCTTTCTAATGGCAAAAGAATTTTTGAACTCTGTCCAGTAGTTTTTAAGTTTATTCGTTACATACAAAAATACAAATCTTTCCTCTTTATAATATTATATTAGTATAGATGAGCACATGGTAACAAAGAAGTTATAACATACTATACATTAAATAACGATGTTTAACATCCTCATAAAATTAATTACATAGGTCTACTTACGTCCCTAAATTAATATTGTTACCGCTCCAAAATTAATTTCATATAAAAGCAAACATGGAGTAACAATATAGTTAATCAATTCGGTACTTATCGCTAAGTGATAATTACTCCAAAGTTCCGGCCGTGGTCGTAAAACTCGTCCTCTGGCGACATTGTTGCGATAACGCCAGAACCGCCTGCTTTAGACTTCTTGAAATGTGAACGAAGACTTGGACCGCGTGTGTAGTCGCTGGCACGTAACTTGGTAAGAATAGAGAAGAAAATTCCTCTGCTTTCTTTCTTTGTTCTAAGCAGAAATGTTTAAAAATAATTTATGGCAATAACCATATATTTACGACCTACTCTGCAAGCACTCGGTTGAACGCTGACTTTTTTAAAAGTGCATAGTGCTTATTGTACTTTATATATGTACAAGGTTAGTCGGAAAGGGGGTACTAAGCGGAAAGGGTATTAAAGTACCCATAAGAATAGATAACTTTTGTTCTTCAACTTTCCCAAAAAGTCATTAGTTTAAGAGAAATAGCTGTTCAAAGATTTCATAAGAAATATGCTAAATTCTATCTATCCTCAGCTATGATATATTTTAGGTTAGTTAGGTAGTTAGTTTAGGTTAGGTAGTTCATATTTTAGGTCATATTTGGGATGGGGCACGCCGCAATAGCGGCGGTAAGACCCGTGATGGAGGAGTGGCTGGAGAGGCGTCACGGCGCCCTCAGCTTTCGGCTGACGCAGGTACTCTCGGGACATGGCTGTTTCGGGAAGTACCTGTGTCGTATAGGCCGGGAGCAGATGCCTGGTTGTCACCACTGCGACTACCCCGAGGACACGGCGCTGCACACTTTGCAGGCGTGTCCAGCATTGGGGTCGCAGCGCGGCGAACTAGTCGCGGCGATCGGCGGTGAGCTCTCGCTGCCGGCCATGGTTCTGTCCATGGTCGGGAGCGAGACTGCGTGGGAAGCCATCGCTTCTTTTTGCGAGGAGGTGATGGCGACCAAGGAGGTAGCGGAGAGGGAGAGGGAAGCCGCTTCTTCTCTCCCTTCTCGAGTTAGACGCACCGGGTGCCGGAGGGCGCGTTACGATCTCCGGCCACCCTAGTAAGTGGCCTGCGGGCGGCACAAATTAAAAAACATTTTGCATGGTTTTTTATTTTATCCGAATTTGATTTTTTTACAGTTTCTTTTAATCAATCATCAGTGATACATTAAGTGGCCCGCGGCTTAGTACCCCCTTTCCGACTACCCTTGTAAATGTATTATTTTCTATCGTGCTTGTTAGTGATCCTAAGATTTCTACTATTGTTTGTGTTTTTACCCGTGGAAACCTATAATTGGCTCTATGTTTCATACTCAATTGTTATTCATCTATTATAACTGTTGGTTCTCATATAAATAAATAAATAATAATGACAAGCAATAAAAGTGACCATTTTTTTGTTGCACTAAGTGTACATGCGCAAACTTACTCCCACTACGACAAAACCTTGCCAAATTACGTGCCGGCGACTATACAGAGTGTTAACGAAATTATGTAATTTCTTCAAACCTCGTGATGTACTGCTGACATGGATTAACACTGCATGGGATACTTTTGGATTCAATAAAAAAAAAAAACAAGAAGTTAACATGTGTTCTTAACGTGAGGCATTTTAGCGCCCCGAGTTAAATGACCGCGCGGCGAACTATACCGCGCAATTCGGTCGGGGCGCTAAAATGGCTCACGTTAAGAACATCGTGTTTACTTCTCGATTTTTATTTTATTAATTCCCTTGCTGGGTTAATCTATGTCAGCAGTACATCACGAGGTTTGAAGGAATTACATGATTTCGTTTACATCCTGTATAATTTTGTCCATGAGTATTTCAAAATTTAATACTTACATCATCTTATGTTTTCTCGTGATATTTTTAACAGGACAACTAATGGGTTTTATCAGATGTATTTAGGTCTTCATACTGTACTAAAAACTCGGTTTCTGTTAAGAACTTGCAGCCTTGTTATGATCAGTTTCTTGCAAAACGTATCCTAGTAAATTTCTCGTTCGAATAGATCAGCCAATTGTCAATTAACTGTCGAAACCAATATCCGATATCAATCCAAAGTATATGGATTGATGTAGGTTTTAACATTACTTCTGTGGAAGAATGAGGAATGGTGTTCTCCCAAAGAAATGAGAGGATCTCCTTACCAGGCGGGTCATGTGCCTCGCGGGCTACTACTGTTGGGAAGTTGTATATCGCCGGTCGGCAGTGAAAACCACGTATGTGTAAAATACAAATTTTTAAAATAGGTATAACTGTCTCTGCAATAAAATGCGCGATCAAATGTTAATACAAGTTTGTCATCGTACTTCATAGATAGCTTAGAAGTATTTGAATTGAAAGTTTGTTGAACTAGTACGTGTATGACGAGTTTATCAATCTAAAGAACAAATAAAACGCTTTTGGAGAAAATTTTATACAGGATGTAAACGAAATGATGTAATTCCTTAATTAGGTCCCGACTTCTAGCTATCATCTCTATGCAGACGACTTGCAGTTATATCGTCACTTTAAAGTAGGGGACATCTCTGAAGCTGTTGATGCCATTAATAATGACCTTGAAAATATCAACAAGTGGGCTAAGTCCTTCGGACTCTTGGTTAACCCAGCTAAATCTCAAGCTCTCATTGTTGGTGGCAGATACATGTTTAACGTATTAGATCACCAGTCTCTCCCTCCAGTTGTGTACAGTTCTGTGCCTATAGTGTATTCCAAAAGTGTTAAAAATCTAGGAGTCTTTATAGATACTAACCTCTCTTGGGATGTTCATATTGCGCAGGTCAGCAGGAAGGTTTACTGCTCGTTTCAGTCTCTCAAACGTCTCCAGAAATTCTTACCATTTCAAACTAAGGTTACTCTTGCACAATCTCTTCTTCTGCCACTATTAGACTATGCTGATGTCTGTTTTCTTGACGCAAGGGAGGAACTTCTAAATAAACTCGAACGACTGCAGAACTTGTGTATCCGTTTTATTTTTGGTCTTCGAAAGTATGACCATGTGTCCGAATTTCGAACCAGGCTAAAGTGGTTACCAATTCGGCAGCGCCGAGATACTCATGTTCTATCTCTTCTTTTCTCTATTCTTCATAATTCTAACTCTCCTATATATCTTCGAGAACGCTTTGAGTATCTTGTCCCCAGGGGTAAACCTTGTCGCTCGGCTGCTTCTCTTTTGCTCCGTACTCCGCGACACACTTCCAGCCGTTATGATGGTTCTTTCACTATTCGTGCAGTGCGTCTTTGGAACTCTCTCCCACACTCAATTCGCGACAGTCCTTCTCTTAACGTTTTCAAGAGTAGAATTAGGAAGCATTACCTTTCTGAATGATTAATATGTAATATTATCTATGTAGGTTTATTATATGGTTTATATATATTTATGTATATATTTTCTTATTATACAAGGTTAGTCGGAAAGGGGGTACTAAGCCGAAAGGGTGTTAAAGTACCCATAATAAGGGATAACTTTTGTTCTACAACTTTCCCCAAAACTCGATAGTTTAAGAGAAATAGCTTTTCAAAGATTTCGTAAAAAATATGCTAAAATCCATCTGTCCATAGCTATGATCAGCTGTTTTTACAATTTATATCATATTTGGGGTCACGGATTAGAAAATTAATTTTCTGAATTCATAACTAAAGATTTGATTGATTTTTTTCTGAAAAAACTAAAATAAAAATCTTTTTACATGCAAATAAAAATTACCGAATTTTAAAATATTAACACTTGCTTTTAAATAGTCATCAGTGATACTTTAAGTGGCCCGCGGCTTAGTACCCCCTTTCCGACTAACCTTGTATATTAATTTAGGTATTTTATAGCATAAATAAGTTTAAAAATAAGACAATTGTACACTGGATTTTGCCCTCAACCACATAATCATTCTCTCTCTATCACTCAAAGGTTTGCTGGTAGAAAACTCATTTTTGAGTTAAGCTCGCCTTTGTACATAACTTCACTTAATTGTAATTTTATTCCTGTAATTTTTCTTGTGTACAATAAAGAATAAGAATAAGAATAATTCCTTCAAACCTTGTGATGTACCTACGGCTGACATAGATTTATCCTACATGTGATACTTTTGGATTCAATAAACAGAAAATTACAAAAAGTAAACATGTGTTCATAATGTGAGGCATTTTAGCGCCCCGATCGAATCGCGCGGCTATCGCTCGCCGCGCGGTCATTTAACTTGGGGCGCTAAAATGCCTCACGTTAATAACATATGCTTATTTTTTGTAACATTTTTTATTATTGAATCCAAAAATTTCCCGTGCCGTGTTAGTCTATATCAGCAGTATATAACGAGGTTTGAAGGAATTACATGATTTCGTTTACACCCTGTATACGAGGTTTTCACTGCCGTGAGTGACTTATGAATATTTTCTAGCCTCAAAAAGAAGACGGACCATCAGAACCATGGACCACCGAAGCTCGGATGAAGAGCAAAGTGGAACAAGAACTGAAGAATATGGAGGCAGAGCTCAACTATACCATCATCAGACCAGCCATCGTGTACGGCATTGGAGATAGGAGGAGTTTGAGTAAGTTGGTTTGTTTTAATTCGCTTCACTTCATATATTTGTTTGTTTGTTTGATTCAAATCTTGCGACAGATATTTCAACTACTTCTGCTAAACCAATTCTCCTGAAACTTTGCACACAAATTCAATTCGCATGACAATACAACATTATAATAATTTCAACCTTCAATCCTCAAAACTAGGTATAGGTCAACCAGAATCTCATGGCATTAAAAATTAATAACAAATAGTGGTTTTCATATGGCAATGTCAACATGTCACTTGTCAAAACGAGTATGACTGTAGTTGATACATTTTCCAGTTCTGATTAATGTTTTATTGTTCAAACATTTTTAATAAACATACTTGTTTTAACAAGGTTTCCTTTTCCATTACAATAAAATTGCAAAAAACCATATATCAACATATCATTTTGGGACCCAGTGCATAATAACAGCAAGCACATTGGGTCACATAAAACAATAAGCCAAAACCTCTAACAACATGGATTTATGAAATACATGTTGTGCTGACCCCGTCTAGTGTGGGATAAGGGCAGGTAGAAGATGAAGAAGAAATTAAAGAAAAAAATTACAAGTATCAAGACTTTTTATTCAAATTACCCTTGTGCTACCCACAAAAAAGTTTAATTTCCCTATTTGCCATCAGATTCTGGTAGACCTATACTGTAAGATAAAACTGTTTAACTTAAAAATTTTATGAAGGAGTTATAATTATTATTAAACTTCAAATCTTATTCATCCTAGGGCTAGATTATTCCCTCAGCCGCTGATTCTTTTCCAGTTCTGTTGAAGTTTTTTTGGAAGACGTTGACCCACCCCACGATTTGTCCTGTATCGTAGATATTACAGACATAAATCTTCACGTGCACAAACACCCAGACCAGGAATATTTATTTGTACGCCATACAAATACTTGTTTCGTGCGAGAATCAAACCTGCGACCCATAGGCGCAGAAGCTAATAACAACATAATTCCCAATTCAGTCTTTGGCGCGGACTAGGTTGCTCCGAAGTGACCCCATGGCATGCAGATTTCCGTTTTCTTTATAAAAAGCTCTGCGTTTGGTCTTCGAAATTTAAAAATAAAAAAACAAATAAAAGGTCATTAAATTAAGTAATTACATCTTACCACATTTCTCAAATTTCGAAAAACAAAAAAATTTGCTTTTTAGTAGCCATTCCACCAATTCGCACTAAGCGCTTCCAAACATCCTTCATAATGCGCACTGCAAAAGAGTGGAACTCACTACCTGCGTCTGTGTTCCCGAACGCATACAACCTGAATCTCTTCAAAGTTAGAGTTAACAGGCTTCTTCTGGGTAAGCTCACTCCATCGTAGACTTAGTCTCTGTCTCCTCTGACCTAGACTAGAGTCAAGAGCAAACCCAATTCAAATAAAAAAAAGAAAAAATAAAGAATAAAAACTAGATAACATTGAACCGTCGTCGCCGATTGATTACGGTTTTAATTCATTTTGTTGTACGTCTTCTAATTAATCCATAATGCAGGTAAGTGGATTATTACGGACAATTAAACATTCACCGTAATCCAATTTACTTACCGGTACATATATTTACGGTTCTTTTTGCTTGTCGGTGAGATTGTACTTGCTAATGCGTGTACTTATCTTTTTTTAATACTGCACCATAATGAATGATTTAAACATAACTTCTATTAATGCATTCAGCCTATCGCAATCCAGTGCTGGATGAAACATAATCAGCCCATTACTGTCAAACTGCTGGGCAAAAGCTTCCTCTCAGAATGAGAAGAGATTTTATGGATGGATAAAAACGTCTCCTTAAATGGAAAACAAAGGCCCATAGTCAGCAATGCTGGCGAAATCGTTTGGTGGCAGTAGAACTTTGTACAAGTGTCAAAATTGAACTCGAAGAACAAAAAATATTTAGAACATCGATGTTACAAAAGACATCCTCCAAAAAAGCCCATCCTTTACGTCCCAGCTATTCCCGCAAGCAAGTTGAATGTTTATTCCACCCTTTGCCGCTCGTCAGGGCCGCTAGATAGAGTGGGTGTAGCCAAGGATTTTGGGCAGCACCCAAGTTAAGTAGCTAATTTGATAAGTAAACCTATTAGTAAACAAAACCCTCTCCAGAATAAAATCCTGGCCAATTACTGGAAAGGTTTAGCATGCGCAGGCTTGGTTTATGCTTGTAAAATCAAAATACAATGAATTTTCTTCTTAGGGCCCATTTATGGAGACGCGGAGCGTGTTATGGGGCGTAACTACGCGATCAAACTTCGGCTGCTATGTTTTCATATCGGCAAAACGCGACGTAATTTCAGCCTAGTACGTCAGGGGTGATTGAAAAAGTATTGCAGGTGTAATCACACCGATTTTGCGCGTATTTTCGGCATACAATGGGGAAGGCAACGCAAAACTAAAGCAGATGGCAGCACCTCTATATTTAGTTATTTCCACCAATCAGAACCATCAGGTCAATAATGTCAAACACATTGCAACCAATAAGATTGCAGTGGAACAATCGAAAGTGGCGCCATTAGTTCCACAGTTGCCTACCAAACATTGACGATATATTCGAGCGGTTATGGAGATCTGTTTTGCCGCGCGTATTTTTGAGTTGTAGTTGTATGTATGACTACTTGACGGAAAACGGAAACACGAGGCCGTACATTCTATCATCATACTAACCACTTCTAATCTCCACAGCTCCCCGCCTCCTCTACGGCGGTATCTACAAGCATCTGAACGAGACGATGAAGCTCCTGTGGACGGCTGAACTTAAGATGAACACGGTCCACGTTCGAGACCTGTGTCGAGCTGTCTGGACGCTGGGCAGGAAGCCGGAAGCCAACAAACAGACCTACAACGTGGTGGACGAAGCTAATAGCACCCAGGGCTCCCTGGCGGAGTTAGTTGCCGATATATTCAGGATTAATCACGATTATTATGGCACTGCTATTTCTACGCTCGCTAAGGTAATTTTGAGTTTTGTTGAATGCTTATATTAATATTTTTTTACATAACATAATATCTCGCCTGCATTCCCCGAAGGGTTGGGCAGAGGTGTATAGTAACACACTCATTTCGCCGTAATATTTAAGTCCCATGTAATAGGGGGCGAGCCTATTGCCATCAACTGGGCACAAATCCAAACTCCAGGCTGCTACTGAGGAATTCCACACGGAAAAACCCAATAATACTTTGCCCGACCTGGGCATCGAACCCAGGACCTCACGATCAGCAGTCGCGCTTACCACCACTAGACCAACGAGGCAGTTATAGTTATATGTTTTATTAATAAAAACATTTCTATGTAAAATTAAATACATTTCAAAAAAGTAATATTTTGTTACGCGGTAACACCTTGGTTTTTACCCATGCAATGTGACTGAACACGCTTACCTAATACCTAACCTAAACCATAAAACCCGATATGCATTTTATTGTAGGAACAAGGCCTTGTTTCGAGAATCGACAGTAGCAAAAACGCCTCGATTAGATTTTTTATTATTCAGCCATGACCAATCATCCCACTGTAGGGCAAAGGCCTCTCTACCTTCCTTCCACTCCTCTCAGTTTAAGGTTTACTACGGCCAATCCTTCCAATAAGTCTAGCTCGTCCCGCTATCGATTTTAATAATATAAAAAATAATAATCAAAAAACAAACATCATCTCTATTTTCAGAACGACATAGCCTCCGTAGCCGAGGAAGCGAACGACAAGCACCTTACAGCTTGGGCCTCTATATGCCGCAAGTACTCTCTGTCGCACACCCCGCTGGAGCCGTCAGCCGGCGCAGAGTTACTGCTCAACAAGCATCTGTGTCTGGACGGCAGCAAGACGAGACAGCTGCTGCAGCTCGACGTACCCACGCCCACTGCTGATAAACTGCGAGAGGTGAGATCTCTACTGTATCAGGGTATAACATAACATCACGCCTTACATTCCCCGAAGGGTTCGGCAGAGGTGTTTTTAGTACAACCTCGTTTCGCCAATTAAGTTTAAATCCCATGTAATAGAGGGCGAGCCTATCACCATTAACCGGGCACAAATCCAGGTTGCTACTGAGAAATTTCTAACGGAAAATCCCAATAACACTTAGCCCGACCTGGGGGTCGAACCCAGGACCCCATGCTCAGCACTCGCGCTTGCGACCACTACACCAACAAGGCAGTCAGTGCAGTGTATCAGGATATAACCCCAAACAATGGTAGACAGGCCTCTTACCAAATAAAAGGTTTTGTTCATAACGTAAGTACGGTTCCGTTGGCTTACCGCAACATGTTTCAGAAACACGTAGGTAGATTCTTGCTTCTGACAGTGTTTATAAATAAAAGGTTTTAATTCAGTTTATAGCAGTTGATAGCCTAGTGGTGTGACCGTCGGACTGCCAAGTCATAGGTCTCCAGTTCGAACCTAAGGCACGCACCTCTGACTTTTCGGATTCATGTGTGTATTGTATAATTATCACTTGCTTAAAAACGGTGAAGGAAAACATCGTGAGGAAACCGGCATGTCTGAGACATATTTCTCGGCGGCATGTAAAGCCAAGTCAGAGGCCCATGGGCGGCATAAACTCTGACATCAGGTTAGTCACTAACCACATGAAAAGAAGAAGATTACTAATAATCTTTAGAAAAACAATTAATCCTTAATATTTTCTGTCCACAGGTGCTGGAAGACTATGCTTCTATGAATCTCTTCCCGAAGGAGCTCCTCCTATGACCTAACAAGTAAAATATTTTTATATTAACGGCCATTTAAAAAAAAAATACGAAAATTTTGAAAAAAATGCACCTTATATTACGTTTCCGCTTGCATCGGCGATTATTTTGCGATATTCGGTCACTAGTACTTATCTCATTCAACATAAAATAGTAAAGTGTATTAGAACTACAATAATATTATATAATAGTGGATATTCACCCAAGAAATGTCATTGCTGTGTCATTTCAGATGAAAAAAGGATCTCACATTAGTTGATTCCTTTTTCAGGCCCAAGCCACATCTGACTGAAGATACGTCGCCGATATTCCGTCGCGTAATTTACTCGAGGAATTTTAGTAACGCATCTTCGGTCAAATGTGTACGGTGTGAGATTTTTATATGGTATTATGTGTAGGGAACCATTCAAGTATTACGTAAGCACCAAAGGGGGGGTGTCTTTGCTTAGCTTATTTTTGATGACATGGGGGACGGGGAGGTATGGATGGTGATTACGTCAGCAATATTTGTTTATTTACTTATTTTTCTAGAGTTGCAAATTTCTGCTCATGAATAACAATAAAGAAACCTGAACAGATTTAAAAATATATATACCAATGTTTACGTAAGCATAGGAGGAGTTCAGAGCTTTGCTTACTTTTGCTGACAGGGGGGAGGGGAGGGTATAAAGTTACTAAAATTCTGCTTACATAATACTTGAATGGCCCCTAGGCGGAAGATCGGCGACGTATCTTCCGTCAGATGTGACTTGGCCCTAATCTTCAATGTTTTACCGCAACCCAATATAGTAGTGTTCAGTGTATAAATGTCAATAGATCAATGTGGCCGACAATGTATGTGCTTATCGCTTTCAAAATCATACAAACATTATTTTTAGCAAATATCTGTAAGCAATGTTCGTTTTCAACATTTTTTTGATTCATATTTTTAATGCAACACTGTGATAACAAGTGAGACGTTTTGAGAACAAAAGAAAACTTTTCCGAAAAGTATTTTTTATAAAAATTGTGACAATAACTTTTTAAAAGACATTTGAAATTCTAACCATAATCTATCTAGTAAGGAATCGAAGACTGTGAATACCAAAAAGCAATGCCTATCATTTTGCTTTTTCGTTCAAAAAAAATTTCATACTTCGAAATTCTGCATTTACTGTTCCATCCAATGTGAATTGAAATAGTTTTTATATATTTCGTATTACGAGTAAAAGGCTCAACTTAGCGTAGTACTTAAAAGTATTCCTTTTAATTCAATAATGGTGCAAAATTATTTAGTTTTAAAATATATTCTTTGTACTCTCATATAATAATTTTACGAATCATATTTTTTTGATACACTATATTTTATAAGAAGTTTAGGCGTTACCTGTAATTAAGAAAATTATTTTAATAAAGTCTTACAAGATCTTCTAACTGGACCGGGCTTACCTCTGCCGATCGAGTCTTCACTATATTTAAGTAATAACACCCATTCAGCCTAATTGGTATTATGGTCTCTTTTCCGCGACAATTTAGACCAGATTAAGCACGGATTTCGTGGAACTCCGATACCGTTACCAGTTGGAGATTAACTACGATAACATAGCGCGCCATTCCAAATTACTGTTTCAATGTGTGTAGTCACATCCTTACGAAAGGGTTTGTATGTAGTTGTAAGTATACGTACGGCCGTGTCAGTACGCACACATGCGTTGTGAGGCTTGATGGCGCTTCGTAAATACTTTCAAACCTTTTGAATTTTGGAGGGACGCGCCACTTTATCGTAGTTAATCTCTAAACGGAGTTTAAGAACAGTTCGCAGTTTTAGCAAATTTTAATGGCACTAACAAAATAAAGAATTTACAAGAAATCGTATAAATATTCTGTATACAGTAGAATATAAGGTCTAACCTTAAAGAAAAGTTTTAAAACTGGTGTTAAATTAAATAAAAATGTGTTCCGTTGGCGTCAGTGGGGCCAATGGGGGATACATCGAATTTCCCTATAAATGTACACAATAACACAACACAGAGTTGCAACTGTATCGTTTAAATTCGTCTAAACCCGCTTTTAAGTGTGCTTCAGTCCCGAAACAAGGTTTCTATGTATATTGCGTAAGATAAGCCTAGTTTAAGTCGAAGTCATGATTATAACGTTAAGAGCTTAAATTGTGCTTGTTGGCCTATCACTTTGCATTACTTTTTTGCTAATAAAGAACGTAATCATTGTTTAGGCTAAGTTTAAAAGCGCTTGCCGCGTATTTGTCTCGCTTGATACTAAAAAAACGCGCTATACTACAGTGAGAAAGACAGCGTTGAGTGCTATCTCGTGCGGTCTCGTACTATCTCGTACTACCGCGTGCGGTCTAACGCTGTCTTTCTCTCTCTATTAAATGACGTTTCTGAGCGACAGAAAAGGATAGAGCATGAAAAAACGCGATTCCGTGCTGACAGAAGTAGATCAAGCGTTCAAAGTTGTAGGAACAAAACGTGCGCCAGCGCTTATAGTCTAACTAAACGAACCCTTAGTCATGTTATAGTCAAGTTGCTGTAAGATTTATGAAATCATATTGTAATTTTGAATATGTTTTAAAACTATGGGTGTCATAGAATGTAATCCATGCTTGTCAATACATTTAAATAGTTTATTTTAATTACTGTAGTAACATTATATTGCGACGAAAATCATTTACT
Source organism: Amphipyra berbera (assembly GCA_910594945.2). NCBI lineage: Eukaryota > Metazoa > Arthropoda > Insecta > Lepidoptera > Noctuidae > Amphipyra > Amphipyra berbera. The sequence continues at coordinate 14,245,736 of OU343128.1, read as the reverse complement.
CTTATTGTTTAGCATTTTTTTTCTATTCAATGTATGGAAGTAATGCAAGAGTTTTTTTGATTAAAAATTATGGAGAGCTTTGTATTATTTTACTTTCTACTTGTATCGTCAATTGTGTAATAAATACTTTATACGTATAGAACAGATTTTTATTTTAGCGAGTACATCCGTGACTTGCTAGAGCTCTGCCTCATTAGTGCGTTGCGTTGCGTCGTCGCAGTGTCACGCTGCGTCGTTTTCCATATATTTTAAATGACATGCCACATTACATTAAAGCGTAGCGTCGTCGCACGCGACGTTTCAACGGATCGGCGGACGAGAGACGAAGCGGGGGGAGGGTGATGCACTGCGCTGTCGGAGCTCCGGTGCGACGACGGACAGTGTTCCACTGCTAGAGGTGCGTGCATCGTCCTCTTGCGCTGCGACGTCGTGCGTCGTCGCAACTCAGGTGTGGCATACAATGCGTTGATCCGTTGCGACGACGCAACGCAACGCACTAATAAGGCATCGCCCTTAGACCCGTGGGCGACGAGAGAAAATAATAGACACAAATATTTCAACTTATTATATTCAAGTCCAAACTTTACAACAACCTACGAACGAATAGACAAAAATAATACTGCAGCGAACAGTATGAAAATACAAATATTGCACATATACCGTAAAAACCTACACAAATATAAGCTGCATGAAACAAACCGATGGCAGCAAAGTAGATACGGACATCTACATTTTTGCGAAAATGTTTTTTTTTACAAAAATGAACTTATATCAACCCTATCTACAAGTCTGTATTAAAATGAATTCAAATTTTAAAATAATGAAGAAATTCTAGCACGTAAATGAAGACATCTACACTCGATTTTTTACCTTTTAACCGCTCGAGTCGCATTTCTGCGACAAATATTTCCGTGCCCCTACCGCGCGTGTCGTATTTCTGCAACAGAGAACATGCATGGTTTTTTTGCTCTATTTTCGTCCTATGAACTGCGTGGTTCAACTAAAACGATTATTCAATAGAGATATGATTCACAACAATTACTTACAATTGTTTCATAGCTCTAAGTATTGAAAAACCTTAATATTTATTGTAGGTATTATTTTATCGATTCGTAGTCGCGCGCGAGGGGCACGGCAATTGATATATAGCCACGCGCTTAAAAGTTAAAAAAAATATCACAGCAAAATGGCCACTATTTTTTTCTAAATGTTCTCTCCTGTCAATTTGCGATTTTGTAGATGTCTTCTTTAGCACCAACATGCTTTGTGATAAGAAACATATATATATACATATAAGGTGGCCACCCGTCCCATTTTCAGTCACCTTTTTAGCTGTGTCCTGTATTTTAACAACAATATCGACGCTCGGCAGTGAAGACCTCGTAAATAAAATTTTCTTCAAAAGAGTTCTATTTGTTGTTTAGATTTATAAACTCGTCATACACGTACTAGTTCAACAAACTTTCAATTCAAGTACTTCTAAGTTATCTATGACATACGATGATAAACTCATATTAACATTTGATCGGTAATTTTTTTTGAAGGAGCTGTTATTTCCGTCTCTTTTAAAAATTTGTATTTTACACATACGTGGTTTTCACTGCCGACCGACGATATACGGGCTCCTACATGGTGATTTTGTTAAGGATTATATGCAATACCATAACCATGGTGTCCTGTATTTCTACCCTTAATCCTCAAACCATAAATGTACTGTAAAATGAGCATGTAGTTTTGGTCATCCTATTTGTAACAGATGTTTGTCGAATTTAGATAGTGTGCGTATATTGTTAACGTAATGGTGCGTCCAGACCTGACGAACGCGCCGCGAATGCGCCGCTCGCGCGCAGCGCGCGAGCCGTTCGCGAGCGGCGCGCGGAGCTTTGCACGAACATGAAATACACGCGCGCAGCTCGCGAGCGGCGCATTCGCGGCGCGTTCGTCAGGTCTGGACGCACCATAACATCGCACAGCTCACATGCAACTTGTTTACGTTTTCAATAAACATGAACAGAGTATCGAAAAAGTCAGTAGCAGTAAATCATAGCAGTTCAACTCTGCTCATCATTCTTTAAGTACAACTTTTATTATGGGACCACAACTAAAACAGTGAAAAAAAACTGCTGGTCCATACAAAATAATCAATGTTGCTCAAGAAAATGTATGGAACATCGGTTTTATTTTTGATGTGGAACATCTAATGCGGTGGTACGGTTGTTGCGTGGCGACGCTCGCGATGGCAGACCTTCGTTACTCGTCGGCTCCCTTCGGTTTCATTCGGCCAGTTTTTTTTTACTAATTAAGTTTCTATGTTTCACATCTGTCAGGTATCCCGCGTCGGATTCATTGTTTTTCACGTCTTCAGTGTTGACCCAATAGTAAAACAGAACATGAGATGTACAGAATGATGAGCAGAGATTATGGTTTTCGGCTGTAAGACTAAAGTCTTGGTGTATAAATAAATAAATAATGAAAGGTTGTTATATTTGGTGCAACTTACCAATGTAGATGCTCTAAGCTTTAGAAACTTGAAACATATTTTTTATGTCATGTTTTGGCAAATAAGTTAAAACCAGCCAGATGATAACTGGTGACCACCGATTATATATACAACTACAAACCCAACGGATTACTGATGCGTTGTCAACCCTGAGACAAAGTTGAAAAATCTCAAAGGCTTTTGATTTAATCGGCACTCACATCGAAACGGCAATGCTGCGTGATAGTAGAAATAGATATGGTGGTAGTAGGTCCTTCCCCGGACAAACTCATTTACTAGGAAGTCTACTAGTAAAGCTGTAAGATAAATTATAAAGACTTATAGCAAATACAACCTGTTTTATTGGTTCAGTTTGGTATCACATTTATCATCATTGTGGTTCTTGACTAGAGTTGTAAAGCGACCGTCACGTGTGGCCACGCAGATTGGGCATTTTTTTAACGTGACCGGGCATTTTTGGTCATTTATTGTCAGGATCGTTTAGATGAATTGGACGTAGTTATGCAAACTAGAACCATACCACACTTTGCGTGAAATTGAGTTATGTATGTAGATAGACTGTGTATGGTGTATAACATCTCCTCAGAAAAAAACCTGGCCGATATAGCAAGCCATAAAGCAAAAAAAAAGGAGCCGTCTTAGGTACCAACCCTATTTTTTTCTACAAGCCTTTAAAACAAAAACCTAATTATCTCGAAACTAATATGTTGTGGGTTAGTTCTAGTTTGCATAACTGCGTCCAATTTAAAAGTAACTGGATATTTTCATCGACAATACAGATAGATATTTAGAGTTAGAACAATAAAACAAACATAAACTCACGCCTTTTTCCCATGGGGGTAGGCAGAAACTATAGAACGCCACATGCTACGACTCTTACATACCCCTTTCGCTTCATCCACATTCATACATCTTGTCATACACGCACGCCGGTTGAGAATACTACGCACCTGACCTTTGTGAAGAACATCACCAATAACATCGATGTATGTCCTTCTAGGACGTCCTCTACCGGCGTTCCCATTAATATCCGCCTTATAAATTCCTTTTGTTAATCGCCGTTCACTCATTCTCTCAACATGGCCAAACCACCTAAGCATACTCCTTTCAATTTTTGTCACTACATCATCTTTTAAACCGCAACTTTGTCTAATCTAAGAACAATAAGAATGATAAATAAATTAGATCGCAAACTATGCAATGACTCTTTTGTTTTTATAAATGAATTGATTTTGTGTCACTTGTTTTGTTGCTCGCCCCCATTACATGGGACTTAAACATGAGGGTGTTACTATACATCTCTGCGCGACCCTTCGGAAAATACAGGCGTGATGGTATGTTATTTTGTGTCAAAAAACTGAAACCTATTGAAGTTTTGTATTTTTAAACATTAATCTGACCATCGCGACAATAAATGCCCGTTTCTGACCGAAATTTCTGACGTATAGCGTATGACTGTCACTTTACAACCCTAATCTTTACTCCAAGGCGCACGTCGACGCTTTTAAACTCTTACTGATAGAAGTTCCTGTATACAAGCGGAACTTTTAAAGTGGCAAGAGCATTAACTTGAGCTGTTGTGTAAAGAAGACATTTTAATTCAGAATAATATGGAAAATAAAATGGTATTTCGACAATTTAGCGAGAACTGTGAACGTTGCGTTTTAAAATATCATAACATTTTGTTGATGGCAACTCTCGTCAAAAATGTGAACTACAAAGTGATACAGCATTACAAAAATGAAATAGGACAACATTTAGAAGAAATATACACAGAATTATTTTACACGAATGTTACAGAACATTTTGAAATCAATGTAGAAGCTCATTTAAGCTGAAATGACACGCCCTACTATTTAATTAGTTGATTTAGATGTGTGAGTGTAAATATTTATAACAACACTTCATTTGTGTGGCAGCGTCGACTGTTCCGTGATAAATCCGACAACGCTCTCTGTATGGAGTAGCGCTGGCTCTTTGTATGGAACAAGATGTCCGCTCTCTCGCGCGTTCACACAATGATTATGACTAGTTAGACAACAAATCCGAAACAAAAGTTTGAGTCTAACCGACAACTGAATTACAATTCTGTTTTAATGTGTGTCGAGTCCATATTTTAAATTTGCTTGTGTGCGTAAATGGTAATGGGGCGCGTCATTTCAGCTTAGACGAGCTCTATTTATGTTATGTCCATACCTTCACACCTTAAGTCACTTTGAATGGGTAAGACAACGCAAAACGAAAGCAGATGGCAGCACTTCCATACTTAGTTATTTCAACCAATCAGAACCATCGGGCTGGTACTAGAATGTCAAATAGTAAAAGTGCTTTGGTACAATCGAAAGTGGTGCCATTAGTTCCAAAGTTGTCTACCTCATACGACAAACATTTCGCAACATTGTTGTTTTTGTCAAATAGCAACACTGAAGTGATGTATTGCCAACACTATAATTAAATAATAAGGCTTCAATCAAAGCTTACACCGAGAAAAATATCTAATACTTAGCTAACTAAAGTAGATTAATTTTACCTACCTAACCTGGTAAAATAAAATACGATGACTGTAAAAATCTTAACGTTTTGTTATAATAACGTGACGAATAGGACTTCAAATTATAATAACGTTAGATAAAATAAATTTAACTCAGAAGTTATCTCTGGTAGTGATGTACTATCCAGGACCAAATAAAAATAAAGACTAATCATGATAATTAAAGAATCTGAAAGTATATAGTTAAGTACATAAATATTGTTATTAAAATGTTGCTAAAACAAATAGTGAGTCCAAATCCTCCGTTTGGTATTCTAATATTATAATTTGCATAGGTTTCACAAATGTATTATATATTTCAGTTCCACAAGTTCTGAACATTAGACTAAGTTGTTGCAGTTTCATAAAAGACAGTCATTTTTAGCTAGCCTCGTCAAATAACAAATATATTTCAGCTAAACTCTCTTCCTAATACAAAGAACCTAGCATAAAAACAAGCTAATAAAAAATGTTATTATGGGCGCACGGTAGTGTACCGGCCAAGTGCGCAAGGCCAACGAAGTATTTCTTTTTAGCCTCCAGCATGCAATAACGCAACATATACAGAGAGAAATATCGGCGTCTCTTTCACGCAGCCGTGGTGGGCTTCGCGGTGAAGATACGCGCACGAGTTGGACGTCATCCCTGTGCGTTGTCACCCGCACCAACATGGCAGTAGTCAGTTAGGGGGACGATCACTACTTGTATCTGAAAAAAGTATTGGGATTTGATGATTTCGCCGCGTTATTGCGGGGGATTTATGACATAACGTTTAGTGTTGCCAATTAATGTCGATATTTCTTGTATTCGGACTATTCCTAGTTCCGAAGCTGCAGGTCCTTTTCCTTTACCTTTGACGTCTGCTCAGGCAAGACTACAAAAAATATTAGAAAGCAGCATGCCTTACTTCCAAAAATAAAATGGAGTCTCATTTAAGTAAAATTTAAGTACTATTATTTAACATTTAGAGTACTTTTCCCCCATGACCACATTTGGGACATCCGTCTTTAGATTATAATATCCATAACCTTTTTTCTGCCCAGTCGTTTTATTACGAAGCTTAACCCTTTATATGGCAGTGGCAATATGTTTGCCACCAACTTTTTTGGCAGATGTCGCGTAAGGCTCCTTGTTATATTTTTATTTTCAAACCTGGCTGTATGAAATTTTATTACAATTTTTTTTATAAAAATATATAAATTTCACTTAAAAAAAATTAAGATTTTTATTTATTAGGTATATAAAAAAAAATACCAAATTGTTTGTTATTTAGTTTTCCTAAAATCTTCTGCCTTATAAAGGATTAAGACAGGTTCAGACAGGTCGAATCGTTTTCAACAAATGACTTGATCAACAAAAGTTATAACGTTTTTGTTGCTTCAATTAGATTGAAAGTCTGTTCAGACGGCTCAAATCGCATGCGATTTGGCAGTTGATCAACTAGAATCTAATCGTGTGAACCTGGTATTAGAAACGGGCCCTAAATTCTATAAATATTGACATCAAAAACCACCTCACCCTTAGTTGATCCTTGTTGGGCCCCAGCAAGTGCCGCGGCTCAGGAAACTCGCAGTTATCCGAGCACTTGGAACAACGCTTACTGGTATTCGAAATAAACACTTGATTAAATTAAGACTGATTCGAGGAGATACCATAGTTTTGTTAGAATGAGGTATTTGAGGTGATGCGTTTAGTGTTTCCTTCATAATAGTTTTCAAATTAAGTTATTTAATTTACTATTATAATTGCGTTCCAAATATAACATAGATTTTACAAACGGTGAATAATATTTATCTGAGGAACAAGTTGGACGTTTTGACAGAATTTCTATGCGTAATCTGTCAAAACTTCAAATTTTTTCTCCAGACACATTGCAGTTATTCGCCGTTTGTAAAATCAACCTTAAGTAAAAATCTAATCTAATAATTCTTAGTAAAATGCTAAGATTTTACCTGCAATAGTAAAATGCTGCAATGCTCCAAATAGCGCATTAAATGTTTTTATAAATAAAATGTGTATTTATTGAGACTTGATAAATATTAGACAGTATGTAGAAAAGAAGAGAGCATTTCTCCTTGTGAGCATACTTGTTGCACGGTGTGTAGCCCGCCTTGTGACCCGCGGCGGGCGGCGGCGGCGCGGGCGACGGGGAGCGCGCGCGGGCTGCGACCCCCGCCGGCGCCGGCGTGTACAGCGGGGTGTTCAGCTCGTCGAAGTCCAACGCTCCGTCTATATTTAATACCCTGGGAAAGTCCATACTACTCTTAGTAAACCACTTTGGCCGTGACAGTTTGAAGCACAATTCCAAGATCTAAGTGCATAACATTTTATGGTAAGGAGCCATTCAAGTATTTCGTAAGCAGAATTTTAGTACCCACCCCCTTGTCAGCAAAAGTAAACACCAACCACCCCCCCCCCCCCTCCTATACTTACGTAAACATTGGTATTTTTTTTAAACAGAGCAGGTTTCTTTATTATTTATTCATAAGCAGCAGTGTTTAAGTCTACAAAAATAAGTAAATAAATAAAAATTGACGACGTAATCATCATCTAGACACTACCGTCCCCCATGCCATCAAAAATAAGGTAAGCAAAGACCCCCTCACCGGTTTCGTGCTTACGTAATACTTGACTGGCCCCTAAGCTTCAAAGTTATTGCATTCAAATAACCAAGTAAAACTTACCTATTTTGTGGTGAAAAGCGATGCACTCGTTCCACGACTGAGGACACGTGCTCGACTCCCTTCTGCACGCCCCACACCAGGATACCGATCTGATGAACATCACATCATGTTAAACTTCTTCTTTCTTTCGTATTGGCGTTTGGCTAGAAAACAGGCCAGACGGGCTCCGTTTTGCCTCTAAGACCCCTATTAGTAAACAATTCTCGACATTATGGCGCTGCCATAGAGCAGAATGTCAAACAATTGACAACGGTTTTTTTAAATCTACCTTTCAAGTGATAACAAAACGATACCAACGATCCCGAGCTCTGCAATAAAAATCGTTTATTAATGCGTGCCTAAATACTTATCTCATGGTTCATCGAGCAATACAACTTAAAGAATTAATTGTCCTGATACCAAAAAAATGTAATATGTCATTCAACACAAAGAAAAAGAAGCCTTATTTCAATGTCTATTAGGCTGATTTATAAAAGCAGCCAGTAATGCGTGAAGTAACAAACTTATTTGCTGAAAAATAACAATCAAGCTGGGATAGTTTTTAACCACATGAAGGTGAGATTTGAACATTTACTTGTATCAAAACATCGAGCTGCTCTATTGTGTCACCCTTTCACGAGCCGAAAAATGAGCACGACGCGCCGACGCTCGACGCTTTGTTACAATTAAATGCTCTAGCTAGTCTATACTCACTTTTTTATTGTGGTGACACAAACTATAATATGAAAGTGTCTGACCTTGACCCTGACATCAGGTTCCAGCTGCTCGGTCTCCCCGTACTGGTTCACGGTGTACTCGGGACAGTTCTGACACGTGATGGATATGCGAACCGTTCGGAGGACCACCTCTGGCACCTAAGAATTACACCACTTATGAAGTTTGCTATAAGATCCCTACAGACTTGGGTGGATTTTGCGATTAAAATACTGTATCCATCATCATATCGACATAGGCTACTACCATCGCTTTTTATAACGCAGCGTTCATAATATCGATAAATTAAAATCGGAAAGCAATTTGTAAAATTTTATCGATTTAATCGATCGACAAAATCCTGCCAAGTCTATAGGTATTTCCATGGACATGATACGGCGGAAAAAAAAAAGAAAAATAATTTCTCCTATTCCTACTCTGCCTTCACGCTTTTAGTGATGTTTTTTTTGTTTTACTTTATTGGAAACAGATCATAAATATTTTATTTGCTGAAGCATTTATCGTCTTACTGATACAGCTCTGATTATTCTAACTTCAAACGTATTTTGCTTATGTTTAAAAAATACCCACATTATATTATTTTTATACGTTATTATATCCTATGATTTTAATATCAAGATCAAATCGAATATATCGGCACCTCATTTAGTTTCGACTTCAATAAATTAAAACCTGACATACATACATACAATCGAACCAAATAATTGCTGAGCCACTATTCCTTATTACGAATACGGTAAAAACAAGATTTTTCTTCCTTCATATCAGCATATTATGATCTATATTCTCCTATATCCTCCTGCCACCCAGTATACTTTTGTACCAGCACTTTTTACACCTTTGTAATATACAAATATACAATAAAAATATTTTGTGTTAATTCCACGAAAACAGTTGATCAAGCCTGAATGCAGTATGCAGCACCGCCCTCCCGCCCGCAAATATATGCAAATGCAGAAGGTGCGATTGTTCGTGTCCAAGCGGTCGACGAGTCAACATCACCTGAGGATGCCCCGTGGAGGGGCGAAACACGTGTCGTATCGGTTTGTTTTGCTTGTGTGTTGCATGTTATTAATCGCACTTTCTGCATTTGCATATATTTGGGGGCGGGAGGGCGGTGCTGCATACTGCATTCAGGTTTGATCAACTGTTTTCGCGGAATTAACACTAAATATTTTTATTACATATTTGTAGGTCATGGTAAAGCCTGATTCCATCATTTACCTTTGTAATATAATAAATGGCGGAGTACTTTGCCCAACAGTGGGACAACACAAGGTAACAAAAAATACTTTGGTCTTTCAGGTCAGGGATGTTTTTATTACATTTTCGTAAGTTTCGTAATGTGTCCAGTAGACAGGAGGATATTGAAAGAATAAATAACTAAAAATAAATAACTAAAAATCATCCAAATTTCTTAACTGCTTGCGACATTAAAAATGTATCTCTGAAGTTCATCTTTACTCATAATAACGTCGGCACCACACAGTACCTGAACCCTAAACCACTATAATATTGTACCTAAGTAAAGGTGCTTTCAGACTTGTTCGATTTCGAGGATCAACCATTTCGATCAACCAAATTGGGCAAGTCAATTTGTACCAAATAATATGACAGTGAGAATTCTAACGGCAAAATTTAAAATAGCGGATGGTGGCTCAGCAATTATTTGTGATGACCGTACATACCCTCCCTTTGCCTCCGCGCGTTCGGGGGTAAAAAGGCTAGGGCAAGAAAACGAAATAAACTATTAATTACACATTTTTTGTTGACTTTACTATAAATACCTATAACTTATCGAAGATATTAAAAAGGGGTGCTCTTCGTCGTCGCACCATAAAAAAATGTATTATGAACAGAGTAGTTGATGGATGTGAACGATAAGGGAGTAATAGATAATGAGACGGCTGACAGGGAAGAATGGAAGAGGAAAACATATTGCGCCGCCTCCAAGTACCTTGGGACCTGGGCAGGAAGATGATGATGAACAGCGTGGTGGACTAAGACCTTAAGAGGAAACGCGGGCTGCAAAATATTAGTAATTTGAATAGGTTTTTGCAATCTATTTCCGTCCCACCCCTCCCGCAAACCTTCCCAATTGAGCGCGATAGAGACACCTGCATCTCGGACTGATTTCTCCTGTGCAATATTAGCGAAATCGTACGTTCGTATTTCCCTGTTTCCTTCTTCAAATCTGGACCGAATTTAATATTTTTTCTGTAATAATTTAAGAAAGACTGATTATGTCTGTATGTTTTTCTTTAATAATTTATATTCGTTAAATTTGTTTGCCAGATGTTTGAAAACGGTAAAACCGGCCGATATTTGTATAATTTAATTTCTAGTTCTTTTAATAATTAATTTATTGACAAAAACAAAACATAGGGACATAGTGGTGGTAGATATATCTCATATGGTAAAAAATATTTGCTCTAGTGACATTATCCAAAGAGTAAAGTGAGGAATACGTTTGGATGGACTAAATGGCGACCGCATTTCCTCCTAACGCTTCTCATTCTGTGAAGATGTCCGTGCTCAGTGGTGGGACAGTAATGGGTTAAATATGCTTTAAATGGAGCCACGACGAAACGTTGGATGCATAACTCATAAATATTTGACAAAATGAATCTATTAAACTTAGAATTTTGAAAAATAGGAGCTCTATAGATTGCCTGATGCGATTACTAACAGATATGAATAATAATATCTACGCGTTGTTAATATTGGACATATTACTGACACAACGGTCATAGTCCACTTTACATTCCTACCACATCTCTATCTTATAATGCTTTATATAAAACTTATCATTATACAACAACATTCAGGCCCGTATTACTAAACCACTCTCAACATCGCTCTTAAGACCGATATCCTCACTCTCAGTAATGTAAACGTCATCTTAAACGCATGCAAGTTATTGCACTGCATTGCTCGCTTAGTTCTTAGAACTTGCAGAAGTCGACTTGCCACGGGTGTGTCCACAGTTTGAAAGTCGATTGCAGAAGTCAACTTGCGCAATAAATCTTGCAAGTGGATTCGGTGCTTAAGTTACGATTATACAGGGTGTAAACGAAATCATGTAAATCCTTCAAACCTCGTGATGTACAGCTGATAGACTAACCCTGCAAGGGATACATTTGAATTCAATAAAAAAAAATTACAAGAAGTACCTAAACATGTATTCTTAACGTGAGGCATTTTAGCGCCCCGAGCGAACGAGGGTTTTCTGAACGTTAATGATACGAAATGTTCTACGTGAGATGGCAGCACTGTAGCGTCACGTCCATCCACCTGTCAAAACACAGACGATTTGTATTTTTCGATATTTTTTTTGGTTTATGTATTCTTAAAAACGTTACAAAAGGAATATTGTTTTCTAAAATGCCACACTGTTGTGCAGTGCCTATGTGTGCAAATAAAACAGGAGGTTGACTTTTGCGCATCTCTTTTTGAGCTCAATCTTCAGTTCGGTAACCTTTCTCTGGCCGTAATCCATAATAAAATCAATAACACTTCCAAATACGTAGAATTTCACAAAAATTATACGTTCGGTAAGAATCTGTGCTATCTGACAGCTGTTTGGACCTGACGCATACGAAGCGCCGTCTGGTGGCAGAAAAAGTATCGAAAACCCTCATTGCGCGGTTAACGCTCGTCGCGCGGTCATTTAAATCGGGGCGCTAAAATGCCTCACGTTAAGAACACATGTTCACATCACGAGGTTTGAAGAAATTACAATCATGATTTCGTTTACACTGTATTTTTTCTATTTTATTTTTAATTGATCGCAAAGCTGAAAGCATTTTACCAACACGGGTCTCAGTACTCACATCATACGTCCCCGCCCACACTATCAGCAGACTCTTCCTGAACCAGACTCCCTTCGGATACAGATCCACGGTCCACTCCGTCAGCTTGTCTTGAGGCGCCACGTCCGCTATGGAGGGGCGCGTGGAGAAGATGAAGGTCCTCGTGTGGTAGCAGGGGAGGGAGTGGAAGTTGTCGACGGCCAGCACGGAGCCCCACGTGTCCTCTGTGTAGAGGCGCGGCGTGAACAGCATGCGGCCGGCCTCAGTCTGCTGGACTTCTGATACGCGCTCGTATTGACCTGGTGTGGATTGTGGGGAGTTAGGATTTTGTTATTAGTTGCGATGGTCAGAAGCTTCCGAAGAACACTTATTTAGCTACATGTGTTAAAATTTATATAACATAACAGCACGCCTGTATTCCCCGAAGGCTTGTGCAGCGGTGTATAGTAACACCCTCATTTCGCCATTATGTTTAAGTCCCACGTAAAGGGGGGCGAGCCTATTGCAATTATGGGCGCGTTCCCACTATGTCGTGACGATTAATTTATCGTTCGACGACTGTCGTCTCTAGCTGTTCCCATTATAAAGACTGTTTGTCGTAATTTTTTTTTTATCGCGACGATATTTTATCGTTTCACGGCAGTCGCTTTATCGTTTGCACATCAGTAGCAAGCTACAAGACGAGACGATATTATTATCGTGGCCACGACAGATAGTCGTAACAACGACACATGATTTGCCGTCACAATGTCGAGACGTTTTCTTATCGTTTTACGACTCGTGCTAGCCGTTCCCATTGACTTGACAATCTGTCGTCACTGCAAAAACAAGTCGTGAACGACAGTTAATCGTGTCGTCTTATATGTGAACACCTCCATTTGAATATATAAGCCACGACACTTAAAACTACACGATTATCTGTCGTCACGACAAAGTGGGACCGTGGCCTTACACAAATCCAAACTCCACACGGAAGAACCCAATAACTCTTTGCCCGACCTGGGGATCGAACCCAGGTCTTCACGATCAGCAGTCGCGCTTGCCACCCCTAGACCAACAAGGTAGTTAAAACTGTTAAAATTTAATCTTCGTAATTTCGAGGCAATATAATTCCAAATATTAATATATGTTACTGCGGAACTTGTTGCGTCACTTCTTCTTCTCAGCATAAACACTAGAAAGCGTTGAGGGTGGGCGAATTTGGGGGCTGTTGTGTCTAGAATTTTAACGTTTAAAAAGAACTGATTTTCAGTTCAATTAAAATGAATGAATTTCGGTTCTGGGTTACTATTTTCCACTTGTGTACTATAAGAAGCTGAGTAAACCAAATTAGCTCGTAAATGTCCACTGCTGTATACTGGGTGTAAAAATACCCTTAACGAAGCCGAAGTCTACTCATACTTTACATCAAACTAAGTAACATACAGCAAAAATAATCGCTGGGAAACGACTTTTATTTTTTGGTATTTAAAAACAGCTTTTAATTGTAGCGCGCAATGGAAGCGCGCGCGCAGCATACTGTGCCTACATTTCAAAAATGTTGATAATGTTTGTATAGAAGAATGTTTAGTTATACCATTTAAACTTAGTTTTCGTGAAAAACGTACAAAAATATGGTGACTTTGACCTTCAATATCTCCGTAACCAGTCGGTTCCCAGGTATGGCCCAGTACCAAAAAATCTTCGTAATGATGGGAAGAATACGTGACTTTCGGCTTCGTTAATGGGATTTTTACACCCGATATAGAACTCCCAATGACCTATCCTATACTGAAAATCGACACTCTTGGACTGATCCAAGGCAGACAAGACAAGAAAGTAACTGAACAAAATAATGCGATTATCAGTCTGAACTGATAATCGCATTATTTGGTTCAGTTACTTTCTTGCATTTTGACACCCGCAAGTGGAGGGAAATTAGCCTACATTTCGCAGAGAATCATGCATGGGCTGAGTAAATACAATTACCTGACTGATAGCTCATGGCGATGGCCATCCGCTCCATAAAGAAGTCCTTATGTTCCTGTGTGAGTGGACACAGAAGGAGCTTCGCCAGTTGGTTGGGGCACATCATGGGGAATCTGTAGGGGAAAAGGAAACATTTTAAGTCAATGTTGCTAGTTCTGAGGTGTGTGTTCCGTCGTGTGTATGTGAGAGCCAGAGGGGTATAGGGGAATTCTTCTATATCTGTTTCTTGCATTTGTGTGCTCCATCTTAGACCCTTTCTTCGCTCACTATCAGGTGAGACTAAGACCAAAAGCGACTAAGACAAGAAAAAAATTTGTTAAGGTCCTTTAGGGTAATTACCTAATTACGGACATGGGAATATTGCGAAAATTAAGAATTACTACTAAACCAGGCAATATTTTTTGCTCTGACAACATTACATTACAACGTCCTGCCGTAATTACGTTGACAGAGCAAAAAATAATGTCTGGTTTAGTAGAAATTCGTAGTTTGCGGAATATTCCCATGTTCTTAATTACCCTAAACTCAGAATTTTCTGTTTATAAAAATAATTTATAAATTTTATTGATTTCAATTTACTTGCACAACAAAAAATTACAAGGCTATATAACTCGTTATTAAAAATATAACCATATGTGGTATGGACCAGGGACCGTACAACCCCGGTTAAGAGTTAAGCCTTTCGACAGGGTAACCCGTATATGCGGTAACTTATATCGCGGTGTTACATTTTATTCGGGTTTCATCCTCGGAACCCAGCAAAACGGTTAACACCTTCATTGTGATAACCCCTTGAAGGGGTTAACCCGTTCAATGACTTAAGCCTTTGAAGGGGTTATCTTTATGAAAAGCTTTTATTCGGGTTACCCAAAATTACCCAATAAACTTGAGCTGCATGTGAGTGACCTTGAATCTTGCAGTTTCACCCGAGCCGCGCCTCATTCTTATTATTTTTACTTAGTTATTACAAATTCGGCAACGAGTAAAGAGTTGACGACAGATTAGCGAGCTAGGAGAGAATTTCAAAAAACCCTCAAATACATGTTTGTTTATTTTTCACTAAAAGTCTAAATATTTAATTCCATGTTTCTTACTTTAAAAGTACCAGATTTCTCATAGAAACTCAACGCTTATTTCACCCCCTTAGGGGTTGAATTTTCAAAAACGCTCAAACACGTATACATTTATTTCTAACCAGAAACCTTGTTATTTAATTCCATGCTTCTTACTTCAAAAACGACGGACATACATAAAAACATAAAACCCCTATTTCACCCCCTTAAGGGTTGAATTTCGAGAAATTCCTTCTTAGTGGATGTCTACGTCACAAAAGAAACCTACTGTCAAAATTTCAAGTTTCTAACCCTAGCGGTTTAGGCTGTGCGTTAATAGATCAGTCAGTCGGTTAGTCAGTCAGCTTCTCTTTTTATATTATGTACTAGCTTTTGCCCGCAGCTTCGCTTACATGTTTTTATTTTCACCCCCTTAGGGGTTGAATTTCGAGAAATCCCTTCTTAGTGGATGTTTACGTCACAAAATGAACCTACTGTCAAAATTTCAAGTTTCTAACCCCAGCCGTTCAGGCTGTGCGTTGATAGATCAGTCACCCAGTCAGTCAGTCAGTCAGCTTCTCTTTTTATAAGTATAGATAAAAGATAAATAGATAAAGATATCGGATTTTTAACAAAGCCTGCTACTACTATAACGTAGGTAAGTATTTGGTATCTTTTCGATATTAGATTTTAGGTAATAAATTGTCAAATTAAGCAATAATTACCTACATCAAAATATCCGTAATAAAAATCTCACTCAATAATCTCAATATTTATACGAACTTTAAAAAAAATACATTAGAAAAACGAGGAATCACAGTAATTATGGCGCGACACTCGATGAAACGCTCGCGGGCCGCGGCGCCGTGTAAAGACCGCGTATCGGTGTTCGTGCGACAAATCAAAAAAAAAAAAGTTTGCGATCACTAGCATAAGCTGATATAATTTTTTAAATTGAAATTTATCAAGAAAAAAAATCATTGTTGTGTGTTTTCTTTAAATAGAAATACCCAGTTTGAAATTAAAAAATAAAACTATTCCTTATTTTTTATAAAAAAAATTGAGTAATTAATCATAATGTAATTGTAACAGAAATTTGATAGAAAGAAAAAGACTGTTTAACCAAACTTAAACAACAATTTATTAATAAAAGGTTTATATTCAATATAATATAACTCCTCCCCTGGCTCGAACACATGCGAAAATCCTCCTTGACATGCTGAGAATCAAGTTATCCAGCATTTCTTGGGGTAACCTGTCCCATTCTTGAATAGCGGCTTCCCTGAGCTCTGGCACTGTCTGGGGACGTGGCTGACGGTTCCAAACAGCTCGCTTAAGAGCATCCCACACGTGCTCTTTTGGGTTTAAGTCAGGCGAGCCAGCAGGCCAGTCTAACCTTGTAATGTCGTATTCTCGAAGAGCAGCATTGACTCGTTGAGCTCGATGGGCGGGCGCATTATCATCGACCAGTACAAATTGGTGCCCATGGTTTACTCGGAATGGTCTGACAATTTCATCAATAGCAACTGCTCTGTACATGCTGTCTGTCTGAATGAATGAATCTGCATCTGCAGTCATGAAGCCTCGATACGGGATCAAAGGCGTTCTAGCTCCAATCATAATACCACCCCAAAAGGACACCGATTTCCCGCCTTGCTGAACTGTTCCAGTGGCAGTTCTTTGCCTTTCACGGTCTTCTCCAGACACGGACACATCGGTTATCTGGATGAGTACTGATTCGCGATTCGTCAACGAAGAGACAGTTTCGCCAAATGTTTTCTTCTTCATTTTGCCGAAGCCTAGCCCACTTTAATCTCCGTCGTTGACGTTGCCGGGAATTCAGAGGAGCTCGCCAAGACCTCCGTGCTCGTAATCCAGCCTGGTGCAAGCAATTCCGAATGGTCTGAGTGCTAACTTCAAGCCCAGAGGCGGCCCGAACTTCCGCTTTTATTTTAGTGGCGTTGATTGTTGGGTCACGGGCTGCCAGCAATCTAATATAGCGCTTTTGGCCAGCAGTCAAAACAGTTGGGCGACCACTGCGGGGTCGGTCAGCTAAATTACCCATCCTGTGGTACCTCTGCAACTTGGTCACGACACAGGATTGGGATATAGCAACTCTGCGTGCTATTTCTCTCGTGGTGTATCCTTCTTCCCTCAAAGTTACTATTCTTGCTCGTAAAACTTATGATAATCCTCTTGGCATTTTTCAATCACAACTTTCCGCGAAATCTATTTTAAATCCGGTAAAATTGACTAAATCTGATTTCTGAATGAGCGTAAGCTAGGACTGAAAGCCTTTTTATATCGAAAAACAATTGAACTGTTTTATTGTTTTATATTCTAAATCTATTTTTTTAAATAAATAATCTAAAAAGAAGAAGAAACCATAATATAATCTACCGTAACAAAAAAAGTCGGTTTTTCATAGTGATCGCAAACTTTTTTTGATGTGTGTAAACTACATTTGCTTGTATTACTTGATGCATCATAATAATCCATATACCTATATACCCAGTCTGGCCATAAATACTGTTACAATTAAAAATAAGAAAGATATTACATTTGAATTTGGAATCTGTCATTTTTATACGATTGTTCATTGAGTTTTCTAATTTTAGCGCCAATACATTGTACAATATTTTGCGATATTAAAATGGAGTGGGGTGATAAAGAGAACCGAATCGCTGTGATTGCATTACACAAAGTTGGTATGGAGCCAAATGCAATTTTTAAAACTCTCCATACGCTTGGTATTAGTCAAATGTTTGTGTACCGGGCTATTAATAGGTACAATGAGACTTCCTCTGTTTGTGACAGAAAAAGATCTGGCCGTCCACGTAGTGTTCGTACGAAAAAGGTGGTCAAAGCAGTAAGGGAAAGAATTCGAACAAATCCTGCCCGAAAGCAAAAGATTTTATCTCGGGAGTTGAAGATAGCACCCAGAACCATGTCGCGTATTTTAAAAGATGACTTAGGACTTGCAGCCTATAAGAGACGCACTGGTCATTTTTTAACTGATAATTTAAAAAGAATAGGGTGGTAAAATCGAAACAACTACTGAAGCGGTACGCAAAGGGAGGTCACAGAAAATTTTTGTTTACGGATGAGAAAATCTTTACAATTGAGCAACATTTTAACAAACAAAATGACCGTATTTATGCTCAAAGCTCTAAAGAAGCCACCCAATTAGTCGACAGAGTGCAACGTGGGCATTATCCGACTTCAGTGATGGTTTGGTGGGGTGTTAGCTATGAAGGAGTGACTGAGCCATATTTTTGTGAAAAAGGTATCAAAACATCGGCACAAGTGTATCAAGATACCATTCTTGAGAAGGTAGTTAAGCCCCTTAACAACACCATGTTCAATGACCAAGTATGGTCCTTCCAACAAGACTCGGCGCCGGGTCATAAAGCTCGGTCCACGCAGTCTTGGTTGGAAGTGAACGTTTCGGACTTCATCAGAGCTGAAGACTGGCCGTCGTCTAGTCCCGATCTTAATCCGCTGGATTATGATTTATTTTATGGTCAGTTTTAGAGAGTACAGCTTGCTCTAAACGCCATGATAATTTGGAGTCCCTAAAACAATCCATACGATTGGCAGTGAAGAATTTTCCCATGGAAAGAGTGCGTGCTTCTATTGATAACTGGCCTCAACGTTTAAAGGACTGTATTGCAGCCAATGGAGACCACTTCGAATAAGCTTTTTATATTTTAAATTGTTTTATATTCATGTATTAAACTAATACACTGTAAAAGTAATAAATATTAATTGCAATAAAAAAATAATTTCTTAGTGACAATATTTATGGCAAGACCAGGTATAAAAGGAGAAGCTGACTGACTGACTGATCTATCAACGCACAGCCTAACGGCTGGGGTTAGAAACTTGAAATTTTGACAGTAGGTTCTTTTTGTGACGTAAACATCCACTAAGAAGGGATTTCTCTAAATTCAACCCCTAAGAGGGTGAAATAGGGTTTTTAAGTTTGTATGTAAGTCCGTCATTTTTGAAGTAAGAAGCTTGAAATTAAATATTAAGGTTTTTGGTTTGAAATAAACGTACACCTGTTTGAGCATTTTTGGAAATTCAACCCTTAAAGGGGTAAAATAAGTGTTGAAAGTTTGTATGAGAAATCTGGTATTTTTGAAGTGAGAAACATGGAATTAAATATTTTGGCTTTTGGTAAGAAATAAACGTAAAGGTGTTTGAGGGTTTTTGGAGATTCCACCCCTAAGAGGGTGAAATGGGGGGTTGAAGTTTGTAAGTCCGTCGTTTTTGAAGTAAGAAAGATGAAATTAAATAT
Source organism: Amphipyra berbera (assembly GCA_910594945.2). Lineage (NCBI taxonomy): Eukaryota > Metazoa > Arthropoda > Insecta > Lepidoptera > Noctuidae > Amphipyra > Amphipyra berbera. Next base: position 14,226,173 of record OU343128.1, on the reverse strand, counting down.
TAAGGTTTCTGGTTAGGAATAAATGTACACATATTTGGAAATTCAACCTCTAAGGGGGTGAAATAAGTGTTGAAAAAATGTATGAGAAATCTATTACTTTTGAAGTAAGAAGCATGGGGAGAAACTGACCGACTGGCTGACTAATCTAGCAACGCACAGCCTAAACCGCTGGGGGTGATAAAAGACGAACTTTTGGATTTTAAAATGTCACTTTAAAATGGGCTTAACGAGGATTTCAAACTTCACGCAAGCGAAGCTGTGGGCAAAAGCTAGTACATAATAGCGGTGTACAGCATCTCGCCTCGGCTGTGGCATTTTCATAGATGGAAAGAATAACTAAAATATTTGCTATATAATAGATAGGTACTACAACATAAACACTTTTTAAAACACCTCTGAAATACTTTTATCACTTCCGTGTTCCGACTTATATGACGAATGATGAGAATAAACAAGTTTTGACACGAAAAAAAGAAATATTTCAATGTTTAGTATGTGCGAAAATTAAAATTGAACTGTACTTACATAAAAATAACCATTATTATTCCACATTTACAAGTCGCTCGGTACATGCAACAATGGCACCGCCGAGAAGGAGCATGTCATGTGCGGTCGTGGATATGCAATTTTCAAACTAATGTCGATTACTAAGAGTTTATATTATAATGTTTTGGGTCGGAATGGGTTACCCTGTTACCGTGTTACAGGGTTTTGAAAGGGTTACCAGTTCAGAAGCGGTAACATTGCACCCGTTCAAGGGTGTAACACGTACCATAGGGTTTTTTATTTAAGCGCTTAAAAAAACCCCTTCAAAAACCCTTTCAACGACTACCCGGACGGTCCCTGGTATGGACTTCATTGCATTGAGGTTTTAATAAAGATCGAGAATTCGATCGATGAGAATTATCTTCTATTGTCTACAAGGAAAGTTGTATACAAATTATAAGTTCAGTAAAGAAATCTTGACCTGACATGTGAAAACACTGCAGCGACGAGTGACTCCCAGTGCACCTTGAACTCCGCTTCAGTGAGGTCACTCGCGGCCAGACGCTCGCGCTGCTTGTTCAACCACCGCACCACAAACCTGATGGACAACGTACTTCATTCATTAATAAAGAACATTTTAGATTAGACTAGGACGAAGTCCCCAGGCTTATTAAGAGCGCGTTCATATGACATGATATCAACGTGTGCTGATCGCGATTGGGCAGCCTTTCGCCAAAAATCGCGCACTTGTGAACGCAGCGTAAAATTAAATTCTGTGCGAATGATAAAACAGACAAGTCAACATTATTTTTTGCCCAAAACAAAATGGGGGCCTCAAAAATCTCCCTCTTTCTAATATCACGATTCATTGTGATACAGACTGCCACATTTCACCGTCGGTCCCGGGTGTCATACGAATACCTATGACCACAAAATAGATAGGTACAGAAGTCAATCTACATACAAGTGCGCTCGAGCAACGCACACATAGACACTGCTCACGGACACGATATCTCGGACGTTTTGGGACTAGAGTGCGAGGGAGTGCGAGCGCGAGTGCCATGCGCTTGAGAGAGATAGATATACAGATAGAGCGACCGCCGAGCGTAGGTATGAAAAGTGAAGTACATACATGTGATTGACTTCTGTACCTATCAGTTGTGTGCTATGACAGTCATTACTGGAAGTCAGAAGCCTGAAAGCCTGACAACCGGTTTAACCTTACGATATCGGCATTGCCCTGTAACTGGGTTGCGGAGGTCTGATGGCAGTTGCTCCGTGTAAAATACTGGTATTCAGTTGCATCTGGTTAGACTGGAAGCTGACCTTAACATAGTTGGGAAAAGGCTAGGCAAGTGCACTAGCATTCATTCAGCATAAGGGAAGCTCGGACGGCGAGTGAATGCTCGGTGAACGTAGATGCTGGACGAATGCTTGTGTGATACGTCTTTAGATATTGCTGGACCCACACTTGCAGGGCTGTGACAAATCTTCGTGCTACCGCGATCTTCTTCTTCTTTTCGCGTGGACACTTGCCTGGTGTCAGAGTTTATGCCGCCCATGGGCCTCTGACTTGGCTTCACATGCCATCGAGAAATATTTCTTAGGCATGCCGGTTTCTTCACGATGTTTTCCTTCACCGTTTTTAAGTAAGTGATAATTATACAATACGCACATGAATCCGAAAAGTCAGAGGTGCGTGCCTTGGGTTCGAACTCGAGACCCATGACTTGGCAGTCCGACGGTCACACCACTAGACTATCACTGCTGTCGCAATATCACGATAGCCTGAGTACAAGAAGATGCGATTTTTAACAAATGTATTGGCCACACTTATCCCAGCAGCTGGAACATTCCCCACAGCCCTGTAAGTGTGGTCCAGCGGTAAGAACAACTTACCGATACACGCTCATCTCGTTGTGCAGTACAAGGTCGCTCTGCTGCAGTAATTGTTCTAGCGTTTCCCCCTCCAGCTCGCTCAGGTCACTGTCCGACCACACCCACTCTAGGTTCCACTTCACGAAGTTCTGACATGCCTGGGAAATGTGACATTGACAGTCAACGCTAGTATTTTGTAACTATTTGTAAATATTCAGCCTACACCTTTAGGGCCGGCGCAGATTTGGCGAAGTGTAGCGCAGAGCATTTTTCACTGCCAAAGCATTATCATCTTTGTGTACTTTGAAATAAGATCAAAAATCAATTAACGCAACTACTCGTCCCCAAGACTCCGAGAGCATCGAAGCGACTAGAAACGAAAGGTGATTTTCGATATTATTTAAACGCTAGCAAAGTCGATAATGGTTTGGCAATGAAAAATGCTCTGCGCTGCGCCTCGCCAAATCTGCGCCAGCCCTTAGGCTGGATATTATGTACATGTACTTAATACAAATGGCTCGTGGCTCTTTAACAACCGCACGGATCGTATGATTTGAAAGGTTAAGCTGCGCTTGCCGCGGTCAGTCCGTGGATGGGTGACCGTTCGTTATACATCGAGACCCCTCCGTGCTTCAGAGAGCATATTAAACCGTCGGTCCCGGGTGTCATACGAATACACATGACAGTCGTTACGGGTACTCAAACTCAAACTTTTATTTGCTTTCCACAATGGTATTAATAGATGGTGAGTAAATATATATAGTACATCGTAGACCCTGTTGGGCACGCAAAAATATTAGGAGAGAGGAAGGAATTGGTAAGTAATTTTTAACCGAATTCAAAAAAGAAGTACCCAGAAGCCTGGAAGTCTGACCACCAGTCTAACCTTAGGATATCGCGATTGCTCAGTAACTCGGTTGCGGAGGTCTGATGGCAGTCGCTCCGTGTAAAATACTGGTATGGAGCCGCATCTGGTTAGACTGGAAGCTGACCCCAACGTAGTTCGGAAAAGGCTAGGCAGAACTTGATACAAATGTGTATGTTCTTTACAATTAAAATTATGCACTACAATTAATATAATCGCAGTTAATCATACCTTAGCGACATCATTATGTCCACACGCCATAGTGTACTGCATCCATGAGATCAGCTGAGCGCGCTTCGCAGCTTGCGCGATGTGCTGCGACATGTAACTCAGGCAGAGGGCGACTAGATCCTGAAGAATACGTCAGAAATATTACGAAAAAGAAAAGGGTCAAACATTGCAGTAGGTGTGAAGGAGATAGCACGACCTGCCTAGTTTCTGATTGGCTTATTGAAGGAATACATAAGTACCCTTTAGAAATAACAGCGTCACCGGAAAGCCAACACTACTTAAGCGCCATTTTGGCTAAAATGAGTTTTATATTATATCTTTGGATTGGATTTTTTTCTGCATCGATTAGTTGGGATTTCTTAATATAATAGAATAAAATAAGAAATTCCAAGTAATCGACGCACAAAAAAAATCCAATCCAAAGATATAATATACAAGGTTAGTCAGAAAGGGGGTACTAAGCCGAAAGGGTATTAAAGTACCCATAATAAGGGATAACTTTTGTTCTACAACTTTCCCCAAAACTCGATAGTTTAAGAGAAATAGCTTTTCAAAGATTTCGTAAAAAATATGCTAAAATCTAACTGTCCATAGCTATGATCAGCTGTGTTTACAATTTAGATCATATTTGGGGTCACGGATTAGAAACTTAATTTTCTGAATTCATAACTACAGCAGGTATGTTTTGTTTTTGAAAAAACTAAAATAAAAATCGTTTTGCATGCAAATAAAAATTATCGAATTTTGAAATTTTAACACTTACTTTAAAATTATCATCAGTGATACATTAAGTGGCCCGCGGCTTAGTACCCCCTTTCCGACTAACCTTGTATAACTTACTTTAGCCAAAATGGCGCTTAAGTAGTATTGGCTTTCCGGTGACGACATGGTTTTTATCATGTGAGGATTCTCTCACGATGTTATCTATACAATACAGTGTAGCGATGACGTTGCCGTTCCAAGGCATTGCACAAAGTGAAATTGTACATAATAATACATTACTGCCACGGTCTGTAATGACTGCGTTGCTGGCAGCGCTGATGATGGCTGAAAGCGCAGCGTAGCGCAGCTCCAGACCAACACAGCGCGGTCGGCATTGCAGCAATTGATGGACAAGCTGGAATAAAGGCCGAGACGAAGGTTGAGGCCTTTATAGTGCGAACTGCAAGGGCTGCAATGGTTACCAAGCTTGAAGGCCGAGAGCGTAGCTAAGCTAAGCTCGAGGCCATCATCAGTGCTGCCAGCAACGCAGTCATTACAGACCACGGCAGTAATGTACTATTTTTTGCATACATTTCTAAGACGGCAGGATATCTGCTCAGGATTTTAAAAAAATATACAGGGTGTAAATGAAATCATGTAATTCCTTCAAACCTCGTGATGTACTGCTGACATAGATTAACCCTGCACGAGATACTATTGGATTCAATAAAAAAAATTACAAAAAGTAAACCGTCATGTGTTCTTAACGTGAGGTATTTTAGCGCCCCGAGCAAATTGCACGGCTATCGCTCGCCGCGCGGTCATTTGCCTCGGGGCGCGAAAATGCCTCACGTAAAGAACACATCATGTTTACTTTTTTTTTTTACCCAAATCCAAAAGTATCCCTTGCAGGGTTAACCCATGTCAGTAGTACATCACGAGGTTTGAAGGAATTACATGATTTCGTTTACACCCTGTATAGAACCTAGAGTCATCTGGATATTACCTTGACATTATACTTGTCGGCAAGAGAAAGCACTGGTAACACGGTATGATGAGATATTCTAATCTGCCCAGTATAAAAATACCTGGAACAAGGTAAAAGTTTAGTTTACTTTGTTTTTCACGAATAGTTACAAAAAAATAATACGAAAATAACTGTCCAGAACTTGGCTGTTGCACTACAATGCGTCAAATAAAAATACTTTAATTTGTAATTTATTTTACTTGATTATTTCACGTAGGACACGTTCTAAGTGGGGGTAATGTAGTTTTAATACCAGATGCCGGGTCCGTCACTTATGCCCGGTTCCTATATGGCCAACAACGAGTCGTTTTGCTTACTAATGGTAGCATTTTTATTGCCAAACTAGGTATACAGGGTGTAAACGAAATCATGTAATTCCTTCAAACCTCGTGATGTACTGCTGACATAGATTAACTCTGCACGGGATACTTTTATCGTGAGGCATTTTAGCGCCTCGAGAGAATTGCGTGGCTATCGCTCACCGAGCGGTCATTTAACTTATTAATATTTAATTTATTAACTCGGGGCGCTAAAATACCTCACGTTAAAAACAAATGTTTACTACTTGTAACTTTTTTATATTGAATCCAAAAGTGTCCCTTGCCGGGTTAATCTATGTCAGTAGTACATCACGAGGTTTGAAGGAATTACATGGTTTCGTTTACACCCTGTATAAATAGACTCGTAAGCTAATTTTACATGTGATATCTACTAACATATGAGAGGGTCTACTATGCAAAACTATGGGGTCTGTGCTTCATTATTGGTAAAGATAAGAGTTTCTTAATTTTACCCAATAACGCTCAGTAAATCATAGGAACCGGCCAATACTCATAAAAAAAATACAGCAGTAACTTACTTTAGAAAGTGTGGGAACACTGATGCTGCGGTGGGTGTCTCCTGTAGCACAATGCGACTCTCCCGCCACTCACTCCATTCACGATTCATCAACATCACCTGCAAAAATTACTTAATTTTACACAAATTTCTATTTTCTGATGGTAATGCGGCTGTATTATGATGTGTGGTATTACGCGAATGGATAGCATTAGAAATGAGTACGTAAGAGGAAGCCTGAAAGTGGCGCCAGTGACTGAAAAGTTGTTTGGAAACCGGTTGTCATGGTATGTCATAACATAACATGTCATGAGGAAAGTTTTGAGTATGAATGTGGATGTTTATAAGAGTAGAGGAAGACCAAAGAAACGATGGATGGATAGTGTGAAAGATGATATGGCTAGAAAGGGGGTGACTACTGAGATGACGGCTAATAGAGATGTATGGAAGAAGATGACATACTGCACCGACCACAAATAAGTTGGGATAAGGGCAGGAGGATGATGAATGTGGCCGTAACATAAATAATGTTCACATTTGGATATGTTATAGTCATAGGGAATCAGTTCCAGCTGGGAGCAAACGCCTGGTCGTGGCCACTGTGTGGAAGACCCGAGGATATGGCGCAGCACACGCTACAGTGCGCCCTGGGTGGACAATGCAGCACCGCAGCCTGCAGGCGGCAGGCTTGAGGGCCCGTCGCCCGGCCAATTACAGTCCCGGGAAGGTGGCGTGCAGTATTCCGCGATCTCTTCACAGAACCTCTCGGACCAAGACCTGCTGGGGTTGCGATGCATGGAATAGTGAAACCTATGACCTCGGCCATAGGTCCTCAGAGGAACACCATAGAATTTTAGCCAGTAAGAGACCGGCATAACTCTTTGCTTTCCACAGGGAGGATACCCATGAGGATTTCACAAATTCAGTGAATCAGGACCGTTTTAGGATAATATAAACCTTTGATTATTCCTTGTATTGGTGTTCTAATAGTTAATAATTACCTGAAACACTTCACTGCTGGCGCATAATATTAGCCGATGGGCAGGATACCCAACACCGCCAACCTCCAGGATCAGGTCACTCATCAGCTGCTCAGCGTACAGTGTTGCTATTTTTAGCAGAACACTCTGGGAATTGTCCACCTTGAAAAGAGTAATGGTTGTAATCCTTAATTATATTAATTTTAATCCTTAATATACAATTATAACTATGATATTATAATGCCAATAAAGGCCTCTTATGATTAATAGTCTCTTATTCTTTTCGTGTTGTTAGTGACTAACCTGGTGTCAGAGTTTATGCTGCCCATGGACCTCTGACATGACTTCACATGCCATCGAGTAATATCTCTCAGGTAGAAATTCCTCACAATGTTTTCCTTCACAGTTTTTAAGCAAGTGATAATTATACAATATGCACATGAATCCGAAAAGTCAGTGGTGCATGCCTTAGGTTCGAGCTCAAGACCTATGACTCGGCAGTCCGACGATCATGCCACTAGGCTATCAGTGACAATTAATAGTTCTAATAGTTGATTCATCACTATTTGGCATATTATGCACTGCTTTTAATTACTTCTTGTAATTGGTTCCTAGTTAATAACCTTGTTGTGTGAACATGTCTGGTATTGATAAGTGGTAAAAATAGAATGTTACTATTCTTGTGTAGTAGGAAATACATGTGTTTACTAATTACGTTTAAAAAAAGGTTTAAAGAGCCAAATGCACTAAACTCGAGCCAACAACAAGAGATAAAAAATTATCTGTGCAACAATGAACCTTAACACCAACACACATAGTATACTTCCTATTACATCTCTATTTGATTTACAACATTCCCAATTGTTTTACTTATTGAAAAGTTGATGTTACGATTACAGCCAACGGTATGGTTTTATCTCGACTCGTTGACCCGAATATAGTAAGTTTTACTGAGCACGTTATTGTAATAATAAGTTAGTAAACAAATGTGCAATATTTAAAGATCACAAGTAAAGTTTCTGTAATATGTTTTTAAGTACCTAATGTATGTGTTTATGTTTACATAGTGTCGGCGACGTAGTAACAGAATCGTCAAAATGATAAGACATCTTTAATTTGTAAATAATATCTTTGTTCATCGTAATCTTTACTTTATTATCAAAAATGTAGAATATTATGTTATTATCATTGTTTACGTTCTTATATAAGGAACGAACGAATGAACGATACGCGCGCAATGGTTAGGTACGTCGAAACCTTACCACAACGATTCGAGGCTCTCAGAATTATAAATAATCTAATCTTTTATTGATATAGACTGTACTGATTAAACAATGATAATGATTGATTGTTAACTTTTTTACAGTAATTCTACACTTTATACCTAAAATACCATAATTCATCCGCTGTCCTTCGATCAACTATTGATCGAAGGCTTTGTAAGTAATATCTGTAATATAATGTATGTAGGTAATGATTGAGTAAGTTCTATTTGTAAAAATCATGAGAACAGAAGTCTATGCGTGGGAAAAATAGATAACAACAATAGGCTTAACTGTAAACAATAGATTAGCGTGGGAATAATTTAATTAGCGTGAGAAACATAAATCCTTTGTCATTTATACAATGTTATCGTTGTGAAGCTGAGGCAATACAAAGGACCAGGTGTGAGAAAGAGATAAGGGATTGCATAAAAACTAAACTTGTTACTAATCCGAAACACATGCCTTTGTATTGCTGGAGTTTTAAGAAATTGTTAACATAAAACGATCAAATGATTATTGTAGTTTTATTTCCTTTAGTTTTAAGTTTCTATTATGTGTAATGTGTAGTACCCATGTGTAGTATGAAACCTAGGTCTAGTATTGAATTGTATGTGGTCCCTACAACGCTCGGAAAGGCACTGAACGTGCTGTGCGCTATCGCGCTGTGGTTATATTTAATACTTCGCCGGTGGGGAACGAGGCGCATAAATAGTGCGCGTCAGAAATTTGTTTCCCAGTCGCGAACCGAGCGTCGTAGGGGCAAGAGGTCAATGAAACCTAAAGAATGATGTGGTGACCTATTGACCTAGGTTAAGGAAATAGGTACAATTTTATGTTTTCACTGAAATACGATATCTTCTTATAAAACCAGGTCTTAAAGGGGAAAATAGTCACGTGACAACGTGTGACCAATCGTGAGCCTCTATGCGAGTTTATCTGTAAGCAAACTCGCGTCGATGCTAAGGGTCCGCAGGCCAGCTTTGGGGGGACCGCTGGCCATCGGAAGTCACTAGTATAAATATTCCCCACCTGTAATTGAACGAACAGTCCTAATTTCAAGTTCGATAAGCAACGTTATTCTGCTCTAAGTGTCCGCGCCGCAGAAACTAATATCTCTTAAGTGTTTTTGTCTTTTATTTTGTTTTAAATTTGTTCTATAAAAATGTTTATATTTGCTAGTTTAAGTTTTAATAATAATAGTTTCCCTTAATAATAAATATTAGTTAAGTTGTGTAAATACTGTTGACAAGAATTAAATGATTTACGTGTAATTGAGGTGCGTTATTGAAAAGTTCCTGTGTGAGGTCCTGGGAATGAACGGGCCGGCACTTGTCCTACAAACAAGCGTCCGGTAAGATATTTGGGAGATCGTCCCGGGTTGTATCGAGAGGTGCGACCGAAACACATAGATTATGATAAACAAAACTACAAAATGTATTGTTAAATATCATTTTAAGTACCTACCTACTAGTATTTTAGTCTGATGATATTTAGCTGACTTATTATTATGTTGCTGTGCCCTTACCGGGCCTCATGTTGAATCTTACTATATTTACAATGTAACACATGAATGCAATAAAGAACTTGAACTTGTAAAAAAAAAAACTTGCAGAAGTCAACTTGCTGCAGGTATGCCTGCAGTTTGAAAGTTGGTTGTAGAAGTCAACTTGTGCAATAAAACTTGTAACTGGATTTGGTGCATAAGATATTATGATATGTTTCAAAATATCTTGTGCTGGCTACAAAATATTTTAACGATTTACCATATGATAGTAAACTGCTGTTCTGTTGTCTCATATTTATAGAATAATTTTCTAATGTTCATAGAATACAATTAATATTCAAAATTATTTAAATAAAGAAATAAGTTAATGAAGAAGAATGCTAGCTATAGAAAAAAAACATATTAGTTTATGTTTTCAAGCATGGAACAAAGGCAATAATATAATAAAAGCAAGCCACAATTCCATTAAATTACAATTGAATGTATCTAAGTGATTGACATTATTAAGTATTAAAATTATACATGACAAAATCCATAGTTAGAATTATTTACAAAATCAATGAGAATTATTTACCTCAAGATCTTCGTTAGGTTCAGATTCATCCCCCTTTTTATCGGAGGATGACGATACCTGGCGGTCTACCGTCAAGAAATCCATAATGATTTTCTTATTCCTTACTCATTGAAATAACAAACGTTAGTTTCTTTTCTATTATATACAATATTTTCTGCAGTGAAAAAAGCGATTTTTCGTCAATAAAAGCGCAATCTTTCTTTTTTAAGTTTTTTATTTACCCGTGCATGACGTAACGTGTCATTTTTGACAGCAATATTTGGCTATTCGGGCTAAACCTGGTTTTCATTGATTTAATTTCATTTATAAAACTCATCTAGCTCTTCAAATATAGAATTTATTTATTTTATTAATTTGATTCATAGTTAAAATTATAAAATATGAGAGTCTAATAAATCAATAAATATTGCTTCTACGTGAAATGAAACATTTTATGTCAAAGTGATCAAATTCTGACATAAATTAAAATATCAATCGCAAATTGCAACGCAATTGCAAATGTATGTTGCATTAATATTTCTTCCATCGCATTGTACTAACATAAAAAGAAAAGGACAGAATATAAGAGCGTAGCGTATGATTCGCGTTAGCGTACCACGAACCGTGTTTGTTTTGTTTGTCAAAGTATTGTCAATGATTGTCAACGTCAAAGAGAGAGAATAGTACCTAATGTCTTCATGCACTGATTTCCATGTTTATGTATCTTTAATCGGTAAATTACTGTAAATATTCCTGTGATAACAAGAGTGTAGTGAGTGGAGGCTTTGTCTATATGAGAGGCATGATGGGTCTCAAAAAAAAGAAGAACATCATAATCCTTACACTATGTATGGTCGTATGTTTTACACTCTACCAACTGTACTTTTTTCTGACGATAACGTCCGAAAACGACAATAACAACAAAGTTATCCGAGTTGAGCCAGTGTCCATGGATCATGAGAAATTGGAAACCTTCACTCATTTACGTTCCGAAGCAGATGCGTTTATAAACTTAAATGGCATAATTCATGGTGTATTGTACACTCAGATGTCGAAATACCGACCAGATCATAAGAATGAATTTAAGTGTTTAAAAACGGAACGGAGAATACCCTTTGAGCAGGTGAATGATGACTACTGTGATTGTGATGATGGATCAGATGAGCCTAGCACCAGTGCATGTCATAATGGAACTTTTTATTGTCAAACTCAATACAGAAATAAGCCAATATCCTTTAATGTAGTTCCATCAAGTCAAGTAAATGATGGCATTTGTGACTGCTGTGATGGTTCAGATGAGTGGAAACATAATTTGGGCAAGAAACTGTTATCGCAAAGTTCATCAAAGTTTTATAGATATTATGTATCAAATTGTCCAAACAATTGCAAATAGATGGTTGTAATGTTATAATAAAAGACTTGAAAAATGCTGCTTATAGTTTAAAATGTCTTGGTTGTTCTTGAAGTTTAAAAGCATATGCATTGAATTGTATGGTACTGCTTTAATTTATTGTATATATAACTAGCAGGTGAGGGTTGCTTGTGTTTATTCAGCTGTACATATCTGTAAAATGAAATACTGTAAGTGTAGTCAGTTTCCAAAGCTAAAATGTATGCTTAAAATGCAATTTAACATGTCAGTCTATTTAGATTTTAAAATAGTAGGTAACATATTATGTGGGGCTACATTAACTTAAAATAAATTTCTGAAGACTGAAAACTATAATAAAAAAATGTAAATATGGATATCTTTGTTTTCTTACACTACCCTGCCATTATTCATAATGATGTTTGTGTTAACTAATAATTGATAAGAAAATAATCAATATTTTATTTATTCAGCCCTGTAAATATCTTCAAGTACAAGTTCTGTGATGAGGTAAGCAGCTGCAAGTATTAATCAATTATAATTTCATTCAAAGTGTTTCAACTAAGTTATGTGAAAATTTGTACTTGTTAAATGATAAACATAATTTGAAATGGATACCAGGTGTCAGGAAGTAGGACTTTTATTTTTCAGATTTCCGGATAATTATTATGAAGATTTTAAATCTCTTATTTCTACGTGAAGAGGAACGTAATTTTATTGATATGACAAGACGCCAATGACATGCATTTAAAAAAAAAAGATGTATGTAATAAATAAATAATTTATTACACAATTTATATTGTGTTTTTTAGAGACATAATATTTAAATTGTGAACATACGCAATTTATATTCATCTCTTTCTAACGACTTCAAACAACAGAGATAGACGCAGACACAGTCAATCTAGAAAATTCCACAATCCATTATGAACCATGCTGCCTCTTGTTTTATCTGTGGTGCGCAAATTCATTCAAAAAGATTGACCGGGGCGTGCGCGACTTATTTTGAGTATTCAAGAAAAAATAATCAATTTAAATAATTAGCAGTGTCCTACTCGTTGCGGTTTTAATTTACGTATAAAAACAAAGCATAATCATCCAACATGACTGTTGACGAAGGCGTAGATATCAGTAAGGCCGGTGATCGCGGTGTGTTGAAGAGGATCATCAAAGAGGGTACAGGTTCTGATACTCCTAACGCTGGATGTCAGGTCACGGTGCATTATACAGGAACACTTCTGGACGGCACCAAGTTCGACTCCAGTAGAGACAGGAACGATCCATTCGAGTTCAATTTGGGCAAAGGTAAGTAATAATTTTATTTAGAATTGTTTTGTATGTACTTGACCTCTTGATTAGCTACCTTGATCGATTTATCTTTAACCTATTCTAATAATAGTGTCCCCAGTTACTAGGACACTGGAAAACAAGCTCGCGAACTTGTTCATTCAAGACCCATAATAAATTCATATAGTAAGGTTAGATTACAAGCAATTATTTATGAGGAACAATTTAGGAACTTTTTTTATACATTTTCTGTACGAAAAGTACAGTATAAGTGAAACTATGAAACCATATCAGGCTGATTCAATATTTGCATAGATGTGTTCAGAATTAAATGTCGAGTCATCTTGATGAATAACATTTCATAAAATTAAACTTTTTAACAAAAATAAAACCCACTTCAGATTGTCTATCTCCGAAGTTCTTCATCAGATCTTCACGAAATTTAAATGGGACCACTCCGAAGAATACTCTTTCGAACAAAAAAAGAATCATTAAAGTCGGTTCACAATTAGCAAAGATATTGCGGAACAAACATACAAAAAAGAGAACCTCCTCCTTTTTTTGGAAGTCGGTTAAAAATAATCTTCTTTCTCGCATCCTTACTCCATAACTATATGGTTGCCTAGGATATTTTAATCTAAATTAAAAATCAACAGGCTCGTTGATTTTCCTGAAAGAAAAGTACCCTATGTAGGCTAGCCCAGGCAGCCGTTGGTCTACATTTTTGAAAGTTGGTCCAGAGTACCAATTTGCTGCCCGCTAGGCAAAATTTTTCAACAAACAAAATAGATACATACTAACACTTTAAAAATTGTTTACTATAGTAATGAAATTATAAATACTTTTAAAGGTTTTTTCATATATAACCGAGTCCAGCATAGCACAGACAGCGAGACTGGCTGGTGGCGGGCCACCTCCTAATCTTCGCCCCTGGGGCAAGTGCCCCCCAGATCCGAGCCTGAGCCCAGGATACATTACACCTGTATACCAAGTCATCCATATTCGATAAATCTAAAATGCCTATCTAACAATTAAATTAATTTTCAGGCTCTGTCATAAAAGCATGGGACATTGGAGTGGCGACAATGAAGAAGGGGGAGGTGTGCGTGCTGACCTGTGCCCCAGAGTATGCTTATGGTGCTGCTGGCAGCCCTCCCAAGATCCCACCTAACTCCACACTGCAGTTTGAGGTAGGTTTACACTTAACCATTAACCAATCAAGTCCCAGTAACAAGGACTGATAGAAGCTGGTCTTACTCGAGGTGCTAAGTTTGATTGAATAACTATTAATTCCCACCTGCAAGCAAAATACGCGCTTGACGTGGAGGCACAGAACCAGCCCGTTTAAAAACCTAACAAGAAACAATGAAATGCTGGCAATTTTCTCTACAGTTTTTTGGACAAACAATCATTTATAAGGATCTCTAGGCATCCTTCTCTGTATAAGAAAAGGCCATTTCCCAGCAGTGGGATCATCACAAGTTGGTAAGTATAAAAAAAGGCATTTGTAAGGGACATTGCCATGTCTGATATTTATCAGATATTGTTATCTCATGGTCAGCAACAGGCCAATAAGCATTATAAAACTATGGTAAATAAATTTGGCTCTACCAAAACCACAAAGTAATCTTGTTCCTCTTTGCACCACAATTTCCTGAATTAGATAAAGACTAACAAAGCCATGGATAAAAATTAAATGATAAATATTTTTAACTATATGTATATACTATATTTAGCAGTTCCTCCATAGGTGTATTCACACAGGAAAGAATAGGTAAATGGTCTAAATTCAGTCAACTCCCCACCCATGTCCACAGAACAATCACCCAAAATAGGCAAACCAATGCCAGACTCTGTCTATACTTATTTGGACCTCAAAAATAAATCTATGGGGCAAAATTGCCCCATAATCCCATTCTGCACTTAGATTTATTGAAAAAACAAATATTTACTGTCTGACTGAGTTTTCTGCACCCTGGACAAAATTTTGACTATGCCCATGAGTCCCTCTCACGGTAAACTCCTGAAATAAATCAAGACACTTATATTTACTATTGACAAAACCACCATACAATCATCTTTGAATCACCTGGTAACAAAGCATAAAATTCTTCAATCAAACTGTGTACAAAATATTGAATATGGAATTTCATGAAACACTTGGTGCGTTTGCTACCTTGAATATAACCTCTGATCCCAATCATCGGCATTGTACGCAAATTTTAATGATTACATTAATTTTAGTTCAACTGAATAATGTATATTGATACAGTTTGTGCAGTGAACAAATTCGCTTTGTGACCCATTTGAAACACGCTGCCTTTGTCGCTTTTGCCTTTGTCATCGAGGGGCTCGAGGTTAAGCAACGCTTGCCGCGGTCTGTCTGTGGATGGGTGACCATTTGTTACACATCGAGACCTCTCCGTGTATCAGAGAGCACATTAAAGCGTCGCGTCGGTCCCGGGTGTCATACGAAAACCTATGACAGTCGTAACGGGTAGTCAGAAGCCCGAAAGTCTGACAACTAGTCGAACTTTAGGATATCAGCATTGCCCAGTAACTGGGTTACGGAGGTCTGATGGTAGTCGCGCCGTGTAAAATATTGGTATTCAGCCATATCTAATTAAGGCTCGGTTATAGTTTTACGAAGCGAGTCTCATGCTATCTCTATTTTCATCGTAAGGTAAGACAAAGACAGAACGAGTTTCGTTTCGAGAAACTGTCCTCGTGTAAATCAGCCTTTATACTGGAAGCTGACCCCAACACAATTGGGAAAAAGCTAGGCAGAACGAATGGGTCAGATGGCGAAGTTGTTACCGTACCTATTATTATAAGGTCAAAATAATTTAATATTGAAAAGAAACTACAAATTTACCAACCAAATAATATTGGTGCATGCATTCCATACTTGGTTAAACTAAGATTTGGCTTTAGCAAATGCATGAAATTATGCATATACAGTGGAATCCGTTTAATACGACTTCGCTTATAACGACCAGCCGCTTATAGCGACTTAAGAATAGCCTTTAATTAGGTTTTCTTATCTGGTATTTACTGACGCTTATAACGACGTCCGTTTAGTACGACCCAGCATCGCCGTCCCTTTGCTGTCATTATAAGCGGACTCCACTGTAATATGATAATTTTCAGAATAGACATTTCAGTACTTATTACATTGTTTAGATCGAGATGATAGACTGGAAGGTGGAAGACCTCTCCCCGGGCAAAAACAAGGGCATCCTACGCCACATTATCGAGCAGGGAAGCGGGTCTGACAGCCCCAATGATGGCGCGATGGTCACAGGTATGTAAGAGTGGAGACTTCTTTGCCAATCATTATCTTCTACTTTAGGATAGTAACTCATGTATTAAAACCAATGATGATTATACAAGGTTAGTCGGAAAGGGGGTACTAAGCCGAAAGGGTGTTAAAGTACACATAGTAAGGGATAACTTTTGTTCTACAACTTTCCCCAAAACTCAATAGTTTAAGAGAAATAGCTTTTCAAAGATTTCGTAAAAAATATCCTAAAATGTATCTATCCATAGCTATGATCAGCTGTGTTTACTATTTAGGTCATATTTGGGGTCACGGATTAGAAACTTAATTTTCTGCATTCATAACTAAAGCAGATATGATTGTTTTTTGAAAACACTAAAATAAAAATCTTTATGCATGCAAATAAAAATTATAGTCATCAGTGATGCTTTAAGTGACCCGCGGATTAGTACCCCCTTTCCGACTAACCTTGTATAAAAAGAAAATTGAAATCAGCGATGCGGTGAGGGTCAAGGCAGACCGACGCAGAGTCGAATCAAAGCGAAGCAAATATACATAGCATATAATATATGAATATAGAAATAACTACAATACATTGTGGACATAGGTATCACCCAGGGCCGCCGTAAGCGGGCGTGCAAAGCGTGCACCGCACGCGGCAAATCGAGCGACTCATCTAATTGAAATCAATTTAATATTTTTCGGTTTTGTGTCACTTAAGATACAGGAGTAATCGAAAGAGTGAGGGGAGCATCTGAAAAAAAAGCTCGTCCAAGTATCGCTTGGGAATTAATATTTTTCATTCGGTATTGCACGCGGGCGACGAAACAGCTAGCGGCGGGCCTGGTATCACCCTATCTCCACAACGTAATGCACTTATATCTATGGATATAAAAAAGAGAAGCGTGCATTCGGTTGACTGCGCGCGTCTGCGAGCAGATAACTCGGGATCAATATGCAATGTAAACTTTTAGATTGACGCTTTGCTTCGACTCGGCTCTGCGTCGCTCGGTGTGCCTTGAGCCTAAAAGTGATGATTAAAAATACACCCATCTTGCTAATACTCGTACTTCTTTGTTTCATTGTCTTATTCGTCAGAGATTCTGGTGAAAATAATGTAGGATCGCATTTTAAACTCTATGTTCAATGAACGTAGCATCTCTCTATAGTATAAACTAGCTGTGTCCTCACGGCTCCGCCCGTAGCCTGTGTTACTCAGTGATAATGTAGCTTTCTAACGGCAAAAGAATTTTTGAAATCGGTCCAGTAGTTTTTAAGTTTATTTGTTACATACAAAAAAAAACAAATCTTTCCTCTTTATAATATTAGTATAGATTATCAAAAAACAGCTTTCACTTGAAATCTAGAGCTTGATTAACAGACACGTCAGTTCAATGTTCAGCTTTCAATATAGAACTCCACAAAATTATTTTAGATCTTATTATATTTTTTTAAGGTATAAAATCCTTTAACACTGCTTACTTTTCTGTATAATGCAAAGTATTCATTTCACTTTACTCCCGTAACGTGATATTTTATTGTTTGGTTCACAATTTACTGGGATGAATATACTATGAAATGTGATATTATTACAATAAAGAAATGCTATTGTGAATGTGGTGAAAGCAAAAACGTATATAATATGGAGCTTGTAAAATAAAATGAAACTACACTACGACATAACTAAGAAGTAGCATCATCGGCAAACTTCGTAAAACCAATCACTTCCGAACTGAGTGCGACTTCAAGACCACGAATGTTTATTAGTACTGCAGTAAAAAATAATTTTTACGCTGACAAGTGTGAGTGGCGCGCAAAGGAGTGACTGCCATTGGTTGTTCGATCAAATTTGCCGATGCGACTTCTTAGTTATGTCGTACTATACCTATTATTTAAGTATACAGAATGCTGTTTTTAAGTACATTTTGAGTCAAAAAACTTAAGAGGAAATGCGGTCGGCATTTACTCCATACAAACGTATTCCTCAGTTTCCTCCTTGGATAATGTCACTAAGAGCAAATATTTTTTACCATATCATAATATCTACCACCACTACGTCCCCATGTTTTGTTTTTGTCCATAAATTAATAATTAAAAGAACTAGAAACGTTTAAATTTTACAATAATCGACCGGTTTTACCACCGTATTCAGACATCCAGCAAACAAATTTGACGAATATAAAAAATAAAAGAAAAACAATAGACATAAACAATGTCTTTCTTCAATTATTGCTGAAAAAAATATTAAAATCGGTCCAGATCTGAAGAAGGAAACGGGGGAATACGAAAGTACGATTTGGCTAATATTGCACAGGAGAAATCAGTCCGACATGCAAGTGTCTCTTTCGCGCTCAATTGGGAACGTTTGCGGGAGGGGTGGAACGGAAATAGATCGCAAAAACCTATTCAAATTATTAATATTTTGCAGCCCGCGTTTCCTCCTATGCAAGCTAAATAAGTTAGATTTTATCAACTTTTATGATTCCCGTGTTCTGTCGAACAATTCTATAAAATACAATCACTTATTTAACAGTGGAACTGGAAGGCAGACTCCAAGCCGACGGCAAAGTGTTCGACACAAGAACGATCACATTCCCTCTAGGAGAAGGCAGTGAACACAAGGTCTGCGAGGGCATCGAGAGAGCCCTAGAAAAGTTTATCAAAGGGGAAAAGTCAAGGCTATCGATCCAGCCAAAATACGCCTTCAAATCTGAAGGGAATGCCGAACTTGGGGTACCACCCAACTCGGCAGTGGAATACGTAGTGACACTGAACAGCTTCGAGAAAACCAAAGAGTCGTGGTCCATGGATGGTGCTGAGAAGCTGGAGCAGGCGAAGATGTTTAAGGAGAAAGGCACCAACTACTTTAAGGGGAGCAAGTTCCAGCTGGCCATCAAGATGTATAAGAGGGTTACTTCGTTAATTGAAGGTGAGTTGCCAGATTTTATGGTTTTGGTTTTTTGTTCTGTCTCAAAAGTTTTATGAACTTCATGATGTTATTGGGTGTGAGTAAACTTCTAATTGAGTCACTAGATTTTAAAATCAACTAAGTCCTCTTTATCATTAAGTAGATTAACACCCATATTCTTAGACGTTCCTCCAAAACTTACTCGACTCAGAACGGCCTCGAAACCACCTTCAAAATTGTATTCTTAGTCGCAATTTCGAGTGAACTTCGAGGTTCCTCGAGAAGTCATTACGTCATAATTTGAATTATCTGCATCGCGCAAATAACGCCGCAATAAATAGTTGTAAGGATTATCGTAAGCATATGCGATAAAATCTTCAAAATTCATTTTTGTTACATTCGAACTTTGACACTTCCTTCCTTAAGGTAGGTTCCGAGGTACCTTGAGTTTGACAGATGATTCCTTACCTCGACTGAGGAAAAATCTCGAGTCGAGGACGTATACGTCAACTCGAAGTGGAGTCGAGTCGAGTAAGTTTTGGAGGAACATCTTAGAATATGGGTGTATATCCACTCAGAAATGCTGTTTTATGTGCTAGCTGATTTATTTACACAGGTGAAGTGTTAGACATGGATGGAGTATATGTAGTAAGGAACAGTCAAAGAGGGACAAAGCCACCATATGCTAGTAGTTATAATAAAACAAAAAAATCGATTTACAGTTATACAACCTTTTTGGACTTGGCCGATTATGAAATCTAGCGACACAATTGTGCACTGTCTTCCAAATTACTAGATGAAAAACCTAGTGTACAAAAAGCCGCAGACAAGTGCTATAGTTTCATACTAAGGATTGTTCATATTACAACGGCGCGGGTATGGACACGAGCGGGCGCAACAAGTTCAATGGAAACTAAACCTTATTTATTTTCACTAGGGATGTGATATTCTACATAAAAAATCGATTGTTTTTTTTTAGCATGAAAAATCGATTAATAAATAATCGATTTTTCTTAAAACAATAATCGATTTTGTTATATTAATCGATTTTTCCCTAATTTGCCAATCATGGGTTGGATAAATTCCCAGCTTCTTTTTTTTATTTTGGCTTTCATTGTCAAGTTATAATCGGACGAGCTTTTTTAGGCGTTTCACTCTTTTGATTTCTCCTGTATCTTGGGTGCATAGTTCGCGCTCCGGGCATAGCACACCAGACTTAATGTAGGGAAATGTCAGATGAAAAATCGATTATGATTAATTTTTGATTATTAAAACAATCGATTATTAATCGATTTTTTGTAACATTAAAATCACGTATTAAAATGGATTTTTACTTTTAGAAAAATTGATTTTAATCGATTATTTCCACAATCGATAATTTTTTACATCCCTAATTTTCACGTACGGATTATAAGAGAGCACGTTGACGACTGTCGCTGTCCGTCCGTGCCCGTCATCAACGTGCTCTGGTATTATATTCTCTACCTGTGTTTAAATAAGACTTATTTTACATTGAACTTATTCCGCCCGCGTGCCCGGGTCGTTGTAACGTGAACAGTCTCAAAGTCCATTACAGAATTCTCAATGCTTTCTTTACTTTGATTATTTACATTTCAAAGCGTGTCTTTTCCTGACAATAAATATAAAAAAAAAAACCAAGAATGTAGACGGATACCGTTTAATCTTTTCAGACTTACCAGAAGACGCAAGTGAATCGGAAGAGAACCAAACCCTAGCTAAAGAGCTTTTGGTATCAGCCCATCTGAACCTATCACTGGTCTACCTGAAGGTCACGCCCCCCCACCACTTTGAGGCCAAGGACCATGCGCTCAGAGCCCTGAAGTTTGACGAGAATAATGTCAAAGGCCTGTTCAGGAAAGGCCAAGCTTTGTTAGGTCTTGGAGAGGCTGAAGAGGCTTTGAAAGATTTCCAGAAGATTGTTGAGGCTGAGCCACAGAATAAGGTAATTAGAAGTGTTTTTTTTGTTGTTAGGGGTTTATTTAATGATACAAGTTCTATATAAAAAAAACACATAACATCGCGCCTGCACTCACTAGGGATGGGCAGAGGTGTATAGTAACACCTTGAATTCGAAGTTATGTTTAAGTCCCATGTAATGGGTAAAGAGAGCGAGTTTTGCCATCAACCGGGCACAAATCCAAACTCCAGGCTGGTACTGAGGAATTCCACATGGAAAAACCCAATACACACTTGTCCGACCTGGGGATCGAACCACCACCACTAGACCAACGAGGCAGTTGTTAAATGTTATTGTTTATTTAAGAAAATAGTATACATTTCTCATTATTGACAGCATTTAAAATTCAGTCTTATGACCTTGATATAAGATTCGATTTTCTTTATCTCAATTAAAACACTGATTTGCAAAATGACGTTTTAAACAAAAATTATACTTATTAAAATTGCTGAAATCGATTCAGTAACCGCTTTTTAACAAACTACTTTCAGGGGTTGCATTTCTTATCTATACTAATATTATAAAGCTGAAGAGTTTGTTTGTTTGAACGCGCTAATCTCAGAAACTACTGGTTAGAATTGAAAAATTATTTTTGTGTTGGATAGTCCTTTTATCGAGGAAGGTTATAGGTTATATAACATCACGCTACGACCAATAGGAGCGGAGTATAAATGAAAAATGTTTATCCGTGCGAAGCCGGGACGGGCCGCTAGTGTTACATATGTACTTATAACTTTTTTTTGAAGATTCTTCTTTATATTCTCCTCAGGCTGCCGCCAACCAGATAATAGTGTGCAAGTCAACGATCGCGAAACAGAAGCAGAAGGAGAAGCAGCTGTATGCCAACATGTTCGACAAGTTCGCTAAACACGACACGGAGGTAACAGGTTCGCGAGAATATTATACACCATTCACATCCACACCACATTCATTTTTTATTTCATCCATTGTAGTCTTCATTTAATTATTGAATTCACACGCATAAAATTCTCATTGATCATGTCACTGCTTAAAAATAGGCAAAGGTGGCCCACTTAGAGACCTTTGAACCATTTCTTTAAGTAGTTTCAGCTCATCTTAATTGATCAATAAGGTTTATAAAAGCATAATAAAGTTAAATCTCCTCTGGAGCAAACATGTTGCTTATTTCTAATAATTTCTTTGCTAAAATGGGCCCTATTTGTTTAATTTTATTTCATGCCTGCTGTGCCCACGACTTCGTGTGCGTAGAAGTCGGATGGGTTTCAATTTTTTGGCGCGGATCCCTAATTCCTTTCCTAAAATCAAAGTAGCCTAAGTTACTCTTTATAACAGCAGCTATCTGCCAGTGAAAGTCCCGTCAAAATTGGTCCAGCCGTTTCGGAGATTAGCCGGTACAAACGGACAGAGACAAAATTTAAAAAAATATTTTTTTGTTATAATTTGCGTATACACTTTCATATGCATTTAGTGAAAAGCTGTTATTTTGTTACAAACAGACACTTCAATTGTATTTATTTGAATAGATAGAAGGATTGTAGTTATAACAGGGACATGATTCTAAAAGTATGTAGGTACATTATCTCAATGCATACAACCACATCATAAACTAATTAAACCTTACAATACTACTTCAAACCTAACCTTACAATTTTGTCTACAAGGCGGAGATACAGCGAGCTAAAGACGAGATCGACGTAATAGGCGAGAAGGTAGGCGAGTGGGGCGCAGTCGAGGGCGAGTGGACCGACCATGAACGTCACAGGAAGCCCACGGAGTTCGAGAAGGAAAACCCTAACATCCTTATGTTAGACAAGGACGGACAGTTTGAGAATATGTGAAGAGTGATGTAGCGCTGGTAAAGAGTGGATGCTTACATAGTTCGAATGTGGTAGGTAGAGGTGTCGATTCTGTTGCACACTTTGACACTAAACTAAACTAAAGGTGTTTGTCTCTTTCTGTTTCAATTGTAATGATAAAAAAAAAAATGTTATTATGAAAATGTTATATGTTATAAAGGTAACATAAACTTAAACAAAATTGAATATGTGTGCTCCAAAAAGTTTAATGAATTTAAAAGATAAATGTATTCGGGCGCCAGGAGCTAACACAACAAACAAAGCAACCGGAAGCTTACCGAGTAAAGTTGAACTTTTAATCTTCAAGCGGGAGGAATTAATAAAAACAAAACCTTTATATGACTTGTTTTTATTCCCTGTAGGCTTAGGTTATAGCTACAATTGACTTAGATTAATTATTCATAGCTATACTTAAGTTAAACTAAAATTAATATTATTATTGCTATTATTATTGTTATTGATATCATTGCATCCGGTATGATATTGAAAGGAAATACATACCAAATTGTTGATTTTTTAAATCTAATAAATTTAAGTTAAGTTACATGACGAGCCGACACGAGGCGAACCCGACGTGGAGATAAATTCCTCTTACCAAAATGGCATATTGTAGAATATAACTCGAAAAGAAAACAAAAACCAAAAGAAAAACTAGATCCAAATATAAAAAAAAAAAACGCCAATGGGCTGGAACAAAATAATTATTCAATTAGAATTATGAAAATAACGACCACCATTTTGAAACCGCGTGGCGTCATGCTAGTCAAAAACTTACCGTTTTTCGGTTAAATAAACATCACTTTCAGGTGAACGTGACGTTAAAAATTTTTATTATTATTATTTCATCCTAGAGAAATATTCGAATCTTCATGGAAAAATGAAGATAACCTTTTAACTAAGGTTTAATATCCACATTTTATCAAAAATATACCGGTATGAGGCCGGATTTAAAAAGTATTTAATAAAAATTTAAGAATAACGATCAAGCCATTGTGAATATGGGAAGCAGAGTAGTGAACTGTCAAAAGTTGAAAGTTGCCAACTGACATTTACAATCTACCACAAATACTCACCAATGTAGCCAACAATGAAAATTTCTAAATTAAAAATACAGTAAGCCCATGATATTATCTCTAATACCAAGTTCTTTCTAGTGAAATGCCTTTAAATTTTATAACCATGTAACGTTGTAAAACGACACGTTACATTACATCCCTCCCCGAAAAAAAAAGAAAGGAACTTTCTTTTTGATGTAAAAGAAACAACAGAACCTACAAAGAGAAAAAACAAAGTCTCTCATCGTAAAAAACATAGAAAAATTAATTTCAAAAACTATGAAATAATAACCAAGAAGGTTCAAAACAAAATTGACAAAATAAAACAGCAAGACTAAAATTTGCAATGTCAAAAAAAAAAACTAAAGTATGCATTAACTATTGAGTGCAGTTAGACTCCACAGTCACTAACTGAGCATCGAAGATATGACTAGCGTGAGTACAGTTAAGCTCCATCGCCACTGACTAACTACTATATCAAAATCCCCATCATGAGTACAGTTGGGCACCATCGCCACTGACTATCAACTTCTAACTAAATTCCCCCTATGAGTACAGTTAGGCACCATCGCCACTGACTATCAACTTTTAACTAAATACCCCCTATGAGTACAGTTAGGCACCATCGCCACTGACTATCAACTTTTACAACCTCTATAACTTGAGTACAGTAGAACACTATCGCCACTGAACTACTTTCCAAAATGAGTAACAGTTCAATCTTGTATTTCAGATACAAGATCAGACATCTCACATCACAAAACGATGTGGAAAATTTGGAATGGAAAAGGAAAAAATATGAATGCTGGGATCGGTTCAACACCACCAACTTTCCGGGCACAGACATCCTTGAAAATATAATTTTGTAAACAGCCAAAACTGTAACAATGTTAAATGCTTATTGTGGTCGGCACAACACCACCGAACTTTCCGAACACAAAAGCAAAGAAAAACAAAAGTTGCATATTTGTGATCGGCACAACTCCACCGAACTTCCGAACACAAAAGCAAAGAAAAACAAAAGTTGCATATTTGTGATCGGCACAACTCCACCGAACTTCCGAACACAAAAGCAAAGAAAAACAAAAGTTGCATATTTGTGATCGGCACAACACCACCGAATTTCCGAACACAAAAGCATAGAAATAACGAAATCAAGGTAAAACTACCAGATCCGTTCTCAAATATTCATTAAGGCATTCTACAACAAAAGTAGAATGAAAAATCCCTAAAGAAAATGAAACTAAGATGTCTCTTCAAAAGTCAAATCCGAAGTGAAATGTTTCAAAAACTAGTCAAATCCGAGAAATTATACCAAAAGGTGTTAACTAGAACATTAGAATAAACTAATAAACACTGAAGTATTATAAATAACTTACAATAGAAGTACTTAAATCAAAACTTTATAACAATAAAGTTAATAGTAAGATTTAACTTCAACAAACAATTATTAATCTTAACTAAGTTCACTAAATGTTAAGACTAATCTTAAGAAAAACTAATAATCATTATTAACATTAACAAAATGTTAATAAGATATTAAGGCATAATTATATTATAAAAACATAATTATGTTATAAACTATTAAGATCTTTTGATGTGGGTAATATAAATATTGTGTGGGTGGAAGAAGAATTTAAATGTTAACCAAAAAAAATCTAAGTTTTGTTTTAATAAGTTCAGAAATTGAATTCAATAAATTGATATGAAGTTACCTAACATACTATTTTCTTTCAAAGTGTGATAACCTTTCATTCTTCATTCTAACATTCACACGCTTCAAACTTAAATATCAAAATCAAGACTAAAGCTTGGGTCCGAAAATAAATTAAAATTTTATAATGTCTTTAACATGATAAAGACCCACTGTACCTTTCTTCAGATCTTTTAAGACATAAACATTAAGAGAAACTTTTTCTATAATTAAACATTTTATAAACTTAGGTGCCAGTTTTGCCGAAAAATATACAGGTGCACTAGATTGAACGAAACTTCTTCTCCACACGATATCACCGACATCAAGAGAAATGACTCTGCGACCCTTATTATAATAAAGCGCATTACGCTTATAAGCTTTTAACAAGTAAGCTTGAACTTTTTCAAAAATATCACTAAGTGAATTCAAAGAAATAGCAAATTGGTTTCTATCACCAACTTCAAGTTGATCTAGGTTATCAATAGAATCACTAAAACGATGTAAAGAAGCATCAAAAATAAGTTCTCTACCGAACATCAAAAAATTAGGTGTAAAATCTGTAGCAAGATTTACACTATTATTTAAAGCTAATTGAACATGAGGCAAAAATTTAGACCAAGTTCTATGATCATCTTTTACAAAACATGATATGCAAGTTTCAATCGTCTTATTATATCTCTCTACAGTATTGTTTTGTGGAGTAAAAGTATTATAAAATATTTTAGTTATATTAAAACCTTTCAAAAAATCTACAAAATGTTTTGACGTAAATTGGGTTCCATTACGCAAACTATTATCTTAGGACAGCCAAACTTAAGAAATATTTCTTTATCAAAGAGTTTACAAATTGTTTTTGTAGTAGCATTAATCATAGGAAATATCCAACAATATTTAGTGAAAACATCTACAACTGAAAGTATATATTTATGACCAGAATAAGTCTTAGGTAAAATTCCTATTATATCTACCGAAAGCATGAGCATAGGGCGATCTACTTTTTTAGGGTTAATCATAGTACCAAAAGGAGGAGAAGTAGTATGTTTATACGCTTTACAAGTATCACAAGATAAAATATATTTTTGAACATCACTAAACATACCTTTCCAAAAGTAATGTTGTTTTAATTTCTTTAAAGTTTTATGAATTCCAAGATGACCAGAATTAATATCATCATGATTTGATCTAATAGTATCTAAAATATGTTCCTTAGGAATAACTATTTTCCAATTAAGACGACTGTTGGGATCAAATTTATTTTTACAAAATTTATACAAAGTATTATTCTCTACTCTAAAGTTTTTTAAATTTGCAAGGAGACTTTTGACAGCTAACAAATATTTTTCTAAACCAAGGATCACAAATATCCTCGTCGGGTACAATTAAACTATTTTGAGAATTAATTGTCACTACAGCAACTTCAATATAATTGCTTTCAACAAAAGTTATATTTTTCCACAAATCTTTAGCTAGATCAAAGTTTAACCAGAAATCAAATCCTAAAATGATTGATGATGTAAAAGAAGGTATAATTAAAAAAGTTATAATTTTAGTTGAATTATCACAAGTAACTGGCAATTCCATGACACCAATAATTTTCTGCGAGGAACCATCAGCTGTAAAAGCAGAACCAGCAATAGGTTTAATTTTATAACCTAATTGTAAGAATTTTTCATGACTATTTGAACCTAAAACACAACTATTGGAACCACTATCTAACAATCCTGAAAAGTTAATATTATTTACTGAAAATTCTAAATAAGGTCTAGTGTCGTTATGTTTAACAAATAAAATAGGAGCTGATCTATAAATCTCAAAAAATGTTTTTAAATAAGTTAACCAATCTGAAAATTCCTTGTTACGAGTAATGTCATCGGGTTTGTGACTATGAACTAATTTATTTAACATCGAGACGCTCGCGGTTTTATAAAAAACAGGGGCTCGATGCGACCTAATCAGTTTTTTGACTCGCATGAGTTTTTAACAACCAAATTACAAACGTCACAATTCTTAGTAGTAACTCCAACCTTATGACACTTGAAACAAATAACACCAGGAAAAGATGGGCAATTTTTATAAAGATGTCCAGATTTTTGACATTTTAAACAAACTAGGTTTGTTGAAACTGCATAAGATTTTAAAGGTTTTTCAAATTTAACAGCCTCCTTGACAGTTTTTCTATTCACAAAAACTTCAAGTTCTTTTGCAAGATCAAGAAATTGTTCTACAGTATCAATATGTTTACCATACACATAAGGTGTATAAACAGGCAACATGTTATTTTTAATAATATTAATCAAAACCGATTCGAATAATGGAGAAGAAAGACGACTAGCCATGTCCATAATATCTGTAATAAAATCTGGAAGAGAATCAGAAAACTTTTGTTTCTTCGTGCGAAGTTCATATTCCAAAAAATAATCATAGTCAGGTTTATCAAAACGTTTTAATAATGCAAGTTTAAGCTCAAGCCAAGAAGCAATACGGATTCTAATAGTGCGAAACCATTTAACAGCGATGCCACTAAGCAAGTCTGAAAAAGAACCAACTAGCAAAATTTCATCAAAATTTTTGTATAAAAAATATTCTTCAACTTGAGTGATAAACTCTCTAACACAAGATTTTCCATCAAAGTTTATTTTACTTCTTTTTAAATCAGGTAATTTATTGGTAGAAGGCAAACTCTTTTTAATGTGTCCATTTACACGTGCATTCATTGAATTAAAAGAAGGCCAAGCATTTGTCGCAAAAACAGAAGAATGTGCAACTCTGTCATTCTGATCAAAAGGATTACGCTCCTCAGTTAAGTTAATCATGTCATGAGCAATAGCAGCATTAGCAACAGTGCAAGGACTATCCGAAAGCGGAGGAAACTGAACTTCTTTATCCATAATGAAAAGCGGAAATAGCAAAGCAAAACTAAAACTTAAAAAGCCATGAAATATTTGAGGTTAGGTCAAAGTTGAATTATTCAAAAGAATAATTATTAAGTAGCAATGAAAATATGCAATAAAAATTAACAACGTTAAATAAATCCTTAATGAGTATGCTTACAATGTTTACTTAATGTTGTATTTAATTATTTAAGTACCTACATTCTTTAAAGTTACACTTACTTATTAAGTTCACTAAGTTCAATACTGAGAGATAATAAACACGGTTGTCACCATACAATTATGTTGGTTTTGCTAAAGTAAGAAAACAACAAAGTTATATGTTGTAACAGCAAAGTTAACAACAAAAAATATCACACAAAGTTCAATATCAATATTGTTTACAACAAAATATCAAAGTTCTATATAAATGTTAATTAACTGTTATAACAACATAGTTAACTACTAACAAACAATACGGTTCGTAAACAATACGTTAGAACAATGTGCAGAACAATAAAAGGATGCAATAATATACCAATACAAATAACAAAACATGAAAAAGCCTACTTCATGTCCCTGAACGCTTGCGCCAAATGTAATGATAAAAAAAAAAATGTTATTATGAAAATGTTATAT
Organism: Amphipyra berbera; assembly: GCA_910594945.2. Taxonomy (NCBI): domain Eukaryota; kingdom Metazoa; phylum Arthropoda; class Insecta; order Lepidoptera; family Noctuidae; genus Amphipyra; species Amphipyra berbera. The sequence goes on along the minus strand of OU343128.1, from coordinate 14,196,925 downwards.
GTTATAAAGGTAACATAAACTTAAACAAAATTGAATATGTGTGCTCCAAAAAGTTTAATGAATTTAAAAGATAAATGTATTCGGGCGCCAGGAGCTAACACAACAAACAAAGCAACCGGAAGCTTACCGAGTAAAGTTGAACTTTTAATCTTCAAGCGGGAGGAATTAATAAAAACAAAACCTTTATATGACTTGTTTTTATTCCCTGTAGGCTTAGGTTATAGCTACAATTGACTTAGATTAATTATTCATAGCTATACTTAAGTTAAACTAAAATTAATATTATTATTGCTATTATTATTGTTATTGATATCATTGCATCCGGTATGATATTGAAAGGAAATACATACCAAATTGTTGATTTTTTAAATCTAATAAATTTAAGTTAAGTTACATGACGAGCCGACACGAGGCGAACCCGACGTGGAGATAAATTCCTCTTACCAAAATGGCATATTGTAGAATATAACTCGAAAAGAAAACAAAAACCAAAAGAAAAACTAGATCCAAATATAAAAAAAAAAAAACGCCAATGGGCTGGAACAAAATAATTATTCAATTAGAATTATGAAAATAACGACCACCATTTTGAAACCGCGTGGCGTCATGCTAGTCAAAAACTTACCGTTTTTCGGTTAAATAAACATCACTTTCAGGTGAACGTGACGTTAAAAATTTTTATTATTATTATTTCATCCTAGAGAAATATTCGAATCTTCATGGAAAAATGAAGATAACCTTTTAACTAAGGTTTAATATCCACATTTTATCAAAAATATACCGGTATGAGGCCGGATTTAAAAAGTATTTAATAAAAATTTAAGAATAACGATCAAGCCATTGTGAATATGGGAAGCAGAGTAGTGAACTGTCAAAAGTTGAAAGTTGCCAACTGACATTTACAATCTACCACAAATACTCACCAATGTAGCCAACAATGAAAATTTCTAAATTAAAAATACAGTAAGCCCATGATATTATCTCTAATACCAAGTTCTTTCTAGTGAAATGCCTTTAAATTTTATAACCATGTAACGTTGTAAAACGACACGTTACACAATAGAAAAAGAAAGTGACAGTTGCGTTTAGTCTAGTTTAGTACTGTCAAAATGTGGTACAGAATCCAGACCAATGTTAATGGTGTTTTTAACGATGAATTTACTAAGTTAAGTGCATTTTAAATGGAATAGGACCTTGCTGTAGTATGTTGCAGTAAATTGAAAATTTATATGTCAGGCTACACATTCAATTTAATTTTTTTGCACAAGTAAGCATGTATGTTAAGACGGCCAAAATGTATACTCCGCAATACCATTGGAACAATACCGTTTACGCAATTTTTTTTACAAGCCGTTTCCGCATTTGATCGCTGCATGTAGCAGGACCTTAACGTACGCAGATCTTTCATGTGAAATATCAATTTTAAATTTTTAATTAACCTGTGAATGTATTTCTCTAAGAAAGGTACATTATGTTGAGTTTACTTACTGCGATATGCCCCACAACGCGAAAAAAACATCACATTGTAACACTCAGTCAATCCCAGTGTTTGAATAAAATTGACTCTGGGACTGAAGAGAATTTATGTATTTTAATTAAGTTCAAATATAAAAACTTAGCTAGGACATTGATGTAAGCATCCACCTATAAAAATAAGCATTTGCCTCAAAGTGCATTATGTTAGTTAGTGATTTTGATCAAACTGTTTATGCTAGCCACCCAATAGATCTATTCACCGAATCAACTACCTACATAGCAAATTAATTAAGACAGAAAATCGATCAAAATGTTGGAACAGCCTCCCTTTCGATAAGCATTTGTCGACCTGTTCGCTATTTCCAACAGGTCATGAGAGAAAAATAAATAATAAATAGAATCGTTCGACACTTGGTTTATCAAATCGATCTGAATCGGTGTAGAGCGCCTGTAAAGGCTCATTTACACGGTGCAAGTTTCTTGAAGCAAGTCTCATGCTATGTAAATGAGCCTGCGTTATTTTGTCATAATTATTATTGCTAGTACATCCGCCTCTTACAACGTTGTGGTTACCTCTATGACGACAAAAGAGTAAAATGAGAGATCTTAAAATAAGAATTCACTGTAAAATCGGAACTTTTGGCAATCGTTTCTTCTACCCAATTCTCTTATTTATATTGGATAATGTAGTTTAGTTTTCATAGTGTTGTAGTCATGAATATTACTTAATCTACAATTAAATCATTTTTGTGTTCTAATCGATGAACTAAATCATTCCTCTCTTTGTATGTATAAGTAAGTAAGGCTGTGTTTGTCCACTCGTCGTGTTACTGCGTGTTAGGTTATGTAGTTGCTTGCAGTGTAACCAGTGGAGTATGTATTTCTCACTGGCCGGCCGTGTACAGTTCGGGCGACAGGTCGTGGCCACTCTGAACATAGACCGCGAACTTTCGCGCATGTACACTCGTGAAGAAAATAGTTACTGTAAAAACTATTAAATAAACTTTACTTAAGTAATGGCCTTAAGATCTTGGTAATTAAATGTTGACTAAAAGCTATTTTGTTGCTATAATATCTATTCTGCATCCGCACGATGTTCAGAGCGGGCACGACGCGTCGCCCAAACTGTAATTGCTTCTTTTTTATTATTTTAAAGTACCATGATATGTTAATTTTCTTTAACTAAACTATTTTTTATATTTTTGGTGTCATATTAGTTTTGAATTTTTAATTAAAGCTAGGACAATTCTGCTCTTACGGCCCCATTTAGTGTATATTTCACGTTTCACGTTAAGGTTACACTGCAAGCAGGTGACATGTCACCTTGCAAGTGTTAATTTGTAGCATAATATTTTGTTTTGGATACGAGCGGGTTTATTTGTAGTAAATTGGTTACTGTATTTAGTTATACGAATGAATTTACTTAATAAAGTGTTAATGAGCGTACTTGTGTGTTTTATTTTGTTGCATTATTTTTTGCTGCGCTTGGCTTATAGAACTCGCATACCCATAGATTTACGATATGACACGGCTACGGGTCAGTTTCCACCAAACGGAAGAAACCTCGCGTATTTTTTTGATGTCACAATAAAGGATTGTATTGAAGTCATCATCATCTTCCTGCCCTGGTCCCAAGTTACTTGGGGTCGGCGCAATATGTTTTTCTCTTCCACTCTTCCCTGTCAGCCGTCTCATTATCATTTCCTCCGTTATCTTTCATATTCCTCACACAATCCATACATCTTTTCTTAGGTCTCCCTCTCCCGGAGTGCCGGTATTACGGTGCGCCGTTCTCCCTACCTTCCGCGGCCTGACGGGGCCGCCACCGTCAGATGGCGGACGCGGTGGGGCCGCAGGGGGAGAGGAGTGTCGGTGTTTAGTTGGCCGCTCTCCCTATCCTCTGCGACCGAAAAGTGGTAGGCGGCGGGGCCACTAACCTGACCCGTCGCAGGGGGACCAGGGGTGCCCAGACACGGGGTAGTCTGGCGCCCATGTACTTGTTTGGTCCCCGGGGTGGTCACGGCGTACCATGTGTTCTGGTGCACCGGTGATGTGGGGTGCCCCCCGCGCCTCTCAGGAGGTCGTGGGGTGGGGCCCTACAGTGGAGAGGTCCACCAGCAATTGGTGGACCAAGACCTGCCGGGGTCGCGGTGCATGCAATAGCGAATCCCGCGACCCCGGCCTTAGGTCAGAAGGAGGGACACCGTGGTGGTTTTAGCCAGTAAGAGTCTGGCACACCCCCCCGTCTTCCCCGGACGGGGGATAGTCCATGAGGATTACCCCACGCTAAAAAAAAAAAAGGTCTCCCTCTCCCCCTCCATCAACATTCATATTCATCACTCTCTTAGTCACATGTGATTCATCCCTCCTCATCACATGCCCATACCAAGACAAACGCTTTCCTTTCAACTTTTCTGTCACTGGTGCCACTTTCAAACTCCCTCTAATATACTTATTTCTTACTTTATCCATTCGCGTCACTCCACACATCCATCTCAACATTCTCATCTCCGTTACGTGTAATCTTCTTTCATCAGTCTTCTTCACGGCCCAACACTGATCCGTACAGCATGACAGGTCTTATAATGGATTTGTAGATTTTGCCCTTCAGCTTGAAGGGCATCCGTTGGTCACAAGTTGTCCCTGTGACCTGTCGCCATTTCATCCAACCTGAGTTGATCCGATGCGTAACGTCTCGGTCAATTTCACCATTCCCTTGGACGAGTGACCCAAGGTACCGGAAGTCGGAGCAGACTGGTAAGGATATACCGGCGAGTGTAATAGGCATAGGACTGGAGAGACCGCCGAAATCGCAAAATCTAGACTGCGTTTTGCTTCTGCTTATTTTCAAGCCAACACTCCAAAGGACTGTATCAGTATTGCCTTTAAGTATAAAATCCGACGCAGCCCTCAAGCGTTTCCTCACGCATGCCCAAGCGTCGGATTTTATACTTAAAGGCGATACTGATACAGTTCTTTATTCAGTGACATCAATAATTGCAAATTATTAATCAAATTAGGAATTATGAATCAACGATTTGCTGAGTTGCTGGCAACACTGCGTATTGCAGAGTTGATCACTGCATGTTGACAAGCTCTCGCCCCCGACGAGCGTAAACATTAGTGTTGAGTTAGAATCATTATGCATGTGTGAAGGAGTTGAACGAGTATGTATGCATGTGTGTGTACCACCATATTAATTAGAAATAATGTCATTTAATCAGTCGCAAATAAATCAGCATAGAGTTAACACGTATTTCTGTTACCCAAAATTCCCACAACGAAAAGTGAACCTAATTCCTATAACATTTTGGTCGACATCGAGCCGGACGTCTGATCAACTTACGACGTTTCATACACCGAGCGCTAATACAAAAGGACGGATCGAGCGGCGAACGGAGAACAAAAGAAAGAATTTGTTGTAAAAAATAAATGTTCATTTTTAAGCCTCATTAGTCATTAGTGTATGCAATCAAACAAGATATAATCACTACAAAGATACGAAGAAACGATCTATTTTTATTGCAAATTGAAGGCTTATTACAACAAATATGGCTAATACACCGGAACAATTACTAAATGTGTTAGAAGATACAGCTATGTTGTTAGGAAAAACACAATCAAATCTCAAGAAATGTCCGAAGCAACGTTTAACAAAAGGATATATAGAAACACGGATTAGAAACATCGAAGAATATTGGTCTATGTACAAAAATGCACATATAGAACTAGTGAAATGTGTCCCGAAAGCGAATCGACATGACATTCCATACTTTGTAAATGAAGATTACTTTATTCAAGAAGATTTGTACATATGTTTATTAGCCGATCTTAATGATTTATTGTGTACATACAACAAGTCGTCGCCGCCGCCGGTATATATGCAAGCTGACAATAACAACATTGGTTCTGGTCAATCTATGGAAGTGCAAACTGTCAAGTTACCGAGGATACAACTTCCAACCTTCTCAGGTATTTACGATGAGTGGCCTGCTTATCAAGATCTATTTACATCATTAGTGCATGACAACCCAACATTAAATAAGGTACAAAAGTTGCACTATTTGAAAAGCAGTCTTAAGGGAGAAGCCCTGTCGCTCTTGAAACACGTGCAAGTTACAGAGGTTAACTATGACAAGTCGTTTAGTATGCTTAAGGCACGTTTCGGCAACAAGCCTATTATTGTCAATTCAATATTGAAGAGATTATTTACACAAAAGAAGATATCTGTGCAAACTGCAAATAACATCAAATCCATACTGGATACGACTACAGAATGTCTGAATGCACTGAATAACCTGAATTTGACAACGATCTCCTGGGATCCGCTCATTATATTTTTAGTTGTTCAAAAATTGGACCCAGAGACGCATCGTGAATGGGAAGAAGTTGCTTACGAGGATAATATCGATGAGTTACCTCAATGGAGTGCACTTCAGAAGTTTTTACAATCGAAGTTCCGCACGCTGGAACTTGTCACGCCCCCGACCAGAGAAAAACCTACACCTAGAGGAAAAGAATATGCTGTTCATGTGTCAACATCAAATACTACGACTTCTTTGAAACCAAGAAGCTGCACTATGTGCAAAGAAGATCACACATTGTGTCATTGTGAGGAATTTATCAAACTTAACCCAACAGAAAGGTGTGAGTACCTTAAACAACACAATCTATGCTATAACTGTCTGGCCCCTGGACACTCGGCTTATAGATGTCGCCTGAAGATGTCCTGTCGAAAATGTCACAAACGTCATCATACGCTCACGCACCAATCCACGTCTATGACGTCACCAAATCAACCAGACACCAAGAAACAACAAGATAAAGAAGTTGAAACTCATCAAGATTCTGCAAAATCAGCCGAAACCAATGTTACGCTTTCATCGCATGTCGTTGCTAATTTGTCCACTGCATTACTGGCTACAGCTCTTGTACCAGTAAGAAAATACGAATCGGGACAAGTGACCGTGCTTCGTGCTTTGATTGACCACGGCTCACAAGCTACATTCATGAGTGAAAGAGCTGCCCAGATGTTACGATTGAAGAGAACGCCTGTCCATGGCACCATCACTGGAGTCGGCTCAACCAAAACAAATGTTAAGCATGCTGCAGAAATCGAACTACTATCCAGACACGACGCTAGTTTCAACGTTAGGATCAAAACGTACATCATGTCTACACGACTCACTACTAAATTACCGTCACAAACCATCTCCACCAGCACCTGGCCGCATCTGCAAGGACTCGCTCTGGCGGATCCAAGCTTCAATAAATCAGGAGGAATAGATTTATTACTAGGTGTTGACGTTTGTGCCCAAATCATGAAGGGTGAAGTTATCAAGGGCCCCCCAGGAACACCATGTGCTCAAAACACCACTCTGGGTTGGATTCTGTTTGGGAACGTGGAAAACAAACTACCAGGAGATGAAATTATCGTCATGCACCTCAATCTTGATCTAAACGATATGTTAAAACGAATGTGGGAACAAGATCCATATGACAAGCGAGAACCCACAGCTGAGGAACGAAAGTGCGAGGAATACTACGAGACCACTACTACAAGAAATAAAGACGGACGATATATTGTTATGTTACCAAAGAAATCTAACATGCTATTATCAACCCAAGGAGATACTAGATCAATAGCTTTGAAGAGACTATATCAATTAGAACAAAGATTTAAGAATAACCCAAAACTAAAGAGTGACTATGCTACAGTCATGAAAGATTACGAAATAAATTACATGGAAGAAGTACCAAACCAAGAAATTACCAATACATCTGTGTACCTACCGCATCACGCCGTAATTAAAGAAGAGAAAGAAACAACGAAATTAAGGACTGTCTTTAACGCTTCTCAAAGAGGAACCAACAATGTATCACTCAATGACGAACTGATGGTAGGACCACAGTTACAAGATGACATGAGAAGTCTCATCATGAGATGGCGTATGAGGAGGGTTTGCTTCGTGGCCGATGTTCAGAAAATGTACCTACAAGTCATCGTTAATGAAAAAGACCGAGATCTGCAACGAATACTGTGGAGAAATGATGATCAAGAATCTGTCAAAGACTACCGTCTTACTAGAGTCACGTTTGGAACTGCTTCTGCTCCTTACTTGGCAGTAAGGACCTTGCATCAAATAGCCAAGGATGAAGGACAAAATTATCCCGAAGCTGCGGAAATAATAAGACGCGACTTCTTCATGGATGATATGATGTCTGGCAAGGACAATGTAACAGATGCAATAAAAGTGGCCAAAGAAATAGACGCTATACTCCAGAAAGGCGGATTCAAACTGAAAAAGTGGTGTTCTAACGATCCTGACTTTCTTAAAGAATTTGAAGAATCTGAAAGAAGCTCTCACGTAAAACTAGACATAACATTAGACGGAATCACACGAGCATTGGGATTACACTGGAACATGGGCAAGGACCGATTTCAATACAGCCTAAACATACCTGCTACGGCAAAGACCATTACGAAGAGAACAATCCTGGCTGACCTACAGAGATTGTTTGACCCACTAGGCTGGTTGGCGCCTTCTGTTTTGCCTGCAAAGCTTCTCATACAAAGATTATGGCTGCAAGGAGTAAAATGGGACGAAGAAGTAGATGGAAACATTGCCGCAGAATGGAACAATATCCGAGAATCTCTACATCTCTACTTATCTGATATCGAAGTAGATAGATGGCTTCATACTACTGAAACTACTATGAATAACGTCACTATCCACGGCTTCTGTGACGCGTCATCTCGAGCTTACGCTGCAGTTGCTTATCTAAGAGTAAGAACAGCCGAGGGTGACGTGAAAACATCAATAATCGCCGCTAAAACGAAGGTAGCACCGACTAAACCCCAATCCTTACCTCGACTGGAACTCAGTGGAGCTGTACTGCTTGCAGGACTCTTGAAACAGATAAAGGATGCAATGAATATACCCAGCTGTCAGATATTCGCATGGACCGATTCCACTATTGTGCTTTCCTGGCTGTTCGGTGATCCTACAAGATGGAACACATACGTTAGAAACAGAGTAGTTGAAATACTTGACAACATCGGAAATCATAATTGGTACCATGTCAAGTCACCAGAAAACCCCGCTGACACTGCTTCGCGTGGACAATCCTTGCTAGACCTTAAAGACGATGAACTGTGGTGGAAGGGTCCAGAGTGGTTAAGGGAAGGAGACATCCAATACAGCAGACCAAAGGCTATGATGACAGATCTGGAAAGAAAAGAAACAATACAAGTTAATCTAAAAATTGACAATGAGAAGAGTATAGCTACAAAATTCGAAAATTGTGACACATTAAAAGAATTGTTTAAAGTAATAGTGTACTGCAAAAGATTCTTAAAAGGAAGAAACATAGAAAACAATGACTTACCTGTTAGCACGAAGGAATTCGATGATGCGCTGAAAACCTGCTTAAGAATAGCACAGAAGGACAGCTTCGAAGAAGAAATACAGCGCCTGAAAACAAAGTTACAAATTAAAGGAAAGAGTAAAATAAACAATTTGAAACCTTACCTGGACGATGATGGAATCCTCAGGGTGGGCGGGAGACTGCGTCACTCTGACCTAAATGAAGATGGCAAACATCCGATTATTCTTGATCGTGACAACAATCTTACGGTTCTCCTCGTCGCTGACGCCCACCTGAAGACGCTGCACGGCGGAGTTCAAGTAATGCTCTGCTTCCTGCGAACTAAATTCTGGATCCTGAAAGTAAAGACTTTAGTTAAATCACGAATCAGAAAATGTCTTACTTGTGCGAAATTAAACGCTACTGCAAGGTCACAACAAATGGGTGACTTACCTCGAGTCCGAGTTACACCTGCGAAACCTTTCTTGAATACCGGCATAGACTTCGCAGGTCCGTATCAGATCTTGATGTCTAGAGGTAGGGGAGCAAAGACGAATAAGGCATACATCGCTCTTTTTGTCTGTATGTCTACAAAGGCGATTCACTTGGAACTCGTGGGAGATCTCACGTCAGATGCCTTCATCGGAGCCTTCCGAAGGTTTGTAGCCAGACGAGGAAGATGCGCTCAGATATGGAGCGACCAAGGACGCAACTTCGTCGGAGCAAACAAGATGCTGGCCGCAGACTGGGCGGAAGCCAAACTGCAATTTGACGGTCCAATTGCTGAGAAGTTAGCAATAGATGGAACTAAGTGGCATTTTATCCCAGCCTACAGCCCACACATGGGCGGACTGTGGGAGGCGGGGGTGAAATCGATGAAACATCACTTAAAACGGATCATGACCAAGCATGTGACTTACGAAGAGATGAGCACCTTGTTATGTCAAGTTGAGGCGTGCCTTAACTCACGGCCTCTAAGTATAATAGACGACACGGACACCGATAACTTTCAACCACTAACCCCCGGTCATTTTCTTATCGGTGAAACACCTATTACTGTACCAACACCAGACCTCCAAGATATCCCAACGACTCATTTGTCACGATGGCAGCATCAACAAAAGCTATTGACTGACTTCTGGCACAGATGGCAGCAAGAATACCTGTCACGAATGCAACAACGTTCGAAATGGCACAACAAAGTCAAAGAGTTTGACATAGGACACATCGTTCTAATAAAATCAGATAACTTGCCTCCGGGTAAATGGATGATGGGACGTATTGTTAATAAGCATCCGGGTACTGACGGTGTGACTCGTGTGTATGGTGTGAAAAGTGGTGAAAGTGTTGTGCAAAGATCATTTAATAAGTTATGTTATTTACCAATAGACATTAAAACATGATTTCTTTAGTAGTTTGTATTAACTTGCTCGAATATTGAATATAATTGTTAGACTAACTAAGTAACTTAAGTATGTATCTATGTATCAAGCTATAATTTGGATTTGTTTTAGTTATGTTTATGATACTTATTTTTTATAAAGGTCACATATTGCCCTTTGGTGGGCGGTATGTTGAGTTAGAATCATTATGCATGTGTGAAGGAGTTGAACGAGTATGTATGCATGTGTGTGTACCACCATATTAATTAGAAATAATGTCATTTAATCAGTCGCAAATAAATCAGCATAGAGTTAACACGTATTTCTGTTACCCAAAATTCCCACAACGAAAAGTGAACCTAATTCCTATAACAATTAGTTTATCAAGGTTGGATACACAATTATACGACATCATGCTCTAATTATCTGTAAAACTCAAATCAAGAAATTCGACAAAATTCCGCTGGGAATACGTACACCTTTTTTAATCGGTAATTACCCATCGTCCTGTCAAAAATGGGCAGGTTTTGAGAGTGCAGTGCCGTACTCTAGCAGGTAACGCAAACCGCTGCCGCATGCACTCGGTCAATTTGAGACGATGGTATTGTCATCTAGCCTAATCTAAAACTCGAGCGGAGGGCAATTGATGACGTCGTAATTTGTAGCTGGTTAAGCTTTCAAGGTTATCTATCAGCTTACTGATCTAATTCAGACCTTTTCTCTAATTTGTACATGTATTATTGACCATGGGATATTCAGCTCCTCCTTAAGCGCAGGCCACACCGCGAGTTGGCGGGCGGGCGAGCCTTTTCATACTTCGGTTCACATCGTTTGAATCGCTGAAGTAGCTGGGCTCCGTGAAATGTTGCTCGCTCGCCCGCCCGTCAGCTGGCGGTGTGGCCTGCGCTTTACCATTTGCAAAGAATTACCAAATTGTGCCACTGCGCCGCTGACCAACGAGGCTTCAACGTACTGCAATACGTAAACGTATACGTAGCCACATCTGACGGAAGATACGTCGCCGATACACATAATTCCATACAAACATCTCATACCGTACACATTTGACCGAAGATGCGTTACTAAAATTCCTCGAGTAGATTACGCGATGGAAGATCGGCGACGTATCTTCCGTCAGATGTGGTTTGGCCATAACTGTCAAGATGGAATAGTTACTCTTTACTGTCGAGTGGTCGCGGCAAACTGTCGATGCTGGTGACGGCGGCTGCGTCACTGAAGCGAGATTAGCTGTGGAGGTCACTAACCTTGTCCAGTCTAGTGACTAAGGACTATGTCCAGCACTGGCAGGAAAAATGGATGAAGTTGAGTGATGTCCACTGCCTCATTGGTCTAGAGGTGACAAGCGCGACTGCTGATCGTGAGGTCGGTTTGATGCTAAGGTCGGGCAGTGTTAATGGGTTTTTCCGTGTGGAATTCCTCCGTAGCAGTCCGTAGTTTGGATCTGTGCCCAGTTAATGGCAATAAGCTCGCCCCCTATTATATGGGACTTAAACATAGCGGCGAAATGAGGGTGTTACTATACACCTCTGCCCAACCCTTCGGAGAATACAGGTAGGGTTACCACCCGTACTTTATAATAAAGTATTGTACGTTATTTCAGATAATAGTACTCTATACTTTATGAAAACAATAAAGTACACGAAAATACTTTATTTCGCATGATTTGATTTCTTTGGGATTTTGAAAGTTTAGTCGTAAGTATTTTTTCGTTAAACGAAATTTATCGATTGGTGCTGAATCGATGTCGCCACTCGCCAGCGCCACATCACTACTAATTTGATACAAAATGCAATAATAAATATGTTTTTAAACATAATAGTAAAGAAAAATAAATTGTACTTTATTTTGATACTAAGTTTTTTTTTCTTATCTATGTACTGTACTTTAACTGCAAAAAAAAAGGTGGCAACCATAAATACAGGCGTGATGGTATGTTATGTTGAGTGATGGTAACTACCAGGGATCTTAACAAACAAAAAATAAATAAAACTCAATTGGAACTAGTCAGAGTGTATTATGTAATGTATAAGGATCAATAATAAATTTCCATTCAGATTTGAGTAGCGTCCTACATAAAACGGAAAATTATCTTGCACATATGAAATCGTACATCTTGATTATAGCAGTAATATAACTATGAAACCTATGTCCCTTATAATTAATTATCCTGTTTAATATAACGTACAAAATATATCAATGTGTAAATGTAAAGTTACATCGCAATAATAACAAAAAAAAAAAACTATAATTACTGTTATTAATGGAGGCATGCAGAGGTAGTTTGGTACTTTACTATAATTGAGCTGTGTTATGCAATAATGTGTCAACCCACAAAAATATTAGCTCTGTGTTAACGCCATCTAGTTATAGTGGTAGGTCTAACAAATGCTTGAAAAAATGCAAACTGCATTATTATTTTTTTCATAGTTGCTCTATTAAATTTACTACAGTTCTGGGTATTTTTTTAAGCGTTAAGTAGACCTACCACAAGAACTAGATGACGTTAACACAAAATTCATATTTTTGTGGGTTGACACACTATTGCATAACATTACCCAACTGGACCTAAGCAGAAAAGTTTAAAAATACCGGCCGCCATCCGTAGTAGTGCATTCCAACTTTTATATTTTTCTGCTTAGGTTTTTAGTGCTAATCATATGAGCCTAAGTCTTAAAACAAATCCCGTACAGTTATTAAATAGAGGAAAAAAATGTAACAGCGTTTTTTATTTACAATTAGAAGCTTGGCGCACAAAAATTACAGTTTCTTAAAAGTATACATATTATCATGTCAAAGTTTAAAACATCAAAGCGAAAAAAGCTGATATAAATATTATCCTTCCCACCTAAACACGCAAACGGCCATGATTTGGGTGAAAATCGTTAAAATCAGAGTTTGCTGCTAAGCTCCATAAAATCATGGCCGGTTTTAGCCGCCTAATATCTACATGATTTAGGCCGATTAAATATTTAGACGACAAGACTCAGTGGCAAGTACCAACAACTTTATTAAAAAAAAACTTGATGCTTTTAACCCTAATAGGGTATAAGCTTAATTTAATTTAGTGCCAAAACACTTCTAAAACCACGTCTGGCATAAATATGATTCGATAAAAGTTAATAAAATAAAAACAAAACGATATTTTTAATTCATACATAATTTCAAAAGAAAAAAATACGCAATAATTTATAATTTTATCATTATATCCATAATAATTATACACCCATATTCTAAGACGTTCCTCCAAAACTTAAGGATTATCGTAAGCATATTCGATTAAAGTCTTCAAAGTTAATTTTTATTACATACGAACTTTGACACTTTCTTCCTTAAGGTAGATTCCGAGGTACCTTGAGTTTGACAGATGTTTCCTTACCTCGACTGAGAAAAAATCTCGAGTCGAGGACGTTTATGTCAAGTCGAAGTGGTCGAGTCGAGTAAGTTTTGGAGGAACGTCTTAGAATATGGGTGATAGTCTTGCCGGCAAAATAAGTACAATTGATACGCTTTAGATAATATAGGTGTTAAGGATAAACTGATTACAGAATATTATGTACAAAATATCTTCACAATACCAAAATGCGACGCCAAATAAACCAGTACGTTACACTATGTATACTTATGCATTTTTACTTCCTTTAAATCTCTAAAATGAAGAATTTTGAATGAAAACGTAATTTAATTAGCTTACTATATGAAACGTCGACCGGGTTTTGATAAACTTCACGACTGTACCTTATTATAAATATTAGCAGTTTTCTACATAATTTTATTATATGTTTATTTGAAAAATATCTTTTATTTATTTACTATCGATGAATACGTTCATATCAAAATTGGCCTAGAGTTTCTACACTTTCTGTAGAATGTAAAACAATCTTGAGTATTTTTACTCATCACAACTCGTTCTCAATTCAAATCGTTGCATATCCTACCACATTTGAAATGAACATAGTCTGCAAAATCTGTTACCACTTTATTACAAAACGAAGTTTAAGGAATTCGATTTATTTTTATCGTATGACGTTTGCATTACATTGTACACACATTTTTTATTTATTTCATACGTATTACTCAAAATTCGTTTTAGATAAATCCCTGTAAGTATAATCGCAACCCGGCCTGAAATACTTATATTTTAAGACAGATTTAGAATGGTACCTATGTTGTACACATGTTGGGTATTGGGGTAGTATTATGTAGCCATCATGTTTCGGGTGCGATGTGTCGCTTACTAATCGGTTTTTTAACACTTCCGTTAAAATAGAACCACAATACCCTGTGTTCGACTATAACCTAACACCTAAAAGCTAGGGACAAATACGGTCGCAAAGGGTACAATGAGACAGTTTCGGGTCAGTTCAATGACTCATTAGAACTCGCACCGACGATCGCTCAGTAAGGTTGAGCATTCACCAGAGCTGTGCTAAGCTGCGTAGCGAGGAATGTTATTTGTAAGCACCAATAGAATCACTTCATTTACCTAGCTTCGCTCTGCGCAGCTCATATCCACATATGGGCTTAGCGGAGCTAGGTTTTTGTTCATACAAAACAAGCAAGAAATGCGAGCGAGGGATGTGTTGCGAGGAATATGTTACGAGGAATGTGTACCACTCCCGCCACACCACTCTCATATTCGAAAAGACTCTGCTACCTATCCTCGCACCGCTCATTTGTACACACTAACACATTACGCATTCCTCGCACAGCTCTGGTGGAAAGGGTCACACCGTTTCACATCCTCGCTACACATTTTCGCACCCCACATTATCCTCGCACAGCTCTGGTGGATGTCCAGCCTAAACGAGTTCGTTTTTTCGAACTCGATTATTTAATTTTCACTCTCGGAAACTCGCCTCGGCAAGATTTTGCCAAGTTTTGGCTAACATTTGAAGTGAATGCTAATAACTACCGAAGCTACATTAAATTTTTGGGCTCACAGAATGATAATAGACCCAGGCGTGTTCTGTCAATGGTAGAGAAGTATTGGAGCAAATACATTTTTAACCATCGACCGAAATTTCGTTGTACAACAGTTCAACCAAAACCGTAAACGGATCGTGGGATTGAGCCTTAAAGACTTTTTCTGCTTATTCTATTAACATGGATATATTAGGATCTAGAAACCTCTTAACAGTAACAAGTCTCGCGCTAAATACTTGCAGGGCAATATACCACGGCAGTGTAAGGAGAAGACTGCCATGCGTCTTCTTAAGGAACTTATCTTATTCATGTAAGTAACTTTCTACAGTGTTCCATGACCCTAATATAAATATAGTGTACTTAATTGTGTTATTCGATACCCAGCCTTCATTTTTGTTATTATATAACGGACAGTATGTATGTTTTCCGCGAAAATATACAATTGTCCCCTTTGCAACAAATTTTAACATCAAAATGGTTTTTTTCATTATTACAGAAGTTCGAAATAAGTACTATTTATATTGAAATAATGAAAGCCTCAGGTGAGGTTAAAGACATCCTTATATTGTATGTGAGTTAATGCTATGTATATTATAACTGTCACAAGCTCGCAGTGAACTGACAGCGATTGAACAGGCCGCGGCGGTGGGGACATTTTTTTTATATTTTTTTTTAAATTTATTATTTAGACATAACAGATTTACAAACACCGACCACGACAAAGAGACATAGAATACTGCTATCATCGACTTGGCAAAACGTGTACAATTTATAACGCCATATGAAGATTATTTATACTATGTTTTTTTTTTCTTCATCGCCCACCGCGCAGCCGCCAATTGAGGAACCAATCTAGCGTGGTTATTGGTCGCGCTACCACCAGCCGAACAATTCCACTACGCGTGAAAATGCAGACAAAAATAATTTACGAACCTTGTCCGGCTGGCGTGTACGCGTTTAAATTTCTTTTTTGTAATTTTCCAAAGCATGGGATCGTCCGATCCGCTCATGCCGTCACCCGGTTAGAACCGGTCTGTACCAGATCGTGTGTGATCAGTGCAACACTGCCCTATACCTTTTGCAGGTGATTCGAGCCGCCAAATACTTGCTTCATTGTTAATTTTGTCGTTTTCTTGTCAAAGCCTATGTATGATTATCCGATAGCTACGCCGTTGTCTATTACATTATTTTGCTTTCGTAACGTCTGACTTTATTCCGCATAAATCCCTGACTTATAAGTCGAATTTCAAGTTCAAAGAACTTATAATACCTAGCAGTCTTTGGATATCTTTATCACTAAGACCCCTCTCCTTCATACTTGTAAATAATTCTCTCCAAAATATATTTCGGAGTTAAATATTTTTTTTCTCTTTTTTTTTTAAACATTTACATCAACATTTTAAGTTTGCAGCTTGATTCTGCTTAAGTAAACATTGTCAAGTTTTTTTTGGTGTGGCAACACCTGTATCCATCAATTTGATTAGAATGCTTGCGCATCTATGTTTTGTACCAACTTCACTTCTCTATTTCCGAATGTACTAGCGGGGCGGCCCGGCCCTCACCGACCGTATCGAGTGCTTGGCGGTCACTACCATCGTACGTCATATTCATAAAGTTGTTCGCTAGAGCCGGGCCGCATGTGTCCTGTATCCGCATCGCCGTTAACACGCGATGTATAACATTGTTTGTACTCACTCGTTACGTTACACTCTCTAATTCTTAACACTAAAATATACATAAAAAATATCACAGCACTATCGATTCACTTACACTAAAATCACGACGCTTGGCGTCGCGACTTTCGAATAAAAAAATAACAATAATAATAAAGGAATCGAAATTGAAATGCATGAGCATACCGCCGTTGGTATCGACGCGATAGTTCAACGATAATAGACCTTTGGAACTAGCCAACTACGATTATAAAACACCTTAGTCAAGTAAATGCTGTTAGTAACTAACATACTTCAGGTCTCGACCAAATCCCCCTACAAAAGAATATACTAACAGTATATAAGATAGTATATACTAAAAACAGTCGAAGAATCATTCTGTAGAATCTAAGGCAACAAACTTGATGACTACTAACTCATCTGGACTAGAAGTGACTTCAAAAGTTTTAAACTGAAGTCACACTTACATAACTCGAGCTCTCTCTATTCAGCCGATTATCCAACCAAGCTATCGAGATTATAATTTGCCTTTTATTCTACGCTATCTGTTCTCCAAGAGATGACCAACGGCGGCCTCAGGAAGCGTCGAAAATGCAAGTGCCGCAAATACCAAAATATTTACAAATACAAATAATTTGTTCACCAAATCGTCTTATTCTAACTTTGGATCAAAATCATTGAATATAATACAATATTGGAAACCGAATAGTATTGAATAGTAATTTAAAGAATTTACTGGTGTCTGTCGACTGTGACTCGGCGTAATGTGGAATAAATACAACTGGGATGACATACTGCGGGCTTGGAAGCTGTAGGAGCATTTTAATGTCCAAAAATTACTTAGATGATTGAGGCTTTTAGCCAAACAGTCTGTTTTCACCAGACCTTTATCATTTGTGAGGTCAAACCGATATTTAAGACATCAAAATGCTCCAAGTTCGAAATTTTTACAAGATAAAATATTGCCCACAGCACGTAACTACTCCACATTCGCAGACTTTTCTAAAATGGCACATATAATTACATTCTGCTCTATATATGAACGTCTAGACATAAGTTTAAGCAACAATCTATAGCGATAAACTTAAACAACTAAATGAGGTAGCATTAGTATGAATTTGATTAAACAACATTAACCAACTAATGTTTGGTGGGATCTATGTTATATAAATGTATATATCAACAGTTACACTATAATATTTCCTATGGATTACTGAGGTATATAGTCGTTTCCGGCTGAGGTAGATGTGTGGTCGGCCGAGCGGTTTTGATCGTAGCATTGTTGCAACATAACAAACGGAACAGTGGTTATTTTTATAAGGAAAACTCTATCCAACGCGATCAAATCCGCGCAGCCGCAACAAATACTATTTAACTATTAACATCTACTATTAATATGGGTACAATACCGTACTTCACGTGAAAATTCATGTTAGTACGATGTGGGGGTGTGTAAATATATTTAAAATATGTGTGTGTTCATCTTGGATAGTCTGTTGACGTCACTGTCGTGGTATACCTTGGTGATGAGCGGCTCCCACGGGTCGGCGACAGCGCCGGGCGAGCCGGGCGAGCCGGGCGCGCGCACCGTGAGGCGCGGGTCGATGTGCGGCAGGTAGTGCTCGTCCAGGTCGATCACGGCGCCGCTGTACGCCGACTGCGTCACGTTGAACTCCGGCCCGTACTCGCGCAGCACGCACGTGCCGTCTTGGTGAGGTATTTCTGATGATAATGTTACCTCATATTCAATACATAATCAATCAGCAAACTATCTTACGGAGTGTCCTGCGTAAGCGACGAACGCGACGCGACAAACGCGATCAAGACAACGGCATTCCCTACTAGCGGCCTATGTAACGAGACGCGACGTAACGCGTATTTGTTCCACGTCGTGACGCGTCGCGTCGCGTTTGTCGCTTACGCAGGACACCCTGTTAGTCCACAACAGGACGTAGACCGCTCTAAACGAAGACATTGTCTGACGTCACCACAGTCAGTTGAAGACCAACCTTCTTGGACTGCTAACACTGCTGCCCGTAACTTATGGCTTTGTCGAACAGAACGCGTTATTATCGCGCGTCAGGGCGCTAACCTAACGCGACGCTATGACGCCGAGCTGTGTTGTACTGCGATGGTGATGTACCGCCAAACAGAGGAAAGGCGCTGCGTAATGATAGCGCTGGCGCTCTGTTTGGCGGTACATCACCATCGCAGTACAACACAGCTCGGTGTCATAGCGTCGCGTTAGATTAGCGCCCTGACGCGCGATAATGACGCGTTCTGTTTGACAAAGCCTTTAAGGTATTTAAATCGCACAGTCGTTACGTTATTACATCTGTACGTCGTCAGAATTAGATCAGTCGAGTAACTTTCAGAGTAGCTAAACATATAACACATATAACGATAACATCGCCGGTAACAGACATTGCAATTCTATAGGAAAACCATTACGTAATTAGATTTGCAGTTCATTCTGCCTAGCTTTTTTCCACATTATGTTGGGGCCAGCTTCCAGTCTAACCAGATGCGGCTGAATGCCAGTATTTTACACGGAGCGACTGCTGTCAGGCCTCCGCAACCCAGTTACTGGGCAATGCCGATATCCTAAAGTTAGACCAGTTGTCAGAATTTCGGGGTTCTGACTACGTAGTAGGACCCCGTCATAGGTATTCGTATGACACCCGAGAGCGACAGTTGAACGTGCTCCCCGAGACACGGAAGGGTCTCTAACAAATGGTCAACCATCCACGGACTGACCGCGGGAAGCGTTGCTGAACCTCGTAAATAGTATGATCCGCGCGGTTGTTAATAAGCTGAAGCCCCTAAGAAGTTTATGCAGTATGGATGCGCGAGAGCAAAATTATCGAATTAAATTGGTTGTTGCGAAAATGGACGACGAGTACCTACAAAACTGCAAGGAAAAAATATGTGGAAGAAGCAGCATATCAAACAAATCGTGTCTCGAAAGAGTATTTAAATTTTCATCGATTTCTCCAGCGGGTAAATATTTCAAAGGCGTGAGATTCAAAAAGTGCGCCGGAGTCAACGCCAGAGGCTCCGAAGGATCGATAGAAAGCGTTCTACATAGGGGCCGAGTATTCATGACCGATTCAATTTGAGCAAGCACAGTGCTTAACTCCTCAAACGACAAAATTTGATCACCTATCACACGGTATAAGTGAGTTTTTAAACTTTTAATATTGGCCTCCCAATTCCCACCGAAGTGGCTAGCAGCCGGGACATTGAGGGACCAATCTATGCGATTTTCAGCTAACATGTGACCAAATTCAGTGCTATGATATTTCGAACATAAAAGCTCATGAAGTTCCGAAAGTTTGCGTTTAGCACCAATATAGTTAGTTCCATTATCAGAGTAAATCTTACCTACTGGACCCCGTCTTGATAGGAACCGTTTGAAAGCACCCATAAAGCTGGCTGTGCTTAGATCACCGGCCAGTTCTATGTGCACAGCGCGTGTAGTCATACAAACGAATAGGCATACATATGCCTTAGTCGAACGAACACCTCGACAACGAGTCATAGTAACCTTAAAGGGGCCAGCGTAATCAGTGCCCGTGTGAACGAAAGGCTTTGCAGATTGCACGACACGACAAGAACGATGATCTGTCATCTCAGGGAAAGTTGGCTTGGGACGAAGACGAAAGCAAGGAAGACATTTATGAATCCTATTCCTAATTAAGTTACGGGCAGAAAGTATCCAATATTTCTGCCGTAAGAGCTACATAAGCAGGTCAGGACCCGCGTGACAGTTTAACTTGTGATGGTAATCAATTAACAAGTTCAAAATGGGATCCTTACTAGGAAGCAAAATAGGGTATTTCCCATCATAGTCTAAATCCGAATTTCTCAGGCGGCCTCCGACTCTAATGAGCCCATCCTTCAGGAAAGGTTTGAGGTGTTGAAATGGACGGCTACAAACTTTACCTTCTTCTAGCCTAGCGATCTCATTAGGAAAATAAGAACGTTGGAGTTCGCGAAGTGTTAATAATTCAGCGAAATCATAATCTGACGCTGACATACGATATCGATGTGGTAAAAGTTTTACGAATCTACAAACAATAATGACGCAACGCAACAATTTTGTCCAAGACGACAAACGACCGCCTAACGACACTATAGGAGAATTTTCACGAGGTATAGAGATAAGCAACGAATGTTTCTTCTCTTCGGGAGTCTCTAAAACCATTGATGGGTTAAAGGGAACAACAGGCCACTGTGAGACGTCTAAGCAGGCCCACGAGGGACCAGTGAACCAGAGCGGATGGCTTATAATTTGCGAAGGTGTTAGTCCACGTGACAGACAATCGGCTGGATTGTCAGTACCGGACACGTGATACAGATTTTGCGGCGATAAATCACTTTGTATTTTCGATACTCTGTTGGCTACAAAAGTGTTCCACCGATGGGGCGACGAATGTACCCAACAGAGAGCGACTGTAGAGTCAGAGAACGCGAATATATTTTTAAAGATAATGCGATTTTGACAAGCGACTACAATATTTTTTATGAGTTGAACGAGAACGAGAATAGCACAAAGTTCTAGTCGGGCGAGTGAGACGACCTTCTTAGGAGAAACTTTCGATTTAGCTGTTATCAAGCTTAAAGTGTTACCATCGCTATTTTGAACGTGGAAGTAAATAACTCCCCCATATGCTTTCTCACTGGCGTCCGCGAAAGCCAAAATAGTTACTGCACTATCAGCGATGATACCTACATGACGTGGGATCTTTATATCAGAGAGCAAAGGGAGTTCTTCCCTGAAGCGAGTCCACAATTTAACAATATCTTCTGGCGGTGTGTCATCCCAATCACACTCGCATAGCCAAAGCTGCTTGATAAGAAGTTTAGCATACAACACGACAGGCGCAACAAACCCCATTACATCCCATATTTTAGCGACACATGACAATATGGTACGTTTAGTACAGGTATGAGTGGGTGTATTAATTTTAATGCCGAAAAGATCAGTTGCGGGTGACCAACATAAGCCGAGTACTTTATGTTGATCCGACACATCAAATTCCTTGATTGCTGGCAGGCGATGCGATGGCGGAATCGAGTCTAGAACCGGTTGCGAATTACTCGTCCATTTGACAAGTTCGAACTGACCAGCCTTCAAGAGACCTATCATCTCAGATGCGGTGGAAACGCCCTCATCTTCATTTTGGACCGAATAGACAAAATCATCCATGTACAGACCAGTATCAATGATGTCTCTAGCCTTAGGGAACGAGCCACCTTCATCGGTCGCTAGTTGCCTGATAGTGCGTAGCGCATGGAAGGGACTAGACTTAAGTCCAAAAACCACTCTATTAAACTCGTAAATCTTTAATGGTTGTTGCGGGGAGAAACGATAAAGAATGCGTTGGAAACGCCTATCACATTCTCTAACACCAATACTTGGGAACATCTGACGAATATCAGCGGATAGTGCGATTAAAAACAAACGAAAATTGACGATAATGTTAAATAAATTTCCTTGAAGATTTTGACCACTATACAAGAGGTCATTAAGAGAAATACGAGTACTAGTCTTGCAACTACCATCGAGTACAACGCGTAATTTAGTTGTGATCTTGTCCTCTCTGATGACTCCGTGATGCGGTATAAAATACGATTGAGTTTCCGACGATTCTGAACCTTCAGGTGCAGGTGAGATATAACCCTTTTCTAAATATTCATTAATTACGTCATCATACGCCACCTTTAATTTCGGGGACGCCTGCATTTTCCTTTCTAAACAATAAAAACGTCGTTCGCTCGCTTGTCGAGAATTACCTAGTGAGTGTACATCACCCTTAAAGGGCAGAGCTACTACGTAACGTCCGTCACTATCGCGAGAGGTCGTACGAGTATAAAATTCTTCGCAAAGTTTGTCATCTGGGCTGAGTAACGGTGGGGAGTCCACCTCCTCCAATTCCCAGAACTTTCGAATAGCGGAGTCTAAAGGATCAGTGGCACAACAATATGAGACGGTCTCGTTGCTATCAACGCGGACCGGAGCGTCACCAACAATAACATACCCAAGGACAGTTTCTAAAGCGAAAAGCGAGAGATGCGGGGGTTGTCCTTGAACCTTGTTCGATAAGAGAAGATGCGGGAAAATCGAGGCTCCGATCAGTATCTGAATCGGACCAGAAGAAGAATACGTATCGTCCGCCAATGGTAAATTACTAAAGTTCGACAGATTTGAAACATCAACCGTGGCGGTGGGCAAACACTCAGTAATTTTATCTACTACCAACGACTCAATATCATAATTAACATTACGATCAAAACGAGAGTAAAACTTTATTTTTACGGAACCTTGAATAGTTTTACTCGAACCTCCTATTCCCTTCACTACGGAACAAGCAGGTCTATTATTTATGTTCAAACCTAAGCGTTGACAACAATCACGAGTAATAAAATTACTTTGAGAAGCGCTGTCTAACAAAGCGCGTACAATATGTTCATAACCACGAGAATCCACAATAATAATACGCGCGGTTGCGATTAGCACCGTAGTAGGGCCGCGAAACAAACGGTTACCTACTCGATTTATCAATATTATCATCTGATAACGCACAAAGAGCGACGTCGTCAGTGCGAGCGGAGCGAGTAGGAGCACTGTAGTCGCTAGGTCCCGCCGAAGGCGTAAGAGGGGCGGCGGCAGGGGCGCGGCCGCCCGATGCCGCCGACGCGCGCGCATGCGAGTTACTAGCAACGGGTTCATTCCCAAAACACAACAATGTGTGGTGTTTAGAATTACACCTTTTACATAAAGAATTTGACCCACATGCGGAAACACGATGACCACCACTTAAACAATTAATGCACAAGTTATTGGCCTTAACAAATTTAAAACGTTCATTCTGTTTGTAGTTATTAAAAACGGAACATTTATAAATTTGGTCATGTTGACCATTGCACAAAGAGCAGGAAGATAACTCTGAACTAGATGCGGCATTTACATAGGCATGCGTAGTTGACGACTTGGGTAACTTAGGAGTTGTATCTATTTTACGATCGAAATGCTTCTTCGTAACTTCATATTTTACAGACGAAGTACGTTGTAATATTTTAATGTGATCGCGCACAAACGACACTAGATCTTCGAAAGATGGGATTTCGCAACTACGTTTGTCCGATTCGAATGAACGTGCGGTATCTAGGTCCAACTTCTTGAGCGCAATATACAAGAAAACGAAATCTGAGAGGTCATTGACCTTTATATTTTTCAATGCGGCGACTGACGATGCGAATTTGTCTAAAAATGCTTCTCGATTGTTAGGAGTTGCAGACGAGATAGGTTTAAAATCGAACATTTGGTCTAAATACGAAGTGGCAGAGAGCCGTTTATCTTCGTATTTACCTTTAAGCAAATTAAATATTAACGAGTAATTTGCTGCACAAGGAGTAATTCCGGCGCATATTGAACGAGCCCTGCCAGTCAATTTGCCTATCAAATAGAATAGTTTCTCAGAGTCCGTTAGCGATACATTATGGTGAATGGCGTTTTGAAAACTAGCAAAAAATAACGGCCAATTTTTTATATCGCCATTAAACTCGGGAATATCCATCGGAGGCAGTCTAGGAGCCCTATGCTGGCCTGCTGGCTTGACATCACCGCCAGTATGCGATTGCGACTGCAACTTTTTGGCAGCTCGTTTCACGCAACCTAATAAATCTTCGAATGACGAGAGCGATTGATAATCGACAACATAATCGGGATCAAATTTTAATTCGAGACTAGCTATTTTATCCAGCGAACTTTCAAAATCTTCACGTAACGAGTCTACGGTTTCTAACACACACAAAAAGGATTCAGTATTGAACGACTTGGTCTCCAGATCCCTAATACGGTTACAAATACTTTGCATGCGAGAAAATATCCTATCTCTTTTAGCGTATAACAACTTTAAAGTTGCCTTGGCATCTGCAGTAGGTGCCATTTTATGAAACAAGATATACGACTAATATTTACGTTAAAAAGTTTATAATTTGTTACGCGGTAGAGAACAGAGTACGTCCGTATGTACCTACCTAGTCCACAGGTAAGTACCTATTAACGCGACGCAAAACTACTTAACAATCTAAATACCGAATTACGTAGGTAAGAATACGTCTGTACTTGTTACGAACCAGTAGAAACAGAAGTAAACAAGAAATATTCCTATTTCTCAAAATCGCGGCGCGTACTAAACTACGAATGTAAGTACCTAAGTTTGTATTACTTATCTACTTAGGTCTAATTACCAACTTATTTACTTGATGATGCGGTTTGAACTAATGAAAACAATGTAAGTAAATAAGTTTATGCGGATTAAAGCGAACGAAACTATATTTTCGATGTATTATCGACGATTACGAAGCGGATGAAACGAAATTATACCTACCACGCCGCACGCGCCGACGCGGTAAAGTACCTATACGCGATTTACGACGACGAACTATCTAGAATTAGCTAAATGACTAGGTAATAGCTAACACTGATTCGATATATCTACAATCCGGCTCAAAAAGGACCATTAAATGGATGCGCGAGAGCAAAATTATCGAATTAAATTGGTTGTTGCGAAAATGGACGACGAGTACAAAACTGCAAGGAAAAAATATGTGGAAGAAGCAGTTTGTGTGTAAGGAGGGGGCACAATACCTTTATTGTCGAGGTAGTAGCCTGTAGCGACGACACAGAGCACTTTCAATCGAGTTCACACACAACAAACACTTCTTCCTTTGCGGTTTTTCGAAGTTACGCGGAGCGACACTTGTTACGAGCGCGGTGGTTCGGCCATTACGTTCTTCGAACGTGTTGCGGCGAAAGATGCGCGGGGTGGCGCCACTGCGTGTAGCGGTCTCGCTTGCACGCATACGAGAGGTAGTGTGCGGGAAAAGGATCGGGATAAGGAAGTGCAACAACCAAACCAATCATGTTTACCAACTAACAAAAAATATATCAAATCAGCGCAACCACAGTATTAACTTTAAATATTAACTTTAGGCCGTCAATACACCTTGTAAGTTGCTTCCGTAAAATTTATGTAAGTGACTTATGACAATTAATTATTCGACTTGACAAATCAGTCGATAAGCTACTTAGGGACCATTCAAGTATTACGTAAGCAGACTTTTAGTAATTTTTGACCCACCCCTCCCCCTTGTCAGCAAAAGTAAGCAAAGCTTTTACCCCCTCCTATGCTTACGTAAACATTGGTATATATTTTTTTAAACTGATCAAGTTTCTTTATTGTTATTCATGAGCAGCAGTTTTTAAGTCTAGAAAAACAAGTATATAAATAAAAATTGCTGACGTAATCATCATCTAGACACCCCCGTCCCCCATGTCATCAAAAGTAAGCTAAGCAAAGACCCCCTCACCCCCCTTTCGTGCTTACGTAATACTTGAATGGCCCCTTACAAGAAACTTTACACTTGTAAGTTAATTACGTAAGGGACTTACGTGAGAAAAACTTACAGATGTAAAGCTGGCATTATAAATAGTAATCAACTCACCAGATTCAAATATAGTGCTGCTGTTAACGGGCAGCATATCTGTATATTGTAGACTATTGTCTATTAGAGGGTTATCATTCAAAATGCACCAATCTTTCTCTATGACTGTCGGATCAATACTGTCCATCGTACTGTCATCCGACTCGGCGAAACTGTATGTCTCTAACGACATTTCAGAACTCGTTGAATCGATTCCCGATTCGATTTTCGATTTGTTGTCGCTATTATCGATTATAGTAACTGGTGGTGCTTCGGTAGCAGCGTTTGTTTTTATGGTTAGGTTTTCTTTTATATTTTTTATTATTTTTTTGTCGATATTGTGCACTCGGCGCATGTGTTTGTACCAGTTCGGTTCGCTGGCAAATGATTTACTGCAGTTGGTGCACTTGTAAGGCCTAGATCCAGTGTGGATGTTCAGATGTTGTTCTAGATGACACGGTTTCATGAAGCCTTTATCGCAGTATGTGCACCTGTGGGATCTTAGGTCTGAGTGCGTCTTCGAATGCTGCACCAGTCGGCTCCTAAGGTTGAATGCTTTCCCGCAAACTTTGCAAACATGTAGGATAGATTCAAAGTGCGTTGGTATATGTTTGAGGATGAGGTACTTCTCGTGGTAGACGCGATGGCAGACGGGGCAGGTGTAGTGCTTCTTGCGGTGCACGTCCAGGTGCCGCTCGCACGACGACAGCGTGGTGAACTGCAGCCCGCACTGGCGGCACCAGTTGTTGCGCTCAGTTCTGTGGTCGCGCTGATGTAGGATAAGATCTTTGAGTAATTCAAACCTGCCGATGGAATAGTAAAAAGTTAGGTACTAATGCTTTTATATTATGTTAGATGCTTTTAAACGGTACAGTTGACATCTTGGTTGAATTAAATAGGCAAAAGAACCTCATAACATATGGTTTTATTACTTCGCGACTTATGTCAAGACTGTAAAGGTGGGTTTAGATCAAACGAGCGAATGCTCATTCTATCCCCACACCATCAAATTCTTTTGGTGTAAACAGAGACAGCGCATTCTTTCGTTGTTCTATCTTGTTTGCGGAGATTCTATGGAATGTTCTAAGAATGATCGCTCGCTTGATGTAAACGGCGCATGAGTGTGTAAACGGCACACGAGCGTGCGAACGGTTGCTTAGAGCGTTCTTTCGTGTTCGGACGTGCTTGCTCCTCGAAGCGATCTCTTCAAAGCGTTCTTGTGTTCTAGCGGCTTGACCGATAAATCTATCCGATCTAAACATCTCTAGAGCATGTGCAAGAATTCCAGCTCTTGTTTGTTGTCATTCTTGCTCGTTGGTATTCTTTTGGTGTAAATGATGAAAACGAATTATCGTTTACACCAAAAAAGCAACAAACAACGACGCTCTGTGCTCTTGTTCTAGCTCTATGTTCGTTTGGTCTAAACCCACCTTAAGAAGATGGACCGTAACCATCTCTCTTGATGCTGGGACCACACCAATCTATTTATCTAGCTTGGTAATTACTGCAGGTTCCTCACAACCATGCTGCAGCTGATTATTGGAAACCTTCCTCACTGGACGTTCAGGCAGATAATTATGATGACCTTGAGAGTACTCACGTCCTGTTACAGCCCTCCTGGTGGCACCTCATGGCACTGGTGTCGTGCACCACCCGCGTGTGATCAAACAGGCGGCGCGCCGACTTGAACCCGTGCCCACACTCGCCGCAGCTGAACGGCTTCACCGCTGAGCCGGCCGAGTGGAAGGCTTCTGTATGGACCACCAGCAGCGACAGGCGCGGGAAGGTCTTGCCGCAGTCTGTGCATCTGGGGAGTTAGTTGTTCGATTAGAAATATTCCGTATTTGGTTTACAGTTCGCAAGCTTTGTTCAGGATCGTGATGACCTGGAATGGTTTCTTAGGTTCATAAAAATGGATTTGTCCTATTGGAAATTCTCAGATATCCTAGTCGGAGCTGTCTGATGGATAGACATAGGCTATTGGCAAATTATATTTAATGCGGGATGGACACTCGCGTGGCGTGGCAGTGACGTGACCTTGATGCATGTAGTATGTAACATAAGAGTTCACCCACATCTGTCAGCACAGAGAAAGACAACGTGAGTGCTATCGCGGTCTCACGCTGTCTTTCTCGCTCTACTAAATGACGTTCCTGAGCGACAGAAAAGGATAGAGCGTGAAGAAACGCGATTCCTTGCTGACAGATGTGTGTCAACCCAACTCTTGCGTGGCATAGACAACGCATTTTGTCGAGGTGTGGCAAGGACATTCACGAGAGAAAAAACAATCAATTCGCATTGCAAATGTCATACGAGGATGAAGGTATGATGAATGCGATGGATACTCTTGCGGTGTTACAATTTATAAATATTCAGAGTTTGCAAAGGTGATTCTGGATGCATCCAATGTGGAAAAAAAAAGTGGTGGTACTTTGAAGATTATGGCGTGTAGACAGGTCGTGCCAGATCATATGCCCCGCCAGAGATGTGCCTTAGCCTTTGCCAAATCATCGGAGACCACAGTCAGTTATGACGTAGGAAAAAAAAAGACTACAGTACGACACAACAGACTAAGAAGTCGATGCGCAAACTTGATCGACCAATCAATGGCAATCGCTCATTTCCACGCCACTCACACTTATTGCTATCTTTTTTACTGCAGTACTAATAAACATTCGTGGTCTTGAAATCGCCGTCAATTCGGAAGTGATCGGATTTACGAAGTATGCCGATGCGACCTCTTAGTTGTGTCGTACTATACGAGTATAAGTTCTGAATTATGAACTGCGTTTTTCCTAACGTGTGACTCTGCATTTATTTTATAAAGTGTGCTAGAATGAGGCTACGGACACAATTGATCAATATACATAGGAAAACCTGCTTGAGTTACAGAGGTTGAAATTTTTCAGTATATTGTTAAATTGGGATTACTAATTTCTCACTTATGTGTACGATACTAGGAAACCAGAGTTTAAAATACAAGATATAGATGTGAAAAAGAGATATTCTATCAGTATATTTTAGCTTAAAGATTTACTACATTTGCTGATGGAGTGTGTCAGGAATAAAGGGGAATGTGACTCACTGCTGCACAAATTAAAATTAAATAGGCTGTATGTGGGTCAGATACAAAGTGTTTTAAATCAGATACCGCCAAAAAATCGTCACTTGGTGATAGTCTTTCAGTAGTGATTTATGTTTTTAATATTAATCAATAAGTTTATTTGTTTTATTATTTGATTTTAGGAACATTGTAATAAGGTATGATGGGGTTTACCCTTACTAATATTATAAACGCGAAAGTTTGTATGTATGGATGTTTGTTAATCTTTCACGCAAAAACGGCTGGATGGATTTGGATGAGATTTGTCACACAGATAGACTATGCCCTGGATTAACACATAGGATACTTTTATTCGGGTACATCAAGTAGTTCCCCTAGGATGCGGGCAAAACCGCGGGTAATAGCTAGTATATAATATAATTATATTCCTATATTATTCAAAATTTTCAGAGACAATACTCACTCGAATCTATCTCTGGCGATATGGTCGTAGCAATGATTGCCAAACAAATGGTATTTATCATACTGTTTCCCACAAATATTGCATGAGTAAACCAATTCTTTATCCCCGTGTTCTGTTGTAAAATGTGTGTCAAACTCTATTCTATTCTTGAATAACTCATCGCAGTAATTACAGAGGACTCCTCCAAGGATGTCTATGGAGCAGTCTTCACCAATTGTTGGAGGGGTAATGTCTTCGTCAGTAAGTACTTCGCCAAAGTGCTTTGCGAGATGTTTGCCAGCATCAACCTTGTTGTTAGCGGTCTCATCGCAGACCGGGCAGGGGTATAGGCTGGTGCAGTGCTCATCGATGTGGTACTCGCACATGTCGATGCTTT
This sequence comes from Amphipyra berbera, assembly GCA_910594945.2. NCBI lineage: Eukaryota > Metazoa > Arthropoda > Insecta > Lepidoptera > Noctuidae > Amphipyra > Amphipyra berbera. The sequence goes on along the minus strand of OU343128.1, from coordinate 14,166,684 downwards.
CGATCGTGTCTCCGCACTCATGGCACTGGTAGGGCGGCTTGTCTTTGTCGTTTTTGTGAATGATCTGATGTGTGTGCAATTCCTTTTTGGATGAATACCTATAATAATAATGTCTAATTTGTTATTTCAAAAAAAAAATTTGGTGAATAGGGCAGATAACCTATGAGAGGTCTTTCCACAATAGGGATGAACTCACCTGTCCCTATTAACAATGTAGGATCTGCAAAACAGTAATTTTACAGGAGAGCGCATCAAAGTTTAAATTGCTTATATTTTTTTAAATATACAAATGAGGTTTACAAAAAAAATACTATACAAGGTTAGCTGGAAAGGGGGTACTAAGCCGCGGGCCACTTAAAGTATCACTGATGACTATTTTAAAGCAAGTGTTAATATTTCAAAATTCGATAATTTTTATTTGTATGCACAAAGATTTTTATTTTAGTTTAAAAAAGAAACACATCTGCTTTAGTTATGAATTCAGAAAATTAAGTTTCTAATCCGTGACCCTAAATAGTAAACACAGTTGATCATAGCTATGGACAGATAGATTTTAGTATATTTTTTACAAAATCTTTGAAAAGCTATTTCTCTTAAACTATCGAGTTTTGGGGAAGTTGTAGACTACAAAAGTTATCTCTTATTATATATATATATTTCCGACTAACCTTGTATATTATATACGTTTAAATGTTTCTTTTCTAAATATGCTTTTTCTAATATCCAATAACCAAAATTAAGAAAATTGCATATCCAACCTTGTTAATAGGGACAGGCGATTACTGTTAAGATATAAACTTACTGTTTTTTGCAAGGTACACATTTGAAGCTGTGAGTAGTATCAATATGATTGTTCAGAACTGATTGTTTTGAAAATGATTTGGAGCAATGTACGCACCTGAAAGAAAGTCAATGACATTTTTAACATAAAATGTGACCACATAATGACATAGATGTATTAAATATGTTTAGATACATTTTTAAATTTAGTATAATATATTTCTCTGTACACACTTCCTAATTTAAAAATACCGGTAAACATTAGATCCGAGTTTGGTATTAAAAAAAAAGTTGCTAGTAAAAATAATTTTCTACTATATCCATGTTTGTCATGGTAAGGGTGGCTTTTGTACTGCATGGACACTATAAAAAAATGCAATACAGTTATAATTTGTGTACAGTCAACAGCAAAGTCGATGAATATTTTTAGAAGTTCAAAATTGAATATTGACAGGATTATATACTATTTCTTTAAAGAATTGAGTTTCCTACTGCTATAACAAAAACAATAATAGGCAAGATTTCATTCATAGAACAATTTTGAAACTAAACAATTATCACTTTTACTTTTGATATTGACTGTACAAGTGTATCTTCACATCCAATGCTAAGATGGTTTCCTAAAATTACTGATGACCTCATACTAATTGGACTGTTAAATTTGTATTTATTTTCGGATGTTACATATAGCTAAGTTACCTTAGATAACAAAATATAAACTGTCTTTTATTTCTGAAGTGGTTGGCATGAATCATATTATGGGTGATGATTTTTTTAATGATTCAATTTCTGAGCTGATTTAATTTTAGAATAATATCTGATGGACAAATATTCTAACTTGAATTCCTAGGAATTCTAACTTGAATCCCTAGGAATTCAAACTTGAATTCATAGGCATTCACGTTAAGGGAGCGTACCCATACTAAGTGACCCATTTTTTAAAAATGTTACCCCCTTCCTCCCCTTCGGTGACCACCCGTAGTATATGACCAACAGGTCACATATTATGCGTACATTCCCTAATGTGATTTTGATAACAGTTAGGGCTAGCGCGCACTGCCTTGCGTTTTCTTTTACATTATATTCTGTGAAGTATGGAGTATCATAGAACACTTATTCACTGCATACTGATTTACTTGTATTTATTTTATTTGTTGCAGTAAAAAAAACGCAGTACATGTCACCGCACCGCAATGCGGGCTCGCACTTTTGTTCCAATAATGAATAATGTATGCTGTCTGTCTACAGTGAAGTTTTTTTTAAGAATCTTCATTCGCTTTTCATATCCAAAAAGTATATCAGTTAGCAATAATGTACTTGTTAACTATTGATTTTTATTTTCTTTGTCCTTGTACAGAATATAAGTCCCTGGACTTATTGGGAATCCATCTCTTAGGTGAAGTATGGATATTTCTCTCGCTAGCTAGATTAGCTGTCTTGTAGCAAGTTTGTTGCAGTGGTACCTGTCAGATTGCCAATACTCAGGATAAATTGTGATAATTATGGATTGAGTTGTTTCTGCAATATTTTGAGCGTTTTAGAAATATTTATCACTTCAGACTTACAGCATGAGGATTGAATATATTTTTAATTATATTGTTGAGAACCACTCATGGCCTAAGAGAAGAAGAATAAAGTAATACCTAAGCACAAGTCATAAACCTGTGGAAAAAAATATGTTCTTTTCTATTGCTACCCTGAGCTGTCACCAGGGTTTGCTTAGTATAATGAATCAATACTCACTTATGCTTGTTTTTAACAGCATGAGCCAAGTAGCAATGGTTGCGGAAGCTTGGGTAGCCGGTAAACTCCTTGCGGCACACGACACAGGTGTACCCTATGTCTGTGTTGCCAAAATTGTGTTCCACATAATGAGCGTCATATTCTTTCTTGTTACCAAAAGTTGAGTGACAAACGTTGCAGTATATGCCGCCGACCGCCTCGATGGACGTCAGCTTACGGCCCAGTACGCTCTCCATCTGCTCCAAGTAGGCCGCGCCGTCTGACCGGTCAGACTGTGTCGGGGAAGCCATCACTACCACTCTATGCTAAGTATGATCCATCTATTACGTTTACATCTGTGTCAAATGGGTGTTGAGAACGCTGCTATTGCAAACATCGTATTGTATTTTAATTTGCGGCTACATGTTTATTATAGTATATATTGCCTGGAAAAAAAATGTCGGCATGAGCTATCGCTGTGACCTTGAGCTTTATGACGGTAACATTTTACTTATATTATTGCCAATAACCAAATAACGCAGACAGGATAAGAATTGTTACGTAGTTGTTTTAATAATTATTATCGCCGCAGCGTCCGCCGTCATCGATAAATTCTAGGTTGTTCAGCCATTAGCACAGAGAAATAGAGGAATCGCTTAACATCTTAACAATGAAAATAACATGCAATACTCACAAATTTTGGATGAAAACATATAAATGAGCATCGGACAATGGCCCCACGCTACATTTTATATTGTTACAGCGGAAATAAACGATAAACTTTAATAAAAACGCAACGCCGGATAACAAACAACGCCAAGAAAACGTGTGGTTTTTGATTTTCTCCGCGGTCCTAGAACAAAATTTAGAAAATTTTGCATTACAAAAGGATAGCTATATCTATTGTACGCAAAGAAAAGTGAAATCACGAATGAAGTGTGTAAAACAGAACTACTGCGTTTGTCTCTGGAACGAAACTGTGCACAACAGACAACCAAAAAATCAATGAATGGAGAATTCGTTCCAAAACGATTATTCACATACCTCAATCCTCATCTTTTTCGTTTCACAAAAAGAAAAAGCAAGACTTACATTTTATAAAATAACTGTCTTGATAAAAAAAAGCTACGTCTTCTATGGTCTTTATAAAATTTAGGTATGATTGTTATTATATGATAAGTTAAGATACAAAACTTAGTTGATTTTCATTTGAAAAACGATTATAATTGAACAGTAAACATCGATTGTTAATTGAATAGGTACTTTTCATTTCTGACAACTGACAATCGTTACTAAATGGTGTGGTCTTGTCAAACTCAATTGTCATTTTGTCAATCAATTATTTAATTGTCAAATTAAATTGTGAATAGCAATGAGAGATTTTAGTGATTTTATTAATTTGTACTGTTATCACATTATGATGAGTATTTTAGTCAAGTGAGACAAGTGAATTTTATCGCACAAATTAAATTCTGAAGATAGTTTCATTAATCAAAGTGAACGCTATGCTCACGTTAATTCGCGACAGTGATTGTAAGTTTTCGCGTAATTCCAATGTTTACTATTGATTTTTTCCTTTTCTCTAATTTATGATTGTACTTTCGATTGCAAAAATGTAAACGATGTTTTCATGTAAGTATTATCCACAATATAACTTCTGTTAATATATTTTGAATTATAAAATGAGAAAACCATACGGAATATTTCATTTTTAATAAATATTTTATAAAGGGTTTATCATTTCTAGTTTACGTTACCAAGGGTATCACACACACCGTAATGTTTTGTAATGAATGTCAAACAAGACTATTGGCGCGTTGCCAGCAATATTCCAGAAATAGTTTACGCCGGCGTGACGAGATTTTGCGTTTACTACACTCCCTGTTTCATTTAAAATTAGTGATACATTATGGAGCGTCACCACCCTCTCAGCGCGAGTTTCCACGGCTCCATGAGGAGTAGAGACTCTTCGTCGACAGTTGGCAGTGACGCAAGAGAGAAAATAAAAGACTGTTTTAGAAAATTTATTGCTTTCATGTTTACACAAGTGGGTGTCGGCGCCCTTGTTGTTTGTTACGCGATCCTCGGCGCCGCGGGCTTCATGCACATCGAGAAGGACAGCCCCAATGAACAGCTGGAAGAAGTGAGACAACTCAGACAGAACTGTGCGGAATCACTGTGGAACATCACAATAGCTAACAATCTTTTTAATGAAACTGCTTGGGTGTTGAAAGTGAATGAAGTACTCAAAGTGTTTCAAAATAACATCACAGCTGCTATCCACACCGGGTATAATGGCAGATCAGCTGAAGATATATGGTCTTTTCCGGCTGCTCTAATGTATTCTCTATCAGTGTTCACTATGATTGGCTATGGTAACATAGTCCCTAAAACAGTTTGGGGAAAAGTTGTGACCATAGCGTACGCCTGCTTCGGCATACCAATATATGTTTTGTACTTCTGTAACATGGGCAAAGTGTTAGCGCAATCTTTTAAATGGTTGTACATAACAGCCCATGAATGCAGTCGAAGAGATGACACGTTATTTGAAGACGGAGAAATACAGCCAGTTAAACGGAAGATAACGGTGCCGTCAACTGCTTGTCTATGGGTTATATCTTTTTATATCTTAACGGGCACGATTATGTTTGGAGCGTGGGAGAAATGGAACTACTTGGATTCAACATATTTTTGTGTGATAAGTTTGTGCAAAATTGGATTCGGAGATTTCGTTCCGGGTGCAAATATTGCTGATTCTGCTGGCGGTTCACATTTGAAGCTGGTCATTAACTTTATTTATGTTCTACTGGGTATGGGTCTTGTGGCCATGTGTTATAACCTTATGTGTGAGGATGTTAGAGTGAAGGTCAGGGAGTTACGGGAAGATCTGAAGAACTGTCTCGATGATATTACGCTGAAGATCACAGTGTGCATGAATGACACGAAGTATTATCATCAGAAAAATAGCAGGAATGTCAAATGACATGTACTTAGTTAAGGAACTAACTATAATATTATTTATTTAATATAGATTCTAAGTCCAATGTACTATTTTATTATGAAAATAAATGCATTTAATAATATCTTTTGTTTTTATATCACATTACCTGAGAGGGCTCCATAAAATTCTGGATGGTTTGTGTAGTCTGCCAAACCGCACCAGGCCAGGGTTATGGCCTAAACCCTTCTCATTCTGAGAAGAGGCCCGTGCCCAGCAGTGGGACAGTAATGGGCTGATTATGTTATGTTATGTATGACATTATTTAGTCCTAAATATGCTTTACTTTATCAAAGAAATAAAATTGTGAAATTACAAAATCAAAATCAACTCGACAAGACTTAAATACAAAATAATAATAATAAACTCATAGTATTTCTTCTTCTTTTCGTGTGGTTAGTGAATAACCTGGTGTCAGTTTATGCCGCCCATGGGCCTCTGACTTGGCTTCACATGCAGTCGAGAAATATCTCTCAGGCATGTCGGTTTCCTCACCATGTTTTCCTTCACCGTTTTTAAGCAAGTGATAATTTTACAATACGCACATGAATCCGATAAGTCCGAGGTGCCTGCCTTGGGTTCGAACTCAGACCTATGACTTGGCAGTCCGATGGTCACACCACTACTGCCGTCGTAAGAAAAAGGGGCACAACTGACATTTTTTCAAAATTTAGTTAAATACATATTTGGAATCAGCTTTTTACACTGATTCCAAATATGTATTTAACTCAATTTTGCTAAAAATGTCAGTTGTGCCCTTTTGTATTACGACGGCAGACTAGGCTAACACTGCTGTTACTCAAAGTATTAATGACACAACTCCAGTCTTTCTTAACACTAGTTATAAAACATGACTATGTTTCCTGGGTGCGTTTACAAATATAAATCTTTACATGCACATACAAATTTAGTTTTTAATTTTGCCATCTTGAAGTGCTTTCAAGTAGATAGAAGAGACTCTTATCTATACTAATATTATAAGGCTGAAGAGTTTGTTTGTTTGTTTGAACGCGCTAATCTCAGGAACTACTAGTTGGAATTGAAAAAATATTTTTGTGTTGGATAGTCCATTTATCATCACGGTACGACCAATAGGAGCGGAGCATAAATTAAAAATGTTGCAAAAACGGGAAAAATGTCCACCCGTGCGAAGCCGGGACGGGCCGCTAGTCGACTCATATGTGTCCTTGGAAATCAGCCTGTAAATATTCGTAGATTATAATGGGCTTGAATTGCTGTAAAACGCTTAACATTTTGATAAATATTGCGATAACAAAGACACTCCTATTATGATGAAGTGTTATATTTTTTGCCTAGATTACATAGCTTAATGATGTAATAACAGCAGTGACAACCTAGTGACCTTTGACTGCCAAGTCATAGGTCTCGTGGCGCACACCTCTGACTTTTCGGATTCATGTGCGTATTGTATATCACTTGCTTAAAAACGGTGAAGGAAAACATTGTGAGGGAACCAGCATGCCTGAGAGATATTTTTCGACGGCATGTGGAGCCAAGTCAGAGGCCCATTGGGCGGCAAAAACTTTGACACCAGGTTAGTCACTAACCATACGAAAAGAAGAAGAAGAATGATGTAATTAAAATTAAGAGTATGTTTAGAATAGAAATAATTATTTATTTGACGATTGGCCTAAGTAGATCCTAATTAGGTTATCTATAAGTAGTGACCCGCCCGGCTTCCCACGGGTGCAATGTAGATACTAATGTGGAAGTTTATATGCCCATATAAACCATCCTCTTGAATCACTCTATCTATTAAAAAAAACCGCATTAAAATCCGTTGCATAGTTTTAAAGATCTAAGCATACATAGGGACAGACAGACAGCGGGAGCGACTTTGTTTTATACTATGTAAAGATGCTGCCTCGTTAGTCTAGTGGTGGCAAGCGCGAATACTAATCGTGAGATTCTGGGTTCGATCCCCCAGGTCGACCAAAGTGTTATTGAGTTTTCCCGTGTGCAATTCCTCAGTAGCAGACCGGAGTTTCAATTTGTGCCCGGCTGATGGCAATAAGCTCGGCTATTACAAGGAAAATGATGTTACTATACACCTTTGCCCGACCCTTCGCGGAATACAGGCGTGATGTTATCTTATGATGTTGGCTAGATTTGTTTTTATCCTAAAGTTATTCATATATTATACAGTGGAACAGCAACAATTAGTGTAAGAAGTCGTATAATGCTGCCGGTGCGTCTGCGGCGCGTGGCGGGCTACGAGGGGCGGGCCAACGACGCGCTATTCCAACCGGCAGTGCGCGCCCCGCCCGTCTCTCAACACACCCTCGTGTTCTTCGGAGGAGATGTCCAGGTGTGTATATCATGGTAGAAAGAAAGAAAGAAAGAAATTTATTTATTCTGGACTCACACAGGCAGTTACAGAAACAAAAACAATATAAAAAAAAGAAAGAATAAGAATTTAGACTACCTGCACGAGGTCAAAAAGGGCACCTATCTCAGCATAATGTTGCGACATTTAGAAAAAAAAAAATGTCGCAACGCTGGTTTTCAGATAGGACCATAGGTAGGCACTAAACGTAGCTGTTCCAACGACTAAAGCCGGCCCAAAGACTCATTGAAGCATGTAGACCAGGGATGCACAGACTTTTTAGAACTAGGGGCCATTCGGGTAGATTATGAGCTAAAAGCGGGCCAACATGATTAAAAACAACTAAAAACGTTAAAATAAATTGAACGTAGTTAAGCAGAAAGGACTCAACCCACACGGAGTCACTTTTGAGTTATTGACGTTTTAAGTTCAGAGTGGTTTTTTCAGTGATGCTGTATTCAGATTTTATTACGTAATTACACATCCTTGGTAAAATCGGTGGTTGATGGTTATATTGTGTATTTCTGGACTTATTTAGGAAGATATAGGGTTAGATGATTTAAGCATGTTGGGTCTTTATAGGTAACAAAAAGAAAATACCTGTATAATATGTGGTATGGTCCCCTGCCACAAAAAAACGTATTTTCTTTGTTTATTTCTGGACCTTTTTTGCTGAATGAAAGGCCCCTACCTTATAGACCATTTTGGTACCAATAACTCATTTTTGTCAATTTTGTGGATTGAGTCCTTTCTGCTAAACTACGTCCAATTAAGCTTAATGAAGAAACAAAGGTAGACAAGGCATTTAAAAATAAATAAAAAATAAGTAATCTTAAGTTGGTCTCTATTGTTAAAAAATTGCAGTATTTTCATACGAACGCATAAGAGTTTAATTCACGGGCGGGCCGCACGTATATTGAAGAAGGGCCACATGCGGCCCGCGCACCGCGGTCTGTGCATGCCTGATTTACGGGGTGTCCTGCGTAAGCGACAAACGCGACGCGGTGCGACGCGACACGACGTGCAACAAATAAGTAATCTTAAGTTGGTCTCTATTGTTAAAAAATTGCAGTATTTTCATACGAACGCATAAGAGTTTAATTCACGGGCGGGCCGCACGTATATTGAAGAAGGGCCACATGCGGCCCGCGCACCGCGGTCTGTGCATGCCTGATTTACGGGGTGTCCTGCGTAAGCGACAAACGCGACGCGGTGCGACGCGACACGACGTGCAACAAATAAGTAATCTTAAGTTGGTCTCTATTGTTAAAAAATTGCAGTATTTTCATACGAACGCATAAGAGTTTAATTCACGGGCGGGCCGCACGTATATTGAAGAAGGGCCACATGCGGCCCGCGCACCGCGGTCTCTGCATGCCTGATTTACGGGGTGTCCTGCGTAAGCGACAAACGCGACGCGGTGCGACGCGACACGACGTGCAACAAATACGCATTATGTCGCGTCTCGCTACATAAGCCGCTAGTAGGGAATGCCGTTCTCTTGATCGCGTTTGTCGCGTTCGTCGCTTACGCAGGACACCCCGTTGAGACTATCGATCAAAAGTCTCTATCAAAAACTTTTACAACATTCTTTATTTCAGTTAAAGTACTGCTTATTTGGTACTCACTGTTTGTTACTTTATCCAGATAGGAAAACCCATTAAGTGTTTGGGAACGCCGGGCATATCTACAACAAAAAAACCTAAGATATGAAATGGGTCTTACGGAAATAAAAATTCATTTAAAATCTTCTTTTTATCAAACTTCCCCACTGCACGCTGGGAATAGACGCGTGCTGTAAGATTATACAAAACCCAGCACGCTTGGTGGTAGGATCTATAAGTTCCACTTGGCTAGCTACCACCCTCATATTAAAATCCGGCGCCAAGCAGTTTACTGTGTACCGTCGTGTGTATATGAGAGCCAGAGGGGTATAGGGGAATCCCTCTATATCTCTGTTCCTTGGATTCGTGTGCTCCATCTTGGATCCTGTCTGCGCTTACCATCAGGTGAGACTAGGGCCAAACGCGACTAAGTCAAGAATAAAAAAAAGCTTATTTTCCCTGACCAGGACTACCCGGAAGTGATGCAAGCGCACCGTGACAACCGCAACTACATGAAGTGGAACCTAGAGAGCACAGTCCGGATGCTGGGTAACAACTTCCCCACCAAACATATCTTGGTTGTAAGACCTTCTAGGTAAGGCGTGCTCTTAAACACTTAAGTATAATTCTAGATATTAAATCTGTTCTCTCCAGCCTTTTCCCAACTTGGTTGGGGTCAGCTTCCAGTCTAACCAGATGCGGCTGAATATCAGTATTTTACACAGAGCAAAAACCAACTGACCAACTGTCTCGTTGGTCAAACGCGACTGCTGATCGTGAGGTCTTGGGTTCGATCCCCAGGTCGGGCAAAGTGTTATTGGGTTTTTCCGTGTGGAATTTCTCAGTAGCGGCCCGGAGTTTGGATTTGTGCCTGGTTGATGGCAATAGGCTCGCCCCCTATTACATGGGACGTAAACATAACGGCGATTTGAGGGTGTAACTATACACCTCTGTCTAACCCTCTGGGGAATACAGGCGTGATGTTATGTTACACAGAGCGGCTGCTATCAGACCTCCGCAACCCAGTTACCGCGGGCAATGCCGAAATCCTTAGGTTACACCAGTTTTCGTACTTGAGCTTCTGTAGCGAATGGTCACCCACCCACAGACTGACCGCGGTACTTAAGTGCATCTTGACCTTAGAAATTGTGTAAGCCGCGGGGTTGGTAATTAGCCATGAGCCCCTTCCCCTATGTTTATGTTATGCAAATAAATAGTAATCATAACCAAGAGCCCGAGTAAGACGGTACTTTATAATTGAAGTAGGTACATTGGTGGTTCCAGGATAGAGTACAAGAGCTTCAGCTGCTATGATAACTTCGTGCCCAGCAACAATGCAGGTGTGCCGGAACATACGCCCACGCACAGCGCGCTGCATCACCTAGAAAGGTCAGAAGCCATTCTGAATGAATTTTATGTGTTCTTCATCATTGTAATAGCGTGTTAAATGCTGAATATGACCCTCCCACTGACTGCTACAATTAAGTCAGGGTCATTTTCATTCCATTTCATTTTCATTTAATTTCTCGCCCTCTATTACATGAGACTTAAACATAACGGCGAAATGAGGGTGTTACTATACACCTCTGACCTATCCTTCGGGGAATACAGGCGCGATGTTGTTATCTTAAATTTACTCAATTATTTTCAACCAAAGAAGAAATTTAGCAATAGACTACCCTAAGACAGTGAAAGTCCACTATTAAAATAAAGTTTCTGTTAGTGTCAACCAAATAAATAATTATATCTTCTCTGTTTCCCGTAGGCTTCTCCAAGGAGTCAGCAGCAGGATAAAGAGCTTCTCAACATCAGAGCTGATAGAGGCTTTCTCGCCAGTGTCTTTGCCTGAAGACATTGACATAGAAGACTTGCATGTGAGTTTATTTTTTCTTACAATAAAAGGGATAAACGAGCGGGTCTCCGGAAACGGCTTACAAATATCATTTAAAAAATTGGTAAGGTATCCATAGGCGTATTTCCTGGCACAGGAAAGAATAGGTAAATGGTCTAGCTTCAGTCAACTTGCCACCCATGTCCACAGAACAATTACCCAAAATAGGCAGACCAATGCCCGACTCCATCTATACTTATTTGGACCTCAAAAATAAGGTTGTGGGGCAAAAGTGCCCCATAATCCCAGTCTGCACTTTCAGATTTATTGAAAAGACAAATATTTACTGTCTGACTGAGTTTGCCCACCCTGGACAATGTCTACGCTCATGTGGGATCACTGCCGCCCAGTAACATCTGATTGGTGACAGTATTGACATTGACACATGTGAAATGTCAAACGTCAAACGTCAAGGCGGATGCACATGTAGGCACACTTTAAATATTCACTCATTTACGTACAAATATCTATGTATTTATTTTAATTCATTAATTTATTTATTTATTTTATTTATGTAATTAATTTATTAATTTTTGTATTTGCACGTGGCTGCCCGTGGCCTCACTACAGGACCCATCCGAAAACCAGCGCTGCTATACTTCGGTGTAGCAGCATTATGCTGAGATGGGCTCCTTTTTTTGTCTCATAGAGGCATATAACTTGTGTATATTGTTGATTTTTTATTTTATGTTTGTATGTCTGTATGTCTGTAACGAGACTCAAATAAATTATTTTCTTTCTTTCTTTCTTTCTTTCTTTCTAGACGCTGACCGTTATTCTATACTATTTTCTTGGAGCCCTTGTAGTTAAACTAAATTATGTTATTGCCAACGTGTGGCCTACTGAAATTAAATTCGTGCTGTGCTCCTCTGTTTTCGGAAATATAAGAAAACTTTGCCGAAAACGGTATCAGGGGTCTGGTTCAAACCCAAAATCGGGCCCTGAATGTAACTTAGTATTCACGACAGACGACGCTGCCTCGTTGGTCTAGTGGTGACAGGCGCGACTGCTGATCGTGAGGTCCTGGGTTCTATCCCAGGTCAGGCAAAATGTTATTGGGTTTTTCCGTGTGGAGTTACTCAGTAGCAGCCCGGGGTTTGGATTTGTGCCCGGTTGATGGCTCGCCTCCTACTACATGGGACTTAAACATAACGGCGAAACGAGGGTGTTACTATACACCTCTGCCCAACCCTTCGGGGAATACAGGCGTGATGTTGTGCTATGTTATCACGACAGGCAAAATACATCTCACGATCGTAACCTTTGTTTCTTTGGTACATATAAATTCTTGTACTTTATCAGGTGATCTTTACGGAATGCAATATCGCTCGATATAAATTCGATAATGTTGCATGATAATCATGATTAAGCTAAACGTTAGTTCCATAGCCGGCCATTAAATCTGATGCGGCGCCGTTATCGCTAAAAGAAAATTAGCGTGAAGTATTTAATTAAATGTATTGATAACAACGGACTATGAGTTCAATGGAGATCTTTTTCGCTGAAAAAGAGTCTGATCGTTAAGGAATAACAATTTTAATAGAATGTATGTGTTAAAAAAATTCGCTATCATTACATCTATACTAATATTATAAAGCTGAAGAGTTTTTGTTTGAACGCGCTAATCTCAGGAACTACTGGTTGGAATTGAAAAAATATTTTTATGTTGGATAGTTCATTTATCGAGGAAGGTTATAGGCTATATAACATCACGCTACGGCCAATAGGAGCGGAGCATAAATGAAAAATGTTGCAAAAACGGGGATAATGTCCACCCGTGCGAAGCCGGGACGGGCCGCTAGTAATATAATAGAACTGCCTCATTGGTCTAGTGTGGGCAAGCGCGGCTGATCGTGAGGTACCATGCGTGCCAACTAAGAATAGGATCGCGCTTGGTACAACTTCACACGATAGCTGTCAAATTTGTATGGTCAGCAAAAAAAACTGTGAAAAAAAATTGATATATTTTTTTATTCATAGATTTCATTATTATTTATATTCTTTTTTATAAAATGTTATTTCTTGAGTTCCAAGATATATAGTTAACTTCACGAAATGCTACTGGTCACCCTAATATGTGGCCATAATAATAATATAATTACTGTGTAATTAATTTGGCGTAAATTGATTAGAAATACCAAAAAAGTGAACTAAAAATAATTAAACTGAGTATAATTTCAATATTTTTTTGCGCACCTTACGCTTTGGTAGTGAAGTTCACGAGTATTGCGGAACAAAATGGCGTCTTGACAGTACTATTCTTAGTAGGCACGTGTAGTACACATACAATTCCCCAAGAATCAATCTAACTAATCGTAAAACTGGAAGGAAAACCGTTCGTAGTTACCGAGAAAATCGCGCACAGACAGACATACAGACGCGGCGGGGGGCTTTGTTTTATTATACATAACACAACATTACACCTGTATTCCCCGAAGGGTTAAGCAGAGGTGTATAGTAACACCCTCATTTCGCCGTTATGTTTAAGTCCCATGTAATAGGGGGCGAGCCTATCGCCATCAATCGGGCACAAATCCAAACTCCGGGCTACTATTGTAGAACTCCACACAGAAAAACCTAATAACACTTTGCCCGACCTGGGGATCGAACCTAGGACCTCACGATCAGCAGTCGCGCTTGCCAACACAAGACAAACGAGGCAGTTTAAAAAAAAAAGTTGTCAAATGTATGGAATACTGGTAGCTACTGTTGGAGGGGCTCATGGCTAATGGCCAACCGCGTGGATCATATGATTTGCGGGGTTAAGCTATGCTTGCCGCGGTCAGTCTGGAGATGGGTGACCGTTCGTTACACATCGAGACCCCTCCGTGTCTCGGAGAGCACGTTAAATAGTCGGTCCTGGATGTCATACGAATACCTATGACAGTCGTTACGGGAAGTCAGAAGCCCAAAGGTCTGACGGCCGGTCTAACCTTAGGATATCAGCGTTTTCCCAGTAACTGGGTTGCGGAGGTCTGATGGCAGCAGAGCTGCCATTTCTCGATTCCCCGCGTCAGTGTTGTCGATTCCCCGAAATTCCCCGCTTTTCTTCTTTTTCATCCCTGAGCGATTTGTTTTTTAGCGCTCTCTTGTGTCTTGGCAGCATTTATATTGGAACTGCTGCCAATTCCCCGAAATTCCCCGATTTTGTTCATTCCCCGCACGGACCCCCCATTCCCCGCAAATCGGGGATTTTACCCGCAATTGGCAGCACTGGATGGCAGTCGCTCTGTGTAAATACTGGTATTCAGCCGCATCTGGTTAGACTGGAAGTTGACCCCAACATAGTTGGGAAAAGGCTAGACAAAACTGGTAGCTACTGTTGGAACATCTCTCGTGTCGTCGGTTGGCAGTGAAAACCACGTATGTGTAAAAATAAAAAAAAATTAAAGACAGAAATAACTGTCTCCTGCAAAAAAAAATGGCCGATCAAATCTTAATACAAGTTTGTCATCGTACGTCATAGATAGCTTAGAAGTATTTGAATTGAAAGTTTGTTGAAATAGTACGTGTATGACGAGTTTATCAAGCTAAAAAACTAAAGATCAAATAAAAGGCTTTTGAAGAAAATTTAATTTACAAGGCTTTCACTGCCGAGCGTTGATAATAAAAAAAGTAAAGCTGTTTACTAATATGGGCCTAAAACTCTTATAACATGTACAGAACGCGTCAATCCACCCGGCCGAACCGAGCAAGTCCAACGGCAGTATGGCGCAGGCCAGCGGGTCGCACGCGCCCGCGCCGGGCCGCCCGCCGCCCGACCACAAGCCGTGAGTAGGTTTAGTTCCAATGGATGTTGTCTGTACCGAACCGATTATCTTTACTGTATAGACCGTTTTTCCACAACTCACGACACGACACGACAAAATGTGACGACT
The DNA here is from genome assembly GCA_910594945.2 of Amphipyra berbera. NCBI lineage: Eukaryota > Metazoa > Arthropoda > Insecta > Lepidoptera > Noctuidae > Amphipyra > Amphipyra berbera. The sequence goes on along the minus strand of OU343128.1, from coordinate 14,151,464 downwards.
TCGAGCGATATACAGTGCAGTCTGCTTATAACGACGACGAAGGGACATGCGATATTTGGTCGTACTAAGCGACCGTTGTTATAAGGATCCGTACATATTTGCCTATGTTGAAATATCGTGTATAACAATTTAGGAAATATAAAAATATTTTCCATTATATCTCTACAAGTTGAATGACAATCGTCATTTATAACATCGATTTATACGTACAATTGTTAAGTTCTTAACAAAATAACGCGTCCTTGTAACCAGAACATTTTTTTTTATTTTACCTCGAAATTACGTCGTTAAAAGCAGTTTCATCGCTATATCCGGAGTCGTTTGGTCGTTATAAACGAGCTTTTCTCTAAAATATTTCAATGGAAACCAAACTAAATGGTGTTCGCTTGTTGCTATAAGCGAAGTCGTAATAAACTTATTCCACTATACAAGGTGTAAAAAGACTCTTCACCAAGCCGTCAACCATGCATTCAGTACGTCAAACTAAGTAACCCTACGCAAAAATTATCGCTGGGAAACGCCTTTTTTTTTGGGTGTAAAATTTCGTTTTACTGTAAAGCTAATTGTAACGCACTCAAAACACTGTGCTGATAGATGCAATGAGTAGTAAACGGGTAATGGAGGTAAAGTACATTTGCAACCTTCAAAACAAGTATTTTTAAAAAAAGTTGTGAAAAAGTCCCAGGCATAGTCCAGAACAAAAGAATGTTCGCAATGACGTGGAGAATAAGTGCCTTTCGGCTTCGTTAAGGGTCTTTTGACACCGTTTATATTTCCATGAACCGTTTACTAACGACACGACACGACACTAGTAGTGACGTCGTAAGCAGTTCATAGAAATATCGGCGCTCGGAGTCGTCGCCACATTTTGTTGGGTCGTGAGCCGTGGTAAAACAGCTTTACTGTTACTTTTACTGTGTCTTTGTGTTTTTCTTTTTTCTAGCGTGTTTCTGACCTAGATCTGCTTTGCTTAATAATGATTGGGATGTATTTAAAAGCATTTTAATTTAATAAAAATAACAAAAAATGTTTAATTTTAATAAATGTTTAAGTCACACTTCAAAAACAGTGCTTTCCTCAACAACATAATAGTTGCACTTTCAGTTTAATCCTGCTAACTTTAAAAATAATGACGTTTTGACGACACGTTTGGTGCAGTGGCTGAGCGACCAGCTTCTGCGCTACGGGTCGTGGATTCGATTTCCGCACGGATCAAATATTTGTATGGCCTATAGATAGTTGTACCAGGTCTGGATGTTTGTGCGTGTGAAGATTTGTGTCTGTAAACGCACCCACGATACAGGAGAAACCATAGTGTGGGGCAACGTTTAAAAAAAATGATTCGCACTATAGTCAATTAAAAACCACTTGTTTCTGAATGCACCCATTAATGGAACAGAAGTGATCGGCAAATCGTTTCTGACCATTTCTGGCACTCGCTGGCCGCTGCTGCACTGCTCGCATCTCTCGCTCGGCTCGTGCGTTGAGTCGTCACAGTTCTAACCTACCTTACCTTTCAGCTATCTATTTGTCATTTTATTTCTTATTGTGGACAACTTTGAAGTTAGAAAAATTAAAATTATAGTGCAAACTATTGATTTTAAGCTAGTGTTTTAAAATGGGAATTATTATTTTTAGAGTTCATTTATATAATTATATCCTATAATGGTTTCTTGAACTGTATTGCTTGAGTATGAACAATCATGTCTATGATCTCTACAATTTTATTCTTAGCCGCAACCAGACACTAAGGATGTAAGACTCGAACAGGGCAGATTTGTATGAAATATCATGTCTAAAACTTGTCTTTTTCATACAAATGTGAGGCCCGTCCGCGTCTCGTCCTCTCTGTGTGCATTGTGCCTTACTGTGGGCTTTGGGTACAATCTACGCTTATCGCAATAAATGTGTCCATTGACTTTTGTCAATAATCTGATATAAATATGATAAATTATAGTTCTTTTATTCGGGCTATTGCTATAACACAAATATTCGCTGAAGCTCTGTGTGGTTCTCACTTATGTTACGTCTACGTTAAATGTTGTGTCTAATAAGGCCGTAGCTAAGTTTTGGTTTCTGAGTGTAATTGTCGCTGGGCTCCTTCTAAATATTTCAAGGGATCAAACGGGATTAGCCATTAACGCAACGTTTTTTAGCATGCAAGATGGCAGCATGCTTCAGATACCACTAACACAAATAGCATGCTATTTGCAGCAGCATGACTTTGAAGGCTGCCTGTTCGCATGCTAAAGAAGTACTATGTTACGGTGTTCAAGTGTTTGTCCAGCTCACGCGTCCCTGAGGCTGTGACGCAGCATGTGTATGACATAAGTACGCTAGACGATCGGTAATACGATATGTCCCTTAATGGGGCTTTAGGCTGCCTGTCCACTGGAGCGGAGAGGAGCGGAGCGGTGCGGAGCTAAATAGAATTGCATAAAATTCACGTCTCCGCTTTGCTTTGTGACTATTGTGCATTTCTTTTGGTTAGTTCCGCACCTCTCCGCTCCACTGGACAGGTAGTCTAACCCCTCGCTTACACCTAGAAACAAGTTGTAAACATAAATTGTGTAAAGGTGTTTTAACCTTTTCACCGCCAACGTACACAGAACGCGATGCCTCGCCAGAGCCAAGCTATAAATGTATAACGAAATATATAGTAAACAGTAGCGATGAGCTGATGACCTGTTAAATACAGTAAACTTATTTTTATAACATAGTTAAAATGTAAAGCTTCTAATGAAGCTGTGGCGCTGGAAGCACGAAAATCTGGAACTTCTATTGAAGTCCGTGGCAGTGAAAAGGTTAAAATAAATTACTTGGTCTTAACACTTAATGATCATGTGAAACAATATTAAAAACAGGTGTTTTAAAGATCTACATACATGTTTGCTACTCAAAGTATGCATACAGGGTGTAAACGAAATCATGTAATTCCTTCAAACCTCGTGATGTACTGCTGACATAGATTAACACTGCACGGGATACATTTGGATTCATTAAAAAAAAATTACAAGAAGTAAACATGACGTGACGCATTTTAACGCCTCGAGCGAATTGTGCGGTTATCGCTCGTCGCGCGGTCATTTAACTCGGGGCGCTAAAATGCCTCACGTTAAGAACATATGTTTACAACTTGTATTTTTTTTTATTTAATCCTAATTTATCCCATGTACGGTTAATCTATGTCAGCAATTAGTCGAGGTTTATATGCAATAATATTTTCTAAAAAAAATCTGTTACATGTAGAATACATGTTTTATACCTAGGTCTAAACGAGGGTAACTCGGGTTAAAAATATACAAAATGACACTAAAAAGATCACCCATACTGATCCAAAGAACATCACAGCTTATAAACATTCTAACCTCCAGATTAAAAGACCCTATCTTTAATCTCCAAAGCCTATTCCAGTGAGTCGGACCCGCTCTGGTGGCGTGAGAAGTTTGCCCTGGACGAGTCGCAGCTGACGCTGGTGGGGTTCAGCAAGGGCTGCGTGGTGCTCAACCAGATGATCTACGAGTTCCACTACACTAAGACGCTGACGCCCGGGGACGCGCATATGATGAGGTGAGTGAGACAATAGGGCTTGTAATGTTAGGTGCTGGGTAGATCTTGGAACTTATTTAATTTATTTGTTTACAAAGGTATTATACATGTTTATTTTATTGATATTATATCAATCAAGCTATTCGTTCCGGAGATAGAACAAGAAAAGGTTAATCTTGGTTCAAGTTAATGGCACACGTATGCACTTGTATCTTTTTTTTTCTCTTTGCAAAATTCTCACTGTCACCCTCCGCCCTGGGGAAGGTGAAGGGTTATGCCGGACTCTAATCAGCTAAAAACCCGCGGTACTCCTCCTGCTGACAGTCGGCCGGAGTCGCGGGATTCGCATAAGCATGCACTGAAATTCAAATCCAGAATTGTACCATTTTAAAATAATTACCTAGTTTCCCATAACCATCCATTATATATTTATCTAATTTTATGATTTCGATGGAACAATGTTAATATAAAAATAACCAGTTTAAATATTTTAACGACTATTAAAACGCACCTAAATGTAACATCGCGTAGGTTCATGGAGCGTATAGTGGACATGTACTGGCTGGACGGTGGACATGCGGGCGGGAAGAACACCTGGATCACATCACGCAGTCTGCTGGAGACGCTCACTAGGCTCAGTAAGTGCATCACTTCTATACTATACCTATTCGCAGTCCATTGCGGGACTTCTGCTTCTCCCAAGTGAGGGAATGCCTTTAAGGGCTGGTCAGACAGAGAGCGTGGCAGCCTCTGTGTGTCGTCTCCCATACATTGTTATAGTAATTCGCACGCGATCAACACGCGACGTGAATACCACACCCAGACACGCTCTCTTCCTGACCAGGCCTTTAAGCGCGATTTATATAAAGATAAATATGAATTTATCTTTAACCCAACCTTGGACAAAATACTTGCTACGCCTATGAAGGCGTAGCAAGTATTTTGTCCAAGGTTGGGCAAAACATCACAATCAACAGTATTTTTTTATGTTTGCACTAAATTTGGAAGTGCAGAATGGGGTTATGGGGCAAATTTGCCAATGCCCATCTTTTTGAGGCCCAAATAAGTATAGCCGCGTATCGGTCTGCCTATTTTAGTAGACGTGGGTGTCGAGTCTGAATCTAGAATATTACCCTATTCTTTCATGTGCCAGGGTGGAACAAGCGCCCAGGGCCGTCTCTAGGTGACCAGGTGCGACCCTAGCTCAGGGCGCCCCTTAGCCACGCAATATTTTTTCGGGCCTCGGCGGCCTCAACACCTCAGCACTTGAGGCCCGAGGCGCCCCTAACGGCTCGAACCCGTGTGCCCCGCACCCCTTGCACCCCTGAGTAGAGACGGCCCTGCAAGCGCCCCATCCGCTCCACCATTAGCTAGTTTTCTTGTAGAGTCTGGATATTAGCATTAGTAATTTTTGGTGAAGTCAGAGGTCGTCGTAGGTCGGTTTGCGGAAGCTTCTTTTTATATAATTTGTCGTCTATTCTAAAATAGATAAATAATGGTTTTTCTGTTACAGATGTTAACGTGTTCATCCACGTAAGTCCTTACCAGGTGCAGGACGAGGGCAGACCCTGGATCGGCAGGGAAGAGAAAGCTTTCACAAGCCTTCTCAAGAAGTTAGGCGCTAAGGTATGTATAATGGCAAGAAGCAAAAATTCAGTAAATAACATAACATCACGCCCGTATTCCCCGAAGGGTTGGGCAGAGGACACCCTCATGTCACCGTTATGTTTAAGTCCCATGGAATAGGGGGCGAGCCTATTGCCATCAACCGGGCACAAATCCAAACTCCGGGCTGCTACTGTAAAATTCCGCACTGAAAAACACAATAGCACTTTGCCCGACCTGTGGATCGAACCCAAGACCTCACGATCAGCAGTCGTCCTTGCCATCACTAGACCGACGAGGCAGTATATGTAGTCATTTTTCTTATTTTACTGAATCAAGGTCCTGATCGAATCTATCATCTCTAGGTAAACAGATACCTCCACGAGCAGCCCGGCTTGGCGCACTCCCTCCACATGCACTTCGAGGTCCTCGCCAACTTCAAAAGGATGCAGGACTCCGTGCCTGTCAGCATGCCTGACACCTCCGACGAAGAAGCATAAAAAGACCTTGAAAATCCTTACGACCAGAATGATTTATTTATAAAACTACAGATAGATTGAATAGGTACAGCAAGTTTGTTATATTGGCTAGCTTCGGCCATATAGAGCGTCATCTCTGTCGCACGAAGCGACAAAACGTCACATAGGTATGAGAGATAGAGACGACGCTCTACGAAGCCGTAGCAAGCCTCCTCTTTCTAAAGTTCGATGTGTAATATTTACTGCCGGGTACTGTAGAGGCGTATCGCAATTTTTGTTCCAACTACCTATGTAACGAGTGCAATTTCTGCTGGGAAGTAAAACATTGCGCACGCTTCGTCGACCAGTGAAAGGTCACGCACACGCATCCTGCAACCATTCGCGCTTGTAGAAACGAAAACAGTCTAGAGGGAACTGAGTTAGTAGCATATGTAGGAGCATTGCTCCTACTAGTGTCACGTGAAGTTAACTTGCGTTATTTATTCAACTGTATTTGTGGGTGAAACGAATTGCTGAGATTATATCTTAGAAGGCTTAAAATGCAGACGTGGGATGTTTCGGTGTGACGTTTTTGTCTGCATAGTATAGTCCGTTTTTAGTTCCGAAGACTGAATAGATAGGCATAAAAGTGAAACGTGAAAATTTTTCAAACATTATTTTCATGTTTTGGATTTCGTGCCTGTCAATTCAGGGCCAATTTTACCAACAACGAATAATTTTTATTCTAGGAATAAAATAGTCATTTTGATAGCTTTTGTATAGAAATTCTGTCAATACGTCTACATAACTTATTTCTCAGATAACCGCTATCTGACATTGGTAAAATTGGGCCTCAGTCTTCGAGATTTAAAATTGGACGACACTATTGATCTTCTTTTTTTCGTGTGGTTAGTGACTAACCTGGTGTCAGAATTTATGCCACCCATGAGCCTCTGACTTGGCTTCACTTGCCATCGAGAAATATACACTATTGATTCCTATAGGGGAATGTTACACGCTCAATATTTATCAAGATATTTGGATCGCGATCCTGAATAGTGCTATTTATTTAGCGTTTAGATCAGTGTGTTGATGGATTAAATCAAATCCAACACACATAGATCAAATCAAGAAGTCCATCGGATATTTTGTATATTTTCACGCGGACTGTCCGTCGTCTGCATCGGGTCCAAAGGATATTATCAGAAGTTACGAGAATAGAACTAAAAAAATTATTTCAAAAACCTTATTTGATATTAAAACTAGTGACAAAGATAAAGTCCATTATTGGGACGAGGCCAATTTTATAGAGGCTTGTATGAAAAAGGTTGTGAACTGGTGTGAAATGAGATAGCTGAAGGCGTAGTGTGACAAATTAGTTTTACTTGAATTTTTCTACCTATGGTAGGCAGAATAATATTTCATGTCCTGGCAAGCCACCCCGATGGCCTAGCTGTGTTGCCATTATCATTAAATGTGTTAAAGTTAAGATTATTTTTAGAGTCATGTAGATTTAATGTACTGAGTTATGAACTCGACTGTTTTCTTTGCGAGATGTCTTCTCATGGAACTGAATTTTATTTTATTTATTTATTTACATAAGTATGTTAATTGCATATAAGTTGTGATTACATCGAGAGATTAAGTTATTTAAGCGGGTTGGGCTTGCACCTTGTAGTGTTACTAAAATTCACGATTTTTGTCGTTCTAAGCCATATAACAGTTGCCAATAATTAAGAAAATTTGCACCCATATTCTAAGACGTTCCTCCAAAACTTCCTCGACTCAGGACGACCTCGAAAACACCTTCAAAATTGTATTCTTAGTCGCAATTTCGAGTGAACTTTGAGGTTCCTCGACGGAGTCATTACGTCATAATTTGAATTATCTGCATCGCGCAAATAACGCCGCGATAAGTAGTTGTAAGGATTATCATAAGCATACTCGATAGTCTTCAAAATTAATTTTTGTTACATACGAACTTTGACACTTCCTTCCTTAAGGTAGGTTCCGAGGTACCTTGAGTTTGACAGATGATTCCTTACCTCGACTGAGAAAAAATCTCGAGTCGAGGACGTTTATGTCAACTATAACTACCGATGGTAGTGAGAAAGGCCGAGTCGAGTCGAGTAAGTTTTGGAGGAACGTCTTAGAATATGGGTGTTACAGTATTTAAACCGTAGTAATATATAATAAAGCAGACACCCCGCTTTGCCAGTTATTATGATTTACCGCGTCTTCTCCAAGAGTCGCATTGTGGAAATCTTAGCTGTAATCAGAGTATTATGGGGAGTATATTTGGCAACCCCGCTCGAAATAGCTTCAGAACAAGTTGTGCTGATTGTAAAAGAAGAACCATATCAAATGAAACCACTAAACACGCCCTAGGCGAGTTATTAACTTTTAACTGGGTAGTCGTAGGATACCATTTGCTTACATTTAGGCAAACAAGCATATAATTATACAATACGTGTTAAAAAATATCCCTAAAGCCGAAAGGGGATTAAAAGGTCCCTTGTAAAGAGTCTATTGCCAATATTTGAAAACCATAGCATGAAACAAAAAAAGAAGAATTTGGATAAAACATAAAAAATAATCATCATTGAAACGCAACCCCGAAAACAAAACTAAAGAATAGACTACTCAGAAAGTTATTAACATTCTTACCTAATTTCCTCTGAGAGGTAAATGACAACAACCATAAAAGACTACTTGATTATCTACATTTTTTATGGGGAATTTTATAACACGCTGTATCAAATTATAATTCCTGTCTTACGTTTTTTTGTGAATTTTTGGCATTACCAAATTAATATTGAATGATACTGTGAGTATGCTCCCCTCATTGTCGTATGTGTAAGGCTAAGCTGGGCCTTCAGTCAGACTTATCATTTATAAGATAAAACCATGTTTAGGATAAAAACGAATTCGTGTAATTCAGTGTATAGTGTAAATAAATTGCTTTAAAATCGATATTTATTTGGATAGAATGAAATTGATCTCAATTCGATGAATAAAATTATTTTCAAAGCAGGGTTTTTCTTATTTTCCACTACTCTACCCCAAATCCTTCAGTGCAGCAGAAACGCGGTGCGTCGAATGCTTACAGTCTTCTCCTTTTCGTGTGTAGTGACGAACCTGGGGTCAGAGTTTATGCCACCCATGGGCCTCCGACCCATGGGTGGCATGGCTTCACATGCTGTCGAGAAATATCTCTCAGGCACATTGGGTCACATAAAACAATAAGCCAAAACCTCTAACAACATGGATTTATGAAATACATGTTTTGCCGACCCCATCTAGTGTGGGATAAGGGCAGGAAGATCGAGAAGAAATTAAAGAAAAAAAATACAAGTATCAAGACTTTTTATTCAAATTACCCTTGTGTTACCCACAAAAACATTTAATTTCCCTATTTACCATCAGATTCTGGTAGACCTATAATAATTTATACTATAATATTATAAAGCTGAAGAGTTTGTTCGTTTGAACGAACTAATCTCAGGAACTACTGGTTGGAATTGAAAAAATATTTTTGTGTCCATTTATCGAGGAAGGTTATAGGCTATATAACACACGCTACGGCCAATAGGAGAGGAGCATAAATGAAAAATGTTGCAAAAACGGGAAAAATGTCCACCCGTGCGAAGTCGGGACGGGCCGCTAGTTCACAAATAAAACAAAAAAGCTACGGTAAGAATCCTTTATTTACCATCAAATTACGCACCTTAAATCTATTTTATTTAACTATATAAAACTGGCTTATTACATGAAATTGATGGCGTTCGCTACATCGTGTGATAGTATAAAGAAAAATCTAATGCAACTACTAAAGTCTATATAATAAAGGAATCAGTACTAATCATGATATTTGAACATGATTATTTAGGTAATAATGTAAACTATATTTAATGGTATATAACTGAGGTCGCGCTTCCACTGTGCCCGATGTAATTGAACAATTCGTCGTTCGCGGTAATGGAAACGGGTCCTTAGATGCTTTAAATCTTTTTATTTTATAAACTTTTTATTGAAAATGTATTCTGAATGGAAGAAAAGCAACAGTTGGCAATTATTAACTTGTTAATTAAGATAATTTAGGCTCATATACATAGATCCGCAAATATTTCGAGGTATCGTACGATTTTCTAAAGAAATTATGTATATTTAATGAGTAAAATCGTTAATGCGATCTAAATACAGGAAGCCAGTTAAATAATAACCTAACTGTTACAATCGATGCGATCCACTTTCATGTGTAAAAAATAAGTTCCTTACGCCAAATTTACTAATCCCGCTTATTTAATATTGAAACTGACTAGACGTAAAACTGAGACGATGGACGCTGGACAGAAAAAGCTAGCCTTCGCAGTGAGAAGAAGATAGCGCTATCATGTCTCAATGTTTACTCCAAAGCGAACATGATGTTTCCGTTGTAAAATTTATGAAAAATATACAAATTGCATTACGGTAACCTTAAATATAATTTAGCGAGGGATATATTTACAATTAAATTGTCAAACACGGTAGTATTTATAGTGTGAAAACCTCATGTTTTTACTACAAATTCCAGTGTTACGACTGAGAACAAGAATTTAGAGAAACGGGTTCACTACTGAAAAGATTACATTAATCGAAAGAAATTGCGTTCGGGCAGCTAAAACGCGACTTATTAATACATTTAGATATCGAGATATATCAATAAACTATAATAGATTTGAATAAAACTGACTCGACACCCTTAGGTACAAGTCCTATGTTATTTTAATATTTTTTGTTTATAGTTTATTTATCGACCTCGACAAATTGACAGTAAATAAAAATATTATGCCTGTAGAAGCAGAGTTGTGACTATGTCTTTCAATATTTCTCCTTAAAAAACTAAAATTGCAGTCCAAATGGGTAATTCAAACATTTATAGTCTATAAAATATGAATAAATGCAACAAATATACAAAAGAAATGTAAAAGAAATAGTGAAAATATGTCACAGACTGGTTTTCACTCGAGAACATGTTCACAATCAAGAATTGTTTATAACTATTTTTTTTTTGTCAGTGGTACTCCAATCGTTAATAAAAGTGCACGTATGCTTTAAAAGTGCGTTAAAACCCAACGTTTTGTGAGTAAACTAAGCTCTTAAACAATATTGCACTTACATTTCGATGAAATCATACCTCAATAGCCCGTTAGATATTAATATACATTCTAATTTGGGAGTACCACTGTTTATTCCAAACCTTTGACAAAGTTTGATAGTAAGCTAGTATATAATATAAGAATATTTGTCAAACGTTTGAAGCAATAAGTATAATCATCTATAGTAACAAAATTTGTAAGAAGTAGGTAATCGACGTTGATAACTGTTCGCTTATTTAACTAAATAATCCATATTATCTAAATCATCGAGTCATAATTTGTCTAATGATTAGGCAGCTAGTTTAGCAGCATGATTCAAAGACAATCTAGAAAAAACAGTTTACTGCAGTGCTCGCCACGAGACGTTTGTGTGAATGTGCGTACGCGCACGCGGTATATACAAATTTATATAGGTTTTCAACAAACGCATGCGCGGGTTTCCTCTCTCTTACATCAGTGCCTACTCACAGAGGTCACGTCTCGTTGCGAGGACTGCAGCAATAATTATTCATCAATACATATTGTATTGCAAAATTACTTCGTAATTGACCTATATTTACACAACAGTGCGTACTAGGCCTTACAATAATAATCCAAAATTGTAATACGCTTTTATAATTTGTCACTGGTTTCAGACAATACATGGTTACGAGGTCAGTTATTTTATGAATCAACTTATTAAGATTTTTCATAGTTAATCGTTATGTCTTTTAGTTATAATCACTGAATCATAGACACAATGCGATGACATTTCATGCGTAACGAACAGATGATTATGATAACATGATTAAACTACACGTTTATAGAAATCTTTAGACCTCGATAACATTTTTAAAGAACATTAAAATCCCATAAAAATTTCTTCGAATGTTTACGATGTGACCTGGCCACTGGCGGGTTTCCTAGCAAAAACTCTTGTGTTCGTCTTTTTAGCACTGTTCACTTGACTTGTGCCTTTACTCGGCCCAGTTTTTGGCCTCAAACTGGGTATTTGTGACACTCTAATACCTATAGCAGATTTCTGCTTCGGAGCCGACGACACTTGGGCTTTCGGCTGCCCTTCGAACGTAGAACTCCTTATTAATTTAGGGGTTTCAGTTTTATCAGCTTCTATCCAAACCTTCTTTTCAGCTTTGGCCGGTAGCTTCTTAGCTTGTTCCACTTTCTTCCATAAACTAGCTATTTTGCTTTCAATGTCTTTGGAGTTTGTTTTTGAAGACTGTATCGAGTTGACGCTGGAAGTGCTGCCTTGTCGTGAACTCCTCGAAGCTATTGTGACGGTCTTCCCACTCTCATTGCTCTGCAAACTGTGGTTTGAAGGGGAATTCTTCATGACCGGTTCGGATCTTTTGGCAACTCTCGATGTCGAAGGCTTGGGTTGATTCGTTTTAGCTGCAGGCGGTCGCGTACGGTTATACTGCGGTAGTCTCGAAGGAGAAGTGTTGTTTTTTGATGGTGCTGGTGCTTTAGATGGTCGAGGAGTTGTGGTCTTTTTGTCAGGGACAGGAACTGGTAAGTCCTTAGCTGGCACAGAGCTCTCTTCCTTCGTGAACGTTCCTTGTCTTTCTAGAGGTAACGGTTTAGTGGCAACAGGCGGAATAGATATCGGTTTCTGTTGCAACTTCGTGGGGGATTTTGGAAGAGATTTTTTAGGGGAAGTGTTTGCGCTTGAAGTCTTTGAAACTGGAGGTTTGGGCGTTTTGGCACTTGAGTGGGCTTTGACCGGGTTCGTGAGTTTGGGAGGGGCACTTTTAGGTGCTGCTTTAGGTTGAGAAGCCGCGGGCTTTTTGGGAGCGGCAGACACGTTCCGTCTATAAGGAGACACATACATAGCTTTCTTTCGTCCTCTGATTGCCTTCGGGGAGTCGTTTTCCTTTTCTAGAGAATCATTGGAGTCGAGACTTTCATCGCGTCGAGTAGGTTTGATTATCTTTGGCTTCGGTCGTGGAGTCTCTGGGTCTGATTCCGACTGCGCCTTATCTTCAGAATTGCTATCTCCCTCATAGCTTGCAAAGTCACTACTGCTTGGGTTCTGGTTTTTGTCGCTCTGCATTTGCATTGTACGTTTATATGAGGCCGTCATTTCGATATTCTTTAGGTTGTAGACGACACACATATCAACCGCTGCAGGACTTTCGATCACAGGCAAGTAGTTCCTGAAGCTCTTCGTGTAAGTCTGCATTTGAGTGGAGTTTAGTTCGAAGTCGTCTTCATTATGTCCGCTGTCAGTTTCTCGGGAGAAAACATCATCGTCTTGTCTGTCGTCTGATATTTGTTGGTGGTTCATCTCGTTGGATGATAAGCTGTCGTAACCTGTCGTAGTCTCAACGTTTTCGAAGTTAGCATCTTTCGTTACGAAGGTTGGTGAAGGAGGAATGTCTTCACTTAACGTCCTTGTTCTGAATCGTTCAGCGTCTTCGATTCGTTTTTGTTTTAACGTCTTCTTGGCCGCTAGCCTTTGTTTTAGACTCTCCAAGTGTGGGTCCACAACTTTCTGCGGCGGTTCTTGTGTAAGAATGGTGTGTATGTCTACAGTTTGAGTTTGGTACCTAGCTCTATCTTCCAATCTCCTCTGTTTGGCGCTGACCTTTCTCTTGGACTTGGTCTCTGACGTCGCCGTGACGTACTCATCGGATCGGTCGCTTTCTGACTTAGTCCAAGTTACGAATTCTTCTTCAACTTCTAATACTACATCACTTTCAGTTACAGGATCAGTGATCGTGTAAGTTTGATACCTGTCCTTAGAAACATGTCTCTTTTCTTTGGGAGTCAAGTATTTCGGATCTCGCTGTCTCTTCGGTGTGGATTCCACACTGCTCACATCAGAAGGTATGGGCGTACAATTTTCAGATCCTGACGGTATATCGGTGACTACATTCAGAGTATTCGATACACAATCGTCATACATTTGTTGTGCAGTAATCGGATCTACTTCCATCGTTGATTCGGCAATTTCATCGAACAAAGATGGCGGGTTAACTTTGTCTAAATCGTGGAAGACATTAGTGAAAGTGCTGCATAGAGGGAAGTCTTGTATAGGCTGTTTGAAGTCAAACACGATGGGTGTCCTATCTCTGATTTCAGCGACCTCCGACACAATGCTGGACACGGATATCATACTGCTCTCCATGTCAATGTTATCCATTTCTGAAGGCGGTTTCACGTTGTCCAGAAAGCTGACTGGATTGCTGTCTAAATGTTCGGAGCTGCCTTGGTTCATAGAGTTGCTTAACGCACGTTTGACCATTAGAGAAACGGGGAGAGACTTCTTTCGACTCTTTTGTGACTTTTTGGATACTTGCGACGACTCTTCCCAGTGTCCTGACGCGCTTAGTGACAGCAAACTGCCGAGGTTTGATGGTGGTTTGACGTTGTCGAGGTCGAGCGACGTGAGTGACGTCACGCTGGTCTCCATGCCGTAGTTAGAATTTTTTAGTTGCGCGGCAAGACGTGCCGCTTCTTTCTCTATAGCAGCCGATATGATAGAGTCGAATTTATGTTCGCCGTCGTCCACGAGAGATGTAAAGCTCGGTTCTGGTACACTGTCTAGCATCAATCGTTCGGCCTCAAGTCGACTGTCCACCATCATTACTATTGGGGACTGTGGGATCTCCCTATCTAATTCCAATTTGTTGGTTAAGTCTGGTCGAGAGAACGACATGGTAGGAGCTTCACTTTTTTCGAGTAAGTCCGGCAGTGTTATGACGTGGTCGGCGATCTCGCTGCGGATCGATGACACCATATGCACTGAACCGCTGATGGTAGGGAACGTGACGTCATCGGGACATGTATTATCGTTCCACGTGTCGGTGCTGCGTTTGGACGTCTCATCGATATGGAGAGGCAGGTCCTCGAGTGGTTTGATGTCTGTACACTTGATGTCGGTCCACTCAAGCTTGTTCTTGTTCTTGCTGTGCCTGGTGAGTGTACCGCCGTCGTACGCGTCGTGCGGAGCCTCCCCGTCGCTCCACTCACCGTCCAGCACGTCCGCGTAGGACTCATTGGAGCGGTTGAGCTCGTCGGGCGGCTCGGACTCCAGCGTGGTGTTGGCGGACAGCGGCGCGAGGCACTCGTTGGAGCGGTGCAGCGTGACCGTGGTGGACGCGGAGTCCAGTGTGGAGTCAGCGGGTGCGTCGGGCTCGGTGACGTCAGAGCCAGGTGTGGCGCGGGTGTGGCTTCCCCCCCCGCCTGCGGGCGCGCGTCCCGCAGACGGCGGGGGCACGTTTTTTGTCTGCGGGCGGCGCGCTCCCCTCGCTATGACCTCCTCCAGAAGGGCGCGCGCGGGCCCCATGCGCGCCAGGGCCCCCCCGCCCCTCCTCCTGCGCGCGGCCTCCAGCCGGTCGTCGCTGCGGCCGCGGCGCCGAGCGCCCGTGCTGTGCGCGCTGCCGCTGGCGCGCGACATACCTATACGTACGCTACGTTCGAACACCTCGCGGTCGGTGGAGCCGAAGGACTCATTACTCAGAGACGACAGCGACGTGCTCCGCTCTAGTGCGCGCGGTGACGCGTGTGACTGCGACGTGCGCAGTCCATCCATATCCCGTCGTCTCCTGGGCCGACTGTTCCGTACAGAGGGCGCCACTGCGGCGTCTTGTTCCCGTGCCCTGATGGGCGCACGGTCTAATGAGCGCGGCACTCGGTCCCGTCTCATCGGTTCGGCCGCACCTTCAGCTGAATGTGCACGCGTTCGTTCATCTACAGAGTATCTGGCCCGAGGATTGACGCTGGACAGGCCGGCCTTCACGGTCTCTTCGAAGATCTCGCGATCAGTGGAGCCGAACGAGTCCAGACTGAGAGATGAGAGCGAGTCGTTTCGTGCGAGGTTGGCGGTAGCAGCCGGTCGCGGACGGTCCCGTCCACCACCTTGGGTCTTGATAGGTAGACGACTCTCGTATCTGCGACCTATAAAACAAATATTTTAGACTAGAAATTCGTATTCATACAATTATACAATTGGAATGAAGTGTAAGTTCGCAAAATTCAGTAATACGTTTCAAATATTACATAAAACGAGATGTCACTCTGAGGTCGCGCGTGCTTTGTATCTGAAATGTTGTAGCTACATTGAGCTCGCCCTTGACACCGGCTACGTGGCATGTGGCGACATCCCTCGTCACGTATGCAGCAGCACAGTAAGTACAGGTAACAGTAACGTACCGTCGGGGGGCGCGGGCGGGCGGGGCGGGGCGGCGGCGTGCGTCAGCTTGGGCGGCAGGGGCGGCGGGGGGCTGCCCAGCGGGGAGCCGCGCGACGAACTGCCTGACCTACTGCAATGTACAAACAACATTCTTATTTGACATCAACATCTAGACGAGGTTTGGGCACCGTCAACGAGAACGTTGACCCAGTTTACGTGAAGTTGGTTTCGTCGAGACAAGACAAGAGCTCCCACAGTCTGACGCAATAGTTAAGGTCAGTGCGTAAAGAGTATGTAAGTATAAAGGGTGTAAACAAAGTCATGTAATTCCTTCAAACCTCGTGATGTACTGGTGACATAGATTTATCCTGAACGGGATACTTTTAGATTCAATAAAAAGAAAGCTACAAAAAGTAAACATGTATTCTTAACGTGAGGCATTTTTGCGCCCCGAGCGAAATGCGCAGCTATCGCTTACCGCACGGTCATTTAACTCGGGGCGCTAAAATACCTCACGTTAAGAACACATGTTTATTTTTTGTAATTTTTTTTTTTATTTTATCCGAATGTTTCCCGTTCCGGATTAGTCTATGTCAGCAGTACATCATGAGGTTTGAAGGAATTACATTATTTCGTTTACACCCTGTAGTATTGTAGCGGCCAACGCCGCTACTGCAACCGCTTCTGCTTATTAGCGGTGAGACCTCGGCATGAAATCACGTCATCCTACGTCATATTGGATAATTTAGAGATAAGCGGGCACAAGCGCACCCACTTCAATATGGCCGGCGCATCCTTCTGTCTCCGGCACCGTCCCCAGCAAGATGGCCGACGGTTGCCCTTTCTCTTATGGTCGGCGACCATATTGTGGGCGTCGTCAGTCATTAGCAAAAAAGGGTCATGCGCGAACCTTGTTTAGTAAAAAAATCTATCAAAAAAAATCTTACCTATCGCGAACGTTTCTGGAGAACTCGTGAGACATTCTGACAGTCTCCGTGGACGAACGCAAGTACGGTGGCAGTGATCTCTGTAAAAATACCATTTTATTTAATTACTAATTCCAAAATCCTATTAATTATGTATAACATAAAATTCAATAATAATATTCCTTATTTTAAATAAGACTTACGTATACTTCATCTCTGTATGGATTAATGGAAGATACATCGGACGACGGACCCTTGTTCTTGACCACCTACGAACAAAACAATATAATATAATTTTTTATATTCGTATGGCATGTGATGAGGAGGGATAAAACACATGTGGCTAAGAGAGTGACGAATATGAATGTTGATGGAGGGGGAGAGGGAGACCAAAGAAAAGATGGATGGATTGTGTGAGGGAGGATATGAAAGATAAGGGAGTAAATGATAATAAGACGGCTGACAGGGAAGAATGGAAGAGGAAAACATATTGCGCCGACCCCAAGTAACTTGGGATCAGAGCAGTAAGATTATGATGATATTCGTATGGCACCGCTGAACATGGAAATACTCATAGAACGCCGCAATCAACGACTGTGGAATAATATTACCGTAATAATATCTACCATTGATAAATGAATTTGCGATCGCAATTTCTTGTTATTATTATGACATTAGCTTGTGTTGAGACTTGATGAGTGAAGGTAGATTCACATTACTGTGTCGGGATGTGTCGTGGCGCGACAGAACGATTTCGAATTCATACAAGTAGTATGGTTAGGTAACAGTGACACAGAGTAATGTGAACCTTGCTTTAGAGTTGTTATTATGTAAATCATCCCACGAGAAAGCATTTCTGGGATAAAAAGTATCCTATGTGTTATAGGTCAACCAGAATCTCATGGCATCAAAAATTAATAACTAATAGCGGTTTTCATATGGCAATGTCAACATGTCACTTGTCAAAACGAGTAATGACGAGTATGACTGTAGTTGATACATTTTCCAGTTCTGATTAATGTTTTCTTGTTCAATCATTTTTAGTAAACATACTTATTTTAACAAGGTTTCCTTTTCCATCACAATAAAATTGCAAAAAATCATATATCAGCATATCATTTTGGGACCCAGTGCATAATATCAGCAAGCACATTGGGTCACATAAAACAATAAGCCAAAACCTCTAACAACATGGATTTATGAAATACATGTTGTGCCGACCCCATCTAGTGTGGGATAAGGCCAGGAAGAAGATGAAGAAGAAATTAAAGAAAAAAATTACAAGTATCAAGACATTTTATTCAAATTACCCTTGTGTTACCCACAAAAAAATTGAATTTCCCTATTTGCCATCAGATTCTGGTAGACCTATAATTCAGGACATCGCCTATCTGTGTGTCAAATTTCATCCAAAGCCGTTCATCCGTTTAGGGATGATTTTCACCCAACGGCTCGCATCGCATCGGATCGGAAAGGATACGAACGGGTACGGCGACAGCCGATCGCGTCCGGCAGGATGTCGACGCATACGATCGGCTCCATACCGTCGCTTGCGAACGTATCCGTTTCTGCGCCTAGTCAAATAGTTTCATTCCTACCGTGTTGACAGCCGAAAGGATCAGATCGGATACGACGAGATGCGAACGGAGTCGTTCGCGCGTCGCAGCATACTTTCGGCTACGATCGCGTGTCGCGGAAGACGCCCGCGGTCAAGCGGCTGTGCGCGGTGCGGTAATATACACTTTACATACTCTGTACACGATTTAATATCGTTTAAAGATTGTAAAATCCGTTCTGATCCGATGCGATGCGAGCAGTTTGGTGGAAATCATCCTTTATGCGTGATTGATTAACAAACGTTCAGGATACATAGATAGATATACTTTATTGCACACTAAAAGAAATAAAACAGAAGGAATACACATAATTAGGAACAGTACAAAGGCGGTCTTATCGCTTAAAGCAATCTGACATTTGTACAAACTGTCACATTTATAATAAACAGTACCCGGCAATAAATATTACATACAAGGCTTTAGAAATGGATATTCGGCTGGCTTCAGCTTCGTAGAGCGTCATCTCCGTCACTCATACGTATGTGCCGTTTTGTCGCTTCGTGCGACGGAGATGACACTATAAAGCCGAAGCTAGCCAATATCTTTCAATATTTACTGCCAGGTACTGTAGATATATGACAATATATCGCGACATACCTTAGCGATGCCTTTCTGTATACACTCTTCCAGTAAGTCTCCCGCGTCGCTCAAGTTGGAGCTGTCGGACGTGTCGTGCGCGTCGTGTGTGTCGTTGGCCGCTCGTGTGGGCGCAGAGTCGATGGATAAAGCGGACAGGTTCGAGTTGCTGCCCGCTTTAGATAAGATGGCGGGCGTGTCTTCTGTGAAGTATACCTTGCAGACCTCGCCTGGCGTTTGAGTACCTGAAATAATGATTACATAACATCACGCTTGTTTTCCACGAAGGGTTGGGCAGAGGTGTATAGTAACACTCTCATTTCGTCGTTGTTTAAGTCCCATGTAATAGGGGGCGAGCTTATTGCCATCAACCGGGTACAAGTCCAAACTGAGGAATTCCACACGGAAATACCCAATAACACTGTTCGACCGATCGAACCCAGGATCTCATGATCATCAGCAGTAGCGCTTGCCTCTACTAGACCAACGAGGCAGTTTAAATAATGATATTTGTTGTTAGTTTTCGCTCCTAATAGCTAGCTAGCTGGTTAATTTTATTATGTGATCGTTTCAAATATAACTTTTTTGAGTTGTCTTACCTTTCATAGGTTCATTTGCAATATTTGTTGAAGGCAATCTTGGAATTTCATCCCTGAAATCACAAAAGATAATCGCAATTAGTATCCATGATACAAAAAATCTTTACAAGAGCAACACTAACATTATATCGTAAGAGTAAGTATGTACCTTCTATTTTCCCGTGACAGTTCCTCAGTACGGTTGTCGGGTAATGAACTGCTGTTCTCTTCTTGATGCGGCACTCTCGGCAGTAGTTTTAGAGATTGCTGTAAATAAAAGAGAGTGGATTGTTAATAAAAGTCAACGAGACGGTCGAGCGGCGGCCGTCGTGCTCAGCACTGCGAGCGCCGCTTTGGGTCTCGTCTGTGCGCGCGTCTGTGCGAGTGTGCTGTTTCGAATGGTTGTACGTACACTCCATACTGCTTTAGCTTTTATATATTTACTGTGAATCAGTTTTGTGCTTCATAAGAGCGGATCAGCGCCTTTTAGATAAAGTTTTTCTGATTGCACGCACGATTGGTGCAGTTGTTTAGCGTTATGCTTGTGTTGCAGTTCTTACAATTCACAAGCGCGCATGACTTAGTACACTGTCATAGGATTCAAATTCAACTGTTTCACGTGCGCTTGTGAATTGTAATGGTGCGTCCAGACCTGACGAACGCGCCGCGGATGCGCCGCTCGCGAGCGGCGCATCCGCGGCGCGTTCGTCAGGTCTGGACGCACCATAAGATGTATACAAGTCGACGGTTCGATGTCTACAGATAGTTGTTCCGGATCTGGGGTAACCGCATCCACGATACAGGAGATACATCATAGTGCGGGGCAGAGTGAGCTCATTATTCCCTCTTTGCTATGCCATTATGCTGATTGTTTCCTCACCTTGGGAAGCTTCGGTTCGTCGTCGATGGTGAGACTGCTGAGGCTGGTGGCGGCGGAGAACTGTGCTGGCGTATGTTCCACCACGAATCGAGACACGCGTTCTTCGAACACCGAGCCGACGCATGCGGGCTCTGTGAAACAGAAAAACATAGTAACATTTTTATTTTTGACCAGCTGTGTCCTCACGGCTCCGCCCGCGAAAGAAGTTTTATTCCAGTAATACATATAACCTATGTTACTCAGTGCAGTAATGTAGCTTTCTAACGGAAAAAGAATTTTTGAAATCGGTCCAGTAGTTTTTAAGTTTATTCGTTACATACAAAAAATACAAATCTTTCCTCTTTATAATAATTAGTATAGATATTGGAAGGGATTTGTTAGTTAAATAGTTGCGTTGTAACTAGTACTCTGGTTATTTGTAAGACCGAAAGTTCATCCCAATATAGTACGGAAAAGGCTCCTAATGCAGATTGTGAGGAAGTTCGTACCTTGCGGTGGCGTCGATAGCGCGGTCAGCGATTCATTGGCAGGCGCCGCTCTGCTGCGCGGCGATAGCGGCACGCTGGCACCCGGCGAGTCCGGGATCTCACTCGGAGATATGCAGCCTGAAGTTAGCCGGCTGGAACAACATAAATGGACAGCATTTTATAACAGGACCCATCTCCAATCAGTTAGGTAATTATGTTGTCTCTTCAGTGAATCTTTTAGAAGAGGGTTGGCTTTAGTATCGGTGCGATGTTAACATAATACTAATCAGTTCGCCAAGTTTGGTGATTAAGGAAATGTTCCAACATCACCATTTATTGCAGCATTAGCAGCATTCGGTCTGGAGGCCAGTAATAGCTGTTTATGGGTCGATAATTGTGTAACGGTATCATGTTTAAAATATATTTTTATAGCCTTTAACATGTACTAAGTGCTAGACTGTTGCTAACAAGCACTACACGTCTTTTCGTTTAGTATACAAAATAGTTCAAAATCATTTTAATTTAGGCACTGAGATCTTGTCACCACAAAGGTCCTGCTTGTTGTACAAACTAAGATAGTAGTATCTAGTATAGCGATGCATCTAGCTATAAACAATAAGATTTTGTGAATACTTGCGATTCTTGTTTATAGGTGATTTGTATGTATGTCGTTATTCCCGACATAATATCTTACCTAACTTCAGACAGCACAGATCCCTGATCGTCTTGCTGCGAGCACTCGGGCAGAGACCCCAGAGAGCTCGACCGCGAGAACATGAGGGGCGTGTCCTCCACGAACCGCTGCGGCGGGGGCGACGCCCGAGCGGACAAGGGCTCCGAGCCCGTGCACACCGACACCGGCTCCGTCGCAAACGTTACTGCTTTGGAACCTGCACGAGTTCACACTGGGTTAGCGATGCTGATGGCTCATAAATGGGCGGATGATGATGATGATGTGGGTCAGAAGAAAGTTTAAGCATTGGAGTAAGAAATAGTTAAGATAGAAGCTACACTGGGGATGTTTAATACCCTTGTTCTTGTAATATTTCCTTTAAAATTCCAATTAGAAGAAAAATAAGCGATTACCTTCTTTGTCCTTAGCGGAACTGCTGGTACTTTGCTCCGGAGGGCTAGGGTCTACGTTAATGGTAGCCATAGCGTTCCTCTTAGCCAGACTGTCCTCTTCGGTCGGCTCGCCCAGACTGCTCAAAGAGCTTACTCTAGAGAAATACCCAGGAGTACCCTCATCACAGTAGTTCACTGGCTTCTCGGGACTTATCATCCCTGAGCTGAACTTGGTGTCAAACACTCCTCGTTTTTCGGGAATAGGTTCTGATACTGATGTGGTTTGAGGAGTAGTAGCTGCCCTATCATTGTCGTGGTTCGGCGGATCCTCGATGGAACAAGTGTCTTTTTCGTCTGAATGCGTCATCGCCTCGGGGTTCGGTTTGGCGGTCGTCACCGCTTTCTTACTGTCTTTGCCGATCACCCGAAGATCTGACATTGAAGTAGCTGTTGAGAAGATCGCTGGTGTTTCATAAGGAGTACCTTCAGTGGCGAAGTGTTTGATGGTGTCCTCATGGACTGACGGGCCAGGAGGTTCTGACATATCTGATCCAGTCTCAGACTGATGTTCAGCGTAACGTAAGGAATAGTCCGTAGGCTGGTCCAGATCTGTCTCCTGGTAATCACCGTATGTGGTAGGACTTTCCTTCTTCGAGTACTTTTTACCGTCGGTCTTCGGCTTCTCAACCTCTGACTCAGTGGTTTTGGTTTCTGAGTATTTCCTGCTGTAGTCTATAGGTTGGTCGCAAGAATCCTGGTCGACGTCAAAACCGGATTCTGTATAATTTGTTCTCATTTCTGTAGAACTTCTTGGTGGAGGGATTGGCGGTTGTGTAGGATACCGAAGGAAGGTGCTATCTTTGTTTTGTTTTGAGGACATTTTGAACGATTCGCCTGAAGTTTCACTCTTCATTAGGTCTTTATTTCTGGGCGTCGGTACTGGTACTTTCCCAGTGCGCATGACTCGTTCAAACACAGAGTCTGAATGAGTGCTCGTGACAGAGTCTTTACTCTCTGATCGGTTTACATTACCCGCACTGCCGGTGTTTGAACGGGTGACTAAAGCACCCTTCAGCAAAGTGTTACTGCAGCTTAAATAGCTCGCCAAATGAGCACTGTGACTTAAAGATATTTGAGAAGTTAATGTCCCCATAAGAGGAGAACTTGACGTCATCCTGTGTCTTTCTAAATTCATGGCAATTTGTCTCTCCGTGGCTGTGAAGAGATTCTTCTCTTCTCTGTTACTTGTGGTAGGAGATGTTGCTGGCTCAATATTGTCGCAAGTTTCAGCCAAGTTTTGGTCTAACTCCTGTTCCAAAGCCTTTTGTTTCCTAACTCCTAATGTCGGTAAAGCTGGTAAGTTCATGTTCCTAGCTGTCGTGTCCAGTGAGATTATGTGTGTTTTACCCGGCTTGGAATTGAGCAAATTTTTTAGGGCGGCACTCGAGCCCATCGCTATCATTTTATGCTTAGAGTGGATAAGACTTCTGAGCATCGGCACCGCGCCATGGTCCCATAGGAACTGTTGGTCGTTAGGGCATCTCGCGGACAGGTTCCATAGCGTACCACACGAGTTGCTGACAACAGTGAGACTCGGAGACTTGAGGTGCTGCAGTAAGACACTCAAACAATTTCTCTCGCGGAGAATTTGCCTGTAATCTTCACGAACGGCGATGTGACTCGACACGTTCCTCATGATGCCACCTGCGTTCTCCACTATCGCTAGGGTTTTTGTCGGTGAATTGTAGCTGAGCATATCAACAAGGAAGCCCAGAGCTCCTTCAACGGAACATAAGGCTACTTTGTTCATTGAGCAATGAGCTGTTAAGTTCCAGAGAGCTGAGAGGACAGACTTAAGTGTGGCCTCCTTTTGACACGTCATCGCGGCTTTAGTTAAACCTTTGACGGCTCCTACCTCTCTCAGTACTTGTTTACTGTTGGTATCTGCTCTCCAGGAAAGATTTCGCAGCACAGCTGCTGTTACCTGTAATAGCAAATATATTATGAGGAATCCAGCTAAGTTGTATTTAAACTAATTTTTAAAAGTAATTCTGATAAAGACATGTTACAGAAGGGCAAATTGGATATTTTTTTGAACAACGTACCTGTCGCATATCGTCGTTGGGTGACTCCAGCTGCTCCACCAGAGCTAACATGAAGTCCTTGAAGGAGCACAGTAGCGACTTGTTGTTCCCATCTCCGAAGGTAAGGTTTGTTAATGTCATTCCGGCGTACTTCCTCATGGTTAAGCACGTGTTGTCATCAGTTCTGCTGCCATGAGCCGCCTGGTCGCCGCTAACTAAGGCAGCCAGTGCCTGCAATCCTCCCAACTGACACACCACATGCCTGTGCTCCTCATCAAAGGATAACTTCATCAGAGCTGCGACGCTCTGACTGGGATGCTTAGTCGCATCATCTTCTATAGCTTCCTTCCCTTCTTTTCTCATTTCCACGAGGTCTTCTAAAACGTAACAATATTCTCTAACTTGCTCTAACAACCTCCAGACTCTCGCTTCTCTTCTCCCTGCTTTGTCGTCAGTTTGTGTGTGGATTATATTACGCAACGCCTTTGCTGCGCGGTCTCGAGTTTCTCTAGGTACTTTCGAATGTATTAACTGAACTAGTAACGGGATGCATCCTGCTTGTCGCATGGCGATACAACTTTCGACTGATCGGCTCATTTCCAATAAAGGACCGCTCAAATCTGCGTTGTTTTCTGGTGATAAACTTAAAAGCGATATCAAGGAACAAACGCATTCCATTTTATTTTCTAAATTAGATGAAGGT
The DNA here is from genome assembly GCA_910594945.2 of Amphipyra berbera. Lineage (NCBI taxonomy): Eukaryota > Metazoa > Arthropoda > Insecta > Lepidoptera > Noctuidae > Amphipyra > Amphipyra berbera. Next base: position 14,126,682 of record OU343128.1, on the reverse strand, counting down.
CTCGTCCCTTCTGCGGAACCGTTACTAGAGAAACTGCGAACGCTGGCGGAGTCATGACCTGTCCAGACATCGCGTTCTCCTGGCCAGGTCCCCCTGTAGAGTTGGGAAGCTCTTTTGTCTCGCTCACTCGATCGTGCGGCACTTTCTAACCCATAATGTAAAGTGCTTCGGTAACTTGTTCTGTGCGACCGATCTTCTTGACTGGAGTAAGTGGAAGGTTGGTTTTTCTGCGGCCTCTTAGGCAGGGCTCCAGCCTTCTTTTGAGCTTGACTGTCGTCCCCTTCGACGTCATCGTCTAAGAAGTTTGGGTTAGTGATGTCACTACGTTCGTCGAATTCATCGGGCGACGGCGAGTGGTCAAGGAAGTGCGGCTTGGGGATTCGGCATTCGATGTTGGACTTGGACGGCGGTTGGTAATCTTCGTCAAGAAAATGTGGCCGGCGGGAGAGAAGGTCGGGCTCTAGGGTCTCTAGTTCAAGGGTTAGGTCTCGCGAGCGCGCCTTGTCGGATGTCTTTGGGGGAATGTGTTTGGGGACGATCTTGGTTTTGGTGTCTTTTGGGTCGGGTAAGCAGCGCGAGTCAGGCGAAAGAGGGGAGGACGCATCTAGAGGCCCGCGAGGAGGTTCGCTCGAAGTAGAGGGGGTGCAGTCTTCACTTGCCGATGGTCCGGAGTCAGTTAACGGTGAATTCGAGGAGTCCATGCTGCTCCAGGGATCTACCATCACTTCGTTCTCCAACTGCAACAAATTGAAAAAACACAGTTTAAATGTCATGCTATTTAAGGGTAAAGGGGTCAAGGTTAAGGACTCCTGGTGCTGAGGCAATCAGCTTAAGACGAATGCTGCTGGAAATGACCAGTACACTTCAATTAATCGTATGGTCAAGGCCAGTCGGTCGCAGCGTAACCGTGGCGTATGTAAAAGGTTGTATTTATTTGTGGACACGTTAAAATACCGGTCGGCCCGGTAGGAAAAAATACGCGCATGCGCAGGCGAGACCATGCGTGCAATATTCTTAATTACCGGAGTGACTAGGCAAGAGCGACACCGTGCCAACTTATTAAATAAACCTTCATAATATACGTTACAGTTAGCTACATTAACAGTCTACAAGGCAAGTTATAACGGCGTTTGAATACTTAATGTGATGCGTTTCAATAATGTGAAGATAACGGAAAAATGAATCATTGATTTCAAGGAAACATATGCATGTTTACTGTGTCTATTTAACAAGGTTCAGCGTTCAGAAGTGATGAACGATGTTACTAAATAAAAAGATAATTCTTAATTAAGCTCTACATATATGGCTCGCATTTTGTTTGTGTGTCACGTATGGCCACCCGTATGGAGCTTATGCGTATTACATTACAATGAGTCATAGTCTACAATGTAATAGTTACTGATGGCTGACGTCACATCGTCCCATTAACGAGTTCCCCTTGGATCTTTAGTACTATGAAATATATTTGTTACTGTGTGATTGAATCAGGTCACCTAAATGGGGATAGAACGAGTTTGGACGTGGTAAATGAATATATGACACGCAATTTTGAGAGCTTCATAGATCTGCCACGTTATTGTTCTGATTGTACTACATAATTAAGGGGTGGTTGCACCTTAATTGGTGCTTTGAGGAAGTTTAAAATAAACACAGTTGGGTTAGAAGAATCGGCTGGCAATTACGCACGCTCTACGGATACAATGTTTCGTAGAAAGTTTATTTTGGGAATTACTTAGTACAGTTTTTTCAGTTAACTACAAATGTAAAGTCATGGACGTGAACGGTGCTAAAGTCAAGCTTGGTATTTGGGATACAGCGGGATAGGAGCGATACAGAACATTGACATCTAGTTTTTACAGAGACACTCTCGGAGTTATATTAGTTTACGATGAGTATTCCCAAGGAGAGTCGATGTCAGGCAGGCGGCCGGTCAGAAAACAATATGCCAAAACCTTCAATAACATGGATTTACGAATTACATGTTGTGCTGTTCCCATCTAGTGTGGAATAAGGGCAGGGAGAAGAAGACATAGTACAGTTTTTTCTTTATTTTTGGATGAGGTGGACTCCAGTTACAGGCTGTCTATTTATTCTTTGTTTTTTTTCTCTGAAAAACCTTTAGTTTATACATTTTATTAACTATTTTAATTCCGCTTCAGTCATGAATTCATGACTATGACCCTATAAAGCATTGCCTTTATTATTCTGTCTGAACCAACCGATTGTGTCATAGTGCATTGTCTCAAGTTACCACTGCCGATTGACACGGCGGCCGGACAATGGCTAGACAAGCCGCTACCGTCCGGCGCGGACACAATGGACTGGCGCCGGCCGTCACTAATTTGTACTTTGTAGTATTCGATCCGTAGCACGTTGCCCCGGACGACACAGATTTGCATTTCATAGAAATATGTTGATTTATTTTTTCTGTAGTTTTTTCTTAGCAATAAGTCAAGATTTGTCGTACTTATTAAGTGACATGTTTTGTAATTTTATAGATACTAAGCTTTGACAATTATTATGATTAATACCTTCTGTAATAAGCACCACGTAATATTATTGTCAAGTTGAAATCGCGCAAATTTTTCACTTTAATTATATGTGAAATTTTAAAAATTGTAATTTGACCAATGTTCGGTAAAACTTTATATGGAATCAATAACAAAAGACCATGTGTTAATATCCAATTTATATCCGTTTTAATAAACTTTGGAATAATCCATGACAAAATTCGCAAACGCAATGTTGAGATTTTGGATAAAAAATCCAAACATATAATCTAAAAATACTTTGATACAAGTGTCTTTGAATAAAATATTTCAGATCTAAAGCTCCAGCCAATTGTAAATTTAATATACCCATTTGTTTCTGAAGCGAAGCGTGGTATAACTAACCAGTTATACGAGAAACTTCACGCTGTATGATTAAAAGCGTATGGAGTTGTTTCATAAATTGATACATATGTATATGTATGTATATTGATCGAGATTACTACGGTAAATATATTTACAAAACAAAACATAAATAGAACATTATTAAAATCATTGTTGCTACGTAGACGACTCCTACTTGTACTTACCAAGTCACTATCGTTAGAAGTTGATACATCTTCAAGAGGGTTTCCATTTTCCATATCGACACCAGAATCGTTGGGATCACCCCTCCTCCTCATCATATCAGTCCTGGTGATATCGTGGAAGTTTCGCCTGAGGGGATTGAAGGCGATGCGAAGGTCTGTCGTGAAGTCATCGTACAGTTTGAACTGGTTAGCGTTGAACTCCGTGTCATTGTCCAGAACGTCATGGTCCATAGAGATCCTGGAGCGTTCAGCTCCTTTGTTCATGTAAGACACCTTGTAATAGTCCCGGGAACTCATTTTGTTTAGCACTTTGTTTAATAGTTTATTCCATAATGTTTAAAAGCTAAAATATTACGAAATTAGAGTAGGTATGGTGGCGTCGGCAGCCCAAAGTACGATGTATTGGATACCTCCGTGTGCCGAAATAGTAAGTGTATTTTTCGCATAGGATATGGTACTCGTAAATCATAGTAGCGAACACTAAAATCCCATTATAAAAGCGTTGCCCTCGAATAAACAAACAGTACTGGAACCTGGATCGCTCCAGATTGAACGCGAAATAGGTCAGCTGATGGTGAATTTAGAAGGGCTCTCATGGGAGGTAAAGTTAAAATTTTATTACAGTGATCCGTAATTTTACCGCTCTTTTATTTGGACGTGAGCCAGCTTGTGGCGATCATTGTATAGTATACAAGTATATCGTTCAGTGTTTTTCACACCTCCTCTTAAAATAAAGTTGTGAATGAAAATTTTACGTAGTAACAAAAGAAAAGTAAAAAATTTCTCGTAAGTAAATAATTGGGTCACGGCGAAGTTAATTAGGAACGCCGTAATCTAATTATTTACACACATTCTGTTGTTGTGATGGTTAACGGATGGAACAAGACGTAGTATAAACTGTGTATGTTAAACGTCCGACTCGTAAATTTTGGCGCACAGTTGGGAAGTACACGCCGCTCGTAAATGTCTCATGGAAATAGCGTTATCTGTTTATATTGGACTTAGTCAAGGTTAAATAGAATATACATTAAGAAAAATAAACGTTGTTACTGTGCTTTCGTATGATAAACTGAATCAACATTAGAGAGAAATGATCTAGTAGCTAGATTTTAGGAATAGATCTGATCAAATAGTAAGATCAGTGAATAAGATAAGAAATCATAGAACTGTCTCGTTGGTCTAGTGGTGGCAATTGCGACTAAGGTCCTGAGTTCGATTCCCAGGTCGGGCTAAGTGTTATTGGGTTTTTCCGTGTGGAATTCTTCAATAGCAGACCGGATGTTGGATTCGTGCCCGGTTGATGACAATAGGCTCGTCCTCTATTACATGGGACTAAAACAACGGCGAAATGAGGGTGTTACTATACACCTCTGCCCACACCTTCAGGGAACATTGGCGTGATGTTATGATAGAAGAAAAAACATTGCCCTATCCACGAAAGTATGGTAATTTCCGTGGCAGAGAATATTTTTGGGTTACTGAAGAGCCAACCAACGCAGCGATGACCGACAGTTAAAGTACTTAAGATATAAAAGTAGCTACTACAAATTCAAGACTTGTTAATATTAAAGAACAAATTACAGTAAATACATAGTTAAAATCAATTGTGCATGCAATTTGATAGCCTTGCATGTAGATGAAGGTTTAATTACGTTGTTTCTAACATTTACATTGTTGGGTTTCTATTTGCCTTTGCTGGATAAAACCACGACACAAAAATCAAATTTTATAGCTGCAAGAATAATCTACGAACACCATACGGTTTTAACCTTGTTTCCTGTGTTGATTTAGATGACAATAAAATATTAAGCATCTGGCATCGGCTGATACAAAAAACACATGGAAGATTGCGAATATAATGTGGATTTATAAGAAGTTATATTGTACTGGTAACGCAGGAATTATTGAAATCACGCTTACCGAGAGAGTATTTTCTTTTGGTAACATTTTGCCAAGTTAGATATTGCTCCATTAATTCTAAAGATGATCCATCAGACACTTCTTGACTTCTTAAAAGACGATACAAGATCCAACAGAATGTTGATGATGCACAAACCCAAGATAATTGAAGACTCAGTTGAAACTGAAGTCTGCAACTTTTATATAATTCATTCAGAAATTAAAGTAGCCAATTTATCAATGAAATGTTTAGCATAAAGTAAGTACACCTTGACATGTTTTGATAAGTCTTACATTATTCATTCATAAATTGAAGAACTAGTAACACAACTGCGTTCTATTTTAGACACAAATGTTTACAAAACATTAAAAAAAAACAACGAAGACTTTCCGAACTACATGTCTCAGTTCTCAAGAGAAGGGTTACATGTAAGCTAAGAACTTGGTAGTTATTCCAACGACCCCTCGACCCAGTTCCCGAGCGGTGCTTTGACGGTTTCTCGATGGCTCTTTAGTTCGCGGTCTCTAGCCCCTTCGCGGAATCAATGATGATGATGCAGGAAATGTAACTTTGTATGAATGACGTGGAAACTTTCTTGCTGATCTTTCGGAAGTTGAAAAGTTAGTTATAAGAAGTGTCGATACTTCCGTCGACGTGTAGAAATAAAAGAGGTTCAAAGATCACATCGAAGTGTAAATTGGCAGGATGTTAGCTAATCCCTTAGTCTTTTCCTTGAAAACAGGAAATTAGTTGGACAGGAGGCGTATTCTCAATATCCTGACTTTCACAGATAAACATAAAAGGTTAGTCATACAACATTTAAAGCTTCCAACGTAGACACTGATCTAATAAGAGCTGTTAGCACATCTAATGACATCTACCAAAACGGTGCTGGATGAGTCAAACCAAGTCATAAAATTAATAAGGCGTTTTCTAAATATGGTCTATTTGCCATGGTGGGCGAGATTATTAATTAATTTATTGGTCCCATTGCTTTCCAATAAAGTTGTTTTTTTGCCAGAAAAGGCAGACAGCCGTTAAATTCAAGGTGAGACCAAAGATAAAAACCATAAACAAACAGTTAACCAAAAACGGTTTGGGTCGTCGAACTAGCGTTGCGTAAGTGAAAACATTAGCAAAAGGCCGTCCCGGGCGATAACGTCCACGAGGTTCTGGTATACACGTGTAGGAGCCATAAAGTGGCCAACGCAAACCCGAATCTGGGCAACAACAATGTACACGACTGGTCGTTATACCCACAAATAGGTTGGGAGTTGAAACTTACCGGTAACTGCAGTTTTGCAACTCTTTATTATACCTTCTGGTGGAATAATTTCACGTTTATGGAAACCTATCGCAATAAATTACGTTATGAAACAAGATTTATTGGAATAAGTATATTTATTTCCGGCGAAATTGGAATTACTGTTTTTTGAGATTACGAATGTGGAAAAATATTATTTTAAAACAGATGGCATACCATAATTGCTATGATTACAATGGTAGTAATGGGATATACACAACTACTGTTATAAAATAAATACAAACAATGAAAAGCTGCAAATAGTAATGATTAAACAACGGAATTACCGTTGAACACATTTGCATTGATTAATCTGGCCAGTAACAAACACTATACGAATAAAACACTGGAAGCCTGACAAAAGCAATATTTACAATTCTCAAATCCAATTACTCAACGACGAGGAACAATTCACAAAGCATCCTAAAATAATCAACAGCGACTTATATTGATAGTCTTGGTGATCTAATCCTCCGAAGTCTAACAAAATATCGTAGAATAAATCCTGCTGTTTCTAAAAACAAGTTGTGACAGAGGAAGACGTATGAGAACAAATGACGGATTTGGATGTGTGACAACCGTACAGGAAGAGGGACCGTTTAAAATAGAATGCATATTAGTTTACGAAGACGCAAAGTAAACCGCTAACGATTTAGATGCAATAATAGCATTTGGGGAAGCTGTAAATAAAACTGAAAAATGGGAGTCCTTTGAGGATTAAGATAACTTGTAAGAAAAAATCTGAAACACTTGAAATTTCTCAAATGGTATTCAAAATTTTCCTTAACAGCACTCCGGAAATTATTCACGCAAGCACGAATTAAACATTTCTTGACGTGAGAAATTTTTACACGTAACGAAACAATAATTATGGTATCACACTACAATATCTCATAACTCTCATAAGGCAACGAAAAAATAATAATTTCATCAGCAAACGTAACACGGAGAAGCAAAAAAAGATGCAAACATTAATCATTTCGAACAATAAAACAAAACAAGAGTACTCTCTAGCCATTAGGCACATGAAAGCAAAGCCACTTACAGCAGGTGAAAGTGTTATGGAATTTCGCGATGCACCCGGCCATTATTGTAATTGGAGTGAGACGGTGTGTCTAGACCGGCATGGCAGAGAACAGCTTGATGGATGGGGTGCAACGATCGAGGACGTTCACCGATCAGCGATCATTGCAGATTTTTAGAAATTAACGCGATTTTATAGCGTCAACTTATCTTTCATGCTTAATTGGTTATGATGAATTTACTAGCTGGTGCGGGCCTTACACTTAGCTCGCTTATTATAAAGTGATAAGCTGGTCATAATTGTGCCCCTTAAAAGATTACGAAATGTCTTTCAATTATCCCAGAAGGTTAATCACTATTGAGTACTAGATTAAGTTTTCCATATTCAATCTCAATTTCTTCCCTTTATGGGATCAGATGTTATCTCGACGATACTATCAATTATTTTCTGTGCAATGTCAACATCATAGACAAGTTATATTGATTCCAATGTCACCTACATAGATAACATCGATAAAGCATGCAAAACTTTATCTCCTCCGAACACGAGGGAAAATCTATGTAATGTAAAGTGTTATTTTGTAATATAGCTTCCAATTATTTTGTTAAATACAAATCTAGATTTCGAGTTAAGTTTATTAGAGCTGATAATTTTGAAATAGTTTTAATTCCAAATTGGCCGAATTGATTGCCCAATTTTGTTGCGGGCTATTCGGCTTCTTACGGAGAGATGGGTGTAGTCAGCAATATCGTTCTACATAATATATATTGCTAAATGCATCCATCTCTACGTTTTATTTTTTAATTGTATCTCTTACTAACATAGTTTTTAAGCTGTACTAAAAATTATGGACCATTTGGTCTGAAATAAATTATATTATTAATTCTTTTGTCTCTTTGTCGGTAGTATGTTCTTTATTTTTATCGCCCAATTCTTTATTTCGTGCAGCATACTAAAAAGAAATATAGTTCTATATTTGTAAATAGTGTGGTCTAGAAGTTTGTTCTGGCAAACCATTTATTACTTTTACATCATCAAATGAAAAAAGTATTCTCAAAGCGTTTTAACACGCCAATTAAACACGAGCAGTGCAACTTGCAAAGTAATAGGAAAGTGAAAGTGTTAGAAAAGTGGTAAAAGACTTCATTTCTAGATTAGAGAGAACAAGATAAAGTTTAAGAACATTTCTTATCAATACTCTATTTAATATAACATGAGACAAACAAGATCCATTTTAGCAAGGAGATGTATAGAAATAAGAAACATGTTTGCTTCTAGTGGGGATTCACCACAGTATTATGCTTTTATGAACCTTGCGGACAATCAAGACGAGCTGAAGCTCTACTGAGGAAATGGTGAATAAGGTATTCGTGCCTTGGAAGGAGATTTTTTGTCTATTGTTTTATGAAATAGAGTTGATAACGTAATATAGCACACAAATATCCCTTGCTAAAGGAACCTGAAGAAATATTCCCGCATGTGCTATGAAGATAGTCCCTTGTAGGTTTCACAAAGTAACGACATACAATATTGATTTTAATTAAAGAAGATAAATAACTGCAAACAAAGGCCCATTCAATACCTTTTTAGGTAAGTGATAGTTCAGAAATGGATTGTACCATAACATTAAAGATAGCAATAGCGCTAAGTGCACTGTGTTCTAATACAAACATTCAATGCTATGGATACTTTCTTTGCCGACTTTTACAAGTTATAACTGTATAAACAGTTAACATTATTCATTAATCGTGGAAAGTTAGAACTGAATAGTAACGTATAATTAATATAAAACCAATAAGTATAATTTATTTGTAGTAGACCGCAATAAGGAAAAGCAGTAGCTATTTTACCATATAAAGTATTATGTAATAAAGACGCTGAATTAATTTCTCATTTTATAGTGTGACTATACAATGTGTAAACGAAATCATGTAATTCCTTCAAACCTCGTGATGTACTGCTGACATAGATTAAACCTGCACGGGATACTTTTGGATTCAATTTTTTTTTACAAAAATAAATATGTGTTCTTAACGTGAGGCATTTTAGCGCCTCAAGCGAATTGCACGGCTATCGCTCACCGTGTGGTCGTTTAATTCGGGGCGCTAAAATGCCTCACGTTAATAACACATGTTTATTTTTTGTATTTTTTTTTATTGAATCCAAATGTATTCCGTTTAGGGTTAATCTTTGTCAGCAGTACATCACGAGGTTTGAAGGAATTACTTGATTTCGTTAACACCTTGTATAGATAAAACAAATCAGATGTCGAAACATTCATAGATGAATCGCTCGAGAACAATTCAACGGGGCGAAACGATTGCCGGAGATTGATTCCAGAATCAAATTTTTTTGGATATGAAATAATCCAATTTTCCTCATTCGATTCGTAAGAACCATCTAATATTTAATGTGGATTTATACACATAAATCCACATTCATTATTAGATGGTAAGCACACGCTTAAAAAATACTGGTATCGTTTATTGAGTAGGCAATATAATGTGGGATAAAAGTCACTACCACTCAACCACTTGAAGCTATATTTAGTAGTCAAAAAATATTCAAGCTAGTGTCAATGACTGGGAAGATCCAACAGATGTCAATCAACTTATAATCATGTATTTATTTTAGTCAGAGTTCAAATTTCAACTCTGAGTTATTAGAAGTTTAATGTTTGAAAGAATAAACTGGAGAAAAATTAAGAGCATTATCAAAATTAGTAGACATTACGGCGTGATTTAACAAAGACAAACATCTGAACATAAATTCTCATAAAATTGGAATTAATAATAGTTTTTGGCTACCTATCAAATGATACATCACACATGCTCCTGAATATTAAACAGTATTGCTAAATTACGATGCAGTTACACAAGTAATCGACAGTTAACCTATATTTAATTCTGAGAATTGCACCGGCCACCACCACTGGGTCAGTGCATCTAGGCTGCAATGCGGCACTCGTATTCTTGGCTCCGGCAGACGACCTTCAAAACTAATGCTATCTCCGTTTTATACTGGGAAAAATTTGCAACAACAGCTCAACTTAACTCTATGGAATTGAATTCGTGCATGTGGAAAGAATGATATTGCCAGAGGTTACATACATTTTGGAAGCAAATTTGGCATTAGACTTTAAAATTGCAACTATATATTTTTAGTAGACATAAAATGGTTTACATTTTATGGTTATTCAACTTCTTCAATACCATGAAGCAGATATTAAAATGTTGAATAGGATTACTGCAGAACCTGCTGTAGTAAATCTTGATAAACATTAATAGCATAGAGAAGAAATAGGCTCAAGATTCTCTAACGATATAAAGAAAAGAAAAAATACACCACGATAAAGAACGATTTATTACACGCTATAATTAGATAATTTATATTGCCTCCCACCACAACCGACAAGAGCAGGCCAGCAAAGAATTAATTTAGAAGAGCTAGACCACAGACCACACATCGAGGCAGATTTGGAGCACCGCGCCGTGTGGTCGGATGATTGATCGTGGCGACAGATGTAACATAGCGTACCTACAACTTAATAAACTTGTGTGGTATTTTGTGCCACCATGATTATTGTGATATATTGAAGACGTAGTGAGAACTTAAAAGTGTACAAGGCGAGTGTAGATGGAACAGTTGGAAGGGGCCGACCTCGGCGAACTTACCACGAACAAATCGGGGACGGTATCACAAAGGGCCAGGTTGGTAGCACCCTAAACCGACGAGCATGCTTGAGAAGGTTAATGAATGTAGATGAAGCGAAAAGGGTGTGTCAGGATCGTAGCAGGTGGAAATCTATAGTCTCTGTCTACCCCAATGGGTAACAGGCGTGATTGTATGTATGTATGATTATTTTGAACCAGAGTATTCTAGTTTTATCAGAACATACAGAGGTAGTAATAATAAGTTCTAGGATAACAAGGTATGAAATGGCATAGGGCAACCCAACGTCTTCATAACATCGGCTCGTAAACATCCCATGGGTCTTTTATAAGACCTCTGCGACCCATCGTGGCGAAATATTGCCGTAATAACCACGTTACGCAAATTGTGACCGTAGTGTATTGTTTCTAGTACACCTATGTTCCAGAACCTTTTAATAATAATGATCGTTTAGCTTCTACTGCGGCATTGTGTTGTAGTGATTTAAATATTTAAAAGCTTTTGTGGCTTGAAGCAATGTCTTCAGGACTTAGATAAGAGTCTTGAAGTTTGCATAATTTTTGTCTTCTCTATCTTTTACAGACTTTACAAGCTTTAATATTGCTCAAACTCAATTACTTCTACATCTATACAAATAAATAATATTGAAGTGTCTGTATGTAATGTCAAAATAACAGCTTTTTGCTAAATGCATATGAAAGTACATTTTTTTGTTTTTAAATTTTTGTCTTTCTATTTGTTTGGGCTAATCTCCGAAACGGCTGGACCGATTTTGACGGGACTTTCACTGGCAGATACCTGATGTTATAAGGAGTAAATTAGACTACTTTTATTTTTTTTAAAGAGAAAATGTTAGGGTTCCGCGTAAAAAAAGCCCATCCGACTTCTACGCAGACGAAGTTGCAGGCACACCTAGTCATCAATAAAATGTCTATGCCTAATAACTAAAATAAAATAGTTTTTGCCACACTAAAGAGCATATTGGAAATGCTCGACATTTTAAGCAGCTTTGTATGGACTGAACACGTCATTCCCACATTCTTCAAGAAGTGAAGACTATTCAGCTAATTGTTACGAATTCTGTTTGGACAATAGACTTTTGTTCTTTTGATTATTATTGGACGTTACGTCTGCCTGTTTATTTGTTTCAACACAAATATTGAATTGCTTTTCTGTTTTTGTTTAGTTGTTAATATAAAATTAATGTAAATCGTACCTACGTAGTTAAATTTTTACACATACATATTTACATATACTCACGCCTTTTTAGGCAGAAACTATAGAATGCCACATGCTACGATCCTTATATACTCCTTTCGCTTCATCCACATTCATACATCTTGTCATAAACGCAAGCAGTTAAATTTTTCTTCCATGAACAAGTATAACCACAGCTTTTGCAGTTCATATATATCTACTATTTTATGGTAATGCAAAACCGCATAAGGTTCGAAGAGTGAATAATTAGTAACAGATTGCTTAGCTTGATAAGCTGCAATGGTTTTTTCCTACATGTCGAAAAAGATCACAATGTATTCGTGTGATTTTCCAATCCAGTTAAATCCAGCCATCAAAATTAATGTTGAATATTGTCTATGTAAAATTCAATGACTGCCTTGTTGGTCTAGTTGTCGCAAGCGCGGCTGCCGAGCATGGGGTCCTGGGTTCGATCCCCAGGTCGGGCAGTATTATTGGGTTTTTCCATTAGGAATTTCTCAGTAGCAACCTGGAGTCTGGATTTATGCCCCGTTAATGGCAATGGTAACTGGCGAAATGAGGGTGTACTAAAAACACCTCTGCCAAACCCTTCGGGGAATATAAGGCGTGATATTATGTTTATGTGTTATGTAAAATTCAATAAACATTTCAGCGGTCCTTAATAGAAATACATAGAATTTAACGACATCGGACGTCATCGAACATACCCGGATGAACGTTCAGCTCAGCGGAGAAAATAATTATTTTTTACGAGTTTCCGAACTGAGTTGGACTTTACGATGTATCAATGATATACCTACTGTGTGTTTATGTTTAATCGATGTCTGGAGGCTGGGCAGTTTAAAAAGTCAAGGGTTTAGTACTGAGTAAGTCATGATCAGTGAACTACAACTTTTTGTTGTACTTGTAACACATATTTCCTTAATTTACAACTTGTTTTGTAATATACTGGCCTGCAAAAATAAGTATCACACTTTTAAAATTGCAATAACTTTTTAGGTACACAAGATATATTTTCGAAACAAAAAGGACTCAAAAAAGAGTTTAACTTTGTTACTATAGTTTCAAAGAAAGCTGATAAAAATTGCTATAAAACGTTTTTTATTTTAAATCTCTAACTTCTATAGTTTAGAAAAAATTGAAGTTTTAAAAGTGTGATACTTATTTTTGCAGGCCAGTGTAGTTTTAAAATAATGTTCGGTGCTTGGACTGCTTGGTGGCGAAATATTATAAAATTCTATACAGACTTTAAAACTCTTATGGTACGTTGATCTCAGAGTAATGTGTTGTTACCATATTTATATCTTCTTTATATATTTACATACTAGCTGTGTCCTCACGGCTCAGTTACTCAGTGATAATGTAGCTTTATAACGGCAAAAGAATTTTTGAAATCGGTCCAGTAATTTTTAAGTTTATTCGTTACATACAAAAATACAAATCGTTCCTCTTTATAATATTAGTATAGATAAAACAAAGTCGCTCCCGATGTCTGTACGCGTAGATCTTTTAAACTACGCAACGGATTTTAATGCAGTTTTCAGCAATCGATAGAGTGATTCAAGAGGGAGGTTTATATGCCCCACATTAGCATCTACATTGCACCCGTGCGAAGCTAGTTTAGATATAAACTTAAATGGCTCGAATAAACATGCACTGAACAGCGTCTCAAAGGGGTGTTATAAAGTAAGGAATATTTTTTTAAGTAATCTAGTACTTTATTTAGTATCTATTGCTCGTTATTGAACTCACAATTAAAATCTCCACACACAGAGAGCGGTGGCGGTAGATAGTCGTGTCAGGCTTGGCCACCGCTCCCGATCGTGTGTGTAATCTTTCTCATTCTAATAATACAAAAAAACCGCCTTCGCCTCCGCTCTTTGTGTGTGAAGACTTTTAATGACAGACACAGAATATAACTAAGCTGTTTTTATAACGAGACAATCCGAAAGCATTTAGGTTTTAATCACCAATTTATATATAGCTTTTAGCGAAAATTTTCACGCAAATAAGTCATTAGTACTATTAATTGTAATTATCGACTTGGAACTAATTCCCAAGGAGGGTTGATGTCAGGCAGGCGGCCGATCATAAAACAATAAGCCAAAACCTCTAACAACATGGATTTATGAAATACATGTTGTGCCGACCCCACCTAGTGAGAGATAAGGGCAGAAAGAAAAAGAAGAAGGTCGAATTGGAACTAAGTTTTGAGGTCTGAATAATAGGTCAGTACCTTTATTACGAGTTTGAAAATTTCGAAAACGGTATGTTTTCGTGAGCTCACTGAACTGTATACCTAATATATTTCGTCTATTTTTAACTGCCTCGTTGATCTAGTGGTGGAAAGCGCGACTGCTTTTCGTGAGGTCTTGTGTTCGATCCCCAGGTGGGGCAGTGTTATTGGGTTTTTCCGTGTGGAATTCCTCAGTAGCAGCCCGGAGTTTGTGTCCGGTTGATGGCAATATGCTCGCCCCCTATTACATGGGACTTAAACATAACGGCGAAATGAGGATGTTACTATACACCTCTGCCCAACCCTTCGGGGAATACAGGCGTGACGTTGTGTTTTTATGTTGTTTCTTTTTACTGCGGGTATGTAAGATAGATACCTACCTATAATAATTCTTAATTTCATATTGAAATATACAACAGTGTACTTATGATCTATTTCCTGATATGATTAACGTACACGTGTATGACAAGATGTATGAATAAGTATGAAGCGAAAGGAATATGTAAGGATCGTAGCATGTGGCGTTCTATAGTTTCTGCCTACCCCCATGGGAAAAAGGTGTGAGTTTATGTATGTATGATTCTTCTTCTTCTTCCTGCCCTTGTCTCACACTAGGTGGGGTCGGCACAACATGTAATTCATAAATCCATGTTGTTAGAGGTTTTGGCTTATTGTTTTATGACCGGCCGCCTCTGACATCAACCCTCCTTGGGAATACTCGTTGCGCAGTCGCGCGATTGACCCAATGTGCTTGCTGATATTAGGCACTGGGTCCCAAAATGATATGCTTGTCAAACTTATTGCCGACAACTAAGCAGACTAGTATGATTAATGACTCGAGAATACATCTCATAAACCGTTTCCTCTATTCCCACATCAAATTATCACGCAAATGGAATCCCGGAACTTGAAATGTTCAAAGAATTACTTGTCAAACAAGATTCACATTCACACAGATAGATTACACGTTACAGACTCATTGTTACACTTCTTATGTACTATGACAAGTTCCTATACATAACGTTTCGTAACTTCATTGTTACCACTTATTAGTATTAGGTAATTCATTGTTTTCCTTTTACCTTTTTTGTTTCTAGTACAATAATTTTGGTTTTTACAAGCTCTTGTTTGGCTTCTCTTTTGTGTAATCTTGTAAGACAATTTTTGCCTACATTTAAGTAGATGGGTAATCCTTAACAGTTGGTATTATGAAGGTGTAGATCTATACTAATATTATAAAGCTGAAGAATTTGTTTGTTTGTTTGAACGCGCTAATCTCAGGAACTACTGGTTGGAATTGAAAAAATCTTTTTGGTGTTGGATAGTCCATTTATCGAGGGTTAAAGGCTATATAACATCACGCTACGACCAATAGGAGCGGAGCATAAATGAAAAATGTTGCAAAAACGGGAAAAATGTCCATCCGTGCGAAGCCGCGACGGGCCGCTAGTTTAAAATATGAATAATACCGAATACATTCCGCTTGAATGAATCTTGCAATCATTGTCATATTTCTCGACATAAACACAGTATTTCACTGTAGCAAAAATTCGTAGGTACTATTATCCTATGGATTTAGATGAAGCTGCTGTCGACTCGAATTGTTTTATTTTTATTAGAGACCTATAAAAGCATGTCTGCCCCATCATAACCTGACCTAAATTAAAACAATTTTGAATTTATTCCTTAAAATTAAATAAATTTTAAGAAACGGTGCATTTATCGACATATTAACATGTCATAAATAATCTTAGCGGCTACACTTTCTGGCAACTAATTCTCAAAAGAAGATCGCGAAATCTTAGTCGTGCAATTATTATGATCAGTTGTCCAGGAGTATGATGTAGATGTAGATACTAATGTGGGGCATATACTTAAACCTTCCTTTTGAATCACTCTATCTCAATAGATAGCAGTTTACGGCAATCCGTAAACTGCATTAATATCCGTTGCGTAGTTTAAAAGATCTAAGCGTACAGACAGCGGGAGTGACTTTGTTTTATACTATGTAAAGAAGATTAAGTGTATATTGTAGATATTGCGTGAACAAATACAATACAATTTTGTAGTCCTGTCAAATTAATTACAAACTGTATCAGTTGCGTAGTTAAGAAACAGAATTGCTAATTATACTTTATAAACTATCGGCAAAAACGGTTTTAGCATTCCAAGGACCATTACTAGGTAGCGCGGGCTATTTCCATTCCACCCACTACTGAGTAGATCTGGGTGAATATGTTATTAAAAAAAAACTGAATATTTAAAAATAAATATATTATTGTTATTGGATGTTGTTGACAATCTAATATATCGATAATTGATCTCCGAGTTTGTTTCGGCCTTTCTTCTTAGAGTTTTTCTTTTTGTAGCAGTGATAGCCTAGTTGTGTGACCGTCGGACTGCCAAGTCATAGGTCTCGAGTTCGAACCCAATTACTATACACTTCTGCCCAACCCTTCGGGGAATACAGGCGTGATGCTATGCTTAATTTTGGAGTGCAGTAGTAATGCTGCAGTATTAACTTCGTGGTGAGGATCATGACGCGTTTTCTATATCTATACTAATCTATACTTAATATTATAAAGAGGAAAGATTTGTATTTTTGTATGTAACGAATAAACTTAAAAACTACTGGACCGATTTCAAAAATTCTTTTGCCGTTAGAAAGCTACATTATCACTGAGTAACATAGGCTACGGGCGGAGCCGTGAGGACACAGCTAGTCGTTAATATTTTCGGATATTAGTTTTTGTTCCTATCTTCCATGTTTGGTAACTGTATCCAAATCGTTCCTCTGCTTCATCCTAGGTCATCCACCCCAAGCAACTATTACCAACACTACCCACCTATTAATTAAAACTAACAAGAGAAAACTCACAATGAAAGATGACAAAGTATCTCGCTAAGAACATCGTAACTGTTGCTATTAAAAATGAAAGTAAATACCAGAGCATTACGTACGTATTATGTATTATAAGTACTCCCACGGAACGTTTTTTGAATCTGTTATGACAAGACAAAATCATTCATGTCTATACGAACAAAGATCTTGAATGAACATTCAATTTCCGTCACAGATTAGAAAAATAATAATAATAGCATTTCGGCACAAAACAGACAGGTACAGAAGTCAATCACATGTATGTACTTCACTTTTCATACCTACGCTCGGCGGTCGCTCTATCTATGTATATATCTATCTCTCTCAAGCGCATGGCACTCGCGCTCGCACTCTAGTCCCAAACAGTCCGAGATATCGTGTCCGTGAGCAGTGTCTATGTGTGCGTTGCTCGAGCGCACTTGTATGTAGATTGACTTCTGTACCTATCTTTTTTATGACTGAACATTCAATTTCCGTCACAGATAAGAAAATAAATTAATATCATTTCAGAGGCTTTGCTTTCTGTGTATCTGAAATCTTATGTCACAAACAGAGATGAAGAAAATAATTGAAATGTCAACATTGTTGGCAAAATTTACAAATGTTTTCGATATAAACAGATCAGAACGGCATAAGATAACATCACGCCTTGTATTCTCCGAAGGGTACTGCAGAGGTGTTTAAACACATCCTCGTTTCGCCGTTATGTTTAAGTCTATAATAGTAATAGGGGGCGAGCCTATTGCCATGAACCGGGTACAAATCCAGACTTCGGGCTGCTACTGAGAAATTTCTAATGGAAAAACCCGATAACACTGCCCGACCTGGGGATCGAACCCAGAGCCCCATGCTCAGCAGTCGCGCTTGTGACCACTAAACCAAAAAGGCAGTCAGAATAGCGAAATCGTCAAATAGCAAGAGAAAAAATTGAATGGTCCTTTCAAAGTCAAAGTTTTTTATTTCAAATAGACCAGATTTCAGGCACTTTTAAAACGTCAAAACTAGGTGCACGGTTCCAAAAGGTAGGTTCTAAGGAGAAGAGCCGGCAAGAAGCTCCATGAATACCTACTCTTTTCAAAATAGTAGTTCATGACAATTCCATTAATTCCATTTTCGTCTAAATACCGTTTATTTAAAACTAGCGACCCGCCCCGGTTTCGCACAGGTGCAATGTAGATACTAATGTGGGGTATATAAACCTTCCTCTTGAATCACTCTATTGCTGAAAACTGCATTAAAATCCGTTGCGCAGTTTAAAAGATCTAAGCGTACAGACAGCGGGAGCGACTTTGTTTTATACTATGTAAAGATATGTCAACAAATCTAAAAGTAATACTAACACTTTCTTAAGAATTAATAACTATAATCAAGAGCTGTACTATGATTTATTGATTATAAAAAATTGGTCTTTACAAAACGAAAGTGAGAGTATGATACTTAAGTATCTATCACGTGACCCCACTGACATCATAGAGTGGAATGGAAGTCTCAGTAATAGTAGCAATCATTATAAACGCATGATGAAGATGTATATCTTTGATTATATGTAATTTGTTTGAATGTTTGTATTTTGAAACATTCTTGGTCTTCCTGCCCTTATCCCGCACTAGGTGTGGTCGGCACAACATGTATTTCATAAATCCACGTTGTTAGAAGTTTTGGCTTATCGTTTTATGACCGGCCGCCTGTCTGACATCAACCCTCTTTGGGAATACTCGTTGAGCGTTCGCGCGGTAGACCTAACGTGCTTACTGATATTATGCACTGGGTCCCAAAATGATATGCTTGTCAATCTTATTGCCGACAACTAAGCAGACTATGTTCTTCTTGGTGGGGTATACTTGAAGTTCTTCGACCCACTGTATTTTGAAACGTTATCATTGGGTAATGTAATTAAAATGTACTGTGATGGAGTTGATTCAGGCAACCCTTGTGACAAGGTTAATCTTCTGAGCTTTAGGTTTGAAGTTGAAAAGGGTTGAAACGGGGAAAATCAAATTAAACCCATATGAAAATATTCGTCAGATTATAAAAGGTCACAGAAACATTTTATGTAAAAAATCTTTGGATAAGAGAATTGTTGGAGGGGCTCGTGGGTGGGATCAACCGCGTGGTTCATAAACCGCGAGGTTAAGCTGCGCTTGCCGCGGTCTGTCTGTAGATGGGTGACCGGTCGTTACACATGAGACCCCTCCCGTGTCTCGGAGAGCACGTTAAACAGTCGGTCTCGGGTGTCATGTTACAGGCATAACAGTCGTTAAGGGTAATCAGAAGCCCTAAAGGCTGACTACCGGTCTAACCTTCGGATATCGGCATTGCCCAGTAACTGGGTTGCGGTGGTCTAATGGCAGTCGCTCCGTGTAACATACTGGTATTCAGCCGCATCTGGTTAGACTGGAAGCTGACCCCAACATAGGTAAAAAGACTAGGCATAACGGATGAGAGAATAGTTTATAGAAAAAAAAACAACAGTTACACAATATATTCTATGAGTAAAGAATTACAGAGCCGTAAAAGAAAGTCCATAAAAGTTATAATTTAATATATTATTCTAAACGCACCACGCGTACCATGAATAATAAATTACCAACATTATATAAACTTCAAGAATGTCTTACGTAACCACTAAGCACATTCACACAAACAATGCATTATCATTAACCTTGGGAGCGAGGAAGTTTAAACACTACTATAGAAATTCGACAACCATCCACCACAAGAGCTATTAATAACCATAAAAGGTTGGCAAACCTCAGTTCCTATGGAAGTGCTAGCAATTTCCGAGGCGGACGGGGTCAAGTACCGTAGGGACAATCACGAAGATTGGAAGGAAACCACGACCTGAATGTTGGACTCGGAAGTCGCTGATCGATGGGCGGAGATAAGTTGCCGTGTAGTACTGCAGAATACATATTTTTTAAAGATTTTTCCTGTCTTGAAATAGAAGGAAACGTTTCGTGTTTTTTTGCGTAACTAAAGCTAACTACTAATGATATACTTATAGCTAATAATGTCATGATTGCCGTAAGATAGATTAGTAGGAAGAGAACAAGTCTTAAAATAGATAAAGAAAAGAAATTAGTGAGATATAAAATGAGTTTTACAGCTTTGTATAAAGAAGCAAGTTCAGTGGCAACATCGATTCTTTAATTACACAACAGTACCTACAACTAAAGAAAGTCTTTAAATAACCTGTAATTTGTTTTTCAGGTTAAAGTGCAGACCGCAATTTCGCACTATTTATAAATTCCAAAAGACAAGTTAAAGAACTTATGCAATGCCATGGGTCTTACGATGATATCATTTTAACAACCATTTTATTACAGTAAGCTATTAAAAAACTATAAAATTTTCTTCTTCACTTGGCAACGAATATGCCAACGGAAAAAATAAACCCAACGTATTTGTATGCAAATATTAATATTGCTGACCATACGCCTACATCTAAGCTCCGTAAAAGGTAGTGGGAGGTTTGGTAGCAGCATACAAATTGTACGAGTGGGCTGACCAAGACAATGTTTAGTTAGGTCTAATGAACAGATGACTTTGTGGGCGAACTACAAAGGACCATACTCTGAAGACATTAAAGCTAATAGGACCAAATATATGGAAAGGACCAGGATTTAGTTACTAAGTGCCTAAGTGGCGCCGGTTTAGTTAAGTTGAGATTATGTTTAGATTGCGCGTCCAGGTCAATTGGTCGATTCCTCAATTATTTATTTGACTGTTGCCAGTGCTTCTGCGAATCATATTATGAAGTGTATCTCAGATTCTGTACACAACTTTGGTGCATTTGTTGACTTGTGAGATTTATTATAAGTTCTTAGAAGTCTTTGTTTGTGAATATTATTATTCTGATCTTCAGCAGTGATAGCCTAGTGGTATGACCGTCGGACTGCCAAGTCATAGGTCTCGAGTTCGAGCCCAAGGCAAACATCTCTAACTTTTTGGATTTATTTGCGTATTGTATAATATCACTTGCATAAAAACGGTGAAGGAAAACCACGTGAGGAAACCGGCATGCCTAAAAGATATTTCTCGACGGCAAGTGTAGCCAAGTCAGACGCCCATGACACCAGGTTACTCATTAACCACACGAAAAGAAGATTATTCTTATGAGTCATTAATAACTTTCCTGCTGTCAGACATATACCGTATGTAAATAATCAAGAACTATTTATTGTTTATGGCAGCGGCAGCAGTAACTTCTTGGTGTTAACATTTCATTAGTGTACCAGGTCGTTAGACCATCATTACAAACAGCTTAGCTAATTTTATCTGTTTCCCTTTCATAATAGTCTTCGTACGTTTCGTAATAGTATCTTCAACAGCAGTCATATCCTTTATGATAATCTTTATTAGGACACCAGTTATGTTTTCGCAAGTTTGTCATGTTCCTTTATTGCTAAATAAAGGAACATGACAAACTTGCGAAATACTATAATTCCAGTAAAAATACCGTTAATAATGTGAGAAGTTTGGGCTCATCTACATTAAGCGTGGCTGCTGCAATGTTTGAAAGAGTGATACATCCAGTAGTGAATTTAGTAATGTTAGAGTTGATACAGAAATATAATACGAAAGACGGAATGAAGATGTAAAAAGAAAAAATTAAAAATAAAAGCTACTCAAATTCAGAAAAACTTAAGGCGTTAATCATAGAATTCTGACAAGCGTTCGCGAGCATTTCGTTCCGTATAATTGATTGCTTAGTGAAAGTAAAGTGTAACAAAAAGTAAAATCAGAATGGAATTCAAAATAATTACAGATGTAATCAAAGATACGCAGACAATACGTGAAGGTAGACAATACTGTTAGTTATTTGTCACGGTATAAGATAAAAGTTTCTATTGCATAACCACAATCAGCTGGGATAATGTAGATAGAAAATTGGACCGTGACTACTTATCAGTATGAAGTGTTTAGAAATCTAGACAAGTACATTTTGAGTTGAAATTAAAGCAAACGAAAAAGAAACTGAAACTGTTTAGAAAGTGATATTCAAGCATAAAGAATTCGCATGAATCACAAGCGCAATATGGATACGTCTTGAAAAGACTCGACGACCTTACCATCCGTCGTAAAATATGGACCAGAGGTAGTTTGGTAGGGTTATTGCACATCTGATTCTAGACCCCAAACCAGTAAAAGAATATAGCATCAACGAATATTTTAACACGTGCCTCGGGTCAAGGTGAAAAGGTAATTTGATAGCTATGTTCATATTATTAAATTTCGAGAACAAACTTCAAGTCTACTTGAGAGCGCCTCGCGAAAAAATTTCAAGTTTTAAATTAAGATGACCCAGCATTGATTGACCAACGCTACAAATAAGGGCACTCGATCCCAGACAACTTACTTTAGTGAGCTGCAAATTACAAAATGTGGAGAATATTTTCCCAATACGGTCGGTAAAAACGAACTACATTCTACCTGGGACCGGTTGCCATCGCCCACTGGGTGAGTCATCCAGGTTGAATCGCGTGATGTAATGATAGGTTGAAAAGCATGTTACTTGCACGTAGGTGTACGATGATGCATTTAGTATGCAATATGTAAATAGTATTTGTCATTGGGATGAGCCAAATGATTGTAGGCATATTTGTTGATTGTTATGCAAGGTTGAATGGATTGTTTTAGAATGTAAATGATAGATAGTAATAGTTAAAGAGCCTGTTGTGTTGCAATATGCACTGGTTTAAATTGGCACTCATTCTCTGTTCCTTTTCTCAGAATGATGCGTATCTGTCTATTTGTGTTACAATTGCGTGAGTAGGTTCAAACAAATTAACTTCAGAACAAGCTTTTAAAAAGTTTAGTATTGTATCTTCGCGACCATGGCTCAATTTTATTGATAGCGCCACGTTGAATACGATATCTAAATTTTTTTCTAGCTTGCGAAGTGCTACTCTAAATCACGACCTCGACAACAAAACGCAAGTCCACAAACTAAGTAGCGTTTTAATTAACAAAAAAACTCAATACAATCAATAGCTCATTGTTGGCGCCACTCCGCTAAGCTCGTGTCATAAATAATAATGGAGTGCTTGAAACAATACCCGACATACTTTGGTTATGACGTGTAGTACGCTGACGTGAATTTCGAGAGAAGTATCAGATACAAAATGGAATTTTCATTGTCTGTTAATTGTGTTATTGTAAAGTTTTCTTGAAAAGGGGTTTGAGCATTTTTCTATGGAAGCTGGCGTGGTCACTGGCTACCCTGCCGCCGTATTTTTATCAACATCGCTGCTCACATTTGAATTGGTACCTATATATAGTTAGAGGAAACTTAAACAATAAATTTAACAAAAAATGTCGGGAATATGAAGCCTTAAAATGTTACGTTGCTGAAATAATTGGTGGCAAAGATCGCCATATGAGAACGATGACAATCATTAAAAAAGAATTTATTACGCATATAAACACGTAATTAATTCATCTTTAATGATAGTGCGCCGCTACTTTGAAAAAAAATCAAAATGGCGGCAGGGTGGCCAATGGCCATGCCACAAATGTTCTATCCCCTGTGTGAGTTAATTGTCGAGAACAGAACCCTTTAATCTAGCTGCTACAAATGGCTTTAAGTGAACTACGGTACGGCTAATGCAATAAATTCGAGTTCGGACATATTGCGCGGCATAACTATGCAGGGTGACCAATAGAGATTTATATAATCGCCCATTTATAAGGTTTCAATAAAATAATATTAAGTTGTTCCAAATGTGCTTTAGCATACGTCAATCGATAGTAATTGAATTGCATATTGGTTTTTTGACCTAGGAGGTAGGTCCTAGGAGTCACGAGATCAATGAGAACTTTTTCTAGACTAGGGATGGGTAAACTTTTCTCATCAAGAACCAAAAAAACAGAGTCAATCTTATGGGAGCAAGAATTTTCCTGACTACGTACGTACTCATGAAGTTTTCATAGTCATAAATATTGTTATAATAAAAGTCATAGGCGTTTCACTCGTCCTCACCCTACAGTGGGACATTGAAGGCTTATAATAATAATAGAACTTAGTAGTGTCGACGAAAACACAACGCAGGTATCTACATTTATTTTACGAGACTACTAGGAAGGTTCCTATGACTACAGTTGTTGGCGGGCTGGATCAAAACGGTTCACGGGCCGGAGATGACCCATCACTGTTCTAGGCTATCTCTCTGAGAATTACTACTATCTTCAAAATTTAATATCTGACAGCGGAATATTGTAGCTAGTTATTAAGCCGTAGTTGTACAGAAATAGGACACTGCAGCGCTCGCGGCTTGCAGCCTATCATTATTAATGTATACCTATTTCAATTTCGCTGCTTCCATTTTCTAGTAGGTATACTATGTGGTTTCTTTTGACAGATACTCTTTGTGTTAGTTATAGTGCAAAATAAATATTCCTTGCTTTCTTTCTAGTAGCTATAACCGGTAATTGCTATAAAAGACCAGAAATAAGTAATTTCAACACAATTTCTTGAGAAGTTAATCAAACTTGATCATAATAAACAATTTTAACTCTTTCCAGTTTTATGACTTAGTAGCGGAAACCAGTCCTTATATCTTCAGTTTTTATAACTTTCTCAGAAAAATGATTGACTTATGAAACACGGAAATCGTATCAAAATAATGTAACACAATCTTAAATCCTAAAGCTTCTTTAATCTTTCTCTTTTGAAAGAGTGTCAGTGTAAAATGGGTCGTCATATAAAAGCAGTGTAAGGTTTCTATTACTTGGTCGGCGTCCGCATTTGGTCGCATGCGGATAATGTTGCCCAGTTGACCCAATATGTATAACGTTTATGTTGCAGCTTATAATTATGGAAATGCATTTGGTAGAATTTTCTTTGAAGTAATCGAGAAATGTGTTAAGTGATCTGATAAAGCACGAAGATATTATGCTTCTGTAGATTTCAAAACTTTTCTGGAATTTTTGCGTCATCCATAACAAGGTATAGTACGACACAACAAAAGCATCGGCAAACTTGATAAAGCAACCAATGGCAGTCGTTCATTTTCGCGCTAGTTACACTTACTGCATCAACGTAAAGATCGTTTTTTACTGTAGTACTAATAAATATTCGTGATCTGGAAGTCGCACTCAGTTCGGAAGTGATCGGTTTTACGAAGTTTGCTGATGCGATTTCTAAGTTGTATCGTATTATAGGTGCTTATGCTTAAGTCAACTCCTCAAATTTGAACCCGAATTATCAAAATCTTGATTTCTAAGAAGCCAAATTGACAAAATGATTAAGTTTCCATAATGAATTACTTTGAAGTCTAACATATCATTGCACTAATACGGAACTTGAAGCACTCAAACACCACTTCAACTCCGTCGTAAGTTAATAAAAGATATCAACACAAACTACGCGTAGCGCCGGTCGTCCACCTGATACCAGCACTTAGACAATCGATTCATATCTGCTACAAACTAGATTACAGCCAGCCTGCTTCCATTCGACGTGGGTAACAGGTTTAGAAGCCGGTCGAAGCCCGTGGCAATTCGTTCTACGATAGTCGATCAAGCTAACGACACGCTCACGACACCCTGTGGTTATCGAGACCGAGATAAGCTTCGATTACAACATCGTGTGAGCGATTTGACCACTGTAAGCTATCAGTCTCTTGCGAATATCTATCGCGTCAGAGGTAGGCAGAAGCCTAAAAATATTTCACCTGACAAACAATCCGCGATAATTGGGTCGCGAAGGGCAAATGACAGACAGTCTGTATAAAATGTTCTACTGCATCTAGTTACACTGGAAGCCGACTAACGTTCGTAGGAAAAGGCATTTGATATTGAGTAGGCGATGCATCGATTAAGTATCGATATTTCGAATAAGTACTTGTAGGATAAATTGGATCGTAAAGCCTTTTAAGGGATTACGTGAAGTGTCGTGGGCTTCTTTATACGATAGAGATTAGCTAGCCAAGTATCGAGCAAAGTACTTAGGATTAAACTGTTAATAGAAGCTAATATCTAACCTATTGGAAGGTCTTTGCGAATGGAAGGTTATATGAATAAGAATCAATGTAAATTACTCATAGTTTTAGAGCTACTCACAATTTTAATGGTCCAGAATGTGACTTTACAAATTGTAAAATGTTTGCAAGGCATTTAGGTCGACATTGTTAAATGGTATCTAAAGTCAATAGCGATAATTGTTCGATTGTCTGACAAATAGCAAATCGATCCAAAATGAACCAAATAGATACAATTCGTGCAAATAGACGTCCAATTTAGGTCCTTGGGTTAGTTGGATAAAATGATCATAGAAACACCCACGTCTAACACACTTCTAGACCAACTTTATGTCAAAATATTTAAATAGGTTGGTTATATTATGCAAAGAATATTAGAATAGAACAGGCATATGTTTGTAATTTTATTATACGTAGTGAATTACGGTGGGCGGGTAAGACAATGATGTGTCCGTCAACGTAATGAATACACGGCGATGTTGCAGGTATATTGTTAAAACAATTCACATCGATCATAACAGTGGAAGGTGGTAACTTGGCGCCATGTTAGGACATAATATACGCTATTAGAACATCAGAGAGAAAAGTATTTACTAACAATGTGACGCTAGCGGTTCAATATTGATTCACAAGATTTTATTCCGTAGAGCGAGAGAGAGGACAATGGGGCGAGCGTGAGAAACGTTATATCCGGCAATGGATGGGTAAAGGCTGGAGACAAAGACGAAGAAAATAGGGACTAAGATAAACCTAAAGAAGAACAATCTATTCATATCAATTAAGTCACGGTATCGATTATCGTCTGGTTAGAGATCACAATAGTAGTTGTGACTAATTACAACAACATACCATAGGTGCTTGCCAACAATCTGACCGCTCATGACGCACAAGACACAGAAAAGTAAGGAGTTAGAAAATAAGCAGACCTTTGTAGCAGAGGGTGTAGAAGAAAACAGGTGCTTACAAGAATAATCATGTTCTCTAATGCATTCAACAACTAAACTATGAATACATTTAAATAAACTTGGCGTTGAAATATATTCCAAACACTTAGGTACACTGACCCAAATGTTAGAATTGTATCTAGTTTTCATGCTCAGACAGATTGGGGGCAAAACCGTTTAGATCTTATAAGAGTTATTGTTTGAGATTAATAGTAATGCTAACCCATGATCTACCAATGAAATGATAATAGAATGTGTGCGTGTTTTACGTTGTACATCTTGAAGAAGAAAAAGGCGAAATCGGTTAAGCGAGGGTTACCAGTGCAACAACATATTATGTGGGTGTAAACCTAACCCGTCTGATAGAAGGCGGTGACCTTTTAGGCCATGGAGTGCAGTGGGATGGCGAGTTATTTTTTTTAATATTCTGGGTCTAATTGACTACATGAAAAATATTCTGTGCGACTTCCTACACCTTTCTACCTTCTCAGACCCTGTTAATGACGCATTTCATTCACAATTCTAATATAAAAATTCTTAAATAGCTATTTAGTTTATACTTAGCATACTTAGTTGTCCAGAAACCGTTAGCATCTGATCCTGCAACGGGGAAAAAGGGTAGACAAATACTAACGTCGTATTCAAAGATGCCAGAAGCAAAGAGAATGAGTTACGATCGCTTGGAACACATACCACTGTCAGCTAATCTCGAAAGAATGCAAGGAATTGCAGCGAAGATATTCGGAGATGTACAACTGAAGATTTATTTATTGGAATCCAGTCAAGATTAGTTTATGTAACCGTTATTGGGTGTGGAGAATAGTTATGTTAATTTGTTTTAGTTGAATAGTTTTTATGTAGTGAATGGCTTCGAAATCGATAATTGGCATAGTAAAAATTTCAGCATTTATGCTCGGTTCCTATAAACTAAAACGAATCGTTTTGCTTATCAATGGTAGCATTTTTTATTGCCGAACTGGGCATATAAATAGACTCTTAAGTTAATTTTACCTGTGATAGCTACTTCCATATGGGAGGTTCTACTATGCAAAACCATGAGATTCAAGAGTACCCAAAGATACAAAAGTCTCAATTTTAACCAATAACGCCCCGTAAATTATAGGAATCGGCCATTAGTGTTCGGTTTTTGCCTCCTAGTTCGATTTCAAGTTTTGTACGGCCTTTGTTCTGAGGCTGGATATTTTGTGTACCAATATCAACTAAACTAATCTTACCTAATGATACCTAATCTTACCTAATGATGAAGTGGGTTTTTGGTCAAAGTTCCATCAGGAGAATATTGACTATTTTTCGATGGCAATGACCGACTAACATCAACTACTTTACTAAATTATTACTAGGTCAAAATTGCAGGTCAAAGAAGACATTACAGGCGCATAATAAACATAGTACTGTTCAGTACTGTACATTCTCCAGACATCGTAAAACAAATACGAGACTTTACGACGAACATTCACGAGTGCACCAAAAACCTCTTTAAAATGTAACAAAAACGAAGCTAGCCTTTCATATGGTAACAAAGACTGTACCGAAAGGTTGAAATGTATTTTTTTTTCATAAGTAGGTATTACTGCGTTCCTGGATTAGAACAGACCACTCTCTCTTTTGCATGAAGCGACCGCCATCTGATAACTATAAGAATAGTATAGTATGATAGGTATAGTATATTTGGACGACACGTTTGGTGCAGTGGCTGAGCGATTTGCTTCTGCACTACGGGTCCTGTATGGCCTAATGATAGTTGTTCCGGGTCTGCGCGTTTGTGCATGTGAAGATATTGTGTCTGTAAACGGACCCACGATACAGGAGATCCTAGTGTGGAGCAAGGTTTTTATATACAAGGTTAGTCGGAAAGGGGGTAATAAGTCGGAGGCCACTTAATGTATTACTGATGATTGTGTTAAAGAAAGCGTTAAAATTTAAAAATTCATTTAAAAAAATACCATGAAAAATTATTTTTATTTTAGTTTTTTCAAATATTCTTCATCCCTGCTTTAGTTATGAATTCAGAAAATGGCGTTTCTAATCCGTAACCCCAAATATGACGTAAAATGTAAACACGTCTGATCATAGCTGAGGATAGATAGAATTTAGCGTATTTCTTATGAAATCTTTGAACAGCTATTTCTCCTGAACCATTGAGTTTTGGGGAAAGTTGTAGAAGAAAAGTTATCCATTATTATGGGTACTTAAACACCCTTTCGGCTTAGTACCCCCTTTCCGACTAACCTTGTATAAAAAAAACTATAAGCCTTCAGAATACAGGAAGGGTGCCGGGCATGTCAAGAACGGTCGTCCATTCATAACTTGAATGTGGCAACCTTGTTTATACTCGTAAATAAAATCATGTCTGTCATTTCAGCCATGAACCTCTGTTGTTTTATCTTGATACAGGGATTTAATGATTTCTAATGTTGTAAAGTACGCGTTGACATAAATTTGTGTCACTGGTCTGCGCAGACACACAGGCGCTTCACTCACCTGCGCGTGAGTCATCTTAAGTGCACTTTTTTGTAAAGTCTCACCTAGTTGAATATATTTGGAGCGTTTAATCCAACCTCACGATACTTTAGGAATGATTAGGCCAATGCTGATTTCTAATGTTCAAAGGTAAGTGATGTACATTGGTACGATTGTGTGTCATCGGTCTGCGCAGACGCACAGACGGTACGCTCACCTGCGCGTGAGTCATCGTTGGAGCTTTACTTTTTCGTATCTGTTTTAATACTTTTTTATATGTTGAGATTGCTGTCTGATATATGTAGAGCGTTTAATTAATAAGTAATTAAACAGAAAAGTGCACCTGTCTGTATATGACTCATGGTATCGTGTATAGACAATATCAAAAGTAAATGATGATTGCTGTTTTAAGCGTTTTATGAATGAGAACTTGCAATGCTTTATTCTTTTGTGGTAAAGAAACAGAGACAACTAGTGAACAATAATAATCCCGTAAAAGATTTTTAAGTTAAACGGTTTTATCTTGCAGTACTCCTGCAGCGTCCAGATATGAGGATTGAAGGTGGAAATTATAATGTTGTATTGTCATGGGAATTAAATTTGTGTGCGGAGTTGCAAGAGAATCGGTTAAGTAGAAAATAAATACAGGATGTAAACGAAATCATGTAATTCCTTCAATCCTCGTGACATACTGCTGACATAGATTAAACCTGCATGGGAAATATCTGGATTGAATAAAAAATAATACAATAAGTAAACATGTGTTCTCAACGTGAGGCATTTTAGCGCCTCGAGCGAATTGCGCGGCTATCACTCGCCGCGCGGTCATTTAACTCGGGGCATTAAAATGCCTCACGTTGAGAACACATGTTTACTTCTTGTATTTTTTTTGCTGTTTCCAAATGTATCCCTTGCAGGGTTAATATATGTCAGAATAACATGATTTTGTTTACCCTGTATATGAAGTGAAGCTAGTTAAAAACGTTATAACCGCAAAAAGAAAGCGCAATTAAAATCGCAAATGGAACATCTACAGCTGACGACGAAGCTAGATACGTTACTTTTTTAATCAGTAGAAAGTAACAAGGAATTAAAAGTACCAAGTACGAATGTAATGATTTACATATGTCGTGATTGGGTATCATTTGTTGGATATTGTACGTCAATGTCGCTGATTCCGGATTTCCATTGCCAATGTCGCGGAGTTCAATCGATTCAACAGTTATAAATAGAGTTTGAGTTATTCTGGTGGTGGTTACCAAAAGTCATGTGGTGGGTCATACGATTTGCGAGGTTAAGCTGCGCTTGCTGCGGTCAGTCCGTGGATGGGTGACCATTCGTTACATACCCAGACCCCTCCGTGTGTCGGTACCGGGTGTCATATGAATACCTATGTTAGTTGTTTCGGGTAGTTGGAAGCCCGAAAGTCTGACAACCGGTCTAAAGCTTAGGATATCGGCATTGCCCTGCAACTGGGTTGCGGAGGTCTGATGGCAGTCGCTCCGTGTAAAATGCTGGTATTCAGCCGCATCTGGTTAGACTGGAAGCTGACCCTAACTATGTTGGAAGACAGAATGGTTACCAAAAGTCACTAAATAAGAAATTACACCCTTTTTTGGATGCAAAGTGACCAAAATTACATTGAGCTGCTGGATGCATTAGTGTTAGAAATAGGCCGATCCATTTCAAAGATTATAAATACTAGTAGTTCAGAATAACCAGGTTGTTTGATAGTGCTATTTCACGCAGCCACCTGTTACTATTCCTGCACCAATACAAACCATGAATCATGAAGTATCAGTCATCGATGTAAATGTATTGGTGCAGTTTGGTGCAACCTTAAGCTTGGTGATTTAGTCATCGTCCTAGGTGCGACAAATGAGATCCGATGCGATCTCGAAAACGGAAGACAAGCTTACGTTGTTGTGAATTCAACCTTAAGCTTGGTGATTTAGTCATCGTCCTAGGTGCGACAAATGAGATCCGATGCGATCTCGAAAACGCAAGACAAGCTTACGTTGTCGTGAATTGCAGTGCGCGAGAAAATGCGACATAGCGCGTATTTGATTTTTTATGTAACTAGTGGTGGCAAGCGCGACTGCTGATCGTGAGGTCCTGGATTCGATCCCCAGGTCGGGAAGTGTCATTCGGTTTTATCGTGTGGTATTCCTGAGTTTTAGCAGCCCGGAATTTGGACTAGTTGGTTGATGGCAATAGGCTCGCCCCCTAATATGGGACTTAAACATAACGGCGAAATGAGGGTGTTACTGCACACCTCTGTGCAACCATTCGGGGAATACAGGCGTGATGTTATGTTATGTAACTTGGGTTTTAGATTGTCGCTTCGCGCTACAACGCCCTCAACAACACTACTTCGCGTCCGCTTCTCATTTATGGTTCGATAGGGGTCATGAAGTTCCTTCCCATTTTAAATATCCTTAGTGAAATATAGAACACAAGATGTTTCCGTGAGAGATATTCTAGAGGATTCCTATTTAAATCAAACAGTTTGCTCCGCTCTGTTTTGGACGCTTTTGAAGAATACGCCGATGATGGATCGCCTCCACTCTATTTAGATGACACGTTTCAATGAAAATTGAAAGCAGATGGACTACGTGGCCACTGCTTTCTACAATGATGTGAGCTTATATTAATAGACTGAGTAGAGATCTATACGAATTATAGTTAACTAGCGACGCGCCCCGGCGTCGCACGGGTGCAATGTAGATAGTAATGTGGGGCATATAAACCTTCCTCTTGAATCACTATCTATTGCTGAAAACTGCATTATTGCAAATCCGTTGCGTAGTTTAAAAGATCTAAGCGTACAGACAGCGGGAGCGACTTCGTTTTATACTATGTAAAGAAGAAGATGGTTTTTAGTAACAATTTTTTTTGCTGCTTTTGTATACTGTCATCTTCTTTAACTGCGACAGAAGTTTTTCAAGAGATGATACCTAAGTGTTTTAAACGATAAAGATATCGTAAAAATGGAACAAAATGTGGCACACAGACAGCAGCTAGTTAATGTGTACTTCTATTCGGATCTCGGGGCAATCCAAACGGTAACAATATGCGTCTACGCAGAAAGTATACGTAGCGGTAACTAACAGATGAGACTACTCTGGCGCATTGTCAACAAGCACCACAATAACCCACTTTCTTCCTACACTTGCTTGTCATTCTAACTAGCTTACTTGAGATTTTCTTGTACTTTAAGAACAAAGAAAGTACATCAGGTATCCACATGTCTATATAACTACACCTATGGCCACAATATATAATAGTACCTATTAATTTCTAATTGCTTTGTTGGTCTAGTGGTCGCAAGCGCGACTGCTGAGCATGGGGGCCCTGGGTTCGATCTCCAGGTCGGGCAGGGTGATATTGGGTTTATCCATTGGGAAGTTCTCAGTAACAGCTCGGGGTCTGGATTTGTGCTTTGTCTTACCTCCTATTACGTGGGCATTAAACATATCTGGCGAATCGAGGGTGTTACTAAAAGCACCTCTGCCTAACCCTTCGGGGAATACAAGGCGTGATGTTATGTATTATGTTATGCAATTTCTAACTTCAGTTTTATAATAAGAAGTTTAGTATCTTGATAAGTCTACCATATGAACAACTAGTGACCCGCCCCGGCTTCGCACGGGTGCAATGTAGATACTAATGTGGGGCATATAAACCTTCCTCTTGAATCACTCTATCTATTGCTGAAAACTGCATTAAAATCCGTTTCGTAGTTTAAAAGATCTAAGTGTACAGACAGCGGGAGCGACTTTGTTTTATACTATGTAAAGATTAAGGAAATGAGAAAAATGTAGATTATTTTTGCTGATATGAACAAACAAAGCGAGGAAAAATAAAACTAACAATAAAGATCTTAAGTTTTGTGTGTTCCATATTAAATGAGGCGTTAATAAAAAGTCTACGACACGAACAATTGTTCCACAGATGTGCACTCTCCAGTAACTTCTTGTTCACTCGGTGTGACCCGTTTACTGAAGCGCCACGCTTCTATTCCCGAGCGTGACTCACTGTACTAATTATAAATAAAATTACTCGAGCACGGTCGTTACTCCACCGACCAGTTGTAACAAGTTAGGTAATTCAGTATTTATTTTTAGGTGAACGTAGGTCAAGAACGAAGTGAAATTTTGGTATTGGTGATATTTTGGACAAATCTCTGAAAGAGATTCTACAGGGCGTAACTCCTTCAAACGAAATCATGTAATTCCTTCAAAACTCGTGTTTTACTGCCGACATAGGTTAACCCTGAACGGGATACTTTTAGAATCAATAAAAAAAATTACAAGAAGTAAACATGTGTTCTTAACGTAAGGCATTTTAGCGCCCCGGGTTAAATGACCGCGCGGCAAGCGATAGCCGCGCAATTCGCTCGGTGCGCTAAAATGCCTCACTTTAAGAACACATGTTTAGTTCTTGTAATTTTTTTATTGAATCCAAAAGTGTCTTTTTCAGGGTTAACCTATGTCAGCAGTACATCACGAGGTTTGAAGGAATTACATGATTTCGTTTATACCCTGTATAGATTCATGATTTTTAATTCAAATAAGCACAGTAAATACTCTTAAGAAACGTCTAGAATTTACTTGCACGGTTCCAAAAAGTTGGTACTATGGAGAAGAGCTGTGAACTCCAAGTATAGTCTTTTTAATTTATATTTTTATATGTAGGTACAATGTTGAAATAAAAGTTAAGTGAGAACAATGTAGGTTTCCGTGTAAATGCAGTGGAGTTCGCTTATAACGAGAACAATGGGACGGCGATATTTGGTCGTACTAAACGGACATCGTTATAAGCGTCAGTAAATACCACATAACAAAACCCTAATTAAAGGGAGT
This sequence comes from Amphipyra berbera, assembly GCA_910594945.2. NCBI lineage: Eukaryota > Metazoa > Arthropoda > Insecta > Lepidoptera > Noctuidae > Amphipyra > Amphipyra berbera. The sequence goes on along the minus strand of OU343128.1, from coordinate 14,092,098 downwards.
TTCTTAAGTTGCGATTTCGCGGGACGCAGCAGGCGGCAGACTGCAGCGGCAGACGGCCGACAGTAAATACTGTCGGGCTTCAGTCGTCGTCGAATAGATTCCGAAGCCGGTAGCAGGCACTGCAGTTACGCCGCGGCATTACTTATAACTAGCGGTTGTGCCTTCTGTCAACACGTCTATAATGTCGAAAACGGCAGTACTGTGTTTGTACGTGAGTGCCGTCTGGCGCTACGCGTCAAAACAAGTCAGGACCTGTCGCGCGGTAGTTGCAGTCGTATGCCGGAATCAGTCTCATACAAATGAATACTGCAAAGTAATGCAGTCTGCCGTCACGGCACATGTAATCGCTCTGTTGCTGCCGTCTGCCGCGTCTCGCGAAATCGCAGCTTCAAGTCGTTTATAAGCTGCTGATCTTTATAAGCGAGGTAGTAATAAACGGATTTCACTGTATTACGTTTTATGGATGTATCAGCAACGCTACTATTATTACTATTAGGGTACCCGACGACTGCCGGGGTTGCGGTGCATGCTTTTGCGAATCCCGCGACCCTGGCCGTACGGTCAGGAGAAGGAACACCGTTGGTTTTTAGCCGGTAAGAGTCCGGCAGACCCGCTCGCCTTCCCCGGGCGAGGGACATCCATGAGGATTTTCCAACGAGAAAAAAAAAAAAAAAAGGGTACCCGACGAACCGACATCTCAACACTCAACCCTATCATAGGCAAGACATTTTGGTGTTCACTGTTTACCAATAACTACAGAAGATTCTGATATCGATAGCATGTTTTGATTGTTTTTGTAACCGTAAACGATAAACATACATAATAAATTAATAACATAAACAAAACTGAGCAAAGAAGCAGACATCTTCTGAGGATAATAAAATATGGACCACGTAAAATCATCGGTTATCGTGAACTGAATGAAGCGACAACAATACCTGTATCTTCAATAATACTCAATTCAAGAATTAAAGATATACGGAATTTTCTTTTCGTGTGGTTAGTGACTAACCTGGTGTCAGAGTTTATGCCGCCCATGGGCCTCTGACTTGGCTTCACATGGCCGTCGAGAAATATCAATCGGGCATGCCGGTTCCCTCACGATGTTCTCCTTCACCGTTTTTAAGCAAGTGATAGTACTACAATACGCACGTGAATCCGAAAAGTCAGAAGTGCGTGCCTTGGGTTCGACTTGACTTGGCAGTCCAATGGTCACTGCACTAGGCTATCACTGCTGTTAATATACGGAATGAAACTGTTCCTTACAGTGCTATTCAAATTCTAGAAGTAGGTCAAGTTAAAATTATACAGGGTTACTCGATGTGCTCCCAACACGTATTATTTTTATACCAGTCAAATTGTCATCTTGATAGTTGGCAGGCATGACTTCATGTCGTGCTATGGCACTGATTGCAATTCTGCTTACTTAATTCCAATCATACGCATAAAGGTGGGTTTAGACCAAACGAACATAGAGCTAGAGCTCTAGCTCTCTTTACACCAAAAAAGCAATAAACAACGACGCTCCGTGTTCTAACAAGAGCACGGAGCGTTTTCATCATTTACACCAAAAGAATACCAACGAGCAAGAATGACAACAAACAAGAGCTGGAATTCTTGCACATGCTCTAGAGTCTAGAGGTGTTTAGATCAGCCGAACACAAGAGCGCTTTGAAGAGCGAGCACGTCCGAACACGAAAGAACGCTCTAAGCAACTGTTCGCACGCTCGTGCGCCATTTACATCAAGCGAGCGAGCAATCTTAGGACATTCCATAGAATCTCCACAAACAAGATAGAATAACGAAAGAATGTTGTCTCTGTTTACACCAAAATAATTTAATGAAGTTGGTATAGAATGAGCATTCGCTCGTTTAGTCTAAATCCACCTTAATATGACGTAGATTCAAGTGTACGTCTTTTACACCAATCACAATATTTTATTCCGCCACTCTCTCAATCACCGCTCCAAATGGTGATGATTATAAGTTAATATTGCGCACGCGCCATAAACAGTATTACTGAGAATCAAACAAGTTGAGAAACTCGGTGATCGTGATGCAAGTAGGCTCTATGCTCTAATAGATGTAAGAATGTACGATGCCAATGTAAATTAAAGAAAACAATAGCCAATAGTCATAACGCAGGATGAAATATAGAGCTTGATATTACCAAATGAAAATTTTACGACACTCTTTCTTCGTATCGAAAGATAAGATGTAACCACAAATGAAAGAAGATTTATACATACATAAACTCACGCATTTTTCCTATGGGGGTAGGTAGAAACTATAGAACGTCACATGCTACGTACGATCTTTATATACTCCTTTCGCTTCATTCACATTCATACATCTTGTAAATAAATAAATACAAAGATTTATATTTTCAAAATAATAATCTTGAATTTTAATATATTTAACAAGTTATTCTTCAAAGTTAAAACTAATAATGCAAGAACTAGAAATATTTTATTCAGCAAAGTTTATATCAATGGTATCATCTACTAGGGATTATTGAAGTTCTACATCCATTGTTGCTAAAACTTGATGTTGTATATGAACGTCCAAACACCTTGAATATTGTTTGGATAACACCACACCGTATCGTAAAATGTTTTCATTCACTGTCCTCAGCTACTTATCAAAATATTTACAATCCGTTTAATCCATGGTGTTTAAGTCTCAAGCAGATAGTAACCCGAATGTTCAGTGGTTGAGATTTATTATCCACTTCTCGTAATGGACTCCATTTTCTTTCTGTGTCAAAGGTTTGGGTATTTGCTTCTACATTCACTTTCTGACACCGTTTTGCCGGTTCAAAGAACTTAAATTTGCAAATGACTGCTTTCTGATCATCGTATATTTCATCTTTGGGGTCTCCAAAAGTACTTTCGGTAATGCTGGTATTATCTATTAAGGCTTATCTTTATCGGTTTAAGCTGCAATGACCTTAAGCGCTTTCAGTTGAATCAAACGGTCACAATAATGCCGATATGTGATAATGTGATAGCAGTGATAGCCAGTAGTGTGACCGTTGGACTGCCAAGTCATAGGTCTCGAGCTCGAACTCGGCTCTGACTTTTCGGAGTCATGTGCTTATTTAATAATTATCACTTGCTTAAAAACGGTGAAGGAAAACATCGTGAGGAAACCTGAATGCCTGAGAGACATTTCTCGACGGCATGCGAAGCCAAGTCAGAGGCCCATGGGCGGCATAATCTCTGACACCAGATTAGGTACTAACCACACGAAAAAGAAGATCTAATGTCTGATATCTTATGTCGCGATTTAATGCTACAAATTCTTATGTTTTTACCAGTCATTTTATTGTCTATAGGAGGCTGTGGCCAGACTCAACGTTCAAAAGCTTTAACATCAGAAGATGTATTAAGCAGTGCATAATGACACAACACCATCAAAATAAATTTTACTGATCATTGAACATCATTGTAAAACATTCATTGTTTAATTTATTATTTAGTTAGCATTCATGTCAGTGATTCTTACTTAATGATCTAATAATGTGTACCATCTTAGGCGGAGTCGTGGGCAGGTGTGACGCTTGAAGGTCGTTCTCTTGAAGACCGTTAACTCTAAATCTGAAGGCTTGTATTATTGTTTTATGTTCTTACAACGCTTACAACATAATTATGAATGTTTTATAAACAATTAATATTGTTGAACAAACATTGTGTATTTGATAGCAATAACTTTTAATCATATTTATAAACTAATCGCAGTTTGAAAGGTTAAAATAAATACCCTGAAATACGAAGATGAATGATTCTTGGAGGTTAGCATTTTAAGCTACCCTCGCCTTTATTACGGGTATTGCAGTTGTTATTAACATAGAAACTGCTTTTCGAAGCTACATCGCTTTTTGTCGAAAGTTTTTAATTTTTTCTAGTCTACTTATGGTCAGGAGCAAAAAAGCGCTCCAAGCGACAATAAATTCAAAATATTTAAATAAAACGCGACACCATAGTAATTTAAATCAATTAAATTCCCGTTAATGTCAGCAATTATTAGTTTAAAACTTTCTCAAAGGTTCAATTACTATTCTAGAATTAAAACAATTAGTTCATTGGCATATAGTAAACTATAATTATTGTAAAACAATAAATTCATCATCGCTAGCATTCAAAACATCAGCTTCATGGCTACCACCCACAATAAGGGACTCATTAACACTTTTGAACGAAACATAAATTTAGATCCTAACTACCGAATATCCAACTCCTGAAATACGGATTTAGAAGCGAGAAAACTGATGCACCATTATACACACTTGCCATTGAATAATACACCATATTGTTAATGTGTTAAGAAACTAGGTGAACGCAAATGGTAGGTGGTATGTCAAGATGCACCCCCACAGTAAACATCCGGTAGTTAAACCCGTGTTCGAGATGTCTTCATTCTCCAGAGTGCTTTTTCTTATTAGAAAAATGTTGTGAATATCCGGACTGGACCCTTTTGTGGAAATTTAAGTGTTCGCTACTTTCGATGAGCATTCAAATGAGGTACATTACGGTGGTTAAACATTAATGTGATAAGATGGATCGGTGGACCATAATAATTGTTAGTAAACACGAGTGATGGTAAAAAATATAGAGAAGCGTACTAACGGCTGCCGACGCACTAGCCATGAAACAATAGCCAGTGATGCCTGAAATCGTTGAAGGTACACTAATATCCAATGGTTACCTCCATGATAGGTCTTCTATTGGATCGTTCATGCGGAACGATTTCTACGCATTCCGCCGATAACGTTGCGTTCCGTGCCCGTTTATTATTCAACAAAACCCTGGGGGCTTCGCTTGCGAAAATATATGACAAAAAATAAATCACTGAAGAATAAAAATCACTAGTCCATTCACATTTCAATGTCCATAAGTCACAAAACAATTAAAACAAAAAAAATACACAGTCACAATTTCGAATTCGCGAACGCGCATCAAAATTTGAATGTAGAAAGAAAGTAATGGCTGCGGTTGTGCGCCCAATGACCGCGTGGAGCGCAGACTGAGCGAGGAGCGGCGCGTACGCAACGTGCGTGCATGCAACCGCATGCGCAAGCCGATATGGTGGGATATTGTTTCAGCCGATATAATTATGTTTACTTAACGCGTGAGTTCGTTTACCAGTGCATCTGTACAGTGTTAAATTGAAATAGAAACAGAAGACAGATTTGAGATGCTTACTTGGAACCCGTAATAGGTAACACATTGCTTGCATCAACTTGGATGATATGGATAGGACGGATGTGCTTATTTATGGGCTTAGTAATCTCATCTCATTTCAGGCGTTATATTTAAAACACAAAAAGCAATTGTTTGAAGCACATGAATCTTGCATATATTCAGACCACATTATACCACAATGGTAATCCAATTCTTTCAACTAATTAAATTAACATTAGAACCGTTATGCTAATGAAATATTTTTCCATAATCAGTATTTGTAGCAACATAATCTGTCACGTAACGTGACGTAAGACGAGAAAGCGTTAGAGATAAATCGAAGGCAAGTGCAATTGCTATGCAATCGGCGAACGCTATTTGACTAGTGTCTCGTTTAAACATGAGTAACTTTGCATTGTAATGTAGAATTAATTTGTTTGATTTCTTTGTGACAAGACTTGATATTTAGAACGTGAATGCTGAGTTAGCTAATGTTGTTACGTGAAATGCGAACGTAACGTGATATGGGATCTGGTAGAATATTGTGTAAAGTATGTAATTTAGAAGGTAAGGTACCGTTTGGGATATAACAGTTGAAGATATTGAAGATAGAGAGAGAGTTGGAGTTAATACTGAATCTAGAGGTTTACCAAAAGATTAATATAGATACAGTTTTACAGAAGTCCCTGAAGTTACTTGAAATATAGATAAAGTCATATATTATCCTTATTGTCATTTAAATGTTCTTCCAGGAGCCTTAGGTTAACCAAAGGTAAAAAGCTCAATTCAAGAGAAAGTTATTTGAAATAGATTCACTGAAATTAATCGTATGATTGAAAACCGTGAAGTGATTAAGTCACAAAATTAAATATCATTTATTTTGCTCTAAGAACTTCTCGTTATCGACTACCAACACGTGTAACCTCGGAAATCTTAGCCTAATCAATGACATACAAGATATTTCGCTATTAACTGAAACGAAGTTTCTTAAATACGTCATCATCCATCTAGCCTTCTTCAAATAGTTATTTGGCTTGTAGGAGTTTCTGGAAATTAGTAATTTTCTTTCGTTAAAAATACTGCTCTAAATCTATTGTCATTCCTAAATTGGACCTCATCACCATAACCAAGATTGCAGTACAGGTGTAAAGTGGATCGCGTATCGAGGTTGCGCGACATCGCCACGCTCTGAATCTTACAGCTATTGGTAAACATCACATGTGATACCTGTCTCATATGTAGTGTATCAACGGAAAAGGGAACAGAATGTTGAAAGAAGTCGATGATTTTAAAATAAAGTTTTTTTTTGTACTATTACTTCATATCCAACTATTCCCAAGGAATCAATGCAGGTTACTTATAAGGAGGTCGAAGTAGCTTCAACTATGCTTGCCACTTACTGGTCATTAATCTTAACTTTGTAGGACACGCAAAGAAGAAGAATCAACCTATGAACGCTAAAAGATTGACGAATGGTGACTTTGCAAGAATTAAAGCCCCGGCTTACGTGGTCACTGGTCTTCTAAAACATGTTGTAGCTAAATAGTCATTACATATTGTTTCTTTATGTTTGGAATCATAGGCTGGTATTTAATCGACATCGGAGACAAAAAAAAGATTGTGGCTTGGAATGTACAGGGAAGTATTGAAACATGTCAATCATCAATGTTTGAGTGATTCAGTTGTTTTCTAATTATGCAATGATGAAGTTCGTATTGGTTACAACGTTGGTAACATATGAAAAACATACTTTGCATTATCTGATAACAAAACTAAACAAGCTGAATATTTCGGGATATCTGAATTTGTTTAAGAGATAATCTTATATTAAAAACACTTCATTTCGCACAATTGTTTACTTTTTCGTATTAGTAGCTTGTATGAAAATCTGATCTAGCGATATTTTGGCATGAAAAACATAAAATACCATTTTTGTTTCAGTTTTGTACCTAATAAAAGTTTAATGTTGCCAAGCTTTGTTAGGAAAGCTGTAGGCATTTTGCTGCCATTGCTAATTCGTTTGCCAAGTTTGGTGTCTATGGCATTTTTGTCCTCTAGCCCGTTTGTAGTATGGGGAGCGGATGATTCAAGTTCAGCAGTGAATGTCTAACGGGTAAGTCTCTTGCAACTCTTGCCTTTTTAATTCGCGATTCCATGCGTTGCCAGAAGAATTTCTGGACAGCTAGTGACGTTCTAAAAGTAGCAGGAATTATAAAACTGGAGGAGTAATAGAGGCTCTATGTCCGTGATGAAGGTAAAAATGATGTCATTGTAAGACATTTTAACCTGAACAAAATTTTCCTAAACAATAATTACTATACAAAAATTCAAGTCAACGAAACTTTACCGAAAAAAGGACGAGTATAATGACATTAGGCACTTTTAATTACAGCAAGGCGCGCCTAGGAAGGGGCGTTGAACTAATGGCTATTAACCATAAAGTATTACCACGGCTGCAGTAAAAGACTACACAGACTGACGATCACAATTTTATAGGTGGGAGAAACGATTTATAGAGAAAAGAAAGAAAGAAAACATATATCAAATACCCAGTTCGTTTATACTTTAAAAGGCTATTAATAAAAAAAGGAAATCGAAAGATAGCTTATAGAAAGGGAAGGCTAAGTTAAAGTGGTTTATAAAATGGCGTCTGCTTTTTGTCGATAATTCAGCCGAACAGTGAGCATGGAGAAAGAATTGCAGATTATTATTTAACATAGCTTACGTAAATCAATGACAAAGAAAATTGTTTTGGATTATATAATTTTGTGCAGATTACGTGATTGCTCTTATCATTGAAAATAAACCCTTGCTATATGTATATAAAAACAATGCTCAATACCCATAAACGAAAAGTCATTAAACGTCTTATCCGTGCCATAGATGAGTTAAAACGGCCAATAATCTAGCATAATTATGCACTTAATTTTAATAATAAATAATTCCTATAAGCCAACGCAATAGATAAAATTACCATTCAATCGACTACTATCAATGACTCTTAATCAGTTGCATCATCTGTCATAACTCATATAGCATAGCCTGAAATTGTTACTCAAAGCGTGTACCTATACTACTTATAACATCATTCCTATCAACAACCACAATGGAAATTAAAATTCCATTGGCTACCACCGGAGTCCAAATCAGCTGATATTCTGGCTCCCAGCCAGGGTCGCCGGCAGACTTGCGCATTGCGTCGATAAACAGAGTCGTATTGACAAACCTGGAACCGCGATGTTCAACAAGCTTGTTTTTATGTGCGACATAATTTATTGGGTAGAGGAATTGTATTTAGTAATGATGTTTTATGGTGGTCTAGTTAAACAACTAAAGATTAAATATAATAACATAGCGCCTATAAACTGTAATTGTTGCTAGTAGAGCAGAGTATGAATTATGACGTGTCAAAGGACTAATTAAAACCATACTTGATATGATGTTAAGCCAAGTAATTGAGTCAGCTCCGATGAGTTCAACGCCTTTAGTAAAAATAGGATGGGTTGTACGCATCACGTAGATAAAAATATGGTTGGTTAACTGCACTGGTGAAGTATTGGTGGAAAAAGAACAAAAGTGCAGTCCATGCTTATCAAGTCCAGCTAAGCATTTTTAAGAATTCAGACCACCGGATTTCGCAAATCTATCTATAAAATTAGTATTTGTGTTACAAGAAGATTCTAAGGACACCACGGCCTACCAAATCCTCTTGTCAGTAAACCTAAATAAATATTGTGTAGGCTCTGTTAATTTTTTTACTAAATTTGTATGTGAAAAGTGAGCGACGTTTCATGCACTTATTGTGTTCAATTTTGAAGGGGTAAATAGAATTTAATTTGGTGAAAGAGACATCAACCGACCGACACAAAGTGTTCGTTGCCGGTTGCAATTCGTGCAGGAGTTATATACCGCTACTACTACGTAAAGATTTATAGCCAGATAATCTAGTTAGAACCATTCATGAATTTGCTTAGTTGTTGCACTTGAATTTCTGATTTCTACAGAGGGCAAAGGAGTCAAAATAAAAAAATCTGGACTGAAGGAATTGAGGTTATTACGAAATATTCGTTAATTTAACAGTAACATCAAGGTTTTGTATATTTCTAATCACTCTATAGCGTGTATTTTCAAATTCCACCGTGGTACAGAAATTCAGAGTTTAAACGTACTCAGTGCATGTCTAGGACAAATATTTGCTTATGCCAAAAAGTAGGCATTGACTGTGCCGTGCTATGTGCTGTACCATTCACCGTTAGTCGTATGATTATCAAAATAAACCGAATGACGTCATGTCTTGACAATGCTATTAGATAGCGATTACGTCAGCAATTTATAACGCTAACTTTCATAGCGAAATCTATTACTGATTCCATTAATCTTGGTTTAGTGGTTAAACCTTGTTCTATTAGTAGTGCAATTTGAGTTTGTTTTGTGTTTCAATTCAGAAAATGATTCACTGCAAGCATTTCATAACAGGATTTGAAGTGATTTTACCGTGTTCAGTTCTACGTTAATTGAATTGAATGCAATCAATTTAGTGCATCAAATTTTCATCCTGCAAACTATTGTAGTCATTTGCAGTACCGAAGCGTATTTGTCTGTCACAAAGACAAAAGCATTGTCACATAATGCGTTCCTAACTACAAGCGGACACAGGACGATATCCAATACATGAAAATCACCAAACAATACCTCTTTGTAAAAGGCTCCTCAATCAAAAAATAATACTGTTTCCCTAATAACTAAGCCTGTTAAACTAAGCTCGAATATATTGCAGAAAATTCGCGAACACCACCGACGTCACTATAATTTATTATATTTTCATTTCAGCACTGAACACATTTCACATCCTTCGTATATCACTTCCACGAAAGTTTAATTCACTAATCAAGTTTTCATCGCCACCGCGAAAAAATACTAAAAAAATTGCTTCTCTACGAAATTAACTGCGCGAGTTAAAAACGCGAAATAATTTTGTTTGTTTTATATCCAACATTTTTCCTTGCACGGAGAAGGAAAGAGTGGATTGTTGTTACTGTGGTTTAATTATGAAAATAAAAGTGTTCTGCGCCGGGACACGTCCGGACCAAGCCGGCGACGCGACTGCAAGGATCGACCGTGCCAACCCTAGGGGAGGCTGCGTAAGTGCGCGCGACTGACGAACAATTCTCAACCTCTAAACTTGTCACATAAGGTCGTAATTCCACCAATCTAATTTTATTCGACAAACACGTGCCGTTCATTTTTAAAACGTTGCATGAAGTTGCGGCGCACGGACAATAATCGGGCTTATAGAGAATGTATAAAGTGGAAATTAGTTTGGCAATAAATTCTGGGAAAACGCTAGGGATGAGGCGCGGTCGCAGTGAACTTGAATGGGGGTATAAACGGCAGGGTGGGCGTTGTTTCGCGTAGAGGGCTGTTACCGGGCGCTTTCATTAAACTCACTTTGTTATTACGTCAATATAACCATCCGGATATGGTCTATCACTCCTCTGGGTCATATGTTGCCTTACAAATTCAACAACAAGGTCTATTTTTCATTAAGTTCTTTATGTTTTAGTATTTTTTTCAGAACTGTTGCTGGGGAAAGGCTAATTGCGGTTTATTTAGCTCGCAGTTCATCATTTCTTTTGAATGTTCAACAATTTTTTACTTTTTAAATGACTAATCTTTTTAATTGCGCTTTCATGTCACATATGGGCCGTACAGCTCATCAGTAATTTTGGGTATCAGGTTTCCAAAACATATTTTGCGAAGACACTTGTTTATAATATCTGTAACGATTTCTCTACAGCTGTTTACAATTTTGTCATTACCCTCCATCGTAATTTTCTAACTCACTCCCTTTGTCCGGACTAAAACAGACCTCACCCCAAACCCCATAGGTACACGTGAGGCCGTCAGATGCAGCATCCACGTGGGAGGGAGATTGTTTCCAATCAATAAGTCCAAGGCAGACTAGCTCCGTTTATCCGCACTCTGATTAGAGAAGGATAGACAATTGTTAGACTTAGCACTGACCTTAGGAACTTTTGGGACGTGATTGGACTAATGTTTGTAGTAATTTCGTAGCAGTTGTGATTTCTTTGTTGCAGTTCAATGAACTGGAAAGCGACTATGAGGACCAGATTAACTCTTATAGCTCGTAAAGACAAGCTTTCACAAATGCTTGATGAAATAAAGATCTTGGGGCGGTAATAATGTTATAATTACACGCGACAGGTAGATTAGTGGACGGAGTAACATGTTATTCGTATCCACCTATATACTGATAACATCCGTCTACCCAAGTGAAACATCCCTTAGAGGACTTCGACGATAAAAGAAATGGCCTATTAGCAACACCTAGGGACCTACCGGTATTACTTTGAATGTTTTTTGCACTTCGAAGATAAATTTAGGCCCGTATCGATAAATAGTTCTCATTTGAGAGCCACCTGCCTCAAATCTAGCCAAAACGACACGTTTTCATATCATTAGAGATAAAGATATGATAAATTGAAAAATGATTATGTTGTCAAATGTAATTGACGTTTATATTTTGACAGCTTCATTTGGGATGCTGATCCCACACCGCCCTGTTGAGAGGGGTTTAAAATATGGGCCTTAATAACAGATAAATGAAATCAAAACAAATTACTAATCAAAATCGACAAATGAATCAAAGGATAATTTATTATTACATAATGAATGGTAGGAAAACCACAACACAAACGTTTGTTTATAAATAACAAATAATGTAATTCTGTTGGTTCATATTCTAGATTCTTCGCCGCAATAAAGAGTAAAGCGTATTGTATGGAGGCTAATCAGAGAGCATTTCTTTGTTTCGAAAATTAATTCAATTCTGAATGAAAGAAAAGCGAAGCTTCAATGGCTTATCTTAATTAGAAACTGCGGACTTATAATGTTGGGAGAGGATAGTAAGAGATGCTGGCTCATTGTGTATTAAAGTTATTTTTTTAATGCAAGTACAGCTAGTATCAGCGCTTTGTGTGCTGCCCAAATAGTTAGTGCATTCACCTGGTCTGCTCTTTGACTTTTGTCTTCGTCTTTTGTGCCTAAATCATGCCAGGGAACGAACACAGACAGTAAGTAATGTGGTGCAGAGGAGTTTGTCCTCTTCTCAGCTCAAACACTAGGAAGGTAGTAGTAGACATCATCTTCCTGCCCTGGTCCCAAGTTACTTGGGGTCGGCGCAATGTTTTTCTCTTCCACTCTTCCCTGTCAACCGTCTCATTATCATTTACTCCCTTATCTTTCATATCCTCCCTCACACAATCCATCCATCTTTTCTTAGGTCTCCCTCTCCCCCTCCATCCATCAACATTCATATTCATCACTCTCTTAGTCACATGTGTTTCATCCTTCCTCAGCACATCCCCATACCAAGACAAACGCTTTCCTTTCAACTTTTCTGTCACTGGTCCCACTTTCAAACTTCCTGTAATATACTTATTTCTTACTTTATCCATTCGCGTCACTCCACACATCCATCTCAACATTCTCATCTCCGCTACGTGTAATCTTCTTTCATCCGTCTTCTTCACGGCCCAACACTCTGATCTGTAGTAGTAGTATCTAGTGCTAATTAACTTTAGCCTATTTTTAATAAATGCTATTTTGATTTTGAACTGAGACCAGCTGAGATTCGTCGGTGTTTGGAGGAGAATGGCATAGAAGACACTTTTGGACGAAATTATGCCCAACAATAACGATTGATAATTTCCAGTGTATGATAGACGAAAGAAGGTGAAGGTGATACACCAAAGTACGAACAAAGTTGAAAGTCTGCAGTCTTCTGGGTAACAGTTAATGTTACTCGGAAATAGGTGCATTACCATTTAAACCTTGCACTTGAACAAACTAACCGGAAGATCCAAACTTGTTGCAGAAACTCCGCAACACTTAGCAATTCAAAGCAAATACATAGAACAAAAGTGTGATCATACGTCATGAGGTAAATATATTCACGGCGCGTCTCCCGAAGGAAGCGGCAGACGCCGCATACAGATGTGGCAGAACAAAATATTAGGAACGGAAGCATGGCCCCAGTGGTTCGCGAGCTGGTGTAAAATGTTGCCATCTGCATAAGGGATGGGATTCGCGAGTGGGTGACGTGTTGTGTTGGTTTGTGAAACTATGTATCCATTTGAAATAAGTTGTAGGATTTAGTTGTTGCCGTGCCTATTAAAGTATGTTTTGTATTGTGCAGTTATTTATTAAAAAGATTATCAGTTCCTTTTTCATTCCTTTTTATCAACAGCAGTGATAGCCTAGTGGTGTGACCATTGGTATTCCAAGTCATAGGTCTCGAGTTCTAACCCAAGACACGCATCTCTGACTTTTCAGATTCATGTGCGGATTGTATAATTGTCACTTGCTTAAAAACGGTGAAGGAAAACATCGTAAGGAAACCGGCATGCCTGAGAGATATTTCTCGACGGCATGTGAAGCCAAGTCAGAGGCTCATAGGCAGCATAAACTCTGACACCAGGTTTGTTTCTAACCATACGAAAAGAAGATACACCTGTTTAGGTTCAGCTGGGATCTGCAATGGTTTTCTATAAACTTTCCAAGCAAAGACGCTTGGAATGGTATCTTATGGTTGACCTGTCACATAGCAAGTTTCTGGGTCAGCATCATATTGAAAAAGTCTAGTTTGAACAGATGAAGTTAGCAGAAATCAAAAGGCTTAAGTACCAGGACATAATAATAAGTAAGGAAGGAGCTTTATTAGCATGTTAGCAGTTGGTGTAAAACGTTGCGATCTGCATAAGTGATAGGATACGTAAGTGACGTGTGGGAGTGGGAAACTATTTGAAATATATGCGTAGGAGTTGGTTAATCCGGCCTATCCTTAAGGCCTGCTTCGCATAAAGGAACTGCAGTTCATTCATTTATAGTATGACTATATTGGTTCTAATTTTCCGTAGAACGAGCACGGTTTAGCCTTCTATCAGGCGGAGTCTGCTGCCTATATAGCTGATATCAGGCGATATCAGGCACGGTCGCAGCCAAAGATTGGGGAGGGGGAGTCAAATTAGTTTATCTATTTTTAGGTTTGTCAATTTGACGTATACGGTTTTGGGGGAGGGTCATGGCCCCTACGACCCCCCCCCCCCTCGGACCGCCACTAGAATGTTAGCATGTGGTTCTCAGTTAACAATAGAATTTTCATAGGAAAAGGAGCAACAGAAAACATCCAAAATTTTATTTTTGGTTTCCTAAAAAGTTCAGGGGACCATTTCACGCGACTTGCAAACAGAAATTCGCTAAATTATATCAGCTTGCAGCTATGGATTTATGGGATGACTATCTAGTGAGTCATTTTCATTTAAAAGATAGCCCCTGATTCTCTATGCCATTTAAGAAAACTTATTGACTGCCTTGTTGGTCTAGTGGTCAAAAGAGCGACTGCTGAGCATAGGGCCCTGGGTTCGATCACCATGCAGGTCGGAAGTGTTATTGGGTTTTTTCATTAGGAATTTCTCAGTAGCAGCCCAATGTCTGGATTTGTGCCCGGTTAATGGCAATGGGCTCGCCCCCTTTTACATGGGACTTAAACATAACTGGCGAAACGAAGGTGTACTAAAAAACACCTCTGCCGAACCCTTCGGGGAATACAAGGCGTGATGTTATGTTTTTTAAGAAAAACACACAAGTAACGCGACCGCTTTTCAATAATACCTTTGCTGTTTTTGATGGCGCTGTTTGCAAAGGCCATTTGATTTATAATAAATATGTCAAATTCAGTTTTTCTTCTTTTCGTGTGGTTACTGACTAACCTGGTGTTAGAATTTAGAGCCGCCCATGGGCCTCTGACTTGATTTCACATGCCGTCGAGGAATATCTCTCAGGCGTGTTTCTTCACGATGATTTCCTTCACCGTTTTTAAGCAAGTGATAATTATACTATATGTACATGAATCCGAAAAGTCAGAGGTGCGTGCCTTGGATTCGAACTCGAGACCCATGACTTGGCATTTATGAAATTCAGTTCATTTAAAATTAATAAAAAGAAAGCCATTGCATATTTGGATGGCAATGCGGCTGTGTTATTTTTGTGCTACATTTTGATGTGTCAGAGTGAATAAGGCCCCATATCAGAATTTACATAACTTGTCTTATGAAGTTTAATTAACTCACCTGGCAAGTGAGCGTGTGTTCATCCAATCGGTTTAATTAGCACCTTGCACTCTGAATACACCGACAGCTACGTAACTTCGAGCATCGATACACCAGCGCGATTTCCAATTACCACGAGTCCACTAGCCTTCTGAGTCCCGCTCAAAGTTAAGCCTAGGATACACACAACATTTTTATAAAAGACTAGCTGCCCGGTATACTTCAAAACACAAAATTTTTTATTTTTCGTTTACTCTATTTTCTTTTTTCTTAAACAAAAAAACATGTTAAAATCGGTCGAGCCATTTTGGAGTTTTTGCGTGACTAACGCTCGGCAATTGATTTTTATATGTATATATAGATAGATAATGTGTGTGTGTATCCCACTGACTGCCCTATATCTTTTCTAGTTCCTATTCCATCCTTAGACTGCCTAGAAAGAATTCCCGAGTGCGAAAGAGCGGCTCATAGTACCTATTTTTATTTTTCTTTGGTAAATAAAAACCTGAGTAAACTATCAATGCCCGCGAATAATATTTTTAATCTTCTCGAATGAAAGTACCCTGTATATCCTCTTCTGAGCACCAAGTAATCCCCCTCTGTTTTTTTCCGTCCCTGATCGGTTTGGTAGTTTAACCTCGTAACAAACAAAGAGACAGACTCATTTCAGCATTTGCAAAGTATGATATGGACAACAATATTAGCCCTATTTGTATGGTCCCGAACTACTTAGTGGACTGAAAATGGCTCAGTTGATTGTTTGATTGAAATCAGATGCCTTGAAATAGACGATGTAAGAGGATTAAATCAAGTACAAGGCAGGAGTCGAGCGATCAGCAATCAGTCAGTCTCCCAAACGCGGTTATTAGATTATTCCCACAGAATTGTCAGTATGCTATCTATGTTGGTGACCTCTGTGAAGAACAAAGATTTATTGAAGGAAAGAAAAATCTGCCTCGTGGGTCTAGTGATTCACGAGTCGCTGATCGTGAGGTCTTGGGTTCGATCCCCAGGTCGAGCAAAGTTTTATTGGGTTTTTTCGTGTTGAGTTCCTCCGTAGCAGCCTGGAGTTTGGATTTGTGACCAGTTGATGGCAATAGGCTCGCCCCCTATTACACGGGACTGAAAAATAACCGCGAAATAAGGGTGTTACTATACATCTCTGCCAACCTTTCGGGGAATGCAGGCGTGATGTTGTGTGTGTAAAAAAAAACTTTTGGAGCCGTTATTTATGTGGAGGTGTGTAGATATTTAATTACTTTAATGCAAGCTTTCAAGCTGCTAATAATTATAAAGGTATTAAGTAAACATGTTGTAACAGAAACACAATAACCACAAAATAGAATGCACAAAAATCCCAAATGTAGGTCGCACGTGTAACTTGTTCAGTCATCTGAAAACTGTGGCAAGTAGAAAATAGTCTGAAACTGAAACGACACAAAACGAAGAAAACGTTTTTATTTGAACACAGCAACACTTAGCTTAAAAACAATCTAACTTATTCACCAGCACCGTGTGTGCCAGCTTAACTGATATAAAGGTAGGTGTACACGTCGGAAGCCGCACGGTCGCACCTTGCACGTGAATACACCGCACGTGGCTTATCGATCCGCCCCGAAGTGTGTGCGTTGCTTTAGAAATTTAAATTAATAAATGTGACGACCGGGCGTTATTTTGTAATGAAAATTGAGTTGCTGATGTTAAAATAAAAGCTGTTATATAAAATCATAATTAATAAACCTTTTTCATTAGTAAAACAAAAATAAAGACCAGTCCTTGAGTTGATATCGCGATTCAAAAATGCAGTGATAACGCACCTCATCTATAATGACAGACGATCTTAGGAAGGCAGTTGGAGTAGACTGGATACGGAAACCGGACTACCGAGGGTTGTGGACATGTGCTTGGGAGAGGCCCTTAATCATGTCCAGCGGTGGACTGAACAGCTGATGGCTGAGTTGATTGTAAATAAAAGCCTCCAGAAAAAAAGCACAATATTATTACACCTCTGGTCAATAAGGTGGATTTACATACGATTTTACAACTAATTAAAGCGCAGGTAGTTTTTGTTTTATGCACTAAATATTAATTTAACTTGTATGAGATTTGTGGGTGTGAATTTATTTAAAAACGTTTCTCCTCTTATCACTCTTAGCAAGACAGTAATAATTCACCCATGACAAAAAAATATACAAAAACGCATTTCTCACTACTGAAGGTCTCCCGGAGGTCGTTCCCTCTGTAGGGGATTAAAACTTATTGCACGGAGATTACATTTCCTCCCTATTGCTACGCGTTGCAATTTGGAGGAATTTGGCGCCTTCAGTATTTGGCAAGACAACTTCGTTACTCGAATAGCTTTACGCTTTGTGAGGGTGAAATATTAATGATGGGGTCTTAATGACTTTCGCGGGTAATCTTCGAGTAAAGCGTTTAAATGTAGGTTTGATGAGCCGATACAAATTTTATTAAAATGGAAGAATTTTCATCAGTCTTGATATTTTTTTTACTTTTGAATTAATAATCTTTACTTATTAGAATTAAAAAGCACCTCTGACTTTTCGAATTTATGTGCGGATCAGAATTTCATTAACGGTGAAGGAAAACATTGTGAGGAAACCTACACACCAGTCCCGAGGACGCCAAAAAACTATCGATGGTACGTGTAGTCCACTAAACCACACCAGGCCAGCATGATGGACTAAGGTGTAAACCATTCCCATTTTGAGAAGAAGCCCGCACCCAATTATGGCGCCGTAATGGGCTGATTATGCTTTACAAGCGGACAGATAATTAAGTGAACATAAATAAATGCCAACCAGGAAAAAAAATGGCCTACAAAATCAGACCCGACAGGACATACAGGGTGTAAACGAAATCATGTAATTCCTTCAAACCTCGTGATGTACTGCTGACATAGATTAACACTGCACGGGATACTTTTGGATTCAATAAAAAAATAATTACAAAAAGTAAACATGTGTTCTTAACGTAAAGCATTTTAGCGCCCCGAATAAAATGTCCGCGCGGCGAGCGATAGCTGCGCAATTCGCTCGGAGTGCTAAAATGCCGCGGTTGAGAATACATGTTTACTTTTTGTGTGAACGTTGTTTCTACTCCACAGACGAATATTTAAAATATAAGTATTAGGCTGTGAAATTGTATATTATTTAATAGCTGTCGCCCTGTCTTCTTACCTACATTTAAAATTTCTTGTATAAAATTTAAAATTTGTATGTCATAAAAATTATATGACAAATGTGCTGGACAAAATTCTTTCCATAAGACCTATGTAACCACATTTATACAAATAAAATGAATTTGAATTTAAAAAAGGACTGAATACTAATAAATCCCTTGCAGTTTTAATCTATGTCAGCAATTACATCACGAGGTTTAGAGGAAATGCATGATTTCGTTGACACCCCGTCTACAAAATAAAATAGGTACAATACATTCTCCCCATGCTTTCAACAAAGCCATCAGTCGTACCACGGGAATCGATCCCATTATTAGTACCCCTCTATTGATATATGGGCACTATCGAGTAAACGTTAGCGAGTTCACTAGCGAAGTATAAGGGGAATGCGAGTTAGTTTTACATAACTAATGTAATGGGGTGAGCGGCTAACAGCGCGGTCGGATTTGATTTACTAGTGTGTTCAATTTTTATTCTATCTTTTAGTAAAACCAGATCCAGGCTCGTGGCTAATTAACAACCGCGCGAATCATACAATTTGCAAGGTTAAGCTGCGCTTGCCGCGGTCAGTCCGTGGATAGGTGACCGTTCGTAACACATCGAGACCCCTCCGTGCCTCGGAAAGCACGTTAAACTGTCGGTCCCGGTCGTCATACGATTACATATGACAGTCGTTACGGCGGTATCGGCATTGCCCAATAATTGGACTGCGGAGGTCTGATGGCAGTCGCTCTATGTAAAATACTGGTATTCAGCCGCATCTGGTTGGACTAGAAGCTGACCGCACATAGTTGGGAAAAGGCTAAGCAGAACGAACTTTAAGTAAAATCAGAATTTTTCATTATCATGTGCAGAAAGAACTGAAGTTTTTGGTTGGAAATGAGTGATAGGAACGATTCGCTTCGCCGTTCACTTTCCACCATTCGTTTAATGGGTGCGTTCACAACATTATTTTTGTGTTGGATAGTCCATTTATCGAGGAAGGTTATAGGCTATATAACATCACGCTACGACCAATAGGAGCGGAGTACAAATGAAACATGTTGCAAAAACGGGGAAAATGTCCACCCGTGCGAAGCCGGGACGGGCCGCTAGTCCCTTATAGTCCGCGCGCGTGGGCTAGTCACTGCCTGCGGTATGTGAGCGGCGAGAGGGGGGTGCAAAACAATAGGCTCGCTCTGTCAGTTTGCTTTGTCTTGTCTACCGCACGCACCCCCCTCCTATCGCTCGGTGACTACCCCCGCGCGCTGACTATAATTAAATATGTATTAAAATTCTAATATAATAACCACTGCTATCTACTAGTTTTATCTGACACTTCCAATTTGCAAAAAAAGATAAAATGCCTCAATTTTTCATTTAAAAAATTTAGCTTCCGACGTAAGGCAGGGTTCAACGCGGTTGCACGAACATTGCCCCTTCGCTGCACCGACCCTATCCGCCCCCAGCCATGTGCAGACATCCTAACATTAATTCGTTACAAAAACGTGGGATTTGTTATTTCGTCACGCTGCAGTGTGGGGTTCGATATTAATTCGCTGTTTATTTGAACATGATGTATGTTGGTTAAATAGTATTTGGACAATTTATATGCAAAGTTGTCTTGTATATGCAAATAGAGGGTTAATTGCCCTGCGTTAGTCTCGAATAAACTCGGAAATGGCTTGCCCGATTTGTTTTTTTTTGTCTTGTTCACCTCATTACTGGTTTAGGAAAAAAAGAAAATTAGGAAAAATCTATACTAATATTATAAAGCTGAAGAGTTTGTTTGTTTGTTTGAACGCGCTAATCTCTGGAACTACTGCTTGGAATTGAAAAAATCTCTTTGTGTTGGATAGTCCATTTATCGAGGAAGGTTATAGGCTATATAACATCAAGCTACGACTAATAGGAGCGGAGCATACATGAAAAATGTTGCAAAAACGGGAAAAATGTCCAGCCGCGCGAAGTCGGGGCCACTAGCTATAAATAAAAATTTGGTTGTACGAAGGTCACCGGGCAGCTAATTGCTCATATCAAAAGGGAAAGAATTATGATTCTTCAGAAATCTTGCTATGAGTGAAATAATTATTGTTATGATTTGCTTTTCAAGGTTGATGGAAGTACTAGGCAAACATAATACAACAGTTTCGTCCCATTCAAATGAAAGTGTAGGTTTAGGATGGCGGATTCCTATAATTTACGGAGCGTAATTGGTTAAAATAGAGAATATTTTTCTTTACCATTAATGAAGCAAAGACGTTGTAAGCTTTGCATAGTAGACCTTCCCATATGGAAGTAGCTATAACAGATAAATTTACCGGAGTGCCAAGGAAGGGTTATGTTTTTCGCGCGTATCTTGTATGTATGTTTGTTTGTATATTTCTTTATTAGGTACCTCGTATCTTCCAAACGGCTGGAGGGATTTCGACAGTTATTATATGTCCAGTTTAGCAATGAAAAATGCTACCGTTGGTAAGTAAAACGATTTGTTTTTGTTTATTGGAACCGGGAATGAGTAAAGGGATATAGACATGTAGTTTTATTACCTCATAACACATTTTATTGAAGAGCCAGCGAACGCAGTCTGTTCATGGACACATAATTATATCTAACTAGGGACCCGCCCCGGCTTCGCACGGGTGCAATGTAGATGCTAATGTGGGGCATATAAACCTTCCTCTTGAATCACTCTATCTATTGCTGAAAACTGCATTAAAATCCGTTGCGTAGTTTAAAAGATCTAAGCGTACAGACAGCGGGAGCGACTTTGTTTTATACTATGTAAAGAAGATAAAGAAGATTCCGTATTCATTTTCAATCGAAACCGTCTAAGTGTGTTAAAATCGAGTCAGAAGTTAGTGATTTTGATAAAACCGGTATAATTTGTAAGTTTATTACTCAGTTCTTTTGCTCCTTCTGTAAAATTTAATTTTGTGTTAGACCGTTTTGTTCCCTGGCTCCTCATTTACGATTTGCTTAGATCGTTATGAATCAGAAGCTGTAATCTATGTACATTTTGTACATAACGTGTTACATAATATCCCATGAAAAATGTAAATAATCAAGTAGTATTTTATGGTTGTTGTCATTTACCTCTCAGAGGAAATTAGATAAGAATGTAAATAACTTTCTGGGTATCTACTCTTTAGTTTTATGTTTTCAGGGTTGCGTTTCAATGATGATTATTTTATGTTTTATCCAAATTCTTTTTTTTTTCTTTTTTTCTTAAAATAACTTATATAAAATAACTATTATAAACTTGAATTATTTTTTGAAATATATATTATAAATAAATTTAGTAATCATCTCAATGTAACATGTATAAAATTGATACTCAATTAAGGGGCAGGCACTATTTGTCCTAAACACAGGTTGCTCAGCAACCTAGCTAGGAGAATAGCACCTCAACCACCGATTTGTATTAAGCAACATGTAACCATTTCTGTAACATATTTATTTTTTATATTGTGCTGCAAATAACCTGTTTAAGAAATAAAGCTATTATTTTTTTTTTCTTTTTTTTCCTTTTAACCCCCTTTCGGCTTTAGGGGTATTTTTGTAACACGTTGTATACTTGCCAACAAACATAGGTACCTACATCTCTAACGACAATAATTCCATCAAATTAAGCCATACATTTTTCAAAAGCCAATGCTTTCGAATTAATGTGAGTACATTATTAACGCCATAAAAAATCCAAACGTCAATCACACGACTTTCCCCTAAATTTACCGTACGTAGCCCAAGGGGAATGTTTACCAGAGTGTGCGTAGGTCGGGAATCGAAGCGGTGGCGGCGGGGTATCGATCCGACGGGACGTGCACTGTGAATGAGGAAACAGCGGAAGGGGTTTGTGTTTTATTTTGTTTCTTACAAAATAATTCAGCGCTTAGAACTGCAAGCTACACGTACCTACTGCTGGTGTGTGCGTGGGTTCGCGCGTGTGAGTGTGTGGGCATCCGTGTGTGTGGTTGTGTATATGTGTGTGTTGAATTGTTAAAGATTTCACACATGCTAAGAGTGTTTACAAAAGAGTTATTGGATTTAGTTAAAGTGCATTTCGTTCCTATCAAAAATGGATTTGTAAGGGCCCAGACGGTCGGGCTGCATCTCGATCACAACTGTAACTGCTAAATGTAGTTTAAAGTGCAGCCGTGATAACCTAGTGGTGTGACCGTCAGACTGCCAAGTCATAGGTCTCGACCTCAAACCCAAGGTACCTACACACCTCCGACTTTTCAGATTCATGTGCGTATTGCATAATTATCACTTGCTTAAAAACGGTGAAGGAAAATATCGTGAGGAAACCGGCATGCCTGAGAGATATTTCTCGACGGCATGTGAAGCCAAGTTAGAGGCCTAAGGCGGCATAAACTCTGACACCAGGTTAGTCACTAACCACATGAAAAGAAGAAGATAATAGGCAATTAAGATGCAGTCAGTGTAACAGCCGATAGCTGCAGACTGCATGTGCAGTCCACTTGTAGTAACGATGGGGTATCCAATGACCGAAATATGATTACCGCGAGGGGACGGGTTAGAATATAAAACTTCCTCACCGCACGCTGGGAATAGACGCGTGTTGTAAGATTAAACAAAACCCAGCACGCTTGGTGGTAGGATCTATACGGTCCGCCTGGTCAGCTACCATCTAAACATTTGTTCCCGAGTGTTTGTTAGAGCTAGAGGCGTAGAGGAATCTCATCAGATGCGACTAGGATTAAACATTAAGTCAAAGTCAAAAATAAAAAAACCTATCTGAAGTATCGTAGTTATTTATCAAATTTTCAGTGTGTGAACACACTGAGATACACAATGAGGCGATAGCCAATATTATGAACCCCTTTTTTTTTTTTTCTCGTTGGAAAATCCTCATGGATGTCCCTCGCCCGGGGAAGGTGAGGGGGTCTGCCGGACTCTTACCGGCTAAAAACCAACGGTGTTCCTTCTCCTGACCGTACGGCCAGGGTCGCGGGATTCGCAAAAGCATGCACCGCAACCCCGGCAGGTCCCGGTCCGCCAACCCATGGCGGACCTCTCCTCTGTGGGGCCTTGCCCCACGTCCTCCTGAGAAGCGCGCACGGAACACGGCGCGCCGCCTTCTCGGGCCTGTTACTGGTCGGGCGGCGAGTAATATTATGAAACCCTAGTAGATTCAAGCCAAAACGATGGCTGCAGTCTAGCAGGTAAAGCCAAACGGATAGCTAGCCTGGAACAGTTCGGGCGACGAGTCGTGGCCACTCTGAACATAGCCATTGCGTACTCTCGCGCATGTACACTCGTAAAGAAAACAGTTACCTACTATAAAAAGTATTAAATAAACTTAACTTTGTTGCTAAAAAATATATTCAACAACCGCCTGCACGACGTTCAGAGCGGTCAAGATAAATTGGCCGTACAGACCGTAGCTTTGGCCAAACAGACACACACACACTCAATCCGACATGGTATCGCACACAAAAGTATTTCCAAACTGATTATCGAAACGTTTTGAAACGGAGGCCTGGTAACGGGGTGTCCTGCGTAAGCGACAAACGCGACGCGACACGACGTGGAACAAATCGACGGTCCCTACGTATACTATCGAATCTACAAAATCTCAGTTATTATTTTATCTGCTTAAAATGTGTGAAATTATGTTATCTTAAAGGTTATAAAATAATACATTTTTATAGGACCAAATGGCAACTATTCCGCATCAAACTAAAGAAGAATCACGTAAATCGGATCATAAATCTCAGCGTAATCGGTGTACATACATAATAAAATAAAAACTGAGATTTTGTAGTTTCGGTAGTATACGTAGGGACCGTCGAAATATGCGTTACGTCGCGTCTCACTACATAGGCCGCTAGTAGGGAATACCGTTGTCTTGATCGCATTTGTCGCGTTCGTCGCTTACGCAGGACACCCCGTTAGCCAACAGTTGAAAATCTTGTCCAGTACAAATATTATGTTATTTAGGTACTTAATGATTAAACATATTTAAAAAAAAACTTACCTATACATAAAAGCCGGTGTGCGGTCCATCTGAGCTCCGTCGCAATACGTGAAGCACTAACAACACCTCCTTTAGAGGAATCTGTTGAATAACATGAGGTTCTCAATAAAGCTATTGTACACGGTTATACCTGGCGACTTTACATAAAATAAAAAAAACATATTTTTTTAACAAAAAATTATTATGTATTCACGGAACGAAAAAAATATAAAAACCATTTTAACAAAAATAAAACCGACTTCAAAAAACCGAAAATAAGAATAAATAATTATTAACAGTTTCAGAAGTCGGTGCTAATCCACGCTGAACCAAATTGAAAGCACTAACTTCTGAAACATAATGTGATGATGTCATCACATTATGCGTACTGTTCGTCATTGAGGAGTTCCATTGTCTATCTCCGAAGTTCTTCACCAGATCTTCACCAAATTTAAATGGGACTACTACGAAAGAATACTCTTTCATACAAAAAATAATTTTTCAAATCGTTTTATAAATGAGGTGGTAGTCAGAAAACAAACACTAAAAGAAAACGTACAGCCGAATTGAGAACCTCCTCCTTTTTTTGGAAGTCGGTTAAAAATGTAAACAATATTCGACTAGGTACTCTTAACAGAGATATGTGTTCAGTAAAATATTTCACAACATTAATTTCTAACAAAAAGAATTTGTGTGATGTTAATCTATTTGAAACACTTCTTATTCAAGTAAGTTTCGATTTTTCATCGATTTTACAGATAACATCTGTATTAATAAGAGTAGTCAAATGTTGTTTACATTTTTAACCGACGTTCAAAAAAGGAGGAGGTTCTCAATTCGACTGTATGTTTTTTTTTGTGTGTTTGTTCCGCGATATCTTTGCTAATTGTGAACCGATTTTAATGATTCTTTTTTGTTTGAAAGAGTATTCTTTCGAAGTGGTCCCATTCAAATTTGGTGAAGATCTGATGAAGAACTTCGGAGATAGACAATTTGAAGTCGGTTTTATTTTTGTTAAAAAGTGATTATATTTTTTCGTTCCGTGAATAGGGTATAGGGTACTTTATCTCTAGTATCACCACAGTTACTATGGTGATACTAGACTATCACCCATATTCTAAGACGTTCCTCCAAAACTTACTCGACTCAGGACGACCTCGAAAACATCTTCAAAAATGTATTCTTAATCGCAATTTCAAGTGAACTTTGAGGTTCCCCGACTGAGGGGTCCTCAAATGAGTCGAGGTAGAGTGGAGTCATTACGTCATAATTTTGTTTATCTGCATCGCGCAAATAACGCCGCGATAAATAGTTGTAAGGATTATGGTAAGCATATTTGATAGTCTTCAAAATTATTTTTTGTTACATACGAATTTTGACACTTCCTTCTTTAAGGTAGGTTCCGAGGTACCTTGACTTTGACAGATGATTCCTTATCTCGACTGAGGAAAAATCTCGAGTCGAGGACGTTTATGTCAACTATAACTACGGATGGTAGTGAATAAGGCCGAGTCGAGGTGGAGTCGAGTCGAGTCGAGTAACTTTTGGAGGAACGTCTTAGAATATGGGTGTATGTCATTTTGTCTTCCGTCGACAAAACCCCTGTCAACGGTGATCACTTTACGCCTCCTGATGACGTTAATTTTTTAAACCTAAGTACACAGTTATCATTGAAGATCCGAAGCAAGGAGGTTCACGTTATAAATCCACGTTAACCTGACTCTATCGAACCGGAACGAAGCCACAAAGTATATAACGCAGAGCTGTGTGAAAATTGACCAATAGAACTTTAATATTTTCACATCTCTCCTTTGTTTTTTTACAGAAGAGATGTGATTATATTAGCATCCTTTTGGACAATATGGCGCAGGACCGCTCCTCTTCCTTCCGCTCTGCAGATTTAAAAGAGTCATGCTGAAAAAAGTTTAACGCTACACCCGTCATTAAAATCTGCGGACCTGACAAATGACGTCATTCAGTTATACAACGTTAGTCGGAAAGGGGGGTACTAAGCTGAAAGGGTGTTAAAGTGCCCATAATAATGGATAACTTTTGTTCTACAACTTTCCTCAAAAGTCAATAGTTTAAGAGAAATAGCTGTTCAAAGATTTCATAAAAAATACGCTACATTCTATTTTTCCTTAGCTATGATCAGTTGCGTTTACATTTTAGGTCATATTTGGGGTCACGGATTAGAAGCTCCATTTTCGGAATTCGTAACTAAAGCAGGGATGAAGAATTTATGAAAAAAACTAAAATGAAAATCACTTTGTATGGTTTTTTTAAATTGAATTTTGAAGTATTAACACTTTCTTTAAAACAATCATCAGTGATACATTAAGTGGACCGCGGCTTAGTATCCCTTTCCGATTCACCTTGTATAAGAGGTTTTCTAAGTACGTCTGTAGATATTTTCAACGGGTTGTACGTAATATTTTAGAGAACTCACCTAAAGTGTTGTATGACGGGAGGGGGCGCGGAGCGGGGCGCGCTCAGCGAGCCGCACCGACGCCTTCAGCCCCCGCCTGCAAATTACCATCTTGTTATACATACACCGGGCCAATCACTGTTCAGTCAAACTGTCAAAGGTACTGTTTGAATTTATTTAAAACACACCATCGACAACTTTATGGAGCCCTCTCAAGTGTGCAGGTTTCCTCACGATGTTTTCCTTCACCGTTAACGCAAGTGATAATCAAATACTGATCATTATTTGACTTGTCATAAGTTGATTTAATACCGACTGATAATATTTCGCATTTTCATTAAGTACATACATAATTAGCCCATTACTGTCCCACTGCTGGGCACGGGCCTCTTTTCAGAATGAGAAAGGTTTACGCCTTAGTCCACCACGCTGGCCTGGTGCGGGTTAGCAGACTACACACACTTATCGAGAACTTTATGGAGCCCTCTCACGTGTGCAGATTTCCTCACGATGTTTTTCCTTCCCATGATCTGCACATGAATTCGAAAAGTCAGAGGTACAGGCCGGGATCGAACTGAGACCCTCCTGCATGGAAGGCAATCGTTCAACCGCTAGGCACTGCTTTCATTACAAGGCACATAAATCATTAAGAGCTTTGATGTCTAACATATCGCCTTTCATTCTAACTAATACATACCGAAACTATTTAATTGCCTCATCAAAGCATATTTCTTCCGAAAAATGGGAAACATCCCAAATTCCCTATATCTGTTGACAATCACGACTCCGACCGTTAATTGGCTGGCCCTTCCTATCCATCTTATATCTCAAACTTTAAGTAACCGAGCGTGTCACATCACAGAAAAAAAAAATTTAGAATCATGGGCTATTTTCGATCGCAGAATGACGTACGACCTGACAGATATAAATTAGCCCTTTGAAATCAAACTAAACTAAATAGTTTAGCCGTTATTTTTATTTGTTTTTGTTGGCAACACTGGTACATTTTAATCATTTCCACGTTATGAAGAATAATAATCTTTACATAGTATAAAACATAGTCACTCCCGCTGTCTGTACGCTTAGATCTTTTAAACTACGCAACGGATTTTAATACAGTTTTCAGCAATAGATAGAGTGATTCAAAAGGGAGGTTTATATGCCCCACATTAGTATCTACATTGCACCCGTGCGAAGCCGGGGCGGGTCGCTAGTATAATATTTAATAGCAGTGATAGTCTGGTTGAACGCTTGCCTTCCATGCAGGAGTTTGAGTTCGATCCCAGCCCGTGCCTCTGACTCTTTGAATTCATGTGTAGATCAGAATTTGATTATCACTTGCGTTAACGGTGAAGGAAAAACATCGTGAGGAAACCTGCACACCTCCATAATTAAAGTTCTCGATGGTGTGTGTAGTCTGCCAACCCGCACCAGGCCAGCGTGGTGGACTAAGGCCTAAACCCTGTCATTCGGAGAGGAGGCCCGTGCCCAGCAGTGGGACAGTAATGGGCTAAATTATGTTATGTATGAAGAATGGTGGGCCATAATATAGTTTGGTTGTTTTCCAATTGGGCTGTCAGTTAAAGTAGTAACGACGTAAATAACCCTGGATCGTCGGCCGTTTGCGCTCATGGTCGCTGGTTCGTTTTTTTCTTTTAAATAAAAAGCATTGCCTCACACTAGGATTTCTCCTGTATCGTGGGTGCGTTTACAGACACAAATCTTCATATGCACAAACATCCAGACCCGGAACAACTATCTGTAGGCTATACAAATTTATGATCCGTGCGGGAATCGAACCCACGACCCGTAGCGCAGAAGTCAATCGCTCAGCCACTGCACCAAACGTGTCGTCTTCCGATTCCCGCAATGATAGTAATATTTATTTATAGTGTCCGATTTATGAACCCTGGCTAAATGCTCTCGCATACATTTTTTATTCCTATTCTCGGCTTGGTCACGTTTGGCCCTAGTTTCACCTGATGGTAAGCATAGACAGGGTCTAAGATGGAGCACACGTATCCAAGGAACAGAGATAGTATAGAGGTATTCCTCTATACCCCTCTGGCTCTCACATACACACGACGGAACACAGTAAACTGCTGGGTGCCGGACTTTAATGTGAGGGTGGTAGCTAGCCAGGCGCACCTTATAGATCCTTCCACCAAGCGATAAATATCGAAGTATTTATAAATAAACAAAGATAATATCAACAACCTATGATACGCAAAAATCTGTGCCTTTATTGAAAGAAGATTCTATCACCCATATTCTAAGACGTTCCTCCAAAACTTACTCGACTCAGGACGGCCTCGAAAACACCTTCAAAATTGTATTCCTAGTCGCAATTTCGAGTGAACTTTGAATTTCCTCGACGGAGTCATTACGTCATAATTTGAATTATCTGCATCGCGCAAATAACACCGCAATAAATAGTTGTAAAGATTATCGTAAGCATATTCGATAAAGTCTTCAAAAATCATTTTTGTTACATATGAACTTTGACACTTCCTTCCTTAAGGTAGGTGCCGAGGTACCTTGAGTTTGACAGATGATTCTTTACCTCGACTGAAAAATTTCGTCAACTATAACTACCGATAGTAGGTAGTGAAAAAGGCTGAGTCGAGGTGGAGTCGAGTCGAGTAAGTTTTGGAGGAACGTCTTAGAATATGGGTGTAAGAAGATATGAAAATAAAGATAAAATGTATATTTGTACAAATTCATTGATACATTCAGATTGACAACACAGATAAGATTTGGTCTTCACCCAGTTCTGTAAAATGTTAAGAGATTTGTTGTTTTATTTATAACTAGCTGTGTCCTCACGGCTCCGCCCGTAGCCTATGTTACTCAGTGACAATGTAGCTTTCTAACGGCAAAAGAATTTTTGAAATCGGTCCAGTAGTTTTTAAGTTTATTTGTTACATACAAAAATCCAAATCTTTCCCCTTTATAATATTAGTATAGATAACACTAGGTTTATCCGGCCTGGCTTCGCACGGGTAGCACTAAGTATCTACGGCGCACCTACATATTTTTATTTTTTTTCATTGGAAAATCCTCATGGATGTCCCTCGCCCGGGGAAGGCGAGGGGGTCTGCCGGACTCTTACCGGCTAAAAACCAACGGTCGCGAGATTCGCAAAAGCATGCACCGCAACCCCGGCAGATGGCGCACCTACCTACCTACTTACCTAACTACCCTACCTATCTATCTACCTACCTACCTACCATACTTACTTTACCTACGTAGCTACCTACCTACCTACCCTACTTACTTTACCTACGTATCTACCTATCTACCTACCCTACTTACCTTACCTACGTATCTACCTACCTACCTAAAGAGTTTTTGGGCAGGAACCCCCCGTGGGCGTCCTCAGAAGATCCTACTAAGCTTCATCACAATCTGATCAATTGTTTAGGAATGCATAGAGGACAAACATACAAACATTCATTTTTAATTATATAGAAGATAGATAACAGAATATTATTAGATTTATTTATGTAGAATTATGTATCAGTTTTACTCTAAAACATCAATGACACATGAAGAGATGTGTTTTCTGTTTCTAGTGCGAGAAGGATTGGTTACACAGCCAGAAATGAACTGGTCCAGCAGCTATGGGACTTTGAGGGTTGTATCCTTTTATGCGAGAAGCTGTTGTAGTAGACTGTGACAGATAAATAAAACAAAACAAAATGTTAAATCGCCTCTTCGCACAAAAAGTGTGCAATCTCGATTTTTTTTCAAAATCGATTAAGTATACAGAAACGATCAGTATCGGATACTGATTGTTTCCTGATTGTACAATTTTCATGCGAAGAGACGAAATGTCTATAAATATTCATGATTGAAGGGAATATGGAATTTGAGAGGAATAATTTCTTTTTTCTATATTTTCTGTGGTAAGTATCATGGATGAGTTAACAAGTAAATATTACATTTAAAATACTCAATCACGCAACATTGGTACGTCATTCAAATACATGTTCAATGCCAGAATTGTAGCCGCTACTGTTCTACCTAGCCTTTTCTCCAACTATGTTAGGGTCAGCTTCCAGTCTAACCAGATGTGGCTGAATACCAGTATTTAACACGGGGCGACTGCCATCACACCTCCGTAACCCAGTTACTGGGCAATGCCAATATCCTAAGGTTAGACCTGTTGTCAATCTTGAATTGACTACAATTATACCCACTATTAATGCGGGAGAATAAACCAAGTGCTTAACCATTCCACCGATTGGGTTCTAAACGGTTATAATTTTAAAATTCATGTCAAATACCTTGCTATTTAGCAGAGAATGTTTGAAGGGGTGATATGATGATTGTGCTATTCTAATAAACACAAAAATGGCTGTGACATACAGACAAACAGCAGTCTTACCAAATGGGTTCAATTTCTTCCCTTTTAATGAATGGAACTCTAAAATTTGCATTAAGAAACTAATTTCGAGTCTGGACAAAGACTGAATCTGGAAGTTTTGAATACAACACGGTTCAAAACTTCCAGATTCTTTATTTAATGAAAATCGGAGCGATAACTTAAATTTACCTGTGTTCGTAGAAAATTTGGAAGGTGGTAATAAATTGTGGTTTCCTATGAACAGTAGATTTTTTTATACGGATTATCACTGAATCAGTATTTTCAAGTTCACTCCATATACCTATATAATTTCCATTATTTGTCGCTTAATTAAGTGAAAATTAAACAATACTTGGCAAAGACAAAAACTTATTGACATCACAGTATGGAACGTTGAGAGTAGCAAAAGGGCAAACGCGATAAGATCTTTGAAACGCCGGTAATAATTTATCAATAAAGTGAAGGTAGGCGAAATAACCGTTTACCTATATGTATACAGTTGCTAAAACCATGCTTTTACTTATTTACATCAAAAATACTGGCATTAACGTGATAGGGGCGATAACTATACATAATTAAGATGTTATCCGTACCATTATACTGAGAAATAAGAGAGAAATTCAAAGGAAACTAGCCAATTCAAAATCGTACAGACTCGTCGGTGTAAAACGGTAACAATTTTAATGTTATTCTCACATTTAGACAGAATAATCCGCATATTTTTAATGCGTACTGGAATTTACTTACCATTATCATGGTTTTCAATACGGGTTTCACTGTTTTTAGTAAAATAACAACAAAATATCACAACAAAACTTCCTCCCACGACCGCCGTTTGCAATTTTCTGAACTAGTGATGTGAACAGTGAATCTAGCTGATAATTATTGCATTCTATGATAGGTGTCTTCGATTTCTTCTTGGATTATAACTAAAATTATAATATGAATGTGTTATGACAGTATGAAATGGTCTTGAAATAACCAAAAAGTGTATTATAATAATCTTAACATATCTTGAATTCAAATATCATTAAATAATTTTTCGTCCATTCCGAATTTTGATTATGGCTGCACAGCACTATTGCCAGAAACAAGGAAGGATGAAGGCTGCGTTTAGTAGCTGCTAGCGAAATAATTTATGACTTTAGTTATTTTGAATTTACGTTTAAATTATGCCGTAGGTCATGGCAAATAATTAATATTTTTTACGGCAACATTGTCATATTTGTCATTGTCAAATCGAAAAGATAAATAATTTTACAATTTTTGTAAATGCTGTAAAACCCATTTTCCTCCTTTTCAGGCTGTTTCTGTAATATTTAAAGGTACACTCATCACTCATATTATGCGATATTTATAATTTAAGACCCCAATACAAAATAATTTATGATAACATTTAGTCGTGATGTAAGAAGTTGCATTTTACGTATTTTTAATTATATTTTTCAATGTTTTCGCTTATAAAACTTTTGTATGATGTTACACGAATTCTATTCTATAAGAATGTGTTAAAAAATAATGTTCTTTTGGTCATAGATGTTGAAATTAAGCGGTTTAGTGATTTGGAGGTTAGGTTCAAGGGCGGCCGTAAGGAAATACTCAAGCCCCAGTGCCACAGTATTCAAAACTGAGAAGCTAGAACTGTCTACAAATATACCTGATAAAAATCTCCAAGCACTGACAGCTGACGATAAGGAAAATGCAGGTAAAATTGTTATAAATTAACCATTCAATTTTCCCACTGAATAGTTGCCCGTTTTGTATTATTGTTGGTACAGTCTCGCTCTAAAACCCTCTGTAGTTAACCTAGACGTGCTAATTAGGCCCAATTCTTTGCTGCATGTGTAGAGATCTGGTTAACATCAATGTATCAAGCCAGTTTAAAAAAAATATAATTAGCCCATTACTGTCCCACTGCTGGGGATGGGCCTCTTCTCGGAATTAGAACGGTATAGGCCTTAGTCCACCACTCTGCCCTAGTGTGGGTTGGCAGACTACACACACCATCAAGAACTTTATGGAGCCTGGTTTCCTCATGATGATTTTCCTTCACCGTGAACGCAAGTGATAATCAAATTCTGATCCGCATACTACAACACTATGAAAACAGTATACTCCAAATTATTCATTTGGTTCTTATTTTATACATATTTGTTTTATGTGTTGCCATATACATATAATAAATAAATATTCTTATTGCAGGTTTAGTGGCAGCAGCATTTGCTTCACTGCAGAATATAGACACGGTTGAAGATAAAAAGAAGCCAAGTCCAAAATCGGTGAAGTACAGTCGCGCAACACAGATTGATGCACAGATAACGCAGGCTACAGACCTCCCGACTTTGCTAGTTGTTGCTGAGAACCCTGTTGTGTCTAGGAGACATGCTTTAAAGGTCAGTTTTTGATGAATGAAATCTATTAATAATCATGCTGGTCGCTATCATGATGAAAAAGTTTTTGGTTGCAAGGGCATAACAAAATTAAAATGGTACAGATAAATTCTTTGACCTATTTCTTCAACAACAGGAGAATGGGTTTTTGGTCTACCTCCTCAAGCAATGAGTGATATATCAATAGAAAGGTTATTTTAAGCAGATTTTTTTGTACAACAACTAGGTACTGTTAATTATTAGTATTTATGGAGTTAAAGTTCATTAAATCTAACCATTTAAAGACCATTTAGAGTTACCATTTTAGGAGTAGATCAACGCCCAAAACATTTCACCCATTCTCCTTTAATATACCCAAGACACCCAAATCTGAGATTTAGGTAAATCTGAGATTTAGGTAAATCTCTAAGGATTTGGCTCTACTTATCTACGTTACCAAGAAAACAGAAATAATCTCCATATTCACCATAATTCATTTCCTCCATTTTCAGATGGTGTCAATACTCTCGGAATGGTCAAGCAGCAACAAAGTCAAGCTGTCAGACTTCGAGAAGGACCCTCGGTTCCTCAAACTGTGCCGCATACTAGCCAGGTCCACCACTGCTCATGCTATGAGCTCACTTACCATGGCCGAGGACCTGAGCACTGTGCTTGGTATCACTGGCGATGATGAGGCAGCCCGGCTGATCACTAATTTGACACTGTCACAGATGATAAAGGTGAGATGATAAAGAATCCATCGATAATATTGTTGTTATTATGATATCAGTAAGTAGTGTTTGATAAAAAGTGTTGACTTCTGATTAAATATGATACCTCATTCATGTAGATTTGGGTCATCTAACACAGATTGAACTATATTATAGGTTAGTTCATCAGGTTTTTTTATAGCTTACCCAGTTAGCATGACTTGGTTTATAAGGGTCTACCTTTTATAGCAGAACTTTTTATGTCATAATTTTATTTTGCATAACAGCAAATAGCATAAACTTCATTTCACAGAAAATCGTATGGCATACACTCGTATAGCATACATTCACAACTCATAATTTTGTAAGTCAGAATCATCTTTAGGCATAAATTTCATATCTATAATATTTAAAAAGTAGAACCATCATATCACAGAAAGTTCACAGTAAGAATCGTCTTTTGGCATATATTTCATATCGATAGTCATTAAAAGGACGAACTATCATATCACAGAAAGTTTACAGTTAGAATCATCTTTTGGCATACATTTCATATCCATAATAATTGAAAGACTCATTTACCACATTATACAACATGCATGCAGCAGGTTTCTGTCACGGCACCGGCGCGGCAGACCCACGCGAGCTTATCGTCGCAGATGGTTTTAACGCTTACCACCGCAGCCTCAGCCGCGGCGGCGAGTTTTGAAATTACCTGCTCGTCAGCTCGCGGGCCGCCTCGCCCCTCCGCGCCTACGCGGGTTTAAATTGCACTCTAGGGGTAGGGCAGACAAGAATACGTGGAGTCGGTTTTGCAGCGATTCGTTTCTGTCACTAACTTTTGTAGCACAACATATTTACTTTTTAATACAATATTTTAATTTTAATCAAGGTTAAAAATGTCTGCATCATATTTTATAGAAATGGCATTGTGCCTAATAAAATTATTCCAAATGAAATTCTGCCATCTTCACAGTATGCCAAGTGAAACTATACCAAATAAACGTCGCCCTAAATAAACGTTATGCTAAACGATATTATGCGCAATGTTACCTCTGCTAAAGGTAATTATGCCAATTAAAAGTATGCCATTGTAAATTCGGACATATAAACATTCGGCCAAGCAATGATTATGCTAAACAATTTTTATGCCTTAAAAATATTCGTCTAAAGAAGATTCTGCCAAGCGTGTTATGCCAAATAAAATTCGGAGTATCAAGATTCTGCCAGATAGAGGGAACCCGGTTTATAAAGGCTTTTTTAAAACTTGTGGTCCAAAAATGACGTATTTTAGAAAAAGCCTAAATAATGGTTACAATTCCATTTCTATATCAATGATTCAAATTATATCTTTATCAGGTAATGAAAGCCCTGCAACAAAAAGGCCGTCGCAGCACACCACTCCTCCGCGCACTATCACACAACATCACCAACCAGGCAGAGGTCATAGACCTCAAGAAGTCTGCTGACCTCCTATACGCTATGGCCTCACTTAACTTCCCAGACCCAGTGCTACTTGATAGGATATGCAAGTAAGTTGATTCATAATTTACCACTACAGAATATCTATAAACAAAAATCCTTCAAGGTGTTGCTATACTAGGCCGGGAGCAGACGCCCGGTTGTCACCACTGCGACTGCCCCGAGGACACGGCGCTGCACACTCTGCAGGCGTGTCCAGCATGGGGGTCGCAGCGCCGCGAACTAGTCGTGGCCTGCGGGCGGCGGGTTTGGGGACTCGCCGCCCGACCAGTAACGCCCGAGAAGCCGGCGCGCCGTGTTACGTGCGCGCTTCTCAGAAGGGCGTGGGGCCCCACAGAGGAGAGGTCCGCCGAGGGTTGGCGGACCGGGACCTGCCGGGGTTGCGGTGCATGCTTTTGCGAATCCCGCGACCCTGGCCGTACGGTCAGGAGAAGGAACACCGTTGGTTTTTAGCCGGTAAGAGTCCGGCAGACCCCCTCGCCTTCCCTGGGCGAGGGACATCCATGAGGATTTTCCAAAGAGAGAAAAAAAAAAAAAAGGTGTTGCTATACTCAATAAATAAAGGTTTTAAAAACAAAAAGATTTAATTGGTTCAACTTGATAGGATCCTTAAACTACTTTGTAAGACTACAGGAACCAGGATTTAGGCTTAGCATGCACTGCTATTAAACACAAGCGGTTTGAAACCGCCGAAAAATGTCACGTATAGCTTTCTACACAAGTGCACGCACTACGTATTTTAAAAACGTAATTTACTACATTTGGCGCTAGCGGTTCGAAAACGCGTGATCTTTTTGTATCCCATAGTAATAGTATGATGGCGCAATCACAGCGGTTAACCGCACTCAGTTTTCTGGTGATATTGCCTTATGAAATGTTGTGTCTTCATATTGTAGATACTGGTCCACAGCTTGTAATAATTTATCAAAAGTAAACATTCTGTAGTAGTTAAAGAATTTATAGGGATGCTCTCGCGCGTCGTTGTATGTTTTGCAAAAGTATCCTTTCAAATGTCTTTGATCAGTTAGTGGATGTACCCAGTACCTATGGTGACGGCGTTGTTTACGTTTTCTATTTTTTTAAACCATAGCTACAACACACGCTATTCGCCAGAGCTCCATGGTGATCTGAAACAAAATCGAGTAAACGCCAATCGCAGTGCGTGTTTGTACGCGGTTTGGCGTTTTCAGCTATTCCAAAACCCGAGTGCGTTTAATCGCAGTGCATGCTAAGCCTTATTCTTACCAGGCACTGCATAGCAAATAAAATACATGTTTTAATAAATAACTTCTATTTCAGTGACGTCATAGAATGCCTGCCATCAAACACAGATAAGTCAGCTGTTGTCAACTCCATCACTATTTCCCTGGGCCTCCTGAAGTACCGTCACGAATCAGTTCTCAACGCGATAGCGGAGTGGCTGCAGCAACACATACACATGTGCAGGGCCAGTGACGTAGCGTCTGCTGTCGTCACCCTCGCCACCGTGGACTATTTACCGCCCACCCCTGCCGCTGTAGTGCTGATCCAAGTTAGTTATGTTTTTAAATGGGGACATAAAGCAGATAACTTAGGATAAATGATTGAAGCTCAAGATTTGACTTGGCTAGTTTTCACATACAACATACATACATACATAAACTCACGCCATTATCCCATGGGGGTAGGCAGAAACTATAGAACGCCACAGGCTACGACCCTTACATACCCCTTTCGCTTCATCCACATTCATACATCTTGTCATACACGCACGCCGGTTGAGAGTACTACGCACCTGACCTTTGTGAAGAACATCACCAATAACATCGATGTATGTCTATCTAGGACGTCCTCTACCAGCGTTCATCCGCCTTATAAATTCCTTACAATTCCTTCCTAATCTCACATACAAGTTATCTTATATTTGGCTAATCAACGTATCTTCTTTATGTTATACTCAAGTTAAGTACAATATTATATTGTGAGATCAACATAATTATTTTACTCTTCTGAAATTTGGTTTGCTGGCAAAAACTAGCCAAGTCAAACTTGAGCTTCAAATTATCCTAAGTTATCTGCTTTGTGTAAACAAATCGCCTTTTCAAATTTAAGAAGTTATATTTTTAAATAGCAAACATTGTTGTAGCAGAAAAAACAAGAAATTGTGTTTTCATTTTATTTTAGGATGTTGTATGTTCTTATAAATAAATTTCAGGATTATCTACAGAACTTGGCACCCATTTAGATGTCAATTCTTTTGTCAGCGAAGTCGACAACCACGCTTATTCTTATTATTGAACTTGGCTCCCATTTTCACATTTATGCTTTTGATGGGATACAATATTAGTAGAACAAGAATTTCTGAAAACCCAGGTATCAAGGTCCAACGTGGGTTTCTACGAGGTCTTTGACCCTCGAAAAATGGTCACACCGAGATATACAAGGCATTGGTGTCGATTCTGCAAGGCATTGGTGTCGATTCTGCAAGGCATTGGTGTCGATTCTGTAGCATATTTTGACTTATACTAAACGCAACTGTCACTTTCTTTTTCTATTGAAACAGAAAGAGACAAGCACCCTTAGTTTATATTAGTTCTGTCAAAGTGCGCAACAGAATCGACACCAGTGACTCGTTACGTCGAGCTCCTGTGTATTTTGGCATTTTGCGGTTTCGATTGGGTCACGTCATTGAATCTTAGCGCAGATCTAGCAAGGCGCAACGCAGAGCATGTTTCACTGCTAAACTATTATCGACTTTATTAGCGTGTAAATAATATCGAAAATCACATTTCGCCTTTATTCGCTTCGATGCTCTGCTGAGAGACTAAGGTCCGTATTACAGAACATTCCTCAAGCCCAGTTTGATCTTTAATCAGTTGATCACTGTTTAGGTATAGAATCAGTACTGAAGGAACGGTCTTATTCCAGAACGGCAATCAATCTATACTCAGATGAAACGAGACTCAAATCGAGCCAATCGATTGGTTGATTACAGTTCAAATCACTGCTTGGGGTCGAACTAGAATAAAGTCAAACTCAGCTGAACTATGATCAATGAATCTATGCTTGAAGAATGTTCTAAAATTAAAAGTCGCCTCATAACTAGTTTTAAACAGAGATTAATGCTTGAGCTTCGTTCTGTAATACGGACCTAAGACTAGTAACGTTTATTGATTTTAGATACTACTAAACGCTAGTAAAGTCGATAATGGTTTGGCAATGAAAAATGCTGCGCTGCGTCCTGCCAAATCTGCGCCGGCCCTTACTGTGCCGTCAGCCACTGGCCGATGGCGCTCCGATGGCCGACACATGACGTCATTACTATTCAACTTACCTGTCTGACTAGGAACATTACCATTGTTTTGGGACCCCTGTGTGTATGTTGTTTTGCCTAGCTTCTTCCCAACTATCGTGAAGTCAGCTTCCAGTCTAACCAGATGCGGCTGAATACCAGTATTTTACACGGAGCGACTGCCATCAGACCTCCACAACCCAGTTCTTGGGTAGTGCCAATATCCTAAGGTTAGACCAGTTGTCAGACTTTCGAACTTCTGACTTCCCGTAACGACTGCCATAGGCATTCGTATGACACCCGGGACCGTCTGCTTAACGTGCTCTCCGAGGCACGGCTATGTCTATATATGGACTGCAAAAAGCTGTTTATACTGTGAGTCTTTTAGTAGAATATTAAATTGCACTGTGAATCTCGAACTGTCTACAGATCCGAAATTAACTAACCACTTTGTCTTGCAGAATGCTCTCTCCCTCAAAGAGGAGGAGATGGCCAAGTCCTCATCCTGGCTGGACCTGGTGTTCTCTCTTCTGACCCTGAACAAAGCTGAGAAGCATCATCTCACGTCTACACTGCAACCTGAATTCATTGACAAGTTACTTTCTGCTGGTGGTAAGAAACCATGTCTATTATAATCACCTCTTGTGGTATTATATTATACACTAGCGGCCCGTCCCGGCTTCGCATGGCTGGACATTTTCCCCGTTTTTGCAACATTTTTCATTTATGCTCTGCTTCTATTGGTCGTAGCGTGATGTTATATAGCCTATAACCTTCCTCGATAAATGGACTATCCAACACAAAAATATTTTTTCAATTCCAACCAGAAGTTTCTGAGATTAGTGCGTTCAAACAAACAAACTCTTCAGCTTTATAATATTAGTATAGATACATACTTATACTCAGTCCTGTAATCCCCGAAAGGATAAGCAGAGGTGTTCTCCTATTGCAGGAGTCTGTACACCCACGTTTCGCCTCTTGTATTAAGTCTCGTGGCGAGCCTATTGCCATTTTCCGGGCACAGTTCGTCGCCTCTCACGACTCTCTTTCTCGGCGACGGAGGGGAATTGTATTCTCATAGTCCGCGCACAAGTGCTAGTCATCTCCTCAGGTATGGGAGCGGCAGGAGGGGAGTGCGCGGTAGACAAGACAAAGAAAAAAGACAGAGCGCGTCTATTGTTTCGCACCCCCCTCCTGCCGCTCTCATACCTCAGGCGGCGACTACCACTTGCACACAGACTATAATCCGTCCCTGTACAGACAACGGATCACAGACTTCCAAATTCAAACCATGTTATCTATTACAGAGATCCCAATTCCCGCCCGTCGTAAGCTGATGATGATCGACGCCTACCTCAACCTCACCAGTCCAGGGTCCTCCCGCCTCGCCGAAGACATATCAGTGGGTGTACCAGTGGTCTACACAAAAGAGAAGTCCTTCTTTGTCCAGAGTATCATGGACACGTTCAAGAGTTTGGTGTCGGCTGAAGCGTTTTTGAAAAGAGAGTGTAATTCTGGAATGGGGTTCTTGTATGGTGAGTGATTTGAATTTTAAAAGACCTGTTCTTCTTCGGTTTCTGAAATTGTGTTTTAAAATGAGACCTTATATATCAAAACCGATCACATTGTAAAAAAATAAATATTAAAGAGCCTCCAAGAGAGACGGCAATTCAGTAACGTCCGGCGCACCCTTGCAGGTCAGCCCCTCTACCAAGTTTGCTGACTGGCAAATCTTTCCATCTCGGCATAAGCTTTTCTCATATAGCGTTTCGACAAGCCAGCTGCCAGAAATGGGTCACTTATGAAAATCACAGATCAGTCAGTCAGTCAGTCAGTTTCTCCTTATATAGATTTCTATCACATCAATCTTTGTATAAGCGATAGGATCTATGAAATATTAACATATCAGTACCTGGATGACCGGGCCTTGCTCGGTTTTTTTTTTTGGTAAATCGTGTTTTTTGGAAAGAAAAAAAAGGGGAAATAGAAAAAGAAGGAACTTGAAAACAAAAACGGAAAAAAATAATCGTTTGGATACGAACCGAGATTTCTGGTTTCGGGACCGCCCTATTTCCCACCTGAGCTATTACAACCTTGAAAATGGTGGTGAAATTTACATTCATATTCTAATGTTATTGTAGCAGTTTTTCATTGCCTGAAAACACGGATAAAACGACGTTTTCTAAAAATGAAACCTAGCTAGATCGATTTATCGCCCCCGAAAGCCCATGCATACTAAATTTCATGAAAATCGTTGGAGCCGTTTCCGAAATTCAGATTATATATATACAAGAATTGCTCGTTTAAAAGTATAAGATATATTTATTTACAGATGCGGAATTTGCAGTAGACGCTAAATGCCACCCTGTACCTTTAGAGAAAGCTGAAAATAACAAAAGGTATGGCACTTCTCTATATTAATATCTTGACTAAACGTCGCAAGTTATCTCCTTATTGATTTAGTGATCATCCCAGATCTTCTGCGTAACCCTTTAGGATATACCAAAGTGATGTACAGACAGACTGTACGGTCGCATCAACCGTACATTTACTTTGCGAACGCAGCAACCTACTTGGATGTCGTGCGTCACAAATAGTATGCTATAATTATAACGTTTTAAGTAATGCACATAGTCAGACAATAGATGTGGAACTAACCACTTGTCAAAAGAAATAATCACTACCACTTTAAATTGTTAACCTTCTACATTTGAATATAACTTTAAACGCAACTTGTGGTTCTTTTTGTGTACTCCGTAACTAAACCAATATTAACAAAGTGATAATGTACGGTGTCTACAACCATCCGCTCCTACACAGACAGACTTCGAAGTCTCATCGTTATGGTTCCATTATGATCTTTTAGATACGGAATTCTCATTGGCGTTGCGGTATCATAGATGTGCAGGTTACGTTGTTATCTAGTTTTTAAAACAATAATGTTACTTCCAGCGTGTTCCGGATAGCTGTATTAGGTTTGGACTATCACGACATGACGCGAAAGTCTGCAGTACCACTCGGAATCAACCAGCTCTACGCTAGGTTACTCGAACTTAAGGTCAGTTAATGATGACATCCTATTATACAGCGCTGGCTTTTGCTATCCAGGCGCCCCGGGCGAGATATTTATTTTCAACCGATTAATTCGTGGGTTAAGGCGCCGCACTAGCGCGTGGCGCCCCTTTGACCTTCGCGCGATGGCGCCCCGGCCGGTCGGCCAGTGCGCCCGCCTTTAAAGCCGGCGCTGTTGTTGTTATTATATCATAAATATGTACTATAAGTGTCATAGGGGTATATTTTTTTGGAAGCAAAATCAACTTCACTCATTTCTTATTTACTTGATTATTCAAGTAAATATTCAATAAAATATAATTAAAGTACCGTAGATTAAAATAAGCCTTTTTGTTATCATGATAACAAAAAGGCTTATTTTAATCGGTACTTTAATTATATTTTCAACTAGCTTTTCCTGCGACTTCGTCTGTATAGAAGTCGGATGGTGTTTTTTTTTTGCGCGGAGCCCTAATTCTTTTTCTAAAATAAAAGTAGCATAAGTTAGTCCTTATTAGTACCATCAGCTATGTGTTAGTGAAAGTCCTGTCAAAATCGGTCCAGTCGTTTCCGAGATTTAAATTATATTTTCTGACACTTTAATTATATATTCCAGGGTTTCAAAGTACTCCAGATTCCATACACAGAATTCAATCCTAAAGACAAGCTGGTGACCAGAGTGAAATACATTGAAATGAGATTGAAAGAGATCGTCAGCAGTCACGCGCAGGCGTAGATATTACTGTAGATATTATAACATATTGTTTAATGTATGTATGTGGCGTTGATGTTCAGGAAAATAGTGTTGAGAAAATACGTAGGTACTGTACATGTGTTGTTTATCGATGAACAATATGTGCGTCAGTACTTCTTAAAGGTATTAAAAGGGATCCTAGTAACACTAGAATCGTTCTGCCTCGCGATATGGACATTTTAATAATTATTTTAGCGAAATACCACGTGATCTTGAGTCTTCATGATGGTCCGGTTACACGTTCAATTTTATTTGCGCTAATTCTAATTTGCACAATTAA
Organism: Amphipyra berbera; assembly: GCA_910594945.2. Taxonomy (NCBI): domain Eukaryota; kingdom Metazoa; phylum Arthropoda; class Insecta; order Lepidoptera; family Noctuidae; genus Amphipyra; species Amphipyra berbera. The sequence goes on along the minus strand of OU343128.1, from coordinate 14,048,910 downwards.
GCATGTACGTTAAGACAGCTAAACCACAAAACAGATGGGTACAGAAGACAATCACATGTACGTACTTCACTTTTCATACCTACGCTCGGCGGTCGCTCAATCTATATATCTATCTCTCTCAAGCGCATGGCACTCGCGCTCGCACTCACTCGCACTCTGGTCCCAAACGGTCCGAGGTATCGTGTCCGTGAGCAGTGTCTATGTGTGCGTTGCTCGAGCGCACTTGTATGTAGATTGACTTCTGTACCTATCTATTTTGTGGCTAAACGGTATACTGCGCAATGTCATTAATACCGAACTACAGTTTTTAACCAAGCAAACAAGTAGCTGTCGTGTGGACGCCGTACAGTGCACCGAGTTATTTGCACATGTAAGTTGCTGCGTGTCGCCGGCTAAAAGTTTCTAATTCAAACTACTCGGGTTGTTGGCTAGTGATGTGTAGGACTGAGTTAAAGAAAATGTAACAACACTAGATACCCAAATCGAATTGCCTCAAGGCAGCGAGATATATGCTCGCACAAGTTGTACCCAACGCCACGCTTTGGGGACCGCTGTTGCGTAAGCGCAGCCTTAGGGCCTGCGCCCACTGGCGGCATGACATGGCAAAGGATTTTTAAGCTAAAATAATTTTAAACCTTTATGTTGATACCATTAGCACTCATATTTGGTTAGCATACCGCGGGATGCTTTGACGTACCGCGGGATGCTTCGGCACGGTAAATACGAGTCCTAAAGGGTATTACAATAAGGATTAAGTTATTTGTGTTTAAAAAAATATTTGCAATCCCGTGCCGCCTCTTGATGCAGGCCCTTAAGCGCTAACTCCACTAGTTGCACAAGGTATTCCACTCCATTGCTGGCTTAGTTCGTAAAACTTGCAGAAGTCGACTTGTTGCGGGTGTGTCCATAGTGTGCAAGTCAACTTGCGCAACAAAAGATGCTAGTGGAGTTTGCGCATAACAATTTCATTGAAAATCTGCTAATACATTACATCCTGTGTTAAAACTATGTATAATATTTTGTTACGTTATTTTTTTTGTAAATCTTACATGATGAATAATTTTATTTACAATGCCCTGTTATATTATGAGATTCTCTACTGCAATGGCCTTCTTAAAAAGATTATAAGTCCCTTAACTTAAGGTTTGTACGGATAAGTTCTTAAGCGACAGATACTAGCAACTTTTACTGGGTAAGTTGACTTTCAGGCTTACACACCGGCAGCAAGTCGGCTTCTGCAAATTCTATGAACTAAGCGAACAATGGAATGCAATAACATGCAACGTAAAACTTAACTTGCAAGTCGATTTCGACAAACGCAAAAAAAATTTTCATTGTCTCTTTCATTTTCTTAGAAGTAAAAAGAGACAGCGACAGTAACAGAGCGTTTATAGATAAGGGCCAAGCCACATCTGACGGAAATAATACATAATTCCATACAAACATCTCATACCGTACACATTTGACCGAAGATGCGTTACTAAAATTCCTTGAGTAAATTACGTGACGGAAGATTGGCGACGTATCTTCCATCAGATGTGGCTTAGCCCTAAGGGTTACATTTCTCTAATACTCAGATCAGTAAGAATATTCTTCCCAGATATTTTTATTCAAATCAGATGGTTATTAGAAATGTCTAATATTTTTCACATACGTTTAGGAAATAATTTTAAAATATCTAGTTGATTGTTACGGTGACATAACTACGGTTACCATGCGTATTCGTATTAATGTAATTTATTAGTTAAATTTTATGAGTGGGAATACAATGAAACGTTGTGTCGAATGTTGGCTGACCAATGGTGACGATTCTGGAGAGCAGCGTACACACTTAGCCAACAATCGTATATTATTGAATTTGATCACACTTTGTATTCAACGAATACGGTAGTTGACTACTTTATTAGGAAAAATTTAATTTATTTTTTATTGTATCAAAAAAAGTAGAAAGAAAAAAATTGGTTGTCTGTAAAGTAGGTTTACGGACGATGGTTTAACGTGACAACGTCATAACAAAACATCGTGCCTCTCTATTGCTTATTCCGCGCTCTCGCTCGCACGCTCGCCTCAGACGGAACGTGACTATGAGTCACGCTTTTTCGTGCATGCTGCCGGCGTTCATCGTAAAAATAAATAAAATCAATCTAAAAATGTAGGAGATGCACTTTTTTAAGTCGTTGAATGGAGCATTTTCTATCCTTGTCGCACGAAACGGACATTATACAGAGTAATGTCATGTTACTGTGAAGTTTTTGAATAATGACGTCATCGTGCAATAGTGCGGTCTCTGTCTTATTAACAGTTTTAAATCGTTTATTATTTGGGCATTTTATTATATATTTCATTGTTGCCTATGTTTTTAGTACTTAAAAAGATCCGAGACAATTAATAATAAAAATATTGTCAACTATTCAATTCGGTTTCTTTAGATTTTAGCCGGTATCGAGCCCCGTTCGTTGGCTAGGCGTGTACGCAGCATAAGACACCGACTAAATAAAACTGAAAATATTATTATATTCTATCATATCTGTAACGACCGTTAGGCCCAGCGTAGGGCGTCTGCCACCCTCCTTTACACCGTCTCTTACTTTTTTTGCCTGTTAGTAAGAGATAACAATCCTTTAAATTCAATTTAATCGATTCCTTATACAAGGTTAGTCGGAAAGGGGGTACTAAGCCGAAAGGGTATTAAAGTACCCATAATAATGGATAACTTTTGTTCTACAACTTTCCCCAAAAGTCATTAGTAAAGAAAGATTTCGTAAAAAAATACGCTAAATTCTATCCTCAGCTGTGTTTACATTTTAGGTCATATTTGGGGTCACGGATTAGAAGCTCCATTTTCTGAATTCGTATCTAAAGCAGGGATGAAGATTTTTTGAAAAAACAAAAATAAAAATCATTTTGTTTGAAAAAAAAAGAAACGAATATTGATATTTTAACACTTTCTTTAAAACAATCATCAGTGATACATTAAGTGGCCCGCGGCTTAGTACCCTCTTTCCGACTAACCTTGTATAATCAGCACTAATGCTAATGAATGATGTCCATGGCTACAGTAGGTATGTACTTATTTTTATGAACCTCTACCTGAGCATTGAATGTAATTATATTGGCATTGGCCAGCCAATGTTTGTTGAGATGTTATGATTTTTGTGTACAAATATTACAATACTATTTAATCTAGTACTGTTTAATTAATTTATTTATTTTATATTCTTTGATTTGATCGCGTTTGAAGCTAGACGCATCTGTTGATAAGCGCAGACGGTCTAACGGGGTGTCCTGCGTAAGCGACAAACGCGACGTGGTGCGATGCGACGCGCCACGACGTGTAACAAATACGCGTTACGTCGCGTCTCGCTACATAGGCCGCTAGTAGGGAATGCCGTTGTCTTGACCGCGTTTGTCGCGTTCGTCGCTTACGCAGGACACCCCGTAAGATGGAGCACACGAATCCAAATAACAGAGATATAGAGGGATTGCTCTATACCCCTCTGGCTCTCACATACACACGACGAAACACAGTAAACTGCTTGGTCGACTTTAATGTGAGGGTGGTAGCTGGCCAGGCGGACCGTATAGATCCTACCACCAAGCGTGCTGGGTTTTGTTGAATCTTACAACACGCGTCTATTCCCAGCGTGCGGTGAGGAAGTTTTATATTCTATGGATGATGATAATATTGAAAGTAAGTGATCTTCGATGGCTTTAGCATTTTAAATAATGTATGTTTAAAGAAATAGTTATTTTTTACCATTCTTGGTTTGCTGTTAATATTAAAACTAAAAGGTATTATTGCAACTAAAACAAATATCAACTTTAACATCATATATAAACTAAGTTGATTTCAGAATGAGAAACACTATTGAAAACGTTATATAAAAATTTTGATTGCAATAGAAACTGAATTATGCACAATGGAATTAAGGTTTCTTATCCCAAAGCATAATTATTCTGAAATGGGAATAGCTGATGTTCTTTATCGCGGCTAACGGAGGTCATCAAGTCGGACTCCAGACCGCGGAACACTATTAAAGTTTTCTGTGAAAAAAGTTCTCAAATATAATACACAGTTGATTAAATGAGGTCGGGCAGTGTTACTGGGTTTTTCCGTGTGGAATTCCTCAGTAGCAGCCCGGAGTCTGGATTTGTGCCCGGTTAATGCTCGCCCCCCTATTACATGGGACTTAAACATAGCTGGCAAAATGAGGGTTTTACAGTTTACTATACACCTCTGCCGAACCTTTCGGGGAATACTCTTGGAACCGCTCTCACGTTGTATGACTCAGGACAACAGGACTATACTATGCGTGCCAAATAAGAATAGCACTGTCAAGACGCCATTTTGTTCCGCAATACTCGTGAACTTCATTACCAAAGTGTAAGGTGTGCAAAAAAGCAAACAAAGAAATTATATTCAGTTAAATTATTTTTGTTCACTTTTTTGGTATTTCTTATCAATTTTACGACAAATAAAATTACACAGTAATTATATTATTATTATGGCGACATATTAGGGTGACCAGTGGCATTTCGTGAAGTTAACTATAGGTATATATTGATTCATTTCTTTAATGAATACTGTTTCCAAATATTATTAAATTATCCAAAATTATCAATTTATGGAATTCAATAAATAACATTTTATAAAAATGAATGTAAATAATAATGAAAACTAAAAATAAAAAAAATATAACTTTTTTTTTTCATAGTATTTTTTTGCTGGCAGTACCAATTTGACAGCTATCGTGTGAAGTTGTAACAAGCGCGATCCTATTCTATTTGGCACGCATAGCAGTTTCTGACAATGATAATACCTATTTTAATTACATAACAATATTGTACGTAGAATTGAGTCCTCTGGAAAACGAAGACCGTGTTTTATTTGTCAAAGAATATTTGTATAAATTATGCTGTTGAAAAATGTGTGATTGTGTGCGTGAGACTGTAGATACGGCTGTTAATATTATTTAAATAAAACAGAACAAAAAAGCTTACATTTATTTTTATTATAATTATATCACATTTTCTCTTACGGTTCTTATAAAGGCGGTAACAGACTGACTTCATCGCACGTTTGCAGTCGACGAGCTCACTGCACTCGACCGCATCATTAACTCCATCTGAGTGAGCCCGAATGTCCCATTGAAGTCGTCTGTTAGTGCCCTAAATATTATTGCTAAGTACTATGCAATCCAAATGAGAATGAACAGGATCGTCCTTTTGCAATGTTATGACATTTTGGGTGTCAAACTTCGTCCTGAACGCGAAATTTTTCTTTCAAGTTTTTTAGATTTATTTGTTTGTTGTTTGAAAAAAAAGCAGTTAAATGTGTAGTTTTAAAAGGTATACAAATAGGTACACACATAAATAAAATGAAATATTTTGTATGCGCAATTAATAAAATTATCAACAATGTCTTACTACACGGGCGACTTAACACCTGGCTCGAACTACGTCGATGTAAAGTACAGTTGGCAAAAAAGTTTTGGTTTCCATTTCATATTCTTTTACGAAAATAATTTATATTTATATTTTTTTTAAGTAACATTTAACATATTATTATTTCGAATACATAAATCGGTAGTAGGTAACATAGAATTGGATAAAACTCAACAAAAATCTTATAACAAATAACAGCAAAAGAATAACTCGAAAATTCTAAAGTGCAGGGACACGTGCAACGATAACTGTGATTATGCTATCGCTACTGGCCTCGCACGGCGATGGTGGGGTCCCACGGGGAAAGCGGGAGGGGTGTCGAATTACGAGGCAGGTAACAAGTTAAGTCGCCCGTGTAGTACTTAGATGTTCATAATATAGGCAAGTGAAATATTTAAAATTATCTAATCAATTTCGTGGGCCGACCTATAGGTTCCACCTTAAAGTGAAAATAATAGTGAATAATTAAAAATTCTAATCATATTTGGATCGCATAGTAGGTAACCTAAGTTTTACATGTTTGCCATAACATGAAATTGGTTAAATTTACCATGATTCTAAATAATGTTTCCGTGTTGACTTGCATTTCGCTGCTACAGTACCATTGATGACGTCGCTGGGCCATAACATCAACCTATTCTTAACATTTATATATGGTGGATGGCAATAAAGGCATCGCCGCAAAAAACAAAAGTGTATCAATATTGCCTTTAATTATAAAATCCGACGCTCGGGTATTCTCGGGCATGCGCGAGGAAACGGTTGAGGTCTGCGTCGGATTTTATACTTAAATAGCGACCCGCCCCGGCTTCGCACGGGTGCAATGTAGATACTAATGTGGGGCATATAAACCTTCCTCTTGAATCACTCTATCTATTGCTGAAAACTGCATGAAAATCCGTTGCGTAGTTTAAAAGATCTAAGCGTACAGACAGCGGGAGCGACTTTGTTTTATACTATGTAAAGAAGACTATACTGATACAGTTTTTTATCCAGTGACATTAAAAAAGTGCGCGAGGAAACTGACCCTGAGAAGCATGTCACATCAAATGCGAGCGCTTGCTCGCCGTCGACATGACCCGCTCGCGCCCCGCGTTTTGTGTGGCGAGCCCTTAACACAGGGTGTAAACGAAATCATGTAATTCCTTCAAACCTCGTGATGTACTGCTGACAGATTAACCCTGCAAGGCATACAATTGGACCCAATCAAAAAAAATACAAGAAGTTTTCTTAACGTGAGGCATTTTAGCGCCCCGAGCTAATTGCGCGGTATCACAAAACAGATATGTACAGAACTCTATCACATGTATGTACTTCACTTTTCATACCTACGCTCGGCGGTCGCTCGATCTATATATCTATCTCTCTCAAGCGCATGGCACTCGCGCTCGCACTCACCCGCACTCTAGTCCAAAACAGTCCGAGTTATCGTGTCCGTGAGCAGTGTCTACGTGTGCGTTGCTCGAGCGCACTTGTATGTAGATTGACTTCTGTACCTATTTATTTTGTGGCGGTATCGCTCCGCGCGCTGTCATTTAACTAGGGGCGCTAAAATGTCTCACTTTAAGAACACATGTTTACTTCTTGTAATCTTTTTTTATTGAATCTATGTCAGCAGTACTCACGAGGTTTGAAGGAATTACATGATTTCGTTTACACCCTGTATAAGCTTGAGTTCTAAAGGTACTTATTCTAATACTTTACATTTTACAATAGACTTTCTTAACGAAATCAATTTTCAATCATGTTGTGTATCGTCGCTGCGCCTGCAAAATCAGCTATGAATTTTTTTTTTTGAAAAATCGGATTTTCATCCTATATTATAATATTTCTCAAGCCACGTGCACCTGTAAACTCCGTTTTCTAATATTGCTATCTTATTAACCAAATAAATTATTAGAAAACGGATTTGACAGGTGCACGTTGGCTTGAGAAATATTATAAAATAGCAACAAAGAGATTTAAAAAAAAATCTGCGGATTTTGCAGGCCACAGCGGCGGTATAGATCACCTTATTCTCAACATTATTAAATTATTGCCACACGCCGTTCAATAACAATTGATAACAATAGATTCCAAAAATCGATTTTTCTATTACATACATTATAATTAAAACATTTTTTATCGGGTCTTTATACCGTGCGATAATAATCTGAAACAATAATATTATTGTAATTAAGTCAAAACTGCACTTTTATGATAAAAACAATTAATTTCATTTTTGATACCGTCGCTGTGCAGTGAAAACCTCGTAAGTGCAATGAACGTAATTTTACAGGACATAATAACTGCCAGTTAAAAAAAAGTATGAAGTGTAGATAACCTTACAAGGTTCTTCTGTTTTATTATCTATTTCATCTTAGAGCTGTGCACGTTCGTTCTACATATGCATTACAAGGTTTTTTACCCAACAAATGAATAATAAAAAATAAAAATGAATTTGTGCTTTACGAGGTTTTCACCGCCCCGCGGCGATATGTGAAATTTATTACATGCTGAGTGAAAGATTGTACGTTGGTCTCAATTGCTTCTTGCGCCAATAGGAAATGTCTAATATAACAAATTATTAGTAGGTACTGCAGTTGACAAACTGTGGCTTGAAACCTCAAAACCATCGATAGTTATGGGACATAGCTTATAATCAACTCATTATTGTCCCATTGCTGCGCACGGGCCTCTTCTCAGAATGAGAAGGGTTTAGGCCTTAGTCCACCATATTGGACTGTTGCTGGTTGGCGGACAACACACTATCGAGAGCGTATTAAAGCCAAATAGGTGATCAGGCTTTTTAAAAATATTGCTTAAATAAATGAAAATACATAACTTATTTAGCCTATTATTGTCCCACTGCTGGGCACGGGCCTCTCGGGTTTAGGCCTTAGTCTACCACGCTGGCCTGTTGCTGGTTGGCAGACCACACATCGAGAACTTTATCGAACCCTCTCAGGTGTGCAGGTTTCCTCACGATGTTTTCCTTCACCGTTAACGCAAGTGATAATTAAATTCTGATCCGCACATGAATTCGAAAAACATAGGTATGGGCCGGGGTCGTACTCAGACCCTCCTGCATGGAAGGAAGGGTTCAACCGCTAGGCTTGCTTACTGCTTGGTTGCGGTGCATGCTTTTGCGAATCCCGCGACCCCGGCCGACGGTCAGGAGGAGGAACACCGTTGGTTTTTAGCCGGTAAGAGTCTCTGCAGACTCCCTTGCCTTTCTCGGGCGAGGGAAACCCGTGAGGATTTTCCAAAAATGAAAAAAAAGGCTACATCTGCTTAAAAAAACTTATTAAGTCTCCATAAAAGCTTACAAACTGAAATTGATAAAATAAAATGTCTAAAATCTACTTACGTGCCAAAATTCCTAAAGAAATCTGTTACCGTTTTGACGATATCTCCAAAGAATACCACGATCTGGGGCGTCTGCACCTTGGTTTCCGCCGGCATGAACACCAAGTGGTGGTTCAGCCTCTGAAGACTCCTGAAGTTGTGACGACCAACACCCACTTTGCCGAACATACGGTACTAGAGCGAGGAAAAAAAGCTACGTTATTTTGGAAAAAAAACTGCCTTGTCGGTCTAGTGGTCCTGGGTTCGATCCCCAGGTCGGACAGTGTTATTGGGTTTTTCCGTGTAGAATTCCTCAGTAGCAGCCCGGAGTTTGTGTCCGGTTGATGGCAATATGCTCGCCCCCTATTACATGGGACTTAAACATAACAGCGAAATGAGAGTTTGCATTTTTCGAAAAGTTCTGAATCATGGGGTTTGTGACTTGTCACCAAGATTTATGCGTAAGAAATTATAAGGAACCTTAACCTTTTGAACGCCTACGACGTCTACAGCCGTCAAAAAACCGATTTCAACAAAACGAAAAAGTAATAAAATAATTACCATATTATAAAAGTGACAGATTCAGAAGCCGGTGCTAATCAACGCTGAACCAAATTAAAGGCACCGACTTCTGAATCTGTCACTTTTATAATGTGGTAATTATTTTATTACTTTTTCGTTTTGTTGAAGTCGGTTTTATTTTTGTTAAAATGTTTTTTATTTCATTCATTTTAGTGGCCTTAATTAAAAAATGGTTGGACCTGAGACGCTGCTCGTACACATAATCACATCATCACATTATGCGTACTGTTCGTCATTGAGGAGTTCCATTGTTTATCTCCGAAGTTCTTTAACAGATCTTCACCAAATTTAAATGGGACCATTTCGAAAGAATACTCTTTCAAACAAAAGAAGAATTTTTCAAATCGGTTCATAAATGAGGGTGTACGGCGGTAACAAACATTAAAAAAAAAAAAAAAAAAAAACATACAGACGAATTGAGAACCTCCTCCGTTTTTTGGAAGTCGGTTAAAAATTACAATGAATTTGTAACGTGGCGTGAAGGGAAGTGCTCCTACGTTTATAGCGTGGCTTTCAAAGGGTTTAATTTATGTCCACTTTACATATTGGTACACTTTCGCGTCCATCTTGCGTCTTCCTGAACGCATGCGCAGGTGTAGCTCAATGGCGCATGCGTCAAAACTAATTGATCGCCAGGGCAAGTCTCTGATTACCCGCCGCCCGACCAGTAACAGGCCCGAGAAGGCGGCGCGCCGTGTTCCGTGCGCGCTTCTCAGGAGGACGTGGGGCCCCACAGAGGAGAGCTCCGCCATGGGTTGGCGGACCGGGACCTGCCGGGGTTGCGGTGCATGCTTTTGCGAATCCCGCGACCCTGGCCGAAAGGTCAGGAGGAGGAACACCGTTGATTTTTAGCCGGTACGATTCCGGCAGATCCCCTTCCCCGGGCGAGGGACATCCATGAGGATTTTCCAAGTTCCAAGTTTTGACGATTTTTCCGGGGCTAGTGGATGGTGCAGACGATGAGCTGCACGCTTCATTAGGCATTGTTGACTGAGTTACCTGAGAATCCGTCAAGAAGATCGGACGATCCAAGATGATCCAGATGACGACTTCATTACATTCAGGCGACGTCAGCGAACCAGAGTAAGTGTAGTAGGTCTCCAGGTCAGGACTCATCAGTTTTCTGGTGAAAATAGCTTCGATTTTGTTAAAGAAACGATACCTTGACGCTTCAGCAGCTGTTGTGTGGTGTTTAATAAATTGCTTTTTTTATGTAAAAAAGTTGGCAAACAAGCCAAGGACCCGCCTAACCCGTTGTCCTAGGTGAACGATAAACGCGGTAATGCGACGCGACGCGAAAATATCAAATAGTCGTTGTATGTACTTGTGGCCTGCGTCGACTACGCAGTTTGTCGTTCACCTAGGACAACGGGTAATGGAAAGTGGTTTCCACCTATATACAGCTACAAAACCAAGAGAATTGTTGATGCGTTGCAAACATTAGAAACAAAGTTGGAAAGTCTCATGTGCCTGCAATTTCACCAGCACCCATACCCTTCAAACCGGAACATAGAAATGCTGCTTGGCGGAAAAAAATGGCATGGTGCGGACGAGCTCTTGGAGCTCACGTGGAGCTCTCCTACTATAAAATACTACGCTCAACGTCCAGCTGGACGAGTCGCTGCTAAAGCTGCTGATACTGCATGCAAGTGGGATCGCTTGCAGACTCTAATCCGGCTCGAAGAACCATGTTTAACCTTTTAACCGCTTGATTCGCATTTCTGCGACAAATATTTCCGTGCCCCTACCGCGCGTGTCGTATTTTTGCGATAGAGAACATGCATGGTTTTTTTGTTCTATTTTCGTCCTATGAACTGCGTGGTTCAATTAAAACGATTATTCAATAGAGATATGATTTACAACAATTACTTAAAATTGTTTCATAGCTCTAATAATGAAAAAGCTTAATATTATATTTATTGTAGGTATTATTTTATCGATTCGTAGTCGCGCACTAAGGGCACGGCAATTGATATTTAGCCACGCGCTTAAAAGGTTAAAGTGTAAATGATGTGTAGGCGGTAAAAATGATAAAAAGCCCCCGTGAAATAATAAAACGTGTATTTTCATTTATAATTCAACATGCTATAGGTTTTTGCGATCTATTTCCGTCCCACCCCTTAGCGAAATCGTACTTTCGTATTTCCCTGTTTCCTTCTTAAAATCTGGACCGATTTTAATTATTTTTTTCTGTAATAATTTAAAAAAGACTGGTTATGTCTGTATGTTTTTCTTTTATTTTTTATATTCGTCAAATTTGTTTGCCAGATGTTTGAAAACGGTGGTAAAACCAGTCGATTTTTGTAAATAGGTAAACGTTTTTAGTTCTTTTAATAATATTAATTTATTGACAAAAACAAAACATAGGGACATAGTGGTGGTAGATATATATTATATGGTAAAGAATATTTGCTCTAATGACATTATGCAAGGAGGAAACTGAGGAATACGTTTGTATGGACTAAATGCCGACCGCATTTCCTCTTAAGCTCCGAGTCTCCATTAACGTAGCCTAATAATATAATATGATAAGGAAGACAGTAATTGCCTAAATATTGGGCAATTACTCACGTAGTCATTCTTAACTCCTTCCTAATTTCGGCCAATTAACTATCTTCAACTTTTTAACAGTAATTGCAAACGTACTTATGCTCGTTAAAAAAACGTGTTGGTAATCCCTGATAACTTGACGTTGAATTAATAATAAGTGCTAAGGTATACTGACGTCATATCGAGGAGCACTCCGCTGATTCTGTCGCCGGTGTTCATGAGCTTGGGTATGTGCTGCATGATCTCCGACGCCTCTTGTTCGTAGTCTTCCAGTTCTGCTTGTACCTGTACACATTTGAATTCGTTATGTTCTGCCTAGACTTTTCCCAACGATGTTGGGTCAGCTTCCAGTCTTATCAGATACGACTGACTACCAGTATTTTACACAGAGCGCCTGCCATCAAACATCCGCAACCCATTTACAGGGCAATGACGATATCCTAAGGCAGACTCGGGCTTCTGAATTCCCGTAAAGATTGTCGTAGGTATTAGTATGACACCTGGGACCGACTGCACAAAACAGATAGGTACAGAAGTCAATCTACATACAAGTGCGCTCGAGCAACGCACACATAGACACTGCTTACGGACACGATATCTCTATTCTAGAAGGTACGGCAAACCATCGATGGATAAGTTATTGGTTCGGCGATAGCCTTTTTTTTTATTATTTTTCCGTTGGAAAATCCTCATGGATATCCCTCGCCCGGGGGAAGGCGAGGGGGTCTGCCGGACTCTTACCGACTAAAAACCAACGGTGTTCCTTCTCCTGACCGTTCGGCCGGGGTCGCGGGATTCGCAAAAGCATGCACCGCCAGACCGAATTTTGATGTGTTTGCTGATGAATGGAAGGTGATTTTATCGGAATGCCTGGAGTACTGCGAGAGGAATGTATCACGAACGTTTTGAATTCTCTTTTTAGTTATTTTATGTTATAAAAATAAATAAATACATTTATGACTGAATTGTGATCTGTTTGCGGATGAATGGAAGAATAAATTGTCAGGTGCATTGTGAGGGCTGTGTGAAAGAGGTGTCTCATATTGTTATATATTTTTTTTAAATCATTTGTTTTCGTTCCATTGTTTTGTATGCATATTCTTCCATTCCTGTTCTTTTTTCTATCTTTAATTATTGTAATTGGTCTAAGACCGTTTTAATTAAAGTAAAATAAATAAATAAAATCCTGGTAAAGGTAAGTGTTCACAGCTCCGCATCGGACGGATCGTATCAAACCTTACGAACGGATCCGTAAACAGTAGCGTCCATAGTATTCGCAGGATTCGGAATGCCGACGCGATACCGGCATTGCAAATAACCCGATGCGCGCAGTTCGATCGATGCCGATTTGTGAACGCTCTCTAAAGACGAACCATACAAAGAATAGTGTAACGAACGATGCGTACCTATAAACGCTTACCTTAAATATACGAAATAGTTACCTATTGTATTATTAATTCTAAAAAAATACGACTTACTTAATAAAAAACCTTAGGTATTTAAAAAGAAATTATAACCTTACACAATTGCGCTGATAAAGGTAAAAAGAACGTGTCAAGGTCATTGTAATGCAATCGAAAGCAACAAATATTGATTACTGTGTTAATTTCTTACATTCTTGCACTTTTTGATGAAATAACAATGATAAAAACTTAATTAAACAAGCTGATTGTCGTTTCGCGCATGTTTTATTGTTGACTTAACAAATTGGCACACAGGCATTTGGGTAGTTGTTTTTTTTTCCTAATTGTCACGAAACTTTTACAAAAAACATAGGCAACAACGGAAAAACTAATGAAATATATAATAAAACTAACGACCCGTCCCAGCTCCGCACGGGTGCAATGTGGGGCATATAAATCTTCCTCTTGAGTCACTCTATCTATTGCTGAAAACTACATTAAAATCCGTTGCGTAGTTTAAAAGATCTAAGCGTACAGACAGCGGGAGCGACTTTGTTTTATACTATGTGAAAAAGATGCTCAAGTTATAAGTGATTTAAAATTGTTAACTAGACAGAGACCGCACTATTGAACAATCGTTTCCTTTCTATACCATTTTTGATGTATAATATTAAATTCTTCCTAATTTTTTAAAGTACCAAGTTAACTACCGAATTGGTATTTCACAAAAAATCGGAATCACGAAGATTGCCGAGGCACATAACTTATTTCTTAAGGATGAATTCTATCGAACGGCTCTCATCGCATCGGATCGGAACGGTTCTTACAATCTTTAAACGATATTAAATCGTGTACACAGTATTTAAAGTCTATATTATCAAGCTTGACCGCGGGCGTCTTCCGCGACACGCGATCGTAGCCGAAAGTATGCTGCGACGCGCGATCGGCTCCATACGGCTCGGTTCGCATGTCGTCGTATCCGATCGGATCCTTTCGGCTGTCAACACGGTAGGAATGAAACTAGGCGCAGAAACGGATACGTTCGTAAGTGACGGTACGGAACCGATTGTATGCGTCGACATCCTACCGGAAGCGATCGGCTGTCGCCGCATCCATTCGTATCTTTTCCGATCCGATACGAGGCAAGCCGTTTGGTGGAAATCATCCCTTAGTAGGTACTGCATTTATAACCCAGTCAAAGCCAGGTGTCATGACTTACATTGCCAAATACAGAGACGATAGCAAGTCCATTTCTCTTGCCCAAAGCTTCGTATATCGACAGGTCAGCTCTCACGTGCACGAAATGTAGCTCCATCGGGTATCTGAAACATTCATAGCATTTCAAAATGGGAAGGCGAATGAGACTAGAAACAACATAACATCACGCTTGTGTTCCCCGAAGGGTTGGGCAGAGGTGTATAGTAACACCCTCATTTCGCTGTTATGTTTAAGTCCCATGTAATAGGGGACGAACCTATTGCCATCGATCGGGAACAAATCCAAACTCCGAGCTGCTACTGAGGAATTCCACACGAAATAACCCAATAACACTTTGTCCGTCCTGGGGTTTGAACCCAGGACCTCACGATGAACAGTCGCGCTTGCCACCACTAGACCGTTTTATTTTGCGTAAAACCGGACAACAACACGGTTTAAGATATTTAATACAACTTGGTGTGACTTACTTGACGCCATTGATGGAGTGTTCCGACAGCCAGTGGAAGTGTAGCTGTTCCAATCTGTACAGGTACTTGAGAGGTCCTCCTGTGAGGACGGGGTGGATCGCCTCCTCGCCCTCCGAACTGAATTGTACTGCGTGGAGTAAGCAAAAATATTAAGGCTTCATTTACGAAATGTTAAACGGTGAACGTGAATTGCCCTATCATATGTGCGGACAGGAACTGCATTTACTCTTACTATGCCGGACTCTTACCGGCTAAAAACCCACGGTGTTCCTCCTCCTGACCGTTGGCCGGGGGCGCGGGGTTTGCAAATGCAGGCACCGCAACCCCGGCAATACTGTGTCCCTGCCCTCATCAGGTCATCGATTCATTATAATTACGTATTTCTAAATTTCTAGATTTGCTCATTTACTAATTATTAAATGACGCACGACACCCTTTACACGACAACATCTTTGTGCCGCAAAGACTGAAAAGGGGCTACAGTTTTTTAAAATGTGTTTTCCCACTCACTAGCAAACAGTTTCGACGCAGGTTAAAGCTGTGGCGTGATAGTGCTTTTCTACCCATCCCATTTGTCCTACCTGCTCAAAACCTGGACATGAGTTGCCTTGGTTAACCTGGAAGTCTTTAAACACACTCCGGACCCAGGTTAGTCGAAGCAAAGAAAACCTGCTCAGGTGGAGATTCATAGACTATTCCAGCTTGGAGTGTCAATATGGTGCTGTTCCACAAACGGTGGGACACCTGATATCATGCCCTGCGTGCCCTGATATCTGCACGTTACAGGAACTAATGGACGCTACTGATAACGCTAAACTCGTAGTTAAGTTCTGGGCCAACTCAATTTAGTTTGCCATCGACACGTTAAGAAGAAGATTATATGACCATAACTTACTGGTGTGCCCATTATTGATCCCCGAGACGAGCACCTTATGATATCCCGTGAACTGAAGAGGTCCGTATTTGATGAACTGCTTTGCGAAATCAGGTATGACGTTACTGGTTTTGATGTCAATAGGCGACTGCCTCGTCCCACCTTCCTTGCAGTGGCGCCCTGGCCAATTTGATTCGTCTGAAAGATAATGTGTGAACATAAAATTTCGGGGAAATCAATGTAATGGGTTACTATTTAAATACTGCTATATAACATTGTTAGAATAGGTAGAAGTATGGAAGAATTGTTTATGAGTTACAAGTCTAATATTGTTTTTATGTTTTTTAAACTTTTTTTGTGTTTGGGTTACCACGTAATTATATGTTTAAATGTAAGTCCAAATTTTTGTTGTAGCTTTAAGTATTTAATTTTAAGAATTATTATATTTTTAATTTTAAGTATGCGTGTGCGTCTGCTTGGGCGAAAAAATAAATAGTTACCTACTTTTTCTTTCTCTCTGTTTAAAATATCAGTTTTTGTGTGAGTTTACATTATTTCAGGATTTTACAATCCCAAAAATGGTGTAGGTAGCCGTGTACGTGGTCCCTTGATATCACAACTGACAAGGGATAGAAAATATGAACCAGACTGATACATGGAGATAAAAAAATCATAATTGACAAAATGTCACTTACCGGCCTTTTAGATGGCAGCAGGGGGCGCTGAACGTACTTAAGTAGCGTCACTCATGGAGGCTCTTATACAAGGTTAGTCGGAAAGGGGGTACTAAGCCGCGGGCCACTTAAAGTATCACTGATGACTATATTAAAGCAAGTGTTAAAATTTCAAAAGTCGATAAAAAATAATTGCATGGAAAAAGATTTTTATTTTTTCAAAAATAAACATACATATATGAATTCAGAAAATTAAGTTTCTAATCCGTGACCCCAAATATGACCTAAATAGTAAACACAGTTGATCATAGCTATAGACAGATAGATTTTAGCAAATTTTTTACGAAATCTTTGAAAAGCTTAAACTATCGAGTTTTGGGGAAAGTTGTAGAACAAAAGTTATCCCTTATTATGGGTACTTTAACAACCTTTCGGCTTAGTACCCCCATTCCGACTAACCTTGTATAATGATGCACACCAGATATCATGAAATCTACCTTCTGATACCACTATCGATGAAACCAAGGTGCAAAGCGGACTTAATGCATTACATGGTGTTATATCATGACCTTAAGTTACATAAGTTTAATCGTGATAACTTGTAATTAGCGCGAAACTATAAACACTTGATACGGACCACCGTTACTAAAGTTGATGAAGAACTTGAATTAGCGCCATTTAACATAGTGTGAGTTTAGATTACAATACTTTGCAGTACTTTTCTTTTTCTATCAAAATGAATGTCGAGAAACTTCAAGTATACCCCACCACGAAGAACATGGTCTACTTCAGGGGTCGGCAAGTAGTTTTAGGTGGGGTCCGGATACTATGGGAAAATTTTAACGAGGTCCAGAAAAAAACAACTTATAATAATTAAGTGCTACCTATTTATTGTATGGTTTCAAATAAAATTCTGTATTATAAACACAAGACCTAAAATTAATGTGAGAAACTGCACCGACGGTCTTGAGCCAGTTTTTTTAGTTTGGTTCTCAAGAAGAACAGCAAATTCGAAGTGTGTCTTCTAGGTGGGCGTCCGTTTATCAAACGATATTTGTTTTTCATAAAAAAAAACTTTGAGAAAGATGATTCACATATGTATGTCGAGCCAAACATATATTATTTCAATTAATAAAGGTATAGTATACCTTATCTACGTATGAATTTATACTTGGTATACAATACATTACAATATTTGGCGGTCCGAGGTTCGACCGTTCGCGGTCCGCCTGTTGCTGACCGTTGGTCTACTTAGTTGTCGGCAATAAGATTGATAAGCATATTTTGGGACCCAGTGCATAATATCAGCAAGCACATGGGTCACCCGCGAGAACTCTCAACGATTATTCCCAAGGAGGGTTGATGTCAGGCAGGCGGCCGGTCATAAAACAGTAAGCCAAAACCTCTAACAACATGGATTTACGAAATACATGTTGTGCCGACCCCACCTAGTGTTGGATAAGGGTAGGTAGAAGAAGATTGGACTGCTTGTAGATGGTCTTGTAGACCGTTTCTAGTAACGGGGCAGTTATTGGAGAGACCTGAAGAGTCTCCAACCAATACTTTGCAGTATCTGACGGCTGACCTTTACTTTGGCCAAAGAATTGTATGCCATACATACAACGTGGTACCTTGGCCATCCTAGTTTTATTGTCCAAATTATTATTATAAAACTTAAGGAGACTGTTCGTGACGTCAGTTGAATGTGTTGCCAACCTTGAAAAAAAAAGGTTGACAACACAGTCTCATATGCCTTTAATTTCACCGGCACCCATACCCTTCAAATTAGAATGCAACAATGCTGCTTGGCGGCAAAAATTTTTCTTTTTTTATAAAATACTTTTCCCCACACTAGGATTTCTCCTGTATCGTGGGTGCGTTTACATGCACAAACATCCAGACCCGGAACAACTATCTGTAGGCCATACAAATATTTGTTCCGTGCGGGAATCGAACCTACGACCCGTAACGCAGAAGCACATCGCTCAGCCACTGTACCAAACGTGTCGTGTCTTTCACAAGTAGGTTTACTACTGAAACACCTATCTAAGGATCCCTGCTTAGATAAGACCCTAAAATATTAATTGTAAACCCTCGATTATTTTACACATAATGAATAATACATAACAACATAATCAGCGCCTTGCTATCTCACTGTAGGGCACCAACCTCTTCTCAGAATAAGAAGGGTTTTAGGCTTTAGTCTACTACTCTGGTTTTGTGTGGGTTGGCGGACTACACACACCATTGAGAACTCTCAATACTCCATAGTCCATTGTCCATAGATTCCATAGTCCTTTCAGGTGCGTAGGTTTCCTCACGATATTTTCCTTCAACGTTATCGCAAGTGATATCTAATTAAATAATTATTAAATATTATCTACATGAATTTTTGTTACTTGAAATATGAATTTGCAATTTCTTTTTTTGACTGTATCGACTGATACATGTAAAATACATGTTTTATACCTAAATAGGAGGATGTTAGTGCAAACGCCAGTAGAGGACGCTCTAGTAGGACATACTTCGATGTTATTGGTGATTTTCTTCACAAAAAACTGGTGCGTAGTACACTCAACCGGCGTGCGTGTATGACAAGATGTATGAATGTAGACGAAGCGAAAGGAGTATGTAAGTATCGTAGCGTGTAGCGTTCTATAGTTTCTGCCTACCCTCATGGGAAAAAGGCGTGAGTTTATATATGAAATAATGTGTGTGTGTGTAAACGAAGGGTAAAGGTGCAACTAGATTGTGGTCGATCGACGTCGACCAATCGATATTGATCGCCTCAAAATATAATCAACCGACCAAAGTGACTGAAGGTGGTACATCTAAAGGTAGTAGGATTATCAGAATCTTACTGTCATATGTCCAAATTGGTTTGTAGTCTATTACGGTAGTCACCGTAGTTGATCCATTCGCCTCCGCGAACTCTGTAAACAACCAAAAATATAATTACAGGTACTTTGAGCACGCTAAACGTAGACCTTCACCATTAAAAACATACATAATGAGCTCATTACTGTCCCACTGCTGGGCAAGGGCAGAATGATAAGGGTTTAGGCGATAGTCCTCCACGCTGGCCAGCTGCGGGTTGGTAGTCTGCACACACCATCGAGAACTTTATGGAGCCCTCACAGGTTTCCTCACGATGTTTTTCCTTCACCGTTATCGCAAGTGACAATCAAATTCTGATCCGCGCATGAATTCTAAAAGTCAGAGGTACGGGCTGGGATCGAACTCAGACCCTCCTGCATGGAAGGCAAGCGTTCAACTCCTCGACCTTCACTATTAGACCTCTATAAAAAACCCACTGAATACATGGTTACTGGTTATTGGTTACGATTCCGTGTCAAATCCTGCCTTGGTTATTTTCTTTTTATTCTTGACTTGGTCACGTTTGGCCCTAGTCTCACCTGATGGTAAGCGCAGACACGGTCTAAGATGGAGCACACGAATCCAAGGAACAGAGATATAGAGGCATTCCCTTATACCTCTCTGGTCCTTACATACAAACGACGTAACACAGTAAACTGTTTCGCACCGCACTTTAATGTGAGTGTGGTAGCTAGCCAGGCGGACCGTATAGATCCTACCACCAAGCGTGCTGGGTTTTGTTGAATATAACAATACGCGTCTATTTCCAGTGTGTGGTGAGGAAGTTTCCTTGTGTTCACTATGTAATAACTCAATAGTGCTTTATTCAAAACTGAACCATTTCACCATCAAAGTTGCCAACTTCTCACTTCAAAAACCCGGGACACAAATCTAGGATCTCGTGCCACTTAGATCAGTTATCAGTAGCTGGTAACACTGGACAACGTTGACATAGGAGGGTAACCGTCAAGATGAAACAACGTACCCGAAGTTATAAAAACAGTGGTCATTCCACGGAGCACAGATTTCCATGTCGAACAGCTGAAGAAGTTTGACCTTTTATATCTGGTTTGCTTGTCCTCATTTTTTGATCTTGTGTTAGTTATTATATTGTGATATATTGTGAACTAGCTTCTGTAACTAACCACTAACCTAATTAAAAGTACTCTCAGTGTTGGAAAGTCTATGTTGGTTTCATTTACTTTATTTACCATACTCCCAATCCTGACATACTGATATTAGCTATAACTGGAATGATAGATTCACCCCGACAAGATTCTGTTGTATGTATTTTATAGATCACAAAACCAATGATGCAGTATGTGATTTTAACCGATAATCAAGAACGTGGGTCAAGCAGTTTCTAGCTTCTTCTTTTCGTGTGGTTGACTAACCTGATGACAGAGTTTATGCCGCCCATGAGCCTCTGACTTGGCTTCACATGCCGTCGACAAATATCTCTCAGGCATGTCGGTTTCATTCATCAACCGTGTCATTGCTCTCGCGCATCGGAACAATGATAGTTTACACTTCATAGTATCTACATACGGGTTTAAGATTGTTTAGTAGCGGGTTCACATTTGTGACATTTTGACGCACTGTAACTCTGTGACAGTGTCACGGTACGTGTTTTGAATCTTCGACAACTCGACCCCAAGACTTATCGACCTATAACTTTTTTTGGTGTACCTCTAACGAAAATGTTGTTAGTGTAATAAATTTTACAATATTGGCCCTTTTTAATAATATATGTTTCATCTTTGTCGGTTCTAGCCAAGTCGTAAAGGAAATCTTGGCATTCCCATTTTGACATGGTTTTTCCGGAAAATTCTCGGAAAACGAGTTTTTCTTACGGACGTCGATATAAAGTTCTCACAGAACTTAGGGCTCTTTTGTAAAAAAAACGTATTTTTGTAAAGTCAAAGTATTTATTTCAATTAGGCACATAAAAGGCACTTTTGAACGTTAAAGTTACAAAGAAAATAGAACTGATTCTAGTCGCCCCTTCCAAAAGGTAGGTGAAACCATTGGAAAGGTGTAAACCATTGTAGGTATGTAAGTTCTAAACAAAAGATTAAAAGACCTCAACGAGTTTTTTTCTATGTGACTGCTTGTAGATGGTCCTTGCGGACTGCTTCTACGTAACCGTGCAACGGTCACAAGAAATATATTTTTGCGAATATCTTTTCATAATAGCTTTGTTATATTATAGCCATTAAATACATAAACAATACACAATACAATACTCTTTATTGTACACAAAGTAAACAAGACAGATTACTATATAGATATACAATGGGCAGTCTTAACATACACGCGATTTGTGCTAGATCTTCTTCTTTTCGTGTGGTTGGTGATTAACCTGATGTCAGAGTTTATGCCACCCATGGGCCTCTGACTTGGCTTCACATGCCGTCGAGAAACATCTTTCAGGCACGTTTCCTCACGATGTTCTCCTTCATAGTTTTTAAACAAGTGTTATACAATACGCACATGAGTCCAAAAAGGCAGAGGTGCGTGCCTTGAGTTCGAACTCGAGGCCTATGACTTGGTAGTCCGACTGTCACAACACTAGGTTATCACTGCAATTTCTGCTATATAACCTTTGGATATAGATGATTTGAAAGAAAATAGAGAGGGGTAGTTTGCGCCCGTGGTGGTCCGAGGGTTGTAGGGGTCATGACGCCCCCCAAAATACTACACGTCAAATTGACTAACTTAAAAATAGATAATTTACAAAAATAAATTGTGCAATAAATTTTAATGTGCTCAACTTATGTTATTGGCTTCGACCGCGCCTGTCGCGATATAACAATAAATAAGAAGACATTAAATTAAGTACTATAAATATTAAAACAAAAATAAATAAATATTACGATTAACATTTATGCATGAAATTTAGAATTATCTCTATATTATAATTATCTCTATATTATATGGGAATTGTTTTACTCCTTTCAGTTTTATTTAGACACACAGCTACTTTATCTTTATTTTTATATTTTTGTCTCCTATGATTTTTTTTGTCTGTGTGTCTGACTGCTTTCGTGCCAAATAAATTTCTTTCTTTCTATTTAAGTCACTTTTACTTTTTTAAATGTTTTTATTTAATACTTTTTAGTGCCACGTTTTACAATAGTGTACATTCATGCACTATTACTACTACAACTAGAACGTCGTTTTTATACATAATTCATTTTTAAAGCACAAATAATTGTTCTGTCTAGCCTTTTCCTAACTATGTTGAGGTCAGCTTCCAGTCTAACCAGATGCGGCTGAATACCAGTATTTTACACGGAGCGACAGCCATCAGACCTTCCCAACCCAGTTACAGGGCAAGGCGATATTCTAAAGTTAGACCGGTAAAGCACAAATAATATTGTATGAACAAAACTATTCAACCAAACTTAATGAAATTCATGTGATATCATCTCAAAAGTATACCGCACTAAATAAAAAATAATTACTCAAATCGATCGACAAATCTCAGTGAAATCGGTGCGCAATACATATAAAAAAAAACTATACGCATCGAATTGGCAATCTCCTCCTTTTCAAAGTCGATTAAAACGTAGACTTTTGTTTAAGAATTGAACGATACGATCCCGTAAAAATTCGTAGTACTCCATTATTCTCAGTAACTTCCTTCGTTTTATAAACCACGACAGGAATTAATAATAGTATCACCTAAGATCTTCAAAATGTGTTCCAATGAATTTGGTATCACTCTAACCTCAAAAATATCTTTTTTTAAATAACTTGTCTATGAAAGTAGAATAAAAAATAAAAAAATTACGTACCTAAGAAAGAAAATAGGATGGCAATCCTTAACATATCGACACTGATGAAAGTAATGATCACTCTCCGTCAAACTAATTGCGAATGAGATGACACGGTGCTATTGAGCCCGCTCGGGTGGAAAAAGATATTGTTTGTAAAATAAACAATCGAGGAACTCACATTAGCCATCATTGTTTTATGCTTCTGGGAAATAAGAGACGTTTCCTATATTTTGGGAAAATACCCGATGAATGATTGGTGGATTAAATACGAGTATTTATGTATTAAAACCTCTGTTATAATAAACCATTTTACAGGCGGCGTGGTTTGAATTTCGAATACGTGTCGTAGTTTGTTTTGTCTACTGATGAAAATTAAAATTTATTTGTTTTCCGATATAATCATTCCTGTAAGATTCCTTTTAATATTATTAAAGAATTTGCTCAAGTGGAATTTGGTTTTCGTTAAGAATAATTCTTTACAAATATTTATTTTCACATTTTTTAACGCGGGTACCTTATTCGGAAGAATTTGAATATTATTGGTGTTGAAATTAAAAGACACATTAATTTTATATTATCTGTGTTTATTTTTTATCCTGGCTTAAAATGAGCACGATCGTTCTCTGTTCTCTTTTTAAATTCCGAATTCATAGAACATCATTGTATTTCTGTTGAATGTTTGAAGTTGATAAAGACAGAATGGTGTTTTATTTATGTTTAGCGCTAATTGTACTTAGTCAGTCGTCGTGCAAGTAGGCGTAAGTTGAAATACCTATGAGTATGATCCAGATCGTCCTATTTTGTCGTACTGATCGAAAATCGGCTGGGTCAAAAATCACAGTCAAATTAGGAATGAATTAAAATCATATATCTTTGTCAAAATGTATAACAAATCTAGCTGTAGACTAATTCAGGTATTTTTTTGGAGTCTGAATCGTGTAGGGAGATTGTTGTTTTCTTTAATAATACAGTTTTCGTATACGGACACTGTCAAAATGTTTCGTTTTGTTTTTTTTGTCAAACAAATTATGACATTTTATTCTTCTTCTTTTTTGTGGTTAGTGACTAACCTGGTATCAGAGTTTATGCCGCCCATGGGCCTCTGAATTGGCTTCACATAAAGAAAGAAATATCTCTCAGGCATGCCGGTTTCCTCACGATGTTTGCCTTCACCGTTTTTAAGCAAGTGATAATTATATAATACGCACATGAATGCGAAAGTTCAGAGGTGCGTGCCTTGGGTTCGAACTCGAGACCTATGACTTGGCAGTCCGACGGTCACACCACTAAGCCATCACTGCCGTTGACATTTTATTGGTTTTGTTTTTGTTGTCAAACAATTTAACAGTTTTTATTAAACAACAATTAAAAAACAAAAACTGCAACAATCTTGCACATTTCCTTTCCACAAAAATACTTGTATTAAACTTCTGTCTATTAATAAAATTCCAACATGATGCCATCATATTATAAGTCCCCGGACATGAGTTCCGCCGTGTCGTATCTCCATCTAGACAAATAGATAATGCATCTCGTCCCCTCTGGCCATTAGATGTAATCGCCAGGAAATCTGAACTTGCTCTAGAATGTTTGAGATGACAAACGGATGCTTCAGAATAGATAGTTAGATACTGCATTCTGCTCTATATTGGTAGATGAAACCGATTCATGTATGTTGAATTATTCTGCAGAAATCTTGATCCCACTATAGAACGACCTTCACCGAGCTTGTTAATGGATGAAAAGTATTTTATATCAAATTAAATATGTCAATATATATATTGCACCGAGCTTGTTAATGGATGAAAAGTATTTTATATCAAATTAAATATGTCAATATATATATTGCAAATGGGTTGACTAAAAATTTTCAGAATATGATTAATCAAAAAATATTTTTTTATAGATTTCACTGGTTTGGTTAATAGACAAATTCCATACCAATCGAAAGTATGAAGCCTATAGAATATGCAAACGTTAGGTTGACCATTTTTTTTCCCTCAAAACTCTTGGGTAGGCAGATAAACACAGCATTTATACCTGCCTTTTTTTTACGTTGGGCTATCCTCATGGACTATCTCCCGCCTGGGGAAAACGGGGGGGTGTGCCGGACTCTTACCGGCTAAAACCACCACGGTGGTCCCTCCTTCTGACCTTAGGCCGGGGTCACGGGATTCGCTATTGCATGCACCGCAACCCTGGCAGGTCTCGGTCCACCAAGCATTTATACCTGCCTACCCAAGACATCATAGACGTCATATTCTGGACTGAAATTTTTTAGTCAACTCATTTGCAATATATTTATTGACATATTTAATTTGATATAAAATACTTTTCATCCATTAACCAGCTCGGTGAAGGTCGTTCTATACTGGGATCCTATACTATAAGTAATAAGTTTGAAATAATACCGACTCAGTACCTTAAAATTGATTGTTAGGGACTTATTAGGGAACGTATACCCATACTACGTGACCCGTTCAGGGGGGAGGGGGACTTCAAAATACCACGCTTGGTCACAGGGGCGGGAGGGGGGAGGGGGGTGGGGGGCTTAGGTTTTCGTCACGTGGTCAATATCCTCTAGGAAAATCTCTCGCTTTTTCGAGCTATATTTAAATATGGCGCGCAGCGCAGGTGGCAACATTGACGCACATTGAGCCAAATAATTTTCTTTTTGAAAAAGGTAATATTTAAAACCATATTTATGAATTACTACGTGAAAACTAGAGGGGGAGGGTGGGGGGTATTGGCATATACTACGGTTGGTCACCGAGGGGGGGAGGGGGGGTAAAAAGTTGTAGGCGATACCTACATACACTGCCCCACGCTACGCTGTGGTGTGCGTGGCGACGGAGCCACAACACTGCGCGTGAATGCGTTTTCTGTGTGTTGCACTACGCGTGTTTTTTATACAAACACAGATACTTGCAAATAACATAAGACACGCACTCCCGCGCTACGCTGCGTGATGCGGTGCAGTGCGCGAATCGCCATAAAATTGTTTTGGTACATATAGGTCGCGCAATCTCACCGGATATTACTAGGGACACATATCGCTGGATATTTGTCATGAATACGCGGCTTTACACACACTGCACTGCCTACGCTCAGATTTTTGGGCCTGGCACCCATTGAAAGCCTTGGTAGCGTCACCCACATTGTACCAACTGCCAAACATCCCAGGTCCCCGAAGACGGTCCACGAAATTAGTCGCCATTATGTGGAGAGCATTTAAAGACACGAGTGACGGTACTTAAGGGCCCTATTTCATTAGAACACTATGGTGGCGCCACCGGTCGCGCCACCCACAAAATGTGTACAGTTTTATGTAGGGTATTTCACCTGGTATCAACTTGGTGGCGCAACCGAGTTGTTGCCGGCGACCTAATCACCCGCTGGTGGCGCAACCATTCATATGTATCAAGCTATTTGGCATCTCACTCGCTCTGCCACCAGTTGCGCTACCAGGGATGCCCCTCCCTCCCACTCGAATCAACACTGTGCGTCTACGACGTTATTCGCACCGCACGTGTACAATGTTTATTGATTGTTTTCTTGATCGCATACATTATTATTTAAATTTATTTTACGTCGTACGTATAGCAAAAGAACTGTTAACTCTTCGACGTCCATTTTGAAACTGACAATTTATTTATTTATTTATACTTCTATGCACTATTGTGGTACATAAGGCGGACTTAATGCCATAAGGTATTCTCTACCAGTCAACCTTAGGGTTAAAAAGAAAAGCATCAAAATACGTAGGTACAGGAAAAAGATGAGTTGACAATTTTGGACTGAATATATCAGGAAATCAAAAGTTAAATATAAATTACATAAAATACATGTATACAAATAATAAAATATATAGATATTACAATATATACAAGGTTAGTCGGAAAGGGGGTACTAAGTCGAAAGGGTGTTAAAGTACCCATAATAATGGATAACTTTTGTTCTACAACTTTCCCCAAAACTTGATAGTTTAAGAGAAATAGCTGTTCAAAGATTTCATAAAAAATATGCTAAATTCTATCTATGCTCAGCTATGATCAGCTGTGTTTACAGTTTAGGTCATATTTGTGGCCCCGGATTATAAAACCTATTTTCTGAATTCATAACTAAAGCAAGAATTTTTTTTTTCGAAAAAACTAAAATAAAAATTATTTTAGATCGAAAAAAAAAATCGAATTTTGTAATTTTAACACTTGCTTTAAAATAGTCATCAGTGATACTTTAAGTGGCCCGCGGCTTAGTACCCCCTTTCCGATTAACCTTGTATATACATTTATATATCAATTACAAAACGTTATGAAAATCTTAATGCAATTATGACGAAGACTAAATTAGATGATTAGGACAATCCTAGTGTTTGTTTCGGTGTTTCTCGCTTGGTAGCTCTAGACACCACGGTGGCGCGACTGGTCGTGCCACCGTGGTGTCCTAATGTAATAGGGCCCTAAAGAACGTCAGGGGCAGTCTGGGCAGTCAGCGCCACTCCACTTTACCCAAGCATGATTTATTCTCTTTTACCTCGTGGCGACACAAGAGAGAGGGTCGAGCACGTGATCTTATGTTATGAAAATAGTGGAAACTATCTTATCAACATTTTTGTAGAACAAAATTAAATCACACGTTGAATTATTTTTTCAGCTTTCTGGGTTAAAGATTTAAGCTGTGAAAACCGGTAATAAAATATAATCTTCAACAAATACTTGGGATTTGGGTTAAATATGGCATTTGTTGTAACTAGGTCTTTAACTATGCTATCGTAGAACAGAAATATTTACATAAAATAAAACATTACATTAGTTATGGAAGATTGGTGAACACGTTGCCTTAACTGCCTCATTGGTCTAGTGGTGGCAAGCGTGACTGCTGTTCGTAAGGTCCTGGGTTCGATCCCCAGGTCAGACAAAGTGTTATTGGGTTTTCCATGTGGAATTCCTCAGTAGCAGCTTCGAGTGTCATGGTGTGTGTGTGGGGCCATTATGGCCATATCTGGGGCCATTGTAAGTCTTGTACAATGCGCACTAAACATTTTAAGCATTTAGTAAAAGTAAATCGTATTATAATTTAAATATAATATTATATAATACGTTGCTGTTATTTTAAACTACATTGTTGGTCTAGTGGTGGCAGGCGCAACTGCTGATCGTGAGGTCCTGGGTTCGATTCCCCGGTCGGGCAAAGTGTTATTGGGTTTTTCAGTAACAGCCCGGAGTTTTGATTAGTGTCCGGTTGATGGCAATAGGCTCGCCCCTTATTACATGGAGCTTAAACATGACGGCTAAATGAAGGTGTTACTATACACCTCTGCCCTGTCCTTCAGGGAATACAGGCGTGATGTTATGTACTGTTATTTATTTAGTTTTATTTTTACCTTTTAGAAAAAAAAATACTGCCTTTTTTACTCCAGGTCGGTTTGGGCCCCCATAAGTCGAGGGCTTTTAGCATTTTGTCATTCTTGCCACCCTATAGGCAGTTGCGCCACTGAAGTTGCCATTTTTTTGATGTTTTAGTTCGGTTTTCTGCAACTATACAAGCCTCATTATGTACGTCCTATTTTATTAGGTACTTAAGAATAACATCTTTACGTAGTATAAAACAAAGTCGCTCCCGCTGTCTGTACGCTTAGATCTTTTAAACTACGCGACGGATTTTAATGCAGTTTTCAGCAATAGATAGAGTGATTCAAGAGGAAGGTTTATATACCCCACATTAGTATCTACATTACACCCGTGCAAAGCCGGGGCGGGTCGCTAGATAAATATAAAAATCACATACAAAAAAAACAAAACGACAGGGAATCGCTACACATTTCCACCAGCAAGGTTTGGTGTTGTCATTATCAATTCGTAAATATTCAATGTTAATTAATCGATTTATTGTCAATTCGTACTTTTGTAATTAATCGATAAAAATGCATTATCATAATGGTTTCAAGTAAAACAAACGAATGTTTTCGTAGAAGGATGATACGGCCAAATACTCGTTGGTGCAGGTGATATCTATTATTTATAAATAAATCTCACATAGCTTCGAGTGCCCTATGTTTTTAACCGACTTCCAAAAAAGGAGGAGGTTCTCAATTCGTCTGTATGTTTTTTTTTTAATGTTTGTTATCTCGTATATCCGCCATTTATAAACCGATTCAGATAAAAAAAAATATTTGAAAGGATATACTTCCAGATTGGTCCCATTTAAATTTGGTGAAGATCTGATGAAGAACTTCGGAGATAGACAATATAACTCCTCAATGACGAACAGTACGCATAATATGGTTATGTTACGAGCAGCGTCTTTAGTAGGTTCAACCATATTTTAATTAAGGTCACTAAAACGAAAAAAATAAAAAATATTTTAACAAAAATAAAACCGACTTCAAAAAAACGATGAAAAGAATAAAATAATTAGGTACCATATTATAAAATTAACAGTTTCAGAAGTCGGTGCCTTCAATTTGGTTCCGCGTGGATTAGCACCGACGTCTAAAACTGTTAATTTTATAATATGGTTATTATTTTATTGTTTTCATCGTTTTTTTGAAGTCGGTTTTATTTTTGTTGGCGAACAGTTTAGGCTGAGTTGATTTTTAGTTGTTAGATTGAAAACTTAGGATTTTTACTAAACCAAATATGTTAGTCAGGTCCATTATAATAAGGTTTCCCTGTAAACAAAGTTAACAGTACTGTAGTACTACCAGGGATGTGTGCATAAAGATTGGTCAGGTTATACATACACGGTTCCGAGTCGCATTAGTGCTGTTGTTGCTAGTAGTCATGATGTTAGTAGTTGTAGTTAGCTTAGGTTAAGTATTTTACTCTCGTCCCCATTGGTTGGAGGCCCTTCAAGTCTCTCCAATAACTGCCCGGTTACGTAGAAACGGTCCGCAAGACCATCTACAAGCAGTCGAATAGAAAAAAAAAATCTTTCACCGAAGTGAACCAAAAATTCTAAAATTGATTGAAATGGATTCTATTAGATATCCTTTATTCCCACCGCATTTTGTTTTATTTGAGGTGTCACTCGTCATGACAACAGATTTATTTATTATACAGGATGTTAACGAAATCATGTAATTCCTTCAAACCTCGTGAGGTACTGCTGACATAGATTAACTATGCACGAGATACTTTTGGAAATAATTAAAAATCATTATAAGAAGTAAACATTGTGTTCTCAACGTGAGGCATTTTAGCGCCCCGAGTTAAGAGACCGCGCGGCGAGCGATAGTCGTGCAATTCGCTCAGGGCGCTAAAATGCCTCACGTTGAGAATACAATGTTTATGTACTTCTTGTAATTTTTTTTATTGAATCTAAAAGTATCCCGTGCATAGTTAATCTATGTCGACAGTACATCACGAGGTTTGAAGGAATTACATTATTTCGTTTAGATCCTGTATGTGTAGTAAGGAAGAAGAAGAAGATTGTAAAAGCCACTATGGCGACAGTGGCCCTATTTGTAGGATACGACGATTTATTATGCTCTCCTCCAGCGTCTGACACAATTTAATATTGTATGAAGGAAGTATCACTCTCGCTGGACGCTCGCCCATTACGTCATATCCTCGCAGACAGTAGCAATTGCTATTACTGATATGATCTGGTAAGTATATAAATAGAATAACTCTAATACAAGTCCCGAGACCTATTTCTAGAAGACCGTATACCCTTCTGGGTGAAAAAATCTATGAGGAGAAGAGAGAATGGCGTCTAATGTAGGAGATCTAAACTCAGCGCCAGGCGGACAAACAAGAAGATCTCTGCACGGTTCCTATAAAAAAACGAATCGTTTTGCTTACCAATGGTAGCATTTTTTATTGTCAAACTGGACATTAGACTCGTATAATAATTTTTACCTGTGATAAGTAGCTACTTCCATATAGGCGGGTCTACTATGCAAAGCTATGAGGTCTTTGCTTCATTATTGATAAAGATACAAGAATCTCAATTTTAACCAATAATACTCAGTAAATTATAGGAATCGGCCATTAGGCTGGTGTTCACCAACATACATTTTCTGGCTAACGTTTTGAGCGCCACGTAAGTATGATCACCGGGCTGACCTTAGGGTATCGGTATTGCCCAGTAACTGGGTTGCGGAGGTCTGACGGCAGTCGCTCCGTGTTAAATACTGGTATTTAGCCGATGGTTAGACTGGAAGTTGACCATAAAATAGTTGGGAAAAGGCAGAACGAACTTTTGAACGCCGAGATATAATCGAAGAGCACTTCCCTCCACGCTACAAATTCGTATCGTATTTTTTTGGCAGCTATTGACGTCGTTAGTAGCTCGGGCACATTTTCGTTTGACGTCTTTAGTCGTTGATGGTGTTCAAAAAATTAAACAGCTGTTTACTCGAAAAATTTACATAAATGATTGTTTAAACGGAAATTTAATGTTGCTGGCAATAGGGCCGGATTTATAAACAACTCTTAACTGGAGCTGGTTCTTAAGAGACGCTGCCAAAGAGTATTTTTTATTTAATTTTCTCTCTGCGTCTCAAGTCATTTCAAAACGACGCTTTCAAACGATAGTCGTTTGTTAATACGTACCATAAAATACTTCCCTCGCTCTCTCTCATGTACCTACATTCTCAAACGCGAATAATGTTTTGACAACATAACATTATCACCATTACTGTCCTACTATACAGGCCTCTTCTCAGAATGAGAAGGGGTTTAGGCCTCATGCTGGCCTGGTACGAGTTGGCAGACTATACACACCATCGAGAACTTTTTGGAGCCCTCTCAGGTGTGCAGGTTTCCTCACGATGTTTTCCTTCACCGTTAACGCAAGTGATAATTAAATTGATGTTAATTATTGTTATAATTTGATATAGCTGCTTCGTTGGTGTAGTGGTGGCAAGCGCGAATGCTGATCGTGAGGTTCTGGGTTCGATCCCCAGGTCGGGCAAAGTTTTATTTGGTTTTTCCGTGTAGAATTCCTCAGTAGCAGCCCGGAATTTGAATTTGTGCCCGGTCGATGGCAATAGGCTCGCCCCTTATTACAAGTTAAACATAACGGCGAAATGAGGGTGTTACTATACCTATACACCTCTGCCCAACCCTTCGGGAAATACAGGCGTGATGTTATGTTAATTTGAGAAAGGTAATGAAAAAGACTGATTGTTATTTAATTACCGATAGTCGGCTCAATAACTTGTTTCTTTCAGGCGCTCAAAAACAAAACATGACAATCTTTCAGCTAGTTCACACTGGAACTGTTTACAGAATCCGTTTTAACGGATCCGTTTTTATTTTGATGATGGCGCCTGTAGTTGTATGAGCGAGTTCACATACACGACAGTGTTCCGAATCCAGTAAAAAATACTGGATCCGTTATTTTTATCGTATCCTGCCTGCCGTGGACGGGCTGTAAAGTATCAATCACGATATTTGGATCGTGATACCTATTTATTGAGCTATAAGATTAATGTAGTCAGCCCTCTTATAGGTGTGCACATTTCCTCACGATGTTTTTTTAATGTAAAGAGCACGATAATTTATTATTTATAGCAGTGGTAGCCTAGTGTTGTGACCGTCGGACTGGCAAGTCATAGGTCTCGAGTTCGAACGCAAGGCACGCATCTCTGACTTTTCGGATTCGTGTGCGTATTGTATAATTATCACTTGCTTAAAACCGGTGAAGGAAAACATCGTGAGGAAACCGGCATGCCTGAGAGATATTTCTCGACGGCATCTGAAGCCAAGTCAGAGGCCCATGGGTGGCATAAACTGTGACACCAGTTTAGTCACTAACCTCACGAAAAGAACAAGATTCACTATTTCGCTACCAGTGAAACTGTCAATTGTAATAACATAACATTACGCCTTGTATTCCCCGAAAGGTTCGGCAGAGGTATATAGTAACACCCTCGTTTCGCCGTTATGTTTAAGTCCCATGTAATAGGGGATGAGTCTACTGCCATCAACCGGGTACAAATCTAAACTCCGAGCTGCTAAGGAATTTCACACGGAAAAACCCAATAACACTTAGCCCGACCTGAGGATCGAACCCAGGACCAGCAGTCGCGCTCACCACCACTAGACTAACGAGGCAATTGTAATTACAAACGTAATTACGAGTTAACACTGCAAATTCGATAAATATTTAAAGGAGTTTGTCCCTTCATTCCAAAAGGTCTCATATATTATGCATTGGATCCACCTGAAACAAAATTGTGTTTTAATATTAGATGACTGGTTCGGGCTGACTGTGTTGTGAGTTTAGTTAAACGTAAATCTTGTCTCGCATCGATATCGCAAAGCAATGTAGGTGATAAGGTTCGTCAGTTTTCAAATTCATTCCTTTCCCACATCGCGGGCACATGTTACCTTTTCAAACTGTTGAACGGAACAGACAAATGCTTGTAAAATTATGTTTAATTATTGGGTAGCAAAGATCAAAATTGCCTTTTACCTCCATTATGACGTATTAGTGCCATGATATGTCTTTGATTTGATTTAGGGAGTTTTGTTGTAAAAACCATGACATCAATCAAATCGATGATTAAATAGATTGACATTACTTGTCTGTCACCATGTCACCATAGTATCTTGTCAATAATACTAGTATTTTCTTTTTAACCGACTTCCAAAAAGGAGGAGGTTACTATGTTCGTCTGTATGTATGTTTTTTTTTTTGTGTATGTTCATCGATATTTTCGCCAATTGTGAACCGATTTTAATGATTTTATTTTGATTTTAATGATTCATCAAAATCGGTTCACAATACGGTACAATCACGCCTGTTACCCAGTGGGGTAGGCAGAGACTATAGATTTCCACCTGCTACGATCCTGACACACCCTTTTCGCTTCATCTACATTCATTAACCTTCTCATGCATGCTCGTCGGTTTAGGGTGGTGGGTTTATAATCCCATTCTATAGTATTCGGGTTTTATATTAATGGATATTTATGGGACGAAAAAAGCAGTCTAAGTTCGATCCCGACCCGCATCTCTAACGTTTCGAATTTCATGTGCGGATCAGAATTTCGACTAGACTCCCCCGTTGGTCTAGTAGTGGCAAGCGCGACTGCTGATCGTGAGGTCCTGGGTTCGATCCCCAGGTCGGGCAAAGTGTTATTGGATTTTTCCGTGTGCATTTCCTCAGTAGCAACCCGGAGTTTGGATTTGTGCCTGGTTGATGGCAACAGGCTCGCTCCCTATTACATTGGACTAAAACATAACGGTGAAATGAGGGTGTTACTATACACCTCTGCCTAATTCGGGGAATACAGGCGTGATGTTGTTATCAGAATTTGATTATCACTTGCGTTAACGGTGATGGAAAATATCGTGAAGAAACCTACACACCTGAGAGGGCTCCATAAAGTTCTCGATGGTGTGTGTAGTCTGCCAACCCGCACCAGACCAGCGTGGTGGACTAAGGCCTAAACCCTTCTCATTCTGAGACGAGACCTGTGCCCAGCAGTGGGACAGAAATGGGCTGATTATGTTGTGTTATGTAGGTATATACAGTAAGTAACACAACGAAGAGCAAACCTTGTAACTGGTTGATGGGTAGGTTAAGTGTAATACAATCGTACACTTTTTGTCACTATCCACGCTATCCACTTATCACACAGTGTGAAAATGAAGACACAGTTCAAGCTATGATATTCAGGATTTTGAGAAATTGTTGATTTCTTACTTGTTTACATTGGGCAGCTGATCTTGTAGGATGATGTTAGTTATGTTAACCGACTACAAAACTGAAAGAGGTTATGTTATCGGTAGCTGGTAACACTGGACAATGTTGACATAGGAGGGTAAACTTTAAGATTAATCAACGTACCCGAAGTTATAAAAACAGTGGTCATTCGACGGAGCAGAGGATTCCATATCGAACAGCCGAAGAAATCTGACCTTTTATATGTGGTTTGCTTTCCTCCTTTTTTGATCTTGTGTTAATTATTATATTGTGAACTAGCTTTTGTAACTAACCACTAACCTAATTAAAAGTCCTCTCAGTGTTGGAAAGTCTATGTTGTTTTAATTTACTTTATTTACCATGCTCCCAATCCTGACATACTGATATTAGCTATAACTGTAATGGTAGATTCACCCCTATAAGATTATGTTGTATGTATTTTATAGTTATGAAAAATAAAAATTGCTGAGTAGCGTGGATAGTGATAAAAGGTGTATGATTGTGCTATACTTTACCTACCTATCAACCAGTTACTAGGTTTGATCTTCGTTGTTACGTACCTACTGTATAAGTATTTTATCGGACTATAACACTATATAAAAATAACTTAATATAGATTTATCATTACATAAATTGATAAACACTCTATTTTTAGTACCTATCATAAAACGATTACTCGTTGTAAATAAAGATTATTGACACTTAAAATATTTAAGATATAGGTACTTACATAGGTTATAAAGAATTTATATAATTTTATCCACTTTTCGTCAGAATTACTTCATTATCGTCATCATAAAATATGTATAACCAGCTCATTAGTCTAGTGGTCGCAATCGTGACTGCTGAGCATAGGATCCTGGATTCGATCCCCAGGTCGGGCAAAGTGATATTGGGTTTTTCCATTAGGAATTTCTCAGTAGCAGCCCGGAGTCTGAATTTGTGCCCGGTTAATGGCAATAGGCTCGGCCCCTATTAAATGGGACTAAAAGATAACTGGCGAAACGAGGGTGTTACTAAAACACCTCTGCCTAACCTTTGGGGAATACAAGGCGTGTCCAGTTTCCCATTGCTGGGCGAGGGCCTCCTCACAGAATGAGAACCGTAGGCCGTAGTCCACCCAGGGTCGTCTCTAGGTTATGTGACCTGGGTATTTTTGAGCTGACTACTGAGTAAAATATTTTTTCGGGTTCCGGCGCCCTTAAAGTCACAGCACCCGACTTCAGAGGCCGGCGTCGGGGCAACCCTTGTGCATTGGCGACTATGCCTTGCACCATGCTCGCTCTGGGAAGGCGAGGTGGTCTGCCGGACTCTTCCAGCTAAAAACCAACGGTGTTCCTCCTTCTGACCTAACGCCGGGGTCACGGGATTCGCTATTGCATGCACCGCAACCCCGGCTGACCTCTGGCACCCCTGGGTACAATGAGAGGTCAGCAAAAACTGGAAACTGGTCGTCTTGTGTACAAGCCGCCATTCCCATATTCATCCGAAAGCACGGTATATACATACATACTTTATTTCCAGGGCAGAGTCGTATTCGTAGAGTGCATCCGCCTTTCGCCTAATATTTAAAATCGGGCACAATTCCATACTTCGGACAAAAACTGCATTCTCGTAATTTCCTTATAGAAAATCCCAATATACTGCCCGACCCGGCCATTCGAATCGAGAACCTCAATCTCAAAAGCCGCATTTGCAACCACTTGAGTAATGCAGCAGCATACCTACCATGATAAATAAATAAATAAAAATAAAAATAATAAAAAATAAATAAATAAAAATAAATGATTAATTTCAAATAAAAAACTACAGCGACGCACCATGTCGAAATTACGCAGCCGAACTTCGACATTATTACGCTTGCATACAATGCGTATTAATCCCACAATGCGTAATCTCGCTGATGAGTTCAGCTGCGTAATTTCGACATAGGTAGTATGTCGCTACACTGAAAATTATAGAAAATAAAAGAAAAACTGATATGATGCAATAATGTATTAACACAGCATTTTTATAATCTTTAGGTATCTATTTACCTATTAAATAATAATCAGTATTTACTCTGATAAAAATGACATAGAATGATATAATTTTCGAGATAATAATAATATGACTAATTAGTAAAGACGATCCGAACATTGATAGCATTTACGTAATTACAGAAATGCTATCAATGTTGGGATCGTCTGGATTAGATTACCCATTTCGATGGTAATCTGTCATTATAGAATTTTAGCATTTAAAATGTGTTAAGTACCTTCCCTGTACCTATCATTAGATAATGGAATGATATAAAAATAATAAATAATAATTCGCACTAAGTGCTTCCAAACATCCTTCATAATGCGCACGGCAAAAGAGTGGAACTCACTACCTGCGTCTGTGTTCCCGAACGCATACAACCCGAATCTCTTCAAAGTTAAAATGAACAGGCTTTTTCTGGGTAAGCTCACTCCATCGTAGACTTTGTCTCTGTCACCTCTGACCTAGACTAAAGTTAAGAGCACACCCATTTAAAATAAAAATGTTTGTGACTAAAAAATCTGCTTGTTATGTTTCGTCATTAATCATTGTAAGAATTTTTAGATTGAGGAATAATGTGATTAGACAAAGTTGTGGTTTAAAAAAAGATGTAGTGACAATAATTTAAAGGAGTATGCTTAGGCGGTTCGGTTATGTTGAGAGAATGAGTGAACGGCGATTAATAAAGGGAATTTATAAGGACGTCACTGGAAACGCCGGGAGAAGACGCCCTAGAAGAACAAACATCGATGTTATTGTTGATGTTTTTTAAAAAAGACAGGTGCGTAGTACTCTCAACTGGCGTGCGTGTATGACAAGATGTAGGAATGTGGATAAAGCCAAAGGAGTATGTAAGGATCGTAAAATGAAAAAGGCGTGAGTTTATGTATGTATGTATGATTGTTAGAGGGAAAGTAGGCAGTTAATATTTTTTTTTACCTTATAATTAAAAAATAAAACATTTTAGTTATTAATAAGGCAGAGTTGTCATATTAGACGCTACAAAGAGTAGAAAAAAATCAATAGAGTGTTATTAATATTTTAATAATTATGATTATTATGATATACTGTACAGTTTTCGTTCAACTTAAAGCTAGTAACACATTATCACACACTTCGTTTCGCAATCGTTCACATTTCACAGCCGATTAATTATTAATAATAACAAAACATAATTCAATAAAACAAATATTATTTATAAAATAATTATCGTTGTAATAGTCGTAATAACAAAATAATACGTAAAATAATAATAGATTTAATTATTATTTAAAATAATAATGCCTATTTATTCTTAAAATAGTAGCCAAATATATACAACTGAAATGAAGGAAATGCCGATTATTATTTTACGGATTATTTTGCGTTAATAATAAGTTATGATTATTTATCTTTAATTATAGATATACAGGGTTACTTCGAATAAACTGGTGAAATTTTACAGGGTTACTAGATAGGTAGATTAGAATACATTGAAATAAAAAATAAACTAAGGTAACTTTAACTTTAATTAATGAGATACCAAACTAACACATTAGCGAAGAGCTCGCACGTAGTAGGTGGCACGTTTTATATTTGAATGTGTTTTACTAATGATAGGTACCTAGTAACCATTCCCAAGGAGGGTTGATGTCAGGCAGGCGGCCGGTCATAAAACAATAAGCCAAAAACTCTAACAACGTGGATTTATGAAATACATGTTTCGCCGACCCCACCTAGTGTGGGATAAGGACAGGAAGAAGAAGAAGAGGTACCTATTAACTCTGTATAGTTTCACCAGTCAATTTGAAGTAACCCTATATAATATAATTTACATTTTTCCCACTACAGATAAAAAAACGTAAAGATATTTCATAATATATACCTCATAAATCTACTTTATAATAAAATAATAAAAATAATTATTGCACCAATAAATCATATTTATCGGCCAAATATCATTATATTGCATTGTGATAATCCTATGGCCTAAGTAAATGATAATATACTGATATAGATATAATTTAATAATCTGATAAAGATACTTTACGACTGTGACGTTCACCACGCGTCATGGTGGCCAGTTTTATGATGGGTGACCGATTTTGTAAATAAAATTTTACTTCAAACTAAAAAGTCGCATCTGCAAACTTGATCCAACAACCAATGTCAGTCGCACATTTTCGCGCCACTCACAGTTATTGCGTCAGCGTAAAGATCATTTTTTACTGCAGTACTAATAAACATTCGTGGTCCGAACACGACACGCAGTTCGGAAGTGATCGGTTTTACGAAGTATGCCGATGGGATTTCTTAGCTATATCGTTCTATACCCAAACATATTCTGCACAATTTTATCCTTAATTTTAGATTCATTGCTACATTACTTGAGTGATTATTGTAATAGATATGTTATTCCGCATCAAAAGCATTAAAACATTTCTTCTACATTTTCCTTAATTCAGAAATCACGTGCCCAATCATACGAGTTACATAATTGCACGCGATACTTTAATATCTGTGATAAGCATTAATTAATCTTCAATTCGACAAAATCTAGTTGATAATGTCCTGAATTAGAATGAAACTAGTTCTAAGTTACGAATTTTTGACTAATTTTGATGAAACGCGATTAAAAGACGAACGAATTTTTGGGTAAAGTTCTGATGGTAATTTTTCCCATAAAATGAACCACGACTTTATGGTATCCCATCAAAGATATGAGTGTGAAAATTGGGCCAAGATTTGGTACAAAAGACGTGCGGGATTGTCGGCTTTGCCGATTAACGGACTGAGATCAGGAATGTACAAGGTTCTCCAATTGGTTTAAAAGAAAAAATATTGTGTTCCTTGCTATTAAATAAGTAACTTGGCAAGTTTTCACACACAAATCAATTATTTATAGTAGGTATTACACTGACAACTTGGAAAGTTAAATATTACGGTTGTAGGTATTATATATTTAATATCAAACGTTAAATGCAATTAATTGACTTGAATTTTTGCTATATATACCACTTTGGCGTTTGTGTAATATATAATCAACACAAAAAAAACACAATCACAACAGAAGAGTTAGCTACACCAGTTTTTTGCTAATTTATGCTAATTAATGAGATTAAACTGGGGTATTAAAATGATTCTCAATCAAAATTAATTTCTGTTACCTAATATCGCGAACCGATCGCAAAATGCGTTCTCATTATCAAATCTTACATCTTAAACTTTTTAATCAACACGTGAACTAAGTAAGCTAGATTAGTTAAACAATCTATATTGTTGATGACTAGAAATCGGCGATAACACTGAATTTTAATTTACGATCGTACTCTTTATCTTTAGTGGACAATTGCCGAAGAATTATGGTATGATCTTTATGGCTGGTCATGCTAAATCTTCGTCTGGAGATAAAGACATCCGCATACAAATCGATTGCATATTTTTATGCCTTCGCAAATCATTATTGACACTAGATTTTTACTTTATCCTGTTATCGCCGATCGACAATATTTATGATCACTTCTTACTTATGTTACACAGAAGAAATGTACAATTATTTTCTAGAACTATATCACACACACAGATTTCTCAAAATGTTTTTCTAGCCACACATTTTTTATCTTAAAATTTATTACAGTCACTAATTTCTGTGATCTCTATACACAGAGCATGATTGTTGAGCTTCTTTTTACCAACACGATACAATTTATTGCATTGTAAAACTTCTAGAAGTCGCCTACATGTGGCAACACTTCAGTATTTTCATTTGGCAGATTTGTTAATTCTGGCCACTAACGAGAATCTTATTTGGCAGTTTCTAAATTCTGCTCATGCTAAAACATACTCACAGTCCAAGATCTAATCAACCTTGACGCATTTTTGGAGTGCGTCTCCGAAGAGTTTCCTTTTGACATTCAGTAGGGCGCAGAGTCCCTTGTTGACTCCTGCAGCAAGAGTCGTAGAGAGACAGGAGAAGAGACTGATGAGGGTACCAGGGATACTGGGCACCAGGATGGCGGAGCAGGAGGCGATGGAGCGGTAGACAACCCTGTTCGTTGGTTGAAGGCTGCGATAGTTGTAGTCACCACCAATATCGACTTTGAAGAACATGTTGTACTAGGAGGAGAAATTAGGGAATAAGTTATTGATGCCTTTGTTAACACTACTTACGTTATCTTCAGTTATGAAGGAATCAAATTGTCACTGACAATTCAGTGCCATGTTTAGGCTATACGAATCAAGAATTTTACACACGTCATGTTGTTACAAAAGTACAGCTGTATTTTCGTATAATATATTTGGATGGTTAATGAGCACCGAAATGGTTACCTAACTTTTAGATAGTTTTATGAAGTTTTTAATAATTACAGGGATCCTTACCTGATCATTGGTAATGAAGATGGGCTTATCCATGACGATCCAGGTGACAGTCTCCTGGCACAAGGGTGTGGTGAGAGAGCCGTGGTACG
The DNA here is from genome assembly GCA_910594945.2 of Amphipyra berbera. Classification (NCBI taxonomy): domain Eukaryota; kingdom Metazoa; phylum Arthropoda; class Insecta; order Lepidoptera; family Noctuidae; genus Amphipyra; species Amphipyra berbera. Next base: position 14,007,580 of record OU343128.1, on the reverse strand, counting down.
TGTAGTAGGACTGAGGGTTGGGACTCAGTAAACGCCTATAGGAACATAATATCAGTATTAATAACTTTGCAAGTGACATTACGAAGTCTAGTTGTCGTTTAGAAATTCGGAGGTTGGACGGTAGATATTCTGACTGGAAGATCAATTATAAACAGAATTTAAGAAATGCCTCGTTGGTTATTGGATTTTTCCGTATGGAATTCCTCAGTAGCAGCCCGCATTTTGGATTTGTGCCCGGTTGATGGCAATAGGTTCGCCCCCTATTACATGGGACTTAAACATAACGGCGAAATGAGGGTGTTGACTATATACCTCTACCCAACCCTTCAGGGAATACAGGCGTGATGTTATGTTTGTCATCCGTATTCTCTTTATCTAATATCTCCTCATATTCAATTTCTACAGTTAATTCTGTTTCCAAATCTCTAGCACCCAAACAGATTTTCTTCATCAAGCATTAAACTACTCAACCGTGACTAAATCTACCTGCTATTGTGTTCAATAGTTTTTGTCACCCATACGCACTTACAATTAGTTCCGCGATTCTCTTCCGTCCCTAAATCGGCTTGAAGCAGTAGTGGAACGAATTTGAAACCTTTTTAAAATAAATTTCCTTCTTCAGGGTTAAGTGTCATTGATGTTGACCTTATGTAATTAGTTGAATTTAAAGTTTCAGGCCAAGTAAAGTGGTTGGCTGTATTTTCTCCCATTTGAAAGAATCCCGGTCCCGTATCTCTGACTTTTCGTATTCATGTGCGGATCAGAATTTGATTATCACTTGCGTTAACGGTGAAGGAAAAATATCGTGAGGAAACCTGCACACCTGAGAGGCCTCCATAAAGTTCTCGATGGTGTGTGTAGTCTGCCAACCCGCACCAGGCCAGCGTGGTGTAGGACTAAGGTCTAAACCCTTCTCATTCTGAGAAGAGACCCGTGCCCAGTAGTGGGACAGTAATGGGCTAATTATGTATTATGTTTGAAAGTATCTTATGTTTAATCATGGTTTTCTCTCACTGAGTGGATAAAGTAGAAATTTTGATTTAATCAGTAATTGTGTATTGATGCAAACAACTTTACGAATTTTATCGCGTTCTCTTTCTTTATTTTAGATATCGTTGTGTATATTAAAAAGTGCGTTTAAATGTTAAGTTGGCAATTCCTTATAATTAAGAGATTGTCAGCGATACATCTCATTGGTTGGAGACCCTTCAGGTCTCGCCAATAACTGCCCGGTTACGTAGAAACAGTCCGCAAGACCATACAAGCAGTCGAATAGGAAAAAGAAAAACGATACATCTCATTCGATTGACTTCTCCGAACGGTTCTCAAAGTTCCAAATCAATTTAACCAGGTATCATGAACAAGGAGCCACAGTTAAAGTCCTTGATCAATGTAGACTCTTTTTTATCTTGGGAAAATCCTCATAGATGTCCCTCGCCCGAAGGGGTCTGCCGGACTCTTACCGGCTAAAAACCCACGGTGTTCCTCCTTCTGACCGTCGGCAGGGGTCGCGGGATCCGCCGAAGCATGCACCGCAACCCCGGCAGGTCTTGGTCCACCAACTGCTGGTGGACTTCTCCTCTATGGGGCACCCCTCATCACCGGCGCACCAGAATACATGGTACGCCATGACCACCCCGGCGACCAAACAAGCACATGGGTGCCAGACTACCCCATGTCTGGGCGCCCTTGGTCTCCTGCGACGGGTCAAGTTCCCTGACCATAAACGTTATTAATCCTATCAAAGAGTAAAGAAAAAGCTCTCCATCACAGTTGAGCCAGTTTACTTACGTGATATCAACGCTTTGTGGCTCAGTTTTGTTCTGGGAGCTGTCTGTTAGGATTGGCACCACTGGCATAATTTCCTCCAAAGCACGATCACCTTCCAAACCGTTGTATAGCTTAAGAAAGAAAAAATATGTTAGATGTTAATATTAAAAAGAACCATAGGCGTATTCAGGTTGGGGCAGATGGGGCGGTTGCATCACCCTGGCTCTGGAAAGAGTAGGTATTTGGTTTAGATTCAGTCAACTTGCCACCCATATCCATAGAATAATTACCCAAAATCGGCAGACCAATGCCGGGCTCCGTCTATACTTATTTGGACCTCAAAAATAAGGTTATGCGGCACAATTGCCCCATAGTCTCATTCTGCACTTCCAGATTTATTGAAAAGACAAATATTTACTGTCTGACTGAGTTTGCCCCACTCTGGACAAAATGCTGGCTACGCCCAAAGAACCAATGACGAATATGTTACGTTGTCAGATGTTGTGGGATATCAAGATGGGACAGAGGCTGCTGAATCAGTTGGAAAAGAAATAGCATTTTTCATCTGAACATTGATAACACCATGCGAAACCAGGTATGGACCAGTCTTTTACTGGTAACCGCTCGATCATACAGCGGATTCGTCGGTACTGGATATCTTGTTCACATCTGTACCGACGGATCAGTTAAACAAATAGCAGTTGCGTCGCATCTGGCAGGCAGGATACGGAAAAATAACGGATCCAATATTTTTAGTGAATTCGGAATACTGTCGTGTATGTGAACTCGCTCATATAACAGGCGCCTTCACCAAAATAAAAACGGATCCGCTAAAACGGGTACTGTAAACAGTTTCTCTGTGAACTAGCTGTAAGGTTCCCTAATAGCCCCCTATTACATGGGACTTATAAATAACGGTGAAATGAGGGTGTTACTATACACCTCTGCCCAACCTTTCGGGGAACAGGCGTGATGTGATGTAGGGTTGGTAGCGAGGCTGACTGCCCAGTGAGCGCCGGAGACTCTTTTGTTTTTTTCATTATGGATTTCTAGATGGCACGGTTAAATGCCATCCTAGTAGAGAAATGCAAGAAAAAGAACATGAAGGTGGAACTCACCACAGCCATCACACCAATGACCGCAAGACCATCAGGTCGCGCGATAGCTTCGTCAAGAGTTAAGCCAGTCTTAATATGCACAAAGTGGATCTCCATAGGGTACCTGTGGACAAAGAATAATAGATTTAAACTTCTGTATACCGATGGAAGTAGTTCTAGACTAGATCACGAAGAATGAGATGGGTTTCTATTTTTGTGTGGAGCGATCGTCGTCTGCTGTCTTCCACAGTCAAAGTTGTCATAATGTTAGGTGATGTCCAGTGTCCCAGATGGCAAAACAGTTGTAAGATATTAGAAAAATCTTTTTCTATAGTCATCATTTAGTAAAAAAAAACGTTCGTTCTGCCTAGCCTTTTCCCAACTATGTTGGGGTTAGCTTCCAGTCTAACCAGATGCGGCTGAATACCATTATTTTACACGGAGCGATTGCCATTGGACCTCCGCAACCCAGTTACAGGTCAATGCAAATCCTAAGGTTAGACCGGTTGTCGGACTTTCGGTCTTCTGACTTCCGTAACGATTGTTGTAGGTATATTGATGATTTATATTGTATAGTTAAGATTTATATTGTATAGGTATATGTAGGTATTCGTATGACATCCGGGACCGACTGTTTAACGTGCTCTCCGAGGAATGGAGGGGTCTCGATGTGTAACGAACGGTCACCCATCCACAGACTGACCGTGACAAGCGCAGCTTAACTTTGCAAATCGTATGATATATTTCTCGTATGATTTATAATCGTAATTTGCCACGAGCCCTCTCATTTAGTAAAAAAACAAATTATGATAAAAAGTATTCGTGTATTTTTTTTCTTATTTCCGTTTTTGGAATGTTAATTAGCATTTTTTTGCAATAATTAATATTTATGGCAATGATATGTCTTTTTGCGTTAAACGTACACGTTATTACCGTCATATTGTGATAAAATTGAATGATGTCCAACGCTGAACACGAGTTTCTCATAAAATGGTAAGCCGCCTGATTCAGGTGCCAATGCGATCTTTAAATATTTTTTTTTATATTTTTTGTGTTTACTAATTTATTATCTGTTGTCTACTGTGTTCTAAGTTAAAAAAAAACTAGTTATTGGACTCTCCAAATAAATGCCATTCAGAAAAATGCTTTACGATTACATCTCGGGTGCGCAAACATCTGTTAAATTGTTTTCGTTTTAACAACCAAACCAGTATGGAAAGAAACCGGCATTACTATTACAAAATTAGGGGAACAAATAAATGTCACTCACACGCCACTGTGTAAACAGCTAATCTTACTACAAACGCAGCTGATACCCACTTATCATAAGTGACATAATATTGTACGGTTTGATTTGTACAAAGATTACAATATTTTGAACTTGGCTACTTTTTTGTCTGGATGATTTACATTCCATTGTATCCTAACTAGCTGGCAGAGGTCGGATAGCAGACGTAACGGGTACAATAGTGAGGCAAGCGACTATTATGAATATAGTAGGTATAACCGCTACTATTGCGTTTGCGTTACTGTTCATGAATTGATGTAACGCAAACGCAGCGTCAAATACCTAGGTATAATACGACACACCTAAGATGTCGCATCGTCAAATTTCGTAAAACCAATAAATTCCAAGCTGAGTACGACTTCAAGACCTCTAATGTTTATTAGTAACTGCGGTAAAAATTGATCTTTATGCTGACGCAATAAGTATGAATGGCGCGATAATAAGCGCCTGCCATTGGTGTTCGATCAAGTTTGCCAATGCGACTTCTAAGTTGTGTCGTACTATACCTAACGTACATTTTAGTTTAACGCATGTAGCGCCACTGCTGCGTTTGCGATATTGTATATTTATCGCAAACTCAGTTTAAACAACTTATTCTGAATTTGAACCACTGAGCACTGCATGCTTGATACTTGGGAAAAGGCAGTACCCGTGCGTCTTCTTCTTCTTCCTGCCCTTATCCCACACTAGGTGGGGTCGGCACAACATATATTTCGTAAATCCATGTTGTTAGAGGTCTTGGCTTATTTTTTTATGACCGGCCGCCTGCCTGACATCAACCCTCCTTGGGAATACACGTTGCGTTGTCGAGCGGGTGACCCAATGTGCTTTCTGATATTATGCACTGGGTCCCAAAATGATATGCTTGTCAATCTTATTGCCGACAACTAAGCAGACTATGTTCTCCTTGGTGGAATATACTTGAAGTTCCTCGACCCACTCATTCAATTTTGCTAGACTTTGGTTCTGACACATCGTAAACTAATATAGCACCGTGAGCGTCTCTGTAAAAACTTCTTGTCAATGTTCTGTATCGCTCCTGTTCCGCTCGTATTAGGTAATCCGTATTCGGTTTATAAATAAGGTCTAAATATTTTACAATAGTTTACATTTTCTCAATGTAAAAATTTTAAAATACTCGAAAAAGAAACTATTTATTTAATATGCATACTCGTTTGTTTACGCCAAGTCACCCATGCGTATCATACAAAAATATTGCGGAAGGTAAAACGATGTCAAGAAATTTATACACTATCCATGTTATCTTTTTGTTTTACATATATCTTAGAACATTTATCTATTATAAACAATAAATTGCTGCCTAAATTGTGAGAAAAATTACATAATTTAATTTTTTAAGCCACACGTTTATTTTTATCGCAATACCAAGGTTTTATGATACTTGACTCCGGCAAATGCACCGGAAACATTATTACTTAATAAATAACACAGATTAATAATCTTTACATAGTATAAAATAAAGTCGCTCCCGCTGTCTGTACGCTTAGATCTTTTAAGCTACGCAACGGATTTTAATGCAGTTTTCAGCAATAGATAGAGTGATTCAAGAGGAAGGTTTATATGCCCCACGTTAGTATCTACATTGCACCCGTGCGAAGCCGGGGTGGGTCGCTAGTATGTAATAAATACGTATCAAGACTTGGCACACGAGGTTTTCGACATGTGGGAGATTAACTTAGCAGTTGTTGTGCCGATAGTCGTTACGGCCAATGGCTTAACAGCCAAGAGCCTCGAGCAACATCTGATGAGGCTCTCCTTCGCGTCAAGGGGCTGATACAGAAAGCGGTACTTCTGGACACGGCGCGTATTGTTAGGAGATTCCTCTCTCTATTCCCGATGCCGGTGGGTTACTATCTTTTATATTTTTAAATGTTTTTTATAGAAATATTTAAAAATATAATGTATATTCAATGAATAAAGGATGTAATAAATAAAAATACCAATATGAGGGGCTCGTGGCTAATAAACATTCGTGGTCTTGAAGTCGCACTCAGCTCGGAAGCGATTGGTTTTACGAAGTTTGCCGATGCGACATCTTAGTTGTGTCGTAAGGTTGGAACCTTTTTATTACTCTAATTGATATAAATTAGATAGATCATTTATCTATCAATCTAATTAATAAATTGCGATTCACAAACAATTTATTACATTGAAAAAATACCTAACGGCAATTGCACAAATAAATTGCAGAATTGCTAGATTTATTAACAAATAGGGTTGTGAAAACCCCGCTTTTCCCCTATGGTCAGTAAAATGCAAAGTCACGTACTTTGATCGTTAGCAATGAAAGGGTTAAGGGTGACCCCTTAAGGTAATCGTGGTATGAAAAGGTGCGAAATGGGAAAGGTCGAGCTTTCATCGCCCGGATATGTGAAAAGATAGGCTTGTGAAAGAGCTGTAAAAAAGAAATATAAAAGCAAAAGTATCGTTCGTCGTAATGAGAGCGGCTATCAAATAAATTCATATGTATATGTTACGGATTGAGGACATGGTCGTTTTTAAATGGTTTTAATTTGTATTTTTTTTTGTTTTAATTAAATATTGCGATAGATTTTTCTTCTGCTTAATCGATTCTCTTGGAACTTCGCACACAAATTTTATTCATATGACAATAAAACATTATAATAATTTCAACCTTCAATCTTCGAATCCTGATGCTGCAGGAGTACTGCAAGATAAAACCGTTTAACTTAAAAGTTTTTTTTATTTAAATGATTTTTTAAACAGGATTGTATTAACCGTCTCGAAGGACCAAAAAGGACGTTCAAAGAAGGAGGGTGCCTTTTTATTTGTCTACCTACCTAATATTATACATAAATTAACAATAGATATTTGACGGAGGTAGTGAGTCTGTGGCGATTGATTATAACTTCTTTTTTTGTTTTCTACTACCGGCAACATGCCCCCCCAGTAACATGCCCCCCGTCAACATGCTCCCTAGCAAAATGCCCCCCGTCATCATGCCCCCCGTCAACATGCCCCCTTGTTTAATATAATTTTCTCTAGTGTCCCAAGACAGTTTAAACAATAAATATAGTGAATGAATATATGGTAGTATCAATCCCATAAAAAGCAAATTTGAACTTACTTTATGCCATCGATGGCGTGTTCCGATAGCCAGTGGAGGTGGAACTGCAGGAAGGTGTAGTTGCCTCTGAGTGGACCACCAGATAACACTGGCGGAAGGCTGCTTGGGACACCGTCCCATCTCACTGAAATCAAATCATTTTTCACCTCTCTACGCAATGTTTTATAGGAAGTATTCTTTTTAAATTTAATTTCACCACCTTCTTCATCATTGCCGTAGACATAATTAGCTCATGACTGTCCCACTGCTGGGCACGAGCCTCTTCTCAGAATGAGAAGGGTTTAGGACTTAATTTATTGCGTTTTCGCCTTTTGATATATCCTAAATACATTTAAGAAAAGACAACTCACATGTATGCCCATTATTAACCGCAGAGAGCAGCACGTTATTATATCCTCGGAACTGCAGTGGACCTCGAATGTGGACCTGGTGCTGGTCCAGCACGGCATCCCTCGTCATGATGTTGATTGGGGACTGCTGGTGGCCCGTGTTGCAGACTCCTGGCCATTGCGTCTCGTCTAGGTGAAAGAAGATAATGGATTTATGGATTAGTGCGGTCAACGAGCTTAGGGCCTTGGCCTTGATTACTGATAAGCCTTGTTGGTCTAGTGGTCGTGACTGCTGAGCATAGGGACCCCAGGAGGGTTCAATCTTCAGATCGGGCAGTGTTATTGTGTTTTTCCATTAGGAATTTCTCAGTAGCAGCCCGGAGTCTGTAATAGCAATAGGCTCGCCCCCTATTACATGGGACTTAAACATAACTGGCGAAACGAGGGTGTCACTAAAACACCTCTGCCTAACCTTTCGGGGAATACAAGGCGTGATGTTATGGTATGTTATAACCCTTGGTCCGATTCCCAGGTTGAACAAAGTATAATTACATTTCCTGTTAGAATATTTTTAGTTACATTCTTAGGCTGTGGTGAGACGAGCGTTATTTACGCCACACAAAGTGAGTAAGTTAGCAAGGGTGATAGAGGGACTGATTGCCCAGGGTGCCACGGACCTACTTCGGTATCATCACTGCTGGAGGCTTTAATGAACCCCACAGCCTGTAGAAGGATCTATTTTACAAATAATTGAAGTGAATTTAAAGAGTTTTACCAGTAACGATACTTACGTATAGTCCTACGTAATTTGGCAAGGTTTTGGCGTTTGGGAGTAAGTTTTCGCATTGTGAGTTTTACCTAGTGCAACCAAAAACACTTTTATTGCTTGTCATTAGCTTATGGTTATTGCTATAATTTATTTCTAAACGTCTTTTCTTTTTTAACTTTCACTAGGATTTCTTCTGTATCGTGGGTGCGTTTACAGATACTAATTTTCTCATGCACAAACGCCCAGACCCGGAACAACTATCTGTAGGCCATACAAATATTTGTTCCGTGCGGGAATTGAACCCACGTTCCGTAGCGCACAAGCCAATCGCTCAGCCACTGCACCAAACATGCCGTCGTGTGTCGTGTTGTCGTCTGGTTAGAAGGCAGAAAGAAAGGAGAAGAATTGTCTTCTCTACTCTTGCCAAGTTACGTGCCGGTGACTAACACCCATATTCTAAGACGTTCCTCCAAAACTTACTCGACTCGACTCCACCTCGACTCACTACATCGGTGGTTATAGTTGACATAAACGTCCTCGACTCGAGATTTTTCCTCAGTCGAGGTAAGGAATCATCTGTCAAACTCAAGGTACCTCGGAACCTATCTTAAGGAAGGAAGTGTCAAAGTTCGTATGTAACAAAAATGAAGTTTGAAAACTTTATCGAATATGCTTACGATAATCCTTACAAGTATTTACCGCGGCGTTATTTGCGCGATGCAGATAATTCAAATTATGACGTAATGATTCCGTCGAGGAACCTCAAAGTTCATTCGAAATTGCGACTAAGAATACAATTTTGAAGGTTTTTTCGAGGCCGTCCTGAGTCGAGTAAGTTTTGGAGGAACATCTTAGAATATGGGTGTATATCTACGTATGGCGCACCCTGAAAAGTCAGCCACACTACCAATCTTGTCGACAAGCTAATCTCTTCACAACAGCATGAATCATTTTCCTAGGTATAGGTCGAGCCAGAAGATTATGATTCTGGTAACAAATACTTACCTAATCAATAATCATTGATAACAAATTAACTAAAAATCGATGTAATGACATTAAATCTAAATTTAGCACGAAAACAAATACAAAATACTTAGGTATTATTTATGAATTATAATCGATGTGTTAATCAGTTTAGATAGTGTCGAAAAAAAACTGGATTGAAAGGTTGAGAACTGCATAAAGGTGCATCTAGACTGTCACTGTTATAGGTATTTGTATTACACCCGGGATCTACTGTTTCCGCGGGCAGGAGGACTGTTTGTCGTAATTTTTTTTATCGTTTAGCTACTATCGTATCTAGCTGTTCCCATTGGATCCTGACGACATTTTATCGTTTCACGGCAGTAACTTTGTCGTTTGCACATCAGTAGCAAGCTACAAGACGAGACGATATTTTTATCGTGGCCACGACAGATAGTCGTAACAACGACACATGATTTGCCGTCACGATGTCGTGACGTTTTCTTATCGTTTTACGACTGTCGTGCTAGCCGTTCCCATTGACTTGACAATCTGTCGTCACTGCAAAAACAAGTCGTGAACGACAGTTAATCGTGTTGTCTTGTATGTGAACAACTCCATTTAAATATATAGGTATAAGCCACGACACTTAAAACTACACGATTATCTGTCGTCACGACAAAGTGGGAACGCGGCCTAACGTGCTCTCCGAGGCACGGAGGGGTTTCGATATAAAAATCCAGTAAGTATTTACCTATAATAAATATCAAAATATTGATTAATCTACAAAATGATGCGAATTTCATTCTAAATTAAATTACAGTTTTTGTCAAGTATTGCTAGAGTAAATTGCATAGGTTCTGCCAAAATTTTACATTAGTTTGCACGGTAAATAGCCTAGTGGTGTGATCGTTGGACTGCCAAGTCATAGGTCTCGAGTTCGAACCCAAGGCAGGCACCTCTGACTTTTCGGATTCATGTGCGGATTGTATAATTATCACGTGCTTAAAAACGTTGAAGGAAAACATCGTGAGGAAACCGGCATGCCTGAGAGATATTTCTCGACGGCATGTGAAGCCAAGTCAGAGGCCCATGGCCCTGACACCAGGTTAGTTAGTAACCACACGAAAAAAGAAGAAGAAGAAGACTGTAAATATCAATATGGTGATATAATCTTGATATTTATCCACTGATCATATCAAAAAACTAACACTCATTCGGCGGCAATAAGTACTGTGTGGTTGTGGATTAGAAGATAGTAAAACAGCTTTATGTAATGAAATGATTGCAATGTTTTTATCAATAAATAATTAGGAGTTTGATGACATTGATTACTGAAGGTGACTAATGATGACTAGGCAATGACGTTTTTTATTCTATTAGGACAAACTGCTGATACATTGATTTATTGAAAACGTATTACACATACCTACTTACATACATAACCTCACGCCTTTTTCCCATGGGGTAGGCAGTAGGTTCTTCACAAAGAACAGGTGCATAGTACTCTCAACCGGCGTGCGTGTATGACAAGATGTATGAATGTGGATGTAGCGAAAGGAGTATGTAAGAGTCGTAGCATGTGGCGTTCTATAGTTTCTGCCTACACCCATGGCAAAACGTATTAAGAAATTCATTTGAGAGGTCTTAAGTGATGGTATGACGAATGAAAATTAAAAGTCAAATGTATGGAATTTAAATTATGGTAGCTAATCTTGGGAGATCTCTCAAATAAGAATAGAATTCCATACATTTGAGAACGGTTTCTTGTAAATATGTCTCAAGTCATGTCAAAACTACACTTTAGAGTTATCTCTCAAATGAGAGCTGTTAATTAAGCTGGCTTTAGATTCTTGAGATCTAATGATCTACACAAATATTTTATTGTAATTATTTTCTAACTTCCGAATTTATACTGGTTGTAAAAATACCCTTAACGAAGCCGAAGTCTACGCATACTGTACATAAAACTAAGTAACATATAGCAAAAATAATTGCTGGGAAACGACTTTTATTTTTTGGTATTAAAAACAGTTTTTAATTGCAGCGCGCAATGTAAGCGCGCGCGCAGCAGACTGTGCCTACATTTCAAAAATGTTGATAATGTTTGTATAGAAGAATGTTTAGTAATAATATTAAAATATAGTTTTCGTAAAAACGTACAAAAATATGGTGACTTTGATCTTCAATATCTCCATAACCAGTCGGTTCCTAGGTATGGCCCAATACCAAAAAATCTTCGTAATGATGGGAAGAATACGTGGCTCTCGGCTTTGTTAAGGGTATTTTCACACCCGATACTATAGGTAGTCTACTTATAATGTATATACAATTTTATACTAAGCTGTTCAAATATCTCACACTGAATTAAAATATTTCATAGTTATTATAATTTAAATAAATAAATATCCGAGATTCCACCAAAAACAGTTTTTATATTCATTGTAATGTTTCGAAGTATGTAAAATAATTTAAAATATGTCACTCATTTTGAAATATTGTATATCTAAGAATTTTAATTAAGGTTATATTATTATGTGATTTTATACGCGGATAGCATGCGTTTAACATGTCTAGTCTTTACATAGTATAAAACAAAGTCGCTCCCGCTGTCTGTCTGTCCCTATGTATGCTTAGATCGTTAAAACAACGCAACGGATTTTAATGCGGTTTTTTTAATAGAAAGAGTGATTCAAGAGGAAGGTTTATATGCCCCATATTAGTATCTATATTGCACCCGTGCGAAGCTGGGGCGGGTCGTTAGTTGAAAATATTTTTTAATGCTAATATGATGTCCTGGGTTCGATCCCCAGGTCGGGCAAAGTGTTATTGGGTTTTTCCGTGTGGTATTCCTCAGTAGCAGCCCGGAGTTTGGATTTGTACCTGGTTGATGGCAATAGGCTCGTCCCCTGTTACATGGGACTTGAACATAACGGCGAAATGAGGGTGTTACTATACACCTCTGCCCAACCCTTCGGGGAATATAGGCGTGATATTATGTTATTATGTTTATCGTAGAAAATACTTACAGCTATATGACCACTCCGCCTGCAAGGATATGTCTGGAACAAAATATTACTATGTTAGTAATTATAAAATAACAAATAATAATTAAACAATCCTTCTCTTAAATCTTAAAACACATGGAGGTTATGTCTGTATTGAATTAACATAGTTTACTTGCTAGTAATTACCTATATACAACGTGTAACATAATTCCCCATGAAAAATGTAAATAATCAAGTAGTCTTTTATGGTTGTTGTCATTTACCTCTCAGAGGAAATTAAGTAAGAATGTAAATAACTTTCTGGGTAGTCTAGTCTTTAGTTTTATGTTTTCAGGGTTGCGTTTCAATGATGATTATTTTATGTTTTATCCAAATTCTTTTATTTTTGTGTCATACTACGATTTTCAAATATTGCCAATAGACTCTTTATAAGGGACCTTTTAACCCCCTTTCGGCTTTAGGGGTATTTTTGTAACACATTGTATTAATTCGGCAAATTAAATAAATTTATCAACAGTAAATTCTTAAAATTTTACAAGTAATATCCTCTAGGTACTTATTTTTATTCACTTCGGCCTATATCACATTGAATACTAGCAGAGGTTACATAGGTATTTAGTTAGTCTCAATAGAGGAGCGAAAACCGATATCTAAACTAATATTATAAAGAGGAAAGATTTGATTGTTTGTTTGCATTGAATAGACTCTGAAACTACTGGACCGATTTGAAAAATTCACCGTTAGAATCCTACATTATCCCCGATGAACATAGGCTATAGAATATTTTCAAAAAAGTTAGGGATTCGTGAGTGAAGCCGCGGGCTGTTTAGGTATAAACTTTAGTTTCTACAGCTACCGATTACTACTTTTATGAAGTTGGCAACTGAGTATATAATAATTAATTTGTATGACTTCCATTAGATTGTACTATGTTTGTACCGGTTACTGTATACTTTCCTTCATCTGCTTTCTAAGCAGAGACATTTTATTAATCCATCCTCCCTTTTATAGTTAAATATTTATTGATAATTGGAATTACAGGTTTAATATCCAACACTAAATACGCAAGTTGGTAAAAAAAAAATTTAATGCGTCAATAAATGTAATGTTGCGGGAAACGCGGCAAATAAATATAATTTCAACGTCTTCATTGTAAAAAAAATTAAAAATATCGTATTGGAGTCTATTCCTGATAAATTGGCAAATAAACCATTAATATCGTTGAGAGTTAAGTATTTTAAAAAGTTAGGAACAAAGGACCAAATACTAAATTATCCGCAGTTTCATTTGTTTACTAAAAAGTGCCTGTGTAAACAATAACAGAGTAATGCGCGTATTTTTATTAAATTATATACGGATTTTTATTTATTAGAAGTCCATTATAAGATAAATATGTAATGGTTAAGAAATTAACTATCAATTTTGCCGTTAAAATGCATGAATTTTAAAAAGCTCATCAACATTTTCTAAATTTATATTTAACTACACCCGGTATGTAAAACTTTTTTATTTCAGAAGGAAATATTTTTTTTAAATTGACCCAACTGAAAGAAATTATTTTCACTGATATTCCAAACCCACCTGCAAAACTGACCAGCACCAACACAATAAACGCAATCATTTTCAAATTTGAAAAAAAAATATTTTTACAAAATATTTATTTTTATTGCACTTGTTATATTCTGTTTATTAATTATCGATTTATTTATTTTAATTGGTAATAACTGTAGTTCACTCTCACACACGCGATTTGTGACTAATATGGAAAATCGAACACGTCCACTTTTTATACATTTTTTTTTGTTTTGAACTTTTTTTATCAGGCGCATGCAGCGTGCGGCTCGTACTGCCTACACTAACAGACGGTCGTACTTAGTTTTAAGTGATAATAGGTATGTTCGTGACATACGGTCGGCAACGACGGCCTACTGCCGGCATGGCGCGTGCCGCGAGTGTTGTTTGTCAATACTGAGCATGCGCGGTGAGATTTACATTAGAATATGGAAATTAGGATTTGTTATGATTGTCGGCTTGGATGGCTAATTAAAAACTGCGCGGATCACACGATTTGCGAGGTTAAGCTGCGCTTGCCGCGGTAAGTCCATGGATGGGTAAAAATTCGAAACCTCTCCATGAACAAAATCAAGAATCAAAATAATTAAATTGTAAAACATAGGTAGAATGTTGAGGGGCTCGTGGCTAATTATCAACCGCGCAGACCATACGGATTGCGAGGTTAAGCTGCACTTGCCGCGGTCAGTCCGTAGATGAGTGACTATTCGTTACACATCGTACCTCTCCGTGTCTAGGAGAGCACGTTAAGAAGTCGGTCCCGGGTGTATAATACCTATGACAGTTGTTACGGGCAGTCAGAAGCCCGAAAGACTGACAACCGTTTTTACCTCAAGATATCGGCATTGCCCGGTAACTGGGTTGCGGAAGTCCGATGGCAGTCACTCCGTGTAAAATACTGGTATTCAGCCGCATCTGGTTAGACAGGAAGCTGACCCCAACATAGTTGGGAAAAGGCTAGGCAGAACGATGTTGGCTTGGATGTAAATATTTACTGAACTGGGCTCATTTCTATTGCTCTTGGTATCTTAAAATATACTTAAGGGATTCTTTTCAAAAGATGAGTAGTGAAATTCTTCCGGAGGCTGGGACGCTTCTAGCTAGTCAGCGAGATTGATACCAGGACTGACTGACAAGAGTGCGCCTGATATAGATACCACCGCGGACATTTGCGGCGAATCACTTTTCAACCTTATTGCCTTAGTAATAAGGTCGAAAAGTGGTTCACGGCAAATGTCCGCGATGGTACTTAAGTAACGTCACTTGTGGAGTCTCTTTTAATGCTAGGACGCTCATTAACATACAGCTAACAATAGTGCCTCGTTGATCTAGTGGTGGCAAGTGCGACTGCTGATTGTGAGTTCCTGGGTTCGATCCCCAGGTCGGACAAAGTGTTATTGGGTTTTTCCACGTGGAATTCCTCAGTAGCAGCCCAGAGTTTGGGTTTCTGCCCGATGGATGGCAATAAGTTCGCCCACTATTAAATGGGACTTAAACATAACGGCGAAATGAGGGTGTTACTATACACCTGTGCCCAATTCTTCAGGAAATACAGGCGTGATGTTGTGTTGTGTGCTAACACCAATCCACGTTTGCATAAGCGTAATGTTTTTGGCAATGTTCCGTTTCCACACAACCTATTCCTTGCAGCGGTTGAAAAGAAAGCACACGTTCAGAAATAAACCACTACGGATCGTGAACAACATCATCATCCAAAACCGAATAATATTCCACAGCTGGGCCTCTCTTGAAATACGCAATTCACCTTGTTTCTCGACATTTCCCTTTAGATGACAAGAACAAACGATCTTGAAGCGTAAGCAGGATGCCAAAGAGGCACTTCTCTTAGTAGGAGGATTGCATTATGATGCTATCCGCAAAAAGGTTGATAACATAACATTACGCCTTTATTTCCCAAAGGGTTAGGCAGAGGTGTTTAGTAACACCCTAATTTTACCTTTATGTTTAAGTTCCACGTAATAGGGGGCGAGCCTATTGCCATCAACCGGGCACAAGTCCAATGTCCGGGCTGCTATTGAAGAATTCCACACGGAAATACCCAATATCACTTTGCTCGACCTGGGGATCGAACCCAGGACCTCATGCTCAGCATCGCGCTTGCGACATTAGATCAAGGATGCAGCAGATATGATATTGAAAAGGTCTATGCGTCTCAAATACTATTTTTCTATAGTGTTTAGGATAATTATTGAAAACCAAAATATTAATTAGCAATAATATAACTTTGTAACAAAAATAAAACCGATTTCAGATTGTCTGTCTCCGAAGTACTTCATCAAATCTTCACCAAATTTAAATGGGACAATTTCGAAAGAATACTCTTTCAAACAAAATAAGAATCATTAAAATCGGTTCACAATTAGCAAAGATATCATGGAACAAAGATACAAAAAGAAAAAAAAAAACCTTCTTTTTTGAAAGCTGGTTAAAAATACTTGAAAACGAAGGAAGGTAGGTACGGTTGTGACGAATTATAAATTCCAATTAAGGTTAAAATAAAAGTAGGCCAACAAACAGATTGTTTACTTCCCTACATCCATCAATACAGAAAAATAGAAAAATAATCTGATAACCTTAATAATCTAAAATCTTTGGCTTTTTCGAGAAATGCGATGCACCGCGATAACTTAATTACTTGTTTCATGATAAATATTTGTCTGGATCTGTATCAATTATTTTGTATTTAATTGAGAATCAACAATGCTTTGTTCCAGATTGTTGTGCTGAGTCTAATCGGTTAGTATTCCCATTGCAAAGTGTAGGTAACTGTATTTAACGTCAGAATCTCTTTTCACAATCTAATTACACAGTACAAAGTATTCATTTGTATTTCAACTTTGTAGAAAGAAAGAAAGAAGAACATTATTCACAGACTAAGTTTTCAAAAATATGGGTACCGCTTTGACCACAGTAATCTGAATAATAAGACAATTTCTGAGGCTTTGACCGACGCTTCGTCACGTGTATGCCATCCTTTATCATCAATACACTATCTCAAACAGTGTCCACACCTAAGTCCAACTACTTTGTGTAATCTAAGAACATCGAAAATTAGTAGATAACTACTTAGTTATCTATTGATTGAAAAACTGCCGAGCAGGGCACTGGCCCATGAGTAATGGGTCTGTGAAATAAAAATATGTTAAACGCGTTGTTTAAAACGATTTCAAAAACTTTTGTTTATGGGTGTTGCAGCGCAAGACGGTATGGACCCTGATAAGCTGCGATCATTATACATACATACATACATAAACTCACGCCTTTTTCCCATGGGGGTAGGCAGAAACTATAGAACGCCACATGTTACGACCCATACATACCCCTTTCGCTTCATCCACATTCATACATCTTGTCATACACGCACGCCGGTTGAGAGTACTACGCACCTGACCTTTGTGAAGAACATCACCAATAATATCGATGTATGTCCTTCTAGGACGTCCTCTATCGGCGTTTCCATTGACATCCGTCTTATAAATTCCTTTTGTTAATCACCGTACACTCATTCTCTCAACAGGACCGAACCACCTAAGCATACTCCTTTAAATTTTTGTCACTACATCATCTTTTAAACCGCAAATTTGTCTAATCTCATCATCGATCATTATACTCTAATTTATTTTCCTGGTAATTATGGCACTGCCCATTGCGACCTTGGAGTGTTCAGGAGGGGTAGTGTGCGGTCTATATGATGAGAAAAAAAAGGTAAAATAAAAAAAAAAATGAAACTGATATCATGATTAGTAAATTCATAATTGTGCATTAAAATACAGATAATGCATATATATGATTGATATTAAAGGATTCGCGACGCTATCCGCAGCGATAATCGAAATAAATAAATATACTTAGGTAGGAGATTGCAGATAAGCTGCAAATAGGGAATGCATTTGTGATTGCGACTTTAATGAAAAAGTTAATTAGGTTCGTATGTACGTCTTTGACAAGCCGTATCCAGAGAATGGACACGTAAGAGACCTCAAGAATCTCGAAGAACATGATGATCTTAGAACCTTGCTGACGGACTAATCCTTACACCACAGCATGAGCTATTCTGGTATGCCTTGTGCACGTTAGAAGAAGACCAATATTCTAAGTCAAATACTAAAATCTTGCACGAAAAACTTTGTTATAGAAATAAAACAATTTGCAGATAAAAGTCATTAGGACCACAAACATTGTTATTTTGTTAGCGGTGGATTTAAGTAAAAGCAAAGAAAGCACGTCTGTAAAGCCAAAGAATTCGGGACAGGTTGCATTCTCAGGTCAGAAAAGTATCTTTGGAAAAAGCAAACTAGTCCAGAGTACTGCTCTATCTATCAACTCTTTTTAATTAAAACTATCGTGTGAGTGATCGGTGATGCATGAGCTTTGAATTCTGAATCAATAGAGTTTGATTCGAATTTGAAATCGACAAAAACACACGATCGTACGGAGGCTCTTATTCAAAGTTCAAACTAAAGTCTGTGGTTGATATTAGTCAAACTCGATTGATTCAGAAGTTAAAGCAGTCGGGAGTAAGCCCCCTGAACTATAAATGTACGTTAGTACCACTACCACTACCTACCCCGGGGTGCATGAAAAAAGCCTCCATGTTATCGGTAACTGGTAACACTGGACAATGTTGACATAGCAGGGTAACCCTCAAGATTAATCAACGTACCCGAAGTTATAAAAAACAGTGGTCATGCGACGAAGCAGAGGATTCCATGTCGAACAGCCGAAAAAGTCTGACCTCTTATATCTGGTTTTCTTGTCCTCATTTTCTGATCTCATGTTAATTATTATATTGTGAACTAGGTTTTGTAACTAATCACTAACCTAATTAAAAGTACTCTCAGTGGTGGAGAGTCTATGTTGGTTTCCTTTACTTTATTTACTATGCTCCCAATCCTGACATACAGATACTAGCTATAACTGTAATGATAGATTCACCTCTACAAGATTCTGTTGTATGTCTTTTATATCCATGATAGTGACAATACTCAAATATGTTCGGCGCACCCTGGGCAGTCATCTCCACTACCAACCTTGCTGACTACCTAATCTTTTCACCACAGCATGAAGTATACTTATATAATTCGTGTCAACAAGAGAGAAGAAGAACGACGAGAGAGAAAGTCTAACCTTTTGATATCGGCATTGCCCAATAACTGGGTTGCGGAGGTTTGACGGCAGTCGCTCCGTGTAAAATACTGGTATTCAGCCGCATCTGGTTAGACTGGAAGCTGACTCCAAACACACTTGGGAAAAGTGTAGGAGGAAGAAGAGAGAAGAAGAACGGCCTATCCCTTCGAAAAACATTGGCATAATATGCTACTAAAAATCCGTGTTACAAATATTGTACCAGTACAAGCTCGCCGTTCTAACCGCTCGTGTGTCTCACAAACATCACAGCTCGACTTCGCGTCGCGCGCAGGTCACCTAATTTATTAATAAAATCTTACCGGAGAAGTGGATACGTTGCACCGACCTTCTGTATAAATAGTGTAAGTACAGGATCTATTGCAAATGGATCCTTGTTGGGGATTAAGTGGGTAATAAGTGGCAGCAAAGAATAGGTTATTTCATCTCATTTTGTTGGTGTCGAAAGGCCAGGAGGATGAGCTACAGCATCGTCTGGTGTGTAGTGTGGTCACACCTTGTCCCTATATAAGTATAACATAACATCACGCCTGTATTCCGAAGGGTTGGGCAGAGGTGTATAGTAACACCCTCATTTCGCCGTTATGTTTAAGTCCCATGTAATAGGGAGCGAGCCTATTGCCATCAAACGGGCACAATTCCAAACACCGGGCTGCTACTGAGGAATTCCCCACGGAAAAACCCAAAAACACTTTGCCCGACCTGGGGATCGAACCTAGAACCTCACGATCAGGACTAGACCAACGAGGCAGTTAACCTAAGTTTAACCTAGCTTATATACAAGGTTAGTCGGAAAGGGGGTACTAAGCCGAAAGGGTGTTAAAGTACACATAATAAGGGATAACTTTTGTTCTACAACTTTCCCCAAAACTTGATAATTTAAGAGAATTAGCTTTTCAAAGATTTCGTAAAAAATATGCTAAAATCTATCAGTCCATAGCTATGATCAGCTGTGTTTACTATTTAGGTCATATTTGGGGTCACGGATTAGAAACTTAATTTTCTGAATTCATAACTAAAGCAAGTATGTCTTTTTTTTTAAAAAACTAAAACAAATATCTTTTTGCATGCAAATAAAAATTATCGAATTTTGAAATTTTAACACTTGCTTTAAAATAGTCATCAGTGATACTTTAAGTGGCCCGCGGCTTAGTACCCCCTTTCCGACTAACCTTGTATAAGACATTATAATACAGTTATTCAAAGGATTAAAAGTTGTGTTTATAACGCCCCACATTGCAGGTGGCATCATGATTCTATGATCACCAATCCATTTACCAAGCGTGGTACATACTTACATATATAACTAGCCCATTACTCTCCCACTGCTGGGCACAACCTCTTCTCAGAATGAGAAGGGTTTAGGCCTTAGTCCACCACGCTGGCCTGGTGCGGGTTGGCAGACTACACACACCATTGAGAACTTTATGGAGCCTTCTCAGGTGTGCACGTTTTTCCTTCACTGTTAACGCAAGTGATAATCAAATTCTGATCCGCACATGAATTCGAAAACTCAGAGGTACGGGCCGGGTCTGAACTCAGACCTAGCCTAGCGGTTGAACGCTTGCCTTCAATGCAGGAGGGCCTGCATTGAAGGCAAGCGTTCAACCGCTAGGCTATCACTGCTGGCGTGATAGCATGGTAGCGTGGTGATGGTTTAATAGCAGTGATAGCCTAGTGGTGTGACCGTCGGCCTGCCAAGTCATAGGTCTCGAACTCGAACCCAAGACACGCATCTCTGACTTTTTGGATTCATGTGCGTATTGTATATTATCACTTGCTTAAAAACGGTGAAGGAAAACATCGTGAGGAAGCATGCCTGAGAGATATTTCTCGACGACATGTGAAGCCAAGTCAGAGGTCCATGGGCGGCATAAACTCTGACACCAGGTTAGTGACTAACCACACGGACTTAAACATAACGGTAAAAAGAGGTAACACCCTCATTTTACCGTAAAATGAGGATAAGGATTTTACCGTAAAATGTAAAATGAGAGTGTTACTATACACCTCTGCCCAACCCTTCGGGGAATACAGGCGTGATGTTATATTATGTTACCGTGGTTTTCAAACAAATTTGTGATCAAGCGTAACATTGTTATTAACGCCTACTGAGTACTGCACATCCTGTCTTTAGCGTACGAAAGGACGCTACTGCATATTTGTTATTAGCGCCTACTGCACATACTATCTTTAGCGTACCGGAGGACGCTACTGCACATTTGTAATTAGCGGCTACTACACATCCTGTTTTAAGCGTACGTTAGGACGCCACTGCACATTCTATAATCATTATTCCTATTATGCGACACCCACGGTAAGATAGGTAATGGTCCATTGTTCACTGGGAATCAAACGGTATCGGTGAACTAAAGGTTCTTGGTCCTTATAGACGCAGTGCTAATAACCTGTAATTAGGTAGTGTAGTGATATCATAGAGCTTTGATAATAAGTCACTAACATTTGACCCTTAGGGTATCTAGAACTTTGCAATGTGCTATTGTTATTTATGTTCCTGATAAAATCCTTTAATAGACTCTTCTTGCATGACGTATTTGATAATATATAAAGTTAAAGTTCATTATTCTGTTATGCTTAGTTTTTTTCTAATTATGTTGGGGTCAGCTTCCAATCTAACCAGATGCGGCTGAATACCAGTATTTTACACGGAGCGACTGCCATCAGGCCTCCGCAACCAAGTTACTCCGTAATGCCGATATGAAGAAGAAGAAGAAAAGTTATTTATTCGCGCCAACATGACGCACAAAATAAAAATAAAAGTAAACAAAACTGAAAAGAAACTTGGGGAAAAATATGCGTCACATCCGCGCAAAACGGCCATCGCTCAGCATAATGCTGATATCTTAAAGTTAAACCAGTTGTCAGACGTTCGGGCTTCTGACTTCCCGTAACGATTGTCAACATAGTTGGGAAAAGGCTAGGCAGAACAAGGAGGATCGAACACCCGACCCAAGGTGTAGAAATCCAACCGCTTAGTCACTGCGGTAATTAGCTATTATTGAACACAAGTATACCTTCTTAATTACTGACATAATATTGTGAAATTATCCAACTGCTTCTGTAGGTATAGGTACTTACAAAACTTATCAAATTGTTTAGTTTATCTACGACAATAATTAAAAAAGTGTACAATAAATAGTAAACGTCACACAAATACTAATGTAATCACATCTACTATAAATTATTCGGTTTCTAGGTATTCAGAGTTGTAAAATGACAGAGCTGAATATCAGTTGTAGGAAATTATGTAAATAAAAAATCAAAAAACCCGACTGCGTAAAAAGTAAACTTTAAATAAAAATTGAAAAGAAATAACAAGTCCAGTAGTCTAGAATGTTCTGTTCTGCCTAGCCTTTTCCCAACTATGTTGGGGTCAGCTTCCAGTCTAACCAGATGCGGCTGAATACCAGTATTTTACACGGAGCGACTGCCATCAGACCTCCGCAATCCAGTTACGGGGTAATGCCGACATCCTAGGGTTTGACCGGTTATCGATCGGTCGTCGACTTTCGGACTTCTGACGTCCCGCATGGATTGTAATAGGTATTCGTATGACACCCGGGACCGACTGTTTAACATGCTCTTTGAGGCACGGAGGGGTCTCGATGTGTAACGAACGGTCACCCATCCACAGACAGACCGTGGCAAGCGCAGCTTAACTTTGCAAATTTTATGATCCGCGCGGTTAGTAATTAGTCACGAGCCTCTCATTCCTTTTTATAATTATACATACATAAACTCACGCCTTTTTCCCATGGGGGTAGGCAGAAACTATAGAACGCCACATGCTACGACCCTTACATACCCTTTTCGCTTCATCCACATTCATACAGCTTGTCATACACGCACGCTGGTTGAGAGTACTACGCACCAGTCCTTTGTGAAGAACATCACCAATATCATCGGTGTATGTCCTTCTAGGGCGTCCTCTACCGGCGTTTCCATTGACATTCGCCTTATATATTCCTTTTGTTAATCGCCGTTCACTCATTCTCTCAACATGGGCTAACCACATAAGCATACTCCTTTCAATTTTTGTAGGTAGGTGCATCATCTTTTGAACCGCAACTTTGTCTAATCTCATCATTCCTCAATCTATCATTCAAAGTTACATTGCACATAGGTACTTCGCAAGGAACGCATTTAATAATTAGCTATACAAGGTTAGTCGGAAAGGGGCTACTAAGCCGCGAGCCACTTAATGTATCACTGATGACTATTTTAAAGAAAGTGTTAAAATTTAAAAATTCGATTAATTTTTTTTCCATAAAAAACAATTTTTATTTTAGTTTTTTCAAAAGTTCTTCATCCCTGCTTTAGTTATGAATTCAGAAAATGGAGCTTCTAATCCGTGAACCCAAATATGACGTAAAATGTAAACACAGCTGATCATAGCTGAGGATAGATAGAATTTAGCGTATTTTTTTATGAAATCTTTGAACAGCTATTTCTCTTGAACCATTGACTTTTGGGGAAAGTTGTAGAACAAAAGTTATCCATTATTATGGGTACTTTAACTCCCTTGCGGCTTAGTACCCCCTTTCCGACTAACCTTGTATACTCATAAATCGTTTCATTGGCATTCGTTATACCAATGAAGTATCTAAGCTCTCCCATTCAGGAAATCCTACATGCCCCAACAGATTCAACAGTAGATAGCTATTTCCAATATACGGAACCACGTCAGTTACAATAACACCGATGTATCGTATTACTGGACTACATGACGTGTTCGTAACATCCATATTATGTTACTGTAGCGGTGAGTAAGCTGCGCTCTACGTTCACTGTTGCTAATCTGACCGGGACTTGTCATTTTAGGGTGGTGGCATAGTGCTTAGACGAGGCGCGCAGCGGGTTTGGACATTGATTTGTTATAGCAAGACTTTTACTTGTCTAACGAGAAATTGCAGTTAGATTAATAACATAACATCACGCTGTATTCCCCGAAGGGGTGCCCAGAAGTGTATAGTAACACCCACATTTCTCCAGTTATGTTTTTTAAGTTATTAACCGGGCCAACATCCAGACTGTGGGCTGCTACTGAGAATTTCTTAATGGGAAAACCCAATATCATTTTGCCCGACCTGGGGATCGAACCCAAGACGTCATGATCAGCAGTCGCGCTTGACCCCTAGAGCAGCAAGGCAGTCAGATCCAGACAGAATTGTGACAAAATTTCTTTCCAGCACCTCGACCCAGCACTCTTGGTGGTAGGATCTTTACGATCTGACTGGCTACCTACTCTCACATTAAAGTCAAGCCAAGCAGTTGATTGTGTTCCTTCGTGTGTATACGAGAGCCAGAGGGGTATAGGGGAGTCCCGCTACATCTCTGTTACTTGGATTCGTGTGCTCCATCTTAGACCCTGTCTGTGGTTAGAACCAAACGTGACCAAATTAAAGAATAAAAAAATAAAATACGAAAGTAGAAAAAAATCGAAGAAAATTCTGATAAATGATTTTTATTTCTGTAAATAAATCTGTTACAGACACTTTTACAAGTCAGTGTAATGTTTTTTTTAAGACTAGATGTCGCCGGCATTTCCTATCTGACTAGCTCTGAGAAGAAAAGCCGAAACAAACTCAGAGATCAAGGTCTCTTTTAAAGTCCAGACATTGTAGTATAAAAACTATGTGAGTTAAACGATGTAGGGCAACGTCTCGAATGACCTTTTGAGGCAAGTGTCATAGCAGGTTTGAGTTGACCTGTCCTAACTGACGGCACATCTGCATCAGTCATCGCGGAGCTCAAACCTTATTTTAGGGAGCTCTTCTGTCATGAAGATTCATAATATTTTAACGCGTTAGCCGACATGACCTGCTGTCGCTTCGGGATTATTAACCGTTCCCCTTTCAATATGACTTTCAATGATATTAATAACGGCGATGACTAATATTTACGTAAAACAAAGGACAAATAATGTTTTGATTTAATTTTGGTTCATCCATCCAGTCATCGGTTAAATCCGCGTAGTTTTTAACCGACTTCCAAAAAATGAGGAGGTTCTCAGTTCGGTTGTAATTTTTTTTTTATGTTTCTTACTGTACTCCGACATTTATAAACCGATTTAGGTATTTATTTTTTTATTTGAAAGGATATACTTCCAGATTGGTCCCATTTAAATTTGGTGAACATCCGATGAAGAACTTCGGAGATAGATAATGGAACTCCTCAATGACGAACAGTACGCATAATGTGATGATTTGATTATGTTTGGAGCAGCGTCTTTAGTAGGTCCAAACATGTTTTAATTAAGGCCACTAAAACAAAAAAAATAAAAACTTTTTAACAAAAATAAATCCGACTTCACAAAAACGATAAAAAGAATAAAATAATTACCATATTATAGTCGGTTTTATTTTTGTTAAAAAGTTTTTTTTATCAGTATTATTATAGCCTTGAAGAGGAGGTTAAGGATCGTAGAACTCGCCACGCTGGCCTTAGCTGGTGTCTGCAGTCGTCTAACGGGCTCTCCGAGACACGGAGAGGACTCGATGTGTAACAAACGGTCACCCATCCACGGACTGACCGCGGCAATGATTAATTATCCAGTAGCCTTTCTGCACTATAGTATATGGATCGGAAGTATTGACGTTTGTCGCACCGATAAAATATTCATGCATGACCCATTTGTCCCCGCTTCCGCTCTCCCCCTGCCATCTCCCCATTACGTAAGGTTTAATTAAATCTAGACGGGTGTGAATGATCTCCGTAAGTGGATTATGAGACAGGTGATGTTAATTGTGGACCGGCCAAACGGGAGCTCGTTATATCCAGATCTAATTTTTGAATCTAGTCTAGTTTGGACAGGAATTTTGGAGAGAATTGAAGAGAGATTTAACACAGTTTTGTTTTTTTTTTAACATTGCCCCACATTAGTATTTCTCCTGTATCGTGAGTGCGTTTACAGACACAAATCTTCACACGCACAAGCACCCAGACCCACAAGCCGTAGCGCAGGAAGCCAATCCACTGCGTCAAACGTGTCGTCGAGACACAGAAGGGAGACAGTGGTCCCAAGAAAGGAAAAGTTTACCCTATCTTTGACCTGTATTTTGCAGGCGTTCTTAGGTGCATACAATAGCATCCATTTGTATATTAATACTTATGAGTAAAGATCTCGCTTACCTAAGGTCTTTGAAGATCAGCTGTCAACCTACGTAAACCAGAAACTCAGAATAAATGAGGACAAAAATGATTTGGAATAAGGGATGAAGAATAAAATATTCCTTCTTTCATCCATCATATCAGCCGCGAAACGTCAACCGCTTACGGGGTGTCCTACGTAAGCGACAAACGTGACGCGGTGCGACGCGACGCGACACGACGTGGAACAATTACGCGGTACGTCGCGTCTCGCTACATAGGCCGCTAGTAGGGAATGCCGTTGTCTTGATCGCGTTTGTCGCGTTCGTCGCTTACGCAGGACACCCCGTTAGATATTTTTTTTTTTATTCATCAGGAGTGATAGCCTAGCGGTTGAATGATTGCTTTCCATCCAGAAGGCTTTAAGTTCGATTCCGGTCCGCACCTCTCACTTTTCGAATTCATGTGTGGATCAGAATTTGGTTATCACTTGCGTTAACGGTGAAGGAAAACATCATGAGGAAACCTGTACATCTGGGAAGACTCCAAAAAGTTCTCCATTGTTTTTGTAGTCCGCCAACCCTCGCCAGGCCACCGTGGTGGCTAAGGCCTAAACCCTTTTCATTCTGAGAAGAAGCCCGTGCCCAGCAGTGGACAGTAATGGGGTAAATAATATATGTTTGTTTATTTTTATTATAGTATGGACTTAGGTACTCTTGATCTCTAGTCAGGGCAAAGATGCGACCGACGATGAAGCGAGCTTGCCCAGAAGAAGCTTGGTCACTCGTGCCTTATGATTTCGGATGCACTCGGAAACACAGACACAGGCAGAGAATTCCACTCCTAAGCTGTACGTTTAAGTAAGAGGAGCTCGTGGCTATTAATAATAATAATATAATAAGACATTTATTTCAGTCATAGGTAGTCCATATTCTGTTACAAAAAAACAAAGAAAAAATCTTATAATGCTATTCTTAGTAGGTACATACAAAAAACAAAGCCACAGAAAGAAATAAAAATCACAAAGTGGCACCGCACAGGAGTGCCAGTTTATGCCAAGCCCTGGACGCGACCACCCCCCGTGTGTAGTCGCATCCAGTGCCGCCACATCAGCGAATCCCAGCGGCACACGAACTCGCTCAGAAGGCTGTTCGAGCTGGCTCGCATGCGCTTCATAAGAGACGCACCACGCTTCCATTAACCATTCCATTCAACGCTACCAACCAACCGCGCGGATCATATGATTTGCGAGGTCAAGCTGCGCTTGCCACGGTCAGTCCGTGGATGGGTGACCGTTCGTTACACGTCGAAACCCCTCCGTGCCTCGGAGAGCACGTTAAACAGACGGTCCCGGGTGTCATACGAATACCTTTGGCAGTCGTTATGGGAAGTCAGAAGTCCGAAAGTCTGACCACTGATCTAACCTTAGGATATTGGCATTACCCAGGAACTGGGTTGCGGGGGTCTGATGGCAGTTGCACCGTGTAAAATACTGTTATTCAGCCGCATCTGGTTAGACTGGAAGCTGACCCTGACATAGTTGGGAAGAAGCTAGGCAGAAGAGTTTAAGGAAAGACTTCTAACAATTGTTCTAATTATCAAATCCAGCTGCTAATCCGAGTTAATCAAATCCGGTTTTAAGCAGTGCGTTATCACCTATTTAACTTGAATACAGCTTAGAGCTTTGCTCTTATCCACACACACATAGCTTACCTATGTGTGCGTGAACAAGATACACAATTCTCACTAACATATCGCCATGACCGTGCAATACATAGGCATAATAATATCGACCAGTGCGCTATCAGCTGACGGGTAACAATATAGATAAGTGACGTCACGACACAGACAGACAGCGGCCCAGTTGCTCACAATAGATAGCGGCCGCTCCTAGATCTAGGCATAGATTAGTAAATATGACGTAGATAGGTTAGGTGGTTGACATACCTACTTGTCTCGGTATTTTTAAACATGAGGGGTGTTATTGGTTTGATTCCTTTGGAGGCGCGAGCGCAGCCAATGATTTTGAGGGGGGGGGGGGGTCATATCTCTACATAGTATAAAACAAAGTCGCTCCCGCTGTCTGTACGCTTAGATCTTTTAAACTACGCAACGGATTTTAATGCAGTTTTCAGCAATAGATAGAGTGATTCAAGAGGAAGGTTTATATGCACCACATTAGTATCAACATAGCACCCGTGCGAAGACGGAGCGGGTCACTAATCAACATTAAAATAAGTTGAGCACATTAGAATTTATTGCATAATTATTTTTTTGTAACATCAATTTTTAGAAGGTTTGTCAATGTGACGTGTATGATTTCGGGAGGGTCATGACCCCAACGACCCCCCCCCCTCGGATCGCCACTGTTCCTTCGTCTGTGGAATTAACTCCCAAACGGATGAACCGGTTTCAATGTGATATTTAAACTGTTTTATTAATTGTGTTTTTCCGTGTGGAATTCCACAGTAGCAGCCCGGAGTTTGGATTTGTGGCCGGTTGAAGGCAATAGGCTCGCCCCCTATTACAAGGAACTTAAAACATAACGGCGAAAGGAGGGTGTTACTATACACCTCTGCCCATCCCTTCGGCGAATACAGGCATGATGTTATGTATATCCAGGTCCGACGATGACATGGGACTCTTATTACCGCTCAGTTGTCTCTCATTTTTTATTCAAAATGAAAGCTTCCACTGGCAAATGATTGGAGGCTCATATTAGGCCCTCAGGCGGTAAAGAGAATGCGTATGTACAACGCGATAACATAAAAAATGGGTTAGGAAATGGCAGCGCTACTATTGTTGTCGTTAGTTGCGTCTCGGTCACCCACATAGTCCGTCAGCGAAAGGTACTATGCGTGCCAACTAAGAATAGGATCGCGCTTGCTACAACTTCACATGATAGCTGTCAAATTAGTACCGACAGCAAAACAAAACTGTGAAATAAAATGTTATATTTTTTTATTCAAAGATTTCATTATTATTTATATTCATTTTTATAAAATGTTATTTCTATAATTCCATAAATAGATAATTTTCGATAAATTAATAATATTTGAAAACAGTACTCGTTAAAGAAATGAACCGATATAATTATATAGTTAACTTCACGAAATGCTACTGGTCACCCTAATATGTCGCCATAATAATAATATAATTACTGTGTAATTAATTTGGCGTAAATTGATTAGAAATATCAAAAAGTGAACTAAAAATAATTAAACTGAGTATAATTTCTTTATTTATTTTTTTGCACACCTTACGCTTTGGTAATGAAGTTCAGGGGTATTGCGGAACAAAATGGCGTCTTGACAGTACTATTCTTAGTTGGCACGCATAGTAAATAGTTTATCCGCCATTTGCAATCCCATTCTTGAAGCATAAGGGTTGTTTTGCAAATTCTTAACAGCGCTAAGTGCCAGAATGTTCGCTAGATGTATTCAGAAGATGGACTTTCAACTGCATATTTACCGAGCTAATCAAGTCTACAATCGAAGATAATCTAAATAAAAAAAAATGTTTACTTACCAATTAATCTTTTGATACTATCAGAAAAAACCGGCCAAGTGCGAGTCGGACTCGCGCACGAAGGGTTCCGTACCATTATCTATAAAAACGGCAAAAAAAATCACGTTTGTTTGTGTGGGAACCCCCCTTAAATATTTGTTTTATTTTAATTTAATTATTTATTTTTAAAGTGAATATATAACTAAATATTCTGTAAATATTTCAAGCGTCTACCTGTTGCCGTTATCAATATCGAGCAAAACGAGCAAAAAATTCATGTTTGTTGTATGGGAGCCCCCTTATATATTTATTTTATTCTGTTTTTTAGTATTTGTTGTTATAGCGGCAACAGAAATACATCATCTGTGAAAATTTCAACTGCCTAACTATCACGGTTCACGAGATACAGCCTGGTGACAGACGGACGGACGGACGGACGGACGGACAGCGGAGTCTTAGTAATAGGATCCCGTTTTACCTACCCTTTGGGTTCCGTAAACCCTAAAAAGTAAATAAAATTAATCTTTTCAACCTATCTGCAGTGCATAATGTCGTATCTGAAGATAATAATCTTTGCCTCTTTGTGCGGATGTCGATCAATGACTTCTATTAGCCGAGTTTAGCGAAGGTCTCGGCTATAATTTAATATAAACTTTATCTGTACCTTTAGTTGGCTATTGTCGGCTACAGTGGCACTTCCGGCCCTTACCAGAAGAAAGGGTTATTTATTAGTTTTTTATTCATGATTTATGTTGTCATACGACTTTATGGATATACGACATAGATACCTTGTTGGTTTTGACGACACGTTTGGTGCAGTGGCTTAGCGATCGACTTCTGCGCTACGGGTCGTGGGTTCGATTCCCGCACGGAACAAATATTTGTATGGCCTACAGATAATTGTTTCGGGTCTGGATTTTTGTGCGTGTAAAGATTTGTGTTTGTAAACGCACCCACGTTACAGGAGAAATCCTAGTGTGGTATTTGCAAGCGCGACAGTTGACCATAGGGTCCTGGGTTTGATCCCCAGGTCAGCCAAAGTGGTATCGGATTTTTCCATTAGGAATTTCTCAGTAGCAGCGGCGTCTGGATTTGTGCCCGGTTAATGGCAAAAGGTTCGCCCTCTATGACATGGGATTTAAACATAACTGGCGAAACATTACTAAAACACCTCTGCCTAACCCTTCAGAGAATACAAGGCGTGATGTTATGTTAAATGACATAGATGTGGAATGTAGGCCGTGTATCAGAAAATGCAGCGTAGGACGCCTGACAGATGGCCTGATGACTTGAAGAGGGTGGTTGGGGTGGACTGGGGTTTCTAGAGCAATTTGGGAGAGGCCTATGTCCAACAGTGGACTGCAATAGGCTAAGTGAAGATAGTAGGTAGCAAATCGTCGCTGCGCTTGCAAGATCCGCTATGGGAAAAAACCCAAGTTTACAGTAGAAGCAAAAAAACAGTTTTTTTCCCAAACTAATAACAACATTTTAAAACTTAGTATGCAGAAAATTAGACTTTATATCGGGACAGCAATATTTTTTTTTTTTTTTTGCTTTTTTCTACGATATAACAGGTGCTAGGATTT
This sequence comes from Amphipyra berbera, assembly GCA_910594945.2. NCBI lineage: Eukaryota > Metazoa > Arthropoda > Insecta > Lepidoptera > Noctuidae > Amphipyra > Amphipyra berbera. Next base: position 13,976,306 of record OU343128.1, on the reverse strand, counting down.
TTTAAGTGAATTTGGGCACATGCCGGGTTTTTTTTGGTCGTAAATACCTCTATCTCAATTTTCGCCACATGACTGATTTATGCTTCTACTAGATAATTTTCATTGTTGGTCTTTCTAGAACACTTAGCGGATTTTCCACACTATTTTAAGATAATAAACCCGCTATGTGTCATATTGAAGCGCAAATCTAAGATGCGCGCATTGAAATAATTAAACCGACTTCAAAAAGAATAAAATAATTACCATATAAAATTAACAGTTTCAGAAGTCGGTGCTGATCCACGCTGAACCAAATTGAAGGCACCGACTTCTGAAACTGTTAATTTTATATGGTAATTATTTTATTCTTTTTTGAAGTCGGTTTAAATTTTTTGTAAAAACGTTTTTATTTTTTTCATTTTAGTGGGCTTATTTAAAACTTGGTTGGACCTACTAAAGACGCTGCTCGTAACATAATCATATCATCACAATATGCGTACTGTTCGTCATTGAGGAGTTCCATTGTCTATCTCCGAAGTTCTTCATCAGATCTTCACCAAATTTAAATGGGACCAACTTCGAAGTATACCCTATCCATTAAAAAAATAATCATTAAAATCGGTTCACAATTGGCGAAAATATCGATGAACATACACAAAAAAAAACATGCAGACGAACATAGTAACCTCCTCCTTTTTGGAAGTCGTTTAAAAATAGATTCTCTTTGTACACATAGAGGATTTTTCAAGCCGTTTTTGGCCAAAATTACATAGCTGATTTTGCTATCTCCTTAACCGAATAAATTATTAGAAAACGGATTTCACAGGCGCACGTGGCTTGAGAAGTATAAAAAACTGTTTTTCAAAGAAAAAAAACATAGCGGATTTTGCAAGCGCAGCGACGAAATGTATCGACTGCTGTAATATGTATTATCCCGATAAAAGCTTAAGTGATAATAAGACTATTATCTACTAAGAGGATTCCAATAATTTATTGTAATTTTGTTATTTACGATATACCTACCTAAATGTAGGTACTTAGTTTTGGATTGTCATATTCATCAACAGCTTACAGTATGACACAACTGAGATATCGCATCAGCAAATTTGAATGAACAACCAGTGGCGGTCGCACTATGTTCGTATATATCGTTATTATTTTTATCTACACAAATTTATTTTATTTAATTATACATACACACATTGTGGTATAAAACGAATTTACATCCGTCACCTCACAGGTCCAGTTGAAAACCAACGTCAGGCACTAGTTGTCTGGCATTTTCTGCTGAATTGGGCCTTTTTGGCGCAGCCGTGAGACACACTTTCCTACTAATTTCTTTTATGTTTTTCTGCTTTATGTTTTGGATGCGTTTTAGTCTGTGCCAAATAAACGTATTTTCTTTCTTTCTAATTTTCGTGCCACTCGCACTTATTGCGTCAGTGTAAAGATATTTTTTTATTGGATTACTAATAAATATTCGTGGATTTAAATACGCACTCAGTTTGGAAGTGATTGCCGATGTGTTTGCCGATGCGGCTTCTTAGTTGTGTCATACTATTACTAAAGATAATTTATGAACAGTTATAGAATCTAAGTTCACCTTTCCCATATGGCATATGGAAAAAATATATTAAGATCCAGTCCAGTCCAGACGCAACGGCGTTGGTAACCGATGAACATTGTACGGCAATGTGTGCCCAGCAAGTATTGCCGGTAATGTTACGACACAATCGATTATTAATTCCTCGTCAATAGCAGGGCAACATTGACAAGTTGCCCGGCAATATTGTGTATATGGTCGTGTATTGCCGAGTATGGCTGCCGCTGGGCGATAGCAGGCAGCAATTAATTAGCGTGTGGAGTAACGAGGTATGGTGTTCTTTCAACGAAAAGGGAGGATACTTTAACTAGGCGGGTCTTATGCCTGACGAGTTACTGCTCAACGGTTGATATTGAGAAGTTGTATATCTGCGTGTTAAATCTTGATATCGCGAAGCAGGATTCTGTGACGTCATATTTAGGTCTTCGCATATGGCGTGGTAGATGCCGCCACAAACAGTTATCTTTGAGCCATACATTGCTCCATCCAATGCTAGCAATATGCTAGCAATAAATTGAGTATGCGAAGCTGTAGCTAGGCATTGCCGGAAAACATTGCCGTTGCCGTAAAATATTGATCATTAACCATCCCCTTAACAAGCTAGTCCTTTATTGACGCTGTAAATCAAACTAATGACGACTTCCGACAGTCTAGGAACTGCGCTGAAAGTGTAGATAGATATTTATAGGTTTTAATAATTATAATGTTAATAGTGATCTTGTATTGAAACTAGGTCGGGGTGACTAAGCTTTTAACCACAGATAATAAAATTATGTATTGTCATAAAATCTAATCGCTGTTGCCTACATTATTAGTCATTATTAGGTAACCTGAAATTACCTAATAATCTATCTGTAATAATATTATAAAGCAGAAGAGTTTGTTTGTTTGTTTGAACGCGCTAATTTCAGGAACTACTGGTTGGAATTAAAAAAATCTTTTTGTGTCAGTTAGTCCATTTATCGAGGAAGGTTATAGGCTTTATAACATCACGCTACGGCCAATACCAGGGGAGTATAAATGAAAAATGTTGCAAAAACGGGGAAAATGTCCACCCGTGTGAAGCCGGGACGGGCCGCTAGTTTATTAATAAAGCAATTTGTAATTTATCGCAAGTTTCTAGGTCGGTAAAAGTGTAATAACATAAAATCACGCCTGTATTCCCAGAAGGGTTGGGCAGAGGTGTATAGTAATACCCTCATTTCGCCGTTATGTTTAAGGCCCATGTAATAGGGGGCGAGCCTATTGCCATCAACCGGGCACAAATCTAAGCTCCGGGCTGCTACGGAGGAATTTCACACGGAAAAACCTAATAACATTTGCCCGACCTGGGGATCGAACCCAGGACCTCACGATCAGCAGTCGCGCTTACCACCACGAGACTAACGAGGCAATTACAGTGTGGTTACTGACTAACCTGGTGTCAGTTTATGCCGCCCATGGGCCTCTGACTTGGCTTCACATGCCGTCGAGAAATATCTCTCAGGCATGCCGGTTTACTCACGATGTTTTCCTTCACCGTTTTTAAGCAAGTGATAATTATACAATACGCACATGAATCCGAAAAGTCAGAGGTGCGTGTCTTGGGTTCGAACTCGAGCTGCCATTTGCTGCATTTGCAACTGATCCGTCCGTACAGATGTGAACAACACATCCAGTACGTTAAAAACGGATCCGTTAAAACGGAACTGCTGTGTGACCGCAGAACCGTCTTCATCGGTGGATCCGTCGGCACAGATGTGTACAACACATCCAGTACCCACGGATCCGTTAAAACGGATCCGCTGTGTGAACGGGTACATACTTGTATGTTGTGTTGTATGTCATACACTTGTTTTAAATAAAAAACATTTCAACAAAAATAAAACCGACTTCAAAAAAACGATAAAAACATTTTAACAAAAATAAAACCGACTTCAAAAAAACGATGAAAAGAATAAAATAATTACCATATCATAATATTAACAGTTTTAGAAGTCGGTGCTAATCCACGCTGAACCAAATTGAAGGCACCGACTTCTGAAACTGTTAATATTATGATATGGTAATTATTTTATTCTTTTCGTCGTTTTTTTGAAGTCGGTTTTATTTTTGTTAAAATGTTTTTTCGTTTTAGTGGCCTTATTTATAAAATATGGTTGGACCTACTAAAGACGCTGCTCGTAACATAATCACATCATCACATTATGCGTACTGTTCGTCAATGAGGAGTTCTATTGTCTATCTCCGAAGTTCTTCATCAGATCTTCACCAAATTTAAATGGGACCAATCTGAAAGTATATCCTTTCAAATAAAAAAAATATTATCTAAATCGGTTTATAAAAGGCGGAGTTATGAGGTAACAAACATTAAAAAAAAAAAACATACAGACGAATTGAGAACCTCCTCCTTTTTTGGAAGTTGGTTAAAAAAAAGAATAAGATAATTACCATATCATAAAATTAACAGTTTCAGAAGTCGGTGCTAATCCACGCTGAACCAAATTGAATGCACCGACTTCTGAAACTGTTAATTTTATAATAATTAAGGTAATTTTTTTTTCGTTGCGTTGTAGTCCGTTTTTTTTTAAATGATTTTTATTTTTTTCATTTTAGTGGCCTTAATTAAAACATAGCTGGCCCTACTTCAGACGCTGTTCGTAACATAATCACATTATACATCATACTGTACTGTTCGTCATTGAGGAGTTCCATTTTCCATTGTCTATCTCCGAAGTTCTTCATCAGATCTACACCAAATTTAATTGGGACCAAATGGCAGCTATTCCGCATCAAATTAACGAAGAATCACGTAAATCGGATCATAAATCTCAGCGTAACCGGTGTATATACATAAAAAAAAACAATCGAATTGAGAACCTCCTCCTTTTTGAAGTCGGTTAAAAAGGAGAGTTGTAGGTTTGTCGAGTTTCTTGATTTACTTTGCTACTTTTTTTACTAGGAGTATATCGCCGTAGGAAAAACAACCATGGTGCCTGCAAGCAGTGTGTAGGACTCAGTTATTTTTATATCAACTATAATTAAACGTGTTGGTATGGCGGCATTAAAAAGTTTGTTTCTGTCTCTTTATCAAAGGGTAAAAGTCATTAAACTTTATAACACAATACCAGTTTGTGTATCAACTCACTTCCGTGGCAACAATCTCTTCATTTAATAAAGTATGTAGGAGGATATCTATTTTCATCTTAAAGTTATTAAAGCCTACATTCACATTCCTTAAAAACATCTTGATTTCTTCAAAGGAATATTTTGTGACGTGTTTTTAAATGAATATGGTGCGGTAATGAGATTTTAGTATACATATTACAGCTAGTTCACACAGAAACTGTTTACAGGACCCGTTATAGCGGATCCATTTTTATTTTGGTGATGGCGCCTGTAGTTGTATGAGCGAGTTTACATACACGACAGTATTCCGAATGCAGTAAAAATACTGGATCCGTAATTTTTATCATATCCTGCCCTTTTTTTTGTTATTGTTGGAAAATTCTCATGGATGTCCTTCGCCCGGGGAAGGCGAGGGGTCTGCCGGACTCTTACCGGCTAAAACCAACGGTGTTCCTCCTCTTGACCGTTCGGCCCGCGGGATTCGCAGAAGCACCGCAACATCGTCAGATGCGATGCAGCTGCCGTTTGTTTAACTGATCCGTCGGTACAGATGTGAACAACACATCCAGTACCGACGGATCTGTTAAAACGAATCCACTGTGTAAACGTCATTTGTTAATTTTTGTATTTGCACGTGGCTGCCCGTGGCTTCACTACAGGACCCATCCGAAAACCAGCGCTGCTATACTTCGGTGTAGCAGCATTATGCTGAGATGGGCTCCTTTTTTAGTCTCGTCGTAGATATAACTTTTTTATTTTGTTGTTTTTTTTATTTGTTATTTAATGTGTTTGTATGTGGAGGGGCTCGTAGCTTATTACCAACCGCGCGGATCATACGATTTGCGAGGTTAAGCTACGCTTGCCGCGGTCATTCTGTGGATGGGTGACCGTTCGTTACACATGGAGACCCCTCCGTGTCTCGGAGAGTACGTTAAATAGTCGGTCCCGGGTGTCATACGAATACCTATGACAGTCGTTACGGGAAGTCAGAAGCCCGAAAGTCTGACAACCGGTCTAACTTTAGGATATCGGCATTGCCCAGTTACTGGGTTGCGGAGGTCTGATGGCAGTCGCTTCGTGTAAAATTCTGGTATTCAGCCGCATCTGGTTAGACTGGAAGCTGACCCCAACATAGTTGGGAAAATGCTAGGCAGAACTAATGTGTTTGTATCGAGATTTAAATAAATAATTATCTTTCTTTCTTTCTTTCTCCTTGTGAAAGAATTTGTCCGGGGAAGTACTTACCTGCATACCTATTTCTACCGCTATTGCTGTATTCCAGTTGAAAGGTATGGGTTCCAGTTAAATTACAGGAACAGGAGACTTTTCTTTTAGCTGCCTCGTTAGGCTAGTGGTGGCAAGCGCGACTGCTGATCGTGAGGTTCTGGGTTCGATCCCCAGGTCGGGCGAAGTGTTATTGGGTTTTTCCGTTTGGAATTACTCAGTACACCTATCCCTATTAACAACGTAGGATCTGCAAAACAGTAATTTTGCAGGAGAGCGCGTCAATGTTAAATTGCTTATATTTTTTTAAATATACTAATTAGGTTTACAAAAAAAATACTATATATTGTAAACGTTTAAAAGCTCATGTATATAGTAATGAAATATTATTTTTCCTTTTCTAAATATGCCTTTTCTAATATCTAATAACCAAAATCAAGAAAATTGCATATCCGACCTTGTTAATAAGAACAGGTGAGTAGCAGTCCGGGGATTGGTTTTGTGCCCGGTTGATGGCAATAGGCTCGCCCCGTATTACATGGGACTTAAACATAACGGCGAAATGAGGGTGTTACTATACATCTCTGCCAACTCTTCGGGGAATACAGGCGTGATGTTATGCTAGGAGACTTTCCAACTTAGGTTCGTATTAATAAACAGCTCTCATTCAAGACACCCGTCTTAAGTGTAGTCTTCTTCCTTTCGTGTGGCTAGTGACTAACTTGATGTCAGAGGTTATGACGCCCATGGGCCTCTGACTTGGCTTCACGTGCCGTCGAGAAATATCTCTCAGGCGCCGGTTTCCTCACGATGTTTTCCTTCTCCGTTTTTAAGCAAGTGATAATTATACAATACGCACATGAATCTGAAGTCAGAGGTGCGTGACTTGGGTTCAACTTGACTTGCCAGTCTGACGGTCACACCACTAGGCTATCGCTGCAGTATAAATGAAGTGAGACAAATAAAAATAAAACGAATTGTGCTTTATGGTCGCTGCTGTTGGAAGATCTCTCAAATTAGACATGTCTATTAATATGGGGCATATTCTCTAAGGTTGGCAATGAACCAGCACTGCTCTTGATGTTGTAGGCGTTTATAGACGACGGTAGCTTTCTATTCTGGTGGCCAGTCGACACGTAATTTGCCAATCAATTGCATAAAAAAGAGACTATGTTACTTATTTTTCTGAATTTCTGATTAATCCAGAAGAAATGAGAGCTTTGAGAAGTATGTGTGGTGTAACTTTGAAAGATAAAGTAAGGAACAGCGTGGTAAGGGAACGTTGTGGAGTGAAAGAAGATGTAGTGAGAAGGATTGAGAAAGGTATGTTAAGATGGTTTGGTCATGTAGAGAGGACGGACGAAAGGAGATTAACGAAACAAGTGTACAAGGCGAGTGTGGATGGAACAGTTGGAAGGGACCGACCTCGGCAAACGTGCCACGAACAAATCGCGGGCGTTCTCAAAAAAGGCTAGGTTGGTAGCACCCTAAACCGACGAGCATGCATGAGAAGGTTAATGAATGTAGATGAGGCGAAAGGGGTGTGTCAGGATCGTAGCAGGTGGAAATCTATAGTCTCTGCCTACCCCAATGGGAAACAGTCGTGATTGTATGTATGTATGTATTCTAATTCAAATTCTTAGATATTAGACTTTTTATCATGCTGCTAGTGCTTCACCAGTTTATCCGTCAATGTGGAATATACATGTGTTTCGCTCTAATCCAAAACCCAGGTACCTATTAGTCGATAAGGAATAGCATCTCTAAGAAAAGAAGAATTTTACAATATCAATCTACTGGCCATATAATCAAATATTCTGTCTAGCCTTTTCCCAACTATGTTGGGGTCAGCTTCCAGTCTAACCAGATGCGGCAGAATACCAGTATTTTACACGAAGCGACTGCCATCAAACCTCCGCAATCCAGTTACAGGGCAATGCCGATATCCTAAGGTTAGACCGGTTGTCAGACTTTCGGGCTTCTGACTTCTTTCATAGGTATTCGTATGACACCTGGGACCAACGGTTTAATGTGTGTAATCAAAACACGGTCTACGGGAATGATCTATCACCGTGTTACCGTGTCATATTCTGCGGTATATATTTTTAAAAATAAATTACAGAGTAAAAAACTGTAAAATTCCGGTCCCATGATTACGAAAACTATAAAAGGCAACATTTTAGCTCAACAATCTACTAACTGAAGCGGAAATTGTGTTGATTTTACACCATCGAAAGACATGATTAACAAAATAACTTCGTCTATTTATAACCAAGAAGTCGAACTTTTGGAAGAATAAATAATCTATACATATTTTAAATCTGTAGACTTGGCGTGTCTGTACATAGCAAATATTTTGAAAAAACCTGGTTGGGGTGTTAAACGATAACCAATAGAACCCATTTTTAACATTTTTGCAATTTTTGTCTGTTTGTCTCTGTGTCTGTTTATCTGTTTGTTTGTGCAAGCATCACGTAAAAACAACTGATCCAATGTTGTTGACTTTTATAAACAAATATTGTGCTTATCTCCATGTAACTTATCGTTTTTGTTTCATCGCAATCGGTTCACGCAGTTAAGAGATATGCGAATTTTAAGTTCCCTAGAAGAAGTTAGCATTAGCATGTAGTCGTTTATACCATTTAATTTCAATAGATGGCGTTAGGTGTATCAAATCACGTTGTGAGGAAATGTATTACAACGAATAAATCTACAAATTACCTAATATTAATTGTTGAATTGGTACCTATTCTCAGTTTACGGAAGGTCTATTGAAATGCTATCCTCATGAAGAAGGTACTAAGCTTTGATAAAAAAAATCGAAGATATTGTTATTTAGAATTTATTAGGTATCTACCTATCTGAATGGCAGTGGAAGAGAAATACACTCAATTTCATAAGTGAGTGTATTCTAAATTGTTAATTGTGCAAGGCAATACCACAGTATAAAGAAGTAGCAATAGGTACGATAGATTAATTTGAAATACTCATATTTTATTTTTATTATCATAAATCTGTAGACTTGCCGTGTTTGAAAATTGAAAATATTTTTAAAATAATTGTGGGGATGGTTAAAAGATAAGAAAAAAAAAACCATTTCGATCATTTTTGGACTTTGTATCTGTTTGTCGGTTTGTTTGACTCAGTGTGATTGACTTTTATAGACAATATTGTGCGTATCTCGGAGTAACATTTCGGTTCTGTTTCATCCTAATCGGTTCGCTCAATCTAAAGTTATTAGAATTTAAAGTCATTAAGAAAAAAATTAGCATCATTTGTTGTAGCATAATTGCTCAATAGATGGCGTTGCGTGTGTAGTAAATTACGTAATCTATTTTCCGTTCAGTTTTAAACGTGTAGGTACAGTTCCCGGTTAGCTTATGTTATGCTATGAAGCTGCTTCTCGCACGATTAGCTCTATGTGGCTCTCTCCCGTGTACCTAAGCAACCTGAGCTATCTTTATGCACAAATCCCTTTTTTATATATCGTTGGTAAATCCTCATGGATGTCCCTCGCCCGGGGAAGGCGAGGGGGTCTGCCGGACTCTTACCGGCTAAAAACCAACGGTGTACCTCCTTCTAACCTAAGGCCGGGGTCACGGTATTCGCTATTACATGCACCGCAACTCCGGCATGTCTTGGTCCACCAGCTTCTTCTGGTGGACTTCTCCAGTGGTGGGGCAATTTGTCCCCTGCCCCACTTCCTTCTGAGAGGCGCGCGCGGAACACGGCGCGTCATCCTCCCGGGCCTGTTACTGGTCACACTCACTAGGGTCGCCGGAGATCGTCACGCGCCCTCCGGCGCCCGGTGCGTCTAGCGCGAGAAGGGAGGGAGGAAGACGCCTCCCTCTCCCTCTCCGCTACCTCCTTGGTTACCATCACTTCCTCGCAAAAGGAAGCGACGGCCTCCCACGCACTCTCGCTCCCCACCATGGACAGAACCACAGCCGGAAGCGAGTGGTCTCACCCACTGCCGCAACCAGGTCATGGCGCTGCGCTGTCCACGCAGTGCACACTTGCAGAGTGTGCTGCGCCGTGTCCTTCTGACAGTCCACACAGTGGTGACACCCGGGTGTCTGCTCCCGGCCTATACGACACAGTTACTTCCCGAAACAGCCATGTCCCGAGAATACCTGCGCCAGCCGGAAGCTGAGGGCGTGATGCATGATGTCTCTCCAGTCACATGCACATATCCCTGGTGTTTCTACTGCTAACATTGTTCACAGGGAAACCTTATTATAATGGACCTAACTACTGATATAAATACAACATATTTATTTCGTAAAAATTCTAATTTTCTAATATAACAACTAAACATCTACTTAGCCTAAACCGTTGGTAAAAACATAGAGCACCCGAAGCTATGTGAGGTTTCCGTTTTTTTATGTATTTTTTCATAGTTGTTAGAACAAACAAAGATTTTATAAAACCCACCAAATCTATACCTACATAATAATAATTTCAGTTAAGCAATTAATGTTGTTCTACGACTTCTACGCATACGAAGTTGCGGGCACAGCTAGTTTGTAATAAAAATGTTGATAAAAAATGCATTTTGTTTTGCATGGACATGGTAATTTACACTGTAGTTTAAAAATAAATCTAAGGTAATTATTAACAAAAACAAGGTAACTTTCATCCGTTGACACGGTAGTGTCCAAATTACATCTGGTAACACTGCTTGTAACCGACTAACAATTGGATGACAATACTATAATTTGGTATCTTGTAGCTGATTTGATGATGGAGCCAAGAGGTGGATAGTGGAACTCTTCAGTTATAATTTTTTGTGTGTCATAAAAGCGTGTTTTTTTGTTTATTTAACTACATAATTATTTTTATTTATAACCAAGTAGGTAGGTATTAAGGTGCACGCAGAAGATAATGTATTTCTCTATTTAATTAAACTTATATTTAATCATACGTCAAATCTTTTTTATCGTACACATTCGCATAATGTGGTAGTGAAATTATGAAATCAGTTTTCGTAAATATGTCTAGTTACAATAGTCCAAGTTCACATGATAGGAAATTCATTTACTGTTTTTATAGCTAAGTATATCTTAGTTTAAATGTGTAGGTACTTAGCTGACCACAGGTATGGTTTTTTATGTCAAGAATTGCAGATCAGGTTTCATAATTTTGGAAAAAGTATAAAAAATAATATCCGCGACGAGTCGATTGTACCTACAAAAACAAAAATGGATAGGAAATGTAATATCTATTAAAAATATAGTATACTTACCGCGAATAATCGATTGTACAATAACAAAAATGGATAGAAAATGTAATATCTATTAAAAATATAGTATACTTAGTGTACAATGTTAAAATGGTAGGCCTTTTATACCTTGAGATTTTTTTCGAATAACTAGACATTTGATCAAACAACAGATTCTTCTAATCTCCCGCGACTTTTGTATGATTACTTTTGTTTGATATTAGTTATGCACTGTTAGTTTAATAATAGATAAGACGTAACAGCATCACAAGAGCTAGGTAACAGATAACGGGTCAGTGTCTGGAGATGAGATGAGAACACGACATCTTACAAGATGGGAGAGAGAAGAATCGACAGTGTTGATGTCAAGAGTGGAGATGCGTACACTTACGACGAAGCTGTGGAGTTGACTGGTAAATAATACATTTCTTTTATTGAATTTTCATCAGCCTAGTACCTACCTATATTTTTTTATTGTGGGAAAAGGTTTGAGCTACGCGATGACTGATGCATGCGTGCCGTCAGTTAGGACAGGTCAACTGAAACCTGCTATGGCACTTTCCTAAAAAGGCCATTCCAGACGTTGCCCTACATTGTTACACTCACATAGTTTTTATACCACAACGTCTGGACTTTAAAAGAGACCTTGATCTCTGAGTTTGTTTCGGCTTTTCTTCTCAGAGCTAGTCAGACAGGAAATACCGGCGCCATCTAGTCTTAAAAAAATACATTACATTGACTTGTAAAAGTGTCTGTAACAGTTTTATTTACAGAAATAAAAGTCATTTATCATTAATTTATCATTTATTATTCCTCTTGGATGTCCTTTGTCTGGGGAAGACGAAGGGGTCTGCCGGACTCTTACCAGCAAAAGACCCACGGTGTTCTTCCTCCTGAACGTCGGCTAGGGTCGCGGGATTCGCATAAGCATGCACCTCAAACCCGGCAGTGGTTACTTTACTTCTATTAACCTAATTAGCTTTTAATCAAGATTAATAATGAAGGAAATGTATCATCCTATCTTTCTTATATCAAACGAAATGATGATTGATTTACTTATAAATCTGACAGTTCCAATCTGAATTTCTACTGATTAACTTAATTAACTTAATCTGTCAGTACTCTGAGTAAATGATAATTGTTTGTGGTACATATATTGCAAAATAATATGTAGATCAAAACACAGGGTGTCAACGAAATCATGTACTTCCTTCAAACCTCGTGATGTACTGCTGACGTAGATTAACCCTGCATGGGATACTTATAGATCCAATAAAAAAATTAAATACAAAATGTAAACATGTGTTCTTAACGTGAGGCATTTTAGCGCCGCGAGTTAAATGACCGCGCAACGATTCCATGTCAATTTATCCGGTTTCCACTTCCAGGTCATGGTCGCTACAACTACCTGCTGCTGACAGCCTGCAGCATCATCACCAACGGCTTCGCATTGGACATGTTCGGTTATGCGACGGTTGTGGCTGCCTCTAGCTGTGATCTTCAGCTAGGTCTCAGAGAAATTGGTATTTTGGCTTCTGCTCCGTTTGCAGGTATGATATGATACCTTTTCTGGTTTACATAGTTTTAATTTAGTCCTTGTGAGGACGGGGTAGAATATACAAGGTGTAAAAAGACCCTTTACCAAGCCGTCAACCATGCATTCAGTACATCAAACTAAGTAACCTTACGCAAAAATGGTTGCTGGGAAACGACATTTTTTTTTGGGTGTAAAATTTCGTTTTACTGTAAAGTTAATTGTAACGCACTCAAAACCCTGTTCTGATAGATGCAATGAGTAGTAAACGGGTAATGGAGGTACTTCAAGTACATTTGCAACATTCAAAACTAGTATTTTTAAAAAAAGTTGTGAAAAAGTTGGAACTTTGACCTCCAATATCTCCGTAACTAGAAGGTTCCCAGGCATAGTCCAGAACAAAAAAATGATCGCAATGACGTGGAGAATAAGTGCCTTTCGGCTTCGTTAAGGGTCTTTTTACATCGTTTATAACTTCTTCACCGCACGCTGGGAACAGAGTGTGTTGTAAGATTCATCAAAACCCAGCACACTTGGTGGTAGGAACGGTCTGCCTGGCTAGCTACCACCCTCACATTAAAGTCCGCCGCCAAGCAGTTTACTGTGTTCCGTCGTGTGTATGTGAGAGCCAGACGGGTATAGGGTAATCGCTCTATATATCTGTTACTTTGATTCGTGTGCTCTATCTTAGATCCTGTCCGCACTTCCGATCCGATGCAACTAGGGAGAAACGCGACAAAGAAAAAAAAAGAAAAAAGATATAAACAACTACGGTCAATTCATTTATAATTCTAAAAGTACAGACATTGCTGTCTGTCCCTTCCCCGTGAGCCTTTCAAATCGAACGGAAGGGACTTCTGCACGGAAGTGGAGCCGTGAGATCCAAGTGAGTTGTAAATAATAAGTATGGTGTATGTTTCAGGTGTTCTATTCGCATTTCCATGGGGCTACTACGCAGATACAAGCGGCAGACGACGAGCCCTGGTATTGTCCAGTGCTGTAGGATTCTTCTTCTCAGCCATCAGCAGCTTATCTCCTAACTGGCCGTTCATGCTGGTCGTCAAGCTGATAGGCTGTAGTTTGTATGTATAATACTTCTACTTAACCACTGTGGCGGCATCTATCACGCCACAAAAGAATTACGCTACTCGACGATTGTCTATAGTTGGACCGTTAATTCGATGCAGTAACTTGACAGTTAAAGGGATACCAGTTTTTGACAAAAAAAAGATAGTGAGGTGAAAAAAAGAATGAATGAAATCGAATGAACTTAATAATGTACTTATATGCCTACTTTTTAATGAATTTAATAACTTCATTAAAAGAGGATCAAAGGAGGCAGAGGAGGATCAAAACACGATATATCACTATTAAAAATAGCTTTAACCACTAGTAACTACTGATATGACGTTTTTGAAGCGTCAAATAACTGAACATAAGGTTAATTATTACATTTTATTATTTTTAACATAAATACAAAGAGTATTTCTGTTCCTCCTCCTTTTTATTCTTATATTTCAAACGAATCGATAGAGATTTGTTTAAATGGAATTATTTTTCGTATTCGTTCTTTTCGTAAAATCGTTCATTACCCCAACACTATTAGTTTTAGTATGGTATCATTACTATATATAAGACATTGTCACTTTATTAAGGGGAAGACACTAACACCTGCAACACAGTTTTTACTAGCGCAGATGTTAGGGAATCCAATATTGTAAATTATAACTTATGTCAATAAAGAAATTTATTATTATTATTACTTTGCTTCGAAGTGTCAAGTTACTGCATCGGATTAATGGTATATATAACAGCCAAATATAGCAGACTGACAACGACAACAATGACAGCTGTCAGATGAAACGTCACAAATCCTGCATCGCGATATCAAGATCTGACACGCAGATAGTATATATACAACTTCCCAACATCAACCGTTGGGCAGTGGCCCGCCAGGCATAAGACCCGCCTGGTAGGAAGATCCTCCCTTTTCGTCGGAGGAACACCATACCTCCACAGTTTACTTCAGTATTTGCTAGTAACAGAGCTCCTTGAGAATTCATCCGTGGAAGTATTGCCACCATATTTTTATTTTTGTAGAACAATGGCCACAGACACAGAAACAAAGCACACAGAAATTGATACAAGTCCATATTATGTTAGAAGGTAGATATACTTAGAGGTATATTAGTAAAATTTAAAATTATTATTTTTTGGATATGCATGAGCGATCAATGCCTCAGGATATGGCTGTCCACTCTGTCCGACACCACGCTCAGAAGCGTGTTGGTGCTACCCTTTACCCGAGACCACAGGGAGGCCGTTCTTTTGCGGACCACCGCCTGGAAGCCATCCGTGCTGTGGTCGGCGAACATGCCGGAGGCACTGCACCGCCATGGGAGCCCCAACAAACCCCTGAAAGCGTTGTTGTACTGGACAACCATTAGACTAAAACCCACAACACCAAGAGGATTGCTGATGCATTGCTAACATCGAGACAAAGTTGAAAAATCACATGTGCTTGTATCTTCACTGGTACCCATACTCTTCAAGCTGGAATACAGTACTGGTCCTTGGCGGCAAAAATAGGTACATATGGTGGACTTCCTCAAACGAGCTCTTTCACAAGCAGCTTTACGACTTACAAAACTTAATTATTATCAACTGCTGATCGTGAGGTCCTAGGTTCGATCCCCAGGTCGGGCAAAGTGTTATTGGGTTTTTCCGTGTGGAATTCCTCAGTAGCAGCCCAGAGTTTGAATTTGTGCCCGGTCGATGGCAATAGGCTCACCCCCTATTACATGGGACTTAAACATAACGGCAAAATGAGGGTGTTACTATACACCTCTGCCCAACCCTTCGGAGAATACAGGCGTGATGTTATGTTAAACTTAATTATTCGACCATAATGGATTCATTCCCATCACAGATGCTCTTGTTGACAATATGACCAATAAGGGGCACCTATGACAAAAGACACAGGTTTTCAAAAGACGCCACTGAATTTGTCACGTGGTCATCATCGTATGAACACGTCCTCAGGACTTGTAGTCATAAAATTGTGACATTGCACGTTTTTAACATTAATGTCCACTGATTAGTATCGTATATCATGCTGATAAAGACTTAATTGCCTACTATTGATGACCATCTAGGTAAGTATGGCTAAATAATAATATGATATTAATATAGGGTCTCGTGATTAAAGAGGGAGGACTATAGCTTTTCATGTCGTAAAGATCGAGTTTGCGGTGCATGCAATAGCGAATCCCGTGACCCCGGCCATAGGTTAGAAGAAGGAACATCGTGGGTTTTTAGCCGGTAAAACTGGGTCCGTCTACGCTATGCAAATTCGTGCTCCACTTGTGCTCCACTCGTGTTCGGCTCGCCCAGCGTAGATCCAGCTTAATAGTCCGGTAGACCGCCTCGCCATCCTCGGGCGAGGGAAATAAATAAGGATATTATCACGTTAAAAAAAAGTCGTAAAGAGAATCATATTTTAAAGACATTGGGAACTCGTGGTGGGCCTGTGTCACTCCGCGGTTTAGGTATCAATAATGCCTAAGCGCTGCTTTGCCTCCGGACTTCGGAGTGAAAGACAAAGAAAACCGAACCGAAATGTACCTAATAAGAGCGCGAATGCATAGCGGAATAGGAACTCTCTCGCTTGACACTAAAGCTCATTTTCGCGTACACGGAGTACATTTTTCTTAGTATCTGACACATCAGTTCGGTAGTACCTACAAGTACTACTTCACAGTACTAATACTTTTAGCAAATACCTAATTAATTATCATTTCTTTTATTCATCTTCATGTAGTGATAGTAAGACAAAAGATGCGCATACTATGCGCTCCAAATAATAGTAGGAATGGTCTTAACCGAACGCGAACGAACTTCACTTCGATCAGTAAGCACATCCCTAACGTGACTTAACTGAAGTTAGTTAGCTGAAACGTCACAATATGGCGAAAGATCATTCCTATTATTTGGATCGCAAAGTAATATTAGTAGATATTTATTAAGGGAGGATAGGAAGATGGTATGACCCACCATCTGCTTTCTTTCGTTTTCGTGTGGTTAACCTGGTGTCAGAGTTTATGCCGCCCATGGGCCTCTGACTTGGCTTCACATGCCGTCGAGAAATATCTCTCAGGCATGTCGGTTTCCTCACGATGTTTTCCTTCACCGTTTTTCAGCAAATGGTAATTATACAATACGCACATGAATCCGAAAGGTTAGAGATGGGCCTTGGGTCCTAACTCGAGACCTATGACTTGGCAGTCCGATGGTCACACCAATAGGCTATCACTACATCCACCATCTGCTTATCAAGCATAGTGTATCAAAGACACCAGAAAAACATCGGCTTGAAAGACTACATTATAAGAAATACAAAATTTAAAATAATTTCTGAAGAGCCATTGCCCTTCAACACGACACGTTCTTGACCGTCTAATATTATCTGATAACATGAATATTTTTATGGCACTGTAATATCTATATCTGCTCAGTTATCGGTTACTTATCTGAAAAGAAAATTTGCAGTGTCAGTGATTAAAATGTATACCTATTATTACGTCACTGTGGTCATTGGTATCTTATAATCAAAATGATTAACAATTTTTTATTGATGTACATTTGGATGGGGCGTGGAGGTTCAAAGTCAGAGTCGAAGCATTTAGTTCAATTAAACCAGATAAAGGCACTTTTAAACTGTCGAAAAAAAATTTGCTGCCGCGTTCCAAAGTGTAGATTCCTATAGAGAAGTACATACAATAAACTCCATGGTTTCTCGCCGTTTTATTAAATATTTACAAAGATGTTAGGTACAGTACGCGCGCGAACTGCATGCAGAGCTGAGGAATGCGTGTGGGAATGTGCTAGTGCTATTAGGGCGTGTGTGGCGAGCGTGCGGACGGTGGGGGGCGCTTCATTTCAGTCCCCGAATTCATCCAGTTCGCGCGCTTACTGTACATTGTGTATAAATACCATCTGAGTTTCGTGATGAATCTAAAATTAAAATTATCTAAATTATGATTGTTTCAGCTCAAAAGCCAGCTGTACTTATGTAAGGTCAATGTGGGCAAATCCGTCTGCGGGGCAATTCCGTACACATGCATTTGTTTTCATTCCAGAATAGTTAGTCAGCGAATAGTTTAGTTTATTTAATAACTAAAAAATGATCCTGTTATATCGACCGAGTCGACAACAGCATAACTATTCTGGAATGAATACAAATGCATGTGTATTGAATTGCCCCGCAGATAGATTTGCCCACATTGGCCTTATGTAAAATTTCATTCTGTACGGATTACAGGAACTGGCTTAAAATTGACTTGCCATTTGTAGCAGATAGATAAACAACAAAACTGCTAAATAAAAAAAAAAATCAGCAATATGATTGTTTCAGCTCAACAGCCAGCTTTACTCTCAGCATGACAATCCTGGGCGAGTGCACAGGAGTTCGACACAGGAGCGAGTTCCTGCAGATCATGAACTCCTTCAACTTGGCTTCAGAGCTTGTTTCCTTTGGTAAGTATTTTAAGGTGGATTATGTCAGTATGTTTGCTGGCGACGAATAGCCACCACTCCCTTTCCTGAGAGCGTTTTACAAGGTGCCGTTGTTTCCATCCTGATCGACGCAGAAACGAAAATAACCTTTATATCAAGGAGATAAGAGCGGAGACGGCACCGCATCCAAAAGGCCGAGTTGTTGCTTTTTGAACGATACTGTAAGGGATTAAGATAAGGGAGATGTATACTTGAGCACCAACCTACTTCATTTTGCAAGCATGGTCATTATGGCAAGACTGTTCATCTAAGCTCAATTCGACATTAAAATGTATCATCATAATTATAACAGCAGTGATAGCCTAGTGATGTGACCTTCGCACTGCCAAGTCATAGGTCTCGAGCGAGAACCCAAGGCACCTCTGACTTTTCTCATTCATGTGAAAAGATCATGATTATGATGATAAATGATTGCTTTGTTACGACGTTGATAATGTGCCATGATGATAACTCCTGTGTACAATCTAAAGCTTCAACTTCTCTGATTCCAGGCCTTGCATACTTCATTTTACCTCTAAGTTTCAACATCGCACTACCCTGGCTGGGCATCACCTACCGTCCATGGCGCCTGTATACCTTCATCATGGCGCTACCGCTGGGCGTAGGAGCTCTGTTCACGTTCTTCCTCTATGAAAGTCCAAAGTATCTGGCTAGTCGCGGAGACCATGTGAAGGCTTTGGAAGTGTTGAAGCGAATATATGACATCAATGGAGGGAAGAAGGATGGCTATCCGGTAGGATGAAGCTTTTGTTTTTACGATATTCTGTGAAAAGATCTGAGAATGCAGGATGTAAACCAAATCACGTAATTCCTAATTGCAAATTGCGCGGCTATCGCTTGCCGCGTGGTCATTTAACTCGGGGCGCTAAAATGCCTCACATTAAGAACACATGTTTACTTAATGTTTTTTTATTATTGAATCCAAAAGTATCCCCTTCAGGTTTCATCAATGTCAGCAGTACATCACGAGGTTTGAAGGAATTACATGATTTCGATTACACCCTGTATATCAGGGGTGGCCAACTTGATTCGACCCAAGATCTACTGTTTACTGAGTAGACTCTGTGCGATCTACCAATTACATAATCAGTACCTCTTCATTCAACTTACATTAAACTTATCTTACTCTTTGCCTTGCCATGATCGACTGGATTAAGAACCGCGATCGACAGGTCGATCGCGATCGATTGTTTGGCCACCCCTGCTGTATATCAAATGATTTTTTTAACAGAATCTCAGGGAATTACACTCGGGTGCAATGAATCCGGGTCACTAACATACCTTACTATATCGGAAAACATTGTTAAACATTATTTAGTTTATGTTGGTTACCCAGATTCATTACTTCCGAGTGTAGATGTAGAAGGGGGTGATACAGAAGATTAGAAACAATACATTACATTGTAGTAAAACTTTAAAGGCTCTAATTTAGATTTAACTTTAGGATAACGGTCTCTTTCTCACATACATACATACATACATAAACTCACGCCTTTTTCCCATGGGGGTAGGCAGAAACTATAATAGAACACCACATGCTACGACCCTTACCTACTCCTTTCGCGTCATCCACATTCATACATCGTCAAGAGTACTATGCACCTGTCCTTTGTGAAGAACATCACCAATAACTTCGATGTATGTCCTTTTAGGACGTCCTGTACCGGCGTTTCCATTGACACCCGCCTTATAAACCTTCTCCTTCTCACGTGTCGGCATTATACAAGAATAGCACGTGTCGTGGTCAAAAGATTAGCCTGTCAGCACGGTCGATAACGGCGTAGACTGCGCACGTACAGCGGACGTACTTCTGTATGTTCAATCGCGATGCATTTCTATCGGGAATGAATTGACGATTGGCGACCTGATAAGAAAGATACCATAGGTTCTTCGCGTTGATTGATGTTCAGCCGCATTTGGTTACACTGAAAGCTGGTTCCAACATGGTACCATAAGAATAATTACATACATAAACTCACGCCTTTTTCCCATGGTACGCTAAGATGATGTAGTGATAACAATTGAAACGAGTATGCTTAGGTGGTTTAATTATGTTGAGAGAATGAGTGAACGGCGTTTAACAAACGGAATTTATAAGGTGGATGTCAAAGGAAACGCCGGTAGAGGACGTCCTAGAAGGACATGCATCGATGTTATTGGTGATGTTCTTCACAAAGGACAGGTGTGTAGTACTCTCAACCGGCGTGCGTGTATGACAAGATGTATGAATGTGGATGAAGCGAAAGGAGTATGTAAGAGTCGTAGCATGTGGCGTTCTAAGAATAATTAATATTATTTATACTTATGACTAATTACCAACCGCACGGATCATACGATTTGCGAGGTTCAGCTGCGCTTACCGCGGTCAGTCCGTGGATCGGTATCCGTTCGTTATACATCGAGACCCCTCCGTGCCTCGGAGAGCACGTTATACAGTCGGTCCTGGGTGTCATATGAATAATATCTAAAACAGTCGTTACGGAAAGTCAGAAACCCGAAAGTCTAACCTTAGGATATCGGCATTGCCCAGTAACTGGGTTGCGGAGGTCTGATAGCAGTCGCTCCGTGTAAAATACTGGTATTCAGCCGCATCTGGTTAGACTGGGAGCTGACCACAACATAGTAGGGAAAAGCTTGGCAGAACGATACGTAAAGGACAGGCGAATGAAAACGCCTCACTAGGTTATATAGCAATGTTACCAATGTGTTAGTATTTGCTATATACAATCGTTTTTCTCAGCTAAAATAAAAGTACTACAACATAAGTTAGTAGCTTCGGCAATGTTCGTGTTTCCGAATATCTGTACGAATTATTCGACCCGGTCAATCGTTCTTTGTTTGTTCTGTCTAGCTTTTTTCCAATTATGTTAGGGTCAGCTTCCAGTCTAACCAGATGTGGCTTAATACTAGTATTTTATATGTAGCGACTGCCATCAGACCTCCGCAACTTAGTTGTTGGGCAATGCCGATACTCTAAGGTTAGACCGGTTGTCAGACTTTCGGGCTTCTGACTTCCCGTAACGATTGTCTAGATATTCGTATGATATCCGGGACCGATTGTTTAACGTGCTCTCCGAGGCACGGAGGGATCTCTCGGTATGTAACAAACGGTCACCCATTCACGGACTGACGTCGGGAAACGCAGCTTAACCTCGCTAATCGCATGATCCGTGCGGTTGTTAAATAACCACGGGCCCCGCTAGCATAAGAATAACTAATATTATTTATACTTTGATAGTAGTAAAAGCCAGGCGAATGAAAACGCCTTACTAGGTTGTATAGCAATGTTACCAATGTGTTGGTATTTGCAATATACAATAGTTTTATTTAGCTAAAATAACAGTACTACATCATCATCTTCCTGCCCTGGTCCCAAGTTACTTGGGGTCGGCGCAATATGTTTTTCTTTTCCACTCTTCCCTGTCAGCCGTCTCATTATCATTTACTCCCTTATCTTTCATATCCTCCCTCGCACAATCCAACCATCTTTTCTTAGGTCTCTCTCTCCCCCTTCATCCATCAACATTCATATTCAACACTCTCTTAGTCACATGTGTTTCATCCCTCCTCATCACATGCCCATACCAAGACAAACGCTTTCCTTTCAACTTTTCTGTCACTGGTGCCACTTTCAAACTCCGTCTAATATACTTATTTCTTACTTTATTCATTCGCGTCACTCCACACATCCAGTAAAACAGTACTACGATATAAGTTATTCACTTCGGCAATCTTCGTGTTTCCGAGTTTGTACGAATTATTCGACCCGGTCAATCTTTCTTTGCGTCATGGTGCTGGCCACGTGGTTCGACGGCATAGTTCGATCTATCAGATTATGTGAACATTTTTATGAAGAATTACAAAACTGCCTCGTTGGTCTAATGGTGGTAAGCGCGACTGCTGATCGTGAGGTCCTGGGTTCGATCCCCAGGTCGGGCAAAGTGTTATTGGGTTTTCCCGTGTGGAATTCCTCAGTAGCAGCCCGGAGTTTGGATTTGTGCCCGGTTGATGGCAATGGGCTCGCCCCCTATTACATGAGACTTAAACATAATGACGAAATTAGGGTGTTACTATACAAGGTTAGTCGGAAAGGGGGTACTAAGCCGCGGGCCACCTAAAGTATCACTGATGACTATTTTAAAGCAAGTGTTAAAATTTCAAAATTCGATCATTTTTATTTGTATGCAAAAAGGTTTTTATCCTAGTTTGAAAAAAAAATATACCTGATTTAGGTATGAATTCAGAAATATAATTTTCTAATCCGTGACCCCAAATATGACCTAAATTGCAAAAACAGCTGATTTTAGCATAATTTTTACGAATTCTTTGAAAAGCTATTCTCTTAAAATATCGAGTTTTGGGGAAAGTTGTAGAACAAAAGTTATCCCTTATGGTACTTTAACACCCTTTCGGCTTAGTACCCTCTTTCCGACTAACCTTGTACACCTCTGCCCAATCCTTCGGGGAATACATGCGTGAGGTACTTATATGATTTTCAAAAAGTCATGATTTCGTCTTAACCCTCTTTGGATCAATTCCGGATTGGTCACTTAATTCGTACAAATTCGGAAACACGAAAATTGCCGAGCCGGTTCACTAATTTCTTAGTACCTACTGTATCTACCTATTATGCTTTTCAGGTAAAACACATACTAACTGCAGACACAGATACTGCACCAGCCAGCTCCTTCTGGAAGTCGATATCAGAGCATACAGTGCCGATATTCAAGCCTCCTCTCCTCTGGAGGACTGTTCAACTCTTCTTTCTTTTAGCACTATGTTGCAGCACGTAAGTTTATGTATTGATTGCCTTTTTAGACCACGGCTAAAGCCTATGAAAATGGTCAAACGTGAAAAAAAAATAGTAGGATGAAAACCATTGGCAAATATTCATATTCATATTCATTCATATCGTTTATTTGCATACATGTGGGTATACACGTGTTATGGGTACAAGGTATAGTTCAACACATTCGCCATGTAAGATTTATGGCATACAAATATAGAATTAGACATTATGACTTTGACTTAATTAACTAATTTCAACTTAAAGCAATAATAATTATGGTACCTAAGATCAGTTGAAAACCAGCGTCAGGCACTAGTAGTCTGACATTTATGCTGAACTGAACCTATTTGGCGCAGCCGCTAGACACACAGCTACTTTATTTTTTTATTTTTTTTTGTCTCCTATGATTTTTTTTGTCTGTGTGTCTGACTGCTTTCGTGCCAAATAAATTTCTTTCTTTCTTTCTTTCTTTAAGATCAAAACAGGTTTAATATTTTTTATGATTTAAATTTTAAATATTCGTCTACTGAGTAAAAGCAATTTTCACATAACCATCTGTACAATTGCTTTTTAAACTTCCTTACAGGTAATGTTCGAACACCTTGAGGTAAACGATTATAAATGCGCACCGACATAGCGTAACTATTTCGGCTGCCTAGCTCAGTTCTTAAAGAACGAAGAACGAGTCTGTCTGGATAGCGTGTGTTAAATTTGCAAGTATCCTTCATGCTTACAAATAATTCAGGATTAGTTTTGACAAAGACACATACTTCAAATAAATATAGACACGGAACTGTTAACAATGCAAGTTTGCGGAATAAAGGTTTACAGGATACCCAAGGAGGTACGTTACAAATAGCTCTTACACATTGTTTTTGTGATATAAATGCTCTATTAATTTTTTCCGAATTTCCCCAAAGCGCAATGCCATATCTAAGGCTGGAGACAACAAATCCGTGATAAGCTTTTAATGCGGTTTCTTTATTGGAAAGTTTTGTCAAGCGCCACAAAGCGTAAGCAAACCTATTAATTTTGCCACATACTTTATCGATATGAGCCTTCCAGTTACATTTGTCATCTAATGTTATGCCCAGAAATGGAATGTCGTTAACTTCTGATATAGTTTGACCATTATAGTTTAAATCTAAGTTATATTTTTTCCCGCCTCTGTTTCCCAAAGGAAGAGAATATAACAAAAATGAAAGGAAAAATAATTTACGGGCGATCTGAGCTCGGGAAGTGGAAGAAGGTGAGATTTTAAGGGTAAAAAACGGTTTATCTCGATTTCCGGGAAAACTACAAGTCCTATGGAAAAAAGTTTAATGACAAAGTTGTAGGTAATAAAAAGATCTACCACTTTTGTATTTACACTTTTTTCACATAACCGCAAAATTTATGTAAAAAATTCAAATAACCAAGTTTTTGGTTTTTTCTTTTTCTTTTCCAAAAAAATGTTTTTTCATTTCACGAATTTTGGTGAAAACTTACCTTTTTATGTCCCAAACACACTGTAAGGGCGACCCCTCATGGGACTCTGACCTCTTCTTAGGGCGTTGCTTGCGAGAGGACTGGGAGGGAGACAGCTTGATGAGGGCTGAATTAACGGTGTGACTGCGGTGTCAGAAAAGACGACCGGCTTCCGCGGCTGCGGCGGGTGAGCACGGTGGATCAGGGACGGCGGCAGTGATGGGTCGTCGCGACGGGCCTCGCCGACCCAACGGTTGATGTTGGGAAGTTGTATATATACTATCTGCGTGACAAATCTTGATATCGCGATACAGGATTTGTGACGTCATTATTGAGAAATGTTATTATTTGTCGCTGTAGACTGCTAGATCATCGTTGTGCTGCGTAGTTCCCATGCGGAGTGATAGAGGTCGCCACACCTTAAAGAAAACACTATAATGTAGGATAATTTTGTATTATCTATTTTTCAGAAACAACGTGTTTGCGATGTGGTTCCCAAGTATGGTGAACTTCTTCTTCAACTCTTTCAATGGAGAGCAGAAGTCCGACCAGAGCTTCTGCGACAGAATATACAGTCAAACTAGTCAAATCAATATTATTCCTGAAGTATCAACGGTTAGTACTTATGATAAAGCTACTCTATGGTATTTTGTCTTTTTAACTGTTCCCAACTATGTTGAGGTCAGCCTCCAGTCTAACCAGATGCGGCTCAATACCTATTTCTTTCACACAGAGCGACTGCCATCAGACCTTTTTGATAATCAATCGAAAATAAGACCAGTTACTCATCCAAACCAATCAAATGAGCCCAAATTCGAGGGAGTTCCATCATTTCATTGTTGAGTTCCTGTGACTACCTTTCTGCTCCAGTATTAGACCAGCTCAATGGTACCATAATATTGTATCGTCATACGCGTGTGCAAAACTTCAGCTTCATTGGACGTCGTTAAGTGGTTGTTTTTTTTATTCTCTACTTAGTGGCGTTTGGCCCTAGTCTCACTCGATGGTAAGCTCAGACAGGGTCTAAGATGGAGCACACGAATCCAGTTACTGGGCAATGCCGATATCCCAAGGTTAGACCGGTTGTCAGACTTTCGGGCTTCTGACTTTCCGTTACGACTGTCATAGGTATTCATATGACACCCGGGACAGACGGTTTCACGTGCGCTCCGAGGCATGGAGGGGTCTCGATGTGTAACGAATGGTCGCCCATCCAAGAGCGACTGCTTAGTTTGAGGACATGAGTTCAATTCCCAGGGCAGGCTAAACTTTTTTGGGTTTTTTGTAAGGTTTGATGTTTTGTATAGCAATTCGGGTTTTCTCAGTTTACTTAGAAATAGAAAAATCAAAGAAAGCTTACTATTCTGTTCGTGATAAGACCAGTCATTGCAAAGCTGCTTTTAATAGGATTATTTAACGTAGGTTTTGTCTGTAGGTCTACTGGTCGCAAGCGCGATTGCTGCACATGGGGTCTTGGGTTCGATCCCCAGGTCGGATAAAGTGTTATTGGGTTTTTCCATTAGAAATTTCTCATTAGCAGCCCGGAGTCTAGATTTGTGCCCGGTTAATGGCAATAGGCTCGCCATCTATTACATGGGACTTAAATAAAATTGGCGAAACGAGGATGTAACTATAAAAGAACACCTCTGCCAAACCCTTCGGGGAGTACAAGTAATGTTGCCATCCGTCCGGGTTTCCCCGGATTTGTCTTATTTTGGGATGGCGTCCGGGGGCGTCCGGGGGGGTACCCAAAAAGTAATCGGATTAAACGTCAGTCGCGTTAACATTTTCGTTCGTTTTATATTTTGGCTATACCTACATATAAAACGTTTTTCTAAATAAATAATATATTATAAATAATGAAAATTTCTTCGGAAAAATTTATATTTTCAAGTACCTACGTCCGAGGATAAATGCCAATTTTTATCAAATGTCCGGTTATTTAAATCTTTGTCCGGTGTCGGCAATTTAGGTGATGGCAACCCTAAATACAAGGCGTGATAGTATGTTATTTTTTTGTTAAATGTTTTTAAGGTAATTTTAACAACAAACGTTGTATATGGCGTTCGGCTTCTGCGCTACGGGTCGTGGATTCGATTCCCGCACGGAACAAATATTCGTATGGCCTACAGATAGATGTTCCGGGTAAAAATATATTATATTCTTACTTTCATTTTCTTTTTTTTTAATCTTTGCCCCACATTATGATTTCTCCTGTACCGTGGGTGCATTTACAGACACAAATCTTCACACGCACAAACATCCAGACCCGGAACATCTATCTGTAGGCCATACGAATATTTGTTCCGTGCGGGAATCGAACCCACGACCCGTAGCGCAGAAGCCGAACGCTCAGCCACTGCACTAAACGTGTCGTCAAATTCTAGAAATCTATCTCTCTACGCAGCAGGTGAAACCACTGGTACCAAATTCTACTATATCAGATAAGATAATCTATAGCAATATTATAAAGCTAAAGAGTTTGTTTGTTTGAACGCGCTAATCTCAGGAACTACTGGTTGGGATTGAAAAAATATGTTTATGTTGGATTGTCCATTTATCGAGGAAGGTTATAGGTTATATAACATCACGCTACGGCCAATAGGAGCGGAGCGTACATGAATTTTTTTGCAAAAACGGGAAAAATGTCCATCCGTGCGAAGCCGGGACGGGCCGGTGGTTCTACTATATCAGATAAGATAAGATAATGATAAGATAATATTATTTACCAAAATACACGAAAAACCAAAAAGAAAATTACATAAGATTATACAACAAAAAACAAATGCGACGTGGTCTCTTCTGACGGGTTGGCACGAACTATTTATGGGAATACCTCATGCCGTGGTGAAGATATTGGCCAGTCAGCAAGGTTGGTAGTGGGGCTGACTGCCCAGGGTGCGCCAGACGTACTTGTATCGTCACTCGTGGAGACTCTTTTCATATATCCCATTCTTATGAGGTAAAGGGAACGGGCTGAGTAATGTTGGCAGTGCGCAATGATTATTTATTTATCTTTATTTATTTATTTATTCAGTTTCGGACAACAATACAATCCATCTTGTTAATGAAAAAACACCTTATAACAATGTTAGTAAAACAAAACACACAATCTACACCAGCAACACAATGAATTAAGTGTCCGAAGCAGGTTGCGCACAGAATGATCAAGCAAGATATTAGCTACCTAGTTGACCATCCTCTCCACAAAATGCCTCAGAACAGGGGAGTAAGGACTCTCCGCCATTAATTTCAGGATACTATTGTTACTGACCCGCGTTCGATGCATCAGTGAAGCAACTATTTTGCGTATGACTGCCTGGAAACCATCAGTTCGGTTTTGCGACAACATCTCTGATGCACTACAGAAACGGGGCAGTCCCAATAGCATCCTAAAGACATTATTATAGTGGACACGTAAGGTATCTAGCGATCTTTTGGCGTAGCTGACCCATAGACCCCCGCATACAGACCCTGACAGATTAGCCACACATTAATTTATATGTTTTTATTTATTCTTGACTTAGTCGCGTTCGGCCCTACTCTTACCTGATGGTAAGAGCAGACAGGGTCTAAGATGGAGCACACGAATCCACGGAACAGAGATATAGAGGCATTCCCCTTTACCCCTCTGGTTCTCACATACACACGACGGAACACAGTAAACTGCTTGGCGGACTTTAATGTTCAGGTGGTAGCTAGCCAGGCGGACCGTATAGATCCTACCACCAAGCGTGTTGTAGATTACCTTACAGCTAGTACACACAGAAACTGTTTACAGGACCCGTTTTAGCGGATCCGTTTTTATTTTGGTGATGGCGCCTGTAGTTGTATGACCGAGTTCATATACACGACAGTATTCCGAATTCAGTAAAAAATAGTGGTCCGACATTTTTACACACAAACTGAATGCCGGAACAGTATAAAAAACGGATCCGTACATGAAGGTGTATGGAGAAGTATGGGTGCCTTCTAGGGCTTTTTTTCCGGGTTTCCGATCCCGGGAATACCCGGGAAAACTATTCTATGTTCTACTACAGGTTTCAGGCTGTCTCTGTGCCGAGTTTCATTAAGATTGGTTCAGAAGTTTAGTGGTGAAGAAATAACAAACAGACAAATAAACTCACGCATTTTTAATATATATTTATTTTTAGCAGTGATACCCTAGCGGTTGAACGCTAGCCCTCCGTGCAGAAGGGTCTTAGTTCGATCCCAGCCCGTTCTTCTGACTTTTCGAATTCATGTGCGGATCAGAATTTGATTATCACTTGCGTTAACGGTGAAGGAAAAATATCGTGAGGAAACCTGCACACCTGAGAGGGCTCCATAAAGTTCTCGATGGTGTGTGTAGTCTGCCAACACGCATCAGGCCAGCGTGGTGGACTAAGGCCTAAACCCTTCTCATTCTGAGAAGAGGCCCGTGCTGAGGACAGTAATGGGCTAATTATGTTATGTTATTTATTTTCAGTATACATGCAACGACACCATATCAACGAACACCATCTACTCCGGATTGCTGTACGGCCTCTTCTACTTCCTGGTGAACCTGGGTGTCTCCACGTTCGCCTCCAGACCTCGCCTGGTCCTCATAACCACGTTGGTGGTCTCCGGAGGCAGTTCTATCTTAGTTAACTTGAAGGAACCAGTGTCCAATATGGTCTTCTTCACCTTGATGCAGGCCACCTCGCTGGGAATAGGATTATTGGCTGCGTACTTCGTGGATCTTTATCCTACTTGTCATAGGTGAGGCTCACATTTTCTTTTTCAAATTGACGACTATTGCAGCTGACCCACCCGATTTTAAGCGGTAACTTCTGCATATAAGCCTAGGCCAGTGGTCGGCAACCTTTAGAGACGGAAGGACCAAAAGTTGCAATATACAAACTTTCAGTTTTTTAAGAGCCACTAAAAAAATCCTTTCAATATTATAGTATTTGCTTATACAAGGTTAGTCGAAAAGGGGGTACTAAGCCACGGGCCACTTATTGTATCACTGATGATTGTTTTAAAGAAAGTGTTAAAATTTAAAAATTCGGTTAAGTTGTTTTCATGTTCTATTTTTTATTTTAGTTTTTTCAAAAAATTCTTCATCCCTGCTTCAGTTATGAATTCAGAAAATGAAGTTTCTAATCCGTGACCCCAAATATGACGTAAAACGTAAACACATATGTCGATCATAGCTGAGGATAGAT
This sequence comes from Amphipyra berbera, assembly GCA_910594945.2. NCBI lineage: Eukaryota > Metazoa > Arthropoda > Insecta > Lepidoptera > Noctuidae > Amphipyra > Amphipyra berbera. The sequence goes on along the minus strand of OU343128.1, from coordinate 13,946,615 downwards.
AGAATTTAGCGTATTTTTTATGAAATCTTTGAGCAGCTATTTCTCTTGAACTATTGACTTTTGGGGAAAGTTGTAGAACAAAATGTATCCATTATTATGGGTACTTTAACAGCCTTTCGGCTTAGTACCCCCTTTCCGACTAACCTTGTACAATGTTTGATTTTTTATTTAAAATAAACTACTTTAAATACGAAATCATATTTATTCATATAAAAACATACAAATATGTTTCAGCACAAAACATATTTTAGCTAGGATAATAAAATAGTTAATCCAATATATAGAGATAGATATACTTACTATATCTATCGCTTAGTCATAGACAGTATATCTCAGTCATACTATATTATAGTACTCAATTATGGATCGATTGCACGATTTTAAGGGTGTTCATAATAACATAATTATTTTTTGCGTTTGGAACTGGAGGGCCGCCTAGCCGCCACTTTGGATCGAAAGAGCCGTATATGGCCCGCGGGCCGCAGGTTGCCGACCCCTGGCAAAGCTTACAACCAAAGTTTCCAGATGTTTCAGTTTTAATTTTTAAGTACCTACTTTATTTACATTTGAAACTTGTTTCAATAAAAACTTTAAACTGTGTTTTATATTATAAATTTATATCTTCCAGGGGTCTGGTGACCAGTTTAGGTATGATGGTAGCCAGACTGGTGTCGTTCATGGGCGTCAACGTGATCGGCGTCGTCATCACCAGCCATTGCGAGCTGACATTCTACTTTATGTCTTTACTTGCGTTGAGTAAGTATTTCATCATCAGCTCGTAGATGATCATCGGTGGACATTGCCCACAAAAATGGCTGAAAAAAGTTGACAACTCCAGGAATCCTTGGGATTGGTAACTTTTTCTCAGCCATTTAGTTTTGCCTAATAGGTACCCATAAAAATATAGTAAATCGCAAAAAAAAAATGTACCTACATATTCAAATCACTGAGCTTTTATTTAACGGGAACATTTTGTAATTTTTGTTTGTTTTAAATAAGAATTCTCATGGTATGAATTTTCTTTAAATAGATAATGTAACAGTTCAGCCAACAGAAGGTATATGTTAAAAAAAAACGTTGGACCGGTAATATAGAAGAGACGGCGGAGGCATTCCCGTTCTCCCTAATAGGATACAACATCATTTAGTAAGGTTGGCACCCCTACCCTCCTACTACACCAGTACTATAAAGCGCAGTCGTAAATATCGCCAGAATCACCACGCTTGGCGAAAGGATGATCGCAGTCTATTGTTAGACCAAAGAATTAGAAGGATGCTGCTGCTAATCATTCTCTGTCATCTTCTTCTTCTGCCCTTATCCCACACTAGGTGGGGTCGGCACAACGTGTATTTCATAAATCCATGTTGTTAGAGGTTTTGGCTTATTGTTTTATGACCGGCCGAGTGCCTGAAATCAACCCTCCTTGGGAATACTCGTTGCGCCGTCGCGCGAGTGACCCGTGATATTATGTACTGGGTCCCCAAACGATTTGCTTGTCAATCTTATTGCCGACAACTAAGCAGACTGTGTTCTTCTTGGTGGAGTATACTTGCAGTTCCTCGACCCACTCATTCAGTTTTGCTAGGGACTTTGGTTCTGACACAATCATCGTAAACTAATATAGCACCGTGAGCTTCTCTGTAAAAACTTGATGTCAATGTTCTGTATCGCTCCTGTCCCGCTGTATCTCAAATACCAAGCTTGACTTTAACACCGTTCACGTTCATGACTTTACATTATAATTTAGTAGTCGACTCCGATTGTAGCTGGGAATGATGAATTGCAGTCTCCCGTTGTGAACGATAGGATTATGCCGGATTTACCCACACCGCACTCACCGATAAAATAACTCACAATTTATCAATGTAAAAAAATAAGCGAAAAATAAATTTTATAAAATGTCATAATCATTCTCTGTCATCATCATTTTCATATCAGTCCGTAAGCGTCCACTGATGATCATGGGGTCTTCCCCTCAGTTTTATCCCAAGCTATAAAACATGAATGTATTTTATATGTATCAGACAATTTTTAACACACTTAAATGGAAATGCGTTCCTTGCGAAGTATGTGCGGTGTAACTTTGAATGATAGATGGAAGAATGATGAGATTAGACAAAGTTGCGGTTTAAAAGATGATGTAGTGACAGACATTTTAAGGATTATGCTTAGGTGGTTTGGTCATGTTGAGAGAATGAGTGAACGGTGATTAACAAAAGGTATTTATAAGGCGGATGTCAATGGAAACGCCGGTAGAGGACGTCCTAGAAGGGCATACATCGATGTTATTGGTGATGTTCTTCACAAAGACAGGTGCGTAGTACTATCAACCGGCGTGCGTGTATGATAAGATATATGAATGTGGATGAAGCGAAAGGAGTTGTAGTGTACTGCATGTAAGGGTCGTAGCATGTGGCGTTCTATAGTTTCTGCCTACCCCCATGGGAAAAAGGCGTGAGTTTATGTATGTGTGTTAACTTTTGTATAAATAAGTACGTCTGACGCACCCTGGGCAATCAGCCCCACTACCAACCTTGCTGACTGGGTAATCTCTTCACCACGGCATGAGCTAATCTCTTACAGCTCGTACCGACACAAGATAAAAAAAAACAAAATTTTCATAAAAATTGTTGCATTTACAGAACTACTATAAGTAGCAAACATGTATGTAGATTTGTAAAACAAGTAGATAACAGGTTTTTATATACACACACACACAAACACAGATCCAAACACGTAAACACAGCACACATCTACACTCGCAAACGCACCCCCATACACACAAGCACGCACACACACATAAACGCGCTCGCGCGCAAATACTTGCACTTTAGTACTTAAATATTTAAAAAATGTAACTTGCAAAATAAAATAAAATTGTAGTAATACAATTAGAGGGGATCGGCACTGTTACTCCTTAATACAGGCTACTTCATAGCCTAGCAAGGAGGGCAGCACGTCACCCACTTGATTGTCAGAGATTTAATTCTACCCACTTTGTAAAAATGTTATTGTACTACAATCTGTTATAAATAAATAAATATTATCATTATTATTATATTATGTTTATCACTTGTTAAAAACAGGTACACATGTACCTACTGTTAAAAAGTTTTAAGAGGAAATGCGGTCGGCATTTAATCCATACAAACGTATTCCTCAGTTCCCTTCTTGGATAATGTCACTAGAGCAAATATTTTTTACCATAATTATGATATTTAAATATCTACCACAACTGTGTCCCTTGGTTTTGTTTTTGTCAATAAATTAATTATTAAAAGAACTGTATAGAAACGTTAAAATTTTACAAAAATCGACCGGTTTTACCACCCTTTTCAGACACCTGGCAAACAAATTTGACGAATATAAAAAACAAAAGAAAAACATACAGACATAACCAAACTCTTTCTTAAATTATTACAGAAAAAAATATTAAAATCGGCACAGATTTGAAGAAGGAAACGGGGAAATACGATAGTACGATTTCGCTAATATTGCATAGGAGAAATCAGTCCGAGATGCAGGTGTCTCTTTCGCGCTCAATTGGGAAGGTTTGCGGGAGGGGTGGGGCGGAAATATGTGGAGGAACGAGGTATCGTGTTCCTCCAATGAAAAGGGAGGATCCTCCAACCAGGCGGAGTCTTGTGCCTGGCGGGCCACTGCCCAACGGTTGATGTTGGGAACTCGTATATATACCTACTATCTGCGTGTCAAACTTTGATATCGCGATGCAGGATAGTTCGCATGTGGCGTGATAGATGCCGCCACAAATAAATCGCTTAAAATCCTATTCTTCCAATATTATGCAGCCCGCGTTTCCTCCTTGTTGTGTGCCTTTCAAGGTGAAACATAGTATTACATAAATATTTTTCATTTTCCACCAAATTTGTAACATTTTACCTGTTCAGCCTAGTTTTTCCCAACTATGTTGGAGTCAGCTTCCAGTCTAACCAGATGCGGCTGAATACCAGTATTTTATACGGAGCGACTGCCATCAGACCTTCGCAACTCAGTTACTGGGCAGTAGGTACCGATATCCTACAGTTAGACCGGTTATCAGAATTTCGGGTTTCTATCTACCCGTAACGACTGTCATAGGTATTCGTATGACACACGGGACATACTGTTTAACGTGCTCTCCGATCGAGGCTCGGAGGGTTATGATGTGTAACGAATAGTCACCCATCCACGGACAGACCGCGGGAAGCGCAGCTTAACCTCGCAATTCGTATGGTCTGCGTGGTTGATTATTAGCCACGAGCCACTCAACATTTTACCTTTGTTTTACAAATAAATTATTTTGAATTTTGATTTTGTTCGGCGTAATCGTGGGTTCTTCTTTTCGTGTGGTTAGTGACTAACCTGGTGTCAGAGTTTATTCCACCCATGGGCCTCTGACTTGGCTTCACATGCCGTCGAGAAATATTTCTCAGGCATGCCGGTTTCCTCACGATGTTTTCCTTCACCGTTTTTAAGCAGGTGAATAATTATACAATACGCACATGAATCTGAAAAGTCTAAAGTGCGTGCCTTGGGTTCGGACTCAAGACTGACAGTCTTGCCATGATGACCATACATGCAAAATGGTTTTGTGTGAAGTAGGCTGGTGCACAAGTACCCATCTCTCGTATCTTAATCTCTAACAGTGTCATTGAAAAAGCAACGGCTCGGTCTTCTCGATGTGGTGCCGACAACATGGTCTCCGCTCTTATCTCCTTGATATACAAAGTTAGTCAGAAAGGGAGTACTAAGCCGAAATGGTGTTGAAGTACTCATAGTAATGGATAACTTTTGTTCGACAACTTTCCCCAAAAGTCGATTAGTTTAAGAGAAATAGCTGTTCAAAGATTTCATAAAATTTACGCTAAATTCTATCTATTCTCAGCTATGATCAGCTGTGTTTATATCTTTGGTCATATTTGGGGTCACGGATTAGAAGCTCCATTTTCTGAATTCGGGGGATGAAGAATTTTCGAAAAAACTAAAATAAAAATCATTTCGCATGTTTTTTTTATCGATTTTTGAAATGTTAACACTTTCTTTAAAAAAACCACCAGTGATACATTAAGTGGCCCGCGGCTTAGTACCCCTTTTCCGACTAACCTTGTAAAAGTTCTTTTCGTTTCTGCGACCCATGACTTGGTAGTCCGACGGTCACACCACTAGGCTATCACTGCTACATCGTGGGTTAATACCACTACAATGAATGGTCAATATGTAAATAAGCATAATCACCCATAACCACCACAATGTGTAAATAACCATAATCAGCACAATATGTAAATAACCACAATCACCACAATGTGTAAATTACCATAATCACCACAATGTGTAAATAACCATAGTCACCACAATGTGTAAATAACCATTATCACCACAATATGTAAATAACCATAATCACCACAATATGTAAATAACCATAATCACCACAATCATCGCTCTTGGCAGATGTATCAATGATCAGTGTGTTTGTTATTAGCAGATAGGAAGACAGTGCTGTCCATCCTAATGACGAAATACCAGTCGCCTTCTACAGCACTCATGAGGGTGGTGTTGGCCTGTTCTTGGCCAGCAATGTGGTTCCTGGCGAAGAACAGGAGGAGCCTGTGAATGATGATGACATTTTTTTGATTGCAGGTGGTGTCGTGGTGTCTTTGTTTTTGCCGCCGGACAGAAAAACGATTAAGTAAATGTGATACTTATAATTAAACTACCTACCCGCCTTGGCTTCGCACGGGAGCATGTTGATACTAATGTGGGGCATATAAACCTTCCTCTTAAATCACTCTATCTATTGCTGAAAACTGCATTAAAATCCGTTGCGTAGTTTAAAATATCTAAGCGTACAGACAGCGGGAGCGAATTTGTTTTATACTATATAAAGACTAGCGGATCCAGCAGACGTCGTCCGGTCCGGAAAAGCAGCGCCACCTACCGAGTCCAATTGTGTTTTCAAACCATCCAGGAAGCCGTTGAAATATACACATGAAATTTCATCCAAATCGGTCCAGCCGTTTCGGAGGAATTAGGTGACAAACACACGTACAGAAGAATTATATATATTAAGATGAATCTAACCTTTGTGATATTTTTCTAAGAATAAATAAAATATGATGTGTATTCATTTTTTTTTGTATATCAATGTGTGAAATATTCTGTTTTTATTGTATTTTGTCTTACTAAGGTTCAGTCATTTGTTTGTTAATAGTCCACCGTGACCATCCCTAGTCTAGCTTGTTTCTTATTTATTTACTTACTTTACTCGGCCCGGTGTTGCACGGGTAGCACTAAGTATCTACGGCGTATCTACCTAGGTAGATAGATAGAGGTAGAGTAGATAGGAAAGGTAGATACCCTTCCTATCTACTTTACCTACCAAGAGTTATCCTTCCTACCCTACCCTACGTACCCTACCTACCTACCCTATCCGTTCTCGAGATATCATCAAAAAGCTGTTCCATACAAAATGTATGAGAAAATGAATTATCTTCATAAATTTTATTTTCGTGAATTATTCCAATTTTTTAATTGTTATTCTGTTATTCGGGGCAGAGACAAATCCAACAAATAAAAGAATCATAAAAATCAGTCCAGCCGTTCTTGAGTTATAAATGGTGTAGGTAACTAACTAACACGACTTTGTTTTATAATTTAGATTTTTATTCAGCTATGCATCTACGAAAACGATAATAACAAAATATGAAAAAACCAAAGAATCAACTAAAAAAAATACCTAAAAATTACAGGGAATACACCTTACAGACAGTTCACACAGAAACTGTTTACTGGACCCGTTTTAACGGATCCGTTTTTATTTCGGTGATGGCGCCTGTAGTTGTATGAGCGAGTTAACATACACGACAGTATTCCGAATCCAGTAAAAATACTGGATCCGTTATTTTTATCGTATCCTGCCTGCCAGATGTGACGTAGCTGCCATTTGTTTAACTGATCCGTCGGTACAGATGTGAATAACACATCCAGTACCAACGGACCCGTTAAAACGGATCCGCTGTGTGAACGGGCTTTTACATTTACTTTATGGTAAAAACTAAAAATAAAGTAGTGCGTCGCATAAATCTACGATAAACTTGTCAAATAAGGTTAGTGTTTTTAAGCGTAGTTACGCTCATAAATGGCTTATTCCGAGCGAATCCCAAAATCCGATCCCATTTGTGTGTTTCCTTAGGAGTGAGGATAAAAAATTATATTTTGTTCAGAACGGATCTCTATTTCCAACCGATCCCAGTAGTCAATTCTTCCCTGATAGATCCTTGTGAAACGACAAATGAAAATAAAGAGAAATATAATAGTCTAAAACAGTGGCGTGCTTTGCATATAGACAATTAAGCAGTGCCTACCTCATAAGATTTAATTAACCACTCCATCTTCAACTATTACTATAAATAAAATAAGTGTGTCTGGCTATGATTTCTTTTGGTCAGAATCGTATTGTAATAGGCTTAAGCGTATAATTGAAAGGCGACATCGCTAGTGCCTGCCTACCTAGTCCGAAAACCAATGCACGCCACTGGTCTAGAAGTATCTTAGGTACCAGCGTCTATCTGCTAATAACAAAAAAAAAAAAAAATTTATTTATGTCGTTATTGCCCGTGGCATCACTATCATGGTCCTATCTGAAAACCAGCGTTGCGACATTTTGTTTTTTTTTTTAATGTCGTAGCATTATGCTGAGATTGGAGCCCTTTTTGGCCTCGTGCAGGTAGTCTAAATTCTCATCCTTTTTTTTTAATATCGCTTTTGTTTCTGTAACTGCCTGTGTGAGTCCAGAATAAATCATTTTCTTTCTTTCTTTTCTTTCAAACTGTACTCACAATCAAATTTTTTTACGTAGGGATCATCCTCCTAGGTTTCCTCCACCCAGGGGAAGGCAGAGGGTTATGTCAGACTCTTTATCAACCAAAATCACTACGGTAATCCTCCGAGAACCTACGGCCGAAGTCGGAGGATTTGCATGTGCATTCACCGCAACCCCGGCAGAATTTCAGTTTCAAAGCGCCTTGTGAATAATTTAAGGGGAAGTACCACCAGAGTAGTAGTTTAGGTTAAGTATTTTACTTCGTCACCACTGGCTGGAGACCCTTCAGGTCTCACCAATAACTGCCCGGTTATGTAGAAACTGTCGGCAAGGACCATGTACCAGGAGCCCAATAGAAAAAAGTTACCATAACCACAAAAGACAGTCGCTCAGTTTTAAAGATGATATCATTCCTGCCCTTGTGGTGGTAGGTTGGATTTCTTTGCGGGCGGTGGGTTAGGGGACCTGCCGCCCGAACAGTAACAGGCCCGAGAAGGCGGCGAGCAGTGTTACGTGCGCGCTTCTCAGGAAGATGTGGGGTAGGGCCCCACGGGGGAGAGGTCCGCCGGGACTTGCCAGGGTTGCGGTGCATGCTTTTGCGAATCCCGCGACCCCGGCCGAACGGTCAGGAGAAGGAACACCGTTGGTTTTTAGCCGGCGAGGATCCGGCAGACCCCCTCGCCTTCCCCGAGCGAGGGACATCCATGAGGATTTTCCAACGATAAAAAAAAGGGTGCATATCTTGGTGCAGCTTTTAGGGATACTTGTAGTAAGTTCTCCCTTACACCATACCCAAAATTGTTGTGCAATGTTATTAATAATCGCTAGACAAGATTAAAGCGTAGTGATTTACATATTCTTTGGTTAAGATATCAATCAATGTATTTTCCGGCATAAAATGCTAAAGATAGAAGATCTACATAAAGGTGGAGATAAAATTGACATGTGCGACGAAAATTACATATATTGATTGTCTAGACAAGCTATAGTCATCGCTCACAGTTCTCACCGCCTTTTCAACTGATACTTGGTACATGTGGAGGAAAACGTGAGGAAACCTGTATGTCGTAGAGGGCTCCAAAAAGTATTTTTTTTAAAGCGCAGACAGGGTCTTGTATGGAGCACACGAGTCCAAGGAACAGAGATATAGAGGGATTACCCTATACCCCTCTGGCTCTCACATACACAAGACGGAACACAGTAAACTGCTTGGCGCCGGACTTTAATGTAAGGGTTGTAGCTAGCCAAGCGGACCGTATAGATTCTACCACCAAGCGTGCTGGGTTTTGTTGAATCTTATAACACGCGTCTATTCCCAGCGTGTGGTGAGGAAGTTTTATTTCTTACTCGTCCCCGCACGGGTTAATGTTAAGTTAAGTAAGTAAGTTCTCGATGGAGTGTGTAGTCCGCTAACCCGTACAAAACGAAAAACGAACGCCGATGTTTCGGATCAAAATGGAACAACAAATAACATCGAACTTATAAATGTACGATCAAAGAAATGTCTAACAACGAACTATTAGATGTCAATTAAAATTTGGGAGTAAGGTGAACGAAATAAAATTGAATTGATCGTCGGATCTGAAACACTTTTGTGGTTGGAAATGGTGCGATCCGTCAGCCGAAAGTTCGTAGTTCGATTTCGGAGGCCTGCAGGCCAGCACGGTGGATTAAAGCCTAAACCCTTCTTATTCTGAGATAAGGCCCTTGCCCAGCATTGGGTCAGTAATGGGCTGATTATAATGTCTACACATTTAAGTCTTCTTCTTCCTGCCCTTATCCCACACTAGGTGGGGTCGGCACATATTTTTCATAAATCCATGTTGTTAGAGGTTTTGGCTTATTGTTTTATGATCGGCCGCCTGTCTGACATCAACCCTCCTTGGGAATACTCGTTGAGCGTTCGCGCGGGTGACCCAATGTGCTTGCTGATATTATGCACTGGGTCCCAAAATGATATGCTTGTCAATCTTATATGGCAAATGATTGCTTATAAGGAGTAAACTATTCGGTGTTAATATCACTGGCCAAATCCGTGAGGTAATAAGGTACAGTCAGCAACAAAATTATGTTAACACCAGTTTTAAAATCATAACTGAACACAATAATATTCAAATTTAATCGGAACATATGTAACAATAAAATACCACAAACTCTTGACTATTATATAACATTCTGAACAGCAGTGTATTGAATAATTTTGTGTCTTTTAGATGTTATGTAAAAGTAACAGTGTTAATCAACTTTTGTTGCTGACTGTGCCTATACGAGATACAGACAAATATTATGTAAATTAAAGTATGACAATTATGCATAGCCACCGTAATTTAAGTTGTACTTATGTTATTAGTCTTACCTAGCCTTTCCTCAATTATGATTAGGTCGGCTTCCAGTCTACGGCTGAATTTCAGAATGTTAAGCAGTACCTATTCATTAATTAAGTTTTAATCTTCTTCTTTTCGTGTGATTAGAGACTAACCTGGTGACAGAGGTTATGCCGTAAATGGGCCTCTGACTTGGCTTCACATGCCGTCAATAAATATCTCTCAGGCATGCCGGTTTCCTCACGATGTTTTCCTTCATCGTTTTTAAGCAAGTGATAATTATACAATACGCACATGAATCCGATAAGTCATAGGTGTGTGCCTTAGGTTCGAACTCGAGACCTATGACTTGGCAGTCTGACGGTCACACCACTAGGCTTACTAAAACAGCAAAACAGTTTTGTATATGGACGACAAAAAAAACATTTTAACAAAAATAAAACCGACTTCAAAAAAACGATGAAAAGAATAAAATAATTTCCATATCATAAAATTAACAGTTTTAGAAGTCGGTGCTAATCCACGCTGAACCAAATTGAAGGCACCGACTTCTGAAACTGTTAATTTTATGATATGGTAATTATTTTATTCTTTTCATCTTTTTTTTGAAGTCGGTTTTAATTTTGTTAAAATGTTTTTTACTTTTTTCGTTTTAGTGGCCTTAATTATAAAATATGGTTGGACCTACTAAAGACGCTGCTCGTAACATAATCACATCATCACATTATGCGTACTATTCGTCATTGAGGAGTTCTATTGTCTATCTCCGAAGTTCTTCATCAGATCTTCACCAAATTTAAATGGGACCAATCTGGACGTATATCCTTTCCAATAAAAAAAAATATTATCTAAATCGGTTTATAAATGGCGGAGTTATGAGGTAACAAATATTAAAAAATAAAAAAAAACATACAGACGAATTGAGAACCTCCTCCTATTTTGGAAGTCGGTTAAAAAGAAAATGGAAATGAGCGGTTCGCTCTATGTTTAAAACAGTAATTTAAATAATTGTTTCTTTTTACCTTTGTCGCATTTGGCCGTAGACGCTCCTGGTGGTACGAGCAGACAGAGTCTTATACGATGGATCACACGAATCCAAGTAGCAAAGATATAGAGGGATTCCCCTACACCCCTCTGGCTCTCACATACACACGACGGAACACAGTAAACTGCTTGGCGCGCGACTTTAATGTTCAGGTGGTAGGCCACCAAGCGTGCTGGGTTTTGTTGAATCGTATAACACGCGTCTATTCCCAGTGTGCGGTGAGGAAGTTTTATATTCTAACCCGTCCTCACACGGGGAAGTTCCCAGCTTAACTAAGGGAGTTTGTCTCTTTCTGTTTCAATAGAAAAAGAAAGAGACAGTTGCGTTTAGTCTAGTTTAGTCCTGTCAGAGTGCGCAACAGAATGGACACCAATGTAAAGTAAGCAAAGTACGTTTGACGACATGTTTGGTGCAGTGGTTGAGCGATTGGCTTCTGTGCAACGGGTCGTGGGTTCAATTCCCAAGCAACAAATATTTGTATGGCCTAAGTACAGATAGTTATTACGGGTCTGGACATTTATGCATGTGAAGATTTGTGTCTGTAAACGCACCCACGATACAGGAAAAACACGAAATTAAAAGAGTCATGGAATAATATCCCTAATATGGAATAACAATAATAACCTAACATCACACCTGTATTCCCAGAAGGGTTGGGCAGAAGTGTATATTATAGTAGGTAACACCCACATTTCGCTGTTATGTCTTAAGTCCCATGTAATAGGGGGCGAGCCTATTGCCATCATACTAATTAATGATAATAATAATAATTAATTGTTATTCCAAATTAACGACACAATTCCATATTTGATTACTTTCCCTCTCACATAATGATTAAATGATTATTATGGATGGATTTTAAAAGAGATCTTACCGTTAAGTTTGTTTCGGCGTTTCTTCTTAGATATAGCCAGACAGGCCGCACTGACGTGATCTAGACTTAAAAATAAACCAAAACAATGACTTGTAAGAGTCTGGGATTTACTTAGAGAAATATTTTATCAGTTATCATTTATCTGATCAATTTAATCTACAAATCTCATGAGAACTGATGTGATTGGTTGACCAAAGTAATAACTAGTAGCTTTAAATACTCCAGGGACCAGTGTTGGGAGATGAGGAGAGGAATCAACATCCAACAAGATGGAAGTGAAGAAAATTGACAATGTTCAGATTAAGAATGGAGGTGCCTTTACTGTTGATGAAGCTGTGGAGTTGACGGGTAAATAATATGTTTATTTTATTATAATAATACTATTTTAATATAAAAAAAAAGAAAAAAAATCGAAAAGAATATCGTTCATTCAAGTTAGATTTTTATTGTGTTTTTAATTTTCATTAAATTATTTATTGCAAAAAATATCGTCTGAATTTAAATTGCGGGTTGGTTGGAGACCCTTCAGGTATGCCCGGTTATGTCGAAACCGTCCGCAAGATCATCTACAAGCAGTCGAATAGAAAAAAAAGCATTGTGGGAAGACCCTGTAAGCGATTCCACCTCTGAAACAAGATGAAAGCTGGAAACAAAAAGCTTTAAGACTGGTCAGTTGATATAACCGCCCCCAAAGCTTAAAGTTTCCAGATGATTCTTATATTTTTTTACATTTTTGTACGTTATATTTTTTATTACTTACATAACAAAAAACTAAAGCTTCATAAAAAAAGTCTTTTCGTCAGCACACGTTCGTATTATTATAAGTATTTATATATAAACGCGATTTTAAATTTTAATATTGTTGCTATCAATAAAATAATTAGGATATTATTTAAAAAAAACTATTACATGTGCATTTTTGTTAAATAAGAGAAAAACATAAGAAAGATAATAGAAAACAATAAAGTAACTTCTCCAAGTGAAATGCGCAAGAAATGCGTCTTATGATTTCGATAAATCTTTATGTAAAGGCAAAAAGAACCTTATTCTTTTTCCTGCGTATCGGCTTGACCTCTACAAGAATATGTAAGAAGAACTAGCTTATTAATGAGGTTGGTAGCGAGGCTAGCTGCCCAGGGTACGCCGGATTTAATTAGGTATCGTTACTCGTGGAAGCAGGAAATGCGGTCGGCATTTAGTCCATACAAACGTATTCCTCAGTTTCCTCCTTGGATAATGTCACTAGAACAAATCTTTTTTTACCATATGATATATATCTACCACCACTATGTCCCTATGTTTTGTTTTTGTCAATTAATTAATTATTAAAAGAACTGGAAGATTTAAAAAAAATCAAAAATCGACCGGTGTTACCTCCGTTTTCAAACACCTGGCAAAGAAATTTGACGAATATAAAAAACAAAATAAAAAAACATATAGACATAACCAGTCTTTTTTAAATTATTTAAATAAAAAAATTAATATCGGTCCAGATTTGAAGAAGGAAACAGGGAAATACGAAAGTACGATTTCGCTAATATTGCACAGGAGAAATCAGTCCGAGGTGCAGGTGTCTCTTTCGCGCTCAATTGGAAAGGTTTGCGGGAGGGATGGGATGGATATAGATCACAAAAACCTATTCAAATTATTAATATTATGCAGCCCGCGTTTCTTCTTAAAAACCCTTTTTGTATCCATGTCATTTTAATTTCAATTTACACCTGCAGGTCATGGTCGCTACAACTACCTGCTGCTGACAGCCTGCTGCATCATCACCAACGCCTTCTCACTGGACATGTTCGGTTATGCGACGGTGGTGGCTGCTTCCAGGTGTGATCTTCAGCTGGGACTGATGGAGATTGGAATATTGGCTTCTGCACCGTTCGCGGGTAAGATTTGATGTTTTTCTTGTACGTATAAATGACGGCTGTTTTAATGTCGACACGTTTGGTGTAGTGGCTGAGCGATTGGCTTCTGCGCTACGGGTCGTGGGTTCGATTCTCACACAGAACAAATATTTGTATGGCCTACAGATAGTTGTTCCAGGTCTGGGCGTTTGTGCATGTGAAGATTTGTGTCTGTAAACGCACCCACGATACAGGAGAAATCCTAGTATGGGGCGACGTATTTATTAAAAAAATAAATAAAAAAATGTAATGTTAAATTCTCTTTTATATGTATTTACTACCTTGTCGGTGTAGTGGTTGCAAGCGCGCCTAGCTGAGCATGGTGCCCTGGGTTCAATCCCCAGGTCAGACAAAGTGTTATTGGGTGTTTCCATTAGGAATTTCTCAGTAGCATCTCGGAATCTGGATTTGTGCTCGGTTAATGGCAATAGACTCGCCCCCTATTACATGGGACTTAAACACCGCCGAAACGAGGGTGTACTAAAATACCACTATTGAACCCTTCAGGGAATACAAGGCGTGTGATGTTATGTATGTATTTTTGTCTATACATTTTTTTTATTGTTTTCTTAACATCGACAACCCTGATTCAGTTACGAATTCAGAAAATGGAGACTATGATCATGACCCCAAATATGACCTAAAATGTAAAGACAACATTGATTTTAGTAGCTATTTCTCTAAAACTATCGACTTTTGGGGAAAGTTGTAGAACAAAAGTTATTCCATTAATTTCAGATTAGTAGGTAGGTACGAGCTCCTTCCGACTAAGAGCACATTCACACATCAGATCCGTTTTAACAGATCCGTCGGTACTGGATGTGTTGTTCACATCTGTACCGACGGATCAGTTAAACAAATGGCAGCTGCGTTGCATCTGGCAGGCAGAATACGATAAAAATAACGGATCCAGTACTTTTTACTGGATTCGGAATACTGTCGTGAATGTGAACTCGCTCAAACAACTACAGGCGCCATCACCAAAAATAAAAACTAATCCGCTAAAACGGGTCCTGTAAACAGTTTCTGTGTGAACTAGATGTAACATGCTGTGAAAACAAAATTATGATGATTTATCTCTTACATAACATCACGCCTTGTATTCCCGAAGGGTGGGCAGAGGTGTTTTTAGTACACCCTCGTTTCGCCAGTTATGTTTAAAGTCCCATATAATAGGGGGCGAGCCTATTGCCATTAACCGAGCACAAATCCAGACTCCGGGCTGTTACTGAGAAATTCCTAATGGAAAAACCCAATATCACTTTGCCCGACCTGGGGATCGAGCCCAGGACTCCATGCTCAGCAGTCGCGCTTGCGACCACTAGACCAACAAGGCAGTCAAAGATGATATCTTATGGTACGAATTCTGGTCTTTATTGCAGGTGTTCTCTTCGCGTTTCCATGGGGCTACTACGCAGACACTGGAGGCAGACGGCGTGCGCTGATGTTGTCCAGTGCTGTAGGGTTCCTCTTCGCAGCAATCAGCAGCTTATCTCCTAACTGGCAGTTCATGCTGATCGTCAAGCTGATAGGCTGTAGTTTGTACGTATTTTATTTGGAGTTCCCTGCCAACCCTGCAAGGATACCTTAGATATCAATAAAAAAAATACAAGAAGTAAACATGTATTTTTAACGTGAGGCATTTTAGCGCCCCGAGTTAAATGACCGCTGGCGCTAAAATTCCGCTTAAATGGGCGTTAAAATGCCTCACGTTAAGAACACATGTTTACGTTTGTATTTTTTTTTTTATTGAATCCAAAAGTATCCCTTGCAGGGTTAATCTATGTCAGCAATACATCACGAGGTTTGAAGGAATTACATCAGTTCGATTACGCCCTGTATTGGTCATTACCCGCTTGTTAAGCATAGCTTATCAAAGAAATCAAGAGATTTTCGGCTTGACAGACCACTTAAAAGAAATGTCTTATCAATACTTATTTACTGATAAATCATTTCTAAAGAGTTCTTAAGACGACACACTCTTATATTATCTGATAACTTGTATATTTTTATTACACTGTAAATATCTGTCTGTCCAGTAATAACCAGTAGCTTATCTGAAGTGAAAAGTTGTTTTCGCGATGTCATAGATTAAAATCTAAATATTTTATAATGTGTGTAATTTACATCATCCGCCTCTCATGAATGGTCCTATGAGAAACAATATAATACAATTTAAAAAAAAACTTATTAATTATGTAATTATTTTACATAATTATAAATAAGCACAAGGTTTTATGGGATATTCCCATACACACCATGCTTGGTAGACAAGAGAACGGTGCTATACCTGCCCATCCTTTAGGGATATCTATTGTCATTTATCGTTACTAGTACTTGAAAAATAAATAAGTAAACAAAAATAATACTACAATTAAAATAAAATATACGAAAAAGGATAAAAATACTTTTTTTACTTATTTTAATTTTAATTTACAGCTTTTTATTAATTTTATATTATTATTATTTTTAGTTTATTATAGCACTTAATGGAAAAATAATGATAAGTTAATAATATTATTGTATTGTCATCAAAACTACATAATGTATGCAAAATTTCAGCCTGTTCGGATAACAGGAACTGGATTAAAATTGACTTGCAATGTGTAGCAAATGGATAAACAATAAAACAAGCTAAATAAAAGATTTTAAATTCAGCAATATGATTGTTTCAGCTCAACAGCCAGCTTTACTCTCAGCATGACAATCCTGGGCGAGTGCACAGGAGTTCGACACAGGAGCCAGTACTTGCAGATCATGAACTCCTTCAATTTGGCTTCAGAGTTTGTTTCCTTTGGTAAGAATTTTAAGTCATTTTATAAGTGGATTGACTGCCTGAAGAAGGTAGCTGGGAAGATTGTCTGCTGATGGTGTATACTCTGGTGTTATGACACCTCTTGGGAGAGCCTTATGTCTAGGGACTGTAATAGGTTGAGTTGGTTGATTGATTTAAAAAAATAGAATTTGTTCTTGTGCTTTCCGCAAAAAATTATACCTATTAAAAATAAAACTTAATATGTGTTAATTTGAATAAAATAGTAAAAAGTAAAAATAATATTTGAACATCTGAAAACAAAACACCATGGGCGGCTTTTTAACAATATTGTTAAATTAATTGACCGCCCCATAGCTTTTAGTTTCTGATGTTCCAAATACTTTTTTACTTTTTAGTATTTTTTATTTTAGTAAATCTTTAAATTATAGTGTTTTATATAATTTTATTACAATTCCACTATATTGGTCTGCTATGATAAATGTAAAGCTTCAATTTCTCTATTTCCAGGTCTCGCATACTTCATTCTACCTCTAAGCTTCAACATCGCCCTACCCTGGCTAGGCATCACCTACCGTCCATGGCGCCTGTTTACCTTCATCATGGCTGTACCGCTGGGCGTAGGAGCTGTGTTCATGTTCTTTCTGTATGAGAGTCCCAAGTTTTTGGCCAGTCGCGGTGACCATATGAAGTCTTTGAGCGTTTTGAAAAGAATCTATGCCATCAATGGAGGAAAGGAGGATGAATATCTGGTAGGTAGAATTTTTTTTTGTAGAAAATCAATGACATAATTATTTAAAAATGTAATAAAGTATGTATATTAAATGAATATAGGAATACTATTAGTTCTATTCAAATTGGTGCGCTATGAATGCCTTTAAAAGACCATAAGTATAATTCAAATTAAAAATAACTAAACATTAATTAAAATATCATACTTAATTAAATAATGAGATACCTACTACGTGCGCACTCTTCGCTACTGTATCAGTTAGGTATCTTGTTAACTAATTAACTTTAGTTTAGTATTTTTTAAATTTAACTGTGTTCTAGTACCTACTTAGTAAACCTGTGTAGTTTTGCAAGTACCTACCCTATATAACTTTACCTCTTTTATTTCAGGTACAACATTTAATAACAACAGACTCAGACACCAAACCACCCAGCTCCTTCTGGAAGTCGATATCAGAGCATACAGTTCCCATCTTCAAGCCTCCACTAATCTGGAGGACTGTTCAACTTTTCTTCCTATTAGCACTATGTTGCGCGACGTAAGTTTATGAATTTATTGCTATTAAAAACTGTAAGGCGTTTGATGGTAGTATGGTCGCACAAAAACTAAAAGAGGGGTGTTTTAAGTTTGAACCTTTGTCTGTCTGTGGCAATGTAGCTCCTAAATAGATGAACTGATTTCAATGCGAGATTTTTTGTTTGAAAGCTGATTTAAGGGATCGGTTCTCGGCTATGTTTGATTTGATGATAATCTAATTACAGCTATTTAAATATCTGAGTTCAACTCTGACCCGCACCTGTGACTTTTCGACTTGCGGATTAGAATTCGTTTTAAACGGTGAAGGGAAAACATTGCGAGGAAACCGGCACACCAGACAGGGCTCCAAAAAGTATTCTCAATGGTGTGTGTAGTCCGCCAACCCGCACCAGGCAAGTGTGGTGATCTTAGGCCTAAACCTTTCTTATTCTAAGAAGAGGCCGTGCCCAGTGGGACAGTAATAGGCTCATTATACTTTTATGCAGTTCGGTGGCACTAAGACCCATATTATAATGAGGCAAGCCCACATTACCAGTTGATTAGTATTTAAACATATTTCCAATCTTCTTTCTTTTCGTGTGGTTAGTGACAAACCTGGTGTCAGAGTTTATGCCGCCCATGGGCCTCTGACTTGGCTTCACATGCCGTCGAGAAATATCTCTCAGGTATGCGGGTTTCCTTACGATGCTTTCCTTCACCGTTTTTAAGCAAGTGATAATTATACAATATGCACATGAATCCGAAAAGTCAGAGGTGCGTGCCTTAGGTTCGAACTCGAGACCTATGACTTGGCAGTCCGGTGGTCACACCACTAGGCTATCACTGCTATTTCCAATATCTGGACTGTAGTGTCTTAACCTTCTTGCAGCTGTCTGTATGCTTACTAACCTATAAACACCTTCCAATTTACAGGAACAACATGTTTGCGATGTGGTTCCCGACGATGGTGAACTTCTTCTTCAATTCCTTTGATGAAGAACAGGGCAGCGAAAGACAGAGTTTCTGTGACAGGATATATGGAGAAACCAATATTACACCTGAGCTTTTAAGGGTTAGTATTTGTTTTAATTTTTTGGCTTGACGCGTTTTTATGGTAACCACAGACAGGGTCTCAAATAGAGCACACGAATCCAAGTAACAAAGATATACAGGGATTTCTCCATCGGGTAAAAATAATAAATGATTTTTATTTCTGTAAATAAATTTAGTACAGACACTTTTACAAGTAAAGAAAGAAAGAAGTTTATTTGGCACGAAAGCAGTCAGACACACAGACAAAAAATTCATAAGAGACAAAACAAAAGAAAGAATAAACAAAAATAAAGTATCTGTGTGTCTAGCGGCTGCGCCAAATATGTTCAGTTCAGCATAAATGTCAGATCACTAGTGCCTGACGCTAGTTTTCAACTGAACCCATTGTGACGTAACTGATGTAATACAGTTCCAAACAGAAGTCCAAGTCAATGTTATGTTTTTTTTAAGACTAGATGGCGCCAGCATTTCCTATCTGACTAGCTCTGAGAAGAAAAGCCGAAACTAACTCAGAGATCAATCGAAACTCGGAGACTCAGATATAACATTTGGTTCTCATATACACACGATGAAACATTGTAATGTGAGGGTAGTAGATAGCCTGACGGACCGTATAGATCTTACCACCAAGCGTGCTGGGCTTTGTTGAATCTTACAACACGCATCTATTCTCATGGTTTTTTTTTCTATTGGACTAGTTCGTCCTTGCGGACCTTTTCTACGTGACCGGGCCGTATTTGGCGAGACCTAAGCTGAAGGGTTTCCAGCCAATAATCCCAGGAAGTTTTATATATAGAATATAAAACACCCATCCCAGTGTAATCTGTATATATAAAAAGAGAAACTGACTGACTGACTGATCTATCAACGCACAGTCTAAACCGCTGGAATTAGAAACTTGTAACCTATAGATACCTGGAATAAGAAGCATAATTTTAAGCAAGTGAAACCACAGGCACATGCTAGCTCTATCTTCCTCCTAGCTTTTCCCTATAATCTTGGGGGCAGCTTCCAGTCTAACCAGATTTGGCTGAATACCAGTATTTTACACGGAGCGACTGCCATCAGACCTCCGCAACCCAGTAACTGGGCAATGCCGACATCCTGTTATACTGGTTGTCAGACTTTGGGGCTTCTGACTACCCGTAACGAATGTCATAGGTATCCTTATGACACCCGGGACCGACGGTTTAACGTACTTTCCGAGGCACGGAGGGGACTCGGTGTGTAACAAACGGTCACCCATCCATGGATCGACCACGGTAAGCGCAGCTTAACCTCGCAAATCGTATGATCGGCGCTCTATCTATAAAATAAATTAATTCTTTTGTTTTAGCACGCATGCAACGACACGATATCGAACAACACCATCTACTCTGGAATGCTGTACGGCCTCTTCTATTTCGTGGTGAACCTGGGTGTCGCCAAGTTCGCCTCCAGACCGCGTATGGTCCTCATAGTCACGCTGATAGTCTCCGGAGTCAGTTCCACCTTGGTGAACGTGAAGGAACCAGTGGCCAATATGGTGTTCTTCATCTTGGTGCAGGCCACGTCGCTGGGTATTGGATGTGTGGCTGCGTACTTCGTGGATCTTTATCCTACATGTCATAGGTAAGGATGGCGTTGAATATTAATGTGTTTGTTTCTTGGTTATGCTTAGGTAGCCTTTAGCAGTGTTTCACCTGGCTTGACAGCCGTACGCAGACGTAACAATGATAAATCTTAGATGGATATTGCCATGCCTGTGGTGAAATAATGATACAACAGGATGATCGTATTAATTAAAATAACATCACGCCTGATTTATCCGAAGGGTTTGGCAGAGGTGTGTAGTAACACCCTCATTTCGTCGTTATGTTTAAGTCCCATGTAATAAGTGGCGAACTGGCCATCAACCGGGCACAAATCCAAACTCCAAGGTGCTACTGCGGAATTCCACACGGAAATCCCAATAACACTGCCCGCCCTGGGGATCGAACACGACCTCACGATTAGCAGTCGTGCTTGCCACCACTAGACCAACGAGGCAGTTGATGGTATTAATTAATTCATAAAAAATGGGAATAAAGTTGTTTATCCTACACTTGCCTGCCATGCAGAAGTGTCTGAGTTCAAAACCTGGGCCACATTTCTGATTTTTCAAACACATGTGCGGATCACCATTTGGTTACGGCTTGCGAATAACATCGTGAGGAAACCCATACATCTGAGAGGGCCCTAAATAATTCTCGATGGTGTGTGTAATCCGTAAACCGATACCTGGTCAACGTGGTGAACTGAAGCTTAAATTCTCTCATTATAAGAAGAGGCCCCTACCAGGTCAGCGTTGTGGATTGAGGCCTTCTTTCGCTCATTAAAAGCAGTAATGTGCTGATTAAGCTATTCTCTATCTTATTATAATAATATAACGGTGAAGGAAAACATCGTGAGAAAACCGGCATGCCTGAGAGATAATTCTCGACGGCATGTGAAGCCAAGTCAGAGGCTCATGGGCGGCGTAAACTCTGACACCAGTTAGTCAATAACCACACGCAAATAAAGCAGAATTATAATAATTTGAATATAATATTCTTCTGACTCTTGACAACATATTCATCCAGAATTTATAAGATCGATCATTGATCCTCTTTGGACGTCTCCTCTTTAAGTTTGTTCCTAAGCACCTTCTACCAAATTTTAATAATATCCGTTTCGTTCCAGGGGTCTGGTGACCAGCTTAGGTATGATGGTAGCCAGACTGGTATCATTCATGGGCGTCAACATCATCGGAATCGTCCTTGTCAGCCACTGCGAGCTGACATTCTACTGCATGGCACTACTTGCGTTGTGTAAGTACTTCTTTGTATTTTTTTATTTATTTGTTAGGTTGGCAAACTTCGACGGCCTACATGATGGAAAATGGTTACCGCCTATACTGGGTGTAAAAATACCCTTAACGAAGCCGAAGTCTACGCATACTGTACATCAAACTAAGTAACATATAACAAAAATGTTGATGGATGTTTGTGCGTGTGAAGATTTGTGTTTGTAAACGCACCCACGACACAGGAGAAATACTAGTGAGGAGCAACGTATTCAAAAAAAAAATTGCTGGAAAACTAATTTTATTTTTTGGTATTAACAAACAGCTTTTAATTGTAGCGCGCAATGTAAGCGCGCGCGCAGCAGACTGCCTACATTTCGAAAATGTTGATAATGTTTGTATAGAAGAATGTTTAGTAATAACATGTAAACTTAATTTTCGTGAAAAACGTTCAAAAATATGGTGACTTTGACCTTCAATATCTCCATAACCAGTCGGTTCCCAGGTATGGCCCAATACCAAAAAATCTTCGTAATAATGGGAACGATACGTGGCTTTCGGCTTCGTTAAGGGTATTTTTACACCCGATATAGGAACTTGACTTTGCTAAAACATATATTCTACATGCATGAGACATTTTTTTTCAAATAATCTTTTTAATTGCCTACTTTAAGTAGCAAACGTGTTTATAAGTCTTTAAAACACTTGTTAAATGTTAAAAACAAATAACTACTTTTAAAAAAAAACCTTTACACAATTTGTTTACAACATTTGTATCTCCACTTGTTTATTCCCAAGGAGGGGTTGATGTCAGGCAGGCGGCCGGTCATAAAACAATAAGCCAAAACCTCTAACAACATGGATTTATGAAATACATGTTGTGCCGACCCCACCTAGTGTGGGATAAGGGCAGGAAGAAGAAGATGTATTTCAACTTGTTTTTGGTGGAAACGACGTTAGCCGAGAACCACACAGAGTATGGATGGTAGACTGTGAATGATGATGTTTTTTTTTTCATTGCAGGTGGTATCGTGGTGTCATTGTTCTTGCCGGCAGACAGAAAATCAATTAAGTAAATGTGATATTAATAATTAGGATTTATATAATAATAATGTAAGATGTTGGTTGTGTATATAGGTAATTTTTATATTGATTTAATAAATGAATGAATGATGATGTTTGTAAATTTCTGTATTTTTACTGTTTATTCTAACTTCTGGGCATCTTTGGCAGATTTATTAAATAGATACGTACTTTTAGTTTTTTAGTGAGTCAGTGGGGTGACGTCACGGATGTCAATCAGTCATAAGCTCTCTGTTTACTTCACGCGAAATAAATAAAAATACTTAGTTTATTTTACAAAGTTTATTGTGGAAATACATGTATAAGTGCAACTTACAAGTAACAATATTTTCCAGTGTTTATGTGCTGTGTTAATTTAAATAAACTCTAAATACGTTTTATCGATCTCCAGGAATATCTAAGTACCTGACACCCGAAGGAAAATAAACAGTGTTTCATTTGTGAACAGGAAACAAACTGTGACCAAACTCTAGTGTGTGCGCACCCTTATACCGATACTGTGCTCAGCTTATGGTGTCTATCCATACCATACACACCGTGAAAACTACCATAAACGTGTTTGTCTAAATAGCGCCATCTGTTTGCCTTATCGGTGTACTACTTGGGCTGATCGATTACTGCAACTGTACTACATCAACAAATTCACCATGGCTAAGTGCGGTGGCTGTGGCAAGTTTCTGTCGTCGACAGAGGCCGCTAATTGCGGTAAATGTAGGTCTTGGTACCATCGAGCGTGCGTGGGTTTACAGAATACCGGCCCTTTAACAACCCCATGGCACTGTCCCGAGTGTAAAAAGAACCTGGTGAGGGACAACCACGCTGAAACGCCGGTAAGGGCACGTACACCAGCGCCGGCTGCACACGAGGAAAGCCTCGTTAACTTGATGGACACCAGCCCCATAAACAGCACAGCTTTAGACGCCACACAGGAGCTTAACCTAGACATTCTCAGGGCAGAGTTAGGCGTGTTTAAGGAGGATTTTTTGAAGTCGGTGCGGAATGAATTCCAGCTTCTCCGCGATGATCTGTCCGAGCTAAGGTCCTCTCTCAACGCAACTAATGATAGGATGAGTAATCTGGAGGAGAGAGTGGCTGTGTTAGAAAATAAACACACCCAGCCCGAGGTATCGTCGGAGGTAAATGATTTGATATCACAACTGCGGAGCGATATTAACGACCGAGATCAGGAGCTGCTCGCAAATGATATACAGATCACTAACATACCGGAGACCAGTGGTGAAAATCCGGTCCACACGGTGATGTTGGTTGCGTCTATGATTGGCGTCAAAATAAAAGCGCGCGACATAGTCAGCGCCGAACGTGTCGGAGGCAGGCGCATCAACGCGACGCAGGCGACGGCGCCGGTGGATACCCGCCCCCGCTTCCTCGTTGTGCGCCTTGCACGCCGCGACCTGCGTGACGAGCTGCTGGAGGGTGCGCGTGTGAGACGCGGCATGACTACTGCGGACTTGGATTTGCCGGGCCCTGCGACGCGTTTTTACGTGAACGAGCGCCTTACGAGGGTGAACCGAGAGTTATTTCGGAGCGCTCGTGAAGCCGGCAGTCGCCTCGGTTGGCAATTTATATGGGCAAAACGAGGCCATATCCTCGCCCGGTACAAACCCGGAGATACTGCTGTCCGCATACGTTGTGAGGCAGACTTACGGCTCACCTTCGGGCCGGCACCGGGTAACGGCGGAAATAGCGCACTTTAAATTTAAATTTATCTTTTCGTTTGTTTTTCTGTGTTTTGTTATACCTATTATTTGTCTATTTAAGGTCATTTATTCTTTTATTGCCATGCTGATTGTTGAAGTAAGTATAGGTGTGTGTCTCGCGGCGCACCTCAGTCAACTATACGTAAACCAGTTTTATAGCACCACACATATTTATCTACACCTACTTATTGCAGAACTACTATTGAATTTTACAAACCTATTATTTACAAAACTATTATTTACATACTACAGCTTAAAACCTTCATTTAATTTTATTATATACATTATTCACAAATTTACAATTGGACTAAAACTAATAATATTATTATATGAAATTAGGATTGAAACTACTGAACGTTCACTGATAGTATTGATATTGCTAGGTAACGGAATTATTTTATATTATTATAATGATGACTAAAGGGGACAAGTTTCTTAAAGTTGGTTTTCTTAATGCGGGTTCATTGGGTACAGGTCATGATAACTTGGTGGGTGCACTCGATAGACATTGCTTTGACGTTATGGCCATTAACGAGACTTGGTTACGGCTGGGCGAGGAGGGGCGCGCTCCGGTGGTGCCCGGCTACCGTCTTCGCCACACGCCGCGGCCGGCGAGTGTGCGCTCGGGTCGTGGTGGGGGCGTCGGTTTTTATCTGCGGCGGGGTTTGAGCGCACGTACATGGACTGGTGCGATCGACCCAAGGTTCGAATCGGTTGAACAAATGTGGTTAACGATCTCATTGAACGGCAAAAAGATTGTTATAGGTACAGCCTATCGACCGCCATGGCATGACCTTGTCCTTTTCCTAGATGCCATAACGGATTCTATTAGTTCATTGGGAAATTGCGACCACTACATATTACTTGGCGACTTCAATGTTAATATGCTAGACACGAACGGGATTAAAACTAAAAATATAAACGAGTTTTTGAATTGCCTCAGTTTTTCACAGTTGGTCACAACTCCTACCCACTTTACAGCATCCAGTGAAACTCTCATCGATCTCCTATGTACTGACCTGAGAGCAAGAAATACAGTGGTAGAACCTTTCGGTTCAATCAACGGCCATTCTATTGTAGTTGGTGAATTTCACATTAAGCGTGACAAGTTTAAACCATACTTGGTAAAATTTCGGCCTCTTAAAAATGTGTGCACGGAAATCTTTAGTTTACACTTATCGTTTTTAAATCTTGGAATTATTTCGTCGCTTGGCAACGTTAATGATATGGTGCATGTCTTTAACACCCATATAAATTCCCTGTTCGATGTTCACGCACCGACCAAAACGTGTACTGTGAAGGAGAAATCGTACCCGTGGATTACAGACACAATCAAAGCTATGATGCGTTTACGTGACGATGCACTTAGTAGTTATAGGAAAACGAAAGCCGATTCAAAAAAAGTATATTACAAAGAGCTAAAACACTTAGTAATTAGTTCGTTGTACAATGAAAAAGTAGCATATTTTAAGCACAATATAAATAATAAAATAAAGAACCCAAAATTATTATGGAAAAATCTAATATCCACTTTATCGCCCTATAAGCCCAGGCAAGACCTACCGTCCCACTTTACAGATCCTGACCTTATTAATAACAACTTTTTAATTGTCCCCGGTAACCCCGTGGCAAGCACATCACTTATAACCTATTATGAAAGTCATAGACATGGTGAAGAAATTTTCGCAATCACTCCAGTGGATGAGAACGACATCTCTCGCATTATCTCAAACCTTAAAAGTAACGCTGAAGGTTATGACAACATTACCCTGGATATGATTAACATGACTCTGCAAAACACGTTAAATGTTGTAACGCACATAATAAACCACTCCATAGCGACGTCTACTTTCCCCGACCTATGGAAAATTGCCTCCGTTAGGCCCTTGCCAAAAAATTCTAATCCATCTACTTTGAAAGACCTGCGCCCTATAAGTATTTTACCATGTCTATCCAAAATATTAGAAAAAGTAGTAAGCCGCCAATTAACCCTTTTTTTGGAACAAAATAACGTACTACCTGACTTACAATCTGGTTTCAGGAAACAGCACAGTACATCTACTGCTTTACTGGATGTTACTGATAATATAATATCGGCCCAAGATAGGGGGATGTGCTCATTACTGGTTTTACTCGATTTTTCCCGGGCATTTGACGCAATAAATATCCCGCTATTACTATCGAAATTAAATTATTATGGTTTCGATGCAAGCGCCACGCAATGGTTCCGTAGCTATCTAAGTGATAGGAAGCAACTTGTTGAGTTGCGTTTGGGTGACGGCACTACCCTTAGCTCGACACCAATTTCTGTAAAGAGAGGAGTCCCGCAGGGCTCTATATTGGGCCCGAATCTCTTTATTTTGTATTGTGCGGATATTATAAAATATCTCCAGAGTTGCAAGTATCATATATACGCCGACGATGTCCAAGTTTATATATCCTTTAGACCAGACGAATACGATAGTGCCATTAAGGATCTTAACGATGATCTTCAAAGAATCGCCGCCTGGTCTGAGGAGAACTGTCTGTCGTTAAATCCAACAAAAACGAAATATATGGTATTTGGCACAAGACAGCAGTTGGCTCGACTACCTGTGACATTTGAATTAAAACTTATGGGCGAACCAATTGAGCGAGTAAATGAAGCGCGAAATCTAGGTGTTATTATGGACAAAGACCTTCGTTTTGAGAAGCATGTAGCGGACTCGGTTAGAAACTGTTTCTATCGCTTAAAGGTGTTATACAATATGAGGCCTTACTTATCCGAAAGACTCCGGGAACAGCTAGTGGAAACACTGGTTCTGTCTAGGCTGAACTACGCTGACACGGTATACGGCCCGCGCCTATTAACTCGTACAGACCGCCTCATTCAAAGGGTTCAAAACGCTTGTGCTCGGTTTTGTTATAAAATTCCTTCCAGAAGCCATGTAACACCATTTCTTAACAGACACTTCACACTCAAAATGAAATCGAGACGCAAACTACACCTGGCTTGCCTTTTGTTCGGTGTGGTTAAATGCCAAAAACCGGACTACCTATACAACAAGTTGAGTTGGGTAGCCAGTAGACGAGAATGCAGCAGAAGACAGTGCTCACAACAAACCTCAACTCAGCCTCATAGTACAGCAGCTTTTAGAGGTAGTTTTCGTTATGCTGCATCTAAAGTGTGGAATAACCTGCCACCACCTATTAGAGCAATCAGCACGATCGATGCCTTTAGAAGACGCTTACGGCAATATCTGATAGATGCGCAACGGAAACTAGACATGATCAATCTAAATATATCTATTATATGATGTAGGCCTAACATGTATGTCAATTATATTATTTGATAGTTGTCTGTGTGTGAATGTGTATGTGGGACTTATATGTTGGGCTTACCTTACCTTTTCTTTTTTCTTTTACCTTAATTATAGTTACAGACGTGACAAAATAAAATTAATGATCCCAGCTTGCTGTACACTGCCGATGATGCTGACGGTGTTCATTGTGGGGGCGAGTTGTGGCGTGGTCGGTGGTTGTGGGGACACACCTCATTGTGGGGAGACCTAAAAACATACATAAATAATTTAGTTTCCACCTTATTATATGTATAGTCCTCCCTATGTGAATAAGTGTTTGTGTTTTTTATCCACCCACCTCTTGTGTCTGGCCTACATGCGCAATGATTGTGTCTCCGCACGATCAGTTCCCGGCGCTGCAGCTCCTCTCCGTCGTGAACGCCGTCCTCGTTCTACACGTGCGCTGGAATAGGGGTAGAACTTTTTAGTCTATAACGTTTATTTCTTTAGTTACAGTCAAATTACACAATTATAAATATGTATGAATAAATATGCTTACCTCTTTTAATTATTATTATTTTTTGTTCTACCGCTTTTTTTTTTTTTTTTTTTTTTTTTTTTTTTTTTTTTATTCTACAATTTTTTCAATCTGTTCGGTTTTGATCTTCATGCATCATTCTTCCACTTTATAAGAAATACTGGACACAGAACTGAATAAAAGTCTAACAAATTATTTATATCAATATGTTTTAGACACTGCACAGAGCGAAAGATTTTCTTGTTGAGTCGTACATAGCGTGCTGTTGTCTTTTGCGGATCTGCCATTCGCGGCACGTTGGAGCGACTTGCAATAAATAATCTGCTTTGCCGACGCAACAAAGACCTACTTTGAACAGGACAAATTAAAGCTATGAATCGTATATAGTTCATTATAATTGTAACATTTACTTATCAACATTTTAATTATGTTATTTATTTATTATTTCATAAGTAATATATAATCTAATTATTTATTTCCGTTTACACAATTATTATAAACTAGTACACAACTATATTCACACACACATTCACTGCTCATATACACACACATGTTGGTTTAAGTTTACTGGCATGACCACCGAGACATCCGTAATTACGGGTCAACAGTATTTATTTATTTATTTATTTAAGCACGCTATTTATTTATCTATTTGGAACTGGTTTACATCAATTACGTCACAAAGGGTTCAGTTGAAAACCAGCGTCAGGCACTAGTGGTCTGACATTTATGCTGAACTGAACCTATTTGGCGCAGCCGCTAGACATACAGCTACTTTATTTATTTTTTATTTTTTGTCTCCTATGGTTTTTTTTTTGTCTGTGTGTCTGACTGCTTTCGTGCCAAATAAATTTCTTTCTTTCTTCTTTCTTTCTTTCTTTCTTTTATAAATGCCCAATGGTTTTTTTTGAAGCGTTATTGAAATGTGAAGGAGAATAATGTCTCATACAGTAACAGCTAGTTCACACGGAAACTGTTTACAGGATCCTTTTTAGCGGATTCGTATAAAAACGGAACAGTATTCCGAATCCAGTAAAAAATACTGGTCCGACATTTTTACACACACACAAACTAGATGCCGGAACAGTATAAAAAACGGATCCGTACATGCAGATGTATGGAGAAGTATGGGTGCCTTCTAGGGTTTCTTTGCCGGGTTCTCGATCCCGGGAAGACCCGGGAAAACTATCGATACGTTTTCATCGGACCGTTTAAACAGATCCATCGATACAGATGTGAACAACACATCCAGTACCGTCGGGTCCGTTAAAAACGGATCCGATAAAACGTATCCGCTGTGTGAACGCACGGTAAGGCTGTCTTTTCACGGCTCACGACACGATATGGACACGACAAACATGACTACTGTTTATTACGACAGTGGAGGCCCTACTCCGATAATAGAACTACGAAGTTTCGGCTGACGTACCGCACGACGTTCCAAACCTCGGAACTATTTCGGACCAGACGATTGATTAGATTTTTACGATTTAACATTTTGGCTTTCATTCACCCTACTTCCAAATGTTAATTGACATCTAATAGTTCGTTGTTTGACAATACTTTGACAGTTTTATAAGTTTGATGTTATACGTTGTTGTTTTCTTTCGTTCCGAACGTTGTCGTTCGTTTTTCAGAGTAGGTTCAAAAATATAAATGCATGCCTTGTTGGTCTAATGGTCGCAAGCGTGACTGCTGAGCATGGGGTCCTGGGTTCGATCCCCAGATCGGGCAAAGTGATATTGAGATTTTCCATTAGGAATTTCTCAGTAGCAGCACGGAGTCTAGATTTGTGCCCGGTTAGTGGCAATAGGTTCGCCCCCTACTACATAGGACTTAAACGTAACTGGCGAAACAAGGGTGCAAACTAAAACACATCTGCCGAACCCTCCGGAGAATACAAGGCGCGATGTTATGTTTAATTATGTCGCTCAGAGTAACCATATTTTGTCGTGTCGTGTCCTGAGCTGTGGATTGGCAACCTTATTATCATGACAGCCGTAAAAATCTTATGAATATGGGCCCAATAACCATACCATTAACGGTTAAAGAGGAAATCTTCATAATCACCACGCTTGGCAAACGAATATTATTGGTGATCGTCGTTTTATGTCGCTTGCAAGCCATTTTTTTATCTTGGGAAAATACTCATGGATACTCTTCGCCTTCCTCCGTACTCTTATCGGCTAAAAACCCACGGTGTACCTCCTCATGACCGTCGGCCGGGGTTGTAGGATGCGCTATTGCATGCACCGTAACCCCGGCTCTCGTTTGCCCGCCTTTCAAGTAAATGTAACAGCTAGTTCACACAGAAACTGTTTACAGGACCCGTTTTAGCGGATCCGTTTTTATGTTGGTGATGGCGCCTGTAGTTGTATGAGCGAGTTCACATACACGACAGTAGGTATTCCGAATACTGAATCCGTTATTTTTATCGTATCCTGCCTGCCAGATGCGACGCATCTGCCATTTGTTTAACTGATCCGTCGGTACAGATGTGAATAACACATCCAGTGCCGACGGATCCGTCAAAACGGATCCGCTGTGTGAACGGCTGTAAAACAACTTTAGTTGACTGACGGAAGTAAATATCTTAATATTTACTTAATAATAATCTACATCTATACTAATATTATAAAGAGGAAAGACTTGTATTTTTGTTTGTAACGAATAAACTTAAAAACTACTGGACCGACTTCAAAAATTCTTATGCCGTTATAAAGCTACATTATCACTAAGTAACATAGGCTATATTTATTACTGGAATAAAACTTCTTACGCGGGCGGAGCCGTGAGGACACAGCTAATAAATAATAAATTCGTTTAATAATAATGCCAAAGTTGCGGTTTAAAAGATGATGTAGTGACAAAAATTGAAAGGAGTATGCTTAGGTGGTTTGGTCATGTTGAGAGAATGAGTGAACGGCGATTAACAAAAGGAATTTATAAGGCGGATGTCAATGGAAACGCCGGTAGAGGACGTCCTAGAAGGACATACATCGATGTTATTGGTGATGTTCTTCATAAAGGTCAGGTGCGTAGTACTCTAAACCGGCGTGCGTGTATGACAAGATGTATGAATGTGGATGAAGCGAAAGGGGTATGTAAGGGTCGTAGCTAGTTTCTGCCTACCCCCATGGGAAAAAGGCGTGAGTTTATGTATGTAATAATGACGTCTTCTTAAAGACATCATTAGGTATTATTTATAGCAATGATGAAACGTCGCACGTTTTGTTATCTGTGTCGTAGTACCATTGTTAGTTGGAAGTGTAGTATTTGAACATGACAGTGTGGTAATCTAGGCAAATGTACTTTGTACACTGAAATAAGTCGCTGGCTTATAAATTTTAACATAAATATAACATCACGCCTCTATTTCCCGAAGAATTGGGCAGAGGTGTATAGTAACACCCTCATTTAGCCGTTATGTTTAAGTCCCATATAATAGAGGCGAGCTTATTGCCATCAATCGAGCACAAATCCAAATTCCGGGCTGCTACTGAGGAATTCCACACGGAAAAACCGAATAACACTTTGCCCGACCTGAAGTCGAATCCAAGACATCACGATCAGCAGTCCCACTTGCCACCACTAAACCAACGAGGGAGTAATCTGTTTTAATAAATATAAACAACTAGCTGTTCCCCCGTGGCTGTGCCTGCGTAAATAATTTGACTACAGCGCCACCTATCGGATCCCAGCATAGCTACAAACCATTGTCTTGACAAAACAAATATATTGTGTAAATATGACCTCAATCGGTAAAGTCGTTCTCAAGTTATGGCGTGACCAAGGGCAATTTAAATATTTTTATTTTTGTATGAAAATCTGATGAACTAAAATATTATGATGAATTTTTTAAAGTCATAGAACAAAAGTTGTTGATTATGATGTTAGTAACATATTCCTGAGAGGTTGTCGGTATTTTACAAATAGCCCTGTATACAACATGTAACGTAATTAACGCACACCCTCAAACACCCCAATTAGAATATTATGTTATAATCATAATACATACACTGAAATTTTAGTTTAACATGTATATGCATTGTTATTGACTAAATTAACGTTCTTGAAATAAGGTTTATTTTTCTTTATTTTGTACTAGCTGTGTCCTCACGGCTCCGCCCGTAGCCTATGTTACTCAGTGATAATGTAGTTGTCTAACGGCAAAAGAATTTTTGAAATCGGTCCAGTAGTTTTTAAGTTTATTCGTTACATACAAAAATACAAATCTTTCCTCTTTATAATATTATTATGGATTGAATGACGGAATTTTTACAATTTATTATTACAATTAATACAAATAAAAATGCACTTTTAAAACTCTTTTTGCCTTGATTTACGGTCCATTTCAGTTTGTTTTGACTGTACAGGGGTAATGTGACTAATTTCCGTAGTTTTAATTATTTTTGGGATAAAAAATTTCCTATATTAAAAATGATAGAAATCGATTCAGTAAACGATTCTGAACAAACTACTTTCAGGATGTGCGTTAATTAGGTTACATATTGTATATAGATAAATACCTATATGTAAATTAAGACTTAAATAAATATGACTTCAGAGCTAAGGTTTAAATTGTTAGTCTCTAACTGTGTTCCAAATCGTTCCTACAGACACGTGTACCTTCTTTTCCTGAAAGATACCTTAAACACGAAACTACAACGTAAACATTTATTAGGTACTTATCTTTCAGTCACATTACAATTTCACGTTACGCGGTGTAAGGTGGAAAGTTTTCTCTATACTTTGATATTTTATGTGTCAATGTTACTCGTGCGGTCTAACCTTACCCCGGTCACTCACATGCGCGCAAACATTCGTACATTGTACGAATGTTTTCCGTTTTTAACCGACTTCCAAAAAAAGGAGGAGGTTCTCAATTCGGCTGTATGTTTTTTTTAACGTTTGTTACCTCACTATACCCTCATTTACGAACCGATTAGAAAAAGTATTTTTTTTGTTTGAAAGAGTACCTATTCTTTCGAAATGGTCCCATTTAATTTTGGTGAAGATCTGATGAAGAATTTCGGAGATAGACAATGGAACTCCTCAATGACGAACAGTACGCATAATGTGATGATGTGATTATGTTACGAGCAGCGTCTTTAGTAGGTCCAACCATGTTTTAATTAAGGCCACTAAAACGAAAAAAATAAAAAACATTTTATCAAAAATAAAACCAACTTCAAAAAACGATGAAAAGAATAAAATAATTACCACATTATAAAATTAACAGTTTCAGAAGTCGGTGCTAATCCATGCTGAACCAAATTGAAGGCACCGACTTCTGAAACTGTTAATTTTATAATATGGTAATTATTTTATTCTTTTCATCCTTTTTTGAAGTCGGTTTTATTTTTGTTAACTAAAATGTTTTTTTATGTATATGGAAAATGTTCACATAGTCATTGCGAATGTTAGTCCCACACTAGTGGGTTCGCGTATTCGTGCGAATGTGAGCGACCCCCATTAGGATATCGGCATTGCTCAGTAACAGGGTTGCGGAGGTCTGATGGCAGTCGCTCCGTGTAAAATATTACTAATAATCGCATCTGGTTAGACTGGAAGCTGACCCGAACATAGTTGGGAAAAGGCTAGGCAGAACTGAACTGATTCATAAACTTTTTGTCTTTTTTTATTTTGTTTTGAAGTGAATTTTTATAATGTGGTTGAGATAAGTAACAAAGTACATCATTATCATCTCCCTGCCCTCATCCTACACTAGGTGAGGGATAAGGACGTATAAATGACGACATGGTTGGTGCAGTGTCTAGTCAATAAACTAGTGACTAGTGATAGGTACCTACTAGTTAAAGTATTATCTATTCTATGTTTAAATCTATACTAATATTATAAAGCTGAAGAGTTTGTTTGTTTGAACGCGCTAATCTCAAGAACTACTGGTTGGATTTGAAAAAATATTTTTGTGTTGGATAGTCCATTTATCGAGGAAGGTTATAGGCTATATAACATCACGCTATGACCAATAGGAGCGGAGCATAAATTAAAAATGTTGCAAAAACGGGAAAAATGTCCAATCGTGCGAAGCCGGGACAGGCCGCTTGTACAAAATAATTATAATAAGCAAGGTTTCACACATTTTATTCAACTTTAAACAATCACCGCTTACTTCTGATGTTTAATGTACAGTCGGCGACAAAACTAGCCGAAAGTTTCAGTTTTTAAACTTGGCATTAATTGCAGAACAATAGAATAAAAACTTTAAGATATATTCAGAGTTGTACTTAGACTCTTTTACAATTTGAAACTATTTACTTTTTGGAATATTCATTTAGCTGAGATTGATTCCTTAAGGCCTGGTCAGACAGAGAGCGTGGCTTGGTGTGCTAGTCACGTCGCGAATTGATCGGGTGCTCTTAGCGTGCGAGTGATAACTTTCTGGTGTGACCCTCGGACTGCCATGTCATAGGTCTTGAGTTCGAACCCAAGGCACGCACCTCTGACTTTTTGGATTCATGTGCGTATTGTATAAATATCAGTTGCTTAAAAACGGTAAAGGAAAACATCGTGAGGAAACCGGCATGCCTGAGAGATATTTCTCGATGGCATGTGAAGCCAAGTCAGAGGCCCATGGGCGGCATTAACTCTGACACCAGGTTAGTCACTAATTACACGAAAAAAAGAAGGCGTGCGAGTTACTATAATAATGTATGGGAGACGCCACACAGAGACTTCACTTCATCACGCCTAGCTTCGCGTGGCAGTATCTGTGTGGCGTCTTCCATACATTGTCATAGTAAAGCACGCTAAGAGCACGCGATCACCACGCGACGTGTATGTCACACCCAGCCACGCTCTCTGTCTGACCAGGCCTTTATGTTGCCGACTATACTATCTATAGTGTGAATGTTCTACGAATGTTCTTCAGAAAACAGTGTCATTTATTTATACAAGATCGTGACGTCTAGTGTAATCGTACGATGATGTTATGTCATTCTACCTATATTATTGTTAATTTTCCCATCAAACATATTTGCCAAGGGACGTGTGAAGAAACGCCGGGGTAAAGTGTTTACGAAGTTGTTAAATTGAACCGGTTTATGGAGGTTAATAATGGGGGATGCACATAGGACTAAGACCGTTGGATTTCGGATAATTATGAACTCTCGGAGAGGGTGCAATTGATCTACACTGGCCTGCAAAAATAAGTATCACACTTTTAAAATTTCAATTTTTTCTAAACTATAGAAGTTAGAGATTTAAAATAAAAAAAACGTTTTATAGCAATTTTTATCAGCTTTCTTTGAAACTATAGTAACAAAGTTAAACTCTTTTTTGAGTCCTTTTGGTTTCGAAAATATATCTTGTGTACCTAAAAAGTTATTGCAATTTTAAAAGTGTGATACTTATTTTTGCAGGCCAGTATATCTGCAACTGCAACTGATGACTGATGCATGCGTGCTGTCGGTTAGGACAGGTCAACTCGAACCTGCTATGGCACTTTCCTCAAAAGGCCATTCCAGATGTTGCCCTACATAGTTTTTATACCACTATGTCTGGACTTTAAAAGAGACCCTGATCTCTGAGTTTGTTTCGGCTTTTCTTCTCAGAGCTAGTCAGATAGGAAATGCCGGCGCCATCTAGTCTTAAAAAAAACATTAACATTGACTTGTTAAAGTGTAACAGAATAATTTACAGAAATAAAAATCATTTATCTTACTTTACCGTTTTACAACATAACATAACATCACGCCTGTATTCCCCCAAGGGTTGGGCAGAGACGTATAGGAACACCCTCATTTCGCCGTTGTGTTTAAGTCCCATGTAATAGGAGACGAGCCTATAGCCTCATCCGAGCACAAATCCAAACTCCGGGCTGCTACTAAGGAATTCCACACGGAAAAACCCAATAACACTTGGCCCGGCTTGGGGATCGAACCCAGGACCTCACGATCAGCAGTTGCGGTTACCACCACTAGTCCATCAAGGCAGTTTGTAAATAGTAAAGATGTAGAGATAAACTACGATAACATGTCCCGCCCCCCCAAATTATTATTTCAATGTGTTTAGTCACATCTTTACGAAAGAGTGTGTATGTAGTTGTAGTTTTTGTTTGACGGCTGTCTCAACACGCACACATGAGTTGGGAATATTGGCTTTATAAATACTTTCATAAAAACATTGAAGCGTTTTGAATTTTGGAGGGGCGAGACATGTTATTACTCGTCAAAATTTTAAAAATATAGTACGATGAGCGTTCTCCCTTACAACATTGCCAAAAACATTGTGCAATGTGCTTAATGATCGTTAGACGAGATATCAATCAATTTCAGTTCCGGCACAAAAACGCTGAGGATAGGATGATATACAAAAAGGTAAAGATAAAAGTAACGCGTGTATAGCAAAAATTACATGTATTGCACAATGATTGTCTTTTGTTGAAAGTCATCGCTCAGATCAGAATGCCCTTTTCAAAAGATACCATGCGTTATAAAGATAAGACACTCAGATGAGTACGACCTGGAAGATAACGTTCAAACGACTGTGGTTGAGGTGCGGTTCCATTGCGATTTTTAAAAATTTTTTTGGTAGATTTGGTCTCACATAACATAACATCACGCCTGTAAATCCCGAAGGGAAGGGCAGGGGTGTTAGTAACAGAGGGAGTCGTCTTCCTCCCTCCCTTCTCGCGCTAGATGCATCGGGCGCCAGAGGGCGCGTGACGATCTCCGGCCACCCTAGTGAGTGGCCTGCGGGCGGCGGGTTAGGGGAGCCGTCGCCCGACCTGTAACAGGCCCGGTAGGACGGCGCGCCGTGTTCTGCACGCGCCTCTCAGAAGGAAGTGGGGCACCACTGGAGAGGTCCACCAGAAGAAGCTGGTGAACCGAAACCTGCCAGGGTTGCGGTGCATGCAATAGCGAATCCCGTGACCCCGGCCTTAGGTCAGAAGGAGGGATACCATTGGTTTTTAGCCGGTAAGAGTCCGTATATCCCTCGCCTTCCCCAGGCGAGCGATATCCATGAGATTTTCCAAAGATAAAAAAAAAGTGGTGTTGGTAATGCACCTTCATTTCGCCGTTATGTTTAAGTCCCATGTAGGGGGCAAGCCTATTGCCATCAATGGGGCACAAATCCAAATTCTGGAATGTTATTGAGAAAATCCACACAAAAAACCCAATAAGACTTTGCCCGACCTGGGCATCGAATCCAGGACCTCACGATCAGCAGTCGCGCTTGCCACCACTTGACCAACGAGGTACTTAACACAACGAAGAGCAAACCTTGTAACTGGTTGATGGGTAGGTTAAGTGTAATACAATCGTACACTTTTTGTCACTATCCACGCTATCCACTTATCACACAGTGTGAAAACGCGGGCATAGTTCAAGCTCTGATATCCAGGATTTTGAGAAATTGGTGATTTCTTACTTGTTTACATTGTGCAGCTGATCTTGTAGGATGATGTTAGTTATGTTAACCGACTACAAAACTGAAACAGGTTATGAAAAACGAGAAAATTAGAAAATTGGTGAATAGCGTGGATAGTGACAAAAAGTGTATGACGGGTGGTGGCGGACTGGCGGGGGTCCGGTCTATAAAAGGTCGGGCAAGTTACAGATTGGCTCTGAGGATTGGTTGGAGACCCCTCAGGTCTCACCAATAACGTTTGACGACACGTTTGGTGCAGTGGCTGAGCGATCGGCTTCTGCGCTACGGGTCGTGGGTTCGATTCCCGCACGGAACAAATATTTGTATGGCCTACAGATAGTTGTTCCGGGTCTAGATGTTTGCGCGTGTGAAGATTTGTGTTTGTAAACGCACCCACGACACAGGAGAAATCCTAGTGTGGGGCGACGTTTAAAAAAAAAAACTGCCCGGTTACGTAGAAACGGTCCGCAAGACCATCTACAAGCAGTGAAACAGGAAAAAAAAAGATCGGCTCTCGCGCCGTTGCAGTTGCCAAGTTAAGTGCTACACCTGCTCAAGAAGACCCTGGACTCCTCGCATTGTACGAACCACGCCCCGTTGATCTATTTGTAATTCTTATTAAAATACTAGCTGCCCGGACAGACTTCGTTCTGTCAAAAGTTATTGGCCTGTAGTGGGAAAAGAAAAGTGTTGTTTTTACTATTTTCCACGCAATTTTTATGTTTTTTCTCTCCATAAGAACCTTCCTTGTGCCTTTAGGAATATATAAAAAAAATTGCCGAATTGGTCGAGCCGTTTTCAAGTTTTGCGCTTAGCAACACATTTGGCGATTCATTTTTATTTATATAGATAGATAGATATATAGTGTACAAGTGTTATTCTTTATCCTCCCGTAAGTAGACGCCTGCTAAATTTGATGTGCACATGCTAGTTGAGGGTTGTCTCTTAAAGTCACCCTAAAGTGTGACAAGTGTATGATTGTGCTATACTTTACCTACCCATCAACCAGTTACTAGGTTTGATCTTCGTTGTGTTACGTATTGTATGTAATGAACATGGTATGTTTTCCCATGACGTTTATAATTACACGTTGTATAATATTTGTAGTCATTTTTCATATCTATTATTATAAGTATTCATATTTAATTCCAGGTTTGTTTTACTGATGACACAGTTAACTCCAAAGTAAATATTGACTATTTTGATAACGCAAACACAAAATAATTTTAATTAAATAACTACCTTTTTTATAGTTCCATAACGATCTTCTCTTCGTGTGGTTAGTAACTAACCTGGTGTCAGGGTTTATGCCGCCCATGGACCTCTGACTTCGCTTCACATCCGTCGAGAAATATCTCTCAGGCATGCCGGTTACCTCACGATGTTTTCCTTCATCGTTTTTAAGCAAGTGATAATTTTACAATACGCACATGAATCCGAAAAGTCAGAGATACGTGCCTTGGGTTCGAACACGAGACCTATGACTTGGCAGTCCGACGGTCACACCACTAGGTTAGGTATAACTGCTTCCATAATGATTTAAATTAATTACAAAAATAACATTGTAATTTTAAAATGTTTATTTATCTTTTGACCTAAATTGTTTATCATACACTAGCGACCCGCCCCGGCTTCGCACGGGTGCAATGTAGATACTAATATAGGGCATATAAACCTTCCTCTTGAATCACTCTATTTATTTAAAAAAACCGCATCAAACTCCGTTGCGTAGTTTTACAGATCTAAGCATACATAGGGACAGACACAGCGGGAACGACTTTGTTTTATTAACCCCCGACGCAAAAAGAGGGGTGTTATAAGTTTGACCGTTATGTGTGTCTGTCTGTCTGTGTGTGTGTCTGTCTGTGGCACCGTAGCTCTTAAACGGGTGAACCGATTTGATTGAAGTTTTTTTTATTTGAAAGCTGGTTTTCTAGCGAGTGATCTTCGACATGTTTTATCAAAATCGGTTCAGCCATTTCAAGGTTATCAGCTGTTTTGTTAGCTGTGGTAGGGTTCTTAGACGCATAATGTGTATTACTTTACTTTCAAACATACGTGTGAAATAAAATTTGAAACACTCATGTATGATATATAACTATGCAAGATTATGAAATTCTTGGTCTAATGCTGCAGCCAGGATAACCAGTGCACTAGTACACTCTTGAAAAAATAATAGCAGATATGTCGTGTTTGGATTCGTTTTGATCTGTATTTGATTCTACATGCAATTCAATGGTGGCGACATGATGAGCTGATGCTGCAGCCAGAACATCCAGCACACTAGTACACTCTTGAAAAAATAATAGCAGATATAAATATGTCGGGTTTGGATTCGTTTTTATCAGTATTTGTTAGCTATAATTTATGAAGATCTGTTCAGGCGTTTGAAGATCATCAGCTCATTTCCTATTTGACAAAAGGGTCTTACCAACTTTCACTGGTTCGATTGATTTGAAATTTGGTGTACTGTTACTTTGGTGGTATTTCCAAGACATGGCAACCTTGAACTGATGCTGCAGTATCAAGTAGTCTGCAGGATACCCAATCCCTCAGCAGCTTATAGCAGATATAGCATCTTTGGGCTCATAAGAATGGTCTCAATGAGTAGATGTTAGATAGATGATGGTGTCTACAAGTAATTTAAAAGTACTAAATAAAAATTAAATTTAAAATTTAAAAAACCCCCGACTCAAAAAAGAACCCCTAAAAAGTAAAAAATAAAATGTGTTTATTGGCCATTTAACTTTATTAAAAGTACCTAGTAATATTTTGATTCAAGCGTCGTCACGTCGGGGGACCGCTAACTAAATAAATTTAAAAAAAAACAGAATACAAAAAAAGAAGCTCGGTTATGATAATTTACTTAGCGGTCCCCCGACGTGACGACGCTTGAATCAAAATATTACTAGGTACTTTTAATAAAGTTAAATGGCCAATAAACACATTTTATTTTTTACTTTTTAGGGGTTCTTTTTTGAGTCGGGGGTTTTTTAAATTTTTAATTTAATACTATTCTTATTCTTATTCTTTATTGTACACAAAATAATAATATATAATACAGTTCCATTGGTAAAATCATGTACAAAGGCGAGCTTAACTCACAAATGAGTTTTCTAACAGCAAACCTTAGAGCGATAGAGAGATTTGATGTTGAGGAGAACAATTACCTAAGTGTACAAGTTATATAAAATTACAAATTAAATACACAATAAATATACACATCTACATAAACTAAACAAATATGTGTATAGCACACAATACATAAACGTAATACATACAATATAATATATAAAATACTACATACATACATACATACAGGTCATGTAGACAGGAAATGTTCCCTAATTCTTTTCTTAAAAACATCTAACGATGGGCTATCACGTAAGGAGTGAGGAAGAGAATTCCAAAGGCGCGAAGCACGAACAGTAAATGATCCATCATAACGACTCGAGGTGTGGGAAGGCATACGATGGAGAAGAGATGAGGATGAGCGACAAGGTTTCCCTGTAGGAACAAGAAATTCAAAGCGTTCTCGAAGATACATAGGAGAATTAGGATTGTGGAGAACAGAAAAGAGAAAAGAAAGAATGTGAGTATCACGACGTTGCCGAATAGGAAGCCACTTCAGCCGCTTCCGAAATTCCGACACATGGTCGTACTTCCGAAGGCCAAAGATGAAGCGGATGCACAAATTCTGCAGACGTTCTAGTTTATCTAGCAGTTCCTCAGTTGCGTCAAGAAAGCAGACATCAGCGTAGTCCAGAAGGGGTAGAAGAAGAGACTGAGCAAGAATTATTTTAGTAGGAAATGGCAGAAAATTCTGGAGACGCTTTAAAGACTGAAACGAGCAAAAAACCCTCCTGCTTACTTCTGCAATGTGAATGTTCCAAGACAGGTGGCAGTCTAGAATAACACCCAAGTTTTTAACCTTCTTTGAAAAGGCTATGGCGACAGAATCATACAAAATTGGAGGGATACTATGTAATGATTAGGTACCACAGATTACGTATTAGCTACTATGTAAACATTACGCTTGTCTAAAGCATTTTATAGTCGTGCTGACTATGGAACCCTGTACCAACTGTGCGCAGCCCTACTCGCACTTGACCAGTTTTTGATGTGAAACATCTAATGCGGCGGTACGGATGCGAGAGCGGCTGTTGCGTGGCGACGCTCGCGATGGCAGACACATGACGGCAGACCTTCGTAACTCGTCGGCTCTCTTCGGTTTGACTCGGCTAGTTTTTTTTTTTACAAAATGTGTTTCTGTCATTTACATCTGCCAGGTGTGCCGCGACGATTTCTTCTTCTTTACATACTCGTAGTATAAAACAAAGTCGCTCCCGCTGTTTGTACGCTTAGACCTTTTAAACTACGCAACGGATTTTAATGCAGTTTTCAGCAATAGATAGAGTGATTCAAGAGGAAGGTTTATATGCCCCACATTAGTATCTACATTGCACCCGTGCGAAGCCGGGGCGGGTCGCTAGTTTTTTATATAAAGGGTGGTCATAGAATTACAAATGATACTGCACACAGCGCCATAATAAAAAAAACATAACATCACGCCTGTATTCCTCGAAGGGTTGGGCAGTGGTGTATAGTAACACCCTCATTTCGCCGTTATGTTTAAGTCCCATGGTAATAGGGGGCAAGCCTATTGCCATTAACCGGGCACAAATCCAAACTCCGGGCTGCTACTGAGGAATTCCATACGGAAAAAAACTTGCTATAAATAATGACTTTTAACTACATCATTCTTTGATTGTATTCGTAATTCGATTTATTGGTTGTGAATGAAATTTCATTACCTACCTACATGTAATATTTTGCATGCTTCATACAAGCAGATTACGGCATTGTACACTAACACCCATATTCAAAGACGGACCTCCAAAACTTACTCGACTCGACTCCACCTCGACTCAGTCTTTCTCACTACCATCGGTAGTCATAGTTGACATAAACGTCCTCGTCTCGAGATTTTTCTTCAGTCGAGGTAAGGAATCATCAGTCAAACTCAAAGTATCTCGGAACCTAACTTAAGGAAGGAAGTGTCAAAGTTTGTATGTAACAAAAATGAATTTTGGAGACTTTATCGAATATGCTTACGATAATCCTTACAACTATTTATCGCGGCGTTATTTGCGCGATACAGATAATTCAAATTATGACGATATGACTTCGTCGAGGAACCTCAAAGTTCACTCGAAATTGCGACTAAGAATACAATTTTGAAGGTGTTATCGAGGCCGTCCTGAGTCGAGTAAGTTTTGGAGGAACGTCTTAGAATATGGGTGTGTACCTTTTATCTAATACTTGGTAACACCTGTATTCTCACTAAAATTACCTACCTATTCTTAAGTTCATCAATCGTTTTTAATCTAATACCATTAAACGAGCAATTCTTGTATATATATATTGAATCTCGGAAACGGCTCCAACGATTTTCATGAAATTCAATATTCAGGGGATTTCGGGGGCGATAAATCGATCTAGCCAGATTTCATTTTCAGAAAACGTCGTTTTATCATAATAATATCATTAGAATACGAAGGTAAATTTGATAATTATCTACAAAGATACAATAGCTCGGGAAATCGGGCGGCCCCGAACACCCCGGTTCGAGTCCAGATGTTTTTCTTTCCCTTTATTTTCAAGTTCCTTCTTTTTCCCTTTTTTTCTTTCCAAAAAACACGATTTACCAAAAAAAAAACCGAGCAAGGCTCGGCCATCCGGGTACTAAAGATAATTACGAGAACAAATAAGGGAAAACAAAAGGAAGGCATTTGAAACGAAAAGCAGGCTTACCATCAACGTTTGACGTATAGTATCGTAAACAAATGTATCGCTAATGTAAGCGAATATTGAATCGAAAAAACTTTTTTACAAAAAATTTAAACCGACTTCAAAAAGAATAAAATAATTACCATATAAAATTAACAGTTTCAGAAGTCGGTGCTGATCCACGCTGAACCAAATTGAAGGCACCGACTTCTGAAACTGTTAATTTTATATGGTAATTATTTTATTCTTTTTGAAGTCGGTTTAAATTTTTTGTAAAAAAGTTTTTATTTTTTTCTTTTTAGTGGCCTTAATTAAAACTTGGTTGGACTTACTAAAGACGCTGCTCGTAACATAATCACATCATCACAATATGCGTACTGTTCGTCATTGAGGAGTTCCATTGTCTATCTCCGAAGTTCTTCATCAGATCTTCACCAAATTTAAATGGGACCAACTTCGAAGTATACCCTATCCATTAAAAAAAGAATCATCAAAATCGGTTCACAATTGGCGAAAATATCGATGAACATACACAAAAAAAAAAAAATACATACAGACGAACATAGTAACCTCCTCCTTTTTGGAAGTCGGTTAAAAATACAACCGTCCTATAACATTTTGGTTTAGTTTTTGCGACATGCACAATTTGTATCATACATAGATGTGAATAAAGTAGTCAATTGCATTAAATAGAATGTGGGTAACGAGTATTTCCGATTCAAAATTCAACGTGACGTTTACGTTAGTAGGTGCCTACAGCATTCGTGCTGGCTTACTGGGCGCTGGACCAATTAAGAAGTCAAAAAACATTTTAACAAAAATAAAACTAACTTCAAAAAAAAAGAAAAGTAGAATAAAATAATTACCATATTATAAAATTAACAGTTTCAGAAGTCGGTGCTAATCCACGCTGAACCAAATTGAAGGCACCGACTTCTGAAACTGTTAGTTTTGTAAAATGGTAGTTATTTTATTCTTTTTTACGTTTTTTTTTTGACATCGGTTTTATTTTATAAAATGTTTTTTCTATTTTTCTTTTTATTGGCCTTAATTAAAACATGATTGGACCTACTAAAGACGCTGCTCGTAACCAAATCACATTATGTGTACTGTTCGTCATTGAGGAGTTCCATTGTCTATCTCCGAAGTTTATCATCTGATCTTCACCAAATTCAAATGGGACCACCTAGAAACAAT
This sequence comes from Amphipyra berbera, assembly GCA_910594945.2. Lineage (NCBI taxonomy): Eukaryota > Metazoa > Arthropoda > Insecta > Lepidoptera > Noctuidae > Amphipyra > Amphipyra berbera. The sequence continues at coordinate 13,901,765 of OU343128.1, read as the reverse complement.
ACTCTTATAAACAAAAAATATTTTTTCAGATCGGTTTTTAAAGGACGGTGTTGTGAGGTAAAAAATATTTTAAAAAAATACAGCCGAATTGATAACCTCCTCCTTTTATAGAAGTCGTTTCAAAAAAACCGGCCAAGTGCGAGTCGGACTCGTGCACGAAGGGTTCCGTCTGTCTATCTATAAAAACGGCAAAAAAACATGTTTGTTGTATGGGAGCCCCCTTAAATATTTATTTTATTCTGTTTTTTAGTATTTGTTGTTATAGCGGCAACAGAAATACATCATCTGTGAAAATTTGAACTGTCTAACTATCACGGTTCATGAGATACAGCCTGGTGACAGACGGACGGACGGACGGACAGCGGAGTCTTAGTAATAGGGTCCCGTTTTACCCTTTGGGTACGGAACCCTAAAAACTTGAGACTTGCAAATTTTGTCGTAATATAGTCATATTAGCCGTAGAACCGATCGTTGGGTAGAAGTTTTCCAGTTGGGATCGCGAATCGGTAAACGGTGTGAGATGCCTTCAGGCTAGGTGGACTGACGACCTTCGCAAGGCGGCTGGTAGCAGCTGGATGTGAGAAGCCGAGCATCGAACTCAGTTGCAAACACGTGGACTGCCAAAGTCTGATGATAATTATCAGTATCAGTTCATCTGATTGTTAGTAAAACTGTGTGAAAAAAGTAAACTTTGCACTCATCACTCTAAATTTCTCACAATCTTAAGTACCGTGGTATGTTTTCCTTAAACACACATAAATATATTTACTGATAAAATCTACCGTAAATGCAGAATCAGCTAATCAGAAGGAAAGTGTCAAATCAGGAAGGAAAATATTTTTAGCAGTCAATAAGTACCAAGTGTTATTGGGTTTTTTTCCGTGTAAAATTCCTCAGTGGCAGCCCGGAGTTTGGGTTTATGCCCGGTTGATGGCAATAGGCTCGCCCCCTATTACATGGGGCTTAAACATAACTGCGAAATCAGGGTGTTACTAATACACCACTGCCCAACCCTTAGGGGAATACAGGTGTGATGTTATGTATGTATGTAATAAGTCACATCAATAAGCAATGATAGCTTAGCGGTTGTACGGCTGCCTTCCATGCAGGATGGTCTGAGTTCAAATCCAGCCTGCACCTCTGACTTTTCGAATTTATGTGTGGGAGTTTGATTATCACTTGCGTTAATAGTGAAGGAAAACATCGTGAGGAAACCTGCACACCTGAGAGGGCTCCATAAAGTTCTCGGTGGTGTGTGTAGTCCGCCAACCGATACCAGGCCAGCGTGGTGGACTAAGGCCTAAACCTTTCTCATTCTGAGAAGAGGCCCGTGCCCAGCAGTGGGGCAGTAATGGGCTAATTATGTTGTGTTAGGATAAAGAAACGATCTGCCGGGTTTGCGGTGCATGCTTTTGCGAATCCCGCGACCCCGGCCGACGGTCAGGAGGAGGAACACCGTTGGTTTTTAGCCGGTAAGAGTCCGGCAGACCCGGCCTTCCTCCGATGAGGTACATCTACGAGGATTTTACCAGGACATTTTTTTTTCTATTCGATTGCTTGTAGAATGTCTTGCTGACCGTTTCTGCGTAACCGGGCAGTTATTGGCGAGACCTGAAGGGTCTCCAACCAATCGGGTCGAGAGTAAAATACTTAACCTAAGCTAACTACTACTACTACTAACATCATGACTACTAACAACAACAGCACTAAGGGCGACCCCTAATGGAACTCGGACCTCGGCTTAGGGCGAGTAAAATAAATAAAGATACGATACGGAAGGTATAGTTACCTCTTCAATCAAAAACTTTTTTACCTACGTGAATTTCCACCTATTTAAAACATGCATTTTTCTTGCAAAATGCTAAGTTGATATAAAACCAAAACAATTGAAGGAGCAAAGTCTGCATACTGTTATCAAAATTACAGACAGCCGTGTGATCCGATCTTTCAATCAGCTGTTAAAGTTATACCTACATTATCTCTGTTATCTACTATAATATACATATGTGTCTTATCTAGGTCATAGTACTTGAGCTAATTCGGTTATCGATATAGGAAAATCTTCCATTTGGGGAACTCTTTGCTTGAAATAATAGATTTTCGACGAAAATAACAAAAAAATAGAGTGAATTTCGGTACATATTAAAATTTCTTAAAAAATCCAGGATTTTAATCAATTAAAAATACCACTAAAAGGAATCAGAAACAAAATTTTAGTGATTGACCAATCCAGAATGCAATGAGAGCGCGACCGCACAGCGGAGTGAGAATTCTCTCGCCTAACGCTGCGTTCAGACTGTGTGATTATTTTTAACCGACTTCCAAAAAAAGAGGAGGTTCTCAATTCGTATGTGTTTTTTTTAAAATGTTTGTTACCTCATAACTCCGCCATTTATAAACCGATTTAGATTTTTTTTTTTATTTGAAAGGATATACTTTCAGATAAGTCCCATTTAAATTTGGTGAAGATCTGATGAAGAACTTCGGAGATAGACAATAGAACTCCTCAATGACGAACAGTACGCATAATGTGGCGATGTGATTATGTTACGAGAAGCGTCTTTAGTAGGTCCAACCATATTTTAATTAAGGTCACTAAAACGAAAAAAAAAAAAAAAAATACAAAAATAAAACCGACTTCAAAAAAACGACGAAAAGAGTAAAATAATTACCATATTATAAAATTAACAGTTTCAAAAGTCGGTGCCTTCAATTTGGTTCAGCGTGGATTAGCACTGACCTCTAAAACTGTTAATTTTATAATACCTATGGTAATTATTTTACTCTTTTCATCGTTTTTTTGAAGTCGGTTTCATTTTTGTTAAAATGTTTTTTTTTAGTTTTTGGCGAAAGGCTGCCCTAACGCGATCAGCACACGTTGAAATCGTATCATATGAACGCGCTCTAACTCTCGTAGAGCATATTTTCTAGGCATTTAATTAACTAGGGGCTAGTGAGAGGTAGGTACTTAGACCCACATTAATAAACAATTCTCATTTAAGAAATATTCCAACAGCAGTTACCAATTATAATATAATTTTATACACATGAAAACTTTTTTGTTTAAATACCTCAGGAGAGATCTCTGAATTGAGAGCAGTTTGTTAATATGGGTCTTAGTACGTGCGTGTATGACAAGATGTATGAATGTGGACCAAGCGAAAGGAGTACCGTAAAACGGGGCTATTTGAAATTCATGGGGTTAGTTGGAACGAACAAGGTACAGGAGATTTTTCGATATATGTTTTAACCAGTGATGGGCCGAATAAGGGTTTCACCGAATACGAATAATCGGCCGAATGTTCGGTTAAAAGTTTACCGAACCGAACATTCGGCCGAATATTCGGCAGGATTTGGCGTCTATACTTGTCGAACGCATTAAATCGCGCGACCCTTCCAACCACTGACGCCACTATCCCTGGACTTCATTGCGTCATCTAGTTAGCAACAAAAAAACTCGAAAATTTCCAAACAAAAACAATGAAATGAGTGGAAGGAAGAGGTAGAACATTTGGACATTTTTCTGTGATCCTGACGATAAATGATAAGACACACTTGGATATGAATACAATTATGTAATTATACTACCTTATACAAGCATAGAGGCAACTTGTAACGCAAGATTATTCGGTAGAATGTTCGGCATTTTTGCCGAATAATCGGCCGAATACGAATGTTCGGTAAACCTGCCGAATACCGAACATAAAACGAATATTCGGCACATCTCTAGTTTTAACTAACTATGAATAATTTCAATTTTAATATTTATGTTTATAATAATAAATATACAATTTCATTGAAATCGTAAATACGTATAAGAAGTACCTTCCATAACTGAATTCTAATTAACCTCGTGGTTCTCAAATAGCCCCCATTTTACCGGTATGTAAGAATCGTAGCATGTAGCGTTCTGTAGTTTCTGCCTACCTTCACGGGAAAAAGGCGTGAGTTTATGTATGTATGTATGCACAATATATTTATAGTAGTAGTATCTATACTAGTATAAAATAGGGAGTCTAGTGGTGGTAAGCGTAACTGCTGATCGTGAAGTCCTGAGTTCGATCCCCAGGTCGGCCAAAGTGTTATTGGGTTTTTTCGTGTGGAATTCCTCAGTAACAGCCTGGAGTCCAGATTTGTGCCCGGTTGATGGCAATAGGCTCGCTCCCTATTATACGGGACTTTAACATAACGGCGAAATGAGGGTGTTACTATACACCTCTGCCCTATCTCTGTTATTTATTATCTTGTGCCTTTAAATCGTCGCTATTGTCATCAGTCTAGCCTTTTCCTGTGTTGCAGTCAGCTTCCAGTCTTACTAAATGCGGCTGAAAATCTATATTTTACACGGAGCGACAGCTAATATAATGAAGCAGCAAAAGATAAGAATTTAATATCAATATACAAGATGACTAGAAAAAATATATTGGTTTTACATAACTTCCTATAATACAGCATATACTTACTACGTACAAACATGGCTATCAATGATAACGACATCTTAAATTTAGGGTACCGCATCTTTTGAACCTTTAAGTTCCTTCAACAAAAAATACGAGGGCTAATTTCAAAAGTTAGCTTCTTTTCTCTGCTTAGCCTTTTCCCAAATATATTGGGGTCAGCTTCCAGTCTAACCAGATGCGGCTGAATACCAGTATTTTAATAGAAGCGATTGCTATCAGACCTCCGCAACTCAGTTACTGGGCAATGCCGATATCCTAAGGTTAGATCGGTTGTCAGACTTTCGGGCTTTTGAATACTAGTAACGAGTGTCATGCTTCTGATGTATATTTTTCAACAGTAAATAAGGTGGCCAGTTTGATTTCTGATAATATCGTCCTGGGCTGAACTACTTATAAGAAGGCTACCTAATTGTGTATTTCCGTTAGGAACAGAACAGTTACATCTATCTGAAAACTGATAAAATCCATAGATTTCGCGACCTAATAGGTACCAAGAAATACCCCCTACGTAAGCCATAGCCTTTGAGCATCAAAACCGCCATGTTTGTATTAGTTACGCGATTTAAAATAGGTAACATTGCGTGAAACATCGCGTCAAACAAAAATGTATTACGGAACCCAACAACTAATAAACTGAAGGCTTGACCTCAACACTTTTTTATTATAAAATGCTAACCTGATAATGGCTAACGCATTTATTGCTAGGATTTTAGTGAGAAAATAACAGATCTATTGTGGACCAATAAAAATAATTAAATAATTATTTTTTTGTACAGTGTCAGTGGTTAACAAAAATTGTGTAAAATGACTGTGAAAGGGAATAAGTTGTCTTTTGAAGAGGCGCTTGACATGACAGGTAAGATTTCTACCCACTGTGCTTATACAAGGTTAGTCGGAAAGGGGGTACTATGCCGCGGGTCACTTAGGTATTACCTAAATATATTACTGGTGATTGTTTTAAGGAAAGTGTTCAAATTTCGATAAAAAAAATCTTTTTTTTTTTCTTAATTCTTCATCCCTGCTTTACTTACGAATTCAGAAAATGGAGCTTCTAATTCGTGACTCCAAAAATAACCTAAAACGTAAACTCAGCTGATCATAGCTGAGCATACATAGAATTTAGCGTATTTTTTATGAAATCTTTGAACAGCTATTTCTCTTAAACTAATGACTTTTTGGAAAAGTTGTAGAACAAAAGTTATCCATTATTATAGGTACTTTAACACTCTTTCGGCTTAGTACCTCCTTTCCGACTAACCTTGTATATAGTTTACCGTTTGTGATACCATTACCTACTATCCAATGGCTGAACATAGTATTCTTACAATGAGAACGATTTAAGCCTTACTCCATCACGCTGGTCTGTTACGGATTTGCGGAGTATTCACACTATCGAGAACTTTATGGAGCCCTCTCAGATTTCCAGTTCCAGTTGACAGAGGTTTCCTCCAAGAAGGTTAACAGTGAAGGAAAATATTGTGAGGAAACCATGAACCACCAGGTTAACGGGGTGTCCTGCGTAAGCGACAAACGCGACGCGGTGCGACGCGACGCGACACGACGTAGAACAAATACGCGTTACGTCGCGTCTCGCTACATAGGCCGCTAGTACGGAATGCCGTTGTCTTGATCGCGTTTGTCTCATTCGTCGCGTCGCGTTCGTCGCTTACGCAGGACACCCCGTAAGATGGAGACCACACTACGAGCACCTACTACTATTTGACAAAATTTTTTTGATGTGAAACATCTAATGCGTCGGTACGGGTGTGAGAGCGGCTGTTGCGTGGCGACGCTCGCGATGGCAGACACACGACGGCAGTCATTCGTAACTCGTCGACTCTCTTTGGTTTGAAAATGAAATGAGTTTCGTTGTTTCACATCTCAGATGTCCCAAGACGGCTTCATTTTTTTTAATCTCTCTCTAGTTATTTTAAAACTACACTTAAGAAAGATCTCTCAAATGAAAGCTGTCTATTATTACGGGCCTTATGTCCAAATGCTCAAACGCGACTCAATGTTATGTTGCCGTTAAGGCTCGTGCTGTCCCTCTCACTCTAAGGCGACGCGACAGCGACAGCACGAAATTAACAGCAACTTAAAATTAATTATCGTTTAAGTATTTGGCTATTAGTGTCTCATCTGCGGTTACAATCTGTCAAGCACAGCATTATTAATGTCTCCATTTCAGTTCTGGAAGTACCATTTTTTCGAAACGGGGTAGAAACTTGATAATGGCTCCCCCTCTCACCAGAGTATGAAATATTTTGTTAAATAAATTTACAACAAGCAGTGATCATCGCTTGACGTTCGACCGTTCGGGTTTATTCGGCTCAACTTGTGTAGTTAGGCTCGGCTAGTTTTTAGATGCGACGGGGATTCCCCTGGCAGAGAAATCACGAACACTATGCACGCGTTTAAATATCGACTTACGGGGTGTCCTGCGTAAGCGACGAACGTGACGCGATGAACGCGACAAACGCGATCAAGACAACGACATTCCAGCGGCCTATGTAGCGAGACGCGACGTAACACATATTTGTTCCACGTCGTGTCGCGTCGCGTCGCACCGCGTCGCGTTTGTCGCTTACGCAGGACACCCCGTTAGGATACGTTCATAAATCAACTTAGGCTGTGTTCAAAATCCAACTAGGCGTTATAAAATCAAATGAATTATCGATAGAACAACGTGAACAAGTGCTTTTTTTTTCAAATATATTGTATTATGATTTTGGCGACCCATGAAACTGTCGCCCAGAGCAGGTGGCCCTGTTTCCTCCCCTAGACCCGGGGCATCTCCATTTACAGGTTGATAAATTCATAAAGCATAGTTTCATACTGGGTTTGTTTATTTCGATAACGAACCCCAGTGGGTTTTTCTGTAAGAAACACTATTAAACTTGTATACCACAGTTATTAAACTGTGTTCGCTAAATTGGCTGCAAGGAACTTAATTTTAACAATACATCAACACGATTGGAACCTTATAATATTATCGGAAAACATGTACGATTTGACCTACAATGTTGATGGCTACTTTATCGGCGAGATTACACATCACATGCGACCTTGGTTCTTTAGTTTTCAATATTTAGTATTACTGCCTCGTTGGTGGGTCGAGTGGTGGCAAGCGCAACTGCTGATCGTGAGGTCCTGAGTTCGATCCCCAGGTTGGGCAAGTGTTATTGGGGTTTTCCGTGTGGAATTCCTAAGTAGCAGCTAGAGTTTGGACTTGTGCCCGGTTGATGGCAATAGGCTCGCCCCCTTTTTTTTCTTTTTTGTTTTCGTTGAAAAATTCTCATGGATGTCCCTCGCCTGGGGAAGGTGACCCCTCGCCTTCCCCAGGCGAGGGACATCCATGAGAACCGGCAGGCCCCCGTCTGCCGGACTCTTACCGGCTAAAAACCAACGGTGTTCCTTCTCCTGACCGTTCGGCCGGGGTCGCGGAATTCGCAAGAGCATGCACCGCAACCCCAGCAGGTCCCGTTCCGCCAACCCATGGCGGACCTCTCCTCTGTGGGGCCTTGCCCCACATCCTCCTGAGAAGCGCGCACGGAACACAGCGCGCCGCCTTCTCGGGCCTGGTACTGGTCGGGCGGCGGGTTAGGCTCGCCCCCTGTTACATGAAACTACCCAATACCACTTTGGTCGACCTGGGGATCGAACCTAGCACCTCACGATCAGCAGTCGCGCTTGCCACGACTAGACCAATGAGGCAGTTTATTTTGATGTGTAGCAAAAATCATGATTGTAATTCGTATTTATATCCACTAGGCAATGTAATATTATTGCAAAAATTAATGAAAACTGACGTTCCAGGTTATAGCCGCTACAATGTGTGTTTGTTCCTGTTGTGCGCAAGCATCATAGTTGGCATGACCTTTGAGATCTTCTCCGTGTCTTACCTGGTGCCAGCCAGCGCGTGTGAGCTGAACACCACCAGTACGCAGCAGGGGCTGGTCGCGTGTGTGCCGTTGATTGGTGAGTAACTGTCATGGTTGTTAAATACAAGGTTAGTTGGAAAGGGGGTACTAATCTGCGGGCCACATCAAGGCCTGGTCAGATAGGGAGCGTGGCTGGGTGTGATATTCACGTTGCGTGTTGATCGCGTGCTCTTGGCGTGCGAATTACTATGACGTTATTTGGAAGCTGCCACACACAATAACTTTTATTCTACAACTTTCCCTTCAAAAGTCAATAGCTTAAGAGAAAGAACTGTTCAAAGATTTCATAAAAAATACGCCAGTCTTTCTGTTCTCAGCTATGATGAGCTGTGTTTACATTTTAGATTATATTTGGGGTCAATGATTAGAAACTCCATTTTCTGAATTCGTAACTAAAGCAGGGATGAAGATTTTTTGAAAAAACAAAAATAAAAATCGTTTTGGATGGAAATTAAATATACACCACACAGAAACTGAGTGTTTGACTGTTTGTGACTGTTTTCCCTATCACATAATTATATATCATATATGTATATATATTACAATATTTATAAATGTATATATATATACCTATATGTAAGTATTATGTCTATGTATGGTGTGTAGTATATATTTTGCAGCAGTACACCATGGACTACCCCCTCTATTTTATTCATTGACTTCCTGTTCATCCAAAGGTTGTCTGGTAGATATCGCTATCAGCGATAAGACCGCCATTGTACCCTTTAATGTTTGTTAGTGTATATAAGCTGTATTACAATTTTGGTGTACAATAAAGTATATTCTATTCTATTCTAAACTGCCACGCGAAGCTTGGCGTGGCGGCAGTCTCTGTGTGGCATCTTCCACACATTGTCATAGTAATTCGCACGCCAAGATCACGCGATCAACGCACGACGTGAATATCACACCCAGCCACGCTCTCTGTTCGACCAGGCCTTAAAGTATCAAGCAAGTATTAAAATTTCAAAATTCGATATACATATTTTATTTCCTTGCAATTCTTATATGGGGCGGTGCGGCAAAATCTAGATTTATAGACGTTGAACGAGGACAACGAACACTAATAAAAAGTATGTATTTTAAAAAGATAAGATACCCTACAGACAGTCTATACCAGATTAGTGGTCTGCTTTCTGTTAGAAAACTGTACATTACATATATGGTCCTAAAAAAATATAAGACACTTCCGTACGATACAAACATCATATCTAAAAGGCGAAAAGACATGATTGCTCAAATTCCACAAACTAAAACGAAATTCGCTGCTATACAATACAACATACGTTCTGCTCAACTATATAATAGGGTGAATAAGGAGATATACATATACACTAAACAAGCACATGTATGTAAGAAAATTCTGATAAATTGGATTAAACCATCTCCTTATGAAGACACTGAGGCACTATTGCAAAACATAAATTAACTCATTCGCTTCTCTCAACACTCACACCTACAAAACACACACAAACACACCATCATCCCCATTTGCATATATACACAAACATCCAAATATTGTTTATAATTATTATTTATCTAAATTACATTTTAACATTCACACACACACACATTCTAATGTTTTTTTTTACTATGTACTTGTTTTTAAACTGATTGAAAGAGCGGAGTCTCCTAATGCAGGCATTTTTTGCTTACAAGGAGACTCCAATCACTAATATGTTTTAATCATGGTTAAGAAATAAACAACTTTTAATTTTAATTTTAAAAATTCAAAACTTTATTCATATCTATGTATGAAAAAATTGTACATGTCGCAAAAAAAATACCAAAATGTTATAGGACAGTTATTGTTTCGATTCAAAATTCGCTTACATTAGCGATACGTTCACGATACTATACGTCAAACGATCATGCTAGACCTATTTCTTCTTCTTTACGTGGTGTCACAGTTTATGCCACCCATGGGCTTCTGACTTCGCTTCACATGCCGTCGAGAAATATCTCTCAGGCATGCCGATTTCCTCACGATGTTTTCCTTCATCGTTTTTAAGCAAGTGATAATTTTACAATACGCACATGAATCCGAAAAGTCAGAGGTGTGTGAATTGGGTTTGAACTACGACTTGGCAGTTCGATGGTCACACGACTAGGCTATCACTGCTGTCGCAAGGCCTACTGTAGTCGCTTGAGTCACTCTTTGGTAGAAAAAAGGTGGTATATCTCTCGTAATTATTAATTATTCTTAATATCTTAATCGTCCAGGTATCATAGCAACGTCCCACATCTGGGGCTACCTCGCAGACACGAGGGGCAGACGGAAGATCCTCATCATATCCATGATCCTGAGCTACATCGCTGGGACAGCTGCCGCCTTCTCACCCAACTGGATCGTGCTTAGCTTCCTCAAATTATTGTCGTCAGCCTCGTGAGTAACTTCTGGTGATTGCATGATGTGATTTCTACTAAGTCCATTCGGGATTATCCAAATGATTAAGTATCTATGATGATATACATTTTAAGACATTCCTCGAAAACTTACTCGACTCGACTCCATCTCGACTCAGCCTTTCGGTAGTTATAGTTGACATAAACGTCCTCGACTCGAGATTTATCCTCAGTCGAGGTAAGGAATCATCTGTCAAACTCAAGGTACCTCGGAACCTACCTTAAGGAAGGAAGTGTCAAAGTTCGTATGTAACAAAAATTAATTTTGAAGACTTTATCGAATATGCTTACAATAATCCTTACAACTATTTATCGCGGCGTTATTTGCGCGATGCAGATAATTCAAATTATGACGTGATGACTCCGTCGAGGAACCTCAAAGTTCACTCGAAATTGCGACTAAGAATACAATTTTGAAGGTGTTTTCGAGGTCGTTCTGAGTCGAGTAAATTTTGGAGGAGCGTCTTAGAATATGGGTGTTAGTTAATGATGCCAAGCTGTAGTGCTTACACTGGTGATGGCTCTAGTTCCAAGATCATACTTTGTTCTAACCTATGCAGAAGACCCATACCATGTGTGTAGGTATTTACGATCTGATTATGTCCTAGATTACGGCATAATACATAGTATATTTTATTAGAAAGATGCGGGGCTCGTGGCTAATTCAGAACCACGCGGATCATATGATTTGTAAGGGTAGGTTACGCTTGCCACAGTCAGTCCGTGGATGAGTGTTCATTCGTTACACATCGATACCTCTCCATGCCTCGGAGAGCACGTTAAACAGTCATTCCTGGGTGTCATACGAATACCTATGACGGTCGTTACGGGAACCCGAAAGTCTGACAAACGGTCTAATCTTAGTATTTCGGCATTACACAGCATCTGGGTTCCGGGGGTCTGATAGCAGTCGCTCCGGGTAAAATACTGGTATTCAGCCGCATCTGGTTAGACTGAAAGCTAACCCTAACGAAATTGGGAAAAAGGCTACGCAGAACGTACCTCTACGAAAGATGAATTATTATACATGTTTGTGGGGTTTTCCATTTAGGAATCACTTTCACAAAATAACTCAGAACTCCTTACTTGCAGTGTGTCTGGTGCATTCGCGTTATCAGTGACTCTGCTAAGTGAGTGCACGCCCGCTGCGAAGAGGAGTTCTCTGGTCTTACTGACCACAAGTGTCTACCTGGCTGCAATAGGAGTCATGGCAGGTATGGTTTTATCAGGTCTAGTACTTCCCCATGCATACTTAGTTTATAATGGCGGGAGTTTTGTTTATTTTCTTTCTAGCTTTATCATGAATAACGAAAAGATCTAACAACTCTAAATATTTTAGTTGTAGTAATCCCAGTTTTGCCACTGACCTTCTCCTATTACATACCTTTCCTGGACATCCACTTCAACTCGTGGCGGGTTCTGGATCTCATCTTTGCGGTGCCGTGCGCCATCAGTGCGATTGGGTGCCTCTGTGCGTATGAAAGCCCCAAGTATCTGGTCAGTGTTGGCAAGGAAGCAGAGGCTCTTGAAGTTTTGAAGGGAATGTATGTCATGAATACTGGACAAAGTGCTGATAACTATAAGGTTGGTATTGTCGTTTATTTTTAAAGTGGACCTTGACGATCGTCGCTGTAGCTAGTCTAGCTAGTCAAGACCTTGATGACTCGTTTGGTGCAGTGACTGAGCGATTGGCTTCTGCGCTACAGGTCGAGGGCTCGATTCTCGCACGGAACAAATATTTGTATGGCCTACAAATTGTTTTGGGTCTGGGCGTTTGTGCATGTGAAGATCTGTGTTAAAAAACGAAGTCCAATATCTATGAAAAATAAAGATTTTGTTCAAAGATTGTCGATAGATCAATTACTAATATCGTGTTCGTTTTCAGGTTGATTCATTAGAGTTCGATGAGGACCAGTCTTCATCGCTGCAAAAAGGTTTCTGGGGATCCATAGTGTCGCAAACAGTACCAATGCTGAAGCCACCACTGTTGAAGCATACCATACTCTTAGCCTTTCTCTACGCCATTTGTTATATTACGTACGTATTAACTTTGGGATATATCATAACTTCAAAGAAATTTGAACTATGAAGCATTTACAAATAATTTGTGTCAGTTGTTGCTGAACTTGACAAAATGTTTATGGTAGCTACATTTATTACTTTCTCAGTGATGATTGAAGGGAATGCAGTACATAACACTAAGCTAAGATCAACAGTGAGCTAAGATAGATTGTTTATTGATTGACTGTTTAACCCCATGTGGGGACGGGTTAGAATATAAAACTTCCTCACAGCACGCTGGGAATAGACGTGTGTGTAAGATTCAACAAAACCCAGCACGCTTGGTGGATCTATACGGTCCGCCTGGCTAGCTACCACCCTCACATTAAAGTCCGGCGCCAAGCAGTTTACTGTGTTCCGTAGTGTATATGTGAGAGCCAGATGGATATAGGGGAATCCCTGTGTATCTCTGTTTCTTGGATTCGTATTCTCCATCTTAGGACCCTGTTTGCTCTTACCATCAGGTGAGACTAGGGCCAAAAGCGACTAAGTCAAGAATAAAATGGAAAAGAAGAAAAAACTTGAATTTGACTAAATGTTTACAAGTAAGTTGTGTGGAAACCGGTTATCGTGGTATGGGCATGTGATGCGGAGGAACGAGAAACATGTCGTGAGGAAAGTATTGAGTATGAATGTGGATGGTTATAAGAGTAGAGGAAGGCCAAAGAAGCGATGGATGGACAGTGTGAAAGATTAAATGGCTAGAAAGGAGGTGACTACTGAAATGACGGCTAATAGAGATGTATGGAAGAAGAAACATACTGCGCCGACCCCAAATAAGTTGGGATAAAGGCAGGAGGATGATGATGATGTTTACGAGTATGTTGGCTACATTTAGTACTTTCTCAGTTTCGGTTAAAGGGAATGCCTCCTTTCCAGATGTAAACAATAGTGAGCTCAGATAGATTGTTTATTGATAGACTTATAGCGACAACACAAATATTGGTTGAGGCGTAATAAGTTTCTGTAGTTTAACCAGCGACTAATTCTTATTTTCCTTTCCAGAATGAACGCTTTTTTCGTATGGCTGCCTTTCATACTAAACGCCTTCATGATATCAGTGGTGGGAGGAGACAGGCATCTTACCATCTGTGAGATGATTAGACAATCAGCCAATTCCACGTCGGTGGAAGAGGTAAGGTTTATTACAAAATCAGCAGGCCTGTACTTCTGATCTCGTTGGATTCAGGAATGCGTAATAGTAGCTTAAATTAAAGATCTGAAATTCTTATCAATGAAATCTGTTGTAAAATCGTAAGTCAATTAATGTGATTGATTGACCAAAATACTACCAATTGTTTGTAATTGTTGTAATAAAACTAATTGTTTGTTAATACTATTGTCTTATTTTTTAAGACTCAAGACTGTTCAATGAACAGCGTCGCCATGATACTTGTGTTCGGCATCAGTATTGTGTTGGCCGTCTGCAACATTTTCATGAGTAGCCTTGTCAACTGTGTTGGGAGAAAGGCACTCTTCATTGGAATACAGGTGATATAATATATAATACATCTTCTGATATCACACATCTTCTATTTCCATAAAATTTCTTGTGGTTGTTGCTTTATGGTGTTATTTGGTTAACTGCCTCGTTGGTGTAGTGGTGGCAAACGCGACTGTTGATCTCGTGAGGTCCTGGGTTTGATCCCCAGGCCGGGCAAAGTATTATTGGGTTTTTCCGTGTCGAATTCCTCAGTAGCAGCCCGGAGTTTGGATTCGTGCCCGATTGATGGCAATAGGCTCGCATCCTATTACATGGAATTTAAACTTAACGGCGAAATGAGGGTGTTACTATACACCTCTATCCAACCCTTCGGGGAATACAGGCGTGATGTTACGTTATGTTATTTTAAATTTTCGGGCGATTTGACTTCTCTATGGCCTTTGCAGTATTTTAAGAAATGGTTTGTTTTAACTGTGCAACCAGATTTTGGTACTGTCAGGCAATAAGCTATCTCTGATGTAATATCATTATTTATAATTCTTCTAGCTTAACATTTACAATGTGCAAATGGCTCATAATATTTCCTCTTGTTTCAGATATTGGCTGGAGTAGCAGCATTAGTCATCAACGCGAGTCCCTTCTGGATCCTGAGTGCTATTCTGTTCATGGTCTTCTTGTCCGCAATCTTTAACTTCGGCTTCTTGAATACTTTCAGTGTTGAAGTCTTCCCTACTTTTGTGAGGTTAGTATGAGTACTTTTTAGTTAGAAGAACAAATCTTACTATATTTAAAGTTCATCACCATCTTCCTACCCGGTCCCAAGTTACTTGGGGTCGGCGCAACATGTTGTCTTCTTCCATTCTTCCCTGTCAGCCGTCTCATCATCATTTACTCCCTCATCTTTCATATCCTTCCTGACACATCCATCCATCTTTTCCTTGGTCTCTCTCTTTCCCTGCATTCATCAAAATTTATATTCATCACTTTCTGAGTCACATGTGTTTCGTCCCTCCTCATCACATGCCCATTAGTATGTTTAGAGTTATAACATGCTAAATCAGACTTATTATAATTATGATGTATTTTTTTTACTTTTAACCATTATCACTCTTTTTTGGAATTGTATTATAATACTTACCTGATTACTTCCAGAGCTATGGCTGTATGTCTTACCGTGATGGTTGGTCGAGGCAGCGCAGTGATTGGTATCAACGTCCTCAAACGATTACTTGACAGTAACTGCGAAGCTGCTTTCTATATATTTGGGTCTGTTGCTTTTGGTGAGTATGCTCCTTTACCTATCTATTGTATACTATAAAACAGCATTCTTCTTTCGTGTATATAAGGAAAGCTTGCCGTGGTAAATGGATTAGCCAGTAAGCGAGAGGGGTAGCGGTGCTAACCAGGATGCATCAGAAGCATTTAAGAATTGCCATGCGTGAGGATTTTTTTAATTAACCGTGTAAGAATTACCTTCTTCTTCTTCTTCCTGCCCTCATCCCACACTAGGTGGGGTCGGCACAACATGTATTTCATAAATCCACGTTGTTAGAGGTTTTGGCTTATTGTTTTATGACCGGCCGCCTGCCTGACATCAACCCTCCTTGGGAATACTTGTTGCGCTATCGCGCGGGTGACCCAATGTGCTTGCTGATATTATGCACTGGGTCCCAAAATGATATGCTTGTCTTGAAAACTTCTCGTACTTGACACTACACACGTGTAATAATTACCAGACTCACCATTAGTTCGTAGACTTTCTGAGTATTGTCCCGTATATTCCCATAATCATCATACTAGGCTTGAGGGTTGATGATCACAATACGACCTTATCTATCAGTTAACTTTCTTATCATACGATGTTTACCTAAAGAAACAAAGAGGTCTATGCCAATTTGCGCAACATCGTATAGCCCTGGGCTAGGTTATAGCCCAGAGAAGTGTGTATAGCTGTATCAGGAATCTATTGGTTAGCCCTGAAAGTCGTCCTTGTGGTTTTTGATATGTGACACTTTTTTTGACACTTTTCTACGTTTAATTCATTCCGTTTGTTCCTTCCCCTGTGGGGACGGATTAGAATATAAAACTTCCTCACCGCACGCTGGGAATAGACGCGTGTTGTAAGATTCAACAAAACCCAGCACGCTTGGTAGATCTATACTGTCCGCCTGGCTAGCTACCACCCTCACATTAAAGTCCGCCAAGCAGTTTACTGTGTTCCGTCGTGTGTATATGAGAGCTAGAGGGGTATAGGGGAATCCGTCTATATCTCTGTTCCTTGGATTCGTGTGCTCCATCTTGGACTCTGTCTGCGCTTAACATCAGGTGAGATTAGGGCCAAACGCGCCTTAGTCAAGAATAAAAAATAACCATAGATTTTTTTCCTCAGGTGGCGGCATAGTCGGATTACTTCTACCTTCTGACGAGAAGTTAAAGGAACAGAAGAAGAAATTACAAACGTGAAAAGACAATGAAGTATTTTATATAGTAGGCCGACATACCCAACATTGACGTATTGTTTAAGTATTTTTTAGCCTGTGCTAGTAAAGTATGGCCGCTGACAGCGGTATATTTGGTTAGCCCTGCTTATCGCTTTAGCCCTGGGCTATATAATGTTGACCAAGGACTTATTGTGTTAAAATCGAGTGTTACGTTAATTAAACTTAGTAAATAGCAATTTTTTCTTCAAGATAACTCAGATGTTAAAATATTTGAAATGGCGAATTTAAATTGACTACTCGGTACTCAGTGTGTGCCAGTATTTATGTGAAAATAGTTAGGTACTTAATTAAAAGAAATTGTGTTACATAATAAGTATTTTTTTGTAATTTTTGTATTCTTAAGTTTTAATTCAGTGATTTTTGTGATAAAAATGGAGATTGTCTGTTGAATGAATTGTAATTATGATTATGATAATGCAAAATAAATTATTTTGTCTAATTTTTGTTTCCGTTTATTATATTTTTATAATATTTCCATATGAAAAAAAAAAAAAAATTGGTGGTTGTACTGCCTCGTTGATCTAGTGGTGGCAAGCGCGACTGCTGATCATGAGGTCCTGGGTTCGATCCCCAGGTCGGGCAAAGCGTTATTGGATTTTTTCGTGTACAATTCCTCAGTAGCAGCCCGGTGTTTGGATCTGTGACTTGCGTGATTTAAACATAACCTCGAAATGAGAGTGTTACTATACAACTCTGCCCAACCCATCGGGGAATATAGGCGTGATGTTATGTTATGTGTTGGTGGTAATAAGGGTTAACTAACAACTAATAATGACCGGCAATGGCAAACCTGATTTGCGGTAACAGATGGAAGGGTCAAATTAGCCGGGGTGGGCTTCTAATCTTGCTTATTTGACTTATCCTTAAAGAGCTCCTAAACGGGCAATATTTTACTACAATATGTGGCTGCAACACAGTGGCGCGCAACATCGCCAATTCCACACGGTAAAACCTAATAACACTTGGTCTGATCTGAGGATCGAACCCAGGAACCCATGCTCAGCAGTCGCACTTACGACCACGAGACCAGCTGTAGTGTATAGTAGTAGAGTAGGTACTATTTATTACTCTGTTCTTTTGGATCCCCGTTTTCTCATCAGTCTAGCCTTTTCTTGTGTTGCAGTCAGATACTAGTCTAACTAAATGCGGCTGAAAATCAGTATTTTACACGCAGCGACAGCTACTATGCACATATAATGAAGCAGCTAAAGATAAGAATTTAATATCAATATACAAAATGACTAGAAAAATTATATTGGTTTTACATAACTGCCTATAATACAGTATACAATTACCACGTAAAAACGTGGCTATCAACTGATAACGACATCTATACTAATATTATAAAGAGGAAAGATTTGTATTTTTGTATGTAACGAATAAACTTAAAAACTACTGGACCGATTTCAAAAAATCTTTTGCCGTTAGAAAGCTACATTATCACTGAGTAAAATAGGCTATATTTGTTATGGGTAACTGGTAACACTGGACAATGTTGATATAGGGGGGTAACCGTCAAGATTAATCAACGTACCCGAAGTTATAAAAACAGGGTCATTCGACGATGCAAAGGATTCCATGTCGAACAGCCGAAGCAGTTTGACCTTTTATATTTGGTTTGCTTGTTCTCATTTTCTGATCTTGTGTTAATTATTATATTGTGATATATTGTGAACTAGCTTCTGTAACTAATCACTAACCCAATAAAAGTACTCTCAGTGGTGGAGAGTCTGTTGGTTTAATTTACTTTATTTACCATGCTCCCAATCCTGACATAACTACCGATATTAGCTATAACTGTAATGATAGATGCACCTCCACAAGAATCTGTTGTATGTCTTTGATATATTTATTACTGGAATAAAACTTCTGACGCGGGCGGAGCCGTAAGGACACAGCTAGTCTTAAATATTAGGGTACCGTATCTTTTGAACATTTTTTTTTCAACAAAAAATACGAGGTCCTTGTTCAATAATAGCTTCTAATGCATGTATATTTTTCGAAAGTAAATAAGGTGGCAAATGAGGGGTTCGTGGCTAATTACCAATCACGCGGTTCATACGATTTGTGAGGTAAAGCTGCGCTTGCCGCGGTCAGTCCGTGGATGGATGACCGTTCGTTACACATCGAGATCCTTCCGAGCCTCGGAGAGTACGTTAAACAGTCAGTTTCGGGTGTCATACGAATACCTATGACAGTTGTTACGGGAAGTCAGAAGCCAGAAAGTCTGACAACCGGTCTAACCTTCGGATATCGGCATTGCCCAGTAACTGGGTTGCGGTGGTCTGATGGCAATCGCTCCGTGTAAAGTACTGGTATTCAGCCGCATCTGGTTAGACTGGAACCTGACCTCAACATAGTAGGGGAAAGGGTTAGGTAGAACAATAGGTACCAAGGAACACTCCGTAAGTAAGCCGGCCTTTGTGCCTTAAAACCGTTATGTTTGTATTATGAGTCACGCGATTTAATACTGCGTGCAACATTAAACCAAAACAATTGCGTGTCAAAAAAAAAAGTATTACGGAACCCAACGTCTAATAAACTGAACGCTTGATCTCAACACTTTTTATTATAAAATGCAACCGTGACAATGGCTAACGCATTTATTGCTGGGATTTTAGTGAGAAAATAAGATCTATTGTGGTTCAGAATCATACATTAAAAAAAAATATGTACGTAGTGTCAGTGGTTACCAAACATTGTGTAAAATGACTGTGAAAGGGAATAAGGTGCCTTTTGAAGAGGCGCTTGACATGACAGGTAAGATTTCTACCCACTATGCTTATACAAGGTTAGTCGGAGAGGGGGTAAGCCGCGGGCCACATAATGTATCACCAACGACCATGGCTGTATGGTCGTTGTGTATCACTGATGATTGTTTTAAAGAAAGTGTTCAAATATCAAATTTTGATAAAAAAAAACATTCAAAATGATTTTTATTTTAGTTTTTTCAAAAATTCTTCATCCCTGCTCTAGTTACGAATTCAGAAAATGGAGCTTCTAATCCGTGACCCCAAATATCACCTAAAATGTAAACACAGCTGGTCATAGCTGAAGATAGATAGAATTTAGCGTACTTTTTATGAAATCTTTGAACAGCAATTTCTTTCACACTAATGACTTTTTAGGAAAGTTATAGAACAAAAGTTATCCATTATATTTTTTTAAGTTTTGATAATACTAACACGCTATGGGCCCTCGATGCCTGAAAATAAACGTTTTTTTTTTTTTTTTTTTATTATTTTCCGTTTATTCATCTATATACGTATTTTATACATTTTTAAATATTTCTATAAAAAAATATAAAAAACATTTAAAAATATAAAAAAATAGTAGCCCACCGGCATCGGGAACAGGGTCCAAGCTACCGGTGGTCAGGGCCTCAGAGAGAGGAACCTCCTGACAATACTTGCCGTGTCGAGAAGTACCGCTTTCTGTATCAGGCCCTTGACCCAGCTGCCCAACGAGAGCCTCGTCAGATGTTGGTCGAGGCTCTTGGCTATTAAGGCATTGGCCGTCACGACTATCGGCACAATGACTGCTGAGTCAACCTCCCACATGTCGACAACCTCGTGTGCCAAGTCTTGATACTTAATTACTTATTATTTTATTATTATTATGGGTACTTTAACACCCTTTCGGCTTAGTACCCCCTTTCCGACTAACCCTGTATACCGTTTGTGATACCATGACTGTTCATGGCTGGACACAGGATTCATACAATGAGAACGAATGTTCATTCTATGCCCACTCTATCAAATTCTTTTAGTTCTTTCGTTGTTCTATCTTCTTTGCGGAGATTCTATGGAATGTTCTAAGAATGCTCGCTCGCTTGATGTAAACGGCGCACGAGCGTGCGAACAGTTGCTTAGAGCGTTCTTTCGTGTCCGGACGTGCTTGCACCTCGCAGCGATCTCTTCAAAGCGTTCTTGTGTTCTAGCAACTTAACTAATAAAGGCCTGGTAAGACAGAGAGCGTGGCTGGGTGTGATATTCACCTGAATCTGCTTTCAAAACATCTCTAGAGCATGTGCAAGAATTCCAGTTCTTGTTCGTCGTCATTCTTGCTCGTTGGTATTCTTTTGGTGTAAATGATAAAAACGAATTATCGTTTACATCAAAAAAGCAACAAACAACGACGCTCTGTGCTCTTGTTCTAGCTCTAACTATATGTTCGTTTGGTCTTAACCCACCTTTATTAAGAAGAAATGCGGTCGGCGTTTACTCCATACAAACGTATTCCTCAGTTTCCTCCTTGGATAATGTTACTAGAGCAAATATTTTATACCATATGATATATATCTACCACCACTATGTACCTATGTTTTGTTTTTGTCAATAAATTAATTATTAAACAAACTAGAAACGTTTAAATTTTACAACAATCGACCGGTTTTGCCACCGTTTTCAAACATCTGGCAAACATTGACGAATATAAAAAATTAAAGAAAAACATGCGGCCATAATCAAAGTCTTTCTTACTCAAACTTTTATTTGCTTTCCACAATGGTATTAATAGATGGTGAGTAAATATATATAGTACATCGTGGACCCTGTTGGGCACGCAAAAATATTAGGAGAGAGGAAGGAATTGGTAAGTAATTTTTAACCGAATTCAAAAAAGAAGGAGGTTTTTCAATTCGACCGTATATATTTTTATTTATTTATTGAAGTATCTAGGTAGATTTTCGTATTTCTAATTCAATATTTATAGTAAGTATTGTTTTGACTATTTATATTTATTAGTTTTTAATTACCTAAAATTATAATGTACTTATCTGTAGTTTTAGTTTTTACATATAAGTTTATGTGGGTACCTATCTAGTTATGTAAATGTTTATTATTATAGATACAAATGTAGCATAGATAACATAGTGATATTTGCAAGCTTTATTAATGTTGTCTTACATTGTGGGTATTAATTTACTTTTTTTATTATATTAAGGTATTGAATTTACTAAGCATTTAAAATATATTACTTATTTATGTTATCGTTATTTATTATTATCATAATGTTATATTAGGAATAGTAAAACTTATCATTTAAGTACCTGTTCTTAAAATGTATCATTTAAGTATTCTTCTATGTGGTAATAGCTTTTTTGTAGTAATAATTTCTTTAATTTGTTTATGAATATATTATCTTTGTCTTCATTTTTAATTTTTTTTGGTAGCTTATTATATATTTTTATTGACATAACATAAGGACTAGATGAATGCATTTTTATTTTTGAGCTAGGTAGGTTTAATCTGTTTTTATGTCTTAGACTGTAGTTAGTTTGTATTTCTTCTCTTGTTGTGTAAAAATCTTTATGTTTTCTTACAAATTTACAAGTTTCTAGGATGTATATACTAGGGAGGGTTAATATTTTTAGCTTTTGGAAATGGGGCTTCTTTTCTTAAATTATTACAGAAAAAGATATTAAAATCAGTCCAGATTTGAAGAAGGAAACAGGGAAATACGAAAGTACGATTTCGCTAATATTGCACAGGAGAAATCAGTCCGAGATGCAGGTGTCTCTTTCGCGCTCAATTGGGACGGTTTGCTGGAGGAGTGGGACGGAAATAGATCGCAAAAACCTATTCAAATTATTAATACTATGCAGCCCGTGTTTACTCTTGATGTCTCCATTTACGGGTTGATAAATTCATAAAGCATAGTTTCGTACTGGGTTTGTTTATTTCGATAACGAACCCCAGTGGGTTTTTCTGTTAGAAACACTATTAAACTTGTATACCGTAGTTATTAAACTGTGTTCGCTAAATTGGCTGCAAGGAACTTAATATTAACAATACACCAACACGATTGGAAACTTATAATACTATCGGAAAACATGTACGATTTGACCTACAATGTTGATGGCTACTTTATCGGCGAGATTACACAATACATGCGACCTTGGTTCTTTAGTTTTCAATATTTAGTATTACCTGTGGTACATACATACTAAACTCACGCCTTTTTCCCTATAGAACATATTTCCTATAGAACGCCACATGCTACGACCCTTACATATCCCTTTCGCTTTGTCCACATTCATACATCTTGTCATACACGCACGCCGGTTGAGAGTACTACTCACCTGACCTTTGTGAAGAACATCACCAATAACATCGATGTATGTCTTTCTAGGACGTCCGTTACCGGCGTTTTCATTGACACCCGCCTTATAAATTCCTTTTGTTAATCGCCGTTCACTCATTCTCTCAACATGACCAAACACCTTAGCATACTCCTTTCAATTTACATATTTCCTTCCTTCCTTACCTGTGGTGTTCCGTATTATTAAGCAGAGAACTAGCAGCAGACATCTGACAGCAGTGATAAGCCTAGTGGTGTGACCGTCGGACTGCCAAGTCATAGGTCTTCAGTTCGAACCCAAGGCACGCACCTCTGACTTTTCGGATTCATGTGCGTATTGTATAATAACTGGCTTAAAAACGGTGAAAACATCTTGAGGAAACCGGCATGCCTGTGATATATTTCTCGACAGCATATGAAACCAAGCCAGAGGCCCATGGGTGGCATAAACTCTGAAACCAGGTTAGTCGCTAAACACACGAAAAGAAGAAGAGCAGAGAACTGACGAGCTTTTGCTTGCGATGGAGCTTACCCGGAAAACGGTATCGAACAACAACCAAGTAATCATGAACTTTTTGGTTTTTAGGGGATTGCATACAAAAGCATATTAAGCTTATATCATTTTAGCGGCCCGTCCCGGCTTCGCACGGGTGGACATTTTTCCCGTTTTTGCAACATGTTTCATTTATTCTCCGCTGCTATTGGTCGCAGCGTAATGTTATATAGCCTATAACCTTTCCCGATAAATGGACTATCCAACACATAAAGAAATTTTCAGTTCCAACTAGTAGTTCCCGAAATTAGCGCGTTGAAACAAACAAACAAATAAACTCTTCAGCTTTATAATATTAGTATAGATAACATAAAATAACATCACGCCTGTATTACCCGAAGAGTTGGACAGAGGTGTATAGTAACACCCTCATTTCGCCGTTATGTTTAAGTCCCATGTAATAGGGAGCGAGCCTATTACCATCAACAGGGCACAAATCGAAACTCCAGGCTGCTAGTGAGGAATTCCACACGAAAAAACCCAATAACACTTTGGCCGACCTGGGGCTCGAACCAAGGACCTCACGATCAGCAGTCGCGCTTTCCAACACTAGACCAACAAGGGAGTTTATTACGATGTGTAGCAAAAATCATGATTGTAATTCTATGTCCACTAGCCAATGTAATATTATTGCACAAATTAATGAAAACTAAACTTCCAGGATACAGTCGCTACAACGTCTGCTTGTTCCTGTTGTGCGCAAGCATCATAGTTGGCATGACCTCCGAGATCTTCTCTGTGGCTTACCTGGTGCCAGCCAGCGCGTGTGAGCTGAACACCACCAGTACGCAGCAGGGGCTGGTCGCGTGTGTGCCGTTGATTGGTGAGTTACTGTCGTGGTTGTTGAATATAACTGCCAGATTCATTCACTGAAGGATGGTCACCAAAACCTGCTCCTTTTAAGAATGATTAATGATAATACCAGTAGTCGTAAGAAGTCAGATTAATCTCCAGATGGAAATTGAAGCACAAAATATAATCCCGTAGTCGTTTGAGTCACTCTTTGACAGAAAAAGGGTGGCGTTTTTCTCCTAGTTAGGATCGAGGGGATAGTGGCTACTTAACAACTTCGCGGATCATACGAGTTGTGAGGTTAAGCTGCACTTGTCGCGATTAGTCCGTGTATGGGTGACCGTTCGTTACACGTCGAGACCCCTTCGTGCCTTGGAGAGTAACTTTGGCAGTCGTTAAGGGTAATCAAAAGCCCGGGAGTCTCACAATCGGTCTAACCTAAGGATATTGGCATTGGCCAGTAAGTGGGTTGCGGAGGTCTGATGGCGGTCGCACCGTGTAAAATACTGGTATTCAGCCACGTCTGGCCGTTAGACTGGAAGCTGACCCCAATATAGCTGGGAAAAGGCTAGGCAGAACATTTCTCGTAGTTAGGAAAGCGAGGAATACGTCACATTATTATTTTTAATATCTTAATCTGTTAGGTATCATAGCAACGGCCCACATCTGGGGCTACTTTGCAGACACGAGGGGCAGACGGAAGATTCTCATCAAATCCATGATCCTGAGCTACATCGCTGGGACAGCTGCCGCCTTCTCACCCAACTGGATCGTGCTCAGTTTCTTCAAACTATTGTCGTCAGCCTCGTAAGTATTTTCTGGTGACTGCATGATGTAATTCTTACTGAATAAGGTATCGATGATGATATCTTTATAAATGCCAAACTACAGTGCTTACACGGATGATGGCACTAGTACTTTTTTTTTCAATGGTCCCGCCCTGTCTTGTCCTCGATCTCTCCTGATGGAAAGCGTCTGCGCCGGTGATGTGGGGTGCTCCCCGTGCCTCTCAGGAGGTCGTGGGGTGGGGCCCCACAGTGGAGAGGTCCACCAGCAGTTGGTAGACCAAGACCTGCCAGGGTTGCGGTGCATGCTTAGGCGACTCCCGCGAGTCCGGCCGACGCGGCGACGGTCAAAAGGAGGAACGCCGTGGGTTTTTAGCCGGTAAGAGTCCGGCAGACCCCCTCGCCTACCCCGGGCGAGGGACATCCATGAGGATTTTCAAGAGATGCCTATTCCCTCTTACTTTGAAGGTTATAGGTAGTAGGGAACATAAATGCAGCGAAGTTCCACATTTTGGCTGTGCGCATAATAAACGTCATTCTTCATTCGTCAATTTTCTTCTAACTTATGCAGAAGACCTATACAGGGCAGCAGTAGGTGTTTAAGATCTGATATTATGTACTAGATTATGGCGTATATCTTTTATTGGTTTTCATTCCTTGCTCAAATACATGATTGTGTCTACCTCTACGAAAGACTCTCAGTAATATGTCGTCATTGCCCAGTAATTGGGTTGCGGAGGTCTGATCACAGTCGTTCTGTGTAAAATACTGGTACTCTGCCGCATCTGGTTAGACTAGAAGCTGACCCAGCTGAAAAAGGCTTGGCAGAACGTGCCTCTATGAAAAATGCATTATTATAGATGTTTGTCGGGTTTTCCATTAAGGAATCAGTGTCTTATTGTGGCAACGCAAAAAATTTAGGAACCACTTAATCTTTTTTGTACCAACGCAATTTTTTTAACTCCAGATTTCCTTACTTGCAGTGTGTCGGGTGCATTCGCGTTATCGCTAACCCTGCTAAGTGAGTGCACGCCCGCTGCGAAGAGGAGTTTTCTGGTCTTACTGACCACAAGTGTCTACCTGGCGTCAGTAGGAGTCATGGCAGGTATAGTTCTATTCTAGTATTTATTTCATCAGTTCTAATATATCCTAAAGGCAGTGATAGCCTAGTGGTTGAACGCTTCCATGCAGTAGGGTCTGAGTTCGATCCCAGCCCTTACCTCTGATTTTTCGAATTCATGTGTAGATCAGAATTTGAGTATCACTAGCATTAACGGTGAAGGAAAAACATTGTGAGGAAACCTGCACACCTGAGAGGGCACCATAAAGTTCTCTATGGTGTGTGTAGTCTGCCAACCCGCACCAGGCCAGCGTGGTGCACTAAAGACTAAACCCTTCTCATTCTTAAAAGAGGCGCGTGCCCAGCAGTGGGACAGTAATGGGCTAATTATGTATGTTTAATACTTCCCTATGCAATCTTAGTCAATACTGGACCAAATATATTACGGGAGCTTTGTTTGTTTTTGATGTGAAACATCCAATGCGGCGGGTGTGAGAGCGGCTGTTGCGTGGCGACGCGACGCTTGCGATGGCAGACACACGAAGGCACCTTCGTAACTTGTCAGCTCTCTTCGGTTTGATTAACCAGATTTTTTATTTACAAAATCAGTTTCGGTGTTTAACATCTACGAGCCAACTCGCGACGGCTTCATTTTTTTCTTGCTTTGGACGAAAAAATAACTAACGAATCTAAATATTTCAGTTGTAGTAATCCCAGTTTTGCCACTGACCTTCTCCTACTACATACCTTTCCTGGACATCCACTTCAACTCGTGGCGGGTTCTGGATCTCATCTTTGCGGTGCCGTGCGCCATCAGTGCGATTGGGTGCCTCTGTGCGTACGAAAGCCCCAAGTACCTGATCAGCGTCGGCAAGGAAGCAGAGGCTCTTGAAGTTTTGAAGGGAATGTATGTCATGAATACTGGACAAAGTGCTGATAACTATAAGGTTGGTAATGTCGTTTATTTTTATAGTAAAGCTTGACAATCGTCTTTGTAGCTAGTCTTGCTAGTCAAGGCCTTCATGACTCGTTTGGTGCCGTGACTGAGCGATTGGCTTCTGCGCTACAGTTGAGGGTTCGATTCTCGCACGGAACAAATATTCGTATGTCCTACTAATTGTTTGGGGTCTGGGCGTTTCTGCATGTGAAGATTTGTCTCTATATCAGCGACACAGGAGAAATAGTATGGAGGGCAACGATTAATATAAAAAAAAAGGAAAGACCAATGTCTATGAAAAAAGTCATTTAGTTCAAAGTTTGTCGATAGATCAAATGCTTATATCATGGTGATTTCAGGTTGATTCATTAGAATTCGACGAGGATCAGTCTTCATCGCTACAAAAAGGTTTCTGGGGATCCATAGTAGCCCAAATAGTACCGATGGTGAAGCCACCACTGCTGAAGCATACTATACTGTTAGCTTTTCTCTACGCCATCTCTTTTAGTACGTACGTATTAACTTTGGGATAAATCATAACTTCAAAAATTTTTGAACTATGAAGCATTTACGAATAATTTGTGTTTTTGCTGAACTTGACAAAATGTTTATGGGTATGGTAGCTACATTTATTATTTTCTCAGTGATGATTAAAGGGAATGCCTCCTTTCCAGCAGTAAAAAACAGTGAGTTAAGATAGATTGTTTATTGATTAAGAGGCCGTTCAAATAGCGGATCCTTTTTCGTAGACCGTTTTTAACGGGTATGTTGGTATTGGGTGTTCACATCTGTGCCGACGGATCATTTAAACAAATGGCAGCTGCGCATCTGGCAGGCAGGATACGATAAAAATAGCGGATCGTGTGTAAAGGCACCCATACTTCTCCATACATCTTCACGTACGGATTCATGTTTTATCCTGATCCGGCATCCAGTTTTAAAAAAAACGGAATGTGTTAACATGTCGGACCAGTATTTTTTACTGGATTCGGAATACTGTGGAGTATGTGAACTCGCTCATATAACTATAGGCGTCATCACCAAAATAATGGATCCGCTAAAAACGGTCCTGTAAACAGTTTCTGTATGAAATAGCGGTAACTCTTAACGACAATACAAATATTCACTGTAACGTGATAAGTTTCTGTAGTTTAAGCAGCGACTAAAGGTTCATTTACACGGTGCAAGTTTCTTGAAGCTAGTCTCATGCTATCTCTGTTTTTGTCGTAGAGAAAAACAAAGATAGCATGAGACTTGCTTCAAGAAACTTCCACCGTGTAAATGAGCCTTCATTCTTATTTTTCTTTACAGTATGAACGCGTTCTTTGTATGGCTGCCTTTCATAGTAAACGCCTTCATGATATCAGTGGTGGGAGGAGACAGGCATCTTACCATCTGTGAGATGATCAGACAGTCAGCCAATTCCACGTCGGTGGAAGAGGTAAGGTGCATTACGAAATCAGCAGGCCTGGACTCCTGATTTCTGATCTCGTTGGGTTCAGGAATGCCTATTAGTAGCTTAAACTAACTCCAGAGTTCTGAAATTCTAATCAATCAAATCTGTTGCTTAATTAAATATCAACTAATGTGATTGGTTGGCCAAAATACCACCAATTCCAATCTATATAGTAATATTATAAAGAGAAAAGATTTGTATTTTTGTATGTAACGAATAAACTTAAAAACTACTGGACCGATTTCAAAAATTCTTTTACCGTTAGAAAGCTACATTATCAATGAAAAACATAGGCTACGGGCGGAGCCGTGAGGACACGGCTAGTAACCAATAAATTCAGTTGACATGAAATTGGATAACAGATGCATTGATTTAATTAGGCCCACTTGCGTGTCTTCGACATGTGTAACATCAATAGCCCTGAGCTATTGATGATGCACATGTCGATTTAGGCTTTCAAAAACGGAGGGTCAATATTTTGTGGTAGCAGTTTGAAGAAGAAGGGCTTCTAAAGATATGCAGCAATAGGCTATGCATGCTGATTGTTTGTTAATACTATTGTCTCAACTTTCAGACTCAAAACTGTTCAATGAACAGCGTCGCCATGATACTTGTGTTCGGCATCAGTACTGTGTTAGCCGTCTGCAACATTTTCATGAGTACCCTTGTCAACTGTATTGGGAGGAAGGCACTCTTCATTGGAATACAGGTGATATTATACATAACACATCTTCTGATATAATATCTTCTTCTTTTTCCATAAAATTTCTTGAGGTTATTGCTTTATGGTGTTATTTGCTTAACTGCCTCGTTGATCTAGTGGTTATTACGTAACTTCTCTATGGCCTTAGCAGTATTTTAAGAAATGGTTTGTTTTAACTGTGCAACCAGATTTTAGTACTGTCAGGCAATAAGCTATCTCTGATGTAATATCATCTATACTAATATTATAAAGAGGAAAGATTTGTATTTTTAGATTTTTGTATGTAACGAATAAACTTAAAAACTACTGGACCGATTTCAAAAATTTTTTTGCCGTTAGAAAGCTACATTATCAGTGAGTAACATAGGCTACGGGCGGAGCCGTGAGGACACAGCTAGTTATTTATAATTCTTCTAGCTTAACATTTACAATGTGCAAATGGCTCATAATATTTCCTCTTGTTTCAGATATTGGCTGGAGTAGCAGCATTAGTCATAAATGCGAGTCCCTTCTGGATCCTGAGTGCTATCCTGTTCATGGTCTTCTTGTCTGCAATCTTTAACTCCGGCTTCCTGAATACTTTCAGTGTCGATGTCTTCCCTACTTATGTCAGGTTAGTATGGGTACTGTTTAGTTAGAAGTACAAACCTGCATGAGTTTTTCCCATGGATTTCTGTAAGGAAAATTTTCATTAGGAAGGAGGGGCGGTTATGTATGGGCGCTTTCCCCAGCCTCCAACACTGAAGTTATTATACCAATGAAAAGATCTTTTTAAGAAAACAAAAAGTAATTACTACGGTTTGTCTCAATTATTAGTATGTTTAGAGTTAATCATCATCTTCCTGCCCTGGTCCCAAGTTGCTTGGGGTTGGCGCAACATGTTTTCATCTTCCATTCATCCCTGTCAGCTGTCTCATTACCATTTACTCCCTTATTGTTCATATCCTCCCTTACAAAATCCATCCATCTTTTCTTTGGTCTCCCTCTCCCCCTGCATCCGTCAAAATTCATATTCATCTCTCTCTTAGCCACATGTGTTTCGTCCCTCCTCATCACATGCCCATTAGTATGTTTCGAGTTATAATATGCTAATTCTGACTTATTATATGATGTATGAGGACGTCCTAGAAGGACATACATCGATGTTATTGGTGATGTTCTTCACAAAGGTCAGGTGCGTAGTACTCTCAACCGGCGTGCGTGTATGACAAGATGTATGAATGTGGATGAAGCGAAAGGGGTATGTAAGAGTCGTAGCATGTGGCGTTCTATAGTTTCTGCCTACCCACATGGGAAAAAGGCGTGAGTTTATGTATGTATGTATATGATGTATTTTTTTTTACTTTTAACCATTATCACTCTTTTTTGGACTTATACTTACCTGATTACTTCCAGAGCTATGTCTGTATGTCTTACCGTGATGGTTGGTCGAGGCAGCGCAGTGATTGGTATCAACGTCCTCAAAAGATTACTTGACAGTAACTGCGAAGCTGCTTTCTATATATTTGGGTCTGTTGCTTTTGGTGAGTATGCTCCTTTATCTATTTTATTCTATAGAACAGTAAATAAATTAAGTATCTAATTATAATTAAGACTGGATCTCCGAGACAGCGAGACGGGGTCGTGGCAGACCGCAGAGAAGATGGCGGGACGAGTTGGATGCCTTTCTTGACGATTGGCATGAAGTTGCAAAGAATCGTGACAGATGGAAGGAACGGAGGGAGGGCTTTGCCCAGCAGTGGGACAGTACAGGCTAATAATATAATAATAATTATAATAAACTAAATATCTATCAACAATCTTTACACAGTATAAAACAAAGTCGCTCCCGCTGTCTGTACGCTTAGATCTTTTAAACTATGCAACGGATTTTAATGCAGTTTTCAGCAATAGATAGATTGATTCAAGAGGAAGGTCGCTAGTAATTAATAAAACATTAAATTGCAATTAAAAAAATAAGCGTTCTTCCTCTCTCCTACCAAACTATGCTGTGCCCGACATGGTTCATAATTGGCCTGTTATAAAATTACACTATGAAATGCAATAAAGAATATGTGAGTCATACTAGAATAGCTCTTTCCGTGGTGAAAAGATTAGGCAATTAGCAGGATTGGTAGGTAGATAGTTGACTGCCCAGGGTGCGTCGGACATATTTAAGTATTGCCACTCTTGAAGGTTCTTCTATTGAACCCTAGTAAAAAACTATGAGATTCATCATTAGCTCGTAGACTTTCTGAGTATGGACCTGTATATTCCCATAATCATCATACTAGGCTTGAGGGTTGATGATCACAAGACGACCTTATCTATCAGTTAACTTTCTTATCATACGATGTTTACCTAAAGAAACAAAGAGGTCTATGCCAATTTGCGCAACATCGTTTAGCCCTGGGCTAGGTTATAGCCCAGAGAAGTGTGTATAGCTGTATCAGGGATCTGTTGATTAACCCTGCTAGTTGGCCTTGTGCTTTTTGATGTGTGACATCATTTTAATACTGTTCTGCGTTTTAATTCTTCTTCTTCTTCCTGCCCTTATCCCACACTAGGTGGGGTCGGCACAACATGTATTTCATAAATCCATTTTGTTAGAGGTTTTGGCTTATTGTTTTATGACCGGCCGCCTGTCTGACATCAACCCTTCTTGGGAATACTCGTTGCGGCGTCGCGAGGGTCACCCAGTGTGCTTGATGATATTATGCACTGGGTCCCAAAATGATATGCTTGTCAATCTTATTGCCGACAGTTAAGCAGACTATGTTCTACGTTTTAATTATGAATTTAATTTTTTCCTCAGGTGGCGGCATAGTCGGCTTACTTCTACCTTCTGACGAGAAGTTAAAGGAACAGAAGAAGAAATTACAAACGTGAAAAAATGATGAAGTATTTTATATGGTAGGCCGACTTACCCAACATTGACGTATTGTTTAAGAATTTTTTAGCCTGTGCTAGTAAAGTATGGCTGCTGACAGCGGTATATTTGGCAAGCTCAAGTTATCGCTTTAGCCCTGGGCTATATGATGTTGACTAAGGACTTATTGTGTGAAAATTGAGTGTTACGTTAATAAAACTTAGTTAATACCTATATTTTTGCCCTAAATATTTTCTTTAAGTTTAAGATGTTACAATATTTGAAATTGCGAATTTCGGTAGTCAGTGTGAGTCATTAATTATGTGAAAATAGTTAAATACTTAATTAAAAGAAATGATTGTGTTACATAAAAAGTATTTTTTTTGTATTTTTAGGTCTGATTCAGTGATTTTTGTGATAAAAACGGAGATTATCTATGTTGAATGAATTGTAATTATAATTATGATAATGAAAAATAAATTATTTATTTTATTTTGTCTAATTTTTGTTTAATACTTTCATATAAAATAAAATAAACATTAAAAAATCAAATATACTGTTTAGTTGGTAGTAGGTAATACTGCCTCGTTGGTCTTGTGGTGGCAAGCGCGACGGCTGTTCGTGAGGTCTTGGGTTCGATCCCCAGGTCGGGCAAAGTGTTATTGGGTTTTTTCGTACGGAATTCCTCAGTAGCAGTCCGGAGTTTGAATTTTTGCCCGGTTGTTGGCAATAGGCTCGCGAAAATGAGAGTGTTACTATACACCTCTGCCCAACCCTTCGGGAATACAGGCGTGATGTTGTTGTATGTTGGTGGTAGCGGCAAATCTTTGAATTCTGGTAACAGATGAGAGGGTCAAATTAGCCGGGGTGGGCTTCCAATCTAAGCACATATTTTGACTTAACCTCAGCCATTATAATACCGTCAGCATATAATGCCGACATAATAATTGACAGCAGTGATACCCCAGTGGTGTGACCGTCGGACTGCCAAGTCATATGTCTCGAGTTCGAACACAAGGCAAGCACCTCTGACTTTTCGAATTCATGTGCGTATTGTATAATTATCACTTGCTTAAAAACGGTGACGGAAAACATCGTGAGGAAACCGAGACTGAGATATGTTTCTCGACGGCATGTGAAGCCCAGTCAGAGGCCCATGGGCGGCATAAACTCTGACACCAGGTTAGTCACTAACCACATGAAAATAAGGAATTATAATACCAGAAATCATTAGTATTATGAAGACCGTATAGCGGAGTACTGACTTACTAGACGCACTGCGTTCACCGAGAGTGGTGATGAAGGTAATATTGGGCTGGGTCTAATGTTCATTCTTCTTCTTCCTGTCCTTATCCCACAGTAGGTGGGGTCGGCACAACATGTATTTCATAAATCCATGTTGTTAGACATTTTGACTTATTGTTTTATGACCGGCCGCCTGTCTGACATCAACCCTCCTTGGGAATACTCGTTGCGCCATCGCGCGGGTGACCCAATGTGCTTGCTGATATTTTGCGCTGGGTCCCAAAATGATATGCTTGTCAATCTTATTGCCGACAACTAAGCAGACTATATTCTTCTTGGTGGAGTATACTTGAAGTTCCTCGACCCACTCATTCAGTTTTGCTAGGGACTTTGGTTCTGACACATTGCAAACCAATATAGCACCGTGAGTTTCTCTGTAAAAACTTGATGTCAATGTTCCGTATAGCTCCTGTCCCGCTGTATCCCAAATATCAAGCTTGACTTTAACACCGTTCACGTCCATAACTTTACATTTGTAGTCAACTCCGATTGTAGCTGGGAATTATGAATTGTAGTCTCCCGTTGTGAACTCTAGGCTTATGCGATTGTGATTTACCTACATCGCAGTCACCGATAAAATAATTCACAATTTCTCAATGTAAAAAATAGGTAAAAATAAATTTTATAAAGTATGATATTGTTTTTTTTTATTTTTTTGGGTACAATGTTCATTATTGCAGTCTATGAGGCCTGATGTTCAGCTGTGAATGGAAACGATATAAATAAATGATGATGGTAGCACTTACTGGATTATCATTACATTCATTTATATGGCGTTATATATCACTGTGTGTGTACATAATATTATTACGTACAAACATTACTATCAGATGATAGCGACGTCTCATTAAATAGGGTACCGCGTCATTTGGGACCATATCCCTTTAGTTTTAAAAGTTATAGAATATATTCATCATATCAGTTGAAGGATGTCCACTGTTGGACAAAGGCCTCCCTCATAGACTACCACATAAACATAACATCACGCCTGTATTCCTCGAAGGTTTGGGCAGATGTGTATAGTAACACCCTCATTTCACCGTTATGTTTAAGTCCCATGTAATAGGAGGCGAGCCTATTGCCACCAACCGAAGAACCCAATAGCACTTTGCCCGACCTGGGGATCGAACCGAGGATCTCAAGATCAGCATTCGCGCTTGCCACCACTAGACCAATGAGGCAGTTCATTACCACATGTGGCATTACCACATCATTACATATTATATACCGCCTGCACCCAACTCCTAGCGACCTTCACCAGGTCGTCTGTTCATCTAGCTGGAGGCCGTCTCACGCTGCATTTTCCAGTACGTGGTCTTCACTTGAGAATCTCGAGAGTCTATTGAATATGATTACAATAAAATTGAACAGTTTATGATAGTTTGACGGACAATTGGATTCAATTCTCAGATTGATCTAAGAAAGTTTCAGTACGTTTTTCTGTTAGCAAATTCTTAATGACAGCCCGGAGTCAGAATTTTCTTCATTTATTCTTCTTCTTCTCCTCTCTATTTTCTTCAGTAAATAGGTTAGGAAGTGGTAGATAAGAGTGTAGGATAGAGAAACCTCTGATGAGAGGTGTGGTGGTGTGTAAAATGAAGAGTTGCCTAAAATCATCGTGTATGTAGTAAGAGTTTCAAACGATTATAATTTTATAATGTACCTAATTAAAATAACATTGACGCTCACTGTAATTTTAATTCAGATTTTTAATTAATGCTGTATTCACATTAAACTTGCGTGTCGCATCGTGACGCATCAGTATGTGCATCTGGCGTCCTGCCGGGGTTGCGGTGCATGCAATAGCGAATCCCGTGACCCCGGCCTTAGGTCAGAAGGAGGGACACTGTTGGTTTTTAGCCGGTCAGAGTCCGGCAGACTCCCTCGCCTTCCCCGGGCGAGGGAAATCTATGAGGAATTTCCAACGATAAAAAAAAATTGTACATTTGGCGTTATTGGATTCGGAGATATCGGAGATATTTTGTATGAAGGCGTGCTGCACACTAGAGTTAAGCCTGATTTACACGAGGATAGTATCTCGAAGCGAGATTCGTTCTGTCCTTGTCTTTCTCTACGATAAAAACAGACATAGCATAAGACTCCCTTCGGGAAACTATCTCCGTGTAAATGAGCCTTAACGAATATAAAATAACTAAGTATACCTGCGGAACACAATGTCTATCAAACTAAAAACGCTTGACTCCGATACTTTTTATTATAAAACGCGTCCATGACAGTGAACAGCGCAGTTAATGCCATAATGGTAATGTGATAATAATTATAATTAATTAGTTCAATTTATCATTTACTTAATTACGTAAATGTAATTTTTTTGCAAAATAGTGCTAGTGGAAAACAGTGAAAAATGACGGAAAAGGGGAATAAAGTACCGTTTGAGAAGGCGCTTGACATGACAGGTAAGATTTCTGCCTACATTCTGGAAAATAACTTACATAACATAACATCATGCCTGTATTCCCCGAAGGGTTGCGCAGAGCTGTATAGTAACACCCTAATTTCGCCGTTATGTTAACATGTAACAGGGAGCGAGCCTATTTTTTTTTATCGTTGGAAAATCCTCATGGATGTCCCTCGCCCGGGGAAGGCCCTGGGTCTGCCGAACTCTTACCGGCTAAAAACCAACGGTGTTCCTTCTCCTGACCGTTCGGCCGGGGTCGCAGGATTCGCAAAAGCATGCACCGCAACCCCGGCAGAACACTTTGCCCGATCTGGGGATCAAACCCAGGACCTCACGATCAGCAGTCGCGCTTGCCACCACTATACCAACGACGCAGTCTAACTTAATTATTAGGTACTTAAACTATTTAATTAATCTTCGACGAAAAAAGTGGGGTGTTATTAGTTAGAAACCTATGACTGTCTGTCACATCCTAGCGCCCAAAGCCATTCAATACTAGATAATATATTTAATGTCTTTAGTAAAAAAGCAGTGATAGCCTAGTGGTGTGACCGTCGGACTGCCAAGTCATAGGTCTCGAGTTCGAACCCAAGGCACGCACCTCTGACTTTTCGGATTAATGTGCGTATTGTATATGTATCACTTGCTTAAAAATGGTGAAGGAAAACATCATGAGGGAACCGGCATGCCGGAGAGATATTTCTCGATGGTATGTGAAGCCAAGTCAGAGGTCCATGGGCGGCATAAACTCCCCCCCTACTACATGGGACTTAAACATAACTGGCGAAACGAGGGTGTTACTAAAACACCTCTGTCTAACCCTTCGGGGAATACAAGGTGATGTTATGTTATGATTTTACCTCGTCACGCTTTTTGACGTTATTCTCAAACAACGTCACTTGTCGACGACAATCTCATCACTTGTCTCAGTATCAAACAAAGTCTTTAATTAAATACAACTCGACGAATCATTTTGATAAGTAGAAATATTAATAGGTCATGTCGACATAAAATGTTTATTACGCAAACACTTTAGATTTTATAATGACGTTTAAATATAATTTACTAGCAACCCGCCCCGGCTTCGCACGGGTGCAATGTAGATACTAATGTGGGGCATATAAACCTTCATCTTGAATCACTCTATCTATTCCTGAAAACTGCACTAAAATCCGTTGCGTAGTTTAAAAGATTTAAGAGTACAGACAGCGGGAGCGACTTTGTTTTATTCTATGTAAAGATAAAGATTATGTAATAATAATTATGCAACAGATTAAAATATTATACATACATGATAGTAAGCAAAACATTTTAGATTTCCGTACTGTTCCATATTGATGTGGTAAGCATAGTGAACTAAGGTTTAAACCCTTCTGATTCTGAGTAGAGGCCGATGCCCAGCAGTGGGACAGATGGGTTCATTATGCTATCTTGTGTGGTAACAGGCATCAGTACAATTTAAGGTGGTAATGGTTGTAGGCTGGGTTGTATTGCATTTAATAAAAGTACCTGGATGACGTTTTCTAAAAATTAAACCTAGCTAGATCGATTTATCGCCCCCGAAACCCCCTGCATACTAAATTTCATAAAAATCGTTGGAGCCGTTTCCGATATTCAGATTATATATATACCTATACATATATACAAGAATTGCTCGTTTAAAGGTATTAGATTAGATTAGATAGATGTATTCATTCAAACCAAGTCATGCCTCATTGGTCTAGTGGCAAAAGGCGACTGCTGATCTTGAGATCCTAGGTTCGATCCCCAGGTCGGGCAAAGTGTTATTGGGTTTTTCCGTATGGTCCTCAGTAGCAGCCTGGAGTTTGCATTTGTGCGCAGTTGATGGCAATAGGCTCGCCCCTATTACATGGTACTGAAATATAATGGCGAAATGAGGGTTTTACTATATACCTCTGCCCAACCCTTCGGGGAATACAGGCGTGATGTTATGTTATGTATTCATTCAAACGCGATGTCGCGGTCTGTTGTTGCGCATGCCGCTTAGTTTTATTCTGACCTATATTAAACCACTTTCTTTTATCTATACAGGGTGTAAACGAAATCATGTAATTCCTTCAACCCTCGTGATGTACTGCTGACATAGATGAACCTCGCACAGTATACTTTTGAAATCAATAAAATAAAAATTACAAGTATTAAACATGTGTTTTTAACGTGAGGCATTTTAGCGCCCCGTGCGAATTGCGCGGCTATCGCTTGCCGCGCGGTCATTTAACTCAGGGCGCTAAAATGCCTCACGTTAAGAACACATGTACACTTCTAGTAAATTTTTTTTATTGAATCCAAATCTATCCCGTTCAGGGTTAATCTATGTCAGCAGTACATCACGAGGGTTGAAGGAATTACATAATTTCGTTTACATCGTACATATTACGTTTACATTCTTATCCCACACTAGGTGTGGTCGGCACAACATGTATTTCATAAATCCATGTTGTTAGAGGTTTTGGCTTATTGTTTTACGACCGGCCGCCTGCCTGACATCAACCCTCCTTGGGAATACTCGTTGCGTTGCGTTGCGTTTACCCCTGTATTAAACTCGTACATATGTCGGAAATTTATTAAAATTTCATAATAAATTAATTATGTTATAAATAAATATAACATCATTAATATTTTTAGTGTATCTTATCAAATACAGTGAACTTATTTGTCAAGACTTAAACGTATATTCAGAATACATTATGTAAGTATGTACAAACTGTGTAACATCAAGATTGTAGTGTTTACTCTATTCAGAAGAGTAATCGTGAAGTTTCCACTGGGTTTTATACAAATAAACGCAGAGGAAGAAATCGTTATGTTTTGCAACTGTTTTTATCTACAATTACATACAAAGACAATCGACGGCTATCTGATCCTCTACACCAGACCACGCAGAACCACGCCATGAAGTGCCCTGGCATTCTATGACTGAATATGGAGTATCTCGACTCGATTGGTGTAGTTTAGTGGGATGACTTCTTCTTCTATTCGAAATGTCAATTTAAAAAATGCTCACCATGTTCATGCGTGGCGTTTTAGTAATGTTTTAAATACCTGTAAGAAGAATTGACATTAGAAGTGTCCGTTCAAAAAGGAAACTGGTAAGAATCGGCTTGTATTGAGCCTTCGCGACTGCTGTCTAGGATTACCCGGACGTACTTAAGTTTCTTCATTCATGGAGTTTTTTTAATATCCTCCGTTTTCGACAGTAGATTGGGATGAGTTGAGTTGATTGATTGTAGATTGCGTGTCTTTCATATTGAAATGAGCAAAATTAACGATTCTTTGGCCTTCCAGGATACAGCCGCTACAACCTCTTGTTGTTCATGCTGTGCGCGAGCATCATCATTGGCATGACCTTCGAGATTTTCTCTGTGTCCTACCTGGTGCCAGCCAGTTCTTGTGAGCTGAATACCAGCAGCACTCAACAGGGCCTTGTCGCGTGCATGCCTTTGATTGGTAAGTTTATTATCATCTTCTTGTTTGATGGAAGCATAGCTATAGATAGCAGTGATAGCCTCGCGGTTGAACGCTTGCCTTCTATGCACGAGGATCTGATTTTGATCCCAGCCCGTACCTCAGACTTTTTGAATTCATGTGCGGATCAGAATTCGATTATCAATTGCTTTAACGGTGAAGGAAAAACACCGTGAGGAAACCTGCACACCTGAGAGGGCTCCATAAAGTTCTCGATGGTGTGTGTAGTCTGCCAACCCGCACCAGGCCAGCGTGGTGGATTAAGGCCTAAACTCTTCTCATTCTGAGAAGAAGCCCGTGGTCAGCAGTGGGACTTTCAGACTTATGACTTCCCCGCCACAGTCATCATTTTATGATAATCTTGACCGACGATTTAACGTCTCCAAAGCACTGTGGGGTCTCGTTGTGTAAAGAATGGTCACATATTGAAGACATGACCGTTGCAGTTAAACTTTCCATATAGTTCAATCCGCGAGGTATAAATCCACCTCCTAGCCTCTACTATATCTATTTTTTACTTTGTGCAGGTATTATCGCAATGTCCCACATCTGGGGCTACCTCGCAGACACGAGAGGGAGGCGGAAGGTCCTCATCCTCACCATGACGATGACCTACGTCGCTGGAACAGCAGCCGCGTTCTCACCCAACTGGATCGTCTTCTGCTTCCTTAAGTTGCTGTCGTCAGCCTCGTAAGTATTCCAGACTTCAGATGTCAGATGTCACTAACAGATGTCATAATTCTGATGCCGGGTACAGAACATTCGGTATAAACAGAGGCTTACGAAGGTGATTTACTGTCATTCGTTTGGGAACCAGTTCACTAACTCAAATCTCATCCCAGTTCCAGAACTGGGATGAGATTTGAGTTAGTGATTAGTGATTATGGTTTTTTGCAAAGCTCCCGAAAAATCACTTTTCTTGACAGCTGTTTGTACTTCGATGGGCATTTATGGGCTGATAAGTAGATATGGAAGACATGAATAGATAGCTGGAGTCTGAGCCTACAGTTTCAGTATTATAAACATGTTATGGGAATACTGCCTCGTTGGTCTAGTGGTGGCAAACGCAACTGCTGATCGTGAGGTCCTGGGTTCGATCCCTAGGTCCGGCAAAGTGTTATTGGGTTTTCCCGTGGGAAATTCCTCAGTAGCAACCCGGAGTTTCATTTGTGCCCGATGGCAATAGGCTCGCCCCTTATTACATGGGACATAACAGCGAAATGAAGGTGTTAGTATACACCTCTGCCCAACCGTTCGGGGAATACAGGCGTGATGTTATGTTTATGTTATGGGAATCATTTGGGCTATCTTATTTCTGTATCAGTACGACAGCTTCTCAGCTCTCAATAAAATCTTAATTTTCACATTTACAGTGTGTCAGGAGCTTTTGCCTTATCAGTGACAATGCTGAGTGAGTGCACGCCCATGGCAAAGAGGAGTTCAGTGGTGTTACTGACCACAAGCGTCCACGTGGCATCCATGGGGGTTATGGCAGGTATATTTTTGGATTATATTAAACCGGAGAGGTCTATTTTTGTGATATACCAGACCTCGCCGGTCTTTAAGATACTGGATCATTTTGGATTAATTTTTATATCAACTATTCCAATGGAGCATAAGGCCTTTTAAAGTTTTTAAAACCCGGATCAAAACAGCATATCCTGTAACAGCTAGTTCACACAGAAACTGTTTACAGGACCCGTTTTAGCGGATCCTTTTTTATTTTGATGATGGCGCCTGTAGTTGTATGAGCGAGTTCACATACACGACAGTATTCCGAATGCAGTAAAAATTACTGGTTCCGTTATTTTTATCGTATCCTGCCTGCCAGATACTACGCAGCTGTCATTTGTTTAACTGATACGTCAGTTCAGATGTGAACAACACATCCAGTACCGACGGATCCGTTAAAATGGATCTGCTGTGTGAACGCACGATAACTTGGTTTTTTATATCTCAGCGATACTATGATTAAAAAAGTTAACCAAGTCCTCAATATTTTAGTTATAGCAATACCAGTTCTGCCACTGACCTTCTCCTACCACATACCATTCCTGGGCATCCACTTCAACTCCTGGCGGGTCCTGGATCTCATCTTTGCGGTGCCCTGTGCCATCAGTGCCATAGGGTGCTTATGTGCTTATGAAAGCCCTAAGTACCTGGTCAGCGTCGGCAAGGATCAAGATGCTCTAGAAGTTTTGAAGGGAATGTATACTATAAATACTGGGAAAACTGCTGATAACTATAAGGTTTGTAAAGGACAGTCTTTTTTAAGAAGTAAAAAATTTTTTTAAATCTTGACTTGATCACGTTTGGCCCTAGTCTCACCTGATGGTAAGCGTAGACAGGGTCTAAGATGGAGCACACGAATCCAAGGAACAGAGATATAGAGGGGTTACCCTATACCCCTCTGGCTCTCACATACACACGACGGAACGCAGTAAACTGTTTAGCGCCGGACTTTAAACTTTTGGTCGCCACGGTATAGACGACTGACCACTGCCATCTATGTCAAGCTACAAATTCATCGTAGTTTTTTGATGACTATTGACGTCGTTGGCGGTCAAAAGGTTAATGTGAGGGTAGTAGCTAGTCAGGCGGACAGTCATTATTATACTCTTTGCGGACAGTATAGATCCTACCACCAAGCGTGCTGGGTTTTGTTGAATCTTACAACACGCGTCTATTCCCAGAAGTTATATACACGCTTAAATTTTGATCGTTTTAATCCCTTGGACTGGTGGTTTAACTTACAAAATACTATTCATCAAAAGCTTGCACAGCATTGTAACTCTTAAAACAAAGAAAATAGCAAGTGATAACATAATACTCGCAAAATGCATGAAACCAGCAGTAGCGCCACGAGTTAGTTACCTACGTCGGCGTCGGTCGTTGCGTACCTAACTACCTAACTCCGCCCGATCAAGTTAAGGTTATTGACTCGCGCTCAGCTGAGATTCACGTAAACAAATTAAATGATTCCAAATTTTCCTCTATACTTTTACGGGCTTAGGACCGTCATAATTGCTTTGTGCCTAGGTTTCGGGCCATACCTAATACTATTAAAAGAATTATGCTAAAAGCGGTAGGTACATGTAAAAATAAATCCCTACAGGCCTGCTAGTTATGGCGTATTTAATAATGTGGAATCAAAATTATTTACAATGATTTAAAAAAGAAAAAAGTTCTAATTACTTACACGATTTAAAAAAAGTTCTGTTACATACCTACCTAAATCACCTTTGATTTATTTAACACTAAGCAACACGTAATAATTGTTCATAAAAACGTGTACCTAATCAAATGATTAAAAAAGAATTCTGTTATAAACCTAATAATGAATCACCCCTGAATCATCACTGGCTAATACTTCACGATAGCTTAATAATTGTTCAAAGTGCAAACCATTCCTTTCGAGACATAATTTTGCACGTTTAATTAAATTGTCTTTTAATTTCAATATGTAATGTCTCTCTGTCACTTTATAAAACATCGAACGCGTTTACTATCGCACTTTTCATTTGTACACAAGTTTGATGCTCGTTTCTGTACAAAAGATGGCTTCACAAATAAAAATCCAGCGGGGTAAGGTCCGGGCTTCTTGCTGGCCAAACAACTGGACCAACCCGTCCAATCCAGTGATCTCCAAACACGGAAATCAGGTGATTACGTACATTATGCTCGCTTCGCTGTAGACACCGAGCCGCCTGCGCATCAAAACCCGCGATTGCGTAAAATTGCACCATGGCAAGGAACTCCAGGTTGGAGTACGCGTAATTACGAGACGTCATTACTTTCGCGCGACAAGGATAATCTTAACAACAATACACCGATGACGTCTTAGATAAACTGAATTATTTACATGACGTGGTCATGTACTCCTGTGCTGCCCTTGGCGCGCGGGGTGCGCGGGGCGCGCGCCTATTGCATTGCCAATCAAATAGGGTTTGGAGGCGGGGTTTGGTCTAGGATTGGCTAATTTTTGTGAGTCCACGTTGACTGTGCGTACGCGTCATTGTTGCTAGAACCGAATGGTGCCTACTAATGGTTCGCATAATTTATTCACTCATGCGAAAATTAATTCGAGTTTTTAAAAAAAAAGTACTTTATTTTTTATTTTTATCTTTACAAATCGATAGTGTTTCATGCACCGGATCGACCCTCCACGGGATTAAAACGATCAAAATTTAACCGTGTATTCTAACCCGTCCCCACACGGGGTAAACAATTTTTTGTTGGAGTCTTTATTTTTCGTGTGGTTAGTTACTGACCTGGTGTCAGAGTTTATGCCGCCCATGGAACTCTGACTTGGCTTTGCATACCGTCGAGAAAAGTCTCTCAGGCATGCCGGTTTCCTCACGATGTTTTCCTTCACCGTTTTTAAGCAAGTGATAATTATACAATACGCACATGAATCCGAAAAGTCAGTGGTGCGTGCTTTGGTTTCGAACTCGAGACCTATATAGACCTACTTGGCAGTCTGAGGGTCACACCACTAGGCTATCACTGCTTGGATAGTGCCCTAGCACAACCATCAACGACTACACTGATGGCTGTGTTATAAGTATAAAGCGGTGTCCTACTATCAAATAAACCTTTTTCACAGTGTACGACACGCAGATCTTTTCCTAGTGTGATTGGCATGACTTTTTATCTGTTTCAGGTTGATTCATTAGAATTAGACGAGGAACATTCTTCAGCGGCACACAAAGGTTTCTGGGGATCTATAGTGTCGCAAACAGTACCAATGGTCAAGCCACCACTGCTGAAGCATACTTTACTGCTATCTTTTCTATTCTCCATCTGTTACATAACGTAAGTATGGTTGCAACTGCAATATGCCTTCCAATAAGTTTAACTGTATCATTTCATTATTTTAATAATAAAATTTTATTTCTCTCTCCACAAAGGTTGGCTTATAATCAGAGATCGGATAATCGGATGCATATTTA
This sequence comes from Amphipyra berbera, assembly GCA_910594945.2. Lineage (NCBI taxonomy): Eukaryota > Metazoa > Arthropoda > Insecta > Lepidoptera > Noctuidae > Amphipyra > Amphipyra berbera. The sequence continues at coordinate 13,857,575 of OU343128.1, read as the reverse complement.
CCTAAAGTTAATTTTTCGCTACGAAAGTATGGAAAGGGCTTCTTAAAATAATTTATTAGAAAAAAGAACTCGATATCACGGTATTGCATAACTAATCGAATGCATATAATTAATTGAAGTTAACTTCTAACCCCTAATGCGAATATGTGTGTATGTAGGGTGTAAGAAAGTAAGGGGTGCACGTCTGTGTTACTTAAAAAAAAGGTACAACTTTAAGTATGTAAATAAAGAAATATACATTGAATTCTAGGTAAATATGATTCTATTCTGCAGAACACTAAATTTGACGACGCCGGAATCGCGGCATTTTTTCGATACAAAAGTGCGTTCCATATTAGCCAACACCTGAACTTTAGGTAAATATGCATTCGATTATCCGATCTCTGCTTATGCATCGTAGGACTAAACAATAACAAAAGCACCTTTACGAGAGACTGGAGTCCGTACTAGGGAAACCGTGTGTTACGGGTCTCCAAGCTCCCAGTGTTTAAGTGATCATAATTATGTTACATTGCAGATGTGCAAGCAAAGCAATTTGTAACTTCTATGGAAGAGAAGCAAGGAAAAAAAATTCTTTCAAATAACTTATTTCTACTATTTTCTTTTTCAGAATGAACGCCTTCTTCGTTTGGTTGCCTTTCATCGTGAACGCATTCATGTTATCAGTGGTGGGTGGAGAGAGGCATCTTACCATCTGTGAGATGATCAGGCACACCGCTAATTCTTCATATTCCGTCCAAGAGGTAAGGTTTATGCGTCATGCTTGTAGGCACATCTAGCGTTGAACGTAGATAGTATTCATTGAACTGTCAATCTAAATTGAACCCAACCACAATAAAATTATGCGAGAATTCAATACAATTCAATTTTAAATATAAATATTGACATTATATTTATATTTAAAATTGAATTAATTTTGACAACTGTAATATTGCTGACATTGTATTTTTTTATGAGGCACTTTTTTATTTAATTTAATTTTGATTTTACCAGTGGCACCATTTTGTATGCCTTTCGGCGGAACATAAGATGGACCAAATATTTTAATGATTAAAACATCAGTGTACCATAATTTCACAAAATTATTAAATTTAATGAATAAATGAATTATGTATCGTCTTTTATTGACATAATTCTGAAATTTTATGCATGTTTTTTTAATTTTGACATAGCTGACATTTTGTATAATGTAATTTAATAAACTGGTATTTGGTGATTTCAATTATTTAATGAATCAAATTTTATTGGTATTTGTTAATTTTAATTGTTTTGTTTTAATTTAATTTCTTGTAATTTGAGAAACATTTTGTATGCCTACCGGCGGAACATAGTTAGTTTCTGAATTTTTATGTATTTTTACCACCTATTTTTACTTATGTTCACAAAATAAATAAATGAATGAATGAATGAAAATTTACAACGAATAATATCTAGATCTATAGGACTATAGTACGTTCCTCAATGATTTCAAATAAGATTAGTAATCAAAACTGTAATGAAAATATTTTTGGCTTACATCTTTTGTTGTAGCAATTTGAGGAAAATGTCCATATTTTTTTTACTAATCTTACCGAGAATTGCTTGTTTATCATGAAACATCATTTATGATGAATATTTTCTGTTTCAGACTCACGACTGTTCCATGAACAGCGAAGCTATGACCTTGGTGTTTGGAATCACTATGATTTTGGCGTTCTGCAACATTTTCATGAGCAGTATTATTAACTGTATTGGGAGGAAACGCCTTTTTATATGCATACAGGTGAATTTATATCTTTAACTTTTTTAGTTTAGCGTTATCCATGCTTATGGCCATAGTCTGGTTGCTAATGAGGACCGATTGGTGCACGCCATTAATTTCTCAATGATATGTCATCATTGATAAGACGAGATTCTGGGTTCCACATTTTTACAGTAACTATGAAAGTATCATTAACAGTAACGGTGAAAATGAATGATGAGAGATAGGAAGGTCTAAATTTTACGTCAACGGCCATGTAAGTTAGTTTCATACAAGCTACAGATATAAATGTCTGATTAATCTGGACCACAATATTCGTAGCCTCCCTTACTAAAACTAGATCAATGATCCGAGGCAATAAGCTAATATTCAACTTTCTGTTTTCTGTTCTTCCATAGATGTTGGCTGGATTAGCAGCATTAGTCATGAACACGAGTCCCTTCTGGATCCTGAGCGCTATTCTGTTCATGGTCTTCTTGTCCGCTATCTTCAATTTTGGTTTCCTGAGCACTTACAGTGTTGACGTCTTCCCCACTTATGTCAAGTAAGTACAATTATAAGTATCTGTCATGAAGGAAAACTCAGACTGTCTGCAGGTGAGACGAGGTTCCAGACATGTCTTGATCGATCGAGCGACTGTCCGGCGTGGCTTGATACTGTGTCTCGAGGCACCAAACTGTACCGGCTTTAGCCGCAAAAGCGACCCAATTACAATATTTTTTTTTAATTATTATTTTAATGGGAGAGGGGTTGCCAACTTTGAAATATTATCTCGAAATGGTTCACTCTTGCAAGAAGCATTACTGAGTTATTAGATAATGAATAATGTGTATTACAATAGCGTCAATGCTGCCACGGGATTGTGACTAATAAATAACCAGTAAACCCTATACCTATAAAACTTTTATAATAAGCATTTTGAGCTCAGTTTTGAGCAACAGGCATTTTCCTTTACCACTATTTGAAATAAATTTCCAGAGCTATGGCTGTATGCCTCACCCTGATGGTTGGTCGTGGCAGCGCTGTGATTGGTATCAACGTCCTCAAACAACTCCTCGACAGGAACTGCGAAGCTGCTTTCTATATATATGGGTCTATTACAGTCGGTTAGTATATTCAATTCTTAATTTGCTTTAAAAGAGGTAAACTTGAATTTAAACAAAATTAAAAGGAGCAAGCCACATCTGACGGAAGATACATGGCCGATCTTCCGCTGATACACATAATTCCATATAAACATCTCACACCGTACGTGCATTTGACCGAAGATGCGTTACTAAAATTCCTCTAGTAAATTACGCGACGGAAGATCGGCGACGTGTTTTCCATTAGATGTGGCTTGGCCCAAAGTCTCACCAGATCAGTCCGAAAAATATCGACTGCAGATAATTGACTTTATTATGAGATCTTCGTGATAATGCAGTACCTCACCTCATTAACGCGGTAGACAGATTGATCAAATTGCATTAGGTACTAGCAATCAATAAAATTGCAGTAGGTATAGTTAATTAGATGTACGGTCAACAACGAAAGTAGGTTAACACTGTTACTTTTACATAACATCTAAAAGACACAAAATTATTCGATACACTGCTTTTTAGAATTTCATACAATAGTCAAGAGTTTGTGTTATTTTATTGCTAAATGTGTTCCGATTAAATTTGAAAATTATTGTGTTCAGATATGATTTAAAAAACTGAAGTGTTAACATATTTTTGTTACTGACTGTACACTGGCGAATGCTACTGAATAATTTCACGAAAATGATTTCAGTGGTGTAATTTCAAAACCCTCTAAAATAATGACATGTGAAACCGAAGGGTTTTGAAATAACAATATTTAAATCATTTTCTCAATCAATCATTAATTGATTCATCAATCAACAATCAAGGCACTATTTTCTGCTATTATATTAATAATATACTCCAGGTTGGGCAAAGTGTTATTGGGTTTTTCCGTGTGGAATTCCTCAATAGCAGCCCGGAGTTTGGATTTGTGCCCGGTTAATGGCAGTAGGTTCGGCCCTATAACATGGGACTTAAACAAAACGGCGAAATGGGGGTGTTATTATACACCCCTGCCCAACCCTTCGGGGAATACAGGCGTGATGTTATGTTAGATTTCGTCCTTATTGATCATCAACATTGTACTTAAAATAAACAATAAAACCAATTCACTTATTTCTTTCAGTTGGCGGATTAGTAGGGTTTCTTCTGCCGTCAGAAGAGAAGATAAGAGAACAGAAGAAAGCATTAATAACTTGAAAATTTAAATAAAATGGTTTGATTTTTAACTCTGAATCAAGTGTTTTGAATCAAAGTATATGTAAAATTTTTGCTATACAAAATGTTTCAAATAGCAAGTTTTGAATTTCATGATTTTTTGTTTGATAGGTAGACCGTGTATGGCAGCATTATTAATAATTGTGAAAGATTATTTTATTTATTTTTGCTTAGTTTTGTTATTTTATTTTACGATGTAGTACAAAATATAGTTACTATGTATAATTATGATATTAATATTATTGTGTAATGAGAAATATAATTATTTTGTTATGTTAGAACTTTTGTTTCATTTATTATCACTATGTTTAATGTTTTGTTAACTTATATTTAAACTAAAAAAAACACACAAATGTGTATTAAAGATATCAAATAAATCTTCCTTTTTGTCTTTTTTATGATGGCAATACCTAAATGAGTTTTTTTGAATTTCTTTCTATAATAATCGACTTTAATGTAGAATCTTGGTTTTTTAACAAAAACAATTTGGATCCCCTACACTTTTTTTCTTTTATTGCCTCATTAACATGAAATCTATGAAATATGTATATATGAAAGTGCATTATATTATTAAAATAAAAAATTACGAGGGTAGTTGTTCAAAAACTACAACAAAAGAGTAATAACTACCCTCACACTTCATTCTACTTGTTAAAAACCTTTCGCTCGCTCATTTCGATCAGTGCTGGCGCGTGCGCAACGATGTCAATTTTATTTGAATTTAGAATTTTTCAATGAAAAAATTATAAAAGCCAGTATTAAAATTCGTTTTAAAATAAACATTTCAACAAAATAAGCAGAATGAATTCATATAAGTTTATCTTACGTTTGTTCGTCTATGTGGTGGTAGTGTGTCCTGTTATACTGGCGGCGCATGCGCATGGGGATAAGAGCTATGTAACACATGGACATGGTAAGATATACAAAATGAACATAACCAACATCTGTGATGAACTTATAAGCTTAGTAGCAGTGTACATCCATTAATTTCTTTTTCTTCTTCTTTTCGTGTGGTTAGTGACCAACCTGGTGCCAAAGTTTATGCCGCCCATGACTTGGCTTCACATGCCGTCGAGAAATATCTCTCAGGCATGCTGGTTTCCTTACACTGTTATCCTTCACCGTTTTTAAGCAAGTGATAATTATACAATACCGAATATCCGAAAAGTCAGGTACGTGCATTGGGTTCGAACTCGAGACCTATGACTTGGCAGTCCGACGGTGACACCACAAGTTTATCACTGCTGTTCATTAATTGCTAATTAGTATTTACTATAGATGATGATAATGATATTTAAGCCCGTATCATCGTCATCATATTATAACCCTTAAAAGGGTCAGAGGATACGAAACGGGGCACTAAGTCCTCAGTGCCCCGTTTCCAGCGCTGTAGCCTGATTAAAAATACATGTTCCCGGTATTGGGGTTAACCACCCCAACCAACCTTAACCTACTGTACAGTGTTCGAGTCTGTCACACAAGGTTAATTCTAAGAGCCTCCGCAAACTATAGACTTTCTATCGGCCGATAGTTTAGTCGGTTTCTTAATCAGTATAAAGATGTATGCAACTGCCCACATATATAACGATTCAGTTTCCCTTATAAAAAGAGAATCTGCCAACAAGCGGGCGATAGTTTAGTCTGCGGTCTGCGGAGGCTCTTAAGGTATCCACGAACATACACGATCGGTAGGGCCGGTTGGTAAGGTCCCTACCAATCGGCATATCAATAAAACGACTCGACTAGCCAATTTGCCTATTGACATGCCGTGAGCATGATCGTGCTCGTCAGCTAAATTGTGCCGTTCGTTACGCGGTTTAGTCTAGTTTCCTCAGTGCCCCGTTTCGTAAACTATAACCTAAAATCAGTACCTACATTTAAATTGGCAGGCAGATTGATGATCATAGTCACAGTTTTCGACCATAGGTTCACCTTCTTCTTCTTCCTGCTCTTATCCCACACTAGGTGGGGTCGGCACAACATGTATTTCGTAAAACCATGTTGTTAGAAGGTTTGGTTTATTGTTTTATAACCGGCCGATTGCCTGACATCAACCCTCCTTGGGAATACACGTTGCGCCGTCGCGCGGGTGACCCAATGTGCTTGCTGATATTATGCACTGGGTCCCAAAATGATAATTATGCTTGTCAATCTTATTGCCGACAACTAAGCAGACTATATATTCTTCTTGGTGGAGTTGACTTGCACACTTGAAGTTCCTCGATCCACTGATAGGTACACCAAACATACAAATACACGTCGCTGGTCAAAATTCCATATTGATATGTACGATTTTTCAGAGGAAGGTATAGGTCTTCCATTGCCGAGCAGTGGGACAGTACGGGCTTCGTAATAAAATACATAACATGACTGTCCCAATACACGGGCTTCTTCTCAGAATGAGAAGGCTTAAAGCCTTAGTCCGCCATGCTGGCCTGGTGCGGGTTGGCAGACTACACGCGATAGAGAACATTTTTTAGCCCAAAAAATACATACAATTATAAATATTTTCAGAGCATGTGCATAATCACGAGCCTCCCTGCGCCACCTGTCCTCGGCGTGGCAGGTGTGTGCCCAAGGTGCAATGTCCTGCTCATCTTAGACCTGGATCCTACAATCCTTTATGTCATCTGCAAAATTCTGTTGGAGTATGCTGCTTCACTGGTAGTAGGCATGCTGGTAAGATGATTAATTTTATTAATTTACTAGCTGCCCGGACAGACTTCATTCTGTCAAAAGTTATAGGCCTGCAGTGAGAAAAGAAAAGTGTTGTTTTTACTATTTTCCACGCAATTTTTATATTTTTCCTCTCCATAAGAGCCTTCCTTGTGCCTTAAGGAATATATATTTAAAAAAAATAGCCGAATTGGTCGAGCCGTTCTCAAGTTATGCGCTTAGGAACACAGATTTGGAGTAGTGCCTCGTTGGTCTAGTGGTGGCAAGCGCGACTGCTGATCGTGAGGCCCTGGGTTCGATCTCCAGGTCGGGCAAAGTGTTATTGGGTTTTTCCGTGTGAAATTCTTCAGTAGCAATATGGAGTTTGGATTTGTGCCCGGTTGGAGGCAATACGCTCGCCCCCTGTTATATGGGACTTAAACATAACGGCGAAATGAGGGTGTTACTATACATCTCTGTCCAACCCTTTGGGAAATACAGGCGTGATGTTACGTTGTGTTATGTTATTTGAAGCAATGTTCTAATTGCCGTTGACGACGTATGTATGATATTTTAATACAAAATGGTTATTTTTTAAATTAAATTTTTGAACAGCAAACAAATCACGCAAGTGGTTTGTGTGATCGGCTGATTTGCAAAAACACTTTTTTATGATAAGAAAACATAATATTTGGCAAGATATAAAGTAAAACAAGAGTTAAAAATAACATTTCGTAAGTTAATTAAAGCTTTGGATTCATTAAGAAACAAATGGAGCAACATGCCGCGAGACATGACGCGGGACATCTACGTGAATGTCCTGGGGACAATGTCGCGGAACAATTCGCTCGTACACACCTGCGCCCGCTCTCGAACCCGCGGCTTGCAAACGTCCCGTGCCACGTACAAATGCCGCACAATGTTGCGGGCAACTTTGAGGGACAGTGTGCGACGTTGCGCGTCATGTTGCGGAACATTTTATCCCCTAGTGAATCCAAGGCTATATGATTATTTAAAACTAGCTGCCCGGACAGACTACGTTCTGTCAAACGTTATTGGCCTGTAGTGGGAAAAGGAAAGTGTTGTTTTTACTATTTTCCACGCAATTTTTACGTTTTTCTCTCCATAAGAACCTTCCTCGTGCCTTAAGGAATATATATAAAAAAAAATAACCGAATTGGTGGAGCCGTTCTCAAGTTTTGCGCTTAGCAACACATTTGGCGATTCATTTTTATTTATATAGATTAAAACATACAATTTGTTTATTCAGCGGAATCCGATCACAACTCCCGCGCATCAATATCGATCAGTGCTGATGACATCAAGTCTTCTCATTACCAGTCTCGTAAGAAGCTCGCGCAGTGGATGAGCAGAGCTGATAAACTTCTAGAACATTCTGTGCACACCGTTGTCAATACTACATCACCTAGTTTTGGTCATCATTTGGTAAGGCATTTTTTTAATCAATGGTTTCTCTTCATTCTCATATCTTACATAAACTAATGAAGAAGAAAAATAATTACTTACAGCTAGTTCACTTAGAAACTGTTTACAGGACCCGTTTTAGCAGATCCGTGTTTATTTTGGTGATGGCGCCTATAGTTTTATGAGCGAGTTTACATACACGACATTATTCCGAATCCAGTAAAAAATACTGGTCCGACATTTTTACATATTCCGTTTTGTCATCAAAAACTGGATGCCGGAACAGTATAAAAAACGGATCCGTACATGAAAATGTATGGAGAAGTATGGGTGCCTTCACACACGATCCGTTATTTTTATCGTATCCTGTGTGCCAGATGCGACGCAGCTACCAATTGTTTAACTGATCCGTCGACACAGATGTGAACAACCCATCAAGTACCGACGGATCCGTTAAAAACGGATCCGCTGTGTGAACGGGCACTTATTTATTAATGTAATTTTCCAGTCGGTGATGACGTCTGATAAGCGCGCCGCCACCTTGGGCCGCGGCGGTCTACTGAACTTGTTTGCTGCGCAGGAGTTGAAGGCACGCCAGGCGATCTCTGATGAAGAATTGACTTTAGGACTCACTGAACATACTGATGGTAAAGGTTTATTTTTATATTTTAAGTTAACGTAAGGTAGAATTCCATAGACGGCTGCAGGCAGCAACAGACAGTACTGGTTTCTATGTAGGTATTACTATGAAATACCTTCCGTAGCTAGCGACACGTCGCTTGCCTATTAATACATAGAAACCAGTAGTGTCGCGGCGACGCGTCGCCTGTTGCTGCTACCTGCAGGCGGTTATGGAATTCTACCTTATAGCGGGCTCACACGGTTCAATTTTAGTTGATCAACAAAAGTTGAAACGTTTTGTTCCTTCAAATTGATTCAATTTGATTGAAAGTCTGTTCAGACGGTTCAAATGGCATACGATTTGGCAGTTGATCAACTAGAATCGAATCGTGTGAACCTGGTAATAAATGTCTATTTTTTAACCGACTTCCAAAAAAGGCGGAGGTTCTCAATTCGTCTGTATGTTTTTTTTTTTTAATGTTTGTTACCTCATTTCTCCGCCATTTATAAACCGATTTAGATATTTTTTTTTTATTTGAAAGGATATACTTTCAGATAAGTCCCATTTAAATTTGGTGAAGATCTGATGAAGAACTTCGGAGATAGACAATAGAACTCCTCAATAACGAACAGTACGCATAATGTGATGATGTGATTATGTTACGAGCAGCGTCTTTAGTAGGTCCAACCATATTTTAATTAAGGCCACTAAAACGAAAAAAATAAAAAACATTTTAACAAAAATAAAACCGACTTCAAAAAAACGATGAAAAGAATAAAATAATTACCATATTATAAAATTAACAGTTTTAGAAGTCGGTGCCTTTAATTTGGTTCAGCGTGGATTAGCACCGACTTCTAAAACTGTTAATTTTATAATATGGTAATTATTTTGTTCTTTTCATCGTTTTTTTGAAGTCGGTTTTATTTTTTTTCAAGAGTAATTGCACCTAGCGTTCCATCCATTGTCTTTTCACACTTTGGTTTTTGTCATCAGACATTATTGACATAAGCGCTCGCCACACGTGGCGTGGTGTGTCGCCGCAGGCCCACCGAAGACACGATCGCGCCTCGCGTTTTGTGTGGCGATCGCTTCATAAAACCATACCTTATGAGTTACGAACTGTTACAATTACGTAAATCTTTCAGGTCCATTCTGTCCTCCACAACCACGCTGTTCATCTTCAAACCGCTACAGAAGCATTGGAGGGGAGTGCAACAACCCCACCTTCTCCACCTGGGGTGCTGTCCACACAGGCTTCGAGAGACTGATGCCACCTGATTATAGTGATGGTAATGGATTTCAGTAATTTAACGTGTTGTTTGATCTGCCTATCTATAGCGTGGATCTTAAGAAATCAATAATGAATGAAGAGCCAGCACGAATTTTGTTCTAGCATACCCAGACTTCTATACATTTTTGTTTGTCCCAAAAATACGATACGATACGATAATTGCTTCGTTGGTCTAGTGGTGGCAAGCGCAACTGATGATTGTGAGGTCCTGGGTTCCATCTCCAGGTCGGGTAAATTGTTATTGGGTTTTTCCGTGTGGAATTCCTCAGTAGTAGTCCGGGGTTTGGATTTGTGCCCGGTTGATAGCAATAGGCTCGCCCCGTATTACATGGGACGACTTAAACGACGGCGAAATGAGGGTGTTACTATGTTACACGTCTGCCCAACCCTTCGGAGAATACAGGCGTGATGTTATGGTACATAAAAATATGATTTCATTGATTAAGACGTGACTGAAACCATAATGGATTTAATATCGGATGAAAGTATTTTAAATCTAATATTTTGCAGGTATTTGGGCCATGAGAACAGCAAAATCTGGTCTTCCACTTCCCAGCGCGAGGATAGTCAGCAACAGACTGCTACTGGACGGAAGCCACCCCAGCCCCACTCACAACATGATGTTCATGCAATTTGGACAGTTCATCGCTCATGATATCAGTGCTGGAGTCGTGTTTACTGCAGGTCAGAATACCACGTCTCTTAGATATCTAACTTCTGCCCAGATCTTTCTTTCTGCAAAATAGTTTCCACTCCCCTTACCTTCCACATTTTCGATAGTCAGTCATTTCATAATGGGTTCCAGTTAAGCTCATCGGTAAAACATCTATGAAATCAATTTTTCGGTTTGTTTTCATTATCTTACCCCGTGTGGTTAGAATATAAAACTTCCTCACCGCATGCTAGGAATAGACGCGTGTTGTAAGATTCAACAAAACCCAGCACGCTTGGTGGTAGGATTTATACGGTCCGCCTGGCTAGCTACCACCCTCACATTGAACTCGGCGTCAAGCAGTTTACTGTGTTCCGTCGTGTGTATGTGGGAGCCAGAGGGGTATAAGGGAATCCCTCTGTATCTCTGTTCCTTGGATTTGTGTGCTCCATCTTCGACCCTGTCTGCGTTTACCATCAGGTGAGACTAGGGCCAAAAGCGACCAAGTCAAGAATAACAATAAAAATATGTAGTTTAAAAGACAAAATACACGCTTTTATCACACACAAAAAATTATAACTGAAGATTTCCACCATCCACCTCTTGGCTCCATCATCAGATCAGCTCCAAGACGCCGAATTATAGTATTGTCACCCGAACTGCATATATGTACATACAAAGTTTCATTTCGATACAACAATTAGAAGTAGGTTAAAGTTGACTTCCAAGATTTTATTACATAGTTAGTTAGTTACAAGTGAAGCTAATTTATAGCGTGTAATAAATAAAAAATCTAAACTTTAATATTCTCCAGACAATGGCAGCGCAATATCCTGCTGCCTGAACGATGGCGAAGGTATCCTGCCTCCAGAGTTGCAGCACTTTGCGTGTGCGCCTATAGTTGTGGCCCTTGACGACCAGTTCTACGGGCAGTTCCAACATAAATGCATCAACTTTGTGAGGACACAGATCGCGCCAGCCGGTGATTGCTCTGTGGGATATGCTAAGCAGGTATGTTGAAGTGGAAAATAAGTAACTCTTGAAAATTTAAGATACAAGCTTACCACCATTTCACACAACGGATCCGTTTTAACGAATCCGTCCGGAAGTTAAACAAATGGCAGCTGCGTCGCATCTAATAGACGGGATACGATAATAACGGATCCAGTATTTTTTACTGGATTCGGAATAGTGTCGTGTATGTGAACTCGCTCATACAATTACAGGCGCCATCACCAAAATAAAAACGGATCCTGCGAACATTTTCTGCGTGAACTAACTGTTAGGGGAGGAATTTTGAAAAATCCTTCCTTAGCGGATGCCTACGTTGTAAAAGGTACCTACTGTCAAAATTTCAAGTTTCTAATCCCAGTGGTTTAGGCTGTGCGTTGATAAGCCAGTCAGTCAGTTTCTCCTTTTAAATATACAGACTAGCACTTAACCCGCGACTTCGTCCACGTGAATTTTCATACAAACTTCCATCCCCTATTTTACCCCCTTAGGGTTAGAATTTCCAACAATCCTTTCTTTGTGAATGGCTACGTCACAAAAGGAACATACTGTCTAATCATTAGTCAGTCAGGACAAGTAATGAATGATATATAACATAACCTCACTCCTTTTATTCCCCGAAGTGTACGGCAGAGGTGTTTTTAGTACACCCTCGTTTCGCCAGTTATGTTTAAGTCCCATGTAATAGGGGGCGAGCCTATTGCAATTAACCAGGCACAAATCCAGACTCCGGGCTGCTACTGAGAAATTCCTAATAGAAAAACCCAATAACACTTTGCCCGACCTAGGGATCAAACCCCTATGCTCAGCAGTCGCGCTTGCGATCACTAGACCAACAAGGCATACATCTATAGATAAATAAAGAAAACATTACTATACCTACGTCTAGATGAATGGTGCAACACACTATCCAGACCTATCCCACCTGTACGGCAGTTCAGAAGAGAAGCTGTTATCTTTGCGAGCAGCAGGCGGGCTGCTAAATACCTTTAACGATTATGGAAGACAGCTGCCACCTCTCACGGAGAGGAAGGAGTGTATGACAGTGAAGGAAGGAGCTGCTTGCTTTGAATCAGGTATTGCATTGACTTATCACTTTTAAATCAACTGCTCTGTATAGAAGCTGTTAGCGGCTAATATTTTAAGGGAGGGTGTTGAATTCCAGTATAATGAGGAGTATTATCTGATAAAGTCACAGTGAAATTACATTAAGTGATGTAATAGTTATTTAATGATTAAGATCTGAGATACTTTGTGGAGGAGGGATGAAGCACATGTGGCTAAGAGAGCGATGAATATGAATGTTGATGGATGGAGGGGGAGACGGAGACCAAAGAAAAGATGGGTGGATTGTGTGATGGATATGAAAGATAAGGGAGTAAATGATAATGAGACTGCTGATAGAGAAGAATGGAAGAGGAAAACATATTGCGCCGACCCTAAGTAACTTGGGACCAGGGCAAGAAGATGATGATGAAGATCTGAGATACTTTGTGGCAATATTTCTGAAAGTGTTTCTGGACGGTGTTGAAATTCATCATTATCATGACTTTCGTAAGTGATATTTGTGTTTATGGATGTAGACGGTTATACTTACGTATGCATTGGACTTGACCGCAGCCCTTATCCAAGTTCAGCTCGCGACATCGGTAAGAAGCACACGACCCCTAATATTTTATATTTGGATTCATTTTCATATTTTTTCTTCCTTTCTTTCCAGGTGACAACCACGGCAACCAGATCATTTCGCTAACAGTCCTCCACACTATCTTTACTAGGGAGCACAATCGTTTAGCTCGGGCGCTGACTACTCTGAACCCTGGGTGGGATGAAGATACAGTGTTCTGGGAGGCAAGGAGGATATCACAGGCTGTGTTCCAGCACATCATTTATAATGAATGGCTACCTTTACTTTTAGGTGAGTTCTACAATAAGTATTGATTGATATGTTCTGTGGAATAAGATTTGTAAATTATTGAATTACTTTAAGAGAAGGCAAGTTCGTCAATGGCGATTTAATTTTCATCTCGTTAGACTTCTAATTGGAGACTATACTTGAAACTAACAATCCTAGAACTACTTAAGCTAGTCGAAACTGGTTTGTTTTGCTTTCCTTGAATTTTATTCAAGAAGATGTTTCTGTTGTGCTTGTGATGTTTCTGTCCCTTGTCATAAAATATCAAAAAGATGGTTGAAGCATTTATTCAATCAAAGTAACAAAGAAATTATCCTAATATATACAATATAAATCTAAACTAGTAACTATAATAGAAATCTAGGGTAAAAACTAAATATAAATACAAAATAATTAAAAAGTGCACTCAGGCGAAAAATAAATCCTCTACATCACTCTCATTTGGAAGCGTGTCCAGAGGACTGGCAGTTGCCACGTTGGATGGCAACGATAATTCTTTAGCCACAGACCAATCCAGCCCTCTAGTAACGCGAACTGTCGACCACTCTTTGATAAAAGATAGCTTTTGCCGAACGTGGAGTATAATAAAATCGACGTCTTTCTAAGTCGCCATTGCAAACCTTTCCACACTTCTTTGTACATACCGTATGTCCTAAAAAACATATGAAATAAAAAAAACTGTTACAGGGCCTCAAACAATCACGACGTATGATCTCTCACCATCTGCAGGCTACTCCTCATCATACGACCCTCACGTGAACCCGTCGCTGTCAGCTGAATTTTCCGCCGCTGCAATGAGATTTGGGCATTCTGTAGTCGATGGTAGACTTGTGTAAGTTTTTGTTTAAGGTAGTAACAGTGACAATCATCTATAGATCAAAGGATATGGAGAAGAAAATATTAAAGGCCTGGTCAGACAGAGAGCGTGGCTGGGTGTGATATTCACGTGGCGTGTTGATCGCGTGCTCTTGGCGTGCGAATTACTATGACAATGTATGGAAGACGCCACACAGAAACTGCCACGCGAAATTTGGAGAGTTTGTATCTTTATGAGAAGAATTTTACTGTCGTGCCCCGAAAAGTTATCAAATATCTCATACAGATTAAGGGCTCAAACGCACTAGTGGCTGGCCGTGACGCGGCGTGCCGTTACGGTTGGCTGCAGTATACAACGGTCTGCCACAACGGCATGCCGTATTCCGGCTAACCGTATCGTCTCGGTACTGTAGCGGTCCGCCGCATTTTGTCGTCAGTGCTTCTAGAAATGTTGGACATCATGGACGTAGAAGATGTTGCTGTAGTTATTTATTTAAATTATCGTGGAAAACGTCGTCGTAAAAATAAACATCGATATTGGATACACCCTCTACTGGAGACACGACATGATAGCAAAGAGTTTAAGAACGCGGGAAGCGCTTGCGGCTAACCGCACCGAGTGCGTTGAGGGGGTGCGGTGCGCCACTACATTCAACCGGTGCGGCCCACCGCAGCTCCAAAACAACCGGAACGGTTGACGGCTGTCCGCAATACAGTGCGTTAATTTCAAGCGGTTTCATATCAAAATTGAAGTGCGCCCAACCGCAACGGCACGCCGCGTCACGGCCAGCCGCTAGTGCGTTTGAGCTCTTAGACTTCTACAAAATTATACAAATTTTCTCAATACGACTTAATCTACATATACATACCTAATACTCACGCCTTGTTCCCATGGGGGTAAGCAGAAACTATAGAATGCCACACGCTACGATCCTTTCGCTTCGTCGACATTCATACATCTTGTCATTCACGCTCGCCGGCTGACACTACGGAACTACGCCTGTACTACGCACTTGACCTTTGTGTAGAACATCACCAATAACATCGATGTATGTCCTATTAGGGCGTCCTCTACCGGCGTTTCCACTGACATCCGCCTTATAAATTTTCCTTTTGTTAATCACCGTTCACGCATTCTCTCAACATGACCAAACAGCTTAAGCACACTCCCTTTAAATTTTTGTCACTACATCAACATATTATAAGAAGATCCTACTGATCTGATAATTATACTGAAATAAATTTCACTTTCAGGATCTCTAGTCCCAAAAAGGGTGGCATATACGAGACCATATCGATCCCGGAGGTGATGTTCCAGCCGACAAGGATGCGACTCCGACACTTCTTGGACAGACTACTGATCGGATTGTCTTCGCAGCCGATGCAGACTGTGGATCCTTTTGTTACTGAAGGGGTAAGTAAGAAGATGAATTGATTTTTTGCATGGGGTTTACATTAATGTCCGGCCGGCCAAGCAGTTTACTGTGTTCCGCCGTGTGTATGTGACAGCCAGAGGGGTATAAGGGAAACCCTCTATATCTCTGCTCCTTGGATTCGTGTGCTCCATCTTAGATCATGTCTGCACTTACCATCAGGTGATACTAGGGCCAAACGCAACCACGACAAAAAATAAAAAAAGAGTTATATAAACACTTACATAAACTTTACGTGTGTCTTCTTCTTCATTTCGTGTGGTTAGTGATTAACCTGGTATCAGAATTTATGCTGCCCATGGGCCTCTGACTTGGCTTCACATGCCGTCGAGAAATATCTCTCAGGCATGCCCGTTTCCTTACGATGTTTTCCTTCACCGTTTTTAAGCAAGTGACAGTTATACAATATGAACATGAATCCGAAAAGTCAGAGGTGCGTGCCTCTGACTCTTTGGATTCATGTGTTAGTAACTTGACGGCATTCGTGCTAGGCCTAAACGAGTTAAATTGTCTTTACAAATAATGTTAAACCAATTTTAACCAATGAATTTCTTTGGTACCAGTGATAATGGCGCCATTAGTTCCGCAGTAACTGCCTCATTGGTCTAGTGGCGGCAAGCGCGACTGCTGATCCTGGTTCTGGGTTCGATCCCCAGGTCGGGCAAAGTGTTATTGGGTTTTTCCATGTGGAATTCCTCAGTAGCAGCCCGGAGTTTGGATTTGTGCTCGGTTGATGGCAATAGGCTCGCCCCCTATTATATGGGACTTAAACATAACGGCGAAATGAGGGTGTACTATAATACCCCTCTGCCCTACCCTTCAGGGAATACAGGCGTGATGTTATGTTAGTTCCTCAGTTTCCTACCCCATTGCTATTATCAGTACGAGGTACTTAATAAATGGAGATCTAACCTCCTCTTATGATGGAATAAATATTCCTTCTCATATATCCCTTCACATCATGGATGTCATAAAATTCACATCTTTCATTTTATGTTACCAGCTCTCTCGCTACATGTTCCATGGCGGCAATCCCTACGGCGTGGATCTGGTGTCCATCAACATCCAGCGCGGCCGCGACCATGGTCTCTGCTCCTACAACCAGTACAGACGTCTTCTTGGACTTGATACGTACCCTGAGTTCGACAACTTTGCGCCCAGTGTGAGTTTTATACACCGTTTTTTGTAATACGTAATGGTGAACATTAGCAATATGGTGAACAAATGTTTGGGAAAACGTATACTTTTCCAATGTTTGTAAATATGTGAGCACAGATACATGGGTATCTATCACATAATTAATTTGTCATTGCTTCATTTTTATTAACTCTCTTTACCTGTTGTGGTATAGTAATTTTATTTTAGGTGCATCGTCTTCACATATAATTAATGTACCTATACAAAATATTGTTATACATTTTAAATGAGTAACGGTGGTTTACATGATAGCCTTTTTTTGCATGTTTCTACAGAGACACTGAACTGCTAGAACTGCCTCGTTAGTCTAGTGGTGGCAAGCGCGACTGCTGATCTTGAGATCCTGGCTTCGATCCCCAGGTCGTGCAAAGTGTTATTGAGTTTTCCCGTGTGGTATTCCTCAGTAGCAGTCCGGAGTTTAGACTTGTGCGCGATTGATGGCAATAGATTCGCCCCCTATTACATGATGGGACTTAAACATAAGAGGCGGCGAAATGAGGGTGTTACTATACACCGCTGCCCAACCCTTCGGGGAGAATACAGGCGTGATGTTATTTTATGTTCCGCATAGAAAAAATGCAAATAATGGATGTGTGAGTGGATTTGAATGAAACACATAGAAATAAAAAAAAACTAGAACTATTTTAATTTATTTTCCAGGCAGCTCAACGCTTAGTCTCAGTCTACGAGCGTCCAGACGACATAGACCTCTGGGTAGGAGGGTTACTAGAAGAACCAGTAGAGGGCGGCATCGTAGGCCCTACCTTTGCCAATATCATCGGTGATCAGTTCGCTAGGCTCAAGAAGGGGGATCGGTACTTCTATGAGTACGGATCTGATGTTAACCCGGGAGGTTTTACGTCAAGTATGTTGAAATTAAGTTAAATGGTCTCTTGTCACTCTCTCACACTCTTATCCATTATTGAAATTGGGAACAACAGTAGGTCTACATCCATACATACATAAACTCACGCCTTTTTCTCTTGGGGGGAGGCAGAAACTATAGAACGCCACATGCACGATCCTTATAGCGGGTTCACACGGTCCGATTTTAGTTGACAAACAAATGTTGAAACGTTTTTGTTATTTCAATTTGATTGAAAGTCTGTTCAGACGGTTCAAATCGCATGCGTTTTAGCAGTTGATCAACTAGAATCGAATCGTGTGAACCTGGTATTTCAAACTCCTTTCGCTTCATCCACAATCATACTTCTGCATTCACTGTTTCACAAATGGCGTGTCCCATATGCCACTGCAACGAATAGAGCATAGCCCAGATTTAATTCTTTATCCTAAGTTTTTCACTGATATCAAGCCAATTTTGACTTTTCTTCTAAATATCATTATTTTAATTAATCTCTTAATTGACGCTATAATGCCCTTATGGTTTTACGGATGAAACGTCTCACAATTTATGCAATGTTACTGGCGTATAAGTTCTAATCGCAGATTCCTATAATTTACGGAGGGTTAGTGGTTGAAATCGAGACTTGTATGTTTATCAATAATGAAGCAAAGACCCCATGGCTTTACATAGTAGACCCTCCCATATGGAAGTAGCTATCACAGGTAAAATTAGCTTACGAGTTTATTTATATGGGACAAAAAATGCTACCATAGATAACCAAAACGATTCGTTTTTGTTTGTAGGAATCGGGCATAAGTCGAGTTAAGAGCACTACTGAAACGTTGAAACTTGTATCTATGTAATTATGTTTTACAGGCCAATTAGAAGAAATAAAGAAGGTGACTTTATCCCGTTTAATTTGCGACAACAACGACGGCATAGAATTGTTATCGCAGCCGCCTACAGCTTTTCTCAGAGCAGATCTGCTTGGGTGAGTATTTGCTCTTATAATAAAACAAGGCATTCTCTTCCCACGATGTACGCTACTATGTAACTATTTGTAAAAATAACAACACATTTTGACAACAGCAGCCGAAGCTTTGGTTTATCGGTAGCTCTGATATAGAGACGTCCTGTCAAGTGATCAAGCTGACATGGGAAGAGACTACCTACCTTGTTTTTTTTATTATACTATGATCGGAACAAATTACTAAAGTAAATATCTACCTATTAGTTCATTTCAGGGACTGAAAATTTTTTAACCGACTTCCAAAAAGGAGGAGGTTACTATGTTCGTCTGTATGTTTTTTTTTTTTTTTTTGTGTTTGTTCATCGATATTTTCGCCAATTGTGAACCGATTTTGATGATTATTTTTTTAATGGATAGGGTATACTTCGAAGTTGGTCCCATTTAAATTTAGTGAAGATCTGATGAAGAACTTCGGAGATAGATAATGGAACTCCTCATTGACGAACAGTACGCATATTGTGATGATGTGATTATGTTACGAGCAGCGTCTTTAGGAGGTCGACCAAGTTTTAATTAAGGCCACTAAAATGAAAAAAATAAAATCATTTTTTACAAAAAATTTAAACCACCTTCAAAAAAAAAAATACCATATAAAATTAACAGTTTCAGAAGTCGGTGCCTTCAATTTGGTTCAGCGTGGATCAGCACCGACTTCTGAAACTGTTAATTTTATATGGTAATCATTTTATTCTTTTTTGAAGTCGGGTTAAATTTTTGTAAAAAATGTTTTTTTAAATATAAGGACACCGCTTTCTTATAAAGGTTGGGCTATACCTTTATACCTACCTACCTAGCTTTTTCCCAACTGTGTTGGGGTCAGCTTCCAGTCTAACCAGATACGGCTGAATACCAGTATTTTACACGGAGCGACTGCCATCATACCTCCGCAACCCAGTTACTGGGCAATTCCGATATTTAAAGATAAGACAGGTTGGCAGACTATCCGGCTTCTGACTACCCGTAACGACTGTCATAGGTATTCGTATGACACCCGGGACCGACGGTTAAACGTGCTCTCCATAGGCCCATGGGCGGCATTAACTCCGACGCCAGGTTAGCTACTAACCACACGAAAATGAAGAAAGAACAGCATAGTATTCAGTGTAGCAGGAATGGTGTGTTCGTTCGGATATAAGTAACCGGGACAGCGGGGCCATCAAAATAAAGGATGATATACACGAGGATAGTTTCTCGAAGCGAGAGTGAGACTCGTTGTGTCTTTCTGTACGATGAAAACAGAGATAGCATGAGACTCGCTTCGAGAAACTATCTCCGTGTAATGTTCTTCCTAGCTTTTTCCCAACTATGTTGGGGTCAGCTTCTAGTCTAACGAGATGCGGCTGAATACCAGTATTTTGCACGGAGCGACTGCCATCAGACCTCCGCATCCCATTTACTGGGCATGCCGATATCCTAAGGTTAGACCAGTTGTCAAACTTTCGGGCTTCTGACTTCCCGCAAAGACAATACAATACTCTTTATTGTACACAAAACAAACAAGAAACATTACTATAAAAATAGAGATGTACAATGGGCGGTCTTATCGCACTAGGCGATTTCTTCCAGACAACCTTTGGATAGACATGAAGTGCAAGAAAAAAAGAGAGAGGTAGTTCTCAGTGTAACAATTAATGAGGAGACATTAAATTATGTGCTATAAATAAACCTAAAACACAAATAAATAAATATTATATACAATAAATATGAAATAAATATATATAGTGTAATGTGTATGTAACACATAATATAAACAGACAATAAATAACTATACGTATAGATGCAAACTTAACTATATTGATAGGTAGTGATCCTTGACGAGTCTTTTGAAAGACTGTGGTAGATGTGGATGAACGAGGGATGGTGTTCCTCCAACGAAAAGGATTCTCCAACTAGGCGGGTCTTATGCTTGGCGGGCTACTATCGCCGTGTAAATGAGTCTTAAACATGCGTTCCAACGGTTTTAAAACTTTTTAACAAAAATAAAACCGTCTTCAAATTGTCTATCTCCGAAGTTCTTCATCAGATCTTCACCAATTTTAAATGGGACCACTTCGAAAGAATACTCTTTCAAAAAAAAAGAACCATTAAAATCGGTTCACAATTTGCAAAGATATCGCGGAACAAACACACAAAAAAAACAGTCGAATTGAGAACCTCCTCGTTTTTTTGGAAGTTGGTTAAAAATTATTATTATCGTTTACAGGAATGAACCAGTGCCATGTGATAGTCCCAGCATACTTTCTATGGATTTGAACAAGTTTAAAGAAAGTTAAATCTTATCTCTAAATAATAAATTATAAAGTTAAATTTTAATGTTCTATGATTATTTTTCTATAATAGTGGAACTCTCATCTAATTTCAAAACTATTTTGTGTAAGAAACTGGTGTTTTTTGTAACTGGTAGGTACTTAAAAATTGTAATAGATTTAGAATAGAATCTGATCGATGATTGTAATGAAACAGATTCATAGGAATTATTAAAAAAACTAACTAGTAAAAAAAAATTATGTATTATAAAAAAAAATGTAATAAAAATTTCGTAAAAGATGTTTTATTATTAGGACTCTGTAATCTGTGTTAGAAGACGGTCATTTACGGTTTCTTGGGTACCTATATAATAATCAGGTAAATATTATTAATATTTTATTATACATAGATAATTATAATTATTGTTTCGTATCAATTCACGTTCATATGAGAAAAAAAATGTCTCAAAACAAAATGGATTGCATTTTCTTTTGAAACGAATTTATCTCATAATAATCTATACATGTTACATTAATAATATAATAGTACAACGTTTTTTTTCTATTATCACAACAGGGTGTGCATAAATGCCTGTTTTTAATATTTTTTGTACTAAATTGAAATTCATTACCATTACTTTTTTATCCGTATTTTTTTAGTTTTTCTTGTTTTTTTTTTCTTCCTTCTTGTTACTTCAATTATAGTCTTAATAAGAAAATTGACTGTGTCTACGAGCTCTCTTAACAATTGATCTAAATTGTCCACATCGATTAGCTAATTGTTTTCTGCACTGTACGATCCAAATTAATTTTACAATCAAATGATTCTGTTGCAAAAACGAACTTTATATTTACTGTTTTTCAACATTTTTATAATGCATGTTTTTTTATTCTTTTTGTGACAAAATCAACAATTTGTAAATAAGACTTGTGATTTTTTCGTAAACTGATTTTTTGTAGATAAGATATTTTTGATGTGGTTTTACTTTTTTTTATCTGATTATTTTTAGTTCTAGCTTCTCATTGGTGCCCGAACAGTGGGAATCTAAAGCTGGTTGGGACATCAGGAATGTCGTATCTATACTTAATGGTACTTTAAGTGATTATGGTTGAGGAAGTGGTCAGGTGCAAAACATTAATGTCTTGTGGTAAAGAGAGCTTTATTACGCAATTTGAGCTTTAATGCTGACATAACTTAGTAAAAAATAAGTAACAATAATGTATTTTATCTTTGCAATAATCTTTTTCATTTATTTCTTTTACTTTTGTATTTTTTTTCTTAATGTTATTGGATTTCCATTTATATTTCGTTAAGGAAAGTACCTGATTGGGTGGTTTTTTCGGTAAAAAATCTATAAATCGGGGGCCCAATTCTGCTGGATATTGTGATAATAGAAAAAAAGCATAATTGAAATTGTGTTTTGAACTGCATATCGCAAACTAACTTTCAAATATTAAAATGAGTACAAGTGATTTCAATTAAATGTAAATTGATTTTTTTAATATAAAATATAATTTATTCAAGATGATGATTAAATAAGATATTGGTCGAAATATACCTACCAGTGATAACTTTTGGGAAGACAGTGTCCCACTCTGTAACGGGTTTCTCATACTTTGCAAAGTATAAAACATTTTATTTTAGATAGGTACTTAATCATTTTACAAACGATATTAGAATTAAGCGAACATGTTACCATGTAAATTAGATGGGAGTTCGAGTACTCGAAAACAAAGAAAAAATAGCAATAAGGCTTGAAGTCGCAGATGCAATTTTACACCACAGAATTACCATTCTATTTATGGATGAATAAACTTGTGTAATGGATTAATAAATGTGTATGCAATTTTAAAATGTGTATGTTTTAAGAATTGTGACTTTTTAAATAGCAAAAGCGGTGTAAGTGGTGGCAAGATAAGATATTTAAAAACAATGTTTAATTAAATGTAAAGATTAAGTTAAACTGTAAAATAAATTTCATTAATAATCAAAATAGATATAAAATGAACACTGATTTTGTAAATGAGTAAAATTGTATAGCTTTGATTTTCAATGATAATAATCTGCATGAATAACTTAATTTTTTTTAAATAAAAATGTTTGATTTGTTTTTGTACATAGTACCTATTGATTGAGTTCGGCTGATTTATCAATCATACAATCATTTAAAATTATTATAACATATACTTAGTTCATAATTTTGTACACTAAAATTAATGAAATCATTATACAGAGGGTTATAAAAATATTTAGTATTACAAATTGTTCTAGTTTTCTTGATCATTTTGAATATCAAAACCAGAAAAAAAACTGCATCGTTTGAACTTAAAAAAAAAAACTAGTTATTTTTGTAACAACCTGTATCTATAAAGGAGCTCCTGTAATATAATAAAAATCGATTATAATATTAAAACACTCAAATAAATACATGAACACTAATAGTATTCTTGTTTTAATTGTACGAGTCCATTAACAGTTATGCCTGCTCCACACTCTCGCCGAGACAGTCCGAGACTTAGATCCCGTCCTTCGCTATTTGATGTTAGAAGTAAAGAAAAACAGATAACATCTCGGTTTGTCTCGGCGAGAATATGGAGCAGGCATTATGCTTCTACTAACCTAAAAATCGATGGAAAAATATTTACCTACTTCCAGGATACTATCTACTCTTATTCACAATAATTATCATTCTATAACCTCATCATCATCATACTTATCAACCTACATCAGTCCACTGCTGGACATAGGCCTCTCCTAAAGCACCCCACTGAGCCCGATCTTCGGCTCTCTTTCTCCAGTCGCTGCCGGCTAACCTACGTATATCGTCGCTCCACCTAGTCGCAGAACGTCCTACACTACGTTTGCCGATTCGCGGTCTCCGCTCTAGAACTCGTCTACCCCAACCGTTATCGGTTCTGCGGCATTCTATAACCTATATCGATACATTTGAATTGAGAATCGTTACGTGTAGGTACGATTGTACATATTTGTCATTTAGAATGCAAAATCATCCAATATAATAGTAATAATGTTCGTCTGAGTTATGGAAGATATAAAGTAAAAACTATTGAACCGATTTTATTAATTCAAAAATCATATACTTAGTTTATAATCCCCGAAGGAGTAAGCAGAGGTGTTCTCCTATAACAGGAGTCTGTACACCCACGTTTCGCCTCTTGTTATTGGTCCCATGTCATAGGTGGCTAGCCTATTGCCATTTCTCAGGCACAATTATGATGCTAGGCGTCTCTTACGACTCGCTTATGGGGCAACGTAGGGGAATTGTATTCATAATCCGTCCTCCCACGGACTACAATAAACACATTTATTTTATTTTGTTACCGAAAAAAATACGAGCCAACCCTAAGGTTTCTTTGCAGGATTACTTCGAATTAACTGGCGAAACTTATCAGGTTACAAAGAATCATTAATATAACATAGCTAGCCCATTACTGGGAACTGCTGGGCACGGGCCTCTTCTCAGAATAAGAAGGGTTTAGGCGTTAGTCCACCACGGGCTTGTGGCTAAATAACAACCGCGCCGATCGTACGATTTGCAAGGTTAAGCTGCGCTTGCCGCGGTCAGTCCGTGGATGGGTGACCATTTGTTACACATCGAGACCCCTCCGTGCCTCGAAGAGCACGTTAAGCCCTCGGTTCCGGGTGTCATACGAATACCTATGACAGTCGTTACGGGTAGTCAGAAGCCCGAAACTCTGACAAACGGTTTAACCTTAGGATACCGGCATTGCCCAGTTACTGGGTTGCGGAGGTCTGATGGCAGTCGCTCCGTGTAAAATACTGGTATTCAGCCGCATCTGGTTAGACTGGAAACTGACCCCAAGATAATTGGGAAAAGGCTAAGAGAGGCGTTAGTCCACCACGCTGGCCTGGTGTGGGTTGGCAGACTACACACACTATCGAGAATTTTATGGAGCCCTCTCAAGTGTGCAGGTTTCCTAACGATGTTTTCCCGTTCAAATTAAAATATACCTACCTAAACTTTATATTCAATCACTAGCGGCCCGTCCCGGCTTCGCACGGGTGGTCATTTTTCCCGTTTTTGCAACATTTTTCATTTATGCTCCTCTCCTATTGGTCGTAGCGTGATGTTATATAGCTTATAACCTTCCTCAATAAATGGAATATCCAACACAAAAATATTTTTTCAATTCCAACCAGTAGTTCCTGAGATTAGCGCGTTCAAACAAACAAACAAACTCTTCAGCTTTATAATATTAGTATAGATAATAAAATAAAATAAATAATTCAATTTAATAGTCTAATAATCAAGGTTGTCACTCGACTTTTCTATACCGTCCAACAAAGGGCATGAAGTTTCGATAAAAGCTAGATAAAATTTAACTTTATTGCATATTAAGCTTAACTTGTTATAGCCCACCTTAATGATTTATATCAAAAGCTAGTTTTTGTTAGACTTTCACCTCGTTGACACCCTTGAACGTGAGTGGTTATGTCCGACGGTGATATGACTATATGTATAGTAGATGAATAACAGTAGTACAAATGAAAGTACACTTGAAAGTAAGTTTTTTTTAGGTTATTTACATGTTGGTAAGAATAAACAAGGTAAAAAAAAACTACGTTTCAAAGAACGTCGGCCACGGTCCATACATGCTATGACCTGACTATAAAGTATCGCGACCTTTGATGGGATATGGTTTAATTGGTTCACCTACTTATAATAATCCATGCTTTAAAGAAAATATTTTTTTAAGAAGCGGATGAAAATATTTATTTGTTCTTATGGAGGTTGGAATTTGACAAGTCGGAAACTAGACAACCACAACTACAATCATGCTCATCATTGTTAGTTACGTGTTCTGTGTCACCCACAGTCCCACGTCTGTGCGAAAATAATAAACATTGACAGTTTTTCTTGATGAAAAGAATTATTTCAGACTTAGTGTTTGGCCATACCTATTCAATTTACTGCGCGGGAGAAGCTTTGATAGCTACCGGGATGTCAATATGTCATACGTTTCGTTCCATCTATTGGAGGCATTAAATTTATTTGATAATTTGGCCCAGTAATTGATCTATTTGTTATTAACCATTAAATAACAACATTGTAAGAATAAAAACGACACAATCAACATAATCTATAATGTCTAAAGAAAAACTGGTATTTTAAAAATCGTAAACGCTTGAATGCTGGTGCTAAAACTAAACGTGTACCCAGTACACGATGAAACGTATTAAGGTGTGTTCAAAATTAGTAAAAATGTCGTAAAAAAGTAAGGTTTTTTTAAAAATATCAATATTTTATTCCGGCTTTTAATAAATAATTGAATAGTTGTAAATTAATGCTCCATTAATTGACTATTTTTTGACGTATAACTCGTTACGGGTCTTATGCAAATTTGGTCAGGTCAATTATGGCCGTTGTTCTTTAAGATGTATATAAAATAAAAAATAAAAACGCTCTCGCGCTACAGGGCTATTCGTAGTGCGAGCAATGTTTTTTTTTTTAATAAAAATAATAAAAAAAAAATTTGCACCCTGTATACTTCCAACAATCAGTGATAGGCTAGCGGTTGAACGATTGCCTTCCATGCAGGAGGGTTTGAGTTCGATCACATCTGACTTTTCAAATTCATGTGCGGATCAGAATTTGATTATCACCTGCGTTAATGGTAAAGGAAAAACATCGTGTGGGAACCTGCATACCTGAGAGGGCTCCATAAAGTTCTCGATGGTGTGTGTAGTCTGCCAACCCGCACCAGGACAGAGTGGTGGACTAAGACTTAAACCGTTCTCATTCTGAAAATAGACCCGTGCCCAGTGGTGGGACGGTAATGGTTATGTATACTTCCAACATAAGTTTACATCAGCGGTAATTAGCACAGCGGTGTTTCACTTCTAAAGCGCTAAATCCAATACAAAGTTAACTTGCGCAAGTTATAAAAAAACATTTCCAGACCCTTTTCTTTTTCTATTCGACTGCTTGTAGATGGTCTTGCGGACCGTTTCTACGTATAACGTAACCGGGCAGTTATTGGCGAGACCTGAAGGGTCTCCAACCAATGGCGTCGAGAGTAAAATACTTAACCTAAGCTAAATACTATTACTACTGCTAACATCATGACTAGCTAGCAACAACAGCATTAAGGGCGACCCCTAGTGGGAATTCGAACCTCGGCTTAGGGCGTTGCTTACGAGAGGACTGGGAGGGAGACAGCTTGATGAGGGCTGAATTATCGGTGTGACAGCGGAGTCAGAAAAGACGACCGGCTCCGCGGCTGCGGCGGGTGAGCACGGTGGATCAGGGACGGCGGCGGTGGGACGTTGCGATGGGTCTTCCAGACCCGTTACTGTGCTCCGCTTATAAGGTACTTCCCACGGAGACATTTTCGCCTCTCTCTACATGGCCGTCTTCCATCAACCTGTACTTCGGCAGTTCTACTCCATATTGGCCTATCTTTATGATCATTAACACGACGCATAACACATACAAAGGACGTAGGTACATACCTAGGTATCAATTAAGTGTTTGCTCTTTCTCCACCAATTAGAAAATTGAAACACGTGGCTCCAAGAGTTTGCTTTTAATAGAATCAATATCTGCAGTTAATTTTTATTGCAATCTATCAAAGATTAAGAAATTTATAGGTACCTACTTATTCTATGGTAGGTTATCAATTTAAAAATAATTTCATTGAAATACCTACGAGTTAGATTCGCCATATATGATATATCATTTACGTAAGCGCACATGCAAGGGTAGATTCACGAAGAGGGGGGCACGCGCAAGGCTAAGATGTTGCACAGTTAGCTGGATTAGGCTCAGTACAGTTCAGCGATATATTTTTTTTATAAAAGGTAAACAGACCTTCGATCGTTTTATTTCACGCGTGATGTCGAGTCACAGTGAATTGTATCGAAAAATCCCCGGCCTGTGGCCAGTGATTTGTGGCTGTAGCGAGTGGCCTGTGTGTGGATGGCCTTATCTATACTAATATTATAAAACTGAAGAGTTTGTTTGAACGCGCTAATTTCAGGAACTACTGATAGGAATTGAAAAAATATTTTTGTGTTGGATAGTCCATTTATCGAGGAAGGTTATAGGCTATATAAAATCACGCTACGACCAATAGGAGCGGAGCATAAATGAAAAAAAATGCAAAAACGGGAAAAATGTCCACCCGTGCGAAGCCGGGACGGGCCGCTAGTTCGATATAAACCACAGACAAAACAAAAGAGGAGATAAATAATAATAGACATCTACAACAATTCAAAAAAATAATATGTAGCAATGATTACGCGATGCATCGACCCCCGGTTTACTACCCACAAAAACATTTAATTTCCCTATTTGCCATCAGATTCTGGTAGACCTATAACAAATATTATCATACCCTGGCAAATCTTCGCTTTTTTTATGTAACAAATAAACTCACATAAGAGTAACAAATAGAAAAATATGCCTTCTAGGATTGCCATAGCAGTTAAAGGCTGACCAGTCCCGACAGACAGTACCCGTTCACGAGCATGACGTGCACATCCGCATCGGTCAGCTCAACCATATTGTAGGGAACCCAACGACCGGATAAACAACGCCACCACCAGCAAGACATTTAAGTGATTATGACAGACTCATACTACCAGACAATAGGCAGTAATATGATATGATTGTAAGTGTATCATTAATAGCTGCATGAATGAAGCGAACTGTTGTTTTTTTTCAACAATGTCATGGGCACTGCTACCTTGAATGAGTCCGTTACGCATGCAGACAGATTCCGTAAATAACTCGCCATGTTAAACTTTAATTTCATTCATTTAAAAACGCATGGCAACAATCATTTTGACAGGCCCCTTAGCCTGTCATCTTCAGTTACAAGTAACAATCGCAGCATGCATCAGCTTCCTTCAGAATATTATTAAATCAGTACTAAATTATTGCTGTACGCAACGTAAAAAGTACAAGAGGTACGATTTGAGAATTGAATTAAGGTCTTAACAGACGAACGGTTTATATCGCAGCGTTTTATTTTTATAAGTATGAGATATTTGGGAGGTTATGATTTTGAAGACTATGTACAAAAAAATTGGAAGTGAGCCAAGGGCGTAGCCAGGATTTAGTTCTGGGGGGGGGGGGGGGGCAAGGGAAAACTGATAATGTCATCACCGGAAAGCCAATTTAATAATTTTTTTGGATAATTTTTTCTGCGTCCATTAGTTCATTAGTTGGGATATCGTATTTTATTCAATTATCTTACGAAATCCCAATTAAACGACGCAGAAAAAAATCCAATCCAACGATATAATATTTTAGCCAAAATGGCGCTTAAGTAGTATTGGGTTTCCGATGACGATATTCATGCTACAAAAACGTTTATTAATGTAAAAAAAGCCGAGTGTAAAACATGTAAAGCGAATAAATGTCTGAATTGAAAAAATGTTTAAAATTATTTACTCTTCGGTTCGGGAGCATTCCGACTGAGCCTAAGAACCAGACCCTGCTAGGGGGAGAGGGTGATAGCTTTCCCACCTTGCCTATAGGCTACGACCTTGAAGTGAGCATTGATATAATATGTACTTACGTACTAGATGCGCTGTTTAGAAGAACAACATGGTATCAACGAGTTGTGGTTCCGGAACCACAGTGCCATAGAACTTGACCGCTGTCTAGCGGTAGTTTGAACTTTATTGCGTCACTGTATTTGGCACATGTTCTCTATACGAGATAGCGCGTCTATTTATTTCAACGTCGTTGGAGAGAACCAATCTCTGCCCACAACTACACCACACCACAAAAAAAGGAATTAACCTTCATACACCACAAAGGTACCAGAAGGGAGGGGATCGTAGCTAATTACAAACCGCGTGGATCATACGATTTGCGAGGTTAAGCTGCGCTCGCCGCGGCCAGTCCGTGGATGAGTGACCGATCGTTACACATCGAGACCCCTCCGTGCCTCGGAGAGCACGTTAAATAGTCGGGTGTCATACGAATACCTACCTATGGCAGTCGTTACGGGAAGTCAGAAGTCCGAAAGTCAGACAACTGGTCTAACCTTAGGATATTGGCATTACCCAGGAATTAGGTTGTGGAGGTCTGATGGTAGTCGCTTCGTGTAAAATACTGGTATTCAGCCGCATCTGGTTAGACTGGAAGCTAACCCCAACACATGTAGTTGGGAAAAAGCTAGGCAGAACATAGTGCACAAAGCAAAGGTACCATAGAGACTTAATTAACGGACATTCCTAAGATAAGCACCCAGAAAGCAGTAAGGGGCCACTCAAGTATTACGTAAGCACGAAAGGGGGGTGAGGGGGTATTTGCTTAGCTACTTTTGATGACATGGGGGACGGGGGTGTCTAGATGATGATTACGTCAGCAATTTTTATTTATTTACTTCTTTTTCTAGACTTAAAAACTGCTGCTCATGAATAACAATAAAGAAATCTGATCAGTTTTAATAAAATATATACCAATGTTTACGTAAGCATAGGAGGGGGGGGTAAAAGCTTTGCTTACTTTTGCTGACAAGGGGGAGTGGTGGGTCAAAAATTACTAAAATCCTGCTTACGTAATACTTGAGGGCCCCTAACAATCAGACAATTACTGCTAATTACTTATTTCAAAGTTCATAAAAGTTATGAGGTGTACAGAATACTGTTTCAATTTAAGTTAGCATCTTTTGCAATGAGAAATTGATTAAAATCTCCACCCTGGACTGTAAATTATACCTGTTTGCAGCATGTAGGTACAGTTTTGAGAATTGTGTGTAAAGGTTGTTACAGACGAACGACGCGGATCGCGGCGTTTTTTTTTTTATACATAACATCACGCCTGTATTCCTCGAAGGGTTGGGCATAGGTGTATAGTAACACCCTGATTCCACCGTTATGTTTAAGTCCCATGTAATAGGGGGCGAGCCTATTGCCATCGACTGGGCACAAATCCAAACTCCGGGCTGCTACTGTGGGTGTCCATACGGAAAAACCCAATAACAGTTTGCCCGAGCTGGGGATCGAACCCAGGACCTCACGATCAGCGGTCACGTTTGCCACCACTTAACCAACGAGGCAGTTTTTTTTGATAATATGTAGGTAGTTTTTTATTTGAAATGTATGCAAGTAGTAGAAGTTACCAGAAAAATGAGAAAATGAAATGAATCAATAAAAAAAACTGTATTGGAGATTTGATACGTCTTATAATTTTTTGATTACACGATTGGTACAGTGACTAAGGGGTTCTCTCGTGGGTTCGATTCCCGCACGGAACAAATATTTGTATGACCTACTACAGATAATTATTCCAGGTCTAGGCGTTTGTGCATGTGGAGATTTATCTCTGTAAACGCACCCACGATACAGGAGGCATCTTAGAGAGGGAAATTCTTCATTAAAAAAAACTGTTTTATTTTTAATTGATAATAATTAATAATATTGCCTGCTGATAATATTTTTAATAGATACCTACCTTACATTTTAACATACTAGGTTTA
Source organism: Amphipyra berbera (assembly GCA_910594945.2). Taxonomy (NCBI): domain Eukaryota; kingdom Metazoa; phylum Arthropoda; class Insecta; order Lepidoptera; family Noctuidae; genus Amphipyra; species Amphipyra berbera. The sequence continues at coordinate 13,825,930 of OU343128.1, read as the reverse complement.
TGTAGGGGGGCGTTCAAGTATTGCGTAAGCAGAATTTTGTTAATTTTTGACCCTCCCCTCCCCCTTGTCAGCAAAAGTAAGCAAAGCTCTTACCCCCCCTCCTATGCTTACGTAAACATTGATATATATATATTTTTAATCGGTTCAGATTTCTTTATTGTTATTCATGAGCAGCAGTTTTTAAGTCTAGAAAAATAAGTAAATAAATAAATATTGCCGACGTAATCACCATCCAGACCGTCGTCTCCCATATCATCAAAAATAAGTTAACCAATGACCCCCCCATCCCCCCTTGGTGCTTACGTAATACTTGAATGGCCCCTAAATAACTTTACTAATAATAATCGTTTTCACTAGGTAGTGTACTTGAACTTGATATGAACTCGCGACCTCTCGAGCGGTCATTGTCATTGCCAATGTGCTATTGTGACTTTTATATTCGGGCACATGATTTAGGTACATATAATATAAAATGTAGTGCGTATCGTGCCCAATGCTTATTGGCTGGACTGTGATGAAGATTCAATCAAATTGAGATTATAATTACTAGCGGCCCGTCTCGGCTTCGCACGGGTGGACATTTTTCCCGTTTTTGCAACACTTTTCATTAATGCTCCGCTCCTATTGGTCGTAGCGTGATGTTATATAGCCTATAACCTTCCTCGATAAATGGACTATCCGACACAAAAATATTTTTTCAATTCCAACCAGTAGTTCCTGAAATTAGCGCGTTCAAACAAACAAACAAACTCTTCAGCTTTATAATATTAGTATAGATGTTATGAAACATTAATTTGATTGCCGTTACAATTTGTTTTGCGACTTACTATTCTGTTGTTTGATTGATTAACCAATCAATGCAAAAGCATAATAGGATTTTCAATCATTTTTTGCCTAGCTTTTTTCCCAACTATGTTGGGGTCAGCTTCCAGTCTAACCAGATGCGGCTGAATACCAGTATTTTACACGGAGCGACTGCCATTAGACTTCCGCAACCTAGTTACTGAGCAATGCCGATATCCTAAGGTTAGACTGGTTGTCAGTCTTTCGAGCTTCTGACCACCTGTAATGACTGTCATAGGTATTCGTATGACACCCGAGACTGACGTTTTAACGTGATCTCCTAGACACGGTCACCCATCCAAAAATTGACCGGAGCAAGTGATGCTTAACCTCGCAGTTCGCACGAACCGCGTGGTTGTTAAGTAGCCACGAGCCACCTCTACAATGTTTGAAAATCAAACAAACCTGCCGTTATGCAGTAGAATTATAGGTACATAACATAACATCACGCCTGTATTCCCCGAAGGGTTGGGCAGAGGTATATAGTAACACCCTCATTTCACCGTTATGTTTAAGTCCCATGTAATAGAGGGCGAGCGTATTGCCATCAACCGGGCACAAATCCAAACTCCGGGCTGCTACTGAGGAATTCCACACGGAAAAACCCAATAACACTGCCTGTCCTGGAAATTGCACCCAGGACCTCACGATCAGCAGTCGTGCTTACCACCACTAGACCAGCGAGGCAGTTTGGAATTATACATAGACATTTATACAAGGTTAGTTGGAAAGGGGATATTAAGCCGCGTACTATTTTAAAGCAAGTGTTAAAATTTCTAAATTCGATAATTTTTATTTGCATGCAACAAGATTTTTATTTTAGTTTTTTCAAAAAAAAAACATACCTGCCTTAGTTATGAAATCAGTAAATTAAATTTCTAATCCGTGACCCCAAATATGACCTAAATTGTAAACACAGCTAGTCATAGCTATGGGCAGATAGATTTTAGCATATTTTTTACGAAATCTTTGAAAAGCTATTTCTCTTAAACTATCGAGTTTTGGGGAAAGTTGTAAAACAAAAGTTATCCCTTATTATGGGTACTTTAACACCCTTTCAGCTTAGTACCCCCTTTCCGACTAACCTTGTATACATTACATTCAAACCATTCGTATTGGTAAACACTTACCTAATACAATTGGTTGTAGAACGTATCAAGTACTTAGGTACATAGAAAGTGACTGGAACCGTGCGAGACCACTCGACCGATTTGACGAATTCTTTAAGTTATTGTCAAAGTGCTTATTGACATAATAACTGCTTAACAAAGCCGTTCAAACAGTATGAATAATTTAAACAAAGTATAAATCATTCGTCGGTGAGTAATAATTTAAATATTATAGCAAACATTTTATAAAAACAGTGTGGAAGAATGTATGAAGGGAGGTACTTAAAGTACGAGTAACTACTGCTGAAAAGGATAAACAAGGTGTCAACTAATTCTTATTGTATAATTATCACTTGCTTAAAAACGGTGAAGGACAACATCGTGAGGAAACCGGCATGCCTGAGAGATATTTCTCGACGGCATGTGAAGCCAAGTCAGAGGCCAATGGGCGGCATACACTCTGACACCAGGTTAGTCACTAACCACATTAAAAGAAGAAGAACGAATTCGTGTAATTCCTTTAAAACTCATGATTTATTTCTGGTATTAATTATATCGGGTGTAAAAATACCCTTAACGAAGCCGAGAGCCACGTATTCTTCCCATCATTACGAAGATTTTTTGGTATTGGGCCATACCTGGGAACCGACTGGTTATGGAGATATTGAAGGTTAAAGTCACCACATGTTTGTACGTTTTTCACGAAAACAAAGTTTAAATGTTATTACTAAACATTCTTCTTTACAAACATTATCAACATTTTTGAAATGTAGGCACAGTCTGCAGCGCGCGCTTACATTGCGCGCTACAATTAAAAGCTGTTTTTTAATACCAAAAAATAAAAGTCGTTTCCCAGCAATTATTTTTGCTGTATGTTATTTAGTTTTATGTACAGTATGCGTAGACTTCGGCTTCGTTAAGGCTATTTTTACACCCAGTAGATTAACCCTACACGGGATTATGTTTGATTAAAAATAAAATACATTATTTCTTTTTTGTCTTGGGATAGTGATTTTATCTAAACTATCTGATAAGGTAAGGATAAAAAATACTTGATAGAACATTTCAATGTTACTTATAGATGTTTGGAAGTTCGGCGTTACAACTGGCACGCACGAACAGCGCGATTTCGCTCCGCGCAGTCAGGTAAATCGGGGCGCCAAACTTACACACGTCAAGAAGAAAATGCTTTTTTTTTTCTTTATATTATATCCCATTTAGGTTCAGTCTGTGTCACCGGTAGACCAAGAGGTTTGAAGGAATTACCCGAATTCATATACACCGGAACGAGGAACATGTCGTGGGGAAAGTTTTGAGTATGAATGTGGATGGTTAAGAGAGTAGAGGAAGACCAAAGAAACGATGGATGGATAGTGTGAAAGATGATATGGCTAGAAAGGGGGTGACTACTGAGATGACGCGTAATAGAGATGTATGGAAGAAGAAGAAATACTGCGCCGACCACAAATAAGTTGGGATAAGGGTAAGAGGATGGTGATTTATACCCTGTACACAGCATACAGCATGACTGGATCGTCGCTTTACATCTAAAAACCGGCCAAGTGCGAGTCGGACTCGCGCACGAAGGGTTCCGTAGCATTATCTATAAAAACGGCAAAAAAAACACGTTTGTTGTATTTGTGCCCCCTTAAATATTTATTTTATTCTGTTTTTTAGTACCTATTTGTTGTTATAGCGGCAACAGAAATCCATCATCGTGACAGACAGACGGACAGCGGAGTCTTACTAATAGGGTCCCGTTTTACCCTTTGGGTATGGAAACCTAAAAACCATGAACTCTGCTCATCATTTTGTACAACTTTTATTACGGGACAAACTCTGAATTCGTGAATAAAAAAGCTGTTCCATATATTTTGTTAAGCAACATTGATTATTTTGTATGGAACAGCAGTTTTTTTAAAATGTAGATCTTTCCTAAAGTAATATTTCTTCAGAACGATGAGCAGAGTTCATAGTTTTTGTATGTAAAGTGACTAACCAGTCGTGCTGTATACAATAGAACATTGCAAGGCTTGTAAAAACATAAAACAATTAAAAAAACTGTCTTCTTATTCGTGTGGTTAGTGACTAATCTGGTGTCAGAGTGTATGCCGCCCATGGGCCTCCGACTTGGCTTCATATGCCGTCGAAAAATATCTCCGAAGTCCGACGGTCACACCAGTAGGCTATCACAAAGCAACACAACAAAGCTAAAACAGTACGCTATTTCAATAATAATTTCCATATTTAATTACTTACAACATAATTCTACTTGTGCACCATCCTATTTCGTATCAATGTAATAGGCAGTAAGTCAGTAGCAAGTTCAACTTAGTGGAGGCTATTTATAAAATTAGTTAACTGCGAGAAAGCTTCAGGCTATAAATAGGCGAACATCTTTTTATTATTCTAACGTTGGGGAGCATTGCCCGAGTGCCAGGGCCGTCTTCAGGTCCTCGTATTTTGGAGGGAATAGCATAATACAATACCGGGTGTAAAAATACCCTTAACGAAGCCGAGACCCACGTATTCTTCCCATCATTACGAAGATTTTTTGGTATTGGGCCATACCTGGGAACCGACTGGTTATGGAGATATTGAAGGTCAAAGTCACCATATTTTTGTACGTTTTTCACGAAAACTAAGTTTAAATGTTATTACTAAACATTCTTCTACAACAACATTATCAACATTTTTTAAATGTAGGCATAGTTTGCAGCGCGCGCTCTTCCATTGCGCGCTATAATTAAAAGCTGTTTTTAATACCAATAAATAAAAGTCGTTTCCCAGCAATTATTTTTGCTGTATGTTACTTAGTTTTATGTACAGTATGCGTAGACTTCGGCTTCGTTAAGGCTATGTTTACACCCTGTATGAAGCTCAGATTAATTCATGCTGTAGGTACATACATATATACATAAACTCACGCCTTTTTCCCATGGGGGTAGGCAGAAACTATAGAACGCCACATGTTACGACCGTTACATACTCTATTCGCTTCATCCACATTCATACATCTTGCCATACACGCACGCCGGTTGAGAGTACTACGCACCTGACCTTTTTGAAGAACATCACCAATAACATCGATGTATGTCCTTCATATAGTACGACATAACTAAGAAATCGCATCGGCAAACTTCATAATACCGATCACTGCCGGACTAAGCGACTTGAAGACAACGAATGTTTATTAGTACTGCAGTAAAATATGATCTTTACGCTGATGCAATAACTGTGAGTGGCGTTAAAATAAGCGAATTCCATTGGTTGTTCGAGCAACTTTTCATTGTGACATCTTAGTTGTATAGTACAGTAGGTACATACATGAACTCACGCCTTTTTCCATGGGGGTAGGTAGACATCCTCCTTTTTCTTCTACCATATTCATTCATAAAAGCAGTGATAGTCTAATGGTGTGACCGTCGGACTGCCAAGTTATAGGTCTCGCGTTCGAACCCAAGGCGAGCACTTCTGACTATTCTGATTCAAGTGCGTATTGTATAATTATCACTTGCATAAAAATGGTGAAGGAAAATATCGTGAGGAACCATGCCTGAGAGATATTTCTCGACGGCTTGTTAAGCCAAGTCAGAGGCCCATAGGCGGCATAAACTCTGACACCAGGTTAGTCACTAACCACACGAAAAGAAGAAGAACCACATTCATCACATCTTGTCATAGATGTACACCGGTTGAGAGTACTACGCATCTATCCTTTCTTGAAGGTACTATAACGAATATAATTTACTAGCGGCCCGTCCCGGCTTCGCACGGGTGGACATTTTTCGCGTTTTTGCAACATTTTTCATTTATGCTCCGCTCGTATTAGTCGTAGCGTGATGTTATATAGCCTATAACCTTCCTCGATTAATGGACTATCCAACACAAAAAAAAAATTTCAATTTTGACCAGTAGTTCCTGAGATTAGCGCGTCCAAACAAACAATCAAACAAGCAAACAAACTCTTCAGCTTTATAATATTAGTATAGATTGACTACACGATAGTTTAATTAGACCGATTGTTTGTATAATATTTATGTAATGCAAAATCAAATGTAAATGTTTAATGAAGCATGTACTTGTTATACTAAAGACATTTGTATAAACATTTGTTTATAAACATTGTCTGCCTTATTACAAAAGATGGTTTATATTAAGACTAATGTAAGCCCGAATTTAAAGCCCATAACTTGTATTAAAACCTGGTTTTTTGTTAGACCATATCTCGTACAGAGGGTATTCTAGAAACTAGAATATACGACGTAGATTCTACGTGTTTCCGAAATATTGTGGTAAACAATACTGACAGATTTTAATGAAAAAAGCTACGAAACATTTTTTAGAAACATTTTTGTTGTTTCAGAAACAATTTACAACTGTAACTGAAACATTTTTTTACAAGTTAATAATATGTAACTTAATTACTATGGTCCTGTCATTTGCTAATGTCCGGTTCTTATAAATAAAAACGAATCGTTTTGCTTACCAATGGTAGCGTGATTTTTTCCAAACTGCGCATATAAATTGACTCGTAAGCTATGTTTCTGTGATAGCTACTTCCATATGGGAGCGTCTACTATGCAAAGCTATGAGGTTTTTGCTTCATTATTGGTACATATACAAGAGTCTGGATTTCAACCAATAACAACAACAGTACCTACTGTGACTGAACTGTGTTGCATGGGTGGCCTGCGCCTTCGTATAAGCCTAGGCCACACGGCGAAGCTGGTACTCGGAGTCGTCACCACGATTTGTCGTGTCGTGATCGCGCCGTGGTCGTGTCGTGGTCGTGTCGTGGGCGTGCCGTGGTTATGGCGTGGAGAGTCTGTAGTGTTTTTATTTTTTCTATTCGACTGCTTGTAGATTGTCTTGTGGACAGTTTCTACGTAACCGGGCAGTTACTGGCGAGATCTGAGAGAAATAAATTGTATACGTTCATAGGTTGAATGCTAAGTGCTGTGTCTATGATGTTTTTATAAGATCTCTTTATAGAGCACGTATCTATTGTCTCTTGTCACTCCGTTGGTTTTAGTATTCTCGTTACAATAAATATTATTTTATTCAGAAATCTTGCCGTATTCTAATTTCTAACCCGATCCCAACAAGGGTCTCCAACCAATCGGGAAGAGAGTAAAATACTTAACCTAAGCTAGCTACTACTACTAACATCATGACTAGCTAGCAACAACAGCACTAAGGCCGACCCCTAATGGGACTCGGACGTCGGCTTAGAGCGTTGCTTGCGAGAGGACTGGGAGGGAGACAGCTTGATGAGGGCTGAATTAACGGTGTGACTGCGGATTCAGAAAAGACGACCGGCTCCGCGGCTGCGGCGGGTGAGCACGGTGGATCAGGGATAATCTGTAGTGTACTTCTTCTTCTTTTCGTGTGGTTAATGACTAACCTAATGTCAGATTTTATGCCGCCCATGGGCCTCTGACTTGGCGTCACATGCCGTCGAGAAATATTGTATATGTTTTCCTTCACTGTTTTTAAGCAAGTGATAATTATACAATACGCACATAAATCCGAAAAGTCAGAGGTCCTTGAAAAGGCCTTGGGTTCGAACTCGAGACCTATGACTTAGTAGTCCGACGGTCGCGTCGTGGTCGCGTCGTGGTCGTGTCGTGGTCGCGTCGTGGTCGTGTCGTGGTCGTGTCGTGATCGTGTCGCGATCTGGTCGTGGTTGTGCTGTTCTTATGCCGTGGATAGTCTGTAGTGTACTAGATACACTCAACATATACATCCATTGATGAATTCAAATCAATCCTACACGTTCGTCTATTGATGAATTCAAATCAATCCTACACGTTCTAAGAGTTCTCAAGGGTGGAAAGTTGTTTAAATCACCGACATGTTTAACACACGCATGTATGCATAAGTGGTAAAAGTCCATGCGAACCATAGACACAGATTACACGCTCATTCATATTGATAGTGAGAGGGGAAAGGATTAATGTAAATAACGAGAAGACAGCGACGAGAAAGTAGGTTGATCATGGCAGATCTACAATGAAAAAACAGATATATGTGGGACACATAACATCACGCCTGTATTCCCCGAAGGTTTGGGCAGAGGCAACGGCACGTTTTGATGACGCGTTTGTGCAGTGGCTGAGCGATCGGCTTCTGCGCTACGGGATATTTGTATAGCCTACAGATAGTTGTTCCGGGTCTGGGCGTTTGTGCATGTGAAGATTTGTGCTTGTAAATGCACCCACGCTACAGGAGAAATCCTAGTGTGGGGCAACGTTTTTATTAAAAAAAACAAGTGATCCTCATTTCGCCGTTATGTTTAAGTTATATAAGGTCCAACCAAAATATCTGGACAAACTTTTACACACTGTTCAGAACGTTTAACTAATCACATCTATGTAAAATAAAACGTGACCCAAGTGTTTTGTTTCTAACCAAAAAATAATAACGTTTTAAATTGTCTGTACTCTCTAAGAATAAACTCATCCATTTCTTATGCATCAACCGCCATTGGGGCACGCGCTAATTCCGTGCCGTATTTTACCTAAACAGCGAAGTGTAAAATGTAAAAAAGACAAAAAATAAGTTGAAAATAAAAATTGGTTAGAAAAAAGAACACTTTGATTTCGTTTTTTTGCATAGATATGTTCAGTTACACTTACTGAACACTGTGTAAAAGTTTGTCCAGGTATTTTGGTTGGACCTTATATGTAATAGGGGGCGAGCTTATTGCCACCAACCGGGCAAAAATCCAAATTCCGGGCTGCTATTGAGGAATTCCACACGGAAAACGATTGCTCGACCTGGGTATCAAACCCAGGACCTCGTGATCAGCAGTCGCGCCCACCACTAGACTAACGAGGCAGTTTGTGAGATATGTGGGACATACAGCATCTTCTTTACATAGTATAAAACAAAGTCGTTCCCGCTGTCTGTACGCTTACATCTTTTAAACTACGCAACGGATTTTAATGCGGTTTTCAGCAATAGATAGAGTGATTCAAGAGGAAGGTTTATATGTCCCATATTAGTATCTACATTGCACCCGTGCGAAACCGGGGCGGGTCACTAGTAATTCATAATCAGCCCTTTGCTGTCACAGTGTGGGCCTCGTTTCAGAATGAGAAGGGTTTAGGCCGTAGTCTACAACGCTGGCCTAAGGATCTACTCCAAAAAACGAACTATGAAGTGTCGGCTGACGGATACCATGAAAGTGTTTTGGATCCGACGATCGATTCGACTTTCACGATTTCAAATTATGTCCTTCGTTCACTTCTTCTTCTTCCTGCCCTTAAACACTAGATGGGGTCGGCATAACATGTATTTCATATCCATGTTGTTAGAGGTTTTGGCTTATTGTTTTATGACCAGCCGCCTGCCTGACATCAACCCTCCTTGGGAATACTCGTTGCGCCGTCGCGCGGGTGACCCAATGTGCTTGCTGATTATGCACTGGGTCCCAAAATGATATTTTGCTTGTCAATCTTATAGCCGACAACTAAGCAGACTTGATGCAGTATACATGAAGTTCCTCGACCCACTCATTCAGTTGTGCTAGGGACTTTAGATTTGACATTATGTCCTTCGTTGACTGTACTCCAAAATATTAATTGACACCTTGTAGTTCGTTGTTTGACAATACTTTGATCGTATATCTATACTAATATTATAAAGCTGAAGAGTTTGTTTGTTTGTTTGAACCTGCTAATCTCAGGAACTACTGGTTGGAATTGAAAAAATATTTTTGTGTTGGATAGTCCATTTATCGAGGAAGGTTATAGGCTATATAACATTACGCTATGACCAATAGCAGCGGAGCATAAATGAAAAATGTTGCAAGAACGGGAAAAATGTCTAGCCGTGCGAAGCCGGGACGGGCCGCTAGTGTATTTATAAGTTCTCTGTTTGTTGTTGTTTCGTTTTAATTCAAATCTTCATCATTCGTTTTCGGAGTAGGCTTCCTGGTGCGGGTTGGCGAACTACACACTGAGAGGTAATCCCATACAATTTGTCAATGGCATGAGCCAGTAAAGCAGGGATAGCCTAGTGGTGTGACCGTCGGACTGCCAAGTCATAGGTCTCGATTTCGAACCCAAGTCACGCACCTCTGAATCTCCAGATTCATGTGCGTATTGTATACCTAATTTTCACTTGCTTAAAAACTGTAAAGAAAAACATCGTGAGGAAACCGGCATGCCTGAGAGACTGGCGCCAGGTCAGTAACAAACCACACGAAAAAAAAAACGAAGAATGAGCCATTAAAACTAGGTGTAATTTTTTTTTAATAGGAACTAATGCGCCTTATTTACAAAACGCCACGTTTATTTCCCATATGAACCGGGCATTAATAAAGTTTTTTTTGGAACCACACATAATATCACAATGAACACTATACGGGTATTCCAATTTTGAAAGTTTCATTGTTCCGTCCATTCACTTCTTCGACTAATAAAACTTGAAATAGATACTACCGTTCTAGTTCAAAGTTATCCACCCTGGAGTCTCGCAGACGGCCCTGCTTGGCCATCAGTCCGGGCTCTGGAATGCAGCCGAGGACCAGTCCCGGTCCTAACGAATTGCCTTAGTGTCCCGCGTACAGTTTATATTTATTGACTATTACGCGGAGTATGTTTCAGATATTATGAAACTCGTTAAGATGTGTTGGGAGTTATAATATGGAAAAGTTGTAGGAAGATCTGAGAGCTGATAAAAATAATGAATAGTTCCTTATTTTTTTTTATTTTAAACGGTTTTTAATTATTTTTTTTATTTTTTTTTTATCTTGCAGTATTACATTTTTTAATTTTTTTTTATCTTCATAACATCCTCTTGGATGTCCCTCACCCGGGGTAGGCGAGGGGGTCTGCCGGATTCTTAGTGGCTAAAAACACACGGTGTTCCTCCTTCTGACCGTCGGCCGGGGTCGCGGGATTCGCCTAAGCATGCACCGCAACCTTGGCAGGTCTTGGTCCACCAGATCCTGGTGGACCTCTCCACAGTGGCGCCCCATCCCACAACCTCCTGAGAGGCGCGGGGAGCTCGCCACATGCAGCATCAGGATTGGAAGGTTGAAGGTGGGAGTTATTATAATGTTGTATTGTCATGGTAATTGAATCTGTGCGCGAAGTTTTGGTAGAATCCGTTCAGAAGTATATAACAAAACATAAACATAACAACACGCCCTGTATTCCCCGAAAGGTTGGGCAGAGATATATAGTAACACCCTCATTTCGCCGTTATGTTTAAGTCCCATGTAATAGGGGGCGAGCCTATTTGCTAATCGGGCACAAATCCAAACACCGGGCTGCTACTGAGGAGTTTCAGACGGAAAACCCAATAACTCTTTTGCCCGACCTGGGGATCGAACCCAGGATCTTACGATCAGCAGTCACGCTTACCACCACTAGACCAACGAGGCAGTTTTCAGCATTATTGCATCTCTTTATTAGCATAGTTTATGGACCATGGTCTGAAATAAATGATATTATTATAATAAATGATATTATTATAATAAATGATATTATTATAATAAATTATAAATTATGTTATGCTCAGGATAATGTCTCATTTAGTTTAGGAGAAATCCTAGTGTGGGGCAATGTTTTTTAAAACAAAATAAAAAACAAGTTTCCTTGGCCACTTACAGAAAGAGACAGAACGATATTTTTTCGCCGTAAACAACAAAAACACAAAAAAACAGAACTCCTCTTCATCTGAATTAAAAATTTGGTGTTTCATATTACTCGACCACACCTCGGAAATGTAAAAGCTATCCATAGATTTTATTTTAAAGTTCTATTACATAGTATGATCAGTGAAAAAAGTGTTAAAAATAATATTAGTATTTATGTGAACTTGAAAAAAATAAAGAAGAAATAAGAATTACGTACCTCCTTACGGAATTTTCTGAGAATCAAGTTGCCTAGATTTTTTTTAGTAAATTATTTTGCTTATTTTGTTCTAGATGTATTTGCGGGGCTGGCATGGTTAGAAACAGCACACAATAGAGAGGTTTGGAAGGCAAAAGGAGAGGCATTTGCTCAGCAGTGAAACATTACATAGGTTAAAAGAAATAGTTTCACACATGCTTATTTTCTTGTTAATCTAAACTTGACTGAATATTCAAGTGCTAGGAGTAGTTCAACAGCAATAATTTAACAGTAATTAAACTAAAACCTTCTCACGATAACTACCATAAATATTCCCCTATCAAAATAACCCAGGCAGAAAGCTATAGGCAAAGAAAATAAGATTTTTTTTCACAGAATCGCAGTCTCGTCTGAACTTCACCTAAGTCCAAATCGATTACACACAAACTTATGTACCTAACCGTGCGTTCATTTTTTGGGCACGGAACACAAACACATACATACATGTCAAATTGGTTTGCTCTTACTTTTGCTTCTGCGAATAACGCCAACTGAGTACAGTTACCCGCAAAAGTCGATGATATATTGTTGAAACGTTTATTAAGCTTTTTGTTAAGGATGCGTGAAGATGCGTTTGTATTAATCTTCAGAGATGTAGAAAGGACGTGAAAGGACGTCATTGTAAGGATGAGTTATTGTTGTAATTAAGGATATTGTAGGGTGTTTAAGAATTGAGGTTATAATAATTCGCGTATTGTTAAGTGTACAATCAAATTCAACAAAAAATGGTCAAATATAACTGAACAGTTTTTTTTAAGAAACTGTATATCACCGAGGCTTGCATAGTCGCGAAAAAGTGAACAAACGCCATGAAAAAAATAGAAAAAAAAACTTAAGTGTTTTTTGTATTGTATTGTAAGCGTATTCTACAAGACGTGATAGTCAATAAAAATACATCATGTACAATCCTACAGAGATTTCCAATAAGAGAAGGGACTCGTGGCTTTTTAACAACCGCGCGGATTAAGCAACGCTTGCCACGGTCAGTCCGTGGATGGGTGACCATTCGTTACACATCGAGACCCCTCTGTACCTCGGAAAGTACGTTAAATCGTCGGTTCCGGGTGTCATGCGAATACCTATAACAGTCGTTACGAGTAGTCAGAAGCCCGAAAGACTGACAACTGGTCTAACTTTAGGATATCGGCATTGCTCTGTAACTGGGTTGCGGAGGTCTGATGGCAGTTGCTCCGTGTAAAATTTTGGTATTCAGCTGCAACCCCAACACAATTGGGTAAAAACTAGACAGAACACTTACAGATATTTCCAAGTATTAAAAGTTATTGAACTTATCACACTATTAATTTAATACGAACAAAGTGTAGGAATATTATACAAACAAACTTTCAAGAAAAAAGCACTTATCTGGATTACTAGCGACGTATTAAGTAACTCTGTTTGCATCGCAAACCTGGCATCTACAATGGATAATTAGTTTTCTATTAAGTATAACAATGTTTTTTATGTACCTATAAGTATTTTCTTGAGCTGTTGCCAGGGCCTTACGACTTTAGGCTAAGGCTTTTAAGATTCAAAATTCAATATTAAAATTTTCAGGGATAGCTGATTACTCATACCTGTAAAATGGGGTGAATAGGGATGCAGGGGTGAATCGGGACGAAACTTTAAAATGGATTTTAACGTTGTAATAATATAGTTTGTTCCCAACAAGGACACTTCGTTAATTATAATACAGTAAACACATTATAGTAGAGTCCTTTTTGGCAATACAATATATTATTTCTCTGTTAAAATCCCTTTGAAAGTTTCGTCCCGATTCACCCCTGCATCCCTATTCACCCCTTTTAATGGTACCTAAAAATAATAGGTACCCGACTGTGCTAAGTCTAATCTATCTTAGCATAAGCATAATTAGACCATTACTTAACCATTATTTGGCACGGCTCTCATCTCAGAATGAGAAGGGTTTTGGATTTAGCATTTTTTTTAGTTATTAGTTTATTTAGTTATTTATTATTATAGCACCAACAAGTGATACCATTCCTTAACATAGACAAACACAGAGATACGGTCTCTATTATTCTTCAATCCCAATAGCCTAACTTTTTTTATATTGTATCAGTTTTTTTGTACCCAAATCTAAAAATCACCCGAAATATGATCATTAATGTCTAAAATCACTTTCTGTTTAACTCTAATTCAGTTAACCATCTTCATCCCAATTAAAATACAGCCTCAAAAATAATCACCACCTTTTTCCTGTTAATCAATTATTCCACAAACCACTTGTGCGCTCGACAGTCCAAGTTCAAAGTCAAGGCGTGCCTCGCACGTTATTGCATGCTCGATTCTTGATTTACGATGCGACTGTACATATAGTTTGTTCGTACTTGTTGTACGCGATTGTACCTATGTATGTATGAAAGTTGGAAGGAATTTTATCGTTATGTTCACGGCGTTTTGGTGTTGTTAGGTGGGTGGATTAGGGAAGACGAGTAGAATACCGTAACAAAAGAAAGCGAATGAAACCAATTAACATATAACATCTCTCCTGTACTCCCCGAAGGGATGGGCAGAGGAGTATAGTAGCACATTTCGCCGTTATTTTTAAGTCCCATGTAATTAGAGGCGTGTCCATTGCCATCAATCGGGCACAAATCCAGACTCAGGACTGCCACTGAGAAATTCGTAATGGAAGAACCCAATAACACTTTACCCGACCTGGGGATTAACCCAGGACCGCATGCTCAGCAGTCGCGCTTGCGACCACTAGACCAAAAGGCAGGTGATATAGACATTCCATCAGATAGGCCATTGACTTGTTTGCCACCCATCTCATAAAAAGAACCTAACTCACTGCAATCTAGTGATTGCCATTATCATCTCGCTTGATAGAAGTATACTAATACTTCTATCAAGGGAGATGATAATGGCAATGTCTTCACAGCAAATCTTCTTATATTCGTGTGGTTAGTGACTAACCTGGTGTCAGAGTTTATGCCGCCCATGGGCCTCTGACTTGGCTTCACTTGGTTTTCTCACGATGTCCACAACGAATCATAGTAGCAGTTTAGCACGAGGCCCATGGTCATCAGGTCTACATTGCAGTTCAGCTTTGTACAAGAGACCACATCAAAACTATTCCGAAACAAGGTACATACAGCGTGTTATAAGTGCGTTTGACCATCATAATTGTACGTAAATAATGTCAATTTGCTACTCTGTAGCTTACGAGACAATTGCTTATTTCCCTCAGGTGACTTACATCGGGAGATGGGCATTAACTGATAGCACGAAGACAATGAATACGAATTTGTGTCGACCAAATTCATACTTTGGCACATTCAAGTCGTTAAGCAGTACTGTGTCCCTGGATAATGTGCACAAATGAAAATGGGAGAAACTAGACCACATCTTATCGACAAAATTAAAAAAAAAAAATATACCGAAGTTTTAGTTTTTTTATTAATAAAAAATAATCTTTTATTCATTGCATGTATTTCGTTTAAATAAAATCAATAATGATGGCAAAGAGTTGATGTTGCATAGCCAATAAAAAAACCAGTCTCTAATCCGTGACCCCAAATATGACCTAAAATGTAAACACAGCTGATGGTAGCTGAGGATAGATAGAATTTTGCGTATTTTTTATGCAATCTTTGAACAGCTATTTCTTTGAAACTAATGACTTTTGGGGAAAGTTGTAGAACAAAAGTTATCCATTATTATGTGTACTCTAACACCCTTTCGGCTTAGTACCCCCTTTTCGATTAACCTTGTATACGCATGCTGCGTGTACGCACCATCGCTCATACTAGTGTCTTCAAACGCGTGCGTTCGGTTCAGTTATACAAACGATCCATATAAGTATAACGTCCACAGTGCACTTTGTTTTTTTTTATTTATTTATTTATTTGCATGAAATATGGTAGGCATAAGGTGTAATAAAGTAATAAGTACATGACATATTCCACCCTCATTGAGGGTATGCAAGGACAATATTTTAAATTTACATAAAATTACAATGATTTGCATTACAAATATAAATCTAAATTACAATTATTCTAGTAACATTTATTTGCATAGCAATTATTAGAATTAACAACTATTAGGATTATATGAATTAGAATTGTGTAAACCACATATGAAATAATTAAAAAGAATTAGATTTCAGCGTGCACCAATTCTGCAGGTGCTTTTATTAAAAAAATCTTTGGTTTGTTTTGGTTTGGTTTGGTTTTTTGTGAACGGTTCTTTTAAATGTCTATATTCGTATTTTTTTTTATTTAAGTACCATATAATTAGAAAATAGTTTACTTTAGGCAACATTTCTCAAAAACAATGATGCATACAAAATTCATTTTCAGAGCGAACGGGCGTAAAATCGCCAATTCAGCAATTAAAAATGACAAAGAAAAATAAGCCGTATTACTTTTAAATTAAAGTCCACATAAAATGCAACTGTTTTCTTGTGAAACAGCATTTAATTAATTTAATCTATTTAGCAAAAAGTTTAGTGTTAATTACGTCTTCCGTAGGGAAGTCCATTACGGAAGATGCAATGCATTTCGTGATTATCACATCCAGTGATCAAGCTTGGCAAACAAATCCGTGATCACATCACAGTATCATGCATTACCGCACAGGACGCTGCTTCTGCATATTATCTTCTTGGTATAACCTGAGAATCCTGATCTGATTCCCTTAATTGCCTCTTTATGATACATACATAGAAACATAATTAGCACGTCCCGCTGTTGGACACGGGCCTCTTCTCAGAATGAGAAGTATTGCAGGTCTTAGTCCATCCTGACCTTAGACCACACACCATCCAAAAACTTTACGATACACACGAAATAAAAACATATTCTTCTTCTTGTTTTCGTGTGGTTTATGCCGCCCATGGGCCTCTGACTTGGCTTCACATGCCGTCGAGAATTATCTCGCAGGTTTCCTCACGATGTTTTCCTTCACCGTTTTTTTAAGCAAATGATAATCTATACTAATATTATAAAGCTGAAGAGTTTGTTTGTTTGAACGCGCTAATCTCAGGAACTACTGGTTGGAATAGTTTTTTTTTGTGTTGGATAGTCCATTTATTGAGGAAGGTTATAGGCTATATAACATCACGCTATGACCAATAGGAGCGCAGCATATGAGAAAAATGTTGCAAAAACAGGAAATATGTCCACCCGTGCGAAGCCGGGACGGGCCGCTAGATGTACAATACGCACATGAATCCGAAAAGTCAGAAGTGTGTGCCTGGGGTTCGAAGTCGAGACCTATGACTTGGCAGTCCGACGGTCACACCACTAGGCTATCACTGCTTATAAATATATTAATATCCAGAGTCCAGACACCATGCCACATGAAATATGAAGACAAAAAATAGACAAGCGGATTATATCTATTTTCGTCGACAAATTGTGATAAGTAATCATATTATTATAATTTGCAAACCGTAATCATTGTTTTGCCTATTACAACCTAATTTTCCAGTCAAATTTTGCCAAAACTGCGATTCTACTGTCATATCTAAAGTGCTTATTATTGTTATTATTCCGTAATTCGGCTACAGAGTATGGAACAATTAGACGCGTACTTACAGGAGGTATATTTTAGGGTTACGGAATACTTTTAGGGTAACGGAATAAAAATCAACCAAAACTAACCTCGCTGGTTTAGTTGTGGCAAGCGCGACTGATCTTGAGGTCCTGGGTTCGATCCCCAGATCGGGGAACGTGTAATTGAGTTTTTCCGTCTGGAATTCCCTAGTAGCAGCCCGGAGTTAGGATTTGTGCCCGGTTAGTATAGGATCCCAGTATAGAACGACCTTCACTGAGCTGGTTTTTTTTTTTTTTTTCTTAATCGATTCTTGTAGATGGTCTTCCGGACCTTTTCTACGTAACCGGTCTATTATTGGCGAGACCAGAAGGGTCTCCAACCAATATCTAAACTAACTACCTAGCTGACTACGCTAACTACTGTAACATCATGACTTTTATAGCAGCAACACCTCTAAGGGTGTCCCCAAGGGGGGACTCGAACCTCTTAGGGTGTTGAATGCGAGAGGACTGGGTGGGATACGACAGCTTGATGAGGGCTGCATTAATCGCGGTGTGACTGCGCGGAGTCAGAAGGGACGACCGGCTCCGCGGCTGCGGCGGGTGAGCACGGTGGATCGGGGGCACCGAGCTGGTTAATGGATGAAAAGTATTTTATATCAAATTAAATATGTCAATAAATATATTGCAAATGGGTTGACTAAAAAATTTCAGTTCAGAATATGATGATCTTAGACTAGGTTGATGGCAATAGGCTCGCCCCCTAGTACATGAGACTTAAACGTAATGGCAAAATGAGGGTATTACCAAACGCCTCTGCCCAATCTTTCGGGGAATACAGGCGTGATGTTATGTTTCAATCACCCTGAATTTGCTATTATAATGCTGATATTAAATAAATGTTCACGGGAATAAAATTCCCATCTGTATGACCCAAATTTTTGATATGTATTTCATAGTATCTAATACGACACTGAATACCCCAAAACAGTATTTAATGAGGTCTTTATAAACAAGTAGCGGCCCGTCCCGGCTTCGCACGGGTGGACACTTTTCCCGTTTTTGCAACATTTTTCATTTATGCTCCGCTCCTATTGGTCGTAGCGTGATGTTATATAGCCTATAACCTTTCTCGATAAATGGACTATCCAACACAAAAATATTTTTTCAATTCCAATCAGTAGTTCCTGAGATTAGCGCGTTCAAACAAACAAACAAACTCTTCAGCTTTATAATATTAGTACCTATAGATTAAAGAGCATCTAGTGTTAATGTGCTTGGTCTAATAAATAAAAAATATATAAATAAATACAAATGGTATCGGGAGCGTTCTGTCTCTTTCTTTCTTAGAGTGTCCACATGCGCGCGGGAACGGGCCAGAGGTCTTCCGTCATTACTACCTGCAAGACCGGAAAAAAAATTGATAGCCTAGCGATTGAAAGCTTGCCTTCCATGCTAGAGGGTCTGAGTTCGATCCCGGCCCGTACCTCTGACTTTTCGAATTCATGTATGGATCAGAATTTGATTATCACTTGCGTTAACGGTGAAGGAAAATGATCGTGAGGAAACCTGCACACCAGAGAGGGCTCCATAAAGTTCTTGATGGTGTGTGCAGTCTGCAAACCCGCACCAGGCCAGCGTGGTAGACTAACACCCATATTCTAAGACGTTCCTCCAAAACTTACTCGACTCATACTCGATTCAGGCCGGCCTCGAAAACACCTTCAAATCAAAATTGTATTCTTAGTCGCAATTTCGAGTGAACTTTGAGGTTCCTCGACGGAGTCATTACGTCATAATTTGAATTATCTGCATCGCGCAAATAACGCCGCGACAAATAATTGTAAGGATTATCGTAAGCATATTCGATAAAGTCTTCAAAATTCATTTTTGTTACATACGAACTTTGACACTACCTTCCTTAAGATAGGTTCCGAGGTACCTTAAGTTTGACAGATGATTCCTTACCTCGACTGAGGAAAAATCTCGAGTCGAGGACGTTTATGTCAACTCGAGGTGGAGTCGAGTTGAGTAAGTTTTGAAGGAACGTCTTAGGATATGGGTGTAAGGCTTATTAAACCCTTCTCAATCTGAGAAGAGGCCCGTGCCCAGCAGTGGGACAGTAATGGGCTAATTATGTTGTGTTTTTAATTGACAAAGCACCTATACTGAAGCGATATCGGACCACAAGCCTATAAGATCACACAAGACCCCACAACGTACAAACAGGATACCTCCATATCTCGCATTACAAATCCCATCAAACTACTATTTATAAATTCCTTACAGGCGCCATAACAACTTATAACACTGTTAATATCCACTGCAAATTACTAACGACACGCATAAACAGTATCTGAGGGCAATTTTATGCGAGCCGACTATAATTAGCTTCTAGGTAAATGTACAGTTGAAGTGAAATGGTGTCTAGTCATCAGGAAGAGAGAGCTGATTGAGATAGAACGAGAAAATTGATCATTACTACTAGATGTTATGATTTGTTTATTTAGATTTAGATACATAACGTGTTTAGAAGGGGATTGTGCATTGGCCACTGCGGTGATCAATTGTCGCTTTCAATTGTTGGATGGGTAATCGTTCGAGAACCTCTATGGCTCGTAGAGTTGAAGTTGGGGGTCATTCCAATGGTCTATCTTCTTTTTCAGTGACTAACCTGGTGTCAAAGGTTATGCCGGCCATGGGCCTTTTACTGGGCTTCACATGCCGTCGAGAAATATCACTCAGGCATGCCGGTTTCCTCACGATGTTTTCCTTCACTGTTTTTAAGCAAGTGATATTTATACAAGGTTAGTCGGAAAGGGGCTACTAAGCCGCGGGCCACTTAATGTGTCACTGATGAATGTTTTAAAGAAAGTGTTAAAATTTCAAAATTAGATGAAAAAATAAATTTTAAATATATTTTTTTCAATAATTCTTCATCCCGGCTATAGTTACTAATTCTGAAAATGGAGCTTCTAATCCGTGACTCTAAATATCACCTAAAATGTAAACACAGCTGATCATAGCTGAGGATAGATAGAATTTAGCGTATTTTTTATGAAATCTTTGAAAGGATGATGAAAGGGGATGAAGCGAAAGGGGTATGTAAGAGTCGTAGCATGTGGCGTTCTATAGTTTCTGCCTACCCCTATGGGAGAAAGGCGTGAGTTTATGTATGTATGTATGTATGTATCTTTGAAAGGCTACTTCTCTTAAACTAATGACTTTTGTGGAAAGTTGTAGAACAAAGTTATCTATTATTATGAGTACTTTAACACCCTTTCGCTTTAGTACCCCCTTTCCGACAGACCTTGTATAGCTATAAATAACGTGTTTAGAAGGGGATTGTGCATTGGCCACTGCGGTGATCGATCTACGATGTCGGGCTTCGTTGTCGCTTTCAATTGTTGGATGGGTACCAGAGAAACTCTGCGCCTCGTAGAGTTGAAGATGTTGGCCTTGGAGGCCACTATAATGGTCTATCTTCTTCTTTTCGTATGGTTAGTGACTAACCTGGTGTCAGAGTTTATGCCGCCAATAGGCCTCTGACTTGGCTTCACATGCCGTCGAGAAATATTTCTCAGGCATGCCGGTTTTCTCACGATGTTTTCCTTCACCGTTTTTAAGCAAGTGATAATTATATAATACGCACATGAATCCGAAAAGTCAGAAGTGTGTGCCCTGGGTGAGACCTATGACTTGGTAGTCCGACGGTCACACAACTAGGCTATCACTGCTGTTATGATATCAATGGATGAAGTATCCATAATTTGGTACCTTAAGTCAGATGCAATAACCGTGTATAATTGTAACATTCAGTCAAATATCTTAGTCAAACCAACTAGGAGCTTACCCCAATCTATTTGGAAAAAGGTTTTAAAATATGTAGTTTTATCTGAAAAAAAAAGATAAAAAACAATTTAGCATGTAGTTGTGAGGTTAATATTGTGAATTGCAGAATAAAATTACGCAACATTTTGTAAATTGATTTGATTAATGAATTACTACTTGATAAAAGCTTTGTTTACTATAAACGCTTTTGTTTTTATTAATCAAATTAATGTTGAGTCAGTCACATTGGTTAGTCATCATTGCAGTGAGTTCGATCTTTATCTACAGCGATAATTGTAAAATTTCAAGCTTATATGTGTAGGCTTATTTAGTACTTACTTTTTAACCGACTTCAAAAAAAAGGAGGAGGATATCAATTCGGCTGTGCGTTTTTTTTAAAATGTTTATTACCTCAAATCGCCGTCATATATACAGCGATTAGAAAAAAACTTTTTTTGTATGAAAGAGTATTCTTTCGAAATATAAATTTAAATTTGGTGAAGAACTGATGAAGAACTTCGGAGATAGACAATGGAACTTCTCAATGACGAACAGTACGCATAATGTGATTATGTTACGAGCAGCGACTTTAGTAGGTCCAACCATGTTTTAACTAAAGCCACTAAAATGAAAAAAAAAAAAAAACATTTTAACAAAAATAAAACCGTCATCATAAAACGAGAAAATAATAAAATAATTACCATAATATAAAATTATCAGTTTCAGAAGTCGGTGCCTTCAATTTGGTTCAGCGTGGATTAGCACCGAATTCTGAAACTGTTAATTTTATTTTGTGGTAATTATAATATAATTCTTTATTTTTGTTTTTTGGAAGTCGGTTTAATTTTTGTTAAAATGTTTTTTATTAATGATTGAACTGCCTCGTTGGTCTAGTGGCGGCAAGCGCGACTACTGACTACTGACTTTTTTTTTATCAGCTGATTGTATCAGCAATTTATAATAACGAGATATCCTATCTTATATCCTAGAGCTTATTTTCTAGCGTAACTTCTAAGAAACGTCTAGCAGAAATGAGTAATTATAGTGAACATAAGAAAGTGTAGATAGAAAGGTGTATTTCCTGTCAAAGTAACTATCTACTACATTACAGAAAGTACGGTTATTATCTTTTATTCATCAACTATACAATAAATTACATATAAAAATATAAAAAAATAGTAGCCCACCGACATCGGGAATAGGGTCCAAGCTACCGGCCTTAGAGAGAGGAACCTCCGAACAATACGCGCCGTGTCCAGAAGTACCGCTTTCTGTATCAGGCCCTTGATCCAGCCGCCCAACGAGAGCCTCATCAGATGTTGGTTGAGGCTCTTGGCTATTAAGCCATTGCCGGTTACAACTATCGGCACAACGACTGCTGAGTCAACCTCCCACATGTCGACAACCCGGTGTGCCAAATCTTAATACTTAATCAAAGAACGATTTATTTAAAAAAAATACTAATAATTGGTCTAGTGGTGGCACGCGCGACTGCTGATCGTGAGGTCCAGGGTTCGATCCCCAGGTTGGGCAAAGTGTTATTGGGTTTTCCATGAGGAATTTATCAGTAGCGGCCCGGAATCTGACTTTGTGCTCGGTTAATGGCAATAGGCTCGCCCCCTATTACATGGGACTTTAACATAACTGGCGAAACGAGGGTGTTCTAAAAACACCTCTGCCGAACCCTTCGAGGAATACAATGACGTGATTTTATGTTACTAATAAAGCCTTCAATTCAATTAATGAAATCAACTGTGACACTGTATTTTTGCTGTGTAAGCATAATCAATTAAAAACTGCTTAGGTATTCTTGTTATGTATTATAAAAAACAGATGATGGACAATATTGAATGATATAATATTAGGTCCTATGAAACCTACCGGACCTATGAAATCAGCGTTTTGTATGGAGAATTTTAAACAAGTTGCATTTTTCATACTAACATTTTCTTAATTTATTTAACAACTATGAACACTGTTTTAAAACTTTTATGCACTAATGTTTAAAAACTAAGATAACGTATGCCACTTAGATTATGCGACAAAAATAAGTTTTGGCTAAGTTAAAACCAAAATAGTGGCCATTTCTGCTAACAATAATCACTTTTTAACAAAAATAAAACCGACTTCAAATTGTCTATCTCCGAAGTTCTTCATCAGATTTTTACCAAATTTAAATGGGACCACTTCGAGAGAATAGTCTTTCAAACAAAAAAAGCATCATTAAAATCGGTTCACAATTAGCAAAGATATCGCGGAACAAAAATACAAAAAAAAAAAAAACATACAATCGTATTGAGAACCTCCTCCTTTTTTGAAAGTCGGTTAAAAAGAGGAGTCATTTTTAAGGTATTTTTTACGTTTAGAAAACTATAAGTAAGAAGTTTTTTTTAATTATTGGTAGTTGTCTATGGTGGTCATTATTCGATATAATATCAAGCAATTGATGAATATTTTAAATCATAGAAGTGACGAGGTTCTCTATTTGTGAGAAAAAAACGCCAATTTCATAGGTGGGGACCTAATATTATCGTACAATCTTCTGCGGGGCCCGTGGCTAAATAACAACCGCGCGGATCACATGAAAGCTGCGCTTGCCGCGGTCAGTCCATGGATGGGTGACCGTTCGTTACACACACACCTCCGCCTAACACCTCGCCTAAGCGACACCGTAACCTACTTGGCCGCTACATCGAGAGCTTTCTAGCCCAAGCCCCGACGAGCACCCCTCGGGTTCCTCTTCGCTTCACCGTGGGCCTTCACTCCACGGCTACTGAGCCCCCCTGCAACGACAATATTACAGAGATTAGGCTACCCTACCATTATGTCGAGAGTATGGTCAGCATCATCCCCCAGTCTGAAGATCTGTTATCACCGACCCTTCTGCGAGGCGTGGTAATTACGAAATTGCTCTCACTGGCTAAGAATTCCAGTGGTATTTAGGAGGCTCAGGTTCAACATTGGACGTTTATGGACTGATAATTATGATGATGACGATGAAGTCGATGAGTCTCATCAACAGACGCCTCGGGATTCGGGGTCTTCACGAAATGAAATTATACTTCAATATCTACCTCCTAGCCTTTTCTCAAAAAAAGCATAAATTCAAAATTTTGTTCTGGATTAAAAGGACTGACTGCCTTGTTGGTCTAGTGGTCGTAAGCGCCAGTGCTGAGCATGGGGTCCTGGGATCGATCCCCAGGTAGGGCAGTGTTATTGGGTTTTTCCATTAGCAATTTCTTAGTAACAGCCCGAAGTCTGGATTTGAGCCCGGTTAATGACAATAGGCTCGCCCCCTATTACATGGGCGAATCGAGGGTGTACTAAAAATGCCTCTGCCCAATCTTTCGGGGAATACAGGCGCGATGTTATGTTACTAAGCGATTTTTTACGTAATTTTTCTCCGCTGAGGATTCGCCTTTCGCTTCAATTTTCTGCGCACTCTCGTTACAATTCCCCCGTACCTATAAAAATATTTTAATTTAGATAAGGTAAGTATGCATTAACGCGTATTTATAGGTTAGTCGGAAATTATGACGATGATGATGTTGATAGTAACACCCTTATTTCGCCGTTATGTTTAAGTCCCATGTAATAGGGGGCGAGCCTATTGCCATCAACCGGGCTGAAACAAAAGTCCGGGCTGCTACTGAAGAATTCCACAAGTGGAAAATTAAAAAATCTCTTATATTAATGGTATTTTTGTTATTTTTACTTTATGGTCGGAAGCTGGTCTGAGCCTTTTCCCAATTATCTTGGGGTCAGCTTCCAGTTTAACCAGATGCGGCTGAATACCAGTATTTTACACGGAGCGACTGCCATCAGACCTCCGTGATCCAGTAACTGGGCAATGCCAATATCCTAAGGTAAGTATGGTCGAAAGATGCATTTAACATAATCCAAAAATCGTAGAAGCATTACTTTGGCCCTTATACATAGGAGCCATCTTTATATAATTACTAGCGGCCCGTCCCGGCTTCGCACTGGTGGACATTTTTCCCGTTTTTGCAACATTTTTCATTTATGCTCCGCTCTTATTAATCGTAGCGTGATGTTATATAGCTTATAACCTTCCTCGATAAATGGACTATCCAACACAAATAACTTTTCATTTCCAGCCAGTAGTTCCTGAGATTAGCGCGTTCAAACAAACAAACAAACTCTTCAGCTTTATAATATTAGTATAGATGTCTACGGCTATATTACTGGCCACGGAAGTGTTAAAGAAAACGTTCAATCACTATGAAATACAGCGATTATATTTAGAGTAATCTTGAATAAGCAATTCTATTCTGAAACAAATCGTGCTACTTCGGTGGGATTTTTAGTCGAATTTTTAGTTTTCTACTAAGCTTATCGCAGGGCTAGGGTCGCACATATTAGGCAAGCAAGAAATGCACACAGCACACCCCTCACAGAAATACACACGTTAAACCAAAAAGGTTATTACAATATACATGCAGCAGTGATAGCCTAGTGGTGTGACCGTCGGACTGTCAAGTCATAGGTCTCGAGTTTGAACCCAAGGCACGCACCTATAACTTTTCGGATTCATATGCGTATTGTATAATTATCACTTGCTTAAAAACGGTGAAGGAAAACATCTTGAGGAAACCGGCATGCCTGAGAGATATTTATTGACGGCATGTGAAGCCAAGTCAGAGGCCCATGTGCGGCATAAACTCTGACACCAGGTTAGTCACTAACCACACGAAAAGAAGAAGACAATATACATTTCACCCCCGCCTATTCTGAGGCTGTGTAGGTCTGTGAAACAATGGCGTTAGGTCGCGGGCTCGCAGTGTGACGCAGGCGCTTGTTCGTGACGCGCGCTTACAGTCGCGCCCTCGCGCCCATGGTTGTTGGTGTTACGAAAGTGTTAAAAATAAAATATATATTATGGTTTGCAAAATTCTACCCAAAATCCAAAGCCGTAAGTATTTTTTTTGTATTTTATTTTTGGGTTTTTTGCGTGTAAAATAAAAAATACATTTATTTCGTGTTGTAAAATTACATTTAAAAAAAACTACTAGTTAAGTTTTTATTGCAACTAATTTGCGTTATTAAATATTGCATTTAAATCCTAGATATATAAACTTGCCTAAAACATGCGCAATACGTTAAGTTTGAACCCGTAATTGCGGAAAATTCTTTCAATTCAACAATACGTAACAGTGTTATCGTAAAACGCGCGAACTAAGTTGAAAAACTGAAAAAAATATTCGATAAAGCGGCAATAAAGAGCTATTAAAGCGGATTTCAGTTGAAAAAACGATTAAGGAATGTAATTTTGCGCTATAACCAAAATAATTATGATTGAATACTAACTTCTTTATGGATACCTTAGGATTAAACAGTAGGTTACCTAATATTGTAAAAAAGTGTATTTTGTAATAAAATAATCAAAATAGAAGATCAAGATAATAGATAAAAATCAGTCATCTTCTAATTTAAACGGAGTAAATGTTTTGTTTTTACTTTTTAATAAACAACGCAGTTTACCGGTAGTGCCAAAGCATTTAAATAAATAAAATAACAATATAAATCAATTTTTAAAGTTTACATATTATTTAAAATAATATTTTGCAATAATTTAATTGGCAAACACAAATAACTTTTAGGGTTTTTTTATTTTATCAATATAACAAGTTAATTGCTTGAATAGTGCAATATTGTAGAACCATCTTTATACAGTAACAGCAATGACAGGTTGGTAAAAAAAAACTTAATCAATTTTCAAAGTGTAGTTAATATTTTGCAATAATTTAATTAGCAAACTCAAATAACTTTTTGGGTGAGTTGCACCAACTAACTGTGAACGTAACCATTCTGTTCTGAAATTTCTGTCAAATCAGTACAAATTTGACATAAATATGGCAAGTTAACAGTTACAGTTAGTTGGTGCAACTGAGCCTTAGTGTATTTTTTTTAAATTTATTTATAAATAATTTAACAAGTACATTGCTCAAATAGTGCTTTCAACAATATTGTAGAACTATCTTCATACAGTAACAGCAATGACAGGTTGGTAATTAAACATTTTTTCTTTCAATATATAATTAAAACTGCTTCGTTGGTCTAGTGGTGGCAAGCGCGACTGCTGATCGTGATGTCCTGGGTTCGATTTCCGGGTCGGGCAAAGTGTTATTTGTTTTTTCCGTATGAAATTCCTCAGTAGCAGCCCGTGTCCTCGGTAGATGGCAATAGGCTCGCCCGCTGTTACATGGGATTTAACATAACGGCGAAATGAGGGTGTTACTATACACTTCTGCCCAACCCTCCGGGGAATACAGGCGTGATGTTATGTTATCTAATTAAATTATGCTTTGAATGGAGTTATTGAAACTTAAAATGATTCACTAAGACACAATATGAAAATAACGTTTGGTCAAATTGTTGATACTACATTGTTCCAATTTCATTGTCATGAGGAACCGTTGCATAATTATTATAAAACAAAGTTGCAAGTCTGTCTACCTGGCTTGTTTTCAAAGCCTAATTGGTAGGTACCTGGTAGGCTCTTCCCTCGTATTGCCACTACCTAACAACATCACGCCTTGTATTCCCCGAAGGGTTCGGCAGAGGTGTTTTAGTACACCCTCGTTTCGCCGGTTAAGTTTAAGTCCCATCTAATAGCGGGCGAGCCTATTGCCATTAACCGGGCATAAATCCAGACTTCGGGCTGCTACTGAGAAATTCCTAATGGAAAAACCCAATAACACTTTGTTCGACCTTTTTTTTATCATTGGAAAATCCTCGTGGTTGTCCCTCGCCCGGGAAAGGCGAGGGCGTCTGCCGGACTCTTACCGCCTAAAAACTAACGGTGTTCCTCCTCCTGTCCGTTCGGCTGGGATCGCGGGATTCGCGAAAGCATGCACTGCAACCCTGACAGACTTTATTGACCTTGGGATCGAACCCAGGACCCCATGCTCAGCAGACACGATCACTAGACCAACATTGCAGTCAAATACCACCACAGGCCAAAGGCTATACCTATATGATAATATCTCATGCCATGGGGAAAAAACTAGCCAGTCCGTAAGTAGCGGGGTTGATTGCCCAGGAACGCCGAACGAACTGAACCACGTGGACCTAATACCATACAGTGAACTGTAGGGTCTACGATCAGACCAGTATTCGACTTTTCGAATTCATGTGCGGGTCAGAATTTGATTATAACTTGCGTTAACGGTGAAGGAAAACATCGTCAAGAAATCTGCACACCTGAAAGGGCTCCATAAAGTTCTCGATGGTGTGTGTAGTCTGCCAACCTGTATCAGGCCAGCGTGGTGAATTAGGGGTAAAACCCATCTCATTCTAAGAAGAGGCCCATGCCCAGTAATGAGACAGTGATGGGCTGATTATGTTTGATTTAAAGGCTGAATTGACTTGGCCTAAATTTGGTTGTTCTGCCTAGCCTTCTTCCAACTATGTTGGGGTCTGCTTCCAGTCTAACCAGATGCTGAATACTAGTATTTTACACGGAGCGACCGCCATCAGACTTCCGCAACCAAGTTACTGGGCAGTGTCGATATCCTAAGATTATCCCGGTTGTCAGACGTTCGAGCTTTTGACTACCCGTAACAACTGTCATAGGTATTCGTATGACACCCGGAACCAACGATTTAACGTGCTCAGCGAAGCACGGAGGAGTCTCAATGTGTAACGAAAGGTCACCCATCCACAGATTAACCGCAGTAAGCGCAGTTTAACCTTGCAAATCTTATGATCCGTGCGGTTGGTAATTGCCTGGAATTTAGTGGTTTAATACATAGTTTAACCTAGAGAAGAATTAGCCTAACATACTGTCTTCACAACGACAGAATGTATTCTCTAGGAATGCTATTGGTAGTGGGGTGCATTCAAATAACCATTGTAAGATTCAACAAAACCCAGCACGCCTGGTTGTAGGATCTATACGGTCCGCCTGGCTAGCTACCACCCTCACATTAAAGTCCGGCGCCAAGCAGCTTACTGTGTTCCGTCGTGTGTATGTGAGAGCCAGAGCGGTATAGTGGAATTCCTCTATATCTCTGTTCCTTGGATTCGTGTGCTCCATATTAGAACCTGTCTGCGCTTACCATCAGGTGAGACTAGAGCCAAAGGCGACCAAGTCAAGAATAAAAATAAATAAAACCTCCTTAAGAGACGATACATGATAAACCAACCAATTAATCTTTTCACGACGACATGAGCTGTTCTCGCATAACACACGACAGAAGAAGCGGAAGTGTTTCGTCTGTCGCGTTGTTCTAAGCTAACAACACTAAGTTATATGTAGTTTAAACAATGATATAAAATAAAATAGCAGAGCCATTGTCAGGTATCAAATATAGTTTTTTATTCAGTCGCTTCATCATCGTTGTCGACAGAATTTTATTACGAATTATATTTTATTATTTTTATACACTCAAATATTGCTATTTATTATCTTTTTTTACACGTTTTGCCATAGGAGCTTTGTCATAATAATTATATAAGATACCTACTTAAGTAACACACATAACATGGCGCTTGAATTACCCGAAGGGGTAGGTAGAGGTGTATAATGCACCCACGTTTCGCCAGTTATATTTTTAAGTCTCATAACTATTATTTGCAATTAATACGATAAGAACGTAGCGATACTTTAGTATAACTACCTAACAAAAAAAGAAGAGACTGTGGTAATATGGATATAAATGATTTTCCACTTTAAAAGTGTTATAACTCCGAAGATACTACTAACAATTGACTTTAGTTGTGATAGTATTAAATGTTTTACTTAAAAAGACCTTCGTAATGCCATATTACTCATTGCTAGAGGAGGGGTAGACCAACTTCTTAACATTTCGCCGATTCTCCTTACCTACGTATAAAAGAAAGATTACAAAGTTAATTAATTATCTTAATTTGTATGTTCTAGCTACGCGGCGGACGGTGAGTAGTGATCAACAAGATGCGATGCCTGAGGTCGCAGACTATGAGACAGCGTTGGACATCGCTGGTAAGTTCAACTTATTAATTAACTAGCTGTGTCCTCACGGCTCCACCCGTAGCCTATGCTACTCAGTGATAATGTAGCTTTCTAACGGCAAAAGAAATTTTGAAATCGTTCCAGTAGTTTTTAAGTTTATTCGTTACATACAAAAATACAAATCTTTCCTCTTTATAATATTAGTATAGACTAGCGACCCGCCCCGGCTTCGCACGGGTGCAATGTAGATATGCCCCACATTAGGGCATATAAACCTTCCTCTTGAATCACTCTATCTATTGCTGAAAACTGCATTAAAATCCGTTGCGTAGTTTAAAAGATCTAAGCGTACAAACAGCGGGAGCGACTTTGTTTTTGTAAAGAAGACATAACATAATATCACGCCTGTATTCCACGAAGGGTTAGGCAGAGGTTTATAGTAACACCCTCACTATTTCGTTGGTCTAGTGGTGGCAAGCGCGACTGCTGACCGTGAGATCCTGGGTTCAATCCCCAGGTCGGGTAGTGTTATTGGGTATTTCCGTGTGGAATTCCTCAGTAGCAGCCCGGAGTTTAGATTTTGCCCTATTACGAGGTAGTAGGATAGTACAGAGGGAAATGGACAATTATGATGAAGTATGGAGTGATGCAATATTGATGCATCCCAATTACGGGGATAGACACAACCCGCTACAGAGGACACGGTAATTTGACCTTTGATCGACTGGCAGACAGTTTATCTTTCGAAATTGACCGGTAAACGATCTACTACAGAATGACGTCATTGACGACGACGATTTAATTTTTTATTAGGAACTATATAAAGAGGTAATCCCATACAATTTGCGTACGGAGCGTAAACGGTTACCCTCCGATCCGTCAGTAGTATGAGCCAGTAAAAGTAGGAGTCATTTTTTACATACCTATATACATACAATCACGCCTGTTACCCAGTGGGGTAGGCAGAGACTATAGATTTCCACCTGCTACGATCCTGACACACCCTTTTCGCTTCATCCACATTCATTAACCTTCTCATGCATGCTCGTCGGTTTAGGGTGCTACCAACCTGGCCCTTTTTGAGAACGTCCGCGATTTGTTCATATTACGTTCGCCGAGGTCGGCCTATTCCAACTGTTCCATCCACACTCGCCTTGTACACTCGTTTCGTTAATCTCCTTTCGTCCATCCTCTCTATATGACCAAATCATCTTAACATACCTTTCTCAAACCTTCTCACTACATCTTCTTTCACTCCACAACGTTCCCTTATCACGCTGTTCCTCACTTTATCTTTCAAAGTTATTATTTTTTAATAGGAACTTATGCACCAATATTTCCGTAGAAAAAGACACGCGGCGTAAGCTAAACGCCACGTTTTTTGCCCATAGGAACTGGGCATCTTTTGCTTTAGTGGAGGCTGTAGTTCTTCAGTCAAGTTTTGTGATTAGACGCTAGTATGCATTTATGAAATTCAGTTGTCGTTTACATATTGTCATTTTGAGATGGTGTACCCTGGCTACGATATTGAGAGATGTTTATTATAATATACAACTCTCATTTGAGAACTTCCTTTTAAGTACCTATAACAGACTGAAAAGATAAAATTGTATGAATTTCTATTCTACGGTAACGCTTTTTGCGAGCCATCTCTCAGGCCGCCATTTTGAGACTGGTGTATTAATGCTGGTCATAGAGCCCCAACCTCTGATTTTTATTCATCTCAGGCTGCCTGATGTTCTGCCTAGCCTTTTCCTAACTATGTTTGGGGTCTCCTTCAGGTCTAACCAGATGCGTCTGAATACCAGTATTTTACACGGAGCGACTGCCATCAGACCTCCGCAACCCAGTAACTGGGCAATGCCGATATCCTAAGGTTAGACTGGTTGTCAGACTTTCGGGATTTGACTACACGTAACGACTGTCATAGGTATTGTTATGACACCATGGATTGACGTTTTTGCTCTCAGAGGCATGGAGGCGTCTCGATGTGTAACGAACGGTCACCCATCCACAGACAAGACCTAGCATATCGTATGATTCGTGCGGTTGTTATTTAGCCACGAGCTCGTCTGGCTGCCTGATACCAGGGTAATATAAAGACACCAAACCCGGAACCATATGCCATACACGTGTATGTAAAAACTTTAAGGTTCGCGAACTTTCTTAGTGCTGCATGATCTACAAGGTTAGTCGGAAAGGGGGCACTAAGCCGCGGGCCACTTATCGTATCACTGATGATTGTTTTAAAGAAATGAGATAAAATTTCAAAATTCGATGAAAAAAAAGCATACTAAATGATTTTTAATTTAGTGTTTCCAAACATTCTTCATCTCTGCTTTAGCTACGAATTCAGAAAATGGAAATTCTAAACCGTGACCCCAAATATGATCTAAAATGTAAACACAGCTGATCATAGCTAAGGATAGATAGAATTTAGCGTATTTTTTATGAAATCTTTGAACAGCTATTTCTCTTAAACTAATGACTTTTGGGGAAAGTTTTAAAACAAAAGTTATCCATTATTATGGGTACTTTAACACCGTTTCGGCTTAGTACCCCCTTTCCGACTAACCTTGTATATCTTCAAACGAGCGTGAAGATTGACGATTAACTAACTTTTAATTACGTATGCGTCTTATAAGTGGAGTTGTAAATCATTGGTCATTGATTCACGCCGTTCAAACTGATCGAGGCATGTAGAATTTGTGGTTATAAATGACATACCTAATGATTATGTGATATTTGCAGTCAAGATTGAATCATTCATGACGTTGATCTTTCAGTTAAATAATATACTTGACAACACTTTTAAACTAAACGGTTTTATCCACCCCCAATAGTACCCATGAAGCATCAGAATTTGAGAATTGAAGGTTGAAATTATTATTATAATGTATTGTCATGGGAATTGAATTTGTGTGCGAAGTTTCAGGAGAATCGGTTAAGCAGAAGTAGTTAAAAAATCTATCGCAATATTTGAATTAAACAAACAAATATATACGAAGTGAAGCTAATCAAAACACTTTAGAAAAAAAATGGAGTCTAGGATCTGTTTGGAGTGTTGTGTGCTTTTTCCAAACTTCAACTAGTGGTGGATAGCCTTTACCTCAGGGGTAGTCAAGGCAGACCCGTGTTATAATGCACGGGTTATAGACTTGGGCATCAGAGCTCAAGGAGTGGTCTTATCCCACAATACGACTCCCCCGGCAAGTGCGGATAAGAAGTAATTAATTTAAATATTTGTACTGTTTTCATGGCTAATTACCAACCGCGTGGATCATACGATTTGCGAGGTTAAGCTACGCTTGCCGCGGTCAGTCCGTAAATGGGTGACCGTTCGTTACACATCGAGACCCCTCCGTGCCTTGTAGAGCACGTTAAACAGTCTGTCTCGGTTGTCATACGAATACCTATGACAGTCGTTACGGGAAATCAGAAGCACGAATGTTTGAAAAACGGTCTAACCTTAGGACATCAGCATTACCCAGTAAGTAGGTTGCGGAGATCTGATAGCAGTCGCTCCGTGTAAAATACTGGTATTCAGCCGCATCTGGTTAGACTGGAAGCTGACCCCAACATAGTTGGGCAAAAGCTAAGCAGAACATGTGTAATTTTCCAGCAAAGCAAATCCTCCCCGGATCTGCAAAATACGTCTAATCTTCTGGGCTAAAAAGCATATAATTTTTCTGGTTACGAATTACTTCTGCAAAATTTTATCGAAATCGGTTTTTAGCTGTAAAGACTTTACAAATAGACATATAAACGTGCTTTCGCATGTTTGTATAATCTATGATTAGTACTTAGGCATAAAGGCTAATAAACATAACATCACACCTGTATTCCCCGAAGGGTTGGGCAGAGGTGTATCTATACAAACACCCTCATTTCGCCGTTATATTTAAGTCCCATGTAATAGGGGCGAGCCAAACAAATCCAAACTTCGGGCTGCTACTGAGGAATTCCATACGGAAAAACCTAATAACACTTTGCCCGACCTGGGAATCAAACCCAGGACCTCCCGATCAGCATTCGCGCTTGCCACCACTAAACCAATGAGACAGTTAAAGTTAAAAAGTTAAAGGTTAATAATAAAGTTTTATTTGAAATATTTTTTATCGAAGCTGACTCCAGATAAAATATGTTTGATTCTGGGAATCTATTCGTGTATACGAAGGAATCTAGCTTCGGGTCCTTGTTAACGAGTCTCCCAAGACTATTAATCATTAGTCTTCTTTTTAACTTGTCTTTACCTTTTTTAGTTTCTAGGAATACTGTCACGGTCTACCTAGTAAAACAGGTATCTAAACGACAACCTATCAAACGTTCACTCAGAGTTAAAGTTTTGATTGGGAACCGATCCATTGAATATACAAGAGTAATGCAGGTACCTATTGTACAGTAAAAAAATAATATTATGATTAAACTGGGACCAATTCTTTGACTATTTGATACGCTTTTAATGCATCTATAACTTTCAAACAGAATTTGTCCATACTACAACATTTATTTACAGAATTATCCTAATATACCTATACAATATAAATCTTAACTACTAAAATACAAATATCAACTAAAAGAATCAAAGGGCATCAAAAAATTCGTCCGCTTCGCTGTCAACAGGAAAAGTGCCCATAAGGCTGGCAGCATTGCCACGTTGTATGGCAATGCTGATTCTTTGGCCAAAATATAGGCCAGCCCTATGGTCACGTGAAGAGTCGACCAACCGCTTGGCGATGTCGCGAAAAACTAAGTGGGCACTCGGACCCCATGGCCCTAGTGTTTCAACCCCAAACGGCTCAAACATATAAGACACAAAAAGATTGGAGTATTTGCGCCGTTTGAGGTTTTCCGCACCTGCAGCAGCCGCCCCAGCACAGCCCGCCGTGCTAGGAAGATGGGATGGCGCAAGGGTGTCGACGCAAGTTGCATCCCACACCAAAGGCCTACCTACCTTCCAAGGCATTATGGTAATTCCGTCTGGTCTCTTCCCATCGTCGCGTGCCAAGCCATTGTCGCTTTTAATTGATGTACAAACAGTTCCTTTAATTAAAACTCAATTCTGTTTTGTTAGAGAATAATATTAGGTCCCCAATCAGCGTTTTGTATGGAAAATTTTAAAAAAGTTGCACATTTCATACTAACATTTTCTTAATTCATTTAATAACTACGAACACTAATGTTTTAAAACTTTTATGCACTAATGTGTAAAAACTAAGATAGCGTATGACACTTAGATTATGCGACAAAAATCAGTTTTGGCTAAGTTAAAACAAAAACAGTGGTTATTTCTGCTAACAAAAGAGGAGTCATTTTTAAGGTATTTTTATGTTTAGAAAACTATAAGTAATAAGGTTTTTTTTTACTATTGGTAGTTGTCTATGATGGTCATTATTCGATATAATATCAAGCGATTGATGAATATTCTAAATCATAGAAGTGACGAGGTTCTCTATATAATTTAATTTAAATTTATTTATAGAAAAAATCGCCAATTTCATAGGTGGGGACCTAATAATAATAATTGCTTCTCTCTTTTGAATGGAAAAAGGTGTAACTACCAAACGTTTGACGTAAAATTTTATAAACATTATTATAAATGTACAACTGACGAAGTAGGTAGCTAAGCAACAACCTAGTTTTTTTTTGCATAAACAGCAACTAGTATTAAATTAAATCATTCTATGTTTGTTATAATTTGAGGAAGACAAAATTAAATGTATTGCTAACCGACAACCGAGTGTTTAGTCAACTCTGCCAAAGGGTTCCTACAGCTTAACGCTTTCTTGGAAACACGTCTTGGCTTATAAGAAACGGCCACCCATCCAGGCTGTGACAGCGATCAATTTTTATGCGTAGCACCCATCTGGCGACGAGACCCGTGGCAAAATGTTTGGTATGGATCTGTTTGGTTTGTGATTTTTTTAACAATTTTGGAGCAGAATTGCCCTATGCAGAAACAAAGACGTCTTATGCAGATCACATTATTGACTTATTTTAAGTCATAATACTGTATTTCCTATGATACACAGTTAATGAATGCTTTATGGTACAAGGTAAGGTAAGTTCGTTTAAATCAATTTGTCGCAAATTCTGGCGATATTGTAGTTGGCAAGAATAGCGTGCGACGGCATTTTATTCAGCTCCTCACTTCAGTACATGTCCTAATATTTTTCCGCACATTCTACGGCAAATCCATTTGAACGAACTTACCCTATATTCTGTCTTACTCCAACGTACCTTAACCCCCAAATTCCCTAGCAAGATGACTTCTGCAATCGATTTTCAAATTGTGGACAAATCCTCAGCAAGTCGACATCTGCAAGTTTTACAAACTAATCGAGCAATAACTTGTGCAATAAAACTTGCAAGTAAATTCGGTGCTTTATAATAACTTTTCTAAACATTGTCATAATTTTGGACACGTGGTATGTTACGCGGCCACCTACGAGACGCTGCGTTGGGTGGCCATGTTGCTTCGTGGCCGTGTCGCTCTAGCATTAATAGGGTAATGCATAATATTATGATTACAGCTTCCATTCTAGTACTGGTTTTATGCGGTTCCGCTTGAGTGTTATTTTTCTAAACAGTCACGACTAATTCTTGGAGTCGCAAGCAGATGTACCCTGTAATATGCACCTGCTTCTTCTTCTTATCGTATTCGATGGTACCACGGAAGATGGAACGGTACTCAAATTAATTTGGCTCAGTAGGTGGCGAAGCAAATGCGCTAGTTGACTTGTTTAAAAATTCGAATGAATCTAATTGTTTTTTACTACTACAGAAAATCATGAAATTCCTTCAAACCTCGTGATGTAGGTACTGCTGACATAGATTAACACTGAAAGGGATACTTTTGGATTTAATAAAAAAAATATTACAAGAAGTAAACGTGTGTTCTTAACGTGAGGTATTTTAGCGCCCCGATCGAATTGCGCGGCTGTCGCTCGCCGTGCGGTCATTTAACTCGGGGCGCTAAAATGCCTCACGTTAAGAGAAAAATAAATAAAAAAAAGCTATGTTATGTGCGTCACTCTCACGTGAATAAACGGTTTTTCTTTCTTCTTTCTTTCTTTCTTTCACATGTTTACTTGTATTTTTTTTAAAATTGTATCCAAATGTATCCCGTTCAGGATTAATCAATGTCAGTGGTACGTCACGAAGTTTAAACGAATTACATGATTTCGTTTACACCCTGTATATCAAAAAGGTATAGAAAGAAAGGGATCGTTGAATAAAATAAATAAAATCTGTCTTAAACAATGGAGGACGTTATTCAAGTTTTTGGATCGCGCATTTTCTGTCCATGTCGCACGAAACTGACATTGTACGGAGTAATGTCAAGTTACTATGAAGTTTTTGAACAACGACGTCATCGTTCAATAGTGCGATCTCTGTCTATTATTATAATATTTTATTGTTGCCTATGTTTTTTTGCAAAAGTTCGAGAAAATTAATTTAAAAGAAATGTCAACTACCCAATTGCGGTATCAGTAGTCTGATTAAGGTCCTCCGTGGTGCAGACGTAAAGACACAGAGGAAACTGGAGCAGATGGGGCATTGTCTGCTCGGGAGTGAACACTCACAGTCAGTTTGGTCTGGGTTGATGATATGCACCTGCTGAAGAGACGTTACTGCCACCTACATAAGGTGTTTCCAACATTTGCGACAAAGTTTAAAAGCCTCATGTGCCTGCAATTTCACTGGTATATCCATCAAACTGGAACATAGCACTGCTTGGAGGCAGAAATAGATATGGCGGTAGTACATACTTCCTAGCACGAAGTCCACTTAACTTCCGAGGCCAAATTAATAAAACAAACAGTCGAAATCTCAATGTTTTGGTGTAACAGGTAACATTGTTGTTTGATTGCTTTCATTCGATTTCATTTACCTACAAACAAAGGAACAAATTGCAAAAAAAACATGCTACAATCATAATATTTATGAGTTTAGCTCACACACGTCCTAGAAGAGGCTGGTGCGTGCGTGATTGCTGACGAATATTGCCGAAATCTTTACATTTTTGGCAATAAGATTGGTGGTCGTCCGTTCTACTTAGCCTTTTCCCAACTATGTTGGGGTCAGCTTCCAGTCTAACCAGATGCGGATGAATACTAGTATTTTACACGGAGCGACTGCCGTCAAACCTCCGCAAACCAAATACTGGGCAATGCTGATTTACTAAGGTTAGACAGTTTCTCAGACTTTCGGGCTTCTGACTACCCGTAACGACTGTCATAAGTATTCGTATGACACCCGGGACCGACGGTTTAACGTGTTCTCCGAGGCATGGAGGGGTCTCAATGTTTAACGAATGGACACATCCACGGACTGATCATGGCAAGTGCACCTTAACCTTGTGAATCATATGATCCGCGCGATTGTTAATTAGTCTGTGGATGGGTGACCATTCGTAACTCATCGGGACCCTGCCATGTCTCGGAGAGCACGTTAAACAATCGGTTTCGGATGTCAAACGAATACCTATGACAGTCGTTACGGGAAGTCAGAAGCCCAAAAGTCTGACAACCAGTCTAAACTTTGATGGTAGTTGCTCCGTGTAAAATACTGGTATCTAGCTTGATTAGACTGGAAGCTGACCCCAACATAGTTGGGAAAAGGCCAGGCAGAACAATACAATATGTAATAATCGCAAATAATATTATAGACTCTGAAAGGTGTTTATATTTTACTAGCGACCCGTCACGGCTTCGCACGGGTGCAATGTAAATACTAACGTGAGGCATATAAACCTTCCTCTTGAATCACTCTATCTATTAAAAAAAACCGCATCAAAATCTGTTGCGTAATTTTAAAGATCTAAGCATACATAGGGACAGACAGACAGCGGGAGCGACTTTGTTTTATACTACCTATGTAAAGAAGATAAAGAAGTAAAATATTAAAAAAGCGAAAAATATATTCACGGGCCGTTTGAAGGAATTACTTTAATAACTAAGTGCTTATAATCATAATTATCCAGATAGCCATAGTCAGGTCATTCACACCACGCTCTCCAATACGCAAACACGAGTTTCTTTCAGCTAATGCGGTACTTAATAATATTATATACTTTCTATTAATAATATTATTTTAATGCTGCGTTTGAAGCTAGAAGTCGGCTTATCATCGTGGGAAATTTCTCTAGTACCTGTCTACTCATATCTGTCTTGTTCTGCCTATCCTTTTTCCCAACTATGTTGGGGTCAGCTTCCAGTCTAACCAGATGCGGCTGAATACCAGTGTTTTACACGGAGTGATTGCCATCAGACCTCCGCAAATCAGTTACTGGGCAATGCCGATATCCTAAGGTTAGACCGGTTTGTTAGACTTTCGGACTATTGTCTGTCTTATGTTCATAATTATTATTTGCATTGGATTTTTGAACTTTTTCTCATAGGTACTTAACGTTACCATATGTTCGGTTCTGTATCCCTTTCCGGGTTGAATTTCGAAAAATCCTTCCTTTAGACTGTTTTACACAAGAATAGTTTCTCGCAGCAAGTCTCTAGTTGTCTCTGTTTTCACCTCCGAGAAAGACGCAGTCAGAACAAGTCTCGCTTCAAGAAACTATCCTCGTCTATTAGCCTTAAGTGTTTCTAAAAGAGCATTAAAAGAGCCTTCACCAGTGACGATACTTAAGTCCGTCCGGTGGTCTCTGGGCAGACAGCCCCGCTACCAACCTAGCTGACTGGCTAATGTTACATAAGTTCTGGGCAGTTAGCCTATCTATCAACCAAAATGGACGTAACCAGGGTTCAGTCCAGGGTGGGGCTAACTCAGTCAGACAGTAAATATTTTTCTTTTCAATAAATCTGGAAGTGCAAAATGGGATTATAGGACAATTTTGCCCCATGATCTTAGGCATAGGTCTGGCTATTTTGGGTAATTGTTCTGTGGACATGGGTGGCAAGTTGACTAAATCTAGACCGTTTACCTATTCTTTCCTGTGTCAGGGTGGAACAAGAGCCCCATTTGCGCTACCCTGAATACGCCTGTCAAACTTGCTGACTGCTTAATCACACCAGCTCGTAGTATAGTTCCAGTTGCACCGATTGGCATCACCGAAACACCCCTACAAGAAAC
This sequence comes from Amphipyra berbera, assembly GCA_910594945.2. Taxonomy (NCBI): domain Eukaryota; kingdom Metazoa; phylum Arthropoda; class Insecta; order Lepidoptera; family Noctuidae; genus Amphipyra; species Amphipyra berbera. Next base: position 13,785,669 of record OU343128.1, on the reverse strand, counting down.
ATTCTTCCTTCATGTTTCTATCTTCAGCGGTGTAGGCTGTGCGTTGTCTGTCAGTCAAGCAGTCAGTCAGAGAACTGTTTTACAGATAACTAGCAGTTAGCCCGCGACTGCGTCCGCATGAATTTTCATACAAACTTCCATCCTAGGGGATGGAAGTTTGTATTTTCATACAAACTTCCATCCCCTATTTTACCCCCTTACGAATAGAACCCCGAAAGTTTGACAACTGTTTTAACCTATATCGGCATTGTCTAATTATTGGGTTGCGGACGTCTGATGGCAGTCGCTCCGTGTAAAATACTGGTATTCAGCCGCATCTGGTGAGACTGGAAGCTGACTCCAACATAATTGGGAAAAGGTTAGTAGGAAGAATGGGTAGAATTTCCAAAAATTCCTTTCTTAGTGGATGCCTACGTCACAAAAGGAACCTACCGTCCTAATTTCATGTTTACAGCTTCAGTGGTTTATATTCTGCGTTGATGAATCAGTCAGTTAGTCAGGACAAGTAATCTCGTTGATCTAGTGGTGGCAAACGCGACTGCTGATCGTGAGGTCTTGGGTTCGATCCCCAGGTCGGGCAAAGTGTTATTGGATTTTTCCGTGTAGAATTCCTCAGTAGCAGCCCGGAGTTTGGATTTGTGCCCGGTTGATGGCGTTAGGCTCCCCCGTGTTACGTGGGACTTAAACATAACGAGGAAATGAGGGTGTTGTTATACACCTCTCCCTAAAGGCTCATTTACACGGTGCAAGTTTCTTGAAGCAAGTCTCATGCTATCTCTGTGTTTGACGGAGAAAAAGACAAAGATAGTATGAAACTTGCTTCAAGAAACTTGCATCGTGTAAATGAGCCTTAACTCTTCAGGGAATACAGGTTCGGATTATTTGAAAGGATACACGGAAATAAATTCTAAATTTCACTTCAGAACGGTTTAAGCTACATATCGTGACACACTGTTATGATATGGAGACGTACTATATTCTAAATATTATTAAAATGGTGACGCGCGCATTACTAAAACATCTACTGATTTTCTTGATCGAAGCTCCACCATTATATATCTTAGTTATTCTATTATTACATACATTGTGCATTTGTCTGGTGAGCTTGGACAAAGTAGCAAAATAGTTCCTTAGATTCACTAGGGGACAATTGGAGCAACATGCAGCGGGACATCTACGTGAATGTCCCGAAACAATTCGCTCTTACATACCTGGTCATACGATTTGCGAGGTTAAGCTGCGCTTGCCGCGGTCAGTCCGTGGAAGGGTGACCGTTTGTGACACATCGAGTCCCCTCCGTGCCTCGGAGAGTACGTTAAACCGTTGGTCCCGGGTGTCATAAGAATACCTATGACAGTCGTTACGGGTAGTCAGTACCCGAAAGTCTGACAACCAGTCTAACCTTAGGATATCGGCATTGCCCAGTTACTGGGTTGCGCAGGTCTGATGTCTGAAAAATACTGGTATCCAGCTGACTCTGGTTAGACTGGAAGCTGACCCCAAGATATTGGGAAAAAGGCTAGGAGGAAGGACACCAGGTCACAATAGGTCAGTGTCGCGGAAATGTCGCCCGTCGTCTGATTTCGTTTCCCTATACTGCTGAAATATTGAGCAGCATGTTGCGCGCGCGTCCACATTAATCAACATTTGACGCGGGACAAGCGCCCGCTCTCAAAGCGGCGGCTAGTACTGTGCGCAGTAATAACTGGACCCAAGATGGTGTCGACTGCGTGAACTATGTAAGGTTCGGGTCATCAAAGTTACGCGCAACGTTGCGGGGAACAAGACTGCAGCGTCACGTAGACGATAGATAGATGTTGCGCGTCTTATTGGGGACGATTTTGTCCCCTAGTGAAGCCTCGGTTTCACTAAGGGCTTGTACACAAAACTGCGAATCGGCGCGATGCGAATTCGCAACGCAGAAAACTACGACGTAAATTGTTGCGATGCAATTTCGTGCGGCAAGGCGTCTTCCTTCCAAGGTCCGGATGACCAATCCATCGACGATCGTCAACCGTATTGAACGTATTTTATACTAGGTAGAATAAATTAGCGTAAAAAGATTTGCGCACTGCTGTTACTGATAAGAAGATATAGGAAAAATCAATTACGCGAATCAATTCGTAAGTTCTTGTGATGCGTTGTGCGAGCTCGTATATTCCTACGATGCGACGTCGCATCGCAGTCTTGTGTACAAGCCCTAAGGGACAAATAGAGCAACTTTGAGCAACTGCGCGGCTGCTAAGGCTGGGTTATGTTTTCTGTCAAGGCTTGCTTGAGTTAAAATATTACACCTAGTCAGATTATAAAACCTATAGATCAGACATAAGCCTCTGTAGGTACCTGAAGAATGTATACTTACCTAGTTTTATAACGGCACATCATCCTACATAACTTATAAGGGATTAGCAGAGATACTGGTTGGAGCGGTTTACACCTGTTTTTCTACAATATTGATAGTATGATGTCTCATATTGCGTTTAGTGTTATACATGCTTTAATTTGCACTGCCTCGTTGGTCTAGTGGTGGCAAGCGCGACTGCTGATCGTGAATTCCTGGTTTCGATCCCCGGGTCGGACAAACTGTTATTGGGTTTTTCCGTGTGGAATTCCTCAGTAGCAGCCCGGAGTTTGAATTTGTCCCCGGTTAATGGCAATAGGCTCGCCCCTATTACATGGGACTTAAACATAACGGCGAAATGGTTATGGCGAAAGGGTGTTACTATACACTGCTGCCCAACTCTTCGGGGAATACAAGGCGTGATATTATGTATTTTGCACAATTTTTTTATTAACATTGTTTCGATTTGATAGACGCGTCATTATTGCATACGTCTCCTTTAAACTAAGTTTAGCAAAATTACATATATTGGGTTGTACCCGGTTCCTATAAACAAAAACGAATCGTTTCACTTACCGATGGTAGCATTTTTTATTGTCAAATTGGGCATATAAATAAACTCGTAGGCTAATGTTACCTGTAATAGCTACTTCCATATGGGAGGGTCTACTATACAAAGCTATGAGGTCTTTGCGTCATTATTAGTGAAGATAGAAGTTTCAATTTTAATCAATAGCGCTTCTTAAATTATAGGAATCGGCCATTTAAGGTTAATAAAATCGTACTATGAACGGATAGTTCGCTATTCAATATCAAAAATATTTCTCGGTAACCCATAGGTACTAAGAAACACTGTCTACACCGAGCAGATTTGAACTGGCACAAAGTATCGCAAGTGTTTCAACACATTTCGCAGAGTTGCTATGTACCGGAAACAAGTGCCGCGACATGTTGCGGTACATGTTTCGCGACATGTGTCTGAACTCATCGTGGACGCGACATAGTCGGTTTTATATAACATAACATCACGCCTGTATTCCCGAAGGGTTGGGCAGAGGCGTATAGTAACACCCTCATTTCCCCGTTATGTTAAGTCCCATGTAATAAGGGGCGAGCCTGTTGCCATTAACCGGGCACAGATCCAAACTCTGAGCTGCTACTGATAAATTTCACACGGAAAAACCCAATAATACTTATCCCCGACCTGAGGATCGAACTCAGGAGCTGTCAGCAATCGTGCTTACCACCACTAGACCAATAAGGAAGTTTCATACCATTATATTTATATGTTTAACAATAACAACCGAGTGGAGTAGGCAGTGGAATAGGTATTCATCTGATTTCTCACGCTAAACAATACTACATCCGTTTTTATCTGAAACAAATAGCGATGATGTGTCAAACAACTTAGTGGCCCATCTGTGGTCTGCATAGGCATGCAATCTGACCACCTGCAATTTAAACATGCAATTTTTTTGTGATTATACAAGGTGTAAATGCAAAAATTTAAAACCTCTTATGGGCTTATTGTATTTATCATTATGCACAACTTCTACTATGGACCAACACTGAAATTATTAAAAAAAATATACTGCTCCATACATTTGTGTTTGCATAACTCGAAAAAATTTAGGAAACAGCTGTTTTTTTCGCGATTTCTTGATTGGTCCCATAGTAAAAGTTGTTCATAATTATATGTACAATGAGACCTTCAGAGGTTTTCAGTTTTTGTATTTACACCTTGTATTATTACACATTAGCATCGGAGAAAGCGCCCGCCCGCTTTTATGAAACAAAAAAAACCGCGCATATCAAATGCACGTGTAGCCGTCCATGATCCACTGTGCTCACCCGCCGCCGCCGCGGAGCCGGTCGTCCTTCCTGACTCCGCAGTCACACCGTTAATTCAGCCCTCACCAAGCTGTCTCCCTCCTAGTCCTTTCGCCAACAACGCACTAAGCCGAGGTCCGAGTCCCATTAGGCGTCGCCATTAGTGCTGTTGTTGCTAGTAGTCATGATGTTAGTAGTAGTAATAGTAGTTAGCTTAGGTTAGGTATTTTACTCTCGTCCCTATTGGTTGGAGGACCTTCAGGCCTCGCCCATAACTGCCCGGATACGTAGAAATGGTTCGCAAGACCAGGCCTGCAAGCAGTCGAAAAGAAAAAAAGGCACGTGTATAGATTCGTCATTAAATAACTCTCATACACACAATATCTGCGACTTAAAGAAATGAATAAGAACTGTTAGTATTTCATACAATTAACTCAATCCGTTAGCAATAATATTATTGTTATAGCCATATGTATTGAAAACGTTAGGTACCATTGTGTCGGTTGTCGTCAGATGGTAAAGCGAAGTGGCTTCGTAGCCGTCTATAGTAAGCGTAGGTTTTTGGAAGTTAACGTAAGCATGTATTATTATATTTTGTTTGATAAGTGTCAATTATCATGAGTTTATATTTTAGATAGCGTGTCATACTGTATTCTTAACGTGAATGGAGGCTGGAAAAACGCGTGATAGTACCAACCGTTTATAATCTCGACTGTCGTCGATATTTACTCCGTCCCCGAATCGTCGGACTGCCAAGTCATAGGTCTCGACTTCGAACCCAAGGCACGCACTTCGACTTTTCGGATTCATGTGCGTATTGTATAATTATCACTTGTTTAAAAACGGTGAAGGAAAACATCGTGAGGAAACCGGCATGCCTGAGAGATATTTCTCGACTGCATCTGAAGCCAAGTCAGAGGCCTATGCGCGGCATAAACTCTGACACCAGGTTAGTCACTAACCACACGAAAAGAAGAAGAAGTACTAACAAGATCAAAACTTAAGTTGATCGGTTCCAAATTGTCGTACATAGACCTTTTTCTCTACAGTAGATGTCTCGACACGACAACATATCATGAGAACTCCCCTACGACATGTCGCGTCGGTTCGTGAGTCGGTTCATAGAATTTTATGACGCTCAAAGTCAACTACGGTATCGCTCCGTGCGGTACGTTAACTCGGGGTCTTTAAAATATATCACGTTAAGAACATTGTTTATTATTTTAATTAGTTTCTTGTAGAGTCCAAAAGAATCTCATACAGGGTCAATTTGTATTACCAGTAGACTACGAGGCTTGAAGAAATTACACGAATTTAGATACAGCATCTTTACATAGTATAAAACGAAGTCGTTCCCGCTGTCTGTACGCTTAGATCTTTTAAACTAGGCAACGGATTTTAATGCAGTTTTCAGCAATAGAAAGAGTGATTCAAGAGGAAGGTTTATATGCCCCACATTAGTATCTACATTGCACCCGTGCGAAGCCGGGGCGGGTCGCTAGTGTACTAATAATTATAATTGTGTAGTCTAGCCATTTTATATTTGTATAAAATGTAAACACTACATTGATGGCGAAATATTTATTTTGATGTTTAGGTTTTCTTAAAACGTGTCTGTTTCAAAGTGATATCTAAAGCCGTACGTTTGTTACTCGCCGTACGCGCTATATTCTAGAATATTTTTTATTATATCCTATGTACTTAGTACACCTAACCGCACCGTACGCGCCGTAATAAAATGCTGTATGTAGACGAATTTCAACAACGTTCGCGAAGACGTCATCTGATTGGCGCGTTTTAATAAATAAATAAAAATAAAAATCGTTTATTTCAGGTATACCTACACCCATATAAATTATTACATAATTGTTACATAAATTAAGTTATTATTAAATCACATTACATTATATTATTGAAATCAAAATTAAAAATTATGATCAACATTAAAATCAAATTGTAAATTAAAATGTAAAAATTAAAATTAAAATCAATCAACATTAAAATCAAATTCAAAAATACATTAAATTAACTACTCCATTAACATTACATTTAACATTGTTTTAAGCGTACGACGCGATTCTGGAGAGGCGAGAATCGGTCGCAAGTTCCATAACACACGTCCACGATTGAAGTACGTGAATGCGGTGCGGTGCTGATGATGTCATCTGATTTGGCACGTTCGGATCAGATAGGTGCGCGAGGCATTTAGCGAATTCAACTCCTGCGGCGCGTACAATGCTGATATATATGCCATCAGCTTAATGGATTCTTAAAGTACGGAGACCCTTCTGGTCTCGCCAATAATAGCCCGGTTACGTAGAAAAGGTCCGCAAGACCATCTACAAGAGTATATTAGGAAAAAAAAAGGATTCTTAAAACAAAATGAATGTTATAGGATAGCGATGCACAGACTTATTAGGACTAGGGACCGGGTAGATGAGCTAAAAGCGGGCCAATATAATTAAAAACAAACAAAAAAAAAGTTGACAAAAAAATACAATGAAAAAAATAGACGGCATTTAAAAAAAATGCATTTATTCAGTGATCTTAAGATGGCGCCTGTCTATGGCATTTACCAAAACCTTTAAAATTATTAACATTGGCAACATTGTCTTACAATTTTATATCATAAGTTGGCAGCACTGCTACCGACTTCCCTTATAAAATATTTCAGTGTATTTTTCCTTGTAAAAAATATCAAGCAAACTAATTAAGTAAGCTATGAATCATTCAAACTTTTTAAAAATATTGCAGTATTTTTATACGAACGCATAAGAGTTTAATTTGCAGGCGGGTCGCACGTATTTCGTCGGTCGGAGTCATACTGGAACTTCTCCAAAATTATGTTATGGACTACTAAAAAACTAAAAATATTGCATAGTTAGTAACAATCTCATAATAAACTATAGTTTTTTTACGATATATTATGACGGCGAGGGAGCAAGAGTGATACTCCCAGGTACGCGATCCTCCTCCTACATTAGTATTCGCGATGGAAAATGATGGATGTAGGTCGTGTGGTCTTCCGATCACCAGCACACGTTTTCCGGCAGAGCAATGCATAAAAGTGCTCTATGTGCATGACAACCCCAGTCAAACAATCGCCGCTTTTGTTCAAAAATGACGTATAGAAGTTTCTTAATCTACGGCCTCCTTGCTGCGACATATATCAAACATCAAGATTAGAGTGCGCGCAAGATAGTCTGCGCGCGGTCAAAATCGGAACTAATCATGGTCCACCACAATGTTGCCGTTTTATTAACTTCCTTACTAGATCTACCTGAGTTTAGGAATTAAAGAAAAACATATAATAAAGATTATAGTAGACCTCATCAGACGATAGTAATCATAATGCATTCTTATTCATTCACGGCACATTTATAAGCTTAGTTCTTGTCCTTTGCAAATTACGTAAAAATACTAATTAGTTTCAATGGTAGGTAGTAAATTTTAACGTACACAACTTAGCTCAATTAAAATATAATAAACCGTAAAAGAAGGCTGCCCAATTTTAATGCTCGCGAATATTTACTTTTCCTTAAAAAGTAGTACTTTGTATTTTTACGATCGTGGCAACATTTAGCACGCCCTCCGTCGCGCGCAGAGTTATCTTGCGCGCACTCTACTAAAAGTTATGTCAACAAAATTTGCCTTTCAAAATATCTAAAAACCTTAACTTGGATTTTCTTAAAACAGCATAATTTGAATTGTACCGGTAATGATTCCGACCGACGATATTGACGAAGGGCCGCGGTCTATGCATGCCTGTTGTAGGATCAAATTGTTTGTTTACTTTTTATACAAATTTTAAAAGACCGTGCTATACCCCGCCGAATATTTCTCGTAATTTTACGTAACTAATAGATTTATTACTGTCGTTAACCGGTAGTAGAGGTATCTACCATTTCGCTTACTCACCACGTCATGTATTGAAAACACAGCATCTAAACGTTGTTATTACTGCAACCACGTTCGATTGGCTCGCATTCCGATCAGATAAGCTATTGTTATGTAGATAATATTTGCATCATTATTATCTCTAATAGATACGAGTTGTGGTAATATTAATTATTTAACGCTGATTTAGCATAAGCTTAATTAGCCCATTACTGTCCCATCGCACTGTGAGAAGGGTTTAGGCCTTAGTCCATTACGCTTGCCTGGTTTGGATCGGCGAACTACACACACCATGGAATCACCATCCACTGCCAAAAATATTTATGATCCCACTGCTGGGCAGGTCTCGAAATCTTAAGCCATGTATTTACTAGTAACAATATTTAGAATACAAGTTGCCAATAGTTTCTGAAACACTACCTAAACATAGTAACACCCTTATTTCGCCGTTATGTTTAAGTCCCATGTAATAGAGGGCGAGCCTATTACCATCAACTGGGCACAAATCCAAACTCCGGGTTGCTATTGAGGAATTTCACACGGAAAAATCCAATAACATTTTGCCTAACCTGGGGATTGAACCCAGGACCTCACGATCAGTAGTCCCTCTTGCCACCACTAGATCAACGAGGCAGTCCACCTAATTTTTTTTTTAAATCATGTTTCTAGTGTTTGCCGAAACATGTTCAATGTTTCAGAAACGCGTTGATTCTTGTTTCTGACAGAATGTTTTTAAACAAATGTGTACAAATAAATACATAGCATTATGCTCTTAGCCAAGTTATTATAATTTAAACAACATTTTTATTTATTTTATTTTCTTCCCCAGGTTATGGCCGCTTCAGTCGGAGCGCGCTCGGCGCGTGCGCATTTGCGTTCTTCGCGTCAGGCGTCCAGAACAGTGTCATGTCCTACGTGCTACCAGCTGCCAGGTGTGAACTAGAACTCACCACATACCAGGCTGGACTCATCAATATGGCGTTTATGAGCGGTGAGTATTTTTTTAAACGCTATCCTCTTTTCTTTGCATTTTGGACAATCAAAAACACACAAGATCTGTTGACAGTTGCCAAAAACACGTTGCTATTTTTTTTGCGATCGTAAGAAAATCGCGGATATTTACGATTACGATTATGTACGTTTTCGCGGAAGTTTCACATGAACGCGTCAAGTTTGAACTCCGATTAGACCCAAATTATAGGCTCGTTGTTAAAACAAACAAATTGATACGAGATGCTATTGTAGATGAAGAGCTTACGAGAATCGTTCTAATTTGTACACAAATATTTATCGGAAGACAATCGGTTGTCAGTTGCATCATCGATATCAATTGTCGTATGATCAATTATGAAATAGGTTATTTATTAGTTGATTTGTTCGCGCTATACCCTACTTGCACCTGATGGTAAGTGCAGACAAGGTCTAAGATGGAGCACACGAATCCAAGTAGCAATGATAGCCCTTTCGAACCGGCGCAAGCTACGACGAAACTTGTTATTCTGAGAACGAATTCTAACTAATTTGTAGTTGTAAATTACAATCTGAGAAAATTTTCCGGATTTATATCGCTATCCGCACAATCGTTCGACACTGGGCCCGTCCACAAAGCACGTAAAACTGATGAGCTAAACGCGATCTTGTAACCCGCACAATTGTATTGGACTGGCGCGAAAGGGATAGAGGGACTCCCCTATACCCCTCTGGTTCTCACATACACACTATGGAACACAGTAAACTGTTTGGCGCCGGACTTTAATGCGATGGTAGCTAGCTAGTCGGACCGTAATGTTTCTACCACCAAACGTGCTGGATTTTGCTGTTGCACCAAAATTGTCTCGCTCCACGCTCCCAACGTGTAGTTAGAAAAGTTTATATTGTAGCTCGTCCCCACACCGAACAAAGACGGGATTTAAGTTATTAAGACTTAGATAAGTTCTATTGACTTAGCCATGTCTGACTAGCTTAGCTTTGACTTAAAAGTCTAATAATTAAAACTTCGTCCTCACTACTTCGGTCTAGCTATTTACCGAACTATTTCTGAGGATCTTTAAGCTAAAAGGAATGAGTCGTACTGATGTACACATGCAAGCTAACAAGATTTTGGAAATCAAGATCTCCTTTTTTGGGAGAGGCAGTCCCAGATTAACTTCGCGGGCGCTCTTTCACTTACACCAAACCCCAAGCTCAGGTCTCGTTGTGAAGCATGTCAGAGATTAATGCCATGAGCAGCAGTACCTTCCTGCATAACATTTTAAACATAACATCACGCCTGTATTCTCCGAAGGGTTCGGCAGAGGTGTTTTTAGTAACACCCTCGTTTCGCCAGTTATGTTTAAGTCCCATGTAATAGAGGGCGAGCCTATTGCCATTAACCGGGCACAGATCCAGACTAATGGAAAAACCCAGTATCACTTTGCCCGACCTGAGGATAAAACCCAGAATCTCACGATCAGAAGTCGTGCGACCACTAGACTAAGAAGGCAGTCAATATAATAGTATTATTTACGTGATACTTTTAACGTCATTATGATGCCGTTCTAACTTTTACGTCACTCACTACTTTCTGCGAATTTAGCAATTAGCAGACCTTATAAGGTAATGAGACATCACGTGCCGACGTAGAACATAACTGACATAAGAATAAATGATGACAACATTTTGACCATATAAGAACACACTAATATAAAAATGTCTGTACCCAGTACAAGGATTTATTAGCAAAAGCGTATGAAATAATATGATTATCAGCTTCATTTGGGAATGGCGCCATAGTATTTAAAATCGATATGGAATTTAGAACGTAGTTCGACGATTTTAACAATGTATTGATAAATATTATGTTGGGTTTTGGAGGTATGTCGTATTAGGCAAATATGGATGCGAATTTAGATGGAAAGGTTTGAACCTGCGATAGTTACAGGCCTGAAAAGGTGGCGCCCCGTGAAATGTACCCCTCTCTGAAGGACGTGTAGAAATTCCCCGCAGATAGGAGGGGTCAGCCAAAGAGAATAGCGAACCAAGACCTGTCGGGGTTGTGGTGAATGCAATAGCAAATCCCGTAACCCCGGTCTTCGGAAGAACACCGTGGTAGGTTTAGTCGTTAAGAGTGCGATATAACTCTCCGTTTACCCCACGGAGGAAGGTATCAAAGGGCATTTCCCGACGTTAAAAAAAAGGAAGGATTCGATCCCCTTGGCCACTAATGAAACGTCATATCACCATGAATAACAAAAAGATAATAATGTCGTTATTGGAGAACTCATCTGGTTGGACTAGAAGCCGACTCCAACACAGTTGGGAAAAGGTTAGGTAGATGACAGCATTTCTGGTTGTAGGCCAAACTGCTTAAAAATATTGCAAATTGGCCGCTTATGTAATTAGGTCCCATTGGACAATAGATTGATTGCAACAATTAAACTAACAGTACGCCCACAAGCCTGAATGAGTGTTTCTATGCTACGTCTTAAGAAACATAGTCACTGAATTATAGGCTGACTGCAAATGGACCACTAATGGCCGATTCCTATAATTTACGCAGCGTTATTGGTTGAAATTGAGACTCTTGTATCTTTACCAATAATGAAGCAAATACCACATAGCTTTGCATAGTAGACCCTCCCATATGGAAGTAGCTATCACAGGTAAAATTTGCTTATGAGTCTATTTATTTGCCCAGATTGGCAATAAAAATGCTACCATTCGTAAACAAAACGATTCGTTTTTGTATATAGAAACCGTGCATTAGTCGATGAACACAAATGGCAATCAACTGTGTTTCAAGCGACTAATGCTCGGTCTCTATAAACAAAAACGCATCGTTTTGTTTACGAATGATAGCATTTTTTATTGCCAATCTGAGCATATAAATAGACTCGTAAGCTAATTTTACCTGTGATAGCTACTTCCATATGGGAGGGTCTACTATGCAAATCCATGAGGTCTTTGCGTCATTATTAGTAAAGATAGAGGTCTCAATTTTAACCAATAACGCTTCGTAAATTATAGGAACCGGCCATTAGTGGCGCAAGTGCGGTCAGCTTTCAGTTAAGGAAGAAGCATAACTTTTCTTTATTAAGCACCTAAATATACAATCCAAAAGTTAACAAAAAAAGTCAAGGTAATCATTGAAAGACTGCCTAACACATAACATAACATCACGCCTCTATTTCCTGAGGGGTTGGGAAGGTGGTGTATAGTGACACCCTCGTTTAAATGATAAATAAATGAAAAATGAAATATAAATTAATGTTTTGCTGTTATGTTTAAATCCCACGTAATAGGGGGCGAGCCTATTGCCATCAACCGGACACAAATCCAAACGCTGGGTTGCTACTGAAGAATTCCATACGGAAAAATCCAATAACACTATCCAACCTGGAGATCGAGCCCAGGATCTCACGATCAGTGACCAATGAGGCAGTGACTGCCTAACTGATAATCAAATTCTCTGTTACCTAGGTGGAGTAGCCAGTGCCTTCTTCTGGGGCATAGTGGGTGACGTGTTCGGCAGGCGGAATGTGCTCAGCATGACTCTCCTGCTAGACGCTGCTATCACGCTGGCGCAGAGTACTGTCTCCGACTACCGGTTACTCCTGGCTGCCAGAACTATTAATGGATTTGTCATAGGTAAGTTTTAGAATTACTTGCGTTCTTGAATTCTTATTCTTATTCTTATTCTTTATTGTACACAAGAAAAATTACAGGAATAAAACTACAATTAAGTGAAGTTATGTACAAAGGCGAGCTTAACTCAAAAATGAGTTTTCTACCAGCAAACCTTTGAGTGATAGAGAGAGAATGATTATGTGGTTGAGGGCAAAATCCAGTGTACAATTGTCTTATTTTTAAACTTATTTATGCTATAAAATATAATATACCTAAATAAATATATAATAAGAAAATATATACATAAATATATATAAACCATATAATAAACCTACATAGATAATATTACATATTAATCATTCAGAAAGGTAATGCTTCCTAATTCTACTCTTGAAAACGTTAAGAGAAGGACTGTCGCGAATTGCGTGTGGGAGAGAGTTCCAAAGAGTTTCTTCTTAATTATCATTAGATATCATCATTCTTGAGCAATTTTCAATTCCCTTCAAAATTGATTTGGTATTCTAACAGCAACCATAAGAAGTCCAACTGTGAACTAAGATGAACTAAGGCCGGGGTCGCCTCGTACTGTATATACATACCACCACAACTTTAAAAAAATACACGCGGAAAAATGCGTCTTCCTGAACAAACCTATACATCGTCATATGTTTGAATTGTCCCATCAAGACCCCACCGTGCCTCGAAGAGCACGTTGAACTGTCAGTTCCTGATGTCATACGAATACCTATGATATACTCGATACTCGTTACGAGTAGTCAAAAGCCCGAAACTCTGACAACCGGTCTAACCTTCGAATATCGGCATTGCCCAGTGGGTTGCGGAGGTCTGATGGCAGTTGCTCCGTGTAAAATACTGGTATACAGCTGGATCTGGTTAGACTGGAAGCTGACCCCAGCATAGTTGGGAAAAGGCTAGGCAGAACGAACGAGACACTTTTACAAGTCAATGTAGGTAATGTTTTTTTTTAAACTAGATGGATTTTCCTTCCTGACTACCTCTGAAAAGAAAAGCCGAAACAAACTCGGAACTACAAACTATGCGAGTGTAACAATGTAGGGCAACGTCTGGAATGCCCTGTTGAAGAAATAACAGGTTTGAGTTGGCCTGTCCTAATTGTCCGCTCCACATCATGTTCCGCACTAAAGCTTTGCTTCTCCATAAGCGAGGCTTTAGAAAAGAGAGAGGGAAACATAGAGAAGAGTGCTTAGTATATGTACTTACGAGTTTATTTGTTCACCAGGTGGTCCAGCAACGCTGGTGTTCTCGTACCTGTCAGACCTGGTGGGAGCGAAGAAGCGGCAGCTGTACCTGAGCGTCGTGGGCATGAGCTTTGTAGTGGCCTGGCTGATATTGCCTGGTGAGTGTCAAAGTACATTTTACGTCATTACTAAACTGCGGGCGTTACTACCCGTGGTATCACAACGGTTCTATATGAAAACCAGCGCTGCGGCATTTTGGTTTTTTTTTTAATGTTGCAGTATTATAAGCTCTACCCACACATATCAGGGCCAACACCGGGCCGGAGATCACCATCGCATATATTTTGTACCGAAGCAAGACCTCAGTCGCTCAGTGCTGGTCAGCTAGCGTCAGTGACCAGCCTGGAAGCGACGGAGCTCTTGCTTCGGCACAAAATGTATGCGATGGTGATCTCCGGCCCGGTCCCGGCTCTGACATGGCGCTGATATGTGTGGATAGACCTTATGCTGAGATAAGGTCAAAGCACACATATCAAATCAGAAAAGGGATCGTCACCGTATCAACTCAAGCCGTTCAGTATTCTTTGTATGAAACTCCCTACTGCAACGCACACTAATCGGAATCGTAACGTAATCGCCTCGCCTCGGGACAAGCTCACGAACCGCGGTGCGGTGTGTGGTCGACGTGGTTCCCGCGCTTACGGCTCGTCGTCCCGCGCTTACGTCTCTCCGTACCCGAGCTTACGTCTCTTCATCCACCCTTGCCTCTCTCACCCCTCCCGCGGCCTGCCTGCAACACACTACTGTTACTGCGAGCCGCAAGCGCGGCGTCGCCTAGCCGTAGCCGAGTCGACGTATCGGAGCTGCTGATCCGGTTTGGTTACGTGCTTACGTTAGGTTGACGCCTGTTTGACGGCGAGGCGAAAGGCGATACGTTTACGATCCCTTTCCGAGTTGATATGTGTGCTTTGACCAATAGGAACCTTTTTTGACCTCGTGTAGGTTATTTTAAATTTTGTTGTCTTCTTTATTTGTATATTGTCAACTTCAGTAACTGCCCGTGCGAGTCTATAATTAATATTTTTTCTTTCTTTCTAAACTTAGATCTCCTTATCGATTTTTGACGCGATGCTGGGTATCCTCATTAGTTAATCAATAGGTAGTCTTTATGTCTTTCCTGTATATGTCGGCGAAGGATCATGTAATCTGTATTTTCGCGAAAAACTGGAATGTGACGTAAATGTAGTCTCATTATGTGATCTAATAATTTCGCGAAACTAAGAACTGAGTCTATTAATTTCCCGAAACCCCGAACTGAGTCCCAATAATAAGTACATACCTAGGTATTATTTCGGCGAACGATCGCGTAAGCCGCATTTTTGTGAAAACACGTGGTCGAAAAAAATCAATTTCGCGGGCCAAATGTTTGCTTCCACCTAAATGTTCGAATGTTGTGGATAGCATCCCTGAAGTGTAAGTATCTATAACGACAATAGACGATTTGTTTATTTTTATTGCAAATTACTAATTAGCTTACGACCGCAGATCGGCTATGGTTGTGGCTATAACTCATCCATGTCATGAATGAAGCTCATCGCGTGAATAGCACACGGTTCGTTTTTAGCACGTACCTACTACTACACTAGTTTTTGCGCGTGACTTTGTGGGGTTCGGATATAAACTTTAGTTGAATTTAAAGGTAGAGGGTGAACTTGTCGATAAATATAGCGAATCTGATTTTGTCGTACAAATTTCAATATCCCGTTGCACCCCTTATTAGAGGTTGTTTAAAAAATCCTAAAAATATGTTTTATTATTTGTGTAGAAGAGTATTTATCCCAACTATCTTCAGCGGTTTAGACTGTGCATTGTCTGCCAGTCAGTAGTCACTGACTGACTGACTATCAGTTAGCCAATCACGGAACTGTTTTATAATATTAAAGATTAATATACTATGATTCTATGTTCAAAATAATCATACACACATAGCTTAGGACATAGTTTTTTTTATTTTCTCATATTTTAAAACTATAGATTTTTATTCTAAAATAAATTTTTTTTTCTCAAATATTGGTGCTCAATCTCTATTTTCTTATACCTACGTGTGCAGTCAATTTACAGCCTAGGTTTCCTTAATATCGAATACCAGCCCAACCAGTAGTTGCTGAAAATCTTTACATAGTATAATACAAAGTCGCTCCCGTTGTCTGTACGCTTAGATCTTTTAAACTACGCAACGAATTTTAATGGAGTTTTCAGCAATAGATAGAGTGATTCAAGAGGAAGGTTTATATGCCCCACATTAGTATCTACATTGCACCCGTGCGAAGCCGGGGCGGGTCGCTTGTTATTATTATAAATCTTGAATACAAATTCTCTTTCCTCTCTCATGTCGGCAAGAGTTTTACGAGAATATCTCGTGATGTGGTGCAAAGATAGCCAGTCAGCAGGATTGGTAGCGAGGTTGACTGCCCACCGTGCGCCAGACGTACTTAAATATCGTTAGTCGAGGCTAACTTACTAAGTAACCACAAAAAATAGTAACACTTTCTCTTGGCTAGAGATAAGAGCCAAGTCCTCAGGTCAGCGATCCTAACCGGTACTTCTTGGAATACACCATTGAGCCGACATAGATTTAATAGCTGTTTAAGGTGAAGGCGATCAGTCTGCTCGCGATCTTTTTTTTTGGTTTTTTAATAACATTATTTCACGCCTATATTCCCCGAAGGGTTGGGCAGAGGTGTATAGTAACACCCTCATTTCGCCGCTATGTTTAAGTCCCATGTAATAAGCAGCGAGGCTATTGCCACCAACCGAGCACAAATCCAAACACCGGGCTGCTACTGAGGAATTCCATACGGAAAAACCCAATAACACTTTGCCCGACCTGGGGATAGAACCTAGGACCTCACCAGGCAGTTTTTTAATATTTTTTCATAAAATATTATTTACACAACGGATATTTAACTATTGCGCATGTAACCTTAATATGAAAATGTGTAACAATTGTAGGCGAATCAATAAATAAATAAACATCTTTATGAAATCATTTTACTAATTGCCTATATTATATTTATGTGTGCATTGAATTGAATACAAACATGAATATAATTATTTACCATTTATTTACCTTATAAAAAAAACAACACATTTTACTCTGTCAAACATGATATAAATAACTTTTCTTTTGTTTAACAAAAACAATAAAATTTATATTTTCATATCATATTTTAAGTAAAATATTAAAAAACTCCAGAAAAAATAATTTCGCAGACCGTCTGATCGCATACACCTTAAACACAGACAGACATCCAGACAAGTTAACCGATGACCTAACGGTTCAACAAAGTGTAGTTGAACATTATTATGTGCATAGCAATTGTATTGGGGGTCAGTGTCACACATTTGTTAGTACAAAACCTGTTTGCGCGGACAGTTCCGTATGGGTGAAACGGATTGTAACAGTTAGTTAGATTTTTTTAGGATTAGAATTGAGGTACTAACCGGAATAGAAATGGAAGGTGATCCTAATGTTAAACTTTCACATTGGCTCTGCATCTAGGTAACCGAGTAGGTACTTAGTGCAATTCACAATAAAAAATACACGTCGTTCAAAGAGGTTGGGGAGTTCGGACAGCAGTCACACAGATTGTTTTTTGTAATAACTAGTTCAGGTGAATCTTATTACCTATTAATGAGCAATCGCACAATTTTACTTAGTGTAATAGACACTGACACATTTTTTTTGTTTATATTATGATTGATTATTTATTATCTATTTACGAAAGTAGCTAAACTTCATTACTCAGAGAATTAGGCAATACTACGTGTATGCGCTCGTACGACAATCAGACGTGGGAAATCCGGTCTAACAATATGATATTCTTATCCCCCAGTAATTACTCGGGGTGCTCGCAAGGGCAATACTTATATTCTGTCGCAGAAGCCGACCCCATTTCCCATCCCAAAATGGGAAATGATTATACAACGCTATTTTTAGTATACACATAAACCGAGATACCCCAAAATGGTTTTCATCCGAATTAGAATATGAAGGCTGGAATATGATTTTTATTAAACAAATCTAGTTTCTTGTTAGTATATGTAGCGTTAAGTTCCTTAGTCAAATACGAAATAACTGGTGTACCATACAGGGGTTGTCTAATACACGAAATCTTACCGAGCCGTCTGTCTCAAGCCTCAATGTATCTATCTATTCGCGGCCCATTGATGTGCGTAGAAAACCTATTGAATTCAAGTTGAAATTGAATAAAAATTATACCAATCATCCTCCATGTGATCCTGAACAAACTAGTTTCAGGTTTAGTGTATATTGAAAATAACCATGTAGGTGTAGGTTAAGTAACCATGATACTCTTGTACACCTTCAGTTCTCAGCTGAGTATTATGATAAAGTTTTATTTGTTTGATAATCACAACTGTTTTATTGAATGCAATTCATACCAAATTGTAAACGTATTTGTCAAAGCTGTCTCTATGTTTGCGCTGTCAGCCGTAAATGTATTGTAGGCAGAATTGGATTCGAGAGGATCATTGATGTACTCATAATATATAATGTAAATGATGTAAACATTGTCAACTATTCAATTTACATGGATTGGATATGTCTTACCTCTTGTGGTACCTTTCGTGTTTGGAGTTAGTTTATAACATAACCCCGAAGGGTTTGGCAGAGGTCTTTTAGTACACCTTCGTTTCACTAGTTATGTTTAAGTCCCATGTAATTGAGCGTTAATATAGTTTTTAAATGGTTACATTTAATGAGCTTTAACTCCATAAATACTAATAATCGACAATAGCTGTATTACGAAAAAATGTTCTACTTAAAATAAAGTTTCTATTGATATACATATTACTCATTGCTTGAGGAGGAGAAGACTAACTTCAAAACATTTGGCCCGTCTTTTGGAATCAAATTTTAACTTATTTTTTCCTTTCCAGCGATTGCCTGGATGGTCTTACCATTCAAGATGGTGGATTACGAGACCCTTCTGCCGCTGAACTCCTGGAGACTGTTCCTGGCGCTGTCCAGTATACCAGGGTTTATTTCTGGAGGCTGGGTGCTGGCTCTCCCAGAGAGTCCAAGGTTGCTGTCAGATACAAATAGAAGTGAGAAGGCGCTCAAGCTTCTGGCGTATATCCATAAGTCCAATAATGGGAGCAATGCTGAGTATAAGGTATTTTTGTTTAATTTTGTTATTTCCATTAGGGTGTTACCAGACCAATCGATGGATTGTCGATCGATGGTAGAATAGATTATTCGACGTCGATCGATAGTTTCTACCAGACCAATCGATCGATTGTCGATCGACGATCGATCGATGGACAACGCGTCTTCATGTGAATACATTTTGAAAGAAACTGATGGATTATAGCCGGGGTTAATCGATCAACGTCGACCGATCCCATCGACCGGCAATCGATCGATTGGTTAGTCGAACGGAGTCTGTCGATCAGCAAAAGCTACCACACCAATCGTTCAACGCCGATCGATGTCTATCGTACGATTGGTGTAGTAACACCCATAAGAATATCACTATCTTCTATTTACCAGACGCCCTTTGAAAAACCCACAGACAACTGCTCTTTAGTACCCCAACTACCAAAAATCCTCAACCAATCCTCTGCTTGATGCTCCTAATTACAGAATTTATTTAATCAGAATGTCTGGCACCAGCCTACCTTTTTTTTTCATCTTTCGGAAATCCTCATGGATGTCCCTCGCCCAGGGAAGGCGAGGGGGTCTGCTGGACTCTTACCGGCTAAAAACCAACGGTGTTCCTCCTCCTGACCGTTCGGCCGGGGTCGCGGGATTCGCAAAAGCATGCACCGCAACCAGGCACTAGCCTACCTAACAGATTTACTTGTTGATTGATGACCTTCGAGCATAAGGCCATATTTTGACGGCTCCTCATGACACAACACAAAAAATATGTTGACGACTTCGAGCGCCATATAATTCTATGAACCATTTATTCACGGAACGATTCTACATTGCACATCATATGTCCCGCATTTTGTCAAGTCATACCGTGTGAATACCTATGATAGTCGTTACTGGCAGTCAGAAGCCCGAAAGTCAAACTATTGGTCTAATCTTAGGATATTGGCATTGGCCAGTAACTGGGTTGCGGAGGTCTGATGGCAGTCGCTCCGTAAAAAATACTGATATTCAGCCGCATCTGCTTAGACTGGAAGCTGACCTCAATAAAGTTGGGAAAAGGCTAGGCAGAACGAATGGTGTGCAGCGAAAAAACGGTCTAAGCCTTCTTCTTCTTCTCCCTGCCCTTATCCCACACTAGGTGGGGTCGGCACAACATGTTATTCGTAAATCCATGTTGTTAAAGGTTTGGGCTTATTGTTTTATGACCGGCCGCCTGCCTGACATCAACCATCCTTGTGAATATTTGTTGCGCCGTCACGCGGGTGACCCAATGTGCTTGCTGATATTATACATTGGGTCCCAAAATGATATGCTCGTCAATCTTATTGCCGACAACTAAGCAGACTTTGTTCTTCTTGGTGGAGTATATTTGAAGTACTTCGAAAGAAAAAACGGTCTGAGTGCCTCTTGCTAAATTCTCTGTTCATCTCAACTTTAAATAATTACAATTTCTTAAAATACTAAAATAAAAATATGTTTTACAGATAAAGAAACTGATCCAAGATGATATCTTCGTTGCTAAAACCCTGGGTGGTGAGGAGAGCAGAACCAAAGTCTTGTTCATGGGCGTCATCAAGGACCTGAAAATATTCGTCTCCAAGAGCTACGCTATGAAGTCTACTCTGATACTCGTGATGTTCTTCGCTAACATGTCAGCGTGAGTATGACCTGATGGATTTAAAATCACCATTTTTCTTTTTACATACACATAATATCACGCCTGTATTCCCCAAAGGGTTGGGCACAGGTGTATAGTAAAATCCTCATTTTGCCGTTATGTTTAAGTCCCATGTAACAGGGGCGAGCCTATTGCCATCAACCGGGCAGAAGTCCAAACTCCGGACTGCTACTAAGGAATTCCACACGGAAAACCCCAATGACACTTTGCCCGACCTGGGGATAGAACCCAGGACCACATAATCAGCAGTCGCGCTTGCCACCACTAGACCAACGAGGCAGTTACTACTACTACAAGGAATAAGTAAGAACGTTGGAATAAACAAAACATATATACAAAAAAAATACACCTAGTTTTACTGGCTCACACCACTAGCGGGTAAGAGGGTCACCGTTTACGCTCCGTACGCAAATTATATGGAATTACCTCTCCGTATAGTTCCTAATAAAAAAACATCGTAGAGCTGTCAATGACGTCATTCTATAGCAGATCGTTTACCGGTCAATTTCGAAAGATAAACTGTTAGTTTAGTTAGTTCGTTGTCGCAAGCGGGACTGCTGAGCATGGGGTCCTGCGTTCGATCCCCAGGTCAGGCAAAGTGTTATTGGGTTCGATTAGGAATTTCTCAGTAGTAGCCCGGAGTCTGGATTTCCGCCTGGTCAATGGCAATAGGGTCGCTCCTTATTACACGGGACTTAAACATAACTGGCGAAATGAGGGTGTACTAAAAATACCTCTGCTGATGTTTTTAGGAGTAGGCTCCCAGAACCATTTCGATACATCAGTTGTCGACCGATTCGGATTTTTATCTCGTTTTGTGTACAAGAAAAACGATACAGCAAACCATAATTGTTTCCGTTACAATAATCCTTCTTTGTTTTATTTTCAGTGGATTTGGCCTAAACATGTGGATCCCAGAGCTTCTTCTCCGCATCCAAGGTCGAGAGTGCAGGTTGACTGCATCAACCGTAAAACCAGAAAACGCGAGGCTGTTCAACGCTTCAGCTCACTGGAAGGATTTGAAGTATGACTCCTATGGCAAGGAAATACCTCTAGCAGGATATAATGATAGCAGCCTTGGAGACCATTTTGGTCAGAGTAGCACTTGTGACTCCATTATTGATCAAGAGGTAAGAGATATGTATTTTTTGGTTTTGTGCTTTTTCTGGTCCGTTTTCAATGATCATAATCAGCACATTGCTGTCCCACTGTTGGGCCTCTTCTCAGACTGAGAAGGGTTTTGGCCTAAGTCCACCACGCTGGTCTGGTGCTGGTTGGCGGACTACATACACCATAGATAACTTTTTGGAGCCCTCTTAGGTGTGCAGGTTTCCTCACGATATTTTTGCTTCACCGTTAACGCAAGTGATAATCAAATTCTGATCCGCAGATGAATTCGAAAAGACAGAGGTGCGGGTTTTTGACGAGAGTTTTAATATCTTTTCAGGTGTTCACCTCAGGCCTTATAGTGGGTGCATGCGGTGTCCTTGGTAACGCTGCTTGCGCTATCCTCTGCGCGCGGGGCGGAGCCCGTGGAGTCCGTCGGGCTGCTATAGCTTGCACAGCTGTCTGCGCCCTCGCCAGCGCCTGTTTAGCTGCCACTGCATGCTCCTGCTCGAATTTCAATAAGATAGCCGTAGCAGCAGCTGCAGCGCTGAATGCAGCGTCGCTGAACGGAAATGTGTTGTTGATACGACTGCTGCTGCATGCTTTGCCGGCTAAGTTGAGGTAAGTTCACAAGTTCTTCCTTGAATGTATCCATATTTTATAAGAAAATAGTAACTGAACCACTCCCTGACATAGAAATAGAAGCCAGGAAATGTATGGTTAATAAAAATCACAACGTTTGTATGTGACAAATTAGGCTATTCTAAGGCATTCGGCTACAGAACCCAAATGACATGATATTTTGGAAATTTAAAAAATAGATCATTCTTTCTCATTGTTTCACGTATAACAGATACCTACACTTTGCAAAGTCAAGCATGACAATTCCAACAATTTTTTTATTCTCGATCTTGCTAGCTTTTGGCCCTAGTCACACCTGATGATAAGTGCAAACAGGGTTTAAGATGGAGCACACGAATCCAAGCAGCAAAGATATAAAGGGACTTCCCTATATCCCTCTGACTCTCATATACACACAACGGAACACAGTAAATTGCTTGGTGCCGGACTTTAATGTTCAGGTGGTAGCTAGCCAGGCGGAAGGTATAGATCCTACGACTAACCGTACTTTTTTTCTGTTGAATCCTACAACACGCTTATATTTTCAGCGTGCAATAAGATATTTTATATTCTAGCCCGTCCACGAGACAAAATTCCAAAAAATATTCAAATGCTCCTGCGGGGAAAAGGGGAGGATCCTCCTAACAGGCGGGTCTTATACTTGGCGGGCTACTACCCAACGGTTGATGATGAGAAGTTGTATATATGTTGCAGTCAAAACTCTTAACCAGTCAAAAGTACTATTGACTAGTAAAATCAGTCAAAAGTACTTTTGACTGAATAGATTGGTCAAAAGTGGTTTTGACTGAAAATTATTGGTTATTAGTACTTTTGACTGCAAATTTGCGGTTAAAAGTACTTTTGACTAACGCTCTTCGTCAAAAGTAGTTTTAATTGCAATAAAGCATCAGTCAAAAGCACTATTTTACACTAGTCACTCATTTTTGTTCTAATATCAGCACGTTCTCCACTAAAATGAGTAATATAAAAGTTGATATGTGCGTTTGTCGTTATTTTTATCGACCACCTTAACTTTTTAAGAGTTTTGACTGATACGACCAGTCAAAACCACTTTTGACGGAATCACTTAGTCAAAAGTACTTTTAACCAGCTCCATTGGGCAAAAGTACTTTTAACTGTTATTTTAGTTAAAAGTATTATTGACTAAAGCATACGGTCAAAAGTACTTTTGACTGATTTTGCTAGTCAATAGTACTTTTGACTGTTTAAGAGTTTTGACTGCAACATATATACTATCTGCGTGTCAAATCTTGAAATCGCGATGCAGGATTTGTGACATTTCATTTGACAGTTGTCATTGTTGACGTCGTAGTCTACTAGACAATCGTCGTGCTGCGTAATTCTCATGTGGCGTGATAGATGCCGCCACAGTCCTTTACCATAATTCACTTTCTACATCATCTCCATTATTCTTTTCCAGTGGTCTCGGTGTCTGCTGGGGAGCCTGGTGGGGTCGAGCTGGTGGAGTGGCGTCCAACTTGGCAGTTGGGGCGTTACTCGACTACTCCTGCCCAGCACCCTTCATAGCAGTGGGGACTTTGCTTGCATGTAAGTATTTATTTATTATCTAGATTGGAAGTTTCAAAGCTGGAATTGAATGACAATACTTTTCTAAACTGCCTCGTTGGTCTAGTGGTGGAAAGCGCGACTGCTGATCATGAGGTTCTGGGTTCGATCCCCAGGTCGGGCAAAGTGTTATTGGGTTTTTCCACCAAGGATTTCTCAGTAATAGCCCGGAGTTTGGATTTTTGTCAGGTTAATGGCAATAGGCTCGCCCCCTATTACATGGAACTTAAATATAACGGCGAAATGAGGGTGATCTTTATACACCTCTGCCGAACCCTTCGGGGAATACAGGCGTGGTGTTGTTTTTTTTTAAGAGAGATTTTTAATGAACAGACCGGGGCTTCAGGTAGCTTGAAGCCAATTATACCCATTTGTATTACTAAATGTAAGCACATTTTCATTGATTATATCAATACGTATTATTCCTCAGTATCAATCGGTGCCATCATGGTGATTAAACTTGATAACAATGAAGTAGTCAGTCAGACGAAAGAAGAAGAACAAGACAGCGGACTAGAGAAGAATACCGGACTAGACAGATATATATCTACGTATATGTAGCTTTTAGTATACAATAGTCAAGTTTATAAAATTGAATAAATCTGATATATTTTTTGTGTCCTTTTAGAAGTTTCAGCTAAACGTACTTACCGATTGTCGTATGATGAGGGTCTAACCGTCCGTCTAAAACTTCAGAGGTGTTTATTTCTAATAATCTTGTACGTCAAAATTTGAAATGTATAGTCTGGAGTCTGGCCCAAAATAATTTGAAA
This sequence comes from Amphipyra berbera, assembly GCA_910594945.2. Classification (NCBI taxonomy): domain Eukaryota; kingdom Metazoa; phylum Arthropoda; class Insecta; order Lepidoptera; family Noctuidae; genus Amphipyra; species Amphipyra berbera. Next base: position 13,760,825 of record OU343128.1, on the reverse strand, counting down.
AAAGGTAAACAATTTAAAGATATTGAAAAAAAAAAGTATTTAAAAATAGTCACATGTTTAATAACGAAAAAACTACAAAAGTAGAATACAATGGCAGCAGTAAATGCCGCTGTTGTTATGTAGACCTATCGATGTCAAATACTCAATCAAAAGGTCAATGTCTAATACATTCGCCAGTAGTTTATGGTATTTTGTAAAGTTAATTAAATTACAATATACCTAATATTGTAATTTTAATTGTGTTCATTCAGCGACTCCTGTTGCTGACTGTACAAAACGTTTTAACAGGTCTACATTGACAGTAGCGCCAACTGGTGTCGATTTTAGAACTACTCAATTTTAGAACTACTCAATTTTAAAACTACTCAATTTTAGAACTACTCAATTTAAGAACTACTCAATTTGATTTGAATTTAACGATACCTTAGTTTTTAACAACAGTTTTAGATAAAAATCTCAAAAAGATTGTTTATCTTTTTTTTTATTAGTTCGGGCCAGATTTTAGACTCACATGAAAATTTTACGACGTATAATTTTGAATGGCACTTTTTTAACTGCTAATTCGATATGCTTTTGCGGTCATCAAAATCAGATCTTAAAAAAATGAGTACGGTATGAAACTATAATCACACGATGCCTTAATAGCGAGGATTTTAAATTGTAGAATTTAAGTTGAAATGAAAGTACCTACTGTGTCTTATATTATTACGTAACCATAGAACTTATAGCTTGTACATAATGTATGACGTATTTATGCAAGAACTGATTAAGCTGCAATCCGAAAGGCTTTATTGTCATAAATGGATTCACTAAGGGTATATCCAAGCCATCTCAAAGCGACCTTTGTTGAATTTATTTGTAATTCTCGCATAGCACTGTTCATTTGATATACGAAGTAAGAGATAGACGTGCCTAAGTCTTAATTTCTTAAAATGTGTAACAATCAATTAAGAAATTATTAATTACCTATCTATCGGTGATTTGTCCTACTATAGTGGCTAACATTTAATAGGCCCGTTTTGACAGCTGTCAGGTTAGAACATGTTATGTCAATTTCGACATAAAATGTACTGATCTGACAGCTGTCAAAACGGGCCTATTATATTTTAGACACTATACAAATAGAAATTTGACATAACCTCCATAGAAGTAGTGTCAAAATTCTATCTTTAGAAGGGCCGTCAGTTAACCTGCTCGTCAAAGTGAAGTATGTACCTACTTATTTAAAATATCAAGTAATTATAGTCATACATATCAACAATGTATAATTCAATAGTAAATGTGAAATTTGATATTTAATCCGATCATTGTAAATGTATTTTAATATAGCGAATAAGTAGCATAAGATCTCGTAAATGTAAGATTTTTGTATTTATTTTAGGTAATTATCAAATTTTAATATTAAAAAACTCTTGACTGTCACTCTTCAAAAGAGAGAAACACTCACGTATTATATTATGCTATATTATAATAAAAATATGTGGAATTTTAGCCACGTGTAGCCTTGAGACTACAACTGGCTATAGTTTAAAAAACATTCACAATTATTCTGTGATTTAAATACATAATGAGCGAGATTTTGCATGACGTTAAAAACGTAAATTATTAGAAAAGGTATGACAAGTGTATTATTTTAGATAAGTCTTTACAAATAAACAATTGAATAAATGACATTATTTATCTTAAATTAGACTTTTATTTTAGTAAACAATCATCTAAAACTATATTAACAAGATTCTTACGAAACAAAATATACCTTGTATGAATTATACTACACTTGATAAATACGATCAGAATTTGATTAGATATCACTTGCGTTAACGGTGAAGGAAAATATCGTGAGGAAACCTGCACACCTGAGAGAGCTTCAAAAAGTTCTCGATGGTGGACTAAGGCCTTAATCCTTCTCATTCTAAGAAGAAGGCCATGTCTAGCAGTGTGACAGCAATGGGCTAATTAAGCTTATATTATTGCGAGACAACATTATACATTGTATGATTTACACTACACTTCACAAAATGTATAATTACAAGTGAAGCAAGAATTTGACCTTCCAGCATATTTTGTTATTGTCTTTACAAAACTGAGTAGCTGAATTGTGTTGACAATAATAATACAATCTAATAAAATATATAATAAACTAAAACATAATTAAGTAAAAACTCTACAAGCTAATAATAAAAATAGTTTTTATAAAAAAAATACTATACAATATTCTCTTTTAAATGATATCTTTCGCCAAGTATGTAATACTTGAGATATGTTTATTAATAATTAATGAGGAACTATCACAACCTATTAATTTAAAAAAAATATACATTTGGTTCATAAACAGATCTCGATAATGTTTTCTTTTTATCGAACATTATATCATATCATAATGCAGATCTAAAGAGGGAGACACACGTCATCCAGCTTCGTAAGCATCTATCTGGACATTCAAGGAGCTGGATGAAGTGTTCTGGATGACGATAGATGTACAGCAGATGAAGATGTAATTACGAGTTTGTTGACCAATGAAGGATTGTCGATTGACAAAATGGCAATGATGAACAGAGAAAGATACCTAGTTCTACTTAGTCAGTATTGTTTTGCCTCCTCGTTGAAGGAGATCCTCCAACCGTAGATCAAGTTGAGTAGAGATTGTCTTCCTACGAAAATCAGTGGAATAGACAAACGTGGAAGTAATGGCGTCACAACCAAGTTGTACTAATTCAATTTCATATCGCCTCTTCGCATTAATAGTGTATAATCTCGAAAATTAGCAAAATTGAGTTAAGTATACAGAAACGATCAGTATAAAATCGAGTTAAGTATACAGAAACGATCAGTATAAAATCGAGTTAAGTATACAGAAATGATCAGTATCTTATACTGATAGTTTCTGTATACTTAGCTCGATTTTGTAAAATTTTCAACATTATACACATTGCGAAGAGGCGATATATGTGCCTAACATTATTGATAATGAAAATTTAATTTGTCCTGATTGGTTGTAATATAAGTATGGCGGTGCTGTATCAGCACTCCTTTTGCGTTGTCTTCTCCATCAAAACGCATTCCAACGGTTTGCTTTAGCTTCTTTGAAACTCACAAAACACGTTGGAGGATACAATGTTCTCACATAACTGCTTACTATATTAAATAAATCACAGATATAAGCTTGAGTTCCAAAAGATTCGTTTACACGGCATTTTGTTTGGATACAACTGGCTTGTCCGGCGGCAAGAACCACGCGGCTGCTGCACTACCTGGAATGGGAAATAAAATATGCATTATAAAATAATACAGCTGTCTAAAAGTTTGAGAACTGCACCTAGTTGGATTATGATTTGCTTCTAATTTTGATCCCTGGTGGGTTAGTGTCAGAGTATGTACTTGAAGTATAACACAAGTATCGTCGCTGGGCAGTGAAAACCTCGTAAAGCACAAATTCATTAATATTTTTTGATTTTCATTTGTTGGGTAAAAATCCTTGTAATGCATATTTAGAACGAACGTGCACAGCTCTAAGAAGAAATAGATTGATGAATAGATAATAAAACAGAAGAACCTTACATCTTCTCTTCATACTTTTTTTTAACAGGCAGTTATTATCTCCTCCTCTAAAATTACGTTCATTGCAATTACAAGGTTTTTACTGCACAGCGACGGTATACACTTTTTAAAGGCGAGGAATAATGTATTATTGGGGACCAGTTGGGGACCATCAGCGTCTAAATTCTAAACAAGAATTAAAAGAATGACAATAATAATCAAGTTGCCTAATGTACTTACTTAACACAAGTAAAGACCACAAGTAGAAGGTGACCTGACAGTGGTTGAAGATCAGGTTCCCCACAACATTGATGCCAATGAAGGTACTGCTGCGACCAACCATGATGCTTAGGCAGGTGGCCATGCCCCTGGAATAATAACAGATCATTTAACAAAAAAGTTCGGATTGAATTGCGGAATAGAACCAAAAATGCGCCTAACCTAAACAATTTAGCATCTAAAGTAACTACAGTTTGCTATTTCATGTTTGAAGGAGCATTCGTGCAAGAAGCGTTTCGTAGCTTCATTGAAAGTCAAGTGCAAATGAGCAGTGAACTATCCAGCTTTGTTTAACTTGAACCTCGTCTGCATGTGGTACTCAAAATGCTTGATAAACAATCTCAGATGAATGAAAAAAAATATCCCAGCCCAATGACAGGTGGCAGCAAGTTTCATATACTTAGTCAAAAAGAGGCACCAAGGCTATATCCAGAAGTGGTTTGGAATAGGTTTAGAGGAGAAGAGAGTTAAATGACATCCACTTACCTAAAAGAAGTAGGATAAATGTCCACGAAATACGATGCCAAGATGCCCATTCCTAAGCAAGTACAGGTGAAGGTCATGAAGAAGAACACGCTGGAAATAGGCTCCGGCACCAGGTTGAGACAGGTCCCACTGATCGCGGAGAGGGAGAGGATGCAGATAAGCACCACTCTTCTCCGGTTTTGAAGGTAGGAGATGAGGAAGTTGAAGAATGCGAAGACGGATTGAGAGGCGATTAGCGTCAGGATTACGTTTTGCTCTATTGTGCCGGTGCAGGCTTCCTGAGTCTGGAATAAAAAACTTTAATCAGTCAATTTCTCAAATTGAAGAACTCGTAAAATGCCGAATTTTAGGCTTGGAGCGACAACCCTCTGAATTTGACACCAAAAAGATTAGGTATAGCAGTTTAGAATCACTAGTAGAACACTGCGTTGTTTTCAATAAACAGAACTTCTTTATTAGCTTTTATGAAACCCTCAATATAAAATATCATACCTTCCTCGATCCAAAATGTGTTTTGATCTTATTCTAAAATTTCAACGCCAATTTGTTTGTAGACATCGACACCTTCCTTCCTTTTCTTTCCTTCGGAGAGCATGTTAAACCGTCGGTCCCGAGTGTCATACGAATACCTACGACAGTCGTTACGGGTAGTCAGAAGCCCGAAAGTCTGACAACCGGTCTAACCTTAGGATATCGGCATTGCCAAGTAATTGGGTTGCGGAGGTCTGATGGTAGTCGCTCCTTGTAAAATTCTGGTATACAGCCGGCTCTGGTTAGACTGGAAGCTGACCCCAACATAGGAAAAAGGCTAGGCAGAACGAACATAGACACTTTCCTTAATTCGTTTGGTCATGTACTGATATCAAAATTTAAAAATCCATTTCCAAAATTTAATGCAGCTTTCTATCATTTTCTGATACTCACAATGTCTTTAGTAGAATTGCCTATACTCAGAATAGGCTTGTTACTGATCAGCTCACAAATGTTTCCTGTCCCAGTGCCGCTCTCCATTGACAACCTGATCAGGTTGAGGATATATGGAAGCCATACTAGGAAGCTGTTGTTCCTGTGAATGGAAATATAATTTAAATAACAGTAGCAAGAAGTTGACGCTAACTGACATCAAGGTATTATTGGATACTTCTTCTTCTTCCTACCCTTATAGGTGCATGTATTTCATAAATCCATGTTGTTAGAGGTTTTGGCTTATTGTTTTAAGACCGGTCGCCTGCCTGACTTCAACCCTCCTTGGGAGAAATCGTTGGCTGTCGAGCGGGTGACCCAATGTGCTTGTTGATATTATGCACTGGGTTCCAAAATGATATGCTTGTCAATATGCATTATTAGATATTCTAGATATTTAATATACATTTATCATAACATAACATCACGCCTTGTATTCCCCGTAGGGTTCGGCAGAGGCGTTTTCAATACACCCTTCTTTCGCCAGTTATGTTAAAGTCCCATGTAATAGGGGGCGAGCCTATTGCCACTAACCGGGCACAAATCCAGACTTCGGGCTGCTACTTAGAAATTCTTAATGGAAAATCCAATAGCACTTTGCCCAACCTGGAGATTGAACCCAGGACCTCACTATTAGCAGTCGCGCTTGCCACCACTAGATCAACGAGGCAGTCGAGGTACATTCAACATTTATTTTAAGCCCATGTTGTCCTGCCCAAAAATGTTCTGTTGGCGTTACGCTTGTCCCGCCATTTTCATCTGGATGTGTCGTATAATATCATTGGGTATTTTCCGAGACCGTATCAATTTATGGACTGAATGAGGATTTTGTATTTAAAAAGAAAAATTGTTCTAGACTTGTTCGCGTTTGGCCCTAGTCTCACCTGACGGTAAGCGCAGACAGGGTCTAAGATGGAGCACACGAATCCAAGGAATAAAGATATAGAGGGATTTCACTATACCCCTCTGGCTCTCACATGACATAGATACGACGGAACACAGTAAACTGCTTGGCGCCGGACTTTAATGTGAGGGTGGTAGCTAGTCAAGCCGACCGTATAGATCCTACCACCAAGCGTGCTGGGTTTTGTTGAATCGTACAACACGCGACTATTCTCAGCGTGCGGTGAGGAAGTTTTATATTGTAACCCGTCCCCACACGAGGTGTATAAAACCCAAAGTATTTACGAAACTCTAGCTAAATAAATAAAGATAGACTAGTTACCCTACTGAGTAAATCTTAAAGAAAGAAGATAGATAAATTTTATTCAATGGTGAGTTAACATTTCTTCATTTAAAACAATAATGTAAGCATAAGACATATAGCTTGAAATAATCAAAGGCTAAGGTTCAAGAACCACACGGAAAATAATTTGTCTCTGCAACTCTAGAAAACTGAAAGCCTTATAATTATACAAATACACCATAATCAGGTTAGTATACATAGATACAATATAAAACCTGGTTCTCACGTGATGTACACGACTGCGACGATGTAGAAGAGCTGCAGGCTCCTCCAGAGGTATGGAGGCCGGAAGAGGGGGGCGCTCTGCTCGTACATAGCCCGGATTAAGGACATCGGCTTCTTTTGGGTGTGGTCTTCTAAAGTGAAGGAATGGACCTAGAAGCAAAGGAAGATTATGGAGATTATTTTTTGAGGCCCTTTGTTTTGGCATGGAATTACTTTCCATGTCCTTGTGTGTCTAGACTCGAAGATCAGCAACATCTTTCGCGCTATGACCAACATACTACGAAAACCAATCCGTTTTATAATAAATGATTTTTATTTCTGTAAATAAATCTGTTACAGACACTTTTACAAGTCAATGTAATGTTTTCTTAAGACTAGATGGTGCCGGCATTTTTTATCTGACTAGCTCTGAGAAGAAAAGCCGAAACAAACTCAAAGATCAAGGTCTCTTTTAAAATCCAGACATTGTGGTATAAAAACTATGCGAGTGTAACAATGTAGGGTAACGTCTGGAATGGCCTTTTGAGAAAAGTGCCATAGCAGGTTTGAGTTGGCCTATCCTAACTGACGGCACGCATGCATCAATGAAACCTTATTTTAGGGAGCTCAACAACCCGACTGCCGCACGACGCTACCAACCAGCCGGATATTTGCGTAGGTCACAATAAAAACTCATGTCAAGTGTGGTATCATGGTAGTAGTCCCCGTATCTGTTCACCGGATTATTAGGCCCTTGATTAGGTGATAATATCTACGGGTGAATAAAATGATGAACAGCAGAAACTCACCAGATCTGGCCAGTTTTTGGATTTAAGCAGAGCGCTTGCTGATTGGTCTCTGCAACCTTCCTAGAAATTATATTATAGCATTATGATGTTATTAGTGTAAATTTTGCTTCTGCAAATCCTCTTTAAGAAAAATAGCCTTAGGCAAAATTGCTGAATGATGTTTGGAACTTAGCCGAGGACAACACAAGAAAACATTCTAACTCCCTAACCTCATTTTCTCCTCCCTCAATCATCAAGAGCAATATAGCAGATATAGCCTAGTGGTGTGGTCGTCGGACGACCAAGTCATAGGTCTCGAGTTCGAACTCAAGGCAAAAACCTCTGACTTTTCAGATTCATGTGCGTATTGTGTAATCACTTGCTTAAAAACGGTGAAGGAAAACATCGTGAGGAAACCGGCATGCCTGAGAGATATTTCTCGACAGTATGTGAAGCCAAGTAACAGGCCCATGGGCGGCATAATCTCTGACATCAGGTTAGTCACTAACCACACGAAAAGAAGAAGATCATCAATATCTGTAAATTTCAGCCCACTGCCTAATAAAAGCTTCGTTTCGAAAGGAACTAAGAATTGCCTGTTAGTATTGACCACGGTAGACTACCGGGCAAATGACCGCAAGGTAATCTGATTACATCAGTAACGCGTCTGCTCTTATACAGACCAGCTTATCCCGCCATTATGGTCGTTAGATTCACTCCGGTCAGCGGAACATCACTGGCGACATCTATCACGCCACAAGCGAAGTACCTACGCAGCACGAAGATTGTCTAGCAGACTACAGCGACAATAACGACAACTCTCAAAGTTGACGTCACAGAATCCTGCATTGCGCTATCAAGATTTAAGACGCAGATATACAACAGTAGCCCGCCAGACATAAGACCTCCAACGTATTTCACCGTAATTGGCTAGCTCTGAGTACGTTGTAATCATAGGTCAATCACCCTCTGTAGAAGGGCGCCAATCAAAGTAAATCCCTCAGGTAACTGGGGGTCTCACCTGGGGCCATTCTTCGAAAAATATTAACAAAAATTGAGAACGTCATTAGCATCATCCCAAAGTTAAGAATGCAGATGTTTAATACTATAATTATGATAATGAAAACTGAAACTATACCGCTGCCGTCAAGCAATAAGACAAGAATAAAAACAATCTGACAATACCATAACGTTAACAACCCGGGAGAATAATGATTTGTTAAAATAATGTTAAAAAATTTCGAATATTCACCCCCTGGCTGGGGTCAGATCGCACGAGTGGCGGTAAAATACATCAGGCGCCGCTACAGAAACACCCAAAGCAACTACACATCTGCGGCGGAGAAATCCCGCAGCCTAGGTGCTTAAACATCTTCCGCACGCCAAAAATGGTGCGGCCAAACACACCAAGTGACCGACCCGTATTTACGGGTCGCGACCACCGCCACCACCCGCCTGGTTGGACGAACCTCCCTTTTCATTGGAGTAACACCATACCTCGTTCTTCTATAAAAACATCATTAATTTACCGTATATTCCTCTTTAGAACTCCGATGATTGACAGCATGAATGTGCTTCAGCACTTCTAAAGCTTCATCTCGTCTGCCAGAGTTGAAGAGGAACTTTGGAGACTCGCAGAAGAAGTAGATGGCCAACGCTCCAATTCCAGATGGTAGCGCCAGGACCACGATGAGCAGTCTCCATGGTTTGTAGACTATGTTGAACCAGGACAGTTCCACTGCGAAGTCTAACTTCAGGGTCGGGTAGGTGAGAACTGGAAAAGATAATATGCAAATTTTATGTATAAGTTTTGTGAAGCGACCAAAATAAAAAGGTACCCTATTTGTAAAAAAAACTCTACTTTGCAGGTTATGTTAAGGTTCCACCACGCTTGCATCGGCACTGAATGAACAAAGACAATGCTACCAAGTGCAGAAGACGTGTTTCGATTACCCTAAATCTACTTAAGCGAACTTCGAAGAAGAATCAGATCTGATGTTATCTCCACAACAAAGTAAGTATAGTAAGTTTTTTACCCCGTGTGGGGACGGGTTAGAATAATAAATTCCTCACCGCACGCTGCGAATTGATGCGTGTGGTAAGATTCAACAAAACCCAGCACGCTTGGTGGTAGGATCTATACCGTTCGCCTGGCTAGCTACCGCCCTCACATTAAAGTCCGGCGCCAAGCAGTTTACTGTGTTTCATCGTGTGTATGTGAGAGCCAGAGGGGTATAGGGGAATCCCTCTATATCTCTGTTACTTGAATTCGTGTGCTCCATCTTAGACCCTGTCTGCGTTTACCACCAGGTGAGACTAGGGCCAAATGCGACCAAGTCAACAATAAAAATAAAGTATCAAAACAAAGTCCGTTACATACTTCCAGCAACAGCAGGAGACAGCAGAATCAGGCAAGTCATCAGCAGCATGTACCGGTTCCTCACTCGCTGGATACATGACTCTCCCACCAGCGTGTAGGTGGCTGAGTTGGCTGCGCAGGCGCTAGAAATAAGAACATAGTTTTATCAATATTAGATCATGGTAGTTCCTGTCAAAGAAAGACCATGTTTTTATAATCTTTACTAATATTATAAAGCTGAAGAGTTTGTTTGTTTGAACGCGCTAATCTCTGCAACTACTGATTGGAATTAAAAATTATTTTTGTGTTGGATACTCCATTTATCGAGGAAGATTATAGGCTACATAACATCACGCTACCACCAATAAGAGCGGAGCATAAATGAAAAATGTTCCAAAAACGGGAAAAATTTCCACCCGTGCGAAGCCGGGACGGGCCGCTAGTCGAATCGCCAGTTTAAGTCTCATATAATAGGGGGCGAGCCTATTGCCATTAAACGGGCACAAATTCAGACTCCAGGCTGCTACTGAGAAATTCCTAATGGAAAAACCCAATAACACTTTGCCCGACCTGGGGACCGAACCCAGGACCCCATACTCAGCAGTCGCGCTTGCGACCACTAGACCAACAAGGCAGTCTGTGATATTTAATATTACGCCTAGAAAAACACGTTGAGCAATCTATGTCGGGAAATATCTCTTACGGTTGTTACAGGCACTTATAAGCCTGAAAGTCTGTCAAACGGTCTAACCTTAGAATATATAGTAGTGATAGTCTAGAATACCAGTGATAGCCTAGAGGTGTGACCGTCGGACTCCCAAGTCATAGGTCTCGATTCCGAACCCAAGGCACGCACCTCTGACTTTTCGGATTCATGTGCGTATTGTATAATTATCGCTTGCTTAAAAAAGGTGAAGGAAAACATCGTGAGAAAACAATGCCTGAGAGATATTTCTCGACGGCATGTGAAGCCAAGTCAGAGGCCCATGTGCGGCATAAACTCTGACACCAGATTAGTCACTAACCAGACGAAAAGAAGATGACCTTAGAATCCGGGTATTTCTCAGTAAGGGGCTGCGAAGGTCTGATGGGATTCGCTCTGTGTAAAAATACAGATATTCAATCGCGTCTGGTTAGACCGTGAGTCGACCTCAACATAGTTGGGAGAACGCTAGGCTGGCGTTCAATAATTTGTATTAATTTTAAATATCATAAAAACCCTATGATAGCTAAAATGCCTGGCACGTCTTCAAGATTCTAATAAACATTAAAGAAAAACATGATAGACCGACATCTTATTTATTAGCACTGATCTGAGATATGCTATTTTAGAACAACCATGTTTTAATTAAGGCCACTAAAACGACAAAAATAAAAACCTTTTTAACAAAAATAAAACCGACTTCACAAAAACGATGAAAAGAATTAAATAATTACCATATTATAAAATTAACAGTTTCAGAAGTCGGTGCCTTCAATTTGGTTCAGCGTGGATTAGCACCGACTTCTGAAACTGTTAATTTTATAATAATACGGTAATTATTTTATTCTTTTCATCGTTTTTGTGAAGTCGGTTTTATTTTTGTTAAAAAGTTTTTTCTATTATGACGTGTTCCTAGCAATTTTTTTTAACGTGGGGAAATATTTTTTGATTACCTCCACCCTGGCTAAGGCGAGTCATGTCGCAGGTCACACGCGGGTCACGCGGGTCACGCGGGTCACACGCGTGTCCACGCGGGCCTAGTGCGGGTTGGCGGGCTACACCACAGACTACACCACTACACCACAAGTACTTTCCCATCCTTATTCAGTACTAAACTACAAAACAATCTAAAAATAGAACTCGATAACATTTCCACTGACTGTTTTCTCGAATCTTCCCTGCAATAAGCACTTGACATTCATTATTAAATGGCGAAATATGGCACATGGTGCTCGACCACGCTCGTACAATTAAGCGGGTCAAATTAATAAATTCTACGCGATGTGGGAAAGGATGACAGTATTGGTTGTATCAAGTGGTGTATTTTTCCATGGGGATCAAAATAGGCCTTTCTTTAGATTGTTTATGGTAATGGGAGTGCCTAGTTTCAGGCTCAAACGAAGACGGTAATTATGAGCTGATGACGCGGCGAGGTCGCGAGTCAAATTCTTTTTGGCGTTTTGTTGTGATACCCTAGTCAATAGGTTACCCTATTGTTTTTTTGTTATTGTAATTTTTCTCGATGCATTAGTTCACTTTGCGTGACCATGGAAGTCTCATAGGTACCTCCTACTTTACAACTTAAAATAAAATTATACAAAGTGTTACAAAAATACTCCTAAAGCCGAAAGGGGGTTAAAAGATCCCTTGTAAAGAGACTATTGGCAATGTTTCAAAACAGTAGCATGACTCAAAAAAAAATTTGGATAAAACATAAAATAATCATCATTGAAAAGCAACTCTGAAAACATAAAACTAAAGAGTAGACTGCCCAGAAAGTTTTTACATTCTTACCTAATTTCCTCTGAGAGGTAAATGACAACAACCATAAAATACTACTTGATTATTTACATTTTTCATGGGGAATTATGTAACGCGTTGTATAAAAAAAATTACATACACTTAATAAACCAAATTATACTACCTATAAACATTAAAATACCGTATACAAAAAATATAATGTCGACATCAGGGAACCGCTACACAATTGCACCGGCACGAACTCCCACAACAGAAGAATCAATGTCGCTCCCAATCAAACCTTTCCAAAGAAAGGTTACTCTTTTATGAGGGTTAATAGGGAGGTGGGCAAAGAAAGAACCGTTATATCTTTTACTGTTGGTAAATAGTCATCTAATACCCAGTTCCTATGATCAAAAGCTAATCCTGCAAACCTAAGAGGGCTCCAAAAAGTTCTCTATAGTGTGTAGTTCGCTTAACTGCATCTGGCTAGCGTGGTAACTAAAGCCTAAAACCTTCTTATTCTGAGAAGTGACATGTGCCCAGCAGAGGGACAGTAATGGACTGATTATTATGCTTTTGTATTGTTCAAGGGCTTCTTCTTCTTCTTTTCGTGTGGTTAGTAACTATACTGGTGTCAGAGGTTTTGCCGCCCACGGGCCCCTGACTTTCCTTCACATGCCGTCGAGAAATATCTCTCAGGCATGCCGGTTTCCTGACGATGTTTTCCTTCACCGTTTTTAAGCAAGTGATAATTATACAATACGCACAGGAATCCGAAAAGTGAGTCGTGCCTTGGGTTCAAACTCGAGACCTATGACTTGGCAGTCCGTCACACCATTAGGCTATCAGTGCTATTCAGGGGCTGCTTATGCCAAGTGTAGTGAGGTTGGCGTATGGTGTAAGTGGAATATGGATGCTAGGCTATGCAGTGGGCCTATTTGGCGCAATCATGAAGCACACATAGCCTTCTTTTTTTTGTGACTACACTCGGGTGCAATGAATCCGGGTCAACAATATAAACAAAACAATGTTAAAAATGTTTAACAATCTTCTTCCTCTTAGCCTTTTCCCAATTATCTTGGGGTCAGCTTCCAGTCTAACCAGATGCGGCTGAATACCAGTATTTTACACGGAGCGACTGCCATCAGACCTCCGCAACCCAGTAACTGGGCAATGCCGATATCCTAAGGTTAAACCGTTTGTCAGACTTTCAGGCTTCTGACTACCCGTAACGACTGTCATAGGTATTCGTATGATACCCGGGACCGACAGCTTAACGTGCTCTCCGAGGCACGGAGGGGTCTCGATGTGTAACAAATGGTCACCCATCCACGGACTGACCGCGGCAAGCGCAGCTTAACCTCGCATATCGTACGATCGGCGCGGTTGTTATTTAGCCACGAGCCCCTCTTAAAAATGTTTAACAATAATTTCCAAGATTTTAAGATTTATGTTGGTGACGCGGATTCATTGCTCCCGAGTGTAGTTTTTAATTGGTTTTGAATGCTTTTATGTCTTGTGTTGCAGCCAATAAAGACTTTTTCTTTCATCTTACATAATAGACCGGTACCTACCCCAATACCCAACACATATTTATCGCGTTAAGTATATTTCTGATCGCTATAGTCGCCGTGCGTAAATCGTTTTACCGTAGTAGGTACTTTTAATTATTCTATGGTTAAATATGAACTAAATTATTAACGGTTGCATTTCAGAGAAGTTTGATTATAATTGCATAATAATTATTATCTGTAAACAATAACTATACCGCGTTTCCGCGTCAAATCTATAATGACGTGACTAATATTAAATTAAACTAGCTCATTAATTATATTTAAATGGTAAATTAATAATATCATATAATAATAATAATAACGTTTATTTGTACAGGCACAACCTAGTGGCTAGTATAATCCACCAGCAACTTGCTCTAAAATACAACCTTGTGGACGCAGAAGTACCATACTACAAGAATGTGCCTGACCCAGTTCTCGAGAATGGTCATGTCACATTGTATTAGGATCGATCTATCATCACCGACAAGACTCATCATCTTCCTGCCCTGGACCCAAGTTACTTGGGGTCGGCGCAATATGTTTTTCTCTTCCGCTCTTCCCTGTCAGCCGTCTCATTATCATTTACTCCCTTATCTTTCATATCCTCCTTCACACAATCCATCCATCTTTTCTTAGGTCTCCCTCATCCACAAGACTATTATTGCCAATAAGCCTGAACTATTGGTGCTAGATCGATCAAAGCGTCTCACAATGATTGTTGATATCACTGTTCCAAGTGTTCCACGTGATTAGAACCTTGTGAAAGCCGAAAAGGATAAAGAAATTAAGTATCAAGACTTGGCACACGAGGTTGTCGACATGTGGGAGGTTGACTCAGCAGTCGTTGTGACGATAGTTGCAACGACCAATGGCTTAATAGCCAAGAGCTTCGGCTAACATCTGATGAGCGAGAGCGTTATACGGTTGGGTCAAGGGCCTGATACAGAAAGCGGTACTTCTGGACACGGCACGTATTGTCAGGAGGTTCCTCTCTCTGAGGTCCTGACCGGTAGCTTGGACCCTGTTCCCGAGGCCGGTGGGCATCATTTTTTTAATATTTTTAAATGTTTTTTTATATAACTGCTTCGTAGGTCCAGTGGTGGTTAGCGTGACTGCTGATCGTGAGGTTCTGGGTTCGATCCCCAGGTCGGGCAAAGTGTTATTGGGTTTTCCGTATGGAATTCCTTAGTAGCAGCGCGGAGTTTGGATTTGTGCCCGATTGTTGGCAATAGGCTCGCCCCCTATTACATGAGACTTTAACATTACTATAGGTACATGGTAACACCCTTATTTCGCCGCTATGTACCAATTAGCCTCAATTCCCCGAAGGGTTGGGCAGAGGTGTACCTCTGCCGAACCCTTCGGGAAATACAAGCGTGATTAAGTTATGTTTATGTTTTTTTTTAATTATATAGTAATATTAAAAAAAATAATTTATACGTATTATTAATGAATAAAGATTGATTTGATTTGACGAATTTGTGTGAAGATGTATATTTAATTAATCGAATACAACGCTGTCGATACATTCCCGCTCCGAGATGTTTTGAAAGAACAAGAAATACTATTTTGATTCGCACACGCACGCCTATGCAGCAGCAGTGATAGCCTAGTGGTGTGACCGTCGGACTGCCAAGTCATAGGTCTCGAGTTCGAACCCAAGGCACGCACCTCTGACTTCGAATTCATGTGCGTATTGTCTAATTATCACTTGCTTAAAACGGTGAAGGAAGATATCGTGAGGAAAAAATGCCTGAGAGATATTTCTCGACGGCATGTGAAGCCAAGTCAGAGGCCCATGGGCGGCATAAACTCTGACACCAGGTTAGTCACTAACCACACGAAAAGAAGAAGACCTGCGCCCTGATTCAGAACTTTTCTATAAGTAAGTGGTCAAACCCAGTAACTGGGTTGCGAAGAACCCTGTAGGTTACACTTTTGTCCCTGACACGAGTAACAAAAAAGCTACTTACAAACAGACACATAAGAACTTGACCAGGCCCAGGAACAGCCAATGAGGTGACAGGCTGCTGATGCAAGAGAGTATGAAAGACAGCAGCAGCGGTATCACGAGGGTGAACCGACGCCCTTTGGTGTCTGACACGTAACCCCATAGGTAGGACACTAGGAGGATACCTGGAAATAGAAAAAAATAGCGATTAAAAGCTTGCTTTCCATGCAGGAGGGTCTGAGATCGATTCCGGCGCGTACCTCTGACTTTTCCAATTCATGTGCGGATCGGAATTTGATTATCACTTGCGTTAAAGGTGAAGAAAAACATCGTGAGGAAATCTTCATCTTCTAAAAAAGTTGTTATGTGCGTTTTCCGCTAACACACATCAGGGCAGTGCGATGAACTAAGGCCTAAACGCTTCTCATTCTGAGAAGAGGCCTTTGGCTATCTGTGGGACAGTAGACTGATTATGCTATGTAGTTGTGTGGAGGAAAGAATGAACAAAAGTAGAATTGAATATCTAAATATAGGGAAGGAAAGACTTTAATTATTAATTGTATCAACAATTATTTTCCTTCTTATTTGTACCGCTTACTTTAACGTTTTGCGCCTACGCTTATTACGTGAAGGGAAAACCATTATAGGTTTTCAAGT
This sequence comes from Amphipyra berbera, assembly GCA_910594945.2. NCBI lineage: Eukaryota > Metazoa > Arthropoda > Insecta > Lepidoptera > Noctuidae > Amphipyra > Amphipyra berbera. The sequence continues at coordinate 13,744,353 of OU343128.1, read as the reverse complement.
TTTCAACGATGGAGGAAGACTGTTTTGTTTATTCTTGTCTACGTCGCTTTTGGCCCTAGTCTCACCTGATGGTAAGCGCAGACAGAGCTAAGATGGAGCACACGAATCCAAGGAACAGAGATATAGAGGAATTCCCCTATACCCCTCTGGCTCTCTATACACGCGGCGGAACACAGTAAACTGGTTGGCCGGACTTTAATGTGAGGGTGGTAGCTAGCCAGGTGGTTCTTATAGATTCTACCACCAAGCATAAGGGAAAGTGGTGGGTGGAAAGGGGTCCTGGAGCAACAAGAGATAGAGCCCTTTATCTGAGGCCCCTTATTTACTTGTGGAGGAACGAGGTATGGTGTTCCTCCAACGAAAAGGGAGGACCCTCCAACCAGGCGTGTCTTATGCCTGGCGGGCCACTGCCCAACGGTTTATGTTGGGAAGTTGTATATATACTAACTCCGTGTCAAATCTTGATACCGCGATGCAGGATTTGTGACGTTTTGTCACTCAGCTGTCATTGTTGACACTGTAGTTTACTAGAAAATCGTCGTGCTGCGTAGTTCTAATGTGGCGTGATAGATGCCGCCACATAATTGTTCGGGGGCCTCCTTGGGACCCCGGGACCACGTTTGTAGCACCAGCCATGGATAACTATGGCTATTTTTAGCTAGGACGACACAACAGAAAAGGCACGAGTTTTTTTACTGGGACAGTCCTCGTGGATACCGTCCACTTTGGAGAAGGTGGAGGGTTTTGTTAGTCTCTCGCCGATTACAATCACCAGGGTGTTCCTCCAAAGACCTATGGTTGGGGTCGCAGGATTCCCTAGTACATTCATCGCAACCCAGGCAGACGGCACGGTCTTCTACTTAAATGAAAACAAGATTATCCCAAGTCTTAGTCAAAACAAAAATAAAATAAAACATAACATCACGCCTATATTCCCTGAAGGGTTAGGCAGAGGTGTATAGTAACACCCTCATTTCGCCGTTATGTTTAAAGTCCTATATAATAGGGGCGAGCCTATTGCCATCAAACGAGCACAAATCCAAACTCCGGGCTGCTACTGAGGAATTCCAGACGGAAAAACCCAATAACATTTTGCCTGACCTGGGGATCGAACCCAGGACTTCACGATCAGCAGTCGCGCTTGCCACCACTAGATCAAGGAGGCAGTTAAAAATAACTATGTCCATAAAAATAGTTGTTCCACAATATTTTACATTCTTTTGCACTGGTTAATTGTTTTGTTATTGTAAGACATTGTGTGTGAAATAATAGCAAATTCTAATGAAGGATATCTATTGATATAACATGGAACTTAAGCGGAAATGCGGTCGGCATTTAGTCCATATAAACGTATTCCTCAGTTTCCTCCTTGGATAATGTCACTAGAGCAAATATTTTTTACCATATGATATATATATCTACCACCACTATGTCCCTATGTTTTGTTTATGTCAATAAATTAATTATTAAAATAACTAAAAACGTTTAAATTCAACAAAAATCGGTCGGTTTTGGGGCATTCTTCGAAAAATATTAACAAAAATTGAGAACGTCATTAGCATCATCCCAAATTTAAGAATGCAGATGTTTAATACTATAATTATGATAATGAAAACTCAAACTATACCGCTGCCGTCAAGCAATAAGACAAGAATAAAAACAATCTGACAATACTGTAACGTTAACAACCCGGGAGAAGAATGATTTGTTAAAATAATGTTAAAAAAATTCGAATATTCACCCTTTTACCACAGTTTTCAAACATCTGGCAAACAAATTTGCTGAATATAATAAATAAAAGAAAAACACTGACATAACCAAAATCATTCTTAAATTACTACAGAAAAAAATCTTAAAATCAGTCCAGATTAGAAAAAGAAAACAGGGACATACGAAAGTACGATTTTTCTAATATTGCACAGGAGAAATCAGTCCAAGATGCAGGTGTCTCTTTCGCGCTCAATTGGTAAGGTTTGCGGGAGGGGTGGGACAGAAATAGATCGCAAAAACCTATTCAAATTATTAATATTTTGCAGCCCGCGTTTCCTCTTAAGTTGTCGAAATCTAATAAGTCGGATTTGACACATACATACACACATAACAATTGAGAGGCTCGTGGTTAAATACCAATCGCGCGGATCATAAGATTTGCAAGGTTACGCTGCGCTTGCCGCGGTCAGTCTATGGATGGATGACCGTTTGGTTAAACATTGAGACCCCTCTGTGCCTCGGAGAGCACGTTAAACAGTCGATCCCGGGTGTCATACGAATACCTATGACAGTCGTTATGGGTAGTGAGAAGCCCGAAAGTCTGACGACTGGTCTTACCCTAGGATATCGGCATTACCCGGTAACTGGGTTGCGGAGGTCTGATGGCAGTCGCCCTGTGTAAAATACTGGTATTCAGCCGCATCTGGTTAGACTGGAAGCTGACCCCAGCATAATTGGGAAAAGGCTAGGTAAAACGAAATACACACATAACTATATTCACGCCTGTTATCACAGAAGCGGAAAGCAGATATGATGGTAGTACTTCTCTGGACGAATTCTTTGACAAGGAGCTACTACTATTAAACTTTATAAAAATGAACTTACCAACAAAAGGCAAAGATGTGAGGATCCCTTTCTGCATGACAGTCAGCTCTAGGTCACACGCGGCTGCCACCACCAGACTGAACCCAAACAGGTCTATGCCGATGGCCAGCAGGATGAGGGAGCAGGACATTACCAGAAGGATGTTGTACAACCCATTGCCTACGACAAAAAATAAAATATTATAGTGATATAAAAAAAACTTCCTAGTTCTTCTTCTTCTTTGCGTGAGGTTAGTGATTAACCTGGTGTCAGAGTTTATGCCGCCCATAGACCCTTGACTTGGCTTCACATGCCGTCAAGAAATATTTCTCAGGCATGCCTGTTTCCTCACGATGTTTTCCTTTACCGTTTTTAAGCAAATGTTAATTATACAATACGCACATGAATCCGAAAAGTCAGAGGTGCGTGCCTTGTGTTCGAACTCGAGATCTATGACTTCGCAGTCCGACGGTCACACCCCAAGGCTATCGCTGAGGGGAGTCCCTCTAAATCTTTGTTACTTAGTTTCATGTGCTCCACCTAAGACTCTGCGTTTAACATCAGGTGTGAAAGGGCTTAACGCGATCATGTCAAAGAATAAAAAATATATACGTCCAAAATCTTCAGCGTCTTCAGGATCGTCTGTGCGGTCACCAATCTGTGATGAGAGTAAGTTTTAGAATAAGCTTTTACCCAGTTCAATGGACTTGATGTTATAGGCTAAGTGGTATGTAACTATTAGGTATTTTTTATAGTAACACGCTGTTGGTCGTGGCAGAAGAGGCATGAAACTAGAATAAATGCCGTGGAAATACGTTCCTTGCGAAGTATGTGCGGTGTAACTTTGAATGATAGATTGGGGAATGATTAGACAAAATTGCGGTTTAAAAGATGATGTAGTGACAAAAATTGGTTTGGTCATGTTGAGAGAATGAGTGAACGGCGGTTAACAAAAGGAATTTATAAGGTGGATGTCAGTGGAAACGCCGATAGAGGACGCCTTAGAAAGGACATACATAGATGTTATTGATGATGTACTTCACAAAGGTTTGTAGTACTCTCAACCGGCGTGTGTGTATGACAAGATGTATGAATATAGATGGAGCGAAAGGAGTATGTATGGATCGTAGCATATGGCGTTCTATAGTTTCTGCCTACCACCATGGGTAAAAGGCGTGAGTTTATGTATGTATGTATGTATATTTATAGTTACATAACTTTCACATTTGTTAGTTGCATTAGTTTTTTTACTTTGCAGTCCTTGACACACTTTGCAGACAGTCGATTAGCCCCCATGGGAGCATGTCGCCAATGTTGGGCACAATTCCAACCCCATAAAATCGGGCTATTAGTTTACTTTCAATTGCAGTTATAGTTAGATCTATAGTTTATGTAATACTAGCGACCCGCCCCGGCATCACACGGGTGCAATGTAGATACTAATGTGGGGCACATAAACCTTCCTCTTGAATCACTCTATCTATTGCTGAAAACTGCATTAAAATCCGTTGCGTAGTTTAAAAGATCTAAGCGTACAGACAGCGGGTGCGGGTGTTTTATACTATGTAAAGAAGAAGATTAGACATTTTACCTATGACTTCGTTTGTTATTATACCTATATAGTCATAATTCAAAGCCCGAAGCTAAATAATGTTGACACAAAGAATCTGTTTACGTTCAATTACGTAACAATCTGGAGTGTTTGATAGTTATCAAGTTCAAGTTATTTTATTTGATTGATCATTAAAAGGCACGTTTAAATATTTGAAATTTAGTAAATAATAATCATCAATAATTGTATTTCCCCAAGGGTTTGGCAGAGATGTGTTTAGTACACACTCGTTTCGCCAGTTATGTTTAAGTCCCATATAATAGGCGGCGAGCCTATTGCCATTAACTGGACACATATCCAAACTCCGAGCTGCTACAGAGAAATTCCTAATGGAAAATCCCAATAACACTTTGCTAGATCTGGGGATCGAACCCAGGACCTCACAAACAGCAGTCGTGCTTGTCACTGCTAGACCAACGAGACAGTAGTATATAAGCTAAGTATATTTGCATAAATCCCTAAGAAACAGAACATTCCACTATAATTAAACGAATTAATGAAAGTGGCACACTATCCACAAAACAATCGCAACTATTTTAATTGAATGACAAAAGAAATATGTGCACGCGAATAATACCAATCTAAATATAAAAAAAAATAGAGCAATGACCTGAACATCTGAAAAACATGCATTTTCCTCAATAAATAAAATTTTGAGGAGCGAGAAAGAGACGTCTATATCAACAATAGAACACACAGCTCACGTAAAAGTGTTTACACAACAAACTCAGGTCATAAAAAACACTTATTGGACACTTCCCAAAAATAGCAATATGACTAGCAAAAACCGTAAAGAACGATTATGAAAACTTATCAATCCCTAAATACTATAAACAAAGAATTATTCCCTTCGAAGCCAAAATCTCTGATGCAATAGCAAAGACAGTTACCAATCTTTATAGAATCACTTTCAAAATTTTCACTTCTAAACCGAAACAAAATTGTTTGAAAATTCGTCGCCAATACCTGTTCTGTCGAGGGCCTCTTCAAAAGACGTTGGTGCTTCATCACTTTGGTCAAATTTCGTGGTCATGGCAATACGTTCATCCACCACTCTTTCGCGATTACACTGGACTGAAAGCTTCTCACACTCGCGTATTTCAAAGTCAGCATGGGTATAGCGCACAGTTGAACGGAAAAACGCTGTGATTTAGAATTGGCAGCGGATTGGATTGGAAGATTGTTGTGAGCGGTTGCCAAATGACGTTGTTTAGTAGACTGACGGTTTTGGTTGTAGTCTGTTCGTCTTGAGGGTAAAATTTCATCATATTGCATGATGCTGGTACTTCAGTCACAGGTTTGTTGAAGATTATCCAGTAAGATACGCAACAAAGGTAAAAGCGTAAGGCTCATTATTAATTTATAAAAAATAACTGTTTAAATATACAATATCATTATTTCTGCCTCATTAGTCTAATGATGGCAAAGAAAGACCATGTTTTTATAATAATATTATTTGAACCCAGCTTAACTGCCTCCTTGCTCTAGTGGTAGCAAGCGTGACTGCTGATTGCTGAGGCCCTCGGTTCGATCCCCAGGTCGGGTAAAGTGATATCGAGTTGGTCCGTGTGGAATTCTTCAGTAGCACCCCGGAGATTAGACTTGTGCCCGGTTGATGGCAATAAGCTCGCCGTATATTACATGGGACTTAAACATAACGGCAAAATAAGGGATATATCTCTTCTAAACCTTTTGGGGAATACAGTAGTGATGTTATATTATGTTATGTTAAAATCTTTTAATTATTACAACTAAGCATTTATTAAAAACTTTATGGTCTTTATCATGTCCTGTACTATGTTTTTAAGAAAAAAATATAGTTTTTTCTCAGCCCAGAACCACAGCTCAAAATATTTACATAATTTTATGTCACTCAAAACGACATCCAAGCATTTCCCTCATTCACTGTACGCTATTCCTTACGATCGCTGAACACAACTTCAGATCAACCACTGAAACCTACGTAAACAACGAACGAACTTCATTACACATAATTCATTGCTTGACCACAACTGATTTACATTTTAACATCTCTTACCAAACAGACAATGGATATGACAAAATGATGACGACAATCGTAACGTGGCAACATGCCAATAAGGAACGAAATGGATGTACAAGGTCGGATGACGAATTATTACGTATCACTGCAAATGAAGAATTACTTTTTATTAATATTGTGTTGACTTCTATATTGAAAACCAATTTTGGTTCAGTAAGAAGGTTAAATCACGTATTGCATTTTATAACTGGACTTAGGTGTCTTTCGTATCTTGCATAGAATCTACTTTGAAATCGTAGATATAAAATAAACGGTGTAAATAGACCCTTAACGAAGCCGAAAGGCACTTATTCTCCACGTCATTGCGATTTGTTTTCTATACTATGCTTGGGAACCTTCTAGTTACGGAGATATTGGAGGTCAAAGTTCCATCTTTTTCACAACTCTTTTTTAAAATACTAATTTTGAAGGTTGCAAATGTACCTACTTGAAATGGATATGGATGGAGGTATCCATTATCCGTTAACTATTCATTGCATCCATCAGCACAATGTTTTGTGTGCGTTTCATTGAGCTTTACCGTAAAAAGATATTTATCACCCAAAGAAAAAAAGTCGTTTCCCAGCGACAATTATTGAGTAGGGTTACTTAGTTTGATGTACTGAATGCATGGTTGACGGCTTCGTGAAGGGTCTTTTTACACCTTGTATAGTGGGATAAAAAACAACCAAAATTTTGGACCAGAGAGATTTGAAGTTGATCTAAATCAGGGGTCGGCAACCTGCGGCTCTTTCGATGTAAAGTTGCGGTTCCATACGCAAAAAAATATTATTTTACTATCAAAACCCTTAAAATCGTGCAATCGATCCATAATTGAGTACTATAATATAGTATGACTGAGATATACAGTCTATGACTGAGCGATAGATATAGTACCTAACTATATCTATCGCTATACTAATGTATTTTCGTTTTTTTTTTATAGGTAATTATTTTTGCTAAACGCAATTTCATGGTTATCCATTAATTACAGGACATTCTGTCTATGCAAATGCTATAATATAGAAAATATTTTATTTGAGACTCTTTAAAAACTGTAATTTCGTAAATTGCAACTTTTGGCGTTTCGTCTCAAAAGGTTGCCGACCCCTGGTCTAAACATTTGGGAAAATGGTCACCATTTTTCTGCACCATGGGACGGGAACATTTGGCCGACTTGGGACGACAACAGAACTTATATGGGTCGATCGATGAAGGGGAGACATGAAGTCTCTTCTTTGTCCTTCAGTTTCCCTGGACTACTGCCAGGGTTCACTGTACTTGAAGAAAGGTCTTGTGCATGCTTATTAAATGCTTTCTTTTCAGTATCATCCTATTTTTACGTTGGCTTTCTAACGTTTTAGTAACATAACATCACGCCTTGTATTCCCCTTAGGGCTCGGCAGAGGTGTTTTCTGGACATCCTCGTTTCGCCAGTTACGTTTAAGTCCCATGTAGTAGGGAGCCTATTGCCATTAACCGGGCACAAATGCATACTCCGAAAATTCTTAATGGAAAATCCCAATAACACTGCCCGACCTGATCGAACACGGCCTCACGATCAGCAGTCGCGCTTGCCATCACTAGACCAACGAGGGAGTGAACGTTTTAGCAAGAGATTATTGTCACAATAGATTCCTTCATATGTTCTGATGGATTTATTAAAAGAGCCTCCATAAGTGACGTTACTTCAACGTTCAGCGTCCACAGCACCCTGGGCAATCGGCTCCACTACCAACCTTGCTGACTGGCTAATCTCTTCACTACAACATGGACAGAGAAGCAGAAAACCTTCCCATTATTAGGGCTGTTTAACAAACACCTCTCTGTCATTGGAGTTACAGACAGCCCACTGTGCAGAGCATGCATGGAGGAGGACGAGACGGCAGCCCACGTGCTACTAAACTGCCCTGAGGTCGCCACATACAGGGCCAAGTACTTCGGAAACCCAGGTACTCTCCGAGAGATCGTCAGCAGCATCAAGGGTGTGCTGGCCTTTTACGAGGAGTTAGGGTGGATCGAGTGACTACACTTACCACCCGTAACGCAAAATACGCGCTCAGACGTGGAGTTGCGGACACCAGCCCGTTATACCTATACCTAGGGCTACAACCAAAATTATGTCATCTTTGAAACCCAAATATTTAGAAAGGAAAAAATATGACACATTTATAGACAACTAGCGACCCGCCCCGGCTTCGCACGGGTGCAATGTAGATAATAATATGGGGCATATAAACCTTCCTCTTGAATCACTCTATCTATTGCTGAAAACTGCATTAAAATCCGTTGCACAGTTTAAAAGATCTAAGCGTACAGACAACGGGAGCGGCTTTGTTTATATTATGTAAAGAAGACTATCGCGTCGCTTGAATCTGTTTTGGGAGACAAATGGGAGACGTAAAATTGACGTAAGTACATTACAATGCGTATTATTGACGTGTCTTTTTTCATTAAAACAAAACAATGATGTTTTATAGGTTTGGGAAATCATCGAATAAACTAAACATAACATAACGCTTCTATTCCCCCAAGGGTTGAGTAGAGGTGTATAGTGACACCCTCATTTCGCCGTTATTTTTAAGTTCCATATAATAGGAGGTGAGCCTATTGCAATTAACCGGGCAAAAATCCAAACTCCAGGCTGCTACTGAGAAATTCCTAATGGAAAAATCCAGTAACACTACGTACACGTACGTAAGTAGGTACTCCATTTAATATACTTAACATTATGGTTTGGTTTAAGACATTTATTCCGCAAAACAGAATATTTACCTACAATTTATTCACTTAGAATGAGAAACACTGGTAGGTTAAAACCTACCTACTAGTAAAAGTTTGAACGAGTATCGAAACGGCTTGTTTAAAATTATAACATACTAGCTGTGTCCTCACGGCTCCGCCCGTAGCCTATGTTACTCAGTGATAATGTACCTTTCTAACGGCAAAAGAATTTTTAAATCGGTCCCGTAGTTTTTAAGTTTATTCGTTACATACAAAAATACAAATCTTTCCTGTATATAATATTAGTATATATATACAATTATTTTTAATTATTGACTTATCATTACGTAAGTAAGATAAACTATTTTAGAAAACGAGTATTTTAGTATCTAATTATTTAAGTATAGTTATTTTTATCGGGTAGCAGCCCGGAGGTGAATTTGTGCCCGGTTGATGGCAATAGGCTCGGCCCCTATTACTTGCGACTTAAACATAACGGCGAAATGAGGATGTTACTATACACCTCTGCCCAACCCTTTGGGGACTACAGGCGTGATGTTACGTTATGTTATTTTTTTATGTAGTAATCAGCAAAATATATTTGCGTAAAATATTTGCGAGCCATTAGACAAATTAGACCCATTTTGCAAGGAAATATAAGTAGAGAAATATGCAAAATGTTTGCTACCAGCAGGGTTTCAACACAGTACTTAGTGCTTTTATCAACCTTAACGGTCAAAAACTCTTGATGAAATGTTACAAAATATATGCAGACTTGGTCGCGTTTGGCTCTGGTCTCACTTGATGGAAAGCGCAGGCAGGGTCAGAATATGGAGCACATGAATCCATAAGGAACAGAGATATAGAGGGGTTCCACTATACCCCTCTGGCTCTCACATACACACGACGGAACATAGTAAGCTGCTTGGCGTCGGACTTTAGTGTTCGGCCAGACTGGCAGCGCGGTGCGGGGAGCGGCGCGGGTGCGGGAACGCGCGCGATTCGCCTGTCCGCAGTGGAGCGCGGCTTCGTTCTGAGCGTTGTCGTGTCCAGTGTTTGTCAAAATATAATATGGATGAAGAAGACTTATTTTTACTGGAAAATTCTTACTAAAAAACTATGTTTTGACATCCACAATGCAGATCGTGCTTGAATAGCACTTATTAATTCTTCAACATTTAATTTTGAAGACGCCATCACAACAACGCGCGTGTTCAGCTCTAACTAGTTTGAGATCCCCCGCTCCCGTGCGGGTTATCGCTTGCCGCCCGCGCTCTCACTGCGGCCACTTGTATGAACGACTTATGGCGTGAGCTACCCGCGCACTCCCCGCGCCAAGTAGCCCGCGCCGCTTCCCGCGCCGGCGTGCCCACTGTGGACACTCAAATGAAGTTCTTCTGTTTGAACTCGCCGCACCGCGCCCGCCCCGCGCCCGCGTTTGCAGTCTGGCCAAAGGCTTAATGTGAGGGTGGTAGCTAGCTAGGACCGTATAGATCCTACCACCAAGCGTGCTGGGTTTTGTTGAATCTTTCAATACGCGTCTATTCCCAGCGTGCGGTGAGGAAGTTTTATCTAACCCGTCCTCACACGAGGTAAAATTTAAGACTATTAATCCTAGTGCTAGATGCACAACAGACTTTTTTTTTAGTTCTATTATCTGGAATGAGACACCTGTATTTATTTGATTGAAATATAATTTATCAACAATACACTAGTGACGCACCATTTTGAATAGCTGATAATGACGTTATTCAAGACGAAACAATTAATTTCAAAAGAATACGAAAATAATGACAATGATAATTAAACTGCAATTGTGAATAAGTGATTAAGATAATTATTGTTTTGATGTAGAATTAATTTTAAATAGGATACCTATTGTATTTATCTAAAGGTTTGTTTTACAAAGATTTTTATACAAGGTTAGTCGGAATGGGGGTACTTAGTACCTACTAAGCCGAAAGGGTGTAAGGCTCAGCATCCACCAGAGCTGTGCTAAGCTGCGTAGCGAGGAATGTGTTTTGTAAGCACCAATAGAATCACTACATTTACCTAGCTTCGCTCTGCGCAGCTCTGCTGGATATGGGCTTAGCGGTGCGAGGTTTTTGTTCATACAAAACAAGCGAGAAATGCGAGCGAGGGATGTGTTGCGAGGAATGTGTATCCACCACCCTGTATTCGAAAAGAGTCCGCTACCTATTCTCGCACCGCTCATTTGTACACATTAACACATTACGCATTACAATCCCATTCCTCGCACAGGTTTGGTGGAAAGGGTCACACCGTTTCACATCCTCGCTACACGTTTTCGCACCGCACATTTTCCTCGCACAGCTCTAGTGACTGTTGCCTTGTTGGTCTAGTATTTGCAAGCGCGACTGCTCTTGGATTCGATCCCTAGTTCAGACAAAGTGTTGTTTGGTTTTTCCATTAGGAATTTCTCAGTAGCAGCCCGGAGTCTGTATTTGTGCCCGATTAATTGCAATAGGCTCGCCCCCTATTGCATGGGACTTAAATATAACCGGCGAAACGAGGGTGTACCTACTAAAAGCACCTCTGCCGAACCCTTCGGGAATAGAAGACGTGATGTTATGATGTTATGTTGTTCTATAACTTTCCCCAAAAGTCATTACTTTAAGAGAAATTGCTGTTCAAAGATTTAATAAAAAACACGCTAAATTCTATCTATCCTCAGCTATGATCAGCTGTGTTTACATTTTAGGTCATATTTGGGGTCACGGATTAGCAGCTCCATTTTCTGAATACGTAACTAAAGCAGGGATGAAGAATTTTTGAAAATATTAAATAATAATCACTTTGCATGGATATTTTTGTTACAGATTTTTTTAATTTTAACAATTTCTTTAATACTATCATTAGTGATACATTCAGGCGCCCGCGGCTTAGTACCCTCTTTTCGACTCACCTTGTATAAGTATTTGTTTTATACATTTAATTAACATTTTTAAATAAATATTTGGAGAGCACGTTAAACAGTCGGTCCCGGGTGTCATGCAAATACCTATGACAGTCGTTACGGGAAGTCAGAAGCCCAAAACTCTGATAACCGGTCTAACCTTAGGATATCGGCATTGCTGTGTATCTGGGTTGCGGAGGTCTGATGGCAGTTATTCCGTGTAAAATACTGGTATTCAGCCGCATCTGGCTAGACTGGAAGTTGATTCCAATATAGTTGGGAAAAGGCTAGGCAGAACAACCCATCTTGTCCTTTTCGTACGGTTAGTGACTAACCTGATGTCAGAGTTTATGTCGCCCATGGGCTTCTGACTTGGCTTCACATGCCGTCGAGAAATATCAGTCAGGCATGCCGATTTCCTCACGATATTAGTATAATTATACAATACGCACATGTATCCGAAAAGTCAGAGGTGCGTGCCTTGGGTTCGAACTCAAGACCTATGACATGGCAGTCTGACGGTCACACTATTAGGCTATCCCTGCTAGAACAACCCATGGAAATGGGTCTGTCTACTTTAACTACCATAGCATTCTTTCCTGGTTCATGAAATGTCAATTGCGTCCATAAATAAGATTGTCATGTCAATCATAATGAACGTATGGGATTAATTAATTTGTTTTTCTTCAGTAATTAAACATCAGGGCAACGTATTTGCATCGTTTACACGTGTGTGTCTGTGTTGTTGAGACGGGATAGAACAGACTACCGCTCTTCACTTAGATATGAAATAAAACCTTTTTTACAAAAAATTTAAACCGACTTCAAAAAAGAATACCTAAAATAATTACCATATAAAATTAACAGTTTCAGAAGTCGGTGCTGATCCACGCTGAACCAAATTGAAGGCACCTACTTCTGAAACTGTTAATTTTATATGGTAATTATTTTATTCTTTTTTGAAGTCGGTTTACATTTTTTGTAAAAAAGTTTTTATTTTTTTCATTTTAGTGGCCTTAATTAAAACTTGGTTGGACCTACTAATGACGCTGCTCGTAACATAATCACATCATCACAATATGCGTAATGTTCGTCATTGAGGAGTTCCATTGTCTATCTCCGAAGTTCTTCATCAGATCTTCAAGAAATTTAAATGGGACCAACTTCGAAGTATACCCTATCCATTAAAAAAGAATCATTAAAATCGGTTCATAATTGGTGAAAATATCGATGAACATACACAAAAAAAAAAAACATACATACAGACGAACATAGTAACCTCCTCCTTTTTGGAAGCCGGTTAAAAAGGTGTAGAATAGCCTTGTACAGTACTAGCTGTGTCCTCACGGCTCCGCCCGTAGCCTATGTTACTCAGTGATAATGTAGCTTCCTAACGGCAAAAGAATTTTTGAAATCGGTCCTGTAGCTTTTAAGTTTATTCGTTACATACAAAAATACAAATCTTTCCTTTTTATATTTTTTTTAAAAACGTTGACCCGTTCTCGGATTTCTCCTGTGTCGTAGGTGCGTTTACATATACAAATCTTCACATGCACAAACGCCCAGACCCGGGACAACTATTTGTGGGCCAAGATATTTGTTCCGTGCGGGAATCGAACCCACGACCCGTAGCGCAGAAGTCGATTGCTCAGCCACTGCACCAAATGTGTTGTCAGATATTAGTATAGTTTATTACACAATTAAGAAATCGTATCAGCGAACTTCGTAAAACCGATCACTTCCGAACTAAGTGCGACTTCAAGACTAACACCCATATTCTAAGACGTTCCTCCAAAAGTTACTCGACTCGACTCCACCTCGACTCAGTCTTTTTCACTACCATCGGTAGTTATAGTTGACATAAACGTCCTCGAATCGAGATTTTTCCTCAGTCGAGGTAAGGAATCATCTGTCAAACTCAAGGTACCTCGGAACCTACCTTAAAGAAGGAAGTGTCAAAGTTCGTATGTAACAAAAATCTAATCCTTACAACTATTTATCACGGCAATATTTGCGCGATGCAGATAATTCAAATTATGTCGTAATGACTTCTCGAGGAACCTCGAAGTTCACTTGAAATTGCGACTAAGAATTGGTTTATTTGAAGGTGACAATTTTGAAGGTGTTTTCGAGGCCGTCCTGAGTGGAGTATGAGTCGAGTAAGTTTTGGAGGAACGTCTTAGAATATGGGTGTAAGAATGTTTATATTTATGAATCTTTCTATGAATCTTTTTCGAGCAATTTTAATTTTTTTGTTTTTGTTAGTATAAATCGCCGTTTATTTTTACAGCAAACGATGTCGAATACGGAGTACGAGAAGTTTCAAGTTTTTACAGAGACGCTCACGGTGCTATATTAGTTTGCATGTGTAAGTCCCCAGCAAAATTGAATGAATGGGTCGAGGAACTTCAAGTATACCCCACCAAGAAGAACATAGTCTGCTTAGTTGTCGGCTATAGATCGACAAGCATATTATTTTGAGACTCAGTGCATAATATCAGCAAGTACATTGGGTCACCTGCGCGAACGCTCAACGAGTATTCACAAGGAGGGTTGATGTCAGGCAGGCGGCCGGTCATAAAACAATAAGCCAAAACCTCTAACAACATGTATATGTTGTGCCGACCACACCTAGTGTAGAATAAGGGCAGGAAGAAAAAGAAGTAAAATAATGGTCTTTATGCTGACGTAATAACTGTGACTGGTGCGAAAAAGAGTGACTGCGATTGGTTGTTCGACCAAGTTTGCCGATGCGACTTGTTAGGATGTGTCATACTATATCAGCGATCACTTCACAGTCTAAAACTAGTTCTTTTTAAGCTTTACCTCATACTAGAATTTCTCCTGTATCGTGTGTGCGTTTACAGACATAAATCTCACATACACAAACACCCGGTAAAAATATTTGCTCCGTGCGGGAATCGAACCCACGACCCATAGCGCAGAAACCAATCAGTTACCCACTGCACCAAAAGTGTCGTTTAAGTTTTCGGAATCAACAACTTGTTAATTGGATAAGGTGGTGCAAGAGTGCGCACTTTTTAAACAAGGGTTTGTATCAAAAGAGTATTTATTATACATAGTTAAAGAAATCAACTATATTTATTTTAATTCTCTATCTAGCTTAGAACCAATCAAAATGAAGTTAAACAAGATAATATTGTTGTTAATTGAGGTATGACAATCGCATAAAAAAGGGGAAATGCACACTCTTATACAACCGATCGTATAAGAGTGCGCGCCATCGTGTATAACAGTGCGCATTTTAAATACGAGCTCATATGTACGTCACACTTAAAGAAACTTTGGCAAAGATAGGCGGTGCACTTCTCATGCTACCGTTCTTTACAGTCTGAACACTCAATCCAATCTTCAATTTCAGGCTCCTTGTACAATTCCTGGCAGCCAACACACCGCCAGTTATTTTGGCACATTCTTTGGTTTTTTAGGCTCTTGAAATCCTTTTCTTGCGTTTTGACCTTTGCTGGGATTAGATATTTGTGTGGCAATTTTTTATTTTGGCTATTTTTTTATATCAATCTGCTTTTGGCCTTCACTCAGTCGCTGTATTTCTTTCTCTTCTAAACATAGTGCTGCAAATAAAAAAATAAGCGATAAGACTATTAGATTGCACAAACTGTTTCTTTCTGTATTGTTTAAGGTGTATAATAAAGTACATTCTATTCTATTTTAATCTAACCTAAACTCTTTTAAATAATAATCCCAAAAAAAGAAAGATGTATAAGAGAGCGCGCGCCCTCTTACACGCGCTACAGTGTGCACTATTACACGCATCGACCTAATTTAGAATGACGTGCCACTAGCGACATCTCTTGCGACGTATCGTAATTTCCTCTTTAAAACTGTTTGAATTGACATCGAGTTTTGTAATGAAAAAGTTAAGATTATTGTTTCCTGGTAAATTTTTGAACAGCGTTAAATGGAAAACAGAAAAATATTATATCAAGTGAAGTAAAAATCTATTGGCTTACCCAATATCCACGTCTATAGTCTCACATAAATTATTTTTCGGGAGCGCGCACAGGTTCACTTCTTCCCCAAAATACGACTGCAGTTAGCTAACTTCAGTACTTGCCGAATGTTAGATGCGTACTCTTACCAACCGCGCACTCATGCACCACCTTCCCCTATCCTTTCATTCTCTTGCACCATGGAAAGAAAAGATGAAATTTTATGCTCTGAATGAATGTGATAGGTACCTACTAATTATTCAATTAATAAAAAGATGTTAAAATTACTCTATAGATATCTATCGGAAACAAGCAACTTCTAATTTACACATGACACGCATAATTAATCATAGCTTAGTGACCATATGGTGGATAGACCTAAATTGAGGTCTGATAAAAAAAAGATGCTGTTATGGAATAAGGCTGAACTTTAGATTGGACAATACATTTTTATTTTTGTTGTTAGTAAAAATTTTAACGCCTGATGCAATTATATTAGCAAAATGTGATTTAAACGCGCTTCTGCCAAACACTTAATATAGGCGTTCTAATGAGCGATTACTAACTGGTAACCTAGTACCTGTACCATCCCACTGCTGGGGGAAAGCCTCTTAATATTTATGGTGATAAAATTTAAGCTCACTATTGGAGAAAGTGATGCCGTCATCAGAGTGTGCTCGGGTTATCGGTTGCCACGATACTAATAGCGTCTGAATAGGTAAGTGAGTAGATACGCTTCGTCAGTGTGTACTAACTCTGATCATGTCAACGCGGCTTTAGAGCATCTGGCATCTACTCTAATAGGTACTCGTTATTCATCTGGTAGTCTTCTTCTTCTTAGAGTGTCGATGACAATCTAAATTGAGTCAGCCCAGAACTTAGCTATGAGTTTAGCGTTATCAGTAGCGTCCATTAGTTCCTGTAACGTGCAGATATCAGGGCACGCAAGGCATGGTGTCAAGTGTCAGTGTCCCATTGTTTGTGGAACAGCACCACATTTACACTTCAAGCTGGAATCGTCTACGAATCTCCACCTGAGCAGGTTTTCCGTGCTATTTTTTTTTTGTTTGAAATGGGTTTGCTCTTGACTCTAGTCTAGGTCAGAGGAGACAGAGACAAAGTCTACGATGGAGTGAGCTTACCCAGAAGAAGCCTGTTCACTCTAACTTTGAAGAGATTCAGGTTGAATACGTTCGGGAACACAGACGCAGGTAGTGAGTTCCACTCTTTTGCTTCGACCAGAGTCCAGTCTGTTTAAAGACTTCCAGGACTTCCATCTGGTTGTAACCCAAAGCATATGACAAGGCCAATGAACCTAATTAACTGTAGGTACCCACATCTTGTAATTCCGCTTCTCCTATTAATTTTTAATGAGAACTTCCTCTAAAAGATTGACTAAGTACGTCGGCCTAAATATTCAACATTATTTCCTTGGAATTAAGTAACTAACCTAATCTTATTAGATAATTCGGCATTCACTATTTGGGTGGCCCCAATCACATGCGCTACATCCATTGCGGGCTCAAAGATCCGTTATGGGGTAACAGTACAGAATAATAAATAATACTAAAACTAATAAAAATGTACGATGTGCATGCAAAATTGACCTTTACACCCATATTCTAAGACGTTCCTCCAAAACTTACTCGACTCACACTCGACTCAGAACGGCCTCGAAAACACCTTCAAAATTGTAGTCTTAGTCGCAATTTCGAGTGAACTTTGAGGTTCCTCGACGGAGTCATTACGTCATAATTTGAATTATCTGCATCGCGCAAATAACGCCGCGATAAATAGTTGTAAAGATTATCGTAAGCATATTCGATAGTCTTCAAAATTCGTTTTTGTTACATATAAACTTTGACACTTCCTTCCATGACGAAATCGTTTTTAGAGTTCCGTACGCAAAGGGTAAAACGGGACCCTATTACTAAGACTCCACTGTCCGTCCGCCCGTCCGCCTGTCTAAGGTAGGTTCCGAGGTACCTTGAGTTTGACAGATGATTCCTTACCTCAAAATAGGAAAAAATTCGAGTCGAGGACGTTTATGTAAACTATAACTACCGATGGTAGTGAAACTGAGTCGAGGTGGAGTCGAGTCAAGTAAGTTTTGGAGGAACGTCTTAAAATATGGGTGATAGTGTTAGGCGAGAAGGTTCTCTTTTCACTATTCGCTCGTGTTCTTATTACATTTCGATTCGGTCTACTACGATTCAGTTCGTGGTTCTTTTTGTATTTCACTCTGGAGTTTCACCGGCGTGTACGCATGTTTTCTTACCTGAACCGCGGAGTGACACAGCCCTGCAGGACTAACATGAGCAACGCGATATAATTTTGTCGCAATACTATCTCGTGTCAAGACGAGATAAAGTATGGCTTATCTCTTCTGAGCACGAGACAATGCGACGACAAAAATACGTCGCGCGGCGCATGAAACACGCTTTTATCTTCCAGCTCCATCATCAGACCAACTCCATGGTACCATATTATTGCATTGTCACCGTAAGAACATAGGTTTGCTTCATCTCAATCAGATGCCAGCAAGTGTTTGAAAAATGGATCACAAACTTTGAACCGGACACACATACGAACGAAGCAGGCTAAATAAAAGCTTGTAAATCAGACCACTCAAATACTTCATCTTCTTCCTGCCCTTATCCCACACTAGGTGGAGTCAATACAACATTTATTTCATAAATCCATTTTGTTAGAGGTTTTGGCTTATTGTTTTATGACCGGCCGCCTGCCTGACATCAACCCTCCTTGGGAATACTCGTTGAGCGTTCGCGCGGGTGACCCAATGTGCTTGCTTTTATTATGCACTGGGCCCCAAAATGATATGCTTGTCAATCTTATTGCCGACAATTAAGTAGACTATGTTCTTCATGGTGGAGTATACTTGAAGTTCCTCGACCCACTCATTCAGTTTTGCTAGGGACTTTGGTTCTGACACATACTATAAACCAATCAAATACTATAAACTCATAAGAAACTTCTAGCACACATTAAGATTGAAGAAGAAGTGCACCGTAGTCGCACCGCTTTCTGAACTTTTCAGAGTACCTACATTTGGGTGAGCTAACCATAATATAGTCGCTGCACCTGCAAAACCCGCTGTTTTTTTTTGATATTCGGGTTGTGATACTATTTTATAATACTTCTCAAGCCACGTACGCCTGTGAACAGCGTTTTCTTATAATTTATTTGGTTAGGGAGATAACAAAATCAGCTATGAAATTTTGGCCAAGGACGGCTTCAAAAATCCTCTATGTATGCAAAGAAACAATTCTTAATGTATTTTTATTTCGATGCGCGCCTCTTAGAATTGCGCTACAATATGACACATAGCGGGTTTATTATTTAAAATAGTGTGGAAAATCCGCTAAGTGTTCTAGGAAGACCAACAATGAAAATTATCTAGTAGAAGCATAAATCCGTCATGTGGCGAAAGTTTATATAGCGGTATTTCCGGCCCTAAAAAAAAATCACTGTGTGACCAAATTCACGTAAAAAAATCTTAGCACCTGTTATATCGTAGAAAAAAGCAAAAAAAAAATATTTTATGATATCTCGACATACAATCTAATTTTCTGCATAGGTACTAAGTTTTTAAATGTTGATATCAGTTTGAGAAAAAAACAGTTTTTTGCTTCTCCTGTAAAGTTGGGTTTTTCCCATAACGGATTTTGCAAGCGCAGCGACGATATGCGGCTTTCTCAATTTATTAAAGTTTCACAAGATTAAAAAATCAAAACATGGACCTTGTCATATCGCTGTCGTAATTTACTTTTCATTTGTATTATGACCAAGATCAACAAATTATAATCTGTTGATTACTGAATAAGTAAATTCATTCATTTGATTTACACAAACAAATACTTAATTATATCGGGTGTAAAAATACCCTTAACGAAGCCGAGAGCCACGTATTCTTCCCATCATTACGAATATTTTTTGGTATTGGGCCATACCTGGGAACCGACTGGTTATGAGGATAATATTGAAGGTTAAAGCCACCATATTTTTTTACGTTTTTCACGAAAACTAAGTTTAAATGTTCTTACTAAACATTCTCAACAAACATTAACAACATTTTTGAAATGTAGGCATAGGTCCGTATTACAGAACATTCCTCAAGTCCAGTTTGATCTGTGATCAGTTGATCACTGTTTAAGTATAGAATCAGTACTTGAGCATTGGTCTTATTCCAGAACGGTAATCAATATATACTCAGCTGAATCGAGACTCAAATCGAGCCTCAAGCAGAGGTGTGTATTGTCTATGCATCAGCCTGTTTTCGTTTACGATTTTTATATTCTTTACCAACTTTGTTGCGATCTTTACAGGATTAGGAATTATGAAATGTACCATGAGAACCCTATTATTTAGGAAATGTTAATAAAAAGTCGTAAAATGCGAGCGAAATGGTTTCCCTACAGAAATAAGTGATATTAATTTATTTATGTAGGAATGGAACACGATGATTAATAAATGCATGACTGTGTGAAAGACAAATTTAAAGGTTGGAGTGAGACAACGAATAAATGCTAAAGATGTACGCTTGTGATGAATGAACGTCTTTATTGAAAAGTAGACTTGAATTTTTTACTATATTTGATAACAATGTTTTAATTATAATTTAAAAAGGCTAAACTCCGATTTTGTTTGCAGATCAGCGTTATACATCATTCATACATTAATTGAAGTAAAGTATCGTAATTAATGTAGTAATTAGATGGCTTTATTTAAATAGGTAAATATAAATAACAAAAACTTTAAAATAACTATTATAACCAGGCAACAAAGAAAAGAGTAAAATATAACATCAATTGACAAGACAATCTATGCTCAAGCGCGGTGTCGACCATACTTGGGTGATTACAGATAAAATCACTGCTTGGAGTCGAATTTACGAACTGAGTAACGATCTAGAATAAAGCCAAACTCAGCTGAACTATGATCAATGAATCTATGCTTGAGGAATGTTCTAAAATTAAAACTCGACTCAAAACTAGTTTTAAACAGAGATTAATGCTTGAGTTTCGTTCTGTAATACGGACCATAGTCTGCTGCGCGCGCGCTTACATTGAGCACTACAATTAAAAGCTGCTTTTAATACCAAAAAATTAAAGTAATTTCCTAGCAATTATATTTGCTGTATGTTACTTAGTTTTATGTACAGTATGCGTAGACTTCGGCTTCGTTAAGGCTATTTTTACACCCAGTAGATATTTGTACTCTATCGTAACCTATACCTACAACGTTGTTTTGAGTACCTATACCCAAATACCGAAAAACTCGAGAGAGAGACTCGTGACTAATCACCATACGGCTTGCGAGATTAAGCTGCGCTTGCCGCGGTCAGTCCGTGGATCGGTGACCTTTCGTTACACACCGAGACCCCTCCGTGCCTCGGAGAGCACGTTAAACAGTCGGTCCCGGGTGGAAAGTTTGACAAATTGGTCTAACCTTAGGATATCGGCATTGTCCAGTGGTTGCGGAGGTTTGATGGCAGTCGCTCCGTGTAAAATACTGGTATTCAGCCGCATCTGGTTAGACTGGAAGCTGACCCCAACATAATTGGGAAAAAGCTAGGCAGAACATGAACCAAAGCCGAAAAACTTGAAAAAGATTTTCATCAAAACTGCGTGAATATGATGATAAATTAATGATTTTTATTTCTGTAAATAAATCTGTTACAGACACTTTTACAAGTCAATGTAATGTTTTTTTTAGGACTAGATGGCGCCGGCACTTCGAATCTGACTAGCTCTGACAAGAAAAGCCGAAACAAACTCAGAGATCAACGTCTCTTTTAAAGTCCAGACATTGTGGTATAAAAAATATGCGAGTGTAACAATGTAGGGCAACGTCTGGAATGACCTTTTTAGGAAAGTGCAGGTTTGCGTTGACCTGTCCTAACTGACGGCACGCATGCATCAGTCATCGCGGAATACACTCGGGTGCAATGAATCCGGGTCACCAACATAGACAAAACAATGTCAAAATGTTTAACAATGTTTTCCGAGCTATTAAGGTTTATGTTGGTGAACCGCATTGATTGTTCCCTAGTGTACAACTTTTTTATAAATCTTCAAGTGTTTTTTTTTTAAACATTTCCCTACACTGATATTTCTCCTGTATCGTGGGTGTGTTTACAGATACAAATCTTCACATGCACAAACATCCAGACCCGGAACAACTATCTGTAGTCCATTCAAATATTTAGCGCAGAAGCCGATCGCTCATGCAGCCACTGCACCAAACGCGTCGTCCATGCTATGCATGCCATGTAGTTACATGCTAGTTTATGTTAAGTTCCCCAGCTTAGTCTATAAACGAGCCCACCTTGTCAGCCCCAGCCCTCAAGGTATCTATTTATTTATTTATTTAAACTTCATGTACAATTGGTGGTACATAAGGCGGACTTAATGCCAATGGCATTCTCTACCAGTCAACCTTTGGGTCAAAAACTAAGCACTTCGAAAAAGGTACAAAAAAGAATTTAAAACAAATATTGAAAAGGTAAATAAAAATTATTGAAAACAAAATAAAACATAAGTACTAACAAAATATATACTTTATATATATCTGTCGGAGAATAAATCATTTAGAAAATAAAGGAGGGTAGTCGTCAAGATGAATCAACGTACTTGACGTTATAAAAACAGTTGTCATTCGACGGAGCGGGGCCACCCGCCACAGAACATAATACTCAAGAGAGCGGGGCATTCCATATCGAACAGCCGAAGAAGTCTGACCTTTTACATCTGACTAGCTTATCCTTATTTCCTGAACTTGTGTAAATTGTTATATTGTGATATATTGTGAACTAGCTTCTGTAACTAACGACTAACCCAAATACAAGTACTCTCAGTGGTGGAGAGTCTATGTTTGTTTCATTTACAAAATACCCGCTTTACCTTCTGATAAGCAGACACTGGTCTAAACTGTAATGCTATACTCAATTCTATCAAATGTTATAAACGGTGTGTGTCTGCGACATATCTATATATTACAATAAAAATACATATTAAACCTATATATCTATACATACATACATACACATAAATATTTATAACTATGATGGACAGTTCATTCAGACTAAGGTTGCAGCGATTTTAGGTAATATTTCCGAACTTTACGTTTGAGAATGAATTTACTCGGAGCTTTTTTCATATCAAGGGGTAGCGCGTTCCAGAGTTTGATTTAGTTTGATCTATTCGCGCTCCGCTGATGCTTAGATTTTTTAATCCAAGATAAAATAATTTATTTTGAAAAAAATAACAAGCCTGTATTCCCGGAAGGATTGGGCAGAGGCGTAACACCCTAATTTTACCGTTATTTTTAAGTCCCATGTAATAGGGGACGAGCCTTTTGCCATCAACCGGGCACAAATCTAAACCGCGGGCTGCTACTGAGGAATTTCATACGAAAAAACCCAATAACACTATGCTCGACCTGGGGATCGAACCTAGGACCTCACGGTCAGCAGTCGCGCTTGCCACCACAAGACTAACGAGCCAGTTAATTAGCCAGCGATTTCAATGGCATTCTTGGAAACGTAAAATGGTTTTGATCATTTAACAAATTGAAAACAAACTTTTATCAGTGTGTAAATGGACACTAAATAGATCCTTAAACTCTCGTAATAAACAATAACAGATTACTTAATTACAGTATAATTAATGATATTTTACATCATTATTTTATCAGTAGATAAATGTCCATTGAGACGCGCAAATTGATTTCAAATGAATAAGACTATCCAAAGTTTTAGTAGGTAATCATGATGTTAGTGTAAAATATGAATAAAATACTTAACCTAAGCAAAGCAAGAAAGAAAGAAAATTATTTATTTAAGTCTGGTTACAGACATACAAACACATTATTTATTTTACAATGATTTTTAGCTAAGTTTTGATGACATTTAATTATGTCAATTGTTTTATATAGTTCAGCTTCCTTTTCACTTTTGTAAATGTGAGAACTCTGTGGACCTGCATCTATTAGTTCGTAAATTAGTGTTATTCATATAGTTTATATTTTATTTGTAAATTTTTATACTACATTACTCATTGGTCTGTGGTCAGGACTCCTTTGTTCTCTCACTATCCTAAATCATTGTACTCTGAAATTGTTAAAGATATTATTTTTAAAAGAGTAACCATGGAGTTTCTTGCCGGATCTTCTCCATAGGAAACGACTAATTGGAACCGTGCATCTAAATTCGACTTTTCATAAGCACCTGTATTGGTTAATGTGAAATAAAAAATTTTGATTTTGATTAATAATAAAAAAAAAACAAAGTAAAAAAGTTATATGCCTCCACATAATGTTTTGTTTTTGTTTTAATGTTTTGCGTAAGCAAAGAAAACATATTGCGCCGACCCCAAGTAACTTGGGACCAGGGCAGGAAGATGAAGATGATGATGTTTTGCGTAAACAAAGTTTACTTAGATTAATTATTTTACTTCGTCCCCATTGGCTGGAGACCCAATAGGTCTCGTCAATAACTGCCCGGTTACGTAGAAGCGGTCCGCAAGGACCATCTACAAGCAATCCAACAGAACAAAAATCTCACACCGTTAATTCAGCCCTCATCAAGCTGTCTCCCTCCCAGTCCTCCCGCCAGCAACTCCCTAAAGCCGAGGTACGAGTCGCATTAGGGGTCGCCCTTAGTGCTGTTGTTGCTAGAAGTCATGATGTTAGTAATAGTATTAGTTTAGGTTAAGTATTTTACTCGTCCCCATTAGTTGGAGACCCTTCAGTTCTCACCAATAACTGTCCGGTTACGTAGAATCGGTCCGCAAGACCAACTACAAGCAGACGAACAGAAAAAAATAACCTCCGCCTTTTTTTGGAAGTCGGTTAAAAGAGAAAAAAAAACAGTACCAGTAGTAATTTATGGCCACTTACCACAGGAGTATTTCAGAGCATAACTTCATCTCCTAAGCCTTCCCATCCTATTTATACTAAAGATGGCCACCGCAGGGGTTTTAGTGCCGTCCGCCAGCCTGGCCCTCTAGGAGACCAGCAGACATTTGAAGGTACCACCACATACCAACAAACTTCTGCTGTAGGACCTCTGCTTACATCACAAAAGCCCCGTAACAATGAACTTTACACAAGTACATACAAAACAATGTACCGTGTCACTAACCACCTGTTACTACGTATCTAAAATGCCGTTAGTCTGACCAAGATTCGTGCGTAAGCGCAGAGCATCGGCCCTCTCACTTGGTAGACATTATTTATATTTTACTTGCATGATCGGCACGTCAAACCATACCTTTTTGTTAGTCTGAGGTAGGTACAGTAGAGGAATGAAAAAGCTCGTCAGTTTTCAAATTAATTTCTATCCCACATCGCGGGCACCTTTTCAAACTGTTGAACGAAACAGACTAATGCATGGAAAATTATGTTTAATTATTTGGCAGTAAAGATCCAAATTTCCTTTTGCCTCCATATGACGTATAAGTGCCGTGTAATGTCTACGATTTGATTTAAGGAGTTTTGTTGTATATACCACGACATCAATATATTCCATGATTTAATAAATCGATATTAATAGTATCTGTCATCATATCACCATTATAATTTTTAATATATTGTCAAAAAATACTAGTATTTTCATTTTTATAATTCTGGCAATACGTAGTCGGTAAAATAGTTCATTTGTTGCTCTGTGCAAGCAAAAATAAATCTAAAGGTGTATCGCCTTTTCTTTTCCCTTCTGTACATATTGGCTTGCTTACATCATTTGAATGTAAGTAGGTGTATCCGAATTATTTGCATGTTTTTCCTTGTAGGGTTCAAACTATTTTAAATAATATCCACTTATTACTACTTAGAGTACTCTAAGGAAACTGGGAACATTCCATGAGTTTAATATTTTAATTACCAATTACCTGCTTTGGGTTACAGCTAGCTCACACAGAAACAGTTTACAGGACCCGTTTTAGCAGACCCGTTTTTATTTTAGCTATGGCGCCTGTAGTTGTATGAGCGAGTTCACATACACGACAGTATTCCGAATCCAGTAAAAAATACTGGATTCGTTATTTTTATCGTATCCTGCCTACCATATGCGACGCAGCTGCCATTTGTTTAACGGATCCGTCGGTACAGATGTGAACAACACATCTAGTACCGACGGATCCTCTGTGTGAACGGGCACTTACTATGGGAAGTCATCCTGTCATTACCTGTTTGGATATGTTCGAGTTTAAAGACATGCTAACTCAAAAAATACTAATTACTAACCGCGCGAATCTTACGATTTGCGAGGTTAAGCTGCGCTTGCTGCGGTTAGTCTGTCACGTGGGTGACCGTTCGTTACACATCGAGACCCCTCCGTGCCTCGAAGAGCACGTTAAACAGTCGGTCTCTGGTGTCATACGGATACCTATGACAGTCGTTACGGGAAGTTAGAAGCCTGAAAGTCTGACAACCGGTCTAACCTTAGGATAACGGTATTCCTGGTAACTGGTTTGCGGAGGTCTGATGGCAGTCGCTCCGTGTAAAATACTGGTATTCAGCTGCATCTGGTTAAACCGAAAGCTAATCCTAACATAGTTGGGAAAAGGTTAAGCAGAACGAAATATTATACATTAAATTAAATATTTTTGAAATAAAGAACTTCGTCTTTGTCTTTCATTATTTTTCTGCCCTTTTCTCAAGTTACTTGAGGTTGTCGCAATTATTTTCCAACTCCATTCTTCCCTGTCAGCCGTCACCTCACCATTTACTTCCTTTTCCTTCATATCCTCACACGATTCATCCATATCTTCATTGGTTTCCCTCTTCCCTCCATCTATCAACATTCATATTGTCACGTGTATTTTATGCTTCCTCATCACATCATGCCCATACTAAGACAAACGATTTCCTTTCAACTTTTCTGTCACTGGTGCCACTTTTAAACTCCCTCTATTAAACTCATTTCTCACTTTATCCATTCGCGTCACTCCACACATCCATCTCAACATTCTCATCTCCGCTACGTGCAATCTTCTCCTTATCTGAAGATTTATTGAGATCCATTTGCTATTACTATTAATTGCTATTAACCTTTTTGTTAACCTTTTTATGGATTACTTTTTTATCTATGTCTGCACAGTCGTATAAATATTCAACAATTAGATGGAAATCTTTTATTTCTTATTTAATAATAACAAGTAGGTAGTAGAAGTAAATTAAACTGGGTTGCTACAAGTGGACTATCTTTAACTTATAAGGCGATCGGTATCTTGATTGGCTGTCGGTTACTATCTAGTCGTACTAGTACAATTATTTATACTTTCACACTTCCATTACGGGGTAAGCTGTTCCGGAAAGGGATCAGGCACCTATAAAATCAGTACAAGTTGCGCCATAAGGCCCGCCGCCGCACTTTGAGTAGTTCAATCGAATAAGGACGATAACTCACGAGCGATCCTGAACCTTCAAGCTGATACTATAAGAGCTCGCATACTGGGTACTAGTTAAGCGCTGACCACACTATGAAAAGACGCCGCATCTTCGTGAGCTTACGCTCGTATAGTCCACAGTGGCGTGGCCTATAGGGCAAGCCCGATATTTCTTTGGTACTTATTTTGATGTGCAAGGTAAATTATGACAATATATTTTATGCTTATCATTAGTAAACCATAATTCGATCTTAAAATCTCCAACTATTTGTTATCAGACGAATTAGAAATATCAAATTAGGTACTAATAAAATATCGGGCTTGCCTTATAGGCACGCCACTGATAGGCCAGTCATCTGAAATTAATCCGAACTTGTTGGGACATTTTGTATTGTTATGCGCAATACAACATTACTGGAAGACTGCCATTTTATTTCTGGTTCCTATAAACAAAAACAAATCGTTTTGCTTACCAATGGTAGCACTTTGCGAAACTGGGCAAACAAATAGAATCGTAAGCTAATTTTATCTGTGATAGCTACTTCCATATAGGTAGGTCTACTATGCAAAACCATGAGGTATTTGCTTCATTATTGGTAAAGATAATAGTCTCTAACACAGTAACGCTCCGTTAATTATAGGAATCAGCCATTTAGAAATACGTAAAACATATTCAAGGTCACCATGTCCACAGCCCAGTGCCGGGAATTGGTTCCTAATGCACTTATCGGTGGACCGTGGATGCATGACAGGCAATAATACACTTATCACTTATCAGATCCCCTGAGGGGCGCGACAGACGTGTGGGCTTGGTTTTATCTTTGTTTTTATTTACTTAGAGCTGTGATAACCAATAACATAATATTTTGAATGTATGGGGAGATTGATAAAAACAAATCCTGGTAAGACGAGTCCATGCTGCAATGCTTAAAACAGTCAAACATCATAGCAACCAAAGGACGTCTACTGCTGAACAAAGACCTCCCCCATAGATTTCCAAAACGGCCGGATACATGCCGCCTGCATCCAACGACTTCCAGCAGCCTTCACCAGGTCGTCTGAGAACAATACCTCACCGAGATTGCTGTGACCTCTTCTACCACATAATTCGGCACCAAAAACCTACAGGCTAATATTAATGAGTTCAGCACACCGAATGCTGCACGTGTACAGAGTAACTGTTGCACAGCACTGCATGCACTGGCCGAGCTATTAGCGCGTTCTAAAGATTAGTTACGCTATATGACGGCTAGGAGCTAAGGAGAAAGGAAATGTCACTCGGCTATCTGACATGAATACCACGGTGGTGATGCTTCTCTTCAGTTCTGATCAACTGCACAGGAGGCACAGATTAATAAAAAGTACTATATACAGAAACATGAATCCCTTTAGGCTGTCAGACGAGAGACTTCCAATTCCACTTTGCGTACTCACTCTTAATACGATCACTCACTAACCACTTCAGTTTCTTTTCGTGTATCAGTCCAGAGTTGCAGCGGCGCGTACGCTTGTTTTCATACCTAAATGGAGGAGTGACACAGGCCTGCAGGAGGACGTTAGTTAGTGTGCGTCAAATAACTAGAACCAAGATGGCGTCGACTGCCAAACTTGAGGGGTTTACTAGAAGCCACTGAAGAGGTCCACTATCCACCTCCTAGCTCCCTCATCAGACCCTGCAGTCCTGAACACCAAGTGCAATCTATTGGACTCATAAAAACGAATCATATGACCTGAACTTCACATCGATCACGCTGTCGACGCCATTTTGGTTCTATTTATTAGACGTGCATTGTACTCACATTAAGCCATGGGAGTAACTGTTGCTCTCAAAGCAGTAAACCCTTCCCTTGCCATGAAGTTCAAATCTATGATTTTTTGGTTTCATGCCATGAACTGACATTCTAGGTAAGCTAAACCTTGTGTCAAGTTTGCACACGCAGTTCATTACGTAACCTATAAAATAACAATATAAAATCAATCAGTTTAATCTATAGTAACATTAAGAGTCGTCTTAGATTATAACCGCTCTACAACCTTGACCAATTCAATTATTTAACCAGAATGCGGTGAAACTGAAAGGTTAATGATTTCAATACCTACTTAGATGCACTTAAATAATAAATTGCACTTAACTGGTATGTAAATTAAGTCTTTTGGTGTAAGTTTAAATATGTATCAGTATGCATCGCACCGCGGAAGTAAAGAGGGAGATAAAACAGTCTAACCAGGAGGCTATAGAAGCATAACAGAGGCATAGAGTCGTATTATGCTGAGGTTCCCCCCGGGGGGTTTTATTGCGGTAAAGATCACCCCCCCCCCACGAGGAATACTTTTGAAGGTATTCCCCCTTGAAAAGAAAAAAGTTCTGCTTCTTCTTCTTCTTCCTGCCCTTATCCCGCACTAGGTGGAGTCGGCACAACATGTATTTCGTATATCCATGTTGTTAGAGGTTTTGGCTTATTGTTTTATGACCAGCCGCCTGCCTGACATCAACCATCCTTGGGAATACTGGTTGCGCAGTCGTGCAAATGCAATGTGCTTGCTGGTATTATGCACTGGGTCCCAAAATGATATGCTTGTCAATATTATTGCCGACAACTAAGCAGACTATGTTTTGCTTGGTGGAGTATACTTGCAGGTCCTCGACCCACTCATTCAGTTTTGCTAGGGACTTTGGTTCTGAAAAGTCCTGCTACTGCAGTATAAAAGATATCCAAGGGTCGCGCTTCACTCAAGGACACCAACTTACGTCAAATATTTATACCACAAGATATAAGGTCACGAACGTCACAATAATAATACGAACAGATATAATGACGTCATATTACTGTCGTAAATTTATATTTCGTTGCAATGTGTCGATAATAGGCCTCTTATCGTTTTGTTATAACCCGAAGCGATAACCTCTTTAGATTATGTTCGCGGATCTAAAATCACGACAAATTGATTACCTAATATAGGAGTATGACAAAAATGTTAAGGCCAAGAACTTGAAGCTTAGAATTTAGAATCATGTCAACGCCGCGCCGGTTGTCGCTGAAAGCCAGCGCTGTAGCTCCGTTTCGCACGTGAGACACAGCATTATGCTGAGCGATGGCCTTTTTGCGCGGATGTGACACATATTTTTCCCAATAGTTTCTTTTTGATTTTGTTTTATTTTTTTATTAAGTTTTTGTGCGTCATGTTGGAGCACGAATAAACAAATTTTCTTTCCTTTTTATAGATTAAAATTAAAACATTCATTGGCTCTTATGATAAATGATTTTTATTTCTGTAAATAAATCTGTTACAGACACTTTTACAAGTCAATGTAATGTTTTTTTTTTAAGACTAGATGGCGCCGGCATTTCCTATCTGACTAGCTCTGAGAAGAAAAGCCGAAACAAACTCAGAGGTCAAAGTCTCTTTTAAAGTCCAGACATTGTAGTATACAACCTATGCGAGTGAAACGATGTAGGGCAACATCTGGAATGGCCTTTTGAGGTAAGTGCCATAGCAGGTTCGAGTTGACCTGTCCTAACTGACGGCACATCTGCATCAGTCATCGCGGAGCTCAAACCTTATTTTAGGGAGCTCAACAACCCGACCGCTGCACGACGCTATCATTCAGCTGGACATTTGTGAGGGTCACAAAAAAAAAACTCAAGAACCGCCAAACGTTTACAAAATTCGTGTATAAAGCTACCCTACATGGTACTCACATTCACAATTTATTAAAAAAGTAAAAGTAAAGTAAATTAAAAAGTATGTGTATTTGATGTATGTATGCAGGGCTTTAGCAACGGTACCTACGCATGTTACAAATGCATCCTTAAGGTTATCAGGGGCCATTATTATGTCGATTCTGTAGCACATTTTGACAGTACTAAACTAGACTAAACGCAACTGTCACTTTCTTTTTTTATTGAAACAGAAAGAGACAAACACCCTTAGTTTAGTTTAGTCCTGTCAAAATGTGCATCAGAATCGACACTATGATGACGTGTTAAAACCATCGCTGTTCCAGTGAGAGACAGTGACGCGGCTATGCAGGTCGTAAAGCGGCATCTCATTCTCACAACGGAACAATTTATGATTTTAACACGACATAATATGCCACCAGGGAGGCTAATTACGTCATATTTATTGTCATAATATAACATCACGCCTGTATTTCCCCAAAGGATTAAGCAGAGGTGTATAGTAACAGGGTTTTTCATTCATTCGAAATTTTTTAACATTATTTTAACAAATCATTCTTCTCCCGGGTTGTTAACGTTATAGTATTGTCAGATTGTTTTTATTCTGGTCTTATTACTTGACGGCAGCGGTATAGTTTGAGTTTTCATTATCATAATTATAGTATTAAACATCTGAATTCTCAACTTTGGGATGATGCTAATGACGTTCTCAATTTTTGTTAATATTTTTCGAATATTCTCCCAACACCGTCGTTTCACAGTTATATTTCAGTCCCATGTAATAGGGGGCGAGCCTATTCCCTTCAACCGGGCACAAATCCAAACTCAAGGCTGCTACTGAGGAATTCTACACGGAAAAACCCAATAACACTGCCCCAACTGGGGATCGAACCCAAGACCTCACGATTAGTAGTCGCGCTTGACACAATTAAAACAACTGGACAGTTAAGCTATTACTCATGTCACACAATTTTATACCAAAATGAGGAAAATGTAAATTTTATAGATTTAACTTATAATGCGTCATGCTGTGTTTATTATGATTATGGTAGTACCCTACAAATTAAATATTGGTCGTAGCCGTCTACCACACGACCAGTATAATTTACGAGCGGCCCGTCCCGGCTTCGCACGGGTGGACATTTTCCCCGTTTTTGCAACATTTTTCATTTATGATCCGCTTCTATTGGTCGTAGCGTGATGTTATATAGCCTATAACCTTCCTCGATAAATGGACTATCCAACACAAAAATATTTTTTCAATTCCAACCAGTAGTTCCTGAGTTTAGAGCGTTCAAACAGATAAACAAACTCTTCAACTTTATAATATTAGTATAGATTGACTAGATGCCGTGTTACCTAAACGACACCTGGATACTTAATAAACATAAAAACATAAATAGCCCATTACTGTCCCACTGCTGGGCATGGGCCTCTTCTCAGAATGAGAAGAGTTTAAGCCTTAGTCCACCACGCTGACCTGGTGCGGGTTGGTACACTACACACACAATCGAGAACTTTATGGAGCCCTCTCAGGTGTGCAGGTTTTCTCACGATGTTTTTCCTTCACCGTTAACGCAAGTGATAATCAAATTTTGATTCGCACATGAATTCGAAAAGTAAGAGGTACGGACCGGGATCGAACTCAGACCCTCCTGCATGGAAGGCAAGCGTTCAACCGCTAGGCTATCACTTAGGTACTATAAACGTCAAACATAACATCACGCCTTGTATTCCCCAGAGGGTTCGGCAGAGGTGTTTTAGAAACACCCTCGTTTCGCCAGTTATGTTTAAGTCCCATGTAAGAGGGGGCGAGCCTATTGCCATTAACCGGGCATAAATCGAGACTCTAGGCTGCAGACTGAGAAATTCCTAATGGAAAAAACCAATAACACTTTACCCGACCTGGGGATTGAACCCAGGACCCCATGCTCAGCAGTCGCGTTTGCCACTAGACCAAAAAGGCAGTCACTTACTATAAAAGTTACATGAATGTAAAATACTCCCAACATTGAAATGGTTGCAATGATTTTTTTCAAACATACCTAGTTGACAGCCATCCCGTATAAACTTTCATTAAAAATAAACACGTTTAAATCAGTTCATCTGTTACGGAACTACGGTGGTACAGACAGACTGACATAGGGTCAAATCAAACTTATAAATTCCCACTTTTTGTGTTAAACAGGTTTAACAATATTAACCGTGTGGAATTCCTCAGTAGCAGCCCGGAGTTTGAATTTGTGCCGGGTTGATGGCAATAGGCTCGCCCACTATTACATGGGACTTAAACATAACGACGAAATGAGTGCGTTACTATACATATCTGCCCAACCCTTCGGGGAATACAGGCGTGATGTTATGTTGTATAATATTAATCGTCAAATTGTTACTTTCCGAAGCCGCATATTTCTTGTAGAGACATTAATTAGTAGTTTTTTAAATTTATTTTCCAAAATTAAAATATCCCAATGCCATTGAAAAGAAGTTGAACCCATCGTACATTGACCAGAGAAGACAATACATTTCAGAGTACACTTGGCAGCTCTATATAAATACCGATATGCGCTTGCGCTGATCCCGTTCCTAATTTTAGTCAGTAGTTCATTCAGTACATCACTCACTGCCGTCGAGGAAGGTCGTGTGCGTTTTATATTCACTCGTAAATACTGCATTTTATTCTGTAAAACGTGGTTTGCTGAATTAAAATGTGTTTACTATAAGTATATAGTTAATATTTAATAGTTTTTAGTGTTTGTTTGTAGGAGGAAATTATGCAATAGTAGTTTTTGTTGTAATCACATGTTCATTGATAAGTGCAGTTGAAACGTTTAAGTTTGAACTTCGTGGGTAAGTTAGTTTTATTTATATATTTACTGTTGTTAGTGGTTAATAATAAGTAAATTGTCACTTCAATTGATTTATGATAATACTTGCCAGTTCCTGGTTGACATAGTGCGACGATATCACATTATTCACAGTTTATAATAATATTTAGAATGAATTTTGCATGGATGAAATCGTTATCAAGGTCCACGTTGTATTTTCGGATGATGCAAGGCGTACTACTTGTTAAATGTACCTTCCTGTATTTTTTTTTACTTTCTTTTATAATTTTGTTAATCTTCAGTTTCTAAGCTGCAGTATTTATTTTGGAGTCATGTCTTACCCCACGGTTTAACTTTTCTCCTCATTCTATTTTTATTAACGTGGGTATGCACCCTCACAGGTACCCTCCGTGCTGGTGTAAGCAGAGAGTTATGTCGGACTCTTACCAGCTAGAAGCACCACGATGTTTCTCTGAGGACATTGCTCCGGGATCACTGGATTCGCCAGTGCATTTTCTCCTATTTCCTCCTTTATTGTTTCTTTAGTGTGTGCCAATGTTTTTTTCTCATCTTACCTTCTTTTTAATTATGTTTTGGGTGTTCAATTTTAGTTTTCCTCTTAAATTGTGATCTAACCTTAAGAAGGTTAGAGGTTATTGTTCTCAGGTAACATTTGTATGGGTTGTATGGGCGAGTTCATATACACGACAGTATTCTGAATCCAGTAAAAAATACTGGATCCGTTATTTTTATCGTATCCTGCCTGCTAGATGCAACGCAGCTGCCATTTGTTTAACTGATCCGTCGGTACGGATGTGAACAACACATCCAGTACCGACGAACCCGATCCGTTAAAATGGATCTACTGTCTAAACGGGCTCATAGTAGCTGTTTCAAGATTTCCAGCGTCACCTTCAGGTGTAGCATTACCACCGTAGACAAGGGTGTGTTTCGCTGGATTTGTCCTAGTTTAGAGGGCATCCGGGGAGAGTCCGGGCGGGGCTTCATTTGTAGTCTCGGTATAAAAATTTAGTCTTAGGCCGCTCGCAACACATTTGTGTGTCGTGTTTTTTATTACACTGACTATGTTTAAAAAAAACTGTTGACATGTCCGGGTTCTGGGCTCTAAAATCCGGGGATTTCCCGCGCCTTGTCCTGGTTGCCAAATTTTAGACATGGCAACCCTACCTGAAGAAAAGACAAAATCATGCTGCGTCTGCTGATACAGCCGAATTTGTGCACTGCTCTATCAACACAATTATCATATTTGCAATCTACTACTAGTAGTTAACGTTAAAATCCTTTGTCAACTCCAGACATACATTTAACATATAATTAGAATATTGACATGCCCCTGATAAGCGAATTTATTCCTTATCTGCAAAACAAAGTGTCCTTGACTTGTCTAGATGTCTAGATGAAAATACTAAGTCATCTGTTTATCTTATAGTCATGAAAGATGTCTGAAGGATGTAGGTTACTACGTACGTACACTCAGACGAGGAGGCAATGACCTTTTTACCATGTAAATACCTATTTACGAGTATGTATGTTATGTAAACCACGTTTATACATAATTAATTATACATTCTTAGGATAAGTGGCTTACCTGGATACAATGTTGCATGTCAATCCTATCATTAAATAGGTACATGTGTACCTACATATTATCGTAAATTGATTTTACGTACATTGTACAATGTAAATGCCGTAAAAATATCTCGTTTTTGTTTGTGTTATTGATAACACAAACAAAAATGTGATTACATGAATAACTAGGTATTAGTATAGTCGCACGTAACTTGGCAAGAGTAAAGAAGAGAATTCCTCTCCTTTCTTTCTTCTAAACAGACATGTAGGTATCTGTGTTATCTATAAATATAAGAAAAAGAATCAAATAGCCGCGACTGAGGTGCGCTTCTATTGCGATATTTAATATTTTTGTGAGAAGAATCCAGATTCTAATCACGTTCCAAGTGCTTTACCCTTTTCTAAACTATGTTGAGATCAGCTACAAGGCTAACCAGATGAATACCAGTATTTAACAAGAAGCGACTGTCATCAGACCTCCGCAAACCAATTACTGAGGAATACCGATATCTGAGCGAACGCACACTAGTGGGACCACGACCTCGAACGTTATGTATGTTATGGAAGAAGTGATAATTATGTCATAGCTTTGAAGCCTATGTCTGTCTGTGTGTCTGTCTGGGGCGTCGCGTAGCGCCCAAACGGATGACCGATTTTAATATGGTTTTTA
Source organism: Amphipyra berbera (assembly GCA_910594945.2). Taxonomy (NCBI): domain Eukaryota; kingdom Metazoa; phylum Arthropoda; class Insecta; order Lepidoptera; family Noctuidae; genus Amphipyra; species Amphipyra berbera. The sequence goes on along the minus strand of OU343128.1, from coordinate 13,708,335 downwards.
TTGTTCGAAAGCTAGTTTAATCGAGATGGTTATAGGCTATGTTTGATGGAAATTGGATCAGCCATTTCAAGATAATCAGCTCTTTACACAGTCGGTGTAGAGATCTCTGCCATACAATGTTTATTTATTAATCAAATTCTTACCGCGTACAGAGATCATTGTGCCTCTGGTAAAATCCGAAATTGTAAAACTATGTAGGTATGTGAGTAAAACTACGCTTTTACTGGTATGCATATTTCGGGGACATTAATACTAGAGCTAAGTTTGCCGCGGTCAGTCCGTGGATGGGTGACCGTTCGTTACACATCGAGACCATCCGTGTCTCTAAGAGCACGTTAAACAGTCGGTCCCGGGTGTCATATGAATATCTTTGACGGTCTGACAACTGGTCTAATCTTAGGATATCGGTATTGCCTAGTAAATGGGTTGCGGAGGTCTAATAAACAAAGCTATGGGGTCTTTCCTTCATTATTGGTAAAGATATAGTCTCAATTTTTACCAATAACGCCCCGAAAATACAGGAATCCGACCATAAATGACTTTTGACGAAAATTGTAGAACAAAAGTTATTTATTATTATGGGTAGTTTTACCCTTTCGGGTAATTACCCTGTTTCCGATTTACATTGTGTTTATCTATGGTCATAAATATTAACAATCTATGTCTGGCTATAATAAAACAATTTAAATAGATTAAAGATAAAAGCGCAGTCTGATTAAGATAAATTATTATCTAATAGTTTATGAATGAATGAGAACGCGTGCGCTCTTTTTTGATGATAATAAATCGGTATTAGCACTTTGAACAAGACTTAAAATTTTGAAAGTAGCTATCATAATCATAGGCCGTTATTTATTTTATCTGCAGACAATTTATATTATGGATAGGTACCATTTGTGTTCCAAGCGAACAATTTTTTTTCTTTTATCTCAATTTTTTTGCGTCTGCTGATTGTGAGGTCCTAGGTTCGATCCCAAGGTCGGATAGTGTTATTGGGTTTTTCCGTGTGGAATTCCTCAGTAACAGCCAGGAGTTTGGATTTGTGCCTAGTTGATGGCAATAGGCTCGCCCCCTATTTCATGGGACTTAAATATAACGGCGTAATGAGGGTGTTACTATACACCTCTGCCCATCCCTTCGGTGAATACAGGCGTGATGTTATGTTATGTTTAAATTAGAAAAGCCGGTTACACGCACGTGGTTGCAGCGTCCCTGTGCGTGTCACTACCTGCAGCATGCGGCAAACCGGTTCAAGGTCGTGGTCGCAATAGTGTGCGTTCGCTCTTAAGAGGAAACTCGGCCTGCAAAATATTAATAATTTGAAGAGGTTTTTGTGATCTATTTCCGTCCCACCGCTCCCGCAAACCTTCCGAATTGAGCGCGAAAGAGAACTGCATCTCAGACTGATTTCTCCTGTGCAATATTAGCGAAATCGTATTTCCCTGTTACCTTCTTCAAATCTGGACCAATTTTAATATATTTTTTCTGTAATTATTTAAGAAACACTTTGGTTACCTACCTGTCTGTGTTTTCCTTATATTTTTTATATTCGTCAAATTTGTTTGCCAGATGTTTGAAAACAGTGGTAAAACCGGTCGATTTTTGTAAAATTTAAACATTTCTAGTTCTTGTAATAATTAATTTATTGACAAAAACAAAATATAGGGACATAGTGGTGGTAGATATATGTATAAGGTCCAACCAAAATACCTGGACAAACTTTTACACAGTGTTCAGTACGTGTAACTGAATATATCTATGCAAAAAAAAACGATATCCATGTGTTTTTTTTTTCTAACCAAAATTTTTTTTTATAATATTTTTTTTTTACATTTTTCACTTCGCTGTTTAGGTAAAACACGGCACGGAATTAGCACGCACCCCAATGGCGGTCGATGCATAAGAAATGGATGAGTTTATTTTTAGAGAGTACAGGCAATTTAAAACCTTATTATTTTTTTGTTAGAAAAAAACACTTGGATCTCGTTTTTTTACATAGATGTGATTAGTTAAACGTATTGAACAATGTGTAAAAGTTTGTCCAGGTATTTTGGTTAGACCTTATATATATATATATATATCATATGGTAAAAAGTATTTGCTCTAGTAATATTATCCAAGGAGGAAACTGAGGAATACGTTTGTATGGACTAAATGCCGACCGCATTTCCTCTTAAAGTACCTAAGCACAGACAACGTCCAAGTAGCAACGATATTCGGGGATTCCCCTACTATATACTCTTCTGGCTATCACATACATACATACGACGGAACACAGTAAACTGCTTGGCGCTGGAGTTTAATGTGAGGGTGATAGCTAGCCAGGCGGACCGTGTCGATCCTACCACCAAGCGTGCTGGGTTTTATTGAATCTTAAAACACGCGTCTATCTCCAGCGTGTAGTGACGAAGTTTTATATTTTAACCCTAATTAATTGATTTTTATACAGGGAAACATTTGCACAGCTTTTATTTGATGATGCAGAACCACTGGACCGTTTTGTTTTTGTGACCTCAAATGTAAGATTTCTTTCGGTCACCTGTCCAGAAGAATTCTGCGAACGAATTTTCCTCACACTTCATCCTGGCTCGTAGCCACTGCAACAATTTTCGTTTTAATTCTGATTCATAACATAACATAAACATCACGCCTTGTATTCCCCGAAGGATTCAGCAGAGGTGTTTTAGTACACCCTCGTTTCGCCAGTTATGTTTAAGTCCCATATAATAGGAGGCGAGCCTTTCCATTAACCGGGCACAAATCCAGACTCCGAGAAGTTACTGAGAAAGTTCTAATGGAAAACTCCAATGACAATGCCCAACCTGGGGATCGAACCCAGGGACCAATCGCTCTAGCAATCACTAGACCAACAAGGCAGCCAGTTCTGATTCATAATAATATTAATAACATTTTCATTTTCACAGACAAAAGAAAAATCTCATTCAGCGAAAGTAGAAACGGACACCATCTACATCAACAATTTTTTAATTAAACTTGCAAACATACCAACGAGAGAGGAGAGGTATGACAACATAATCAAAGAAAGAAAGACATAGAGGTATAAAACAAAAATCAAAAATGACAGATAAACGAAAATACAAGGAGGAAGGAGATGCAGAAAGTGCTGAGAAACTGAATCCAGCCAACGAACACAGTTTTGAAGATGCATTTGAACAGACAGGTAAAATCCCACCATTATACTTAAATGTAAAAATTTGTGAACGTAGATAAATGTTTGTTACTCATTCACGAATAAACGGCTGCACGGATTTGGATGAAACTATGTTCTGGAACTAACTAACTAACTATGTTCTGGATCAACATGTACGGTACTTTTTTATCCAGGTACTTGGTATAGTTTCGGTAGGATGCGAGTGAAACTGTGGGCAGCAGATAGTAATTTATAAATTACGAAGCAACCTATTTTCGTTTTATCTTCTCGAGTTTTGTTAAAGCGTGTGACACATTTGGCGACTTAACAGTGCGACTCAGTCGCGGGAAATTATTTAAGAAACCTTGTCCTAGCTATGTTTGGGACTTCTTACAACCCAGTGGCGTTCCGAGGCGGGTGGTCGTAGGGGTCATGATTACGACCCCGCCAAAATCGTACACGTCAAATCCCCCCGTTTACAACCCCCCCCCCCAAAGTCTATGGCTGCGACTGCACCTGTTACAACCAGGGGGGTTAATAACCTCATATTTGGTGAATCATATTTCATTCCGCGTAGACTATAAAAATTATTCCATGTTAAAATACTCCTGCTACAAAAGAATTAGCAAAATCTTACGTTTAGAAATGAATTTTGACTATATTTTTTATATAATATCAAATTCTTATTTTTACTAAAAATATGAAATATGTTTCGTTTGCCCGGGACTGGTCTTTTTTAGCATTATCCTTTGATCTAATTGAAATTCTCGCTAACGTTTGCATGCCTAAATTTAAGGTAGATTGTAAAAGGATAATACATTTTTGATAACACCTATATTTTATGTATCTACACTCTACGCGAATTAAAAAATAAAAAGAAACATTGGTACCGCATCGTAATTGCAATTGGGCTGCACATCAGATCAGCAGTTGTGACGCAGTTGTTCAAACTGCATTTGGCAGTTGCAATTGCGGTCAGAATGGAGTCAGTCTTTCTGGGTTTGGGCCCTTACAAATCCATTTCAGATATGAATGAAATATGATTCACCAAATGTGTTGTTACGTTTTTACACGTAGCTAATGCTATCTGATTCCATCCAATCCAATAACAACAACAGTGATAGCCTACTGGTGTGGCCGTCGGACTGCCAAGCCATACCTAGGGCTCGAGTGCGATCCCAAGGCACGCACGTCTGACTATTCAGATTCATGTGCGTATTGTATAATTATCACTTGCTTGAAAACGGTGAAGAAAAACATCGTGAGGAAACCGGCATTCCTGAGAGATATTTCTCGACGGCATGTGAAGCCAAGTCAGAGGCCCATGGGCGGCAACTCTGACACCAGGTTAATCACTAATTACATGAAAAGAATAAGAATCCAATAACAGTGGTAAAGTCCAGTCAAGTTGCCAACACTGAACTGCAAAAAGTTTGGATAATTATTGCTCTGTTGTTATAACCTTTTTTATCTTGATCTCCGCAGGACATGGCAAGCTGAACCACCTGGTGCTGTTCACTAGCGGCCTGATAATGCTGAATGTCTCCATGGAGTCTGTTGGCATGAGCTATGCCATCACAGCAGCTGAGTGTGAGCTTCAGCTGAACAGCAAGCATAAAGGGCTGGTCAATGCTGCCGCTTTTATTGGTAAGACAAATAAATTTACCGATTTATCTATACTAATATTATAAAGCTGAAGAGTTTGTTTGTTTGTTTGAACGCGCTAATCTCAGGAATTACTGGTTGGAATTGAAAAAATATTTTTGAGTTGGAAAGTCCATTTATCGAGGAAGGTTATAGGCTATATAACATCACGCTATGACCAATAGGAGCGGAGCATAAATGAAAAATGTTGCAAAAACGGGAAAAAAGTCCACCCGTGCGAAGCCGGGACGGGCCGCTAGTAATATTAACAGCCATTGCTTGTGATCTGCTGAATTATTAAACTTTGATTAAAGGCGATCATTCTTCTTCTTCTTCCTGCCCTTATCCCACACTAGGTGGGGTCGGCACAGCATATATTTCGTAAATCCATGTTGTTAGAGGTTTTGGCTTATTGTTTTATGACCGGCCGCCTGCCTGACATCAAAAAAACATTAAAGATGATCATTCGTATATGGTATATTTTGAAAATCTTGGGGCCAAGCCACATTGTAGATACATCGCCGATCTTCCGCCGGTACACATAATTCGATACAAACATCTCACACCGTACACATTTGCCGAAGATGCGTTACAAAAAATCCTCGAGTAAATTACGTGACAGAAGTTCGACGACGTATCTTCCGTCAGATGTGGCTTAGCCCTTAGGCTTCGTCCTACTTGGCAAGCGATCGTACGACCATTCGACACGATCTTGGCCAAACGCTATTAAATTTTAAGTTGCGGTTAAATCTTGTGCTATCTCTGTCACTCTAAGGCGAAGTGACAGTGACGTGACAGTGGTCATAAATATCTTAATGTACAGTAGAGGAATGAATAGGTTCGTCAGTTTTCAAATTCATTCCTTTCCCACTTCGCGGGCACATGTTACTTTTTCAAACTGTTGATCGGAATAGAGCAATGCATGGAAAATAATGCTTAATTATTTGGTAGCAAAGATCAAAATTGCCTTTTGCCTTCATATGACGTAGTAGTGCCATGTCTTTGACTTGATTTAAGGTGTTTTGTTGTAATAAAAACCATGACATCAATCAAGTCTATGATAAAATAAATTGACATTCCTTGTGTCTGTCATCATGTCACCATAATATCCTGTCAAAAAATACTCGTATTTTCATTTCTATAATGTTGGCAATACGTAGTCGGTAAAATAGTTCGTTTCTTGCACTGTGCAAGCAAAACTAGAGCTTAAGGTGCATAAGATTTTCATTCCCCTACTGTACGATAGGTATACATAGTGGTTTTATGACAAAATATAAAACAATTTAGTCCTAGAAAACTATTAAAAAATATTACGAATAATAAGATATTTGATTGAGCATTCGTACGATGACATCGCATGATCGCATCAAACTTTAACAGTGCCAGTACTGGATTTAGTTTGCGTGCTAAAAGACAATTTTATGGAAATAAAAAAACTACGTTTAAAAAAACCGACTTCAAAAACTAAAAAGTATAAAATAACTTAATAAAGTTACAGTTTCAGAAGTCGGTGCTAATCCACGCTGAACCAAATTGAAGGCACCGACTTCTGAAACTGTAACTTTATTAAGTTATTTTATACTTTTTAGTTTTTGAAGTCGGTTATTTTAAACGTAGTTTTTTTATTTTTTTTACTTTTTAGTTTCTGTAATAATTATGTTGTTCTGTGAACTACAGTAGGATTTTTCTAGATTACATCTGGTAGAATAATTACATCGTCCACGTAAACTAAAATTATCATAAAAAAATATAAATGTTCATAAAATGAAAACTACTGGGCCAAACTATGTTAAATTTTTATGGGACCAAATGGCAACTATTCCGGATCAAACTAAAGAATAATCACGTAAATCGGATCATAAATCTCAGCGTAATCGGTGTACATACATAAAAAAAAACTTATCGAATATAGAACCTCCTCCTTTTTGAAGTCGGTTAAAAAATTGATATTAATCATAATTGAGATTAGCTAATAGACGTACGCAAATACGTATAAACACGTTCGTTCTGCCTAGCCTTTCCCCAACTATGTTGGGATCAGCTTCCTGACTAACCAGATGCGGCTGAATACCGGTATACCAGTTACTAGGCGATGCCGATATCCTAAGGTTAGACCAGTTGTTTGACTTTCGGGCTTCTAATTACCTGTAACGACTGTCATATGCATTTGTATGACAACTGGGACCGACTGTTTAATGTGCTCTCTGAGGCACGACGGGGTCTCGATGTGTAACGAACGGTCACTAATCCATAGACTGACCGCGGTAAGCACAGCTTAACCTCGCAAATTGTATGATCCGCGCGGTTGACAATTAGCCAGGAGCCCCTAAAAGGAAATAAAAATATAATTATGATAATAAAAAATGATATTTTATCATAATTGAGATTATATATATCGGGTGTAAAAATACGAAGCCGAGAGCCACGTATTCTTCCCATCATTAAGATGTTTTTTTTTTGTATCGAGCCATACCTGGGAACCGACTGGTTATGGAGATATTGAAGGTCAAAGTGACAATTATTTTCACGTTTTTTTATAAAAACTGAGTTTTAATGTTATTACTAAACATTCTTCTAAGCAAATATTATCAACATTTTTGAAATATTGGCACAGTCTAGTGCGCGCGCTTACATTGTGCGCTACAGTTAACAGCTGTTTTTTTAATACCTAAAAACAAAAGTCGTTTCCCAGCAATTATTTTTGCTGTATGTTACTTAGTTTGCTGTACAGTTTGCGTAGACTTCGGCTTCGTTAAGGGTATTTTTACACCCTGTATATGTATATTAACTTATAAGGCGGATGTCAATAAAAACGCCGATAGAGCGTCCTAGAAGGACGTACATCGATGTTATTGGTGATGTTCTTCACAAAGGACAGGTGCGTAGTACTCTCAACCGGCGTGCGTGCATGACATAATGTATGAATGTGGATGAAGCGAAAGGAGTAGGTATGTATAGGGCATAGTATGTGTCGTTCTATAGTTTCTGCCTACTCCCATGGGAAAAAGGCGTGAGTTTATGTATGTATGTTGAGATTAGCTCGTAGGCATAGTGTAAATACCTATAATTATGCCAAGTTTAATAATAATACATAGACATATTTTCATGCTGACCTCCGCTAAAGCCTATGGCTATCGTAAACATATTTATTACATAGATAAGCGAATGCATTATCACTGATAAGAGTTATTACGTCATTGTCTAATACAATAACTCTGAGCCGTCTATTACCAGTTATTGCTATACCAGTTTCAATATAAAATGCAATAAAAAATAATTCCATATTGGATTAATTATGCAATAAATTATGATTATAGTCTGTGATAGATAAGTTGGACGTAGTTTAGCAGAAAGGACTCAATCCACAAAACTGACAAAAATGAGTTATTGGTACCAAAATGGTCTATAAGGCAGGGCCTTTTATTTAGCAAAAAAGATCCAAGAAATAAACAAAGGAAATACCTTTTTTGTGGCAGGGAACCAAACCACTAGTTTCTTTTTATTACCTATAGACCCAAACTATTTAAATCATCCAACTTATATTTTCCTAAATAAGTCCAGAAATACACAATATAACCATCAACCACCGATTTTACCAAGGATGTGTAATTACATAACAAAATCTGAATACAGCATCACTGAAAAAAACCACTCTGAACTTAAAATGTCAATAATAACTCAAAAGTGATTCTGTGTGGGTTGAGTCCTTTTTGCTTAACTACGTCCAGTTATCGTTACGGGAAGTCAGAAGCCCGAAAGTCTGACAACTCTTCTAACCTAAGGATATCGGCATTGCCCTGTAACTGGGTTGGGGAGGTCTGATGGCAGTCGCTCCGTGTAAAATACTGGTATTTAGCCGCTTCTGGTTAGACTGGAAGTTGATCCTAACATTGTTGGGAAAAGTTAGGCAGAACATAATTTGTGATAGGCAGGCAGAAATAATGGTTTAAGAGCTGTGATATATATGCTGCAACTGCTGATTGTAAGGTCCTGGGTTCGATCCCCAGGTCGGGCAAAGTGTTATTGGATGTTTCCGTGTGGAATTCCTCAGTAGCAGCCCGGAGTTTGGATTTGTGCCCGATTGATGGCAAGTGGCTCGCTCGCTATTACATGGGACTTAAACATGACGGCGAAATAAGGGCGTTATTATACACCTCTGCACAACCCTTCTGGGAATACAGACGTTATGATATATTGCACACGTTCGCTGGGCAAGAGTCTTCACACAATGGGTGCCTGAATATGGACGGTGGCGCGGCGGCGCCGAGGTCGGCCTAGAAAGAGGTTGCGAGATGACCTGGACGCATACCGCGAGTACAGGTTTGATGTGGGGCAAGAAAATAATACATGGAAGGACTTGGGGGAGGCTTTTGCCCAGCAATGGGACAGTATAGGCGGACATCTGCTCCTCGATACGTCTCTCCATCATTGTCCAGCGACTAATTTGTAAATTATTAATTCTTCTTCCTCTTCCTACTGCCCTTATACCATACTTGGTGGGGTCGGCACAACATGTATTCCATAAATCCATGTTTTTAGAGGTTTTGGCTGATTGTTTTATGACCGGCCGCCTGCCTGACATCAACCCCGCTTGGGAATAATTAAATACATCATTAATTAATGTGTTTTTCAAACAGGTATAATTAGCACCTCATTTCTATGGGGCTACCTGGGAGACAGGGTGGGACGTCGCGCTGTGATGCTGCCAGCCATCCTGCTGTCTGCCGTCTTCTCCATCATATCCTCGTTCTCGACCAACGTGTGGATGCTATTGGTGTTCAGGTTTCTTACTGGATGCTTGTAAGTGTTTTTCGAAGTATGTTTGTATTAGAAATAGAAATATTTATTTTGCCAGAAACACTGTGACAGGGTTTTGTAAATTACATCATGTTTCGAACCCAGCCCGTACCTCTGATTATTCAAATTCATGTGCGGATCAGAATCTGATTATCACTTGCGTTAACGGTGAAGAAAAAACATCGTGAGGAAACCAGCACACCTGAGAGGGCTCCATAAAGTTCTCGATGGTGTGTGCAGTCCGCCAACCAGCACCAGGCCAGCGTGGTGGATTAAGGCCTAAAGCCTTCTCGTTTTGAGAAGAGGCCCGTGTCCAGTAGTGGGACAGTAAAATATAAATCATACCTTATTTATGTAAGCAAATTCTTTTGAATTTAATTCTCAGTGGAAAATTAACTTAGTGGTAATTTTGATTGATACGGTAATGAGCGAAGCCTAATTACAAAGCAACAATACCCCAGCATGTCGGACTAGTGTTGTCAACTTTGTTTGATCACAGAAATCTAAATAAGACTAATTATAGTAATCTAGCGACCCGCCCCGGCTTCGCACGGGTGCAATGTAGATACTAATGTGGGGCATATAAACCTTCCTCTTGAATCACTCTATCTATTGTTGAAAACTGCATTATAATCCGTTGCGTAGTTTAAAAGATCTGAGCGTACAGACAGCGGGAGCGACTTTATTTTATACTATGTAAAGATAATACATTTTTAAGTCCAGTAAGTACAGTAGGGAAATGAAAAGGTAATGCACCTTAAGTTCTATTTTTCCTTGCACAGTGCAAGAAACGAACCATTTTACCGACTACGTTTTGCCAACATTATAGAAATGAAAATACAAGTATTTTCTGACAGGATATTAAATCAAATTATAATGGCCACAAGTGTTGACAAAGACGGACACTATTAATGTCATTTTATTTAATGATCGATTTGATTGATGTCATAGTTTTTACAACAAAACTTCTTAAATCAAATCATCATCAAATCAAATCAAAGAAACTACTACGTCATATGGAGGCAAAAGGCAATTTTGATCTTTGCTACCAAATAATTAAACATAATTTTTCATGCATTGGTCTGTTCCGTTCAACAGTTTGAAAAGGTAACATGTGCCCGCGATGTGGGAAAGGAATGAATTTGAAAAATTATGAAGCCTTTCTTTCCTCTACTGTACCTACCCATAAAAATATCGTCGGTCGGCAGTGAAAACCACGTATGTGTAAAATACAATTTTTAAAAGAGGTAGAAATAACTGTCTCCTTCAACAAAAATGGCCGATCAAATGTTAATACAAGTTTGTCATCGTACGTTATAGATAACTTAGAAGTATTTGAATTGAAAGTTTGTTGAACTGGGGAAACAGCACAGACGCACCGACTCTGTTTACTCTGCAAAAAAAGTTGATAAGAATTTTAGTTAATATAGAAAATACTGAAACATGCAAGCCCCATTTCCAAAAGCTAAATATATTAACCCTCCCTAGTATATACATCCTAGAAACTTGTAAATTTGTAAGAAAACATAAAGATTTTTACACAACAAGAGAAGAAATACAAACTAACTACAGTCTAAGACATAAAAACAGATTAAACCTACCTAGCTCAAAAATAAAAATGCATTCATCTAGTCCTTATGTTATGTCAATAAAAATATATAATAAGCTACCAAAAAAAATTAAAAATGAAGACAAAGATAATATATTCATAAACAAATTAAAGAAATTATTACTACAAAAAAGCTATTACCACATAGAAGAATACTTAAATGATACATTTTAAGAACAGGTACTTAAATGATAAGTTTTACTATTCCTAATATAACATTATGATAATAATAAATAACGATAACATAAATAAGTAATATATTTTAAATGCTTAGTAAATTCAATACCTTAATATAATAAAAAAAAGTAAATTAATACCCACAATGTAAGACAACATTAATAAAGCTTGCAAATATCACTATGTTATATAAGCTACATTTGTATCTATAATAATAATAATAAACATTTACATAACTAGATAGGTACCCACATAAACTTATATGTAAAAACTAAAACTACAGATAAGTACATTATAATTATAGGTAATTAAAAACTAATAAATATAAATAGCCAAAACAATACTTACTATCAATATTGAATTAGGAATACGAAAATCTACCTAGATACTTCAATAAATAAATAAAAATATATACGGTCGAATTGAAAAACCTCCTTCTTTTTTGAATTCGGTTAAAAATTACTTACCAATTCCTTCCTCTCTCCTAATATTTTTGCGTGCCCAACAGGGTCCACGATGTACTATATATCACCATCTATTAATACCATTGTGGAAAGCAAATAAAAGTTTGAGTTTGAGTTTGAGTTTGAACTAGTACGTGTATGAAGAGTTTATCAAGCTAAAGAACAAATAAAACGATTTTGAAGAAAATTTTATGAGCATCGATTTAGCAGATTGGAAAAAATGGAATGTTTTAAATCATAAGTTATGAACTATAAAACCAGATATGCCCAGACAAATTATTATAATGACATATTTTTTTATGATAAGTCGTCTAACAGATGCATTTCTTTGGGTTACTGACCTATAACGTATGTGAAGTCATAATCCATTATTTTTTATTTGCAATAAAAAAATGATAAGTCGATACTAAAACTTTTATAGATAGGTACTTATTTATTATATTTAAAGATTGTACCTACCTAAGCATTTCAATAAAAAAAACTTACTATTAATTTTAATATTTAAGCCGAATGAAAAATTAGTACCTAGATATCGTTTGCTTTTTGTTCTGAATGTTAGGCGAGTTTTTCTCTTTTAGCTCATGCTGACCTTAGAGAAGAAGAACACCTCTATCGAAAGACACAAAAACTCCCGCCTTTTACCCATGGGGGCTGGCAGAAAAAAATAAAATAAAAAGTATATTATTTTTAATAAAACAACATCCCTTGTAGAGTGAAGGTGTTGGCACATTACACCGACTCGACTAGAACGCAACTCGTAGTAAGGCATGACATGTGAGCTTTGCATCGTGTTCCTTACGGTGGATTTTTCAAAATTAAATTGGAAGAAGTGTACGACGCGTGGTCCACACGTTGCTCACTCATTGACGCCATGTTTGGCCACTGGTGACTGACGAATTGATCACCTAGTCGATGACTTGTTGATGCTGAATCGAAAGTTGGGGAACGGTGTTGAATTGGCGACGAGTCGGTGTAATGTGCGAACACCTTTAATCTATAGCAGTAATAGACCGTTATGGTTTTAAGGAGGGGCTCTTGGCTAATTAACAACCGCGCGGATCATATTATTTACAAGTTTAAGCTGCGCTTGCCGCTGTCAGTTCGTAGATGAGTGACAATTCGTTACACACCGAGACCCCTCCGTGCCTCGGAGAGCACGTTAAACCGTCGGTCTTGTCATACGAATATCTATGACAGTCGTTACGGGTAGTCAGAAGCCTGAAAGTCTGGCAACCAGTCTAACTTTAGGATATCGGCATAACACAGTAACTGGGTTGCGGACGCAGTGGCTCTGTATAAAATACTGGTATTCAGCCGCATTTGGTTAGACTGGAAGCTGACTCCAACATAGTTGGGAAAAGGTTAGGTAGAACGAACGGTTTTAGGGTATTAGGTACAGTTTCTTTTTTTTTCGTGTGGTTTTTGACTAACCTGGTATTAGAGTTTATGCATCTCATGGGCCTCTGCCTTGGCTTCACAGTTACAGTACACAATGCTCTTCTATTCCAGAATATCAGCATCCAGTGCGACGGTGTACGCGTACCTGGGTGAGATGCACGCCAACTCCAAACGCGCTGCCGCCATTGCGTGGAGTTCCGCCTTCATATCCTTCTCGTTCATTATATTACCAGGTTTGTACTGCAACTTCTTCCTTAAGATAACATCGCAATGCAGCGGCTACGACACGGCATGGCTAAATATTGTTTATATGAAACTAGCCGTACTGAGATTTCCCATCGGATCTCCTATTTAATCTCCTTAGGGAATGAATTTTCAAAAAATCTTTCATAATGCTCACCTACGTTATATAAGGCACCCCTATCCAGAATGTATATCTTCTAACTTTGAAAAATGTCGAATTTCCATAGAAACTTTAACCCCTAGAGCCGCGCCTCGTCGCGCCGTTTCGCTGGAGAGCAGTTCCGTCTAGTGTGGTCATAGCTTTAGTTAAATGTTATTCGACGTTCGTACAATCGGGCCCCGTCTAATAAGCGAAAGGACTATATCAAGATGTCACTCATATTGTAGAAATGCCTATAAAGGAGAAAATTGAGGACATTATCCAACAAAATCATATTGTGTTATAATTGTAAAACCATCAAAGTCGATTCAGCATTTCGATCAAGGCAAACACGAATATAAAATCTACTTGGCATACAATATCTAACTTAATTACTACAGACTTAACTTGAACTTATAAGTAATTATCATTGAACGAACTATAAACTGTTTTTACGTTAACTAGGTTAACTTATCTAAGTAATATTATAGTTCTAGATAATTTGTAAACACAAGTAGTACGTTTTATGCATGAATGTCAATAACTAAATCATGTAACTATAAATATTATGTTAAATCTGATAATGAGTCTAAAACACACACAGTACGTAATACAACGAAGAGTAAACTTTGTAACTGGCTAATGGGTGGGTAAAGTATAAAGTCTTTTTGACGTACATTTAATTTTTTTATCATTCTTTTAAAATTAAATTAATAAATTGTTTTTTTTTTCTCTTTTCGACTGCTTATTGGTCTTGCGGACCGTTTCTACGTAACCGTGCAGTTATTGCCGAGACCTGAAAGGTCTCTAACCAACGGGGACGAGAGTTAAATACTTAACCTAAGCTAACTACTATTACTACTACTAACATTATGACTAGCTAGCAAAAACAGTATTAGGGGTGACCCCTAATGAGACTCGAACCTCGGCTTAGGGCGTTGCTTGCGAGAGGACCGGGAGGGAGACAGCTTGATGAGGGCTGAATTTAACGGTGTGACTGCGGAGTCAGAAAAGACGACCGGCTCCGCGGCTGTGGTGGGTGAGCACGGTGGATCATGAAGAGTGAATTTGAATACCATGTAGGCTAGCTTTATACATGAATTTTGTAACTGTTTGGCGGTTTTGAGTATTTTTTTGTGACCTACGCAAATGGCCGGCTGATTGGTAGCGTCGTGCATCGGGTTGTTGAGCTCCCTAAAGTAAGCTTTGTGCTACACGATGGCTGATGCAAGCGTGCCGTCAGTTAGGAAAGGCAACTCAAACCTGCTATGGCACTTTCCATCAAAGGCCACTCCAGACGTTACCCTACATTGTTACACTCACATAGTGTTTATACCACAAAATCTGGACTTTAATGACCTTGATCTCTGATTTTGTTTCGGCTTTTCTTCTCAGAGTTAATCAGATAAGAAATGCCGGCGCAATGTAGACAAAAAAAAACATTACATTGAAGTGTAAAAGTGTCTTTGACAGATTTGTTTACAGTACCTAATAAAAGTAATTTATCATTTATAGCACAATCATACACTTTTTGTCACTATTCACGCTATCCACCAATTATAATTTTTCTCATTTTTCATAACCTCTTTCAGTTTTGTAGTCCGTTAACATAACTAACATCATCTTACGAGATCAGCTGCACAATGTAAACAAGTAAGAAATCATCAATTTTTCAAAATCCTGAATCCTTATGCCACACTAAGTAGGGTCGGCACAACATGTATTTATAAATCCATGTTGTTAGAGGTTTTGGCTTATTGTTTTATGACCGGCCGCCTGCCTGACATCAACCCTCCTTGGGAATACTCGTTGCGCTGTCGCGTGGGTATGTATACTATGTATGTAATATCATAACTTGAACTATGTCCGCGTTCTAACACTGTGTGATGAGTGGATAGCGTGGATAGTGATAAAAAGTGTACGATTGTAGTACATTTTACCTACCTATTAACTAATTACAAGGTTTGCTCTTCGTTGTGTTACGTACTGTGTATAGCATAGTTAAAATATTATTGCATGTGAAACTGTACATGGTAGCAAAATACAAGTATACAATGATGCCTGATCAGCCGTTTGAACGCCCTTTCAAAGAGCACCTTAATAAAGGCTTTTTATTTCTTCTTCTTCTTCTTTTCGTGTGATTAACCTGGTGTAAGAGTTTATGCCGCCCATGAGCCTCTGACTTGGCTTCACATGCCGTCGAGAAACATCTCTCAGGCATGCCGGTTTCCTCATCTCACCCATGGCACGCATCTCAGACTTTTCAGATTCATTTGCGTATTGTATAATTATCACTTGCTTAAAAACGCTGAAGAAAGAAGAAGACTTGCGTAAATCTACAAAACGATCATAAGCATGTAGTAACACTATCAACCCCTTTTCCAGGTCTCGCCTGGCTAATAATCCCAGGGAAATGGTCCTTCACCTTCGGATACATGGAGATCGTGCCCTGGCGAGCCTTTGTTTGGCTATGGTGCGCCCCAGGTTTGGTTGCTGCCGCCATACTGCTGTTTCTGCCAGAAAGCCCACGATATCTGCTGGCAGCTAAGGGGCCGCAGGCAGCCCTGCCAGTTCTGGCTATGATGTACGCCTGGAACAACGGCAGGATGGCGGAGGATTTTCCTGTGAGTATTTTTGTTTGACCAATTTCGAAATTGACCTCATTACGATTTAACCTGTTCTGTGACCCTGAGTGCGTAAACACTGAAGAATAACATGCAAAAGCACCCAGATCTGGAACAAGCTATACATCCATATTCTAAGACGTTACTCTAAAACTTACTCGACTCAGAACGGCCTCGAAAACACCTTCAAAATTGTATTCTTAGTCGCAATTTCGAGTGAACTTTAAGGTTCCTCGACTGAGGGGTCCTCAAATGAGTCGAGGTAGAGTGGAGTAATTACGTCATAATTTCGTTTATCTGCATCGCGCAAATAACGTCGCGATAAATAGTTGTAAGGATTATCGTAAGCATATTCGATAGTTTTCAAAATTCATTTTTGTTACATACGAACTTTGACACTTCCTTCCTTAAGATAGGTTCTGAGGTACCTTAAGTTTGACAGATGATTCCTTACTTCGACTGAGGAAAAATCTCGAGTTGAGGACGTTTATGTCAACTATACCTGCCGATGGTAGTGAAAAAGGCTGAGTCGAGGTGGAGGCGAGTCGAGTAAGTTTTGGAAGAACGTATTTAGAATATGGGTGTTAGTGTAGAAAGTGAAGCAGTTAGCCAATTTATGCCTGGTTCCAAAACCGAATCGTTTTGCTTACCAATGATAGCATTTTTAACCGACTTCCGATTCCGATTTTAATGATTCTTTTTTTGTTCGAAAGAGTATTCTTTCGAAGTGGTGCCATTTAAATTTGGTGGAGATCTGATGAAGAACTTCGGAGATAGACAATTTGAAGTCGGTTTTATTTTTGTTAAAAAGTTATATTATTTATTGACAAACTGACTCGTAAACTAATTTTATGTGTGATAGCTACTAGTAAACCTATGCCGTCTTTGCTTCATTATTCGTAAAGTTATAAGAGTCTTTATTTTAACCAATAACGTTTAGAATTATAGGATTCGGCCATCAATCGTCAAATAGTAACTATGTATAGTCCGACCATATATAGTTTACCATTTCATACTACTACCAACGAGGCATACCTCGTTAGTCTAGTGTTAGCAAGCGCGACTGCTGATCATGAGATCCTGGGTTCGATCCCCAGGTCGGTCAAAGTGTTATTGCGTTTTTCCATGTGGAATTCCTCAGTAGCATCCCGCAGTTTGGATCTGTGCCCGGTTATGGCAATAGACTCGCCCCCTATTACATGGGACTTAAACATCGAAATGAGGGTGTTACTATACACCCCATATAACCTTTCGGGGAATACAGGCGTGATGTTATGTATGTAATACTACTACTACTATCGATTAACATTGACCCTAGATTAACGTCGGGTTAAGGTTAAGTCGTTTTACGCTAATTAGCAAATGCACAATCAGTACTTATTACATAACATAATTTTACTATACTAGGCACACTATAATTTGTACATTTCTATTTTAAAAGGAACTGCATTAAACTGATACTCAGTCTAATAAACTTAATTTTATATTCATCAAATTGCGAATGTGAGTACCATGTAGGGTAGCATTATACACGAATTTTGTAAGTTCTGTTTGGCGGTTTTGATTTTTTTTTGTTGTTGTGAACTACACAAATGTCCGGCTGATTGGTAGCGTCATGCGGTAGTTGGGTTGTTGAGCTCCCTAAAATATGTGCTGTCAGTTAGGATAAGTCAACTCAAACCTGCTATGGCGCTTTCCTAAAAAAGCCATTCCAGACGTTGCCCTACATTGTTACACTCACATAGTTTTTATAACACAATGTCTGGACTTTAAAAGAGACCTTGATCTCTGTGTTTGTTTCGGCTTTTCTTTTCAGAGCTAGTCAGATAGGAAATACCGGCGCCATCTAGTCTTATAAAAACATTACATTGACTTATAAAAGTGTCTGTAACAGATTTATTTACAGAAATAAAAATCATTTATCATTTATTCCAGGTTAAGAAACTAACTTCAGGTAGCGAAGAAGTCAAGGCTGGAGGCTTCGCAGGAGCTGTCAAAAATGTGGGCCTCATGTTAAAAGCCCCTTTGCTACGATGTGTGTTCATCTCACATATTTCGATGTTCGCAGTATTCATGGTGTAAGTTATAACATGTTATAAGAATATAAAGTTTTGATCTTGGTCCAAGAGGATGTGGCGGCATCTACCACGCGACATGAGAACTATGCAGCACGACGATTGTGTAGCAGACTACAGCGACAACAATGACAGCTGTCAAATGAAATGTCACAAATCCTGCATCGCGATATCAAGATTTGAACGCAGATAGTATATATTATACAACTTCCCAACATCAACCGTTTGGCCCATGATCCACCGTGCTCACCCGCCGCAGCCGTCTTTTCTGACACCGCAGTCACACCGTTAATTCAGCCCTCATCAAGCTGTCGTCCTCCCAGTCCTCTCGTAAGCAACGCCCTAAGCCGAGGTCCGAGTCCTATTAGGGGTCGCCCTTAGTGCAGCTGTTGTTGCTAGCTAGTCATGATGTTAGTAGTAGTAATAGTAGTTAGCTTAGGTTAAGTATTTTACTCTCTCCCCATTGGTTGGAGACCCTTCAGGTTTCGCCAATAACTGCCGGTTACATCGAATCGATCCGCAAGACCATCTACAAGCAGTCGAATAGATAAAAAAAACTACCGCTGGACAGTAGCCCATCAGGCATAAGACCCGCCTAGTTGGAGGATCCTCCCCTTTCGATGGAGGAACACCACTGTGGTATCACCACACCTCGTTCCACAAGTTGAACTGTTTTTACACTGTGTAATTTTTGGAAGATTTGCTTTGGAAGACTAATGTATATTTAGGAGATAATAGCCAGCTTTAGACTGACTAGAAGACTCATCATAATTGAAAACCTGGTCTTCTCTCGTGTCAGCACAAGCCTTATGAGAATACCTCATGCTGTGGTGGAAGGATTAGCCAGTCCGCAAGGTTGGTCACAAGGCTGGGCTGGTGCATGGTGCTTCGGACGTACCGGCACTCGTGGAGGCCCTTTTCATGCAATCTCTTGCAGAAACCTTTAGCGAGAAACCTACTGTGATATGTTTTTTGAATTTTTATTTTTATTTTACAGGTCCAGTGGTCTCTACGTTTGGGTGCCAGATATATTGAACAGTATTTTACAAAGTAACACCAATCAGAGCATCACGATATGTCAGATTATACGTGATAAGTTCTTGAATGCTAGCGTAAGTACATGTCCATATTCCTTATTACCTTTTTAATGCTCTCTGTTGATCCTGAACGGTTCTGGGGCAGATTCTGCTATTTGGGAGACCCTTCAGGTCTCGCCAATAACTGCCCGGTTACGTAGAAACGGTCCGCAAGACCATCTACAAGCAAACGAATAGAAATAAACAAAACTGCTATGACAGTATAATTATGATCACTATTATTGTGAGGCGTTTTGGTATTGAGCTCATCTCCTATAATAAAATATCAGTTTACTTTTCATAGTTACTGGTTAAGTGGTTTTTACTGAGCACAACACTTTTAGAATTTTTGAAGAATTGCCAGTATTACTGAAGTTATGCGCAAATTTATTTTGAAAGCGCCTTATCTAGCGCATGCGTCACGCGACACAACACCCGCATAATACTCATGTCGGATGACGTCACATGCTGATAAAGAGAAGCCGAACTCATTGTAGTATTACATCTTATACAGTACAATAATAAAATGATTGCCCGTACAGAGGGATCCTGTTATTCATTCACATATTAAATTTGTTCTTTCTTACTCTCTCCGACTGCTTTGTTGGTCTAGGGGGTCGCAAGTGCGACTGTTGTTCGTGAGGTCCTGGGTTCGATCCCCAGGTAGGGCAGTGTTATTGGGTTTTTCCATAACGAATTTCTTAGCAGCAGCCAAGTCTGGATTTGTACCCGATCAGTGGCAATAGGCTCATTACATTACTGGCAAAACGAGGGTGTACTAAAAATACCCCTGCCCAACCCTTCGGTGAATACAAGGCGTGATGTTATGTTATCTTACTCTCTCCGATGTTTTATTACAAAGAAAAGCGAGAGCAAATGGATGGAAAAAAAATCACCGGAGAAGTTCAAGAGAATTTTATAGAAATTCATTTTGACTTCAACAAAATTATTTATTTTCTTCCAGATGTCATTAGAACAAGCGAAGTGCGAGTCAGAGGTGTCTGTGGCAGTATTCCCTATATCAATGTCTATGGGAGCGGTGTTTGCGCTCACGTACTTAGCTATAGGATTCCTCATCAACAAAGTTGGCAAGAAGACGTTATACTGTGAGTTTACTTTACTAAAATAAATTATTTACATATTTTATGAATACAAAATCAGTCATTTTCTAAAACTGTCTTCAGAAATCTATTTGAGTAGCAGTACTGCTACTGGTTAGACTTTGATATTCGATGTGTATATGTAAAGACTGCCTCGTTGGTCTAGTGGTGGCAAGCGCGATTGCTGATCGTGTGGTCCTGGGTTCGATCTCCAGGTCGGACAAAGTGTTATTGGGTTTTTCCATGTGGAATTCCTCGTTAACAGTCCAGAGTTTGGATTTGTGCCCGGTTGATGGCAATAGGCTCGCTCTCTATTAATTACATGGGACAACGTCGAAATGAGGGTGCTACTTACTATACACCACTGCCCAACCCTTCGGGGAATACAGGCGTGATGTTATGTTATATATAGACTTTTCCTAACAAACACCACAGTATCTCCTCGAAGTCCGGTAGCTGTGTTGAATTTGTGTACTATCTTATGTTATCTGCCTGGCGAGGATCGGTTGGCTGTTGTTCTGCGATAACCCAGAAACTTGTTGAACCCAACACTTCCAAGCAAACCCAACGATGATCACCTCCTTCAATTAATTGCAACATTTCTACTCTTCCAGGTGGTATAATGTTTATCTGTGGCATCGCGACCATTGGAGCGGCGTTTGTCCCCGAAGGGTTCGCAGCTACGGGGCTGCTCATCATCTCCTTATGCTCAGGCTGTGCTGCCTCCATCCTGGCGGCTATAGCTGTTGATGTGTTTCCTACGTCATTAAGGTAATCTTGAGTTTAGCTAAGCTATCTAGTTAAGCAGAATTTGAATCATTCGTCACTCAACCTAAGCATTGGGTACCGTGCCAATAACTTGAACATGATCTAGTGATTAGAATTGAAACGAATGTCACCATAAGACCACCACAAGCAATGATGTTCTGCCTAGCTTATTCCCAACTATGTTGGAGTCAGCTTCCAGTCTTACCAGATGCGGCTGAATAACAGTATTTTACACGGAGCGACTGCCATCAAACCCCCGCAACCCAGTTACAGGGCAATGCCGATATCCTAAGGTTAGACCAGTTGTCAGACTTTCGGGCTTTGATTACCCGTAACGACTGTCATAGGTATTCGTGTGACACCAGGAACCTATAGTTTAACGTGCTCTTCGAGGCATGGAGGGATCTCGATGTGTAACGAACCGTCACCCATCTACAGACTGACCGCGGCAAGCACAGCTTGACCTCGCAAATTGTATGATCCGCGCGGTTGGTATTTAGCCCCTCACACAAGCGATGATACTGGGACAAAAAAGCTGGTGACGAGTATACCTAATATCTCATGCACAACCGATAATAAAACTGCCTCGTTGGTCTAATGGTGGCAAGCGTGACTGCTGATCGTGAGGTCCTGGGTTCGATCCCCAGGTCGGGCAAAGTGTTATTGGGTTCTTCCGTGTGGAATTACTCAGTAGGTTCCCAGAGTTTGGATTTGTTTCCGGTTGATGGCCACAGGCTCACCCCCTATTACATTATGACTTAAACATAACGGCAAAATGAGGGTGTTACTATACACATCTGCCCAACCCTTCGGGGAATATAGGCGTGATGTTATGTATATGTTACAACTGATAATATCGATAGATATTAATTATATTATTATGTCATTATCGGCTATTGCTAGATTGACAGCATATCATTTTGGGACCCAGTGCATAATATCAGCAAGCACATTGGGTCACCTGCGTGACGGCGCAACGAGTATACCTAAGGAGGGTTGATATCAGGCAGGCGGCCGGTCATAAAACAATAAGCCAAAACCTCTAACAACATAAATTTATGAAATACATGTTGTGCCGACCCCACCTAGTGTGGGATAAGGGCAGGAAGAAGAAGATTATCTGCTATTGCGAAGGTATAGGAACAGCTGCCCGATGGGTCTACCTTCCTATCCATACTCAGGACACAAAAAATAAGCTCTATGATAATTCTAGGGCCATGGCGATGTGTGTGATGTACATGGTGGGCCGGACTGGTGCCGCCGTCGGCTCCAACTTCCTCGGAGCCACGTTGGACCTGCATTGTCATGAAGCTTTCACAGCCTTTGGAGTTTTTACTGCGGGTAAGTTAGACTTGTATTTTTTTATCTAAGAATGGGCCCTACACGTTTCCTTAAGATCACCTCGATGTTCTATGGGATTATTTTGTTGGGAGGATAGGAAGTACAGTCAACCAAAGAGATAAGTATGCAGACATCTAATTCCATTCGTATTTTAATAAATTTATGCGTGTGCTGAGTGGCCATGTTTTTGCCATTGCTTGTCTGAGCGAGTCTTTCGTATCTTCTTCTTTTCGTGTGTTTAGTGACTAACCTGGTGTCAGAGTTTATGCCGCCCATGGGCCTCTGACTTGGCTTCACATGCCGTCGAGAAATATCTCTCAGGCATACCGGTTTCCTCACGAATGTAATCTTGTAGTCTTGCGTATAAAAAAATATTACGCACACTTTTATAATTAAGTTTACCTGCACAATGCATTGATATTTGTTGTCTGGCTGTATACTCAAATCTTTTGTTGACTGTACTACCTGATAGGATTACTACCTCTACCTCTTTCTACGTATGGGGGCGTCCATAAATTACGTGAGGTGTTTTTTAAAATTTTCTGTCCCTCCCTCCCCCCCTGGTGAGATGTCGTGAGATTTTATTCAACCCCCTCCCCCATCCCCCAATCTCACGTGAGATTTTTCAACATGTGGGTTTCTTACGTAAACGCGTTGGATTGTTATAGTAAAAAGAAAAAAAATATATTTTCGATTCGTTTCGATTTCGTTCTTTCGAACGAATTAGTGAATGATCTTAATCGTATTACGATTACGCTTAAGATTAAATCTTAAGCTTGTACAATCTGGATTAAATGAACCAAAATAGTATATTTTTTTTTTTGTTTCAGTCAGAAAAAAAATTGCGTGATATTTGCCGAGACCTCCCCTCTCTCCAACGTAAGATTAGATGAGATTTGACTTGACCCCCTCCCCCCCTTAAACATCTCACGTATTTTATGAAAGCCCCCTATCTAATCCCCTCTGAAGAACGTTGGACGGGCACTGTTTAGGGCTAAGCCTAAAAGATACGTCGCCGATCTTCTGTTGTGTAATTTACTCGAGGAATTTTAGTAACGCATCTTCGGACAAATGTGTACGGTGTGAGATGTTTATATGGAATTATGTGTACCGGCGGAAGATCTGCGACGTATCTTCCGTCAGAGGCTTGGCCCTTGAGTTTTAATTCTGGGTGCGTTCTGGGTATAAGCACTTTTTTTTCCTATTCGACTGCTTGTAGATGGTCTTGCGGACCGTTTCTACGTAACCGGGCAGTTTATGGGTATAAGCACTACGACAACTTAGTTTTTATAGATAATCGAAGGGTAGGTGATATAGGATCCGTGTACAACAGGAAATCAAGACGAATGAACTGCTAATTCTTTTCTTGTTGGAAAATAGAGAAGTAGATCATAAAAAAAAACAAAGATGCTAAGCACTTGGTTGAAAAATGTCTAGAGTACTTGCAAACTAGATGATTAAAAAATTAATTAATATTTGTTTCAGGTTCAACCATCTTGATGGTCTTTTGGCCAAATCCGGAGAGTGTTCGAGAAGAATTGGAAGAAAAAGGCTTCACCTACTAATTCTATGATGTCATAGAATACTCAACCATGTTCCAATAAGAGACTGATAAAAGCAGTTTATGCATTAGTAATATTTTATGAGGCATTTAGATTATATTTTATTATTGTATTTAACCTTGATTATATAATATAATCAAAGGTATTTAATTAAAAATTGTTAGATAAAAAGATTTTTTATTATTCTGAATTTTGAATATAGCGCCATCTATTACAACGTTTAAGAATCACGCAGTGGATTGTGGCGCTACTATCGCAATGTACCATTGCTGCTATCAAAAATAACCAATAGATGTCAACACCTTACACATTTTGAATTTTAAACAACAATAACTATCAAAACTTTACATAACATCACGCCTGGTAGTCCCCGAAGGGTTGGGCAGAGATGTATAGTAACACCCTCATTTCGCCGTTTTGTTTAAGTCCCATGTAATAGGGGGTAAGACTATTGCCATCAACCGGGCACAGATCCAAACTCCGGGCTGCTACTGAGGAATTCCACACTGACCCATTCAATAACACTTTGCCCGAACTGGGGATTGAACCCAGGACCTCATGATCAGCCAGTTAAACTTTAGTAAGAGAAAAATCCAGTTTGATTCATGATCATCATCAGCAGCTTCTAAATTGTACACTGCTGGAAATGGACTTTAATTGTAATGTTGAATAACAAACGTCCGACGAAATAAGGTTTGGAAATATGAGTATTAAACGCAGTGACATACGGCTCATTATCCCAAAACTTGATGTTGTCGTATAGCTACATTTTGTTAGCGGTAGCTCACTGAACTCATCAAAACTACTTGTGATCGCAGTACGCAGACATTGTTAGCAGACCGGAGAGCGCTGCTGCCGATCCTCTTGGCACAAACCCTTTACTAAACAAGGGGAATGAATTATTTGCCTATTATCAGAGAAAGAACCACATCCACAAGGTTTCCTGAATTCGTTGCTCATTGTGCTCACTCACAATTTATTGTTTACTAGCGGTCCGTCCCAGCTTCGCACGGGTGGACATTTTCCCCGTTTTTGCAACATATTTCATTTATGCTCCGCTCCTTTTGGTCGTAGCGTGATGTTACATAGCCTATAACTTTCCTCGATAAATGGACTATCCAACACAAAAATATTTTTTCAATTCCTACCAGTAGTTCCTGAGATTAGCGCGTTCAAACAAACAAACAAACTCTTCAGCTTTATAATATGAGTCATCATCATCATCTTGCTGCCCTGGTCCCTGAGTATAGATTAAAAAAAAAACTAGCCTAACCTAAAATCTTCATGGATATCCTCCACACCGGGGTAGACGGGGAGTTATATCAGACTCTTACGAACTAAAACCACCACGGTGTTTCTCCGATGATCTAAATCTGGGCTCGTGGGATTCACTAGCATATAGCATTAACCGCAAAGTCTAGCCTACCCGAACAACCCTTCGTATCGTTGTCTCATAACTTTGCAAGATGACCATCAGCTGAGACAAACCTTTTATAACTAAGAAAAAATTAACAACGTAACAAAAGATTATAAGCTTCGAAATCAAAGGGTGACAAAAGGGTGAAGTGACAAATGTAGCATCATTATTTATCGATTTAGATAATGTTTATCCGTTAGTCGTTCATCACAATCGTCTACGCAACCCGTTGACACGTTTTTGTCACCCCTTGTTAAGGGTTGACAAAAAAATTAAAATAGAGCGTGTAGATGATACATTCTTTCTCGGAGCATTTTTGACTTGCGAAATAAGAAAGCCAGTAGTGCTTACCTAATAGAATATAGCCATAAAATCTGGTAGTTTGTCCGCTGGCTAGCATGCTAAAATAACTTTGGCTGGTTCCAAATCGCTAAATTAAATACAAACGCAAAACCCACTTTTTTCCCTTTATCATCCATCTAAGCGCGCGGGTGCACTCAAAACCTTTTCATGGTTGATATTCCACAAATTGCTTAGTTTTAGGTTAGACAAACTTAAAAAGAGGATTACCCAAAAATTAAATACGTTGCAAGACTTTGCCAGCACTTAATCAGTTGTTAGTTTTTTTCGAACGTCAACAAGACGCGGCTTTAGTAGTGAATTCAGTACTAAAGCTTTTAGATAAGCGTAATCCATTTGAAATCTAGATCTTCGAATCTGGACGATAATGTGACAACTCTGTGACTCTACAGCGGCGTGTCTCAACTATTACTATAAGTATCTATTATTTCAATTTGTCTATTGTTAATACCATATCACTCTACTTTAATTATAAATACCTTGTAGTTATTAACGTTGACATTATCACCGAAAGTTCTCACATCACCCACGCATGTAGCATCTTTATTAGTGCTGATTTTATTACTTAGTGCAGCTAATCTTCACACAACAAACCGTGTCGACTTGCTATTTTCACAAAAAACAAAGTCCAATCATCCGGATCCGTCTCGTATCCCAAAAAATGTTTTGATAAAGTATTTTATGACAAAATAATAGCCAAAGTATCTCTGTGAGAAAAAAAAATGGTCAAATTATTGTCGAAAATGTTTGGAGCTCAGGTAGTGTTGAAACATTATAATGTTTTTACGGGGTTCGGAATTTCGCCCCGTTTTGATGAGGTAGTCATTTGATAGGTAGATTTCCGCTAGAGACTTGTAAAGATCTAGAATTTTAAATTACTTTTGGGTGTTTAAATAAAGCTACCGATTCAACCTCGTTTAAATTTCCTGTTTTCCATCTACATCTTGACAAACAGAATGTTTTGCATAATTTTATGTTAGGGCATTATCAGGCCGATTCATTCAATTGGTCTTAGCGGCCTTAGGTGAATAAGAAGACGTAGGTACACATAATAGAGGCCATTAGGGCCAGAGTGGCCAAACGGATTTTTAAAAAAATTATAATTTTTTATTGTCATAAATGATGAAAGTATTAGAGCCACAATGGATTAAGTGTGCCCGAGAGTGGTACCATGTATTGAAAAAATATAGAATCACTTTTAAGCCATTGTGCCTCTATTACATTTGCGACAATAAACAAAATACGTTAGCCACTCTGGACCTCATGGCTTTCAGACCGATACATAAGACCTACATTTAGGGAAACAATAATTTATTTTTTCCCTAAATTTAGGTCTTATGTATCGGTTTACATCTTAGTCATAATCATCAGTCACCTTCAGTAGTCAATTTGTAGGCTTTGATATTAACCTTTCGCCACGTCTAAGTCATTCTCGTAATTATCGATTTAGGCATTTGATTTCCAATAAAAAATCTTCTTACTAGATTTTGTACATTCTAATTCTCTCAATGAATCAAATCATGCCGCTACAAAAATCAAACTTCAAAAACAACAATATCAATAACACACAACCCAATAATTTTATTTGACTTACCATAGCCATTTGAACCCCATCAAATGTCCCATAAGCCACCCATATGTTCATAACGGTTGTCCATCGGTTGGCTAATTAAAATTGTTGAACATACACCATGGGGTGATGGGGCACCCCTGTGACTTACAATTGACCCTGAATTCACCCCTATTTATTCAATTATCATGTGCTATCAGCTTTTGCTTGCGACTTTGAATGTGTTTGAAGAAGTTTTTATTTATCTCTGGGTGTCTGGCATCTGTTTTGGTTTCGGCTTTAATTATGTATGTAATTAAGGCATTTTCTTTACCATAGGTTAACGATGGTTGAAAAGATTGCTTCATCTTATTCATAACTTTCCTTGGCCATTCTGATGTTTCTTTTGGCCGAATGGAGCTGATCATGCCCTGTTCAATAAAATCTGGATTTAAGGAGATCTAGAAAGATTTAAGTCCTATCTTAGGGAAACCTAATTGCTGCAATTTATTTATTTGCAGACAACAAAAGGTATCTAAAAGGGATTTGGTCCGATCGACCAGTGCCCACACAAGCGGGCTATCAGCCCGGGTGGCTATGAAGCGCAGGATAGTGTTGGGGCTGCCGCGCAGCCTGTGCAGTTGTGAGACGGACTTCTTACGCCAGACGGCATTGAAACCGTCTGTATGCGCTTCGGCAAACATCGCCGACGCACTACAATAGCACGGCAGCCGCAACAGCGCCCTGAACGCATTATTGTAATGGATAGTGCTGTAGCAGAGTGTTGTAAGCCCTTTGGGTATATGCAATGGTTGTTACTGTACAATTGGCTCACAATTCGACTGTTCAATAAACTGCTATAATACATATTCCTCTTTTCTTCTTTAACTGACTTCCTCCCGTAGGCTCATTCTTAGCTAATTACCACAAGGGTCAAAACTTTCCATAACATCATCGTCCCACCACTCCCGGAGATGGTAAACAGCAACCATGCTCCCAGCTCCTAACAAATCGTTTAGAGATGGTTAATTTTGGTTAAAAAAAACCACCGATACAGCACGTGCACGCTCAGGTGGGCGACACGTGGTAACCGCCGCACCATATGTCACTGGTTCGAGGCTGGGTTGGTCATTTTACGGGTTTCTGGAAAATTGTATCTGTTTGTATTTATGTGTGGATTATTATAGTGGTGTTATTTGTGATCATAGTAAGTACTTTTAGTTGGTGACATGTAACATTAGAAGATGTTATGACAAAAAAGTAAAAAAAAACTACAAAATGTTATGTATTTTATAATAATACGGTGTATTCTGGTGTAATTTATGGTGGTTCATGTATGAACTTTTAAGCAGAAACACATTGTACTTCCCCATGATTTGAAAAGTAATGACCAAAATGACGTAGAACATTCGACGCGTGTAGCATCGCGTCAAGTCGCATCCTATCGCATCGCATTGCCTTTGTCGCTTATGCAGTACACACTCTTATATGCCACAATAAATTTTGGTATTCATTCAGTTGTATTTGGTAAGCAAACTCAAATATATTTCAGAAAGGATAATGATATGATTTTCTTCTCTTGTCGGCATGATGTGATGATGACTATTCTACCTAGCCTTTTCCCAACTATGTTGAGGTCAGGTTCCAGTGTCACCAGACACAGCTGAATACTAGTACTTTACATCGAGCGACTACCGTAACCCAGTTCTGGGCAATGCCTATATCCTAAGGTTAGACCGGTTGTCAGACATTCGGGCTTCTGACTATCCGTAACGACTGTCAAAGGAATTTGTATGACACCCGGGAGCGACAGTTTAACGTGCTCTCCAAGGCACGGAAGGGTCTCAATGTGTAACGAACGGTCATCCATACGATGACAATATGATGATGACTGCCTAATACAATTAGGGCCTTATTCAAACTCCACTCAATTTTAAGTAGCCGGTAAGTTCGTCTCGTCTCTGTCACTTCGCCTTATAGTGACAGTGACAGCACGAGACTTAACGGCAACTTAAAATTTAGCAGCAGTAGTGTTACGGGGTGTCCTGCGTAAGCGACAAACGCGATGCGGTGCGACGCGATGCGACACGACGTGGAACAAATACGCGTTACGTCGCGTTTCGCTACATAGGCCGCTGGTAGGGAATGCCGTTGTCTTGATCGCGTGTATCGCGTTCGTCGCTTACGCAGGACACCCGTTAGTTATTTTTGCTTGCTCACCTCTACC
Source organism: Amphipyra berbera (assembly GCA_910594945.2). Classification (NCBI taxonomy): domain Eukaryota; kingdom Metazoa; phylum Arthropoda; class Insecta; order Lepidoptera; family Noctuidae; genus Amphipyra; species Amphipyra berbera. The sequence continues at coordinate 13,678,614 of OU343128.1, read as the reverse complement.
TTCAAACGACCAAGTACCCCAACACCAGTGCGCAATATCGTTTATATGATAATGTTTCACGGTCGGGTGACGTCATACGAGGTACATTACTGGCTTATTGCGTGATACTATCAGTAGCAGATGCGTAATGACGATTTGAATACGTAAGCGATGGATGCCTGATTATTATCTTTTAATTTTACAGTAATGTCTTTAGAGTTGGTCTAGTGGTGGTAAGCACGACTGCTGATCGTGAGGTCCTGGTTTCAATCTCCAGGTTTGTCAAAGCGTTATTGTGTTTTTCCGTGTGGAAAAGTTTGGATTTGTGCCCGGTTGATGGCAATACGTTCGCGCTCTATTACATGGGACTTAAACATAACGGCGAAATGGGGGTGTTACTATACACCTCTGCTTAACCCTTCGGCAAATGCAGGCGTAAAGTTTTGTTATTTTAAGTGTCTTTACCGTGTGTTTCCTGGCGAAGACGGAATTATTTTAGGTGTCGGAAAATAACACCTGATTCTTATACAGGGAAAACGAAATCATGTAATTCCTTCAAACCTCGTGATACCTATACTGCTGACATACATTATAAAAATAAATACAAGTTAACATGTACGTGAGGCATTTTAGCGCCCCAATTTAAAAGACCGCGCGGCGAGCGATACGGCGCAATTCGCTCGACGCGCTAGAATGCCTCACGTTAAGAACACATCGTTTACTTCTTGTATTTTTTTTATTGAATCCAAATGTATCCCGTGAAGCGTTCATCTATGTCAGCAGTACATCACCAGGTTTGAAGGAATTACATGATTTCATTTACACCCTGTATATGGCCGAACACGAACCATTGACGACACGTTTGGTGCAGTGGCTAAGCGATTGGCTTCTGCGCTGCGGGTCGTGGGTTCGATTCCCGCACGGAACAAGTATTTGTATGGTCTACAGATAGTTGTTCCGGGTCTGGGTGTTTGTGCATGTGAAGATTTGTGTCTGTAAACGCACCCACGATACAGGAGAAATACTAGTGTGGGGCAACGTTTAATAAAAAAAAAAAATTTGCTTATCAATGGTAGCACTATTTATGGCCAATATACTGGGAAGGAAATTGTACCATTGATAGCAGGGTCTACTATGCAAAGCTATGGGGTCTTTGCTTCATCTATATCTATACTAATATTATAAAGAGGAAAGATTTGTATTTTTGTATGTAACGAATAAACTTAAAAACTAATGGCCCGATTTCAAAAAAATATTTTGCCGTTAGAAAGCTACATTATCACTGAGTAACATAGGCTATATTTATTACTGGAATAAAACTTCTTACGCGGGCGGAGCCGTGAGGACACAGGTAGTCATTGGTAATACAAGAAACATAATTTTAACCAATAACTCTCAGTAAAACATAGAAATCGGCCACTAATTAGCATATAAAACTACTTCTCACACTCTACATACCTACATTATAAAGTCAAGTACAGAAGACACGCAATTGGCCGGCGTGGGAACCACCCCACCTGTCGTCTCCGATCTTTAGCCAATTTCCCATAAGGCACGCTCACCCACCGTGAACTTACCCTTATTCTAATTGCAGTCTGTTAGGGGTATCACCTGCTTTGCATAAGTACCTAAGTTAAATATGGGTTACTGTACTAAACTATATGTAGTTGTAATTCTTCTTTTCGTGTGGTTAGTGACTAACCTGGTGTCAGAGTTTATGCCGCCCATGGGCCTCTAACTTGGCTTCACATGCCGACGAGAAATATCTCTCAGTCATGCCGGTTTCCTCACGATATTTTCCACACGCACATAAATCCGAAAAATCAGAGGTGCGTGCCTTGGCTTCGAACTCGAGACCTATGATTTGGCAGTCCGACGGTCACACCACTAGGCTATCAAGAAAGAAAGAAAGAAAGAAATTTGGCACGAAAGCAGTCAGACACACAGACAAAAAAAATCATAGTAGACAAAAAAAAAAAGTTGCTGTGTGTCTAGCGGCTGCGCCAAATAGGTTCAGTTCAGCATAAATGTCAGACCACTAGTGCCTGACGCTGGTTTTCAACTGAACCCTTTGTGACGTAATTGATGTAAACCAGTTCCAAATAGATAAATAACATGCTTAATCAATTATTACTGCTTGAATAGGAACTTGTTGTAATAGAAACTGCCTACACTATCGATAGCTTAATCATAATCATAGCCAGTTACCAACCCAATCCTGGGCATGGGCCTGTTCTCAGTAAAAAGTTTAGACTTTAGACCTTAGTACACCACGCTGGCCTGGTGCGGGGTGGGGCACGACATACCATCGAGAACTTTTTGGAGCCCTCTCAGGTGTGCAGCAAGATGTTTACCTTCACCGTTAACGATAATGATAAATCAAATTCTGATCCGCACATGAGTTTCAACCTTTAGATGTGCGGGCCGTAATCAAACTCAGGCCCTCAAAACATAAGCAATCAACCTGCTATGGCACTTTCCTCAAAAGGCCATTCCAGACGTTGCCCTACATCGTTTCACTCGCATAGTTTTTATACCACAATGTCTGGACTTTAAAAGAGACCTTGATCTCTGAGTTTGTTTCGGCTTTTCTTCTCAGAGCTAGTCAGATAGGAAATGCCGGTGCCAACTAGTCTTAAAAAAAGCATTATATTGACTTGTAAAAGTGTCTGTAACATTTATTTACAGAAATATAAATCATTTATCATTTATCAACCTCTAGGCTGACACTGCTTTTTTCTTCTTCTTGTCTTCGACCTCAGTCCAGTGTAAAAGCGCTTCAGCGACACACAGACATTGTTAAATAAATAACAACTTATTAACACTACAACGATGTTATTTACTCTTCAAAAACGATAACAGGAAAGTCCCACACCTCAGTCCCAATTGACCCATTTACCAGATCTTCACAGTCAAAAAAACTAAAAAACCTTCCCTGCCTTCAAAGAGGCGCAATCAGCCTCACTCGAGGCGCTACCGTCATAATCATAAAGGTAATCGATTAAACAAACATCCGGTCTGGTTAGCGCCATAAATCATTCATTGATTGGATGTGTAACGCAAAGAGTAGGTGGATGGAGAGATGTGGATGTTTGTGCCTATGAGTATGTGGCCGCTGAGAGAAATGTAGGTCAACTTACTTGGCTTTCGTTATTATGGCGAATATCATAATTAGTTCTGAGATATAACGTAATCAAGAAAAAAAATCGTTTTATTTGTATTCAACTATTAATAGTTGATAGTAGGTATTAGTCAGTGGCGTGCATTGTACATAGGCAATTAAGCAGTGCCTACCTCATAAGATTTAATTAACTACTCCATTTTAACTATAAATAAAATAAACGGGTATGGCTATGATTTCTTTTGGTCAGAATCGGATTGAAATGGGCTTAAGCGTACAATTGAAAGGCGATGTCACTAGTGCCTGCCTACCTAGTCCGAAAACCATTGCACGCCACTGGTGTTAGCAGTAGGTGATAGTTTTTTTTGTAAATCGACGTGAGAAACAATGTACCCTAAATTATGATACTATTAAAAAACGTATTTTTTTATTCAAACCACAGTAAATCCAATTTATATCATAAATCTCACACTTCTAAATACAGAAACCAATCAAACGCCAACAGTTTCTCAGTTATCTTGAAATAAAACTAAAAAGATAAGCAAATTACGTTTTCCAGAAAGCCGAATTTCTGAAGTCATGCCCACTCTCCATCGAACTTAATCTATGCATAACTGCGCGCGCGCCGCTTCCAGTTTCGCCAACCCAATTAAACGGGCCCCACGATAGGTGCTATATCGTATCAGCCCAGTGTTGCAGCTTTATTACCTTCTTATTTAACTTAATAATGTGCTTGCTTTATTTTAAGTTTAAATAATTAGGTTCTAAAGATTTGGGTACAATGTGTGAAAACAGATTGATTAGGAAAAAAGTTGTTTCTGTGTTGTTGCTAATCTAATCGAAGTAATTTGGACCTTAAGTGAGACATGTCGACATATTAAGAGATAAAGATTTCAGCTGTTCGTACTTTCTTAACTTTTCTGTGTTTTATTAGGAATTAAATTATTGTGGAATCAAGTTTGAAACTGCGTCGTTGGTCTAGTGGTGGGAAGCACGATTGCTGACCGTGAGGTCCTGGGTTCGATCCCCAGGTCGGGCAAAGTATTATTGGGTTTTTCCGTGTGGAATTTTTCTGTAGCAGCCCGGAGTTTGGATTTGTGCCCGGTTGATGGCAAAGGCTCGCCCCCTATTACATGGGACTTAAATATAATGGAGAAATGAGGGTATTACTATACACCTCTGCCCCATCCTTCGGGGAATACAGGCGTGATGTTATGTTAATGTAAGTTTGAAACTCCATTTTTGAGCCATGTCCCTCAGGTACGCTGCGAATTTGGCGATCGAGACATCAAAGATTGCTAGTGATGAAAGGTTGCTGAATTGGGTCAATCTTCCAGTAACCATTCAGCTGTTAAAGGTTGTTATGAAGCAGGATATTGATGATCATTTGCCGCCAAACGTAACACCAACTAGGAGCCTCCTATTTAGTAGAATTCATCTATTATTTCAACAAAATTATTTACAATCTACTTATTTCCCAGAAAACCTATGATTACAGCAAACGGCAGTCGAATTTGATCGAAAACAAGCAATAAAATAACCAATAAAATACATTTTTTCAAGATGGCGGCCACAAAAAGCGCGCCACACCATAGTTTTGGCGCCATTTTTTCTTTTATTTTTATAACGAGGAGATTAAGTAATATTGTAAAACCAACAGTGGGCGTAAAATGCTTTGTTTTTTGAGAAAAATAAACGTGTTTGGCGCCTTATAAGGTTAGCATTAAGTCATTATGGGCTGTTAGGTCAGGTCAGTTACGATGAAATTTTGTGAAAATTAGTTTTTGATCATGTCCGGCGAAACGAGGTGGAACAATATTAAGAAGATCCTTTACCAAAAGCTTCATATAAATCAAAAGTCTTGTTTGTAATAATATAAGTGATTGCCAACCTACTGTTGGATTAATTTAGTTTTTTTCATATCAAGCCATGGACTCTTGCTACTGAGAAGTGTTTCATTTAGCGCACCAATTTGAACAGCACCATTTCGAATGACATTTATAATTATAGATAATTAGAAATGAAGAGCTAGATAAGTCAAATAGGTCAAACTAGTAGTTGTATCTGTCGACATCCAACAAGGTCTTCAAGTTATTGGTATAAGGCATATTACTCATTTAGGAATACTATTGGTGTGATTCGAATTTGTGCTACTCAAATTGGTGCGCTAACTGGAATGTTCTGCTACTGAGGATAGTGTTCCTCGTATTTAATTCTCCTTCATCATCATTAGTTCTTCCTCTATTAAAAATTATGTCCCTCATTATAAGCTCTTTGTGGGCTGTCTTATGCCAAGTGTATCTAGTAGTTTAGAACCATATAGTCTCATTGTTCTTTGTCATTATAGAGTATTTGAGGTAGGTTTCTTGATTTACCTGAATATGGTCTTTTCTGTATAAACTGATATTTTAGGCGTCAAAAACATTGAAGCCGTACACGCATCGCATTCAACAGGAAACTGTAAGTCCTCTTTTATCGAATCAATTTTTGTTTTCATACCAACAAATATTTTCTAAGCTCTCCTTAAGTTAATATTTCCAATTATAACCCCAATTCCTACCGATTTAATTTTTTCACATCATAAGTGTAGCTTCTATTCTTCACATCAAGAAAAAAACAAAATTGTGGAAAAACAAACAAACCGACGAACTATAATTCATTATTACACGCCAAAACTATATTGCTAACCGCCAAATTCTAACCGAAAAATATCTATAATCGGGAATCGAACCCGCACCCAATAATCAGGCTTAATCACCGTCGAGATTGTTTGCTCAAAGGGTGCACAAAAAATATTTAGGTGATCTTTGTTTTTTTTATATTGTTTGACTAATTGTCATAAACACGCTCCTTTATATTCCTTCCTTGAAATTCCTCGTGTACCTATTGAGACTAATGAATTGAAGGATTGATAATAAATTTGAATATACTGATGTTACACTGGGAAGAGTAAATCGTGTGTACAGCAAAAATACAAGTGGGCCCAAAATGCTACCTTGAAGTACACTAGAACAATTCATTTTATAGTTTTTTTTTCTTCTATGGAGTTGATCTCAACACATGGCGGGTTTGTAAAATCTTCTTCTTTTCGTGTGGTTAGTGACTAACCTGGTGTTAGAGTTTATGCCGCCCATGGGCCTCTGACTTAACTTCACATGCCGTCGAGAAATATCTCTCAGGCATGCCGGTTTCCTCACAATGTTTTCCTACACCGTTTTTAAGCAAGTGATAATTAAAAAATACGCATATGAATCCGAAAAGTCAGAGCCGCATACTTTGGGACCGAACTCGAGACCTATGGTTTGTAAAAAAATAATGTTTGTAGAATATACCATTATCATAACAAGTAATGTTGAAGGTACTGTCTCTATTGTTTTAGGTAGGTATTTTATTACTAAATATATTATGAAACGCACCGCGTCACATCTCCTTCAAGCCATGTTTCTTCAAACCAAAATTTTGCATAAGCTGTTAGCTTATTGTCTTTAAACGGGACGGTAGCCATATCCCTTAGAAGATATCCAGTTTTTTTCTATTCTCTCTTTTGAAATCAGCATCACAGAAAGATTTCGCTAATCTTCTAAAGCAATATCCCGTAAGTAATTATCTAAAATATTACCCAAAGTCTTGCAAAACAAATGTTACTAATATTAGTTATTAAAACCAATATTTTTGTAATAACTGTTCTAATTTGTTTTTTCTTTCTACTCTATGACAAATCGTTGTTTGTTTTATGAAGCGTTATAATTATTTGTGATGCACCAACTTTACTTTTCAGTACACACAACCCTTAATGCTAATAATATAAGATTCAATATTGATCAAACTGAATTTTCTCCAAAATTGTACGCTGATTTCGCACAAAAATTAGCAAAATCACAACTTTACGAAGAGTCGATTTTATCGTGTCAAAAATAGAGTCTAATTTTGAAGAGACGCTTTAAAACGATACCAAAAAAATCGTGTTTGCAATATACCTTTTTGCGGTTAGCGACAAAGACATTTTTTTCCAGCCCGTGCGGTAGGCTGCGCCGGCGCTGACTTGCGGTTCCTCTATTGTTTGATCTATTTGTCATATTAGCGTGTGCGGTACCTTTTGTCTTCTTTTTTCTCTGTTATAATTATAGCAGTTATGATTATTGCAAATTTTTGCATAGACGGGACCATAGTTTCCGTTTTAGTAATAATTTTGGGAGGAAGGATTCGTTTGTGTGGGTTCGTCGCCAACTGCATGACGGACAGTTTTTGGCTGAAATTCGAGTGGTTTACCAGCCAATGCTTTCCTTCCTGGCTTGATTTCGGACTAGCATCAGCGTTACTGGTCAGAGAAGGCAAGATTCGTGATTTTGCTAAGCAATCGTAGGTTAAGGCCATTACAATATACATGCCATCTTGGAGAGGAGTATGTCCAGCGTTGGACCGCAAAAAACCAAGAGGGATGTATCCCTTCAAAAGTATACTTAGGACCATAGGCGAGACGATGGTCAAGGACTTTATAGCTAGCGAATTAGCAGCATCATGCTCCTGAGATAATAAGGAAAAATTTATGTCTACATGAATTTGTTTTCTGTTTGTTAATATTTTCTTACGACCGTTCTTGCAGTTTGCTGTTGTGTATTAGAAGCTTCATGTACAGCACTTGGACCTTCATGGACAAAATTAATAAGTAAAATCTGAGTCTGCATGTGCATGCTCCATACTTTTGTATTCAAAATTCAGACCAACATGTAGGTCCAGTATACTTGCTCCCATTTTATAATACAAAGTGTATTTAAAGGGTCTTTTATTAACACAGGTTGAGGCTAAATGAGACACAAAAAAACCACCAAGTGTTATGAATTCAAAAGCCTCTTTTGTGGCATCGCGTGATTGGTACATCCTTGGGAAATAAGTGGTACTATTCATTGATATACTTTTACCTGTGGCAAGGGCAACTGTACCGTTTTGTGATTTTGAAGGTGAGGTCAGAAGTGGAGTTTTAAGGGTAGGCGTTAGTGGTGGTCTTGTGCTGCCATAAGTAAGTTCCGATATTGTTCTGGGTGTTGGTAGGCTTAACAGTGAAGAGGCTAATACTCAGAATGGGTAAGGACCGAGTAATTTTGATGATGATAATGATGTGTTCATTCCATTTGGTAAACAATAATGAGTACTATATTCTGTGTAATTTTGTTATGCATGGACATTTGAGTTCGTATAGTTGTTACATACATTTTGAAATTAATGATTGTAGACTCAAATTCCATAAAGAGGTTCAAGATAGGTAAAGCCCAGGATGCATTATTAGTAAAGCTGTGAAGTTGACTATGAATGAATTAAAACGCTAGCGTAGAGTATTCTTTATCTTGCATCAAAGGAAAATACATACGACTAATACACTGGCGGTGTTATCACTAATTCTCTGAAATTCTTTTAGACAACCATTGGAATATGAATCTTAGAAGAAAAAATAAAGAGCAGTTGGCGTAGCTAAAGACCCAAAATGAAATTTCATAGGTCATCTGTTAGCGTGATTCTTGCTCTTTGTATGTTTTCTTTAGAGATGTGTTTATTTATGCAAATATCTAATATAAATAAATACAACAGTTTGTAAATCGCTCCAGCTCCCGTGCCCAAAATTAGATTATTTTAAATTAGTCAATTTACTTTTCAGCAACTGCCATAACCCTTAACTCTGTAAACCCTTATAAAACTCACTGAACGTTTTGTAATATATTTCATTGGGGTTGCTTAAAGCAGGCAACGCAAACGTAACGTGTCTTTCTACGTTCCGTTAGGTCGAGGTGTGAATTGTCCCCTGAGGGTAAAATCAACACTTTCGTTGGCTTATAAAAACATAATTGTGATGGATCAAAGTGATTTTGTTATTAAAATAATCGATAACCAAATGTTTATTTTATCTTGTAAGTGTTCGATTCTTAAGGGAAATGCTGCAGGGTATGGGAGAAGTTCTTCAGCATACCCTAAAGAACTGCGTGTAGATTGTACCAATTGTTTTTATAAGATTGCTTACACCAAAGTTAATCTTGATTGATGTTTTTAAACATAAAACTGTTATGTATTTCTTTTTAACCGACTTCCAAAAAAAGGAGGAGGTTATCAATTGGGTTATTTTTTAAATGGTTACTGTACAACCGATATGGAATTTTTTTTGTATGAAAGAGTATTCTTTCGTAGTGGTCCCATTTAAATTTGATGAAGATCCGATGAAGAACTTCGGTGATAGACAATGGAATTCCTCAATGACGAACAGTACGCATAATGTGATGATGTGATTAGGTTACGAACAGCGTCTTTAAAGGTCCAATGTTGTTTCAATAATGGCCACTAAAATAAAAAAATAAAAAAACACTTAACAAAAATAAAACCGACTTCAAAATACCGAAAAAAAAATACCATATAATAAAATTAACAGTTCCAGAAGTCGGTGCTAATCCACACTGAACCAAATTGAAGGCACCAACTTCTGAAACTGTTAATTAATAATAACTGTATTCTTTTATTTGGTTTTTTGAAGTCGGTTTTAATTTTGTTAAAATGTTTTTTATTCTGAACTGAGGACCCATTCCTTTCTCCATGATCCATGTTTTTCATGTACGAACTGTCAAGAGTCAAGACTGATGTAAAAAATGAACAAAAATTACAGACACAGTGTGTATGACCTCATATGGGCCACTGTTTGACCATACCATTGTATCATACAAAGCGTGCTCCCATTCCATGGTGTTTTATGTAATCCCATACAAAAGCTTGGTGAAAAGCCTCGGGTTGTGTTAATGTAATCTTGTAATGACTGGTGAGGCTATGGTCTTGGTAATGGCAGAAGCGGAGAAAGGCTTTGAAGGTAATTCTTTTTTAAGTGCTACTGGGATACCCAAGTCCTCATCGATGTCTCTAGATCCAATGCTGAAAATACTCCACCTCACGGATACTGACGGATATTGCTCGAAATTGCAGTAGCTCTAAGTTTTGAGGACGTCAAACGTCAGTTAGTTCTACAGAAATTTGACGTGCCATAGATCTATGTAGAGTGGTCGTGTTCTACTATCCAAATTATGGGCTAGGAAACATAAACAGATGAAGACACACGATGACACGTTTTTGGCTTACTGCGCATTGGGTTACGGGTTAGATTCCCGCAAGGAACAAATATTTGTATGGCCTACAGATAGATGTTAGAGATTATGTATTGTGAAGGCGACGGCCACGTCTATTGGGGGTGGCCAGTGATAGGACCAGTCTACTGAGTAAAGCTCCTATAATGCGTACCTTGCGTGTACTTAATGACGTAGCAGACAGCATAGATCTCTTTACTTGTTCTCTGAGTGAGTTCACAAAAATTATGTATGAGTTAGGTATGGTAAATATGGTAATTATGGCGACACTATTGAATTAGAAAATTCCTGTAATGATAGTAATGATGAGTTAATAAATAAATAAATATTCCGGGTCTAGGTGTTTGTGCACTTGAGATTTGTGTCTGTTAACGCATCCATGATACAGGAGCAATCCTAGTGTGGGGCAAAAAGGAAAAAAATAAAAATGATTTGTATGTGCTGTTCTGGGATTTATTCTAAGTTTAAGTCAAAGTTTTTTATTTCAAATAGACCAGATTTCAGGCACTTTTAAAACGTCAAAACTAGGTGCACGGTTCCAAAAGGTAGGTTCTATGGAGAAGAGCCAGCAAGAAACTCCATGAATACTCTTTTCAAAATAGTAATTCATGACAATTCCATTACAGTAGTGTGAGAAATAGAATGAGAATAATGCAGGTTAATGTAACAAATAAACTCACATAAAATATGCCTTTTAGGATTGCAATAGCAGTTAAGGGCTGACCAGTCCCGACCGTAAGCATGTAAATCCGGAATTATATCAATATCGCTCCTCTACAGCCACCTACAAAACCTCACCCTCAACTTCAGAACCCGAATCAGAGTAACAAACATAATTTTGCACTTAACAAACCACGTTACAATCGAATTCAAGCTTAACCCCTTACACTTAAGATCGATATCCCCCTTCAACCACACGAAAATGTGGAGCTTAATTTTCGTTAATTTTGGGAAATTATTTCTACACATAACTATACCAGTTTAGACCTTATTTTTTACAGCATTAGGTTCGAAATTGGTATTTCAGCCAATGTAAGCTAATTCGCCAGGGCAGAGACCTACATCTTATGTAACAGATGTTTTTCTGCAAGAATGTTTTGGTTTGGTCGCGTGTCATAGTACTCACAATAATAATCGATTGCTTGCTTGTATTCCGACTCATTGTTTTGTATTTATGAAAGGAAGATGTTTAAGATTTGTTAGAGGAAGATCTTTAAAGGGTGACTGAAGACGATTTATTGGTGGGTATAAAAACTGTGACGGGTAACAGAGACAATCGTATGGTTTCAAAATTGCACCACTTCGCTCCCTTAAAACGAGTCCAGTAAAACTGAGCTTCTCGACCCTGGGTCTTTATTGGCTGTAAAACTATTAGAAACGAAGAACACATCATAATATAGATCATAGTTAACGAAAGACACTCACACTCGTACGTTATGAGTCAAAGGATAATTTATATTAACTTCGATTGACTGGCTCGTTGGTCTAGTGGTCGCCAGCGCGACTGCTGAGCATGGGGTCCTGAGTTCGATCCCCAGGTCGGGTAAAGTGTTATTGGGTTTTTCCATTAGGAATTTCTTAGTAGCAGCCTGGGGTTTGGATTTATTATTATTATTATTTATTTATTTCAGGCATCAAGGCCCATATAAACACATACAATACAATATTAATATAACTTATAAATATTATAAATACATACACCATTATAATTATTAAAACTAACATACACGAATTGTCTGCGCCGTGTTACGCTGACTGGTGTCATGTAGCTGGCCACGAAACCGGCGGTACACAACACCCTCGGGCCAGAACTCTTCCTTGAGGAACTTGTCGAGGTGATGTGTCGGGACACGCACCACGAACGACTTATGCCCGGTTAATGACAATAGGCTCGCCCCCTATTACTGGCGAAACAAGGGTGTACTAAAACATCTCTGCCGAACCCTTCGGGGAATGTAAGGTGTGATGTTATGTTATGTGTATTCGATTGACGGACGTTACGGAAACCTGATAGTAAACTCCCAAACTCACACTTGGGGTAACTGATATACTTATCAAGTGGCTTACTGAATTTAACTGTCTTGACTTTAACATGAAATATAAGTGTCTTGAAACGGCAGATACACTATAAACATTTTTGAGTTTACGGGTTGAACCTAGTATTGTAGAATTGCTGACATAAGGCCAAAGCATTACTTGATTACTACTAACGTTTTTAACAGTTAAAAGTTAATTGATCGAAATATGTGGAAAGACTATTTACATCATGAGAAACATCTCCTGTAAAATTACTAAAAGTGTAATTATGCAATGGCATAATTACACTTTTAGTAATTTTACAGGCAATTTTTTAAATTTACAAGCCGCCAACAAATTCAGTAAGTCACTTGATAAGTATATCAGTTACCCCAAGTGTGAGTTTGGGAGTTTACTATCAGGTTTCCGTAACGTCCGTCAATCGAATACACATAACATAACATCACACCTTACATTCCCCGAAGGGTTCGGCAGAGGTGTTTTAGTACACCCTCGTTTCGCCAATAATAGGGGGCGAGCCTATTGTCATTAACCGGGCACAAATCCAGACTCCAGGCTGCTACTGAGAAATTCCTAATGGAAGAACCCAATAACACTTTACCCGACCTGGGGATCGAACCCAGGACCCCATGCTCAGCAGTCGCGCTGGCGACCACTAGACCAACGAGGCAGTCAATCGAGGTTAATATAAATTATCCTTTGACTCATAACGTACGAGTGTGAGTGTCGTTCGTTAACTATGATCTATATTATGATGTGTTCTTCGTTTCTAATAGTTTTACAGCCAATAAAGACCCAGGGTCGAGAACCTCAGTTTTACTGGACTCGTTTTAAGGGAGCGAAGTGGTCCAATTTTGCAACAATGGTTGCGCCAAAAACGGATCGTTTTGCTTACCAATGGCAGTATTTTTTATTGCTAAATTGGGCATAAAAACAGACTTATAAGCTAATTTTACTTGTGATAGCTACTAATGTATGGGAGGGTCTAATCTGCAAAGCTATGGGGTCTTTGTTTCATTATTGGTAAAGATACAAGAGTCTAAATATTTAACGTTCGGTAAAGCATAGGAATCGTCCATCAGTAATCACGCTGCAAACCCCTTAATTTCTTATTGCTTTTCATGTAGTTTATCTCTTGCATTATTACATTGTTCTCACATTACTCCAGTGAAAATTGTTATAAACCATTTTTTCAAAGAGTATCAATGGAGTATCTTACTGACATCCATATGATCTACTATTTGGAACCGTGCTGCTAGTGTTGACCTTTCAAGCAAAAAAAATCTGGTTTACTTGAAATAAATAAAAAGCCTTGAATTTGAATTCAGTCTACTGGCTTTTATAGCACTAATAAGAAGAGGGCCTTTGACAATAAAATTCCTAGTTACACCGTAAGAAAAATACCGACATAGCTACAAATCATTATATCTCATGACTGCTGGCTCCCGTTATCGACAATTTGTCGTATGTAGTCCACAATGACATTCCTGAGAAATGGCCGGTGGTTGGACACAATCACAGGCCGGCCACCGTGACGCTGATACACGTAATGCGCTATCGGTACTTGTTGAAGATAATTTTGATGTCCTGGACATCCTGAGTACCTACTTCGGAAATATCAATTCCTTATTATTTCTTGTTCTTGCAGAAGGGTTCAGGGCAGGTAGGTTCTCGCACCTCTGACTTTTTGAATTCATTTGTTGTTTGAATGCCAAGCTCCATCAGCTTATAAACAGCTACCTATCGAAATATAGTACTTATATTAAGGTCTAGTGGTTTTAATGGTCAGTCAAGATCCCCAGCAGCACACCTGGACTTTGTCATTCAAACATGTGTATGCACTAACTAATAACATCACGCCTGTATTCCCCGAAGGGTTGGGCATAGGTGTATAGTAATACTCTCATTTCGCCGTTATGTTTAAGTCCCATTTAATATGGGGCGAGCCTATTGTCATCAACCGGGCACAAATAAAAACTGTGGGTTGCTACTGAGGAATTCCACACGGAACAACTCAATAGCACTTTGCCCGATCTGGGAATCGAACCTCTCACGATCGGCAGTTGCGCTTGTGACCACTAGACCAACGAGGCAGAAAGATAAAAGCCTTAATATTAACCAGTAACGCTTAGTAAATTATAGGAATCGACCATAAAACGATAAAACTTATCGACGCTCGGCAGTGAAAACCTCGTTACTAAAAATTTCTTCAAAAGCGTTTTATTTGTTCTTTAGCTTGATAAACTCATCATACACGTACTAGTTCAACAAACTTTCAATTTAAATACTTCTAAGCTATCTATGATTTACGATGACAAACTTGTATTAACATTTGATCGGCCATTTTTTTTGCAGGAGACTTTTATTTCTACCTCTTTTAAAAATGTGTATTTTACACATACGTGGTTTTCACTGCCGACCGACATATACAATCAGTTTACCAAAACATGCTACCATTTCTAAAAAATCCTCAAAATATACCCCCTGAGGCGTTTTACGGTTTTACTAAATGATACAATATAAAAAATGGCGTCAAATCTAACAGTTTCGTATCGAGCCGCTCTATAATTTCGCTAAACTCTATCATTTTGTGTTTAACTGTAATTTGCCGCGCAAGATGGCGCTGCTTCCGTTTGTCTATGGCCTTTGATTTCCTGTTAGATGTCACCCTGTGTGGTTTATGTTTGATTTGATAAATGATGTTTTGGATTATGTCATTGGGTGTCGCTGTGTGTGGCTGTGAGGGATAGAAAGATTTAAAAATTAAAAATCATTTTTAACTCAAGCCAACTTATCTTAACTTTGAATGATAGAGAGCAATGATGAGATTAGACAAAGTTGCGGTTTAAAAGATAATGTAGTGACAAAAAGTGAAAGGAGTATGCTTAGTTGGTTTCGTCATGTTGAGAGAACGAGTGAACGGCGATTAACAAAAGGAATTTATAAGGAGGATGTCTATGGAAACGCCGGTAGAGGACGCCCTAGAAGGACAAACATCAACGTTATAGGTGATGTTCTTCACAAAGGTCAGGTGCGTAGTACTCTCAACCGGTGTGCGTGTATGACAAGATGTATGAATGTGGATGAAGCGAAAGGAGTATGTAAGGATCGTAGCATGTGGCGTTCTATAGTTTTTGCCTACCGCCATAGGAAAAAGGTGAGAGTTTATGAATGTAGTGCAATGCGTTCATAAGCAGACTCCAGACCCAAGTTGGATGAAGCAAGGAAAACCTGCTCAGGTGGAGATTTATAGACGATTCCAGCTTGGAGTATAAATGTGGTGCTGTTCCACAAACGATGGGACACCTGACATCATGCCCTGCGTGCCCTGATACCTGCACGTTACAGAAACTAATGGACGCTACTGATAACGATAAACTCGTAGCTAAGTTCTGGGGTGACTCAATTTAGATTGCCATCTACACGCTTATAAGACGAAGAAGCCCATTACTGTACTACTTGTAGGCCTCTTCTCAGCATGAGAAGGGTAAAGGCCTTGTGCTTTAGATGTTTAAAAACATGCCATATTTGTGGTATCACCACCGCTATTCGACAAAGAGGTCATTCAAAACCAAATTAATTAAAAGTGTACGTAATAAATATTATTATGTATTTTAATTTGTGTTTTTTCAAGCTATAGTTACCCTACCAGTACCAATAGAAATTTTTAATTTTCATTCAAAATTGTGTTATGCGAAATTTATAATCAATCAATATAATTAATTCATCTTCTTTTTCGTGTGGTTAGTGACATACCTGGTGTCAGAGTTTATGCCGCCCATGGACCTCTGTGTTGGTTTCACATGCCGTCGAGAAATATCTCTCAGGCATGCTGGTTTCCTCACGACGTTTTTCCTTCACCGTTTTTAAGCAAGTGATAATTATACAATACGCACATGAATCCGAAAAGTCAGAGGTGCGTGCCTTGGGTTCGAACTCGAAACCTATGACTTGGTAGTCCGACGGTCACACCACACTGCTAAAACCCAACAAATAATTAAATAAAGTGTTGTTTTTTTTAATTAAACGTTGCCCCACACTTGTATTTCCCCTGTATCGTGGGTGCTTTTACAGACATAAATCTGACATACACAAACACCCAGATCCGGAACAACTACTATAGGCCATACAAATATTTGTTCGTGCGGGAATCGAACCCGCGACCCGTAGCGCTAAGTCCATAGATTTTTTTGTTTATCACTCTTTAAGAAACGTTTTCGAGGCTCTCAAAAGTTTTTTGTAGTACAAACCAAAAACAAACCTTCACCTAATTTGATTAATTACATAATGTCTTCATCCAAAGTCAAATTGATTGGTTCCAATAAATAAAAGTTTAATATAAATATTCATAACCCTAAAACGGATAGGGGGCAGATTTGGCCCATTTATTTATTATGTTATAAATGTTATTGTTATGTTGTTATAAAATTATGCAAATGTTATCAATCAATGATTGTTAAGTTTGACCACACACCGAGTAAAAGGAACAGTTTTTTGTTAAATTATGTTGTTCTAGAGTTAAGTTTAAACTTCCGTTTATTATATCGTCGCTGTGCTTGCAAAACTCGCTGTTTTTTTTTTTAAATCTGTCTTAGATGCTATTTTTAACCGAATTCCAAAACAGGAGGAGGTTCTCAATTCGACTGTATGTTTTTTTTTGTTTTGTATGTTTGTTTCGCGATGTCTTTGCTAATTGTGAACCGATTTTAATGATTATTTTTTTGTTTGAAAGAGTATTCCTTCGAAGTGGTCCCATTTTTTAGTGAAGATCTGATGAAGAACCTCGGAGATAGACAATTTGAAGTCGATTTTATTTTGTTAAAAAGTTTTATTATATAATAGTTCTCAAGCCACGTGCACTTGTAAAATCTGTTTTTTAATAATTTATTTGGTTAAGAAGATAAAGAAGAAGAAATTATTAGAAAACGTATTTTACTGTTGCACGGGGCTTGAGAACTATTATAAAATAGCATCTAAGACAGATTTTCAAAAAAAACACAGCGGATTTTGGACGATATTGTAAAATATTTATTATATATGAACTGCCTCGTTAGTGTAGTAGTGGCAAGCGCGACTGTCGATCGTGAGGTCCTGGGTTCAATCCCCAAGTCGAGCAGTGTTATTGGGTTTTTCCGTGTGGAATTCCTCATAAGCAGCCCGGAGTTTGGATTTGTGACCGATTGATGGCAATAGGCTCGCCTCTTATTACATGGGACTTAAACATAACGGTGAAATGAGATGAGATGTAATGTTATGTTATTTATAATATTAAAAGTCAGGTGCATCAGGTCAGGTCAGGTCAGGTGATCTTGCTTTCTGATTTTGAGGTTCTGGATTACTATATGGAAAAAAAATATTTAAAAAAAGAACTGGTTTAAGAAAACTCCGATAAAAGATAAAGATTCGAATCGATAATTGAAGCATAATTATTATTATCAATCCCAATTATGTAATCTTCTTCTTAGCGTGTCGATGGCAATCTAAATTGAGTCAGCCCAGAACTTAGTTACGAGTTTAGCGTTATCAGTAGCGTCCATTAGTTCCTGTAACGTGCAGGTATCAGGGCACGCAAGACATGATGGCAGGTGTACTATCGTTTGTGGAACAGCACCACATTTACACTCCAAGCTGGAATCGTTTATGAATCTCCACCCGAGCAGGTTTTCCTTGCTTCGAGCTGGGTCCCGCGTCTGTTTAAAGATTTCCAGGTTAGCCAAGGCAACTCATGTCCAGATGGAAGATTTTCAGCAGGTGGGAAAAATGGGATGAACATTAAGTAAATACATAACATAGCATCATGCCTATATTCCCCGAAGGGTTGGGCAGAGGCGTATAATAGTAACACCCTCATTTCGCCGTTATGTTTTAAGTCCCATGTAATAGGGGGCGAGCCTATTGCTATCAATCGGGCACAAATTCAAACTCGGGGCTGCTACTGAGGAATTCCACACTAAAAAACCCAACACTTTGTTCGACCTGGGGACCGAACCCAGGAACTCGCGATCAGCAGTCGTGCTTGCCACCAATAGACCAATAAGACAGTGCAAATCAATTTAAGTTGAAGTTCGACTTATAACTTTACCATATATATAAATGGATATTACCGTTTGTCTGATCGTCATTAACTATTAAAATCAAATCGGAAGTGAACCCCGGAACGAAGGCACATCGCCTGTAACGGGACCAACCCTTGCCAACATATCCCGTTACTGATGGAATCTTTTTGTTACTTATTCTTTTTTTTGTTACTTTTTTTGTTAATAAAATTTTTCACAGTCAACTTGATTCGGTGTTCCGTTACGTTTGTTGTTTCGATTTGTTATTGTATACTGGTAAACAATGAAATAGGATATAAATAAAAAACAAATATACAATAACAATATTTAGTGTTAATTCCGCCAAACAGTTGATCAAGCCTGAATGAGTGGGTCGCGGAACTTCAAGTATACTCCACCAAGAAGAAGATAGTCTGCTTAGTTGTCGGCAATAAAATTGACAAGCATATCATTTAGGGACCCAAGGCAATATCAGCAAGCATATTGGGTCACCTTCGCGGCGACGCAACGAGTATTCCCAAGGAGGGTTGATGTCAGGCAGGCGGCCGGTCATAAAACAATAAGCCAAAACCTCTAACAACATGGATTTATGAAATACATGTTGTGCCGACCACACCTAGTGTGGGATAAGGGCAGGAAGAAGAAGAAGTTGATTAAGCCTGAAGGAAATCAAGGTTCATGCTTGATCAACTGTGTCAATATTGTTATTGTATATTTGTGTGTTATGGATTTCCGAAAAGTAACGCCTGATTTCATTATGTATGATATAAATGAAAAGTCAAGAAAAAAAATCCAGATTGTTTATTCTTAAAAGAAATATTCTACTTTTAAGTTCTCTTATTTCGGAAAACTAAAATAAAACGTAACAACACGCAAAAAGACGAAGAACTAACTGTGATTTTAGGTCAATTAATGTGATTTAATTTTATTTATCAAAAATAAACCATTCTTGAATGTACGGGTTAGAATATAAAACTTCCTCAGCGCACTCTGGGAAAAGACGCGTGTTGTAAGATTCAACGAAACCCAGCACGCTTGGTGGTAGGACCTATAGGTACGTACGGTCCGCCGGGCTAGCTATCACCACATTAAAGCTTACTTAGTTTACTGTGTTCCGTCGTGTGTATGTGAGAGCCAGAGAGGTATAAGGGAATCCCTCTCTGTTCCATGGATTCGTGTGTTCCATCTTAGACCTTGTCTGCGCTCACCATCGGGTGAGACTAGAGCCAAATGAGACCAAGTCAAGAATAAAATTATTATTGTAATCATTTAGAACCATGCTGGTTCTCCAGTGTGTCATTTAAATGGTTTAGCTATTTTACTACCAGACACTCGATTTAGGCCATTAAAAAAAAGAAACGCCTAAAACTGCGGTATGCAAGTTCCAGAAACCATCGTCTTAAGTACCTATATTGTTATTGATCATCCCGAATTAGTAAAACTAACAAAATTGTATGGTAACAAAAAAAATACAAGATAAAACTTGAATCGCAAAGAACATAAAATTTATACAGAACATAGGTACTTTTATTTTTACAAAATTCGCATTACATCTTAATCCTAATAAAATGATGATCATCAAAATAACTATTCAGATTAAGTAATTTTGTTTAAGTAACATAAAAAGACAAGGGTATGGTAGACCCGTAACATTTTTTATGGGTCGCGAAATCCGAGCCGCGGGAACGGGTTAATGATGTGTAAAATGATCGTTGGAAAAAAATCATGTTCTTGACCTCATAGGGCTTGGGAATTCTTGTAGTATATTTTTAATGGGGTAGGAACAAATCTAGTTGAATGGTAACCTAATATCAATTTGATATTTAGTAAAATTTATTTTTCGAGTATTTAAAAAAAAATGTCTTATTGTAAATCGCCGTTTATTTCTATTGTAAACGATATATATTTATAAATATATATATTTAAATATATTTTTTTATTTTCCAAAAAAGTTAGACAATAAACACTTACAAGAGCACTGTGCTTAGAGTGTAGAATTTTGTACAAGTAACAAGTAACAGTATGTAGTGTTTCGATGAACTCTGGTACCCAATGTAAGATTTAACTTGTGTTATGGGTACCAGCGCTCTCACATTAAGATTGGACGCAGAAGGTTACATTGCAGTAGGACGAACGCGGCTGTTGGTATTGTGGGGCATATTATAATATAAAGAAAATTAAAATAAAGTAAAATAAAATAAAACGGTCTCATAGTTTGTGTCTGTATATAATGCGTGTTAGTGATTGAAGGTTTATGTGTTCGTTTGTGTGGGTGTATGTGTGTGTGTGTGTGTGTGTGTGTGTGTGTGTGTGTGTGTGTGTGTGTGTGTGTGTGTGTGTGTGTGTGTGGGTGTGTGTGTGTGTGTGTGTGTGTGGGTTTGGGTGTGCGTGTGTGTGTGTGTGTGTGTATGCGTGTGTGCGCGTATTGGGGTGTGATCGTGTATGTGTCGAGATGAGTATCTGGCAGTGCCTATGTGTGTAATGATTATTTAGTATTAGCCATGAATTATATTATAGATACGATAATTTAATAAGATTCTCTGTCTCGTCATAATTTTGTGTTAGTAGCCATTTGTGAGTTCTTGCCTTACATTCCTGTCTACACAGAGGAAAAATATTACAATATTTATTGATTCTATTGTAAAGGTGACCTCCAATAACACGATAATGCCGCTGAGCGAGGGCCGTTCTAGGAACGTCAGTTTGGCATACTTTATAATTACGACGTGTCTTCACAGCACTCGCATTATATTGTAGAGAGGAATGCTTGAAGAGAATCGCTTGGAGAACATAGAGCTGTCTCACCGTGAGAACTTGACAGTCAGAATATAGAGAAGTAGTGGGGTATCTAAACGGTTTGAAGGTCATAACCTTCAGGACAGCTCTTTGTGCTCGTTCAAGTTGTAGAAGGTGGGTCTTGTGCGCCCCGCCCCAAACAGTAATACAATATGTGAGTAAGGATTGGCACAGGGCGTAATAAACAGTCTTGAGGGTGTTAGAATCAGAGGAGTGTCTCAATTTTTTAAATATGTAAATCAATTTACGAACGCGTGAAGTCAGGTTTTCAATATGGGGCTTCCAATTTAAGAGACTATCAATTTGGACCCCGAGATATTTAATGGTCGTGGATCGTGTTAGCATTGGACAGTTACATTGCGAGGTGGATGTCCCAGAAGAGCAAGTATGGGCCTTAAGGGCCCAGAAGAGCAAGTATGGGCCTTAAGTAGGTAGAGTGGAGGACAGTAGTGAAAAGGGCATATAGGAAGTTTTACTCAAGTTGATTGTCAGGAGGTTATTGGAAAGCCAGTTCATCACGGCTGTCAAGGCTGTTTCTGTGTGCACCACTGTCTGGGTCCAGTCGTTGCCATGCAAGAGTAACGCGGTGTCGTCCGCGTATGTAATAATGGAACAATTTGTAAGGGACAACTTGCATAGATTGTTTATGTAAATTAGGAATAGGGTTGGACCCAAAATTGAGCCTTGGGGTACACCAAAACTCAGTGGTTTACTGTCACTAATTAATTCATTTATTTTAACGCACTGAGTTCGATCGCAGAGGTAATCCTGAAAAATTTTAAGAGGGTGACCACGAATTCCTATAGCTTCCAGTTTGGATAGAAGGTGAGGAACAGACACAGCATCAAAAGCCTTAGACAGGTCTAGAAAAACAGCCAAGCACTTCATCCCACAATCCAATTTTGACACCACTTTATCCACCAATGAAGCAACAGCATCTTCAGTAGATTGACCTCTTCTGAAGCCATATTGGTTATCTGATAGGAGATTATATGCTTCCAAGAATTGCACTAAACGCCTGTTCAGTATTTTCTCTAGTATTTTAGAGATGGAAGGTAAAACTGATATGGGTCTATAGTTGTTAACACTGTGCCTGTCCCCGGCCTTAAAAATCGGATGAACAATGGCTTTTTTGAACACCTTAGGGAAGCAGCCTGTAGATATAGAGTTGTTACAGATGTGTGTTATTACAGGCAGTAGTACAGGAAGACAGGATTTTAAAAGTTTCGATGATATTCCATCCCAACCGACCGCTGCATCTGAACGTAGCCCCAGAATAAGCTCCTCTACCTCTTTTTCATCTGTAGGCAAAAGTACTAGGGAATTAGTTGGTTGAGTGTCGTGTTCAGATGAGGATGATCTGGAAGTGAATGAAAAGCGATGTCGAATAGTAGTGTGTAGTGTCGAATACGAGAAGTTTCACGTTTTCAAGACAAGCATATCATTTTGGGACCCAGTGCATAATATCAGCAAGCATATTGGGTCACCCGCGCGACAGCGCAATGAATATTCCCAAGGAGGGTTGATGTCAGGCAGGCGGCGGGTCATAAAACAATAAGCCAAAACCTCTAACAACATAAATACATGTTGTGCCGACCCCACCTAGTGTGGGATAAGGGCAGGAAGAAGAAGGAAGAAATCTAGTTGTGTTTGTGGTAATTGATGTTGACTTTATTAGTGTTGGTGATAATAAAATTATTTCTATGACGGCCTATTCTTCATCGATAGTTAAAAACACTTCTGCTGTTATTTCACGGTGTCAAAGAGGTGATTTTAATCATGATTGATACATCAAGTTAAATTTGCAGTACGGGAATGAAAAAATTCGCCAGTTTTCAAATTCATTCCTTTCCCACATCGCGGGCACATGTGCAGACTGATGCATGGAAAATTGTGTTTAATTATTTGGTAGCAAAGATCAAAATTGCCTTTTGCCTCCATATGACGTAGCAGTGCCATATAATGTCTTTGATTTGATTTAAGGGGTTTTGTTGTAAAAACCATTACATCAATCAAATCGATGATTAAATAGATTGACATTACTTGTCAGTGATAGCCTAGAGGTGTGATCGTCGGACTACCAAGACATAGGTCTCGAGTTCGAATCCAAGCACGCACCCTGACTTTTCGGATTCATGTGCGTGTTGTATAATTATCACTAGCTTATTAAGAAAACCGGCATGCCTGAGAGATATTTTTCGACAGCATGTGAAGCCAAGTCAGAGGCCAATGGGCGGCATGAACTCTGACACTAAGTTAGTCACTAACCACACGAAAAGAAGAAGGCTTGTCTGTCACCATGTCACCATAATGTCTTGTCAAAAAAAACTTGTATATTAATTTCTATAATGTTGGCAATACGTAGTCACTAAAATAATTCGTTTCTTGCACTGTGCAAGCAAAAATAGATCTTAAGGTGTATAACATTTTTATTTCCCTACTGTACAATCGAATGAACCTAAAAATAAACTATTTTCTCTTACTTAATACGACTACCTACGATATTTGGTAGGATAGCCTTTCGATAGGGATACATTCGCTACGTTGATCAATCGATATCGTAACCTTTCGATGTAGCGTAACATCGATTATGTGACCTTACGATTTACTTTTTTCGATGCGGCGACAATCGATGTATTGACTTTCGATATTACGTAGAGAGCCCGGTTAACTGACTACTATAGTCCGACCGGATAACTCAGTCCTCGCCCGCGACGTTACAGGGACGCGGGGGATGACGACTAAAAGATGATTTCCAACAAACGGCTTGCATCCGTCCGTATCCATTCCAATCCGATGCGATGCGAGCCGTTTGTTGGAAATCATCTTTTAGTCGTCATCCCCCGCGTCCCTGTAACGTCGCGGCGAGGACTGAGTTATCCGGTCGGACTATAGAGACTAACACCCATATTCTAAGATGTTCCTCCAAAACTTACTCGACTCATACCTACTCGACTCAGGACGGCCTCGAAAACACCTTCAAAATTGTATTCTTAGTCGCAATTTCGAGTGAACTTTGAGGTTCCTCGACTGAGAGGTCCTCAAATTAGTCAAGGTAGAGTGGATTCATTACGTCATAATTTGAAATATCTGCATCGCGCAAATAACGCCGTGATAAATAGTTGTAAGGATTATCGTAAGCATATTCGATAGTCTTCAAAATTCATTTTTGTTATATACGAACTTTGACACTTCGTTCCTTAAGGTAGGTTCCGAGGTACCTTGAGTTTGACAGATGATTCCTTACCACGACGGAGGAAAAATCTCGAGTCGGGACGTTTATGTCAACTATAACTACCGATGGTAGTGAGAAAGGCTGAGTCGAGGTGGAGTCGAGTCGAGTAAGTTTTGGAGAAACGTCTTAGAATATGGGTGTAAACCTTAGCTTACTAATTCTTAACTTCTATATTAATTCTGAAATCATCATGAAAGCAAAGCAAATAGCTAAGTTAACAAGCAACGAGTAGCTAGGTCAGTGAAGTGACTTGGTCGAAGGAGCTGTGATTTTGTCCGGGGGAGCGAGTTGTGAAAATGATTGGACCACACCGAGGTTACGGGATGGTACGACGACGTGGATGTAGGAATGGCAATAGCTGCTTGGATTCGGTATATTCGTTTACAACGGTACATTTTCTAAACTCTTGATATTTCTTATGATATAGTAGACAATCCAAGAAAACTCAAATTTAAGAATATTATGGTAATGGTGTGAGGCTCTTTTTTCCCAAGAAGAATATCGTCTATGTCTTCAAATTAATTGTTTTGCTTTGTTGCAACTTGTTATATAAAAATCAATGAATGCCTGCCTAGCGTTTTTCCAACTATGTTGGGGTCAGCTTCCAGTCGAACCAGATGCGGCTGAATACCAGTATTTTACACCGAGTGACTGCCATCAGACCTGCGCAACCCAGTTACTGGGAAATGCCGATATTCTAAAATTAGACCGGTTGTCAGACTTTCGGGCTTCTGACTGCCCGTAACGACTGTTATAGGTATTCGTATGACACTCGGGACCGGCTATTTAACGTGCTCTCCGAGGCACGGATGGGCCTCACTGATCGTGGCAAACGCAGCTTAACTTCGCAAATCGTATGATTCGCGCGGTTGGTAATTAGTCACGAGCTCCTCCTATAAAAATCAATGAATACTAGATTAAAATTAAAAAAACAGATAACGTCTTGGTTAAAGTTTCTAATCCTACATCTGTAATACGAAGGTTCTCTATATTTCTCTGCAGATTACTTTTTGACGACACGTTTGGTGCAGTGGCGGAGCCATCGGCTTCTGCGCTACGGGTCGTGGGTTCATGTCCCGCACGGAACAAATATTTGTATGGCCTACAGATAGTTGTTCCGGGTCTGGATGTTTATGAGTGTGAAGATTTGTGTCTGTAAACGCACCCAGGATACAGGAGAAATCCTGGTGTGGGGCAACATTAAAAAAAAAACAAAAAAATTGGTAGGTACCTACAAGGAAAATAAAACGACCGAGTTCTTATTAATTTTTAATTCTGGCGATCAATAAATACCGCATCCAAACTTTTTCACTTCCCTGCACTGACGGCCCACCAGCACGACAGTTTTGAATTTCACCCAGTGGGTGCATCTCGTGAAAAGTATCGCGGGTTCGGTTCCCGACCCGCTACGGTGTCGAGTGGTGACTGGTTCACTTTGCCCTGGTATACAATGAGGTTGATTATGAATTAAAATTTATGATCCAGGAGCACAAGATCAACTTTGTGTCAATATTGTTTTGCGAAAACGTCAAACGGCTTTGCGGCGCTAGGCGAAGGCGACGAGGTGAATTTGGCACCTGACGAACAAGACAAGCTACAAATAAATAAATAATTTGCTAGTGTGGTGTTTACTTTTTTATTTATTTTTATAACTTGCGAAATCCTCTTTGTTACCCTTCACCCTGGGGAAGACGGGAGGTTAGGTATGTCGTACTCTTACCGACTAAAACTACCACGGAGTTCCTTTGAACATGTGGGGTTACAGAATTCGCTTTTGCATATACCGCAACCCCGGCCGGTATAGGAGTACTATGTAGTATTTGTAAATGTGTTTTGGCTCATCTTAAAACTATTTTATACAGCTAGTGCGTTTATTTAGTTTTATTTCTTAGAACATTTTTTTTTAAATAATGAATGCTCTTGTAGCGATATGTGACTGTGGTGTGGGCGGCCTATGTTTTTTAGGAAACAGTACTCTGAATTCAAACGGAATGTTAGAGAACTGGCTTCCCTAAAAATCCCTTCCTTAAAATCCCTTTGTTTCATACACTAAATTAAAGAAAAATACAATGTCGTCATTAAGTACAGCATAATCCAGTTCTGCGTGTGTGTGTGATGTCGTCATATTATACCTATATACTATATACAACTATATCTATTGTACTCATTAATGTATCGTCATGTATCGATTAGTATTACATGAGATTCAAGACAGTTAACATCTTTTATTCCGTCACCTCACGTGTGGCAAAAAAAAAGAAAATTATTTCTCAAACTACATCTACATTAAAAAATCTGATGAGTTACATCTAGATTTGGTAAAAAGAAAACATAAATGTGGAGTGTACTATCAAAATAAACTACTCGCTGTCGTAACAAAAGTTTGAAACTAGTTTCAATATTTATACGATTCTTGATAATCATCATCAATATTCTTGCTCCACATTATGTTTCAACCATAAACCTTACTGAAAAACTTCAAATGGACACAATATTATTGGTTCAATTATAGCAATTGAGTTGTACCACCTTTGAAATATATTTACAAAACATTTAATAGTTACAAGGTTAACAACAGGCATTGTACCATAAAAATAGAGTCGCAGAGTCAAACGCTACCTACAATACACGCAGCGCCCGGGGGAGGAAATAATTAATGATGATTGGCCTTAAATTACCCTCTCGGGACCTCCAGCCATCCCTGTCGCACTCACACAGGCTATCCCGTCGAACCTTTTCGCACAAACAGGGAACCTATATAAGGCACACAGGTAAGCGCCCAAGGTAGACCCCTGCGGGACGCCGAATCGTTCGCACCTGTACTAACCGTGAGCAAAAATGACCGCCGAAACTTACGGACACCGTCTCGTCTACGAGAAAGACATGTTTGCGTCCGACGTGATGCTTGAATATTCGACTGAGGAGTGCTACTTATCTTGGCCGAGATCTCCTGATTCTGGAAGGTCTAGCTTGGAGCCTACACCGTCCATTGATGGCAGCATCAACCAAGATTCTTCGCATATCGCGTACAGAGGATTGTCGCGAGACGTTTTGGAAGACAGTGCTGAGGATAATGAAATTCTGGAGTCAGGGAAGAGGCGCGGAAGAGCGACCAGTGCCGCAGTGTTGAGGCGGAGACGATTGGCAGCAAATGCAAGAGAGAGGCGGAGGATGCAGAATTTGAATAAGGCGTTCGACAGACTTCGAGGTCACCTGCCATCTTTAGGCGCTGACCGTCAGCTCTCAAAGTACGAAACCCTGCAAATGGCCCAAACATATATATCAGCTCTTTACGAATTGCTACAGTAAGTTAAACCACATACCGCCGCTATTTGCCAAATTAGATTTAACTACAGGGATATTTATTATTTAAGTTTAAGTACCGTAATACTCGTTACCACTTAGTTTAATCTGCGTCAAGTTTTCCGAGTTCAAAATTAACTTTTAAAGTGTCGAGTTTCTGTATCGTGTTACATTAAAATCTTACGCTTATTTATTTTTATATTATATATTTTTTCTTGTAAGTTTTTTTTGCTTGTAAACATTTTTATAATGTGGAATGGTGATTTTGAAAATAGTTGATTGAGTTTCAGTGTCATTTTAAAATACAAATTACCATTAAATTATTTCAAAATTCTTATATTTGAGTTTTATAAGTAAAATAATAAAATTAAAATCCATGATTTTTGAGACATTCACTCACAATATTAGAATGTATAAAAATTTTAGACACCCTAGTTAGAACATCACCTAGATCTAAAATTAAACAATGTGTATGAGCCTAGATTTTAGTTTTAAGCACATCTCACCAGTGTAATCCGTCCTACCGATTTAGCCTTAGATATTAAGTTAGTTCGTCCTAGATTTCATCTTTGCCAA
Source organism: Amphipyra berbera (assembly GCA_910594945.2). NCBI lineage: Eukaryota > Metazoa > Arthropoda > Insecta > Lepidoptera > Noctuidae > Amphipyra > Amphipyra berbera. The sequence goes on along the minus strand of OU343128.1, from coordinate 13,650,399 downwards.
CAAAAGTATTATGTATTTCGCTCGTATTTTAGTCACTAAAAGTGTAAATTTTATTATTTATGGAAGTGACAAAACGCAGAAGTTTTTAATGTTTACATTTATTTTAGTAGAATAAGTGTGATAGGACATTATTGTGTCATTGCAAAGATAGTGAAACAACTAGATCCATTCAAAGTAAGTGAATCAAAGTGTTACTAATAAATTGTAAATAACATAAAATAACATCACGCCTTGCATTTCCCAGAAGGGATCTGCAGAGGTATTTAAGCAAACCCTCGTGTCGCCAGTTAAGTTTAAGTCCCATGTAACAGGGGGCGAGCCTATTGCCATTATCCGGGGACAAATCCAGACTCCGGGTTGCTACTGAGAAATTCCTAGTAGAAAAATCCAATAATATTTTGCCCGACTTGGGGATCAAACCCAGGACCCCATGCTCAGCAGTCGCGCTTGCGACCACTAGACCAACAAGGCAGCAAGTTGTAAATATTGTTACCAATTAATTCTATTTGTAATGTGACACTATTTTATATGTAGGTACTTTTTATAATTTCATGTCCGCAAAACATTTATTATCTTCTGCGTAAGTGTAAATTTGTCACTTTCCTAAGTGTATGTGTCAATACGAGAGCTTGAAACAGTATTATAATTGTTAATAACTAGATTGTAAATTGTTTACGTAATTCTAAGTAGCTTCGAAATGTTTTTTCATGTGTAAATATACGAATTATGTTTAAAAAAAATTTGTTGTTTTCCTTTGTCTACTCAAATAGTAAAATCTTAAAACACACACAAGACTTTAACACTTTTAGAAAGAAAGAAAATCAATTTATTCAGCACTAGCGACCCGCCCCGGCTTCGCACGGGTGCAATGTAGATAATAATGTGGGGCATATAAACCTTCCTCTTGAATCACTCTATCTATTGCTGAAAACTGCAGTAAAATCCGTTGCGTAGTTTAAAAGATCTAAGCGTACAGACAGCGGAAGCGACTTTGTTTTATACTATGTAAAGATGTTAATCAACTTTTTCACTAATATAATGCAAAAAGGTGTAACATTTTAAGAGCTCAAGAACAAAAGGGGTCACGTGTATACTTTTATTTTCAAAAATCGGGGTTCTTTTCCCGTTTGATCATCTTGCAAATGTTACTTTTTGATCAAAATGCGATTTGGAGATGGTATTTTCTCTTCCATACGGCACTTTTTGAACTAAACCTCTTCAGAAATCGACAAAATCCAAGGTTTTGAGTCCGATGGGGAAAAAAAGAAGCTTCGAGCCAAAAGTGTAAATGACACTTTTCTTCTGAGCTCCTCAGTTACCTAGAAAATAATTAACAAGCACCGTGCATAGCACTCCGTGTAAGTAAGAACAAAAAAACAAAAATGCGTCGCATCAAATATCAATTGCGTTTTCATATCAATTATGTCTTACGGGATATATTGAATAACTTGAAGGACTAAAAGTTTTCAACTGCTGATCTCTATTCAAAAATATACGTAATAGAGTACCTCCTCCTATTTTGAAGTCGGCTAAAAAATAGACTATATTATTGACATCGTCATATTATTTTCAACAAGTTAACATCCCTTGTAGAATCAGTCCCACAGAAATAATAATATCTTTGATCAGTCCATTACTGTCCCACTGCTGGGTACGGGTACCTACTTGCAAGACGAAATAGTTAACTAAAGACGCTGGAATCCAAACCTACTCAAAATATTTTCATTGATTATAAACATACATAAACTCACGCCTTTTTCCCATGGAGGTAGGCAGAAACTATAGAACGCCACATGCTACGACTCTTACATACCCCTTTCGCTTCATCCACATTCATACATCTTGTCATACACGCACGCCGGTTGAGAGTACTACGCACCTGACCTTTGTGAAGAACATCACCAATAACATCGATGTATGTCCTTCTAGGACGTCCTCTACCAGCGTATAAACATCCCAACATTTTTGGAGTTCTTGCTATAATTGATAAGGAGTGATATCCTAGCGGTTAAACGCTTGCCTTTCTTAAGGAGGGTCTGAGTTCGATTCCGGCCCGCACCTCTGACTTTTCGAATTCATGTGCGGATCAGAATTTGATTATCACTTGCGTTAATGGTGAAGGAAAAACACCGTGAGGTAACCTGCACACCTGAGAGGGCTCCATAAAGTTCTCGATGGTGTGTGTAGTCTGCCAAACCGCACCAGGCCAGCGTGGTGGACTAAGGCTTAAACCCTTCTCATTCTGAGAAGAGGCCCGTGACTACAATGAGACAGTAATGGGCTGATTATGTAATGTTATGTATTTCAAGTCAAACGCCTGTCAGTTCCATCTAACAACCGTTGTTAACTACATAATGTGTTCTGCCTAGCTTTTTCGCAACTATATTGGGGTCAGTTTCCAGCTTAACCCGATGCGGCTGAATACCAGTATTTTACACGGAGCGACTGCCATCAGACCTCCGCAACCCAGCTATAGTGCAATGCCGATATCTTAAGGTTAGACCGGTTGTCAGACTTTTGAATTTCTAACTACCCGTAACAACTGTCATAGGTATTCGCATGACACCCGGGACCGATTGTTTAGCGTGATTTTCGAGGCACGGAGGGGTCTCGATGTGTAATGGTGACCCATCCACGGACTGACCGCGGCAAGCGCAGTTTAGCCTCGCAAATAGTATGATCCGCGCGGTTGGTAATAAGCCACGTGATCCTAATTATACAAGGTTAGTCGGAAAGGGGGTACTAAGCCAAAAGGGTGTTAAATAATAATAATAATAAACATCATGACATCATCATCACATCATCATCAAACATCTCATGAGGCTCTCGTTGGGTGGCTGGATCAAGGGCCTGATACAGAAAGCAGTCCTCCTTGATACGGCGCGTATTGTGAGGAGGTTCCCGTCTCTGGAGCCCTAACTGCCGGTAGCCTGGACCCTGCTCCCGCTGCCGGTGGAACCCTATTTTTTATATTTTTAAATGTTTTTTTTTAAGATTTTTATTGAAATATTTAAAAATGTAACAAAATATGTGAAGAAATAAACGGAATAATAATAAATTTATTTATTCAGACAACAAAATGGTCCACGGGTTAGTATACAAAGGTTTAAAAAATAAGTTAGTGTAATTAAGGCTAAGTAAATGAAAAAATAGACAGTTGACACAAACGTCTCGTAAGTGCCTACAAGGAAAATCACCCACCACAGCAAACCACTCCTGTCTTACCAGTACCTGTACGAAGTGATTGACTATAGGCGAGTCAAATTTATCCACTAACATCATCATCATCATTAAAGTACCCATAATAAGGGATAACTTTTGTTCTACAACTTTCACCAAAACTCAATAGTTTAAGAGAAATAGCTTTTCAAAGATTTCGTAAAAAATATGCTCTAATCTATCTGTCCATAGCTATGATCAGCTGTTTTTACAATTTAGGTCATATTTGGGGTCACGGATTAGAAAATTAATTTTCTGAATTCATAACTGAAGCAGGTAGGTATTTTTTTTTTTTGAAAAAACTTAAAATAATAATCTTTTTGCATGCAAATAAAAATTGTCGAATTTTGAAATTTTAACACTTGCGTTAAAATAGTCATCAGTGATACTTTAGGTGGCCCGCGGCTTAGTACCCCCTTTCCGACTAATCTTGTATAAAGAACAATGAAGCTAATACGATTGCCCTAATAACTCACCTTTTTTTTTTTTTTTGTTTGCGCTGGGAAAAAATGCTATTACGCATACCCGCCCATTTGGGGGAATGGGGGGTTATGTGGGACTCCCCGGGCAAGCCCGGTATACCCACTAAAATAACCCAGCGGCATTCCCGCATCGTCTGACTGGAGGGGACTGGGAAACCGGCGTAGCCTTTACATCCAGTCCCCTCCGACGATCGCCCGCCTTCGCGGCAGGCCCCTCAAGTCCTCCCCAGGGGGGGAGGGTTGGGAATGTCCGGCGGAGGTGGTGTGGAGTGCAATGCGGGCGGAGGCACCCCCGTGCCTGTCGCCCGCCCAACACCACCAAGAGGAGGGAGAAGATGGCGTCTTCTCCGACCTCTTCTTCGCCTGCGGAGCGGCGCAGCGAGAGGGTCATCCTCACGCGCGCGCTCCGCCGCCTCCTTCTGCGAAATGACGTCCTCGCAGAAGGAGGCGACCGCAGCCCAAGCCTCCTCGCTCCCCAGCATGGAACGAACCACGCCGGGAAGCGAGAGGTCCTGGCCGATCTCCGCAATCAGACTGCGGCGCGGCTCAGACCAAGCCGAGCACACCTCCAGGGTGTGCTGCGCCGTGTCCTCCGCCGCGCCGCAGTCGTGGCACGCTGGGGCTTCCTCCCTCCCGATCCTGTGCAGGTGCGAGCCAAAGCAGCCATGCCCTGACAGCACCTGGACCAGACGGAAAGAGAGGAAACCGTGTGGCCGCTCGAGCCAGTCTCGCAGAACTGGACCGAGCGCGTCCAGCGTCCGACGGCCAAAGGTGGCGGTGGCGAGGTCGTCCGTCCAGTGGACGACGATGGCGTCCCTCGCCTCCCGCCGTACGGCCTCCCGCTCTTGAGCGACGGGGCGCTCTCCCAGCGCTTTCCGACGCGCCGTCCACTCGTACACTCTGGCGAGCACCCACGCCTCGAGCTCCCAAGGGGGGGCGCCGGCCAGAGCGCACGCCGCCGAAAAGCCCACCGAGCGGTATGCCCTCGCCACCCGCTGTGCAATGGCCCTTTGCGGCCTGCGGAGAGCGGTGGCATTCTCCCTCCTGCGAAGGGAGTCCGCCCAGATGGGGGCCCCGTAGAGGGCCATGCTCCGCAGGATGCCGGCATACAGACGCCGGCATCGTGCGCTGGGACCTCCCAGGTTGGGGAGGAGCCACGAGAGGGCGTCAGCGGCCCTCAGCAGGCGCGTCGACAGCCCGCTGAAGTGCGGGCCGAAGCGCCACCCGCTGGCCCTAATAACTCACCTGAACTGACCTCTTCAACTCCTAAGCATTATAATACAATTTTTTGCTCCCCATTGAAGATATAACTAGTCTATCAGGGGTGGCAGGCTCAGAGTGACAGGACAATCAGTCAAGACTCAGGGGTATGCAAATCAAGCAGATGTTTCAGAACCAACGTAACTTGACCTATGAAAAAGAAAAGTGCACACAATTTTGAACTCTATGCTGTTGAGATAGGGGTGTGTGGATGTGGATGGAAGGGATTTTGTAAGATTTGTTGGACTCCTGTGTCCGGTGACATTGTTTTTTAACAGAAATAGGGCAATGTTTGTCTATATGTACTGTAGTGTGAGTATGTAAGTGTATTGCTATTTCTTTCATTTTGTCGTAAATAAATTACTATAAAGAGTAGTACTAGGGCTAAAAAAATGCATGTCTAATGCCCGGTTCCTATATACAATAACGACCCGTTTTGCTTACCAATGGTAGCATTTTTTTAGAAATTATTTTATTTATTACTACCTGTGTCCTCACGGCATCGCCCGTAGCCCACGTTACTCAGTGATACTCAGCTTTCTAACGGCAAAATATTTTTTGAAATCGGTCCAGTAGTTTTTAAGTTTATTCGTTACATACAAAAATATAAAAATATAAATGTTTCCTCTTTATAATATTAGTATAGATATAGAATTATAGATTTTTTATAAAACGTTACCCCACACTAGGACTTCTCCTGTATCGTGGGTGCGTTTACAGACATCCGACCCGGAACAACTATCTGTAGGCCATACAAATATTTGTTCCGTGCGGCATCGAACCCACGACTCGTAGCGCAGAAGCCGATCGCTCAGCCGCTGCACCAAACGTCAATACACTCGTAAGCTAATTTTACCTGTGATAGCTACTTCCATATGGGAGGGTCTACTATACAAAGCTATGAGGTCTTTGCTTCATTATTGGTAAAGATACAAGAGACTGCATTTTAACCAATAACGCTCAGTAAGTTATAGAAATCGGCTATAAGACATGTAGACATGATGTATCTTCGAACATGTTTATTTTTTTTCAACTTCTTTGGACGACAATACATACAAACATAAACTCATGCCTTTTTCCCATGGTGGTAGGCAGAAACTATAGAACGCTACATGCTATGACCCTTACATACTCCTTTCGCTTCATCCACATTCATACATCTTGTCATACACTACGCACCTGTTCTTTGTGAAGAACATCGCCAATAACATCGATGTAGGACGTTTTCTACCGGCGTTTCCATTGACGTCCGCATTGGACGACAAATTTTCCATAAACTTTAACTAACCTTCAATACTCTCAATGCCGAATCTATTAATTTTTAGACAAAAACCAATTTTTCATCTACGTATTTTATTCAGAGATTTTATATAACACAACATCACGCCTATATTCCCCGAAGGGTTAGGCAAAAGTGTATAGTAACACCCTCATTTCGCTGTTATGTTTAAGTCCCATTTAATTGGGGGAGAGCCTATTGCCATCAACCGGACCCAAATCCAAACTCCGTGCTGCTACTAAGGAATTCCACACGGAAAAATTTAATAACACTGTCCGACCTGGGTATCGAACCCAGAACCTCACGATCAGCAGTCGCGCTTGCCATCAACCAACAAGGCAGTTTTTAATGTAGGTACTTATTTTTTAGGTATTTTTTTGACTTCCACTCTTTGGCGGTTCTTGTCAAAAATATGTAAACTTTGAGAAGTTAAAAACTTTTAGACTCCCAAAAAACGTTAAGTTATAACTATTTTTAATAACATACACCGGTATATAATTAATGTAACGAAACGTGTGAACGTAATAACGGGTTCCGTCCACTTTTTAACAGTCAACGTAACATCTTAATTCCACATGTCAAATGTCAAATTTGACAAGTGGGATCTGCGCAGGAGTGCAATGTCATGCGCGATTCTTTGCGAAGATCGTTGGGTGAATGATAAGCTATCATTATAAATGTCATTTATATTGTTAATTTGATGCCGATGAATTTTTTTGCATGAGAAACTGTTTTTAACTGACTTCCAAAAAGGAGGAGCTTCTCAATTCAAATGTATGTTTTTTTTTGTATGTTTGTTCCGCGATATCTTTGCTAATTGTGAACCGATTTTAATGATTATTTTTTTGTTTGAAATAATATTCTTTCGAAGTGGATAAGAATATTCTTTCCAAATTTAAATGGGAATTTAAATTTGGTGAAGATCTGATGAAGAACTTCGGAGATAGACAATATGAAGTCGGTTTTATATTTGTTAAAAAGTAATTATTATTAAGAAGTAGTTTTTTGGCATAGGAAACATGAATTGATTGAGGGGGTATGAGATTAAAAGCTATCCCTTTGAACTCTGAAAATAATGCCGTCTAAAAAAATCTAAATATTTTGTCAACAACTGCAATTAATTAAAAGGAATGCAAAGGAAGTCTTATCTTAGTTATCTTAGTTTGTACTAAAAGCCAGTCAATAATACAGCCTAATATCATAATTTAATCAGCTTATTTAAATTAAACAATTTACAGTAAAACAAAACTAAGAAGTCATCGGCAAACTTCGTGAAACCGATCTCTTCCGAACTGTGTACGACTTCAAGACCACGAATGTTCATTAGTACTGCAGTAAAAATGAACTTTACGCAAAAATTGAGCGACTGCCATCGGTTATTCAAGTTTGCCAATGCGACTTCTTAGATATGTCGTACTATAACTACTAGTAGGATTTATGTGTTATTGTCTATGCTTTACTGGTTTATAACTCCTGTGTCAAAATCTAGAATGGCGCGCGTAACTGTTTTCCCTTCCATCTCGAGTCAACTGCACAAACACAGCTCCAATGTATGATGAGTCAGTAAAGGCGTTTTAAAATATATTAAAATACTAAATGTATTCAACACTTCTTATAATAATCATCATAATCATATAATCAGTCCATTAGTGTGTCACTACCGGGCACGGGCCTCTTCTCAGAATAAGAAGGGTTTAGGCTTTAGTCTACCACGCTGGCTTGGTTTGGCGGAGCGCACACTACCTTACGATGTTTTCCTTCACAGTTACCGCAACTGATAATTAAATTCTGGTATACGATACCTATTAAGTGTAAAAAAAATATCAGAAGCTGAAGCGTCTTGTAATTTTAACCTACTTCGATCAAGTTAACTTAATCTCCCGTATTCTAGTTACAAAACTTTTAATCATTAATTTGTTATCAACATGACGCAATCAGTTTACAAAGCCTTGTACCATTAAAAAGAAAAAAACTTCAATGATCTTTGCTCAAAAAAAATAAAGCACACTCCCCTATTTGACAATACCAGCGCATGCGCGTCAACTCTATGAATGCAAACCACCTCATTGGCTGAACGTCGACCAATCAGAAAGCGGCTCATAGAGCACGATTTGAATTCAATTGTCGAATGTACATAGATTAAGTTGTTCTGTGGTTCTTTTTATGGTAGGTATAAAGACTATTTAGTTTCTTTTCATTATTTTTTGTTGGGTAAGATATCTTTTTGTTACTATGTTCACTATCCAATAATAATTGTGCAACTTATTGTGAACCATTCAAGTTTATTGTAAATTATTTTTAATATACCTATGTACCTAAAAAGTAAAGCAGTGATATCCTAGCGGTTGAACGCTTGCTTTTCTTAAGGAGGGTCTGAGTTCAATCCTGGCCCGCACCTCTGACTTTTCGAATTCATGCGCGGATCATAATTTGATTATCACTTGCGTTAACGGTGAAGGGAAAACATCGTGAGGAAACCTGCACACATGCAAGGGCTCCATAAAGTTCTCGATGGTGTGTGCAGTCTGCAAACCCGCACCAGCCCAGCGAGGTCTAAGGCCTAAACTCTTCTCATTCTGAGAAGAGGCCCAGCAGTGGGACAGTAATTGGCTGATTATGTACCTATATATGTAGTACCTTCTTCTTCTTCCTGCCCTTAACTCACACTAGGTGGTGTCGGCACAACATGTAGGTATTTCATAAATCCTTGTTGTTAGAGGTTTTGGCTTATTGTTTTATGACCGGCCGCCTGCCTGACATCAACCCTCATTGGGAATACTCGTTGCGCCGTCGCGCGGGTGACCCAATGTGCTTCCTGATATTATGCACTGGGTCCCAAAATGATATGCTTGTCAATCTTATTGCCGACAACTAAGTAGACTATGTTCTTCTTGGTGGAGTATACCTACTTGAAGTTTCTCAACCCACTCATTCAGTTTTGCTAGGGACTTCGGTTCTGACACATCGTAAACTAATATAGCACCGTGAGCGTCGCTGTAAAAACTTGATGTCAAGTAGTAGTTACTTAAACAGAATTAAAGCTAATATTATGTTCAAAAATTAAAACAATTATTATAATTCAATTATTATTATAAGCACTACAAATCCGCGGTTTTGTACTGCTTCGACTATGTTTGCTGAGGCGAGAACGGACGACTTTTTCGCGATCATAAGGAAGCGGAGCGCTTCACTATTAAGTCGCCTACGTAGCAGCTCGAACAGTCTCCTGAGGGTGTTGTCCGAGCGGTGGGACTTGTCCTTGATACAGAGGTGGATGCAGCTTCATGTTAGCGCCTCTCCTCGTATTTTTTGACATTATTGTGTTAATTGTGTATGTCAAATTTTTTGTAATTGATTGTGGGAATGTTTATTATTTTTAATTAGATTTAATGTTATCTGATTTATGGACTATATGTCTGAAATAAATAAATTATTATTTATTATTATTATAATTCGTTTTTTTAATACCAGTTTTGTACAGCCTTTGTACAGAACTGTAAACGCCAGAAATTCCTATTTTCGTTTTAACTCTCTCGTAGACGTACTAAACCAATTAGGAATCTTAAGCAAGATTTTCCGTACAAGAATAATAAAATGATTCAAATACACTGGCCTGCAAAAACAAGTATCACACTTTTAAAATTTCAATTTTTTCTAAACTATAGAAGTTAGAGATTTAAAATAAAAAACGTTTTATAGCAATTTTTATCAGCTTTCTTTGAAACTACAGTAACAAAGTTAAACTCTTTTTTGAGTCCTTTTTGTTTCGAAAATATATCTTGTGTATCTAAAAAGTTATTGCAATTTTAAAAGTGTGATACTTATTTTTGCAGGCCAGTATATGAGAATCTTGTCTGCATTAACAGCTCCATAATAATAATAGCACGTCATCATTTTCTCTCATCATAAATATTAAATTATTTCATCCCTTGCTATAATAACATGCATCCCTTTCATCTTTCTTTGACACCAAAATGTGTTAATTATTACTAAATTATAACTTTTGTTCTATAATGGGTAATATTTAGGGTTGTTCTATAATTATACTTTATCGCCTCACTCTATGATCAGCATCAAAAATAAGTACTTTGAAATGAGTTTTTTTAACTTTTTAAATAGAAACATTGATCACAGTAAAACATTTGAACACGAAAAAAATAAGAAAATTTTATATCAGACTGCTATGAGCATAACTCATACCTATTATCTGTGATAGCCTAATGGTGAGACCGTCGGACTGTCAAGTAATAGGTTTCGAGTTCGAACCTAAAGCACGCGGCTCTGACTTTTCGAATTCATGTGCGTATTGTATAATTATCACTTACTTAAAAAAAAAGCCCAAGTGCGCGTCAGACTGGCGCACGAAGGGTTCAGTATCTATAAAACGGCAATAAAATATGTCTGTTGTATAGGAGACCCCTTAAATATTTATATTATTCTGTTTTTTAGTATTTTTTGTTATAGCGGCAACAGAAATACATTATCTGTGAAAATTACAACTGTCTAACTATCCCGGTTCATGAGATACAGCCTGGTGACAGACGAACGGACGGACGGACAGCGGAGTCTTAGTAATAGGGTCCCGTTTTACCCTTTGGGTACGGAACCCTAAAAGCGGCGAAGGAAAACATGGTGAGGAAACCGGCATGCCTGAGAGATATTTCTCGACGGCATGTGAAGGCAAGTCAGAGGCCCATGGGTGGCTTAAACTGACACCAGGTTAGTCACTAACCGCACGAAAAAGAAAGAAAAGACGTAAAATAAATATTTGAGTGTGAGTATATATATACCTATATATATATATATTTAAAATATATATTGTGATTATACCTATTATTTAGTTGATTCCCGGTTTTTAGTAGGTTGCATATGTGTACGCTGCAAACTGCCCTTTATATTTTTTCTTAACTATTCTTTCCATCCAATGGTTGTCTGGAAGAAATTGCTTTAAGCGATAAGACCGCCATTTGTACTGTTAATTATGTGTATTCCTTGTTTTATTTCTTTTAGTGTGCAATAAAGTATATCTATCTATCTATCTATAAAGAAATCTACAAAATAATAATAATAATAATTTATTCAAATAAAAACGTTCATAAAAAGTGTACATTTAGCCAACAGTAAAAGATTTTCCATACAATTATAGTGCCTAAAAATAAACTAAAACTAAGATATTATTATTATTATAGGTGGAAGTAATGGTGGTTCGGAATTGCAACGTTAGATAGCGACCCGCCCGATCTAGGTTAATTTAAACCTGTGTTTCAGGCCATTACTATATAATGCAATTACTTTGGGACTGTAAAATTTAAAGTTAAACTATAACTACGAGAAAAAGCTTAATAGTACATTAATACCTAAAACTAAGCCTATGTAATTATAGAAAAGTAAACACTTACGAGGGGATTAAATATCATAATGCCAAAATTTCTAGAAGTTAAAGCTCCCCCCCCCGGTGGGTTCCCGCATTGTCGTTGCGGGGGGGCTTAGTAGCCGTGGCTTCGAGCCCCACGGTGAAGCGAAGAGGAACCCGAGGAGGGGCTGCTCGTCGGGGCTTGGGCCTGGAAGCCCTCGACGTAGCGGCCAAGTAGGTTGCGGTGTCGCCTGGGCGACATCGCAACTGAGGAGGGCCGCGATGTCTTATGGGAGGCATTGCGGCTGAAGGGTGGAGGCCGCGGCGGGAGAGTAGTGCCGGTATTACGGTGCGCCGTTCTCCCTACCTTCCGCGGCCTGACGGGGCCGTCACCGTCAGATGGCGGATGCGGTGGGGCCGCAGGGGGAGAGGAGTGTCGGTGTTTAGTTGGCCGCTCTCCCTGTCCACTGCGGCCGAAAAGTGGTAGGCGGCGGGGCCACTAACCTGACCCGTCGCAGGGGGACCAAGGGTGCCCAGAAACGGGGTAGTCTGGCGCCCATGTACTTGTTTGGGCCCCGGGGTGGTCACGGCGTACCATGTGTTCTGGTGCGCCGGTGATGTGGGGTGCCCCCCGCGCCTCTCAGGAGGTCGTGGGGTGGGGCCCTACAGTGGAGAGGTCCACCAGCAATTGGTGGACCAAGACCTGCCGGGGTTGCGGTGCATGCAATAGCGAATCCCGCGACCCCGGCCTTAGGTCAGAAGGAGGGACACCGTGGTGGTTTTAGCCGGTAAGAGTCCGGCACACCCCCCTGTCTTCCCCAGACGGGGGATAGTCCATGAGGATTTCCCCACGATAAAAAAAAAAAAAAGAAAAAAAGAAAGGAAGTTAAAGCTCAGAGTATAATAAAAAAGAGGTTATTTTGTTCTTATCATTACCAATCCTTTACCAGCGTAGCCTTTCACTCCATCGAGCGCGCGAACAAGGTAAACAACCACCATTCTCAACAATTTTATCAAAGTTTAAATCGAATCGAACATTAGCAAGTTCTCTAATTGCGAATTTTCACTTGCATTTAAAATAATACCGACAGGGTAATTGCAATGCATCCTGCCCGTCCGTCTGTGTGTCTGTACCATCGCGATTGAGTTCAATTTTCTTATCGCTTCTCGTAATTGTTCAGATCGATTTTGTTCCCTCAATTTATTTTGGAGTCGCTAATTCTTTAAACACATAGACACTGTAGAATGTATAGTGTTTAAGTTCGCACTTGTTTTTGCTTTGGTATGGAGCTGGATTCCAAGTAGTATAACATGGACATACACCCACAATTCTTTATTGATATGGGTAATCTTCTTGTTTTCGTGTGGTTAGTGATTAACCTGGTGTCAGAGTTTATGCCGCCCATGGGCCTATGACTTGGCTTCACATGCCGTCGAGAAATATCTCTCAGGCAAGTTTCCTCACAATGTTTTCCTTCACCTTTTTTAAGCAAGTGATAATTATACAGTACGCACATGAATCCAAAAAGTCAGAGGTGGTTGCCTTGGGTTCGGACTCGAGACCTATGACTTGGCAGTCCAACGGTCACACCACTGGGCTATCACTGCTATATATATTTTACGTTTAATCACTGTAAATAATGCTGGACGGTTGTCTTCTAGCATAAGCTAGTAAGTTAACTGAAACCAATTAACACTTACTTAAGAATTGAACTTGAATACCTTGTTAGTCTGGTGGTCGCAAGCGTGACTACTGAGCATGGGGACCTGGGTTCAATCCCCAGGTCGGTCAGTGTTATTTTTTTTTTTCCATTAGGAATTTCTCAGTAGCAGCGCGGTGTCTGGATTTATGCCCGGTTAATCAAGAGACTGCATTTATTGCTTATGGCAATAAGCTCGCCTCCTATTACATGGGGCTTAAACATAACTGGCGAAACGCGGGTATACTAAAAAAACATCTCTGCCGTACCCTTCGGGGAATACAAGGCGTGATGTTATGTTTATGTGTTATGTAAGAATTTAATAAAAAGATGGATTTCTACACCTCGTTGGAGTCAGAATCTAAGATCCTAAAGACAACAGATCCTCTACGAATTTTAGAGATGTAAAAAATAAACGTAGTAGAGATTAAAATTTAGAGACACACTTACTAGAGATTAATACCAACAGATCCGCTCTTAAAACTCTACAAATGATTAAAAAAGAAATAATGGTTTATAAGCAACACCCATTCGGTAGCCAAAATGATATATGATGAAGTTGTTAGAATTAATTCACGAAACGGAAGATAGGCGGGACTACAAACATCAATATTGTATGAATTAAAAAAGCTAAAGGAGTTTTTGTTGAAAAAGATAATATTTCGTAAACTGAATTAGTAAAAAATGAAGAAACTAAATTAGAAAGATTGAAAAGGTAAGACCTCTTAATTAAAGATGAATTATTTCTTATGGTATTGTTTGATGATGAATTAGACTTTTTTGTTATCTATAAAAGTAGATAGGTAGCTCTAATTGTACGGGCAGCGGTATTAAAATCAGATGCTGACTTTCAAGTCCTTAGTTACGTTAGCAAGATGACAAAAGTATCTACAGTCAGTATGGCCAATGTAGGCGATTTAGGCTACATAGGAACGAGAATAGGCGATGAAAAAATATGAACGGTCGCCTTTTAGGCTACTTCGAGGGCAAGTCATTTAAATCATCCACCTATGACCTTAACATACATATAACCTAAGACTGCCGACCCTGAATGTGATGTGTTTGCTGATGAATGGAAGAAAACAATGCGTGCTTGTCTGGTGTTCTGTGAGAGACAATATGCGAGGGTGTCCACTGTTAGATGCTAATTTATGTACGTTAGTTTGTGATGTGTTTAATTGATCACCATAACCATTTACTCAAATAATTATTAATAATTTTATCCACGAATTGTATATCTTTGAATTTAATTTTTGTATTGTATGTTATTTGAATGCTTATTTTATTTTAATATTTATAATTCTATGTTAATTAATGTAATTGGACCTGTGCCGTTTTAATTAACTATAAATAAATAAATAAGCCGAATCACAAATGAACGTAAAGTTTTTGATAAAAATGATAGCCATTAAGGTCTGTGGTATTAATAAAGAATGATGGCATAATATGAATATACCTACAAGGTTAGTCGGAAAGGGGGTACTAAGCCGCGGGCCACCTAAAGTATAACTTATGACTATTTTAAAGCAAGTGTTAAAATTTCAAAATTCGATAATTTTTATTTGCATGCAAAAAGATATGTAAATTTATTTTTTCAAAAATAAATCATACCTGCTTTAGTAATGAATTCAGATAATTATTTTTCTAATCCGTGACCCCAAATATGACCTAAATTGTAAAAACAGCTGATCATAGCTATGGACAGATAGATTTTAGCATATTTTTACGAAATATTTTGAAAAGCTATTTTTCTTAAACTATCGAGTTTTGGGGAAAGTTGTAGAACAAAAGTTATCCCTTATTATGGGTACTTTAACACCCTTTCGGCTTAGTACCCCCTTTCCGACTAACCTTGTATATACATAATTATGAATTGATAATCATAAAAAACATATTATTAACCTGGGTTAAGAATTAGGTCCAATTGTAATAGCGATAAACCAACTTGGCCACACGGGACTCAAAATCAGGGTTTCTCTTAAACAATCGGTGCAAATTATATTTTATTATGACGTTTTTATTATTGATAACAGACTAAAGATATATCACTTTCGCATCGCTATTAAAAAATTCAAACATTTTTTATTAAGACTTTCTTCACCTGTCAACGAAGTCCCTACAAATTACGACAACATTTATCTACGAAATGATCACCAAAGTTTTGCTTACAGTAATTTATCGCATATAAAACTAGTATAAAGATTATCTGGATACGAATCTCAATAGTAAAACAAATAACAAAACAAAAGGTAAAAACGAGACAGCGCTATACACGCAAATGAAACAGACATACATCTTCTTCCGGTTGCGTCGGCGCAGGTGACACAAAATTTATTCCGAATTTGAAAACCGAAATATATATTATATGGGATACAAACGGCTTTTTAAATATGGACATCCTTTATGTGGCGGCAACGCTTGACATTTTTATATTTGTCGTCGATTTTATAAAAAGGTATTTGATTTATGGTAAAATAATGGTGGCTCTCGGTGCGGGTGATGTCATAGATTCTTTTGTTTGACAGATATGATGCTGTGCTGAGATTTCTTTTTCTAACGCCTAAGGGAAGTTTCTGCCTATTTTCGTTTTTCAATAGGTAGATATTCATTAATCCCATTAGATGTTTTCTATGACATTAAATACTACGATATGGTCAAAGCTAAACCTAATTGCAGAGATGTCGTGAGAGACAAGTGGCAACATTTTGGAACAAAAAATTTCAGTAAACTTACTTCGAAGTTGGCGCCAAGCCAACGTCTCCATCAACGATTCCAGGATTTTTGTTACATCCAAAAAATATTGCTTTAATTATTTAATTAGTGATTCAATAGTTTTAGAGTTATAAGCAGTTATTAGTGGAGACGCTAGCTTGACGTCAACATATTGAAGGATTTCATTGTACCTATCACGGAAAGGTATAAAACTAACAATCTCTTCACCAAATTCAAAAAACTGACGAATTTGTTTAACAATACAATTTGTTGGTCTCTAAATAAATCAATGCTAAGTTATCGTGGGACGGTCGCACTTTCAACTTCACTGCAAACTCTCGTAAATCTAAACTCTGATATAGATATGAGATTATTGAAGTTTTTGTGGGAATAAGATACAGTGGTCCACCTTTGTTTTGCGGTTTTGATTTCGTGGACAGGTTTTGTGTTGGGTAAAAACTAAAAATATAAAATGTTTTGATAGGTGGTGTTATCTCATATAATAGATGATTTATGTTCTTACTTTCGAGGAAATCTAGCAATTATAATCTTTTTTGTTTATATAATTTTATAGATTTCAGTCAACTGCCTCATTGGTCTAGTGGTGGCAAGCGCGACTGCTGATCATGACGTCTTAGGTACTATCCCCAGGTCGGGCAGTGTTATTGGATTTTTCCGTGTGGAATTTCTCAGTAGGAGCACGGAGTTTGGATTTGTGTCCGGTTGATGCCAAAAACATAACGGCGAAATGAGGGCGTTATTGTACACCTCTGCCCTACTCTTCGGGGAATACAGGAGTGATGTTATGTTTATGTTGATTTCAGTTTCATTAGTCATTGATATCATTTTCTTACTTAAGTCCATTGTAATCAACATCGGCGAAATATTATGTTTGGTACTCAATAAATTACATGAAGCTATACTAGCGTATACAATTTGGCAATGATTTGAGATTTCTCTATACATTTTGAGCTCAATTGCTCTTGTTGCGACAAACGCAGTGACATCTCGAAGCGACCTCAAACATGTTTCAATGACAAACTCGTGTACGAACGCAATGATATACAATGACAAACCTGTAAACAGTTTTACTCTCTTTGTAACGCACTACAAGCAATCTGCACTTACCGCGGTCAGTCTGTGGATCGGTGACAGTCCGTTACACATCCAGACCCCTCCGTACCTCGGAGAGCAAGTTAAATAGTCGGTCCCGGGAGTCATACGAATACCTATGATACTTGTTACGGGAAGTCAGAAGCTCGAAAGTCTGAAACCAGTTTAACCTTAGGATATAGGCATTGCCCTGTAACTGGGTTGTTTGAGCCATCATCATCATAAGCTTCTTCATGCCCTTATCCCACACTAGGTAGGGTCGACACAACATGTATTTCGTAAATCCATGTTGTTAGAGGGTCTGGCTTATTGTTTTATGACCAGCCGCCTGCCTGACATCAACCCTGTCTGATAACAGTCGCTCCGTGTAAAATACTGGTATTCAGCCGCATCTGGTTAGACTGAAAGCTGACCCCGACATAGATGAAAAACATCTAGGCAGAACCATTTGTAACGCACTATCTTAGCTTTGGGACCAGCTCTTCTTAAAAAGCTTTGTCCACGTAATACTATAGCCGTCAAATATTCCCACTGCAATATCAATGTCGATAAAATTTATTACCAATATATCTATCCATTTTTTACTCTAAACGACATTTTAATCGTAGGTAGTCAAGAAATATCCCACAGAGCAAAGAGCTTCTTAAAAAACAAAATATCGACATATTTCATACTTCGATGATAGAAAATATATTAAAAAAACGTATTATTTAATACTAAATTAACATATTTATATCGTTTATATTAATTTCGTTACGGGTGACAAATTAAAACCACTTAAAATGATATAAAATGCAACCCTTCTTATTGGGAATTGAGTTTTTTTGGATAGAGAAAAAAATGTCCCTAGATAGAGAAAAAGTAGCTGATTTGAATTTTTGATGACGATATTATATTATATCGATTATTTATTATAGTATAATAATATTTTTTCTATAGTAGCCTGGGAATTTTAGAAAACCAGTGATCATCTGTTCATCAGCAGTGATAGCCTAGTGGTGTGACCGTCGGACTGCCAAGTCAAAGATCTCGAGTTCGAACCCAAGGCACGCACCTCTAACTTTTCGGATTCGTGTGCGTATCGTATAATTATCACTTGCTTAAAAACGGTGAAGGAAAACATCGTGAGGAAACCGGCGTGCCTGAGAGATATTTGTCGACGGCATGTGAAGCCAAGTCAGAGGCCTATGGGCAGCATAAACTCTGATACCAGGTTAGGCATTAACCACACGAAAAGATGAAGAGATCTTGGGTTACAGGCTATGAGAAGATCTGTATAAGACGTCGTCATGAAAGACGGACACACAATAGTAGCACAATTGTAGCTTAGCTGGTTAGACTGGAAGCTGACCCCAATAATTGGAAAAAGCCTAGGAGGAAGATTTATTTTCTATTCGGAAATTTCTTTGCATTACTGCTCTCAACGTCTGCGCAAAGGAAAATGAATAAAGAATACATCAAGATAATTTTACCCCTCGTCGAAATATTTTATAGCCCAACCATTTTAAAAAATAAAGCAAAAAATATGCAAAATTCAAACAAGAGTTAAATCAGATGCTTAAAAACTTCTCACGACATAAATTACATTGAAAAGAGCGTCCATCTTTATCCGGAAGTGGCGCAATTTGTCGAAGCTTACGCATCGAGACGACTTCCGGTGGGATGCGCCTGCGCCGCTGAAAATAAAACTGCTTGTACCCCTGTCAGCTCGTCGTGAAGGTATCCGGTTTTATTATGAGTTGAATTAAAGTGTTATTGTGATTTTTATCCAACTTGTGGTTAATTTATTTAGTGATTGGTGCGAGAAGATTTAACTGGGAGACCAGAAGATCTTCTTTTTTTCGTGTGGTTAGTGACTAATCTGGTGTCAGAGTTGATGCCACCCATGGGCCTCTGACTTGGCTTCACATGCCGTCGAGAAATATCGCTTAGACATGCCGGTTTCCTCGCGATGTTTTTCCTTTACCGTTTTTAAGCAAGTGATAATTATACAATACGCACATGAATCTGAAACGTCAGAGGTGCATGCCTTGTGTTCAAACTCGAGACCTATGACTTGGCAGTCCGACGGTCACACCACTAGGCTATCACTGCTGTTATCAATTGTAGTAAAATTCCAGGATTACTGACAAGAATCAGAAGGAGAACAAGAGTCATGAGTCATCAGATACCTGGGCCATAATATCCATTAACTGGGATATCCATTAACTCCACTTTTCTTGATCCCACGCTATTTCCTTTCACTTTTCAAGGAATTCATCCATTTCGTCTCGCCATCTTCTTCGTAGTCTGCCGTGACCCCGTCTTACCGTCTCTGGGCACCAGTTCTGTGCTCACTGTACATTCGGTATGCGGCAGACATGTCCTACCTAGTCCCAAAATTAAGTGTTAAAAATATAACCCTGCCTTTGCTGTCGCGCAGTCGAGTAAAAAGGACAAAATTAAATGTAGCTACTTTACTACTTCCCATCGTTCAGTCATCCCTTCATAGCGATTTTTTTTCCGATTTATGGGATTTCAAACTATTGCATGACACATGCTCAAGTTACTCATGAATGCTACTGTCGATCCATCTGACATAATCCCTAACGATTACCATTCCCCCAACTGTTATCCTCTTCCACAACTTGCGCCCGCGCAGGCTAACGAGCAGCTGATACATTGCATTGTTCTCCATCAAAAATAAAATAATTTTATAAGTTTATCTCAATGTAATTTGTACAAAATTTGACTTGTTAGCAATCCTAATAATCCTCATTGGGCAGCCATTAAGTAATTTGATATTAAGTTGAATTAAGTGGCAGCACTCACGCGCCGCTACTAATAAAGTCTATATGGAAAATGTGGGAGTGTCTGTATGTTCTTGCTTTTTATTTTCGTTTTTATCTCATGTTATGGAACTGTTTCTACTCTTATGGAAGGCGTGAACATGAAAACGAGCATATATAAGCGTTCTTGCTAGAAAATTATATTATATTTTTTCTTATGTATTACTTTCGTGGTAGAAGCCTTGCTGTTGCCAGTAATTGGAACAATTCGTAAATGGGCTGGCTTGATCAAACAAATACCATGCCATATGCAGATAAAATTCAAGATTATCTTTCCATTTTGATAGTGAAAAATATCATCATCACCAGAATCAGCCCATTACTGTCCCACTACTGGGCATGAGCCCAGAATGCATAGATTTTAGGCCTTAGTCCACCAGGCTGGCCCGATGCGGGTTCTAGACTACACACACCATCGATAACTTTTTGGAGTCATCTCAGGTGTGCAGGTTTCTTCACGATGTTCTTCTCTACCGTTAACGCAAGTGATAATCAAATTCAGATCCGCACATAAATTCGAAAATTTATCTACGAGTATATCAGACTTTCTTGCTTGGAAGGCAGAAGATCAACCACTAAGCTCTCCCTGAGTTAAAAATATACGATAATAAAAAACATTCGCGGGCGAACCCGCATCTCACAGCTAGTGAATCCTATTGTCCAGTTGCTCCGAATAAAGTTTGCACGATTTTGATTTGATTATAGATTGGGTGGTCCGCCTCGCAGATCCTTCGCGCGTGTCGCTAAAGGGAAGAGTTGGAGCAGATTACGTTGTTTATGTAAAGACTTTATAATTATATGATATTAGGATTTATATTAATAGTCCTAGCTTCTGCTAAATCATTCAAGAGTTAACCTTTTTTTGTAAGGACTAGTCTCTTTTTTCCAAGATTTGTCGGTACTAGAGACATTATGTATACCTATTGTTTTCTTGTTTCGATAAAATTGTCTTTATTGGCCGATTCCTATAATTTACGGAGCGTTATTGGTTAAAATTAAAGCTCTTGTATCTTTACCAGTAATGAAGCAAAGACCTCATAGCTTTACATAGTAGACCCTCCCATATGGAAGTAGCTATCACAGGTAAAATTAGCTTACGAGTCTATTTATATGCCCAGTTTGGTAATAAAATACGCTACCATTGGTAAACAAAACCATTCGTTTTTGTTTATATGAACCGGGTATAAGAAGACACTACAATGACCATTCTAATACGACGCTTCCGTTCAATAACTTGACTGGCAATATTAAGTAAGTACTAAATGAAAAGATAACCATATCAATTAGGTATGATAAAACTATCAGCCCTGTAATGTAGGTACCTACATTAAAGCCATTTAGGTACTAGGAGACAAAGGTCGCGGGGTATTTGTCGCCTGACGTTATGTAACGTCGACAGACAATGCTCGACGTCGCTAGACATATTTTCGCAACATGTTCATGCTATGACTAGTTTTTTTTTGTTGAGGCTTTATTTCGCCCTTTAGCGACTATGCAAGCCTCATTATACGTCTTATATTATTAAATACTAAAGAATAAAATTAAATATAAAAAATCACATACATCAGGGAACACAATTTCACCATCACGGACTCCCACAACAGAGAAATCAGTGACACTCCCCTAAGACTAGTTGCACGATGTTGCCATTGTTGCCAGATATGTCAACATCCGACAACTACAGCTAGATTCGTCCCCTAATGAGTACGCGATTTTACACAAAGATGTCAAAATTCAAATATTTGCTCAGAACATAGCGCATAACTTCACGCCTGTATTCCGCGAAGGCTTGGGCAGAGGTGTATAACACCCTCATTTCGCCATTATGTTTAAGTCCCATGTAATAGGGGGCGAGCCTTTTGCCATCAACCGGCCACAAATCCAAACTCTGATTTAGTACTGAGGAATTCCATACAGAAAAACCCAATGACAATGAACAAACCTGGGGATCGAACCCAGGACCTCATGATCACCTCTGCTATAACTGCTGTGTGGCTACTAAATAGTAAGCCTGCACGCGTTTGCAACTGCGCTCTATAACCGTCGCCCGCGGCGCCGCCTGCCAACCGCCGTGCACTTTTGCTACCAATCTTATATACAAGGTTAGTCGGAAAGGGGGTACTAAGCCGCGGGCTACCTAAAGTATCACTGATGACTATTTTAAAGCATATGTAAAAATTTAAAAATTCATTAAGTTTTATTTGCATGCAAAAAAATTTTTTTTTAGTTTTTCCCAAAAAAAATCGTACCTGCTTTAGTTATGAATTCAGAAAATTAATTTTCTAATCCGTGACCCCAAATATTACCTTAATTGTAAAAACAGCTGATCATAGCTATGGACAGATAGATTTTAGCATATTTTTTACGAAATCTTTGAAAAGCTATTTCTCTTAAACTATCGAGTTTTGAGGAAAGTTGTAGAACAAAAGTTATCCCTTATTATAGGTACTTTAACACCCTTTCGGCTTAGTACCCCCTTTCCGACTAACCTTGTATATATCATTAGAATTACTGACTCATACTGATTCGAAGTTTACTAAGCAGTACCATCATAGCTATTAATTTACTTTTCAGACGAACAAGAAGTGATGATTATCATTCGGTCAATAATCTCTAAGCTAGGCAGATGGGAAGAGGGGCCCGAAGCTTACATCGAGACCCCTCCGTGCATCGGAGAGCATGTTAAACAGTCGATCCTGGGTGTCATACGAATACCTAAGACAGTCGTTACGGTAAGTCAGAAGCCCGAAAGTTGGACAACGGGTTTTACCATAGGATATCGGCATTGCCCAGCAAATAGGTTCCGGAGGTCTGACGGCAGTCGCTCCGTGTAAAATACTGGTATTATATACAGCCAAGGCAGCATATTCGGTTCGGCAAATTCTATTGAACAATAAATCCCATCTGATGAAACTTGCCGACCTGACTCTGTGTATAGCAATCCTTAAAGCAATTTTCCGTACTAAATAGAAAGACAATACTTCATACATATAACATCACGCCGTATATTCCCCATAGGGTTCGGCAGAGGTGTTTCTAATACACACTCGTTTCGCCAGTTATGTTTAAGTCCCATGTAATAAGGGGCGAGCCTATTGCAATTAAACGGGCACAAATCCAAACTCCGGGCTGCTACTGAGAAATTCCTAATGGCGAAACCCAATAATACTACCCAACCTGGGAATCGAACCCAAGACCCCATGCTCAGCAGTCGCGCTTGCGACCAACAAAGCAGTCAGACATTACTTCTATTGGGCTTATTTTAAACTATCTCCTAAGTAGGTTAATGAAAATGGCTGTAAGCTAATATTCCCTCAGATCATATTGTAGCTGTCTCAACGGGGTGATATGATAATGACCACAGATACAAGTAAAAGGTTTATTACCGCTATCACTCATGAAAACGTTTTTAACATGGCCGGCGACAAAGAGGCACCGTTTGTTCAACCGCAAGAACTTTCTCGAGACCCTAATATATGTAATATTGTAACATAGTGTATAATTTCCAATACCATTGTATGGGTCTTCCTGGGTGAAAAGTCCTCTCTCTTCCTGAATGAGAACTTTAAATTAAAAGTACAGTAGGGAAACGAAAATGTTATACACCCTAACGTCTAATTATGCGTGCACAGTGCAAGAGACAGCCTATTTACCGATTACGTATTGCCAACATTATAGAAATGAAAATACAAGTATTTTTGATAGGCTATTAAAAATTATAACGGTGACATAATGAAAACTACCCACCACTAGTAATGTCAATTTATTTAATCATCGAATTGATTGATTTAATGGTTTTTATAACAGAACTCCTTAAATCAAATCAAAGACGTTATATGGCACTACTACTTCATATGTAGGCAAAAGGCAATTTTGATCTTTGCTACCAAATAATTAAACAGAATTTGCCATGCATTGGTCTGTTCCGTTCAATAGTTTGAAAAGGTACCTAACATGTGCCCGCGATGTGGGAAAGGAATGAATTTGAAAACTGACGAACCTATTTATTCTCCTACTGTACATTGTATGCACTAAAGTATGTGCTAATTTTTTTTTTGGGGTTATCTTTGAAATGTTATTTTGATTTTCAAAATAAATCCATTGGGGAAATATAAACATTAAAATCAAGTGTCCTACATGGGTGGGCTACAAATGTGAATTATCATCTCTTCTCCACCAAATCAAGGGAGCTACTTATTATGGTTCGGCTAAATACACCACGCCATAAAATATCTTCTCTCTTGCGATCAAGGAATATTATCAGGTAGTGCAGGGATGGCGAACCTAACATTTGATATTTCTAATTCATGTCCGAATTATATTATCACTTGCGGTAACGGTGAAGGAAAACATCGTGAGGCAACCTGCACACCTGAGAGGGCTCCAAAAAGTTCTCGATGGTGTGTCTAGTCTGTGAACTCACACCAAGCCTAAGTCCGACTTAGGCCTGAACCTTTCTCATTACGAGAAGAGGCCCGTGCTAGCAGTGAGACAATAATGGGCTTGCTTATGCTAAAACACTCTAATTAAGACGGAAGTGAACACAAAAGAAATGTATGGATACCGTAAGGCGCCCGTCATTCTACCCATGCCACAATAAGCGAAATAAGCGAACATTTTAATATATTCCCAGTACAAAACCCATCCAAAAACACTTAAATGGATGCAAATTAGATCTCCTGAATGAACTTTAAGAAGAAATTGGTGTACAAATAAAATAAAAAAAACATTCAGTGCAACCGCAATCGATTTGTAACCGAGCAACCGAGAGCAACCGTGGTGAGATAGCCAGGGTTGTCATTAACCTTTGTTTGGCTAAACACCGGCTAAACTTGAAAGGTGTGTGTTACGTCTGCGACTGACTGAGATGTTTGTAATTTAGGTAATGAAAATATAGCGTTTTATTTTTGATGAAGTGTATGCAAGAATCATTTTCTTAAATACACGTTATGGATTACTTAGATTCACCATATTATGGTGAATCTAAAGTTTATTAGATGCTAGCGACCCGCCCCGGCTTCGCACGGGTGCAATGTAGATACTAATGTGGGGCATATAAACCTTCCTCTTGAATCACTCTTTCTATTGCTGAAAACTGCATTAACATCTGTTGCGTAGTTTAAAAGATCTAAGCGTACAGACGGCGGGAGCGACTTTGTTTTATACTATGTAAAGATATTTCATAAAAACCTTTATGCATAGTGAACTTATACCCTATTCAAGGAACGAACAAATAAAATGTAAACAACATTTGACTACTCTTAATAGAGATATTTCTGTAAAATATTTCACAACATTAATTTCTAACAAAAATAAATTGTGTGATGCTAATCTATTTTAAACACTTCTTATTCAAGTAAGTTTCGAATTTTTCATCGATTTTACAGAAAATATCTCTATTAAGAGTAGTCAAATGTTGCTTACATTTTATTTTTTCGTTCCTTGAATAGGGTATAGTGACATATACCAGCCTATAGTGTCTTTTTTTTGTATTTTATCTGGAAAATGTTTACTTTCGTATCTATTATATTATACAGGGATACTAAGTTACCTGTATTACTAATGTTTTATCATTATTCCATACATTGCTGAAGCTGATGCACTGTTTTTGAATTTAAACCTAGAAAATGAATAGCTGTTGATCATTTATTTTATTATGTGCCCTCGTTGGTCTATTGGTGGCAAGCGCGGCTGCTGATCGTGAGGTCCTGGGTTCGATCCCCAGTTCTGGTAAAGTGTTATTGGGTTTTTTCGAGTGGAATTTCTCAGTAGCAACCCGGAGCTTAGATTTGTGCCCGGTTGTTGCCAATAGACTCGCCCCCTATTACATGGTACTTATACATAACGGCGAAATGAAGGTGTTACTATACACCTCTGCCCAACCCTTCGGGGAATACAGGCATGATGCTATGTTATGTTAATTAGTTAAAAATATAATGAACTCAACACTTCTGATACTATACTGGGCAATGTTCGAAACTTATAATACAAAAAAATATTATGGCAAAATCTCGTGATTTTGCATTAAGTTTACAGTTTAAATCACAAAGCGAAGTACCTACTAGTAGCTTGATTACAATTGCTTTTATGTACGAAGGTGGGACTTGTGTACTGCCTAGCCTTCTTTCCAACTATGTTGGAATCAGCTTCCAGGCTAACCAGATGCGGCTGAATACCAGTATTTTACACGGAACGACTGCCATCAGACCTCCGCAACCCAGTTACTGGGCAATGCCGATATCCTAAGGTTAGACCGGTTATCAGACTTTCGGGCTTCCGACTTCCCGTAACGACTGTCATAGGTATTCGTATGACACACGAGACCAACGGTTTACTTGTGTAAAAAATACTTTTTCTTTCATTTCATGTTACATGAAACTTTCACTTCATTAAAATAAAAACAAAAAAAAAATACGTTACAAAGATTGTAGGTTAAGTAGATAAGTACAAATCCTAATCGGTGGATCTGCCCAGGTGTGGACAACAGTGGGCATGGACGAGCGAGCGGAACAGCACCTGCGCGTCGCCCTGTGACACGAGCCAAAGTAGTGATGGGACAGGTAGTATCGATGATTTTGCTTAACGATTTTTTTTATAACGTATACATTTTAAATAGATAGTTTAATTATGTATTTAATATGTATACTCTAAGAAAAATAACTATGTTTATTTTCTTAAAAACATACTTTGAATCTCTCTACTGTAAAGTAGGTATATTGGCGCTTTAGTCTTTACATTTCCACTGACGATATGATTTTAAAAAAATCGTCACTTTTCAAGCTAAATTGTGATGTAGATAATTTCAAATGTTAATATAATATTTCCATGTATTTTTGATAATTCGTAGATAAAGTAGGTAGGACTCACATTTATTGGTAATAAAAAAATATACGTCTAAACGAAGAATGCCAATGAAACTCTATAAAACTGTTTTTAGAGAGGAGCTATCAAAATAATGTTAAATGAAGTACATTATGTATGACGACACGTTTGGTGCAGTGGCTGAGCGATCGGCTTCTGCGCTACGGGTTGTGGGTTCGATTCCCGCACGGAACAAATATTTGTATGGCCTACAGATAGTTGTTCCGGGTCTGGATGTTTGTGCGTGTGAAGGTTTGTGTTTGTAAACGCACCCACGATACAGGAGAAATCCTAGTGTGGGGCAACGTTTTGTTTAAAAATATATAAATATAAATATTTATGAAGTAAATCTCTACATTTATCTAAGTAGATAAACGTAGAGATTTACGTTTCTAATTAAATGAACAAAACTCAGTTAATTATACTTGTTTATTGAGTTAAAATATCATCTTTTTACTTATACATCGATACAAAACTAGTCACATCTCTACCTCACCCTCCGATGGTTAGGGAAGATACCCCGTACTTGCGCGTACGCAGGGCGCGTGCCACCTTTTTGCTTCATATTGACTTGCATCACTTTACAACCGACACTACCCCACCAAATTCAAAGTAAAAACAACTCTATAGAATTGATTTTAAGTCTTATTTCCTTTTGAAGTTGGTGGTTAAGATATTGTTCATGAAAAATCAACCTTAGCGGTTTTATGAAAAGGGTGATTTTTGCTTGCTGGTGAAATATAGGGTGTTTTTTTAACAAACGCGAATAAAATAATTGTAGCAGGAATACACAGTAATGTTTTGTTAATTTGAATACGAAGGGTTTTTTATTTTGAAGAGGGGTGCAGCGCACGCGCCGATAAGAAGTTAATTATTTAGAACTAATTCGTGGCACCGGAGGAATTCCGTTGTTTTTGAATATTGAAATTAGAACGTTTGACTTTTTAAAGAGGTTTTGGAATATTTTTTTTCGGTTTATAGCTTTTTTTTTCTTAAGAATAAGAATAACTCTATTGGTCCTTTGTTACAAAATAAATTTCGAAAATAATATTATCGTATCCTTACTGGAACTAGAATATTTAACATAGATATTTAAATAGTGGTCCAAAAACTAGGCAGCGCCTGTATCTTGGGGGCCTGAATTGTGTTATTTTAGTTTTGTACTGTTCTTCATACTAATTTTGTCACACATCTGCATAGGTTTACATAACATCACGCCTGTATTCCCCGAAGGGTTGGGCAGAGGTGTATAGTAACACCCTTATTTCGCTGTTATGTTTAAATCCCATGTAATAGAGGGCGAGCCTATTGTCATCAACTGGGCCCAAATCTAAACTCCGGCCTGCTACTGAGAAATTCCACACGGAAAAACCCAATAAGACTTTGCCCGACCTGGGGATCGAACCTAAGACGTCACGATCAGCAGTCGCGCTTGCCACCACTAGACCAACGAGGCAATTAGTAACGAGGTTTAGTACTACGAAATAAGTCGTGCGCCTTCGGCAATCTTCGTGTTTCCGAATTAATACAAATTATTTATCCATCATGATCCGAAAACACATGCGTAAGAGTTTTAATGTTGTTTAAAAAAAACTATGCTTTATAAATACCTGTCATATTTGTTAGCAGTGATAGCCTAGTGGTGTGACCGTAGGACTACCAAGTCATAGGGCTCGAGTTCGAACCCAATGCACGTACTTCTGATTTTTCAGATTCATGTGCGTATTGTATAATTATCACTTACTTAAAAACGGTGAAGGAAAACGTCGTGAGGAAACCGGCATGCCTGAGAGATATTTCTCGACGGCATGTGAAGCCAAGTCAGAGGCCCATGGGCGGCATAAACTCTGACACCAGGTTAGTCACTAACCACACGAAAAGATGTCATATATTTTGTACTAGCGGCCCGTCGCGCCTTCGCACGGGTGGAAATTTTTCCCGTTTTTGCAACGTTTTTGATTTATGCTCCGCTCCTATTGGTCGTAGCGTGATGTTATATAGCCTATAACCTTCCTCGACAAATGGACTATCCAACACAAAAATATTTTTTCAATTCCAACCAGTAGCTCCTGAGATTAGCGCGTTCAAACAAACAAACTCTTCAGCTTTATAATATTAGTATAGACTATTCACTATCTACTACATAATTAATTTCAAATGAACCATACCAACAATTGATGAGCCTTGAACAGCAAGGATAATTTATAGCCAATTGAAGGGATGACACCCCCATCTAGTTGAGCCACGAGCCCACGGGCAATGAGCCGGAAATTATGTGGACACACCCTTAGCGCGGCTAATAACTATGACGTGCTGAAATATGTGAATTTATGTAAGTACTTATGTATTGTCGGGTTTCTATATGGGGTAAGTAGACTGCCTTGTTGGTCTAGTGGTCGCAAGCCCGACTGCTGATCGTGAGGTCCTGGGTTCGATCCCCAGGTCGGACAATGTTTTATTGGGTTTTTCCATCAGGAATTTCTCAGCTGCAGCCCGGAGTCTGCATTTGTGCCCGGTTGATGGCAATAAGCTCGCCCCCTAGTACATGGGACTTAAACATAACTGGCGAAACGAGGGTGTACCTACTAAAACACCTCTGCCGAACCCTTCGGGGAATACAAGGCGTGATGATGTTATGTAAGTAGACATGATGGTCGTGTTGTATGTAGTTTTAATGTTGAATTGTGGGATACTTATAAATACTTGCAGATGGCAGTGGAAACGCTTGTAGACGACGCCCTAGAAGGAGCATACATCGATGTTATTGGTGATGTTCTTCACAAAGAACAGGTGGGTAGTACTCTCAAGCGTGCGTGTATGACAAGATGTATGAATGTGGATGAAGCGAAAGGAATACCCATGTGGCGTTCTATAGTTTCTGCCTACCCCCATGAGTAAAGGCGTGAGTTTATGTATGTATGTTATAAGTACACACGATGACATCAAGCTATAATTTTCCAGTATAAGCTGACCTCTTATTGTACGGAATTTTTCTATAATGAGAGGCCAGCTTATACTGGATATATTGTTTAGCTTGATATATCCTTACTATCCTTACTAATATTATAAATGCGAAAGTTTGTATGTATGGATGTGTGGATGTATGTATGTATGGATGTTTGTTACTCTTTCACGCAAAAACGGCAGAACGGATTTGAATGAGATTTGGCACACAGATAGACTATGCCCTGGATTAACACATAGGATAATTTTTATCCGGGTACATCAAGTGGTTCCCCTAGGATGCGGGTGAAACCGCGGGTAATAGTCTAAAATGCTTTGTCCTGAATGACTGACTGACGGATCAACGCACAGCCTAAACCGCTGATCGTAGAGACCTGAAACTTGGAGGGCGTGTTCTTTGTATGACGTAGGCATCCGATAAGAAAGGATTTTCCGAAATTCTACTCCTAAGGGGGTGAAAAAGGGGGGCAAAGTTTGTATGGGACAACGTGATTCCTTGGTCCAATCTACTTCAAATTTTGCATAAACCTTTTTTAACAGAATTGATGGAAGACGTGTTTCGTATTTTATTGAAATTCATCCTCTAATGGTATTAAAAAGGGGTAGAAAGTTATTTTGGCGCTGATTTGCTTCGAAGTTGATATCGATAGTTGGTAAGGATTAGAACATATTGGTTATAAATTATACGAATCATTCCATATTTTAAAAAAAATGTAAAATACAAATATAAAAGAATATTTAAATCGGATTAGAATTTGAAATTTCAATTTTATTTGTTCTTGGATATTTGAATGAAAAACTTACCTTATACCTTGATTTTCCTTCAAAAATTCCTTGGAAATCTCATAAATTACCTACTTAGCAAATATTTGCGATTGCTGTATAATTTGTTTGGAAGTTCATTTTCATTATTTCATTAGAATATTTTCAGTGTAGTTAATTTAATTTCTTTTCAATTTGTTGTTATAATAATTAAAAAGGATTCTTTGTGTTTGATTTGTTAGTGTATAATATAGGTTTTTAGTTTTAATAGTAAAAATATTTGTGTTTGATTTGTTGTGTATAATAATAGTTATAGTTTTCTTTTAGTTTGTTTTAGAAGTTTAATTTTGTGTGTATTGTTTTTCGCAATTTATTTACATTTATAAATTTGTCTGTGTCCATTTTAAAAATGGGTGCAGAGTTGGTTAACTTCAATGGGAAATTAATAAACCTTACTATTGTACCAATAGTGGGGGATGCCGCAAGCCTTTTCCGTACGCTTTCTTATTTGTTGTACGGCACACAAGAACGCTCAATGGATATTCATAAAGAAATTCTGTGTCATGTGACGAACAATTGGGATGAATTTGCTGTTATGTATCATGACCGTCATGGCAACAATCATAGGACAAAAGAAGAGTATACTTTAGATATGTTACAAAACTCTACATATGGCAGTTTTTGCGAGTTAGTTGCAGTCGGTCAAATATACCCATTTGTATTTGAAGTGTATTGAAATGACAACCTGTATGCCAAATTTGGTACAGAGGACCAACCTATCAAAAGGTTACGTTTTCCCCAAGATCTTTCTAATAGTCACTTTGATGCCTACGCTGATGCGGATAGTGATAATAACACTGATGAGCGTCCAATAGCCAAAAAACGGCGCATTGAAATTGCTGTATCTCCGACGTTTACTCAATCTTCACTAATTTCTAATGATGTGCAAGACTTTCATTCGCCTACTTATACAATTATTGAATCTGAATGTGAGTCAGATTTAATTTCTTCTTTGTCCACTAATAATTGCATAGCATTTCCAACATTCACTACCCAAGAGTCAGTTCAAAATTAAATTAAATTGACAAATAATCATTAAAAAAAGCATTAGAGCAGTGGTGGCCCAGTGGTAACGGCCCCGACTTACGAGTTGTATGTCGTGGGTTCGAACCCCGCCAGGCGCATTACTTTGTGTAATTTATTTCATCACCACTGCTCTCAAAACGGTGAAGGAAAACATCGTGAGGAAACCGGCATGTCCTAGAACCAAACATTCGAAGACATGTGACATCTACCAACCCGCACTGGGCTCGCGTGCTGGATTACGGCCCATTCCCTCTCACAGAGAGGAGGCCTGTGTCCCAGCAGCAGGAACATTATAGGCTGCTGATGACGATGATGATTCAAATTATATGAGAGTGGGCGTTATTTGAGTAGTTCGGAGGCAGTTTGAAGGATTTTAGGGTTTCCCGCAGTCATACATTTAACTGTCCACCTTGAAAATGGCCAACGAGTCTATTTTAATTCCGACAACCTCGCCGCCATAATTAATAGCCCACCAAAAACGACACTGTTAGCATTTTTTGATTTATGTCAAACAGATGATTTTGCTAAAACCCTTCTATATGCGGAAGTGCCTTCATATTTTGTAAGGCAAAAAAATAAATTTGTGAGAAGGAAAAGAGGAAAACCCGTAGATGGCTGGCCAGGAATAATGAAAGAACACGCTCTAGGTAGAGTGTACACGGTTCACCCGAATAACACCGAGTGTTACCATCTTCGTTTACTTTTGCACGAGGTTACCCCCTGGTTAGGGGTCCGTCGTCCTTCGATGACTTGAAGACTGTCAACGGTGTCCTCCAACCAACTT
The DNA here is from genome assembly GCA_910594945.2 of Amphipyra berbera. Lineage (NCBI taxonomy): Eukaryota > Metazoa > Arthropoda > Insecta > Lepidoptera > Noctuidae > Amphipyra > Amphipyra berbera. The sequence continues at coordinate 13,617,996 of OU343128.1, read as the reverse complement.
TTCAATTAGATTGCATGAAACTTGGCTTGCTAGAGGACGACAAACATTGAGATTCTGCCCTAGAGGAAGCAGCCCTATGCGAGTCGCCATTTAAAATGCGTGAATGCGTTTAAAGTGCGCGCGTGGCATTCTGTCAGATTACAGACGCACTAAGTCTTTGGGTAAAATACAGGGATAGCCTATCAGAAGACTACAAACGACAAGTGGAAAAGTTTTCTAGCATTATAGATGAACATCTAGCAGATGAAATCTACAATAAATGTCTGGTCACAATATGAGAAGCTGTATTAGCATTAGGAGGACAAAGCCTACAGCAGTACGGGTTGTCTCAGCCTCAAAGGTCTGAAGGCTTACACAATAACCGGGACTACCTGAAGGAAACAAGTAACGATGTCAATTCCTTAGCAGAAGTGGTGTCAAGTAGTGAAGGCTCTGTAACCAATGAACAAAGACGTATTTATTATAAAATACTTTCCAGTATCGATGCAGGTGTAGGTGATATCTTTTTTTGGATGCTCCTGGTGGAACAGGCAAGACTTTTCTTTTTAATTAACTGTTGGCCAAAGTGAGAAGCAATCGTGATATCGCCTTAGCGGTCGCATCGTCCGGAATTGCTGCCACGCTGCTGGAAGGAGAAAAAACTGCACACTCCGCGTTTAAACTTCCTCTCGATTTGATACAACCCCAAACCCCACTCTGCAATATACCCAAACAAAGTAATATGGCAGAAGTACTCCGCAAAACGAAATTAATTGTTTGGGATGAGAGTACTATGGCTCATAAAGGGAGTTTCGAAGCCCTAAATAGTTATTTACAAGATGTTAGGAATAATAATTGTCAAATAGGAGGAGTTACTGTATCGTTAGCAGGCGATTTCCGGCAGACTTTACCCGTAGTGCCCAAAGGAACGCGAGCAGACGAAGTTAAAGTGTGCGTGAAGCGGTCTCATTTGTGTGTTGTTGTGGCCTTCAGTGACAAAACAGAGCCTTACCAAAAATATGAGAGTCCATCTGAGGGGAGATGTTACAGTTCTCAGATTTGTTGCTTAAAATAGGAAATGGTGATTTCCCGGAACTGGATAATAATATAATTTTACGCGGACGAAGTCGCGGGCAAAAGCTAGTCTAAATGATATTTGTATCTTCTGTCCTCTAACAAGTTCCATTGATCTCCATCTCGGATAGCCGCGGTAGAACGCTTACCTTCCATGCAGTAGGGTCCGAGTTCGATCACGACCTGTACCTCCGACTTTTTGAATTTATGTGCGGATCAATTTGATTATCACTTGCATTAACGGTGAAGGAAAAACATCGTGAGGAAACCTGCACACCTGAGAGAGCTCCAAAAACTTCTAGATGGTGTATACTGTGTGTAGTCCGCCAACCCGCACCAGACCAGCGTGGTGGACTAAAGCTTAAACTTATCTTATTCTAAGAAGAGGCCCGTATCGAGCAGTTAGATAGTAATAGACATATTATGCAGTGGATAGTCGGAACTGACAAAATAAAGAGTTGACAAAAACAAGCGAATGATAAGTAACATCATTGTCAATCAACATTTTATTTACATCCCTTTTACATTTCGTAATGAGCAACCTCGAAAAAAATTACATGTTAACCCCAAAATACAATTTTAATCAGAATATTAGCCACGTGTACATTGATCTGGTCACGCGATGGGGAGAGGACAGCGGCGCTAGGGAGAGCATCGATGATGGAATGTGATCAACTGTCATTATGATGACGTCAATATTGATGTTGATTAGTTTAGGGTGCGGAATTGGGTCATTAAAACGTGATGATTTCTATTTTTTTTGTTTATACCTATATAACAAACCATTGACATCAAGTTTTTACAGAGACGCTCGCGGTGCTATATTAGTTTACGATGTGTCAGAACCGAAGTCCCTAGCAAAACTGAATGAGTGGGTCGAGGAACTTCTAGTATACTCCACCAAGAAGAACATAGTCTGCTTAGTTGTCGGCAATAAGATTGACAAGCATATCATTTTGGGACCCAGTGCATAATATCAGCAAGCACATTGGGTCACCCGCGCGACGGCGCAATGAGTATTCTCAAGGAGGGTTGATGTCAGGCGGTGCGGCCGGTCATAAAACAATATGCCAAAACCTCTAACAACATGGATTTATGAAATACATGTTGTGCCGACCTAGTGTGGGATAAGGGCAGGAAGAAGAAGATTTCAATTTTTTTTGTGTTACCAGTTGCGTTATTAATCGCCAGAATTTTTTTGAAACACTCGTACCAACATGATTTAAAAGAAAAGAAAGAAGAAAGAAAAAGTATTTATTTTCCGCCCACGCGGACGCATACGGATACTTAAAATTAAAAATATAATGTTTCTTAAAAATTAACACTTAAATTTAAACCTAGTATATTGAACAACACGGTAACCCAAACACACAAAAAAAAAAAATCTATGGTTACTATTATTTAGTCTATTTACTTTTATTTAGATTTCCATTTTTTTATGTACTTAATACTATATATTTATACTCCACTTAAGAGGGATCTCTCAAATGAGAGCTGTTTATTAATAAGGGCCAACGTGTACTACCTACTCTGTCTTTTAAAAATTAGAACAACAAATTAAACATGAATATTAAATTACTTTTTATCCGCAATTGGATCGGAACATTGTTTAAACAATAAACAAAATAAATCCGCTGTGACAACAATGTTTCATGCGCTTACCAATTAGCTGAACACTAACGGCGCAAATATTGTGGTCGTTAGCAGGGGTACTGCACGTTTGGAGCTAAACAATGGAGTAGATTTTGCAAAAAGGGGCCGAATGTTTTTATTATTGTAATTTCCTTAATTCTTTAGCAGTTTTTCTTGCGATTAACGTAAATTTTATAGTCCTTTTCTTTCAGTTACTTAGTAAAACTTAGACTGTTTCGAATGATAGACACCATAATTTTAACATTCAAAAATATTCACAGACACTACACCATAGTTTTATATTTTACTAGCTGTGTCCTCACTTTTCACATAATGTAGCTTTCTAACGGCAAAAGAATTTTTGAAATCGGTCCAGTAGTTTTTAAGTTTATTTGTTACATACAAAAATACAAATCTTTCCTCTTTATAATATTAGTATAAATATAGATTAATGTCTGCATTCATTTGGTCTTTGCCATAACTCTACTATTCACATAATCAATCTTTAAGACCATACAAATATCGTCAACAAAGACATTTGGTCTATTGAAGCAAGACGAGCATTTTCCGCTGCAGTATTCTTGAAATATTAGGTATGACAAAATGTTGTCCACCGCTGCCAGCACGGGGTCGCGATAAGCAGCTCTCGTCAAACATTGTCCGCCGGCCCCTGAAAATATAAACAGATGTGTTAAGGGTTAGTTCCAACCAACTGAAAATTCTAGTTGAACTAAAAATAATTGAACATCACTAAATGACGTTAAAAAATTCGTTGCGTCAAGCCGGCGCGGCGTCCCCATCAACGATTGAAATATCTCCAAACCTATGAGATCGCTATTTCTGAGATTTTTTATTTCGAGGTCACTATTTAGGCACTATTTTTGAGCTTAAGTCCTTTGTCAAGACTGTAGTAATTTCTGAGTTACAAGGTTGGGACGCTTACTTGACGTCATGCTAGCGTCCCCACTGCTCATAATTCGAAACCATTGAGTCACTAAGTATTTCTTTTTGGTCACTATTTGTCTAAATTTTTTAGATATAACAAAAATCCTGGAATCTTTGGGAACCTGGCTTAACGCCAACAGTTATTCGTCCACCCTCGCTTCAAGCTTTTCCTTAGACAGTTTCAAATGCCACAAAGTACCTCATTCAATCTTGTCAACTCTTTTACATTCTAGCACTAAATCCTTTCTAACTAAACCTTGGCTTTAATATTCTTCTCCATTGTTCAGGTGATGGGCAGTAACGTCATCGATATCATGAATGGGTTAATCCTGACGTCACAAATTCCCTAGTTTAATTTGATGTCTACCAGCGTAATTTTTGGGAGAAGCGATTGCAATAAGATGCTGTGCTATTACAGTCTTGTTCTATCACGTGAAATGCTGTCGATGATACATCTAACTTCACAAAAGAGAACTGTAAAACATTATAGAAATACCTACCTACTTATACAAATAAAAAATAAATAAAAAAACGTACGACGAAAAATCCTAGTAATAAGCACTATTGTATTGTAGTTCTCATGTAAGTGACTAGTCTTATGAGAATAAATTTATTTAAACACAACTGTAGCATACAGTTCAGTAAAGACTTCCCTTTAACCGACAAAGCGGACATTGTACAAACACTGGGTTCGTATCAGGCGCATTGTGACGGCACATGACGTCATCAAGTATATCAACACCGCCATTGTGTCGAATTGGACAAACTCGGGCTTTTGGCACGGCTTGTGCGGTAGGCTGGAATGTTTTCCTTTTATTTTTCAGTTTTTATTCTGCTTTTTTCATTGGAGTTATGGAGATGGTTTTTATTCCAAGCGGGTTAGTCCGGAAAGTACAAAATCTCTTGCTTCATGCTGCAAAAATCATTAGCATAGTGAGAAGTACATCCAGTTCGTTTAATGAAAACCTTAGCATTAAAAAAGCCTTTTTGTAAATTCGACTGCTTGTAGATGGTCTTGCGGACCGTTTCTACGTAACCGGGCAGCTACTGGCGACAGGGCCGGATTTAGGGGAGGGCAACCGGGGCTACAGCCCCGGGGCCTCCACAAAAGAGGAGCGCCCACAATAGAGACTTCGGAAAAAAAAAACAAATTCAGACTAGAAAACAAATTTTCCTTTCATATTTTTTTTCGCGTTTTTCCTTTACCTACAGTACTTTGTACAAACATGATTACAAGGAGCCTCCACTCCTTTGTTGCCCAGAGGCCTCCAGACCTCTAAATCCGGCCCTGACTGGCGAGGCCTGAAGGGTCTCCAACCAATGGGGACGAGAGTAAAATACTTAACCTAAGCTACCTACTACTACTAACATCATGACTACTAGCAACAACAGCACTAAGGGCGATCCCTAATGGGAGTCGGACCTCGGCTTAGGGCGTTGCTGGTGAGAAATTAAAAGAGTCTCCACTCCTGACGATACTTAAGTACGTCCGGAGCAACCTGGTACCAACCTTGCTGACTGGGTAGTCTTTTCACCACAGCATGAGCTATTCTGGTATAGCTGGTGCCGACACGAGGGAAGAATAAAAACTAGGAAAATTCTTCGATGTAGAAGCTTATTATCAAGAAGGACCAGAATCAAGGAAAGGATTTGTACATACATACATAAACTCACGCCTTTTTCCCATGGGGGTAGGCAGAAACTATAGAACGCCACATGCTACCCCTACATACCCCTTTCGCTTCATCCACATTCATACATCTTGTCATACACGCACGCCGATTGAGACTACTATGCAACTGACCTTTGTGAAGAACATCACCAAAATAATCGATGTAAGTCCTTCTAGGACGTCCCCTACAGGCGTTTCCACTGACATCTGCCTTATAAATTCCTTTTGTTAATCGCCGTTCACTCATTCTCTCAACATGACCAAACCACTTAAGCATACTTACTCCTTTCAATTTTTGTCACTACATCATCTTTTAAACCGCAACTTTGTCTAATTTCATCATTTCTCAACCTATCATTCAGTTACACTGCACATACTTTGCACTACAGTTTAAAAAAATAATAGGTAGTAATTTTTTTTAAATAACCTTTTATTTAAATGCTCTAAAAAGAAGAAAATAAACTTTAAATTAAATCAAACCCATCAATTTATTACATTATACAATTAATTTATTTATATGATATAAAAGCTTGTCAAAAAAAATGAAGGCCACTCATAAAATTATATTGTTTAATGTGTGACGATAGACGACCGTCGCGCCACCCCGCGGCATTGTTGGCACATTTGGTACTGTCATATTTTTTCATTTTTTTTTGCACCCATATATTTACTTTCGCTCGCCTATTTTCTACCATACATTGCATCTTGCTGTTTTCCTTATCCCTCGCTTACAATTATTAATTTGTATTATAAACACAAAAATAATCTTTTATTTTAAATATTAGGCGGTTTTCCCTGTGATCTTTCACCTGCGCGCGCGCATAGCTAACTCGGCCACGGACACAACAGATTAATTATATATGTTTTCAAAGAAATCTTGGCGCCTTTTTTCACAAATTCTTTTGTATTAAAGACTTAAAGTTTGTTATTTTCCTAGCAAGTGTGTTGAAAAACGTCATATGAAACACGTGTGCAATGATCATTACACTCTCGGCTCCCTTATCACACTCGTCTGCGGCTCGCGCGCTTAACACCGCCGCAACTGTAATTACCAACTTAGCACACTTACATCATAATGTACCTACTATAAACGATACAATGCATATTAATTTGTGACCCACATTCTTTATTATCTCCATATTCGTTACTAGCTGTGTCCTCACGGCTCCGCCCGCACCCTATGTTACTCAGAAATAATGTAGCTTTCTAACGGCAAAAGAATTTCTGAAATCGGTCCAGTTGTTTTTAAGTTTATTCGTTACATACAAAAATACAAATCTTTCCTTTTTATAATATTAGTATAGATTAAATTAAAAGTAGTTCTCATTATTATTCTTTGGCAAACAGTTCCACCATTAACCGTAATATCATTAAAAAGCTCCGAACTTATTAATTTTTAATTTATGGTAACATTGACTATTACGAGTACATTTGCGTTTATAAAGTGCTTCTGTAATGATGTCTATATTAAGAAGGAAAAAACTGAATTTGGGCAAAAGTTGTCGTGTAGAAATTCTGTTGAATAACACAGTTGATAAAGATTTACAGTCTATGCTTCTACCATTAACCCTGCTGCATACAATTTCATTAAATCCCAAGTATCGCATCAAAAACAATATCATAACATCAAATAATCTCTTAAATAAATTCGTGTTTCTTTGTGGAACAATAATAATCATATTATATGGACATGTGTACCGCGTTATTCAAATAGAAACAAATATGGACAAATATCGACTAGAGCATTTTCAGTACTTCACCTTGTATTTTGAATTCTGCTTTTATGGTTTTGGACTGATCATGAACATTATAGTAAATCTTGTTCAATCGACGAGAAATGTTATGTTCGTTTTAAAACTTCAAAAAGTTCATAGATTTATCAACAACAAGGCCAATTCCAAGAGATTTATCTATATAAATTGGATTAGTGTCACCTTACTTCTTGGCTTTTATATTACTGCTGTCATTTATTACTTGGTTATGTATCCAGGTCTTCCAGTATATAACATTTTTAACATCATAATTTTTATAAATTTTGACGCTAATATCGTTTATGCATTCAGATTGATTAATTTGCTTAAAGATAAAGTTGTTGTGTGGAATCTTAGAGTTTTAAACTCTTGCAATAACAGCCATGGCGAAATGAGTCACGATCGATTGTTTCAAGTTTACCGCCAAATATTAAAATGTTACCAGATTTATCAAACTACTTTTCAACAAATGGTTAGTTCGATAAAGTATTTATTTTCTATACTCTGACCATTAATTCGATGCAGTAACTTGACAGTTCAAAGCAAAATAATGATACCATACTAAAACAAATAGTGTTGGGGTAGTGAGCGATTTTACGAAAAGTACGAATACGAAAAATAGTTCAATTTAAACAAATCTACAAATTCGTATGCAATATAAGAATAAAAAGGAGGAGGAACATAAATACTCTCTGTATTTATGTTAATAATAATAAAATGAAATAATTAACGAGTATTTATATATGTGTTGGTATAAGATGATTTAATCCAAAGCCGAATTCCCAAATTTATTGTGCTTGGTGATGTTTACGTAATATATTAGTGTTTATTGTTAAGGTTTTTTTTACGTAAGCTTTAAACACTTGAAATAAATAAATTAATTAACTTATTAATTTCTATTCTAGACTAAAGCGCCAATATACATATGATATATATATATGATATATAGTGTTTTGATCCTCAAATTATAACTTTCAATAAACTGTATGCATATTAGTACATTATTAAGTTCATTCGATTTCATTAATTCTTTTTTTCACCTCACTACCTTTTTTTTGTCAAAAACTGGTATCCCTCTAACTGTCAAGTTACTACATCGAATTAATGGTCAGAGTATAGTTTGAAGTTTTAGATCTGTTATCTCCGTAGGAACAAATAATTAACTGCTTTTACTGGTTTTATCATTATTTTGGAAAGTTGAGTAATGCGTATTATGTGTTATGAATTTCAGGTGCTTTTCCTTACAATCAACATATTTTTTGGTACGTTAGTTTATGCTGAAACGTTAATAGAATTTTATAAAATGACTACAAGTACTGAGGAACATGTGCGTATTTAATATTATTAATTTGCTATCTTCAATAGGGTATTTGACTATTTTTTAATTAGAAATCTCGTAACCAACAGTGAAAAATCCAATAAAATGTCCAAGTTATGAACGATAACACTACTACCACAATGACGTCATACCTTAAAAACTTCATAGTAACTTGACATCACTCCATACAATATCCGTTTCGCGCGACAAGGACAGAAAATACCTCCTCCACAAAGGACATGTTATATTTTTGTACGGAAGCTGGGCTTTGGCTGTGAACAGAGAAGATATATTTTTTTATGAAAGTACATAAAATATGGAGCTTCCGTATATATATTTTTTTTAAAAGCACCCTTCTATTGTTTTTTTTAATTTAAATAATTAGAATTAAAAAATAAAGTTGCAACCCACAGTTGTTAACCCATAATTATTAATTCTGGCAACACTTCTATTGGATGACATTTATTGTCATTGTCAACGTCAGTCATTGTCAAAAAGTCAAATTCAATTCAACATTCAACTGTTGTCTGTTATTGTGACTGTGGTTCCTGTGTTTTTGACTATGTACCATTGTTTTGAGTTTTTTTTTTATTTGACCTGGCTTTTAACAACAATAGATAGCGATTTGGTGCGACAACTTTGACATGATTAGACAGATTTTATTTAGAATAGATTTTATTCTATTGAGACAAGGGAATCAATGCCATACATCCAAACCATTAAGTTAATTCATTAATTTAAGCCGTTTAATATTATTTTAATATTAGGATAAATATTAGGTATGCATTCAAAAATGATATATATCATTTTTATTTCTAAGTTTTTTGTCAGTTTATTAGTTTTTTAACAAAAAAACTATCAGGATTTTAAATGTTTTTTAATTAAATAATGGTGCTTTATAAAAAAAAATGTTTTTGTAAGCACGTCGAAGACAGTTTTCCCTATCAGAAAAACCGCACATGTAAGCGGTTCAAAAATAAAATTATTTTAAGCCCATTTCATAACATGTCCTTTCGAAAGCGTGTAGCTCCTCTATTTTTTCATCGATTTTATTTATTTTTCACATACCGTGTTCTTTCTATACTTTCTTTAAAATAATACATATTTGTTGTACATTTTTAATAGAAGTCAAATACTATTAAATACTCTTCCACATAGCGTGAAGTCTTATTCTGTACAAAATACGATTGCTGCAAGTCAGTGAAGTAGCCTGATTTACATTTTTTCTAATTATAAATTATAAATTCTCAGCATATATCTATAGCAACAGCGATTATTTACATATGGTTGTTGAAGAACATGATTTTACAAATTCTACTGAGTTTGAACTGTGAGGCATTCTATATAACCATGGAGAATTCTCTGGATTCATGTGCACTCATTCTGAGTTCAAATTGTACAGGTATGTGAGATTATTTGTTTTGAGTTTATTTAATGTACACTCGGGAGCAACGAATCCGGGTCACCAACATAAACCTTAATATCTCGGAAAACATTGTTTAACATTTTAATATTGTTTTGTTTACGTCGGTGACCCGGATTCATTGCTCCCAAGTGTAGTTGTCCAAATGATTTCAGTAAATCTTAACATTACTAGAACTAATTAATTTTGTAACAAATAAGTTAGTACTTAATAATAATCTATACTTATAAAAGGACCCCCTAAGGGGGTGAAATAGGGTTTTTAAGTTTGTATGTAAGTCCGTCATTTTTGAAGTAAGAAGCTTGAAATTAAATAGTACGGTTTCTGGTTAGAAATAAACGTACACCTATTTGAGCATTTTTGGAAATTCAACCCTTAAAGGAGGGAAATAAGTGTTGAAAGTATGTATGAGAAATCTGGTATTTTTGAAGTGAGAAACATGGAATTAAATATTTAGGCTTTTGATAAGAAATAAACGTATAAGTGTTTGAGGGTTTTTGGAGATTCCACCCCTAAGAGGGTGAAATGGGGGGCTGAAGTTTGTATGTAAGTTCGTCGTTTTTGAAGTAAGAAAGATGAAATTAAATATTAAGGTTTCTGGTTAGGAATAAATGTACACATATTTGGAAATTCAACCTCTAAGGGGGTGAAATAAGTGTTGAAAGTTTGTATGAGAAATCTGGTACTTTTGAAGTAAGAAGCATGGGGAGAAACTGACCGACTGGCTGACTAATCTAGCAACGCACAGCCTAAACCGCTGGGGGTGATAAAAGACGGACGTTTTGGATTTTAAAATGTCACTTTAAAATGGGCTTAACGAGGATTTCAAACTTCACGCAAGCGAAGCTGCGGGAAAAAGCTAGTCATTTATAATAAGGAAATGATATAACGAGGTCCAAAACGTAGAAAGGCAAGAATTTATCGAAATAATAACACTGATACCGAATCATGGTCGAATTTTTGAAAATGTATCTATTTACAGATGAAGACAAAAAATTATGCAGAAATGTTCAGCGTGTGTACCGAGCATCATTCACCAAGATGAGCGCCTGTGGACTGTTCTACGTCGACCTTTGTCTTCTACTACGTCTAACGGGTCTTCTGACAAACTATATTATTATTCTGTTACAATTTGCATTTTTGTAATCATTAAACAGTAGGTATAGTAGATGTGTGTGCCTGTTATTTACGTCTTTCAATTTGACTTTTTATATTGGTTTTGATTTGGTGGGGCTCGTGGCCAATTAGCAACCGCGCGGATCATACGATTTGTGAAATTAAGCTGCACTTGCCGCGGTCAGTCTGGTTATGGGTGACCGATCGTTACACATCGAGAGCCTTCCGTGCCTCGGAGAGCACGTTAAACCTTCGATCCCGGGTGTCATACGAATACCTTAAACTCTCGTTACGGTTAGTCAGATGCCCGAAAATCTGACTACCGGTCTAACCGTAGGATATTGGCATTGCCCAGTAACTGGGTTGCGGAGAGCTGATGGCAGTCGCCCTGTGTAAAATACTGGTATTCAGCCGCATCTGGTTAGATCAGAAGCTGACCTCAACATAGTTGGGAAAAGGCTAGACAGAACGAACACATATGAAAAAAATTAACAGGCTTACAAGAATGTTTACAGATAAGTTCACAACGGATCGTATTAATAAACCATTCTCATTTGCACTTTCAAATATTCAAGTGTCTTTTTGATATAAACTGAAATGCTGGATGAACAAATTAAAAAATTACAATACTTATTGACATCTACCCTTGGTATACCGCTCCATTTTTAAGCTGATGACAATAATTCTTAAAATAAAGTATTTCCAGAAAACTGTCTTTATTCCTTGTAAAGATAAATTTTACAGAAAACTGAACTGCAGCAGTACAATCACATAACTTGCGAGAAGTCCCATAAAACGTATTGATAGCGTACCATCTACATAGAACAGGCAACACGCGGTCATCTTACTAAACATCTGATTTGCCTGTAACATGTTCTTGCAAAGATGTATTTGACCCTCTGTAAGCAAAGACATCGTATAGTTACATGAAGAATTTTATAAAGAACTAGCTGTTACCCGCGGTTTCACTCGCATCCTAAGATAACTACTTCATGTACCTAGATAAAAAGTATTCTATGTTTTGATCCAGGTTATTGTCTACCTGTGTGCCAAATTTCATCCAAATCCGTTCACCCGCTAAGCCGTGATTGATTAACAAACATCCAAATTCACAAACTCAAAAACATTCAAACTTTCACGTTCATAATAATATTAAGTAGGGTAGGATTAGAGTTACCATTTCAAAATGGAGAAATGCCTTTCTAGGGTGCCTTAAATGTCTGGTTTTACAGAAAAATGCCTGTTGATCTCTCTCTCTCTCTCTCTCATGTCGGCAAGAGAATAGCTCATGCCGTGTCGTGAATAGATTAGGCAGTTAGCACGGTTGGTAGCGGGGCTGACTACACAGTGTGCTCCGTACATATCTACTTAGGTATCGTCACTCATAGAGTCTCAGAGTACTCTTCTTATTTATTGTTTTTAACGAACAAGGGTAAAAAGGAAAAGAATCACTAACTCACAAATACTTGGAAATTTGTTCTATACAAATTGTAAGCTTTCAAAATGTTTTGACATATCTCAAACAATCTGAGACAACGTTCATCATTTTCTTGTTCATCATTCATTATCACGATATCTTTGATCAATTCATCTAGATATTTTCTTAGCAAAAATCTCGAATGGAAAAAATTACATTGATATCAAATTGGATAAACATTAAATCACAAATCACGTCAAAGCTAAGGTCGACGAAACTCGAGTATCTCAAAGTTACATAAAAGACAATTCCCAAAAAATTATCAATACAGAAAGTACCTAATTAAAAGAGAGTTCCAGTTCCAAATAATGAAACTTCGGATACTCTTACTAAAATCGATGCTCTTATGAATAGTTTGAATCTTCAAAATTAGAAAGACGTTGCTATGCTTTTGCACAATATTCAGAACGAATATCATCGTGAAACCGATAAAATACAAGCTGAAAAGAAAGATAATAATCGCTGAAAACACAGCTTCGTCCATTTTTTCAAATTTCACTTCCATGGTTTCTTTTGTTAATAAACGATATAAACATATTGTATTCAGAACTAACATACTCCAGAATTCCAATAATTGATTTTTAATTCCACATGGATAAATATGGTTATTTTGTATATTATATTTTGAAGATAATTGTATTGTATTTGGGATATAGTGGGACAGGAGCGATACAGAACATTGACATCAAAATTTACAAAGAAGCTCACGGTGCTATATTAGTTTACGATGTGTCAAAACCAAAGTCCCTAGCAAAACTGAATGAGTGGGTCGTGGAACTGCAAGTATACTCCACCAAGAAGAACACAGCCTGCTTAGTTGTCGGCAATAAGACTGACAAGCATATCATTTTGGAACCCAGTGCATAACAATATAACATAACATAATAGTTCCGTCGCGCGGGTGATCCAATGTGCTTGGTGATAACCAAGCACATTGGATCACCCGCGCGACGGCGCAACGAGTATTCCCAAGGAGGGTTGACGTCAGGCAGGCGGCCGGTCATAAAACAATAAGCCAAAACCTCTAACAACATGGATTTATGAAATACATGTTGTGCCGACCCCAGCTAGTGTGGGATAAGGGCAGGAAGAAGAAGAAGATATTTTGAAGATAATAATAATGTCAGACTTAAGTTAAAAGAATACACTATTCTTTGAATCTCTTTTTCAAGTCGATTATTGGGTAACACTTGGAAAGAGTTATTTAGCTCGACTTTATTTTGTTGAAATTTTTTTCAAATTATGCTCGATTTCAACTGTCCGTCGTTGAATCGTAATATTTTTATAATGAGAAATTTTTCAACGTAGAAAGTATTACTAACCTTTAAAATATTTATGTGCTTATTGATCGTAGAAATATTAAAGACGTAGCTAATGTTTACTGTCGTCTAACATTAGTAATATTAAAAGTTATTGCTACACCTTTGTTCAGGAAGGTATATATACGACGAAGATATAATTAATCAGAATGAAAATAATTAAGGAATTTTAAAACAAAAGCTAGAAGTTACGAGGTACGTGACACCAATATTAAGGTACCTTATTAGTCTAATGAGAGAGAACACATTTCTTTTTCATTTATATTGTAAGCAAAATGGGATAAATGAAATACTAAAGAGATATAATAACAATTTCGTTTTGAATTACGATCCTCAAACTAAGACAGAAATAAAGATGTGTGTACTGGGATTACAGAAACGCAAATTATAATAATACAATAGCATAAGTGGAGATGAGGTCTAATAGTGCAAGTGGTAGCGTTGCGTCTATGAAGAATAAGCCACACCCGCTCATCTTATTGAACGATGCCTTTTGAAGACGTCGAATGTTCCTGCATACTCTTCTTTGTGCATCTGTGAAAAAATAAATATCAATCATCATCATTTACCTATATTTAATTCTAAGATCATCAACAAGCACTTGAATGGTGTTAAGTTTAATGAAAACAGCAATCGATTGCATTAAAAAATACCCTCGGAAACAATGAATCAGGGTCGTCAACCTTAGTATCTCGGAAAACACTTATTTTTTTACATTTTAACATTATTAGTTTATGTTGGTGACCTGGATTCATTGCTCCCGCCCGAGTGTACCTTATTTTTTCAACGAAATTGCTTGAGGTTACGCTTGGATCTCAACAGATCATGATTCAAACAAAAAAAATTAGTAAAAAAAACATTTTTATAAACATGCTTTTATTTAAATTCAGAAAATAAACTTTAAATTAAATCAAACCCATCAATTTATTACAATATACAATTAATTTATTTATATGATATAAAAGCTTTCGCGAGAATTACAATTTTATGAAATGCATGCATTTTTTTTTCTTAGAATTACTTGTATCTAGATCAAGTTACTTACTTATTGTATTCTTGTTTATTTAGTATATCGCAACAAGCTTTTATATGATATAAATAAATTAATTGTATAATGTAATAAATTGATGGGTTTGATTTAATTTAAAGTTTATTTTCTTCTTTTTAGAGAATTTAAATAAAAGCATGTTTTTAAAAATGTTTTTTTTACTATTAATTTATTTTTTATTTTTTAGTATGTCATGGTAAAACAGAACAGACTTTCACATTTGAATGCGTATACAACATTTCATGACTGTGTTGCTAACCATTGAGGAGTTCCCTAGTCAGGACCTAACCCTGAGTGCAGCAACCATGCCATGGGAAAACTTAAAACCAGCTATCATAATAAACACGTACACAAAATTTCGTGTCTATGCTGTTGACCGTTGAAGAGTTCCTTTATCTGGAGCTAATCTTGGATGTCGATTCACGTCATACTTACCATAAAAATGCATTGTCATTGGAACTGAACTAACATGTAAAAATTCAACTCCGTAGGATAAGAGGAAGTGGTTCAAAATTCAGTTGCAAGATTTGAACCGAACATACAGACATACAAACATTGCAAGTTAAGTAAAAACTTGTAAAAAAACAGTTTACTTAAGGTTTTATTTTTGCCTTGTTGGTTAAGGGTCGCAAGCGCGACTGCTGAGCATGGGATCCTGGATTCGATCCCCAGGTCGGGCAAAGTATCATATGGGGTTTTTCTATTAGGAATTTCTCTGGAGTTGTGCCCGGTCAATGGCAATAGGCTCGTCCCGTATTACATGGGACTTAAACATAACTGGCCAAAACGGGGGTGTAAACACCTCTGCCTAACCCTTCGGGCAATACAAGTCGTGATGTAATGTTGTGTATTTCTAAATTTTCCCAACTCTTTATAAAGTTAGGTGCCCTAGTGTGCTACAACCTTAGATCTCTAGTTAATTTACCTTATTTAACTATATCAGTGTTTTCCTTACATTTCATGCATCTTAATGCACTCAAGCTCGATTACTAGAATTAAAATAAGTTTAAACACATCCTCTCTCACAAGTGGCTCAGCCGCGCGTCGAACGTGTGCCAGTGCGTTGTAATTTAGGCCCCACCGGCAATAATGCAATAATAACGCCACTTGACATTAAATCAACACGCTAACGAGATGGGGCCGGCAGAGAACAGGGCGTTTGGCTTTTTTGAGGATTGAAAATGGGGATTTTGGAAGAGCTGGTAAGATTTGTAGCAGAGTAGGATGGGCTAGCTTCAGAAAGTTTCGTTGAAAAAAGTATGATCTAGGTCCTAGACGAAGTCATTCAAAATCACATACATTATAGTATGATAATAATCATGATGAAGAAGAAGATGTAATTTTAAAAACGGAAATGAAGGTATACCTCAATGCAGGTCCAAAAGCAGTAGCCTGGATTATAAGAGAGCCAAAAACTAGGCAAACTACAAAATTCTTAAAAGTTGACACATTTCTAATAATAAACTGGGATAATTTAAGAGATGTTACAAGCCCGTATTTGTTAATACTTGAGACACATCGAGACTTGAAGATGTCTCCGCAAAGCGCTCCGAAGTACAAGGTAATGTTGAAGGTACAAAAGTACGCGGTAGATCACCTATATATTGGACAGAATAATTAAGGCCGCAAATTATGGTCCCGAAGGTACCAGAGAGGCAACAGTGTTGAGGGATGGTGAGGGATTGTCAAGCGTGCTACTAACGCTTAAGTGACAACCATAACCACTCTATCAAGAGTGTAACGACAAAAGAAGAAGACTTTAGAAAGAGCTCGTAAAATTTGGAATTCCCCGTGCAATTGTTACTCCTTGCCATCAATTTTAGGGGTTAGAATATAAAACTACCTCGCCACACGTTGGGAATGGAAGCGTGGTGTAAAATTCAACAAAACCCAGCATGCTTGATGATAGGATCTATACGGTCCGCCTGGCTAGCTACTACCGTCACATTAAAGTCCGGCGCCAAGCAGTTTAATGTGTCCCGTCGTGTGTATGTGAGAGCCGGAGGGGTATAGGGGATTCCCTCTATATCTCTCTTCCTTGGATTCGTGTGCTCCATCTTAGATTCTGTCTACGCTTACCATCAGGTGAGACTAGGGCCAAACGCGACCAAGTAAAAAATAAAACGATTAGATTGGATCTTGATTGAAAATCACTCACACCTTCAATCATCGCACCCCATTATGAAGCTAGTGGCTTCTGTTAGAATTTATCTCTTCAGATCAGCATTGAACGCGAAAAAAGCACCATCCTATATCGAACTTAGCAAATCATCTCTGAAAGAGACAAAATAAAAATTACTTTCACGCGTTAAAATATAATAAGAGAATCTTAATGTCAATAATTGTTTACCAGCGCGGAAGTCGCGTGCTTACCGATAAATATACGGTACAAGGTTCGGTTCTCGCGTCAAAATTTCTGCAAAAGTGTTGGAAATCATCCCATCTGACGACCTCCCCGACAGCCCGGTTATGACTAATTTGAAGTGCCAAATGTTTTAAACACGTTCCTTTATGAAATTACTTATTTTTACGGTTGAACTCAATTATTGTATAAGATGGGGTCCATCTGGTCTTAACAGTGGCTATGCAAGAACTGCACGTAACTAAAATAAGGTTTGAGCTCCGCGATGACTGATGCAGATGTGCCGTCAGTTAGGACAGGTCAACTCGAACCTGCTATGGCACTTTCCTCAAAAGGCCATTCCAGACTTTGCCCTACATCGTTTCACTCGCATAGTTTTTATACAACAATGTCTGGACTTTAAAAGAGCCTTGACCTCTGAATTTGTTTCGGCTTTTCTTCTCAGAGCTAATCAGATAGAATAGAATAGAATATACTTTATTGTACACCAAAATTGTAACACAGCTCTTATACTGTAACAAATGGCGGTCTTATCGCTGATAACGATATCTACCAAACAACCTTTGGATGAAATGCCGGCGCCATCTAGTCTTAAAAAAAAAACATTACATTGACTTGTAAAAGTATCTGTAACAGATTTATTTACAGAAATAAAAATCATTTATCATCACATGCAATGCTACCACTAATTACGATTAAAAATAGTCATCAGTTTGCAGGATTTAATTACTATATCGTCGCTGGGCAGTGAAAACCTCGTAAAGCACAAATTCATTTTTATTTGTTGTTATTCATTTATTGGGTAAAAATCCTTGTAATGCATGTACAAGGTGTAAAAAGACCCTTCACGAAGCCGTCAACCATGCATTCAGTACATCAAACTAAGTAACCCTACGCAGAAATTGTCGCTGGGAAACGACTTTTTTTTTTGGGTGAAAAATTTCGTTTTACTGTAAAGCTCAATGTAACGTACTCAAAACACTGTGCTGGTAGATGCAATGAGTAGTAAACGGGTAATAGAGGTATTTCAAGTACATTTGCAACCTTCAAAACTAGTATTTTAAAAAAAGTTGTGAAAAAGTTGAAAGAAAGAAAGAAGAAGGAAAGAAATTTATTTGGCACGAAAGCAGTCAGACACACAGACAAAAAAAATCATAGGAGACAAAAAAAAAATAAAAAAAATAAAGTAGCTGTGTGTCTAGCGGCTACGCCAAAGTTGGAACTTTGACCTCCAATATCTCCGTAACTAAAAGGTTCCCAGGCATAGTCCAGAACAAAAAAATATCGCAATAACGTGGAAAATAAGTGCCTTTCGGCTTCGT
The DNA here is from genome assembly GCA_910594945.2 of Amphipyra berbera. NCBI lineage: Eukaryota > Metazoa > Arthropoda > Insecta > Lepidoptera > Noctuidae > Amphipyra > Amphipyra berbera. The sequence goes on along the minus strand of OU343128.1, from coordinate 13,599,558 downwards.
TAAGGGTCTATCTACACCGTTTATATGTAGAACGAACGTGCACAGCTCTAAGATGAAATAGATTGATGAATAGATAATAAAACAGAAGAACCTTGCACCTACACTTCATATTTTTTTTAACAGGCAGTTATTATCTCCTCCTGTAAAAATACGGTTATTGTAATTACGAGGTTTTCACTGCCCAGCGACGATACAGACCTACCTACTACCAAACACTGCTTTATTTCTGTTTATTTTTTAACATCTGTGGTTTAATCCTATTATATTTCTGACGTCTAAAACTGGCGTATTCCTTTTTCAAAACTATAAAATCACACGTACTTTGCGCAGGCGCAAGCCGCTTCAATTTGCATACACACGAAAGCCCAAGGCCACGGCACCTTTGTCTTAAGGCTCTAAATGAAATTATTATGTAAGCGACAGTAGTTTTGAAGGCTTTTAAGTGGAAATAGCCCTAAGTTAGTCATCAACTGTTTAAGGAAATTCCTCACACATCAGAGAACGTGACTCTTTAAAATTCTTCTTCAATTTGGAGGGACCTGATAATGACGATGATTTGTCACGAATGACGGTGATTTGTTGTATTTAACAGTCCAACAGTAATGAGAAAAGGTTCTTTTTAACCGACTTCCAAAAAAGGAGGGGGCTCTCAATTCGACTGTAAGTTTTATGTGTATGTTTGTTCCGCGATATCTTTGCTAATTGTGAACCGATTTTAATGATTCTTTTTTTTTTTTTTGAAAGAGTATTCTTTCGAAGTGGTCGCATTTGTTGCACTAGTAGTTTGGTCGCACTAGTTATCTGGCATTTTTGCTGAACTGGGCCTTTTTGGCGCAGCCGTGAGGCACACTTTCCTACTAATCTCTCTTTTTTTTTTTTTCTGCTTTATGTTTTTGTGTGCCTTTTAGTCTGTGCTAAATAAATGTATTTTCTTTCTTTCTTTCTTTCTTTCATTTAAATTTGGTGAAGATCTGATGAAGAACTTCGAAGATAGACAATTTGAAGTCGGTTTTGTTTTTGTTAAAATGTTTTTATTTAAGAGGAAAATTATTTGTAGCAGTGTTTAAGGCTGGGCTGTGACCACAATTTTGACCAGCTAGAAGGTTGACATAGTTGGATGTAAGCATACTATGGAGATGGGACATCTGACATCATGCTCTGCATGCCCTGATACCTGCATGTTACAAGAACTAATGGACGCTACTGATAACACTAAACTCGTAGCTAAGTTCTGGGCCGACTCGATTTAGATTGCCATCGATACGCTAAAAAGAAGAAGAAGAAGCATAATATAATAAAACAAGGTACAATAGTCTCTTCTCCTGACAGCTAGATCAAGTGACGAACCGATACTACGTCATAGCTACTGATGATCCAATAAGCTTAGGCTTCTGTAGTCGGTTTATTACCGCTACCCTCTCTTTATATCTATGAAGTATGCATATTTGTTAAGAAACATAAAAACTTATTTAAAAAGGCAGATGATGTATATCCTCGAAACCGGCGAGATCCTCACAGGCTTATATTAGACGAATTACCAAGACTGGCTAAATATAATAAAAGCTGTTTAGCCACGTGTGTTCGGATATATAATAAAGTTCCAAGTGAATTGAAAACTTTAGATTTTAGACTATTCAAAAATAAATTACATAAATGGTTAAGCTGTAATAATTTTTATAGCATAAAAGAATTTATTGACGGGAAACATTTTGTAATTTAACCGATATTTGCATGCTATGATATTAGCAAAACATGTATGCTCTATAATTGTATTTTAACAACTTTATATACCATGTTTTATGCAAATAAATATTATTATTATTCGTTTATTCATCTTATATACATATTATAATACATTTTTAAATATTTCAATAAAAGCTATACAAAAACATTTAAAAATATAGAAAATAGTAGCCCACCGGCATCGGGAACAGGGTCCAAGCTACCGGTGGTTAGGGCCTCAGAGAGAGGAACTTCCTGACAATGCGCGCCGTGTCCAGAAGTACCGCTTTCTGTATCAGGCCCTTGACCCAGCTGCCCAACGAGAGTCTCATAAGATGTTGGTCGAGGCTCTTGGCTATTAAGCCATTGGCCGTAACGACTATCGGCACAATGACTGCTGAGTCAACCTCCCACATGTCGACAACCTCGTGTGCCAAGTCTTGATACTTGATTTCTTTATCTTTCTCGGCTTTCACAAGGTTCTCGTCATGCGGGACAGTGATATCAACAATCATTGTGAGACGCTCTGATCGATCGATCACCACTATGTCAGGCTTATTGGCAATAATAGTCCTGTCGGTGATGATAGATCGATCCCAGTATAATGTGATATGACCATTCTCGAGAACTGGGTCGGGCACATATTTGTAGTATGGTACTTCCGCGTCCACAAGGTTGTATTTCAGAGCAAGTTGCTGGTGGATAATCCTAGCCACTAGGTTGTGTCTGTGTAAATACTCGCCGTTAGCAAGACGAGAACAACCAGAAATAATATGTCGAATGGATTCACCGGGACAGTGGCATGCCCGACAGATGTCAACCGTGCCGTCCTTTACAATATATTTCCGGTAGTTGTTCGTCATTATAACTTCGTCCATAATTGCACAGACAAAGCCTTCGGTTTCCCCAAAGAGATCACCGAAACGTAGCCAGGCTACGGACGCTAGGAAATCTACATCGGGCCCATGAAGGGCCCGGTAAAAGCGTCCGTGAAGCTCCTTGCTCTGCCATACATCCCTGCGGCCAGTAGTATCAAGTACTACAGGCTTGCGCCAGTTCTCTTTAGCCAAGGAGAGCGGGGTGAATCCTTTATCCACTGCGACTACATCTCGATGCATCCCCACGTCGGCTTGGAGGAAGTACTCCCTGAGGTTGCACACCTCGCGGTTGTGGAGGGTCTTAGCATTTAAAAAGCCTCGACCACCACACTTCCGCGGAATGTACAGCCTCATCACCGATGAACGTGGGTGATGCATTCGATATGCAGTCAGCAGCGTACGGACCCTCCTATCCAGGGCGTCAAGTTCAGTCTGAGTCCACTTGAGTATGCCGAAGGAGTACATCAAGACCGGCATGACCCAACCGTTAAAGGCGCGCACCTTATTTCCGCCTGACAAAAGACTTTTAAGAACTTTTTTCAGGCGGCCATAGAAGCGCTCCCGTAACGATTGCTTCATGTCGGCCACATTGATGCCTAACGCCTCCGACATGCCCAAGTATTTGTAGGTTTCGGTTGAGGAGAGGGATCTGAGGTGTATGGAATCCGAGAGTTGTGTACCCACGGATTCCATAATCCCTCCTCGCTTAACATGCATGATTGCACATTTGTCCACACCAAATTCCATCCTGATAGAATTACTGAAAGTTTCAGTTACTTTCAGTAACTTCACCAGTTGCAAATTGTTGGGGGCAAAGAGTTTCAAATCATCCATGTAAAGCAGGTGGGATATTACCTGACCACCTCTTCTCAACCGATAGCCTAACCCTGAACCCTCCAACAATGTGCTCAGAGGGTTCAAGGCTAAACAAAACCACAACGGGCTCAGACTATCGCCCTGGAATATGCCTCGCTTAATCCTTATTGGTTCACCTCTCCCTTGAATTTGCCGACATCCTGGATAGTGAAGGACTGTCCTCCATTGCCCCATACATGACGTCAGGAAAGCGCATAGAGTTGTATTTACTTTATACAACTCCAGCACCCTCATGAGCCATGTATGTGGTACCGAGTCATAGGCCTTCTTATAGTCTATCCAACATGTCGACAGATCCTTTCGGGATCGGCGAACTTGTTGGCTAATGGTCATATCAATGAGGAGTAGCTCCTTAGTACCGCGGGACCCATTCTTACATCCATTTTGAGAGGTGGACATTATAAAATTATTTGTAATATGTGTACTAATTTTGGATCTCAATATGGACGTAAGAAGCTTATAGACCGTCGGTAAACATGTGATCGGTCTATAATTTTTGGGTTCCGCAGTACTACCTGATTTATGGAGCAGGTGGGTAACTCCTGTCGTAAGGAACTGTGGAAGCGACCCAGATTCCAAAGACGACTGGAATTGTGAAGCCAAACGAGCATGTGAACTACGTAACCATTTTAACCAAAAGTTGTGCAGTCCGTCTGGTCCTGGGGATTTCCAATTTGACATTGGACGGACTGCACTGGTTACGTCTTGGGGGACAATAGTTACGTCCTCCATTTCCTCAATCGGTTCACATGCTCGCTGGATCTCCTGCATCCAGTCACCTTCAGTGTGAGTAACAGGCATCGACCAGATATTGCGCCAGAATGTATTCATGACGTCACTATCCGGTAGATGCGTGTCACTCACATCGTGATCAGGCCGCTCCCAGGTTCTGTATACCCGCCTTTCATCGCTATGAAACATGCGATTCTGGGTATATCGCTCCACTCGCCGCTTGTACCTCCGAGTACGGTTTGCCCATGCATAAACCTTCTGCTTCAGGAAGTCGATGCGCTCTGTGACACGGGACATGTAATCTCGAGGATTGATATCAGTCCCCAAGAACGCCCGCCTCACAAAGCGCATCACTCTAGGGCGAGTATTGCCCTCCCTGAAACAGATTAGTTTGCCAATGAGTGCTCTAGCCTCGTTAATACGACACTCAACCCTGCACTGCCAGGCTGGTACGGCGGGTTTTGGTCGTGTATCTCTGTCATTATTATCAAACTTGGCGTGAGCTACACGACATGCCGCAACAGCCGCACAGTACAGGATTGAATGAGTATCTTCGAGGCCTTCGCTGTTATCAAAATAACTTGATAACAGCGAATCCAGAGCACACATTAGCGCCCTATTTTTTTTATTCATGGGCAAACGGGGTATGCGTGGTCTAAGGTTTGGCGGAGTGAACCGATACTCCCGAATCGCATGCTCTAAAGCGCTCCTCAATTGTTCATTGCACTGGGTACTTACATTTGTAACCCTATCATCACTCTCTTCGTCAGCGTGGTTGGGCCGTGGCGGAACCATACATGGAACTTGCGGTTGGGCCGCATTCTGCGACTGGAGAGAGATGATACGATTACTCTGTACTTCAGAGCGTAGCCTATCAAGTGCGGCGTCAGTCAACCTATGATCACGTTGAATGACACGCACCTGATCCGACAATCGTTGCGCCGAGACGTTGACAGCAGGTTCAAGTGCCTGAAACAGAGAGAGCATCCGACCACGGTACGCGGTCAGGTTAGTTCCCCCCTCTGTAGCCCCAAAGTATGCGCGCATGCAGTTTTCGTTCATGGTTGGAGTCCAACGCATGCGCTGCACACTTCCACCGGGAGCGGGGACCCTGTCAGAGACCGGTGGGCCTCGAGGTCAAAAACTGGCCGGCGGTCGGCCTCTTCCTCGCCGTCGTGGTGGTGGTGAAGGTGGCGGTGACGACGGTGGCGAGTAGAATTCGTCGCTCGAGCTCGACGCAACTGCAGCGGCCGGTGTGACATCACTCACGATTGAGGAGTCCGGCGGCTGCGAGGCGGAGCTGAGCGACGAGACCGAAGGTGTTGGGCGTGTGTTCTGGGTTACGGTGGCTTTCGCCCGGCTTCTTGTCTGCATGTTATTCAGTTTTGTATTGGGTCGCCATTAAATATTGCGTATTTCTTTTTTTTTTCTTCATTTTTGGTTTCTATTGTTTATTTTTATTGTTTTGTATTATTTATAAGTCTTGAAATGTTCATTAGTGAAAATTTTCAAAAATATTTTATTCAAAAAATTTCTTTGACGTTGTGTCAGCCAGGCGTACCACAGATAATTATTATTATTATTATTATTATTTATATTTTTAACATTTGTTTCTCCACAAGGGGTAAATTCTACACTTTCGTGCGAGCCTTAGCCAAGCACGAGAGCTGTTGTAGTGGTATCCATAGATAGAAACTTTCTAACGATACGACACGTGTTGAGTATTACTGCCTTCTGTAAGATGATGTATGTGAGTGGATGAATGTCTATGAGTTTGAGGCTAGTGTGTAGTGTGTGAGGGATGACTCCAGTTGATGATAAGACGATAGGTACGGTTTTAACTGCTTTTACCTTCCATTGGGTTTTAATTTCGATGGCTAAGTCTGTGTATTTGCTAAGTTTTTCAGCGTGTGTGGATGAGAGATTATGTGTGTTAGGGACAGCTATATCTACCAAGTATACTATTTGGTTTTTCTTATCGTGTAGGGTTATATCTGGTCTGTTGAAGTGTACTGTTTTGTCTGTTAGTATGGTTCTGTCCCAGTAAAGTTTGTAGTCTGTTGTGTCATGTACGGTCTGAGGAGTATATTTATAGTATGCTGTTTTTTCTGATATTAGTTTGTGTTTGAATGCAAGGTTTTGATGGATGATTGCTGCTACTTGATCGTGTCGGTGTTTGTAGTCAGTTTGGACTATTGCTCTGCATGCTCCAGTTATATGCTGTATGGTTTCTGGTGACCCCTTGCATTTCCTACAGGAGTCGTCGGAAGAATTTGCTAACTTCATTATGTATTTTTTGTAGTTTTTTGTTTCTATGACTTGGTCCTGTATTGCTAGCATGAATCCTTCCGTTTCGGGGAATAATTCTCCACGCTTGAGCCATTCGTTCGACGCAGTTTTGTCGACGGTGGGTTGGTTCAAGTCATGAAGGTGTCGTCCATGTAGCGCTTTTCGGGTCCATTCATTTAATTTAGTCTGTCTGTCGGTCTGTACTTCATTTCTTTGTTGTGTTTTGTCTGCTAGATTGAGTGGTGTAAGTTTTTTATCATTCTGTACTATTGCATTGTGTAAACTAGAAGTTAGAGTTTTGTGGTAGAAATAATTTCGTAGGTTTGTTATTTGCTTATTGTGTAGATTTAAAATATCTATTAGGCCTCGACCTCCATTGTTTCGCGGCAATGTCATTCTCTGAATACATGATCTTGGGTGGTGTTTTCTGTGTCGAGTCATCGAGGTGCTTATAATTCGTTGTAAGGATTTTAATTCTGTTTTATTCCAGTTAATTATTCCAAATGAATATGTAAGAATTGGGATAGCATACGTGTTAACGGCTTTAAAAGTATTTTTTGAATAAAGATGACTTCGTAGTATTGTATTTAATCTGTGTTTGAATTGCTTGGTCAAAGAGTTTTTGATATCTTTATGTAGTATCTGTTGAGCCTGATTGTAACCCAGGTACTTGTATACATCACTCTCAGTTAACGCCTCTACAAGTTCTCCAGTTTGCGTGTGGTATTGGTGTTCATAACGTTGTCCTTTCTTTATGGAGTTGATCTTGCACTTATCGATTCCGAACTCCATACAAATATCCTGTGAAAACTTTTCAGTAATTTGAGCCAGTCGCTGTAGTTCTTCTTCAGTAGTACTGTAAAGTTTTATGTCGTCCATGTATAGAAGATGGTTTAATTTATGTGTTGAACAGTCGGTCAGTAGGTCAGTTTCATTTTCTTTGTAATCTAAATCGTATCCTGCGTTTGAAGAGTTCAGCATATTTGAAAGTGGATTTAGTGCGAGACAAAACCAGAGCGGACTTAAAGCGTCCCCTTGGAATATACCTCTCTGAACTTTGATGGGTTCTGTTATAACTGTGCTCGTACCGGTCGTTAGTCTAAGTCTTGTCGGCCATTTTGTCATAGTCGTTTGTAAAAAGGAAATAATTTGGGGATGAATTCGGTAAATTTCTAAAATTTGGAGTAACCAGGTATGGGGTACGGAATCAAAAGCCTTTTTGTAGTCTATGTACATTGAATACAAATCTGACTTGCTATGTAGAGTCTGGTTGAGTAGAATTGAGTCTATTGAAAGTTGCTCTTTGCATCCTTGGCTATATTTCCGGCAACCTTTCTGTTGCTCAGCTAGTATATTGTTTTGATCTATGTGCTTATAAATTATTTGAGTTAAACAAGATGTAAGTATTTTATAAAAAGTTTGGAGGCAAGTAATAGGTCTATATTTTGCTGGATTTGACAAGTTGTTTGGGTCCTTCGGCAGCATATATGTGGTTCCTGCAGTGATATATTGTGGTAACAGTTGCGGTTGTTCTATAAATTTGTTTATGTAATTATAAATGAATGTGTGAGCACGAGTGAATTTCTTGTACCAGAAATTATGGATGTTGTCCGAACCTGGGGCTTTCCAGTTGTGCAGTTTATTGACAACATCATGAAACACTTCGACGGGTATGCATTGGAAATCCATAGGTTCAGAGTATAAGTACCTATCTTGTTCATTACGTATCCAGTCAGCCTCTTTGTTGTGTTGTACTGCATCTTCCCAGATTGTTGCCCAGAAACTATGCAGTTCACCGACAGGTGGACTGTTATTTTGTGTTGTGTTTTGTAAAGTGGGGGTTGGTTGTGTATTGAGGTCATTATGTATGTTTGTATGAGAGTTAGTAAATGGTGCTCTTAATCCGCGGTAAAATTGTTTTTCATTGGCTGCAAACTGTTTGTTTTGTGCCTTACGTAATGTACAAGTCTTATATCTTTTTAATCTATTGCTAAATGTAGTAAGTTTCTGTTTTATTGTATCCAAGAACTCGGATAGATGTGTGTTTGGACTTTCATGAGTAGCGTGTATCTTGTATTTATTTTGAATATATTGTACGTGTTTTACTATCTTACTGCTTCTATTTCCTCTTATGTACTGAGTTAGTCGGCCTATTTTTGCTCTTAAATCTTCTATTCTGCTTTCTAGCCTTCTTTGCCATTTTGGTTTATTTTTCTTGTATTTACAACTAACCTCTACTCTTGGTGGTATTTCAATCTTAGCGCCATTATTTTTGGCAGCTGCCCATGCCGCACAATACAATACAGTTTGCATTGTAATGAATTCTGTATCAACTTCAATGTGTTTGGGAATAATATTATTATTGATGTAGTTTACTATGATAGCTAGTTTCTTAGAAGATCTTTGTTTGGGGATGTAACTTCTCTGGGTGGGATCTGTATTTTTAAAATAGTCATAGGCTTCCTTAAATGTTCGTTCTATTTCTATGGTAAGGTTTGAATGTGGTGTACTTGTTTCTAATGTATTGTTTGTGTCGTTATTTATACGGGTGTGTATTTCGGAGTCAATGCTATTGAGGAAGTTGTCCTGTTCAGTCGTAAGCTCAGGTTGGGTAGGTGTTGGGTGGATACTGTTGGCTATAACGCTGGTTTGTGTATTGATACTATTCTGTAGAAATAAATCACTCGCAACTTCATCTTTGATTGCTTGTAGCCTTTCTTCACTTAAGTATCTGTTGTGTATTATTAATCGTCTTTGATCGGCTACTCTCTGCTCACTGATATGTTCTAAGTGTGGGAATGTGGTGATGAATGCTTGGTGTAATGGTCCTCTGTAGGCTGAAATATTTGCTTCTAAAAGTGTTATTTTGTAATAGGCTCGCATTATTGTTTCATTGTGTTCCTTGGTCCAGCGCATTCGCTGACCAGCCTGGTTGCTGTTGGTTAGGTGTGGTCGTGTGTTTCTGTGGTGTGGGAAGTTATGAATGTCTGTACTATAATCATCTGTTTGAGAGGTTGATGTTGTTACGCTTTGTATTTGTGTGTTTATTTGAATGTTATTTATTTCCTCACGAATTTCTTTGTAAATACGATCTATGTCACTTTGTGTAAGTAGCTTTTTATTAATGATAGCTCTCCTCTGGTCTCCTACTCTTTGTCGACTAATCATATGCATCTCTGGGAATTTTTCTATAAATTTAGTATGAAGTGGTGGTAAGTAGCCGCTTGTGTCAGTTTCCATTAAGGTAAGCTGAAGATATGTGCGTAAGATGAACTCGTTCATTATTTTACTCCATTTTCTACGCGTTCTTAAGCTGGTGGCGGTGGGTGCAAGGTTAGCGACTGATTCAGTCTCTTGCACAACATCCTCCGATAGCATACTACTGGCTGTTGAGGTTGAATGAGTTGGCGGTCGTGAATATGGGTCATGAGATGGAACAGACGGGAAAATACTAGATGATGTGGAACTAATGACTGATGATGAGTCTTGATGATGATCTACAACAGTTCTAAACTGAGCAGAAGTTTGCGATACGGTGCCCTCCCCAGAGTACGTAGGGCAACCCGGGCCGGAAGGCCCGGGGCGGGATTCTCCATCGTGGTTAGCTACGGTACCCGCCTGGGGTAATAATCTACTTCTTAGGCGCATCACATATATTTCTACTTTTTTTTTTTCGGGATATTTTAAAACGGGAAAACTTATAGCCTGGGGGTGGGCTAAAAGCTTAGGGAGAGGAATTGGGGATTGGGATTGGGCTAGGTAAAGAAGGGGACTAAGGGATAGGTATTAGGGATAGGAATAGGGAAAAGGAAATTGCTCTTGGTCTGGGAGTGGACCAGGAGCAACTGTGTACCCCTCTTGGTCTGGCCTCTCACCCTAGATCTGCCCGGCATGAGTGTTTCTACCGGTATAGCCCTAGCGCTCATTAAGGCGCGCAAGCCCCACCACGACGTCAACGTAGAGATACGACGGGGGTTATTATTATTATTATTATTATTAAAAAGATGACCGGTCATCGTCGGGAGAGAATACCTTAGATAGAATCATTGATGTTAGCATATATTTCTGGAGTTCGAGTGTCGTAAAAAAGTAAAGTAAAAAGTTTATTGACAATATAAAAGAACAAACCTTACACACAAATCCCAACAATCCTGTGATTTGTGTCTGCTAGTACAAAATATAATTACGTATGTCTAATACCTGTGTATATGCGGTTGTTTGAGCTTAATTCACACTGACCTCCGTACTAGTGAAAACTGTTTCACGGCAGGTCAGTCTTCGTCGTTCACAAACACACACACTTCCACACCATTAGACTGTTAAATAAACCACTGAATTATGAGTATGGCTATAAGAATTCAGATACTTAGTGGGTATTTTTTGATCATTCGATGATTTGATGACAATAATAGCGAGGGTTATTATAAGTATATTACTTATGCAAAAATTTCAAACAATTATCGTGGAAATCAAACGTCGGTTTCTCTGAAACACATTACTATCATCAATTCGTATTTCCTTAGACTAGAAGCACAAGCAGAACTTAACAAAGATACACCTACTTTTGAAGAAGCTAGTATGATTTCTGCATGAGGCGTTCATGACTAATTAAGAACCGCGCCGATCATACGATTTGCGAGGTTAAGCTGCGCTTGCCACTGTCAGTCCGTCGATGGGTGACCATTGACCAGTAACGTTACACATCGAGACCCCTCAGTGCCTCGGAGAGCACGTTTAATAGTCGGTCCCGGGTGTCATAAGAATATCTATGACAGTCGTTACGGGTAGTCAGAATCCCGAAAGTCTGACAACCGGTCTAACCTCAGGATATCGGCATTACCCAGTAACTGATTTGCGGAGTCGCTCTGTGTATTCAGCCGCATCTGGTTAGACTGGAAGCTGACCCCCAACATAGTTGGGAAAAAGCTAGGCAGAACCGTAGGATCTCTGCATATTGTCACTTAATCAAAGGTGGGAACTCAATCTATATCTATACTAATATTATAAAGAGGAAAGATTTGTATCTTTGGATTTTTGTATTATCGTATGTAACGAATAAACTTAAAAACGACTGGACCGATTTCATAAATTATTTTGCTGTTAGAAAGCTACATTATAACTAAGTAACATGGGCTATGGGCGGAGCCGTGAGGACACAGCTAGTCTGTGATAAGTCAGTGACAACGTTGTAGGACACTGAGGATATAAAAGTAATTTAATATGTAGCGGAGTGCGAATTTTGTGTAACCGATGGATGCGTGTGAAATCCATCCAATTTGTCATAAATTATTATACCTACTTTTAATAAAAATAAATACTTCACGCCATCATTTCGAAGACCAGAGCGTGTTATTTGCAATTTCGTTAAATATTTTCACAATAAACAGAAGGTTAATACGCCGCTCGCTTCAAAAACATAAACTTTTTAAACACGTGCTATCAACGACATATGTGACGGCCATCTTGGATGAAAAAACGGCGTCAGATGGCGGGAAAAAACACTCAAATGATAGAGGAAGTGATTTTACGCGTACAATAATATAAAAACATATACTTTTTTATATAAAAGGATGTATTAATTTATGTTATTGTTAACCCTTTTGATAAACATGTGTTTGGGTTAACTCCAGTTTAATTTCGAATTTGTTTTGATTGGTAGTTTTTGTTTATGGTTCTGTATCCGGTTGTTTGGACTTCCGTTTTATACGTGTCTTGTGAGATAACAATAAATATCTTAGGTTTTAAACTAAATATTTTTCATCTGTGATTCGTTGCCGGTTGCTTGAGCTCCTTTTAAAAGATCTGGAAAAATATTTTTATGGTTATCTTGACTATCATCTTTTCAATAGTATCTCTAAAGAAAGAAAGAAAGAAAATGCATTTATTTAGCACAGACTAAAAGGCACACAAAACAGAAAGCAGAAAAAATAATAATAAAAGAAATTAGTAGGAAAGTGTGCCTCACGGCTGCGCCAAAAGGCATCTCTACCTTCTACAGCTCCTTCTTCTTCGTTTCGTGTGGCTAGTGACTAACCTGGTGTCAGAGTTTATGCCGCCCATGGGCCTCTATACTTGGCTTCGACTCTTTCTCGACGGTATTGTCGAGAAATATCTCTCTGACTTGGCTTAACATGCCGTCGAGAAATATCTCGCAGACATGCCGGTTTCCTCACGATGTTTTCCGTCACCGTTTTTAAGCAAGTGATAATTATACAATACGCACATGAATCCGAAAACTTAGAGGTGCGTGCCTTGGGTTATAACTCGAGACCTATAACTTGGCAGTCCGACGGTCACACCACTAAGCTATCACTGCTACAGCTTACATTTGAGAGATGTCCCAAGAGGATCTACCATATAGTAGATTTTTTTTATTTAACACAAGTAACATCAAAATGACTCTTCAAAAGCACAAATCACAGCAAATCAAATCCATTCCGAAAAAGAGCATGATTTTGTCGCCCAATGACATTTTACACTGTAGGTGACAGTGACAAAAAGTCACCGTGACAAAAATCTGTCAGCGGGGGCTCTAAGATGGGAACTCAAATAAGAGCTTTAATACGGGCCCTAGATTTTCTAAAAGACCAGTTTTATCTGAGGTTTGCAAGAGGTGAAACGGAATTCACTTTATTTGCCATATTATTATCCTGGGCGAAAGGTCTAGGTCAGCTGAGAGTCAAATAGCTTTTGTATGCAAATGACGGTTCACAACTGGTAACAACTGACTGCCCCCGGTTCCCTTAACCAAAGCGAATGCTGGCGCCGAATTTGAATGGCATGGCGCAGGCGCTAGAATGGCTGATCACACATAATTTAACCTTTATATCTAGAACTCAATTTCATAACCATCACAATAATGACATCATAAATATCTAAAAAAGACAATAAAACCGACCGCCCATAACGTTTCCCATGACATAACAATTTCGTATATCATATAGAAATTTATGCAAACCCCATAATGCCGCCTTTTGGGCGTTAAATCTGGTGAAATGTTTTCATAACTGCGCCCGCACAGCGGGGAGTCAGAATGTATATTTTTTTTATTATTGCAACCGATTGAATTTTCGAAGTGGCAATATTGAGAAGAACCTAGAATTCCGTGGCAACCCTTATACAAAGTCATGCATAAAACGGAATAAGTGTAAAAAAATGTTTTTTTTTCATTGATGGGTTGCTTACGACTTCGATAAAACTTTTGTTTATAAAAATAGCAATGGATACTGAAGTGTATTATAGTTTTGGAAATAATGTGGCTGTTTCATTTATAATAGTCAACTATTTGTCATCTTTGATAGAGTCACTACTCATATTGTTTTTAACGGTTGATGTTGGTAAATTAATAACATATTTTTTTGGTATGTTTTCGACAGAGTTCAAAACAATGGTTAATAGAAATAAGGTAATTAATATAAATATTCATGGAATCAGTCACTGTGGGTTTTCTAATCGCGAAGTTTGGCCACCAGGATGGTGCTAGTTGGACATGTTTTCTGTGCTCCGGTGAAGATTTTAATAAATTACGTTTTATAGCATAAACACCTATTTCGTTAAGTCTGAGATTCTATTCGTCGGTGTTATTTCTTTTACGACCTAGCTAACCCAAGAGTGAACTAAGGTCATGTTGAAACTAAAAAAGTTATCACGATTAAAAGTTTTAGTTTTTAAAAACCATTGTTAGTCTCACTTATTAATTATGTTCTTTCATATAAAACAATTTAATAGTAACAAATTTTATTCACACCGGAAGAACCAAAAAACCCACCCTTTTTATCAATTGGCAATAATAAATCATTTTTTTTTACAAAAATACCACCTATCAGCGACTGAGCGAAAACAATAACCGAACTTTTTTAACTTGTACTCTTTCGCTCTGCGGGACACTTTCCCGGCTTAATTAACTTTGCATTCCAAAATCTGTTTCAACAACCTTATTACCGTTACCTTAAGGTTGAAATTCAATTTGTATTAGTGTAAATACTTTGTGGTTTTCCTATAAGTCCTGTCAATAAAGGTTTTTGGCGGCAAAACTGTCTTTTGTATCACTACAATAGTGAATATTATTGTCCTATTGTAGTATAAGCGAATTAATTTCTTTGTAAAGGATTTCTCTGTGGAAAAGGATGATTTTTAACGGATTAATTGTAACAAAAGTTTATAATTAGCAATGTTTATTTGATAAATTTTGTGGGATTTTGATAATGGATGTTTCGTTTCCATTTTGATTTTGTATTTAAAAAACTGGCACAAAATTGATTCAATTTTGTTTCTGCTATTCCTATAGCTATACATTTTGTCTTTGTATAATAAATCTGTTGCAAGCCAGACAATAAAATATTAATATACATCATCTTCCTGCCCTGGTCCCAAGTTACTTGGGGTCGGCGCAATATGTTTTTCTCTTCCACTATTCCCCGTCAGCCGTCTCATTATCATTTACTCCCTTATCTTTCATATCCTCCCTCACACAATCCATCCATCTTTTCTTAGGTCTCCCTCTCCCCCTCCAGCCATCAACATTCATATTCAACACTCTCTTAGTCACATGTGTTTCATCCCTCCTCATCACATGCCCATATCAAGACAAATGCTTTCCTTTCTACTTTTCTGTCACTGGTGCCACTTTCAAACTCCCTCTAATATACTTATTTCTTACTTTATCCGTTCGCGTCACTCCACACATCCATTTCAACATTTTCATCTCCACTATGTGTAATCTTCTCTCATCCGTCTTCTTCATGGCCAACACTCTGATCCGTACAGAACGACAGGTCTTATAATGGATTTGTAGATTTTGCCCTTCAGCTTGAGGGGCATCCGTTGGTCACAAGTTGTCCCTGTGACCTGTCGCCATTTCATCCAACCTGAGTTGATCCGATGCGTAACGTCTCGGTCAATTTCACCACTCCCTTGGACGAGTGACCCAAGGTACCGGAAGTCGGAGCAGACTGGTAAGGATATACCGGCGAGAGTAATTTTTTTTTTTTTTCAACCCAACACTCTCCAGTCTTTGCCACCATTCCTCTAATTTGCTCTGGACCTTTAGGCCACTCTCGGCAACCAGCACAATATCATCGGCGTACAGCATATACCAAGGAGCCTCTTCTTGGATTTCCGACGTAAGAGCGTCTATTATCACCAGAAAGAGGTAAGGGCTGAGAGTTGACCCTTGGTGCAAGCCTACAGCCACATTGAAACTAGCAGTCGTGCCCACTGCAGACCGGACTTGAGTACGGCATCTACCGTACATCGCTCGGATCAACTGCACATACTGTCCAGGCATACCTTTCTTCTTAAGGGCCCACCACAAAACGTCACGGGGTACCCGGTCGTATGCCTTCTCGAGATCGAAAATATTAATATACATGAAATTGAATTACAACTGCTTCGTTGGTCTGGTGGTGGCAAGCGCGACTGCTGATCGTGAGGTCCTGGGATCGATTCCCAGGTCGGCCAAGTTTGGATTTGTGCCCGGTTGATGGCAATAGGCTCGCCCCTTATTACATGGGACTTAAACATAACGGCTAAATAAGGGTGTTACTATACACTGCTGACGAACCCTTCGGGACACTATCCTTAAGCTCTGTGATCCAAAAGTAAAAATACAAAACGATTTGGACATTTCATTACATAACATAATCAGCCCATTACTGTCTTACTGCTGGGAACGGGCCTCTTCGCAGAATGAGAAAGGTTTAGGCCTTAGTCTACTTACTTAAGGACTTTTCATTACCACTCTTTATTCCCTGCACCTCATTTATTCTGTAAAAGATCTTAAAATTATAACTTAATTGATTCTAAAAAAATCCCATCATCTGTTCACACGTTAGGACTGTATAGAACTTAACAAAAGCGTCAAATATTTGATGTTTTGTTAACATAACACTTGACGGTGTCAAGAGGCTCTGCTGTTTAGTTTGGCTACTGGATTTTTTACCACCCTCACACCATTCACCACTTAAGTTTTTAATATTTGAGTCAAGGAGGCATTTCTTAGTGTAGCACCTATTTTGAATTAATTAAAAAATGTAATACGTTTGTATTGAAATATATAACATAATATAAACATAACATCACGCCTGTATTCCCCGAAGGCTTAGGCAGAGGTGTATAATAACACCTTCATTTCGCCGTTATGTTCAAGTCCCATGTAATAGGCGGCGAGCCTATTGCCATTAACCGGGCACAAATCGCAACTCAGGGCTGCTACTGAGGAAATCTACACGAAAAAAACCAATAACACTTTGCCCGACCTGGGAATCGAACCCAGGACCTCGAGTTCAGCAGATGCGCTAGCCACCACTAGACCAGCGAGGCAGTTTATTTTAAATAACAATGTATTATTATTATTTTCCATCAACAATTTTAGAGGGTAAGAAAATTCAGAATTTAATAGTGATGGAATTTGAAGCCCTCTTTAATAAAACTTGGTTCAATCGAATTTTCTTCACATAGCAGCGTCTTAACCTAGTCTAGTTTCGTTTGAAAGTAGATTTTCGTAAACTCTCCATAAACAGCGAAGTAGGTGGTGGACACGGAGCATTACAAAAATGAAGTTCTAATATGTATAATTTAGTGGGGTAGATATGGAATGATAGAAAGTATTGCTTGGTGGTAGAATCTTTACGATTCGACTGGCTAGCTACCAACCCTCACATTAAAGTCTGGCGCCAAGGAGTTTATATACTGTGTTCCGTCCTGTATATGTGAGAGCCACTGAGAGCTAGTCACCACTAGACCAACGAGGCAGTTCATCACCATGTCATAATTGATTGGTGATTAGTCCATCATCCAAGACCACCACACGTTCTTCCACTCTTAACACTAATATAAAATGAACCTGTCAAATACAAATTAAATCATCAGGCGTCACTTGTTAAGCATACACTTTTTAGCACAAATCTTCCATAGTCATGGTGTCTGGGTGGGTTTTTTACCATCGCCACACCATGGGAGTTTTTATTCTACTTCAGAAATTGCAAGTCAGTGTCGGCATGGTAAAGAAGCTTCCTTCCTATAAAGTTTTTTTTTGGAATCCGTATTGAAATTATAAAACGATTTGGTGTTGAATTCAGTATGTTTAGACTGGTAATGTTATCAAAATCGTAAGATAAATTTTGATATTTTTATTCTTTTGAGAGTGCTGACATGAATTTAGGGATGCAGTAAAAAATATTATATAACTCCCTCGTTGGTCTAGTGGTGGCAAGCTTGACTGCTGATCGTGAGGTCCTGGATTCGATCCCCAGGTCGAGCAAAGTGTAATCAGGATTTTCCGTGTGGAATTCCTCAGTAGCAGCTCTGAGTTTGGATTTGTGCCGGGTTGATAGCAATAGGCTCGCCCTTATTACATGGGACTTAAACATAACGGCGAAATGAGGGTGTAACTAGATATCTCTGCCTAACCTTTCGGGGAATACAGGCGTGTGATGTTAAATTCAAGAACCATTTTTAATTTAGAAAGTAACCTGCCATCATTATTTTAGCTTCCTTCCTAGGTTATCATCTAAGACTAAAAAGCTTTTAGTCTTAGAAGATTCAGTTGAAATGTAAATTCTGAGTTCATACTCTACCTATAATGTGAAGAAAGAATTATTTTATGGTTTCGTAAACCATAACTCAAGAAATGGTGCAGTTGTAATAATGTCTCCATCAACTAATTGCCTACTTTTTTCATAACATAACATCACGCTTTATATTCCCCGAAGGGTTCGGCAGAAGTGTTTTTTGGTACACCCTCGTTTCGCCGTTATGTTTAAGATTCTTGTAATAGGGAGCGAGCCTATTGGCACCCACCGGGCACAAATCCAAACTCCGGGCTGCTACTAAGAAATTCCACACGGAAAAACATAATAACACTTTGCCCGACCTGGGGATCGCACCCAGGACCTCTCGATTAGCAGTCGCGCTTGCCACCACTAGACCAACGAAGCAGTTTCTTTCCTACGTTTCTTATTTCTAAAAATGTTGTTTTTAAGTATTTTTAATTACGTAGCATTCAATTAATTTTGCACAATGGAAATAAGTTTCTTATGTTCTTCAACCTTAACTTCACCATTTGAAGTAGCTTCTTTTTTACCAGATATTGCACCTCTTTTTACAAAAAAATACTTACCATCATCTGTGACCAACATTTTGCCCCAAGTTATAACTTAATTTACTTTGATTACTTCTACCAGATATTTTGAAAGTTTTTTCGTTTTTATTGACTGTGACGAAAAGGGTGGTCGATTTGGCGCCTAGAAAATTGGACATTAAAGTTTTTTGGGAAGCATTTTTGGCAAGTTATAGCCCTTTATTTTGATTTAGGTTAATACAGTTTTTAGAATTTTTTGCGTAGTTCGGGGTGGGCGTTTTTTGTGGGATAATTATTGGAGGTCATTTGCGATGTTTTTTAAGTTCCCGTTATTTTTGACGATGTTAACTGTAATGGAAACATCGATTTCACCACGATAAGACACTATTGTATTTAAAGATCAGGCGCCTCGACAATCTTTGTGTTTTTTTCGTATTTATACGAATAGGGTAGTTGACTACTATTAAAAATGTACAACAATTTAGTATTATTTTAAAGAAAGTATAGATACAAATTGATATGTGAAAAAATAAATAAAATCAATGAAAAAATAGAGGAGCTACACGCTTGCGAAGTTTGTGGAGGGGGCGTTTTCTGTCCTTGTCGCACGAAACGGATATTGTTCGGAGTGGTGTCAAATAATTATGAAGTTTGCAAGGTATGACGTCATTGTGGCGTCATGTTATCTCTGTCTAGTGAGAAATTTTCAATCGTTTATAACTTGGGCATTTTATTAAATATTTCATTAGTTTTTTCACTGTTGCTTATCATTTTTGTAACAGTTTCGAGATTTCTAATAAAAAAATTATAGTCACATACCCTATTATGCGACCCTGTCAAAGAAAGATTAAGAAAGATTGACACACTCAAATCAAATCAAATCATTTTATTTGTGTCAAACATGGATGATAATACAATGTTACATAGTATTTTTGATTTTTAATAAGTAATTATAGTCCAACATGTTTTACCTATAGGTAAAGGTACACTGGATTGATTGGAGTTATACACAAGTATAACTCCAGCTACGTCCTCATTTGAATCGTCACGTAATTGGTCGCATAATTCGTATAAATTCGGAATCACGAAGATTGCCGAGGCGTGTACCTACTGTGGGCCACATATTAATGTAATGTTGAATATGAATCTTAAATTATTATTTTTTTATTCAAGGTTGATATTCTAAGGAGTGAATACAATATAGTTAATGAATCAGAAAGAGTAATAGTTTCTTATGAGTAGAGCTGAGAGTTTGAACACAGGATGTCATTATGTGCAGGTACATTGAGATGTTTAGGTTTGAGGCACACTGAGCTAAGTGCTTGGCTGAGCAAATATTTCCGTTTGGATAAACCATCGTATTTTTTTATTTATTTTGATTACCTAGTAAACGTTCACTATGCATCTTTACGGGTTACTGTTACAAATATTTAACTAAATGTAATCTTCTTCTTTTCGTGTGGTTAGTGACTCACCTTGTGTGAGAGTTTACGCTGCCCATCGGACTCTGACTTGACTTCACATGCCAGCAAGAAATATCTCGCAGGCATGCCGGTTTTCTCACGTTGTTTTCTTTCACCATTTTTAAGCAAGTGATAATTATACAATACGCACATGAATCCGAAAAGTCAGAGGTGCGTGCCTTGGGTTCGAACTCGAGACCTAACTAAATGTAATAAAAATGTTATAGTAATATTATACTATACTAAAGTTTTTTTTCTTAAATTATGCCTTTCGATGGTCCACAAAGACCCATCGAGCTTGTAAACCATCGCACAAGCACACAACTCCAAAATTAATCATTTCACACAACACCCACGTCCAACATCCATCTACGTCTCATTCGTTTATATTTTATATTTTTATCTTTTTTTAATATTTTGTTTAATTTTTTATTTGTTGTTTTATTTTATTTATACACTGGCCTGCAAAAATAAGTATCACACTTTTAAAATTTCAATTTTTTCTAAACTATAGAAGTTAGAGATTTAAAATAAAAAGCGTTTTATAGCAATTTTTATCAGCTTTCTTTGAAACTATAGTAACAAAGTTAAACTCTTATTTGAGTCCTTTTTGTTTCGAAAATATATCTTGTGTACTTAAAAAGTTATTGCAATTTTAAAAGTGTGATACTTATTTTTGCAGGCCAGTGTATTATAATTTGTTTTGGTTTTATTTACATAAGTTATCTTTGTGTTAAGGTTTTTTCTTGTAACTGGCTTAATATCCGCACGTCATTTAGGTGATCACTGAAAATCAGCGCTGTGTTTGTGGTCCACGCCATAGCACGGCATTATGCTGAGTGGCCACCTTTTTGTCACAGTTGACTTTTTTTTTATACAATATTGTTTTGTGTCTCTGTGACGAATAAATGTTTTTTCTTTATTTTCTCCATTCATTCCCAGTGTATCACGAACCTAAACAACCGGATGTGTTCGGAACTCTTCCTTGCCCTTTATATGATAATGATTACACGAGTTTTTGAGTTGCAGTAAAAAAATATTACCAGAAAAAATACTTTCCCACAGCCTCCGTTGACTGTGGGAGAGGAAGGTTTTATGGGTCCCAGAATACCAAGCCTGCTTTCTTATTTATTGGTTGAAGGGTCTGTGTTTCTTCTTCATCCTAGCCTTTCCAGGATTTCTATTAGCATGGCTTTCAGTCTAACGCTAGATACATAATATATTATTATAGATTAGGGATTAACAAATTTAAAAAGATTAGTTACTTGCTTTTGTGCGAAATGCAAGTACCTAGGCCAAGTAGTTGGCTTCACCAAACCCAATATAATAAGTTAATACCCAAATATGAACCACTAGCTGTGTCCTCATAGCTTCTCCCGCGTAAGAAGTTTTATTCCAGTAATAAATATAGCCTATGTTACTTAGTGATAATGTAGCTTTCTAACGGCAAAAGAATTTTTAATATCGGTCCAGTAGTTTTTAAGTTTATTCGTTACATACAAAAATACAAATATTTCCTCTTTATAATATTAAGTATAGATTAGTATAGATAGTCGGTGACGAGTTGACGTCCCCATGTCGAAGAATTTTGTAACTGTTGGGTAGTTTTGAGTTTTTTTTTGTAGCCTACGCAAATGTCCAGCTTATTAGTAGTGTCGTGCATCGGGTTGTTGAGCTCCCCAAAATAAGGTTTGAGCTAAGTGATGGTCAGTTAGGACAGGTCAACTCAAATCTGCTACAGCACTTTCCTCAAAAAGCCATTCCAGACGTTGCCCTACATTGTTACACTCGCATAGTTTTTATACCACAATGTCTGGACTTTAAAAGAGACCTTGATCTCTGAGTTTGTTTCGGCTTTTCTTTTCAGAGCTAGTGAGAGAGGAAATGCCGTCGCCATCTAGTCTGAAAAAAAACATTACACTGACTTGTAAAAGTGTCTGTAACAGATTTATTTACAGAAATAAAAATCATTTAACAATGCGGCTAACAGACCTGTCTACGCGCACCTTTTATTTGCAAAAGGCCCATGTCCAACAGTGAACTGCAACGATAGGCTGTTGATAATTGAAAATCAGTAGATGTTTGAGAATCAGTAGCACACATGGTCCACTGCTGCAAGTTGGAGTTTCATAAGTCAAGTAAAACGAATTATTTTTTCAAGTGACCGCACTAAACGACGACACGTTTGGTGCAGTGGCTAAGCGATTGGCTTCTGCGCTGCGGGTCGTGGGTTCGATTCCCGCACGGAACAAATATTTGTATGGCCTACAGATAGTTGTTCCGAGTCTGGGTGTTTGTGCATGTGAAGATTTGTGTCTGTAAACGCACCCACGATACAGGAGAAATCCTAAAACAAGTTACAAGTAACACCAGATTCACTCGCTATGCAAACAGTAGGCCAGTGGGTGAGCGTAAGGCTTCGACCACACCGGCGCGGTGCAGGCGCATCACACGGCTCATTACCTTACACCTTTTTATTTTAACACTCGTGTTTAACCTGTGTGGTTAGTGGTGACCTGATGTTTTGTATTTGAAATTAGGAGTTTTGAAAAATAAAAAAACTACTTGGAACCCACCATAGTGATCCTATTAAAAAAACTATGAGTAGTAGGGCTAGTTTTGAAAGAGTTTGTTCTGGGAAGTAACTACTACCAGTACAATCAAATCGCTTGCGTGTTACATAGTACACTATACAAGGTTAGTCGGAAAGGGGGTACTAAGCCGCGGGCCACCTAAAGTATCACTGATGACTATTTTAAAGCAAGTGTTAAAATTTCAAAATTCGATAATTTTTATTTTCATGCAATAAGATTTTTATTTTAGTTTTTACAAAAAAAAACATACCTACCTGCTATAGTTATGAATTCAGAAAATTAATTTTCTAATCCGTGACCCCAAATATGACCTAAATACATAGTTAACACAGCTGATCATAGCTATGGACAGATAGATTTTAGCATATTTTATACGAAATCTTTGAAAAGCATTTCTTTTATTTTATTTCTCTTAAACTATCGAGTTTTGGGGAAAGTTGTAGAACAAAAGTTATCCCTTATTATGAGTACTTTAACACCCTTTCGGCTTAGTACCCCCTTTCAGACTAACCTTGTATATTAAAAATTCCCAAAAAAACTTGAATCACTTAAAATCACAATCTTGGTCTCTATACTGACCTATTTTTCGGCCTTGTTAAAGTACTCTATACACTCAATAGAAAAATGTGTTGCGGGCCTTGCGGGGGCTGCTGCGGCGGCGGTTGCTGCGGTGGATGTTGTTGCCCTTGTATCATCTACAGCTGCTGCACAAAGATTTGCTAGTGGCACCGAGTGGCGCCACTTCACGCAAACAAGCCATGGAGTCTGCGTTGAAGTGTGGCGCACCGACTCCTTCGATGTTTTTGTCTTCGAAGTACACTCCGTGCCGCTTTGTGGAAATAACTGCTACCACCATATCTATTTCTGCCACCGAGCAGGATTGCTGTGTTCCAGTTTGGAGGGTATGGGTGCTGGTGACATAATTCCTCTACACGTATACATACACAGAGAGAGAGGGGGGCTCATGAATAATTAACAACTGCGCAGATCATATGATTTGTAAGGTTAAGCTGCGTTTGGCGCGGTCAGTCCGTGGATGGGTGACCATTCGTTACACATCGATACCCTTCTGTGCCTAGCATGTTAAACCGTCGGTCCCGGGTGTGACAGTCGTTACGGGTAGTCAGAAGCCTAAAAGTCTGACAACCGGTGGATATTGGCATTGTCCGGTAACTGGGTTGCGAAGATCTGATGGCAGTCGCTCCGTGTAAAATACTGGTATTCAGTCGCATCTGGTTAGATTAGAAGCTGACCCCAACATAGTTGGGAAAAGGCTAGGCAGAAAAAAAGAATGAATAAAATCGAATGAACTTAATAATGTACTTATATGCATACTTTTTATTTAATTTTATAACTTAAGGATTAAAACACGATATATTACTATTAAAAATAGCCTTAACCACTAGTAACTACTGATATAACGTTTTTGAAGTGTCAAATAACTGAACATAAGGTTGATATTTTTTTTTAATTAATACTTCAGTACGCAATTGTGGTACATAATGCGGACTTAATGTCATAAGGCATTCTTTATCAGTCAATTTGGGTCTAAGAGAACAGCATCGTGAAGAGTTACAAAGAATTTGTAGAGATTTGTTTAAATTGAACTATTTTTCGTATTCGTTCTTTTCGTAAAGTCGTTAACTACCCCAACACTATTAGTTTTAGTATGGTATCATTATTTTGCTTTGAACTGTCAAGTTACTGCATCGAATTAATGGTTCAACTATAGTTAACAAACAATAAAAAAAACTAAAAAAATATTTTGACCTACATCTGCTGCAAAATTCACACGAAAATACTTAAAATTCCTTACTTACACCAATTACACTGTTAATTGAACAAGTAATTAACCGATCAGCTGAGATTTTGCACAAAAAATACGCGCATCTGGTAGACAGTTTGAATGAAAAATAATATAAAGGGCGGGAAAAATGACAGTTGCGAGTCGACCGCAATGGCAGCAGTTGGGAGGCTTCTCGCGCATGCGCGGCCAGGTGGCCCGCAATTGGTCGGAATTTAAATGTGCATTTGCGAATTATTCCGATTGTAGGTACATAATATAGAGTCCACGTATTCGTGTTATCGCGTAACCCGCAAATGCCGGGCCAATGCGGTGGGCTTCCTTCTCATTCTGAGACGAGGCCCATGTCCAGCAATGGGACAGCAATGAGCTTATTGTGCTATGCTGAATTATAACTATTAATTGACTTCTTCCCTAATAAATTAAAAATTTAATAATAATCTTCTTGGCACTTGGCACACTAGGTTATTGATATGTGGTATGTTAGCTCAGCAGTCGTTGTACCGATAGTCGTTACGGCCAATGGCTTAATAGCCAAGAGCCTCGACCAACACCTGATGATGCTCTCGTTGGGCGGCTGGGTCAAGGGCCTGATACAGAAAGCGGTACTTCTGGACACGGCACGTATTGTTAGGAAGTTCCTCTCCCTGAGGCCCTGACCACCGGTAGCTTGGACCCTGTTCCCGATGCCGGTGGGTTACTATTTTTTTATTTTTTTTTATGTTTTTTATGGAAATATTTAGAAATGTAATTTATATTTGTATTCAATGAATGAACTTGAATTGACTGCCTCGTTGGTCAATTGGTGGCAAGCGCGACTGATCGTTAGGTCCTGGGTTCTATCCCCAGGCCGGGCAAAGTGTCCTAATTGAGTTTTTCCGTGTGGAATTCCTCAGTAGCAGCCCGGAGTTTGGATTTGTGCTCGGTAAATGGCAATAGGCTCGCCCCTTATTACATGGGACTTAAACATAACGGCTAAATGAGAGTGTTACTATAGGTATAGGTACACCTCTGCCCAACCTTTCGGGGAATACTGGCTCGATGTTATATTTTATGTTTTAATGAATAAAGGGAATAATAATCTTCATAAAAAAATTATGATGATGACGTTGTATTTCATACAATGTATTTTAATTTAAAATGAACACAGCGTCAACAAAGGTATAAGTTACAACAAGGCGTATCAAATGGAGACTTCCCATAATTTCCTAAACAAGGTTTCATGGCCGGAAGTTAGCAGAATTTGTAAGATATCGCGCTTCCGGGTAGTTCATAATATTGTCGCATTTATACTACACTGAAATCGTCTTGATATTTAGGTTTATTTATCAGGGCATAATATCAGCCAGCACATTGGGTCACCCGCGCGACGGCGCAACGAGTATTCCCAAGGAGGGTTGATGTCAGGCAGGCGGCCGGTCATAAAACAATAAGCCAAAACCTCTAACAACATGGATTTAGAAATACATGTTGTGCCGACCCCACCTAGTGTGGGATAAGGGCAGGGAGATGGTGATATTTCCAAGAGCCTAGGGGTTGAACGCTTGCCTTCCATGCAGGAGCGTCAGAGTTCGATCGTTCCATACCTCTGACATTTCGAATTAATGTGCGGATCAGAATTTGCACGGTCAAGGAAAAACATCGTGAGGAAACCTGCACACCTGAGATGGCTCTGTAAAGTTCTCGATGGTGTGTGTAGTCTGTCAACCCGCACCAGGCTAGCGTGATGGACTAAGGCTACCTTTCTCATACTGAGAAGAGGCCCATGCCCAGCAGTGGGACAGTAATGGGCTAATTATGTTATGTATGTATTTCTCTGCAAGAGAGAGAAGGAAGCACACAATATCACCAACATCATTATATAGAAAAGATCAGAAGATCGAAATGTCAAGATCCGACTTGGTAGCAGAAATACCCCTCCTACGGTGACTGCAGCAGCGTCAAAAGCAAACAAAAGACCTGGAGTTCCTTTAACTAACCGTATTGTGGCGACTACTTGCATAACAGCCTCTTTTTTGGAGAAACCTATGTTAAACAGTGTATTATCGGTAGCTGGTAACACTGGACAATGTTGACAAAGGAGGGTATCGTCAAGATGAATCAACGTACTCGAAGTTATAAAAACACTGGTCATTCGACAGAGCAGAGGATTCCATGTCGAACCGCCGAAGAAGTCTGACCTTTTATAATATCTGATTAGCTTGTCCTTATTTTCTGATCTTGTGTAAATTATTATGATTGTGATATGCTGTGAACTAGCTTCTGTAACTATCCACTAACCCAATTAAAAGTACTCTCAGTGGTGGAGAGTCTATGTTGGTTTCATTTACTTTATTCACCATGCTCCCAATCCTGACATACAGATATTAGCTATAACTGGAATGATAGATTCACCCCTACAAGATTCTGTTGTATGTATTTTACAAGTGGACTGTTATAAATAGGTTGAAATGATAAAAATAAAAGAAACTAACGTTAAAAATTATCTTCAACTCTCTAATGCCCGGTTCCTATAAAAACAACGAATCGTTTTGCTTACCAATGGTAGCATTTTTATTGCCAAACTGGGCGTGTAAATACACTCGTAAGCTAATTTTACCTGTGATAACTACTTCCATATGGGAGTGTCTACTATGCAAAGCTATGAAGTATTTTCTTCATTATTGGTAAATATGCAAGAGTCTCAACATAACGTAACATCACGCCTGTATTCCCCTAAGGGTTGTGCAGAGGTGTTTAGTAACACCCTCATTTCGCCGTTATGTTTAAGTCCCATGTAATAAGGCTCGCCTATTGCCATCAACCGAACACAAAACCAAACTACGGGCTGCTACTGAGGAATTCCACACGGAAAACCCAAATAACCAATAACGATCAATATACCACTTACAATTTGAACGTAGAGACCAAACTATCAAATATTTATCAGCTCAAACCATATTAGACAAAGATATTAAACTCAGAGTACATACACAACTATCAAGACTTCTTCATCGGAAGCGATGTGTCTGTCCGAGACATCTCAACACCGGACGTCCAGCTATGAGCAGTTTGCATGCACCAATGAACCGGACATCGCCGTACTGAGCAAAAAATTGCACTTGTAATATAATGATACACTTATTATTTTTGTGGCTATTTTGCAGTCGCTTCAGTTTCATATGACGCGTGACGTCATAAAAAGTTTAAGTCTAAGCGTATACGGGGGCGCAGGCCGCTCATGCATCACAGTTTAGCCACCGTTGTATAGTATGCAGGGTGTAAACGAAATCATGTAATTCCTTCAAACCTCATGATGTACTGCTGACATAGATTAACCCTGCACGGGAAACTTTTGGATTCAATAAAAAAAAAACCAGAAGTAAACATGAATGTGTTCTTAATGTGAGGCATTTTAGCGCCCCGAGTTAAATGACCGCGCAGCGAGCGATACCGCGCAATTCGCTTGGGGCGCAAGAATGCCTCACCAGAACACATCATGTTTACTTCTTGAAGTTTTTTTTTATTGAATCTAAATGTATCCCGTGCAGGGTTAATCTATGTCAGCAGTACATCATGAGGTTTAAAGGAATTACATGATTTCGTTAACTCCTTGTATATTCTAGTGTTAAAAAAGCATTACATGGACTTGTAAAAGTGTCTGTAACAGATTTATTTACAGAAATAAAAATCATTTATCATACAGTTGGCCAACTCCGTTGATGTCGGGTGATGCCAGCGCCTGTGTCTGTAATAACCAAATTCTGATCCACACATGAATGCGAAAAGTCAATGAGTCGGGTTGGGGTCACTCAGACTCTCGTGCATAGAAGGCAAGCATTCTATCGCTATCGCTGCTATAAGCAATGAAAGCGTATTGGTGGGACCGACGGATTACCGAGTCATAGGTCTTGAGTTCGAACCGAACGCACGCACCTCTGACTTTTCAGATTCATGTGCGTATTGTATAATTATCACTTGCTTAAAAACGGTGAAGGAAAACATCGTGAGGTAACCGGCATGCCTGAGAGATATTTCTTGACGGCATGTGAAGCCAAGTCAGAGGTCCATGGGCGGCATAAACTCTGACACCAGGTTAGTCACTAACCACACGAAAAGAAGAAGGAGTAGCTGCTATATCAATTTTACTGTGTCACTTAAATCTCTACTAACCCCCAAGAGCGTGACCAATTATTTTTCCCGTCACAAAATTGGTGGTTTCCTCCCTGCCATCGTCACTCTACCGTCCTAACAAGCCATAAAGTGAACCGCGACATCTAGTTTTTGTCAAATTAGCCCCATTGTCTATACTTAGCCATCCCGGCTATACTTAATAGTCGTAAGGCTATAATTTTCGACTTTACGGTTTCTACCTAATGCTTGCGAAACTTTAATTCAATTAGATGGTGTGGGTGAAGCGGGGTGTTGTGGTTTTCGAGAGATTCGATTTATAATGTCGAAAATAAAATAAATGTTGTCGAAACCTTTTTAAGTTCATATACAACATTTGTTTCAATAGGAGACAATTTATACAAAAAATAATATCATCAGTGGAAAGGTAAAAAGACCAAAGCGCCAATATACCTACTTTACATTAGAGAGGTTAATACTATGTAGTTTAGTTAGACTTAATTAGTAATAATAAAGTGTGTAAGTGCGAATCTTCATGAGTGCGTGAGTGAGCGAGTGGGATTATCTATTTAATATGTATACTCTAAGAAAAATAGCTATGTTTATTTTCTTAAAAAAAATACTTTGAATCTCTCTACTGTGAAGTAGGTATATTGACGCTTTAGTCTTTTTAGCTTTCCACTGACGATATGTTCATTCTACTCGTTGGTGTATTATCAACTTTAGCGTTACAATCATTATGATAATCCTTTTTATCGTTTCGTTATTTACTTACCCTTCCCCTTTTTAATATTGTTAGAGATTCTATGATCTAGCACTACCTCGTTGGTATAGTGGTGGCAAGCACGACTGCTGATCGTGAGGTCCTGGGTTTGATCTCCAGGTCGGGCAAAGTGTTATTTGTTTTTTCCGTGTGGAATTCCTCAGTAGCAGCCCGGAGTTTTGATTAGTGTACATGGGACTTAAACATAACGGCGAAATGAGGGTGTTACTATACACCTCTGCCCAACCCTTGGGGGAATATAGGCGTGATGTTATGTTATGATATAGCACCATGCTTTGAAATTACATAAAAAAATATTAATGCAAAAAATCTTAACTTTACTTATAATGAAAGTCTTTGAGTGACAGGTTTTCGAAAACTTTTTCTACAATGTCGGCGATTTTTGAGAAGCACCCTGTTGGGCACCGCCAACAGGTTGATCGCGATTTGATGACAAGTTACGGTCAGTTTTTTGCTAACTTCTCAAATGCGCTAATAGAATTTAATTTAGTGCAATTTTGTGTGCGATTACATGCGATTTGTGGTATTCGCTTTATTCATTAGAACTTCCTGTATTTGATAGGGAAGAAAATAATATTTGGAGTTAGGACATATTGTATTTTAGGCTGGTGTCTTTTACGTGAAATTCGAATGAGAATTTTAGTGACCAGTGACCATTTAGATAGTTAATATTCGAGTGACTACAAATAATGCATTGATAAAAAAAGGTTTGTTGCACCTAGCTTTTTCCCGACTATGTTAGGGTCAACTTCCAGTTTAATCAGATGCGGCTGAATACCAGTATTTTACACGGAGATACTGCCATCAGACCTCCGCAAACCAGTTAATGGGCAATGTCGATATCCTAAGATTAAACCAGTTGTCAGACTTCCAGGCTTCTGACTTCCCGTAACGACTGTCTCAGTTATTCGTTTGACACCCGGGACCGTCTGTGTAACGTGCTCGGCGAGGCACGGAGGGGTCTCAATGTGTTGCGCATGTTCACCCATCCACAGACTGATTGCGGCATGCGCAGCTTATCCGCGCGGTTGGTAATTAGCCATAATCCCGGATAAAGAAAGATTCGACGTAGCTAATTAGGATCCTTTCGCAGTAAGAGTTAAAGGCAACTCTCGCTCTTTTCTATTTTATTCTATGCTAGCGACCCGCCCTGGCTTCGCTCGGGTGCAATGTAGATACTAATGTGGGGCCTATAAACGTTCCTCTTGAATCACTCTATCTATTGCTGTAAACTGCATTAAAATCCGTTGCGTAGTTTAAAAGATCTAAGCGTACAGACAGCGGGAGCGACTTTGTTTTATACTATGTAAAGATAGTCTGCTTTCTTTGGCTCTTCGAAATATTTAATTCATTTAATAGAATTGAGTTAATACGTTTCTACGTAAAATAAAACAATTTTTTTATCAATCTTTTTTGATTTAAGAACAAAAACGAGTGTCACTTCAATATTCTCGAATACTACATCAAACTAACAATGTAACTGCGACGGGGTCAAAAATGCCCCTTAAAATTTAGTCATAAATTGACCACACCACGCCTGCAGCAAAATATGATATAGTGTGATTTTTTGCCACTGCCCGCCATGTTAAAATTTATGATTT
This sequence comes from Amphipyra berbera, assembly GCA_910594945.2. Taxonomy (NCBI): domain Eukaryota; kingdom Metazoa; phylum Arthropoda; class Insecta; order Lepidoptera; family Noctuidae; genus Amphipyra; species Amphipyra berbera. Next base: position 13,568,626 of record OU343128.1, on the reverse strand, counting down.
TATTTGGAAGTGCGAGCAAAAACTTAATCGATGGGTCAAGTAGGCACCTCGAGTCGGCTAAGGGTTGACGGATTTTTTTATTCATTGCTGATCTCGGAATGTCTTTGTGGAAAGAATTCCGAATATTATTTTGATTGGTAAATGTGTAGATTTCTAACATTTTATACTAGGTGTAAAAAAAAAGTTTATTTTTATGTTACTATTATTTTGATTGTGTTCTATTATATATTAATTTGCTGATATTTGACCCGTTAACATCCATATTGAGTGGATCATTAATTAGGTACATACCACCTATTTAAGATCGACTTTCAATAGTCATATAACTTTTATGTGAGAAAAAAGTTTGTCGACTTGTGTATGGATAATTATGTCATAAATTCAAATTCGTTCCTCAGATATAATTTATATCTGACGATTGAAAAATCGGTCCTTAATAATAAGCCTAGGTATATACGGAGGCGCAAGCCGCACAGGCAACACATCGACACAGTGACATCGACCGACATCAAAGGCGTTGCAGATCTGTAGGGGTTGTAAAACTGTGACTGATTTGTGTTACCTGCGCGCTTGCACCTCCTTATTCGCCTAGGCTTAGGCAACTGTGAATGCTGAAGTAATTCAAGCTAAGACCACCATAGCTTTATGGCTCCATAGCTTTTAAAGTTCTATCAATTACAAAACTGCATTTATCAATACTCCCACAGAATGTACAAACGTCAAAAGTTCGCTCAACTTAATAACAAATGATTTTATACCTATAATTAAGCAAAATGCTACCATTAAGTAGAAATTGAAATAAATCCATAGATCTAGGGGTGGCACGCACCCGCCTACGCATCAGAAATATAAAAAAAAAAACATTTTGATGTTTAGCAACCACGTAATTACTAGATGCATTTTTAACGTATAATTAAAAGTATATTTAGTGCAAAAGCTCAATAGAGCGATAAATCGATGGTTCTAATCTATTGTGCCTTTTTTCAGACTTGCATTGTGTTCTGGCGAGTATTTTACCACCTACATTGTCAAGAAAAATTTTGCGGTGTTTTTATCTTCATCTGTCAATCAATCTCTTTTAAAAAGTGGCTGTCATAGATATTGGTACATTATTATTATTATTATAATAATATAATAGTTGCAATAAGGTCTAAATCCGCCTCCGTGTTTCGGAGAGCATGTTAAACCATCGGTCCCGGGTGACATACGAATACCTATGACAGTCGTTACGAGTAGTCAGAAGCCCGAAATTTAGACAACTGATTTAACCGTAGGATATCAGCATTACCCAGTTACTGGGTCGCAGAGGTCTGATGGCAGTCGCTCCGTGTAATTTACTGGTATTCAGCCGCATCTGGTTAGACTGGAAGCTGACCCCAACATAGTTGGGACAAGGCTCGCAAGAAGAGATGATCCAGAAAACTAAGTAAATTGAAAAAAAAAACTCACGAATGGGAAGTTTTCCTGCAAACTGCATTTACTTCATAGGTGTTTTCTTTACATAGTATAAAACAAAGTCGCTCGCGCTGTCTGTACGCTTAGATCTTTTAAACTACGCAACGAATTTTAATGCAGTTTTCAGCAATAGATAGAGTGATTCAAGAGGAAGATTTATATGCCCCACATTAGTATCTACATTGCACCCGTGGGAAGCCGGGGCGGGTCGCTAGTTTACTATAAATAGGAATGTTTTATTTTAATAAAAATAAGATTGATTCATATTTTATTTGCCTTTCTATAAAGAGGGCAAATAAAAAAAAAACGAGCCGATTCGACTGACCAACGAACTTATCTCTAACAAAAACTAAACAACGCAATAAAAAGAACAAAACTAAACGAAACGAAATCGAAAGTCCGTCTCAATTAAATGGTTAGCCACCAAAAAAAGTGTCGCTTTACTAAAAAGACTGACCATTCTCACTTTTTCTGTCGAGAAGTACCAATAAAATCAAATTTATTGTGTCCATACAAATTAAGTGGCTTGACAATAGACACGTGCGTGGCTATCGAAAATTGAACTCTAACTCAGACGATTAAGGTTGATGTTTCCTTGTCTCTATTCATCAATTTAGGGTTGACAAAAGTGCCTACTTATCTCTTAAATGATTTTAACTGATTCCGGATCGCTGAAATCTTTGTAAAGTGATAGTAGACATCTTAATTTACATTAGTCTGTTCGTCACCTATTTTAATGTCTTGACCGACGAACGTGCGTAAAAAGGCGTAAAAAGTCACGCTTTTTTTACGGTTTGCGTGACGCCAGACGGTTTCTTCGTCTAAGCTATTCTTAAGTTTTATTGAAAACTAGCTGCACGTCCCGGCTTCGCACGGGTGGACATTTTTCCCGTTTTTGCAACATTTTTCATTTATGCTCCGCTCCTATTGGTCGTAGCGTGATGTTATATAGCCTATAACCTTCCTCTATAAATAGACTATCCAACATAAAAAGAGTTTTTCAATTCCAGCCAGTAGTTTCTGAGATTAGCGCGTTCGAACAAACAGACAAACTCTTCAGCTGTTTAATAGTAAAGCTTCACAATTGTGACTAAGACACTGATGAATATAAGTATTGATGGATGGAGGGGAGAGGGAGACCAAAGAAAAGATGGCTGGATTGTGTAAATGAGGATATGATAGATAAATGAGGGAGTAAATGATAATGAGACGGCTGACAGAGAATAATGGAAGAGGAAAACATAATTATTGCGACCACAAACTTGGAACCAAGGCAGGAAGATGATGATGAAGTTTAATTGAAAACACGTGCCATAATTATTGGCTGGAGACTCTTCAGGTCTCGCCAATAACTGGCCGGTAACGTATAAACAGTCCGCAAGACCATCTACAAGCAGTCCATATTTGTTAAAAAGTGCCGTAATTAAATATTTATTGATGTCATAAAACTTAATAAAACATTACTTTACGACGTGTTTATTAAAATTACTAGCGACCCGCCCCGGCTTCGCACGGGTGCAATGTAGATACTAATGTGGGGCATATAAATAACCAACTATTAATGATGTGCAAGATCCTTCGAGTAAAAGTAGATGCCCCTGACCTTAATTGTGACCTGTGCCGATTGTTTGTACCCAATAATTACCGTCGGAACAGAAAACATACTGTTTGCTGTTCCGATATGTCGTACTGTGGCTCGTTCACGATCACCCATACCGCGAAGTCTAACCGCACTCAATGCTCTCCTGGACGCCAGACCGAATTTTGATGTGTTTGCTGATGAATGGAAGGTGATTTTATCGGAATGCCTGGAGTACTGCGTGAGGAATGTATCACGAACGTTTTGAATTCTCTTTTTAGTTATTTTATGTTATAAAAAAAAATGTAATTGTACGTGCGTAAATAAATACATGTATGACTGAATTGTGATCTGTTTGCGGATGAATGGAAGAATAAATTGTCAGGTGCATTGTGAGGGCTGTGTGAAAGAGGTGTCTCATATTGTTATATATTTTTTTTTAAATCATTATTTTTCGTTCCATTGTTTTGTATGTATCTTCTTCCATTCCTGTTCTTTTTTCTATCTTTAATGATTGTAATTGGTCTAAGACCGTTTTATTTAAAGTAAAATAAATAAACCTTCCTCTTGAATCACTATCTATTTCTGAAAACTGCATTAAAATCCGATGCGTAGTTTAAAAGATCTAAGCGTACAAACAGCGGGAGCGACTTTGTTTTATACTATGTAAAGATAATGTCAATATACAATTAGCTTACAATGATATCACACTCTTTGTACCGAAGAAAGTAATCCTGGTTTTTGCTAGTTTTTGTTTTTTTACGTCTTAAATACTGTATGGTAATCTGCATTAATCACACCATCATTTTACATAGACATTTCGTTACTTAAAACTTGAGCAAAAAAAAACATAATCGCTCCATTTCTTTACTCCAAAAACAAAAACGATTAGATTTCGCTCTAAATTCCCCGGAGCTAAAAAGTAATAAACCTTTTTAGCGACATTAAAAAAAGCGGAACCCAGTTGTTTGGTTCCGCTTTTTACGCCAAATTTTTATGGGTTATTAAAACAAATTAACGTCGCACAGTTTTGTTGAAAAAAAACACGAAGAAATTTATTAGTTTCCTAAACAATAAAATTAGTTATTATCGCTAAATCTAAATGGTGGCTGTGAATTACTGCTTACTACCGTACAGATGCGTCGTTAAGATATTTTTAGGAGACATTGAAAAAAAACTGCAGTTGTACTTAGGTTTCTTTTCTACTTTCTTTTTGGGGCTGAACAGAGTCAGTAGTAACAAGACTGCGTGATCTATGTGAGGTTCGAGTCATATGATTCGTTTTGATAAGTTCAATAGATTGCACTTGGTGTTAGTCTGATGATGGAGCTAGGAGGTTGATAGTGGAACTCTTCAGTGGCTACTATTAAACCCCTCAAGTTTAGCAGTCGACGCCATCTTGGTTCTCATTATTTGACGCGCATTGTACTGTACTGTACGCTTATGCTTACTGTTGCACTGCTTGGCACGAGCCTCTTCTCAGAATAAGAAGGGTTTAGGCATTAGTCCACCATGCTGGTTAGATGCGGTTGGCGGCCTACGTACACACACCATAGAGAACACCTTGGAGCTCAGGTATACAGGTTTCCTCACGATGTTTTCCTTCACCGTTAACGCAAGTGACAATCAAATTATGATCCGCGGGTAGGTATCGAACTCAGAACCTCCTGCATGGAAGGCAAACGTACTGCTTCGGCCTCACTCATTTTTAACCGACTTCCAAAAAGGAGGAGGTTACTATGTTCGTCTGTATGTACGTTTTTTTCTTTTTTTTTGTGTATGGTCATCGATATTTTCGCCAATTGTGAACCGATTTTGATGATTGTTTTTTTTAATGAATAGGGTATACTTCGAAGTTGGTTCCATTTAAATTTGGTGAAGATCTGATGAAGAACTTCGGAGATAGACAATGGAACTCCTCAATGACGAACAGTACGCATATTGTGATGATGTGATTATGTTACGAGCAGCGTCTTTAGTAGGTCCAACCAAGTTTTAATTAAGGCCACTAAAATGAAAAAAATAAAAAAATTTTTTACAAAAAAATTAAACCGATTTTAAAAAAGAATAAAATAATTACCATATAAAATTAACAGTTTCAGAAGTCTGTGCCTTCAATTTGGTTCAGCGTGGATCAGCACCGACTTCTGAAACTGTTAGGTAATTTTATATGGTAATTATTTTATTCATTTTTGAAGTTGGTTTAAATTTTTTGTAAAAAATGTTTTTCTCTATTTTACTCTGCGAGGTCGCACGTCAGACAATCAACTTTACCGTTGTCATAAAAGTAATCTATTTTAATGTGAGGATTTGCAAAATGCTTAGTAGTATTAAGAACAACTGGTCTGCTTTACTCACTTGATCAGTAAAATAATATATTGTTTGCGGCCACACAAGTGAAGTCATAAACCATTCTGACCTGGGGCGGAGCCCCAGGGTTCTGCCCCCGCGCTCCAATACAAATTATATACACGTGCGGCACTTCTTTTGCTACTTTATGGCACTTTTTGTGTAATCTATTGAAAACGATCTTGTTGGTCGCAATTCGAAAATTTCATTCCTAGATTGAACATCATACGTCTACCTATGACAGTCGTTACGGGTATTCAGAAAGCTGAAAGTAGGATTAGAAACTTTAATCAAGACTTTATCTTATTTTTTAATTTTGTATTCATTGATTTTTATAGGAGGGGCTAATACCAACCGCGCGGATCATACGATTTGAGAAATTAAGTTGCGCTTGCCGCGGTCAGTCTGTGAATGGGTGACTGTTCGTTACACATCGAGACCCCTCCGTGCCTCGGAGAGCACGTTAAATAGTCGGTCCCGGGTGTCATACGAATACCTATAACAGTCGTTAAGGGAAGTCAGAAGCCTGAAAGTCTGACAACCGGTCTAACCTTAGGATATCGGCATTGCCCAGTAACTGGGTTGCGGAGGTTTGATGGGAGTAGCTCCGTGTAAAATACTGGTATTCAGCCGCATCTGGTTAGACTGGAAGCTGACACCACTATAGTTGGGAAAAGGCTAGGCAGATATAGATATATTCTTAGATTGAACAAAGAGGAATTAGAGATGTTAATAATACATTATCAGTAGCGGCCAGGGGTAGAAACTGTACTGAATACAATGTAGAACCGACATATCTACTAAAGCTTAGTCGTGAACCACTTGTTTCCATAAGTTTTTGGAGATAGTGTAAGAGTTTTCTCGTCCCCGCACGAGATAATGCGATGGCAAAATTATGTCGCACTGCGCATGTTAGGCTTGCGGACGACAGAAATTCTAATCTTATGTTCACATTTTCAAAGCTAAAAATATTAGTAATTTTTTATTTATTTATTTTAACCAAACTTACAAATATCATTATAGGTATGTACCTAATGCGATCTCGTGGTATTACTAAAAACTAGATAATAGAACAACTAAACTTGTATATTTCGTTGTAACAAATAATAATAAAACTTTTTAACAAAACTAAAACCGACTTCAAAGTGGCTATCTCCGAGGTTCTTCATCAGATCTTCACCAAATTTAAATGGGACCATTTCGAAAGAATACTCTTTCAAACAAAAAAATAATCATTAAAATCGGTTCACAATTAGCAAAGATATAGCGGAACAAACATACAAAAAAAAACATACAGTCGAATTGAGAACCTCCTCCTTTTTTGGAAGTCGGTTAAAAAGGGCTCTAATTATGAATTCACCCAGAACACAACAGAATAGATCCAACTCCTCTGCGAGCTTCGTCCACCAGCTTGTGATGTTACGAGACTGATTGAAAGTTTATAGGATAACCCAGATGGCCCTTAATATACCTACCCGAGCAAATAAGATTTCCCCATTTACAAATCTACATACAAAATTAAACATGAACTTCATACGCTCCGTTTGGAGTTACAAAAATCTCCAAACGGAGCGTATGATTAGTTTACACTTAAAACAAGTAAAAATAAATTAAACCACCCTTAAGCCGTGGAGGGTCGCGGCGTCACAAAGGGATGCGCACGAGTCCATATGTCGCGTGCCCTTGTTAGGGGTGGCTGCTGGGTATCATTTTTTTTTCTTTTTTCTTGGTAGCATAATAGTGTACATAAGGGTTGAAATATGTGTTAGATTAGATATTTGAATCTTAGGGTTGTATAGTTATCTGTAAAAGTCACCATATTCGTGACGTTAGGAATAATACATGATCTTGTTTTTCATGTTCACCAATATAAATAATATCGTCAGAATAATATATAATTAAATCATCTATTTAATATGTATAGGTACTCTAAGAAAAATAACTATTTTTATTTTCCTAAAAAAATACTTTGCATCTCTCTACTGTAAAGTAGGTATATTGACGCTTTAGTCTTTTTACCTTTCCACTGACGAATTATAATTTTGCAAGGTTTCATACAAGCTGAAAATTTAGAACGACTTTTTTTTTCGGTTTACGCAATAAATATTTTATAAGTGTATGGGCTCCTGATTAAGTCTTGATGTACCTACATTTAAAAAAACGTGTGGTCAATCTCAATACATAGGTACCTAAATAACGGAAATTGATAATTTGAAAAAAAAAAATGATTGGTTTACTTTATGAGGTTACTAGATGTTAACATCCTGTACAACTTGTTAAACCTTGAAATCTTAAACCTCATTTAATTCGAATCATGTCAAATAATGTTAAGAGGAAGCTATTTATTCTGTTCAACCTTTTTTCAGTATTTCTCTAAAATTATCATGGCTACAATCTTATTTTAACCCCAAAATGGTTAAGTTTTACCCATAATCCATATGTTGTTTCGGAAACCGATTATCGGTCCAATATCCTGTTTATACAGTCATTCGAATTTTCGAATTATGCTCAAATTCGCGCCAAAGCCTACCCTACTTCCGGCGCCCGCGCACGTGTCCTGCGCAACAAACAATACACTTTTTTGCGATAGGACATTCAAATGATAGTACTACCGACTAATGAATCCTATTTCTATCTCTTTCGTTTTCATCAACCATCTTGTAGTTAAGAAGAGGAAGGAAGATAATGACAGTTGGCCTCGTATGGCGTCTGCCGCGGCCATATGTTGCTTGAGGTTTCGAAAATTACCCACAGTTCGTTTTCAAAATGGCGATATTTACATCCGTCAGTTTTGTCTATTCATTACAGTTTGTATGACACGCGAACGTTAATCGGGATGACGGACCTTGTAAAATTGAGAGGGGTCCCTCAAGTACTTATGGCGTTATTGAAAAAATTGAGTAAGTGCAAAGCAACAAAGGCCTAAAACCTACATGATAATTATGTCACTCTTGTAATCTTTTGTGAATGTTGGTATAGCATATCAATGCATTTTTTTAAGATAAGGGTAAAATTATACATAACATCACGCCCTGTATTCCCCGAAGGGTTAGGCAGAGGTGTATAGTAACACCCTCATTTCGCCGGTTATGTTTAAGTCCCATGTAATAGGGGGCGAGCCTATTGCAATTAAACGGGCACAAATCCAGACTCCAGGCAGAAATTCCTAATGGAAAAACCGAATTACACTTTACCCGACCTGGGGATCGAACCCAGAACCTCACGATCAGCAGTCGCGCTTGCGACCACTAGACCAACAAGGCAGTTTCAACAACAGGCAACAAGATTTTTAAGTTATAAAGAATACATAAGTATTATATTTTTGAAGATAAGGTTAAATTATACTTAAGTTTAATTCTGCAAAGACAGAGGAGCTCATGGCTAATTACCAACTGCGAGGATCGTACAATTTGCGAGGTGAAGCTGCGCTTGCCACGGTCATTACGGAGTGACCACGATAGCCACGGGGATGAGTGGACGTTTGTTACACATCGAGACCCCTCCGTGCCTCGGAGAGCACGTTAAACTCTCGGTCTCGGTTATCATACGAATAGGTATTCGTGACAGTCCTTACGGGAAGTCAGAAGTTCGAAAGTCTGACAATCGGTCTAACCTTAGGCTATCGGCATTGCTCAGTAACTGGGTTTCGGAGGTCTGATCGCAGTCGCTCCGTGTAAAATGCTGGTATTCAGCCGCATCTGGCTAGACTGGAATCTGAACCCAACGTAGTTGGGAAAAGGCTAGGTAGAACAATTCTGCAAAGAGTATCGGTGAGTGCAACAAAGTCATGGTTAAATAAATAACAATAACATAAAATACTATACAAATCAACAGAATTCCTCAAAATTCTATTTCTAATTTATTCTATTAGTGATCCATAACCAATCATACATAATTATGTTACCAAAATTATTTCAACCCTTGAATGATTCTGATCGAATTGAAAATGACCCGCTCGTGTCAATGCACAGTTATCGGTAAAATAGAATAAAGTTTTTTCTATTTTTTGTAAAAAAAATGTAGAAGGATAATAATTGATGATTTTTATTTGTTTCGTGATCTGATTGGCTACTAAGAGGTTTTTTTTTGTTTTAACCGTTACAAGGTTTGCGTTTTAGAGTTTTTTTGAGGGAGGAAAGTCCTCGTGTAGCAAATCAATTAGAAAATATTTTCTGCCCCTTTGGTCCAGTGGTAGCAAGCGCGACTACTGCTTCTGCTACTTCTAAGTCAACGCAATCAAAAGATAAGGCCGTTAATGCCGCATATTTTAACACTCGTAAAGGAATCAAAACCTATAGGGTACTTCTCGTTTACTTAGAATCATGAAATTTGGCAAGAAGCAATGTCTTAAAGCACAACTAAAGGGAAACGACCAAAAACGGTAAATTTGTAGTAACATCGCATAAATTAAATTACACATCTACAAGTTTGTACACAAACGTCGGTGCGCGAGTCGGACTCGCACTTGGCTGGTTTTTTTGTGGGTTTTACAAGACCCACAAAGAAATATAGTGGTTTATGCTTTGTCGTAGGAAAATAAATAAAGTAATAACAAAGACTCTATTTTGGCGAACTACCCCTAATCAGCTAGCCGTAATAATATTATGAGAAACTTTTTTAATCGTAGTAATACTCATTTCATTATCAGTTGCGTTACCGGTGAAGGAAAACATCGTGAGGAAACTTACACACCTGAGAGAGCTCCATAAAGTTCTCCATGGAGTGTAGACTGCCAACCCGCACCAGGCCAGCGTGGTGGACTAAGGCCTAAATCCTTCTCATACTGGGAAGAGGCCCATGCTCTGCAGTGGGACAGCAATGGGCTGATTATGTTATGTTATGTTATAATACTAAAATTTACCCTTTAGTTAAATGTTTATTTAACATTCACAATATCCTCACAATAAAAAGGGCAACTTAACGTCTTTTAAATTACATAAACTTTAGGAGAAAGTTAAAAAAAAGACTATAATTTCGGAAACTCCAAAATAGATTTAATTTTTCAAAAAAATATCATCACGGCAAACAAAAAAGGTGATCAACTGGATCAAAGGTCCCGATGTGGCTAAATAGTAGATCGTTATAAATCGAAGCGCGAACTAAGTATAGTTGACTAAATGGACATTTAACCCTTCGTCGTCTTTTAAGTCTGTAACTATGAAGTTGGATGAGGTTTGCGTTTGAGATGGATTTCGATTTGGTTGTCTAAAATGAATGACATTGTTTAATCGTTAAACTAGAAGAACTTTTTCAATAAATTCTGTTCTGAGATACCTAATCTTTAATTAAAATTCACGATAATTACCATGTTGGCAATATAGTCTCGAGATCACAGGTAATTCTTGTCATCACGACTCGAACAACAACACGAATCGTTTTGTTTGCCAATGGTAGCATTTTATATTGTCAAACTGGGCATATACATAGAGTCGTAAGCTAATTTTACTTCTGATAGCTACTTCAAATAAAAATATCTACTATGTAAAGCTTTTTGCTTCATTATTAGTAAAGATACAATAGTCTCAATTGTAACCAATAACGCTTCGTAAATTATTGGAATCGGCTATTAATCAACAAATGAGAGGACAGGCCTGTTTTTCTCATATTCAGTTTTGTTAGTTTTCACGAATATATACTTTATTTAAATACCATTGACTTACCTACCTACTTTAAACTTACTCTGCATAGGGCATGATAACGTAAACGCAAACCCCAAAATCAAAGTTAACCTGTTAAATCATTATCCAAATTTAAAAGTGGATGAAGTCATTTAGAGGCAAAAATCCCGTGTTTGTTTAGCATTAAATATTATAATAGGGGCCTAAACGACCCGCCGATGGTAAATAAAGGGTTGACTCCGAATTTATTAAGTCAACATATGGGAGTTTTTTGGACAAATATTTGGCTATTACATTTTTGATGTGTAAATAAATATAGCGCAGAGATTGAGATACAATAAAAATATTATTTTACTGTTATTTTATGAGTTAATTAGATATTTTCTTGGAATTTTAATATAAATAAACTTTCGAGTTTATTAATATTCACAGTTTGAGCCGAAAAGGACAGCCCAACGCTACTTCGGTTCTGTTTTGCCTATTCTTTTAACCTCACCATAACAACTATGGTGAGGTTAGCTTCCATACACCAGTTGTCAGACTTTCGAGCTTTTGACTTCCCGTAACGACTGTCATAGATATTTGTTACACAAGGGACTCCGGGACCGATTGTTTAACGTGCTCTCCGAGGCACAGAAGGGTCTCAATGTGTAACGATTGGTCACTCATCCACGAACTGACCGCGGCAAGAGCAGCTTGAACGCAAATTGAATGATCCGCGCAATTAGTAATTAGCCATGAGACCCACACGAGTAACACTACTGCGGTAAACTTCGATTAAGGCATCTCAGACACAGTAAGGGAGTAAAACTGTATAGACTGTAAAATCGATTGTTTGCTATCGAATGAAGTAGAATCATGATTATAATTATTTCACCCATTATTTGTGGTTAAAGCTAAACATCCAAGGAATATTTATTGGTAGGTAGGTACCGAGTAGTCACTTGAATAAGATAGAAAACTGAGTAACTATTACAATAAAAAAAAAACTGGCATAGGTACATTACAAACTTCAAAGACCCTGGCTGCCCACCTCATTCCAACATGTTGTAGCCAGAGAAAAAACAAAAACAGGAAACTATAAATAATAATTATTATTTTCAAATAAATATCAAAATGTCAGCGTCGAAAACAAAAGTGGCATAACTTAAAAAAATCGCAAAATCCATCAATTTTCTGACCACGGTAGCGCGACATCCCGCGGTGTAGCCAGTGTCGGCTACCGCGGGGTTCCACACACACAAAAAACTGATCGATTTGCGAAAAAAAATGGCGGATCTATTACTTTCTGGGCTTTCGATTTTGCACGCCCACTCAGCGGACGCGTTGCCGCGTCGTGATGTTGATATCGTAGGCGGGTTTTTATATCTGTCGATATTAATTTGAGGAGCTCAGTAGCAAAAAGTGTCATGTACACATTTCATTTTTGAACAAAAATGAAATGTGTACATGACACTTTTTGTTACTGTTAAATAGACCTCTATTTGACTTGCAAATGTAACTTTTTAATCAGAATGCGACTTAAAGATGCTTTTTCCTCTTCAGTATGGCACTTTTTGAACAAAATCTCTTCAGAAATCGATAAAATAAAAAAATAAAGTGAAAATGACATATTTTGTTCCCGAGCTCCACAATCAGCATGTCGGTATTATTTTTTATAAAAATTAAATTCAGCTATAGTGAATGAGTATATACATATGATATTATGTAAATACAATAAAAAAATCATATTAGATTATGGAAACGATCGTGCACTTACTAGCTTTTATCTACAAGCTTTTATTTGTTTTGGCCTAAAGATCCTACTTATTGGCTGTGTAAACACAATAGATTCTATTTACAATAAATAAATTAGATACGGTTATGAATAAGTCAAACAAACTTAGTAACAAAATTCGCCTATAGCAGCTAAATAAGTTTTTTTTAACAAAATAGCATATTCTATAAAATAATCGTCAACCTTGTAATAAACTTAACTTTGAAATTTAACTACCTCGTTGGTCTAGTGGTGGCAAGCGCGACTGCTGATCTTGAGATTCTGGGTTCGATCCCTAGGTCAGGCAAAGTATTATTGGGTTTTTCCGTGTGGAATTCCTCAGTAGCAGCTCAGAGTTTGGACTTGTGCCCCGTTGATGCCAGTAGGCTCGCCCTATAACGGCGAAATGGGGGTGTTACTATACACCTCTGCAAAACCCTTCGGGGAATACAGGCGTGATGTTATGTTGCTGTGTTTGAAATTTAGGCAGGAAAAGGCTTAATATTACGTGATTAAATATTTTACGTTGTTTATTTTACCTGGACGACACTTATTTGTTGTCATTTAATGTGGGAACATTAAATGACAACAAATAAGTGTCGGCTTCTTTACAAACAGAAATGAAGTGATCAACAACGCCTGTGACAATATTTACAAATGACGTGCTATAAAGATAATTCGCATTAAGACCATCTCCCACGGCGTCCCACAGAAATCACAGGAAATTCAGATTAAGTCATTACTATGGATGCCACTGATGTGTGACAATCAACGCCGTATTGTTAAATCTCCATCTGGTTTGTAACGAGTCATTTGGATGATATTTTTGCCGCAAATGCCGCAACGTATGTATTGTAAAAAATACTAATCATTGTGCAAGTGTCAGCAATTTTTTTTTTCTCACTTTATGGGTACAGGCTAGTAAAAATATATAGCTTATTATTTGTGACTCCCTCTCTAACTGCAATAGGAATTTAACTTTAACACAGCGCCTCATACCACCTACTACGTAAATGACGCCGCAGGTGGCTTTGATCTCGCCTAAATTGAGGCAAATCCTTTAAAAAAAAAGTCAATTAACAAAAAAGTTCCCAATCAATTGAATAAAATACTTTTTTTACTTTGGCAACCGCGAATAATGACACCGCGGGTCGTCCGCGTTCTTTTTGAATTTCGAACAATGGCATCAAACAGTTCGCGCCCAAAGAATGACATATAAAGAAAAATAGATAAATTATAAAAAAAAATACTTTTGTACTTAAGCCAGTTTTGACACGGGCTACCGAATTTACAGGTTAATTATAGAATTTTAATTAAATTAATGGACAAGTATGTCGGTTTTGAATATTTCTTGTTGATTACTTGCATAAAAAATTAGAAACTTAATGACTGTGTTGCTGCGATGTAAGACATCGCGAGGTCAGACCGCCAATGGTTTGCCACGCATGCTTCGGGCTGAGTGGACGGACATAGTTCACTATGAGCGGCGAATGTCGACACGTTTGGTGCAGTGGCTGAGCGATCGGTTCCTGCGCTACGGGTCGTGGTTCGATTCCCGCATGGAACAAATATTTGTATGGCCTACAGATAGTTGTTCCGGGTCTCTGGATGTTAGTGCATGTGAAGGTTTGTGTCTGTAAACTCACCCACGATACAGGAGAAATCATAGTGTGAGGCAACAATATTCTTAAAAAAAATGTTCACAGTGAGCCACCGCGTCCTCAAAGCCTGGGGTATGCGTGGCAAACCATTCGCGGCACCTGCTTTGCAATGTTTGTTGCACCTTTTGGTGTACACACAGGATTGGTTGGCATACTAAAAAAAATCACACTGTTGTATTCTATTCATAGACTAGCGGACCCGGCAGACGTCATCCTGCCGGGAAAAGCAGCGCCACCAACCAGGAACCCATTGAAATGTACACACAAAATTTCATCCAAATCGGTCTAGCCGTTTAGGAGGAGTTAGGTGACAAACACACGTACAGAAGAATTATATATATAACTAGCTTTTGCCCGCAGCTTCGCTTGCGTGAAGTTTGAAATCCTCGTTAAGCCCATTTTAAAGTGACATTTTAAAATCCAAAACGTGCGTCTTATATCACCCCCAGTGGTTTAGGCTATGCGTTGCTAGATTAGTCAGCTAGTCGGTCAGTTTCTCCCCATGCTTTTTACTTCAAAAGTACCAGATTTCTCATACAAACTTTCAACACTTATTTCACCCCCTTAGAGGTTGAATTTCCAAATATGTGTACATTTATTCCTAACCTAACCTTTCGGAGAGAGATGCATTCTGGGATAGCATAAGAGGTATTGTGAATGAGTGTAGAATAAATGAGAAGATTGTTATGCTTGGTGATTTCAGTGGTTGGGTAGGTGTGAAGAGGAAAGGATATGAAAGTACACTAGGTGCGTTTGGGGATAAAAGGGTGAATGAGAATGGAATGAGTTTGTTAGAAATATGCGTGGAGAAGAATTTTTCTATAATGAACACTATGTTTTATCATAGAGAGATTCACATGTATACGTGGGAAAGGCAAGATAGTAGAAGCATGATTGACTTTGTGGTTGTTGATGAAAGACTGAAGAGTAAGGTCACAGATACAAGAGTGTATCGGGGTGCCAATGTGGGGACCGACCATTATCTTGTCATGTGCCGGATACATGGTCTGTTTAAACGTTGGTGCCATCGAGTTCGGGTTCCTGTGACTGCACTTGAGAGAATAAAAGTAGAATGGTTGCAAGAATTAAAAGTGAAAGAGGAATATAAAAGGGAAGTAAAAGAGAAGACAAGTGAGATTTTAGAAGGAATGAATGATTATAGTTTAGAAGAAGCATGGAATGTTGTAAAAAACAGCATGGTGCTAGTGGCCACAAAAGTATGCGGTGTGGCGAAGAGGAAAAATAACAGGAGAACGAATGATTGTTGGATAGATGATGAAGTTAAAGAGGTCGTACGGAAGAAGAAAGAAGCTTGGCTTAATTTATTAGCCTTTAAAGCTAGAATAAGGATGAATCAGGCAACGAGTATGATCGACGATTTGGAAAGAGTGAAGAAAAGATACACCGAAATAAAGGCGGAAGTAAAAGAGATCGTAAAGATGAAGAAGAATGAAATGGAAGATAAGTATAATAGGAAGTTCTCCGACAACTTCAGGGTCAATGTTAAGCTGTTCTGGCACCAAGTAAGATTGGCTCGTGGAGTTTCGGGGACATCAAATATGAATATAGTTAGAGGAGGAGATAGATGCTCGTTAAGTGAAGAATGCAAGGTGTTGGAACGCTGGAAGGTATAATTTGAAAGTTTATTTAGTTGGCAGGATAGTGTGCAAAGAGGGGGTAACTGGGCGGAAGTGAGTGAGTCAGACATTGACTTGGATGAAGATGAGGAAAATCTGATTGAAATGGATGAAATCGTGAAAGCGCTGAAGTGTATGAAAGTTGGAAAAGCTGCTGGGTGTGACAGAGTGTCTGTCGAAATGCTTAAGGGCGGTGACGGGGTGGTAGCCATCTTGCTGTACCGGATCTTTAATATGTGTTGGAGATTCGGCCAAGTGCCGGGCGACTGGTGCAAAGCTGTAATCGTACTACTATATAAGGGAAAAGGTTCACAGCAGGAGTGTAAAAACTACCGCGGCATTAGTCTTTTGAGTGTGGTTGGCAAACTATATGCGAAAATTTTGATTAATAGAGTGATAAGAATAACAGATGAGAAATTATGGGATGTTCAGGCAGGGTTCAGAGAGGGGATGGGCTGTATGGATCAGATCTTCTCCTTGAGGTGCATAGCCGAAAAACATCTGGCAAAGCACAAGAAAGTATACTGCGCTTTCATTGATTTGGAGAAGGCCTATGATAGTGTGTGGAGAGATGAATTGTGGTCGACACTATCTTTGTACGGGGTGGACTGGCGCTTGATACGGGCACTGAAATCGCTGTACAGGGATTCCAGTGCTTGTATTAGGATAAATGGGGCGTTCACAGACTGGTTTGGCATCTCCAGAGGTGTTAGACAGGGTTGTGTAGCGTCTCCAAGGCTGTTCAACCTATACATGGATAGTTGTTTGACAGATTTAAAAGGGAGTGAGTGTGGATTGAAAATGAATGAGTTGCCTGTCAAATGTCTTCTCTACGCAGATGATCAAGTTTTGCTTGCATCGTCGGCGGAAGAGTTGCAAGACATGGTAACTATGATGAATGGAGCATAAATATGAAAGGGATGAAAATTAATGTAAGCAAGACGAAAGTAATGGTTTTTGAAAGAGATACAGACGTATCTGAGTGTAAAGTAAAGATAGGAGATGAAAGTATTGAACAGGTGAATGAGTTTGTTTATTTGGGAAGTATGTTTACAAGAGATGGTAAGATTGACGAAGATGTGGAAAGAAGAGCAAATGCGGAAAATAAAGTAAATGGTGTTATGCATGCGGTTGTGGCTAGCCAGTCGATGTCCAAAAAGGCACGACTGGCTGTCCATAATGGTGTGCTGGTACCTACGCTTATGTATGGAAGTGAATGTTGGTCGTGGCAGAAGTGGCATGAAAGTAGAATAAATGCCGTGGAAATGCGTTCCTTGCGAAGTATGTGCGGTGTAACTTTGAATGATAGATTGAGAAATGAAGAGATTAGACAAAGTTGCGGTTTAAAAGATGATGTAGTGACAAAACTTGAAAGGAGTATGCTTAGGTGGTTTGGTCATGTTGAGAGAATGAGTGAACGGCGGTTAACAAAAGGAATTTATAAGGCGGATGTCAATGGGAACGCCGGTAGAGGACGTCCTAGAAGGACATACATCGATGTTATTGGTGATGTTCTTCACAAAGGCCAGGTGCGTAGTACTCTCAACCGGCGTGCGTGTATGACAAGATGTATGAATGTGGATGAAGCGAAAGGGGTATGTAAGGGTCGTAGCATGTGGCGTTCTATAGTTTCTGCCTACCCCCATGGGAAAAAGGCGTGAGTTTATGTATGTATGTATGTTTATTCCTAACCAGAAACCTTAATATTTAATTTCATCTTTCTTACTTCGAAAACGACGGACTTACATACAAACTTCAACCCCCCATTTCACCCTCTTAGGGGTGGAATCTCCAAAAACCCTCAAACACCTATACGTTTATTTCTTTCCAAAAGCCTAAATATTTTATTCCATGATTCTCACTTGAAAAATACCAGATTTCTCATACAAACTTTCAACACTTATTTCACCCCTTTAAGGGATGAATTTCCAAAAATGCTCAATCATGTGTACGTTTATTTATAACCAAAAACCTTAATATTTAATTTCAAGCTTCTCACTTCAAAAATGACGGACTTACATACAAACTTAAAAACCCTATTTCACCCCCTTAGGGGTTGAATTTCGAGAAATCCTTTCTTAGTGGATGTTTACGTCACAAAATAAACCTCCTGTCAAAATTTCAAGTTTCTAACCCCAGCCGTTTAGGCTGTGCGTTGATAGATCAGTCAGTCAGTCAGTCAGCTTCTCCTTTTATAAGTATATATAGAATAGATTATGTCGCAGACACCGTTTTTAGAATTTGATAGAATTGAGTTTAGCGTTACAGTTTAGACCAGTGTCTGCTTATCAGAAGGTAAAGCGGGTATTTGGTCAATAAAACCAACATAGACTCTCCACCACGGAGAGTACTTGTATTTGTGTTAGTTTTTAGTTACAGAAGCTAGTTCACAATATAATAATTAACACAATTTACACAACATCAGAAAAATAAGAAGGACAAGCTAGTCAGATATAAATGGTCAGACTTCTTCGGCTGTTCGATATGGAATGCCCTGTTCCGTCGAATGACAACTGTTTTATAACGTCGGGTACGTTGATTCAGCTTGACGACTACCCTCCTTTATTTTCTAAATGATTAATTCTCCGACAATTATACATACATTAAGATACATCTCAATATTAAAGGATAAGATCGTGCAAGAAATCACCAAGAAGATCTTACATGATATCAGACCTCCAAGCAGAAAACAAGTTTGACCTTTGACACTTCTTTAGAACAGTGACAGCGTCACAAATAAATCTTAAAAAAATATATAAGAAATAATATAATGTAACACGAATTTTCTAAGAAACTTATACGTGCTAACCCAGGCACGCGTTTGTCAAAAAATAACAAGAGGACTGAAGAATTATTGTAAGTAAGTAGAAGTAGTTCCTTATTAATGACCGCGCAGATTTGCGACAATTTGCGAGGTTAAGCAACGTTTTCCGCGGTCAGTCCGTGGATGGGTGACCCCTCGTTACACATAGAGACCCCTCCGTGTCTTGGAGAGCACGTTAAACAATCGGTCCCGGGTGTTATACGAATACCTATGACAGTCGTTACGGGTAGTCAGAAGTCCGACAGTCTGATAACTGGTCTAACTTTAGGGTATCGGCATTGTCCAGTTACTGGGTTGCGAAGGTCTGATGGCAGTCGCTCCGTGTAAAATACTGATATTCAGCCGCATCTGGCTTCTGACTACCCGTAACGACTGTCATAGGTATTCGTATGACATCCGGGACCGACGGTTTAACGTGCTCTCCGAGTCACGGAGGGGTCTCGATGTGTAATGAATGTACACCCATCCACGGACTGACCGCGGTAAACGGGTTCGGCACAGGTGCTTTAGTACACCCTCATTTCGCGTTTATTTTTAAGTCTCATGTAATGGGAGGCGAGCCTATTGCCATCAACCTGTCACAAATCAAAACTCCAGGCTGCTACTAAGGAATTCCACACGACAAAACCCAATAACACTGTCCGACCTGGGGATCGAAACCAGGACCTCACAACAGTCGCGCTTGCCACCAACAGGGCCCCATTTATATTTTTTTTAAATACTTTTGGACGTAATTGGTGATGGTGTATGACAAAACTAGAGGCCCGTCCCGGCTTCGCACGGGTGAAATTTTTCCCGTTTTTGCAACATTTTTCATTTATGCTCCGCTCCTATTGCTCGTAGCGTGATGTTATATAACCTTCCTCGATAAATGGACTATCCAACGCAACAATAATTTTTCAATTCCAACCAGTAGTTCCTGAGATTAGCGCGTTCAAACAAACAAACAAACTGACGCGGCTATGCAGGTCGTAAAGCGCCGTCACATTCTCACAACGGAATAATAATAATTATTATGATTTTAACAAGTCATAATACGCCACCAGGATTTAATTATCCCTTGCTTTAACGGTGAAGAAAAATATTGTGAGACACCTGAGACGAAATACCTTTGCGAAGATGTGTGTAGTCTGCTAACCCGCACCAGGCCAGTGTGGTGGACCAAGGCCTGTTCTAGCTAGCCTTTTCCCAACTATGTTGGGGTCAGCTTCCAGTCTGGTCAGATACATCTGAATACCAGTATTTTACACGGACACGGAGCGAAGTATTTGTCGGTGGACTAAGCGTCTTTTCTTGTTCTGAGAAGAAGGGCTTCTGCCCAGCAGCTGGGACAGTAATGGAAGAATTATGATGATACATCATTCAATCTTCTTTTCGTGTGGTTAGTGACAAACCTGGTGTCAGAGTTTATGCTGCCCATGGGCCTCTGACTTGGCTTCACATGCCGTCGATAAATATCTCTCAGGCTTGCCGGTTTCCTCGCGATGTATTCCTTCACCTTTTTTAAGCAAGTGATAATTATACAAAACGCACATGAACCCAAAAAGTCAGAGGTGCGTACCTTGGGTTAGAACTCGAGGCCTATGACTTGGCAGTCCGGTCACACCATTAGGCTTTCACTGCTGTTAACTCAATATATTAACATTACAGAAAATGGCGTCAAACCTAGTGAGGGGGGACTTCACTGAGCAACTTTTGAACAGCCAGTTTATGTACGGTGACAACATGGGCGGAGCCACCATGTCTCCAACCGACGGAGCCACCATGTCTCCTCCCGGCGGAACTTTCACCAGGTCCAGGGAATCCAACGTAAGAAAACATGTATGTTTTAGAGGCGCTGTTCAGAATCAGAAGCTGCATTTCTGCAAGTTGTTCTGCCTAGCCTTTTCTCAACTGGGGTCAGCTTCCAGTCTAACCAGATGCGGCTGAATACCAGTATTTTACACGGAACGACTGCCATCAGACCTCCGCAACCCAGTTACCGGGCAATGCCGATATCCTAAAGTAAGACCGCTTGTCAGACTTTTCGGGCTTCTGACATTATTCATATGACACCTGGGCGACAGTTTAACGTGCTCTCCGAGGCACGGGGGAGTCTCGATGTGTAACGAACGGTCACCCATCCACGGACTGACCGCGGCAAGCGCAGCTTAACCTCGCACATCGTCAAATCTGATTTTTGCCTTGTAGGGAGAAAACCCAGTCTCCACGTCATCGTATACTCTGGCGAATGATAGCAGCCAGTACAGTGCCAATGATATGCGTTTTTGGCGAAGGGGACAGACGTCCTCCACCGAGAGTACTGGAGTTCAAAACAGCAGGTATGGTCACGGGCCTGTTGGTTTTAATCATCGTCATATTAGTATACAGGGTGTAAACGAAATCATGTAATTCCTTCAAACCTCGTGATGTACTGCTGACATAGATTAACCCAGAACGGGAACCTTTGGACTCAATAAAAAAGAAATACTAGTAGTAAACGTGTGTTCTTGGCGTGAGGCATTTTAGCGCCCCAAGCGAATAGCACGGCTATCGCTCGCCGCGCGATCATTTAACTCGGGGCGCTAAAATGCCTCCCTTTAAGGGTAATCCTCCTCTTGGCATAAAAAATTAAGGCATAATATTGTTTGGCATAACGTTTTTGTATAACTTTTATTAGCATAAGAATACTGTGGCATAATAAAACTTTGGCATAATGCAAAGGTTAGTATAACTATCATTTGGTCTAATTTGTTTTGGCATAATTTGAAGTTGCATAAATTTATGCATAATATTTATTCGTCTAATAATCATGAGCCATAAATATAAAAACTCATAATTGGGTGTATATAGCCAATCATTTTATGTTGAATGTTAGGTACTAGGTAATGAAATACAGTTGTGGTCAATGATATTTTTTATAGACAGGTATAATAAAATACAGTATAGATGATTCATTGTTTTTATTAACTATCATGCAATTAAAACGAATGTGAAATTAAATTTAAAAATTAGGTGTTATGCTTAATTATATATATTTATTATAATTTGGGAATAACTTTATTGGAATAGGTTAAGGTGAGGAGTGATATGAAGATTCGAATGACGTTATTGCGACAAACGCTATTTCGAAAATCTTTAGTTCGAAAACACATTGAGTTGAAAACCGCTATATCGAATGCCGTTATTGTGACGCACGCTATTTCGAAAAACTTAACGAGTGGTACGCCAGAATCATTTGGGTTAGGTTAGGTTAGAACAGTGACCATTAACGCGCGAAGGCGAGCAAGCGAAGTGACCGTGTCGCGGCAGCGGCCGCCGAGCGCCAGATCCCCTCTATTGTTGGTGAATCATTTGGTTTACACTGGCGTACCACTCGTAAAGTTTTTCGAAATAGCGTGCGTCGCGATAACGTAATTCGAATCTTCATATCACTCCCGTTAAGGTGCGGTGGGGGCGGCCCTGGGGCCACTTCTGAGCCGCGAACATCTTTGTTTTTATATAGGTTATATCAATAATGCGAAATAGTGTCTATAACCGTTAAAAGTTATTTATGGTTATTTGGTAGTTAGTGTTTATTATGTTTATTCCAATGAATATTATGTGTAAATATCATTATGCGTTTATAATAATATTATGCTTTATAAAATTATGCTTCGTTATTATTATGCCAACAGTATTTACGGCAATAGACATTACGGCAAAACACTTATGCCTAATAATATTATGCGTAATGATCATTATGCTGAATTTCGTTATGCCAATGTAAATTATGACAATATATTTTATGCTTATCATAAGTAAACCCACTTTAAGAACACCAAGTTTACCTCACGGGCGTTTCTGGTAACGATCGTGATAAGAACATTTTTGCAATCACCTTGCTAAACAGTTTGTGCAAAAAAATACGTAATCACGGTGCACTGTACGGCGTCCACACGACAGCGACTTGCGTTTGCGCAAACGTTATTGTCGGTAGTAATTGCATTGCGCAGTATACCGTTTTGCTGTCTTAACGTACAAGCTTACTACTGCAAAAGTTTATGTAAATTAAGTATTTGTGCTAGGGGACCATTCAAGTATTACGTAAGCACGAAAAGGGGGTGAGGGGGTCTTTGCTTAGCTTATTTTTGATAACATGGAGGACGGGGGTGTCTAGATGATGATTACGTCAGCAATTTTTATTTATTTACTTATTTTTCTAGACTTTAAAACTGCTGCTCATGAATAACAATAAAGAACCCTGATCAGTTTAAAAAATATATATACCAGTTGTTACGTAAGCAAAGGGGGGTGGGGGGGTAAAATCTCTTTTGTTGACAAGGGGTGGGACAAAAAATTCTGCTTGCGTAATAATTGAATGGCCCCTAGTCGTTTACTTGTGTGAATTAGAATTTGCGCAAATAAGATTGAACGCTATATCAGAGAAAACAACGCTGATAGGTATTTCGATGTATTTTCCAGGGCGGCGGTAGCCGGACGCTCGACTTTGGCGTCATCGTCTTCGCTGGAAACCAATGGCATGTGGTACATCTTGGCGATGGTCCTGCCTCTTTTCAACGTCAACAACTGCACGCAGTGGAGGTGCACGCCTAGGTAAAAGTTGGTTTGACATGGTAGGAGCTGAGACTCCTAGTCATACCTTCAAGTTATTCCAGCAACTGCACGCTTAGTTCGTAAAACTTGCAGAAGCCGACTTGCTGCGACTGTGTCCACCAATGCTGCCAATTGCGGGGGAAATCCCCGATTTGCGGGGAATTGCGGGTCTGTGCGGGGAAAGAGCAGGGAATGAACAATGAACAAAATTAGGAAATTTCGGGGAATTGGGAGCAGTTCAATATTTTCGGTTCCGTGTTCGCAAATGCACCCAAGATATAAGAGAGCGCTAAAAAAAAAAGGTCGTCCGACTATCGCAGCAAGAAAGGGAAAGAGCGAGGGGAAGGCCGAAAAGAAGGTCGTCAACCATTGCTGGAAAAAGATAAAGGGAAACATTAAGGGGAGCTCCTAAAGAAAAAAAGCGGGGAATTTCGGGGAATCGACAACAGTGACGCGGTGAATCGAGAATTTTTTATTGGCAGCACTGGTGTCCACAGTTTAAAGGCGGTTGCAGCTATTAATTTGCGCAATAAAACATGCTAATGGATTTGTCGCTTTACTAGGTCTATTTTGATGATATTTATAGAAAATAGGATTAGGTGTGAGAAGAAAAATGTAGAGATTGAATGTAGAACTTAGAATGGTTTATTCAAATTAAATATGACCATTTGGAAGATATAATATTAGCTAGCGTCAGTCTCTTAGCATAGTGAAGATAGAGCAACCATCGCTATTATAATCGTTTTGTACTAAGAAAACCAAAGAAGATTAGGTAATTTTATTTGCAATGTAAAGTAGAATATTCGAGAAAACTAGCACCCATATTCTAAGACGTTCCTCCAAAACTTACTCGACTCGACTCCACCTCGACTCAGCCTTATTCACTACCATCGGTAGTTATAGTTGACATAAACGTCCTCGACTCGAGATTTTTCCTCAGTCGAGGTAAGGAATCATCTGTTAAACTCAAGGTACCTCGGAAGCTACCTTAAGGAAGGAAGTGTCTAAGTTCGTATGTAACAAAAATGAATTTTGAAGACTTTATCGAATATGCTTACGATAATCCTTATAACTATTTATCGCGGCATTATTTGCGCGATGCAGATAATTCAAATTATGACGTAATGACTCCACTCTACCTTGACTCATTTCAGGACCCCTCAGTCGAGGAACCTCAAAGTTCACTCGAAATTGCGGCTAAGAATACAATTTTGAAGGTGTTTTTGAGGCCGTCCTGAGTCGAGTAAGTTTTGGAGGAATGTCTTATAATATGGGTGTAGGTAGCAATAGGTACGTATTTAAAGGGTCTAACACCGGAGATATAAGGCGGCTCCTGTTCTCACACATTTTTAAACATCGCAGCCGCAGTTAGTTTTTTATGTTATTATAAACTAGATTTTGCCTGCAGTTTCACTTGCGTGTTTTTTTTTTCACTCATTTATAGTTAGGAGGAATTTGGAAAAATCCTTCCTTAGTCCGAAGGTACCTACTGTCATTATACATTATGGTCTGTATTACAGAACGCAACTCAAGCATTAATCTCTGTCTAAAACTAGTTTTGAGTCGACTTTTAATTTTAGAACATTCCTCAAGCATAGATTCATTGATCATAGTTCAGCTGAGTTTGGCTTTATTCTAGTTCGACCCCAAGCAGTGATTTGATCTGTAATCAACCAATCGATTGGCTCGATTTGAGTCTCGTTTCATCTGAGTATAAATTGATTGCCGTTCTGGAATAAGACCGTTCCTCAAGTAGGTACTGATTCTATACTTAAACAGTGATCAACTGATTAAAGATCAAACTGGACTTGAGGAGTGTTTTGTAATACGGACCTTCATGACCTTATTCTGAATCGGGATTCCGGGGTCTACTCACGACGATCCGAAACATCAACGAACATCTAACTTAATATATGATTCAACTACTAAATGTTGTCAATTAACATTTCGACGGGTCCTACGTATAGGTACTGGTACAACCCGCAAAAATGCGAAATCCACTTTTCTACATCAATCACCTTCAAGTCACCGATAGTTTACTCATTTTTTTTACAATGTAGATAGTTTCGTGGTTGCAAATTTGCAAATGAATGGAAATAACAGTATTATTTTATACGGGATATAATAAATATTTAAGATCTTTCAACCGCTCTTCTATATAGTTGTGTTTTTACACTTGCACCATTATACGTAGGACTCGTCGATTTTGAAGACATTTCAATGAAAGACAAAATTTCAAATAGCGAAAATTGAATCGATCGTCGGATCCACATATTTCGTGGTTGAAAACCTCGAATCAGAAATAGCCAAACTCACTTCTACTGCCATCTGTTATAATTTTCTTGAAACGTGACTCACCAATAAAGGGATTATGGAACTCTGCGGAACGACTGCGCATTGTGTAGTTTTGCTAATACTCCAAAGATGGCGCTAAGCACAAAATGTTCAAGAAATTATTTCGCTTATTTTTCATCCACCACATGTAGAAAAGTAGTCTGCTTAGTCCAAAGTACTGTAAAAAGTATATTGGACTGACTACATGCCACAGATTAGACAGGTGTTGTATATTTTTATTGCCTACATTATATTTGTCACACTGGAACACTTCAACGCACTAATCCCAACTTGCAACACTGCTCACTCACCTCGTAATTATCATAATTATTTACTTAGCATAAGAGATTTCTCGAGATATTTTTTAAACAATCTCTAATTTCAAATATTAATATACAGAATGTTAACGAAATCATGTAATTCCTTCAAACCTCGTGATGTACTGCTGACATAGACTAACCCTGAACGGGATACGTTTGAATTCAATAAAAAAAAACACAAAAAGTAAACATGTGTTCTTAGTATGAAGCATTTTAGCGCTCCGAGTTAACTACTGCGTGGCGACAGATAGCCGCGCAATTCGTTCGGGGCGCTAAAATGCCTCACGTTAAGAAAACAATATGGTTAAACTTTGTAAAAAAAATGAATCCAAAAGTATCCCTCGCAGGTTAATCTGTGTCAGCAGTACATCACGAGTATAGAAGGAATAACATGATTTCGTTTACACCCTGTATAATAAATATTGAAATCGTTAAAACATAGCGCCTGTGGCCATCATGGGCGTAGGCAAGGTTTTGCCCAGCGTGGGGCAAACTCAGTCACACAGTAAATAATTTGTGTTTTCAATAAATCTGGAAGTGCAGAATGGGATTATGGGGCAATTTTGCCCCATCACTTTATTTTTGAGGTCCAAATAAGTTCAGACGGAGTTGACATTAGTCTGCCTATTTTGGGTAATTGTTCTGTGGACATGGGTCAAGCTGACTGAATCTAGACCATTTAGAATAGAATAGAATATACTTTATTGTACACCAAAATTGTAACACAGCTCTTATACAATAACAAACATTAAAGGGTACAATGGCGGTCTTATCGCTGATAGCGATATCTACCAGACAACCTTTGGATGAACAGGAAGTCATTTACCTATTCTCCTTCATTTACCTATTATTCCTGTGCCAGAGTGGGGCAAGCTTTTACTCCATCTGTAATGTACCTACATTCTACGCAAAGAAAAATTATATTCTATTCCATTCTATTCTAAGCACTCCATCTGCCCCAGATTGAATACGCCTATGGTGGCCATTAAGATTTTTAAAGCCCGTTCCGACTGTATTCCAATAAAGCTCGTAGTTTTAAGCCTCATTTTACCGGTAGGTACCTGTTTCTATTAATGTACCAATATTTTTGCTAGCACCGTACTAAATGCAGCAGAATTATTCCTTACCCAACTGTCAACGTTCTGCGGGCAAGCCCGTGTGTATCTCCGGCGGTTGGCCCATGACCAGCTCGCTAGGGACCTCTTCGCCACCGCCATGGATGTCGTCCTCGTGGTCTACGCCATCGGTTTCCTCGTCCTCTCCTTGTATCAAGCATCCATCATTGGTTGAATTACAGGTCTATTTTGATCAAAGTGAAGTCAAGAAATATTGCAATGTGTTGTAAAAATTATAGTTTCCCGTTAATAAACTTTGGGTGCAAACATGGTGGTGTTTTATTTTATTACCTATACCATTTTGGGCTTTATACTTTTTTTCTATTCAACTGCTTTTCGATGGTCTTGCGGACCGTTTCTACGTAACCGGGCAGTTATTGGCGAGACCTGAAGGGTCTCCAACCAATGGGGACGAGAGTAAAATACTTAACCTAAGCTAACTACTGTTACTACTACTAACATCATGACTAGCTAGCAATAACAGCACTAAGGGCAACCCCTTATGGGACTCTGACCTTTGCTTAGGGCGTTGCTTGCGAGACGAATGGGAGGGAGACAGCTTGATGAGGGCTGAATTAACGGTGTGAACCATTTTGGGCAGCATTAATACACTCTTATAACAATGAACTCTTTGTGAAAACCATTTAATATACGAAGGAATAATATAAATGTACATGTAAATAATATTATTCAGATTGCAATATATCAAGGTTAGGAACTATCAGTACTTGACGACTGGGCAGCTACTTGTCTTGAGGTTTCAGCTGAAAATCTGCGCTGCAGATACTTGGCGAGACCTGATAGGTCTCCAGCCAATGAAATAAGCCGCGTATGTGTAACAAATATGCTTCTATTTTGTTTGTTTTTTGTTTTTAGCGTGTATTGTGTTGTACCGTGGATTTGTGTTATTTAATAAATTTCTTTCTTTCTTTCTTCCTATTTACATAAAACAGCATTAATCGCAGAAATGCTGGAGCTTTTAGACATGCTCATAACCTGAAAGATTTTGATTTTGTCTGAAAGCATTATACAGTAAGTAACACAAGAAGAGCAAACCTTGATTGATAGCGTCGCTGAAGTTCAAAATAGTTAACTTCACAGGAGAGCAAAAAATTGATATTTTTCTACTTATCATATAATTGTATTTAATCTACAATATTCTATTTTATTTTGGTTTTTTTGACGGAGCACTTTCGCGACACGATCCAGTATGGAACTCACCTGACTTACACGCTGTTTTAGCTGTTTACATAGCTTGATGGAAAAAATATTACATAGGCAGTGGATTTTGTTTTTGAAGTAACGCGTTGCTATAAGATCTAACCATTAATTGTGATTGGTCAAACGATGCGTTTTTCGATTCCCTATCGAATGACGAGCGTAACTTAAAACTACTATTTTTCGAGTTACGCGGTATTAGAACTTCAGCGACGATAGGTAGATAAAGTATAGCACAATCATACAATTTTTGTCACTATCCGCTCTATTCATCAATTTTTGTTTTCTCATTTGTCTTAATCTCTCTCAGTTTTGTAGTCGGTTAACATAACTAACATCGTCCTATAAGATCAGCTGCAGGCTGCACAATGTACCCAGGGAGGATGGCGCGCCGTGTTCCGCGCGCGCCTCTCGGAAGGATGTGGGGCAGGGGAGCAACTGCCCCACCACAGGAGAGGTCCACCAGAAGAAGCTGGTGGACCGAGACCTGTCGGGGTTGCGGTGCATGATATAGCGAATCCCGCGACCCCGGCCTTAGGTCAGAAGGAGGGACACCGTGGTGGTTTTAGCCGATAAGAGTCCGGCACACCCCCCCGTCTTCCCCAGACGGGGGATAGTCCATGAGGAAAACAAGTTAGAAATCAGCAATTTCTCAAAATCCTGGATATCAGAGCTTGAACTATGCTCGCGTTTTCACACTGTGTGATAAGTGGATAGCGTGGATAGTGACAAAAAGTGTACGATTGTCATCAACCAGTTACAAGGTTTGCTTTTTGTTGTGTTACGTACCTACTGTATACAGGGTGTCTCAAAACACATGGCCATGAAGGGAAAGAACTTTAAATACCTATTAAAAATTGCAAATTTTACTTACAAGATAGGGTAGGTACTACATTTCATTTTTATAAGTAAGAAATAGTGAGTTTCATTTTCAATTGGATTTCTGACGTTTTGTGACCTTCTAGAACCAAGGGCCTGAAGGTCTTGGAAGCATGCATTATGTATTGTTATAGTACTTGAAAGTGCGGTTGGCACTTCAAATAACAGAATTATGCATTCTGTATAATTATTTACAAAGGAATATTTTATTGAGGATGATTCACATAATTAACAATTAAAGTGGCAATTAATTGCAGTCCTTTATATCATAGATTTAAATTAATCATTAAGCATTGTAAATCAGTTTTTATAAATATTTATAATAGTTACCGAGTTGGTCTAGTGGTGGCAAGCGCGTATGCTGATCGTGAGGTCCTCGATTCGAACCCCAGGTCGGGCAGTTTTATTTGGTTTTTCTGTGTGGAATTACTCAGTAGCAGCCCGGGTTTTGGATTTGTATCCGGTTGATATCAATACAATACAATACTCTTTATTTTACACAAAACAAACAAGAAACATTACTATAAAAATAGAGATGTACAATGGGCGGTCTTATCGCACTAGGCGATTTCTTCCAGACAACCTTTGGATGGACATGAAGTGTAAGAAAAAAAAGAGAGAGGTAGTTCTCAGTGTAACAATTAATGAGGAGACATTAAATTATGTACTTACTTATCAATAGGCCCTATTACATGGGACTTAAACATAACGCCGAAATGACGGTACCTATTACTATATTTTTTATTTATTTTAAAAAAAAAACTTTGCCTCACACTAGGATTTTTCCTGTATCGTGGGTGCGTTTACAGACACAAATCTTCACACGCACAAACATCCAGACATGGAACAACTATCTGTAGGCCATACAAATATTTGTTCCGTGCGGTAATCGAACCGACCCGTAGTGCAGAAGCCGATCGCTCAGCCACTGCACCAAACGTGTCGTCAACTATACACCTCTGCCCATACCTTCGGGGATTACAGGCGTGATGTTATGTATGTGTGTGATGCGCACATAATTCTGTTACTACAATTACCTCATCGTCGGTAAATAAAAAAGTAAATAAACCTATGTACATCGATTCATCATATTGGACAGGTGGCTCATATTTGGGTCACATCACCATGATTAGGATCTTCTCCGTGACGAACAGAATTCCTATAAAGATGTGCATCGCTGAATACTTTCAGCATTACTAATGTTACACGTAATAAAACAAACACATTGTGACAATCACGTTGGCTGAAGGCTCTACCTAGGGTTGCCGCGATGTAACCAGTTTTCTATTGTTTACACCAGGGCTCGCCAAATGGCCGCGGTCCGCATCCGGACCGCCGCGCGCCGACCCATTTTGTGCGGACAGCGAGAACAGCAATTTGCACTACAGAGTACGTAATTTAATAAAAATGTATCCCCCGCTTTATCTTTGATGACGTCAATTCGAAAATGGCCGGGCGAAGTAACAAGCTAACAAGCAAGAAAGAGTTCATAAATATTTTTTTCTATAAAATGTTGTGCGAACCGCGATGGTCATTTCATTTCTTAAAACGGACCCCGAGCGAAACTAAGTGACCCCTGGTTTACACCATCATCATCAACACCAAATGACAAAGGATTTTTATTTCTGGAAATAAATTTGTTACATACACGTTTTACGACTGATTTGATTGAAAGAAAATTTTTTAAAAAAAATTGAGAGGATTAAAATTAACAAAAAAAAATTGCTTAATTACAACATACATACATACATAAACTCACGCCTTTTTCCCATGGGGGTAGGCAGAAACTATAGAACGCCACATGCTACGACTCTTACATACCCCTTTCGCTTCATCCACATTCATACATCTTGTCATACACGCACGCCGGTTGAGAGTACTACGCACCTGACCTTTGTGAAGAACATCACCAATAACATCGATGTATGTCCTTCTAGGACGTCCTCTACCGGCGTTCCCATTAACATCCGCCTTATAAATTCCTTTTGTTAATCGCCGTTCACTCATTCTCTCAACATGGCCAAACCACCTAAGCATACTCCTTTCAATTTTTGTCACTACATCAAGATATGGTAAGATTGACGAAGATGTGGAAAGGACAGCAAATGCGGGAAATAAAGTAAATGGTGCTTTGCATGCAGTTGTGGCTAGCCGGTCGATGTCCAAAAAGGCACGACTGGCTGTCCATAATGGTGTGTTGGTACCTACGCTTATGTATGGAAGTGAATGTTGGTCGTGGCAGAAGAGGCATGAAAGTAGAATAAATGCCGTGGAAATGCGTTCCATGCGAAGTATGTGCGGTGTAACTTTGAATGATAGATTGAGAAATGAAGAGATTAGACAAAGTTGCTTAATTACAAAAGTAGAAATAAAAATTGTTGAACTAAAGTTTTGTATTGTTTGTGATCATGTTATTAGTGTTACTATCATATTCCTAGGGAAATGCCTATGAAACTCTTTCTAACTTAGAACATATTCCAGATATGATCATAATTATATTAATATTACTAGCTGTGTCCTCACGGCTCCGCCCGCGTATGAAGTTTTATTCCAGTAATAAATATGGCCCATGTTACTCAGTGATAATATAGCTTTCTAACAGCAAAAGAATTTTTGAAATCGGTCCAGTAGTTCGTTACATACAAAACTACAATTCTTCCCTCTTTATCATATTAGTATAGATAACGGCTACAACAATGTTACTTCGTCTTCTCCACTGGGACTGCAACTTCATATTTCTGCGACAGATATGGTTTGTAGCTAATTACCAACCGTGCGGATCGATACGAATTGCGAGGTTAAGCTGCGCTTGCCACAGTCAGTCCATGAATGGGTGACCGTTCGTTATATATCGAGATCCCTCCGTGCCTCGGAGAGCACGTTAAACCGCCGGTCCCGGGTATCATACGAATACCTATGACAGTCGTTACGGGTCGTCAGAAGCTCGAAAGTCTGACAACCGGTCTAACCTTAGGATATCGGCGTTGCCCAGTGACTGGGTTACGGAGGTTTGATGGCAGTCGTTCCGTGTAAAATACTGGTATTTAACCGCATCTGGTTATACTGGAAGTTGATCCCAACATAATTGGGAAAAGGCTAGGCAGAACATACATCGTCAGTGGAAAGGTAAAAAGACTAAAGCGCCAATATACCTACTTTACAGTAGAGAGATTCAAACTATTTTTTTAAGAAAATAATCAGTTATTTTTCTTAAAAAAATACTTTGTACAAGGTTAGTCGCAAAGGGGGTACTAAGCCGCGGGCCACTTAAAGTATCACTGATGACTATTTTAAAGCAAGTGTTAAAATTTCAAAATTCGATAATTTTTATTTTGGTGCAAAAAGATTTTTATTTTAGTTTTTTTGAAAAACGAAATCACACCTGCTTTAGTTATGACTTGCGAAAAATAAGTTTCTAATCCGTGACCCCAAAAAGGACCTAAATTGTATACACAGCTGATCACAGCTATGGACAGATAGATTTTAGCATATTTTTTACGAAATATTTGAAAAGCTATTTCTCTTAATCTATCGAGTTTTGGGGAAAGTTGTAGTACAAAAGTTATTCCTTATTATGGGTACTTTAACACCCTTTCGGCTTAGTACCCCCTTTCTGACTAACCTTGTATATTGGCGCTTTAGTCTTTTTACCTTTCCACTGACATGGTTTGTGACAGCCCTACGTTACGTCGATAATGTTTACACAATTGTTAATACGTTCACTACAATGATTATTATGTTTCAGTTGTGTTATGTTACCAATTCATTATTATGTATGGTAGTAATCCTCATGTTTTATTATTCGCCCAGATTTGTCATACTATGACATAACTTGTATTTTAATACCATCCATTTCAAAGTATTTCTGGCTCCATGCATTTCCACCTTTTACATAACATCACGCCTGTTTTTCCCGAAGGGTTAAGCAGAGGTGTATAATAACACCCTTATTTCGCCGTTATGTTCAAGTCCCATGTAATAGGGAGGGAACCTATGGCCATAAACCGGGCCCAAACGTAAACTCCGGAATTCCACACCTAACAATTTGCTCGACCTGGGGATCGAACCCAGGACCTCATGATCAGCAGTCGCTCTTGCCACCACTAAACCAACGTGGCAGGTAGATTAATTTTGAGATAATGTATTAAAAATTTTTAAACTGGATGAGACCACTTGCATTATAATTATCCCTTATTGGCCATCCAAGCCGTGGTATGACCTAGTAGCCTATAGCGCGGTATATTAGCCTAGTGGTGTGACCGTCAGACTGCCAAGTCATAGGTCACGAGTTCGAACCTAAGACACGCACCTTTGACTTTTAGGATTCATGTGCGTATTGTATAATACTCACTTGCTTAAAAACAGTGAAGGAAAACATCGTGAGGAAACCGGCATGCCTGAAAGATATTTCTCGTCGGCATGTGAAGCCAAGCCATGGGCGGCATAAACTGTGATACCAGGTTAGTCACTAACCACATGAAAAGAAGAGTCGTGGTATCCGATTATGAATGAACTTTTGGTATCAAAACGTATAACTACGAAATTTCAGTAGTTGACTACCTAGTTTAAAAAATTAGGAGGATTTTAGTTAGATTTTTATTACTCAGTTATATCAAAAAAGGTATAAAAAGAAAACTATCGTTGAAAAATAAATAAGATCAATCTAAAAATGGACGAGATACACGTTTTTCAAGATTTTGAATGGCGCATTTTCTGTAAACGGAAATTGTACTAAGTAATATCAAGTTACTATGAAGTTTCTGAACAGTGACGTCATCGCACAATAGTACGGTCTCTGTCTATTAAAATTTTAAATCGCTTATAACTTGGGTGTTTTATTACGAGCATAATATTTCATTGGTTTTTTCATTGCTTTAAAACGAGTAATAAAAAAAATATTGTCAACTACCCAAGTGTCAGGTGTCCAAGGTAAGCTGCCATCGCCTTGTCCAGGACTTGAATGAGTTACCTTTTGTCATCCCATAACTGATGCTTCAAGGAGCACATTTAACCATTTGTTATTCTATTCGACTGCTTGTAGATGGTCTTGCGGACCGTTTCTACGTAACCGGGCAGTTATTGGTGAGACCTGAAGGGTCTCCAACCAATGGGGACGACAGTAAAATACTTAACCTTTTTTTTTTTTTTTTTTTTTTTTTTTTTTTTTTTTTCTCACGTGGGGAAATCCTCATGGACTATCCCCCGTCTGGGGAAGACGGGGGGGTGTGCCAGACTCTTACTGGCTAAAACCCCACGGTGTCCCTCCTTCTGACCTAAGGCCAGGGTCACGGGATTCGCTGTTGCATGCACCGCGACCCCGACAGGTCTCGGTCCACCAGCTTCTTCTGGTGGACCCCTCCTGTGGTGGGGCAGTTGCTCCCCTGCCCCACATCCGTCCGAGAGGCGCGCGCAGGACAAGACGCGCCATCCTCCCTGGGCCCGTTACTGGTCGGGCGACGGGTTCCCCAACCCGCCGCCCGCAGGCCACTCACTAGGGTGGCCGGAGATCGTCACGCGCCCTCCGGCGCCCGGTGCGTCTAGCGCGAGAAGGGAGAGAAGAAGCGGCCTCCCTCTCCCTCTCCGCTACCTCCTTGGTCGCCATCACCCCCTCGCAAAAGGAGGCGATGGCTTCCCACGCAGTCTCGCTCCCGACCATGGACAGAACCACGGCCGGAAGCGAGAGGTCACCGCCGATCGCCGCGACTAGCTCGCGGCGCTGCGACCCCCATGCTGGACACGCCTGCAAAGTACTAACCCACCTAACCTAACTAAGCTAGCTAGCAACAACAGCACTAAGGGCGACCCCTAATGGGACTCGGACCTCGGCTTAGGGCGTTGCTTGCGATAGGACTGAGAGGGACACAGCTTGATGAGGGCTGAATTAACGGTGTGAACATTCAACCGTTCGTCCCAGTTGTCATATTCATACCTGTAACTGTCGTTACGGGTTTTCAGAAGCCTGATAAGTCTGACAACTGGTCTAACTTTGTCAGTAATTACGTACAGAGGTCAGAGAGCTATCATGTCGCCCAGAAAAAATTCTGATATCCACCTAGTAACAACTTGATAACTTCGAAGCAATATTGCTCTTAACTTGGTCTCGTTTGCCCCTAGTCTCACCTGATGGTAAGCGCGGACAGGGTCTGAGATGGAGCACAAGAATCCAAGTAACAAAGATATAGAGGGATTCCCCTATACCCAGTTGGCTCTCACATAATGTGAGGGTAGCAGGTGGACCGCATAGATACTACCACCAAGCGATGGTCTATTTTAGACATACTATAAAACTATGTCATCATCTCCCTGTCCCTGACATCAACCCCCCTCGGAAATACTCGTTGCGCCGTCGCACGGGTGACCTAATGTGCTTGCTGATATTATTCACTGGGTCCCAAAATGATATGCATGTCAATCTTCTTCAGACTTCTGCAGACTATGTTCTTCTTGGTGGTGTATATTTGAAGTTCCTCGACGCACTCATTCAGTTTTGCTAGGGACTTTGGTTCTGAAGTATGTCCAGAATGATGATATTCTATAAGAAGTTTGTTATAGAAAATTATTAATCTACGAGGTCTTCGTAGTGAGCAAGAAAATGAAAACCTTCGATTAATGACATAATAATGACGGTACGTATTCAATTATTGCTTTAGCATTGATGAAATATATTAATTGAATAAACTTTATACTATAATTTATTATAATTATAGTTGAATTAATTACGGTAAAAGCTACGACTAATATAGCTACTATGGTCTAACAATGACACTTATTTTAAATTTTCGATGCAAAGCATGTGATATTTTTAAACATTTATATACAGGGTGGAATTTTTTATAGACACAATTTTAACAAAACCTCTAACATATGGGGTCGAAAACCCATTTTTAAATTGAAATGAAAAATGTTGCAAAAACGGGAAAAATGTCCACCCGTGCGAAGCCGGGACGGGCCGCTAGTGTAACATATAAGAAGTCTATACATTTCGTGGGTTGACTGAAGGAATGACCTTAAATGGAAATCAGTACCAACTTAGGCCAGTATTAATAAACAGTTTTTATTTGAGATATGTTCCAAGTTCTAATAGCAACTAACATAAACATTTCTTTTTAATACCTACCTCTTTAATCATGTTAAAGCTACACTTAAGAGGAATCTCCCAAATGAGAGTAATTGTTTATTAATACGAACCTTAAGGTGAGTATAGACTAGAGCATTTACTTGTAACAAAGCGTCGAGCGTCGCTGCGTCGTGGTCATTTTTCGGTTCGTGAAAGGGTGAAACAATAGAGCGGCTCGATGTTTTGTTACAAGTAAATGCTCTAGTCCAGGGGTCGGCAACCTGCGGCTCTTTCGATGTAAAGTTGCGGCTCTCTAGTTCCATACGCAAAAAAGAATTATTTTACTATCAAAACCCTTAAAATCGTGCAATCGATCCATAATTGTGTACTATAATATAGTATGTCTGAAATATACTGACTATGAGTTAGAGATAACCGTCTTCCCCAGACGGGGGATAGTCCATGAGGATTTCCCCACGTGAGAAAAAAAAAAAAAAAAAAAAAAAAAAAAAAAAGGGCATAGGGCATAATGCATTGTTTATTTATTGTATTGAAGATATCTTCACTGTCAAGGTCATCGAGGAATACTTCGAAATGCAAATCGTCCTATTAATCATTATAGTACTGTTTTGTACTTGTATGTTCTTTAAGCCTCTGGGGGTTGTTATCACGAATGATGATGTCATTTGTATAAAACTGTTTCATCTCCCATGGGTACATTATTATGGACTCACTGGGAGTAAAGGTACAGTGAAGGAAAACATCGTGAGGAAACCGGCATGCCTGAGAGATATTTCTCGACGGCATGTGAAGCCAAGTCAGAGGCCAATGGGCGGCATAAACTCTGACACCAGGTTAGTCACTAACCACACCACGAAAAAAAAAGCTGGGAGTAGGTTACCACTTATCATATCACAAAACGATAAATTGACTCTGCCTAGCCTTTTCCCAACTATGTTGGGGTCAGCTTCCAGTCTAACCAGATGCGGCTGAATACCAGTATTTTACAAGGAGCGACTGCCATCAGACCTCCGCAAACCCAGTAACTGGGCGATGCCGATATCCTAAACTTAGACCGGTTGACAGACTTTTGAGCTTCTAACTACCCGTAACGATTGTCGTAGGTATTCGTATGACACCCGGGACCGACGGTTTAACGTGCTCTCCGAGGCACGGAGTGGTCTCGATGTGTAAAGAATGTTCATCAATCAATGGACTGACCGTGGCAAGTGCAGCTTAACCTTGCAAATCATAGAAGACTGCAGAACCTTAAGTACCTTCAGTGGAAAACCGTACCAAAACAACCTAGGTCACTATTTCGTGAGTTAACCCTCTTCTTAGACGGAAACCAGACAGCCAATTACCACTAACCGCAACATTTCGTACCAATTAACACTAAAATGCAATGTACACAACAGATCATCTAACTAGACTACATAACATTACTGTAAAAAAATATGCACTATGCAGTCGTGATTATCCAATACCTAACAAATTTTCAAGTGAAAAACGACACAAGTCAAAAATTCAAGCGATCTAACTTTTTTGCAAAATTATTTTAAATCGGGTTCATAGAGTTGCATTCAAAAGTAGCACTTTTTTAGTTGTGCCAGTTTTATAATAGAAAAATACCATTATTTTTGACGAACGTAACTGACGTAAGTCGTCTGCTTCTAAATGAATGATAAACATAAATATATAAGCATTGAACGAATTACGTTAACTGCAGACGGAGGATTGAAAAAAAACCAAAAATGATTTAAACTAATTTATTAAAACAAAACTTATTACAATATTAATTGCTAATTAATCTATGATCCTATTCGAAGTATGAATATGGAATGTGTCTCTAAATTACAATTATTAAAATTACAGCTCGGTAATATAAAATGATGTGCGTCACTAAATGCAACATCAGCTGGCCGTTTCCGCTGCTTGTCCTAATTTCGATATTTGTTACTAACTATAAGGTATCAGTGCTGAGTGGCCAATTCCCTTTGGGTAGCAACGCGTAACATCTCCACCCGCAGATCAGCAATTATTTTAGAACTTTGAGAGAAAATATTGCTGGACCCTTCCCTTCGGTCATCTTCTGATGATTTTCTTTTTCATCCGGCTCCGCATAGACGTGATCTTTAGCGTTGGAGGCTGTAGATTTCTTAGAAAGACTCTTACGGCGATAGCATATAAAGGCTATGATGAGTAATACTGTTCCACACATTACGACGTAAAAAGGGATTGTAGTATGATATAAAGCATCTGACTGTGTCCCTTCAAGTTGTATTGGTGATTCCATCATGATTCTATTCTGAATGCTGTGTAGTCCTTTTAGACTTATTGAATTGAGATGAATGTGAGTTGATTCAGTATCTTCCTTCTCGGCATCATAGGGAATATCTATTAACTTCAAAGGTTGGCCTCGTATCTCATCGTTATTGTTGGTTATGGTTAACTCCGTGGTGCGTAAATAACAGCTAGCAGGAATGGTGACGAGATAGCTGCCTTGTAGTGAAATGAAATCTTCTCTTCCGCATACCAACTGAACCTTGGTTGGGTGTGGAAATGACAGAGCATAATGTTGATCGTCAAGCTTCTCCATAGCTTCTTGTGTCAGTGTTACGGTTGTGAACTGGCAGGTAGTTTTTAGGGCTTGATGTTTGATGAGCTCCTGGATGCAGTCAAACTTGGTACGTAGTTGATGAGTAACTTCTTTTTCACAGAGATACCAGTTGTTAAACTTCGAGCATTCTGCTTCTATGTACACGAAAGATTCCTCGTTAGTTGCTATAAAGGGATAGGTAGGTATAAGGGCTTTCTGGTTTTTGTTGGGTACTATAGATAGTCTATATAAATCATATGTATCT
Source organism: Amphipyra berbera (assembly GCA_910594945.2). Taxonomy (NCBI): domain Eukaryota; kingdom Metazoa; phylum Arthropoda; class Insecta; order Lepidoptera; family Noctuidae; genus Amphipyra; species Amphipyra berbera. The sequence goes on along the minus strand of OU343128.1, from coordinate 13,529,385 downwards.
TTAGAAACTACGGGAAATTTGAATACTAGAATGATTTGTTTTTCGCTGTAATAAGAGCCAGGATTTATTACATTATAATATTCTCTTAACTCTAATCTTAATATCTCATCCTTACCATATATATTTTCTAACCTATTTATCATATATTTAAGAGTATCTATATCTATCATAGAATGATGTGTGCTTGACGCACGAATAAAAGCTAGGCTATTTTCTATCCCGGTTAACTCAGAAGTCAAATCTTCTATATTATTACTTAAGATACTTAGAAGTTGGCTAAACCTTGCATGTCTAATTAAACCATGAGTAACATCCATTAATGATTCTAAGGCTTCATTAGTTTTATTTTGATTTTCAACTAACTGAATCAATAAATTGCTATATTTATTCATCCCTTCCTTAGTGAGACTGATATGATCATTAAATTCGTTTGAGACTTTATCTTGATTACTCTGTAAAATTTTAATAGCATTATTATATTTTAAAGCGTCTGTATAATCTAAATTGCCAGATATGCTCTTTATTATAGATCCTAATCCGTCTACAAGACCTCTTTTAACACGATCAGGCTCTAGAGTTCGCAATTGATTTGTTGCTTTGCCAATTTTGTCAGTAAGATAAGTTATCTGAAATTCAATTATAGTATATGTATCATTACTAAGCCGACTTTTGTAACCCTGTATTTGATTCTGCAAAAGATTAATTTGCTCTTCAATATCTTTAAGATTTATATATTGTAGGAACGTATGATGATGAGTTGTCATTCTCGTTGGTCCAAGTTTGAATGGTAGTAAGCCTGGTCCATCGGCCAAACTTTCAAGTTTTATCTCCTGGGACTTCGTCTCGTGAAGGATCAGTAATAGTAGAATCCTGTAACAATTTAGGATCTTTATGGCTTCTTTTTAATCTAGATTTAGCCACAGGTCCACGTTTCTTTGACGTGTAAATGTGAACGGGTAAATCCGCTAAAATAGTGTCTTGGGTATAACGGGGTGCGGTTTTCTGACGACTAGCGGAGGGGTTTTTAATGAAAACTTGTTGTTGGGGAACATACTCTATTTCAGGTTCTCGACCTAAGTTTCTACGTTCTATTAAAGCGGTCCGTCTAGCCAGTGAAGACTCGTTTATTGTGTCATAGACCAGTTTCATTTGTGCCCTATGATTTTGTACGTATTGCTGCAACAATTGTTGTGTAAAATCTATGTCTGAAATATCCCTGGGATTAAAGTGCCCTGTTAATAAATCAAATGGCCTACACCTAGTGAAACTATGTATCGAGCTATTATAACCGATGATAGCATATGGCATAAGATTTAATATGGGTTCATCCTTACGCTGTAGTTTTAATATACGTAAGTGTTCTAGAATAGTCGAGTGAAAACGCTCAATGTTACCGTTATCGTTAGGAGAATGTGGTAAGACTCTGTGGTGGTTAATTTTGTGAACACGTGTAAATTCAGAGAAAAGCTGATTAGTGAACTCCGTACCATTGTCAGTTATTAGTGTTAACGGTACTCCATGATGGGTGCAATATTGTAACAGCGATTGCAATATGCTTACTGCCGTACCGTCTCTTAGATGATATGCCTGTCCATACTTTGTAAAAACATCTATGAACGTAATGTATTTTTCATTATGAACTGTGAATAAATCCATGTGAACTGTCTCGAATGGTTTTGTCGCAGGAGGTACTATATTAAACTGTGGTTTAATAGGTCCTCTATCGTATTTAGCTTGCCCACAAATAATACATTCATTTATAAATTTTGTTATTTGATCTTTCATTTTGGGCCAGTAATATTTTTTAGAAAGAGCTAAATAGCATTCGGTAATTCCGCGATGGTTGGTTTTACCGTCATGATAGTGTTGAATTATTTCTTGCTGATGGAGGTACTCTTTAACATTATCAATTTCATGTTTAGCTAGCACAAGATTAATTGAAGAACTTTTAAACTTTTCTTGTATTACCGGTATGATTGAATACATTGCGAGAGGTGGATTTATTAAAATGGCTGTTTTAACTTTCGGATTCACATATTCTTTGATGGCATTAACTACATCGTTCTCTAAGTTTGAAGATGATATTTGGATAGCTATGCGTGTGTGTGTTTCAAATGGTTTAGATACCGTTGCCTTTCGTTTAACATCATCTACAATAGTGAAGCATATCTGCCTATGATACTTATTAAGGGGCTCGTCGGTGATTGGGACTTCTAATATAGGGTGTTCAAGACTTGTATGTACGGTTGCAGTGGACGAATTTGCTACGGACGGTGGGTTTTCTGTAGCGTTTGGAATAAGTGAACATAACTCATCTATTATACTATTAGCATCTTCAATATGGATTTCCACACGAGATAAGGCGTCGGCATTTGTATTATTCTTGCCCTTTTTATATATAACAGTAAAATCATATTCACTTAATTTTAACCGCCATCTCGTTAAACGCGAATTGGGTTCCTTAAGGTTCATCATCCACTGTAAAGGTTTATGATCAGTTAATACCTTAAATTTTCGCCCAAATAAGTATGGTCTGAAATACTTTGTGGCCCAAACTATAGCAAGCAATTCCTTTTCTATGGTGCTATAATTGAGCTCACTCTCGTTTAAGGTTCGGGAAGCGTAACATACAGGTTTATCGGATCCTACTGTTCCTTGGGATAATATGGCACCTATGGCAACGTTCGAAGCATCTGTTGTTAAGATGAATTCTCTACTAAAATCAGGATACTGTAATATGGGATCATTTGTTAGAAGAGTTTTGCATTTCTCAAAGCTATTAATATATTCGGGATCTAAAACAACTTTTTTACCTTTTTTTAAACAAGAAGTTAGAGGTTTAGTTATTTTAGCAAAGTCTGGAATGAATTTTCGATAGTAGCCTATGAGGCCTAAAAATTGCTTAATTTCTTTGGGGGTCTTTGGAATGGGATATTTTTCGATAGCTTGGATTTTATCTGGATTCGGTTTTATACCTTCCCTAGTAATGATATGCCCGAGATAAGCAGTTTCAATCTTTAAAAATTCCGATTTATCCATCTGTATCTTAAAATTGGACTCCTGAAGTCTCTGGAGTACTTTTTCTAGATTAACCATATGTTCCTGTAAACTAGTGCTGAAAATTATAATGTCATCTAAATAAACCAAGCATATTTCATTCTGGAGACCTCTAAGGACATTATCCATAACCCTCTGAAAAGTGGAAGGTGAATTCTTAAGTCCCATTGGCATTCTAAGATACTCAAAATGACCATGTTCAACATTAAATGCGGTTTTCTGTATATCCTGAGGGTCCATTTCTACCTGGTAAAATCCACTAGCTAAATCAAGCGTTGTAAAATACTGACATCTTCCTAGCTTGTCAAGGACATCGTTAATATTAGGGATTGGATATTTATCATCAATTGTTTTTTCATTGACTTTTCTGAAATCGATCACTAATCGCCATTTCTGTTTACCTGAAGCATCTATTTTCTTAGGTACCACCCAAATTGGTGAACTCCATGCGGAATCAGAAGGTCTTATTATTCCCTGATCTAACATCTTTGATATTTGGTCCCTGACTTCTTGACGATGTACAAACGGATACCGATAGCTCTTAGTATAAACGGGAACCTCGTCCATAGTTTTAATACGATGCTTTATCTTATTGGTAAAAGTTAACGCTTCGCCTTCGATATAAAACACGTCAGCATATTTTGAACAAAGAGTTACAAGATTAGCCTTCTCTTCTTCATTAAGATGATCGGTACGCAATTTCGATATTACATTCTGTACTCTTGTACCACTATATTCAGTGCGCGTGCACTCGATATTAAATAAACTAGCGCGTGCAGGTTGATCTAACGATAAAATTATATCATTTGGTGTCGGATTTTCTATTTCTATATAGCCGCGATTATTCACTACAGTTGTTAAACACTCGTGGATAATACAGTTGCATATAGTCTGTTCACTAACTAAGACTGCACCGTCTGGGGAATGGATAGGAATTCTTATTAACTTTGACGACTCGGCCGGTATAATGTCTTCGTAAAGGTTTACATTACAAGAGTTATGCAATTTAATTGGGTTAACAGAGGTTCTTGTAATTAATTTTAAATCTTTTAAATCTATCTTTGATTCCCATCTAGTTAACATATTTAATCCTATTAATCCATCGAAATGGTCGTGAAAACGATATACGTAAAATGTTAGATCGTCTGAATCATTAAATTCGGCAAAACATGGTAAAGTTATAGAATAATCACTTCTACTAGTTGCATGTACGTTGGACACTTCAAATGGGTCATAATTAAGAGGAAAATTTGGAAAGTACTTTTCTACAGCATCCGGACTGATAAAAGATTGGTTTGCACCAGTATCTATTAAAAATTTTAAAGGTGGATTTGAAATTAATATATACGGAAGCTGTCTCTGAGTCTGAAGATTCAGCTCTATTTTGGTCTTTTTGATATTTGATGATCCTGAAAATCCTGTTCTTTATGACTTGGACCCGGTTGAGGTTCAATTTCGTGTATAAAATTATTTTCGTTACTTACATCGCAATAAACTGATTCAGAGTTGCACTCTAATGTGGCGTATGGACTATAATCTGAATAATCACTATAATAATAGTCCGGTTCGTAACAATACTCCGCGGGGTAATATGAGTCGTCATACGTAGCGCATTCATTCATGTTCATTTCACGACTTTTTAGATAATTAGTTGGCGGTGGATTGCCTGATTTATTCCAATCATGTCCCGATAACATAGGTTTAGGTGTGAAATGCTGAACACCACTCATAGGTTTTGGACCTAAATTATGAGGCTGATTATTCCTAGGTGGTAAACGGAACACATTACTTTGAGGATTATAATTATGCGGTAAAGTGCGGAACATCTGTTGAGTGCGAGTAGGCATGCGATTTTGTGGTGACTGATTTAATAAGTGAGGATGAAATTTAAAGGGCTGGGGCGAAAACATAGGTTTATTTCCTACAGGAGCAGGCCAATTAGGAGTCGGTGTAGGGAAATTCTGGTTACGTGGAGGCATAAAGTTTACATGAGATGAACTGGGATTGGGTATTTTAGGATTATACACCGGTTTTGGAACGTCACTACGCTGCTGTAGGTACATAACGTTAAGTTCCTCCTGTACGTATTCAAGGGCTTTTTCAACTGTCTCAGGACGCATGCACCTAATACGTGAGCCTAAAGGTTCCTTCAAACCTCTGACAAAAGACTGCATAGTAACTTTTTTATATAAAGTACGTTTAGCTTCTACCGTGGTAGGAATTGGTTCATGTAACGTGACATATGTCATTATCGTACTAAACAAAGTTTGGCATTGTTCATAAAATTCCTGAGGGGTTTTATTACCTTGCGTAGCTAAAGAGAGGTCTCTGTATAAAGCGGTTTCATCCCGTTGGTCCGAGAAATTATTTATTAGGGCTGTTTTAATACCTTGCCAACTATCAGGAATACCATTAGAGTTAATGGTACAGGCGGCGGACCCAGTGATTTTATTTAAGATGCCGTTTAATAAGCATGAGTTGGATAATTCACTACCTTGAACATTACTAAGATACTGACCTACTATTTGGTCACAAATACTAATAAACCTAGTTAAAACATTTGGATTCCCATCAAACTCCGGTACTAAACGAAGAGTCTTAAAAATTGTATCCGGGTTAAGGGCCATATTTATCAAACTTCTTGAGCTGTCACTATCTAAATCCCTATTTATATCTATAGTAGTCCAGCGAGCCTTGCGCGATGTAGGCTGCTGGGGTTTAGGATCTTTCGGATGAAAAATCTTGGATAAAGGGAAACACTAGGAATAAAAGGAAAGCAACACCAGAGCAATTCAAGTGTACTTACATAAATTTCATGTCTGGTTCTCTCGTGAATCGATGTCTGGATTCTCTCCGAAGCTGCAGCTGGTCCGTAGATTCTGGATACTCGATGTTGGTGCTTGATAGCCACCCGGGTGACTCGCGAACGCGGATAACGATATTAGAGATCCCTAAAGCTCGCGAACCGGCCCGCGAATATCCTACCGACTGCGCCAATTACGTTAACTGCAGACGGAGGATTGAAAAAAAACCAAAAATGATTTAAACTAATTTATTAAAACAAAACTTATTACAATATTAATTGCTAATTAATCTATGATCCTATTCGAAGTATGAATATGGAATGTGTCTCTAAATTACAATTATTAAAATTACAGCTCGGTAATATAAAATGATGTGCGTCACTAAATGCAACATCAGCTGGCCGTTTCCGCTGCTTGTCCTAATTTCGATATTTGTTACTAACTATAAGGTATCAGTGCTGAGTGGCCAATTCCCTTTGGGTAGCAACGCGTAACAAACGTATTCTGTAATATTATTATTATTATATTTACTACTATAGGTCTACCGGAATCTGATGGCAAATAGGGATTTTTTTTTTTGTGGGTAACACAAGAGTCATTTGAATAAAAAGTCTTGATACTTATATTTTTTTTTCTTTAATTTCGTCTTCATTTCTTCCTGCCCTTATCCCATACTAGATGGGGTCGGCACAACATGTATTTCATAAATCCATGTTATTAGAGGTTTTGGCTTATTGTTTTATGACCGGCTGCCTGCCTGACATAAACCCTCCTTGGGCATACTCGTTGCGCTGTCGCGCGGGTGACCCAATGTGCTTACTGATATTATGCACTGGGTCCCAAAATGATATGCTTGTCAATCTTATTGCCGACAACTAAGCAGACTATGTTCTTCTTGGTGGAGTATACTTGAAGTTCCTTGACCCACTCATTCAGTTTTGCTAGGGACATTGGTTTTGCCACATCGTAACCTAATATAGCACCGTGAGCTTCTTACATTTCTGTAATTATTATTGGTTTTTATTCACTTCCTGTAGTAATATATTATTTACTATAGACTGCAATATTGTATCATGAATATCAGTTCTTCTTACGTGAATTAAGAGACAGACAGCGTACAGCAGAGCTGACTACTTACAACCTGTCTTATTTACTTCTCATAACAAAATGCAGTTTATGCAATTTTATTGTAATGGAAAAGGAAACCTTGTTAAAATAAGTATGTTTATTAAAAATGTTTGAACAAGAAAACATTAAGTTGAAAATGTATCAACTACAGTCATACTCGTTTTGACAAGTGACATGTTGACATTGCCATATGAAAACCACTATTTGTTATTAATTTTTAATGCCATGAGATTCCGGTAGACCTATACATGAACTTACTCACTGATAAATATGGACGTGTCTACAAAGAGTATGGAGTTAGGAACATTTTAGAATTAAGAGGAAATGCGGTCGGCATTTAGTCCATACAAACGTATTCCTCAGTTTCCTCCGTGGATACTGTGACTAGAGCAAATATTTTTTAACATATAATATATATCTACCACCACTATGTCCCTATGTTTTGTTTTTGTCAATAAATAAATTATTAAAAGAACTAGAAACGTTTAAACTTTACAAAAATCGACCAATTTTACCACCGTTTTCAAACATCTAGTAAACAAATATGACGAACATAAAAAATAAAAGTAAAACATACAGACATAACCGAAGTCTTTCTTAAATTATTAAACAAAAAAAAAATCAAATCGGTCAAAATTTGAAGAAGGAAACAAGGAAATACGAAAGTACGATTTCGCTAATATAGCACAGGAGAAATCAGTCCGAGATGCAGGTGTCTCTTTCGCGCTCAATTGGGAAGGTTTGCGGGAGTGGTGGGATGGAAATAGATCGCAAAAACCTATTCAAATTATTAATATTTGGCAGCCCGCGTTTCCTCTTGAATTAATTTTATAGTGTCTTTATAAGGTATTTTGGGAGGGAAGTGCCAAAACTTTGATGAAGTTCTTCTTCTTTTCTCATGTCGACACGAGCTATACGGAATAGCTCATGTCGTGGGTAACAGATTAACCAGTCAACAAGGTCGGTAGCGGAGTTGACTGCCTAGGGTGTGCCCGACATACTTAAGCATCGTTACTCGTGAAGCCTTTTTTAATGCACACAATTTTTTTATAGTTGATGGACTTGCAACACTATCTATATCTACGAATGGAACAACGGGCATTCATATGGCTTAGCTTGATATCAGAAGGATATCGCTCAGAGGAGGGGCTATCCATACATGTAACAGCATTGTAACTGGTACTGAGATCACCAATACAACAGTACAGCAAGATGGTTTTGGTAACGACTCCAAAATCGTGTAACAACGGGCTACAAGAAAAACTATGTTTAGGGTCTTTAAATTTTAATATTTTATGATTTTAGCTGACAGGGAGGAATGGTATAAAAGTAAAAAGTGTGTTGATAAAAGTTGCGACTGATGGTGATGATAAGGTCATTACAGCGAATTGTCGGAAAACCGGTTATTAAAGTGCAGACGATAGACATATATTTTGAGCAGATGAAAATAAGCTTATTGAACAATATACAGATAAATAATAAACATAACATAACATAAACATCACATTTGTATTCCTCAAAGGGATTGGCAGAGGTATATAGTAACACCCTAATTTCACCGCTATATTTAAGTCCCATGTAGTAGGGAGCGAGCCTATTGCCATCAACCGGGCACAAATCCGAACTCCGGACTGCTACTGAGGAATTCCACACGGAAAAACCCAATAACACTTTGCCCGACCTGGGGATCGAACCCAGGAGCTTACGATCAGCAGTCGCGCTTGCTACTACTAGACCAACGAGGCAGTTGCGTGTAAATAATATCGACGGTTGAAAGACTATTTGTACTAAGCGACATTTTTTTAAAGTTGCAGGAAATGGATTTAATGTTTCGTTTTTCGAAAAAAAAATCATTATAAAAAAACTACTGGGTAGATTTTCGTTATATTAATACATTATTTTCGTAAGTACGTACTACAGTTTTTAGAGTTAATTACGTGAATATACTTGCTGTATTTTCTGAAATAAATGTCGCTTAACACAAAATGCATCGAACATATTGATTTCAGGAGTAAGGCAAAGTGGTTCAATTGCCTGTAATATATATTATAGCTGAAAGTAAATTAGTTCATGTGTTGACACAGAATATGAAGCAGAACAAAGCAAGAAGATTTATTCTCAGAGACTCAATGAATTGAGTATGAAGCAACTAGACTAGAGTAACTTGATACAGACGACGATCAGTGTTAAAACCGAATCATATAAATTGTTTTTTTTACTATTGTAGGGTCAGAGATAGGTTCCTAAACCTTTGTTCTGGTACAACATCAATACCCAATAAAAGATTTGCTCATTAAGGTTAATTTTAAAATAAAAACACAAATATTAAAACGAATAAATCTATTATTGTGATGGGATGCAAAATGATTCAAGCGACATTACCTATTATTCCGATGGAATGCAAAATGTTTCAAGTGACACAATCAAGTATTTATACAAAAAGCTAAACGCCTTAAGGCACATTAGATCTTCAAAATAGTATCAGGAAAAACGATTCAATAGACAAATGAGAAAAAATTGACAAATTTTGTGTCGGTTGTTACAATGGCCTCCAAAATGAGAGCAAAGTTAGTGTGGGGTCTAAGCGCCAAAAAAATGCTTTAAAAAATTTGAAACCTAGCTCAAACGACGCAGAAAAATTCGCTGATTTCAAATATGTATATAACTCAATATCGCAAAAAATGTCGCTTAGACCAATTAGCCTTTTAACCGTCGATATTTATTCAAATATGGTCTCAACTCCAAAGTCTTCGTGTTTTCGGTAGGGAAGTGCAAGATGTAATGTTTTATAATAACTCTCATATTAGAGTAGTGGATGCCGACAAAGGTACAGTTGGCATCGTAGTTTGGTACACAAATAGGTCTGGGTATGATATCAAAATTATTGAAGGAGAATGTACAACATAGATCTTAAATATGAAAAATCACGTCTTTTTTCAGAGCTATGGTTGGGTTGGATTTTTATCTTTTTTCATATCATTAATGACAAAGATGAGTTTTTGGTTTGGGGCCATTCAAGTATTACGTAAGCATGAAAGGGGGTGAGGGGGTCTTTGCTTAGGTAATTATTGATGACATGGGGGACGGGGATGACTAGATGATGATTACGTCAGCAATTTTTATTTATTTACTTATTTTTCTAGACTTAAAAACTGCTGCTCAAGAATAACAATAAAGAAACCTGATCAGTTTAAAAAAAAAAATACCAATGTTTAGGTAAGCATAGGAGGGTGGGTAAAAGCTGTGCTTACTTTTGCTGACAAGGGGGAGGGGTGGGTCAAAAATTAAAATTCTGCTTACGTAATACTTGAATGGCCCCTTTCGAAGAGTTCATGGAAGCCCATTGTTTTGTAAAATTAAATCTGTTTTTAAGCAACTGAATTTAAGTATGCTCTCTTTGATAAAAAGTGATCACAGTCATGATAACAGGAAAAGATTTTCATAATTAATTAATTTTAATCTTTTGGTTTTTTTATTATTTCAATTGAGGTCTATCAGTTTCCGACATTTGATAAGCATAATCAACACATTCTGTAATCCAGGCGTGTTTATTTATCTAACCTTATCATGAAAATCTACAATTACTGCAGCGACTTATGTTGAGGAGATTATCGGCGTCACGTCCCCAAACACTTTAAAACCACAAATTTCTAATCACCAATTCGTCTTCGAAGCACGGGGGTAACAGCAATACAATAATGGCTTCATGTTGGGTTTGCCTTGCTACTGTAGTGCGTCTGATATGTTTGCGCGTGCGCGAACAGACGATTTCTACGCTATCTTGCTTATGAGAGTCGCCTCAGTAATGAGCAGAGTGAGGGAGGACCCGAATATTATCTTGAAGACATTGAGTGGCAAAGTCGACAGTCCCTTCCTTGGACATTAGGTACATACTCATTTGTGTACGCAGTGTCCGTTTGTAGGGTCGCGGTCGAGGTGAAGTTGTGGATGGTGGATGTAGCTCTGACCTACTTTAGTTTTAATTTTTTTCATTGGCCACAGTCTTATCCAATCAATGTTTATTTATTTTTTATTATTATTAATATAGTTTTTTAACTACCTATATTATAATTTACCAAAACATGGATGTACCTTGTCCGAATTAAATATTTTGAATTGAATTGAAATATTTTTTCGCGACCTTCAATGATGACGTATTACGGCCTGATATGTATATTATGATGATGACTGCAACGACTGTACCGGGCAGGTGCGCGGACGCACCATTGCCCCAGTGCGGCTATCGGTAATCGCAGTGCAATTCGCGTACAGTGCAGTATGGTCGCGCGCGCTAACATCGCGTCTTTCGCGTTGCTCGCGATCGCGAGCGCTGCGTTTGCGCAGGTCTGTTTAATTTTTTTGTTTTAATTATTATGTGAATTTTACTACGAATGATGTCATTATTTAATGTATATGTTTTTTTACGTTGAGTTCGGTTACATTTATTTTTGATGGAACAGTTTAATAATCTGATTTCAGTTTTTGTTTTGACATGTTTTTTTTGGTTGGTAAGGTATCTTAAAAGGCGATTGGATTTTCTTATTTCTTTAGTGAAAATATTTTTGCATATTTTGAAAGAATTTATGTTTTCTTTGTAAAATGTGGAAGGTTAGAAAAAAGTATTGAGTAAGTAATATATTACAGCATAAAACAATGAGTCATTATAGAAATAATGATTGAGTGCCAAGTTTCCAACATGTGTGAATAAATTATAAGTAATATAATTCAAATAAAAGATATAAACAAAAATGTTCTTGAGTAATTATTACTCGCGTAATTACATAGAAGTGCGTCTTTAGTGCGGATTGTAGTAAATAATGATTTTTAATTATAATAATGGTGTTTTAAAAATAAGGTGACCACTGACTCTATAGGTACTTGATAATATGTAGAACATAAAAAAACTAATGAGACTGATAAAATAATTATTTTTATTCTTGTTATTATTAATGGTTTACCTAAATTAATTGGAAAATATAATAATAGAAAATCTTTTTGTCGATTCTGTAAGGCATCGTCAAATATAACAAGGTCATTAAGTGATCGTGTCGTCACATTCAGAATTCCGAAGAAATGTTAGTAAAACAAACATAGGTACCTAATGATAAAAATTCAATTTTCTGGTAGCTAACAGCAGGGTTTGGTATATTCCGAACAGATCCCATAATCTGATTCCATTTGTGGACTTAGGAGAGATATTTCTTTTTTTTTCCAAACGGTTCCCTATCGCCAACCGATCCCAATATGGTATTCCTGAAGGAACCTTGTGAATCGAACGAAAAATGTAATATAGAGTCAAGTATGTATCCTGTATGTAATTTATAAGGCGGATGTTAATGGGAACGCCGGTAGAGGACGTCCTAGAAGGACATACATCGATGTTATTGGTGATGTTCTTCACAAAGGTCAGGTGCGTAGTACTCTCAACCGGCGTGCGTGTATGACAAGATGTATGAATGTGGATGAAGCGAAAGGGGTATGTAAGAGTCGTAGCATGTGGCGTTCTATAGTTTCTGCCTACCCCCATGGGAAAAAGGCGTGAGTTTATGTATGTATGTATGTATCCTATCGGTAAAATGGGGATATTTGATAATCACGAGGTTAATTGGAATTCAGGTAAGGAACGTGCTTCTTAAACTATTAAGACAACAATTTACGATTTCAATGTTATTGTATACTAGCTGTGTCCTCACGGCTCCGCCCGTGGCTTATGTTACTCAGTGATAATTTAGCTTTCTAATGGCAAAAGAATTTTTGAAATCAGTCCAGTAGTTTTTAAGTATATTCTTTACATACAAAAATACAAATCTTTCCTCTTTATAATAGTATAGATTTCAATATCTGAAAAAAAAACGTAAGATCTCCTATGCCAAGTTCGTGCCAATTAAGCCCATGGATCTCAAAATAGCCCAATTTTACGATACACATTATTCATTTATAAAACAATTTTGAAACTTTGAGAAAGTATCACTTAGGTACTTCTGATGCTAACTGTACTGCATATTTCTGCTATCCCCTTAAAGATTAAAGTCGTGAGTGTATCATTACTGCCTAACCTATAGAATAGCATGTCACCGTTATTTAAAGGTGGTGTACCGGCGACGTCCCGACAAGCTATAAAATATTCTGATAAATTAGTTCCAATCCTATTAATATCTAATCTAATTAAACCAACTAACTAAATTAGTAACAGCAGTGATAGCCTAGTGGTGTGATCGTCAGACTGCCAAGTCATAGGTCTCAAGTTCGAACCCAAGACACCTGACCCACCGAACCTCTGACTTTCCGGATTCATGTGCGTATTGTATAATTATCATTTGCTTAAAAACGGTAAAGGAAAAACATCGTGAGGAAACCGGCATGCCTGAGAGATATTTCTCGACAGCATGTGAAGCCAAGTCAGAGGCCCATGGTCCGCATAAACTCTGACACCAGGTCAGTCACTAACCACACGAAAATAAGAAAACTAAATTCGTTAATGGAAATCCACAAATATTGTCTTAGGTCAAATATAAAAATAATTAATAATTATTTTTACCTACATGTAACTTGATTAGCGACCCGTCCCGGATTCGCACGGGTGGACATTTTCCCCGTTTTTGCAACATTTTTCATTTATGCTCCGCTCCTATTGGCCTTAGCGTGATGTTATATAGCCTATAACCTTCCTCGATAAATGGACTATCCAACACAAAAATATTTTTTCAATTCCAACCAGTAGTTCCTGAGATTAGCGCGTTCAAACAAACAAACAAACTCTTCAGCTTTATAATATTAGTATAGAGGTAGATATGTTGAATTTTTGTCCCAAATTGACCATGATTTTTGGTAGATTTTTTCCCCCTATAAAAATCACCTTTTGCCAAAATGTCCGGACAGGATCACTGGCAAGTATGGCAACCCTACTATAGAAGCCCATAGGCAATAATACACTCAAACATATTCCCACACATTCCCCGCGTCAGTGTTTATTTACAATGCCGTGCAAAATAAGAGGTGTAGGGTTATGATAAGTGTCGCTTCTCGAAATTAGACCCGTTATTTTGAAGAGCATAGTTCATGCGTTTGTGTATGTTATAAGTTGTTATTGTTGGTAGGTAAGCAGATAACTTATACCTGGGTTATCAAAATAATTTATGGGCAATTCCCATAATATACCAGGCGCTATTAGTTTTTTTTTAATGTAAAAAACGTTACCCCACACTAGGATTTCTCCTGTATCGTGGGTGTGCTTACAGACACAAATCTCACATGTACAAACGCCCAGACCCGGAACAACTATCTGTAGGCCATACAAATATTTGTTCCGTGTGGGAATCGAACTCAGAATCGAACAATAGCTCAGCCACTGCACCAAACGTGCCGTCAAAAATTAAAACTCTTGTATCTTTATCAATAGTGCAGTAAAGACCCTAGAAGAGTGATAGCCTAGTGGTGTGACCGTCGCACTGCCAAGTCATAGGTCTCGAGTCCGAACACAAGGCACGCACCTCTGACTTTTCGGATTCATGTGCGTATGTATAATTATCACTTGCTTAAAAACGGTGAAGGAAAACATCGTGAGGAAACCGGCATGTCGTAGAGATATTTCTCGACGGCATGTGAAGCCAAATCAGAGACCCACTGGCGGCGTAAACTCTGACGCCAAGTTAGTCACTAACCACACGAAACGATTAGTAAAAAAAATGTATCGTATCAAGTCTTAGATATTTGGTATTCTGCTACCACTGACTATCCATTGAACTGTAATTTAACTGCAATTAAACAATTACTGTAATAGTATACATTGAAGTTTTAACAGAATACCCAATCTGTCACAAATCACAATTGTAATGGAACCTCAATAGCTATTGCATTCACCGCTTTATTAATGTTGAAGTGACATTCTGAGCGAATGAATATTTTATGAAAAATTGGTAGATAACTAACCATTGCAACCTAACAAGCTTGGGTTCAAATCTGCTAAATTGCCATTGTCATTCCACCGACACCCTATTGAGATTCCATTACGATTGTGACAGATTACATATTCTGCTAAAATTTCAATGTTTTCTATTGAAGTAATAGTTGAATGACAGTTCAATGGAAAGTCAGTGGGAAACCACTGGTCTAAAATAACCAGCAGAATACCAAATGTCTAAACCTATTCTATCGACATACTATCGACACTCTATCGAAACGTTCGTAAATTAGCAGACTTGGGCCCCTTGAATCGTTAACAGGAGCTCCCCAATGGACACCAAATTACAATAATAACCACGCTTGAAGATAGGTTGGTAATCGCAGTTCATTGTTATTAGTAAACAGCAGGACACTACTGCCCGTCAAGGCCGTAGCGGAGGGGGGAGGTTCAAACCCCCCCCGACACCGCAGCCCGCAGACAGTTAAATTAAATCATTTTTAAAATGTATATTATACTAGGTGTTAAAATACCCTTAACGGAGCCGAAGTCTACGCATACACGCATACTGTACATCAAACTAAGTAACTTATAGCAAAAATAATCAATATCTTTGTAATGATGGGAAGAATACGTGGCTCTCGGCTTCGTTAAGGGTATTTATACCGATATACACGTTATTGTAATTGATTTTCTTGTTAACGGTGCAACACCCCCCCCCCCCCCCCCCGCCCTCCATTTAAATTCCTGGCTACGGCCTTGCTGCCCATCCTCTTGACAGCAACCCTCAGTCACGGATAGAGAATGGGTGGCAACAGGCGCGTAGCTACCGCTGTATCGCCCGTATCAATGATATGGGCCCCCGAGCTACAGGGGCCCCGACATGTGTAAGCAAAAATTCGTAAAATGGACGGTTTTAATTATCTTGTTAAGCCAAGTCAGAGGCCCATCAGCGGCATAAGCTCTGGTAACTAACAACACGATAAAAATAATAATAACCACGATTGACAGACCCATTGGTGAAAGCAGTTTATTGTTATTAGGAGACAGCAAGACACTTCTGCCCATCCTCTTGACAACAACCCTCAGTTACTACCCAAGAATAACTATTTTAAAAAAATCACAGGATACTGCATAAGCTGTATAATGACGTAATAACTGAAAATAAACTAAATAATCCAACAATTAAAAGTAATGTAACACAGATCATTTGTAACGCAAACTGCACATGACGTCATTTACAGATGCACCGTATGACGCTCTCATTGTGTCCCCGACCTTGTCTGTATTGACATGAGTAATCATAATAAACTATTGATTTTGACTGAAAACGTTACTACTGTCGATAAGTCAGTAATTTTATTATGGATGTTTCATACTACATACATAATATTAACATAAAATTACGCCTGTATTCCCCGAAGGGTTGAGCAGAGGTGTAGCAAAATCCTCATTTCGCCGTTATGTACAATGTTCGTTAAGTTCCATGTAAGGGTGAGCCTATTGCCATCAACTGGGCACAAATTCAAATGCTACTGAGGAATTACACACGGAAAAAAGCAATAACACTTTGACCAACCTGGGGATCGAACCCAGGACCTCACGATCAGCTGTCCCGCTTTCCACCACTAAACCAACGAAGCAGTTCATAACATTATCTTTACATAGTATAAAACAAAGTCGCTCCCGCTGTCTGTACGCTTAGATCTTTTAAACTACGCAACGGATTTTAATGCAGTTTTCAGCAATAGATAGAGTGATTCAAGAGGAAGATTTAAATGCCACACATTAGTATCTACATTGCACCCGTGCGAAGCCGGGGCGGATCGCTAGTAAATAGATAAAATGAACTATTTCGCCCACACCATTGTATTTGATCATAAATCGATGGTTTCTATGTATAAGGACCAAAGTACTTAGCATGTCATTCCCGATAGCATAATCAGTCTATTATTGTCCCACTGCTGGGCACGGGCCTTTTATCAAAATGAAAAGGGTTTAGACCTTAGTCCATCACGCTGGCCTGGTGCGGGTTGGCGGACGACACACACCAACTTTTTTTATAGTTTTGTTTAACACAATAATTCCCCATTTCTTATTTAAATGCATCTTCTGACCATATTTTATATGTATGACACCGACTTAAAATTACAGAAATACCATTGCACAATACCTACATATTTATATTCCGTGCCTCGGAGAGCACGTTAAACCGTCGGTACCGGGTGTCATAAGAATACCTCAGACAGGTATTACGGGTAGTCAGAATCCCGAAAGTCTGACAACCAATCTAACCTTAGGATATCGGCATTGCCCAGTTACTGGCTATGGATGTTTGATGGCAGTCGTTCCGTGTAAAAATTGGTATTCAGTCGCATCTGGTTAGACTGGAAGCTGACCCCAATATAGTTGGAAAAAAAGCTAGGTAGAACTACCATTGCACCATAGATTACAAAAATTGCTAGTAGTGTTTTTTTAAGCTGTACTTTTAGCATATTTTACAATCATGCATTTTTCATAACCTTCTTCTTCTTCCTGCCCTTATACCACACTAGGTGGCGTCGGCACAACATGTATTCCATAAATCCATGTTATTAAAGGTTTTGGCTTATTGTTTTATGACCGGCCGCCTGCCTGACATCAACCCTCCTTGGAAATACTCGTTGCGCCGTCGCCGTCGCGCCGGTGACCTAATGTGCTTGCTACTAGGTCCCAAAATAATATACTTGTCAATCTTATTGCCGACAACTAAGCAAACTATGTTCTTCTTGTTCTTGGTGGAGTGTACTTGAAGTTGCTCGACTCACTCATTCAGTTTTGCTAGGGACTTTGGTTCTGACACATCGTAAACTAATATAGCACCGTGACCATCTCTATAAAAACTTGATGTCAATGAAAATGTATCGCTCCTGTCCCGCCGCCCAAATACCAAGCTTGAGATAAAGCACATAAATACCACAGCAGCATTTGATTGTGATGGTGATTGCATCACGTCATGATGCAGCGTGATGCTCTTATTGTGTCGCAGGCCTTGTGAGTGATTGAATACATCACATTTACGTAACGTATTTAATTTAATACCAATTTCTCACAACCGTATTATTACATAAATAGATTAACAATCAACAATACATGACATTGAAATTTCATCATCATCCATAGCAGATGACAACTGCACTGCATCATCATGCACTGCAACACAGGCACAGGCTTCTAACTTCCCGTAACAACTGTCATAGGTATTCGTATGACACCCAGGACCGACTGTTTAACGTGTTCTCCGAGGTATGGAGGGGATTCGATGTCTAACGAACAGTCACCCCACGGACTGACCGCAGCAAACGCAGCATAACCTCGCAAATCGTATGATCCGCGTGGTTGGTACGGTAGCCACGGTTTAGGTATGTAAAATAAAACTGGACGGGTCTGTATTGGGGCGCACAGCCGTACAAAGGTTAGTTTATGAAACGTCTTTACTGCGAGATAACTGAGCTCTATCCCTCAGAGAAATAGAATAAAAACCTCAATCATCAATCAATTATCTGCCCGTAAATATCCACTGTTAAATTCAGGCTTCTGTTTGCTTGAATAAGGGAGCGTTCAAGTATTACGTAACTCAATTTTTGAAAATTTTTGAACTCCTGTTCTTGTTTACCCCCCCCCCCCCTCCCCCCCTCCCCCATAGTAAAACGTTACGTAACCACCACCAAGTGACCATTTTTACTTGAAAGTCACAATTATGTGGCGTATCCTGTAAGGCAAGCAAGAAATTTTGGAAAGGTAAAAAAATTTTCAAGTTCTCATTACCTACAATTGAAATTTTGAAAAAAAAAAAACGTTTCAAAAAAGTCTGTACGCGACCGTTCTGTAGGGTTAAAACAATGTTACGTAACGCGTAGTTCAAACCCCCCCTCCCGCCCCTGCAACACATCGTAACGTTTCAGAAGACCCCCAAAAACCCCCGTCTCCCCAAATTCGTTACGTAATACTTGAACGCTCCCTAACAACCGTGACCAAAACAATTCATGACGCTTCTCTGTTGCTATGGACACAGATTCATTGACAGACATAATAATTATAAATACCACAGCAGCATTTGATTGTGCTGGTGATTGCATCACGTCATGATGCAGCGTGATGCTCTTATTGTGTCGCAGGCCTTGTGACTGATTGAATACATCAAATTTACGTAACGTATTTAATTTAGTTCTGCATATCTATAGCTTACGTCTTCTCCGAATCATTATTTTTCTATCCTTATTTATATTCTGGATAAATGCGATACTATCTCTTTCTTAAATTTTGGTATATCAGCTGTCATTTCAATTATCACTTTATCCCTAGTCTTATCATCTTCCATACAATCGATCCATCTTTTCTTTGGTTTGCCATTGTCATTAAGGTAGCCCAAGTTTCAACCTGGCATGGATAAGACCAAATAGTCATGTGAAACTGGCGAGTTGAGCTGTTATTACCTAATTAAAAATATCGTTAATTTGAGAAAGATTGCAACATATGGCTTAAAGTTCGATATTGCATAAATAGATGGGTTATTTCATAAATGTCCTAAGCATTTAGATTCAGACAGAACTGATCAACAGTGTCAAATGGCATTAATAAAATAAACAATGATTATTTTCAGCCAAAATATTAATTAAATAACAATTATTATAATGATCATTGATAAAATGACAATTCTTTTTTACCAATGATTGTGATGTATCGATTCATGGCAACAGTATCACGTCATAATGCAGCGTGACGCTCCTATTGTATCCCAGGCCTTGTTCTGTTTACAAACAATCGTATAAACTGCACTGAAATATTTAGATTTATGTTTACTTCAATGATTTACTTGTATTTCAATGTTAATACCTCCATTATGCTGAGTGATGAGCTGAACTCGTGAAGGTCTAATGAGTCCACTGGTTTCCCCACCCGTGAATACCGTAAAATGGGACTAGGGGATAACTTTGAGAGGATGGGCATCAGCTTCCTCCTCCTCTTCTCTCGTGT
Source organism: Amphipyra berbera (assembly GCA_910594945.2). Taxonomy (NCBI): domain Eukaryota; kingdom Metazoa; phylum Arthropoda; class Insecta; order Lepidoptera; family Noctuidae; genus Amphipyra; species Amphipyra berbera. Next base: position 13,509,480 of record OU343128.1, on the reverse strand, counting down.
CGTGATGAAAAGCGATTAAAAAAAGGAATTTATAAGGCGGATGTCAGTGGAAACACCGGATGCCCAAGAAGGACATCGATGTTATTGGTGATGGATGGATGGTCACAAAGGATAGGTGCGTGCGTGTATGATAAGATGTACGAGGTCAGACCTCATTTCTCAAATCAATCAATGTTCGTTCTATCTAGCTGTTTCCCAACTGTGTTATATTGGGGTCAGCTTCCAATCTAACCAGATGCGGCTAAATACCAGTATTTTACCCGGAGCGACTGCCATCAGACCTCCGCAACCCAGTCACTGGGCAATGCCGATATCCTAAAGTTATACCAGTTGTCAGACTTGCGAACTTCTGACTACTCGTAACGACTGTCATAGGTATGCGTATGCCACCAGGGACCGACAGTTTAACCTGTTCTCCGAGGCACGGAGAAGTCTCGAAGTGTAACGAACGGTCACCCATCCACGGACTAACCGCAGCAAGACTCGCAAATCGTATGAACCGCACGTCTAGTAATTAGCCACGAGCTATGAGCCCCTCCAAATCCAATCAATGTCTCGCCTTAAATTCTGCTTACCCTCTTAAACTATAATGAACAATAGACCAATAAAATTACTAATAGCCCTTAGACATAACAGTAGGTACCTACTTCAAGGTTTCGTTATCTCGGTGTGCGCTTATCTTAATAAGCGACCCCACTGAAAATGTTTCAGGAATGTCAGATATTCAGGTCACGGCTGCAACCGTTATAGTGTTTAGCATTTCAGGATGCTTGTGTTAATAAAACGGGAAATAGCTTAGCTAATAAAAATACGATTAGATTTTTGTTGAGGTAGGAACAAAAGTTTGCTAAAATATGCACTGAGAGTTTCAGCACTTCTGCGTTTCACACCGTTAATTCAGCCCTCATCAAGCTGTATCTCTCCCAGTCCACTCGCAAGCAACGCCGTAAGCCGAGGTCCGAGTCCCATTAGGGGTCGCCCTTAGTGCTGTTGTTGCTAGCTAGTCATGATGTTAGTAGTAGTAATTAGGTTAAGTATTTTACTCTCGTCCCCATTGGTTGGAGACTCTTCAGGTCTCGCTAATAACTGCCCAGTTACGTAGAAACAGTCCGCAAGACCATCTACAAAAAGTCGAATAGAAAAAAAGGACACATCGGCGTTAATTTTCGTATAAGTAAACAGTTCTCATTTGAGAGGTCTTCAACCAGCAGGTAGGTACCATAAAGTAGAATTCCATACATAAAAAATAAATATAACATCACGCCTTGTATTCCCCGAAGGGATGGGCAGTGGTGTATAGTCACATTCACACCCTCATTTCGCCGTTATATTTAGGTCCCATGTAATAGAGGGCGAGCCGCTTTTCATGGGATCAGTCACGTAACGTACGTACCTAGAAAATTGTAGGTACTCTGTGCATGCGAAATTGAGCTTTATTGTTAGGTGAGAGCGCTCAAATTCGCTGTGCTTTCGGTCAGTCAGTCACCTTCGGATCAAAATCAAAATCAAAAATTTTTATTTCACATAAACCAATACAGGTGCTTATGAAACGTCGAATTTAGGTGCACGGTTCCAATTAGTTGTTTCCTATGGAGAAGAGCCGGCAAGAAACTCCATGGTTACTCTTTTAAAAATAATACTATTAAATAATAATTATTATTATCTCCTTTATTCACATTTTATCACATTATTTACATTTTTAAATACATATAAAAAGAAAACAAAATATATATTTAAAAATATAAAAAATAGGGGTCCACCGGCAGCGGGAGCAGGGTCCAGGCTACCGGCAGTTAGGGCTCCAGAGACAGGAACCTCCTCACAATACGCGCCGTATCGAGGAGGACTGCTTTCTGTATTATTATTATTATCGTTTATTCATTCTATATACATATAAATTATATTTTTAAATATTTCTACAAAAAATATAAAAAAAACATTTAAAAATATAAAAAATAGTAGCCCACCGGCATCGGGAACAGGGTCCAAGCTACCGGTGGTCAGGGCCTCAGAGAGAGGAACTTCCTGACAATACGTGCCGTGTCCAGAAGTACCGCTTTCTGTATCAGGCCTTTGACCCAGCTGCCCAACGAGAGCCTCGTCAGATGGTGGTCGAGGCTCTTGGCTATTAAGCCATTGGCCGTAACGACTATCGGCACAATGACTGCTGAGTCAACCTCCCACATGTCGACAACCTCGTGTGCCAAGTCTTGATACTTAATTTCCTTATCTTTCTCGGCTTTCACAAGGTTCTCGTCATGCGGGACAGTGATATCAACAATCATTGTGAGACGCTCTGTTCGATCTATCACCACTATGTCAGGCTTATTGGCAACAATAGTCCTGTCGGTGATGATAGATCGGTCCCAGTACAATGTGATATGACCATTCTCGAGAACTGGGTCGGGCACATACTTGTAGTATGGTACTTCTGCGTCCACAAGGTTGTATTTCAGAGCAAGTTGCTGGTGGATAATCCTAGCTACTAGGTTGTGTCTGTGTAAATACTCGCCGTTAGCAAGACGAGAACAACCGGAAATAATATGTCGAATGGATTCACCGGGACAGTGACATGCCCGACAGATGTCAACCGTGCCGTCCTTCACAATATATTTCCGGTAGTTGTTCGTCATCATAACTTCGTCCATAATTGCACAGACAAAACCTTCGGTTTCCCCAAAGAGATCACCGAAACGTAGCCAGGCTACGGACGCTAGGAAGTCTACATCGGGCCCATGAAGGGCCCGGTAAAAGCGTCCGTGAAGCTCCTTGCTCTGCCATACCTCCCTGCGGCCATTAGTATCCAGTACTACAGGCTTGCGCCAGTTCTCTTTAGCCAAGGAGAGCGGGGTGAATCCTTTGTCCACTGCGACTACATCTCGATGCATCCCCACGTCGGCTTGGAGGAAGTACTCCCTGAGGCTGCACACCTCGTGGTTGTGGAGGGTCTTAGCATTTAAAAAGCCTCGACCCCCACACTTCCTCGGAATGTACAGCCTCATCACCGATGAACGTGGGTGATGCATTCGGTATGCAGTCAGCAGCGTACGGACCCTCCTATCCAGGGCGTCAAGTTCAGTCTGAGTCCACTTGAGTATGCCGAAGGAGTACATCAAGACCGGCATGACCCAACCGTTAAAGGCGCGCACCTTATTTCCGCCTGATAAAAGACTTTTAAGTACCTTTTTCAGGCGGCCATAGAAGCGCTCCCGTAACGATTGCTTCATGTCGGTCTCATTGATGCCTAATGCCTCCGACATGCCCAAGTATTTGTAGGTTTCGGTTGAGGAGAGGGATCTGAGGTGTATGGAGTCCGAGAGTTGTGTTCCCACGGATTCCATAATCCCTCCTCGCTTTACATGCATGACTGCACATTTGTCCACACCAAATTCCATCCTGATGGAATTACTGAAAGTTTCAGTTACTTTCAGTAACTTCATCAGTTGCAAGTTGTTGGGGGCAAAGAGTTTCAGATCGTCCATGTAAAGGAGGTGGGATATTACCTGACCACCTCTTCTCAACCGGTAGCCTAACCCTGAACCCTCAAGCAATGTGCTCAGAGGGTTCAAGGCTAAACAAAACCACAGCGGACTCAGACTATCGCCCTGGAATATACCTCGCTCAATCCTTATTGGTTCTCCTCTCCCTTGAATTTGCCGACATCCTGGATAGTGAAGGACTGTCCTCCATTGCCCCATACATGACGTCAGGAAGGCGCATAGAGTTGTATTCACTTTATACAACTCCAGCACCCTCATGAGCCATGTATGTGGTACTGAGTCGTAGGCCTTCTTATAATCTATCCAACATGTCGACAGATCCTTTCGGGATCGGCGAACTTGTTGGCTAATGGCCATATCTATGAGGAGTAGCTCCTTAGTACCGCGGGACCCATTCTTACATCCATTTTGAGAGACGGACATTATAGAATTATATAAAATATGAGAATTAATTTTGGCTCTCAAAATGGACGTAAGAAGTTTATAGACCGTCGGCAAACATGTAATTGGTCTATAATTCTTGGGTTCCGCAGTACTACCTGATTTATGGAGCAGGTGGGTAACTCCTGTTGTAAGGAACTCTGGAAGCGACCCAGATTCCAAAGACGACTGGAATTGTGAGGCCAAACGAGCATGTGAACTGCGCAACCATTTTAGCCAGAAGTTGTGCAGTCCGTCTGGGCCAGGGGATTTCCAATTCGCCATTGGACGGACTGCACTGGTTACGTCTTGGGGGACAATAGTAATGTCCCCCATTTCCTCAATCGGTTCACACGCTCGCTGGACCTCCTGCATCCAGTCACCTTCAGTGTGAGTGACAGGCATCGACCAGATATTGCGCCAGAATGTATTCATGACATCATTATCCGGTAGATGCGTGTCACTCACATCGTGATCAGGTCGCTCCCAGGTTCTGTATACCCACCTTTCATCGCTATGAAACATGCGATTCTGGGTATATCGCTCCACTCGTCGCTTATACCTCCGAATACGGTTTGCCCATGCATAAACCTTCTGCTTCAGGAAGTCGATACGCTCTGTGACACGGGACAAGTAATCTCGAGGATTGATATCAGTCCCCGAGAATGCCCGCCTCACAAAGCGCATCACTCTAGGGCGAGTATTGCCCTCCCTGAAGCAGATTAGTTTGCCAATGAGTGCTCTAGCCTCGTTAATACGACGTTCAATCCTGCACTGCCAGGCTGGTACGGCGGGTTTTGGTCGTGTAGCTCTGTCATTATTATCAAATTTGGCGTGAGCTACACGACATGCCGCAACAGCCGCGCAGTACAGGATTGAATGAGTATCTTCAAGGTTTTCGCTGTTATCAAAATAACTAGATAACAGCGAATCTAGAGCACACATTAGCGCCCTATTTTTTCTATGCATCGGCAAACGGGGTATTCGTGGTCTAATGTTTGGCGGAGTGAACCGATACTCTCGAATCGCAAGCTCCAAAGCGCTCCTCAGTTGTTCATTGCACTGGGTACTTACATTTGTAACCCTATCATCGCTCTCCTCGTCAGCTTGGATGGGCAACGGCGGAACCACAGTTGGGGTTTGCGGTTGGGCCGCAGTCTGCGACTGGAGAGAAATGATACGGTTACTCTGTACTTCAGAGCGTAGCCTATCAAGTGCGGCGTCAGTCAACCTATGATCACGTTGAATGACTCGCACCTGATCCGACAATCGCTGTGCCGAGACGTTGACAGTAGGCTCAAGTACCTGAAACAGAGAGAGCATCCGACCACGGTACGCGGTCAGGTTAGTTCCCCCCTCTGTAGCCCCAAAGTATGCGCGCATGCAGTTCTCGTTCATGGTTAGAGTCCATCGCATGCGCTGCACACTTCCACCGGGAGCGGGGACCCTGTCAGAGGCCGGTGGGCCTCGAGGTCCCATGCAGGCCGGTGGTCGGCCTCTTCCTCGCCGTCCGCGTCGTGGTGGTGGTGGTGGTGGCGGTGACGTTGGTGGCGAGTAGAATTCGTCGCTCGAGCTCGACGCAACTGCAGCGGCCGGTGTCACATCACTCACGATTGAGGAGTCCGGCGGCTGCGAGGCGGAGCTGAGCGACGAGGCCGAAGGTCTTGGGCGTGTTCTCGTGTCTTGTGTTTTGGTCCGGCTTCTTGTCAACATTTCATCATATTTTATTTCGGTTTTCTAGGTTCTGGAGTTTTCTTCTTTTTTTTTCTCATTTTTATTTATTAAATATAATGTATTTGGTATTGTTTTTATATTCGAGAGTTATATTTTGTAAATTTTTTCAAAAAATATTGTATTCCGAATTTTTCTGACGTTTTGACGGCCGGACCTACCACAGATTATTATAGGTACTTATTATTATAATTGTTATACCTTTAACAATTTCAGTGGATACAGTACAATGATTTAGGATAGTGAGAGAACAATGAGGTCCTGACCACAGACCAATGAGTAATATAGTACTAAAAGACTTGAGTACAAAAACTAACAAACAAAAACAAAAACTAAAAAAATAACAAAAAATCGATCGACTTTCATTGGTCTTTCACTCCAGAGGTGTAGCTGCGCTTTTTACCTGTTGGCCTGACACCGGCTTGTTAAGAGTTCTGCTTATCCTCTAAGCAGTAGCCAGCCAACAAACACAAGCGTAACTCAAACAAAATAAAACCGGTTTTACACAATAGATAAAGAATTTGTAGTCAAAAGTATATAATAGTAGTACCTATAATATTACTTAACAAATCCTTGGCGATGAACAAACAATCAGAACCAACAGTGCGTCGCTGTTGATAGTGTAACACGTGTTTATCGTAGCGCTGTACTGAAAATGGGGTAGGCAGAGAACTTATTTTGACATCGAGAGGATATTCATTTAGAGGATATTTATTATTTATTGTAATACACTGGCCTGCAAAAATAAGTATCACACTTTTAAAATTTCAATTTTTTCTAAACTATAGATGTTAGAGATTTAAAATAAAAAACGTTTTATAGCAATTTTTATCAGCTTTCTTTGAAACTATAGTAAAAAAAGTTAAACTCTTTTTTGAGTCCTTTTTGTTTCGAAAATATATCTTGTGTACCTAAAAAGTTATTGCAATTTTAAAAGTGTGATACTTATTTTTGCAGGCCAGTATATATAGATATATATAAAGTATATATTTTGTTAGTACTTATGTATTATTTTGTTTTTAATAATTTTTATTTACCTATTCAATATTTGTTTTAAATTCTTTTTTTGTACCTTTTTCGAAGTGCTTAGTTTTTGACCCAAAGGTTGACTGGTAGAGAATGCCATTGGCATTAAGTCCGCCTTATGTACCACCAATTGTACATGAAGTTTAAATAAATATTCTTGATCATAACCATCACGCCTATATTCCCCAAAGGGTTGAGCAGAGGTGTATAATTACACCGTCATTTCGCCGTGTAATAGGAGGCGAGCCTATTGCCATCAACCGGGCACAAATCCTGACTCTGGGCTGCTACTGAGGAATTCCGCACAGAAAAACCCAATAACACTTTTCCCGACCTGGGGATCGAACCCAAGACCTCACGATCAGCAGTCGCGCTTGCCACCACTAGATCATCTGATTATAAAATCCTATAAAGGGGATTATATCAGCAGTTTTTGGTACTGTTATGTTTGTTATTCCATCAATGACAAAAAGCTGCGCTTGCCGCGTTCAGTTCGTGGATGGGTGACCGTTACACATCGAGACCCTTCCGTGCCTCGGAGAGCCCGTTAAACCGTCGGTCCCGGGTGTCATAAAAATATCTATGACAGTCGTTAGGTAGTCAGAAGCCCGAAAGTCTGACAACCGGTCTCGCCTTAGGATATCGACATTGCCCAGTTACTGGGTTGCGGAGGTCTGATAGCAGTCGCTCCGTGTTGAAAACTGGTATTCAGCCGCATCTGGTTAGACTGGAAGCTGACCCCAACATATTTGGGAAAAGGCTTGGAGGAAAACGACACTTTGACGACACGTTTGGTGCAGTGGCTGAGCGATCGGCTTCTGCGCTATGGGTCGTGGGTTCGATTCCTGCACGGAACAAATATTTGTATGGCCTACAGATAGTTGTTCCGTTTCTGGATGTTTGTGAAGTTTTGTGCCTGTAAACGCATCCACAATACAGGAGAAATCCTAGTGTGGGGAAACATTTTTTTTAAACACAAAAAAAAGAAAAAAGGTGGTAGCACTTCCTTGGCTGAGCTCTTTCTCAAGAAGCTCTGCTAATAATACTGCTAATTCAGCTTAACCCCTTTGTTTTCAGCGACACAGTTATTTTAACTCCCATGCAAATCGTAAATAGAGCGAAAAGATTACAGAGTTATTTTCATCCGTGTCTATGATTGAAGGAATGTGTAGGTACTGAAATTCTTATCATACCGCGTTTGTTCAATGAGTCAAGTTTAAAGAGGTATTATGTTATGCAAATCACTTTGTTGTGACTAGTTAGCAGCGATTAAGAATACGTATTCTCAGTTGCTCTTGGTGGGAGCTGAAAGTGGCAAATACGCAGAGATATGACACCCGGGACCGACTGTTTAACGTGCTCTCCGAGCCACGGGGGGGTCTCGATGTGTAACGAAAGATCACCCATCCACGCACTGACTGCGGCAAGCGCAGCATAACCTCGCAAATCGTATGATCCGTGCAGTTAGTAATTAGCCACGTGCCCCTCCATTGTAATATTTAATATCCTGTGAAAAAATACTTGTATTTTCATTTCTGTCATGCTGTTGATTAGATCGGTAAAATAGTTTGTTTCTTGCACTGTGCAATCAAAAATAGCCCTTAAAGTGTATAGCCTTTTCCTTCCCCTACTGTATACACGCAAAATTTCGGATAGCCTATATTCGGGGCAGCCAAGATAAACCGGCCTACTGTACGTAAATAGGATTTCAGTACTAACGCGTTTAATAGTGCGATATCTACATCCTCTTCTCTCTAAATGGGCAAGCAAAGTTTCAAGTGTTATAGATGGTTGATTCCTAAGAGTCTTAGAACCGATACGGATGGTTTGATGCCAAGGTATTGGCGTAATTCCAAGCTGAAGTGCCAGGTCAAAGATCATTACAGCATACATAAACGTGAATGAAGTTATTATTGTGCATCATTTCTATGTCCTGGAAGATTCTTGAGTTAGATACAGATTCCTCTTTGTTTAAGTTATAGATAATAATTCGGTCTGAGTTTTTGGGTAACTACCTATGTGAGATTTGTGTTGTTTGCCAATAACTTTTAAAAGCTTCGATACAAAAGTAGGTAATTGCTAACGTATAAAAACCATGTGTCGCAATAAATGACAGTTGAGAGTGCACAGCTTATTAGTATTGTTTAAACGGTTTTATAATTAGCTTCATTTCGTATATTTCTTTATTTGTTTGTTCGATTCCAATCGTGCGACAGATTTTTCAGCTACTTCTGCTTAATCGATACTCCGGAAACTTCGCACACAAATTCAATTCCCATGACAATACCACATTTTAATAATTTCAACCTACCGATTCTCAAATCCTGATGCTGCAGAGGTACTACAAGATAAAACCGTTTAATATAAAAGTTTTACTAACTGATTTTTGATGTGAAACATCAATACGGCGGTACGGATGTAACAGCGGCTGTTGCGTGGCGATGCTCGCGATGGCAGACACACGACGGTAGACTTTCGTTACTCGGTAACTCTCTTCGGTTTGATTCGACCAATTTTTCTTTTTACAAAATGAGTTTTGATGTTTCACATCTGCTAAAACTAATTTTAGATAGTATGTTATGATCCCAGTTTTGTCGTAACCGCATTAGTAAAGTTTAAAATTTCAAGAATAAAGCAAGGTATTACTGAAAATTGGCATGAAAAACTGAAATAACTACGTCATTCCATTAAATTGAACTGTAAATTCATACAGCAGTCATCTTTTATCGTTTCCTTTGTGACATCATGATAATAATTTCGCCATAAAGTTCTTATGGCGACCTTAGTTTTGCACAGCGACTACGGCGAGGTCAGGTAACTCTAGTTGTGGATGAATGTTTGTGGATGTATGTATGTATGTTAATGTCTGGATGCAGTTCTGTTGTAATATACAGTGTACATAAACACCGTACTAGTGTTTTCTCTCAATTTTATTGTTGAGTATTTTGTCATCACCTTATCCCACACTAGGTGGGGTCGGCACAACATGTATTTCGTCAATCCATGTTGTTAGAGGTTTTGGCTTATCGTTTTATGACCGGCCGCCTTCCTGACATCAACCCTCCTTGGCAATACTCGTTTCGCCGTCGCGCGTGTGACCCAATGTGCTTGCTGATATTATGCACTGGGTCCCAAAATGATATGCTTGTCGATCTATAGCCGACAACTAAGCAGACTATGTTCTTCTTGGTGGAGTATACTTGAAGTTCCTGGACCCACTCATTGTTGAGTCTGTTATATGGGACGGCAATTTTGTTTCCTTATTTTAGCACAACATACCATCACGCTTGTATTCCCAGAAGGATCGGGCAGAGGTGTATAGTAACACCCTCAATTCATCGTTATGTTTGTCCCATATCATTGGAGTCGAGCCTATTGCTATCAACCGGGCACGAACGCAAACTCCGGGCTGTTACTGAGGAATTCCACACGAAAAACCCAACAACATTTTGGCCGACCTGGGGATCGAGCCCAGGATCTCACGATCAGCAGTCGCGCTTGCCACCACTAGACCAACGAGGCAGTTAAATGAGGGTGTTACTATACACCTGTGCTCAACCCTTCGGGGAATACCATATATTGGAGCTGTGTTGGTGTAGTTGATTCAAAACGGAAGGGAGAAAAGATTTAGTGTCTGACACGATGATAGAGCAATAAAGCGGGCACAGACAATAACCCATAGATCTTATTCTGTATGCTTAAAAACTGTACTAACTAGTGTTTCTATGCATACGTATTTTGTACGGGATGGTAAATTTTTTTCTTATCATCGTCAAAGTATAAATCGACGGTCCTATACTATCGAAACTACAAAAATCTCATTATTTATTTTATTATGTATGTACACCGATTACGCTGAGATTTATGATCTGATTTACGTGATTTTTCTTTAGTTTGATGCGGAATAGTTGCCATTTGGTCCTATATTTTTATTTTATTTTATAACCTCTAAGATAACATAATTACACACATTTTAAGCAGATAAAATAAAAACTGAGATTTTGTAGTTTCGATAGTATACGTAGGGACCGTCGAAATAGCTCTTTTTATAAATTTTTTATCTGAATGTTTTTCTAACCATTTAAAAAAATGGTGTATTGGTCAAAAGGAATAAAGGTACTATTTAGTTTTATCCAGAAATGATAAATTCTTATAAAAAAAGATACCATCGATCCTATGCAGAGATTACTAATACTAGTTCTCAACAGAAACTATTTATGCTCATATGTTATAACTTATAATCTATACTAATATTATAAAGCTGAAGAGTTTGTTTGTTTGTTTGAACGCGCTAATCTCAGGAACTACTGGTTGGAATTGAAAAAATCTTTTTGTGTTGGATAGTTTACTTATCGAGGAAGGTTATAGGCTATATAAAATCACGCTACAACCAATAGGAGCGGAGCATAAATGAAAAATGTTGCAAAAACGGGAAAAATTACTACCCGTGCGAAGCCGGGACGGGCCGCTAGTAAATTATACATAATAATAATGAATGTCAAGAGAAAGATAAAGAGATTAAGTATCAAGACTTGGCACACGAGATTGTCGACATGTGGGAGGTTGACTCATCAGTCGTTGTGCCGATAGTCGTTACGCCAATGGCTTAATAGCCAAGAGCCTCGACCAACATCTGATGAGGCTCTCGTTGGGCAGCTGGGTCAAGGGCCTGATACAGAAAGCGGTACTCCTGGACACGGCACGTATTGTCAGGAAGTTCCTCTCTCTGAGGCCCTGACCACTGGTAGCTTGGACCCTGATCCCGATGCCGGTGGGCTACTATTTTTTATATTTTTAAATGTTTTTTATATTTTTTGTAGAAATATTTAAAAATGAAAATAACATGTACATATACATGAATGGCAAATATAATATCTCATGATAACAGAATTATCAGTGAAATTATATACCGATTAACCCATTAGGTTACATGACTCATTAGGTGACGTAAATTTTGTTGTAACAATATGCAAGTCTGCCTATTGTATTTTTAATGTTAGCAATAAACGAACAATCATAAGGTTTACATTGTAATATGTTTATAAATGTTATTGTTTATTGAGACATTGTTGCTTAGGAAGTAAATATTATACAAGGTTAGTCGGAAAGGGGGTACTTATCCGCGGGCCACTCGAAGTATCAATGGTGACTGTTTTAAGAGGAAATGCGGTCGGCATTTAGTCCATACAAACGTATTCCTCAGTTTCTTCCTTAGATAAGGTCAGTAGAGCAAATATTTTTTACCATATGATATATATCTACCACCCTATGTTTTGTTTTTGCCAATAAATTAATTATTAAAAGAACTAGAAACGTTAAAATTTTACAAAAATCTAACGGTTTTAGCACCGTTTTCAAACAAATTTGACGCATATAAAAAATAAAAGAAAAACATACAGACACTACCGAAGTCTTTCTTAAATTATTACAGAAAAAAATATTAAAATCGGTCCAGGTTTGAAGAAGGAAACGAAACGGATACGAAAGTACGATTTCGTTAATATTGCACAGGAGAAATCAGTCCGAGATGCAGGTGTCTCTTTCGCGCTCTTGCGAATTGGGAAGGTTTACGGGACGGGTGGGACGGAAATATATCGCAAAAACCTATTCAAATCTATATCTATACTAATATTATAAAGAGGAAAGATTTGTATGTTTGTATTTTTATATTTTTGTATGTAACGAATAAACTTAAAAACTACTGGACCGATTTCAAAAATTCTTTTACCATTAGAAAGCTACATTATCACTGAGTAACATAGGCTACGGGCGGAGCCGTGAAGACACAGCTAATTATTAATATTTTACAGCCCGCGTTTCCTTTTAAGTGACGAACGCTTTTTCTTTTTTTTTTCTATTTGGCTGCTCGTAGACGGTCTTGCGGACCCTTTCTACGTATCCGGGCAGTTATTGGCGAGACCTGAATTTTTATTTCCATGCAAAATGATTTTTAATTTATAGTTTTTTTCATAAATTCTACTGCTTTTAGATAGATAGATAGATATACTTTATTGTACACTAAAAGAAATAAAACAGAAGGAGTACACGTTATTAAGAACAGTACAAATGGCGGTCTTTTCGCTTAAAACAATTTCTTCCAGACAACCTTTGGATGGAAAGATTTGTCAAGAAAAATATATAGGGCAGTTTGCAGCATACAAACGTATAACCTAATAAAAATCGACAATCAACTAAATCACTAAGTATATTATAATAATAATATACCTAAGTTAATAAATAAGTAAGTAAAGAAAGTAAGTGCTTTTATTACGAATAAAAAAAATAGAATTTCTAAACATAACACACAACTGCAATTTATTGTTATAATATAATTATATTTACTTATACTTCAATCTATTTTAGATGTTGACCTTGTAACAGAACCTAATGTACGCTTTTAATAATTTAATTACTAGACAGAATAATATTTAGATTATAACGTTGCTAAGGTAAAAATAATACTTTTTCAAGGTTAAGACGCATAGTTTTTGCAACACTTGACTACGAGAGGAAGTCCGGGAAAAATCCGTGTTTTACACAAAACGACAGCAAAATAAAGTTCCACGCGGAACTAGTTGGCCGCGCCTTAGGTATGTGAGCGGCAGGAGGGGGGTGTGCACGGTAGACAACACAAAGCAAACTGACAAAGCGGGTCTATTGTTTCGCACCCCCCTCCTGCCGCTCACATACCTAAGGTGCGGCCAACTAGATCCGCGCGGACTATAACTAAATTATTGCAAAACCGCAAACGTCAGTCAGTGTTTGTGAACGAAGACTGTCTAATTGAACAGTTCGGGTTGGGATTGATTAACGTTGCTAACATAACATCACGCCTATATTCCCCGAAGGGTTAGGCAGAGGTGTATAGTAACACCCTCATTTCGTTATTATGTTTAAGCTCCATGTAATAGTGGGCGAGCCAGTTGCCATCAACCGAGCACAAATACAAACTCCGGGCTGCTACTGAGGAATTACACACGGAAATACCCAATAACACTGCCCGACTTGAGGATCGAACCCAGGATCTCACCGATCAGCAGTCGCGCTTGCCACCATTATATCAACGAGGCAATTGCTGCACATCCTCTTATCAATATCAGAGCCAAAGTTTTAAGACACCCACGTTTGGGGATGGTGTGGTCGAGTACCACAGTCAATCTGCTCGAAGTCAAAGTCAAAGTATTTATTTCAATTAGGCACATAAAATACACTTTTGAACGTCAAGAAAAATAGAATTGATTCCAGTCGCCCCTTCTAAAAGGTAATTTCGTATGGAGAAGAATGGGCAAGAAACTCCACCGTTACTCTTTTAAAATGTCTTACAATATTTTGTATAGGTACATTAATTATACAATTATATGTGAAGACGATGCACCTAGAATAAAATTACTATACCACAATAGGTAAAAAGAATTAAAAATGAAGCAATGAGAGATTAATTATGTGATAGATACATGGTGCACACATATTTACAAACATTGCAAAAGTGTACGTTTTCACAAACATTTTAAAGTAATAGGTCAGTGTGTGAATTAACGTACCTACTCATTACTGCTCCATATAATATCTTAAAGAAACCTCCTCTTCTTTCAGGATGCAGTAATATACTTGGATGTATCGAACAACACCCACGCTAGGCTGGCCGTCATCGACGAGTTCGATGGTCTGGTGACACAACTGCAGACAGTGAAGGCAGACGCTCTACTCCTGTACACGGACTTCGTGTCACGGGCTGGCAACGACCTGAAGACTTTCCTCACAAACATCACCGGATTTGCTGATGGGATCATCATGAACTTGGAATCTGCAGCGCCTTATGATGATGTGAGTAATGAAGAACAGTCTGTAATCTGAACAGCTACTCTTGTTCGCGTTGGTCTAAAAGTTTTATATTTAGTTAAAAAGGTACCTATTATAACAAAAAATTTGAACTTCTGACACCGGTGTAACATAGCTTACATAAGAAAATCAGCCCATTACTGTCCCACTGCTGGGCAAGGGCCCTTTCTCAGAATGAGAAGGGCTTTAGACCTTATTCAACTACTACACTTTGTTTAAATCCTCTCATTTGTTCTGGTTTCTTCACTATGTTTTAAAGTCATCATTAAGTGATAACCAAATTCTGATCCACACGTCAAGTCAAAAAGTCAAAGGTACAAGATGGAAGGCAATTACAGGGCCGTTTTTTAACCGATTTTCAAAAAAAAGAGAAGGTTTTCAATTTGACTGTATGTTTTTTTTGTAGATATGTTTGTTCCGCGATATCTTTGTTAAATGTGAACCGATTTTAATGATTTTTTTTGTTTGAAAGAGTATTCTTTCGTAGTGGTCCCATTTAAATTTGGTGAAGATCTGATGAAGAACTTTGGAGTCAGACAATTTGAAGTCGGTTTTATTTTTGTTAAAAAGTTTTTATACTATAGCGGATCCGTTTTTATTTGGGCGCCTGTTGTTTTATGTGCGACTATGTGAACACGACAGTATTCCGAATCCAGTAAAAAATACTGGATCCGTTATTTTTATCGTATCCTGCCTGCCAGATGTCATGCAGCTGCCATTTGTTAAACTGATCCGTCAGTACAGATGTGAACAACACATCCAGTACCGACGGATCTTATACTTACTTGAATCCTACATTTCATAAAATACATCTTTGTAGTGTATTCACTACAAAGATGTATTTTACAATATTTTTTAAAATACATCTTTGTAGTGTAATTAATTACAATATACTCTTAATTATTTTACAATAGTGTAGTATCCTACCTCATCTTATTAAGATGAGGTAGGATACTACCACTATTGTATAATTAAGAGGTTCATTGTTCCCCGATATTTGAATCTACAGTCGTTTTATCGTCGGTTTTGATCGACGGTTAGTGTAGGGTTCCTGTCGCTTAAACTACAGGCGATAATTTATTAATCCGTTATGTAGTGTTGTAGTTTTTAATCTTATAAGGAACTTATTGTAACTGCTTAAAAGAAAAAAGCGATCTAAGCAATGCTGCCTATCAAATAATTCAAGCCGGAAATATGTATACAGGGTGTAAACAAAATCATGTAATACCTTCAAACCTCGTGATGTACTACTGACATAGATTAACACTGAACAGGATATACTTGGACTCAATAAAAAAAATTACAAGAAGTAAACATGTGTTCTTAACGTGAGGCATTTTAGCGCCCCGTGTTAAATGACCGCCTGGCTAGCGATACCGCGCAATTCGCTCGGGGCGCTAAAATTCCTCGCATTAAGAAAACATGTTTACTTTTTTAATTTTTTTCTTTATTGAATCTAAAAGTATCCCATGCAGGGTTAATCTATGTCAGCAGTACATCTCGAGGTTTGAAGGAATTACATGATTTCGTTTACACCCTGTATAATAATATGACGATGATTAAAACCAACAGGCCCGTGACCATACCTGCTGTTTTGAACTCCAGTACTCTCGGTGGAGGACGTCTGTCCCCTTCGCCAAAAACGCATATCATTGGCACTGTACTGGCTGCTATCATTCGCCAGAGTATACGATGACGTGGAGACTGGGTTTTCTCCCTACAAGGCAAAAATCAGATTTGACGATGTGCGAGGTTAAGCTGCGCTTGCCGCGGTCAGTCCGTGGATGGGTGACCGTACGTTACACATCGAGACTCCTCCGTGCCTCGGAGAGCGCGGTAAAATACAGGTTTACGATTGTTATGGAAACTTCATCTCATACCCCAGATATAACTCTTTATTTGGCTCTTACGACACCCCATGATGAGTGGCCTATTATTAGTAAACCACCAGCACCACCATATAAGTTCATACCTCATAACACGTGATAAACTACGACTACCAACATTGTTTTCAAAATCCATTCTCATTGATATCACGTCCGAAAATTTTGTTGATTAACATACTCTCACCAGACTATTTCTGTAATAGTTTACAATAATAATAGCCAGAAATACGTGAAAATTTGTCCAAAAATAACCTTGACGTGTTCAAATGTTTGCTCATAAGCGGTGTATGGAGAAATGCATGTTTATCATAACATAATGGGAAAATATGTGAGATACATAGTTGCAGTGTTCATGTGTAGGGCTGATACAAGATCTAAAAGGACTTTGAATCTTTATAAAGATATTTGTAACTTGTGGTATCGAGCTGATCACATAATGTCGCTTCATCTCTTCTTTGAAAGTAATGAAAGATGAATATGAGAAAGCAGGAAGCCTAAAGCGTTCTTATGTAGAGAGATCTTTGACAGTCAGGGATCCTCAGGTCTATATGAGCCATCAAGGTAGGTACTGCAAATTGAAAACAGTTAAACACTTGAAGGGTCCTTCCAGAAGAATTGGGAAACTTTGTCACAAAAGGAAAGCGCATATGCAAGTGTGAGTCCAGACGGTTCACAAGAACCCAGCATCTTGTTATCAAGTGTCGTCATTCCCTAAACACGAAATAGCTTAGGAGCCTTCGAAATTCCATCCATCAATCTAGTCTTTTTCTATCTTAGGCAGCTGCCGGTCTAACTATTTGCAGATTAAAAGCATTTCACTCAGAGGTACTGCCATCTGACCTTCGCAACCCAGTTACTGAGATAATTCTATGTGCTCATATCTACGAGCCTCTCCAAGACCATCAATATTGTGAGCTTTTGACGGAGAAGCTCATAATATTTTGACTTCAACCCAATGAAGTTAAAAGCTTTTGCTAGTAGCAGCCCTATCAGCAACAGATGGAAGCGCTATCGATGCAAGTAATGCAAAACGAATGCCTTCACGTCGGAATGTTGTAGCCTAGATGCGCGATCACGGGTCGGGCAGGATTTGGCAATACTGCTCGTATTCACGGTTGATAAAGGAGCTGGGATTGGAATTACACGTTTGTATTAAGGGTAAACAGAGACCCAGGTGATGCCAATAAGCATAAACAGATACAAAAACTAGAAGAAGATGCAAAAGTCATTTTTGGGGGTCACGCCGATTTTGAATTTAGTTTTTGAGTATGTGCTTCAGAAATTACGTCATATTTGTCTTCTGGCTTCATTGCTACTGCCAAAGATTGTCATAATTATTGTTAGAGCTTTTCGAGGAACGATTGAGTCTCGCTGTGTTATTGGACATTGGACATCTACATTAGAAGTGATCACGGTGGTGTGGTTGAAGTTCGAATGTAGCCGTTTAATGAGACCTCTAAAACAGACACTTCCCGTCAATATGAATCACTAGCGGCCCGTCCCGGCTTCGCACGGGTGGACATTTTTCCTGTTTTTGCAACATTTTTCATTTATGCTCCGCTACTATTGGTTGTAGCGTGATGTTATACAGCCTATAACCTTCCTCGATAAATGGACTATCCAACACAAAAATAATTTTTCAATTCCAATCAGTAGTTCCTGAGATTAGCGCGTTCAAACAAACAAACTCTTCAGATTTATAATATTAGTATAGATTCTACATAAAGTCCACCTTTTGAACTTTTATTATTGCTCTTCGTCCTATCTATTTTATGGGCAGTAGAAAGAGTCGACTATAAAATTCAATACCTACTGGCAATTTTATTATGCTGAAGTTTGACCGCGTTGTTGTTACGAAGAGGTGTTGTTCCTTCTCCTTCTTCATCGCGTCTTTACTTATGAGGATCGTGAGCCTTTCTCGAAATTGAATTATTTGTGACTTCTTCTATTTATCATGCGCCAGACCGTATCACAGCCTATCGCCAGTCTTATCAGAAAGAGACTATAGCAACATCATCAACCTAGGCACAATTAATATTATGTCTGCTTAAATACCTCTTAATAATGAATGAATGTTATTTGCTGTAAGCGTAATCATAAACTAGCCATAACATGAATGAATTATTAATCCCGTTCTAATGATTAGACGATTCTTAGCAGAGCAAACTTTGCCAATAGGCAATAAAGTCGGCGTACTTGAGAAGAAATACCGCCACAATTACTCCAGTTTTGCGTAAGTCATAGATTTACCAATAAAACAGTCGTAATTCTATAATGGCTTCCATATTGTCACCGCAAATATATTGCTAAATTACTGCAGTCTTTATATTCATGACATAACCTTACCATTTGTATACCTGGGTATAGTACGATATAACTAAGAACTCGCATCGGCGAACTTCGTAATACCGATCGCTGCCGAACTGATTGCGACTTCAAGACCACCACTGTTTATTGGTACTGCAGTAAAGAATGATCTTTACTCTTCTTCCTGCCCTTATCCCACACTAGGTGGGGTCGGCACAACATGTATTTCATAAATCCATGTTGTTAGAGGTTTTGGCTTATTGTTTTAAGACCGGCCGCCTGTCTGACATCAACCCTCCTTGGGAATACTCGTTGTGCCATCGCGCGGGTGACCCAATGCGCTTGCTGATATTATGCACTGGGTCCCAAAACGATATGCTTGTGAATCTTATTGCCGACCACTAAGCAGACTGTATTCTTCTTGGTGGAGTATACTTGCAGTTCCTCGACCCAGTCATTCAGTTGAAAAAATAATCTTTACTCTGACGCAAGAAGTGTGAGTGGAGCGAAAATTAGCGACTGCCATTGGTTGTTCGATGAAGTCTGCCGATGCGACTTCTTATATATATAACATCACGCCCGTGTTCCTCGAAAGGTTCAACAGAGGTGTATTTTAGTACAACCTCGTTTCGCCCGAGTCCCATGTAATAGGGGGCGAGGCTATTGCCATCTACTGGGAAAATCCAAACTCCGGGCTGCTACTGATAAATTCCACACGGAATAACCCGATAACACTTTGAACGACCTGGGGATCGAACACATCACGATCAGCAGTCGCGCTTGCCACCACTAGACCAACGAGGCAGTTCTTCAACGCGACTTCTAAGTTGTGTCATGCTATCTATTATTATACCCCTAATGAGTTCCACGTGGAGTTCCAGAATAGTGCCAAGTAATAACTATAAAAGTTAAGACAAGTGCATGTTTGTGTTCCCGAAGAGTTCGTCAGAGGTGTATTGATAAACCCATAGTGTGTCAACCCAAGGCCAACCTGCATCAGGCCAGCATGGTGGACTAATGCCTTTTAAAATTTTTTTTTCTCGTTCGAAAATCCTCATGGATGGCCCTCGCCTGGGGAAGGCGAGGGGGTCTGCTGGGCTCTTACCGGTGTTCCTTCTCCTGACCATACGGCCGGGGTCGCGGGATTCGCAAAAGTATGCACCGCAACCCCGGCAGAATGGTCTAATGCCTGAACTCTTCCCATTCTGAGAAGAGGCCCGTTCCCAGCAGTGGGACAGTCATGGCCTGATTATGATATGGCTGCTGGCCATTCTTTTGACTTAATCCGTTAGTCACCATATTTACGTCTCCCACGGGCGGAGAAGATGGTCTGTTCCTTGCTGGAAATAGGCCCCCTCCATATACAAAACAAACCTACATTATGTATATAATATCTAATTGCAGATGTAGGTACGAAATTCTACATGAAGATGTTAGATGCCATTAGACCTATGTTTTACGATGTGATAATATAACAATTTTCAACATGTTGCCATCAAGATGTAATAATTGTAACTTCATACTCTGCCCTTCATGGAGATATCAGAGTAGGAAATATTTTTTTGATGTGAAACATCTGATGCGGCGTGGTACGGGTGTGCGAGCGGCTGTTGCGTGACGACGCTCTCGATGTCAGACACACAACGGCAGACCTTCGTAACTCGTCGGGTCTCTTCGGTTTGACTCGGCCAGTTCTTTTTTTTTATGTGAAACATCTAATGCGGCGTGGTGTGGGTGTGCAAGCGGGTGTTGCGTGGCGACGCTCTCGATGTCAGAAACACGACGGCAGACCTTCGTAACTCATCGTCTCTCTTCAGATTGACTCGGCCAGTTTTTCTTTTACAAATTGGTTTCTATTTTTCGCATCTGCCAGGCGTCGCGCGACTACTTTTTTTTCCTTGACTTTGTTTATTTATTTAAAATAGAACGGCCAAAGCCAATTACACTAAACATATAATTTATTTAACACAGTCATGCATTCTTCTCACAAAAATTCAAACATTCTGACAGTATCATCTTCCATTCATTCGCAAACATATCAAGATCTGTGTTCGAGTTCAGGATAGCGTTAATAGCGGCTAATGTCCGAGGAATAGGTGGCTTGGAGTGTGCAACAGTACGGCAAGTTGGAACAGCCAGCAAGCGGTGTTTTCTGCCACGACAGTAATTATCTGGGATAAATAGATTGCAGATTTCATTACGCAGATCAGGAACATCTATAATCCCCCTAAGAATTTTAAAGATTACAGTCATCTGATCGCGCGACCGTCTTACACGTCTTGTCGCATTTGTCCTTAGTCGCATCCTTCAGGTGCGACCAAGGTCAAGATTGACTACGCTTACCATCAGCTAAGCGCAGACAAGACCTAAAATGGAGCACACGAATCCAAGTAACAGAGAGATTCTTCTTACGAAGAAAACTTCTAACAGCCTAACCGTGACTAATCCAATACAGTTCGTTACCGTCAATAATATCTTTTCCTTTAATGCAAAGATAAATACGATCAAAATAAATTAACACGCACATTATCGGTCTATCAATGCAGTGGGCTCGTCACTACTATCGTCATTGGCATGCGCGTGAGTCTGTTGATATACTGCCAAAGTGCACTACGTCATGTTAGGGTGACCACACGTGCTGTAATCGATGCCGCGGTATTTCGTGTTTATTGTTTTTGGTTTAACATTATTTTCGCGTTTTATTGTAAGTAAAACTAGTGAGTGTGACGTATTTAAAAGAGTACTAACGGTTTGCCAAAATTTTGTGCATTTGACTCTACACATGGTGTAAACGAAATCAAGTAATTCCTTCAAACCTCGTGATATACTGCTGACATAGATTAACACTGCACGGAATAATTTTGGATTCAATAAAAAAAAATACAAGATGTAAACATGTGTTCCTAACGTGAGGCATTCTAGCGCCCCGAGTTAAATGACCGCGCTGCGCTGCGAGCGTCAGCCGCGCAATTCGTACGGAGCGCTAAAATGCCTCACGTTAAGAACACAGTCATGTTTATTTTTTTTATTTTGAATCAAAAAGTATCCCGTGCTGTGTTAATCTATGTCAGCAACACATCACGAAGTTTGAAGGAATTTCATGATTTTGTTTACGCCCTGTTTATTGCTCTGATAAATTCTACTAAAAGGTAGGTAATATTGAAAACACCTAATTACCTTGTAAATAACCTTCTTGTTGTAAATAAAGTAAATATGAAGACGGACGTAGGCTTTCATTTAAATGATCAAGGATCGCTTTGATTGCTGTAATTCAGGAAAGGTCTATAAGTATCCACTTCTCTTCAAGTATCAATTTAATTGTAGCCTTCAGTTACTTATCTAGTTATTCTTATGATTATGTTTGTGATTAAGTAAATAAACAAAACATTACACTAACTTTTCTTTTTTTTTCTTGATTTTCTTTCTACATTTTTTTTATTAATCAGCCGAATGCTTTACACTGCTGGGCACGAGTCTCTTATCAAAATCCGAAAGGTTTAGGCCTTAATCCACCATGCTGACCGTGTGATAGTTGGGGTAATCCGCCAGGCCAGTGTGGTGGATACCAGAAATAACTTTTTGGAGCCCTTTCAGATGTGCAGGTTTCCTCGATTGTGTTAATGTTGAAGGAAAACAATCGCTCATTAGTTTGCTCGATCAACTTGATCGTCACGTATTTCGTGATATGACAACAAACTCACACTCAGGGTACTGATCAAGGAGGTGGACTAAGGCTGAGCATCCACCAGAGCTGTGCTAAGCTGCGTAGCGAGGAATGTTTTTTGTAAGCACCAATAGAAACAATTCATTTACCTAGCTTCACTATGCGCAGCTCTGGTGGATATGGGTCTAGCAGTGCGAGGTTTTTGTTCATACAAAACAAGCGACAAACGTGTTGCGAGGAATGTGTTGCGAGGAATGTGTTGCGAGGAATGTGTTGCGAGGAATGTGTTGCGAGGAATGTGTTGCGAGGAATGTGTTGCTAGGAATGTGTTGCGAGGAATGTGTTACGACGAATGTGTACCGCTCCCGCCACGGCTCATTTGTACATATTAACACATTACGCATTACACACTACGCATTACGCATTCCTCGCACAGCTCTGGTGGAAAGGGTCACACCGTTTCACATCCTCGCTATACATTTTCGCATTACACATTTTCCTCGCATAGCTCTGGTGGATGTCCAGCCTAATGCCTAAACCTTTCCCATTTTGAGAAGAGCGCATTAGTGTGACAACAATGGGCTGATTATGTATGTTATGTATTATGTAAATATTTCAACTTACAAAACTATCTATCAGTTTACATTTTAATCTCTATTTAATTTAATGACTTGATTGGTAACAAGTAATTAGAAATCGATATGAGTGTGTATCTTCCTGTTGTCAAGACTAGAAGGTTATCAGTTCCATCATCGATGATAAAATACGATAGTATTATGAAATCAGGAAATTGCATGTTTCCAGTGTACTTGTTTTTGTGAAGTGCTTGGATTTATATATCCACTAGCTGTGTCCTCACGGCTCCGCCCGCGTAAGTAATTTTATTCCAGTAATAAATATAGCCTATGTTACTAAGTGATAATGTAACTTTCCGCCATGGGTTGTCGGACCGGGACCTGCCGGGGTTGTGGTGCATGCTTTTGCGAATCCCGCGACCCCGGCCGAACGGGCAGGCAAAGGAACACCGTTGGTTTTCAGCCGGTAAGAGTCCGGCAGGCCCCCTCGCTTTCCCCGGGCGAGGGACATCAATGAGGATTTTACAACGATAAAAAAAGAGTACAAAAGCTTTCTAACGGGTAAAGAATTTTTGAAATCGGGCCAGTAGTTTTTAAGTTGGTTTATTCGTTACATACGAAATACAAATCTTTCCTCTTTATAATATTAGTATATATTATATTGTATTGTTTACCTTGGTGACAAAGAACACTAGGTTTTCATATTTTTAATAATCTGTAGTTGGGAAAAATGTCCTAGTAAATATATTTTTACATACATACATACATAAACTCACGCCTTTTTCCCATAGGGGTAGGCAGAAACTATAGAACGCCACATGCTACGACTCTTACATACCCCTTTCGCTTCATCCACATTCATACATCTTGTCATACACGCACGCCGGTTGAGAGTACTACGCACCTGACCTTTGTGAAGAACTTCACCAATAACATCGATGTATGTCCTTCTAGGACGTCCTCTACCGGCGTTCCCATTAACATCCGCCTTATAAATTCCTTTTGTTAATCGCCGTTCACTCATTCTCTCAACATGACCAAACCACCTAAGCATACTCCTTTCAATTTTTGTCACTACATCATCTTTTAAACCGCAACTTTGTCTAATCTCTTCATTTCTCAATCTATCATTCAAAGTTACACCGCACATACTTCGCAAGGAACGCATTTCCACGGCATTTATTCTACTTTCATGCCTGCATATGTTTTTATTCAATAAAAAAAACCTTTGTCGCACATGCGATTATGTTACCCTGGTTAATAATTATCAGAATTCTTATATGTATAAAATACAAACTATCTACTAAGAAACGGATGATTAATTTTGAAAAAAATAAAGAATCGGAACATGTCTTTTCTTTTTCTTTTGGACAACGTGCTTCCTCGGATTATGTTAATGGATCGGATTAAACTACAATAGGTGAATTGAATATACATTTAAAAAACCACCTTCCCAATGTAAGGTTACATAATATAAAATGTAGATCAAAACATATTTCCATAAGTTTTAGAACAAAACTCATCTATTATAAGCGCCCGTTCACATAGCGGATCCGTTGTAACGGATCCGTCGGTACTGGATGTGTTGTTCACATCTGTACCGACGGATCAATTAAACAAATGGCAGCTGCGTCGCATCTGGCAGGCAGGATACGATAAAAATAATGGATCCAGTATTTTTACTGGATTTGGAATACTGTCGTGTATGTGAACTCGCTCATACAACTACAGGCGCCATCTCCAAAATAAAAACGGACCCTGTAAACAGTTTCTGTGTGAACTAGATGTAACGCGTACATTTATTCCAAAAAAAATTCAACTCACTAACAAGGCACCATGTTTTGATCCATCTCCATGAAAGTCCACGTTATGGTCACCCTACTCGGATGTGAGTTTATGCAATATGAACGCAACACCTTGACTCTGTTCTTCGTTCAAGGGTGAGTGAGTAATTGGTGCAGTGTTGCATAATATCATTAATTACACACATGCTGCCAATATTTTTAGTATCAAGAATTAGTTTTAGGAAATCATTATTTTTGGATTCTGATTAATGTGACGAATACGTTCATTGATAAGTTCAATGTTGTCTGATTCATTTTGATAATCGAATGTTCGAAAACGTAGGAGGACTATTTGTAGTTGGTATAGGTAACCCTGCAGTCTCTAAGATGTGATGTTGATACCTGGCAAGACCTACTCCTTGCGGCCTTCATATCTCAGCATTTTTAATTTCGGCTATTTCATATTTTTTTTTAAATTTAATAAATTACTTTGTCCTACACTAAGATTTCCCCTGTATCGTTGGTGCTATTACAGACACAAATCTTCACATGCGCGAACGCCCAAACAACGATTTGTAGGCCATACAAATACCTATTTGATCCGTGTTGGAATTGATCTCAAGACCCGTAGCGCAGAAGCCAATCGCTCAGCCACTGCGTCAAACGTGTCGACGTACCTATTTATATTTTAATAGCAAATTATTTTTATTTAAGTACCTATGTCTATATTTTGCAGTACTTTTACTGCACATATTTATTTAACTATATTTTTAGGATCAGAAGCCGGATTTTATTAAAAGAAACAAACGAGTGACACAAAGTACAATCATTTATTCTTATGTTTTTAATTCAAACAGGTTTTAATGGTAAAAAAAAAGGATAGCGCGATATTAATCGTCGTATTTGACATACAAATAATCAACAAACAGCCGTTAATTACACAAAAATGATAAATCACAAGTAGGTAATTACACTGTGAGAATGACTCACCGCAAATAGCGTCGACACCTCACGACAACCTTTCCGTACGAAAGCCAACCAGCAAATATCTTGTTCGGCGATTTAACCCCACTTTTATAGGAATCGTGAGATGTTGCCACTAAATGCAGTAAACAATTCCTGATTATCCTAACACGGCCTCTCCTGACCATGCGCCGTCCTCGGGCACGTCTTCAGCGGCAGGCGGGGGATCCGCAGGCACTGACGAGGGTCCTGCAATCTCGTCATCATGTTTGTCCTCTTCGTCTGAAAAAATTAAGTTATCTTTGTAACTTGTTAACTCGCTAAGTATTGCCTACACTTTCATACTTCACGCTACTAAGGCCCTCTGTCATAGGTTCATACGAGTAAATAAGGATCGTCGGTCACTTCTAACAAGCACCCAACTCGTGCATCTCCATTTGATCACTTACTCGCATTCTCATACATCACACTACACATATCACTTGATATGTCTGCCGGACCGAAGTCCACACGTGTAACAACGAGTCTGCCGGGACAAACACAACAAAACGGGCCCACACACACATAGTGTGTCTGCCGGGACAAAGCCCACACACACATAGTGTGTCTGCCGGGACAAAGCCCACACACACATAAGTGTGTCTGCCGGGACAAAGCCCACACACACATAGTGTGTCTGCCGGGACAAAGCCCACACACGCATAGTGTGTCTGCCGGGACAAAGCCCACACACACATAGTGTGTCTGCCGGGTAAAAACCCCACACGTAAAACGTGTCACCAGGACTGCGCCTGCCAGGACTGCGCCAGCCAGGACTGCGCCAGCCAGGACTGCGCCAGCCAGGACTGCGCTAGCCAGGACTGCGCCAGCCAGCACTGCGTCTGCCAGGACTGCGCCAGCCAGGACTGCGCCTGCCAGCACTGCGCCTGCAAGCACTGCGCCTGCCAGCACTGCGCCTGCCAGCACTGCGCCTGCCAGCACTGCGCCTGCCAGCACTGCGCCTGCCAGCACTGCGCCTGCCAGGACTGCGCCAGCCAGGACTGCGCCTGCCAACACTGCGCCTGCCAGCACTGCGCCTGCAAGCACTGCGCCTGCCAGCACTGCGCCTGCTAGCACTGCGCCTGCCAGCACTGCGCCTGATGAGTGTTCAGAGAACACGACTTCCGGGACAACACCCGATGCGCATAGTGACTTTCGAAACCAGGCACTCCAGGACGCTAGCCCTGGGAATGCGCTGCATCTGGGCTGCACAAGCCATCCGTTCCAACCAGTAAGGCAATCATATGCCTCACACTCACGCGCACGCATACACAATACACGTGGTGATGGAACATACCTAAAAGCTGTAACATAAGACATTTGTTAGGCACACAACAAAATAACGGCAAGTGCGCACTTTCGAAGCAAGCCGCATCACTCTCGGGACACCACTCCCCTTTCTACGGTACCATATACTGCCCTCTGCTTGCGTGGTTTTGCCACGGGCACCACCCAATAATTTGAGCTCATAGCGGCCACTTGGAAGGATCGTAATCACTCGATAAGCGCCTCTCATCCCCGAGTAAATTTTTCTCGTGGATTGCGATTACTTTATGACAAATGCGCAGTCGTTAACCTGAAAAGTCTAGGGAGGGCACCGGTGACGGTTCACATAAGAGTCCCGCTTGTTTTAATTTTTCTTCAGCAGGTCCTTAGCTCTATCTAATGATCTGTTACAATCTGAAGCCAAATATAATCCATAATGTCAAAAGAAATATATAGGCCTCTGAGTTATGAAAGCAAGCGTGCACTCAAGCTTTCAGAAACAACAGCCTTTATGTTATTTAAAGCAACTTCAGTTTGTAGTAATACAATAGAGGGTTTCTTTTTTTTTAATGTCTTTATCGTGACATAACTCACATTGACTATTCACATTTCACAGTGACATAGCCTACTAGAGTTATTCATCTTTTTAAAGCTTTAAAAATTGTATTTTGGTGACATAACGTGCTATTCACAAAGTAACATAGATCACATTTAATAATTCACCCCTCATGTGAATGAGTGACTTTACTCAATGCTATCCATTTACAAATAAAATAGTGCGTGACATAGCTTACGCCATTCACAAAATAACATAGAACACGTTAGTAGCCCACCTCTTATGTGAGTGAGCTACTTTTAACGTTATCGATTTACAAAATAAAAGTAAACGGCAATAATTCCGCTCGGCCACACCTGACCGAATTATTTTAAGTGAACTTCTGTAACTATTAGCGAGAATCAAGTGTATCTTCTTCTCAGTGAAGATCATTAATAAAATCACATACAACAACATGGCCCGGCTGTCTCAACAGCTAGTGACTAACTGTCACCCACATCGCCATCGCTTCTTGCGATACGACCATTACAAATAAAGTCCACGACTCCCAGGTCACTTCAAGTCGACCAAACAATAGTCTCAACGAGACCCAGATCCCCGCCACACCACTAGCTGCCCAACGCGCCCTGAACAACTCACGACTGAGTTGCAGTTACGACTACAGACTAGTGCGTGTAGTGCGACCAAATAGCCATGGTATGTGTCTTTATAGTCGCATAAGCACCTTCGCCAATATCCTCAACATCGGACTCACAATCACACACGTTTAATTCCGCAGGAAATTCCCTTTGAGGCATCTTTTTTATGCGATCGTGTACTTACTTTTTTTTTTACTATTTACTTTTTGTCCGATTAAAGTTTAGGGCTTTCAGGACATAGCCATATTTCGTGAATT
The DNA here is from genome assembly GCA_910594945.2 of Amphipyra berbera. Taxonomy (NCBI): domain Eukaryota; kingdom Metazoa; phylum Arthropoda; class Insecta; order Lepidoptera; family Noctuidae; genus Amphipyra; species Amphipyra berbera. The sequence continues at coordinate 13,481,029 of OU343128.1, read as the reverse complement.
ATCTATTAAAAACTAGCACATGGGCCTTTACCTGCATCTTCTACTTCTAAACCTTCACTAGATAAGTCTGATTCGCTCGGAACTCAACCTTACACTTTTCTAATCAAATTAACATGATAAACGCAAACCAATAACCAGAGTCGTGTAACTAAGCCACACTCATTAACCACGAATTTTATCGCAACCAAGCCCTTAGAACCTCACGAGTAAAAATAACCAAATCTTAATCTTTAGTTAAATAAACATAGTGAAATTGGGAATAATCGAAAATACAACAATCACTACCCTGGGACAATCACTACCATAGTCCTTCAAATCAACCTTTAAAACTCTACTGCAACAAAAACTGCCAAGGCTGCGGATGGTACGTCACTACTACAGGGAAAGCAAGTGTTCAGCACGTGGAGGCATCTGCGACGTGCTAGCCGCGCTTCCCTTTATAGCATCCAATCGCGTCATTATGGCTGCTAACGCCTGTCCAACCGTGCCCTCGCGACGGCGGGAGCGTGTGTGCCGCAACCGGGAATCGCGGCGGGAATGCAATCGAGAACTCGAGTTAGATTTGCGACAAGAACGCGACCGTGAACGTGAAACAGAGTCGCGGCGAGAGCGCGAACGAGAATCGTGACGGTGCCGACGCGATTTGCTATGCTTACGCTTTGTTTTATGGCGCGGTGACACATCAGAATCATCATGAGATGAACGAGGTATTTTGATTACAAATTAACGGCTGTTTTGTTTAAAACGAACGTAATAATTTAATTTATGTGGGTATGTAGGGGTATGTGTGGGTATGTGGGTATATCCCACTTCTGATTTTAGGATCAGAAGCCGGATTTTATTAAAAGAAACAAACGAGTGACACAAAGTACAATCATTTATTCTTATGTTTTTAATTCAAACAGGTTTTAATGGTAAAAAAAAAGGATAGCGCGATATTAATCGTCGTATTTGACATACAAATAATCAACAAACAGCCGTTAATTACACAAAAATGATAAATCACAAGTAGGTAATTACACTGTGAGAATGACTCACCGCAAATAGCGTCGACACCTCACGACAACCTTTCCGTACGAAAGCCAACCAGCAAATATCTTGTTCGGCGATTTAACCCCACTTTTATAGGAATCGTGAGATGTTGCCACTAAATGCAGTAAACAATTCCTGATTATCCTAACAATATCTTTATATCTATCTCTCTCAAGCGCATGGCACTCGCGCTCGCACTCACTCGCTCTCTAGTCCCAAACAGTCCGAGATATCGTGTCCGTGAGCAGTGTATATGTGTGCGTTGCTCAAGCGCAGTTGTATGTAGATTGACTTCTGTATCTATCTGTTTTGTGCATCGTTTATGTTACGCTACTGACGTTTATTTTTATAAGTAAAAAAAACTGCCTTGCTTAGTCGGTCTAGGGGTCCCAAGCCCGACTGTTGAGCGTGGGGTCCTGGGTTCGATCCCCAGGTCGGGCAGTGTTATTGGGTTTTTCCATTAGCAATTTCTCAGTAGCAGCCCGGAGTCTGAATTTGTGCCCGGTCAATGGCAATAGGCTCACCCTCTATTACATGGGACTTAAACATAATTGACGAAACGAGGGTGTATTAAAACACCTCTGCCGAACCCTTCGGGAAATACAGGCGTAATGCTATATTATGTAAGTACGTAAAAAAAACTAGATTATTTTCCAAAAAAATATTAACTTATAAATGTACGGAAAGGCCTATGTCCAGCGGAAAATTAACATCTTCACCTGAAAATGATGATTTAATTTATCCCTTGAATTAAGATCAAACAATCTTGATTATGTAAAAAACATACCTATCGCATTTTACGCGAAACTTCAAACAGCTGATACAATTTATTTTTCGCAGACGAACGCGGAAAGTCATTTACTGGGTCTTAAAAATAACTACCTACCGTGAAAGCAATAAAAACCTGTCCAGCTGTTTTCAAGTAATGGTAGCACAAACAAACAAAAATTAAAAGTATTATTACTTAGACTCTTTTTGTTGCCAATGGTACGCTTATCTTATAATTTCATGGCTATTTTCTATACGCAAACACAACATAACATAACATCACGCCTTACATTCCCCGAAGGGTTCAGTAGAGGTGTTTTAGTACACCCTCGTTTCGCCAGTTATGTTTAAGTCCCATGTAATAGGGGGCGAGCCTATTGCCATTAACCGGGCACAAATCCGGACTCCAGACTGCTACTGAGAAATTCCTAATGGAAAAACCCAATAACACTTTACCCGACCTGGGGATCGAACCCAGGACCCCATGCTCAGCAGTCGCGCTTGCGACCACTAGACCGACTAGGCACTCAAACACACACAAACACAATTTCTTAGTACATATTTTTTTAGTCTTCATGTTAAAACCGTAGATGTTTCAATTCCCCTAGTTTTCGTAAGCTTGCTAAACTGAATAATATATCTGTCTCTTCTTCTGGGCGTGTAAGATTTGCTTGGTGGTAGGATCTATACGGTCCGCCTGGCTAGCTACCACCCTCACATTAAAGTCCGGCGCCAACCAGTTTACTGTGTTCCGTCGTGTGTATGTGAGAGCCAGAGGGGTATAGGAGAATCCCTCTATATCTCTGTTACTTGTATTCGTGTGCTCCATCTTAGACCCTGTCTGCGCTTACCATCAAGTGAGACTAGGGCCAAACGCGACCAAGTCAATAATAAAAAGGGAATGTTTAGTGGGCTCACGAAAACTATTCTAGTTTTCGTAATTTTTAAACTCGTTCTAAGGATAGGTACCATCGCGGACATTTGCGGTGAACCACTTTTCGACCTTATTACTAAGGCAAAAAGGTTGAAAAGTGATTCACCGCAAATGTCCGCAGGTGTACATACCTACAGAGTAGTTTCAGCATCTCGTACAAACTATATGAAAACATAACTCTTTGTCATTAATGGAATAACATAAACAAAACATTCGCATAAACTGCTGACAAAATCCCCTTTTAAAATCAGAAAGCCTCGTTGGTCTAGTGGTGGCAAGCGCGACTGCTAATCGTGAGGTCCTCGATCCCCAGGTCGACCAAAGTGTAATTGGGTTTTTCCTTGTCGAATTCTTTAGTAGTAGCCCGAAGTTTTGATTTGTGCCCGGTCGATAGCAATGGACTCGTCCTCTATTACACGGGACTTTAACATAACTGCGAAATGAGGGTGATTACTTCTGTCTAACTCTTCGGGGAATGCAGGCGTGATGTTATGTTATGTTTCACCATCTCCCTGCCCTTATCCCACACTAGGTGGGGTCGGCACAACATGTATTTCGTAAATCCATGTTGTTAGAGGTTTTGGCTTATATTTTTATGACCGGCCGCCTGCCTGACATCAACCCTTCTTGGGAATAATCGTTGCGCCGTCGCGCGGGTGACCCTATGTGCTTGCTGATATTATGCACTTAGTCCCAAAATGATATGCTTATCAATCTCATTGCCAACAACTAAGCAGACTATGTTCTTCTTGGTGGAGTATACTTGAAGTTCCTCGACCCATTCATTCAGTTTTGCTAGTGACTTTGGTAAACTATACACTATGTTATGTTTAAAATCAGAAATTGAACCTGCGAGTATCCCATTGGTATTCTAGTCTCTCTATAGATAATATCATGTACACCACAAGTGGCACTACCTGTAATAAAATACCATAATATTATACCACATCCGATCAATCAGCTTACAAATTGTGTTGACTTTGTCAATAAATGTAAAGCTTTTTAATAAGCAAAGGTGGTCTCCAGGACACTTACTGATTGCCAACGAATGACTAGATCCTGGTCCTTTTAAAACTGGTCCTAAACGTCTATGGATTTAAGTCTATAAACTGCCTCGTTGGTCTAGTGGTGGCAAGCGCGACTGCTGATCGTGAGGTCCTGGATTCAAACCCCAGGTTGAGTAAAGTGTTATTGGGATTTTCCGTGTGGAATTGAAGGTCACCTGGCTTGTCCCCTATTACATGGGACTTCTAACAAACGGCGAAATGAGGGTGTTGCTGTACTATCTCTGCCCATCCCTTCGGGGAATACAGGCGTGATGCTATGTTATGTGAATAACATAAATCATAATACCTGTCTAGACTGTAATATACTCAATGCAGGGCGAAGGCTTTTTCCCATACACAAAAAGAACGAAACCGTTCGTCACACCGAACGAGAGCCCTGCCCGATCTGATGATTGAACCCAGGATCTCACGATCAGCAGTTGCGCTTGCCACCACTAGACTGAGGCAGTTATTCACATACCTTAATTTTTCATCCCTGCAGCAGTGGGTATCGAAGCCAACCATAACATCACGCCTTGTATTCCCCGAAGGGTTGGGCAGAGGTGTATAGTAACACCATCATTTCGCCGTTATGTTTAAGTCCCATGTAACAGAAGGCGAGCCTATTGCCATAAACCCGGCACAAACGCAAAGTCCGGGCTGCTACTGAGGAATTCCACGCTGAAAAACCCAATTATACTTTGCCCGACCTGGGGATCGAACGACCTCACGATCAGCAGTCGCGATTGCCACCACTAGACTGAAGTAGTTAGTTGTTTACATACCTTAAGAGGAAATGCGGTCGGCCTTTACTCCATACAAACGTATTCCTCAGTTTCCTCCTTGGATAATATCACTAAAGCAAATGTTTTTTACCATATGATACATATATCTACCACCACTAAGTCCCTATGTTTTGTTTTTGTCAATAAATTAATTATTAAAAGAACTAGAAACGTTTAATCATCATTTTAAACATCTGGCAAACAAATATAACCAATATAAAAACAAAAGAAAAACATACAGACATAACGGTGGATGTAGCTCTGACCTACTTTAGTTTTAATTATTTATGTTTTTATAATTTACCAACATATGGATGTACCTTGTCCGAAATAAATTTGATTGATTGATTGATTGATAACTAAAGTCTTTCTTAATCGTTTCGCACAAGCGAGAGGGACAAAGGTTTCTTCGTCCGCACCAGCTGAAGTACCGCGGTAGGCCGATATCGGCCTGTTACGCAGTGAGCGTGTTAAATAATTACAGAAAAGATATTAAAATCTGTCCAGATTTGAAGAAGGAAACAGGGAAATACGAAAAAACTATTTCGCTAATATTGCACAGGAGAAATCAGTTCGAGATGCAGGTGTCTCTTTCGCGCTCAATTGGGAAGGTTTGCGGGAAGGGTGGGACGGAAATAGATCGCAAAAACCTATTCAAATCTATACTAATATTATAAAGAGGAAAGATTTGTATTTTTGGATTTTTGTATATAACGAATAAAATTAAAAACTACTGGACCGATTTCAAAAATTCTTTTGCCGTTAGAAAGCTACATTATCACTGAGTAACATAGGCTATATTTATTACTGGAATAAAATTTCTTACGCGAGCGGAGCCGTGAGGACACAGCTAGTTATTAATATTTTGCAGCCCGCGTTTCCTCTTCATTTTTAATCCCGGCTTAGTGGGTATCAAAGCCAACCGGTAGTCAGTTACACCCAGCTTAATTGTGAACGATGCAATAAAATCACAAAGTTATTCCAAGGTTATCATTCTACATTCTTCAATTATAACAACTGTTTCCTTTATAAAAATGCAGAGCACGTTTCGAGGTTACACCGTTTAATTACAATTAGCGATAAACATTCTTTTCGTTACTAATATTATAAAGCTGAAGAGTTTGTTTGTTTGAACGCGCTAATCTCAGGAACTACTGGTTGGAATTGAAAAAATATTGTTGTATTGGATAGTCCATTTATTTAGGAAGGTTATAAGCTATATAACATCACGCTACGACCAATAGGAGCGGAGCATAAATGAAAAATGTTGCAAAAACGGGAAAACTGTCCACCCGAGCGAAGCCGGGACGGGCCGCTAGTCGTTTTTACAGTTAAATACACTCTATTAACTACCTCGTTGGTCTAGTGGTGGTAAACGCGACTGCTGATTGCAATGTCCTGGATTCGATCCCCAGGTCGGGCAGTATTATTGGGTTTTCCGTGTGGAATTCCTCAGTAGCAGCCCGGTGTTTGGATTTGTGTCCGGTTAATGGTAATAGGGTCGCTCCTTATTACATGGGACTTAAACGTAACGGCGAATGAGGGTGTTACTATACACCTCTGCACAACCTTTTGGGGAATACTTACAGGCTTGATGTTGTATTACCCTCCATTATCCCCCACAAAGCAGTGATAGCTTAGCGGTTGAAAGCCTGCCTTTCTGCGGAAGGGTCTGAGTTCGGTCACGGCTCACACCTCTGACATTTCGAATTAATGTGCGGATCAGAATCCATTATAAAAATCAATTGCCGTGCGTTAGCCTCGCAAAAACTGAAAAAGGCTTGACCGATTTGTTTTTTTTTTTTTGTATTGTATTCCTCAATCGTGGGGAACACCAGGAAAATTAAAAAAGAAGTGGTTCGACGTTCACCGGGTTATCTAATTTTATTATAATTACTAGACTTTTACCCGTGGTTTCACCCACATCCTAGGGGAACCCGTACCAGAATCCGTACCCGGATAAAAGTATCCTATGTGTTAATTCAGGGCATGGTCTATCTGTGTGCCAAATCTCATCCAAATCCGTTCAGCCGGTTTTGCGTGAAAGAGTAACAAACATCCATACATACAAACTTTCGCGTTTATAATATTAGTAAGGATAAGGATAAGAATTATCACTTGCGTTAACGGTAAACACCTTCACGAGTGATGTCGTGCGCACCCTGGGTAGTCAGCCACGGCATTAGCTATTATCGTATAGCTGGTACCGACAGAGAGAGGAAGATGGTGAAGGAAAACAAGATCTCGATGTTATGTGTGTAGTCTGCTTGCCCGCACCAGGTATGGTGGACTTAACGCCTAAACCCTCCTCACTCTGAGAAAAGGCTTATGCCCAGCAGTGGTACAGTATAAAGAAGTACAGTAGTGCGACGTCTTTGATCTTGTAGTAAAAGCCGAAAACGTCTAGACAATGTCGCGGAAGGGTATAAAGGCTAGGGTTGTCACAACTCAATAATAGTCAATAATATAGTAATAATCATTTATTTAAGTATGTTAGATCAATTTTGAACTCTCATCCTTGTCTACTCTCCCATAAAAATCGGACGCCGTCTAAGAAGTTTCACTTCAAAAAGAATGCCCGCCATCTTGGGTTTCAATACCAACACTCAACAGTCCACTTGTCCATAATCACGCGTTGCAGATTCACCAGGACTATTTTCATAAGCTAAAAGTAAAGCAATTGACAACGAGGTCATTTTATGGATGGGTGACCGAGAGATCAGCTTAGGGAGCCCATGTCTCCATAATCACGCGTTGCAGATTCACCAGGACTATTTTCATAAACTAAAAGTAAAGCAATTGACATCGAGGTCATTTTATGGATGGGTGACCGAGAGATCAGCTTAGGGAGCCCATGTCTCCATAATCACGCGTTGCAGATTCACCAGGACTATTTTCATAAACTAAAAGTAAAGCAATTGACATCGAGGTCATTTTATGGATGGGTGACCGAGAGATCAGCTTAGGGAGCCCATGTCTCCATAATCACGCGTTGCAGATTCACCAGGACTATTTTCATAAACTAAAAGTAAAGCAATTGACATCGAGGTCATTTTATGGATGGGTGACCGAGAGATCAGCTTAGGGAGCCCATGTCTCCATAATCACGCGTTGCAGATTCACCAGGACTATTTTCATAAACTAAAAGTAAAGCAATTGACATCGAGGTCATTTTATGGATGGGTGACCGAGAGATCAGCTTAGGGAGCCCATGTCGGGGGTTCCTTAAAGGGGACCAAAATTTTGGTTATTTTTGATGTATGACTCACCGTTTCAAAGATATTATTAACAATTCATAAATTATTAATTAAATTATTGCATGGATTAAAATTACACTTCCATAGAGTAATACCTCTCTTAAATTCTTACTAGGCCTATATCTTACGCCCGCCATTTTGTTTACCTTGGTTATTTTTGCCTACTCGAATAATTTAAAATAACATAACTACAAACATTAAAACATGGGCGCGATAACTCCTAAAAATATGTCCCGAGTTACTAACAAAATGGCGTGTGTAACTCGGGCCCGCTCTTCCCGCGTCTCGCCCCTTGCCCCCGCACGATTGACCTGTCTAGACGTCTTCGTCGAACGACTGTATAGATTATTAGACTGTGGTAATAGGCTGATTGTTCTGCCTAGCCTTTTTCCATGTTGGGGTCAGCTTCAGTCTAACCAGATGCGGTTGAATACCAGTATTTTACACGGAGCGACTGCCATCAGACCTCCGCAACCCAGTTACAGGGCAATGCCGATATTCTAAGGTTAGACCGGTTGTCAGACTTTCGGGCTTCTGACTTCCCGTAACGACTGTCATAGGTATTCGTATGGCACCCGGGACCGACTCTTTAACGTGCTCTCCGAGGCACGGAGTGGTCTCGATGTGTAACGAATGGTCATCCATAGACTGACCGCGGCAAGCGCAGCTTAACCTCGCAAGTCGTATAATCCGCGGGGTTGATAATTTGCCACGAGCCCCTTAGTAATGGGCTAATTATATGTGTAAAAGTTTATCGTAATTAATAAACCTGTCATGGTTTATATTTAAAAATACAAAAACATAATCTTCTTCATTTCGTGTTGTTAGTGACTAACCTGGTGTCAGAGTTTATGCCGCCCATGGGCGTCTGACTTGGCTTCACATGCCGTCGAGAAATATCTCTCAAATATGCCGGTTTCCTCACGATGTTTTCCTTCACCGTTTTTAAGCAAGTGATAATAAACTATACGCATATGAATTCGAAAGTCAGAGGTGTGCCTTGGGTTCGGACTCGAGACCTATGACTTGGCAGTCCGAAGGCTACCACTGTTGTTAAAAATATTAAACAAAAATACAGTAGGAATACTATTTCTATAAAATATTATTACATATTCTGTCTGTCGATCAATTGTTCGGCCTTGGCAGCAACAGCTTGGCGTAGTTACTGGCGAGTTATTTGATATTTTATTATGACAACACCTGCAATACATCAACAATATGAGATAAGTGATGCATACAGTACGCTTGCAATGTAGCTCATCTGGTGCAGTCAAAATAAACCTGTTTTTTTTTAATTTCGTGCCAAATTGCTACTTAAAAACATTGCGAGGGCATCTGCAACTCTTTTCCACCAAAACTAAAGCAGATTGCAGCACTTTCAGAACACATTATTGCGATAAATCAGAACACATTATTTAATTTCTGTCACCATCGATGGTGACGGAATATTGTTGTAAGTGATGTGCCTAATTTGATCATCACCACACGTTATTGGTGCAGGAAAAACATAGTACCTTCACACCTGGGAGGGCTTCAAAAACTTTAATCGAGAACTTTTTGCCCTCTCCGTTGGGCACGCATACCTGCGTCATCCACCAACACGCACCAGGCACAAAACAGATAGGTACAGAAGTCAAACACATGTATGTACTTCACTTATCATACCTACGCTCGGCGGTCGCTTTATCTATATATCTATCTCTCTCAAGCGCATGGCACTCGCGCTCGCACTCACTCGCACTCTAGTCCCAAACAGTGCGAGATATCGTGTCCGTGAGCAGTGTCTATGTGTGCGTTACTCGAGCGCACTTGTATGTAGATTGACTTCTGGACCTATTTGTGCACCAGACCAGCGTGATGGACTAACACCATAGCCCTTTTCATGCTGAGTGAGATAGTAATGGCCTGATTATGTTTACGCTAGGTACCAACATGACATAGTCAGCTATTGGAGCATTGATGATAATTGGAAGGTCTGAGGGGAATCCTAGGCTCTTCCTAACCATATTGGGGTCATCTTCCAGTTCAACCAGAAGTGGCAGAATATTAGTTGCACAGAGCAACTGTCTTTAGGGCTTACCAACTGCCCATGCGCAGTAAACATCTATCGGCAAGACATCCGGTGCCAATTTCTTTATTTATTTTTATCGATCGACCGGCCTATCAATAACCGCGCTGTCTTTAAAAGTAAACAATATAAATAATTTTAATATACGTAATATATTATAGCTGTTCCCGCGTCAATCAACACTTAAACCTTGGCAATGGTGGGAATGCGGTGTGGCCTTTGAATTAGCGAGTTATTTGACAAATCACTACATAATCGTCGGTCGGCAGTGAAAACCACATATGTGTAAAATAACTGTCTCCTGCAACAAAAGTGGCCGATCAAATAAATGTTAATACAAGTTTGCCATCGTACGTCATAGATAGCTTAGAAGTATTTGAATTGAAAGTTTGTTGAACTAGTACGTGTATGACGAGTTTATCAAGCTAAAGAACAAATGAAACGCATTTGAAGAAAATTTTATTTACGGGGTTTTCACTGCCGAGCGTCGTATGCGGTTTGTGCTTTACATTATTCAAAAAAGAGAGGCTCGTGGCTCATTACCAACCGCGCGGATTGCGAGGTCAAGCTGCGCTTGCCACGGTCAGTTTGTCGATGGGTGACCGTTCGTTACACATCGAGATCCCTCCGTGCCACGGAGAACGCGTTAAACAGTCGGTCCCGGGTGTTATACGAATACCTATAACAGTCGTAACGGGAAGTCAGAAGCCTGAATGTCTGACAACCGGTCAAACCTTAAGACATCGGCATTGCCCAGTAACTGGGTTGCGGAGTTCTGATGGCAGTCGCTCCGTGTAAAATACTGGTATTCAGCTGCATCTGGTTAGGCTGGAAGCTGACCTCAACATAGTTGGGGTAGGCAGAACATTATTATTTAATTAGAAATGAATGCCCGCTTATCTTGTGGCCTCAGTAATGAGATCACCACGTCACAGCATCTGACCGTCTGCCTTTATCTCGCGCAAATTGTTTAATTTAGTCCCTATCAACCTGATTTCAGTAGGTACTGTGGAGTAAACCTTGTAGTATATTTAGCACGCCATACTAACCGGTGCTAAAATATTATGATGGCACCCGGAAGATGTCCCAAGCTGGAATATTTGGAATAATTCCAGTATAATAATTATTACCTAATTTGCAAATAAATGTTCCTTGCCTTCGTTCAATACTAAAATAATATTTTCTTCTTGTAATTCGTTACAATATTACGACATAATTTATGTAACTCGGCAATCTTCGTGTTTACGAATTTATACGAATTATGCGACCAATTTAAGTGACTTATTCGGAATTGATCCAAAGAGAGCGAAGACAGATTTATGCAAATATTATAAAGACACACAAAGACATATTGAGCGGGTCGCATTATTCGTTCGATCCCCGGGTCGGGCAATGTGTTATTGGGTTTGTCCGTGTGGAATTCCTCAGTAGCAGCCCGGAGTTTTTTGTGGCCGGTTGATGGCAATAGGCTCGTTCCCATGGGACTTAAACATAACGTCGAAATGAGGGTATTAATATACAGCTCTGCCCAACCCTTCGGGGAATACAGGCGTTATGTTATATATATTAACTCGTACTTATTCTCACAGGAAGGCGACTGCTGGAAGAAGTTTGAGTACCGTATCAAGAAGATCGAACATGACGCGAGGAGAGCAGCCGTCTTCAGTGGTGACAACCACCATAAATTCATGCTAGGACACCTGATTGTGTTCCGGATGCATATTAACAAGGTAATACACAACCCACTTCTACGTAATAAAAGACAATAAAGCAAATCTTGTTATCGGTAGCTGGTAACACTGGACAATGTTGACATAGGAGGGTAACCGTCAAGATTAATCAACGTACCCGAAGTTATAAAAACACTGATCATTCGACGGAGCAGAGGATTCCATGTCGAACAGCCAAAGAAGTCTGACCTTTTATATCTGGTTTCCTTGTCCTCATTTTCTGATCTTGTGTTAATTATTATATTATGATATATTGTGAATTAGCTTCTGTAACTAATCACTAACCTAATTAAAAGTACTCTCAGTGGTGGAGAGTCTATGTTGTTTTAATTTACTTTATTTACCATGCTCCCAATCCTGACATACCGATATTAGCTTTAACTGTAATCATAGATTCACCCCTATAAGATTCTGTTGTATGACTTTGATAATCTATATACTGCTTGTCATTGCCGTACGACGTCACGCCGACTGGTTGGATCCGTGCCTCTCTTCATACCCGTCCAGCTGAAAAGCGATCGGGAATTCTTCTTCTGTTCATGTGGTTAGTGATTAACCTGGTGTCAGAGTTTATGCCGCCCATGGGCCTCTGTCTTAGCTTCACATGCTGTCAAGAAATATCTCTCTGGCATGTCGGTTTCCTCACGATGTTTTCCTTCACTGTTTTTGAGCAAGTAATAATTATACAATATGCATATGAATCTGAAAAATCAGAGGTGCGTGCCTTGGGTTCGAACTCAAGACCTATGACTTGGTAGTCCGACGGTCATACCACTAGACTATCACTGCTGTTATCGGGCATTAATCGTTTGGCTTATGCTGAGCCAGCGATAGTACAACGAGACACATGTTCCACCTATAATATCGTGTTTATAAGTTTAAGTAAATATTATTTGCTTTTACTTCTTTTATGTCTCTGTTTGAGGTAGGCCAATAAATATGTATTTTCTTTCTTTCTTTCTATCCCTTCTTCCTCCTAGTCTTTTCCCAACTATGTTTAAGGTCAGCTTCCAGTCTAACCAGATGCGGTTGAATACCAGTATTTTACACGGAGCTACTGCCATCAGACGTCCGCAATCCAGTAGCTGGGCAATGCCAATATCCTAAGGTTAGGCCGGTTGTCAGAGTTTCAGGCTTCTAAATTCCCGTAAGACTGTCATAGGTATTCGTATGAAACCCGGGACTGACAGGATAACGGGCTCTCTGAGGCACGCCCCTCCGAGGCACGGACTGGTCTCGATATGTAACGAACGGTCACCTATCCACGGGCTGACCGCTGCAAACGCAGCTTAGCCTCGCAAATCTTATAATCCACACGTTTCTTATTTAGTCAGGAGCTCCTCCTTCTTGCCTTCCCTTCTTGTTTCCTTTTCTTTCTGTCCCATGTGCATGCAGATGCACTGCATGACCTACATGCAGTTCATCTGCTACTAAAGGACAAGGGTTTGATCATCAACAGGTTGTTCTTCTTCTCTCGTATCGGTACGAGTTAATTGAGGATAGCTTACCGTCGTGAAATGATTAGCCAGTCAGCAAGGTTGTTAGCGGGGCTGACTGCCCAGGGTGCGTCAGACGTACTTAAGTATCGTCACCCGTGGAAGCTCTGACCGCTTGCAGTATTTGAATTTACCAGCCCAAATACTCATCGTTGATGATGAGCCCCTCGAGCCACCCAATCTTATTTTAAAGATATGACGTGACGTGACATGACTGCATACACAAATTAATATATATAAAATATATAGATAAATTCCTGAGCATGAAACCACTTCCCGCGTATGTCGCTTAGGATTGCGGAAACCCACTGCTGGATTTTTTTAAACTTTGTTACAATCTATACATATGTATGTACTAGCGGACCCGGCAGTCGTCGTCCTGCCTGGAAAAGCAGCACCACCCACCGGGTCCAATTGTAATTTCAAACCATCCAGGAACCCATTGAAATATACACACAACATTTTATCCATATCGGTCCAGCCGTTTAGGAAGAGTTAGGTGACAGACACACTTACAGAAGAATTATCTATATTAAGATATTACTTCTCCTGACTGACTGATTTATCAACGCAGGGCCTACACCACTGAAGCTGGAAACATGAAATTTGGACAGTAGGTTCGTATTGTGACGTAGGCATCCACTAATAGGCATCCACTAAGATAGGATTTTTGGAAATTCTACTCCTAAGGGGATAAATTAGGGGATGGAACATTGTATACAAATTCACGCTGACGAAGTTTTGTTGTTATGCTAGTATCAGAATAAGCAAATTTTCTTTCAAAACAATGGATATCATTGGAACTAGAGTATTGTCAATAGAAGTTGAATTTGATTCAAATAACGTTCATTATAAAGTCTATATCTCTTTTCTAGATTATATTCTCAATACTCAATACTCAATATTTATTTGCGTATTCCACAATGTTACTTAGGTGGTAGTAATAGAAAATTATGTTACAATTGTGGACCCTGTTGGGCACAGCAAAGTAGGAGAGAGGAGGATCATTATTAAATTAGATAAAATTTAAAACAAATAGAAGTTTAGTATGAAGTATAGTTATGTTTTTTTTTTGTTTTGTATGTTGGTAGATAACTTGGTTTTTTGAATAACTTGTAGATAACTTGGTTTTTCTCTAGATTATGTAGCATCATATTCTCTTCTTCTTTATTCTTGTCCTCCAGGATTTTTCAATCAATTACATGTGGCAGTATGGAGCCTAATAACATAACACCACACCTGTATTCCCCGAAGGATTAGGCAGAGGTGTATAATAACACCCTCATTTCTCCGTTATGTTTAAGTCTCATGTAATAGGGGGCGACCCTGTTGCCATCAACCGGACACAAAAACTCCGGGCTGCTACTGAGGAATTCCACACGGAAACACTGCCTGACCTGGGGATCGAACCCAGGACCTCACGATCAGCAGTCGCGCTTGACCAACGAAGCAGTGTATTTTATGAGTATGTAGCGACCCGCCCCGGCTTCGCAAGGGTGGAATGTAGATACTACTGTGGGGCATATAAACCTTCCTCTTGAATCACTCTATCTGTTATAAAAAACCGCATCAAAATCCATTGCGTAGTTTTAAAGATCTAAGCATACATAGGGACAGACAGACAGCGGGAGCGACTTTGTGTTATACTATGTTTTATGAGTAATATAACTTTTATTTTGTCTTATTTTCAGAGCGATGACTACCTAAAGAGGTGCGACAGGATTACAAGAGGCTGTGGTCTGCCGTGCGAGGTATGTGTTGTAAAGAAACTATTACTTCCTTCTGTTGTAACCATTGGCATAATGAGTAATTCATATTCCACTCTGGGATTAAAAGGGAAAGCGTATCAAGTAATTGACATTCATCGTAAGATGTGGATATCTGTTGAACGGAATAATTATGCTCTAAGACGGAATAAGTGATAGGCACGGGCCTCTTCTCAAAATGAGAAGGGTTTAGGCCTTAGACCACCACGCTGGTTCAGTGCAGGTTGGCAGACTACACACACCATCGAGAACTTTATGGAGCCCTCTCAGACGTCAGGTTTCCTTACGAAGTTTTTCGTTCACCATTAACGCGAGAGATAATCAAATTCTGATCCGCACATGAATTCGAAAAGTCAGAGGTACGAACTGGGATCGTACTCACGCCCTCCTGCATGGAAGGCAAGAGTTCAACCGCTAGGCTATCTCTAGGTGATTGATTCATGATCATTTAACCGTTTATAAGGCAGTGGCAATATGTTTGCCACAAACTTTTTTGGCAGATGTCGCGTAAGGCTCCTTGTTATATTTCTATTTTCAAATCTGGCTGTATGCAATTTTTTTTACACTTTTTTTAATAAAATATAAAAATCAATTTGAGATTTTAATTTATTAGGTATTTAAAAAAATTACCAAATTGTTCGTTATTTACTTTTCCTCAAATCTTCTGCCTTAATAATAAACCTGTATCGTCCGAGTTCGGTTTAAAATCCACTGATTGATAAGAAACTTGCTAACATTAGTAACATGAGACTATTTTAACGATTATGATTTTGTAATCAATTGCAACAAAATTGATTATTGTGATCATTGAAACTAACTTGCACCAACGTATCTCTTCACAGAGCACACCCCGAGTCAGACGCTGGCGACGCCTTGCCTTAGACGAGATCCACAGAGTAAGAGACGATATCCAATTCACCAAAAGATCCTACAGAGACCTGGTGTCTCACGCTCGTCGAAAACTAAACCATCTGAAGAAGCAGGCCATCACGAAGTCAAGGGATGCGGTGGAGGACTATAAGTACTGTTTAAATATAGGGTAAGAAGTGTAGTGGGATCTTATGAGCTTTGGTGAAGTTGTAGGTTGCAGTTAGGAATGTAACGGGATGTTCTGCGTAAGCGACAAACGCGACGCGACGAATGCGACAAACGCGATCAAGACAACGGCATTCCCTAATAGCGGCCTATGTAGCGAGGCGCGACGTAACGGGTATTTGTTCCACGTCGTGTGGCGTCGCGTCGCACAGCGTCGCGTTTGTCGCTTACGCAGGACACCCCGTAAGGCCCAATGGACAATGGCACCGATTCTGTTATGCACAAACTTAACTTTATTTAGACTATTGCCATCTTTTCCACTCTGATAAAATAAGAACGAGACGGACATAAATATGAGCTGTCAAATTTAGTTGAACTAACATTTCTATACTTTAGATAACTCATCGGAACATGTCTACTAAGAACACGGTGAAGTTCAAGGCCTAAATTAGTTTGACATCTTTAAGGGCTTGTACACAAAACTGCGATGCGACGTCGCATCGTAGAAATATACGAGCTCGCACAACGCATCGCAAGAAATTACGAATTGATTCGCGTAATTGATTTTCCCTATATCTTCTTATCAGTAACAGCAGTGCGCAAATCTTTTTACGCAAATTTATTTTACCTAGTATAAAATACGTTCAATACGGTTGACGATCGTCGAAGGATGATTG
Organism: Amphipyra berbera; assembly: GCA_910594945.2. NCBI lineage: Eukaryota > Metazoa > Arthropoda > Insecta > Lepidoptera > Noctuidae > Amphipyra > Amphipyra berbera. The sequence goes on along the minus strand of OU343128.1, from coordinate 13,464,435 downwards.
GTCATTCGAACCTTGGAAGGAAGACGCCTTGCCGCACGAAATCGCATCGCAGTAATTTGCGTCGCAGTTTTTGCGTTGCGAATTCGCATCGTGCCGATTCGCAGTTTTGTGTACAAGCCCTAAATCAGTTCGTTTCTATCACCGTCCTTTTCTTGCGCCGTCTTTTAGTAAAGGATAGCTATTTTTTAATTTTAATTTAGTTGGTGAATAAGAGAATCGGCGCCACTGTAGATTCTCCAGAAATACAAATAAGATAGATACAGTAAGGATCTTGCAGTTTTTTGCTTCCTAAAGGCTAAGATCAGAAGAGCGTACTTTACGTCGCGCAAAAATACTCGCTGTAATTTTTTGCATAGATTTAACGAACGCATTTTGCGTTGTCGCGTGAGAGTGAAACCAGACGAACGTAATTTTTTGAATTGTGAGTCGCGTAATTTCGGTTGCGTAATTTCAACACAACACAAGTCAACACGACAACCCATTTTGCGTCGCCGTGTGAACGAAACAGGAGTTCTGTATGAAACCGAATGTAGCAGAAATTACGCGACCGAAATTACAAGACTCACATCTCAAAAAATTACGCTCGTCTTGCTTCACCTTACCGAACGTTACCGAAATTACGCAAGTCACTTTGCGCGGCGCAAATTACCCTCATCTGGCTTCAGCCTAAAGATGAATTTGAGAAAAATGAAGATGTTAGAGCAAGACAAACCTTGGATAAAAACATAATCATTATTAACCACACTAGTTCGCCATCAAGGCCAGTATCTAACCAGCTTCACGATCTAGGGTAAGAGGAACCACAAATCAAAGCATCTCCTAAAAATGCTGTTTGTTGTAATTTCGACTTTAATCAAAGTGTATCAAGATCCACAATTGAAATTATGTGTGTCATATTAGTTAATTAAATATAGAAAAAATATTCGTTAATGGTTAACTTTCATTAACCATCAGTGAAATTAATGAGATTGATATTTAATAAATTAGTGACTCCAGTATTGACTAAATAGTTACTTGACTATTATAGTTATTATAAATTTAGTCTATCAATGAGTAAGGATACCTACAGAAGTCTAAATTTGTCGCACAATCTGAAGAATTGATCTGGGACATCTGCCGTGGTCATAAGTTGAAAAGCCGGACATGGCATTACTTTTGGCCGGACATTTAGCCCTAAAGCCGGACATACAATTTTTAATTAAAAAAACTCGGCTGGGTATCTTCAATATTATTCAATAATTCACTCCCAGTGTGTTGTCCTGGCACGCGGGCTCCGATTGCTATCATATTCTGCTTTGTCACACGATCGTAATAGGCCAAACATGTCCACCTAAAACCGGAAAGCCGGACGCCTGGCATCCCTAGGTCACAGATGATCCCGAACTAATGCTTCAAATACCTAAAAATATGTGCTCCGCGCAATCGAAATTGAGCTTTAACATTATAGTCTGCGCACAAGTGCTAAAGTCCAGTTGCAGAGCAGGAAGAATTTCGTACAATGACCTTTGTGCCTACAACCAATTGCAATCTGTGTTGACGGCGGTCACCGCATCTGTGCGAGCGCGAAGGCAAGATGTTTCTGCGCGAGCGACAGAGATAAGTAGTGACGTGTCATTGTACGAAATTCTTCCTGCACCGCGACCGCACTTTAGTCATCGCCTGAGGTATGAGAGCGGCAGGAGGGGGGTGCGAAACAATAAACACGCTCTGTCATTTTGCTTTGTCTTGTCTACGGCGCGCACCCTCCTCCTGCCGCTCCCATACCTCAGGAGGTGACAATCACTTGCGTGCGGCGGACTTTAGGCGACAACGTCCTCATTCCGCTGTGCGTTCGCGTTCTGTCACTTACCAACAGCAGGTTCAGACAGGTCGAATCGCTTTCAACAAATGAATTGATCAACTTAAGTTGAAACGTTTTTGTTACTTCAATTTGATTGAAAGTCTGTTCAGACGGTTCAAATCGCATGCGATTTAGCAGTTGATCAACTAGAATCGAATCGTGTGAACCTGGTACAACATTCGATTCGTCTATCTTTCATGTTTCACTCCGGAGGTGAAATTGGACAAAATAAGGACCTCTGGGAAATTTAAAAGCGGCATTATTCACTTAAAAAGGTAATAATAGAGAAAATTAAATAATTTAGTACCTAATAATATCTATAACCGATTCGAAATAAAATAGTAAGAAATGTTTATTATTTTATACAAAATCCGTTTTATCCAAAAATATATGTATGTAAAAACAAAGTAGGTACTTATATCTACGACTCAAAATTAATTAGTTTTGAAATTATAAAAAGAAAATAATTATAATTTATTTTAGTTATGAAATGAAATTGGGTTATGTGATTGGAAAATATGAGTGTTTAATTTTAAAAGTGTTTTGAACAATACAGTCGTGGCCCGTTTTATGTTGTGACCTTTACAAAATGGCGGACAAAGGCTATACTTTGATGCCCAAAGAGAATTAAGAGACATTGGAATAAGTTTGTGTGGCCAATGCGCACCTTTGCTTAAAGAGCAGTGAAAAAATAAAATAAAGCAGTATTTATTAGTTCAATTACATTGTAATTGTACATTCAACAACAAAATTCAATGAAAAGTTTGATATTTTGAAATTAATTATTGTAGAAAGGAATCTTTGTTCTAATTGTATAATAATACTAGTCTTTACAATTGTATCTACTCTAACATTATTTTTAACAAGGTAATTTTTCTGTTTATTAATTTTTCTCTAAAAAAATTGTGTAATAAGTGTTAGCAAATTTCCATTCATTCAACACTTTTGAGACTTGAACAATCATTACTTGCTTTTGATGTCGACTGTACACTGACGGTTTTGCAAAAAAATAATGCTCGCAGCTTAGATTAATTATCAGACCAGGCTTAGACAAATCGTTAATCTAAGTCTTCATTCACCTCGCAGTGGGTCACTGTCCCCTCACTGGGATCCTCAGTATAGATCCCCAAGTTCTCGGACTCGTATGAAACGGGTCATTGCTGTATTTAATTTATAATTTAAAATTCGGTATACAGACGCACTGTGATAGTTTATAAAATAAATATAATTTAATTTTAGAATAAAGTTATGAATGTAACTTCATTTGGAAAAATGTAATTTTATTATCTTTTGTATGTTTAATTAAATGTATTATTATTGTTATTGCATCTGTATTTTGAGTTTCAGTGTACAAACATAACATTACGCCTTGTATTTCCCAAAGGGTTCGGCAGACATGTTTTTAATACACCCTCGTTTCACCAGTTATGTTTAAGTCCCATGTAATAGGGCAATAAGCTATGTATTCTAAAAAGATATTAAAAAACCGATTTGGAAGAATATTTCACACATTGTTACGTCATAATAATTATTGCCGGATTTTCATAAAAACTTAGAGAAAATATTTAAATTGATTCATCATTACCAGATACTTGTTAAAATAATAACTACAAGATAGATAATAGTAGCTACTATTAGCAAGTAGTGTTACCATTTGTAATTATTATAAAAATTGGAGTACTTTTTATTTAATGCTTTATAGGTACTATACTTATTTTATTTATTCAAATGGTTCTTCAGCGTATAATTTATAATTATTACTACAGTCCACCCAGTAAAACTTGACACACGACGAAGTAGAGAACTAAATGAAAATGTATTGAATTTTACGTAGGTATTAGTGGTGGCAAGCGCGACTGCTGATCGTGAGGTCCTGGGTTCGATCCCCAGGTTGGGCAAAGTGTTATTCGAGTTTTCCGTGTGGAATTCGTCAGTAGCAGTCCGTAGTTTGGATTTGTACACGGTTGATAGCAATAGGCTCGCCCCCTATTACATGGAACTTGAACATAACGGCGAAATGAGGGTGTTACTATACATCTCTGCCCAACCCTTCGGGGAATACAGGCGTGATGTTATGTTATGTATTATTGCGTTTTGCCTTCACAAGCAGCGCCGCTCGGTAATGCCAAGTTATACCTACTGGCTACACTGCACATTACATTTTGACAAAAACTATATTTTTTTTAATAAATTCCATGAATAATAAACCCAAAATGACAGATGTGTGACAATAAAAAATAAAATGAATACGTAAACGAAGTACAATCGTTTGTTTAATAATAAAATGTAAACTAATACGCCATCTTTGTTGTTAATGTTATTGTAAAAATGTATTTGACAATTTATTTTTGTAATAAATGTTGTAACATTATTATTTTTTGTTTTTTTTTGAGCTCATAAACATATTATTCCATTTTCTCCTTCATCCTCCTTCTTGGCAGAGAGTATGTAGTGCTACGCGGAGAGAGCCACTTCTTTCACCTAAGAAATAAAATTTGCACAAGCTTTACACAAAACATAATTGTATCAGTGGAAAAGAAAATGCTTATACCTATGTAACCGATATGAACCAATGGCGCAAAACAGATAGGTACAGAAGTCAATCACATGTATGTACTTCACTTTTCATACCTACGCTCGGCGGTCGCTCTGTCTATATATCTATCTCTCTCAAGCGCATGGCACTCGCGCTCGCACTCACTCGCACTCTCTTCCCAAACAGTCCGAGATATCGTGTCCGTGAGCAGTGTCTATGTGTGCGTTGCTCGAGCGCACTTGTATGTAGATTGACTTCTGTACCTGTTTTGTGCCAATGGTCTGTCTGTCTTGCCTTACCAAACGATTAACGATAAGTTCGATAAGAGCTACTTAAACTAAAGTGAAGTAATCTAGCTATACATAATTATATCTTCCTTGTATTTTTTAAAGATTATACCTATTTATCTAAGGCCCGATTTTACTGTCGGATAGCATTTATCTCAGGAATAAGTTACACGTTTTGACAGCTTTTGTATAGAAGTTCTGTCAAAACGTCTAAACTTATTCCTTGGATAAACGCTATCTGACGTTGGTAAAATCATATTTAATAAAACATATTTAATAGAAAAATGCTTCTACTCAATCAACGAATATTTTGAAAATAAAAAAGATTAAAACACCCAATATAAGCAAAAATAACATAAACCTAAATAAATAAAACATACAATTTATAATACACCTATACCAATACCTATTTACTCGATAACATATTACTCGATGTACTATATTGTTTTGGTTCTAGTATCCTTTATTAGAAATATTGTGTATTAAGAATAACAATAGTTAAGAATTAGGCACTATGTACCAAGTAGACACCAGTTAATTTATAAATCGACGGGTCCTACGTTTATTGGTACAACCCGCAAAAATGCGAAATCCACTTTTCTACACCAATCGCCTTCAAATCACCGATATTTTACTTAATTTTTTTTAATGTACATAGTTTCCTGGTTACAAATTTGCAAACGAATGGAAATAACAGTATTACTCGTATTTTATACGGGATATAATAAATATTTAAGATCTTTATACCGCTCTTCTATAAAGCTGTGTTTTTACACTTGCACCGTTATACGTAGGACCCGTCGAAATATACTTTTATCTAATTAGAGCCCTCAAATATTGCAACACCTGGAAAAGGTTGCTAAGCTGTACCTACTCTATATAATAAGACCTGTATTATTTTACCTTAGTGTGCAAATAAATAGTTTGAGTTTGAAATCGGGCCTAAATAGATTTAAATAGTTAGGGACATATGTAATGAGAGGAAATGTGATCGATACATACATAGTTGTTCAATGCGACCTTGCTGTGACGTCACAGCATGCACATAAATATTAATTCAGTCTCCTTATAGATACCCTATAGGTTATCATGTTGGTGCATGCGTACGGTCAGACTGTTAGTCACTGTCAAATTGGAAAATGTTTTTTTTTTATTATAAAATATTCTGCCTAGCCTTTTCCCCTTTTAAAAAAAAACGTTGCCCAACACTAGGATTTCTCCTGTACCGTGGGTGCGTTTACAGACACAAATCTTGCACAAACATCCAGACCCGGAACAACTATCTGTAGGCCATACAAATATGTGTTCCGTGCGGGAATCGAACCCATGATCCGTAGCGCAGAAACCGATCGTTCAGCCCCTGCACTAAACGTGTCGTCAATATGACTGTTGGGGTCAGCTTCCAGTCTCACCAGATGCGGCTGAATACCAGTATTTTACACGGTGCGACTGCCATCAGACCTCCGCTACCCAGTTACTGGGTAATGCCGATATCCTAAGTTTAGACCAGTTGTCAGATTTTCGGGCTTCTGACTTCCCGTAACGACTGTCATAAGTATTCGCATGACACTCAGGACCAATCGTTTAACGTGCTCTCCGAGGCATGGAGGGTCTTAATGTATAACGAACGGTCACCCATCCACAGACTTACCGCGGCAAGAGCAGCTTAACCTCGCAGAAATTAGTCGCGAACCCTCTCCCTCCTTTTCTATTATATTTTTTTATTACAAACTAACGATATAAATTCATAGTCAAAATGTAGAAGAAAAAGAGACTGCGATACAGGCCAATACAATTCTCTAGCTCTAACACACTCCATACAAACTCAATATTGAAAATAGTTTCATAAAGTTTTTTTTTTCTTGGTTACATTCGGTCCTACTCTCACCTGATGGTAAGCGCAGACAGGGTCTAAGATGGAGCACACGAATCCAAGGAACAGAGATATAGAGGTATTCCCCTATACCCCACTGGCTCTCACATAAACACGACGAACTGCTTGGCGCCGGGTTTAATGTTCAGGTGGTAGCTAGCCAGGCGGACCGTATAGATCCTACCACCAAGCGTGCTGGGTTTTGTTGAATCTTACAACATGCGTCTATTCCCAACATGTGGTGAGGATTTTTTTTTTATTCTATACGATAAAAATACGTTATTTTTTTATCTAATTATCTTGACTGGTTACAGTTTCATATATCAAAGGTATTAAATTACAACACATAACATAACATCCTCATTCCCATCCAGCCTTGTATTCCCCGAAGGGTTGGATAGAGATATATAGTAACACCCTCATTTTGCCGTTATGTTTGCCCCCGATCCACCGTGCTCACCCGCCGCAGCCGCGGAGCCGGTCGTCTCTTCTGACTCCGCGCAGTCACCATGACGCGAGAATACAGCCCTCATCAAGCTGTCGTATCCCTCCCAGTCCTCTTGCATTCGACACCCTAAGAGTTCGAGTCCCCCCTTGGGGACACTCTCAGAGGTGTCGCTGCTATAGTCATAGCCATGATGTTACAGTAGTTAGCTTTGCGTAGTTAGCTAGGTAGTTAGAATAGTAGGTATTGGTTCGGAGACCCTTCTGGTCTCGCCAATAATAGTCAGGTTACGTAGAAAAGGTCCGCAAGACCATCTACAATAGTCGAATAGGAAAAAAAAAAAAAAAAATGCCGTTATGTTTATCTGCCATGTAATACCTAGTGAGCGAGCATATTGCAATCAACTGGGCACAAATCCAAACTCCGGGCTGGTACTGAGGAATTCCACACAGAAAAACCCAATAACACTTTGCCTGACCTGGGGATCGAACTCAGGACCTAACGATCAGCATTCGCACTTACCGCCACTAGATCAACGAGGCAGTTTTATAGTTGTATGTTTTTCTAATTATCTGATTAGTACCATGACTGGATACAGTTTCATAATATGTACAGTAGGGGAATGAAAAGATTATTATATTAGATTATTATTATTATACACCTTAAGGTCTATTTTTGCCTGCACAATGCAAGAAACAAACTATTTTACCGACTACGTATTGCCAACATTATAGAAATGAAAATACACTTGTTGTGCCTCCCAAAGTTAAATCTCCAGTGTTCGTGGCAGGAGCAATGGAATTTATCTAGCAGGAAAAAAGGCAGCTTTTTCTATGCAGTTCAACCGACTATAAATCCGAAACCTTGGTTTTATAGTTATAAAAAAGTTTCCAAAACTGTAATATCTGTTCTGTGTAGAATTCGTTTAGGTTTTTGTTGTACTCCCGTCTTTTTGCATAAAATCCGTGTCCGCGACTCCTCCCTTTGCGAGTGCGGATTGGATGAGGGTACTTTAGAACACATATTTTTTGAATGCTCCAATAATGTTCCACCTCTCGATTTATACAGCCGTCTCCCTAAATTTAAGATTCCTCTTCCGATTAATTTCCCTTCTCTTCTAACACATTCCTCTCCCGAACTGCTTGTGGCGCTGGTGAACTTCATTCGCCACAATAATATAAAATTATAAATTAATCTAAATTGGTGTGGTATACCTGTATGTTTATTGTTATTTTGTGTTATAACAGTATTTATATATGTATCTCAATTTTTTTTTATGTTTGTGTCAGTCCTATACTAATCCAACAAGATATTCATGTTCAATAGATTCAATTTTTTTTTAAATTTCTTTTGTCTATGCCTACGGATGGTTTTTTTTTTTTTAATATGCTCATTTGCTTTCAGGGCACTTTGACATTGGCAGAATTGTCGACATCGGCATTGTTTGCCATTAATAAAAATAGAATAGAATAGAAGTATTTTTTGACAGGATATTAAAAATTATAATGGTGGCATGATGACAGACACTAGTAATGTCAATTTTTTTAATCATCGAATTGATTGATGTTCTTTTTTTTACAACAAAACTCCTTAAGTCAAATCAAAGACACTACTACATCATATGGAGGCAAAAGACAATTTTTTGATCTCTGCTACCAAATAATTAAACATAATTTTCCATGCATTGGTCTTTTCCATTCAACAGTTTGAAAAGGTAACATGTGCCCGCGCTGTGGGAAAAGAATGAATTTGAAAACTGACGAACCTATTTATTCCCTTACTGTACTTCGTCGCGTCGGTCGTTATTGATACATTAATTTACATTAACATGCAAATTTTGCTATGGTATCACATAACCATATAGTTAACTTTAGGGAAAGTCCCCGATTTATTAAATTATGAGGAATCAACTTACATTACAATGTGCAGCAATTTTTACTAGGAAATGGATACTAGGTTTTGCTAAGACAGCAGAATAAGTGGTGTCATTACATTATAAGGATTGGATTCAAGCTGGGCTAGAATACTGCAACCTGTGTGGTCTGACCTCGAATTCTTATCTTGATCATTTCGTGGCGATGGACTAGTGTCCACAATGGACGGCGTCTTAGGGTTGACCCACAGTAACAGGCCCGAGAAGGCGGCGCGCAGTGTACCGTGCGCGCTTCTCAGGAGGATGTGGGGCAAGATCCCACAGAAGAGAGGTCCACCAAGGGTTGGCGGACCGGGACCTGCCGGGGTTGCGGTGCATGCTTTTGCAAATCCCGCGACCCCGGTCATACGGTCAGGAGGAGGAACAAAGTTGGTTTTTAGCCGGTAAGAGTCCGGCAGACACCCTCGCCTTCCCCGGGCGAAGGACATCCATGAGGACATCCAACGATAAAAACAAGTGCCCAAAGTGGACGGCGTCTTAGGGACTGTTCACATCAAAATGGACGGGCAGACAAAACAAGTTCAATGTAAATATCCCAAAAAAAAACTTTTGAGTTAAACAGTTTTATCTTGCAGTACCCCTGCAGCATCAGGATTTAAAGATTGAGGACTGAAATAATTATAACGATTTATTGTCACAGGAACTGAATACGTGTGCGAAGTTTCAGGAGAATCGGTTAAGCAGAAGTAGTTGAAAAATCCGTCGCAAGATTTGAATCAAACAAAATAATATACCAAGTAAAGCTAATTAAAACCGTTTAGAAAATCAAAGATACGTTTAAGGGCCTGTGCACAGCACGTTTTTCAAACGCGCCGTTGACGCGCGTTAATGTGAAACTCCATAGTTAAAAAATGTGTGTATCGTTTTTTATGTATGGAGTTTGACGTAAACGAGCGTCGTCGGCGCGTTTAAAAAAACGTGCTGTGCACAGGCCCTTAAGCACAAGATTTCGACGGCCAGTATCGACAGTATGGTCACTCTTGGTTTACTGTTCTTTCTAACAGTAAACCAAGGCATGGCAAGCGAGGCATGGCGTTCTGTGTACGTACACAGAACGCCATGCCTCGCCAGCGCCAAGCTATAAATGTATATCGAAATATATAAGGTCCAACCAAAATACCTGGACAAACTTTTACACAGTGTTCAGTACGTCTACATAAATATAACTATGCAAAAAAACAGATCTAAGTGATATTTTTCTAAGCAAAAAATAATAACGTTTCAAGTTGCTTGTAAACATAAACAAAAATAAATAAAAATAATAATTGTCTAAGAATAAACTCATCCATTTTTTATGCATCGACCGTCTCCGGGGCGCGCGCTACTTCCGCGCCGTGTTTTACTTAACAGGCGAAGTGAAAAATGTAAAAAAAAAAAAATAATTAAATTAAAATTAATGATGAAAAACATTTCTTGGTTAGAAAAAAACAACACTTGGATCTCGTTTTTTTTGCATAGATATGTTTAGTTAAACGTACTGAACACTGTGTAAAAATTTGTCCGGGTATTTTGGTTAGACCTTATATAGTAAGCAGTAGTGATGAGCTGATGACCTGTTAAATATAGTTAATTTATTTTTTTAACATAGTTAAAATGAAGAGCTTCTGATGAAGTTGTGGCTCTGGAAGCACGAAAATCTGGAACTTCTATTGAAGTCCGTGGCGGTGAAAAGGTTAACATTGTTACGAGGGTAACCCGGATACATTGCTCCCGAGTGTTTATAACCGTGGTTACGGGATTCGCTATTGCACTCCCCGCAAACTTCTGCGTTCCCTAGAGCGAAAGATATCCATGAGGAATTGCTCACGAAAAAAATGGGTTTTAAAACCATATACATTTATCATATAACTTTCTATATTAACGCCCTTTCTACTACCATCTTAACCTTTTTACGCGATTTGTAGAATGACCTTATTAATTACGTCGTAAACTCACACTTCACTATCTCATTTCTAGATTATTAATAATCATAATAATTTGTTTACACAAATATATTGCTAACTTTACTTCAGAAGCGGCTTAACCTGCACAGATAACGCAACACATATTACGCTCTCATCTAAGTCACTGCAGTATCAATAAATAATTCCAAAATGTTTTTATTAAAATTATTTATTTTTCTGTTGCCAGTACTGCGTTGGAGTGCTTCTTGTGAGGTAAGTCCACTTCCTTCTTTACTTGTTGACACTTTGATTAGGCTAAGTTATTGGGTATTATTGTGGACTGTGTGGTCTGGGCTAAAAATAGGACACTCCACCCTTCCGTGGGAGTGGTTATAGGCTACTATGAGATCATTCAGTGAAGGAGTGGAGTGATACGGCTGCTTATCCATAAATGACTCTAAGCTGCGCGTCATAACTAGGCGGTCATGGTTATGGTCTTCTGATTTTCGTGTGGTTAGTGACTAACCTGGTGTCAGAGTTTATGCCGCCCATGGGCCTCTGCCGTCGAGAAATATCTCTCAGACATAATTATAAATTCCTCACGATGTTTTCTTTCGCCGTTTTTAAGCAAGCGATAAATATACGCACATGAATCCGAAAACTCAGAGGTGCGTGCCTTGTGTTCGAATTCGAGACCTATGACTTGGCAGGCCGACGGTCACACCACTAGGCTATCACTGCTACTGATATGGTTATGGTTGTCAGATTGTCTGATGTCGGATTTCCTTCTTCTTCATTTCTCGTGTGAGTCGTTTTTAAAATCGCCAATCATAATACTAATCCAAAATTCTAAGTTGCATCCCCATTTTTACAGCCAACAGACACAAAATTCCTAATTCAAAAATACGACGTCGATGTCAATGCATCCAGAATCCTGCAGAAGGATGACAGGAAACTGATGTTGAGCTGGACTGATGAGTACCAGATCAGGCGCCTGGACGTCACTATGAAGTACAGGTTGCAGATGATCAAGCATCAGGAGCATAGCTTGAAGAGCGATGGTAATGTAAAGGTAAGAGGTATGTTCTCATCATCTTCTTTACATTGTATAAAACAAAGTCGCTCCCGCTGTCTGTCTGTCCCTATGTATGCTTAGACCTTTAAAACTACGCAACGGATTTTGATGCGGTTTTTTTAATAGATAGAGTGATTCAAGAGGAAGGTTTATATGCCCCACAGACTACTGTGTAATTTACATTCCACCCGTGCGAAGCCAGGGCGGGTCGCTAGTTAGTATATACACTGTAACCGCCCGTTCACACAGCGGATCCGTCGGTACTGGATGTGTTGTTCACATCTGTACTGACGGATCAGTTAAACAAATGGCAGCTGCATTGCATCTGGCAGACAGGATATGATAAAAATAACGGATCCAGTATTTTTTACTGGATTTGGAATACTGCCGTGTATGTGCAATCACTCATACAACTACAGGCGCCATCACCAAAATAAAAACTGATCCGCTAAAAAGGGTCCTGTAAACAGTTTCTGTGTGAACTAGCTATTAGTAGATAGAAATGTTGATGACATATCTGGTGTAGAGGCTAAGCTATTGGCTTTCTCCGCTACAAGTTGTAGGTTCGACTCCCGCAATGACAAAAGCAAATAATTTGTATGGCCTACAGATAGATGTTCCAGGTCTGGGCGTTATTGGATGTAATATTTGTGTCTGTGAACACACCCGCGATACCTGGGCAGTTATTGGTGAGACTTGAAGAGTCTCCAATGGTTGGGGGCGAAGTAAAATATTTAGCCTAAGCTAATTACTAATACTCTAACATCATGACTACTAGCAACAACAGTACTAAGGGCGACTCCTAATCGGACTCGGACCTCGGCTTGGGCGTTACTGGTGGGAGGACTGGGACGGAGACAGCTTGATAAAGGCTGAATAATTAACGACCTACAGGAGGAAGTGTCAAAAAATAAAAATATATAGCTTAAAAAATAAAAGTTCTCTGTCACTAGCTTGAACAGTCACTTTGCCCTCAACATGCAAATAATCTGGTTTAACGGGTAGTTGCTGCCCTGTGGTATGTACTCAGTACCACCCCCAAACATGAGCTTATGTCCCTTAAGTTGCTTAGTGACTGCCCTCTCACACCGAAATCCTTACTGTCCTGCTCATGTCGTATCAACGGGAAGGAAGAGTATACTTAGTTGAGAATGACAGTCATGGTCTCCCGTGTTGATATGAGAACAGCTCGTACCGTGGTCAAAAGATTTGCCAGTCACCAAGGTTGGTAGCGGGGCTAGTGATGAAGTACTCTCACATATTACATGTTCGTTTCAGTGGGTGGACTGCTTATACATCCATAGAAAAGAAATCAGGCGCTCCATAAGATTCTACCATGACAATGAACACGAATGTTTGAGGTCAGCAATGTCTAAAGATGCTGAGAAGAAAGAAGATGTGGAGCAGTTGGAAAAGCAGGTGATTTCTATTATCTAACACACAATCTGAATACAATGACAATGTGACCAAAATTCTTTATAATTTTGAAAAGACTGGCTCTCACTTTAGTTATTTTTATAGATAATCAAATGGAGGAAGGGTTATAGATATTTGGCAAATCTTTGCAATGACGAAAACCCTGGCAATGAGAAGGTGGCTCAGCAGTGTTTGGTTGAATATGTAAGTATATTTGAAGAGCTACTAAGAATATTGCTTAATACCGTCATTAACGATGCTCTATACTTTACTTTTAATACTTGAAGACTATTATGGTGGATTTTGGGAGAGGTTAATATCCAATATTGTCCAGTAGGGGATCGCAGTTATACTTGACCTCCATCTCTATCCAAACCTTTGCGAATTATTGGCATGAAGGTCATTTAAATATTATGTTCCTTTAACTACCATAGGCAAATTACATTTTGTAATTAATACCAAAGGAAGGAAACAAAATTGATTCCTAAAATAACAATACCGAAGCTTAAAAATTACAAAGATCACTATAACGTGACCAAAGATTTATAAAATAAATTCATAGTTCGTGGTTCGATCCCCAGGTCGAGCTAAGTGTTAGTGGGTTTTAGCGGCCCGGAATTTGGATTTGTGCCTGGTGTAAGGCAATAGGCTCGCCCTCTATTACATGGGACTTAAACATAACGGCGAAATGAGGGTGTCACTATAACCTCTGCCCAACCCTTCGGGGAATATAGGCGTGATGTTATGTTATGTTCATAGTAAACCGTCGTGTTTCAGATGCAGAGTGATAAATACGATGAGGTCATTCAAAGGCTAATGCTTCTGAAACAGGGGGCTATGAGTGACCTCTATTCTTACTTCAACTCTTCTTTGATCGATCTAGAAGAATGCTTGAAGACTCAGCTATCCAGATATTTAGACAGAATCAGATCTATCATGGACACTTTGAATAAATGTTATAGTTTGAATACATAATCAAGAGTGTTTTATATTTCTGCTCATATCGTTTTTCAGTTTGTACCTGCATACTCTTCTTACATTTCCATTAGACTCAAGGCAGGGCACTCCAACTCTTCCCGTAGATGTCGTAAACAGGATTATGGAAAATGTCTAAGGCCCAAAACGTTGCAGCGATGCAGCATCGATGCTGATACAATCAAAGGATTGCCGATGCTTGAATAAACATGTCTAGGCCCTAACGAATTTTATCAGGTTGTGAGTATTAGTCTATCAACCTGATTTTCGTCTGCATCTGTACTTTCTAGCTTTTTCCCAACTATATTGGGGTCAGCTTCCAAGTGTAACCAGATACGGCTGAATACCAGTATTTTATACGGAGCGACTGTCATCAGACCTCCGCATCCCAGTTACTGGGCAATGCTGATATCGTGAGCTTAGAACAGTTGTCAGATTTTCGGACTTCTGAGTTCCTGTAACGACTGTTATAGATATTCATATGACACCCGGGAGCGACTGTTTAACGTGTTCTCCGGTTTTCGTCTGCATCTAAGCCACAGGATCTAACGCTACAGATTTTTTAATTTCATAATTTATTATTGGACAAAAGAGTGTCCCATGGCAGAAAGCTGTCTTAAAACACAGTATTCCGTGTGCGGAGACAAAGTAAGGTAAGTGTGTGGTCAATCTTAACTTCAAACATAACACAGTGTTAACAAACATAACATTACAACAGTGATAGCCTAGTAGTGTGACCGTCAAACTGCCAAGTCATAGGTCTCGAGTTCCAACCCAAGGCACCTCTGACTTTTCGGATTCATGAGCGTAGTGTATAATTATCACTTGCTAAAAAACGGTGAAGGAAAACATCGTGAAGAAACTGGCATGCCTGAGAGATATTTCTCGACGGCATGTGAAACCGAATCAGAGGTCCATGGGCGGCATAAACTCTGACACCAGGTTAGTCACTAACCACACGAAAAGAAGAAAACTTAAAACATCATTGCCATTACTTTTACGTTATTTATGCATGTTGCATCTTACAATTCGGACGATTGTAGTGATTTGTTTACCAGGCCCTTAGCTCTTCCTTATGGATGGAGGTAATAAAATCACACCAATGTTCGATATAAAATCTCTTTATTGCTCTTTCGTTATTAAATAATACTTGAAGGTATAAAAATATATATTTACATCTTGGTACTTAATTTATTGACTATTCATTTGTTTTAACATTTTGTATCTGAAATTATTTCATAAGATACTGTTGATAGCATTCATTCATTAAAGTCATTTATATGGAGATACATGTTCTGCTAGGAAGTACCTTTGAAACCAGGAAATCTTTATTTTATTGGCTAAAGATGCCGTTCATGAGTTTGTAAATAAACAAACAAACAAACGACACGACTGACCGTACGCGGGCCACAAGTTGCTTGAGACACAGTTGATCGCAATTTTTTCGTAGGTAGAGCTTTGCCTCATTAGTGCGTTGCGTTGCGTCGTCGCAGCGTCAACGCTGCGTCGTTTTCCATACATTTTAAATGACATGCCACATTAAAGCGTTGCGTCGTCACACGCGACGTTTCAACGGATCGGCGAACGAGAGACGAAGCGGGGGGAGGGTGATGCGCTGCGCTGTCGGAGCTCCGGTGCGACGACGGACGGTATTCCACTGCTAGAGGTGCGTGCGTCTTCCTCTTGCATTGCGACGTCGTGCGTCGTCGCAACGCAGGTGTGGCATACAATGCGTTGATCCGTTGTGATGACGCAACGCAACGCACTAATGAGGCATCGCCCTTACAGTAATAAGTTAAAAACAAATGGCGATCAATCGCGTTTTGAGCAACTCATGGTCAAATACTCAAACGATGGCCACAGCGGAGCGGCGCGGCGCGGGGCGAATCGGCAGCGGCCTTTGGCGTAGGTACGAATCGCCCCGCATCGCTCTCGCTCGTTTCGTGCGTGTCACTTCAGCATGCTATGCTTCAATTTACGTTGCCGCCGCGCCGCACCTCTCCGCTCTCATCATCGCTCGGCCGCCGCTAATTTCGTGCCCGCAGACTAAGACACGTGCTGTCACTGTCACTTTAAGGCGAAGTGACAGAGACGACATGAACTTAACGACATCTTAAAATCGAGTAGCATTTGAGTATTTGGCCATTACTGATGCGCGATCAGTCTTAATTCCTTTAGAAAAATGGATTCTGAAAAATATTAGACGGTAAATGAATGTAACTTCCGATATATCGATATTTCACTTTGTACCAACATTACAACAATTTATGAATGATTTGATATATAATTCCTGCGCGATAATTAAGTATTTTATTTACAAACGTTGTTGTATAATTTATAAGAAAATAATTGATTTAAATCACAATATTTGCGAAAATAACTATAACAATACAGGGTGTAAAAAAAACATGTAATTCCTTCAAATCTCGTGATGTACTGCTGATATAGATTAACTCTGCACAGCATACGTCTGGATTCATAAAAAAAAAATTACAAGAAGTAAACATGTGTGTTCTTAACGTGAGGCATTTTAGCGCCCCGAGTTAAATGACCGCGCGGCGCTCGTTAGCAGCGCAATATCATATGCAGAGTTAATTTATGTCAGCAGTACATCACGAGGTTTGAAGGAATTACAAGATTTCGTTTACACCCTGTATAGAGTTGACGCTAAAAATAGAACTGCGCCTGCGCCATTTATATGTACAGTACGATACAACTAAGAAGTCCCATCGGCTAACTTCGTAAAACCGATCACTTCCGAATTGAGTGCGACTTGAAGACCACGAATGTTTATTAGTACTGCAGTACAAAATGATCTTTACTCTGACGCAATAAGTGTGAGTGGCGCGAAAATGAGCGACTGCCATTGGTTATTCGATCAAGTTCGCCGATGCGACTTCTTAGGGCAATGCCTCATTAGTGCGTTGCGTCGTCGCAACGGATCAACGCATTGTATGCCACACTTGCGTTGCGTCGACGCACGACGTCGCAGCGCAAGAGGACGAAGCACGTCTCATTGCCCCTCTAGCAGTGGAACACTGTCCGTCGTCGCCCCGGAGCTCCGACAGCGCGGCGCATCTCCCTCCCCCCGCTTCGTCTCTCGTCCGCCGATCCATTGAAACGTCGCGTGCGACGACGTAACGCTTTAATGTGGCATGTCATTTAAAATATATGGAAAACGACGCAGCGTTGATGCTGCGACAACGCAACGAACTAATGAGGCAGAGCTCTTAGTTGTGTCTGTAACTGTACGTACCCACTTACCTACGAAAGTAGGTTTGAAAAGACAATTTATTAAAAAAAATATAATAAGCTCTGAATTGGTCCCTTACATCACTAATTATAACAGTAATAATAATGTCTTAAATAATATTGTAGTTTGTACAATATTTTGTAATTTACAGTATATTCATATGGCAGTACTATACTCAAGAACAGTTGAAAATAATTTAGATTACAAATCTAAGGTTAGTCTAAAGATTGGCTAAGATTTAATGAGATTCAAGACAAGATTCTAGTCACAATATTTAGAAAATATATTTTATATAGGTCTTTTTTACATACTACGGGGTGCATTCAAGTGTTTTTTTCTTTACGGAGCAAATAATCACAGGCCATTGATCATTTAGAATACTTTTAGAATTATTTTTCACACCTTTTCTGTTCCTTACGATCGCGGAAACAAATAGCAGTTTTTGAGTGTAAAATCAGAAATTCGGTACCCAAGATCAATGAACGACCCCCACTCCCTCCTTTACCAGCATTTTAATCAAACCAGATATAGCAAAAGAAAAGGAGATGCAATTACATAAAAATCTAGGAATGATAAAATTCATTTTACTCCGAAAAGAAAACCCTTGAAAATATTATTAAAATTTAAGTATTTTTATAAGGAATTTGTTACTAAAATAAACATAACTGGACGTTGTCAATGTATCACATAAGATTTGTAATTAAAATGGTAACAAAAATATAATTTATATTTTCTGACAGTCTTACATTGAATTAAGAGTTACTAATTTTGTAACATTCACTTTACTCTGTTTGTAATCATTGTAACATTTGTATGTTACACTGGGAGTAAATTTTACAACATTAGTAAATTTGTTCATAATAATTATTAATACATTGCCAACATGCACTAACTAGTTACCGTATATTTACACTTAACTTTATATTTATAAATCTGCCACCATTTTATGTTGACGTGTCTGTAACAAACATAATTATCTTATTATAACTATAATAAATTATTATAAAGTGAACGAGTTCAGGACTTCTGAAGTGAGTGTACTTACCATCAGAGTACTCCCAACCCTGAGGGTCTGGGTGGAGGCTCTGGTGTGTCAGGTGATGGCGGTTTGAACGTGCTGCCCTAAAACACAGACAAATATAATATCATTAGTCCGTTTCTACGCAGTGAAGTAGTACCATGGGGTGGAGCTACTCTAAATCCATCCCACCTAGAAGCACAATATTTCCTGGGGAAGCTACTATTGTGTGTCTGTCTCTCATGACGACATCTCATTCAGGTTTTCTCATAACCTGTAACCCAAGATGTGCCTGCACGACGCTGAGGCTGACTCGCGTTGATACATCTGGTCGTCAAGTAAGCGCTTAGGTGCCCCTAATCTCAAGGTTCTTTGAATTGATTTAATGTTCCAACCAGCAAGTTAAAAGAAGCTTGATCGAAAAGTGGACTCTAGCATCGGTCGTGAATAAAATTCTGAAGTTTGTAGATAAGGAAAAAAATATTACCTGGAACCCTAGGGCAGCTTCTAGCGGTGTGGGTGACTCGCCACCCAGCGTGGCGTAGTCACCAAACCTCTCGGTCGTCCGACTGCCCTGTATCGTTGCGTATGTGTTGTCCGTCTGTAAATACAATAATTTTATTTGAATGACATCTATCTCGTGTGGGACGGGCTAGCTAATTCTAACCACCTGCAACCGGGCACACCTACTTGTAGCCGGCTAAATCTAGATGTAACCGCACTACGGCTTTTAGGGCGACTTGGAGCAAAATTATACAAATCTCGATTTAATTAAATCTTGATTTTTTATTAAACTCGACTTAACTTAAATCTTATTAAGCATGTCTTGCACAGTCATATTTCACATTTGCTTTAAATAAACTAAGATTATGTCAATAATTCATTCGCCATTTATTATTTGCGTTCCGTTTTCAAATAACACTCAGTTATGCATAAAGAGAAAAAAGAATTTGATTTATCATTAATTTCAATGTAAGTCAGTCTATAAAATCGAGATTTAATAACTTTAAACCGACCTAGATGCCTGTTTAACTCTGACGTTTATTTAAATCGAAATTTAAGCGAAGTCGATGACATGCCAGTCTTTAAATTAAGTTTAAGCCTAAGTCGAGTTTAAATCAAAATTTAAGTAAAAGCTGCAAATCGCCCTTAGACGTAACATATTATATAATACGTACCGGTGCTGGTTCAGCTGGTGGCTGTTCGTTCTGGTCTCCGAACACGTTCATGGTGAGTTCCTGCTCCTCATACGGCCGAAGTTTGGTCTCCAGCCATAATGGGTTCTCAGTCGTGGACAGTTCTTCTAAAATACGCCGGCGAGCAAGACTGTCACCTTTGCTTGATTGCAGTGAAGGTGGTGGTATTACCCTGCAGATTTCAAAAGGTGCTGGATTAAATCATAACTCTTTGAAGTTCTAAGTGCTTCTAGCACCCGGTACCAGTGAAATAGGCTGGCAAAAGTGAGCATTGAAGGACGCGGAAAGGTTGGGGTTGTTGCGTCTCAAGGACGCTTTGTGGATCCAAATAAAAAACTTGGGAAGAATTCAGACCCTTATAATTTAAATTTAAAGCGTTACAGTTGGTACTTGTATCTAGTTATAATTTGAAGGTGGAATCGACCTCTCTAGACGAGGGTTCAAAATGGAAAAAAAAGGTTGACATGTAATGGCAGCTATATAATATTAACAAAACAATGAAGTACGATAGCAAGGTCTGGCTAGATTGGGCATTGCCCTTAAAATAGTTGTAGGCGCACACAGGGGTTAAGTGCAGAGGTTAGTAGATACCACTTGTATGAAATTTACTTACCAGTGTTTAAGACATGCGCACACGACTATGAAGGTGACGATGCCCGTGAATAACACGATGAGTAACGCTATCAACGCTGCTAATGCTGGGTCAAAGCTGTCTGGCGCTGGAATAAGGAACACAATAAGTAAGGAATATTTTGATAATGTACAGTAGGGAAATGAAAAGGGTCGTCCGTTTTTAAATTCATTCCTTTTTTTCATATAGCGGACACTTGTTGCCTTTTCAAACTGTTGAACGGAACAGACCACGAGTAATTATGTTAAATAATTTGGTAGTAAAGATCAAAATTATATGACGTAGTAGTGCCATGAATAATGTGTTTGATTTGATTTACGGAGTTATGTTGTAAAAACCACGACATCAATCAAATCTATAATAAAATAAATTGACATTACTAGTGTCTGTCACCATGTCATCATTATAATTTAATATCCTGTCAAAAATACTTGCATTTTCATTTCTATAATGTTGGCAATACGTAGTCATTAAAACAGTCCGTTTCTTGCACTGTGCAAGCAAAAATATACCTTAAGGTGCATACATTTTTCATTCTTCTACTGTACATACTTCTCTCTGTTAGGTATTACCGCTACTTTAGTAAGGTAAAGTTACTGACAGTTTGGTACCTAATGACATATTTGTTACTGTTATCCTAAACTTCGTTATAGTTTTCTTCTAAATACATATTCCAAAGAATCGGATTTGATATAGAACTAAACTTTAATATTACAAAAAAGAAAAGTTTTCTAAGCGACTCGGTGCTGGTGTGTACAATAATAGTTCTGGTAGAATCTATTTTACCTTTAGAAGTAGCGCTGGCGGCAATCAGGGTCTCCACTCCGTACTCCTGGTATATATCCTTGAGCTCATCGTATTTGGAGTCAATAGTCTCTAGAACCTTCTCAACTGGTAACACCTGGTATGTGGTCGGGTCTACTGCGTGGAGGTGGATCTCGCACCTAGTATGAAAGAACAGATTGTTTTAGTATGAAAATTCAATAGGAAGATATTCATCAATGCACGTGACTACGATGTGAAGTTCCATAACAACCACCTTCTTCGAACGACAATCTGCACGCCATGCATGAGCTGATCAACAAAGCTGTGACGGATTGCTGGGTAACCAATGAACTCTTCAGCCTCAATATCCCAAGCGATTGACGGAAAACTGTGTCTACAGTGAGAAATCTCGCGCTGCGTTCACTAACCCATGACGATGACGGGCAAAACCTTCGACAACTTACCAATCATCATACCGCCTATCAGCTTGTACCAGCGGCAGTCTCCGTCCCGGCACGAGCAGCGCGTTGGCTGCGGCAGCCAGGCGACGCTGCACTCCCGAGACTGCCGCGCTGCAGCTTCGGGACACTACCATTCGGATGAGGGAGGAACGGTCGATTATCCATACCTGGGGAAACAAAAGATATTGGAGTTAAAGTACAAGACATTCATCTATACTAATATTATCTATCTATACTAATATTATAAAGAGGAAAGATTTGTAATTTTGCATTTTTGTATGTAACGAATAAACTTAAAAACTACTGGACCGATTTCAAAAATTCTTCTGCCGTTAGAAAGCTACATTATCACTGAGTAACATAGGCTGCGGGTGGAGCCGTGAGGACACAGCTAGTTAGAAATAAATATGGCAACAGAGGATGCCTGAAGCAGCTTTTATAGACATTTGAATGCCAGCTGAAGCACTAATGGAGGTATAACTGGAATGTAGAAGATTATTAGGACAACTTAGTACTTACGTAATAGCAGTCGCAGCCTAGCGGTTGAACACTTGCCTTCCATGCAGGAGGGTTTTTTGTTCAATACCGGCCCGTACCTCTGACTTTTCGAATTCATGTGCGGATCAGAATTTGATTATCACTGGCGTTAACGGTGAAGGAAACCATCATGAGGAAACCTGCACACCTGAGAGGGCTCCATAAAGTTCTCGATGGTGTGTGTAGTCCGCCAACTCGCACCAGGTCAGGGTGGTGGACTTAGGCCTAAAACCCTTCTCATTCTGAGAAGAGGCCCGTGCCCAGCAGTGGGACAGTAATGGGCTAATTATGTTATGTACTTACGTATACTTGTGCCTTGGCTTGTCTGTGTGGCGGCGCGAGCTCCTGCGCAATGATGTCCAGCACGAATCGATCCTGATTGTATTCTGCCATGTAATGGGCTGTCATCAGTACACCTGGAGATGAGACCATAGGAAATTTTAATAATGTTCTTAAAACTTCCTCGTTGGTGTGATGGCAAGCGTGATTGCTGATCATGAGGTCCTGGGTTCGATCCCCAGGTCGGGCAGTGTTATTGTGTTTTTCCGTGTGTAACTCCTCAGTAGCAGCCCGGAATTTGGATTTGTGCTCGGTCGATGGCAAAAGACTCGCCCCCTATTGCACGGGACTTAAACATAATGGCGATATGAGGGTGTCACTATACACCTTTGCCCAACCCTTTGGGGAATACAGGCGTGATGTTATGCTATGTGCCCTTTTCATGTGTGAGTTCATTGCTATTTCGGATTTCGTATTCTTACCATCCTGGCTGATGTTGAAGGGTGAAGGCACAACGCTTCCACTGGACTGCGAGGCTCCAAACTTGTACAAGTTAGAGGCAGCCACCATGTACACCAAAGTACCGTTCTCGTCAAGATCCGGGTCTTCAGCTACCACTGAGATTACTGGTTCGTTGACTCGCGCTGTGTGTTTTATGCCTGTAGAACATAAAATATTACAGAATATAGGAGAAGTTATAGTCCAGCAGAGAATTGCGCTTTTTGGGTCTGTACACAAAACTGCGATGCGACGTCGCATCGTAGAAATATAGCATATCGCAAGAACTTACGAATTGATTCGCGTAATTGGTTTTTCCTATATCTTCTTATCAGTAACAGCAGTGGGCAAATTTTTTTACGAAAATTTATTCTACCTAGTATAAAAAACGTTCAATACGGTTGACGATCCTCGAGGGATTGGTCACTCGAACCTTGAAAGGAAGACGCCTTGCCGCACGAAATCGCATCGCAGCAATTTTCGTCGCAGTTTTCTGCGTTGGGAATTCGCATCGCGTCGATTCGCAGTTTTTTGTACAAGCCCTTTATTGTTTTGATTTATTCAATTGTATCAATCTAAAGATAAACCAAAAAAAATTCTGTTCATGCCATCAGTTTATAATTTTTATTTATTTATCTTAGCGACTAAAATAATATGCGCCAACGAGGCGCAAAGTAATGACGAGCAGGTTAGACTATTCCACGCGCGAGCTGAGCGAGCGAAACGAACATACTATAACAAGAATCGACGAGCACCGCGTCTTCGTATAAATGTGTCGTTGTTTCCTTCATACATAGCTCCTAAAACACACACAGTTGTCAAACAGACTGGCCATTAGCTCACCTGCATAGTACACTTTATGCTGGAACTTCGGTTCGTTATCGTTTTCGTCCAGGACCCTAACTCTCACTCCTGTGACGCTAGGGTCTTGTCCGTCAGTTGCGTTGTCCACTGAGTTCAAAATTGCAGCAGCATGTTCAAGAATAGGGTTGTTGCTGGCGTAGACCGTGAAGGAGTATTCCGATTGGTTTTCTCTGCAAAAAAAATGGTTGAAGATTAGGTATGTTGTTGATAAGGTAGGTACTCTTGGAACGAGTGAAATATAATCAAGTTAAATTACCTGTCGATCAAGGATTTACTTAGAATTTTAATAAAAAAATGTTACTACCTATAAAATGAGAAAGGTATAAATTTTAATATATTCCTTACCTGTCAAAGCTGATGTTAGCTCTGATGATGCCTTGTGTCCTGTCTACTGTGAAGGCACCTTCCTGATTACCCTCCAAGACATGATAGTACACCTTGCCGTTTTCGCCAGAATCTTTGTCAGTCGCCTTTACTGTACCTATACATTTTGATAAGATTAGAACACAAATCGGATCAAATGTTATTTTTGAACAGTATTGCAAAAAGTCATTGTTCTAATCTAAAAGACGACACGTTTGGTGCAGTGGCTGAGCGAATGTTATCTGCGCTACGGGTCGTGGGTTCGATATCCACACGGATCAAATATTAGTATGTCCTACAAATAGCAGTTCCGGGTCTGGGCGTTTCTGTATGTGAAGATTTGTGTATATTAACTACCAACGATCAAGGAGAAATCGTAGTGTGGGGCAAAGCTTTTATTAAAAAAAAAACGAAAAAATAATACGAAGAAATCTTAGGATCTTTCGCATATAAAATCAAACACCATCAGAACCAGATCTTACCAATAATAACTCCCGGCAGCAAGTTCTCCTTGATGGTGAACTGGTGTAAAGGAGAAGAGAAGCGCGGCGCGTTGTCATCATCATCAGCTAATACCACTGTTAGTAGACGAAGGCTCTCAAATTGTGCTGGAGTGCCGTTGTCTACTGCTGCTATTACTAGCTGGAAGAATAAGAAAGAACTGTAGTGGCCTCATATGAGATTTGCTCAAGCCGGGAAAGACTAACGTTCGTTCACACGGCAAAATCCCGTTTTTGGCAGTTACGGTTTTTTGCATGATCCCGTGTAGTGGCGGATATTTTTCAATACTAATGTTCACACTGGCATCCTGTTTGCGGTATCCAGTAGAAAGCTGATCCCGTCTAATTTTGCAATTCGGTTTTGACACTGCGAACTGAACTGAAGTTTATAAACGTCTGCAAGGTCTATCATGCAAGAAACAGGATGCAAATTATTGTGTGTGAACACACCAGTCAGTTTTGCGAGATCCAGTTAAAACCCGAATCCGCATAATTGGACGCCCGTTTGAACGGGCCGTAAGTAGATTCAAGATATAAGTAGGAAGAAGCAAGGTGTGATGTCCTTTCAATGGGAAATGAAGATATTTTAGCTAGGTGGGTTAATCTTTGCGGATCGAAGCTGATTATTATGGCCTTGCATAGTACACTATTATGGAAAATGGCCGTGGTTAGCACCACCATAAGATAAACTAAATAAAAAGTATCTTAACTTTGGACGAAATTTTAAGTTTTTGTATGTAACATTTAAGACTATGTTCAGCTGGTTTCAAACTTACCTGATATTCAGCTTTATGTTCTCTATCCAAGAACGTTTTAGTTCTTAGCTCTCCTGTATCCTTATCCAGGCTGAACTCCTGCGTCTCTCCCACGTTTTGGTTGTCCACTTTCAAAAAGTATGATACGCGGCCATTCTCTCCGCTGTCTTCATCGGTAGCTTTTATTGTCATGATTAAGTAGTCGGCTTGGGCGGCATTCTGTGAATGAAGGTGGTTATAAGTTTTTGATGGTGTAAAAGCTAGATTTCGATTCAAATGGCAACACTAGTGATTTCGGAGATTCCACGTAGCCTTCGGCAAAGAATACGCCACTCCCTCTCTATTAGTGGATCTGAAAAGAAACCAAGAGATTACGAGGAAGATGGGCATCATTACCAATCTGTTTGCCAATAGTGATGAAGTCCCATGTTTAGTAGTATATGTCCAGGTTCTCCATACCTCTGGTATTTCCAGCTGCCTCTGTTCAGGCGGCGGCTGCGTGAACACTGGACTGTGTCTGTTAACGCTTAGTACGGTGATGTCGACCCTGGCCACGTCGGTGTGAGGACCTTGTCCGGCCTCGTCTTGCGCGGTCACGGTGAGGTGGTAGGAGGTGTTGCCGGTTACTGGCTTAGCTGGGTAGATGATGCCGTTAGTTGGGTCTACGGAGAATACACCTTAAAGGGAAAGAAATAAAATTCATTAGAGTAAGATAGATGAGCAATACAATTCCTAGATTTATTTGAACAAACACCTTGGAGGGAAAGAGAGGTTACGTGTTATTCGAACACACCATACATTTGTAAGGCTACTGTGTTCCACTAAGATGCAATTCGATAATAAGCAATGGGCTACAATTTCTTTTGTTTTATTTATGGTAAATTAATATAAGTTTTAGTTAAAGAAAATATCATGAATCGATCGTCATATCAGACAGGTTATAGAGAAAAAAACTATAAAGATCCAGTAAAGATGGTTGTTAGCTTCATTTTGACGGTTCAAGATCAACTCCTTACCAGGCTCGCTTTGCTCCACAATCTTGTATTCGATCTTTCCGTTGACCCCTTCATCTTTATCATCAGCCAACACTTGCAGGATAGCAGCTGGAGGGTTCAGCTGCAGGTTCTCAGCTATCGTACTCTTGTAAACTTTCTGACTGAAGATCGGCGGGTGGTCGTTTATGTCTAGGACTTTTATGTGAACCTGGGAAAAGAGGTGATAGGCTTTGTCAATGGCAAATCAATAATTAACCACTTTTAATATATTGCTGGATGCTTCCCAATATAATAAGCCTTAGCGAAGAGGTGGCGTACTACACACACCATCGGGAAGTTTTTGGAACTCTCAGGTGTGAAGGTTTCCTCACGATGTTTTCCTTTACCATGAACGCAAGTGATGATCAATTTCTGATCCACACATGAATTCACCAAGTTGGAGATGAGGGTCATGATCAAACTTAAACCCTCCAAAGTGGAAGGCAATGTTTAACCACTATAAGGCTATCATTGCTTTTTATGCATCCAGAGTCGTAATATGAAACCGGAGAAACTAGCTAAGCAGACGTAGTCTGCTTGTAGTTCCCGGCTTTTCCAAGTGGCCTACACCGGAGAGAATAATTTACTACATCACATTCAATGACTGGCCTTGAAGGCAGCTGGAAGCACCACCCTATACGCCAGCCAAAGGAGATTTGATATTGACAATACCATAGATCAATTAAGACCGTCTCTATTATGCCGCGTTTACATTAGGTCGGGTAGGCCGTTTTCGGCTGCAACCGTATTTGGTCAACGACTAGTGTAAACAGGTATTCGGTTGGGCGTATTCGGTCTCAGCCCGTACTCTGTCACCAACTAGTGTAAACAGATATTCAGTTGAAACCCTAAGAGTATAGTATAACCGTATAAAACCGTAAGTGATTGCCGAATTCGGTGAACCAACCGAATAATGTAAATAACCCAATTTGGTTAACCGATCCGGTTCAACCGAAAGCGGTCGCCGTATACAACGGCCGACCTAATGTAAACGCGTTAGTCAGTCCTAGCGGTTGGAGATGTTCTGCAGTTGATATTAACGATAAATGATTAAGAAGATGATATACGTGATGAATAAAGTACGTTTTTAGGGTTCCGTACCCAAAGGGTAAAACGGGACCCTATTACTAAGACTCCGCTGTCTGTCCGTCCGTCCGTCCGTCACCAGGCTGTATCTCATGAACCGTGATAGTTAGACAGTTGAAATTTTCACAGATGATGTATTTCTGTTGCCGCTATACAACAAATACTAAAAAACAGAATAAAATAAATATTTAAGGGGGCTCCCATACAACAAACGTGATATTTTTGCAGTTTTTATAGATAATGATACGGAACCCTTCGTGCGCGAGTCCGACTAGACTTGTTTTAACAAATTTTGTGTTTCAGAATATT
Source organism: Amphipyra berbera (assembly GCA_910594945.2). NCBI lineage: Eukaryota > Metazoa > Arthropoda > Insecta > Lepidoptera > Noctuidae > Amphipyra > Amphipyra berbera. Next base: position 13,436,623 of record OU343128.1, on the reverse strand, counting down.
ACTCACCGGCACACTGCTACTTCTTTTTAAATGCGCAGGCGCGTCGTCACTCGCGATGGCTCTCAGCCATATATCCCCGGCCACTTCCCGGTCGATTACTGCACCTTCAGCAACGGAGATGACGCCGGTGATCGGGTCGATGGTGAACAGTGGTGATGAGTCGCCGGATAGGCTATAGCTGACCTCACCATATTCGTCTGGGAATAATTATTAAGATTTGTTAAATAGTGGTTTAGAAAAAAAAATGTGAAGGTTGGTTTATTGAGGGCTCATCGCTCGACCTACAGCAGAGGAATTTTCGTATTGGTATTTATTTTTTCTCTTGTAGGTTTGCGATGAGATCTGGGGACGCTCGTTCCAGGACTTCCAGGTAAAACACTGATATTTGCAATCGCACTTCAATTAAAAGCTTAACTATGAAAATAATTGTAAAAAGATCCGTTCGAACTGGTTATAAGACTAGTCTCTTACGATAGGCATCTTGAACTTAAAACCATCACCTACATCATCTTTTGGAGATTTTAAGCAAGACTTAGTTAATCCATACCTTCATCCTTATCCACAGCAGTAACAGTCAGCACACTGGTGCCAGCAGGCGAGTGCTCAGGGACAGCGGCATCGTAAGCACTGGCGGCAAACACTGGCTCCTCATCGTTAGCATTGAGTATCCTCACGGTAACGCCGGCTGCCGTGCTTAACTGGGGCACGCCGGAGTCGTATGCGATGAGGGTGAAGTTGATGCTGTGGAGTTTCTCGTAGTCTATGCGCTGAGAGGTTTTTACTACACCTGGGGTACGAAAAAAAATTATGAGATAGATTCCGCGCCACAGCTTAACGAGTATTCCCAAGGAGGGTTGATGTCAGGCAGGCGGCCGGTCATAAAACAATAAGCCAAAACCTCTAACAACACGGATTTACGAAATACATGTTGTGCCGACCCCACCTAGTGTGGGATAAGGGCAGGGAAATGTTGTTGAGCCAGCGCCACGAAAGAAGTCTCTTGAGCGGTATGTTGGCACCAATGATTGTTCATTGATTCGGGTACTTTTAAAATGAAAAATCAGTGGTGCCCACATAGCGCTCAAGAAAATTCTTTCGTGGTGCGGCTTCTAATAGAGATTTACAACAAAAATATATATACAAGGTTAGTCGGAAAGGGGGTACTAAGCCGCGGGCCACTTAATGTATCACTGATGATTGTTTTAAAGAAAGTGCAAAAATTTCAAAATTCGATTAAAAAAAAAACGTGCAAAATGATTTATATTTTAGTTTTTTCAAAATTCTTCCTACCTGCTTAAGTTACGAATTCAAAAAATGGAGCTTCTAATCCGTGACTCCAAATATGACCTAAAATGTAAAAACAGCTGAGGATAGATAGAATTTAGTGTATTTTTTATGAAATATTTGAACAGCTATTTCTCTTAAACTAATAAGTTTTGGGGAAAGTTGTAGAACAAAAGTTATCCATTATTATGGGTACCTACTTTAACACCCTTTCGGTTTAGTACCGCCTTTCCGACTAAACTTGTATATGCCGTTTAACATGATCAAAAATTAATTTAATGGTGAATTTGTTCTACTGTCTAGAACTGCATCACCATCAATGCCACCTGCACCGATTCCAAGTGGAAGGCCACGTTCAGCACCTGGACACCACTCTTGACGATGGCCTCCCACATACATGTTAGGAAGATATAGCGTACCAGTAATATTATCAACGGTGAAGTAAGGATTGGGTGGATGTATCACAATGGCTGCCACCGGCGTCTCTTTGTCAGTGGCGGTGTAAGTGTTGAGTACGGTGCCTATAGGCTGCTCCTCCACCATGGTCTCCAGGTACGAGGGTTGAGAGAAGACGGGAGCGTGACGGTTCACGTCCACTATTGTGATTATTAGTTCACCTGGAAAGATAATAATAGGTATAATGTATAAGATGAGTAATGTAATAGAGAGAGAAGTATCTCGGTACCAACGCGAATTTTAAAAATCTGGGATTAGATTATCACAGAATGATATTTCAAATGCTATTTCTATTCTTGAAATACCTTTGAGAAGACATATATTATTTAACATAACATAATCACACCTGTATTCCCCGAAGGGTTGGGCAGAGGTGTATAGTAAAACCCACATTTCGCCGTTATGTTTAAGTCCCATTTAATAGGGGGCGAGCCTATTACCATCAACAGTCACAAATTCAAACTCCGGGCTGCTACTGAGGAATTCCACACGGAAAAACCCAATAACACTTTGCCCGACCTGGGAATTGAACCCAGGACCTTACGATCGCAGTCATGCTTGCCACCACTAGACCAACGAGGCAGACATAATATTATTTATAAAAATTTAATCAAGGTGAAAATCGCTTGGTTATTTTATAAGAAAAAGCAACTCTTGGAGATCAGCCTCAGAACCTCAGTGATCACCTACTCTTAGTCAAACCACCCGTGGCCTAATAATCTCCATTACAACTTACCATCAGCCTGTTGCAACGTGGGTGCAGATGCATCAGTAACTCTGACAGGCAAGGTCAACACTGCTGCACGGCTCCTGTCCAACTTCTGAGATACCACCACGGTACCGTTAGGCTGGACTGCAAACCAAGAGCCGAAGATGCCTTCATCTGATACCTGTAGGAAGAGATTTGAGGTTTTATCTATGTAGGAGTAAAATTCTCTATCTATACTCGGACCATTAATTCGATGCAGTAACTTGACAGTTAGAGGGATACCAGTTTTTGACAAAAAAAAGGTAGTGAGGTGAAAAAAAGAATGAATGAAATCGAATGAACTTAATAATGTACTTATATGCATACAGTTTATTGAATATTATAATTTGAGGATCAAAACACGATATATCGTATATATATAATATCATATGTATATTGGCGCCTTAGTCTAGAATAGAAATTAATAAGTTAATTTATTGATTTATTTCAAGTGTTTAAAGCTTACGTAAAAAAAACCTTAACAATAAACACTAATATATTACGTAAACATCACCAAGCACAATAAATTTGGGAATTCGGCTTTGTATTAAATCATCTTATACCAACACATATATAAATACTCGTTAATTATTTCATTTTATTATTATTAACATAAATACAGAGAGTATTTATGTTCCTCCTCCTTTTTATTCTTATATTGCAAACGAATTTGTAGATTTGTTTAAATTGAACTATTTTTCGTATTCGTTCTTTTCGTAAAATCGCTCACTACCCCAACACTATTTGTTTTAGTATGGTATCATTATTTTGCTTTGAACTGTCAAGTTACTGCATCGAATTAATGGTCAGATATTAGTGTCAGATCTGGAATGATTCAGGTTCAGTCTGTGATCTCATAAATACGTTATAAAAACGAAATTTGTTTAAGGAACATTGTAATAAGGTATGATATGGTATTAAAAAGATTTAAAAAAATGTTGGAGCCCGTGTCTATTTAAATTGATGACAATTGTATTGGATGCGTTTATACAACTTTTTTGAACGATCTAAGAATAAAACTGATTTCGGAGACAGATCAACGAGGTGTTAAGCAAATCCCATTTGTAACTAGAGTGCGCGCAAGATAACTCTGCGCGCGGCCAAAATCGGAACTAATCATGTTCCGCCATAAGTTGCCGTTTTATTAACTTTGTCACTAGATCTACCTGATTTTAGGAATAAAAGAAAATATAATAATAAAGATTATAATAGACCTCATCAGACGATAATAATCATACTGCATTCTTATACACTCACGGCACATTTATAACCTTAGTTCTTTTCCTTTGCAAATTACGTAAAAATACTAATTAATTTAATTGATAGGTAGTAAATTTAAACGTACATAACTTAGCTCAATTAAAATATAATAAACCACAAGAGGGCTGCCCAATTTTAATACTCACGAATATATTACTTTTCCTTGAAAAGTAGGACTTTGAATTTTTGCGATCATGGCAACATTTAGCACGCCCTCCGTCGCGCGCAAACTTATCTTGCGCGCACTCTAGTGGTCAGATTTGTGATGTCATGGGACCTAAAATTAACCATCATCCGATACTGTGGCAGGACAATAGACCATCGACGAGAGTGATCGCTATATAAAAAAGTATGAATACTGCAACACTCACCTCCTTCCCATTCTTATCCACCGCTCTGATGACTCTATCCCCCATCTCATAGACGAGTTGTCCGTTATCCGTAATGTCGGGGTCTACGGCTATCAGGTTGTGTACCAGCGAGCCAAGCTCTGCGTCTGCTGACACCTCGGCGCGCTGGATGGCAGGCGTGAAGTATGGCTTCTTGTCATTCACGTTTATTACGTGGACTGTAAGCTCGGTGGTGCCGGTTAGGCTGGGTATACCTGGGGAAAAGGAGATGTTTATTTATCACACAACAGTAACGTGTTGGTCATATCAAAATGCTTGGCAGACTAGTTGCTGACAAAACTATGATTTAATCTAGGATACTCTAACACCCATATTCTAAGACGTTCCTCCAAAACTCACTCGACTCGACTCCACCTCGACTCAGTCTTTCTCAATACCATCGGTAATTATAGTTGACATAAACGTCCTCGACTCGAGATTTTTCCTCAGTCGAAGTAAGGAATCATCTGTCAAACTCAAGGTACCTTGGAGCCTACCTTAAGGAAGGAAGTGTCAAAGTTCGTATGTAACAAAAATGAATTTTGAAGACTTTATCGAATATGCTCACGATAATCCTTACAACTATTTATCGCGGCGTTATTTGCGCGATGCAGATAATTCAAATTATGACGTAATGACTCCGTCGAGGAACCTCAAAGTTCACTCGAAATTGCGACTAAGAATACAATTTTGAAGGTGTTTTCGAGGCCGCCCTGAGTCGAGTATGAGTCGAGTAAGTTTTGGAGGAACGTCTTAGAATATGGGTCTAAGACTTTATATAATATGGAAACCCGGGGGAGGACAAGTGATAATAAGGTGGACAACCAGACGTAGGGGAGATATAGGAGTTCAGCCTGTACAGGACATACAGGAGAGCCGAGAGCTGAAACGTTTCTGGATAGAGAACACAAGGCTGAATACCAGGTTAGTTGGAGACCAGCTAAACGTAGCCTTAAATGTGTAAGCACACAAACAGTTAATATTTCGTCCAAATTCCACTCCATCTATTTGATATAAATCCTTAACTGCCCAACGTCACTCCGAAGACGACAGAGTAGACCAAAGAGATCACTAGGTTAAATTCTTTGTTAAATATACTAGGTACCGAATCGATAAACATTCCTTGATATCTGAAGTGTGACTGCGGAAGGCCCAAAACTGTAGGCTAGATATTTCAATCACCACACATAAGAGACTACAATATGACAGTTACAGCTAGTTCACATAGAAACTGTTTACAGGACCCGTTTTAGCGGATCCGTTTTTATTTTGGTGATGGCGCCTGTAGTTGTATGAGCGAGTTCACATAGACGACAGTATTCTGAATCCAGTAAAAATACTGGATCCGTTAATTTTATAGTATCCTGCCTGCCAGATGCGACGCAGCTGCCATTTGTTTAACTGATCAGTCGGTACAGATGTGAACAACACATCCAGTACCGATGGATCCGTTAAAACGGATCTGCTCGCTGTGTGAACGGGCTCTTAGGATGCAGTGGTTTGAGCAACATAGTTGAGAATCAGTTAGCAAGATGCCACCGGGTCTGGTTAATGCAAAGATGCAGTATTACTCACCCAGGTCAGTAGCTACAATCTGTATTCTATACGTGTTCCTCTTGTCGTAGTCCAGTTTGGAGGAGACAGTGACGACGCCCGTGTCGTTGTGTATTGCGAACGAATCTAATGCTCCCTTCTGGATCCAGTACTTGAGTTCGGAGTTGATGCCGCTGTCCAGGTCTGTTGCACGAACTGCTGCTACTTCCGTGCCTGAGGAATGGAGGAAAAATAAATTGAAAATCCCATTTTTTTATCGTATTATTATTTTCTGCCCACAGTGGGCAAAACTCGTCACTGAGTGGAGCCCACACAACGTCAGCCGACGTCGCGGCAGGCACAGAAGGAGATGGCGGGACGAACTATACACTTATTGGAAGGACTGGCCGCAGAAAACCTTCAACCGAGAGAAGTGGAAGGAGGGTAGAGAAGCTATTGCCTTGCAGTAGGATGATCATTGCGGAATATATTAAATTACTAGCTGCCCGGACAGACTTCTTTCTGTCAAAAGTTATTAGCTATATAAAAGTGTTGTTTTTACTATTTTCCACGCAATTTTATGTTTTTTCTCTCCATAAAAACCTTCCTTGTGCCCTAAGGAATATATAAAAAAAAAATAGCCGAAATGGTCGAGCAGTTCTCAAGTTTTGCGCTTAGCAACACATTTGGCGATCCATTTTTATTTATATAGATTATTATTTTCTATTTAAATTATGTGGAATAATCCAAGATATTGTAAACGTATAATGATAAATAAAAATGGAAATTATTTTGCAATGGGTTAGGTAACTGTTTCTTTTTATCTTGTCTAAGGTCTAGACTTACCTATAGGTGCATCTTCAGTTATATCAGCGTCATACTTATCAGTGTCGAAAACAGGCGCATGATTGTTCACGTCGCGTACTGCTATCTCGACTTTGCATGTTGCGTTGTGGACACCATCTGTTGCCTACAAAATGCAAGAAGTAAATTCTATTACGTACAAACATAACATGACGCCTGTATTCCCTGAAGGGTTCGGCAGAGGTGTATAGTAACACCCTCATTTAGCCGTTATGTTTAAGTCCCATGTAACAGGGGGCGAATCTATTGCCATCAACCGAGCATAAATCCAAACTTTGGTCTGCTACTGAGAAATTCCACACAGAAAAACCCAATAATAATTTGCCCGACCTGGGGATAGAACCTAGGTCCTCACGAGACCAACGAGCCAGTTATGGCAAGGATGCAGTATGCAGCACTGCTCAAGCGGTCGATGAGTCAACATTCCTGAGGATGCCCCGTGGAGGAGCGAAACACGTGTCGCATCGGATTGGGTTGTTTGTTGCATTATATTAATCGCACCTTCTGCATTTGCATATATTAGCGGGCGGGAGGGCGGTACTGCATACTGCATCCAAGCTTGATCTTCTGTTTGGCGGAATTAACACTAAATATTGTTATTGTATATTTGTATGTCATGGATATCCGCAAAGTACTTAACGCTTGATTCCATTATTTAATTCGTTCGTATTAACGTTGGATTTTGATGGCAAAATATGATTTTTTTGCCAGAGGATATCATACATTTGAATATCCAGAAATCGACTGGGTAGATTTTTGTTAGGTAACTTACAAGCACAGTCAACAGAATCTTATTGCTATCTTCAGGTGGGGTTACTCCACCGGTGTCTGGTCGAACCGATATCTTGCCGTTGAGGGGATCGATCCAGAACGGGTGAGTCAAGGGTTCGATGATCGAGTAGCGAATGTCTGAGGTTGCGTCTACGTCGCGTGCTTGGACCTGAGAGGAAAATGTGAAAAATTATTAATACTCGGAGTAGTTTAACATCAAATATGTTATGATACGGAAGTTAAAGCAGACAACTATAATTTATAAAGAATTATACTAAATACATAAAACATAATCAGCCCATTACTGTCTCACTGCTGGGCACGGGCCTCTTCTCAGAATGAGAAGAATTTAAGCCTTAGTCCACCACGCTGGCCTGGTGAGAGTTGGCAGACTACATACACCATCGAGAACATTATGGAGCCCTATTAGGTGTTCAGGTTTCCTCACGATATTTTTCCGTCACCGTTAACGCAAGTGATAATCAAATTCTGACCATACATGAATTCGAAAAGTCAGAGGTACGGGCAGGGATCTCAGACCCTCCTTCATGGAAAGCAAGCGTTTACCCGCTAGGCTATCACTGTTTACCAATGATACTACAAGTTTTGAAAAGTCCTGGTATCTCAAGTAATGTTCTCCTCATCGCTCGGTACTTTCTGCGGTCATATCGATTATTTCTACATACCTGCAGTTCTGGTTCAAATTTAACAGCATCCTCGTCAATGGACGCTTTGTAGACTGGTGTGTTGAACACTGGCGGGTTATCGTTAGAGTCTGTCAGTGATATCTGGAGGGAGACCACTGTCATCTGTCCAGCACCATCGTCATCTGTAGCCTGAGAAAGTTTAAATAAGTTATCAGTAAAACTAATGGCCTTGAACTGATCTGATCTTGTTTGGTTACCAGTTCTGTTGAAGTGTTAGGAGCTTACAGAGGAAGTATACAACTGAGACTTCTCCAAATACTACAACTGGTTTACATCAGTTACGTCACAATAGGTTCAGTTGAAAACTAGCGTCAGGCACTAGTGGTCTGACATTTATGCTGAACTGAACCTATTTGGCGCAGCCGCTAGACACACAGCTACTTTATTTTTTATTTTTTTCTCTCTTATGAATTTTGTTTCCGAGTCTGACTGCTTTCCAAATAAATGTCTTTCTTTCTTTTTTAACTACTACTACTGCTGCACTAACATCACTATCAGAGTCAGAGTATACCTTATACTGCAAGAAATAGTCCTTTCTACTCTCATAGTCCAGACATGGTGCTTGTCCAGGCGTGGGGCAGGGCGCGACGGTGATGACTCCGCTGCGGTTGTCCACGCGGAACAGTTCCGCTCCGTTGCCTGATAGGTGGTAGACGATGCCTTCAGTGCCAAATCTGTATAAAAAAGAGGCTTTATTCAAATGGAAGAAGAGGGTCCCAGAATTGTCTTTCTAGTATTCTTTGAAACGGATATTTTACATAACCCAACCAGAGCGGATTACCGATAATTACCCAGAAAATTAAGGTTTACTTGCAAATCTTGCAATTAGGCTGAACAGTGGTTATATACTCTCGCAAAGGCGACGCTGCTGCTGTTAGCGACTTACTTATGATTATAGGGTTGGGCAGAGGTGTATAGTAACACTCTCATTTCGTCGTTATGTTTAAGTCCCATGTAATAGGGGGCGAGCTTACTGCCATAAACTGGGCACAACTCTGAGCTCCAAGCTGCTGCTGAGGAATTTCAAACGGAAAAACCCAATAACACTTTGCCCGACTTGGGGATTGAACCCAGGACCTTATGAAACAGTTAAATCTGATGGCGGCAAAATGAGGGCGTTATTATACACCTCTGCCTAACCTTTCGGGAAATATAGGCGTGATGATGTTATGTTGGTTATATTGCACCAGTGTTTCATCACAGCATAAGCTAGCCAGCAGCTGATGTAAACATCTTGTAGACCCTGCATTCTTGATGCTCCTTACCTTCCAGTATCCCTGTCAGTAGCCTTGACACTTGCGACCCTGGCACCAGCAGGTGCACTTTCAGCAACTGTCGCAGAATAAGGCTCGTCTGCAAACTGGGGCGCGTTGTCATTCACGTCGGTTAGAGATATCGTAACGCTGGCCTTGGAGGAGAGGCGAGGGGATGTGTGGAGTTCTTCGGCTATCACCTGAGAATTACATGGTCCCTATGTGAGTTACATGCAGAAAATAATCTAATCCATGACCGAATCGAACTCGGTGGATTTGAACACAATAGATGGATTCTGCGGTAGAGTGTTGCGACGAATATGTGCCTACCCAGCATAGTTCCTTTCCAGTGTGACAAATTTATCTCATCTTATTGCTGTTCTTATGATATAATGATTATGATGTTATCGAAGTGTTGTAAAGTATAGGTAGACTTTTGGGACTCCCAAAGTATACCTATAGATAGTGCCATCCATGAAGACGCGCCCCACTCTTCGTCTAAATCGCGTGTTCTCTCTCGCTCTTCATCTTAGAGGGAGAGAGAACACGCGATTTAGACGAAGAGTGGAGCGCGTCTTTGTGGATGGCAGTATCTGTACTCTAGTTTCACGCTAAGTTTTGCAGATCACTGTAACGCGGAAACACACTAAACTTACCTCTAATATAAACTTCCTCTGGTTAGGGTCTTCGTAATCTAAGCTTGAGTTGAGCCTCAACGTCACGGATGCACTGCCAGTAGCAGTGGAAGGTTCCACAATGAACGCGCCCATTTCGTCTGATAGACGCAGTGTGAACACTGAGTTTAGACCCTGGAAGAAAGACAGTTTTATTTAAAGTAGGATAGGATCAAAGAAGTCTGCTAGGCTCGAAACTGACCAGATCCATGGTACAAAGTGTTATGCCGCATTTTGGTAAGGGCCTATATCGAGCAGTGAACTGGGACAACCTGAGTCGATGATGATAGATTCATCATCTTCCTGCCCTGGTCCCAAGTTACTTGGGGTCGGCGCAATATGTTTTTCTCTTCCACTCTTCCCTGTCAGCCGTCTCATTATCATTTACTCCCTTATCTTTCATATCCTCCCTCACACAATCCATCCATCTTTTCTTAGGTCTCCCTCTCCCCCTCCATCCATCAACATTCATATTCATCACTCTCTTAGTCACATGTGTTTCATCCCTCCTCAGCACATGCCCATACCAAGACAAACGCTTTCCTTTCAACTTTTCTGTCACTGGTGCCACTTTCAAACTTCCTCTAATATACTTATTTCTTACTTTATCCATTCGCGTCACTCCACACATCCATCTCAACATTCTCATCTCCGCTACGTGTAATCTTCTTTCATCCGTCTTCTTCACGGCCCAACACTCTGATCCGTACAGCACGACAGGTCTTATAATGGATTTGTAGATTTTGCCCTTCAGCTTGAGGGGCATCCGTTGGTCACAAGTTGTCCCTGTGACCTGTCGCCATTTCATCCAACCTGAGTTGATCCGATGCGTAACGTCTCGGTCAATTTCACCATCCCCTTGGACGAGTGACCCAAGGTACCGGAAGTCGGAGCAGACTGGTAAGGATATACCAGCGAGAGTAATAGGCATAGGACTGGAGAGACCGCCGAAATCGCAAAACATATACTGCGTTTTGCTTCTGCTCATTATCATCGATGATGATAGATTAAGTTAGAAATATCTTGCTAACAAAGCCACTTACCACATCAGTATCAGTGACGACCATATCCAAGTTTGGCAGGGGGGTTCCAATTGGCAGACTCTCGGGTATCTCCACGCTGTATTCACGACGGTTGAAGCGCGGTGGTTCGTCGTTCACATCTTTGATGGTGATGGTGACTGTGGCCAGGGTTGAAGTCAGGTCCGATATTAGGGGAGCACCATTCACTATTTCTGTTGCCTGTGGAGAAGGGAGGTGAAGTTTGAGTATGTTGAGACAGAGATCCCTGGATGGCTAACAGGAGTTCTGGTCACTGCCAAAGCAGTTTCTGATAGCATGAACATTCATTAAACTAAAACAGATGAAAGTCAAGTTAAAAACTTTCACAACCTACTCAAGACGATGCGTCCATAACACAGATCCAAAATAAATTATTTGATTTGTAGGTACTTACTCTAACGGTAAGGTTGAGTGGTGAAGATGGATCAGCTAATGCTTCTCTGTCTAATGGTTTCGCTGTCCTCAGTTCTCCCGTGCGACTGTCCAGCAGAAAGAAATCCAGAGGATCTGAAATCACAATTTCAATTTGAATAGAATGAAAATACATTGCATGGAACATCACATTTGGTATGTATAAAGGTTCTAAGATGAGACCTGTGACGTATAAATTTTTTTGCAAATCATTTGTTTCATTGATTCATTTGAACGTAGGTTTTATTCACAACGAAGAATTATAAGTATTCTAGGACCTAGTTTTTTATTACCGAACCATAGGTTAGGTAAGATTCTATCCTGCCGGGCTTGTGGTGCATGCATTTGCGAATCCCGCGACCCCGGGCCAACGATCAGGAGAATGAATAGCGTGGGGTTTTAGCCGGTAAGAGTCCGGCATGACGCTTCGCCTTCCCTGGGCAAGAGATTCCAGGAGGATTTTCACACCATAAAAAACCTAGGATTCTTAGAGAGCGGCACTTACTAGTAACTAGTTCCAACACAACACTCCGAGGCTGTGCTCTGTCAGCGTCTCTGGCCTTCACTGTGAGCGCCAGCGTACCGACAGGAGCATCCTCTGCTAAGGCTCCACTGAGAGCCCCGCTGAACACCGGTGGAGAGTTCTGTACGTCGACCACCTTGATCTCCACGTGTGCTGTCGAGTTGAGGCTACCGTCCTGATAAATAAAGACAAGTTTATAATCAATTTAATATATTTTGGAATATTTAAGCGTAGAAGCTCGTGGCTAATTAACAACCGCGCGGATCATACGATTTGCGCGGTTAAGCTGCGCTAACAGTCGTCAGTTTGTCGATGGGTGACCATTCATTACACATCGAGACCCCTCCGTGCCTCGGAGAGCACGTTAAGCAGTCGGTCCCGGATGTCATACGAATACCTATGACAGTTACGGGAAGTCAGAAGCCCGAAAATCTGACAACCGGTCTTACCTTAGGATATCGGCATTGCCCTGTAATTAGGTTATGGAGGTCTGATGGCAGTCGCTCCGTGTAAAATACTGGTATTAAGCCACATCTGATTAGACTGGAAGCTGACCCCAACATAGTTGGAAAAAGGCTAGGCAGAACAATCTTTAAACGTAAATAATTGATTCTGGAAATAAGTCTAAAGAGGTGAATACTAATAAATGTCACTCGGTCACTTACTGTAGCATACAGCTGGTACTGGTAGAACTGTCTCTCGTTGTAGTTGAGCGGCTTCCTCAACACCAGTGCACCGCTGTACTGGTGGGCTGATGAGTTAAGAGCCACCACTTCAAAAGTCTCGCACGCTTCGGGCCACTGAAAGCAAATTAGAACAAAATTTTGTAAATAAATTAGAAAGAGGTGGCAAGGTGACCTGGACGAGTACCGCGAGGGCTGGTTTGAGGTGGCCCAGGAAGAGAATACATGGAAGAAATTAGGCGAGGCTTTTGCTCAGCAGTGGGACAGTATAGGCAGACATAAAAAAGAAAAAACTTTATGATGGGAAAATAATGGATTCCTGTTGTTGTTGATATCGTAAGGTACCAATCAGGGGCATAGATATTTTTGGAGAACTTCTCCCACGTATCCCTTATTCTATTAGGTTTTATAAATAAATAACATTTACCTGTTCGTTCGGCACACAGCCGACCTCGAGGCTATCTCCCACAGAGTCCATGTCTTCCACCTGGATGTTCTCCAGGATTGTTTTCCCCACTTCTTCATCTTCTGGCACGTCTACTTCGTAAGGACTCTGGAATTTTCAATTAAAAATTAAAATCTCAGGTACTCATGGATATTTTTATTAACTACTGTTGTTCAACGTACAGAATAACCATACAAGACAGGATCTGATATCCAATATGTGAGTCCAACCTTGGGGAAGGGGAATCTGGACAGCAGTTCAACCTTTGACCCTGTTCCCCCGCTCTGATCTTCGTCAATCCACTAGTCAAGCATGATAAATGAATTCTTACATTTTTAAATATCGGTGGGTTATCGTTCTCGTCGAGCACGATGACGGTGACCGGTTGTGACTGCACCAAGTTCTGCACCTTGTCGGGGTCTTCATCTTCTATTGAGACTAGGAACTTTATCGTGTCTTCCACCTGGAATAACATGATGGTGATTAGTTTTTAATTTATATTATTTGAGGTGGAGAACCTGCTCTTTCAGACAGGATCTTTCATGATCAGCAAAACGAAGAAAAACTAGTATCGACGTGACTTTGAACCCAGGTTCCAACTATATTGGAACTCGATACACGAATAATCTAAAGAGTTGGATACTAAGGGAACGTACCCATACTACGTGACCCATTTTTTACTATTTTTTAGCCCCCTCCCCGCTCGGTGACCACCCTTAGTATATGACCAAGTGCTCCTGCGACCAAGTGTGGTATTTTGAAGACCCCCCTCCCCCCTGAACGGGTCATGTAGTATGAGTACGTTCCCTAAGGTACCTATGGCACACCCTGAGCAGTCAGCCCCGCTACCATCTTTGCTGATAGACTAATCTTTTCACTACAGCAGGAATTATTCTCGTAGACCTCGTAACGACACCAAAGAGAGAGAGAGAGAGACATAGAAAGAGAGAGAGATCAGAAGAATACATTTCACGCGAAGAAACCAGAATAAAAATCTGTAAACGTTTTCGTATATTCTAATACTAGAATTAAACTTGCGACCCTGAGAGCAGAATGCACTCATTCAGACGCCACATACCGCGGCATTTATTTTATAATTCTTGCATAATAAAATTCTTAAATAATTTTAATTGTTATAATAATTGCTTTATTATTATGTAAAATTAATGACTGAGAACAGCCTTGAGATGTCGAGTCTTGGACGAAACGCTATATTAACTACGTTAGTAACGACAAGTTTAAAAAAACGTTTCCCCACACTAGGATTTCTCCTGTATCGTGGGTGCGTTTACAGACACAAATCTTCACACGCAGAAACATCCATACCCGGAACAACTATCTGTAGGCCATATAAATATTTGTTCCGTGCGGGAATCGAATCCACGACCCGTAGCGCAGAAGCCGATAGCTCAGCCACTGCACCAAACGTGTCGTCAAATGTAGAACTGCGTCGTTGGTCTAGTGGTGGCAAGCGTGACTGTTGATCCTGATGATGCTGATCCTAGGTTCGATCCCCAGGTCGAGCAAAGTGTTATGTTTCTTACAATTTATATTCGGCCAGCCTAAAATTCCAGCGCATACTACATAGCTAAGTAGCTTTCGAGAATCATGAAGCAATAGTGTGGTTGCGGTTGGCTACATACCTCTCTGTCCAGTGGTCGGTCCAACGTGACGTCACCAGTGTCTGGGTTTACGGAGAACTTGTCCGTACCCACTAAGCTGTATTTTATCTGAAAATTTACAAAGGAATTATTATTTTTATGTATTTTCAATCAGTTTTGGATGTGGAAAACGAATAGAAACGCGCAAGGATTTTATATGAAGATTGGAATAGAAAAAGCTCGCGTTGCCTTCCATTCAAAATGAGTGTGTGTGAGACCAATGGCTTTTGGCCACTCACAAGTATATTTAGAAAAGAGCCCAAAAACCCTGCCTCGTTGATCTAGTGGTAGCAAACGCGACTGCTGATCATGAGGTCCTGGGATGAATCCCCAGGTCGAGCAAAGTGTTATTGATTTTTTCCATGAGGAATTCCTCAGTAGCAGCCCGGAGTTTGCATTTGTGCCCGGGTCTTACTATACACCTCTGCCCAACCCTACGGGGAATACAAGCGTGATATTATGTCATGAGCCCAAAAATGTATCAGTATCTATTCCTAGTACGAGTTTGGATATTACCTAAACAGCAATAACTTTCATTAGCTCGTTAAACTGAATAATATATTTGTCTCTTTTTCTTGTGGTTGTGTAAGAGAGATAGAGATTAGCAACCTCACGACACAACATAACATCACGCCTGTATTTCCCGAAGAGTAAGGCAGAGGTGTGCAGTAACACCCTCATTTCGCCGTTATGTATAAGTGTAATAGGGGGCGAGCCTATAGAGACTTTCTTTTTCGATGGAAAATCCTCATGGATGTCCCTCGCCCGAGGAAGGCGAGGGGGTCTGCCGGACTCTTACCGGCTAAAAACCAACGGTGTTCCTCCTCTTGACCGTTCGGCCGGGGTCGCGAGATTCGTAAAAGCATGCACCGCAACTAGCCTATCGAGCCTCACGATACTACTAAAATAACAATTGCCGTTTTCGTATTTTACCAACACGGACTAGGAGTACAGAGCTCCAATGTTATCGACATAATAAAACTTACCGGTAATCCTTCAGGGTCAACTCCTTGTAGTTTGTAGACCATTGTACCAACAGGCGTGCTTTCTGACAACGCCAAGTTGTTCATGTCCTGGGTGAACACTGGCAGCATGTTTGTGGACCCTGGAACACACATCATTTTATGTAAGTAACGATTAACATCAATCCTCCTTCCCAAGGAGTGTTGATGTCAGGCAGGCGGCCGGTCATAAAACAATAAGCCAAAACCTGGTGGGATAACGGCAGGAAGAAGAATAAGAGTATGTAAGTAACGAACAATTACTATAACTAGAGTTTATCGTTCTGCCTAGCCTTTTCCCAACTTTACTGAGGTCTGCTTACAGTCAAACCAGATGCGGCTGAATACTAGTATCGTACATGGAGCGACTGCCACCAGACATCCGCAACCCAGTTACAGGGCAATACCGATATCCTAAGGTTAAACCGGTTGTCAGACTTTCGGGCTTCTGACTCCCCGTAACGAATGTCATAGGTATTTGTATGATATTCGGGGCTGACTGTTTAACGTGCTTACTGAGGCACGGAGGGGTCTGGATGGTAACGAACGGTCACCCATCCACGGAACACCATCCGTATGATCCGCGCGGTTGGTATTTAGCCATGAGCTACATTTATAACTAGAGTTTATGTAAGAAAATATTCATTAATTTCACTTTGTTCCTAAGTTCCGCGTGACTTTGACGTCTTCGCGTCCGGTTCGAACATTTCATCTCTTATTCAGCGCTTACATAATTGCGACCCTGAATGAACATATTAGGGTCAAAATAAATTAATAAATTTAAATAATTCTGTTTTTTTTATATACACACATCCAACTAAGTATAAAAATATAGTTCCTACATAAATAAACCTATACAAAAAGCGGACTTAGGAGTCGCAGTACTTCTCCACATCACTGAGATCTGGGAGTGTGTCCCGAAGACTGGCAGTGTTTAAACGTTGAATGGCAAAGCTAATTCCTTGGCCAAATAACAAGGAAGCTCGCATCCAGAATTCCATCACTATTTCGATGGACATCCATTACAGTAGCCCGCCCGGCATGGTTTAGGATCCTCCCTTTTCGTTGGAGGAACACCATACCTCGTGCCTCCACAATCGTTTCGTTATACATCGGGGCCCCTCCGTGCCTCGGAGAGCACGATAAACAGTCGGTCCCGGATATCATACGAATACCTATGACAGTCGTTACGGGTAGTCAGAACCCCGAAAGTCTAACCACTGGTCTAACCCTAGGATATCGGCATTACCCAGGAACTAGGTTGCGGAGGTCTGATAGCAGTCGCTCCGTGTGAAATACTGATATTCAGCCGCATCTGGTTAGACTGGAAGCAGACCCCAACAAAGTTGGGAAAAGGCTAGGCAGAACATCCATAATTACGTGAGCGAGAATTGAATACAAGAACGACCGGACGAAAATGGTCAAAGATACAAAACGAGTACTCAAAAATCGACACAGCAGTAAAGAAAGGCACTTTCGCCCCAAAAACCTATATTACACAATCACCAATTACACACATTAGCAGTTAAAATCTATATACGACGGAACCAGTATATCTTAGATCCTACTCCACGGCGCTGCTTGCGAAGATAACAAGCAAGAATACATCGTATTTAGTACATTTGAATTAGTTCTTTACTTCGCCACCGGCCAGTTTATACTGGGTGGTCTAAAATCTATACACGGCGAGAAAGAACCGATGTTATGCCTGATAATTGTGTTAATCAGTGTACCGGTTTCAATAACAGTGTTATTGTTTTAAATCTACTGCTGAAGTGTAGAGTGCTAGAGTGGTATGTGTGGCTACTTATCAGTTATAGTTTTAAACTATAACTTGAACAATACCTTTCTATTATAAATATTTGTAAGTGCGATGATCTCTGTAGGTATATTGGAATAGGTGGGTAGGTAACGTTGAGTTCACATCTACGGTCGTGCCAAATACACAGCCATTTTGTTTGCAGATCAGGCAATGTACTCGTAACAGCTAGTTCACACAGAAACTGTTCACGAGATCCGTTTTAACGGATCCGTTTTTATTTTGGTGATGGCGCCTGTAGTTGTATGAGCGAGTTCACATACACGACAGTATTCCTTATCCAGTAAAAAATACTGGATCTGTTATTTTTATCGTATCCTGCCTGCCAGATACGACACAGCTGCCATTTGTTTAACTGATCCGTCGGTACAGATTTGAACAACACATCCAGTACCGATGGATCCATTAAAATGGATCCGCTGTGTGAACGCACGGTAACATCTTGCGGTAGTCGCTGTAAAGCGAACTAAAGCCTCGGAAAAAATCTAAAAAAAAAAAAACACATTGCGCTGTGAATGATCTCCATACAAAACACATACGCATTCGTAGATATATCAACACCCTAAATTGAAAGAACTAACATGTCGGGAGATTAAACCTTACTGATTGGTCCAGATGCGAAAATGGGTCATCAGCAGACACAGTTTCACCTTATCAGCACAAAAAATGTGCTAAAAGAACAAAGAGGATCGACGTAAATGCGGAAGTCGTATATCCGGCAGTAGACTGCGCTAGGATGTTATGAAAGAGAACGCAGTAATTTTTTTTCTATTCAACTTTTTGTAGATGTTCTTGCGGACCGTTTCTACGTAACCGGGCAGTTATTGGCGAGACCTGAAGGGTCTCCAACTAATGGGGACGAGAGTAAAATACTTAACCTAAGCTAACTACTACTACTAACATCATGACTACTAGCAACAACAGCACTAAGGGCGACCCCTAATGGGACTCAGACCTCGGCTTAGGGCGTTGCTGGCAGGAGGACAGCTTGATGAGAGCTGAATTATTGGTGTAAATGCAGAATAAAAAAAACAATTCATGTTTATATTCCCAGGATCAAGTAATTGCCATATGCAAGGTATAATAATATGCTACGCCAGGCACTCTTCCCATGACAGCTAGGTCACGTGATTGGCCCAAGATTACGTCATACCTGTGGTGTACCGGTGGCAAGCTTTGATACAACCTGATACTGTCTATGTTATTCATGATTATATTACCTGAAGCAAAACAAAGAGCCGTCCATATGATGACGTAGTTCCATCTTGTCTCCATCTTTGGTTATCTGCAACAACAAAAAGGCTTCATGAGGTCATGGTCAATTATTTAGCAATAAGCAAAAGAAGTTTAAAGAATAAGTGAGATTGTTTTATTAACATTTTGAACAGGTCTGAATATTTCGTTGAATCATTTCATCGATAATATGGACGTACAAAAAGGATTGATGACATGGTATCAATCCAATCTTTGGTATTTCTGCAAATCTCAAAGGGAACTAACGTCTCTCCAACCACATCTGCACGACAGAAGGTTCTTCTTCTTTTCGTAGGAGGTCATAATTATCGTATAACAAAATGCAACGGACTCAGCCATATTTTCAAGTTAGGATTAATTACACCTTTAAGCATTGCGTTTGGGACGACAGAGTGAGATAGTGCTATATGACAGCTAGTGCTAAAAAGAGAGCAAACGTCACGCTATCGCCTTTCAGTGTCATCACCAAAATATAATCAATTAATTAATAATTGCTTTAAGCGATAAGACCGCCATTTGTACTGTTAATTATGTGTATTCCTTGTTTTATTTCTTTTAGTGTGCAATAAAGTATACCTATCTATCTATAATCTACCTTGTACTTCGCCCTTAATTCGTGGCCCAACACTGATATTTTTCTGTTGAGAGTGTCAGTATATATGTCATCAGCCATCCAGTTTAATGAGCTATTTAGTTTATCGCTTACACACTTATCTAATCTGTGCCCTTTTAATATGCATGAATGATTTTATACAAATAGATTTTAATACAACTTTGAACGAGTATAAGTAATTAGATAACGAACGTCATTGAGGTCCGATAACGGGTCATGAATGGGAACCATTTAACTAGGTGACTCATTGATAATACTACACAAATCATAATTATAATTATACATAATCGATCAGATGTGAGAAATATCGGGTGTAAAAATACCCTTAACAAAGCCGACAGCCACGTATTCTTCCCATCATTACGAAGATTTTTTGGTATTGGGCCATACCTGGGAACCGACTGGTTATGGAGATATTGAAGGTCAAAGTCACCATATTTTTGAAAGTTTTTCACGAAAACTAAGTTTAAATGTTATTACTAAACATTCTTCTATATAAACATTATCAACATTTTCGAAATGTAGGCACAGACAGCTGCGCGCACGCTTACATTGCGCGCTACAATTAAAAGCTGTTTTTTAATACCAAAAAACAAAAGTCGTTTCCCAACAATTATTTTTGCTGTATGTTACTTAGTTTGATGTACAGTATGCGTAGACTTCGGCTTCATTATGGGCATTTTTACACCCAGTATATTTCCCGTCCCGTCCACAAAGGATGCATTCTGTCGCCCACATGATATCGCAACAATGTTTGTAAACGCCAATTGTGTCCTAAAACGTGTTGTGCGACATGTATCGTAACTTGAGCCTAGTGTGGATGAGCCATAGGGTCCAAATTAGTTTTTTCTTTGTTGCGGGAATCAAATCTGAATTCTTTTTACACGCTTTATATTCACTTGTAACTAACAATGTAAAAAAATCTTGGAAGTCAATTTTAACCTACTTCTAATTGTCGTATCGAAATGAAACTTTGTGTGTATATGTAGTTTGGATGACAATACTATAATTTGGTATCTTGGAGCTGATCTGATGATGGAGTCAGGAGGAGTGGAACTCTTTAGTGGCTACTAGTAAACCCCTTGAGTTTCGGGTCATATGATTCGTTTTGATGAGTCCAATAGATTGCACTTGAGGTTCTGGGTCTGATGATGGAGCCAGGAGGTGGATAGTAGAATTATTCATTGGCTACTAGTTTTATAATTTTAAGTCTGTGATATAAACATGTTTTTTAGTTTTTAACAATATGTTTTTAATTTCCTACATCTATCTACAATTTTTGTGTCATTGATAGCAATTATATAGTCAAGCTTATTTGTTCCATTACAACCTTGTTTCAATTAAAGTCATCTACCTTGGATGACCTTGCCAGTAATCGAGACCTCTTGGGATTAAGTGGCGAGGGAGCGCAATCGCTCATTCATAGACATTTAATGCTCTGAATACCTTTGTTGCTGATAGCTAGCTGACACTCGCGGCTTCTCTCCCGTCATTGCATGGTATATCGATAAAAGGCCTTGTCTTTTTCGGGTTTCAGGCATACACATAAAATGTGCCAAGTTTCATCAGAATTGTTTTAGTCGTGAAGAAGTAACCAATAGACAGACAAGAGTCATTTTTAACCGACTTCCAAAAAAGGAGGAGGTTCTCAATTCGGCTGTTTTTTATGTTTGTTACCTTACTACCACCTCATTTATAAATCGATCGAAAGACGCTGCTCGTTACTTAATGTGATTAAGTAACGAGCAGCGTCTTTAGTAGGTCCAATCATGTTTTAATTAAAGCCACTAAAATGAAAAAAATAAAAACCATTTTAACAAAAATATTTTACTTTTGCTTTTATAATTCTTGTCTGGATGTAGTATGTTAATATTTGTGAGCTGTGATTGCTTAGCGGTAAATCACTTGCCTTCCATACAGGATACAGAAGAAGGATCTGATTTCCAAACCAGCCCGCACATCTGACTTTTCGAATTCATGTGCGGATCAAAATTTAATTATCACTTGCGTTAACGGTGAAGGAAAAACATCGTGAGGAACGTGCACACCTGAGAGGGCTCCATAAAGTTCTCAACGGTGTGTGTGTAGTCCGCCAACCCGCACCAGACTAACGTGGTGGACTAAGCCTCTTCTCGCTCTGAGAAGAGGCTCATGCCTAGCAGTGGGACAGTAATGGGCTGATTATGTAATTTTTATGAATAGGATGTTAGCATTCCAGGGGTCCTGAGTTAAGTTAACAATGATCATATACTTTCACTGCCACTCATTATTACTTTAAGTATCAAATAACACTTACGTGGATTAACAATGAACAAAGTACAATGACCTCCCACTGTTTTGGTTCAACTTAGTACTGGCAAGCCATATTTGAAAATAATCATGTCTTTCAAAACTTAAAGAGACGGATGTTATGGATATCTATATAGCAATAGATTTCTTCTTCTTTTCGTGTGGTTAGTGACTAACCTGGTGTCAGAGTTTATGCCGCCCATGGGCCTCTGACTTGGCTTCACATGCCGTCGAGAAATATCTCTCAGGCATGCCGATTTCCTCACAATGTTTTCCTTTTTTGAGCAAATGATAATTATACAATACGCACATGAATCCGAAAAGTCAGAGGTGCGTGCCTTGGGTTCGGACTCAAGACCTATGACTTGGCAGTCCGACGGTCACACCAGTAGGCTATCACTGCTGTTAAGCAATAGACTGTATGATGATGATAGCATTGATGTCAGGGGTCGTGGGTTTCAAATCAAAGGTTTGAAGACTTATTTCTGCAGAGTACAGTTGAACTTTTCAGAAATAAATCTCTCTCTCTTTCTCTCTGTCTTGTCTAGTCTGTACAGTTACACAGTGGTACTAACATCCGTATACACAAACATTACTAGCTGGTCTCGCAGTGTTGCCGATCGATAGCAGTACGATAGTCTATCGATAGTTCAACGATAGTATGACTATCGATTATACTGTCGATACTATCGGTAGTATCGATACTATCGATAGCTAAGAAGGCGGCAATAGTACTGTCAGAATGCAATACTATCGATATTATCGATACTATCGATAGTATCAAAGATCTGAAAAGCAATACTATCGATAGTATCGAAATACAAGCCACTATCGATTCTGTATAACTGTCAATAGTATCAATACTATCAATAATATTGATACTATCGATAGTATCGACACGATTGATAGTATTATCTTTAGGAGCTTCGATAGTATCGATATTATCGATACTATTGATGCATGTCAATAGTATTGACGTGAACCATGCTATCGATAGTATCGATACCATCGATAGTGTTAGCCATCGGTACCATCCGTAGTGGATTTTCAATTTAAACTATCGATAGTGAAACTATCGATTGTTCGGCAACGCAGTGCGTTCGGGAACACTGTGAGGCTCACAGAGTTCTCGAACGCACTGCGTTGAAGACGGCTCTGTGATTCTCGCAACATAAAGGCGGCCAAATCCCAGACCTGTATTCAATGCAGTGCGTTCGAGCACACTGTGAGGTCTTCTGGTAATGTTTGTGCATTGGATGTTTGTATTGTCAGCATTTGTAGCAAAACATAAACAACAGCTCATACGAATCTACTGCTAAATGTGGACCTCCCGATAGATTGATAATGAACGGTCTTAAAGAAACACACTCTCAAACATATGCAAGGTTAGTCGGAAAGGGGGTACTAAACCGAAAGGGTGTTAAAGCACCCATAATTGTAGATAACTTTTGTTCTACAACTTTCTCCAAAAGTCATTAGTTTAGACGCTAAATTCTATCTATCCTCAGCTACGATCAGCTGTATTCACACTTTAGGTCATATTCGGGGTCACGAATAAGAAGCTCCATTTTCTGAATTCGTAACTAAAGCAGGGATGAAGAATAAAAAAAAAAAAATAAGTTTCAGGGTCTTTTTATATCGAATTTTGTATTTTGACAATTTCTTTAAAACAATCATCAGTGATACATATAACCTTGTATACATACATAAACTCACGCCTTTTTCCCATGAGGGTCACAGAAACTATAAAACGCCACATGCTACAATCCTTACATACTCCTTTCGTTTCGTCCACATTCATACATCTAGTCATACACGCACGCCAGTTGAGAGTACTACGCACCTGTCCTTTGTGAAGAACATACCAATAGCATCGATGTATATCCTTCTAGAGCGTCCTCTACCAACATTTCCACTGACATCCGTCTTATAAATTCCTTTGTTAATCGCCGTTCACTCATTCTCTCAACATGACCAAACCACAAATTCCTTTCCTTTTGATCTTGCATCTACGTACATAATCTCTTCGTGACTTTTTGGAAGAGACTCCCTCTAGCCTATTCTCTAATTGCCATCGAAATTTTGGCATTCCAAAAATACCTACCCTAACACATTTTTTTCAACACCAGCGAAATCCTTCCCGAGTTATAACCGTTCACCACATGGCCCATATGCACCCAATTAACTACTGCATATCCTACAAATACTATGATGCACTTCATCCTTGCTTCCTAAGTCCGCTAGGTTAATTGACAGGTCAGCAGCCATGACCGTTCCACCTCAATAGCAGAACACCGTTAAAATCGTTCTCATTATCTAATTAGTTAATTGTTCTGTTATTGGATATTATGTTGCAACCAGGTTGTAAATACTACCAACTGTAGGTACTATTGGGTTCAATACAGTACGTACCAGTTCCTGTAATCAAGTTGTGCGCTAAACTTGCAAGCCTAGATCCCATAAAATTTCAAAAGTCATAGTTACAAAGTCAATCAAAAAAGTTAAATATCATAACGGGCTTAAAAACTATAGTACGGACTAAGATATAGGACAAACATGATCGGAAATGGATAACGAGACCGTTGTCTTGAAATGATACAGTGTAGAACAATTTTTTTATTTGCACTTTTTAGACCCTGTATTAAATATAGATGCGGATGGATATATAAGTAGAGGTAGGCCAGAGAAAATATGGTTGAATTGTGTGAAGAATGATATGGGTAAGAAAGAAGTGAGTACTGAGATGGTGGCTGATAGAGGAGAATGGAAGAGGATTACATGTTGTGCCGACCCCACCTAGTGTGGGATAAGGGCAGGGAGATGAGGCCCCCGTGTTTAGCAGTGCACAACACCTTGTCCTCTCTATGACAGATCAGTATAGTGATGTCACATTTGAATGCAATGTAGACATCACTATTACTGAAGATTTACATCACTTTACTAATACTATACTTAGCCATTCGATTATCGATCAAATTCCAGTACCCATAAGAACTTTGTCATAGAACAAATTATTGAATTTATGAGACAAGGTGTTGCGTGTATCTGTTGCTTAAGTAGTAAGGTGTTTATTTAAACTTCAACTTAGGATTACAAATTTTGTTAATTAAGTTCATAGGTAGGCACATTACCATAGCCACTTAACAACAAATCTTGATGTATGTTCATGGCAATTAGTCAAGTGTACCGTGAGATCTTGTTATTTTGTAATCCATTCTTATCAGCTTCATTCTCTTACAAATTAATCTGTGATCTTAATTATTAAGATTATGTAGGTCAATGTATAAATAAATCGATTTCGTTTTATCAAGGATCTTTAATCTTTATTTTTTAATCAAATATTTAAACTGGCAATAAATTAAATAGATGAACAAATACATAATAGGCATCTGGAGCTACAAATCGCTTGTGTTAGAAAATCATATCAGTCACATTGTGTTGCAAGCTTGGTTTTCAAACCTTTAATAACAAATAACCCAAGATTTTCCTTGCACTATCAAATGTTAATTGTTCCATAGCTATAGAAACGACGAGTGCAAAACAGCACGCAGGAATACTGAAAACGCACCAACAGAGAAAACGCTTGAAGGAATTGGTCCTTTGAGGCACTTCTCCATTCATCTGAACATAATATCCAAAAACACGTGGTCCTTAGAGCTTTTGCTTAGTTCATCTCCATCCAAAAAAACAGTGAAGCAGATGAAAACTATCAAAGCTTTAAAGTTAGGAAATGACTTATGAATAGAAAAAAGAACTATCATAAAATATAATGACATCACAAAAACAAATTCAAAATTACAACAACGGACAAAGAATATGTTAGATACTATTCAAGAATACGTTATGAACGAATTATATATTTACCCATTGCCAATGAATGGCTTAACACCGATCGGAGCAAGTTTGTAACTAAATCGAAGTAATAAAAATAGTTTAAGTTTTCTAATGTCAATGCTACACAGTTACAAAATGTGAATTGGTTTATAGCTCAGTTGTATTTTAAAACGAGAGGCTCAGCAGTACGAGTTGGTTTTGTTTGTGAATAAGGCCGTTTTGTGACCAGATTTTGCGTTGAACGCCATAAAGGGTACTAAGGCCAGTATTAATAAGGCCTTTTTGTGACCAGCTTAATTTACGTAGAATGGTATAAAGCGTACAAAGCCATAATAAACCACTGTCAACATGATGGCCTGAGCGGGCAATACGTAAATTTCATCTGAATTTCATCGATTGATATTTGTTTTTAAATGTGTCAATTCAGTATTTCAGGATGAGTTATTTATTAATACGAGTGTAAGAGATTTATGGCCAAATACTCAAACACTGCTCATAAGTCTCATGCTGTCACTATCACTTTAAGGGGAAGTAACAGTGACGACGCGAACTGAACGGCGATTTAAAATTTAATACCATTATGAGTATTTGGCCATAAATCAAGAGAATTTGCAGGAGCATCCTCCTGGCCGCTAGCAGCAACATACTACCTACCCATCACTCACATTTGCCAAGAATAGTTGATTATAGCGAAATTCTCTTACAGCAGTTCTTTGGGTTGGTCAATCTCGGACTGGTTTCTTCCAACTATTTCATCTCCAGTTAAGCCCATTCCATAAGAGTCTTTAAAAACGACGTAGGTCGTACTGCTGCGACATTTGTCACGAGTTTACCGAGTTTCGTATGAGGGATTCGACAAAATTCATGACGCTAGTCTTATGTCACATCATCATCTTCCTGCCCTGGTCCCAGGTTACTTGGGGTCGGCGCAATATGTTTTTCTCTTCCACTCTTCTCTGTTGCCGTCTCATTATCATTTACTCCCTTATCTTTCATATCCTCCCTCACACAATCCATCCATCTTTTCTTAGGTCTCCCTCTCCCCCTCCATCCATCAACATTCATATTCATCACTCTCTTAGTCACATGTGTTTCATCCCTCCTCAGCACATGCCCATACCAAGACAAACGCTTTCCTTTCAACTTTTCTGTCACTGGTGCCACTTTCAAACTTCCTCTAATATACTTATTTCTTACTTTATCCATTCGCGTCACTCCACACATCCATCTCAACATTCTCATCTCCGCTACGTGTAATCTTCTTTCATCCGTCTTTTTCACGGCCCAACACTCTGATCCGTACAGCACGACAGGTCTTATAATGGATTTGTAGATTTTGCCCTTCAGCTTGAGGGGCATCCGTTGGTCACAAGTTGTCCCTGTGACCTGTCGCCATTTCATCCAACCTGAGTTGATCCGATGCGTAACGTCTCGGTCAATTTCACCATCCCCTTGGACGAGTGACCCAAGGTACCGGCAGTCGGAGCAGACTGGTAAGGATATACCAGCGAGAGTAATAGGCATAGGACTGGAGAGACCGCCGAAATCGCAAAACATATACTGCGTTTTGCTTCTGCTCATTTTCAAGCCAACACTCTCCAGTCTTTGCCACCATTCCTCCAATTTTCTCTGGACCTCTAGGCCACTCTCGGCAACCAGCACAATGTCATCGGCATACAGCATACACCAAGGAGCCTCTTCCTGGATTTCCGACGTAAGAGCGTCTATTATCACCAGAAAGAGGTAAGGGCTGAGAGTTGACCCTTGGTGCAAGCCTACAGCCACATTGAAACTGGCAGTTGTGCCCACTGCGGACCGGACTTGAGTACGGCATCTACCGTACATCGCTCGGATCAACTGCACATACTTTCCAGGCATACCTTTCTTCTTAAGGGCCCACCACAAAACCTCACGGGGTACCCGGTCGTATGCCTTCTCAAGATCAACGAAAACCATGTGCAGATTTTTGTGAGCACCTCTGTATTTTTCACAAAGTTGGCGAATAGCAAAAATGGCATCCGCTGTTCCTCGACCAGGCATGAAACCGAACTGGTTTTGTGAAATTTCACTCTCCTCTCTCAGTCGTCGCTCAATAACTTTCTCCCAAACTTTCATACTATGTGACATTAGCTTTATTCCTCTATAGTTGTTGCACTCCAGCACATCACCTTTGTTTTTAAAGATGGGCACCAGCGAGCTGTTACACCATTCGTCAGGGATGGCTTCTTCCTGCAACAACTTATTGAAGAATAAAGCTAACCACTTCCAGCCATCCACACGCAGTAACTTCCACACTTCAACTGGTATTCCGTCTGGTCCTATTGCTTTCCCATTCTTCATCCCATTTACTGCTATTCTCACTTCATCCATACTAACCTTTCTCACAAGTCCTTCATTCACAGATTTATCCTCAAGCACACCACTCCAGTCATTCTCTTCATTCATTAGCATTTCAAAATAACCCTTCCATCTGTCCTTAATTTTCTCAGCATCGGAAAGAATTGTTCCAGCTTCATCCCTTATACACTTTATTTGACATATATCCCTCGTCTTTCTCTCTCTAGCCTTAGCGAGCTGGTATAGGTTTCGTTGGCCTGTTGGGCTATCCAGTGTGTCATATAATTTTTCCTGCGCCTTTGCTCTTTCTGAAGCAACGGCTTTCTTGGCTTTTCTCTTCCATGCATCGTATTCAGTCTTCTTTGCTGCTTTTAAAACTGCATTCTCCTCTTCCACACACTGCCATTCTTTGAACTTAATCTTCTTTTCCTTCAACACCTTTTGTACTTCTGTCGACCACCACCATGTATCCCTATCTATCGTGCCTTTCCCTTTTGACTCTCCCAAAATAACTTTCGCTGTATTCCTGATATACCTTGCCATCTCACTCCAACATTCATTCACGCTTCGATCATCCATGTCTCCCATTTCTATCATTTTATCCACCAATCGCTCTCTAAATTTCTTCGCACAATCTTCCTTCTCTATCATATGCCATTTTATTTTTGGGGGCAGTTTATTTTTGTTTTTATCGACTTTTATTTTAATTTTAACGACTACTTCCATAATAATAATTCTGTGCTGTGAGACCAAGTCTTCTCCCGGTATCACTTTGCAGTCTTTGACGTGCTTGAGGTTGTTGCGTCTGACGAGAAAGTAGTCGATTTGCGTTGTATGATGACCACTTTTGTAGGTGATCAGGTGTTCATTTTTTTTCTGGAACCAAGTATTGACTACCGCAAGATCAAATGCGGTAGCAAATAGGGTTTCTCCCTCGCTGTTGCTATTGCCAAATCCCCATCCCCCGTGTACTCTTCCATAAGCCCCATTCATTCTTCCTACATGCCCATTAAAATCACCACCTATATACACTAGACTTATGTCACAGTAGTGCTATATAAGCCTACTGTATATGGATACAACATGGTGTGAAAGCCTGATTTCCCTACGGGTTACGTAGGTCAGATTCCTCATAGCTGCTGTTCGTAAAACCAGAAATTGCTAGCATAATGAAAGAGGAAGCTAACTAGCTTTTTACATAGCGTTCCCTGTCATGTACTCCATTACATATAAACAAAAGTGGCCCACAAATACACGAATATCTTTTGAACTGTTTATTTAAATATAGTTTCAGCTCATCTTGATTGACCGTTAAGGTTCATAAAAGCAAAGTCAAAGTCAAATTATTTATTTCAATGAGGCACATAAAAGGCACTTTTGAACGTTAAAGTTACAAAGAAAATAGAATTGATTCTAGTTGCCCCTTCCAAAAGGTAGTTTCGTATGGAGAAGAATGGGCAAGAAACTCCACCGTTACTCTTTTAAAATGTCTTACAATATTTTGTACAGGTACATTAATTATACAATTATATGTGAAGACGATGCACCTAGAATAAAATTACTATACCACAAAAGGTAAAAAATAATAATAATGAAACAATGACATATTAATTATATGATAGATACATGGTGCTCACATATTTACAAACATTGCAAAAGTATACGTTTTCCCAAAAATTTAAAAGTAATAGGTCAGTGTGTGAGTTTAGGTACTTACTCATAGAATCTAAAATAAATGGCTTTAAAAAAATAAATTATACAATTAAAATAGCAACCAGTTTGATTTTGTCTAGCATTAAAACTGTGTTGAATCTCTCAATGTTTATTTTTATACATTTCCTTGCAAATGGGTCCTTTTTATCTACTGTTATACAAGTACTAATCCACGGTCCACTTAAAGTATCACTAATGACTATTTTAAAGTTGTTAGCAAAATGATTATTATTTTAGTTTCTTCAAAAATTATTGATCTCTGCTGTAGTTACCAATTCAGAAAATTGAGCTTCTAATCCGTGACTCCAAATATGACCTAAAATGTAAACAGCTGATCACAGCTGAGGATATATAGATTATAGCGTTTTTTTTAAATGGAATCTTTGAACAGCTACTTCTCTTAAACTAATTACTTTTGAGGCAAGTTTTAGAACAAAAGTTATTCATTATTATGGGTACTTTAATACTCTTTCAGGTTAGTTACTCCCTTTCTGACTAATCTTGTATAAAAATACTAATATTATAAAGCTGAAGAGTTTGTTTGTTTGTTTGAACGCGCTAATCTCAGGACCTAGTGGTTGGAATTGAAAAATTCTTTGTGTTGGATAGTCCATTTATCGAGAAGGGTTATAGGCTATATAACATCACGCTACGATCAAAAGGAGCGGAGCATAAATGAAAAATGTTGCAAAATCGGGAAAAATGTCCACCCGTGCGAAGCCGGGACGGGCCGCTAATATAGTATAAAAGACTTGGAAATGATATTTTATTGCTAAAATAACTTTTACGTATCACAATATCCAATTACTAAATCACCCAAAAACAATTAAACCGCATTTCACAGGCAACAAATATAAAACCTTTCTTAATAACCAGCACACGACACTTAACAAAAACCGAACCAGATCTTTAGAACAATGCGTTGCACAACGCAATGTTTCGCACAATTACGTCACTAGACGACACAGTTCGCTGTTGCGATCCCGTGTGAGCGTGTCCAAATACAAATGCAGATACTCGGTTTTTGTTTTAAACAAAGTAATTAGCATTGTTTTGTTTTCAAGGGTAATTTTAATGGTTTTTTTTGTGGTTTGTTAAGTAATTGTTTGTGTTAAGCAAGGATTATTATTATCTAAGCTTTAGACTGGTATTCACCGGCATTATTTCTCTGTTTGGTAGGTACTCCAAAAGAAATACTAAAATTGTAGATCAACGATTGCTTAACCAGAGAATAGATATTAGTGAATACCATCTGGTTTTTCTTTTTTTCCTATTCGACTGCTTGTAGATGGTCTTGCGGATCGCTTCTACGTAACCGGGCAGTTATTGGTGAGACCTGAGGGGTCTCCAACCAATCCCGACGAGAGTAAAATACTTAATCCTAGGTAGTTTCTTAATGGCTATTAATACACTTATCAGCATCAATTCCCATTTCACTCATAGAAAATGCTCATTTTTTATTTATTTGTGGATCTCCAACAAAGGATACACAAAATACATGGCATATTAAAATTACAAGTATGTTCGTTTGAGATGTGCTCCTTCAATTAAAGGAGATCTCAGCATACACTTTGAATAAAGATGTATGATGTGGTGTGAGATAATGAGATGTTTGATGATGTTTTTGTATGAAGATGTACGTATGCTTTGAACTTTTTCGGTTCTCGCATGGTTCGGTACGCTTAGGCAAGCTAAAGAATGCTTTCGCAATTGAAACTACACGATCGAGAGCATTAATCATGCCCTGAGTTCGATTCACGGTTCGAGCAAGCAGATTTTCTTGTAGAAAATTCTTAATATTAGGCCTGATAATTGGAAATAGGCTCGCCCCTTAATGAAACTGAATACTAACATTAGCGAAAGGGCTGGAAATACGTGACGTAATATTATTTGTAATTTGATAGTCTGAGTCAAGTAAAAATGCTGCAGGTCTAGTTTGATTGCTCCGAGATGAGATAAACAAGTTACGTAATACTGTAAACGGTGATGGCAACCTGTTATAATCTGCTTCGGTTCAAGTTAACTCGAAAGGGGAGGGCGAGTTCGTATGCAGACTGGTTGACTCCGCAATAAGTTAATTAAGTTATTGCGAGTTTGCGACTTAAAAGAATAACACTCATATTCTAAGACGTTCCTCCAAAACTTACTCGACTCTACCTCGACTCAGCCTTTCTCACAACCATCCGTAGTTATAGTTGACGTAAACGTCCTCGACTCGAGATTTTCCTCAGTCGAGGTAAGGAATCATCTGTCAAACTCAAGGTACCTTAGAATCTACCTTAAGGAAAGAAGTGTCAAAGTTCGTATGTAACAAAAATGAATATTGAAGACTTTATCGAATATGCTTACGATAATCCTTACTACTATTTATCGCGGCGTTATTTGCGCGATGCAGATAATTCAAATTATGACATAATGACTCCACTCTACGTCGACTCATTTGAGGACCTCTCAGTCGAGGAACCTTTTTTCACTCGAAATTGCGAATAAGAATACAATTTTGAAGATGTTTTCGAGACCGACCTGAGTCGAGTAAGTTTTGGAGGAACGTCTTAGAATATGGGTGTAAGTTCGTGATTAAAGGCTTCGTTTGGGCCCAAAATTATTCCAGAAAAATGCTCGCGAGTAAACCATGTTGGGGTCACTACTGTGGGGGCACGAGGTTCATTATCGAAGTATTCCTTCAACGAAAAGGGAGGATCTTTCAACCAGGCGAGTCTTAGGCCTGGCGGGCCACGGCCCCATTGTTGATGTTGGGAAGTTGTATATTATACTATCTGCGTTTCAAATCTTGATAGCGCGATGCAGGACTCTGACAGCAGTGATAGCCTAGTGGTGTGACCGTTGGACTGCCAAGTCATAGGTCTCGAGTTCGAACCCAAGGCACGCACCTCTGACTTTTCAGATTCATGTGCGTATTGTATAATTATCACTTGCTTAAAAACGGTGAAGGAAAACATCGTGAGGAAACCGGCATGCCTGAGAGATATTTCTCGACGGCATGTGAAGCCATGTCAGAGGCCCATGGGCAGCATAAACTCTGACACCAGGTTAGTCCCTAACCACACGAAAAGAAGAAGGTCTTTGTGAAGTCATGTTTGAGAGTTGTCATTATTGACGCTTTAGTCTGCTACACAATCGCTGCGCTGCGTCGCATTTGGCGCGATGGATAAAAATCCCGTAAATAATGTGAGTCTGCTAAAATACACCAAGATAATAACTTGATTTCCTCACAGTTGCGGTGGTCTATTGACAGTCATCTGTTCCGCTAAAACCAGAAACTTAACGTACCATGGATGAAGGAACTTGGGTTCTACCTAATGATTGCATGATGGCTGATCGTAGTAGACCGAAGAATGTGATTTTCCAAAAGATTTTTCTGATGGTAAAAATTATAACTATTAGTGAACAATGATAGTTCACCAATAACATTTCCATTTTATATATAACTAGCGACCCGCCCCGGTTAGGCACGGGTGCAATGTAGATACCTACATGTAGATGTGGGGCGTATAAACCTTCATCTTGAATCACTCTATCTATTGCTGAAAACTGCATTAAAATCCGTTGCGTGGTTTAAAAGATCTAAGCGTACAGACAGCGGGAGCGACTTTGTAGTTTGTTTTATACTATGTTAAAATTATGAAAACCATTAACTACCTATTTGATTGAAGCACTGTTATAATTTGCACACCTATAAAAACAAACATTCTTGAATTATCCGATGAACAATAAACCCGAATTATCAAAAGTCCGTACCATTTCCGTGACCATTACTTTCGTATGCAGCTGTCTGTACTCTGTAGTCAGATAACTGTAAGATAATAGTCTGATGGTGTAACGGTTGCCGGGTCAACCGCAATAATGCACGGCTTTGGTTATGGCGGTGTTCGAGTCCAACGATTTTACGTCGCTTAAGTTCTAACACCGCGTAACTCAAAATAGTTAACTTTTCAGGAGAGCAAAAAATATACAACATATAACGTAATTAATGCACACCCTCAAACACCCCAATTACAATATTATGTTATAATCATAATACATACACTGAAATTTTAGTTTAACATGCATACGCATTGTTATTTACTAAATTAACGTTCTTGAAATAAGGTTTAATTTACTTTATTTTGTATTGAATGACGAAATTTGTATTAATACAAATAAAAATGCACTTTTAAAAGTCTTTTTGCCTTGATTTACGGTCCATTTCAGTTTGTTTTGACTGTACAGGGGTAATCTGAATAATTTCCGTAATTATTTTTGGGATAAAAACTTACCTATATTAAAAATTATAGAAATCGGTTCAGTAAACGATTCTGAACAAAATACTTTCAGGATGTGCGTTAATTATGTCACACATTGTATACAAGGTTAGTCGGAAAGGGGGTACTAAGATGCGGGCTACTTAAAGTATAGGTAACTGATGACTGTTTTAAAGCAAGTGTTAAAATTTCAAAAATCGATCATTTTTATTTGCATGCACGGAAATTTTTATTTTAGTTTTTTTAAAAAAGAAACGTATCTGCTTTAGTTATGAATTCAGAAAAATATGTTTCTAATCCGTGACCCCAAATATGACCTAAATAGTAAACAGCTGATCATAGCTATTTTAGATTTTAACATATTTTTTACGAAATCTTTGAAAAGCTATTTCTCTTAAACTATCGAGTTTTGGGGAAAGTTGTAGAACAAAAGTTATCCCTTATTATAGGTACTTTAACACCCTTTCGGCTTTGTACCTACCCCCTTTCCGACTAACCTTGTATAGTGGTTTTTAATCTACAATATTCCATTTAAATAATATCTATTCAAATCAACTTTATTTTTGGTTTTTCAACGGAGCAATTTCGCGACAAGATCCGGTATGGAACTCACCTGACTTACGCGCTGTTTTAGCTGTTTACGTAGCTTGATGGAAAAAATATGGCATACTCGGTGGATTTTGTTTTTGAAATAACGCGTTGCTATTGGATCTAACCATTGAATGTGATTGGTCAAACAATGCGTTTTTCGATTTCCTATCGAATGACGTGCGTAACTCAAAACTACTACTTTTTGAGTTACGCGGTGTTAGAACTTAAGCGACGTTTAGTAGCGTACCTTTTTTGTTTGAATGTTACTACACCTAATCCATTTTATTATTTTTTTCGGCGACAGATTCTTTAGAACGTAGCTGATTTGCGTTTCGAAGTATAAATTATTTAAGATAAATATTAATTTATTTAACAAATCTAATTATAAAAAAAACGAATTTTAACACAATATTGTAATATTGTGTTAAAATTTTATCAGCGATAGGTGTAGTGCAGCCTTTCTCAAACTGGGCGATACCGCCCCCTTGTGTTATTTCTTTAAATTTAATTAATTGTTTAAAGTAATGAATGTCATTGTGATTTTTAATATGTGATAAAGTAAAAAAAATTGGGGAGCGCTGAAAAATAATTGATTTTCAAAATGGGCGTTAAATGGAATAAGTTTGAGAACCTTTGGTGTAGTGGAATCTGTCTTCACTAAACCGATCAGTCATAGAGAAGGAAGAGAAAACAATAAAATGACGAGGACCAAGGATTTTTGACTCAAATGCTCATTTTCTTTTTTCCGTAGGTAGGTACACCCAAGATGACAAGCGTTTTGTATTAACATTTTTATAAATAAGTATCTAAACGTCAAATCTTCATTGTCTTTGATCTCACAATGGCCATCGACAAACAGCAAGGTATGCTTCATTTCAATTTAACATAAACACTTACGTGACGAATCTCATAATTGTTATATTATGTTATAATTAATATACAATTAATCCTCGTAATATCGTCTAGACGTGCTCTAACAACATGCCTGAGAGATTATGTAATTAGTTAATGTAAGTACTTACGTACCTAAACACAATTAAATTGTGAACAAAGTAACGTTTAATGAAGTTAATGGTAAGAAGTAACTGATAATATTGTCGTTGTTAATTTTATTCCGTCAAGCGCGGTGATCCAGGTAATATCCTCTAAGAATTATCAGCTCCTTTTCGCGTGGTAAGTAACTAACCTGGTGTCAGAGTTTATGCCGCCCATGGGCCTCTGACTTGGTTTCACACGCCGTCGAGAAATATCTCTCAGGCATGCCGGTTTCCTCACGATGTTTTCCTTCACCGTTTTTAAGCAAGTGATATTTATACAACACGCATATGAATCAGAAAAGTCAGAGGTGCGTGCCTTGGGTTCGAACTCGAGACCTATGACTTGGCAGTCCGACGGTCACACCACTAGGCTATCACTGCAGTTTATCAGCTAGGAATTTATGACTATTGTGTAAGTACCCGTTTACGTATTGATTATAATTATTATTAATAATTTCTTAGTATTATTATAAAATGAACTCAACTTGACATCATTATGACCGTATACTCAAACACTACTTAATTTAAAGTTGCCGTAAAATTCGTGTCGTCACTGTCTCTTCGCCTTGAAGTAACAGTGACAGCACGAGATTTAATGGCAACTGAAAATTGTAGAGCGTTTGAGTATTTGGCCAATAAAGAGTTATTTAGTATAGTACAGTCAATAGAAAATTCCAAGGACGAGATTTCGAGGACGAAACGGCAGCCCACGTGCTACTAAACTGCCCTGAGGTCGCCACATACAGGGCCAAGTACTTCGGAAACCCAGGTACTCTCCGAGAGATCGTCAGCAACATCAAGGGTGTGCTGGCCTTTTTCGAGGAGTTAGGGTGGATCGAGTGAATACACTTACCACCCGTGACGCAAAATACGCGCTCAGACGTGGAGTTGCGGACACCAGCCCGTTATGCCCCTTATACCTTAGCAAATTTCAATAAATATTTTAGTATTTTATAATTAATCATTGTTCTAAATGTATTAAGCTCAGCTGCACCAACTAACTGTTACTTAACTCGCCATTTTTATGTCAAATTTGTACTGATTTGACAGAAATGTTGGTATGGTTTACGGTTATACTTAATTGGTGCAACTCAGCCTTAGTCTTTACAATATTATTCTACTCTATCATTATTTTTACAGTAAAATAATTAAGTATTAGGAAGTTTTAATTTTTTTGACACTCGAATTTTTTTACAATCTACACTTACTTTTGTTGTTGACTGTACTTACTAGGTACACGTACCTATTTGGGTACATATAGTTTGGGGTCAAATCGTCCCCAAACTGTATAATATGTACCCAAATAGGTTCTTTGCTTATTACTAAGTATTGCACGATATGTTCTTGATCCCAACACTATCGCCAGATCAAATTGTTAAAATATTATGAAATAACATCAATGCTACTACACACAATCGTATCAACTCGGGCGTCGATTTGATATAACAAAGTGGATAATTTGAAAATATTATGTAATATAGACACTACTGGTTGTCGTGCCTGCAGTTTTAAAAGAGTTAGGCACAGGGCGTCTATAAGGCTGAAGCTACATTAGCAGCGACGCGAACTGCGACTCATAACCGATTGAAATAAAGATATTCACATGTGTGGCGACACTATAGGTACACGACAGCCATTTTTGGTATATAATTTGTTAGCCACAGACAAATAGCATGGTGTGACCATCGGACTACCAAGTCATAGGTCTCTAGTTCAAACCCAAGACACGCACCTCTGATTTTTCGGATTCATGTGCGTATTGTATAATTATCACTTGCTTAAAAATGGTGAAGGAAAAAATCGTGAGGAAACCGGCATGCCTGAGAGATATTTCTGGACGGCATATGAAGCCAAGTCAGAGGCCCATGGGCGGCATAACCTCTGAGACCAGGTTAGTCACTAACCACACGAAAAAAAGAAGAAGAAGCCACAGACACAACGACCAGTAGTATTTAGTCAGTACCTAGTGTCATGGGATCGCAAACTCCGTTCAACAGCTACATTCTCAAATTACAAAAAAAAGCCAATCCTCTTTTCATGTTTAGCTAGGTTTTTACTTCCTCGTTGGTCTAATAGTGGCAAGCGCGACTGCTGGTCGTGAGGTCGTGGGTTCGATCCTCAGGTCGGGCAAAGTGTTATTGGGTTTTTCCGTGTAGAATTCCTCAGTAGCACCACGAAGTTTAGTTTAGTGTCCGGTTGATGTCAATAGGCTCGCCCCCTATTACATGGGACTTAAACATAACGGCGAAATGAGGGTTTTGTTATGTCGTGATGTTATGTTATGCTAGTTTTTTGAAACAGTCTGCGTACCAGCTTAATTTTTTAGCACTTCGTCCCAACCCAAGTAAAAGTAACCCAACATCATTCCTCTGTCGTAGTGTCGTACACAAAAACGTCATCGAATGCGGTGTACCAGTGTACATAAACTTGCGTAATACAGTTCAAATAGGAAACAAGTTAACATTACCAGTGCGTCTTGTAGTAGGAAATGAAACTTCAAAGTAATTTATCGTAAATATGTCTACATATTATGTATTTCCTTGTCGAGCTTGGAGAGGAAGAAAATGGAAGCTATGGCATTCTTGTGGCCAAGAAAGAAATTAGTGTATTTATACACCCATATTCTAAGACGTTCCTTCAAAACTTACTCGACTCGACTACACCTCGACTCAGCCTTTCGCTAGTTATAGTTGACATAAACGTCCTCGACTCGAGATTTTTCCTCAGTCGAGGTAAGGAATCATCTGTCAAACTCAAGGTACCTCGGAACCTACCTTAAGGAAGGAAGTGTCAAAGTTCGTATGTAACAAAAATTAATTTTGAAGACTATCGAATACGCTTACGATAATCGTTATTTGGCGATGGCGTTATTTGCGCGATGCAAATTGTTCAAATTATGACGTAATGACTCAGTCGAGGAACCTCAAAGTTCACTCGAAATTGCGACTAAGAATACAATTTTGAAGGTGGTTTTTGAGGCCGTCCTGAATCGAGTGTGAGTCGAGTAAGTTTTGGAGGAAAGTCTTAGAATATGGGTGATAGGTGACTTATGAGATAAGTACTTTTTGAACGTGAACAGGCCTTCACTTTATGATTAAGGTATGAAAGTATGCACGCGTCGCTGCTACTCCTGAGTGAAATAAAAAAGGGATGTAAGTATTTAAAAGCGCTATAAAAATAATGTTTGCTTAGGTTTGAAAATAATAGTTGCACTTTAATTTTAAAACTTCTAACTTTAAAAAGATTGGTTCGCACTATAATCAACCAAAAACCCCTTGTATCTGGATGCGCCCATTAAAGAAATGGTGGAAAGGGATCGGCAAATAGTTTCTGACCATTTCTGGCACTCGCAGGCCGCTTCCGCGGCACCGCTCGCTTCGCTTGCTCGGCTCGTGCCTTGAGTAGTTACAGTCCTAACATAACAAAACCTACCTTTCAGCTATCTGTAATTTTATTTCTTACTGCGGGGGGCCTTTGAAGTTAGAAGCATTAAATTATAGTGCAAACAATTATTTTTAAAGTTGAAGTATTAAAATTAAAGTGCAAACTACTAATTTGAAAGGTAGAGCATTTTAAAATCGGAAATATTTTTAAGTTAATTTATATACAGGGTATCCAGTACATAGTACGACGTACTGCACGGGCGGGGGGGGGGGGGGCTGTTAGCTTTCCAATACTTACCAAAATAGCACATAATATTTTTCGCAAAATCTTACGTTTTTTCAAGTTATACAATATTTTCCTAAATATAAAAAAAAAACCAATATTTTACTATCTTGACCCTTCTCCCATAAAAAAATCCTTTTCTCTTTTTTTTTTCTTCAGATTATTCTGAATAGTAACTCTAGGTACTCATTGATAAGTCTTTTATTATAAACAACAGAAAGGGTTCAACAAAAAAATAACTTAGATTTTTGTATAATATCTCAAAAAAAACCCGATCCGAATATATTTGTGAGTGATCCAACCGAGATGTAATAAGAAAGTGAACGCACAGCGTACGCAATTATTATCCAAATTAAAAGCTAACATGATATTGAACAAAGGGTCGTCGCAGGCCCAAATCTCGGTGAGACAAAACCGGTACTAGCTCAGTCAGTTTTTGTTAAGTGTCTGTCTGGATCTGCCCACGACACAGGAAACCCTTCAATGTGGTGAAACGTGTACAGGTTTATGAGAATATTGTACACTTTGAACAAGTTCGACCAGGTGAATAATGCCGTAATCACTGAGACAGTACTGTTTATCGAAGTACATAAGTAATAGTAGTAGCAGTGATATCTTAGTAGTATGACCGTCGGACTGCCAAGACATAGGTCTCGAGTTCGAACCCAAGGCACACACCTCTGACTTTTCAGATTCATGTGCGTATTGTATAATTATCACTTGCTTAAAAACGGCAAAGGAAAACATCGTGAGGAAACCGGCATGCCTGAGAGATATTTCTCGACGGCATGTGAAGCCAAGTCAGAGGACCATGGGTGGCATGAACTCTGACACCAGGTTAGTCAGTTACCACACGAAAAAAAGAACTACTTAATGGGCTGATTGTACTATATATCACTGGTGGCGCCATAAGTTTCAAAGCAATATTGCCTATCTATCTGGGTCCCACAGCTATCTACCCTGGATGATATAGCCATACATTATTATGGAAACAAAGACATAGCATATATGATATTATCGATCAACATCCCCAGTGTACAACATAGACAATGGAGAGAACCAGGTGACCTGATTGTAAACACCGTGAGAATCCGAATCTGAATTAAAACAATTATTTGTTTAAAATTAAACAATTAGTTGTTTACAATTAGCTAAATGACTTGTTGAGTTAATGAATGTGGAGTTCAATTTGTTTGTGGACAGTCTTGGTGACCTGATTGTAAACACCGTGAGAATTCGAATCCGAATTAAAACAATTATTTGT
Organism: Amphipyra berbera; assembly: GCA_910594945.2. Taxonomy (NCBI): domain Eukaryota; kingdom Metazoa; phylum Arthropoda; class Insecta; order Lepidoptera; family Noctuidae; genus Amphipyra; species Amphipyra berbera. The sequence continues at coordinate 13,396,220 of OU343128.1, read as the reverse complement.
TTAAAATTAAACAATTAGTAGTTTACAATTGGCTAAATGACTTGTTGAGTTAATTAATGTGGAGTTCAATTTGTTTGTGGACAGTCTTGTTGGTCTAGTGGTCGCAAGCGCGACTGCTGAGCATAGGGTCTTGGGTTCGATCCCCAGGTTGAGCATTATCATTGGGTTTTTTCATTAGGAATTTCTCAGTAGCAGCCCGGAGTCTGGATGCCCCCTATTACATGAGACTTAAACATAACTGGCGAAACGAGGGTGCACTAAAACATCTCTGCTGAACCCTTCGGGGAATGCAAGGCGTGATGTTATGTTATGTGTTCAATTTGTTGAAAAAAATCTTCAATTTCTTAAACAGAGCTGTAGGCCTAGCACGGATGCTGTCGAGTTATTAAGGTAAAGGTAGGTAATGTTAATGTAAGTGAATTTTGAACTGGAAATACTCGTTTCGCACATAATTAAATTGAAAACTTTAGTCATATCTATGTACCTACCTATGATAAAATTAAGCATGTCGTAAAAAAGACGTAAATTTATGTGTATGAACATTAGCCGGAACAAACAAACAAAGACAAAATTAAAAAAGTAATGTTTTTTTTTGTTTTAAGTACTATACAAGGTTAGTCGGAAAAGGGGTACTAAGCCGCGGGCCACCTAAAGTATCACTGATGACTATTTTAAAGCAAGTGTTAAAATTTCAAAATTCGATAATTTTTATTTGCATGCAAAAAGATTTTTATTTTAGTTTTTGCAAAATAAAATCGTACCTGCAATAGTTTGAATTCAGAAAATTAATTTTCTAATCCGTGACCCCAAATATGACCTAAATTGTAAAAACAGCTGATCATAGCTATGGACATATAGATTTTAACATTTTTTTTACGAAATCTTTGAAAAGCTATTTCTCTTAAACTATCGAGTTTTGGGGAAAGTTGTAGAACAAAAGTTATCCTTTATTATAGGTACTTTAACACCCTTTCGGCTTAGTACCCCCTTTCCGACTAACCTTGTATATACTTTCATATGCATTTAGTAAAAAGCTATTATTTGGACATTACAAACACACACTTCAATTTTATTTATTTGTATAAGTAGAATAGAATAGAATATACTTTATTGTACACCAAAATTGTAACACAGCTCTTATACAATAACAAACATTAAAGGGTACAATGGCGGTCTTATCGCTGATAGCGATATCTACCAGACAACCTTTGGATGAACAGGAAGTCAATGAATAAGATAGAGGGATATACTTAACTCCGACTTTGTCCTCTTTGGATCAATTTCTGTATAGGTCACTTCATTGGTGACATAATTGGTCACATAAGTGGTCACATAATTGGTCACATAATTCGTACAAATTCGGAAAGATGAATATTGCCGAGACCCACTTATGTCGTAGTACTCTGTACACATAATTTCTGTCCACACCATCGGCAACCACAAAGACGCCTGTCTCGCATTCCCAGGACATTACAAAGGTATGTAAGATTTTATTATGCATGACAATGAGTGGATTTCCTCACGTTTTCCTTACCTCACGATGTTTGATGGTATGGCAGTGATAGGTACGTATAAAGCTCGACACACACCGTCCGATCGAACGTCACGACATAATGTCGATTACGAAATCGTCGGTCAAATTGCTACTGTGTTACGTACACTTTGGTACCAAGATTTTAAGACGGGTCGACCTTTTTTTCCTATTTCGTCGTCTGGTCAACACGCTTTCTGTTTGTTTTATAAGCTAACAAGCAATGTACGCGCAAAACTGAATGAGTGGGTCGAGCAAATTCAAGTATACTCCACCAAGAAGAACATAGTTTGCTTAGTTGTCGGCAATATGATTGACAAGCATATCATTTTGGGACCCAGTGCATAATATCAGCAAGCACATTGGGTCATCCGCACGACGGCGCAACGAGTATTCCCAAGGGCGGTTAATGTCAGGCAGACGGCCGGTCATAAAACAATAAGCCACAACCTCTAACAATATGGGTTTGTGAAATAGGTACATGTTGTGCCGACCCCACCTAGTGTGGGAGAAGGGCAGGAAGAAGAAGAAGAAGCAATGTACGCGCAAGTGCACGTAACTTGGCAAGGTTTTGGCGTAGTGGGAGTAAGTTTGCGCATGTACACTTAGTGCAACAAAGAAATGTTCACTTTTATTACTTGTCATTATTCTATGGTTATTGCCAAAATTTATTTTTAAATATGTCTGTTCAGAAGAAAGAAAGAAAGGAGAGGAATTCTCTTCTCCACTCTTGCCAAATTGTTCTTACTCTGCCAGGTAATATTAATTTTTCCAGGTTTTTGCAAACTGCCTTGTTGGTTTAGTAGTCGCAAGCGCGACTGCTGAGCATGGCGTCCTGGGTTCGATCCCCAGGTCGGGCAAAGTGTTATTGGGTTTTTCCATTAGGAATTTCTCAGTAGCAGCCCGGAGTCTGGACGCCCCCTATTGCATGGGACTTAAACATAACTGGTGAAACGAGGGTGTACTAAAAACACCTCTGCCGAACCCTTCGGGGAATATAAGGCGTTATGTAGAGTGGCTAATCAATTAAGTACCGAAACCAATTATTTAATTTTCTTTCTACATTATAAACGATAGCGATAAAAAGCAATGATAGCCTAGCGGTCGTACGCTTGACTTCCATGCAGAAGGGTCAGAGTTAGTGTGTGAATCAGAATTTGAATATCACTTGCGTTAACAGTGAAACAAAACATTAATAAGGAAGGGTAGTAAGGAAACCTGCACAATTAGGCGGGCTTCATAAAGTTCAATACTCAATACTTTATTGCATTCCATAATGTGTACATATAATAATAACAGTTGGTATGTTAAACATCGAATCAATTATGGACCCTGTCTGGCACAGCAAAGTTAATTTTTTAATAGGAGAGAGAATGAAGTCGCTTTTTGTTAAGAAAAAGTTAAATATTGAATTAAAATAGTAGTATTATTTGCTTTTATGGTATTTATATAATTATTTATGTATTTGGATTTAAGTTATTGCACGATTTACATTATTAACACTATAAATTATAATAAACTAAATATTTAATTTTAATGAGTCTTGTAGAATGATAATATATTTCATTGTGTAATGATTAGTAAGTATTATTATTAAGTTCTCGATAGTGTGTGTAGTCAGCCAACGCGCAATAGGCTAGCATGACGGACTAAGGCCTAAACCCTTCTCATCCTAAGAGGCTCGTGACCAGCAGTGGTATAGTAATTCAACATCATCTCCCTGTCCTTATCCCACACTGTGTGGTCGGCACAACACGTATTCCTCTCCCATTCTCCTCTATCAGCCGTCATCTCTGTACTCACTACTTTCTTACCCATATCATCCGTCACACAATCCATCCATCTTTTCTTTGACCTACCTCTGCTTGTATATCCATCCATATTCATATTTAACACATTTATTTAGTAACGGACTAATTATGATTATACAAGGTTAGTCGTAAAGGGGGTACTAAGCCATGGGCCACTTAATGTATCACTGATAATTTTTTTAAAAATTCCATGAAAAATAATTTAAATTTTTAGTTTACTAAAAAATTCTTCATCCCTGCTTTAATTACGATTTTAAAAAATGGAGCTTCTAGTCCGTGACCCCGAATATGACCTAAAATATAAACACAGCTGATCATAGTCGAGGATAGATAGAATTTAGCGTATTTTTTATTAAATCTTTGAACAGCTTATTACTCTTAAACTAATAATATATGGGAAAAGTTGTAGAACAAAAGTTATGCATTTATTACGGGTACTTTAACACCGGGTCACCTGCGCGACGGCGCAACGAGTATTCCCAAGGAGGGTTGATGTCAGGCAGGCGGCCGGTCATAAAACAATAAGCCAAAACCTTTAACAACATGAATTTATGAAATACATGTTGTGTTGACCCCATCTTGTGTGAGTTAAGGGCAGGTACAAGAAGGAGAAGAAGAACACCCTTTCGGCTTAGTGTCCCCTTTCCGACTAACCTTGTATAAACGATATTCAGATGGTTACTTACTACCATTACCAATCAACGATTGTCACCTCTCAAATTTTTTACTCTGTTACTGATATTTTCCTCTAAACAGCATCTTATTTTAAACAAATCTTTTCTGCTTTCTGTTCTATTTTGTACCGTTCTATTATATTCGTAAAAGAATTACTTACAAGTAGCAATTTCTCTGTAGTTGTGCAATAGTTTTGTTCGCTTAGGACGTCACGCAGTAGAGTCGATTGTTTGTTTCATAATAGGCAAAGGAAGAAAAGAAAGTGTTCGGACAATGCTTCCAATGGAAAACTTCAGTAAGGCTTGACCATGTTAAAATATATTACTCATGGTTGATTTTTGACTGGCATTAGTGTAACGTGTTCATTCGTTACGGGTTGTCAGAAGCCCGAAAGTCTGACAACCGGTCTAACCTTAAGATATCGGCATTGTACTGTAACTGGGTTGTGGAAGTCTGATGGCAGTTGCTCCGTGTAAAATACTGGTATTAAGCCGCATCTGGTTGGACTGGAAGCTGACCCCAATATAGTTGGGAAAGGGTAAGAGGAAGAGAAGTGTACAACATGTTCATTGAAATATATCCAGACGTCTGTTGGCCTAGGCCGGTCTGGTTATGGTAGTCGGATTTCAGTTGACTAATGCCCGGTTTCTATGGCCAAAAAAGAAGTGTTGTGCAATGAATTGCATTTTGAAATGTCAAACTGGAATAAATAGTATAAATAGAATAATATAATTTTGGGACCCAGTGCATAATATCAGCAAGCACATTGGGTCACCCGCGCGACAGCGCAACGTGTATTCCCAAGGAGGGTTGATGTCAGGCAGGCGGCCTGTCATAAAACAATAAGCCAAAACCTTTAACAACATGGATTTCATAAATACATGTTGTGCCGACCCCACCTAGTGTGGGATAAGGACAGGAAGAAGAAAATAGAATAATATAAATAGATTTATCTGTATAATATAATAGCTACTAATGTATGGGAGCAATGTATGATAATGTATGATGGAAATACCTCATAGCTTTGCATAGTAGACCCTTACATATGGAAATAGCTATCACAGATAAAATTAGCTTACAAGTCTATTTATATGGCCAGTTTGGTAATAAAAATGCTACCATTGGTAAGCAAAACGCTTCGTTTTTGTTTATAGGAACCGGGCATTAGTTTAGCGACACACCATGCCCAAATTACGCAGCAGCTGTACTTTGACATGATTACGATAATACTATACTATGTATGTATAATTATTATGTTTTCAATGTATAATTTCAAGGTGTATTATTGTTTCAAGTCCAAATAAACATACATACTTTCATGAATTAAGTAGCGGCCAGTCCCGGCTTCGCACGGGTGGACATTTTTCCCGTTTTTGCAACATTTTTCATTTATACTCCGCTCCTGTTGGTCGTAGCGTGATTTTATATACCCTATAACCTTCCTGGATAAATGGACTATCCAACACAAAAATAATTTTCAATTCCAACCAGTAGTTCCTGAGATTAGCGCGTTCAAACAAACAAACAAACTCTTCAGCTTTATAATATTAGTATAGATGGTACCTACTTGAATATTATAAGTACCTAGCTATTTAGAACTAAATTATTATAGATGCTCTTTCTTAACTAAACAGCAAAGTACGTTATAAACCTAACGATAAGAATCAGTTGACGCCAATGGATAGCACGTACTGCACCGTGGTGGGTTAAAGATCGAGATTGTGAATAAATAGTGACAGATTGATAGTAAATTGCCTACGTGTATCACAATAACCTGAATCTTGTAGTTGACTTTTACCTCTTTAGAAGAGAGATCCGGCTCACCTGAACGAACTAAGATGCATTTTTTTTACTTTGTTCTTATTATTTACTAGCTGTGTCCTCACGGCTCCACCCGTAGTCTATATTACTCAGTGATAAAGTAGCTTTCTAACGGCAAAAGAATTTATGAAATCCGTCCAGCAGTGGCGAAGGGTGAATTTTCTTAAAAGGGAAGCCGAACGAAAAAATGCTTACCTTGCTCAAGTGTGATGCGTGAATTCCAGTAACTACTCGTATAGCCGTGGCTCTGTGGCTGACTTCGAAATCTTGTACAAATGAATTGGCTTTAGCTCACTTTCACTATACATGTAAGCACTGATACATAGAAACAGAGTCTTGCAAGTATAATAAAAGTGGCTTTGAGAAAATCCCCGTTTGGGGATGGATATGAGAAGAACATCAGAAGTCCGACTGACGCTAACGTCATAGAAACCAAGAAAACGTTCTTTGATTCCAGTTTCAGATAAATACCTAAATATTACCGTTAGTTGCTCCCTATGACTAACATCGGGCGTTTCGTCAATCATGACCGATACAAACTGAGCCTTATTTATTTCCAACTTTAATTTAAAACGAATGCGATACTTTGTATTAAATCATTTTGTATACCTATCACTCGAAAGGCCAGAGAATGTGGGATTCTGTGTTGAGGAACATTGTTCCAAATGCGAATCGATTACGGTATCATACTTGCTTAAATATAACAACGTTTCGATATAGTTACCGCGGTTATCGGATTTTCGTGGTGGCCGCGAAAAGCTAATTATTTTTTACCTAGCAAAATTACTGTGTCGATGAACCGTTTCATCAAACTTCTATTCCGATCTACTTTTCTTCTATTATGAACTTCATACGTATTAGCAAAAAATGTTTCTATCCTACGATTTCCGAAATCATGCAAAGATAAACAACTTCGGATATGTTTTTCGGTCTGAACATGTTTTTGGACGAATTTGAAAGATTATTAATATCTTTAAATCCCGTGTGGCTCCATAAGCTACTAGAATCTGAGAATAATATGCAAGAAAAACAAAACATTTTATTCAATTTACAACTTCCCGTAAGCCAAGGGTATTTGTCGTAGGTACTTACAAAGAACTGTTAAAATGTTTGAAAAAACCATCGCGTCGTTTGTAATTTATAATCATGTCAGGGCGAGCACGGCTTAACTGAATTACATGTTTTTTATTTTCAAAACTCAACTTTGAAAAGGATGTTTCCTCAGTCAACAAATAATCTGTCAGACAGCATTCTACGTTCACTAATGCCGCCATGGTATCGAATTTAGTCAATAATAACAAAATCACTACTTAAATAACTACTTTCTAATAAAACTACAAACTAAAAAAACTATCTTAGTAATCCTTACTTACCTAAATACCTATTTAAATAGACGATCACCAAACAATACAACGCCACTAACCTTGTTTTTAATGCACTATCACTTCGCAAAACTATCACTAGTTTACACAAATAAATCAATTTCAACAATAATACATGAATAATGCTATAAGATTCTAAATTATGATACGAATATATCAAATCAAATGCAAATGAACAAGTGAAAACAATAACATAAACAAGCGCGAAAAAAATCTGTTGTAAATCTGTCATCCAAATATTACTATCTGAACAAATTACGAACTTCAGTAGCATTATTTTCATCTCGTTCTGGCGTACGCATTTCCTATCTCTGTCCTTATCGTAACTCGATGGATCGCGGCTTGCCATCGTCCGTATATCTAGCGGTGTTATGTTGCCTCAAGGTCACGATCGCTACAAGTGAAACTATGAATTAAATGTACTGGATTCCTGCCGCGCCTGACCGGCTTTTCTTTTGCGTCATTTCAAGTTACGTTGCTGCGAAAAATTGTAGGCGTTCATTTATTTCTTTGATTGTTACTTTCATAAGCAAATGTTATACCTGCAATGTAACTTCGTAAATACCTAATTATTTGTTTAAATGATAATTGAAAATAATATATACTAGTATTTGCCATATTTCGAAAGGGAAGCCGATAGGAATTGAGTTGTATGGAGCCTTCGCCACTGCCGTCCAGTAGTTTTTGAGTTTATTCGTTACATACAAAAATACAAAAATCCAAACATACAAAAATACAAATCTTTCCTCTTTATAATATTAGTATCGATATAGGAAATAGGATTATGGGTGTGAAAAGAACAATGCAGAGATTGAATATTAAACCTGGAATAGTTTTATTAAAATTCTATCTAAGTTGAAAGTAAATATGACAACTTGGAAGATTATAATGTTATTAGAGTCAGTCTCTTAGCATAGTGAAGATAGAGCAACCATCGCTTTTGTAATCGTTTTGTAACCGGTCAATACCAAGAAAACCAAAGAAGATTAATTATTTGCAATGTAAAATAGAATAAATACCAACAATTTATAATATACAGGGTAACTGGTTAAATTAGTGATATATTGCAGGGTGATATTCAGTATTTGATTCTTGTTCCAAATATGTAAAAAAACAGGACCTTAATATTACCTACATTTGATCTATTTTTACAATAAAAAAATTATGGACACTAATTCGCGTATAAAACTATGCGAGGCGACGTAGCAAGCGTTGAGGTTATGCAAATGGTACTACAAGTGCCGATGCCATCCCCGTCTTTTTACTTGCCGATATACTTCGCCAGTCAATCTAATTCCAATATTTTCAAAAAAAAATCCTCAATTTTGTTAGTTATTTTTTTACAATTTCTCCGTTACATGAACGCAAAAATTATTAATGCCTTGAATATGTCACTCGTTTAACCAGGTACCCTGTATATTCATTTTTTCTTTTTTAAAGCATATATGAAATTAAATAACGCTGTGATCTCATGAACATGGAAAGGAGTCAGGGAATTCTTTACTTTTACTATATTGTGGGGGAACGAGGTATGGTGTTCCTCTAACCAAAACGGAGGGTCCTCCAACCAGGCGGGACTTATGCCTGGCGGGCTACTGCCCAACGGTTGATGTTGGGAAGTTGTAAATATACTATCTGCGTGTCAAATCTTGATATCGCGATGCAGGATTCTGTGACGTCATATTTGGGAATTGACATTATTGTTGCTGTAGTCTGATACACAATCGTCGGGCTGCGTAATTCGTATGTAGCGTGGTAGATGTCGCCACAATGTCCATAAAGAATTATTATTATATTATCTTCAATTCAGTCAACTACTGGCCCTACATCTTTCCCAAGATCGACTTTCATAATACAAGGATCTTAGATCGATGACACTGCGTATTGGATTTGATGATTTTAAAATTCTAATTGTACTGTTAGTCCAGATCCTAGACTAAAACAATGAGAATTACAATTTAATTATTTATTCATTTATTTTTAGAATAGCAGTCATAGCCTAGTGGTGTGACCGTTGGACTGTCTCGAATTCAAAATAAAGGCCCGCAACTCTGACTTTTCGGATTCATGTGCGTATTGTATAATTATCATTGGCTTAAATTAAAAACGGTGAAGGAAAACTTCGTGAGGAAATGCCTGAGAAATATCTGATGTGAAGTCAGAGGCCCATGGGCGGCATAAACTCTGACACCAGGTTAGTCACTAACCACACGAAGAGAAGACCATTAAATTTAATTGTCTATTATCTGGAGTCCAGACAACCGGTCACTTCAATACATAGTTAGTACAGTTTTAATCAACTTTTAATCTACTGTCTACTAATGATTATTTGTAATTCAGATTAACCGATTAAGACTCATTAGATTCATGTTTATGTATGAAAGTATGCAATTTTCGAGAAAAAATCGCATAAAGAATCGTCTAATGGGTACCAGGTATTACATCACTTCTGGGGTTCCGTGCACCACAAGAAATTTAATCGAGGTTTTGAAAAAAAAAGTTAATTTTATTTATTCATTTTCCTTACATACTAAAAACATTTTTTAAATATTTCTATTAAAAAAAACAAAAGCATGACTTCCCACTGCTGGGCACGGGTCTGTACTTGGAATAAGAAGGGTTTAGGCCTTAGTCCACCACGCTGGCCTGGTGCGGGTTGGTAAACTACACACACCATCAAAAACATTATGGAGCCCTCTCAGGTGTGCAGGTTTCTTCACGATGTCTTCCTTCACCGTTAACGCAAGTGATAAACAAACTCTGATCCTCCAGCGTGGAAGGCAAGCATTCAACCGCTTCAATCATTGCTTATAAATAAATACGGATAAATACTTAATACCCATTATCGGAGATTATTTACATTCATAACGAAAGCCAGGAGACACTTTGGCTTTGACTTGAAACTCTACGTATCGAGTTTGTATACTAACGAGTACCACTATTCTGCCTAGCCTTTTCCCAACTATGTTGGGGTCAGCTTCCAGTCTTACCATATGCGGCTGATACCATTTTACACGGAGCGACTGACATCAGACCTGCGCATCCCAGTTCCAGGGCAATGCCGATATCCTAAGGTTAGACCGGTTGTCAGACTTTCGGGCTTCTGACTTCCCGAAACAACTGTCATAGGTGTTTGTATGACACCCGGGACCGACTGTTGAACGTGCTCTCCGAGGCATGGATGGGTCTCGATGTGTAACGAATGGTCACACATCCACAGACTGACCGCAGAAAGCGCAGCTTAACCTCGCAAATTGTATGATCTGCGCGGTTGGTACAAGTACCTACATAGATAGTATGTAATCTTGACATAGTATAAAACAAAGTCGCTACCGCTGTCTGTACGCGTAGATCTTTTAAACTACGCAACGGATTTTAATGCAGTTTTCAGCAATAGATAGAGTGATTCAAGAGGAAGGTTTATATGCCCCACATTAGTATCTACATTGCACCCATGCGAAGCCGGGGCGGGACGCTAGTAACATATAAATAGACTTCCTCTACCAATCAAAGCATGATACATTAGTAATTTCCTATTAGTATTCCTCAATAAGTCTGCGCGAGAATCTCGTCGACCTTGACAAGAACAGCTATTCAATAAATAGTGATCAGATATAAATGTTGAGGCATTTGGTATAGATACATATTGCACAAACATAAATATCTAGAAAGGAATATAACTTCACAATTGCATTCCTCAAATAGGTAAGCAGAGGTGTAGGTTACTGTGATACAGTCATAGTTTGCCAAAGACGATTGTTTCTATATCGCCGTCCCCGGAGAATATAATGGCATTCGCAAAAATACAACTTTTTCAGAACATAATAAAAACCGATTTTTGACGACTGCTTGCCAAGTACTGCTTGTAACTGGCAAGCAGTACTTGTAACAGTGCCAAGTACTGCTTGTAACTGGCAAGCAGTCGTCAAAAATCAGTGTTTATTTTGTTCTGAAAAGTTGTGTTTTTGCGAATGTCATTATATTCTCCGGGGACGGCAATATGATAAAGGTAAACAGACTGCCATCGACCGGGAAAAATTCTGGCCACTAAGGCCCTAAGCAGACGATGGACTGTTTGTCCGGTGGACTGCTTCTGACAAGAATAACAGTGGTTGGTAGTTGTTGTCCGTCGCGACATTTGGCATGAAGTTGGTGGTTAGTTCTCGTCCGCGGCAGTCTGCCTGACAAAAAGTCCATCGTCTGCTCAGGGCCTTAGGCTCTGCCGGGGTTGCAGTGCATGCAATAGCGAATCCCGTGATCCCGGCCATAGGTTAGAACGAGGAACACCGTGGGTATTTAGCCGGTAAGAGTCCGGCAGACCCCTTCGCCTTCCCCGGGCAAGGGACATCCATGAGGATTTACACACGATAAAAAAAACTAAATAAGAGGCCTTAGGCTGTAACTTAGAATGCAGGACCGATGCTACCGGCAGGGCAACCGGGCCACCAAGCATACGCCCCGAACAAATAGGTAAACGGCCCTTCAACGACGCTGGATAGTTTGCTGAGAATGTCTTCGCACAAAAACCTAATAACACTTGGCTCTACTTAGAAATCAAACCCAAGCAAGCCGTGTTTGTGGTCACCAGATCAATAAAAGCAGTTAGAGAAAGGTAAGTAAGTAATTATGTCACTTTTAATTTTCTTTGCATAGTGATTTCATTCGCTCTGGGAATGTGTGAGAGGTATTGAATTGTTTTGCACTGTGCGAGTTTACTTACGCTGTGTTGTGATCTAGATGTCACATAGTATTGCAACTTATAACTTCTGCAACGATTTGAGAAATACTTTGAATGTGTTAGGTTGTTATCATATCTTTCAAGTTACACAACTTGGCGATGGGGAAGGGATGGTAGTGTAGGTGATTTTAAAAGAGTAACCATGGAGTTTCTTGCCAGCTGTTCTCTATGGGAAACGACCAATTCGAACTGTGCACCTAAATTCGACTCTTCGTTAGTGCCTGTAATGGTTTACTAGTAAGTAGATGCGGGGGGTTGCGGAGTAGTAGAGGGTTCATGGCTAAATAACAACCGTGCGAGTCATATGATTTGCGATGTTAACTCGCGGTCGGTCTGTAGATGGGTGACTGTTTCTTACTCATCGAGACCCCTCCGTGCCTCGGAAAGCACGTTAAATCGTCGGTCCCGGGTGTCATAGGAATACCTATGACAGTCGCTGGGGAAGACAGAGGCCTGAAAGTCTGACAACCACTCTAACCTTAGGATATCGGCATTACCCAGTTACTGAGCTGCGGAGGTCTGATGGCAGTCGCTCCGTGTAAAATACTGGTTATTAAGCCGCATCTGGTTAAACTGGAAGCTGACCCCAAAATAGTTGGGAAAAGGCTAGGTAGAACAGGTACTAGTGAGTACCTAGATAGAGCAGTCAGTACGTAGGTACATTGTGCGGATGCTATTTTTATAATCTTTTATTACAGTTGATTGTCGCGCTATTGGTGTATCATCCTGCAATTTTTATTTCTACAGTATAAACTCACGCCTTTTTCCCATGGGGGTAGGCAGAAACTATAGAACGCCACATGCTACGACTCTTACATACCCCTTTCGCTTCATCCACATTCATACATCTTGTCATACACGCACGCCGGTTGAGAGTACTACGCACCTGACCTTTGTGAAGAACATCACCAATAACATCGATGTATGTCCTTCTAGGACGTCATCTACCGGCGTTCCCATTAACATCCGCCTTATAAATTTCTTTTGTTAATCGCCGTTCACTCATTCTCTCAACATGGCCAAACCACCTAAGCATACTCCTTTCAATTTTTGTCACTACATCATCTTTTAAACCGCAACTTTGTCTAATCATAAACACAACATACATAACATACATAACCTCACGCCTTTATTCCCCGAAGGGTTGGGCAGAGGTGTATAGTAACACCCTCATTTTGCCGTTATGTTTTAGTCAACAGGTGGCGAGTTTATTGCCATCAACCGGGCACAAATCCAAACTCTGGGCTGCTACTGAGGTATTTCACATGGAAAAACCCGATAGCACTTTGCCCGACTTGGGGATCGAACCCAAGACCTCACGATCAGCAGTCGCGTTTGCCACCACTAGACCAGCGAGGCAGTATAATACGTTGTATATTATTTGCAAATCAATAAAAGTAGGAAGTAGGTTCCTTGGTGGGTCAATAATATCATGTTACAATTTGTTACAAATGTCAAGATATGCAATGTTGCCAAAAGTTTGCATTGATTATAAAATATACAAAATGTATATTGAAATGTTAACACACATTGTTTTAATGGACTGCAGGCACGCAATGCTTTTTTGTAATGCAAATTACATCAAACTTTTTGTTCTAGAGATCTTAAAAGGTCTTTTAGAATTCAAAATCAAAATCAAAATTTTTTATTTCACATAAACCAATACAGGTGCTTATGAAACGTCGAATTTAGGTGCACGGTTCCAATTAGTTGTTTCCTATGGAGAAGAGCCGGCAAGAAACTCCATGGTTACTCTTTTAAAAATAATACCTTTAACAATTTCAGTGGATACAGTACAATGATTTAGGATAGTGAGAGAACAATGAGGTCCTGACCACAGACCAATGAGTAATATAGTACTAAAAGACTTGAGTACAAAAACTAACAAACAAAAATAAAATTTAAAAAAAAAGTAATATGAATAATATTGTAGTAATTTACAAATTTATAGATGCAGGTCCACAAAGTTCTCACATTTACAAAAGTGAAAAGGAAGCTAAACTATATAAAACAATTGACATAATTAAATGTCATCAAAACTTAGCTAAAAAATCATTGTTTATTAAGATAAAGATATCTTGAATTATATTATTAAAACTCCTTGAGAATGAGTTCGTCCGAGTTTTGTCGGTAAAATACAACCACCATACTTTTTTCTACCTCCAAGAAACACTGCTGTGTTTCACATGAGACTTTTTAACTTTGTTTCAGTGTTGACAATGCATCAGCAATACCTAATCTTGGTGTTGTTGGTGCGGTAACCACGTAGCATCAGATGGGTCATCAGCTTGCTTGCCAAACTAAGAGTAACTGTACTAATTGATTTTATTGAATCAGAAGTGGGATTCGATCCTACGCCCACAAAAGTGGACAATAAAAAAGGCAAAGAGGAAGAGGTACCTAAGGAAGTTCATGATACTTCAGATGTACCTAAGAATGATAATGATATAGCTGAAATTAACAATGTTTAAGAGGATTGATTAGCAGTAACTCAAATAACAGATAAATGTAATAAAATTCATAGAATAGATAGAACCTAATTAAAAGGAGAATGGATGAGTGACCATTCGTTACACCTCGTACCCCTCCGTGCCTCGGAGAGCACGGTAAACAGTTGGTCCCAAATGTCATACGAATACTTACGACAGTCGTTACGGGTCAGAAGCCTGAAAGTCTGACAACTAGTCTAACCTGAGGATATCGGCATTGCCCAGTTACTGGGTAGCGGAGGTCTGGTGGCAGTCGCCCCGTGTAAAATACTGGTATTCAGCCACGTCTGGGTAGATTGGAAGCTGACTCCGACATAGTTGGGAAAAGGCTAGTTAATTGTAATAGGTACCTATTACGAACAATGGTGGTTATTGTGGTATAATTTTTATTTTATTGAGGTCAAGTCGTAACTTATCAACAAATCCTCATTATAACAAATTGGGATTATAACATTCACATTTACGTACATCAACGTAAGTACATATTATATCAATGATTACGTAGATATTAATAGTATGACATATAATTTTATTCGAATATGGTCAAATTCCCTAAATGGAATTGTATTATACAACTACTGCTTTCATGATACCTACATCAAGCAAGCTTGGTAGGTACCCATTTTTTGTCTGATATGCTCATAATATAACAGGTGTAAAGAGACCTTTCACCAAGCCGTCAACCATACATTCAGTACATCTAACTACGTAACCCTACGCAAAAATTGTCGCTGGGAAACGACGAACTTTTTTTTTGGGTGTAAAATTTCGTTTTACTGTAAATCTAATTGTAACGCACTCAAAACACTTTGCTGATAGATGCAATGAGTAGTAAACGGGTAATGGAGGTATTTCAAGTACATTTGCAACCTTCAAAACTAGTATTTTAAAAAAAGTTGTGAAAAAGTTGTAACTTTGACCTCCAATATCTCCGTAACTAGAAGGTTCCTAGGCATAGTCCAGAACAAAAAAATTATCGCAATGACGTGGAGAATTAGTGCCTTTCGGCTTCGTTAAGGGTCTTTTTACACCGTTTATAATTAAAATAATAATAATATGACCATAGCATACTTACCGCAAAATACACTTTTACCCTGACTGGCGAACCGGAATCATGATTAAAAATCTCAAAAACCGAGAAATGACACGTCCGACAATGTCTGACTCACATTGTCGTGGTATTGGCAGACATCTTGAATATTTAGCGTTGGGTAAATCAGAAACTGGTTATGTTGTATTTATTAAAATTGTTGATGATTTTAATTTTCTGCTCACTCAAGTTTCAAATTTTGGCCTACTGAATGTTGGTGTCAAATTCTTTATTGACGAAAGAGGTACATTTGCAAAATTGGTATCCATCTTATACATTAATTCTTTTGTACGTGTGTTTGTCACCTAAATCCTCCTAAACGGCTGGACCGATTTGGATGAAATTTTGTATGTATATTTCAATGGGTTCCTGGATGGTTTGAAAACATAATTGGACCCGGTAGGTGGCGTTGCTGTCGGTATGCTTTCCGGCGAGCACGACGTCTGCTGGGTCCGCTAGTAATCTTATAAGAATATGATGACGCTAGTATGTTTATATCTTTAGATGGATAGCAACGTTCAGGTTTAGTTCTCAAACCTTATATTGCAGTGCAGGAAGTAATATAGACCCTGTAATTGGAAGTAGACTATTTCATTTTCATTCCAACGCTTCCGTGGACATAGCCCATGATAATCAAATTAGAGACTCGGTACATTTAGTAGATGAAGGTATGTACTACTTCACCGGAGAATATAAATATCAACGGCCTGTGCAAAATGATAAATGATTTTGATTTCTGTAAATAAATTTGTTACAGACACTTTTACAAGTCAATGTAATGTTTTTTAAGACTAGATGGCGACGGCCTTCCATATCTAACTAGCTCTGAGAAGAAAAGCCAATACAAAATAAGAGGTCAAGGTCTCTTTTTATATTCTAGACAGTGTGGTGCAACATACATTATCAAGCCAGTAGAAAGGTTTGAGTCAGCTGGTTAGCACAATTAATAGCGGTGATAGCCTCAATCAATCAAAAAAAAATATTCCACATAAACCAATACAGGTGCTTATGAAAAGTCGAATTTAGATGCACGGTTCCAATTAGTCGTTTCCTATGGAGAAGAGCCGGCAAGAAACTCCATGGTTACTATTTTAAAAATAATATCTTTAACAATTTCAGTGGATAGCCTAGTAGTGTGAGCATCGGACTGCCAAGTCATAGGTCTCACTTGCTTAAAAACGGTGAAGGAAAACATCGTGAGGCAACCGGCATGCCTGAGAGATATTTTTCGACAGCATGTGAAGCCAAGTCAGAGGCCCATGGGTGGCATAAACTCTGACACCAGGTTAGTCACTAACTACACGAAAAGAAAGAAGAAGAAGCACAACTAATAGTGTATAGGTCTTAGAAAGAGAGGAAATAATCATCTTTGGTGATCTAGTACAACGAAATACCGGTAATTTGAAATTATCCATGTCGATTGTTGGCGTTGGCGACCTAAATAACATAGTCGCGATGCCAACGCCTCCAGATTATTTGTACAGAGAGGCTTTCATTCACTACCGACAAATACTACTTATGGAGTTCCAGATATAAAGATAAGAGTTACAGCTAGTTCACATAGAAACTGTTTACAGGACCCGTTTTAGCGGATCCGTTTTTATTTTGGTGATGGCGCCTGTAGTTGTATGAGCGAGTTCACATACACGACAGTATTCCGAATCCAGTAAAAAGTACTGGTCCGACATTTTTACATGTTCCGTTTTGTCGTCAAAAACTGGATGACGGAACATTTTTTATCGTATCCAGCCTGCCAGGTGCGATGCAGCTATCTTTTTTTCAACGGATCCGTTAAAACGGATCCGCTGTGTGAACGGGCTGTTGTTTGATGATTTGATGTAGCTACAACCGGTTCGACTGGTGGAAAAACTGTTTCAAATCGCAATCGAATCGCAATTCAACCACGGCTTTTGATCGTTTTCTTTGTAATAAAAAAGGCAAAGATTGCAGCTGTCAATGACCACTGCAAGAAACGATCATAAATTATGTTTTTTTTTTACAAAATATTGGTAGATACCTATAAAAATAACATCACGCCTTATATTCCCCGAAGGGATCGGCAGAGGTGTTATTAGTATACCCTCGTTTCGGGGCGAGCCTACTGCCATTAACTGGGCACAAATCGACAGTCTGGGCTGCTACTGAGAAATTCCTGATGGAAAAATCCAATAACACTTTACCCGACCTAGGGATCGAACCCAGGACCCCATGCTCAGCAGTCGCGCTTGCGACCACTAGACCAATAAGGCAGTACATATGAGGAGGTCGGGAACAAATAGCGTCATTTACATTTTAGGCTTGAAGCTTTTTTTTACTCGTTGGACTCAAACCTTTGGATTTTATCGATTTCTGAAGAGATTTGGTTCAAAAAGTGCCATATTGAAGAGAAAATAGCATCTCGCAAGTCGCATTCTGATCAAAAAGTGACAATTGCACATACAAAGAGACATAATCTATCTATATAAATAAAAATGAATCGCCAAATGTGTTGCTAAGCGCAAAACTTGAGAACGGCTCAACCAATACGGCTATTTTTTTTTATATATTCCATAAGGCACAAGGAAGATTCTTATGGAGAGAAAAAAACATAAAAATTGCGTGGAAAATAGTAAAAACAACACTTTTATTTTCCCACTACAGGCCAATAACTTTTGACAGAACAAAGTCTGTCCGGGCAGCTAGTCGTGAAATAAAAATCTCAATTTATGAACAAAAATGAAAAGTGTAAATGACACTTTCTGTTCCTGAGCTCCTCATAAACTATACAAGGTGTAAAAAGACCCTTCACTAAGCCGTCAACCATGCATTCAGTACATCAAACTAAGTAACCCTACGCAAAAATTGTCGCTGGGAAACGACTTATTTTTTTGGGTGTAAAATTTCATTTTACTGTAACGTACTCAAAACACTGTGCTGATAGATGCAATAAGTAGTAAACGGGTAATGGAGGTATTGCAAATACATTTGCAACATTCAAAACTAGTATTTTATAAAATAGTTGTGAAAAAGTTGGAACTTTGACCTCCAATATCTCCGTAATTAGAAGGTTCCCAGGCATAGTCCAGAACAAAAAAAAGATCGCAATGACGTGGAGAATAAGTGCCTTTCGGCTTCGTTAAGGGTCTTTTTACACCGTTTAGGTATTTTAACGTCCGCCCTTTCCAGCCAACCTCTTCAGCATAAAACATACTTCTAATATAAACCGGTTTCCGCGCGTGCTAATTATGCAGGCATTACTCTCGAAACTCGGTCATTGCGATATCGTTTGCACCACTGTCTCTGTCTGTCCCCCAATAATACCGTTATGTTTGTATCACGACCTCTTTACGGCTGTGATTCGGCAACACATTATTATCTAATTTGTTGTTTTTTCGGCGTAAAATAACATTCGCTAGATATGAACAAGTAAACCAGTGATTATGTTTTTTTTCTTCATAACATCATGCCTATATTCCCCGAAAGGTTGGGCAGATTTGTATGGTAAAACCATAATTTCGCCGTTATGTTTGTTTCATGTAATAGGGGGCGAGCCTATTGTCATTAACCGGGCACAAATCCAAACTCCGGGCTGCTACCGAGGAATTCCACACGGAAAAACCCAATAACACTTTGCCCGACATGGGAACTGAACCCAGGAGTCACGATCAGTAATCGCGCTTGCTACCACTAGACCAACGAGGCAGTTTTTTTTCATCTTACTGACTTTCTTTGTCTTTCACTAGAAATAATAAATTATTTTTATTCCTGTAAATAAATCTATCACAGACAATTTACAAATCAATGTAATTGTTTTTTTAGGACTTGATGGCGCCTGCATTTCCTATTTGTATGGCTCTGAGAAGAATAGCCGAAACAAACTCAGAGATCAAGGTCTCTTTTAAAGTCCGGATATTGTGGTACAAAATATGCGAGAGTAACAATGTAGGGTAACGTCTGGAATCCAAACTCCGGGCTGCTACCGAGGAATTTCACACGAAAAAACCCAAGAACACTTTGCCCAACCTGGGGATCTAACCCAGGACCTTACGATTAGCAGTCGCGCTTGGCCCCAATATACCAAGTATCTTGACGCTTAATTGAAACGGTAATTGGGAGGTCCATAATTTCAGCAGTAGACCTGATAATGCCACGATCGATAGTTTTCACCTTAGAACTTTATTTAACTAAAGCTTTGAATTCAAAGGTTCATCTTTTAGTAAGACAGACTTAATTACCCACAGGGCTAAGTAATGAACAGTCACAATACGTTTCTGTTAATTACTAAAGCCTTAAGTGGTATCACAGGAAGTCGTTAATTATGGTACCTCCTTCGTAAATTGGAATATTTTTAACTTAATGGGGTAGGCAACTGTGGAACTAATGGCGCCACTTTCGATTGTACCAATGCCATCTTATTGGTTGCAATGTGTTTGACATTATTGCTATAGGTCTACCAGAATCTGATGGCTAATAGGGAAATTAAATGTTTTTGTGGGTAACACAAGTTTTGATACTTGTAATTTTTTTCTTTAATTTCTTCTCCTTCTTCTTCCTGCCCTTATCCCACACTAGATGGGGTCGGCACAACATGTATTTCATAAATCCATGTTGTTAGATGTTTTGGCTTATTGTTTTATATGACCCAATGTGCTTGCTGATATTATGCACTGGGTCCCAAAATGATTGCTGATATATGGTTTTTTGCAATTTTATTGTAATGGAAAAGGAGACCTTGTTAAAATAAGTATGTTTATTAAAAATGTTTGAAAAAGAAAACATTAATCAGAACTGGAAAATGTATCAACTACAGTCATACTCGTTTTGACAACTGACATGTTGACATTGCCATATAAAAACCACTATTTGTTATTAATGTTTAATGCCATGAGATTCTGGTTGACCTATAATATGAATATGAAGGTTCTGATTGGTTCAAATAACTAAGTGTGGAGGTGCTGCCATCTGCTATCGTTTTGCAATGCCTTCCCATTCCCAGGAATTAGGGCACTGGAAATGGATGAAATACTCGTGAGTCTTGACCTTTAACATTATATGTCTTGTTAGCTCTTCCACTTTAACAGCCTCATTGGTCTAGTGGTGGCAAGCGCGACTCCTGATCATGAGGTCCTGGGTTCGATGTGTGGAATTCCTCAGCAGCAGCCCGGAGTTTCGGTTTGTGCCCGGTTGATGGTAATAGGTTCGCCCCCTATTACATGGGACTTAAACATAACAGCGAAATGAGGGTGTTGGTATACACCTCTGCGCTAACCTTCGGGGAATACAGACGCGATGTTATGTTATGTCTCTTCCAATAACGCTTTTAACAAAGGGCACTTTTACTACAGAAACTGTTCCTTGCTTTAAAAGTTACAAAGGCCCTAGTATAAGTTTTTAGTAGTAGCTCACTCTACTACTGTGTTTAAGTTTATTCTATTACTTATAATGGTATTGAATAAATGTACAGCAGTGATAGCCTAGTGGTGTGACCGTCGGACTGCCAAGTCCAGTTCGAACCCAAGGCACGCACCTCTGACCTTTCGTATTCATCTGCGTATTATATAATTATCACTTGCTTAACCTTTTGAACGCCATTGTCACACATATGTGACAAACGAAAGTTTACCCTGTACGCCAACGTCACCAATATGTGACAAAAACGATGGGATTACAGTTACCTTGGCGTGGGGGGTACGAAGATGCATTTATGCTCTGGCGTCCAAAAGGTTAAAAACGGTACAGGAAAACATCGTAAGGAAATCGGCACGCCTGAGAGATATTTCTCGACGGCATGTGGAGTCAAGTCAGAGGCCTATCGGCGGGATAATCTCTAACACCAGATTAGTTACTAAACACACGAAAAGAAGAAGATTGAATAGATTGGTCGAAATGCAGTAGTAAACGTACACGAAGACTTCAGTTCAGAAGTAAATGTTATTTATAACCGACTACACTTACAGATCTATACAAGAGGAGATAATTGTATAATAACTGCACAGGTTGTTGATTCAGGCAGGTTTCAAGGTGATAAAGGATCCAGAAGTAATATCAACATATATCCACAGTGGTATTTTCAAGTAGATAGATATATAGATAGATAGATATACTTTATTGCACACTAAAAGAAATAAAACAAGGAATACACATAATTAACAGTACAAATGGCAGTCTTATCGCTTAAAGCAATTTCTTCCAGACAACCATTGGATGGGAAGAATAGTTAAGAAAAATATAAAGGGCAGTTTGCAGCGTACAAATATGCAACCTACTAAAAACCGGGAATCAACTAAATAATAGGTATAATCATAATACATATTTTAAATATATATATATATATACACACACACACTCAAATAGGGTACATACATAATTAATTATATATACAGATAATTTACCTATATAAACCACTATAGAGCAAGATAATGTTCAAGTATGTTATGATAAGTAAAGCATTCAACATCACCGTAGGCAAGGGATTTGTCGACGGAAGAATCGACAAAATGGCATAAACACAATAACAATATATCTTTTTGCCTTTTCTTTAGTCGACAAAACTCTTGTCTACGGTGGTCATGCTACGCTTGCAAGTCTAGATTAATTTCCAACATGTCTCAATTTAGAGTCTAGCCAAGCTTACTCTGCAGAGGAAGCAACACTGCAAACAATTACCGTAAAAATCTTAACAGTGTCGTTTTTATAATCAGAGTTGGCTTTGCCACGTTCAGAACCTTTGGTATGGAGCAATGAATGATAAAAAAAAAACAATATTATTATTATTATTTATCTAAAAGAACGCTTCGAGTTCCTCTGTGACTCTCATTCTAGGTTCTTGAGATCATCAGAAAATTTTCAATTAAAAATACAACAGCACTCCACCTCTTTTTATGACAAGTCCTTTACGATCCAAGCTGCTCGTCTGTGGAATGCTTTGCCACTTAATGTGAGACGTGCACAATCACTGCCAGTTTTTAAAAAGTCAGTGAAGGAGCATTACATGTCGCTTTAATCTGCTATTTATTTTATTCCTCTCCTCCGTTCTTATACATATATTTATTATTTTATTATTATATTATTTATGTTTTCTTTTCATATTTATGTAATTATTTTGCCATGTATTTTATATTATTAAATTTAAGTAATATTATGTAGGTACGTAGTGTACTTGTACACCTAGATTGCTCGATTTTCTCTTTCCATTCTCTCAGTCCATCCAAAGGTTGTCTGGAAGAGATCGCCTTGCGTGATAAGACCGCCCATTGTGCATTTTTGTATTTAAATAGTTTTTTGTGTTATATTAACCTGGTGTACAATAAAGAGTATATAAATAAATAAATAAATAAATATTATCAATGGTTTCTATACAAAGAACGTCAGCATTATCGTAGAGTAATCTTGTGTAGAGACTGAATAACCCGAAAATTAAGATATTTTTAAAATATGGTATGACGTCATACCTCATCATACATCATATGACGTGTCTCGGAGAGCACGTTAGGCCGTCGGTCCCGGGTGTCATGCGAATACCTATGATAGTCGTTACGGGTAGTCAGAAGCCCGAAACTCTGACAACCGGTCTAAACTTAGGATATCGGCATTGCCCAGTAATTGGGTTGCGGAGGTCTGATGGCAGTCGCTCCGTGTAAAATATTGGTATTCAGCAGCATCTGGTTAGACTGGAAGCTGACCCTAACATAGTTGGGAAAAAGCTAGGCAGAACGAACGAGTTGGCTTTGCCATATCCATATCAAAGTTGCAAGTACCTAGCCCGGCAGAGCAAAGTTTGCACTTGAAAACGTCGATTTTTGTAAAGATTTTAGTTGTTCTTTGCAGTGCTGCCATTACAATTCTAATGCAGAGTCAGCTTGGCCAGACTCTAACAAAGTATCAATAAATTCACTTTGTACTCCATAATATTTGTTTAAAACCCGTTTATCAACCTTTTGTGTGTAGACAGTGTCTCTTTGTTGCCACTTTATAGCTCTTGAATAGAGGTCATCTAAGCCAGTGTACTTACATAGTTTAAGTTTTGTAGTAGGTGAATTTCAAGGAAACAAATATATAACGTACACTTTTGCAATGTTTATAAATATGTGTGCACCATGTATCTATCACATAATTAATTTGTCATTGCTTCATTTTTAATTCTTTTTACCTATTGTGGTATAGTAATTTTATTCTAGGTGCATCGTCTTCACATATAATTGTACCTATAATTAATGTACCCATACAAAATATTGTAAGACATTTTAAAAGAGTAACGGTGGAGTTTCTTACCCATTCTTCTGCATACGAAACTACCTTTGGAAGGAGCGACTATTCTATTTCTTTTTTGTAAATTTTGACGTTAGAAAGTTCCTTTATGTGCCTAATTGAAATAAATACTTTGACTTTATCAGCAAATCAACTAGATCTTCATCATATTCACACTCATTTTCTATGGACGCCTGTACAAAGCAGAAATATTCTATATCATATCTAGAATCGTTCCAATTTGGCCATTTTTTAAAGACAATATATGCCGTACTGATTTTGCAAACTACTAGATCAACATAAACGTCAAGTGCATCATTCAATTACACTAAAGCCATGTGCTTTTTATTTATTTGGAGCTCATTTACCAGTCTTTTGTGTGCAGACAGTGTTTCATTGTTGCTACTAAACAGTTCTCGAAGGAGGCCACGTGCTAAACTAGCAGGTCATCTAAGAAAGTATACTAGTTCATGGTCACTAGGGTCTTGGCTGGATATCAAGAACGTCCTTAATGATTACGGAGGAGTCTATCTCCATGTATTGGGCACGATTAAACCAGTAGATAGGGATTTCATGGCATTCAGTAAGACTGATTATAATTTTAGGTTTTTTAACCAAGTCTTCAACTGCCTCCTTGGTCTAGTGGTGGCAAGCGCGACTGCTGATCGTGAGGTCCCGGGTTCAATCCCCAGGTCGGGTAAAGTGTTATTGGGTTTTTCCGTGTGGAGTTCCTCAGTAGCAACCCGGAGTTCGGACTTATGCCCATAGATATGATGACAATAGGCTTGCCCCGTGTTACATGGGACTTAAAAATAACGGCGAAATGAGTGTGTAATTATACACCTCTGGCCATCCCTTTCGGGGAATACAGGCGTGATGTTATGTTATCTTCAAGGTTTTCATTTTTGTTTTCATCAAAGAACTGCTTGAGTTGTTGGACAGCATTTTATTGTCATCAGTTTTCGAACGGAGTCCATACGCAGGTCATTTGATTACAGTTGATGATTTGCGTTGAAATCATCACTAAACTATCTATAATCTTCAAGTGAAGGTCATTCTCACTCAGAAATAAGTAAAATATTTTGCTTTGAACCTGTGTTATCAGAACAGATTTTATGAAAACAACGTGTCTTTTCAATAGTAGCGTATTTTAGATCTATAGGATATTAAAAAAGGTTTCGAAAACGATAGAAAATACGTGTTGTCTAGTTTTCCGCGTTTTTAATCCATTTAAGGTTGTTTCACGTCCGGAATTATACGGAAATGAAAATGACGGTGAATGCAAATGACTTTGAATCCACGGCTTTTTTATTGGACAGAGCCCGTTCACACAGCTGAACCATTTTAACGGACCCGTCGGTACTGGATGTGTTATTCACATATGTACCGACGGATCAGTTAAACAAATGGCAGCTGCGTCGCATCTGGCAGGCAGGATACGATAAAAATAACGGATCCAGTATTTTTTATTGGATTCGGAATACTATCGTGTATGTGAACTCGCTGATACAGCTACAGGCGCCATCACCAAAATAAAAACGGATCCGGTAAACCGGGTTCTGTAAATAGTTTCTGTGAAAAGTGATAAGTACATAAGCGCATTTTAAAGCCATGAAAATTTAGTACTCCATGATGGTCATGTTCGTAACTCGATTGGTTCTGTATCGAGCACATCAAATCGGCTTTTTGTTAGCAAGCTTTCGAATGATACCTCGTGTATCCAGATCCCGGTGACTGAAGAAAGTACTTTATATTAGAGAAAGGTTCTCAACTAAACTTCAAGTATCAAGAATAGCCTTTAAATTGTAATCGGTAGCTGGTAACACTGGACAATCTTGAAAAAGGAGGGTAATCGTCAAGATGAATCAACGTACTCGAAGTTATAAAAACACCGGTCATTCGACGGAGCAAAGGTATTCCATGTCGAACAGCCGAAGAAGTCTGACCTCATATATCTGATTAGCTTGTCCTTATTTTCTGATCTTGTGTAAATTATTATATTGTGATATGCTGTGAACTAGCTTCTGTAACTAACCACTAACCCAATTAAAAGTACTCTCAGCGGTGGAGAGTCTGTTGGTTTCATTTACTTTATTTACCATGCTCGCAATCCTGACATAACGATATTAGCTACAATTGTAATGATAAATTCACCCCTACAAGATTCTGTTCTTGTATTTTGCAAAATTAACGGATATTTTGAGCCAATATTAAATTTTTGCCTAAACAAAGCAATAGCATCGATGAGATTTTTGATTATAGATACAACAGTCGTTTTGTTTCAATACTCATTTTCTGCTGGATTCTAAATTTTCTCATTGACTTCTTGTCTTTCCCCATCATAGATTTGTTGGGAATGCAAACTAAAACACATTTAAAGCTGTTTACAGAGTTCGGAACTTCACAGGGCTGTCTTGTTATCTAATTACCTAAAGTTCGTTCTGCCAAGCCATTTCCCAACTATGTTGGGGTCAGCGTCCAGTCTAACCAGATGCGGCTGAATACCAGTATTTTACACGGAGCGACTGCCATCAGAGCTCCGCAACCCAGTTACTTGGCAATGCCGATATCTTAAGGTTAAACCGGTTGTCAGACTTTTGGGCTTCTTACCCGTAACGACTATGATAGGTATTCGTATGACACCCGGGACTGAATGTTTAACGTGCTCCACGAGGTACTCTAACTAACTAAAGTATAGGCGTTTTTTTTTTAAATGAATGTAGTTTATTAATGTTACCTAACAACCCTGACGAGTTCCACCAATTTATTTGTAACCTTATACAGGCTGTAGACGAAATAATGTAATTCCTTCAAACTTTGTGATGTACTGCTGACATAGATTAACCCTGAACGGGATATTTTTGGTTTCAATAAAAAATATTACAAGATGTAAACATGTGTTTTTAACGTGAGGCATTTTAGTGCCGCGAGTAAAACGACCGCTCGGGGCAATAAAATGCCTCACGTTAAGAACACATGTTTACTTATAGTATTTTTTTTTAAATTGAATTCTAAAATATAAAGTGCAGGGGCTATGTCAGCAGTACATCATGAGGTTTGAAGGAATTACATGATTTCGTTTATATATCTATCTGTACAGAACCCGTTTATCTGTATCGAGCACGTCAAATCGCTTCATTGTTAGCAGCTTTCGAATAAGGCCACGTGCGACCAGACCGGCTAGTCTCCACTGAAGAAAGTACTTTACGTTTTCACTTGTGTGCTGGGCTGAATTTCAAGCAGCAATGAAAGGTCAGATTAGCGTCGCATACGAGTCTATGTTGTTTTTATTTAGTTAAGTAAGCAGTGATAGCTTAGTTGTGTGACCACCGGACTTTTTTTTCCGTTGGAAAATCCTCATGGATGTCCCTCGCGCGGGGAAGGCGGGGGGGTCTGCTGGGCTCTTACCGGCTAAAAACCAACGGTGTCCCTCCTTCTGACCTAAGGCCGGGATCACGGAATTCGCTATTGCATGCACCGCAACCCTGGGTGACCATCGGACTGCCAAGTCATAGGTCTCGAGTTCAAACCCAAGGCACGCAGACGCACCTCTGACTTTTCGGATTTAAGTGCGTATTGTATAATTATCACTTGCTTAAAAACATCGTGAGGAAACCGGCATGCCTAAGAGATATTCCTCGACGGTATGTGAAGCCAAGTCAGAAGCCCATGGGCGGCATAAACTCTGGGGCCAGGTTAGTTATTAACCACACGAAAAGAAGAAGAAGATTTAGTAAAATGGTAAATGTATCGAATTTGAATCTAATGCCGGATTCAAAGTAGTCTTACGTATCGCATCCTATGCATCGCGTTAGAATAGTGTTCACGCCTTCATACAAATTATTAGGTACTAACGGCCCGTCCCGGCTTCGCACGGGTGGACATTTTTCCCGTTTTTGCAACATTTTTCATTTATGCTCCGCTCCTATTGGTTGTAGCGTGATTTTATATAGCCTATAACCTTCCTCGATAAATGGACTATCCAACACAAACATATTTTTTTCAATTCCAACCAGTAGTTCAAACAAACAAACAAACTCTTCAGCTATATAATACCAGTCTAGATATGAATCTGATAGCGTCACATGCATCTCCTGACGCGTTACCACACGACATGAAGTTTAGTGTGAATCCGGCATAAAAACAAGCAAGAATGATCCAAAAGCTCTTCAAGCAACACACCTTCCGATTTCAGAATCCGTCTGCCCTACATTACATCTCTCCGATAAGGACGATTGCTCTACATTATCCAATTTGATCGGAAGGTTAGGGTTTAATTAAAGGATGTGTATACAGCCTCTTCTGTGTTGATTATCATAGGCAATTGGGACGTGATGTCCCAGCTAACAAATCATGCATACTTGCTTAGAAGTTTCACGAGTTTGCAGATAACTGTTATGAATGGGAGTTTGGCTGAATCTCAATCCAAAATCTATTGGGATTGATGTAGGTTTCTGATATTAGGTACTTATATTGAATTTCTGTCAAAAACCCATACATCTATCCAGAGATTTTGGGTTGAGATTGGTTATTGATTTCGGTCTTTATATTTCAGCTTATAGTGTTCACAATAGATTGTCATATCAGCTGGGGAAGATTGAACACGGAAGGTGAAGAACCGGCTTATTTGGTGCAACAGGCGAGTGGTTTGTGTCTAGCTGTGACTGGCGATAGTTTTGGTAGATTGAAAATAAAATAAAGTCTGGTTGAGAAAAATCTTCTTAGTTTCATTTATTGTTCTAATATGGTAAGGTGTCGTTTATATAAGTCAAAGTCAAAGTTTTTTATTTCAAATAGACCAGATTTCAGGCACTTTTAAAACGTCACAACTAGGTGCACGGTTCCAAAAGGTAGGTTCTATGGAGAAGAGCCGGCAAGAAACTCCATGAATACTCTTTTTAAAATAGTAGTTCATTACAATTCCATTAAAGTAGTGTGAGAAATAGAATGAGACTATTGCAGGTTAATGTAACAAATAAACTCACATATGAGTAACAAATAGAAAAATATGCCTTCTAGGATTGCCATAGCAGTTAAGGTAGGTATGTACTGCTAGTGTTATACCTTCAAGTATATTTTTATCGTGTGGATATCCTAATGGATACGCACTTTCTGCGTTGGGGAAGGGGGGGTTTATGTCGGACTCTTACCGATTAAAACCACTACGGTGTTCCTCCGGACCGGGATCGCGGGATTCGCTAGTGCATTCACCGCAATCCAGAAGTATCTTTGACTTGAGCCAACTAATTATCATGACAAAAGGTAAAATAATTACGCAAAAAACCTGAACATTGTCTTTACATTCTGACATGAATAAATTAGGTAATAATTTAGATGTTTTCTCTCTCATGGACAAACGTGCGTGACAAACCGGTGGAGAATGGCAAATGGGGACCTTTGCAACAAGGTCGCGACTTGCTTAACTGTCGATGTCTGCTATTTATGTTTATGAATCATAGGTGCGAAATATTGACCTCAGTATCCTGGTCGAAACTGGAAGAAACTTTTTGGGATGAGCGAAACAGATGCTTGTGCCTAAAATAAAAAAAAAATACAAAAAAAAACATAGTTCGGTTTTGCGAATGCGAATTTGAATTTCAAAAAAAGAATACGGTAAATATTACCGCATATTATAAGATCAAGTGATGTCTGTCGTAATAAGAATGATAGAACATTTTGCAATACTTAACAAAATTGTGCCTCGTGTTATTTTACAAGTACCAACGTAATTAGTAATAGACTTACCGCAAATAAGGTCACTCAAAAATCACACGCGTTGCATCCTGTACTTTTTGTTCACAAAAACGGGCTTATGTACTAGGTGTGTTCAAATTTATATAAAACCAGTGGTTCACAGCACAACAATACCGTTACTTCAACAGCTTGAGATCACAGAAAACGGTTAAAAGTACTACAACAACACACAAAACAACACTTTTAATGTAAACACGGAACTACATACTTATAGTTTAATTAATATTGTATTATATACACGATGTAACAAATAAAACTAATGTTAAAATCTTTGTGTAGCCCGCCACCGTGGAATTTAGCTCGACAACTGACAGCTTGTGTTTACGTTACGTTCCATTGACACCATTCGCTATCTCTTTCTTACATCAAACAGTAATCAATGAATGAAAGGGACAAACAAAGTTAACCGTAAGGCAATTATTGCGCGCGTTTGCAGCGCCTCTACTGGTCGAAATAGGTACTACCAAGTGAGTAGGTTTCGATTTCATTGATCGTCGTCTTGATACGTTATGAAGGCGATAGATAGCGTTATTCATTGACAACATTGATACATACAGCTTCTCAATAGATGTCGCTACAAACTTCCTTTAGGAGACACCATGTGTACAGTACGTACTTCGATAAAAGTTATACACCTCGGCAATCTTCGTGTTTCCGAATTTATACGAATCTTTCTAATGTGTTTTTATCTATACTACCTAATATTATAAAGCTGAAGAGTTTGTTTGTTTGTTTGTTTGAACGCGTTAATTTCAGGAATTACTAGTTGGAATTGAAAAAATATTTTTGTGTTGGATAATACATTTATCGAGGAAGGTTATAAGCTATATAACATCACGCTACGACCAATAGGAACGGAGCATAAATGAAAAATGTTGCAAAAACGGGAAAAATGTCCACCCGAGCGAAGCCGGGACGGGCCGCTAGTATTTTATATGAGAGCCACGTATTCTTCCCATCATTACGAAATTTTTTTCGTATTGGGCCATACCTGGGAACCGACTGGTTATGGAGATATTAAGGCCCCGCATCTGATGGAAGATACGTTGCCGATTTTGCATTGCGTAATTTACTCGAGGAATTTTAGTAACGCATCTTCGGTCAAATGTGTACCGTGTGCGGTGTGAGATGTTTATATGGAATTATGTGTATAGGTGGAATATCGGCGACGTATCTTGTGTCAGATGTGGCTTGGCCCTAAAGGTCAGTCACATTTTTTTTTCTTCATTTACGAAAAGTAATTTCAAATGTTATTACTAAACATTCTTCTAAACAAACATTATCAATAATTTTGAACAGGTAACAGCTTTTTTTACAACTTGTTAAGAGTTATTTTTTTATACCTGAAAATAAAAGTCGTTTCTCAGCATCTATTTTTGCTCTATCTTACTTAGTTTGTGTACAGTATGCGTAAATTTCGGTTACGTTGGTTTTACATCCTGTATACAGGGTGTAAACGAAATCATGTAATTCCTTCAAACCCCGTGATGCACTGCTGACATAGATTAAACCTGCACGGGATAATTTTGTATTCAATAAAAAAATAAATTACAAGAAGTAAACATGTGTTCTTAACATGAGGCATTTTAGCGCCCCGAGCGAATTGCGCGGCTATCGCTCGCCGCGCGGTCATTTTATTCGGGGCGCTAAAATGCCTCACGTTAAGAACACATGTTTACTTATTGTAAAAAAAGAAAACCAAATGTATCCAGTTCAAGGTTAATCTATGTCAGCAGTACATCACGAGGGTTGAAGGAATTACATGATTTCGTTTACACCCTATATTTTAATAGTAGTAGAACTCGTAGAAGATCTCGTTCGAGGAAGTATTACCGTCATACCTATTTTTGCCACCAGCATTGCTGTGTTCCGATTTCAGCAGTACGTGTGCGAGTGAAACTACAGTCACATGGTATTTTCCAACTCTACCTCCAAGGTTGGTAACGCATCAGCAATCCTCTTGGTGTTGCAGAGACGGCAATAACCATTTTCCATTACGTAGGCCATTGCGTTACCGCTGTGCATACCAACCTATTACATAAAAAAATATTACTGTCTTGTTGGTTTAGTAGTCGCAAGTGCAACTGCTGAGCATGGAGTCCTAGGTTCGATCCCCAAGTCTGCCAAAGTATTATTGAGTTATTCCATTAGGAATTTCTCAGTAGCAGACCGGAGTATGGATTTGTGCCCGGTCAATGGCAATAGGCTCCCCCCCTATTACATGGGACTTAAACACAACTGGCGAAACGAGGGTGTACTAAAAACACCTCTGCCGTACCCTTTGGGGAATACAATGCGTGATGTTATGTTATGCTTATGTAAAATTATTACTCCGGCCCAGAAACCGAAAACGTTTACAGTAAGAGGTTACGATATCTTTAAAATATAAGGATATAACTTTCTTATAAAGGTGTATACCTATATTTAACCTTTTTACGACTTCAGTACCGGAAAACTATCGAATGTGGAATGAATCTTACTACTACAGGCTTCATGGTGAAGGGTATGGTGGTATTGACATCAAGTTTTTACAGAGAAGCCCATGGTGCTATATTAGTTTAAGATGTGTCAAAACCAAAGT
The DNA here is from genome assembly GCA_910594945.2 of Amphipyra berbera. NCBI lineage: Eukaryota > Metazoa > Arthropoda > Insecta > Lepidoptera > Noctuidae > Amphipyra > Amphipyra berbera. Next base: position 13,364,122 of record OU343128.1, on the reverse strand, counting down.
CCCTAGCAAAACAGAATGAGTGGGTCGAGGAACTTCAAGTATACTCCACCAAGAAGAACATAGTCTGCTTAGTTGTCGGCAATAAGATTGACAATCATATATATTTTGGGACCCAGTGCATAATATCAGCAAGCACATTGGGTCACCCGCGCGACGCGCGGCGCACCGAGTATTCCCAAGGAGAGTTGATGTCAGGCAGGCGGCCGGTCATAAAACAATAAGCCAAAACCTGTAACAACATGGATTTTTGAAATACATGTTGTGCCGACCCCACCTAGTGTGGGATAAGGGCAGGAAGAAGAAGAAGTGAAGGGCAGGGTAGCGCGGCGGTTCTTCAATAAAAACCTTTATTTATAAAGGTTTAGGTACCGATACCGGAATATACCGTTTCGCATTTTTAGACTCTACATTTCGGTACCGACATATATTTAAGTAAGATCGTAATATTCAGGTACCTAACCAGAATTTAGTGGTATGACGTCATACCGTTTTTTAAATTAATCTTAATTTTCGGGTAAACTTAACTGCCTCGTTGATCTAGTGATGGCAAGCCCAACTACTGATCTTGAGTTCTTGGGTTCGATCCCCAGACCGGACAAAATGTTATTGGGTTTGTCCGTGTGGAATTCCTAAGTAGCAGCCCGGAATTTCGATTTGTGCCCGGTTGATGGCAATAGGCTCTCGCCCCTATTACGTGGTACCTACCTAAAAACATAACGGCGAAATGAGGGTGTGTTATTATGCACCTCTGCCCAACCCTTCGGGGAATAGGTACAGGCGTGATATTATGTTATGTTTTTCGTGTTATTCAGTCCCTGCTGCGGCATAGTCTGCTTAAGATCAATTCCGGATAAGTCACTTAATTGGTCGCATAATTCGTATAAATTCGGAAAGACGAAGATTTCCGAGGCACATAACTTATGCCATAGTACCGTACGGTATCACCAATCGGGTTGCCGATTGACAAAATGGACTTGTCAATATAAAAGCAATCGCAACGCAACTGCAATCGTCAGCGGCGCGCGCGCAAATCATTTCACTCTCTATAGACATTGATCAACAACATTTGTTTCGGTTTATACTACTTTATATTAATTTCACCCTTATGATGCGAGAATACTGTTTTTTTTTATAGAAAATACAAGAAAATGGTAAATTCAAAGAAAGTTTTGATACCTACTTGACGTGATATCAACCAAATTTAATGGACGTTATTCAAAGGACTCCAAACTACGTTATAAACATTCATATTCTTTAGGCACAGCCAATCTAAGAGCCAGGCCATGAAAATAACAGAATTAAAAAAAAAAACGGCTGTGATTCCTTGCTTTCGACAGTGATTAACATTTTACCTGAAGCCTATTGAGTTTGGGGTCCCAAGTTAATGATCCAACAAAATAATATCTACTTACAAGACATTTTATACCGCCTTTCACAAAAGAAAAACATTTACTTGCGAATTTTCATAATTTTATACACGGTAATGTGCAATTTACATAACCAATAATTCAGCAGGTGTCACTCTTCATTTCCTTCCTACATAATTACCCCTTTACAAAATGTTATCAGCTCCTCCACTCCATTTCCCCGGTGGGGGTATTAGGCGCCGGCGCACAACACCGCGGAAAAAAGTAAAAACACTATCGTTAGTCATTAATATAGACGCAAGCGCAGCGCGCACTTTTTTCCAACCATTTCTAATTTCGACACCGTCAGAAGCGCACGTGTTAAAAAAATCATTTAAACATTTTTCAAATCTCGAACGGCTGACTTTTACCGCGTTTTTATTGGCAGTTACGATGATTAATAGTGATGTTTATGAATCGTTAAATATCGATACGTATCGTCGCGTAATTTACGCGTAACATCAGCGCAAATTGTGCGTGGTGGAAGAATAATGAATTGATTGTTGTCGTGTAAACTAATGACTATGACGCGTGCTATCTGTTGTGTTTTAATTGTATTTTTATTGGCGATTTTTATGGACAGCTGTGATGGCTACAGCCCTAGAGGTAAGAAACTAAAATATTATTTTTATAAAAATTTAACCATAATTATGTGAATTTACAGCTCTCCACATCTATTTTGAATTTGATAACACTAAAATTCTACTTATCCTAAACCTTCATGAAACTCTAAGATACAATATTTCGTCTGGATCGATCAAAGACGAATAAAGCTTTACATTTCCCAAAATGCCCAACACCCCAAAATTTGTCATAACACCTGTAATTCATCATCGTCTTCCTGCCCTGGTCCCATGTTACTTGGGGTCGGTGCAATATGTTTTCCCCTTCCATTCTTCCCTGTCAGCCGTCATGTTATCATTTAACACCTATAATCTATATGATTTTAATTAATTGGCATGAGTAAGCAATTCCTTGTGAAAGGAAAAAAAAAACTACAGGTCTTGTTCTAACTTTTAAGTATTTGCCATCAGCACTTACGCCAAAATGATCTATGAATTGATGTGGATATTATCTAAATCGTAGCTATTCATGTTAAACCTTATATCTGCTATAAAAATTATATTCATTGGAACTATGAAACTAGATTTACAAATTTACATTTCCACTCTCATTTTCTCTGACAGCAACAGGGCTCCAGCTGCCACAATTCAAACCACATTTAGTAATAAAGCTGACTTAGAACACGACAGCGCATAGGCAGTGACAGGTTACCAGCCTTTGTGTAACAATGTTTTACAGCCAAGTTACTTACAATTAGAATTAGCAAGCGACAAGCTGGGACATAAATTTGCAATAAGGCATTGATAGTAAGTCTGGACAAAATTCAAAATATGGGAAGTAAAATTTTGAAATGCAAAGCCTACTGTTTTCAAAGTGTCATAATGGGAGTGGGTTCAATTGTTGGAGGCTTAGTTCAAAATTGTTTAGTTTGTGATTAAGATAAAATTTTACTCTAAATGGAAACTCGGTTTATTTTTGAAAGGGTGTCGAGGTTTTGAGTTTCAGTATTATTAATATCATACTAACAATTGACATTGATATATTATACCCGTTAAGCAACAGCTAAATCATCGGCATTTAGCTCTCAGTCCTTAACAAAACCATTATTCAAAGTTACGACACAGTACACCACACATAACCATCATAAAAGTCATATAATCAATCTAACATAGCAATAGGAAAATGTTTTATTACACAAAACCTTAGATTTCACTTTTCCATCTTAATATTTATATCGGGTGGTTTCCAATGCAAACGACCGGGTTTCCCTTTAATGCTCACAGACAATATCTTGTCTTTCTTGTAATAAACGGCATGATCGGTTAGCTAAACTGCCGCAGTCAGTGTTGCGTGAAAAAAATAAGTCATTAGAATTAAAATGTTAGTTAAAAAATTTAGTTAGCGACTAAATAAGTTAATTAACTTGTGAATTAAATCGCCAGACATAACTCTGCACGATGAAGATATAACTCAATAACATACTCGGAGCAGTTAGCTATACTATTCTGGTGCCTACAATTCACCCCAAGAATTAAAACAATGTGCTTAGTAATGATCCTATAGTGCCCGCTAGCAGTTGCATGAATATCATTAATACATTCTTTCCGACCATCATCAACGTAACATATTATGGGCAATTGCTAAAAAGCCTTACCAAAATCCAGCAAGTACCTTTCAAAAGGAGCCCAAATGCAGACAGCAGAGAATTTTGTTTTATAAAACGAAGTAGCATAATACAATACAGACATCTACTTTGCTTACAGAAATCTAATTTCTGACTTATTGAAAATACATTTTCCCATTCTTTTGTTGTTGTAACCAGTATTACCAGCTATTGTAATAAAGTATCCAATTGTGTTTTCTATCGTTATTGAACCTTATGTGAGAAGACAATCTTGCTAGATATGATAATAGAACATGATTAATGTATAAAAATGGTCTATATCTTGTCTTTTCTTCTAATAATTTGTATGTTCCCAGCTCAATAACAAAATTATTGCATGATCATTATATTTTCCACGATGTGTGTATGGCCTTGCGTTTTCAGGTCGTGTTCATAGCTATTTGTCGGGTCGACCAGTTCTTTCGCTATATGTCTAAGGGCTATATTTTCTTTCGCATGAACAGAACTAAATGCTGAACCAACAGCAGTTACATAACTTATTGAAGCCTCTCCTAACAGTAACGTAATCAGTTTAAGTCCAACAATAACAACATTATCGATATCATTGAAATATAATTTAAAAACGTGAAATACTTGTCAGTTATTGACAATTCAGTCTCAGCTACATTCACAAAAGATACTAATCGATTGATAAAAAAATCGAGAAGATCGACAAAAAAGCCATCAAAAAACATTATTGTGATTGCCATTCTTGTAGTGGAATTACCAAATTCATTGTCACTGTTACATTTATTACGAAACATCAAATGTTTGCGAGGAAAGCGGTGGAGCAAAAACATCGGACCTGCGCCCGCGCTTTGGGGTCTGTGACGTCACGATCGATCAATTTCTCGATTAGTACCGTTCCACTTTGGGCCGATTGACTCGAGCCGTTTCGTGTTCTAAACAAATTATTTTATAGTTTTGATTTGATTTTAGAAACTACTGACATTACGGAAATGCGCGGTTGCTGCAATTAAAATTTTTACCGCCATCGCTATTTGGGTCTCGATTATTTTTATGTTTATGCTCCTTGGTGCTTGTGTGAGCGGTACCTTTATCGCCGCTTACTTTATTTCTATTTTAAATAATATCTGTAATTTGAAGATCATCAAAATTCATAATAGGTAAATGGAGTGATACTCTTCTCTATTCTTTATCAGTTTCGTTTATTTAGCCTTCACTATGACGTCATTTTACTTATTTTTCGGATTGCTCTGTTGTATAATTTTCTTGCATTTGATTTGCTTATTGTTTGTATACTTTTTTTTATTACTAGTATACTTTGCCGATAACTTGGATTTATTTTGTCTTGGATCAAAACGAAATTGTGTTCCAAGTGCCAGTACAATATGTAAGTCAGAGGTTCAGCTGAATAATACATAGAAAGGTATTTTTTGTCACATGGGTCATGACAAAACATTGTCGCTATACGAGGTAGTTGTATAGAGCAGGGATTCTTAAACTTTAAAGATAACGGAACACCAACTAAATACCTTTTATTTTATGGAACCCCACTATTGAATATATAGTGATATTAAATAGTGGTATTATTTAATAGCAAATAATAAATAATTTTGGCGGAACCCTGATGACTATTCTACGGAACCCCTAGGTTCCGCGGAACCCAGTTTGGGAATCCCTGGGATAGAGAATTATTCCTTTGCTTTACTACATTCCCTCAGCCGACTGCTGTATTCTGTTTCATGCGAATTTGTGGCTAATAATTCTCCTCTATGACTATCGACCTCTATAATTATAACTGCTTTTGTTGAATTAATGTTTCAAAGGCTGGACATTATGAATAGTCCCAGGTCTATTACCATAACAGCCACGTCAATAGATGCTCGTAATGTGTTTAGTATTCTAGTCGAAGCTTCCACTCATATAACTCTATAGTCATTGCTTACGACATCATAGAAAGCGCAAATATATTGTATAGTTACTGTAACTGTGGTTTAGTAACTAACAGTTGTTAGTCTTAGTTGGTTTAACTAAGTTAGAGCTGATAATCTTTAATGGATTTCGTTCTTTATTGGGCATCAACTAGTGATATTTATAATTATTAAAAAAGGACAATACTGCTGATCATGCAGTCCTGGGTTTGATCCCTAGGTCAAGCAAAGTGTTATTGGGTTGTTCCGTGTGGAATTCCTCAGTAGCAGCCCGGAGTTTGGATTTATGCCCCGTTGATGGCAATAGGCTCGCCCCCTATTACATGGTACTTAAACATAACGGCAAAATGAGGGTGTTAGTTACTATATACTTCTGCCCAACCCTTTGGGGAATACAGGCGCGATGTTGTGCTTATGTAAAAAAGAAGAATTGGTTGAGGCATAGTAAATACAAAATAAATAACAACACGCGTCAAATTGAGAACTTCCTTCTTCGGTTTTTTAAATTGGTTAATAATATAGTGACAAGTGATTACTACCATTTGAACGTGCTCCGATCAGAATTGAAGACAACTCTGCGGAAGAATTCTCTGAAAAATTAGATTCACTTTCGCGTGTTTATATTAAATGCAAGCGTTGTAAGAGGAAAAGCACTGTATTACTGACAACGACTAATAGTTGTATAGGAGCCAAACAGCCGACGGTAAACGAATAATCAGAAAACCACACTGTGATGGCAGAATAAAGGGTCTGAGGAACATAGAAACTTGGTCGATCTACGATTGATAATGAAGAAGAAGCTACAAGAAATGTATAAAAAACTGATATTCTGATTAGAATAAAAGCCAATTCTAACATATTTTGGAAAAAGCTAACCTGCCCCTCGATTCAGAACCTTTTCGATAACTCAGATGTCAACTCTGTTTATAATCTCTTTTTGTGTACGACAAAAACGAGATGATAATCCAAATCGGACAACAACTGACTTCTCAAAAAGGTTTTGAATTGGGGCCTAGTTAATAAAAATACTGAAATGTACGGACTGACATTAGCTATACAATAGATAAGTGATCCCAAAAATGTTGATGGACACAGGCTTGATCCAAAACTTTTTAGTTGTGCTGGTCTCCTTACGATTGCCGGGGTTGCAGTGCATGCTTATGCGAATCCCGCGACCCCAGCCGACGGTCAGGAGGAGGAACACCGTGGGTTTTTAGACGGAGGATATGCCCACGAAAAATAAAAATACCGTTAAAGCAAGTGATTATCAGATTCTGATCCGCACATGAATTCGAAAAGTCACGGGCCGTGTTCGAACACAGACCGTCTTGCTTGGAAGGCAAGCGTTCAATCGCTAATATCAAATACTGAAGGCTTTGTAAATCAGATGGATGACAAGCAGGTTCCCCTAGCACATTACATCATACTTTAGTCTCTTAGTGATAACAATCACCATATTTTATCATCATCATCATTGATGGAAGAACTAGTCAAGAAAAGAAAAAGTGTGTAGCTAATAGAGACATTAGGAACTTACCTAAAAAAAATCTCAAAAATAGAAATTACACTTGATTTGCTAAAAATGAAAGAGTCGACGTAGACTGGTAAAAATATTAGGAGAATGGTTAAAAAAGTTTACCTATGTTATTAGATAAAATGAAAATAAAAGATTAAATGAGAAAATTAGTCGAAAGTAAATAGGTAGTTGTAGCTACTTAGTAAAAATAAATAAACCTAATTGAGTCTGATAGGAATTCAATTGAATGGAAGACAATAGCATTTTATTGGTTACGTAATTTTTATGACTTCTGAAAACGTGCCTGGCTTTTGTCTGACCACAATCAGTACATTATTATATTTTACAAACTCCTTTGTCATCAGCCTACAACCATCTACTGTTGGATATAGATCTTCTTTCTTATGGTATTGTCGTAATTTCGTCACCCTATTTAGCAGTTATAAGAGATTTAGATCTTCTTCTTTTCGTGTGGTTAGTGACTAATCTAAGTGAGAGTTTATGCCGCCCATAGGCCTCTGACTTGGCTTCACATGCCGTCGAGAAATATCTCTCAGGCACCCCGGTTTCCTCAAGATGTTTTCCTTCACCGTTTTTAAGCAAATGGAAATTATACAATACGCACATGAATCCGAAAAGTCTGGTGGAGGTGCGTGCCATGGGTTCGAACTCGAGACCTATGACTTGGCAGTCCGACGGTCACACCACTAGGCTATCACTGCTATATAGATTTAGGTAAATTTCTAATAATAAAAAAGTCAGCCTAAAAACAAAAGTTAACTTAAAAACTAACCTCACCTAACCTAAGCAATGGACCTGCTATCGGGTATCTTACTACGCCAAAGTGTACCATCAACGCTTTATAGTGAATAAAAAAGCCATCAATGGTTGCGTTAAACATTGGCCATTGTGTAAATGCCTCATTAATATTAATGGACGCAGATGGCTATGGCTACTGCGTACAATAATACGTAAACAGGTTTCATTTTCACATGCCTTCAAAAAACACGCGTCCTTTCACACTTCGATGCTTCGGACGCCTAAAAAAGTCACACAACAATCGATACTTAGAATATCGATTGTCAATATCGATTGAGACAATCCGTCATTAGACAAAGGCTAAACTTTTCCCCGGCGTTTTTTGCGCGTTATTGATGACTGATGCGTTTGTAAAACATGAGAGATTAGATGTGAAATACTATTGTTTGAGTGTTGTGTGTTTTCCTAGTTTACGCTGTCTTGATCATGATTAGTTTAGGGTGCTGTGTTAGAACGTAGAAACATCCGTTAAGGCAAAATGCCTACGATATTGACAATAGGTGAATGACATTTATGACTTCAAGCCTGTATTTCCCGAAGAAGTAGTCAGAATATTAACATAACATCACGCCTATATTCCCTGAAGGGTTGGGCAGATGTGTAAAGTAGCACCCTCATTTCGCCGTTATGTTTAAGTCCCATGTAATAGGGGGCGAGCCTATTGCCATCGACCATGCACAGATCTAAACTCCGGGCTGCTACAGAGGAATTCCACATGGAAAAAATCCAATAACACTTTGCCCGACCTGGGGATCAACCTGGGGACGTCAAGATCAGCAGTCGCACTTGCCACCACTAGATCAACGAGGCAGAATATATCCTAGTGCCTAAATTGTCAATTGTCTTCAAAGCCAGCATTAGTGGGCATGTACAGCATGAAGGCAACACCGCTCTTTCTATCATCAAATTAGCGTAAACGGAATTGTACTCTCTTCATAAAGTTCCCGCAAAAGAAAGCTCCCCTCTGTCCTAAACGTATCCTCGATTGGTGTGCCAAAATGGTTCTACACGTAAGCACGTAAGTGCCTTTTAGCGGCCTTGGCTTTACCTAAATCAATTACCAGCTGAGCAAGAACTGCAAATCCTAGACTACTAACCACTATTAATTAAGGCTTGACTTCTACAAACAACATAGGCAACCCATCTTGAACACTGCTCATCTCATACCTAGAATTTTCTTCTACTCATATGGTATATACCATGGGATCTGAACATACAGTAGTCTTCAGCAGTGATAACCTTGTGGTGTGACCGTCGGACTGCCAAGTCACAGGTCTCGAGTTCGAACCCACGGCGCGAACCTCTAACTTTTCGGATTCATGTGCGTATTGTATAATTATCACTTGCTTAAAAACGGTAAAGGAAAACATCGTGAGGAAACCGGCATGCCTGAGAGATATTTCTCGACGGCATGTGAAGCCAAGTCAGAGGCCCATGGGCGGCATAAACTCTGACACCAGGTTAGTCGCTAACCACACAAAAGGAAGAAGAAGTAGTCTCCACAACACATGTTATCGGTGTCACGTCGATATAACCGCGTCTTCACGCTCGCGCCGCAGCGGTCAAGGTTGTTTCCTACTTCGGTACGTTACTTTTACTTTTACATGCACGCTGCTTCGCGATTTGTGGTATCATGCTCTGATTTTGCATTTTGTTCTTCCTTTATACTATCTTGATAAAAATTTACTTTTTCCTTGATCGTTTCTTCACTAGAACTATTTATTGCTTTTGTTTAGTAGTATTCAAATTTAATATTGTACGTAACATGTTTATTTATTTATTTGTGCCGTTATTGCCCGTGGCATCACTATGATCCTATCTGAAAACGAGCGTTGTGACATTTTGTTTTTTTTTAAATGTCGCAGCATTATGCTGAGTTAGAAGCCATTTTTGGCCTCGTGCAGGTAGTCTAAATCCTTATCCTTACTTCTTTTTAAATATTGTTTTTGTTTCTGTAACTGCCTATGTGAGTCTAGAATAAATCATTTTCTTTCTTTCTTTGATCTCTTTAATAATAATTGATTTGAAATGGCCAGTACCAAAACTATTAAAAACTTGCGCCTTTTCTATACATAAATGTATGGTATCTCTTATATGGAGGAATACTACAGCATCTTTTTTCTTATTTATTTTTTTGTGTAAAATAATCTCACCAAGAAATGTGCCTACTGCTTAGTTCTTACTGCATTTTGAGTATCAAAAAGTTGCCTGTCTTTATTTAAAATCCCTGTTAGTACCAATTTACGTCATTTTTAAAGGTACAAAATGATAATCGTCAAAAAAAAGTTTTTGTGAAGTCAGCTTAGGCAACTTATAAAAAGCGCATTCGAGAACTGTAGCAGAAGAGGTTAGCAGACACGAAATTGATAAATTAAAAAAAAAACACATTCTGTTCTCTCGATGCCTCTCCACAAACGAAGGTTGGTCCATCAGCTCCACATATTCCATCATCTACATAGGTTTAATTTCAATGATATTATTTTCTTTTTATCTATAACTACAAAACACTTTACCAAAAAGTGTTCTTGAGGGTGATTGTGTTATTTTTTTTATTCAGCCGTGGTCTTCGTGTTTGTGTTTACCCTACAATTAGTGGCTCGTAAACTATAACTTTTACTTGGTGCTGCAATTTAGCACCCATTCAGTTATAACAAGTGGTAGGCCTAAACTTTATAACTCTCACTTAAAACTCTCTATTTTATACGGATCTGCGTATTACAGAACAAAGGATATAATTTTTATGAATATAATCAACCCAATACAACCCATTATACTCAGAGATAGTCCAGTGGTGTGACCGTCAGACTGTCAAGTCATAGGTCTCGAGTTCGAACCCAAGGCACGCACCTCTGACTTTTCGAATACACGTGCGTATTGTATAATTATCACTAGCTTAAAAACGGTGAAGGAAAACATGGTGAGGAAACCGCCATGCCTGTGAGAGATATTTTTCAACGGCATGTGAAGCCAGGTCAGAGACCCATGGGTGGCATAAACTCTGACACCAGGTTTGTCAGTAACCACACGAAAAAAAAAGAACCCATTACTGTCCCACTGCTGGGCACGGGTCTCTTCTCAGAATGAGAAGGGTTTAGGCCTTAGTCAACCACGGTGGCCTGGTGTGGGTTGATTTTTTATGAATTTACGGAAATTATAGATCGATTACTTTAAAGGACTCTTCCTCCTAGCCTTTTAACTATGTTGGGATCAGCTTCCAGTCTAACCAGATGCGGCTGAATACCAGTATTTTACACGGAGCGACTGCCATCAGACCTCCGCAGCCCAATTACTGGGCAATGCCGATATACTAAGGTTAGACCAATTGCACGACTTTCGGGCTTCTGATTTCCCGTAACGACTGTCAGGTCTTCATATGAAACCCGGGACCGACTGTTTAACGTGCTCTCGAGGCACGGAGAGGTCTCGATGTGTAACGATAGGATACCTATCCACGGACTGACCGCGACAAACGTTGCTTAACCTTAAAATCATATGATCCTCGTGATTGTTAATTAGTTTTTCCATCCTGACTAAAAATATGATATTGTATCTTACATACATACATACATAAACTCACGCCTTTTTCCCATGGGGGTAGGCAGAAACAATAAAACGCCACATGCTACGACCCTTACATACCCCTTTCGCTTCATCCACATTCATGCATCTTGTCATACACGCACGCCGGTTGAGAGTACTACGCACCTGACCTTTGTGAAGAACATCACCAATAACATCGATGCGTGTCCTTCCAGGACGTCCTCTACCGGCGTTTCCACTGACATCCGCTTTATAAATTCCTTTTGTTAATCGCCGTTCACTCATTCTTTCAACATGACGAAACCACCTAACAATACTTTCAATTTTCGTCTCTATTGTGTCTTACTGTACTTAAAATAGTATAGTAAGAACAGCAAGAAGCAGCAGCTGTGTCCAACCTAGAACAAAAACAATCAAGCCACAAATAAATTACCTACTTAAACTAAATAATAACATAATCAAAGTAATCAGCCCTCAAGTAACTGTAGATGTCAGTTTCTTAACTTTCTCCCGCGAAGGTCGCGGGTTCGATGCCTGCCCCGATGACACGACGCCACTCATTTCTCATAACAAATTATACATTAACTGCAGTATCTGTAATGTTTTATTAAGTGTTAATATCGTGTGAAGTAATAGGTTGTTGGCTTGTAATATGAGAGCGAATTATGATAATATTGTGTTGGTTATGAGATTTTGTGAAACACATTATGTTTAACTAGATTAAATGGTAATATGTAGAATGACTAACATTATAGTAGCCGTTTCCCACGCATATACCTATACAATATGTAACATAATTAACGCACATCCTGAAAGCAGATTGTTCAAAATCGTTTACTGAATCGATTTCTATAATTTTTAATATAGGTCATTTTTTATCCAAAAAATAATTAAAACTACGGAAATTACCATTACCCCTGTACAGTCAAAACAAACTGAAATGGACCGTAAATCAAGGCAAAAAGACTTTTAAAAGTGCATTTTTATTTGTATTAATACAAATTCCGTCATTCAATACAAAATAAAGAAAAATAAACCTTATTTCAAGAACGTTAATTTAGTAAATAACAATGCATATACATGTTAAACTAAAATTTCAGTGTATGTATTATGATTATAACATAATATTCTAATTGGGGTGTTTGAGGGTGTGCGTTAATTACGTTACATGTTGTATAGATAGGTTTCTAATCTAACCAAATGCGGTTGAATATCAGTATTTTACACGGAGCGACAGTAGTGTGATGTACGCAATGAAACTAGTCAAAATTCTGGAGACCGAGAGCATAACATAGCATCACGCCTGTATTCCCCGAAGGGTTGGGCAGAGGTGTATTGTAACACACTCATTTCGCCCGTTATGTTTAAGTCCCATGTAATAGGGGGGAGCCTATTGCCATCAACCGGGCACAAATCCAAAATCCGAAAACTGAGGTCTGATACGTTGGTCTAGTGGTAGCAAGCACGACTGCTGATCGTGAGGTCCTGGGTTCGATCCCCAGGTCGGGCAAAGTGTTAATATTAGGTTTTTCCGTGTGGACATCCTCAGTAGCAGCCGTATGGATTTATGCCCGGTTGATGGCAATAGGCTCGCGTATTACACGCCAAAATGAGGGTGTTAATACACCTCTGCCCTACCCTTCGGGGAATACAGGCGTGATGTTATGTTAATCCCTCCATCATCAGTAAACTACAGTAATCGCTAGTGCTAAGAGTAAGTTCACCTCATTAGTTCAGGACACGACTTGAACCACGAGTCACGACCTCATGATGACCTGTCAACGACGACGCCTCAGCCGCTACACTGTTGTCGCTTCTTCATCTCTTTTGAAAGTATTTTTGTTAAAGTTTCGCTAGGGAGTTGCGCGGTCACGTCTTCTCAGCTAAAACACTATAAAACGCGGTTTTGTAGTGTTTTCAAACGTTCAGTTATTTTTTCCGCCACTCTATATTCATCGTACTTTTTTTGACTGCTATTGACGTGATTGGCGGCCCGAGCACATTTTTATTTGACGTCTACAGCCGTAGCGTTCAAATGTTTATTCTATTCTATTTTACAAAAACTAACATAATTTGAATCGGAGAATTTGATTGTCACTTGCGTTTACGTAAAGGAAAATATCGTGAGGAAACCTGCACACCTGAAGACGCCAAAAAGCTCTCAATTGTTTGTGTAGTCTGCCAACCTGAATTAAGGCAGCGTGATGGACTAAAGCCTAAACTCTTCTCGGGAGAGTGATGGACTGATTATATAACTGGGAAAGGCACAAGGAAAATATCTGCACGAGGATGCCTTACAATTTTCCTCCAACGTGCACGCAAATGATAATCAAATTTTAATCCGCACTTCGAAAATTCAAAGGCGCGGACCAGGATCGAATATCTCTCCAATTGCCTTATTAGCTAAGTAATTACCAGTGATAGCCTGGCGTGACCGTCAGACAGCCAAGTCATAGGTCTCGAGTACGAACCTAAGGCACGTACCTCTGACTTTTCGGATTCATGTGCGTATTGTACAATTATCACTTACTTATAAACGGTGAAGGAAAACATCGTGAGGAAACCGGCATGCCTGAGAGATATTTCTCGACGGCATGTGAAGCCAAGTCAGAGGCCTATGGGCGGCATAAACTCTGACACCAGGTTAGTCACTAACCACACGAAAAGAAGAAGAGTAATTAAGTTTTTGCTTTATTTTCCGAAGAACATAGAATTTGCTCCCTACTTATATGTTTGTACATCTTCATCAACAAATCATTAAAGCAAACAACACAAACACTAATAAATCAACAATTACAACGTGTCGTATGTCGTAACAACTTATTCATTCAAGTGGTCGTACTTCCTAACATTACGCAACCATTGCTGGGTTAGTACCAGCATTGTTATGTGCGACACGTAGGGAGTGCACAATGGAATGGGTTTCAATTTCACTGCGACGTGACTAGGAGATTATTGGCGTAGAGTTCAAAGTGTAAGAGGTCGCGGGAAATGATCGGATAACGAATTTAATGCTTAAAGTAAAATAATGACACCATAGCAAAGGGGCTCGTGGCTTATTAACGATTTGCGAGGTTAATCAACGCTTTCCGCAGTCAGTTCACCGATGGGTGACCATTTGTTACACATCGAGATCCCTCTGTGCCTCGGAGAGCACGTTAAACCGTCGGTCCTGGGTGTCATACGGATACTTATGACAGTCGTTATAGATAGCCTGAAGCCCGATAGTCTGACAACTGGTCTAACTTTAGGTTATCGGCATTTTCCAGTAACTGGGTTGCGAAGGTCTGATTGTAGTCGCTCCGTGTAAAATACTGGTATTCAGCCGCATCTGGTTAGAGTGTTAGAGTTATCCCAGGATAGTATAAAAGCCAAGTCTCTCAAACATCATCGATTCATTCTGACGCCATCCTATGTTTATGTCACTTTTACATTTATACTATATCACTGTAACAATAAATAAAGTTGTGAAAGAAAACAATTATTATTTTTGGAGAATCCAGTCTCGAATGTCGAGAATATCATCGCGACATCGACGCCGCGCGCGCGGTGCCGGCGGTCACGTGGCTGCGGAGAGGCAAGCGTGGGACACGGCGGATGATCGGCGCGACGAACAAGCGACCAACCACTTCACTCGGGACCACCGCCGAATACATATGCGACAGTTCTGCCTATCTCCTTTGAATAAACCAGCATTTACCTATGTTAAACACAGTCCACTTTCATTTACGACCATCAGTAACCCTAACCCGAATCTTTTAACTAATACCAATTATTGTAACAGGCCAACCCGCTCCGCTTATGCCTTACACCATGTGATTACGTCACAGCTTGTAACACGTGGTTATGGGACAGTCATGGTGCACCACGAGCGTAGTGTTACGACACTTTATGGTGCCCATAATAGCCAAGAGTTTGATGAACTTGTTTGATGTGTGACGTTTATAAAGTAGTTTGGAAACAGGTTGTGTTGCTACCCATCATGTGATTATACTCCATTTTGGTATGTTTTTAGATAAGATAATACCATGCCTGTATTCCCAAAAGGGTTAGGCAGAGGTGTATAGGAACACCCTCATTCCGCCGTTTATTTATGTATTTATACTTTCGCACAAAGTTTGTACAAAGGCGGACTTAATGCCTTAGGCATTTTCTACCAGTCGACCTTAGGGTGGTGCAGACAAAAAAAAACATGGTAGATGCACTAAGTAGTGTTGTGTATGTGAGGCAATACCAAATTAAAAATAAACAAAGCTTACTGTGAAACATTTGAAAAATAATATTTACACTTATAAATTATACGAATATATTAAATAAACATAACATACATAAATATATATTAATAATCAATACCTACATACATACATACATATATATACATAGTATTATATAATACCTACAAAAATATAGTAAAGAATAAATCAGTGCTGAGATGATTCTGCCAATTTCTTGTGGAGATGTTCACGTAATTTAATTTTGAAGGAATAGCGACTGTTGGCCATCCTGATTTTTAAGGGAAGCGCGTTCCAGAGAAGAATAGATTGGACAAAAAATGAAAAGTGTTATGTTTAAGGCCTATGTGGAGGCGAGCCTATTGCCATCAAATGGGAACAAATCCGAGCTCCAGGCAGCTACTGAGAAATTCCACACGGAAAAACCCCAATAACACTTTGCCCGACCTGGGGATCGAACCCAGGACCTCACGATCAGCAGTCGCGTTTGCCACCGCTAGACCAGCGAGGCTGTTCTTGCCAGGCATTTTTATAACTCGTCACTATATAAGGCAGTCTTTACGACACATCTCGTAATCATTGGTTGGAGATTCTTCAGGTCTCGCCAATAACTGCCCGGTTACGTAGAAACGGTCCGCAAGACCATCTACAAGATGTCGAATAGAAAAAAAAAATATCGTAACCATTTTCCAGCTGATTATCATAAAACTTATTAACAAATTATTGTGGCTAGCGTGGTGAACTAAGGCCTAAACCCTTCTCATTCTGAGAAGAGGCCTGTGCCTAGTGGGACAGTGGTGGGCTTATTGTGGTTGTCGCCTTGTGATACCTAGTAATGAAAAAGCTATCTGTCCTCCTCTGGTTATCAAATGTTACTTGGGAATTATGAAGCAGCAGAAATTTGTAGAATAGCCCGTTCCTTTAAACTGCACCCATAACACTACACTACTTATCACCAATCCATTTAACAATCGTGGTAATTTTTTGTTCATCGTTATTATGATCTAGTAATCTAGTAGAAGGTCCTGGTTCAGAGTTAGAGGATGTAGGCTGATCCAGAAGGTATATTCATCAGTGGATATTCATAGTGATGACACTTAGTCAGCCCATTACTGTCCCACTGCTATAGTTCGCGCGCAAGTGCTAGTCACCTCCTGAGGTATGAGAGCGGCAGGAGGGGGGTGCGAAACTGTCAACCGAGCGCACCCCCCCCCCCCCCCTGTCACTCTAATACCTCAGGAGGTGACTAGCACTTGCGCGCGGACTATAGGCACGGGTTTTTTCTCAGAATGAGAAGGGTTTGTATTTAAAAAAAAACAACACAAACCCCTTCAAAAATTTAAACCCACTTCAAAAAAGAATAAAATAATTACCATATAACATTAACAGTTTCAGAAGTCGGTGCTGCTCCACGCGGAACCCAATTGAAGGCACCGACTTCTGAAACTGTTAATTTTATATGGTAATTATTTTATTCTTTTTTGAAGTCGGTTTAAATTTTTTGTAAAAACTATTTTTATTTTTTTCATTTTAGCGGCCTTAATTAAGACTGGTTGGACCTACTAAAGACGCTGCTCGTAACATAATCACATCATCACAATATGCGTACTGTTCGTCATTGAGGAGTTCCATTGTCTATCTCCGAAGTTCTTCATCACATCTTCACCAAATTTAAATGGGACCAACTTCGAAGTATACCCTATCCATTAAAAAAAGAATCATCAAAATCGGTTCAAAATTGACGAAAATATCGATGAACATACACAAAAAAAAATACAGACGAACATAGTAACCTCCTCCTTTTTGGAAGTCGGTTAAAAAACAACACAATCCCCTTCTTTTAATTTTACAAAACAGTCTCTTATTTCCCACGTCGGTCATCGCACCCGCTGCAATAACTCCCGACCAACAACCTCTAGTAATCTGATACCCCCGATCTATTTTCCGAACGCACTACATTACAGAACGAAAGTAAAAGGTCTGTCTGTGCGGAAGCGAGCGGGCACTGGAAAGCGTGTACAACGATATTTTCCGATCACGCGCTGCGCAGACGCAGCGGCTCGTGCGTACTATTAAAGTTCTTGTGTGTTTGGTGACAAGCTCTTTTTTCGGGAAGTGAAAAAAGTGTGGTAATAAAAACCATTAAGTTAAGGTCATGTTGCAAGTAAAGAGTAGGTATTAGATGTCTCTTCTCATGAATTCAGATCAGTAGACGTTCTACTCTACGTCTGCTTAGTTGTCGGCAATAAGATTGACATGCATATCATTTTGAGACCCAGTGCATAATATCAGCAAGCACATTGGGTCACCCGCGCGACGGCGCAACAAATATTCCCAAGGAGGGTTGATGTCAGGCAGGCGGCAGGTCATAAAACAATGAGCCAAAACCTCTAACAACATGGATTTATGAAATAGGTACATGTTGTGCCGACCCCACCTAGTGTGGGACAAGGACAGGAAGAAGAAGAAGACGTTCTACTCTAGTATGTCAGAGGAAGTTTGAAAGTAGCACCAGTGACTGAAAAGTTGAGAAATAATAGGTTAGCGTGGAATGGACAAGTTATGAAGAGGGAAGAAAGTGGAGTTACTAGAAGAGTGTGGAATATGAATTTGGATGGATATACAAGTAGAGGTAGGCCAAAGAAAACATGGATGGATTGTGTGAAGGATGATATGGGTAAGAAAGGAGTGAGTACTGAGATGACGGCTGATAGAGGAGAATGGGAGAGGAATATATAAGGTCGAACCAAAATACCTGGACAAACTTTTACACAGTGTTCAATACGTTTAACTAATCACATCTATGTAAAAAAAAACGAGATCCAAGTGTTTTTTTTCTAACCAAAAAATTATTTTTTTCAACTTTAATTTTACTTTTTTTTTACATTTTTCACTTCGCTGTTTCGGTAAAACACGGCACGGAATTAGCACGCACCCCAATGGCGGTCGATGCATAAAAAATGAATGAGTTTATTCTTAAAGAGTACAGGCAATTTCAAACGTAATCATTTTTTGGTTAGAAAAAAAAACACTTGGATCTCGTTTTTTTTGCATAGATGTGTTTATTTAAACGTATTGAACACTGTGTAAAAGTTTGTCCAGGTATTTTGGTTAGACCTTATATATGTTGTGCTTACTACACCTAGTGTGGGATAAGCGCAGGGAGATGATGATGAGACGTTTTTCTACTATCGTATCAACACGAGCTATTTGAAAAAAGCTCATGCCGTTGTGAAGAGATTAGCCAAACTATAAGGTTGGTTTAGCTGACCACCCAGAGTGTATCGGACTCAAGTATAGTCACTCGTAGATATTTTTTTTTTTTTTTTTTTTTTTTTTTTTTTTTTTTTTTTTTCCTAATCGACTATTGTAGATGGTCTTGCGGACCTTTTCTACGTAACCTGGCTATTATTGGCGAGACCAGAAGGGTCTCCGAACCAATACCTACTAATCTAACTACCTAGCTAACTACGCAAAGCTAACTACAGTAACATCATGGCTATGACTATAGCAGCGACACCTCTGAGAGCGTCCCCAAGGGGGGACTCGAACTCTTAGGGTGTCTAATGCAAGAGGACTGGGAGGGATACGACAGCTTGATGAGGGCTGTATTCTCGCGTCATGGTGACTGCGCGGAGTCAGAAGGGACGACCGGCTCCGCGGCTGCGGCGGGTGAGCACGGTGGATCGGGGGCGGCGGCGCCACTCGTAGATACTCTTTTAATGTACTTTTAATGCAAACCGTAATGTTGTGAATCGGAAGTTGCATAGTTCTAATGACTTTCTCTTTCTGCTTTGTCCATCATCATCCCATGTCCATCGCTTGTCATTATTAGCATCTTCTTCATATTCTGATAGCGTACATCATTCCTTTTAACTACCGCGGTCAGCTGTTACTGACACCTGTCACGTACCTTCCAGGAACTTCCAATAGGGTTGTCTGGACTTGAAGGTCCACCTTCCTTCTCCGTATTCAAGGTCAGCGCTCTGGCAAAACATGTTTCTTTTTATTATTGTTTAAACTATTAAATGGGTATCATAATCAAATTTTATAGCCGTGGTCTGAAGTAATACGATTCTATGCAAAAAAAGAACCCAAAACTTTAATAAATGAGCCAACATAATTTTGCATGGAACTTTATTTTTTGAATGTTACCCTACACTAGTATTTCTCCTGTATCGTAGGTGCGTTTACAGACACAAATTTTCACATGCAGAAACGCCCAGACCCGGAAGAACTATTTGTAGGCCATACAAATATATGTTCCGTGTGGGAATCGAACCCATGACCAGAAGCTGGAAGCGCAGAAGCCAATCGCTCAGCCACTACACCAAACATGTCGTCAATTATTATCTTATTGTACACACTATATGATTACATTGAAAACAATTTATTAATAACATAACAAAACATCACGCCTTAGCCTTACTTTCCCCGAAGGGTTCGGCAGAGGTGTTTTAAAACACCCTCATTTGATGTAATACGGGGCCAGTCTATTGTCATCAACCGGGCACAAATACAAACTCCGGGCTGCTACTGAGGAATTCCACACGGAAAAACCCAGTAACACTGCCCGACATGGGGATCGAACCTAGGACCTCACGAGCAGCAGTCGTGCGCCACCACTAGATCAGTGAGGCAGTTACATGACATAATACAAAATTGCTTTAATAATAACACACCAACAATAAATAAAATAACAATAAACATTAAACAATTCAACGTAACCGGATACAAGTAATTCACGTGCAACGTAACTCAAAATTACGTGGTTACGCCGTAATTTACGTGGTTACGCCGTAATTTACGTTAACGTTTATTATTATGCAATGAGACGCGTAATTACTACAAAAATATTGTTCCAACTCTGGTTGAGTGACCACCGCCGCTGTGGACTTAGGATTTTTTCACTTTCCTTGCAATTTTTTTCATCTATATGGAAATTTGTTCATTTTATTACCTACATTGCGTACAAGAGCGGAATATTTTATTGACATTAATATTTATGTCACTTCTTCTTCTTCCTGCCCTTATCCCACACAAGTTGGGGTCGGCACAACATGTATTTCATAAATCCATGTTGTTAGAGGTTTTAGCTTATTGTTTTATGACCGGCCGTCTGCCTGATATCAACCCTCCTTGGGAATACTCGTTGCGCCGTCGCGCGGGTGACCCAATGTGCTTGCTGATATTATGCACTGGGTCCCAAAAAGATATGTTTGTCAGTCTTATTGCCGACAACTAAGCAGACTATGTTCTTCTTGGTGGAGTATTTCTCTACCCACTTATTCAATATTTATGTCACTATCAATGATTTATGCTTATAATACCTACCTACCTATATATACCTACGTATCAATATTTTTTCTCATGCCATTAATGCCCTATTCTTATTAACCAAAACGAATCATTTTGCTTACCAATGGTAGCATTTTTTATTGCGAAACTGGGCATATAATATCGTAAGCTAATTTTACCTGTGATAGCTACTTCCATATGGGAGTGTCTACTATGCAAATTCATGACGTCTTTGGTTCATTATTGGTAAAGACACGAGAGTCTAAATTTTAACCAATAACGCTAGAACGTCGATAGCCGTTTTAACGATGATATGGCTAGAAAGGGGGTGACTACTGAAATGACGGCTAATGGAGATGGTAGGTTTAGACACCCTTGAACTTAGACGAAAATTACTTTTATTAGTTCACTACCACCGCCTCCTGACAAACAAAGTGGATAACCCAACCACGTTGGAGCGGGTGGGCCTAAAAGGCGTACCGAGTCGGTTTTTGATAGGTGAAGGCGTTGAGGGTCCTCGTCGACGGAGGGAACTGTTCGCGGCACCACCGGGCGTGCGCACACATCGAGCTACTGCTGCACCCACTGCCCGAGCAGTCACACTGCTGAACTATTTGCTCACTCAGCACATTGATCTCGATATCTTCCACGATAAGCCATACCAAATTTGTAAATATATATATCTATGCTTAAGTAAATATTGTCTAAGTCAAAGTTTGTTATAGTTGTTAAATTTTTATTATTGTTAGTATTAATTAAGTATTAAATTAAAATGTAAGTGATTTGGTCGTAAGTACTGTTAACTTATATTTTTAAAAATAAATAAATAAATGGAAGAAGAAGACATACTGCGCCGGCCCCAAATAAGTTGGGATAAGGGCAGGAGGGTGATGAACGCTCCGTAAGATATAGGAATTGGCCATAAGTGATTTCTCGATCGCAATAAGTATTGAAAATCTACCTATTAAATTATTCATAGGTTAATAAACTTATTAGGTAAAATTCGTAAAAACGCTTGAAGACCTAACGTTATGTCTTATCCTCATGTCCTTAAACTTTTCTCCATCAAAAAAGCCATTCCAGACGTTGCCCTACATTGTTACACTCGCATAGTTTCTATACCACAATGTCTGGACTTTAAAAGAGACCTTAATCTCTGACTTTGTAAAAGTGTCTGTAACAGATTTATTTATAGAAATAAAAATCGTTTATAATTGTTATTTAAAAAAAATTTAGACATGTTCTTACCAAGTTAGGAAATAATAAATACTACTTTGGAGTACTTCAAAATCATAGGAGTCAACTTTTTTCGTCAAAGCAATTCAAACATTTTTGTTATTTAGCTTTTTCTTTTAGCCGAGATCAGACATCTTTTCTTTTCACCAACTCCTAATAACTCAATTAACTCAACATCAAGCCAGTTCATAGTTAAACCGCAAATCGACATCCGGTTCAATAATGTCGTTCCAAAGCACGTAACTGAAGTTTTTGACCGAACGTTACGCCATCGCCGTAATCCCAGTAATTACTTTTACAAAATACTGGTCACTTTTTAACTTGAACCATTTCTCTTTTTGTTAGATTTCACCAACTATTCATGACTAATTCGATTCTTTTGACTGAAGTAATTTACTGTATTGTCTAAACATAGTTTGAAGGTCTTTTGTGTGGTTTTTGACAGTAATTTGTCAGATGACTTTGTTAGGAAGAATGGTGTAATGTGTTTAAGATGAAAGTCGAAGTGAGGATGATGAGTGAATAATGGTTTGTGTGTTCCTCGCCTTAGCGGTTCTAAATGATTTGCTTAAGCGATAAAATTTTGGTGGAAACGCGTAGATATACGAAAGAAAAACGAAAAAGATATACGAAATACAGAAAGTAGTAAAGGTAGTATTGGTAAAAATACATAACATAACAACACCCCTTGTATTCCCAGAAGGATTCGCCAGTAATGTTTAAGTTCTATGTAATAGGGGTCGAGCCTATTGCCATTATGTGGGCACAAATCCAGACTCCTGGCTGCTACTGAGAAATTGCTGATGGAAAAACCCAATACCGCTTTGCCCGACCTGGAGATCGAACCCAGGACTTCACGATCAGCAGTCGCGCTTGCCACCACTAGACCAACGAGGCGAAGATACAAGAGTAATAATTTTAACTGAAGATACAAGAGTAATAATTTAAACGCTCGGCAAAGTACAGGAATCAGCCAATAGTGGGCTACTTTTGTCTAATCTTTACATAGTATAAAACAAAGTCGCTCCCGCTGTCTGTACGCTTAGATCTTTTAAAGTACGCAACGGATATTAATGCAGTTTTCAGCAATAGAGTGATTCAAGAGGAAGGTTTATATGCCCCACATTAGTATCTACATTGGACCCGTGCGAAGCCGGGGCGAGTAACATATAGTTATAATTTATCCGATTATTTAAAAATTTAATTATTCTGATTTCCAATGAATTAAAACCTCAATTTGCAACAATATCCAGTGAAAGCGGTCCTGGACCTACTGATGACCGTCATGATTGATTATCTGTCACCTGACATCTTGAACTTCCGTCTCCTAACTAAGTACTTTTTGAAAAGCGAATTTGTTTTGTATTGAGAAGCACTGAAGCTGCGCGTGAGTTTAACGGCTGAATAAATGAAATTAATGGAAAAGATTATGAGCAATGAAGCGACAATGGCCCGATGCAAAAGTGTTCATTCTTTCGCGGTATGGTCAGGTGGACCCAAATGGTAACATAACATCACGCCTGTATTCCCCAAAGGTTTCGGCAGAGGTGTATAGTAACACCTTCATTTCGCCGTTATGTTTAAGTCCCATGTAATAGGGGACGAGCCTATTGTCATCAACCGGGCACAAATCCAAACTCCGGGCTACTATTGAGGAATTTCACACAGAAAAACCCAACAATACTTTGCCCGACTTGGGGATCGAACCCAGGATTTCATGGTCAGCAGTTGCGCTTGCCACCACTAGACCAACGAGGAAGTTCTTAAATCACTTTAATTAAACCTAAAATTCTTCACATCAAACTTGGTTTTAGAGGATATTCTGAGGTTCTGAATCAGACAGAATCTGAATCCGTAGCATTATTTGAACAACTACTCTTAAAAAAAGAAAAATCTTTTAAAATCTATACTAATATTATAAAGCTGAAAAGTTTGTTTGTTTGAACGCACTAATCTCAGAAACTACTGGTTGGAATTGAAAAATCCTTTTTGTGTTGGATAGTCCATTTATCGAGGAAGGTTATAGGCTATATAACATCACGCTACGACCATTAGGAGCGGAGCATAAATGAAAAATGTTGCAAAAACGGGAAAATGTCCACCCGCGCGAAGCCGGGACGGGCCGCTAGTTTAAAATAAACCTAATACCTTTAACTTCTAACTAATAGAAATACATTCTTATCAACAATCACTCATCCAAAGCCAAGATATTCCACGAGCGAGCCCGACTTTGACCCGAAAAATCTTCGAAATAAAAAAAACACGCCTCAACGGGGTCATCAGCTGTACAGATAGCAACAGAAGCGGTCCGACTAATTGCTCAGATGTTTCTGATAACCTTATACTGATCATCTTGACAGGTGACGTTTTTATTTAATTTACTGACCGTACGTCAGTTTTTGTATCGTCTTTGATTTTTTTGGGATCCGTACTTCAGCATGTAGTATACAGAACCATATTGGAATTTACTGTTCGGAAATTTACTGCCTCGTTGATCTAGTGGTCGCAAGTGCGACTGCTGAGCATGGGGTCCTGGGTTCGATCCCCAGGTCGAGCAATGTGTTATTGGGATTTTCCATTAGAAATTTCTCAGTAGCAGCTTGGTGTCTGGATTTGTGCCCGGTTATTGGCAAATAGGCTCGCCCCCTATTACATGAGACTTAAACGACACGTTTGGTGCAGTGGCTGAGCGATTGGCTTCTGCGCTACGGGTCGTGGGTTCGATTCCCACACAGAACAAATATTTGTAAGGCCTACATATAGTTGTTCCGGGTCTGGGCGTTTGTGCATATGAAGATTTGTGTCTTTAAACTCACCCATGATATAGGTGAAATCCTAGTGTGGGGCAATATTTAAAAAAAAACAAAGATTAAGCTGTCGCCATACTGACAACCGATCTAACACTTAGGATGGTATTTACTCGCATTTGGTTAGACTGGAAGCCGACCTTAATATAGTTGGGAAAAGGCTAGACAGAACAACATTCAAAGCAGTCAGTATGCGCGGTAGCCATTTATTCTCGGGTAAAGAAATCTTACAGTGGGATCTTAAACTATAACACGATGCAATCGCTGCTCGTTTAGCTTTGAACACTTACATTAGTAAAGTCACGATTCCATATCGCCATGATGATCAGCGGTCCAATAGGAAATATATATAAAAATAAATGCTTATTATTATATATATATATATTCTGTCGGCACGAGCTATGAGGACAGCTGACTGTGTGACCATCGGACTGCCAAGTCATAGATCTCAAGTTCAAACCCAAGGCACGCACTTCTGACTTTCCGGATTCATGTGCGTATTGTATAATTATCACTTGCTTAAAAACGGTGAAGGAAAACATCGTAAGGAAACCGGCATGCCTGAGAGGTATTTCTCGACGGCGTGTGAAGCCAAGTCAGAGGCCCATGGGCGGCATAAATTCTGACACCAGGTTAGTCACTAACCGCACGAAAAGAAATAAGCTCATGCCGCAATGCGGTGAAAGGACTAGCAAGGTTAGTAGCTGGACTGACTGCCCAGTGTGCGCTGGACGTGCTGAAGTATCGTCTGTCGTGGAGGATCTTTTAATGCAAGCCATACTTACCTTAACTTTCGTTCTGCCTAGCCTTTTCACAACTATGTTTGGGCCAGCTTCCAGTCTAACCAGATGCGGCTGAATACCAGTATTTTACACGGAGCGACTGCCATCAGACCATCGCAATCCAGTTACTGGGCAATGCCGATATTAGACCGGTTGTCTGACTTTCGGGCTTCTGACTACCCGTAACGACTGTCATAGGTATTCGTATGACACCCGGGACCGACTGTTAAACGTGCTCT
Organism: Amphipyra berbera; assembly: GCA_910594945.2. Lineage (NCBI taxonomy): Eukaryota > Metazoa > Arthropoda > Insecta > Lepidoptera > Noctuidae > Amphipyra > Amphipyra berbera. Next base: position 13,338,125 of record OU343128.1, on the reverse strand, counting down.
CCGAGGCACGGAGCACGGATACTTACTTTAATATTTAAAAAAAATACATCAGAATTCCCTCAACTCATATAAATCTCATCCATCATAATACCGTCGAACAAATAAGTTGTAATATGTTACGTCACACAGAAACCAACATTTTTTTAAACGCCACGAATTATTTTATAACAAATTGCGACACAAATCATCACTATAATCGGTCCCTTAACAAATGACATAACACCATAGCCCTGTATACGACAAAACAATCAATTTCCCATAATAACCATAGGTTATGTAACAATAAACATAAAGAACGACACACAGAAGTCCCATTTCCAACAACAGAGTACTCACCTAGCCGAGGAATACCAACGAATGAGGCTCGATACTGCTAAAAATGAATGAAACGGAATTCGTTAATCGAAAGTTTCTCAAACGTCAACTTCATCTGCCCAACAGTGGGTAACTGTTGGAGTTCATAGCAAACTCTGATAAGCTACTTAGCCCATCGGAATTCACAGGTGACGACTTAAAGAAAGAAAGAAATTTGGCACGAAAGCAGTCAGACACAGACAAACATCATAAGAGAGAAAACACATAAAACAAAAACAAAATTAAAGTAGCTGTGTGTCTATCGGCTGTGCCAAATAGGTTAAGTTCAGCATAAATGTGAGACTACTAGTGCCTGAAACCACTGCATTCGCAGATTGCACGCCTTTTAGCAAAAAATAACATAACATCACGCCTGTATTCCCCGAAGGGTTTTGCAGAGTTGTATAATAACACCCTCATTTTGCCGTTGTGTTTTAAGTCCCATGTAATAGGGGACGAGACTGCCATCAACCGGGCACATATCCAAACTTGGGGCTACTACTGAGGAATTCCCAATGACACTTTGCCCGACCTGAACCCACGACCTCACGATCAGCAGTCGCGTTTGGCACCACTAGACCAACTCGGCTGTTCAGATCTTTATTCTTTTACATTTGCATTCTTGATCTCGTTATCACGATTCCAAGATAACGAGCCTTCTGCATATAATCTATCTTATACCATAATAGGTTATCGGTAATCCGGAGATTGGTTGGCAGTGAAAGTACTATCATTACGCTGATGTGATGTTGATGAGGTCACTGACAGTAACCGCATGACTGTCGCTTGACGTTAAGTGTTAGATGGTGCATATAACATAGGTACTGGTTGATGCAACGTGGGAAGATAGAAGTATTGCTTGCTTATTCAAATATAAACTTGTATCTTTTCACGATAGAGTGATATCCTAGTGATATCAGCTGTGATAACCTAGTGGTGTGACCGTTGGACTGCCAAGTCATAAGTCTCGAGTTCGGACCCAAGGCACGCACCTCTGACTTTTCGGATTCATGTGCGTATTGTATAATTATCACTTGCTTAAAAACGGTGAAGGAAAACATCGTGAGGAAACCGGCATGCCTGAGAGATATTTCTAGACGGCATGTGAAGCCAAGTCAAAGGCCCATGGGCGGCATAAACTCTGACACCAGGTTAGTCACTAACCACACGAAAAGAAGAAGAAGAGTGATATCTCTAAATGGCATCAACAAAACTTTGAAGGAGTCAGCTTTGCGAATTCTTAATCAGTCTAAAGCTGTCCCCTTCTGGATACCTAAGTTTCTGCCAAGTAACAACTAGTTCACACAGAAACTGTTTACAGGATCCGTTTCAGCGGGTCTGTTTTTATTTTGGTGATGGCGCCTGTAGTTGTATGAGCGAGTTCACATACACGACAGTATTCCGAATCCAGTAAAAAATACTGAATCCGTTATTTTTATCGTATCCTGTCTGCCAGATGCGACGCAGCTGCCATTTGTTTAACTGATCCGTCGGTACAGATGTGAACAACACATCTAGTACCGACGGATCCTTTAAAATGGATCCGCTGTGTGAACGGGCTCTTAGGCGTATATACCCAATGTAAAACTTTTGGGTGGCTTTAAGAGACAACCCTCAACAAGCATGTGCACATAAAATTTAGCAGGCGTGTACTTACGGGAGGATAAAGAATAACACTTGTAACCGTACCAGTGGCGAAGGCTCCATACAACTCGATTCGACTCCATACAACTCGAATATGGCAAATACTAATATCTGTTATTTTCAATTATCATTTAAACAAATAATTATTTACGAAGTTACATTGCAGGTATAACATTTGCTTATGAAGGTAACAATCAAAGAAATAAGTTATAATATATTTTGAGTTTGGTCCGGCTTCCCTTTTAAGAAAATTCACCCTTCGCCACTGAACCGTACACTATATATATTTAATTAAGAATTATAAATAGATCAACATGGCGTGGTTCTTAGCAATGCGAGGAGTCCAGGGTCTTCTTGAGCAGGTGTAACACTTACTATCTTTCATGGGTAGTTTTGTATTCAGTCTTCCGGGCGTCCATCTGACTGATGCCTCCACATAATACACGAAATGGAAAAACTACTTTACCTTTTGCCAATTTGCGGTTTTTATTCAAGAAGTCTTCACATGGCATGCATACTGCTACGTCAGATTTCTGCCTTTACCTATTTACATATTATGGCAACTTTTTTTAGGAATTTTATTACGGATCTGAATCTTTACGCACGGTTAAGATATAAGGCGCGTTTTGGGAGAGATTGCTCTAATAGCGGTGGATTAAAATAAACTTTTCAGTTCTTCATCTTTTCGTGTGGTTGGTGACTAACCTGGTGTCAGAGTTTATGCCGCCCATGGACCTCTGACTCGGCTTCACATGCCGTCGAGAAATATCTCTCAGGCATGCCGGTTTCCTCACAATGTTTTCCTTCACCGTTTTTAAGCAAGTGATAATTATACAATACGCACATGAATTTGAAAAGTCAGAGGACTTGGCAGTCCAACGGTCACACCACTAGGCTATCACTGAACTAACTAACTAACTTTTCTGTTGCTGGAAGTGAATGCGGTGTTTAGAGCCACAAGCATAGAGCAGTGTTCGGAGTTCCTTACCGCCTACACAATATGCAAAATTAATACGTCATTTAGTGTTTAGCAAACAACACTGAACTAATATATTACAGACATAGTTTCACTTGTCAAAATCTTGTTTGTGTAGTGACAAAGCATTTCCATAATGATTTGGGCATTAACTTTCCATGATTGAGGAATGAAAGAATGTGTAGCAACCGTAACAACTTATCTTTTGCGAAATCTTGACTTTCGTGTTTAACACCGAGTTGTTTTGCTTTTTGGGAGGGGCTCGTGGCTAAATAACAACCGCGCCGATCGTAAGATTTGCGAGGTTAAGCTGCGCTTGCCGCGGTCAGTCCGTGGATGGGTGACCATTTGTTACACATCGAGACCCCTCCGTGCCTCGGAGAGCATGTTAAGCCGTCGGTCCCGGGTGTCATACGAATACCTATGACAGTCGTTACGGGTAGTCAGAAGCCCGAAAGTCTGACAAACGGTTTAACCTTAGGATATCGGCATTGCCCAGTTACTGGGTTGCGGAGGTCTGATGGCAGTCGCTCCGTGTAAAATACTGGTATTCAGCCGCATCTGGTTAGACTGGAAGCTGACCCCAAGATAATTGGGAAAAGGCTAAGAGGAAGCACCGAGTTGTTTTACTTTTTCCTATTTTAATATAAGGGAAGTAACAAAAATTCGATGTAAAGAACTTATGTAAGTTTGTCCCGTTCACACAGCGGATCCTTTAAAACGGTCCGCTAAAATGAATCGTTTGTTTTCCCGGGTATTCCCGGGATTAGGAACCCGGAAAAGAAACCCTAGAAGGCACCCATACTTCTCCATACATCTTCATATACGGATCCGTTTTTTATACTGTTCCGGCATCCAGTTTATGTGTGTAAAAATATCGGTCTAGTATGTTTTACTGGATTCGGAATACTGTTACGTTTTTTAAACTGTTCCGGCATCCAGTTTTTGATGACAAAACGGAACATGTAAAAATGTCGGACCAGTATTTTTCACTGGATTCGGAATACTATTCCGTTTTTTAAATTGTTCCGTCATCCAGTTTTTGATGACAAAACGGAACATGTAAAAATGTCGGACCAGTACTTTTTACTGAATTCGGAATACTGTCGTGTATGTGAACTCTCTCATACAACTACAGGCGCCATCACCAAAATAAAAACGGATCCGCTAAAACGGGTCCTGTAAACAGTTTCTGTGTGAACTAGCTGTAAGGCCGGCTTTACTTAAGTAAGTCGCTAACGTAATTAACTTACGATAAATTTACATTACTATTCACATCAAAAATATTTTGTCGTGAAATATATGGTAAAACTTACTTACATACTCGTAAATGTTACGGAAGCAACTTACAAGTGTAATGGCGGCTTTATAATTTCACTTTTCAATTATATAATGGTACAGCACCCTTAAGGCGAGTCTTACTTGCACTTGTTCAGTTTTAAACGACTTTAAATAGATTAACTTAGTATATTTTTCAACTACTTCTGGTTAACCGATTCTCTTGAAACTTCGCACACAAATTCAATTACCATGACAATCCATACTATAATATAATATAATAATATTATAAATGCGAAAGTGTGTTTGTTTGTTTGTCCTTCCTTCACGCCCTAACTAAGCAACCAATCGACTTGATTTTCGGCATAGAGTTAGTTAAAAGGATGGAGAGTAACATAGGCTACTTTTGGTCCTGGAAAAACATCATGTTAATTCCACGCGAGCGAAGCCGCGGGTAAAAGCTAGTAAAACATAATTTTAAGCTTCAATCTTCAAATCCTAATGCTGCAGGGGTACTGCAAGATTCCATTTAACAACAGCTTTTTTTAAGAGATTATTTAAATTTAATTTTTAACTAACTGCCTCGTTGGTCTAGTAGTAGCAAGCGCGACTGCTGATCGTGAGGTCCTGGGTTCGATCCCCAGGTCGGGCAAGGTTTTGTTGGGTTTTTCCGTGTGGGATTACTCAGTAGCAGCCCGGTGTTTGACTTTGTGCTCGGTTGATGGCAATAGACTCGCCTCCTATTACATGGTACTTAAACATAACGGCGAAATGAGGTGTTACTATACACCTCTGCCCAACCCTTATGTTGTTATTGTTTAAATAAATTTTCTCTACTACCAAATTTAAACTCATCAGTCGTATGAAAATCTGGTAACCGGACATAATATAGAGCTCAAACAGCTGACAGAGACAGACATTTTCATGGAGTCTGAGTGAGTCTGGTCTGGTATGGTCGAATGAATAACTAACGGCTTAATCTATAAGAAAGCTTGTTGGTAAACAGAAAATACTCGTTTTTATTTACAACAGGTGCGATAAGACATGGCAAGTAAACTGTTTGACGGTTTTATAATCATTTATTGAGATAACTTGGAAATGTAACATTGACAGCCCACAGACCCTTATTATACTGGATTCACACTAGACTAACGTCGTACGGATTTATATAAAACTAACGAACCGCCCCGGCTTCGCACGGGTGCAATATAGATACTAATGTGGGGCATATAAACGTTCCTCTTGAATCACTCTATCTATTGCTGAAAACTGCATTCAAATCCGTTGAGTAGTTTAAAAGATCTAAGCGTACAGACAGCGGGAGTGACTTTGTTTTATACTATGTAAAGATATGAATCCGATAGCGTCAGATGCACTTCGATGCGTCACGATTTGACACGTAAGTCAAGTGTGAACCCGGCATTAATAAAGCACTCCTTAGCACTCTTCCTGCCTCGTTGGTGGTGGCAAGCGCGACTGCTGATCGTGAGGTCTTGAGCTCGATCCCCAGGTCGAGCAAAGTGTTATTGGGTTTTTCCGTGTGAAATTCCTTAGTGGCAGCCCGGGGTTTGGATTTGTGCCCGGTTGATGGCAATAGGCTCGCCTTCTATTACATGGGACTTAAACATAACGGCGAAATGAGTGTTACTATACACCTCTGCCCAACCCTTCGGGGAATACAGGTGTGATGTTAGGTTATTATGTAACCTAACCCAAATATTTAAGTCAAACGTGCGATTATGCGACAAAAAGTCGCACCTCCTGAACACACACTCACAAGTAAATAACAAGTAATTGTGAGCTCATCAATAATGTATGTGTAACGACATTACACCTTTTTACCGACGCAGTTGGGTAATCGCGGGTGTGTACACGACATGTCTTGTTCCGTATTTTCATACTGTCCTTCCGTGGCTGACTGTTTGTTTGTTAACTTTTCTATGTTATTTATTTGTATTTATTGTTAATTTTAAAATATATTCTTTTGCCGTTAGAAAGCTACATTATCACTGAGTAACATAAGCTAACTACTTATATTTATTACTGGAATAAAACTTCTTACGCAGGCGGAGCCGCGAGGACACAGCTAGTTGTTAATATTTATGTGTTCCATTCTCTTTCCTTTTGTGAAGGACAAGATGACATTTAACCTTCTTTCATAATTCAATACAATATTTGAATTACGATTAACGTCTCTGAAAAAATCCATGACATTGACAACATAACATAACATCACGCCTGTATTCTCCGAAAGGGTGGGCATAGGTGTATAATAACACCCTCATTTCGCCGTTATGTTTAAGTCCCATGTAATAGGGGGCGAGTCTATTACCATTAAACGGGCACAAATCCAGACCCCAAGCTGCTACTGAGAAATTCCTAGTGGAAAAACCCAATAACACTTTACTCGACCTGGGAATCGAACCCAGGACCTCATGATCAGCAGTCGCGCTCGCCACCACTAGACCAACGAGGCACTTGTCAAATAAGGAAGTAACAAAAAAATCTAAACAAAACCTACAAAAGTGTAATAACTAATTCGTCCGTAATACCCATTACTCGGTTAGTTAACACTTAACTGAATTTATTTGACAAGTTATGAAACGTAAGTGCCGCAAAAAAGTTAATTTAATTTATGGAAGTCAAGTCTTCGGTCGTACAGAAAGCGGAAAGCGATTGGTGGTTGGCAACAAGTATTGTAGAATAAACTGACCAAATATTATTTTGTTCAGACAACAACACTTACGTTACAGTCTATCCAATTTTGGTCAGCTAAAATCTATCCGTTTCAGACACACAATCTTAATTTATTAGTAGTATGGCCTTCGATCAACAATAGTACTAGTTTTCCGAAAAGCGCATCAAACATGACCGGAAAAATTAGACCACAAATAATGTAATCATATTTAGCAAAATAGTTTTTTCAACCTTATTGCTTAGAAATTATGTTTACTTTTGCCATAAATATTTTAATAATATTTTTTGTTGCTATAAATATTTTAAAAATATTTCAATCGAAGTAGTAAATATATTGCAAACGATAATAAACTTAATGTTTGAGTGTTAAGGTTTATAATCAACTTATATGCAACCGCAGTCCTTAATCTAGTGCTATAGTTAGTTTAGCGAAGAGTATGTCATAGAAGATAGTCACTCCAATACCATTGTCTCATCTAAAGTGACTTATTATGCTCTCTGATACAGTTCACACTAATGTCATTATTATAAATGCGAAAATAAGGTTGTCTATCAGTTTATTTGTAACGTCGCGTCTCTACGGCTAACTTATTGATCCAATTCCATAAACAAAAATAAACCTTCAACGTATAGTCGCTATCGCTTTCAAGTCCGCTTGTGGCTTGCCGCTAGCTGTGTGACCAAGCTCATTGACGAACCGTGAACAATCGCGTGTCACACAATTCGTTCCTCATACTCAACGCGATATAATTCTCATAATTGTTAATAAAAATACTATAATCATTATCTAAGCCGGTATTTATATGATACTGCTTTTGTTTATAATAAATTAAATTATAAATTATGCTGAACACAGTAATTACTCATAGTAGGTAAGTATAATTAATTAGCAAAAAATGTATGTAAAGTAATTAAAAGCTTTTATTAATCTGTCATTTTTATCTTTTTTTAATTGGTATGAGTTATTTATTATTAAAATTAGCGGTGATAGCCCAGTGGTTGAACGCTTGCCAACCATGCAGGTAGGGTCTGAGTACGATCCCGACCCGTATCTCTGACTTTTCGAATCTATCGGATCAGAATTTGATTATCACTTGCGTTAACGGTGAAAGAAAAACACTATGATGAAACCTGAACACAGGAGAGGGTTCCTCAAAGTTCTCGATGGTGTGTGTAGTCTGCCAACCCGCACCAGGCCAGCGTAGTGGACTAAGGCTTAAATCCTTTTTATTCTGGGAAGAAACCCGTGCCCCGCAGTGGGACAGTAATGGGCTATGTTATGTATTATATGTATTTATTTATCAAACCATTATTTTATCGTCTGTTTTCATGATGGCTACCTAAGTATCCATTGTGGGCTACTAAAGTAAATCTCGATCGAACTTCAATTTAATGATTGTCTTCTTTATTGAACAGAATGTGGCGTCCCACTACGTCGACACACGCGACAGCCTCGAGACAGAACACATGGTCAGCTACGCATCATTAAAGGCCGGGAGTCGAAGAGAGGAGCCTGGCCATGGCAGGTCAGTGTCAATATATACGACATCGTAACACCACGCTAGCCTTTTCACAACTAAGTTGGGGTCAGCTTCCAGTCTAACCAGATGCGGCTGAATACCAGTATTTCACACCGAGCGACTGCCATCAGACCTTCGCAACCGAGTTTCAGGGCAATGCCGATATCCTAATGCTAGACCGGTTGTCAGAGTTTCGGGCTTCTGACTACCCGTAACGACTTTCATAGGTATTCGTATAACACCCAGGACCGACTGTTTAACGTGCTCTCTGAGGCACAGAGGGGTCTCGATGTTTGACGAATGATCACCCATCTACAGACTGACCGCGAAAAGCGTCGCTAAACCTAGCAAATCGTATGAACCGCGCGGTTGGTAATTCGGGGACATTTTGTGGAGTTCTTGTGTACAAATGAAACTGTTTTAACCTCCTTTTTATTCTCATTTTCAGGTGTCCCTTCAGCTACTGCACCCCAACTATGGTCTGATAGGCCACTGGTGCGGCGGAGTGCTGGTCCATCCAATGTGGCTGCTGACCACCGCACACTGCATTCATAAGTATATATATCCATTTTATTTCACCTTTGAAACATAATTTTAGGTCTTCATATCCAGATCGCTTTGTGCCAGTAACGCTCGCAGCCGACTTCCCTTAGGGAATAGGAGTTGCTTGCATTGAGAGTAATTGGTTTTGCAGTTCTACGATGCATCAGAAAATATCACTGCGTCTACAATAGTAAGATGTCATGTCCTCGTGGATCACAATATTTGCTGGGGTGTAAAATATCCTATAATCATAGATACAAAACATCACGCCTATATTTCTTGAAGGGTTGGGCAAAGGTGTATAGTGACACCCTCTTTTCGCCGTTATGTTTACCTAAGTCCCATGTAATAGGGGGCGAGTCTTTTGCCATCAACCGGACACAAATCCAAATGCCGAGCTGCTACTGAGGAATTCCACACGGAAAAACCCAATAACACTTTGCTCGACCTTAAGATCGAACCTAGGACCTCACGATCAGCAGTCGCGCTTGCCACCACTAGACCAACGAGGCAGTTAAAGTATTCTATGTAAGAAGAAATCACGGAAAGTCAGGAAATACAAATAATGAGGTCATATTTTTTCGATTATTACTAGTCATATGCAAAAGTAACAATCTTCAACAAAATGTTTCAGTGAACTCTTCAACTTGCCGGTGCCAGCTCTCTGGACGGCAGTGCTGGGTGAATGGGACAGAGCAGAACAGAAAGGTGCTTACGTACCCATCGAGAAGATAGTCCTGCATCACCGGTTCCATAACTACCAACATGATATCGGTAAGATGAAGTTACATACTCTGCCTAGCCTTATCAAATATGTTGGGGTCAGCTTCCAGTCTAACCAGATGCGGCTGAATAGCAGTATTTTACACGGAGCGACTGCCATCAAACTTCCGCAACCCAGTTACTGGGCAATACCGGTATCCTAAGGTTAGACCGGTTGCCAGACTTTCGGGCTTCTGATTACCTGTTGCGACTGTCATAGATATTCGTATGACATGCGGGACCGATGGTTTAACGTGCTCTCCGAGGCACGGAGATGTATGAAGTTACATAATATCGAGGAAAATATAAAACCACGTATTCATGACATGTCTCGCGATGTTCAGCAGCGTTTTGTGATGTCACCGGACATCGCTGGGAACAAGAATCACGGGATTGTCACGTAATAAACACGCAGCTTCAGTCCACTTCTTAAGGTATCTACAATTGCAAGCTACGATAGTCGATTCAATCATCATGATTGATTGGCAGATTGGAGATTGCAGTGTGATGTTTAATCTACACTAATTTACAGATAAGTGGTACCGCCAATTAATTCCTTCTCCATCCTAGCAGATTTACTGGTCTTTTGCTAGGGTCAATTCTGCCAAAGAGTTAATAAAAACATCCGATTGATCTACATGAGATTTTTCTTTTCTATTTTCCAGCTCTAATGAAGCTAACCAGAGCAGCAGACGTCAGCGCTGGCAGTCGGATCCGCACAATCTGCTTACCTCCCTTCGATCCACCCATCGATGCCTTCGAAACAGACAAGACGAGCTCATCATTCTACCTCCGTCCGGAATCAAACACGGAACCACCGAGACGAAAGCAAAAGCCGCCGAAACCAAAACCGGATACCGCCGTGAAATATTTGGAGAAGCTGAATAATTTAACGAAGAATATCTTCTCAGGACTGGTGAATAAGAAACACAAAAATATGAGATACAATGTGAGGGTTTCAAATGAATCAAACAGACAGCCAGAAAGGAAGAATGGTGAAGAACTGAGAAAGTCAGACAGTGAAAGAGGCCATAGCGATCTAATCTATGATAGTGCTACACTAGATAGTGTAGTAAAACTTATAAGAAACAGTCTTTTAAAAGATGATTACAAAGTGAATATCAAAAGAAGTGACAAAAAACTTATGTTTGGTGAAGAAATAGATCCATTTATTGATGATAACAACAGGATAGACTTTAAAGATGAATGTTATACTACTGGTTGGGGCAGAGAGCAGACGAATGGGACGTTAACAGATGTGTTGTTAGAAGCAGAAGTGCCTATTCTCCCGTTAAACACTTGCAGAGATAGGTACGCGTTGACTCTGCCGTTGAATGAGGGTCATCTGTGTGCTGGGAGCACGGATGGTAGTACAGGAGCTTGTGTGGTAAGTAAAGTCTTTATTAGTCTTTTGGTTAAATACCAAAAAATTTACGAATGTCATCTTTCATCGTGTGTAGGGGCAAAAGGCAAAAGTGTAGAATTAATCAAGCGGGTATCACTACGCGTAAATAGATGAATAATTATTTAAAACTGCCTCGTTGGTCTAGTGGTGGCAAGCGCGACTGCTGATCGTGAGGTCCTAGGTTTGATCCCCAGGTCAGGCAAAGTGTAATTGGGTTTGTCCGTGTGGAATTCCTCAGTAGCAGCCCGGTGTTTGGATTTGTGCCCGGTTGATGGCAATAGGCTCGCCCCCTATTACATGGGACTTAAACATAACGGTGAAATGAGGGTGTTACTGCGTACCTCTGCCCAACTCACTCAAGAGAAAGTATAAGCTTGAATGTATAGCACCTCATTCATGTGACCTCAACATGGTTAAATTCTTAGCTAGTTAACAAGGAATTTTAATTGAACCAATTATGGTTTAAGATTCTTATCTTAATGAAAAGTTTTTGATTTTTATCTAAATTTTTAGAAGAACTAGCATCGTTTAGTTTGGACTCATTATAATAAATATTCGTATTTAAAAAAAATAACAAGGTATGTCGTATTCAGAATTCCAAAACCACAACTCCAAATCAACACTTTTTGGGCACGCAGTTTTAAATGCAAAATTTTCGGTAAGAAGATAGCATTTGTCACTGTTTAAGCTAAGTTAAAAGGTTACTCGTGTGGTTAGAGACCAACCTGGTGTCAGAGTTTATGCCGCCCATGGGCCTCTGACTTGGCTTCACATGCCGTCGAGAAATATCTCTCAGGCATGCCGGTTTCCTCACGATGTTTTCCTTCACCGTTTTTAAGCAAGTGATAATTATACAATACGCACATGAATCTGAAAAGTCAGAGGTGCGTGCCTTGGGATCGAACTCGAGACCTATGATTTGATAGTCCGACGGTCACACCACTAGGCTATCACTGCTTAAACTTTTACTTTTAAGCTAAAGGCAGTATTGTCAATAAATAAATTATGAAAATTCGTAAGCCAACCAACCTACGCTTTCTGACTCTAAAACCTTAGCAATTCTTAACAGCTTTACCTTACGTTTGATCGTAAACTCCTCGTGGTCCACAGGATTACCAACAAAATTGACGACAAACATAACATTTCGCAACAGCTACAGAATATTACATCTTGTATGGTTATCAGTCATCAAAATTGAACAGTTTATTATTGCTACATCGAATCTCGTATCTGATCTTGTCTCTGGGATTGAGGACGAGATGGTTCTATAGTTAGAAGAATTCCTGAATGAGAGCACTGTTGTTTTACTTCAAGGTTTAGCTTCAAACATGTAGTCGTTATTTGTTTTAGCTCATTAGAACTTACTCATGATTTTTCATTTCCTGCATCTATATTCTAATTACATTTTCTTTCTACAATCACTCCAGCCAAGTCAAGTATATTTTTGTATTTTGTTTTTAATGTATTCCTAACAATAACAATTCTCGTAAAAAAACTATCTCTACCCGGGAATCAGTCCGAAGACTATCCGTTCGTAAATAAGCATAGAGCTACAACCTATCATACCATACCGGACTGTCAGTAACAACTGATTATTATATCAGATAAGACTGATGTTGACTTGTTACAATTAAATTGTTCTTATTAATTTTCGTGACATCGCCATCACATTGGAAAGTTCAATCAAAATTCTTGGACTTTCACTCATCAGAGCATATTATATCAGGCAATAATAGGTAACTGTGCTGTGACTGATTGGAGGGTCGTGAGTTCGAATACCAGTTGGGATTCTGTCGTTGTTAAATATTTCGGTCAAAGTTTTAGAAGAAAAAATAGAAGAATTTTGTTTTTATGGTATGGTGTCATAAACTCAAAACTGCAAATGGGTCTATCCTAAATACCATTTGATGAGTTATGAATGTAGGGTGAGATAAAGATGATTGTCATTTTAATTTTAAATTCATTGGCAACGTTCAGAACTAAACGCAATAATCATGGTGGACAAGAAAGCAGCCCGACCAAAATTCCCCTTCGTAGTAGAAAATCATATTGTATCGTATTTGAGAAAAGGGATAGGGTCCTTAGACGGCCCTTGATCACTTCGATCTGCAAAGATCTATTGTGGTATTTCTAGCAAAATTACAGCACCTCCTCGGGGTGCAAACCAATCATAAAATTGCCTATGGTTTTGAGGGTGAAGGATCTCATCAGTTAAGATTATAATGACCACATATGGATCTCGCTGCCTCTTTGGTCTAGTGGTGGCGACTGCTGATCGTGAGATCTTGGGTTCGATTCCCAGGTCGGGCAGTGTTATTGGGTTTTTCCGTGTGGAATTCCTCAGTAGCAGCCCGGAGTTTGGAGTCGTGCCCGGTTGATGGCAATAGGCTCGCCCACTATTACATGGGACTTAAACATAACGGCGAAATGAGTGTTACTATGCACCTCTGCCCAACCCTTCGGGGGGTTCATGCGTGATGTTATGTTATGTATGCATATGGAACACATAGTACATCCTTAGTTACAGAAGAATTGAGAAAAGACAACCATGAAAATATATCTATATATTTTGATGTGCTCGAAGATCTAGTTAATATTACTAATAGAACTTCCGTCTAGTTTTTTGTATTTGTAACACAACTTCACAACACCCGACATTATAAAGTTTCTTTTTGCTTAAAAAAATCCTTCTTTTCATTGATGATTTGATTTTTTGCAAAATGTTCTTCCACGAATTCTAGTTAAATCCGGTTTGTTGTAGGAAAACATTGGTGAATGTTATTTTGATACAAATTTTTATTTAGGACACGTGTTTTTTCAGTTTTGCCATTTTTAATTTAAAATAATTGAGTCACGTTTGTATTCACCTAGTGTTTGCATGTGGTTTTACCCACGTTAGCAGGTACACCTATTTTGTTGAATATAAATACAATTAAATAGGTATAGTGCCTTTTTTTTCTTATATTCTTCTACGCCTCATTATACCTTGCTAGTTATAATGAGACGTAATATTACAATGTCTACTTTTACCTTTATTCTGGATACGGCTAAGTTTTCTGCTTTTAAGCGAAATGATGGACTTTTGATCTTCAATTCAGGTTTTGAACGTTAAGATGCATTCATTTACTCAGTAATCAGCACTAAATAATGATTAACATAACATCACGCCTGTATTCCCCGAAGGGTTGGACAGAGGTGTATAGTAACACCTTCATTTCGCCATTATGTTTAAGTGCCATGTAATAGGGGGCGAGACTACTGCCATCATCTGGGCACAAATCCAAACTCCGGGCTGCTACTAAGGAATTCCAAACGTAAAAACCCAATAACACTTTGCCCGACCTGGGGATCGAACTCAGGACCTCACGATCAGCAGTCACCCTTACCAACACTTGACCAATGAGGCAGTTGAAGGAAACAGGCAGGCAAAGAGCATCTTGCTAATCTCTATAAATACTCAATACCAACTAGAAGATTGCTATTGTCTGTTGATGACTGAAAATTTAATTTTTCTTCCAGGGCGACAGCGGCGGCCCCCTCCAGTGTCGGTCCGGTGGTCGCTGGGAACTCCGCGGTCTGACGTCGTTCGGGTCTGGGTGCGCCAGACGCGGCGTGCCAGACGTGTACACAAATGTGGCGCATTACGTGTCCTGGATATACGCGCATGTTTATGCTAGCTAGTATACGCTTATGGGGATGTATATAGATATTTTTAAGGATATGAATAGATATATTATTGAGTGTTTGTTGTGTATAAAATGACCGAACCCCGAAGGGTATTGTCTGCAATTTTATATGAAATATTACGCCTAGAGGACGGTAATCATCGCCAAGGTGTGTGTTGGGTTAGCGATCAAAGAAGAAAGGGCAAATTTCGTGCTATTTGCCAATAGCGTAGTGCACCGAGAAACTTATGGCACCACCATCCAAGGCAATATCATCGGTGAAAATGTGTTTGATAATGGCCCCGATTCTGTTGTGCACAGACTAAACTTAACGAAAAATATTGCTATCCTTTACTTGCAGATAAAATAAGAAAGAGATGGAACAATATTAGAGCTGTCAAATTAAGTTGAACTAAAATTTCCAAACAGATTTAGACGACACCTCAGCTTTTGCCGCCTAAAAACACGGTGTTGTTCAACGAGTAAACTAGTTTGACACCTCTAAAAATGTTCCGTCTCTTTCTTGTTTTGCTTATTAATAAAAGATAGTAATATTTTTAGTTAAGTTTAGTTGATGCGCACCATAATCGGCACCAATATTAATTTAGCTCGTTCTGATTGGTTGTCATGATTACTTACGGTGGTGCTGCCATCTGTTATCGTTTTGCATTCACCTTACACTGTTGTGCAAAACAGAGAAATATTTCGGTGTTATAGTTGAATGCATGACTCATCCGAGATGTCATTACCGATCCAAGATTTGACCATGGCTCTGTTGCTTAACCACAAGCCCCTGACATTAAAATTTGGCAACACCTACAAGAATGCATTTACTACCTATTTGCTGTCGCATCTTTGGTGTGTAGTCTCCTTGATAGTCACACAAAATAGCTATCTGCAGAAGGACCACTGTACACAATACACGATTGCAAACTCCTGCACACAATATACAGGGTAGTCCAAATAGTGACGTCCAAAAGATAAATTAGCATTATAACTTGAAATCTACAAAAACACATGGGGTATTTTTGGATACCCCTGGGTGTGAGGAATTCAGATTTTTCTTTTGGACTTCACTATTTGAAACAGCCTGTAGACGGCAACGCCGTTAAATATATTGCAACAGAGCTTGTAACTTACGACTGCAACTGTTTGAGATTGATTCCGTTTTGTTTACTGTAGCGACTATGTAAGTGTGTATAAAATGGGGCAATCACGCTTTTTAAGATAGAATAATATCCAATAGTGCATTGAATGATTGTCTTTTTTTTACGTGGAATATCTATAATGCGCGTACCGCCGCATTAGATGTTCCACATAAAAAAAAGTGTGAGAGCGGCTGTTGCGTGGCGACACTTGCGATGGCAGACACACGACGGTCGACCTTTGTAACTCGTCGGCTGTCTTCGGTTTGATTCGGCCAGTATTTTTTTACAAAAATGAGTTTGGTTTGGCGTGCCGCGAAGGATAATTTTTTTTATAAAAACTTTGCTTCACACAAGGATTTCTCCTGAAATTTGTGTGTGTTTATAGATATAAATTTCACTTGCACGATTAAATTGATTGAGTGAAGATTAGGCCTTCTGTATTTAATTTTGTGACGTTAATAAAAGCAGTAATAAAAATTGAAGAGTCGCTATATATGACTAGCAAACTGGCGCCATGTAAGGTCGGTAAACATATTAAAATTACATATTGCTATTATAACATTGTTGCTACTATAATTAACATCAAATTGAACTGCTATAATTATTGAGGTCACTGAATTATCTTGAATAGATTTTGCTGATTTAGCAAAATTATTATCTACTATGTTAATTAGAGAACTTATAGTTCAACTAAGTTGCATTTGGTAACAAATCTAACAGATGGCGCCACTTACCGATTTATATGAAATGGACTGGGTGTCCGATATTGAACGCAGGTGTCCTAACTTTCATTTAAAGTTATCAACTTAGTCTTTTTTTAAAACCCCAATGCAGGAAATAGGTTTCCCTGGAATAAAAGCAATGTTCATGGTTTATTACGGACATGTTAGCTACAGGCGTATCGGTGACGGCGGTTTCTTTGGAGAATAAGCTAGGGAATTAAATCTAGTAACATCGGGAGTTGCCAGTTGCTAGTTGCTAATTGCCTTCGGCGTGCAAGCCGACTAAAAGTTCTACTTTTTGTTACGAAGTGAATTTTGAGCAATGTAATTGAGAATACAAAGATATTGGCAATAAAGAATTATGTAAACCAGACCTTACCAATCCTAAAGCCATTTTTTATGATCAATGATAAACTGACCTATTATGTATTATTATGATTACCAATTTGTAAATATATCTTCTAGTCTGTTTCGAATAGATTTATAATTGTAATAATTATGTTTATTATTGTTAATTAAGAGTTATTTAATAATATAATATGTAGGTACAGTTGTTATTATAAACGTTCTAGAGTACAGTATTTTGTATTTAGTTACCAATGTATTGGAAAATAATGCTCATTTACTATGACATAGGTAGGTCATATTTCTAACACTCGTGTTGTTAATCCCATTGGGATAGGTAGACCGCAGAGTTAAGTGTTCTTTATACGATGCAATTTAACGATCAATTTACACTGTGTGGGTTAGAGGCAACCTTAATCAACATTTAGGGCCTAACTCATTCGGGCATAACTCATTTAGGGCCTAACTCATTTCGGGCCTAACTCATTTCAGGACTAACTCATTTCGGGACTAACTCATTTCGGGACTAACTCATTTCGGGACTAACTCATTTCGGAAATGAGTTAAGCCCTAATGATTAGGAGTTATGCTCTCATGATTAGAGCATAACTCATCAGGGCATAACTCAATTAGGGCGTTTCATAGTCGTCGGAAAAGGCGGTTTTTCAAAATGTGACTTAGAGCGACATATATTTTTATGAACCATTTACTACGACACTATTAATGTCGTGTCGTTCCCTGAGTCGTAACCACATTTTATCGTGCTGTGTCGTGAGCCGACTAAAACGGCGTAACTCTTACGTTCCTGCGTATCTCTCTTTAGAAAATCTGTCAAATTACCATATTTATCTCCTGATAAATATGGTAATTTGAGAGAATTTCTTTAAAGTACCTATCAAACCTCTAACCGACGATTGTGAAACATACCCTTAGTGAACTGTATAATTAATATTACATAAATTATAATGAGAGCGTTTTACCCTTCGCAGAGCCCATTTTAACAACCCATAGTTACCTAGTAATTATAGAAAAGTATTTAATTATTTGTAGACATTGTCCAGTTTAAATATCAATGCTTATAAATCACACACAGAATAAATGATTTAGTAGAACGAGTTTTTTTTTTATATACAGTGTTCAAGTTTAGTAAATTATTATTATTCATGTTTTGTATAGAGTTTAACTTACCGCTTTTTTTATTATTATATTAAGGTTATTAAGAAACTATAAAGTTAACTTTAGTAGGTGTATTTAGTAAGTGTTGTAGTTAAGTATTTCATCCCATTACCACTCAAAATAACTGTGATTTAATTAGTATAAATAATTCTTAACAAAATTCAATAAATGTTTTTAGTACTTTCATAATTTACTAAGTATTTAGTTTTTAATCTTATTATAAACAATATTAATTGTAAGCAGTATGAATATTACTCGGGTAATATGTAGGATATTTACTGCAATACCAGTTATTGTACAATATTTAATTATAATTTTGGATATAATTTATTTTATTGTAAATAATAAAATTGATGTAGTCTTACTAAAATAAATAAAACATTAAATTCTTGAAAAATATTTTATTTAATTACAAAAACAATTCACCATCAGTCTATTAAATTAAATATTTACAATTATTTACAAATAACTTAGAATTAAAATTAAAATTAATATCACAATTGCTAAAAATATCTAGATTCCCATAAACTGTACATACTGATACAAAAAAGTAAAAAAAGTGATATTAAAATGACATTTAATACTGGGATACGAACTGAACATTGGATTTCTGATACAGAATTAATTCATGTACACGTCATTATTTGTTGGACAACGTTCATTATTCGAATATCGCTGAGAAATTCCCAAAACCATTCTTATAAAAAATAATATCAATAGGTGTATCGAATACTAAAGAATAAACTTTGAGTCGATATTTCAAGTTAGGTTGGGCCAACGTGAAATATCTACTCAAAGTCAATGGGGTAGGCAACTGCGGAACTAATGGCGCCACTTTCGATTGTTCCACTGCAATCTTATTGGTTGCAATGTGTTTGATATTATTGTTAATATTAACCTGATGGTTCTGATTGGTGGAAATAACTAAGTATGGAGGTGCTGCCATCTGCTTTAGTTTTGCGTTGCCTTCCCCATTAAAAACAAAACGTCATTTGGAGTGTAAATATTGAGTTAAATAAATACCACAAATTGTATTAAAATGAAAGTAATTATAGTTGAACAAGCGTGTCACACATTTTGTTCCAACACTTGCTCAACGCATTGCGCACATCTTGCGCGCGTCTTCGCAGTAAAATGTCGCGCACATGCATCCTGCAACCCTTCGCGATTGCGGAAACGGAAACGGTCGAGAGCTGAACTGACATAAAAAGTAGGAGCATTGCTCCAACTTAATGACGTGCAAAGTATGTTATCTATTGAACTCTATATTATATTATCTGTGTCTAAATTCAAATAATCTGGGTATAAGTAATTTAATAATATTATTATTTCTTATCGTAATCATAGCTCCAATAGGTACTAATATGAGGAATGTTGATTGATTTAGCATAATAATTAAAGTCTAGAAGGCAAAAGTAGACAATTCTAAATAATATGATAACCTTACCCCTTCTAACTTCTACTATTCAATGTTGAGCAATTTATTAAGATCGACTTATATACCTATAGCTAAACCGCCAGCGGAATTTATAGTACTTAAAATATTAATGGCAAAATATAAATAAGTCCACATTGCCTGGGTATTGTCAAAAATACCATACATAACTTAACCATCAATGCTGATATTGCTCGCCCAATCATGAAAGACGCATTGCGTTTAGGCACTACCCGTAACATATTATCGTTTTTTTTGTCAATAAATGATTCAAGACTCCCATACGATTTTAAATACTTGTCAAACATGTCATAGGTCTCGAGTCCGAACCCAAGGCACGCACATCTGACTTTTGGGATTCATGTGCGTATTGTATAATGATCACTTGCTTAAAAACGGTGAAGAAGACATCGTGATGAAACCGGCATGTCTGAGAGATAGTTTTCGACGGCATGTAAAGGCAACTTAGAAGCCCATGGGCGGCATATACTCTGACACCAGGTTAGTCACTAACCACATGAAAAGAAGAAGAATTTTTTTAATTGTAATAGAAATTGATCGATGTTTAATGGAATTAAAGTTGTTTATGTGTGTGCGTAACGGTATGTGTGTTTCCGAAAACCTGGTGAGATATTTGACGAATTCATGGAAATGCTTGACAAGCAAGTAAAATTAGTAATTAACTGCAAATTCAATAAAAAATCATTAGGTACTTTTGCGCAATATCAACTTTTGCAAGTCATTGTTCAGAATCACATCGGAAGGAAGAGTTGTTTAGTCAACTTACGAATATCAAGAAATGGTTGGTTAGTTAACTTACAAAATATCGAATTTGCAATGTATTTTATGTCAAATGCTCACTGATTCTCTACATACAAGATCTGTTTTTAAACATAAATAAACCAAAGAAATAGTTGATAGAATATTACATTCTGAACCTAATAATAATTAAAAGTGTAGCTTAATTAATGTAGGTCTCCTTTTAAATAATTAAAAAATTTCGGAGTTTAGGGTCAAGTATCCACCCTGTATACAGGCAAGACATTCCAAGATAACTGGAATGTTACATCCACCAGGAAATTCCATTTTCAATTGAGCAAAAACATCTACAACCATCCAACCATCTCCTCATTCATTATCAGAGCTGATCAGCAAATCCACGAACTCACTATCCTCCTCATTGATAGCCAGAAGTGATACGGCTTCCTTTGCCAATTCATCATCATCTTTAAAATTAAAACCAACATTCTCAGCCATATTCATGATGACACTGCTTCGCCTTCTTTCAGAACTTTTTCTCCTTATTATAGGAATAGGGATGTCTTTGGGAGAGATGATCTTGTATTTAGGTTTCCATACCCTGTGGAGGCCTTGGGCGCCGAGGACGAAGCCGATGATGAAAAGTAGAACCTCAATAGTGATGACCAGTGGTGGGCCTATGACCAGGCGGAGACGGAGCAGGGTTACTACGTCTGGTGGTGGTGATTTGCAGTACTGGAATAAAACAAATTGTTTAGTATTTTGTAGTTCTTAGTCTTGATCGTGCATGGGCTTTTATGGGCTTGAATTTATAGTTCAAAAAGTGGCTACGACTGTCAGGTCCCAGGCAAGTGCCTACTTATCAGCGTTGAATCACATTAGTCCACCACAATGGCCTGGTGCCAGTTAGTGGACTACTTAGAACTTTATGGAAGCCCTCCCAGATGTACAGTTTCCCCACAATGATTTCCTTCACTGTTAACGCAGGCGATATTCATATTCTGATCCGCACATGAATTTTTGAAAAGTTATAGGTGCGGGCAACCGATGGATGCAAATGGCGGATTGTCGTTCGATGTGGCGGTCTAAGGGGGAGGCCTTTGTCCAGCAGTGGACGTCTTCAGGCTGATGATGATGATGATGATGATAGGTGCGGGCAAGGATCGAAAGCAGACCTTCCTGTGTGGAAGACTATCTCTGATCTCGGAAGCTATCACTGCGTCACTAACGATAATTTAATATTAGCTATCTCGTTCCAAGATACCTCTGTACCTTGGATCTATTTGGTCACATAAGATTTCGAAAGACCAGACGACATCTTTACATAGTATAAAACAAAGTCGCTCCCGCTGTCTGTACGCTTAGATCTTTTAAACTACGCAACGAATTTTAATGTAGTTTTCAGCAATAGATAGTGATTCAAGAGGAAGGTTTATATGCCCCACATTAGTATCTACATTGCACCCGTGCGAAGCTGAGGCGGGTCGCTAGTAATCTATATGAAATGTGTAAAATAACTTACCATTGAGAACCACATAAGAGGTAAGACTTTGTCCTTCAGTGGCTTGGTGATAGGGTTTCCATCAGAAGTCCTCACAGCAATGTTGATCTGGATCTTTATTGAGAAGCTTATAGGCGCTCCGACGACCTGAGAACAATTATACATTATAATCTTTGTTCCATCTAAATAGAGGGGCTCGTGGCTAATTAACAACCGCGCAGATCATATGATTTGCAAGGTTAAGCTGTGCTTTCCGCGGTCAGTCCGTGGATGGGAGACCATTCGTTACACGTCGAGAACCCTCCGTGCTTTGGAAAGCACGTTAAATAGTCGGTCCCGGATGTCATACGAATACCTATGACAGTCGTTACGGAAGTCAGAAGCCCGAAAGTCCGTCAACCAGTTAGGATATCAGCATCGCCCAGTTACTGGTTTGCGGAGGTCTAATGGCAGTCGCTCTGTGTAAAATACTGGTATTCAACCGCATCTGGTAAGACTGTAAGCTGACCCCAACTTAGTTGGGAAAAAGGCTAGGCAGAACGAATCTTTGTTCCATCTGATAAACCTGAGTCCGAGAAGTCAGTGAGCAAATAGGGATATTTTGAGTGATTGGAAAATATAGATTTATTTTTATTTCTGAAGACTACATACAGATTTGGTTTTATTTCTGTAGACCATCATAGTCTTTGCTTCGTAAGGTGATAGAAATTGATTCAAAAATGTTTGAAAAAGGGGTGTTACTTACAGGTTCCAATTCAAAATGCGACGTATGCCTCTTACGGTCAGGCTCCATCCCCTCAAAATATGCCTGCTGAACAGGATCTGTGTCCATCATGTGAGGTTTTGATAGGTATATGGGGAAACCTGGAAATTATTGGAAGGATTAATATTTAAGGGCAATACATCTCGTGTGGGGAGGCTAGAATCTAAAACTTCCTGCACGCTGGGAATAAACGCATATTGTAAGATTTAACAAAACCCAATATCTTTGGTGGTAGGATCTATACGGTCTTCCTAGCTACCACCCTCACATTAAAGTCTGGCGCCAAGCAGCTTACTCTGTTCCGTCGTGTGTATGTGAGAGCCAGAGGGTTATAGGAGAATCCCTCTATACCTCTGTTACTTGGATTAGTATGTTGTATCTTAGACCCAGTCTGTGCTTATCATCAGGTGTGACTAGGGTCAATTATGACCATGTCATAAAAAAGTTAAAAAAAACAACTAGGCGCAGGTTGACAGTCTAGTTTCAGATTCGACTGGAGCCTTCAATCAAGTGCTCGGCCTTCATCAATGGCTCGAGTCAGACATAAGTGGAACCGTACACATCATCATCTTCCTGTCCTGGTCCCAAGTTAGTTGTAGTCTGCGCAATTTGTTTTCCTCTTCCATTCTTCCCTGTCAGCCGTAATATTATCATCTACTCCTTTATCTTTCACATCCTTTCTCATACAATCCATCCATCTCTTCTTTGGTCTCCCTCTTCCCTTGTGTGGAACTGTACAATATAAAAAATGTCTCTAGTACTAACCATAGTAGCACTTGCTGACGTCAACGAATCCTTCAGGAGGGCATTCACTGGTACAGTTGCAGGCAAAGGGAGAGTTATTACTGAACGCTGTCGTGTCCATTGAATACCTAAGAAAGAAACAGAAGTATTTATATTTTACGTTATATTTTTTTGACTGCCTTGTTGGTCTAGTGGTCGCAAGTGCGACTGCTGAGCATGGGGTCCTGGGTTCGATCCTCAGGTCGGGCAAGATAATATTGGGTTTTTCAATTAGGAATTTTTCAGTAGCAGCCCGAGGTTACATTTGTGCCCGGTTAATGGCAATAGGCTCGCCCCTTATCACATAGGACTTCAACTGGCGAAACGAGGATGTTACTAAAACACCTCTGCCGAAACCTTCGTGGAATACAAGGCGTGATGTTTTGTTATGTTGTGTTATATTTTCTTCGAAAAACAAATTCTATCCACTCGGATTCAAAAATGATATTTGACTTTCTTTGACTTGATTATAGTTCATACTCTACAAATGCTCTACCTAGCCTTTTCCCGACTATGTTAGGGTCAGCTTCCAGTCTAACCAGATGCTGCTAAATTCCAGTATTTTACACTGAGCGACTGCAATCAGACCTCCGCAACCCAGTTACTGAGCAGTGCCGATATTCTAAGGTTAGACCGGTTGTCAAACATTCGCGCTTCTGACTTCCCGTAACGACTGTCATAGGTATTTGTATGACACCCAGGATCGACTGGTTAACGTGCTCTCCGAAGCATGGTGGGATCTCGATATGTAATGAACGGTCACCCATCCACAGACTGACCGCGGCAAGCGCAGCTTAACCTAGCAAATCGTATGAGTATACTGCTCGCATTTGACCAGTTTTTTTGTTTAACTCTAGATCAAATTGAAGATTATACTTACAAATAAGAATGAAGGCCCAGTTCTTCATTGGTGTTTTCGCCCAGATAGCTGAAGGGGTAATTCCTGCAGGCTTGCTTCCTGAAGATCGTGATGTTCCATCCTTTAGCGTAGTTGGCTGGCATCATCAGACCCTCGTATGATCCTTTGATCCTATTGCATGGTGTACTGGAAAAATAAACAGTTAATAAAACGTACAATTCTCCAATACTTGCATTGATAGCTGGATGATTCATCATGCAGAAGGGTCTGGGTTGGAGCCCGGCCCACACCTCTGACTTTTCGAAATCATGTTCAGACCAGAATATGATCATCACTTGCGTTGACGGTGAAGGAAAACATTGTGAGGAAACCTGTACACCTGAGAGGGCTCCATAAAGTTCTTGATGGTGCGTGCAGTCAAGCCACAGATCGCAGTAAATGGAGATCAACTATCCATAAAATAATAGGAAGGAGTCACAATTCTCAACATTCTTCTTCTTCTTTTCGTGTGGTGAGTGACTAACCTGGTGCCAGAGTCTATGCCGCCCATGGGCCTCTGACTTAGCTTCACATGCCGTCGAGAAATATCTCTCATGCATCGTTTCCTCACGATGTTATATCCTCAATATTGAGGGACCGACATAGGAGGGAAAGACTGAAGTGGTGCTTACCTGGTGTTCAACTCCGTATATCCTTGCTCGAGTAGACCACTGGAATTATCCCATTTGTTCAGGGAGTATCTTCGGCTCAGGTCTGCGAGTTCCACTTCAGACGTCTCCTCCTTTTCTGAGTAGAACTGTGCAAAAAGTTTTATATTAGAAATAAATACTTTTCGATAATTTTAAAGTAATACCTAATAATCATTATCAATGTCGCTTTTTACCAGACTGCGCAACACAAAGGAGGGTAATGAGTTTATCAGCCTATGTATGTACATTGTATGTTAGTTCCTTTGTGGTGCTCTGGAGACCAAACGTGTGGGCCAATTTTGATGATTCTTACGTCAATCGATTTGTCTTACACTTGTGAGTGTAAAAACTTCCCAATAGTGGATTCTTGAGGTTTGGGAGCGGCAGGAGGGGGGTGCGCGCGGTAGACAACACAAAGCAAACTGACAGAGCGCGTCTATTGTTTCGCACCCCCCTCCTGCCGCTCTCATACCTCACGCGGTGACCAGTACTTGCACCGACTAATAGTAATAAATATAAATTGCATAGTCCTCATGACCGTAAAAAATTGAAACATAAACCTTCCGTCTCAACCAATTCTATAGGTACGTACATAAACTCACGCCTTTTTCCCATGCGGGTAGGCACAAACTATAGAATGCCACCTGCTACGATCCTTACATACTTCTTTCACTTCATCCACATCCATACAAATTATCATACACGCACGCCGGTTGAGAGTACTATGCACCTGTCCTTTGTGAAGAACATCACCAATAGTCAAAGTTAAAGTTTTTTATTTCAAATAGACCAGATTTCAGAACGGTAGGTTCTATGAAGAAGAGCCGGCAAGAAACTCCATGAATACTCTTTTCAAAATAGTAGTTCATGACAATTCCGAATAACATTGATGTATGTCCTTTTAGGGCGTCCTCTACCGGCGTTTCCATTGACATCCGCCTTATAAATTCCTTTTGTTAATCACCGTTCACTCATTCTCTCAACATGACCAAATCACCTAAGCTTACTCCTTTCAATTTTTGTCACTACATCATTTACTATTTGTCATATTCTATACGTATTTAATTTAAAATACTATAAAAAATACCAACCCGATCCAGTAGCCCAATCTTGCTGAAATCGATCCAGCCAGGTAGCAAGGCGTTAGCTATCGTCACTAAGGGGTCGTTAAACCCCCAGAACAGTTGCTCCACAGTCAGTTCCTTGAAGAGTTTGGATCCCAGCGCTGACATGGAGTAGTATGCGCCTGCGTTCGCGAAGTAACCCAACTTGTCCGCTGCTAAGGTACTCATGGCCTGGAATAGAATTGGAGATATTAAGATTATTACATAACATCACGCCTGTATTCCCCGAAGAATTAGGCAGAGGTGTATAGATTTCGCTGTTATGTTTAAGGCCCATGGGCGAGCCTATTGCCATCAACCAGGCACAAATCAAAACTCCGGGTAGCTACTGAGAAATTCCTAACAGAAAAACCCAATAACACTTTGTCCAACCAGGAGATCGAACCCAGGACTTCACGATCAGCAGTCGCGCTTGCCACCACTAGACGAACGAGGCAGTCTACAAATTATATTACCTATACAAAAATGCCCACCGGCATCGGGAACAGGGTCCAAGCTACCAGTGCTCAGGCTCCTAGAAGAGGAACCTCCTAGCAATACGTGCCGTGTCCAGCAGTACCGCTTTCTGTATCAAGCCCTCGATCCAGCCGCCTAAGGGTCATTTTCCACCAAACGGAAAAATCTTCACGCACTTTTTTCATGTTACTGCATAAAGAACTGCATTAGTATTGCCTTCAAGTATAAAATCCGTAGCAGACATCAAGCGTTTCCTCGCGCATAGTCGCGTTTCGGATTTTATGATTTTATGACTATTTTAAAGCAAGTGTTAAAATTTCAATATTCGATAATTTTTATTTGCATAAAAAAATATTTAAAAAACATACCTGCATTAGTTATGAATACAAAAAAATAATTTTCTAATCCGTGACTCCAAATATGACCTAAATTGTAAAAACAGCTGATCATAGCTATGGACCGATAGATTTTAGCATATTTTTTACGAAATCTTTGAAAAGCTATTTCTCTTAAACTATCGAGTTTTGGGGAAAGTTGTAGAACAAAAGTTATCACTTATTATAGGTACTTTAACACCGTTTCGGCTTAGTACCCCCTTTCCGACTAACCTTGTATATTTACCACCACTATGTCCCTATGTTTTATTTTTGTCAATAAATTAATTATTAAAAGAACTAGAAACATTTAAACTTTACAAAAATCGACCGGTTTTACCACCATTTTCAAACATCTGGCAAACAAATTTGAGGAATATTTAAAAAAAAAACATACAGACATAACCAAAGTCTTTCTTAAATTATTACAGAAAAAAATATTGAAATGGGTCTAGATTTGAAGAAGGAAACAGGGAAATACGAAAGTACGATTTCGCTAATATTCAATTCAATTCCTTTATTTCAACCAACAGTTGAATCATATAATATCATTCAGTACATTAAATAAATAAAAATAAAAAATATTGAAAAAAATAAAATAAACAATAAGATAAAACACCACACACAATTCCATTATAACACATTCAATTGGCAAAGTCAACAAATTAAAATTATTAATAACCATAAATGCTACATTTAAAAATAATGACTCCTATATAAATTATATTCAACTAATTAACAATTATCATTTCTTCAAAATTTTAATATTGTACAATAGAAAAGAGGGACAGATAATGAACAATAATGTGCTATGCCTATCTCATTTCATTGTTATAGTCACTACATGATGCATACAACAATGGTTAATGTAGTGATAATCGAACCTCTCGAATATTGCACAGGAAAAATCAGTCTAAGATGCAGGTGTCTCTTTCGCGCTCAATTGGGAAGGTTTGCGGGAGGGGTGGGACGGAAATTATTAATATTTTGCAGTCCGCGTTACCTCTTAAAGGCAATACTGATATAGTTATTTATTGTGTCATCAAAAAAATGCGCGGAGATTTTTCCGTTGGGTGGAACCCTAACGATAGCTTCTTCAGATGTTGGTCAAGGCTCTTGGCTATTAGACCACTGGCCGTTACGACTATGGGCACGATAACTGCTAAATCAATATCCCACATGTCGACAATCACGTGTGTCAAGTCAAGATATTTTTTTACTATTTCCTATTTGGGTTTTGCCTTCACGTAGCGTTAAGATAAACGGACTAATGAGGAATTCTACAGATTTTTATTAGAACTCGAATAATCAGAGTCTCCGAGCAAAGTTTCGTTATATTTTTTTATAGATGACAAAAATGTATCCACAAATATTTTTTATCAGATTTTTTACTTGCACGTTTTTTGTGTCATCGAGAATAGGAAATCCACGTACTTACGTATGGATTGAAATGATACATACTTAATAATATAGGATCCCAGTATAGAACGATCTTCACCTTCACCAAATGCTGTGTTTATACCTGCCTACCCAAGAGTTGTGACGGGAAAAAATAGTCAACCTAAAGTTTGCATATTCTATAGGCTTCATACTTTCGATTGGTATGGAATTTGTCTATTAACCAAACCAGTGAAATGTTTAAAAAATAATAATTTAATTAATCATATTCTGGACTTAAATTTTTTAGTCAACCCTTTTGCAATATATTTATTGACATATTTGATTTGATATAAAATACTTTTCATCCATTAACCAGCACGGTGAAGGTCGTTCTATACTGGGATCCTATAGTATATGTAAGGCTTTAAATTATACATACTTATATATATATATAGGTACACCGAACACTACTTCTAAGAAAAAACCATAAAAAACCTTGGAAATCAATTAACGACATCTTTTATTTCCATAAAAGTGTTACACAAATTGTTAAAAGTGTAAATACATGCAATAAATGTTAGAATCTCCATTAAAAGATCATTAGTCAAGACTTTGACAGTGGAATGAGAGGTCATTGGGTTCAAATCTGGTTTTGTTGAACTATGTGTTATTATGAAATGGATACACTTAAAAATAGAGTTAGGGCAAGTTGCAATCTCTTTTTTTTTAATAATGCTGCTCTTGCACATTTAATAACTCAGTTAGTTCAAAAATTATACTAAAAACATGCAATAGTAAACGGATGTTTTATGCAAGTAGCTTGCACGCAGAATTATCAAAAACACCTGCGTGATGTATGACATATTGCATGCAAGCTATTTTCATAACGCAAGCTATTTGTAACACAACTTGCGTGCACGATATTTGCACAATGGGGAAGGCAACTGAGGAACTAATGGCGCCACTTTCGATTGTTCCAGTGCGATCTTATTGGTTGCAATATATTTGAAGTTATTGCTCATATGAATATGATGGTTCTGATTGGTTCAAATAACTAAGTATGGAGGTACTGCCATCTGCTTTCGTTTTGCGTTGCCTTCCCCATTGAAACACAGCTTTTTGCCCAATTATCAAATATTATTATACGTTAAAAAAACTTGATATCCAATCGAGCAAAAGCTATTATATGGCGATTAGATACTGCATGACTGATTCCACAAAAAACTATTAAATTATTGGAGCAGGTCGAAATGATGTGCAGTGAATAAATAGTACTAGGTTATGACAGGTCAGTTAACTCTTAGCTATGCAGTCATTTTGCAAAATATAGACTAGTTTTTATGTGACCAAAATTTGCCTGGTACATACTTAACATACATAATTAGCCCATTACTGTTCCACTACAGAGCACGGGCCTCTTCTCAGAATGAGAAGGGTTTAGGCCTTAGTCCACCACACAGGCCTGGTGCGGGTTGGTGGACTACACACACCATCGAGAACTTTATGTACCCTCACAGGTGTGCAGGTTTCTTCACGATGTTTTTCCTTCATCGTTAACGCAAGTGATAATCAAATTCTGATCCGCACATGAATTCGAAAAGTCAGAGGTACGGGCCGGGAATGAACTCAAACCCTCGGCAAGTGTTCAACCGCTAGGCTATCTCTGCCTGGTAAAAGCTTAGGTTATTTGTTTAAATCACAAAATAAACAGAGGGCTTATTAATACGCAGTTTAGTGTGATTCTATAACAAACTAACCCTTCTTCGCCTATCAGGGCGAAAGCATGTTTTTGTAATAGGGTTTACGAACCACCGTGTGTCATGGACATCACGGACACATGTCGGCGCGAGATATCAGCCTCCACACTCCACAACTAATGGTGGTTGACATAAAAAGAAAAATGAGCGATGTTGCTACCCAAGACACTAGGTACCTAAATTCTAAAAATATTTTCAAGGTGATCGTCCGGGTTTAATCGACTATTACTTATTTATTACGTACTTAGCCATAACAAAATGAAACTGGCGTTTCATGATAATGAAATACATAATATTTATTATTTCATTCATCAGCAATTTTATAGATAAGACAATATACACATGTTTACTATGTATGTATGTATTATACAATATATTTTTTAAACATTATAATAAATATTTAGATAGATTGAGGGGCTCGTGGTTAGTTAACAACAAACAAAAACTCGAAAATAGCTCGACAGTTTTGTTTTTTTTTGTTTTGTTCACCTCAAAACTGGAGTGATTTAGGAAAAAAGAAAATTAGGCAAATGTCAAAAAGAAAATTTTGGTTTTAAGTACGAAGTTGCAATACATGCAATGTGGTTGAAGATGGATTGTGTTAGGAACCAGAATAAAAGGGAAATTTTAATAATTGAGTTTCAATTAAATATGTTAGAGATAGGGTTAATTCAAACTATTTTGGCACAACAATATATCATTACATATATACAATATATCATTATATATATACAATATATCATTGATTAAAATGTTCCTTTTAGTATTAGATCTAAGCATTTGTTTATCGTAGATTGCATAAGGCATGATGGGGTAGACTTATCCACGTGGATAAAAACCCCAAATTTATGAAATAAAGATTTTAAAAGAAACCAAATTCACTGGGCAACTAATTAATTATATTATAGATGCCAAACCTAGGAGCATGTTTATGGGTTTGTGAAAATACACCAACAAGGTCATCGCTGCTAAAAAATATTTCCCATACAAAATTAACGATAAGCATGGCGAGTTTTTATGGGAAGGTGTTTTTTTTAGGTATTTCCATAATACACAAAAACAAAAGTTGTTACTTTTAGCAGTAAACAACAGCCAAGAGTGTGCCTCGTGTTTTTTTTTTAACATTTTATTATCAATCGTACGTTTAATCAGAAACAATAAATATGTGTCTATCAACGTCTAATTAAAATCGGCAAAAATAACTAACCGACTATGATGTATATGTTGCAGTCAAAACTCTTAACCAGTCAAAAGTACTATTGACTAGCAAAATCAGTCAAAAGTACTTTTGACTGTATGCTTTAGTCAATAATACTTTTGACTAAAATAACAGTTAAAAGTACTTTTGCCCAATGGAGCTGGTTAAAAGTACTTTTGACTAAGTGATTCCGTCAAAAGTGGTTTTGACTGGTCGTATCAGTCAAAACTCTTAAAAAGTTAAGGTGGTCGATAAAAATATCGATAAACGCACATATAAACTTTTATATTACTCATTATTAGTGGAGAACGTGCTGATATTAGAACAAAAATGAGTGACTACGAAAAGAAAGAACGCTTTTTGCAAAGAATTTTAGCGATAGAAGATATGAAAGATAGTCATTTCAATGTGATGACAAAAGAAAATTATTATTATTAATAATAATATAATATAATTATATTAATTATTATTTATTTTTTATTCACACCTAACGAGTTAATAGTGCTTTTGACTGATGCTTTATTGCAGTTAAAACTACTTTTGACGAAGAGCGTCAGTCAAAAGTACTTTTAACCGCAAATTTGCAGTCAAAAGTACTAATAACCAATAATTTTCAGTCAAAACCACTTTTGACCAACCTATTCAGTCAAAAGTACTTTTGACTGATTTTGCTAGTCAGTAGTACTTTTGACTGGTTAAGAGTTTTGACTGCAACATATATACATAACATCACGCCTTACATTCCTCAAAGGGTTCGGCAGAGGTGTTTTAGTGCACCCTCGTTTCGCCAGTTATGTTTAAGTCCCATGTAATAGGGGGCGAGCCTATTGCCATTAACCGGGCACAAATCCACACTCCGGGCTGCTACTGAGAAATTTCTAATGGAAAAACCCAATATCACTTTGCCCGACCTGGGATCGAACCCAGGACCCCATGCTCAGCAGTCGCGCTTACGACCACTAAACAAACAAGGCATATATAGATATAATTCCTTAAAAACTTTTAAATTATACGGTTTTATCTTGCAGTACTCCTGCAGCATGTGGATTTGAGGATTGAAGGTTGAAATTATTATAATATTGTATTGTCATGGGAATTAAATTTGTGTGCGAAATTTCAGGAGAATCGGTTAAGCAGAAGTAGTTGAAAAATCTGCCGCAAGATTTTTTATCAAACAAAAAAATTAAAACCGTTTAAAATCTAATATGTGCCTATGCATGGAACAGTTAGCCGTACTGCCTATAACAGCCATATTTAATTTTATTCTCGTGGTTTTCATCTGATAGCTATTCTAGGCGGTTTTAAATCCGTTGGTAGACAGATGTTAAGGTGCATACAGAAATCGCGAGGCATGCACCGCGAATGGTGTCCCACGCATGCCACATGCTGAGCCATGCGACGTATTGGATGTGTGGACAAGCTGCCTCACTGCGAATGCTCACAGTGAGCCACCCCGTCCACACAGCCCGAGCCATGCGTGGCAAACCATTCGCGCGCATGCCTCGCCATTCGGGGCGCATGCCTCGCCATTCGGGGCGCATACCTCGCCATTCGGGGCGCATGCCTCGCCATTCGGGGCGCATACCTCGCCATTCGGGGCGCATGCCTCGCCATTCGGGGCGCATGCCTCGCCATTCGGGGCGCATAGATTTCAATGTGCTGCTAACAATACTATATTTTTTTCTTGTATTATATTTTTTTTAAATAGGTTAAAGGAATCCCGACATTAGAAGTCAATGTGCTGAATAACCCGTGGTTATCTTTGTTATTAAAAAAACAACAAATAGTCTATAACAAATTATGATTGATAAGAAATAAGAACATTAGACCGCGGAAGTCATAAATTATTGATAAATAACATAATAGGATGTTGTCTTAGTATTCACTACCTATTTCTGTTACGGTAGGAGGGAAATTGTAAATTACTAATAACCTGGACGGATTAAGAATACAATTTCCCGTCCGTCACCGGGCAAGCAAATCGTAAGAGACGATAAACCTGGTACGATTTTGTGCCCGAAAAATAGCAATGGGCTCGCCACAAGAGGCGAAACGTGGGTGTACATACTTCTATAATAGGAGAACACCTCTGCTTACCCCTTCGGGGATCACAGACGTGGGTTTATCTATGTATAGACGCGTATTGTAAGATTCAACAAAACCGAGTACTCTTAGTGGTAGGATCTATACGATCCCCCTGGCTAGCTACTACCCTCACATTAAAGTCCAGCGCCAAGCAGTTTACT
The DNA here is from genome assembly GCA_910594945.2 of Amphipyra berbera. Classification (NCBI taxonomy): domain Eukaryota; kingdom Metazoa; phylum Arthropoda; class Insecta; order Lepidoptera; family Noctuidae; genus Amphipyra; species Amphipyra berbera. The sequence continues at coordinate 13,304,566 of OU343128.1, read as the reverse complement.
GTGATACGTCATGTGTATGTGAGAGCCAGAAGGGTATATGGGAGTACCTCTATATCCTTATTATTTTGATTCATGTGCTCCATCTTAGACCCTGTCTGCGCTTACCATCAGGTGCTACTTGTGTTTTCTCAAAGGTGTTATCGCGAAAAAGAGGTGAAGCTGAGTTTGGTCGATATACCTACTTAGTACTATGTGTACTTACAATAAGAGCTATATTCGGTATATTGACGGACACGTTATAGGTGTCGTCAATCGACTCGTCCAGCAGGAACTTCAGCTTCAGCTTGGGGATCATGGTCATCACGCCTCGTTCTTTATCTATCTTTATATTCTCGTTCGTTCGCATTTCTCTGGAAACAAAAATAATTTCGTTATTAGACGATATAGATAGGTACATCCATAATTATTGGTGATGTTCTTCAAGAAGGACAAGTGCGTAGTACTCACAACAGAGTACTACGCACCTGTCCTTCTTGAAGAACATCACCAACACCATCACAACAGGCGGGCGTGTATAACAAGATGAATGAACGTGGACGAAGCGAAAGAAGTATAGGTACCTAATGTAGTTTCTACCTACATTTTTTATCTGTAATTTATGCCTATCCTCATCGGATAAAGGCGTGAGTGTATATATGTGTGTTTTTGGAGAAAAATAGAGCCGTTTCTGGTTAACGTTACTACGGGACTGTTTGCGATACGAAAATTTTGTATTGCTACAAAGCCAGTAAAAAAGCCAGTACAGTAACAACGCCAGCCACAGGCCTCATATTAAACGAGCTTTGGAGGATTTTTGGTTTAAGTTCTATACAAGGTTAGTCGGAAAGGGGGTACTATGCCGAAAGGGTGTTAAAGTACCCATAATAATGCATAACTTGTTCTACAACTTTCACCAAACGTCATTAGTTTAAGAGAAATAGCTGTTCAAAGATTTCATAAAAAATACGCTAAATTCTATCTTCAGCTATGATCAGCTGTGTTTACATTTTAGGTTATATTTCGGGTCACGGATTAGAAGCTTCATTTTCTGAATTCGTATCTAAAGCAGAGATGAAGAATTTATGAAAAAACTAAAATGAAAATAATTTTGTATGGTTCTTTTTTATCGAATTTTGAAATTTTAACACTTTCTTTAAAACAATCATCAGTGATACATTAAGTGGGCCGCGGCTTAGTACCCCCTTTCCGAGTAATCTTGTATATTTTTATCCTCCATGATTTTTTTTTCCGCCTATTCGCGCTTCTTACGGTAGCTAGAGTACCTAATGGATAAAGCCTATTTTTAGCCATGCCAACCTTACGTTGTCACCTCATACTTCTGACAATTTAGTCACGACTAAGATTTTACACAAAAATGTATCAAATGTTTGTAATTATTATTCCGTTCAAGTTTAGGTCAAACAAGGATAATGGCGGATTTAACTGGCAAAGCTTTTGCAAAATCGTGATATTTGAAACACATTGCGCTATTATCTACATGTGACTACGATGAGGTAATAATGTTTACGGTTGCTCTGATCACCTCTTTATAAATAACTAGCTGTGTCCTCACGGCTCCGCCCGTAGCCTATGTTACTCAATGATAAGGTAGCTTTCTAACGGCAAAAGAATTTTTGAAATCGGTCCAGTAGTTTTTAAGTTTATTCGTTACATACAAAAATACAAATCTTTCCTCTTTATAATATTAGTATAGACTAGCGACCCGCCCCGGCTTCGCACGGGTGCAATGTAGATACTAATGTGGGGCATATAAACCTTCCTCTTGAATTACTCTATCTATTGCTGAAAACTGCATTAAAATCCGTTGCGTAGTTTAAAAGATCTAAGCGTAGGTACAGCCAGCGGGAGCGACTTTGTTTTATACTATGTAAAGATTTCTATATCAAATAAGAGCCCGTTCACACAGCGGATCAGTTTAAACGGGTCCGTCGGTACTGGATGTGTTGTTCGCATCTGTAGGTACTGATGGATCAGTTATACAAATGACAGCTGCGTCGCATTTACCAGGCAGGATATGATAAGAATAACGGATCCAGTATTTTTTACTGGATTCGGAATACTGTCTTGTATGTGAACTCGGTCATACAACAGGCGCCATCACCAAAATAAAGACGGATCCGCTAAAACTGGTCCTGTAAACAGTTTCTGTGTGAACTAGCTGTATAGCGTTAAGGTTGCCTTGTTGGTCTATCGGTCGCAAGCGCTGCTGAGCATGGGGTCCTGGTTTCAATCCCCAAGTCAGGCAGTGTTATTAGATTTTTCCATTAGAAATTTCTCAGTAGCAGCCCGGTCTCTGGATTCGCGCTGGGACTTAAACATAACTGGCGAAACGAGGGTGTACTAAAAAACACCTCTGCCGAACCCTTCGGGGAATAAAAGGTGTGATGTTATGTTATCAAGTAAAGAATAGAGATTTGTTTAACTACATATAATAACGCAATATTTAAACCGAAGCCTTACAGGAAAATGAAATAGGTACATCAATCAACACAACAGTTTATTAAATGAACTACGCGTTGTTTTCTTAGAACGTATAACTAATAGATATTAATGAATTTTATCAACAAGGAAGTCTGAGTTCTATCTAATCAGTCAAACAGTATGAAGGTACTTTGTAAGAGGAAGATAGCGTCACTAAGGGTAAACTTTACACAATTATATTATAAGTAAAAAGGTGTAGTTATGTTACCTACACAACATTCGATCTTCAAAAACGGCACACTAACGCACACATAAATAACTAAATATTGCAATAGCACACTACATTACGATTAGACCCAAAGATTGGATGGCATGATTCGATTATCACGAACGAAAAAGAGACAAATGTAATTTGCGACAGTAGGTCGTCTAGTGTAGTAGAAATGCAACACCGAGGTCAAGTCTGGCTAATTAGCTACATTTTGACGTGTCGCTTGCTGAGCGCTTATAACCTATCTACACCTTTTTACTTATAATATCATTGACTGTACACATTGGAACATGATGTAGGTATATGTATGTGCACAAAACAGATAGGTACAGAAGTCAATCACATGTATGTACTTCACTTTTCATACATACGCTCGGCGTTCGCTTTATCTATATATCTATCTCTCTCAAGCGCATGGCACTCGCGCTCGCACTCTAGTCCCAAATAGTCCGAGATATCGTGTACGTGAGCAGTGTCTATGTGTGCGTTGCTCGAGCGCACTTGTATGTAGATTGACTTATATATATAATAATATAATATACGAAGTAAACACAACATAACACCATAACATCACGCCTGTATTCCCCGAAGGGTTAAGCAGAGGTGCATAGTAACACCCTCATTTCGCCGTTATGTTTAAGTCCTATGAAATAGGGGGCGAGCCTATTGCCATCAACCGGGCACAAATCGAAACTCCGGGCTGCTACTGAGGAATTCTACATGGAAAAACCCAATTAAACTTTGCCCGACCTGGGGATCGAACCCAGGACCTCACGATCAGTAGTCGCGCTTGCCACCACTAGACCAACAAGGCAGTTCGAAGTAAAGATTATTAAAACCGTGTAAAAACCAATCTCAGTAATAAACACACACACCATATCGTCAATTTAGATATAGTTGGTGTCTGAAACGACTGCTAAATTGAAAGAGGAAATCCCCATAATCACCATGATTGGCAGACGGGTCGGTGATCGTAGTTTGTTACTAGCACACAGGAGAGAGAGGCTCTGATGAATAGGTCAAATACCTATATAAATTTAATAGAATTAGGTAGTTTTCAAAATATTCTGTCTGTGCGTCGAAAGCAGTCATTTTAGTTTGTAAAATAGTAGATAACTTAGAATAAATGTGAACATGTTTTATTGAGGTTACGGTGGGGCTGGCATGGACTTATGTGTGAATACGAGCCCTAAAAATAAGCAGACAGGGGGGCTGCTGGCTATCCTCTTAACATTATCCCTTAGAGAGCTTGTGCACGGTTTCCAAACCGAATCCGAGAAAATCCAATCCAAAGAAACTCGTCTGCAAATCTATGCAAATAAAATATATAAAAATATTACCATACCATTTTCCATATTTGCAAAATAAAATTATTTTTATCTTTATGAAATTCGGATCAGCAGTGCACAACCGTTCATACAAATAGTACTGCAGCTTTTTTGGATCGTATTTTCTCGGATTCGGATTTATTTTATCAATCAATTTATTTATTTTCCGTTAGCGGTTTTGGCGGTTAGGCCATCTTCTGTTTGTATTGTTTGGTGTCAAATTCTCTTTGGGTGTGGCCAATTATTTAGAATGGTACTTGGAACTTTTATTAAATGACATTTTGTAAGATTTATTTCTCGCAAATTTTTTTACATTGAGAAATTGTGACTTATTTATCGGTGAGAGCGGTGTGGGTAAATCCGTGGGCAGAGAAACTACAAGTATACTCCACCAAGAAGAACACAGTCTGCTTAGTTGTCGGCAATAAGATTGATTGACAAGCATATCATTTTGGGACCCAGTGCATAATCAGCAAGCACATTGGGTCACCCACGCGACGCGACGGCGCAACGAGTATTCCCAAGGAGGGTTGATATCAGTCAGGCGGCCCGTCGTAAAACAATAAGTTAAAACCTCTAACAACATGGATTTATGAAATACATGTTGTGCCAACCCCACCTAATGTGGGATAAGGGCAGGAAGAAGAAGATTTTCTCGGATTCGGATCGGACGCAGTGCACAAGCGTTCTAAGTCGCATTTTATGACAGAAAGGAAGGAGTGAACTGTTCCTAACCAGAAACTCCAGACAATAGAATGCCCATAGACTGTACCAATCGGTATTGTCAAGAAAGCTAATGTACTTACTGGAACTTGAAAGGTCCAACTTCATGAACTTTCAGTACTGTTTCAGCGCCGCTCAGGTACTCCTCCGTGTTCGTATAGTTGTACACCCACATTTCAGAAAACAGCTCGTATGTTGGATTCTCCCACATTTTGTACAGAAAGGAGCCTTCTCGCATACCTAGAAACTATGGACAAAGAAAAAAAGATTATGTTTAGTATGCAAGAGATCGATTATACAGTGTGAATGATTTATACAGAGTGAATAAATTATACAGGGTGTATCAATTATACAGGGTGTATCAATTATACAGGGTGTATCAATTATACAGGCTGTATCAATTATACAGGGTGTAAGACTAGGATTAAACAAGGATTAGCGTAGGTATCACTTTTTTTGTTCAAAATACGAATGAATTACACAGACATTGGGATTTTTTTGAATCAAAAATAAAAGAATAAACCTATTTTTTTTTCTTTTACTAGGTTTGTCTTGTAAGTAACAATTATTTTTATAATTGATAGCTTAAATTAAGAAGGTAAAGATTTGAAAGTTAAAATTATAGTATAGGATCCCAGTATAGAACGACCTACACCGAGCTGGTTAATGGATGAAAAGTATTTTATATCAAATTAAATATGTCAATAAATATATTGCAAATGGGTTGACTAAAAAATGTCAGTCCAGAATACGGTTAATTAATTTTATTTTTTAAACACAGCATTTATACCTGCCTACCCAAGAGTTGTGACGGGGAAAAATAGTCAACCTAACGTTTGCATATTCATTCATACTTTCGATTGGTATGGAATTTGTCTATTGACCAAACCAGTGAAATGTTTAATAATTTTTTTTAGTTGGTCTTATTCTGGACTTAAATTTTTTAGTCAACCCATTTGCAATATATTTATTGACATATTTAATTTGATATAAAATACTTTTCATCCATTAACCAGCTCGATGAAGGTCGTTCTATCTGGGATCTTCGTCTATTAGTATTGCTAAAAATTACACTTAAAATAGTGACACACACAGTTTAAGAATTCGTAACCGTTAATAAAACTGTTATTTGCTTCGTATTGACACAAAAATATTTTCTTACTCATTTAATTATCAAGTTCAAAGTAGCTATGAATGCATATTACGTACGTTGAAGCGGTTAATTTACAGGTTCCATACAAAACTGCTTTTGTTTACAAAATTTATGAGTGCTAAAATATGAATCTATGAAAAAACTGTATTTTTTGTTGTTTTGATATATTCATATGGCAACGCAAAAAACAACCGTATGTGGTCATATGGTCGTAAAACATAGTTTTAATTAATTCGCACATTTTAATGTAGGAATGGCGGACGTCATCGCCCAGTTTGAGAAAAAAAAACATACATAAAGAAAAAAATACATGCGATTTCAAAATAGTTCCGTAGTCTATTATTTTGTTTAATTTATGATACTTGCGTATGACCGGCGCGGGCGCCCCCTTTTTCCGTCGCCCGGGGAAGGCGAGAGGGTCTGCCGGACTCTTACTGGCTAAAAACCAACGGTGTTCCTTCTCCTGACCGTACGGCCGGGGTCGCGGGATTCGCAAAAGCATGCACCGCAACCCCGGCAGGTCCCGGTCCACCAATCCATGGGGAACCTCTCCTCTGTGGGGCCTTACCCCACGTCCTCCTGACAAGCGCGCCGCATTCTCGGGCCTATTACTGGTCGGGCGGCGAGTATGGCCGGCGCCCCCTGGGCAGTCAGCCTCGCTACCAACCTTGCTGACTGGCTAATCTTTGTCCAAAGGCATGAGCTATTCTACACCTCGTGCCGACACGTTGAAAAGAAGTTTAACTTTAAGAATACTTATTGAGATAAATCAAAAATCGTTCACCCAGCCTTTTCCCAACTATATTGGGGTCAGCTTCCAATCTAACCAGATGCAGCTGAATACCAGTATTTTACACGGAGCGACTGCAATCAGACCTCCAAAACCCAGTAACTGGGCAATACCGATATCCTAAGGTCAGACTTTCGGGCTTTTGACTACCCGTAACGACTGCCATAGGTATTTGTATGACACCCGGGACCGACGGTTTTACGTGCTCTCCGAGGCACGCAGAAGTCTCGATGTGTAATGAATGGTCACCCATCCACGGACTGACCGCGACAAGCGAAGCTTAACGTTGCAAATCATATGTTCCGCGCGGTTGATATAATTAGTCAGGAGCCCCTCATGAGATAAAATCAAACACAGTCAAAAAATCTAAAGTTGCTCAGATAAGTAAAACTACCTATTGTGAGTACCTAGTAACAGCACATATTGTTAATAATGATACTGTTATCCGGTTCTATTGCGATAATTATTTTTTTCAAACTGACACGATGCCCTGTAAAGGCAAACTTGCCAATCTTAGGAGGCCTTCCACTTCGCACAGTAATTTGAATAGCACCAATAGTATTCCTACTCCATTTACTATTGGTGTGATTCAAATTGATGCGCTAAATGGAACGCCTCAAACTTAAGCTATTAAAAAAGCAAAATAAGTGGGACAATCCCGGGAATTTTGTAGTCTATATTATCTATACTAACATTATAAAGAGGAAAGATTTGTAGTTTTGGATTTTTGTATGTAACGAATAAACTTAAAAACTACTGGACCAATTTCAAAATTCTTTTGCCGTTCAAAGTCAAAGTCAAAGTCAAAGTTTTTTATTTCAAATAGACCAGATTTCAGGCACTTTTAAAACGTCACGACTAGGTGCACGGTTCCAAAAGGTAGGTTCTATGGAGAAGAGCCGGCAAGAAACTCCATGAATACTCTTTTTAAAATAGTAGTTCATTACAATTCCATTACAGTAGTATGAGAAATAGAATGAGAATAATGCAGGTTAATGTAACAAATAAACTCACATAAGAGTAACAAATAGAAAAATATGCCTTCTATGATTGCCATAGCAGTTAAGAGCTGACCAGTCCCGACAGACGGCACCCGTTCACGAGCATGACGTGCACATCCGCATCGGTCAGCTCAACCATATTATAGGGAACTCAACGACCGGATAAACAACGCCACCATCAGCAAGACATTTAAGTGAGCATGACAGACTCATATTACTAGACAATAGGCAGTAATATGATATGATTATAAGCGTATCACTAATAGCTGCATGATGCTCATACTTTACAGTTTGGAATGAAGTATTGTAAAGCGATATTATTAAAATAATAACTATAATACAAAAACCTATTTTGCCAGTCCAGATAAAGTCCAGACATTGTAGTATACAAACTATGCGAGTGAAACGATGTAGGGCAACGTTTGGAATGGTCTTTTGAGGAAAGTGTCATAGCAGTTTCGAGTTGACCTGTCCTAACTGACGGTACATCTGCTTCAATCATCGCGGAGCTCAAACCTTATTTTAGGGAGCTCAACAACCCGACCGCTGCACGACGCTATCAATCAGCTGGACATTTGGGTGGGTCACAAAAAAAAAAAAAAACAAGAACCGCCAAACGTTTACAAAATTCGTGTATATAGCTACCCTACATGGTACTCACATTCACAATTTATTAAAAATGTAACGTAAAAAATGAGGCGATGGTAAAATAATAATAATCATTGAAAAAAAATAATTCGATTATAAATGTCAAAAGGATAAAATAAAAAATAATAATGTTATGAAATAATTACAATGATGCGTCTGTGACAACAGCGAGCGGCTCAATTCCAAGCATTTTTATCGTCCATATAATCTTTAACGTTATAGAAACCCTTTTCGCATAGTTTCTGCTTTACATAGGACTTGAATTTATTAAGACTTAAGTCTTGAATATTGCTTGGAATCTTGTTGTAAAAGCGTATACTTTGGCACCTAAATGAGTTACTAATTTTTTGGAGCCTAGTCATTGGTAGGATAAGCTTATTTTTATTTCTAGTATTGACGTTATGGATGTCGCTGTTCTTAGAGAACAAACTGATATTTTTCTTTATATAAATCAAATTTTCATAAATATATTGAGATGCGACCGTCATTATACTAACTTCTTTAAATTTATCCCTCAGTGAATGCCTAAAACTAAGGTTATAAATTGCTCGAATAGCTCTCTTCTGCAAAACAAAGATAGTTTGAATGTCGGCAGCATTTCCCCACAACAAAATGCCGTACGACATAACACTATGAAAGTAACTAAAATACACTAATCTGGCTGTCTCTACATCAGTTAGCTGGCGTATCTTGTAGACCGCGTAAGCTGCAGAACTGAGTCTTTTCGACAATTTATCTATATGTGGGCCCCACTGCAGTTTCGAATCTAAAAAGCAGAAATCTAAAAAGCGTTAGAAAGCTACATTCAACATAGCCTATATTTAATACTGGAATAAAACTTCTTACGCGGGCGGAGCCGTGAGGACACAGCTAGTATTAAATATTTTTATTTTAATTAACTTTTGACTTTTAAATTCATTCAGATTAATATAATTGTTCAAATTGTGAGTGTAGTCTGCCAACATGCACCAGATCAACAACGTGGACTAAAGGGCTTCTTATTCTGAGAAGAGGCCCGTGCCAAGCAATGGGATAGTAATGGGTTATGTTATGTTTCATAACATTTCTTTTCTATATTTATTTTACTACCTCCTCTCTTCCACATTCTATGCTGTGCCCGACAGGGTCCAAATAACCTCATCACACAATCCCACCAACCAATATAAACTATCGTACATTTCGGAACGCAATAAAGAAATTGAGTATTGAGTACTATGTATTTAAAATCCATGATTCTGAGCATAATATACGCCATACCTAGTAGTATTGTTCCAACTACATATTAAAAGAACCCCAAGTTCATCTTAATTAGTGGCGCAGATAAGCCACAGTTATTGGCCGGATAACTAGTGACCCTGAACTTAAAATTATCTATGATAGACAACAGCAGCATTATACAAACATCATCTATAAGGAAATAGAAGTCAAGGGATGTTCCTCTGAGGACAGGGTCGCCGTCTGCGTCAATGGGACGGATAGAACGTGTGATTGTGGATAACCACGATTTTGTGGTTAAAAATACTATGTTTTTCCACGCGTTTGTTGACGCGACGAAATGTTGCTATGTTCAAATATTATAATATGCCATACAGTTTTAGATTGTTCCTTATCCTTTTTTCTTTTTTTTCCTAATCGACTCTTGTAGATGGTCTTGCGGACCTTTTCTACGTAACCGGGCTATTATTGGCGAGACCAGAAGGGTCTTCAAACCAATATCTAAGCTAATTAACTACTCTAACTACTGTAACATCATGACTATTTAAGCAGCAACACCTCTAAGGGCGTCCCCTAGGGGGGACTCGAACCTTCTTAGGGTGTTGAATGCGAGAGGACTGGGAGGGATACGACAGCTTGATGAGGGCTGTATTAACAACGGTGTGACTGCGGAGTCAGAAGGGACGACCGGCTCCGCGGCTGCGGCGGGTGAGCACGGTGGATCGGGGGCGAGTGTTTCTTATTCATTGCGTTTAGTTTATTTATATCTTTTTACTTGCTGCACCGGTGGACGTCGTCATGTTAACGCCGGCTGTCACTAAAAACCACTAGGGCTCCTTTTCGCACGTGAGATACAGCATTATGCTGGACGATGGCCTTTTTGCGCGGATGTGACGCATATTTTTCCCAATAGTTTCTTTTCGTTTTTGTTTTTTACTTTTATTTTTGTGCGTCATTTTAGCGCGTATCAACAACTTTTCTTTGTTTATTCTTCTTCTTTCTTATTACCTAATAGTCTTTGCTAGTAGATGTAGTTGTAAAATGTCTGTTGCTGTAGTTACTTATCCAAATTTGCCGGTTAAATAACCGCTCTTTATCCGACTATGGTGAAAAGGGTAGATGTGTTAATCATCATGCTTTTTTTTGATGAAAAGTACCTTCTCAGACGGGGTGTCCTGCGTAAGCGATAAACGCGACTCGATGCGACTTAACACGATGTTATTTACACGTCACGTCGCGCCTCGCTGTAGACTGCTACCACAAAATAGATAGGTACAGAAGACAATCTAAGTACAAGTGTGCTCGAGCAACACACACATAGACACTGCTCACGGACACGATATCTCGGACCGTTTGGGACCAGAATGCGAGTGAGTGCGAGCGCGAGTGCCATGCGCTTGAGAGAGATAGATATATAGATAGAGCGACCGCCGAGCGTAGGTATGAAAAGTGAAGTACATACAGGTGATTGACTTCCGTACCTATCTGTTTTGTGCTGCTACATAGACTGCCAGGTATGCCGTTGTTTTGATCGCGTTCATCGCATTTTCATCATCGCATCGCGTCGCTTCTGTGGCTTACGCAGGACAACCCGCTAGTCTATATTTTGTCATTAGATAATATTTATACAACGAAATAAGTCCGATATTGATTTAATTTTGGTAACACCAAAATCGTGACCATAAAATGATTGGGGTAATAAAATGCATCCGCTTGTCGTCGACCAATTGGTTAAAGGATATTGGTCATTCAGATGTTCAAAGGCAATTGATGAAGTATGCAATTGATGAACTATATACTATGTATTTAGTATAGTACTTGCATTAAAATTAATTAAATGGTACTCGTAATTGCTAGATGTGATTTTCAAGGTAGATAATATTAACCTTCACGCAAATAAAATTTGTGTGTTATGGCGCATACAAACATTGCGAAGCATGCGCCGCGAATGGTTCGCCACGCATTCCTAAGGCTGTGTGGACAGGCTCGCTGTGAGCATTCTCCGCTCGCAGTGAGCCACCGCGTCCACACAGCCCGTGGCATGCGTGTCAAGCCATTCGCGGTACATGCCACGCGATGTCTGTACGCACCTTTAGCTGATCCCGAATTATCAAAGTCAAAGTATTTATTTCAATTAGGCACATAAAAGGCACCTTTGAACGTTAAAATTTACAAAAATAAAATATAGAATTGATTCTAGTCGCCTCTTCCAAAAGGTAGTTTCGTATGGAGAAGAATGGGCAAGAAACTCCATCGTTACTCATCTCATCACCTTCTCATTCTCAGAAGAGGCTCGTGCCAAGCAATGGTACTATTATAATGGGCTGATTATGCTATACAGTAGTTCTGCCTAGCCTTTTCCCAACTATGTTGCGGTCAACTTCCAATCTAACCAGATGGGACTGAATACCAGTATTTTACACAGACCGATTGCCATCAGACCTCTGCAACCCAATTACTGGGCAATGCCGGTATCCTAAGGTTAGACCGGTTCTCAGACTTTCGGGCTTCTGGCAAACCGTAACGACTGTCATAAATATTCATACGACATCCGGAACCAACGGTTTAAGACCAAAGCACACATATCAGCTCGGAAAGGGATCGTCACCGTATCAACTCGAGCCATTCAGTAGTCTTTGTATGAAACTCCCTACTGCAACGCACACTAATCGGAATCGTAACGTAATAGCCTCGCCTCGGGACAAGCTCAAGAACCGCGGTGCGGTGCGTGGTCAACTTGGTTCCCGCGCTTACGACTCGTCGTCCCCGCGCTTACGTTACTCCGTACCCGAGCTTACGTCTCTTCATCCACCCTTGCCCCTCTCACCCCTCCCGCGGCCTGCCTGCAGCACACTACTGTTATTGCGTGCCGTAAGCGCGGCGTCGCCTAGTCGTATCCGAGTCGACGTATCGGAGCCGCTGATCCGCTTTGGTTACGTGCTTACGTTAGGTTGACGCCTGTTTGACGGCGAGGCGAAAGGCGGTGACTATCACTTTCCGTGCTCTCCGAGGCACGGAGGAGTCTCCCGATGTGTAACGAACGGTCACCCATCCATGGACTGACCGCGGCAAACGCAACTTAACCTCGGTTGTCGTATGATCCGTGAGATTGCTAATTCGCCACTAGCCGGGCCTATGCAGCAGTGATGAAGAAGAAAAACGCATCAAATATATCTGGTACACTCTTCCACATTTTTTGTTTTAATTTCCGCCATCTTATGCTAACAGACATGCGTAAATATATAGGCAAATCCTTGATATTTACATGAACAAAAGATAAGCAACCTTTTAATTTATTTCTATTCGTAGGTATGTGTCATTTATATTTAGTTATGTATTTTTTGTTCAATCAAGAGGTAGGTATGCACGTATTCGATTGTTAGTTTTAGAGTTCTGTAGCGAAGGTACTAAAGCCTTTTTGTTTCCGAACTATCATAGAATAAAGAATAAAGGTGTATATTAACCTCCTCATTTCGCCGTTATGTTTAAAGTCCCATTTAATAGGGGGTGAGCCTATTGCTATCAACCGGGCACAAATCCAAACTCCGTGCTGCTACTGAGGAATTTCACACGGAAAAACTCAATAACACTGCCTTACCTGGGGATCGAACCCAGGACCTCTCGATCAACAGTCGCAATAAATAATAAATGCCAGGCTACCAATAACCTATTGCGATCACTTTCATGGCTTTTACTGAACAATGACTGGAACAGTAGGTCGATTACTTATATCAATAACTAGCTGTGCCCTCACGGCTCCACCCGCGTAAGAATGTTTATTCCAGTAATAAATATAGCCTATGTTACTCAGTGATAATGTAGCTTTCTAACGGCAAAAGAATTTTTGAAATCGGTCCAGTAGTTTTTAAATTTATTCGTTACATACAGTAAAAACTTAAAAAAAACGACTTCAAATTGTCTATCTCCGAAGTTCTTCATCAGATCTTCACTGAATTTAAATGAGACCACTTCGAAAGAATACTCTTTCAAACAAAAAAATAATCATTTAGCAAAGATATCGCGGAACAAACAAAAAAACCAGTCGCATTGAGAACCTCCTCTTTTTTTCGGAGGTCGTTTAAAAATACAAATCTTTCCTCTTTATAATATCAGTATAGATGAAAGAAAATAAAACATACGGAACTCGCCATTATAAAAAAAACACGCAATTCTATTTTAGTATTTGCTTGTCAATTAAGCTGTGTGAAAACTTTTTGTTAAACGTTATTTCTTGCATTATGGTGACATCTGACCCTAGACTTAGACCTTCAATATTGTTCGTTTTTTTTTACTAGTAAACGGAAAAACCAAGAATTTGACCTGGTGAACTTTGGTAGGTGCAAAAACTGTATTCATTATTCATACAATATTTAAATACTAATTGTTTACTAGATTTAGCCGGGTAGTCTCACCTGATGGTAAGCGCAGACAGGGTCTAAGATGGAGCACACGAATCCAAGGAACAGAGATATACAGGGTGTAAACGAAATCATGTAATTCCTTCAAACCTCGTGACGTACTGCTGACATAGATTAACCCTGCATGGGATACATTTGCATTCAATAAAAAAAAAATACAAAAAGTAAACGTGTGTTCTTAACGTGAGGCATTTTAGCACCCCGAGCGAATTGCGCGGCTATGGCTCGCCGCGTGGTAATTTAACCTGGGGCGCTAAAATGCCTCATGTTCAGAACACAAGTTTTTTTTATGAAATCCGAAAGTATCCCGTCCGGGGTTAGTCTATGTCAGCAGTACATCACAAGTTTGATGGAATTACATGATTTTGTTTACACCCTGTATAAGGATTCCCCTATAACCGTCTCTGGCTCTTTATACACACGACGGAACACAGTAAACTGCTTAACGTCGGACTTTAATGTGAGGGTGGTAGCTAGCCAGGCGGATTGTACAGATCTTACCACCAAGCGTGTTAGTTTTGTTGAATCTTACAGCAGGCGTCTATTCCCAGCGTGCGATGAGGAAGTTTTATATTCTAGCCAATATTTAAGGCAAAACTATCTACCTAAATCTACATGTCTAGAGAATTGTTGGAAATCTTTAATGAAAAGATAAGGATTTAATTTTGGGACTCAGTGCATAATATCAGCAAGCACATTGTGTCACCCGCGCGAACTCTCAACGAGTATTCCCAAGGAGCGTTGATGTCAGGCAGGCGGCCGGTCATAAAACAATAAGCCAAAACCTCTAACAACATGGATTTATGAAATAATTATGTTGTGCCGACCCCACCTAGTGTGGGATAAGGGCAGGAAGAAATTTAGTGAATAGATAAGCTAGTCAGCAAGGTTGGTAGTGGGGCTGACTACCCTGGGTGTGCAGGACATACTTGAGTATCGCTCGTGGAGACTCTTTTAACATAACATCATCACACCTGTATTCCCCAAAGGGTTGGGCAGAGGTGTATAGTAAACACGCTCATTTCGCCGTTATGTTTAAGTCCCATGTAATATTGGGCGAGCATATTGCCATCAACCAGGTACAAATCCAAACTCCGGGCTGCTACTGAGGAATTCCACACGGAAAAACCCTATAACGCTTTGCTCGACTTGGGAATCGAACTCAGAACCTCACGATTAGCACTCGCGTTTGCCACCACTAGACCAACGAGACAGTTACTCTTTTAATGCACGTCTAATAACTTATTACATAACATAAACAGTTCATTACTGTCCCACAGCAGGGCATGGGCCTCTTCTCAGAATGAGAAGAGTTTAGGCCTTAGTCCACCACGCTGGCCTGGTGAGGGTTGGCAGACTACACACACCATCGAGAAATTTATGGAGCCCTCTCAGGTGTGCAGGTTTCCTCACGATGTTTTCCTTCACCGTTAACGCAAGTGATAATAAAATTCTGATCCGCACATGAATTCGAAAAGGCAGAGGTGCGGGCCGGGGTCGAACTCGGATGCTCTTGCATGGAAGGTAAGCGTCCCACCGCTTGGCTATCACTGCTTCGCTAGGCTATCATTTATTTTTTCTTTTTCTTTTATAAAACGTTGCCCCACACCTGTATTTCTCCTGTATCGTGGGTGCGTTTACAGACACAAATTTTCACATGCACAAACGCCCAGACACGGAACAACTATCTGTAGGCCATACAAATATTTGTTCCGTGCGGGAATCGAACCCACGACCCGTAGCGCAGAAGCCAATCGCTCTGCCAACGAACCAAACGTGTCGTCAAAATTTATCAATAGCTACAATAATAAAAATAGAGATTGGTTGAAAACACCGACTGATCTTCGCTTTTATAACATAAGTACCTATAACATTAGTACTTAGAATAATCACTGGCTATAAACTCTATGGTAGGTACCTATTTCATGATCTTCAACCTTTCTTCAACAAACGTGTATTGACGTCATTGTTTGAAAAACTATGCTAATGACGTGCAGGACGTCGGTAATGATGTCTGTTCTATCTACCACCTTAACACCTTTGTCACCTCATGGTGCTCCCACACTGAGGTTATAAAATAACTCTTTAGTATAATGAAGTACGCACACTGTTTCTTGTATAGAAACAATTGCATATTTCACGACACGTTTGGTGCTGTGGCTAAGCAATTGGCTTCTGCACCACGGGTCGTGGGTGCGATTCCCACACGGAACAAATATTTGTATGGCCTACAGATAGTTGTTCCGGTTCTGGGCGTTTGTGTATGTGAAGATTTGTGTCTGTAAACGCACCCACGATACAGGAGAAATCCTAGTGTGGGGCAACGTTTTTTAAAAAAAAAAAAAAAACTTCCTTTTTCCTCTTATGGTGCGTCCAGACCTGACGAACTGCGCGCGAGCGGCGCGCAGAGCTTTGTACGAACATGAAATGCACGCGCGCAGCTCGCGAGCGGTTCGCGAGCGGCGCGCGAGCTGCGCGCGAGCGGCGCATTCGCGGCGCGTTCGTCAGGTCTGGACGCACCATTAGCCTTTTTCCCAACTATGTTATGGTCAGCTTTTTAGATTTGTTAGTATAAATCGCGGTTTATTTCTATTGTAAACGATGTCGAATACGGAGTACAAGAAGTTTAAAATTTTTACAGAGACGCTCACGGTGCTATATTAGTTTACGATGTGTCAGAACCGAAGTCCCTAGCAAAACTGAATGAGTGGGTCGAGGAACTTCAGGTATACCCCACCAAGAAGAACATAGTATATTTAGTTGTCGGAAATAAGATTGACAAATAAATCATTTTGGGAGCCAGTGCACAATATCAGCAAGCACATTGGGTCGCCCGTGCGAACGCTCAACGTGTATTCCCAAGGAGGGTTGATGTCAGGCAGGCGGCTGATCATAAAACAATAAGCCAAAACCTCTAATACCACGGATTTATAAAATACATGTTGTGCCGACCCCACCTAGTGTGGGATAAGGGCAGGAAAAAGAAGAAGAAGAAGTTATGGTCAGCTTCCAGTCTAATCAGATGCCGCTGAATACCAGTATTTTAAACGGAGCGACTGCCATCACACCTCCACAACTCAGTTAATGGACTATGCCGATATCCTAAAATTGGACCAGTTGTCAGACTATCGGGCTTCTGACTACCCGTGACGACTGTCATAGGTATTCTTATGACATCCGGGACCGACGGTTTAACATGCTTTCCGAGGCATGGAGACGATGTGTAACGAACGGTCACCCATCCACTGTTAAGTTTTATACTATTAGGATATTCTTCTTCTTCTTCCTGCCCTTATCCCACACTAGGTGGGTTCGGCACAACATGTATTTATGAAATCCATGTTGTTAGAGGTCTTGGCTTATTGTTTTATGACTGGCCGCCTGCCTGACATCAACTTTCCTTGGGAATACTCGTTGCGCCGTCGCGTCGCCGTCGCGCGGGTAACCTAATGTGCTTGCTGATATTATGCACTAGGTCCCAAAATGATATACTTGTCAATCTTATTGCCGACAATTAAGCAAACTATGTTCTTCTTGGTGGAATATACTTGAAGTTGCTCGACTCACTCATTCAGTTTTGCTAGGGACTTCGGTTCTGACACATCGTAAACTAATATAGTACCGTGGGCGTCTCTATAAAAACTTGAAGTCGATGAAAATGTATCGCTCCTGTCCCGCTGTACCCCAAATATTAAGCTTGACTTTGAACACCGTTCACGTCCATGAGCTTACATTATTTTGTAGTCAACTCCGATTGCATCTGGGAATTATGAACTGTAGTCTCCCGTTGTGAACGCTAGGATTATGCTGGATTGTGCCACACCGCACTCACCGATAAAATAATTCAAATATCTCTATCTAAAAAATCGCGAAAACTAAATTTTATTAAATATTATTATTATACCATTAGGATATATTTTCCTCTATTTGTATATACATATTTTGTATTTATAATTATGTAAATATTAGTAATTATAAGATACAACTATCATCCTATAAAAAAATGCAAAACGCAGTGCGTATACTGATACGCAAAGATCATCACGATACCGTCTTCCAAAGCATAACAGATAGTATGAAATAGAAAGCTCAATAGATGATTGTTGCAATTAAAACACTTCAACGAAGAAATTGTATTGGCATTTGATTAACCTATTTTACAAAAAAACAATTAACAGAAGAATTCATAACGTGATGCGTAAGTAAGCTAAACTCATGCGCAGGCACGGTAGAACGTGCATGCGCATGCGTGACCGCGACTAAATTCGTTGAACTTACTATGTCAGGCGCATGTCAGGATGTCAGTCCCATAAAACGCTGACGGTCAATCGATGCGAAAATTTGAATGATGTTTATGGTTATCTATGAGTACTAACTATACAGAATGATTCATTAAAATTGGTCAGAAGGGAGAAATCTTAAACAATTAGAGGTAGAGAATTTTTACCCAACAAATGAATAACAAAAAATAAAAATGAATTTGTGCTTTACGAGGTTTTCACTGTCCAGCGACGATACATACGTACATAAACACATGCCTTTTTCCTATGGAGGTAGGCAGAAACTATAGAACTCCACATGCTATACAATTCTTACATACTCCCTTCGCTTCATCCACATACATACAATTTGTCATACACACACGTCGGTTGAATGTACTACGCACCAGCTGTCCTCGTCATTTTATAGTATTTAATGAAAAAATATTTTGTTGTGATTAATTATCATATCAATCAGAGTTTGATTACGTATCACTTTCGTTATAAAACTGTTGAGGAAACCTGCATACTTGAGAGCTCCAAAAAGCTCTCGATGGTGTGTGTAGTCCGCCAACCCGCACCAAAGGCTTGAACCCGTCTCATTCTAAGGAAAGGCCCCTGCCCAGCAGTGGGACAGTAATTAGATGATACTGGACATGGCAAAATAATCATTTTTCATACAGCTCAGAAAGGTCATTAACCCGCAAACAAAAATCACAATCCAAAAACAATAAAACAATCCCATATTTCTCATAGACTAGAAATCATTTTTATTCAACCTCTTCTATGGTACAAGAACTCGACAAAAACAATAGAATGTTTGTAATGATTACCTTTGCCATCAAAATGATCGTGAAATTTTTTTTATAGCATTTTTTTGGTGATATTTAACCATTACTTACATAAACATAGATACGTATTATCAAGGAATAAGTACATATGGAAGTGACGCAAACCGTTAAAGAGCCATTGTTTTTCGGTTTTGCTGAGTCACGATCATTATTTCAATCGGTCAGGTGTCATCATCATGGTCATCAATCATGGTCTTAGGTCGTGGACTACCCAAGAAAGACATGATACTCGATTTGGCATGCAAAAACCGAACTCAGATGTGAAACACAAAATCGAATCGAATATTAGTGAGTGACCGAACCGAAATGTAATAAGAAGGTGACCGCACAGTGGAATGGGAACTCAGGGTGTCCTGCGTAAGCGACGAACGCGACGCGACGAATGCGACAAACGCGATCAAGACAACGGCATTCCCTACTAGCGGCCTATGTAGCGAGACGCGTCGTGTCGCGTCGCGTCGCACCGCGTCGCGTTTGCCGCTTAAGCAGGACACCACGTAAGTGTCAGTTACACCTATTAACTATAACCGTAAAATTACCAAAATATCTGTCAAATCAATAGAAATGTGACATTAATATGGCAAGTTTACAGTTATAGTTAGTTGGTGCAACTGAGCCTTAAAGTACTAAAATTAACGGGGTGTCTTGAGTAAGTGACAAACGCGACGCGACGCGATGCTGCAAATGCGACGAACACGATCAAATCAACGGTATTTCTTAGATAATAGTGGCCTATGTAGCAGTCTGAGGCGAGATGCGACGGGACGTGTAAATAGTATTGCATACGCAGGACACCCTGTAAAGCTCAATTTTCTAGGTTTTTAACGCATTACTTAGGGTCTAAGGTTTCTGAATGTAGTACTGTTTATTATTCTGTGTCTTCAGTGACCTTTTCGGCATCTTTACCAAGAATTAGACGAAACGATAGGTACTTTATTTTATCTATATAAATAAAAATGAATCGCCAAATGTAATGCTAAGCGCAAAACTTGAGAACGGTTCGACTAATTCGGCAATTTTTTTTTATATATTCCTTAAGGCATAAGGAAGGTTCTTATGGAGGGAAAAAACATAAAAATTGCGTGGAAAATAGTAAAAATAACAGTTTTCTTTTCCTACTACAGGCCAATAACTTTTGACAGGACGAAGCCTGTCCGGGCAGCTAGTTTGTAATAAAAACGGAAGTTATAGTAAGAAAGACAGGTGATTGTCCTCATAAAAAATCTATTGTTTGTTGCACTATTATATACGTAGTTATATTTTTTGTTTCTCATACTTTATGGCTGCAGGACTACAATCAAGATGAATTAATTTGTATGAAACCAAAAAAAATGTATGTGAATTGTGTACAACTGTGCATTATTATTGTCGAATTAAGAATAGGTAAGTCATACAAAATCATACACCTATTTTTATTGAAGACTATAATTTACAATACTTTGCGAAAAAACATTCGACTGTCAATTATTGCATTATATTTTCAGTCTAACAATAATAGCAATTATGATTTGGTGTTTTTATAATATTTTTTGGGACAATTTAATTGTATTTTAACTGGCATTATGTATACTCTAACCACCTTACTAATAATAGCTGTTTAACGTTTGTATGTAACCATACATTTATTAATGTATAAGCTTATCATTACACAACGGTTATCGGTAAGGGGGTAAAAGTACTGTAGCCTGTGCGTAAGTACTTACCTATGCATAGACTACGAAACGCTACATCCTCGGGGTTATAAGTGGTGACGACGCGGGTGGTGCCACTATTATTTGCCAAACGCCACATCCTTATAATGGGGTTAGAAGTGGTGACGGCGCGGGTGTTGTATTTGCTAAACGATGCATTCTTATACCGGAGTTAGAAGTGGTGACGGCGCGGGTGGTGTCACTATTATTTGTCAAATGTTCCTTCCTAGCGGGGTTATAAGTGGTGACGACGCGGGTCGTGCCACTATTATTTACCAAACGCCACATCCTTATAACGGAGTTAGAAGTAGTGAAGGCGCGGGTGGTGCCACTATTATTTGCCCAGCGTCACACCTTTATAATGGGGTTAGAAGTGGTGACCGTGCGGATGGTGCCACTATTATTTGTCAAACTCTCATTCTAATAACGGGGTTAGAAGTGGTGACGACGCGGGTGGTCCCATTATTATTTGCCAAACGATACATCCTTATCACGGGGTTAGAAGTGGTCACGGCGTGGGCGGTGCCAATATTTTTTGCATCTCGCTCGTACCCTTTCACGGCGATCGAAAGGTGAATAGTGACTGTCCTTTCTAATCTACCAACCTTCTTTTTATAATTTTATTACAATACATTCGATTTAGTTCATTCAGTTTACCCATTTGATAAAAAATTCTAAAAACATGTCATTGTATCAATGAATTTACGCAACGCTAAGAAAGTATAACAGAGTTGATAACGAGTTGTGAAATTAACGGGTCAACTGTTCGTAATTATTATTGTTACAAAATAATAACTGTTTAAATATGTGACATGTTTACAGATTTGTTACAAAATTGATAAGCTAAATAAATATAACCGGAAGTGTGTACAATTGTCTGGTATTCGTCGGGTCATGATTATTGTAAAGATATACACATAATGTGTATGTCTTTGCGCATATTTATAGTTATTAAAAAAAAACTTTCACTCTTTTATTAGTCACGTTTGACCGTAGTATCACCTGATGGTAAGCGCAGACAGGGTCTAAGATGGAGCACACGAATACAAGAAACAGAGAAGGAATCCTCTTACGCCCTGGCTCTCACATACACACGACGGAACATAGTAAACAGCTTGGGGCCGGACAATACAATACAATACAATACAATACTCTAATGTTCAGGTCTTTCCGGACTTTAATGTTCAGGTGGTAGCTAACCAGGCGGACCGTATAGATCCTACCACCAAGCGTGCTGGGTTTTGTTGAATCTTATAACACGCGTCTATTGCCAGCGTGCGGTGAAGAAGTTTTATATTCTATCCCGTCCTCACGGGTATCTCGAGATCTTTAGTATTTTGACACTTAGGAGGGTCACCGATTAAAATGACCACGGTGGTCCTCTGTGACCGCTGTCGATTTCACCGCACACAGGGCATCAAAGTGACTGGAGATGGTTAAGCGCCCTCCAGCGGCCAATGGTTCTGCTGCGGGAGGGAAGAGTGGTAGTCGCCTCTCTCTCCTCTCCGCCGCCGCCTCGATAGTAACCATAACCTCCTCGCAAGAGGAGGTGATGGTTTCCTACACACTATAGAACCCAGCCAAATTTTTTGAGCTATGGACGCTGTCCTGGGTTAGATCCCCAGGTCGGGCAAAGTATTATTGAGTTTTTCCGTATGAAATTCCTCATTAGCAGCCCCGGAGTTTAGATTTGTGCCCGGTTGATGGCAATAGACTCGGCCCTATTACATGGGACTTAAACATAACGGCGAGATGAGGGTGTTACAATACACCTCTGCCCAACCCTTCGGGGAATACAAGCGTGATGTTATGTAGAGGTTGACAGCTTTTCACAAACAGTCTAAACAGAGCTTAAGCGCGTCAAAATGTGTGACGTCATGTCATCATGGCGTGGCCCTCATCAGTCACTTATTTCTAGATTTTTATTGAGATGAGATGATGAGAATATAATTTGTCTGTCTATGTATTTCACGATTTTCCTTTGTGTCACCTCAAGAAGCTAGAAAAATCGTCCTTCTAAATAGAGTTGATAAAAAAATCCAAAATCTATCCAGATTTTCCTTAGATTCCAATACAGGCAGCCGTGACAAGGAAGTATGTTTATGTACAGTCAGTGACAAAGGTAGCCGAACATTCGAGTTTTTAATCTTGTCATTCATTGGAAATCTAATTGATCTTCCGTATAAAGGAGAAACTGGCTGACTGATCTATGATAAGGCACATCCTAAACCGCTGGAGTTAGAAAGTTGAAATTTTAACAGTAGGTACCTTTTATAAGGTAGGCATCCAATAAGGACGGATTTTTCAAAATTTCTTACAAATTTCTTTCAATACAATCACGCAAGCGAAGCTGCGGGCAAGAGCTACTATAAAATAAAAACTTTAACATACTCAGTTGTATATACTCTTTTAGAATTTAATTATTATTGGAATATCTAGACACGCGGCAGCGTGTCAAGCCAAGTTCAAATAAAAAGGAACTGCCGACGCAGCAGCCGTGTGTTATATTACACGAACCATTTGAAGCCACTTTTGAGCCCTTCAAAATCTATTCAACATAAACACATGTTTGGTTTATTTATTTATTAAAACTCCTGAGATTAACTATAATCCCAAATGTTATAAGTACAGCTCAAACGGTTATTGAGATATTACCGTCTAAAAATCGGCATTATTAACACTGACTGACTGACATATAGATCAAAAACCTAACCCACTCCCAGATGACCTAGAAAGTTGAAATTTGGCGTCCAGCTGGGTAATTGTATGTATACAAAGGAAAAAGTCATATACAGTGAATTTTAACGATTTGAAATATTTTTCAAACAATCGATTTTTATTACCTAGCGCCTTGCGAAATTATAATAGCAAAATCTTTTTCTTTCGGAGGAGATTATAGGTTCCATGATTCCATGATGAAATGTCGCTTTTATCGTTTTATATACCAGATTATTTGATTCCAGTGGGAAATAAAAATATACCTAACAGGCAAATAATGATAAAAAAAGTTAAAGGACGGACTTTCGATATACTTCTAACGTTCAAGAAAATGTAGAAAATAGTACAAAAAAGAAAACTATACAGCGTAAACCTTTTACAGATTACTTTTGGATGATGAATAATAATAAAAGGTCAATATAATTATAATCCTACTCTTCAAAAATTTGGTTTGCCGGTAAAAACTAGCCAAGTAAATTTTGAGCTTCATGATCTTATAAATAAATTTTAGGATTATCTACAGAACTTGCCACCCATTTAGATCTCAATGCTTTTGACGGCGAAGTCGACAACCAAGCATATTCTTATTATTGAACTTGGCTCCCATTTTCAAATTTATGTTTTTGATGGGATTCATTTAACTCGAGATTATTTTGTCTCTATCTACGTGTTTATCAATTTATGTCGTTGATAAATATTGTACCTCAGAATAACAAAGAAAATATTGTTTATAAATAATATTTGAGATAAACGACCCATTTAGTCCTTGTCTATGACAAATAGCGTGACATGATAAGCTGTTGACACATTCTATTTATTCAACCAGAAGTTTATAGAAATACTGAATAATAATTAATATTAATTAAATTCCTATAATTAAAAACGAATCGTTATGCTTACCAATCGTAGTTTATATTGCCAAACTTGACATGTAACAATACTCGGAAGCTATACACTCGAACCTGTGATAGCTTAGCTTAGCGTATGGAAGGGTCTACTATACAAAGCTATGGAGTCTTAGCTTCATTATTGGTAAAAATATAAGACAACATAGAATATAACATAAGATCATGCCTGTAATTCCTGAAGGGTTGAATAGTAACACCCTCATTTCGTTGATATATTTGTCCCATGTAATAGGGGGCGAGCCTATTGCCATTAACCGGGCACAAATCCAGACTCTGGGCTGCTTCTAAGAAATTCCTAATGAAAAAACCCAATAACACTTTGTCGACCTCGGGATCGAACCCAGGACCTCACCATCAGCAGTCGTGCTTGCCACCACTAGACCAACGAGGTAATCTATCGCTGCTTTGTTTTTTTTTTTTAATTCTTATTTATTTGTTTACATGTAACACATAAAAATAACGACTTTAACCAAATAACGTGATTGATTACCGACTAACAAAATATTTAAAAATGTAAATTTTTGAATTCGCAAATTTACCAGTTACGTCAAAACGATTTGCTCGAAAGTAGGAATAACCTCTTCGAAACTGGTTATCTGATCAGGTTAAAATGGTTAATAAAAAAATAACCAAAAACGACCTGCGTCACAGACGAATCTAATGATGTGTGCGACCGGAATATGCCAACCGAAGTGACGTAGGTACAACTTGATTGCTTACTGTAATCACCATCTTTGGTAAAAAATATGCTAATAAAGCAATAAAAAGTAGAGGAATTAGGTTGCTTTCAAGGCTTTGAGAAGTGGATTAGCGGAGGCAAGCTTGGGGGTAATTACGTTGCAAGCTTCGCTTTGGAATTCTATGAAGTATTAAATTTTTCAGTTGTTCTGCATTGGTAGTTAACTAAGAGGCGCTGGACTGACAAACCATCCAACGTTGTACTTTGTAATAAAGTGAAAAAAAAAAACGTTGAAACTAAAGTTCAACGACACCCTATCTATGTCGTTAAATTAAGCATGCTATTATATATTACTGCTATTATTTACACAGATTAAAATGTACACTTTACAATAATAATTACATTTTTTCATTATTATTTTTGGTTCTTGAATATACGGGTATAAATCACCTTTTTTTTATAAAAAAGCTATTAATTAATATTTTCTTTTGTAAATATTTTCAAATAAATACTTATTAGATCGTTTGGGTAAAGTAAATGAAAATTAAAATAGTATATTAATGATTGAAATAAACGAAAGATCGAACAACAATTTTATTGAAAAATAAAAATATTAACCGTCCATTGAAAAAGTAAATATTCAATAAAAAAAATATCGGCCTTATCGATCAAGATTATTGACATAGAATTATTTGAATAATTAATCTTCGAGGTGTTTAGTCAATGATACATTAGGTACACACTTTATTTTATGAATAAAAAATTGTATGAAGCCGTATAGTACAAAGGTTTTTTTACATTATGATTTAATTGATTGTACAGCATGTAGTTATCATAGATAAAAACCAAATTTTGACCATGAAAATAATAGGTACAAAACATTTATTTTATTGATGTTAATAATTTATTATTGACTTTTGTATGTAAATATTTATCCGAATAATAAACGGATTTATTTAATGTATAATTTAGAAATACGGCAATAAATTTACAAAAAATAAAAAAATAAATTTTCGTGTAAGTACGTTGGAAATCGTCCTTTAAAATAATTACCTAAGTACTTAGTTACCTACCTACCTGCGTATCTTTTCAATGAAATGAAATAAATAAAATTAATCAAAGGAAGTGTTTTTATTCAAAAGTTTAAATCATTTGGTTCAAATAATTATATTAATAATAAAATCAAGACTGACTTGATATAAATTACCGTCACAAATCCTGTGATGAAATCATTAATTTTTTGCCATCTTTTAAGCAGTAGCATACCTAAGTACCTAATTAAGTCAATGTCAACTGGTAGTTTTTTCTTTTGGAGGTTTTTTTAACTTTTTGGAAACTTGATTCTGATTGATAAGTTTTAAGTCAAGATCAAGGCTCCGTACTGAAAAGGTCACCGTCAATTTTTCGGCTGAAAATAGCCAGCCATAACTACAGAGAAAAAAAAACACAAAAAATGTTTAAAAAAAGTTACAAAAAAGACATGTACATTCTGATGATCAAAAATCGTTGTATTGTTTTGATATAATTATAATAGTAGCGCTTTAAGACCCATAAATTGGTAAAATACGTGATGACTGATGAGTCATAAAACCCGTACAAGGTACCGAAGTACGATACCGTCGGCGGTACAAGACCCACTTGACCGGTTTTTCTTCTGCTTCAACTCATATACGGCAATCAAAAATCTCATTCACGTAACTATAGCACTTGAAACATAGTTTCAGTATACTAAGTCACGTTTTTGAAACACGCGAGTTTAACTCGAAAGAAACTAAACCGTACTTTTTTAACCCGACTACGCACGTAGAGGCGGTATATAATGTTTTTATAATTGAAACTGTTCGATACTAAAATTGAATATGTAATAATTATAAACTTTTTTTGCGAGCAAAAACGCATCTCGTAGATTAAGTTAAAGGCATTTGGATTACATAATACCTACAATGAAAATTGACAGGTAATAAAGTTCTTTAATAATTTCAAGTTTAAGTTCTTAGATAACCGGTTTGAAACTTTTTACTTTACATTTTTGAATCATAAAAACTTTAATGAGTTTTTACAAAAAAGTTGCATAGGTCTTAGAGACAATTCACACAGCGGATCCGTTTTAACGGATCCGTCGATATTGGATGTGTTGTTCACATCTGTACTGACGGATCAGTTAAACAAATGGCAGCTGCGTCCCATCTGGCAGGCAGGACACGATAAAAATAAAGGATTTAGTATTTTTTACTGGACTCGGAATACTGTCGTGTATGTGAACTCGCTCATACAACTACAGGCGCCATCGCCAAAATAAAAACGGATCCGCTGAAAAGGGTCCTGTAAACAGTTTCTGTGTGAACTAGCTGTTAATCTTAATGGCTGCTATCATAGTACCATCACATCTATGTTTATGATAATGAATGGTAAAAAAGTATCTACATTATGGTGGTGGTTTCTTCAGATAAGACGTTTTTTTTTTGTTAAATTAACCTGTCGTTAACGCAACGCTAGCTGCGGTCAATCCGTGGATGGATGACTGTTCGTTATACATCGAGTGCACGTAAAACAGTCGGTCCCGGGTGTCACACGAATACCTATGACAGTCGTTACGGGCAGTCAGAAGCCCGAAGTCTGACAACTAGTTTAAGTTTAGGATATCGGTATTGGCCAGTAACTGGGTTACGAAGGTCTGCTGTAGGTATTCAGCAGTATCTGATTAGACTGGAAGCTGACCTCAACCCAATTGGGAAAAAGCTAAACAGAAATTAACTTCTCGTTACCGTGTTTTATTTTTATCATCCCTCTCTTTCCAATGGTGTTATAAAAGACGACCAACAGAGTTTAGCGATATTCCTGACTATTTCGCCTCTTTGCTTCAATAACGTGACAAGTCCGAACGATCCTTATTTGTATTATTTGGTAATTAAAGCAACAAAGTCCAATTTTACTTAAATAGTATTTACTTAAATAGTTTCTATAATGGATGGGTAAAACGTTTAAAAGAAAAACGGACACGACAGAATAAGAATAAGAATTATTTATTGCGTAACTGTGTACAATTAGATCTTATAATATAGCAGATTTTAGGATCAACGGTCTACCCATGTCGGATATGCAATACTTAACAAAGAAATTGATTATTTATTTCCAAGTGTTAATTACATATCTACTACATCATTTTTTTCCAAAAAACTCATGCAAATTATAATAAACATTATTAAATAACATTATTTTTAGTTAGATTAAATTTAATCGGAACACATGTAACAATAAAATAACAAAAACTCTTGACTATTAGGTATATGAAATTCTGAGAAGCAGTGTATCGAATAATTTTGTGTCTTTTACATGTTACGTTATGCAGTTATTGGCGAGACCTGATGGATCTCCAACCAATGGGGACGAGAGTAAAATACTTAACCTAAGCTAACTACTACTACTACTAACATCATGACTACTAGCAACAACAGCACTAAGGGCGACCCCTAATGGGACTCGGACCTCGGCTTGGGGCGTTGCTTGCGAGAGAACTGGGAGGGAGGGAGCTTGATGAGGGGTGAATTAACGGTGTGGAAATAAGGAACGTTCGGACTTGTCTCGTTATTGACGCAAAGAGGCAATTTATACAACCAATGGAATTGAAAATGGGGACGCACTATTTCCCTCTCGCTTACGCACGTTACGCACGAAAGGGAAATAGTGGATCCACCATTTCAAATCCCGTTCTTTAAGTAATCGGGTTGTAGTTATGTAGGCTTTATTTGGAGGATCCTGATCAGTAGTGGATGTACTTATAAAAAAAAATGGAATCACTTACCCAATTAGTGGCAATATTTATTGGATTTATCGCCGCCATAATTGTTGCTATGATCATCAGAAGAATCCCATATGACAACTTGATCACGGAATCTAAAAAAAAAGATAACAGCTGCAATTATTAACGACACTTTTTTGTAAATGTGAATCATACATATACATATACTCACGCCTTTTTCCCATGGGGGTAGGCAGAAACTATAGAACACCACATGCTACGATCCTTACATACTCCTTTCGCTTCGTCCACATTCATACATCTTGTCATACACGCACGTCGGCTGAGAGTACTACGCACCTGTCCTTTGTGAAGAACATCATCAATAACATCGATGTATGTCCTTCTAATGTGAATCATTTGATTTGATTTTGTTTTAATCATTATACAAAGGATTGGAATAAAACGTTATTATAGATTTTAGTGATTTTAAAAGAATCGTGATATATTTGTCTGTTTTTGAGTTCACTGATCTATAGATAGATCGCCTACAGATCATTCGATGTATGGATCTACAAGTCGAAGTATAATTTATTATGCACCTGACCTTACATTCTAACAATTTAATTTGTTCGTTTATTGAGATTTGAGAACCGACACGTGCGCTTTTGTGAGCACGTATATTTTTATTTTTAAATTCTGTTCTTTTTTTTACTAAAAAGAATAAAATTAGGAGACTCATTTTTTATACTTACTTCTTTTCGTTACTGTGAAGTTTTGTATTTTCATTATTGATATCCGCCCCTTGCTGGGGACATGTTGTAGTGTACCTACAACCATCTTTCAGCTGGCTGAAACAAATAAAAAAAATTGGTTAGTCCTGGGCTGAAGACAAAAAAAAACATTTTTTTTTATTGTCATCTTTTTTGGATATTTTTTTGTAATGATTTTAGGTAAAAAAATAGTTTTGATATTTTATTTTATTGCTATAAAATTAAATGTCTTACACCGTTAAATTTGGAACAACAAAAGGTTTTTCCTTCTACGGCTGTAACGTGTGTTACAAAAACATCGTTTAGTCTTATTCTTTTTTATTACATAAATTCAGATTAATTTGTATAAAATAAATGTTGATTTCAGATTAAATAGAAAATTATTCTTAATGCAAGGTATTATTATAGCTTAAAATTTAATCATAAATTATTTCGGTATCTTTTATTCCCTTCGGATTACGAAATAACTCCCATAAAATCGTTCAAGAATGACTTAAAAAGGTTACTAAAACTTTGTATTATTTTAATTAGACAAATTAAAATTATCATGCCCATAAATTATTTATGCTGAAGTCACGTGAATTCCGAGTCGCGACTTTTTAATTGACTATAAAGTTTCAGACCGGCGCGTCTGTCTATATGTTACGAAAATTACTCATGGGATCTAATTTTCACAAACTCTTTCCGAGAATAAAAAATGCCTGCCGGAAATTTTAACTTTATTTAGGTACTTATAAAAAATTTAAATTCTTTTTCTTTTTCTCTAAAATCTAAAACTAATATTTTAAACAAAATTATTAAAAAAAATATGAATATTTTAGTCAATAAGTAACTAAGTACCTACTTATTTTAAATAAACTGTAAATACCGAATATAATTTAACCAGCGCGAGCGGTCCGTCCCGGCTTCGCACGGGTGGACATTTTTCCCGTTTTTGCAACATTTTTCATTTATGCTCCGCTCCTATTGGTCGTAGCGTGATTTTATATAGCCTATAACCTTCCTCGATAAATGTACTATCCAATACAAAAATATTTTTTCAACTCCAACCATTAGTTCCTGAGATTAACGCGTTCAAACAAACAAACTCTTCAGCTTTATAATATTAGTATAGATTATAGTATCCTCTGTTCTTGGGAGAGGATTGCGATACGCTGTCGAAGAACGTTGATTGTAATTATTACATACTAAATCCAACTTTTAAACGTTCGTTGAAATAGTGGTATTCAAATTAATGCTTTTTTTAACACTCACGTGCAAGTCAACGTGTCCGTCAAGTTATTAGTAACAAGTTAATCGTAGTCTTTAGTTGAACAAGGTCGGATCGCACCTTGTGTCTACATTTTAACGCAATCGGCGCGGGCGTCACTATAGTTAAACAAATTTTCCGTTATACGTAACTGTCATGCGGGTCATCCCCGAATAGGGTTCCAACAATGGTGTGATACCGTAAAGTGGATGCAGGGGTGAATAGGGACGAAACTTTAAAAGGGATTTTTACATTGAAATAATATCGTTAGTGGAAAGGTAAAAAGACTAAAGCACCAATATACCTACTTTACAGTAGAGATATTCAAAGTATTTTTTTAAGAAAATAAACATAGTTATTTTTCTTAGAGTATACATATTAATTAGGTAATTAAACTATCTATTTAATATGTATACTCTGAGAAAAATAACTATGTTTATTTTCTTAAAAAAATACTTTGAATCTCTCTACTGTAAAGTAGGTATATTGGCGCTTTAGTCTTTTTACCTTTCCACTGATGATATACCTATGTAGTTTATTGCCAAAAAAGACTCCAATATGTTTCTTGCATTATAATTAACGATTAAGTGTCCTTTTTGGCAACAAACTATATTATTTCGATGTTAAAATCCATTTTAAATTCACCCCTGCATCCCTATTCACCCCGTTATATGGTACTGAGAATTTTCTGTTGGAAAACCTGAGAATTGGGAGTATACAATTCAAATTTGGTGCAGTGGCTGAGCGATTGGCTTCTGCGTTACGCGTCGTGGGTTCGATTCCCACACGGATCAAAAATTTGTATGGCCTACAGATAGTAGTAGTAGTAGCTACAGGTGTAGCAGCTACAGTAGTAGTAGCTACAGTAGTAGCAGTGGGCTACAGATACAGTAGCTAAGGGCCTGACATTTTTTTTTATTATAGTTGTTCCGGGTCTGGGTGTTTGTGCATGTGACGATTTGTGTCTGTAAATGCACCCACGATACAGTTGGAGAAATCCTAGTGTGGGGCAATGTTTAGTAAAAAAAGAACAAAAAACAAGTTTTTTAATAGAAATATTTACTTTGCTAGTCCCTGATGTCACTAGCTTCGAATATTTCAAATGATAGACATAAATTTCTAAGTCGTGATTTAAACTTCAAACAGTTTGATTGCTCGCTTTAAAAAAGTCAGTATTTATAGCTAGTATTTTATCAACTTTAACTTATTGGTCTAGTGGTGGCAAGCGCAACTGCTGATCGTGAGGTCCTGGGTTTGATCCCCAGGTCGGGCGAAGTGTTATTGGGTTTTTCTGTTTGGAATTTCTCAGAAGCAGTCCGTAGGTTGGATTTGTGCCCGGTTAATGATAATAGGCTCGCCTCCTATTACATGGGACTTAAACATAACGGCGAAATGAGGGTGTTACTATACACCTCTGCCAACAAGAGTTATCAACAAGATTAATACGTATTACTCACGTGCAACAGTAATAACGTAGGTTAAAAGATCGCCATTGTGTCGTGATAGTTATTTGCGAATACCCTAGTGATCATACCATAATCACAGTAAAATTGCTTATAAATTTAATGTGCTATAATTATGCTTATGCACTTAAATATATAATAAGAACAAGAACCATTATTGTTACTTTGTAACATTTGTTTTTTATTATTTCGTGACTGATACACGTGACGTAGGATATAAACGGTTTCACTGACGTCTATATTTCAGAAAGGTCCGACTAATTTTGGACTCAACTGGCGCTCTTAGTGAGCGAAACTAGTTGGACCCTCCCGAAATATAACATAACATATCATCACGACTGTATTCCCCGACGGGTTTGTCAGAGGTATATACCTAGTCTAGCCATAAATACTGTTACAATTAAAAATAAGAAAGATATTACATTTGAATTTGGAATCTGTCATTTTTATACGATTGTTCATTGAGTTTTCTAATTTTGGCGCCAATACATTGTACAATATTTTGCGATATTAAAATGGAGTGGGGTGATAAAGAGAACCGAATCGCTGTGATTGCATTACACAAAGTTGGTATGGAGCCAAATGTAATTTTTAAAACTCTCCATACGCTTGGTATTAGTCAAATGTTTGTGTACCGGGCTATTAATAGGTACAATGAGACCTCCTCTGTTTGTGACAGAAAAAGATCTGGCCGTCCACGTAGTGTTCATACGAAAAAGGTGGTCAAAGCAGTAAGGGAAAGAATTCGAAGAAATCCTGTCCGAAAGCAAAAGATTTTATCTCGGGAGATGAAGATAGCACCCAGAACCATGTCGCGTATTTTAAAAGATGACTTAGGACTTGCAGCCTATAAGAGACGCACTGGTCATTTTTTAACTGATAATTTAAAAAAGAATAGGGTGGTAAAATCGAAACAACTACTGAAGCGGTACGCAAAGGGAGGTCACAGAACATTTTGTTTCCGGATGAGAAAATCTTTACAATTGAGCAACATTTTAACAAACAAAATGACCGTATTTATGCTCAAAGCTCTAAGGAAGCTTCCCAATTAGTCGACAGAGTGCAACGTGGGCATTATCCGACTTCAGTGATGGTTTGGTGGGGTGTTAGCTATGAAGGAGTGACTGAGCCATATTTTTGTGAAAAAGGTATCAAAACATCGGCACAAGTGTATCAAGATAACATTCTTGAGAAGGTAGTTAAGCCCCTTAACAACACCATGTTCAATAACCAAGTATGGTCCTTTCATCAAGACTCGGCGCCGGGTCATAAAGCTCGGTCCACGCAGTTTTGGTTGGAAGTGAACGTTTCGGACTTCATCAGAGCTGATGACTGGCCGTCGTCTAGTCCCGATCTTAATCCGCTGGATTATGATTTATAGTCAGTTTTAGAGCTTGCTCAAAACGCCATGATAATTTGGAGTCCCTAAAAGAATCCATACGATTGGCAGTGAAGAATTTTCCCATGGAAAGAGTGCGTGCTTCTATTGATAACTGGCCTCAACGTTTAAAGGACTGTATTGCAGCCAATGGAGACCACTTCGAATAAGCTTTTTATATTTTAATTTTTTTTTATATTTATGTATTAAACTAACACACTGTAAAAGTAATCAATATTATTTGCAATAAAAAAAAATCATTTTTTTTCTTGACGATATTTATGGCAAGACTAGGTATATTTTATTTTTTATTTATTATTATAGTTGTTCCGGGTCTGGGTGTTTGTGCATGTGACGACTTGTGTCTGTAAACGCACCCACGATACAATAAGAGAAATCCTAGGGTGGGCCAACGTTTATAAAAAAAAGATTTTCTAATAGAAATAGAAATATTTATTTTGCTAGCCACTGCTGTCGCTAGCTTCGAATATTTCAAATGATAGACAGAAATTTTGAAGTCGTGATTTAAACTTCAAACAGTTTATTGCTCGCTTAAAAAGTCAGTTTTTATGACTAGTATTTTATCAACTTTAACTGCCTCGTTCGTTTAGTGGTGGCAAGCGCAACTGTTGATCGTTAGGTCCTGAGTTCCCGGCCGACGGTCACGAGGAGGAACACCGTAGGTTTTTAGTCGGTAAGAGTCCGGCAGGCCCCCTTGCCTACCCCGGGCAAGGGACATCCATGAGGATTTCCCCACGATAAAAAATAAAAGGTCGGGCAAAGTTTTATTGGGCTTTTCCGTTTGGAATTTCTGAGTAGCAGTCCGTAGTTTGGATTTGTGCCCGGTTGATGGCAATAGGCTCGCCCCCTATTACATGGGACTTAAACATAACGGCGACATGAGGGCGTTACTATACACCTCTGCCAACCCTTTGGGGAATACAGGCGTGATGTTATGTATGTTTTATCAACAAGATTAATACGTATTACTCACGTGCAACAGTAATAACGTAGGTTAAAAGATTGCCATTGTGTCGTGATAGTTATTTGCGAATACCCTAGTGATCATACCATAATCACAGTAAAATTGCTTATAAATTTAATGTGCTATAATTATGCTTATGCACTTAAATATATAATAAGAACAAGAACCATTATTGTTACTTTGTAACATTTATATTTTTCATTATTTCGTGACTGATACACATGACGTAGGATATAAACGGTTTCACTGACGTCTTTATTTCAGAAAGGTCCGACTAATCTCGGACTCAACCATTAGCCTAAACTAGTTGGACCCTCCCGAAATATAACATAACATATCACGCCTTGTATTACCCGCCGGGTTGGGCAGTAGTGTTCAGTAACACCCTCATTGCTCTGTTATGTTTAAGTCCCA
The DNA here is from genome assembly GCA_910594945.2 of Amphipyra berbera. NCBI lineage: Eukaryota > Metazoa > Arthropoda > Insecta > Lepidoptera > Noctuidae > Amphipyra > Amphipyra berbera. The sequence goes on along the minus strand of OU343128.1, from coordinate 13,269,491 downwards.
TGTAAGTGGGCGAGCCTATTGCCATTAACCAGGCACAAATCTAGACTCAGAGCTGCTACTAAGAAATTCCTAATAGAAAAACCCAATAACATTTTGACTGACCTGGGGATCGAGCCCAGGACGTCACGATCAGCAGTAGCGCATGCGACCGCTAGACCATGCAGGATGTAAACGGTTTAGCTCACGTCTATATTTCGGAAAGGTCCGACTAATTTCGGACTCCACCACGGCGATGTCGCGAGCCGAAACTAGTTGGACCCCCCCGAAATATGCACGTGGATAAAACCGTTGACATCCTTAAGCAACCGTAGTTTTGTTTATTCCTAGAATAGAAGTATGACGTTTAATCAAATATCTGAGTAATTTATAACCGTGTAGATTTAAGCAATTAGCGAAAATTTTAGACTGTAACAGTGTGCTAAAAGCATCACGCGTAGTTTTTCTTTTTGGCAATTTGACGCATTTTTATACACGGATGAACGAGAATCACGTGCGAGCATGTTGATGATAGGCAGAAAACTGATAAAACTAAAGAAGAAGACGAAAAGTAGGTAGGTCTATGCCTGCAGTCTCGACATAGACAACGACCATAAAGTCATAACTTTTAAGATAAAAAAATACGAACTTACAATTTTTTTACATATAGTTCATTTGCTTTACTTTTAAATTAATCATTATAATATGTTTTTTCTTCATTATTAAATAATGTAGATCGACGTTAAAAGTTATAACTTAAAGACCAAAATCCTTCGTAAAGTGATAACTATATGAAAAACCCAATAACACTTTGCCCGACCTGAGTATCGAACCCAGGAACCCATGCTCAGCAGTCGCACTTGTGACCACTCGACAAACAAGGTGCTACATTATTTTGCCATTCTAGTAGTCCAGGCAGGCCAGCCCCTTTGCAGCTTCAGACATCATCCTCCTGACCTAATTTCTGGTCGGTGCAACATGTCTTTTTCTTTCATACATCTCTATTAGTAATCATATCATCTTTCACAGTATCCATTCATCGTTTCTTTGGTCTTCCTCCAGTCTAATAACCATCCACATTCATACATGTCCTATATTTATAGTTGTTTAGTTATCCATATAGTTAATTAAGTCGCAATTATCCATAAATTACTTTTATTTTTTTGTACCTCTTTTCGATGCTGTTCTCTTTGACCCAAAGGTTGACTGGTAGAGAATGCCTTGTGGCATTAAGTCTGCCTTATGTACCACCATAGTGCATTGAAGTATTAAATAAATAAATACTCAAAACTTTCCTCACAACATGTTCCTCATTCCTCCGTATCACATCATACGAAGATAGTTTTCACGCAATTTCTCAGTCACCGACGCCACTTTCAGACTTCCTCTTACATATCCCCTGCAGCTTCAGACACAATGTCATAAAATTGTACAATTATTAACGGCTTTAAAAACAGATCAAGTAAGTATAAATAAGTCGAGTTGGAACCCAAGGCACGCACCTCTGACTTTTCGGATTCATGTGCGTATTGTATAATTAACTTAAATACGGTGAAGGAAAACATAGTGAGGAAACCGGTATGCCTGGGAGATATTTCTCGACGGCATGTGAAGCCAAATCAGAGGCCCATAGGCGGCATAAACTCTGACACCAGGCTAGTCACTAACCACACGATAAGAAGACAGATGCTATCGAAATCATGAAAACCTCTAATAAACTATGATGATGAAATGACGATGATGCAGATACCTTTTAAATAATTTGCATTCCTTTTATGCTAAAACTGTTGATGAGCTTTTAGCACAGTCACAAAACAGATAGGTACAGAAGTCAATCACATGTATGTACTTCACTTTTCATACCTACGCTCGGCGTTCGCTCTATCTATATATCTATCTCTGTAAAGCGCATGGCACTCGCGCTCGCAGTCACTCGCACTCTGGTCCTAAACGGTCCGAGACATCATGTTCGTGAGCAGTGTCTATGTGTGCGTTGCTCGAGCGCACTTGTATGTAGATTGACTTCTGTACCAATCTATTTTGTGCTTTTAGTTTAGTCTTTCACGTGATTTCAATTAGTGACTCACTAATTAAGTCTAAACTAAGCCCATTTTGTTGCTAGTAGGTATACTTATTGTTTAACATACGTGAGTCTTATTGACGGTTTTATTAACCTTTACCTTAAAAATGATATCATCCGAACACATAGTGACATTATTTTTAGAATAAACTAAGCGTCTCACCCCGACTTCGACCTACCATTGTTGTTTAATTGAGATTTTTTCGACATTCTTGACAAAAATCATGATAGCACAGCTAATATAAATAATACATTTATATATTACTACCGACCCGCCCCGACTTCGCACGAGTGCAATGTAGATACTAATGTGGAGTCTAGTAGGTATCTACCTAGAATATGTACCTATTATTATTTGTGATGGCTAATTATCAACCGCGCGGATTATACGATTAGCGGGGTTATGTTGCGCTTGCCGCGGTCAGTCTGTGGATGGGTGACCGTTCATTACCATCGAATCTCCTCCATGCCTCGGAGAGAACGTAAAACCGTCGGTCCCGGGTGTCATACGAATACCTATGGCAGTCGTTACGGATAGTCAAAAGCCCGAAAGTCTGACCTTAGGATATCGGTATTGCCCAGTTACTGGGTTGCGGAGGTCTGATGGCAGTCGCTCCGTGTAAAATATTGGTATTCAGCTGCATCTGGTTAGACTGGAAGCTGACTCCAACATAGTTGGGAAAAGGCTAGGTAGAACGATTTTTGATTTATCTCAATAAGTATTCTTGAAGTTAAAATTCTTCTCTCGTGTAGGCACGAGGTATATGAGAATAGCTCATGCTTTTGGACAAAGATTAGCTAGTCAGCAATTTTGGTAGTGAGGTTGACTGTCCAGGATTCGTCGAACGTACGTAATATCAAAAAGTATTCAAAATAATAGACTACAGAACTCTTTTGAAATCGTACGTATTTTTTTTCTTATAGTTTTTTTTTATTATGTTTTTTTATTTTATAGGTCTAATCTTAGGATATCGGCATTGCCCATAACTGGGTTGCAGAGGTCTGATGGCAGTCACTCCGTGAAAAATAATGGTGTCTAGCTGCATCTGGTTAGATTGGAAACTAACCCCAACATAGTTGGAAAAAGGCAAGGCAGAACATTATTTGCAATAATGTAATCGGTTTCCATGATAACAAACTTTCCGTTGAGGAAAACCGAGATTGATTTATCATTAACATAAGATTGACTATTGTTTGTATTAATAACAATGTATTTATAACTAATACATTTAAGATCCGCCTAGAAATACCTACGGACTTTTACAGTCGGATTGCTTATGTCGTCTTAAATTCTTCTGCCACAGAGCGCTAAATCCAATAGCTAGATAACTTGCGCAAGTTATTGAAGCTAATGGTTTGCTTACCTGTTTATACAGTGTGTCCCTAGATAATGTGCACAAATGAAAATGGGTGAACCTAAACCACTATTTATCGACAAAAAAAAATAGAAAAAATAAACATAAGTTGTTTATTTTTGTAAAAATCGTTGTAAAAAAATCACATTTATTTTTTAAATTTCTTCAAAGAACCGCGTTTTTTTAACTTGATGATTGGTTGTTAAGAGTTGCTTTTTATTTGCTATGCAACACTAACTCTTTGCTATCATTATTATTTTCATTTAAACGAAAAACATGCAATGAATAAAAGTTATTCATTTTTATTAATAAAAACGAAAACTTCGATAAATTTTTTTCCATTTTTTTGTCGATAAATTGTGGTCTAGTTTCACCCATTTTCATTTGTGCACATTATCCAGGGACATACTGCACTACAAAATTTTTTTGGTAAAACTTACACGGGCAGCTTGTGGCAAGTCAAGCCAGTCGTTAAAACTTCCAGATATACATATAGACTTGCTGCGTGTGTGTCCACAGTGCAAGTTGATTGCAGAAGTCAACTTGCCCGATTTAGCGCGCTAGTTAGTAGATTTAGCGTTTAATTTCCGATTGAACGGATTTTACGGATTTCCGTGTGAAAACCGTAATAATAGAAGTAGCTGTCGTATGTTTTTTTTAATGTGAAACTTTTAATACCGGTATGAGAGCGGTTGTTGCGTGGCGACGCTTGCGATAACAGCACGACGGCAGACATTCGTAACTCGTCGGCTCTCTTCGGTTTGATTCGGCCAGTTTTTTTTTACAAAACGAGTTTTTATTTTTCACATCTGTCAGGAGGTCTACGACGGCTTCATTTTTTCATATAGGACATGGAACTACTTAATAGTAATCACTTTAACGTGATTTTTTATTATAATAAGAATATTATTTTTTAGTTATTTCTTTTTTTAACCGACGTCCAAGGAAAGGAGGAGTTTATCTCTTCGGCTGTTTTTTTTTAATGTTTGGACTCCGCCGTTTTTAAACCGATTTGGAAAATTCTAAATTTCTAAATTTGGTGAAAATCTGATGAAGAACTTCGGAGATAGACAATGGAACTCCTCAATGACGAACAGTACGCATAATGTGATGATGTGATTATGTTATAACCAGCGTCTTTAGTAGGTCCAACCATGTTTTAATTAAGGCCACTAAAAAGTTGTTTTTAATTAAAAAATACTAAGTAGGTACTATAAGTATATCAAATTCACGCGAACAAACTGACGGATGATTAATAGCTAAATAAGTGCGTATACATGTTCAAATATTGCAAAAACTAAGTGATTACAACTACTTGTGAATTAAATCATCGTCAAACACTTTTTGTAACAATTTATTGCAAAGACAGAGTAATTATTTATTACAATGTTGTTTTAGTTTGTTTGCAAAAAGCTGATTGATCGACGTCATCTCACACGTGGATACACGTGGTCATCTAATGGTTCATTACTATGATAAAAACATACGCCCATCGCTCCGTTATTAAATAATTTGGAGGAGCTTTTTACGCCATAGGTACATAATATATCAGGACATAACTTGTATTCCCCGAAGAGTTGGGCATAGATATACAAGTTTAGTCGGAAAGGGGTACTAAGCCGAAAGGGTGTTAAAGTACCCATAATAATGGATAACTTTTGTTATGCAACTTTCCCCAAAAGTCAACAGTTCAAGAGAAATAGCTGTTCAAAGATTTAATAAAAAATACGCTAAATTCTATCTATCCTCAGACATGTTACGTCATATTTGGGGTCACATATGACGTAACATGTCTGATATTTAAAAAAAAACTAAAATAATATTTTTTCATGGAATTTTTTTTTATCGAATTTTAACACTTTCTTTGAAACAATCATCAGTGATACATTAAGTGGCCCGCGGCTTAGTACCCCTTTTCTAACTAACCTTGTATAATAACACCCAATTTTCATCGTTATGTTTTAAGTCCCATGTAATAGGGTGTGAGCCTGTTGCCACTAAACGGGCACAAATGCAGACTCCGGGCTGCTACTGAGAAATTCCTAATGGAAAAACCCAATAACACTTTGCCCAACCTGGGAATCGAACGCAAGAACTCACGACCAGCAGTCGCGCTTGCGACCACTAGACCAACGAACCAGTTTTACACCATAGCCCGATGGAAATCGAACTAGGTACTTGTAATAATAAAATATCGGCCTAGAGTTTCGGAAAACCTCATGAGATGTCGAATTTATTGTTCGCTTAATTGTCAAAAATTAATAGAAGAATTTAATTCGGCTTAGAAAGAAATATTCGGCAAATAAATATTTATTCGAAAAAATATAAATATGAATATAACTTTTTAAATAAAATTGAATTGTAAATATTTTATTTGAAATTAAATTTGAAATATTAAGTGGCTTTTTTGTTGAGTTCAAATACGTTTATTTAAGTAAAGTGTAGGTATTGGTACGTCAAACTTTGTAAGTGCAAATGTAATAAAGTAGTGACTTTGCAATATTTGCATATCGCATTAAAAGTTGTATTGAACTGTAACAAGTTGGCTGAAATAATAGGGAAAAACAACTTTAAAATTATGTTTCAATAGTGTGCTAAGTGTATATTAACAGACTTATTTTCTAAACTAGCGGCCCGTCCCGGCTTCGCACGGGTGGACATTTTTCCCGTTTTTGCAACATTTTTCATTTATGCTCCGCTCCTATTGGTCGTATCGTGATGTTATATAGCCTATAACCTTCCTCGATAAATGGACTATCCAAAACAAAAATATTTTTTTAATTGCAACCTACACCAGTCCTGAGATTAGCGCGTTCAAACAAACAAACAAACTCTTCAGCTTTATAATATTAGTATAGATGACAGTAGGTACGGTCGTTTGGTGCTACATTCAATAATGAATAAATATTAAAAAAGATTTCCCTGAGGACTGCCTTGTTAGTCTAGTGGTTGCAAGCGCGACTGCTGAGCATGGGGTCCCGGGTTCGATCCCCAGGTCGGGCAAAGTGTTTTTCCCATTCTCAGTGGCAGCTGGAGTTTGGATTTGTGCCCGGTTAATGGCAATAGGCTCGCCCCCTATTACATGGGACTTAACACATAACGGCGAAATGAGGGTGTTACTATACACCTCTGCCCAACCCTTTGGGGAATACAGACGTGATGTTATGTAATCATGTAGGTAGGTACGGTTGCATTTGTAGTTTCAATCTTTGGCAATCTGTTACAATAATATATAATTTATTGGCTTTCGATATTTCATATCTGTGCCAAACATTTTAATAAGTGTTCTGGCAGTTTCAATCGTTGCCATAACAACCGGGCATTAGTCCTGACATTTACCAGCCTTGTTCTATAATTCATAACCATTTCCCTCTTTCGTGCATAATAATATAGTAAATGCAGTTTCTCAATTTTTCGTTTTTTTTTTCGGAAAATTTTGCTTATACTGCTCGCCTCACATATGTCTGAGGACGATCCCGGCCCGTACCTAAGACTTTTCAAATTCATGTGCGGATCATAATTTGATTATCACTCGCGTTAACGGTGAAAGAAAACATCGTGAGGAAACCAGCACACCTGAGACGGCTCCATAAAGTTCTCGATGGTGTGTGTAGTCTGCCAACTCGCACCAGGCCAGCGTGGTGGATTGAGGGAACCCTTCTCATTCTGAGAAAAGGCCCGCGCCCAGGAGACAGTAACTGGCCAATTATGTTATTTATGTAAGGTATTTGCACATAAAACGGATGATGACGTCTATTAAAACATCCACCGGAAGGAACATAAGGCGTTCAGTTCTCAGTAGAGTACAATACTTAGTACACAAAAGTTAAATACATTGAGTACTGCTATAAGTAAATAAGAAGACATCGTGCGAATACCACTCGAGTCTTACCTTCCGCTCAAAATATGTACAGACCAACAAAAAATTTAGAAAAAACAATAAACCATCGATAGTAAATACATATTTTTTATTTACTTTGAACTTGAACCAACGGAAGAGAATTTGAAACAAAACAAATGAATCATTTTCAATGTCCCGTGATGTGTGATGATTGTATTAACATAATTAAATATTTAGATAATCGTTGATATTTCCGATTTTTACCCATGTATGGTAATACACTTGAACTTGGAATTTCCTTATTGTTGATTTCTATATTTGGGATGGAAATAAAAATAGTGTCTGACTTATTAGTCATATTTTTTGGCCTTCGACTTCATATGCGTTAATTTGCCGGCCCATTGATAGATTTCTTCGAAAACAATACTGTGCCTATGATAATCAATAACTGTCGTTTCTATGTATATGGTAAGTTCCGGGTTCGGATCGAGAACATCCCAGTTAGAACAATATGTATTGTCCTTATAAAAACTTTGCCCCACACTAGGATTTTTTCTGTATCGTATCGTAGGTGCGTTAACAGACACAAATCTTCACATGCACAAACACCCAGACCCGGAACAACTATCTGTAGGACTTACAAATATTTGATCCGTGTGTGAACTGAACCCACGACCCGTAGCGCAGAAGCCAATCGCTCAATCACTGCACAAAACGTGTCGTTTAGTCTCAGTGAAAAATTTGACGTAAGTAGGTATAGTAAGATGTAGTCAACTACATACATTCAAGTTTATGGCTTTATCTTCAATAAGAATACCCAACACTGAATGTTTCCAAAAGCGGACTTACCCAAAACCCAATAAAGCAATAACAAAATAAATTATTGGACCGCATAAACAAACGATTAGAAAGATCAATTTTGACATCTAGAAATCTTTACGTAATAACTTTCATGAGTTCGTTCTACCTAGCCTTTTCCCAACTATGTTGGGGTCAGCTTCCAGTCTAACCAGATGCGGCTGAATACCAGTATTTTACACGGAGCGACTGCCATCAGACTTCCGCAACCCAGTAACAGGGCAATGCTAATATCCTAAGGCTTGAGACTACCCGTAACGACTGTTATAGGTATTCATAATTATGACACCCGGTACCGACGGTTTAACGTGCTCTCCGTGGCACGAAGGGGTCTCGATGTGTAACGAATGGTCACCCATCTACGGACTGACCGCAGCAAGTGCAGCTTAACCTTGCAAATTATATGATCTCTGTGGTTGTTGATAAGCCATGAGCCCCTAACGAATGACTTTCGTAATTTTTATAATAGCAGTGTTATCACGTGTATTGTGTACTCCGGTCGAGTCCGAAACTAAGTGGACGTGCCCAAAATCACGTGAGTAAAGCCGTTTACGTCCAAAAGCACAGATTTAGAAATCACAAATACTCTTGTCATACGAATATCGTCGTTTAGCGAATTTATAACGTCATTGACTTAGGTCATTGTCGGCAAAATAACTACTGAATATTCAAATCGGAACTGCGAATAAATTATTCGTCTTTCGACTTCTCGGAATATCCGATAAAGGAAATTTCCGTAAGCAAATAGTTATCAAAGTCAAGGTATTTTTTTATTAATATATTAATACAATTAATAGTCATATGAATGGTAGGAACTTATATCCTTCCGGATTTGTAAATATGCGGAATGTTATTGTTATTGAGAACGAATCAGTAATATTTAGAATATTTTAGAACGAAGAGCTTACTGAATGTTTGGACTGGCAAGATTGTTCTCATAGAAACAATTATGTTAGAAAAATTATTTTATTGTTAATATGGTGTTGAACCGGTTACAATTCTATATTTTGTAATTTATTGGTTTATTCACTTTAACCCGTCATTGCTATTTTATAGCTTGCTCAATAAAAACATAAAATAGAACATAATTTTTTTTTCGATTACACCTCATTTATTATTTTATGCAATTTTATTCGGAATATCCATTCAAATAATTACATTTTTATCACAATTTTATGCAACTTAAATTGTACAAACCATAAAAAACTCTGATTTTCATACAAAATGTATGTGTATTAAGGTTATAAGTGCTGTTTAAGATTTTATTTTGGGCCAACCACGAGTACCTCTGCTGAATACTAATTAAATGGGGCCCGGCTAGTACATGTCAAGTAGATTGTAAATTAATCTCAAATTCTATGCTGATTCATAAAGTGTTGTTATAGATGGCCATCTTCCCGGGAAATGAGGATTATTTGGCGTAAATCAGAGAACAGTTTTTTGTTTTTTTTTTATACATAATATTTTTTTATGGATTGTGGATATGTTGCATAGTGTATCAGTATTTATGTTCCCTAAATCAGCCACATTGTTAAAATTCATTTTAAAACAAAATAAAAAAATAACTTTATATGGGAGACTCAGAAATTGATGTAGCGCACACCATATAAAGAATTTACTTAAGATACTAAACCACTATGCAAATTATCCGTGCTCCTTAAAAAAATATTATACAGGATGTACCCTGTATACAGGGTGGTAATCCTGTCAAGCTTAAAGTAGCTATGTGACTGATAACCTGCAACTCGATCGACACTACACTACCCATTAAACCTATTTTTATTTAAATATTATTATTATTTAGGTCAAGGTTACAGAAATTACCGGGGTTAATCGATTTACTTAGATTGTTTGACGGTCAAGGTCATCTTTTAAGCTCTGGTAAGGTTTTTTTTATTTTTTCTTAGCTTTAAATGTTACCTACTTCATTTTTTTGTTTTTTCTTAGCGTTAAATGTTACCTACTTCATTTTTTTGTTTTTTCTTAGCGTTAAATGTTACCTACTTCATTTTTCGGAATCGCAGACCAAGCAGAAAAGAAAGAACATATTGATTATTAAAAAAACTGACTGGTTATTAAAATTAACTCAACCAATTTAGTGTTAAGAATCAATAGGTTTAATTAACAAAAAAAAAACAATAGTTAGGTTTCGAAACTCTCGGTGACCGTTCAAAGATAATACCTACTCGATAATAATCTGCATTCAATAAATACATAATAATATGTTAATGACATAATTACCCTATAATGTGCATTAACCTAATTAATTTAATCGATAATATTATCAATATTATGATTAAATGAAAAAGAGATAACACAGTTTATTCTCAGTTGATTCAGTGACATTAATGATGCATTCATTTATCTTTGACGGGCTCGTGGCCAATTAAGAACCGTGGGATTCATATGATTTTCAAGGTTAAGCTGCGCTTGCCACGGTCAGTCCGTGGATAGGTCACTATTCGTTACACATCGAGACCCCTCAGAGAGCATGTTTAAACGTCGGTCCTGAGTGTCATACGAATACCCATGACAGTCGTTATGGGTAGTCGGAAACCCGAAAGCCTGGCAGGATATCAGCACTAACCAGTTACTGGGTTGCGGAGGTCTGGTGACACCCACGCCGTGCAAAATAGTGGTATTTAGCCGCGTCTGGTTAGACTGGAAGCTGACTCCAACATAATTGGGAAAAGGCTAACTAACAGGCAGGCAGAACAATTTATCTTTGACAAATAAGAGGCTTGTGATTTAATGATTACCGCACTTGTACTGAAGTAAAGCTGGTTTTCACCAACGTTGATTCTCTGTTTAAACAACCGTTTACCTACTCGATTTTTTTCTAGAATTTTAGATAAACGGTGGGTCATTTGTGGAGGCTCTTTATCCTTCATTAAAAGAGCCTCAACGACTAACGATACTTTAGTACAGTCGTCGCACCCTGGGCAGTCAGCTCCATTACCAACCTTGCTGACTAGCTAATCTTTTCACCGAGACATGTTCTTTTCTCGTACAGCTCGTGCCGACACGACAGAAGAAGGTAAACGGTTGTTTAATCAGAGTACTAATGTCGGGGAACACCAGCCATAGAAGCGTAGAAACGCTGCAGCAGTCAAGATCTATACATTGAAGTGAGCACCTTTCATATCTCAAACAGTATTAGGTTACCCTCATCTGCCCATTACAATCCCACTGCTGAGCACGGGCTACTTCTCATAATGAGAAGGGTTCAGGCCTTTGTTTTGTAGTGGGTTTGATCTTGGCTCTAGTCTAGATCAGAGGTGACAGAGATAAAGTCTACGATGAGATTATCTAAAGTACAGACATCTTTTATGGGGTACTGTGTTAAATGTTACAACAAAACCTTGTGATATATTGCAATTAAATGAAAGAAAATTTAAAAGTCATATTAAAAGTACACTTTGTAAACAAGCATATTACAAATTAGACGATTATATCCAGGATAAGAACGCTTGGAAACATGCTGGTCCAGCTCCATAGGACAATCTAGAGTCTAGACAAAATCAAACTGGTTGCTATTTTAATTGTATAATTTATTTTTTTAAAGCCGTTTATTTTAGATTCTATGAGTAAGTACCTAAACTCATACACTGACTTATTACTTTTATTTTTTTGGGAAAACGTATACTTTTGCAATGTTTGTAAATATGTGAGCACCATGTACCTATCACAATTAATATGTCGTTGTTTCATTTTTTATTTTTTTTTACCTTTTGTGGTATAGTAATTTTATTCTAGGTGCATCGTTTTCACATATAATTGTATAATTAATGTACCTATACAAAATATTGTAAGACATTTTAAAAGAGTAACGGTGGAGTTTCTTGCCCATTCTTCTCCATACGAAACTACCTTTTGGAAGGGGCAACTAGAATCAATTCTATTTTCTTTGTAACTTTAACGTTCAAAAGTGCCTTTTATGTGCCTAATTGAAATAAATACTTTGACTTTGATGGAGTGAGGTCACCCAAAAGAAGCCTGTTCACTCTAACTTTGAAGAGATTCGGGTTGTATGCGTTCGGGAACAGAGACGCAGGTACATAGTAAGTTCCACTCTTTTGCCGTGCGCATTATAAATGACGTTATAATAGTCCAACATATTGGCGTGGTGAGGGTTAGCAGACTACACACACCATCGACATCTTTTTGGAGCCTTCTCAAGTGTGCAGGTTTCATATTTATTACCAGACGAATATGGCCGTCGTTTTAATATGCATCACAGGCGGATACCAGTCATAAATTAACAGAGATTTATATTATATATTATTATAACCTATAGTTTACTACATATCTCATGTGTCAAGAATTAATATTCATTATTTTTTTTATTACAATTTTGCAACATCCTATATGTATATTTAACGAATTGGTATTTTAACCAACTTGTAGTTTTTAATTAAAACTAGTGATTTGAGGATCACCTTAATTTTTATTTATGCTATTTTTTTTCTATAATTTTATTTAATGGTTTCATTTTATTTTTACGGTTTTTTTTAGATTTTCAAGGTAATTGTTGATCAGACATGGTAATACATGTTAGTCTGCTGACAGGCGAATGTCTGGCGGGCTGTCACAGTAAGTAAGTTATTACATTCTTTGACAAACGTGTCGTGATTCACGTGGCTAGCTGTAGCGGCGCTTAAAATTCTGATTATACCTACCAGAAATATTTTAAATTCGGTGTGTTATTAACAAGCATTCGCAAATATATTAACGAATATTCGATAATTAATTTTGAAAATAGAGCCTTAGATTTAATTTTTTTATCATACATAAATCACGCCTGTATTCCCCGAAGGGTTGGGCAGAGGTGTATAGTAACACCCCCTAATTTCGCCGTTATTTATTTATTTATTGATTCGCCTACAATTGTTACACATTTTCATATTAAGGTTACATGCGCAATAGTTGAATATCCGTTGTGTACAACACAGCATTCATAAGAAAAAAAAATACAATCGGATGACAAATTACACTAATATAATTTTGTTTCTTTTTACATGTTTTTTTTAAATAATATAAGTATACTTTTTTTATAAAATCTAGTACCTATACCTATATTATTCCATGTTGATCCTATGAACTTGGTTCCTATAGTTATTAAGAGTGAAGCCAAAAATATTTTAACTTACTGTCAAATTTATTGAAAAGCCTACACATTCTGGGGACTGGGGAGTTAATGCCTAATACTGTTTTCCGATGTTTTTTGTTTAAGTCGCATGTAATAGAGGGCGTGCTTAGGTTTTGTGCTTACTTGTACATTGTCTTGTAAACGTGTCTTAAAATATTTAAATAATTACAAACATATTTATCACTTATTCCATTACATAAGATACATCAGCCTATTACTGACCCACAGCTGGGCACAGGCCTCTTCTCAGAATGAGAACGGTTTAAGCCTTAGTCCACCACGCTGGCCTGGTAAAGGTCGGTGGACTACACACACACAGGTGTGGAGGTTTCCTCAAGATGTTTACCTTCACCGTTAACGCAAGTGATAATCAAATTCTGATCCACACATGCCGTGATCGAACTCGGACCCTTCTGCATGGATGGCAATCATTCAACCGCTAGGCTATCACTATTTTTTTACTTATACAGACTATCTTTATTTATATAATTCGACTGTACGTGTGTATGTCACTGAACTCCTCCTAAACGGCTAGACCGATTTGAATGTCTTTTTTTGTATGCGTTTGGGTGGCGCCCTGGATGGTTTAGATTTACAATTGGACCCGGTAGGTGGCGCTGCTGTCGGTCGGGCAAGACGACGTCTGCAGGGTCCGCTAGTTTAATATAATATTAGACGAATAAAACCCATCTTAGCAAGGAAATGTATAGATACAAGCAACATGTTTGCTTCTAGCAGAGATTAAACGCTTCAATTAAGATGAGCTGAAGCTCATATGAAATGGAGTATAGAGATAATTGTCTACTATTAATATACAGCAATCTATCAAAATAATAATAGTCCCAAAAATTTAGATAAACTATGACCTAGACCAGGGGTCGGCAACCTGCGGCTCGCGAGCCACATGCGGCTCTTTCGATCTAAAGTTGCGGCTCTCCAGTTCCATGCGCAAAAAAAATAATATTTTACCATCAAAGCCCTCAAAATCGTGCAATCGATACATAATTGAGTACTATAATATAGTATGACTGAAATATACTGACTATGACTGAGACATAGATATAGTAACTATATCTAAATGTATTTTCGTTTTGTATTTTTTTAAAAGTAATTATTTTTGCTAAACGCCATTTCAAGGTTGTCCATTAATTACAGGACAGCCTGTATAAGCAAATACTAGTTCATTGTGTTCTTGGCTGAATTAATTAATTTTCTTTCTTTTCTTTATATAATATTGAAACGTATAGATTAGTCGTATAGATAAATTCATACATACATGGATAAATATTATAATATGATATATTATGTTTAATTGACTCACCAAATATATAATTATTATTAATGTACCACAACCTAAAACTGATCTCAATAATATAATATAATTTCCTTACTTATTTAATGTTAATAACATATTTAAAATTATTGATTGTTAATTTAGTTCCTAATTTTATTTTATTTTTAATTAAAAATAAATTTTATACTTTTTGCTGTGCCCTACAGGGTCCGTAATTGTACCTTAGCTTTAAGCCATTGTAACACCTTTAAACATTATGGAATGCAAATAAAGATATGAATATGAATACGTTTTTTTTGTGGCTCTTTAAAAACTGTGAAATTTTGTAAATTGCAACTTTTGGCTCTTCCGTCTCAAAAGGTTGCCGACCCCTGACCTAGACAAAAACGACGTACTAGGCTCCTATTTTTTTACATAACTGTACGTACACGACCCCTACACAAACAGGGGTCACGTAACACGCAGACATACCATTAGGATAATATTAGATAAATACTTATGTACTTATCATTATTTGCACATAATTATTGCGAGTCAAACAAACTGACTTGGTAATTTAAATGCAGTCAGTGTTCACATATTAAACTTAGGAAATTTATGACTCTGAGTGTACATTTGACTATACATACACTAGACTCGATACTAACATACAATGTAATGTCAAAGTGCCGGGGGTTTACCATTGTTGGTAGCACGTTGACGCGCTGAGCAAAATTCAAGACTATTCATCAGATCAAAATGTAATACGCAAATAAACATATCTATACTAATATTATAAAGCTGAAGAGTTTGTTTGTTTGTTTGAACGCGCTAATCTCAAGAACTACTGGTTGGAATTGAAAAATTCTGATTGTGTTGGATAGTCCATTTATTGACGAAGGTTATAAGCTATATAACATCACGCTACGACCAATAGAAGCGGAGCATAAATGAAAAATGTTGCAAAAACGGGAAAAATGTCCACCCGTGCGAAGCCGGGACGGGCCGCTATTACTGTCTAGTGGTAGCAAGCGCGACTGCTGATCGTGTGGTAGGTTCGATCCCCAGGTCAGGCAGTGTTATTGGGTTTTTCCGTGTGGAATTCCTCAGTAGCAGTTAGGAATTTGGATTTGTGCCTGGTTGATGGTAATAGGCTCGCCATCCATGGGACTACATAACTGCGAAATGAGGGTATTACTGTACACCTGCCCAACCCTTTGGGGAATACAGGCGTGATGTAATTTTATGTTATGTGCAATCGGATAAATAGAGTACCTGTTAATTTTACTTGTACTGAATTTGCAAGAACCGTTACTATGAACTACAAAAATATACTTAATAGCTGTGTCCTCACGGCTTCGCCCGCGTAAGATGTTTTATTTCAGTAATAAATATAGCCTACGTTACTCACTGATAATGTAGCTTTCTAACGGCAAAAGAATTTTTGAAATCGGTCTAGTAGTTTTTAAGTTTATCCGTTACATACAAAAATACAAATCTTTCCTCTTTGTAATACTTATTAGTATAGATAATAACGCGGTCGCGTTCCTTGCGTGTTTTTCTCAAAAGGCCTAAAGAATAAGGTTAGTAACAATTGCATGGAAATTAAATGAATTTTACTATCGGTAATAGGGCCATTTTCAGGTACAACCTGATACTACATAAACTGATGACAATAATGTTTAAAATATTTTGCCACATGTGAGCGTTACTTTACGTACCTATAATTTTCATGCGTTTTCTAACTTAGACATAATTTTTCAACACACTTGCTCGTAAAGTGGTTCTTATTGCACCGCTTTAGGTTCGTAATGTAGCTTATTACGGACTAGTCCGGTAAAATGTACCACAGATTAATGATATATATCTACGAATTTCACTTAACATTTTTTTTATATTAGCAAAGCGTTTTTACCCATCTATATTGTTTAACGTGTGACGATGGGCAACCGTCGCGCCACCCCGCGGCATTGTTGTCACATTTGGTACGGTCATATTTTTTCAGTTTTTGGGTTCCGTACCCAAAGGGTAAAATCCGTCCGTCCGACTGTCACCAGACTGTATCTCATTAACCGTGATAGTTAGATAGTTGAAATTTTCACAGATGATATATTTCTATTGCCGCTATAATAACATACAACAAACGTGATTTTTTTTGCCGTTTTTATAGATAATGGTACGGAACCCTTCGTGCGCGAGTTCGCTCGCCTATTTTCTACCATTCATTGCATCCTGCTGTTTTCCTTATCACACAATACCGCCTCGACCGTAATGACCAATATAGCACACTTATATCATAATGAACTATTATGACACCTATTATAATGATCCGTCTAGCTCTCAAGATTTACGTACAATATATTAATTACAAATTCAAATCACGTTTGACATAAATATTGTTAGGCAAAGTTTATCTTTGACCCCATCATATTGCATTAAACTTGCCTATAGTTTATTGTTTATTTATTATTATTATACAACAGTAATACTTTCGCGTTAGCTCAAGATATCTTATATACTATATCTATACTAATATTATAAAGAGGAAAGATTTGTATTTTTGTATGTAACGAATAAACTTAAAAACTACTGGACCGATTTCAAAAAATATTTGCCGTTAGAAAGCTACATTATCACTGAGTAACATAGTCTTTATTTATTACTGGAATAAAACTTCTTACGCGGGCTGAGCCGTGAGGACACCGCTAATAATATTATAAAGAAGAAAAATTTGTATTTTTGTATGTAACGAATAAACGTAAAAACTACTGGACCGATTTCAAAAATTATTTTGCCGTTAGAAAGCTACATTATCACTGAGTAACATAGTCTTTATTTATTACTGGAATAAAACTTCTTACGCGGGCTGAGCCGTGAAGACACCGCTAATAATATTATAAAGAAGAAAAAATTGTATTTTTGTATGTAACGAATAAACCTAAAAACTACTGGACCGATTTCAAAAAAATATTTTGCCGTTAGAAAGCTGCATTATCACTGAGTAACATAGTCTTTATTTATTACTGGAATAAAATAATTAATAATTTCCGGGGGATAGAGAAACCTCAAATGTTCTGCCTATATTTTCCCATGTTGCGTCATCGATCATCGTCATCAGATGCGACTGAATACCAGTATTTTACACGGAGCGACTGCCATCAGACCTTCGCAACCCAGTTACTGAGCAATTCCGATATCCTAAGTTTAGACGAGTTGTTAGACTTTCGGACTTCGGACAGTATCGGTTCGGTTCCGGACGAAATTTAATTTCCTTTTTTTTCATCAATTTTTTATTCCTTTGCAATCTAATATATCCAGCTTTTGCTTTTGCGATTCTTGTCAGCAATAGGTCAAGAAATCGTTTAAATACAATGGAGATGAAACAACTCATAGATAAAACTGTCCATAAATCATTAACACCGTTAAAATGACTATACCTAATTCGAAAAGTCGGTTAAGTGCACTTGCTGAATAACAGTAACCGATAGATACATTACGCTGTATTTAATTACTTTACTAGACTCTAGTATACAGGGTGTAAACGAAATCATGTAATTCCTTCAAACCTCGTGATGTACTGCTGACATAGATTAACCCTGCACGGGATACTTTTGGAATCTTTTTTTTTAAGTAAACATGTTTTATTAACCTGAGGCATTTTAGCGCCCCGAGCGAATTGCGCGGCTACCGCTCGCCGCGCGGTCATTTAGCTCGAGGCGCTAAAATGCCTCATGTTAAGAACACATGTTTACTTCTTGTAATGATTATTTTATTGAATCCAAAAGTATCCCGATTCGGGTTAATCTATGTCAGCAGTACATCACGAGGTTTGAAGGAATTACATGATTTTGTTTACACTCTGTATAACTGTTACAAGATTTGAAAAAGTAGGTCGTTTTTTTGTGAATTATTCATTGACGATTTTTCTTACGAGTAGAATAAAACGGTATTTATATTAAGTGTTTTGTTGTAACAATTCTTTGGGTCATGAAGTCAAGTATACTGTCCGTTATTACTAGTGTTGATTATCAGTTGTATGCTCTTCAGCAGAGACTAGGTCAATCTCTCTAAAGTCGAGCTCACATGCGCAACGCGACATAATTTTGTCGTCGCATTATCTCGCGCCGATGAGAGATTATGATGACTTATCTCATCTTGATTGCTTGATTTTCTTCTAGATTGACAACAGTTACAAAAAACAAAAAATTGCTTAAGATACAACGAAAAAAAAAAACACTTCCAAACATCTTAAAGGTTGTCTGGAAGAAATCGCCTAGTGCGGTAAGACCGCCCATTGTACATCTCTATTTTTATAGTAATGTTTCTTGTTTGTTTTGTGTACAATAAAGAGTATTGTATTGTATTGTATTGTAACTTTCACATTTAGGTATATATAGCTTTTTTTTTTTTTTTCCTTATCGACTCTTGTAGATGGTCTTGCGGACCTTTTCTACGTAACCCGCACTAACTACCTAGCTAACTACGCTAACTACTGTAACATCATGACTGACTATTATAGCAGCAACACCTCTAAGAGTGTCCCCAAGGGGGCACTCGAACCTCTTAGGGTGTTGAATGCGAGAGGACTGGGAGGGATACGACAGCTTGATGCAGCTTGATTGACTGCGCGGAGTCAGAAGGGATGACCGGCTCCGCGGCTGCGGCGGGTGAGCACGGTGGATCGGGGGATATATAGTTTGATAATGATAAGACTATTAATATTATTGTTCTGAAAACTAAAAATAACTAACTTTATCATAAATCTGTAAACGCAATTATTTTGGTTTACAGACAATAAAGGCAGGGATAAAGGGCAGGAAGAAGAAGACCTTGTAATCAATTTGTTTAAATAATAATGTCTGTGTAAACAATTTGATCATTAAATACTAATTGTATTTGTTTGTTCATTTAGATAATCTCGTTATTAATATATTATACGTATTTGACATAGTTACTTAAGTTGGCAATAGGCTCGCCCCCTATTACATGGGACTTAAACATAACGACGAAATGAGGGTGTTACTATACACCTCTGCCCAACCCTTCGGGGAATACGGGCGTGATGTTATGTTATGTTTAGATACTTAAGTATATGCTGGTTTTAGTAGCTATGAGCCATGTGCTTACCGACAAATAAAATATAGGTGTCAAAAAGGTAGTAGCAACACCAGCGATTATACTATTTGAAGAGCTTCTTTTAAAAATAATAATATTTAACAATTTTAATAGATACAACGATGAACGAATGGCTGATTTCTATAATTTACGGAGCGTTATTGGTTAAAATTGAGAGTCATATAAATCTTTACCAATAATCGAAACAGCAGTGACAGCCTAGTGTTGTGACCGTCGGACTGCCAAGCCATAGGTGTCGAGTTCTAACCAAAGGCGCGTGCCTTGGGTTCGAACTCGACTTTTCGGATTCATGTGCGTATTGTTTAATTATCACTTGCTTAAAAACGGTGAAGGAAAACATCGTGAGGAAACCGGCATGCCTGAGATATATTTCTCGACGGCATGTGAAGCCAAGTCAGAGGCCCATGGACGGCATAAACTCTGACACCAAGTTAGTGACTAACCACACGAAAAGAAGAAGAAGACCTATAATGAAGCAAAGAACTCAGAGCTTTGCATAGTAGACCCTCTCATATGGAAGTAGCTATCACAGGTAAAATTAGATTACGAATCTATTTACCGAGTATATGCCCAGTTTGACTATAAAAAATGCTACCATTGGTAAGCAAGACGATTCGTTTTTAGTTATAGGAACCGGGCATTAGAGAATGCACAAAATTAACCGGTATATTAATTAAGTATAGCATTCAGAATTTTGTCATTATGGCCATGTCCTTTAGTTTTTTTTGTTGCCCCACACCAGGAGTTCTCCTGTATCGTGGGTGCGTTTACAGACACAAATCTTCACATACACTAACACCCAGACCCAGAACTACTATCTGTAGGCCATGAAAATATTTGATCCGTGTAGGAATCGAGCCCACGACCCGTAGCGCAGAAGCCAATCGCTCAGCCACTACACCAAACGTGTTATCTTTGCAGAACCGTTGGCTGTATTTCGAAAAAAAAAACACATTTGGGGACTATGGACACCGTTTTTGGATGACCAATGGCTTATCCAAACATATATATTCTCCGCGTGTGAATATTGAAAGAATAGTCTTTAAAGAAATCGGTCTATAATATAATTTCCGTAAATCTATAATATTATTACAAAGCTGAAAATTTTGTTTGAACGCGCTAATCTTGGTTGAAATTGAATTTTTTTTTTTTTGTTTTGGACAGTCCACTTATAGAGGAAGGTTATAGGCTATATAACATCACACTACGACCAATAGGAGCGGAGCATAAATAAAAAATGCTGCAAAAACGGGAAAAATGTCCACCCGTGCGAAGCCGGGACGGGCCGCTAGTTTATAATAAGTGGAATTATGTGAGATTAAACTTAAACAAATAGCATTATCATTGATGAAGAACCCAATACCTCGTTGATGGTACAATTGACGTAGTGGCCATGGTACGATTTTCTGCGCTAGCGTTCGTTGGGTTAAACCCCGCGAGGATCAAATATTTGTACGGCCCTGGCCTTATAGCATACAGATATTTGTTTCGAGTTTGAGTATCTTTGCATATGAAAGTGCATGCAACTGCGCCTTCTACACAGAAAAAATAATTGTGTGGTATGAACACATGTTGTCGGACCCGGAAAAAGAATTAAAATTATTTTGACATTTGTAATTTTTTTTCGACAATTTAAGTTTTTTGCGAAATCAAAGTATGAGGGTAGAAGAGATTCTTCTTCTTCTTCCTTCCCTTATCTCACACTAAGTGAGGTCGGCCCAACATGTATTTCATAAATCCATGTTGTTAGAGGTTTTGGCTTATTGTTTTATGACCGGCCGTCTGCCTGACATCAACCCTCCTTGGGAAGGGGAAGAAGAAATTATGATAATTAATTAAAATATCAACAAAAAAAGGAGCTCGTAGCTAATTACCAACCGCAGGGATCAAATTTGCGAGGTTAGGTTGCGCTTGCCGCGGTCGATCCGTGGATAGGTGACCGTTCGTTACACATCGGTATCACCCCGTGCGTCAGTACCACATTAAACAGTCGGTCTTGGGTGTCATACGAATACCTATGACAGTCGTTACCCAGTCAGAAGCCCGAATGTCTGACAACCAGTCCAACCATAGGATATCGGCATTGCCCAATAACTGGGTTGCGGAGGTCTGATGGCAGTCGCTTCATGTAAAATACTGGTATTCAGCCACATGTGGTTACATCTGGTTAGACTGGAAGCTGACCCTAACATAGTTGGGAAAAGGCTAGGCAGAATGAACTTAAAGTATCAACTTAGGTGTGAAGATTGCTGTAAATACAAGAGTAATTTTAATATTTTTTGGGGAATCTTCACCGTCACTTCATAATTTACTACAGGTTTATTTAAATACTTATTTAAAATAATTATTAAGTACCTATATAGAAAAATAATCGTTACCAAGTTTTTGCATCGACTTTTAGCAATCAATATTGATTTAATTGCTATTATTTATTTTATTGCAATTGTTAGTTTTGATTACTAATTTGAATCCTTAGTTAATTAATGAATGCAAGTTTGTTTATTTATAATTCTATAAATAATGATTACAAAATAAAATAATAGATTTAGAAATAAGAAACGTGATTACGATAGTGGGTACCTATACCCTATTGAAAATATGTAGGTATCTTACTATGGTATTCATTGACCATGTGTTCCTAGGGTAACATTATGGGTATTTATTAAACCACCATAAAAATACTACTACCTACATAAGTAGGTATAACTACATTATAAGTGCAGATTCAGTCAACTAGTCAAAAGTCAATAATTAATATTTTGGTATTTCAAAATTAATTATCTTTGGTATATACTGTTTATCTTAATATCTCATAATGTTATTCTTTAAAGTATTATTCTACATATCAGTTTTTTTTTAAATAAATTGGTCGTTCTCATTCATAAAACACGATTGAAAAATCGTCACTTACTTTTGCCGTTGACTGTACTAGGTATTACAATTTGTCCGCGTAATATAACTACAATTAAAAGGAAAATTTGGGTAATACCCAAATAAGGCAAAAACATTTACCTATTTTGATGCATATATGTTAACAATTTTTTTTTTATTATTTGTTTAACATTATAAAAATATTAAATAGATTACAATATTTTCACTTTTAGCTAAGTATTGCCATGTTTATTTTTTAAATTAATTTTCTAAATGCTATAATTATTTACAAATTAATAAAAAAATTGTAAGTATTTTTACTAAAAAATTTATGATTCAATTTAAAATAAACAGAATAATTAAAAATAAAACATACCTAATAAAACAAACACATAAAATCACTTCCAATCATAAAAAGTAAAAAAATCCACAAAATTAACACTTGCACGTTTACGGTATGGTTCGTACGTGTTACGCCCGCGCATAAATTGGACTGACCGATCTATGGCACAGTACCATACCTATATAGTCAACTAGACAACTTTCGGGCAAATCTTCTGACGCACAAAATCGAGATTATTACTAAACTTATGTAAGATAATATAGAATTATTTATTTCTATTCATTAATTTTTTTAAGTTATTATAAAGATTGTTTATCGTAGGCATATTATGTATCCGCTTTTCGCTTACTAATTGATATTCATGTCTTGATAACGTATGATAATGAAACAACATAATTTGATTATATTATTTGGAACCTCAAGCTTTTTTTATTACATTTTAACGTGTCCACTTCTTCAACGGACGCATAGCTAAATGACGACGAGAACTCCGCTCAATTGACGAGGTTAAGCAATGATTTCTTAGATGGGTAACTGCTGTTGACACATCGAGACCCCTCCATGTCTTGGAGAGTACATTAAGCCGTTGGTCACGTATGTCACCGTTGTCATGTAGTAATGATAGTCGTCTGACCTGACAACTGTACTGTCATATTTAAAATGGTTTACAATTTTCTCACGTGCATTTTTTGGGATTGCCCGGCTAGTTTCAGACTCAAATGGAGCCCTTTCCGGTTCACTCACGTGAATTTTTCGAGATTACTCACCTAGTTTCAGACCCAAACGGAGCCCTTAATCGTGAGCTGCACACGCGGTGAGGTCGCGAGTCCCGTCACTACTAACTAGTCGGGCAATCCCGAAAAATGTACGTGAGTAAACTGTAACCAATCGTATATATAAATGTGTCTCACAAAGCCTAATAACACAAAAAGTTTAGTATCAGTCCTTCAATGAATCCGACTACTAATTATCAACTCAGCCTCTCTCAAACCACTGCTGGACATAGATACAGGCTCCTCACAACTTACCCAAAACATTCGGTCCTAGGAGTTCCACACCCAGTCGTCTTTCCTTGCGTGTCAATGTCTTAATAAAATATTTTTTGACCAGTAGATGGTCAATTCGATACCCTTATTTGTAGCCTCCATAACCTCTGGTCTAACCTTAGAATATTGGGATTGCCCATTATGCCCATTATTATATCGGGATGCGGAGGCCTGAGGCAGTCGCTTTGTGTAAAATACTGGTTTTCAACCACATCTAGTTAGACTGGAAGCTGACCCCAACATAGTAGGGAAAAAGGTAGGCTGAACATTTGTAGCCTCCATAAGGTCCTCCTGAGAACAGGTAGTGTAGCACAACGGGTAAGACAGCAAGTGGGACATAGTTTGCGTGGGGGCTTTACAATAGCACTAGATGTTGGATGGTTCGATAATTCCCCAATTAGCTTAATTGTCCTTGCAGCGACCAACTTGGGTTTGCAGGCGGTTATTAGTCTTCCAAATTGGCCACTGCAACTCGCTTCCAGGAGGTAGATGTTCAACCGGATCGACGAATGGCGATGCAGGGACTTTACTATTCCAAACATCGCACCTCGTTTCCTGAAGGAAAAAAATGCCTTTGTTCCATGGTGGCTGGTAACCTCAAAAAACCAGTTACACCAGAACACTCCTCCTTTTGTATTATAACTTTCGTGAGACACATTCATATTTATGATTAGTTACGGTTTACTCACGTGCATTTTCCGGGATTGGCCGACTAGTTTCGGACCCAACGGAGCCCTTAACAATCCTACTTCACATTTCGCATAAATCTATGCCCCGCTTTCCGTGTCCTTTGCTTCGTTAGCCAAATTACCATCAAACCTTAGGATTAGGACCGGTTCGTAGATCTCACCTGTTGGTTTGCGGAGGTATGACGTCAGTTGCGATCTTGTTACTACTGCTTTTAAACCACAACTGAGAAATAAAAGACTAATATATACATTAACATGTCAGAATTTTTTGCCAGTTTCCGCTGTATCGAAATAGTAGCCGCTCTTTTTTCTCTTCATCAAGTGGTTGTCCAGTTCTTGGCATTTACATACAAAGACACGGAGTATCGTATCTTTGTATTATTGAAGCTCATAACTATCTCGTCACAATCTCGTGCTTGAAAGTTAGATCATCTTCATCTTCCTGCCCTGGTCCCAAGTTACTTGGGGTCGGCGCAATATGTTTTCCTCTTCCATTCTTCCCTGTCAGCAGTCTCATTATCATTTACTCGCTTATCTTTCATATCCTCCGTTCTCCGTTACACAATCCATCCATCTTTTGTGCTTCAAAGTTATATATATACAATTTAAATTTTTTGATTAATTCTGACTTCTAGACAGAAATAACTATTTTATTTTCACCAGAAAAACCCAATTTCACCTTTTGTGACCCAGAGAACGAACTAATGTTCTCATGAATATCAGCCAGGAGTTTTTATTATTTACCAATATTCTAATGAGGCAGTATGTTAACGTAAAAAAGTACAGATTTTTATTTCAGTTTTAATAAATGACTTTTGATTTTGACCTTTTGATTGTGTAAATGGTATTTGCAAGGCTAAACTGCGCTTTCCGCGGTCTTTCTGTGGATGAGTGACCATTCGTTACACATTGAGATCCCTTCATGCCTCGGAGAGCACGTTAAATAGTCGATCCCGGGTGTCATACTAATACCTATGACAGTCGTTACGGGATGTCAGAAGCCCGAAATTCTGACTACCGTTCTAACCTTAAGATATTGGCATTATCCTGTAACTGGGTTGCGGAGGTCTGATGGCAGTCGCTCCGTGTAAAGTACTGGTATGTAGCCGCATCTGGTTAGATTGGAAGCTGAGCCCAACATTGTTGGGAAAAGGCTAGGCAGAACGATTGTGTGAATGTACCGTAAACTTGAACAGTAAATTCAGCTCATTATGTCGAATTGTACTTCAAAAATTTTGCACGTACGGCACTCACGGTGTCGTAAGCCAATGGATTAAAAGTTACCTTATAAATAGACACAATATGTGAAAATCACCAATATCAATGATAATTTAAGTGGCTTATAAATCGAACCACCTAAATACAGCCAGGGTCCCACAGGGGAGCATTCTAGGCCCTTTTCTGTACCTTGTCTATATCGACGCTCGGCCGTGAAACTCTCGTAAATAAAATTTTCTTCAAAAGCTTTTTATTTTATCTTTAGATTGATAAACTCATCATACACGTAATAGTTCAACAAACTTTCAATTCAAATACTTCTAAGTTATCTATGACGTACAATGACAAACTTGTATTAACTTTTGATCGGCCATTATTTTTGCAGGGGACAGTTATTTCTATCTCTTTTAAAAAAATGTATTTTACACATACGTGGTTTTCACTGCTGACCGACGATAATAATGTTTTGCCTGACGTAATATATCACCACTGAACTTTTCTTGCAGACGAAAAATCACTCGTTATTGCACGAAATCTTAGCAGTACATTTAATAACTACAATGAAGATATCAACAATGCGGTCGCAAATATAATTCAACTAGCACATGGTGGTGGACATTTTTCCCGTTTTTTGCAACATTTTTAATTTATGCTCCGTTCCTATTAGTTGTAGCGTGATGTTATATAGCTTATAATCTTCCTCGATAAATGGACTATCCAACACAAAAATATTTTTTCAATTCCAACCAGTAGTTCCTGAGATTAGCGCGTTCAAACAAACAAACAAACTCTTCGGCTTTATAATATTAGTATAGATGGACGAAGAGTAAAAAAAAATGTATTATACGACACAACTAAGAGGTCGCAACGGTAAAATTCGTAAAACCGATCATTTCCGAACTGAGTGCGATTTAAAGGCCTTTTTCCTCTCCCTGCCCTTATCTCACACTAGGTGGGATCAGCACAACATGTAATTCTAAATTCATGTTGTAAAAAGTTTTGGCTTATTGTTTTATCACCGGCCGCCTGCCTGACATTAACCCTCCTTGGGTATACACGTCGTGCCGCCGCGCGGGTGACCCAACGTGCTTGCTGATATTATGCACTGCGTCCCAGAATGATATGCTTGTCAATTTTATTGCCGACAACTAAGCAGACTATGTTCTTCTTGGTGGGGTATACTTGAAGTTCCTCGACCCATTCATTCAGTTTTGCTAGGGACTTTGATTCTGACACATCGTAAACTGAAATAGCACCGCGATTTCAAGACTACGAATGTTTCTTAGTACTGCAGTAAAAATGATCTTTACGTTGACACTACAAGCGTGAGTGGCGCGAATATGAGTGACTGCCATTTGTTGTTCGATCAAGTCTACTGATGCAACTTCGTAGTTGTGTCATACTGTACACGTGGTTGACAAATAAATCTTTTTATAACATAAACGAATACCTTGAGAGTAATAATTGATTGGAGTACCTACTTATGTAAATGTTCAGCTATAACTATGTATTATAAATAATGTAATCGTGTCAATGATTAATTGCATCGGAAATTATTAAAAAATAGATAAAAATATAATTTTAAAATAGGGATTATGCTTGTTAAAATTAGTCTCGCTTACCAGTGAAGGTCGATATTCAGATATTATTGTTAATGTTATTTAAATTCATTGTCACCACAGGCTACCCATATTCTTCTTCTTCCTGCCCTTATCCCACACTAGGTGGGGTCGGCACAACATGTATTTCATAAATCCATCTTGATAGAGGTTTTGGCTTATTGTTTTATGACCGGCCGCCTGCCTGACATCAACCCTCCTTGGGAATACTCGTCACACGGGTGACTTAATGTGCTTGCTGATATTATGCACAGGGTCCCAAAATGATATCCTTGTCAATCTTATTGCCGACAACTAAGCAGACTGTGGTCTTTTTGGTAGAGTATACTTGCAGTCCCTCCACCCACACATTCAATTTTGCTAGGGACTTTGGTTCTGACACATCTTAAACTAATATAGGCTACACAATGATATATATATATATATATGATGTTCTTCACAAAGGTCAGGTGCGTAGTACTCTCAACCGGCGTGCATGTATGACAAGATGTATGAATGTGGATGAAGCGAAAGGGGTATGTAAGAGTCGTAGCATGTGGCGTTCTATAGTTTCTGCCTACCCCCATGGGAAAAAGGCGTGAGTTTATGTATGTATGTATGTATGTATATATATATATATACACACACATATATATATATATTATACGAGAAAAATGGAAATTCGATTTTAGGGGATATTTTTCACTGATTTTATATTTAAAATAATGGGATGAATTCACTATTAAAATTTTCGGAATCTGTTATTTAACCTTTTATAACATACATTGATTTACAATAAAGTAGAGGCAAATTACACAATTTAATTACACAGACACAGAAAAACTTCTAGAAATTATGGCATGATGATATTTGATCCCCTCGTAAGTGTTTACTTTTGTATAATTACATTTGCTTAGTTTTAGATATGAATGTACCATTAAGCTTTTTCTCGTAGTTATAGTTTAACTTTAGAAAGAAAGAAGAGAAAGAAAATGAATTTATTCAGTCAAGAACACACAATGACAGCATAAATATAGGGTCCCCACCTATGAAATTGACGTTTTTTTCTCACAAATAGAGAACCTCGTCACTTCTATAATTTAAAATAGTCATCAATTGCTTGATATTATATCGAATAATGACCATCATAGACAACTATCAATAGTAAAAAAACCTTAATACTAATAGTTTTCTAAACATAAAAAATACATTAAAAATGACTCCTCTTTTTGTTAGCAGAAATGACCACTGTTTTTGTTTTAACTTAGCCAAAACTTATTTTTGTCGCATAATCTAAGTGGCATACGTTATCTTAGTTTTAAAACATTAGTGCATAAAAGTTTTAAAACATTAGTGTTCATAGTTGTTAAATAAATTAAGAAAATGTTAGTATGAAAAATGCAACTTCTTTAAAATTCTCCATACAAAACGCTGATTTCATAGGTGGGGACCTAATAAAATAAAGAAAGAAAGAACAATATAAAAAGAATTAAACATACACATTTTATGCTGTCGAACATGTCCATGCCGAAAAGGTCACCAACTCAGCATATGCTAGGCGTCAAACACCCAGCGCTGATTTTCAGTTGGTACCCCCGCCGTGACACACGGATGGAGGTAGTTAATTTTAAATATATATTCTATTATACTTGACTGGATAAAAGTGTTTTATAATGTGTCAATAAACAATGCATTTACTAGGTAGATATTGAGGTAAACTACAAAAATATAATAAAAAATAAAAGATAAAAACTACTTTTAATTTATGACAACTAATTAAAATATGGCAATGTCAATCGAAATAGATAAAATTTACTGTTTTTTTTAATCTATTTAAAAAAAATAATAATTTAAAGATCATTGGGCACTTTAGTATGGAAACCTTACCCACAGCGGACACAAATGAAATATAGTAGAATGTATTAATCTATGGCTCTGATATACTATGATATTAGTCGCATTAATGTGGGTAGTGGGAATCTTGAAAAAAATTCAAGTATCGTAATATAATTTCAGTAGGTAACTATGTCGTCGATGTACTAATGTTACTAAAGTAATGTAGGGAACGGGGGTACTTAACCAGAGGGTCGCAACTTCGATTCCTTGCTCGCAATTTTTTTTTACGTTTTCTTAAAACAAAAAGAAATGATTTATTCGTCGATGTTTTATTAAAAAAGAAAATCGGTTCGTTTTTCTCCCATCGATTTTAAATCAAACAATTATTTATACAATGAAAGGACACATAATTTTCTTTATTTTAAAATAATTTCGGTTAATGTCCGCCACTTTTCGCAAAGCGGGTCAAATATGCCCAATGACCTTTAACTGTCCCAAAGTAATCGGATAATAAAGTGATGGCCTGAAACACAGGTTTAAATTAACCTAGATCGGGCGGGTCGCTATCTAACGTTGCAATTCCGAACCACCATTACTTCCACCTATAATAATAATATCTTAGTTTTAGATTATTTTTAGGCACTATGACTGTATGGAAAATCTTTTACTGTTGGCTAAATGTACACTTTTGGTAAACGTTTTTATTTGAATAAATTATTATATTAAATTAATATCCAGTGAATTGGGAAAATTCCGAGAAAATTTCTACATATTTTCAATTCAGTTTTAATTACGTACTCGGTCACGTTTGGCCCTAGTCTCACCTGATGGTAAGCGCAGACAGGGTCTAAGATGGAGCACACGAATCCAAGGCACAGAGATATAGAGGGATTCCCCTTTACCCCTCTGTCTCTCACATACACACGACGGAACACAGTAAACTGCTTGGTGTGCCGGACTTCAGATGTTCAGGTGGTAGCTAGCCAGGCGGACCGTATAGCTCCTACCACCAAGCGTGATGAGTTTTGTTGAATCTTACAACACGCGGCTGTCCCCAGCGTGCGTTGAGGAAGTTTTATATTCTAACCCGTCCCCACACGGGGTATAAATCGATGGAAAAATAATGGACTCGATCCGCTGTTTAAGTTTCGGTACACCGTCCCTTATATGCGATACAATTTTATTCAGTGTTTTATATGTCCCAGTTCGCACCTCTGAATTCATGTGTGGCTCATAATTTGATTATCACTTGCGTTAACGGTGAACGAAAACATCGTGAGGAAACCTGCACACCTAAGAGGGCTCCATAAAGTTCTCGATGGTGTGTGTAGTTCGCCAACCCGCACCAGGCCAGCGTGGTAGACTAAGGCCTAAACCCTTATTATTATGAGAAGAGGCTCGTACCCAGCAGTGGGACAGTAATGGGCTGATTATGGTATGTATGTTTTATATGTTGAGGTTTTTGTCCAACTAATCAGTAATTACTTTCGTGCGTAAGCAATTTCTATTAAACCAGTTACTGTTTAATCTTAATACCCTACAATATATTATATTACTAATATCCTATGTAGGTACTTTTTATAATTATAATTGGCAATGTCAAAATGTAGCCAAGCCAGTTGGTATAACACGTCATAGTTTTTTTGGACTATTTTTTGGACATCAATAAAACAATATTTGAGTTGTGTTATGCAATAATGTGTCAACCCACAAAAATTTTGATTCTGTGTTTATGCCATCTAGCTGTTATTGTGGTAGGTCTACTCAACGCTTGGGGCACGCCGCAATAGCGGCGGTAAGACCCGTGATGGAGGAGTGGCTGGAGAGGCGTCACGGCGCCCTCAGCTTCCGGCTGACGCAGGTGCTCTCGGGACACGGCTGTTTCGGGAAGTACCTGTGTCGTATAGGCCGGGAGGAGACGCCCGGTTGTCACCACTGCGACTGCCCCGAGGACACGGCGCTGCACACTTTGCAGGCGTGTCCAGCATGGGAGTCGCAGCGGCGCGAACTAGTCGCGGCGATCGGCGGTGACATCTCGCTTCAGGCCGTGGTTCTGTCTATAGTCGGGAGCGAGACTGCGTGGGAAGCCATCGCCTCCTTTTGCGAGGGGGCGATGGCGACCAAGGAGGTAGCGGAGAGGGAGAGGGAGGCCGCTTCTTCTCTCCCTTCTCGAGCTAGACGCACCGGGCGCCGGAGGGCGCGTGACGATCTCCGGCCACCCTAGTGAGTGGCTTGCGGGCGGCGGGTTAGTGGACCCGTCACCCGACCAGTAACAGGCCCAGGGAGGACGGCGCGCCGTGTTCCGCGCGCGTCTCTCGAAGGAAGTGGTGCAGGGAACAATTGCCCCACCACAGGAGAGGTCCACCAGAAGAAGCTGGTGGACCGAGACCTGCCGGGGTCGCGGTGCATGCAATAGCGAATCCCGTGACCCCGGCCTTAGGTCAGAAGGAGGGACACCGTGGTTGTTTTAGCCGGTAAGAGTCCGGCACACCCCCCCGTCTTCCCCAGACGGGGGATAGTCCATGAGGAATTCCCCAAGATAAAAAAAAAACTACTCAACGCTTGAAAAAATGCTAACTGCATAAGATTTTTTTGATAGACGGTGCGCTATTAAATTTACTATACTTCTGAACATTTTTTCAAACATTGAATAGTCCTACCACAAGAACTGGATGACGTTAACACAAAATTCATATTTTTGTGGGTTGACACCAGCGCTGCCAATAGCGAGGAAAATCCCCGATTTCCGGGGAATTGGGGGTTAGCGCGTGGAGAACGGGGGGAATGACAGAAATCGGGGAATTCAGACCAATTTCAATATTTTCGGGGTTGTGTTTGTAAATGCACCCAAGATACAGAAGAAATCGAAAGAGTGAGGGGAACGTCTAAAAAAAAGGTCTTCCAACTATCGCTTGCGAATTAATCAAAAAGAAGCAGGGAATTTCGGGGACTTGACAACAGAGACATTTTTATTGGCAGCACTGGTTGACACATTATTACATGACAGGACCCATTTATAAAACTGTAGAACTTAATAAGCTGTGTAAAACAAGAGTAGGTACTTATAGTTAGCCTCAGGGAACGTATACATCAGCAAACGTGTCAGTTATTATGCCCATGAGTAGTTCGCAAGTATAGTATTAAATTTTTACACTAGGATATGTAACAATTTAATAAAATACAAAAAGATTCAAAGATTTCATGACATTTATTTTGCCAACTTAGTGTACATACAATGGTTTTACAATATAAAAATACATAGTTCTCTTAGTTGCCATTTTCAGGCGTTGAAAAAATATAGGACACTTAATTAAAACTTATACAAAGTTAGTCGGAAAGGGGGTACTAAGCCGCGGGTCACTTAATGTATCACTGATGATTATTTAAAGAAAGTTAAAAATTTAAAAATACGATAAATTTTTTTGGCATGAAAAACTATTTTTATTTTAGTTTTTTCAAAAATTCTTCATCCCTGCTTTAGTTATGAATTTAGAAAATGGAGTTTCTAATCCGTGACCCCAAATATGACGTAAAATATAAACACGTCTGATCATAGCTGAAGACAGATAGAATTTCGCGTATTTTTTACGAAATCTTTGAAAAGCTATTTCTCTTAAACTATCGAGTTTTGGGGAAAGTTGTAGAACAAAAGTTATCCCTTATTATGGGTACTTTAACACCCTTTCGGCTTAGTACCCCTTTTCCGACGAACCTTGTATACTTGTATATAGAAAAACTCACTATGCACTCAGTTAAATACACTTTATAAAATAAATATTATAACACTGTCGTTTGCTAATCTTTCAGGAGTTCGTTTTTACGTGGAGTGGCCGCTTGCTAATCTTTCAGGAGTTCGTTTTTACAGTTTTTCACTTTAATTTATTTCACATGACGGTTAAACAAACCGCGGGTCCAAATTAAATAAAACACACACAATACTGTATAACTACGCATATAATATTACTGTAGTTTCCAATGTTCACATACATTTTTGTTGCTCATTAGCCTAGCGGAATGTGTGTAACGAAACCATACCGCGATTCAGCGAGAAGGCACAACGCCATCTATCGAGATACAAGTCAACAAACAATTACAATAATGTTAGAACTTAAATTATCGTACATACCGCCCACCAAGGACATAATGCAATATGTCTTTCATTTAGTACCGCCCACCATGCAAGAATTCTTATTTGGAGATGCCAAATCAAAATAACTTAAATCTACTTGTACAGGGATATTGTTGGTGGTAACGGGTTGCTTTAGATACATACTATACTATCAGTTTACAAACATACAATTCAGAAAGAACTATAAACAAAGCAAATTATAATCTAATTTAAAAGCTAACACAATTAGTTAAGTTGTTACTGGCAATAAACACAATTTAGAAGTAGGTCTTTTTATCATGGATGTCTGTGTGCGTAATGTAACGACCCGGGTAATTCCGTCAGGTCCAGAATGCTTTTGCTCAATTTTTCCTAACAACCACTTCCCAGGTGGCAGGTCATCTTCTTTCACCAACACTACATCTCCAACCGATGGTTCTGGGTTTTGATATGCCCACTTATGTCGTTGTAAGAATTGGTGAAGATAATCCTGTGACCAACGTCGCCAGAAATCCTGCATCATTCTTTGGTGAAATTGCCATCGCCGTAGTGTAGAGATGTTAGCTGTCTCATAATTTGAATCTGGTACTACGACAAGTGGTTCCCCCACCAAGAAATGACCAGGGGTCAACACAACCAGTTCCTTTTGATCCTCTACGTGTGACAGTGGTCTCGAATTTAAACATGCCTCAATTTGGGTTAACACTGTGGCCATCTCTTCATATGTCAACGTAGAGTTCCCTATGACTCGTTTAAGGTGAAATTTCATGGACTTTATTCCAGCCTCCCAAAGTCCGCCAAAATTTGGCGCGCGAGGAGGAATAAAGTTCCATTGAGTCCTATTGTTCGCGAGGTACTCTGCCAGTTCCGGATTGAAAGTTGATCTTTCTTCATTAAACAGGCATAGTAACTCCCGCGCAGCTCCCACAAAGTTTGTACCGTTGTCGCTGTACAACTCAGCACATCTGCCTCGTCTTGCGACAAACCTCCTAAAGGCAGCCAAGAAACCTTGAGTGGTTAATTCACTGACCGCCTCGAGATGCACCGCCCTTGTCGACATGCATACAAACAATGCCACATACCCCTTGTACGACTTATTGCCCCTACCCTTCGAGACTCTTATATTAATGGGGCCGGCGTAATCTACGCCACTAATGAGAAAGGGCTTGTTTGGAGTCACACGCACTGAAGGCATTTGTCCCATGAGCTGAGACGTAGCTTTGCTTGAGTACCGAATGCAAGTGACACAGCTTCGGTAACACTTTTTAACCAAAGTCTTAACACCCACAATCCAGTACCTAGACCGCAAATACGTGATCATAAGTTGCGGACCGCCGTGCATGGTTTGTTGATGCGCCTCTCCAATCAAAAGACCGGTTAAAAATGATTCCTTTGGTATAAGAATCGGATGTTTCTCATTAAATGTTAAGGAAGACATTTCCAACCTCCCTCCGACTCTTATTATACCTTCTGAATCCAAAAATACATTTAATGACTTCAGCTTTTTCTTTTTCTTATCTAGACTTCCTTTACTCCGCAGTTCCTCTAACTCTTCCGAAAATTCTTCTTCTTGACATCTTTTAATACAAACTTCTAGAGCATCCTCAATTTCTTGCTTGACCACATATTTTGTGCTCGGCCTGATGTTTGAATTTCTTCTCAGCTTCAACCATCGTCGACAGTAAGCAATCACGCGAACAAGCCTGGATAAAGAA
This sequence comes from Amphipyra berbera, assembly GCA_910594945.2. NCBI lineage: Eukaryota > Metazoa > Arthropoda > Insecta > Lepidoptera > Noctuidae > Amphipyra > Amphipyra berbera. Next base: position 13,234,399 of record OU343128.1, on the reverse strand, counting down.
GATAATTTTTTCCAAAAGGTAACGTCCAAGAAAACCGTATGAACTCTAACTTGTTCTTGGTGAGTTACGAGGTGCCTTGGCATTTTAAAGATAATCAAGTTCTCTTTTAGAAAATCTGGACCTTCAAACCATATAGAAGTTGCTGAAAGCTCTGCAGGAGAAATACCTCGCGATGCACAGTCTGCTGGGTTTTCCTTGGTTGGTACGTGGGACCAATGGTGTGTGTCTAGAGTCGTTAAAATTTCTGAAACCCGATTTGCCACGAATGTCTTCCAGCGACTCGGGTGATTATTAAGCCAGGCCAGAACTACCTCGCTGTCGGTGAAGGCATGCAGCTGGTCTGTCGGTATTCCCATAACCTCAGCTACTTCCACGATAAGCTTAGCCAAAAGTGCCGCTCCACAAAGTTCAAGCCTAGGAATAGACACCTGCTTTATAGGAGCAACCTTTGTTTTGGAAGTCACTAGCGAAACGTGAACCTTTCCCATCTCGATCACTACTCTGAGGTATACGACGGCAGCATATGCCATTTTTGAGGCATCCGAAAACCCGTATAATTCGCGTTTTTCGTTATTACACGTGTGTAACCAACGTGGGATTTTAATCTGAACTAAAGAAGCCAAGTTTTGACGGTAAGCAACCCATTCCTTTAATAAATTGCTTGGAACTTCTTGGTCCCACCCAATTCCAGCTAACCACAATTTTTGTATTAATATTTTTGCTACAATAATACTGGGTGCTAACCACCCGAGAGGGTCAAATAAACGCGAAATATCGGAAATAATCTTTCTTTTTGTTGCAGGTTCAACTAGCAGTGCCAGATCGACGGAGTACTGGAAAAAGTCACCACTTGGATTCCACGTAAGTCCTAGAATTTTAGTGATGTCATCTACATTTAATCTTAAACCCTCATCCTTACCCTCTTTTTAATTCCATATTTTAGCTAATAACTCCCTGCAATTGCTTTTCCATTTCTGCAATTGAAATCCCCCTTTGCCTAGCACTTTAGTTAACTTTGTATAAATATTAAAACAATCGTTAATATTTTCAGCTCCTGTCATAACCCGCCCCGGCTTCGGACAGGTGCAATGTAGATACTGATGTGGGGCATATAAACCTTCCTCTTGAAACACTCTATCTATTGCTGAAAACTGCATTAAAATCCGTTGCGTAGTTTAACAGATCTAAGCGTACAGACAGCGGGAGCGACTTTGTTTTATACTATGTAAAGACTAGCGACCCGCCCTGGCTTCGCACGGGTGCAATGTACATACTAATGTGGGGCATGTAAACCTTCCTCTTGAATTACTATCTATTGCTGAAAACTGCGTTAAAATCCGTTGCGTAGTTTAACAGATCTAAGCGTTCAGACATAATGGATATAGTAAAATAATACTTACCACAAAAAATTAGGAATAAAAAAAGAGAATATACCATTATGCAAATGGGAAAAACAATGGCTGTAGGTACAGTTGCATGCAAATATGTAAGGAGACGCGAGAACAGTGATATGAGGTGGAGACACACTATAAAATTTTACAGTGGCATTGATGAAGATTTGTTTTTGAAATCTTGAAAAATTGTACTAATAGATTCATATTTACGAAATGGAATATTTTGATTGTGATAATGTTCGTTAACGTTACAAAATATTTTTTAGAGTGTAATACGCCGATTATATTCAGTTTATTCATTTTCTATACATATTATTTACATTTTTAAATATTTCTATATTTTTTTTTAAAAATAGTATTACACCGGCATCGGGAACAGGGTCCAAGCTACCGTTGGTCAGGGCCTCAGGGAGAGGAACTTCCTAACAATTCGTGCCGTGTCCAGAAGTACCGCTTTCTGTATCAGGCCCTTGACCCAGCTGCCCAACGAGAGCCTCATCAGATGTTTTTTTTTTTTTTTTTTATGTAGGACCACTCGTAGTGTAAAGCGCGCGAGGGCTTTGTTACTACTTAACCGGACTATCCTGTGGTGGCCAAAAATTACTTTAAGGCCCCAGCCAGGGCTTACTAACTATGGATATTTCAATTAAGTGACGCGGCACTAAGGGCACCCCCTGCGGGGTACGGGCCTCGGCTTAGTGGGTCACTGAGGGGTGGGCAATCAATATCGGGCTGGGTTAAATTATTTGGGGACTGGTTTATTACCGTTACAGGCTCAGCTTCGCGGGCTGGCGTGGCGAGCAAGGGTCGATCTGTGATGTTACTGGGGAGTCGCGGGGGGCCTCGGCGGCGAGGCCAGAAACGCGGTTTGTATCTGTTTTTGTACCTACGACGTGTACTGGTTTCCCTACTACTCTCTTGAAGGAGGGTGATGGGGTCATCGGGTTGGAGGAGGGTATGCCTAAGGCGCCTAATCTTAGAGATCCTAGAGGGTGTGTAACGGGCGGCCGATACTACGAGGGGGTTGGGGTGAGTTGCGGCTGAGTCTAAGAAACGCTTGGTAAGGCGTTTAATAATCTGTCTAACTGTGGGGATCTTAAGGTCGACATGGAGTCGTTCATTCGTGAAGCACCACGGTGCACCCGTGGCGCCTCTGAGAAATCGATTCTGAAGGGTCTGCATCCTATGGATTCGGTGGGGCCTAGTATGCGCGAATACGGGGCACGCGTATGTCATGATAGGCCGAATGCACGCGGTGTAGATACGCAATTTGCACCGAAGTGACAATTTGCTGCGGGCATTCAGCACGGAATGAAGCCTACCGAGAGCGAAGGCGGCGCGCGAGCGTACCGTCCTTATGTGCTCAGCAAACGATAGTCTACGATTGAGAGTGACCCCTAGATATTTGGCTTGCTCCTCCCAGGGGATCGGCTTGTCAAACATCATGATCGGGGCGGGGTTGGGTGGGCTAATCTTACGCGGTCTAATAAATAGGACCGCCTGGCTCTTATCGGGGTTAACCTCGATCCTCCATCTCCGGAACCAATCGCCTAGGCTCTTGGCGGAGTTTTGGAGGGTGCGAGAGATGAACGTGGGGCTATATCCCGAATAGTAGATGGCGGTGTCGTCAGCGAACAAGGCTAACTACGCCCTTCCACTCTTCGGGATATCGCTCGTGTAAAGGGTGAACATGAGAGGGGACAGCACAGATCCCTGAGGGACGCCTGCGCGTATCGGGTGGGGAGCGGAAAGCGCACCCTCAATGCGGTATTGGAAGGTGCGATTCGACAGAAAGTCTCGTAGGATGAGCACGAGGCGATCGGGCACACCGAGCTGGTATAGCTTGTATATCAGCTTGTGCCAGACCTTGTCGAAAGCTTTCGCTATATCGAAGAACAGGGCACTAGTCATCATGCCGCGCTGAAAGCGTTCGCTGACATGTTCGACTATACGGTGCACCTGTTGGACACAAGAGTGACGGGGACGGAAGCCGAATTGCTCCGTGGGTATGAGACTCTTTGCTTCGGCATAGTCTTTGAGACGCTTATAAATAAGCCTCTCGTAGATTTTGCCTATTACATTGAGTAAACTAATGGGGCGATAACTACCGGGGGACGATTTTGGTTTGCCTGGTTTTGGGATACCGATAACGGTGGCCCGCTTCCAGGTCTGCGGAAAGATGTTGTTTGCCAGAGCGCCATTGAAGATGGCGGTCATTAGCACTATAAGAGCCGGGGGGAAAAGTTTAAATACCCTGTTGTTGATTCCGTCAGAGCCAGGGGCCTTCCTAGGTTTGAGTCCCCTGATGACCTCCGCCACCTCGTCAGGTGTGACAGGGGGGAGGGGGTCATCCGGGTCTTCATCGGGGGGGAGTGCGGTACGGCGTTCGACCTCGGCGTCCACCCTTGCGAGGTGAGCTGGGTCTACTGGCTGAGTACTGGGTGAGCATTGGGCCTCTAGGCTGTCGGCCAGGCACTCGGCTTTAGCGTCGTCGTCGAAGGCGACGCTCTTATCGGGGCGAATAAGAGGGGGCATAGCGGAAGTTTCAGAGGAGCGTAACTTCCTCTGGAGCTCCCAGAAAGCTAGATGGGTCGGTTCCAGATCATTGAGCATCCTATCCCATTGGTCGTTACGCAGCTCTTTGATGCGTTTGCTTACTTTGCGTTGTAAGCCGCGCATAAAAACTTTGTTAGCGACACAAGGGAAGGACCTGTAGGCACGGACTGCCGCGTTCTTCTCGGTCACGAGGGCACGCACATCGTCCGGGAGGTTCCAGCGACTAGTAGCCACCGGGGCCTCCCTTGAACATTCGTTCAGGACGGTTTGCACGTGACCCGTGAACAAGCCGATCGCGGCTTCCGTATGCTCTGCAGTCTCAATTTGGTCAGGAATTTGGTCTAAGTGAGGGGACGTGGTAGATTTCAGCGATTCGCTTACTTTCTCCCAGTCCGTGACCACTTTCGTGAGGGGAGTAACTGATGGATCATATGGACCGGATCTAGGAGCGAACTCCATGATCACTGGTCTGTGGTCCGAGTCCAATTCGTCGATCGTTTCCATAGAATGCAATCGCAAGTTTACATTCTTCAGAAGCGCGACGTCCAGGACATCAGGACGTTGATCGGGGGCAAAAGGGAAGTGAGTTGGATGCATCGGAGCGATGACATCAAAGCTGAGGGGGGAACAGAGACTGAATAGGGCCCTGCCTCTGGAACTGATTGTGTGAGAGTTCCAGGAGGTGTGCTTGGCGTTAAGATCTCCCGCCAGAAGGACGGAGTCACTTAAGCCAAGGAGGGCGGTCAGATCGTCTCGCATGATGGCATTGATCTCCACTGAGTTGGCAGGAGGGAGATATGCTGAGACGATCGTGATCGGTGGGTGGCCTGTCATGCCTAGCCGACAGACAGAGACTTCGAAGTGAGAGAGTGACGGTGGGTCCATAGGAATGCAGTAGAGGGCGCTTCTATAGTAGATAAGAGTACCTCCCTTGTGGCAGTGCGACCTGTCATTACGAACTATGCGATAGTTCGCAATTTTCGGGTCGCGCATGTGCGGCTTAAGGAAGGTCTCTTGTACTAGTAGAATGTCTAAGTGATAGTCGCGGAGGAAATTGGCGATCTCATCACGTTGTGTAACTATACCGTTGGCGTTAAAGGTCCCTATCTTTAGGGATTTTGGTTTGAATCTTGGTCGAGGCTCTTGGTTATTAAGCCATTGGCCGTAACGACTATTGGCACAACAACTGCTGAGTCAACCTCCCACATGTCGATAACCTCGTGTGCCAAGTCTTGATATTTAATTTCTTTAATACGTTGATTATTACTAGTGGCCCGTCCCGGCTTCGCACGGTTGGACATTTTCCCGTTTTTGCAACATGTTTCATATATGCTCCGCTCCTATTGGTCGTAGCGTGATGTTATATAGCCTATAACCTTCCTCGATAAATGGAATATCCAACACAAAAATATTTTTTCAATTCCAACCAGTAGTTCCTGAGATTAGCGCGTTCCAACAAACAAACAAACTCTTCAGCTCTATAATATTAGTATAGATTATTTTGATTCTTCTTCTTCTCTAGTGATGGCCACGAGCTATAAGAGATTATCTCATATCGTGGTGGAAAGATAGGCCAGTCAGCGAGGATGGTAGCGTGATTGACTACCCAGTGTCCGTTCTCACTCGTGGAGGCACTCTGACCTCTGACTTTTCGGATTCACGTGCGTATTGTATAATTATCAATTGCTTATAAACGGTAAAGGAAAACATCGTGAGGAAACCGGCATGCCTGAGAGATATTTCTCGACGGCATTTGAAGCCCAGTCAGAGGCCCATGGGCGGCATAAACTCTGACACCAGGTTAGTCACTAACCATACGAAAAAGAAAGAAGATTCGTGATGACTCTTTTCATACACCCCATTTATTATATTAATTATTTTAATTATGCATAATATAAGACTTGATAATTAAAACTGCCTCGTTGGTCTAGTGGTGGCAAGCGCGACTGCTGATCGTAAGGTCCTGGGTTCGATCCCCAGGTCGGGCAAAGTGTTATTGGGTTTTACGTGTGGAATTCCTCAGTAGCAGCCCGGAGTTTAGATTTGTGCCCGGTTGATGGCAATAGGCTCGCCCCCCATTACATGGGACTTAATAACGGCGAAATGAGGGTGTTAGTATACACCTCTGCCCTTCGGGGAATACAGGCGTGATGTTATGTTATCTTTACATAGTATAAAACAAAGTCGCTCCCGCTGTCTGTACGCTTAGATCTTTTAAACTACGCAACGGATATTAATGTAGTTTTTAGAAATAGATAGAGTGATTCACGAGGAAGGTTTATATGCACCACATTCTGCCGTCCTTATTAAAAACAACGTACTTGCTTGGCGGTAAGTTCCAAGATATTTATTTATTTACTTATTTTATACTTTCGCGCAAATTTTTTTTTTTTTTATCCAGAGGCGGACTTAATGCCTTAGGCATTTTCTACCAGTCAACCTTAGGGTGATGCAGAGAAAACATGGTAGGTGCGCTAAAAAGAGTTATGTATTATTAGATATTCGTGTCTAAAGTAATTTTTTCTTATTTTTGTTGCCCCTATGAAACTAAGAGAAGTATTTCAAACATTTTTGTTCTGTATGGAAGCTTTAAATGTGAACGTTGTTGTGTGCGATACTATATTTATATATTTAGTTAATTTTAATATTTAAAAAGACCAAAACCTTATAAAGACTAGTAAACATGGATTGAAATAAGATTAAGTTACCATACCATGCATAAACAACGCATATGTAGCAAGTGCGTGATTTTGTCTAGGAAATGCATTTGTGATATTTGCGTCTAGTAAAGATATGGGAGAACTTAGATGTAAGTTCACATTTCCAACCAATTTACAGCAAATGTGTTATTTATAAATGTGTTATTAATTATGCCTAAAAAAAATAAACGTAATATAAAACAATCACTTATTATAAACGTCACAAGTACCAAATGAGTTAGTTATGCTTAGTATTTGGGTGAATATTCGATTTTTTTTTACATTATTTTAACAAATCATTCTTCTCCCGGGTTGTTAACGTTATAGTATTGTCAGATTGTTTTTATTCTTGTCTTATTGCTTGACGGCAGCGGTATAGTTTCAGTTTTCATTATCATAATTATAGTATTAAATATCTGCATTCTTAACTTTGGGATGATGCTAATGACGTTCTCAATTTTGTTAATATTTTTCGAAGAATGCGCCATTTTCTTATGTCTGAATTCGGGGTGAACTAAGCATAACTTAAGCATTGTTCATTTACGGTGTGTATTACTAGTGTGTATTGAATATTGGGTCATGTATTTTTACAGCAACGTTCATTACGATGCTTATAACTATTAAAACGACTGGAATGTAGCAATTACGCTGTTTATAATTAACTATAAAACCTAAACTAGTAAAGATATCAAAACCTGGGCGATTGATCCCGGTAGATCTCATTTCGCTGATTCTCAATATATTAAAAATTCGATTTTGTCAAAAATGTCGATTGCGTTGTTCATATATAAGTACCTGGATGAGCTTAGCTCGGTTAATTTTTTGGTAAATGGTGTTTTTTGGAAAGAAAAAAAAAGGGAAAAAGAAAAAGAAGGAACTTGAAAAAAAAGGGAAAAGTTATCATTTGGGCTCGAATCTTCTGGTTTTGGGACCGCCCGATTTCCCACCTGAGCTATTATAACATTGTCGATAGTGGCGAAATTTACCTTCGTATTTTAATTATATTGTAGTAGCTTTTCAGTGCCTGAAAACACAGATAACACGACGTTTTCTAAAAATGAAACCTAGCTAGATCGATTTATCGCCCCCGAAACCCCCTGCATACTAAATTTCATGAAAATCGTTGCGAGCCGTTTCCGTGATTCAGATTATATATTACAAGAATTGCTCGTTTAAAGGTATTAGATAAGGACGGCAGCATTAGTATCTACATTGCACCCGTACGAAGCTGGGGCGGGTCGCTAGTGTTAATAATATAAGACTTCCAAGTCAATGAATAATCTTAATTGTACTATAACAAAAAGGTACAACTTCATAAACGTGTAAATACCAATGTAACATGCTCACGTTACTAATGGGTTTAACATCGGCATAGTTCAAAGAGGTCAGTTATGTACAATGGAAATAATATTGTTGTACCAACAAAAACAATGTATGTACAACGTTGCATAGACTTGTTTTTATAGCACACAAAAAGGATTTTGTAATGAGTTATTCTCAACGAAAACCAATATTCAGTAACAATTCTTTAATAACATATAAAAGTAATCTTACAGGATTGAAATTCGGAGACAACTCATTAAATTTTCACCAGACAATCCTAAAAAAAACAAAACACGACACCACACTTATTCTAAATTTTAAACCACGCGGCCTGTAGAGTGGTCTATTATAAAGGAGGTCTTTATGTTGATTAAATACTCGTTACAATTTATAATTATTTAGGAGTAGTAGGTACCTAGTAGTAGTAGAGGGTCGTGGCTAATTATCAACCGCGCGGATCATACGATTTGTAAGGTTAAGCTGCACTTGCCGCGGTCAGTCCGTAAATGGGTGACCGTTCTTTACACATCGAGATCCTCCGTGCCTCGGAGAGCACGTTAAACCGTCGGTCCCGGGTGTCATACGAATAGGTACCTATGTCAGTCGTTACGGGAAGTCAGACGTCCGAAAGTCTGACAACCGGTCTAACCTTAGGATATCGGCATTGCCTAGTAACTGGGTTGCGGAGGTCTGATGGCAGTCGCTCCGTGTAAACTACTGGTATTCAGCCGCATCTGGTTAGACTGGAAGCTGACCCCAACATAGTTGGGAAAAGGTTAAGAGAAAGAAAAAGATATAATTCCCCATGAAAAATGTAAATAATCAAGTAGTCTTTTATGGTTGTTGTCATTTACCTCTCAGAGGAAATTAGGTAAGAATGTAAATAACTTTCTGGGTAGTCTACTCTTTAGTTTTATGTTTTCAGGGTTGCGGTTCAATGATGATTATTTTATGTTTTTTTCCGAATTCTTTTTTTTTGGGTCATACTACGATTTTCAAATATTGCCAATAGAATCTTTACAAGGGACCTTTTAACCCCTTTTTGGCTTTAGGGGTATTTTTGTAACACGTTGTATAATGTACAGTCACGAGTAATAATATGTATACACATAGCGAAATTAAAAAGCGATGGTCTTCTAAAATATCTATTAGAATTATTAAATATTTAACACATAATTTTTACAATTACATACGAATTACTGTTTCGAATATTTTTCTTAATTACACTTTATTCTCTAAAACAAATTCGCTTTTTAAGTTAGCAATGTGTATACATATTATTACACGTGACTGTACCTAGAGTGATACATGATATTAAAAGTACTAATATGTTTAAAAATAAAAATACTGCTGATCGTGAGGTCCTGGGTTCGACCCCAGGTTGGACAAAGTATTATTGGGTGTGTTAATTAAGAATTTCTCAGTAGCAGCCCGGAGTCAGGATTTGTGCCAGGTTAGTGGCAATAGGCTCGCCCCCTATTACATGGGACTTAATTTAACGGCGAAATGAGGGTGTTACTATACACCTCTGTCCAACCTTTCGGAGAATATAAGGCGTGATGTTATGTTTATGTTATGTGTGAATTGTTACTAGCCTCTGCTACAACGCACAGCCTAATGTTAGGCTCTCGCTCATGATTAAGGATCCACCTAGATATTAATAATATCAATAATTGTTTGCGGTTTACTCACGTACATTTTTCAGACCCAGACTTTTCCCCGACTTTTTACCTGACCTGGGGATCGAACCCAGTACCTCACGATCAGTAGTCGCGCTTGCCACTAATAGACCAACGGGGCAGTTCACACCATAGCGTAATATCGCTCCAAGATCGATACATTTTCGCTCCGACCAGATATTTTTGTTGACTATGTGTAGCTACTAACTTCGATAGGCTTACTTATGTATTTTAAATTCTTTCTTTCTTTTTTAAAAAAAAACGTTGCCACACACTGGGATTTCTCCTGTATCGTGGGTGCGTTTACAGACACAAATCTTCACACGCATAAACATCCAGACCCGGAACAACTATCTGTAGGCCATACCAATATTTGTTCCGTGCGGGAAACGAACCCACGACCCGTAGCGCAGAAGCCGATCGCTCAGACACTGCACCAAACGTGTCGTCAAAAACATTTTAATATTTGACGTGTATGTCGTCGTATTTATTTTAGAAGATAAATAGCATTTAGAATACAGGAGAATACCCAGAACCAGGCTAAACATATCAGGTGTACAGGTTCAATTCAATTCTTTGTTTGCGTTATATGTGTTTCACATAAGATGTTACAGTAGTTATGTAGTTTCACCACATTCAGTCTTTAAGCATGCAAAAGATAAAATAACTAACAACCCGCCCGGCTTCGCACGGGTGCAATGTAGATACTAATGTGGGGCATATAAACCTTCCTCTTGAAACATTGTATCTATTGCTGAAAACTGCATTAAAATCCGTTGCGTAGTTTAAAAGATCTAAGCGCACAAACAGCGGAAGCGACTTTGTTTTATACTATGTAAAGATATTATTTGAATATATTCTAATTATAATAAAACATACTATGGAAAAGGAGAATGTCAAAGTACCTAGTACAATTTAATAAATCCAAAATAAATTACAACTAAAATAGATATAACACATGTCAAAAAAAAAAGAAAATGTCAAAATCAAAATATTCTAATGCATTGCAAATGGTTACCTCACGATGTTGTCCTTCAAATTAAGATCCGCCCAATGAACTCGGACGCTCGTACATGGCACTTTCCTCAAAAGGCCATTCCAGACGATGCCCTACATTGTTAGACTCGCATAGTTCTTATAACACAATGTGTGGTCTTTAAAAGAGACCTTGATCTCTGAGTTTGTTTCGGCTTTTCTTCTCAGAGCTAGTCAGATAGGAAATGCAAGCGACATCTAAGGATTAAAAAAAAACATTACATTGATTTTTAATCTAGCCTAACGGTTAAACGCTTGCCTTCCATGCAGAAGCGTCTGAGTTCAATACCGGCCCGTACCTCTGACTTTCCGAATTCATGCGCGGATCAGAATTTGATTATCACTTACGTTAACGGCGAAGGAAAAACATCGTGAGAAAACCTGCACACTTAAGAGGGCTCCATAAAGTTCTCGATGGTGTTTGTAGTCTGCCAACCGGCACCAGGCCAGCGTGGTGGACTAAGGCCTAAACCCTTCTCATTCTGAGAGAGAGGCCCGTGCCCAGCAGTGGGACAGTAATTGGCTGATTATTTTTATGTTTGAGTATTAAAAGTGTCTGTAACAGATTTATTTACAGAAATAAATATTGTTTATCATTTATCATGCAAGTGTTGAGCCGTCAGGGTATCAGCAGTGATGGCTAGATTTATGTATTTAGTAAAGTATTATTTAAATTACCAAAGTTTAAAAACGACGTAAAAGTCATAGTATTTTGTTTTTTTGTTGACTTTGTGGCTATTCTTTGATTATATTATTTTATTTGAATTTGTTTATCTAACTAGCGGCCCGTCCCGGCTTCGCACGGGTGGACATTTTTCCAGTTTTTGCAACATTTTTCATTTATGCTCCGCTCCTATTGGTCGTAGTGTGATTTTATATAGCCTATAACCTTCCTCGATAAATGGACTATCCAATACAAAAAGATTTTTTCAATTTCAACCAGTAGATCCTGAGATTAGCGCGTTCAAACAAACAAACTCTTCAGCTTTATAATATTAGTATAGATTTGTACAATTTTTATTATTTTGTGTTATTCTGTACCCTTATTGTTTTGCTTTTCATTTTGATTCCCTTTCTATGATATTCGTATATTGTATTTCGATTAATTTTAATTTCTTCCTTATCAAGCTTGTTGTACCTACCTAGATAATAAGTGAATGATGTGATCGCCTATATTTGGAAGAGCACATTTGTATTATTCGTGTTCATTTTAACATGCATGTAATTATGTGGCCGCTGTTCGCGATCCAATAAATCTATACTAATATTGTAAAGCTGAAGAGTTTGTTTGTTGGAACGCGCTAATCTCAGGAACTACTGGTTGGAATTGAAAAAATATTTTTGTGTTGGATAGTCCATTTATCGAGGAAGGTTATAGGCTATCTAACACCACGCTACGACCAATAGGAGCGGAGCATAAATGAAAAATATTGCAAAAACGGGAAAAATGTCTACCCGTGCAATGCTGGGACGGGCCGCTAATAAATAAATAAAAAGAGACGTAAAAATTGATGAAAAAAATGCAAATTATAAGTTATGGGCGTCATAAATACTTAACAAACAAACCTGTACATTAATTAAGCAATAAAAATATTTTTACGCGTATTACCAAGTATTTGCTAAGAACGACTATTAGTAAAATTAGCAGCGCGTATTTATCATGTCATATTTTTAGATATAAAATTCAAAAAAAATCATGTTTCTTAGAAACTTTTTAACTTCCAAGATTCTTTATGCCTAAAGTAAACTTCAGGTCAATTTAATTGATTGGTAGTCTATTATTTATTTCGTAAAACAATTTCTCTGAATACGGTGGATATCAATCTCACGCGTTGCACCCTGTCGACCTATAGATGGCGGTGTTAATCAAACTTCCAAGGATGGTGGTGCTGTAATTGCTCTGAGGTGGCGCTTAAAACGACCTTAATAGACCATTTTTATTTATTATTCTATTTGGGCACTATTTTTTGATCTCAAATCCTTTGTCAAGACCGTAGTAGTTTCCGAGTTACAAAGTGGGGGACGCTGCCTTGACTTCAAGCGAGCGTCCCCACTAATAGCTGCTCATAACTCGAAAACTATTGAGCCACTAATTTATTGCAGCAGCGATAGCCTAGCGGTGTGACCGTCGGACTGCCAAGTCATAGGTCTCGAGTTCCAACCCAAGGCACGCACCTCTGACTTGTCGAATGCATGTGCGTAATGTGTAATAATCACTTGCTTAAAAACGGTGAAGGGAAACCTCGTGAGGAAACCGCCATGCCTGAGAGATATTTCTCAACGGCATGTGAAGTCAAGTCAGAGGCCCATGGGCGGCATAAATTCTAACACCAGGTTAGTCTCTAACCATACGAAAAGAAGACCATATAGCCACAATTTATATATCTATCTATATTATACACAAACCTAATAATATATTTACATAATTATACACCCAATTAAACATATCAAATAATTTATAATAATATTGAATTGCTGGAATTGCTACTGAGTCCCCCTTCCTCTATCCTAATTTTGCTGTGCCCGACAGGGTCCATATTGATCTTTTACTTTGTTATACCATCTATGTAATTCAGTATATGGAATGCAATAAAGAATTGAGTACTGAGTATTTATTGGATGTAAGTTAAATCCTAGAATCGTTGGCGGGGACGCTTCCTTGACGCCAACGCAGATTTCGCTGATTTCCCCCACAAAAAAAGGTTACACATTATTGGCCATTGTTATTAAGTATAGTTGAATGATAGGCGTTTGCCTATTGTAAAGGTTCTATAAATTCTCTACCTATACATGAATAAACATTCGTAAAATAATCGTATAGGTGTTAATTGCCTTTAATACTTAGACTTACGACATTGTGTTATAAGGGTAAACAGGGTCTGAGGTCACACCGTCAGCGATTTATCTACGGGAAAACTATGCAAAAGGTTGAATCGTTACTATTATAAATGTAAAAGTATCTGTCTGTCTGTTTGTTAGCTCATCACGTCTAAACTACTGAACCGATTTTGATGAAATTTGGTACGGTTATAGTCTGGAACCCGGAGAAGAACATAAATGTTACTTATAGGTATCTACAGCGTCCTTTTGTGTCCACAGCGACCGCAGAACAGTGCTACTGTCTGTGCCTCGGAACTTTATGTGATGTTTTTTAATTAGTAGTTCTGAGACAGCGACACGCCGGCTTACGCTGAAAACCAGCGCCGTGGTTCCGTGCCTTCGTGCACGGGCCACGGCATTATGCTTAGCGTCGGCCGTTTCGCGCGGTAGTGGCGCATAATATATTTCTGTGCCAGTTATTTTATTTTTATAAAAAGCTATGTTATGTGCGTCACTCTCACGTGAATAAACGGTTTTTCTTTCTTCTTCTTTCTAATAAAAACTGCTTTATTGGTCTAGTGACCGCAAGCGTGACTGCTGAGTATAGGATCCTGGGTTCGATCCCCAGGTCGGGCAAAGTGATATTGGGTTTTTCCATTAGGAATTTCTCAGTACCAGCCCGGAGTCTGGATTTGTGCTTGGTTAATGGCAATAGGCTCGCCCCCTAGGACTTAAACATAGCTGACGGAACGAGGGTGTTACTAAAACACCTCTGCTTAACCCTTCGGGGAATACAAAGCGTGATGTTATGTTATGTTATATCTAAAAGAACGCAGAATACGCGATAAATGGCATTCACGCGGGCAAAGCCGCGGGTGACCTCGAGTATACAGAATAAAAAACACTGAAGTATATTGCTACCTTCTCACTCATTTTGGTAAACATGTACCTAACATTTTTGCAGCATAACCGTAAATTATTTGCAGTAAGACGACAATCCTATCCAATAGCGTATCGCTAATCACTCTCAGTCGGACCAAGCCGTATCTACATTCATAATACTGCTGCACATATGCACTCTGATATACCCGGGTGACGCACAAAAGTGTCCGGTCAAGGTGTAGCCTTTGTTTCAATAAATATTAGCCGTTAGTGGAACGGAATATGCATAGACGAAAAGTAAATGTCTAAATTGTGAAATAATAAGTCGCTTTAAAAAATCCTATTGCCAATGTTCAAGACTGGTCGTGAATTGTTACCTATCCTTGAACTTTGAAATATGGCGGTTTCCCAACAGTGTAATATACGTGTCTGCCTCGTTGATCTAGTGGTGGCAAACGTGTCTGCTGATCGTGTGGTCCCGGGTTCGATCCCCAGGTCGAGCAAAAAGTTATTGGGTTTTTCCGTGTGGAATTCCTCAGTAGCAACGCGGGGTTTGGATTTGTGCCCGGTTGATGGCAATAGGATTGCCACCTATCACATGGGACTTAACTTGTTACTATACACCTCTGCCTTTCCCTTCGGGGAGTACAGGCGTGATGTTATGTTGTTGTATTGTATGTTGAGCTGATCGCAAAGTTGACTGTATGAGGATTTCCCCACGCCAAAAAAAAAAAAAAGGGACTTGGGTTCTGACACATCGTAAACTGATATAGAATCGTGAGCGTCTCTGTAGAGACTTGATGTCAGTGTTCTGTATAGCTCCTGTCCCTCTGTATTCCAAATACCAAGCTTGACTTTAACACCGTTTACGTCCATGATTTTACATTTGTAGTCAACTCCGATTGTAGCTGGGAATGAGGAATTCTAGTCTCCCGTTGTGAACGCTAGAAATATGCATGTTTGGGAATTCCAAACATCCGCAGGAAGCTTAATCTATAAGTCTGAACTGCCTTTGATAAACGACCGACAAACCGACAAACGATACCATCTTGTCATTATAAGAAGGTTACATAAACCGCCAAAACCACCACATTTGATTGGATTAACCAGGATTACCATAAAATGTCCATAAACCTGACAGGGTTTGAGTAATGAAGTGTTATCAGACCCATCTTAAAATAATATTGCTCTAAGATTTTCTTTGATAAGGTCATAAATTAGGCTCATTGATCAATTTATTTAAATTATATCTTTGTCATCATCGTTCTGGCGTTCTTCCGGGTTTTAGACAAGGTTTACTTTGCTATAAGGGTCAATCTTAATGAACTAATTAATAAGCTCAAGAAGTGTTCTTTGTCATGTCGGAAATTTGTGGTTCTACGGGACTGCTCTCTGCCCAGAAACTTGCCATGTTTTTTGGTAATCCTACTTACAAGATAAGTCGGAAAGGGAGTAGGACTAATTTGCAGACAATTCAAAATATCACTGATGACTCTTAAAATGTAAAATACATAGCTTATGATAAATAAATTTCAACGTATTTGTTATGAAATTATTGAACAACAATTCTCTAAAGCTTATCCCAATAAATAAAGGGTGTAATGAAATAAATACATATCAATTTTTTTATTTTTTGTAAAAGCATTGCCCACACTAGAATTTCTCCTGTGTCGTGCGTTTACAGACACAAATCTTCACATACACAAACACCCAGACCCGGAACAACTATCTGTAGGCCATACAAATATTTGATCCGTGTGGGAATCGAACCCACGACCCGTAGCGCAGTAGCCAATCACTCAGCCACTGCACCAAACGTGTTGTCAGAGAATTACAGTCATACAAACTTAACTCAGACCTTAACCTTTGAGGTAAGTTGCGTTGCCATCAGACCCGGGAAAGATCGCACAATTAGCGCAGTTATTTAGCCATGGGCTAAGATGTAAATTTGAAGCCAAATTATAGATGTATGTGATTGTTTAAGGCCAAAACTGTTGTAGCAATTATTTGGTCTATGGGTACATACATACATAAACTCACGCCTTTTTCCCATGGGGGTAGGCAGAAACTATAGAACGCCACATACTACGACTCTTACATACCCCTTTCGCTTCATCCACATTCATACATCTTGTCATACACGCACGCCGGTTGAGAGTACTACGCACCTGACCTTTGTGAAGAACATCACCAATAACATCGATGTATGTCCTTCTAGGACGTCCTCTACCGGCATTCCCATTAACATCCGCCTTATAAATTCCTTTTGTTAATTGCCGTTCATTCATTCTCTCAACATGGCCAAACCACCTAAGCATACTCCTTTCAATTTTTAGATTTTTCAATGTCTATGGATATGGGCGTTAATTATATTGCCAGAATAAAGTCTTGACCAAAAGACAAATGGAGCAACATGCCGCGGGACATCTACTTACCGTCGGAACAGAAAACATGAACTGTTTGCTGTTCCGATATGTCGTACTGTGGCTCGTTCACGATCACCCATACCGCGAAGTCTAACCGCACTCAATGCTCTCCTGGAAGCCAGACCGAATTTTGATGTGTTTGCTGATGAATGGAAGGTGATTTTATCGGAATGCCTGGAGTACTGCGAGAGGAATGTATCACGAACGTTTTGAATTCTCTTTTTAGTTATTTTATGTTATAAAAATAAATAAATACATTTATGACTGAATTGTGATCTGTTTGCGGATGAATGGAAGAATAAATTGTCAGGTGCATTGTGAGGGCTGTGTGAAAGAGGTGTCTCATATTGTTATATATTTATTTTTAATCATTATTTTTCGTTCCATTGTTTTGTATGCATCTTCTTCCATTCCTGTTCTTTTTTCTATCTTTAATTATTGTAATTGGTCTAAGACCGTTTTAATTAAAGTAAAATAAATAAATCTAAGTGAATGTACCGGGGACTAGGGATGGGACGTATTTACGCTACCAGGTTTTAAAACCAGGGCTTCACTTGAAAGTAGGGCGGCCTGGTACGGGCAGGAAATACTTGCAAGTGTGAAAGTATTTGCTAGACAGGCGCGGTACAGGTGGAACACACCAGAATTAAAAATACTTGCATAGGAAATCGTCCCATGTCGTCCTATAAATAAGGAGCACAATTGTAATTAGCAAAAAAATACTCTGAACTTCCAAGTATCTTTTTCGCAAATACGATTGTGCTCCTTATTTATATGCGAACACGGATCATTTTCCTATGCAAGTATTTTCGACTCTGGAAGCCGAGGGCGCGGGGCTCGCAGCGACGGCGGGGCGCGGGCAGGCGCTGGTTGCAGTATGATACGAACTAGATCTAATTACTTACTGGCAAATACTTACAAGTATTTCCAACCCTGGTTTTCGACCCTAGTATTTTTACATTTTCGTACTTGGAAGCCCCTGGTATTGAATTTCGCAAGTATATCTCATCCCTACCGGGGACAATGTCGCGGAACAATTCGCTCGCACACACCTGCGCCCGCTCTCAAAGCGACGGCTTGCAACATGTCCCGCGTCACATAATAATACCGCACAATGTTGAGGGGTAGTGTGCAATGTTGCAGCGTCACGTAGACTCAATGTTGGTTGGCATGTTGGGGAACATTTGTCTTTTAGTGAAACGAAGGGTTAAAACAGCGTGTGCCTTTAAAAATAAAATAAAAATGTATAGCAGTGATAGCCTAGTGGTGTGACCTTCGGCCTGCCAAGTCATAGTTTCGAGTTCGAACCCAAGGCACGCACCTCTGACTTTTCGGATTCATGTGCGTATTATATAATTATCACTTGCTTAAAAACGGTGAAGGAACACATCGTGAGGAAACCCGCATGCCTGAGAGATTTATCTGGACGGCATGTAAAGCCAATTCAGATACATGGGTATCTGAATTGGTGGCATAAACTCTTACCTTAGGTTAGAATAGAATATAATAGAATATACTTTATTGTACACCAAAATTGTAACACAGCTCTTATACAATAACAAACATTAAAGGGTACAATGGCGGTCTTATCGCTGATAGCGATATCTACCAGACAACCTTTGGATGAACAGGAAGTCAATGAATAAGATAGAGGGGGTAGTCCATGGTGTACTGCTGCAAAATATATACTACACACCATACATAGACATAATACTTACATATATATATATAAATATTGTAATATATATATATGATATATAATTATGTGATAGGGAAAACAAGGTAGATTGATGATGAGGTACTAATTTATGAGGAATTAGAAACGTGTTGAGAAAAGAAATGATCTTTAACTATTTTTTTAAAAGAATCCAGTGACTGAGCTTGTCTTACTGACATCGGCAACGCATTCCACAAGCGTACAGCTTGGACTGTGAACGATTTGTCATAGAATTTGGTAGAATGCGAGGGCATCGAAAGTCTCAGATTTTCCGATGATCTTAAGTCTCTAGTATGAGTGTCATGAAGGAACTAACCACACGAAAAGAAAAAGAAGCCTTTAAAAATTAGAAATTCATTCTGTTGGCTTATGGTGACTCGTCAGCTAACTCCTGAAAGCTGCCAATACATAGAAAGAAAGAAAGAAGAAAGAAAGAAAAGTTATTAATTCGCGCCAACATGACGCACAAAATAAAATAAAAGTAACAAAACTGAATAGAGGCTTGGGGAAAAATATGCGTCACATCCGCGCAAAACGGCCATCGCTCAGCATAATGCTGTGTCTCACGTGCGAGACAGAGCCACAGCGCTGGTTTTCAGCGACAGCCGGCGTTGACATGATGACGTCCACCGATGCAGCAAGTAAAAGGATATAAATAAACGAAATATATGAAAATAGATAAAATACGCATTTTATATATAATATTTAAATATAGCAACATTTCGTGGCGTCAACATCGTCGCTCACACAGACTTTCGTTATCTGTGCGTGCAGCTGTCAATTATGGACTAATGACATGCAGACGGGGTAAACTTTATTCTTAAGTTCTCCCTATTCCCGGCCTTCATACACATCTACACAACATAACACCACGCCTGTATTCTCCGAAGGGTTTGGGCGGGGCTGTATCGTAAAACCCTCATTTCGCCGTTATGTTTAAGTCCCATGTAATAGGGGGCGAGCCTATTGCCATCAACCGGGCACAATTCCAAACTCTGGGCTGCTACCAAGGAATTCCACACGGAAAAACCCAATAACACTATGCCCGACCTGGGGATCGGAGCCAGGACCTCTCGATCAGCAGTCGCGCTTGCCACCACTTGACCAGCGAGGCAGTTACGACATCATACGACAGACGCAACTAATATACCGTAATTATACAAGGTTAGTCGGAAACGGGGTAAGAAGCCAAAGGGGTATTAAAGTACCCATAATAATATATAGGTTTAATACGTATTTTTATTGTAATATATACAAGGTTAGTCGGTAAGGGGGTACTAAGCCGCAGACCACTTAATGTATCACTGATGATTGATCTAAAGAAAGTGTTAAAATTTAATAATTCGATGAATTTTTTTCCATCAAAAAATATTTTTATTTTATTTTTTTCAAAAATTCTTCATCCCTGCTTTTGTTATGAATTCAGAAAATGGAGTTTCTAATCCGTGACCCCAAATATGACCTAAGTAGTAAACCCAGCTGATCATAGCTATGGACAGATAGATTTTAGCATGTTTTTTATGGAATCTTTGAAAAGCTATTTCTCTTAAATTATCAAGTTTTGGGGAAAGTTGTAGAACAAAAGTTATCCCTTGTTATAGGTACTTTAACACCCTTTCGGCTTAGTACCCCCTTTCCGAATAACCTTGTAGATATATATAAAGTATATATTTTGTTAGTACTTATGTATTATTTTGTTTTCAATATTTTTTATTTACCTTTTCAATATTTGTTTTTAATTCTTTTTTTGTACCTTTTTCGAAGTGCTTAGTTTTTGGCCCAAAGGTTGACTGGTAGAGAATGCCATTGGCATTAAGTCCACCTTATGTACCACCAATTGTACATGAAGTTTAAATAAATAACGGATGACTTTTGTTCTACAACTTTCCCCAAAAATCTATCTATCATAAATTCTATCTATCATAAGTTATGATCTGTTGTGTTTACATTTTAGGTCATATTTGGAGTCACGGATTAGAAGCTCCATTTTCTGAATTCGTAACTAAAGCAGGGATGTAGGATTTTTGAAAAAACTAAAATTGATATCATTTTACATAGAAATACAAATCATCAAATTTTGAAATTTTAAGATTTGCTATAAAACAATCATTAGGTAGCCCACATTAAGTGGCCCGCGGCTTAGTACCCCCTTTCCGACTAACCTTGTATAAACCCAAAACAAATTATTGAAGTTCTCAATGTTTATTCTTCAAATCAAAACAAATCACTGATTCAGAAGCCATTAGCATATTTTCGCGAATAATAAATAACTAAAGACACGCCTTTAATTAAAATGCCCAAATCTGTAGTGCGACGTATGTTGTAAGCACATTTTCTCCTTACGTGCGTCAAGAACTTTTCGGTTGAATAACTAGGATGACGTCATTGGTAAACGGTTGCTACGACGTGCCGGTTTAGAAGTTATTAAGGGGGACTTCATATTAGGTAGGTGTCGGGTTTCAACAACGGTTATTGTGCCGGAGATAGGGATGCCAGGCCGAAAAATAGAAAAGCCGGACATAGATTCATATTTAGCCGGACATTTTGCCCAGAAAGCCTGACACACTGGATTTTAAAAACATTTTAACAAAAATAAAACCGACTTCAAAAAAACGATAAAAAGTATAAAATAATTACCATATTATAAAATTAACAGTTTTAGAAGTCGGTGCTAATCCACGCTGAACCAAATTGAAGGCACCGACTTCTGAAACTGTTAATTTTATAATATGGTAATTATTTTATTCTTTTCATCGTCTTTTTGAAGTCGGTTTTATTTTTGTTAAAATGTTTTTTATTTTTTTCGTTTTAGTGGCCTTAATTATAAAATATGGTTGGACCTACTAAAGACGCTGCTCGTAACACAATCACATCATCACATTATGCGTACTGTTCGTCATTGAGGAGTTCTATTGTCTATCTCCGAAGTTCTTCATCAGATCTTCACCAAATTTAAACGGGACCAATGTGGAAGTATATCCTTTCAAATAAAAAAAAAAATATCTAAATCGGTTTATAAATGGCGGAGTTATGAGGTAACAAACATTAAAAAAAAAGATACAGACGAATTGAGAACCTCCTCCTTTTTTGGAAGTCGGTCAAAAAGAAAAAAGTTTGATGCGCGATTCATGCGTGTCCGCGTGAGTCGCTTGCGCGGTTTCGTTCTCATCTTTTGGCGGGGCGAGATTGACCAAAAGCCTAACAAAAGCCGGACAGGTCGGACGTGTATATATTTGGCCGAACACGACTGTAAAAAGCCGGACATGTCCGACTAAGGGCGGACACCTGGCAACTCTAGCCGGAGAACTTGTTTTGTACTGAACGAAAATGTTTTAATATTTCAAATTTGTCAATAGGACTTTAGATTATCGGTATACTTGCTGAACCATCTAAGCTTTGACAATTATTATAGATTTACCATTAATAAGTACTATGGTAATTAAAATAACTAATTAATAACAAGAGGGATCGACACGTTCATTCTGCCTAGCTTTTTCCCAGTTGTGTTGGGGTCGGCTTCCAGCCGAACCAGGTGCGGCTGAATATCAGTATTTTACACGGAGTGACAGCCATCAGACCTCCGCAACCCAGTTATTGGGCAATGCCGATATCTTAAAGTTAGACCAGTTGTCAGACTATTGGGCTTCTGACTACCCGTAATGACTGTCATAGGTATTCGTGTGACACTTGGAACCGACGGTTTAACGTGCTCTCCGAAACACGGAGGGTCCTCAATGTGTAACGAACGGCCACCCATCAACGGACTAACCGCGAAAGAGATTATTTCCGAATTCACTATATTCCTAGGGCAGAATCATCACCCACGTTTAGCAAACCGGTTTAGTGTCTTAATATCTATTTCTTATTTTTTTCGTTGGAAAGTCTTCATGGATGTCCCTCGCCCGTGGAAGACGAGGGGGTCTGCCGAACACTTACCGGCTAAAAACCAACGGTGTCCCTCCTTTTGACCAAAGGCCGGGGTCACGGGATTCGCTATTGCATGCACTGCGACCTCGGCGGGTCTCGATCCACCAGCTTTTTCTGGTGGACCTCTCCAGTGGTGGGGCGATTGCTCCCCTGTCCCACTTCCTTCTGAGAGGCGCGCGCGGAACAAGGCGCGCCATCCTCCCTGGGCCTGTTACTAGTCTGGCGACGGGTCCCCTAGTGTCTTAATATCTGTTTAATATTATAAGCACCTTTCGTAACGTTTCCGAACCGGATCCGGTTTTCAGATTAAGTGTAAACACACCTCTAGTAATTTTACTATACTGGAATTATAAATCATTTTTTTTTATTTATTAATCTTGTTCTTGTGATGAATGACTGATAATATCATGACAAGGTCGTGTGCGATTCGTCATCGCGAGAAATGTGTTCAGTACCTACCTATAAATATAGTCATATGGGCTCTTAATAAAATGTAGGTATATTAATTACTGATAGTGATGTTGAAGAGAATTTAGCACTAACACATAACATCACGCCTATATTCCCTGAAGGGTTGGGCAGAAGTGAATAGTAACACCGTCATTTCGCCATAGGGGGCGGGCCTATTGCCATCAACCGGGCACAAATCCAAACTGAAGGCTGAGGAATTCCACACGGAAAATACCAATAACTCTTTGTCCGACCTGGGGATCGAACCCAAGACCTCACGATCAGCAGTCGCGCTTGCCACCACTAGACCAGTTAGAAGCAGTTTAGATTTTCGCCTTGCAAGTTACACTTTCATGGTAAGTAGGTACGTGGTTAGTGTTTTTTGTTTTATTACAATACTAGCGACCCGCCCCGGCTTCGCACGAGTGCAATGTAGATACTAATGTGGGGCATATAAACCTTCCTTTTGAATCACTCTATCTGTTGCTGAAAACTGCATTATAATTCATTGCGTAGTTTAAAATATCTAAGCGTACAAACAGCGGAAGTGACTTTGTTTTATACTATCTATACTAATATTATAAAGCTGAAGAGTTTGTTTGTTTGAACGCGCTAATCTTAGGAACTACTGGTTGGAATTGAAAAATATTTTTTGTGTTGGATTTACCATTTATCGAGGAAAGTTGTAGGCTATATAACATCACGCTACGACGAATAGGAGCGGAGCATAAATGAAAAATGTTGCAAAAACGGGGAAAATGTCCACCCGTGCGAAGCCGGGACGGGCCGCTAGTAGTAAAGATAAAGAAGACGTCAATTACGAATTAATTGACATCCAGCTATTTGTAATGAGTGTTTAAGAAGCCATTGTTTTTATTTACTACCTACTAAAACTATTCGCTAATTCACCATGACATTGCATAACATCTCACCTGTCTAACGTGTATTTTTGTTTCAACTTAGACAAAGGTGAATGACATTTAAATACATATATATAGTCAGACATTGAATTGTTTAATAAGATATTCTTAGAATATCTTAGGTATTTATCGGTAATGTATCTGTTATATGCCATTACGGTACTGAAAAAAATTACAATAGCTACCTATTTTTGTTGTTGTGTGAAATAAATTTAAATATTATGACGTTCGTTCGTCCTAGTCGCATGTCTCTAAATAGTAAGACAATATTTTAAAATTTTGCATTTGAGTTTTCGAATTCATGTCCAGATCATCTGACTATCACTTGCGTTAACAGTGAACGCGCGGATCATATTATTTGCGAGGTTAAAACAACCTTGCCGTGATCAGTCCATGGTCCATTCGTTACACATCGAGACCTCTCCGTGCCCCGTCAGTCCCGGGTGTCATACGAATACCTATGACAGTCGTTACGGGTAGTCAGAAGCCCGAAAGACCGTCAACTGGTCTAACTTTAGAATTTCGGTATTGCCCAGTATCTAAGTGGGTTGCGGAGTTCTGATGGCAGTCGCTCCATGTAAAATACTGGTATTCAGCTGCATCTGGTTAGACTGAACATAATTGGGAAAAAGCTAGACGAAACGAACTTGCGTTAACGGTGAAGGAAAGCATTGTGAGGAAACCTGCACACTTGAGAGGGGTTAAAAAAAGTTCTTGATTGTGTGTGTAGTCTGCCAACCCACACCAGGCCAGCGTTGTGGACTAAGGCCTGAACCCTTCTCATTCTTAGAAGAGACCCGTGCCCAGCAGTGGGACAGTAAAATATGTTGTCATACAAATTTACAATAACAACATTTAGTGTTAATTCCGCCAAACATTTGATCAAGCCCGAATGCAGTATGCAGCACCGCCCTCCCGCCCGCAAATACAAGGTTAGTCGGAAAGGGGGTAGGTACTAAGTCGCGGGCCACGTAAAGTATCACTGATGACTATTTAAAAGCAAGTGTTAAAATTTCAATATTCGATAATTTTTATTTGCATGCAAAAATATATTTATTTCAGTTTTTTCAAATAAAAAACATACCTGCTATAGTTATGAATTCAGAAAATTAATTTTCTAATCCATCACCCCAAATATGGCCTAAATTGTAAAAACAGCTGATCATAGCTATGGACTCAGATTTTAGTATATTTTTTACGAAATCTTTGAAAAGCTATTTCTCTTAAACTATCGAGTTTTGGGGAAAGTTGTAGAATAAAAGTTATCCCTTATTATGGGTACTTTAACACCCTTTCGGCTTAGTACCCCCTTTCCGACTAACCTTGTATATGCGAATGCAGAAGGTGCGATTAATAATATGCAACACACAAATAAATCAAACCGATACCAATGTGTATATTGTTATGTAATGTTGTTAAAAGACCAGTAGCGTGAATTTACTATTTTTAGATTATATTGCGGTACTCTAAAACTGGACAATAATATTTAAATGACTAGAAAAAAATAGCGGTTTCTAAGAATGTTTCACTAGTTTATTTATTTTGAAACGGTGTTGGTACCTATATCTGTCTATGCCCTTGTTTGGTTCACGAGGACATCGATAAATATTTAATGATCACGTAATGGTATGATTAATCGTATTGACAAGATAGTGATTAGATTACCGAACGAAATTATATGTCCTCTATATGTTTTTTACTTGGATTCGTATGTTTCATCTGTGCTTAAAAAAAGGTGTGAATAGGGATAAAAGTGTAAAGTTGTTATGATTTTATTCAGAACTAGCTGCCCGGACAAACTTCGTTCTGTCAAAAGTTATTGGCCTGTAGTGGGAAAAGAAAGTGTTGTTTTTACTATTTTCCACGCAATTTTTATGTTTTTGCTCTCCATAAGAACCTTCCTTGTGCCTTAAGGAATATATAAAAAAAAAATTGCTGAGTTGGTCGAGCCGTTCTCAAGTTTTGCGCTTAGCAACATATTTGGCGATTCGTTTTTATTTTTTAGATAGATTGTTTCAATTAAAGGTACCTACCTAACCATGAGAAATGTATTTTTTACTGATAACAGGATAAAAAATACATAACGATACACTAATATAGTAACGATCGGACTATGTAGTTGCTGGGAGGCTACTGCTCGAGTGGTAGAGCTCTTCTCTGGTTTCTCTGGTCGCACTACGTTGTTTACAATTACATTGTAATGGTATATCGTTAATATTGTGTGTCCCCTACAAATGCTTCTAAATATTACATAATCATGTAAAATTCATTTTGTATTTCTGTATTTATAATTAAAAAAAAGAACTTGCAAGAGGAACATCGATACAAAATGACAAGTTGTTGACGAACTGAGCTATTGCTATAAATATAATATCAGGCGCACGCAAGTCAATAACACAACAGAGACCATTTGCTATTAGAAAATAGTTAGGCGTTTCGGTACGATCCAGTTCATGGTGATGATAAAAGTAAAGACGGTACATACCTGTGTTAAAATCTTTGCTATCCTTTAATATACATCCCAGAATCTAAAGACCACAGATTATGGTTGTGATGTCCGAAAGTTAAATGCTAAATCCACTAGCAAGTTTGTGCAAGTTACTGAAGGAAGTGTTTGCGTAATTGTAAGATTTGTTCAAACAGCCAACTTGCTGCAAATCAAGGAAATCGGTAAAACTTTCAGAAGTCGTTTTGCAGCGGCAGTATCCACAGTCGAGTCGCTTGCAGAAGTAAACTTGCACAAATTAACTTGCCAGTAGAATCAACGCTTTAGAATAGTTTTCAGTCTTCTAGACTGCACTGCTCATAATTTATTCTTTTGACAACTGGGATCGACACGGCGAAGGATTTTTATAAGCAGAAATAATGTTTTAATCTTATTTTAATACCGAACACCAATAAAATTATGTCAGCTTAAAAAAACCCTCTGCCACTTTCCAATACATGGTAGAACCAAGACATTTTCCTTAACAAATGGTTATCCAAAGAATATATCATGACTGAATTTCATCAAGTTTCGGCAATAAGATTGACAAGCATATCATTTTGGGGCCCAGTGCATAATATCAGCAAGCACATTGGTCACCCGCGCGACGGCGCAACGAGTATTCCCAAGGAGGGTTGATTTCAGGCAGGCGGCCGGTCATACAACAATAAACCAAAACCTCGAACACAATGGATTTATGAAATACATGTTGTACCGACCTCACCTAGTGTGGGATAAGGGCAGGAAGAAGAAGAAGAAGAAGATATATCATGACTGAAAAGCCTGATTTGTAACTATGTAACCGAAGAAGAAATACACCATTGACATTTTTTTATTAATTCCAAATCTGCTATAGAAACAGCATAACAACCTACATTCACAATAAAACACACGCAGTGTTTACAAATTATTCTTGCATATTTATTAAACACGGCCGGGAAATAAAAGCAGTGGCCTTATTTAGATGACCCATCGCCCTATTACAAAATATATTTACATCACAATACAATGGTAGTCAGTCTAGATACGGAAAAATATGTTATCTAAGTCCGTTGACTCCACAGTTGAGTTATTCTTCTTCTTTTCGTGTGGTTAGTGACTAACCTGATGTCAGAGTTTATGCCGCCCATGGGCCTCTTACTTGGCTTCACATGCCGTCGAGAAATACCTGTCAGGCCTGCCAGTTTCCTCACGATGTTTTCCTTCACCGTTTTTAAGCAAGTGATTAATATACAATATGCACATGAATCCGAAAAGTCAGTGGTCTTGGGTTCGAACTCGAGACCTATGACTTGGCAATCCGACGGCCACACCACTAGGCTATCACTGATAGTAGTTGAATTGATAAGCTTAATGATAATTAATTTGAGTAATTACCAGAAGAGATCATCTTCTCTACTCGAACTTTTGAAAGAAAGAAAGTGTATTTATTTGCACACAGACCACCGCAACCCAGTTACTGGGTAATGGCGATATCCTAAGGTTAGACCGGTTTTCACTTTCTAGCTTCTGTCATCCCGTAACGACTGTCATAGGTATTCGTATGACACCCTGGACCGACTGTTTACGTATTCTCCGAGGCACAGTGGGGTCTCAATGTGTAACGAACGGTCACCCATCCACGGGCTGACCGTGGCAAGCGCAACTTAACCTTGCAAATCGCATGAAATTATTCACGAGGCCATAATCTAATCAATAGTCTAATCTACAATATTGTCATTAATTTCAACAAGAATATAAATAACTGTATCACACGTGCTATTAAGTTCAGAACCTTGCAATGCTTGTTAAAATAAATACACATACATACATAAACTCACGCCTTTTTCCCATGGGGGTAGGCAGAAACTATAGAACGCCACATGCTACGACCCTTACATACCCCTTTCGCTTCATCCACATTCATACATCTTGTCATACACGCACGCCGGTTGAGAGTACTACGCACCTGACCTTTGTGAAGAACATCACCAATAACATCGATGTATGTCCTTCTAGGACGTCCTCTACCGGCGTTCCCATTGACATCCGCCTTATAAATTCCTTTTGTTAATCGCCGTTCACTCATTCTCTCAACATGACGAAACCACCTAAGCATACTCCTTTCAATTTTTGTCACTACATCATCTTTTAAACCGCAACTTTGTCTAATCTCTTCATTTCTCAATCTATCATTCAAAGTTACACCGCACATTCTTCGCAAAGAACGCATTTCAACGGCATTTATTCTACTTTCATGCCTCTTCTGCCACGACCAACATTCACTTCCATACATAAGCGTAGGTACCAGCACACCATTATGGACAGCCAGTCGTGCCTTTTTGGACATCGACTGGCTAGCCACAACCGCTTGCATAGCACCATTTACTTTATTTCCCGCATTTGCTCTCCTTTCCACATCTTCGTCAATCTTACCATCTCTTGTAAACATGCTTCCCAAATAAACAAACTCATTCACCTGTTCAATACTTTCATCTCCTATCTTTACTTTACACTCAGATACATCTGCATCTCTTTCAAAAACCATTACTTTCGTCTTGCTTACATTAATTTTCATTCCTTTCATATTATATGCTCCATTCATCATAGTTACCATGTCTTGCAACTCTTCCGCCGACGATGTAAGCAAAACTTGATCATCTGCGTAGAGAAGACATTTGACAGGCAACTCATTCATTTTCAATCCACACTCACTCCCTTTTAAATCTGTCAAAAAACTATCCATGTATAGGTTGAACAGCCATGGAGACGCTACACAACCCTGTCTAACACCTCTGGAGATGCCAAACCAGTCTGTGAACGCCCCATTTATCCTAATACAAGCACTGGAATCCCTGTACAGCGATTTCAGTGCCCGTATCAAGCGCCAGTCCACCCCGTACAAAGATAGTGTCGACCACAATTCTTCTCTCCACACACTATCATAGGCCTTTTCCAAATCAATGAAAGCGCAGTACACTTTCTTGTGCTTTGCCAGATGTTTTTCGGCTATGCACCTCAAGGTTAGTCCGAAAGAGGGTACTAAGCCTAAAGGGTGTTAAAGTACCCATAACAATGGATAACTTTTGTTCTACAACTTTCCCCAAAAATCAATAGTTCAAGAGAAATACTTAGCTGTTCAAAGATTTCATAAAAAATACGCTAAATTCTATCTATCCTCAGCTATGATCAGACGTGTTTACATTTTACGTCATATTTGGGGACACGGATTAGAAACTCCATTTTATGAATTCATAACTAAAGCAGGGATGAAGAATTTTTGATAAAACAAATAAAAATGTTTTCATGAAAATATTTTTTATCGAATTTTTATATTGTAATGCTTTCTTTAAAACAATCATCGGTGATACATTAAGTGGCCCGCGGCTTAGTACCCCCTTTCCGACTAACCTTGTATAATTATCTGTACGTGTGTTTGGCACCTAACTCCTCCTAAACGGCTGGACCGATTTGGATTAAATTGTGTGTATATTTCAATTGGTTCCTGGATGGTATGAAAATACAATTGGATTTGGTAGGTGGAGCTGCTGCCGATATGTCACCAAGATTCGTTAAAAGTAATTATGGAATCGTAAAATAAAAAAATCATAATGTTAAATTTAATATATCATATTTAATGTGGCGCTACTTTTCCGGGCAGGACGACGTCTGGCGGGTCCGCTAGTGGTAGATATAATTAAGGCTTAAGCCACACAGGTAAATGCTTAGTATGGTCCTTAGAGCTACGCTGCATGCTAAGTGACATACCTAACGAACTGCCTCGTTGGTCTAGTGGTGGCAAGCGCGACTACTGATCGTGAAGTCCTGAGTTCAATCCCCAGGTAGGGCAAAGCGTAATTGGGTTTTCCTCAGTAGCAGCCCAGAGTTTGGATTTGTGCTCTGTTGATGGCAATTGGCTCGCCCCTATCACATGGGACTTAAACATAACGGCGAAATGAGGGTGTTACTATACACCTCTACCCAAGTCTTCGGGGAATATAGGCGTGATGTTATGTTATGCTTTTAAGTCTAGTTTCAGAACGACAAAGTTATTTTACGTTTACTGTACTAACGTCATGGCCACAGTCACGCCGACGCTTGGCGCTGCGCTGCATTAGGCACATAGCGTAAGTGAACAAGCGCATAGCAGGCTTTGCATCATTACCACGCTTTCATAAACATCTCTTTGTTATAAGAGTCACAGACAGCCCTCTATGTAGAGCCTTCATGCTAGAGGAGGAAACAGCGGCCCACGTGCTACTGAACTGCACTGAGGTCGCCATATACCTACCTACAGGGCTAAGTACCTGAATATTTTATAGTAGTGATAGCCTAGTGGTATGACCATCGGAATGCCAAGTCATAGGTCTCGAGTTCGAACCCAAGGCACGCACCTCTGACTTTTCGGATTCATGTGCGTATTGTATAATTATCACTTGCTTAAAAACGGTGAAGAAAACATTGTGAGGAAACCGGCATGCCTGAGAGATATTTCTCGACAGCATGTGAAGCCAAGTCAGGGGCCCATGAGCGGCATGTACTCTGACACCAGGTTAGTCACTAACCACACGAAATGAAGAAGACCTGAGTATACTACGAGAGATCGTCAGCAATATTAAAAATTTGCTGTCCATTCGTGAGGAGCTAGGTTGTCAAAATCAAAGTATTTATTTCAATGAGGCACATAAAAGGCACTTTTGAACGTTAAAATTTACAAAAAAAAAAATATAATTGATTCTAGTCGCCCCTTCCAAAAGGTAATTTCGTATGGGGAAGAATAGATATGGGAATTTGGTTTTTTTTTTTTTTTCATTTGGAATGGTTTTGCTCTTGACTCTAGTCTAGGTCAGAGGAGACAGAGACAAAGAAACTCCACCGTTACTCTTTTAAAATGTCTTACAATAGGTATATTATACAATAGGTGATAGGTATATTAATTATATGTGAAGACGATGCAACCAAAATAAAATTACTATACCACAATAGGTATGGTTGGATCCATTAATCATTGATTCCCATCCGCACGCAAAATATGCGCTTGACGTGGAGTTAGGGAAACCAACCTCTTTAACCAAAACCTAAACCTAGTTCGCCACACTACGCGCTTCAAGTCACGCGTGGTACTAAGCGACGCTTCTGCCTTGGCTTGGACCTTAGTATTTGGGTCAAGAAACGGTACAAGGCCTTAGTATTAATTGTGCAGTAAGATGGCCTTAAGATCACCGCGAAGGAAAATTGTATACCTATTGTAATGTTTTCCTTAATATATTTTTTTAAGTCAACATTGACTACTACCGCGCTTGGTGGTAGGATCTATACGATCCGCCTGGCTAGCTACCACCCTCACATTAAAGCCCATTAAGCAGTTTACTGTGTTATATTCGAATGTAACAGATTTATTTATGTTTCAACTATTTTTGGACCTCTTTTTTGTAGACTGTTCGTCGATTTCACCATGAATGTCATGGCTGCTATCATTTATACTTGCTTCTCCGTATTTTTGGTGAGTTTCATTTGAATAATAAGATGAATTTTTACCCCGTATGGGGACGGGTTAGAATATAAAACTTCCTCACCGCACGCTGGGAATAGACGCGTGTTGTAAGATTCAACAAAACCCAGCACGCTTGGTAGTATCTGTACGGCCCGCCTGGCTACCACCCTCACATTAATGTCCGGCCAAGCAGTTTACTATGTTCCGTCGTGTGTATGTGAGAGCCAGAGGGGTATAGGGGAATCCCTCTAATCTTCCATGGATTCATGTGCTCCATTCTTAAACCTTGTCTGCGCTTACCATCAGGTGAGACAAAGGTGAAACGAGAAGAAGATAAGAAAAAAAATGCGGTCTAACGCGCCCGTCAAATTTTTTAACAGGAAACCCATGGCTTTCCCTTTTTTGGAAGGCGGACAGTTATGTCAGATTCTTGCTGACATATTGCTCCGGCGACCTATGGCCAGGGTCTCAGAATTTGCTATTGCATCCACCACAACCTCATATAAAAAGACCCTAGGAGATATTTAATTAAGGTAATTTTATTAATTTACTAGCTTCTCGGACAGACTTCGTTCCGTCAAAAGTTATTGGCCTGTAGTGGGAAAAGAAAAGTGTTGTTTTTACTATTTTCCACGCAATTTTGATGTTTTTTCTCTCCATAAGAACCTTCCTTGTGCCTTAAGGAATATATTAAAAAAAAAAAAAGCCGAATTGGTCGAGCCGTTCTCAAGTTTTGCGCTTAGCAACACATTTGGCGATTCATTTTTATTTATATAGAAGATTATTCTAGCGATCCACCCTGGCTACGCACGGCTGCAATGTAGATACAAATGTGGGGCATCTAAACCTTCCTCTTGAATCACTTTATCTATTGCTGAAAACTGCATTGCGTAGTTTAAAAGATCTAAGCGTACAGACAGTGGG
The DNA here is from genome assembly GCA_910594945.2 of Amphipyra berbera. Lineage (NCBI taxonomy): Eukaryota > Metazoa > Arthropoda > Insecta > Lepidoptera > Noctuidae > Amphipyra > Amphipyra berbera. The sequence continues at coordinate 13,201,689 of OU343128.1, read as the reverse complement.
AGCGACTTTGTTTTATACTATGTAATAATAAAGATATTCTTTAAACATAACATGTTACTTACAAAGGTAAAAGAAAATAATTGCTGTTAGTAGCTAGTTATAAATATTTAATTATATGCGTGCCTAGATATCAACTGCGATACGATTTGCGAGATCAAGCTGCGCTTGGGATGGGTGACCGTTCGTTACACATTGAGACACCTCCGTGCCTCGAAGAACACGTTTAACCGTCGGTCCCGGGTGTCATACGAATATCTATGACAGTCGTTTCAGAAGACCGAAAGTCTGACGACCATTCTAACTTTAGTTAGGATATCGGCATTGCCCAGTAGTTGCAGATGTCGGATGACAGTCGCTCCGTGTAAAATACTGGTATTCAGCCGCATCTGGTTAGATTGGAAGCTGACTCTAACATAGTTGGGAAAGGGCTAGGCAGAACAGATACTACTGACATTAACTTTATAGAATTCCTTAGTACCTTCTATGATACACAGGGAAAAACTGCAAACTGAGATTAACCACAGTAACCCCTAGCACGAGTTTTTACGTAATCACGCAGTTAACTACCTCGTTGGTCTACTGGTGGCCACTGCGACTGCTGATTGTGAGGTCCTGGGTTCGATTCCCAGGTAGCGCAAAGTGTTATTAGGTTTTTCCGTGTGAAATTCCTCAGTAGCAGCCCGGAGTTTAGATTTGTGACCTATTGATGGCAATATGCTCGCCCCCTATAATTGAGGGTGTTACTATACACCTCTGCCCAACCCTTCGGGGAATACAGGCGTGATTTTATGTAGTTATTCGTTTCGTTATCGATAAATTTTATATGGGAATTTTAATAGCGCGTCGTGTGCGCATTTGGAACTAAATAACTCCCATACAAAATTTGTTGATAACGATACGAATAAATGAACTTCACGATATCGCAAAATCTTGTGATTCAAGTCGTCACCTACATAGAAAAATTAATGATAACTAACATAACATCACGCGTGTATTCCCCGAAGGGTTGGGCAGAGGTGTATAGTAACACCGTCATTTCGCCGTTATGTTTAAGTCCCAATTAATAGGGGGCGAGCTTATCGCCATCAAACGGGAACAAATCCAAACTCCGGGTTACTACTGAATAACACTTTACCACCTGGAGATCGAACTCAGGACCTCACGATCAGCAGTCATGCTTGTCACCACTAGACCAAAGAAGCAGTCTGAAACTCTGAACTAACTAGAAACTTCTAAATTAGGAACGTAGCCCATCTTTAAATAAAACCCAACACTAGATATATTCTAGGTGGAGGGGCTCGTGGTTAATTACCAACCGCGCGGATCATACGATTTGCGAGGTTAAGCTGCGCTTACCGAGGTCAGTCCATGGATGGGTGACCGTTCTTTACACATCGAGACCCTTCCGTGCCTCGGAGAGCACGTTAAACAATCGGTCCCGGGTGTCATACGAATACCTATGGCAGTCGTTACGGAAAGTCGGAAGTTCGAAAGTCTGACAACTGGTTCTAACCTTAAGATGTTAGCATTACCCAGGAACTGGGTTGTGGAGGTCTGATGACCGTCGTTCCGTGTGAAATACTGGTATTCAGCCGCATCTGGTTAGACTGGAAGCTGACGCCAACATAGTTGTGAAAAAGCTAGGCAGAACTAGATATATTCTAGGTAATTTTTCTGTGAACCAATTCCCGGTACATAAATTAATTATGAGGTAAAAATAATACACACACGCAGACTATTCTTGCATGTACACAGTTCGCGGGCGGTGTCTGTATCTGCCGACTCTGCCGTGAAAAAGTCAAGGATGGCCAACGTTGGCAAAAAAGAAGCTACGGTGTGCCAACTTATAAAAACATTTGATCACCATCCTCCAACTCACATATGAACATTATCGTAAGGAGATAAAGTTTAAATTGGAATAAGAATCATTTTATCAACGGCAAATCGATTGGTCATAACAATTATAAAATGACAACAAACTAGTAGCGCGCGCGACGCGACCGACTGAACACGAGTGTTCTGTTATTTTAATTAATAAAAAATGAATGTTATATCGTTAGCAATATGGACGTTAGAAAAAAACTGTTTTATAGTTTATAGCGCATTAATTGTTTGTTTTATTGGATTTACTCTGTATCATAAGAATAAGTTGGAAGTGTATTATAGTGAGGCAGCAAAGAAGGAACGATTGCCGCGAACCGGGACTGGCGGGAAAGGTTAGTGGCGGTGACAGACAGTTATCCCTTTTTTTAAACTTTTTCTATGCGTTTTAGAGCTATAGCTACAAATAAAAGATTGTTCGTAATGGGACAAATTGGATATCAGCAAAAAATACTCTTAGAATAATTATTTAAATGGTCATAGAAAAACATTTTCCAACTTTGTGAATTGCAAGAATTATCTTTAAAATTACCCTCTGTTGGCTTTATACAAGGTTAGTCGGAAAGGGGGTACTAAGCTGAAAGGGTGTTAAAGTACCCATAATAATGGATAACTTTTGTTCTACAACTTTGCCCAAAAGTCAATAGTTCAAGAGAAATAGCTGTTCAAAGATTTCATAAAAAATACGCTAAATTCTATCTATCCTCAGCTATGATCACACGTGTTTACATTTTACGTCATATTTGGGGTCACGGATCAGAAACTTCATGTTTTGAATTCATAACTAAAGCAGGTATGATGTTTTTTTCAAAAAAACTAAGATAAAAATCTTTTTGCATGCAAATAAAAATTATCGAATTATGAAATTTTAACACTTGTTTTAAAATAGTCATCAGTGATACTTTAGGTGGCTCGCGGCTTAGTACCCCCTTTCCGACTAACCTTGTATAACCAGTAATACATTGCAGATTATGACTCAAAATGAAACCTCAAAAGGGTCATAAAAAAGTAAAAAGGTTTTGAAAAAACGTTTATGTCTGTAACTGCGGTTAAGGACACCAAGGTTAAAGTTAGGATCTTTATGAGTAAGCTTATAACTTAGGCCCAGAGCAGACGACGGAGTTTTTGTCCGGCAGACTGCCACGGATAAGCATGACGGTGGTTGGTAGTTGTCCGTCGCGATATTCGGCACGTGGTTGGTGGTTAGTTTTTTTTGCGGCAGTCTGCCTTACAAAAACTCAGTCGTCTGCTCAGGGCCTTAATCGTTATTAAGAAATAATAAAATATGACAATGCAATGTTAACAGACGCACAGATTCACAAAACAGATAAGGAAAAAAATTAAATTTTATTTAAATAATTACCATATAAAATTAACATTTTCAGAAGTCGGTGCTGATCCACGCTGAACCAAATTGAAGGCACCGACTTCTGAAACTGTTAATTTTATATGGTAATTATTTTATTCTTTTTTGAAGTCGGTTTAAATTTTTTGTAAAAAAGTTTTTATTTTTTTCATTTTAGTGGCCTTAATTAAAACTTGGTTAGACCTACTAAAGACGCTGCTCGTAACATAATCACATCATCACAATATGCGTACTGTTCGTCATTGAGAAGTTCCATTGTCTATCTCCGAAGTTCTTCATCAGATCTTCACCAAATTTAAATGGGACCAATTTAGAAGTATACCCTATCCATTAAAAAAAGAATCATCAAAATCGGTTCACAATTGGCGAAAATATCGATGAACATACACAAAAAAAAAAAAAAAACATACATACAGACGAACATAGTAACCTGCTTTTTGGAAGTCGGTTAAAAATACCTCAGTTTTATTCCTTATTCGTGGAAATAATAACCAATTTTCCTGAAAAGTTGTATTGAAACTATGAATAATCTATACTAATATTATAAAGCTGAAGAGTTTGTTTGTTTGAACGCGCTAATCTCAGGAACTACTGGTTGAAATTGAAAAATCTTTTTGTGTTGGATAGTCCATTTATCGAGGAAGGTTATAGGCTATAAAACATCACGCTATGACCAATAGTAGCGGAGCATAAATGTAAAATGTTGCAAAAACGGGTAATATGTCCACCCGTGCGAAGCCGGGACGGGCCGTTAGTTTGAATAATAAAAAGGTAAAAGATCCGACCGGATACTTAATACAGGGTGTAAACGAAATCATGTAATTCCTTCAAACCTCGTGATGTACTGCTAACATAGATTAAACTGGAAGGGATATTTTAGGATTCAATAAAAAAAATACAAAAAGTAAACATGTGTTCTTAACGCGAGGTATTTTATTGGCCCGAGCGAATTCCGCGGTATCTGTTGCCGCGCGGTCATTTAACTCGGGGCGCTAAAATGCCTCACATTAAGATCAAATGTTTATTGTAATATTTATTTTATTGAATCCAGAAGTATACCGTGCAGGGTTAATCTATGTCAGCAGTACATCACGAGGTTTGAAGGAATTACATGATTTTGTTAACATCCTGTATTGGGAGGCAGGGTATCCGGTCGGATCTTTTACCTTTTTATTATTCAAACTAACGGCCCGTCCCGGCTTCGCACGTGTGGACATTTGTCCCGTTTTTGCAACATTTATCATTTATGCTCCGCTCCTATTGGTAGTAGCGTGATGTTATATAGCCTATAACCTTCCTCGATAAATGGGCTATCCAACACGAAAAGATTTTTTCAATTCCAACCAGTAGTTCCTGAGATTAGCGCGTTCGAACAAACAAACAAACTCTTCAGCTTTATAATATTAGTATAGAAGTATAGTTATATAAAGACATAATATATTGTTTTATTGTACCAGCTGCACGGCTTCGGCTTATCTCAAACCACAAGGAAATGGGGGAAGTGGGTTATCAATAGTAGGTTGTGAGCTCTTTGACACTACCATATTAACATACAAAAATATAACAAACAACATAACATCACGCCTGTATTCGCCGAAGAGTTAGGCAGAGGTGTATGTATAAGTAACACCCTCATTTCGCCGTTATGTTTAAGTCCCATGTAATAGGATGCGAGCCTATTGCCATCAACCGGGAACAAATCCAAACTCCGGACTGATACTGAGGAATTCCACACGAAAAACCCAATAACACTTTGCTCGACCTGGGAATCGAACTTAGGACCCCACGATCAGCAGTCGCACTAACCACCACTAGACCAACGAGGCAGTTAGCATAACATAAAAATATACTCACACCTTCATCTCCGGAGGTGTAAGCAGAGCTCCTATTATAGAAGTCTGGCGCACCCACATTTCGCTTCTTGTATGAAGTCGCTGCCGAGCCTATAGCTATTTTCGGGCACAAATATAGTGCCTATCGCCTCTTACGACTCGCTTGCCCGGCGACGGGGGGGAATTTTATTCTCATCTAGCGGCCCGTCCTGGCTTCGCACGGGTAGACATTTTCCCCGTTTTTGCAACATTTTTAATTTATGCTCCGCTCCTATTGGTCGTAGCGTGATGTTATATAGCCTATAACCTTCCTCGATAAATGGGGTATCCAACACATAAATATTTTTTCAATTCCAACCAGTAGTTCCTGAGATTAGCGCGTTCAAACAAACAAACAAACCCTTCCGCTTTATAAAATTAGTATAGATTCGTCTCGCATTTTCATAGTGAGTGTTGCAAATGAATTGGTAAGCTTATACATTTTACAAAATTTTCTTATGATATTGAAAATTTAATATTGAAATCGGAAGCCATGAAAGATATTTATATTGTAGTAAAAACTTCTATAAAATGCGTCTGCGTTTTTAGTTATAGTGGTAATCGTAGCAATAAGTAAGCGTCTAAGTTGAAAGTTACTTTAATTTCAACCCTCGTACGCACTGGCGGATGCCTTGCTTAGCGTAGTCACAAAACAGATAGGTACAGAAGTCAATCTACATACAAGTGCGTTCGAGCAACGCACACATAGACACTGCTCACGGACACGATATCTCGGACTGTTTGGGGCAAGTGTGCGAGTGAGTTCGAGCGCGAGTGCCATGCGCTTGAGAGAGATAGATATATAGATAGCGCGACCGCCGAGCGTAGGTATGAAAAGTGAAGTATATACATGTGATTGACTTCTGTACCTATCTGTTTTGTGGCCTAGCAAGACGCTTAGAGAAAATAAAGGTATGTAAATAAAAGGTTAGTCGGAAAGGAGGTACTAAGCCGCGGGCCACTTAATGTATCACTGATGATTGTTTTAAAGAAAGCGTTAAAATTTTAAAAAAAGATTTTTTTTCCATGAAAAATTGTTTATTTTAGTTTTTATTTAATTCTTCATCCAAGGATGAGGTTGATATTGAGGATGAAATGAAATGAGGTTTCATTTTGAGTCATAATTTGCAATGTATTACCACTTATACAAGGTTAGTCGGAAAGGGGGTACTAAGCCGCGGGCCACCTAAAGTATCACTGATGACTATTTTAAAACAAGTGTTAAAATTTCATAATTCGATAATTTTTATTTGCATGCAAAAAGACTTTATCTTAGTTTTTTTGAAAAAAATATCATACCTGTTTTAGTTATGAATTCAGAAAATGGAGTTTCTAATCGGTGATCCCAAATATGACGTAAAATGTAAACACGTCTGATCATAGCTGAGGATAGATAGAATTTAGCGTATTTTTTATGAAGAAAGAAAAAAAAATATTTGGCACGAAAGCAGACAAAAAAATCATAAGAGACAAAACAAAATAAAAAATAAACAAAAAATAAAGTATCTGTGTGTCTAGCAGCTGCGCCAAATAGGTTCAGTTCAGCATATATGTGAGACCACTAGTGCCTGACGCTGGTTTTCAACTGAACCCACTGTGACGTAACCGATGTAAACCAGTTCCAAATAAATAAATAGATAAATAAATAGCGTGCTTAAATAGATAAAAAAATAAATACTATTGAACTTTAATTACGGATGTCTCAGTGGTCATGCCCGTTCATTTAAACCAACATGTGTGTGAATATAGTTGTGTACTAATTTATAATAATTGTGTAAACGGAAATAAATAATTCGATTATACATTATTTATGTAAAAAATAACATAATTAAAACTGATAAATAAATGTTACAATTACAATTAAAAATTAACTATAAACGATTTAACCGGATGAAACTTTTGAACAGCTATTTCCCTTGAACTATTGACTTTTGGGGGAAGTTGTAGAACAAAAGTTATCCATTATTATGGGTACTTTAACTGCCATACCATACTGCCAATCATTTTACACCTGCAGCCTATGGATCAACTTTACTCAAAAAGCCTATAGCGCCCTAAGAGTTCAATTTAATAATGCGTACAGGGCGCTGATGGGGCTACCGCGACACTGTAGTGCATCAGGAATGTTCGCGGAGGCGCAGATAGATGGATTCCATGCCATCATACGCAAGCGAGTTGCTTCACTGATGCAGCGGGTGCGCGGTAGCGCCAACAGTCTCCTGACTACTGTAGCAGAGAGGGTCGATAGCCAGATCCTGAGACATTGGACAGTGATGCATGTGAGACCGCTCTTCAATGTCTCAAAATAGGCTTGAATTACAATTTCTATGCACCTAATAGTTATTAAGTCAAATATGGATGTATTCTGAAATAAATGATTTATTATTATTATTATTTAACACCCTTTCGGCTTAGTACCCCCTCTCCGACTAACCTTGTATACGGGACAGGTGGCACTGCGCACTTGATGCCCTCGCTACCAAGTACCTACAGCTATAACTAGCCAGCATGTGGAAGTCGCTAGTCAATAGGCGCTAAGCGAGGCGCCTACAGTGCATACAAGGCCTTATAGAAACTGAAAGAGTAGCATTCAAATATTTTCAATATCTACTTATATTAACTGCCTCGTTGGTACAATCGTGAGGTCCTGGACCCTATCCCCAGATCGGGCAAAGTGTTATTGGGTTTTTCCGTGTGGAACTCCTCAGTAGCAGTTTGGATGTGTGTCCGGTTGTTGGCAATAGGCTCGTCCCCTATTACATGGGACTAAGTATTACATAACGGCGAAATGAGGGTGTTACTATACACCTCTGCCCAACCCTTCGGGGAATACAGGCGTGATGTTATGTTATTTTTTCAACGGTCGGTTTCTTTGTATATATTTTTTGATATAATAGAAATTAAATTAAATTCTTTCTAATTTTTAACTGACTTCAAAAAGGATGAGGTTCTCAATTCAATTGTTTTTTTTTATGTATCTACACCGATTACGCTGAGATTTATGATCCGATTTACGTGATTCTTCTTTTGTTTGATGCGGAATAGTTGCCATTTGGTTCCATAAAAAAATTACATAGTTTGACCCAGTAGTTTTAATTTTATGAACAATTTTTAAGGTAGTTTACTACCTACCTATATTATCACTTGTAACCTAAATACACCATGTCTGTAAACTCATCCACCAACGAAGGTGCTGGCCACCTACATTAGTGTGAGAGGTCTCTGACCTCTGAATAATCTTTTTGTTATAACATTTGACGATTCATAAAACATTTTTTTTTAATTCAATTTTCCTGTAGCGTGGGTACTTTTAAAAACATAAATCTGACATGCACAAACAGTAAAATTATTATGAACTGTATTATTTATGCGTAGGTATCTTGTGTGTGTGTGTGTGTGTGTGTGTGTGTGTGTGTGTGTGTGTGTGTGTGTGTGTGTGTGTGTGTGTGTGTGTGTGTGTGTGTGTGTGTGTGTGTGTGTGTGTGTGTGTGTGTGTGTGTGTGTGTGTGTGTGTGTGTGTGTGTGTGTGTGTGTGTGTGTGTGTGTGTGTGTGTGTGTGTGTGTGTGTGTGTGTGTGTGTGTGTGTGTGTGTGTGTGTGTGTGTGTGTGTGTGTGTGTGTGTGTGTGTGTGTGTGTGTGTGTGTGTGTGTGTGTGTGTGTGTGTGTGTGTGTGTGTGTGTGTGTGTGTGTGTGTGTGTGTGTGTGTGTGTGTGTGTGTGTGTGTGTGTGTGTGTGTGTGTGTGTGTGTGTGTGTGTGTGTGTGTGTGTGTGTGTGTGTGTGTGTGTGTGTGTGTGTGTGTGTGTGTGTGTGTGTGTGTGTGTGTGTGTGTGTGTGTGTGTGTGTGTGTGTGTGTGTGTGTGTGTGTGTGTGTGTGTGTGTGTGTGTGTGTGTGTGTGTGTGTGTGTGTGTGTGTGTGTGTGTGTGTGTGTGTGTGTGTGTGTGTGTGTGTGTGTGTGTGTGTGTGTGTGTGTGTGTGTGTGTGTGTGTGTGTGTGTGTGTGTGTGTGTGTGTGTGTGTGTGTGTGTGTGTGTGTGTGTGTGTGTGTGTGTGTGTGTGTGTGTGTGTGTGTGTGTGTGTGTGTGTGTGTGTGTGTGTGTGTGTGTGTGTGTGTGTGTGTGTGTGTGTGTGTGTGTGTGTGTGTGTGTGTGTGTGTGTGTGTGTGTGTGTGTGTGTGTGTGTGTGTGTGTGTGTGTGTGTGTGTGTGTGTGTGTGTGTGTGTGTGTGTGTGTGTGTGTGTGTGTGTGTGTGTGTGTGTGTGTGTGTGTGTGTGTGTGTGTGTGTGTGTGTGTGTGTGTGTGTGTGTGTGTGTGTGTGTGTGTGTGTGTGTGTGTGTGTGTGTGTGTGTGTGTGTGTGTGTGTGTGTGTGTGTGTGTGTGTGTGTGTGTGTGTGTGTGTGTGTGTGTGTGTGTGTGTGTGTGTGTGTGTGTGTGTGTGTGTGTGTGTGTGTGTGTGTGTGTGTGTGTGTGTGTGTGTGTGTGTGTGTGTGTGTGTGTGTGTGTGTGTGTGTGTGTGTGTGTGTGTGTGTGTGTGTGTGTGTGTGTGTGTGTGTGTGTGTGTGTGTGTGTGTGTGTGTGTGTGTGTGTGTGTGTGTGTGTGTGTGTGTGTGTGTGTGTGTGTGTGTGTGTGTGTGTGTGTGTGTGTGTGTGTGTGTGTGTGTGTGTGTGTGTGTGTGTGTGTGTGTGTGTGTGTGTGTGTGTGTGTGTGTGTGTGTGTGTGTGTGTGTGTGTGTGTGTGTGTGTGTGTGTGTGTGTGTGTGTGTGTGTGTGTGTGTGTGTGTGTGTGTGTGTGTGTGTGTGTGTGTGTGTGTGTGTGTGTGTGTGTGTGTGTGTGTGTGTGTGTGTGTGTGTGTGTGTGTGTGTGTGTGTGTGTGTGTGTGTGTGTGTGTGTGTGTGTGTGTGTGTGTGTGTGTGTGTGTGTGTGTGTGTGTGTGTGTGTGTGTGTGTGTGTGTGTGTGTGTGTGTGTGTGTGTGTGTGTGTGTGTGTGTGTGTGTGTGTGTGTGTGTGTGTGTGTGTGTGTGTGTGTGAGTGTGTGTATGTTTTCTGCGGTTTATAGTTATATTTCAGGAAATATTATAAATGCACCTAATATAACATCACGCCTGTATTCCCCGAAGGGTTGAGCAGAGGTGTACAGAAACACCCTCATTTCGCTGTTATGTTTAAGTCACATGTAATAGGGGAAGAGCCTATTGACATCAACCCGTCATAAATCCAAACTCCGGACTACTACTAAGGAATTTCACACGGATAAACTCAATAACACTTTGCCCGACCTGGGGGTCGAACCCAGGATCATACGATTAGAAGTCGGGCTTGCCACCACTAGATCAAGGAAGTTAAAACCAATATTATTCGTTTATGATTAAAACTACTATGAATGGTAGATATTATTTATGTGTGTCTCTTCGTGTGTGTGTCTATGGTTTATTGTTACTACCTGGCTAACCGGTTGTTTTTGGTAAATCGACGTTTTCTAAAAATGAAACCCAGCTAGATCGATTTACCGCCCCCGAAACCCCCTGCATACTAAATTTCATAAAAATCGTTGGAGCCGTTTCCGAGATTCAGATTATATATAATTATATACATATATACAAGAATTGCTCGTTTAAAGGTATTAGATAGTTCAGGAAATATTATAAATACATCTAAAGTTGATACATTAAATCGGTGCAAATAATATTTTCTAAACTATGTATTATAATAATAGGTACAATATGTACAACCTGTGGTATGGTAAAGATTTACATAACATCTATGTTTTTCTTATTATAATAATAAGTCGTTGAGGTAATAATATTATTAAATCAATAATATTTTTCTAGAAATATTTGATTTGCTATTACGGTCACAAGGAAAACATACAAGAATTACTTATTGAGCCAATGAACGTTGGCACTTACATTTTTAGAATTCCGCAGCAATGATAAAAAAACGTTTTATTTGCTACTTTTTTTGTATGGTTCCCTGCCTCGTTGGTGTAGTGGTGGCTAGCGTGACTGCTGATTGTGGGATCCTGGGTTAGATCCCCAGGTCGGGCAAAGTGTTATTGGGAATTCTACAGTAGCAGCCCGGAGTTTGGATTTGTGCCCGATTGATGACAAAAATCTCGACCCCTATTATATGGGACTTAAAAATATCGGTGAACTGAGGGTGTTACTATATACTTCTGCCCAACCCTTCGGGGAATATAGGCGTGTTATGTTATGTTGTTGTGTGTGGTTCTGCTTCTTTCTGGACTTTGGTGTAAGTAAACTACAAAAGTTTAGCTCTGTCATGATCCAACATAAACTGTGGCGATAAGTAAGCAAATAAACTGCAATGATAGCCTAGTGGTGTGACTGTCGGACTGCCAAGTCATAGGTCTCGAGTCCGAACCCAAGGCACGCACCTCTGACTTTTCGGATTCATGTGCGTATTGTATAATTCTATCACTTGCTTAAAAACGGTGAAGGAAAACATCGTAAGAAAACTGGCATGCCTGAGAGATATTTCTCGACGGCATGTGAAGCCAAGTCAGAAAGAAGCCCATGGACGGCATAAACTCTGACACCAGGTCAGTCACTAACCACACGAAAAGAAGTAGTAAGTAAACATACTTAAGTTATTTATGAAAGTTTCATAATATACTTATGAACTGTTTCAGTACTAGCACTCATGGTGGTAGAATCTTATAATGTTTAGGCTATACATATAATCCATCACACTGGGTGTACGTTGGCGGTTCACACCGATAATTCAGCCCTCATCAAGCTGTTTCCCTCCCAGTCCTCCCACCAGCAACGCCCTAAGCCGAGGTCCGAGTCCATTAGGGGTCGCCCTTGGTGCTGTTGTTGCTAGTAGTCAGGACGTTAGTAGTAGGTAGTAGTTAGCTTAGGTTAAGTATTTTACTCGTCCCCATTGGTTGGAGACCCTTCAGGTCTCACCAATAACTGCCCGGCTACGTAGAAACGGTCCACAAGACCAACTAAAGGCAGTCGAAAAGAATAAAAAAATGGACGTGGGCGGGCTACACACAACATAATATAATTCCAAATTCGCACATGAATTCGAAAAGTCAGAGGTGCGGGGATCGAACTCTGACCCTCCTGCATGTAAGGCAAGCACTCAACCGCTAGACTATCACTGCTATAAACGTCATTTTACTATCGTCACGATTTTGATATCGTTAGATTAGTTGCTACGTGTATTACATTGCTACTAAGTATTAAATATGGTGCGTGATAAATCTGGAATTGTAACAATGATTTTGTTTTCTTCAAACTATTCAACGATATCTATACTATCTATACTAATATTATAAAGAGGAACGATTTGTATTTTTGTATGTAACGAATAAACTTAAAAACTACGGGACCGATTTCAATAATTCTTTTGGCGTTGGAAAGCTACATTATCACTGAGTAACATAGACTACAGGCGGAGCCGTGAGGATACAGCTAGTATTTAATATACAGGGTGTAAATGAAATCATGTAATTCCTTCAAACGTCGTGATGTACTGCTGACATAGATTAACCCTGCACGGGATACTTTTGTATTCAATAAAAAAAAACTACAAGAAGTAAACACGTGTTCTTAACGTGAGGCATTTTAGCGCCACGAGTTAAATGACGATAACTACGCAATTCGCTCTTGCGTGTTTACTTACTTCTTGTAGGTAGTTTTTTTTTATTGGATCCAAAAGTCTCCCGTGCAGGGTTAATCTATGTCAGCAGTACATCACAAGGTTTGAAGGAATTACATGATTTCGTTTACATCTTGTATTTATTGCGTTTTTTAAATTTCTTTTTATTCTTTGTTTTTATCGCGTTTGGCGCTAGTCTCACCGGATGGTCATCGCAGATCTACCGCAGATCATCAGTGCTAAGATGGCGCACACGAATCCAAGTAACAAAGATATAGAGGGACTCCCTTATACCCGTCTGGCTCTCACATACACACGACGGAACACAGTAAACTGCTTGGCGCCGGACTTTAATGTGAGGGTGGTAGCTAGCCAGGCAGACCGTATAGATCCTACCACCAAGCGTGCTGGGTTTTATATAATCTTACAACACGCGTCTATTCCCAGCGTGCGGTGAGGAATTTTTATATCCCAGCCCGTCCTCACAAGGGATATATTTTAAGATGTATGACGAATCATCGACCAATTATTATGGCAATAGTTTGTAAGGTCCAATAAGGAGGTCATGTTCAGAATTAAATGTTTACTGACTGCCAATCTTCTTCTTTTCGTGTGGTTAGTGGCTAACCTGGTGTCAGAGTTTATGCCGCCCATGGGCCTCTGACTTGGCTTCACATGCCGTCGAGAAATATTTCTCAGGCATGCCGGTTTCCTCACGATGTTTTCCTTCACCGTTTTTAGCAAGTGAGAATCTATACTAATATTATAAAGCTGAAGAGTTTGTTTGTTTGTTTGAACGCGCTAATCTCAGGAACTACTGGTTGGAATTGAAAAGTTATTTTTGTGTTGGATAATCCATTTATCGAGAAAGGTTTATAGGCTATATAACATCACGCTACTACGACCAATAGGATGTGTTGGATAATCCATTTATCGAGAAAGGTTTATAGGCTATATAACATCACGCTACTACGACCAATAGGAGCGGAGCATAAATGAAAAATGTTGCAAAAACGGGTAAAAAGTCCATCCGTGCGAAGCCGGGACGGGCCGCTAGTTATACTATAATACGCACATGAATCTGAAAACCCAGAGGTGCGTGCATTGGGTTTGAACTCGAGACCTATGACTTAGCAGTCTGACGGTCACACCACAAGGCTATCACTGCTGAAAAGAGGCCCAAAATGTAGTAAAATTGTACCTATTGTATTCAAAAAAATCTAGTTCATTAACCATGTTAATTGTTTTATATTCACTTTCATATGGGACAATTGAAACATATGTAGGTATATTGATGTATATTGACCTCATAGCATTAATTGGTGACGTTACATTAATTCTACGAGTAGGTAGCTGTTGCCCGCGGTTGTAATTACATCCTAGGAGAACTATATTATATAACCTATAACATCACGCCTATATTCCCCGAAGGGTTGGACAGAGGTGTATAGTAACTTCATTTAGTCGTTATATTTAAGTTCCATGTAATAGGGGGCGAGCCTATTGCCATTAACCGGGCACAAATCCAGACTGCGGGCTGCTACTGAGAAATTCCTAATGGAAAAACCCAATAACACTTTGCCCGACCTGGGGATCGAACCCAGGGCCCCATGCTTAGCAGTCGCGCTTGCGACTACCAAACCAACAAGGCAGTCATAATTTTAACACGTCATGGTACGCTACCAGGTCGGTCTATTATAATACAAGAGATGCTGTTGCCTGTTCTTCTTCACACCGTTAATTCAGCCCTCATCAAGCTGTCTCCGTACCAGTCCTTCCGCCAGCAACGCCCTAAGCCGAGGTCTGAGTCCCATTAGGGGTCGCCCTTAGTGCTGTTGTTGCTAGTAGTCATGATGTTAGTAGTAGTAGTTAGCTTAGGTTAAGTATTTTACTCTCGTCCCCATTGGTTGGAGACCCTTCAGGTCTCGCCAATAACTGCCCGGTTACGTAGAAACGGTCCGCAAGACCATCTACAAGCAGTCGAATAGAAAAAAATAATAAAATAAAAGCCTGTCTTTCTGACATAATCCAATATTCTTATAAAGCCACGGGTAGCGAAGACGTGGCCTTTTGTGTACTGGTACTTCACATTTTCCAGTATTTTACCAGTATGGCTAGTTCTTGTCAATAATATAAGTAAAAAAAGTATAAAGTTAAAAAAAAAAATAAGTTTAAACCTGTTTTATCTTGAAAAAACTATATTTTTATCTTATCTATTCTTGGTTCTGTATCGATGTTAACAAATCGATAGCAATTATTTATTTATGAGAATTGTCTGTGGTTAGTCGTTTTGTGGTGGTGGATCGATATGTATGAGTATAAGGCTGCGGCCAGAGTGCCGGCGGGAGCGTCTAGCGGGAGCGTTCTGACTAAGATGTCCCAATCCCTGTCCGATAATGGGGCCAGTAAATACAAAACTGCCTCGTTGGTTTAGAGGTGGCAAACGCGACTGCTGATCGTGAGGTCAAAATATTATTTGGTTTTTCCGTATGGAATTCCACTGCCACTTTACAGATGACTTTGGTAGCTCTGATAACTCTTTATTTTTTTCGCAACAAAATCATCGTTTGTTGCTAGATTAGGGGCATTTTGATAAGACTGGCATTGATAACGCAGACTACACACATTAGAGCCAATATTTTTTCCTATTGTTGAGATAATAGAATTTTTGAGCATTATTGTAAAGGCTCAAATTCCCTAAATGCATGGAAAAGATATTTGTCATCTTGGCAACTGAATTGTAGCGACATCTATTAGGCCACATGCGATTTACGCAGCACGAAAATTGTGTAGCAGACTACAGTGACAATAATGACAACTCCCAAATATGACGTCACGGAATCCTGCATCGCGATATCAAGATTTGACACGCCGATAGTATAATACAACTTCCCATCATCAACCGTTAGGCAGTAGTCCGCCAGGCATAAAACTCAACTGGTCGGGGGATCCTCCCATTTCGTTAGAGGAACACCATATCTCGTTCTTCAAAGAAATAAACCGCCAATGTCACAAGTTTCGTTAATTTGCCATTTCACAGAAGAGTTGGTCGAACAGTAGTGTTGTGGATTTGACCATAAATATGTATTATCAGCCTCCTCGCTCCGTATAGAAGACCAGAACGCGCATCTTAAGGTGCAGTGCGCGTCAAATAACTAGAACCTACATGGCGTCGACTGCGTGATCTACAATATGTAACATAATTAACGCACATCCTGAAAGTAGTTTGTTCAGAATCGTTTACTGAATCGATTTCTATCATTTTTAATATAGGTAAGTTTTTATCCCAAAAATAATCAAACTACGGAAATTACTCACATTACCCCTGTACAGTCAAAACAAACTGAAATGGACCATAAATCAGGGCAAAAAGACTTTTAAAAGTGCATTTTTATTTGTATCAATACAAATTCCGTCATTCAATACAAAATAAAGAAAAATAAACGTTATTTCAAGTACGTTAATTTAGTAAATAATAATGCATATACATGTTAAACTAAAATTTCAGTGTATGTATATGATTATAACATAATATTCTAATTGGGGTGTTTGGGGGTGTGTGTTAATTATCTTACATGTTGTATATGAGGTTCGGGTCATATGATTCGTTTTGATGAGTCCAATAGATTGCACTTGGTGTTGGTCTGATGATGGAGCTAGGAGGTGGATCTCTCTTGGACTCTTCAGTGGCTACTAGTAAACCCCTCGGCGCTTATTACAAAAAGTGGTTTAAACCAAGATTAAGGTAAACCCAGATTTATAATATACCCATCACTTGCTAACGTCATATAACAAAAAGAGTTGGAGGTATTTTAAAACCGAGGTTTTTCTTAGTCCATCTCTCGTAATAAGAGGGCTCAAGTTTGGCAGTCGACGCCATCTTGGTCTTAGTTATTTGACGCGTTCTTTGTACCCGCTGACGTTAGCGCCCCGCTACACGCTCCCGTGTGTGTGTGTGTGTGTGTGTGTGTGTGTGTGTGTGTGTGTGTGTGTGTGTGTGTGTGTGTGTGTGTGTGTGTGTGTGTGTGTGTGTGTGTGTGTGTGTGTGTGTGTGTGTGTGTGTGTGTGTGTGTGTGTGTGTGTGTGTGTGTGTGTGTGTGTGTGTGTGTGTGTGTGTGTGTGTGTGTGTGTGTGTGTGTGTGTGTGTGTGTGTGTGTGTGTGTGTGTGTGTGTGTGTGTGTGTGTGTGTGTGTGTGTGTGTGTGTGTGTGTGTGTGTGTGTGTGTGTGTGTGTGTGTGTGTGTGTGTGTGTGTGTGTGTGTGTGTGTGTGTGTGTGTGTGTGTGTGTGTGTGTGTGTGTGTGTGTGTGTGTGTGTGTGTGTGTGTGTGTGTGTGTGTGTGTGTGTGTGTGTGTGTGTGTGTGTGTGTGTGTGTGTGTGTGTGTGTGTGTGTGTGTGTGTGTGTGTGTGTGTGTGTGTGTGTGTGTGTGTGTGTGTGTGTGTGTGTGTGTGTGTGTGTGTGTGTGTGTGTGTGTGTGTGTGTGTGTGTGTGTGTGTGTGTGTGTGTGTGTGTGTGTGTGTGTGTGTGTGTGTGTGTGTGTGTGTGTGTGTGTGTGTGTGTGTGTGTGTGTGTGTGTGTGTGTGTGTGTGTGTGTGTGTGTGTGTGTGTGTGTGTGTGTGTGTGTGTGTGTGTGTGTGTGTGTGTGTGTGTGTGTGTGTGTGTGTGTGTGTGTGTGTGTGTGTGTGTGTGTGTGTGTGTGTGTGTGTGTGTGTGTGTGTGTGTGTGTGTGTGTGTGTGTGTGTGTGTGTGTGTGTGTGTGTGTGTGTGTGTGTGTGTGTGTGTGTGTGTGTGTGTGTGTGTGTGTGTGTGTGTGTGTGTGTGTGTGTGTGTGTGTGTGTGTGTGTGTGTGTGTGTGTGTGTGTGTGTGTGTGTGTGTGTGTGTGTGTGTGTGTGTGTGTGTGTGTGTGTGTGTGTGTGTGTGTGTGTGTGTGTGTGTGTGTGTGTGTGTGTGTGTGTGTGTGTGTGTGTGTGTGTGTGTGTGTGTGTGTGTGTGTGTGTGTGTGTGTGTGTGTGTGTGTGTGTGTGTGTGTGTGTGTGTGTGTGTGTGTGTGTGTGTGTGTGTGTGTGTGTGTGTGTGTGTGTGTGTGTGTGTGTGTGTGTGTGTGTGTGTGTGTGTGTGTGTGTGTGTGTGTGTGTGTGTGTGTGTGTGTGTGTGTGTGTGTGTGTGTGTGTGTGTGTGTGTGTGTGTGTGTGTGTGTGTGTGTGTGTGTGTGTGTGTGTGTGTGTGTGTGTGTGTGTGTGTGTGTGTGTGTGTGTGTGTGTGTGTGTGTGTGTGTGTGTGAGTGTGTGTATGTTTTCTGCGGTTTATAGTTATATTTCAGGAAATATTATAAATGCACCTAATATAACATCACGCCTGTATTCCCCGAAGGGTTGAGCAGAGGTGTACAGAAACACCCTCATTTCGCTGTTATGTTTAAGTCACATGTAATAGGGGAAGAGCCTATTGACATCAACCCGTCATAAATCCAAACTCCGGACTACTACTAAGGAATTTCACACGGATAAACTCAATAACACTTTGCCCGACCTGGGGGTCGAACCCAGGATCATACGATTAGAAGTCGGGCTTGCCACCACTAGATCAAGGAAGTTAAAACCAATATTATTCGTTTATGATTAAAACTACTATGAATGGTAGATATTATTTATGTGTGTCTCTTCGTGTGTGTGTCTATGGTTTATTGTTACTACCTGGCTAACCGGTTGTTTTTGGTAAATCGACGTTTTCTAAAAATGAAACCCAGCTAGATCGATTTACCGCCCCCGAAACCCCCTGCATACTAAATTTCATAAAAATCGTTGGAGCCGTTTCCGAGATTCAGATTATATATAATTATATACATATATACAAGAATTGCTCGTTTAAAGGTATTAGATAGTTCAGGAAATATTATAAATACATCTAAAGTTGATACATTAAATCGGTGCAAATAATATTTTCTAAACTATGTATTATAATAATAGGTACAATATGTACAACCTGTGGTATGGTAAAGATTTACATAACATCTATGTTTTTCTTATTATAATAATAAGTCGTTGAGGTAATAATATTATTAAATCAATAATATTTTTCTAGAAATATTTGATTTGCTATTACGGTCACAAGGAAAACATACAAGAATTACTTATTGAGCCAATGAACGTTGGCACTTACATTTTTAGAATTCCGCAGCAATGATAAAAAAACGTTTTATTTGCTACTTTTTTTGTATGGTTCCCTGCCTCGTTGGTGTAGTGGTGGCTAGCGTGACTGCTGATTGTGGGATCCTGGGTTAGATCCCCAGGTCGGGCAAAGTGTTATTGGGAATTCTACAGTAGCAGCCCGGAGTTTGGATTTGTGCCCGATTGATGACAAAAATCTCGACCCCTATTATATGGGACTTAAAAATATCGGTGAACTGAGGGTGTTACTATATACTTCTGCCCAACCCTTCGGGGAATATAGGCGTGTTATGTTATGTTGTTGTGTGTGGTTCTGCTTCTTTCTGGACTTTGGTGTAAGTAAACTACAAAAGTTTAGCTCTGTCATGATCCAACATAAACTGTGGCGATAAGTAAGCAAATAAACTGCAATGATAGCCTAGTGGTGTGACTGTCGGACTGCCAAGTCATAGGTCTCGAGTCCGAACCCAAGGCACGCACCTCTGACTTTTCGGATTCATGTGCGTATTGTATAATTCTATCACTTGCTTAAAAACGGTGAAGGAAAACATCGTAAGAAAACTGGCATGCCTGAGAGATATTTCTCGACGGCATGTGAAGCCAAGTCAGAAAGAAGCCCATGGACGGCATAAACTCTGACACCAGGTCAGTCACTAACCACACGAAAAGAAGTAGTAAGTAAACATACTTAAGTTATTTATGAAAGTTTCATAATATACTTATGAACTGTTTCAGTACTAGCACTCATGGTGGTAGAATCTTATAATGTTTAGGCTATACATATAATCCATCACACTGGGTGTACGTTGGCGGTTCACACCGATAATTCAGCCCTCATCAAGCTGTTTCCCTCCCAGTCCTCCCACCAGCAACGCCCTAAGCCGAGGTCCGAGTCCATTAGGGGTCGCCCTTGGTGCTGTTGTTGCTAGTAGTCAGGACGTTAGTAGTAGGTAGTAGTTAGCTTAGGTTAAGTATTTTACTCGTCCCCATTGGTTGGAGACCCTTCAGGTCTCACCAATAACTGCCCGGCTACGTAGAAACGGTCCACAAGACCAACTAAAGGCAGTCGAAAAGAATAAAAAAATGGACGTGGGCGGGCTACACACAACATAATATAATTCCAAATTCGCACATGAATTCGAAAAGTCAGAGGTGCGGGGATCGAACTCTGACCCTCCTGCATGTAAGGCAAGCACTCAACCGCTAGACTATCACTGCTATAAACGTCATTTTACTATCGTCACGATTTTGATATCGTTAGATTAGTTGCTACGTGTATTACATTGCTACTAAGTATTAAATATGGTGCGTGATAAATCTGGAATTGTAACAATGATTTTGTTTTCTTCAAACTATTCAACGATATCTATACTATCTATACTAATATTATAAAGAGGAACGATTTGTATTTTTGTATGTAACGAATAAACTTAAAAACTACGGGACCGATTTCAATAATTCTTTTGGCGTTGGAAAGCTACATTATCACTGAGTAACATAGACTACAGGCGGAGCCGTGAGGATACAGCTAGTATTTAATATACAGGGTGTAAATGAAATCATGTAATTCCTTCAAACGTCGTGATGTACTGCTGACATAGATTAACCCTGCACGGGATACTTTTGTATTCAATAAAAAAAAACTACAAGAAGTAAACACGTGTTCTTAACGTGAGGCATTTTAGCGCCACGAGTTAAATGACGATAACTACGCAATTCGCTCTTGCGTGTTTACTTACTTCTTGTAGGTAGTTTTTTTTTATTGGATCCAAAAGTCTCCCGTGCAGGGTTAATCTATGTCAGCAGTACATCACAAGGTTTGAAGGAATTACATGATTTCGTTTACATCTTGTATTTATTGCGTTTTTTAAATTTCTTTTTATTCTTTGTTTTTATCGCGTTTGGCGCTAGTCTCACCGGATGGTCATCGCAGATCTACCGCAGATCATCAGTGCTAAGATGGCGCACACGAATCCAAGTAACAAAGATATAGAGGGACTCCCTTATACCCGTCTGGCTCTCACATACACACGACGGAACACAGTAAACTGCTTGGCGCCGGACTTTAATGTGAGGGTGGTAGCTAGCCAGGCAGACCGTATAGATCCTACCACCAAGCGTGCTGGGTTTTATATAATCTTACAACACGCGTCTATTCCCAGCGTGCGGTGAGGAATTTTTATATCCCAGCCCGTCCTCACAAGGGATATATTTTAAGATGTATGACGAATCATCGACCAATTATTATGGCAATAGTTTGTAAGGTCCAATAAGGAGGTCATGTTCAGAATTAAATGTTTACTGACTGCCAATCTTCTTCTTTTCGTGTGGTTAGTGGCTAACCTGGTGTCAGAGTTTATGCCGCCCATGGGCCTCTGACTTGGCTTCACATGCCGTCGAGAAATATTTCTCAGGCATGCCGGTTTCCTCACGATGTTTTCCTTCACCGTTTTTAGCAAGTGAGAATCTATACTAATATTATAAAGCTGAAGAGTTTGTTTGTTTGTTTGAACGCGCTAATCTCAGGAACTACTGGTTGGAATTGAAAAGTTATTTTTGTGTTGGATAATCCATTTATCGAGAAAGGTTTATAGGCTATATAACATCACGCTACTACGACCAATAGGAGCGGAGCATAAATGAAAAATGTTGCAAAAACGGGTAAAAAGTCCATCCGTGCGAAGCCGGGACGGGCCGCTAGTTATACTATAATACGCACATGAATCTGAAAACCCAGAGGTGCGTGCATTGGGTTTGAACTCGAGACCTATGACTTAGCAGTCTGACGGTCACACCACAAGGCTATCACTGCTGAAAAGAGGCCCAAAATGTAGTAAAATTGTACCTATTGTATTCAAAAAAATCTAGTTCATTAACCATGTTAATTGTTTTATATTCACTTTCATATGGGACAATTGAAACATATGTAGGTATATTGATGTATATTGACCTCATAGCATTAATTGGTGACGTTACATTAATTCTACGAGTAGGTAGCTGTTGCCCGCGGTTGTAATTACATCCTAGGAGAACTATATTATATAACCTATAACATCACGCCTATATTCCCCGAAGGGTTGGACAGAGGTGTATAGTAACTTCATTTAGTCGTTATATTTAAGTTCCATGTAATAGGGGGCGAGCCTATTGCCATTAACCGGGCACAAATCCAGACTGCGGGCTGCTACTGAGAAATTCCTAATGGAAAAACCCAATAACACTTTGCCCGACCTGGGGATCGAACCCAGGGCCCCATGCTTAGCAGTCGCGCTTGCGACTACCAAACCAACAAGGCAGTCATAATTTTAACACGTCATGGTACGCTACCAGGTCGGTCTATTATAATACAAGAGATGCTGTTGCCTGTTCTTCTTCACACCGTTAATTCAGCCCTCATCAAGCTGTCTCCGTACCAGTCCTTCCGCCAGCAACGCCCTAAGCCGAGGTCTGAGTCCCATTAGGGGTCGCCCTTAGTGCTGTTGTTGCTAGTAGTCATGATGTTAGTAGTAGTAGTTAGCTTAGGTTAAGTATTTTACTCTCGTCCCCATTGGTTGGAGACCCTTCAGGTCTCGCCAATAACTGCCCGGTTACGTAGAAACGGTCCGCAAGACCATCTACAAGCAGTCGAATAGAAAAAAATAATAAAATAAAAGCCTGTCTTTCTGACATAATCCAATATTCTTATAAAGCCACGGGTAGCGAAGACGTGGCCTTTTGTGTACTGGTACTTCACATTTTCCAGTATTTTACCAGTATGGCTAGTTCTTGTCAATAATATAAGTAAAAAAAGTATAAAGTTAAAAAAAAAAATAAGTTTAAACCTGTTTTATCTTGAAAAAACTATATTTTTATCTTATCTATTCTTGGTTCTGTATCGATGTTAACAAATCGATAGCAATTATTTATTTATGAGAATTGTCTGTGGTTAGTCGTTTTGTGGTGGTGGATCGATATGTATGAGTATAAGGCTGCGGCCAGAGTGCCGGCGGGAGCGTCTAGCGGGAGCGTTCTGACTAAGATGTCCCAATCCCTGTCCGATAATGGGGCCAGTAAATACAAAACTGCCTCGTTGGTTTAGAGGTGGCAAACGCGACTGCTGATCGTGAGGTCAAAATATTATTTGGTTTTTCCGTATGGAATTCCACTGCCACTTTACAGATGACTTTGGTAGCTCTGATAACTCTTTATTTTTTTCGCAACAAAATCATCGTTTGTTGCTAGATTAGGGGCATTTTGATAAGACTGGCATTGATAACGCAGACTACACACATTAGAGCCAATATTTTTTCCTATTGTTGAGATAATAGAATTTTTGAGCATTATTGTAAAGGCTCAAATTCCCTAAATGCATGGAAAAGATATTTGTCATCTTGGCAACTGAATTGTAGCGACATCTATTAGGCCACATGCGATTTACGCAGCACGAAAATTGTGTAGCAGACTACAGTGACAATAATGACAACTCCCAAATATGACGTCACGGAATCCTGCATCGCGATATCAAGATTTGACACGCCGATAGTATAATACAACTTCCCATCATCAACCGTTAGGCAGTAGTCCGCCAGGCATAAAACTCAACTGGTCGGGGGATCCTCCCATTTCGTTAGAGGAACACCATATCTCGTTCTTCAAAGAAATAAACCGCCAATGTCACAAGTTTCGTTAATTTGCCATTTCACAGAAGAGTTGGTCGAACAGTAGTGTTGTGGATTTGACCATAAATATGTATTATCAGCCTCCTCGCTCCGTATAGAAGACCAGAACGCGCATCTTAAGGTGCAGTGCGCGTCAAATAACTAGAACCTACATGGCGTCGACTGCGTGATCTACAATATGTAACATAATTAACGCACATCCTGAAAGTAGTTTGTTCAGAATCGTTTACTGAATCGATTTCTATCATTTTTAATATAGGTAAGTTTTTATCCCAAAAATAATCAAACTACGGAAATTACTCACATTACCCCTGTACAGTCAAAACAAACTGAAATGGACCATAAATCAGGGCAAAAAGACTTTTAAAAGTGCATTTTTATTTGTATCAATACAAATTCCGTCATTCAATACAAAATAAAGAAAAATAAACGTTATTTCAAGTACGTTAATTTAGTAAATAATAATGCATATACATGTTAAACTAAAATTTCAGTGTATGTATATGATTATAACATAATATTCTAATTGGGGTGTTTGGGGGTGTGTGTTAATTATCTTACATGTTGTATATGAGGTTCGGGTCATATGATTCGTTTTGATGAGTCCAATAGATTGCACTTGGTGTTGGTCTGATGATGGAGCTAGGAGGTGGATCTCTCTTGGACTCTTCAGTGGCTACTAGTAAACCCCTCGGCGCTTATTACAAAAAGTGGTTTAAACCAAGATTAAGGTAAACCCAGATTTATAATATACCCATCACTTGCTAACGTCATATAACAAAAAGAGTTGGAGGTATTTTAAAACCGAGGTTTTTCTTAGTCCATCTCTCGTAATAAGAGGGCTCAAGTTTGGCAGTCGACGCCATCTTGGTCTTAGTTATTTGACGCGTTCTTTGTACCCGCTGACGTTAGCGCCCCGCTACACGCTCCCACTGGCACCTGACCCACAGACTTAGTATTAGAGCGTGGTTAAGTACATCTTAGTTTTTATTGCATTAATTTTAATGTATGGTTTCCGTTTCTTGGAGGGCATGTTGAAGAAAGAAACAAGAATTATTAATTTTGGTCTTGCAAAGATTCTAAATAATAACATAATATGACGCCTTGCATTCTCCGAAGGGTTCGGCAGAAGTGCTTTTTAGTACACCCTCGTATCGTGTAATAGGGGGCGAGCCTATTAACATATCAAAATAATAAAACATACAGAAATACAATAACATGGATATCGGCATTGCCCTGTTACTGGGTTGCGAAAGTCTGATGGTAGTCGCTCCGTGTAAAATACTGGTATTCAGCCGCATCTGGTTAGACTGGAAGCTGACCCTGACATAGTTGGGAAAAGGCTAGGTAGAATGAGGAACTTTATGAAGGATCACTGATGAGGTCTCTTTGCATTCTTAAATGACATTCATTGACTGACAGCTTATCAATTTCGTTATCAGTAAATAATATGTGATAATTGTATTCGGGTCAATCGGTAACCTAAATATTATACTTATACAGAGTGTAAACGAAATATTATACTTATACAGGGTGTAAACGAAATCATGTAGTTCCTTCAAAGCTTGTGATGAACTGCTGACATAGATTAACCCTAAACGGGACACTTTTGAAATCAATAAAAATAAATTACAAGAAGTAAACATGGTGTTCTTAACGTGAAGCATTTTAGCGTCCCGAGTTAAATGACCGCGCGGCGAGTGATAGCCGCGCAATTCGTTCGGGGCGCTAAAATGCCTCACGTTAAGAACACATGTTTGTATTTTTTTTTTATTGAATCCAAGAGTATCCCGTGCTTGGTTAGTCAATGTCAGTAGTATATCACTAGGTTTGAAGGAATTACATGATTTCGTTTATACCCTGTACATTTACCAGTGGTTTAGGTACAGACGATGACATATCATGCAACTCATTTTCATTATAAGCTAATCTCTCATTATGCAGAAATTCCTTAGAACGAGAGGTCAGCATAAACTGGAAATGTAATAGATTGATTCATTTTTGTGAGTATTTGTGTACTATTTCAGGATAAGAAGCATTCCTTCTGCCTAGCCTTTTTCCAACTATGTTTGGGTCAGCTTCCAGTCTAACCAGATGCGGCTGAATACCAGTATTTTACACGGAGCGACTGCCATCAAACCTCCGCAACCCAGTTACTGAGCAATGCCGATATTCTAAGGTTAGACCGGTTGTCAGACTTTCGGGCTTCTGACTATCCGTAACAACTGCCATAGGTATTCATATGACACACGGGACCGAGACGGTTTAAAGTGCTCTCCGAGACATTGACGGGTCTCGATGTGTAACGAACGGTCACCCATCCACGGACTGACCGGGGCATACGCAGCTTAACCTTGCAAATCAATAACAAGCGTGAGGGTTATAATTGTTACAATATTATCCCTGTTAGCAACAAGGACAATGTATTAATGTTATTTATTAATATACACACAGCCGGTCAACGTATTACAATTATTATTTACTTATAACATAATTATTATTCCGTTTATTCATTACCTTACATACTACCTAATTACATTCTTAAAATATTTCTATAAAAATACATTTAAAAATATAAAAAATAGTAGCCCACCGGCATCGGGAACAGGGTCCAAGCTAACGATGGTCAGTGCCTCAGAGAGAGGAAGTTCCTGACAATACGCGCCGTATCCAGAAGTACCGCTTTCTGTATCACCCGCCCAACGAGAGCCTCATCAGATATTGGTCGAGGCTCTTGGCTGCTAAGCCATTGGCCGTAACAACTATCGGCACAACAACTGCTGAGTCAACTTCCCACATGTCGACAACCTCGTGTGCCAAGTCTTGATATTTTATTTTATAGCATAATATTATTATCTATGTCAATATATTTCAAGGGATATTACAATAGTAATATGTTTTAAATGAGCTTGAAACGGAAATCATATCGTTAGTTTGCTGATAACGTGTAATTGGACCCATGTTTTGTACCAGCGGCCCGTCCCGACTTCGCACGGGTAGACATTTTTCCCGTTTTTGCAACATTTTTCATTTATGCTCCGGTCCTATTGGTCGTAGCGTAATAATAAATAGCCTATAACAAAACAAAATAATAAATAGCCAACACAAAAAGAATTTTTCAATTCCAACGAGTAGTTTTTGAGATTAGCGCGTTCAAACAAACAAACTCTTCCGCTTTATAATATTAGTATAGATTACTGGTATGGCTCAGAGCCCGTTCACACAGCGGATCCGTCGATATTGGATGTGTTGTTCACATCTGTACCGACGGATCAGTTAAACAAATAGCAGCTGCGTGGCATCTGGCAGGCAGGATAGGATAAAAATAACAGATCCAGTATTTTTACTAGATTCGGAATACTGTAGTGTATGTGAACTCGCTCATACAACTACAGGCGCCATCACCAAAATAAAAACGGATCCGCTAAAACGGGTCCTGTAAATAGTATCTGTGTGAACTAGCTGTGAATCTGTTTTTGCAAACTCATGAATTTCGAAATATTATGCAGTGCAATTACGAATATTAAGCGCTAAAACCATTAGAACATTATTTATTGCGCAAGTTATCGCACACAAGTCAAATAAAGAGCGTGGCTGAGTGTGATATCCACGTCGGGTGTTGATCGCGTGCTCTTGGCGTGCGAATTACTATGACAATGTATGGAAGACACCGCAAAGAAACTGCCACGCGAAACTTGGCGTGGTGTGGCAGTCTCTGTGTGGTGACTAAGGTCCAACTCTTTTCATTCTGAGAAGAGACCTGTGCCTAACAATGGGACAGTACCTAATGGGCTGATTATGTTATTTGCAAGTTACCCGAAATTTATATGTAGGTATAAGTACAATTCCGAGTCAATTTAAGTAAATGTGTAAGGCTGGTTTTAGAGTCGCGCTGACCGCACGCTGACCGTCCGCGTCGGCGCTGACAGCCGAAACGTATGAACTTCTAGGAAGCGTTTTAGAATAACGCGTAGGTATCAGCGCTTGCGGTGGTCAGCGACGGGTCAGCGGCCGTACGTATTTTTGTGCATCTGTACTCCGCAGTGATCAGCCCGATACTGAAACGTCTCGCGCTGACAAGCTACGCGATGAGCTGTCAGCGCCAATGGTCAGCGTGCGGTCAGCGTGACTCTAAAACCAGCCTAAAATAATTTGTCAAAGGTACTTTAATACATACATTTTCTGGGCATTGTATGTGATTCCTAAATGGTACTAGGAAATGTATAAAAATTAACATTAATATCTGACAATTGTTTCAATTGTCCACACAACGATGGCGACATTAATTGAAATAGGTCGAATTCACTGTTAATCCGACCATGCGCCGGGACTCCACTTTGCCAGACTCTGTCCTACCCCTGGAGTGTTTAAAACGGGGAGCCAGAAGCTCGCGAAGGAGCTCCTGAGTGGAACAAGTGCACGAGGCCGAATTGTAGCGAGTCGACGACCTCCCAAGCATAGCGCTGGTCGAGTGTGCGAGTAAAAAACTTTTTTACAAAAAATTTGAACTGACTTCAAAAAAGAATAAAATAATTACCATATAAAATTAACAGTTTCAGAAGTCGGTGCTGATCCACGCTGAACCAAATTGAAGGCACCGACTTCTGAAACTGTTAATTTTATATGGTAATTATTTTATTCTTTTTTGAAGTCGGTTCAAATTTTTTGTAAAAACGTTTTTATTTTTTTCAATTTAGTGGCCTTAATTAAAACTTGGTTGGACCTACTAAAGACGCTGCTCGTAACATAATCACATCATCACAATATGCGTACTGTTCGTCATTGAGGAGTTCCATTGTCTATCTCCGAAATTCTTCATCAGATCTTCACTAAATTTAAATGGGACCAACTTCGAAGTATATATACCCTATCCATTAAAAAAAGAATCATTAAAATCGGTTCACAATTGGCGAAAAAATCGATGAACATAAACAAAAAAATAATAATACATACAGACGAACATAGTAACCTCCTCCTTTTTGGTAGTCGGTTAAAAAGAAAAATATTCTATTATATATTCTAGCTTACTAAAACGAAATGTGATTTGTATGCCTTCTCTAATCTATATAAATAAAAATGAATCGCCAAATGTGTTGCTAAGCGCAAAACTTGACAACGGCTCGAACAAATCGGCAATTTTTTTTTAAATATATTCCTTAAGGCACAAGGAAGGTTCGGAGAGAAAAAACATTAAACGTGCGTGAAAATTAGTAAAAACAACACTTTTCTTTTCCCACTACAAGCCAATAACTTTTGACAGAACGAAGTCTGTCCGGGCAGCTAGTCTATACTAATATTATAAAGAGGAAAGATCTGTATTTTTGCATTTTTGTATGTAACGAATAAACTTAAAAACTACTGGACCGATTTAAAAAAATCTTTTGCCGTTAGAAAGCTACATCATCATTGATTAACATAGGCTACGGGCGGAGCCGTGAGGACACAGCTAGTATTTAATAAAATTCCTGGCCAAATTAAAAACTTGCCGTTGCAAAAATTTAAAAATCATTTCACAAAGTTCCTTGTAAATAAATGTTATTATTCTGTGCAGGATTTCTTAAATGATAACTTTTTGTAATCTCATTCATCATCATCAGCCTATAATGTTCCCATTGCTGGGACACAGGCCTCCTCTCTGTGAGAGGGAATGGGCCGTAATCCACCAAGCGGGCCCAGTATAATGTCGATATTATCCTCTATTTTCGTATTACATTTGCATTACATTGCAGAATGTACATGGATTCTATTTAGAACTTACCAAATTATTTTTATGTACCTACATTCTAAGCAAAGATTCTATTCTATTCTATAGCGAAGGGGCGACAAAGCGAGTCTTCTGGTGGAGCACACTCAGAAACACTTGCATGCTTGCTTGCTTGCATGATGCATGCTTGCACGATGCTAAGACATTGGTCAAGTAGTGAAGGGACGTCAATGTACCTACGTTACAGAGAATACACATTTCCGATTGCTGTTTAGGAAATGTATAGAATTCCTAGGAAATAAGAATAATAAAATTTATTTCATATTATATTTTTTGTCGATTTTAGGCATTATATACATCATCACCATCAACCTACATCAGTCCACTGCTGGATATAGGCCTCTCCCAAAGCACGCCACTGAGCCCGATCTTCGGCTCTCCTTCTCCAGTCGCTGCCAGCTACCCCACGTATATCGTCGCTCCACCTAGTCGCAGGACGTCCTACACTACGTTTGCCGATTCGCGGTCTCCACTCTAGAACTCGTCTACCCCAACGGTTATCGGTTCTGCAGCAAATATGACCAGCCCACTGCAACTTCAGTTTGCTAATCCGCTGAGCTATGTCGGTAACTTTCGTTCTCTGGTGAATGAGTTCGTTCCGGATTCGATCCCTCAGAGAAATACGAAGCATAGCTCTTTCCGTAGCTCGCTAAGCGACTTTCATTATATACAATTCATAGGAATTCTATAGGTATATAATGACTACCTCGTTGGTCTAGTGGTGGCAAGCGCGACTGCTGATCGTGAGGTCCTGAGTTCGATCCCCAGGTCGGGCAAAGTGTTATTGGGTTTTTCTGTGTGGAATTTCTCAGTAACAGCCCGGAGTTTGGATTTGTGCCCGGTTGATGGGTATAGGCTCGCCCCCTATTACATGAGACTTTAACATAACGGCGAAATGAGGGTGTTACTAAACACCTCTGCCCAGCCCTTCGGGAAATAGAGGCGTGATGTTATGTCTGTATAATGACAGATTACATACATTCCGATAACATTATAACAAAAAAACAACTTATACAATTACAACATCCTTATCTTTAATAATATTATAATTTATCATTAATTGTTTACATTATATTTAGTCTACGGGTAAGCTCAAAGGTCAATTGTCTGTACTCTGTACCCAAATGCAACGTGATATAATACAACGAAATTATTAATAGGTATACACCCATATTCTAAGACGTTCCTCCAAAACTTACTCGACTCGACTCCACCTCGACTTGACATAAACGTCCTCGACTCGAGATTTTTCCTCAGTCGAGGTAAGGAATCATCTGTCAAACTCAAGGTACCTCGGAACCTACCTTAAGGAAGGAAGTGTCAAAGTTCGTATGTAACAAAAATGAATTTTGAAGACTATCGAATATGCTTACGATAATCCTTACAACTAGGTATTTATCGCGGCGTTATTTGCGCGATGCAGATAATTAAAATTATGACGTAATGACTCCGTCGAGGAACCTCAAAGTTCACTCGAAATTGCGACTTAGAATTTAATTCTAAAGGTTTCTTCGAGGCCGTTCTAAGTCGAGTATGAGTCGAGTAAGTTTTGGAGGAACGTCTTAGAATATGGGTGATAGTAGCCGCCACGTAACTCGGCAAGAGTAGAGAAGAGAATTCATCTCCTTTCTTTCTTTCTTCTAAACAGACATGTTTTAAAATAAATTATGGCAATAACCATAGAATAATGACAAGCAATAAAAGTGACCATTACATAAGTGTACAGTAGGGGAATGAATAGGCTCGTCAGTTTTCAAATTCATTCCTTTCCCACATCGCGGGCACATGTTACCTTTTCAAACTGTTGAACGGAACAGACCAATGCATGGAAAATTATGTTTAATTATTTGGTAGCAAAGATTGAAATTGCCTTTTGCCCCTAATGATCTAGTAGTGCCATGTAATGTCTTTGATTTGATTTAGGGAGTTTTGTTGTAAAAACCATTATTACAATCAACTAGCGGCCCGTCCCGGCTTCGCAAGGGTGGACATTTTTCCCATTTTTGCAACATTTTACATTTATGCTCCGCTCCTAATTAATCATAGCGAGATGTTATACAGTCTTATAACCTTTCTCGATAAATGGACTATCCAACACAAAAATATTTTTTAAATTTCAACCAGTAGTTCCTGAGATTAGCGCGTTCAAACAAACAAACTCTTCAGCGTTATAACATTAAGAATAGATTCCATGATTAAATAAATTGACATTACTAGTGGTTGTCATCATGTCACCATTATAATTTTTAATACCCTGGTAAGAAATACTTGTATTTTTATTTCTATAATGTTGGCAATACGTAGTCAGTAAAATAAGTTGTTTCTTGCACTGTGCAAGCAAAAATCGACCTTACGGTGTATAACATTTTCCTTCCCCTATTGTACCTACATGCGCGAACTTACTCCCGCTACACCAAAACCTTGCCAAGTTACGTGCCGGCGACTATATCTATTTGGGAACGTACCCATACTACGTGACCCATTTTTGACAGTTTTTTACCCGCCTCTTCCCCCTCGGTGACCACCCGTAGCATAATATGACCAAGTGCCCCTGTGACCAAGCGTGGTATTTTGAAGACCCCTCCCGCCCTGAACGGGTCACATAGTATGGGTACGTTCCCTTATTGTAATCATTCTTTGTATTCTGGCTTGCTGGCTAATTGCTGAAGCTGGCGTTCAAATCCGTCGCGCTATCATTAAGAACTCTACCACAGTTTTTTTTGCAATTATACTTTTTTACGAAGACCAGTTTTGGTAAACAGCTGACGCACACTACACTATACTGAATCATATTTCTCAAATATTGATTCAATATTTGAGAAATATTTGATTAAATAAATTAATGAATAAGTTGAGAGAATGAGTGAACGCCGTTTAACAAAAGGAATTTAGAAGGCGGATGTCAGTGGATACGCCGGTAGAGGACGCCCTAGAAGGACATACATCGATGTTATTGGTGATACTCCTCACGAAGGACAGGTGCGTAGTACTCTCAACTGGCGTGCGTGTATGGTAAGATGTATGAATGTGGACGAAGCGAAAGTAAGGATCGTAGCATGTGGTATTCTACAGTTTCTGCCTATCCCCACGGCCTAACCTTAGGATATCGGCATCATCCAGTAACTGGGTTGCGGAGGTCTGAAAGCAGTCGCTCCACGTAAAATACTGATATTCAGCCGCATATGGTTAGACTGGAAGCTGACCCCAACATAGTTCGGAAAAGGCGAGGCAGAATTTCAAAATACTAAAAATTTGTTCTCTTCTCTCGTCATTAAATGAAACTAGTGCTTTTTATTCTACAAGAAACGTAATACATACCTGCATACCCATTCACCAGATGTCCGTCAGTACAGCTCACGACATTTTCTCAGAAACTGCGTTCTATAAACACAGCTGCAGTTATTATTGTAATACCTTATAAAAACTAGTTGAAGAATACATGTAGTACTAGTTCATAACAAGAATAGAACTCGTATGCTCCTTATGTTTAAAAGGTCGTGCCAACAGGTGTAGTGTTTGCAAAGGCAGCTGTGGCTCTTAAGGCATTGACTTCGTGTTCGGTTGCGCAAAATGTATACAATGTGTATCATAAATACGTGGTCATATTTATTTATTTATTTATACTTCTATGCACTATTGTGGTACATAAGGCGGACTTAATGCCATAAGGCATTCTCTACCAGTCAACCTTAGGGTTAAAAAGAAAAGCATCAAAATACGTAGGTACAGGAAAAAGATGAGTTGACAATTTTGGACTGAATATATCAGGAAATCAAAAGTTAAATATAAATTACATAAAATACATATATACAAATAATAAAATATATAGATATTACAATATATATATATATCAATTACAAAACGTTATGAAAAACTTAATGCAATTATGACGAAGACTAAATTAGATGATTTGGAGTGCAGCGACTTCAAGTAGTGTTTCCTAACTTTGCGTATTTCATATGTGTTGGACTCTAATTTAGAACAATCTTTGATTTGTCAAATAAAAAAAATCGGTCATTTTTTATCGACTCCATACAAACGGCATCAGCTGATCGGGTCAATTCGTATGAAGAGTCGAAAAATTTTAAGCCGATATGTTTATTTGACCTATTAAATAACATAATATAATATCACGCCTATATTCCCTGAAAGATTGGGCAGAGGTGTATAGTAACACCCTTATATCGTGAGCCTATTGCCATCAACGCGAATCCAACTAACAAAGAATCCCTTATAACCCTCTGACTGTGTGTGAAAACATACACACGACGGAACTGGTAGCTAGCCAGGCGGACCGTATAGATCCTACCACCAAGCGTGCTGGGTTTTGTTGAATCTTACAACACGCGTCTATTCCCAGCGTGCGGTGAGGAAGTTTTCTAGTACATCCCCACGAGGTCCAAAAATAATATATACCTACTTCTTTTCCAGCTCGAGACTTCCCAGACGATGGCGATGAGGACCCTGATCTACTGGTACCAGCCATTCCTGAAGACACTCCTCAGGTTCCCTACAAACCTCTCAGAAGGTCGGATGACGAGATCCTGGAGAGGTCACGGGACTACTACGAGCTGATGGCGGAGAGGAGAACTGTCAGGTCCTTTAGCCCAGAGCCGATACCTCAAGAAGTATTGGATAACCTTATAAAGACTGCTGGTAAGATTTTAATTTTTTTGGTATGAGATAACTTTTTAACAAAATAAAACCGACTTCAAATTGTCTATCTCCGAAGCTCTTCATTAGATCTTCACCAAATTTAAACGGGACCATTTCGAAAGAATACTCTTTCAAACAAAAAAAATATCATTAAAATCGGTTCACAATTAGCAAAGATATAGCGGAACAAACTCCTCCATTTTTGGAAATCGGTTAAAAATAAAAAGCAAGTGATAGCATTGCAGTTGAACGGTCGCCTTCCATACAGGAGTTTTCGAATTCATGTGCGGATCAGAATTTGATTATCACTTGCGTTAACGGTGAAGGAACAACATCGTGAGGAAATCTGCACACCTGAGAGGGCTCCATAAAGCTCTCGATGGTGTGTGTAGTCTGCCAACTCGCACCAGGCCAGCGTGGTGGACTAAGGCCTAAACCCTTCTCATTCTGAGAAGAGGCCCGTGCCCAGCAGTGGGACAGTAATGGGCTAGTTATGTTATGGAAATATACCAGGTAAATCATTAAATTAGTTTTGTAGTTAAACCATCTTCTTCTTTTCGTGTGGTTAGTCACTAACCTGGTGTCAAAGTTTATGCCGCCCATGGGCCTCTGACTTGGCTTCACATGCTGTCGAGAAATATCTCTCAGGTTTTCCTCACGATGTTTTCCTTCACCGTTTTTAAGCAAGTGATAATTAAACAATACGCACATGAATCCGAAAAGTCAGAGGTGCGTGCCTTGGGTTCGAACTCGAGACCTATGACTTGGCAGTCCGAAGGTCATACCACTAGGCTATCACTGCTCGTAGTTAAGTCGTGAAAAAGTTGTAAAATGTCGGATAGTACTTATTTTCACAATTTGTATTAGCGCAGTATTATAGGATGTCCCACGGCTATGGGACACGGAGGGAAAGTACTTTAAATACTGTAAGCAGGATAGTTTGTTTCATACCATAACATAAGATCACGCCTGTAAGTTGGGCAGAGGTATATTATTTTCTGCGCAGGCAGCGAAAGGGTGGTCTATATCGGGTGTAAAAATACCCATAACGAAGCCGAGAGCCACGTATTCTTCCCATCATTACAAAGATTTTTTGGTATTGGGCCATACCTGGGAACCAACTGGTTATGGAAATATTAAAGGTCAAAGTCACGATATTTTTGTACCTTTTTCACGAAAACTAAGTTTAAATGTTATTACTAAACATTCTTCTATACAAACATTATCAACATTTTCGAAATGTAGGCACAGTCTGATGCGCGCGCGCTTCCATTGCGTGCTAAAATTAAAATCTGTGTTTTAATGCCAAAAAATAAAAGTAATTTCCCAGCAATTATTTTTGCTGTATGTTACTTAGTTTGATGTACAGTATGCGTAAACTTCGGCTTCGTTGAGGCTATTTTTACACCAAGTATAATTAATTATTTATTTATTTGTTTAATGCACAATGTACACAACTATACTTACACGCTAGGCTTAAACTAATGAGTACATTACCCCGTTAGGGCGCAGCAAGATAGCTTAAAACTAATAATATTGTAGACTATTCATTATCTTATATCACGTAGGTTAGGAACTTTCAAAATTAAAGTATTATAATAATTAAACTTATGTCTAGTTCTATACATAAAAATACTATATATTATAATTAACACACAGATATATATTTGAACTCTATTTTAACATTTTATCTTCCATAAATTCTTGGATACTGTAGTAACATTATTTTAAAAGCAATGCCTTTATCCTAGCTTTAAATATACATGTTGTTTTCGTGGACCGTATATTTTCAGGTAATTTATTGTATATTTGTATACTTCGGTATTCTGGGCTATTTTTGTACATTTGTAGTCTAGGTGCTGGTTTACTACAATTAGATACTATATCTTTCCAATTTTACGATTAGAGTGGGAAGATAATCAATTGGTATACTACAACATTTATTTACAGAATTATCCTAATATACCTATACAATATAAATCTTAACTACTAAAATACAAATATAAAGTAAAAGAATCAAAGGGCATCAAAAAATTCGTCCGCTTCGCTGTCAACAGGAAAAGTGCCCATAAGGCTGGCAGCATTGCCACGTTGTATGGCAATGCTGATTCTTTGGCCAAAATATAGGCCAGCCCTATGGTCACGTGAAGAGTCGACCAACCGCTTGGCGATGTCGCGAAAAACTAAGTGGGCACTCGGACCCCATGGCCCTAGTGTTTCAACCCCAAACGGCTCAAACATATAAGACACAAAAAGATTGGAGTATTTGCGACGTTTGAGGTTTTCCGCACCTGCAGCAGCCGCCCCAGCACAGCCCGCCGTGCTAGGAAGATGGGATGGCGCAAGGGTGTCGACACAAGTTGCATCCCACACCAAAGGCCTACCTACCTTCCAAGGCATTATGGTCATTCCGTCTGGTCTCTTCCCATCGTCGCGTGCCAAGCCATTGGGTTCTAAAACAGCTGGCACCCCGGCGGTGACAAGAATGGTGCTGGTAGAATTAAATTGTTTTTGCGGCGCTCATTCTTTTCAAAATTAAACTGTTTTAGGTTATTTTTAACAAAAGATTCCTCTAGCCTTTTCCCAATTATCTTGGGGTCAGCTTCCAGTCTAACCAGATGCGGCTGAATACCAGTATTTTACACGGAGCGACTGCCATCAGACCTCCGCAACCCAGTAACTGGGCAATGCCGATATCCTAAGGTTAAACCGTTTGTCAGACTTTCGGGCTTCTGACTACCCGTAACGACTGTCATAGGTATTCGTATGACACCCGGGACCGACGGCTTAACGTGCTCTCCGAGGCACGGAGGGGTCTCGATGTGTAACAAATGGTCACACATCCACGGACTGACCGCGGCAAGCGCAGCTTAACCTCGCAAATCGTACGATCGGCGCGGTTGTTATTTAGCCACGAGCCCCTCAAAGTTATTTTTAACAAAAGTGTTTTAAAAAATTAATACATGCCTTAGTTTCTGCACAGGCAGCGAAAGGGTGGTCTATTATGGTTAGACTAGATCTAATGTAAAACCGGTACGCAATCTCAGGTTGTTAACTTAAGCCCTCATATACAAGAACTTCTAGTTATTCAACTCTTACATTTGCGGTAGTCCTGTCAATTCCAGTTTAGCTT
Source organism: Amphipyra berbera (assembly GCA_910594945.2). Taxonomy (NCBI): domain Eukaryota; kingdom Metazoa; phylum Arthropoda; class Insecta; order Lepidoptera; family Noctuidae; genus Amphipyra; species Amphipyra berbera. Next base: position 13,164,566 of record OU343128.1, on the reverse strand, counting down.
GGAAAGTTTGATAAGATTAAATACTTGATACCAGTGCCAGATTGCTATGGTACTTGTTACACAACATAACATCACGCCTGTATTCCCCGAATGGTTGGGCAGACGTGTATAGTAACACCCTCATTTCGCCGTTATGTTTAAGTCCCATGTTATAAGAGGCGAACCTATTGCCATCAACAGTGCACAAATCCAAACTTCGGGCTGCTGCTGAGGAATTCCACTCGGAAAAACCCAAAATACTTTGCCTGACCTGGGGATCTAACCCAAGACCTCACGATCAGCAGTCGCGCTTGCCACCACTAGACCAACGAGGCTGTTGTTATTATCTACTTTTTTATATTTGTTGGACCCATATCTACCTTATGTTGGCCGCCAAGCAGCATTGCTGTTCCGATTTGATGGGTATGGGTGCCAGTGAAATTACAGGCACATGAGATTTTTCAACTTTGTCTCCTCATACCCGATTGCCTTGTCGACCTGTCGCGGACTGTACCTACCAAGTACATCTCTTTTTCGAGTCTCGTTTCGGTACGAGCAATACTCGAATAGCTCATGCCGTGATGAAAAAAATGCCAGTCAGCAAGGTTGATAGTGAGGCTGACCATCCAGGGTGCGACGGATGTACTCGTGGAGGCTCTTTTAATACGGGGTGCATGTGGCGGCATCTATCACGCCACATGAGAATTACGCAGCATGATGAATGTCTAGCAGACTACAGCGACAATAATGACAGCTGTCAAATGAAACGTCACAACTCACGTCACTTCCCGACACCAACCGTTGGGCAGTGGCCCACCTGGTTGGGGGTCCTCCCTTTTCGTTAGAGGAACACCATACCTCGTTCCACCACATGCATTCAAAAAGCCTGCATCTAGTACAAATTAGCTCCATGATAGTCTCTCATCTAATTTCACTCAAGATTCAACAAAATATCATTATGAGAGTTATAATAAATGAAAGGCAATTGCATGCAGCTGAGATGCCAATGCTAAGAGGGATGTGTGGTATTACGTGAATGGATAGAATTAGAAATGAGTATGTAAGAGGAAGCCTGAAAGTGGCGCCGGTGACTGAGAAGTTGTGTGGAAACCGGTTGTCATGGTGTGGGCATGTGATGCGGAGGAACGAGGAAACATGTGGTGAATAAAGTTTTGAGTATCAATGTGGATAAGAGTAGAGGAAGACCAAAGAAACGATGGATGGATAGTGCGAAAGATGATATGGCTAGAAAGAGGGTGACTACTGAAATGACGGCTAATAGAGATTATGGAAGAAGACATACTGCGCCGACCCCAAATAAGTTGGGATAAGGGCAGGAGGAAGATGAGTTGTTTGTGTTTTTTGTATGATGAGACGATTGTAATGACAGGTATAAACCGGATTTTAGGGATATTCGTGAGGAGGACCTGTCTAGTAGTAGAAATCTTCTATGTAGTACTTACTTATACTCATAGGCCTAATATTGAACTATCCTAAAAAAAACACATTAGTTTACCTAACAATTTAGCTAATAATCAAATTACACAAAAATCTAAATAACTTTTGAACCAATGAATATCGCGGAAAATACAAGATGGTTAAATCATCCCCATCAGGTCCCCATCACTGCTTTCGATGATCCGCCCAACGCCATAGACTAATAAATGTATGGATCCACCTCCCTCGTTACACCGTGTATCAAAGAGTATAGTAATATATGTATAGGGTACGTGTATAATAACTGCTTACGTTTGACCCATAGATGGGATGAAGTTTTGGTTTGCGTTGTCTTTTGGTTTTTTTGTCATGTCATATCCTCTATTATTTTTATATCATTTTTATAAGGTAGAATGGCAAATTAGTAATTATTTTTATTTTATTTTCAAGAAATCAATAATGTTTTGTTGTCATGCTTGTTAAGTCTTCAATATGAGTTTAAATCCAGAGTATTTCGTCCGTGTGTTTATTCTAGTATTCATTATAGTTATATCTACAGTATTTTTCGGAGTGTACCAACAAGTATTGTTCGTCAAGAAACAGAGAAGAGATCTTTTATACAACTTCCGTGATGATATTTCTGATAATGACACGTACACAGAGTACGTAGATTTAAAGTATACTGAGAAGCGACAGACTATGCAATATATACTGAATGTGAAAAAACAAATTAAAAATATAAACATGAGGCAAACAGTGTACAATACGGAATTAGGACCCGTCAACAATCAGACTCATATCATTGTTATACAAGTGCATTCGAATGTGTTTTATTTGCAAGAGCTCTTGTCATCTCTTAGGGTTGCCAATGGAATCCACAAAGCTTTACTTATCTTCTCCCATGATTATTTCAGCTATAAAATCAACGAACTGATCAAAACCGTTAATTTTGCCAAATACATGCAAATCTTCTTTCCATACTCCATTCAGCTACACCCAAATGTATATCCCGGGCAAGATGGACAGCTCTGCTCTGAAGGCTACGTCTGCAAGCAGGCAAATCTCAGGGACCCCAAGTCCGCTCAGACAAAGCATCACTGGTGGTGGCTAGCTAACCAGATCTTCGACAATTTAGAAATTACGAAGGCTTTCGATACTACATTTTTGTTTCTTGAGGAAGGCGATTATGTGACTGAAGATTTTCTTTATGTATACAAATTGCTTAAACAGTCTAGGTACCTGCATTGTCCATTTTGTGAGCTGTTGAGTATAGGAGCACGCGACCCAGAAATAACTCATTACAATAAAAATACTTTGATAACAGTAGAAGTTTGGACAAATTTAATGCATAGATCAGGCATTGCCTTCAACAGACGAATTTGGACCGCTTTGAAAAACAATAGGGAGGAGTTCTGCTACTATAACGATTTTAATTGGGACAATTCTATGAGGCATGTGGCCATTAGAAAGTGGGAAGGGAATATTTATTTGACAGCTATTAGTGGTACTAGGGTGTTTCATCTCGAGAAATGTGACGACAAGGAAGACGAGGGGTGCAAAATGGAGTACAAAGTTGAGGAAGTGAAAAAATACATAAAAATGATCTCGAAGAATTTGTTTCCTTGGAGTATCGTTATGGTCATTAAAAAAGAAGAGGATTTTAATGGAACGGCTTTGGGGTTGTGGGAAGACATACGGGATCGGGACCTTTGCATGTATTTCACTGATCACAATGTGTGGTATTAAAATAATAACTACATGATTCTGAATATTTTTTTGTGGCCTGTGAATGTTGTAATAATAAATTGTATACGTAATTCAATTAGTATCTTGATTAAATACTAAATTCAATTCAATGTCTAGTATCTTTTTAAAGATTTTATAATCAGCTTCACTTCGTATATTTTTTTGTTTATTTATTTGTTTCATATCTTGCGATAGATTTTCACTTAACCGATTCTCCTGAAACTTCGTACACAAATTCAATTCCCATGACAATACAAAATTGATTGTAAGACTGACTGCGCAGCCTACGCCTCCGTATACGCCTAGGCTCACAGTCTGCTAGGTCTTGGTTGATAATACCCCGTTTTGCCACTATTTCAGTAGTGGGTAAATTCAGGGTACAGATGATAATTATAATGATGAAGATGATGACACAATAATAGAAACAATTAACAGGCTTGGTAAACAATACATTATTAATTATAATTAAATATCTTAAGCTCGCGAGGACGCCTTAAAAGGACATAATATGAATGTTATCGATGTTGTTCTTCACAAAGGACAGGTGCATAGTACTCTTGACCGGTGTGTGTGTATGACAAGATGTATGAATGTGGATGAAGCGAAAGGAATAAAAAAAGCTCGTGGGAAAAAGCACCACAATAATTATAAAAGGTCCAACCAAAATACCTGGACAAATTTTTACACAGTGTTCAGTACGTTTAACTAAACGTATCTATGCAAAAAACGAGATCCAAGTGTTTTTTTTTTCTAAACAAAACATAATAACGTTTTAAAATGCCTGTACTCTCTAAGAATAAACTTATACATTTTTTATGCATCGACCGCCGGCGGGGCGCGCACTACTTCCGCACCGTGTTTTACCTAAACTACGAAGTGAAAAATGTTAAAAAATAATTAATTTTAAATTAATGGCAAAAATAACATTTGGTATAAATAACAATTGGATTTAGTTTTTTTTGCATAGATATGTGTAGTTAAACGTACTGAACACTGTATAAAAGTTTGTCCAGGTATTTTGGTTGGACCTTGTTACATATGAGTAGGTATAGGTCAACCAGAATCTCATGGCATTAAAAATTAATAACAAATAGTGGTTTTCATATGGCAATGTCAACATGTCACTTGTCAAAACGAGTATGACTGTAGTTGATACATTTTCCAGTTCTGATTAATGTTTTATTGTTCAAACATTTTTAATAAACATACTTATTTTAACAAGGTTTCCTTTTCCATTACAATAAAATTGCAAAAAACCACATATCAGCATATCATTTTGGGACCCAGTGCATAATATCAGCAAGCACATTGGGTCACATAAAACAATAAGCCAAACCCTCTAACAATATGGATTTATGAAATACATGTTGTGCTGACCCCATCTAGTGTGGGATAAGGGCAGGTAGAAGATGAAGAAGAAATTAAAGAAAAAATTACAAGTATCAAGACTTTTTATTCAAATTACCCTTGTGTTACCCACAAAATGTTTAATTTCCCTATTTGCCATCAGATTCTGGTAGACCTATAATTATAAATTTAATGTTATTCAGACTAAAATTTTTATTCAGATTAACATGGAGGCATGGAACCGGAAGTTTAGAGTTGTGGACAAGACTTTATTATTTTAAGACGCAATAACAAAACTGATTAATATAATATACAGGTTGGTCTAAATAGTGACGTCCAAGAGAAAAATCGTATGAATACGAAAAAAGAATTGTAATTTGCTAGCGTTTTCTGCCTGTTGAGCTTCAAAAATTCATATCTGTTTTTGTAGTGGGTATATTTTTTATGACATGATCGTCTTGCATTTTACTTTCATATGTAAAATAATAAACTATTAATATTCCCGATAGTTACTAAAAAAATATCTATAGTAAGGAATTAAGTTTTTAGTGGGATATTAAAAAAAAATATAACTCGAAAACCACACAAAATCGCGGAACATGCATGGGGCATTTTCGAATACCCCTGAGTATGAATAATTCAGATTTTTCTTTTGGATATCACTAGTTGGACCAACCTGTAATTATATTATCAGATTTGCATGGTCATATTTAAAGGGGTTGATTAGACTCTTACTCAGAGCAACATTTGAAAGGTCAAATAAAAAAAATCGCCCAAAATTTTTCGACTTCATACAAATTGACCCGATATGCTGATGCAATATGTATGGAGTCTAAAAAGAAATTCCAAATTTATATCATAATACACGTTTTATCTTTATTAACATAAAAGTACAAAAACATATTCAATAACATGATTTTCACAAAACATTTCGACGGTGAAGTGCCAATACCTCCAAGCTGACCAAGTCAAAAATTTACACAAACTGAAAAAACGTCTAATTTCTTGATAAGTTAAAAGTTTGTTAATATATTTATTAATTTAGAATATTAATAATGTATGCTTTTTAATTATATTATGCTGAATTCGTATATTTTATGATAGTGTAGTAGGTATTCGGTTAGACAGGAGGTAATGCCATAAAATAGACACGTTGGTTTAGTTGGAGATATTTCTATATTTTAATTCAAGCTGTTGTAACAAAAATTATACTTCGGAGATTTCATTAAAACGTGCGAATCATCATCATCATCTTCCTGCCCTGGTCCCAAGTTACTTGGGGTCGGCGCAATATGTTTTACTCTTCCACTCTTCCCTGTCAGCCGTCTCATTATCATTTACTCCCTTATCTTTCATATTCTCCCTCACACAATCCATCCATCTTTTCTTTGGTCTCCCTCTCCCCCTCCATCCATCAACATTCATATTCATCACTCTCTTAGTCACATGTGTTTCATTCTTCCTCATCACATGCCCATACCAACACAAACGATTTCCTTTCAACTTTTCTGTCACTGGTGCCACTTACAAACTCCCTCTAATATACTTATTTCTTACTTTATCCATTCGCGTCACTCCACACATCCATCATGCGAATAACGCCTTTAAATTCAAAACGAAAAAGAAGTGAATTTCTCGAAAAATTTCAGTTAGGAGGCACTTCAGCGTCGATTTGTAAAAATATACCACAATTAATCAGTACCACACGCTTTGATTAGCGAAATGCATGCAGAGCAAACGATCTCTCTTATCATTCCAATAACCAGATCCAGTAGAATTAAAGTCATCATCAGCCATCACTTTGATTTTGATTCTATAAGGGAATAACTGTTTAGAAATCAGTTTTATAAATTTTTGCAGATCATTCATTTTCAACTGCGTGTTACATTTAGGGTCTCCCTTGTCACATTTCTCTAGACGAAATACTCTGGGACCGTCTATAGCCGTCAAATAAATATTGCCTTCCCAATTCACTGCGCCCACATGTTTCAGGCTAGCGTCCCAATTTGAGTCATTGAAGGAGCAGAACTCTTCCTTACCAAGTTTTATGGTATTCCAAACCTTTCTGTCGAAAGCGATAGCTGTTCTGGGCATAGTATTAGTCCAAGCTTCTAGTGTTACTATACTCTTATTTCTTGTGTATTGAGATACATTAGGCTCGTGTGTCGACAAACTTATCATTTCGCAAAAAGGACAGTGTATATTCTTAGCATATGTAAGCAATTTATATACAACCAATGCATCTTCAAGCACGTAACTGTTGTCCTCAAGAAATAAAATTGGTTCATTGAAATTTTTCAAAATGTTTAGATGGTTGAAGATTTGGTTCGCTTGCCACCACCAGTGATGCTTTGACTGAGCTGCCAAAGGATCCCGGGCATGTGTCTTCATGCAGGAGAAACCCTCGACACAGGATTTAGGTTCAGCTCCAGGAAATACATTAGAGTGTATTTGTATAGAATATGGATAGAAGATTTGAATGTATTTAGCAAAGTTTATACTTCTAATGAGTTTATTGATTTGATAACTGAAGTGATCGTGAGAGAAGATGAGCAAAGCTTTACTGATGAATGAGGCTTTCCTTAAGGAATACAAGAGCTGCTCCAAATAATATATATTCGAATGGCATTGTATGACAATCACGTACGTTCCATTGTAGATTGGTCCCAAGATTGAATTGAAGACTTTCTGATGTGTATTAAACTGTTTTATTTCATATTTAATTCTTTGTATGGAGTTGCGCTTTTTTCTAAGTATCCGTTCTGATTCTTCTAATCGTTGGTCATTTTCAAACTCACTTACATTGTGGATAAAGTCTTGTCTTTGCTTAGTGTACAGCACTTGCTGGTAGACAACGTAAATTATCATAGAAGCCATTAATGAGAACAGCAAAACGTAGACACGAAACGAATGAAATCGATATTTCATGATTTTTAACACCCTTATTGTATATAATATATAATAATAAATTTCATATTCCTCATTAAATGGCAACGGAAAATCAGAATTTAAACATGATTTATACAGATTTTTAAAATGACATTAATGCATATTATTTAAATGGCGTTGATCGTCGTTGACAAAAAGGCAAAATGTCAAAAATTACTCTGTAGTGTAATCCAAAGAGTAGTAGAAACCAATCTTGGCCCTCAAACGAAGCAACACGCACAGAACGACCTCTGCATTCTAGATTTGGCAACTTTTCAATCTATCTTTCGTAGGTACCGCTTACGAATTAGCATTAGTAACTTTATTTGTTTCTTGTTATTCTTCCGGCCCTTATCTCACACTAGGTGGGTTCGTCACAACATTTATTTCATAAATCTATGTTAGAGGTTTTGGCTTATTGTTTTATGACCGGCCTCCTGCCTGACGTCAACCCTCCTTGGGAATACTCGTTGAGCGTTCGTGCGGGTAACCCAATGTGCTTGCTCATATTATGCCCTGGATCCCAAAATGATATGCTTGTCAATCTTATTGCCGACAACTAAGTAGACTATGTTTTTCTTGGTGGGGTATAGGTGCTTGAAGTTCTTCGACCCACTCATTCAGTTTTGCTAGGGACTTTGGTCCTGACACATCGTAAACTAGTATAGCACCGTGAGCATCTCTGTAAAAACTTGACACTTCTCGTACTCCGTACTCGGCATCGTTTACAATAGAAATTAAATTTAAAATTTAAAAAACCCCCGACGAAAAAAAATACGAACTTTTAAAAAGTCAAAAATAATAGTATCGTTGAGCCATCAAATTCGATTGAGTAACACCTATATATTTTAATTACAGAAATTGATGGATGGCACGATAAGGTTTGCTCGTTGAAATGGCGATATAATATCGCGTCGGGGTACCGCTAAAGTAAGTCAGACCCTTCATTTAATTGACCATCTATTAATTTACTAGCTAGCTAATTTACTTAGCGGTACCCCGACGTGATATTATATCGCCATTTCAACGAGCAAACCTTATCGTGCCATCCATCAATTTCTGTAATTAAAATATATAGGTGTTACTCAATCGAGTTTGATGGCTCAACGATACTATTATTTTTGACTTTTTAAAAGTTCGTTTTTTTTTTCGTCGGGGGTTTTTAAAATTTAAAATTTAATTTTTATTTTAAACCTTTTAAACTTAGTTTTAAGTTAAAAAAATTAAACTTACTTTTGGCAAAAAAGCACGTAAATTGTTAAGTAAATATATACTTCATTAATTAAGATTTCAGTGTGAACTCGCATTCTTTGTTTAACGTGTAAAATTATTCATATGTTTATTGTTAAGTTCTATGTTTACATAACATAGTAATTGACTAATTATTTTGTGTTTCTCCTTATTGTTTTTTTTAAATTTCTTGTTTACTTTCGATTAGTAATTCATTTAAACTTATAATGTGATGATAGTTGTATATATTATAGTTATAGGAGTGTAGTAGGAATTAACCGTACATAATTTGTAGTCGTGTAGGCATTGTATGTAGAATCAAATACTGACCAAAACGAACCAAACACGACATTATATCTGCTATTATTTTTTCAAGAGTGTACTAGTGTGCTGGATATCCTAGCTGCAGCATCAGCTCATCATGTCGCCACCATTGAATTGCATGTAGAATCAAATACTGATCAAAACGAATCCAAACACGACATATCTGCTATAATTTTTTCAAGAGTGTACTAGTGCACTGGTTATCCTGGCTGAAGCATCAGACCAAGAATATCATAATCTTGCATAGTTATATATCATATATGAGTGTTTCAAATTTTATTTCACACGTATGTTTGAAAGTAAAGTAATACACATTATGCGTCTAAGAACCCTACCGCAGCTAACAAAACAGCTGATAACCTTGAAATGGCTGAACCGATTTTAATAAAACATATCTAAGATCACTCGCTAGAAAACCAGCTTTTAAATAAAAAAAACCGCACTCAAATCGGTTCACCCGTTTAAGAGCTACGGTGCCACAGACAGACACACACACAGACAGACAGACAGACAGACACACATAGCGGTCAAACTTATAACACCCCTCTTTTTGCGTCGGGGGTTAATAAACGGCGATTTACACTAACAAAATCATTTTTTTTTAAATACTCGTAATAGAAATGTTATAAAATATCATAGCTTTATTTGTTTATGAATCGTAATCAATAAATAAATAATAGTTATTGCACTAATTAACAACTGTGAGAGTCCAATTGACATATTTGTGAAATGAGTTGAGCATAGAGCGTACTACATAGGAATATCCATGGCCACTAGAAGAGGCAGGGAGGGGGGTACGCGATGCGTTGCCGCGCTCCGGCCAGTGGCGTCTCCACTCCGTAGTATTACTTCTATCATAGACTCCACTCCGTAGTATTACTTCTATCATAGAAGGAATACTACGGAGTGGAGACGCCACTGGCCGGAGCGCGGCAACGCATCGCGTACACCCCTCCCTGCCTCTTCTAGTGGCCATGGATATTCCTATGTAGAACGCCACAGCGGTACCGCTAAGGCGCCGCGCCGCTGCCGCAACGCATCGTGGGGCCTAGCTCTAAGGCAAAGATGATCGAGTATAATTGAGGCGTGGAATTTACAAATAGGCTAAGTGCCCAAAAAACCGAAGTCAATATTTTTAATGTCAAAGGAGCTACATTGGGCAGCCAATCCATTTTGATTAAAATTTTTGATGTATTTTTTTTGGCACTTATTTCATTTGTAAATTCCACGCCTCAATTATTCTGAAGTTCAAATTGATCCTAGAGGGTTATCCTAGAAGCAGAGATGTCTGGGGATCGTACGATCCATGGCCCTCTACGGGTCGCCGATTTGGGCGGACACCCTGACGGCTCGCAACGTCGCTATCCTGCGGAGACCGCAGCGGGCGATGGCCGTCAGGGTGATAAGGGGGTACCGTACGATCTCCTTCGAGGCGGCGAGTCTTTTGGCCGGATCCGTGCCCTGGGATCTGGAGGCGAGAGCCCTCGCGCTGAGATTTCGTCAGCGCGAGGAGGCGCCTGAGCGGAGCGAGCTCCGCCAGATCCTGGTGGCCGAGTGGAGGGAACGACTTACGCAACCCAGCGCGGGGCACGCCGCGATAGCGGCGGTAAGACCCGTGATGGAGGAGTGGCTGGAGAGGCGTCACGGCGCCCTCAGCTTCCGGCTGACGCAGGTACTCTCGGGACACGGCTGTTTCGGGAAGTACCTGTGTCGTATAGGCCGGGAGCAGACGCCCGGTTGTCACCACTGCGACTGCCCCGAGGACACGGCGCTGCACACTTTGCAGGCGTGTCCAGCATGGGAGTCGCAGCGCCGCGAGCTAGTCGCGGCGATCGGCGGTGACCTCTCGCTTCCGGCCGTGGTTCTGTCCATGGTCGGGGGCGAGACTGCGTGGGAAGCCATCGCCTCCTGTTGCGAGGGGGTGATGGCGACCGAGGAGGTAGCGGAGAGGGAGAGGGAGGCCGCTTCTTCTCTCCCTTCTCGCGCTAGACGCACCGGGTGCCGGTGGGCGCGTGACGATCTCCGGCCACTCTAGTGAGTGGCCTGCGGGCGGCGGGTTGGGGAACCCGTCGCCCGACCAGTAACGGGCCCAGGGAGGATGGCGCGTCGTGTCCTGCGCGCGCCTCTCGGAAGGATGTGGGGCGGGGGAGCAACTGCCCCACCACAGGAGAGGTCCACCAGAAGAAGCTGGTGGACCGAGACCTGCCGGGGTCGCGGTGCATGCAACAGCGAATCCCGTGACCCCGGCCTTAGGTCAGAAGGAGGGACACCGTGGGGTTTTAGCCAGTAAGAGTCTGGCACACCCCCCCCGTCTTCCCCAGACGAGGGATAGTCCATGAGGATTTCCCCACGTGAGAAAAAAAAAAAAAAAGAAGCAGAGATATCTGTACCAAAGACAATGTAAATTGATCCGCTTGTGCTGAGTAGAAACCTGTATACTTGCTTCGTGGTAGAAACTTTTTCGGCCGAACTAACGTAGGCTACTTTGTTGGCCTATTCCCAGGTCATTGATATTAAAATTACAATGCCAACATTTATTTCAGGTACCTCTCCATCAGGTGCACACACAGAACCCTGGACTTTCGTCGTGGTCCAAGACCAAAAAACAAAAGCAGCTATAAGAGAGATAGTGGAAGAAGAAGAAGAGTTGAATTACAACAAGAGAATGTCCAGACAATGGGTGACAGACTTGAAGCCGTTTGCCACGAAGCCGATGAAACCGTATTTGTCAGATGCTCCAGCGTTAGTGCTGGTCTTTAGGCAGACGCACTCTTGGAGGGATGATGGAAAGAAGAGGATGCACTATTACAGTGAAATCAGTACAGCAATCGCTGCTGGGGTGCTCCTGGCTGCTATTCATGTAAGTAGACCTTGACACCCATGAATGTTATGATTGTCATGATGTGTTAAAATAACCTCCACGACTGATGTGATGCTTGATAAGATTTAAACCTGTTTCGGCATGTTTTGCGGTGAAGCGGTTGATGGACGCTTAAAGGTCATTGTCCGTTTTACCGCCTGCCCTAGAACTAGACTTCTCATAGTGCTCTTCCTCCTAGTTCTTTCTCAACTAAGTTGGGATCAGCTTCCAGTGTAACCAGATGCGGCTGAATACCAGTATTTTACACGGAGCAACTGCCATCAGACCTCCGCAACGCAGTTACCGGGAAATGCCGATATCCTAAGGTTAGACTAGTTGTCAGAATTTCGTTCTTCTGACTATCCGTAACAACTGTCATAGGTATTCGTATGACACCCGGGACCAACGGTTTAACGTGCTCTTCGAGGCCCAGAGGGGTCTCGATATGTAACGAACGGTTACCCGTCCACGGCAGCTTAACCTCGCAAATTGTTAAATCCACGCGGCTGCTTGAGCCATGAGCCCCTCAAATAAAAATTCAGTTCTAAATAGTACTGTAAAACTTATTTTTAATTCTAGCTAGATCTACGAAGAATGACTTTGTTTATATTACAGTACTGCGGCCTAGTAGCGTTGACCTCAACTCCTCTCAACTGCAACGCTCGTCTCCGAGACCTCCTCTCCAGGCCTGTCAATGAAAGACTGGAGCTCCTCCTGCCAGTTGGCAGACCGCACGAAGAGACAACGGTGCCTGCTCTTCAGCGGAAAAGTTTAGAAGAAATCATGGTCAAGATCTGAAAGACTTTTATATTTTTGTACATAATTAAATATTTAGGAAGATTTTGTTATCTTGGGTTTTGGATGTTAATCGATTTACGGCCGATATTGAGGTTTTGAACGCCACGCTAGAAATTTATACTTTTTACGGCTTTTGACGTCATTGGCGGCCCGAGCACATTTTCTTTTTTCGTCTCTAGCCGTCGATGACGTTCGGGGAATTCAGTTCTCGGACATGTCAAGTCTGCAAACATGCCCGCTGAACCTCGCTACTATAAGTCTGTGCAATATTTGCTAGTAGTGTAGGACCGTCGCAGTCAGTCTGGCAGACTTACCCGTTGGTCGTCCGCGCGATCTCATTTTGTCTGCGCGGGCACATGTCCGTACAGACATGTCCGTAAGTAAATGTTCATCGCGCGACGCGCCTTTTAATTTTTTTTTGCCTTGGAAAATCCTCATGGATGTCCCTCGCCCGGGGAAGGCGAGGGGGTCTGCCGGACTCTTACCGGCTAAAAACCAACGGTGTCCCTCCTTCTGACCTAAGGCCAGGGTCGCGGGATTCGCTATTGCATGCACCGCGACCCCGGCAGGTGTCGGTCCACCAGCTTCTTCTGGTGGACCTCTCTCGTGGTGGGGCAATTGGTCCCCTGCCTCACTTTCTTCTGAGAGGCGCGCGCGGAACACGGCGCGCCATCCTCCCTGGGCCTGACATTGATCGGGCGAACGGGTTCCCTAATCCGCCGCCCGCAGGCCACTCACTACGGTGGCCGGAGATCGCCGCGCGCCCTCCGGCGCCCGGTGCGTCTAGCGCGAGAAGGGAGAGAAGAAGCGGCCTGTCTCTCCCTCTCCGCTACCTCCTTGGTCGCCATCACCTCCTCGCAAAAGGAGGCGATGGCTTCTCACGCAGTCTCGCTCCCGACCATGGACAGAACCACTGCCGGAAGCGAGAGGTCACCCCCGACCGCCGCGACTAGTTCGCGGCGATCGCGGGCCGCCTGCTCTCAGACCTGAGAGCGACAGCAACCAGTACAGACATTTTTTATGATTTATGTATTGAACTGTGGAGTAGGTAAATCTCCTGGTTCATCGATTTCTTTTTTAAACCATTCTTTGGACCAAGTTCTTTTCTTTTTCTTTTCATCTAAGAGTATTATTGCGGCACCAGCAATTATGATTTTTCTTCGTCTCGTTGACATCGTAACAACTAAACCGTGTAACCAGTTGAGATTATTTCGGCAACACAGGGTACGTGTATTATATTTTATAATAAATAAGCTCCGAGCTGTGTCCCGCCAAAAAGCATACAAAGTATCAAAGGTTTCTTTTAAACAAAACATTTTACTGATTTAAAAGTAGGTACAATCACAATCATTATAAATCATGTCAAATTTAGATAAAATAATTGTTAAAATATCAATGAGTCTGTGTAGTATATTGTGGCAGCGACAGACGTACAAACTGCGCGCGGGCATGTCAGTCTAGTGAATTCCCCGCTTAACTGATCTCAATCCAAAATCTCGTGGATTGATAGGTTTTTTTGTAAGAAATTCAATGTCAAGGTTGTCTGGAAGAAATCGCCTAGTGCGATAAGACCGCCCATTGTACATCTCTATTTTTAACAGACTTTCAAAAAAGGAGGAGGTTCTCTATTCGATTGTATGTTTTTTTTTTGTATCTTTGTTCCGCGATATCTTTGCTAATTGTGAACCGATTTTAATGATTCTTTTTTTGTTTGAAAGAGTATTCTTTCGAATTGGTCCCATTTAAAGGAGATGTTTCATTTTTGTATGGGACTCCGGCCATAACGTGTACCTTTTAGAAAAGCTGGGAAACTAAACCCTGAATAGCTTACAGTAACATTTTTTTTCATAATATCAAATGTTTTTTATGCACAAAATAAAAGTTAAAAATGTTTGATGTTTGTCGTGAGACTTATGATAGCCGTGAGAGGTTGTAAAGATGACGTTTACCTAACCTAGAAATTGATATTTGTTAATTACTGACTGACTGTGACCTGACATTTTGAATTTTTCGTTCAGAAGTACACGTCAAAAAAGAAGAATAAATATATTTCTAACGATGAAATCGGCACACTAGCTTAGAATTAGTCAAAAGATGGCTAAGAGAATAATAATTATTATTAATTGTACAAGAACACATACCTTTCATATTTAACGTCTACGTGAATTATGTTTTGATTTGACATGATTTCAGAACGAAAGCAGGCTATGCAAACTATAGGACGCCATGTTGAATAGAATATGGCAATAATTGAAAACTTATTATATTTTGTGCACATCAAATTAGGTTTAAATTCACGAAAGAATATTTTTCCTCAATTCTTGGATTTTTTTTCCCCCTTTTCGATAAATGTACATCTTATGGCCGAAAATGGAACATCTCCTTTGGTGAAGATCTGATGAAGAACTTCGGTTTTATTTTTGTTAAAAAGTGATTATTATAGTAATGTTTCTTGTTTGTTTTGTGTACAATAAAGAGTATTGTATTGTATTGTCAAAACCTGACATATTTTGGATTGAATTTATTATATCGGCTGTAAATCGATTATCAGGATATAATTAGTGAACTGTAGGCAAGCAGAGCCCATGGTTTCCTTCGAAGAAAGAGGATACGTCTACACATGGTAAATAAGCAATATTCTATTTGTGTAGGTAGCAAACAATAAAACAAAGTACTATTATCAGAAAAAATATTTATTCAGTACATAGGTACATAACACCCCGAATTTAGTTGGCACAGGCCTAACGGCAGCAGCTGCGCCTACGGCGTTTACGGCAACATCTGCGTTTACGGCGGCAACATTTACGGCGGCAACATCTACGGCGTCGACAGCTCGAGCGACGACGGCGACACCGCTGTGGACACATGCTACCATTATCACTAGTGACAATAACTATGTTTTTCTGTCGATCTTTTTTTGGTGGCAATTTAAGTTCCATATCTAAGCTACACACATAGTCGGTTCGGCAGTAATTGTCGAAAAACAAAGTCGACCCGAAGTAATTACTGCACATGTTCGGCTTCATTCGGCTTGTGCCGATTGGGTAGTTCATTCGGGTCGACACATTCGATTCGGCAGTACTTGTGGAACGAAAAAGCCGACCCGTAGCAACTACTACATACGTTCGGCTCCAATGATAATAATTCTTAGCTGAACTAAAATTTAAGCCGAGCGGATTGTGATTCCCGAACGTTCAACTATATATACAAGGTTAGTCTGAAAGGGGGGTATACTAAGCCGCGGGCCATCTAAAGTATCACTGATGACTATTATAAAGCAATTGTTAAAATTTCAAAATTCGATAATTTTTATTTGCATGAAAAAAGATTGTTAATTTAGTTTTTTCAAAAAAAATCATACCTGCTTTAGTTATGAATTCAGAAAATTAATTTTCTAATCCGTGACCTAAATTGTAAAAACAGCTGATCATAAGCTATGACGGATAGATTTTAGCATGTTTTTACGAAATCTTTGAAAAGCTATTTCTCTTTAACTATCGAGTTTTAGGGAAAGTTGTAGAACAAAAGTAATCCCTTATTATGGGTACTTTAACACCCTTTCCGACTAACCTTGTATATATTCGGTTTTACCGCCCGGCCCGCTGATGCTACCCGCCTAGTGAAAGCCGAGCGGCCTTTTCTCGAACATTCATCTACATATATGTATTCGATTTTACCGCCCGGCTGTGCCGATTAAAGCCGGCCTGCTTATGCGTATAGCTACCCTAATAAACCAATATCGACATGGCAATCTGAGATTTTCCGAACTTCCTAACATAACATCGTCTGTATTCCCCGAAGGGATGGGCAGAGATGAATATTACCCTCATTTGTCAGTTATGTTTTAACCCTTTATAAGACAGTGGCAGTATGTTTGCCACCAATTTTTTTGGCAGTTGTCACGTAAGGCTCCTTGTTATATTTTTATTTTCAAACCTGGCTGTATGCAATTTTTTTAATGTGTTTTTTAATAAAATATAAAAATTTTACTTACAAAATATATTTGAGATTTAAATTTATTAGGTATTTTTAAAAAAACACCAAATTCTTTGTTATTTTCTTTTCCTAAAATCTTCTGCCTTATTTAAGGGTTAAGTCTCCTATGTAATAGGGGGCGAGCTTTATTGCCATCGACCAGGCATAAATCCGAACCCCGGACTGGGGAATTACACGCGGAAAACCCCAAAGACACTTTGCCCGACCTGGGGAACGAACCAAGGTCCTCACGATCAGCAGTCGCGCTTGCCACCACTAGACCAACGAGGCAGGTTTGATATCAGTTAAAATTGACGAAATACTTGCTTGTTGACACCCCGTTTCCACCACGTTCCATATTTACTCATTTCAAGTAACCTATTGACTGGTATCTCGTGTGAATCAGTCACCGAGGCTCAAGGTATCTTAGAGATACCCTGTCTTTCTTATCAGACGTCTACCTGCTGAACGTGGGAGTCTCACAATTACCGCTACAATTAACGACCAGTTGGAATATTGCTATTCTTCTTCTTTTTGTATGTTTAATGACTAACCTATGGGCTTCTGACTTGATTTTACATGCCGTCTAGAAATATCTCTCAGGCACACCGGTTTCCTCACGATGTTTTCCTTCACCGTTTTTAAGCAAGTGATAGTGACAATACGCTCATGAATCCGAAAAAAGGTGTGTGCCTTGGGTTCGAACTCGAGACATGTGACTTGGCAGTCCAACGGTCACACCATTAGGCTATCACTGCTATTTTATTTGGGACTAGCTGTGTCCTCACGGCTCCGCCCGTAGCCTATATTACTCGGTGATAATGTAGCTTTCTAACGGCAAAAGAATTTTTGAAATCGGTCCAATAGTTTTTAAGTATATTCGTTACATACAGAAATACAAATATTTCCTCTTTATAATATTAGTATAGATGCGGCCCGTCCCGGCTTCGCACGGGTGGACATTTTCCCCGTTTTTGCAACATTTTTCATTTATGCTCCGCTCCTATTAGTCGCAGAGTGATGTTATATAGCCTATAACCTTCCTCAATAAATGGACTATCCAACACAAAAATATTTTTTCTATTCCAACCAGTATTTTCTGAGATAAGCGCGTTCAAACAAACAAACTCTTCAGCTTTATAATATTAATATAGATATTGCCATAACTCGTCTGGAGTGGAGTGGATGATCGCTGCTGGCCATAAATTTGACAATCTAAGGCACCTTTTATAGCACCTTCTGGTGGTCAGTGCGAGTCTATTAAATCACGCAATAATGTTAAATAATAAGGGGGTACCCACACGGGGGCGGCAGCGGGAGCGGCGGCGGCATCTGCGACGCTTGGGACGGCAGCGGCGGCGGCGTTTCGGGCAGCACGGGGCGCGGCGCCGTCTGCAGCATTTGTCCGACGGGGCTACGTCGGAGCGAGAGCGGGAGAGTGACCGTGTGCGATGTATGCTCTTTTCACCGCGTCTACTGTAAAATGGAATGGGAAATAATGCTTTTTCTGTTCAACAGAACTATGTATTGATAAAGTATTTTCAATAATTATTTGTTTCGCTTCGTTGGTCTAGTAGTAGTTCTTTTTCGTGTGGTTAGTAACTAACCTGGTGTCAGAGTTTATGCCGCCCATGGGCCTCTGACTTGGCTTCACATGCCGTCGAGAAATGTCTCTCAGGCATGCCGGTTTCCTCACGATGTTTTCCTTCACCGTTTTTAAGCAAGTGATAATTATACAATACGCACATGAATCCGAAAAGTCAGAGGTGTGTGCCTTGGGTTCGAACTCGAGACCTATGACTTGGCAGTCCGACGGTCACACCACTAAGCTGTGTCACTGCTGTTAATAGTGCCGTCTAGTAGTGACAAACACAACTGCTGATCGTGAGGTCATGGGTTCGATCCCCAGGTCGGGCAAAGTGTTATTGGGTTTTTCCGTGTGGAATTCCTCAGTAGCAGCCCGGAGGTTGGACTTGTGCCCGGTTGATGGCAATAACCTAACCTAGCCCCCTATTACATGGGACTTAAAACATAATGGCGAAATGAGGGTGTTACTAAACACCTCTGCCCAACACTTCGGGGAATACAGGCGTGATGTTATGTTATTTATTTTGCGGTATTCATACAAAATTATTTGTCAATGGTTATATACCATTGACAAGTAAGACTTTCGGTATAAACTCATCAATAATCGCTGCGCTCCGATTAAGAGAATTAGGTAGTCATCACCTTGAAGTTGTCGATGTTATCGAACGGATTGTTTTATTTATGTAATTAATTGACTAACAGTGCTATGGTCTACCTAATTGAAACCGGTTACACTTGGTGCTTCTTCTATACACCTGCAACACTCCAAGAGGAGTGCCGTTTCGTTGCCAACCTTATAGACAAAGTTGAAAAGCTTCCTTCAGCTGTAATATCACCAGCACCCATACCGTAAAATGGGGTGAATCGGTGTGTATCGATCTACCGGGGCCACTCGAACTAGACCGAAAAAACTAGTAGCAATGCTTTGTTTGTTCAATGTACCTCACGAATTTATTAACAAGATCCAATTGTACCTCAACAATTTTGATAGAAATTACAATAAATCGCCTCATCCATCCAGCGGGGCCCGCAGTTGTATTGCGCTCGGAATAGATAAAAATAATAATGATCGTAACTTGTGCCAATGTACCTCTCGATTCATGTATTAACTCCAAGGGATCTTTAACAGAACAGAAGAACCGATGTACCGACATCCACATAAGCCCGCGCGCGCCTCTCAAGAGGACGTGGGGTCAAGGCCCCACATAAGGAAAGGTCCGCCAGTTTATTGGCGAACCGGACCTGCTGGGTTGCGGTGCATGCATTTGCGCATCCCGCGACCTGGGCCAACGGTCAGAAGGAGGAACACTATGGGTTTTTAGCCGGTAAGAGTCCGGCATAACCCTTCACCTTCCCCGCATTTAACAACGTTAAAAAAAAGTTACTAGAGATGTAGGTACCTATCGATAAAATAATTTTGACATGCAGGGTATTTAAAATAAAAACACCTGAAACTTCTTAGCACAAAATGTCATAATTCGAAACTTTTTTCAGATAAAATTTTGAAAATACTCTTTAGTTTGCATATTGTAACTGAGACGGGGAGACGAGAGGCCGGGGTCGTATCGGCGCGGCTGCGCGGCTCGTACAAACGGCGCAACCGACCAAATTTGCGCAAGTATACGCAGATTTTGCATATTTCAAATAAAGGAAAAAGCATTCTTTTGGCTAACCTGTTTAGTTTTGGTCAAAGTGGTAGAACAAACAGTTGTTCAGGATCATGATACATGTTAGTACTAGAAGTTTTGGGTGTTTTTTCAATTGCCCTGTATTTAAGAAAACCTCGTAGTTACATACATATTTTGATGAATGAAAGAGGAACAGACGGCAAAGATGACAAAGTGAACAATAAACTAACCTCTCCAAGATATGCATCTCATTACCGTCGATAATTTTGATGCAACGATATTAAGGAACTTGATGCCTATTATTTACGCAATATATCCTAATTTTATCAAAAATATACAGAGTTATTTCATGGGCTTGCACCTGCAACCTTTTAGGTAATCATAAATAAGTATCAATATTCAGTAATCACCCTAGTGGTGTGACGTCGGACTGCCAAGTCATAGGTCTTGAGTTCGAACACAAGCCACGCGCCTCTGACTTTTCGGGATTCATAGACAGATAGATAGATAGATATACTTTATTGCACACTAAAAGAAATCATGAATCATCATCATGATCAGAATTCATGTGCGTATTGTATAACTATCACTTGCTTAAAAACGGTAAAGGAAAACATCGTGAGGACACCGATATGCATGAGGGATATTTCTCGACGGCATGTGAAGCCAAGTCAGAGGCCCATGCCCATGAGTGGCATAAACTCTCGACACCGGGTTAGTCACTAACCACACGAAAAGAAGAAAAGACCTGGCAAATACCTTAGAAAATACCCGAGAAGATTATCTTCCAAGTTTTATTTATCGATAGTTAAATCAATGTTAGTCACATTTCTAGCAACTTGTTTGGGTCAGTTTCCACCAAGCGGAAAAATCCTCGCACACTTTTTGATGACACTGAATAAAGAACAATATTAGTATTGCCTTTAAGTATAAAATCCGACGCTCAGGTATGCTCGGGCTCGCGCAAGGAAACGCTGGATTCTGCGATAATGATACTGTTCTTTATTCGGTGAGATCAAAAAAGGGCGTGATGATTTTTACGCTTAGTTTTTTTTGTTCTCGACTGCCGCGTTTGGCCCTAGTCTCACCTGATGGTAAGGTGGAGCACACGAATTCAAGGAACAGAGATATAGAGCGAGTCCCATATATCCCTATGGCTCTCACATACACACGACGGAACACAGTAAATTGCCTGGCGCCGGACTTAATGTGAGGGTGGTAGCTAGCCAGGCGGACCGTATAGATTCTATCACCAAGCGTGCTAGGTTTTGTTTGAATCTTACAACACGCGTCTATTCCCAGTGTGTAGTGAGGAAGTTTTATATTCTAACCTATCCCTACACGGGGTGAAGACTTGGAAACGGACCCTTTGTCATCCACAAGAAGGTCATCCATTTGATATTTGTCATTTTAACCATGTTACTATGAAAGTAATATTGGCGTCTTCTTCTTCCTGCCCTAATCCCACACTAGGTGGGGTCGGCTCAACATGTATTTCATAAATCCATGTTGTTAGAGGTTTTGGCTTATTGTAGACCGGCCGCCTGCCTGACATCAACCCTCCTTGGGAATACTCGTTGCGCCGTCGCGCGGGTGACCCAATATGCTTGCTGATATTATGCACTGGGTCCTAACATATTGGCGTCTGTGCCCACAAATAAAAATAGTACTTACCCATTTAAAAAAATATATATTTATAAATTTTAAATGTTTTAAATTAGTTCGTGCGCTATTGCTAGACATCGCCTAAGGGATAAGGGCGGCAGGAAGGGAGTGCGAGACAACAGACGCGCTGTCAGCTTGCTTTGTCTTATCTACCGCGCGCACCCCCCCCCTTCTGACCCTCCCAGATTATAATACCTTCTGCACGAGTCTTCATCACGACCATTGTTTTCTCTGGAAAGAAAAAAGGAGGCATGTAGTGTAATGTAAGGTATCTGCAAATGTTCATGAGAACGACAAAAACACTTAAGAATGCCATAAGAATAAAAGTTTGATGGATGGCACGATAAGGTTTGCTCGTTGAAATGGCGATATAATATCGCGTCGGGGTACCGATAAAGTAAGTCAA
Source organism: Amphipyra berbera (assembly GCA_910594945.2). Classification (NCBI taxonomy): domain Eukaryota; kingdom Metazoa; phylum Arthropoda; class Insecta; order Lepidoptera; family Noctuidae; genus Amphipyra; species Amphipyra berbera. The sequence continues at coordinate 13,142,656 of OU343128.1, read as the reverse complement.
ACCCTTCATTTAATTGACCATCTATTAATTTACTAGCTAGCTAATTTACTTAGCGGTACCCCGACGTGATATTATATCGCCATTTCAACGAGCAAACCTTATCGTGCCATCCATCAATTTCTGTAATTAAAATATATAGGTGTTACTCAATCGAGTTTGATGGCTCAACGATACTATTATTTTTTACTTTTTAAAAGTTAGTTTTTTTTGCGTCGGGGGTTTTTTAAATTTTAAATTTAATTTATATTTTAAAAGTTTTTAAACTTAGTATTAAGTTAATTGCCACCATTGCATTGTAAGTAGAATCAAATACTGATCAAAACGAATCCAAACACGACATATCTGCTATTATTTTTTCAAGAGTGTACTAGTGCACTGGTTATCCTGGCTGCAGCATCAGACCAAGAATTTCATAATCTTGCATAGTTATATATCATACATGAGTGTTTCAAATTTTATTTCACACGTATGTTTGAAAGTAAAGTAATACACATTATGCGTCTAAGAACCCTACCGCAGCTAACAAAACAGCTGATAACCTTGAAATGGCTGAACCGATTTTAATAAAACATATCTAAGATCACTCGCTAGAAAACCAGCTTTCAAATAAAAAAAACCGCACTCAAATCGGTTCACCCGTTTAAGAGCTACGGTGCCACAGACAGACACACACACAGACAGACAGACAGACAGACACACATAGCGGTCAAACTTATAACACCCCTCTTTTTGCGTCGGGGGTTAAAAAGGAGGTATGAAGTGTAATGTAAGGTATCTGCAAATGTTCATGAGAACGACAAAAACACTTAAGAATTATAATTATGTCATAAGAATAAAAGTAACTAAGATATCACTGTTCCACATAACGAGAACCTTGTGAAAGCCGAGAAGGATAAAGAAATTAAGTAGCAAGACTTGGCTCACGAGGTTGTCGACATGTGGCAAGGTTTACTCGACAGTTGTTGTGCCGATAGTCGTTACGGCCAATGGCTTAATAGCCAAGAGCCTCGACCAACATCTAATGAGGCTCTCGTTAGGCGGCTGGGTCAAGGGCCTGATACAGAAAGCGGTACATCTGAACACGGCGCGTATTGTTAGGAAGTTCCTCTCTCTGAGGCCCTGACCACCAGTAGCTTGGACCCTGTTCCCGATCCCGGTGGGCTACTATTTTTTATATTTTTAAATTTCATTTTATATGTGTATATTTAATGAATAAAATACTATAATACAGTAATTAATAATCATATAGACGGGACATACGCGTTCTAGAAGTATTCAAGGTCACGTAATCTACAAAGTCAAGTCAAAGTCAAAGTTTTTTATTTCAAATAGACCAGATTTCAGGCACTTTTAAAACGTCACGACTAGGTGCACGGTTCCAAAAGGTAGGTTCTATGGAGAAGAGCCGGCAAGAAACTCCATGAATACTCTTTTTAAAATAGTAGTTCATTACAATTCCATTACAGTAGTGTGAGAAATAGAATGAGAATAATGCAGGTTAATGTAACAATTAAACTCACATAAGAGTAACAAATAGAAAAATATGCCTTCTATGATTGCCATAGCAGTTAAGAAAACAATCCCGACATTTGATCCAGCTTAAAAACTAAGAAGCAGTGATGGGCGAGTATTTTTGGGGGCTGACTATGCTTGATGTTTAAAAAGTAACTACTAAATTAACTTCTAGTTTATTTTTATTTTTTTCCTAATCGACTGCTTGTAGATGGTCTTGCGGACCTTTTATACGTAACCGGGCAGTTATTGGTGAGACCTGAAGGGTCTCCGACCAATATTTAACTTAAAGACTAGCTAACTACTATTAGTAACATCATGACTACTTAGCAGCAACACCTCTAAGGGCGTCCCCTAGGGGGGACTCGAACCTTGGCTTAGGGCGTTGAATGCGAGAGGACTGGGAGGGATACGACAGCTTGATGAGGGCTGAATTAACGGTGTGACTGCGGAGTCAGAAGAGACGACCGGCTCCGCGGCTGCGGCGGGTGAGCACGGTGGATCAGGGACGGCGGCGGTGGGACGTCGCGATGGAACTTCTAGTTTAATTTGAACCTTAGATTATATAGGTACCTCTAGATGTAGCCTACAGTGGGGATGTAGCCTACAGTGGGAAGTATAGAAGTGAGAAGCCTGTATACAAAATAAGTAAGAAGACTGAGACAAAGCATCGTATCTTCTGTTTCATATGATGTGCCATTTTTTCGCTTAATGGAGAACTTTTTAATGTTACTCAAATAGCCAACTCACCGTCACAGACCATTGGTTTCCCCGTATTCTTGTATTTATGAAAAATACGACTCCTTCAGTTGTGTTTAGTATATATTGTATGTTCTGCGATGCGCGGATGCAGAACTCTTAATTATATATTGCTATCTCATGAGCGGCCACGCGGTGGCTCTATCTAGAGATATACAAGGTTAGTCGGAAAGGGTGTACTAAGCCGCGGGCCACTTAATGTATTACTGATAATTGTCTTAAAGAAAGTGTTAAAATTTCAATATTCGATAATTATTTTTTCCAAGCAGAATTATTTTAATTTTAGTTATTTCAAAAATTCTTCATCCCTGCTTTAATTACAAATTCAGAAAATGGAGCTTCTAATCTGTGACGCCAAATATGACATAAAATGTAAACACAGCTGCAGATCATAGGTGAGAATAGGTAGAATTTAGCGTATTTTCTATGAAATCTTTGATCAGCTATTTCTCTTAAACTAATCTTTTTTGGGGAAAGTTGTAGAACAAAAGGTACCCATTATTACGAGTACTTTAATACCCTTTCGGCTTATACCCCCTTTCCGACTAACCTTGTATAATCTAAAATTATCGCGTAATTTTAAGTATAAATTGAAGGTAACTCACTGATCATCTTCGGCCTTGTCTTTCTGATCGCCATCGATTCTTTTCCTGAGTCCAGAGGCAGTTTTCTTCAAATGGTTGTAATCAGACTGACCGCGTCGTGCGGCCACCGCACGCCGACGCCTGTGAAAATTGTTATAGCAAATTGTAGTTGAGTAACAATATGCTTTCAGTTTTTCCAATTGTCAAAAATAATCGCAGTGCAGTTGAATGGTGTTTTTAGAGTTAAACGGATTTCGTCACACACGCGGTTTTGACCCACGTGCGTGTTGCCCGTGTTGATACACGTACGAAAAGGTGAATTGCGAGCGCCACGCATGTGGGTTAAACGTGCGAGACGATATTCGCAAGAGTTTAAAACCACCCGAAATGCAGCTAAACGGTAACCTGTTCTCCTCAATCAACTAAATTTAGTTAGACCTGTTGCTTGTGAGCCCAAAACACTATTATAATTATTGCCCGTGTAGCTGCCTCGTTGGTCTAGTGGTGGCAAGCACGACTGCTGATTGCGAGGTCCTCGGTTCGATCCCCGGGCAAAGTGTTATTGGGTTTATCCGTGTGGAATTCCTCAATAGCAGCTCGGAGTTTGGATTTGTGCCCGGTTGATGGCAAAAGGCTCGCCCCCTTACATGGGACTTAAATGTAACGGCGATATGAGGATGTTACTATAGGTACACTCCTGCCCAATCCTTCGCGGAACACAGGATAAAGGATTGCCTGCTGCATAACCTTTGGGACTGAAGGTGGCGGTTTCAGAGCTCATTCAAAATACAAGGTTGACCTTGTCTTGTCTCCTTTAAGCATTAGCACTGCGCAGTGGCGTAGCTTGCTCTAGACGGGCCCCATATCAAAATTTGTCGGGGGGCCCTTCTACCCGACTGCGGCGAAGCCCAAATGGAGAAAACCAAACCAAAAACCTTGGTCCATGGTTGTATGGAGTGTCTGGGGTGTGCTGACTTTAGCGTTTAAAAGTTTAGAGTTTGGCGTACGGCCTAAGAGCTTGAGTGAGATTACATACACATACATACATACATAAACTCGCGCCTTTTTCCCATGGGGGTAGGCAGAAACTATAGAACGCCACATGCTACATACCCCTTTCGCTTCATCCACATTCATACATCTTGTCATACATGCACGCCGGTTCAGAGTCTGACCTTTGTGAAGAACATCACCAATAACATCGATGTATGTCCTTCTAGGACGTCCTCTACCGGCGTTTCCATTGACATCCATCCGCCTTATAAATTCCTTTTGTTAATCGCCGTTCACTCATTCTCTCAACATGACCAAACCACCTAAGCATACTCCTTTCAATTTTTGTCACTACATCATCTTTTAAACCGCAACTTTGTCTAATCTCATCATTAGACAAAAATCTTATCAAATCTCATCTGAGATTATGGATAACATTTTACGAATTTTTGCTTACACACGTCGGGGCTCCTGTAGCCCGGGGGCCCCGTATAGTTGATACAGCTGATACGGCGGTAGCTACGCCCCTAGCACTGCGGTAATGCCGGTGAAAGGGAATAAAGTATTTATGTGACTCAGTTTGTAGTGTGCACACAGAGTTAGAACTTCGGTTTCAATGAGATACTCGTGCAAGACTTAACAGCAGCATACCTTGCCTTGTGTAGTGATGGATATAACGTTTAAACAATCAATACGGTAGAATGAGGTTACATTGATCAATTTCAAAATTGAAATGTATTTTTCTCTTGAAATATGAGAGCAAAAAAAAAGGGCAAATATCGATTTTGTTTATTTTGTCTATATCTTGAATAAAATTATAATGTTTCTTATTACTTTTTGAGAAATAAAATAAAACGTTCGTGATAAATGTTTTGGGGTTACTTTGATACGTCCCCCTGTAAGGGATTTGAAAGTAACCCCAATAAGGAATAAATAATTACACAAAACTATTACCGACATATTTTTAATATTTTTTTCATCAAACGGCATGGATCCACCCCACTACGACTGATCACACGCTGATAATGACGTTAAATGCTGCCAACCGTAACAAAATAATCGGAAGAATTCGTACAATTTGAGTTTTATTACGAAAAAAGTTTCGATCAAAGTAGCCCCCAGGAATCAAAATCATCTCATTCTACGGTACATTGATTGTTCTGCCTAGCCTTTTCCCAACTATGCTGGGGTCAACTTCCAGTCTAACCAGATCTTCCTCTTAGCCTTTTCCCAATTATCTTGGGGTCAGCTTCCAGTCTAACCAGATGCGGCTGAATACCAGTATTTTACACGGAGCGACTGCCATCAGACCTCCGCAACCCAGTAACTGGGCAATGCCGATATCCTAAGGTTAAACCGTTTGTCAGACTTTCAGGCTTCTGACTACCCGTAACGACTGTCATAGGTATTCGTATGACACCCGAGACCGACGATTTACCGTGCTCTGCGAGGCACGGAGGTCTCGATGACAAACGGTCACCCATCCACCGACTGACCGCGGCAAGCGCAGCTCAACCCGCGCGATTGGTAATTAGCCACGAGCCCCACACAATTAATATATTGATCTTAAAGGTAATTATCACGATCCAGGATCGCGATCCAAATAATGTGATAAATGTCGAGCGTGTCGCATGCGACAAAGATACTCACTTTTGTTGGAAGTCGACATAGGTCTTGAGTCTCGCCGTGTATCTCGGGGCTTCGGTATCGCTGCGCTTTCGCATAAAAACCACTACGTCATCATTCAGTTTCTTCTTCTTCTCATCGTCGGGCTCCATGGCGCGGCAGCTACCCTCTCCTTGATCGTCACCTGCAAATACTTTTTACTGTTAATAATAAACGACGTCATCTTTACGTAGTATAAAACAAAGTCGCTCCCTCTGTTTTTACGCTTAGATCTTTTAAACTTCGCAACGGATTTTAATGCAGTTTTCAGCAATAGATAGAGTGATTCAAGAGAATAGTTTATATGCCCCACATTAGTATCTACACTGCACCCGTGCGGAGCCGGGGCGGGTCGCTATTTAAATATAAAACAGCAAATGCTCCCGTTGGTCTAGTGGTGGCAAACGCGACTGCTGATCTTGAGATCCTGGGCTCGATCTCCAGGTCGGGCAGTGTTATTAGGTTTTTCCGTATAGACTCCTCAGTAGCAGCCTAGAGTTTGTATTTGTGCCCGGTTGATGGCAATAGTTTCACCCCCTACTACATGGGACTTGAACATAACAGCGAAATGAGGTTGTTACTAATACACCTCTGCCAAACCCTTCGGGGAATACAGGCGTGATGTTATGTTATATTGATCACAAACACTGCAAACAAAACTCAGACCTTCACTATGTAAAGATTATTATCTAGTTTTTAGTAGCAGAATTCTGTAGGCTTTGATAATGATACCACGCAAACTTTCGTATAATCTTACGACCACCGGTAAAAGAAATCACTTAAAACTTAATTACATACCACTTTTGTATCTCTCGTTGCCAGTACATTATTGTTAGTAGAATAATATAATTGTTATTATAATAAAATTAAATTTTGCCTAAAAACATACAAATCAAAAATAAATTTACAGAAATTTCACAAAAGATCTGACATTACAAAAAATTTCTTTGTTTTTATTAGACACTCTTCTGTTTTAAGAACATTTGACACTGACGATCGAGAAGTAGTGTATTGTGCCAGCTTTTGATTGACAAGATACATTATATATTATTCCGTTTATTAATTTGCTATACATATTATTTACATTTTTAAATATTTCTATAAAAAATATTGAAAAAACATTTTAAAGTATAAAAAATAGCTGTGCCCTCACGGCTCCGCCCGTAGCCTATGTTACTCAGTGATAATGTAGCTTTCTAACGGCAAAAGAATTTTTGAAATCGGTCCAGTAGTTTTTAAGTTTATTCGTTACATACAAAAAAATAAAAATACAAATCTTTCCTCTTTATAATATTAGTATACATATAGATTGTAGCCCACCGGCATCGGGAACAGGGTCCAAGCTACCGGTTAGTCATGGCCTTAGAGAGTGGAACTTCCTAACAATCGCGCCGCGACGCGCCGTGTCCAGAAGTACCGCTTTCTGTACCAGGCCCTTAACCTAGCTGCCCAACGAGAGCCTTATCAGATGTTGGTCGAGGCTCTTGGTTATCAAGACATTGGCCGTAACGACTATGGGCACAACGACTGCTGAGTCAACCTCCCATATGTCGACAATCTGGTGTGTCAAGATACATTATTATTAAACCTCTTTAAATGGCTTTTCTGTTGTCAAGTTAGATAGGAATATATTGCAAAATGTTGTCCGTGTAAGGGCAAGAATAGACGTCCGATACTTTTCTCCAATAGTCGATTCCGATAGTCCGAAGGAAGGCCTGATAGTCTTTTGGTGAGTACACACGTACGTACACATGCTCATCGAACAAAGCTGTTCTCCATACATATTTCACTTTGCGTCTACACGTAAAAGCTTGCTCAAAGAACATGTTTAGTGTGCGTAGAAACGACGATAGAGACGATTCGTTGTTGTGTTTGATGGGCATCGCCTACTACATTAACTGTCGGGAAAATTCTACGCGAAGAAGGCGTCTCGTCGTCGTTGTTGGGTTTGGTAGATTTGCCGCGGCGGGTTCGCGGATGAGTGCTTACGCGTGCCCGTGTTCCTGCCATATGTGGCAGAGGAGGACACCGTGGAGTTTTAGTGGGTTTGAGTCCCACATAACTGCACTATCTCTCCGTGGTAGTGCAGTATGCGTGTGCATTTCTCCATGATAAAAAAAAATAGGTAGATACATATTTATAAATTGTTCCACAAAATCCCGAGAAAATGAACGAAAGACCGACATTTTAACTGCGCTCTTCAAAAATATCAATCACACTAACATGCTCGACGTCGCGGCTACACGTACAAACATGTTTGCTTCGAACATCGAGCAAAAATTATGGACGTTTGAATCTTGTTCGAATCAAAATTTTGGTTGGCTTCGAGCATTTGTCTTGAGACTTGCATGGTACACAAGTTCGGACTTGCTCGATCTCGAGCATGTACGTACGTGTGTACAGTCACGTGTAATAATATGTATACACATAGCGAACTTAAAAAGCGAATTTCTTTTAGAGAATAGTTTGTATTTAAGAAATATTTGATACCATGATTCGTATGTATTTGTAGAAAATAAGTGTGTAATATTTCATAATTCTTATCGATATTTTAGAAGAAAATTGCCTTTAAATATCGCTATGTGTATACATATTAGTACACATGACTGTACTCAGCATTTGTCATATTCAAATTCAAGTCGAACTAGAGCGAAAAAATTACATTCAAACAAGGAACTTTATTGTTTCACGTTTTACCTACAAAAAGGTTTAAACAAAATTAGAATAAAGATTTAAACGTATAAACCTTTTGGAGGTTGAACCATTTGACACCATCGTTGCTATGGTGACAAATAAACATGACGGGGGACGTGACGTGGACGAGATGGAGTTTTTGTGACAGTCTGCGCGCGCAGCTCTCAATTTTACTGTTTAGAGTGGCTCGTGGCTAAATACCAACTGCGCAGATCATACGACTTGCGAGGTTAAGCTGCACTTACCGCGGTCAATCCGTGGATGGGTGACCGTTCGTTTACACACAGAGACCCCTCCGAGCCTCGGAGAGCACCTTAAACAGTCGGTCCCGGGTATCACACGATTCCCTATTACAGTCGTTACGGAAACTCAGAAGCTCGAAAGTCCGACAATCGGTATAACGGCATTGCCCAGTAATTGGATTGCGGAGGTCTGATGGCAGTCGCTCCGTGTAAAATAGTGGTATTCAGCCGCATCTGGTTAGACTGGAAGCTGACTCTAACATAGTTGGGAAAAGGCTAGGCAGAACTGATACTATTTAATAAAGAATTCTGTGTGTACCTATATACCATTCAATAAAATATAAAAATTGCATTATACCTTCTTCTTCTTTTCGTGTCGACGATACTTCATTATTTATGAACTATAATGCATACGCCCAGTAGGTGGCTACATTAATTGCAGCTTCGGTGGCGCTCTTCAGATCATCTAAGGTGCACAATCTAAGGACACGTTAGACGACACGTTTGGTGCAGTCGCTGAGCGATCGGCTTCTGCGCTACGGGTCGTGGGTTCGATTCCCGCACGGAACAAATAGTTGTATGGCCTATAGATAGTTTTCCCAGGTTTGGATGTTTGTGCGTGTGAAGATTTGTGTTTGTAAACGCACCCATGATACAGGAGAAATCCCAGTGTGGGGGAACATTTAAAAAAAAAAAACAAAGAAGGAAATAGAAAGATGGACGGACATTGCATATATCGAAATCCATTGACTTTCTGTAGAATATATGGGGGGTGAAATTTACATAATTATTATACCTTAGTGCAAGGAATACGTCGAGTTTCCATTAACCATGTATTCTCACCACCTTACTAATAAATCGCCGTTTAAATTTACACCGCTGTTTAACGTCAGTGTAACCATACATTATTTGATGTATAAGCTTGTCGTAACATTACACAATGATTCAATAAAGGGGTAATATTACTATAGGTACTAATGATTGAATTAGTATGTTTTAAATTCCCAATACTTGGGACTAAAAGGACTCCCTTGTTGGTTTAGTCGCAAGCGTGACTGCTGAACATAGGGTCTTGGATACGATCCCTAGGTCGGGCAAAGTGTTATTCGGTTTTTCCATTAGGAATTTCTCAGTAGCAGTCTGGAGTCTTGATTTGTGCCCAGTTAATGGCAATAGGCTCGCCACCTATTACATTGGACTTAAACATAATTGGCGAAACGAGGGTGTACTAAAAACACCTTTGCCGAACCCTTCGGAGAATATAAGGCGCGATGTTTACTAGCGACCCGCCCCGGCTTTGCACGGGTGCAATGTAGATACTAATGTGGGGCATATAAACCTTTCTCTTGAATCACTCTATCTATTGCTGAAAACTGCATTAAAATCCGTTGCGTAGTTTAAAAGATCTACGCGTACAGACAGCGGGAGCGACTTTGTTTTATACCATGTGAAGATTCCCTATAACCTTTTTACATCAAAATATATTTACGCAAAACATGTTTTTGAAACGTCAGCCATTTGTAAATCAGTTCCTATATCGCGTTTAAGAAAAGAAAAACGTAATTTTTAGTCCCTTTTTCATAAATGGGTTAATGGGTTTGCGCCTCGGAAGCAGCGTGTTAGCATTAAGAATGTATTATTACAACAAATATACATTTTACACAACAATTAAACTTTAATACATCGGTATAAAGACTATTTTCCTACGCATACAATGTAAGGAATGTAAAAGTTAAAAATACGCCTTCGGAAACTTTCGGCTGTTTCCGCCGGCGATCGACTAAGCTCGGCAGTGCGCGGCCGCCCGCCCGCCGTACGTGCGCATACGCGTTGGGCGGCGCTAACGATCAATTAAATATTAACAGTTTTTAATGATAATAATACATAATTGATTCAATAATATACCCAACATATAAAACAATAAACGTACTACCTAATTTTGTAATTTATATTTAAAAATTAATAGTATGTTCAAAGCTTTAAAATAGTTTAACTGAAGTGTGTAAGTGAAAGTGTGTAGTGATATGAACGAATAAAAAGTGTAATGTGATAATTCTATTCGTGCCCAAATATTTGTAGACATATTAAAGAATGTATCAATAGAAATCACGATTGTATTAAAATGCATTCCGTTATAAGTCGTCGTGCCGCGCCACCGGACGATGCACGTGTTTTTATTTTCATTTATAAATAGTCCAGACACAAACTGACACCCTGCGGCTGCACCATGACGTCACTAAAAGAGAACAGTGACGTCACCGAAGCCGGTAACGCTGAAGATGAGAAGATTAGCAAAATTGAACGAAAAGAGCCGAAAGATTTGGCCGAATTACCACCGAGTGGTACATCTCTACACAAGAGACGGAGGGGAGAGCCCCCTGCTTCATTGTCCGTCAAGTCTCCACAGACACCTTCTGATGCTGAAGGGTCTTCCCCCTGCACGGCTGGCCCATCCCCCCCTGAGGAGTACTGGTCTCTTAATGACGGTGAACTAACAGACCCGGAAGCAATATGCGAAAGCATGTTGCAAAGGTTGAGAGATCAGGATGATGCCATTTCCAAACGAGGGAAAGAAGTGGCACAAAGGACGAAACACACTGTCGAGGCGTTGGATCAGTTAGAAAAACTACTAGAGCTGCTAGACCAGTTTGTGACATTAAAGGAACACAATACCCGTCTTTTGAAAAGATTGAAAGACGTGAATCATTTGAAACGACTCCACAGCGCCCATAAGAGGATAGACAGTGAGAATGAAAGATTGAAGTCAGAAAGTAAAGAACTGGAGCTGATAAACGAGGCTTTAGACGCCGAGATTGAGTGTGAATATGGCCAGATTCTCTTCGATTCCATGATGATGGGAAACCGGAGCATGAAGAGGTCAGGGTCAAAGTGGAAAGGTCATGCAAGGTTCGGAGGCTCTTTGTTAAGGAAGCAAAGGTCCAGGTCTGCGGGAGGGGATGAGAGTGATGTAACTCCTGGAACTCCTTTGAGAAGGAGGTCTGAGGGTATTTTTATGAAGGAAGTTGAAAAGTCCAAAGTTTCGAAGTGGACCAGAGTTAAGGCTGCATTTAGGTGATTATTAGCTTTTTTTCTATTTAATAACATCACGCCTTACATTCCCCGAAGGGTTCGGCAGAGGTGTTTTTAGTACACTCTCGTTTCGCCAGTTATGTTTAAGTCCCATGTAATAGGGGGCGAGCCTATTTCCATTAACCGGGCACAAATCCAGACTCCAGGTTGCTACTGAAAAATTCCTAATGGAAAAACCCAATAACACTTTATCCACTTTATCCAACCCAGGAGCCCATGCTCAGCAGTCGCGCTTGCGACCACTAGCCAACAAGGCAGTCAGTTATATTTAATAATCATTAAAAACATCTCCAACATTCAGATTTTGGAAGAGGCGACAAAGAATCACGTACAGCATCCATGTTAATGATCAAAATCTTGGTAAGATGATAATGAATCCGATTGCAAAGTTTAACCGTTTAAATAGTGTGTGCGAAACGAGTATTTCCAATTCAAAATTATCTTACATCAAGATCTTTTTTCCTTTTTCGTGTGGTTAGTGACTAACCTGGTGTCAGAGTTTATGCCGCCCATGGACCTCTGACTTGGCTTCACATGCCGTTGAGAAATATCTCTTAGGCATGCCGGTTTCTTCACGATGTTTTCCTACACCGTTTTTAAGCAAGTGATAATTATACAATACGCACATGAATCCGGAAAGTCAGAGGTGCGTGCCTTGGGTTGGAACTCGAGACCTATGACTTGGCATTCTGATGGTCACACCACTAGGCTATCACTGCTGTTAAACGTTACGTTTACGTCATCACAACATTCGTGATAGTTCTACTGGTGGTTCCTATATCTACCGTGCCGTGTTTCATATCAATCCGTGGATGGGTGACCGTTTGTTACACATCGAAACCCTTCCGCTCCTCGGAGAGCACGTTAAACAGTCGGTCCCGGGTGTCATACGAATACCTATGACAGTCGTTACGGAGACTCGGAAGCTTGAAAGTCTAACAACCGGTCCAACCTATGGATATCGGCATTGCCCAGTTACTGGGTTGCGGAGGTCTGATGGCAGTCGCTCCGTGTAAAATACTGGTATTCAGCCGCATCTGGTTAGACTGGAAGCTGATTCCAACATAGTTGGGAAAAGGCTAGGTAGAACATCTACCGTGTCGTGTTTGATATAGGAACTAAATAAATTTGTACAGTTATGTGGGTAGCAGTTACATTAATCTATGTACATTTAAATATGTACCATTCATTTGCATATGATAAATGAAGAGTGATTTTGTACGAAAATTTGTGAGAATGATAAATAATGCAGATTCATCTGATTCAATTATTATATACTAGCTGTAGCTCGCGGTTTCACCCGCATCCTAAGTAAAAGTATCATAACATCAGAGGTGTATAGTAACACCCTCAATTCGCCGGTATGTTTAAGTCCCACGGAATAGGGGGTGAGCTTATTGCCATCGACCGGGCACAAATCCAAACTCCGGGTTGCTACTGAGGAAATGCACACGGAAAAACCTGCCTAAACTCGGGATCGAACCCAGAACCTTACGATCAGCAGTCGCGTTTGCCACCACTAGACCAAAGAGGCAGTTAAAAGTATCCTATACAAGGTTACTCGGAAAGGGGGTACTAAGCTGAAATGGTGTTAAAGTACCCATAATAATGGATAACTTTTGTTCTACAACTTTCCCTAAAACTCATTAGTATAAGAGAAATAGCTGGTCAAAGATTTCATAAAAAATACGCTAAATTCTATCTATCCTCAGCTATGATCAGCTGTGTTTACATTTTAGGTGATATTTGGGGTCAAGGATTAGAAACTCCATTTTCTAAATTAGTAACTAAATCAGGGATGGCGATATTTTGAAAAAAACCAAAATAAAAAGTGATCTATTTCCGTCGAATTTTGAAATTTTAACACTGTCTTTAAAACAATCATCAGTGATACATTAAATGACCCGCGGCTTAGTACCCCCTTTCCGACTAACCTTGTATATTAATCCAGGACATAGTCTATCTATATGCCAAATTTCATCCAAATCCGTTCAGCCGTGAATGCGTGATTGAGTATCAAACATACATGCATCCATCTTCACAAACTTCAACATTATGAATATTATTAGTGGAATTAAATGTAACAAAAAATGTGCAAACCATATTTCTTACAACATAGAACTCTAGCGTCAATAAACGGTGTAATAATCACTTTTTAACAAAAATAAAACCTACTTCAAATTGTCTATCTCCGAAGTTCTTCATCAGATCTTCACCAAATTTAAATGGGACCACTTCGAAAGAATACTCTTTCAAACAAAAAAAGAATCATTCAAATCGGTTCACAATTAGCAAAGACATCGCGGAACAAACATACAAATAAAAAATAAAAAAAACACAATCGAATTGAGTACCTCCTCCTTTTTGAAAGTCGGTTAAAAAGACCCTTAACGAAGCCGAAAGGCACTTTTTCTCCACGTCATTGCGAACATTTTTTTGTTCTGGACTATGCCTGGGAACTTTCTAGTTACGGAGATATTGGAGGTCAAAGTTCTAACTTTTTCACAACTTTTAAAAAAAATACTAGTTTTGAAGCTTAATGTACTTGAAATACCTCCATTACCCGTTTACTACTCATTGCATCTATTAGCACAGTGTTTTGAGTGCGTTACAATTAGCATTACAGTAAAACGAAATTTTACACCCAAAAAAAAGTAGTTTCCCAGCGACAATTTTGCGTAGGTTTACTTAGTTTGATGTACTGAATGCATGGTTGACGGCTTGGTGAAGGGTCTTTTTACACCTTGTATACATACTAGAGATCGCACTATTTGTTAGAAATAATCCTCAATTATTCCCACGACTATCTGAAACAATAGTTAGGAACCGCCGAGACAACAATTAATAAATTACCAACAGAACTCAAATCTTTAAATATAATGTTGTTCATAAAATGATTAAAAAACATTCTAATTAATAAAATAATGTTATTATAATTTATTAGACTTTATGAATGACTCTGTTTAGACTTATGACCTGTATGCATGATGTATTTTCTTCTTGACATTTTTAACCGACTTCCAAAAAGGAGGAGGTTCTCAATTCGTCTGTATGTTTTTTTTTTTGTATGTTTGTTCCGCAATATCTTTGCTAATTGTGAACCGATTTTAATTATTCTTTTTTTGTCTGAAAGAATATTCTTTCGAAGTGGTCCCATTTAAATTTGGTGAAGATCTGATAAAGAACTTCGGAGATAGACAATTTGAAGTCGGAATTTTTTTTTGTTAAAAAGTTAATTATAATTTATTCATATTTTTTTTTTGATACATAAACATAAACTCACGCCTTTTTCCCATGGGGGTAGGCAGAAACTATAGAACGCCACATGCTACGACTCTTACATACCCCTTTCGCTTCATCCACATTCATACATCTTGTCATACACGCACGCCGGTTGAGAGTACTACGCACCTGACCTTTGTGAAGAACATCACCAATAACATCGATGTATGTCCTTCTAGGACGTCCTCTACCGGCGTTCCCATTAACATCCGCCTTATAAATTCCTTTTGTTAATCGCCGTTCACTCATTCTCTCAACATGGCCAAACCACCTAAGCATACTCCTTTCAATTTTTGTCACTACATCATCTTTTAAACCGTAACTTTGTCTAATCTCTTCATTTCTCAATCTATCATTCAAAGTTACACCGCACATACTTCGCAAGGAACGCATTGATTAATTATATTATTTTGATTTTCATTGGAGATTACTCATTTGTACACCTTTATAGGTAAAACATGATGGACTTATAAAAAATCAAAAATACTATGTAACAATGTTTGACACAAATAAAATGATTAGATTTGATTAGAACAGAAATATGAAGTTTAAATTTAAATGATGATAGACACCGCGCATAGTGATTTGTAAGTATACACACAAAAGCAAGGCAGGCCAAGCTCAGGCCCGCGGGCCATAGAGTGGCCCGCCAACTGACTTGAATTTGCCCGCAAAGGGAATTCCAAAATCTGTGAACTCAGTTCGACATCTTTCAAAAATGATGGACAGCCTCTTAAGAATGTTTTCCTGTAGCCACAACTGCTAAGATAGCTGCCCTTAGTGCCCCATCTCACTATCCACTCTGTATAAGCTCATGTGTTTGATAACACAACATCACGCCTGGATTCCCCACAAGATTGGTCAGAGCTGTATAGTAACATCCTCAATTCGCCATTATGTATAAGTCCCATGTAATAGGGGGCGAGCCTATTGTTATTAACCGGGCACAAATCCAGACTCCGGGCTGCTACTGACGAATTTCACACGAAAAAACCCAATAAACTTTGCCCGATCGAACCCAGGACCTTGTGCTCAGCAGTCGCAATTGCGACCACTAGACCAACAAGGCATTGAAATATGTTTGATATCATCTTTTGTCTTATCAGAATGGTAAGTTTACCAATAAAAGGAGTGGCCCGGCCGACTAAAGTAGCACAATTTTGGCCCATCTAAAAATGGATTGGCCAGACTACTAGAAGTATGCTAACAGTCCATCAACGCATTACCCCGTTAGACACGTGTTGTAAGATTCAACAAAACCCAGCACGCTTGGTGGTAGGATCTATACGGTCCTAGCCAGCTACCACCCTCACATTAAAGTCCGGCTCCAAGCAGTTTACTGTGTTCCGTCATGTGTATGTCAGAGCCAGAGGGGTATAGGGGAATTCCTATAATCTCTGTTACTTAGATTTTCCTCACGATAGTTTCATTCGCCTTTAACGCAAGTCATAATCAAAATCTGATTGACACATGAATTCCATCAGTAGGTATTTATTCCTATTATAGCGTGTAATTAAAGATGATAATAATGCAAAAAAGCAACAAATTATTGAAATCTTCATTCAACATAATCTTTACATAGTATAAAACAAGTCGCTCCCGCTGTCTGTACGCTTAGATCTTTTAAACTACGCAACGGATTTTAATGCAGTTCTCAGCAATAGATAGAGTGATTCAAGGGGAAGGTTTATATGCCCCACATTAGTATCTACATTGCACCCGTGCGAAGCCGGGGCGGATCGCTAGTTACTTATAAAATGTACGATAAAAGTAGTAATTGACTGCCTTGTTGGTCTAGGGGTCGCAAGCGCGTCTGCTGAGCATGGGGTCCTGGGTTCGATTCCCAGGTCAGGTAAAATGTTATTGGGTTTTTCCATTAGGAATTTCTCAGTAGCAGCCTGGAGTCTAGATTTGTGCCCGGTTAATGGCAATAGGCTCGCCTCCTATTACATGGGACTTAAACATAACTGGAGAAACGAGGGTGTTCTAAAACAGCTCTGCCGAACCCTTCGGGGAATGTAAGGCGTGATGTTATGTGTTATGTTAAAAGTAGTATATAATAGTTAAGTACATACTATTAGTATGAACAAACACTTTATTGCAATGCACTAATAATAACAATTTAATGTGATATGTACAAAGTGACTCGTGAATTGATTTATTATATTCAGCCAAGTCACACGTTTACAATAAGCTATTTTATTTCGTTACAATTCACTCGACGAGGTTTATAGAAAGAAAAAAGTATTTGGCACCGACTAGATGTACTGGGTGCACGTGCAAAATACATAGACACAGAAGTTCCACTCTAGACAATACAAGGTTAGTTAGGAACGGTAGTAAGCCGCGGGCAGCTTAAAGTACTTAACACTAATGACATTCTACAAAGGAGGGGCTCCTGGCTAATTACCAACCACGGGGATCATACGATTTGCGAGGTTAAGCTGCGCTTGACGCGGTCAGTTCGTGAATGAGAGACCATTCGTTACACATCGAGACTCCTCCGTGCCTAGGAGAGCACGTTACACAGTCTGTTCTGGGCGTCATACGAATACCTATGACAGTCGTTACGGGTAGTCAAAAGCCCGAAAGTCTGACAACCGGTCTAACCTTAGGATATCGGCATTGTCCATTAACTGGGTTGCGGAGGTCTGATGGCAGTCGCTCCGTGTAAAATACTGGTATTCAGCCGCATCTGGTTATACTAGAAGCTGGCTCCAACATCGTTGGGAAAAGGCTAGGCAGAACAATTACTGTTATACAGCAAATGTTAAATTTAAGAAAATATTTTTTTCCATACCTACATAAATAAAACTTTGGAATTTATAAAAACAAAATTTGATAGTGATTTATCACGTCATGTATGAGAAGATGAAATGCATACACCACGCACGCGGAACAAACCCGCGTACGTGACGAGATCCGAATGACTCTAAAACCGCCCTATAAGTGTTTTATGTGTATGAAATAAACGCGTTGAGCCTTCTGTGTTCCCTTATTATGTGGTGTACATGAAAAATATTGCATTTCCGTCCAATGATTTCTTACCAATGTTAAAACTACTTATTTTGTCGGTGTCAAGAGATATAACTATCTAATATATTATAATCATGTGTTATCGCGGTATTTGTAAGAAAAAATATATAGGTAAGCAAATTCCAGTACGAATATGACGGATAATAAAATAAATTACCGGAGTACACAATTTTGTAAAACAATTGACAACAGTGGCCTATCACGGTACGAGTTTCTATTGAACTATTTCTTTAAGTAGAGTATCAGCTCATCCTAATTGACCGTGAAGGTAGAATTCAGGCAGGTGGCGCACACTGGTTCCAAACTGAAAAAAATGTTTCAAAACCTGCTAAAGCCTACATTTCTTCACCGATTTCCAATATTTTTTTACATACTGTAGAGATATTTTACAACAATCGCTTTTTGCCCGCTTTTCGATATCCTTCTCTAAAAATTAGCGACGTAACCTTAAATGTTGAAAAATCATATTTGTGCTCATAATACGATGATTATAAAAAAATACATTTTCACAAGAATATCTAGGAATAACTTATCCGGTCATTATTATCATTTAAAATATTTAAAAAAAAAACGTCGCATTATGAGCACAAAATATGACAAAATATGATTTTTCAATCATATTTTATTCACCAGGCCTGTACAGTGGACTAAAGCCCTTCTCATTCTGAGAAGTCATTCGTGTCTAGCAAAAGGACAGTAATGGGTTGATTGCGTATTGAAGACTCACCATTGCACTAAGAAATCCTAGACCTATTAATCTGTGAGTCATCCATTTTGCAACAAACCGATCATCGAGGTAAACTATCATTTTTTTTCAGGTGGGAAAAAGCCCAATGGCCTCAATCAGCCATGGGTGGTGCCGCCAGCGCCGTGGCAGCAGGTGCCATGGTGGGGGCCGTGGCTCTAGCCGGATCCTCTCCATCAACAGCCACTCTCACCAACCCTGAGCCTCGCGACTCCGCCAGCCTGACCCCCGGCAGCGCCTTATCGCTGACTCCCAACTCTTCGTGTGAAGAGCTGAGGGTTGACTCCGGTAAGTTTTCACGAGGATTAGTACCTAGATCGATGTGAGTGTTCCTGAGCGTCTGCTGCTAAACACGCTAAAATCAACGAACAATGAGTGAATCTTTACATAGTATAAAACAAAGTCGCTCCCACTGTCTGTACTCTTAGATCTTTTAAAGTACGCAACGGATTTTAATGCAGTTTTCAGCAGTAGATAGTAGCACACTCAATTCGCGACAGTCCTTCTCTTAACGTTTTCAAGAGTAGAATTAGGAAGCATTACCTTTCTGAATGATTAATATGTAATATTATCTATACCCCTTTCGCTTCATCCACATTCATACATCTTGTCATACACGCACGCCGGTTGAGAGTACTACGCACCTGACCTTTGTGACCGGTATGTAAGAGTCGTAGCATGTGGCGTTCTATAGTTTCTGCCTACCCCCATGGGAAAAAGGCGTGAGTTTATGTATGTATGTATGTATTATCTATGTAGGTTTATTATATGGTTTATATATATTTATGTATATATTTTCTTATTATATATTTATTTAGGTATATTATATTTTATAGCATAAATAAGTTTAAAAATAAGACAATTGTACACTGGATTTTGCCCTCAACCACATAATCATTCTCTCTCTATCACTCAAAGGTTTGCTGGTAGAAAACTCATTTTTGAGTTAAGCTCGCCTTTGTACATAACTTCACTTAATTGTAGTTTTATTGCTGTAATTTTTCTTGTGTACAATAAAGAATAAGAATAGATAGAGTGATTTAAGAGGAAGGTTTATATGCCCCACATTAGTATCTACAATCAACGTGGGTTAAAATACTAAAATACCTCTGCCGAACCCTTCGGGGAATGTAAGGCGTGATTTTATGTTTTGTTATGGGTTGTTGGCCTGAGTGCCAACCTAAAAAATTGAAGAAAACTATAATGATACTGATCAACTCTTGGCGATCCGATTGGCGATCGTAATTTGTTATAAGCACATAGGAGTGGACTTCTGCCCATCTACTTGAATAGAATAGAATAGAATATACTTTATTGTACACCAAAATTGTAACACAGTTCTTATACAATAACAAACATTAAAGGGTACAATGGCGGTCTTATCGCTGATAGCGATATCTACCAGACAACCTTTGGATGAACAGGAAGTCAATGAATAAGATAGAGGGGGTAGTCCATGGTGTACTGCTGCAAAATACACACACCGGCAAAATTAGAGGAACACAAAAAAAAGATGACTTTTTTTACAAAGTTGTGGGTATTTCGACAAGTGGTTTTGTTATTTGAATGATTACCCTTTTTTCGTACAATATTATGGGGATTTTTGACTGTTTTCAACATTCTAACATAAATTATACCCTCTTATGTGTTTGTTGACAATTAACGCTTCTGAGTGTTTTTGATAAGAAAGTTCGTTTAAGCAGTCAATGGTGGCCCTAGCTCATTTTGTTTGTTTTATTCCGAGAGTTAACATTGTATTGCATACAGAATGAGTGATTTGCCTGCAACTGAAGTCGCCAGGGCTGTAACAATGATCGAGGAAGGTCACACCTACCGTTCAGTCAGTCGACCGTTGGGTGTATCGGTATCTGTGATCCACCGTAATGTGCAACGATACAGACAGACGGGATCTTACGTGCGCAGGCGGGGCCAAGGCAGAAAACGTGCAACCAGTGCCGTAGACGACCGTTTTATAAGGGTGCAAACTTTGAGAAATCGTCGTCAAACGGCTGTTCAGGCCCAAAACCTTTTGGAAGAAGTGCGAAACGTACGTGTTAGTGAACGAACAGTGAGGAGAAGACTCAATGAAGTTGGTTTAAAGTCGTACGTCCCAGCAAAAGCGCCAAAACTTGAGGTGAGCCATCGAGTAGCCAGATTAGCGTTCGCACGTCAGCATCAAAATTGGTCCGATGAGTGGAGTCGAGTTTTATTCTCTGACGAAAGCCGATATTGTGTGAATTTTATCGACGGAAGGGAGAAGATGTGGAGATATCGGGGAGAACGTTACCATCAAGCAAATTTTTCGGAAACAACGTCTTACGGTGGAGGGTCTGTTATGGTGTGGGGTGGTATAAGTTTGACGGCACGCACCGCCCTGGTCATCATTGATGGCGGTTCTCTGACTGCACACAGGTACATAACTGAGATCCTAGAGCCCCATGTTATGCCTTTTGTCCCATTCATAGGCTCAGATTTTGTGTTTATGCATGACAACGCAGGGCCCCACACTGCGCACATAGTGCGTGATTACCTTAATGAGATCGGTATAACCCAAATGGACTGGCCAGCACGATCGCCGGATATGAATCCAATAGAACATGTCTGGGACATGATTGGACGAAGGATCCGAGCAAGAAATCCAGCCCCTAGGAATGTTGAAGAGCTGAAATTGGCGCTGGTTGAAGAATGGGACACTCTGCCTCAGGAAATGATTGACGGTGTCATTAGAAGCATGGGTAGACGTATCCAAGCCCTAATAAGGGCTCGAGGAGGCAACACGCGCTATTAATTGTTTTTATTTCTTTTTTTTTTAAATTTGACTCTATTCTTACACATCAAAATTTTTCAGTTAAGACCATTTTTATTGTTTTTTTTTTAAATAAACCCTTAATAAAATCTAAAATTTGTGTTTTTCTTACATAAAATAGATAAACAAAATTAAATAAAGCTAAAATAATAAATAAAAGACATTAAATCTCAAAAACTAATGTATTTTTTTTGTGTTCCTCTAATTTTGCCGGTGTGTGTATATACTACACACCATACATAGACATAATACTTACATATAGGTATATATATATATATACATTAAGAACAAAAAAATTAAAGAAAAAAAATTAAAATAAAAAAAATTAAAAAACTTGCCTAGTCTTTGTCCAATTTTCTTTCTTTCTTTTATTATTTCTTTCTTTTATTAGATATTTCTTTCTTCTATTATTACTTTCTTTATTCCATTATTTCTTTCTTTGTTCCGTTATATCTTTCTTTCTTTCATTATTTCTTTTTTCTTTTTTTTTTGGTGCAATCCAGTGAGCTGTTTACCAGTGTATATTGCAAAAGTTAGTTGAACAGAAAATCAAAATTAGGCTATGATTCATTTAGATTAAAACGAGCCAGTTTTCAATATTTTCTCAGCATGCTTAAATGTTACTTTTACACTTAAAAAAGTTGTGATTATCACTTACCACTCCTGCGCAGAAACTCTTAAGTGTTCACATAAACGTTAACAGTTAAACAAACCACGAAATACGTGAACTGGTTTATATTTATGTAATATTTTTTTTATATTTTTGGATTATGTTTATGATGCGCGAGAGTTTGAGATCAACATTCAATGTATCAGATGTTTGTAATAGTGTTTAAACTCGTATATTCTGATAGGTAGAGGCAAAAAGTTTAATGTTTGTATTAAATAGTTAAGATTAAGGGGCTCGTGGCTAATTACCAACCTCGCCGATCATACGATTTGTGAGGTTAAGCTGCGCTTGCCGCAGTCAGTCCGTCGATGGGTGACCGTTCGCTGTAGCGATGTGTACATCGAGACCCACCGAGAGCATGTCTTGTATATACGAATACCTATGACAGTTGTTACGGGAAGTCAGAAGCCAACCTTAGGATATCGGCATTGCCCTATAGGTAACTGAGTTGCGGTATCAGGCATGCGTGGTATGCGCCCATTGGCACACACACAACATGAAGTTAATCGTCCGTCGTAGAGTGGGGCCAATCGTTTCAACCCCATGAATGTCGTTTTTACCAGTTGATTAGGATACCAGTCGAACCGTCTCATTAAGCTGTCTCCCTCCCAATCCTCCCACCAGCCGAGGTCTGAGTCCCATTAGGGGTCGCCCTTCCTACTGTTGTTGCTAGTAGTCATGATTTTAGTAGTAGTAGTTGTATTTTACTCGACCCCATTGGTTGGAGACCCTTCAGGTCTCACCAATAACTGCCCGGTTACGTAGAAACGGTCCGCAAGACCATCTACAAGCAGTCGATTAGAAATAAATAAAAATATGTAGTTTAAAAAACTATAATCACGCTTCAATCACGCACTAAAAATTATAAAATAATTATTTTATATCCAATGGTTAATACAAAAATCGTGGAGAGCTTTGTTTAAAATAATTAAAAGTACACACAACCAAAAAGCGCTCCACGCTTTTTGTACTAACCATTGGATATAAAAGAATTATTTTATAATTTTTAGTGCGTGATTGAAGCGTGATTATAGTTTTTTAAACTACATATTTTTATTTTAAACTTTTTAGTCTTAAAATAACTTTTAACATATTTATTACTGGTACACAATACATTATGAGCCCAAACACGAGGGTTCACTAGTAGCCACTAAAGAGTTCCACTATCCACCTCTTGTCTCCATCATCAGACCCTCAACACCAAGTGCAATCTATTGGACTCATCAAAAAAATCATATGACCCGAAACTCGAGGGGTTTACTAGTAGCCACTGAAGAGTTCCGCTATCCACCTCCTGACTCGATCATCAGATCAGCTCCAAGATACCAAATTATAGTATTGTCATCCGAACTACATATACATACAAAGTTTCATTTCGATACGACAATTGGAAGTAGGTTAAAATTGACTTCCAAGATTTTTTTACATTGTTAGTTAGTTACAAGTGAAGCTAATATAAAGCGTGTAAAAAGCTTAGGATACATCGCAATCTTATTGTTGCACCGATTCTCTGTTTCATCTTTTACTTTTGTATTTTAACACGCTCATCTGTAACTTAGTTTTATGTAAAAAAAAAATTGAAACTCGATTTTCACCCGCTTCTAACTGTCTCATCGATGTGAAACTTTGCAAATGTATGTAATTCTGATGACCATATAATAAAATGGTACCATTGATAACTTTGATGGGGCCAGAAGGTGGGTGTTGGAACCCATTATGGTTTTCAGTTTTTTAAACTACATACATAAACTCACGCCTTTTCCCATAGGGGGACCATTCAAGTATTACGTAAGCAGAATTTTAGTAATTTTTGACCCACCCCTCCCCCTTGACAGCAAAAGTAAGCAAAGCTTTTACCCCTCCTCCTATGCTTACGTAAACATTGGTAGGTATATATATTTTTTAAACAGATGAGGTTTCTTTATTGTTATTCATGAGCAGCAGTTTTTAAGTCTAGAAAAATAAGTAAATAAATATAAATTGCTGACGTAATCATCATCTAGACACCCCCGTCCCCCATGTCGTCAAAAATAAGCTAAACAAACTCCTCGCCCCCCTTTCGTGCTTACGTAATACTTGAATGGCCCCATAGGGGTAGGCAGAAATTATAAAACGCTACAAGCTACGATCCTTACATACTCCTTTCGCTTGATTCACATTCATACATCTTGTAATACACGCACGCCGGTTGAGAGTACTACGCACCTGTCCTTTGTGAAGATCATCAATAACATCGACGTATGTCCTTCTAGGGCGTCCTCTGACATCCGCCTTATAAAATCCTTTTTTAATCGTTAATTAGTTTTTTAAACTATACAGGGTGTAAACGAAATCATGTAATTCCTTCAAATCTCGTGATGTACTGCTGACATAGATTAACCCAGCACGGGATACTTCAGGATTCAATAAAAAAAACATACTAAAAGTAAACATGTGTTATTAACGTGAGGCATTTTAGCGCCCCGAGTTAAATGACCGAGCGACGAGTGATAGTCACGCAATTCGCTCGGGACGCTAAAATGCCTCACGTTAAGAACACAACTTCTTGTAAAAAAAAAATATTGTATCTAAAAGTATGCCGTTTGAAGGGGGTTTGAAGACGAGGTTTGAAGGAATAACATGATTTCGTTTACATCCTGTATAATATGTATGTTTTATTAAGTTCTTATTACGTAACTGTTAAGTGTTTCCTCAATTGACTGTAGTACTTTTAAAATGTTGCTAAAGATTATTTTTTTGCAAAATCTGTCTTCCACAATGACGAACCACATCTGTACGTAAAAAAGTAACACAATATATTTAACTCATTCATTTTGGCAGTGAAAGGGTAAACTGTAATATCCGTGTGTATTCTCTAAATGGATGACCTTATTCTGTCAACGTGATTCACTCCATACTCGACGTTAAACGTTCGCTCGACGTTCGTTACAGTTTGCGTTAGACTCTTTGATCGGGGTTTTGCGTAAACCATCGCGGGAGGCGATGAGAAACATGCTTTAGAGAGATTTTGCTTATGTTATGTAATAAAGTGGCGATAAACATTGGTTTTGCTCGGAATTTGTTCGAGAAAAGCTTAGTTTATGCGTTTCATTAAATATTGAGCGGTATTTTATTGTGAACAGTATACATATATAAAACACTAGCGGCCTGTCCCGGCCTCGCACCGGTGGACATTTTTCCCGTTTTTGCTTCATTTTTAATTTATGCTCCGCTCCTATTGGTTGTAGCGTAATGTTATATAGCTTATAACCTTCCTCGATAAATGGACTATCCAACACAAAAATATTTTTTCAATTCCAATCAGTAGTTCCTGAAATTAGCGTGTTCAAACAAACAAACTCTTCAGCTTTATAATATTAGTATAGAAATTAGCCCATTACTGTCCCACTGCTGGACACGGGCCTCTTCTCAGAATGAGAAGAGTCCTGCCTTAGTCCACCACTCTGGTCTGGTGCGGGTCGGCAGACTATACACACCATCAAAAACTTTATGGAGCCCTCTCAGGTGTGCAGGTTTCCTCACAATGTTTTCCTTCACCGTTAACGCAAGTGATAATCAAATTCACATCCGCACATGAATTTGAAAAGTCAGAAGTACAGACCGGGGTCGAACTTAGATCCTTCAGCTTGGAAGGCAAGCGTGCAACCGCTGGGCTATCGATGCTTTACAACGTGGAATAAAAAAAAAACACTAGTAATCCGGTATTCAGATGAAACCCCATGAGCCCGCCTCAAAATGGCCAGTCTAGACGTCGACCTACCTTGTCCTCATATAATTTCAATATATTACATACATACTAACTGCCCGGTAAACACCAGATCACCAATTTCTTTTCTTTTTTTTTTAAATCACCAGTGAGGCGAACCAAACAAAAAAAAAATTTATCGGTCCAGCCGTTCTCGAGTTTTTGCGAGACTAACGAACAGCATTCATTTTTATATGTAAGAAGAAGAAGATAGATGAGAAATGTCATTTAACCTTGACCTTGACCTCCGAGTTTGTTTCGGTGTTTCTTCTCAGAGTAGGAAACTCAACTAGTCCATGAAGTGACCTGTAAAAGAATTTTAAAAGACCAATTTACGGAATAAACAATTTCATTTCATTTCATATCTAAGTAGATACACACTACGACAAATCAATCTATACTTATCTAGTTTATGCTGACCCCTCATTGTACGGAATTTCTATACAATGAGAGGTCAGCTTACACTAGAAATTTGTACCTACTGTAACAAACAAAATAAATTAAAGTATACTTTTTTTATTGTCAACAAAACGCAATACACAGAAAAAACAAATTTAATTAGCACTGAACCACTTCTTAGAAATCCATTTGGCACAAAAGTTATTTGAATATTTGATAAATTGCAATACGTATGTATTTCAAATTTTCTCCGAAAAATCTCCGCATCATTACGTTTCACTGGATTTCCCGGATTTCCCAGAAAATATCCGTAATAACCAGTCAATCTATTCCAGGTATGCGCAAGAGTGTGCGGGAGGATGGCGACAACACATTCCTGCAAGCTCCTACGCAGGTCAGAATCTACATAGTATCTACCACACAATATGAATATACAGAAGTCCCACTCATATTAACGCATGATTAGGTTACACAAATAAGAAAGCAAAGCATTGTTAGTTCATTTATCACAGCTGGATAGTGGTCTTTAACAATCTCGATAATGATCAGGGCCTGCAGTCTCGACATAGATAACGATATTTAAGTCATAACGATAAACGTTTAAGAAAGAAAAGACGAACAAATTTTTTTTATTCATATTTTTTTTTATTTTATTTTTGTTTGTTAATTTTTGTACTCAAGTCTTTTAGTACTAGGTACATTACTCATTGGTCTGTGGTCAGGTCTTCATTGTTCTCTCACTATCCTAAATCATTGTACTGTATCCACTGAAATTGTTAAAGATATTATTTTTAAAAGAGTAACCATGGAGTTTCTTGCCGGTTCTTCTCCAGAGGAAACGACTAATTGGAACCATGCATCTAAATTCGACTTTTCATAAGCACCTGTATTGCTATATGTTTTTTTTTTTTAATAGGGTTTACTTGCTGTATTCTTATTCATAGGAATGACATGATTTTTATTCATTATTAAATAATGTAGTGCGACGTTAAAAGTTAATTGTTATGATCGGTTGTAAAGTGATAGCTATCTATGCCAAGCCTGCAGGGCCTGGAGGCCGAGTAATCGAACCGTTTGATTTTAAACATTTTTTTGAATTTTCTTGAAGTGGACATATTTTCTATAAATCTAAAACTGTTATTATTCTTCTACAATGCAATTTTGCTATGAAAAACTAAATAGATAATTACTGAGAATCTAAATTTTCTAACGGCCCCGACAGTTTATACACTGTGTCTAGCTGTGCAAAGCTTTTGATAATAACGTCAGTGGTCTTAAACTATGGCTCGCCATTCTACCGCGTCTTGTACGCAGTGAACCTTCTGTCTTACCTATGTAGTGGTACTTACTGAAATAGTTATCGAAAATAGACCCATTCACGCGCGATTCAGTCTGTTAAACGACTGGCGAAATTTATGACGATTATTGTGCTAAAGTTGGGACGAGGGAAGGTGTAGGACGCGTGCGCATGACCGATAAAATGATTGGCACGATAAATTATAGGTATAGTTGCCGGCACGTAAGTTGGCAAGAGTAGAGGCGACTCGTTTGGTGCAGTGGCTAAGTGATTGGCTTCTGCGCTGCGGGTCGTGGGTTCGAATCCCGCACGGAACAAATATTTGTATGGCCTACAGCCGATACAGGCGATAGTTGTTCCAGGTCTGGATGTTTGTGCGTGTGAAGATTTGTGTCTGTAAACGCATCCACGATACAGGAGAAATCCTAGTGTGGGGCAACGTTTTTTATCTTCTTTATCTTTACATAGTACCTACAAAACAAAGTCGCTCCCGCTGTCTGTCCCTATGTATGCTTAGATCTTTAAAACTACACAACCGATTTTTAATGCGGTTTTTTTAATAGATAGAGTAATTCAAGAGGAAGGTTTATATGCCCCACATTAGTATTTACATTGCACCCGTGCGAAGACGGAGCGGGTCGCTAGTAAAAAATAAAAAAAGAACAGATACGTTACTCTGTTCAAAATCTAGCAAAGTTACCAAAATAATATTCAAATTCACTTTTCCACCTCAAACACAGGATGACAGTTCTACCTCACCATCACCAAACAAGCTTCACAAAAGTCCCTGGGGTAAGATGAGGGAAATCATCCAGACCCACCGGGAGTCCGTCAAGAAGAAGACCTCCAACCGTGGCTCCAAGAGCTCGCCTGATGTGGTGCCCAAAAGACGAAGGTCGCTCAGTGATGGAGGGGACAGTGACGCACCACCAGCTCTGACGCTGACCATACCTTCGTCTGAAGAACTTGGTGAGTTTAGATTTTGTTTTATATGTACAGCTTTACCTTTCGCTTTTTTTAGAGGGAGTCGTGGCTTATTTACGACCACGTGGATCATACGATTTGCAATGTTAAGCAACTCTTGCCGCGGTCGGTCCGTGGATGGGTGACCATTCGTTACTCAACAAGACCCCTCCGTGCCTCGGAGGGCATGTTAAACCGTCGGTCCCGGGTGTCATACGAATACTTATGACAGTCGTTACGGGTAAACAGAAGCCCGAAAGTCTGACCACTGGTCTAATTTTAAGATATAGGCATTGCCCAGAAACTGGGTTGCAAAGGTCTGATGACAGCCACTCCGTGTAAAATATAGGTACTGGTATTCAGCCGCATCTGGTTAGACTGGAAGCTAACCCCAACATAGTTGGGAAAAAGCTAGGCAGAACGTGTAATGTTCAGATATTTTTTTGAGATTATCGTTAGCTAGTAAATTATTTTTGACTGAAAGTAACTAAAACTGTCATTTTCGACCTTAAATTACATTTTAAATATTCGTCGTAAAGCTTATACAATGTACGTAAAGTTGTGTAGAAATATAATTAATTTTTTGTTGACAGTTCAAGTTTATGATCCAAAATGAATAAAGATCTTTCCAAATGAAATTGTAGATATATGTATTTGTATAATTTGTAGTAATTGTAGCTTCTTTCAATTTTTCACTACATCATCTTTTAAACCGCAACTTTGTCTAATCTCATTTTTTTCTATTTAAAAAAACGTTGCCTCACACTAGTATTTCTCCTGTATTGTGAGTGCGTTTACAGACACAAATCTTCACATGCACAAACATCCAGACCCGGAACAACTATCTGTAGGCCATACAAATATTTGTTCCGTGCGGGAATCGAACCCACGACCCGCAGCGCAGAAGCCAATCGCTTAGCCACTGGACCAAACGTGTCGTCGTCATTCCTCAATCTATTATTCAAAGTTACACCGCACATATTTCGCAAGTATGCTTAGGTGGTTTGGTCATGTTGAGAGGAGTGAATTTATAAGGCGGATGTCAATGCAAACGCCGGTAGAGGACGCTCTAGAAGGACATACATTAATGTTATTGGTGATGTTCTTCACAAAGGACAGGTGCGTAGTACTCTCAACCGGCGTGCGTGTATGATAAGATGTATGAATGTGGATGAAGCGAAAGGGTCATAGCATGTGGCGCTCCATAGTTTCTGCCTACCGCCAAGGGAGAAAGGTGTGGGTTTATGTATGTATGTAATTGTAGCTATGCATGTGAAAGCTGTAAAGTCTGTTTCAGCTTGTGTTGTAAATAGAGCTTTAAATTGTATTGTGACCGTGCAGGTACCTATGTTCACTGTCAGGATTTCTATGTAGTATTCATTCTCCAGGTTGCAGACAAAACATTGACACTGGGGTTAACAAAAATAGCGCTGCCATATTGTGCGTGAGGTATTTCCAATGCTAGCGCCATTCCAGGGATTTCTGGCCTTAGATTTTCGGTGGCGCAATGCGTTTCTTGGACACAGAGAATGTCACAATTTGTTTTCTGGCAAAGTTGTGATAACAACTGGGACTTATTATCTGAGAACCCTTCAATATTTATTGAGGTGACAATGAGGGCGGACTTGGAAAGCTGGTGGTGGGTGCCCTGCAAATAGTCATTTTTGTTACTTTTAGTTGGCCCTGAACAGGGCCGTTGGTCATGACTCTGAGGAGAGTCGTTTGGAAGTACCATCGTGGTGAAAGGATTGGTCAGCTAGACTCTGCGTTACCGAGTGCTAACTGTCCAGGGTGCGCCGGACGTTTTAGAATCGCAGTACGATTTATATTAACGCCGCTCGGGGAGGCTCCTTTCATGCACCCATTTAAATTGTATTGATACAAAGTGTATCATTATACTTTGTACTAATCAAGACACGTGTAGTAATGTTTTGAGAAATTCACAATTAGCAATTCATTGTTGATCGTGTTTGTCTTCGACGCGTTCTTGCTCTCGATATAGTAACAACTATTGATGTAGTTCCGATAAACCTTCGCTGGTTCCATGAGACAGTTCTTCAGGTCGGAAAGAATCTTAACTGTGTTTTAAATTTAAACCTACAGACTTCCAGACACAGAAACTGAGCGTCGTCTTAATTAAATTTGAAGTCCACGGTCAACCCATGGGTTTTAAAGTTATAAAGAATAGTCATTACAGGCCCGACGCTAGCTATTTCGTCGCCCGCGTGCAATACCGAATGAAAAAGATGAATTCCCAAGCGATACTTGGACGAGCTTTTTTTTTAGACGCTCCCCTCACTCTTTCGATTACTCCTGTATCTTGAGTGACACAGAGCAGAAACAAAATTAATTGGTCTCAATTAGATGAATCGCTCGATTTGCCGCCCCCTGGGTGTTCCGCCCGCTTACGGCGGCCCTGAGTAATTACTAGCGATCCGCCCCGGTTTCGCACGGGTGCAATTTAGATACTTATATGGGACATATAAACCTTCCTCTTGAATCACTCTATCTATTGCTGAAAACTGCATTAAAATCCGTTGCGTAGTTTAAAAGATCTAAGCGTACAGACAGCGGGAACGACTTTGTTTTATATTACATATGTAAAGATGACAATAGCTTCAACTCAGAAATTGCAGTTGTAATGTTTCTTGGGCTGAAATAATGGCCAAGTACTACAAGACTATGGCTACAGATGTTGTAGCAAAACTCACTTCCCCATAAAATTAATAATTAACATACCTTTCATACAAATATGACCACCAAATATTGTATTTACGTATTTTTTACGTAAATACAAATATGTTCGGAATCTTAGCATTCGCCAAACCCTACTAGATTTATTTATCAAAATCTGCAATAGGTAGTACCCAACGCAACGTCGACTTCAGTAACAGGTGTACCTTACGTTACAGCATCTTTTTAATATTGTTTTTTGTTTTTAGCAATAAAATTGTTTATTTGTACACTTTGAAAAACGTAAGTAGGTACACAAGAATTAAATAAATATTGTACAATAGAGTCACATAAAATGGCGAACTGCTGCCTCTTAAACTTCTCCAAAAGCCTGTGTTTTAGGAGCCAAAGTTCCTTCGGGTATAATGGCATACAACAGGTAATGTCATGCAAGTACTTACAGAAACAACAACGTAAATTAAACAAACTACCTTAATTTAAATA
This sequence comes from Amphipyra berbera, assembly GCA_910594945.2. NCBI lineage: Eukaryota > Metazoa > Arthropoda > Insecta > Lepidoptera > Noctuidae > Amphipyra > Amphipyra berbera. The sequence goes on along the minus strand of OU343128.1, from coordinate 13,110,997 downwards.
CAATATTAGTTCATTTAGTAGACAATTGTAATAAGATTCTCGGTTTCGTCATACGTTAACTTCTGCAACCAGTTACTTAGTAAGTTTGACTTTAACTTCATGTTTAATCAGGGAGTATATGGGGATCATTTTATTTATTCTATTATACAGTCTAGAGCTAGTTGCCACATACTGTAGGCTGGCAAACTTGGAACGGCATTGGACTGTATCTCACACGGGAGTGCCTTTGCGTCTTCTCAGCTTTTCATGATCTAGATGTAGTGTAGATTGTTTCCGCAGCAAAGCGCCGAGCACAAAAGCTGTCTCACAATCAATACTTTGGATTCTGAATAAAGTTGATTGGTCGAGAAGTCCCTGCGCTTAAAGTGCATGACTTTCAAGATATGATATTATAAATATAGGCGATTATATCTGTAGAAATGGTGCATAATCTTTTATTCCAAACGCAATTCTGACCCTGTGCAAATTTCAATTGACCCTCGATGCCCATTTAAACCAATTTCATAATCCTATTCATCTTCTTTTTCGTGTCGTTAGTGACTAACCTGGTGTCAAAGTTTATGCCGCTCATGGGCCTCTGACTTGGCTTCACATCCCGTCGAGAAATATCTCTCAGGCATGCCGGTTTCCTCACGGTATTTTTCCTTCGCCGTTTTTTAAGCAAGTGCAAATTATACAATACGCACATGAATCAGAAAAGTCAGGTGCGTGCCTTGGGTTTGAACTCGAGCCCTATGACGTGCCAGTCCGACGGACACACCACTAGGCTACCACTGCTATATCCTATTCATTTACACCTTAAGTTTTAACCGAGATAAAAAAACTCCAAGCTTCATCTGAAAGGAGGACTATCTATATTTTAGCTTCCTCTGGTTAGAGCTGGTTGGAAACCAACTCTTGGAAAAAAGCTGATAACGAACCAAGATTTCGTAAACTTAAGAAGGAAACTTGATAAAAAAGTGTTTGTGTATGTGTTGCCGCGTTCAGTCCGTGGATGGGTGACCGTTTGATATACATGGAGACCTCTCCGTGCCTCGGAAACCACGTTGAATCGTCGGTCCCGAGTGTCAGACGAATATCTATGACAGTCGTAACGGGTAATCAGAAGCCGGAAAGACCGACAACCGGTCTACCTAAAATACTGGTATCCACAGCATCTGGTTTGACTGGAAGCTGACCCCAACATGGTTGGGAAGAGCTAGGCAGAACGAAGAAGGGAACTTGATAAGTGTTCTATCTTCCAGAATCAGAACCCTCCCACCCCGTTCTTCGCAAGCAGCGATCCTTGGAGCTGGGAGCCAGGCCTCCCCAGCACCGCCCCCCTCGAGCCTCCAAGTGGACCAAGGTCAAGAGAGCCTTCCTGACGTCAGCGTCAGCCTCTGTCCCGTCTAGCCCTAACAGGCATTCTGCGTTCTTCACTGATGCAGGTTAGTGCCTATTTTGTCCTTTAATCATCAGCCAAAGACTCTTATCGTAGTCCATTACTGGACTATAGTCTCCCAAATTGAGCCACTATGCCTCACCACTCATAATAAGAGCCTCATCCTTTTTTCGCTTGAGAATTTCTTTGATTGAAGAATGTAGGATTATGTTGGACATCGGACTCTTACCGGCTGAAACCACCACGGTGTTCCTTCAAGGACTTTTGGCCATGGTCGCGAGATTCGCTAGTGCATTCACAGCAACCCCGGCAAAGAGTGTCTTCCAATTTTTTTTGATTTTTGATTACGGCTTTTTGTAAAATACATACAACAGAATCTTGTAACGGTAAATCTATCATTACAGTTATAGCTAATATCGGTATGTCAGGATTGGGAGCATGGTAAATAAAGTAAAGGAAACCAACATAGACTCTCCACCACTGAGAGTACTTATATTTGGGTTAGTGGTTAGTTACAGAAGCTAGTTCACAATATAATAATTTACACAAGATCAGAAAATAAGGACAAGCAAATCAGATATAAAAGGTCAAACTTCTTCAGCTGTTCGACGTGGAATGCTCTGCTTCGTCGAATGACCACAGTTTTTATAACTTCGGATACGTTGATTCATCTTGACGATTATATCCCTTATCAACATTTTCCAGTGTTACCAGCTACCGATAACACATACATACGCATAATTAGCCAATTGCTGTCTCACTGCTGGGAACGGGCCTCTTCTTAGAATGAGAAGGGTTTAGGCCTTAGTCCACCACACTGGCCTGATGCGGGTTGGCAGACTACACACACCATCGAGAACTTTATGGAGCCCTTTCAGGTGTGCAGGTTTCCGGATGTTATTCCTTCACCGGTAACGCAAGTGATGATCAAAATCCGATCTGCACATGAATTCGAAAAGAGATACGGGCCGGGATTGAACTCAGAAGCGATCGTACAGTGCCAAATATTTTAGGAACAGTCTAGTATACATACATTCAGAATTTGAGCAGGTCTAGGTAAAAGATGACCTAGCTAGCCATTACTCGCAGGTACTCATAACTATGTCGATTTAAAGACCGGCTCGCTCCGTCGCCATCTCAATTTACGATATTACGGAAACAATATTTTGTTACGCTTACAGTTTATTACCAAAACTATTGCCAAGTCTTGACTGTCGTCAGCTATAGTTATAAATATATCATGCAACAAGATTTTGTTGCAATATTATTGTTGATTGGTATGAGTTATAGGAAAATTTGTAATTCAATAGAATGTTATGCGCAGTTTTCTAAATCATAAACTGCCTCGTTGGTCTAGTGGTGGAAAGCGCGACTGCTGATTGTGAGGTCCTGGGTTCGATCCCCAGGTCGGACAAAAGTGTTATTGGGTTTTTCCGTGTGGAATTTCTTAGTAGCAGCCCGGTGTTTGGATTTATGCCCGGTTGATGGCAATAGGCTCGCCCCCTATTACATGGGACTTAAACATAACGGCGAAATAAGGGTGTATTATACACCTCTACCGAACCCTTCGGGGAATGTAAGGCGTGATGTTATTTGTGTATGTACCATTGATTAGCAAAACTATTTGTTTTTGGCCATAGGAAACAGGCATTTCTCGATAGTTTGGCAGTTCACAACTTCACTGGGAGCCGACCTGAAAATATCGAAATAACGCTCAAACAAAGATATATAATATTTACAACTGATTATGTAGGTGTGTACTCTCAACCGGCGTGCTTGTATAACAAGATGTATGAATGTGGATGAAGTGAAAGGGGTATTTAAGGATCGTAGCATGTGGCTTTCTGTAGTTTCTGCCTATCCCCATGGGAAAAAGGGGTGAGTTTATGTAGGTAGGTACGGTTGCACTTGTAGTTTCAATGCTTGGCAAACTATTACAATAATATTTATCTGCTCTCAACCCTTCATATCTGTGCCAAACATTTTAATAAGCGTTGTGGCTGTTTCAATTATTGTCAGAACAATTACTGAAACTTGAAGAATAGTACCAAATCTAGTGTCCCGAATGACACAAATAATGGTCGAGGAATTAGTTTTTCTTGGCAATGTTTTTTTAGGGATCCGTACCTCAAATGGCAAAAGGAACCCTTATAAATAAATAAATGAAAATAAAATACATTTATTTCGAGCAACATTAACTCATATGTGGAGTATACACAAATACAGAAAAGACAATAAAAAAAAACAAAAAAAAAACTAAAATACTTAATATCTAACCGGCCCTGCTGACGGCAACATGCCTATCACAATATACCTTATAGGATCACTTCGTTGTCCGTCTGTCTGTCTGTCTGTCTGTTTGTCAAGACCCTTTTTCTCAAGAACGCGTGGAGGTATTAACTTGAAAATAATATCAAATACTCAGGTCTGCAGTCTCTTGGACTTGTGAAAAAATGAAACTTCTAATGTGTTTATGTCGCATATTTTGACACTCGCAAGGGAATCAACACCTATAGGGTACTTCCCGTTGACCTAGAATCATGAAATTTGGCAAGAAGCAATGTCTTATAGCACAAATAAACAGAAAAATCCGAAAACCGTTTTGTAGTTACATCACAAAAAAAAAAGAAATTTTACGGAACCCTTGGTGCGCGAGTCGGACTCGCACTTGGCCGGTTTTTTTTTCTTGTAACTTGGCAACGATATTGGCAGTATGCAATAGTGTTGAATGAACGAACCTGAGATTTTGTTTGCAGTGGAAACTTTTATTTTTACTATTTCAAGTCGCGAAAGACGGTCGGAAACGGAAATACGGTCGGAATTTAGTCCATACAAACGTATTCCTCAGTTTCCTCCTTGGATAGTGTCACTAGAGCAAATATTTTTTATCATAATATGATATATATCTACCACCACTATGTCCCTTTGTTTTTTTTTTCTCAATAAATCAATTATTAAAAGAACTAGAAACGTTTAAATTTTACAATAATCGACCGGTTTTACCACCGTTTTCGTTTGAAAACGGTGGTAAAACCGGTCGATTATTGTAATTGTTATTTTTTATATTCGTCAAATTTGTTTGCCAGATGTTTATCTGGCAAACAAATTTGACGAATATAAAAAATAAAAGAAAAATATACAGACATAACCAGTCTTTCTTAAATTATTACAGAAAAAAAATTAAAATCGGTCCAGATTTGAAGAAGGAAACAGGGAAAGTACGATTTCGCTAATATTGCACAGGATAAATCAGTCTGCGATGCATGTGTCTCTTTCGCGCTCAATTGGGAAGGTTTGCGGGAGGGGTGGGACGGCAATAGATCGCAAATCCTATTCAAATTATTAATATTTTGCAGTCCGCGTTTCCTCTTAAAACGAAGACGGAAAATCTAATACCCAGCCACATACAGAAAACATTGAAATGCCCGCAAACAGTTTCAAATGCCGTACAATACGTAACTGCCGCGTATTAGTAAGTTATTTTAGTATTATTAGTCATACATTAGCAGATCTGTCGATATTACGGTTTGCCGATCACGTCACGACCGTCCCTGACACATATTTGTTCCAGACGATTGAGTTTTTGCGGCAAATTAAATGGAAACTTCGGGCTTTGCCAATGGAGGAAACTGAGAGGAGAGAATCGCTACAAAGGTCCGAATTAAAATAGCTCTCTTTTAGAAGATCTCCCAAGAGGAGCTACTATGTAGTAGAATTCCATTAATTTAACAACATTTTTTTTTAATTCATAACATAACAACACGCATATATTCCCCGAAGGATTGGACAGAGGTGTATAGTAACACCCTCATTTCGCCGTTATGTTAAAGTCCCATGTAATATGGGGTGAGCCTATTGCCATCAGCCGGGGACAAATCCAGACTCCGGGCTGCTACTGAGGTTCCAGACGGAAAAACCCAACAACACTTTGCCTGACCTGGGGATCGAACCCAGGACCTCATGATCAGCAATCGCGCTTGCCACCACTAAACCAACGAGGCAGTTTAAATTTATCTCAATTCATATCCAAACGACACGTCTTACTTTCAAATCAGTTTGTTCCAGTATTCGTTCGTAATACTGAAACTTTTCTCAAATGGACTATAACATGAGATTTTCTAAAAATGCCATTTCCTATTATGTGCCTTTAAACTTGCTTGGAATGTCAATGTCAAGCACAGAATTAACACAGGGTGGATGAAATGGTGGCAGGTAACGGGAACAACCTGCGACTCGCGTATTCCCCTTAAACTTAAGGGGAAGATCTATAAAACCATGGTTAGACCTGCTGTCTTGTATGGATCGGAATGTTGGGCCACAAAAAGGATAAATGAAAGGCAATTGCATGCAGCTGAGATGAGAATGCTAAGAGGAATGTGTGGTATTACGCGAATGGATAGAATTAGAAATGAGTAAGTAAGAGGAAGCCTGAAAGTGGCGCCGGTGACTGAGAAGTTGTGTGGAAAGCGGTTGTCATGGTATGGGCATGTGATGCGGAGGAACGAGGAACATGTCGTGAGAAAAGTATTGAGTGTGAATGTGGATGGTTATAAGAGTAGAGGAAAACCAAAGAATCGATGGATGGATAGTGTGAAAGATGATATGGCCAGAAAGGGGGTGACTACTGAAATGACGGCTAATAGAGATGTATGGAAGAAGAAAACATACTGCGCTGACCCCAAATAAGTTGGGATAAGGGCAGGAGGATGATGATGAAACTTGCTTGGAATGTCTCATGACAAAATTCTGTAGACACTCCTAAGTGACATCACACTGAAAGCCGTGGCCTGCATGATGAGGCCGTCGCAGCGACGACCCTCGTACTGCGTGGTCATTTTTTTTCTCATTGTTCTGCTTGTGATGGTCTTGCAGACCGTTTCTACGTAACCGGGCAGCTATTGGCGACACCTGAAGGGTCTCCAACCAATGGAGACGAGAGTAAAATATTTAACCTAAGCAAACTACTACTTACTAACATCATGACTACTAGCAACAACAGCATTAAGGGCGACCCCTAATGGGACTCGGACCTTAGCTTAGGGCGTTGCTGGCGGGAGGACTGGGAGGGAGACAGCTTGATGAGCGCTGAATTAACGGGTGTGACTGCGAAGTCAGAAAAGACGAGCGGCTCCGCGGCGGCGGCGGGTGAGCACGGTGGATCAGGAAAACTGTGTGGTCAAGGTATTTCTTTTAAAACTTGTACCGGTTGTTTACTTAGGTACATACCATCTATAAACAAAATATGTTTTGTAAATAACTCCAACAAATTTCTACGTAAACCGTAATCTTTGAGGCGGAAGTTCGTTTTAAATAATTCCAAATGCTCCCAGGAAATGATTAACAAAACATTGAATTTTCTCTCTCATCGTTGGCCAGCAAGGAAATCTTGGTGTGTAAAATGGAAAATTGACTATAACAAGTACATAGGTAGTAGGTAGGTATAGTATGACACAAGTAAAGGTAGGTTCAGACCAAACGAATATAGAGCAAGAGCTAGATCAAGAGCACAGAGCGTCGTTGTTTGTTGCTTTTTTGGTGTACCTAAACGATAATTCGTTTTCATCATTTACACCAAAAGAATACCAACGAGCAAGAATGACAACCGACCAACGAAAGAAAGCTCTAAGCAACTGTTCGCACGCTCGTGCGCCGTTTACATCAAGCGAGCGAGCATTCTTAGAACGTTCGTGACAACAACCAAAATGATCTTGACGGATAGGCTCTCGTCGAGCCCGCCAGGCGTCATCGACACCTATCTCCGACTTCCGCAACCGCCATGGATGAGTCAGCTGCCCACGAACAGTCGGCGCCGTCACAAGCCACTAACTCCACTGCCTCATCCTGGAAGGGATACTTATTTACTGAACATCGATTTCCCCTGAGAATGTAAAAGCCAAGCTACGACACTATGTGAGCGTTTCCACTAATGCTAAGCTATGTAGCGGAGCGAGTAAGATGTGCTATAAAAATGCGCCGCCGCAAGGTAGCTGTGCGAGAAAGATGCGCAGCTCGAGCTATACGACGTATTGACAATAGGGAAGGCACGGGGAGCGGCAGCATGCATATAGCACGCATCCATAGTTCACATCCATAGCACGCATCCACAGAGCGCATCCTTCCATATAAAAAATGTAGCTTAGTTGAATCAGTTTTCACCAGTGCTATGCTATGTGGGCCAGCCTCATATCTTAACCCGTTTTTAGTTAGTGCGCACTTTAACTAGTAAAAACTAGTTTAGACTGAACGCATTTGTTAACTAGTTTTGACTAGTTAAAACGAGTTCTAACTGAAAACGGGTTTTAAGTGTTTGGCCAGACTGGCAGCGCGGTGCGGGGAGCGGCGCGGGTGCGGGAACGCGCGCGATTTACCTGTCCGCAGTCGAGCGCGGCTTGGTTCTGAGCGTTGTCGTGTCCAGTGTTTGTCAAAATATCATATGGATGAAGAAGACTTATTCTTACTAAAAAACGACGTTTCGACATCCACAGTGCAGATCGTGCTTGAATAGCACTTATTAATTCTTCAGCTTATTAATTCTTTAATTTTGAAGACGCCATCACAACAACGCGCGTGGTCAGCTCGAACTAGTTTGAGATCCCCCGCTCCCACGCGGGTTGTCGCTTGCCGCCCGCGCGCTCACTGCGGCCACTTGTATGAACGAGCTATGGTGTGAGATACCCGCGCGCTCCCTGCGCCAAGTAGCCCGCGCCGTTTCCCGCGCCCGCGTGCCCACTATGGACACTCAAATGAAGTTCTTCTGTTTGAATTCGCCGCACCGCGCCCGCCCGCGCCCGCGTTTGCAGTCTGGTCAAAGGCTTACGTTATTCTATCTACGTCCAGCATAGTGAATATATAAATACACAAGAAACCTTGGTACTGAGAGAAAGAAAAAATAATAAATAAAATAAAAATAGATACTCAAAATAACATTTAATCAACATTACTAACACTCAAATCACAAAAAATAAATATAATACAACACGCTACCGTCTCGAAAAAACTTAAATAATAATAAATCTCAACTAAAAATAAATATTTATTCCGCTTCGGTTTAAGTTTCTTTAGAGGGGGCAGGAGGAGATTTTTCGCCATCTTCAGTCTTCTCAGCACCCTCTACTCGTTCATCTTGTGTGGATTCATCGTCAGGTTCGGATGCATCCTCCATCTCTTTAGATATTTCTTCCAGTATTTCTCCCGATGTTTCTCCTTTTGCTTCTATGTCTTCTTTTGATCCTGAGCTTTTTTCTTCAATTATTGATTGTGATAACAAAGATGACTTAGACAAAATTGTATTGAATTTTTTCTCTTGTGAGGCGCTTTGCGCAGACAGCAAAGCCATCTGAGACATTGCGAAATCCTGCATCAAAGATTTTTGCATCTCAACTTTGCTTTTTTCCAGCAACTTCTTTAATTCATCTTTGCCGTCAGAAGCCTCTTCAGTTTCCAGTTCAGCCATACTTGAATGTAATGACGTAACAGTAAACGACGGCACACTTTCTTTAAGTGTCAACGAAGATACCTCTTCTGCAGGTACTAGCTCAATACTTGGTTGAGTCTTTATACTTACGAGTGATGACTCTTCAAGACTACTTGATAAAGAGCTGCGCCGATCTTCGAACGACTCCAATGATGAAGTTACCATGCCCGCAGGTACCTCCGACTTTCTTTGAGTCGGTGTAACTTCAAAGCCAAGATCTCCTGTTTCATAAATTTTGCTGAGTGAAACTAACGATTCCATAGATTCAGCTCGGGCTGTGTCGCGATATTGATTTATAACTCCAAGGATCTTTTTCAATACTACTTCTCTATCCAGGATTTCACGCCTAGGATCCAGTGTAGACCAATAATCCAATTTAAGTGACGCTTGTACGGCAAATGCAGATTCTTTTAATATCTTCTTGAACTTTTCACGTTCTCTAAGTAGTTTTGCTGTTTCCACTACAGATTTATTTTGTTCACCCAAAGTGGCGTGCAAGTTTTGCTCAAGAATACGGACTTGAAGTAAGAGACTTTCATTATCTTTTGTCAGTCTTTGCATTTTGGCTTGCAGTTTTTCGTTGTCTTGTAGTCTCTTATCGTGCAACGCTTTTTGTTTCTTTGCATCTTGGTACGCCATTGTTAACTGATCGATAACTTTAAGCTGTACAATACTTTTATTTATAGCTGTGTCCCTCTCTTCTTCAGCCACCTCTTTTGCAACACGAGAGGCTCTCTCATCTTCCCTAAAATTTTCATTTTGCTCAGCTACTTTTGCTTGTGTCATTAATAGACTATCCAATTGATTATTCAAAGCAATATTTTCTCGTATCACTCTATGTGTAGACGCAGCAATTCTCAACTCACTGGCATCTTGAAATTCTTGAGCTAACTGCAGAAGTCTACCTTCCATTTCTCTCTTCAACTTATCTTTACCAATCACAAACTTCTTTTCGGTATCATAAAGCATTCTTTTGTATTTCATTTCTTGGTCTTCGAAAGACCTTTCTTGTCTGTCAAACTTCTTCATTAGATCATCCTTAATAGCCCTGAACTCCTCAAGCGTGTTAAGTTTTCCAGCTAGGAGTTTATTTTCGGAGGTAAGCTGGTCTTTCATTGTGCTAAAATTCGATTCCAACTCGGTGACAGTTTCGTTAAATTGTGCTGTTTCTATCTCCCGTAATTCTTCTAAAGCAATGACTTTCTCTTTCAGCTCAGCATATTCTTCGTTTTTGATATTGAGATTTTTTTTCAAAAATGCTATAATATCAGCTCTATCCTCGTCGAGTTGATCATAAGATTTTTGCAATTCTTCATTGCGGATTTCATAGTCATCAACAGCTGTTCTAAGACGAGCTACTTTTTGATTACAGTCAGCTAACTGAAATTCATAGAATGCTTTTTCAACTTCGGTAAATACGGTTTCCCCCCCTCTTTTCTTTTTTCCTTTGTCCTTTTTCGGTGCCATGTTTTGCAGAATAAATTAACAACAAAAATAATTATTAAACATAATATGTTGTAAAGGTAGCGGGATCTAAAATAAATGAGTTGCGAAATTATTTGACCGAAGCTTTGACATTTTGCATTTCCTAATATTATTTTTGGTCTATAATGTAATGAGGTCGATTTTGTTCATCCCACCTCGTTTGAAGTTCAGTTTTAAGTATTTAACTTTCCTCATCTTCCAAACATGTCACGTTTAAGTTTGCTTTGGTTTGAACTTGGCTATTGAATCACGAGGGTTTATAGAGTGTGTGAATGTTTATGGTTATAAGAGTACTCTCAACCGGCATGCGTGTATGACAAGATGTATGAATGTAAATGAAGCGAAAGGAGTATGTAAGGATCGTAGCATGTGGCGTTCTATACTTTCTGCAACCCTCATGGAAAAATGGTGTGAGTTTATGTATTATGTATGTATGCTGTCACTCCACTTTTCTAAGACCGTCACCCACAAATGAATACACGTAACAGAAGCACTCCAACATTTGTTCACACATTAACACTTGGCAGCTAGCCAGAAAGGCCCAATCATTAAAAAAAGCCAAAGGGCATTCACCTCGCCTACTGAAAAGTCATTATTGCAAATTATAATTATGTCATATATAAAAGATGATCAAAGTTAAAACGTCACGCGTTTATGTCATGTCGTTTCCGAAGCTAAAACCGTCATAATTATATGACATACATTTCATATCTTCTCCATCTATACAGGGTGTAAATGAAATCATGTAATTCCTTCAAATCTCGTGATGTACTGCTGACATAGATTAACCCAGCACGGGATACATTTAAATCCAATAAAAAAAATTACAAGCAGTAAACATTGTTCTTAACGTGAAGCATTTTAGCGCCCCGGGTCAAATTCGCTCGGGGCGCTAAAATGCCTCACATTAAGATCACATGTTTAGTTCTTGTAAATTTTGTTTTATTGATTCCAAAAGTATCCCTTGCAGGGTTAATCTATGTCAGCAGTACATCACGAGGTTTGAAGGAATTACATGATTTCGTTTACGTTATATAAAAATCAATTGCCGTGCGTTAGTCTCACAAAACTCGAAAAACTTTTTTTTTGGCGTTTCTCGCCTCCATTTTGTGGTGGTTTAGGAAAAATAAACATACTCAACTCACGCCTTTTTCCCATGGGGGTAGGCAGAAACTATAAAACGCCAACGCTACGACCCTTACATAATCCTTTCGCTTCGTCCACATTCATACATCTTGTCATACACGCACCCCGGTTGAGAGTACTACGCACGTGTCCTTTGTGAAGAACGTCACCAATAACATCGATGTCTGTCCTTCTAGGACGTCCTTTACCAGCATTTGCATAGACATCCGCCTTATAAATTCCTTTTGTTAATCGCCGTTTACTCATTCTCTCAACATGACCAAACCACCTAAGCATACTCCTTTCAATTTTTGTCACTACATCATCTTTTAAACCGCAACTTTGTCTCATCTCATCATTCCTCAATCTATCATTCAAAGTTACCAAATTCACTGGGCAGTTAGTTTGATATAAAATTACGTAAGAAAACTGAAGGAATTGATATAATTTTAGATATTACGTAAATGTATCCGGCTAATTACCGGTTATTGGGTTATGGAGGTCAGGTCGCAAGCTCCACTTCTCCTATCGTATGAGCTTTACAAGAACAGTTCATAACGTGGTGAAAAGATCGGTCAGTAAGCTTGATAGCGGGGTTGACTACCTAGGGTTCGCCAGGTGTACTTACGTATCATCACTCATTGAAGCACTTTTAATGCACACCACATGATACTAAACAACAACCGCACGGATCATACAATTTGCGAGGTTTAGCTGCACTTGCCAAGGTCAGTCCGTGGATCGGTGTCCGTTCGTTATACATCGAGACCCCTCATATCTTGAAGAGCACGTTAAACCGTCGGTCCCAGGTGTCTTACGAATACCTATGACAATCGTTACGGGTTATCAGAAGCCCGAAATTCTGACAACCGGTCTAACCTTAGGATATCGGTATTGCCCTGTAACTGGGTTGCGGAGGTCTGATAGCAGTCGCTACGTGCAGAATACTCTTCTTTTTGTGTGGTTAGTGACTAACCTGGTGTCAGATTTTATGCCGCCTATGGGCCTCTGACTTGGCTTCACATGCCGTCGAGAAATATCTCTCAAGCATGCCGGTTTCCTCACGATGTTTTCCTTCACCGTTTTTAAGCAAGTGATATATAAACAATACGCACATGAATCCGAAAAGTCAAAGGTGCGTACCTTGCTTCGAACTCGAAACCAATGACTTGGCAATACAACGGTCACACCACTAGGCTATCACTGCTGCAAAATTCTGATGTTCAGCCGCATCTAGTTAGACTGGAAGCTGACCCCAACATAGTCGGGAGAAGGCTAGGCAGAAGATGATACAAACCCACTTGTAATAATCATTCACATTTTATACCTACTCAAATAAAAAGTCGTAAAGTCCGCGATTGCATCACAGCAACTTGCCGCAACCGATCGTAATGCGTGCATCAAGCTTTATCCACGATTGGGTAAACAAAAAGTGTAATGCCAACAGCCGCCGGTTATCTTTGCGTTACCATCGTAAACACTCGGGTTTCGTAAGTAGACTATTTTTAATGTTTGGTCATCATCTGTACTGGATCGCAGATTCGGGTTAGAGATTAAAATTGTATGCGGTTATAAACTCATGGTATGATGCCTATACACGCAAAATTTTAACTTAACTAGATTTGCATAGCATAACCATACGATTTGCGAGGTTAAGCTGAGCTAGCCGCGGTCAGTCCGTGGATGGGTGAGCATTTGTTACACATCGAGACCCCTCCGTGCCTCGGAGAGCACGAAGTTAAAATCCCGAAAATCTAACAACCGGTGTAACCTTAGGATATCGGCATTGTCCTGTAAATGGGTTGCGGAGGTCTGATGGCAGTCGCTCCGTGTAAAATACTTCGGTGTTCAGCCGCATCTGGTTAGACTGGAAGCTGACTTCAACATAATTGGGAAACAAGTTGTTCGCATACTGCTCACGTTTCGCTTGTTTCGTCCATGTGTGCTTACGAAAAGGTACGAGTACACAGTGGTACGCTGCAAATTCAATGTACACTCGAGTGATCTGCAAATGTGGACACGCCATTAGACATCATTCAAGAAAACTTTGTCGATCACGTAAGATAATAATCATTTAACCTTTTTAGCTCGGGTCCTATGACCAGTAACGGATCGTTTTGATTACCAATCGTAGAATTTTCTTTTACCAAATTCATCATCATAATTTTGGGACCCAGTGCAACCAGCAAGCACATTAGGTCACCCTCGCGACAGCGCAACGAGTATTCCTAAGACGGGTTGATGTTAGGCAGACGGCCGGTCATAAAACAATAAGCCAAAACCTCTAACAACATGGATTTACGAAATACATGTTGTGCCGACCCAACATAGTGTGGGATAAGGGCAGAGAGATGATGATGATGGTAGAATTTTCTTTTACCATATTGGGCATATAAATAGATTCAAAGTACCTGTGATAGCTACTTATGTCTAGGAGGGTCTACTATGTAAAAACTATGGGATCTTTGCTTAATTATTGGTTGGACTGCCTTGTTGGTCTAGTGGTCGCAAGTGCGACTGCAGAACATAGGGTCCTGGTTTCGGTCGGGCAAAGTTTTATTTGGTTTTTCATTAGGAATTTCTCAGTAGCAGCCTGGATTATGGATTTGTGCCCAGTTAATGGCAATAGGCTCGCCCCCTATTACATGGGACTTAAACATAACAGGCGAAACGGGGGTGTACTAAAAACACCTCTGCCAAACCCTTCGGGGTATACAAGGCGTGATGTTATGTAATTGGTTAAGATACAAGAATCTTAATTTTAACCAATAACGCTTGTTCATAGGAATCGGCCATTAGATAACAATACTTTATTTAATCCTTCTTATCTTTTTTTACAATATCGTTATGATCAACCGTCAATTCTTGCTGTAATTTAACTAATTTATTCTTTAAATTAGAATCCAAGTCTAGCACCTTATCATCAGATAACATTCTTCTGAGTATATCATGCACGTGGGTAGCAACTCCTTTCTCTGGCTTCTCTATTTTCTCTGGTTTTTCTTTTTTCGTTTCCTTCACTTTTTTGGGTATATCAAGAATTGTGGCATTATTCTCTTTGATGTAATTGTTGACTTCATCCATGAACGTGTTATTGCTGTATACGCAGACTCTGACGTCTTCTACTAGACTGAAGGCTTCATCTTCTATGTTTCTTATGACTTCTATGAGACAGGCTTCGTGCATTGCCCCATGGGCCATCAGTTTTGTTAGGCTGACTACTCCATCAATCAGCTTCCCCGTGACCTCCATCATTGTGGATTTTATCATTGGTGACTGGAACAAAAGGATGTGGTTATCACGCGTTAGTTGTTTATTTTATTTGTTGTAATATTGTATGTACGTAAAGAAACGATGGACGGATAGTGTGAAAGATGATATGGCTAGAAAGGGGGTGACTACTGAGATGACGGCTAATAGAGATGTATGGAAGAAGAAGACACACTGCGCCGACCACAAATAAGTTGGGATAGGGGCAGGAGGATGATGATGATTGCACGTAGGTATATAAAATAAAGAATGGGAACAGGAAATGATCCGTAAAGTTTATTACATAAATTAATTGTTGTAAAATTAGGTGAATCGCTGAACTTGGCTTTTTCAATAGAAATAGTGAAATTGACAACAAGATTTAAAAATCACAAGCTTCGTAAGGCCCACTTGTGCATCATCGTTTATCCAAACGCATAAAATAATAAATAGTACGCACAGAAACCTCACCCCCGAATGATAGATAACATAATACTACAGGGTGTAAACTAAATCATGTAATTCCTTCAAACCTCGTGATGTACTGCTGACATAGATTAACCCTGCACGGGATACATTTGGATTTAATAAACAAAAGAATTAGAAGAATTAAACAAGCGAATTGAGCGGCTATTGCTCGCCTCACAGTCATTAACTCGGGGCGCTGAAATGCCTCGCGTTAAGAGCACATGTTTACTTCTTGTAATTTTTTGTTTATTGTATCCAAATGTATCCCTTGCAGGGTTAATCTATGTCAGCATTACATCACGAGGTTTGAAGGAATTACATGATTTAGTTACACCCTGTATATCCGAACATTGGGTATACAGGGTGTAAACTAAATTATTTAATCGTTAAATACCTATAAAATTGTGCTCCACACATTAGAAATAATTGAGCTTTGGTGTGAAGCGAAAGCAATTCTATTCCGCTGTGCACTCGCGCTCTTATTACATTTTGGTTCGGTTATCGTTTTTTTGCCAATCCTGAGACGAAGCGGCGTGGCACGTTTTCATACCTGGACCACGGAAAATGGCGTGCAAAATCATTACGATAAACATTTTGTTTCTTTTTATTTCTTGTATTTCGTTTAACTCTAAACATCAAAACATTTATTCCGTCGTTTGACTCCAACAGTTTCCATGAAATCTAACTCGCAATTTTTTTCAATTTATTTTTCGTAACTCATAGCGAATATGTATCAAATAAAACTATAAAATTATATCAAAAGTCAGGCACTGAAAGCTTCGTTGCTGAAAAATTCTCGTAAAACAACTCAACGTCGCATTTTTGTGAATATATTTTCTTACTAACCGGAAATGAATCATTTTCCATGAAGTTTACATTTTTTTACAGTTCCGACCCAAATTATGTGTTACGGTAATTGACACTGCAATATCCGCTTCTCGATGGTGTTTAGGAACGATTTAAATGTAAGGTGAGAGCACCAATTTTTGGCACTTGATAAGCTTTGTTAAAAGATTGGAACTTTTACTAAAGCAGTTTAACAGTTGTTCTTTTTGCTATAGCAGTGGTGAGACAACAAATTACGCAGTTTTTAATTAAATGTAAACCTGAAAATATTTAAATTAACAACAATGATAGTCTAGTGATGTGACCGTCGGACTGCCAAGTCGTAGGTCTCGAGTTCGAATCCAAGGCACGCACCTCTGACTTTTCGGATTAATGTGCGTATGGTATAATTATCACTTGCTTAAAAAAAACGGTGAAGGAAAACATCGCGAGGGAACCGGCATGCCTGAGAGATATTTCTCGACGGCATGTGAAGCCAAGTCAGAGGCCCATGGGCGGCATAAACTCAGACACCAGGTCAGTCACTAACCACACGAAAAGAAGAAGAAGAATATATTTAAATTGTCCTAACAATCATCCCTACATCAAATAAGACTATCGCGGTAAACTTGCTGGACAAATTAAATGTTATCCATTACGGGTTTTCCCAAGTTGCGGCACCCACAGGGTCCTATGATAGTATGATAGTATGATAGTATTAGCAAGAACTGGTACAGAGGACTGTACCAGTTCTTGCTAATACTGAGGTAATTTTATAATCTTCTTCTTCTTCTTTTCGTGTGGTTAGTGACTAACCTGGTATTAGAGTTTATGCCGCCCATGGGCCTGTGACTTGGCTTCACATGCCGTCAAGAAGTATCTCTCAGGCATGCCGGTTCCCTCGCGATGTTTTCCTTCACCGTTTATAAGCAAGTGATAATTAAACAAAACGCACATGAATCCTAAAAGTCAGAGGTCATCATCATCAGCCTATAATGTTCCACTGCTGGGACACAGGCCTCCTCTCTGTGAGAGGGAATGGGCCGTAATCCACCACGCGGGCCCAGTGCGGGTTGGTAGATGTCACATGTCTTCGAATTTTTGGTTCTAGGACATGCCAGTTTCCTCACGATGTTTTCCTTCACCGTTTTGAGAGCAATGGTGATGAAATAAATTACACAAAATAATGCGCCTAGCTGGGTTCGAACCCATGACATACAACTTGTAAGTCGGGGCCGTTACCACTGGGCCACCACTGCTCGTGGTGGCACACCGCCTGTGCCCGTGGTGGTCAGAGGTGCGTGCCTTTGATTCGAACTCGAGACGATCGGTTGGACGGTCACACCACTAGGCTATCACTGCTGTATATTTTATAATAACGAGCATTAACACTCATAGTAAATTACCGCTAGACAATAACATGGCTTTCAACCCTACAAAATTATCTATAGCGAAATTATGACGTCTTGTTTATTCCATGAAAAATATAATATATCTGTTTGATATAAAAGCGACGTGGGTAAAGCAAACTCAAATGTCTGTCTTTGAGATCATCTTAAGAACGGAAGTTTTCGAAGAGATGTTTTTGAAACATTTATTTAGCAATTGGTACTCATCATTGGTTTCTTCTTAATAGCAGTTATAGCCTAGTGGTGTGTCCCTCGGACTGCCAAGTCATAGGTCTCGAGTTCAAACCCAAGGCACGCACCTCTGAGTTTTAGGATTAATTTGGGTATTGTATTTATTTATCACTTGTTTAAAAACGGTGAAGGACAACATCGTGAGGAAACCGGCACGACTAAGAGATATTTCTCGACGGCATGTGAAGCCAAGTCAGAGGCCCATGGGCGGTATAAACTCTGACACCAGGTTAGTCACTAACCACACGAAAAGAAGATAGGTTTTTTTAAATTCTTTACTTCATCGCATTTGACCTGTCTCACGTGATGGTAAGCGCAGACAGGGTCTAAGATGGAACACACGAATCCAAGGAACAGATATATAGAGGGATTCCCCTATACCCCTCTGGCTCTCACATACACACGACGGAATACAGTAAACTGCTTGGCGGATTTTAATGTTCAGGTGGTAGCTAGCCAGGCGGACCGTATAGATCCTACCACCAAGCGTGCTGGGTTTTGTTGAATGTTACAACGCGTCTATTCCCAGCGTGCAGAGAAGATGTTTTAAACTCAAAATTTGTGGCCAGTGGATAGCAATAGGTGCCCCCTATAACATGGGGCTTAAACATAATGGGGAAATGAGGGTGTTACTATACACCTCTGCCGAAACCTTCGGGGAATACAGGCTATGATGTTTATGAAGGTGTCAATAATATCACCAGATATAAATGTTGAGACACAGATTCAACTCATTGTTTGCGCAAATAACTATTTATAGATAGATTTGAGTCCGATTCTAACGTTTAATGCATTATTTACTTAAATGAAATGTTCATGTTCGTATTTATATGAAAACTATTTCCTTGCTTCGGAATATTTCTGCAAATACACGGTGTAAACTAAATCATGTAATTCCTTTAAACCTCGTGATGTACTGCTGACATAGATTAACAGTGCATGGGATAAGTATGGATTCAATAAAAAAAAAGTAAACATATTCTTAACGTGAGGCATTTTAGCGCCCCGAGTTAAATGACCGCGCTGCGAGCGATAGCCGCGCAATTCGTTCGGGGCGCTAAAATGTCTCACGTTAAAAACATGTTTACTTCTTGTACATTTTTTTAATGTAATCCAAGAAGTATCCCGTTCATGGTTAATCTATGTCAGCGGTACATTACGAGGTTTGAAGGAATTACAATATGTTTTCATCGTAATTTTGTATCTTAGGTTAATTATTATGGTTAAAAAAATTATGCCTATACATTTATACAAAATTAATATTATGCGAAACGATCAGTAGGATAAGTGAAAGTATGCCATGATAAATTATGACATAAAATTTTATGCGTATCAATCGTGAACCGTCCGCTTCCCCTCACACCTGACCCATCAAGTGTCAAGGTCTACCACCGTCCCCCATAATCGCAATCATTAAAAGCCCATGATCTATATTTAATCGTCATTACACTCGCCATCAAAACCACATAAGTACTTATCCGTCTAAAAGATTAACTCCCACCTTCGAGATGACGCACTTGATGACCTTCTTCAGTGTATCGTGGTCATGTCCGCAGACCTTCAGTAAGCCGTAAACCTCGTTCTTTTGCTCATATATCTGGAAATTTAATTTAGTGTTAGGTATGCAATTGAAAATGCCTTTGAAGTTTAATGGGTAGGTGGGTGATTTGAATTATACTATTGATCTGGTAAAAAGTAGTGACGAATTTCTTGCGGTTTTTTTTTAAAGGACATGTTATATTTTTGTATGGAAGCTGGGCTTTGGCTGTGAACAGAGAAGAGATATTTTTTTTATGAAAGTACATAAAATATGGAGCTTCCGTATATATGTTTTATTTTTTTTAAAAGCATCCTTCTATTTTTTTTTTTTATTTTAATAATTAGAATTAAAAAATAAAGTTGCAACCCACAGTTGTTAACCCATAATTATTAATTCTGGCAACACTTCTATTGGATGACATTTATTGTCATTGTCAACGTCAGTCATTGTCAAAAAGTCAAATTCAATTCAACTTATTCAACTGTTGTCTGTTATTGTGACTGTGGTTCCTGTGTTTTTGACTATGTACCATTGTTTTGAGTTTTTTTTTTATTTGACCTGGCTTTTAACAACAATAGATAGTGATTTTGTGCGACAACTTTGACATGATTAGACATTGATGACATTACTGACAATGACAAGTGACAACCTTGCTGACATATGTACAGTAAATATTTTATTTTATTCTATTGAGACAAGGGAATCAATGCCATACATCCAAACCATTAAGTTAATTCATTAATTTTATTTTAATTTAAGCAGTTTAATATTATTTTAATATTAGGATAAATATTATGTTTTCAAAAATGATATATATCATTTTTATTTCTAAGTTTTTTGTCAGTTTATTAGTTTTTTAACAAAAAAAATATCAGAATTTTAAATGTTTTTTAATTAAATAATGGTGCTTTTTAAAAAAAAATGTTTTTGTAAGCACGTCCTAGACAGTTTTCCCTATCAGAAAAACCGCACATGTAAGCGGTTCAAAAATAAAATTATTTTAAGCCCATTTCATAACATGTCCTTTAATGAGAGCAAGTTCCTCGTTGGTCTGGTGGTAGCAAGCGCGACTGCTGATCATGAGGTCGTGGGTTCTATCCCCAGGTCGGTCAAAGTGTTATCGGGTTTTTCCGTATGGAATTCCTCAGTAGCAGCCTTGAGTTTGGATTTGTGCCCGGTTGATGGCAACAGGCTCGCCCTCTATTACATGGGACTTCAATATAACGGTCAAATGAGGGTGTTACACCTCTAGCCTTCCCTGCGGGAAAAACAGGCGTGATGTTAGTAGTTTTATAGTATATAGTAGTTTTATAGTATAGTTTAGTTGTTAGTTTTATAGCTTTTTAAAAAAGAACTTTGCCCCACACTAGGATTTCTCCTGTATCGTGGGTGCGTTTACAGACACAAATCTTCACATGCACAAACACCAAGACCCGGAACAACTATCTGTAGGCCACACAAATATTTGTGCCGTGTGGGAATCGATTCCACGACCCGTAGCGCAGAAGCCGTAAGTTTTGAGTAGTTTTGTAGTTTAGATAAACATAGTAACGTGCCAGATTATTGCTGTACAATCAATTTGGATGACTATTGCTACTGAGCCACTTGATATAACATTTAAGTCAACTCTAGCGCCACTCATAGAAGGACATCGAGAAAACCAAACTCATGTACGCAAACAGTTTGACTGATTTGGTGCAGTTGCTGAGCGATTGACTTCTGCGCTACAAGTCGTGGGTTCGATTCGCACACCAATCAAATATTTATATGGCCTACAAATAGTTGTTCCGGGTTTGGACGTTGAAGCATGTGAAAATTTGTGTCTGTAAATGGACCTACGATACAGGAGAAAGCTGAGTGTGGGGAAAAGTATAAAAAAAACTGTCTCTAGATTTGACAGAACTGAAATCCATAGAGAGCCCATTTCCAACGTCAACGTCCTGACGCCAGAGAACAAGCAGACGAGCGGCTGATGTTTCTCCTAAATTCTCAGAAATACTATGCAGATTCTTGTTCAAACTATTTGTAGATGACTGGGGCTTTTTTGAACACTATCCATCAATGTTGTTTATGTATGGGGAAGAAATATTTTGTTTGCAATAAAGGCAATTCTTGCTACGCAAATGCTAGCTTTTACAAAAAAAATAAACAAAGGAAATACCACATTCTTGAACGTACGAGTTGAATTTTCCAAAATCATTTTGATATGCAGATAATTGGATATAAGCCAATTGGATTCCAGACTGGACGGCTGAGTTGGTATTGATATTCTAGGACTGTTCTGGGAGAATGTTTGAGCTACCGGTATTTTTTACTATGAATTTTTGCAGTGTTTGATGTGTCTGTCATTCGTGTTTTGTTCATCGCAGTATAAATAAAACTAGATACGATTCTAATGTAGATTTGTTAAAGCCAAGAAATAAAAATCTCATGCTTTTGATCTTAAAGATAAAGAAACATTTATTTGGATACAGCACAAAGAGACACAACAGATAAAAAGCCATCATCGTGATTATCATCATCCTCTTGCCCCTATCCCAACTTATTTGTGGTCGGCGCAGTATGTCTTCTTCTTCCATACATCTCTATTAGCCGTCATTTCGGTAGTCACCCCCTTTCTAGCCATATCATCTTTCACACTATCCATCCATCGTTTCTTTGATCTTCCTCTACTTTTATAACCATCCACATTCATACTCAAAAAACTGTGATATAAAAAAAAGTCTTGGGTATGTATCTCACGGCAGGACCAAAAAAGTCGCCGTTCACTCTCAACATGACCAAACCACCTAAACATACTCCTTTTATTTCAGTCACTACATAAATTTTTTAAACCGTAATTTTGTCTAATCTCATCATTCCTCAATCTATCATTCAAAGTTACGAAGTTCACTGGGCAGCTAGTTTGATATGAAATTATGTAAGAAAACTGAAGGAATTGATCTAATTTTAGATATTACGTAAACGTATCCGGCCAAATGAATAAGGGGCTTGTGGCTAAATGGCTATATATATCGCTCAGGTCTGTAAATATGTGAGGTTAAAGATAAAGATACAGAAATATTTATTTGGATAAGAGACACAACAGATAAAAAGTGTGATATAAAAAAAAAGTCTTGGGTATGTGTCTCACGGCTGGACCAAAAAGGTGTCCAGATCAGCTTAATGTCAAGCACTATAGGTACTTGACGCTGGTTTTCGTCTGGAACCTTTGTGGTCCACGGATGTTAGTCAGTGGTCATGGCTCTTCATCTTTGAAGAGTTAAAGTCTACATTGTATAGCAACCGTACAGTTGGTAAAAATAACATGTTTATCAAAAAAAATAGCTTTTGTTAAAGTTTCTGTGTATGGTAAACTCATAGTAACAAAATCTTTGGACTCAGTTATTATGTTGAATTATTAGCCTTTTTGGGTCACGAAAACAGCAAAATAGAAAGAGACCTTGTAAACTAGACTTTGAAAGAGACCTTGATCTCTGAGTTTGTTTCGGCTTTTCTTCTCAGAGCTAGTCAGATAGGAAATGCCGGCGCCATCTAGTCTTAAAAAACATTACATTGACTTGTAAAAGTTTCTGTAACAGATTTATTTACAGAAATAAAAATCATTGACTGCCTTGTTGTTCTAGTGGTCGCAAGCGTAACTGCTGAGCATAGGGTCCTGGGTTCGATCCCCAGGTCGGGCAAAGTGATATTGGGTTTTTTCATTAGGAATTTCTCAGTAGCAACCTGGAGTCTGGATTTGTGCCCGGTTAATGGCAACAGGGTCGCCCCTTATTACATGGAACTTAAACATAACTGGCGAAACGAGGGTGTTACTAAAACACTTCTGCTTAACCCTTCAGGGGATACAAGCGTGATGTTATGTTATGTTAAAAATCATTTGTGAGTTAAGCTCGCCTTTGTACATGAATTTACCAACGGAACTGTATTATATATTATTATTTTGTGTACAATAAAGAATAAGAATAAGAATTTATCATTGGCCGAAGCTAAATGAAGATTGACTATAGTCTCACCGGCTTGATCCCAACCCTGATCATGTTTTTGAGTGCTAACACGCTATGCACCGCTTGCGCAGGATCGTGGCCAATCAGCGCGTACCCACACACCACCATCTGATGCAGAGCCTTCTCTGCTAACAACGAGGTGACGTTCTGTTTCTTGATGAGGCAGTCTTCCAGCTGGTGTGAGAAAAAGTTTTTTTTAAAGGTGGCTCCAAACTTGCTCCGTTTTGTGAATAGAAAACATCTTCGATAATGACTCTCGACACTAAACTACATAAACGATACGAAACTCGATTATAATATCAGATTTGCGAGGTTAAGATGCGCTTGCTGCGGTTGGTCCGTGGATGGGTGACCGTTTGTTACACATCGAGATCACTCCGTGCCTCGGAGAGAATGTTAAACCATCGGTCCCGGGGGTCATACGAATACCTATGACAGTCAGGGAAGGCAAAAGCCCGATTCTGACAACCGGTCTAACCTAAGAGTATCTGCATTGCCCAGTAACTGGATTACGAAGGTCTGATGGCAGTCGCTCCGTGTAAAATACTGGTATTTAGCCGCATCTGGTTAGACTGGAAGCTGACCCCAACATAGTTGGGAAAAGGTTAGGCAGATATATATTTTGTGTAAGCAGCTAGTAGATCCCTGGACAATTTACATGCTATATCAATATTGGCTCCTACCTCTTTTTCCCCGTGATTCTTGATGACTTCTAGCATATCCTGGAGCTCAGTCAACCTATCCTGGATGTGCAGGGTGCCGTTCTTCAGTAACAGCTTTATCTTCAGAAGCACCATGTCCACGGATCTGGCCATCGTATCATTAATTGTATACTGTGCATGTAAAAGTCTAATATTGGTTTATTCCACTTTGTTCACCTGGGTGATATCACCTGGGCGAACAAAGTGGAATTTATAGTGTCCTCATTTCACCTCGGAATCATTTCACCTAGGTGATATCACCCAGGTGAAATGATTCGACAAAATTGGTGTAATTTGTTCACCTTGGAATTAATTCACCTAGGTGATATCACCTAGGTGAAATGATTCCGAGGTGAAATGAGGACACTATAAATTCAATTTTGTTCACCCAGGTGATATATCCCAGGTGAACAAAGTGGAATAAACCCTAATATTACTGTACGTACATACGGTCAACGTGTTTGGGTAAAGCCGGGTGCAGACAGGACTAATGACTGCCAAGAAGCGTGTCGAATACCATTAATCTGTCTTTCGAAGCCACGCTAGCGTATAGTCGTCGGCACGTAATTTGGCAAGAGTTGGGAAGAGAATTCCTCTCCTTTCTTTCTTTCTTCTAAACAGACATGTTTAAAAATAAATTACGGCGATAACCATAGAATAATGACAAGCAATAAAAGTGACCATTTTTTTGTTGCTTTCTTTTCCTTCGTGTGGTTAGTGACTAACCTGGTGTCAAAGTTTATGCCGCCACGAGCCTTTGACTTGGCTTCACAGGCCATCGAGAAATATCTCTCAGGCACGCCGGTTTCCTCAGGATATTTTTCCTTCACCGTTTTTAAGCAACTGATAATTATATAATGCGCACATGAATCTGAAAAGTCAGAGGTACGTGCCTTAGGTTCGAACTCGAGACCTATGACTTGACAGTCCGATGGTCACACCACTAGGCTATCACTGCTTAAACTCACTCACTCACTGCTGCTTTTTGTTGCACTAAGTGTACATGCGCGAACTTACTCCCTTTACCCCAAAACCTTGTCAAGTTACGTGCCGACGACTATACTTTTATTTAGTACAGTGAAGACTAGGAAACCAATTCTTTTGCTAGCCCAGTCTGTACTCAACTTAGAAAGCCACTTACTTCTGAAGGTCGACCTGGAACTTCCTCTCGAGGCTCTGCAGCAGGTCATCGCTCAGCTTCTTTGTTATTTCATCCTCTATGACCTTGTCCACATCTTCTTTAAGGACGTCCATTGCGTCTATTAACTTTTTTAACACGGTTTCATTTAATTTGAATCGAAATCATAAATACTCTCCAACCAAATTATTATTGCTTCATATTATTTATTATATTCTGGCAAGTCTGACTTAGGATATCGGCATTGCCCAGTTACAGGGTTCCGGGGGTCTGACGGCAGTCGCTCCGTGTAAAATACTGGTATTCAGATGCATCTAGTTAGACTGGAAGCCGACCCCAATATAGTTGGGAAAAGGCTAGGTAGAACATTATTATATTCGACAATATAATTCATGTATGACGCTATTAGTTGAGGGTCATCTTTAGATCGTCTACTTTACGGTAATTTACCCTAATACCAACGGTACTCAAATGTACAATACAATACAATACAATACAATACTCTTTATTGTACACAAAACAAACAAGAAACATTACTATAAAAATAGAGATGTACAATGGGCGGTCTTATCGCACTAGGCGATTTCTTCCAGACAACCTTTGGATGGACATGAAGTGCAAGAAAAAAAAGAGAGGTAGTTCACAGTGTAACAATTAATTAGGAGACATTAAATTATGTACGTTAAATAAACCTAAAAACACAAATAAATAAATATTATAATTATACAATAAATATGAAATAAATATATATAGTGTAATGTGTATGTAATACATAATATAAACAGACAATAAATAAATTGAAATGTATTTATAAATTGAAGTATAATTTTCCAACGATAATGTCTAACCGATCTCAATCCAAAATATCTGGGTAGAAGTCAGTTTTACATTACCTCTATTAAATTCCAGTCAAAAACCTACATCAATCCAAAGATTTTGGTTTGAGATCGGTTTTTAAAATCGGCCAGTAAGGATCGGAGTGGACTACCCTTCTATCAATCATCCGAGACATAGTTACAATGAATATACTCTACAAAAATCTACAGATTAAGTCTATACAACCGTGTATGTACATTACAAGTCTTTCAAAAAAACATTTTTCTTGAAAACCACTAGTAAACTCACGAGTAAAACTTTTCATATTTTGCATTTTTTTTTGTTCTTGATTTAGTAGCGTTTGGCCCTAGTCTCACCTGATGGTAAGCGCAGACAGGGTCTAAAATAGAGCACATGAATCCAAGGAATAGAGATATAGAGGGATTTCCCTCTGGCTCTCACATACACACGATGGAACACAGTAAACTGCTTGGCGCCGGACTTTAATGTGAGGGTGGTAGCTAGCCAGGCGGACCGTATAGATCCTACCACCAAGCGTGCTGGGTTTTGTTGAATCTTACAATACGCGTCTATTCCCAGCGTGCGGTGAGAAAGTTTTATATTCTAACCCACACGGGGTATAATTTCATCTTATTATTCAAAATGAAACTCACCAAAAATACAGAAAAACAAGTATAAATGATAGCAGCCATGACATTCATGGTGAAATCGACGATCAGTCTACAAAAAAGTGGTCCAAAAATAGTTGAAACATAAATAAATCTGTTATATTCGAATGTAACAGAGTTTACGATGAAACGTCGTAAAATCTTTATCGATATCGAAGTGAGAATAGGCTATTTTTTGTGAGTAAACACACATTTGATGCATTTATTTTTCAATTTCTATTTGTAAGACGTACTTTTAAAACTTTATTTTCAGATTTCAATTCTGATCTGGCTTTAGAAGCAGCACGTATACAAATACACTTGAGAGCAATGAATCCGCGTCACCAACATAAACAAAATATTGTTAAAATGTTAAACAATGTTTGACAATGATTTCCGAGTTTTTTTTTTCACAATATTAAAACGTTGCCCCACACTAGGATTTCTCCTGTATCGTGGGTGCGTTTACAGACAAATCTTCAAATACACAAACGCCCAGACCCGGAACAACTATCTATAGGCCATAAAAACATTTGTTCCGTGTGGGAATCGAACCCACGACCCGTAGTCCAGAAGCCAATCGCTCAGCCACTACACCAAACGAATCGTATTCCCAATATTATGTTATTGTTATTGTCAATATTATGTAGTTGACCTGAATTCATTACTCCCGAGTGTATATACCACGGATACCTTGGAAGCCAATTGATCCAAGTTTTTTTTTTTCGAAATTGAATTATAAAATTAAAGTACGTATTAAATTGAGTTTCAAAATGCAATATTGTCCCTGTTACTTATTTAGCCTATAAGGCAGCCTATATTTTCAGCTTAGATTGAGTTAGATCTCTAGATGTAGCCACGATTACAGTAGGAAGTGTATAAGTGAGAAGCATATACAAGGTTAGTCGGAAAGGGGGTACTAAGCCGAAAGGGTGTTAAAGTACCCATAATAAGGGATAACTTTTGTTCTAAAACTTTCCCCAAAACTCAATAGTTAAAGAGAAATAGCTTTTCAAAGATTTCGTAAAAAATATGCTAAAATCTATCTGTCAAAGTCAAAGTATTTATTTCAATTAGGCACATAAAAGGCACTTTTGAACGTTAAAGTTACAAAGAAAATAGAATTGATTCTAGTCGCCCCTTCCAAAAGGTAGTTTCGTATGGAGAAGAATGGGCAAGAAACTCCACCGTTACTCTTTTAAAATGTCTTACAATATTTTGTATAGGTACATTAATTATACAATTATATGTGAAGACGATGCACCTAGAATAAAATTACTATACCACAAAAGGTAGTTTCGTATGGAGAAGAATGGGCAAGAAACTCCACCGTTACTCTTTTAAAATGTCTTACAATATTTTGTATGGGTACATTAATTATACAATTATATGTGAAGACGATGCACCTAGAATAAAATTACTATACCACAAAAGGTAGTTTCGTATGGAGAAGAATGGGCAAGAAACTCCACCGTTACTCTTTTAAAATGTCTTACAATATTTTGTATAGGTACATTAATTATACAATTATATGTGAAGACGATGCACCTAGAATAAAATTACTATACCACAATAGGTAAAAAAAAATAAAAAATTAAACAATGACATATTAATTATGTGATAGGTACATGGTGCTCACATATTTACAAACATTGCAAAAGTAAACGTTTTCCCACTCTGTACATAGCTATGATCAGCTGCTGTTACAATTTAGGTCATATTTGGGGTCACGGATTAGAAAATTAATTTTCTGATTACATAACTAAAGCATGTATGTTTTTTTTTGAAAAAACTAAAATAAAAATATTTTTGCATACAAATAAAAATTATCGAATTTTGAAATTTTAACACGTGCTTTAAAATAGTCATCAGTGATACCTTAGGTGCCCCCGGCTTAGTACCCCCTTTCCGACTAACCTTGTATACAAAATTGTTAAGAAACCTGAGACAAAGCATTATATAGGTATTATCTTCTGTTTCATAGGACGTGTCGTTATTTAGCTTGGCGAACCTTTTATTGTTAGCCAACTCACTATCACAGGACGTCGGTTTTCCCGTATTCTTGTATTTATGAGAAATAGACTCCACTAGTTAAGTGTTTGGTGATAATTGTATGCTCTACGATGGGAGGATGCAGTAGTTTAGCCTTATATTGCTGTCTCATGAGCGGCCACGCGATGGCTCTATCTAAAGGTATATAACCTAAGTTTTGGAGGTATGCCATAGTGTGAATTTCAAAAACTATTTCCTAAAACCTTTTTTTTTGTATCGTTGAAAAATCCTCATGCATGTCTTTCACCCGGGGAAGGCAAGGGGGTCTGCCGGTCTCTTACCGGCTAAAAACCAACGATGTTCCTCCTCTTGACCGTTCGGCCGGGGTCGCGGGATTCGCAAAAGCATGCACCGCAACCCTGGCAGGATTTCTTTTACTCTACCCTTTAATATACCTATCTTACCCAGTGGCGTAACTATAGGGTGGCAGGGCTGGCAAAATGCCACGGGCCTCCGGCCCGACGGGGCCCCGGTCCGAGAGGCCGCGAGCTCAGAAGTAACCTAACATTTTTAACAAAGTAACAATTATAAATTTGTAATTCTGTTGGGTAACTATATAGGTTTAAATAATTTTATTCTCATAAGAACTTAAATAACTGTTCACTTAAAATGAGATACAAAGTGCTTATATCTAAATAGAATAATATAATATTTGCCTCTGGGGCGTTAATGACGTTATAGAGTGCATACATGTTTCTTGAGTTTTGCTTTAAATATGTTTATATTATCACACTTCTCTAAATCTTCTGGTAAATTATTAAATAGTTTTGCTCCTTCAACCAATATAGTTTTGCCGTAATTATATCAGTGATTTATTCAAATTTAATAACAACGTGACGATTTTTACTGGGGCCCCATCCGATAAATTTGCCACGGGCCTCTGATGATACAGTTACGTCACTGATCTTACCACAAAATATACAATATTATTCTAGGCAGAGTCTACTTGTCTGAAACGATGTGTCCGTAAACATGAAAAAAACAGATATCAAAATATGTAAAACTTCAATAATATATAATCAAAAAGTACAATAACATTTTAGAACATTTGAACTCGCTGTCCCTTCAACTCTTCAATGATGTCTGTTCCTACATGGTCTATTCTTAGGACATCGGCATTTTTGTTTTTCCATAAGATAAGTTGCAGTACCTTCCTGAAAATATTCAAACAATACCGGTAAATACTGCCTCGTTGGTCCACTGGTGGCAAGCGCAACTGCTGATCGTGAGGACCTGGGTTCGATTTCCAGGTCGGGCAGTGTTATTGGGTTTTTGCGTGGAAAATTCCTCAGTGGCAGCCTGGAGTTTGTGCTTGTGCCCGGTTGATGGCAATAGACTCGCCCCCTATTACATGGGACTTAAACATCACGGCGAAATGAGAGTGTTACAATACACCTCTGCCCAACACTTCGGTGAATACCGGTTATGGAGAAGGCCGGTTATGTCGAACTCTTACCGACCAAATCACCACGGTGTTCCTCCGAGAACCTATGGTCCGGGTCGAAGGGTTCGCTAGTACATTTACTGCAAACTCAACAGGTCTTGGTCCGCCAGCCCCTGGTGGACCCCTCCTTTTGTGAGGCCTTTGGTAAACTTACGTAATAAGCCTTAATTTTCGGTAGGTTTAATACACTCACATCAGTTAAGACGCTGATCAGTCACGTCAACGTTAAAGGCCTGGTCAAACAGAGAGCGTGGCTGGGTGTGATATTCGCTCCGCGTATTGATCGCGTGCTCTTGGCATCTTCCATACATTGTCATAGTAATTCGCACGCCAAGAGCACGCGATCAACACGCGACGTGGATAGCACAGTCAGCCACGCTCTCTGTCGGACCAGACCTTTAAGGACATGACATAGTGTATGTGAATAAGTGTCAGTCATAGCAACGTTATAGGTCTATGTTTCGTTAACGACCATAAGCGTTTGACGCGATGTTGACTGAACGATGATTAGACACCAAACAGTTCGCATCGCATCGAATCGGAAAGGATACAAACGGATGCGGCGACAGCCGAACGCGTCCGTCAGGATACGATGCATACGATCGGCTCCATACAGTAGCTTGCGAACGTATCCGTTTCTACGCCTAGTCAAATAGTTTTATTCCTACCGTGTTGACGTTTTCTAATTTTTGAAAGACTCCGATCGGATACGACGACATGTGAACGGAGCCGATCGCGCGTTGCAGCATACTTTCGGCTACGATCGCGTGTCGCGGAAGACGCCCGCTGTCAAGCTGCTGTGCGCGGCTTGGTAATATAGACTTTAAATACTGTGTACACGATTTAATATCGGTTAAATATTTTTAAATCTGTTCCGATCCGATGCGATGCGAGCTGTTTGGTGGAAATCATTCTTGAGACGCGCCGGCCGTCACTGTGACTGACGTGTGAGGTCGACTTTTTAAAACTTCTACAGAACTATACTGAGGTTACTGTTTGGCGTCTTGACGTAACTGATGTATACAGACCGGAGACATAGAATCATGCCAAGCTAACTCCGCAGAAGAATTACGGGAACACTGCAAACAATTACTGTAAAAATCTTTGCAGTGTCTTCCTTATTCCAATCAAAGTTCTTTCTTTCTGCTTTCTTCAAAAAAAAAAACGTTGCCCCACACTAGGATTTCTCCTGTGATGTGGGTGCGTTTACAGACACAAATCTTCACACGCACAAACACCCAGACCCTACTAACTATCTGTAGGCCATACAAATATTTGATCCGTGCGGGAATCGAACCCACGACCCGCAGCACAGAAGCCAATAGCTCAATAACGGCACAAAAGGTGTCGTCAAAAAAAAATTGAAAGAGTTGGCTTTGCCATATCCAGACCTACTTACCTAACCCGGCAGAGATACCTTGGCATTGGAAAATGTCGATGTTTGTAAAGATTTTAGGTCTTCTTTGCAGTGCTGCCATTACAATTCTAATGCAGAGTTAGCTTGGCTTAACTCTACCGGGATACCAATGCGTTGCTGTAATACCTAATTCATCATCATCATCTCCCTGCCCTTATCCCATACTAGGTGGGGTCGGCACAACATGTATTTCGTAAATCCATGTTGTTACAGGTTTTGGCTTATCGTTTGATGACCGGCCGCCTGCCTGGCATTAACCCTCCTTGAGAATACTCGTTACGCCGTCGACCCAATGTGCTTGCTGATCTTATGCACTGGGTCCCAAAGTAATATGCTTGTCAATCTTATTGCCAACTACTAAGCTGACTATGTTCTGTAATACCTAATTATTGGCCTAAATGTCTTACCTCTCTGGAACAAACTGTACCGCACAAGTCATTCTTGTCCACCTGCTCCAACAATTGATAAAACTGCGAATAAAATTATAAACCTCTTTAGATTATATCCATAGGATTAGGGGAGGGGCTGGCTAATTAACAACCGCGCCGCTAAGCTGCACTTGCCGCGGTCAACCCGGAGATGGGTGACCGTTCGTTACACATCGTGACCCCTCTGTGCTTCGGAGAACACGTTAAACTGTCGGTCCCGGGTATCATAATTATACCTATGACAGTCGTTACGGGTAGTCAGAAGTTCGACAGTCTGACAACCAGTCTAACCTTCGGATATCAGCATTGCCCAGTAACTGGATTGTGGAGGTCTGCTGGCAGTTGCTCCATGTAAAATACTGATACTGAACTGTATTTAGTTAGGCTGGAAACTGACCCCAAGGTAATTGGGAAAAGGCTAGGAAGAAGATTATATCCATTCATATGGTGGTAACAAAGCGAAGTGAAAGCATAACACGTGATGCTCCTATTTTTAATTCTTTGCCTCGGTTGTGATTGATCCTAGCCACACCTTATGGTAAGCACAGACATGGTCTAATATGGAGCATACGAATCCAAGTAACAGAAGTGTAGAGGGATGCCCCTACCTCTGGTCTTTTCGCCGGACTTTAATGTGAGAGTAAGAGCTACCCAGGCGGACCGTTTAGATCCTACCGTGCTGGGTTTTATTGAATCTTACAAAACGCGTCTATTTCCAGCGTGCAATCAAGAAGTTTTCTATTCCAGCCCATCTCACACCGGATAACCTCGAAAGCTCCAAAAACTGATAACAATTCAACTAGGTCGGGTAATGTGCCATTGGTGTTAGTACTATCATAGTGAATATGCAGATAACTTTCTTCTGTGGAAGTTGGTGCCTCAGAAGGTATAGGGCGACATCTACCACGCCACATGCGAACCATGCAGCACTACGATTGTGTAGCGAACTACAGCGACAATCATGACGATTCTCAAATATGACGTTACAAAAATCCTGCATCGCGATATCAAGATTTGCCACGCAGATAGATATACAACTTCCGAACATCAAGCGTTGAGCAGTAGCCCGCCAGGTGTAAGACCCGCCTGGTAGGAGAATCCTCTCTTTTCGTTGGAGGAACGCCATACTTCTTTCCTCCACATTGATGACCCTGGCGTGATCGTCACAGACAGTGCTTCCACGCTGGTATCGTTCCTCCATAAGTATATGAAGTTTGATAGCTTCTCTATCTTGCAATTCAGATTAACCTATTTATTAATCCCCTTAAAATAAAAAGCCATGACCATACCTGCATCTTAGCTTTGTGCAGAACGTCCATAGCGACACACGCAAGCAGTTGGATGGCGTCGTTAGATGCACGAGCTATGCTGCGAAAAATAACAGTACGTGTGTAATAAGCACTTAAAATTGTACTAAAAGGGCCTATACACAAAATTCACGGAAAACATTGTTTAACATTTTAACATTGTTTTGTTTATGTTGGTGACCCGGATTCATTGCTCCCGTGTGTACGTATCTTATAAAAAACACTTCTTCTTCTTCTTCCTGCCCTTATCCCACACAAGGTGGGGTCGGCACAACATGTATTTCATAAATCCATGTTGTTAAAGGTTTCGGCTTATTGTTTTATGACCGGCCGCCTGCCTGTTATCAACCCTCCTTGGGAATCTTATAAAAAAACAATATACATTAAAAAAGCAAGTAGTAGCCGACTAGTATTGGATAAACTGGGTCCAAGCTACCGGTGATCAGAGCTCCAGAGAAAGGAACCTCCTCAATACGTGCCGTGTCAAGGTTTCTACATCCCACCACCTGATGAGAAGAAAGAAGAAAGAAAAAGTATTTATTTTCCGCCCACGCGGACGCATACGGATACCTCTTAGTTTTAATATTATTAGCAGACACGATGACCTTGCTAAAGGAATTATAGTAGAAACCACTTTGTATTCCCAAGGAGGGTTGATATCAGGCAGGCGACTGGTCATAAAACAATAAGCCAAAACCTTTAACAACATGGATTTACGAATTACATGTTGTGCCACCTAGTGTGGGATAAGGGCAGGGAGAAGAAGAAGACGACGAAGCTGCTACCCTCATGACGTAACCTTCCCCACCTTTTTACAACACCGGTGAAAGGGGGCTGGCCAATTTTTCCACAAAACTCACGGTAAACATTGAAACTATAACATAACATCACGCCTGTATTTCCCGAAGGGTTTGGCAGAGGTGTATAACACCCTCATTTCGTCGTTATGTTTAAGTCCCATGTAATAGGGGGGGAGAGCTTATTGCCATCAACCGGACACTAATCGAAACTCCGGGCTGCTACTGAGGATTTCCACACGGAAAAACCCAATAACCCTTACCCGACCTGGGGACCGAATCCAGGACGTCACAGTCAGCAGTCGCGTTTGCTAACACTAGACCAACGAGGCAGTGAAATTATACTTACTGAGTCATCAACTTGTACAAGTGGCATAGGCAGCATGCAGCATTTTTGTTAAATATTCCAAACGATGATTTAACAGAGGGAGGTGATTCGCAATCTCCTAAAGGTATGTACTGTAACAATAATTGTTCAAATCATATAAAAAAAAAACACAAACCAATACAGGTGCTTACGTAAAGTCGAATTTAGATGCACGGTTCCAATTAAGTCGTTTCCTATGGAGAAGAGCCGGCAAGAAACTCCATGGTTACTCTTTTAAAAATAATATTAACTATTTCAGTGGGTACAAGTACTATGATTTAGGATAGTGAGGGAACAATGAAGTCCTGACAATAGTCCAATGAGTAATGTACATAGTACTAAAAGACTTCATTACAAAATTTCTGGTAAAGAAAGAAAGAATAAAGGTAAAAAAAGAGGACGTCGTGGGACGCCTGGGAGATGTGAAACATAAAAACTCAATTTGTAAAAAAAAGGCCGAATCAAACCGAAGAAAGTCGACGAGTTACGAAAGTTTGCCGTCGTGTGTCCGACATCGCGATCATCGCTAAATGATAAATGATTTTTATTTCTGTAAATAAATCTGTTACAGACACTTTTACAAGTCAGTGTAATGTTTGTTTTAAGACTAGATGGCGCCGGCATTTCCTATCTGACTAGCTCTGAGAAGAAATGCCGAAACAAACTCAAAGATCAAGGTCTCTTTTAAAGTCCAGACATGTAGTATAAAAACTATGCGAGTGTAACAATGAGGGGCAACGTCTGAGAGGAAAGTGCCATAGCAGGTTTGAGTTGACCTGTCCTAACGGACGGCACGCATGCATTGGGATAGGTACATATATTTTTTTATAAACTTACCAATACGAATGTAGTTACTGTTATGAACAAGAGTAATTTGATTAGACATTCCCCTGGACAGCTGTGTTCTGCTGAAAAAATATTTATTTCATAATTTGGATTAGCATCTGTTATCCATCTTCTGTCGGCAGAAATCTTCCTCTTAGCCTTTTCCCAATTATCTTGGGGTCAGCTTCCAGTCTAACCAGATGCGGCTGAATACCAGTATTTTACACGGAGCGACTGCCATCAGACCTCCGTAACCCAGTAACTGGGCAACGCCGATATCCTAAGGTTAAACCGTTTGTCAGACTTTCGGGCTTCTGACTACCCGTAACGACTGTCATAGGTATTCGTATGACACCCGGGACCGACGGCTTAACGTGCTCTCCGAGGCACGGAGGGGTCTCGATGTGTAACCAATGGTCACCCATCCACGGACTGACCGCGGCAAGCGCAGCTTAACCTCGCAAATCTTACGATCGGCGCGGTTGTTATTTAGCCACGAGCCCCTCTTTTTGTCGGCAGAAATATAAATAATATATATCTAACATCACGCCTGTAATCCCCGAAGGGTATGGCAGAGGTGTATAGTACCCCCACCCCCCCTTATTTCGCCGTTATGCTTAAGTCCCATGTGATAAGGTGCAAGCCTATTGCCATCAACCGGGCACAAATCCAAACTCCGGGCTGCTACTGAGGAATTACACAGGCAAAAACCCAATAACACTTTGCCCGAACTGGGGATCGAACACAGGACCTCACGATCAGCAGTCGTGCTTGCCACTACTAGACTATCGAGGCAGTTACATAAATAGCGCATTCATAATCAGCCCATTACTGTCCCACTGCTGGGCACGGGCCTCTTCTTAGAATGAGAAGGGTTTAGGCCTTAGTTCACCACGCTGGCCTGGTGCGAGTTGGTGGACTACATATACATTAGAGAACTCTTTTTTTGAATCCCTGTCAGGTGTGCAGGTTTCCTCGCGATGTTTTCTTTCACCGTTAATGCAAGTAATAATCAAATTATGATCCCAACATGAATTCTAAAAGTCAGAGATTTGCAGGTTGGAGCGAACTCAGAACCTCACGATTAGCAGTCGCGTTTGCCTCCAGTAAACTAAAGAGGCAGTTAATTTAACTCGTTTTGCGCTAATATGGACCTAGTCTTGAACTAATACCACGCGCAGTGGGGGCCACACTAGTTAGCAAAATTCTGAAGACAGTCTCTACTCACTAACGGAAACAATCACTACCTTATGTGGCTTCCAGAAGTCCCCATTCTCTACCTGATCTTGCATTAAAAGAGGCTCCACGAGTCTTCCTTCTTTTCGCGTGGTTAGTGACTAACCTGGTGTCGAGAGTTTATACCACCCATGGGCCTCTGACTTAGCTTCATATGCTGTCGAGAAATATCTCTCAGGCATGCCGGTTTCCTCACGATGTATTCTTTCACCGTTTTTTAAACAAGTGACAATTATACAATACGCACATGAAGCCGAAAAGTCAGAGGTGCGTGCTTTGAGTTCGAACGCGATACCTATGACTTGGCAGTCCGACGGTCACACGGCTATTACTGCTTCTTAAGTATGTTCTACGAGAGTGAAGATAGTTAAGTACGTTTTGCACAGCCTTACTTAGGTGGTCTCGCTACCAACCTTGCTGACTGGGTAATGTTTGCACCATACATCTATCCTCGTCAATGTCTGCTGGTTTGTTAGTATAAATTGTTTAAATTTACCTCTAAATGGTCCTCCTAACTGACTTCCCTCCATTCCAGTAAACGTCTGGACCATACCCAGAAGGTTTTAGCTCTCATATTTCGGATGGTTATTTTCATCCATCCCTATTATTACAACACCAATAATTTTTATCTAAAGTCAATCAAGAATCAACTATATGTTATGTGTCAATTACATCAATTCTGACAATTTCAACATCTTCATATTTCATGTTTATGACATTGACTTAGTTTTGGATTGTTCAGACTCTTTTGTGATGATGAGGAAGAGGTTGAAGCAGAGACGTTGTAAAAGAAGGACAGGTTAGAAAATTTGCGGCTGGAAAATTATAAGAGGAAACGCGGTCGGCATTTAGTCTATACATACTTATTCCTCTGTTTCCTCCTTGGATAATGTCACTAGCAAATATTTTTTACCATAATATGATATATATCTACCTCCACTATGTCCCTATGTTTTGTTTTTGTCAATAAATTAAGTATTAAAAGATCTAGAAACATTTAAATTTTACAAAAATCGACAGGTTTTACCACCGTTTTCAAACATCTGGCAAACAAATTTCAAAAAAATAAAAGAAAAACATAAAGACATAACCAAAGTCTTTCTTAAACTATTACAGAAAAAATATTATAATCGGTCCAGATTTGAAGAAGGAAACTGGGAAATACGAACGTACGATTTCGCTAATATTGCACAGTAGAAATCAGTCCGAGATGCAGGTTTCTCTTTCGGGCTCAATTGGGAAGGTTTGCGGGAGGGGTGGGACAGAAATAGATCGCAAAAACCTATTCAAATTATTAATATTTTGCAGCCCGCGTTTGCTCATAAGCGCAGACGCTGAACGAAAACTAGTGCGACCTGGGCTTAAGCGAGGGCTATGCAGGGCCTGTCGGAGCAAAGCCTTCACGCCAGATATCTCATTGAAAGGAGCAAGACATAAGTGTAGCTTTTGGTTCACCACGTCTACTCTGACGAGCACTGCCTCGCTAATGACGCGGATTAAGCCGTCCCGCACCTCTCCTATCACCCCAGTAAAGTGGAAACCAAATTTTCCTGTGAACCGATCAAATGGTCTTGGTTATATTGATTCTAGGCTGTATACATGTATAACTGCATGAGATTTAACTCACAGAAGAAATTCAAACTAGGCGGCACACGATGAAGACCAGACAGTGTCAATCGTATACATAAACACACGCCCTTTTCCCATGAGGGTAGGCAGAAACTATAGAACGGCACATGCCACGATCCTTACATACTCCTTTCGCTTCATCCACATTCATACATCTTGTCATACACGCACGCCGGTTGAGAGGATTACGCACCTGCCCTTCGTGAAGAACATCATCAATAACATTGATGAATGTCAATCGTCTATATTATAATATTCTCGTTTCCTCACCAGCTTTCCATTAAAATGACTATACTACAACATAACATCACGCCTGTATTCCCCGAAGGGTTGTGCAGAGGTATATCGTAACACCCTCATTTGACCGTAATGTTGAAGTCCCATGTAATAGGTTTTTACTACATATTATTTCTTTAAAAAAAATACTGTAACTAATGAAATACTTTATTTTTTTGATGGTCTTCGTGCAGAGCTTGGACACCCTTTCATACAAGTTTTCCCCTGTTCTTCACATTTCGAGCAATATTTTGTACTATCCAGGAGACTCTGAGATGATGCATCCAACGAAGCACTTGGTTCACTTTTCTTAGAATCAGGGATTTCCAGCTGCTCTTTCGCTGAGGAGGACGAAGGTTTGGATATATCCAAAGAGGAAGTAGGTGGTCTGGCCGTAGAGCTAGGTTTGTTAGCCGAATCAAAACGATTTTCGTAGGCAGTTCTTAAAGCTGAGGGCGGAGGCAATATTTTAAAGCTTAGGTCTTCAACAAAAATAAATTTTTCATCGGAATCGTAAAATGATGTTGAGTCGACAAACTGTAATAAAAATTAATGGTATTAGTATTGTGCCTGCTCGGTCATTTTTAAGATCGCTCCGTACTTGTTCATTTCGGAGACAGTGAACTAGTTCATTCTATTAGTTCTAATAGCTCTATTCGGTCTTTGCTTGCGGTCAGCATTTCACAGAGCAAATACACTCTCTATCTCTAGGTACTAATAAAAACATTGTAATAAATCACTACGTTTATGTATTAAGGCGACGCAGTGATAAACAAATAATTTCAAATCGGCCCCCGCGCCCCGCAATCCTCGCACACACCGATAATCTTTACGTAGTGCGATGGACCGGCGCAAGGCAGCCCGCGCAGTCTAAGGGCGGTCGCTCACGGCGACTTTTTGCAGCAATACAGACGCGCGTTTTGTGAGCGCGCCTCTGCATCGCTACTTTTGGGCGTTGGTTGCATTTGCGACACGCGATTGTATCGATTAAGCATCACGTCTGCATCGATGCATACGCGCGACATTATCAATGCAAACGCGCAACGGTGTCGATTAAGCGTCACTTCTGTATTATGTTGTCCACGGTTACGCTGTGATTGCTTCCGTAAAAGCAGCAACAAAGACAATGCGACCAATGTTGTGTCGACTGATATGAGTCCATCTAACAACTGTAGCGTCCACAGGCATTCACAGGCCGTCACTACAGCGTGTCGAATCGCGACTGTGGCAATGCTGTATCGCGTCTGTATCGCTGCTGTATTGCGTTAGTCGCGATGCAGAATCATAATTACGTGAGCGATTGTATAAGTATCGCGTTTTTGTGTTGCTAAATGTCGCCGTGGGCGACCGCCCTAGCTCGCGCGCTCGTCAGCCACGTTCGGGAACATAGACGTCATAGAGTCTCCTTTCGTTGTTTTTGTAGAAATATTTTTTTAAATGTTTTTTAAGAAGTGTATTCAGATTTTAGGATATTTAATATGGGGAAAATGTCACAATATATACATAAGTACATTCATAATGTCACGGCTTTTTCCCATGGGGGTAGGCAGAAACGAGGTTATGTAAGTAAGTTATTGGAGATATAATTAAATAGATATAACTGCCTATAATATTCATGGTCCGAAGGCTGATGCTGTCGGCAACGGCTTCATGTACCTAACCCCTCTTGAGAGAAAGCACTTGCTCTACAGTGCTGTGGGACACTAATGAGCTGATGCTGATATACCTACGTATACTAGTATAGGTGTTCAAGGAGGCTTTATTAGACATTCAAAATTGCAATTATTGTGCAGGCCTAATATTTTCTGAGTTATGTTATTGGAGTTTATCGATTTGACATAGCGTGAATGACCCAAAAATCGAACATCTCCCAATAGGGAGATAGAAATTGTATGTATGTTATGGAAATATTTCAATATTTTCATAATATATTGTTAAACGAAGCTTTCTTTTTGTCAATACTTCTATAGTATTTAGTTAAATTAAGCTTAGACTCTGTGGACAGAACTTGGCGGATACACTGCCTAGATAAGAATTTGATGATTGAATGAATGACAAAAAGAACTGGTGCTCACAATGTGTAAAATTATCTACTGGGTGAAAGGGACATCATAATGTATGCGTGTACCATTGATCCAGTATTAAACGGTTAACAGCACAGACACGAAATTTTGTGTACGCATTTTATTATGATAGTCGGTTTTAAGTTTTACCGTGACATGGTTGCTGCTCTCAGGGTTGGGTCCTGACAAGGGAACTCCTCAATAGATAGCAGCACAGACATGAAATTTTGTATGCGCATTCAATTGTGAAAGTCCGTACTAAGTTTCACCATGAAATACTAAAAAATAAAATTAATAGTAAAAAAAATAATTATAAACAAGCTTTTATTTAAATTCTCTAAAAACAAGAAAATAATCTTTAAATTAAATCAAACCCATCAATTTATTACATTATACAATAAATTTATTTATATGATATTAAAGCTTGTCGTGAGATACTAAATAAACAAGAATACAATAACTTGACCTTGACACAAGTAATTCTAAGAAAAAATGTATGTATTTCATGAAATTGTAAATCTCGCGACAAACTTTTGTATCATAATAAATTGATTGTAAAATGTAACAAATTGATGGGTTTGATTTAATTTAAAGGTTTTCTTGTTAATAGAGAATTTAAATAAAAACTTGTTTATAAAAAAAATTGTTTTACTATTAATTTTTTTTTGCAGATTTTTTTAGTTTATAGTGTACTAGCTGTGTCCTCACGGCTCCGCCCGAGTAAGAGGTTTTATTCCAGTAATAAATACAGCCTACGCTACTCAGTAATAATGTAGCTTTCTAACTGCAAAATAATTTTTGAAATCGATCCAGAAGTTTTTAAGTTTATTTGTTACATACAAAAATACAAATCTTTCCTCTTTATAATATTAGTATAGATAAAATCATTATTGTTGCCTATCCCGATGCGATAAAAAAACACATAAATATCACCTAAAACAGCAATGACAATCAAACTTAAAAAGTGCTCCCGATCAGCTATTTTGCTAAAGTTCACGAGCCGAGGATACCGCATTACAGTAGGCACTAGTCACTGAACTAGTGCTACTACTTTGTCTACTATCTCGCTCACTCAAAGTAGCCGATATACCGCTGCGCCGCTGGGAAATTTCGACAAAGCTATAGCGGCCAGTGCCTATGTATATAACAGATGCGTTATTAGGATGCGTTATTTAGACTAGTACTAGATTCATACCATGTACACATAAATGCCCTTCCAAAGAATCGACTGACATTGCTTTATTTTTACCTAAGTCCAAAGACGACTCCATGGATTGTCTCTGTTCTGACGACTATTTTCTAAAATATTATTTACATTATATGTTTTTATTTTTATTTTGTAGCTATACACACATACGTAGCCATAATTTTAATAGTTTTTTTCCCCATTTTTAATAACTAAATATCACTCAGATCAAGATACAATTACTGTCGATAGCGCGCGGGAAATCCAATGACACAGACCCGTCGCTGACACTAGTCAGCAGCGGACTGAGGGGGAATTGATTGCATACAAAAACGCACGTGAACTAGCTTATGCCGTGAGGTCGTAACCGCCAAAACAGTATTTTTCGTTTAAAACAAAGACTATAGCTAATTTTATAAAATCGAATTATTATTTTGAAGTGTATGCTTAGACTAAACTATATACAAAATATTGAGGTTGAAATCTGTCTCGTTTCCCTGTAAAATGAAAATGTATGTCTTTGAAGAGCAGTTTTTGATATTTTTTCTGTGCTGTAAAAGCTATCCAATCATGTAAAACAATTATAAAATTGATCTTAAAGACATGATAAATGAAGAGTATAAATATAAGTTCAGAATGTTTTGTAATTGCTGAGAAATCCCTGCCAATATTTTCAATTCGTCGTCTTAAATGCACTAGACATCTATAATTATTTATATTTATCTCTGTTTATTACCACAGAGTACACAGCTGACATAATATTATGTATAATAATTTTAACCGAGATATTTTTTACCATTTAAATGTAAATCTGTGACGTGATCAAATTATAGTTATGTATGTTATGTGTATTAATCTAATATATTTGATTTTCCTTCATACTTGAACAGGCTTAGGACTGTCATTCTGATCAATCGCTTAAAAAATAACGTTTTACCATTATGATAATAATGGTCAAAGCACACATATCAACTTGGAAAGGGATATGTTGTCTCAT
The DNA here is from genome assembly GCA_910594945.2 of Amphipyra berbera. Classification (NCBI taxonomy): domain Eukaryota; kingdom Metazoa; phylum Arthropoda; class Insecta; order Lepidoptera; family Noctuidae; genus Amphipyra; species Amphipyra berbera. Next base: position 13,068,456 of record OU343128.1, on the reverse strand, counting down.
CATAATTGTCCATCATCATAATGGCGACAGATGATTGGTGATAGGTGATTGGCTATAGGTGGTTGGTGATAGGTGGTTGGGGATAGGTGATTGACGGTAGATGATTGGTGATTGGCGATAAGTGTTGGTGATAAGTGGTTGGCATTAGATGACAGATGATTGGTCATAGGTGATTGGCGGTACGTGATTGGCGACAGATGATTGGTGTAAGGAGATTGGCGATGGGTGATGGCGACAGATGATTGGTGATAGGTGATTGGCTATAGGTGGTTGGTGATAGGTGGTTGGTGACAGATGATTGGTGTAAGGTGATTGGCTATAGGTGATGGCGATAGGCGATTGGCGGTATGTGATTGGCGGCATGTGATTGGCGATAGATGATTGACGGTAGATGATTGGTGATTGGCGATAGGTGTTGGTGATAGGTGGTTGGCGATAGATGATTGGTCATAGGTGATTGGTGATAGGTGATTGGCGGTACGTGATTGGCGACAGATGATTGGTGTAAGGAGATTGGCGATGGGTGATGGCGACAGATGATTGGTGATAGGTGATTGGCTATAGGTGGTTGGTGATATGTGGTTGGGGATAGGTGATTGACGGTAGATGATTGGTGATTGGCGATAAGTGGTTGGCATTAGATGATAGACGATTGGTCATAGGTGATTGGCGGTACGTGATTGGCGACAGATGATTGGTGTAAGGAGATTGGCGATGGGTGATGGCGACAGATGATTGGTGATAGGTGATTGGCTATAGGTGGTTGGTGATAGGTGGTTGGTGATAGATGATTGGTGAAAGGTGATTGGCTATAGGTGATGGCGATAGGCGATTGGCGGTATGTCATTGGCGGCATGTGAATGGCGATAGATGATTGACGGTAGATGATTGGTGATTGGTGATAGGTGTTGGTGATAGGTGGTTGGCGATAGATAATAGATGATTGGTCATAGGTGATTGGCTATAGGTGGTTGGTCATCGGTGATTGGTGATAGACGATTGGTGATAGATGCTTGGTTATAGGTGATTGGCTGTAGGTGATAGATGATTGGCGATAAGTGCCTGGCAATAGGTGATTGCCGATAGATGATTGGTGATTGGCGATAGGTGTTGGTGATAGGTGGTTGGCGATAGATGATAGATGATTGGTCATAGGTGATTGGCTGTAGGTGATATATGATTGGTGATAGGTGCTTGGCGATAGGTGATTGGCGGTATGTGATTGGCGATAGATGATTGATGGTAGATGATTGGTGATTGGCGATAGATAATTGGTGAAAGGAGATTGGTGATGGGTGATGGCGACAGATGATTGGTGCTAGGTGTTGGTGATAGGTGGTTGGCGATAGATGATTGACGGTAGATGATTGGTGATAGGTGATTGGTCATAAGTGATTGGCGATAGGTGATAGATGATTGGTGATAGGTGATTGGCGGTATGTGACTGGCGGTATGTGATTGGCGACAGATGATTGGTGATAGGTGATTGGTGATAGGTGATTGGCTACAGGTGGTTGCGATAGGTAATTGGCGAAACGTGATTGGCGGTATGTGATTGGCGACAGATGATTGGTGTAAGGTGATAGGCGATAGGTGACTCGTGATGGCGATATGTGATTGGCGGTATGTGATTGGCGACAGATGATTGGTGATAGGTGATTGGCTATAGGTGGTTGGTCATCGGTGATTGGCGATAGGTGATTGGTGCTAGGTGATTGGCGACAGATGATTGGTCATCAGTGATTGGCGATAGGTGATTGGTGCTAGGTGTTGGTGATAGGTGATTGGCGATAGATGATTGACGGTAGATGATTGGTAATTGGCGATAGGTGTTGGTGATATGTGGTTGGTGATAGATGATAGATGATTGGTCATAGGTGATTGGCTATAGGTGGTTGGTCATCGGTGATTAGCGATAGGTGATTGACGGTAAGTGACTGGCGTCAGATGATTGGTGTAAGGTGATTGGCAACAGATAATTGATGTATGGAGATTGGTGATGGGTGAAGCTGACAGATGATTGGCGATAGGCGATTGGCGGTATGTGATTGGCGATAGGGGATTGGCGGTAGATGATTGGTGATTGGCGATAGGTGTTGGAGATAGGTGGTTGGTGATAGGTCATTGGTGATTGGTCATAGGTGATTGGTCATAGGTGATTAGCGATAGGTGATTGGCGGTATGTGATTGGCGACAGATGATTGATGTAAGGAGATTGGTGATGGGTGATGCCGATAGATGATTGGCGATCGGCGATTGGCGGTATGTGATTGGCGACAGATGATTGGTCATAGATGATTGGTGATAGGTGATGGCGATAGATGATTGATGGTAGATGATTGGTGATTGGCGATAGGTGTTGGTAATAGGTGGTTGGCGATAGATGATGGTGATTGGTCATAGGTGATGGCGATAGGTGATTGGCGACAGATGGTGATTGGCGATAGGTGATTGGCGATAGGTGATTGGCGATAGGTGATTGGCGCTATGTGATTAGCGATAGATGACTGGCGGTATGTGATTGGCGATTGGCGATAGGTGTTGGTGATATGTGATTGGCGATAGATGATTGTCGGTAGATGATTGGTAATTGGCGATAGGTGTTGGTGATAGGTGGTTGGCGTGTTGGTTATAGGTGATTGGTCATAGGTGATGGCGATAGGTGATAGCGATATGTGATTGGTGATAGATGATAGATCATTGGTCATAGGTGATTGGTGATAGGTGATTGGTCATAGGTGGTTGTTGCTAGATGATTGATGGTAGATGATTGGTGATTGGCTATAGGTGGTTGGTCATCGGTGATTGGCGATAGGTGATTGGTGCTAGGTGTTGGTGATAGGTGATTGGCGATAGATGATTGACGGTCTACCGTAAATCAAATAAAATCAACAACACCTATCGCCAATCACCAATCATCTATGATTGGTGATTGGCGATAGGTGTTGTTGATATGTGGTTGGCGATAGATGATAGATGATTGGTCATAGGTGATTGGCTATAGGTGATTGGCGGTAAGTGACTGGCGTTAGATGATTGGTGTAAGGTGATTAGCGATAGGTGATGGCGATAGGCGATTGGCGGTATGTGATTGGCGACAGATGATTGGTCATAGATGTTTGGTGATAGGTGATGGGGATAGATGATTGATGGTAGATGATTGGTGATTGGCGATAGATGTTGGTAATAGGTGGTTAGCGATAGATGATGGTGATGGGTCATAGGTGATTGGTCATAGGTGATGGCGATAGGTGATGGCGATAGGTGATTGGCGACAGATGGTGATTGGCGATAGGTGATTGGCGATAGGTGATTGGCGATAGGTGATTGGCGCTATGTGATTGGCGATAGGTGATTAGCGGTATGTGATTGGCGATAGGTGATTGGTGGTATGTGATTGGCGATAGGTGATTGGCGGTATGTGATTGGCGATAGATGATTGTCGGTAGATGATTGGTGATTGGCGATAGGTGTTGGTGATATGTGATTGGCGATAGATGACTGTCGATAGATGATTGGTAATTGGCGATAGGTTTTGGTGATAGGTGGTTGGCGTGTTGGTCATAGGTGATTGGTCATAGGTGATGGCGATAGGTGATTGGCGGTATGTGATTGGCGATAGATGATTGTCGGTAGATGATTGGTGATTGGCGATAGGTGTTGGTGATAGGTGATTGGTGATAGATGATAGATCATTGGTCATAGGTAATTGGTGATAGGTGATTGGTCATAGGTGGTTGTTGCTAGATGATTGACGGTAGATGATTGGTGATTGACGATTGGTGTTGGTGATAGGTGGTTGGCGATAGATGATAGATGATTGGCTGTAGGTGGTTGGCGGTAGGTGATTGGCGATAGATGATTGTCGGTAGATGATTGGTAATTGGCGATAGGTTTTGGTGATAGGTGGTTGGCGTGTTGGTCATAGGTGATTGGTCATAGGTGATGGTGATAGGTGATGGCGATAGGTGATTGGCGACAGATGGTGATTGGCGATAGGTGATTGGCGATAGGTGATTGGCGATAGGTGATTGGTGGTATGTGATTGGCGATAGGTGGTTGGCGGTATGAGATTGGCGATAGGTGATTGGCGATAGGTGTTGGTGATAGGTGGTTGGCGATAGATGATAGATGATTGGTCATTGGTGATTGGTGATAGGTGATTGGCGACAGATGATTGGTCATAGGTGATTGGCTATAGGTGGTTGGTCATCGGTGATTGGCGATAGGTGATTGGTGCTAGGTGTTGGTGATAGGTGATTGGCGATAGATGATTGACGGTAGATGATTGGTGATTGGCGATAGGTTTTGGTGATATGTGGTTGGCGATAGATGATAGATGATTGGTCATAGGTGATTGGCTATAGGTGGTTGGTCATCGGTGATTAGCGATAGGTGATTGGCGTTAAGTGACTGGCGTCAGATGATTGGTGTAAGGTGATTGGCGACAGATGATTGATGTAAGGAGATTGGTGATGGGTGATGCCGACAGATGATTGGCGATAGGCGATTGGTGGTATGTTATTGGCGACAGATGATTGGTCATAGATGATTGGTGATAGGTGATGGCGATAGATGATTGATGGTAGATGATTGGTGATTGGCGATAGGTGTTGGTAATAGGTGGTTGGCGATAGATGATGGTGATTGGTCATAGGTGATTGGTCATAGGTGATTGGTCATAGGTGATGGCGATAGGTGATGGCGATAGGTGGTTGGCGACAGATGGTGATTGGCAATAGGTGATTGGCGCTATGTGATTGGCGATAGGTGATTGGCAGTATGTGATTGGCGATAGGTGATTGGCGGTATGTGATTGGCGATAGATGATTGGTCATTGGTGATTGGTCATAGGTGATTGGTGATAGGTGATTGGTCATAGGTGATTAGCGATAGGTGATAAGTGATATGTGATTGGCGATAGATGATGACGGTAGATGATTGGTGATTGGCGATAGGTGGATGTTCATCGGTGATTAGCGATAGGTGATTGGTGGTATGTGACTGGCGATAGGGGATTGGCGGTATGTGATTGGCGATATGTGATTGGCGACAGGTGATTGGCGGTATGTGATTGGTGATAGGTGATTGGCGATAGGTGATTGATGGTATGTGATTGGCGATATGTGATTGGCGACAGGTGATTGGCGGTATGTGATTGGTGATAGGTGATTGGCGATAGGTGATTGATGGTATATGATTGGCGGTATGTGATTGGCGATAGATGATTGGTGATTGGCGATAGGTGTTGGTGATAGGTGATTGGTGATATATGATAGATGATTGGTCATAGGTGATTGGTGATAGGTAATTGGCGATAGGTGGTGGCGATAGATGACTGGTGATGGCGATAGGTGATTGGCGGTAGGTGATAGATGATTGGTTATAGGTGATTGGCGATAGGTGATTGGCGATATGTGATTGGCGATAGATGATTGACGGTAGATGATTGGTGATTGGCGATAGATGATAGATGTTGTCTCTATTAATTTTTTTTTCTTTAATTTTTCCAATATTTTAATAGTTATTCTGCAATTCGGGATGGAGACAAATCCAACAAATCAAACATCATAAACATCAGGACAGCCGGTCTTGAGTTTTAAGGCGACGCAGTGATAAACAAATAATTTCAAATCGGCCGCCGCGCCCCGCAATCCTCGCACATTCCGATAATCTTTACGTAGTGCGATGGACCGGCGCAAGGCAGCCCGCGCAGTCTAAGGGCGGTCGCTCACGGTGACTTTTTGCAGCAATGCAGACGCGCGTTTTGTGAGCGCGCCTCTGGATCGCTACTTTTGGCTGTTGGTTGCATTTGCAACGCGCGATTGTATCGATTCAGCATCATGTCTGCATCGATGCATACGCGCGACATTATCAATGCAAACGCGCAACGGTGTCGATTAAGCGTCATTTCTGTATTATGTTGTCCACGGTTACGCTGTGATTGCTTCCGTAAAAGCAGCAACAAAGACAACGCGACCAATGTCGTGTCGACTGAGTCCATCTAACAACTGTAGCGTCCACAGGCATTCACAGGTCGTCACTACAGCGTGTCGAATCGCGACTGTAGCAATGCTGCATCGCGTCTGTATCGCTGCTGTATTGCGTTAGTCGCGATGCAGAATCATAATTACGTGAGCGATTGTATAAGTATCGCGTTTTTTTGCGACTGTATCTGTATCTGCATCGTTGCTAAATGTTGCCGTGGGCGACCTCCCTAACTCGCGCGCTTGTCAGCCACGCTCGGGAACATAGACGTCATAGAGTCTCCTTTAATTTTTTTTGTAGGAATATTATTTAAAATATTTTTTAAGAAGTGTATTCAGATTTCAGGATATTGAATATGGGGAAAATGTCACAATATATACATAAGTATATTCATAATGTCACGGCTTTGAAATTATATGTATGTTAAGGAAATATTTGAATATTTGCATAATATATTGTTAAACGAAGCTTTCTTTTTGTCAATACTTCTATAGTATCTAGTTAAATTAAGCTTAGACTCTGTGGACAAAACTTGGAGGATACACTGCCTAGATAAGAATTTGATGATTGAATGAATGAAAAAAAGAACTGTTGTTCACAATGTGTAAAATTATCTACTGGCTGAAAGGGACATCATAATGTATGCGTGTACCATGGATCCAGTATTATGATTCTGAACCCACTAGCGTTGGAATTTTCCGTCGCAATTTTCTTATATTTTTCGATTTTACAAGCTTTTTATTAACTTGCAATATATGTATGTTGGGTTCAAATCTTGCAACTGAATTTTGAACTACTTCCTCTTATCCTACGAAGTTGAATTTTTACATGTTGGTTCAGTTCCAATGACAATGCATTTATATGGTAAGCATGACCTAAATCGACATCCAGGATTAGCTCCAGATAAAAAATTCTTTAACGGTTAACAGCACAGACCCGAAATTTTGTGTACGCATTTTATTATGATAGTCGGTTTTAAGTTTACTTAGATATTTTTACTTTATAGTGTACTAGCTGTGTCCTCACGGCTCCGCCCGCGTAAGAAGTTTTATTCCAGTAATAAATACAGCCTATGCTACTCAGTAATAATGTAGCTTTCTAACTGCAAAAGAATTTTTGAAATCGATCCAGAAGTTTTTAAGTTTATTCGTTACATACAAAAATACAAATCTTTCCTCTTTATAATATTAGTATAGATAAATCCATTATTGTTGCCTGTCTCAATGCGATAAAAAAACACATAAATATCACCTAAAACAACAATGAAAATCAAGCTTAAAAAGTGCTCCCGATCAGCTATTTTGCTAAGGTTCACAAGCCGAGGATACCGCATTACAGTAGGCACTAGTCACTGAACTAGTGCTACTACTTTGTCTACTATCTCGCTCACTCAAAGTAGCCGACATACCGCTGCGCCGCTGGGAAATTTCGACAAAGCTATAGCGACCAGTGCCTATGTATATAACAGATGCGTTATTAGGGTGCGTTATTTAGACTAGTACTAGATTCATACCATGTACACATAAATACCCTTCCAAAGAATCGACTGACATTGCTTTATTTTTACCTAAGTCCAAAGACGACTCCATGGATTGACTCTGTTCTGACGACTATTTTTTCTAAAATATTATTTACGTTGTATGTTTTTATTTTTATTTTGTAGCTATACACACATACGTAGCCATAATTTTAATAGTTTTTTTCCCCATTTTTAATAACTAAATATCACTCAGATCAAGATACAATTACTGTCGATAGCGCGCGGGAAATCCAATGACACAGACCGGTCGCTGACACTAGTCAGCAGCGGACTGAGGGGGAATTGATTGCATACAAAAACGCACGCAAACTAGCTTATGCCGTAAGGTCGTAACCGCCAAAACAGTATTTTTCGTTTAAAACAAAGACTATAGCTAATTTTATAAAATCGAATTATTATTTTGAAGTGTATGCTTAGACTAAACTATATACAAAATATTGAGGTTGAAATCTGTCTCGTTTCCCTGTAAAATGAAAATCTATGTTTTTGAAGAGCAGTTTTTGATATTTTTTTCTGTGCTGTAAAAGTTATCCAATCATGTAAAGCAATTATAAAATTGATCTTAAAGACATGATAAATGAAGTGTATAAATATAAGTTCAGAATGTTTTGTAATTGCTGAGAAATATTAAAATCCCTGCTGCCAATATTTTCAATTCGTCGTCTTAAAAGAATAACGTTCTACATCAGTATATTCTTAAAAAAAGTGATGTAACTAAAATAATCGTTAAAATCGTTTGAAATTAAAAAAACTATACAAATATTAAAGTTACTGCAACTTTAACTACTAACGCTGTGAAGTTACGCCAGTTAATTTGAAGTAAACCTACTTATACAGGTGTAAACGAAATCATGTAATTCCTTCAAACCTCGTGATGTACTGCTGACATAGATTAACCATGAAAACACTTTTAGATTCAATAAAAAAAAACCAAGAAGTAAACATGTGTTACAAACATGAAGCATTTTAGCGTCCCGACCGAATTTCGCGATTATAGCTCGCCGCGCGGTCTTTTAGCTCAGGGCGCTAAAATGCTTCACGTTAAGAACACGTGTTTACTTCTTATACTTTTTTTTTAAATCCAATAGTATCCCTTGCAAGGTTAATCTATATCAGCAGTACATCACGAATGTAAAATACTGATATTCAGCCGCCGCTGGTTAGACTGGAAGCTGACCCCAGGATAATTGGGAAAGGGCTAGGTAGAACAGTACCTATTTGAGATAATGAGACAATAGGAAAAACTAATACGTACATTATTATTACCTGCGCATGTCTAAGGCAGACGGGGCCGCTCTCAATTGCGTCGCCAATTGTCTCAATAATTACTTGGGAAAACTGCAACAATGTATTAAATTTAATATTGCGTTCGTCCTTATACTGGGTGTAAAAAAAGCCTTAACGAAGCCAAAGTCTACATACACATACTGTACATCAAACTAAGTAACATATAGCAAAAGTAATTGCTGGGAAACGACTTTTATACTTTGGTATTAAAAAACAGCTTTTAATTGTAGCGCCTAATGGAAGCGCGTGCGCAGTAGACTGTGCGTACATTTCAAAAATGTTGATAATGTTTGTATAGAAGAATGTTTAGTAATAACATTTAAACTTAGTTTTCGTGAAAAACGTACAAAAATATGGTGAATTTGACCTTCAATATCTCCATAACCAGTCGGTTCCCAGGTATGGTCCATAACAAAAAATCTTCGTAATGATGGGTAGAATACGTGGCTCTCGGCTTCGTTAAGGATATTTTTACACCCGATATAGTTTCTGCTTATCCCAATGGAAGAAAAGGCGCTATGTACAGTATGGGGAATAAAAATGTTCCTTAGTTTTCAAATTCATTCCATTCCCACATCGCGGGCAGATGTTGCCTTTTCAAACTGTGGAACAGAGCAGACCTATGTATGGAAAATGATGTTTAATTATTAGGTAGTAAAGACCAAAATTGCCTTTTCCATCCATATGACGTAGTAGTGTCACGTCATGTCTTTGATTTGATTTAAGGAGTTTTACAACAATTTAACGAGGATTTTTTTTTTAGATTTTAAGGAGTTTAACAACCATGACATCAAACAAACTGATGATTAAATAAATTGACATTACTAGAGTCTGTCACCATGTCACCATTATAATTTAATAGCCTGTCAAAAAAATACGTATATTTTCAGTTCTATAATGTTGGCAATACGTAGTCGGTAAAATAGTTCGTTTCTTGCACGGTGCAAGCAAAAATAGACCTTAAGGTATTTATTATAAGATTTATATACCTTTTTATTCCCCTACTGTAGGTAAGCATTTAGAACGCCACGCCGATTATACACATAACATAACATCACGCCATCCCCGAAAGGTTGGTCAGAGGTGTATATTAACGCCCTCATTTCGCCGTTATGTTTAAGTCCCATGTAAAAGGGAGCGAGCCTATTGCCATCAATCGGGCACAAATCCAAGCCCTAGGTACATCTCTATCCAACCATTCGGGGAATACAGGCGTGATGTTATGTAATAGTCTAATTTAAATGTTATTATACTAAAAACTAAGTTTTCACGAGCAAGAATTCCTTATACCCAAACAGAAGATAACCAATCGTCGGAAAACACAAATATCTAAACAGGACCGCTGAATACCGTTGATGTAGCTTCTCAAACGCTTATGTTGGATCTATTCCAAAAAAAAATGTTAATTTTTCGACCGTCCCATGTTCGATGCTAGTACAGTATGGAAATGAAAAGGTTATAACACCTTAATTTCTATTTTTCACTCGTTCCACTAAAATCCCCTAGATCAGTCCCCCAGGACAGCACTCAATGTTCCACTACGATCCCCTATGCTGGGGATTCTCTAAGTACTAATAAGTGCTATTCTATATTCTTATAGTCCCTTCTAAATAAAAAAACCAAATGATAAAAAAATTAAGGGTAAGGGCTTTGTATTTCTAACTTTCAAGAAAATGTAAAAAATAGCACAAAAAAGAAAACTTTACAGTGTAAACGTTTTACAGATATTTGAATTACTTTTGAATGATGAATAATAAAACTTTCTTTATTCGGTGAAGTCGACAACCGCGCATATTCTTATTATTGAACTTGGCTCCCATTTTCACATTTGTTTTTGATGGGATATCATTACTTTTTGTAAAGAAATTATTATTATTCATCATTCAAAAGTAATTGAAAAATCTGTAAAACGTTTACTCTGTATAGTTTTCTTTTATGTGCTATTTTTTACATTTTTATGAACGTTAGAAATACAAAGTCCCCCCTTATTTTTTTATCACTTGGTTTTTTTATTTAGAAGGGACTATAAAGAAATAGCACTTATTAGTACTTAGAGAATCCCCAGCATAGGGGATCGTAGTGGAACTTTGAGTGCTGTGTAATCCCCTGGGGGAATGATCTAGGGGATTTTAGTGGAAGTAGTGCTATTTTTACTTGTACAATGCAAGAAACAACCTATTTTACCGACTACGTATTGCCAACATTATAGAAATGAAAATACAAGTATTTTTTTACAGGATATTAAAAATTATAATGGTGACATGATGGCAACCACTAGTAATGTAAATTTATTGAATCATCGAAGTGATTGATGTCATAGTTTTTACAAAAAAACTACTTAAATCAAATCAAGGACATTACATGGCACTACTAGGTCATATGGAAGCCAAAAGCAATTTTGATCTTTGCTACCAAATAATTAAATATAATTTTCCATGCATTGATTTGTTCCGTTCAACAGTTTGAAAAAGTAACATGTGTCCGCGATGTGGGAAAGGAATGAATTTGAAAACTGACGTTGTATTTATTCCCCAACTGTACAATTATTTACCTTGTTCATCCAATTGTAGACGGACTGAGTAAATGTCTCTGAGCTGGTCTCGTACATTTGAATAGCTGGCTTGCATATTCTGTAAAAGAAAAAAAAAACAACATAACATAACATCACGCCTGTATTTCCCAAAGGGTTGGGCAGAGGTGTATAGTAACACGCGCATTTCGCCGTTATTTTTAAGTCCCATGTAATAGGGAGCGATCCTATTGCCATCAACTGGGCACAAATCCAAACTCCGGGCTGCTACTGAAAATTCCACATGGAAAAACCCAATAACACACCCGACCTGGGGATCGAACCCAGGACCTCACGATCAGCAGTCGCGCTAGCCACCACTAGACCAACAAGGCATGGTCAACCAGAAGACCACGAATGTTGATGGAATTACCCGAATTTGAGTACACTCTGTACACTAACTACTATTGACTGAAAGTTTAGTCATCCTATTTTAAAAAAACCATCTTTACAGGTATTCAACGCTCTGTTAGTCATGGCAGACAATAAAAAAAAAGCTAAAATAATTAATTTCAGTTAATTTAACTAATAAAGATCACCCTTTTTACAACATGCAGCGTATATATACCTATACTGCTAGCGGACCTGGCAGACGTCGTCCTACGCTAAAAATTTGGTAACGTACCAACAGCAGCGCCACCTACCGGGTCCAATTGAGAATCCAAACCATCCAGGGCGCCACCCAAACGCTTACAAAAAATTATTCAAATCGGTCCAGCCGTTTAGGAGGAGTTCTGTGACATACACACGTACAGTCGAATTTTATATATAAAGATAATAACTTCGTCAATGTTAAATTTATTTATTTCTAGTACCAATTTAAAAACATCTGCTCCATAAATTTGGATACATTGTGATCTGATGAAATGTACTTAATAAATCTTCTAAAATACCAACAAAACGTTGTTTATATTGCCAAGATAAGTTACTATTGGTAGTTATTTGTTACATATAAACAGATTTTTTAACTATTTTATCTATCTTCTAGTAAAAACTTTTTTGATACACGTGTGGCGGCATCTATTACGTCACATGCGAACTACACAGCACGACGATTGTCTAGCAGCCTACAGCGACAATAATGACAGCTGTCAAATAAGACGTCACAAAGAATCCTACATCGCGATATCAAGATTTGACACGTAGATAGTATATATAAAACTTCCCAACATCAATCGTTGGACTCTTCTCGACTCCGCAGTCACACCGTAAATTCACCCCTCATCAAGCTGTCTCCCTCCCAGTCCTCTCGCAAGCATTGCCCTAAGCCGAGGTCCGAGTCCCATTAGGGGTCGCCCTTAATGCTGTTGTTGCTAGCTAGTCATGATGTTAGCTTAGGTTAAGTATTTTACTCTCGTCCCCATTGGTTGGAGACCCTTCAGGTCTCGCCAATAACTGCCCGGTTACGTAGCAACGATCCGCAAGACCATCTACAAGCAATCGAATAGAAAAAAAATCGTTGGGCAGTAGCCCGCCAGGTATAAGACCCGCCTCGTTGGCAGATCCTCCCTTTTCGTTGGAAGGAACACCATATCTCATTCCTCCACACATCTAAGAGCTAATTCTTTTAAATCACAGCAGTATTTCAGTCTTTGAGGAGCACGTGGCTAATTAACAACCGCGTGGCTAATTAACCGAGGTTAACCTGCACTTGCCGCAGTCAGTCTGTGAATGGGTGACCATTCGTTACACATCGAGACCCATCCATGCCTCAGACAGTACGTTAAACAGTTGGTGCTGGGTGTCATACGAATACCTATGACAATAGTTACGGGTAGTCAGATGCCCGAAAGTCCGATCTAACCTTAAGATATCGGCGTTGCCCAATACCTGGGTTACAGAAGTCGAATGGCAGTCGCTTTGTGTAAAATACTGACACCTACCTAACCAGCCGCATCTGGTTAGACTGGAAGCCGACCTCAACGTAATTGGGAAAAGGCTAGGCAGAACAGGACAATTACAAAAAGTCGCGTCATTGGAACCCTTTCTTATTTACCAATATACAGCAGTGATAGCCTAGTGGTGTGACCGTCGGACTGCCAATTCATAGGTCTCTAATTCAAACCCAAGGCACCTCTGACTTTTTGGATTCATGTGCGTATTGTATAAATATCACTTGCTTAAAAACGGTGAAGGAAAAAATCGAGAGGAAACCGGCATGCCTGAGAGATATTTCTCGTTGGCGTGTGAAGCCAAATCAGAGGCCCATGGGCAGCATAAACTCTGACATCAGGTTAGTCACTAACCACACGTAACGAGGACGAAGATTTACCGATTCGACACACAACATCATAGCAACGGTATCCTAATAACGGCCACCCAAATTAAAAGGTCTGAGGTCATTGAATGAACATGAATTCGAAAAGTTAGAGGTCTAAACCAATATTGTACTAAGACACTCCTGCGTAGAAGGCGAGTGTTACACCTCTAGGCTATCACTGCTGAGGTGATTGTTAGGTTAACCTAACATAACATCACGCCTTTTATTCCCCGAAGGGTTTGGCAGAGGTGTTTTTAGTACACCCTCATTTCGTCATTAAGTTTTTATGTCCCATAAAACGGGGCGAGCTTATTATCATAAACCGGGTACAAATCCAGATTCCGAGCTGCTACTGAGAAATTCTTAATGGAAAAACCCGATAACACTTTGCCCGACCTGGAGATAGAACCCAGGACCCCATGCTAGGTTATGTGCGCAGTCTGGGCACAGCTACTATGACTACCAATCTAGCAGCTGATGGCACATACTTTAGAAACTTCTCGATGAGCGAGCAGGGGCAGTTCTCGCAGGAGCAGTAGACAGTGTCGTCATCTGAGACTCCGGCCGACGTCACCAGCCTGCTTCGTAGGCGGCAAACGCTCGACTGACACGCCAAGGGATAGCTGCCCGACCATACCTGCGGATTGCTGATGCTGTTGCTGCGTACTGTCTGTTCTTATGTGTCAGACACATGTGAACATCGAAATACACGAGTATCCGACGGCGTAAGAATGCATTGAAGAATCAGTTGATCAATCCGATCAAAATTTTGAAATGATGTACATAGAGGAGGGGCTCCAGGTTAAATACCAACCGCGTGGATCATACGATTTGCGAGATTAAGCTGCGCTTGCCGCGGTCAGTCCGTGGATGGGTGACCGTTCGTTACACATCGAGATCCGTCCGTGCCTCTGAGAGCACGTTAAACAGTCGGTCCCGAGTGTCATACGAATACCTACGACAGTCGTTACGGGAAGTCAGAAGGCCGAAAAGTCTGACAACTGGTCTAACCTTAGGATATTGACATTGCCCAGTAACTGGGTTGTGGAGGTCTGATGGCAGTCGCTCCATGTAAAATACTGGTATTGAGTCGCACCTGGTTAGACTGGAGGCTGACCCTAACATAGTTGGGAGAAAACTAGGCAGAACAGAACACGTATATAGAGAGACAAGGTATCAGATTCCGCCCTTGTGCGATAAAGCAGAAGTACACCCGTGCTCAATATTCCCTACGACCAAATTCCCAGTTTCCCAAGATTCTTGTCTTGAATTTATGCCCATCGGAAACCGGTAATAGCCTCTGACCACCGATAACTTGGCACAGTGTCACAAATAAATCACTATGTACAAAATCTTGTATACCTACCGCGATATTAGCCTACTCCGCCTCGTCAAGAATGGTTGCGTGCTAAAATGTACCCAAATGCTCGAGCATAGAGTTAATATCGCTTCGCAGCCGACAGCTATGGCAGTAACGCTAGGGACAGATTACTTAATACATAACATCACGCCTGTATTCCCCGAAGGGTTAGGCAGAGGTGTAAAGGGTTAGGCAGAGGTGTACAGAGTAACACCCTTACTTCGTCAAGTCCCATGTAATAGGGGGCGAGCCTATTGCCATCAACCAGGCACAAATCCAAACTTCGGGCTGCTACTGAAGAATTCTACACGGAAAAACCTAATAACACTTTGCCCAACCTGGGGATCGAACCCAGGAACTCACGATCAGCAGTTGCGCTTGCCACTACTAGACCAACGAGGCAGAATACTTAATAGTTACTACTATTAGGATCGCAGGGCTGACGCAGTCTGTCCGTCATGCGCGTAAGCACATAAATTGCAGTAGGCCTGACAGCGTGGTTAACCTCTGCGCCACAGACGAAGTCTCAGTTATCTGGCCAGAGACCATGGGCCTATTTTTTATGAAACTTAAAGGTAAAGCAAACTGTGCTTTAAATTTTTTCACTTACTATGCTGCTTACTATGATAACCAATACTGTAAAGACGATGTAGCCGAACAACATTTGTGTTGTTCCAGCCACCTGAAACCAAAATGTGTTAGCACTTAAAGCGGTTTTACATTAATCCAGCAAATCCAGCAGCTGGATCCAGCGTCGCTAGATTCCGGTACTGGTGGCGTAGTATGATGTGTTGAAATCATAAATGTTCCGTTGTGAGAACGTGACGGCGCTCTACGACCTGCATAGCTGCGTCACTTTCTCTCACCGGAACAGTGATGGTGCTAACGCGTTATAATACAGCCATTGGCATTGGACTAATGTGTGTTTCAAGCGCTGGTTACGCTGGACGCTGGACTGGATTGAAACGTGTTGACATTAGTACACAGCCTATCCAGCGCTGCAATTCAACGATGCTGGACCAACTACTAAATTAATGTAATTATTTTTACCAGACAGAAGGGAGATTGCAATATGATTGATCCCGGCCCTCACCAAGGATCATAATTTGATTATCACTTGCATTAACGGTAAAGGAAAATATCGCAAGGGAACCTGCACACCTGAGAGGGCTCCATAAAGTTTTCGATAATGTGTGTAGTCCACCAACCCGCACCAGGCCAGCATTGATTGACCTAAGCCTTCTCGTTCGGAGAAGAGGCCCGTGCCCAGCAGTGGGACAGTACTTATTATACTTATGCTATCACAGTCAAATTAATGCTGGACTTAAGAAGTCATCACACATAGTTTGCCTAATAACGAAATAACTATCAAAGTTACATACATGGTCTCGTCTTTTTAAATCAGATCCCTTACAATCTCTGATATCTGCATTTACTTCTTTTAATATTAATTATGGCATTTTTTTATTGTTTTGGGATCATTTTTATATTTGACATTCCATTCGATTGACAATTGTGACTGGTTAATAAAGACAACGGGACCTGTTTTTTTAATGTCTGTGTCGTATTCTGCTTGAAGTTCTTTAACTATAAAAGTTTACATTATACCTATATTACCAGAAAGGGTAGGCCTTGTTCTGTGGTCTGAGGGTAGGTCTTTGGTAGGCAAGGTAGGTAAATTATGTTTTCGTTTGTGGCGTGATAGCTGCCGCCACATCACTCTCCATCAAGACCGGAGGTCGATTGTAGTGATGAGTCAGCAAGTCGTTGCATATTGAGATGCTTGCAAAGATGCTTCCCAAGTCCAGGTGAGGGTTCCAGTGAGTCGAAGTTCACCCACAGTAATGGGCTGGTTATGTTATGTATGTACATCTACAGTTTGCAAGTGAGGGTATTCGGTTCCATGTAATAGAGACGATCCATTCATCAGGTCTATTGCCATTCCAGAAGCGAATTACGCCTTTTGTACTTGATATAATAAACATTAGGAAAGGTGATCATAATAGTGATGATAATAAATCTTAATGCTATGCGTCTGTTTCAGAAACCGAGGGCCTGAGCAGTGGATGCGAGGCAAGTGGCGTGCGAGAAGAAATAGCACGAGACTACGCTGCTCTACAGTCGCGGTTGAGAAGAGAGTTCTCGGACAGACGTGGGAAGTTGTATGCAGGTGAGACGCAGAAAATCCGAGAGAACTGATGCAAACACATACGAAGTAAAATATTTAAAAGTGAAGTCAAGAGTTACCATAAAGGCCAGTTCCGATATGAAAAACAAAAGTTTAAGCACTGATGCAGCACAATAGTCGTCAAAAAGCAGCCCTCAGCTGCACTAATATAAAGAACTTGAAAATCATAGTTCTTGTTTTACAGTCGCACGCAGACAAGTGGTGGCGAGCATGACTGCTGATCGTGAGGTCCTGGGTTCGATCCCCAGTTCGGGCAAAGTGTTATTGGGTTTTTCCGTGTTGAATTCTTCAGTAGAAGTCCGGAGTTTGGATTAGTGCCTAGTTGATGGTAATAAACTCGCCCCCTATTACATGGAACTTAATCATAACGGCGATGTGAGGGTGTTACTATACACCTTTGCCCAACCCTTCGGGGAATATAGGCGTGATGTTATGTTATGTTGTTTTACTTTCGCACGCAGACAATATTAACACTATCAATTTATTACTGTTCCAGCGGCTCGTCCTGTGGCAACGGAGGAGCAGTTGTCAGCAGACTTCCGGAAGAAATTAGCAGAGTGGCAGCTTAAGAAGGGGGTCAAGCAACCTTTGCCAGTACCAGCAAGACAGGACCTTAGCGAAGACTTTCTCAGAAGATGGGGTGAGATGATAAATGTTTCAAGCATATTTTCTATATCCCAAAGATTCTTCTGAAAATTTGCTTAAATACAATCAAAATATTGTTTTCCATAGCAGACCAATCAGTCATAATCAAAATAAAAGAAACCTATTCAAAACTTTGATATAAAACAAAGACATTTAATTTCAGACGAATGGAAACGCATGAAAGAAACAAACTCAGTGCCAGCTTGGGAAGAAGAAGCGAAACCTGATGAAGTTCTAGTTCAAACTTCGACTGGACTTTTCAAATTCCAAGGTAATTTCCAATATTGATACTAATTCTATAAAAACAGAAAAAAGGCAAACATTACTTTGACATCCTTTCGTCACCATCCGCTGGCCTCATCGGTGATCACTACAATTAACTGTTTTGGCCTGTTATTTCTATTGTCCTTATCATTTTATGATAAAAAGTGTCTGGTAATAAAACTTCATTATTATTTTCTAGGAATTTCCCGCTCTTTCACCCGAAAACTTCACGAATGGGAAAAGTCCCGTGGCATCGCCCCTGAAGCCTCCACATCAGCACTCCTTCGGGCAGCACGAGCTCGCACCAGCAAGACACCCCAGGCACCTCTCACCAGGACCCAGTCTGATGGCAGTGTGGCTCCTTCAGCAGCAGGGTCGGGCAGACTCCATGCATCCAGTCTTAGTGTCAATGACGCTGATGATTTTGATTCAGAGTACGACAGAGAAGAACATTCTGTGAGTATCGATGCTATTGGACAAATTAAACGTACTGAAATAAGTGTTAGATAGTAAAGTGCTATGGGATGAAAGAAACGAGTAATTTATATTTATTTAAGTAAAAGTACCTTTCATGCAATAGTCAACCAGCCACCCTTCAGGCTAGTACTACTTAAACACACATTTCATCCCTCTACTAGGAAAAGTCACTTTTAAAGTCAAACTGAAACTTCATAAAATATCTTGACATCTTCAGCTCGATGGCGTCGATGACTGTGACAGTCCACAGACCCGTGGTGCAGTTCTCGTGGAAGTTGAAGCTGAAGAGATATGTACAGCAGCTCCTCTTATGGCCGTATCTCCTCGCCATACTCCTCAAAAGCCAGTGTACACATATGGGCAAGCTGAGGCTAGGCTGTTATGTGAAACTAGCTCGGCAGTCACAGGGACGGCTGTGCTGCAGCCGAATGGAGCTGGTAAGTTGATTCTTAGATACTTTGTCAAATAATATATTTATAACATAAATAATAACGACATTTAAACAAGATTTAACGATTTCCGCAGTTGTCCTTTCAGATGCTCGCAGCGTGAAATCAAAGGAATCATCCGGAGCACGACCGAAGATTCGTGAGCAGGTAACACACACATTCTTCACAGCCTAAGGAATTCAGTTTAAATTCTTCATAAGTAATTCATATTACAGAACAAACACACAGAGAAGAGCAGAAGAAAGATCATCAGGCAACCGAGCATAGAAGAAGACGCCATGTTTATTAGAAAAACAATAGAAGAAATAGAAAGAGGAAGTTCTAGTCGTTTTAGAGATAGAGAAGCTACTGATAATGAAACTCGCCATAAGAGTCCAGATAGAGATTTACCTACTATACCGCAAAGAGAAATAGAAAGAGATTATAGTCCAAAAATTAATAAACAAAGTGAAAAAGAAAGAAATCTTGATAATACTAAAGATAGGGACAGTTTTGAAGAATCAAAAGATGATAGCAAACGTAAAGATGCAGAAAAGACGAATGGTAAAAAGAAGTCTAAATCTAGAGCCCGGTTAGAAAGGGAGCAATCGAAGCCTTCTGAGACTGATACGGAACCGGAAGTGGATACAGTCACAGTTGAGATACCGAGGCGAAGGAAGAGACCACGGCGAGCTTCAGAGAAGCCGCGAACACCGCCGACATCACTGCATTCTGATTCTGAAGGAGAAGTAAGTAGTAGCCCTATTTTTTCGTGTCCATGACAACAATCAAAAACCAATGTTGAAAATTCCCAGCGTCTATTTTATTGTAACATTTCAAATTACGATTCTTTAGTCTTTAGTATCTATTGAGAAAGGAATAAGACCAACTGCCTCGTTGGTCTAGTGGTTCGACCCCCAGGTTGGGCAGTGTTATTGGGTTTTTCCGTGAGGAATTCCTCAATATCAGCCCCGAGTTTGGATTCGTGCCCGGCTGATGGCAAAAAGCTCGCCCCCTATTACATGGGACTTAAACATAACAGCGAAATAAGGGTGTTACTATACACCTCCGCCTACCCCTTCGGGGAATATAAGCGTAATGTTATGTTATGACAAACCAATAAAAATTGTTCATATTTTTCTAAAATCGCCTGTCCAAATATAAATGGCACATCATAATTTACAGATTTTTGTCCTCAAGCTGAAAGCACCAGATCAACGCGACCACTCTCCAGAAGTCATAGTCAAAACTACTCGGAAAATATTCTCACCAGTTGTCCGCAGCGGTGAATCAGTACCCAGAGCCGTTATACCAGTAAACGTTGAAGATCTGGCTGAAGTCAGACCCTCAGAACACAGTCACCGAAGCGAAGGCAAAAAGAAAGAAGCTAAATCTGAAAAGAGTAAGCAGGAGAAGAACACTCGGTCTAAAAGTTCTGGTGATCTTCAGGAGGCTGATGAATTGAAGAAGAGAACTAGACCTCCACTGCCATCTTCCCCTTCGTCGCAGAGGAAGCCGCAGCCCCCAAAAGAAACTGCACCGTCTATCCGGATCATGATACAGCGGTATAATAAGAAGATAAATGAAGAAGGTAAGAGAAATAGTGACAGTCGTCTAGCAGTCGAACTCTTGCCTTCCATGCAGGAGAGTCTGAGTTCAAACCCAACCCATACCTTCGACTTTTAAAACTCATATGCGGATCATAATTTGATTATTACTTGCGTTAACGGTGAAGGAAAACATCGTGAGGAAACCTGCACACCTGAAAGGGCTCCATAAAGTTCTCAATGGTATGTGTAGTCCACCAACCCGCACCAGGCCAGTGTGGTAGCCTAAGGCTTAAACCCTTCTAATTCTGAAAAGAGGTCCGTGCCCAGAAGTGGGACAGTAATGGGCTGGATATGTTATGTGTGTCATGGAAGAGAAATATACAGAGTTACTTCAAAATAACTGACGTAACGTCACAGGGTTACCAGGTATTGTTAATCCGCGAGAGTTGACGCCCATGTCCGAGACACCGGGTGTTTAGAAAACATCGAATTTTGTTTTTGCCCTCCGTCGATTCTGGCTGTTATTCTGAGTAGCAACCTGATTACGCGTCCCCAATCAATAGCCCATACCGCAATGGGGAAGCGGGCGCACGTTCCGGAATTTTGACACAAAACTGATCCGTGATAGCCGGCGTCACCAACTATGTAAGGCAATTTCGCATCACCGCTGGCGGGTTTATAAAACATATTCAAATAAAAAAAAAAGTCTAATCTTTAGTTAATTAGATAACAAGATATAGAACTACGTGAGCGCTCTTTACTGTTGTATTAATTAGGTATCTTATCTAAAGTTTAGGCTTTGTTTTATTTAAATATGTTCTATTAATAATGCCTTAGTAATCTCTAGAAGATTCGCTAGTTAATTTGAAGTAAGAGCCCGTTCACACAGCGGATCCGTTTTAACGGATCCGTCGGCACTGGATGTATTGTTCACATCTGTGCCGACGGATCAGATAAATGGCAGCTGCGTATCTGGCACGCAGGATACGATAAAAATAACGGATCCAGTATTTTTTACTGGATTCGGAATACTGTCATGCATGTGAACTCGCTCATACAACTACAGGCGCCATCACCAAAATAAAAACGGATCCGCTAAAACGGTTCTGTAAACAGTTTCTGTGTGAACTAGCTGTAACCTAATAGCCTATCGCAGTCTAATTACCCTGGTTCTCCCACATAACCTGCTCATTGTCAAGCGGGTTTTTGATATCAGTTAATCCAACAAACAAAAATGATAAAGTCAATGTTCATATTTTCCCAATCCAATACGGTAAACCGACTCAATAAATAAACAACATAAAGAAATATGCTGGTATCATTATTATAATAACTTGTTTTTGAGATAACTATCTACGAAAACAAGTTTATAGTAAAATCGTATCTGGCATTTGCGAATCATAATAATCACAGTCGTCATCTAACTACGATCGCTGCAGTTCATTCGAATTAAAAATGATAAAGTATAATTATCTCATCTAATTCTAAGTGAAGTGACTATAAATTAAAAAACAAATTTAAATTAGATAACATGATTGCAGGTCACACTTCAGGAGCCAGTAGTGGAGCATCCTCACCAGCCTGGCGCTCACCGTCCACTGAACGCCGAAGACCTCCCGATATGCCTGTTGGTGTTAACATCAGGTATAATATTATATTACCTACACTCTGGAGCAATGAATCCGGGTCACCAACATAAACAAAACAATGTTTAACAATGTTTAATAATGTTTTCCGAGATATTAAGGTTTATGTTGGTGACCTGGATTCATTGCTACCAAGTGTAGAATTAGAAATCTTCTTTATTCGTTTTATTATATCGAGTTTCGATGTTTAGAATATAAACGCGTCGTGTGCATTGTTTTATGGATACTCTGTATACATATTGATACAACTTACGTCATCAGAACGTAACCAAAAAACACCGTGCAACAAAACCTGTTATCAAACTAACACAAGAATTTTCCTCTACAGAAATAACCCATTCCTCGAAAGGGAAGTCCAAAAGTCAGCAAGCGCTTGCCAATTATCAAGACGTGACGCTACGTCAACAGAGAAACGTCTTACACCTGCACCAACGACAGGGATTGAGGGTGTTCTGAAGTCTCACAGCGCAAACGCATTACACCCCGAAAAGACGATAGCAAAAGCAACAAAACAGAAGAAGATTGAAGACAGTCAAGAAACTATAATAACTACAGCCAGTACTGATACTATAGTACCAGATTTAACCAAAAATCTCCCAGAAAAGTCTGCAAATTCCGAATCACTTCCAGCGCTAAGACATATGTCGGATGTGACAGTGCCAACGTTTAGCAGTTATATGACGGGGAGTCCAGGGTTATTCGGGAGGTCGATATCTACCGTGGAGACTCCGACGACCTTTGTGGACTATGACGCTGGGGCGGCGACATTGTCGGAGAGGGCGGTGAAGCTCCGCGCAGCAAGAGAGAGGTTCCTGTCTTCGACCGTGCCTATGAGAAGGGAGGGCACAAGTTCTGCTAGTGATTTGAGACCTGGGGACAGGTGAGTTCTTGGGTTTAACTTATAATTCAGGTGGTAAAGGTTGTGTAGATACCATTCCCCGTATATTTTTTCATAAAATAATCGTATGATTTAGTTTTTTTTATTTATATTCAGTCGTTACGGGTAGGTTCCCGAAAATCTGTCAACCGATCTAATCTTAGGATATCATCATTGTCCAGTTACTGGGTTGCGGAGGTCTGATGGCAGTCGCTCCGTCTAAAATACTGATATTCACCCGCATCTGGTTAGACTGGAAGCTGACCCAAGAATAATTGGAAAAAGGCCAGGAGGTTTTCTTATCGATTTCAAAATATCTATCGTAAAAATATTTATGTTCTTAATCGCTTCCACAAGAATAACAAGAATATTCTCCCAGTCACTGTTCCTACTTTTTTCTGACGAATTGTTTACCTACACTCTGACCATTAATTCGATGCAGTAACTTGACAGTTCAAAGCAAAATAATGATACCATACTAAAACAAATAGTGTTGGGGTAGTGAGCGATTTTACGAAAAGAAAGAATACGAAAAATAGTTCAATTTAAACAAATCTACAAATTCGTTTGCAATATAAGAATAAAAAAGGAGGAGGAACATAAATACTCTCTGTATTTATGCTAATAATAATAAAATGAAATATAACGAAAATGAAATATAAATATAACGAGTATTTATATATGTGTTGGTAGAACATGATTTAATACAAAGCCGAATTCCCAAATTTATTGTGCTTGGTGATGTTTACGTAATATATTAGTGTTTATTGTTAAGGTTTATTTTTACGTAAGCTTTAAACACTTGAAATAAATAAATAGATTAACTTATTAATTTTTACTCTAGACTAAAGCGCCAATATACATATGATATATATATATATATATATATGATATATCGTGTTTTGATCCTCAAATTATAAAATTCAATAAAATGTATGCATATAAGTACATTATTAAGTTCATTCGATTTCATTCATTCTTTTTTTCACCTCACTACCTTTTTTTTTGTGAAAAACTGGTATCCCTCTAACTGTCAAGTTACTGCATCGAATTAATGGTCAGAGTATACATGTATTTACGTCTGGATTCTAGGTCAAGTAGAATAAGTTGTGAGAGCGACGTGGCAGAATCTCAAGGATCCAGCACCCAGGAGGCTGCAGTGTTGGGCAGGAGCGCATCCACTGGCATGGTCAACGTGGACAGGGAAGCTTGGCAGAGGGTGGCTGAAGGTAAGCGACTAGGATCTTGTAACGAAAAAAAAAAACGCTGCTATGGGCCAAATTATCTTCTTTACATAGTATAAAACAAAGTCACTCCCGCTGTCTGTACGCTTAGATCTTTTAAACTACGCAACGGATTTCAATGCAGTTTTCAGCAATAGATAGAGTGATTCAAGAGGAAGGTTTCTATGCCCCACATTAGTATCTACATTGCACCCGTGCGAAGCCGGGGCGGGTCGCTAGTTACCTATATTTAATTTTGTGTTTTGTTAAATAATGCTTTAAGTTTGTCTTTGTGGCGGCATATATCGCGCCATATGCCAACTATCCTGCATCGCGATATCAAAGTTTGACACGCAGATAGTATATATACAATTTCCCAACATCAACCGTTGGGCAGTGGCCCGCCAGGCACAAGACTCCGCCTGGTAGGAGGATCCTCCCTTTTCGTTGGAGGAACACGATACCTCGTTCCTCCACATCTTTAAAGCTACAATTTCGTGTATTCCGGCGACGGGACGGGATGTCTTTGTCTGCTTTGTCTACACATGTCACGCCTGTATTCTCCGAAGGGTAAGGCAGAGTTGTATAGTAACACCCTCATTTCACCGTTATGTTTTAAGTCCCATGTAATAGGGGGCGAGCCTATTGCCATCTACCAGTCACAAATCTAATCTCCGGGCTGCTACTGAAGAATTCCACACGGAAAAACCCAATAACACTTTGTCCGACCTGGATATCGAACCCAGCACCTCACGATCAGCAGTCGCGCTTGCCACCACTAGACTGACGAGGCAGTTAGCTATGTGTACACATCCACAAAAATTTAGATAAGGTCTACCAATGTTTCTTTAAATCCCTAATTATGCTTTTTTCCCTCAGGGTCCCGTCGGGAGGGTAGATCCCGGTCCCGATTCAGCCTGGCCCGACTGGCAGCCAAGTTGCGACGACGTGACGAGGGTGGTGCCGTATCGCGTCTCTGTCGCCAGAGCCTGCTGGTCCAGCTCATCAACAAACACTAAATATAATACTGTACACATTGTATTTGATGTTTTATTTTCAACTTCCTTTAATTGCACCTATCCTGAGATTTACAGGTGTATTCCGATTGGCCCCGCCGCCATGGCCCCACCGGAATCATTTTTGATTTCTTTTATTTCATTCTCCACCAAGGTAGTGGGGCCAACGGGAATACACCCTAAGATTCTGTATGGACTTGGTAGGAGGTACTTATTACATCTCGTTGGATGGATAGCCTGTAGGCTTAGCACAAATGCTGTCGAGATACTAACGTATACGTAACGTTATCGTAAGGGTTTCTTTTTTAATAAATACTATGTCCCACACTAGAATTTCTCTTGTATCGTGGGTGTGTTTACAGACACAAATCTTCGCATGCACAAACGCCTAAACTATTTGTAGGCTATACAAATATTTGATCTGTGTGGGAAGCGAACCCTTAACCACTGCACTAAACGTGTCGTCAATGTTCGTCGTTTTGAATCGGAAATACTCGTTTAGCACATACTATTTAATAAAATGTAAAGTTTTATTCATATCAGATCTATGTATGATACAAATTGTGCGTGTCGCAAAAAATAAACCAAAATATTATACAAGGTTAGTCGGAAAGGGGGTACTAAGCCGCTAGCCACTTAAAGTATCACTGATGACTATTTTAAAGCAAGTGTAAAAATTTCAAAATTCGATAATTTTTATTTGCATGCAAAAATACCTACTTTTATTTTAGTTTTTTTTTTGAAACATACCAGCTTTAGTAATTAATTCAATTGCTTAGGTGAAGAATTGCTTAGGTGGTTTGGCCATGTTGAGAGAATGAGTGAACGGCGATTAACAAAAGGAATTTATAAGGCGGGTGTTAATGGGAACGTCGGTAGAGGACGTCCTAGAAGGACATACATCGATGTTATTGGTGATGTTATTCACAAAGGTCAGGTGCGTAGTACTCTCAACCGGCGTGCGTGTATGACAAGATGTATGAATGTGGATGAAGCGAAAGGGGTATGTAAGAGTCGTAGCATGTGGCTATAGTTTCTGCCATGGGAAAAAGGCGTGAGTTTATGTAATAAATATTTGTCCAGCTCTCGGTCCATTTCAAATGCCACCCTGTTTACAAAGTGATTGTTAGTGTTATTAGGAGTTTGTTGTTTCCCTCAATTTGTTGTCATGTATTAAACACTATTGATGGGACTACGTAAAGACGTAGTTAAAAATCATCAATGATAGGCTGATAAAAAATTATAGCGAGTTTTTATCATAACAATGTGTGCAGTAATGGTTGTTTCTAATTATGTGGCCACCACTGTACCTACCTATATAAAAAACTAACAACATTATTGTTTTACCATTATCTAGTTTTTTTTTAGAATGAGTGTCTAGATGGGAACACTGATCATTACCTAAAAGAAGAGTACCTACTAGTACTTTTTATAAGGCTAAGATATAGTTTCATATACTTAACTGAAAGTAAATTTTAAAAAACTTATATATTTTGATCATGTTTTTAACTCTTCAAATCCAGAAATACCTACTTATCCGAAAACCTCTCCCCAAAATCAAATCCTGACTACAGTTATATTAGACTCCTTATCTATTGAGGCGTGGATTTTACAAATGAGCTAAGTGCCAAAAAAATGAAATAAAAATGGATTGGCTGCCCAATCCTGGCTTGGCTGTAGCTCCTTTGACATTAGAAATATTGACTTCGTTTTTTTGGGCACTTAGCCCATTTGTAAATTCCACGCCTCAATTATCAATAGAATGAGGGAGCAATCTCAAGGTTTTTAAAACACCCTCCGTTTATATACGAAGCTTTGGAATAGCAACGATTCGAATGACACCTATACTAATAGATACAGGAATACTATTGGTGTGCTTCAAAATGGTGCTATTCAAATTGGCACACTAAATGGAATGCCTCAAATTTTCTGGCTATTATGGTATCCGGAATGTACTTAGGTCAGGGTAGGTAGGAAAGGTAAGCAAATAAAACAATAAAAACCATACTTTATTTTCAAATTTAATATCGTTTCGTACAATACCGTTTTAACAGTCCGACGTCCTCATTCAATAGCTTGGTAACAATAATTACCATATCAAAAGGTGGATGTTGGAACTTATAGCATTTATTATAAAAAACACTACATTTCAGTTATTTATTAGTAATAATAAGACTCAAAAGAACACTTATAAACAATATTAATGGGTAATTTGGTTGAGGTAGATTCAGTTATAATGTTTTTTTTTAATAACTATCTTTTTTTATGGGTACATGATTTAGGCAATTTGCGAGTTAATTTTTGTGTTTTTTTTTATTTAGTATGATCCCGCCGCCTATTTTTTGAGGCATTTACCCCTGCCCATCGCAATAGATAGTACTTTTTGAAATGTAAGTATTTAATTGAATATTTTTTCTTAGACACAAACGTGCTGTAATTTAAACTGCAAAATATTATTATTTTTCAGTTACCTTTTTACAAAAGTTTCTATAATTTTAATTTTATCGAACTTAAAACCAAAACAAAAATAATTTTATCATGTCCCCACAACATATTTTGAATAATTCCTTATTTTATAGATTTTTTAACGAAAATTTGGGATATTTTAATACACGCACAAACCACCAAAACCAAAAAAAGAAAATCCACTTTCACAAAATTACAGCAAAATGTACTAATTTAGTCATTAGGGATATTAAACTATCCCAATTTCTCGGTATATATATAAGTTCGACTTAAAAGCACGGATTGTGGCTATCATCAATAGTTACCTTACATCGAAATTGAGCCACCACAATGGTCTTTAAATTTTTAAACTTGTATAATATTAATATACAACAACATCTTAAATTATCTGCTGTAGAAATGCTATTGGTGCTTTGCAACGAATTTTATAAAAGATATTATGTAGACTCTTCTGCCCTGTCTCGCCTAGGAAATATATTTAATATACAATGTATGTATAATATTATTTATATTTGCAAAGAAAAAACACTAATATAAAGTACAAGTAAAAAAAAAATAAGACTGGATTGTGCCAATTTTGAAAGAATATATTTATATATATATCTTTTTTTTTAAGAAAAATATATGTTATAAAAATGAAATATAATCAAAATTTTATTATAATACTTTTTTTAAATCAAGTTCCGGAAATAAAATAAGGTATAATAGGATAGTATATAACGCTCTAATTTTTTCTTTATCGCACGTTTAGAAATCTATAAAGACGATATAGAGTGATAATGTCTACAATACACATAATTATATCCATTGGCAAGGCAACACAGGATCCACCAGTAATTCTCGCAGAAAACGCTCCAAAAGCCAGAAGCGAGAAGTTGGTGAGACTCTCATTGTCAAGGCAGAAGTGATAATCATAACAAAAACTGGAAGGCAAAATAATGTAACAAAATCCAGACAAAAATATTAATTAAAAATGTTTAACAAATATTATCAAAATGTTGTAACTTGAAGAAAATTACTACAGAGGTATTGGTCCCCTGATATTAACATTAAAATAGTAAAAGAAGATAGAAAAAAAATATTCCATAAGTTATTGAAACCGCCAAAAAAAGATTTTTTTTATCGTCGCAAAGGTAACCAATAACATGCAGCCTGTCTAAAAGGGAACAAAGTAAAATCAAGCGAAACTCACAATAAAACTTAAACAAACTCGTGTTATATCTCGAACTATGTTAAAAGTTATATTTTTTTAATATATATTTTGGACGCGTTTTACTAAGTACATGCTACTAAATCAACGTCACACTATATTGAGTCTTAGTACTGTTATTTTGTGTTACTATTTCGTCGTTTTACAATCAAAACATGGAAAGATTAATTCTTCTTTTAATTTAATTTTAAAAAAATCAAACTTACGGTAGTTTTATTTTATTTTAAATTTGTTTTTTTTTTGTATCTTTTTCTAAAATATTTTTCTTTGATTTTGTAAAATATCGATTTTTAACGATAAAAATTCATGGTATTGATCGCAAAACGATCGAAATATTTGAACAGAGAAAATTTCTATAACCAACATATACATAAGTGTATATACAACAAATATAACTATTCTATTGCTTTACAGTTTCAAGTTGACACACCTGAATATTATTTGCGGATCTGTAACATTTGCTTCCAATTTATTTTGTATGGCCCCTGTACACAACGCTCTATGACAAAAACATTTTTAAATCCATTGCTGTGTCTTTTGAAAGATGTTATACATACTACGTAGTAATCAATTGATGTATGTCGAATATTACTGTCATAGGACTTTATTACAGGAAACCTGACTACATAGTAACTATAGAAGCGAAAAATCTTGCTGTGTTGCAACAACAGGGCTAATTAATAACATATTATTGCTTATTAATGAGTTCTATTATTAATATTTTGTAACAAATTGGTCAGCTATATAAATGTAGTTCGCATTGTCACTTAATAATTAAATGTAACGTTACGTTTGTGTATAGTTAAAATAAAATAATAATTGTAAAAAAAAACAAGAAAAACTGTAGGTATTTACAACATAAAATCTGTTTGGTAAGTATGAAACTATTGCAGTCAATATGGAATGTGCGTTAGTAGGTATAAACAAAATAAATGTATTTATTGAATAAATATAGTGGAATGGTATATTATCCGCTTTAATATTGTAAAAAAAAAATGAACGGTGAACATGGAAATGAAAACAGTAAAAAGTGAACAAGAGAATCGGAGTCAGACAGGGGATGGCTATTTTTTTACGTCGTCAATATAATAGTAGATTATTTAAAAAAAAAATATAATTAAGTTGCAAAAAGGGCCAAAGATATCCAACAGTCATAAAGTGATTGCTGGTTAAAATACGCCACTGCAACTCTTTTTGTGGGTGTGATTAGAAGTAATTATAAATGGTAACAAAAACGGACTTTTGATAAACCGGAAAAATATGACGATACAAAATATAAAAAAAAATAACTATTAAAAAAATTGATTTGTTGACACATTGCTGAGTGGTTACACTTAAACCATCCCCATTTTACAGTTTACAATTAATATATTGCGAAATGAGATTCAAAATTATCATCAGAGGCACAACATCAGGCTTTTAATTATTTTCTTATTTTTCAACTCCAAGGACGGACAAGCCAATGTAAAAACGTTAAAAAAACTGTATAGAAACAACATTTAAATCAATATCAGCATAAATGGGAACAACTATTGTGTAAACCTTAATTCTATTTAACTTATTTGTTTGGTCCATTTATTGGTAAAAATAGAAAAAAATCGCTAACATTAGGTACTTAAATTGATGCATTTTTTGTCAAAACATTTTTTTTTGTATAAGGATCATTTTGTGAGACCGTTACGCATGATATATCTACTTACCATGGTACATATATAGTGTTTTAATGAATAGGTACGAAATTTAAAAAAAAACACGGTAATCCGCTAATAAGGCGATGCTTACAATATTACAATATATTTAACTTCTTTTTTTTAAACTTGCATTAATAGTCTTTACCAAAGAAATAGACCAAACAAATCAATATACAACGTATTTTATTTTTAAATGCATGCGCTACTGTTTAATAAATAAGCTACAAAAAAACATTGTACATCATTCAGGTATCTGTTATTGCGTCGACGATTAAATTGTTTTGGTTTCACAATACAATAATTATTAATAATAGAAAAAATAATAATAAATCCAACAGTTTTCAGTAATACAGTTAAAGTGGTTAAATTATTTCTTAACACAACCACGAGTGAACTTGAAACTCCGTAATAATTGAATAAAAAAAGAATAAAAATAAATTACATTAAAATTGTTAACTAGACGGTAATCCTATGGTAGAAATTAATTATTCTTATTTTAAAACTACGGTACTTTTGAACATTCAAAGTTAAACCTATTTCTTTAAGTTGTATAAAATCAAATGCATTATAATTATATTATTTTCATTTAAGAGTAGCAAATACTATCTGTCATAATTTTATTCTATAATTCTTAAAAATGCAACGCTTATTTCCTTACAAAAATTGTTATTCCATCATAAAATTTATTTCTTCTTGAAACAGTATCTATTTCTCTTCTCAAATTATATCCAATTTCAAGAAAAATATGTTTGGTGTTATACTTAGTTATAGAAATCGTTAATTTATTATTAATTTATATTATAGAAAACATTGAAATCGTTATTTTTATTTTATTAAAATAGTCACCGAAGCGTTTTGTATTAAATTAATTTTATTTTCATATTTTTATACAACTTACATTTTAAAAACTGAAATAGGTGATTTAATAAATCGTGCATTTATACATTTTTGGCTGTAAATGGTCCTTAAGACTTTGCTGTACTTGTATAACAGAAACAAATCGTAAATGGTGATCCGCAAAAAGACAACAGCGAAATTCTGACGCGCAATAATAGCAATACTGTGATAAAAATAATAAACATTTTGATATTAGGAAAACTAAGAAAACCAGCGCACTACGTCGAGCCCTAGAGGATACATTGAAAAAATACAAAAAATGATCTGACTTTATGCTAAAAATAAGGAAAAATACAACGCATAATTTTTTTGCAACTAGTCAGAATCGAAGCTTAGACCCTGTGACAAAACCTAGCGTCAAAGATAAAGTTCTAGATTTTTAAAGATCTAACACTACACCTAAGTCTAGCTAACTTAGTGTAATTGAATTTTTTCAGGTACATAGTCGGCGTTTTTTCCTTTTCAATTTAATTTTAAACTGAGTTTATATTTTTATATTATTTACACAATGGCGACCGGGTACATATAAAGTCAAAAAAAAAAATACAGTTAATGCAGAAATATCGTAACATTATTAATAATTAGGAGAAAAATGTACACAGTGAAAAATTGAATGCTTTTTTTCAATTAATTTTTAGTTTATCATTTTGACTTTTACTCCGCGGCCGCCAAACCTTACAGTATAATAAATTGTACCTAGGTGCTTTTAACTCAAGATATAAATAGGTACGTAATATATATATATACTCGAAGATAGGCGTCTGATTTTAGTGCAATAAAACATAATAAAATCAGTCATGTTTTTTTTTGTCTACGGAAAAAATAAACAAAAATATGTGATATTAAAGGTCCTGCCGTTAGTTTCTAAATCCTGTTATTGGTCGATATTCCAAAAATGAATTCAAATAGTAAAATTGTAATTCAAAACTTTCAAAAATATGAATTCAAAAATATTATGATTATATTGAAATTTAAGTAGGTAGTAGAAATATAACAAAAAAATAAAATGGGTATTAATTTTATATCCTCGTTAAATTATCTATAAAACAAAAAGTAACTATTTCATATCAAAATAGCATTAATATCGACCAAAACACGAGTCACTAAACATTTCCTTAAAAAACTGAAAAAAAACAATGGGAAAAAACATTACGAATAATCAGTGAAATACTTACTGTCCTAACAATAAATAAATAAAAAAAACACCACTAAAACTATCCAGTAAGTGCCATTTAACCACTTCGATGGGCTACCGTAGAAAACTTAATCGATTCAACATTTAAAATTTTCCAATAACATCTAAAATAATCTTACAACGAATAAAATGAGGTAGATATAAATTGTGATATGGAATAATGGTCAACGAACATTATCAAAGTAATGTAGGCTGTGCTAAAATATGCTTAGCTTACGCTACGACAGATTTGGCCACGTCAGTCTTATGTATTTTATATAGAACCATAATTTTGGTAAAGAAAATACTTATACTGCAATGTTTTACACAAAATATCACGAATTTAGCGAAAAATATTTATTATTATTTGTTTTTGTTATTATATAATTATAATTAATAAAAAAGGGCCTTTATGAACTGTGGATGGATGTTAATTACTGACAAGGATTTACGGAGCATTAAACTTCAGTGCTATAACTACTTAGGTATGGTAAAATACATATATGTATGTCTATGTGTATAAACAGTATTGTTAAAAACTACTATGTAAGGAATGTGACAATTGGGTGGGTTAGGGAAATCGCTTGTCAAATAACCAGACATCATCCGTATTTTGACGACAGAATTATTATTCTCTAATTCTTTAGCACGCTTAAAGACATTATGAAAAGAGTTAATAAAATATGGTACCTAGATGTATATGAAATGTATCCACATAAAATGCGATACAGCTAAAATGACCAGATCATATTACGACATAGGTAGACGTAAGCTAAACATGTCCCAGCTTGTAAAAAAGAGGAAAATGTGCAATAACTTTTTAGTAACTTTATAACGATAACGCGTGATATTATAAACTATTTTCATTTTAATAATAGTCATAGTTCGTTGTAATAAATTATTACTTTTATCATAATATATATATTTTACAATTATTTTTAGTCTATCTACTTGATTTCTTAGGTATTAAGTATCTAGAAATTTGTGGAAATTTAAAAACTGCAGTAAACAAATTATAACAGTAATATATAAAAAAACCTGTGCGTCTATGTATTAATATTATTGTGATGTGCGTAAAAAGTATAATATATATATATATATAAAAAAAAACTGGAATGTAAATTGTGAAGGTTACTAGCATCTGAGGCTTTGTCTATGATCTGTGTGAAAAAATATATCAGAATAAATAAATATAGGTAAGTAGGTAGTTACTAGTTATTTTACTTTTTTAACATCGATAAAATACTTTTTATATTATGTTATTTACACGCGAATTTCAATGGGTGGTTGGAATTATTTTGGTCTATATTTTGTACGATAATGTTGAACTAATGGTGAAATCTATTTTACTTATGAATCAGTGTGTACTTCACAGAGGCACTGTTTGCACATAACACAAGTATCTTGCACGGTGGAAGCTTGCACACCGTCACAAAATATTTGAAGTTACAATTGTTCGCGCCATTCCTACATTATTGTCGGGCGCTAATCTCAGGCCATAAACGAACAACGCTATATACAAGTGCATTTTGCCATAAAGACAGCAATAAAAACGTTATATATACATAATAACAATATTGGGGGGTGATCCTTCTGCGGCGAAGTAATGATCAGATGTGGCGAGAATAACTACGCGTGATATTGAACGACAGTTACTTTCGACCTGAATCCATTTTTAACACTTAAATTATTTACCCGTACTATTGTTTACCAAAAAAAATATCAGCCTTACATCATTAAAAATAAATTCTAACGTTAGGAACGTACACGGTAAGCTATCCTCGCGCAAACCCGTATCAATCGGACTATTTTAAGCCTCATTATTATCTACTAAAAAACTTTTAAGTATTACCCTTCCTTATTTATAGTCGTATATCCATTTTACTGTGTCTAACGAGCAACTAGTAAAAAAAACATTTTTTTGTCTGTACACAATCTCAATCCTTGACTTAAAAATAGCAACACCATTCGAATTGACGCGAGAAATCGGTATCGAGCGATACCAGATTCCAGGGGCCGCCTACCCCTATTGTAGTTCGTGGTTACCGCGAGGGTCGGGGTTCTCAACCGTTAGGTTGGAGCGTAGGGAGAATTTTGCTGTTGTCTAGTTGAAAGTCAGTACTCCGAGTGAGTTCTGAGTTCATGTTGTCGTCAGGGAGTTTGCTGAAGGAGTTGTTAGCGCTGAGGTCGCGCGAGGACCTGGAAAGGTCGTACTCTGGTCTCCGGGACGTGTCGAGGAGGTTGAAGGTGGTGGACGCCGACGTATCGGGGTCCAGGACTGTCTCCAGCGTGCTGTCGGGGTCTTCGTAGCGCGCTACGTCGAACGCAGCTTCGTAGCGGCGGCCTTTCCGCATTCGGCCGTTGGGTGTTTTTGATTGCTGTTGATAAAAAATTAAAAGCATTACATACAGGGTGTCAAAATACCCTTAACGAAGCCAAAATCTACGCATACTGTATATAAAACTAAGTAACATACAGCAAAAATAATTGCTGGGAAACTACTTTTATTTTTTGATATTAAAAACAGCTTTAAATTGTAGCGCGCAATTGAAGCGCACGCGCAGCAGACTGTGCCTACATTTCAAAAGTGTTGATAATGTTTGTATAGAAGAATGTTTAGTAATAACGTTTAAGCTTAGTTTTCGTGAAAAACGTACAAATATATGGTGACTTTGACCTTCAATATATCCATAACTAGTCGGCTCCCAGGTATGGCCCGATACCAAAAAATCTTCGTAATAATGGGAAGAATACGTGGCTCTCGGCTTCGTTTTACACCCGATATAAAATTCTCGCTTGAAGAGCTCACGATAAAGGGCTTCGGTCAAATTCGAAACTAGTCTGGTATCCCGAAATATTCACGTGACCTTACTATCTACATCATCAAGAAGCCTCAACTCCTGACGATACATAAGTACGTCCGTCGCACCCTGGGCAGTCAGCCCCGCTACCAACCTTGCTGACTAGCTAACCTTTTCATCACGAAATAAGCTATACACATATAGCTGGTGCCGACATGAGAGGAGGACTTCTTCTTTTCGTGTGGTTAGAAACTAACCTGGTGTCAGAGTTTATGCCGCCCATGGGCCTCTGACTTGGCTTCACATGCCGTCAAGAAATATCTCTCAGGCATGCCGCTTTCCTCTTGATGTATTCCTTCACCGTTTTTATGAAAGTGATAATTTTACAATACGCACACGAATCCGAAAAGTCAGAGGTGCGTGCCTTGGGTTCGAAGTCGAGACCTATGACTTAGCAGTCTAACGGTCACTCCACTAGGCTATCACTGCCATTAGAGGAGGACTTAAGTTCCACTAACCACACGAAATATTCAAAAAATCTATTTAAGGCGTAGAGCAGTGCTGGTAGACCAGAAAATAAGTAAAGGTCACGCCACACCAAATGCAGGGCGCGAGCGGGGCGTGTCGTCGGCGGTTTGGCGTTAGTAGTATTCAAGTAATTGCTATGAAGCATGTCACACCAAATGCGAGCGCGTGCCCACCGTCGACACGCCTCCATCGCGCCCCGCGTTTGGTGTGGCGAAGTTTTAAAGTACTCACGTTGGGGTTCTCAGTGATATGAACGTGACCGTTGAGGAGTGGTTCCCCCGCGTCCTTGGCCCCGCCGCCGTTGGCCAGGCGATTGCCAATGTTCTGCACATACAATACTATTATCACCATAGACTCTATAGAGATTCTTAGCACATCAAATGACGCCGTGTATTCCCCGAAGGGTTCGACAGAGTAGTACACTCTCGTTTCACCAGTTAAACCAAGTCCCATGTAATAAGGGGCGAGCCTATTGCCACTAACCGAGCACAAATGCAGACTCCGGGCTGCTACTGACAAATTCCAAATGGAAAAGCTCAATAAACTTTGCCCGACGTGGGGATCGAACCCAGGACCCCATGCCTAGTAGTCGCGCTTGAGACCACTAGACCCACAAACCAGAATAAGAGATATAATAGAGTTAGAAAAACATGTTGTAAGTAGTCTATACCTAGGTACTTTTATAACCACTCCAACTGAGTAGGTTTGATCTGTAACCGCCAACACGCATTGGGCATGCCTGTTGCCTTCTCTGTATAAGAAGAGACCTTCACCTTACAGTGGAAGAATTTCAGACTGACACTATTACTATGAGTAGCGTCCATAGTGCAACGGGTGGGGTTTGAACTTAAAATCTCTCGATCGCTGAGCCCAGACCTGAACTACTAGGCTATGGCCAATTAAAACTTAATAGACATAGATAATATCATATGTTCTGATCAAAAATGGTAAAATTACCACTGATAGCAGACTTAGCACATCTTACTGCTTTTTCCGAAGAAGACAAAAATCTTAACATTTTTTATACATACATATAAAACCTTACTACATACCTCAGTACATACCTTCATCTCTGCACCTTCCTCTTCATTGCCCTCAGTGGGAGACAAGTTACGTCGTCGTGATCTGAGAAGAAGTTCAACGTCATTGTTCGTAGCCACATTGATAAAGGGCGAAGTCACGGGCACATCTGATATTGAGATACGGAGTCTAGAGTAGACACACCAAATGGTACATGAAAAGACAGTAATGTACAGTCAGAAGCTTGACGTATTTAAAACCGCCAATAAATAGCTATCTGACTATGAATAGAACATTTGAATGTACAGTAGGGGAATGAAAAGGCACGTGCGCTTTCATCCGCTCCGATACGCCCCGGTGCACCTCGTAAGAGTGCTCAGCGGCATTAATCAGGTCGTCAAATTAAACTTCTTAAGACATACCTGACCGGTGACCGTGACCTTTTTCTCCTGCGCCATATGCAGACGGCAGCGGCCGCCAGCAGGCAAAGCAGCAAGGCACCAATGCTGATGCCGACACCTGAAACGAGAATGAAGATGTATGACGTCACTGGCATAGTGTTAACAGCCTGTGATGAAGGGCCTGGATAATAAAAAACATGGCTGCGGATCATGACATAAGTTTTAAGTTTCTGGCCGAATAATTATGACGTATACTCACTGAGATAGAAGGAGGAGTGGTCGGGTGGTCGCGGCGGCACAGTCAGCACTTGACTGCGAGGACTGGGTCCGGGGGCTGCCACCATCACGTAGGTAGACTGTTCAGCTTCTAGACCCGTGATCTGCAATACAGGAAATATTATAACGAGGTTCTCTTCCAATTATCTAACGAAGTTGACGGAACTCTTCTGAATCGAACTTCTGGTATACTTTTTAAACAGATAAGTGATCAGATTTTCTGGCTTTCGACTGCCTTTGACTACCGTCATGGTATTACTATGGTAGTCGGACTGATACACGAAGAGTTAACATGCTTTCCGAAGCACGGAGGAGTCTCGATGTGAAAACAGCTGTAGAACAGTTAAGATTTTACACTAATCTTCCACAGATTAGATTTATATAAGCCAACAATGGTGTCTGTAGTCTGCCAGCTTGCACCAGGCCTGCGTGGTGGACTAAAGCCTAAAACTTTTCTCATTCTGACAAGAGGCCCGTGCTCAGCAGTGGGACAGTAATGAGCTGATTATGTAAGCTTACATGGACAGTGTTGCCGCTGACGTTGATGGTGGGCCACTTGTCCAGCGACTGCGTGAGGTTCTGCGAGTACCGCACGATGCGGGGACCGTCGCCGCGCCACGTCACCGTCACGCCGGACCCAGTGAACCAGTACTGCAGCTCTTTCGCTTCTGAAACATACGGGAAGGGTCAAGGCTTTGAGCTAAAGTTGAACTTTGGATAACGTGAAAATGTAGTTGATTTTAGGTTTCAAATCGCCTACCCTACATTGGCAATATTTAGAAGGGCCTGATACCAAAAATGTTCAAGGTCACGAAGATGGTGGGATGAAATGTATGCATTCCTTGAAAACTGGAAGGAAAAAGCGCGGAGTAGGGCTAAGCCCAGAATTAGGATAATATAAGCGGATACTAGAAAAGGTGGTCTTTCGTGGAATTTCTTTTCTTTAAAATATACGTTGCCCTACATAGGATTTCCCCTCTATTGTGGGTGCATTGACAGAAACAAATCTACATTATGCACAAACGTCCAGACCCGGAACAACTATCTGTAGGCCATACAAATATTTATAACCTGCGACCCGTAGCGCAGAAGCCAATCGTTCAACCACTGCACCAAACGTGTCGTCGAACTCTCCTTATCTCCTGTAAGAGGCCAAGCCTTTTTTTTTTGTCTTGGAGTAATGCACACGCGTTCTGCACTACCACGGGGAGATAGCGCAGTTATGTGGGACCCAAACCCACTAAAACTACACGGTGTCCTCCTCTGCCGCATATGGCGGGAACACGGGCACGCGTAAGCACTCGTCCGCGAACCCGCCGCGGCTGTCCGTCACCGGACCCTCCTCTGGGGAGTACCCCTCATCACCGGCGCACCAGAACACATGGCACGCCGTGACCACCCCGGGGACTAAACGAGCACATGGGCGCCAGACGACCCTGTGTCTGGGCACACTTGGTCCTCCTGCGACGGATCAGGTTATGTATATAGTAAACAAACGGCATTTCTTACCAGGTACTTGCACTGGTATGTTCAGGATGGAGCTGTGGCCAATGGGCTCGTACCCGGTCACTATCACGTACAACTCCTTCGTTAAGTCCAAACCGGTTATCTGAATCAAAACACTGTAAGTCAAAATATTGTCAAATTTATAAGCGGTGTTGCAGTGTCAACGGAAAACGTTGCAAAGGAATGATCTTTAAGGCTGATCGCAAATGGGCAACTTAATTGCTGAAGACACAGTTGAACGCCATTTTTTTTAGCTACCTATGTCTGGTCAGTCTAACAACCACAATGATCATCCTTTCGTGTGGTTAGTGACTAACCTGGTGTCAGAGTTTATGTCGAGAAATATCTTTCAGGCATGCCGGTTTCTTCACGATGTTTTCCTTCACTATTTTTAAGCAAGTGATTATTATACAATACGCACGTGAATCCGAAAAGTCAGAGGTGCGTGCCTTGAGTTTGAACTCCGACGGTCACACCACAAGGTTATCACTCCTGTTAACCACAAGGATAAGACGCCAACGAATTACGTTCAGTAATCAGTTATTTTTGGGAAAGTCGCTGTATCTTATTGTTCTACTATGAACTGATTTGATTCTGGTATGAATATAAAAGCTTTTCACGTAAAATAGATACGCAGAGTGTAATCTATCAGTACTTGCTAAAGGAAACCAGTTTTCGAATTATCAGTCAAGAGGGAAAGACGCACACCACACCTAAGGCTGGTTTTAGAATCACGCTGACTACCGGCGCTGACAGCCGAAACGTATGATCTCTCTGTGAGCGCTGACCACCGCACGAGGAATTATTCTAAAACGCTTCAAACCACACTCAAAGCTCGTGGCCCGCGACGCTTACTAACCGCGTTGGCGAAAGCAGCACTGTAAAACCAGCCTAAGAGCCAGTGAGTTCGCGTAAGTCCTCAAGACACAAAGCTGGACATACCAGCACAGTGTTGCCCACAGTCTCGACGCTGGGCCACTGATTGATGGGCAGCTTCTGCTCATTGCTGTAGTGAATCGTGTACTTGTCAGGCACGCTGTTCCAGGATACTCGGAGAGTGGTGGCGTTCACCAGCTTGTAGGTTAGGTCTTTGAAGCGTTGAGGACCTGGGAAGAAAATAGAGGTGAGTAACTGTCTGGCTGTGGTTCGTTAAACGGAAGAATTTTTCTGTAGCTCGCCAGTCACGATATAGGTCCCACATAAAACCCCCAACTCCAAAATTATATCGTCAGTTATTTGATTTACAATACACAAATAAACTAAATCTGAACTGCCTCGTTGGTCTAATGCTGCCGAGCACGTTATTGGGTTTTTCCATGTGGAATTCCTCAGTAGCAGCCCGGAGTTTGGATTTGTAACCGGTTGATGACAATAGGCTCGTCCTCTATTACATGGGACTTAAACATAACGGCGAAATAAGGGTGTTACTATACACCTCTGCTCAACCCTTTGGGGAATACAGGATAGATAGATAGATAGATAGATAGATATACTCTATTGTACACTAAACGAAATAAAAAAGAAGGAGTACACATTATTAAGAACAGTACAAATGGCGGTCTTATCGCTTAAAACAATTTCTTCCAGACAACCTTTGGATGGAAAGAATTGTCAAGAAAAATATATAGGGCAGTTTGCAGCATACAAACATATAATCTATTAACAATTGATATTCAACAGGCGTCATGTTATGTAAATAATCGAATTTATATCAAGTGACTTCTTACCCTCAGACTGTGTGCTAATATGGATGGGTGTTGAGAACTCTCCCACGGCTTCTTTGGCCGGTATCCTCGCTTGTACCTTCACCTCGTACTCCGTGCTTGGTGAGAGCTTCTCTATACGAGCAGTCTTGCTGTGGCTGTGGAGAAAACAGATTGAGTGAGCTTGTGGCGGCATCTATCACGCCACATGAGAACTACGCAGCACGACGATTGTCTAGCAGACTACAGCGACAACAATGACAGCTGTCAAATGAAATGTCACAAATCCTGCATCGCGGTATCAAGATCTGACACGGAGTTACGTTGGGTAGTGGCCCGCCAGACGTAAGACCTGCCTGGTTGGAGGATCCTGCCTTTTCGTTGGAGGAACACCTTGTTTCTCCACAATCTAAGAAGATGAAGTGGATCAGAATCTTGGCAGAAGATGAATCTCAGAATCTTAGGTTCAGTTGAAAACCAGCGTCAGGCACTAGTGGTCTGACATTTATGCTGAACTGAACCTATTTGGTACAGCCGCTAGACACACAGCTACTTTTTTTTGTATTTTTCTTGTGATGTCTCTCTTATGAATTTAGTCTGTGTCTGACTGCTTTCGTGCCCTTTCTTTCTTTCTTTCCGAATAGATGCTGGTCAATAAAGAAAGGCCAAATATATTTTGAAGATGATGTGATTTTGATTAAAGTCCAAAACTATACTAATATTATAAAGAGGAAAGATTAGTATTTTTGTATGTAACGAATAAACTTAAAAACTACTGGACCTCTTTCCTCTTAGCCTTTTTCCCAATTATCTTGGGGTCAGCTTCCAGTCTAACCAGATGCGGCTGAATACCAGTATTTTACACGGAGCGATTGCCATCACTGAGTAACATAGGCTGTATTTATTACTGGAATAAAACTTATTACGAGGGCGGAGCCGTGAGGACACAGCTAGTAATTGATAAGAGAGTTTATTTAGACGCTACAACACAGCTTTTCGACTCATAATCGCTTCCTATGATTTACCGAGCGTTATTGGTTAAAATTAAGACTTCTGTATCTTTACCAATAACGAAGCAAAGACCCCATAACTTAGGATACGCTCGCCTTCAAGTTAGTAGCTTTTATCACAGGTAAATCTAGCTTAAGAGTCCAATTATATGCCCAGTCTGGCAATAAAAAGTTCAACCAATGGTAAGCAAAACGATTCGTTTCTGTATATAGCACTGTCTGTGGACTTACACCCATATTCTAAGATGATCCTCCAAAACTTACTCGACCCAGGACGGCCTCGAAAACACCTACAAAATTGTATTCTTAGTCGCAATTTCGAGTAAATTGTGAGGTTCCTCGACTGAGGGGCCCTCAAATGAGTCGAGGTATAGTGAAGTCATTACGTCATAATTTTAATTATCTGCATCACGCAAATAACGCCGCGATAAATAGTTGTAAGGATTATCGTAAGCATATTCGATAAAGTCTTCAAAATGACTTTTTGTTACATACGAACTTTGAAACTTCCTTCCTTTAGGTAGGTTCCGAGGTACCTTGAGTTTGAC
Source organism: Amphipyra berbera (assembly GCA_910594945.2). Lineage (NCBI taxonomy): Eukaryota > Metazoa > Arthropoda > Insecta > Lepidoptera > Noctuidae > Amphipyra > Amphipyra berbera. Next base: position 13,025,907 of record OU343128.1, on the reverse strand, counting down.
AGATGATTCCTTACTTCGACTGAAGAAAAGTTCGAGTCGAGGACGTTTATGTCAACTTTAACTACCGATGGTAGTGAGAAAGGCTGAGTCGAGGTGGAGTCGAGTCGAGTAAGTTTTGGAGGAACGTCTTAGAATATGGGTGTATAACTTTGCATACGTTCACCTTTAAATTCGTAGCTTCTATCACAGGAAAAACTAGCTTCTTACGAGTCCAATTATATGCCCAATTCGGCAATAAAAAATGCTACCATTGGTACGCAAAACGATTCGTTTTTGTCTATAGGAACCCGGCATCAGTCATCATTCTGACTCAAAATCATGAAGTGGACTTAGTACTTGTGTTAACTACGGCCTAAAATATCAAGGAGGCTTCAACAAATAGAAAATCTTCAACAATCCTACATACCTCTCTAGACACTCCTCGTTTCCATCCACCTTCCTCGTGCAGACCATATAAGAGTATGTCTCGAGAGAAGCCTCAGCCTCCTCGCAGCGCCAACGCACCGTGAAGGCCCGCGGACCCACGTCGGTTACCTCAACGTCTTCGGGGATGGCTGTCACCTCACTGGAACGGTGGGATAGTTTATATAAAACGGTCATGATCAGAAGTGCTTAAATATCGGACCTCCAAAAATATATGACAGAATTTATAGTCAAAGTATTTATTTCAATTAGGCACATAAGGGCACATATGAACGTAAAAATATAAAAAAAATGAATTGATTCTAGTCGCCCCTTCCAAAAGGTAGTTTCATATGGAGAAGAATGGGCAAGAAACTCCACCGCTACTCTTTTAACCCGTCAAGTGTCGGGCGCACATACGAGTGTGCGTAAGAAATTCGAGCGCGAAGTGTCGGAGGCACACACGGGTGTGCGTAAGGAACGCGCTCCTATGGTAGCGGATTTTGTACGTTTTATTTTACCGTTTACACGAACCGAATTTATAGGAGCGCGTTCCTTACGCACACCCGTGTGTGCCTCCGACACTTCGCGCCCGAATTTCTTACGCACACCCGTATGTGCGCCCGACACTTGACGGGTTAAAATGAATTACGATATTTTGTATAGGTACATTAATTATACAATGATGTGAAGACGATGCACCTAGAATAAAATTACTAGGTAGGTATACCACAAATATTACTATAGGGAAGTTGGTTAATGCTTAATGTCAATTATAACATAAATCACGCCTGTATTCCCCGAAGGGTTGGGCAGAGGTGGATAGTATAGTAACAGTAGGCGAAATGAGGGTGTAACTATACACCTCTGCCCAACCCTTCTGAGAATAAAGGCGTGATGTTATGTTATGTTATGTTAAACTTGACCCAAACATAATTTTGGTTGAGAGTCTCTTTAGACCTTATAACCATCAAATTGTTGAGCTGTGTTAGCACTTCTCCTTATTTCTTTCTTTCTCTCCTTCTCATAACCTATCTTATTAAGCACACAGGAAGATAATTTAGATTTCCTTTTGAGCCCCCAAAACAAGGTCATGTGAAGGTCAAGTTTACCATTCACTTCACACTACACTACTGTTTCTTAATGATAACCCAGCTTAAAAAACGATAAATAAGATGATCATCTGTTTGGGGACAACAGAACCTCACCCGCCGTCGAGGTCATGGCTGGCGATACTGGTGGAAGTCCATGGGACCAGCGTCAGGTTCTGCTGCAGCCAGGGCAAAATCTTTGTTCCTAGGACTCGAACTTGGAGCGGCTCTTGTGAGGATACTGAGGAAGAACAATAAACTTTAATATTTTTAAAAGCAGAAGAGCAGCGCTGGGAAAGTGGATTAATGAGAGAATGGATTTCACTAACATACTTGCTGCACGGAAATCACGAGTACTGCTCAACAATTTTGCCTCACGATGAACATAATATAATATACACCATATCAATTCTACTCGTAAGTTTCCAAGTCTTCTTCTTTTCGTGTGGTTAGTGACTAATCTGGTGTCAGAGTTTATGCCGACTATAGGCCTCTGACCTGGCTTCACATGCCGTCGATATATCTCAGGCATGCCGGTTTCCTCAAGATGTTTTCCTTCACCGTTTTTAAGCAAGTGATAATTCATTAATTAGTTTCCAAGTGATGAAGTTGGTTTACCTTTAACAGTATAGTTGTAGGCCTTCCCGTCAAGCGTGACGTTGTGCTCATCAGTGCTGTTCTCAGCTTTATACTGCACGATCCATTCCAGCACTCCAAGAGTTTGGTCTGCGAACTGCTTCCAGGATACCATTATGTCGTCGCCCAGACGAGCCAGTTTTATTGGCACTGGAAAGATTATAGTAAGATAAGTAATGCGACAGATATAGGATCTCGTCATCGAAACTAAATAGTAGTTAGGAAGTTAAGCTACACCAGTCGTGGTCGATCCGTGGATGGGTGGCCACTTTTGCAAATTGTAATGAGAGGTCTTGGGAAACACGTTAAGCTTTCAGTCCCGGTTGTGATATCGATACTTATGATAGTATATTAAGCCTGAAAGTCTGACAACTGATCTACCTTTAGGATGACTCCTATTTAGGAGACGTGGCGACATCTATCGAACCATTTGCGAACTACACAGCACGACGACTGTGTGTGACTACAGCGACAATAATAACAACTCTCAAATACGACGTCACAGAATCCTACATCGCGATATTAAAAATTGACACGCAGATAGTATAATTGTACAACTTCTCAATATCAACCGTTGGGCGGTAGTCCGCCAGGCATAAAACCCGCCTGGTTCGAGGATCCTGCCTTTTAATTGAAGGAACACCATACCTCGTTCCTCCACAGAGATACCCCAATATCCAGTAGGACATCTTCTTTTCGTGTGGTTAGTGACTAACCTGGTGTCAGAGTTTATGCCGCCCATGGGCCTCTGACTTGGCTTCACGTGCCGTTGAGAAATATCTCTCAGGCATGCCGGTTTCCTTACGATATTTTCGTTCACCGTTTTTAAGCAAGTGATAATTATACAATACGCACATGAATCCGAAAAGTCAGAGGTGCGTGCCGTGGGTACGAACTCGAGACCTGTGACTTGGTAGTCCCACGGTCACACCACTAGGCTATCACTGCTATAGTCAAAGTCAAAGTTTTTTATTTCAAATAGACCAGATTTCAGGCACTTTTAAAACGTCACAACTAGGTGCACGGTTCCAAAAGGTAGGTTCTATGGAGAAGAGCCGGCAAGAAACTCTATGAATACTCTTTTTAAAATAGTAGTTCATTACAATTCCATTACAGTAGTGTGAGAAATAGAATGAGAATAATGCAGGTTAATGTAACAAATAAACTCACATAAGAGTCACAAATAGAAAGATATGCCTTCTAGGATTGCCATAGCAGTTAAGGGCTGACCAGTCCCGACACATGGCACCCGTTCACGAGCATGACGTGCACATCCGCATCGGTCAGCTCAACCATATTATAGGGAACTCAACGACCGGATAAACAACGCCACCATCAGCAAGACATTTAAGTCAGCATGACAGACTCATACTACCAGACAATAGGCAGTAATATGATATGATTATAAGCGTATCACTAATAGCTGCATGATGCTCATACTTTACAGTTTGGAATGAAGTATTGTAAAGCGATATTATTAAAATAATAACTATAATACAAAACCTATTTTGCCAGTCCAGACAATAATATTCAATATAGTAGTAAGACATGCTGAATAGCGATAGTTGTGAGTCAAGAAAAAGCTGCTTACCTCCCTGCCCTTGGCATGAGACGCTTTCTGAAATGTCGCTGGCAATGTTCCTATTCGTCGCTGAAGACTTGATGTAGGCGCGAACCTGTTTACAAACAAATGTACATCGTTATTTTTTATTCAACACTAGCTGTGCCTTTCAGCTCCGCCCGCGTAAGATAGCTTAGCACAAGTGCCAATAATAAATGTAGGTACAAAGATTCATCTCAATCGGATTAACGATGCGCGAACGCATAGAAGACGAAAAGACGAACACGCGTACAAACATATTTATTTATGTAAGAGATTCCAAGACTAAGGCAAAATGTTTTTTAGAAGATCGTACAAAGTCACTCTTGATTCATGTAGGTACCGGTGGTGAGCATTGATTCACATATAATTTAATGTAATAATTTATCATGGCATACTTTCACTTATTCTAATGATCGTTACGCATAATATTAATCGTGCATGAACGCATAGGCATACTTTTTTTAACCATAATAACCTAACCTAATCTACAAAATTACGATGAAAAATAATAGCCAAATAATAGTTATGCCTATCTAAACAGTATGCCAAAAAATATTATGCCATTACAAGTTATGCCTAACTCGTTATGCCAAAATAGATTAGGAATTATAAAATATGCGAATCAAAGGGAACCCGTGAGCATCAAGATCTCCAGTGCGAGATGGCTAGCTGGACTGATAGAGACTGAGTAGTAAGTAGTTTGAGTATATTACAACAGTTTCCCCGAATATCGATACTCAAGTACTTCCAGGTTCCAGCGCACTCTGGACAGTCAGCCCCACTACCAAACTTGCTAACCAGCTATCTTTTCACCACGTCATGAGTTATTCTCGTATACCTCGTACCGACACAAGAGACGAGTTAAAAAGGTAGTACTAACTTGAAAACCGTAAGGCGTAAGTGGTTCCGCAACAGTTATCAATTCTTCGACGCCAATAACTGGTTGGCCGGGAAGGGAGTTGCCACCTGGGAAAAAAATATCGTATAAATAAATTAGAAAAAAATTTAAATCGTCACGGGACGCATGGCAGATGTGAAAAATCTAAACTGATTTTGTTAAAAAAGATCTGGCTGAATCAAACCGAAGAGAGCCGACGAGTTACGAAGGTCTACCGTCGTGTGTCTGCCATCGCGAGCGTCACTACGCAACAGCCGCTCTCACACTCGTACCCGCCACATTAGATATTTTACATCAATAAATGCGTTTAAAGCATACACCTTGTGATCCACTGGAGAGGTCTACCTACGTCGGTGCGGCTGTTACAGGTCAACCAAACGTCGTACCGTGCGTGGTTTATCGTAAAATACCACTCAGGCGCAAGGTAGAAATAATTACTTTATTGATATTGCTCTGGACGCTTGTGCTTGTTGTAAAAACTGCATCCTCCTTATAACAAAAGATGGTGTAAGCCAATGCTAAGGTACACCCAGATTAAAATATACCTTTCACTTTCAAACGTCATATAACAGTAAGAGACAGGGGTATTATATAAATATTTAGTTTTTCTGAGTTTTTCCTCCGTAATAAGAGATCGGCATAGAGTAGTATAGTATGGAGATCGGTCAGTCGATCTGCGAAGGTGAACATGTACATGTAGACCTCTCCAGTAAAACATAACGTGTAGGTATAGCCTGCTTAAGAAGGTGCTGTAAAATAATATGAGATGTCGACATCACAGTGGTCAAACTTTAAAACCTCCCTACACTGACCTGGCATGGTGATCTGCACGGTGTAAGCCATGACGTCAGCATTGACTTTCGGCCATCTTACATTGACAGCGCGCGAGCCGGCCGGCCAGCAGCGCACGCCGCTCGGGGCCGCTGCGCCCGCGCCCGTCACGTTGAGCGTCGCCCAGGCAGACGCTGATGATGTAGGGTTTTGGGCGAAGCACTGGTAGACTCCTGGAATAAAATATTATATCAATGCCTGTCGCTTACATCAACAACATAAAAAATCCTGTAAACGTCTACTTCTTCTTTTCGTGTGGTTAGTGACTAACCTGGTGTCAGAGTTTATGCCGCCCATGTGCCACTGACTTGGCTTCACCTGCCTTCGAGAAATATCTCTCAGGCGTTTCCTCACGATGTTTTCCTTTACCGTTTTTAAGCAAATGATAATAATACAATACGCACATGAATCATAAAAGTCAGAGGTACGTGCCTTGTGTTCGAACTCGAGACCTATGACTTGGCAGTCAGACGGTCACACCACTTGGCTATCACTGCTATGACGTCTACTGCAGAATCACCACGCTTGGCACAACAATTGGTGATCGCAGATTTTTATAGACAGGATGATGACTAGGTATCCTCTTCAAGTAATCCCATGGACACCTTTTATGACACCCAGGGGTGAGGAATGAGTAGCCTATGTTTGCCGAAAAACACATGGAATAATCCCAGTTAAGTTAATGATCTAACTAGACAGTGGAGTCGATTCTGAAGCACATTTTGACATTACTAAACTAGACTAAACGCAACTATCACTTTCTTTTTGTATTGAAACAGAAAGTGACAAACACGCTTAGTTTAGTCCCGTCAAAGTACGCAACAGAATTGATACCACTGAAGTGGAAATAAAGACGTGTTCAGTAATGGGACTAACCTGCATCGCCAGAGGTCACGCTTCTGATAAGAAGCTCCAGTCGCTTTCCATCAACTGACGGTAATACAACGATCTGGAATAATTAATTAATTTAATATGACGAGTCATCTAAGCACCAATTACTACACTTGGGAGCAATGAATCCGAAATATAACAAAACTTAAAATCACGCCTATGTTCCCCGAAGTGTTGGGCAGAGGTGTATAGTAACACCCTCATTTCCTTGTTATATTTAAGTCCCATGGAATAGGGGGCGAGCCTATTGCCATCAACCGAGCACAAATCCAAACTCCAGGCTGCTACTAAGGAATGAGGTTGAGCTGTGTGGGTTGAGTCCTTTTTGCTTAACTACGTCCATTTATGCTTTGTGATCATTGCTTGATCCTTGCCTGTATGAGAAGAGAACTTTACCTTTCAGCATGGGCGTATTTAGAGCACAGGAAAGAATAGGTAAAGGTCTAGATTTAATCAACTTGCCACCCATGTCCACAGAACAATTACCCAAAATAGGCAGACGAATGCCCGACTCCGTCTATACTTATTTGAACTTCGAAAATAAGGTTATGGGGCAAAATTGCCCCATAATCCCATTCTGCATTTCCAGATTTATTGAAAAGACAAATATTTACTGTCTGACTGAGGTTGCCTCACCCTGGACAAAATTCTGGCTAAGCCCATGCCTTGCAGTGCGACATCCTGGTATTATAATTGTTTAGTATTAATGTATTTGTAGCCTAAACCATGGCCTTCCAAATCCATACTTACTCGTCCAGTCAACACTAGAGGTTTTCCATCCTTGTACCATGTGACGGTCGGAGTTGGTCTCCCGACGGCCGTGCAGTTGAACCTGACCGTGGTCGCTTGGAACATCTGCTTCGAAGTGGGGGGCACTGTGATCCTGGCAGGTTCCGTGATCGTCACGTTGAAACTCTGGGGTGGAAAAAAAAAACAAAATTATTATGTGACACTTGACACTTCTGCTTTTTATAATGTTAGTCGGAAAGTAGGAACCATATCATCACGCCTTTATTCCCCGAAGAGTAGGGCAGAGGTGTATAGTAACACCCTCATTTCGCCGTTATGTGTAAGTCCCATGTAATAGGGGGCGAACCTATTGCTATCAATCGGGCACAAATCCGAACTCAGGGCTGCTATTGAGGAAATCCACGGAGGGAAAGCGGGCAAGGAACAGAGATATAGAGGGATTCCCCTATACCCCTCTGGCTCTCACATACACACGACGGAACACAGTAAACTGCTTGGCGGATTTTAATGTGAGGGTGGTAGCTAGCCAGGCGGACCGTATAGATGCTACCACCAAGCGTGCTGGGTTTTGTTGAATCTTACAACACGCGTCTATTCCCAGCGTGCGGTGAAGAAGTTTTATATTCTAACCCGTCCCCGCACGGGGTAAAAGTAATGTATTTAAGATATACAATCTCTATTATAATAATTATAATAGTTAAGATAATTATGTTTAGCTTTTTTAACCCCTAAGCAAAAAGAGGGATGTTATTTGTTTCATCGCATTGTCTCTCTATGTAGATCTGTTTGTGGCATCGTAGCTCCTAAACAGATGAACCGAATTCAATGTGTTTTTTTTGTTTGATAGCTTATCTTACACTGGGTGGTTCTTAACACTTTGCCCGCCCTGGGGTTGGAACCCAGGACCTCACGATCAGCAGTCGCGCTTGACATCACTAGACCAACGAAGCAGTTAATTCAAAAGTGGGTATTAAACATGGAGGTATAGATAAGTAAAGATGGAGACCGAACTACGAACAGCTACTGAAAATCAAAATGCATATTCTCTGGTAATTATTAAAATATTTTTTTTTAAATGGCAGTTGCTCGAAACTTCTGGCTTTCGGCTACGGTACATGCTACTAAAAATCAAAACATTTGACCTTGACTATTTACTTTGTAATTCTGTCTGACTAGCTCTGAGAAGAAAAGCCGACTCTAACACATTTTATTTCTATTTGACTTCTTGTAGATGGTCTTGCGGACCGTTTCTACGTAACCGGACAGTTATTGGCGAGACCTGAAGGGTCTCCAACCAATGGGGACGAGAAATTGAAAGAAAATACTTAACCTAAGCTAACTACTAATACTGACATCATGACTACTAGCAACAACAGCACTAAGGGCGACCCCTAATGGGACTCGGACCTCGACTTAGAGCGCTGCTGGTGGGAGGACTGGGAGGGAGACAGCTTGATGAGGGCTGAATTAACCGTGTGCGAAACACACTCAGAGATCAAGGTCTCTTTTAAAGTCCATACCACAAAATAGATAGGTACAGAAGTCAATCTACATACTAGTGCCCTCGAGCAACGCACAAATAGACACTGCTTACGGACACGATATCTCGGACTGTTTGGGATTAGTGTGAGTGAGTGAGAGCGCGAGTGTCATGCGCTTGAGAGAGATAGATATATAGATAGAGCGACCGCCGAGCGTAAGTATGAAAAAGTGAAGTACTTACTACATGTGATTGACTTCTGTACCTATCTGTTTTGTGTCCATTCATTGTGGTATAAAAACTATGCGAGTGTAACAATGTAGGGCAACGTCTGGAATGGCCTTCATATTAGCAAAGAAACAAACATCACGACCGACATCAAAATATAATACCTAAATATGTTAGATAAATAATATCTAATCAAATACGCCTCAGGTTTAGTTAAATAAGGCAATATGTATTCAATTCCTAACATAAATGCCTTCCAGCCATACACGGATATTCATAGAAGTCAGATCACAGACTACATTAAATAGCGCCTCTATGTAAAGTAACAAGCAATTATATAGATAACTTCGCCTTATTTGACTTAAATATTATGTGATAGAGGTTACGTGTTTGCTTATTTAAGGGTATTGACGAAACATTGACGAAAGCGCGCGAGTTCTTGATGCACGCAAGCGGCTTGCAAGCTTTAGGCCACGTTTCCACGGCTCAAAAAACCGGCCAAGTGCGAGTCGGACTCGCGCACGTAGGGTTCCGTACCATTATCTATAAAAACGGCCAAAAAAATCATGTCTGTTGTATGGGAGCCCCCCTTAAATATTTGTTTTAAACACTCTTTTGCAAAAAAAACGGGCACCTAACCAAAGAATCAATTTTATTGTTAGGTACTATTAGTTACTTTGATAATTTTAGGTAGTTTTATCTTCAGAGCTTTGTAAATTAATTAGCAAGGAATGTTTACCGTCAGTTTTATCATAAAATTTTGGTTAAATTAATGAGAAATAATGTTAAAGTCCAAGCGCTAGTAGTGTACCTGCTCGCTAAGTAAAAATGAAACATGTTTTTTTGTATGTTTTTTCTTTAATAAAGTAAAAGCAGATAAAAGTTTAGTATGGAGTGTGACCTCCTCTTGCTGAAAAAACAGCTTGCATTCGTCTGGGAATGCTTGCGAGTATATATCTTATGGTTTCTTGCGGAATACGTTGCCACTCTGCGGTAATCACATTCCTTAGCTCTCTGATGGTCTGCGGAGCCAGCTGCACTGATCTCACTCGTCGCTTCAGAACGTCCCAGACATGCCCTATGGGATTGAGGTCGGGACTTCGAGCTGGCCAATCCAAACGACGAATCCCGACCTCTAGCATATACGCTTCCACATCGCCAGAGCGATGGACGCGAGCGTTGTCGTCCATAAAAATTGAGTTTTCTCCAAGAGCGGCCAATGCGGGTTGTGCACGAGGAATTAGGACTTCCGTTATGAAGCGGTGTGCAGTCAGTGTGCCGTTTTCGATTAAGACTAACTCCGTACGATCTAACGAATTTATTCCTGCCCAAAACATAACAGAGCCTCCACCATAAGGTGTGATTTCTTCAAAACATGCCTCCGCAAAGCTTTTTCCTCGTCTTCGTAGCACACGCCGACTTCGGTCTTCACCGTACAGCGATATCCTGGCTTCATCGGAGAACAATACCCTATCCCAGTCGTCTTGAGACCATGACACACAATTTCGAGAGAAGCTAAGCCTAGCAAACTCGGTGCTCACGGAGTAATTTAGGACCGCGGGCCGGGTGACGACTGCATATATTGGCAGCGAGTAGCCTCCTCCTGACCGTCCATAGACTAATTTGAACATTTCTTACCTCTTCGAGGTGATTTTTGAGGTCCACATACGAAGATTTGCGATTTCTCAACGCTTGACTCACCAGAAAACGATCATCCCGTGGTTCGGTACATGGCTTTCTTCCAGAACCAGACCTTCTCTTGACGGAACCGGTCTCTTGATAGCGCTGCCAGGTCCTTTGGACTGTCGAGCGACTCACATTTAGCCTCTGAGCCACGAAGCATTGGCTGCAACCCTCATCAAGGAGCGCAATAATTTTGATGGCTTTTATCACTTTATCTACCATTTTCGAGACCGCTAAACAAAAATTACAATACTTCAAAATGTCAAGGAAATTAGATAATTCAATACAAATTGAGTTAAAGTTATTTAGAGTTATTAACTTTCGGGAATTCGCGCCACAAATGTAGGAAAAAGTAGTTTTCTTTAAAAACCAGCCTCAGACCAAAAAAATATATTTGGGTCGTACTTTTTTAAATATCATGGCACTTTTATAACTGGCCAGTAACATGTTCAAATGATTAAAACCTTTTAGGTATTGTATTTTTTTCAGACAGAAAAAAAATCATAACCGCCCGTTTTTTTGCAAATGAGTGTATTAATTTAATTATTTGTTTTTAAAGTGAATATATAATTAAATATTCTGTGAATATTTCAAGCGGCTACCTATTGCCGTTATCAATATCGAGCAAAAACAAGCAAAAAAAAATCACGTTTGTTGTATGGGAGCCCCCTTAAATATTTATTTTATTCTGTTTTTTAGTATTTTTTGTTATAGCGGCAACAGAAATACATCATGTGTGAAAATTTCAACTGTCTTACTCACGGTTCATGAGATACAGCCTGGTGACAGACGGACGGACGGACGGACAGCGGAGTAATAGGGTCCCGTTTTACCCTTTGGGTACGGAACCCTAAAAATCGGGTGACGACTTCGAGCGCCATATTTATTTCTACGAGTTTGAATTTTATCAAAAAAAACACCTCACTTGTGAGGTCGATTGCCTATCCCCGCATAGATAGAGTAATATTAGTACTTATTTGATTTACCTATTTCGACCTCTACATACTCAAAGACACACAACTTAAGACCTAGGCCTCACAGAGGCGTAATTTTAATGTAATTGGAAAGGCTAACCTAAAGAAGTATCAAATTGCCAAATTATAACGTCCAACATTATTAATCCGAAATATTTTAAGACGTGCATCTATGAATTTTTTGTATTGCGACATAAAAGTTAAAATACGTAATTTCACAAATTATTTACACATTTTATAAACATTTAAACATTTTATATTAAACCCATACATGACGACCTAAAGACGACATATTCAGATGGCGGAGGCTTAGACCGGTCCTCCGCCACGACCGGTATCCCGTGTAGCAGTGGACTCCCCATTTTCTAAAATACTACAAAAATTACAAGGGATTACACGTGTCCTTTGTATTTTTTTTATTAGTCATTGAGTTGCTCTATAAAACAAAACAAAAATTACGCCTCTGTGAGGATTAGATCTTGAGATTTTTTTAATATGTACTTATGTAGGTATAGATACCTAAACGTAAACGTAATTATTATTATTATATGTCGAAATATCTGCGACAACATGTGTCAGGTGCTTTTTTTTATGAAATTATGTACCTACATACTGGGTCACATTGTACAGCGGTCGGGTCGTCACCAAATTATGTCGTGTTGCGGAAAAATTACCTTACATGACATGCGCCAAAAATGCACGTTACCAGCTACAAGCTAATGCAGGTTATATCCGGCAATATATTGACGGTCTATACAGGGTGTAAATAAAATCATGTAATTCCTTCAAACCTCATGATATACTGCTAACATAGATTAACCCTACACGGGATACTTTTGGATTCAATAAAAAGTATCACGTGCAGGGCTAATCTATGTCAGCAGTACATCACGAGGTTTGAAGGAATTACATGATTTCGTTTACAGACCATATGGGTCTGTCTGCCTGTAGACCATATGGGTACTGTTATGCAATAATGTATCAACCCACAAAAAAAATGATTCTGTGTTAACGCCATCTAGCTGTTATTGTGGCAGGTCTACTCAACGCTTAATTCCGTGACCCTGGCATTAGGAATCCTAGACTAACGATACTTAAATCACGTCAGGCGTACCCAGGGTAGTAGCTTCCCTATCAACCTTGCTGACTGTCAATGACTAATCTTTTCTTCACATTTGCATGAGCCATTCTCGATACGGCACGTAACTTGGCAAGGTTTTGGCGTAGTGGGAGTAAGTTCGCGCATGTACACTTAGTGCCACAAAAAAAATGGTATCTTCTATTGCTTGTCATTATTCTATGGTTATTGCCATCATTTATTTTTCAACATGTCTGTTTAGAAGAAAGAAAGAAAGGAGAGGAATTCTCTTCTCTACGTGCCGGCGACGTTACATATCGTGCAGAAACGAGAGAAGAATATAGCCCGTACCATAGGTAATAACATAACCGAAACGACATTAAAAACATTTCTTTTTATTTCACATAAACCAATACAGGTGCTTATGAAAAGTCGAATTTAGATGCACGGTTCCAATTAGTCGTTTCCTAAGGAGAAGAGCCGGCAAGAAACGCCATGGTTACTCTTTTAAAAATTATATCTCTAACAATTTCAGTGGATACAGTACAATGATTTAGGATAGTGAGAGAACAATGAAGTCCTGACCACAGACCAATGAGTAATGTAGTACTAAAAGACTTGAGAAATGAAAACATGAAACAGAATACGCGGTATACGCGAAGCCTCCGCTACACGTTACTCATCTGTACGCACCCTTACAAGTCCTAATGTCTAGTACATACATGAGGGTAGTTCATCATAGTACATTGTTCACACAATAGTTTCATGTTACATTTCTCATTAATTGTTGAAATGTTGAGGGTTTATTAACGTTATCAGTATATCAAAATAATGTTTAGATAGGCACTGAATATTAGCTAGAAATATAGACAATGCAGCAAATTATGGAACATTTGGAACATTTGTTTGTGATAAAGATAATTTATATCTCTCCATTCTATGTTATATTATTATGGTTAGTGATTCAGTGCTACGATAGTCAAATTTCGATGTTTATCTACACAAATATAGTATAATTACTTGTCCATACTGACTGATTCATCAACGCAGAGCCTAAACCACAGAAGCTGGAAACATGAAATTTGGACAGTAGGTTCCTTTTGTGACGTAGGCACCTACTAAGAAAAGATTTTTGGAAATTCTACCCCTAAGGTGGTAAAATAGGGGATGGAAGTTTGTATGAAAACTCACGTGGACTAAGTCCCGGGCTAAGTGCTAGTCTATTTATTATCATAAAATACCTGATGGCTTTTAAACTGTAACGAATGATATAAAAGATATCCGGATAACAATAAGGCTTCGATTATGGAGACAAGGGATTCGCCGCGCACTCGGCCGCGTACTGTCATTAGGGTTGCCAGATGTCCGGTTTTCGACCGGACAGTCCGGTTTTCTTTATGTCTGTTCGGTCAAAAAAATTTTGGTAAACCGGATGGTAAACCGTTTTTTAGTGACTTTCAGTATTGATAAAAAAAAGAATTGTCCGGTTTTGTTCCATCACATCTGGCTACCCTAACTGTCATACATACAAGTCAAACAATACACGTGGAACACAGATTAATGATATTGGTGGAAAACCACATCTCCATAAACCCTTTAATACATACATCGTCATAATTGTGTTTAAATTGTTCGCTTTACGCCCTGTATCACGCGCCGCGCTAAGATTCGCGTCTCCATAAACGAAGGATAGATTCCCCACGAAAAATTACTGTATAAGGGTCAGTTTCCAGGGGCTCGTGGCTAAATAACAACCGCGCCGATCATACGATTTGCGAGGTTAAGCTGCGCTTGCCGCGGTCAGTCCGTGGATGGGTGACCATTTGTTACACATCGAGACCCCTCCGTGCCTCGGAGAGCACGTTAAGCCGTCGGTCCCGGGTGTCATACGAATACCTATGACAGTCGTTACGGGTAGTCAGAAGCCCGAAAGTCTGACAAACGGTTTAACCTTAGGATATCGGCATTGCCCAGTTACTGGGTTGCGGAGGTCTGATAGCAGTCACACCGTGTAAAATACTGGTATTCAGCCGCATCTGGTTAGACTGGAAGCTGACCCCAAGATAATTGGGAAAAGGCTAAGAGGAAGGGTCAGTTTCCACTAAACAGAAAAGTCCTCGCGGGTGCTCAAGCACACTTTAAGTTTCACTGAATAAGTAACTGTAACAATATTGACTTTAAGTATAAACTTCAATGTAGACATGAAGGGCATGCTAGAGCACGAACGAGCGCCCTATGATTAAAATCCGCGTGGCTTCCCGAGCGTCCTCGAGGCTGCGCGAGCAAACCCGAAGCTGCTCTAGCCGTGGCGGGCAGTTGCGCGCCGTTCGCGCCACCACGACTTAGTGTTTCCGGCAATTTGATCGGGGATTGACGTCATTTGGGCTAAACGCTAGACATCATGGACGACGAAAAGTTAATAGGTTTGGTGCAACAATATGTCTCTGTTAATACCAGTGCGAACTGAGCAACGGCAGCGGGTTTCAGCGCATAGCCTCTAGCATCTTCGCGCAGCCTCGAACATTCTGTTGATCCTCTTGGTGTGAACGAGCGGCCAAGAGGATGCCCGAGCATGCGCGAGGATTTTTGCGCTCGGCGGAAACGGATCCTAATTCGACGACACCCATAATTACTCGAAGTGATTATACCAGTCAAGACTTTATTGCCTTGAATCCAGGCGTCCACTCACCTTAACCAGGTCACTGTTCCCTTCAACAGTGCATGTGTAGACTCCCTCCTGCTCCAGGTCCACGCTGTGGAGAGTTAGGACTTCGCTTGTGTCTTCTAACTCAGCGGTCCTTTGGCCAGGTGGTGTGAATTCCCATATTAACTGGAAGAAGACGAGTAATATTGGTGGAAATCAAAATATATTATAACATTACGTCACGCTTGTATTTCCCGAAGAGTTGGGCAGAGGTGTATAGTAACACCCTCATTTCGCCGTTATGTTTAAATCCCATGTAATAGGGGGCGAGTCAATTGCCACCAACCGAGCACCAATCCAACTCTGGGCTGCTACTAAGGAATTCCACACGGCAAATTCCAATAACACATGTGCCCAAACTGGGGATCGAACCCAGGACCTCACGATCAGCAATCGTGCTTGCTACCACTAGACCAACGAGGCAGTTCAGAATATATTATGAGCAAGGTAAACGCCAATTTTAGAAACTCCAAGACTTTAACTCACTATTAAATAGATAGCGCAAGTTGACTTACTTTGCGAGCCATTTGGAGCAATGCTCCTACATGTTACCGTGTGTTCACACAGCGGATCCGTTTTGATGGATCCGTCGGTACTGGATGTGTTGTTCACATATGTATCGACGAATCAGTTAAACAAATGGCAGCTACGTCGCATCTGGCAGGCAGGATACGATAAAAATAACGGACCCACAATTTTGTACTGGATTCGAAATACTGTCGTGTATGTGAACTGGCTCATACAACTACAGGCGCCATCATCAAAATAAAAACGGATCCGCTAAAACGGGTCCTGTAAACAGTTTCTGTGTGAACTAGCGTTGCTAAGTCAGTTCTCTTTCGACCATGGAAGCGAGAATGGTTGCAGGATGCATGTGCGCGACCTTTCACTGCGAAAACGCGCGCGAGGCGAGCGCAATGTTTACTTCCCAGCACTAAATTTAACAGCAGTGATACCCTAGTGGTGTGACCGTCGAACTGCCAAGTCATAGATCTCGAGTTCGACCCCAAGACACGCACCTCTGACTTTTCGGATTCATGTGCGTATTGTATAATTATCACTTGCTTAAAACCGGTGAAGGAAAACATCGTGAGGAAACCAGCATGCCTGAGAGATATTTCTCGACGGCATGTGAAGCCAAGTCATAGGCCCATGGGTGGCTTAAACTCTGACACCAGGTTAGTCACTAACCACACGAAAAGAAGAAGCACTAAATTTCCTTCGTTACGTATTACAGCTGTGCCACCTTTGGATCTTCTAATTTCATTAAACGTTGACCTAATAATAGCTTGACTTACCCTAGGTCTTGGCCATCCAGCGACAGGGCACGGTAACACCACGGTACCGCCCTTCGGAACAGCTATGTTTCTCTCATTGTGGACCGGCAGTATTGCTGGGTCCACATCGTTAGGGTACTCTTCAACCTGCAGCCTGCCTCCGTGGCTGACTCGGGTTCTGTTTGCGTGTGAGTTTGTTGCTTTGCATCTGGTGGAATTATGACAAAATGTTAATAATACATTAAAATTTTAGAAAGAAGGATTATTTAGGAGGTCCAATTTTCCTTTTCTTTTAAGGTTCTATTATCTATATATAAGGTCCAACCAAAATACCTGGACAAACTTTTACACAGTGTTCAGCACGTGTAACTGAACATATCTAAGCAAAAAAAAACGAGATCCAAGTGTTTTCTTTTTTCTAACAAAAATTTTTTTTTCAACTTTAATTTTACTTTTGTTATTTTTTTTAGCATTTTTTACTTCGATGTTTAGGTAAAACACCGCACGGAATTAGCGCGCGCCCTAGTGGCGGTCGATGCATAAGAAATAGATGAGTTTATTCAGGCAATTTAATACGTTATTATTTTTTGGTTAGAAAAAAAACACTTGGATCTCGTTTTTTTTTACATAGATGTGATTAGTTAAACGTATTGAACACTGTGTAAAAGTTTGTCCAGGTATTTTGGTTGGACCTTATATATAAAAGGAGAAGCTGACTGACTGACTGATCTATCAACGCACAGCCTAAACGGCTGGGGTTAGAAACTTGAAATTTTGACAGTAGGTTCATTTTGTGACGTAAACATCCACTAAGAAGGGATTTCTCGAAATTCGACCCCTAAGGGGGTGAAAAAAAATCACGCATGCGAAGCTGCGGGCAAAAGCTAGTAGCTTTATAATACACTATTTTCGAGACGTTTGGTGCAGCGGCTGAGCGATTGGCTTCTGCGCAACGGGTCGTGCATTCGATTCCCGCACGAAACAAATATTTGTATGGCCTACAGATAGTTCTTCCGGGTCTAGGCGTTTGTGCGTGTGAAGATTTGTGTCTGTAAACGCACCCACGATACAGGAGAAATCCTAGTGTGGGGAAACGATGTTTTGAAAACAAAAAAATACAAAACTATATTAATAAAAATGAATCGCCAAATGTGTTGCTAAGCGCAAAACTTGAGAACGGCTCGACCAATTCGGCTATTTTTTTTTAATATATTCTTTAAGGCATAAGGAAGGTTCTTATGGAAAGAAAAAAACATAAAAATTGCGTGGAAAACAGTAAAAACAACACTTTTCTTTTCCCACTACAGGCCAATAACTTTTGACAGAACGAAGTCTGTCCGGGCAGCTGGTTGTTAATAAAATTTTAGTAGATACCTGTACAAGCCTGCATCTTCTCTTGTCACATGCGTTATAAGTAGCTGATTCTTCAGCAAATAATATCTGAAACAAAATTATAAATAAACATCATTATGTTTACATCTACCTATGACCATTTTCCAAGGATAATATTATCTCCTTTATTCATTAAATAATTTATATAATAAAATATCTTAGGCGGACTTGCGCAACATTGTACCAGGACTTGCCAGGGTTGCGGTGAATGTACTAGCGAAACCTGCGACCCCGGCCATAGGTTTTTGAAGGAACACCATGGTTGTTTTGGTCGGTAAGAGTTCGACATAATTCTCTGCCTTCTCAAGGGTAGAGGGTACCCATGAGAATTCTATTTATTATTATTCTTGACTTGGTCGCGTTTGGCCCTAGTCTGATGGTAAGTGCAGACAAGATCTAAGATGGGGCACACAAATCCAAGGAACAGAGATATAGAGGGATTCCCATATACCCCCCTGACTCTCAAACACACGACGGAACACAGTAAACTGCTTGGCGCCGAGCTTTAGTATGAGGGTGGTAGCTAGCCAGGCGGGTGATATAGATCCTACCATCAAGCATGCGTGGGGGTGGGCTGTGGGCTGGGGGTGAGGGAGTTTTATATTCTAACACGTCCCCTCACGGGGTAGACAGTTACAGCCAAACAAACATCACTGGACTATCGATTTCGCACTTAGCAAATGGCACCCAAATGGGCCTTAGGTACATACCTGTTATTTTCAGGCAGGGGCTCGCCATCCCTCTGCCAAGAGACGGCGGCTGCTGGCCCCGAATTGATCTCGCAATTCAGGACGAACGGCTGGCCGCGCCATGCCGTCGCGTTCTCGGGGTGCACCGAGAACTGTTTATCTAAATCTGGAAAGAAAGAGAAAGGATTTAAAAATCTTGATATTATTATGCCAATAAATTACGTATG
Organism: Amphipyra berbera; assembly: GCA_910594945.2. Classification (NCBI taxonomy): domain Eukaryota; kingdom Metazoa; phylum Arthropoda; class Insecta; order Lepidoptera; family Noctuidae; genus Amphipyra; species Amphipyra berbera. The sequence continues at coordinate 13,007,073 of OU343128.1, read as the reverse complement.
GTTCTCGGCAAATAATAAACGGATCCTTCCCCATGCGTAGGAGACTTAAAGGACGAGATTACGTTAACAATAATCCCTAAATCCTCCTAATGAAAAGTCATATGACAATGCCATAATCACCACAAGGCTATGAAGAGGAGAGGATCGTGGCTGATAAGCAGCCCTGCGCTTGCCGCATTCAGTCTGAAGATGGATGACCGTTCGTTACACATTGAGTCCCTGGGTGTCCTACGAATACCTATGACCGTCGTTACAAACGTTCGAAGCCCGAAAGTCTGACAACTGGTCTAACTTTAGAACATCGACATTGCACTGTGACTTGGTTGTGGAGGTTTGAGCAGTCGCCCCGTGTATAGTACTGGTATTCAGCCGCATCTGATTAGACTGGAAGCAGACCTCAATACAGTTGGATAAAATGCTAGGAGGTATGTATAACACGCGTTATTTCACGTTGTACCGATAAATAGTAGGTACTCTCATACCGCTGAAATAATCCTGAAATACAACCTTATCAATGAGAGCGTTGCTGTCCATTCTCTAGAAGTAATCCCTTCGTGAACCTTGGTCTCCAGGGTGGAGAAGGTATGGCATATTCTTTGTCGAGAACCACATGAACGCACATATACAAGAGAACAATATAGTCAATAGCCCATCACACTTCAAAGAACATTCTGGTAGGTGGAATACCATCATCATCATCTTCCTGCCCTGGTCCCAAGTTACTTGGGGTCGGCGCAATATGTTTTTCTCTTCCACTCTTCCCTGTCAGCCGTCTCATTATCATTTACTCCCTTATCTTTCATATCCTCCCTCACACAATCCATCCATCTTTTCTTAGGTCTCCCTCTCCCCCTCCATCCATCAACATTCATATTCATCACTCTCTTAGTCACATGTGTTTCATCCCTCCTCAGCACATGCCCATACCAAGACAAACGCTTTCCTTTCAACTTTTCTGTCACTGGTACCACTTTCAAACTTCCTCTAATATACATATTTCAGGTGGAATACCAAATTCTTTTATATCCCATAACGTAAACGTTGACGATGCGACCTAATATCGTTACGGTTTGTTACATGACTTCAATGATAATGAAATGTTATGGGTAGAGAGATTTTAAGACCAATATCTAAAATTGGTTAGCTTATGAGTTTTCATTCTGATAATATGCAAAGGGAAATGCGTGCCTCCATCTTTGGTGCCTACAGTAAGTGAGGAACTTTTGTACAGCATTTTCAGTTCGGCGTTACAACAGTAATAGCCTAACTGGTGTGACCGTCGGTCAGACTGCCAAGTCATAAGTTTCAAGTTCGAACACAAGGCCACCTCTGACTTTTCGGATTCATGTGCGTATTGTATAATTATCACTTGCTTAAAAACAGTGAAGGAAAACATTGTGAGGAAACCGGCATGCCTGAGAGATATTTCTCGACGGCGTGTGAAGCCAAGTCAGAGGTCCATGGGCGGCATAAACTCTGACACCAGGTTAGTTACTAACCCTCCCTAAAATAAGATTTGAGCTCCGCGATGACTGATGCAGATGTGCCGTCAGTTAGGACAGGTCAACGCAAACCTGCTATGGCACATATACATAACAGTAATCGTCAAGATGAATCAACGTACCCGAAGTTATAAAAACAGTGGTCATTCGACGGAGCAGAATATTCTATGTTGAACAGCCGAAGAAGTCTGACTTTTTATATCTGATTAGCTTGCCCTTATTTTCTGATCTTGTGTAAATTATTATATTGTGAACTAGTTTCTGTAACTAACCACTTTCTCAAGTGGTAGAGAAAAATGTTTGTTTCATTTACTTTATTCACCATGCTCCCAATCCTGAAAGACCGATATTAGCTATAACTGTAATGCTAGATTAACCCCTACAAGATTCTGTTGTTTGTCTTTTACATAGATAACATTATATTAACAAATTGAATATTTTACCCTTGCACCCCCAAACCCTTGCCCCCGCTGGGACCTTGTCGTCCTAGATGTCAATTTATCAAACTAAATGACCAAGCGAGCGCCTTAAAAAAATCTATAACCCATTACACAAAAAACAATGACGATGAAGGGGCTATGTTATCAAACCCCTAAAATCCGGTTCCTATATGCAAAATCGAAGCTTACTTTTAACTGAACCACGCTATTGTAGAATACTCTTCACTTGGTAACAGATAAACGGCTCGTAATTTTAACCGATAACGACCGGTAGTATTTAGGAACCGGGAATAATATATCAGTGTTGATACAGAACAGTAAATCATTGTCTGCCTATCCCGTCACCTGTCAGCCGGAGTATCAGGTCCTATCCATCGGTTTGATTGATTGTTGGGGAAATCGCGTGTCATGGGTTCTTATGTGGAACATATGAAGGCGGCTAACGATTTTCCTGGGGAGGGGAGTGGGGGGGTGAAAAAAACAAGGGCACTTGTTTAGATTCATATCTGTTTATTTCAGTTTCATTCTTTCTTCCTTTCTTCTAAATAAACTCACATAAGAGTAACGAATAGAAAAATATGCTTGCGCATCCGCATCGCCGGACGTCGGCACCATCAGCAGATCGTGATCGTGCGGTCTTGGGTTTAATCCCCAGGTCGGGAAAATGTTATATTGGGTTTTTCCGTGTGAAATTCCTCAATAGCAGCCCGGAGTTTGGATTTGTGCCCAGTTGATGGCAATAGGCTTCCCCCCTATTACATGGGACTTAAACATAACGGCGGAATGCTGTTGTTGCTATACACCTCTGCACAACCTTTCGGGGAATACAGGCGTGATGTTATGCATGCATGCCTTCAGCAGGACATTTTAATGAGCATGGCAGACTCATACTACCATCAGTAGTTCTGCCTAGCTTTTCCCCAACATAGTTGGGGTCAAGTTCCAGTCTAACTAGATGCGGCTGGACACCAGTAATATAAAATATCGATCCATACATGAAAATGTATGGAGAAGTATGGGTGCCTTCTAGGGTTTCTTTCCCGGGTTCCCGATCCCGGGAATACCCGGGAAAACTATCGATCTGTTAAAACGGATCCGCTGTGTGAACAGAAAATCAAAATCGCTTACACGCTAGGTATTGTCTCAGAACAAAGCAGGAAGCCGGCCCTATTCTCAGATAAAGGATAACATCTGTCCACCCTAAAAAAGCTCGTAAAACACGGTTTTTTCCTCGAAAAAACATAATTATAACGTTTACAACGTGTTTTTTTCTCGTATTTATTTAGCGAAGTTTGACCGAATAAGGTCAATACCACCCTTACGGTTCTCGAGGGCTCCATAAATTATTCATGGCAAAATATTATCTTAGTATACGAATCTATTACATTATTTGGAGTACGTCGGTTTGTTCGACACGTGTATAACCTCGCAATGTATAGTAGGTACTGATACGTACGTACCTTCTTCTTTTCGTGTGGTTATTGGCTAACCTGGTGTCAGAGTTTATGCCGCCCATGGGCCTCTGACTTGGCTTCACACGCCGTCGAAAAATATCTCTCAGGCATGCCGGTTTCCTCACGATGTTTTCCTTCACCGTTTTTAAGCAAGTGATGATTATACAATACGCACATGAATCAGAAAAGTCAGAGGTGCGTGCCTTGGGTTCGAACTCGAGACCTATGACTTGGCAGTCCGACGGTCACACCACTAGGCTATCACTAAGAGAGCTGTGGTAACCCAACAAAAATATAATTTTAATAAGACATTACGCCAGCCATCTGTTCTGCCTAGCTTTTTCCAACTATGCTGGGGTCAGCTTCCAGTCTAACCAGATGCGACTGAATAGCATTATTTTACACGGAGCGACTGCCATCAGACCTACGCAACCCAGTTACTGGGCAATGCCAATATCCTAAGGTTAGACCAGTTGTCAGACTTTCGGACTTCTGACTTCCCGTAACGACTGTCATAGGTATTCGTATGACACCCGGGACCGGCTGTTAAACGTGCTCTCCGAGGCACGGAGGGGTCTCAATGAGTAACGGACGGTCACCCATCTACAGACTGACCGCGGCTAGCGCAGCTTAACCTCGCAAATCGTCATGAACCACGAGCCCCTAATACGCCAGCCATAATCTTTACATAGTATAAAACAAAGTCGCTGCCGCTGTCTGTACGCTTAGATCTTTTAAACTACGCAACGGATTATAATGCAGTTTTCAGCAATAGATAGAGTGATTCAAGAGGAAGGTTTATATGCCCCACAGTATCTACATTGCACCCGTGCGAAGCCGGGATGGGTCGCTAGTTAATAATCTATACTAATCTATACTTCTATACTAATATTATAAAGAGAAAAGATTTGCGTTTTTGAATTTTTTTGTATTTTTGTTTGTAACGAATAAACTTAAAAACTACTGGACCGATTTCAAAAAATATTTTGTCATTAGAAAGCTACATTATCACTGAATAACATAGGCTACGGGTGGAGCCGTGAGGACACAGCTACTAAAATATAAATTAATTTAGGTGTCCAGGATTATCGACTAAATTTTAGACAAAATATAATTTAATTAGAGTTAGTAGACATTCTCGATAACCCACAGTTCAAAGGCCTTTGTAGGTGTTTATTTAATTTTATGCTAAAAAAATATGTTTTTCATAACAACTCGATTTTATCAAAAAATTGGAACAATTAGGGCCAAGCCACATCTGATGGAAGGTATGCCACCGATCTTCCGCCATACATACATACAATCACGACTGTTTCCCATTGGGGTAGGCAGAGACTATAGATTTCCACCTGCTACGATCCTGACACACCCTTTTCGCTTCATCCACACTCACTAACTTTCTCATGCATGCTGGTTGGTTTAGGGTGCTACCAACCTGGCGTTTTTTGAGGACGTCCGCGATTTGTTCGTGGTACGTTCGCCGAGGTCGGCCCCTTCCAATTGTTCCATCCTCACCAGTGTTCCCAACCTAAAGCCAGGAAGCTATAGTACCAGGGCCGTAAAATTATCGTACCATCAGGATAATGGCTTGAAAAAGTGTTGTCAATTCCCCAAAATCATCCAATTTTTCTCATGTCTGGGACACTATGACCACTATACAGTCGAAGAGTAAGAAGAAAGTCAAAAAAAAGTCCTCTATCACTGTACTAAAATTATCGTACGTTCTGCGTACGATAGTATGGTACTATCGTACATCGTACGTAGCTATGAAATTATCTACTATTATCGTACGGTTGGGAACACTGATCCACACTCGCCTTGTACACTTGTTTCGTTAATCTCCTTTCGTCCATCCTCTCTACATGACCAAACCATTTTAACATACCTTTCTCAACTCTTCTCACTATCTCTTCTTTCACTCTTCCTTCGTTACACATAATTCCATATAAATATCTCATACCGTACACATTTGACTGAAGATGCGTTACTAAAATTCCTGGAGTAAATTACGTGACGGAAGATCTGCGACGGACCTATCTTCCGTCAGATGTGACTTGGCCTTTAGAGAAAATAATAAATCACGTTTATTTAATAATGATAACATTATTATAATTGTAAACTTTAAGTGTAAATTAAATATTGATAAGGCTGATAGCTGGCGCCTAACATGTCTTTATAGTATGTATTTAAATTGTTTACCTACTTATAAAAATGTGGATTCAGACAAAGAATAAGCCCGTGTAGGAACTAGAATACTATCTTAACATAACATAACATCACGCCTTACATTCCCCGAAGGGTTCGGCAGAGGTGTTTTAGTACACCCTCGTTTCGCCAGTTATGTTTAAGTCCCATGTAATAGGGGGCGAGCCTATTGCCATTAACCGGGCACTAATCCAGACTCCAGGCTGCTACTGAGAAATTCCTAATGGAAAACCCAATTACAATTTACCCGACCTGGGGATCGAACCCAGGACCCCATGCTCAGCAGTCGCGCTTGCGACCACTAGACCAACAAGGCAATACTATCTTCTGTATACATAAAAAGAGTGACGCACAGCCTAAGAGCCCGCTCACACAGCGGATCCGTCGGTACTGGATGTGTTGTTCACATCTGTACCGACGGATCAGTTAAACAAATGGCAGCTGCGTCGCATCTGGCAGGCAAGATACAATAAAAATAACGGATCCAGTATTTTTCTGGATTCGAAATACTGTCGTGTATGTGAACTCGCTCATACAACTACAGGCGCCATCACCAAAATAAAAACGGATCCTGTAAACAGTTTCTATGTGATCTAGCTGTAAGCCGAATTAGTCGTAGGTACAACATTTTCACGCCTAAAACAAGAACCAAAAAAATCCAAACATTTTAAACTCGTGATTTATTTCAGCTCACAGAAAATAAAAGCTTGTCAGTAATAAGAGCTGATCAAGCGGATTCACCTCAAAGGATTTACTGGAGCGAGTATCTACGATGTTGGGCTAAAATTTCAAAGGTGTCAGTGAAAGTTTATCACAATTAATTTTGTAAATATACGGGTATCCGGTTGAGGCGGGCGCGTTGTAGACACTTCAGATCCGGGAGATATTTTCTACACATTCTTATTAAAAACAACTGCCTCGTCGGTCTAGTGGTGGCAAGCGCGACTGCTGATCTAGAGGTCTTGGGTTCGATCCTTAGCTCGGGCAAAGTTTTATTGGGTTTTTCTATTTGCCTCAGTAGCGGCCCGGAGTTTGTTTTTATTTTTTTTAGAAAAAAGTTGCCCTGCCCTTGGATTTCTCCTGTATCGTGGGTGCGTTTACAGACACAAATCTTCACACGCACAAACACCCAGACCCGGAACAAATGTCTGTAGGCCATACAAATATTTGTTCCGTGCGGGAATCGAACCCACGACCCGCAGCGCAGAAGCCAATCGCTTAGCCACTGCACCAAACGTGTCGTCGAATTTGTGCCCGGTTGATGGCAATAGACTCGCCCCCTATTATATGGGACTTAAACATGACGGCAAAATGAGGGTGTTACTATACACCTCTGCCCAACCCTTCAGGGCAATACAGGCGTAATGTTATGTTATCAAATTCACAATTTTCGACTAGTGATTTTTACTAATACTATCATCGAGATTTCATTTATATAACGCACATTAAATCTGTTTTTTTAAACAGTTGACAGAACTACTTGTAGGTACATTGCCCACAGCTTCGTTTTTAGTAAATTCTATACTTACACAGGGTAAAAACGAAATCATGTAATTCCTTCAAACCTCGTGATGTACTGCTGACACAGAGACTAACCCTGCACGGGATACGTGTAGATTCAATAAAAAAAATTACAAGAAGAAAACATGTGTTCTTAACGTGTGTCATTTTAGCGCCCCTAGTTAAATGAACGCGCGGCGAGCGATAACGGCGCAATTCGCTCTGGGCGTTAAAATGCCACACGTTAAGAACACATGTTTACTTCTTATAATTATTTTTTTATTGAATCCAAAAGTATCCCGTGCAGGGTTAATACCGGGTGTAAAAATACCCTTAACGACGCCGAGAGCCACGTATTCTTCCCATCATTACGAATTTTTTTTGGTATCAGGCTATACCTGGGAACCGACTGGATAAGGAGATATTGAAGGTCAAAGTCACCATATTTTTGTACGTTTTTCACGAAAACTAAGTTTAAATGTTATTAGTAAACATTCTTCTATACAAACATTATCAACATTTTTGAAATGTAGGCACAGTTTGCTCTGCGCGCTCTTCTATTGCGCTCTACAATTAAAAGCTCTTTATTAATATCAAAAAATAAAAATCGTTTCCCAGTTATTATTTTTGCTGCATGTTACTCAGTTTTATGTAGGTACAGTATGCATAGACTTCGGCTTCGTTAAGACTATTTTTACACCACAGTATATGTCAGCAGTACATCATGAGGTTTGAAGGAATTATATGATTTCGTTTACACCCTGTATGTATTGTTCAAAGCTTGTCTCGTACCTGGCTAAACTTCTCTCCCCTGCATCTCCACAAATTGAATGTAACTTTGATCAACTCACGTTGATCGTGATTGACTAAAGCCGCGTTTAACTTACTTTGTAAAGATAAAAACTTCAGGAACGAGATATGAGAATGAATTGTTGCTACTCGATGATTAAAATGAGGTTAAATTTCAGTTAGTTCTCCTGAAGTGTGAAAAGATCGGCTATGGTATACGATGGAATCGTGTAGAGATGATATAATTTTATCGTTACTACAGACAATATATATATACAAGGTTAGTCGGAAAGGGGGTACTAAGCCACGGGCCACTTAAAGTGTCACTGATGCCTATTTTAAAGCAAGTGTTAAAATTTCAAAATTCGATAATTTTTATTTGCATGCAAGAAGATTTTTATTTTAGATTTTTCAAAAAAATATCATACCTGGTTTAGCATGAATGCAGAATATTAAGTTTTTAATTCGTGACCCCAAATATGACCTAAATTGAAAACACAGCTGATCATAGCTATGGACGGATAGATTTTTTTAGCATATTTTTTACGAAATCTTTGAAAGCTATTTCTCTTAAACTATCGAGTTTTGGGGAAAGTTGTAGAACAAAAGTAATCCCTTATTATGGTTACTTTAACACCCTTTCGTCTTTAAAGTTTTTTTTTTTAAAGTGGACGTAGGTACTATTTTATGCGGGTATCATACGAATACCTATCATCGCTGCGCCTGCAAAATCCGCTGCTTTTTTTGAAAATCGGTCTTTGATGCTATTTTATAATAGTTCTCAAGCCACGTGCACCTGTAAAATCTGTTTTCTAATAATTTATTTGGTTAAGGAGATAGCAAAATAAATTATTAAAAAACAGATTTTACAGGTGCACGTGTTGCTTGAGAACTATTATAAAATAGCATCAAAGAAAGATTTATAAAAAAAAAACAGCGGATTTGCAAGCGCAGAGATGCTATTTTCTCTTCAATGTGGCACTTTTTGAACCAAATCTCTTCAGAAATCGAAAAAAATCCAAGGTTAAGTCCAATAACGAAAAAGAAGAACCTTCAAACCAAAAGTGTAAATGACACTTTTTGTTTCTGAGCTCCTCATTTATAATATTAAGGAATCCTTTCAGTGTCACCTATACATAATCTTGTACCCACCTCAAACTGCTAATTCAAGCAAAACACGAGTAGTTAGAGCTGCTATTATTCACATAACTTATAGAGCTAAAGGAAATGGTTTAATATACACTGAACTGCAATAAACAATGACGGATGGTTAGACCCGACAAGACCATTATAAATCCTGTGTTGAATAACTAGCTTATAACTTAGGACAATAAGGGGCGTGCCCGGCCAAGAATAGGCTAGCCCAGGTGTCGGCAACCTGCGGCTCTTTCGATGTAAGTTTGCGGCTCTCCAGTTCCATACGCAAAAATTAATTATTTTACTATCAAAACCCTTAAAATCGAGCAATCGATCCATAATTGAGTACTGTAATACCTATAGTATGATTTTTTATTTTTATTTTTTTCGTTGGAAATTCCTCATGGATGTGGGATCGCCGGGGGAAGGCGAGGGGCTTTGCCGGACTCTTACCGGCTAAAAACCAACGGTGTCCCTCTTTCTGACTTAAGGCCGGGGTCACGGGATTCGCTATTGCATGCACCGCAACCCCGGCAGGACCTATAGTATGACTGAGATATAATAAGTATGTATATCTATGTATATGTATAGTATGTATATTGGATTAACTATTTTATTATTCTAACTAAAATATGTTTTGTGCTAAAAATATTTGTATGTTTTTATGTGAATAAATATGATTTCGTATTTAAAGTCGTTTATTTTAAATAAATAATCAAACATATAGGTACAACATGTAACGTAATTAACGCACACCCTCAAGCACCCCAATTAGAATATTATGTTATAATCATAATACATACACTGAAATTTTAGTTTAACATGTATATGCATTGTTATTTATTAAATTAACGTTCTTGAAAATCTTGAAATAAGGTTTATTTTTCATTATTTTGTATTGAATGACGGAATTTATATCAATACATATGAAAATGCACTTTTAAAGGTCTTTTTGCCTGGATTTACGGTTCATTTCAGTTTGTTTTGACTGTACAGGGGTAATGTGACTAATTTCCGTAGTTTTAATTATTTTTGGGATAAAAAATTACCTATATTAAAAATGATAGAAATCGATTCAGTAAACGATTCTGAACAAACTACTTTCAGGATGTGCGTTAACTATGTTACATATTGTATAAGCAAATACTATAATATTGAAAGGATTTTTTTAGTAGCTCTTTAAAAATTGAAATTTTGTAAATTGCAACTTTTGGTACTTCCAAGGTTGCCGATCCCTGGGCTAGCCCGTGTGTCCCTGTAGGAGGTATGAAAGAGATTATTTTTGATGAATGGGCAGTAACATCTACCTGTGTACCGATAGCATCTTAGAGGCTGAACTGACAAACATGTTTGTCAAATGGAGGAAAAACAACAGGAGTAGTAGTGGTGGAACGTTTGGCTTTTATGTGTTGCGGGTTTGATTTCCACGGCACAGATATTTGTATTAACGGCGAAATGAGGGTGTTATTATACACCTCTGCCTAACCCTTGGTGAATACAGGCGTGATGTTATGTTTACCTATACTAATATTATAAAGCTGTAGAGTTTGTTTGTTTGAACGCGTTAATCTCAAGAACTACTACTTGGAATTGAAAAAATATTTTTGTGTTGGATAGTCCATTTATCAAGGAAGGTTATAGGCTATATACCATCACGCTATGACCAATAGGAGCGGAGCATAAATGAAAAATGTTGCAAAAACGGGAAAATTGTCCACCCGTGCGAAGCCGGGACGGGCCGCTAGTGTTTAGATATTTGTATGACATGACAGTTGGTATAAGATTCGTGTCTGTAAACTCACCCATGATATAGGAGGAATTCTATAAAAGAGTGGAGCAAGGATTTTAATTTTAGTTTTGGACTAAATTAATTTCGTCTATTACCTTGTTGGTTTAGTGGTCGCAAGTGCGACTGCTAATCGTGAGGTCCTGGGTTCGATCCCCAGGTCACGCAAAGTGTTATTGGGTTTTCCCTGAGTATTTCCTCGGTAGCAGCCAATAGTTTGAATTTGTGCCCGATTGATGGCAATAGGCTTGCTTATTACATGAGACTTAAATGACGACACGTTTGGTGCAGTGGCTAAGCGATTGGCTTCTGCGCTGCGGGTCGTGGGTTCGATTCCTGCACGGAACAAATATTTGTATGGCCTACAGATACTTGTTCCGGGTCTGGGTGTTTGTGCATGTGAAGATTTGTGTCTGTAAACGCACCCACGATACAGGAGAAATCCTAGTGTGGGGCAACGTTTTTTTAAAAAAAAAAAAAAACATAACGGCGAAATGAGGGTATTACTATACACCTCTGCCCAACCCTTTGGGGAATATCGGCGTTCATATCGTAAACATGTAAGGGACTATTTCTAACAAAAACACGGTCGGAGGAGACACAGATGTACGCATCTTTCCCACTCCATCCCACTCCTGATATTTACAAGGATGTCAAAGCCTTATAAATGATCAAAAGATGGAATGTTCTGGAATTGTGTAAATAAAAATACAATACAACTTAATAAAAGGGCCTACGCGCATCCTACATAACCTTTTGATTATAGCATTATTTAATTTATGTGTCAAAAAGAATATTTAATTATATGTATTTGCAAAATATAGCACATTGAACTCTTTTATTGGTCCAAGTAATGCTCTCTCATGCTCGGTTGAGCGAGAGGATTCGATTTCCAGGTCGGGGAAATTAAGGTTTGATGTGTCGATCAAAATACAGCTACCTACATGACGATTTTCAATGTTGTTTCTAAGGTTTGCGACACATCAGCAATTCTCTTGGTTTTGTAGGTGTATTTATTTTATTTTATTTTAGCCATGATCATCCCACTGCAGAGCAAAGGCCTCCCTACCCTCCTTCCACTTCTCTCGGTTTAAGGTTATCTGCGGCCAGTCCTTCCAATAAGTGTCTAGTTCGTCCCGCCATCTCCTTCTGGGCCTGCCGCGACGTCGTCTGATGTTGTGTGGGATCCACTCAGTGACAAGTTTTGCCCACAGCTCGTCCGACATGCGGCAGACGTGACCACCCCAGTTCCATTTTAACCTTGCGGCTTTCTGACCAACATCGGCGATCTGAGTTTTGGAGCGCAGTACACTATTCCTTATACGGTCTGATAACCGGAATCCTAAGATACTGCGCTCCATGGCTCGCTGGCAAACCCCGAGTGCGGACTTCTGATGTTTTGTCAAAGACCAAGTCTGAGCACCGTAGGTGAGGATAGGCAGTATACATACGTTCATGAGCTTAATTTGTAGGTGTATACAGGGTGTAAAAGAAATCATGTAATTCCTTCAAACCTCGTAATGTACTGCTGACATGGATTAACCCTGAACGGGATAAATATGGATTCAATAAAAAAAATTACAAGAAGTAAACATTTCTTAACGAGAGTCATTTTAGCGCCCCGAGTTAAATAACCGCGCGGCGAGCGATAGCCGCGCAATTCGCTCGGGGCGCTAAAATGTCTCACATAAGTTTTACACCCTACTGGCTGTACTATCTGCGTGTCATATCTTGATATCGCGATGCAGAATTCTGTGACGTCGCATTTGAGAGTTGTCATTATTGTCGCTGTAGTCTGTTATACAATCGTAATGCTGTGTAGTTCACATGCAGCGTGGTAGATGTCGCCAGAGTCTCTTGTATTTAATCCCCTAGAATATCCTATAAAAGTGAAATTCTTACAAAAGTAACAGTGATTGGGACAATATAATTAAACGTAACGATCTAATCGGGTCGTGTGGTCGGGTTGGATTCTAGGCGACATCTGTCAGATCCCTGGGGAGGTAGCTACCTGATAGGGTTGGTATATGACTGGAGATTTTATTACATGTCGCATGTACTCCTTGGGTAGGCAGAAGGTAGGTGCAGATGTATAGTTTGAGTTTGTAAGATCTCAAGTAGGTATTTTTTTAAAGGTAAAGTCTGCTTAATTGTCTGCAATAAGATTGACAAGCATATCATTTTGGGACCCAGTGCATATTATCAGTAAACACATTGGATCACCCGCGCGACGGCCTAACGAGTATTCCCAAGGAGGCTTGATGTCAGGCAGGCGGCCGGTCATAAAACAATAAGCCAAAACCTCTAACAACATGGATTTATGAAATACATGTTGTGCCGACCCCACCTAGAGTGGGATAAGGGAAGGAAAAAGAAGAAGAAGAGGTATAGTTAGTTGGATAACAAGCCGACGCGACCACCCACCTGATGATATGTAGTTACCGCCGCTTATATACCGCCTACAACCTCATGACGATTGACGATGCTCAGCCAACCCCAAAAACCAACTGACGACACGTTTGGTGCAGTGGCTGGGCGATTCGCTGTATGGCTGAATGGTGTATAGTAACACCGTCAATCCGCCGTTACGTTTAAGTCCCATGTAATAGGGGGCGAACCTATTGCCATCAACCGGGCACAAATCCAAACTCCGGGCTGCTACTGAGGAATTCCACACGTAAAAACCCAATAACACTGCCCAACCCGGGTATCGAACCCATCAGGACCTCACGATTAGCAGTCGCGCTTGCCACCACTGGACCAACGAGATAGTTGAGAATATAACTTTAATCAAATAACTCAACTCACTACTAAAATAACCTTCAGAACAATATTATAGTTCTAGGAATCTAGATTAGTTACCTACCCTCGATTTGTCTATTTACCCTTGGTAATAGTGTATTTAAATAATTTCGTTCTGTAGTTAGATAGTTGCCAGCTTCAATATTACAAATGTCTGTATAATCTGATTTATTGTTACATAATCTGGAGTTCTATGAGGATTTACGACATCGGTTTTTCGTTGATACGTTCCAAATTGTAAAAGCGGCTACATTATATTAACGATAGCGAAATGAGATATTGCCATTTAATCATATTTTTCACAATATTATTTAGTGATTTTAGGCTTATTATAATTTTCTTGCGTGATAGTGTTTCCCTACCCATCCCATTTGTCCCACCCGCTGAAAATCTCCCACCTGGACATGAGTTGCCTTAGCTAACCTGGAAGTCTTTAAACAGACTCCGGACCCAGGTTGGTCGAAGCAAAGAAAACCTGCTCAAGTGGATTCATAGATAATTCCAGCTTGGAGTATAAATGTGGTGCTGTTCCACAAACGATGGGTCACCTGACATCATGCCCTGCGTGCCCTGATACCTGCACGTTACAGGAACTAATGGACGCTACTGATAACGCTAAACTCTTAGCTAAGTTCTGGGCCGACTCGATTTAGATTGCCATCGACACGCTAAGAAGAAGATCATTTTCTAGACACTCATTTTTATTCTGAGTTATTATAATTAGGGACTGAAAGCGTAACGGTATGAGGTTATGATAACTTTATAATATAACGATATCGTTTTCTTATAAAGGTTAGGCCATACCTCTATACCCGTCGCCCGACCAGTAACAGGCCCGGGAGGATGGCGCGCCGTGTTCCGCGCGCGCCTCACAGAAGGAAGTGGGGCAGAGGAAAAATTTCCTCACCACTGGAGAGGTCCACCAGAAGGAGCTGGTGGACCAAGACCTGTCGGGGTTGCGGTGCATGCAATAGCGAATCCCGTGACCCCGGCCTTAGGTCAGAAGGAGGGACACCGTTGGTTTTTAGCCGGTAAGATTCTGGCAGACCCCCTTCCCCGGGCGAGGGACATCCATGAGAATTATCCAACAATAAAAAAATACATAGGCCGTACCTCTATTTGATCTTTTTATGATATCGGTACCGAAAAACATCGAATGATGAAATAATCATACTAATGCAACATTAATGCTATCTGGGGCCTCATAAAAAGGTCAGGGTGGCGAGGCGGTTTATCAAAAAAATACCTTATTTATAGAGGTTTAGGTACCATTACCGAAATATACCGTTTCGCATTGTCAGATTTCGGTACCGAAATATTATTTAAGTAGGTATCGTAATATTCCGGTAACCAAAATTTAGGAGTATGACGTCACACAGTATTTTAGTGGTATCTTAATTTTCGGGTTATTCAATCCCTGGTTATATACAAGATTAGTTGCAAAGGCGGTACTAAGTCGCGGGCCACCTAAAGTATCACTGATGAATATTTTAAAGCAAGTGTTAAAATTTCAAAATTCGATAATTTTTATTTGCATGCAAAAAGATTTTTATTCTAGTTTTTTCAAAAAAAATCATACCTACTTTAGTTACGAATTCAGAAAATTAAGTTTCTAATCCGTGACCCCAAAGATGACCTAAATTGTAAAAACAGCTGATCGTAGCTATGGACAGATAGATTTTAGCATATTTTTTACGAAATCTTTGAAAGCTATTTCTCTTAAACTATCGAGTTTTGGGGAAAGTTGTAGAACAAAAGTTATCCTTTATTATGGGTACTTTAACACCCTTTCGGCTTAGTACCCCCTTTCCGACTAACCTTGTATAATACAGCAGATTTTAAAATATTTATTTATTTTTACAACACAGCTAAAATTACAGGTTGCCGCAAATCGGTAGCGTGGCCATAAACAATACTTATTACGCTATCTATAGCATAACTCATGCAAAGTAATTTTTGTGAACTCATTCAGAGAACAGCAGAATATCATCTCATTCAGAATATCGCTGCGACATAGCAACTCACGCGGGCCAACCGACGCCCGCGCCCGCTCTAAACCCGAGTCTGGTGTAGGTACCATTGGCTCTAGTTACTCCCTCACAATTTTCCCTCCCAATAAACATGACTAGTAGTTCTGCCTATCCTAAATAAATAACTAAGCTCGTCTCTCAAAACAGAGGCTTCCAACAATAATGAACTTTGACAGATTATTCATGAAGTCGGTAACTGTTCGACTGAGCATAACTTAATAACTAATTTGAGATTTGTTTGGGGATCTATGAAGATGATTGTTATTTTCTATATGCCCAAGACCTCGTCTGCGTGGAAGTCGGATGGGTTTTAGTTTTTTTGTGAGGAATCCTAATTCGTTTTCTTTTTTAACCGACTTCCAAAAAAGGAGGAGGTTCTCAATTCGTCTGTATGTTTTTTTTTTAATGTTTGTTACCTCATAACTCCGCCATTTATAAACTGATTTAGATTTTTTTTTTTATTTGAAAGGATATACTTCCAGATTGGTCCCATTTAAATTTGGCGAAGACCTGATGAAGAACTTCGGAGATAGACAATAGAACTCCTCAATGACGAACAGTACGCATAATGTGATGATGTGATTATGTTACGAGCAGCGTCTTTAGTAGGTCCAACCATATTTTAATTAAGGCCACTAAAACGAAAAAAATAAAAAACATTTTAACAAAAATAAAACCGACTTCAAAAAAACGATGAAAAGAATAAAATAATTACCATATTATAAAATTAACAGTTTCAGAAGTCGGTGCCTTCAATTTAGTTCAGCGTGGATTAGCACCGACTTCTAAAACTGTTAATTTTATAATATTGTAATTATTTTATTCTTTTCATCGTTTTTTTGAAGTCGGTTTTATTTTTGTTATCCTAAAATAAAAGTAGTCTAAGTTACTCCTTATAACATCAGCTATTTGCCAGTGAAAGGCTTGTCAAAATCGGTCCAGCTGTTTCGGAGATTTTTCGGAACAAATAGACAGAAAGACAGTTTTTTTTTGTTGTATGTACCGTATACACTTGTACGGGTTGTAAACAAAATCATGTAATTCCTTCAAACCTCGTAATGTACTGCTGACATAGGTTAAACCTGCACTGGATACTATTGGATTCAATAAAAAACAAATTACAAAAAGTAAACATGTGTTCTTAACGTGAGGCATTTTAGCGCCCAGAACGAATTACGCGGCTATCGCTCGCCGCGCCCTCATTAAACTCGGGGCGTTAAAATGCCTCACGTTACGAACATAATTGTTTATTTCCTGTATGTCTTTTTTTATTGATTCCAAATGTATCCCGTGCAGGGATAATCTATCTCAGCAGTACATTGGTTTGAAGGAATTACATAATTTCGTTTATACCCTGTATATACTTTCATAATTATGCTTTTAGTAAAAAGATGAAATTTTGATATTACAAACAGACACTTAAGTTTTATTTATTTGTATAGATGTTAATCTAGATATTATCATGAGTCTAATCTTTTCCGTACGGATCATAATTGGATTATCACTTGCGTTAACGGTGAAGGAAAACATCGTGAGGATACCTGCACACCTGAGAGGACTCCATAAAGTTCTCAATGATGTATTGTCTACTAACCCGCACCAGTCCAGCGTGATGGACTAAGGCCGGACTATTCAGAGAAGAGGCCTGTGCCCAGCAGTGGGATAGTTTTTTTTTTCTCTTGGGCTGTTTGTTGATGGTCCTCGCGGACCGTTTCTACGTAACAGGGCAGTTATTGGCGAGACCTGAAGGGTCTCCAACCAATACCTAGCAGTGGGATGAGCTGATTATTTATGTACAAGACTATAGATACCAACTTGTATAGAAAGCGTGAAGATAAACAACAAAGTAAGTAAATAAGGCAATTGCCTACCCGTGCGAGTTAAGTAAATGTTTGTAGATAATAGCTATGTCCTGAAATGTATGGAGGGCGTTTACACTTCGTTGTTTTTTTACTATAGAGCGTAATGTATTGAGTTTATCCCTACCCTGGGGTAATGTTGCTGATAATTGTTGAATCATGGCTTTTAGGATAACGTCTAGGCCACTTTTTTTATGTTAGTCTATACTGTCTTACTGCTGGCCAAAAGCCGCCCCCAAGTTCATCCAGATATTCTTTACCTGTGGCCTCAAACCAGCCCTCGTAGTACTCGTCCAGGCTATCTCACCACCTCGACAGCAGTGACAGTCTAGCGGTGTGACCGTAAGACTACCAAGTCATAGGTCTCGAATTCGAACCCAAGGCACGCACCTCTGACTTTTCGGATTCATGTGCATATCGTATTAATTATCACTTGCTTAAAAAACGGTAAAGGAAAACATCGTGAGAAAACCGGCATGCCTGAGAGATATATCTCGACGGCATGTGAAGCTGTCAGAGGCTTATGGGCGACATAAGCTCTGACATCATGTTAGTCACTAACCACATGAAAAGAAGAAGAAGAAGTAGGGATTACAGTTGCCACCAGCTTAAAGCGCCAAACCCACTTGCAAGTTCTATTGCACAAGTCGACTTCTGCAAGTTTTACAAACCAAGCAAGCACTTGCGTACAGCAAATTGAGCAGTAAGTCTTGCAAGTGCATTTGTTACTTTATTATTTCTGATGAAGTTAAGCTACTTACAAGCAAACTTCAAGTGAACTGGATAGCCGAGCACCAGCCCTGCATGGTGCCTCACGCTGCACTGGTACACACCCTCGCTGCTGCCATCCTTCTTCCTTGATACTTCGAGGGTGCCATTGCTTAGTACCCTGAAACAAACAATCCTAGGTGAAGCAGTGTTTGAGAGGATTTTCCTTACTTGTCAACACTTTGCCATGGAATAATAAATAGTACTACTCTTGGTTTTGTAGGTGTACAGAATGAATAAAGTGTGGCGGCATCTACCACGTCACATGCGAACTACGCAGCACGATGAATGTCTAGCAGACTACAGCGACAACAATGACAGCTGTCAAATGAAACGTCACAAATCCTGCATCGCGATATCAAGATTTGACACGCAGATAGTATTGAATTGAATTGAATTAATGACGATTTATTCACTTAAAAATTTCTTAGAGCTAAGTACATTGCCCCACAAAACTGCTTACGCAGTTTAACTGTGAGATCGTTGAGTCTCTCATACATAGTAAAACATAATTAGGTACATCTATAACCTATATACTTGCAACTTAAAACCTCGTAAATAAAATTTTCTTCAAAAGCGCTTTATTTGTTGTTTAGATTGATAAACTCATCATACACGTACTAGTTCAACAATCTTTCAATTCAAATACTTCTAAGCTATCTATGACGTACGATGACAAAGTTGTATTAACATTTGATCGGCCATTTTTTTTTTTGCAGAAGTCAGTTATTTATATCACTTTTATTTTTTTTATTTTACGTGGTTTTCACTGCCGACCGACGATATACATGTTCCCAACATGAACCGTTGGGCAATAGTCCGCCAGGCATAAGACCCGCCTGGTTGGGGGATCCTCCCTTTTCGTTGGAGGAACACACTCGATCCTCCACAAAGTGACTTTCGCTCTCTGAAGTGAGGAACAGGACGTCCCTAAAGCCTGGTTTCAGATCGTCAAAGTTTTTTTACGAATACTGTATTAAGCGGCGGTAATCTTTCCATCAGGTGGAAAGTAGGATTGTTTGCTATTAAATAAAACCTTAATTTTTCCTTGACTTGGTCGCGTTTTGGCTAGTCTCACCTGATGGTAAACGCAGACCTACAGGGTCTAAGATAGAGCACACGAATCCAAGAAACAGAAACATAGAGGGATTCCTCTATACCCCTCTGGCTCTCACATACGCACGACGAAACACAGTAAACTGCTTGGCGCCGGACTTTAATGTTCAGGTGGTAGCTAGCCAGGCGGACCGTATAGATCCTACCACCAAGCGTGCTGGGTTTTGTTGAATTTTACAACACGCGTTTATTCCCATCGTGTGGTGAGGAAGTTTTATATTCTAACCCATCCCCACATGGAAATACTTGACAAGCATTTTTGATCGTCTAGGGAGCTTATTATGTAATAATCACTCAAAACTCACCGCTTCAACTCCTCTTCTCCTTTTCGCCACACGTAAGGCTTCGGTCGCGGCTTGTCATCAGCTTCAAGGGGGGGTGGGGGGCGCCTGGCCGGGATCCGGTCCGCATCCGGTACCACGCACGGCACCGACGCGCGCGGTGACGACCACCACGTTATCGGGACATCTGGTGAAGAAAAGTCAATTGAGAAGGTGAATCGTGGAATTGGCCAAAATGAAGTTGTACCGTTGTACCACCTTCTTCATAATATAAAGTATGGTAGACTTGCAGTTCATAAGAAGGGCTTAAAGAAGATTGCTAAGCGAACATACATTATTCTACTAAGAGCCAACAGTAACGAACACCCTTGAGAATTGTTTAAAAGTGAATAGTAATTTCATTTAAGTCACAAAATTAAACATTGATAATGGATAACATTTAATAGCATTTGACTGCATTGTTGGTTTAGTGGTCGCAAGTGCGACTGCTGAGAATGGGGTCCTGGGTGCGATCCCCAGGTCGGGCAAAGTGTTATTGGGTTTTTCTATTAAGAATTCCTCAGTAGCAGTCCGGAGTCTGGATTTGTGCCCGGTTAATGGCAATTGGCTCGCCCCTATTACATGGGACTTACACATAACTGGTGAAACGAAGTTGTACTAAAAATACCTCTGACGCTCTCTTCGGGGAATAAAAGGCGTGATGTTATGTTATTTAATAGCAAAAGTTACTCCAACATGGAAACTCGTAACAAATAGAAGAAACATTTTCCCAGAAAATACACGGTAACAAAAAATAACCCCAAAACTCAATACCCCTCCGTAACATTATAGGAAAAAAACATTTTTTCATAAAAAGCGGTTAAAATAACAGTAATTTATCGTTCCCTCTAAAATTATACTACAATAACGTTTTCAACAATTCCGAGATTTTTCTGTTATGATAACATATATAAAAAAACTAAAATAAATCTCGGCATCAATATCACAGAATTTTTGTGGTTTCGGTAAAACAAAATGTAAGAGAAAATAACAATATTATGTACACACAACACCCTTGTATTCCATGAAAACAAACGCAATTGAGAGACCTCCAACAAAAGTTCTTGATGATGTCATTGTATGTAGTCCACCAAACTAAATCGCACCAGGCCTGTTTGGTGGATTAAAGCATAAACCCTTCTCATTCTAAGAAGAAGCCCGTACCCATTAGTGTGACGGTTATAGACTGATAATGTTGTTTTGCTTACACTCACATTTCCACGATGACTGTATTCAGTGCCGTGTAAGGGGCGAGCCTATTACCATTTATTGGGGCAAAATTTCATACTTCGGGCTCTGACCGAGAACATTTTCTAACTGATAACTCCCAATAACACCGTCCAGATCATATCCAAGACATAACAGTTTAGTTATAGAGTAGATATAACTAAACTGATTTTAACTTAATATAGAACGTACATCGACGAAAAAAATATTAAAGAAAAACAAACCTTGGTTCGATGTTTTGATTCCTCTGCGAACGGCGAACTTATATAAATTAAATTTGTAACTTACCAATGTGATCGTAGAAGCAGAATTATTTGTTGAAACTCAATTTCTGGCGGCGTAGTCAAAA
This sequence comes from Amphipyra berbera, assembly GCA_910594945.2. Lineage (NCBI taxonomy): Eukaryota > Metazoa > Arthropoda > Insecta > Lepidoptera > Noctuidae > Amphipyra > Amphipyra berbera. The sequence continues at coordinate 12,985,789 of OU343128.1, read as the reverse complement.
GAGATAAATGATTTGGAAAAGGATATAAAAATAAAACTACACTTCACATGTGAACTTGCATACAAAAAACAACAAATACCTATATGAAGAATTTATGAATGTCTTCATATATAATATGATTTTACACGACATCCACAGGGAGATAAATGAATTATCTTCAGTGGAAACTTCGAATTTGCGTTCGTAAAAAAAGAGAATTCAAAATGTGTTCAGCTTAAACTAACAGAATCTAAGATTCTTTGTCTAAAAACATTATTTACCAACACTTTAACAGAGCCTGATTCAACAATTTCTTTCCAACAAAACTTTTAAGATTCATTTAGAAACTTCATTATTAAGAAAATTTACAAATACAAACATTAAGCGGATATTAAATAAACTTATTAAACCATAGTTTGTAGTGAGTAACAAAATGGCAACGTTTGCCAAAACAAAATGAATAAGAAACTAATAGTAAAAAGGGCGAACCACACAAACAGAGAGGAAATTGGTTTGGAATTAGTTTTATAACTTAATATAAGTTTATGGTAAACGGTTTGTAATTAAGTAAAAATATTTCTGAAACCTGATTTAAATATGATTAACGTTAATAAGATAGTCAGAGATCTTAGATGTGCTTAGATATTAGTAGCCTTACTAGATATAAGTAATTCCTAGTTTTTGATGAATAAGCAGAATCACCATATGAATGAGCAAGATTATCGACTAATCGCCAATAACAAAAGAAAGTATTTTAGAGCAAGAATTGATCAGTAAGTGACAAGAAATATAAAGGAAGATTTGCAATAGCAAAAGTCTCCCAAGACACTCTTCTCAAAGCCGTTAGGTACATAAAATATGTTGGATCCGGCTCAACTAATCCATTCTAACCAGATGCGACTGAATCTGTATAATTAACGAAGCCATTGTCACCAATACCACCAGATCTCCATATAGTATTTCTAATTGAGACCTAGACAGTACTTAACTATTTTCCGAATCGTACGACATAAAACAATAAACGCGAATCCCCAATCAAAAAGGTATTCAGACAAAATTTACAAATGTAACATGAATTTAACCCAAATTCGGTCAAAAAGTACCCGTTCTCGTTACGGTAATGAGTTTTGGTCCAAAAGGAAATTGGGCATTTAGCCCCTAAGCCTATTTGCAAAGAGCTTTCTTTAAATTCTTTCTGCCCACACAATGTTTGAATACGGCATCTGAATTACTTGACAATCCATTAATGTTTATAATGAGTGGAAGAAAAGCATTAGGTAAAGTTGGAAGCTGTTGGAAAGGGTAACGTGAAAGGTGGAGTGATTTTCATTTTTGATGTTTGTGAAATAATGACTGATAGAGATGATTTGAAGAAAAATACATAATTATTACATGATTGCGCTGAACTAAGTCAAATGGAATTAGTGGTGGAGGATGATTATTTTGGTCGAGATAATGATAAAAAAAATTAGACCACCGATTAGTTAGCAATTATTAGTGCAAAGTCTAGATGTTTGTGTATGAGAGTTTCATATAATGTGTTATTTGTATCTATGATACACGGAGATTCTAGTCTGTATACTAAAACGATATTTAAGGCTAGATTTGAGTAGAGATTTCATTTTACATCTACTGAAATCTAATCTTAAATCGAGATTCATGACAGCATCGATTTAGAGCATGGGCCTTAGTGAGCAACAATAATATTGATTTCATGTTATCTCAGTTCAAAATAAAGCTAACTTCAAATCAAATCAATGGTGGGAAATGAATTCCAATGGTTCTCACACACTGTTACCACCACTGGAAAACAAATTTAGCAAAATTGTAACACTTCTCAAAACACACAAAATTACAATAAAACCGTGTTTTGTAAGCTATACGACGTCAGATTCAGGTGTTATGTATTCAGTAGGTGGCAAGGGAGTACAATAAAAAGGTTCTTTGAATGCGTGGGTACATATTGGTATACAGTTTTCAGAACTGGCGCTTGTAAATGAATATGTACATTGTGGCCACCATCTGGGTCAATATTATCATTTCGTTCCGAGGTAGAAATAAGAGATTTGTCATGTGCGTACTTTTGTAGTATGGCGACTGCCATCAGACCTCCGCAACCTAGTTACTGGGCAATGTTAACATCCTAAATTAGACCGGATGTCAGGCTTGCGGGCATCCGACTACCCGTAACGACTGTAATAGGTATTTGTCGAACACACGGGACTGGCAGTTTAACGTTATCTTTGAGGTACGGAGTCTAGCACCCATATATACCATACTCGACTCGACACCACCTCGATTCAGCCTTTCTCACTACCATCTACCATAAACGTCCTTGACTCGAAATTTTTCCTCCGTCGAATTAAGGAATCATCTGTCAAACTCAAGGTACCTACCTCGGAACCTACCTTAAGGAAGGAAGTGTCAAAGTTCGTAAGTAACAAAAATGAATTTTGAAGACTTTATCGTATATGCTTACGATAATCCTTACAACTATTTATCGCGGCGTTATTTGCGCGATGCAGATAATTAAAATTATGACGTAATGACTCCACTCTACCTCGACTCATTTGAGGACCCCTCAGTCGAGGAACCTCAAAGTTCACTCGAAATTGTGACTAAGAATACAATTTTGAAGGTGTTTTCGAAGCCGTCCTGAGTCGAGTATGAGTCGAGTAAGTTTTGGAGGAACGTTTTAGAATATGAGTGCAGATGTGTAACGAAAGGTCACGCATTCACGGGCTGACTCCGGCAAGTCCAAAGATCGTACGATCCGCACAGTTCATAATTACCAAATAAGCAAGAAGGAAATCGATAATACTATTACGAACACAGTTCCTAGTATGAACGAATTTCTCAGTAAACAAAATTCTGGAATTCTGTCAGAAGCTATTAGAAATTCTCAGAATCAGACCTCTTAGGATTTCTACGGAGACCTAAATAGCTAAGTTTGTGCTACAAATCTAAACTTGTGTATTTGAAAGGTTTTTTGTAATTTATTTTCCAAATCGAGGCTAAAATACAGAGAAATTAAGTTTAAAAACTCACAAAACTCCTGTTAGTTACTAATTTTCTTTTTAAAACTGCCTCGTTGCTCTAATGGTGGCAAGCGCGACTGCTGATCGTCAGATCCTAGGTGCGATCCCCAGGTGGGGCAGTGTTATTGGGTTTTTCCGTGTGGAATTCCTCAGTAGCAGCCCAAATTTTGGATTTGTGCCCGGTTGATGGGAATAGGCTCGCCCCCTATTACATGGGACTTAAACATAAAGGCGAAATGTCGGTTTTACTATACACCTCTGCCCAACTCTTCGAGGAATACAGGCGTGATGTTATGTTATTTCTTTTAGTAACATTATTATTTTGTAAGGAAATATTTTTCGCTCTATAGATTTATTTGAGAGTCGTCATGTCCAATATTCTAATTTAACTACGTAGGTACATATGGAAGATTCGATGTCTAGCTCAAGGGAAACCTATCAATCGAACACCATATCGCCGACATCCAAGAGAATATTGTACATAACATCATAAAACATCACGCCTTGTATTCCCCGAAAGGTTAGGCAGAGGTGTTTTAGTAACACCCTCGTTGCGCAAACTATGTTTAAGTCCCATGTAATAAGGGGCGAGCCTGTTGCCATTAACCTGGCACAAATCCAGACTCCGGGCTGCTACTGAGAAATTCCTAATGGAAAAACACAATATCACTTTGCCCGACCTGAGGATCCAACCCAGGACCCTATACTCAGCAGTCACGCTTGCGACCACTAGACCAACAAGGCAGTCAAATATTAAATACATTCAAGAAATAATGATGATCATTACATTCAAGTTACCTACAGCTTTAATTATAGGACTAATATTTAGATAAGTACTATGTGCCCTTATTTAATTTCTTAAAATGGAATACGACCGTTCCATTCACATGGCCAACCAAAATAAAAATAACATAAACCTTTCAATTTAAAACTCGAAATACCTTTCCCGACAAAGCAATTTATTACGGCAATCATGTCACGTATCGTGTCAATTTGTGGATAAAATTCAGAGTCCATTTCTCGCGCCATTTATTATTAATATTATGTTTCCGAGATACGCCGCAGTGGCGCTGTGCGCTTCCACTGCGCAGGTCAAGGTTATCTAGCGTTGTCTTTGTCTCACACCCTTATGATGAGCTCTATCTCTTTCGCACGCACGCGGTCCACGTGATGAGTACGTCCGTATTTTGTTTTGGGTGTTGCCATTTTGTTGTTACTTAAATTATGGGAAAGTGATATGTTTAGGTGGTCAGAGGTGTAAACAGATCTAAGTTGGGAATGAAAAACACCTCATCTTATCATAACTTATTCAACTTACATTTGCAGGTGTTATACAAACTTATGTGGAAGATAACAGCTGTTTAATAATAGCTCATATCTAAATATAGGTAACATTATTATTATCAGAATATGTATAAATAAATTGATTAATTACAATGACAACTTATTACTTACCTACGTTGTTAATGAGTCATTCGCTTATTGAATAATTTGATCGATAGTTCCAATCTATTATGATTATTGGTAAAATGTCAGACAGTACAATTATTGATGAATTTTTTAACACAATGTTAGTTATTTTTGCCTTAATCTTTCTTATTTTTAGAATTATTTACCTAATTATAGTTGCTATTAAGATTAATAATAGTATATTATTGTGTTGTAGACAAAAAAAAAAACTTTTTTATTATCTTACAAAAAATTATTACATACATACATAAACTCACGCCTTTTTCCCATGGGGGTAGGCAGAAACTATAGAACGCCACATGCTTACGACTCTTACATACCCCTTTCGCTTCATCCACATTCATACATCTTGTCATACACGCACGCCGGTTGAGAGTAGGTACTAAAAAAATATTAATTGTGCTATTATTGATATTGCAAGTATATGTAGGTACTTGATTATTTGAATTGTTGCTAATGTACATTATTAAAATACCTACCTACCTATATCTTTCAAACCAAATGTGCCAAAACAGTCAATAACAGTACAAAAAAATGATACATAAATTGTCCCAAATCACAGCCAAAGTTACCTTTATCATAAAGCGTTTGTGGACTTTTGAAACCTGACCTGGCATTAGCCGTCAACTTCGCGCTAATGTCCCATGACCACATCACTGCGCAATTCCGTACTTTATTTACAGAGCTTCAAGTTTCATTTTCGTTTGACAGCTGCGTTTAAACGCACACACGTTCGCTGTACTACGCGTAAATAATTTTGCTGCGTGAATTTGCACTTATAGTAGTAGACTTAAGGTTAGTTATCGCTTGTGTTGTGTTTATGTGTTTGTTACTCCAAATTTTTATAGAGTTGTAAATTGTTTTTTTGTGTGCGTCTGTAGTATCGGTAGAATGCGGAAGAGCTTTTACTATAGCATTGATGTATCTACATAAGTATTTGATAGAATAATTGGACGTAGTTAAGCGAAAAGGATCCAACCCACAATATTATCTAAGATGAGTTATTTATATCAAACTACTCCTTAAACTTCTTAAGCCAAACTACACATAATAACATTTTAACAAGTAAAATATACATTTGTCCCTTAATTACAATAAAACCAAGAAATTTAAATCAAAGAACCAATAAAGAAATACAGTCTAAACTTAAAAATTGAATATCTCATAACTGTGTGGGTTGGATCCTTTTCGCTAAACTACGTCCAGTTTTACTTCTTTCTTGCTGGTGTGATTATTTCTCGAGGTTGATACACGAATAGATGACCCCATAGATTCTCATAGGCGTAAGAAACGAAGTAGCAAGTACCTACCTAACTATTTCATCGTATAGTCGATGGCATGGCATATACGTGGCACGTAACTTGGTAAGGTTTTGGCGCAGTGGGAGTAAGTTTGCGCATATTAGTACAACAAAAAAATGCTCGCTTTTGTTGCTTGTCATTATTCTATGGTTGCCATATTATATTATTGTCATCGATTAATCCAACACCCAGTGCGAGTACGGTGCTCCCGTCCAGACTATGTCCCACATGCTGGAGTGTACCAAATGTCCGTCCACCTGCACCTTTCATGATCTGAAGAGCGCCACCGAAGCTGCAATTAATGTGGCCACCTACTGGACGTAAGCATTATATTTATAATTCATACATAATGAAGTACCGTCGATACGAAAAGAAGAAGAAGATTGCCATAATTTATTTTTAAATGTCTGTTTAGAAGAACGAACAAAGGAGAGGAATCCTCTTCTCTACTCTTGCCATGGTACGTGCCGGGGACTATACCCTATTTAAGTACCAGGGGCATTCTTCGAAAAATATTAACAAAAATTGAGAACGTCATTAGCATCATCCCAAAGTTAAGAATGCAGATGTTTAATACTATAATTATGATAATGAAAACTGAAACTATACCGCTGCCGTCAAGCAATAAGACAAGAATAAAAACAACCTGACAATACCATAATGTTAACAACCCGGGAGAAGAATGATTTGTTAAAATAATGTTAAAAAATTTCGAAGATTCACCCACCTACGTAAGTATTTTTCGCCTCCGTTTCTGTTTTGATCTAACTAGGTGGATGGCTACTTTTAATAATTTATGAGAATTTAACAATTATTTTAAAGAAGACATAAAAAAGAAAATATGGAGATACACGCTTTCGAAGATTTTGGAGGGAGCATTTTCAGTCAGTGATGTCGACTTTGTTGCACACTGACCGGACTAAACTAAACTAAGGGTGTTTCTCTCTTTCTGTTTCAATAGAAAAAGAAAGTGACAGTTGCGTTTAGTCTAGTTTAGTACTGTCAAAGTGTGCTACAGAATCGACGCCATTGTCGCGCGAAACGGACAACATTTAAAGAGATGACTTATGTAAACAAAAAAAATAACAGTGGTGTTTATCTAACGTCCGGCGCACTTTGGGCATTCAGCCCAGCTACCAACCTTGCTGACTGGCTCATACAGGGTGTAAACAAAATCTTGTAATTCCTTCAAACCTCGTAATGTACTGCTGACATAGATTAAACCTGCACGGGACCCTTAATCTATGTCAGCAGTACATCACGAGGTTTGAAGGAATTACATGATTTCGTTTACATCCTGTATTTTCACCATGGTGTGACCTCTCGTATAGCGACACACGGGAAAAGAAAATCGAGTGTCCACGGAGTGTCCTCTCCAGTGCCAATCCAGGTCTTTCCTGTGATCTACTGGTAACGTCGTCCATCCAGCGGCTAGTCTGCCTTCGCATATTTTACGTACCCAGATACCCGGAAAAAGATTACCACTCTATACGTTATTTTTAACATAACATCACGCCTTATATTCCCCGAAGGGTTGGGCAGAGGTGTATAGTACCTAACACCCTCATTTCGCCAGTTATATTTAAGTCCCATGTAATAGGGGGCGAGTCTATTGCCATCGACCGGGCACAAATCCAAACTCCGGGCTACTACTGAGAAATTCCTAATGGAAAAACCCAATAACACTGCCCGACCTGGGGTTCGAACCCAGGACCTCACGATCAGCAGTCGCGCTTGCCACCAGTAGACCAACGTGGCAGTTACGTATTTTTTTTGTATTTTATTGTATACGGCGGCACTATTATCATTTTGTATAGTCAGCATATAAGGCTATAATTTAAAAAGAGTACAGTCAACAAAAAAAATGTTTTACCAAATAAAAAATATAACAAAAGAATTTCTTCTACATTTACTTTTTAGACCGTAACAATGCTAAATCAAGATGTGATAATGATGACATAAATATTTGTAAGTGTCTTAAATCTCTAGGATTTTATTTAGTCAACTATTGTAGTGACTAAGTTACAATAGTCAACAAGATAGGCTCGTTAGTTTCTTTGTTATAGGAATGTGGTTAACAGAAATTCTTGTTATCTCAAGATTTTATATTGTCTAGTATGAAACTTTGCTGGGCATAAATCGTGTCCTTTATAATTTGCCGACAAAGAATAAAAGAGACAAAAAAAAACACTTATAACGCTGGTAATTAGACGACACGTTTGGTGCAGTGGCTGAGCAATCGGCTTCTGCGCTACGGGTCGTAGGTTCGATTCCCGCACAGAACAAATATCTGTATGGCCTACAGATATTTGTTCCGGGTCTGAATGTTTGTGCATGTGAAGATTTGTGTCTGCAAACGCATCCACGATACAGGAGAAATCCTAGTGGGGGGCAACGTTTTTATAAAAAAAAAACCTAGATTCACATAAAGAACGTCAATGACGTCACTGATAATCAACCATGTGCAATAACTTCCTACATGCACTGCTACCATAACTGATTGTAGGGCAACTCATAATTCCACAATCCCCACACTACACCCGCGATTCCCCACAAAAAACTACCCTTCCACTTTTTACCAAACGCCACTACCCCGTCTGTACACATTCACATCACGAACACCACGTTATTGTAACTTTCCGGCATTGGAACGTGCTCACAACTTACCAACATAACGCCGTGTTCACACGATGATAGCACTTACATAACTTTTTCGTGATCAAAATTACAAGACTCCTATATTGTCATCAACAACTAATAAAAGTTGTGGATGATAAAAAAGTACAAAGTTTTATTTTTAGATAGATTGTATTCGAGTCACGTTCAGTCTAAGTTTTAAAGACGTGTTCGGAAGTTTACAAACATGTAGGCTAAAGAACTAAAGCACAATTCTCCCTATTACGACTACTCTCTCAACAAGTTGTCACTACTGAAGTATAGTCCTATAAAAAGATAAAATAATGGTAGCTTCTCTATCTACACTGGCTCCGTTTTCACAGATCAAATTGTGTCGGGGCAAAAAGTATCGATATCAAAGCGATACCGATTCTAAATGTACATAGATTTATTCAATATCCATGCGAAGTAGACAATAAGTATGTTACATAAACCAAAACTTAATTAGAATTAAATTTTATGCTTACCAAGTGAAGACAAGCAAACACAACACGAACACCATAGAAGTATGTTATAAATCAGCATGTTATTTGTAAATCGAGCAACATGTTGCTATAGTCCAAAAAACTTTACCATGGAAAATACCAACACAATTATATAATTCACAGGATCACAGAATCCACATACAAGAACATTTAAGTCTTCAACCACATCAACTACTATCTATTTCCATCAAGGTTAGTCAACCAAATAATTGTTATTAAAGATTCTATAAGCTACAAATTCACTGTATGTATAAACTTAATTTTTTCATTTATACCCCTTTCAAATTCGCATATTCTACCACCGTTTATTCGCGTCTAACGCGCGCAACTAACTATCCTAATCCACTCTCCAAAATATGAATACTACGCGCATCTGAACCCGCCATTGCTCGCGGTATAGGCTATAACAATTTGCCGGGGTTGGTCGAAGTCGGTCAAGGCTCCCCACCGGTTTATTCGAGGGACAATTGTGTTAAGCACTCTGATAAAATTCGCTCATTTCCTAAAACGTAACGGCTTGTAAAGATAAGTAAATAAATTAGTCCTATCCGTGACCTTATGATAGGATAGCAGGCTTACCTATCATCATTGTTAAACGTATGGTCTTAAAAAGTTTGGCGAATGTTAGCCAGGTGCCAGTGGCCAGTTTTTAGTTTAAATTTTAATCCTAGATTGTCTTACGTCACAAGATATACTGCCTAACCACAAAATCGTGTTCGACGGTTGTTTAAACTAAACAGGGTTTTAACACCTTTTTTTTAAGTAAAGTAGCTGCGTCCTCACGGCTCCGCCCGCGTAAGAAGTTTAATTCCAGTAATAAATATAGCCTATGTTACTCAGTGATAATGTAGCTTTCTAACGGCAAAAGAATTTTTGAAATCGATCCAGTAGTTTTTAAGTTTATTCGTTACATAGGTACAAAAATACAAATCTGTCCTCTTTATAATATTAGTATAGATGGAGTTTGACATTAGAAACGGTTTTAACGAAGTACAACCCTGAATGTTTGGGTATTTGTTTGTTACTTCACCACGTCAGCAAAGAGGCAAGTTGGAATTCGGGAAAGGACAAGGATACATTATTAACATACTGACATCCCAGAAAACTTAAAATGTATACTATTTTTCTGCTCAGTTTTGCTAATACTGCGCCGCGTCCATATTATGAAATCAGTGGTACAGCAATGATTATATCGCTACTCGAAAAAATCGCACTTGAAACATTTCCGATTGCAGCGATTTTATCGATATTCGGAAAAATCGCACTTGAAACATTTCCGATTGCAGCGATTTTATCGATATTCGGAAAAATCGCACTTGAAACATTTCCGATTGTAGCGATTTTATCGAAATTCGGAAAAATCGCACTTGAAATATTTCTGATTGCAGCGATTTTATCTATATTCGGAAAAATCGCACTTGAAACATTTCCGATTGCAGCGATTTTATCGATATTCGGAAAAATCGCACTTGAAATAATTCTGATTGCAGCGATTTTATCGATATTCGGAAAAATCGCACTTGAAACATTACTGATTGTAGCGATTTTATCGATATTCGGAAAAATCGCACTTGAAACATTTCCGAATTTCCCCCTCTTACATGGGACTTAAACATGAACGGTGAAACGAGGGAGTACTAAAAAAAACACCTCTGCTGAACCCTTCGGGGAATACAAGGCGTGTTTAATTTCTGATTGCAATTCTGTTATCCTGCTAGAGCACTACATCCGATACGAACCCGAGAAAATATGATTCGAATAAGCTACAGAACTATTTGTATGAACGACTAGCAGCCCGTCCCGGCTTCGCACGGGTGGACATTTTTCCCGTAGTTGCAACATTTTGAATTTATGCTCCGTTCCTATTGGTCGTAGCGTGATGTTATATAGCCTATAACCTTCCTCGATAAATGGACTATCCAACACAAAAATATTTTTTAAATTCCAACCAGTAGTTCCTGAGATTAGCGCGTTCAAACAAACAAACTCTTCAGCTTTATAATATTAGAATAGATTGTACACTGTATCCGATCCGAATTTGATTGCAGCCGAGTTACTTCGGATCGTTTTTCCCGGATTTGAAACAGACGCTGCGCACAAGCGCTCTAAGGGTGCTGTTCCCATGGCATCCTACAACAGACAGGGACACCAACATTGTTAGATAAATGAATGGGGTGGGCCTGATCTTTGCCCTTAACCTTTTGGCGAGGTGAAGGGTGGCGCGTACAATTTAATTATGTGCTATAAAAAAAATGGCTGGATTATTGGATGATCAATTGCATATAAAGACATGAGAGTTCTTGTATATAAGTAAATGATACTGTCACTGGCTGATTTATGATGGAACAATCTTCTTCTTTTCGTGTGGTTAGTGACTAACCTGGTGTCAGAGTTTATGCCGCCAATGGGCCTCTGACTTGGCTTCACATGCCGTCGAGAAATATCTCTCAGGCATGCTGGTTTCCTAACGATGTTTTCCTTCACCGTTTTTAAGCAAGTGATAATTACACAATACGCACATGAATCCGAAAAGTCAGAGGTGCGTGCCTTGGGTTCTAACTCGAGACCTATGACTTGGCAGTCCGACGGTCACACCACTAGGCTATCACTGCTTAAACAATAGTGATGATGTAGCATGAAATTTTATATTATGATTTTTTGTACTTTTACAACATAACATCACCCCTTGTATTCCCAGAAGGGTTCGCCAGAGGTGTTTTTAGTACACACTCATTTCGCAGTTATGTTTAAGTCTCATGTAATAGGGGGCGAGCCTACTGCCAATAACCAGGCACAAATCCAGACTCCAGGGTGAAATTCCTAATGGAAAAACCCGATAACACTGCCCGGCCCGGCGATCGAACCTAGGACCTCACGATCAGCAGTCACGCTCGCCACCACTACACCAACGAGGCTGTCAGTAGTACTTTTACAATCAAGCGGTAAATCCAAGTTAAATTACGTAAGTTGTTGTAAAACTTGCACAAGTCGACTGGCTGCGTGTGCGTCCACAGATTGAAAGTATTGCACAAGTCAACATGTGCAGAAAAATTTGCTTATCGTCGCTTAAATTCTAACACCGCGTAACTCAAAATAGTTAAGTTTTCACGAGAGCAAAAAATATATTTTTTCTACTTATCATAATAATTGTTTTTAACTATTTTCAACTCACCTGACTTACACGCTGTTTTAGCTGTTTAGATAGCTTGATGGAAAAAATATGAATTACATACGCTGTGGATTTTGTTTTTGAAATAACGCGTTGCTATAAGATCTAACCATTGATTGTGATTGGTCAGTCAGAAGCCCGAAAGTCTGACAAACGGTTTAACCTTAGGATATCGGCATTGCCCAGTTACTGGGTTGCGGAGGTCTGATGGCAGTCGCTCCGTGTAAAATACTGGTATTCAGCCGCATCTGGTTAGACTGGAAGCTGACCCCAAGATAATTGGGAAAAGGCTAAGAGGAAGATTGTGATTGGTCAAACGATGCGTTTTTCGATTCCCTATCGAATGACGTGCGTAACTCAAAACTACTATTTTTCGAGTTACGCGGTGTTAGAACTTATGCAACGTTATGGATTTGGCGCTTTACAAGAGTGGTACTATAACCTAATTGTAATTAAAGTAATACCAACCTAACGAGTGAGGTTCTACTTTATGGTTTTAATTCTATTTTCCAACTTCACCCTTTACGTTTGTGGTCAAAGCTGTAATGACTGAAGTTTCTCTCATTTCAATATTGTCGGCCATTTTATTTTGTTCATCTTCTATTACAGAGGAAAGGTCTATTGCTGAAGATACATCTCCCACATTAATTTCTACATTTGTTTACACTAAACGATTTCAACTGCCTCGTTGGTCGATAGTCGTAGTTCGATCCCCAGGTTGGGCAAAGTGTTATTTGGTTTTTCCGTGTGGAATTCCTCAGTAGCAGCCCGGAGTTTGAATTTGTGCCCGGTTGATGGCAATCGACTCGCCCTCAATTACATGGGACTTAAACATAACGGTGAAATGAGGGTGTTACTATACACCTCTGCCCAACCCTTTGGCATACAGGCGTGATGTTATGTTATGTTAACGATTTTATGGAGTCACAATTCCACATTCATCATGCTTAGAGAGGCAGGCATTCAATAATCCCAAAGAATTGTTGAATACAACATTATGATGGCTTCAATTTATAGGTGTATCTATCATCAACAATAGATCATAGTCTGCTTAGTTGTCGGCAATAAGATTGACAAACAATTTTGGGAACCAGTGCATAATACCAGCAAGCACATTGGGTCACCCGCGCGACGCGACGGCGCAGCGAGTATTCCCAAGGAGGGTTGATGTCAGGCAGGCGTCCAGTCATAAAACAATAAACCAAAACCTCTAATAACATGGATTTATGAAATAGATGTTGTGCCGACCCCACCTAGTGTGGGATAAGGGCAGGAAGAAGAAGAAGCTCTATCACCAACAATTTACCACTGTCCATTGCAGTAGCAAATATCTTCCAAAAAGATAGTATCACCACAGTTAACGTGGTGAATAGTTCCATTCATCATCATCACCACGCTGCTAACCGAATAAGTGATCACAAATTCAACCCATCGAGCAGATGAGTTCAGGAGAATTTGATAAAATCGGCCAAGTACGAGTCGGACTCGCGCACGAAGGGTTCCGTACCTACCATTATCTATTAAAACGGCAAAAAAAAAAATCATGTCTGTTGTATGGGAGCCCCCTTAAATATTTATTTTATTCTGTTTTATAGTATTTGTTGTTATAGCGGCAACAGAAATACGTCATCTGTGAAAATTTCAACTATCACGGTTCATGAGATACAGCCTGGAGACGGACGGACGGATAGCGGAGTCTTAGTAATAGGATCCCGTTTTACCCTTTGGGTATGGAACCCTAAAAACGACGCATTTAATTCTATTTAACAAACATAACCTACCCAACTCAATTGACTCCATTCCCAGATACTGTATCCAATCGTAAATAAACACAATAACGAGTACCTAACAAATACAAACCCTATTTTAGTTAAATACCATGAAAGCAGCTGACCCAACCCTTCTGCACCGCAAAAAAAACCAAGCACAAATTCATGTCATAATACATTCCTATTGAAAGCAATGCAACTTGCAAAGCCTAACAAGCTAGCTCGTTCAATAAATTCTTCGGCCGGCCGGTCCCTGGGAGACAGAAACAAAAGATGTAGGAGTGAGGAGTGCGGCAACACTGACCTACATCAATAAGTGGACAGTTCGCACAACGGAAGGAATGCTGCAGTCGTTCCGTGTGTGTGTGTGTGTGTAGATTGATTGTGTGTGTGTGTGTGTGTTTCTATCTGGTATTTGGTCATAGCTTTGGGTTAGGTATGCTGCGGAGTATTTTAGAGTTATATGAGTTGTGAGTAAAATAAAGAAAGTGCTTAAACAATATAGGTACTGTGATTACCTCGTCCATCATTTATTTGCTCAATGATAATTTCCATATAACATAGCTGTTTCGCATTTCGTAATTACGATAAAAGAATTATTTAAGATAGATAAATATTTAACCGATCGAATCATAGGTAAATCGAATGCAGTAGTGTTAAAATTTTATCGATAATCAAATCGGCAATGGCATAGTGGAGTTTATCTTCACTAATCCGATCTGCCATAGAGAAAACATTACGACGTATAAGAGCCCGTTCACACAGCGGATCCGTTTTAACGGATCCGTCGGTACTGGATGTCTTATTCACATCTGTACCGACGGATCAGTTAAACAAATGGCAGCTGCGTCGCATCTGGCAGGCAGGATACGATAAAAATAACGGAACTAGTATGTTTTACTGGATTCGGAATACTGTCGTGTATGCGAACTCGCTCATACAACTACAGGCGCCATCACCACAATAAAAACGGATCCGCTAAAACGGGTCCTGTAAACCGTTTCTGTGTGAACTAGCTGTAAGTGTGGTGTTATGGCGATGACCGGTAATTGTAGCGGTCATTGCGAGACTCATATTCAACTATGGACGTTTACGAGCAGATACTATGAAAATAATATTTGAAACTCTTCGAAATAATTCGAATAAACGTCGGTCATTTCTTTCCGTAAGTGTCGTAAGAGGAATGTTAAGAATTCGATCAGGTAAGTGGACAACATCCGTCTCACGTACCGCTATCACCAATAATAATTGCCATTATTAGATCTAACAATGGCCCCGATTCTGTTGAGTACCAACTAAAACTTAACTAAAAATAAATTATTATTATACTAGCGGCCTGTCCCGGCTTCGCACGGGTGGACATTATTCCCGTTTTTGCAACATTTTTTATGTATGCTCCGCTCCTATTGGTCATAGCGTGATTTTATATACCTATAACCTTCCTCGATAAATGGACTATCCAATACAAAAATATTTTTTCAATTCCAGCCAGTAGTTCCTGAGATTAGCGCGTTCAAACAAACAAACAAACAAACTCTTCAGCATTATAATATTAGTATAGATTAAACAAAGACTTTATAGCCTTGCTAGTACACTCTCACTTATGGAAGTAGCTATCACAGGTAAAATTAGCTTACAACTTTATTTCTATGATCAGTCTGGCAATAATACCATTGGTAAGCAAAACGACACGTTTTTGTTTATAGGAACTGGGCATATGACAACACCTCAGCATATGCCGCCTAAAAGATGGTGATGTTCAACAACTAAACAAGATTGACAGCACTAAAAATGTTCTATCTCTTTCTTGTTTTCCCTGTTAATAAAAGAAAGCAATATTTTTATAATCGGCACCATGACCGTTAAAGCGGTTAGGGAATGCATAAGCATTCCCTAACCGCTTTTCAAGCAAATTCAGCTGTGGGCGTTTACAGGTTAACTTGACCAATAAACGTAATTATTTAATGACGAAAACGTAATTATATTTTATACCTTAAGATTTATGTACCGATTATTAAGTTTGCCCGTAACGTCCAGCTCTTCCGGGCATTAACCGGTCAATATAGCTAATGCCGGCACTTGGAACGGGCTTATAAAATTTCATTTTTTATAGTCGGGCAATAAAATGGAGCGGTGTTCTTTTGTTACGCTTATAAATATAAAATAATAATAGTACCCGTAGGGTTGTCAAATTTATGAAATATTACAATTCCTTTATTCATTACTAGCTGTGTTCTCACAGCTCCGCCCGTAACCTATGTTACTCAGTGATAATGTAGCTTTCTAACGGCAAAAGAATTTTTGAAATCGGTCCAGTAGTTTTAAGTTTATTCGTTACATACAAAAATCTTTCGTCTTTATAATATTAGTATAGAAATATACATATAAATTACATTTTTAGATATTTCTATAAAAAATATAATACTAACAGTGTCCAAGCTACCGGTGGTCAGGGCCTCAGAGAGAGGAACTTCCTAATAATACGCGCCGTGTCCAGAAGTACCGCTTTCTGTATCAGGCCCTTGACCCAGCCGCCCAACGAGAGCCTCATCAGGTCGTTGGTCGAGGCTCTTGGCTATTAAGGTATCCGCCGTAACGACTATTACAATTGTTATTACAGAGTATATCATTACTTATCCTCCTCTTACCACGCGTGGAATTATAATCTTAACTTCCATGATGCAAAACCGACCATTGGTGTCGAGTCTGTTGCACACTTTGAAAAGACTAAACTAAGGGTGTCTGTCTCTTTCCGTTTCAATAGAAAAAGAAAGTGACAGTTGCGTTTAGTCCAGTTTATTAATGTCAAAATGTGCAATAGCCCTTTCGCGCGGTCCAATACAGTTGTGCGGGTTACAAGATCGCGTTTAGCTCATCAGTTTTACGTGCTTTGTGGACGGGCCCAGTGTTGAACGATTGTGCGGATAGCGATATAAATCCGGAAAATTTTCCCAGGTTCGTAATCTACAACTCCAAATTAGCTAGGATTCGTTTTCAGAATAACAAGTTTCGTCGTAGCTTGTGCCGGTCCGAAAGGGATAGAATCGACACCAGTAAAGATTATAACCACACAAAAACCAAAACCTACATCAACATACCAGTGTTTTGGGATCAGCTCTAAGTCAAACCAAATTCGACTAGATATGATCAGCTGCTATCAGACCATCGCAATTCGCAACCCTAGTGGGCAATACTATTCTAACTCACCCTCAAATTCATACGCCCAATGGTAGCTCACGACCAGTAACAGTTCGTTTCGGGTTCTAACCTGAGCTTAAAATTAACCTCCCCTCATCTTAAACCCCTTATAACTATCTCCATTCAAATGATGCATAAAAAAAATATAGGTAATATTTTTTTATTAAAAAGTCTATACATATAATAAAAATGTAACTGATCGCTGTCTATACATGGGAAATATTTGAGAAAAACTATTATTAGGGGTCTTTATTAACGCAATAGAACCCAAAATAATGTTTTTTTTTTAATTTTTGTCTGTTTGTCTGTGCGTTTGAACGCGCTAATCTCAGAAACGGCTCAATTGATTTGGGTGCCGTTTTCACTAATGTATTGTGGTAAGCTTCACTTATTATTAAATGTTTGTTTTATTTTAATCGGTTCATAAATAAGAAAGTTATGTCAATTTAAAGAATCAGGTCAAACATTTATTGGAGAAGTGTAAAAAAATGCATTGAGGATCGGTATATAGCACATCGGTATATCGGTACATTTCTCTTTTTTGTATTTGGACAGTAGGTTCCTTTTGTGACGTAGGCATCCATCCACTAAGATTTTATTTTGGAATTTCCATCCCTAAGGGGGTAAAAGGGCGATTGAAATTTGCGGACGAAGTCGCGGAGAATGTGCTAGTAGGTATATATATTTTTTTTATTACAGAGACCCTACGCGTGATGACCCTATACTCAGGGAATGGCTTTATCCTCGTAAGCTTGGCCTTCATCAAGTGAATTTTTATGATATTTATCAGATATAAATAATTGATTGGCCACAGTCTCATTCGAGTGCGTAAATACACAATAAAAGCCTGTTTTAATATTACTTTATTACTTAATTTGATGCTTTTGAGACAAAAACAATGCCCTGACTGACAACTTGGTATTCATCATCAACTTAATTATTACGAACAATTTTATTATAAGCTTAAACTATTATAAACTTCGCAGACCTAACTTAGTACTTATTTATTCTGTGAGGCTAGCCAAAATATTTTATTATAGTTTCCCTACAAAAAGTCAATCAATGAAACACAACCCTAACTATGCAAGAGAATTTTACAGATGCCATTTGTAGAGTTCCGTACCCAAAGGGTAAAACGGGACCCTATTACCAGACTCCGCTGTCCGTCCGTCCGTCCGCCTGTCATCATGAACCGTGATAGTTAGACAGCTGAAATATTCACAGATGATGTATTCCTGTTGCCGCTATAAAAACAATTACAAAAAAAAGAATAAAATAAATATTTAAGGGGGCTCCCATACAACAAACGTTTTTTTTTGGCGTTTTTATAGATAATGGTACGGAACCCTTCGTGCGCGAGTCCGACTCGCACTTGGCCAGGTTTTAAATGTTCCTTCCCAAAATAAATTCAAAACATACTATTATTATTCAAAACACGTAATACCTACTTTGATTTAAATGGTGCACCGTTTAAAAATCACGTTGCATCCTATGACGTCACTCGGTGCAATGATCTTAACAAGTTTGCGCAGGAGTGTGACACTTCTTATTAACAGCTAGCACTTGAAATACTTCTGTTTACCCACAGTGTAATATAATACGGTGAAATAAAATGCATCACAATTGTACGGATGACGTCATAACTATCTTGATGGGACGCGAATTGGACGTAGTTTAGCAGAAAGGACTCTACCCACACAGTCATTTTGACTTATTGACGTTTTAAGTTCAGAGTGGTTTTCTTCAGTGATGCTGTATTCAGATTTTGTTACGTCATTATACATTCTTGGTAAAATCAATCGTATTTTTATATATACAAGTTGGTTGATTGTAATGTGTATTTCTGGACTTGTTTAGGAAAATATAGGGTGGATGATTTAAGCAGGTTGGGTCTTTATTTGTAATAAAAAGAAAATACCTGCCTAATATGTGGTTTGGTCCCCTCTCACAAAAAACGTATTTCCTTTGTTTATTTCTTGGATCTTTTTTGCTGAATGAAAGGCCTTATAGACCATTTTTGTACCAATAACTCATTTTTGTCAATTTTGTGGATAGAGTCCTTTCTGCTAAACTACGTACAATTGAGAGTACGCTTGCTTTATGACGCATAATATACCTACTGAATAAAAAACAGCGTACATACATAACATCAC
The DNA here is from genome assembly GCA_910594945.2 of Amphipyra berbera. Lineage (NCBI taxonomy): Eukaryota > Metazoa > Arthropoda > Insecta > Lepidoptera > Noctuidae > Amphipyra > Amphipyra berbera. The sequence continues at coordinate 12,966,551 of OU343128.1, read as the reverse complement.
GACTGTATTCCTCGAAGGGTTGGGCAGAGGTGTAAAGTAATACACACTCAGTTGTGGAATTCAATACAAAAAACCCAATAACACGTTGCCTGACCTGGGGTTCAAACCCAGCACCTCACGATCAGCAGTCGCGCTTGCCACCACTAAACTAACGAGGCAGTTAGTAAAACAGCGTACACCTGCTTAAAACAGATTTCAAAGGTTAAGTGCTTACTGCCTGCAGTCATAGACAAAAGTTATTCTTTCATCTCGTGTCGTGAGTTTAGGACCTGCTAAGTGTTATAAGCTAATCAGCTTTAACTTATCATAAAAACCGACCAAGTGCAAGTCGGACTCGCGCACGAAGGGTTCCGCACCATTATCTATAAAAACGGCAAAAAAATCATGTCTGTTGTATGGGAGCCCCCCTTAAATGTTTGTTTTATTTTAATTTAATTATTTATTTTTAAAGTGAATATATAACTAAATATTCTGTGAATATTTCAAGCTGTTGCCGTTATCAATATCAAGCAAAAAAAATCACGTTTGTTGTATGGGAGCCCCCTTAAATATTTATTTTATTCTTTTTTTTAATATTTGTTGTTATAGCGGCAATAGAAATACTTACCTACATCATCTGTGAAAATTTAAACAGTCTAACTATTACGGTTCATGGGATACAGCCTGGTGACAGACGGACGGACGGACGGACAGCGGAGTCTTAGTAATAGGGTCCCGTTTTACCCTTTGGGTACGGAACCCCAAAAAACGCTAAAATGAAGATCATTAAATATTTCCTGGTCCAGAAGTGAGTATAGTAATGATAGCCGAGTGGTTGAACGCCCACCTACCGTACAGAAGTGTTCGAGTTCTATCTCAATCCGTGAACTTTTCGAATTCACGTGCGGATTCAACACAAACGAAACAAGTTGCACCATTTTACTAACGGTCAGTGTGACGACATCAAGCACAGTGCAATGATCTTGATGAATATGCGCAAGAGTGATCAAACTCTCTAACGAAGTTTTATAAGATTGTATTATATTCTTTCCAGACAATTTTCGTCTGTATCCAGAGTTATATATCTAATTGCTAGGATAGTTAATTAATAATATTAGATTAATAGGTCCAATCAAACTATTTGTATTCAATTATTAAGTGTATCAAGCAATGTTTTTTTTTTTAATTTATAACTAGCCACCCGCCAAGGCCTCGCACGGGTGCAATGTAGATACTAATGTGGGACATATAAGCGTTCCTCTTGAATCACTCTATCTATTGCTGAAAACTGCATTAAAATCCGTTGCGTAGTTTAAAAGATCTAAGCGTACAGACAGCGGGAGCGACTTTGTTTTATACTATGTAAAGATTTTTCTTATTAACATAACATCACGCCTGTATTCCTCGAAGTATTAGGCAGAGGTGTATATAAACACCCTCATTTCACCGTTATGTAACTCCCATGTAATAGGGGTGAGTCTATTGCCATCAACCGGGCACAAATAACTCCGAGCTGCTAGTGAGATATTCCTAATGGAAAAACCCAAAATCACTTTACCCGACTAGAGGATCAAACCCAGGATCCCATGCTCAGCAGTCGCGCTTGCGACTACTTGGCAGTCATGAGTCGTTTTTTAACCGACTTCCAGAAAAAGGAGGAGGTTATCAATTCGGCTGTATTTTTTTTATTTAATTTTTATTTTTGTTTCCTCGTTTCACCTTCATTTATAAACCGATTTGGAAAATTATTTTTTTGTATGAAAGAATATTATTTCGAAATGGTCCCATTTAAATTTGGTGAAGATCTGATGAAGAACTTCGGAGATAGACAATGGAACTTCTTAATTACGAACAGTACGCATAATGTGATGATGTGATTATGTTACGCGCAGCGTCTTTAGTAGGTGCAACCATGTCTTTTATTAAGGCCACTAAAATGAATAAAATAAAAAAACATATTAACAAAAATAAAACCGACTTCAAAGAACGAAAATAAAGAATAATATAATTATTATAAAATTAACAGTTTCAGAAATCGGTGCCTTCAATTTGGTTCGGCGTGAATCATTATTTATGTTTATTTCTTATACCCGTATAAATATTATGTGATATAAATTATTATGCAAAGCGGAATGCAATGCGTTATACAAAACAAGCTGCATCACTTAACTAACGCACAGTATGACGTAATCGCGCAGTGCAATGATCTTGATGAATATGCGCAGGAGTGGCGAACTTTTTACTTAGGTACGCTAATTTAACGTAGCTATTGTTTTATTTCATACTAGCGGCCCGTCCCGGCTTCGCACGGGTGGACATTTTTCCCGTTTTTGCAACATTTTTCATTTATGCTCCGCTCCTATTGGTCGTAGCGTGGTGTTATATAGCCTATAACCTTCCTCGATAAATGGACTATCCAACACAAAAATATTTTTTCAATTCCTACCAGTAGTTCCTGAGATTAGCGCGTTCAAACAAACAAACAAACTCTTCAGCTTTATAATATTAGTAGTAGTATAAATTTTAACATACGCTGTATAGTATTCGTAATATAAAAAAGTCAAAGCTTAACAAGCCTGCTGCACACGATGACGTAATCCTGATGAATGTGCGCAGGAGTGCGAATCTTTTTACTTATAACTTCTATATTAAAACAGGTCCTAACGAAATAATTATGATTGCCACTTGATTCTGGTCTATTTCCTGTCATTTCAATAAACTGGTCTAGTTGGAGGCTATTTCAGTCACAATATTTTTGAACAAAGCTCATTTTAATGATGTGAGTTTTTTAATTACCTACTATTAGATTGCTCTGAGTTCGATCCCAGCCCGTACCTCTGACTTCGAATTCATGTGCAGATCATTTCATTATCACTTGTGTTAAAGGTGAAGGAAAATGTAGTGAGGAAATCTGCACACCTGAGAGGACTCCATAAAGTTCTCGATGGTGTGTGTAGTCCGCTAACTCGCACCAGGCCAGCGTGGTGGACTAAGGCCTAAACTCTTCTCATTCTAAGAAGAGGCCGTGTATATTATGTGTGCATTAGATTGTTAATGTCTTTTTCACTTCTCCAAGACGGAAGTCATTTAAGTATTACTTTAAATTTTTAAGAGACGAAGGATTGCGTGTATCATGGATGCAAGTAATGGCAGGCATCTCGACTCTTTACCCGTCGCCTAACCAGTACCAGGCCCGGGAGGATGGGGCGCCGTGTTCCGCGCGCTCCTCTCAGAAGTAAGTGGGGCAGGGGAGAAATTGCCACACCACTGGAGAGGTCCACCAGAAGAAGCTGGTGGACCGAGATCTGCCGGGGTTACGGTGCATGGAACAGCGAATCCCGTGACCCCGGCCGAACGGTCAGGAGGAGGAACACCGTTGGTTTTTAGCCGGTAAGAGTCCGGCAGCCACCCTCGCCTTCCGCGGGCGAGGGACATCCATGAGGATTTTGCAACAATAAAAAAGGCACCTAAAATCTGATAAATATTATACCTATTTGTTTTATGCAAGGAACCCCTCTTATTACGAGAAATGGTCTATAAAAACATAGGTATTAAAATAACCCCGTCCCTTTTTAATTAAACGATTTTAATTAACTTCACTTCGTAGGATATTTGTTTGAATCAAACCTTTTTTTTTCAATTTTTTTGAGGCCTTAGTTCTCTTTTCCGCGATTATACAAGCCTCATTATGTACGTCCTATTTTATTAGGTACTTAAGAATAACGAATCAAATCTTGCGACAGATTTTTCAACTACTTCTGCTTCACCGATTCTCCTGAAACTTCGCACACAGATTTAATTTCAATGACAATACAACATTATAATAATTTCAACCTTCAATTCTCAACTCCTGATGCTGCAGTGGTGTTGCAAGATAGAAACCGTTTAACTTAAAAGTTATTTTTTAAGGGATTATTTTTATATTATGGTGTTAGAAGGTAAATCTATACTAATCTATGCTAATATTATAAAGAGGAAAGATTTGTATTTTTGTATGTAACGAATAAACTTAAAAACTACTGGACCGATTTCAAAAATTCTTTTGCCGTTAGAAAGCTTCATTATCACCGAGTCACTGGCTACGGGCGGAGCCATGAGGACACAGCTAGTGATTTATATTTCTGTAAATAAATCTGTTACAGACACTTTTACAAGTCAATGTAATATTTAAACCACCTTTTGTAATAAGGGGGACTATTTTTATCGTTTAGCCACTACACCAATCAGATCTTTTATAGTTAGTTATTCAATATACAGCAAATAAAATAAATGGAACTAAACAGCTTGCTGCACACGATGACGTAACTGCGCGCGCGCAGTGCATTGATCTTGACGAGTGTGCGACATTTTTTGCTCTTGCGCAGACAAAAAGTTGTTTTGGATTTTTGTTGCAGGATTTTTTGCACTGGGAAGTTAGCTTCTTAGATTTTTCCTTGAACTAGAGCGGATGTTCTTCATCATCAGATCATCATTAGTGCGACGATACTGGTCCACAAATATATTAAGGTTATTATAGACTCCAAAACAGACTGCCTCGTTGGTCTAGTGGTGGCAAGCGCGACTGCTGATCGTGAGGTCCTAGGGGTGTGGCAATGGGGTATTTGTTTCATTATTGGTAATGATTAAATGACCACGCGGCGAGTGATAGTCGCGCAATTCACCCGGGGCGCTAATATTCCTCACAAAACACACATGTTTACTTCTTGTATTTTTTTTTATTGAATACAAAAGTATCCCGTGCAAGGTTAATCTATGTCAGCAGTACATCACGAGGTTTGCAGGGATTACATGATTTCGTTTAAAACCTGTATTTCAATCATTATTTCCAATTTGCATTAACATTTAACATCAAAAGACATCGCCTCCACTCTAATCCACGAAAAAAGTTACAAACAAAATTATTTACACCGACATCCTTCATATATCGCAAATTCTGCCCACGACAAGACCATACATATTTCATGTCCACAGGAAGGCGTCACAGGATGTTCTTACGTCACTCCACCCCCGAGCTGTGACGTCATCAGTCATGAATTATTGATAAGGAATATGAGGAAGATATTACTTGTATGGGAATTATTTATGATGGTAAAAAGTTATAAGTCATGGGATATTTTGTGCAATTGCTTGTCATCGCGAAGTTTGGGAGAGCTGGATTGATGTATATGATTTACTAGCGGCCCGTCCCGGCTTCGCACGGGTGGACATTTTTCCCGTTTTTGCAACATTTTTCATTTATGCTCCGCTCTTATTGGTCGTAGCGTGATGTTATGTAGCCTATAACCTTCCTCGATAAATGGACTATCCAACACAAATATAAATTTTCAATTCCAACCAGTAGTTCCTGAGATTAGCGAGTTCAAACAAACTCTTCAGCTTTATAATATTAGTATAGATATGGTTGCTGAAACCATTGGCTAAGAATAGATTTAACTTTTCATACCATTTGAGAGGTTAAGCTGCGCTTGCCGTGGTCAGTCTGCGGATGGGTGACCGTTCGCTACACATCGAGACACCTCCGTGCCTCGGAGAGCACGTTAAACAGTCGGTCCCGGGTGTCATACGAATACCTATGACAGTCGTTACGGGTAATCAAAAACCCAAAAGCCTGAACCGGTCTATCCTAAGAGTATCGGCATTGCCCAGTAACTGGGTTGCGGAGGTGTGATGGCAGTCGCTCCGTGTAAAGTATTGGTATTCATCTAGTTAGACTGGAAGCTGACTCCATAGTTGGAAAAAGGCTAGGTAGAACGAACCTGTTGAGTTTAACTAATACTGTCATTTTAAATTTTTTCGTCCGTGGGTGAATTAAGAATACAATTCCCCTATTTCGAGCCCTTTTTGGCCTCATGCAGGTAGCATAAATTCTTATCCTGTCTTTTTTAAATATTGTTTTTGTTTCTATAACTGCCTGTGTGAGTCCAAAATAAATAATTTTCTTTCTTTCTATGTTCAGGCAAGCGAGTTGTGAGAGGCGAACCTCCTAGACCTCCCGAGGTGCCCAAAAAATGGCAGTAGGCTCGCCATCTATTACATGGGACTTAATACAAGAGACGATTACAGCTGTAACAGAACACCTCTGTTTACCCTTTTGGAGATTACATTGTACGTATTTTTATAATGGCAGCATTTTGTTGAATCCTAAAGAATCCCATGCAAGATCAATCTATGTCATCAGTAGACCACGAGATTTGAAGAAATTGCCCGAATTCAGATACAAAGTGCTAGGTACCTCCTTTGTACTAGTCTTTCAACAATTGTTTACAAGTTTTTCCCCATTAATAAATAATTTCCTTCGCTCCTATATGTAAATATTTTTCTGAGAATTGATCATAACATCTTTGCGAGAAGGTTCGCGCGAAAAATACGAGTTAATAGTGTAGGAGACAGAGCGCTGATAATAAACGTTTATGTTAAATTGTTTGTCAAACGTTTATTTTCTTAAATTTGCAAAGGCGTGGTCGAGTTAGTCATGGGACTGTTAAAATATGGCCGTTTAATAGTCAATCTATACATATTTTTATCATTAGTTTGATGATTCATATAGGCAGGTAACTTAGCGTTAATATTAAGCAAAATGAAATACCTACTCGTCTTCATTAATTTTATAAGGACAGAAAACTCTTATTAAAATTCAAAATTTGATTGTAAAATATTATTATAGTCCCTTAATTGATATTTCACAAATAAGGCCTCGAATACTAATAAACTATTTCGTTATATTCATCTAAGATTCTCATCGAGTTATAAATTCTTGACATCATTAGGATTGAATTCATTCATATTATCTAGTCAAAATACTATTTGTCATGATAAAACATTTAAATATTCTAGAATGAATCTTGAACACGAATCGTGATTGTTATCAAAAGAAAAATTTGTTAAAAGTGATAAAATTTAGATACTGCGTAATTTGGTGTGTAAACACGAAAATATTCAGCATCGAAATTATTATATTTGAGCGTAAATAAACGTTATAATAAACAAATAAAATTAAGTAAGTAGATAGTGTAGTTTGAAAAGAAACTAGCGTCCAAACTTAAATTAATAACATTCCGGCAGAAGAGTGGTCGTGAAACATTGGTTTGAACGGTAGACGGACAAACACAGGTTGTGTAACGGCACACGATGATCGCGAAAACAACTGTCGCGGTCTGCGCAGACGCATGTATTAGGTGGCGTGAACGTCCTCGCACAAGGCTGTCTGACACTGATGCAATTCAATCAGATTCTAGATACGTATATCTCATACATAATATCTCAGACTTTTGCAAATTTAATTTTTTTACCGCGTTTTGTATGATTCGTCTGTATCATATAGCATAATTAATCGATTTCTGACTAGTTTGGCATCCGCGTTTGGTTATGATTTTTTTTTAAATGTATTTAACGTCCTTTGATTATCTAAACTGCCGATCGTTTTAATTTATTGTGATATTTTTGTTAAATGCTGGGTATGAACAGACGCACAAAAGATAAAAAAACTTGATCTAACCAGAAAGTAATAATAATCTTGGCATACACTTTCTCTGGCTACGCTATAACAGGACATAGATAAATTATATGGCTCGCCATTGACATACCGGTCGTAAATAGTCCATATAGGCGCACATGCATGCCAAATAAGATTTTAAAATAACAAAGGAAATGCATTGTCGTTCTGAGAACTAGACCTACCCCCGACGGTGGCTCGGAATACAAACATAGGAACATTTTCTTTAAAAAGAGGAACTGTTGTAGACTTCCGGAATGAACAATAGTGGTGGACGAGACTTGAATTACAATAATCTTCGCCTATTTTCGTACAGCGGTTACAATGTAAAGCGACTTGATGAGTTCCGATTATACTTGCGATACCGTATACAGATTTTATCGGCTGACATTTCAGAGTATTCATTTCGATTTAATTGCTTTAGAGCAATAAACTGCAAATATTTCATCAATGCGGCTATTTATTGTGTTGGTATTTGGAAATTTCCTCTAAAACAACTTTGGCTTATTCCTTTTGCGGATACTTAGCGGCGTAGAATGCGTATAAAACTTAAATTGACTATGAATTTTAACTTACAAACATAACATCACGCCTGTATTCCCCAATTGGTTGGGCAGAGGTGTATAATAACACCTTCATTTCACCATTATATTTAAGTCCCATGTAATAGGGGGCGAGCCTATTGCCATCAACCGGGCACAAATCCAAACTCCGAGCTGCTACTGAGAAATTCCACACGATAAAACCCGATAACACAATGCCCGACCTGGGGATCGAACCCAGAACCACACGATCAACAGTCGCGCTTACCACCACTAGACCAACGAGGTACTTTAACTTATTACTTCACTTGAAATTACGTCGCAGTAAGTAACAACGATGAAAACAAAACGCAAAAATCAAAATAACGGCCCCGTCCAGTGTGCATCGACAACAAAAACTTGTTTCACATCTAATTTTCATACGCAGCTACTCTAAAGCAAACAAAACATTGCGATTTGAGCAATCCTTACAACCTTCTAACTTTCAACGCCGCGTTACAACACCAAAACCTGACCTGCCTCACGTTTTAACCTCCAACTAAGCCAACAAATTACTAGTAGTAATTTACGGATTCACGTAATGTTTTTAGGAGTTCCCGGGCTCTTGGCCTATATTATTGAGTATGTAGGGCGGAAAAAACGCCACTATCATATATCAGGGGGTAATTTGTGTTGCTGTGTATTGCTTGGATGGTATGCAAATGGGGTGAATGTAGGGCGGGGGTGGATAGGGGATGAGAGCTGGAATTTTGTATTTATAATTTGTCTTTTTTTGGAACTTGGTTGTATGGGAAGTGAAAGTCAGATTAGAAGAAATTATGGAGTTTGTATAAAGTTCTAAACATAACTTATTATAACATCACGCCTGTATTCCCCGAAGAATTGGGCGGAGGTTTATAGCAACACCCTCGTTTCGTCGTTATGTTTAAGTCCCATGAAATAGGGAGCGAGACTATTGTCATCAACCGGGCACAAATCCAAATTCCGGGCTGCTACTGAGGAATTCCACACGGAAGAACCCAATCTTAACACTTTGCCCGACCTAGGGATCGAACCCAGTTGCGGTGCATGCTTTTACGAATCCCGCGACCCCGGCCAAACGGTCCGGAGAAGGGACACCGTTGGTTTTTAGCCGGTAAGAGTCCGGCAGACCCCCTCGCCTTCCACGGGCGAGGGACATCGATGAGGATTTTCCAACGAAAAAAAAAATTGGATCGAACCTAGGACCTCACAATCAGCAGTCGCGCTGCCACCACTATACCAACGAAGCAGTTACCAAACTTACTAGTAGTTATAACTACCTACTCCATTAGGAATATCCATAAACCCTGACTTAATTAGGGGTATAAGTAGCATATAATATAATTACAAGGTTTCAGTACTAACCCCATAAATAGAAAGTGTACACGCGCTGTCTGTGAAACCACGCCCCCGATGACGTAATAACCCAAAACAAGAATCAAATGATACGAAATGAAATACAAGGCACCAGAACGTAATAAAAACAGAATAGCCCTTCATACCGCAAATTATTTACAGAAAGCCCATTACCAAACGCGGTCAGGAAAAAGTGGCTATGGTCTTCTTATGGTAAATAATGGAATCGGGCGTTACTTTGTGGAAATCCATGATATACAATTACAATATTTGGTGTTAATTTCGCCAAACAGTTTTTTTTTTTTAAACGTTGCCCTACACTAGGATTTCTCCTGTGTCGTACGTGCGTTTACAGACACAAATCTTCACACGCACAAACATCCAGACCCGGAACAATTATCTGTAGGCCATACAAATATTTGTTCCGTGCGGGAATCGAACCCACGACCCGTTGCGCAGAAGCCGATCGCTCAGCCACTGCACCAAACGTGTCGTTGATCAAGCTTGGATGCAGTATGCAGCACCATCAGTCCGCAAAAAAACAGTGATAGCTTAATAGATAAGAGGAGGAACACCGTTGGTTTTTAGCCGGTAAGAGTCCGGCAGACCCCCTCACCTTCCCCGGGCGAGGGACATCCATGAGGGTTTTCCAACGATAAAAAAAGGGTTACTACGTAAAAAAATATAAATAGATTGATATTTCTGCGTGCGGGGCTCGTGGTTAAATACCAACCGCGCTGATCATAAGACTTGCAAGGTTAAGCTGCGCGTCCCTAAGTTATATAATACATAGCGACTCCTCCGTGCCTCGGAGAGCACGTTAAACAGTCGGTCCCGGGTGTCATACGAATACCTATGACAATCGATACGGGTAGTTAGAAGCCCGAAAGTCTGACAACCGGTCTAACCTTAGGATATAGGCATTCTATCCGGTTGCGGAGGTCTGATGGCAGTCGCTCCGTGTAAAATACTAGTATTTAATCGCATCTGGTTAGACTGGAAGCTGACCCCAATACTTACTTCCTCTTAGCCTTTTCCCAATTATCTTGGGGTCAGCTTCCAGTCTAACCAGATGCGGCTGAATACCAGTATTTTACACGGAGCGACTGCCATCAGACCTCCGTAACCCAGTAACTGGGCAACGCCGATATCCTAAGGTTAAACTGTTTGTCAGACTTTCGGACTTCTGACTGGGTAATCAATAACGACTGTCATAGGTATTCGTATGACACCCGGGACCGACGGCTTAACGTGCTCTCCGAGGCACGGAGGAATCTCGATGTGTAACAAATGGTTACCCATCCACGGACTGACCGCGGCAAGCGCAGCTTAACATCGCAAATCGCACGATCGGCGCGGTTGTTATTTAGCTACGACCCCTCGGAAGCTGACCCCAATATAGTTGGGAAAAAGGTAGGCAGAACAGACATTTTTGCGTTTGTTTTATTATTGATCATCGTAGGACTCTATGGAGTAAGCCTTTTGTACCTGTTTCGTTTTTAGGGGCATAACGAAGGGTTGCGTTTAATGCGAGTGATTTGCATTTACGAGTTCCAAGTACCCCTCTGGGTGAAGCAGACTTCCGGTGTCTAAGGCGAAGGTAAGAGCCCAAAGTTTTGTTGATGTTTCGTCAACTTTCAGATCTTTGTTTCTGGTTCCATACATACATAAATCATAACATCACGCCTTGTATTCCCCAAAGGGTTCGGCAGAGGTGTTTTTAGTACAACCTCGTTTCGCCAGTTATGTTTGAGTCCCGTGTAACAAGGGGCGAGCTTGTTTCATTAACCAGGCACAAATCCAGACTCGGGGCTGCTACTGACAAATTCCCAATAACACTTCGCCCGACCTAGGGATCTAACCCAAGACCCTATGCTCAGCAGTCGCGCTTGCGACCACTTGACCAACAAGGCAGTCAGTTTCTGGTTTCAACTTTGGTGTAAAGACTTTCCCACGACTCAAATACAGCTGTCTTCTTTTTCTTTTAGTATGGTTAGTAACTAGCCGTGCCAGAGTTTATGCCGCCCATGGGCCTCTGACTTGGCTTCACATACCGTCGGGAAATATCTCTCAGGCATGCCGGTTTCCTCATGATATTTTCCTTCGCCGTTTTTAAGCAAGTGATAATTATACAATACGCACATGAATCCGAAAAGCCAGATGTGCGTGCCTTGAGTCGAACTCGATACCTATGACTTTGCAGTCCGACGGTCACACCACTAGGCTATCACTGCTATTCAATATACCTTCAAACATGATTATAGTTTACTAGCGGCCCGTCCCGACTTCGCATGGGTGGACATTTTTCCCGTTGTTGCAACATTTTTCATTTATGCTCCGCTTCTATTGGTCGTAGCGTGATGTTATATAGCCTATAACCTTCCTCGATAAATGGACTATCCAACACAAAAATAATTTTTCAATTCCAACTAATAGTTCCTGAGATTAGCGCGTTCAAACAAACAAACAAATAAACTCTTCACCTTTATAATATTAGTATAGATTATGTTTCCTCTATTGTTGATCTTTAAATTATCACAGCAGGACCAGAATTAAAAAAAAGAAAAGAAAAATAACAAAACACTAAAGTAAAAACTGCGGAAAAAAATGTAATAAGTACTCTTTCATTGTTATTCTGAGTTAAAAGCTCGGCAGCATGAATGCAGCGTCATCTCCTCTCCGCCCGACCACAACGTGGCTCGTAGAGTAATTTGTAGGGGGAAGGCACCACCCCCCTCCTCCCGGGAAGAGGGCGACGTATCGTGTCAAAATGAAGCAACATGGCATATGATATAATATATGGTTCGTGGTAACGCAGAGTATACATTATTTATATGGTTAGATGTAAGGAATATGTATTTAAGAACGTTCATAGGTGGTCTTTTGGGATTTTTAAGAGAATCTGAGGGAATGGTTGAATGATTTAGATTTTTTACAGGCTGTACTATTTATCTGCTTCGGAGAGTATGTTTAACCGTTTTTTCCGGGTGTCATACGAAAACCTTTGCCAATTGTTACGGTTAGTCATTGTATAGTAACTGGGCTGTGGAGGTCAGACAGCTGCAGCAGTCGCTCCTTAAATAAAACTAAAATGTTCATAAAAAAATAAAAATGTTCATAAAATGAAAACTACGGGGCCAAACTATGTTAAATTTTTGTGGGACCTAATGGCAACTATTCCGCATCAAACTAAAGAAGAATCACGTAAATCGGATCATAAATCTCAGCGTAATCGGTGTACATACATAAAAAAACCTATCGAATATAGAACCTCCTCCTTTTTGAAGTCGGTTAAAAATACTGGTATTCAGCCGCATCTGGTTAGAATGGAAGCTGACGTTAATTTTAAGCCACTTATGGTAAGATAGGGTGGGTGGTTATTGTTAGCATATCTTAGTTGGCCAAGATATGCTAACAATAACTGGCAAAACTGAGAGGTCCGACAGGGGTTGATGGATCAAGACCTACCGGGGTTGCGGTGCATGCAATAACGAATCCTGTGATAGCCATAGGTCCGTGAGAGAAACACCGTGGGATTTTAAGCTGGTAAGAGTCGATAACCATTCTCCTTCCCCAAGGCGGAGGCTACCCACAAGGACTTACCATGGCAAAAAAAGTCTGCCATAATTTGCTAGGTATAAAAAATATTTTGAGTCAACGACACTCCCTAGTCTGATATCTCGAATAAGGCAATAATTTTCAACAAAAATAACAACATTAATATTAAAGAAATTATCTATATCAAAAACTTCGAACCCAAAACTGTCACGACATTCACCGCCATAAAAACACTATATCCCAATTGACATTTAAGGACGGTAGTTGGAAAAACTTGTAGTTTATCAGTTCGCGTGGTTCGCGTGCCAACCGACCGTAGGGTGTGCAGGGGGACAATTAGAGCGGGTTCGATGCCCGGCCCACCCCGGTGCACCGTTCCTACACGCCCGTTAACCACTATTTATGATCTTACATATTTACTAAATGAGGCGAAATGTGAGTAATTACTTTGTATTTCAAATTATATATTTTTAGGAACCTTTTTTTAAAGAAAAAGTTAGGGAAACTTTGACTTTGACTGCCTTGTTGGTCTAGCGGGGCGACTGCTGAGCATGGGGTCCTGGGTTCGATCCCTAGATCGGGCAAAGTGTTATTGGATTTTTCCATTAGGAATCTCTCAGTAGCAGCCTGGAGTCTGAATTGGTACCTATGACATGGGACTTAAACATAACTGGCGAAATGAGGTTGTACTTAAACACCTCTGCCGAACCCTTCAGGGAATACAGGGCGTGATGTTACTTTTATGTTATGTTCATTAGAGAAATCAGCAGAGATAGCCTAGCGATTGAACGCTAGCTTTCCCTTCAAGAGGATCGTAGTTAGATCCCGACCTGTCCTCTGACTTTTCGAATTCGTGTGCGGATCAGGATTTGATAATCACTTGCGTTAACGGTGAAGGAAAACATCGTGAGGAAACCTGCACACCTGAGAGGGCTCCATAAAGTTCTCAATTGTGTGCTATTGGAGAGGCCAACCCGCTGACCTAGCATGGTGAACTAAGGCCTAAACCCTTCATTCTGAGAAGAGATTCTTGCCCAGCCATGGGTAATGGGCTAATTATGAGTTTGGAATGTACCTACAGCAAAAAAAACACGTTAAATTATAACTAGGTACAACTAAAGTGTTATGTAAAACACTTCATCCATACATTATTAAGTACAACATTTTCAGACTAGCTCTTAAGCGTTGAAGCGAATCGGCGCCTTGTTCATTATAATTAAATGTAATTAGTTCTCAGCCCACCCGTTTGATGTGAAGGCGTTAAGCTTAGGGGATCACGTCTGTCAGATCAAAGAGGAATATGCCAACTTCTTGCAAAAGTACTTTGCTTTTCACGAGAAAACCTTAACTCTAAGTTATGTAAAGAGAGTAAGTAACCCTCGTCACTGAAAGGCTATTATCAATTTAATCTGTTGTTAAATCTCATGTTAACGAATGTGGTCGACCAAAATTCTAACAACCAATCACGAATCGAGTGCGAGAAATTTCAAGTTTTTTCACAGACGGTCACGGTGCTATATTAGTTTACGATGTGTCCAGAACTCAAAGTCCCTAGCAAAACTGAATGAGTGGGTCAAGGAACTTCAAGTATACCCCACCAAGAAGAACACAGTCTACTTAGTTGTCGGCTATAAGATTGACAAGCATATCACTTTGGAACCCAGTGCATAATATCAGCAAACACATTGGGTCACCCGCGCGAACGCACGAGTATTCCCAAGGAGGGTTGATGTCAGGCAGGCGGCCGGTCTTAAAACAATAAGCCAAAGCCTCTAACAACATGGATTTATGAAATACATGTTGTGCCGACCCCACCTAGTGTGGGATAAGGGCAGGGAGAAGAAGAAGAAGAATCACATCATTTGACATTTGACAAAAATCTTTTGCATACAGTTTTTTTTATTTAACAATGTCTCGCTTACTTAGTACCGTTTTTGGTCTATGCAAATCAAATGTGGATGTGTCTAGAAAACAAAACTCTACAGCTTATACAAGGTTAGTCGGAAAGGGGGTACTAAGCCGAAAGGGTGTTAAAGTGCCCATAATAATGGATAACTTTTGTTCTACAACTTTCCCCAAAAGTCAATAGTTCAAGAGAAATAGCTGTTCAAAGATTTCATAAAAAATACGCTAAATTCTATCTATCCTCAGCTATGATCAGCTGTGTTTACATTTTACGTCATATTTGGGGTCACGGATTAGAAACTCTATTTTCTGTATTCATAACTAAAGCAGGGATGAAGAAATTTTGAAAAAACTAAAATTAAAATAATTTTTTCATAAAAAAAACGAATTTTTAAATTTTAACATTTTCTTTAAAATAGTCATCAGTGATACATTAAGTGGCACGAGGCTTAGTAACCCCTTTCAGACTAACCTTGTATAATAATATAAGTACATTTTGTTTATTCATTAACTATACATAGGTACTATTTACATTTTTAAATATTTCTATAAAAAATATAAACAACATTTTAAAATATAAAAAATAGTAGCCACAGGCATCTGGAACAGGGTCCAAGCCACCGGTGGTTAGGGTCTCAGAGAGAGACCATTGAGTTTCTTGCCGGCTCTTCTCCATAGGAAACGACTAATTGGAACCGTGCATCTAAATTCGACTTTTCATAAGCACCTGTATTGGTTTATGTGAAATAAAAACTTTTGATTTGATTTGATTTGAGAGGAACTTCCTAACAATACGCGCTGTGTCCAGAAGTACCGCTTTCTGTATCAGGCCCTTGAGAGCCTCGTCAGATGTTGTTCGAGGCTCTTGGATATTAAGCCATTGGCCGTAACGACTATCGGCACAACAACTGCTGAGTCAACCTCCCACATGTCAACAACCTCGTGTGCCAAGTCTTGATTAAGTGCATTTTATTATTGTTATCATGGTCCTTATTTTGGGACTACTATGCTATAAGATCTATAAACCACATGTAGGTATGCAATAAATAAAAAGAATTAAAGATTCTTCTTTTGCTAACTGAAATTTATACACCTGAAAATTTGATCTAAACACCTCAATTACCAATGACCAATCGGCCGTCAAAATAACTAACATTTCTTAACTTCAGATGATAGGCAGGTACACAGAATCCCAATATCCGATAAGTCCCCGTCAATCCACCGACGACTGACATCTCTCGTGGTGAAGAGACAGCGGGCACAATTTCATGGACGATTTAACCGCAGCGCGACGATTCAATAATAGTTCGATTGAAGTGAGGTTGCAGAGTAAGCGGGTAGCGGGATTGAAAAGTGTTTTGAAAAATTAATAATGTAGGTATGGCGTTATAGGAAGAGGCGTATGGCAGTGAGGTGGGGACTGATTAGATATACAGTAAATAAATAGATTTGTTTTTTTTTATATTGCTCGAATGGTGTACACATTGTTGAGTTAAACTCGGTGCAGATTAGTTATGTTAGAAACAAAAGCTTCTCTATGCATGGTATAAGAGTTCCAGAATTGAAAAAACAAACACACAGATGAAAAAAATAAATTTAAGTACAAACGATGTTAACAGAACATGTTCTGTCTAGCCTTTCCCCAACTATGTTGTGGTCAGCCTCCAGTCTAACCAGATGTGGCTGAATACCAGTATTTTACATGGAGCGACTGCCATCAGACCTTCGCTACCCATTTACTGAAAATAGTTAAGATATATCTTATTGCATACCTACTATTAAACTATGTGTATGAAATACTATAGAGATTAATAATACTGCACCAAAGGAAGCGAAAACCATTAAACCATCTACCGGCATCGGCGGCAGTGAAAGCGAAGAGCGTACTGCTAAACCAAACGATGCTTCGCGGATATTGTGGTAAGAAAAGCTGGAGGCCCCAATTTCATGGGCGATTGGCCTGCAGCGGGTTCAATAACATTTCAATGGCGGTAGCATCTGTATGAGGTTTGGTCGCAGTGAAAGCGAGTTATAGAACAAAAAATCGCGGGACTTTTTCGTGCAGTTTTTGCACCGTTTACGTTTCCTGCTCTAGTTTTTTTTTATCGAATTATATTATTATTTTAAACGCTACTTTATTTCAAACGATGTCTTGATACAGTAATAAATTAAAATCCCGCAGGTTCAACTTGAAACTATGCGAGTGTCACTGAACTATGCGAGTGTCACTGAACTACACTGGCCTGCAAAAATAAGTATCACACTTTTAAAATTTCAATTTTTTCTAAACTATAGAAGTTAGAGATTTAAAATAAAAAACGTTTTATAGCAATTTTTATCAGCTTTCTTTGGAACTATAGTAACAAAGTTAAACTCTTTTTTGAGTCCTTTTTGCTTCGAAAATATATCTTGTGTACTTAAAAAGTTATTGCAATTTTAAAAGTGTGATACTTATTTTTGCAGGCCAGTATATGTGAGTGTCACTGAATTTAGTAACCAAAGAACATACACTCTACTAAAGACTGATGATGTCTAAACAGTTTTTGGGGTACCATACTTAAAAAAACAAAACGGAAACCTTATGATGAGACTTCGATGTCTGTCCGTCTGTATTTTTTTCGATAACTTTACCGATGATAGCGTGTCGTCGGAAATAAACACCATGGCTGTATTTAATGACAGTTCGCGACGGAAAACGCAGCCGCCGTCCCAGATCCACCGTGCTCACCCACCGCCGTGGAGCCGATCGTGTTTTCTGACTCCGCAGTCACACCGTTAAATCAGCCCTCATCAAGCCGTCTACCTCCCAGTCCTCCCGCCAGCAACGCCCTAAGCCGAGGTCCGAGTCCCATTAGGGGTCGCCCTTAGTTCTGTTGTTGCTAGTAGTAATGATGTTAGTAGTAGTAGTTAGCTTAGGTTAAGTATTTTACTCGTCCCCATTGGTTAGAGACCCTTCAGGTCTCGCCAATAACTGCCCGGTTACGTAGAAACGGTCCGCAAGACCATATACAAGCAGTAGAAGAGAAAAAAAAACCTACTTCAAATTGTCTATCTCCGATGTTCTTCATCAGATCTTCACCAAATTTAAATGGGACCACTTCGAAAGAATACTCTTTCAAACACAAAAAGAATCATTAAAATGGGTTCACAATTAGCAAAGATATCGCGGAACAAACATACAAAAAAAATATACAGTCGAATTAAGAACCCCCTCCTTTTTTGGAAGTCGGTTAAAAAAGCAAAACATAGCGGAGTAGGTTCCGCGTGTCAATAAACATCGCCTTAGATAGTATCTTCTTCCAATTACTGAAATATCATTACAAAGAGCAAAGTTAATCGTTGTAATAAATCTTAAAGCAGGTGTTTAACATCTGCCTGTGACTGCGACCGTTGACCGACAGCCGGTAATGGGGGGTAATGCCGGTCAAATACCGGTCAATTTACTACGAAGGTACCTATATTTAAAAGGTTTAATGTATCTGTAACTACCTCGTTGATCCAGTGGTGGCAAGCGCGACTGCTGACCGTGAGGTCCTGGGTTCGGTCCCCAGGTCAGGCAATGTGTTGTTGGGTTTTTCCGTGTGGAATAACTCAGTAGCCTGGAGTTTAGATTTGTACCTGGTTGATGGCAATAGGCTCGTCACCTATTATGTGGGACTTAAACATAATGGCGAAATGAGGGTGTTACAGTGTTACTATACACCTCTGCCCTACCCTTCGGGGAATATAAGGCGTGATGTTATGGTATGGTATAATTTTATAAAGAATAAAGGTCGCCCACGTGAATCTTCCTCTTAGCCTTTTCCCAATTATCTTGGGGTCAGCTTCCAGTCTAACCAGATGCGGCTGAATACCAGTATTTTACACGGAGCGACTGCCATCAGACCTCTGCAACCCAGTAACTGGGCAATGCCGGTATCCTAAGGTTAAACCGTTTGTCAGACTTTCGGGCTTCTGACTACCCGTAACGACTGTCATAGGTATTCGTATGACACCCGGGACCGACGGCTTAACCACGCTCACGTGAATGTCGTTTGCCATTGTCCTTCTCCGGATTCCAGACTATCTTTGTACCAAGATTCATCAAAATCAGTTCAGTGGTTTAGTCGTGAAGAAGTAAGAAACAGGCTAACAGACTGCAGTACCATTTTTATCTTACTTTTTTTTAAACAATACTTTGCCTAACACTGGGATTTCTCCTGTATCGTGGGCGCGTTTACAGACACAAATCTTCACATGCACAAACGCCCAGACCCGGAACAACTATCAGTAAGCCATAAACATATTTTTTCCGTGCGGGAATCGAAACCTCGACCCGTAGCTAGTTCGTAAGAAAATCCTCATGTAAGTCCCTCGCCCGGGGAAGGCGAAGGGGTCTGCCGGACTCTTACCAGCTAAAAACCAACGGTGTTCCTCCTCCTGACAGTTCGGCCGGGGTCGCGGGATTCGCAAAAGCATGCACCGCAACCCCGGCAGACCCGTAGCTAGCCTAGTCTGGACCTCAAGAACCTATTTCGTCCCAATAAATTACATCTTAAATAAGGGATATAATGTTATCGTTATAAAGTAACCGCCCACTCATCCTTATAATATCCAAGATAATCCCTTAACGCTTAATCGTGCCTTCAATATTATCGGATAACTTGCCGTAACTTGTACTTAAAGTGATGTAGGTATCCAAGTTTATAAGAAGTTTGAATTGCCACAAGTTTGTCAGTAAAGTAGGGAAATTTAAAAGAAAATATAACGAGAAAGTGACTTCGTTGTTGGTTCGATAAGAGAATACAATTAGATCTTGAGTTTTAAAGCTTAATTTTTTGACGACACGTTTGGTGCAGTGGTTGGGTGGATGAGTCATGGGTTCGATTCCCTCACGGAACAAAAATTTGTATGGCAAACAAATACTTGTTTCGGGTCTGGATGATTGTGCGTGTGAAGATTGGTGTCTTTAAATGCACCCACGATACAGGAGCAATCCTAGATAACGTTTTATAAAAAAATAAAAATAAAAGATCTTGGTAAGACATTTTCTTTTCCTTTTTTAGTACGTGGAAGTGATTTGAGACTGGAATTAATGGCTATAGACAAACCCTTATTTCTTTTTTTTTTTTTTATCAATCTTTTCCTCACACTAGGATTTCTCCTGTATCGTGGGTGCGTTTACAAACACAAATCTTCACATGCACAAACATCCAGACCCGGAACAACTATCTGTAGGCCACACAAATATTTGTTCCGTGCGGGAATCGATCCCACGACCCGTACCGCAGAAGCCGATCGCTCAGCCATTCCACCAAACGTGTCGTCAAATCATCGTGTCGTCCCTTATCGGGTAGTTGTGTTAATTAAGATTCGTCGACCGTTTGGACAAAAAATATTTAGTATATTTATATACCCAGCTTGTTAAAATTCTGCAAAATGGAGTCGCTATAGCTAGTTTTACAAAACACATCATTATCATAACATCACGCCTGTATTCCCCGGAGGGTTGGGCAGAGGTGTATAGTGACATCCCTCATTTCGCCGTTATATTTTTAAGCCCCATGTAATGGGAGGCGAACCTATTGCCATCAAACTGGCACAAATCCAAACTCCGGGCTGCTACTGAGAAATTTCACACGGAAAAACCCAATAACTCTGCTTGACCTGGGGATCGAACCCAGGATCTCACGATCAGCAACCGCGCTTGCCACCACTAGACCAACGAGGCAGTTCAAAAAACATAATTAGAGATACCTACTGTCCATGATTTGCAAAGCGTACACAAGGTAGAAATATTATTTGGGCCAGTGTTCACCATCACTAATCCGCTGGTTAAACAATCGTTTACTAGAAATTAGGTAAACGCTTGTTTAACAAGATAAATATTGGTGTCGATTCTGTAGCGCACTTTGAAAGGACTTAACTAAGGGTGTTTGTCTCTTTCTGTTTCAATAGAAAAAGAAAGTGACAGTTGCGTTTAGTCTAGTTTAGTACTGTCAAAGTGTCTGTAATGTTTATATCGGAATCAAAGACTTTAATGTACACTCAACTACGTTTTGAAGACAGCTTCAAGTCTAACCAGATGCGGCTGAATACCAGTATTTTACATGGAGCGACTGCCATCAGACCTCCGCAACCCAGTTACAGGGAAATGCCGATATGTTATATTGTACACTCTACTACCGAACAATATTTTAGATAACAGCATTCATACCAAAAATGTACCATAATCGTATCTCTACTCATAAAATCAAAGTACGTACATATTCCTTACCTACACGCCCACGTGTGGCCATAATATCACACGATAACATTTGCCAGATACGATGTCAAAAGAGACGCCGATCGCGTGACGTCATCGTTAGTATTGTGTTACTGATACGATGTACTGTGACCGGTTGAAATGGCCATCCGTAACACAAACTGTAAACCGTGGTTTAACTTCCGATTAGGTAAAGATATTTTGTTATCAGGTAGCCTGAATGACTGCCTTGTTGGTTTAGTGGTCGCAAGTGCGACTGCTGAGCACGGGGTCCTGGGTTCGATCCCGAGGTTGGGCAGTGTTATTGGGTTTTTCCATTAGGTATTTCTCAGTAGCAGCCCGGAGTGTGGATTTGTGCCCGGTTAATGGCAATAGGCTCGCCCCCTATTACATGGGACTAAATCATAATTCGCGAAACGAGAGTGTATTAAAAAATACCTCTGCCGAACCCTTCCAGGAATTTAAGGCGTGATGTTATGTTATGTAGCCTGAATGTTTAAATCGCAGTTACTAATTGTTAATTATTGTAATTAAGATTATACAACGTGTTACAAAAATATCCCTAAAGCCGAAAGGGGGTTAAAAAGTCCCTTGTAAAGAGTCTATTGACAATATTTGAAAACCATAGTACGACCCAAATAAAAAAAGAATTTGGATAAAACATAAAATAATCATCATTGAAACGCAACCCTGAAAATATAAAACCAAAGAGTAGACTACCCAGAAAGTTATTTACATTCCTACCTAATTTCCTCTGAGAGGTAAATGACAACAACCATAAAAGACTACTTGATTATTTACATTTTTCATGGGGAATAATGTTACACGTTGTATTACTTAAAAAAAGCTCTATGAAGCGTCGCTTATTTAAGTAATTTTCAACGTTTTGATTATTTCATTTACGTGTTAGTTCAGTAAGTACAATTAATATCAGTATTTTACACGGAGCGACGACCATCAGACCTCCAGAACCCAGTTACAGAGCAATGCTGATATTCTAAGATTAGACTAGTTTTCATACTTTTTAGCTTCTTACTACCCGTAACGACTGTCATAATTATTCATATGACACCCGGGACCGACTGTTTAACGTGCTCTTCTAGGCACGGAGGGGTCTCGACGTGTAACGAACAGTCACACATCCAAGGATTGACCGTGGCAAGCGCAACTTAACCTCACAAATCGTATGATCCGCGCGGTTATGGCATCAAGCCCCTCTAACATAACATAGGTACAAATATTCTACCTAGCCTTTTCCCAACTATGTTGGGGTCAGCTTCCAGTCTAATCAGATGCGGCTTATTACCAGTATTTTACACGAAGCGACCGCCATCAGACCTCCGCAACCCAGTTACTGGGCAATGCCGATATCCTATGATTAGACCGGTTGTCAGACTTTTGGGCGAAATCATAGTTAAAAATCTTGAAGTAAAGTTTTAAATCTTTGGAAGGGTTAGATTCTGAAAATATCTACTTGTCTAGACTTAGTTTTAGATATTTTAAAGGGCTATCGAAATAACAAAGTGTATGAGAGATTTTAGTATTGATTTAGAACTAAGGTTTGTTTTACTAGAAGTTTAAGATTAACTTACGTTCTTTTGTAAGTTTTAAAAGGGTTTGAAGGTAGGTAATATAAGTTAGGAACAACTGTTAATACCTACGATGTAATCATCTATACTAATATTATAAAGAGGAAAGATTTGTATTTTTGTATGTAACGAATAAACTTAAAAACTACTGGACCGACTTCAAAAATTCTTTTGCCGTTAGAAAGCTACATTATCACTGAGTAACATAGAATATATTTTTTACTGGAATAAAACTTCTTACGCGGGCGGAGCCGTGAGGACACAGCTAGTTGGGAGATAAATTGATGTGAATAGATTGAACGATGAGTTAGGAAAATACAATTTTTTTTTCCTAAAAATAAAAATGTATTATAACTGGCTAAAGAGGTTCTAATCTAAGTCTTTGTAAAATGAGACGACAACATGATAACCGTAGGTATAGTCGCCGGCACGTAAGTTGACAAGGTTTTGACGTAGTGGTATAGGTCAACCAGAATCTCATGGCATTAAAAATTAATAACAAATAGTGGTTTTCATATGGCAAAGTCAACATGTCAGTTGTCAAAACGAGTATGACTGTAGTTGATACATTTTCCAGTTCTGATTAATGTTTTATTGTTCAAACATTTTTAATAAACATACTTATTTTAACAAGGTTTCCTTTTCCATTACAATAAAATTGCAAAAAACCACATATCAGCATATCATTTTGGGACCCAGTGCATAATATCAGCAAGCACATTGGGTCACATAAAACAATAAGCCAAAACCTCTAACAACATGGATTTATGAAATACATGTTGTGCTGACCCCATCTAGTGTGGGATAAGGGCAGGTAGAAGATGAAGAAGAAATTAAAGAAAAAAATTACAAGTATCAAGACTTTTTATTCAAATTACTCTTGTGTTACCCACAAAAAAGTTTAATTTCCCTATTTGCCATCAGATTCTGGTAGACCTATAGTAGGAATGCATACCTACAGTTAGTGCAACAAAAAAATGGTCACTTTTATTGCTTGTCATGATTCTATGGTTATTGCCATAATTTATTTATAAACACGACTGTTTAGAAAGGAGACGAATTATGTTTTCTACTGTTGCCAAGTTACGTGAAGCCGACTATACAATTATTAAATTAACTCATAAAATTATTAAATTAACTCATAAAATTATTTATGTAACGCAAACAACAAAGCATAGAAATTAACATTTACCTAAATAAAAAATGAAACCACTCTCCCTTATTACAAAAGATAGTTTTTTTTTTTTAAAAAAACGTTGCCCCACGATAGGATTTCTCCTGTATCGTGGGTGCGTTTACAGACACAAATCTTCACACGCACAAACACCCAGACCCGGAATAACTATCTGTAGGCCATACAAATATTTGTTCCGTGCGGGAATCGAACCCACGACCCGCAGCGCTGAAGCTAATCGCTCAGCCACTGCACCAACCGTGTCGTCAAAGAAAGATTAAACCATAACTAAGGCAAACGCACTTTTAAATTATACCCATCACTTTCGAACGTAACATGATAAAAAGAGACGGGGGTATTTTAAAACCTGTGTTTTCTTAGACCATCTTTTAGATGAAGGAGTTAATTTACTACTATATTAAAATGGAAAATTAAATTGAAAGGCACCTAAGAATTCTTAGCTAACTACTACATACTAAATATACTACTATTTACTATTGTAACTAGACATTCTAACTAGTACAAATTACATCCCACTGATAATGCCACTTTCTATACCCTACACTTGCCCTCTATCAACAAGCTTAATATAATATACCTACACTGTATCCGTTACCGTACATACCGATGCAAGTATTGACCAACATTCCTAAGCTAAGGCTCTCCCACGATCTCCCCCCCTCCTGCACCGCAACGCCCCGCCCCTCTCCGGAAATGCCGGCGCCCGCGCAACGAGCATGCAAAGCCTAGCGTAGGGTGAATGCACTCAACACTGACCATTCGATTTAGGGATCAGAAATTATTCAAAAATGTTAATAACCTGCTTGTTTTTCTTTTTTGTTTGTTAGCGGTCGTGTTTCTAAACGAAACAGGTTTCTAGTTTAAATTTTAAAGGATGTGTAGATAAATACTGTGGTTGGTAGGTGTATAGTGGAAAAGTTTCGGTTTTTATTTGCATTTAGCGAAATTTTTGAGTTTGTTTTTGGCGCTCGTTGAGTTTTTCTTTGTTTTCTGGTTCTGTAGATTGGTAGTTTGTATTTGTAACATAAATTTGAATAATATGTAGAGCATGTTTAGAAATGTAATAATTATATTGCCGAAAAAAAATCTAGTAAAAAATATTCTCCTCAGCAAAAATTCATGTTTCATCCACATTATCTATACTATAATCTATACTTCTGTACTAATATTAAAAAGAGGAAAAATTTGTATTTCTGTATGTAACGAATAAACTTAAAAACTACTGGACCGATTTCAAAAATTCTTTTGCCGTTAGAAAGCTACATTATCACTGGGTAACATAGGCTATATTTATTACTGGAATAAAACTTCTTACGCGAGCGGAGCCGTGATGACACAGCTAGTCATAAATAAAACGCCAATTTTAGTAAACCGTACTGCATTACAGCTAGTTCACACAGAAACTGTTTACAGAACCCGTTTTAGCGGATCCGTTTTTATTATGGTAATGACGCCTGTAGTTATATGAGCGAGTTCACATACACAACAGATACAGACTTTGTGTAATTAAAGCTAACACGACATTAATGCACAAAAGCATTATATGCCTAGCACCAATAATATTCAATAAAATACCGAAATCAATAAAACAGTTAAACTTAAAACATTTTAAACAAAAACTAAAACACTACTTAATTGATAAGTGCTATTATACTCTAACAGATTTTCTGAACAATTCATAATGTTATGACATTTTGCTTCTTTTCAATTTATATCGATTGTTACTTTTTTTTTAAGTTGGACAACACTATTGCATTGTTTAATTAAAACCTCATAGTCCAATAATGTAATGCAATTTATATTTGTTACCTACCGAACTTCGTTTCAATTTGTAATTTGTACGCCATACTTTATTTTGGCAAAACATGCAGACCGTCATACCATGTAATTAACACCTTACACTGCAAACCACAATTTGTACTGTACACTCATGTTTTATACAAATAAATTATCTTTATCTTTATCTTTAAAACAGTATTCCGAATCCAGTAAAAAATACTGGATCCGTTATTTTTATCGTATCCTGTCTGCCAGGTGCGACGCAGCTGCCGTTTGTTTAACTGATCCGTCGGTACAGATGTGAACAACACATCCAGTACCGACAGATCCTTTAAAACGTTAGTACTACATTATTCATTGGTCTGTGGTCAGGTCTTCATTGTTCTCTCACTATCCTAAATCATAGTACTGTATCCACTGAAATTGTTAAAGATATTATTTTTAAAAGAGTAACCATGGAGTTTCTTGCCGGCTCTTCTCCATAGGAAACGACTAATTGGAACCGTGCATCTAAATTCGACTTTTCATAAGCACCTGTATAGTGAAATATTTTTTTTGATTTTGAACGGTTCTGCTGGATGAACGGGCGGTTACTTATATTATTATTCACATTCCTCCAAGTACTTAAATATCCCAAGGCAATAACTTTCACAACTTATGACTATCATTGAGAGCATTACACATTCTATTTAATAAAAAATCCCCAATAAAATGTTAATAAAACAATAAAATCGTGTAAGTATGGGAGTACGCACGAAAGGTCACCTTGCTTCGGTCACGCCCCATCGATTCACATGGGGGTTATAAGCTGTGCCATAAAAACAAACATATGAGGGTGGCGATGTTAATACCTCAGTTTAGGCGGAAAAGGGGGTTCTTTTTTATTATTTGAAAAGGGGTTTAAGGGATTTTTTATTCGTTATCCTTGTGGGAAATTTTGTTTTAAAAGTATCCTACGTGTTAATCCAGGACTTGGTCTATCTGTGTGCCAAACTTCATCCAAATCTGTTTAGCCGTTTATGCGTAAT
Source organism: Amphipyra berbera (assembly GCA_910594945.2). Lineage (NCBI taxonomy): Eukaryota > Metazoa > Arthropoda > Insecta > Lepidoptera > Noctuidae > Amphipyra > Amphipyra berbera. The sequence goes on along the minus strand of OU343128.1, from coordinate 12,939,863 downwards.
TGAGTAACAAACATCTTCACAAAACTTCAGATTTATAAGTAACATTAATGAGATTTGCAGAGAATCAGCTTTTACCCAAATAATGCAGTCTGGAGTTTCAGTTGCAGATAACGTACAAGACTTAGTTTTTTTTAATTTATTCTTTTTATTTAGGCTTTCGGCTCTTTTGTAACTCACCTCTTCTTTTTTTATTTATGTTCTGCCAAGCCATTTCCCAGCTATGTTGAGGTCAGGTTCCAGTCTAACCAGCTGCGACTGAATACCAGTATTTTACACGAAGCGACTGCCATCAGACCTCCGCAACCCAGGTACTGAGCAATGCCGATATCCTAAGGTTAGACCGGTCAAAATTTTGGTCTTCTGACTTCCCGTAACAAGTGTCATAGGTATTCGTATGACACCTGGGACCGACTGTTTAACGTGCTGTCTGAGGCACGGAGGGGCCGGGGAAAGCGCAGGTTAACCTCGCAAATCGTAAGATCCGCGCGGTTGAATTTTCAATTTATCTTTCTTTAAAAAAAGTTTATGATCAACGAATCAATCACACGAACACAACCGAACATTCTTCACACAAAATATCTCAATTATAGACGGCTATACGAATGTTTTTGTGAATTACACACGAACGCAAATCTCTTATTATTAGATCTATGAACAATAAAATTTTATAACAAAATTACACCTTTGTCATTCCTTTGTGCCAGTGCCATCGTTCATGACGTTCATTCAATCGTGCGTTCCGTTCATTCACTTTGGTTATGGTTCGCGCGCATTTACTATACCAGTTAGTGCTCAAATTCACGGTAGACTTTCGAAAAATCTTTTTTTTTATGTTGGTAAATGTTACTGCGAATAAGGCTGTTCTCACATGAACTTGCTCAAACGAGACTAAACTGATTACTGACTAGTTAGTAATTAGTTAGTAACCGAACTTCGTACTACTCAAAGCACTGTAATTTTATTCACATGTCTCTTTTTTCTGTTCGATTGCTTTTACATGGTCTTGCGGCCCGTTTCTACATAACCGGGCAGTTATTGGCGAGACCTGAAGGGTCTCCAACCAATGGGGACAAGAGTAAAATACTTAACCTAAGCTAACTACTACTACTACTAACATCATGACTACTAGCAACAACAGCACTAAGGGCGACCCCTAATGGGACTCTGACCTCGGCTTAGGGCTTTGCTGGCGAGAGGACTGGGAGGGAGACAGCTTGATGAGGGCTGAATTAACGGCGTGACTGCGGAGTCAGGAAGGACAACCGGCTCCGCGGCGGCGCGGCGGGTGAGGACGGTGGATCATGGACATTTAGTCACTTGTCGACAAGATAGTTTTATTTATTGTTCAGCCCATATTGGAGTTTCCTTAGTAACTAGATGCACGACGAACAGTACACCGCGTCACTGTAAACGGGTTACTAACCGATAGCTCCGTGCACGTGCGTAGCCAGGATTTTGCCCAGGGAGGGGCAAACTCTGTCAAACAATGTCATTTCAATAAATCTGGAAGTGCATTTCCCCCATAACCTTATTTTTGACGCCCAAATAAATATAGATGCAGACCGGCATTGGTCTGCCAATTGTGGGTAATAGTTCTGTGGACATGGGTGGTGAGTTAATCTAGACTATTTACCTATTGTTTCCTTTGCCAGGGTGGGACCTGCCGGGGTTGCGGTGCATGCTTTTGCGAATCCCGCGACCCCGGCCGAACGGGCAGGAGAAGGAACACCGTTGGTTTTTAGCCGGTAAGAGTCCGGCAGACTCCCTCGCCTTCTCCGGGTGAGGGACATCCGTTGGGTAATTCGTTTCGTTTGGGTAGCTTCATGTGACAAGGGCCTAAGCTTGAATCAGTTTATAAATTACTGCTCGAGATGCTTTTCTAATTCCGTTAAATTAGATGGTTTTTTTTCTGTCCGGAGAGGCTGAGATTGTAGGAGGGGCTCGTGGCTAAATAACAACCGCGCCGATCGTACGATTTGCGAGGTTAAGCTGCGCTTGCCGCGGTCAGTCCGTGGATGGGTGACCATTTGTTACACATCGAGACCCCTCCGTGCCTCGGAGAGCACGTTAAGCCGTCGGTCCCGGGTGTCATACGAATACATATGACAGTCGTTACGGGTAGTCAGAAGCCTGAAAGTCTGACAAACGGTTTAACCTTAGGATATCGGCATTGCCCAGTTACTGGGTTGCGGAGGTCTGATGGCAGTCGCTCCGTGTAAAATACTGGTATTCAGCCGCATCTGGTTAGACTGGAAGCTGACCCCAAGATAATTGGGAAAAGGCTAAGAGGAATAGGCTGAGATTGTAGATTGTACCTCCCTGCGGATTTTATACAGGATGATTTGAAATTCGACATATTTCCTTTTAAGGCGTTAGGTGGAGTGTGTCCTATACAATAATTAGGAAAGTTGACAAAACCAAAAGTTGACTGCCTTATTGGTCTAGTGGTCGCAAGCGCGACTGCTGAGCATGGGATCCTGGGTTCGATCCCCGGGTCGGGTAAAGTGTTATTTGGTTTTTCTATTAGGAGTTTCTCAGTAGCAGCCCGGGGTCTGGATTTGTGCCCGGTTAATGGCAATAGGCTCGTACCCGTACCGTACGTCGTTACACGGGACTTAAACAGAACTGACGAAACGAGGGTGTACTAAAACACCTCTGCTGAACCCTTCGAGGAAAGTAAGGCGTGATGTTATGTTATGACAAAACTTTAAGGAAAATTTAATGAAATACAGGATGACCTAATAACATATTACAAATATTTTTGTTACTCTTTAATTTGAATAATAATGATTAAAAATCCCAATTTCTCAAAATCTATTGATTTTCGGCTAGGGTACATGGGGTATCACACCTTAAATGGAATACGTCGAATTACAAGTTAACCTTTATTCAATTCATCGATTGTTTATTCGTTTAAATGAGTCGAGCCAAGATCAGGTGGCCATTATTAATATTATGTCGTAACTTCTGCAATATTGGGATTTCAACCTAATATATGACTGTTGTGTGTGGCTTAAGTGGCTCTTAATTACGTGATTTACAGTATAAATTGATTTACACGACGTAATAATGTTTATGACATGAATAATTTAGTCTAAACTCCCTCGTTGGTCTAGTGTTAGTCCTGGATTCGGTCCCTAGGTCGGGAAGTGTTACTAAGTTTTTCAATATGAAATTCCTCAGTAGCAGCCCGGAGTTTGGAGCTGTGCACGGTTGATGGCAATAGGCTCGCCTATTTACATGGGACTTCAACATAACGGCGAAATGAGGGTGTTAATAAGAATACCTCTGCCATACCCTTTGGGAAATACAAGGCGTGATGTTGTTATTTTATGTAAACAGTAGTATGACTATAGATCGCTTGGAAACTAAAATTAAACATATATATTGACAACTAACGGCCCGTCCCGGCTTCGCACGGGTGGACATTTTTCCCGTTTTAGCATTATTTTTTATTTATGCTCCGCTCCTATTGGTCATAGCGTGATATTATATAGCTTATAATCTTCCTCGATAAATGGACTATCCAATACAAAAAGAATTAATCAATTCCAACCAGTAGTTCCTGAGATTAGCGCGTTCAAACAAACATACAAACTCTTCAGCTTTATAATATTAGTATAGATAAAATTATTTATAAGTCAATATAACCAAAAAAATTGTCGATAAAAAATAACAATTTGTCGAAAAATAAAAAGTCGAAAAACGAAATCTCGAAAAACTTTTGCCGGCCATTATGGTTTTAAACGGGATTAAGAGCTTAATCTCGTAATCGCGGAACAAAAAAGCGCTTTATTCATCGTTTAGCTTCAATAACAAAAAAATAAAATGTCTTATTCGTAAACCGCAATATGATTCATTCAAGAGAGAGGAAATGCATAAGGATGATGACGCATTTAGTATGCTACACGACGCGATTATCAATTCGAATACTAGGGGGTCTTAGAGGAAACGCGGGCTGCAAAATATTAACAATAATATAATTTAAATGTTATCGGTAACTGGTAACACTGGACAATGTTGACATAGAAGGGTAACCGTCAAGATTAATCAACGTACCCGAAGTTACAAAAACACTGGTCATTCGACGGAGCAGAGGATTCCATGTCGAACAGCCGAAGAAGTCTGACCTTTTATATCTGGTTTGCTTGTCCTCATTTTCTGATCTTGTGTTAATTATTATATTGTGAATTAGCTTCTGTAACTAATCACTAACCTAATTAAAAGTACTCTCAGTGGTGGAGAGTGTATGTTGGTGTCATTTACTTTATTTACCATGCTCCCAATCCTGCAATACCGATACTAGCTATAACTGTAATGATAGATTCACCCCTAAAAGGTTCTGTTGTATGTCTTTCATATGAATAGGTTTTTAAGCGATCTAGTTCCGTCCCACCCCTCACGTAAACTTTCCCTATTGAGCGCCTTCCCAGTTTGTTGTCGATAGCTGGTAACACTGGATAATGTTGATAAAGGAGGGTATTCGTCAAGATGAATCAACGTAACCGACGTTATAAAAACAGTGGTCATTCGACGGAGTAGAAGCTCAGACCGTTAATTCAGCCCTCATCAAGCTGTCTCCCTCCCAGTCCTCCCGCAAGCAACGCTCTAAATCGAGGTCCAAGTCCCATTAGAGGTCGCCCTTACTGCTGTTGTTGCTAGTAGTCTTGATGTTAGTAGTAGTAGTCAGCTTAAGTTAAGTATTTTATTCTCGCCCCCATTTGTTGGAGACCCTTCAGGTCTTGCCAATAACTGCCCGGTTACGTAGAATCGGTCCGGAAGACCATCTACAAGCAGTCGAATAGAAAAAAAAACGGAGCAGAAGATTCTTTCTCAAACCGCTGTAGAAGTCTGACCTTTTACATCTGATAGCGGCCCGTCCCGGCTTCGCACGGGTGGAAATTTTTCCCGTTTTTGCAACAGTTTTCATTTATGCTCCGCTCCTATTGGCCGTAGCGTGATGTTATATAGCTTATAATCTTCCTCGATAAATGGACTATTCAACACAAAAATAATTTTTAAATTCCAACCAGTAGTTCCTGAGATTAGCGCGTTCAAACAAACAAACAAACTCTTCAGCTTTATAATATTAGTATAGATTTTCACCATGCTCGCAATCCTGACAGACCGATATTAGCTATAACTGTAATAATAGATTCACCCCTACACGATTCTGTTGATATCTTTTACAGTGTGTGCGAGGCCTTAGTTAACAATTTCAGAAAACTGTTATAAAAACATCTCTCGTTAATGGATAACTAATATCTTGGAGTTACGAGGAAACGTATAAATATTTGCAATGCCTACATAATACACTCATCCGAGCTAGGTGTTTGTGCATGTAAATTGAGTATGCAAGCACACAGGAAGTGCTTACGAGTGCTAAGTATGTTTTTATTTAGATATCCAAGTTCTTGTCATGTTTACAAGGTGTTAGGTAATTATTCACCGAACTAATAATTCGTTATCGAAGAGAATGGAACGCTAAGAATGCGTGTTTAAAAAAACATTGTATTTGCCATTAGTTAAAAAACATTGTATTAAATACATCTTTCGTCTATACGAAATAAATAAAATTGAAGTGTCTGTTAGTAATGTTAGTTATGCTGAGATGGGCTCCTTTTTTTGTCTCATAGAGGCATATAACTTGTGTATATTATTGATTTTTTATTTTATGTTTGTATGTCTGTAACGAGACTCAAATAAATTATTTTCTTTCTTTCTTTCTTTAATGTCAAAATATGAAACTTTATAAAAAAAACACATTTTTTTTTAAATTGTCCGACTGTTTGTTTGGGCTAATCTCCGAAATGGCTGAACTGATTTTGACGAGACTTTCACTAGCAGATAGCTGATGTTATAAGAAGTAACTTAGGTTATATTTATTTTAGAAAAAGAAATAGTGTTCCGCGCCAAAAAATAAAACAGATCCGACTTCTACGCAGACAAAGTCGCGGGCGCAGCTAGTACTAAATATAATGCATTAATACTTATAAAAAAGCTTAACATAGCATCACGGCTGTATTTCCCGAAGGATTGTTCAGAGGTGTATACTAGTAAAACCCTTATTTGGCCGTTATGTTTAAGTCCCATGTAATAGGGGGCGAGCATATTGCCCTCAACCGGGCACAAATCCAAACTCCGGGCTGCTATTGAGGAATTCCACCCAGAAAAACTTAATAACACTTTGCCCGACCTGGGGATCGAATCCAGGACCTCACGATCAGTAGTCGCGCTTGCCACCACTAGACCGCTGAGGCAATAAATATTTATAACCAATCCTAAAATTAATCGTATTTCGATTATATCTTCTTCTTCCTGCCCTTATCCCACACTAGGTGGGGTCGCCACAACATGTATTTCATAAATCCATGTTGTTAGAGGTTTTGGCTTATTGTTTTATGAACGGGCGCCTGCCAGACATCAACCCTACTTGGGAATACTCGTTGCGCCGTCGCGCGGGTGACTCAATGTCCTTGCTGATATTTTGCACTGGGTCTCAAACTGATATGCTTGTCAATCTTATTGCCGACAACTAAGCAGACTATGTTCTTCTTGGTGGAGTATACTTGAAATTCCTCGGCCCATATTCAGTTTTGCTAGGGACTTTAGTTCTGACACATCGTAAACTAATATAGCACCGTGAGCGTCTCTGTAAAAACTCGATGTCAATGTTCTGTATCGCTCCTGTCCCGCTCGTAATACGTAATCCGTATTCGACAGAGTTTACAATAGAAATAAACGGCGATTTATTATAACAAAATCAAAAGCGATACCTTTGTGACGCAATGGAATGTAAAAACGATTATATCTATAACTAGCTGTGTCCTCACGGCTCCGTCCGTAGCCTATGTTACTTAGTGATAATGTAGCTTTCTAACGGCAAAAGAATTTTTGAAATCGTTCCAGTAGTTTTTAAGTTTATTCGTTACATACAAAAATACAAATCTTTCCTCTTTATAATATTAGTATAGATGAGAATTGATAGTAGATAGCTATAGTCAACTAGTTCTAAATCTACGCCTTTACAGTCAGAATTAACTGTGAAATTAATTTGGATATTTTCCTTGTCACCTATAGGGTGAACGTGCCAAATATCGTCGTTCCGTTATTATATTAAAAAGTTGGAATGCCTTTGTTGAAGCATGATTGACTGACTCCGGAATCTATTAAGCTGTTTTATATTACTGTTTTGAATAGAAAAATACGTTTCAACGATCAATTTGTTATAGAATATTACAGATCGTGTTCCTTTTTTTAGAGTTATCAACATTGAATAAAATAAAGTCTGTAATAGTTTCTAGTTTTAATAATTAAATTTAGTTTACAGATATAAGTCACATTTTGTGTATCTTAAAGCACGTTTTTTCTAAGAGGGTCAACAGTATTCCAACTCATCATAATCCTCCTGCCCTTATCCCAACTTATTTGCTATCGACGAAGTACCTATGTTTTTTTCTTCCATACATATTTTTCTAGCCATATCATATTTCACACTATCCATCCATCGTTTTTTTGGTCTTCCTCTACTCTTATAACCATCCACATTCATACTCATAACTTTCCTCACGACATGTTCCTCATTCCTTCGCATCACACGCCCATACCGTGACAACTATTATTCTAACTAGTCCAACTCGTAATACAAAATAAATTCAATGATGAAAGAACAACATAACCATTGAGATCCTAAATAAATATCTAGAGAATTCTAGAAACTCGTTCTGCCTAGCCTTTTCCCAACTATCTTGGGGTCAGCTTCCAATCTAACCAGATGCGGCTGAATACCAGTATTTCACACGGAGCGACTGCCATCAGACCTCCGCAACCCAGTTACAGGGTAATGCTGATATCCTAAGGTTAGACCGGTTGTCAGACTTTCGGGCTCCTGACTACCTATAACGACTGTTAAAGGTATTCATATGACACCCGGGACCGACGGTTTAACGTGCTCTCCGAGGCACGGAGGGGTCTTGATGTATAACGAATCACCAAGTCACCCATCCAAGGACTGACCGCGAGAAGCGCAGCTTAACCTTGCAAATCATATGATCCGCGTGGTGGTTAATTCTAGAAACTAAACCACAAAAAATGATCCGTTCTTGTTTGTTAAGTTGACAAACTGCATTAATTATGTCATAAATTATCGTAACATTTTTGCTTCCTTACTTGCACCTGCAAAGCTTAATATATGCATCGGAAACCTGAAAACGTATTGCCAAAGAATGCCACATTTTTCAAATTAATTTAATAACGACAAAAACACCCCTTATACAAATATGAAGTCAAGCCTGGAGATACACTATTGAACAATGCGACAATTTTCTTAGACTATACAGGGTGTACCTAAACGAAATCATGTAATTCCTTCAAACCTCGTGATGTACTGACATAGATTAACCATGCACGGGATACTTCGACTCAATAAAAAAAAATTACAACAAGTAAACATGTGTTTTTATCGTGAGGCATTTTAGCGCCCCGAGCGAATTACGCGGCAATCGCTCACCGCGCGGAGGCCGTTAAAATGCCTCCCGTTAAGAACACATGTTAACTTCTTGTATTTTTTTTTATTGTATGCAAAAGTGTCCCTTACAGGGTTAATCTATGTCAGCAGTACATTACGAGGTTTGAAGGAATTACATGATTTCGTTTACACCCTGTATATTAAGGTGTATACATAGTATTAAATACTCGTTACATTGTATGTCCCTCCCTGCACCTGGTGTCGGGGTGAATGCACTAATAATGACTAAGCTGAAGGCTGGAGTGCGCCGGTTATGAAATACTGTCTATGCATAGTGAAATACAACGTGGTATAGTTGGGGTAACCAGGCAGCTTGGGTTTTTCAGAAAAATATTAATATAAAATTGGAGTAAAATTAAAAAGACTGCTAAGTTTTAAATTGCCTGTACTCTCTAAGAATAAACTCATCAATTTTTTATGCATCGACCGCAACGGGGCGCGCGCTACTTCCGCACCGTGTCTTACCTAATCTGCGAAGAGTAAAACGTAAAAACGAAAAAAAATATTTTTTTGGTAAAAAAAACTTTTGGACCAGTTTTTTTTGCATAGATATGTTTAGTTAAGCGTACTGAACACTGGGTAAACGTTTGTCCAGGTATTTTGGTTGGACCTTATACATATAAATAAATATTATATTTGTATGTCGATAAACACAGCTATACGTCGTTAATACCAAGTAAGCACTAAATGTCAAAATGGGCAAGTAATGGCAAGTTGCCAACTGCCAGCCTAAGATCAAACTGCCAGTCGGTTGACATAATTCTCACGGAAAGGTATAATATTTCTCATCAAGAAACTAATCTTTAATGTACAAGACAATCTCTGCGCGGCCACTTCTAACGATATTGGCCACATACTATTCAAAAACTAGTTGATGAACCATTAACACATTACCTATGATAGTCGTTACGGGAAATCAGAAGCCCGAAAGTCTGACAGCCGGTCTAACCTTAGGATATCGGCATTGCCCTGTAACTGGGTTGCGGTGGTCTGATGGCAGTCGCTCCGTGTAAAATACTGGTGGTAGCAACTGGTTAGACTGGAAGCTGACCCTGACATAGTTGGGAAAAGGCTAGGCAGAACCATTAACACGATAAGAAGAAGAATGTACGAGATGAAGTTTACTTTATAGTTACCAAGTCAAGGTAGTCTTAGCAAAATTTTGACAAAAAACTTCCACAGCCAAGTTCCGAATAAAACGGAACAAAAAACATTCCCAAAATGATCGTTAGTAAACGCATTGGAATGCAAAACGAAAGAGAAAACGCTTCGTTCATTTTTCAGTCATCATCAAGCGTGCGAATACCAGTTTAATTACAAAATAAAAAAGGTCTTACACGGTTTATCTAGAAAACGTATCTAGATTTAAAAGAATGAGGCATCTAGGAACAAATTCTAACACGCTATTCGCTCACAAGGCTAAGAAACAACTCAAATATTCTCAATGATTTCTAAAATGTCTTCAAAAATTTTATTCTTCGCGCTCTTGGGAAAACACTGATGCATCAATCGTTAAAATGGCTATTTTAATGGACAAATCCGATACGGTAACGATAGCCGCGATAACTCTAGATTGACTGTGTAATAGACTTCATAAAACGTAAAGTAAACCCCGTTAAAAATTAACAGGAAAACGAGATGGATCTGCATGAAACCATGAAATAATATAAGGTTTCGAAGCGTGAGAAACGCTCTCAAATTGGTTGGAATTAGACTGAAGCGGTAAGTGAAATAAAAAATACAAGTAGATACACAAAATAGGCTTAATGGACTGTTACTCAATGGAGACTTTTTGAAAGTGCGATCTTTTGATAAAATATCTACCTAGTTAACAATGATTGCGTTTTTTTTTTGTTTTTTTTTTAATCTATGATATTTTCACATCGAACGCTGGTAGTAGAAACTTTAATCTAGGTATACTAATATTATAAAGAGGAAAGATTTGTATTTTTGTATGCAAAGAATAAACTTAAAAACTACTGGACCGATTTCAAAAATTCTTTTGCCGTTAGAAAGCTGCATTATCACTGAGTAACATAGGCTATGTTTATTACTGGAATAAAACTTATTACGCGGGCGGGGCCATGAGGACACAGCTAGTGATATATAAAAATGTTGGAAAAATACACAATAAACATTATTAAAACTATATTATTATACAAAATACACAATTTAATAATTTCACCAGCAACCTAACTTAATCTTTTTTCTCTACTGAACTTATAATTTGCAAAAAAAATATATCCCACAAACAATTCACACGACCGACAACAGTCCCCTTCACCTCACCGCGGTATGCGCTAGTAGTCACGACTCACGACCGGCGAGTTTATCGCCAACAAATACCTTAGCAGTGACAGGTAACGGGTCGGGAACTGAACCTCGGGCCCCTAGCAGTATCCTGGCCGTTTAACACGTATAATTCTACAGTTTGTCTGTTGGATTGGAATGTTCTAGTATTATTTTGTTCTAGTAATATTGTATTGTTTATTTAATTCCATATTTTATTATAGAAACTAGGGAACGTTTATGTATGTAAATGTATTTAATAACTACCTCGTTGGTTTAGTGGTGGCAAGCGCGACTGCTGATCATGGGGTCCTGGGTTCGATCCCCGAGTCGGGCAAAGTGTTATTGGAATTTCTCAGTAACAGCCTGGAGTCTGGATTTGTGCCCGATTAATGGCAATAAGCTCGCCTCCATTACATAACTGGCGAAACGAGGGTGTACTAAAAACAACTCTGCCGAACCCTTCGGGGAATACAACGCGTGATGTCATGTTATATGTTATGTATTTAAAGCAACAAATTCACTAGCAAGTATATTGCACAAGTTGAGTTCTGCAATGTCTTTCAAACTGTGGAAGTGCCGCAGCAAGTTAACTTCCCGAAGTTTTACGAAGTAAGCGAGCACTTGCTGCAATTACTTGTGCAATAAAATGTGCTAGTAAGTGTTCTATTAGAGGGTTTTTTGCATTATTCAAAGCTGGCTCACACAGGCCGCGTTCCAGCGTTCTTTGGACTGCGTTCAACGTTTTGATTGTAAATACGAGCACAGCGCCGCGCCGGTCAAATGTGTGTATTTTTACTAGCGGCCCGTCCCGGCTTCGCACGGGTGAACATTTTTCCCGTTTTTGCAATTTTTTTCATTTATGCTCCGCTCCTATTGGTCGTAGCGTGATGTTATATAGCCTATAACCTTCCTCGATAAATGGACTACCCAACACAAAAAGATTTTTTCAATTCCAACTAGCAATTCCTAAGAATAGCGCGTTCAAACAAACACTCTTCAGCTTTATAATATTAGTATAGATAATCTTTAGATTTAAGATAGGTATTAGTACTATAAATTTACTATTTACTAGTTCTACCTAGCCTATTCCCAACTATGTTAAGGTCAGCTTCCAGTCTAACCAGATGCGGCTCAATACCAGTATTTTACACGGAGCGACTGCCATCAGACCTCCAGAACCCAGTTACTGGGCAATCCCGATATCCTAAGATTGGACCAGTTGTCAGGCTTCCGGGCTTCTGACTTCCCGTGACGAGTGTCATAGGCATTCTTACTCCGAGGCACGGGGGGTTTCGATGTGTAAACTACGGTCACCCATCCACAGACTGACCGCGGCAACCGCAGCTTAACCTCGTAAATCGTATGATCCCCGCGGTTGATAATGAGTCACGAGCCCCATGTACTATTTACTAATTAATGTAATTGTGTATTGACGTTAGTTCCTTAGCATACAGATAATAATTATTTCAGACAATTGATAAACATTAAAACAAAATAATTTCATTGCACAAATTATACAAAACAATTGTCTCGATAAACAAATGAATCATCATTTCCAAAAATATCTAACCGACACGACAGTGTGCTTGAATTACACAAAATACCATAAGGTCATGACGCCTTGACCTACATCGTGGTAGACGGTCATTATCCCCATCAGTCACCACCACAATAGAGTCTGGTGCATCACCACCAGACCTGCAACGTTCAACGCCCCCACTTTCACTATATTTCTATGGCTAAGAGGTCAGCTCGTCTGGTCCTCGTTCTGTTAACTAAATAGACGCCATTTTTCTGAGCCACGAAGAATTGATGACTGTAATAGTTTTTTGAAGAAGACAATAGATTGACTGATAGGAATTGTATTTTTTGCAGATTGGTGGTTGAATAGGAACTTCATCTATAACGGCTAAAGGATGATTTCTACAAAACGGCTCGCATCGCATCGGATCGAAACGGATTTTACAATCTTTAAACGATATTAAATAGTGTACACAGTATTTAAAGTCTATATTACCAAGCCGCGCACAGCAGCTTTACATTAAAGTTACCGAGCAGTTTACTGTGTCCGTCGTGTGTATGTGAGAGCCAGAGGGGTATAGAGGAATCTCTCTATATCTCTGTTCCTTGGATTTGTGTGCTACATCTTAGATCCTATCTGCGCTTAACACAACAAACTCAAGAATAAAAAATAACAAATATGCTTGTACTACCTCCAGGTTTGCTCTGACTACCCTCCAAAGAAACCGAACTCAAAGAAACACAACAGAACTTATTTATTATACAACAAACTGTAGTTATAAACTCGCATTTATGTCTACCATAAAAAGCAGTGTACAAATTCACTGCGAATCATCTCGGCTCAATAAATTTTATTAGCGACAGAGTAATATAATAAATATCATAAAACTGTTATATAGGGCATAATACCAGGATTAACACTAAAACATTCGTTATGATCTTTGAACAGTGGACATGAAAACAGGGATGGCAATACCGAACTATTTATTAAGCCTCTAGCCAACGTTTTCTCACGGGGTGTCCTGCGTAAGCGACAAACGCGACGCGATGCGACGCGATGCGACGCGACGCTACACGACGGGGAACAAGTACGCGTTACGTCGCGTCTCGCTACATAAGCCTCCAGTAGGGAATGCCGTTGTTAGAGGGGCTCGTGGCTAAATAACAACCGCGCCGATCGTAAGATTTGCGAGGTTAAGCTGCGCTTGCCGCGGTCAGTCCGTGGATGGGTGACCATTTGTTACACATCGAGACCCTTCCGTGCCTCGGAGAGCACGTTAAGCCGTCGGTCCCGGGTGTCATACGAATACCTATGACAGTCGTTACGGGTAGTCAGAAGCCCGAAAGTCTGACAAACGGTTTAACCTTAGGATATCGGCATTGCCCAGTTACTGGGTTGAGGAGGTCTGATGGCAGTCACTCCGTGTAAAATACTGGTATTCAGCCGCATCTGGTTAGACTGGAAGAAGACCCCAAGATAATTGGGAAAAGGCTAAGAAGAAGAAGGGAATGCCGTTGTTCTGATCGCGAATGTCGCTTACGCAGGACACCTCGTTAGTCAGCAAATCAAATACAACTACATTAGGAATGGCAAAAGCCTCCAAGACAAGAGTGATGATGCTTAAATTTGTCTGACACATCCTGGGCACAGTCAGACCAAATGCCAACCTTGCTGACTGGCTAACTACCTCGTTGGTCGAGTGGTGGCAAACGCAACTGCTGATCGTGAGCAGTTCGAACTCCAGGTCGGGCAAAGTGCTATCGGGTTTTCCGTGTGGAAGTCCTCAGTAGCAGCCCAGATTTTGGATTTGTAACCGGTTGATGACAATAAGCTTGCCCCCTATTACATGGGACTTAAACATAAAGACGAAATGAGGGTGTATACACCTCTGCCCAACCCTGAGGGGAAATCAGGGGTATTTCCTTTTCTAACTGGCTGATCTTTCTACTGCATAGGTATTCTTATATCGCTCATGTCGGACACGAGAGAAGAAGGATTGAATGTCGACTTCACGTCTTTAAGCCGTATATCTTACTATGCCATGTATCATAGACTAGGATAGCGTTGTAGAAGAACGAGAAAGATGACCCGTGTCGGACGGGATAGAATGTATAATTTCCTCACCGCACGCTGAGAATAGACGGGTGTTGTAAGATTCAACAAAAACCAGCACGTGACGAGGTAGGGGTCTATCAGGTTCGACAGGCTAGCTACCACCTGAACATTAAAGTGTTCCCGAGTGTGTGATGACCCGTGTGGGACGGGCTAGAATATAAATCTTCCTCACCGCACGCTGGGAATTTCCCTGATCCACTGTGCTCACCCGCCGCAGCCACGGAGCCGGTCGTCTTTTCTGACCCCGCAGTCACACCGTTAATTTAGCCCACATCAAGCTGTCTCCCTCCTAGTCCTCTCGCAAGCAACGCCTTAAGCCAAGGTTCGAGTCCCCCCTAGGGGACGCCGTTAGTGCTGTTGTTGCTAGCTAGTCATGATGTTAGTAGTAGTAATAGTAGTTAGCTTAGGTTAAGTATTTTACTCTCGTCGGGATTGGTTGGAGACCCTTCAGGTCTCACCAATAACTGCCCGGTTACGGTCCGCAAGACCTTCTACAGGCAGTCGAATAGGAAAAAAAACGCTGGGAATACGCGGGTTATAAGATTCAACAAAACCCATTACGCTTGGTGCTGATCTATGTGGTCCCAGGCTAGCTACCACCTGAACATATAGTGTTCTCGAGTGTATGATGAATGATTGATGAATATCCAGGAAGATTTCTGCCACAGTGTGTCTGTAGGTATGTGATGTGAGAGCCAGAGGGGTAAATAACGTGGGATCTTGTATTGGCTGATTCCTATAATTTACGGAGAGTTATTGGTTAAAATTGTGACTCTTGTATCTTTACCAATAAGATAAGATAAAGATATATTTATTTTGTAAAACATGAGTACAATATTAAGGTCTTCTATGTAAGTAATTAGGTTGCTACATGTTTTGCCATATATGGCGTACAAAATTAGTCGCACTAGGCAGACAATACAAAAAAATAGAATTTATATTGAAATGTCAAAATTTTATTAATACAAAAAATTGCAGCAATACAAAACAAAAAAAGGACATAATGTCAAAATCCAAAAAATACTAGAAACAAAACTAAATCATAATGTCATAGTCCAAACAAATACCAGAAATAAAATAAAATCATATTAATATCATATAAATTCAAAGAATTCCAAAAATAAAATTTAATCATGTCAAAATCGAAACAAGACCAGAAATCAAATTAAATCATAATGCCAAAGATTGAGTTACTTCCACAAATAGGAGACACACATAAATCAAAACGCACAATCAGATTTCTAAAGGAAAATGTCATTCAAAAATTCATAATGAAGCAAATACTTCATAGTTATGCATAGTAGACCCTCTCATATGGAAGTAGCTATCACAGGTAAAATTAGCTTACGAATCTATTTACCGAGTATATGCCCAGTTTGACTATAAAAATGCTACATTGGTAAGCAAAACGATTCGTTTTTTTATAGGAACCAAGCATAAATCAACAAAACAAAATACTTTTGCAGCATCAGTTTCAATAACTTCGTTAATTTGTTAAAAAAAATAGTCATCCCTATTCCAAAACATCATATCTATGGAAATACAATCTTACCGTCTGGTTCTCGTCTACTCTCGCCCGATATTAATCTCTTTCATATATCTGATGCGGAGACAAAAATAGAAATACCATTCAAATGGAAATACGTAGTGACATAAAGCCCGGCACACACCAGACGATTTATCGGTAAAGGCATGTCGACAGACCGGCTGGAGTTGGCCGATCATACTAAGGTAAATTGCATAAATTGGACAATTTCTTCAATTAATAAATGAATCTGTGATTAATATGCTATCGGTAGCTGGTAACACTGTACAATGTTGATAAAGGAGGATAGTCGTCAAGATGAATCAACGTACCCCAAGTTATAAAAACAGTGGTCATTCGACGGAGCAGAGGATTCTATGTCGAACAGCCGAAGAAGTCTGACCTTTTATATCTGATTAGCTTGTCCTTATTTTTTGATCTTGTGTAAATTGTGCAAATTATTATATTGTGAACTAGCTTCTGCAACTAACTCCTAACCCATATAGTTGTATCCCAGTGGTGGAGAGTCTATGTGGGTTTCATTTACTTTATTTACCATGCTCCCAATCCTGACATACCTATATTAGCTATAACTGTAATGATAGATTCACCTCTACAAGATTCTGTTGTATGTCTTTTATAGACACTTCAAAGTCATCATTATTTTAGGGTCTACATTTATTTAAGTCTGCCAATATTTCGTTAATGTGGGATTAGCTCAGAGAAAATATAAAACAACTGATCACCGTGACCGTCCAACTCCGTATTTCGTTTGTTTCTTATAAAATAAAATTACAAGTCTTTACTAAAAGAACACTGTCCCTTCTTAATTTAAACTCATTTGAAATATATGTATAAGCGTTCGTTCGAAATTCATCACTTATCTCTTTCACTCATTACGTTTCGTTTACCCATATTAATGTTAAAAAAAATATTGATGAGTGAACTGATTTTTTTAGTACAGATACTACCTATCAATAATAAGCTCTTAGAATAAAATCCGTTTATTTATTAACCCAAATAACTAGAAGAAATATATTAACAAGCGGAATTTCAAAAGGTTATTAGATTAATTAAACGCATACCTAGTTACCCTGTGAAACAACGGTTAATTCCAAGTATCCCATTATAATCTGTTTAACATTTGGGTACATAGCCACAAGGTTATCGATCATAACAAAGGAAGCTGCCTGTTATTTTTTTCGTATATCGGAAATTGTCCGTTGTCGAGCAAAAGGCATTATAATAAATATTAGGACCTTTATCATAAATCAGAATGGCCTGCGGTCACCAAACTGAGCGTGGTGACTTTGGAAAGAGGTTATATTTCGGCAGCCGGAAGAGGTAGCCAGATTACATTTTCACAGATTATGTGTTGTTACGGCGTAGATTGCGCCACCCTAGTGTGTGGCCTGCAGGCGGCAGGTTAGGGGACCCGCCACCTGACCAGTAACAGGCCCGAGAAGGTGGCGCGCAGTGTTCCGTGCGCGCTTCTCAGGAGGATGTGGGACAACGCCCCACAGAGGAGAGGGGACCTGTCGGGGTTGCAGTGCATGCTTTTGCGAATCCCGCGACCCCGGCCGAATGGTCAAGAGGAGGAACACCGTTGGTTTTTAGCTGGTAATAATCCTTCCCCGGGTGAGGGACCTCCATGAGGATTTTCCAGCGATAAAAGGTGGCGTGACGATCTAGACGTTTTTGCGTGGCTCACGTGGTTAGAAACGGCACAAAATAGGTTTGGAAGGCAAACGGAGAGGCCTTTACTCTAAAAATAAAATGTGTTGTTGTAGCATGAATCTTGGCAAATAATAATAAATACAATTAAGCAAATAACAATAGCTATGGCAATAGGTTCGCCCCCTATTACATGGAACTTAAACATAGCGGCGAAATAGATAATAATCTTATGAGAACTCTTGTATGAAAACTCTTTGGGATTTGCTTAATTGTAAATATAACATCATAACATCACGCCTGTATTCTCCGAAGGGTTGGGCAGTGGTGTATAGTAACACCCTCATTTCGCCGTTATGTTTAAGTCCCATGTAATAGGGGGCGAGCCTATTGCCATTACACCGGACACAAATCCAAACTCCGGGCTGCTACTGAGGAATTCCACACGGAAAAACCCAATAACACTTTGCCCGACCTGGGGATCGAACCCAGGACCTCACGATGCGCTTGCCACCACTAAACCAACGAGGCAGTTCAACAGCTAAATACTCGCCATTAAATAAATAGTGGAACCGTGTAAATAAGGCTTTAGATACATAGTGCTCACAAAAATGTACCTACCTACCTATGACGTAACTACCTATATAAAGTGTCCTATGCGGAAATTGAATGAAACTGAAAAACTCATGAAATCGAATATCAATTGACGTTGACTCTGTTTGCATGGGGTTGCCATATTACTTCCAGCACTTTTGTGTACAGGCAACATTTATAAAAAAAACTAGCGGCCCGTCCCGGCTTCGCACGGGTGGATATTTTCTCTGTTTTTGCAACATTTTTCATTTATGCTCCGCTCCTATTGGTCGTAGCGTGAAGTTATATAGCCTATAACCTTCCTCGATAAATGGACTATCCAACACAAAAAGATATTTTTCATTTCCAACCAGTTCCTAAGATTAGCGCGTTGAAACAAACAAACAAACTCTTCAGCTTTACATATTAGTATAGATGTGTCGTTGAATACGTAATCAGTCATTCATAGGGTATTTTAATAACTATACCAATTCTTGGGTGCCGCTAACAATTTCTTAACTGAAAAACTCAAGTAAATAGTCTAGGCCAAATGTTTTGATTTTCAGTAGATGTTCGTAGTGTGTCGGGCAGGGGAAAAATTGTCCCACCACTGGAAAGGTCCACGAGAAGAAGCTGGTGGACCAAGACCTGCCGGGGTTGCGGTGTATGCAATAACGAATCCCGTGACACCGGCCTTAGGTCAGAAGGAGGACACTGGACACCGTTGATTTTAGCCGGTAAGACCTACCACACACAGCAGACCACCTCGCCTTCCCCGGGCGAGGGCCATCCATGACGATTTACCAATGATAAAAAAAAGATTTTCGTAGTGTACCTACTTTCCATTTTTAACCGACGTCCAAAAAAGGAGGAGGTTCTCAATTCGACGTATGTTTATTTTTTTGTATATTTGTTCCGCGATATCTTTGCTAATGGGGAAGGCAACGCAAAACTAAAGCAGATGGCAGCACCTCCATACTTAGTTATTTCCACCAATCAGAACCATCAGGTTTATATTAACAATAATGTCAAACACATTGCAACCAATAAGATTGCAGTGGAACAATCGAAAGTGGCGCCATTAGTTCCACAGTTGCCTACCCCATTGTGAACCGATTTTAATGATTATTTTTTTTGTTTGAAAGAGTATTCTTTCGAAGTGGTCATTTAAATTTGGTGAAGATCTGATGAAGAACTTCGGAGATAGACAATTTGAAGTCGGTTTTATTTTTGTTAAAAAGTTATATTATTACCTATACCTTCATGACTAGGAACCTAGGAACCAATAAGGGTAGGCGAGTATGGTTGCTGTCAGTTGACGTTTAAATTTTTTTTTTCCGTTTAGAAACATTTAACAAGTTACAACGTTAAATTTTCTGAACGGAGTGTTTCCGAAAAAATATCGGAAGAAAAAAAATTACGTGAGAAAGAAAACAATAAACACGTCAATTGAAAAGAAAGTACATTTGATAGAAACACGATATTTCCCCGAGGAGCCAGGACGCGGCGGCAGCCGATCCGGGCCTGATCGCGAGAATTACAAAACACTTTTGTTTTTTTATGCTTAACGGAGAAAATATATGTTGACCGATGGCTGTCAGGCATAATATGTATAAACAATGATTAATTGATGTTCTATGGGTGTTATTTACATATTTTTATTTTATAAAACACTAGCTGTATCCTCACGGCTCCGCCCGTAGCCTATGTTACTCAGTGATAATGTAGCTTTCTAACGGGAAAAGATTTTTTGAAATCGGTCCAGTAGTTTTTAAGTTTATTCGTTACATACAAAAATACAAATCTTTCCTCTTTATAATATTAGTACAGATAATATTACATAACTCCAGGGTCGTCGTCTTTGGACCAGTTCCGAATAGCTCGCATATTTCGTACAAATTCGGAAACATGACGATTGCTGGGTTGCATAATGTATGCCATAATTAGTACCGAGTATGGTTTTCATGCTTTTGAAAACCAAAAAAACTATGTAAGCCTAGTCCTAGCTTATGGCAGCTTTGAGTGGATAGGCACAGTAAAAAGTCAGGTTGCATAGTATCTTCTTCTTCTTTTTCCTGCCCTTATCCCACACTAGGTGGGGTCGGCACAGCATGTATTAATGAAATCCATGTTGTTAGAGGATTTGGCTTATTGTTTTATAACCGGCCGCCTGCCTGACATCAACCCTCCTTGGGAATACTCGTTGCGCCGTCGCCGTCGCGCGGATGACCCAATGTGCTTGCTGATATTATGCACTAGGTCCCAAAATGATCTGCTTGTCAATCTAGGTTGCATAGTATCTATGTTGAATAAAACAAAACAATCATAGTGGCTATGTTGTATGTAAATGCAGCCAAATTCATTACGATTTTTTTCTCTTTCCAATTCAATCCATATTAATTATAATTTGACCACCGTTTTTTGTAAGGCTGATCAATTTAATCTCTTGTCACATCTTATGTCAACGAATGTTACTATCGAACTAAATAATAACAATCAATCCCATCACTTATTATGAGATTTGACAGCTGAATAGTTAATTTTAATTCCTCTCACTACCAAATACCTATATTCAATCTAATTAACATAAACTAAAGAATTTTATACTAGCAGGCTGATTAAATAGATACATTTTTGAAATGCATCACCGGCGCACGGGGCGAATGAACTTTTGACGTTTGCTCCAATATGGCGGACGCGGGAAACCCAAGAGCACTTATTTAAATTGCCTCTTGACTATTTTTAGTGGCTTGCGGTTTTAATAATTTTGTTTTATATAATTTTATTAGTACGAGAATATTTTTTTCCAATGATTTCGTAATTTAATTGCTAAGTAATGAAGATCAAAGCGAAATTAGGTACATCACACAGCAATAAAGAAACTGGAGCTGAAGTAAATATATTTATAGCTATGGTTTCATAATATGGCAAGGAAAAGTTAAACTATAGATTAGCATAAATCAACAATAAGATTGGTTGGCCCGAATTCTATCATGTTAAATATTAATTTAGCTCCTTGGACAAGTCTATGATAATCTACGATTTTCAAGGCATAAAATTGTGACTGAAAGATACAGATTATGTAACCATTCCAAGGCTTATGTCACCCCGGAGATCTCATTGAAATTTTCTCCGGGCTATGATAGACTGTTGTTTCTCTTAGGCTCGTATTAAAACCACTCTCACTCGACTTAAGAGCGTCCTAACTGTTGTTTCTATATGACTTGAGATTGAGAGGCAGATAAAAAAATACTTGTCAAATGTATGAAATTCAACAAGACTTGTAATGGCAGCATTTTTGGAGTAGTTCTAAAATCAACACCAGATGGCGCCACTGCAAATGTAGACCTGTTAAAACTTTGTTTCGTACAGTCAGCAACAAGAGTCGCTGAATGAACATAATAAAATTTCAATATTAGGTATATTGTGATTTAATTAGCTTTACCTACAACATACCATAAATTACTGGGTAATCCATAAGACAATGACATTTTGATTGGGTATTTGACTTTGATAGGTCTATACAAGGTTAGTCGGAAAGGGGGTACTAAGCTGCGGGCCACTTAATGTATCACTGACGACTGTTTTAAAGAAAGTATAAAAATTTCAAAATTCGATGAAAAAAATCTCCATGCAAAATGATTTTTATTTAAGTTTTTTTCAAAAACTCTTCAATTCTGATTTAGTTACGAATTCAGAAAATGGCTTCTGATCTGTGACCCCAAATATGACCTAAAATGTAAACACAACTGATCATAGCTGAGGATAGACAGAATTTTGCGTATTTTTTATGAAATCTTTGAACAGCTATTTCTCTTAAACTACCTAATGACATTTGGGGAAAGTTGTAGAACAAAAGTTATCCATTATTATGAGTACTTTAACACCCATTCGGCTGAGTACCCCCTTTCCGACTAACCTTGTATAACAACAGCGACATTCACTGTTGCTATTAAGGCCACAATACAAGATCTCTATATAGTATAACTGCAAGAGTTAAAACAACAACGCGAGGCATCGCAGCGTCTACAAACAGATAATTGTCGTAGGTTAGTGATAGCAAATGGCTCCCCTACCGCCCACGCTCGGCGGTCGCTCTAAATAGCGCCAATATTTTAGTAAGATTATACTTACACCTATTTGCAACAGACTTCACTGATGATGTAATTTAAGAGGATTTTAGGCTTGATTTATAATTTTGTGACCTACTTGTAATCTTGACGGCACGTTTGGTGCAGTCACACCAATTGGCTTCGGCGCTACAGGTCGCGGGTTCGATTCCCGCACGGAACATATATTTGTATGGCCTACAGGTAGTTGCTCCGGGTCTGGGCGTAAGTGTATGTGAGATTTATGTCTGCAAACGCACCTACGATACAGGAGAAATCCTAGTGTGGGGCAAAGTTTAAAAAAAAAGTATCTAGGGTTCTTTTATCATTATTAAATTATTATTAAAAACCTTAAGTTGCCCACTTCTGGGCAAAATCCTACAAACTCTCTATCCAATTTTCTAGAGTGAGGAAACCTACATAACAGGGGATTCAAAAAAAAGTTCTGGTTTGTGTGTGTAGTCTGCAACCGCACCAGGCCAGCGTGGTGGACTAAGACCTACTAATTCTGACAAAAGGGCCGTGCCAAGAAAAAAATGAAAAAAGTACCTGCAAATGCCTTCATACATACATAAACTCACGCCTTTTTCCCATGGGGGTAGGCAGAAACTATAGAACGCCACATGCTACGACCCTTACATACTCCTTTCGCTTCATCCACATTCATACATCTTGTCATACATGTACACCGGTTGAGAGTACTACGCACCTGTCCTTTGTGAAGAACATCACCAATAACGCCTTATGATGCCTTAAAAATTAAGTATTAAATCCTAAAATTCTTACAAATTATCTACAACTAGCGGCCCGTCCCGGCTTCGCACGGGTGGACATTTTTCCCGTTGTTGCAACATTTTTCATTTATGCTCCGCTCCTATTGGTCGTAGCGTGATGGTATATAGCCCATAACCTTCCTCGATAAATGGACTATCCAACACAAAAATATTTTTTCAATTCCAACCAGTAGTTCCTGAGATTAGCACGTTCAAACAAACAAACTCTTTAGCGTTATAATATTAAGTAGTATAGATTTTCGCAACAAAATGACGAAAGTAGACAGGTTCCGAGAAAAAAAATACAATTTGAAGTTTAATCATAATAATATTTTACCATTAATTAATATTAAAGCTTACCTATCCTCTTTTTACTTTTATAACATAGAATAGCATAATTAGCCCATTACTGTCCCACTGCTGGGCATGCCTCGTCTCAGTATTGATTTTATCACCTAGGCTCCTCTAATAACACCAAAATTTACATCACTTCGAAAAATATCAAAGCCAGATCAAATTAGATTCATTTCATCAATAAAGGTGGATGTAAGTGAGTGGATTACATAATAATTTGGGGTAAGAGGGGGGTGAGGTTAGGACATTATCGCGAATAGGCCTGTTACTGAAGAGAATTACCTTTGAGGGAGAATGCGTGACTCGGTTTAATAAGTGTAGTGTTCAAAATATCAGATCGGAAAGATTATTTTTAGATGATTATTATTATTTCCTTTATTCATTAAATATACATAATAAATTATGACTGCCTCGTCGGTCTATTGGTGGCAAGCGTGACTGCTGATCTTGAGGTCCCGGGTTCGATGCCCAGGTCGGTCAAAGTGTTATTGGGTTTTTCTGTGTGGAATTCCTCAGTAGCAGCCCGGAGTTTGGATTTGTGCCCGGTTGATGGGAATAGGCTCGCCCCCTATTACATGGGAATTAAACATAACGGCGAAATAAAGGTGTTTGTATATGTATACACCTCTGCCCAACCCTTCAGGGGAATACAGGCGTGATGTTATGTTATGTTGTTGTTTACATATAAATTTCATTTTTAAATATTCCTATAAAAGCATTTAAAAATATAAAAAAAATAGTAGCTCACCGGTATCGGGAACAGGGTCCAAGCTACCGGTGGTCAGGGCCTCAGAGAGAGGAACTTCCTAACAATACGCGCCGTACCCAGAAGAACCGCTTTCTGTATCAGGCCCTCGACCCAACTGCCCAACGAGAGCCAAAATCAGATGTTGGTCGAGGCCCTTGGCTATTAAACCATTGGCCGTAACTACTATCGGCACAACAACTGCTGAGTCAGCCTCGTGTGCCAAGTCTTAATACTTAATTTCTTTATAAAGATGATTATTATTATTATAATTATGCTATGTGTACCTACATACATAATCAGCCCATTCCCGTCCCACTGTGGGCATGGGCATCTCCTCAGAATGAGGAGGACTTAGGCCTTAGTCCACAACACCTTGGCTTACCCCTTTGGGGATTACAGGCGTACATACTGGATGTAAAAATAGCCTTAACGAAGCCAAAGTCTATACTGCACACAAAACTAAGTAACATACAGCAAAAATAATTGCTGGGAAACGACTTTTATTTTTTGGTATTAAAAAACAGCTTTTAATTGTAGCGCGCAATGGAAGCGTGCGCGCTGCAGACTAGGCCTACATTTCAAAAATGTTGATAATGTTTGTATAGAAGAATATATAGTAATAACATTTAATCTTAGCTTTCGTGAAAAACGTACAAACATATTGTGACTCTGACCTTCAATATCTCCATAACCAGTCGGTTCTCAGGTATGGCCCAATACCAAAAAATCTTCGTAATGGTGGGAAGAGTACGTGGCTCTCGGCTTCGTTAAGGGTATTTTTACACCCGATATATTTCAGCATTTTTCGCACCCAAAGCCTGATATATTATTCAGCTGCCGTCATTAAATCCTAACGTCCTAATAATCAAATTGAAAAAAGTACTCAACCTCCAACAGTTCCAACTGAGACAGATCTCGGAAAAACGTCAAGATAGCAACCCTACTATAAAAACGTGAGTGGCAACGTAAGAGCGGTCCATTCAGCCGCCCCTGTCTATCTTCATGTAGGTACTCATAACATTGAATGAGAAAACAGAAGTACCATTCCGAACTAAGCACGAAAATAAACTCAATGTATAAACGCAAAGACGCAGACAGCGCATGCGCTATCATTTGGTGTCTATCAGTCTAAGCTGCAATCAGTTACTTCAGTCACAGAATAATGAATGAATATAGCACTATGTACAAGAAGCTAACTCACTAACTAATGTGTCTTAAATCTAGAAAAATGTGCTACGCGCATTTGTTTACCTGTTCCCATTTGATCCTAGTCTCCTCTGATGGTAAGCGCAGACAGGGTCTAAGATGGAGCACACGAACCCAAGTAACAAAACAATAAAGGATTCCCCCATACCCCTCTGGCTCTCACATACGCAAGATGGAACACAGTAAACTGCTTTGCGCCGGACTTTAATGTTCGGGGTTCAATGAATCTTACAACACGCGTCTGTTCCCAGGGTGCGGTGAGGAAGTGTTATATTCTAGCCCTTCCCCACACGGGGTAAGTTTAGTGTTAGGCGAAAGAGTACCCATTTCAGTTCCGAATCTTGCTACCATTCGGTTTGGTTTTCTTTTGTGTACCACTCTGGTGTTTGCAGTTTGCAGTGTCTGCTCTATGCTCTTAATAAGGAAGATAATAATCGTAGTCACTAAGCTGAACAAGTACTACTACTACAAGTACTAGTCTTTACTTTACTACGTGTACTTCGATACAGTAATTTGTTCCCATCATTTGCGGAGTAGTTCGTAGGATTAAAATTATTTGTAGTATGGATAACGGTACTGTGGATAACGGTGTGAGTTGCACATTTACGTTATTTTTTGTAATGATAATTTTTTAACTAATATGAAGTGTGTAACTGTTTGTTCAACCCTAATAAATAAATAAATAAATAAAAGTAAGGCGGTGAGTGATTGAAGAACCAGGAGGCCTGCTGCCAGCTGTCAAATGAAACGTCACAAATCCTGCATCGCGATATCAAGACCTGACACGGAGTTAGTATATATGTTGCAGTCAAAACTCTTAACCAGTCAAAAGTACTATTGACTAGCAAAATCAGTCAAAAGTACTTTTGACTGAATAGGTTGGTCAAAAGTGGTTTAGACTGAAAATTATTGGTTATTAGTACTTTTGACTGCAAATTTGCGGTTAAAAGTACTTTTGACTGACGGTCTTCGTCAAAAGTAGTTTTAAAAGCACTATTAACTCGTTAGGTGTGAATAAAAAAGATATTTATTAAATGTGAAATCGTTTATATGTGCGTTTGTCGTTATTTTTATCGACCACCTTAACTTTTTAAGAGTTTTGACTGATACGACCAGTCAAAACCACTTTTGACGGAATCACTTAGTTAAAAGTACTTTTAACCAGCTCCATTGGGCAAAAGTACTTTTAACTGTTATTTTAGTCAAAAGTATTATTGACTAAAGCATACGGTCAAAAGTACTTTTGACTGATTTTGCTAGTCAATAGTACTTTTGACTGGTTAAGAGTTTTGACTGCAACATATATACAATTTCCCAACATCAACCGTTGGACAGTGGCCCGCCAGGCATAAGTCCCGCCTGGTAGGAGGATCCTGCTTGTTCCTCCACAAAGCTATTAACCCTCATTTACCTTCAAAACTTCTAAAGAGTAGTTGAAAATGTACTGAAAAGCGTGTTTTTCTTTAATTTCGCAATGGTATTAAATGTAAGCACGTGTAACGAAGCCTTAGAGACCTACATCACCGTGTGTTATTTTTACACGTGCGTCGAAATTAATTATACAACGTACTTGTATTATGTTTGAAAACTGTGTGGTAATATTATTTTTAAATGTGTTTTATTGTACATCCGTTTCGTTAGAACTCATGAAATTCATAATGAGTGCGTGGTCTTATAAAACACTAGCGGCCCGTCACGGCTTCGCACGCTTCGCACAACATTTTTCATTTATACTCCGCTCCTATTGGTCGTAGCGTGATGTTATATAGCCTATAACCTTCCTCGATAAATGGACTATCCAACACAAAAAGATTATTTCAATTGCAACCAGTAATTCCTGAGATTAGCGCGTTCAGACAAACAAATTCTTCAGCTTATCTAAAACATAACATAAGAGCCCGTTCACACAGCGGATCCGTTTTAACGGATCCGTTGGTCACCTCTGTACCGACGGATCAGTAAAACAAATGGCAGCTGCGTCGCATCTGGCAGGCAGGAAACGATATAAAAATAACGGATCCACTTACTGGATCGGACTATCGTGTATGTGAACTCGCTCATACAACTACATAACAGGCGCCATCACCAAAATAAAAATGAATCCGCTAAAACGGGTCCTGTAAACAGTTTCTGTGTGAACTAGCTGTAACATCACGTGTGTAATCCCCGAAGGGTTGGGCAGAGGTGTTAGTACCACCCTCATTTTGAAGTTATGTTCTAGTCTGTAATAGGGCTCACGCCTTATTACAGACTAGAACATAACTTCAGAGGTGCTAAAAGTCAGAGGTGCGTGCCTTGGGTTTGAACTCGAGACCTATGACTTTGCAGTCCGACGGTCACACCACTAGGCTATCACTGCTGATTACCAATATGAAAAATAATATTATTCACCAAATTGGACATTATTACCCTGATATTTCCCGCAAGTCATCTCACGATTTGTTCCCATCCGATGCACACAGAAAAAACCTTTCATCGTAAGATCCTTACAACAATACATAATCTTCAAAAAAGTAACACACATAAAACTTAACGGTTACCTTTCGACACAAAATGTATTGACAAAATATAAAAGAAACACGATCATTTAGTACTACACATCACTACGTCTCATTTTACTACAAACGATAGCTTTCTGCCCTGCCTCCATATTTTCAATAGCGAATAACATATACAGTTCGCCCAGTATACTTCGGCAGTTCCTGGCGACGCTGTTAGCAAAGGTATACACCAAAAAAAATGTCAACTTCAGTACATTTTAATATAGTTTCGTATTTCGCCACATGCCACGATATGCTGGTCTCACTGTACATATTCTGTCTTCGTGTCTACACCTTTAGGGGTAATGAGCTGTAAAACGATGTATTTGGATCGCCACGACAGCTTTCGGAGCACTGAAGTGAGGGTTTTGAGGTAATGTACTATACACAAGGGCTTTAGGTCGAAATTTAAATAAATTGACTCGTGTTTGGTAGAGGAGTTGTATCAAAAGAAGGCTAAAAAGGCTTATTCAACGTTTTGATCGCGTTTGGCTCTAGCTGCACCTGGCGGTAAGCAGACAGGGTTGTGGCGGCATCTATCACGCCACTGAGAACTACGCAGCACGACGAATGTCTAGCAGACTACAGCGACAACAATGACAGCTGTCAGATGAAATGTCACAATTCCTGCATCGCGCTATCAAGATCTGACACGGAGTTAGTATATATACAACTTCCCAACATCAACCGTTGGGCAGTGGCCCGCCAGGCATAAGACCCGCCTGGTAGGAGGATCCTTCCTTTTCGTAGGAGGAACACCATACCTCTTTCCCCTACAGGGTCTAAGGTGGAGCACATGAATTCAAGTAGCAAAAGATATAGAGGGCCTCCTCCATACCTTTCTGACTCTCACTTACACACGACAAAACTCAGTAAACTGCTTAATGCTGGTAAAGTCCAGCACGTGAGGGAGTTAGATAACCAGTCGGATCGTAAAGATCCTACCACCAAGCGTGCTGGGTTTTGTTGAACAACACGCGTCTATTCCCAGCGTGCGGTGAGGAAGTTTTATATTCTAACCCGTCCCCGTATCTTCCTACAGGTGCCTTAAGAGAAGTAACAATGTGTTTATTCCGACAGGATGATCAACAAAATCTACTAGCAACATCATAATCATAGCCGATATTATGAGAATCTACCTTGTTGAAGAAGGTAGACGGAAGTCGCTCCTTGTAAGACCGGAAACTGAGCAAAAACACCGCTGGTGTTATGGGAACTGTCAGCGATATTGGCAGTCGTTTAGCGTAATATCAACAACTCACCTTGACACGTATAAAGGCAGGTCCACATTTATATATAATTTGGGCGTATCGTATTGAGCTACGTAAAACAAAAGCCGACCGCGAGATAGAACGGGCCGTATTATAACGTACAAACAGCAGTGATAGCCTAGTGGTGTGACCGTCGGTCTGCCAAGTCATAGGTCTCGAGTTCGAACACAAGGCACGCACCTCTGACTTTTCGGATTCATGTGCGTATTGTATAATTATCACTTGCTTTCGGTGAAAGAAAACGCCGTGAGGGAACCGGCATGCCTGAGATATATTTCTCGACGGCATGTGAAGCCAAGTCAGAGACCCATAGGCGGTATAAACTCTGTCACCAGGTTAGTCACTAACCACACGAAAAGAAGAAGATAGCGTACATATCTAGCCAACGAAGGCCAACAGAGGCCAATGAACGTTGGTTGTTTGTGCAGGTTTCCTCACGGCGTTTTCCTTCATCGAGTGATAATCGAATACTGATCCGCACATGAATTTGAAAAGTCGAGGTCCTCATTCCATTCAATTTAAAAATATCTAATGTTATTGAAGACATTCTTTTTTCTTTGAGATCCCTTTGCACTTGGCTCTAGTCTTGGTCAGGGGTGACAGAGACAAAGTCTACGATGGAGTGAGCTTACCTAGAAGAAGCCTGTTCATTCTAACTTTGAAGAGATTTGGGTTGTATGCGTGTAGTCACAATATTTTCATAAAAATACTCCCACATCAACAATCGCTGTCCTCATGATATTATTGTATGTCGCATGTCAACGAAACATCGCGCGCGGATCGATGGCCGGTGGAGCACGATGGTCTCGGGGGGTGGTATTTAAATACCGAGGACAAGGTTCAAGGCTGGGAGCGATTGATTCGTGTATGATTGATTGACTTGGAGTTTTACTTCCGCGTTTGCTGTTGGAAGTAGGTAAAATATGAGTTTGTTAGTTATTGTTATAACAAAGAAATAAGGATTGGATAGCGATTCGTCGCTACTAATTTAGGGAAAATAAACTGGAATTTTAGTAGGAATTTTAAAACGGTCTTCAGTTTTTGCCACATAATGCAGCGTACACAACTAGCCAACGAACGGTGGTCGACCGGGGTCGTCAGACTTTCAGGCTTCTGACTATCCGTAACGACTGTCATAGGTATTCGTAAACCCGGGACCGACGGTTTAACGTGCTCTCTGAAGCACGAAGGGATCTCGATGTGTAACGAACGGTCACCCATCCATGGACTGACCGCGGCAAACCTTCCAAATGATCTGCGCGGTTGTTAATTAGCCAGTAACAATAAAAAATAAATCGCAGTTAATCTTTTTCAATTCACCGTTATAACAGTTTCCGGGTGGACGCCGACATACCTACACAAACCCACACACGTAAACGCCCTATATCCGTACCATATGTAGCCGCAAACCCCAATCTTACTCCAAAACTATTAAAAAAACGCAACCCAGCGCTTTATGAACCCAATCTGGGAAGGGACCGCCATAACCCGAGCCCGAGTACCCGAGTAACTCCCGGCATATGCTAATGTATCAGTACAGGTTAACCCGACATATGGCGAGGATACGTACTTAGGAAGCTGCGGTAACAGACTGATTTCGTATGACCTATTTTGGTAGGATAGTTTTTGTTGTAACGGCAATTTTGAGTAAGCAGAAAATCTATACTAATATGATAAAGCTGTAGAGTTTGTTTGTTTGAACGCGCTAATCTCATTAACTACTGATTGGAATTGAAAAATTATTTTTGTGTTGGATAGTCCATTTATCGAGGAAGGTTATAGGCTATATAACATCACGTAACGACCAATAGGAGCGGAGCATAAATGAAACATGTTGCAAAAACGGGAAAAATGTCCGCTAGTGCTAAATAAGAGTCCGTTCACACAGCGGATCCGTCGGTACTGGATGTGTTGTTCACATCTGTATCGACGAATCAGTTAAACAAATGGCAGCTGCGTCGCATCTGGCAGGTAGAATATGATAAAAATAACGCATCCAGTATTTTTTACTGCATTCGGAATTCTATCGTGTATGTGAACTCGCTGATACAACTACAGGCGCCATCACCAAAATAAAAACGGATCCGCTAAAACGGGTCCTGTAAACAGTTTCTGTGTGAACTAGCTGTAAGATACGTTAGACCTTTTTCCCACGGCCTAAGGACTATTAATTATAATAATTTGTCATTCTTTCTTCGTATTTAAAAGCCATTAAGATCTTTATTCCTCTTCCAAACCAGAAATGAACTGGTTCTTCTGACCTCATTGTCCGTTGACCGTGAACCTCCAAATAAATGAAAAGAAACCGTGTCACCAAATTAACAAAGAATTAGAACAACGTACGCACGCACTGTTACAATAAAGAAGAAAATAAAGAAGGTCCATTCCTAATGCCGCGTGGTAAGGAACTCGCACATTTATATTTAAGCGAATATAAATACGAAGAGGCCTTGAAGGTATAGGTAAAAATGGAGTCAAAACAATTGGCCTGGAATATTTACTTTGGAATTATCTCTCTTTCTAAATACCCTACTTAGAAAAAGATGGAACATTTAGATAGGAAATCTATACATACATACATAACATCACACCTGTATTCCCCGAAGGGTTGAGCAAAGTAACACCCTCATTTCGCCGTTATATAAGGTCCAACCAAAATACCTGGACAAACTTTTACACAGTTTTCAATACGTGTAACTGAAAATATCTATGCAAAAAAAAACGAGATCCAAGTGGTTTTTTTTCTAACCAAAAATTTTTATTCTACTTTTTTTTTACATTTTTCACTTCGCTGTTTAGGTAAAACACGGCACGGAACTAGCGCGCGCCCCAATGGCGGTCGATGCATAAGAAATGGATGAGTTTATTCTTAGACAGTACAGACAATTTAAAACGTTATTATTTTTTGGTTAAAAAAAAAACACTTGGATTTCATTTTTTTTTTACATAGATGTGATTAGTTAAACGTACTGAACACTGTGTAAAAGTTTGTCCAGGTATTTTGGTTGGACCTTATATTTAAGTTCCATGTAATAGGGAGCGAGCCTATTGCCATCAACCGGGCACGAATCCAGACTGGGCTGCTACTGGGGAATTCCATACGTTAAAACCGAACCCCCTCACGATCAGCAGTGCATACAGCTGTACATAAACCAAAGTTTCAAGAAAGATTTGTATGGAGTTGATTTTCTGCTCTGACCTATTCTGCGGTATAACAAACAATGAAAGGGGCCTCATGCGTCCGCGCAGTAGCGGTGGGCCTCATGATGTCACACATTGTCGTAGATTTAGTAGAATCCGTACATAACCTCTGTTTATTGATTAAATCGTTACATAAATAATTCGTAGCGTCGTTCAGGAAAAAATATTTACTATAACTAAGTACTCAAATTCGGTACCTAATATACCTTCCTGCTATAGTGGCTAAAATTTAATAGGCCCGTTTTGACAGCTGTCAGATCAGTACATTTTATGTCGAAATTGACATAACATGTTCTAATCTGACAACTGTCAAAACGGGCCTATTAAATTTTAGCCACTATAGACACAAGTACAAATGTAATAATCTGGATAAAGGTGCGATAGAAGATGTTTTGGTTTGATATCAGTTGGAAGAAACGATTTTTTTTACTCGGTGTCTTCCTTTATTACCTACGAACATGGGAATATTGCGTTAATTACGAATTTCTACTAAACCAGGCAATATTTTTTGCTCTGGCAACGTAATAATGCCAGAATGTGTAATGTAATATTGCCAGAGGAAAAAATATTGCCTGGTTTAGTAGTTATTCGTAATTTTTTGCAATAATCCCATGTTAGTAATAACTCTAAAGCACCTTACTAAGTTTTTAAGTAAATCCTATATTTAACTAAGACCTGAAGTAAAATCTAAAAAAAGACGTATTATAACAAAATGCTTAGAGATCAAGACACAATAAACCCCAGATCTTAAGTCATTTACCCCAAAGGGAAACAAGCTTAAACATACATAATCATGCTACGCACTACGTTTGGCGGTGGGCCTCATGGCTGCGCGTGCGCCGCTATGACGTATAATATCGTAATAGCGCTGTTTATTGCAGTTTCGCGACGTACTCTTTATTTTTCGTATGGGAATAAAATATCAGCTTTATCTGTTCAGCAAAGGTAGACTAGCTTCAGCCAAAACATGCAAGCAAGAAAACAAGATCCATAGAGCCTTTTGGTCCTGGGTTCGATCCCCGGGTTGGGCAGTGTTATTGGGTTTTCCCGTGTGGAATTCCTTAGTAGCAGCCTGGAGTTTGGATTTGTGCCAGGTTAAAGGCAATAGGCTTACCCTCTATTACATAGGATGTAAACATAACGGTGAAATGAGGGTTTTACTATACACCTCTGCTGAGCTCTTCGAGGAATACAGGCGTGTTGTTATGTTATTACCAAGTGTTTTCATTTAGAGAGATTTTGCTGTTTATAATCTCTGTTAAATTAAAATTAAATCCTTTTCTTATAACAGGTTATTTATAACTATCCACCTTTTATACTTTAGTCGCCTCTGGGTCGTAAAAAACAAAGTAAGTAACCTATCCATTCACAGTCAAAACAGAATATTCATCAAAACATCTTAGCATACAATACTCTAATATTTGTCTGCGAAAAAATATCGTACGTTAAATAGTGGGCCTCAATAGCAAGCGAAGTGACGTCGACTATCGATATAACACATTTTATGGGTGCCACTATAGAACAACGTTCAGTAATACCAGTCTTACTGAGGCGGGTTTGGGGACTCGCCGCCCGACCAGTAACAGGCCCGAGAAGGCGGCGCGCCGTGTTCCGTGCGCGCTTCTCAGGAGGACGTGGGGCAAGGCCCCACAGAGGAGAGGTCCGCCGAGGATTGGCGGACCGGGACCTGCCGGGATTGCGGTGCATGCTTTTGCGAATCCCGCGACCCTGGCCGTACGGTCAGGAGAAGGAACACCGTTTGTTTTTAGCCGGTAAGAGTCCGGCAGACCCCCTCGCCTTCCCCGGGCGAGGGACATCCATGAGGATTTTCCAAGAGAAAAAAAAAAAGTCTTACTGAGGCACAGGAAAAAACACAGACAGCCAGATACGGGGCGCCGGCCGCACAGGCAACGCAGCTCAGTTCAATCTATACAGTTTGGCAACGCCTACACGGCGCTGGCATCAAAGGTTGCCCAACTGTATAGATTATAAAACTGTGGCCAAAGCGTGTTGCCTGTGCGACAAGCGACCTTGTCGCTGCCTTAGTTATACTCTCTTTACGTGTATGCTTCTAGGATATAACAGGCATAGCATAAAGACTGGAAGAACTACGGATAACATTATAATCGTCTTTGTTTTAAATAATGCATTTAGAGAGAGAATTACTGCCTGACAAAAATGTTTATAAGCGGAACTAATTATTAATAATTATTAACTAACTATTAGCCTATAACTTGTATGTTTGGTGTCTTACCACTGTTCGTGCGAGTTGGTGATTAATAAATAAATAAATAAATTTTTAATATTTGTCAGTAGTGTCAGTCAATGTTTTATTAAGTGATAACTGTGTATTAAGACGCTCGTGCACGTATCTGTTATTGCACGTTAGGATGGTACACGTAGATATTAAAAATATAGAAAAGGAACGCGATATAATTCGTAAAGCTTTTTGCATCAATCAGAAAATATTACACTCTCTTCAGTGCCTACGCAGTACGCATGGGTACCTTTATTAGAAACAGACCTTCTGAACTTATCTGTTTAGTGTAAATGGCGACACGTACCTCGCGATAATTGACTGCCAAATGTTTTCGTTTCTGTGTATTTTTGTATCGTTTATTTAATGTAATAGTTGGCGTGTATTAGATTGGTGGGACCACAGGATACATAAATAAGATTCTTGCGGTTGAGACAGATCACAGATAGATAGATTAACTGCCTCGTTGGTGGCAATCGCGACTACTGATCGTGAGGTCCTGGGTTTGATCCCCAGATCAGGCAGTGTTATTGGGTTTTTCCGTATGGAATTCCTCAGTAGCAGTCCGAAGTTATGATTTTTATCCGGTTGATGGCAATAGGTTCGCCCCCTATTACATGGGACTTAAACATAACAGCGAAATAAGGGTGTTACTATACCCAACCCACCTCTGCCCAACCCTTCGGGGAATGCAGGCGTGATGTTATGTTATGTTATATTATAAATCTATATTCAATCTTATTTACTACTAGCGATCCGCCCCGGCTCCGCAAGGGTGCAATGTAGATACTAATGTGGGGCATATAAACCTTCCTCTTGAATCACTCTATCTATTGCTGAAAACTGCATTAAAATCCGTTGCGTAGTTTAAAAGATCTAAGCGTACAGACAGTGGGAGCGACTTTGTTTTATACTATGTAAAGAAGATATTTTATATTAACCTTAATATACAAGTTCTATCGGTACTCAAAGAATACAGCATCCTAAACAATTTTAATCTTAAGTACTTCTCCTGAAAACTCTTAGATCCAATCTAACAGGGTTAGTTCTAAGCATAGACAAAAAGCCTAAATTCCAAGCATCAAACTTTAGACATTCCGAAGATCTAGGGTCGAAACTAGCACAAAAAGGAGCTTCTGTTCCCACTTGTAAGGAGAGGGGCTTCAATTAATGGAGGGCTGTGGTCTGACCCCCACTGAGACTGGAGCGATGGAGGGTGCCTCATCTATTGTTTATTTTTCTACATAATGAATCTTATGAGTAGTGTTTTGTTTTCTAGTTTTATTAAATAGTAAAGATAACAGAATAACAGTGATAGCCTAGTGGTTGAATGCGGAGCCTTCCATGCAGGAAGGTCTGAGTTCGACCTGTGACTTTTAGAATTCTTGAGCGGATCAGAAATTTGATTATCACATCGACACCAGCAATGAATACTAAGCTAACTTACAGAGAGAGAGTATACATATTAAATAGATAATTTAATTATCTAAGAAAAATAACTATGTTTATTTTCTTAAAAAGATACTTTTAATCTGTCTACTGTAAAGTAGGTATATTGGCGCTTTAGCCTTTTTACCTTTCCACTGACGATATTATAAACAACATGACATTAAAAACGAAAATTGCCCAAAATTCAAGTAAGCATAGTATTCATTGCTGGTGTCGACATGCGTTCGAAAAACATTATGAGGATATTTGCACATCTGAGAGCCCTCTCATTGAGCCATAAAATTCTCGATGTTGTAGCATCAGGGCAGGACGTTGGTGTAAGGACCTAAACCCTTTTCATTATGAGAAGAGATCTGCGCCCAGCAGTGGGACAATAATGGGCTGATTATGTATGTTATAATAATAACAATAAAACTTTATTTCAAGTAACAAAGACTCAATATGTTAATAACAATACTACTTACTTAATAACTATGTTTAATATAGTTATAATATACAAGGTTAGTCGGAAAGGGGGTACTAAGCCGAAAGGGTGTTAAAGTACCCATAATAATGAATAACTTTTGTTCTACAACTTTCCCCAAAAGTCGATAGTTTAAGAGAAATAGCTTTTCAAAGATTTCATAAAAAATATGCTAAAATCTATCTGTCCATAGCTATGATCAGCTGTGTTTACAGTTTAGGTCATATTTGGGGTCACGAATTAGAAACTTAATTTTTTGAATAAATAACTAAAGAAGAAATTATTTTTTTTTGAAAAAAACTAAAATAAAAATCTTTTTGCAAGCAAATAAAAATTATCGAATTTTGAAATTTTAACACTAGTTTTCAAATAGTCATCAGTGATACTTTAAGTGGGCCGCGGCTTAGTACCCCCTTTCCGACTAACCTTGTATATAAGGTCCAACCAAAATACCTGGACAAACTTTTACACAGTGTTCAGTAAGTGTAACTGAACATATCTATGCAAAAAAAAACGAGATCCAACTGTTTTTTTTCTAACCAAATTTTTTTATTCAACTTTAATTTTTCTTTTATTATTATTTTTTAACATTTTTCACTTCGCTGTTTAAGTAAAACACGGCACGGAATTAGCGCGCGCCCCAATGATGAGTTTATTCTTAGAGAGTACAGGCAATTTAAAAAGTTATTATTTTATGGTTTGAAAAAAACACTTGGATCTCGTTTTTTTTACATAGATGTGATTAGTTAAACGTATTGAACACTGTGTAAAAGTTTGTCCAGGTATTTTGGTTGGACCTTATATACCTATACAATATAACAATAACACTTAACCTAGGCGCCCTGTCTAGTATATGAATCCCTGCTACAAGCTCATTACAGAGGTAGAAAGCTTGCAGCAGCGGTTCACACACAAGCAGTCGAGCCTGCTCGCTATACAGCGCAGTACAACGTTGGGGTTGGCCCGCACCCGGCGCACCAGGGAGGCGCATCTTTTTCGCATCGTAGCACCGTAACAATCGAGGTGGGCTTCATCAAACATGATGGGCTACAGAAACGGGACAGCCCCATTAACACGTTATGTAAGCTTGTAAAAGTCTAACATGGGCCTCTCACTGACCGCTACATTGATCGGTCAAAACACCTTCAATACCACATGAAAACCAACCCAGCCCAACCGTAACAGACACCTTTAAACCAACACAGGCACCTAAAATGTGCGCAAACAAAGGCTTCGATAAAATACCAGTAGGCCTAGCACAAACATTTGACGTATACACCCATTACCTCCAAAACTTACTCGACTCATACTCGATTCAGGACGGCCTCGATAACACCTCCAAAATTGTATTCTTAGTCGCAATTTCGAGTGAACTTTGAGGTTCCTCGACGGAGTCATTCCGTCATAATTTGAATTATCTGCATCGCGAAAATAACGCCGCGATAAATACTTGTAAGGATTATCGTAAGCATATTCGATAAAGTTTTCAAAATTAATTTTCGTTACATACGAACTTTGTCACTTCCTTCCTTAAGGTAGGTTCCGAGGTACCTTGAGTTTGACAGATGATTCCTTACCTCGACTGAGGGAAAATCTCGAGTCGAGTACGATTATGTCAACTATAGGCCGAGTCGAGGTGGAGTCGAGTCGAGTAAGTTTTGGAGGAACGTCTTAGAATATGATATTTGAATCGAAAACACAACTGTCTTATAACATTTTGATTTATTTCTTTGCGACATGCACAATTTGTTTCATACATACATCTTCTTCTTCTTCTTCCTGCCCTTATCCCACACTAGGTGGGGTCAACACAACATGTATTTCATAAATCCATGTTGTTAGAGGTTTTGGCTTATTGTTTTATGACCGGCCGCCTGCCTGACATCAACCCTCCTTGGGAATACTCGTTGCGCTGTCGCGCGGGTGACTCAATGCGCTTGCTGATATTATGCACTGGGTCCCAAAATGTATGCTTGTCAATCTTATTGCCGACGACTAAACAGACTATGTTTTTCTTGATGGAGTATACTTGAAGTTCCTCGACCACTTGTTTCATACATAGATATGAATAAAGTTTTCAATTTAATTGAATTGTATGTGCGAAACGAGTATTTCCGATTCAAAATTCTCTTACATTAACGTTATGTTTATTGTTACTAATCTATACTAATATTATAAAGTTGCAAGAGTTTGTTTGTTTGAACGCACTAATCTCAGGAACTACTGGTTAGAATTGAAAAAATATTTTTGTGTTGGATAGTCCATTTATTGAGGAAGGTTATAGGCTATATAGCATCAGTCTACGACTAAAAGGAGCAGAGCATAAATGAAAAATATTGCAAAATCGTGCTGACCGCTTGTTTGATACAGTTGTATCAAAATTTTACGAATTCAAATGATCAAGTTTCATAGTAAGTCAGTCAAGGTCTTATAATACTAGTGTGTATTCTGTCGATGTCGTTTGTGGCTATCAAATATGTATCATCGATTAGCCTGTGTTGGAGGGATATATTTACTGTTTTTAGTTTACTTTAACTTTTATAATTTTTTGTATCTTTCCCCCACACTTATATTTCTCCCTGTATCGTGGGTGCGTTTACAGACACAAATCTTAATATCGACGGGTCCTACGTATAATGGTGCAAGTGTAAAAACACAACTTTATAGAAGAGCGGTTCAAAGATCTTAAATATTTATTATATCCCATATAAAATATAATACTATGTATGTTATTTCCATTCGTTTGCAAATTGTTAACCACGAAACGATCTACATTTAAAAAAAAATAATAAACTATCGGTGATTTGAAGGTGTTTGATGTAGAAAAGTGGATTTCGCATTTTTGTGGGTTGTACCAGTATACGTAGGACCCGTCGATATGCACAAACGCCCAGACCCGGAACACCTATTTGTAGGTCATACAAAATAATATTTGATAACCTTTTCCCAACTATGTTGGAGTCATCTTCCAGTCTAACCAGATGCGGTTGAATGTCAGTATTTGACACGGAGAGACTGCCATCAGACCTCCGCAACCCAGTTACTGGGCAATGCCGATATCCCAATTGTCAGACTATCGGGCTTCTGTAACGACTGTCATAGGTATTCGTATGACACTCGGGACCGAATATTTAACGTGCTCTCCGAGGCACGGAGGGGTTTCGATGTGTAACGAACGGTCACCCATCCACATGCTGACCGCAGCTTTGATCCAACAGTTTACGACACGAATAAAAAAAATCTTTCTATTTTGTATCAACTGGTCAACGCGAAGTAGGTAATCTTGTGACTAATTAACTTTGATCTGTTGCCAAGAAGTTGATAGAAATTTGAAAGGAAGCTTAAACTCGGCTGATTGGTATTGACGGGTAGTTACACAATTTTCTTTAAATTATTTCGTGTATTTTTTAATATTTTCAGGGTTTTTTTAAGTATCTTGATAGCTTCGGTTTATTTTTATGTTTAGGTACCTGCACCATTTTTAAGTAATCTATACTAATATTATAAAGAGGAAAGATTTGTATTTTTGTATGTAACGAATAAACTTAAAAACTACTGGACGATTTAAAAATTATTTTGCCGTTAGAAAGCTACATTATCACTGAGTAACATAGGCTATATTTATTACTGGAATAAAACTTCTTACGCGGGCGGAGCCGTGAGGACACAGCTAGTCTAACATAAACATAACATAACTGAAGGGTTGGTCAGACGTGTATAGTAACACCCTCAATTCGCCGTTATGTTTAAGTCCCATGTAATAGGGGGCGAGCCTATTGCCATCAACCGGGCACAAATCCAAACTCCGGGCTGCTACTGAGGAATTCCACACGGAAAAACCCAATAAAACTTTTGCCCGAGCTGGGGATCGAACCCAGGACCTCACTATCAGCAGTCTTGCCACCACTAGACCACCGAGGCAGTTCCTTATCTATTCGCAGAATAATAGAAGCAATAGTCCCTTGATATAAAATAGTAGTTGTGCGTAATGGCAAACAACTGCGCAGACGCAGCCGTACAGATAAAAAAACTAGTCTGCCAGTGCCAGCTATTATTGTTTAGCATTTCCCCCATTGACGCCTCTAAACTACGCAAACTGATTACCAGCTGAATAATTAAAGTCTGGCCTGAAACAATTTTAAATAAATGTAACAATCTTTTTGAGACTTTATTCGAAACTGCTTTTAAAAATTAGGGTATTGTTTTAAATCAAATCATAATTATTTTTAATTGTAATTTTTTGTTCAAACTCGTGAATATTTTTAAATTCTTATTTTTGATGTGAAAATAAATGCAGCGGGTATAAGAACGACTTTTGCTTGGCGACGCTCGCGATGGCAGACACACGACGGCAGACTTTCGTAACTCGTCGGCTCTCTTCGGTTTGATTCGGCCAGTTTTGTTTTACAAATTAATTTTCGATCGCGACGACTTCATTTTTTAAAATAAATCTCTAAATTATTCTTAATTTTTTTATCAAATTGTTTTGGGCCTGGCTGGCTTGTATATTTACCTACGCCTATATTATCAAGTAGCATGTAAAGAAGAAGGAAGAACATAATTGTTCGAATAATAAACTTTAAATAAGGTTAACAAACTCTGAATTTCGTCATCATGTCTAATATTCATCTTCAAAGTGACAAAGCTCCATAATACAATGGCGGGTCGTACCCACAATTCAATGTTCATAACTTCAGTGAACCACTTTTCTTCACTATTATTCTATTCATCCATCAAATTAGTTACCAATCAATCAATGTTCTCAGAACTGCTACTACAATTTGTTAACAGAACCATCAGAAATTAATTACACGTGTCTAGTTTACCACGTTCAGGCTCGCTCAGCCTTCAACCGTACAAACGCAAATAATAAAATATAAATAGAAAACAACAATAATTATTAAACCAGTGGCGCGAATTGCCCTACACCCTTCAGTGCCTCGTTACACGAACGAAATTAAGAACACACCTTGTAATACAACCATAGAGTATTAATATCACTTCTACATTCAGCCGTGTTGGCGGACAAGGCCGATCGGTGTAATACTCGTGCGTAAGACACCAGAAAAAAAAATTACTTCATTAACGATCAAATGCGTGACGTTTGGGGGCCAAAGATTATGAGGCGGGTGCGACATTTCATTGTGATCGGGGTCTGATTGGATACAATGTTTGTTTTGCGTGTTTTACGCATTTTATATATGCCATTTTCGTAAATTGTAGGAGGCCACAGAGGTGCGAGTGACTCATAATGTTTGGCTTACAAAGATACTCACATGTTATAAAAGCCTACAGCAGTGTTCAATGCTAACCTATCATACAAAATAGCGAAATGATTCAGCAGCATATTTTTATTTCATACTTTTTACATTTTAATAAAAAAGTTGTTTTAGGCATATAAATCCAAATAAATTGTGGTGTTTGCATAATGAGAAAAAATATGTATGCCTATACGGAATGATAGAATACTTTTTTTCACAATATTAATAAAATATTACCATTTATTTTTATTATGAGCACAAAATATGGTAAAAGTGAATACATTACAGTTATAAATAGCCAAAAGGTATTTTCTCATGGCATGGAACAATACATAACGTTATCATGTTTCATAATAACATAAATTATAGCTATGTCTGGCGTTATTTACATTAAACATACGTACGTAATAATTATTAAATCATTTATGTGACTTTTATTTTTCTAATGAGCAGAGACAATACTGGAAAATATATTGTTAAGTAAATAAACTGCACTTAGTTTTGTGTTGTTATTTATTTAAGTAAGAACATGATAAACAACCTAAATAAATACTTAATTAAACTGTCGGTAACCGTTGATTAATCATCAATTTATTACAATCGCGAGTATTATCATTGACAATTCTCATTTGCATATTATTTTAATCTATGGCTGGGTTCAATAGTCGGGGCGCGTGGCGGGCGCCCAAACTCTATCCTGCGCCCGCGCAGCTTACGCGAAAACATAGAAAACATCGCGCTTATTTACCTTAACACGCCTACACATTTTCTCGGTCTTGATATTAGGTTTCTGTTTTTGTTGATATATTATTTCACTCGATAACAACATTATACCATCTCAATGTTTATTTATTAGCGCGAAGGTAACCGTCCACTACTAAACATGGACGTGGACGTCCATAAACATTGCTAGATTCAACGGTCTTGGGTAGGTATATTATCACGCATAGTAAAACGTATTTATGGTTGTAGGATGATTCTTGTTATCTTAAAGGAGAATGCTGGTCATATAATTTCGTCCGACAATCTTACACCATAGATAATTAAATAAGTCGATATTTAACTGCATCGTTGGTCTTGTGGTGGCAAGCGCCACTGCTGATCGTGAGGTCCTGGGTTCGATTCCCAGGTCGGGCAAAGTGTTTTTAGCTTTTTACGTGTGGCATTCCTCAGTAGCAGCCTGGAGTTTGCATTTGGGCCCGCTTGATGGCAATAGGGTCGCCCACTATTACATGGGACTTAAACGTACGGCGAAATGAGGGTGTTACATACACCTCTGCCCAACCCTTCCGGGAATACTGGTGTGGTATTATGTTATTATTTATTTTACAGTTTACATTGTTCTCACATAATTTTTCATTGTATAAATACTAGATTACCTATACCATTGAAAAATAGTATCCCTAGAGCTTCTTGCCAGCTCTTCTTCATAGTCATAGTCAGCTTCCAGTCTAACCAGATGCGGCTGAATACCAGTATTTTACACGG
Source organism: Amphipyra berbera (assembly GCA_910594945.2). NCBI lineage: Eukaryota > Metazoa > Arthropoda > Insecta > Lepidoptera > Noctuidae > Amphipyra > Amphipyra berbera. The sequence continues at coordinate 12,896,515 of OU343128.1, read as the reverse complement.
AGCGACTATCAAAAGACTACAAATAAAAATCTTGATACTTGAATCTATCATAACATCACGCCTATATTCACCGAAGGGGTTGGCAGAGGTGTATAGTAACACCCTCATTTCGCCGTTATGTTTAAGTTCCATGTAATAGGGGGCGAGCCTATTGCCAACAACCGGGCACTAATCCAACTCCGGGCTGCTACTGAGGAATTCCACACGGAAAAGAGCCATTAGGACCTTGCGATCAGCATTCGCGCTTGCCACCTGTTAGACCAACCTATTTAACACTCTACTTCTATTCTTGAATCTATTTAAGACTAAACGCGTAATCCATAAAGATATTTCCTAATTTTATTTAAATATGTTAGTAACATGAACCCTTCGTATCATGTCTACCTATATTTAAACATGGGGACAGCTTGAAGCCATTCATTTTAATAAGTAGGTCATTTACCTATTTATATTTATCACGTCGAACGAACATGTCCGGTGGGAAAGGGATCGGTAAATACAATCACTTATTTTTGTATCAGAATATTTATGTTTTCTAAAGAAAGACCGGCGAGGGAAACGTGTTTTGGCAGTTTAAAATCTGAACAAAATAAATAAATATTTTCTTCGTAATGACTAGTTACACCTTTATCCTGACTTCTTCTTCTTTTCGTGTGGTTAGTGACTAACCTGGTGTCAGAGTTTATGCCGCCTATGGGCCTCTGACTTGGCTTCACATGCCGTCGAGAAATATATCTCAAGTATGCCGGTTTCCTCACTATGTTTTCCTTCACTGAATCCGAAAAGTCAGAGGTGCGTGCCTTGGGTTCGAACTCGAGACCTATGACCTGGCAGTTCGACGGTCACACCACTAGGCTATCACTGCTGTTATTATCCTGACTATTAATAATCGATGACTGATGCATGCGAGCCGTCAGTTAGGACAGATCAACTCAAACCTGCTATGGCACTTTCCTCAAAAGGCCATTCCAGACGTTGCCCTACATTGTTACACTCGCATAGTTTTTATACCACGTCTGGACTTTAAAAGAGACCTTGATCTCTGAGTTTGTTTCGGCTTTTCTTCTCAGAGCTAGTCAGATAGGAAACGCCGGCGCTATCTAGTCTTAAAAAAACATTACATTGACTTGTAAAAGTGTCTGTATTAGATTTATTTACAGAAATAAAAATCATTTATCGATCTTAATCCAATATCTCTCGGGTGATGTAGGTATTTACTTTTATTGATTTTCTGTCAGAAACCTATATCATTACACAGATTTTGGTCGGTTAGTAATATCGGCCGTAAGTGTATTTATTTACCGTCAATGTTGCTTGTTCTTAGGGAAGAGTTATTCTTATGTATTAGAAAATGATTTGATTATCATTTGCGTGACCGGTGAAGGAAAACATCGTGAGGAGACCTGCTCACATGAGAAGGTTTCAAAAATAAGTTCTTGATGTAGTGTGTAGTTCTCCGCACATTCTCCGAGATGCTCACGGTGCTATATTAGTTTACGATGTGTCAGAACCGGTCCCTAGCAAAACTGAATGAGTGAGTCGAGGAACTTCAAGTATACTCCACCAAGAAGAACATAGTCTGCTTAGTTGTCGGCAATAAGATTGACAAGCATATCATTTTGGGACCCAGTGCATAATATCAACAAGCACAATGTGTCACCCGCGCGACGGCGCAACGAGTATTCCCAAGGAGGGTTGATGTCAGGCAGGCGGCCGGTCATAAAACAATAAGCCAAAACCTCTAACAACATGGATTCACGAAATACATGTTGTGCTGACCCCACCTAGTGTGAGATAAGGGCAGGAAAAAGAAGAAGAAGTTCTCCGCACCAGGCCAGCGTTGTGGACGAAGATCTAAACTCTTCTTATTTTGAGAAGAGGCCCGTGCGCAGTATTATGCTTATTATGTGTGTATGTTATTCGAAGGATACATAGAATATAATTGCTTTGTCGATCTAGTGGTCGCAAGCGCGACTGCTGAGCATGGGGTCCTGGGTTCGATCCCCAGGTCGGGTAATGTGTTATTGGGTTTTTCCATTAGGAATTTCTCAGTAGCAACCCGGAGTCTGGATTTGTGCCCGATCAACGACAATAGGCTCGCCCCCTATACCTAACTGACGAAATGTTGGTGTTACTATACACCTCTGCCGAACCCTTCAGGGAGTACAAGGCGTGATGATACATAGAATATAAATAATCAATCGCTTCTTAGAAAATATCTTGGCAAAACATTTGATTTCCTTATTTTTCTTAAAAAAAAGTCCAGGCGTTGATACACACAGATCAGTTCACTCAATCCTTGAGTTATCAGGTGTTTAGCTTTTCAACCTAGTCTAAAAATGCCTAGTGCTGAAATAAGTTAAACCGAAGTCTGGATTTAAATCTAGAACGAAGTTTATACAATGTAATGGATGGTGGTGTGGACGGATAGAAACCTTCCGTGCTATCCCAATGTTTCTCTTTGAATTTTTGTTGCATTACTTGTATGTGCATACTTATTTTTAGAATAGAACATTATTTTGTACGTTTACAATCCATGTCAAAATAATTGTCCAGGTTGTGAATAAGATGGCATTGAATATTTTAATTAGGTAGGTACTAAAATTTTAAATAAAAATAAAATCGACTTAAAAATAACTGAATTGTTTTTTTTGGAGTCAGTAGGTACCTACCGACTTCAAAAAATGATAATTTTATTATGATCATAATTTTAAGCTTATCGGTTTTTTTTTTAAATCTGTTTTTACTTTGTTTTTTTTTAGGATTTGATATTCATTTATAGGTTAGGATGCTATAACCTGCAATGACACACACCATCACTCTTTTTCTTATTCTATTCCTAAATTCATATGAAAATGAAAATCAAAAATCATTTATCTAAACTGGATTGAAAATCAGTACCTACGTCAATATTACAATAGACAGCCCTAAATTCACCAAACCCTTCACCGCCTACGTGTTTACATAACATCACGCCTGTATTCCCCGAAGGGTTGGCAGAGGTGTATAGTAACACCCTCATTTCGCCGTTATGTTTAAGTACCATGTAATACGGGGCGAGCCTATTGCCATCAACCGGGCACGAATCCAAACTCCGGACTGCTACTGAGAAATTCCAAACGGAAAAACCCAATAACACTTCGCCCGACCTGGGAATCGAACCCATGACCTCACGATCAGCAGTCGCGCTTGCCACCACTAGAACAACGAGGCAGTTACGTTACGTGTTTTTGCTAGAGAAATATGGAGATGATAATACCACTTTAAAAAGAACGAGAATAAATATTATTTACAAACATACTCTTTAAAAACACAGAGTTTTACGTAATAACATTATTTTATCGTATTACATCGTAATGAAATGTACATAACGCCAACTTTTACAAAACAGTACTTCCGAATTCACGCGTTATTAGATAAGTTTTGGCCGCCATGTTTGTTTCGTACTGTGCGCTATTTGACATTAAGACCTTTTTCCTCAATCGTGAACACAACATATTGGAAAATACACCAAAATTACATGAATTCATGTGCGGATGAATTTGATTATCACTTGCGTTAACGGTGAAGGAAAAACATCGTGAGGAAACCTGCACACCTGAGAGGGCTCCATAAAGTTATCGATGGTGTGTGTAGTCTGCCAACCCGCACCAAGTCAGCGTGGTGAACTAAGGCCTAAACCGTTCTCATTCTGAGACGAGGCCCGTGCCCAGCAGTGGGACAGTAATGGGTTGATTATGGTGAAGGAAACAATCGTGAGGAGAGCTGAGGTCTCCCAATAAGTTCTCGATGGTGTGTGTAGTTGAATTACTGCTGGAAGTAGTGATAGCCTAGTGGTGTGACCGTCGAACTGCTAAGTTATAGGACTCGAGTTCGAACCCAAGGCACGCACCTCTGACTTTTCGGATTCATGTGCGTATTGTATTATCACTTGCTTAAAAACGGTGAAGGAAAACATCGTGAGGAAACAGGCATGCCTAAGAGATATTTCTCGACGGCATGTGTAGTCAAGTCAGAGACCCATGGGCGGGATAAACTCTGACACCAAGTTAGTCACAAAAAGAAGAAGACTAGCAAACACGTTGCTTATTTCTATACATTTCATTACTAAAATGAGTCTTATTCGTCCAATGGTAGGTATAATATACGCAACGGATTTTAATGCAGTTTTCAGCAATAGATAGAGTGATTCAAGAGGAAGGTTTATATGCCCCACATTAGTATCTACATTGCACCCGTGCGAAGCCGGGGCGGGTTGCTAGTAGAGTATAAGTATATCAAGGTCAGTATAAAAACTAACTTTTACCCATTGACGTGAATCTGGAGTTTGAACACTAACATTTGCTAATTTCGTATATAGACGAGCTTGATCTACCGCAACTAAACATTGAAAACGTTCATAATGACTGACGCAATAACGCTGAAAAACTGTTAGTAGGTACCTACATAACAACTAGGTACCTACTTTACTGTCATCACTTGCACGGTGTGAGAAACAACTTTGTGCTTGTCGTCGGTCGGCAGTAAAAACCACGTATGTGTAAAATATGTACAAAATTTTAAAAGAGAGAAATAACTGTCTCCTGCAATACAAATGGCCGAGCAAATGTTGATACAAGTTTGTCATCGTACGTCATAGATAGCTTGGAAGTATTAGAATTGAAAGTTTGTTGAACTACGTGTATGGCGAGCTTATCAATCTAAAGAACAAATAAAACGCTTTTGAAGAAAATTTTATTTTAGAGGTTTTCACTGCCGAGCGTCGTTGTGGAACTATGATTTCTTACTAAAACGCAAATTAAGTATATTATATTCCCCCTAGCCTTTTCCCAACTATGTTGGGGTCAGCTTCCAGTCTAACCAGATGCGGCTGAATACCAGTATTTTACACGGAGCGACTGCCATCAGACCTCCCCAACCCAGTTACAGGGCAATGCCGATATTCTAAGATTAGAGCAGTTGTCAGACTTTTGAGCTTCTGACTACCCGTAACGACTGTCATAGGTATTCGTATGACATCGGGGACCGACGGTTTAACGTGCTCTCCGAGGCACGGAATGCAAATTAAGTATGGGAACTAATTAATTGATCACTGAAATTAATATTTGATCAGCGGTATCAATATATGGTCAGCGACCAAAATCAGGACCCGACTCGGATGGGTTAGGTAAGAAGCACCTTCTGGTATTTTATTTAAACTCCAGAAAACTTTATTGTCAAAAATCTCTCCACTTCTTCTTAGCGTGTCGATGGCAATCTAAATCGAGTCGGCCCAGAACTTAGCTATGAGTTTAGCGTTATCAGTAGTGTCCATTAGTTCCTGTAACGTGCAGGTATCAAAGCAGGCAGGCTATGATGTCAGTGTGTCCCATTGTTTGTGGAACAGCACAACATTTACACTCCAAGCTGGAATCCTTTATGAATCTCCACCTGGGCAGGTTTTCCTTGCTTCGACCAACCTTAGCCCGGAGTCTGTTTAAAGACTTCCAGGTTAGCCAATGCATGTCATGTCCAGGTGGAAGATCTTCAGCGGGTAGGACAAATGGGAGGGGTAGGGAAGCACTACACTCTCCGATAATCATGCATCACTGATCAATTATTGTTTTCCGCTGATCAAGTTATTTTTAACGCCAATTAAAATTCAATTTAATCACTGATCAGTTAAATGGTACCCATTAATTATTATTAAGTACCTAAATAGGAAAGTTTGGATTTTAAAAGTGGAAAGCTTAAGTTTGTTTTATACGCTTCTAGTCTGTTATGTGGACGTACATAGTTACTTCAATTAGTAGTATTATTTTCTAAACTACCCTCAAGTTATGTTTAAAGAAGTTGTAAGTACAATCATAAATCCATAGGGTAGTTCACTTAAAATCAAAATCAGAGCATTTCACGCATAATAATGTTGGAATAAATTTTATTATCTGTCTGATCAGAATTAAAATATCAAGTAAATGATCAGAAAAATGCCTCTAATCTTCCTTTTTTAATATACTTACTTTTATTTGAGCTACTCCCAAACTCTACAAACACAAGAAAAACATTAGTACTCTTTTAACTCTCCCGAGAGATAACGTAGACTCTATCTGAGCGATCGCACCTTAACGACTTGGCTCTACCAAACTTTTGCTCTTCACTTTTTATTGCTCTTGTAAACGTCAAATAAATAGTTTTTCTTACTTCGCTATATCTTTTCTTTGAGAATAGGAGAGTTTTGATAGTAATGAGTTTTTTTATGATTAAAATGTCGTTGATAGAGTCAGTCTGTATATTATTCACAGCTTGAATTAACCCAGGGTTGGTCTTTCTTATGCTAACACCCATATTCTGAGACGTTCGTCCAAAACTTACTCGACTCGACTCCACCTCGACTTGTCATAAACGTCCTCGACTCGAGATTTTTCCTCAGTCGAGGTAAGGAATCATCTGTCAAACTCAAGGTACCTCGGAACCTACCTTAAGGAAGGAAGTGTCAAAGTTCGTATGTAACAAAAATGAATTTTGAAGACTTTGTCGAATATGTTTACGATAATCCTTACAATTTTTTATCGCGGCGTTATTTGCACGGTGCAGATAATTCAAATTATGACTACTCCGTCGAGGAACCTCAAAGTTCACTCGAAATTGCGACTAAGAATACAATTTTGAAGGTGTTATTGAGGCCGTTCTGAGTCGAGTAAGTTTTGGAGGAACGTCTTAGAATATGGATGTAAGTATCTGTGTGGTGCTTTTTGAACCAGATCCCTGAGAGCTAAGATAATCAAAGAAACCGGTTTTCATGACACGAATCTTTAAATTATGATAAATTATTTTTAATTCCTAATTACATAACATATATAACATCACGCCTGTATTCCCCAAAGGGTTGGGCAGAGGTGTATAGTAACATCCACATTTCGCCGTTATGTTTAAGCCCCATGTAATAGGGGGCGAGTCAATTTCCATCAACCGGGCACAAATCCAAACTCCGTGCTGCTACTGAGAAATTCCACACGGAAAACCTCAATAACACTTTGTCCGACCTGAGGACCGAACCCAGAACATCACGATCAGCAGTCGACTAGCTCTGAGAAAAGCCGAAACAAACTCAGAGATCAAGGTCTCTTTTAAAGTCCGGACTTTTTGGTATAAAAGCTATGTGAGTGTAACAATGTAGGGCAACGTCTGGAGTGGCGTCCGAAATATTAATGGATGCCTTGCTTACTGTCAAAATTTCAAGTCCCTAACACCAGCAGTTTAGGCTGTGCGTTGATAGATCAATCAGTCAGTCAGTTTCTCCTTTTAGAAAAGGTTAATCGGAAAGGGGGTACTAAGCCGAAAGGGTGTTAAAGTACGCATAATAATAGATAACTTTTGTTCCACAACTTTCACCAAAACTCATTAGTTTAATAGAAAAAGCTGTTCAAAGATTTCTTAAAAAATACGCTTAGTTCTATCCAGGGCCGCACTGGGACCTGAAATCGGCCCGGGCATTTTTTTTTTTTTTTTTTTTTTTTTATAGAAAACGTTGCCCCACACTAGGATTTCTCCTGTATCGTGGGTGCGTTTACAGACACAAATCTTCACATGCACAAATACCCAGACCCGGAACAACTATCTGTAGGCCATACAAATATTTGTTCCGTGCAGAAATCGTACCCACGACCCGTAGCGCAGAAGCCAATCGCTTAGCCACTGCACCAAACGTGTCGTCAATTTGAGAGACGGTCGGCCAGTGCTAGCAAAAAAAATAATAATTACCAAGCGATTAGACGGACGACGTTTTTTTTTTAGACGCTCCCCTCACTCTTTCGATTTCTCCGACTGTGTGACCGGCCCATCGGGCATTTGCCAAAATTGCCCGTATAGGCCAGTTCGGGCCTGGTTCTATCTATCCTCAGTTATGATGAGCGGTGTAATTTGTACATTTTAGGTCATATTTGGGGTCACGGATTAGAATATCCATTTTCTGAATTCGTAACGTAAATAAAGCAGGGACGAAGAATTAAAAAAAGTTTTTTTTATCGAATTTTGACATTTTAACACTCTTTAAAACAATAATCTGTGATACATTAAGTACCCCCTTTCCGAATTACCTTATGTATGTACGTATACCTGTGTACAGACAGATTGGCTATAAAACACAGCGTTTAACTAATAAAAGCCAACTGGTTGCGACAAAAGGTTCACGTAGATAAAGGTTTATCCTTGACAGAATGATGGTTATAAAGTCAGTGTTAACCCTCCTGCCAAACTAGCGATATGGTGATTAAGTCCTATTTTATAGTTAGCCTAGATTTTTAGGTCTACATATTTAATTTTATGTCTAAACTAGCGGCCCATCCCGGCTTCGCACGGGTGGACATTTTTCCCGTTATAGCAACATTTTTTATTTATGCTCCGCTCCTATTGGCCGTAGCGTGATGTTATATAGCCTATAACCTTCCTCGATAAATGGACTATCCATAACAAAACGAATTTTTCAATTCCAACCAGTAGATCCTGAGATTAGCGCGTTCAAACAAACAAACTCTTCAGCTTTATAATATTAGTATAGATAATGACAGTGGGATGCGTAACAATAGAGCTAAGGTTGGCACACGAGATTGCCGACATGTGGGTGGTTGACTCAGCAGTTATTGTGCCGATAGTCGTTACGGCCAATGGCTTAATAGCCAAGAGCCACGACCAACATCTGATGAGGCTCTCGTTGGACGGCTGGGTCTGGCCTGATACAGAAAGCGGTACTTCTGGACACGGCGCGTATTGTTAGGAAGTTCCTCTTGTTGCAAGCCGCCGCTGCTTCGAGAGCGGGCGCAGATTGTCCCTGAACCATTCACGTAGATGTCCAGCGTCAAGTCCCGCGACATGTTGCTCCTGTCCTATAGTGAATCCAAGGCTTCAATTATAGGAAATTAGGCTGAATGATCAGCAGCATTTAATGACACCCCAATTATCTGGCCAGTTTACCATCAAACATTTTTGTAAGTTGTAAACTCGCCCGCCGCCGCGCCGCCGGCGAGTTTTGGTGTGGACGAGTTGCCGCTCAAACCGATTCTGCTACCTTCGAACTGATATGAATCAGATTCAAGCATGAAAAACTCTTTCATATTTAAATAACAAAAGTCCAATATTCAAGAAAAAAATAACAATTTCGACCATCGACAAGTCACGGTGAAAACACTTTTCCGAAATAACGTCAACGTTTTCTTATTAACTTTCCGAACTAAACGCCCTTGGGCCAATGAGTTCAAAATAATCTATAGTTCAAAGGTATTTGAACTTACGACCTACCAACTGTAGTTTCGTCCTGAGGATCTACAAACTTAGCTATAAAAGGTAGGTCTAGGTACTAAGCTATTATGTAAGGATTCTCAATCAAACTTGGGTTATAAAATCTAGTCTACAATAATGACTGACTTGTTGGTCTAGTGGTCGCTATTGCGACTGCTGAGCATGAGATCCTGGGTTCGATCTCAAAGGTCTCCTAGGTCTCCTAGGTCGGTCAAAGTGTTATTGGGTTTTTCCATTAGGAATTTCTCAGTAGCAGCCCGGGGTCTCGATTTGTGCCCGATTACAACAGGCTCGCCCCCTATTACATGGGACGTAAACATAACGGCGAAATGAGGGTGTTACTGTACACCTCTGCCCAACCCTTTGGGGAATACAAGGCGTGATATTATGTAATGTTATTCATAAAAAAAAAAACATACTGACGCACATAGGAACCTCCTCCTTTTTGGAAGTCGGTTAAAAATACGCCGCTCCCTTTTATTATTTGGGACTGAATATCAAAATGTGGGTGTCACCAGTACCTACAACTGCCTATCCCTTCACTGAAGATGTGACGTGGATTTATTCATAAAATAAATTCAATTATAAATTCCTATACAGAGTGTAAACGAAATCATGTAATTCCTTCAAACCTCGTGATGTACTGATGACAGAGATTAACCCTGGACGGGATACTTTTGGATTAGAAGGAAGAAAACATGTGTTCTTAACGTAAGGCATTTTAGCGCCCCGAGTCACATAACCGCGCAGCGAGCGATAGCAGCGCAATTCCCTCGGGGCGCTAAAATGCCTCACGTTAAAAACACAATGTTTACTTCTTGTATTTTTTTTTTAATTGAATCCAATTTTTTCCCGTGCAGGGTCAGTCTATGTCATCAGTACATCACGAGGTTTGAAGGAATTACATGATTTCGTTTACACCCTGTATATGCTTCTAACATAGATACCTTTGCCTCGTGTTCTCTAAGAATAGAATGAACCGCGACTGCGTGGGTGTCGTTGAGGCAATAAGGGATTACATCAGGGGGAATGGCAGCCATTTCAAGAAGCATGTAATAAGATGAAAAATGAGATGGAATTTACCATAAACATATGATATGATTTATGTCCGTGGATGGGCGACCATTCGTTACACATGCAGACCCCTCCGTGCGTCAAAGAACACGTTAAACCGTTGGTCCCGGGTGTGATAGGAATACCTATGACAGTCGTTTACGGGTAGTCAGAAATCCGAAAGTCTGACAACTGGTCTAACCTTAGGATATCGACATTGCCCAGTAACTGGGTCGCGGAGGTCTGATGACAGTCGCTCCGTGTAAAATACTGGTATTTAGCCGCATCTGGTTAGTTTGGAAGCTGACCCCAACATAGTTGGGAAAAGGCTAGGCAGAACGATTAATATTAACCACATGTAGAATAGTTCATGGGTTAGAATATAAAACTTCCTTACCGCACGCTGGGAAGAGACGCGTGTTGTAAGATTCAACAAAACCCAGCACGCTTGGTGGTAGGATCTATACGGTCCTAGCTACCTACCACCCTCACATTAAAGTCGCGCCAAGCAGTTTACTGTGTTCTGTCGTGTATATGTGAGACCCAGAGAGGTATAGGGGAGGCCCTCTATATCTTTGTTACTTGGATTCATGTGCTCCATCTTAGAACCTGTCTGTGCTAACCATCTGGTGCGGGAACGGGGGGACATGGCGCTTAATAATTCCATACCGGAATCCATTCTAGGAATTAGAATCTAGTACTCCAAAGGTACATTGGACTTCAAACAAATCCACAAGTAGTATCTGATCACTGATTTCATTGGAGAATCACTTAACGATTCACTTTGTTAGGTACCTAGGTATCTGAGGTATACTTGTTTCAAAGAACCTCCACTTACGATTCGTTTCATGTTTGTAGCGTTTTGGAACGAAACTATGGTAGTACAGACAGCATAAAAGTAAGTGATCATTGTACAAAGTTTAATAAGAACTTGCATTTTTTTTACGCAGTTTATTTTTAAGCGGTAAATACACTAGCAATTTAAATTGCAACCAACTTCACCGCAGCAAGTCAACGTCGGTCTGCAAGTTTAACCGACTAAGCAAGCATGTGCTTAAATAAATTGCGCAATTTACGTTGCTAGTGGATTTAGCGCTTTAGAAGTAGGAATAAGAATTGCCAAAAGAAATTGCTTTAAGCGATAAGACCGCCATTTGTACTGTTCTTAATAACGTGTACTCCTTCTGTTTTATTTCTTTTGGTGTACAATAAAGTATATCTATCTATCTAATAATTAAATAAAGAAAATGTGAAAAAAATAATTTCGAAATCTTTTCTTAACATGCTGACTGTACTTTCTTTGTAGGTAGGTATTTGTTTTGTAATGAAACTAGTTCTTATCCGAGTTTAGTTTATGCTTAAGTACGTCAAATAAGGTGCGTAGTACCGCGTACTTCTTTTTGACGTGTAGTGCGTAGCACGTGTAAAAAAAGATAAGAGTAATGTAAAAGTGAAAATATCGTAGTACGTAGCGCTTCGTAGAGAGTACTAGACTCGAAAAAAACATTTTTTATTTCTTTTTGCACAAGCTACATGTAGAATTAGAAACTATAAGGCCATCCGCAAAAAAAAATAACCAATAAAAATAAGCGTTCGTAATTTAAAAATAAAATGATAAATAAAAATTATTTTTTAAACAGAATTCAGCATTTATAAATCTAAACTAGTGTTGTCTAATGCCCTCCCTAACCTACGATAATTTAATAATATTTAGGTATATTTTCAACAAACCGCAAAATATCACCGGTTCCCACGCCGCCGCTCGAGGACAACTACTTCGTCTCAATTTAATAGCCAGCTATGAGCCCTCTTTATTTCGCAGTATTTTTATAACTATTATAAAATTCATTATAATTATTTTATCGGCCCTATCGGTGACGGTTACAAATGTATAAAATCAACTATTAAGTGTAAAATTCAAAAAATTCAAATTCTTTTAAGTATAAAAGTGTTGTAATTTTAGCCTGTACCTAGGCAGTATATCGTTTATCTTGATGTCGTTGAACAAATGGTGTCTTCGTGTCACTGGAACCGTAGAAGCTAGCATTGATAAATCATTGAGTTACAGAAGCAGGTTTAAATATTGCCTGCCGGGGTCGCGGTGCATGCAACAGCGACTCCCGTGACCCCGGCCTTAGGTCAGAAGGAGGGACACCGTGGGGTTTTAGCCAGTAAGAGTCTGGCACACCCCCCCCGTCTTCCCCAGACGGGGGATAGTCCATGAGAAAAAAAAAAAATGTTTAAATATTGTGAAAATAATTGTAAAATATACAAATAACTTGAAGATCTTTAAAAACATTTTAAATCTTCAATAACACAAGCCAAACTTCTTAACTTCTAAGAGAGCATGTAACGACTACGAAAATGTTTCTATCCCAATGTAAAACTTACATTCCAAATGTATTTTACATCGTTTTATAAATCCAGTTTCGTATTAACGATGTCCGACATAAAATATAAAAATATTCTGTTTTTAAAACTACGAGACGACAACAAACTTAAAAAAGAAACATTTTAGGATAACACACATTAGTATGTCGTTAGCATAGTCACACTAACGAGTAAAATTCTCACAATTTGAGTGTATTAAAAAAAATACATTTCCACAATTGAATGGGAGACAAAGCCGAAGACTTGCCAAACTCGATTTTCCCCCCAAACTCGTACCAAACCAGTCCATCTGTCTACCACCTAGTGATTAGCACAACGAAAAAAAAATATCGATATTTTTCTATTTCATCAACTATAATATTCAAAATTATCCTAATACTAATAATACTATGCAGATAACTGGTAGCTTCTTTTTTCTGGTAAGTAATAATAATAAAATATATAAAGCTGGATATTGTAACACATAAACCTGAGTCATGAGTCAAAACATTTATTATGTTTAATTATACGACGGTAAAGCGGACGTTGGGTCTCATTCGTTTATAGATATTTAAAAAACAATCAATCTATTGTTATGGTCGTGATTTGAATTTTTTACTAAAGTTTTATTGGTTGCGTTTCGATATGACGATCGTAAACGTTCGCGGGACCTACAAGAACAATGATTTTGTTATTTTATTGCTGAGGAAATCCGACTATAACTCCGAAACAGCGATATAAAGTGCTCGGTAATATTTGAGATTTTTTTTGATTTTTAAGGTTTTTAATTTTATCTTTGTAATATTTTGTAATCACAGCTAATCATACTGTGAAATTATGACTACTTGTAGAGTTGTCACATTAATTAAAAGTTTAGTCATTCAAATGAGACTTTAAAAAAATGTTAATGCAACTCAAACCTATTATAATGAACATTTTTCGTAACTCAATGAGCACGGGAACGTTTTATCAAACACACGATTCATTCATAAATTGAAGCATTAATCAAAAACGTGTCTACAAAAACTAATTACTTGAAAAAAAAACAATTAACACATTTTCCCATTCTTAAATAATTAAAAACTTAATGACAGGAAATGATAACCGGGTTTTTTTATTCAATCAAGACGCTATAAATACGTAATTTAACTAAAAATGTAAATAATTAAAAACAGTAAAGTCCTTGATGTTCAAGGCGAACAGTAACGACATCAAATTGGCACATTTTTATGTTAAACATTCATACTACATACACTAATCTACATACTCTCTAAACTTGGACTCTCAACAGGTTGCAGAGTTAAAATGACGACAATACTTTTTGGCTATGAGCATTGACTCTTTCAACGATGTCAAGTCAAACTACAAGGCTGAGAAAACTCAGAAATGAAGAAGACAATTTATAACTTAAATAAATAATGTTGTGTTATAAAAAAATTCTAAGAGGCATGGCGAGTGACACACCTGTCTCTTTAAGTATCAAGACTGGCGTGTTGTCAATACATCAGCATTTTCCGCTACAACTGACATTTCATTAAAACATACTTTTCCATAAAAGAAAACACGAACGTAAATACATGAGAGTTCGGTGTCTCATTTAAAGAAAATTGGACCTTAAACTCCATTATTTATATATGTAGTACTTATTAAGTATTTTGTACCAATTGTGAAAAATTATGAATTAAAACGCAAAAGCGAAGCTCGGAAAAGATTATCGTAAAACTTTGATTATCATTCGCACACATCTCATGAATGACATGAATTATGTAAGACGTCCTTATGTTAGTATACCAGTGAACAAAAAAAAAACAGTTCTTTGCCTTTTTACGCTACCTACCTACCTACACGTGTAAAAAAGGTGTTACGAGCTGGCTAAAGGCCTCTTACATAATTCATAATACAAAAATCGCATATGAATTTTTATTTGAGTCGCAAAATGTTTGGCAGAAAAATAAAATTTGTTTTACGTCACCAAACAATGTTCAAACATTTCAGTACTTTATGCCTAAGATTATTTTCTTTTATTTTTCGCATTTATTGTAAGAACTTACCATTTTTTTTATCGATAATCGATAGTTTTAAAATATTTTTGTCCATCCTTAAGCGCTAGGGTACTCAAAGCGGTGTTGAATGGAAGTGTGCCTGAGACGTTGTCCTTCATCGTAGAGTATTAGAGCGTACAAATATATTTGCTTTTTGTATGTGTTATATTTAAATGATGAAGCTTTTATGCGATCATCATACCCCTTATGAATATTGCTTTTAAAAAGTCGTAAAACAGGGCTATACACGTTTAATATTTAAGTGTACAGTATAATAAAAAATCTGCCTTGTGAATAACTTTATTACTTACGTGCTCATGACAATAATCAGGATGCCATCTTGTTTTATTTTTGTTACCGTTTTCGGACCAAGAAATCCGTAAAAATATCACCCGGGACGGTCTACATGCTGATGGCAGAAAAACAAGTGTTAAAAACCGCTTGACTACAGTAAAAATAATTCTTTTTTTTTCTTTTTGTAACCTATTTCAATTTCTATAAAAGCGTCCAATCTACAAATAACCTTACAAAACGTTGCCTAAACATGTACCCACAAAATCTTCTCACGGTAAGAGCTGCCTAAAAATAAAACATACTTATATCTACATATTCTAAAATCCTTACAAATAATAACAGCCTTACATCTTAGGGTTAGGGTCACAAACATTGTATGAGATGACCCTTTGAACTTCTACAATGGACGTAGGGTAAGGTCAGTAATAACAGAATTGTTAATACCTGTGACATCTTGTCTCCATGGAAACTTGTAGGATAAATATTAAAAGATAAATAAGGAATTTATAAGGAGGATGTTAATGGGAACGCCGGTAGAGGACGTCCTAGAAGGACATACATCGATGTTATTGGTGATGTTCTTCACAAAGGTCAGGTGCGTAGTACTCTCAACCGGCGTCCGTGTATGATGTGAGATGTATGAATGTGGATGAAGCGAAAGGGGTATGTAAGAGTCGTAGCATGTGGCGTTCTATAGTTTCTGCCTACCCCCATGGGAAAAAGGCGTGAGTTTATGTATGTATGTATGTAGATAAATAAGATAATAAAAGGTCACTTTTTTTCCTATCTATGGATTGCTTACAATAAAATAGAATTCCCATCCCTAGTTGGAATCTCGTAAGAGCGCTTGCGCACTGCCTCCGAGCCAACTCGGCTACAAATCTGTGAAATACGGATCCAATATTGTTATGTTTTTTTCTATTCGACTGCTTGTAGATGGTCTTGCAGACCATTTCTACGTAACCGGGCAGTTATTGGCGAGACCTAAAGGGTCTCCAACCAATGGGGATGAGTAAAATACTTAACCTAATCTAACTACTACTACTACTACTAACATCGTGACTACTAACAACAACTAAGGACGACTCCTAATGGGACTCGGATCTCTGCTTAGGGCGTTGCTGGCGGGAGGACTGGGAGGGAGACAGCTTGATGAGGGCTGAATTATCGGTGTGCGGATCCGATGTTGTGCAAAGCGTTCATACAAAAATACTACTGCAACTTGATCAGATCGTATTGTGTCGGATTCGGGTCGGACTCAGTGGAGCAGGGCTCTAACAGATAAATTGAAAGAATTACCTGTCATGTGGATGGATATTCAAAATGCACTAATATACCAACTGGTAACCATGATAATTGAAACTGCGATAGCAAAATCATCTATCAAGCATAGTTTAAAAAAAGTCGAAACTCCAAAGTGTCAAAAGCATTTGGTTTTCATTTGTTAGCTTTGCAGGCAAATTGGTGATCACAATATTATAATAACGATGAAAAAGTTGATGACGCTGATCATTCCACTCAATGTCGGAGTCGCCTAATACGACACACGCGAATTACAGTCACACCGATAACTCAGCCCTCATCAAGCTCCCTCCCTCCCAGTCCTCCCACCAGCAACGCCCTAAGCCGAGGTCCGAGTCCCATTAGGGGTCGCCCTTAGTGCAGTTGTTGCTAGTAGTCATGATGTTAGTAGTAGTAGTAGTTAGCTTAGGTTAAGTATTTTACTCGTCTCCATTGGTTGGAGATCCTTCAGGTCTCGCCAATAACTGCCCGGTTAAGTAGAAACGGTCCGCAAGACCATATACAAGCAGTAGAATAAAAAAAAACGAATCAGGGCGAAATAGCCTATGGTTACCAGGAGACCACACATCATCAAACACCTTAAGTATTTTTTTATCCTTATTTACATAATAAGGATTTTAAAGGCCTCGCCCTTAAGGACTGGTTACACCGGAGGTTACATACATAAGTGATCAGCCTTCGGACTTCGAGCCTATTTTACATAATCCCCCCTTAGTCAATTTGTACGGTAGAAATAATAGTTTAGAGTACCAAATCCGTGTAGCAAGTGTAGTAATTACGACGATGTTTCCTCAAAACTGAGCCTTTTATCGGTCTAAAGGAGACTTATATTCAGCATTGTTTATAATTTATACAAGGGGCATTTGCGAGGTTAAGCTGCGGTTACCACGGTCAGTCTGTGGATGGGTGACCGTTCGTTACATATTGAGACCCCTCCGTGCTCCGGAGAGCATGTTAAACAGTCGGTCCCGGGTGTCATACGAATACCGATGACAGTTGTTACGGGAAGTCAGAAGCCCGAAAGCCTGACAACCGGTCTAACCTTAGGATATCGGCATTGCCCAGTAACTGGGTTGCGGAGGTCTGAAGGCAGTCGCTCCGTGTAAAATACTGGTATTCCGCCACATCTGTTAGACTGGAAGCTGACCCCACATGGTAAAGGCTAGGTAGAATATTATTTATAATTTATAATCATGTATTTTTGAAATTAAATTACTATGAAAACAATATTATATTATCTTTCAGACCAGATAACATATTTTTCAAAGAAATGTAGGAAAACCACGGTACCCTATTTCGTATAAAACACGACATCTAGTTAAAATAAAAAGTAAAAACTTTTTCTGTGAAAGGGTAAAAAAAACCTCGGAGAAAAGGTTTGTAACATTATTTCGTACATTGAATATGTATTGCCATTCTAATTAATTTGTGTTCCCTTTTGCTTGTATTTGTACAAATGTTATTTCTACATAAAAATACGGTTTTCCTTTCCTTTGTGGTGGTTACAATAGGTTGTCAACATTTCCCTTCGTATCTATATTCATTTTGCGTTTACTTCAAGAGTAGTCGTTTTTATTGTAAATAATTACAATGATTTTTATGTGTTTATTAAAAACATCTATTTAATTAATTATTTACACAATTATCATTTACCTACATTTTAACCTAATATATAGGTACAATATAAAACTAAACTAAAAACATACAAATCGAAAGACAAAACTAACCTATACAAAATTATTAAAATATAAATTATTCAAAAATATCACTTAGGCGTCAAAATATTCCTCCTCATCACCGTCATCCGGAAGCGTGCCCAGAAGACTGGCAGCGTTGCCACGCTGGATGGCAACGCTTATTCTTTGGCCAAAATGCCCACCCTTTCTTTCTTTGTAAATAATAAAAATACTTGATGGTATTGCTATTTGGAATTAATGTAACCGTAATAGGTAATTTTATTGTGAAACTGTTTATTTAAATTTTTTCGTTGACAAAAATACGAGATGTTTTTGTACGATTTATTTTTGGATTTTTTGAGCTTATGTTGTTAGAGAGAACTTACTCCTGGTTTATAAGTTTTTTTTTTCTTGGCTTATACGCTTTTGGCCCTAGTCTCACCTGATGGTAAGCGCAGATAGGGTCTAAGATGGAGCACACGAATCCAAAGAACAGAAATATAGAGGGATTCCCCTATAACCCTCTGACTCTCACATACACACGACGGAACACAGTAAACTGCTTGGCGCCGGAATTTAACGTGAGGGTAGTAGCTAGCCAAGCGTACCGTATAGATCCTACCACGTCGCGCGCTGGGTTTTGTTGAACCTTAAAACACGCGTCTATTCCTAGAGTGCGGTGAGGAAGGTTTATATTCTAACACCTCCCCACACGGGGTAGAATTATAGCTAAGTATTATAAATTCGCAATACAAACGAGGGACAGACAGACTTCAAATAATAAATTATTTTTCTGTGTAAGTAATTGCAAGTCTTGGTTGCAAAAATACACAAGATAATCAGCCCATTACTATCCCACTGCTGGACACAGGCATCTTCTCAGAGTGAGAAGGGTTTAGGCATTTATCCACCAGGCTGGCCTGGTGCGGGTTGGTCGAATACACACAACCTCGCGAAGTTTTTTGTAACGCCTAAGTTTTTTGTAAATATACCTATGAGGTAGATATATCAAACAACACACATAACATCACGCCTGTATTCCCCGAAGGGTCGGGCAGAGGCGTATAGTAACACCCTCATTTCACCAGTTATGTTTAAGTTCCATATAATAGAGGGCGAGCCTATTGTCATTAACCGGGCACAAATCCAGACTCGGATGCTACTGAGATTTTTTTAATGAAAAACCTAATAACACTTTGTCCGACCTGGGGATCGAACCCACGCAGGATCCCATGCTCAGTAATCGCAATTGCGACCACAAGACCTACAAGGCAGTCCAAGCCATAAGATAATTGACGACACGTTTGGTGCAGTGGCTAAGCGATTGGCTTCTGCGCTGCGGGTCGTGGGTTCGATTCCCGCACGGAACAAATATTTGTATGGCCTACAGATAGTCGTTCCGGATCTGGGTGTTTGTGCATGTGAAGATTTGTGTCTGTAAACGCACCCACGATACAGGAGAAATCCTAGTGTGGGGCAACGTTTTTAAAAAAATAAATTAAAAAAATTGCCTATTAATATAGCACTGCTGGGCACAGGCCTCTTCTTAGTTTGAGAAGGGTTAACGCCTTTGTCTACTATACGTTGGCCGACTACACACAACACCGCGAACTTTTTTATGTTTTCTTTTTTAAATATAACTTTGAGGTTTATCAAACAATTAAAGGCTTAAAATGTTTTCTTAATAACTTTGTTTTACATACAATTTACATCTCAGTTCTATCTTATCGTGTTTTAGTGCTTTATTTCACATGAACTTAGTTTATGTAGAAAATTCCGTCATTTTTATATTTGTATCACGTAATTGTGACTTTCGTACCGATAAAATCGTTAGTCTAGTGGTGCCACGCGCGACTGCTAATCGCGAGGTCCTGGGTTCGATTCCCAGGTCGGACAAAGTGTTATTGAGTTTTTCCATGTGGAATGCCTCAGTAATAGCCCGGTGTTTGGATTTGTGCCCGGTTAACCGGTGACTTAAATGTAACGGCGAAATGAGGGTGTTACTTTCACCTCTGCCCAATCCTTCAGGAAATACAGGCGTGATAATAATTATGTTGTGTGTTGAAATTCTGCTCATTCTACTCAAACTATGGGTAAAGATTTTTTTTTATAAATACAACAATATCAATTTTCCGTAGTCTTTTCTGTTGAGAATAACGTTAAATGTGGTGTTTCGGTACATATTGCTCAACAACTTTATGTTTTTATACCGGGTTCCTATAAACAGAAACGAATCGTTTTATACAAGGTTAGTCGGAAAGGAGGTACTAAGCTGAAAGGGTGTTAAAGTAACCATAATAAGGGATAACTTTTGTTCTACAACTTTCCCCAAAACCCGATAGTTAAGAGAAATAGCTTTTTAAAGATTTCGCAAAAAATATGCTAAAATCTATCTGTCCATAGCTATGATCAGCTGTGTTTGCAATTTAGGTCATAATATTTGGGGTCACGAATTAGAAACTTAATATTCTGAATTCATAACTAAAGCAGGTATGATATTTTTTTGAAAAATCTAAATTATAAATCCTTTTGCATGCAAATAAAAATTAGCAAATTTTGAAATTTTAACACTTGCTTTAAAATAGTCATCTGTGTTAGATTAAGTGGCCCGCGGCTTAGTACCCCCTTTCCGACTAACCTTGTATATCAAAGGTAGCATTTTTTATTACCAAACTGGGCTGATTCGTAAGCTAATTTCACCGGTGATAGCTACTTCCATATGGGAGGGTCTAAGTATCTACTTTAGCAAGGTTTTGAGGTCTTTGCTTCGTTTTTGTAAAGATATAAGAGTCCCAATTTCAACCAATAACGCTCCGTAGATTATAGGAATCGCCATTAATTAATAAAAACAATAACATTCGTTAGCAGACATATTTAACTAAAAATGTACTAAAACAACTGACTGCCTTGTTGGTAAAGTGGTCGCAAGCACGACTGCTGAGCATGGAGTCCTGGGTTCGATCCCCAGGTCGAGCAAAGTGTTATTGGGTGTTTCCATTAAGAATTTCGCCTGTCCCTATTAACAATGTAGGTTCTGCAAAACAGTGATTTTACAGGAGAGCGCGTCAAAGTTTAAATTGCTTATATTTTTTAAATATATACGACTTTGTTAACATTACTATTTCAAAAACTATGAGAAAAAAATAACTTTTTGTTAAAGCTACTGCAAGACAGTGCTTTTATTAGGTCAATAGTTCAATAAAACCAAAATCGAGAAAATTGCATATCCGACCTTGTTATTAGGGACAGACGATTTCTCAGTAGCAGCCCGGAGTCTGCATTAGTGTCCGGTTAATGGCAATAGACTCGCCACTTATTACATGGGACTAAAATTTTACTGGCGAAACGAGGCTGTATTTATACACCTCTGCCGAACCCTTCGGGGAATTCTGGCGTAATGTTATGTTAATGTACTAAAAAAGAAAAAAAAAGTTTGAAATACGCCCAGAAAAATGGTCACACTATCGATCTTCTGACTAACAATACTCTCCAAGGCATGAAGGTGGTCTCAATGTGCGAAGAACGCACGGTAACATCGGTAACTCATCCAAGGCCTGGTCGCAGCAAGCGTGGCTCAAAGTGGCAACAAGTGTAGCACGACAAGAGGAGACAAGGGTTTTATTGATGGAAGAATAGGTAAAATGATATTTCGCAATGACATTTGTGTCGATTTTGACAGTACTAAACTAGACTAAACGCAACTGTCACTTTCTTTTTCTATTGAAACAGAAAGAGACACTCTTAGGCTCAGTTTCACCAAATAACTAAATCTGTTAATTTGCCATATTTATATCAAACTAGCTGTTTCCTCACGGCTCCGCCCGCGTAAGAATAATAAACATAACCTATGTTACTCAGTGATAATGAAGCTTTCTAACGGCAAAAGAATTTTTGAAATCGGTCCAGTAGTTTTTAAGTTTATTCGTTACGTATAAAAATACAAATCTTTCCTCTTTATAATATTAGTATAGATTTGTACTAATTTGAAAGAAATTTTGGTATGGTTACGGTTATAGTTAGTTGGTGCAAGTGAGCCTTAGTTTAGTTTAGTCTTGTCAAAGTGCGTAACAGAATTTTCACTAATATGTCAGGTTGTCAATTCTTTCGTCAACAAAACTTGTCTATGGTACCTCTACAGATTGCTCAATCTTTAGTGTTGCTTCACAAGGTTAGAAGGGATCCCTATAGCCCAGGGGTCGGCAACCTGCGGCTCTTTCCATGTAAAGCTGCGGCTCTCCAGTTCCATACGCATAAAATATTTATTTTACTATCAAAACCCTTAAAATCGTGCAATCAATCCATAATGTTATTGAGTACTATAATATAGTATGACTGAAATATACTGACTATGAATGAGAGATAGACATAGTAACTATGTATATCTAAATCAATTTTTTATTGTTTTTGTTTTTTTTATGTAGTTTGTTCTGCTAAACGCCAGTTCAAGGTTATCCATTAATTACAGTACACCCTGTATAAGCAAATACTAGATATAATATTGAAACGATTATTTTTTTTGTGGCTCTTTATAAACTGTAAAATTTTGTAAATTGCAACTTTTGGCTCTTCCGTCTCAAAAGGTTGCCGACCCCTGCTATAGCCTATTAAAGTTAATATAAACAGGAAAGAGAGTAGGGTCATCTCCCAAAAGAAAGGTTTAAGCAAATACCTACTACGGTTATTATTAAAGAGGAATCCGTTAAAGGGTCTTTGGGTCAAAAAGATACCCGGAATCGCTACGTGATTTGAGAGTTAACAGAAGACATTTGACAGGTTGAAAACCCTTCCCTTTGGAGCAGCGGAATGTTATGGATTTAATTACAGTCGGGGAACGAAAATGTTATACACCTTAAGGTCTATTTTCGCTTGCACAGTGCAAGAAACGAACTATTTTACCGACTACGTATTGCCAACACTATAGAAATGAAAATACAAGTATTTTTTGACAGTATGTTATGGTGACATGATGACAGACTCAAGTAATGTCAATTTATTTAATCATCGATTTGATTGATGTCATGGTTTTTACAACAAAACTCCTTAAATCAAATCAAAGACATTACATGGCACTACTATGACATACGGACGCACAAGGCAATTTTGATCTTTACTAACAAAAACCAACATAATTTTCCATGCTTTGGTCTGTTCCGTTCAACAGTTTGAAAAAGTAACGAACGAAAAAGTATAGAATTTGAAAACAGATGAATCTTTTCATTCGCCTACTGTACCATTACGTAGGTACTTAGTTAATGTGTCGATCCTATTCTCCGGGCAAATTTCAAGAATGCCGGCTCGAGACACAGCCGGGCATCCTTGAAATATGCATGCAAATAAAAACGTAATCCCTCACACGTGTCACTCACGTCAGTTATTATACAATTGATGTTATGCATTTATTTGCACTACAGTGACACTGTTATCGACGTAGTGACCTACTGAATCAGTCCCACACTCCCGGTCCGCATCAATTGCATTCATTTCCTCTTCATATTGCTGTACACAATGTGAAATGTTTTCCATATATTGCGATTTATCGGACTTTTGCAGTATGACTTGTGAATTTTCAATATTTTCACTCGCAGTCGTGGAATTTTCATTTTATATAACGGTGCTCTTTATTTCGTTTTTTTTTTGTATTGTGATGGAATCTAATATGGAGAATGCTTTGGTGTTGATAAAAATTGATTACAATAAATATGAAATAATTACAAAATAAATGACTAAGAGTAAGTATTGAACTGGATACTGTACAGCTACCAAGAATAAAATCTGTAAAGGTCGGGCTACATGCAGCGACTTGCATGTGCAAACAGTTTGTGCAAAAGTCTGCGGAAACGTAAACGGTACTGCGCGGTATACCGTTTTTCTGTCTTTACTTGCTGCTTACATGTGAGTGTATAGTGAGACCTTAAAAAATATAACAAAGGTCTATGTTAATATTCAAAAAGAGAGCAATTAAAACAAAACCTTTTTTGCGTCGGAAATAAAATATATACACATTAATGAATTTACAAACAGTAAACAAAAAAACTACACGTGTACCTACACATATATTAATATTAAACAAAATAAGTAGTTATAAATAGCGATGCATGACGTCATAATTGTGAACGATACGCCCATTGAGCTTCACGCGTCATATACTTTATGTCATAGACATAGTAATCTGTTGTTGGGTTGCGGGTTCGAACTGGATTGTGAATATTTGATTAAAGACCTTGTAATTCTTCAGCAAAAGCCATCTCTAAAGGTACGTCTCGAACCAAGTGAAAAAGGTCCAAAAATCAAAACTGTTCATTAATTTAAACAGTTGACAAATTGCGAAAGACAAGAGATTCTTTAGAGGTGTAATCAAAAATGTATTTTTTATTTAGTGATCCGGGCAATAGACTAAGAAGCAACTAGGATACAGAAGATTGAGTGCTGATTTCACCAACTTCGGATAACTTTTATCTCACGAATAAATTTGACGTTTTGACAGCTTATGTATGGAAATTCTATCAAAACGTCTAACTTATTCCTTGGATAAACGCTATCAGACTTTGGTAAAATCGGGCCTAAATTAATGCTTGCTAGAAGAATAATGACAAGCTTCTCTCATAACGTTTAGTTAATAAAAAAATCTTTCTAATTTGCGAAATAATCTATATAAATAAAAATGAATCGCCAGATGTGTTGCTAAGCGCAAAACTTGAGAACGGCTCGACCAATTCGGCTATTTTTTTAAATATATTCCTTAAGGCACAAGGAAGGTTCTTATGGAGAGAAAAAAACATAAAAATTGCATGGAAAATAGTAAAAACAACACTTTTCTTTTCCCACTACAGACCAATAACTTTTGGCAGAACGAAGTCTGTCCGGGCAGCTAGTATAGAAATAAAACAACAATATATTCCTCAAAACCATACAAATAAGCCCCGTCTCCCCGTGCTATCGTTCCGACCTTGGATAACACACTAAGCTACTACAACTAACATTATCGATATATAATTCCTCCTGTCGATACAGGAATTATTACGAAATTCTCACATCAAAAGAAAGAACAACACCAAACATTATCAAGACGTAAAAACAATAGGTATCAATTCCTAATTACATTCTCAACAAAACGTAGTTGGCCAGTATAACTTGATAGTTCACAGTGGCGCTGCTTGCAACGGCAAATGTCAACAATAAGTCAAATATAGTAGATTTAGACTTAGTTCCTTAATTCGCCGCGTGCCAAGACATATTGGCGCTGTACAAACTCACAACTTCCGATTTCTGACACTTGAAAAAAACATCTCCTCGACTTGTTTGCAAATAATAATTAAACTTCAACGATTTGGCTTCATCATACGATGTCGGTTTTTTTAGCAACAACCGAGACGTTGTGGAACCAGTGTTTGTGAGCCAACAGTTTGTTTTTAAACTATCGTAACGATTCTTGGTGTTTGCTTGAAAAATAAAGAAGAGAATCTTTTATTTTAATGCACGTACTTTGAGGAGGGTCACGCCTGGACCATGTTTAGGATAGGAATCCCTGTAAGCCAATTTAAGGCATATCTAACTGCAAAAAGGACCTTAAAATTTGGTCCTTAGATACTTTGGTCCTTTTGCCAATCTTAAAGACGCATCTAATGTTTGGTTCCCCCACGCTATTCCAAGGACACTGGCATCATGTTACGACGCATATATTTGTGATTAGAACGTATTATTTTAGCAACCTAATTAGTAGGTCCTGCCATTTAGATTAATACTGCGCAGATTTGCATAGAATTCCGTTAAAATTAAAATGTTTCCTCAACCGAAGGCAGTAAAGTAATTACATATACCTAAACTATGATTTTACTATAGACTAATGAAACAATAAAATGACAGAATATTGTTTCTTCTTTTCCTAATTTTAACAGAATCCAAAACAATATATTTGTAAAAAAAAACCATTTCAAATTCAGGATTAATAATCAAGCACTAGTCTAAAAAAAAGTTAGGACATAAAACGCGTCTGGTCTTTCTGTACCGAAAGGTCAAAAAGACCAAAACATAGCTTAACTTCACAGCCGCCGCAACATCCCACGTCCAACACGCTATCTGCCAAATAGGCTCAGCAGCACCACATTTAGTCAATACAGGCGTGTGGACAGGCGCGGTGAGTATGAAGGATCGTGGTACTATGCGCCCGCGTCGGGGCCCCTGACCTTGCTCGGCGCACGCGGTGCCCCCCTCTACCCCACCCGGCCTCTTCCCCCCTCCCTACCTCTCACCCGCCGCGCCCCTCACAACGCGCCACTTTGATTTCCACAAAGTTTATGTAATCAACGTAGTAATGTAAGAAAAATATTGTAATCTGTGGTAGAAATACTTATTGTCATGCTAAACAGTCTACAACTTCTGAGGAACAGTTGAGCACATAGTGCGCAAATGAAAAGCAATTAGTTCTCAAATGTTTTGGAGCTATGGTTGTTTTTCAGGCAGTATTTCTTGAAGGTAATAATGAGAAGGCATTAATAGATAATGCTCATGCAAATGATGGTTCAACCGTAATTGTAATTGCTCCACCTGTTAGGGATACGATCCCAAAACTAGCTTCGCCTTTCCGGTTAAAAGTTGATAAAATTATACTGCGTAGTTGTTACGTAGATATGCCATTTCTATCGCCTTTTTGCTAATACAGCTGTAAAGCCTACCCTTCGTCAACTTTTATGAGTTGGGCGGCATGATAACAGCTGATACATTCTTTCTATGTTTTATTACTAGATCCTTCACTCGCAATAACTTTAAAGTCAAGACATTGCGTATTATTTCCCAAATTGATGTTAAGGTATGTTGATGACTCTCTAATTTTCTTAAAAAAAAAAAAAACTAGCAAAATTCTTCGTTGTCCGAAAAGCCGGAAGTCAACAAAATGGCTTTTCCTCTAATTAGTAAGGAAACCTTAAATCTTTTAGTTTTTTTTTATAAATACCTAAATTATTCGGAATTAATTTCGTAATTTCAATACCAACGCATATCTACTGTCATTTTTTTATCAATTTCATTCATGTCGAACACTGTTTACACATTCCACATAGGTATAAACAAGTATAATAATGATAAATGGTATCAATTTGTTTTTCAAACACCCAACAGGTTTAACTTACACTTTCACATACGTCTTAGGAATTTTACGTTACGTCAAGTTGTATGAGATTTGAAAGCTATGATAAGGATATTTGAAGGATACGATTATTGTTGATGGAGTGGAGTCACAGGCATTGCAGAGAAACTAAAAATTAAGCTAAAGTTGTTGCGAATTGTCTATCTGTCAAAGGATCGATAACCATTGAAGCAAATGAGTCGGTGGAAGTATTTATTTCAATAAGGCACATAAAAGGCACTTTTGAACGTTAAAATTTACAAAAAAAAAAAAAATAGAATTGATTCTAGTCGCCCCTTCCAAAAGGTAGTTTCGTATGGAGAAGAATGGGCAAGAAATTCCACCGTTACTCTTTTAAAATGCCTTACAATATTTTGTATAGGTACATTAATTATACAATTATATGTGAAGACGATGCACCTAGAATAAAAATACTATATCACAATAGGTAAAAAGAATTAAAAATGAAGCAATGACAAATTAATTATGTGATAGATATATGGTGCTCACATATTTACAAACATTGTAAACATACACGTTTTCCCAAACATTTTAAAGTAATAGGTCAGTGTGTGAGTTAAGGTACCTACTCACAGAATCTAGACCTCGAACCAGTTAATGCAACGGATGATGCCAACGTTAAAGAACGTAGCTTGGGTAGGCTGGATTCATAAAGTGGAGAAACCAAGTGTGATGACGCCATTTGAAGGAGATCATAACATCACGTCTGTATTTCCCGAAGGGTTGGGCAGAGGTGTGTATAGTAACACACTCATTTCGCCGTTATGTTTAAGTCATATGTAATAGGGGGCGAACCCGGAACAAATCCAATCTACGGGCTGCTACTGAGGAGTGTGCCCGACCTGGGGATTGAAACCAGGACCTCACGATCAGCAGTCGCACTTGCCACCATTAGACCAACGAAGCAGTTCTATCTATATTGTGTTTATTATCCTAGAAAAACAAGGTTCATTGGATTAGATAGATTGATTTATGTTTCAATTATCAGCCTAAAGTCTGACTATTCAATATTTTCTGACGTATTTCCGTTGTAATCCAAGTTGCTACTTATCTTGATGGCTGGAAGTTGGCAGATTGCCCGTCTTATTCAAATGAACATCCTTACAACATAAGTTATGGAGGAAATAGTAAGAAAATGTGCTTGTTAGAGGCTTTTTTTATTAAAAGAACAGTCGAATGCTACATTTTTCAAGACATTTTTGGGCAAATCTATGCTTAAGACCTCAAACATGTTTGAAGAAGGTTCCTGAAACAATTGTAAATAAAGCAACATATTTTTGGTTCAAACGCTAGATTCCCCACTGGATGTTATCTTTATTTTTTTAGGTTTTCAATCCAAATCTTATCAATATCAAGACAAACAAAGCTACTGTATAAATCGTAATGATATTTTCACTGTTACATATATGATTTATAACTCTGACTACCCTTTTTATTTAGCTATCGATGAACTGATTGAAGGCTAATCGGAAGCTCTAACCAGACAGTATGTGTGTTAATATTTCTTTTACCAGTGGGTTTAAGCTTTATAGTTATTGCTTTAAGGTACTCTTAGAGTGAAAACTTAGGAAAGGAGGTAATAAGGATTTACAACATTGATAAAGATTCAATTTTATCCTGAATTCAAACATATCTCTTTCATCAAAGTCAAAGTATTTATTTCAATAAGGCACATAAAAGGCACTTTTGAACGTCAAAATTAACTAAAAAAAAATTGATTCTAGTCGCCCCTTCCAAAAGGTAGTTTCGTATGGAGAAGAATGGGCAAGAAACTCCACCGTTACTCTTTTAAAATGTCTTACAATATTTTGTATAGGAACATTAATTATACAATTATATGTGAAGACGATGTACGTAGAATAAAATGACTATACCACAATAAGTAAAAAGAATTAAAAATGAAGCAATGACAAATTGATTATGTGATAGATACATGGGGCTCACATATTTATAAACATTGTAAAAGTATACGTTTTCCCAAACATCTTCTATCAACTGGTAACATTGCTCCAAGAATTGAAGGATTGATAAATTCCATTGGTTTTTCCATTCATAACATACATATTGTGTATATTCTTATAAATTTAACATGTTTAGGAAAAAAATTAATTCTAATATCACAAAATTTGAATTTACTTAGTGATTGTAATTTAACTTATAAGGTTATTCTTTTATGATATAATAATTGGTAGATAAAACGTTTTATTAAAGTCGAAGTTTCTTGCACTGCTTCTTCTCAGATTATACCAAGTTATAACGTCGTAATAACGTCACCAGCACAATGTTTTATACTTACACAAAACTACTTAAAATCTAAACAAAAATATTTCTACTTCTATTAAATATTATAAGCACGGTGATAATTTCCAAGATTTTATCATTTTCAATCTCAGATATAAATTACAATCATTGTCTCCTTTTATGATTTGAGATGTAAGATCAAGAAAGATTTCTGGGAATTCCTAACGGTCTGTAATTAAGGATAGATGAGACAAAAGGTAATAAATTGGAACAATGTCCTGGAACCGCGAGAAATGCGGGTAAGGCTCATTTTAGGTACATTTCGATGTAGGAAGGAGACTAATTAAAGCATATCATTTAGCCGCAGAAAAGATCTGGTGGTTACACCCTGTGTTAGTCTTGAAAAAAGTGGGTATTGCCCAATAAGTAGCAATAGCGGGGTGTTAGTCACTACAGTGCGTCATATGTCTCAATATTTAATACTCAAAAGAATTCTTTATCATAAAGGAAATCACGGCCGGGAATCTGGAAAATTAAATTAAATTCTAGGTAGAACTTTACTACGACTTTTACATTAGAAGAACGAACAGCAGCATCAACTTCATCATCGTCTTCGATATCAAGAAGCCTCCCAAGCTTATCATCAAAAGCTTGAGGATCACATAATATAACATCACGCCTCTATTCCCCGAAGAGTAGGGCAGAGGTGTATAGTAACTCCCTCATTTCGCCGTTACGTTTAAGTCCCATGTAATACAGTGCGAGCCTATAATTGCCATCAACCGGGCACAAATTCAAACTACGGGCTGCTACTGAGGAATTCCACACGGAAAAGCCAATCTTGAGGATTGTTTAAACATCTGGGCCACCTACCCAACATTTTCTCTTAAAACCCCATTCCACGCTCCCAACCTTCGTTCACAATTTTTTTGCTATCGTAAAAAACCGTGCGAGGCCTCTCGTTGCGAACGCTTCAACTTACAATATAAAAGATTAATCGCTTTATAATTGTACACGTTTTAATATACTCGCAATGCGTTGATTTTCTGTGTTTTAGCAAATAGGCCTATTAGCTTTTTTTGTTTAATGTTTAAGTGGTTTTGCTGTCGTTTCGATATGCTCGTCCATGTGATTATTTGTTATTATATTTATCGCACCTTGGTTTACCTAAGCCTTGGATTTTAAGGGTGCTATTGAATGCGTTAATAGGATGTTGGGATTGCCCAGTAACTGGATTGCGGAGGTCTGATGGCAGTCGCTCCGTGTAAAATACTGGTATTAAGCCGCATCTGATTAGACTGGAAGCTGACCTCAACATAGTTGGGAAAAGGCTAGGCAGAATATTGGGTACATTAATTCTTTTCTACAGGGATTGCTCTGCACTGTTGCACAAGTTCTGAAGTAAGTCATATCAATGTTAATTAGATTTCTATAATGCGACTTAGTTGTAATAATAGATTTTCTATTATCAGATTAGTATCTATTAGACTTACAACACCCCTTACTGCACTGTGCACAACATTTAAATATATAGCTTATACACTTGAAATAAATACGCTCTCAAATCATTGCTTTCTCTGATAAAAATATTCTAAAGAAGAAACGAAAATAAAAACATTACCGACACCTACTCAATGGAGTTTGAAAAAGGAACAGTATTGGTATCAGTGAAGGATCTTAATTCCCAAAATACACCTGGAATAAAGAATCAAAAGGTCTCAAAGGTCCTAATATCATTTCACCAACTGGAGATGCCAAAGTAGCTATTTATAGCTCTTTCTGTAGGTCAAATCGATATGAAATTAGCTCAATACAAAATTGTTTCGTAGAAAAGCTCTATTTACTTAATAGTTTGTCATTTTCTTATTAAGGACTGTATTCAGTTCTTCGCTGCGAGATTTTATGAGTCACCAGTGAATTGGACGATGAAATATTTTCTAGTTTACTGTTGTATGTTCTTAAATAAATCACTTTTAATGGTTTTATAAAATACGATGTGCTTTATACGAATAGAATGTTTAAGATGTGCTCCAAATGGTTATGAAAATGAAACAAAAGTTTGTCTAGTAATTTTTGAGATGATCCAGAAAATATTAAACGTAGCAAGCAATTTGGTTCTAAAAATATGATTTGAAAGTTGCAGAAGACATCTGGGATTATTATCACTAAAACGTTTTATAGCCATAAAACTAATAATAAAATTAACTACCACCATCTTATGAGGATCTCGTTGGGTTGCTGGGTCAAGGGCCTGATACAGAAAGCGGTACTTCTGGACACGGCGCTTATTGTTAGGAAGTTCCTCTCTCTGAGGCCCTGACCACCGGTAGCTTGGACCCTGTTCCCGATGCCGGTGGGATATTTTTTTTAAATATTTTGTACAGAAATATTTAAAAATGTAATTTATATGTATGTTTAATGAATAAAGGAAATTAACTAAGTATATAGATGAATCACAATCAATTTACAAGTAAGTACATATTCCATTTCAGCCAGAAAATATCCTCTACTGAAATATACCTCGTCCACATATCTGAGCAAATATATCGGACGAAACAGTCCGAATATCTTCGTTCAAATATACACAGTGCCTAATAGCTAGTCAAGCGACTAGACACAAATTGGTGTATCATATAATAAACAGATATTTACGCAATTACACTGACCTTGTGTCCACCCCGGTTCAGTTGTTGTGGTGAACAGCTGACTGAGTACAAAACAATTGTAAGTGATTTGTGATTGTGAGTTGACTTTATATTGGATATTCTTTTTTTTGCGTTAACTGCCTCATTGGTCTAGTCATGCCAAGCGCAACTGCTGATCGTGAGGGCCTGGGTTCTATTCCCAGGTTGGGCAAAGTGTTATTGGGTTTTTCCATGTGGAATTCCTCAGTCGCAGCCCGGAGTGTCGAATTGTGCCCGGTCGAAGACAATAGGCTCTTCCCCTATTATATGGGACTTAAAACGTAACGGCGAAATGAGGGTGTTACTATACAGACGTGTATACAGTGCCCAACCTTTCAGGGAATACAGGCGTGGTGTTATGTGATGTATTTGTATGAGATTATGATAAATTACCATTTGTAATTAAGTGGAACAACCCCTTTTAAGCAGACATTACTTTCTAGCTAAGCTGCCAAAGCAATCCCAAAGTCTGCTAACGAAATCTTTTTCACAAAACTGTAGCTTCAGCCATATTTTGACTTAGCAATTTCGAGAAATCTTCATCACAGTGTTGTTAGTATTGACTTTGATTTATAAACATAGAAAGGCTTTCCTCTATAAATTGCTAAGTATTTAAAATTGAAGTGCTGCGAGAATCAGTAAGCAACTTAATTTGGATACACTCTTTAGCATACTCACTATTGTGTACGACGCTTGTAAATTCATTATCTTCAATAAACAAATGAGGATCTTACTATACACCTCTGCCCAAACCTTCGGGAAATACATGCGTAATGTTATGTTATTCATTTAAATAATGATTTAAACGGTTACTTATAAAACCATTCGTAAGTCAAATAAAAACATTAAAGATCTCTTTGTTACAGACCCATTAAAATCAGAATGGATTATCAGTTAAGTAGCCAGCAATCGCAATGTCACAGGGGTGACCACTTAAGATGTTATTTGACATAATATTCAATAAATATTAATGGGAATCATATGCTGCGGTGAAAACAATGATACCACACACACATGATTGCTTGTTCATCCATATTTATTGGTGTTTAAGCTAAATGACTGTCTGCTTAAAGGTCGTTAAGAATTGCAGCTTATACTTATGTAGAAGCAATTACTTCTTCAAAGCTTTTTTTCTTGGGGATAAGTACGTATAAAAGCGGTGAAAGTAGCGTAGTAGCCAGATGGATAGACAGTTGACCTGAAGAAAACAGCTGGAGCAAACTGGATGCGGATGGCGGTAGAACACGTGTCTTGACCTTGGAGGATCAAGTGTTGTAAACTTTGAAAACCAATTGAGTAAGATGTTTGTAGGTATAAATTCGGTTTAAAAAACAATTCATTAAATGATCAGTGTTGGTTTAGTGTAGACCTCTCCTAGGCAAAATTCTCTCACTCCTTTGAAGATAGCAATGAGTTTTCAAATCATCTAATAGCCGATTCCTATGATTCACCAAGCATTATTGGTAAGAATTAAGACTTCTGTTTCTTTACCAATAATGAAGCAAAGATCCCATAGCTTTCTTAGTAGACCTTCCCAAACGTTAGTAGCTATCACAGATAAAATTTGCTTACTGGTCTATTTATTTGCCCAGTTTGGCAATAAAGAATGATACTATGGGTAAGCAAAACGATTGATTTTTAGCCATAGGAACCGCATTAATCGTAAGAGGCAATTAGCGAACATTATTTCAAGTGGGTAGGAATCTCGATGAATTATCAAATAATTTTTTCCAAAATAAATACCTCTGCACAAATTCAAAAAATCATCTAAATAGGTTATAAACTCACAATCTCTCTACAGTTCAATGCTTTATCTAAGGACCATTGTAATTTGAGATGTTACATAACATAAGACAGACCTCTTTTATTTCTTCGCTATTTACAGTTTCTTTATCGATATTAACTTCAATATCTTTGACATTAAGTTAGTAGACCACATCAGCGTATCAGAACCATTCAGGATCATTGATAGGGTAATGCGACACACACAAGTCTATTGTCGACAACAAGTGAAACTTTGTTATACTAGACTTCTTGATAGACAGAAAGATAATACTTATCACACAATAGTGATCTGTAAGGTATCTTTAGAGAACGATATTTGGGATAGCGATATTGGTAATGTCAGCCATTGTATGTAACGTCTGGATGAAGCCTAATTGCCATCTGATACTTTCTTTGATATTTCATAACCTAACATTGTATTATTTTCATCTTCAGAGGGCGTTTTCGTCATATTGGTATATTGATGACGGTCAAACAATCAGAGAATCTTTGAGTTTGTTTCGGCTTTTTTTCTCAGAGCCAGTTAGATAGGAAATGCCATCTAGTCTTAAAAAAATAGATTGACTTGTAAAAGTGACAGTAACAGATTTATTTACAGAAATAAAAATCATTTATCATTTAGTAAAAGTGTAGATCTCAACAAGCACAAAAATATTTTTATAGAAATTCTGGCACTAATAGAAACAGAGTTTAAAGTTGAAAACATCAAGTTTACAATCTAGTTTACAACTTAATTCTCACAGCTTTATAAGATACTTCCAAGAATCTTTCGATTTAAATCATTAATAATTCCAAATGAACGCGTAATTAAGTAGGTAACTAGGTACTAAATAATACTTAATTTAACTATTTCTTAAAACTTATTTTAATATTAAAATAGGTTAAATCGTAGAGTCTTGAAGCCTTTTCAGAACTAAATGAAGACTAGAATTGTTTTCTTAATCTTCTTGCTTCATGAAATCGGAGTCCCACGTTGGTCGCCATTAGAAGTTCAAGAATTAAAGTCTATTGGATTACTCTGTTTCTGTTTTCTCTTGATAATAAAGTTCACAGACTTGAAACTCAAAGGAAATTTGTTGTATGAAATAGAAATGTAGGTAGGTATGTAAACATCGATTACCCTTAGAAGCAAATAAACGAGTATTTTTATATCTTCCGTCCAATAAGTCGAGATTTTTTATATATCTACATTTTCTTTTGATCAGTAATTTCCGATTTGGTAATTAGTCATTAATTATATTCTGATATAATTTGCGGTTCTCATAATTTCGTTAGCAATCTTGAAGCCACTTTTAAAAAAATAATTTTGGTTTTAACGATATTATTAACTTTATAATGTTACAAGAAAACAAATCGCTGTAAATTTCTTTCTAAGTTCCTAACTACATATCGCACTAAACTCTTAATTCAGTTCTAAACAAACTTGTTCCGGAAGTAGAGACGGTTCCAAACCCAGATAGAGTTCCAAAACTTTATCTACTAACTATCCGTAATTATCTCCATAGCTTCGGCTACAAATTGACTTTACAGCAGTTAAGACCAAGTGGATTGACCATAGGGTCAATGAATTGTCCTTTGACATTGTCAAAAGGGCAGACTCTAATTAAATGAAGGCTTAGAACGTGAGAAAGGATATCGGGTTTTGAATTAGAAGACAGATTAAGCGAATCATTTTTATTCTTGCATGTTTTAATCATAATCGTAGATAATACCACGTGATATCAAGTTGTTGTTGTATTTATAAGGCGGATGTCAATTGAGAAACGCCGGTATAGGACGTCCTAGAAACACATACATCGATGTTACTGGTGATGTTTTTCACAAAGGACAGGTGCGTAGTACTGTCAACCAGCGTGCGTGTATGACAAGATGTATGAATGTAGATGAAGCGAAAGGAGTATGTAAGGGTCGTAGCATGTGGCGTTCTAAAGTTTCTGCCTGAAAAAGGCGTGAGTTTATCTATGTATGAAATTGTTTTAAGAAAAGCAGACCCTGCCGATAGTGTTGGTAAAAACTAAGATTATTGAAGAAGCCATAAATATGGTTCGCTTACCGTTTGTATTTACAGAGACATTTTGTTTCCAGTTAAACTTTCGGCTGCTTTAAAGCTTCCCAAGAGAGCCGTAAGGAACTACTTAGTGATTAAAGCAGGAAGATGGTTTGAATGATGAGTTAATTAAGAAACTCTTAACGCCTTGAGAATTTTAACAGAAAACTGTTATTTTATGATAATTAAAATGCCGTTATAAGGGTGCATGCTTGAAACTTCGGTAAAGAAAAGGAAGGGAGTGATTTTTCAATACTCCGATATATTTTCAAAGAAGTAGGTATAACATCCACTATAGTGAAAAACATTCAGTAAATAAAACAAGAAATTAGACAAGGTTAACGCTAAGTATATTGAGGTCTCGCAATGTTTTGAAACAACTGTATCATTATGGTTGGCACTGGAGTTTTTAATTATAATTAATTTGTATATATTCCTGGTGGGACGGTTGTGAAACAATGTATCTTATTAAGGGCATTGACGTTAGGCAGCTGAACAGGAAATAACAGGTTTGGACATCATGACCAGCAATGAACATGACACTATCATTTGTTAGGAATCCGTTATAAGGATAGCATTGAGAGGAGTGTAGTAAAATGAAGAATAAAAGGCAGTTTAAGTGTAGGAAGTAGAAACTTTAAAAGAAACACTAGAAAAAAGCTTCACCTAAAACAATGGCCACAAAAGGACTGAATTATCACGGTGCACATAACTTATTCATGTTTGTGTGTTGCTGACCCAGTGACTGAGAAACGGACACCAATAGACCTGTCCTTGAGTTTGAAAAGTGAGAAAATTGGAAAGCAACGTGATTCCTACGCGAATTCCGATAAGTAGGCCACGCAGCAATAAGTATTAAGTTACTATTTACTATTGTTCTTTAATAAACATTACACCAAACTTCTTAGAATCTCTCGACAGGAATAACAGTGAATGGAATTCTTAAGTTAGACATCAATCTTAAAGGTTGTTGTGAAATAAAGGATGCTTAAACTGAACACATTTGAGTAACTGTAAACTCGGGCGATATTCGCTAAAACAAGTATGATATTGTGAGAAAACAAGTTGTATTGATTACCTTGGCTTGCCTGTTTATCGGGGGCCACATCTCCAGATCTATATCTAGACTTACTTGAAGGACCAAAAACATGTAGGTACGAGTAGGCTGTGTGTTAGGCCGGTGTTTGACCCGCCGTAGGCGACGCAAACAAGCCCAGCGCATGCGCCAGCCGCGCCGTAAACAGCGGCTCGCTCCCGGCCGAAAACACGTGGACGCTACAACAACCATCACAATCGACACAGATAAATAACAAACCGTCGGCGGCCGCCGCGATCACACCCAGCACCAACACTCGTAGTAATGTGACCGCCATAAAAACACAAGCATTTGCACAACACTCGGAATTTTTCGATTAGCGGGCTGCGTGGACACGTACGGCGCAGCCCGCTGCCTCCGGCGCACTGACGCTCCGCTCCGCACGCCCGCGGCACCGCGCTCCGCCCCGCTCACCCCCGCCAGAACCTTGTCCATTCAACGCATTTTCTGTCATAAGCAAATCGATAATGGCATTATACTTCCGCTTTGAAGCACGCGCGCTGCATCTAAACTATGTCACGAGGTACACTGGCGGGCGTGCGCGCGACGCTTCTTGCTCCACGCCTACCCGACATGCGTTGGATGGTCGGCTAACGTCAGCGGTCTCTGAAAGCGACGCTGTAAAGTTTTCGAAGTTTAAAATGTTGTTTTGAGAGTTACATTCGCAACTTTTTGCCTTACATGTTTGATTATGGAAACTATTTGAGATAAATGCTGCGTTTAGTCGTTAATTTAATATGTAATAATGTCACGGATTGTATTTATTAGTATGGCATCGGCGAGGGCCGCGGGCGGAGGCGAGAATGTGGTGTCAACATTATTAAGTTAGGTTAGGTTAGTTACAGTTGTGCATTATGACATCATCGGACCAATGCCATCAGTGCACGCTGGTTTAACATTGCGTCATCGAAATAATACTTCTTGTTTATTCATTTGTATTATATAAGTATATTTTTGAATATTACGCTAAAAAAACATTTTAAAATATAAATAACTAATAATGCGCAATCCTTCATAATGCGCACTGCAAAAGAGTGGAACTCACTACCTGTGTCTGTGTTCCCGAACGCATTCAATCTGAATCTCTTCAAAGTTAGAGTTAACCGGCTTCTTCTGGGTAAGCTCACTCCATCGTAGACTTTGTCTCTGTCTTCTCTGACCTAGAATAGAGTCAAGAGCAAACCCATTTCAAATAAAAAAAAAAACTAGCTGTGTCCTCACGGCTCCGCCCGTAGCCTATGTTACTCAGTGATAATGTAGCTTTCCAACGGTAAAAGAATTTTTGAAATCGGTCCAGTAGTTTTTAAGTTTATTCGTTACATACCTACTAAAATACATAAATCCAAAAATACAAATCTTTCCTCTTTATAATATTAGTATAGATGTAGGTAACTTACAGCCCACCGGAATCCGGAACAGCAACCTACCAGTGGTCAGGTTACAGAGAGTAATCTCCTAACAATACGTGCAGAGTAGGAGGACTGCTTTCTGTATCAAGCCCTTGATCCAGTTGCCTAACGAGAGCCTCTTCAGATGTTGGTTGAGGCTCTTGGCTATTAGACCATTGGCCGAAAGTCCGGAACAACTATCGCCACAATTATGTTTTATTATTGGAATATTACTGAAACATAGCGAGGAAGTCGAAAAACCAGATGATGTGGTCCAACTTGAGAGACGACCATGTCCAGCTATGGAGTGTAATAGGCAAATTTATTGTCGCATATAAAAATAGATTTAAAATGGGCTTAAGAAATAACAAAAGACCAAAAGTTGCGGTAATCGTTTAGAGTAGTGATACCCAAAGTGGTTTATATCGACTCCCAGGGATCGACGACAACCTACAAGGGGTCCATATGGGTGAAAAAAATTATTGGCGCTCCATGAGATGTAAAAGGGGGTCCATGATAGCGGATCTCATTTAAGAAGGCCGTGACTTTAATGTTGACTCTCCATTAATGGAATAACCCACATACACAGATGATTAATTGTTGCTTAGTTTTTACCTAAAAACATAAACAGACCGACGAAGATAAAGCTATTGTAGGTACTGTCGTAGGTTTAATAAATGTATAAAAATGAACGTGTGTTTTTTCGCTCTACACCTGTCAGTCAACAATACATTTGAAGTCAATGAATTTGCAAAATGCAATATAAGCAAACCGGGGGGGGGGGGGGGGGGGCTACCCAAAACTGAAAAACATAGCAAGTGGTCTATGAGACAAAAAAAATTGGGGAACTCTGGTTTCGAGGTATAAGAAAATAAAACTGCCTCGTTTTATGTAGTGGTGGCAAGCGCAACTGCTGATTGTGAGGTCCTGGGTTCGATTCCCAGGTCGGGCGTTACCTATTGGGTTTTTACGTGTGGAATTCCTCAGTAGCAGCCCGAAGTTTGTATTTGTGCCAGGTTAATGACAATAGGCTCGCCCCCTATTACATGGGACTTAAACATAACGGCGAAATGAGGGTGTTACTATACACCTCTGCCCAAACCTTACAGTGTGATAATACAGGTGTGACGATATATTTATGTTATGTATACCAAAATCACAGCATTTAAGGGTTAGATAGAATCCTGACAAAATCATTGTGTGACGTTAATTTTTGGGGAAGTAACTTGACGTTGAATAGCTGAAGGTCAATAATTATCGAATGGGGGGGAATACCTAGGGGCAAATTCCTGGAGATTCCCGCTTTAACGGGAGGGTTGTGAACTGTACTAGTTAACTATCACCCCCAGCTGATTATAACCAACGGGGTTTGGCTTGCTAAGTGTCGATGCAATTTATGTGACTATAGCAAGGAAGTCTGATTACTCCTTTTATTTATCGTTGGAAAATCTTCATGGATGTCTCTGATTACTCCTAAAAGAACGGTAATTAATTCAAATCAATTCAAAAATTATTTAATTCGGATAAGGTACATCCATATTTACAAAACTATGTCAATAATAATAAATATAAATAAACATTGATTGGGTAAGGCTGTGGCCAATGAATATAAAACTTTTTAACAAAAATAAAACCTACTTCAAATTATTTATCTCCGAAGTTCTTCATCAGATCTTCACCAAATTTAAATAGGACCATTTGGAAAGAATATGTACTCTTTCAAACAAAAAAAGAATCATTAAAGTCGGTTCACAATCAGCAAAGATATCGCAGAACAGACATACAAAAAAAAACATACAGTCGAATTGAGAACCCCCTCCTTTTTTTGGAAGTCGCTTAAAAATTAAAACTAAGGTAGGTCAGAGCTACATCCACCAACCACAACTTCACCTCGACCGCGCCCCTACAAATGGACACCGCGTAGACAAATGAGTAGGTATGTACCCAATGTCCAAGGAAGGGACTGTCGACTTTGCCACTCAATGTCTTCAATTAAGCATGATAGTTTGCGAAAATAATATAAAATTATTAGGTAGGAACAATCAAAGCTTCGTTGGGTATAATCTAATGTGTGGTTATTGACTAACCTGGTGTCAGAGTTTATGCCGCCTATGAGCCTCTGACTTGGCTCCACATGCCGTTGAAAAATATCTCTCAGGCATGCCGGTTTCCTCACGATGTTTTCCTTCACCGTTTTTAAGAAAGTGATAATTATACAATACGCACATGAATCCGAAAAGTCAGAGGTGCGTGCCTTGGGTTCGAACTCGGGACCTATGACTTGGCAGTCCGACGGTCGCACCACTGGGTTATCACTGCTGGTATTAATGGTAGTTTGACTTTTTATGTGGGAAGGGAAGTTTTCGGGGGTGGATAAGGCTGCCAGTCCACTGGAGCGGAGCGGTGCGGAGCTAACCAATAGAATTGCATAAAATTCACGTCTCCGCTCTGCTCTCTGAATATTGTTTATATTATATTATTCTATGGGAAACTGTATCAAAAGCCTTTTTTAGGTCAATAAAAATGCCTAAGACTATATTTTTGTTATCTATAAGTATTTTGTTTTATTTTTGTTACAATATCGACAGTTGCTGAGAATGTGCTACTTTTTGATCTAAATCCGTAGGTACTGTCTGTCAGATAGAAAGTTAATGGAAGTAAGGTGTTAATGTGTTAGTCTAGTGTACAAAATTCTTTTTTACTAATAATCTTTTTTCTATTGGTTACTTCCGCACCGGTCCACTTCTATCCGCTCCAGTGGAGAGGCAGCCTTATACTTACTTGTCATATAGACCGACTTCCGTTCAGCGACCTCTGAAAATAAGACGAGTTAGATTAAATAAATACCTTTTTTCAAAAGTAGAACAACTGATTTTTAATCACCCTTGAAACTCGAAAGTTATTTTTCCAAAAAGCAAAGAAAGCACCATGTATCAAGCACCATAAGACCTCCGTAACCCAGATTTTAAAACAGAAAAACCAGGATAATTATAATTCCTGGGTTGTCCACGACAATGTTTCCGCTGACAAATTCAATAAATATACATACATAAACTCACGCCTTTTTCCCATGGGGGTTGGCAGAAACTATAGAACGCCACATGGTAAGACCATTACCTTCCGCTTCATCCACATTCATACATCTTGTGATACACGCACGCTGATTGAGAGTACTACGCACCTATCCTTTGTCCAATTTATCTGATGTAATTTTATTTGCCGATGACACTTCCTTAATTTTTAAAATAGATAGAAAAGATAGGGACGTTCTACATGTCAATGAGAGCCTAACTGTTCATTCTAAATGGTTTACAGCCAATATCTATTACTTAATGCTAATAAAACAAAATGCCTTAAGTTTTCACTACCAAATGTACCCCAAGTAGGTTTAAATTTAATGCTCGATGGCAACAAACTTAATACAATTAATGAAACCGTATTCTTAGGTATAACTATAGACTCTAAATTGCAGTGGGGTGCTCATATTACTGCCCTGTCGGCGAGGTTAAGTTCTGCTGCATATGCAGTTAGGAAAATTAGGCAGCTGACTGATGTGGCTATAGCTAGGTTAGTGTACTTCGCTTATTTCCACAGCATTATGTCCTACGGCATTCTGTTGTGGGGCTCAGCAGCTGACGTTGATTCGGTTTTTATTTTACAAAAGAGAGCAATCCGTGCGATTTATAACCTGGGTTCCCGCGAGTCCCTTAGAAATGTGTTTAAAGATATTAGCATACTAACTTTGCCGTCACTCTACATTTTGGAAAATATATTGTATGTTAGAAAAAGATTGCATTTGTTTAATGTTAGGAGTGATTTTCATAATAAAAACACACGGCATAAACATAAAATTGTGGTACCTAAATTTAGATTAAGTAAAACTAGTAAGTCATTTTTAGGTAATGGCGTACATTTTTATAATAAGCTGCCGAAATCTGTACCTAACAGATCTTACAGAGGGAAAATTCAAAACCCATATTAAACGTGTCCTCACTCAAAAAGCATACTACAAGACTAAGGACTACGTTGATGACAGGGATGTTTGGCATTAGTTCTTGCACATGTGGCTTCCCTGGAACCTCATTATCAACATATGTGTATGTCTATTAACTATCCTCAATTATGATTATTTATTTTTATTTTTTAAT
Source organism: Amphipyra berbera (assembly GCA_910594945.2). Classification (NCBI taxonomy): domain Eukaryota; kingdom Metazoa; phylum Arthropoda; class Insecta; order Lepidoptera; family Noctuidae; genus Amphipyra; species Amphipyra berbera. The sequence goes on along the minus strand of OU343128.1, from coordinate 12,853,974 downwards.
GCTATCATTACTCTCAAGATATCTTTATCTTACCTTACAATGTTTTTTTAGCTAAGTTTTGATGACATTTAATTATGTCAATTGTTTGATATAGTTTAGCTTCCTTATCACTTTTGTAAATGTGAGAACTTTGTGGACCTGCCTCTATAAATTTGTAAATTACTGTTATTCATACAGTTTTTATTCTATTTTGTTTGTAAATTTTTGTTCTACATTACTCATTGGTCTGTGTTCAGGACTCCATTGTTCTCTCACTATCCTAAATCATTGTACTCTGAAATTGTTAAAGATATTATTTTAAAAAGAGTAACCATGTAGTTTCTTGCCGGCTCTTCTCCATAGGAAACGACTAATTGGAACCGTGCATCTAAATTCGACTTTTCATAAGCATCTGTATTGGTTTATGTGAAATAAAAACTTTTGATTTGATTTGATTTGTGAAGAACATCACCAATAACATCGATGTATGTCTTGCTAGGACGTCCTCTACCGTCGTTTCCATTGACATCCGCCTTATAAATTCCTTTCTTTATTTTTTTATAAATTTCTTTCTTCTGCAGAGGAGCGAGGTATGGTGTTCGTCCAACAAAAAGGGAGGATCATCCTACTAGGCGGAAATAAATATGTTTACCAATAATGAAACTGTGGTGGCATCTATCACGCCACATAAGAAGACTAGCAGACTATAGCGACAACAATGACAGCTGTCAAATGGGACGTCATAAATCTTGCATCGCGATATCAAGATTTGACACGCAGATAGTATATAGATATATAGACCTTCCCAACATCAAACGGCGGGCTCATTGATCCACCGTGCTCATCCGCCGCAGCCGCGGAGCCGGTCGTCTTTTCTGACTCCGCAGTCACACCGTTAATTCAGCTCTCATCAAGCTGACTCCCTCCCAGTCCTCTCGCAAGCAACGCCCTTAATGGTGTTGTTGCTATCTAGTCAAGATGTTAGTAGTAGCCGTAGTAATGGTAGTTAGCTTAGGTTAATTATTTGAGTCTCGTCGGGATTAGTTGGAGACCCTTCAGGTCTCACCAATAACTGCCCGGTTATGTAGAAACGATCCGCAAGACCATCTACAAGCAGTCGAATAGGAAAAAAAACTGCCGTTGGGCAGTAGCCCACCAGGCACAGGAGCTCTGGGTTGTAGGTAGAATACTTTCAGCTGCATAGTTGTCCAATTCCACGGCGATTATTTTTGTAATAATAAGCATCTTTGTTTTTATTTTTAACGTAATCGTGCCATGTTTTGAAGCAAAGTGACAGCGCGGAGTGCGCGGGTGGCGGGCGGTGAGGTACGGCTCGCTCGCTGTCTAGCCAGCAGCGAGACGTAGCGTACATGTTAGAACCTGTTTACGCGGCAAAACGATGAAATGGTAAACCGAATAACGGCCGAATATCCGGTTCGGTAAAGGTTAAACCGAATAGTATTCGGGATTCGGTTATTCGGTGAAATCGCTATTCGGCGCATCTCTACTTTACATAGTATAGGTAAAACAAAGTCGCTCCCGCTGTCTGTAGGTACGCTTAGATCTTTTAAACTACGCAACGGATTTGAATGCATTTTTCAGCAATAGATAAGAGTGATTCAAGAGGAAGGTTTATATGTTCCACATTAGTATCTACATTGCACCCGTGCGAAGCCGGGGCGGGTCGCTAGTTAATTAATAAATAAAGTACCTGGATGACCGAGCCTAGCTCGGACTTTTTTTTTGATAAATCGACGCTTTCTAAAAATGAAACCTAGCTAGATCGATTTATCGCCCCCGAAACCTCCTGCATACTAAATTTCATGAAAATCGTTGGAGCTATTTCCGAGATTCAGATTATATATACCTATCTAAAAATATACAAGAATACATACATACATAAACTCACGCCTTTTTCCCATAGGGGTAGGCAGAAACTATAGAACGCCACATGCTACGACTCTTACATACCCCTTTCGCTTCATCCACATTCACACATCTTGTCATACACGCACGCCGGTTGAGAGTACTACGCACCTGACCTTTGTGAAGGACTTCACCAATAACATCGATGTATGTCCTTCTAGGACGTCCTCTACCGGCGTTTCCATTAACATCCGCCTTATAAATTCCTTTTGTTAATCGCCGTTCACTCATTCTCTCAACATGACCAAACCACCTAAGCATACTCCTTTCAATTTTTGTCACTTTGTCTAATCTCTTCATTTCTCAATCTATCATTCAAAGTTACACCGCACATACTTCGCAAGGAACGCATTTCCACGGCATTTATTCTACTTTCATGCCTCTTCTGCCACGACCAACATTCACTTCCATACATAAGCGTAGGTACCAACACACCATTATGGACAGCCAGTCGTGCCTTTTTGGACATCGAACGGCTAGCCACAACCGCATGCAAAGCACCATTTACTTTATTTCCCGCATTTGCTCTCCTTTCCACATCTTCGTCAATCTTACCATCTCTTGTAAACATACTTCCCAAATAAACAAACTCATTCACCTGTTCAATACTTTCATCTCCTATCTTTACTTTACACTCCGATACATCTGCATCTCTTTCAAAAACCATTACTTTCGTCTTGCTTACATTAATTTTCATCCCTTTCATATTATATGCTCCATTCATCATAGTTACCATGTCTTGCAACTCTTCCACCGACGATGCAAGCAAAACTTGATCATCTGCGTAGAGAAGACATTTGACAGGCAATTCATTCATTTTCAATCCACACTCACTCCCTTTTAAATCTGTCAAACAACTATCCATGTATAGGTTGAACAGCCATGGAGACGCTACACAACCCTGTCTAACACCTCTGGAGATGCCAAACCAGTCTGTGAACGCCCCATTTATCCTAATACAAGCACTGGAATCCCTGTACAGCGATTTCAGTGCCCGTATCAAGCGCCAGTCCACCCCGTACAAAGATAGTGTCGACCACAATTCTTCCCTCCACACACTATCATAGGCCTTCTCCAAATCAATGAAAGCGCAGTACACTTTCTTGTGCTTTGCCAGATGTTTTTCGGCTATGCACCTCAAGGAGAAGATCTGATCCATACAGCCCATCCCCTCTCTGAACCCTGCCTGAACATCCCATACTTTCTCATCTGTTATTCTTATCACTCTGTTAATTAAAACTTTCGCATATAGTTTGCCGACCACACTCAAAAGACTAATGCCGCGGTAGTTTTTACACTCCTGCTGTGAACCATTTCCCTTATATAGTGGTACGATTACAGCTTTGCACCAGTCGCCCGGCACTTGGCCGAATCTCCAACACATATTAAAGATCCGGTACAGCAGGCTTGCTACCACCCCGTCACCAAATATACAAGAATTGCTCGTTTAAAGGTATTAGATATTGTATTGTAGGCTAATTCAGATCCTTTTTTGGAGCAGGAAAAGTGCGGGTAGCCCACCTATTCGTTTACGAAAACTGTCAAAAAGTTTGGTATTGCCTCGTCGATCTAGTGGTGGTAAGCGCGACTGTTGATCGTGAGGTCCTGGGTTCGATCCCCAGGTCGGGCAGTGTTATTAGGTTTTTCCGTAATTCCTCAGTAGCAGCCCGGAGTTTGGATTTGCACCCGGTTGATGGCAATAAGCTCGCCCCTTATTACATGGGGTTAAAACATAACGGCGAAATGTGGGTGTACTATATATAAACCCCTGCCCTACCCTTCCGAGAATATAGGCGTGATGTTATGATATGACTTAAACTAGGTATAGGTACCTGGTTGCGGTGCATGCTTTTGCGAATCCCGCGACCCCGGCCGAACGGTCAGGAGGAGGAACACCGTTGGTTTTTAGCCGGTAAGGAAGATTGAGGACATGAGGATTTTCCAAGGGGGCGTTCATAAAATACGTGAGATGTTTAAGGGGGGGAGGGGGTCGAGTCAAATCTCATCTAATCTTACGTTGGAGAGAGGGGAGGTCTCGGCAAATATCACGCAATTTTTTTTCTGATTGTAACAAAAAAAAAAAACTATTTTGGTCCATTTAATCCAGATTGTACATGCTTAAGATTTAATCTTAAGCGTAATCGTAGTACGATTAAGATCATTCACTAATTCGTTCGAAAGAAAATAATTTCATTCATACTTCGACGTTATACATCTACTGACTGTCAAACCACCATATTTGTTATATAGCAATTTTTTTTTCTTTTTACAATAACAATCCAACGCGTTTACGTAAGAAACCCACATTTTGAAAAATCTCACGTGAGATTGGGGAATGGGGGAGGGGGTTGAATAAAATCTCACAACTCACCAGGGGGGGAGGGAGGGACAGAAAATTAAAAAAGAAACACCTCACGTAATTTATGGACGCCCCCCAACGGTGAAAAAAAAATGCTATAGGTACCTACATAGGATAAAACAAACAAGTGGAGAAATACAATTTTATTGACATAAACATAGTTATCATTATTACATTTAGGTACCAGTTCGTCAGAGACGATTAAATTAACATTCCTAACACAATTATATAGACTACAGTCTACTCATGACATGTCGAGAAGGTATTACAATACCCATCGGGGAAAACGACTCTATTTTAGAATTTATAATAAAATTCACACCATGAGGGGCTCGTGGCTAAATAACAACCGCGCCGATCGTATGATTTGCGAGGTTAAGCTGCGCTTGCCGCGGTCAGTCCGTGGATGGGTGACCATTTGTTACACATCGAGACCCCTCCGTGCCTCGGAGAGCACGTTAAGCCGTCGGTCCCGGGTGTCATACGAATACATATGACAGTCGTTACGGGTAGTCAGAAGCCCGAAAGTCTGACAAACGGTTTAACCTTAGGATATCGGCATTGCCCAGTTACTGGGTTGCGGAGGTCTGATGGCAGTCGCTCCGTGTAAAATACTGGTATTCAGCCGCATCTGGTTAGACTGGAAGCTGACCCCAAGATAATTGGGAAAAGGCTAAGAGGAAGAATAATAAAATTCACACCACACAATTTCAAATCGTGACGTCGGCAAGGGCGGATTCAAAGGAAGACTCTACCCCTCAGTGGCGTGCCTATAGGGCAAGCCCGATATTTTTTTGGTAGTTATTTTGATATTTATAATTCGTCTGATAACAAATAGTTGGAGATCTTAAGATCGAATTATGGTTTACTAGTGATAAGCATAAAATATATTGTCATAATTTACCTTGCACATCAAAATAAGTAGGTACCAAAAAAATATCAGGCTTGCCCTATAGGCACGCCACTGCTACCCCTCTACCCCCCTTTTAAACAGATAACAGAAAAACACGAGGAAAGTTCCAGAATTATCATACGTTGTCATTTATTCTGCAACTGAGTTCATCTATGAAAAACTGGAGTGAATTCTATCTTCGGCAATGGACTGCTAAAATATTTTAATATGGTTTATTTTGGAATCAGTCCGAATGTAGTACAATTCTGATAACCTATACGATCCTAACAATACCATTTGAAAAAAGAAAAATTATTCTTCTATTTCCTGACTGACAGGGTGTCCTGCGTAAGCGACAAACGCAACGCGGTGCGACGCGACACGACACGACGTGGAACAAATCGACGGTCGCTACGTATACTATCGAAACTACAAAATCTCAGTTTTTATTGGGTAGTATTTAAACGAGTGACTGTAAATTAAAGTTTTAAGTGACAAAAATAATGAATTTACGTTATAGTATTACTAAGTGAGCGACTGACTGCGAGTGACGAGAAATCAACAGAACAGCAACTGACATACACTAATATTTGAGTTACTTAAAATACAAAATGAGAAGCTTCATAATATGTGAGCGACCTAATATTTGCTTGAGTGTCAACGTTACGTCCTGCATTTTTTCAATATTTGCCTTTGCAAAAGAGGAAATCTAGCGCTTGGCGGCCGCTGCTGCGGCACGCTCGCTTCGCTCGCTCACCTTCGCGCGTTGCGTGGTCGCAGTTCTAACCTAACCTAACCTAGACGTTACGAATTTGACAAACTGTTTATAATATTGAAGTTGCCCTCTCTGTATTTCTAGTCGCTCACTTAGTAATTCAGTCGCACGGCTAGAATTTTAATATCTGAAATGGATTAATCACAACCCACTTTTTGTAAGGTCGTTCCGGATTTTATTATTAATCAATATTCGTCGTTAGTTTAGTTAATTTTTCGCTTACTCAAATTCATACCGCTCAAGTTATTAAAACAGTATCTCATCATCAGTCGGCTAAGTTTTTTTTTATTCGATCGTTTTATAATTCCCCGTTTTTATTTTATCTGCTTAAAATGTGTGAAATTATGTTATCTTAAAGGTTATAAAATAATAAATTTTTAAGGGACCAAATGGCAACTATTCCGCATCAAACTAAAGAAGAATCACGTAAATCGGATCATACATTTCAGCGTAATCGGTTTACATACATAATAAAATAAAAACTGAGATTTTGTAGTTTTGATAGTATACGTAGGGACCATCGAAATAAGTGTTACGTCGCGTTTCGCTACATAGGCCGCTAGTAGGGAATGCCGTTGTCTTGATCGCGTTTATCGACGCAAGACACCCGTTAAGGCAGATCATGTGCACTGAGAAGACTAATTAGAAAGCGCCCTTTTCCTCAACATGATAAAAACATCGCCGTAGCCAGGAATTTTGTTCGGAGGGAGGCGGGGTGGATTGAAACCCCAACCACCCCTTCCACCCCCATTAACTACGGCCTTAAATATAAACCATAGATTTCTATGAATTTTATAAATCTTAACTAATGGAACCCACAGATAAATAATTTAAAACAACAATTGTGTAGGTTATGTCAAGGCTGCTTAAGACCGCTCCCTCAGTTGTCGGTATGTATCGTTATCGGTGCAGTATCGGTACACAAAACTTTCCCGGTACCGAAATGACGCACGGTAAGTTGGTACCGAAACAATATCGAGTACTTAAGAGTAACAAAACGATACCCCAACTGCATAACTATGTCAAAGCTTTTGAAATACGTGATGTTATACATGTTGGTTCATATAATATTATGTTAAACTACAGATAACGCCTAGGTTGTCTGGAAGAGATCGCCTTGCGCGATAAGACCGCCCATTGTACATTTTTGTATTTAAATAGTTTTTTGTGTTATATTAACCTGGTGTACAATAAATAGTATATAAATAAATAAATAAATAACGCCATCCACGCTCGAAGAAACGCCCCACTCTTTGTCTATATCGCGTGTTCTCTGTCACTCTAATGGTGCGTCCAGACCTGGCGAATGCGCCGCTTGCGAACTGCGCGCGTGCTGCTCGCGTGCCGTTACAGCCTACGTTTGGTGCGCCGCTCTAGTGCAACTCCGGCAAGGCTCGAGTGCGCAGCTCGTGCGCACACAGCTTCTTTCGAGTTTGAACTATGAGCCTCATTTGTGAATTTGCTTCCGAAGATGTCGGACCATACGACTGCCATTAGCATAATTACTGCAGCGTCGGCTATTTTAGTCTTCGGCATTTAGAAACAGAGCAGGGAGGTGCACCGCAGGCGGCACGCGCGCACCGTCTGCGCCGCTCGAATACGGCGCGTAGATTGCGCACGAGCAGCGCGCGGATGGCGCCTTCGCCAGGCCTGAACGCACCATTAGATGAAGAGTGAGCGAGAACACGCGATTTAGACGAAGAGAGGGGCGCGTCTTCGTGGATGGCACTATCTGTATGCCATATACACGTCCTGAAACCATTTTTATCCTAACAAAAAAAATTGTTTACTTTTATTAATAAGTGACAATAAAAACACATTTTTGGTCAATAATATAAGTTTTATGATCCAAATATAAACTAAAATTTCATTTTAATTTTAAAGCAGCACACGCTTTTGTCATAAAGTAATTTGAAACAAATTTTACATAAAAGTTAATTTTGATGTAAATAAGATATTACATCGAAGAACATAAAAAAAACAAACACATAGTGGCCCCGATTCTGTTAAGAACAGACTAAACTGAACTAAATATATTGCTATCCTTTACTAGCAGATAAAACAAGAAAGAGATGGAAAAGTATTAGAGCTGTTGATGAGTTTCTCACTGGCGTGTTTTAGCTAGTTCTTTAGTAATTTAATAGATATAACTTTTTTAAATGTTGACATAAATAAATTTAATTGTGACATTTAATACTGGATTTTAATGTTATGGAGATGAACTTTTATTTGCTTATTTATACTTGGATACTGGACATTGTTAATTATTTTTTTCATGGCATGGCATGTATTTATTTTTTTCGTTGACATTTTGTTATTTTTTATTGATTTTAATAATGTTGATGTATATGTAAGTGTATAGATTTGTAAAATATTCAGACACAATGTGCATTGTTATTGAATAAATGAAATGAAAATGAAATGTCAAATTAGTTCGAACTAAAATTTCCAGATTTAGACGACACCTCAGCATATACCGCCTGAAAACACGGTGATGTTAAACAAAGAAATTAGTCTGACAGCTCTAAACATGTCCCGTCTCTTTCTTTTTTTGCCTGTTAATGAAAGATAGCAATATTTTTACTCAAGTTTAGTTGTGCGCTACAGAATCGGCATCATTGACTTACATCTATACAGTAAACTACATTATTCATACTCCATTAGGCTGACTTGCACAACTCACTAAATACAATTAGCGCTAAATATTAATTTTGACAGAAATACAATGACATTTTATGTTTAGCGCTAATTGTATTTAGCGAGGTGCAAGCGAGCCCTAATTTCTTAGTCATTTTCTGAATATTTGAAATCTACTCTGAATCAACACCAGTCCTTTTCAATAAACCTTTGACTTCAGACATCCATTGGAAGCTAAAGTAACAAGCTAACGGTGTCGATTCGTGTACACATTTGGCAGTACTAAACTAGACTAAACGCAACTGTCACTTTCTTTTTCTATTGAAACAGAAAGAGACAGATACCCTTAGTTTAGTTTAGTCCTGTCAAAGTGCGTAACAGCATCCTAATATCGGCCATAATACACGCAACTGCATACTTGACAAGTATTGCGTTGATTTGTTTGAATTTTGTACAAGTTAACATCATCATCATCACACACCTATATCTTGTGTAAGTCTCAAGTCTGCCATTACATGTAAGGCTGGCATTATAGAACGGAATCATGATTTTAATGGTCAAAAATAAATTCGTCAAACTTATTCACATAAGCATTTTAAAAAGCACACCACAAAACATTTTTAATTCATTTTATATTAGGTACAAGAGTCTAACTTTACAATTTACAGTTCATGAAATATAACAGAGAAAAAGTAGGGTAAACTAAGGAATCCATACACTTTGAGGGTCCACCAAGGGAGTTGCGGTGAACGCACTAGCGAATCCCGCGACTCTGGCCATAGATCCTCGGAGGAACACGGTGGTGGTTTTAGTCAATAAGAATCCGGCATAACCCTCAGCTTTCCCCAAAGTGGAGAGTATCCAGATTTCCCCACGTTAAAAAAGACCTTACTACCTTCTTGTGACCTACTTTCGATAGAACTTTGCAGCGATGGATTAAAATATGCTTATAAAGAAAGAAACTTCTGTGAATACCGGACATCTATGGTGTGAAATACGGCTTGGTGTTGCTGTAGCGTTCTTATAGGGACTGCTGCGGTGAAACGCACTTTTGCCCACATTCTTATGGGCAAAAGGTTTAAAATATTTTTCCAGATAAGAATTAAAATGCAAACAATAATAAGAATCCTCACTCATTTTCCCTGTCGTCAGCGGGATGACGAAGATCCTAATTCTACATTAAGACAAGCAGTTTCCCACGCAGAGAAGCATCAAAAAAAATTGTTCCTAAAACAACTATTGTGGAACTACTTGCACAAAGTTCAGGGCGGCCAAGACATGTCTGTCGTACTGACGATCGCTACAAAGACCACCGAAATTGATGAAACAAAAGTTAATTTTGGACCTTTATTGTCAAAAACTAGAACACGCAGCACTTGATTTAATTTATTTTAAAAGAAAACTACCCTTGTCCCCCATAAATGACGCAGGTTTTTGCCATTAACATGGCATGACAAACAATAATAAAACCTATCCTATTTTAAGACACACAGTTATTAAATTAACGGGATGATGAGGAGCGTCTGCGATCGCGACGGTCGCGGCGCGGACTGCGCGTGCGACGGCGGCGCGAGCGGCGTTCTGAACTCGAATGGCGAGCCCTGGGAAAATAGGTAGTATTAGAATTTTAGCTAGGATTGTGAAGGAAGGTGGATCTTAGCACAAGCCGGAATTAAAACTGTAGGCAAAATAAGTACTTAGAGAATATCGTAAGGAGTGGAGTGTAGGTACGGATGGTACAGTATGAATCGACTAAATTTGCCACAAAATAATAATAATAATAGAACCTATTTAGATGTGTTATGAACTGTAAATGGATTTGGCTGTATGAATGTTATTTTTATAGGGAAAACAATGTAAAAACTACTGTCAAAGTTTTCATTAAGGCTAAAAGTCAATAATACAATTTAAACATTTTCTTTGCTACATTAAAAGTGGTTTCAAATAAACTTCAGAGCATCATCATAATCAACCCATTGATGTCTCACTGCTGGACACGGGCCACTTCTTAGAATGAGAAGAGTTTAGGCCTTAGTCCACCACACTGGTCTGGTGAGAGTTCGAAGATAGTCTACTAATAGTCTTTCTTTTGAATGTAACTTTATACCAGTGGCGAAGGGTCACTTTTGGTAAGAGTGAAGCCGGTACAAAAAATACTTACGTTGGCCAAAAGTGACGCATGCACTGCATGTAGGTAAATATAATGTTTAAAATAAAACTAAAGATCTAGTATTAGAAAGTATTATGTACATGTAAGTAATGTGACTAAGTATATTATTTGGTAATAGTAGACACTAGTAGTGACTGTTCAAAAGGGAAGCCGGTAGGAATCGGCTTGTATGGAGCCTTCGCCACTGCTTTATACTCAACTAACCTGGAGTTGCTCCGTCTCCTGCGGTCCCTGTCGGTAGACCGATGGCGTCTCTTGCCGTGTTCCGAGTCTGAGCTGTCCGAGTCGGAAGAATTTCGTTTCTTCTTGGCTTCAACTAACCAAATGAATGGGTTATGAAGTTTTTTTTATACAAAGTTTGGGTTACAAGGTTACTAAGAGTCAAACTGGTGTCGATTTATTAGCGCACTTTGACAGAACTAAGGGTGCTTGTCTCTTTCTGTTTCAATAGAAAAAGAAAGTGACAGTTGCGTTTAGTCTAGTTTAGTACTGTCAAAATGTGTAACAAAATCGATACCACTGGCTGCAGTATGGGTTAGCAACAACAGCAACATGAACTCTTGCTTCGAATCAGAGATTACATTAAATATAACAACATCACGCCTTGTATTCCCCGAAGGGATCGGCAGAGGTGTTTTTAGTGCAGCCATGTAATAGGGGGCGAGCCTATTGCCATCAACCGGGCACAAATTCACTCTAAGCTGCTACTGAGAAATTCCTAATACAAAAACCTTGCCAATAACACTTGGTCCGACCTGGGGATTGAACCCAGGATCCCAGTCGCGCTTGCGACCACTAGACCAACAAGGCAGTCCATTAAATACAACGCCTTAAACTTACACCTGCAGCACTTTAAGAATTAACATGCTTTGGTATTAGAAACCTCAATTCTATTGTACATAGTTCAATTTCCATTGCAACTGAAAAAGATTTATTACAATTTTATCATATTTTGTCATTATGAAATCAACTTAGTTGACATGTACTTAAAGTTGTAATTTGTTTGAGTTGCAATAAATACGTATTTCTATTTTCACATTGTTCGGAGTCTACGTTCGGTAAATTCATTATCAAAGGATAAAGTCTTCGTTTAAGCCGCTTATTCATTCGGGAACAAATGCTCCGCGACACTTGTCGTTGCCGAACAACGCGTGACATATTTGGCGACTAGTCGTTGTACGAAAATGTCGCGGAAACAGATGTCTGGCGACGCACACTGGTTCCAAACTGAAAAAAAAAATGTTCTAAACCGGCTACAGTCTACATTTCTTCACCGATTTCCAATATTTTTTTTACATACTCTAGAGATGTTTTACAACAATCGCTCTTTGCCCGTTTTTCAATACCCTTCTCTAAAAATTAGCGACGTTACCTCAAATGTTGAAAAATCATATTTTGTGCTCATAATACGATGATTATAAAAAAAACATTTTGACACAGGAATATCTAGGAATAACTTTCCGGTCATTATTATTATCATTTAAAATATTAAATAAAAAAACAAAAATACTATGAGTAGAAACAAAAGTAAAAAAACAAAAGTATTAATATGAGCACAAAATAAGATGTTTCAGCATTTGAGGTTATGTCGTTAATTTTTAGAGAAGGATATCTAAAAGCGGGCAAAGAGCGACTGTTATAAAAATCTCTAGAGTATGTAAAAAAAATTGGAAATCGGTGAAGAAATGTAGGCTTTAGCCGGTTTTGAACATTTTTTTTCAGTTTGGAACCAATGTGCGACGTTGAGCGATGTCGCCGGACATCGCTGGCGACGTCCAGTGGCCGTAGTTTTATAATGTGTACTAACTAATAAATAAGAAGTATTCCACTCACCGACAGCCTTATTCTCTCTTTCGCGTTGTCTGGATTTGATGAGACGAACTATCTCCATCAGTTCCTTGCGAGCCTCGTTCCTTTCGTCTTCTTGCTAAACCGTGATAGAATAAAGTAATTATTATTATGCTCTACGATAGTCTAGTTACGATTTAATAGTTTTCTTTTTATTAACTTGTTTTTAAACCTCTTTGTGTTTGTTTCGGCATAATATTTTCAAAGTTACCAGCTATCTTTACATAGTATAAAACAAAGTCGCTCCCGCTGTCTGTACGCTTAGATCTTTTAAACTACGCAATGGATTTTAATGCAGTTTTCAGCAATAGATAGAGTGATTTAAGAAGAAGATTTATATGCCCCACATTAGTATCTACATTGCACCCGTGCGAAGCCGGGGCGGGTCGCTAGTATTATATACAAACCCGACTTATCAAAATGATAATACCTAAATAAATAATGAAAATTTATAACATCAAACATTTAATTTTCGACTAGGTATATAATTAAAGACTATTTGCGTGCCCTGACAACTGCACGTTACAGGAACTAATGGGCGCTACTGATAACGCTAAACTCGTAGCTAAGTTCAGGGCCGACTCAATTTAGATTGACATCGACACGCTAAGAAGAAGACTAATTTCTAGTATTTAGATAAGTTTTCTCCTATCCACTCCATGTAAAAGTGCCGGATTCGCGGCGCGATCTAGGCACGAGGCAGAGACCAAAGACAAAGAACGTTACTTGACTTTTGGCTTTCGTATTGTGTTCATTACGCGAGCAAGACCGAGTAAGAGCTCTGCCTCATTATTGCGTTGCGTCGTCGCAGCGTCAACGCTGCGTCGTTTTCCATGTACTTTAAATAACATGCCACATTAAAGCGTTTCGTCGTCGCACGCGACGTTTCAACGGATCGGCGGACGAGAGACGAAGCGGTGGGAGGGTGATGCGCTGCGCTATCAGAGCTCCGGTGGGACGACGGACAGTGTTCCACTGCTAGAGGAGCAAACGAGACGTACGACGCACCATAATACTTGAATGGCCCCAAAGTTACAGTACTATAAAAACAGAAAATTGGTCGATGGATATATCGGACATGTTTTGAAACTCTTACCAATAGATGACCTTGCCGAATTGATCGAATACTTACGCCTACCTTCTTCTTGTCGTCATCCTGAGGGGTGCGCTCCCCACTCTTCTCTCTGGTCTCAGCCGCTGCAGGCTTGCGGTCACGGGATTTAGATCTACAATAAATTCGTTTTAATGCACGTTTTATGCGATGTCTCCGGTCACATCTTAAAAACTCAGCGTGTATAAAGATATGAATGTTATTAGTTCATTTTTATTCTTAAAGATAAAAATATGTTTAAAAGTTTTTCAATATTCCTAGTTTTTACGAAATAATCGCCTGTTCCACCCTTTATACTGGATTTCTACCTATTAATAGTCGTAAACAAGTTACCTCTCTTTAGCCGGTGAGGGCGTACGTGACCGCCGCCTCTTCTTGTCCCTATCATCGTCTCTGTTCTTACTCCTATCATTATCTCTACTCTTCTCACTCCTACTTCGATCCTTACTCTTGTCCCGACGCTCAGATCTCTCTCTCCTGTGCCGGTCATTTCTCCTGTAATCCGATTGTTTGCGATCTCTATCATCTCTATGTTCAGAGTGTTTGCGGTCCCTGTCTTCCCTTTCATTTCTATGTTCAGAGTGTTTGCGATCCCTGTCGTCCCTTTCATTCCTTTGTTCCGAATGTTTTCGAACCCTGTCATCCCTTTCGCTTCTATGTTCCGAATGCTTACGATCCCTGTCGTCTTTCTCATTCCGCTGCTCCGACAGTTTGCGATCTCTGTCATCTTTATCGTTCTTTTGTTCAGATTGTTTACGATCCCAATCTTCCTTTTTATTCCCCGGTTCAGAGAGCTTACGATCCCTGCCTCCCTTTTCACTCATCTGCTCTGATAGTTTTCGTTCCCTATCTTTTTCATTTCCTTGCTCAGAGTTTTTACGACCTCTGTCTTCTTTTTCATTTCGGTGTTCAGACTGTTCCGACAGTTTGCGGGCTCTTTCTTCTTTATCGTTCCTGTTTTCCGAGAGTTTACGACTCCTGTCATCCCTTTCGGTCCTATTTTCTGACAGTTTACGACTCCTGTCATTCTTATCATTTCGGTTTTCGAAGGGTTTACGAATTCTATCTTCTTTGTCATTCCTCTGCTCCGATTGTTTGCGGTCCCTGTCGTCCTTCTCGCTCCTGAAGCGATCTCGTCTGTCGTCACGTCTGTCATCGCGTTCTTTGTCCTTTTCTCTTTCACCTAGGCGCCCCTTGAGCAGTTCGCGACGCTCTGCACGAATATCTGCTTCTTTCCTGCGAAGAGAAGTTTGTCTAACTACAGTCTTGCCTATTACGAGGTACTGAATTCCACTGGTAACATGATTTATGTGCAGGCAAATATGCATCCGATTATCCGATCTCTGTTTATGTGACATGGAGAATCATCAAGAATTTTGTTTAACATCGGTAAAAACATAGGGATAAATTATAAATCTTATTATCATGTGTATTTACGTATAGATATACAATTATTATAAATAATGATGTATAGGCAACTGGAAAGAACACTCATAATGAGAATCCCCATACGAACGACTATAATACAGTTCCACCAACCTTGGCTGATCCTTCTTCTCACCCCTGTTGAAAGTACTCCTCAACAAACTGAAGGGATCGTATTCATCCTTCGCTTTAGCCTCATGGGGGCCTTTAGCGAGGCCTTCAGACATGTTGGCAACAGCTGAAGATAGTTTGGGCTGTGCGTATCCTACTGTGGAGGAGAGGCCTTCGCGACGGCGCATGTCTCGGGAATCGCGCATGTCCCGGGCATCGCGGCCGTCCCGGATGTCGCGGCCGTCCCGGATATCGCGGCCGTCCCGGATATCGCGGCCATCTCGGATGTCGCGGCCGTCTCGAGGCTCTCGGCCGAAGTGTCCTCCTTCCCTGGTGGGATTATATGTTTGATTTAATTGCATGATCATTAGAATATTTATGAATTTAATTAACTACGTATCAGATTTAGTTCGATGCAATTATTATTTTTACGAAATTTGCGCCCTTCACTGTAATTAAATGACAGTGGCGTGCATTGCATATAGGCAATTAAGCAGTGCCTACCTCATAAGCTTTAATTAACTACTACTGTACTCTCTCTATCTTTAACTATTACTATAAATAAAGTAAGCATGTATGGCTACGATTTCTTTTGGTCACAATCGTATTGAAATGGGCTTAAGCGTACAATTGAAAGGCGACATCGCTAGTGCCTGCCTACCTAGTCCGAAAACTAATGCACGCCACTGTTAAATGAATGCTAAATTTTACACTAGCTACCTATATTTTAGTTTGCAAACGAAAAAGCCCAATTACAGCTTTGATTACGAAACTTCTTTATTTCACTGGCCTCTGCGTCAAATTTCAAGACTATGTTTTATTAATAAAAGTAGATCTATTGGCATTTTATGAAGGTAATTTCGTTGTGTCTCATAACACAAGCAAAGCATGAAAAACTATTTTTTGCGCGAAGGAAAGAGTACAAAATGTTATCAACCTCTGATCATGCTTAGGGTTGACACCCAATGCTAGCGCCAGCATGTCAGCCCTGTTCTCAGGGGTAGCACGTCGCACATCTCGACGTCTTTCAGGCTTCTCAGCAGCCTTGCGCTTGTGGGACGTATCTGGGTCTACAAGAAGGTTGAATTGATAATCATGTTTATTTCTTCTAAAGTATTAAACGTGCGAGAAAAGAAAGCAGAGATACAGGCTTAAACAACATTTGTTTATTATAATTACATGCATTAAAACTAATAAATAAAAAACCGATGAAAGTATTTATTTTACTATCTAATTTCTGAACCATAAACCAAAATAAAAGTAACAAAAATAATACTTTTACACACAAAAATTCATAGATACGATACGAAACAAAACGGAAAATACAAAACATTGCGTTCACAGTCATTTTACTTCTGACATTTACCTTTGTTCGCCTCGCTAGCAGAGTTAGCGTGATATTTGAAAGACATACTTGAGCATCTATTTTCTACTTATTTGTCGCAACTAAATTAAATGCCCGTCTCCTACAAGTTAGTTGCCGGCGAGGCGGGCAAAAGCAAATGTCGGAGGTAAAATATAACTGAACGCATTTTACCTTAATTGATATTTTTAACTACTCGCATCTATCATAAACAATTACAGATAATATATTATACCGACCACCACAGATACATAATGGGCCAAAACTTGTTTTACCAGTCCAACGTTCTTTGCATGTCAAATCCGACCTATTATTCAATTCAATTCAAAATATTTAATTCGGACAAGGTACATCCATATTTTGGTAAATTATAATATAAGTACTTACAGAACTATGTTAATAATAATAAATATAAATAAACATTGATTGGGTAAGGCTGTGGCCAATGAAAAAAAAATTAAAACTATAGTAGGTCAGAGCTATATCCACCAACCGCAACTTCACCCCAACCGCGCCCCTACAAACGGACACCGCGTAGACAAATGAGTATGTACCCAATGTCCAAGAAAGGCCATGTTTTGTGGCAACTATAATTACATCGTCAGAACTGGTAAACAGCTTTTTGGCACATTTCTGAGAAAACATTGAATCCGAAACCTTCAATCGAGTGTTTTCCTCTTCATCAGGGACCTGGGGCCGAGTTAAAACCATCACTGTTCCTGTGAGAGACAGTGACGCGGCTATGCAGGTCGTAAAGCACCGTCTCATTCCCACAACGGAACAATTATGATTTTAACATATCATTATACGCTACCAGTATTCCCCGAAAGGTTGGGCAGAGGTGTATAGTAACACCCTCATTTCGCTGTCATGTTTAGGTCCCATGTAATAGGGGGCGAGCCTATTGCCATCAACCGGCACGAATTCAAACTCCGGGCTGCTACTGAAGAATTCCACACGGAAAAACCTAATAACACTTTGCCTGACCTGGGGATCGAACCCAGGACCTCACGATCAGCAGTCGCGCTTGCCACCACTAGACCAACGAGGCAGTCAACCAGATACGTCATGCATATTACTGCTAAACATTTACCATCATGTTCGATATCCTCTTCAAAATCCAACGCGTTATAATCAATCTTCTCATGACGGGAACGCTCTGAAAAATTGTTTATATTATAATATCAACCGATTTTGATAAAAAAAATATACATTTTTATAGATACTAACCGATGGTAGAGTCACATTCGCCTTCTTCTTTCTCCTCTGGCACTTGGACGGGAGTCGTGCCTTCAGCTTCATCTAAAAACGTTAGTGTAAAATCGTGTATTCATTAGGGGATAAAATGTATGCGACATGTGTCTCCAGCGAAGTCCGCGCGACTTTGTCGGTCGTCGCATGGCACGTCCGGCGACCACGCGATATGGCGCCAGACAGCACTGGCGACATGTATCGCGGGACGATCTCTCGTCTGTCCTTTGGTTGGTTAAATTATGTTAATATGTTGTGCATTCAAATAGTTATATAATAAAAGAATATTGAAAGGTATATATTTGATTTAATAAGTTACTTGTTGCAAATAACATGGACAAAGTGAGCCCGATTGATATTATTATACTTAATTAAGTTTGACCTTTTTCCAAATATGTTGTCGGCTTCCAGTCTAACCTAATGCGGTAGGACATTAGTAATTATCACTAGCTTTTGCTCATATGGTTGGAACGACTAAATATTATTAGATATTTTTACACGGAGTGACTGTCATCTCGCCTCCGACGCCACTCTACTTACACTTAGGCCGGTATTCCAGAACGATGCTGTTTTGTATCGAGATTCATAACTGAGCATTGTTTTAGAATACCGGACTAAGTTATCCTAAGGTTAAACCGTCCTATTTTCAGGCTTCTGACTTCCCGTTGCCATTTTAAATG
Source organism: Amphipyra berbera (assembly GCA_910594945.2). Taxonomy (NCBI): domain Eukaryota; kingdom Metazoa; phylum Arthropoda; class Insecta; order Lepidoptera; family Noctuidae; genus Amphipyra; species Amphipyra berbera. The sequence goes on along the minus strand of OU343128.1, from coordinate 12,835,447 downwards.
TTTTTAAGACAACCGGGAGCGACATCTTACAGTCCTTTCCAGGAACGACGCGTCTCGAAGGAAGAATGATCCATGACGGATGAGTTCCACAAGTCACCCTTCTTCATAATATTTGTATGATATACTTACGGCTTTGTTGTCTTTCTTCTTCTTTCTTAACAGAAGACTCATGTTCTTTCTCAGAACGTTCTTGCTCGGCCCGCTGTAAAGTAATTTTTTTAAGCTTTTACCCTCTTATTACTACTAGTCTAATGGAGTAACTGCAATTTTAATTCCTTAACAAGGTTTTTTTTTTCGATGTCAAATTACTCACGCCGCTGTCAATCCCAAAGGGGTAACCTAGGCATACATTAAGTGCGGTTTATCTTTGGCAATCAACAACCAATGATAACATACTGCTGAAAACAGTTCTGTAAATTGAGCAATGGATTCCGGATCTCTGCCTTTCGCATCCAGTTCACCTCAGCTATTTACTTTAGGTCATCATTCATTAGTCATGCTATCTATACTTCATCATACCTCAAACTCTGATAGTTTGATGATCCGGCGCTGCGCTTGTCGCCAGTGAGGCGGCGTCACTGAGCGGGAACGAGACCGCGAGCGAGATGGCGTGCGATAACGCTGGAAGAAATAAAGAATAAATACCTACCTAGCTAAAATGAATAACCGCAAGAGAATTTTGATAGGAACTCAACAAAAACGGGTTGATCTGGTAGGGTTCCAAAAAATCCGAACATAGGTAACTTGCGTTCATACATATGTCATGGTGCGTAAACTTGCGAATAGATCACACACACACACAGACACACAGTAAGCACAATATAGTGAGTATAAATAAGTCTTAACAATTATACAGGTATTATATTCAAAGCATTGCCCAGAATTGCATTGCACAAAGCATTAAATGAATTCGAAAAATAGGTTCGAGATAAAAAAATATTTATGGTATTTAAGACTGTTCAACAAACTATACCATTAACTCATCACCCATAATCTAAGACGTTCCTCCAAAACTTACTCGACTCATACTCGAGTCAGAACGGCCTCGAAAACACCTTCAAAATTGTATTCTTAGTCGCAATTTCGAATGAATTTTGAGGTTTCTCGACGGAGTCATTAGTCATAATTTGAATTATTTGCATCGCGCAAATAACGCCGCGATAAATAAATGTAAGGATTATCGTAAGCATATCCGATAAAGTCTTCAAAATTCATTTTTATTGCATACGAACTTTGACACTTCCTTCCTTAAGGTAGGTTCCGAGGTACCTTGAGTTTGACAGATGATTCCTTACCTCGACTAAGGAAAAAATTCGAGTCGAGAACGGTTATGTCAACTATAACTACCGATGGTGGTGAAAAAGGCTGAGTCGAGTCGAGTAAGTTTTGGAGGAACGCCTTAGAATATGGGTGCTAGGTCGTACTAGCGGTTAGCCGCTAGGGCGGTTACTGCCGCGGTTAAATGTTCTTTGCCATTTAGTGCGTTTTAAAACCGCCAGTGCGTACGCTTGTATTGGTTTCTTTGAATCCCAAAATCGTGCGGGTAAAAACCGCCCGCGATTAACCGTAGTGCGGCTTTAGACTAATATGACCTTTGTAGTTAGCTCTGGCCACAGCACAATATACAACATTTTCACTTTGCTTATAAATGTTTTACAGGAATACTTACGAAAACGCCCCTCCCTTTTATGATCCTTCCACTGCGGGTATACGAACGATGTTCCCTCTCCCGATATCTCATCCTAAGGGATACAAATATTATTCACAAGAAAGCATTTTAAATTATTCCTAGTCATACAAAAAAAATACCAACACCAACGTTATTGCAGTATCGTAGTTGTTTCATTGATATAAAAAAATCTCATTTTTTCATGCTCAATAGTTACAAGAACGAAATTATCATTCCGCGGTTTAGGTATAAAAACATGCCTATGCGCAGTTTCGCCTCCGGAGTGGAATACAAAAAAAAAACAGAACCAAATGTTAGTGAATGACCGGACCGAGATGTAATAAGAGCGCGAACGCATAGTGGAATAAAAGTGCGAACGTCTAACAATAAAGCTCAATGTCACTTCCATAATCACCTCTTACGAAATCCACGAAAAGCGACGTTCCAGTAAATAATAAGGTATAAATTGTCATTGTGAAATTATTTTAGTCAATGTAAAAATATATCTGCTATAAGGCCTGCAGGCCTAGACAAAATACATCCGCACGTTTTTCCGCACGCGCTACGGACTTAACGTTAGCGTGAGTAAAATGGTAGACAGCGAAGCAAGCTCACGCCAGACGCTAATTCCGCAGCGTCGGAAGGAAAAACAATAGTTTCTCTATGGAAGTTAGCGTGAGGACGAAAAAAAACCCAAACGTCAATGTCAAACGCGTCTTTACTGGCGGTCATTTGAAACCATTTCAAAAAGTTGTGCAGTGACTTGAGTGTATTTATAGTATATCCCTATATAGTTTGTGGTGTTTTTCGAGTGTTTACTTTAAAGGTAATAAGTATTTACGATTAATTATTTGTATAAATATTAATTGCAAGTAATGTGTAGTTAAAAAGTGTTTTATTAAGGATCAGAGTTATATGAAAGTAATATAGATTTTTTCAAGAAAATACATACCTATGTAATTTATTTTTATAATATTTACATTTTAGATGGAATTCAGACTACGTGCGAGCCCAGAACAATTTACAATAATGTTAGATTTTATGGAAAGGTAAGTAGAAAAAATGTTCAAAATGTTCGTTTATCCAGCCTAAAACGCTGAATAAACCCTAATTCCGACATTTCGGCGGCAACTTCCACACTCCGCCGATTTAGTCTTATTTGACGCCTAATCCACGCTTCTTCATTATTTGCCGCCCATAACAGCCTCAGGCAATGCATTTTAACAACAATAAACACCTTTTTTCCTTATTAATACACTCCACAACACCCTTAGCGGTAGGGTCCGAACATCCGCTAGCGAGCGTTAGCAAATAACGCCTAAATTGACGTTATCGTTTGTCAAAAACACCACTTGTCTACTACTTTGTATGAGAGACGCCACGCTAACGTCACTTTAGCGGTAGCGTTTCGTGGCGTTTCCTTACAAGTTTTTATTTGTCTACGAACTTAGCGAGACATTACGTTTCCTTTCCACAGGTAATGTCATCGCCATACATTTTGACGTTAGCGTCTGGCGTTAACGCTATCAGAAACGTTTTTTGTCTAGGCCTGCTGATCCCGTAGGTATAGGTTTTTAATTGCATTATAATTAAGTTTTCTCTTAACATGTACAACAAGATTAGCAACTCACATTAAAAAACGACTAAAACTGTGAAATGAAATAAATTAAATATTACATTTATGAGTTGAGCTTCTGCTCATCATATTAATAACACACAGGCACAAATAAAAAAAACTAAGTACATCAGTTCTCTAAGAAATTGACAGCACGTTTGGTGCAGTGGCTGAGCAATTGGCTTCTGCGCTACGGGTCGCGGGTTCAATACCCGGACGGAACAAATATTTGTATGGCCATAGATAGTTGTTCCGGGTCTGGGCGTTTGTACATGTTAAATTTGTGTCTGTAAGCGCACCCACGATGTAGGAGTAATCCCAAGGTAGGGCAAAGCTTAAAAAACAATGTATTTTTAAGAATACGATAAGTGGAATCAGTCTTTCTCTATAAATATATCTCTCTATGGATTTTACAGAAACCTCAGAACCTGTGATACGTCACAGATTTGGTTGAATCTCTCATTAGATTAATTGATTGGACATATTATATCTTACCGTGTTAGGCCTTCTGAAACAAAATCTTTAGGCCATTTTTTAACGGCACTACAAGACACGACAAAATGTTCCATATGTCTCCATGATCTCTTGACTGCCTTGTTGGTCTAGTGGTCGAAAGCGCGACTGCTGAGCATGGGACCTTGGGTTCGATCACCAGACCGGGCAAAGTGATATTGGGTTTTTCCATTAGGAATTTTTCACACTAATCTAGACTCCGGGCTGTTACGGAGTCTGGATTTGTGTCCGGTTAATGGCAATAGGCTCGCCCCCTATTACAAGGGACTTAAACATAACTGGCGAAATGAGGGTGTACTAAAAACACCTCTGCCGAACCCTTTGGGGATTACAAGGCGTGATGTTATGTTAGATATTATCTCCATGAACTATTTACGAAGATACTAGTAATGTCGTGTCGATCGTGAGTAAACCGTTCATAGATGTGTGCGCTCGGAATCGTCACCTCTTGTCGCGACATGGCAAACCAGCCTTATACCAACCCATTGAATACCTTACCTCTCCCGATCCCGCCTCTGTTCAGCCCTCGGGTCGTCCTGGGCCATCGCACCCCTCCACAAAAACCTGTTCGCAGGCACTTCTGGTATCTCCCGTGGGTCTATCTTAGATGTTGACACTAGAGGATGAGATGGGGCTTCAGGAGCTTCTTCCTCATCTGCTGATGGTCCTGAGTGGTGCCTGAAAAGAATATATGTTTGTACTGGTGTTAGTTTCTGGGTATTGGATATGTGGCGGCATCTATCACTCCATATGAGAACTACGCAGCACGACGATTGTCTAGCAGACTAAAGCGACAACAATGACAGCTGTCAAAATGAAGTCACAAATCCTGCATCGCGATATCAAGATTTGACACGCAGATAGGATATATAAAAGTTCTCAACATCAACCGTTGGGCAGTGGCCCGCCAGGCATAAGACCCGCCTGGTAGAAAGATCCTCCCTTTTCGTTGGAGGAACACTATATCTCGTTCCTCCACAGATAAGTAGGTCGTCAGACAAAGTTTTATAGGTAGTTTATTTTTAGTTAGGAGACATGGAAATAAAAAGCAATGTTCGTCAAGGAATACTTAGGGTGCACAGACTTGACTATAGTCCTATAAGTACGTACTCGACCGTCCTGCGGGACGATAGAGGTTGGGGGGACATCTAGAGTACCAGATGTTAATGGGGACAGGTGGTGCAGCGGAGATGGGAAACGCGCGCGCTGCGACACATATTTATTTACTATAGTTGTTAGCGACGCAAATTTCAATATTTTATATTCAATTCATATCGTGTGTCTTAGTTATTAAGCATTGAGTTTGTTTGTCTTTTAATAAACAGTTCGGCGTGCACAAGTGTGTGTCCAGGTGCTGAAAGGGGAGTAAGGCCCGCGGGACGGGTCAACCTACGTTGTACGAATACACGTACATATACATAGGGTAGATCGTTTTGCTAGGGCAAACTGGACGCACGCTTGGTCGCGACGAACGCACTAAAGGTCAAAACTTTTGTTTATCTTTTCGTCCTCTCCCTATCGTCTACAATAGTAGTATTCTCGCTGCAGACGGGGTCATAAATCATAGTAAGGCTAGGGCAGTGAGCATGTTGATTACGAAACAGAGAGAGATAGCGAAATTCTCGCTGCACCGCTCCCACGTTTTACGACTCTGTCTGCAGCGACAAAATAACAGGACTATAGTTGCTATCGCGTCCCCCCCAATCTCTGTCGCCCCGTAGACTCGTCTGTCATGCACGAACTCGTCAGACTATAGTTTCGAACGCAAACGGAGCCCTAAATCATGAACCGACCTCGACGTGTCATGAATCGATATGCACGTGAGTAAACCCTAAATAATCAAAAATAAGAATGTGTCTCACGAAAGATATAATACAAAAAATACATGGAACAAAGGTTAAAAAAATTAAGCTCCGATAGATCCTAACAAACCTCTTCTTCTTCTTCTCTTTCTTATCCTTCTTCTTCTTTTTGTCCTTTTTGTGAGAACGTTCCGATTCCGCATCGCTTTCCTCTTTTTCTTCCTTCTCTGGCTTACGTTTCTTTGCTGTTAAAGAATAAGAAAGAATTTGGTGAACCAGAAGTTGTGTTTGAAGAATAATTTATGATAAGAGAAGAATCATTGCCCAGTAACTGGGTTGCGGAGGTCTGATGGCAGTCGCTCCATGTAAAATACGGGTATTCAGTCGCATCTGGTTAGACTGGAAGCTGACCCCAACATAGTTGAGAAAAAGCTAGGCAGATCAAAGAGAAGAATCTTTTCAGTATTACTGTTTATTTATTTCGGATAAGCTTGTTTGGTTGATTCGACCGCTGACAAAGCGCTAAATCCCCTAGCAAATTTAAATTGCAAAGTTATTGAAGCAAGTGCTTGTTAAACTGTTTACACTTTTAAAAAAAAGCAAGTTTTGTTAAATATTTTACGGGTAGCTTGCGGCAAGTCGGTAAAACTTGCGCAAATAAATTAGCTAGTGAATTTAGCACTTAGGCGACGCAGTGATAAACAAATAATTTCAAATCGGCCGCCGCGCCCCGCAATCCTCGCACACCCCGATAATCTTGACGTAGTGCGATGGACTGGCGCAAGGCAACCCGCGCCGTCTAAGGGCGATCGCTCACGGTGACTTTTTGCAGCAATAAAGACGCGCGTTTTGTGAGCGTGCCTCTGGATCGCTACTTTTGGCCGTTGGTTGCATTTGCAACGCGCGATTGTATCGATTCAGCATCATCTCTGCATCGATGCATACGCGCGACATTATCAATGCAAACGCGCAACGGTCTCGATTAAGCGTCATTTCTGTATTATGTTGTCCACGGTTACGCTCTGATTGCTTCCGTAAAAGCAGCAACAAAGACAACGCGACCAATGTCGTGTCGACTGAGTCCATCTAACAACTGTAGCGTCCACAGGCATTCACAGGTCGTCACTACAGCGTGTCGAATCGCGACTGTAGCAATGCTGCATCGCGTATCGCTGCTGTATTGCGTTAGTCGCGATGCAGAATCATAATTAAGTGAGCGATTATATAAGTATCGCGTTTTTTTTGCGACTGTATCCGTATCTAACGATGTAGATACAGATACAGTCGCAAAAAAAACGCATGCACCGCGACCCCACCCTAACCGTTCTAAAGATACCAAAAAAGCCGTTCCATATAAAATGTATGAGAAAATGAATTATGATTGGCGATAGGTGTTTGGCGATAGATGATTCGTGATTCGCGATAGATGAAAGATGATTGGCGATAGGTGATTGTTCATAGGTGATTGGCGATAGATGATTGCGGTATGTGATTGGCGACAGATGATTGGTGTAAGGAGATTGGCGATGGGTGATGGCTACAGATGATTGGTGATAGGTGATTGGCTATAGGTGGTTGGTGATAGGTGATTGACGGTAGATGGTTGGTGATTGGCGATAAGTGTTGGTGATAAGTGGTTGGCGATAGATGATAGATGATTGGTCATAGGTGATAGGTGGTTGGGGATAGGTGATTGACGGTAGATGATTGGTGATTGGCGATAGGTGTTGGTGATAGGTGGTTGGCGAAAGATGATAGATAATTGGTCATAGGTGATTGGTGATAGGTGATGGCGATAGGTGATTGGCGGTATGTGATTGGCGGTATGTGATTGGCGACAGATGATTGGTGTAAGGTGATTGGCGATAGGCAATTGGCGGTATGTGATTGGCGACAGATGATTGGTGATAGGTGACGGGTGATAGCGATAGGTGATTGGTGGTATGTGATTGTCGACAGATGATTGGTGTAAGGTGATTGGCGATAGGCAATTGGCGGAATGTGATTGGCGACAGATGATTGGTGATAGGTGATTGGCTATAGGTGGTGGCGATAGGTGACTGGTGACGGCGATAGGTAATTGGCGGTATGTGATTGGCGATAGATGATTGTCGGTAGATGATTGGTGATTGGCGATAGGTGATTGGTCATAGGTGATTGGTCATAGGTGATTGGCGATAGGTTATTGGCGATAGATGATTGACGGTAGATGATTGGTGATTGGTCATAGGTGATTGGTGATAGGTGATGGCGATAGGTGATTGGCGGTATGTGATTGGCGACAGATGATTGGTGTAAGGTGATTGGCGGTAGGTGATAGATGATTGTTGATAGGTGGTGGCGATAGGTGACTGGTAATGGCGATAGGTGACTGGCGGTAGGTGATAGATGATTGGTTATAGGTGATTGGTCATAGGTGATAGGTGATAGATGATTGGTGATAGATGATTGGTGATAGGTGATTGTTGATAGGTGTTTGGCGATAGGTGATTGGCGATAGATGATTGACGGTAGATGATTAGTGATTGGCGATAGATGATTGTAGGTGATTGGTCATAGGTCATTGGCGATAGGTGATTGGCGGTACGAGATTGGCGACAGATGATTGGTGTAAGGAGATTGGCGATGGGTGATGGCGACAGGTGATTGGCGATAGATGATGGATGACTGGTCATAGGTGATTGGCTGTAGGTGATAGATGATTGGTGATAGGTGATTAGCGGTATGTGATTGATGGTAGATGATTGGTCATTGGCGATAGATGATAGATGTTTGGCGATAGGTGATTGGCGGTATGTGATTGGCGATAGATGATTGACGGTAGATGATTGGTGATTCGCGATAGGTGTTGGTCATAGGTGATTGGCGATAGCTGATAGGTGATTGGCTATAGGTGGTTGGTGCTAGATGAATGACGGTAGATGATTGGTGATTGACGATAGGTCGTGGTGATAGGTGGTTGGCGATAGATGATTGGTCATAGGTGATTGGTGATAGGTGATGGCGATAGGTGATTGGCGGTATGTGATTGGCGACAGATGATTGGTGTAAGGTGATTGGCGATAGGCTATTGGCGGTATGTGATTGGCGGCAGATGATTGGTGATAGGTGATTGGCTATAGGCGGTGACCGTGAATCAGCAAAGATAGCCCTCGAGCCAGACGGACTAAAGACCTGAAATGCTGGGGAAGTCGGAAAGCCCGGTGTTGGGAGCAGGCCCGGGCTGGCCATACGGGCAAATCGGGCAAATGCTCGATGGGCCGGTGTGGCCTGATGGGCCGGACACACAGTCGGAGAAATCGAAAGAGTGAGGGGAACGTCAACATTTTTTTTTTGCCAGCACTGGCCGACAGTTTCTCAAATGCCCGGGCCGATTTCAGGTCCCAGTCTGGCCCTAGTTGAGAGCGTCCAGCTGTGTGTATGGTGACGTCACTATTACTCACCGTTGAGTCGCACCAACTGTCCGCAGTTGGTGACGCTCACGTCTTGCAGCGGGCGCGCGTTGCGGTCCACCGGGAGCGCCTCCAGCTGCCTCACCAACGTTGCACCGCCGATAACTTGGCCGAACACTACGTGCACACTGAGGGACAAGGAAACGACACTTGTAGTCACTCATCTACTGACGCTACCGTGGAAAGTTTTAGGTTTGACCAGTAAGAAGGGTTACTTATTGCAGAGGATCTGTCTACTGAATCTGGAAGGCCACTAATTAAGTTTTTTTTGGTGATGATCACCCTTTCCTCTTTTTATTTCTTGAGGGATATTTCTTTCCATTGACAAGGTACCTAATACTTCTATTAGGCAATTATTATAATTAGGCTTCTTATAAATCAAAACATTTTTGAATTTTATGGTTCGGATTTCTAAAGGAACTAATATTTGATACTGTCTCTGATGTCTTAGTTAAACATAGAACTAATTTACTAAACTATAACTAAAAATTAAAATACATAATAATCAATACTCACTTGTCGAGATGCGGCGCCGGCTGTGTGGTTCTACAACACACAGAACACAACAACAATGATAGCGGGCGAGCTGCGCGGGCGCCGCGGCCGCCGTCAGCGACCTCTACACAACGCATACACAACACATTTCATAACAATATGGGTGCACAGTACATATAGGTATTCCTTTGAGGAGAAAAACATTGTGTATTAGTTGTTTCTCATTCATTTCTAACGTCACTCGGGTCACGCACCAAAGCGACAAGACTTTCGGCTGTCATAGTGTATGGGCATCTTTTGGCGGCCTATAAGTATATATAGAAGATTAGTCGGATAGGGGGTACTAAGCGGCGGGCCACCTAAAGTATCACTATGACTATTTTAAAGCAAGTGTTAAAATTTCAAAATCCGGTAATTTTCATTTGCATACAAAAAGATTAATATTTTAGTTTTTTCCAAAAAAAAAAAACATACCTGCTTTAGTTATGAATTCAGAAAATTAAGTTTCTAATCCGCGTGACCCCAAATATGACCTAAATTGCAAACACAGTTGATCATAGCTATGGACAGATAGATTTTAGCATATTTTTTTACGAAATCTTTGAAAAGCTATTTCTCTTAAACTATCGAATTTTGGGGAAAGTTGTAGAACAAAAGTTATCCCTTATTATGGGTACTTTAACACCCTTTCGGCTTAGTACCCCCTTTCCGACTAACCTTGTATATGGGCAGTAAAATTTATTAAAATGGTGTTCGCAAACGGCAACTGGCCCAATGTGTCATGCGACAATACATTTTCTTAAAGATACGACGGTACGCCATTCTGTTTCTTACTGCAGCGTAGCCAGTACAAGAGGGCTGGTGCTGCAGACACCATCTTCATAGCCAGACATGGTGACAACTGACATTACTTTCCTCATAGTGGTTGGGGTTGGATTAGTGCTCCATTTATTACCACCTTTAAACCACTGCATAATTTAATATGGGCACAGGAGACACCTTTGTGGTATGGTTTCATATCCAACAACTCTGATTGGAATAACTCATCTTATTTCAAAACTGTAGAAAAAATATATAGTGCACAACTCCTTGAATATGTATACAGTATATAACTCTAAAGCCATGATGTATTCGCTAGTAAACAATGTTTCGATATAAGTTTCCACTTGTGTCTGAAACAAAAACATGTTTCTAGAAACAATGTTTTTGAGCTTTTGCCTTCAAGAACTGTCAGTAGTTTTTACCGCAACATGTGTCAATGTTTCAGAAACATGTCGATTTTTGTTTCTGATGTTTATAACCAAAAGTTTACAAATTAATACATTGCTTCAGTATTGTTATTATTTGGCAGATGGGACCACTAAATACTGAATTATATTACAACACCTTGTTGGTCTAGTGGTCGCAAGCGCGACTGCTAAGCATGGGGTCTGGCTTCGAACCCAGGTTGGGCGAATTAATATTGGGTTTTTTCATTAGGAATTTCTCAGTAGCAGCCCGGAGTCTAGATTTGTGCCCGGTTAATGGCAATAGGCTCGCCCCCTATTATTTGGGACTTAAACATAACTGGCGAAACGAGGGTGTACTAAAAACTCCTCTGCCGAACCCTTCGGGGAACATAAGGCACGATGTTATGTTATTCAAACAACATAATAATTATATTTTATAAAACAGCGAATGTGTCATTATTGTAGGTTTTTAATATTTGCAATTCACTACAAATAGAAGTGTGTAATTGGACTTGTTATCATAGAAATAATAAAGCTCAACAATGAATTATTTTGTTCCACGATTGAGTTATTTTATATTTCATTTAAAATTGATTTTACAAAAGAAATATTTCATATCTCATTAACTTTACTGGTCACTAAACTAGGTTAAAAGGTAGTGAATTGATCCAATTCGTTACACTTTATTAATATAAGTTATAAATGTAAACTCATTTCAAGTGAACTCTTTCTTTATGAGAAATAAAATTCTTTAAACCTAAAGGTTTTATAAACGTTAGTCTGCATGAATCTTTTGGGATCACTTAGTAGTTGTCACGCAATCAAATGTAAATAAACAGTATACAGCAGGGGTGGCCAACCAGTCGACCGCGGCTCTTAATCCAGTCAATCATGGCAAGGCAAAGAAAAATATAAGTTGAATGAAGAGGTACTGATTATGTAATTGGTAGATCGCACAGAGTCTACTCAGTAAACAGTAGATCTTGGGTCGAATCAAGTTGGCCACCCCTGGTATATAGGGTAGTTACAAATTAACTGGCGAAATTTCACAAGGTTAATAGATATCATTAACAGAACACATTCAAACAACAAAATACCTAAACATTGTTTAATTAAATAACAAGATTCTTAACTAACACAGTAGCGAAGAGTGCACACTTATGCCTGGTTCATATAAAAATAAACGAAACGTTTTGCTAATGGTAGCAAACTTTATTGATAAACTGGGCATATAAATAGGCTCGTAGTCTAATTTTACCTGTGATAGCTACTTCCATATTATCCCATATCCATTCCATAGGAGGGTCTACTATGCAAAGCCATGAGCTCTTTGTATCATTATTGGTAAAGATACAAGAGTCTCAATGTTATAATTATAAGAATTGGCTATTAGTAGGCAGGTATCATGTTATCAGTCTAATTAACTATAGTTTAACATAACAACATCACGCCTATATTCCCCGAAGGTTGGGCAGAGGTGTATATTAACACCCTCATTTTGCCGTTATGTTTCAAGTCCCATGTAATAGAGGGCGAGCCTATTGCCATCAACTGGACAGGAATCTAAACGTCGGGCTGCTACTGAGGAGTTTCACCTGGAAAAACCCAATAACATTTTACCCGACCTGGGGATTTAACCCAGGACTTCACAATCAGCAGTTGCGCTTGCCACCACTAGTCCAACGAGGCAGTTCTACAGTTCAAGTATTTTTTTATTTCAATGTGTTCTATTAATGATACCTAGTAACCCTTTCAAGTTTCACTGGTTAATTTGAAGTAACCCTGTATAATATATAAAAAAAAATAAGTGAAGATAATATTTTACTATAAACAATGACCTTTATAGTTATATTACTGTCTTACGGTCTTACCTATGTCCTCAATAACTTACATAAAGAACTGTGAACCATTTGTATCTTTACCCCTATTTGCCATAGACAACAAATAAGGCCGGTCATGTTGCAACTCAAACGTCTCATCTGAAAAAAATTAAAAAAAACAATAGTACTGTATTTAAATATGCTTGTGACATAATTACAACAAGTATATTATGCGAACTATGTAATTCTATTTTCCTCTATGGCGGATGGTATATGAATTACCTTCAAAAGTACCACCGTAGATAGATTCACCGCCAGTCCCGTTAGCATTAGTGAAGTCCCCTCCTTGAATCATGAAGTCTTTCACCACTCTGTGGAACACCATACCCTGCACAAAGAGCAAAAGTTTACAGAAAACATTATAGAAATGTGAGTAAAAGAGAATAAATGTCATGACCAGTATTCTAATTGCGTGCCACACATCAATTTTCAATATTCATTGGGTGGAATTTTGTTAATACATAAATTGTAATAGACATCATTGAACTGTCAAAATTAAAGCTATTGCGATTGTATGTCCCACAACTACGATGCAGGTGTAGAATCAATAACAGAATTAACAAAATCATGTATAAGCAAGTATTGTAAGTTTCTTTTATTTGTTTTAAAACTTTGCCCGACACTAGGATTTCTCCTGTATCATGGGTGCATTTACAGACACAAATCTTCACATGCACAAACGCCCAGACCCGGAACAACTATCTGTAGGCCATACTAATGTTTTTTTCCTTGTGGGAATTGAACCCACAACCCACAGCTCAGAAGCCAATCGCTCAGCCACTGCACCAAACGTGTCATCGAACTGTATAATGGATACACAACATCGTCAATTTGTACTAACATATTAGACATAGACATGGTTGCTTTAAATAATGTCTCCCCAGCTGCACACAACACAATATAACTTTAAGCACCAAATTGCACAACCACTGTTTATATTCGCAATACTGTACTGTTTTGATGCACAAGTAATATTGCAGTCCATTGCTCACTTAATTTTAAAATTTTGCCAAAGTCGACTAGCATCGGTTGTGCCCACAGGTTGACAGTTGACTAACACATATATACACAAACATTATTAGAAGGCCTCACACTGTGCTCAAATGCCAGTGGGTTCTCAAACGCAGTCATAGAAGACAGCTCTGTGATAAAGGTGACCAATCCCAGATCCGTATTCAACGCAGTGCATTCAAGCACACTGTGAGGCCTTCTAGTAATGTTTGTGTATACAAGTGTTAGTCAACTGGCAACCTGTGGGCACACCCGCTGCTAGTCGAATTCGGCAAATTTACGAACTAAGCAAGCAATGGACTGCATTTACTTGTGCATCAAAACAGGACAGAAGCATGAATATTAACAGTACTTGTGCGATTTGGTGCTTAAAGTAATATTGGGTTGTGTGGAGTGGATTTGGTGCTTCAGAATGGTGTGACTAATGTGTAAGCTCATGAACACTCGAGAGGATGTTTTAGTTTGTGGCGGCATCTATCACGCCACATGCGAACTATCCTGCATCGCGATATCAGAGTTTGACACGCAGATAGTATATATACAAGTTCCCAACATCGACCGTTGGGCAGGCACAAGACTCCGCCTGGTAGGAGGATCCTCCTTTTCGTAGGCGGAACACCATATCTCATTCCCCTACAAGTTTTTACTACTCATCATTTCTTTCATACAATAAATATATAAGGAAACCACAGCTGCTGCATCTCTGTCTGGCCTAAACCCTATCCCAGGGTATCTCGTTATAAGTAGGTCCCAAATGAGGATGATATAGAACACTGTTACACACAGTTTTGTGATAAAATGTTGAATAACACAAATGATCTCTTCATTATTATCTTGTCCTTATTCGTTCAGTAATGATATTCTTTAGGGCAATAGAATTAATAGGATAAATGGTTGTAATATCATATTGGACCGCAAAGAAATTAGTAGCACTTTCGAGATTATCAGACCTAGAAAATAAATGTCTTTTTTCTCCTAACCTTGTAAGTCAACGGTTTCCCCGTATTTTTCCCGATGCCCAAGTCTCCAGCGCATAATGCCCGGAAATTCTCCGCAGTCTTGGGTGCGATATCATTGAACAATTCGAAGACCAATCGGCCAGACGGCAAACCCCCTATCGATATGTCCATGAACACGCGAGCCCGAACGGCTTTCTCGTCACCGTCCACCGTCATTTTAACACTTTTAATCACTCACACACGAGCTTTAGAATAAAAGAACCTGTGAAAAATTAATTTCTGAAAAGAGCAAACGCTAAAATGAGGCTAAAACACAAACGATAACGCTGGCGATTTCGTTATTTCCCCGAAACTTGATCGACCATCGACGACAGCGAAGAAAAAGCATCTGTCAAATGATGGGGTTGCCGCTTGCTATTCTTGCTAAGACAATTCACTTAACTTTTTATCACCTTTTCAAGCATTTTATACTAGAATTAACATTTTATTCAAATTATTTACGAACCAATATCTTCAACATGATATTCAGTATATTGATCGTATTTATTATATTCGAGATTTTTTTTATTTAGTATTATGTTTAATTTTGCAGCCAGCCTGTAACAATTTCAGATAAGGCAACTCCTTTTTTTCAAACATAAAAAATAAAATTTAATGGCGGACAAGCGAAGCGGGTGATTGACGCTTGTCGCGAAATACGAATTTTACGAGATATTGTAATTTCCCTTTTCATATTTTAGAATAGTTCTTCAAAGTTTATTGAGTTCGGCATTAAGTTAATTTCGTGCGGTGATTGTGTTAAATTGCAACAATGTTGGGTTCTGGGGATAGTAGCTACATCATAAAGCTACGCGGCTTGCCTTTCTCCACCTCGGTGGACGATGTCCTCGATTTTCTCAGGGGCGTCAACGTGGTAAACGGCAAAGAAGGTAAGCAGTATTTTAAACTGTTCGAAAGAATGAGCATATTTTAGTACATATTGTAGTTCTTTGGCATGTCATCTCAAAATGGCAGCTTGTTTTGTTCCGAATTTTTGGTGTTGCTGCCTGTGACCTTTGCCAAATACGCCGGTTATCTGAATACCGGATATAAAACTTCTAATACTCGATATAAAGGTGACAAATGATAAGTCGAGTGGTCTGTCGGCCAAAGATCCAGCTAAATAATGTAAGCGCAACTCGAATATGAAAGTACATTATAAATGGTTATTTTGTAACTGTTCCAGCCGGTTTCGCGTGTGGTCAGGCAGGCATGCAATTCTTTTTTAAACATGTCTGTTCCATATTCAAACTTGTATTTTTACCGAATGCCAGGACGGGTCGCGCGGTCATCTCGACCCACGCCTATATTATTTTTGGTGTTATTGTTTTACTCTGGTCCTGTTCCAATTACAAGATTTTATTTCTTCACAATGGTTTATTATAGTGATCTATGATAGATTGATTATAGAATACCAGCCTATGGACATCCATTGGTACTTATTTAGAGACATTACTTTTTCTCTTTGACCACCACAGTAGTCATAATTCCTTCAACTGTGGTACAGAGCTGAGGATTATTGACCACAGCATAGATAATAAAATATTGCTAGCCATCTACACAATATGAATACTGTACATACAGCAAACATATGTCTGATAAATCTATGAATAGGCCACACATCTTTAACATCATTTCTCTGGTCTCAGGAGTGCACTTAACAGAAGTGCGTCCAGGCCGACCATCAGGAGAATGCTTTGTAGAAGTGGAAAGCCAGCAGGATGTGGAAGAAGCTCTCAAGAAAGACAAAGACAACATGGGGAAGAGGTACATTGAAAGTGAGTAACTGATTAATGTAAATATTTACTTATCTTCTTAACTAAATTATTTTTCATCCCATCTATCCGAAAAGGACGACTTGGTTCGCCTTTAAGTGCACCCAAAGGTGGTATTTTCTATAAGAAACTTTTAGCGGGCAGTAATGAGTTTTTAATCCTCTTTATAAGTGTGCCGCAATTGTCTTAGCCACACACTTTTGAATTTAGAACATCTTAGTGTTCAGCACCAAAGAAATCAAACGCAAATATTGTTTGAATAAAGACTGGCTGGTATGACGGCCCATAGTCGCGAAAATGTCTAAAATGTAAATATAAGTTTTTAGTTGTTTTATTATTAGATACTATTTAATTTCAGTTTCACTCTGTTTTATTAAATAATAATATTACAATAAAATATGAGGCGCCTTTTATTTTCTCATAGTGGGTGATGAAAAGTAGAGTGTATTACTCGGGCGCAAAATATATTTTTGAATCGGGCGACGTACTTTGAATCCCTCGCTACGTTCAGGATTCTACTAAAGAATCCCTCGCTATGCTCGGGATTCTAATCTAGAATCCCTCACTTCGCGCTGGATTCAAAAGAGCGCCCTGGCCCTAAAATATTATTTTGCTCCCTTATGATACAATCTACTATTATTGCCCCAATTAAGAAGCATTAATAAAAATTAAATAAGTATAGATTTTACGAGAGCTGCACAAACTTACCTTGTAAATGATTTTCTTTACGTGTTATCTGCATTCTACTACTGTAAGAGCTAAAATAAGTACCTACCTAATTGGAAAAAAATGTCCAAATTGTAGATTTGATTTGTTAATGTTCTGTGAAAACCAAATAATACCAACCGCATTGTTTTTACCACAATGACACACAGATTACGTATAATTTTTCCTGTAATATATAAAGGTGAATATAGGTAGTAGTAACCACTTTCAATCCGCGTCGCCATCGCGTCGTGGGCCATCGGATCCTTTGCCAATTGAATCCGCGTCGCCATCGCGTCGTGGGCCATCGGATCCTTTGCCAATTGAATCCGCGTCGCCATCGCGTCGTGGGCCATCGGATCCTTTGCCAATTGAATGAAGTTGTTCTATCATTATAATTTTAAATCTTAACAAACTATTTGTTTCAGTCTTCTCTACTGACCGCCAAGACATGGAATGGGCTATGAATGCGATGCGTCAAACTGAAAATGGTTTCGATGGCATACCCAACGTGTCTGATGACATGGGTATTGTTAAGCTCCGTGGCCTACCATTCGGCTGCAACAAGGAAGAAGTCATCCAGTTCTTTGACGGTAAGGAGTATAAAAAGATTTCTTTTTTTAAAAGTACTTTCTCTTAATTTGTGGGGTTATTAGGTATTTTTGGTAGCTGTGCTGTGGGTAAAGTCACTATTTAATAAAAAAATATGCTACAAACTATGTTATATTGTCTTGTTTTTATGTTTAATAACTGGGTGATTGAAGGCTTAATGTCTAAGCACAATGGCAGTATGCAGGCCACTCAACCAATATGCTACCTCAATCATAATTTACAAGAAAGTCACAGAAATTAATTAGTTGACCAGTTTTACCCAACTTGCATGTCCAAAATTACCCCCAGCCGGCTACCATTACCCACAAGGCATATAACCTGATCTTTATTTGCACGTCGGGTGGGGCAGGGCTGACGGTCGCCACGGACGGGGTCCACTTGCTCTCCGACGTCACGGGGCGGGCCTCGGGAGAGGCGTTCGTACACTTCGTAGACAAGGAGAGCGCACAAGAGGCTCTCAACAGGGACAGGGAGAAAATAGGACACAGGTGGGGGGCAAAGTTATTTACAATGTGCCCACGGTTTGGAATAATGCTGTGGTGGGGATCTAGGGTAAGAAATTAAAGCGAATGCATTGCAGCAAACACTGCATAGCAGTTTAGCGCAATGATAAATTTTACCCTTATTACTATTTGTTTTCTATTCTCAAATATTGGGTATATTTTAACCATCAGTTCCATTACTTAATTTTATCATAAAAGTACACATAAACATAACGCCATAAAGTTTTGTTGTTAAAAGTTGTAATATATGTTACAATCAAAATTCTTGCGTCAAAACCATGTTCCTTCCATTTAATTATTTATTGGGTAAACTTAAGTGTAATAAAAATCAGCAGGGTCATTAAAGTCGCTGCCTTATTTACCCATCACGGCAAAACAAACCATGACGGCAATATTATATTTGGTGTAGTGGGATAAGTATGGGACCTCCTATGTTATTGGTCTACTTTTATGGTTTTTGATTTTTTTGTTAAAGTAATAATTTGGTGATATTTTAATGGAATATGAGAATGGTAAAAATCATAATGGCCAGTAACAGAATGGTGGGCGTAATAGTTGAATTTATGGGATTAATTGTATAATGGAAAAAATGTATAAATAAAACAAAGATTTTACGTTTTTCACACTATCTTAATGCTACCTTTGTATCGCACTTTTATGTTTAAGTCTCCA
This sequence comes from Amphipyra berbera, assembly GCA_910594945.2. Taxonomy (NCBI): domain Eukaryota; kingdom Metazoa; phylum Arthropoda; class Insecta; order Lepidoptera; family Noctuidae; genus Amphipyra; species Amphipyra berbera. The sequence goes on along the minus strand of OU343128.1, from coordinate 12,816,516 downwards.
GATGGCAGTGAACGCGTCATGACAAATAAATTGGCGAGTAACTGCGTACTTCGATTTTATGTTTAATTTTTTTTTAGGATTACTTTACTTCTACGACAATGACTTAAACATAAAAGTGTCAGTAAGGATAAGTTTAACTTAAGTACGGTATTGGACAAAACCAACCCCGTATCTTAACGACTAATCCTCAGAAGGTGGCATTCAGAAGTGAAACCTACTAGTGATTGGTTGTTGAGTTGTCAAAGGTTGGGAGAGCGCGGGGCGAGGGGAGCGGGGCGCGGGGAGAAGAGACGAAGCGGGGAAGATGGACTACGGGATCGACATTATAGTATTTTTACGTATATACGTGGTATTTGTTAGTATAAAGGTTTTCAGGTTATATGTATTTTTAAGAAATTTGCACTAAAAACCGGACGCACATGTGTATTTTTATCTTAGTATTTTCAGCAATTAGAAATCTTCAAGAAAAGTTTACATCTGTGTAAAAACATATGTCATTTCATTTTTCATTTTATTCATTATTTTTTTATAGGCTTAAAAGTCTTTTTAGATTCTATTCTTAGCTTATATCTGAAAAACAAGGTTAGAACTTAGAGTAGGCCTTTATCTTTGACAAAATGACATTAGAAAAAATGTAAAACTACACAATATCGTAATGGCCAACTGTCTGAATAAAATCTATTTAAATAAGCTTAGCTCCAACAAACAAGAATATTGTATAGAACTAGGCACAAAAATAAAAATTTGTAAAAACAGCTAATTATTGAAAAAAAGAATCAACACACTATATTTTTGTGATAATAAATACAAAAACGTGCATAACGTATATTAATAATCTTTTTGTGGTACTTACATCTTAATTCTGATCATTTTTATTGTAAAAACAACAACCTCCCCCCTTCCGAACGATTCATCCCGAAATGTAAAAAAAACCCTAAAGTATTTTAACCTGACTATAATTAGGTACTAGTAAAAATATTAACTCATCTACTTTCCACATTTTAGCTTACACATCCAACTTCCTATTCAAGCAATAACATACACAGCAGAGGTCCAGCCAAGTTCTCCGCCACTCTAATATCCTACCCTTTTCTTACGCCTATGTCTTCCAACAGATACATAGAAGTGTTCCTGAGCTCAGCGGACGAGGTCCGCGCGTACAGCGCTCGCATTGAGAGCGGGTTCCGTTCCTCGCGGGGGTACAGGCCAACCCCTTACGACCGGAACGATCGCTTCTCTGGAAGATTCGGCGGAAGAGGTCGGGGTTCTTTTGGTAGGGGTGAGTCTTTGGTGATGGTATTGCTGTTGCTTTGTGCTGAGTGAAGTAGTATTGTACTAGTTTTTTTTTTAATAAAATCTAAATGTGTACAGACTGTAAGCAAATTACATGACAACAGCTTTAGGCAAATTACTGTTTGCGATAAGACCGCACACTCAAGGCCGTAGCCAGGAAATTTGTTCCGGGGAGGATCGAACCCTGTAAAAGAAAATCGGACAATAACGGGTATATATATTTTTTTAAGTAATGTAATTGTCTGAGGTTTCGGAGGGTTTTAGATCCTTGACAACTGGTCTACAATAAAGAGTAATGAATCTATCTATTACTGCTAATAAGGCTGTATGCTAAATGTATTTTGCTATTGGAAAAACAGTTCGTCCAAAATATGCTACAGGAATGGATAAACCATTAAATTCAATAGTTTTAGTATTTATGCCTATCCCAATCGAATATAAATTGTTTACTACTACTACTATCAGCACAGCCAATTAACTGCTTATGCTACGCTTATGAACTTGGCGGGAGCACTGCCGTGCACCCAAATAATAAAGCATGTAAAGTCTGGCTCGAACCAATTTGAAAAAAAAAACAATAATTTGGCAATTTTTTAAAAAAATATAGTCTATAAAGTGGAAAGATTTGTATTTTTGTATGTAACGAATAAACTTAAAAAGTACTGGACCGATTTCAAAAATTCTTTTGCCGTCAGAGAGCTACATTATCACTGAGTAAGGCCCAGACTCCACCAAAGCGGAGAGGAGACGAGATGTCTCGTAACCAACCAATAGGATTTCGTTTTGAGTTGAAGCTAAGCAGAAAGATGTGAAAATAACACAATCCTGTTGGTTGATCGAGACATCTCCTCTCCTCTCCGCTTTGGTGAAGTCCAGGTCTAAGGCTACGGGCGGAGCCGTGTGGACACAGCTAGTATTTTATAAAATAGTCACGTATTTTAACGTTTAAACTACAAACGTAGTATACCATTAGTAATTTATTTATTTCGATCAAGGCCCGGTTCCTATAAACAAAAACGAATCGTTTTGATTACCAATAGGCGACCGATAGGCGACGGAAGATTGTAGACGTATCTTCCGTCAGATGTGGCTTGGCCCTAAATATATATTAAATTTATAGTTTAGTGCTTGTGGCACACCTAATCCCTCTTATTACGAGAGATTGACTAAGAAAAACCTCGGTTTTAAAATAGCTTCATCTCTTTTTGTTATATGACGTTAGCAAGTGATGGGTATATTATAAATCTGGGTTTACCTTAGTCTTGGTTTAAACCACTTTTTGTAATAAGCGCCATTATGTTTATGGGGCATGCGATGCTAACCTGTAAGAAATTGTCACACTAACCTTAGATTATGGCTAATATTACTTTAATTATTTACTGTGTAAACAATTGTTGGTTGGCCAATAAAGGAAAAATAAAATAAATGTCAGAAACACTACCGCTCGCACACAAAGTTTCGCTTTAATTAGACACAAAAATATTCCCTACAAATATCAAAAGCGAATTTACTATCCATCGAATTCACTAAAATGTTCACCTTTCATATGGTTTTAATTGTTGTGCATGTTCCAAAAGTACCCAATTCACAGAATTCTAAGTCAATAATGTGTCCTCTGTGGGTGTCAGGCGGCGGGTACGGCGCGGGTCGCGGCGGGTTCCGCTCCCGCGGCGGCGGCTGTCACTGCGTGCACATGCGCGGACTGCCCTTCAAAGCTGCCCCGCAAGATATCGCATACGTTAGTACCTCTTATTTGTTGTCATAGTAACCACGTAAACATTCATTCCCAAACCTAAAAGTACACCAGATCTCTCCGTAAAAGAGTTCGTCCGAAGAAGTACTAGTACCATACCTATTTTAGCCTCTAAGCAGCAATACTGTGTTCTGGGTTAAAGGATGTATGCCAGTGGTACTATGAGCAACTGAGACTAAGAGCAATGCCTCATTAGTGCGTTGCTTTGCGTCGTCGCACGCGACGTTGCAACGGATCGGCGGACGAGAGACGAAGCGGGGGGAGCATGATGCGCTGCGCTGTCGGAAGTCCGGTGCGACGACGGACAGTGTTCCAACTGCTAGAGGGGCAAACGAAACTGACTGAGGTGCGTGCGTCGTCCTCTTGCGCTGCGACGTCGTGCGTCGTCGCAACGCAAGTGTGGCATACAAAGCGTTGATCCATTGTGACGACGCAACGCACTAGTGAGGCATCGCCCTAACTTTGTCTCTAGCTTGACGTGATCTGCGAGGTATTGCTAACCGTCTAACGGTAGTCGACCGATCTGGAATAACAAAAAAACAATTCGTCAATACATTGCAGTTCTTCAAGCCGATCCGTCCCGTGAACATCAACATTCTGTATGACAACAGCGGCCGGCCGTCTGGTGAAGCCGACGTCGAGTTTGAATGCCACGAAGACGCTATGAGAGTGAGTATACATATATGTTTACAGGACCAACCCATGGTCAACCTTACACTGTAGATAATGACGACAAAATGTGAAGCAACACTTCTACTCACCTAATAAACATGTCTATGTCATCTCGACTTAAAAAGAGACTGGTCTATAAGGTCCCCGAGTATACTATGGTATGTGTCAACCTCTATCTGTGTGTATTCATTGAAGCGGAGTCGTAAGAGTGTACTCTGAACGTGTCAACACGGCTTTAAATTTTTATGGCGTAAATTTCAGCAAGTAAAGAAATGCAGGCGCCGTGTTGAACCAAAAAATCTAAAATATTGACTTGACTAACACTAAGGGAAAAATGGTCGGGAAAACATTTTCACTCCCCATTGGTTAGAGACCCTTCAGGTCTCGCCAATAACTGCCCGGTTACGTAGAAACGGGCCGCAAGACCATATCGTCAGTGGAAAGGTAAAAAGACTAAAGCGCCAATATACCTACTTTACAGGAGAGTGATATAAAGTATACATATTAAATAGATAATTTAATTATATAAATATTTAATATTTATACTCTAAGAAAAATAACTATGTTTATTTTCTTATACTTTGAATCTCTCTCCTGTAAGGTAGGTATATTGGTACTTTAGTCTTTTTACCTTTCCACTGACGATATACAAGCAGACGAATAGAAAAACAAAAAAACATTTCCATGATCCGCGCGTGGCAAACTCATATGGTGCGTCCAGACCTGACGAACGCGCCGCGTTCGTCAGGTCTGGACGCACCAATAGGAGATCTCAGTTCTTATCTCACAAAGCCATGTAGCTGCCGATCCTCTTAAAAATAAACTTTCAAGCTATAAGTACTTCATACTATCGTACTGTCACTCCACAGGCAATGAGACGCGACAAAAACAACATGGACCATCGCTACATAGAGTTATTCCTCAACTCTTCGCCCGGAGGTGGTGGTGGCGGTGGTGGGGGCGGCGGCGGGTTCAAGCCCAACAGGAGCTTCAGGAACTACTGAACTGACAACAGCGCGGTAAGCGGGTAGCGGGGGGAAGTGCTGCTCGATACAATGTACAGAGGGAAAAACAAATTGGTGGACAGCTTCTGAAAAAATGTTTTCTGAAACAAAGTATAGACAAAATTGCCAATGTCAAATTGATAAAAAAAAACAAGCCAAAATACCTCCTATTGACCTGAAGTGCAGAGGACATTAAACTGGTAAACCGATTTATTAAGCCACTGTACATTAAATCAACTGCCATTTATTAACACCAATCTTAGATATCTATAGAATATAATAATAGTTAGACAAGACTTGAACAGTAGAACAGATCCTACCCAGTTTTCACAGGGAACTCTAGCCTATAGACAAGGTGACAATCTACTATTGCTAAAGAAACTTTATTGAAATTTATGAGAATAACTTGCAAATTACTTTAGTAGAGATGAAGGTTATTACATGAATGGGCTTCTTTGTGCTTCGAATCTGTAATGAAGCAAAAACTATATATTCTAGATTTTTGGCAAAAAATAATAGCTAAGTATACTAGGAACGATACTGATGTCGAAAGAGAAATTCTTAGAATTTCGGTCCGTCTGTATGTTTGAGCTTCTCCCTACAATTGCAGGACACACTACAAACAACACCGTTCCTAGTATATCATATGAGGGTCTGCACCCAAAGGCGGCCATTTTAGGATTCGTATTTACCGTACCGCGGGATACTTCGGCATGCCGCAGTACGATGAAGCATCCCGCGTTTATGCTAAGGAAATATGAGGATATTAACATAAGGTTTAAAATTATTTGAGCTTAAAAAGTCCTTTGCCATGCCGTGCCGCCTATGGGCGCAGGCCTTTAGCCGAAAGACGTCGACTGCTAGACAAGTGTAGCCACCATACATTTCCATGACGATCGGTTCTGAGCGCTTGCTGGATGCCATGATCATTGTGTACTGATGATGGCCCATGCTGGTAGAATTGTCGACATCAACTAAGTTGCCATAAAAAAAACACGCATACCACGTTGATCCCAATATTCGATGCAAGCAGAAATCTCATACATTTCTTTGATGTTTCTATAAATTGGTAATGTTACATTGACATCTTTTACTAGCTGGCGGGTGTTATAATATACGAATAAACGCCTTTAGAAAAGTCGGTAGGCAATCTTTATGGTAACACTTCGCGATGTTGCCATATTAATAAAATGTACGAGCTTAACGTTGTTTTGTATTAAAACCTACCTCTAATATGCAATAAAGTATACATGTTGTAGTTATATACGATATCTCACCCGTATTCCTCGACGAGGTAAGCAGAAATGTACTTTAGTACACGAAATTTTTCGATTAATGTAATTCGAATTACTGAGAGTTTTGCAATACAAGAACCCAATAACAATGCTTGATCTGGGAATAGAGCACAGATTAATAAACAGTACTGCGTACAGAAACTTCACTCCCGAACGAATGTAGCTAACACCTAGAAAATGTGCTTCGTGCATACGAAATTGACCTTTAGTGTTTGACGAGAACGCTTACAATACGCTGTGCGTTCGCGCTCTTACAAAATTCGGTTCGGTCACTCATTACCTATTCTGTGCTTTTTGTTCGGTCTTTTCAAGGGCGTAGCCAGAATTAAGTAATACATTTTTAATAATATTCGAGCCACAAAATCGTTTATTAACTAATGGAAAAAAAGTGAGTGTAAAACATGCGAAGCGAATCTGAATGATTTTAAATGCATCGTTGCTTAAAATTATTTGCTTTTCGGTTTGGGAGCTCTCAGACAGCCTCTAACCAGACACTGGTAGGGGGGGGGGGGGGCAGCTGCCCCACCTTGCTTGTACCTGGCTACGCCCTTGGGTATTAAACACCGGAGGTGAGGCGGCGCGTGAACGTGTTTTCATACCTAATCCGCGGACTGACACAGGCCAGCTCCTTAATTCAGAATTTTCTAAAATCTTAGGGCTAGGCAGAGCTCGGTACTTCACACTTGGCTTCCACTCTTCCGAGTAATAAGTAGGTGAAATTATTAATGTATTTAATTTCTAAGTATTGAGCAGCATTTTATCAGTTACCCTCTTACCGCATTACTTCGATGTTTCATGATTATATTGACTGTCATTTAGCAAGTACATTTTTGGTTAGAATAAACGACTCTTGTACACTATTGGCGTATTTACATACAAATTGTATTATTTGTCTCATGCTTAGACCATGAGAGGGTCGTGTATACGGCTGTAAAGCTATATCTGCTTTGATTATCATGTTCTAGAAGAATCTAGCAGAAGATATGGCAATATATTTAGTGTACAGAAGTCAAAAATACATTTTTAAAAATTGTAAGTGGATTTGGGTAAATTATTTAGCGATGAAAGAAAATGTCTTAGTCAAGACAGAGACAGCGCTATATGACAGCGGAGCGCTAAAAAGAGAACAAACGATACCGCCTGTCATTAGTGTCATCACTAAGTAATCTACTTAAACATAATCACACTGATTACCGTATTCATAACGACATGATAACTAAATGCTTGATAAAGTATCACTTGTTATTTTCTTACGTACCTATTGGTAAACTATATAGAGCCTTCAGAGTTGTAGCTAACAGCAGTAGAGGCATGTCCTGGGCCCCATAAAAAGGGGGCCTTAACTTAGGTCCCTGGGGCCCTGAACTAAGGGCCCCAAGGACCCGCGTGACGGCCTTTTTATTAAAATATCCTTTCACAAGCAGTGCCATGGGCTCCCTAACAAAAGGCCCTGGGGCCCCAATGCCTCAAGCTACGGCCCTGAGATCTTTTTATTAAACAAAAAAAGAATTCGAATATTTATGTATTTTTTGGCGTAAGCTACTCGTACATTTATTATGCGCGTCACAATATTATTTCCTTACATTTGAGATATTTACTTTTATTTTTCGATTAATGCTACGCCATATTGGTGACGATTATTGCGAAAGACAACTGAATAAAAGTCTATGTTATTTTTTTTAGAAGGGATATTAGTAATATTAGTTTGTAAATACTTCTTTTGTGAGCTTTTTCCTAAAAAACGACGCAATCTTTCAAATGAATGAGCATTTTTTTAGGTTATTTAAAAAAATACACACAAATGAATACTAATTGTATTTTAATCGTCGGAATAAAATCTAATCCTTGTACTAAACGCTGAGTAAAGTTATGTCAAGAATGACGTCAGTTAGGCCGTGTTATTATGACTCTATCCCGCGTCGCGCAAGACCCGCACAGGCCCGTCTCGCACCCGTGTGGTGCCCGCTTCAATTAGCGCTTTGTACGACACTGGCCGAAGCGCGGCCGCGCGGGCGCAACGAGTGGTCACGACGCGAGCGCGTTGGTGGTGCGAGGCGGGCGCGGTTACTTCGACAAAATTTAATTCGAGATTTATTAATATGCCATAAGACTCAGATTTCAAGGTGACTGGTCGCTGTCACGGTGAGCGGGCGCGGGTCGTCTGAACGCGCTCTTATCCCCGATTCCTATGGCGAAAAACGATCGTTTTGCTTACCGATGGTAGAATTTTTATTACTAAATCGATCATATAGTAAGCTAATTTTACCTGTGATAGTTACTAACGTATGGGAGGGTCTGCTATACAAAGCTGGGGGTCTTTGCTTCATTATCCATGAAGATACAGAAGTCTTACCAATAACATAACATCATGCCTTGTAATCCCCGAAGGGTTCGGCAGATGTGTTTTTAGTACCTACACCCTCCTTTCGGCTGTTATAAGTCCCATGTAAAAGCTAACCAATAACTCTCGGCAAATTATAGGAATCGGCCATTAGCAACTGAAATTTTTAACCGACTTAAAAAAAGGTGGTTCTCAGTTAAGTAATCCCTTACTTAAACTCCCGTACTCCCGTAAATCTATGCTTATTCGGCTTATAAAGAACCGATTGACTATTGTTATCCAATTTGAATTCATCAACTGTTGAATGTATTATTTTGTACTTAATTAAATATATTTTACTAAACCTTGTCAATACGAATTATAGTACCAACAACGAAATAAAAAATATATTAGGAGAGCTCACAAAAGACTAAGATTAAAGCAGCGAGCGGACGAGCGATTAGTCGGTACAAAATAAAATGATTGCTTAAGGGCGTGCGCCCACATGCGACACGGCATGGCAAAGGATTTTTGAAATTTAAATAAATTTTAACCTTATGTTAATAACATTAGCACTCATATTTGCTTAACATACCGCGGAATACCGAAACATCCCACGGTACGGTAAATACGAGTCCTAAAGTGTATTACAATAAGGTTTAAAATTATTTGAGCTTGAAGAAGGCCCTAAAACGTGCAGATTTGTATTGCTGTACAGTGTCCATAGCTAGAGGCGAGCCAAGAGCTAAGTCAAAGATACCGATTAATCGTCTAGTCTTTGTCTTCACAATAACATCTATTTACTAGATACTACACACGCACTTTTAAAGAAATGTTAAAGGGCCAACGCTGAGGACGCAGCAGGATTTGCGTACACGCATACTCATCACTCACGTCGCCGTCAAGTCGCCGATCAGTCACGTCAACGTTAACGGACCTGACGTGTTTAACGTGAATAAGTGGACGTATTTTAGCGAAAAGGACCCAACCCACACAGTTATGAGATATTCAATATTTAAAAACCATCTTTATCTTTAAGTTTAGACTGTATTTCTTCATTAGTTCTTTGATTTAAATTTCTTGGTTTTATTGTAATTAAAGGACAAATGACAAAATATTTTACTTGTTAAAATGTTATTATGTGTAGTTAAGCTTAAGCAGTTTAAGGAGTATTTTGATATAAATAACAAATTTTCGATACTTTTGTGGGTTGGAACCTTTTCGCTTAACTACGCCCAAGTGTCAGTCATAGCAACGTTTTACGTCCATGTTTCATTCGCGATTAAGGGCCGGTTTTTTATCCCTAATTAAGCCAACCAATGGTTAAAATTTCATACAATGTTTATCCATTGGTTAAAAATTCATACTTTTTTTTAACGTTGGTTCACTTAACTAGGGATTAAGCGTTTGAACGCCTCGGTGACACGTGTGGGAACTTCTACAGAACTATATTTTTTGACGTGACTGATAAGACTTGATGATGACGTGACTGATGTAACAGTATGGAAACAGACAACGTCTGCAGATCTTCGTGTACGTTTGTGTATAGTATTCCATATTCCGTCGGCTGCGTCGGCCCTATCAATGTCTGCAAAAAGCCGCCTGCGAGTTGCCAGCAATGAATTCAGAGTAGTATATAGAACATAGATGTTGATCTTACATAATAATTAAATTATAACTATTTACCTATAAACCTTATATATAAACGTGCGTTGGAGTGAATTGGGTCCAAAGTTATTTTTGTACCATTTCAAATGGTTTAGTTGACTGTTTCATAATGTATCATTTGTCCGTACAAATATTTGCGAGACTTTCCGACACTGCGGCATGTACACAATGGCGCCAATACTGCTCCTTGATTCAGAATTTTTCAATAAATGAGTTGTCGAACGATTCAGTTAGTTGTCTCTTTCTCTCTCGTTTCGAGAATCGTAGATAGAACGAGATAAAGAATGGGTCGACAACTGATTTATCGAAATGCTCTGGGTTTTATAGACGTAATATTTTTAGTTAAGCCGGTGCCTTACTGAATCGGGGCAAATATAAGCCAATTTAATGTAGATAACGGACTGCCTATGTCAGTCGCCTATAATACAAAAGATGGTTTAAGTAAACCAATGTAAACCCAGGTTTAAAATATACCTTTTACTTTCTAACTTCATTTTAAAATCTGGGTTTTATTTTTATTTTTAGACCATCTTTTGTACTAAGGTCCGTATTACAGAACATTCATCAAGTCCAGTTTGATCTTTAATCAGTTGATCACTGTTTAAGTATAGAATCAGTACCTGAGCATCGGTCTTATTCCAGAACGACAATCAATCTATACTCAGATGAAACGAGACTCAAATCGAGCCAATCGATTGGTTGATTACAGATCAAATCACTGCTTGGGGTCGAATCTACGAACTGAGTAACGATCTATAATAAAGCCAAATTCAGCTGAAATATCAATGAATCTATGCTTGAGGAATGTTCTAAAATTAAAAGTCGACTCAAAACTAGTTTTAAACAGAGATTAATGCTTGAGTTTCGTTCTGTAATAAGGACCTAAGAGTGGTCTGACTAAATTCTGGAAATAAGTAGGTCTCACCAGAAAGTGTGCAATTATTATTGCTTGTATTCACCACGACGGATAATGTAAACTGTAAAGTACGGTATCCCCATAACTGTTATTTATTAAACGTTAAATAAAATGTTTGTTATAATATTCTATATATAACATGTCATTACAATACATAGTTTATTGAAATTTTGTATTTATACTACAGAGATCTGAATATTCTGTATGTTTGTGCAATGTTTTGAACTAAGGTCTCGTGTGCACTTGCGACTAATAACATTTTATTTGCGTCGACGACCACTACAAATACCTTTTATCCCGAGTTTCAACTGTTATGATGCAATTTATTATAATTATGTAGTTTGTCTTGAAATGCAATGTCGACTAATCGCAAGTGTACCTAACCTGATAGTCCGTCGCAGTGTCTACATAGAAAATGCAATTTGATTTTATTTTTGTGGAACAGAAAGGAATGGGGAATGTATTTGTTTTGTGGTCTAGATAAGTAATTTTTACTTTAATAAATTAAACCGATGTATATTGCTGTTTTATTTAGTAACAAAAACTATAAAAGTAATCTTGATCAACCTGCGACCATCCACGAGCGACCGACTATAGTCTGCGCGCAAGTAGAGATGAGTCCGATATTATGTCACATGTAAAAATCATCGATATTTTAAAATCATTTCATCGTGCAATGACGACGACAAAATTATCAATGCTTTTAAATCATTACCTGAATGAACGCAAATTGCCAGTCCTAAGCCTGGAAAAAGCATGAAGGTAAGATTGGAATATTACTTGTAGAAAAGGTGCGTTTACGCAACCATGTTACACCAGGTATTTATGTACTTGTAAGAACGGCAGATTGCCATGAAATACTAAATAGTCATAATTATCTTGCAGCAAATATCAGTAATGGAAACATATTGATGATTTCCATGATTATTAATCAACCTGTCATGAATGTCGCGAACTAAGAAAAAAATAATTTCGCGGTATAACTGACAAGTACGACCCATGCTTAAATAAGTAATAATAACTTCACTAAGCCGTTCCGCGATCATTTCAGTAGATTCTTGAAGTGACGTGATCTTATACTCAAATAAAAATCATTGATGATTTTGTCATTGTTCTCGTCATCGATATTTTTTTGTCTTTGTCATGCAGTCATTGATACAGAAAAATCATCACTCAGCCCAACTCTACGCGCAAGTGCTAGTCACCGCCTGAGGTATGAGAGCGGCACGAGGGGGGTGCGAAACAACAGACTCTGTCAGTTTGCTTTGTCTTCTCTACCGCGCACTCCCTTCTGCCGCTCCCATACCTCAGGTTAGCACTTCCGCGTGGACTATAGCTACGATAAAATTGACGTGACGCGTCTCTACATTCAAATGTACCTAGGTAGTTTTTCGATATTCGTCGCGGTGACTTAATCGCGACTGAAAATTAGTGCCAGTTGGAATAAAGTCACGGCGTACCTAATAGCTGGTTTACACAGGACGAGCTGCTGACTTGCCAGTAGGCAGTTGCTAGCTTACTCGCATGACATAAATGGTATATGTCATCACGACCACTACCTAAAGAGGACCTAGGAATGACTGAATTGAGCGAGTGCTTGCATCTTAAAGCAAAGGCAAAAATGAGTTGTTAGCAAACAACCCAGTTATCTTAAAAGTTTATCAGCTTTGCTTACACCCATATTCTAAGATGTTCCTCCAAAACTTACTCTACTCAGGACGGCCTCGAAAACACCTTCAAAATTGTATTCTTAGACGCAATTTCGAGTGAACTTTGAGGTTCCTCGACGGAGTCATTACGTCATGGTTTGAATTATCTGCATCGCGCAAATAATGTAGCGATAAATAGTTGTAAGGATTATCGTACGCATATTCGATATGTAAAGTCTTCAAAATTCATTTTTGCTACATAGGTATGAACTTTGACACTTCCTTCCTTAAGGTAGGTTCCGAGGTACCTACCTTAAGTTTGATAGATCATTCCTTACCTAGTCGAGGACGTTTATGTCAACTATAACTACCGATGTTAGTGAAAAAGGCTGAGTCGAGTAAGTTTTGGAGGAACGTCTTAGAATATGGGTGTATAACTATCGATGGTAGTGAGAAAGACTGAGTCGAGTTGGAGTCGAGTCGAGTAAATTTTGGAGGAACGTCTTAGAATATGGGTGTATAGGTAACTATCGATGGTAGTGAGAAAGACTATGTCGAGGTGGAGTCGAGTCGAGTAAGTTTTGGAGGAACGTCTTCTTAGAATATGGGTGTTAGTCTCTTCCCAACGGTTGTGGTCGGCTTCTAATCTAATCAGATGCGGCTGAATATCACTAGGTATTTTACACGGCGCGACTGCCATCTGACCTCTGCAACCCAATTACTAACTGAGAAATCATCATAATTATTTGTCAAGTATGGTGATTATGACAATTTCTACTGACCAACCGGTCAGTAGATTTCGCAGACCACCTACAGAAAACGAAGACACCACAGCTCCTTACAAAATAGAGACAATAGGTACCTAGGTCTAACAGCCTTCTGTAAGGAACTAATTTCTTAAAGAAAGTCATTCAAAGATTACGAACACACTAAATGTGAAAAAACAACATCACGCCTGTATTCCCCGAAGGGTTGGGCAGAGGCGTATAATAACACCCTCATTTCGCCGCTGTTAAATGCTATGTAATAGGAGACGAGCCTATTGCCATCAACCGGCACAAATCCAAACTCCGAGCTGCTACTGAGGAATTCCTAACAGAAGAACCCAATAACAACTTTGCCCGACATGGGGATCGAACCCAGGACCTCACGATTACCAGAAGCGCTTGCCACCACTAAGATCAACGAGGCAGTTACCTTTTTTTTTTCTTTTTTTTCCGTTGGGAAATCCTCATGGATGTCCCTCGCCCGGGGAAGGCGAGGGGGTCTGCTGGGCTCTTACCGGCTAAAAACCAACGGTGACCTAACCAACCTTCTGACCTAAGGCCGGGGTCACGGGATTCGCTATTGCATGCACTGCAACCCTGGCAGACGAGGCAGTTACCTAACATACAACATTATTCCTAAAATTACGTAACAAGAACATCTAAATACAATTTAGTCCAACAAAATGCTACCACAATAAAATTGTTCCAAAACGACTAAAAAAGTCATCCATAGCCGTACACCTTTCCATCATCGTGTGGAATCAGGCGACTATAAAAATAAGCTGAGCAAATAAATCATGAGCAATCATTAGTGGGGCTCTTTGGAGGGTGCGACTGGGACACGAGCGGAGCGGGCGCGGTAGAGGCAGCCGGTTGGAAACAACTTATGCACTGTTTAAAAAACTTATCCGATTTTCGTGGGTGTGGTCAAATCTTAGATTTTTTTTTAATTGTCTTTTCACTAACTTACATAGATACCTACCTACCAGCTTCGTGAACTGGAAGAATAATGTAATTACCTAAATAAGTACCACCTACTTCGATAGGTAGATCCATTGCATTTTATGAGAATATCCTACTTACCCGCCTTAGTCCACAGAGAACAGCATAGATACTTAGGTAGGTACCTATTGAAAAAATTAGCAAGTCAGCAAGTTTAGTAGTTTGGTAGAGAAGCTGACTACCTAGGGTGCGCCGAAAATACCTATTTTTTAACTGCAAGCTAAATAATCCAACAGTTAAATTTTTGGATCTTAATAAACATTCGGACAAAAGATGAACTCATGTCTCCAAAAACAGTACCTACCTGCCTACCAATACCTACTTACCAATACGCACCCAAAACCCGCTACCTCTCAGTGTGATGCCAGCATCCTAACAGTTGCGTGGACCGCGGGGCGCCGGCGGCGGCGGCCCGGCGCGGCATCGCGGCACCGGCGCGTACAAATAAGTAGGCGCCACGCACTGTTGTTCTTGCAGCTCGGATCGGACAGGACACTACGCTACCTATTGAGTATTGTTACATTTATTACACATCTTGTACCTAGTTAACTATTTGCGATAACACTAAAGTAAGTAGGTACCTACGGTAACTAGGCGTAGGCGCCACGCACTGTTATAGGTGTACCTGCACTTTGAACAAAACCAACCATAACTTTTGTTAATCATGTCTTTTTGTACAATAGGTACCTACATAAATAAGACGGCTAAGGTTATTAATTAGCTTTAATTTACAAAAAGCTGGATGGTTTTAGACACAATCTGCATCACCTGTAAAAAGGCACGTGCTTTTAGCACGAAAATATTCTAGCATGGCAAGTGTGCTGACAAAAGCTGAAATAAGTATTCATCAATAAGGCCATTTTTAATGAGTGACATGCTTATTAATGCTGATAAGTGTGTTTAGTCTTTTAAGGCTCTGACTCCAAAAACAATTTAGTGTTTAGTTTTTTTTTAAACATTACCCCCACACGAGTAGGTATTTGTCCTGTACCTATCGTGGGTGCGTTTACAGACACAAATCTTCACATGCACAAACATACAACAGACCCAGAACAACTATCTGTATGTCATACAAATATTTGCTCCGTGCGGGAATCGAACCCACGACCCGTAGCGCAGAAGCCGATCGCTCAGCCACTGCACCAAATGTGTCGTCTAATTGATTTATTATCTTTTTATAATAATAAAGGTGCTTTAGAGTTAACCAATGAGTGGCAAACGCGACTGCTGATCTTAAGGTTCTGGGTTCCAACCCCAGGTCGGGCAGTGTTACTGGGTACCTATTTCCGTGTGGAATTCCTTAGTAGCAGCCCTGAGCTTTGATTTGTGCCCGGTTGATGGCAATAGGCTCGACTCCAATTACAAGGGACTTGAACATAACGGCGAAATGAGGGTGTTACTATGCACCTCTGCACACCAAATTATAAACGCTATAACCATGGACAATCAATGCCCTAACTAGACAGTTATCAGTTCTGTCTTTAAAATAAAAAACATTGATATTTTATAATAGGTAGGTATAACAGACATCCTACAAACGATTTGATTGACCCAAGCGACCGGACTGCAAAACAAAACAAATCAAGACATTATAACCGGACCCAACCTGCTGCCGTTCTCGGAAAAATCATTTAAATATCGCATGAATGACTCTTAATGATAAAAGAATAATAAGTTTATTAAAACTAAATTCTAATTGATCAATTATCTCCTTATTAGTAGAACAAATAAATATATCTACCACTGTGGTACCTACCTATTTGTCATGACCTTTAGCCAGATCACAATTAAATAATAAATGAAAACTTTAGCTACGATTTGAAGTTTATAAATAAAGAGTAGCGCCTAAATTCTCATCTAAAGCAAATAGTGTTTTTTGTATTTTATAAAAGCTTAAAAAGCTAAGCTAAGTAACATAGCATTATTGTGGCAGCGACTTTTGTTTTGTTCTGTTTTTCCTTCTTTTTTAGGGTTCCGTACCCAAAGGGTTAGACGGGACCCTCTAAGACTCCGCTGTCCGTCCGTCTGTCACCAGGCTGTATCTCATGAACCGCGATAGTTAGACAGTTGAAATTTTCACAGATGATGTATTTCTATTGCCGCTATAACAACAAATACTAAAACAGAATAAAATAAGTATTTAAGGGGGCTCCCATACAACAAACGTGATTTTTCTGCCGTTTTTATAGATAGGTAATGGGTACGCAACCCTTCGTGCGCGAGTCTTGTCTTCGCCACTTCTATTAACCTTTAAGTAGTTAAGTCGTGAAAAATGGTGTGGGTTACATGTTTGTTTAATGTTAGTTTAAGTATTTCTTTGTATGTTTTAGCATGTAACTGTTTATAATCCCTAATAAAAAAAAAATGGTAGGTACTAGGTAGGTAGTTTGGCAAACGGCCCCAGGCCCACATAATGGTAAGTGGTTACCACCGCCTACATCTTAGCTACAACCCCAAGAGGATAGATGATGCGATGCCAACTCTAGGATCAGTCAGCAAATTTGGTAGCGGGGCTGACTGCTCGTGGAGGCTCTTTACTCTTATACGACTGACACAGGGCCAGTACGGAACATTAAACTATTAAGATTTGTTGCTGTTTGCCACAGGGTGCGCCCCTATTAACTGTTGTAACCTTTATTTAGATCCTACAATAACCAGTCGAACAGTTAATTATCTATACTATCTAATCTAAACTAATAGGTACCTATTATAAAGAGGAAAGATTTGATTATTTGTTTTGAATAGGCTCTGAAACTACTGGACCGATTTAAAAATTATTTCACCATTAGAATCCTACATTATCCCTGATGAACATAGGCGATAGAATATTTATGAAAAAAAAAACTTCTTACGCGGGCGGTGCCGCGAGGGCACAGCTATCCATGATAAACAAGTTAAAATTACTTGTATAAAAGTTGTACCTATTACAATCTTAGTACGTTTTCCACGTTCAGCAATAACATATATTATTGAGTTTAAAGATCACAACGACATAAACCGTGATATATTGTTACGGCCGGCGCCTGCATCACCCAGTCATTACCCTCCTTTTATAATCCAAACACAAGCAGAATTGTAAGCAGCTATGGCATCTACACAATCATAGTTATAATCGTGAACGGGTGCCGTCTGTCGGGACTGGTCAGCCCTTAACTGCTATGGCAATCCTAGAAGGCATATTTTTCTATTTGTTACTCTTAAGCGAGTTTATTTGTTACATTAACCTGCATTATTCTCATTCTATTTCTCACACTACTGTAAAGGAATTGTAATGAACTACTATTTTGAAAAGAGTATTCATGGAGTTTCTTGCCGGCTCTTCTCCATAGAACCTACCTGTTGGAACCGTGCACCTAGTTTTGACGTTTTAAAAGTGCCTGAAATCTGGTCTATTTGAAATAAAAAACTTTGACTATGACTCTGACTTTGACTATATTATGTTAGCAATGTAATAGAACGACTGTACAGTCGCCGGCACGTAACTTGGCAAGAGTAATGTCCAGCTGATTGATAGCGTCGTGCAGCAGTCGGATTGTTGAGCTCCCTACAATAACGTTTGAGCTCCGCGATGACTGATACAGATGTGCCGTCAGTTAGGACAGGTCAACTCAAACCTGCTATGGCACTTTATTCAAAAACGATGTAGGGCAACGTCTGGAATGGTCCAGACGTTGCCCTACATCGTTTCACTCGCATAGTTTTTATACTACAATGTCTGGACTTTAAAAGAGACCTTGATCTCTGAGTTTTTTCTGCTTTTCTTCTCAGAGCTAGTGAGATAGGAAATGCCGGCACCATCTAGTCTTAAAAAAAACATTACATTGACTTGTAAAAGTGTCTGTAACAGATTTATTTACAGAAATAGAAATCACTTATCATTTAGTAGTGAAGAGAATTCCTCTCCTTTCTTTCTTTCTCCTAAACAGACTTGTTTAAAAATAATTTATGGCAATAACCATAGAATAATGACAAGTAATAGAAGTGACCATTTTTTTGTTGCACTAAGTGTACATGCGCAAACTAACTCCCACTACGACAAAACCTTGCCAAGTTACGTGCCGGCGACTATACCTACGCATCAACTGCTGTGCTAAGGCCTACCCTATCCCTTTGGGTCTAATAATGACATAATTACGAACTAGTCTTACCAATTAGTCTACTTAGTTGGCGGCAATAAGATTGACCAGCATATCATTTTGGTACCCAGTGCATAATATCAGCAAGCACCCGCGCGATAGCGCAACGAGTATTCCCAAGGAGGGTTGATGTCAGGCAGGCGGCCAGTCATAAAACAATAAGCCAAAACCTCTAACAACATGGATTTATGAAATACAATATGTTGTGCCGATCCCACCTAGTGTGGGATAAGGGCAGGAAGAAGAATGGCATAATTACCAACTTTGGTAGATTGGTGATGACACACAAATAGTGCCCATGCCCTTAGTAGTTCTACACAGAAAGGGAATTGGCCTACTCTTACCTGGATCACAGATAGTCTTAGGTACCACAAATCAGGAACACTAGTCTAGTATTGTGAGAACGTCATTGTACTTATCATTTTATATATATATTGTTCTTGTATTTACATACATACACAAACTCACGCCTTTTTCCCATGGCGGTATGCAGAAACTATAGAACGCCACATGCTACGATCCTTATATCCTCCTTTCGCTTCGTCCACATTCATACATCTTGTCATACACGCACGCCGGTAGAGAGTGCTACGCACCTGTCCTTTGTAAAGAACATCACCAATAACATCAATGTATGTCTTACTGGGGCGTCTTCTACCGGCGTTTCCACTGACATCCGCCTTAGATAATTCTCGTATTTCTCTTGGATTTTGTGTTTAATAAATAGTTATGTATCTAAATACTAATAAATAATTAGAATTGTATAGATACTGCTTAGAATTTCTGATATTCCTATTACTTTTACCTTTTCTCAAACTTCCTCTTGTCAAAGGAATTAGAAGTTGCTGATACGTATTAAGAGGAAACACGGGCTGCAAAATATTAATAATTTGAACAGGTTTTTGCGATCTATTTCCGTCGATTTTTGTAAAATTTAAACGTTCGAAACGTTCTTTTAATAATTAATTTATTGACAAAAACAAAACATAGGGACATAGTTGTGGTAGATTCATAATAATATCATATCGTCAGTGTAAAGGTAAAAAGATTAAAGCGCCAATATACCTACTTTACAGTAGAGAGATTCAAAGTATTTTTTTAAGAAAATAAACATAGTTATTTTCTTAAAAAAATACTTTAAATCTCTCTACTGTAAAGTAGGTAGGTATATTGGCGCTTTAGTTTTTTTACCTTTCCACTTATGGTAAAAAATATTTGCTCTAGTGACATTATCCAAGGAAGAAACTGAGGAATACGTTTGTATGGACTAAATGCCGACCGCATTTCCTCTTAATATAACCCATTGTAGAAGGACTCAGACTGTTTCATATATAATCCATATTACCTACTTAATCATACCGATACCATAAATGGGGTGCCCAGAAAAGCGTTTACTATTCTATTTTATACTTTAAAATAATTAGAATTGGCAAGCGTGCCTGCGTTTTCTGTTCTAGTGAAATACACGACTTATAAATTGTAAAGTTAGGTAATAAACTTGAACAATTCATGTATAAATAATAAAAAAACTTACTAGATAAGAGTAGTTAGTCATAATAAGTTTATTTAGGTAAACTTATGTATGTTTTATATGATTATAATGATATATAATTGTTCACACCCAGCGCTATCGTGGTCTTGATAAAGATTCTACAACATTGTAAGCAGTAGGTAGGTACCTACTTTTGTTTAACAAAGTTAACCAATGATAATAGAAGTAAAAACCTTTTTACTTATAATATCATTGAAGTTAACGATACATAAACTACTTATGGTTTCAAAAAAAAGTACTTCAATAGGTACCTACAATGGATAATAATAATGGATAATTCGGTTTCCCCAAAGAGGTCACTGAACCGTAGTCAGGCTACGGACGTTAGGAAATCTATATCAGGCCCATGAAGGGCCTGGTAAAAGCGTCCTTGAAGCTCCTTGTTCTACCTACCATACCTCCCTGCGGCCATTAGTATCCAGCACTACATGCTTGCGCCAGTTCTCTTTAGCCAAGGAGAGCGGGGTGAATCCTTTGTCCACTGCGACTACATCTCGATGCATCCCCACGTCGATTTGGAAGAAGTACTCCCTGAGTACTCCCCTCCCTCCCCATTGATCTAGTGGTGGCAAGCGTGACTGCTGATCGTGAGGTCCTGGGTTCGATCCTCAGGTCGGGCAAAGTGTTATTGGGTTTTTCCTTGTGGAATTTCTCAGTAGCAGCCCGGGGCTTAGACTTGTGCCCGGTTGATGGCAAAAGGCTCACCCTTATTAGATGGGACTTAAACATAACGGCAGAATGAGGGTGTTACTATACACCTCTGCCTAATCCTTCGGGGAATACAGGCGTGATTTTATGTTATATTATGGCACCTGATGGTAAGCGCAGACAGGACAGATGGAGCACACGAATCAAAGTAAAGAGAGATTCCTCTATACCCCTCTGGCTCTCACATACACACGACGGAACAAAACTGCTGGTCGCCGGAGGAGTTTAATGTGAGGGTGGTAAGTGGTAGCTAGCCAGGTGGATCGTATAGATACCAACTCACCAAGCAATATACACAGCAGTGATAGCCTAGTGGTGTGACCGTCGAACTGCCAAGTCATAGATCTCGAGTTCGAACCCAAGGCACGCACCCCTGACTTTTCGGATTCATGTGCGTATTGCATAATTATCACTTGCTTAAAATCGGCGAAGGAAAACATCGTGAGGAAACATACCTGAAAGATATTTGTCGACGGCATATGAAGCCAAGTCAGAGGCCCATGGGCGGCAGAAAATCTGACACCAGGTTAGTCACTAACCACACGAAAAGAAGAAGAAGACCAACCAATATTTCATTTTTTCCTTATCCATTGTATCCATACTTTAATTAGGGCTATTTACACAGTTTATTATGGGGTAAGTGATGGGCCAGTGACCTTGGCACCGCACGGGTGGCATGGGGGCGCGGCGCAGCGACGGCAACGGCCAGAATGCACCTACGTAGACGAAACTTTAATGGGTATAATTAAAATACCAACATGATCAAATTGTTCAGGTAGGTACTTAATTTGTTAGTGTTTAGGTAACCGTACGATAGCACAGAACTTTTTTTTTTTTCAAGAATTCATAGTACTTATTTGTTTTGCCAATCGACGCTCGGCAGTGAAAACCTAGTAAATCCAATTTTCTTTAAAAGCGTTTTATTTGTTCTTTAGATTGATTAACGCGTAATACAAGTATTAGTTCAACAAACTTTCAATTCAAATATTGCTAAGCCATCTATGACGTACGATGACAAACTTGTATATACATTTGATCGGCCATTTTTTTTCAGGAGACATTTTTTTTTATTTCTTGTAAAAAATTGTATTTTACACATTCGTGGTTTTCACTGCCAACTTTCGCAATTAAGTGTTGGTGTTAGAATATAAAATTCTCCTAAACTTTCAAAACCTTTATCAGAGAACGAAAAAACAAACAATTTTCCTCAAACATACATACATACATAAACTCACGCTTTTTTCCCATGGGGGTAGGCAGAAACTCTAGAACGCCACATGCTACGACCCTTACATACCCCTTTCGCTTCATCCACATTCATACATCTTGTCATACACACACGCCGGTTGAGAGTACTACACACCTGACCTTTGTGAAGAACATCATCAATAACATCGATGTACGAGCATGTCCTCCTAGAACGTCTCTACCAGCGTTTCCATTGACATCCGCCTTATAAATGCTTTTGCTAATCACCGTTCACTCATTCTCTCAACACGACCAAACCACCTAAGCATACTTTAAATTTTTATCACTACAATCATCATCTTTTAAACCGCAACTTTGTCTTATCTCATCATTTCTCAATCTATCATTCAAAGTTACATCGCACATACTTCGCAAGGAACGAAATCTCAAACTTTTTTTTCAATACATCATTTCTATAGAATTACTGTGAAAGATACGTTGATAAAGTTTGATAGGTGGACTTATTGTAAGACACGAATCTGATATTCCTCCAAGTGTGCCAGATGTCAGGATACCATTGTAAATGGAGCCTTTTGGATGTATTTAGAGCCCGATGTTGATGGGTAACCTGGCACTGTTTACGTACATCAATCAATGAAGTCTTTATACGCTTTGCACATTGTAGGAATACATGTAAATTAGCTGTCTGTCTGTACGGGGTATAATAGAAACTATTGCAGGAATGCGGACGCGCGTGCGTGCCAAACGTGAGGCGCCAAATCTACTTGCAAGTTCTGTGGCGCAAGTTATTGTACTCCATTGCTTTCACAGTTTGTAAAACTTGCAGAAATCAACTTGCTGTGACACAGCTCGAAAGTAGTTGCGCAATTTAACCTGCGCAATAAAACTTGCTATTGTATTTTGCTGTTTTGATGTTTATTATTGAAAATGCATAAGTAGGTTAGTGTAATTATATATTAGATCATAATAATTAGAATGCTAGTCTGACACTAGATCTATTTTCGATAATTCCTACAAGATCTCTTTTCAATGAAACGAGTGCCTGAAAGGCGGCCAAGTGCGAGTCGGACTTGCGCACGAAGGGTTCCGTACCATTATCTATAAAACCGGTTAAAAAATCACGTTTGTTGTATCGGAGTCCCCTTAAATATTTATTTTATTATGGTTTTTAGTATTTGTTGTGATAACGGCAACAGAAATACATCATCTGTGATTTCAACTGTCTAACTATCACGGTTCATGAGATACAGACTAGTGACAGACGGACAGACGGATGGACGGACGCACAGTGGTTCGTCCCCATACAAGAGGTTGGACATAGAATCAAAAATTGAAAACTTATTTAATTTAAAGAAAAAAATATATAGTAGCATTTTTCTATTAAAGAACAACAAAAATTGTTACTACGCTTTTTTTAGATTCGATGAAAATTTTATTTTTGTATGGAAACGAACACAAAAATGTCTGTATCTCATGATTACCTCCTTGTTTCGATTTGCGGTTTTCACTACTGTTATTTACTAGTGTCCGACCGAAACAGGATTTTCAGCCGAAACCGAAACCGAACCTTCGGTCTTGGTCCCAGTTTCGGCCGAAACCGAAACCGAAACTTATTTGAATTTTTATAGCATGTATCTATAGTATTTTTACACATATACAAGGTTAGTCGGAAAGGGGGTACTAAGCCGCGGGCCACTTAATGTACCACTGATGATTGTTTTAAAGAAAGTGTTAAAATTTAAAATGAAATGAAAAATTATTCTTATTTTAGTTTTTTCAAAGGATCTTTTTCCCTGATTTAGTTGTGAATTCAGAAAATAGAGTTTCTAATCCGTGACCCCAAATATGACGTAAAATGTAGACACGTCTGATCATAGCTGAGGATAGATAGAATTTAGCGTATTTTTTCTTAAGTCTTTGAACAGCTATTTCTTTGTTATTGTATTACTGATGGAATGGAGGTACATGAAGTATACTTATTACTGAGAATTACTCAAAAATAGCAGTTTTCATCGAATCGCTCCTAAAGTGCTGGTCAAATAAAAAAAGCGTAGTAACAATTTTTGTTGTTCTTTAATAGAGGATTGCAACTTTATATTTTTTTTCTTTAAATTAAATAAGTTTTAAATTTTTGATTCTATGTTCAACCTCTTGTAAGGGGACGATCCACTGTGGGACGGACGGACGGACGGACAGCGGAGTCTTAGTAATAGGATCCCGTTTTACCCTTCGGATACGGAACTCTAAAAATAACATCCAATTTATGCAGGCTTTATTTTCTTATTCGTGTTTAGCTACGTCGTATAATAGATTCTCGTGTATCCTCTCTTTGCTATGGATGGAGACGAACTGACTTTCTTATCCAGTTCTGTTTTTGTTTATAGTGTTGAAATAATTTCTTGGGGCGATTCCAGTTGTTGATTGGTGTGTGGTTAATAAATCATCATCCTGGGTACTTAATTGAATTCACAGTGGCTGCAGAGCCAAATATTTGAGACACTAATCAGTAGCTAAACTGTGTCATAGTGTTGAAAATTAAATAGGTACCCATTTGTTATCTTTACATAGTATAAAACAAAGTTGCTCCCGCTGTCTGTACGCTTAGATCTTTTAAACTACGCAACGGATTTTAATACAATTTTCAGCAATAGATAGAGTGATTCAAGAGGAAGGTTTATATGCCCCACATTAGTACCTACATTACACCCGTGCGAAGCCGGGGTGGGTCGCTAGTATTAAATTATTAGGTGTAATCACACTTCTGAATAATTTAAAGAAAAACTAAAACCTACTATTGACTGCTATCTTTGGTCTAGAGGTCGCAAGCGCGACTACTGAGCATGAGGTCTTGGGAGCGATCCCCACGTCGGGCAGTCTTATTGGGTTTTCCATTAGGAATTTTTCAGTAGCATCTCAGATTCTGAATCTGTGCCCGGTTAATGGCAATAAGCTCGCCCCCTATTACATGGGACTTTGGTGAAACCAGGGTTTGGTGAAACCAGGGTTTGCTAAAACACTTCTGCCGAACCCTTCAGGGTATACGAGGCGTGAAGTTACGTTATGTTAAAAACTACTAGTCGGTAAGTAGTAACCTATTTTACGACAAATTTTTTTTCGTCCCAACCCTCACATCTTCGCGTCACATGTTCCCAATGGCTAATGTACAAAAATAATCAATATTAGGTGAGTGTAGTTGTTTATAATAAACGGCGAGTGATCGCAGCGTCGCGGCGGCGCCGCCGCCGGCGCCGGCTGCGCTGCGAGCGCGGCGGAGCTTTGTGGTGTGGCCACGAGACCGGCGGGAAGTGCAGGCTAATGTACTTTATGACTGTAACTGCCGGATGTAATCTGCCGATTTCTGAGTACAGATATGGAATTCCTGTCTGGTGACAATTACTGGTTAAACAGTTAACTTGAAACGATGTTTAACATTTACCTACCTATACACCCGTAAAGGAAATCATGTAATTCCTTCAAACCTCGTGATGTACTGCTGACATAGATTAAACCAGCACGGGATACTTTTGAACTCAATAAAAAAAATTGCACGTTGTAAGCATTGTGTTCTTAACGTGAGGTATTTTAGCACCACCCAAAATGGCTCACGTTAAGAACACATGTTTACTTCTTGTAATTTTTTTTATTGTGTCTAAACGACCCCGTGCATGGTTAATCTATATACACCCTGTATGAAACTTCGTCTGGTTCACAAAATTATACAAAATTATGAGCAAATAAAAATAATATCAAGCCTGTATTTTTGAAGGGTTTGGCATAGATTTAGGTTGCTGTTGTTGGCTCTCATATCTCTGATACAATATTAACTATCATGGAATATATCCATCCACCTATCCATCGCCATTTGCCAGA
Source organism: Amphipyra berbera (assembly GCA_910594945.2). Taxonomy (NCBI): domain Eukaryota; kingdom Metazoa; phylum Arthropoda; class Insecta; order Lepidoptera; family Noctuidae; genus Amphipyra; species Amphipyra berbera. The sequence continues at coordinate 12,790,702 of OU343128.1, read as the reverse complement.
CATAATTCTAAAACCCAAGCTGCTATTGATACCGACAAATCTAATGCTGCGTCCAGACCTGCCGAATGCGCCGCGAATGCGCCGCTCGCGAGCCCCTTGCGAACTGCGCGCGTGCTGCTCGCATGCAGTTACAGCGTACATTTGGTGCGCCGCTCTAGTGCAACTCCAGCAAGGCTTGAGTGGGGCGCGCGCGGCTCGCGCGCCTCTCGTGCGTACATAGCTTCTTTCGCGTTTGAATTATGAGCCTCAGATGTGAATTTGCTTCCGAAGATGTCGGACCATACGTCTGCCGTTAGCATAATTGCTGCAGCATCGGCTATTTTATTACTGACAAAAACTAAAAGGAAAAACAGAAGACGTTGGTGGCAGGTTCCACGAGCGGCACGCGCGCACCACCTGCGCCGCTCGAGTGCGGCGCGTAGCTTGCGCACGAGCGGCGCGTGGACGGCGCGCGAGTTTCGTACGAACATGAAATGCACGCGCGCAGTTCGCGAGCGGCTCGCGAGCGGCGCATTCGCGGCGCGTTCGTCAGGTCTGGACACACCAGCAAATCCCTATAATTTTGCCCGATTTGGGACATCAATAATGGATCTCACGCTCATTAGCCATGCGCGACTACAGCGTACCTTAATAAACTGGCTTTAAAAGATTTCCAATTTTCCTATTATTTAACTCTTAGCTACCATGTATGTCTGTGGCGTGCCTACTTTTGATAAATTTCTGGAAAGTAGATATTTTTCATTTCTTTTCCTGTGGAAAAAGTTACAGTACAGGCTTCGATCAAATAATTATATCTAATGTAATTGTATTAACTGCCTCGCTGGTCTAGTGGTGGCAAGCGCGACTGCTGGTCGTGAGGTCCTGGGTTCGATCTCCAGGTCGGGCAAATTGTTATTGGGGTTTTCCGTGTGGCATTTCTCAGTAGCAGCCCATAATTTGGATTTGTGCACGGTTAATGGCAATAGTATCGCCCCCTATTATATGAGACTTTATGACGTGACAACGTCTAATAAAACGATGAACGCCAGCAGCATGCACGTAAAAGCGTGACTCTTTGTCACGTTCCGTCTGAGGTGAGCGTGCGAGCGAGAGCGCTGAACAAGCGACATAGAGGCACGATATTTTGTTATGACGTTGTCACGTTAAACTATCGTCCGTAAACCGACTTTACAGACAACCAATTTTTAAACATAACTTCGAAATGAGGGTGTTACTATACACCTCTGCGCAACCCTTCAGGGAACACAGGCGTGATGTTATGTTATGTTTGTGTTGTATTAAAAGAAAATAACAACATCCAAAATAGCATTACACAACACTGAATCCATCCCCCGCTCATTTCATGGCCTCCGCATCGCTGTCCAACAGTTTTTGAATGTTTGCATTGCATAGCATTGTGACACTATTATATAAATTAGGGGAGGACACCGATTTATTGATCCTTTGACAGACGCCAGGGGGTAGGAAGTCATCCCCAAAGGACATCCGCTTCAAACACTCGCGTAGAACGAACGTCATTGCTAAAAATAGTAATGACTTGATTTGATTATGCAGTGGGAACGGCGGTTTCTTTTTGATCTAGTCGCTATGTATGATAAATTAATGTTATTGTATTGATTATAATTATTATTTATGTATTCTGTAGTATCAGTAACGTTGTCTATGAGGTTATTATTAAAATTACAAATAAAAAACAACTGGGCACGTTTAAAATTAAGTTTAAGTAGGTAACTATTGGAGTAAAAACTTGGAAAACTTGGAAATTGTAGACTGCCTTGTTGATCTAGTAGTCGCAAGCGCGACTGCTAAGCATGGGTCCTGAGTTCGATCCCCAGGTCGGGTAAAGTGTTATTGTGATTTTCCATTAGCAATTTCTTAGTAGCAGCCTGGAGTCTGGATTTGTGCCCGGTTAATGGCAATAGGCCCGCCCCCATTACATGGGACTTAAACACAACTGGCGAAACGAGGGTGTACTAAATAACACCTCTGCCGAACCCTTCGGGGAATGTAAGGCGTGATGTTATGTTTGGAGTAAAAAAACTATTTACCTACCAAAGTTTTCATAAAATAAGTCTATCAAACCCAAAGGTGTAGGTACTTATGGGCGTAGCCAGAATTTTGTCCAGCTTGGGGCAGACAGTAAATATTTGTCTATTCAATCAATCTGTAAGTGCTGAATTGGGTAATTTTGTCCCATAACCTTATTTTTAAGGTCCAAATAAGTATAGCGTCGTGCAGCAGTCGGGTTGTTGAGCTCCCTAGAATAAGGTTTGAGCTACGCGATGACTGATGCAGTTGTGCATGACAGGTCAACTCAAACCTGCTATGGCACTTTCCTCAAAAGGCCATTCCAGACGTTGCCCTACATCGTTTCACTCGCATAGTTTTTATACTACAATGTCTGGACTTTAAAAGAGACCTTCATCTCTGAGTTTGTTTCGCCTTTTTTTCTCAGAGCTAGTCAGATAGGAAACGCCGGCGCCATCTAGTCTTAAAAAAAAGTAAAAGTAAAAGTGTCTGTAACAGATTTATTTACAGAAATAAAAATCATTTATCATTTATAGACAGAGTCGGGCATTGGTCTGCCTAATTGGGGTAATTGTTTGTGGACAGGGGTGGCGAGTTGACTGAATCTAGACCATTCACCTATTCTTTTCTGTGCCAGGGTGGGTCAAGCGCCCCAACTGCCCACCCTGAATACGCCTACGCTTACTACAGAAAGTTGTAGGGTTAATACCTGATAATCGTTGTCAATATAGGTAATCTCTTGTACTAGGGAGACGTACCTATAATAGCACAGAATAATAAATAGCGCTCCGTGACTAATGGGTCAAATACCTAGGAAAATGTGCTCCGTGCATGCGAAATGAGCTTTTGTGTTAGGCGAGAAAGTCCCTATTCCACTGTGCATTCGAGCTCTTATTACATTTCGGTTCGGTCACGCGTTAACGTTCAGATCGGTTTCTTTTATGTTCCACTCCGGAGTCGCAGCGGCGCGTAGGCATGTTTTCATATCTAAACAGTGATGTGCTAGTAATTTCAACTCACGAATATCTCTTCAGAAAAACCTTAGCTAGTAAACTATGCATCGTAGGAATCAAAGCCACCCGGCACCCGACCAGCACCGCCTCGCCTTATGAGGTTAGTATTCTTTATATGGACTTCTATGGATTAACGCTCACTACATCAACTCCGTACTGTCACCGGATCGCCTCGCCCGCAAGCTGTCCACGCGCGGACGGCGAGTGGACCACGCGGCGTCCACTCATTAAGCGGTCAAATATTCACCTTCTTTTTTTCTAACATTTCGTGCTTCGGCGTCCACCCGTGGACCACCTGTCGACAACGGGTAGACGCCGAGCGACGAGCCGGTGCTGATCGGGTGCCGGGTGGCTCTAAAGAGCTTTTACCACCTGTAAGCAAATGACAATTTAACAATGGTAGTATTCTTATAAAATAGTTTCTAAAATGATACTTTGTATTGATAATAATTACTGAACGAAACATTTTTACGAATATATTATCTGTGGTCAAGCCCGCTAAAACTAGACAGATTTTGAAAGATTGCTTGTTACGAAGGTTTTTCCAAGTTAGTTTTTATAATTACCAAAACTGTAATAAGGTGATTAAAACCCCATTCCTTAATGAAAATTGCCTAAAGTCATTCCCGACCCAGTACCCTTGTAGAGAGTTTTCACACCGTAACAAGAGCCGGTCGCCATTGGGCAACGAGACTTCTAATACTTCTGACTTTCCATTGAAGTCATTCAGAGCTCCTGGTTTAAAAATTACTGTCGTGAACGGCAGTCAACTCATTGACTGAGAATTTCGTTTTAACCCGTTTCCGCATTGTTAAGTTGAGTCAGATAGTTTTTCTTTTATTTATAACTACGGATATCATTTTATAAACTATTGTATCCTTTTGTCAAACATGGTGTACCTAATTATTATAAATAATAAAAGCTCTAACCGGAAATTAATCATTTAACCTATCCTTGATGAAGTCATTTAATAATGCAAAAAACTGAACGGCTTCTGCATCGTCATTTCCGTTGCAGAAAAATCTATAAAATGTATCTAATAAAATCCAATCTTACATTATTAACTAATCCTCTTCTTATTATATTAATAATATATATTTTAGGCTACTAATCTCTACATAGTATAAAAAAAAGTCGCTCCCGTCGTCTGTACGCTTAGATCTTTTAAACTACGCAACGGTACTACGGATTTTAATGCAGTTTTCAGCAATAGATAGAGTGATTCAAGAGGAAGATTTATATGGCCTACATCAGTATCTACGTTGCACCCGTGCGAAGCCGGGGCGAGTCGCTAAAAAACTAAAACTTAACATAAAAATAGGTAATCTTTTTTTAAATATTTGTCAGTGCTGTGTCCGTTCGTATTTTATCGGTAGACAAATATGTATTAAGACGCTTAAATTTATTTAAAATGAATATGACTATCCAAAAGTTCATCCAGAGAAGTTATTATTAAATAAGACTATCCAAAAGTTCTTCCAGAGAAGTTATTATTAAAGTTTAAATAATTATAATGTACGACTAGTGGCGCCCCCATTTTTCGTACTCTTACCTAGCTGATCGTTAGACTGGAAGCTGACCCCAACATATTTCGGAAAAGGTTAGGAGGAAGATGTGCAGAGCAGTACTTAGATTAACTTTGATAATGGTCTAAATAGAACATGGTATACAAAATACCAATACATATTTTCCACATTTCTTGCCCATAATGTCCAAGAAGGAAGTCAATAGAACGTCCTCTTTCCGTTCGGACGATCACATCACTCAGTCAGTGATGCGTTGACGACGTCCTTCTAATAATAATTCGACGTTTTCCTTATAAGTTATGTTTTCTACGACCATCATATTAATGGAAGTATCGGTAGGTATCTACCTAGTTTCAGTTTGAAAAACAAAATCTTCAACTTTTGCATAAGTAGGTACTGTCCAGTAATTTTCTGCCTTGTTAGTCGTGGTCATACGAGCGACTGCTGAGCATAGGGTCCTGGGTTCGATTCCCAGGTTGGGTAATGTGTTATTAGGTTTTTCCATTAGGAATTTCTCAGTAGCAGCCCAGAGTCTGGATTTCTGCCCGGTTAATGGCAATAGACTCGCCCCCTATTACCTGGGACTTAAACATAACTAGCGAAACGAGGGTGTACTAAAAAAACACCTCTGCCGAACCCTTCGGGGAATACAAGTCGTGATGTTATCTTAGGTATGTCCGGTAATTCCAAAAAATAATTAAAAATAATTTTGTCTTGTAGTCAGTGTTGAGGACTATTATTTTTTGGCAATTTTTAGCACCACATAATAACTTTATAGTTGACTAGCTGTGTCCTCACAGCTCCGCCCATAGCCTATGTTATTACTCAGTGATAATGAGCAAAAGAATTTTTGAAATCTGTCCAGTAGTTTTTAAGTTTATTCGTTACATACAAAAATCGAAAAATACAAATCTTTCCTCTTTATAATATTAAGTATAGACAACAATCTGTCTACTCCATTATTCACTACTGAAAAATAAAGGAAATGAAAATTACTGTAATTTAAATTTAATAGGACATTGCCTACACGAATATCTTTATTAGGTACCTACCTACCTTACTGATGGAACCGAAACAAATAATACTATTCTACTCTATTGAGACCAAATCGTAGCATCAACCCAGCTACTTATTAAATATCAATGAGAGCACATAACCGATCCAAATTATTTTTATTGTCAAGAATCATGCGAATGTGTCAAGACGGCGCCCGAATTTGGCGCCAAAAAGTAGCGTCGGTGCGTCGCGTCGTCGCGAGCACAGGACGTAAACAATTCAGCCTCTGCTAATAATTCTGTTATGTTTTACTATTGATTAATTATTTGGATGTAATGTTGGTGAGTATTATTAGTTGTAGTGTAAATAAATAAAGTTGATGCGTAGTAATAATTGGAGAAAATTACGTTGTAGATTATCTAGGAAGCTTCTTCTTTACATAGTATAAAACAAAGTCGCTCCCGCTGTCTGTCTGTCCCTATGTATGCTTAGATCTTTAAAACTACGCAACGGATTTTGATGCGGTTTTTTTAATAGATAGAGTGATTCAAGAGGAAGGTTTATATTCCCCACATTAGTATCTACATTGCACCCGTGCGAAGCCGGGGCGGGTCGCTAGTTAAACATAATTTATTTAAAAGAACTAGAGAAGTTTTAGATTTTATCATTTTAGCTGTGGTCGTTCATGAGCTGATAGCTATGATGATGGTATCCATGGAGTTTCTTGCTGACTCTCCTCCATAGGACCAACTTTGTAGAAACTAAATACTTGACCTTATGGTGCGTCCGCGCCGCTCGCGAGCCGCTCGCGAACTGCGCGCTAGCGGCGCGCAGAGCTTTGTACGAACATGAAATGCACGCGTGCAGCTCGCGAGCGGCTCGCGAGCGGCGCGCGATCTGCGCGCGAGCGGCGCATTCGCGGCGCGTTCGTCAGGTCTGGACGCACCATTACATACTCGTAACTGCCTGGACGAGCCAATCTATACAGATAAATAAAATTGAAGTGTCTGTTTGTTATGTCAAAATAACAGCTTTTTACTAAATGCATAATATGAAAGTATATTAGTAGGTATGTACTTGTAGCAGAAAAACAATTTTAATTTTTTTTGTTTTCTGTCTTTCCTTTTGTTTCGGCTAATCTCCGAAACGGCTGGACCGATTTTGACGGGACTTTCACTGGCAAATAGCTGATATTATAAGGAGTAACTGAGGCTAAACAAAATATATCCATCCGACTCCTACGCAGATGAAGTCGCAAGCACAGCTAGTTTGAAATAAAAACTGAATTTGATGATGATGAAAAATTTTCCGTTCTACAGAACGTAAGTATTGTTTGAAACTAACTAAAATCTAAGTTTTCTGTGTGTGGAAAAAGAACAAGAACACACTTTCTTCTTTTTGATAGAAAAAGACTTAACAATGAGTAGAAGAACTATTTACAAGTAAAGTGATATACTAAATTAAGGAATTTTTATAACAAGACAGTAAAAAAATTTTTTTTTGGATATTTAGGAACATTTTGTATAACCTCAAAACCGTAATATTTAGCGAAATATATTATGTGCTTTTTTGTTAGGTATTGACCCAAGCTATCACCCCCCGCAGTATGTCGTACTATTTACTGGACACCCTGTATACCTACCTCTTGAGTAGCATCAGCCTAAATATTGCAACAACCTTATTTTATAAGGACGCATCACGTAAATTCTATTTTATTCATCTAAAAATGTTTCACACACCTATTAACTGCTTACCAAAAGATATATTGGTCTACCTACCTTCCCATAGTGATTGATGGCATCGCATCGCGGCTAGGCGTTGGATCGTTCTCATTAGCAAGTCCAATCGCGAATCAAATTCACGGCGGAGCTGTAATACTGAAGCTTACACGATTCAACATTTTAACATTCCAAGTTATTATTCGATTCTTGATTTTACTCTGTTTTCCTGTGGGTAAGGTAAGAGGCTTTTTATGACCAGTAGATGCATGTACATGTTTTGGGGTACAGCGGGACAGGAGCGAAATAAAACATTGATATCAAGTTTTTACAGAGACGCTCACTGTGCTATATTAGTTTACGATGTGTTAGAACCAAAGTCCCTAGCAAAACTTAAGGAGTGGGTCGAGGAACTTCAAGTATACTCCACCAAGAAGAACATAGTCTGCTTAGTTATCGGCAATAAGATTAATAAGCATATAATTTTGGGACCCAGTGCATAATATCAGCAAGCACATTGGGTCACCCGCGCGACGCGACGGCGCAACGAGTATTCCCAAGGAGGGTTGACGTCAGGCAGGCGGCCGGTCATAAAACAATAAGCCAAAACCTCTACCAACATGGATTTATGAAATACATGTTGTGCCGACCCCACCTAGTGTGGGATAAGGGCAGGAAGAAGAAGAATATACTTGTATGATGAAGGAATTTATAAAGCGAATGTCAATGGAAACGCCGGTAGAGGACGCCCTAGAAGGACATACATCGATGTTATTGGTGATGTTCTTCACAAAGGACAGGTGCGTAGTACTCTCAACCGGCGTGCGTGTATGACAAGATGTACGAATGTAGATGAAGCGAAACGAGTATGTAAGGATCGTAGCACGTGGCGTTCTATAGTTTCTGCCTACCCCCATCGAAAAAAGGCGTGAGTTTATGTATGTATATAAATGCTTGTACAATGATGTCATAGACTGACCACTAAGATCATTCGGATCAGAAGTCCACCAGCATCTGAGCATAGTGTTTTGAACTGTGTGGGCTAGAATATAAAATCCCTCACCGTACCCTGGAAATTGACGCGAAACCCAAGATCTATACTGTCCGCCTGGCTAGCTACCACCCTCACGTTAAAATCTTGCACCAAGCAGTTTACTGTGTTCCGTCGTGTGTATGTGAGAGCCGGGGGGTATAGGGGAGTCCCTCTACATCTTTGTTACTTGGATTCGTGAGCTCATCTTAGACCCTGTCTCCGCTTATCATCAGGTGCGACTAGGGACAAACCACCTAGCTAAACCAAGGTTTAAGCCTGGTTTAAGCCTTGGTTTAACCTTTCTTTCTTTTTTTCTAAAGAATTAAAAAAATGTGACTTCGATGTTCAATTATCGAATCGTGCCTTTTGATAAAGTATTCAGACTTAGCCCAAAAATGTGTATAGGTTGATTGATGTCCTTTCTGTCTCAAAAATCCTGCAATACCGTACTATTACGCCGTAAAACACGTCGTATCTCCAACCCAGATCTCTCTTAGAAAATTTAGTCAGTAGGTATCTCCTGAAGGGCGATTACAGTATCTCCTAAACCGTGTACATAGGTGATACATAGGGTACATAGGTGGAGTTACAGCCGATTGATTTACAAGCCATGACTTTTCCCAACCATATCGTAAATCAAACTAACTGAATATCGATGAAATGTTGTGAATAAATCATAAGATGCCCGCGTTTAATATAGAACGATGTTTAATTAATGTGTGAATTATTTTTGGGGTGTCGGGATAAACGAAAAACAAGTAGGAATCAATATCTGTTTTGTTTTTTAGATAACATAAATATAACATCACGCTTTGTATTCCCCGAAGGGTTCGGCAGAGGTGGTATTAGTACACCCTCGATTCGCCAGTTATGGTTACGTCCCATGTATTAAGGGGCGAGCCTATTGCCATTAACCAGGGACAAAATCTGCTTCTGAGAAATTCTTAACACTGCCCGACCTGGGGATCGAACCCAGGACCCCATGCTTAGCAGTCGCGTTTGCGACCACTAGACCAACAAGGCAGTTTTTTTAAAGATCAATGTTGTTATTACCGGCAATTCCGTTTGTGCAAACGTTTGCATAAACCGTTTGCACGTGCAAGAAGTGGAGCCGGGCATTGTAAGTCTTAGGCTTAGTTGCACTAACTATAACCGTAACCATACCAAAATTCCTGTCAAATCAGTACAAATTTGACATAAATGTCGTAAGTTAACAATCATAGTTAGTTGGTGCAACTGAGCCTAACATAATTATATTTTTTTCTCATTCTTGACTTTTACATAGACACCAGTGTCTTCTTCCTCTTAGCCTTTTCCCAATTATCTTGGGGTCAGCTTCCAGTCTAACCAGATGCGGCTGAATACCAGTATTTTACACGGATCGACTGCCATCAGACCTCCGCAACCCAGTAACTGGGCAATGCCGATATCCTAAGCTTAAACCGTTTGTCAAACTTTCGGGCTTCTGACTACCCGTAACGACTGTCATAGGTGTTCGTATGACACCCGGGACCGCCGGCTTAACGTGCTCTCCGAGGCACGGAGGGGTCTCGATGTGTAACAAAAGGTCACCCATCCACCGACTGACCGCGGCAAGCGCAGCTTAACCTCGCAAATCGTACGATCGGCGCGGTTGTTATTTAGCCACGGGCACATAGACACCACTGTCAAAGTGTCTAAATTGACTAGGTACCGTATGTAGGTATCATTGATTTGTTGTTACCTGGTCCTTCAACCATAAAGCTACAAGTACAACGGACATACAGTATAGTTGTTTCATAAAAATAGCGTAGTTTGGCCATCGCTCGCGACATTAAGACGCCCGGCTTCGGACGGGAGTCGCCACTCGCTCCTCCGGTGAATCACTCATAGGTACTTCCTTTTAAAATAACCAAAGGATTTTTCAAAGTCAGATGTTATTATTAATTATGAATTTGTCATGTATGATCCACGAATTAGACAAAGCCTTTAAGAAATTAATTACCTATCACTTGCTTTTATGGTGAAGGAAAAGATCGTGAGGAAACGTGCATATCTGAAAGGGGTCAAAAAAAGTTTCGATGGTGTGTGTAATCTGCTAACCCGGATCAGGCTAGCGTGGCGGACTAAACCTTTCTCATTCAGAGAAGAGACAGCAGTGGGACAGTAAATGGGTGCTTATGTAATCTATACTAATATTATAAAGCTGAAGAGTTTGTTTGTTTGAACGCGCTAATCTCAGGAACTTACTGAATGGAATTGAAAAATTATTTTTGTGTTGGATAGTCCATTTATCGAAGAAGGTTATAGGCTATATAACATTACGCTACGACCAATAGGAGCGGAGCATAAATGAAAAATGTTGCAAAAACGGGAAAAATGTCCACCCGTGCGAAGCCGGGACTGGGCGCTAGTGTTATATACAATGGAGTATACCTAAAATTAGGTAAGAATTACTTGATAAATCAAGTGTTACATAACATCACGCCTTGTATTTCCCAAAGGGTCCGGCAGAGGTGTGTTAGTACACCCTCGTTACGCCAGTTATGTTTAAAGTCCCATGTAATAGCGTAAATCTATACTGGGTGTAAAAATATCCTTAACGAAGCCGAAGTCTACGCATACTGTACATAAAACTAAGTAACATACAGCAAAAATAATTGCTGGGAAACGACTTTTATTTTTTGGTATTAAAAAACAGCTTTTACCTATTTGTAGCGCGCAATGTAAGAGCGCGCGAATCAGACTGTGCCTACATTTCCAAAATGTTGATAATGTTTGTATAGAAGAATGTTTAGTAATAACATTTAAACTTAGTTTTCACGAAAAACTTTCAAAAATATGGTTATTTTGAGCTTCAATATTTCCATAACCAGTTGGTTCCCAGGTATGGCCCAATACCAAAAAAAAATCGTAATGATGGGAAGAATACGTGGCTCTCCACTTCGTTAAGGGTATTTTTACACCCAATATATTAATACGGGAAGCAAAAACTTTGTACCCCTTTTTACGAAAATTACGCGGACGGAGGAGTGTGAAATTTGGCACAGTTCAAGTTTATATGGAGAAGGAGTGCAGAAAGCGAATGTTTTTATATAATACTAGCGACCCGCCCCGGCTTCGCACGGGTGCAATGTAGATACTAATGTGGGGCATATAAACCTTCCTCTTGAATCACTCTATCTATTGCTGAAAACTGCATTAAAATCCGTTGCGTAGTTTAAAAGATCTAAGCGTACAGACAGCGGTAGCGACTTTGTTTTATACTATGTAAAGAAGATACATTAGATTTTTTATATGTTGCCCTACACTAGGATTTCTCCTGTATCGTGGGTGCGCTTACAGACACAAATCTCACATGCAGAAACGCCCAGACTCGGAACAACTATCTGTAGGCCATACAAATATTTGTTCCGTTCGGGAATCGAACACGCGACCCGTAGCGCAGAAGCCAATAGCTCAGCCACTGCACCAAACGTGCAATCAAATTAAATTATAAAAAAAACATTACACGCACTACCATGCGTTTGACACACACACACGTCGTGTGTCGTGGCTTTGACAATATAACCTCTACATTATAACGTTCAAACTTAAAATTTTAATGAATTATGGTCTAATTTCGACCACTGGGCGACCACTATTTCATTATAAAACTATCAAAATTCTTTTGGACAATAACAAAATACAATTAGCTACTGTTTATCATAATAAACACTCGTCTGGCCAACACAAGCGACATCCAGTCGCCAATGCTAATAAGGATATAAAAGTATAACAAATACGTGCATCCTTTGTTCGTTCTCTTTTCCTCATCATACCATCTCGTAAATTCTACTGACCGTGATAACTTACGAACAGCTGAAACGAGCGATTGTAAAATACATACAACAGAAACGTGTAGATGTGAATCTATCATTACAGTTATAGCTAATATCGGTATGTCAGGATTGCGAGCATGGTAAATAAAGTAAATGAAATCAACATAGACTCTCCACCACTGAGAGTACTTATATTTAGGTTAGTAGTGGTTAGTTACAGAAGCTAGTTCACAATATAATTTACACAAGATCAGAAAATAAGGACAAGCTACTCAGATATATAAAAGGTCAGACTTCTTCGGCTGTTCGACATGGAATCCTCTGCTCCGTCGAATGACCAGTGTTTTTATAACTTCGAGTACGTTGATTCATCTTGACGATTACCCTCCTTTGTCAACATTGTCCAGTGTTGCCAGCTACCGATAACACGATTGTAACCCTCCATTTCTAAAAATCTGGTTAACGCAAAAATTAATTAATCAGCTATCAAATTAAATGTCAAGTGGTTATTCATTAGTGTTTTGGTAGACCTGTACATTCGTTGTCATCAGAGTAAATTGATCTTTAGAGAAACCGGGGTTTATGTACAGTAGGCGAATGAAAAGGATATACACCTTATGTTCTATTTTTGCTTGCACAGTGCAAGAAACAAACTATTTTACCGACTACGTATTGCCAACATTATAGAAAAGAAAATATAAGTATTTTTTGACAGTATATTAAAACTGCCTCGTTGGTCTAGTGGTGGCAAGCGCGACTGTTGATCCTGAGGTCTTGGGTTCGATCCCCAGGTCGGGCAAAGTGTTATTGAGTTTTTCAGTGTGGAATTCCTCAGTGGTAGCCCGGACATTGGATTTGTGCCCGGTTGATGGCAATAAGCTCGCCCCCTATTACGTGGGACTTAAAACATAATTGTAAAATGAGGGTGTTACTATACACATCTGCCCAACCCTTCGGGGAATACAGGCGTAATGCTGTGGAAGTTTATTAAACATTTTAATGGTGACATGATGACAGACACTAGTAATAGCAATGTATTTAATCATCGAATTGATTGATGTACCTAATGGTTTTTACAACTAAATTCCTTAAATTAAATCAAAGACATTACATATTATATGGCACTACTACGCGTCATAACGGCAAAAGGCAATTTTGATCTTTGCTATCAAATAATTAAACATTTCCATGCATTGGTCTGTTCCGTTCAACAGTTTGAAAATGGAACACGTTCCCGCGATGTGGGAAAGGAATGAATTTGGAAACTGACGAATCTTGTCATTCGCCTACTGTAGGTACGTACAAGTCCATGTTATTTTTCCCAATTAAGTACGTCTATTATAACGATGGGACTGGAACTGCATCAATATACCAAGGCGTCGGCACGTCGCGGCCAGCAGCCAAAGGTGACCGGCCATTGTTTGTGATCTTTTTAGTTCACGCTGTTTCCAACAGGGGGCTGGGCAGGAGTCCAGGCAAGTTTTGTGGAAGTTGTCTGTCTAGTAGGATTAGGTAATATACGTCTTTAGAGTTAATAAGGTATTTACTGAAAATATTCTGCTTCTATAATGGTTTCATTATAAGATACTTATTGTGTAAGATCATTTAATTTTTATTTATATTTTTCAATGTATTATTTTTCAAGTATGTATTTTTCAAGTATTTTTCAAAGTATTCTGTCAGTGCCTCTGGCGGTAGCAGCCATTTTAGTTTCTAAAATAGTAGATAACTTAGAATAAGGTTTAAACATGTTTTGTTTAGGTTACGAAGGGCTTCTTCTTCTTTTCGTGTGGTTAGTGACTAACCTGGTGTCAGAGTTTATGTCGCCCATGGACCTCTGACTTGGCTTAGCCTGACATGGTGACTGCAATCCCGTAGTTACAAGACATAAAAAGAAATTAGGTTCGTTATAGATTTATGATATTCTGTATGTTTCGCATAAAAATAGTCAAAATATAGCCTATAAACAAAGCTTTTGTGCAGTAGTTTTGAGACATAATATGATCATAAGTACTCTATCAAACTCAATTTTGAGTACAGCTCGCCTTTATACACGTATGGTCGAAGTTGTATTGTTATTTTCTTGTATACAATAAAGAATTAGAATAAGTTTTTTTTTAATTAGACCATTTAATTTAGCAGTCACTTTTAAATGGTCGCGATCCACATTTTTCATTTAGTCCATTATTTCAGTACTTACCTAAATAAATCTTATTCATCGTAGCTATTCCCCAACTGGAAAGAAAGAATTAATGATTTATGGATTGCAGCACAGCAACTACGTTGAGGTCTTCTTGCAGTCTAATTAGATGCTTCTTTCAAAAACACTCATGTACCAACTTCGATCCAAATCTGTACGGCCGTTTATGTGTGATTGGGTAACAAACATCCAAATAATTTCACAAACGTTCACATCATATTAGTGGGATATGTAATACCTAGCATGGGGTCCTGGGTTCGATACCCTGGTCGGGCAAAGTGTTATTGGGTTTTCCATCAGAAATTTCTCAGTAGCGACCTGGAGTCTGGATTTATGCCCGGTTAATGGCAATAGACTCGTCCCCTATTACATGAGACTTAAGGGTGTACTAAAAACACCTCTGCCGAACCCTTCGGGGAATATAAGGCGTGATGTATTACGATAAGACCTAATCTAATATTTAAAACTAACACGAAGTTCCAATCTCTTCTGTGTCCTATTATCTCAATTCATGATGTAAATATGATGTAAACACCATCGTGTTTACTACAAGGCACCACGTGCCCGCCTCTGCGTAATAGTGGCGGCGGTGGGACGCGACGTTGCGCCGCGACTTTGCGACTGCGGGACGTGCGACCGATCGTCGCCGGACAACGGTCTCAGAGGCACCATGGGTTACTGGGCCGTTTTTAAATGTTCCTCATTGCTGTAGGCAGAAGTGCGGGGTGTTTTAATACTTGGAACATGAGCGGTTCGAAGAAGCTGAAAGGAAGTTTTAGTCTTGGTAGAGCTTTGTTCGTTGAGTGTTGTTCCAAAGTATTCTTAACTGTAGGCTTAAGATTAAAAGTGCAGTTACAGTTCTTTAATGGCACGTTAAAAAGCATGCTTATAAGAATGCCCAAAAATCAACCAGCTTGTGATTCAATAGTAAACTCAAAATAAGCACTTCTCGTTTCTAGCACGTAGATAGCATATGCTCGATATAAGCATGCTTTTGTGCTATTAATGAGAATGTGGGTACTTGTAAGCTATACCTAATTACATTATTTTGTACTTACATAAGTTATGGGTTAAATTCTCTTTTGTTCTTTTTATAAAAACGTTGCCCCACACTAGTATTTCTCCTGCTTCTTGGGTGCGTTTACAAACACAAATCTTCACACACATAAATATCCCGACCTGGAACAACTATCTGTAGGCCCTACAAACATTTGTTCCGTGCGGGAATCGAACCCACGACCCGTAGCGCAGAAGCCACTGCACCAAACGTGTCGTCATCTCTGTACGTAACGCGTCTCTGAATTCAATGCGTATTAAAAGTGACATCTTTCAAATTATTTTAGATGCAAAGCATAATTCTTTTAAAAGAAGTAGCCTTGATTATCTTGCTGAAAACTGTTTGAAAAACTAATGTCTTGTCAACAAACGCCAGGGCCATAAAAGAACTTAACTATCCAGCTAAATTAGGTCGACAATTTAAACTATCGCCAACAAACTGTTGTTCGATCAAAATCAGTCAAGATTTTGAGCTCTTAAGTGCTAGAACAAGTAACATATTAATTTCTCGTTGGTAAGTATAAAATAATCTGTCAACCCCAATTCACTCACAGTGTGCGGTTTCAAAACAAGCTATATGAGCGAAGCGGAGCGAGGGTGAGGGGGGAGTAATGTAGTACTTATTGTGTTAGCGGAGCTGAGCTGTGTCTAAATCTTAGACCGATTTGCTCCACTTGCCCCACACTAAGATTTATCCTGTATCGTGGGTGTGTTTACAGTCACAAATCTCAATACACACCGAGATCCAGAACAATTTATCTATAAGCCATCTAAATATTTCTTCCGTGCGGGAATCGAACTTGTGTCTTGAGATGCCTTAAATTTTAACTTATGAACTTCGTGGCTTTCTTCTATTGTTATCATCAACAATAATCTATATCAAAAACATCAATGCATTTTTCTTCTTAAACGTTAATTATGGTTTTAATACATCACTTATGTATCTACTACCCATATTTACATGCATCTAATTACTAAAAATCGATGCTTCAATCCTCTACACCCCTCAACACATAAAGCTTGAAGATAAACAGCCAGGGTGGATCCGTGCAGATCGGCGGCGGCGAAGAGGCGCGTCGGCGCGGCGCGACAGTGCGATGGAGCGACACGACGCCGCCGAGCCGATGGGTGACCTATGGGGAGCAGCAGAAGATAAGAATAGGTGGGCGAAGTGCAACGACGATGAGATCTTAGATTTCATAATTGTATATCGCTGTTTTGCCTTGTTAGACCTTAAACTACGAGAATTGTTTTTCTATAATCTTGTCAGACTTATTTTTGGAATGGCCTAGAATAGCTGTTGGTATGCTCAGCCAGTTTCGATAATACATAGGATTTCTACTTGATAAGAAGAATCATTTTGAAAAATACATACATACCTAAACTCACGCCTTTTTCCCATGAGGGTATGCAGAAACTATAGAACGCCTCATGCTACGACCCTTACATATCCCTTTCGCTTCATCCACATTCATACATCTTGTCATGCACGCGCGCCGATTGAAAGTACTACGCACCTGTCCTTTGTGAAGAACATCACCAATAACATCGATGAGGACGTCCTCTACCGGCGTGTCCATTGACATCCGCCTTATAAATTCCTTTTGTTAATCGCCGTTCACTCATTCATTTTGAAAAATGTCAACGTAACATCAAGGTAGGTAGATTTATGTTAATTAAGTAGGTACAACACAGGTGGGATGCTGGGGTCCTCACCTGAGTTCTCTAAGACACCTAGCAGTGTTCAGTTGACCTAATCTTTACTAATTGTTAGCCGAAAATACATAGGTACATAAAACATAATAAGCCCGTTACTATCCCACTGCTGGGCACGGGCCTCTTCTCAGAATGAGAAGGGTTTAGGCCTTAGTCCACCACGCTGGCCTGGTGCGGGTTGGCAGACTACACAACCATCGAGAACTTTATGGAGCCCTCTCAGGTGTGCAGGTTTCCTCACGATGTTTTCCTTCACCGTTAACGCAAGTGATAATCAAATTCTGATCCGCACATGAATTCGAAAAGTCAGAGGTACGGGCCGGGATTGAATTCAAAACCTCTTGTATTAAAGGCAAGGGTTCGACTGCTAAGCTATCACGGCATAATACATAGAGTACTTTTAATTAACACCGTCCAAAGCTTTTGGCAGCTTGGAATAGAATTCAGCCTCAAAAAACGCTGTACCTGATACTTACTGACATCTCTGCTTACACAAAAAGCTATAAGAATCCCCCATGGCATGATTCGGCGCGGGCCGCGTGTGGCGGCGTGCGGGCGCGTCGGCTTGGCGCGGCGGTGCCGGCTGTGCGCCGCCGCGCCGCCGAGCCGGTCACCTATGCTGTGGGGTTGCCACCGCTGCCCGATATACCGGTCGCCACCTACTGTGTTTAGTGTACCGGTTTTGTCTTGCAAGATTAGAAATCAAAAAGTTATTAAGTTCCACCTAGCTACAAAAAAATACTTTATCGTACACTAGCTGTGTCCTCACGGCTCCGCCCGCGTAGAAGTTTGATTCCAGTAATAAATATAGCCTATGTTACTCAGTGATAATGTAGCTTTCTAACGGCAAAAGGATTTTTGAAATCGGTCCATTACTTTTTAAGTTTATTCGTTACATACAAAAATACAAATCTTTCCTCTTTATAATATTAGTATATAAGTATAGATTCACACAAACATAATTATAAACACTTAGCAAAATTAGCAAAATTAAAATTCGATTTGCTTTTAAAGTATTAATTGAAATTTGAAGATGTTACATACATAGTATGTCTAAACCCATACTATTGTAAAAAAGGTCTTACTTCAAAGTTTTAATCGTTGTTTTACGAGAAAATCGCTTTTGAATTTTGATAAGTGTATACATGTTTGTGCTCGTGACTGTACCTCTTTTCTTGTGTGCAATAAATGTGACTGTAAGAGTACCTACGGTTCGTTTAGGATGGCAATTTCCAGTCCACCATCCCGAGATCCTCTAATTCGTTTGCCAATCATGGTGGTGATTAGGGCAATATGAATATTCCCACATACCTTTGCTGTGTAGCAGATGTTAAGGACCGCTGCATTAAGGAGATCGAGTCTCCAGATGCCCCAAGATTATGAAAATACATTAGATTCTTTAAAATGTCACGAAAGGACCTATTATTTTAATATTTTAACAGCAACTTTTGTTGTATCCATGTTTTCTCTGCTTGGGTATTCCAAATGCTTTCAAAATTAGTAATTTATCATCATCGCTATTTTCGCAATTTTTCAAAGTATACTTGGGACGACTTTTATAATGTGGAGCGACTACTCTATGAGATCCGCAATCCAACTAATAGAAAAGATTGGACAATCAGCAACCAACCATATGACACGGACATACTGAATCGGAATGGTATAAATACGAATTTGGACGTAGAGCTGGCAACACTAAGACCGCTGCCAATCTACAGTTCGTTACTTTATTATTCGTTATTCAAGATGATGCTACATGGACGCAGTCGCCCATGAAACTGATAAATTAGTCTGTTGTTGCGACTTGAGACTTTTTCGGATATTAGTAGCAAGGTGTAAAGAAATAATTCTTTTATTAAATAAGCAGATGGAATTAGTCGCAGCACAATTTGAAAATAAATACTATTTTCATTTGACTGCCTTGTTGGTGTAGTGGTCGCAAGCGTGACTGCTGAGCATGGGGTCCTAGGTTCGATCTCCAGGTCGGGTAAAGTGTTATTGTGTTTTACCATTAGGAATTTCTCAGTAGCAGCCTGGAGTCTGGATTTGTGCCCGGTTAATGGCAATAGGCTCACCCTCTATAACATGGGACAACGAGGGTGTACTAAAACACCTCTGACGAACCCATCGCGGAATGTAATGATGATGTTATGATGTTATATTTTCATATAGTACTTTGGTACTAATTTTTGTATAGGCTTAAATAATGGTAAACTCTTAATATAGTTGTTCTGTGCAATGGCAGTATGTCAGTCAATGTGTGTTTAGTAGTTAAACAGATTTTAGTTAAACCCTAACTTCTGTTAACTCGTATAAGTCTGGTGAACCCTCTAAGCTATCCTCGTAGATCCTGTGTCATCACGGGAGATGGAAAGGAAAGGACAAAATTGCTGTAGCATGAGACCAGGAATAACTAAGACTAGTAACGCCAGGTGGGGGAAGATCTGCAACCAGGTATGTACCGACCTATGTAGGTACTGGTAACTTTAAACTATAATCAATTGATAGGCTGCAATAGGAGGTACTTATGAGGCTTCTATAGTCACGCAAAGAGAACTAAGGGATTGAGAAAACATTGAATTAAAAACAATATCGTGGTGGTAATATCTACCCGTTATTATACTTTAGTAGCGGCCCGTCCCGGCTTCGCACGGGTGGACATTTTTCCCGATTTTGCAACATTTTTCATTTATGCTCCGCTCCTATTAGTCGTAACGTGATGGTATATAGCCTATAACCTTCCTCGATAACTGGACTATCCAACACAAAAATATTTTTTCAATTCCAGCCAGTAGTTCTTGAGATTAGCGCGTTCAAACAAACAAACAAACAAACTCTTCAGCTTTATAATATTAGTATAGATATGAGAGCAGTTTTTAGGAGAGGTTCATGTCTTAGAAGAACGTTAAATGCCGATGTATCACGAAGTTACAAAACTTTTTTAGTAGCAAGTAGACAGTACTGTTGTGAGAATGAGTGAACGGTGAGTAACAAAAGGAATTTATAAGGCGGATGTCAGCGCAAATGATAGAGGACGTCGTTTTTTTTTTTTTCGTTGGAAAATCCTCATGGATGTCCCTCACCCGGTGAAGGCGAAGGGGTCTGCCGGACTCTTACCGGCTAAAAACCAACGGTGCTCCTTCTCCTGACCGTTCGGCCAGGGTCGCGGGATTCGCAAAGCATGCACCGCAACCCCGGCAGGTCCCGGTCCGCCAACCCTCGGTGGACCTCTCCTCCTGAGAAGCGCGCACGGAACACAGCGCGCCGCCTTCTTGGGCCTGTTACTGGTCGGGCGGCGGGTCCCCTAACCCACCGCCCGCAGGCCACACACTAGGGTGGCTGGAAATCGTCGTGTACGCGCGCCCTCCGGCGCCCGGTGCGTCTGGCGCGGGAAGGGAGGAGAGCACACCGCTCCCTCTCCCTCTCCGCTTCCTCCTTAGTCGCCATCACCCCCTCGCAAAAGGAGGCGATGGCTTCCCACGCACTCTCGCTCCCGACCATGGACACAACCACGGCCGGAAGCGAGAGGACGTCCTAGAGAGACATACATCGATGTTATTCATGATGTTCTTCATAAAGGACAGCTAGGTGCGTAGTACTCTCAACCGGCGTGCGTGTATGACAAGATGTATGAATGTGGATGAAGCGAAAGGAGTATGTAAGGATCATAGCATAATGGCGTTCTATAGTTTCTGCCTAACTAACACTACCTACAGATAGTTGTTCCGGGTCTGGATGTTTGTGCATGTGAACGCTACAGGAGCGCTATTTATGCACGATACAGGAGAAATCCTAGTGTAAAAGAAAAAAGAAAGAAGAAGAAAGAAATGGGAAAAAGGCGTTAGTTTATGTATGTAGGTAGACAGCACATTACATTAATACTAAAATGGCTTAGTCTCTAGTCTCCTAATTTAACATCGAACAAACGATAAGAGATCAGCCCAGAGTCAAGAAAAGAATCCGTAAGAATACGGAAAATTCAAAAATCTGTTACAACCTATTTTTTTACATACAATCCCAGTGTTCTCAACTCAGCCTACGTGCTTACTCACTTAAATCGCGGGGCTTACAATCTCATTCAGCTTCATTCACTTGTCCCGATCGTGGGTGCATAAATAGCGTGATTTTCCGCGTTTTCGCGCCATTCCCGCGCCGACCGGCAGCCATGACACGCGTAGCCATATTGGAAAACATACGAATTTGTTCACGACAATACTTAGAAGTTATAATGTAATTAATATATTTTTAATGTTAGTATAATTGTTATATTTGGACTTGTGGAAATTTTATGTGTACGTTAAGGATGATTTTAAGGATATTTGAGACTTTATGAGGTAAGTTTTGGAAAATTATCCTACATAATCGTGAACTGCATTTTTTTATAAACATTTTGAACGTTGGCTTTGCATGCATATTATTATGTTATATTTAGTAAACTATACAATTTAAATGCAATGTTGAAAAAAAGTAAGCAAACAAATAAAAAAATGTAATCTAAGTATGATGTCTTTTTTATTTTTTCCTGTTTTTTGTTATAACTATATATTTACATTTATTTTGCTGTAGTTATGTCATCATTTATTTAAAAAAAAAACTCTTATACATTACCTACGTACTGACGATACGTAGGTATTGTAGTTTTTTTAAATTTCGTTCCGTTGCTTTCCGTCATCGTTGTGTTCATATTAATTTTATTACAGCTTGTATAATAAAAGATGGCGCCAGGAAATATTTAAAATGCAATGTTGATAAATCTCTTAGCTTATGCTAATATTTTCTTTATGTTAGTTTTGGCGCCTTCCCATTTGTAAATTAAATATTCTCAAGTGTGGTAATTGTTGAAAATCTTGTTTTACTAATAAAATGTAAACATGTTTATTACTCTACAGTGTAAAGAACTAAAGATTATTATTTATTGCAATGGTGGTGCCAAGAAAATTATTATAAATAATTTATTTCGCAGTTTGTGCTAACAGAAACGCAAAACGACACTGCTTAAGAACCTATAATTTTCTTTTACTTGCCATTGTTTAAAACTTCTGTCTATGTTTGTTTAGAAGAGAAATGTCTCATTACTTATGTAGTTTGGTACATAGCACCTATTCATAGAAAGGTTACGTTTATTGTAGGTACATTTCTCGTCTAAAAATGAGTGCTGTCACCTACATGGAAAACAACTACCTACCGTAAAATAGAGGCTCTTTCAGAACCACAGAGCTAATTGAATTTCGATTAAGGGAAATGCTTCTTAACCATTACGACCACAGGTGCGATGTAGTTACGATTTCAATGGAACTATATTTATTTACATAACATCAAACACACACCTTCATTTCGCCGTTATGTTTAAGTCCCATGTAAGAGGGGGGCGAGCCTATTGCCATTAACCGAGCACAAGTCCTCCGGGCTGCTACTGAGGAATTCCTAATGGAAAAACCCAATAACACTGCCCGACCTGGGGATCGAACCCAGGACACCATGCTCAGCAGTCACGCTTGCAACCACTTGATCAAGACAGGCGCTATTTTTTCTTTTTAAAAAAACATATTTATATTTTCAGACAGTTTAACAAAACGAATAAGTAATCTCCTATGTTCATGCCAATTAGACCCATGGTTCTTAATATTGCCCCATTTTACCGGTACCTACTTAAAGGCTGTCCCACTAAGCAAGGCACTTAACCATTTTCACACGTTTTCCGAAATTCATGCAGAATTGACCCATCCTATTTTAAAATTACAGCAGTGATAACAGGTGTGACCGTCGTAATGCAAAGTCATAGGCCTCGACTTCAAACCCAAGGCATGCACCTCTGACTTTTCGGATTCATGTGCATATTGTATAATTATCACTTGCTTAAAAACGGTGAAGGAAAACATCGTGCGGAAACCGATGTCTGAGAAATATTTCTAGAGGGCATGTGAAGCCAAGTCAGAGGCCCATGGTTGGCATAAACTCTGACACCAGGTTAGTCACTAACCACACGAAAAGAAAGAAGAAGATTTTAAAATTGAATGATCTAAAGTGTCTCTGCGGGTTGGACTCATGTCTTTGTGAAAGCCAGAAGACCAGGATTTTCCTAACGGGAAGTCCCTAAACAACAAACAGCTAAATTAAAATAAAAACTATTAGGCAGACCTCATTTATTTTACCTACACTAATTAAATAAATTATTATTCAACTAGCGACCCGCCCCGGCTTCGCACGGGTGCAAAGTAGATACTAATGTGGGGCATATAAACCTTCCTCTTGAATCACTCTATCTATTGCTGAAAACTGCTTTCAAATCCGTTGCGTAGTTTAAAAGATCTAAGCGTACAGACAGCGGGAGCGACTTTGTTTTATACTATGTAAAGATATTTACCCCCATCGAACCGTAATTCCCAATTACCATAACTCATCTCTCAAAACATCTCGTCACCTAAAAACCGGCTGTGTGACGTCACGGACCCTGGCCAGAACCAAAACATCACAAGCGCCAGTGACCAGTTCCGTGTACAAATACCAACAAATACGCAATAGCATGTTGACATTTAACTAAATTCGAGTATCCGGAATATTGCGTTTTAAAAACCATATTGTTAAAGTTGTTGAGGTCTCATAACAATGATTTGAACCGTACTCTTCTGGACTCTTCTTCCTACCCTTATCCCACACTAGGTGGGGTCAGCACAATATTTAATTCATAAATCCATGTAGTTAAAGGCTTTGGCTTATTGTTTTATGACCGGCCGCCTGCCTGACATCAACCCTCCTTGTACTCCCCTGGACTAAGGTCATTTATTTGTTCCCTTCGCATTCTAAGACCTATGCCCAGCAATGGGACAATAATAGGCTAATTATGACTGTAGTCTTAAAGAAGTAGGTACCTACATAGAGATGTAAAAAAACAACGTTTAAAACTTCAAGAAGTTCTAAATCAAAATGATAGAATTATATAAAATAACATCACGCCTTATATTCCCCGAAGGGTTCAGCAGAGGTTTTTAAGTCCCATGTAATAGGAGGCGAGCCTATTGCCATTAATAGGGCACAAATTTAGACTCTAGGCTGCTACTGTGAAATTCGTAATGGAAAATCCCAATAACACTTTGCCCGACTTGGTGATGGAACCCAGGACCCCATGCTCAGCAGTCGCGCTTGCGACCACTAGACTAACAATGCGATCGATTTGGTATATTGCATTCTTAAATAAAATAAATAATTTAAAAAATCAAAAACCCGACTGCAAAAAAAACATTAAAAGTAATGCACTAAAAAGACCGAAACAAGATTGAGAATAGAAAACAAAATTAAAATAAACTATAAACGAAGTAAACTCTATGTCGGTTTAACAGACTATATTATAAGCTGAAAGCCTAAGTTAAATACCCGCATTAAAGTTTAGTAGCAGGCGGGACCCAATTGAAAATTATAAACCGAAAGAAAATTTATGGGTTCAGAACCGGTGTAAATCTCATGCGGGAAGTGTAAATCCCATTTACAACAGGAAAAATATTAAGTTAAATTAAACAGAAAAGTGGAGAAAAACAAACAGAAAAATACTCCATTCATCTAAGTACTTATGTCTGGTCGTAAAAAATGACATGACAACTTTTTTCTGTATCATGCGTTACGATTATATAACTTGTATGTCAATCATAAATTTATTTTTGCGCAAACATAAAAATAAACGAATCTTTCCACTTATTAAAATAGCAGTATTAGTAGTGATAGCCTAGTGGTGCGACCGTTGGACTGCCGAGTCATAGTTCTCGAGTTCGAAACCAAGGCACGCACCTCTGACTTTTCGGATTCATGTGTATATTGTATAACTATCACTAGCTTAAAAACGGTGAAGAAAACATCGTGTGGAAACCGGCATGCCTGAGAGATATTTCTCGACAGCATCTGAAGCCAAGTCAGAGGCCCATGGGCGGCAGAAACTCTGACACCAGGTTAGTCACTAACCAGATGAAAAGAAGAAGACTTATTAAAATTATTATTCAGATACTTCATTTTCACATTTCTGTCTTGTAAAAAGCGAGGTAACAATAATAGATTGTTACCTCGCATCGCTGACTGCACAGTGATTACCCATTGATAGAGCCTTAGACCCTATTCATCCCATAACTGACCGTGGGTACCCTATATTTATTACGAAATAGGATGAAACACTTGGATGGCTATTCTGTTCCTCGTGTGACTTCAAGTCTTGTTGGGTCAAGAAAAGTTTGAAGAATGATGAACAACAAAAAATATATAAAATGATAAATGATTTTTATTTCTGTAAATAAATCTGTTACAGACACTTTTAAATACAATGTTTTTTTAAGACTAGATAGCGCCGGCATTTCCTATCTGACTAGCTCTGAGAAGAAAAGTCGAAACAAACTCGGAGATTAAGGTCTCTTTTAAAGTCTAGGCATTGTGTTATAAAAATGGGTCAAGCCTGAGGTTGCAACCAACCTACAACAAAAAGGATGTCTTCATAAACTTGACCCAGTTGATCTACTATATTGTGAAAAGGCAGCATTACAAGTTATACAATTGTTTTACTAGGAGTCACAGTAGTGAGTAAACTAACAACCCATTACACCACGCCACTTACTTTCTACATATTTACTTTTTCTACGAGCTAGGAGCATAGACAAATAGCACCATCTACCGGAAAATACAGACATAACTTGCAAAGATAGAGTTCCAACTTTCGAAGCATTCACCTCAAATTGTCTTCCACCTTGCTAAACTTCTCTGCGCAGCTCATTATTGAAAACATCACGACTTTTTAAAGGTAGGCAGTTTTAGGTTTGCACCAGACATGATGTGAACGTCGATTTGGATTACTCAGAGACACCTAAAACATGAAAACAACCTCTTAAATATGTAGTACATGGCAATAGGATGATTAACTACATGTCTCTCGTCCCTGCACACTGCAATTTGACGAGTTTTTACCTACCATTGCGTGATTTGCTTACTTCATTAAAGATCATATCGTCATCATCATCATCATCATCATCAGCCTATAGTCCTTGCCCGATTATTTTGAGGCGAGCTTTTGGTGTTAAAGCTGAATGTTAAAATCTTGCAGGAAGCGACTGCCATCTAACCTTTACAACTCGATGGATGGGGGATACCTTTAATTTTAATGGTTAGACCAATTGTCAGTCATTTCAGTCAACTGACTTATGACTGCCCGTAATAATTGTCATAGATATTCGTATTTCAGCTGGGATTTACTGCGATTGTTTAATTTTTCTCCTAGCACGGACAGGTTTTAATGTGTTTTCATTTTGAACATAACATCACGTCTGTATTTCCCGAAGGGTAAGGCAGAGGTGTATACTAACACCCGCATTTCGTCGTTATGTTTAAGTCTCATGTAATAGGGGGCGAGCCTATTGCCATCAACTGGACACTAATCCAAACACCGGGCTGCTATTGAGTAATTTCACACGGAAAAACCCAATAACGCTTTGCCCGACTAGACCAAAGAGGCAGTTTTCATTTTTATTTTTTGTTGATTATTATTTGGTAGTATCAACAGCCAAGCCTATCGCAATCCATGCTAAACATAGGCCACTGCTAATTAATTGGGTGAAGTTCCTCTAGTCACCACACCCTCGACAAGCGGGTTCTTGCTCGCAAAAGAAACCCTCTTGAACCAGACTCACTGCTACCTATTTATTCTGGCAATTCGAATGGCCCTACCATCTGTGAATCGTCAGAGCCTCGTCAATCAGTACCGGAGTGCTGGGTGTGTAAAGATTGACATTTAAGGGAACTGGATAATATGCGCGTCCCGTTTACATGTGCACGTTCATCATAGGTAGACTATAAACGGCAGCTGAAGCTTTGAGGAAGCTGCATGTTGTGAGCCATACTTAAATCTATCTCTGCCTATCTCATAATTGCCACAGCGTGAAGGTGAGCGGCGCCGCGGCACGCTGCTAGTTATCTTGTACGTTTATTTTGTTGATGTGTCTTTTAGCTCTGCGCATTCCGAACCATGAGCGGACATAGATTAAGTAAATGATGTAGACGGCGAAGTGTTTGAGAAGCGGGAATTAATTTTATTAGAGTGTAGAGTTTTGGGTCTAGATGAGATTTTGTAGGCGCTTGACAATGCATTTAACACAGGATTTTGCACAGGACTTTCCAGCTGGCTTTAAAAATTTTCGTATTTATATTTGCTTTAGGTGGATGATCTTATAGCAGTCAACTATAAAATGAATTATTATGAATTTATGACGAGCATAAGTGACGTCATAAACTCAAGCCCAAATCATATCCACATATCTGGGGTATATCAGTGTGCTCAGCTTGTGTACTTTGTTTCATAATAGGAGGAATTGTTTATGGATAAAAAAGTAAAGGTAATATTTTTGTTGAAAAATAATGGTCCTAGACGTTCTCCTTGTGGCATTCCTGAGGTAGTGTATGAAAGTTGCAAGTGAGAAATATCGTCTGGTAGAGTCCAATTGACTTCTATTTTAGTAAAACTTTCTAGTAAGACTGAATGCAGTGGACTACGAATCTATGAATAGATAACCTGTGACGTGAGCCTCGCTTTAAGAGTGGTTAACATTATCAAACGCTTTTCCAAAATCTATTTCGAGATACATTGATTTAAACTGCTCTATGCACACTGTTATTCAATTAGGGTGTTAGAATTGTATGAGATCAGGCGAAAATATTATTTTCGCAACCTCACAGAGGGTTACTCTCGCTATCCATTAACCTCACATTCCGCGTCGCATCTACACGGTCGGCTAGGCGCTTGTCTGTGTTCGGTGGCGCCGCACGCACACAAGCGCGCGCACCTGACGCCGCCGGTGGCGCCAGCCGCGCGCCCCCGCCCCCGCGTCCCGCACACCCGCGGTAGACAGACGTTAGTAACCGATTGCCCAGTTTATGGGAGAATTTGGTTCATGTAGAGGAAAGTGAGGAGATCTTAAATGTGATTTTGATGTTGTTTTTGATGAGTGTACGATGGATGGATTGATAATTTTTACTTGTTTTCATATTGTTTAAGTTTGCCAATTTTTTATTTAGTTTTATAAAAATAAATTTAAATGAACATCTTTAATTTATTGAATTTTCTGTTTGATTAGTATAGGTAGATGATGTTATTGTTTTACATTTTCGTCAGGATAGTTACAAGATTATACAGTTTAATTTTTGTGTATGATAATTGATAAGATATCAAATAAGTACTATAGGATTAGGAACCTTATCTATATGGATACTATGAACTTTAATATTTTTGTAACTGTTAAAGAAATATTTAAATATAAGGAAGAAAACACCTGGAGAAGTGTAGATCTGGAAAGAGGAGGACCGAGTTTTATGTTGCAATTTGGGAATATGTCTGTTCGCCGTTGGCCTTTGTCTAGCAGTGGACTGTTATAGGCCAATGATGACGATGAAAATGAGTTAAACGGTCATCAATATTATAACAAAATTCGTTTTAAATTTTCAAAAATAAATAAACTGGGTACTAGAGCTGGGGTAAAATGTATTCAGGTGTTGCACACCAAGCCGCGTCACTGCACTAGCCGGCGGAACGTTGTGTCCGTCAGTCGAGTGCCCGCACGCGGCGAGCGATGACGTGCCGCCAGCGTGAGTGTGTCGCGTGGCGCGAACGGCCGCGCGACTTGTGACCCCGTCGTCGGCATGTGATGTTCCGGAGACGCGCGCTGCGGCGGCGGCTGGTGGCGGCCGGCGCGCCTTCCTTGCCGGACGACCAGCTGCGGCGGCTCGCGAGGGCGTTGGACGCGGGCGCCGCCGGCGGGGAGTGCGTGCCGGCCGGTCACGCCGCCTCACAACTCCGGCTCGCAGTCACCCGCGCCTTCAGGTTCCCCGACCTAAGAGACTCCAGCGAACTCCGCCGCTTGCCCCTCTGCGCTGACCAGCAGTGCTGCAACCCGTACCACTGGAGTCGCCTCTGCAAGCCCGGTATGTGTGATGTGATCAGGACGTTGACCCGCGCAACAAGTGCATGAAGTAAACATCGATGTCGTACGAATCTCGGGCTCAGTGTTCCGATGCCGTGTTTTGAACGTGTTCGCTCGTACAGTTTATGTGAATGGATGATCACACGAATGAATGGTCGCCGCCGATTGTGATTTGAATCAAGAACGTCGCTGGGGACGAGTTTGTTGGATGTTTTCGGCCATCGAAACGTTTCTAATTCGACCTAACCTCTTCTAACCTAACATAACCTAGATTGCATTGCATTAATTCTAGTTGAAGTGTCTTAACTTATTCATGAAGTGTTCTGGAACATGTTAAAACATTTATGGATGTGAATCCTAGTTCCTGTAGCTCCAGTTTTCTTAAATTTCGTGTGCTACTTGCGTATGTAGATTTGTTCACGCGGGTTGCACCTATTTATCAGTGCGATTCGTTATCACTGTATTATCGCTACTGTTTGTTTCTGTATCTATAGTTACGTTGCCAGTGACGTCAGGCTGCTCCGGTCACATACTCCACCGGCATTTGACACAAGTACGATATATAACACCATCCCTACATTAGATTGTTAGTGTAAACATTAGACTTCGGCGATCTATTTATAGCTGTGACATCAGCGGTAGTTTCTTGGATTTGTTGTATGAAATTTCAAAGGTCAACACTTTCCTTCGACGTTATAGCGTTTAGCAGACGTTTTCTGTTATACTAATTGTTAGCGACTACACTGCGTGTATTCGTAATTTTAATAGACTGTCTAATTTTGCTTGCACTCTGGCCGTTATGCGTTGAAAAGTAAAAGTGCTCCAACAGTATTATACTTACCAGTAATTAAGATTCCCTCAAGCGTCAGTTGCGTAGTCGGGGTGTGTAAAAAGCGGCTCGCCTAATCTGCCGTGGCGAGGGTCACCCGTTCGCGATAACTAGACAAGGTCGAGTCGCCGGCGCCGGCGTGCCGCGACGCTCGGCGCGCGCAGCCCGTTAACTTTTTAATTCGTCAGGCAATGGCGCTACCGCCGTCAGCCTTTGTTAGGTAAATAGCTACATTCCGCCGCCCGGCGCTTCCTGAGGTCGACCAAATGACCCTTACATGATATCATCGCAGATTGGGCGTGATCATATTTTCGGCCCGTTCCTACACCGAGACTGACAATCACTTCTGTGATGTCACTTTAGTTATAATTTATGTAAATTTTCTTTTACCTAATCGCGTCTTAATTTAGATGTGACTAAAACTTGTTTTTGGCGCTTCTCTTATCTTTTATAATTATTTGTGATTTTTCAATCTTTCGGAATATCGATTTAGTCTTAATTTTTCTTGTTCTCTGGAGAATTCAAAATAGCACTCATTCAAATGTTAAAATATTAACCAGAATTAAAATCCTAACTTGATGATTATCGTGATATAGCTAGAAATTAGTAATTTGGATTGGAATCACTTGATTCTTAATTGTAGCAGCCATAATCACTTGAGGCTCATAAGTATTAGTTGATAAATCTTCAAACCGTCTGCACTTGTCAGTGAGTCAAACTCAGAACTTCAAAATTGCCATGAGTACAAAATACTATAAAGTATCTTTGCCTTAACATTTAAAAACCAAATTCCATCCTAAAACATCTAAAATTCACATATCATCTCCATATTCCATAGGTATTCAACCCACAAAATTTCTCAAAAACATCAAAATAAAAATACTCCATAGCGGGCAAGTGAAGTAACAGAGATTCACTCATGTTTCCAAACTAATGAATGACCATGACCACGCGCAAGTCGCGTCGCCTACTTAAGATCGACGCCCACTTTATACTTCTCACTACTCGTGGGTGTGCTGACAATGCCTGTTAGCATATTAATTAAGAAGAAAGCCAAGTAAAAATATGAATATTTATGTTTCCTTATGAGGAAAGGCCTGGCTGGGAGCTTATATGACCCTTTGTTGGTATAGCAGATGTATTTGATAGCAAGGAGTGTAATTCGAAATATTATATTCAATTTTCCTGTGTTACGTTAATGTTCTGCACTTCTGCAACTGTCTTTTCTACATCGTTTGGGCGCTCAGTTTCTATTGCTGCAACTTTCAAAACTCCTAAACGACGTCAAGTACTAAGAACTGCAGTATTTGTGTGATTGAAACGCAATATTTGTCCTACAAAATTTTCGTGTTAAAAATCGTGGCAAATTCATTAAAATCTTGAGTGTTGACTAAGTAATGTACCTGAGGTTACATCAAAAACATGACTAACACGATATCTGAGCGTCTAGTCCTTTGCCCGTTCACTTTCGCTACGGAATCGCCATAAATGGACTTCAAATTGGTCAAATCAGTTTCGCAGAGGCATTACAGGTTGCGTAATTTAATAAGTTATTCCATTACACAAGCCTGACATCGTACTTTACTTTATCCTTGATTTCTGGATCATTAAAGGTCTGTAAGTAGTCCGGAAATAACAATTCAATCCAATTGAAATGAAATAAACTGAAAAGCGTTCCCCCAGAAGTTGTTTTAAACTCTTAGAAAGTAAACAAAATAATTTAGAAACTAAACATTGTTGTTTCCAATATCACTAACATTAAACAAACACGCAAAATTGTGTTAGTATGAAAATCGTTCGGTTGCATTCCTAATTTCGGCTTCGTTTGTTTTCATTTCTTGTGGTGAACTAATGAAGAGATGATCATCAGTGGAGCTTTGTAACGCCACCTGGCTCCATAAGGTCGTTCCCGCAGACGGCACGAATGCAGGTGAACTTTTTACTGTCTTTTGTCGCGACGAGTTCGCGACGCCAGTGTTTTTGTCAACTTTCCTGTCTTGTTCCCACACCGTACACACTAAATATAGTCGCCATTATTCGTCGTACATTTGATTTGTGTGCACATTGCCAACCGAGACGCAACAATCAACAGTTCCCGTCTGTGTTTTGGTCTGTTTCTAATTCCATTCTACTTCTAATTAACACTTTTTCGGTCCAAGCAAACATTTGATTAACATTCTCAACGTAATTTTGTACTGAACCTCTTTTATAAACTCCAGTAATACGGGTAATGATTTCGGTTTTACGACCTCGCGGATCGTAATATAGCTCATCGTAAATTTAATCATCGATATGTTTATTGTCGTACACCTGCTTCGTTTGATTCATCACTTTTTTGGTCTGTCCGTCGGGTCGTGTTTTTTTGGACGAACAGGACATCCTTGTCCATTCTAGATTGCTAACATCCAATTTATTCACGCAGATCAATCGCATAGCAAGTTGGGGCGCGTGGTCGCCAATCACCAACAATCAAGCCGCGCGGGCCTCTATTTGTGAATGTTTTTAAGCGAGCCGGCACTTTTCGAACGCTTGCTGGTGGGACGAGGGGGGGTTCTTATCTTATCGAGCGCAGGCGTCGACGCGACGCCGCCGACTCACAGGATCAAAGATTGCCACGAATTCGCGGCCGCTTCGGCACGTTCGCCGTGACTATCCACCGGTCTGTCATCTCATGCCCATTACGGAAATCAGTCACCCACATCCGGCAATTAAACCCACATCCACGACGGACAAACATTAACGGAGAATTCTAACTACCATTTACAAGTAATTTGGTGCCCACACGCCATTTCACCGTGCCATTACAAGTGGGGTCCAAAATTTAATGATGTCGTCTAGATAGCAGTATGAGAATCCATCTGTTGATGTTAGCGACGCGTCGGAGGCGGCGGCGGCATGGCCGATATTTATTTAGCCATAATTGCTTGTCGGCTGACTGGCGCCGGCGCCGTGTCGCGCCGCGCAGGCGGGCGCAGGAGGGGGGGGCGGGGCGCGCCTGCGCCGGCGCAGGTACGCCCGCCGCACTGCGTAAGCTCAACTCGATTTTCGTGATCGGTTTTTTTCTCGTTTTATTGTAGTCTGGTCATGTTTTTGGGTTGCTTTGTTGAATTTGTGAATGGTTCTCTTATTATGCCCGCCCGAGAATAGGCTTGCATTAAAAGAAGTCGTTTACAGCTAACGTTTTTGTGGCCGCTTATCGATGGTTGTTTATTCGGTAGTACAATAATACGACGAAGCTTTTAGTAGTGAAGTGAGTGGCGTTCATGTTTAACGTTTTTCAGATAAACGATTGGCAAACGTAATTAATCTCAGCCGAGTTTACTTTCCGATTTGATATTATCGACTTAAGTACGTGGTCGCAGACTGTGTCACAAAATAGCCCATTGACTGGCGGCACCTGTGACAGAACCGGTCGCTCCCGACGGCGGCTCTTGCGAAACTGGAAAAATTGTCGTCTTTTATTACCTACACGTACCGAAGTGAGCTGACGTGTTGCCGATCGCTCATTTCACTGCTTGTTAGGAGGTCTTTTGACCAATTCACAAGTTTCAGTGTTGATTTTTTATTTACTTGTTCGCTCACATAATGTTTTACATTCTTCAGTAACAACGTATAATGTCTCACATAATTTCATTGCTTTGAAAACTTGTATGTCATAAAATTATTTCGACAAATTGATATTCTGAACAAATTATAAACTTGCAAGCGTAATTTAGGAAGGAATGTTGCCATTTAAGTTACGTTGATTTCAACATGTCGTTACCTTTAAAGACTAAATTTCATCCATGAATCAGTTCCTAGGCGGCCGAAGACTAGATTGAAGATAATTTTAAAATAGTTGGTGATAGTCACTTGAGTCACACTAATAAATTTTTTCGTAATGTTACAAGTATTTCGTCGGCACGGCAGGTTATCGCTTAGGAGAGGCCTTTTTGGGGATTAGATGAACCGTTACCAATTGAGTATAATATATTGAAATCAAATTATTCTTAAATAATGCTTATTAAGTGTCCATATTTTTTGTCCAAATATCTGTTTGATGTTCCGAAAACTTTCGGATTAAAATTGGGAATTGGATCACGACTGTCATCCATAATATTTTGATCTTACCCTTAGTAAGTTACAAATCACTAACAAATACAAACAAAGTCTAGCTGAAGAATTTAAAGAAACATTAGTATCCCATGAACCTGGTGATTATGAAACAGCACGAACCTTGGAAGTTCTCTCACGTTACCATTTCAATGAATGCCTGCTTAACTTTACGTTTTATGTTTCACTAATGAGCGTTAATTATATCATCAGAAGTGCCGGTGCTTTAATATGTAAACTAACTAAGATGATGGCTATAGCTCCGATCGCTATAATTGGGTATAATTTGTTTTTGGACCAATCAGAGCCCTTTGAACTTTTGAGTTTCCTATCAATATTTTATTTTGTTTTAAGTGTCACATTACACCATGTTTGTTTTAGTTGACAAGTGATATCAATTTATGTCTAATTGGAACTCCTGTAAAAATATTTTTGGATTGTTAATGATATTCATTTCATTGTAACTTAAAGTGACTTTGCTATAAATCAATATTTATTAGTCCAATCTTAATAGTTTGGATAATTAATTCTTGTTTAGGAAAACCACACTCACATCATTGTTAATTTTAGCATTTCCTACGTCAAATCAAGCTTTAGCTGTGGCCACTTCAATTCCAACTTGTCAATTCAAGTTTGATCATTGACGTCAATGGTATTTAGAATCTAGATTTATGACTATTAGAATCTAATTTTTATTTTCATGTATTTCCCTAAGTTATTTATCATTCGCCTGTATCTAGGTACTGTGATTATTAAGCTTTGCACGTGCTCATTCTACAGTTGGCTGTACCTGCATTTAATTTTACCGATCAATCAACACCCGACTATTTGCATCATATAAATTCACCTCGTATTGTTTGTACGTCATTGCCTTCCGGTCCTGCCTAGTGCCGACAAGCAAGGTTCACGATGACATCTTACGTCAATCGACTACAACGCCATCTAGTTTTAATATTTTTAACTAGTTAATGAATTGTCGAAGATTCTTATTTAACTTTGTTTAATCAGGACCATTGTTTTTAAATTAAGCAAGCAATTAATTAAGCAATTTGAATTTCAAAACCATTGTCCTTGCTTAATAATTATTTGTCAGTGATTTTACAATGCCACTTATTCTCAAGGACTCAATAAAATATCCAAAACATGACAATAACAAATAGGAACAATAACAAGATTTACTGGGCAGGATTAGTCATCAAAATTCTAACACAACTCAAATGTTCTCCTAATTTCAAGATGTTAGTGCAAAAATGTATCTCCTAAGGCCTCCTAAGCATGGTTTATATTACAATAACCAGAAAAACCTTGATGAATAACCAGTGGTATCTAGGGTTTATCCTAGCGTCCGCGTGGGAGCTGCCGACGTGCGGCCGCCCGGCGCCGTCGGAGGCGCCATCCGACTTGTTATAATTCGGGCGGGCTATTTTCGTCGATTCACACGCGCGCGCGCCACGTTCCGTGCGTATAACCGACGTTTTTTTTGAATTTTAGACTTTTGTTGCTAGGTTAGGACCCTAAATTTTTGGGCACTCTATATTTACTCAAAATCAATCAAAATAATGCTTGGTTCATTAAAAATCCTTGCAAATTCATGCTTCCTGTTAAAAGAATTCATTTTACTCACAAATTGATTTACTACGGCTTTTGTCAATTTTTGTTGATGTTAGCTTGGCCCATTTGGCAATGATTTACGTCCTAATTATTATTGCTTGTTCCAAAAATATCTGTAAGTTCCTAGTTGATTATTTTTGCGTAATAATAATCTTAAATCATATTAGTGTTATGAGAACTCTCAATAGAGCTGGTGTTCACAATGATGTTTCCCGGGAATGTTCACGCGCGTGGCTTCGTCCTTGAGACGGCTACGTGATGGTGCGCCGTGACGCGTTTCCACAGTTTTCTGGCAGATTTATGGAGTATTAAAGTGGATTTATTGATTGTTTATTGTTTTCGATTTAGATTTCTCAAGTAATAGACTAGGATTTGTAATCCCAGACTGTTTATCAATGTAAACATTGTTTATTTTTCTATGATAGACGTTTTTACATGAAAATAGTAATATAAACGATGATTGGAAATTGAACCGGAAATGCGTAGTGCATCTCAAGGCTATAGGCACTTAAAGCTCACATAATTCTATCCGTGATCATAAATCCGAAAACAAAACAAGTGAGATGGTATATTAGATGTTTAAAACAAAATTATAAAAGTTTGAAAGAGAAAAACAAATAGATGTAATTATTTTAGCAATGACATGCGGTGGTGAGCCAAACGGCACGTCAGTGGTACGACGACCGACGTCATTTGATACGCAATGTGATGTAGAAAATATTCAGTCAACAATATGGGCGTACTCTCTGCTCAGGGGACATTGTCACACACCTTTCTATCGCTCGTATGTTGGCAAAGTGTACTGATTTTTATTCGTTTAATAAGTTTCTTTCATACAAAAGCCACAGCTCAGTTTCTTTTTTTCTAGAAGTTTGAACATTAGTAAAATGTTCCACTAAATAAATCTTTGCCTCATAAAATACTGGTACACGAATTTTTTTTATTTTAATATCAGTAATGACACCTTTAACACAGAAGTCTAGTAATCTCAAGATTTATAATTTTCAAATGTATATAATTTTAATATAGGAAGCTTTTAGCTACCATTTCAAGGTAAAACATTGTTCCAAGCCTTTTTCACTTACATTTTCCTGCTTTTATCAACTTTATTCCTGTAAAACTTCAATCAGCATAATGTTCCGGTAGAAGCTAGTTTCTTTATAAAGTTACAAGTGATTACGAAGAACTTCATTGAGACTTCTCACGACTGAGATAACTATTATAAGATGTGTTAAACGAAGGAAATGATCGTTTAGCATATAAATGTTGTGATGGTATAGTTAGCTTTAATATAGGCCATGCATATGAGATTGGTTAAAGAACTTGCGATTTGAAACTGTTGGAATGAATCAAGGAAGATTAGAGAATAAAAATACTAGAAGTTTCATCAGATGATTGATCAAAGTTGCGAAGAGGAATAAAATTAGAGATAAACAACTTGATAGATCAGGATCAGAATTGACTCGAGAGTGAAAACGATAGAAAATCCGATTGATTTATAATTGAAAGAGAAAAACAAATCTAAATAGAAAAGTGATGTTATCGCTAAGTAACGAATTTACTGGAAAGCCAAATACAAAAATTTATACAATTATTTCACAGTCACATAACCAAAAAACCATTCTCCTAAAACATATGTAGAAATTTCTTGAATTCCGTAATATAACAAAGTCAATAATTTTCTAAACATAACTATGAATCAGTGCATATTTACAATTTGGTAGAGCGGTGCGCCGGCGCCGCGTTGGCAGCCCATCTACGCTACTCGATTGTACAACACTTATAAATCGTTCCACTCTATTTCTATACCCGTTTCTGATTTATTTGGTTGCACAGTTTTTGCTTTTATGGAAGCTTTGATTAATATGAAATCAGAAATACTAGTGGTTTTGGAATTGTTTGAACAAATGTCTAATTTATTTTCGACTGTTTCAGTAGTGTTTAGAATTTTAGTTGAAGGTAATTTTCATAGAGTAACAGGACCAAATACTGTTGCAGCAATTTAGATTACCTAGATTGATTTTATGACTAGACTAAAGTGTAGAAATAAACATCACTTCACATTGCTGTCCAACCAACATAAAGTTGTAAGCCATTGCAATAAACCAAGAAAACAGGCTTATCAATAACTGTACCATTTAATAGGCTAACTGTCCTGCACTGATCAAAGCAATTGAATAAATTTTTTTGATATTTATTATCGCCTCTATACTGGTTGCAGAATATACTATCAATAGAGTAATAGACGCCGAGGGAGCCGGCTAAGCTGACCGGTTCGCCAGTTACATAGTAATCGAAGGACAAACTGACAACCTACGGTATTTATTGCTATAGATTGAATGTTTAGATTAATTACACATGCTGGGCCTCCATACGCGCCTACCGTAATACTTATCTACCTCATCAGACGGCATTCCATCATGCGTACATCAAAATTAAACCCTATCTAAATTTGTACAGGATCCATTCTTCATTGACGGATCCCTTCAATAATTGAAACACGATATACCACCGCGTCACACTGAAATCTAAACCCTCGCTCCTCGACATTCGATACAAATCAATTTGCACTCGTTGCAAGTTTAAGCTTTGAAGCAAATGAACTAATGATTTCTAATTAAAGCTGTTAGGAAACTGCACTCTATATTGGTCACGACAGAGTCTTTTTTCCATTCATTATTTATGGTGTTTATGACGTAACAGTTGTAAAAGTAATTTCAGTCACGCCACTCTCTATATATTTATATGTGATAGTTTGTTGATGCAAAAAGGTGAGATATCACTGGCGTCGGTGATTTAAATATCAGTTTTATCGCGACAGATTAGAGTTTGTTTTGGCTGTTCGTTAGGGGCAAGGTTGTTGTCGCGCGCACTCGTATGGACATAAAGTTCAACAACGATATTATTTATATCTGCTAGATGCTACGCTAGGCGTTTAGGGTCATTTACTCTTGCATTGCTTACTCTTTTTTTCAGCTGCAATGTGTTCGGGAGTGCGTCGAAAACAAGTGACTCACACAATCATATTCATAACACTGAAAGCTATTGAGTCTTTTATCTTATTTGAAATGCTGTCGACGAACGTTTCGAATCTATGTAGCTGTCAACAAAATCGTACCGTTCTGATATAATAAAATGAATTTAAGCGCAGTTAACGATTGTACCACGTAATAAAAAGCTAATAAAATTCTCACATGATTTATGTGGCATCTTCCAAAATTCCGAGTTTTATCATCCATTCGATATGCAGGTGCATGCACTGACGATTGTTTTGAAATTTCTTGTGCAAACGCCGTTAAACACTTCTCGGAATGGCGCGCACACTATACATCACAAAATCATATTGAATTCAGTGATAATAATGGTCGTATAATTTGTATTCAAAATGTCTAGCGGCATCGATTCAGTCGAAAAACAATGTTGACACGTCCACCGCAGCCTGGCGCCGAATTGTAAATGACAATTGCACAATTCACATTCAGAATTCGAAAATACTAATGGCGTTCGAAATTCTAAATGACCAATAGCGCGTGCCTGTTCGCTCGTAAATGGAATAGATCGCGCTCCGGATTCAAACGACATTATTTAACGTTACTTTGGCGTCTGTATTCTTTTCCTGGTTGTTTCTCGAAGCCTACTTATTGAAATTAGTAAATTATTCTATGTCGTCAAAGTCCCCTCACAAAGTTTTGATGCGGCATCGTAATTTTGAGTCGAAACTATTTTGATTGTAGAAAATTACATATTTGTAACAAATGACAGCGGCGTTTGATCAAAAAGGGCATATAAAACTGTCGTTATGAGGTCAAAATATAGGTTAGTCATTATTTAGCCGGTGATCAAGGTTCGATTCCACGGTTGGACATAATTGCGGGCGGTCTGGGATCGTTTTTACCTGATCCGGTTACGTGTTGTTTGTTTTAAGTTGGATTTCTTTTATTTTTTGGTTGAGACGGGTAACACGGGTGATTAGTGGCGATTGAAAAAAGTTTTGAGCAATTTTTTGCATTCCACTTTTAATTTTCCGTTGAATCAACTTGGGAACCTGATATGTAGCTTAATCACGTAACTTTAATGGTAATTCATGTCTATTTTAATTGACGTTTAAGAAATAGAGGACTTTAAATAAGACTTCAATTACGTTCCAAGTTATGTCAGTATGCAAGTAACTGTTTAACATATTATTTTGGAAAAACAATTTGATGAAGAATCTAGAGCAGTATTCAATCTTTTTTTTTCGACCATTGCATTATTACATTCTAAGATAGTCAAATCTTGACCGATTACTTCCTTTTAGGACCAACTATAGATACAATAATTGAATTATCATTAATTACTAACGATCTTTTCTCTATCTTTTCAGAAACCCCTCCTCCACCTTACAGTCGTTACGCAATGGAAGACCTCAAACCTAAAGGTAAGAATTTTTATATATTTTTGGGTATAATGCTTTCTTCTTCTGCTATTCCAAAAGATTCATCTCTTTATGTACTACTTTTCTATCTATACTAGGTTGTATATTCACTTTTAATTCAGAACCTTTACAAGACATCCCTAAGGCAGCCCTGGGTTCCTAAATAATTTATAATATAAATGACAAAATCAAATTGCGTGCATATTTCCACTTATTTTAAGATCCATTAGTGCAAAAAATATATTTCCTATAAACAGTAAGGCAATTAAAACTCTTAGTTGAATTTCCATAATTTATATGTATTCATAAGCGACTGATAATAATATCCCGTTTTTATGAATTGGTTTTAACAATGTAGGAACTAGTACCAAAGAATAATCGTTATGGTGAATTCTAGTGGATAACATCAAATTGATTTCTAAGCAAAGATGATAAAACTATATTGTAAATCCAAGTTACTTGTAAAAGTAATTCTGTTTTGTTGTAAAAAACAACTTTAATCTCTAATGTATACGATAGTGAAGGTTTCAAAACTATTGGATGTATCGTTTTATTAAAATCCCAGACCAAGTTTACTTCGATGATATATTAATTCCAATTCAATTTTATCACGTCAATGTTTTAATCCAATTTCCTAATAGAAATACATTGCGGGCATTATAAAATCATAGATCATAGATGGTCACTCACAAAAGTCGGTAGATCGTGGAATCCGACCGCACCGGCGCCCGCGCAGCTTCCTGGAAATTAGGGATGGATAGTGTTGTACCTGTACCGAATTTTTTACTTTATCGATAGTCTACACTTGGAATTCATGTATTAGGGATAAAAATCTCAAGTCGTTAACTCAAAAACGTGTAAGTACGTGTAAACGAGTTAGTTTCAAATGTTCGAGTTCAAAGTTTATATTTCCTTAATAGATGTTTTTTCTTCCAATAAAGCGTGAAACGTTAATCACCCATGCGATTAATAAAATGTAAAAAAACAACTGTTTATCAAACTTAAAATGAGCTTAATTTTTTTTTTACTCCAATTAATATTTTAACACTGAAAGCCTTATCAAATAACCAGATAATTCGGCAAAACTTCATTCAAAACCGAATATCAGAGAAAAAATCACCGCTCC
This sequence comes from Amphipyra berbera, assembly GCA_910594945.2. Classification (NCBI taxonomy): domain Eukaryota; kingdom Metazoa; phylum Arthropoda; class Insecta; order Lepidoptera; family Noctuidae; genus Amphipyra; species Amphipyra berbera. The sequence continues at coordinate 12,749,605 of OU343128.1, read as the reverse complement.
ATTCATTGCGGCCAATTAACTACAATCTTAGCTACACAAAAAATCACATGTTTACGTAATTTCTGTCATAAACAGATAATGGCAGAGATAACCGCGAAGTTCGCAAACACACTTATCATTGCTAATTAAATACTATAATTAATAGACACGGGGTCCACAGCGGTCGTGCGCCTGCGTTTGTAAGATAATGCTATCTGTTTTTGGTGATGCATTGTTTTTGCATCTAGTATTTTGTAATTAGCTTTGCAATTATTTTGTAATGGCCGAACCACTTAAAAAACAATGTAGACAGCCTGAGTAACCTTATTTTTCTAAAATACTGCATAGCTTGGTCTTGCTCTGGACGATATAGGTAATACTACTTGGATGCTACACGTTAAGATAAACAAAACATAACAATAATAATAACAAAATCAAACACAAAATTCCCTAAAATTCCTTAATTTTAAAAAACGTCTAGAAATCTCAACATAATTCCAAACTGCACATCACTATCGACTCCCGCGCATCCCCACCGTCTCAGCCTGCGCGCGCATTCCAGCGCCATCTTTAAACTACATTATTAATGCTTGCGCCGCTCAGCAAACGGACTTTTGACTTTTTTCCACGTCCCTTTGAAGGCACCACGCGGCGCACGGGTATTTGTTTATAATAAAGACCCCAGCGTTGATGTTTCCGTATTATTTTCGGTAATAGGGATTTGGGCTTGAATAATGAGGAAGGCACGTGCTTGAAAATATCGAATAGCCATTGAATGGTGATTAGAAATACGTTTTTTGATGTCAATGATGAGGTAGAGCTTATACATATTTCAGTTAGTTTTAGGGTCAAATTGTACTTAAAACCTATAGGAAATGTTTTGTTCACGGGAATTGAAGCAACGAAAATAAGCAGATCTTATACTAAAGTTGAGGTCTCTGAAGCTCTAATAGTAATATTTAAAATTAAACGATCCTTAATATTACCAGAATCGAAGTTTTTAGTAGATTATTGTCAAATCTTTCTGTTTTTGCCTTCAGTCTTGAAACTTTGCGTATTCAATGAAGTAAGCTGCACAGCTCCCGAGTACTTCATAGATTATTCCCTCAACTTTCTTTGCCACATTTTCATAATACTAATTGTAGGCGTAACCCTTTAAACACTGTCATCCCGGAAATCCCTGCGCAATCAATGCATGCAGGCGAATAGGGGTGCGAAATTCGCTCTTTATCGCCGGGATTCCCTCGGAGCGTTCATCATAGGATTTCCCATGATTCCTGGCTAACCCCTCGTTTTTCATTGCTTTCGGCGCCTGTCGCGCCGTAATCCCTTGTTGTGTAATATACTTTCGTTTTTAGGGTTAAGATATCGTTCCGTTAATGGTGACATGTTAGGGATTATGATTTATGATTTGGGGAGAGAATTTTATGGGTTTTTCAGAAGTTTTTATTACGGTATCTTTATAACAGCTGTTGCTTGTGTTAGCAACCTGTTACTACTTACGCAATATGCCCTTTGGCCCAGCAACAGTACATGGTACATGTACCTGACGGCTGTTGTACTTAATCCATTGATGGATAACCAGCTGCTTCGTAGATACGAATATCTTTCCCTAATTTATGTTTGTAATGGACAATACAATGTAGAGGAGAAATGGGTTTTCCATTGTGGCCAACTTGGGTGATTGGTACAGAAGTTTTAAGTGCAGCTTCTACTACTCTGCCTTCTTCCCTAGAAATATGATGATGGCTTAAAGATATGTTCATTCTATTAGGTCCAGAAATTTATATTGGGTATAAGTATAAGAAGTGTAACTTGAACATGTAAATAGTTTTTGAAATTGAGTTCAGTTGGCGGTCAGATTTTTAACCGCATTCGGTAGAACAGAAAGCAGCTCACGCTTGGGAAAAGGGTAGGATGTTGGCCGAGTAGCGGAATTCTCACCACTACACTAAGACAAATGTGACAACAGCTCTGGCATACATTAGCTATATCAGACCACTTACGGTCGGACCTTGATATCCTGTTTTTGAATGGGACCTCTACCCATCCTTTTTCCAGATAGGACTGACATTGACATTCCGGTCGGACCCATTACCGCACTTCCCCGAATCCATTCATACCTTAAAATCATCTGACATGCATGCCACATGATTTGGAACCTTACTTCTTCAATATAAAGTAACTTATTGAGTCGCGCAAAAAAAATTACGTGCCCAAAATTTTGGGCCATCAATTTTGAACTTTGTTTTTGGAGTCTGTAGTTCGTTTTTGGATTATGGACAAGTTATTTTCAGTAGGTTTAATGGTGATTGTGTCGGTGTGTGTGTGCGGTGATAAAGAGTGTGTCCATTAACGTTATCGTGTCGGTATCGTTGCGTTTATCGAGGCGCCGGCGCCGCTCGGGTGACACAAATATACTGCTAGTATTTGTCTTTTTCTTATATGTAGTTAGTTAGTGTGCGAGTCTTCAAGCTTGTGCCGTTTTGAGATTACCAGAAGTCCAAGTAACGTAATTGCAAGGAGCAATTTTGTGTACTTTTTCTGTGTGGAAAAACACATTTGTAACATCTGAATTATTATATTGACCTGATCTTATCGTGTTATGTAATTTGTCATATCTTAAATATTGTTCATGCATAAACATTTGAGAGTTTTATGTTCAATGCTTTGATAATATCCATTCAGTTATTTTAAAAGATGCTTAGAAATAATATCTTTATAGAATTCGAAATCATTCGCTCCTTTGCGTTTCGCCTTTAAATTTGGAACACTAGGATTAACAGGCTTTGAATACGTATAGAATATTTCATCTCCAGTTGTTATCATATGAGGTGCAGTTGAATCGACGTCATCTTCATTCAAAATTGTTTTAAAATCTTCCTGTCTTAATATAAAACGTACCACTGCAACAGAACTACAATCCACTTCACAAGCGAGTATAGCAACACGTTTTGAATCATTTTTCACATCAGTTTCCAAGAGATCCTCACTTTTACCATTGGACATTAATAGTTTGATATGATGACAACATGACACCGTATGATCGGCACTTGATCTCAAGTGTGTCTATGACGCCATTATGCATAAAAATAGTGTGATAATGACAATCAGCTGGTAATGGACGCAAGTGCCTATCATGAACCCTGCTTCAGCTATCTATCTATCTATGATAGAACAGCTGATATGTTCGGAAATAAAAACGTCATGATTGGGGTCTTTTGAATGGTGGGCAGAGGAGCATGTTCTAAGTAACTAACCCTACAGTTCAGTAATGTCGGTTTGTCGGACCTTTTCCTAGGTCCGTATTAATAAACAGCAACTCAACATGGCGTTCTGGTAGCTGGCTCCCAAAAGGTGCCGCCATGGTGTAGAATTTAATACATTAGACATTTTTTTTTAATCTAGCTCGCAAGGAAGTATGAGGAAGCTCTCAAATAAGAGTCGTTTAATACAACGTTTATCTTTGGGTCGACTTCCGAGTTGAACAAATGTAGCCAAAGATTTTGTTTTATCGGTTTCTTTAAATCCTGTACTATTATAATTATAGATGATACTAATCTATAAGAAAATCTTTTGCCTGATATAGTATTAGAACCCAAAATCCGAACTTCAATCAGTATAGAACTTATTAGCTTGCCCAATAAAGTGATCTCTTACTTTTGTAAGTAAAACGAATGAACGAGAGCTAGTTTGTTAATCGATAGTTGATTTAAAGGGATCGTATTTCTTCCACCTACCTTAATTTATCTTCATTTGATTTTAAACTTTGAACGTTTCAGATAAAGTCCATAATACTTTGACAAGTAGAGACTCTATCAGTGTTCAATGTTATCTTAGAGAGTGGTATTTTTTAAGTGATTTTGGGTATTATTACGGTCGAGTCATAAAGGGTAACATCAGAGTAGAGCGTGTGCTTATAATGTGGTATATGAGTGTTGAAAAATGCTCGTTATTGACTATTATTAATGATATCAATGGACATCGAGGTGGGGCCATCGAACCTACCTCATATCTACTTCAAACTATATAAAAAGTTAAGTCTTAAACCATAGTAACAAAGGTCCAAATAAATTGATGTTGATAAAATTATTAACAAATACGTCTTCAGTACATAATAAATAATGCAATAACAGTTTCTGTACAGCATCACTGCATCATCTCGCGTATGTGTTTCATCTGAACCGAGCTCGGGAACCGTGCAGCGTCGGCTTGTAAACAAGCCGTATAAAACGCTGGCGTTTGTGTGTCATGCGCACGCGCATGTTACACGGCACGATGCGGGGACGCGACGGGATGGCATAGGAACTTGTTGTAGAGTATTGATTGGTCTAAGGCATAAGTTTAACGAAAATTGGAATATGTGCTTTTTTCTTAAATGGAATAAAAACCATGGTTCCAGTCAGTAGTGGTCTTAGGGAGAGAAAATTGGAGCTGATGTATTAATAGTACGAAGTCCAATAAACCAACATGTTATCTCTTCTCTGTTTCACAGAAATTGCTCTCCGATTTACTATAATAATGCTAACTTAAATAAATGTATTCAGTGCGACTACCTTCTAAACTTATGAGCTTTAGGGACCGTAGAGCAGAGTGCCTATGAATATATAGCCTAACTATCAACTTATTAAGTCTTTGATGCAATTTTTTACGAATACGCGTTCTTTATTTTAAATAACTACGTGCAGCATCCTAACGTGCAATAAAACATACGTGCGTGTTTTTTCAACTTCTATTTTTACAATTCTTCACTTTGAAGCGCCAAATTTACTAACAAGTTTAAGTGTGCAAGTTATTGCACTTCATTGCTGGCTTTGATTGTAACACTTGCAGAAGTCGACTTGCGGGTGTGTCCACAGTTCACGTTCTCAAAAAAAGGCCAGGTTGGTAGCACCCTAAACCGACGAGCATGCATGAGAAGGTTAATTAATGTAGATGAAGCAAAAGGGGTGTGTCAGGATCGTAGCAGGTGGATATATAGTCTTTGCCTACCCCAATGGGAAACAAGCGTGACTGAAGTACAGCTTCCAGAAATCTTTTATCGGTTATCGTTTACGAGTCGTAAGTAGTAAAGTAACCCGTGGCGGTGTCATTGAGCTTTCAACTATTCGGCGGGACGCTCGCCTATCAAGCCGCATACTTGACGAATTCCTTCGCCTTTTTCTTAAGAACAGATTAGTTACAATGTTTAGAAGATATTTCTCCCTTTTAATGGGGTAGTAAGAGTTTAAGAGACTGCGTGAGAGTCGTTTTGTTGTACTGTACAGTATTTTTTACAGATATGTATACATATAGGCACATTAAAGCATAATTAGGCCATTACTGTCCCACTGCTGGGCTTGTTGACTGCCTTGCTGGTCTAGTGGTCGCAAGCGCGACTGCTGAGCACGGGTACCTGGGTTCGACCCCCAGGTCGGGCAAAGTATTATTGGGTATTTCCATTAGGAATTTCTCAGTAGCAGCCCGGTGTCTGGATTTGTGCCCGGTTAATGGCAATAGGCTCGCCCCTATTACATGGGGCAAACATAACTGGCGAAACAAGGGTGTACTAAAAACAGTTCTGTCGAACCCTTTGGAGAATACAAGGCGTGATGTTATGTTAATATAGGTTTAAATATTGAAGTATAATTAGTTCATTACTGTCCTACTGCTGGGCACGAGCTTCCTCTCAGAATGAGAAGGGCTTTAGTCCACCATGCTAGCCTGGTGCGCGTTGGCGGACTACACACACCATCGAAATCTTTTTGAAACGATGTTATTCCTTCACCGTTAACGCAATTGATAATCAAATTCTGATCAGCACATGAATTCGAAGAGTCAGAGGTGCAGGCTGGGATCAAACTTAGAACCTTTGGCATGGAAGGTCCGAGCACAATAGTCAGACAATATTGATTATGAGGTAGAGACACAGAAAACAAGACATTTTTGGTCATTTGATAGTGATATAGATCCCTTCTTACACAAAGAAACGCTTGTGTTCTTCAATCATAATTATTAGCAGCACCTCTGCCTACCCCACAACTCGTCGTAACTCACACGGGTATGATAATCCCTTACAATAATAATGTAAAATGTTATTAAGTTGGAATGCGCGATTTACTGTAAACTTCCATGCACGTGGAGTTTCTATAGAGAAACATAGTTGTGTGCCGCGGTGTTGCCTGTTATTCTAACTATCAATGGTAGATGCTAACCAAGAATCATAATAGCTAGATCTGGGACCTATGATACATCGAAACACGGCCATATTACCTTCTTCTTCCTGCCCTTATCCCACACTAGGTGGGGTCGGCGCAACATGTATTTCATAAATCCATGTTGTTAGAGGTTTTGGCTTATTGTTTTATGGCCGACCGCCTGCCTGACATGTTGTGCTAAGTCTTGATACTAATTTCTTTAACTTTCTCGGCTTTTACAAGGTTTTCGTCATGTGGGACAGTGATATCAACAATAATTGTGAGACGCTCTGATCGATCTATCACCACTATGTCGGGCTTACTTACCATACAATTCTCCTTTCAAGTATTTTTCATCCGTCTCCTTGCTCATCGCCCTTTCGCGCCCAGGCTTCTCATTTAGCCTATTTAAGCTTATTAAGACTATAGGGTAAATTAGGCATCTGTAATCAATATTGAAGAAAATTAATTCTAGACAAAATCAAACTGGTTGCTATTTTAATTGTATAATTTATTTTTTTAAAGCCGTTTATTTTAGATTCTATGAGTAAGTACCTAAACTCATACACTGACTTATTACTTTTATTTTTTTGTGAAAACGTATACTTTTGCAATGTTTGTAAATATGTGAGCACCATGTACCTATCACAATTAATATGTCGTTGTTTCATTTTTTATTTTGTTTTACCTTTTGTGGTATAGTAATTTTATTCTAGGTGCATCGTTTTCACATATAATTGTATAATTAATGTACCTATACAAAATATTGTAAGACATTTTAAAAGAGTAACGGTGGAGTTTCTTGCCCATTCTTCTCCATACGAAACTACCTTTTGGAAGGGGCAACTAGAATCAATTCTATTTTCTTTGTAACTTTAACGTTCAAAAGTGCCTTTTATGTGCCTAATTGAAATAAATACTTTGACTTTGACTTTGAGAAGAACTAGTAGAACTTTCAACTCTTTGGGGATCAGAGACTTGACTTTTGTATAGTTACAAGCCTAGGTTACGTACAGACAGACAGTCACATTCATCTCTTCAGATACACAGCAAAGTATTAAATTTCATTTAATAGGATATCTTTCTCGACGAGTGTGGCCCGACCACAGAATAATAAAAGGCAGAAGACTCATCTAACAACGAAAAATCTCACTCACGAACGAACTGCCTCGTTGGTCTTGTGGTGGCAAGCGCAAATGCTTATCGTGAAGTCCTAGGTTTGATCCCCGGGTCGGGCAAAGTGTTATTGGGTTTTCCGTGTGAAATTCCTCAATAGCAGCCCGGAGTTTGGATTTGTGCCCGGTTGATGGCAATAGACTCGCCCCCTATTACACGGGACTTAAACATAACGGCGAAATGAGGGTGTTACTATACACTTCTGCCCAACCCTTCTGGGAATACAGGCGTGATGTTATGTGATGAACACGTAAAATACAATTACTTCAGAATCTATCCCAATTTGGTGTGTGGGAATAGTGTCCCCACTGTGATAAAGCTGGCGTTGCCATCACCTTTTGTCTGACGTGGTGACCACGGGTGGTAAGTGCGTTGGGGCAAGTTGACATATGGGGAAAGTTCGATCAAATACATTTGCAGCAGAATATGTCGTAAAAATATTACGACATGGACTGAAGTGTGGGGCAGAATAAAACGGCGTCACACTCTACTCTTTGCATTGCCAAATTCGGCGGAAAATTCATTTGAACGAACTTGCCTTATATTTTGAACGAACTTACCAAAGAAAAGAAAGGAAGACCAAAAAAACGATGGATGGATAGTGTGAAAGATGATATGGCTAGAAAGGGGGTGACTACTGAGATGACGGCTAATAGAGATGTATGGAAGATGAAGACATACTGCGCCGACCACAAATAAGTTGGGATAAGGGCAGGAGGATGATTACCCCACCCACCGCCCGACCAGTAACAGGCCTGAGAAGGCTTCGCGCTGTGTTCCGTGCGCGTTTCTGAGGAGGATGTGGAGCAAGGCCCCACAGAGGAGAGGTCCGCCGAGGGTTGGCGGACCGGGACCTGCCGGGGTTGTGGTGCATGCTCTTGCGAATCCCGCGACCCCAGCCGACCGGTCAGGAGAAGGTACACGTTGGTTTTTAGCCGGTAAGAGTCCGAGTAAGATTATTACGAGAAAAATAAATAAAAAGAGGATGATTACCCCAATGCACCCCAAACCTATTTATGAAGAGGTTTCTTTACGTTTAGCAGAGCTGTTGATGGTGTAGGTAAAATAGAAGTCTCAAAGTTGGCGATATTTTTAAGAATGTGTGTGTGAGTTTTTAATTAAATGTACCTTCTGTACTTATTTATTGAGTGAGTGGTATACATAAATATGTATAATTAAACCTGGCTTGTATACGACCTTGATTTGATCGGCAATATGCTAATGTATGCTATCTTACGCACTACGGCTACGTTACATACACAGGTATTTACATATACCTGTACATTATTTATTATATACTTGACCAAATTGAAGATTATGTTTTATAGATTTGAAGTTATGAATTCGTGTTGCTACCTACGATTATCTAGAAAAAAGAATTATAACAAATTACGTCTTTACGTATTAAATAAAAAAATATCCTACTGTCTCGTTGGTCTAGTGGTGGAAATCGTGACTGCTGATCATGAGGTTGTGGGTTCGATTCCCAGGTCGGGCAATGTGTGTTATTGGGTTTTTTCGTGTAGAATTCATCAGTAGCAGCCCGGAGCTTGGATTTGTGCCCAGTTGATTGCAATAGGCTCGTCCTATTAAATGCGATACCCACTTAAACATAACGGCGAAATGAGGGTGTTACTAGACACCTCTGCCCAACCCTTCGGGGAATACAGGCGTGATGTTATGTATATCCTACGATTCGACTAAACTTCTAAATATACCTATTTAAAGTCTATCAAAGCTTCAGAAGCTGCCTGTCGGTCCACCGCTGGACAAAATATACTTCTTCCAAGTAGAAGTAGTTGATTGCTAAATCAGCCATCAATTCGGTTAGGTATTCATATATTCTGCTCAAGTATATGGTTGAGAACGCACTTAGCAGACGAAATACACGACCCTGCCTCTTACGCTGACTAGCCTATCTAACTAGATTGCCTAACGCACCTAGCTATGAAAGCCAGACAATGCAAACTTACCTATACAATCCTGGCTATGCAATCCTAGCTATGCAAACCTGGTTATACAACACAAGTTAAGTTATCCTGGCTATGCAAACCTGTCTATGCAATCCTGGCTATGTTATTCTGGTTATACAATCTTGGCTATGCAAATCTGGCTATGTAAAACTGGCTATGCAAATTTCGCTATGCAAACCTGGCAATGCAATCCTGGTTATGAAAGTCTGACTATGGAAACCAATGCAATGGAATGCAATGCAATGGCAATGGAAGTCTGGCTATGATGACCTGGCTATGACAGCTTTCCTTATCACTAATACCTTATCTGCTCAAGAAAATCGCCATTTACACCGTAGGAAGCAGACAGTGTTATTATTTCAATCACCATTTACGTTACTTCCTTAATAACAATATGGCGCCATCATCTACCCTTGGAACCTGCTTACCTCGCTAACAAACAGCGTGACGATCAGACCAGACTTAAATAAAATCTATAATTGTAATACCTATTTATAATTCGGTAGACATGAGATAAACAGTAGGCGCCATTGCCCACTTCATAGCGAACTATTAAAATTTAAATATGTAGCTTTATGCTTTAAATAAATGCACAATTTATGGCACGCCTTATTATAAATGTAGGGTTGACTAAGAATGTGGAATATTTAATTAGTAATTAATATTATGTGACCGGTTCTAGTTAACCATTATTAACCAATCACCAACAGCTAGTTTACACAGAAACTGTTTACAGGACCCGTTTTAGCGGATCCGTTTTTATTTTGGTGATGGCGCCTGTAGTTGTATGAGCGAGTTCACATACACGACAATATTCCGAATCCAGTAAAAAATACTGGATCCGTTATTTTTATCGGATCCTACCTTACAGATGCAACGCAGCTGCCATTTGTGTAACTGATCCGTCGGTACAGATGTGAACAACACATCCAGTACCGACGGATCCGTTAAAACGGATCCGCTGTGTAAACGGAGGGTCACTTGCAATGAGTTCTGGTTTTATTTTGATGGGTTGATTAGATATTATGATACATTTTCAGTCTCGGTTTTCAGGCAGCGGTAGAGCAAGCCTAGCCACATTAAGCACCTAAATTAAATCAGCAAATGGTTTGACAAAAGAATCGACTAAGGAAAGAGGTGATTTTTGCAGTAGACCAGAATTTTTATTTTCATATTTCATTGTCAGAATCATATCACTCCATGTATCAGCCCATTGACGTCCTCTGCTAAACATGGACGTCCAAGTCCATCCATAAAGACCGTAAGGAGATTTTCGTACTGAACTTCCTGTAATAAGTCTGATAAAATGATCTATGGATAATAAATACTACTTAAGGTTTTACGATCCCACGAAGGACCCCAAGAACCAAATTAAATTGTCACTCACACTCAAATCATGTTATCTACTTGTATGTAATAAATTATGATACACAGGTGTGTCTGTTTATGTGTGTGTGTGCTAGCTGTGATGTCACTCCAAAACCTGTCGGAAAGATCGCCATTTTTTAATAGTTTAGGAGCTTGTCTAAACATGTTCGTTGGGAAGTTTTAATGGTCCCTCAATCTATTTTCCTCGACTATGAAAATTTGGAAGAAACCCAGTGTTCAATGATGACAAGGCAAGGGTAGCCCGTAGCTAGTAATCAGCCACAATTTAATAAAAAAATATTGAAGACAAACCTTGCCGACTTCGGGATGTCGAACCAGAAACTTCTGTTTCTAAACTATTCTTGTTGGAACTACCAATAAGACGAAGTCAGCCTCAAATTTTCTGAGTACACGCTTCAACTAACTCAAAAATCATCGAAATCCAGCGTAGTACTTTTTTCTCCATCTAACCAATATCTTCTACTTCTTTCTCTTCCAGCCTCTCCATAAGTGGCATCGTAATGATTCTGGTGTATTGTCCTCAGAGCATGGCGAGAGTACAGAGGATGCCAGGAGGACGGATCATGAGCGGCTTGTCTCCGGTTCCCTGGCTACTGACGGTGAAGGTAAAACCCATTATTTTTTCCTATAGTATAGGGATCCACGGTTACTGCTGTTGTAAAAGACAGTCAAGGGGAATAATTCTCATAAAAGTTTGGGCTAAAAAATGAGTGTCCTAATAAACCACTTTATGGTCATATGAAGTCCTTCCTTACATCGTGTCGGCTCGAGCAATACTAGGATAGCTCATGATGTGGTGAAAAGAATAGCCAGTCAGCAAGGTTGGTAACGGGGCTAACTGTCCAGGGTGTGTCGGACGTACGTAAGTATCGTCATTCGTGGTGGCTCGCAATATGTAGTGCAACCATTGAAACGACATACTTTGAAATAGATACTTGTTCCAAAGCGCCCTGGTAGGTAGTCGGTAGTTGCTGTAAAACTAAAAAATGTTTTGTGTTATGGATAGAGGAACCGGTGGTACTCTTGTGGTTAGTTAGTTTCTTTTAGGAAAAATCCAGATCTAGTCCGTTTTGCTGAATGTAGTCTGGAAATAAAATAGAATACAATTGCTTATTGCTTTATATCAGTATTACATTTTTGTGTTCAAAACCTGCCTTCACCAGTAGATGGTGGGATACAAACCCCATTCCTTTTAAAAACAAAACTACAATCCCCCATTCCTCTTTACATACCACCATATAAACACCACCAGTTAGCTAAGTGGTGTCCCAATCCCATGTCTGGTGGCGGTAACCTTGACGATCGATCGCGCCCGCCACGACGGCGCCTCCCCACACCACGGCGCCACAATACTTACCATGGGATCGAGCGCTGATGGTATTGTCTTGGATATCATGGAATTTTAATGGGGAAATGGGTTTGGTTATAACTTCCATTTTTTATATTGGGAATTAGAACTTGTTTTTGGGCTAGTGTAACAAACTGATTATGTGAATAGTGTTGAACTTAATTTAGTAATGGCTGCCTTTATGAGCATTTAAGCTAGACTTTTATGACTCTTACTTGACTTAAGTCTGCGGAATTCTCCAGGCGTATCATGAGATGTTTTGCAGATTAAATCTGCCCATCTATAAATAGATTGAAATGCAATGTGTTCACATAGCAATTCAGTTAATTTTTTCAATATTCTGTCGTAGTTAGCAATTTATAGCAAGGTGATGAAAAAATATTGATTTGTTACAATGTAATATTGAATTTATATCAAGGACAGTATGAACAGACTGATCGTCTATTCACGCTATTAGATCTTGTCTTTGTCCAGGGGTGAAAATTACAAAACTTTTATTCACATCTTCATTTCTACATTAGGACTGATGGTGTATCTTCTTTGTCTTATCCATGATTGTAGTTAGAGTCTGTTCAGTGGAAAACTTTTCTTGACTTCTCTCTGTTTTAGCAGCGATTCTCTTCTTCTCTTTGTTTTAGCACCGTTAATCAGTCTTACACTTTGACTACCAAGACACCGGTAATATAAACAAAAATTAGATATTTTAAACTGCCTCGTTGGTCTAAGTGGTGGCAAAAGCGACTGCTGATCTTGAGATCCTGGTCGGAAATGATATTGGGTTTTTCCGTGTGGAATTCCCCAGTAGCAGTCCGAAGTTTAGATTTGTACCCGGTTGACGGCCATAGGCTCGCCCCCTATTAAATGAGACAAACATAACGGTGAAATGAGGGTGTTAATAAAAACTTCTGCCTAATCCTTCGGAGAATACAGGCGTGATGTTATGTTATTACTTATTTTTTCGTATTCAGCAATGACTTCACTGAATCGGATGCAAAATCATCACTTCCACTAAAACTGTTATAATTTCGTCAACTTTTGGCATGCGTCTATACGTCTTTAGACAATAGGTTTCCATCACCACTGGCATCGAGTTACTAGTTAACTGAACTGTCCAGATATATCGGTGTTCGTCAGCTGGCATCGAAAGGTTTGTTGGAGCCAAGTTTTGGAAATGTGATGTCAGGCACCTAAAATGAATAGAACAATCTGGATTGTTATTTTATTGTGTTGTATTTTAGTTTTGGGATGATTTGGATTGAGATGGACATTGTATAAAAGTTTATTTGGGTTTTAAGAATAAAATTGAGGAGACCACGGGACCTTGCATAGATTGACCTTACTGTAGTCTTTGGTAAACTGCAAGTCCAGTCATAATTTCCACATAATTGTTCTTTAAAAACGACATGTAAACACAAAGCATAGAGTGATTAATGTCAAAGTTATATCCAATTAAAGTAAACAGAGAAATAAATCAAAAGGATCTACATGATGAACGGCCACATTGGTCTAGTGGTGGCAAGGGCGACTGCTTATCGTGAGGTTCTGGGTTTGATCCCCCGGTCGGACAAAAGTATTATTGGGTTTTTCCATGTGGAATTCCTCAGTAGCAGTCTAGAGTTGGTTTTGTGCCCGGTTGATGGCAATAGGCTCGCCGGCATAAACATAACGGCGAAATGAGGGTGATACTATACACCTCTGCCCAACCCTTCGGGGAATACAGGCGTGATGTTATGGTATGATCTCCATGATAGTCTATTACAGTAAGAAAATCTTCCGTATAACTCTTAATAACCCTTTCTTCTCCTCTTTCCAGAGCGCCAGAGCTGGGAGTCAGAATGGTGTCGCCTCGCGTACTGGGAGTTGACCCAGCGGGTAGGCCGTCAGTTCGGTGTCCGGGTGAGGGCAGTGGACGTGTTTGGAGGGGGTGGAGGCGCCTGTGGCTCTGGGAGGCATGGGTTGTGCTTGGATGCGTTGGAACAGAGGGGGGATGCTCCGCAAGCTGAACAGGTGAGGTTTTGAAGCTTAATTCTATTTTTTATCAATCAAAGGTCGGTCAGGGTGTCACGGTCTTACTGCAACTAGGAACAGTCAAGTTTACATTGTTGGATATGGACATCTGCCATATAGGTACAGCTACAACAGACTCCATAATCAGCTGAGCAAAACTGGCCGGCCATAACTGTCTTATTGATACTTAGGGGCTACGCCAAATAGTTCAGAAAGTCAAGTTCCAAAGTGGTGACAGGCGTCACTCAACCTCGTCACCTCTATCAGCAATTGAATTACTAATTAAAGCTAAAAAGCTCGAAAGTGTTGCAGATTACAATGGCAGTAGATAGCTACTTTGATTCAGAGTAGGAAGGCGACGCGATAACCTCTGATAACCTTTTGTACGCGAATACAGTCTTTGTTGGACTTAACGCATTTATAAGTGATTTTGAACGATTTTAGCCAATGGGATGGCCAGGATTTCAAGCAGACTATGTTCTGACTAGCAGTAGAAATTTTGTTGATGAAGATAAATGTTCTGATTTGAGTGCAAAGTCTACCTACTATGTTTTACGATTAGACATTCTGGAGAATTCATATTTTAAAGAAATATAGAATAGAGAATATCAGAAGCTCTCAGCTGAGACTGGTATAAGTTGCTCTAGAGATGATCAGTTTCATGAATTAAATGCTGTGATATTATGAGAGACAAAACATAATGTATGCTTCACTTCCCATGCCATTATAGAAATTGACTAGGAGCACAGAGTAATTATCAATAGATATACAGGAGGTATCCAGATAGGAGAAACAGTAAATGTATTATCACATAGAGGCTTTCTTTCATTCCATCATCATCATATCCCTGCCCTTATCCCACACTAGGTGGGATCGGCACAACATGTATTTCGTAAATCCATGTTGTTAGAGGTTTTGGCTTATTATTTTATGACCGGCTGCCAGCCAGACACCAACCCTCCCTGGGAATACTCGTTGCGCTGTCGCGCGGGTGACCCAATGTGCTTGCTGATATTATGCACTGGGTCCCAAAATGATTGCTTGTCAATCTTATTGCCGACAACTAAGCAGACTATGTTCTTCTTGGTAGAGTATATAGGTACTTGAAGTTCCTCGACTCACTCATTCAATTTTGCCTTCTTTCATACTACGGTGCAATTTTATCAGTAGGGTCTGTATCTAAATTTATATTTCAAGAATAGACGCAACCGGATCATAGATATTACACACGATAATAGCTACGATAACAAGATGACGATACACTACTTTCTCGAATTTTAGCAAACAAACGTTGTTCACCTTTCTTTTGACATTTAATCTAATCTTAACAAGACATTCAACTTGGACAGGTATAAACAGGTGTCAGTTGTGCAACGGCCAAAGTTTTCTTAATAGTTAAGAAGTTAGCAGATAAAATTCTACACTGGCGACGAAACCACTTTTAGAAATAAACAATATGGTTTAATATTTAACAGAATTTGTTGTGTTATTATGTTCCTCTATCAAAATTTATTTTATTGTTAATTATTTAATTTGTTAGCTTAGTTGTTCATTTTATTGTGCACGCTGTGGTATCCTGTAATTGAAGGAGTACACCTACGAAATACTTTGTTCGCTATTAACAATATGTCATTTTTTGTGTATATCTTTTGTTGGAAAAAAAAAGTATACAAAATAAAAATTGCTAGCGGAGTAACAAAAAAAGTAACGTAACAGGAAAATAATAATGTTCTGTCTCTTTCATTTCAGGTGCGGAAAACAAGAGCAAAAATAGGCCTAGGCGTCACCCTATCACTAGAATCAGATGGGGTCTGGTTATACAACCGGAGTCAGGAGCCTGTCTTTGTCAGCTCCCCAGCACTAGACGCCGCGGCAGCCAAGGCTCTCCTCGTCTGGAGGGTAGCCCCAGGCCACTGTCTCTGCATCTTCGACCCCTCTTGCCCACCTCCAGCGGTCTCGCTTCCCCACATTGGGCCTGTAGATCCCAGGTCGGTGAGGATTTCGTTCGCGAAAGGCTGGGGTCCTAAGTACTCTAGGCGGGATGTGACTGCGTGCCCCTGCTGGCTTGAGGTCCTGCTTGCCCCTCCAAGCTGACGTAAATAGAGTGATGTGGATTTTGTGTGGCTATTTGATTTTGGGATGATTTGGAAAATTTTAGGTGTTATTGTAAATACCCGGGTATTGTCAGCATTTTGCAGTTGAGAAATGTTGATAATGTCTGGGCGATGTGTGATTGAGGCAATTTCGTTTAATATCTATTTTAATTTCATAATACCAGCCTTATAAAAAAGAACCAATCTAAAATGTATGATCACAAATTATTTCTTCTATTTCTCCCAAAACAAATAGTCACACAAACATATTTTGAACTAAAACAGTGGAAAACGGACCAAATAAGTGAAGTGAACATTTTATAATGAACTCAGTGAAGTTTTGATTTTTGGACATTATTATAATGTACACTCACTGCCATGAAAAAAGGTTCATCTAAAAATATGAATAACGAAAGCAATACCGGGATATGCTCATTCCCTTTAAAGATTAGAGCATGAACATACAGACTTATGAAGTAACACAAAACAAATAAATTAAAGGTGATCAATTTTTCATGGCCTTGAGTGTATACAGTGCATTGCACATTAATAGGACCCAGAACTGGGTGTTTTTTTACATCTTGTTGGGTATATAATGGTACATTAATTTTTTTGTTATCATTATGGATTTGTTACTTAAATTATTACTCATTATGCCGTTATTATTTCTTAGAGACTTATATAGACTAGTCTACTTGATACTTGGCTTGCTACTTTTATATCATATTGAGTATAAAAGTACCAAGACGGCAGAATGCGTACTATTTTAAACAGTCATTTTTGACAATTACCATTATAATGTAAATATGCAGGTGGTTAATGTGCGTAATATTAAAAGGGGCCTTGTTTTGTGAAATGACCGGATGTAGGTTGATTAAAAAAAAATGAGGGTACATGTGATAAAGCTGGGCAAATTGTAAGATATGTTTTCATTATATTCTCGTTTTATCATTCATTAAATTGGTCATAATATTCATTAACGTCATTAAAATCATTACTCTGTTATCAAAGTGCCATTTTAGCTACTCTCATAGATTGGAGCTAGCCAATTTAGTTGTGGAGTGGACCTTCTCTTACCCTCAGTTTTGTCATCTGTATCATACCATCGAATTTGAGGCCTTAAGATGTGGTGTATAGTCAACTATACAAGTTTTCTAAAATTGTACATATTGTATAAAAACTCGGCTTTAAGACATGCGAGACTGTATATATAATGTTACATATATGTACTATAAATATTTGTAATTAATTATTTATAATTATGAAATATGCCTTACCTTAGCAAGTAAATTATTTAAGAGTTAGTGTATAATTTCAACAATTTTTTTACAAAAATATATACATTATTGAAATATAATTTGACACAATTTTTGTATTCGAGAATTCGTTTTAAAGTGAAGAAGGCTGTGTGAAAAGCATTTTTATTGACTTCAAATGAAAAAAAAAACATGGGTCGTTTTAAGAGAGTTTTAATAATTTCACTTTTTTTGATCTAAAAAGATATTATACCAATGCTACGGCTATTAAATTCTAATTATACTCAATTCTATCTTAAGTACCTTTCAAGGTAAGCAGTGCTAAAATTTAAAAATAAAAAGAACAACTTCCGTACCTAGGTACCTATCTAGATACCTATCTATTTGGCTACGAAAGTAACTATTAAAATTTTCTTAAAAAATGATCCTAATTTATCTCAGTTTTGTGTGTTATGGGAGCAACATGGAATCGCTTAGAGTTTTAAACAATTTTAAGTTAAAAAAAAGATCTGCCGAAATAATACTTTTGTAAAAGTGCAATCTTAATGATTTAAATAGTTATAATAACAGATAAAAATGTGCCTTGCGTTATAATGAAATAATATATAATTAATGGGGGTAATCCTGATCGTGTGTAAGTAACAGTCAATTTCACTGGCCTATAAGAATTCTATACATTTATATACATATATGATTTTTATTGTGAAGCCTGCTGTCCACTATAGCGTAACGTAGGGTATAGAGTATAGAAAAAAGTCCAACACATTACAAAATTATTGAACGTCAAAGAATTCCAGTTCTCTAAAAATTTGATATTTTCGAATATGGGTGTTGATTAAGTTATATTTTTGAAACCAATTCATAACAAGGCAAAATTTTTAATTTTTTCAAAATCGTCTGGTCGACTATAATGCCTATGTTACTCTCTAGTGGTTAGCAAGCGAAAATCCTCGAATTTAAGGGTATAATCGCTTAGACAAAGTGATTGGACAATAAGAAGTAAAATCTAGTCTATGTAGCAACTGTGCTTTGTCGATGGTTAAGTTATCGCAGTTAGTCGGGCCAGATTGGACGCTGACGGATATTAAAAAAAACTGTATTGTCTGTTAGACTTTTGAGTAAAATGAGGCTGGTAACAAAAAGAAAAATATAATAGAATTAAATTAATCGTTACGAATATTGTTTTTTTTTATCATTAAAGTCTCACTTCACTACGTACTTAATAAAAAGTTTTAATAAAAAATAACAGCTACTTCAGATTTTGTTACCATCTGAAATTTAAACGGTGGTAATGTAGCTTTCCCGAAAAGCCATATTTTACTTGAAAATCTACAGCAATTTTTGAAAATTCATGTACATAATGCGAATGGCAGCTTGTTCACAGTAAAATGTATTTTATGCAGTCACAAAAGCATAATTATGAGTTATTTATTAATGTTTTGGGTAAAAGCTGTTTAGTCATTGCATTAGACTGATGTAGCGCCTTAAACAAAATATATTTTGACATATTTTTAAATATTTGTACACTACTGAATTTAGGATCATTTCATAATTTATTTTCACCAAGTTTGAATATATTTTTTTATTTTCATTTCATTTTAATGTACCTAATAGTTGCAGACTTCTTTTTTTGTTACCTTTTTTCAAACTTTGTTACTTTTTTTTCCACAAAATCAACAAGTGGCAAATAATTAAAAATATGTCAAAAGCTAAAATAATAATATAAAATTTAATAATGTAGATAGTAATTGTTCTCCCTGATTCGCCGGTAAATTGTTGTGAGTTTGACTGAGAAGATGGATGAGATTAGGTTATGATAAATTATAAATAAAAGAGAAATATTTTTAAAACTCCTGCCGTTTCACTCAACCCTTTAAATACCAATTTTATTTACACAAATAATAAATAATATTCACTAGACCTATGTTATGAATAGGTAACAACAATATATACAAGATAATAATGACAATACAAGACAATAATATTTCAGTACACCTGGTACGATATTGTAAATTACGAAAAAAGTAAGTTTTCGTAGCTCGCTAAACTGAATAACAAATCATTTATCTCTTTTTTTCGCGGTTGTGTAAGAGAGACAGTTAGCGAGCTCACAAAAACTATTGTCATTTTCGTAATTCGGAAATTCGTACTAGGGGTACTGAATAGAGTGATAAAACCACATCGCTTTTTCAAAATCCTCGTACCGATATTTTTTCGGTATTAAATAACAAAAATCACATCAGAATAGAAATGTTACCGATAGTCGATACTTAGTGTAAATGTTACCTTTTTTTTTCTTAATACTGTCGTGTCTGTATAGGAAGCAATATTATATTAGCACAACAGTCTGATTTGAGCCTAATATTGTATTAGGCTACAAACAATCAATCATTATTCAAAGGCTACAATATTAAAAAGTTTTGAGTTACAACCACAAACATGTATAACAAAAAATATTTACAATCAATAAACTTTTTTTTTACATTTTACAAAATAATTACTCTAATTTCTTGAGAGTAGTATTTGGCACCAAGAAACATGCCAGACCGCACACTGAAATAAAATAAAAACGTTAATAAAATTGAGAACAGCGCCATCTAGTAATAGTGACGTGTAAACTGGTTGATCTTCTAGTGTTGCTACTGGTGGATACAAGTTGAACTTTTTGATACGAGCAAGTTCAGAGAGAGTACGCTAGATAGTGCTGTTTCAAGATTGATCTATGAAAAAGCTTAAAATACATCCGATCATATCAGATTTTCTCGTAAGTTACCCGAGAAACTATTTTTTTAATATTATGCTGAAATCATCAGTAAATAATAACAAAATAGGACCTTTAGGCTGTCTTTCCACCGGAAATGTGCTACGTTGTTAAGGTACGGATGTGTGTCAAACCCATCAATAGGATCGCTTGATTTTCATAGCTTAGCTTAGCTTAGCTCTGGTGGAAAGGGATTCAACGAAGCTAAGTTTATTACATTCTAGTTGACGCGAGGGATGCGCGAGTAGTGTAGCTAAAGGAAGCACGGAGCAGAGCTGAGTAGACGACGGACTACGTAGTTAGCGCAAAGCGTATCTTCATAGCACATCTTACCCGCTCCGCTACACCACTTAACTTTGGTGGAAATAGACACATAGTTTCGTTCCCTAGCCTTCTCTTGCCTACCGCTTAGCTACCTCGCACATCTTTAGTGAAGAGACAGCCTTACTCTCTATGACACATCAAAACCTAACACACAAATAACGCCGCCGCAGTACCATCCAAATGTAAAATCGGAATAATAGGACTGCTTTGTTGGTCTAGTAGTCGCAAGTGCGACTGCTGAGCAAAGGGTCCTGGGTTCGATCCCCAGATCGGGCAAAGTGCTATTGGGTTTTTCCATTAGAAATTATTTCTCAGTAGCAGTCTGGAGTCTGGATTTGTGCCCGGTTAATGGCAATAGGCCCGCCTCCTATTACACGGGACTTAAACATAACTGACGAAACGAGGGTGTTCGAAAACCACCTCTGCCGAACCCTTCGGAGAATATAAGGCGTGATGTGATCCGATAAAATAGGGTATTAATTTTAAATGTACTGAAATTTTCATGTTAAATGGTCTTTGAATGCAGCACCACCAAAAATCGCTTAAATAAAATAGTAACGCAAACGCGACAAGCCCCCTGTAGAATTAGAAAATCCACAAGAATAATAAAACTTACCTGCTAACACGCATCCTATAGTAATAAAAGGTGGTAAGCAGCCGTAGTCTATGAGCGCGGGGAAGATGACCGTGCCAGTGATGGTCCCTAAACGACCGGTCATGAGGAATGTGGCCATCGCCATTACTCTGAAATAGATATGACAAATTAGTTTTACGAAAAACGAAAGAATCACTTGAAATTTCATCAGAATTACATTGAGCTAGGAATTGTAATATGGAAAATGTTGTAATGGTAATTTATAGTACTCTATCTTTGAATGATAGATTGAGAAATGATGTGATTAGACAAAGTTGCGGTTTAAAAGATGATGTAGTGACAAAAAATGAAAGGAGTGTGCTTAAGTGGTTTGTCATGTTAAGAGAATGAGTAAACGGCGATCAACAAAATTAATTTATAAGGAGGATGTCAGGGGAAACGCCGGTAGGGGACGCTCTAGAAGGACATACATCGATGTTATTGGAGATGTTCTTCACAAAGGGCAGGTGCGTAGTACTCTCAACCGGCGGACGTGTTTGACAAGATGTGTCAAAGTGGATGAAGCGAAAGGAAAAAGAAAGAAAGAAAGAAAGAAAATTATTTATTCTGGATTCACACAGGCAGTTACAGAAACAAAAACAATATTTAAAAAATAAGAAAGGATAAATATTTAGACTACCTGCGCGAGGCCAAAAAGGGATCCTATCTCAGCATAATGCTGCGACATTTAAAAAAAAACAAAATGTCGCAACGCTGGTTTTCAGATAGGACCATAGTGATGCCACGGGCAATAACGATACAACTAAATAAATGAATATGTTACGTACAATATTAAATTAGAATACTACTAAATAAAAGGAATAAAATAGTTTATGGTTTTAGTTTTAACTTATGGGTTACGCGTGTGTGTCTGGAATAGTCAATATCAATAGTCAATAGTCTGGAATAGTGTAAGGATCGTAGCATGTGGCGTTCCATGGGAAAAAGCGGTGAGTTTATGTATGTATGTCTACCATCCTCTCTACTAATGTAGAATTGTCTGCGGCAAAACAGACTTCTCGATACCGATGATGAATTTGTATTTGTCACTGGCATGTGGTTTGTGGGTCCATAAGTTAAACCAGACCCCTAAAGTAACAGCACATTGAAAACCAGCTTCTGAATCGAAGAAATGAAGCATGTCTTACCTGAGCGAAGTCGGGAATAAGTCGACAGTGATGCTGGACAGTGAAGCACCACAGAGGGAGGTGAAGGCTAACGCGGTGGTGACCATGGCGACGACGGCGTAGGCGCTGGTGCCCAGGAACGGGAGCAGGACGATGATAACCGCGCTGGCGATGCCGCAAAACCCTGATACTACCCTTTTTCCACATCTGGAAGAATTACAAATGCTAATAAGAGCGAGGAATGTACATCAGGATCGGGCCAAAGGAGTGAGCTAATGAATGTATATAAGTATTTATAATACAAGATGTAAACGAAATCATATAATTCTTCCAAACCTCGTGATGTACTGCTGACATAGATTAACACTGAACGGGATACTTTTGGAAACAATAAAAAAAATATTACAAAAAAAGTAAACATGATTGTGTTCTTAAATTGAGGCATTTAGCGTCCCGAGTTAAATAACTAGCGAGCGATAGTCGCGCAATTCATTTGGGGCGCTAAATTGCCTCACGTAAAGAACACATGTTTACTTTTTGTATTTTTTTTTATTGAATCTGAAATTGTCCCGGGCAGGTTTAATTTATGGCAGCAGTACATCACGAGGTTTGAAGGAATTACGTGATTTTGGTTACACCCTGTATAGATGACTTATGAATCAGCTCTCATTAAGTTTTTCGTAGTAAATCGTTTTACGCTTTGCTGAAATAAACTTTGCTATTATGCGTGCATGATGTAAAGTTACTGATAATTTAAGGCATCCACCTTGCCAAGCTCACAATAAACATGATTATAGAATTATTTTTAACTAGCTGTGTCCTCACGGCTCCGCCCGTAGCCTATGTTACTCAGTGATAATGTAGCTTTCTAACGGTAAAAGAATTTTTAAATCGGTCCAGTATTTTTTAAGTCTATTCGTTACATACAAAAATACAAATCTTTCCTCTTTATAGTATTAGTATAGATAATTGTGCTACGATGGTTCGTAGCAAGCTGCGTAGCACGCCCATGTTCTATCCAGGGGATGGATCTGTACGGATTTCTCAAATAGTTTGAGATAATATAAATAGCCGAATGAATGAGTGAACGGCGATTAACAAAAGAAATTTATAAGGCGGATGTTAATGGGAACGCCGGTAGAGGACGTCCTAGAAGGACATACATCGATGTTATTGGTGATGTTCTTCACAAAGGTCAGGTGCGTAGTACTCTCAACCGGCGTGCGTGTATGACAAGATGTATGAATGTGGATGAAGCGAAAGGGGTATGTAAGAGTCGTAGCATGTGGCGTTCTATAGTTTCTGCCTACCCCCATGGGAAAAAGGCGTGAGTTTATGTATGTATGTATGTATGTATAAATAGCCTTAGGATTGACGCATATTTTCCAAATTTTTCTTGCTTATGTTTTTTTTATTTTAGTAAAGTCTCTGCTGTTTCTATTCGTAGTCATATTCGAGTCGCAAATAGTTTTTTCTTTTTTCTTCTCTTTTGTTCTTTACTTTTCTTGCACATACTTATTAATGTCTTCCAAACCCATAAGTGAGAACATACCCTGTTTCTACAAAAACCCTCTAGATAAAATGATCATACGTCTTTGAAAATACAGCTGTCTCCCTCCCACCAATAATGGGTAGTATAAGGTTTACCTGTTCACCAATGCTCCTCCAATCCCGTACGTAAGAACAGACCCTGCACCAACAGCAGCACTCTGAAGGTATGTCAGCATATCAGTGGCAATGGTAACACAGATATCATCCACCGCTGGTTGGCTGGCTGGCGCGATGGCAGAGCAGAGACCTTTAGCATCGTTGCTGATCATGGCTGCCAGTTGAGGGTACCAGAGACGGATTGTGTTCGAGCTGGGAACGAAAATGAATATTATGGAAAAATTGCTGATGACAAAATAATTAAGTTGGATAACACTCCATGTGAACCCAGTAATTTCAGCGCTAATACATCTTGAAACCACGCAATGTTGTTGACGCAATATAGTTTAGATTTCTTTTTTATGTAATTTTTGCCTAGGTAGCCTAGCGGTTGAATTATTGCCTTTTATGCAGCAGGGTCTGAGTTCGATCTCAGCCCCCACCTCTGACTCTTCGGATTCATGTGTGGATCAGAATTTGTTTATCACTTGCCTTAACAGTGAAGGAATACATCGTGAACAAACCTGCATGCCTAAGAGGGCTTCAAAAAGTTTTCGATGGTAAATGTAGTCCGCTAACCCGCACCAGGCCAGCGTGGTGGACTAAGGCCTAAACCCTTCTCATTCTAATGGCTGATGGGCCATTGACGAATGGTCTTTTTATGTTTTTGTTTTTTTACCCTACACTAGGGTACACACACACACAATCTTCTCATGCACAAACACCCAGAACCGGAACAACAATCTGTAGGCCGTACAAATATTTGTTCCGTACGGGATTTGAACCCGTGGCCCATAGAGCTGCCAATATCTCCGCCACTGCACCAAACGTGTCGTCGTAAATTACTTCTTTATCTTATGTAGTTTCATCATTATTCACGATGACGGCTAGGTAGCCGTTATCCTGAATAATGTTTGGAATAGGTGTTCCGTGTCTGCCAACCGTGCCCATGTTTAACAGTTACATTAATTTTACAGGCTTAATATACCACTAGCTCGATTTAACCAACGTCGGATAATTTTTATCCCAGGAATAAGTTTGAAGTTATGACAGGTTTTATACGGAAAATCTGTCAAAACGTCAAATTTATTCCAAAGATAAACGTTATCCAAAATGGGCCACCTCTGTTATTATCCGACTGCGGCTCGGTTTTGTATGTACTCCGGTCTTTTTAGCTAAAATCCGAATAAAAGATCATTCTTTATGCGAGTGTGGTCTAGAGGAGGGTACTCTAGAGCACTTGTTTTTCTACTGTCCTAAATTATCTGTCCCCCTATATGATTTACTGTCTGTTGATATTCCCCGTCCTATTAATATTTCGTATATGTTAACCTTAGCTCATTCCCCCTTAATTAAAATACTGTATAAATTTATTAGGACTAATAATATACGATTATAATATAACTCCCCTTTATTAATATTCCTTCTCTCAAACCCAATCATTTATCTTCCCTTTTTCTCCTTTTAAAAACTCTAAATGTAATTTGTGTTGTCTTGTGATTGTTTATTAACATATTGTAATGTCCTTTTTCAGCATGCTCATCTGATTTCAACACTACAAACACCGGTCAATAGTTCCTGTTAAGTGTAATACTTTACGTACTTATCGCAGTGTCTTTTTCAACCCTGACGTTGGCAGAATCATCGAATAACGATGGAGCCATAAAAATTAAATTTGAATGAAACGTTATCCAACATTGGTAATATCTAACCTAAGGCCGTTTCCTTAAACATTAGATAACTTTTATCTGAGGAATAAATTTTACTTTTTACATTATTTTCTATACAGAAGCTGTCCAAACGCCAAACTTATTCGTCGGATAAAAGTTTATTTTGCGTTTTTGTTTTTTAAAAAAACGTTGCCCCACATTAGGATTTCTCCTGTATCGTGGGTACAGACACAAATCTTCACATGCACAAACATCCAGACCCGGAACAACTATCTGTAGGCCATACAAATATTTGTTCCGTGCGGGAATCGAACCCACGACCCGCAGCGCAGAAGCCAATCGCTTAACTGCACCAAACGTGTCATCAATAAAGTAATTTGACAATAGAAAAATCGACCCTTAAATTTATTATTGAGAAGACTTACGTTCAAAAGATGATGGCTTACCCGAACATGCAGCCCATGTGGACAATACACATGAGGAACAGCCACTTGACGTGAGGTGGTCTGAACAGCGGCGACAGCTGTGCGTAACCCCCCCTCAATGCTGCTAATCCTTTACCTTGCTGCTCGTTCTTCTCTTCAACTAGAACTTTCACCTGAAACCCAAGAATGCAATGACTATCAGCATATTGTTACCATCAAAAGGTGTGCAGAACCTAGGCCTTCTTAAGACCACTCTCGTTACTATCATCATCAGTGCCTCGTAAATCATTTTGTTGCCATGGAACGGAATGTATACTACAGTAAACGACAAGTCAACATGGCGATCGGGTGAGTTGTGGAGGGGGGGACGCCCCGTACACCCGCACAGCGCCCGCGCCATCTTAGTGTTAGCGCTTTTATCGATTTATCGATTCGACCGCGTTTATCGATTTCGATCTCGCTCACGTTGTTGCTTGTAGTTGTGTATTGAAAATGACTAGAAAATTACCATGTCGACCTGTCGTTGACTAGTACTAAGACAGTACGATTTAGTAGTCAAAAAAGTTAAGACATCCCATAGCGGCAAAGGGATCTTCTTTCAATACGTCATTTCTACTTACCGGGTACTCATCAGCCGGTTTCCCAGTGTTCAGTTTGTATATCGTCCTGAAGACGACCATAGCTTCCTCATTTCGTCCCCTCGACATGAGGAACTTGGGGCTCTCCGGCAGGCAGAGGAATGATACGCCGGTCAGGAGAGGCATCAGAGCCGTCGCAAAGAGGAAGAGGTTCCAGGTATGGATTACTGAAACATTTAAAAAAAAATAGTTTGCTTAGCGAGTGAAAGTTATTGATAAGGGTAGGTAAGTCCAACCTGTTTCAGATTCGATTGGACCCCACTAGCCAAACTGTCGGGCATCTCTAAATATTCACATAATATCGACTTTAGTCTTAATTTCATCGTCCAAGCCATAAAGTGTTTTCCTCGACATTCTGTCTAACCAAATACACCTGGGGGCTTACTTCCAACAGCTTTGAGTCTTGAATCAATCGAGTTTGATTGGATTCGTACTCTTGAAATCGATAAAAACTAATTATCGTACAGAAGCTCAAATTGAAATTAACGTCTATTTTTGATTTTGATTTTTGATTTTAATTAGCTTCAATTCTAATCTCCGTACGATGCAGCGATGTGACGTATTCTTGTCAATTTCAAAAGTACGAGTTTAATTCGAATCAAACTCGTTCGATTCAGAACACATCAGTATTTACTCCTTCTCTATATTACTCACCAATGGTATCACCAAACATACGGTACTCCCAGTCTTTGGTGAGAATAGCCCAGGCCAGCAGAGGTAGAGTGGTATTCGCGATGGTGTAGAAGAGGCTCGTGAGGAGGATCACGCGAGCCCTCAGCTCTCTCCGATGGAGTTCTGCTATGTAAGAGATGAGGACTGCGAAGGGGCCATTGAAACTGGAAGGAAAGATGAAGAAGGAATTATTGTAATGAATATGACGGGTGGTGGCGGACTGGCAGGGGTCAGGGCCTATAAAAGGTTGGGCACGCTGCAGATCGGCCCTCTTGCGACGCTGCAGTTGACAAGTTAAGTGCTACACCTACTTAAGAAGACCCTGTACTCCTTGCATTGCTATGAACCACGCCCTGTCGATCTATTTGTAATTCTTATTAATAGTACATTACTGCCGCGGTCTGTAATGACTGCGATGCTGGCAGCACTGATGATGGCCGAGAGCGCAGTGTAGCGCAGCTCCAGGCTATCACAGCGCGGTCAGCATTGCAGCTCTTGATGGATAAGCTGGAATAAGGGCCGAGACCGTAGGTCGAGGCCTTTATAGCGCGGACAGCAAGGGCTGCAATGATGACCAAGCTTGAAGGCCGAGAGCGTAGCTAAACTAAGCTCGAGGCCATCATAGCATGGCCAGCAGCGCAGTCATTGCGGACCAAGGATTGTATAGTGCTTTACTCAAACAATGCGAGTAATTAAGTAACGATTTGTTTCTTCCCCGGTCCTTAGTATTTTTTTAAAATTAGTCTTTAATGTTTGTACTACCTGTATCTATACAGCCAAATTCTGAATAAAAACTTTTTGCACCAGACAATTTTTGAAACAAAACTCGACAATAATGGATTTTCAAAGGAAATTGCTGGTGGCTAAAACTCACCAGCAATGAAATTCCATACAACTTTGCTGGCGCCTATTCAAGAAGCGCGAAAAGGTCGACTTTGCTCAAAGAAGGTTGTCAAAATAATGACCACATTACAAGCATTTTTGAGTAAAATATATATGTATAGTGTACGTAACCTTACAAGTGTTATTCTTCATCCTCCCGTAAGTACACGCCTGCTAAATTTTATGTGCACTGTATGCTTGTTGAGGGTTGTGTCTTAAAGCCACCTTACTTCTAAAGTGTTACATGACGTAGAACCAAAGAAGAAACTAATTGGTATTCATTAAACTGGTTTTATCCTATGTGGGGACGGGCTAGAATATAAAACTTCCCCACCGCGACCTGGGAATAGAAGCGTGTTGCAAGATTCAACGAAACCCAGCATACTTGGTGGGATCTATACGGTCCTAGCTAGCTACCACCCTCATATTGAAGTCAAACCAAGCAGTTCACCGTGTTCCGTAGTGTGTATGTGAGAACCAGAGGGGTATAGGGGAATCCCTCTATATCTCTGTTACTTGGATTCGTGTGCTCCATCTTAGACCATGTCTGCACTTAATATCAGGTGCGATCATGTCAAAGATTAGATAATATAGTGTATAGATAATCTAAACACATAAACAGATAGGCTTGTTGACAGTTTGATTAGCCAAGAGTGATTAGTAAAATTAGATTGTGTACTATAAATCAAATAAGTGCGTAATGCTAAACACTTGTACGATAATCTAAGTGTAAATAAACCTATATTGAAGCCTTCATATCAATCTAATGAGCTTTGAACGTGTTTTTCGTTCTGCCTAGCCTTTTCCCAACTATGTTGGGGTCAGCTTCCATTCTAACCAAATGCGGCTGAATACCAGTATTTTACATGGTGCGACTACCATCAGATCTCGGCGAGTCAATTGCTGGACAATGCATAAGGAGCTCTACTATAACATAACATCACGCCTGTACTTCCTGAAGGGTTGGGCAGCGGTGTATAGTAACACCCTCATTTCACCGTTATGTTTAAGTCCCATGTAATAGGGGCTTGCCTATTGCCATCAAACGGGCACAAAACCAAAGCCCGGGCTACTACCGAGGAATTCCACACGGAAAAACCCAATAACATTTTGCCCGACCTGGGGAACGAACTCAAGACCTACCACTAGACCAACGAGGCGGTTAGCTCTACTACTACCATACTTCTTTTCTATAATAATTCCTTCATTCCACTAATGATTTACGTAAAATTGTTCTTGTATATACTTGGCACAATAGGCTGTTTCTATAATAGATTTCAAGTACCCTCATAAAATTCTATGGCATCATTTTAAGTGCCTTCAATTTCATGAACGAAGGTAGAAAATTGATTTTTGTGGTCATGTGGAGTTATGTGGTTAAACTAACAATAAAACTTTTTTTTTTAAATGGAATATGTCCGCTGGTATACCGTAACCAGTCTATGATAAATTATTTTTATTTCTGTAAATAAATCTGGTACAGACACTTTTACAAGTCAATGTAATGATTTTTTTAAGACTAGATGGCGCCGGCATTTCCTATCTGACTAGCTCTGAGAAGAAAAGCCGAAACAAACTCAGCGGTCAAGGTCTCTTTTAAAGTCCAAACATTGTAGTATAAAAACTATGCGAGTGAAACGATGTAGGGCAACGTCTGGAATGACCTTTTGAGGCAAGTGCCTTAGCAGTTCGAGTTGACCTGTCCTAACTGATTGTCTAACCCGAGGATATCGGCATTGCCCTTAACTGGGCTATGGAAGTCTGATGGCAGGCGTTCCGTGTAAAATACTGGTATTTAGCCGCATCTGGTTAGACTGGAAGCTAGGCAGAACATGTCCGTAACAAACAATTTTTGGACTCAGTCCTCTCGCACTGGTGCAAATAATATTTTCAGTAATACTTACAGGAATCCACTGGCGAATCTCGTCACCAGCAGCATGGGGAAGTTCTGGCTCATGGCTGCCGTCATCTCCACCAGGCCGGAGCAGAAGAAACCCCACACCATGATCTGTCTCCTACCCAGGGTGTCGGACAGGAAACCCCATAGCAAGGCTGAGGATATCATACCTGGAACATTGAAGGAAACAGTTATTTATTTATCCCCTGATAAAGAGCTTGGTCTCAGATTTTAAAGGCCTGGGTTCAGCTGTAGGAACCATCAGGGCCTTTGATTCTAAAAACGTAGACCAGAGGAATAAGGCCGTTTATCCCTAGGATGCTGATATAGAGGTCCCATTTCACGATACGATAAACCTGTTTTTGGTGAAACCTTCAAAAGTCTGCCTACCACCTGGGACGGGGAGGAGGCCTGGGATTTTTCCCGCACCAATACCCCCCTAACCTACTGTCAACCATGATTCCGAGACATTCCTGGCAGAAAATGGCAATTGTGGGAGTCCGTGCCTGTGGAATTGTGTAGCGGTTCCCTAATCTTATTTTTTATCATATGTAATTTTTTTTATATTAAACCTATTGACCACCCCAGTCGGTTTTATACGACAAAATTTTTCGTGCCCGTGTCGCTTCAGTCGTATAAATATGACTTGGAAGACGCGAGCACGAAAACATTTTTATTTGTCGTATATTATTCGTCGTCGTATATTATAAATTCAACTGAGGCGGTCAAAAGGTTAATGTTATTTTTAAGTAATAAAATAGGAGATACGTATGAGGCTTACATAGTCGCGAAAAAGTGAACTAACGCCTAGAAAAAAATTGATTAAAAAAAGAAAAAGAAAATGGCAATTGCATTTTGGTCAACCTGATATAGAACCCAAATCTACAAGATCAGCATCGTTTGCTATGCCAGAAAATAAACCAATAGTCGTTGCGCCTGCAAAATCCGCTGTGTTTTTTTTTGAAAATCTGTCTTCGATGCTATTTTATAATAGTTCTCAAGCCAAGTGCACCTGTAAAATCAGTTTTATAATAATTTATTTGGTTAAGAAGATAGCAAAATAAATTATTAGAAAACGTATTTTATAGTTGCACGTGGCTTGAGAACTATTATAAAATAGTATCAAAGACAGATTTTCAAAAAAAGACAGCGGATTTTGCAGGCGCAGAGACATAATGACGCAGATTGAATATCTGATAGCACCCTTAATTCAAGGAAACTTACTGGGATTGCACATGAGCGTGACCCGATTTATTTGCCCCATTTCTCTTTAATTGACAAGACAATTAACTCTTGCTGGCTCTCTGCCCATATTGTAGAGGAAAGTGCGTAATGCATAACAAAACATGTTATTTACTTCAGCTTTGTTTTCAGAATAGTGTGTATCATCTGGTTATCATCTTGCGCAAGAGTTAATGAGTCATTTTGAGAAAAACAGGTTATAGGTAGGTTTTGAGTAAACAAGTAGGAGTAATTTGTTTTTGACTAAAGTAATGTACCTTGACTACCATGTTGATGTAGTGGTCGCAAGCGCGATTGCTGAGCATGGGGTCCTGGGTTAGATTCCCAGGTCGGACAAAGTTTTATTGGGTTTTTCCGTGTGAGATTCTTCAGTAGCAGCTCGGAGTCTGGATTTGTGCCCGGTTGATGGCAAGTCGCCCCTTATTACATAAGACTTAAACATAACGGCGAAATGAGGGTGTACTAAAACACCTCTGCCAAATCCTTCGGAGAATACAAGGCGTGATGTTATGTTATGTATATTCCTCAGTAGCAGCCCGGAGTTTGGATTTGTGCCCGGTTGATGGCAATAGGCTCGCCCCTTATTACATAGGACTTAAACATAACGGCGAAATGAGGGTGTTACTATACACCTCTGCCCAACCCTTCGGGGAATACAGTCGTGATGTTATGTTATGTAAGCTGGCTAATATTATCACTTAGTTATTCTCGTATTATAGTTTATCTGACAAGAGAGAAGAACTACTCAATTAACACCATATTCTTTGCCTATATAGTTTATTTATATAATATATAGTTTATTTTCTTTCGTAGAGGTACATTGTTACAATTTAATTGAATCATTTTGCCTTATGCTACAATCCTTTGTAAGAGCTGGAGTCTGAACTAGGTTCGGGACCTGTATGACAGATCTCCAGGCTCCCGCCCCTTTAAACATAATCATATTTTCCACACGGCGTATTTAGACAGATTATACAAACAATTTTGGTAGAGAGGTTAAACTAGAATAAAGGTATGGTTATATTTGTGAAGTGTATTGTAAAGTGATAGTATGTAGGATAACTGTAGGGTTATGTGTGTAGTGCGTGAATGTGTGAGGGTCTATTGTGGATGTAAGTGTAAGTCCTGTGCAAGTGTTTATGCTTATTCGTAAATTTAGATGGAATGCATGTTAAAAATTATTGAATGGTTTGGATGATATTTTCTGTACCTTCATAGTCCAAATCCAGCAGCCATTTTCTTACAGTAGCTTTGCAATTAAATTTATTCATTGAGTACATATGTAAGATTCTATTTACTCTGTTGTATATATACGGACCAAGGAAATAAAAGAATCGTTGAGCTATATGCAATGCACGCCACTAATTTAGCCACCACATTCATAAAAAAATATCTGCCTAGCCTATTCCCAAATATATTGGGGTCAGCTTCCAGTCTAACCAGATGCGGCTGAATACCAGTATATTACACGGAGCGACTGCCATCAGACCTCCGCAACCCAGTGACTGGGCAGTGCCGATACTCTATGGTTACACCGGTTGTCAGACTTTCGGGCTTCTGACTACCCGTAACGACTGTCATAGGTATTTGTATGACACCCGGGACTGACTGTTTAACGTGCTCTCCGAGGCACGGAGGGGTCTCGATGTGTAACTTTTTTTCCCTACATATCTGATAAGATATCACCATATCCAAAGGTAAATCAGTGGTCAGACGTATTGAAGCCTTTGACTTTCTATCATGTTAACTTTACCGTGCTCTCTTTCTGTTTATGGATCAGCCGTCAGTCTTAACCACAACAGAGGTCATTTAAAAACTAGTCAAGTACAAGTCATATTCGAGAACACGGAGTTAAGTTCGCACAAAAAAATTGATGCAAATTACCCAATTTTTTTTGAGAACTCTTGTACACCTCCTTAGGAAATGTATTTTTTATTATTAGCTAAGATTTCGTGGTGGCCACAACAACAGAAAATTTCAACTGGCTGCCTCTTAGGCCGTGGCCGCACTGGTACGGTGACAGCGACGCGACGGCGATTTCGTGAACAAATAAATTTCGCTTGTCGCATCTGCAGTGCGGCCACGGACATATGTTTATATGAGTTTGTTTTCACGAAATCGCCGTCGCGTCACTGTCGCTGTACCAGTGCGGCCACGGCCTTAGGAGTGCCGAGATATACACCTGTGACAGACAGCGTAGGCTGGTAACAGGGTCCTGCTGACACCTTTTGGGTACGGAACCTTAAGAATCATAGATCCGTTCATGCAAAAGCCCACCACATTCAAACAAAGATACAAATGGAAAAATACATTTCCGGGTTAGGAATCTTACACGTTTTCGACTAATACTGTACCCACAATCGTATCACTAAATATAGTAACAAATACACACAGAAAATTAATCACATAGTAATTTTACATAACAGTTACCGTCACTGTTTAAATATTTGAGTGGAAACTGCACGGCTCCGAGCCGCTGTTGACTTACGTGATAGTATGATAGAATCAGATGATGTTGGTACATATTTACTGGTACAAATAGTGTCACGCTATCGAAATGTTGATGAAAGGTACATACATTTTGTTGTTAATTAGTCAAGAGTGCTGTACGGTTCTCAGAATGGGTCACCTTAATTTTTTCTCTAAGGCCACCCGCACACATGCAACTAAACTATCGTCCGACAGATTAGTTGCATTCCTAAAGTCTGCGTAGTACGAGCTCGACTCGGTTTCCAACTGTAAGGTATAAGGTATAACGGGCTGGTGTCCGCAACTCCACGTCTGAGCGCGTATTTTGCGTCACGGGTTTCCAATTATCGCGCAACTGTTTATTTGGATGTATGCGCCCATACTTACCGGGCTTTTGAAAGGTTGATCAACGCAAATACACATACCTACCGGCAAATTTAGGGAAACAAAAAAAAAATAGAAAATCTAGTTTTAATAACATTAAAAACAGTATTTTTAAAATTTTGGGCATTTTTTTTATATTCCGCTAAATCTGCAGGTGTGTGTTACCAATCAGCTGTTAGATCTCATGTCAAGTGATGTGATTGGTTGTTAGTATTTTGGTCGACCAATCACACTTGTTGACATGAGATTTGACAACAGATTAAATATTGATCAGCTTTTCGGAAACGTGCGGTTGAGTCGTAATTGCGTTTTTTTTTCGATATCAGTTTTATTTGCAGCACTGTCTAACTGTGACTGTATCTAGACTGTGTACAATAAGAAATATATAATTATTATTTATTGCTTTAATTAGTAATTAAATAAATCAGAGCCTTCAAATGCGCACGATTAGCTCTCGGGATTATAGCAAATTTGTGATCTCATAGTATTTCAAGAAAACGTACATATTGAATAGAAAAAACAGAGTAAAAGAAAACTTAATAAAGATGGAGCGAAAGGCGAGAGTACAGTTCTTTCTTTAGCTCTTAATCCATTAATCCATTAATTAGATTAACGTATATTATCGATTTCATTTCTCTAAAACCCAACATAAAAAGAAAGTAAACTTAAACTACTTCGCGGAAGCTATAATATAAACTGTTTTTATCGTGCGCCCGCGCAACCAAATACTGTCCAAAAACAATGAGACTGTTATGACATTAGCCACGCCACATCACACAACGTTAGTTAAAAAAACAATAAACACAGACTGTGTTTACCATCCGACGATAACACAGAGATAAGTGCAGAAGGTACACTAGAACGCGAACATTGGCTGGAGAGGAGTGCGCACGGTAGACAAGACAAAGCAAACTGACAGCGCGTCTATTGTTTGGAACCCATCACCTGCCGCTCACATACCTAAGGCGCGGCCAACTAGTTCCGCGCGGACTATAATAGTACAGTTGTTTTGCCCATCGCAGCAGCATAATGTGTGGCGTAACATCCCAGTTTAAGGTAAGGTAGCTACTCGCCACAGCCACAAGTGACCGACCACAAGCTATACACAAAAAAAATTAATATGTTTCACAGGGACTCGCCGAAAGCGTGTGGTCGGTGGTCGCGACTCGACAGGTTGGAAACAGCTAGTGGCAGTGGTGAGTGGCTCGTTTGCGAGTGGTCTTAGTAAATATGACAATCAAATGCATTGAATTAATAGCAATAACGTGTTTGTTGTTTGAACGCTGCTAACACGAGATACACTATCAATGGAATCGTAAAAATGGATTACCGATGCTAAGACTAGGTACTGTTGTATGTCTATTGCTGTAGCACCTTTGGCCTTAAAACAGAACTATTTTCTAACTTGCATTCATTGATACACAAAAACCACAATATTTTTTTGTATGTCGATGCCTTCCTGCCGTTTATAAATTTCTTGTTCTTCACCGATATTTTTGTTTCATTTGGCCTCTATGTACCCTTATTGTGCAGTGAGAAGTGGAACTACTGTCCATATTTATTCGGTGCTAATTACGCCATCTTGTATCTCAAAAGATTTACAGTGTTATTGATACATTTCTTTGTTTAAACGAAAATAAAATAGTTGAAAAGGAAATTACCTGTATATTGTTTATACAGAATGGTGATATTTTTCATCAGTTCAGTTAATTACTGATTAAATTTATCATTGTGATAAATAATTTTAAGTATGTTATAAACATAATTGTTTAAAACAATCTTGTTGGTGTGTAACAAACAATATTATAACAAATTCTCTTTGAACAAATTATCATTATAATGATATCATTTTTATGACAGGTAGGTATATGATGTTGTTGTGAAGGTGTGTCGTGATTATTATTCTTCATCCTAATGACACACCTCCGCAATTGAATGAAAACCCGTAACCCAGAGGGTTCGACTACGACACCGCGCGATTTGTGTATTGAAAAAATGGTATCGTGAAACTAGCCAACTTTGCCATTTATGGTATCTTTGCCCCAAACGCAATTTATAAGGAAATCTGCTAACATGAGAAAATATTTTAGTTTTATGGCAACTTTAATTATAAATATTGCGTTTAGGGAAAAGATACCTTAATTGGCAAAGTTGGCTAGTTTCACGGTACGGTATTTACGACATGGATTCTTGTGGAGTTGTTTTTTTAAACATACATACTACTCTTTACTCAAGCCGTACGGCCGTTTTCAATAAACTATCTATCGGTGGTTTGTCTTACTAGCGATAGTAAATTGACATTACTTCTATGGTGTTTCTGTCAAACTTCTATCTCTTGTAGGGGAAACCGCCGATAGAATTATGTTATTCTTCTTCTTCTTTTCGTGTGGTTAGTGACTATAACCTGGTGTCAGAGTTCATGCCACCCATGGGCCTCTGACTTGGCTTCACATGCCGTCGAGAAATATCTCTCAGGCATGACGGTTTCCTCACGGTGTTTTCTTTCACCGATTTTAAGCAAGTGATAATTATACAACACGCACATAAATCCGAAAATTCAGAGGTGCGTGCCTTGGGTTCGAGCTCGAGACCTATGACTTTGGCAGTCCGACGGTCACACCACAAGGTTATCACTGCTGTTAATTATGTTATTGAAAACGGCGGTTAGGGATTAAACATAAAATATTTATGAGCATCAATTTTGATTTCACTCATAGGAAATGAGCATTTTGTATGAATATGCGTACGCACCCTTTCACATCGATTTAGCCGTCAAATGTTTAGGCACGTTTACTCAGGCTATATACAAGGTTAGTCGGAAAGGGGGTACTAAGCCGAAAGGGTTTTAAAGTACACATAATAAGGGATAACTTTTGTTCTACAACTTTCCCCAAAACTCGATAGTTTAAGAGAAATAGCTTGTCAAAGATTTCGTAAAAAATGTGCTAAAATCTATCTGTCCATAGCTATGATTAGCTGTGTTTACAATTTAGGTCATATTTGGGGTCATGGATTATAACCTAATTTTCTGAATTCATACATAACTAAAGCAGGAATGATATTTTTTTGAAAAAACTAAAATAAAAATCTTTCTGCATGCAAATAAAAATTATCGAATTTTGAAATTTTAACACTTGCTTTCAAATACTGATCAGTGATACTTTAAGTGGGCCGCGGCTTAGTACCCCCTTTCCGACTAACCTTGTATAATTCTTCCGCAGCTGAGAGCACACGATTTCATAGGTGATGGGGATATCTTTTATCTTATTTTTTATTCGCTTCTATCTTATTTGTCTTGATCGCGTTTGCACTTCACCAGATGGTAAGCGCAGACAGGGTTTAAGATGGATCACACGAATCTAAGGAACAGAGATATAGAGGAATTGCCCTAATACCCCTCTGGCTCTCACATACACACGACGGAACACAGTAAACTGCTTGGCACCGGACTTTAATGTGAAGGTGGTAGCTAGCTAGGCGAACCGTATAGATCCTACCACCAAGCGTGCTGGGTTGAGAGGAGAAGGGGAGGCTATTTTTAACCAGAAACCACAAGGAAATGTCATATCTGCATTTAAATTACCTCCATAGGTCATGGCAGTGATGGTCCCCATGTCCAAGAGACTCAGCTTCATGTCGCACTGAGCGCTCGTGAAGATGTAGCTGGTGGAGCTGGTGACAGAAACAGCACTCCAGAAGGCAGGCAGGCTGCACAGCATCAGCGCTATGTTGAACCTGCCGTAGCCTGTCGCCGCTATCGCGTCCTCGAAGTCTGATGGCTCAGGTTCTGAAAGAATGGAAAGGTTGGTGATGAAGTAACAGTAATACCCGGTTCCTATAAACAAAAACGAATCGTTTTGATTTTCAGTGGAAGCAGGTTTTATTGCCGAACTGGGCATATACAGGGTTATTTGTAAAACACTGACAACCTCTCAGGACTATGTTAATATCATCATAATCAACAACTTTTGTTCTATGAATTTTAAAAATTCATCATATTTTAGTTCATCAGATTTTCATACAAAATTAAAAATATTTAAATTGAACGGTCTAAATGTTACCAAGTGTATGCGAAGCAAAAGAAAGCGATAGTAAAATAGCGAAGGGAGCGGGGTTAGGGCGGCGGGGGCGCTTTAGAGCGTTCAATTGAAATGTTTTTATTTTTGTATGAAAATCTGATGAACTAAAATATAATGAATTTTTAAAGTCATAGAACAAAAGTTGTTGATTATGATGTTAGTAACATATTCCTGAGAGGTTGTTGGTGTTTTACAAATAACCCTGTATAGGTGGTCTGCCGGACTCTTACTGGCTAAAACCAACGGTGTTCCTCCTCCTGACCGTTCGGCCGGGGTCGCGGGATTCTCAAAACCATGCACCATAACCAAGCTAATTGTACCTGTGACAGCTACTGCCATATGGGAGGGTCTACTATGCAAAGCCATGAGGACTTTGCTTCATCACCGGAAAAAATATAACAGTCTCAATTTTAAGCAATAACGCTCCGTAAATTATAGGAATCGTCCAGAAACATTTGGTTGGTGTTTTAAACTTTGGCGATACAATAACAAAATTTGCGAGCTAAGATATGCCAATATGTGTGACGATCATAACAAGAACGTCTCTTGCTAGTCTGGTAATAACCCGAATTTTTGGAAAGCCGCCAGTATCCCTGGTCACTGCGTCTTTAACCGATAAATGTCACTCACTTTAGTTTTATGGTTGTTGTTTAATTTTAATATATTATTGGTATTTACAGTGCGGTTTCAGGTATTGAAGGTCTTTAAATGAGTTTGCAATTGACCAAGGATATGGCTTTGAAATTCTTCACAAAGAATTGTTTCATATTTATCAGGATTGCTTTGTAAACATATTTAGTTAGATTTTCGTTCTTCTTCTCGTTAGCTATTAAGATCTAATTCATTCATTGGCATTTTATTGGCGCCGCATAGTTCTATAAAATTAAATACCGAGTGTGTTTTGAATGAATACATTTGGTTGGAGACCCTTCAGGTGTCGCCAATAACTGCCCGGTTACGTAGAAACGGTCCGCAAGAACATCTACAAGCAGTCGATTAGAAAAACAATTAAAAAAATGAATGAATTCATCAAAATTGGAATTGCTATACTGTTTTGTGCAAATTTTTATTCAAGAGTACGTATTGTTACTTGGTAATTAAAAAAAATTGCATGTCTCTTGATGTCGAAATCATTTTCATGGGGTTACCCCCACAGTTCGGTCTATTGCTGAACATGCTTATCAAAGAACGCCGCTTATAATAGTCGATGGGCAAAATCATCACGCTTAGCAAACACAGTTTATCTATACTTCTACACTAATATTATAAAGAGGAAAGATTTGTATTTTTGTATGTAACGAATAAACTTAAAAACTACTGAACCGATTTCAAAAATTCTTTTGCCGTTACATTATCACTGAGTAACATAGGCTACGGGTGGAGCCGTGAGGACACAGGTAGTTCTTAAATAAAGCAAAAAACAAGCGGCTGCATTCTACTCCCTTCTTTTCATGAATACTTGCTAGGATCCACACTATAAGCACTAATTTCTACACCATTTGATTAGGAGCATATACCTCGGCTGTGATCATTCCACTATCATACATCATCATCTTTGCGTGAGTCTCATGAGATGCGACTATACCTATAAATATGGCATGTGGATGTGAATTAAAACATTTCATTGGAATGAAAAAGCCTGTCTTCCATGGAGTGCGTCAAATAACAGATGGAGGCTGTGCCTATACTTGTCAATAAATTAGAAATAAATCAGTCTGTCTTGACCATTTCATTAATCTAGAGGATGGCAGTGACATCGAAGACGAAGGTGAATTTAACGCTAGTTATAATATTGCAGTGCAAAGTAAAGCAAGCCACAATCTACAATACCCAAAACACTCAGTTGACAAGATGACGTCACGAGCAGCTGATATAAATATCACAAAAACGTACCTTGAGCTAACTTCTCCAAATTCGTCGAAGATAATCCAGTGACCTTGAAGAGATGATCGTGGGGGATTTCCTCCTTCACCGCCGGCGCCTCCGCTTCACTTTTAGACACCATTTTGGAAATATATTAAGAATTTTTAATAATAACTATTTTTATATACCGTACATCTAACTGTCGGTAACTATTATGCGTGTACCAGAAGACCATTCTTGGAGTAATGAGGTAATGTTTGATAATAGTGTGTTATATATATGTAAGTATCATTAAGTTTGCCAAGGATTTGCGGGGTGTGTTCAGTAAACAGTAGTAGCGAACTATATCTCTTTGTGCCAACAACTTTGTTAATATGTATATTTGGTGATAAAACTATATTTTATCTTTGACTTTGTCTGTTTATTATTAGTTTATAGATTGTTTTGGTAGCCCTTGAGGTGTCATAGGTTCCATTCTGCTCGCATAGCAACGTTTTTTCGAAAAATCTTTTGATTTATTGTTTTCTGAGGTGGCTAATTTAGAACCGCACCGATCATACGATTTGCATGCGAGGTTAAGCTGCACTTGCCGTGGTCAGTCCATGGATGGGTGACCATTTGTTGCACATCGAGACCATTCCGTGCCTCAGCAGCAGAGGTGGTCAACTTGATTCGACCCAAGATCTACTGTTTACTGAGTAGACTCTGTGCGAACTACCAATTACATAATCAGTACCTCTTCATTCAACTTATATTTTTCTTAGCCTTGCCATGATCGCCTGGATCAAGAGCCGCAATCGACCGGTCAATCGCGATCGACTGGTTGGCCACCTCTGCCCTATAGTACCTTAGATCTTATTCTTGAAGTTGCCATTGCATTTTTTAGCCGCGCGTCCCTCGAACCTAGAATTCTACGCATGGCCAATCTGTACTCAAATGTGGTAATTAAAAGAGGATACTGAAAAAAGGCGCAGAAAACATGACGTCACAATATCGGAAAATGTAAACACAATGAAAGTGGAAGCAGCCAGTACACGAGACTAACTTATCATAATCAAATAACACAATTAAGCAGCAGGTAGATAGGGTTTATAATATTACTAGTAAGTTTATTGTATGGATTATGGATGAATTTTTGGATGGATTGGATTCCATCTCATCATCATCCTCCTGCCCTTATCCCAGCTTATTTGGGGACGGCGCAGTATGTCTTCTTCTTCCATACATCTCTATTAGCCGTCATCTCAGTAGTCACCCCCTTTCTAGCCATATCATCTTTCACACTATCAATCCATCGTTTCTTTGGTCTTCCTATACTCTTATAACCATCCACATTCATACTCAAAACTTTCCTCACGACACGTTCCTCATTCCTCCGCATCATATACCCATGCCATGACAACCGGTTTCCACCCAACTTCTCAGTCACCGGCGCCACTTTCAAGCGTTCTCTTACATACTTCTATCCATTCGCGTAATACCACACATCCCTCTTAGCATTGTCTCTCAGCTCAATGCATTTGCCTTTCATTTATCCCTTTTGTGGCCCAACATTCCGATCCATTGGATTGGATTCCATCTGTGGTTGGAGCACGTATCGTTCAAAGTGAAAATCCGTTGTCATCATGCGGTTCATGACAATCGTTGCAGGCAGTTAAGTAAAAAGTATTTATCGTTATGATCTGTCGTGATGAGGGTGTCTCTAATTTAGCTGACTATGGTAAACGTTCTTAGTGTGCTTCAAGTTCTTAAGATAAAAACGCAGTACTTACTCATAAGCAGCAAACGCTTGGCACAATAGGAGTCCATAGTGATCGATAAGCTAATAAAACTTTCATAAAAATAAATATAATCTGCGTTTAGCTTAAGAGGAAACGCGGGCTGCAAAATACTACAAGAATAGGTTTTATGCGATCTATTTTTGTCCCACCCCTCCCGCAAATCTTCCCAATTGAGCGCGAAAGAGACAACTGCATCTCGGACTGATTTCCCCTGTGCAATATTAGCGAAATCGTACTTTCGTATTTCCCTGTTTTCTTCATGAAATCTGGACTGATTTTAATATTTTTTTTTGTAATAATTTAAGATAGACTTTATTTATGTCCGTATGTTTTTCTTTTATTTTTTATATTCGTCAAATTTGTTTGCCAGATGTCTGAAAACGGTGGTAAAACCGGTCGATTTTTGTAAAATTTAAACGTTTCTAGTTCTTTTAATAAATCATTTATTGACAAAAACAAAACATAGGGACTTAATTATATCATATGGTAAAAAATATTTGCTCTAGTGACATTATCCAAGGAGGAAACTGAAGAATACGTTTGTATGGACTAAATGCCGCCCGCATTTCCTCTTAATATTAACAATGGAAGCCATTATGTCATCAAGAACTGCATGATCTATTTGTACATCTCATATGAATATGAAGGGTTCCCCTGATCTCTTCATATTATTAGTGAAATGTTGTGTTCTTTATGAGATTAAATTCTTTAAACCGAATCTGAAGTCACCAACAGACTTCATTCGTGTAGTATCGGATACTCTCGTCGCCCTGTGTAATGAGGGCCTTAAAATGACGACATTATTGTTGCTTGTGACAAGTTGATAGCAGTCTGATAGAAACAATCATTTACATTAAGCTATGAAATGTAAATAACAAAATACATATCGGTCAAGTGTGAGTTGGACACGCATGCTGGTTCTGTACCCATTACAGAAAAACAAAACAGTGATATTGATTTTATACTCTCAACCGGCGTGCGTGTATGACAAGATGTATGAATGTAAATGAAGCGAAAGGAGTATGTAAGGATCGTAGCATGTGGCGTTCTATAGTTTCTGCCTAATCTCGTGGGAAAAAGGTGTTTTTGATATAGATGATAATAAAAATTATTAAATCAAAAACATCGTGTAGTAACACCCTCATTTCGCCGTTATGTTTAAGTCCCATGTAATAGGAGGCGAGCTTCTTGCCATCAAACGGGCTCAAATCCAAACTCCGTGTTGCGACTGAGGAATTTCATACGGAAAACAGTGTTTTATGGTGTAGGGGAACGAGGTATGGTGTGCCTCCTACGAAAAGGGAGGATCCTCCTACCAGGCGGGTCTTATGCCTGGCGGGCCACTGCCCAACGGTTGATGTTGGGAAGTTGTATATATACCAGTGGCGAAGGGTGAATTTTCTTAAAAGGGAAGCCGGACTAAACTCAGAATATATTATAACTTATTTCTTTGATTGTTACCTTCATAAGCAAATGTTATACCTGCCATGGTACTTCGTAAATAATTATTTGTTTAAATGATAATTGAAAATAACAGATACTAGTATTTGCCATATTTCGAAAGGGAACCCGATAGGAATCGAGTTGTATGGAGCCTTCGCCACTGATATATACTAACTCCGTGTCAAATCTTGATACCGCGATGTAGGATTTGTGACGTTTCATCTGACAGCTGTCATTGTTGTCACTGTTGTCACTCAACTGTCATTATTGTCACTCAGCTGTCATTGTTGTCGCTGTAATCTGCTACACAATCGTCGTGCTGCGTA
Source organism: Amphipyra berbera (assembly GCA_910594945.2). Taxonomy (NCBI): domain Eukaryota; kingdom Metazoa; phylum Arthropoda; class Insecta; order Lepidoptera; family Noctuidae; genus Amphipyra; species Amphipyra berbera. The sequence continues at coordinate 12,705,944 of OU343128.1, read as the reverse complement.
GTTCGCATGTGGCATGATAGATGCCGAAACAATGGTACCTAGGTACCGTTTCTTTGTACAGTCAACAACGAAAGTTGGTTAACACTGTTATTTTTACATAACATCTAAAAGACACAGAATTATTCGATACACTGCTTTTCAGAATTTCATATAATAGTCAAGAGTTTGTGTTATTTTATTGTTACATGTGTTCCGATTTTTGTATATTATTGTGTTCAGTTATGATTTAAATAACTGAAAGTGTTAACATACTTTTGTTGCTGACTGTACAAGTATATTCATTTATTATGCAATATTTTCAGCCATTTCAAGTAGGTATAGATACTTAGGGAACCCCAAATTTTATTTGTATTTCACACAAAAACAGTTTAAGCATATTGACACGAAAATTTCATTATTTATTTGCGCAAAAGTGATTTTGTGCTCAGGGTCGTGGGCTCGATTCCTGCGTCGCGACAAAAATATATGAAGCATGTACTTTCAGATACAGATGTTTTTCTTAAACTTGAATGTTTGTGCACGCGATTTGTGTCTGTGTATAATTTATTTTTAGAACTGAAGAAGATAATCTGTTATCTACTTCATTAGGTAAGTATATTTTTTTCTAAGCACCGTATCCACCAAACATGTTTTATTTTGTTTAAATTGTGTACACACTCTCAGCAAGTCGACTTCTTCAAGTTTTGCGAATTAAGCGAGTATTTACGTGCGTATAATCTTGCTAGCGAGTTAGCTTTAAGAGGAAACGCGGTCGGCATTTAGTCCATACAAACGTATTCCTCAGTTTCCTCCTTAGATAATGTCACTAGAGCAAATATTGTTTACCATATGATATATATCTACCACCACTATGTCGCTATGTTTTGTTTTTGTCAATAAATTAATTATTAAAAAAAGTTAAATTTTACAAAAATCGACCGGTTTTACTACCGTTTTCAAATATCTAACAAACAAATCTGACGAATATAAAAAATAAAAGAAAAACACAGACGTAACCAAAGTCTTTCTTAAATTATTACAGAAAAAAATATTAATATCGGTCCTGATTCGAAGAAGGAAACAGGGAAATACGACAGTATGATTTCGCTAATATTGCACAGGAGAAATCAGTCCGAGATGCAGGCGTCTCTTTCGCGCTAAATTGGAAAGGTTTGCGGGAGGGGTGGGACTGAAATAGATCGCTTAAAAACTTATTCTTGTAGTATTTTGCAGCTCGCGTTTCCTCTTAAGTATCTATGGCTCCCGAAAATAATTAGGTCACGCCCTTTTCACTCAACTTCAGAAGAATACCCTTGTAGAAAACTGATTGTTACTACTCTTAGACTCAGATTTGGACACATTCCATGCAAAAAGTTTGCCTTCATGATGAAAAAAATCGCTTCACCCAATTGTTAAGAATGTGGAGTTGTTGAGGACCTACAACATCTATTGATGGAATGTGTCCAATATGAGTCTAGTAGAAATAATTTAGTAAGATCCCTGAATTTAAACAGAACTGATGTAGGCATGTACCTACCATACAATTCTATCCCAACCAAATGGCGACGATCCGAAGGGTTTGTTCAAATTCATGGCTCATGTCATGTCTTGTGAAAGTAAAATTGTTTAGGATATGGTGGGACTGACATACGCTACGCGTAAAAGACCTTATAAACAAAAAAAACAAAAAAGAATACCCTTCGATTTTCGGTCCATAAAATGGCCAAGACAGATCCTATTAGCCCAAAAAGAGTTGTAAATAGGTTTTACAAAAAGTATTTTTTTATTATTGCGATTGTTTCGAATGTCCATGTCCAGCATTGGACTTTGCGAACTGATAGTTATGATGTTCTGTAAATCAAGATCACTTTCCCCGAAAGCCGTTAAAGTCCACACGACAAAGTAACATGGTGACATTGTACAGTGGTAAGTTAGGCGGTCATTGTCCGTTATCTATGTAACGTAACAGTTGTTTGTGAGATGCGCCCGCGCAACACGTGGGTAAGTATGCAATCATCTTGCGCTTATCTAGGTATAATACAAAGTTTAACGTTTTTTTTAAAGAACAATAAAATGTATTTAGAATTTAAAAGATACCGTGTAGAGGAACGAGGGGCGGAGGAACGAGGTACGGTGTTGTTCCAACGAAAAGAGAGGATCCTCCAACTAGGCGGGTCTCATGTCTGGCGGGCCCCTGCCCAACGGTTGATGTTGGGAAGTTGTATATACCTATATACTATACATAACATAATATAACATCACGCCTTGTATTCCTCGAAGGGTTCGGCAGAGGTGTTTTACTACACCCTCGTTTCGCCAGTTATGTTTAAGGCCCATTTGATACGGGGCGAGCCTATTGCCATCAACCGGGCACAAATCCAGACTCCGGGCTGCTACTGAGAAATTCTTAATGGAAAACCCAATAACACTGCTCGACCTGGGGATCGAACCCAGGACCCCACGCTTAGCAGTCGCGCTTGTTACTACTAGACAAATTAGGCAGTCAGTCAGTCAATATTACAATCTGCGTGTCAAATCTCGATATCGCGATACAGGATTCTGTGACGTTATATTTGAGAGTTGTCATTATTGTCGCTGTAGTCTGCTACACAGTCGTCGAGCTGCGTAGTTCGCATGTGGCGTGATAGATGGCGCCACAGTATGTAGTGCCTGGTAAATGCAGGCCTCCTAATTTCACAAGGGATTATTTCAAGAGGATGGGCTATGTGGTCTATGGTAGGCTATTCCTTTGTGCTATCAACATACTGACTTCTGACTAACCGTAACGACTGTCATAGGTATTCTTATGACACCAGGGACCGACGGTTTAACGTGCTCTCCGAGGCATGGAGGGGGCTCTATGTGTAACAAACGGGTGTGCATCTGGATCGAGGGCCCATTTTTTAAATCCTTGCGAAACGAAATAAGGCTTATAGGGAAATTAGTAAAAACTTAAAGCAAAGGGTAAAGTATTATTTTTCAAAAATGTTTTACAGTAATCTTTGTTTATTTTTAATATGGTATTGCCTCACATACACAAAACTACTTAGTGCACCTACCATGTTTTTTTATCTGGACCACCCTAAGGTTGACTGGTAGAAAATGCCTAAGGCATTAAGTCCGCCTCTGTACAAATTTTGTGCGAAAGTATAAATAAATAAAGGGCTATGAATTTCTTAAACGTCAATTAAAACTGTTATGATTAAATAACTTGGGCCCTCAATCCAGACGTGTGCATATATGGATATATAGAGGCATAGCCTAAATCTCAGAAAGTACTATCTCTGGGTCAATCATTTTCATTTAAGAATTTATTTAGGATATTTAAGAATATATTCTTAAATATTTTAAGAAATTCGCAAATTAGTAGAATATGATATTACAGATTTATGGCGGTTTAACCCATCGATGGACTGTCTTTACACATGTTTAAATTATCATCAAAGTAAATAAACAACCTACCAATGCAAGTAAGGAAGTCTTTCCATGAATCTGACCATTATTAATGTAAGGAAATATTACGTAATTGTGAAACCATGAGCGTAGGGGTTGGAACAAGTCTCCTTGGACTTCACCCTTAAATAAACACATCGTTGGAATAACCTTTGGACTCGTGATCAAAGTCCATCGGTACGGATAGCAAAAAAAAATCACTTGGCAGTGTTTTTTTTTTGTTTTTTTTTCTAAAGTTACTTAGATAAGATTATATTAGAGAATTAGGAATATAATTGAAAACCTTTATCAATCCTTCAACTCATCGCCTATCACAGTTTGGTACAGGACAGGCCAAGCCTCAGCTCTCAGATCGCAAACAAAGCTTGTCACCTGAATTAAAGGTTGTATCTATACTAATATTATAAAGAGGAAAGATTTGTATTTTTGTATGTAACAAATAAACTTAAAAACTACTGGACCGATTTAACAAAATCTTTTGCCGTAAGTAAGCTACATTATCATTGAGTAACATAGGCTATATTTATTACTGGAATAAAACTTCTTACGCGGGTGGAGCCGTGAGGACACAGCTAGTATTATATATTTTCTTATTCATTCACCTTCAATTTCAAGTTAGATGTTCATAACTATCTGTGATAATATATTAAAAGTGATAGCCTAGTGGTGTGACCGTCGGACTACCAAGTCATAGGTCTCGAGTTCGAACCCAAGGAACGCACCTCTGACTTTTTGGATTCATGAGTGTATAATATAATTATCACTTGCTTAAAAAACGGTGATGGAAAACATCGTGAGGAAACCGGCATGCCTGAGAGATATTTCTCGACAGAATGTGAACCCAAGTCAGAGGCCCACGGGCGGCATAAACTCTTACACCAGGTTAGTCACTAACCACACGAAAAGAAGAAGAAGAGTGATATGTATACCTATATTGTATCCAAATTATTATTTTCTTTAATCTTTTTCTACGTTCCATCTCCAAAAAAACGCTCGTTACAAGTCAGAAATAACATACAATTTTATTTTAATTATTTACTTAATGTTTCTGCTGACTCTACAACAAATCACTATACATAGAAATTTGTGACAGTGAAGCCGAACAAAGTTGATTGTTAGCTCCACGCGACACTCGCATGCTGACGCTACTGACATGTGTTTGAAATAACAATACTTGCAATGTATTTTTGTAGTCCACGATACAATATTCCTTCAAACTAAATACGCCTTGTATAGAATAGTATCGCTTGTAGTCGAAATTCGACCATTATTTTACCTTTTTTTGTTTTTTTTTTATCGTTTCATAATCTTTATGGATACCCTTCGTCCGAAAAAGACTAAACTAAGATTATGCCGGTCTCTTACCGGCTAAAAACCCACGGTATTCCTCCTCCTGACCGGTCGGCTGGGGTCACGAGATTCGCAAAAGCAACACCGCAACCCCGGGAGCATTATTTTACCTGCTTTGACGGCAACATACACACATGTTTTTTTTGTGCACATCTTTGGTACAGTACCTTTCTATTGGTGTAAGTTTTATTCCCCTCTTATAATAAACTAGCCGCCCGTCCCGGCTTCGCACGGGTAGACATTTTTCCAGTTTTCTCATCATTTTTCATTTATGCTCCGCTCCTATTGGTCGTAGCGTGATGTTATATAGCCTATGACCTTCCTCGATAAATGGACTATCCAACACAAAAATATTTTTTTAATTCCAACCAGTAGTTCCTGAGATAAGCGCGTTCAAACAAACTCTTCAGCTTTATAATATTAGTATAGATACTAAAAAAATTACGACAATTTTCGATGTTTCCATATATAATGATGAGACGTAGGGTTATGTTGGTTTAAGTATAAGGGAATGTAAAGCATCCATATGTCCCTAAATGTAGCGATACACCATACTAAAATTACGCAGCTGAACATAGGGGTTAGTATCCTACCCGTCGCCGGACCAGTAACAGCCCGGGATGATGGCGCGCCGTGTTCCGCGCGCGCCTCTCGGAAGGAAGTGGGGCAGGGGAGAAATTACCCCACCACTGGAGAGGTCCACCAGAAGAAGCTGGTGAACCGAGACCGGGGTTGGGGTGCGAATCCCGTGACCCCGGCCTTAGGTCAGAAGGAGGGACACCGTTGGTTTTTAGCCGGTAAGTGTCCGGCAGACCCCCTCGCCTTCCCCGGGCGAGGGACATCCACTAGGATTTTCCAACGATAAAAAATAAAAAGGGTTTAGTATCCTTCTTTTTAATAACAACATAATTGCTGTGATCAAGCTGTCTCATTCTCGTAATTTTTTTGCAAGCGCTAGCCTACCTTCGCGTTCATTGCAGCCCATAATATTTCTGTGATCGCAATGGTCAATTGTCGGGGTACCATGTGTCGGGGTTGCGGTTCATGCTTTCGCGAATCTCGCGACCCCGGCCGAACGGTCAGGAGAAGGAACACCGTTGGTTTTTTGCCGGTAAAGGCTCATTTAGACGGTGCAAGTTTCTTGAAGCAAGTCTCATGCTATCTTTGTCTTTCTCTCCGACAAAACAGAGATAACATGAGACTTGCTTCAAGAAACTTGCACCGTGTAAATGAGCCTTTAGAGCCCGGCAGATCACCTCGCCTTCAAAAAAAAAAGTAGGTAGGTACCATGTGTACACAAAGTACATAAGTATTATGTTTTTGATAATTTCATTTGTTACTGAGCGATCTATGTAAGTACCTTTCTTTTTTTTTTTTTTTGACATTTTTTTTGACATTTTTTTTTTCCCCCCCATTGGGGTATGGGAGGGGTATGTGGGACTCCCCGATCAAGTTGGGACCGGTATACCCACTAAAAAACCCAGCGACTTCACCCGCCTCGTCCTCGAGGCGGTGGACTGGGAATCCGGCGCAGCCTTTGCGTCCAGTCCACCGCCGACATCTATGTAAGTACCTACTAACATGCCCTTGTCTATGGTATAACATGATGATATTAGGCAATGTTTTTAACACACAGACGCCACTTGTATAGATATAATTTTATTACAGTAACTGATAAGTTCTAATTAATTGGACAACTTATCTTTCATGCCTCGAACCTTTATGGTAAACCTTTTTTTTATTAATAAAACAATTAAGTACCTACATAGTTTATTGTTTTTAGAATAGAATAGAACGTTTATTTGCAGGAACAGTAGTTTTTCAACATCTAATTTTTATACAATGTCATTAGACTTTAGAGCCATGTTTCATCTTATAAAAAGCAAGCAATTATTTTTTCTGTGGCTGTCTTTACCTTAAGTCAGAAGCCTGAAAGTCTGTCAACTAGTTTAACCTTATTATATCGACATTGCCCAGTAACAGGGTTGCGGAGGTCTGATGGCAGTCGCTCCGTGTAAAATACTGGTATTTAGCCGCATCTGGTTACACTGGAAGCTGACTTCAACATATTTGGGAAAAGGTTAGGCAGAACCGACGTTAAGCATATCCGTGTATCTAAACCTTAAATGTATATTGACATAAACATTTTAATATATTATTGTTCTTTTTTACCGTGAATACAAAAAAGTAACTACTAAGTAACGTGTTAAGTAGATGGATAAACAAAGCATATGTGTTTTCCTTCTTCACCTTTTTGTACTGAGAATAAATATTAAGATGACCATTTTGAGAGTGGAAGAAAAATATTGATTGATACAACATTCAAATGTCCTGGTATCCTGATGGTAGGTTCGCACGGCACGTGACATTTGGTTGCGAGAGGACATTGTCAATGTACAAGGTCAGTTGAAAAGAAAAGTAGAAGAAGGTTAGTTAAAAACATTATTTGCAACTTAAATGGATATGGGCGGGACGTCTAGCGCGACTGCAGGACGAGAGATGGACAAAAAGGGTGATGACATCGACCGGCCCTCCGGGTAAGCGCTACAGAGAAGACTGCTTACGAGAGGGCAAGACGAGATCATCAAGATGGCTGGCCATGCTTGGAAACAGGAAGCTCAGAATAGGGAATGATGGAGATCTTTGGAGGAGGCCTTCATCCGAGTTCCGGAAAGCCCACCAGATGCTTAATATACATAAACAATCTTATATTCTTTTCCAAGAAAAATAAACCATTTTTTTTTAGTTGAGAAGAATGTCTACGCGTGATGATACTTAAGTACGACCAGCGTACCCTGGACAGTCAGCCCCGCTACCAATCTTGCTGGCTGGCTGATCTTTACACCATGAGCTGTTCTCATAGGTCGTGCCGACATCAGTGAAGAAGAAGGTTATTCGGAAAAGGGAACTAAGTCGCCAGTCACACCGATAATTCAGCCCTCATCAAGCTGTCTCCCTGCCAGCAACGCCCTAAGCCGAGGTCCGAGTCCCATTAGGGGTCGCCCTTAGTGCTGTTGTTGTTAGCTAGTCATGATGTTAGTAGTAGTAGTTAGCTTAGATTAAGTATTTTACTTGTCCCCATTGGTTGGATACCCTTCAGATCTCGCCAATAACTGCCCGGTTACGTAGAAACGGTCCGCAAGACCATCTATAAGCAGTAGAATAGAAAAAAAAATAGGTATAAACACCCATATTCTAAGACGTTCCTCCAAAACTTACTCGACTCCACCTCGACTGCAGTCTTTCTCACTACCATCGATAGTTATAGTTGACATAAACGTCCTTGACTCGAGATTTTTCCTCAGTCGAGGTAAGGAATCATCTGTCAAACTTAAGGTACCTCAGAACCTACCTTAAGGAAGGAAGTGTCAAAGTTCGTATGTAACAAAAAATAATTTTGAAGACTATCGAATATGCTTACGATAATCCTTACAACTATTTATCGCGGCGTTATTTGCGCGATGCAACAAATAATTCAAATTATGACGTAATGACTCCACTCTACCTCGACTCATTTGAGGACCCCTCCGTCGAGAAACCTCAAAGTTCACTCGAAATTGCGACTTTGAATACAATTTTGAAGGTGTTTTCGAGGCCGTCCTGAGTCAAGTATGAGACGAGTAAATTTTGGAGGAACATCTTAGAATATGGATGTAAGCCGCGATTACTACAAATATGCTTATAAGTTTTGCATAAGTTCAGAATAAACTTTAAAGTGGTTTCATTAGGTTCAGATAGAAACTCTTAAACCTTATAGAAACTAAGTTGTGGGTCGTTACATTAAACTGGGCAGGGCTTCCTATGGAGGCTGTGTGACGTCATGCCCGCTCCCCTCTTCAAGGCCAGTGCACTAGCACTTTACTGGTGCAATTGACCGTAAAAATAAGGGCGCACGCTTTACAAGATAGAAGTCTTAATAGAAAACTGAGGACTGCCTTTTTGGTCTAGTAATCACAAGCGCGTCTGCTGAGCGTGTGATCCTGGGTTCGACTCCTGGGTCGGGCAAAGTGTTATTAGGTTTTTTCATAAGGAATTTCTCAGTAGCAGTCCGGTGTCTGGATTTGTGCCCGGTTAGTGGCAATAGGCTCGCCCCCATTACATGGGACTTAAACATAGCTGGCGATGCGAGGGTGTTCTAGAACGCCTCTGCCGAATCCTTCGGGGAATAGAAGGCGTGATGTTATGTTAAAAAATATGTATGAGATTCAAATGACGTTTACATTTTGACAGTTCGACTTGTGATGCGGCTCCCAGGCCGCCATATTGAGAGAAGAATATTCCCTAATCCACTCTTGTAGCTAAATTAGAGATTTTTAGATAGTCCATTAACCCTGGATTCTAATTGACCTTATTTTTATCGTAACATACCTAAAGCTATTTAGGAGATATTCTGGGAAGGCCCTTAGTCGTAAAGATAGGTGGAAACTATCGGTGTCACCTAAACGAGCTCGGCAAACAGAGGCTCGGTGGACGCCGGTGGGGTCGGGTTGCCAGAAGTAGGGAAAATCTCCAGGTTAGATCTACTTAATGTGTGTGTACAGTCTGTGACGAAAGACTTCTGTTTTTAAATGAAAAAAATTACGTTATAAAATAAAAAATAACAGAAGTTTTAACATAGCATGAATAGCTGCGAATAATTATATAAAAATGAATCCGTATTTCTCTTGGTCACGCCATAACTTGAGAACGACTTTACCGATTGAAATCATATTTACACAATATATTTGTTTTGTCGAGACAGTGGTTGATAGTTATGTAAGAATCCGATAGGTGGCGCTGTAGTCAAATTATTTAATTATTTATTTACTTTTTTTTTTTTTTTTCTTGTTGGAAAATCCTCATGGATGTCCCTCGCCCGGGGAAGGCGAGGGGGTCTGCCGGACTCTTACTAGCTAAAAACCAATGGTGTTCCTTCTCCTGACCGTACGGCCGGGGTCGCGGGATTCACAAAAGCATGCACCGCAACCCACGCGGGCACAGCCCTGGTAGAACAGAATCTCGAATAATTTTGTGTCAATTTGGATGTTATGTAAAAATAGCAGTGTTAACCAACTTCCATCGCTTACTGTACCTATTAATTAAAGAACCTATATTTACATAATGGTACCTATAAAAATTGTTCTCCCATAGACGTGTTCCTTTACTGCAACGAAAACTTCATAGCAAGAGGACACTTAGCGTACCAGATGTGAGGGTAAATGCTACATGTAGCAACCCCAGGGGGTGGTGAGGTCAGATGACATAGCTATGACTGTTGACTCTCGTCGCCCCGTGCCCCGAGACCCCCACGCGCTCCCCACGGCGTGTCCTTGGCTTTGGACGTGAGGTAACAGCCCCATAGAACACTATAGCAAACTTTATGGGGTGGGAGGAGAAATAGCGGTTATAATTATTAGGTCCCCACCTATGAAATTGGCGATTTTTCTCACAAATAGAGAACCTCGTCACTGCTATGATTTAAAATATTCATCAGTTGCTTGATATTATATCGAATAATGACCATCATAGCCAACTACCAATAGTAAAAAAACCTTATTAGTTATAGTATTCTCAACATAAAAAATACCTTAAAAATGACTCTTCTTTTTGTTAGCAGAAATGACCACTATTTTTGTTTTAACTTAGTCAAAACTTATTTTTGTCGCATAATCTAAGTGGCATACGTTGTCTTAGTTTTTAAACATTAGTGCATAAAAGTTTTAAAACATGAGTGTTCATAGTTGTTTAATAAATTAAGAAAATGTTAGTATGAAAAATGCAACTTCTTTAAAATTCTCCATACAAAACGCTGATTTCATAGGTGGGGACCTAATATTATAGCAGTGATAGCCTAGTGGTGTAACTGTCAAACTGCCAACCCAAGGCACGCACCTCTGACTTCTGGATTCATGTGGGTATAGTATAATTATCACTTGCTTAAAATCGGTGAAGAAAACCACCGTGAGGAAAACGGTATGCCTGAGAGATATTTCTCGACGGCATGTGAAGCCAAGTCAGAGGTCCATGGGCGGCATAAACTCTGACAACAGGTTAGTTACTAACCACACGAAAAGAATGATAGATTATCATTTTCATGATATTTTTGCCATCAGAGACGTGTCTCAAAATACTAGATTAAGGGATTTTTAGTAGTAGTAGAACTCATAGTGGAAGACCTCGCCAGGAAAAGTACTAACACCATACCCATTGTTGCCGCCAAGCAGCACTGCTGTGATACCGTGCAAAGGGTATGGATGCTGGCGAAATTACAGGCACGTGAAATTTTCCTCGACTGCCTTGTTGGTCCAGCTTGGGGTCCTGGGTTCGATCCCCAGGTCAGGCAAAATGCTATTGGGTTTTTCCATTAGGAATTTCTCAGTAGCAGTCCGGAGTTTGGATTTGTGCCTGGTTAATGGCAACAGGCTCGCCCCCTTTTACGGGGCTTAAACATAAGTGGTGAAACGAAAGTGTATTGAAAGCACCTCTGCCCAACCCTTCGAGGAATACAGGCATGATGTTATGTTATGTGTTTTTATTTATTTACTGGTTGATTTTAAGTGGATTAGTAATAGTTCAATCAAGCAACAAGTTCTGAAGGTCAACCAAGGGCAAAGTTAAGTATTTACGTAGTAAAGGAAGAGTTGGCAACTTTCCAATATTTACACACAGTTGGAAGTCAGTTCCTTGCTTGTTGAACATTAGATTAGCAACAGGTAAACGAGCAGAGGTGTCCATTTTTGCATTGAAAAAATATACTACATAAATCTTCTTTTCGGAAATCCTAAAGGGTGCTCTATACTCTGGGGAAGGCGGACAGTTATCTCGGACTTAAACCACCATGATGTTCCTCCGAAGAAGAATTAGGTCACCCGCGCGAATGCTCAAAGAGTATTCCCAAGGAGGGTTGATGTTGATGAAAAACCCAAAACACTTTGTCCGACCTGAGGATCGAACCCAGGACTTCACAATCATCAGTAGCGCTTGCCACCACTAGACCAACGAGGTAGTTCAAAAAATTCGACTTAGAATTTTTTGAATAGAAAAATCTATTACTTTCCATCCAGAAATCGACCATAATATGACCAGAAAAAGTAACGGCTGTCTTTGGTAAATGAGACTTACAAGAATATTTTATTTGCTCACATAACAACAACCCACAAAATATTTAGCAAAGGTCGTTTTTATCAGCTGATCGGCAAATAGGTAAAGGTCGCATAATAATTAGTGAGTTGACGCCGTCTCAACATATCACACAGTATTATTTGAGAGACATGTCTTAAATTACTCGTAAAATATACTTAGGAATATACAGAGTGTAAACTTTGAGATGTAACACCGCACGGGATACTTATGGATTCAATAAAAAAAAATTACAAGAAAAAAAAAATTTCTTAACATGCGAATTGTGCGACTATCACTCGCCGCGCGGTCACTTAACTTGGGGCTATAAAATGCCTCACGTTAAGAACACATGTTTACTTCTTGTAATTTTTTTTATTGAATCCAAAAGTATTCCGTGCTCTGTAAATCTATGTCAGCAGTACATCACGAAGTTTGAAGGAATTACATGATTTCGTTTACACCCTGTATAAACCAAATTTAATTATACTACCTACTAGCTGTATCCTCACGGCTCCGCCCGTAGCCTATGTTACTCATTGATAATGTAGCTTTCAAACGGTAAAAGAATTTTTGAAATCGATCCAGGAGTTTTTAAGTTTATTCGTTACATACAAAAATACAAATCTTTCCTCTTTATAATATTAGTATAGATAGACATTAAATACAGTAGGTATATAAAAGAATATAACGTCGGGATCAAGGAACAGGCACGGTCTCCCACCCTGTATTTCCTACACCTACATTTTAATCAAGCAATAAACACAGATTATATTTGTCCAATGCTGGACATTGGCTCCTCCCAAGGTGCGCCCTAACAACCGTAACTGTTCCTATATTATAGGATCCCAGTATAGAACGACCTTCATCGAGCTGGTTAATGGATGAAAAGTATTTTATATCAAATTAAATATGTCAATAAATATATTGCAAATGGGTTGACTAAAAAATTTCAGTCCAGAATTTGTATTTTTTTTTTAATTTCTCTGGTATTTTTATAGACACAGCATTTATTAAATACCTGCCTACCCAATAGTTGTCACGAGAAAAAAACTGTCAATCTAACGTTTGCATATTCTATAGGCTTCGTACTTTCGATTGGTATGGAATTTGTCTATTAACCAAACCAGTGAAAAGGTTAAAAAAAAAATATTCTGGACTGAAATTTTTTAGTCAACCCATTTGCGATATATTTATTGACATATTTAATTTGATATAAAATTCTTTTCATCCATTAACCAGCTCGGTGAAGGTCGTTCTATACTGGGATCTTAGACTACTAGATGGTTCTAAATATGGGCATGTACTTATAAAATTTTGTATACTCTATTTCAGAAAACATTACACAAATAAAACCCATTTTATCAAGATATGTATAAAAATGAACAACATGTTTGCTTCCAGCAGAAATTCGACACAGTACAATGCTTTTATGGACCTTAACAGTCAATCAAGATGACCTGAAACTTTATTTGAAGAAATGGTTCAAAAGATATTCGCGCCTTGGTGGGACACTTGTGTCTAATCTTTACATAGTATAAAACAAAGTCGCTCCCGCTGTCTGTACGCTTAGGTTTTTTAAACTACGCAACGGATTTTAATATAGTTTTCAGCAATAGATAGTGATTCAAGAGGAAGGTTTATATGCCCCACATTAGTATCTACATTGCACCCGTGCGAAGCCGGGGCGGGTCGCTAGTGTTTTATAAAGTGTAATAGGTAAAGGCCGCGTTGGTCCAGTGGTGGCAAATCCGACTGCTGATCGTGAGGTCCTGAGTTTGTCCTCAGGTCGGGCAAAGTGTTATTGGGTTTTTCCGTGTGGAATTCTTCAGTAGCAGCCCTGAGTCTGGTTTTGTGCCCGATTGATGGCAAAAGGCTCGCCCCCTATACATGGGACTTAATCATAACGGTGAAATGAGTTTCTTAATTTACACCTCTGCCCAACCCTTCGGGGAATATAGGCGTGATGTTATGTTATGTGTTGGTATAGGTGATAATCAATATCACTTATGAGATACTAGCGACCCGCCCCGGCTTCGCACGGGTGCAATGTAGATACTAATGTGGGGCATATAAACCTTCCTCTTGAATCAAAAAGAGTTCCTCTATCTATTTAAAAAAACCGCATCAAAATCCGTTGCATAGTTTTAAAGATCTAAGCATACATAGGGACAGACAGACAGCGGGAGCGACTTTGTTTTATACTATGTAAAGATTATAAAATTCGACAAACGTAGAAGAGCAATTTCATTTTACTATGAGCGATATTAATTGTTTTACTACAATCTATCTTCCTCTTAGCCTTTTCCCAATTAACTTGGGGTCAGCTTCCAGTCTAACCAGATGCGGCTGAATACCAGTATTTTACACGGAGCGACTGCCATGAGACCTCCGCAACCCAGTAACTGGGCAATGCCGATATCCTAAGGTTAAACCGTTTGTCAGACTTTCGGGCTTCTGACTACCCGTAACGACTGTCATAGGTATTCGTATGACACCCGGGACCGACGACTTAACGTGCTCTCCGAGGCACGGAGGGGTCTCGATGTGTAACTAATGGTCACCCATCCACGGACTGACCGCGGCAAGCGCAGCTTAACCTTGCAAATCGTACGATCGGCGCGGTTGTTATATAGCCACGAGCCCCCCTATTGCTTTACTACAATCTATGTTAGTTAAAAATCGGTATCTCAAAGCTATACCGACAAAAAAATGTAAACTACACAAATTACCACAAAAGCGCTTTAATTTCAGGGGTTTACCATCCACACTCGCTGAAGTTAATCGAATCGCGCTGTCTTTCAGCATTGTACAGTCGTACAGCCGAGTGTTCAGTACCGCCCTGACCGCCAACCAGTACAGTCGAACGCCCAACCAATGCCGCCAACTTACCGCACGCGAGTCAAATTAAAAATCGATTACTAAAAAATAAAATAATTTATTTAACAAATGGGATAAATTCAAAAACTGGTGATTACAAAAAGTGGTGATCAGAAAATTAAAATAACAATTTGTGGTGATTTTTCGTCGGTGATTTGTCGATAAACGATTTTTTTTTGTGTGATATTAGTTTTAGGAACTTTCTTTTTAGTGTAAGTGGATAGTTTTAATTATGGAGGAGCACGGAGGTGAGAGTTTTATTATTTTAATTTTTAGTTTTAAAATTTTATTTTTATATTCAAATTATTTTCGCTTGCCCTAAACATAAATATGTACGTTTTAGACAGTATAAAAGTGTCCGAAATGGAATAGTTATTTTTTTAAATTAAATAATTACTTTAATTCGTTTTTTTCCGAAACGAAGCGCATGTCCCTTAAGTTTTTTGTAGCGTCGATTTTCCGCTAAGGAGTTTAAAAAATGATTGAATTCACAATTCATTTTATTTATTTTCAATGTTCATGTTTAGTCTGACTTTGCTAATTTTAAATTTAATAATGTCCATATCAGACTAAAAGTCTTGAAGAAGTTCTTGAATGACGTCATTCATTAGTAAATTGATTAAGGGGACGAAAGGACACTCCCTTACCAATCTTTTAGTGTAATAGCCTGTCGTCTTTATAGATATAAAGGTCAATATTTAGATTATATAAATAACTATACTATTCGTGTCTAATGGCATTAAGTACGCTAAATATAATGAGCATTGTATATATGTATACCTATATAAATAAATAACTCGTAATTAGGTATCTTTGTCGAAGTTAATCTCGAAAAATACAGTTTTCAGTTGTTTTTACTGTCAATGTTTTCATGGAAGGTTCTAGAGTGTATTTTCCGTTTGCGAAGACGCGGTTGGTGAAGTTGAATATCTAATTTTGGATGGGTTTCCTCTTGTTAATGTTGCTACAAATGTCATCTATAATACTAATATTATAAAGCTGAAGAGTTTGTTTGTTTGTTTGAACGCGCTAATCTCAGGAACTACTTGTTAGTATTGAAAAAATATTTTTGTGTTGGATATTCCATTTATCGAGGAAGGTTATAGGCTATATAACATCACGCTACGACCAATAGGAGCGGAGCATAAATGAAAAATGTTTCAAAAACGGGAAAAATGTCCACTCGTACGTAGCCGGGGCGGGCCTCTAGTATGTTCTATGTACAAAGACTTTATATCTTATTAAGTAACATAAGCACTAATGGCTACAATAATAAATTCAAAACTGACATTTATTATTGTGACCTTATTATCAATTTGAACACGTTATATTTTTAATTTCTACTCCGTTGTTATTTTATTATTTCTTTCATTGTTGTTGTTTATCGGGACGGTCTGTTTTTTTCCTGATGGGTATGGGCAGAGTTCCAAGTACCGTCAACCTTTGGCACCTAGGCATTAGAAACGCAGACTGGTCATTCGTTATAGTGGTGTTATTTGTTTCTGATAGATGTAATAGGTATTTATTGTTTTATTTTAAAAATATCGTTTCCCCGCACTACGATTTCTCCTGTATCTGGATGCGTTTACAGATACAAATCTTCACATCCACAGACGCCCAGACCTAGAACAACTATTTTTGGGCCATATAAATATTTAATCCGTGCGGGTATCGAACCCGCAACTCGTCGCACAGAAGCCAATTGCTCAGCCACTGCACCAAACGTGTCGTCGTGTGTCGATATATGATACAATACTCTGTCCTTGTGTGTGGTTTTGAGCAAAAAATAGGACACCCCGTTTTCAGGCGTGGGTGTCATTAAAGGCAACTAAAGCGCCAAATCAGCTAGCAAGTTTATTGCGCAAGTTATTAGCAAGTGCTCGTTTAGTTCGTAAAACTTGCAGAAGTCGAAGTCGGTGGCAGCAGCGTCTTCTAGTCTGCTAACAAGAATATAATGCGATCACCGATCTGTCCACCAAGTGTGGTGATTACGGCATTATAGCGACATTGGGACGTCTATGTCCACCAGTAGACGTTTATGGCTTGATAAAAAGATCTTCTTGTCGTGTGGTTAGTGACTAATTTGGTGTCAGAGTTTATGCCGCCATGGGCCTCTGACTTGGCTTCACATGCCGTCGAGAAATATCTCTCAGGCATGCCGGTTTCCTCACGATGTTTTCCTTCACCGTTTTTAAGCAAGTGATAATTATACAATACGCACATGAATCCGAAAAGTCAGAGGTGTGTGCCTTGGGTTCGAACTCGAGACCTATGGCTTTGCATTCCGACGGTCACACCACTAGGCTATCATTGCTGTTATATAGATAATCCATGACTTGCTAAGATATCTGTTTGAGGTGCATTAAAAGAGACTCCATCAGTGACGAAGGTTTTAAGGACGTCCAGTACCCTGGGCAGTCAGCTCCACTACCAACCTTGCTGACTGGGTAATCTTAACACCACGACATGAGGTATTCTCATATAGCTTGTATCTTTATTATAATTCAGAGTTATCTTTACATAGTATAAAACGAAGTCGCTCCCGCTGTCTGTACGCTTAGATCTTTTAAACTACGCAACGGATTTTAATGCAGTATTTAGCAATAGATAGAGTGATTTAAGAGGAAGGTTTATATGCCCCACATTAGTATCTACATTGCACCCGTGCGAAGCCGGGGCGGGTCGCTAGTACATAATAAAATTAATTATAAGAACGTGGACCTGCAGGAAGTTATAACGTTTTGTAAAAGAGATAAGAACTCATTAAATGAATTATAAACAGAAAACAATGAAGACATATATTTTTATATTTAGTTCGTATTAACATATCATCACGCCTGTATTCCACGAAGGGTTGGACAGAGGTGTACACCCTCATTTCACCGTTATTAATAGCGACCGGAACAAATCCAAACTCCGGGCTGCTACTGAGGAATTCCACACGGAAAAACCCAATAACACTTTGCCCGACCTGGGGATCGAAACCAGGACCTAACAATCAGCAGTCGCGCTTGCCATCACTAGACCAACGAGGCAGTATTTTAGTATTAATAGTTATTAATAATTATTGTGAATATCATCGGTGATCGATCCATGTCTGCTGACCATAGATAAAAGCGTTAAACTTAGTTCAGATGGAATGAGGAATAGAAAAAATAAATAATATCTCAATACTTACATAGGTACAATAATAGCCTCACGTATTTTGTCATGGGGGCAGGCAGACACATAATAACGCGCTACGATCCTTAGGGCCTGGTCAGACAGAGAGCGTGGCGTTGCTTGGCGTGCGAATCACTATGACAATGTATGGAAGACGACACACAGAGACTGCCACACCACGCCAAGCTTCGCGTGGCACCTCTGTGTGCCGTCTTCCATACATTGTCATAGTAATTCGCACGCCAAGAGCACGCGATCAACACGCGGCGTGAATATCACACCCAGTCACGCTCTCTGACTGACCAGGCCTTTACATACTCCCTTTGCTTAGCATACCTACATTCAAGTACCTTCCATACATGCTACGCTATTGGCGTGTCCCGGGGAAACAACAATGTCCCCCAGGTACAGTATACTTATAAAATTATAACTTACTAGCTGTGTCCTCACGGCTCCGCCCGCGTAAGAAGTTTTATTCCAGTAATAAATATAGCCTATGTTACTCCGTGATGATAATGTAGCTTTATAACGGCAAAAGAGTTTTTGAAATACGTCCAGTAATTTTTAACTTTATACGTTACATACAAAAATACAAATCTTTCCTCTTTATAATATTAGTATAGAAGTATAGATTAGATAAATATTTCTATAAAGAATTTCTATAACAGATGGAAATTGACTTTCCGATTTGTATAACTACCTCGTTGGTCTAGTGGTAGCACGCGCGACTGCTGATCGTGAGGTGCTGGGTTCGATCCAGAATTCGGGCAAAGTGTTATTGGGTTTTTCCGTGTGAAATTCCTCAGTAGCAGCCTGGAGTTTGGATTCGTACCCGGTTGATGGCAATAGGCCCCCTATTACATGGGACTTAAAACATAACGGCGAAATGAGGGTGTTACTATACACCTCTGCCCAACCCTTCGGTGAATACTGGCGTGATGTTATGTTATGTTATTTGTATTTCCGTGTATTATTAATTTTTTAATTGATTTGCTACGGTGAAATGAAAAAGCATGGCGTGGAAATCAGCTAGGTATGGTATTTATTGTCGGCTAGTATGTACAGTACTTACAACATTCTTATCCTTGTATAAAGTGATTTTATAAACAAACTTACATATAGAGAAAAAATTGTATGAATATGAACGTTCAAAATGTATTTACGGCGATACAATGATGTAATTTTTTACTCAAATAATGACTAAACATGCAAATTGTTAGTCCAAAGAAATATTATCTAAATTTATTCTTATTTTGAAAAAAAAAACCTTTCCCCACACTAGGATTTCTCCTGTATCGTGGGTGCGTTTACAGACACAAATCTTCACATGCACAAACGCCCAGACCCGGAACAACTATTTGTAGGCCATACAAATATTTGATCCGTGTGGGAATCGAAACCACGACCCGTAGCGCAGAACCCAATCGCTCAGCCACTGCACTAAGCGCGTCGCCGAATGTTGATGTGGCATTATATCGAATGAATGTTAAACAAAAAAAAAATGTTTGTCCAAAATGCTTCATAGCATAAAGTTAGAAAAACCGAAAGAAATAACATTAATCAATAGAAAATAAACAATATAAATTCCTCAATCAGTAAGGGCGTGTTCCCACTATGTCGTGACGATTAATTTGTCGTTGGACGACTGTCGTCTCTAGCAATTCCCATTATAACGACTGTTTATCGTCAATTTTTTTTTATCTTTTATCGACTATCGTATCCAGCTGTTCCCATTGGATCGCGACGGCATTTTATCGTTTCACGGCAGTCGCTTTGTCGTTTGCACATCAGTAGCAAGCTACAAGACGAGACGATATTTTTATCGTGGCCACGACAGATAGTCGTAACAACGACACATGATTTGCCGTCGCGATGTCGTGACGTTTTCTTATCGTTTTACGACTGTCGTGCTAACCGTTCCCATTGACTTGACAATCTGTCGTCACTACAAAAACAAGTCGTGAACGACAGTTAATCGTGTCGTCTTATATGTGAACACATCCATTTAAATATACAAGTTTAGTCGGAAAGGGGGTACTAAGCCGCGGGCCACTTAATGTATCACTGATGATTGTTTTAAAGAAAGTGTTAAAATTTTAAAATTCGATTAATTTTTTTTCCATATAAATTTATTTTTATTTTAGTTTTTTCAAAAATTCTTCATCCCTGCTTTAGTTATGAATTTAAAAAATGGAGTTTCTAATCTGTGACCCCAAATATGACGTAAAATGTAAACACGTCTGATCATAGCTGAGGATAGATAGAATTTAGCGTATTTTTTATGAAATCTTTGAACAGCTATTTCTCTTGTACTATTGACTTTTGGAGAAAGTTGTAGAACAAAAGTTATTCATTATTATGGGTACTTTAACACCCTTTCGGCTTACTATCCCCTTTCCGACTAACATTGTATAAGCCACAACACTTAAAACTACACGAATATCTGTCGTCACGACAAAGTGGGAACGCTGCCTTACATAGAAACTATAAAAGAAACATGACAAATTCAATCACATGACTAATATAGTTAAAACACAATAATATTTTATATAATAAACTCGTAACAGGACAAGTAAAACAAACTATTGTTTTTCTTGTAATTTTTACCTCAAAACAGCTTATCAGTTTGACACGACACTTTCGTTAGCGCATCGCTCATAATATCCGTACGTAGTTGTCCGGACACATTCGAAGTAAGCGTGGGTACAGACGACAAAAGTCCGCAAGCTAGTACCTCGAACACTGCACGACCGCTAAAAGGAACTGTGCGGTTGGTAGCATTGTAGCCTTCCAGAACGTTCCTTACTCGGGTGAGAGTTATGCTAAATTTAAACTCACTAAAAATCCCTTAAGGAGGCGTAGTATCCCCGGTGTTAAACTAACCGATCGTGTTAGAAACAGCACCCTGCGCTCCATAACGCAAGTAGCAGATGTTGGAGAAAAAATAGCCATGCTTAAGTGGCAGTGGACCGGTCATGTCGCTCGAATGCACCAGGAGAGGTGGACAAAGATCGTCACTAACTAGACGCCCGAAGGAGGACATCGTCGTCGAAGTCGACTGCGGCGTAGGTGTTTTGACGACCTAGATGTTTTTGAGGGGCTCACATGGTTAGAAACGGCAGACAATAGAAAGGTTTGGAAGGCAAACGGGGAGGCCTTTGCTCAGCAGTGGGACATTCCAAAGGCTACTAAAAAAAACCCTGGCCTCACACTAACCCCTCAAGTTGCTCACAATACCACATGAACGCAAAGCACTGCTTCGAGGTTGATCTACTTGGAAAGTCTGCGACCCCGAAAGCTATAAGAAATGCAAGAAGAATTCTTCATATCTGTACTGCATCCAAAAAAAATAAATGAAACCGTCGCGGGTCTCCTGGGAGATGTCAAACATCGAAAGTGATTTGCAGATGTCAAACATCGAAAATCATTGTGTAAAAAAAATGGCCGATTCATTCCGAAGAGAGCCGACGAGTGAATGAATACAGGTCCATGATAAAATATTTGTCCAGTTACCTGTTAGAGCTTCCTTGCAATTTCTTTTTTTGTAAACAGATTCCTTGAAACAAATTAAAATAATCACAACATCATCACGCCTTGTATTCCCCGAAGGGTTCGGCAGAGGTGTTTAAGTACACCCTCGTTTCGCCAGTTATGTTTAAGTCCTATGTACTTAATAGGCGGCGGGCACAAGTCCAGACTCCAGGCTGCTACTGAGAAATTCCTAATGGAAATATCCAATAACACTTTGCCCGACCTAGGGATTGAACCCAGGACCCCATGCACAGAGGTTGCGCTTGCGACCACTAGACCAACAAAGCAGCCAATTTTTTTTTATTAGAATAACCACAAGTCTGTCAAGAATCAGTAGAATCCCTGAAAACTAAACAGCATCTACTGATGTAGCCACTATAGTTCCAGAGTGACGTCACACAACTAGTGTTTGATATACTAAATAAATAAATAAATGCCTCTCGGAAAGGGTTACATTCACCGTGTGTGCCAATACACACAAACTGAATCGAAAATACATAATCTGTAGATCAAACAAATATTTATTCTGATGCAGGAATCGAACTTACGTCTGCTAGCATTTATGACTGTGCTATTCAAGTTCGAGATCAATCATCATAATTTTGTTAGCTCGTTAGCGTCCACTTGAGGACGATGGCCTACTATGGGTCTTTTAAGGGTTCCCTACACAAACGGGATCCTATTACTAAGACTCCGCTGTCCGTCCGTCCGTCCGTCTGTCATCTGGCCGTATCTCATGAACCGTGATAGTTAGACAGTTGAAATTTTCACAGATGATGTATTTCTGTTACCGCTATAACAAAAAAAAAACAGAATAAAATAAATATTTAAGGGGGCTCCCATACAACAAACGTGATTTTTTTTCCGTTTTTATAGATAATGGTACGGAACCCTTCGTGCGCGAGTCCGTCTCGCACTTGGCCGGTTTTTATTTAAGAAATAAGAATTGTTTATTTTTCAAACAGGTAGGTTTAGGTACATATTTGTGGTTTTAAGAAGATTTAATTAGTGCGCTATGTTTTACCTCAATGACATCCAAATATAACTGTGTGAACGTCATGCCTAAAAATAAATAAAATAGAGTTTAATTAATATTATATAAATCAAAATTGTGTGCTCATAAATTGGTTTTATTGAAATTAAAATTAAATTGATAATAATTAGTCAAATAGTGAATTATCATTTAGGAACTCAGCAATCTATATATATAAAAGGAGAAGCTGACTGACTGACTGATTTATCAACGCACAGCCTAAACGGCTGGGGTTAGAAACTTGAAATTTTGACTGTAGGTTCATTTCGTGACGTAAACATCCACTAAGAAGGGATTTCTCGAAATTCAACCCCTAAGGGGGTGAAAAAAAATCACGCAAGCGAAGCTGCGGGCAAAAGCTAGTCGTATAATAAAATTAGTCTAATAATAATATATTTAGTGCTTTTGAAAAATCTAGTGGTCTTGAAAAACATAACATAACATCACGCCTTACATTCCCCGAAGGGTTCGGCAGAGGTGTTTTGAAAACACCCTCGTTTCGCCAGTTATGTTTTAGTCCCATATAATAGGGTGCGAGCCTATTGCCATTAACCGGGCACAAATCTAGACTCCAGGCTGCTACTGAGAAATTCCTAATGGAAAAATCCAATAACACTGCCTGTCCTGGGGATCGAACCCAGGACCCCATGCTCAGCAGTCGCGCTTGCCACCACTAGACCAACGAGGCAGATAATTAACTTGGCGGAGGGCATTGCCCAGCACTGGACATAAAAAAAAAACACCACGCTTGTCTAACGTATTGGAGATCACAATAGCTTCATAGCTAAGCCTAGTTATAAAGAAACCTATACAAGGTGATAAAAGACCCTTCACCAAGCCGTCAACCATGCATTCAGTGCATCAAACTAAGTAACCCTACGCAAAAACTGTCGCTGGAAAACGAGTTTTTTTTTTGGGTGAAAAATATTGTTTTACAGTAAAGCTCAATGTAACGTGCTCAAAACACTGTGCTGGTAGATGCAATGAGTAGGTAGTAAACGGGTAATGGAGGTATTTCAAGTACATTTGCAACCTTCAAAATTAGTATTTAAAAAAAAGTTGTGAAAAAGATGGAACTTTGACCTCCAATATCTCCGTAACTAGAAGGTTCCCAGGCATAGTCCAGAACAAAAAAAATATCGCAATGACGTGGAGAATAAGTACCTTTCAGCATCGTTAAGGGTCTATTTACACCGTTTATTTTTCTTATTCACGGCGCCTAAAACCTTTATTAGTTCACCTACAGAACTTACCAAAGCACCTAGGGTTGTTTTGCGTATCCTGTGAAGCCAAGGAATAACTATTCGTCTATTAGATTTAGACGACGCGTTTGGTGCAGTGGCTGAGCGATCGGCTTCTGCGCTACGGGTCGTGGGTTCGATTCCCACACGGAACAAATATTTGTATGGCCTACAGATAGTTGTTCCGGGTCTGGATGTTTGTGCATGTGAAGATTTGTGTCTGTAAACGCACCCACGATACAGGAGAAATCCTAGTGTGGGGCAACGTTTTTTAAAAATAAAAAAAATAACAAAATTATTCTTCTGCAATTTTTTTTTCATTTTTCGACATAGGGTAAAATTTATTCCTGAGACACTTATTGCGTCATACTTCATTTAGGATTGGTAATCATTTTATTTTTTCTATTCGATTGCTCGTAGATGGTCTTGCGGACCGTTTCTACGTAACCGGGCAGTTACTGGCGAGACCTGAAGGGTCTCCAACCAATGTGGACGAGTAAAATAATGAACCTAAGCTAACTATTACTACTAACATCATGACTACTAGCAACAACAGCCCTAAGGGCGAACCCTAATGGGCCTCGGATCTCATTGGTAATCAGTTTAGATCCTGGGTCTATATCTAGTTCAGTCTACCGTAGAGGCTCGAAGTGAGATAATTTGATAAGTCCCAATTTTTTTTTTAGATGGTGCCTCTTGGGATGCTTTCCCCAAAAGTATAAAATACCGCTATACGTACATTTCTAATAACAGGTATAAAAGTATCGCACAAGTAAATAAACAAGTGTGAACACACCTTGTCTATACTATCTATACTAATATTATAAAGAGGAAAGATTTGTATTTCTGTATGTAATGAATAAACTTAAAAACTACTGAACCGATTTCAAAAATTCTTTTGCCGTTAGAAAGCTACATTATCACTGAGTAGGTACCATAGAGTACGGGCGGAGCCGTGAGGACACAGCTAGTTAGTTATAAAAATAGAAACAAAACTGTCATGGCGGCGGAACAAGACGCCTTCTTTATTGAACAGTTGTCATTAATTGATTGTTTTCATGCTGTTCCGGGAATTGGAATAAAAATAGAACGCAGTTATCGGGATGTCATCCATCCTAGCTCAATATGTTTTTAACCCCAGACACATAAAGCAATGCGCTTGTCACTGTCAGTCTGTGGATGGGTGGACCCTTAACGAAGCCGAAAGGCACTTATTCTCCACGTCATTGCGATATTTTTTTTGTTCTGGGCTATGCCTGGGAACCTTCTAGTTACGGAGATATTGGAGGTAAAAGTTCCAACTTTTTCACAACTTTTAAAAAAAATACTAGTTTTGAAGGTTGCAAATGTACTTGAAATACCTCCATTACCCGTTTACTACTCATTGCATCTACCAGCACAGTGTTTTGAGTACGTTACATTGAGCTTTACAGTAAAACGAATTTTTTCACCCAAAAAAAAAAGTCGTTTCCCAGCGACAATTTTTGCGTAGGGTTACTTAGTTTGATGTACTGAATGCATGGTGGACGGCTTCGTGAAGGGTCTTTTTACACCTTGTATATGTAACGCTATGGTGACAGGTTGTTACGCATTGAGACGGTATCCCGGGTGTCATACGAATTCTTCTTTCTCTTTCGTGTGGTTAGTGACTTACCTGGTGTCAGAGTTTATGCCGTCCATGGGTCTCTGATTTGGCTTCACATGCCGTCGAGAAATATCTCTCAGACATGCCGGTTTGCTCACGATGTTTTTCTTCGCCGTTTTAATACAATACGCACATGACTCCGAAAAGCCAGAGATGCGTGCATTGAGTTTGAACTCGAGACCCAATGTTGGGGTCAGTTTCCAGTCTAACTAGATGCAGCTGAATACCAGTATTTTACACGGAGCGACTGCCACCAGACCTCCGTAACTCAGTTACTGGCCAAAGCCGATATCCTAAGGTTAGACCGGTTGTCAGAGTTTCGGGCTTCTGATTTTTCGTAACGACTATCATAGATATTCGTATGACACCCGTGGCCGACTGTTTAACGTGCTCTCCGGTCACCCATCCACAGACTGACCGCGGCAACCGCAGCTTAACTGAATTTCTACTGAACAATGGATATTTATTTCAATACATTGAGGCACAAATGACGTAAGAGACTAAACAATTTACGCCGTTTACGCCTTCTAATTCAAATTGATTGTTTTTTAATAATGTTACAAGAATAGGGTAAAAATAGTCGGTATCAGCTGGTTATCGTCTCGTAAAGGTGCCAACAGGCGGCCTTGTTTCATACCCATTCTGTTGTGTGGTGTTTGTTGATGGATTGAAACAGTGAGATGATGTTCTTTGAACCCGACCTTTAGAAGTCGTCTGAACTAGACGAACCGGGTTTACAGTTTTACAAGGTTAGTCGGAAAGGGGGCACTAAGCCGAAAGGGTGTTAAAGTACCCATAATAATGGATAACTTTTGTTCTACAACTTTCCCCAAAAGTCAAGAGAAATAGCTGTTCAAAGATTTCATAAAAAATACGCTAAATTCTATCTATCCTCGGCTATGATCAGACGTGTTTACATTTTACGTAATATTTGGGATCACGGATTAGAAACTCCATTTTCTGAATTCATAACTAAAGCAGGGATAAAGAATTATTGAAAAAACTAAAATAAAAATAATATTTCATGGAAAAAAACTAATCGAATTTTTAAATTTTAACACTATCTTTAAAACAATCATCAGTGATACATTAAGTGGCCCGCGGCTTAGTACCCCCTTTCCGACTAACCTTGTATAATGCAATATTGAAATTCTTCTGATCTCGTTTCAGCACGAGTGACGAGTTATACGAGTATAATAACATAACATCACGCCTGTATTCCCCGAAGGGTTGGGCATAGGTGTATAGTAACACCCTCGTTTAGCCGTTATGTGTAAGTCCCATGTAATAGGGAGCGAGCCTATTGCCATCAACCGCGCACGAATCCTAACTCCGGGCTGCTGCTAGTGGTGGCAATCGCGACTGCTGATCGTGAGGTCCTGAGTTCGATACCCAAGTCGAGCAAATGTTATTGGGTTTTTCCACGGGGAATTCCTCAGGCCCGGAGTTTGGATTTGTGCCCGGTTAGTGGCAATAGGCTCGCCCTCTATTACATGGGACTTAAACATAATGGCGAAATGAGGGTGTTACTATACACCTCTGCCCACCCCTTCGGGGAATACAGGCGTGATGTTATGTTTATGTTATTAAGTTATATAATTATAATTAATCTTTAAAAAAACGGCGCAGTTAACCAATTGTAAGTAATTTGTGTTAATGCATTTTTTTACGCAATACGTATAAGTAGTTTTATCTATTTATATCTCGTATAGGTACTAGGAAGTCATAGATAATAGGACGATAGAGCGCTATAACGTAAAAGGGTTTATTAGTGTGGTTCAATGACTTATGTTTTATCGATAGTCGTAGTGTTGGAAAAAGTATTTAATAATTGTATACATAGAACTGCATCTATTGCGCTTATTAAATAAAATAACATCACGCCTGTATTCTCCGAAGGGTTGGGCAGAGGTGTATATTAACATCCTCATTTCGCCGTTATGTTTAAGTCCCATGTAATAGGGCGTTCAATTTGGGAGACTCTTTACATACACTTATAATTATTAATGCAGAGATGTACATTTCATATTAGTACTAGCTGCCCGGACAGACTTCGTTCTGTCAAAATTTATTGGCCTGTAGTGGGAAAAGAAAAGTGTTGTTTATACTATTTTCCACGCAATTTTTATGTTTTTTCTCTCCACAAGAACCTTCCTTGTGCTTAAGGAATATATAAAAAAATAGCTGAAATGGTCGAGCCGTTCTCAAGTTTTGCGCTTAGCAACACATTTGGCGATTCATTTTTATTTATATAGATTAGATTATTGGTTGATGATTGATTGTGATGAATAACGCTATCTAGTCTTAAATAAAACATTACATAGACTTGTAAAAGTGTGTGTGTAACAGATTTATTTACAGAAATAAAAATCATTTATCATTTGTGGAAATTCATAATTGTATTGATATTTATAATTAATATTATGTATGTTAACCAATACAGATAGATAATACAATTATATTATTCGATAATTTGTCTAAAAATGTTGATTTATCTTAAGGTGCGTACAGATATCGCGAGGCATGCGCCGTGAACGGCTTGTCACGCATGCATCAGGGGGTTCGCCACGCATTCGTCACGCTTCGGGCGGTGTGGACGGGGTGGCTCACTATGAGAATTCGCCACTCATTTTTACTTAGTACTAGTATAGCCCTTAATATTGTAATGCTTGAAAGTGGTCGTGAAGTTTTAAGTTCCAAAATATAATGTAAGACCAAATATTTACTACATTTATAGGTAGAATGCACTAAATCTTTGAATCTGAATCTGTCAGTTGTCAAGACCTCGGCAGTCAATTGTATCTGACGCAGTAGAAGTTTCTGGAATTGAAACAGGAGTCTGACCAAACTAAATCTGCAGAGGAATTATTGCAATACTGCAAACAATTACTGTAAGAATCTTTACAGTGTCGTCATCATTCCAATCAGAGTTGGCTTTGCCATATCCATACCTGCTCACCTAGCCCGGCAGAGCAAACTTTGCGTTGGAAAATGTAGATTTTTGTAAAAAAATTAGTTGTCCTTTGCAGTACTGCTATTACAATCCTAATGCAGAGTTATCTTGGCCTCACTCTACCATTTAAATTCAGTAGTGTGTCCTTATCTATGGGTGAAGAATTAATTAATGAATTTCAATTACCTGAATGAGTGGGTCGAGGAACTTCGAGTATATCCCACCAAGAAGAACATAGTCTATTTAGTTGTCGGCAATAAGATTGACAAGCATATCATTTTGGAGCCCAGTGCATAATATCAGAAAGCACATTGGGTCACCCGCGCGACGGCGACGAGTATTCCCAAGGAGGGTTGATATCAGGCAGGCAAACGGTCATAGAACAATAAGTCAAAACCTCTAACAACATAGATTTATGAAATACATGTTGTGCTGACCCCACCTAGTGTAAGATAAGGGCAGGGAGAAAAAGAAGTGTGTGCTTACCCATTTTTAGTAAATGTAGCTTTAATATTTTTCTTTCATGCAAAAATTACAACTTTAATTCTTTTCCAAGAATTTAAGATGAACAAAAACACACTGACCTCATAATGATATACCTACCTAGTAATAAATAAGTCAATAAACTGTCTCACTATCTGAAAGTCACCCAAACATCGACACTAAAGTTATAAACAAAATACTGTTGTTGACGTAACCCCTCGACACTAAAGTTATAAACAAAATACTGTTGTTGACGTAACCCCTCGACAATATTATAAACAAAAAGTTGAATCACCGATTGACATAATGAAAAGGTCGGGTGATAGTTGAATATTAAATCACGCGTCTAATATGTGGAATGAGACTAAAAAAAAAAGAAGATTTCAATATTAATATTCGCACTAAGCGCTTCCAAACATCCTTCATAATGCGCACGGCAAAAGAGTGGAACTCACTACCTGCGTCTGTGTTCCCGAACGCAAACAATTCGAATCTCTTCAGAGTTAGAGTGAACAGGCGTTTTCTGGGTAAGCTCACTCCATTGTAGACTTGGTCTCTGTCACCTCTGACCTAGACTAGAGACAAGGGCAAACCAATCACAAATAATAAAATTGCTCAGCAAGACTAATCTACCGACTTGGTTTGGTTAGAAGATCGCATTGTGATCAGTTTCCACTTTGTGGCTATTTTTTTAACAAAGCAGAATGATACATTTAAAAAAATGCGGACGAGAAACTCAGTATTTAGCTAACAGGCACAGCTGAAACGTTTCTAAAAAAATTTCGATCGTGTGTGTAGTTCGCGAACCCGCACCAGGCCAGCGAGGTGGACTAAGGCATTACCTTTCTCATTGTAACAGCTAGTTCACACAGAAACTGTTTACAGGACCTGTTTTAGCGGATCCGTTTTTTTATTTTGGTGATGGCGCCTGTAGCTGTATGAGCGAGTTCACATAAACGACAGTATTCCGAATCCACTAAAAAATGCTGGATCCGCCATTTTTATCGTGTCCTGCCTGCCAGATGCGATGAAGCTACCATTTGTTTAACTGATCCGTCTGTACTGGTGTGAACCTGTGAGGTTTGTCCAGTGCCGACGGATCCGCTATGTGAACGGGCTGTTAGAAGTGAACGCAAGTGATAAAAATCTTATCCGCACATGAATTCAAAAGTCAGAGGTGCGGGTCATTGTTGAACTCAGAAAAGTCTGCACAGAAGGCAAGCGTTGGACTGTTAGGCTACCTTATATTAAAAGTGTTTTGGAAGGAAGGAAATAAAAGTAGCTAGCTTGTGAAAGCGTCAAGGTGATTGCCACAGTATCTAGATCCACGCGAGACTTATCAGTGTAATAACGTGGCCACTCAACCGACTAACGATAGCCCGTATCAGCGCGTCTGAGGTTCCAGGGTTTAGCTTTACAACTGTTTGGCTGGAAGCAAGGCTGTTATTGTTTTGTAATTTTCCTGTTATTCTTAACCTTTTCACTATCACTGACTTCAATAGAAGTTCCAGATTGTCGTGCTTCCAGCGCCACAACTTCATTAGAAGCTCTTCATTTTAACTATGTTACAAAAATAAGTTTACTGTATTTAACAGGTCATCAGCTCATCACTACTGTTTACTATATATTTCGTAATACATTTAAAGCTTGACGCTGGCGAGGCATCGCGTTCTGTGTACGTTGGCGGTGAAAGGTTAAAGCAGCCTTTATACTTTTTTTGATAGACATGGGTTTGTACCATACGTTGCTACAATAAACAGTACCGACTATTGGTAGACAGATTGGCAAGTTATCAGAAAATAAATGGAGGCGGTAATATTACGCGCTGTGCATCAGCTAACTACATTATTAATGAGAAGACCATGATGTTACTGTATATTTGGAAAAAAATATTAATCTAATTCTAACTAATGTTGCTGTAAATCATGACATTCTGTTCTGGTTGCGACGAAAAAGAACCTATAGATTAAAGAGGAGAATTTTTTGCAATAGGTAGATTAACGTGAAGCTTTGAACCGTTTTGCTTACCAGTAGTAGCGTTTTTAACCGACTTCCAAAAAAGGAGGAGGTTTGTTACCTCATAACTCCGTCAGTTATAAACCGATTTAGATATTTTTTTTTTTATTTCAAAGGATATACTTCCAGATTGGTCCCATTCATATTTGGTGAAGATCTGATGAAGAACTTCGGAGATAGACAATGGAACTCCGCAATGACGAACAGTACGCATAATGTGATGATGTGATTATGTTATGAGCAGCGTCTTTAGTAGGTCCAACCAAGTTTTAATTAAGGCCACTAAAATGAAAAAAATAAAGAAAACATTTTAACAAAAATAAAACCAACTTCAAAAAAACGATGAAAATAATAAAATAATTACCATATAAAATTAACAGTTTCAGAAGTCGGTGTCTTCAATTTGATTCAGCGTGGATTAGCACCGACTTCTGAAACTGTTAATTTTATAATATGGTAATTATTTTATTCTTTTCATCGTTTTTTTGAAGTTGGTTTTATTTTTGTTAAAATGTTTTTTATTGCCTGACTTGGCATATAAACAGACGATAGCTACTAACGTATGACAGGGTCTTCTATACAAAGCTATGAGGTCTTTGCTTCATTATTGATAAAAATAGAAGTCTAAATTTTAACCAATAACGCTTGAGATATATGATGGAATCAGGCGTTACTTTGCGGAAATCCATGATCTATAAATATACAATAAAATATTTAGTGTTAATTCCGCGAAAAAACAGTTGATCAAGCCTGAATGCAGTATGCAGCACCGCCCTCCCGCCCGCAAATATATGCAAATGTAAAAGGTGCGATTAATAACATGCAACACATAAGCAAAACAAACCGATACGACACGTGTTTCGCCCCTCCACGGGGCATCCTCAGGTGATGTTGACTCGTCGACCGCTTGGACGTGAAACGACGACGACGCTTGTACGCTTGGTTCGCGTCCAAGCGGTCGACGAGTCAACATCTCCTGAGGATGCCCCGTGGAGGGGCGAAACACGTGTCGTATCGGTTTTTTTTGCTTGTGTGTTGCATGTTATTAATCGCACCTTCCTACATTTGCATATATTAGCGGGCGGGAGGGCGGTGCTGCATACCTACTGCATTCAGGCTTGATCAACTGTTTTTTCGCGGAATTAACACTAAATATTTTATTGTATATTTTTTTTTATTTTTTTTTATCAGTAACGCTTGGTAAATTATAGGAATCCGCTAATAGAGAACAAGAGTAGTGACGATAATTATAAAGCATTGTATTGTGTTAGAATGTGAATGTACGGTCCATCGTATTTGCTATTCAATTGACCGAACTTCGATCATGTATCTTTACCAATGTGCGCACTGATTGCAGCGCGCATATTGGCTCGACGTGACGTAGGTACTCATTGATGTAATTCTCTTACATTAGACGCAAATATTTCCAATGTTGGTATACCTCAAGGCCGGGATTATACAAGGTTAGTCGGAAAGGGGGTGCCGACGGATCAGTTAAATAAATGGCAGCTGCGTCGCATCTGGCAGGCAGGATACGATAAAAATAACGGATCGTGTGTGAACGCACCCATATTTCTCCATACATCTAACGCTACGTTCACACGGAGGCACGTTTTGCCGAATCTTATTTTCATCGGATCTGGAAAAACCGAATGTTGTGTTCACACGGCACATCTTGCGTTGCCGTATCCGACGGCCCCGAATCGGGATCCCGTGTGAACACACCATCCGGTTTGTTTTGCAAGAATGCGCACAGTCCCTCATTGATTTGGAAGCGATGGACGTCAACAGTCTTGCTATAATATACTGGTATTATCGCAGTCAGCGTTGTGGAAAAAGATTGTGGTACTCCCCACCCACACCCCCGCTTGTGCGACCTGACATGTAATCGGTTTCAAGATCCGGCAAATAACTGAATCTACACCTGCTTGTATCGTATGAACGCATATATTGAATGCGCTATGTCACTGCACTGGATCCTACATTTTGCAGTACGGCCGGATCGGTTTGTAGTCGCCAAATCGGATGTCAACTTCAGCAAGATTCAGTTTTTTTGAAACTGAATGCAT
The DNA here is from genome assembly GCA_910594945.2 of Amphipyra berbera. Lineage (NCBI taxonomy): Eukaryota > Metazoa > Arthropoda > Insecta > Lepidoptera > Noctuidae > Amphipyra > Amphipyra berbera. Next base: position 12,673,051 of record OU343128.1, on the reverse strand, counting down.
GTGTGAACTCATGTATTGAAATACTGTTGCCACTAAACCGAATCCTGCAAAAAACCGATTCGGTAAAGAAACACACGACGCCGTGTGAACGTACCGTTACTGTACAGATCCGTTTTTAATACTGTTCCATCATCCAGTTTTTGATGACAAAACGGAACATGTAAAAATGTCGGGCCAGTATTTTTTACTGGATTCGGAATATTGTCGTGTATGTGAATTCGCTCATACAACTACAGGCGCCATCACCAAATTAAAAACGGATCCGCTAAAACGGGTCCTGTAAACAGTTTCTGTGTGAACCAGCTGTTAGTTAGTCAGTTTCATCAGTTTGTAGCAGGAAATACCATTATCGTATGTTCTATGAACATGTAATTATTGATTCACAACGCTAATTATTATGCCATTTGAACTGCATCACAAGTTTTTGCTATAGTTTCTGGCTCATTAACAAAGTGGAAAGTTTTAATAATTGTTTCTTTGTTTTATTAATTCTTCTTCGAACTGCTATTGTTTAGTGGTGTATTGATGACGACATTGTTGTAGGATTCTTAGATACAGGAGCTAAGTGCTCATGTCCATTGATAACATATCATAATGCCTGTATTTCCCGAAGGGTTAGGCAGAGGTATATAGTAACACACTCATTTCGCCGTTACGTTTAAATCCCATGTAATAGGGAGCGAGCCTATTGCCATCAACCGGGCCGAATCCAAACTCCATGCTGCTACTGAGGAATTCCACACAGAAAAACCCAATAACACTTTGCCCGACCTGGAGATCGAACCCAGGAGCTCACAATCAGTCGTCGCGCTTGTCACCACTGGACTAAAGAGGCAGTCATCCCAATGGACGGAAATGACGATCAATATAGTTTAAAAAAATTGTTTGGCTACATTACTTTTTTTGGCCCTTATGCTAAATTATCTGCATTGAAATTGAAATGGACTCCATATTTGTCAGCATATCGCTCATCCAACAGAACAATGGCGTAATTACATTTAAGCAATTTTTCAGGTGAAGGGTCAAATCTGCCGATATTTCTCCGTAATATTGCAGAAACTGAGCCGATGCATTCACGACATTCACGCCCTCTATCGAAAAACTACTGTTAGAAACAATTCTGTCGTTTTTCTCTAAACAGAACTTTCGCAACGGGAACTTGTGACATCAAAATGTCTATTTTGACTTTTTTGTAGTTACGTCATTGTTCTATTGGATGAGCGATATTCTTAATGCATCCTTCTTCAACCTATCGAACAGGTTTTTTATGCAAATTTGCTTGACCTTTGGCATTTCTTCTATACCATCGATGCGTTTGCAGACACAAATCTCACATGGACAAACACCCAGACCTATATTTTTCCTTCTTCCAATTGACAGTTTTGTTTGAAATTAAATTATTATAACTGCCTAGTTCGTCTAGTGGTGGCAAGCGCGACTGCTGATCGTGAGGTCCCCAGATGGGGCAAAGTGTTATTGGGTACTTCCGTGTGGAACTCCTCAGTAGCAGCCCGGAGTTTGGATTCGTGCCCGGTTAATGGCAAAAAGTTCATCACCTATTACATGGGACTTAAAATATAACGGCGAAATGAGGGAGTTAGGCGCGATGTTATGTTTTAAATTATTAAATTTGAGGACACCTACATGAAATACTCGTCAATTACCATTTAGTAGGAGTCCTCTTAGAGATATATTATGTATAATTTAGATGCACGTCCAAAACACTATTCAAACTGACGCAAGTCTACACTAACAACGCATTTCACATTTTTCTGTCTGTTAATGGATGCAAAAACAATTCCCAACACTACCCATAATAGGCAGACAGCACCAATTCATTCTGCCAACATTTAATCATTACCAGATACCACCAATCACCATCTGTTCATCAATCAATGTAAAACCAATTCGCGCGCATAAAAATCTGGTTTCAACCACTTTTAACCGGTTGAAACTGGATTTATCGAGTTGTGACTGCAATTTTTCGGTTGTTGGCGAAGCAAATAGTGCAGATAGCTTGCAATTAATTTTGATTGGTGTTGATGCGTGTGCGCAAGGATTAATTTAAGATTATAAGGATACCGCACTTATGAAACATCTTGGTTAAATTCGTTGTTAATTAACTTGTTTATTCGTTGTTTTAACATTAACTGCCTCGTTGATCTAGTGGTGGCAAGCGCGAATGCTGATCGTGAGGTCCTGGGTTCGATCCTCAGGTCGGGCAAAGTGTTATTGGGTTTTTTCCGGTGTTTTTCTGTGTGGAATTCCTCAGTAGCAGCCGGGAGGTTGCATTTGTGCCCGGTCGATGGCAATTGGCTCGCATTACATGGGACTTAAACATAACTGCGAAAAGAGGGTGTTACTATACTATACCTCTGCCCAACCCTTCAGGGAATATAGGCGTGATGCTGTTATGTAATTCTGGTGCAGGATGATTTGGTACTTGAAGCGGCACCTTTAATTAGTAATGCGTTGGATCAACGATAGCATTGATAACATTAGAATAACGTCATACTTATAATCCAAGAAGATTAAAGGGAAGTTGATTCGAAATACCGGTTGAAATTGTTTAAGATATTTTGAAATTAATTTGTCAGACTAATGCTGATACTCTTGACAGTTTCAACTGTGTTAAAATAAGGAGACTTGCCGTAACCTACACTATAATTTTGTTCATGATGACAATGTATGAGAATTTACATGTATGGATACAACAACATGTATAGAACTATAACTCAGAAATATTCTCATTGAAAACTCTGCTTGGTTTGAAAGGCCATTTCTTTTTTAATGTGGGAAAGCCTTTTGGACACTCTCTACCCTATGGAAGGCTGATGGTTATGTCAGACTCTTACCGGCTAAAACCACCACGGTTTACCTCCGAGGACGTATTACCTTTGCCGACGCAACAAAGACCTACTTGGAGCAGGACAAATTTATAATATAAATCGTTTATAGTTAGTTAATTTTGAATTGTAATTGTAACATTTATTTATTAGTTTTAATTATGTTATTTATTTATTTTTTACATAAATAATGTATAATCGAATTATTTATTTCCGTTTACACAATTATTATAAATTAGTACAAAACTATATTCACACACACATGTACTGCCCATATACACACACATGTTGGTTTAAGTGAACGGGCATGACCACTGAGACATCCGTAATTAAAGTTCAATAGTATTTATTTTTTTATTTATTTAAGGACGCTATTTATTTATTTATCTATTTGGAACTGGTTTACATCGGTTACGTCACAGTGGGTTCAGTTGAAAACCAGCGTCAGGCACTAGTAGTCTGACATTTATGCTGAACTGAACCTATTTGGCGCAGCTGCTAGACACACAGATACTTTATTTTTTTTGTTTATTTTTTTATTTTATTTTGTCTCTTATGAATTTTTTGTCTGTGTGTCTGACTGCTTTCGTGCCAAATAAATTTCTTTCATTCTTATTATAATTGACGGGGTCTCAGGATACACAAGTGCATTTACCTTAAGAAATCTACAACATCTTTGCATGATGCAGCAATGGTCCAATTTTTATTTCAACACTTTAATATTTCCAAATTGTATTTGCTATTGGAAGTGACCCCCTGATACTTGAACACTGACCCAGTCAGGTAGTTGCCAAATAAACTGATAAACCGTGACACATTAGTATACTCAGACAAAACATCGCCATATTGTACAGTGATAGTATCGCTAACTGGCTTGAAGATAGGATGGACGATTTTAAAGAGTGGCATTGTGTCAATTGTGTTACATTGTAAAGTAGCAATGACCAATGAAACAATCTAAATGTAACAAAGTCCATTTAGATAGATAGATAGATATACTTTATTGCACACTAAAAGAAATAAAACAAGGAATACACATAATTAACAGTACAAATGGCGGTCTTATCGCTTAAAGCCATTTCTTCCAGACAACCATTGGATGGGAAGAATAGTTAAGAAAAAATATAAAGGGCAGTTTGCAGCGTACAAATATGCAACCTACTAAAAACCGGGAATCAACTAAATAATAGGTATAATCATAATACATATTTTAATATATATATATATATATATATATATATATATATATATATATATATATATATATATATATATATATATATATATATATATATATATATAGGTATATATATACACACACTCAAATAGGATACATACATAATTAATTATATATACAGATAATTTACCTATATAAACCACTATAGAGCAAGATAATGTTCTTTAACCATTTATGTTTTTTTTTTCTTTTTATTTAACTGTGCAAATGAGACTGATGTATTTATGAGGTGTGTTGTGTCGCTTCTTCTTTCCTAGCATAAATACTAGGAAGCGGTGTAGGATGGACGAATTTGGGAGCTGTCTATTGTAATTATGACAATAATTAAAAAGTACGATTTTCAGTTGGACCTCTGACTTCGAATTCATGTGCGGATCAGAATGACGCCACGTTTGGTGCAGTGGCTGAGCGATTGGCTTCTGCACTACGGGTCGTGGGTTCGATTCCCGCACGGAACAAATATTTGTATGGCCTACAGATAGTTGTTCCGGGTCTGGATGTTTGTGTATGAGAAGATTTGTGTCTGTAAACGCACCCACGATACAGGAGAAATCCTAGTGTGGGGCAACGTTTTTTTAATAAAAAAAAAGAAACAAAAACATTTAGAAAAATCAAAATTGTAAATTGTGTTCATACAACCTGGTTTTTCTTTTATTGTGTAACCGTCGCTAAATATACTGGCCTGCAAAAATAAGTATCACACTTTTAAAATTGCAATAACTTTTTAAGTACACAAGATATATTTTCGAAACAAAAAGGACTCAAAAAAGAGTTTAACTTTGTTACTATAGTTTCAAAGAAAGCTGATAAAAATTGCTATAAAACGTTTTTTATTTTAAATCTCTAAATTCTATAGTTTAGAAAAAAATTAAATTTTAAAAGTGTGATACTTATTTTAGAACTATCAACTTCATTAGAAATAAGATGTTTCTCATGTAAGTGAATGTAATTCTTTTTGAGTAATAAAGATCAAAATCCGTTAATTAAAAAGTACGATTTTCAATTGGACACTAGCCCGCACCTCTGACTTTACGAAATCATGTGTGGATCAGAATTTAATTATCATTTGCGTTAACGGTGAAGGAAAACATCGTGAGGAAACCTGCACACCTGAGAGGGCTCTATAAAGTTCTTGGCGGTGTGTGTATTCCGTAAACCCGCACCAGGCCAGCGTGGTGGACTAAGGCCTCAACCCTTCTCATACTGAGAAGAGGTCCCTGCCCAGCAGTGTGACAGTAATGGCCTGATTATGTTATGATTATCAGTTCAGCTTAAATAAAGATTTATCAAAGAAAATAAAAAAAATAAAAATAAAATATGCTTTTATTTCTGTAACTACTTTGTTCCAAAACTGCCGATGTCCTTTATTTATTAATATCCAACGTTGGTAAAATCGGCCCCTAAGTACATAGATTTTAGCACTTAAAACGTTATTCAATAAACACAGTATATTCATTAGTATTACACTAGTACTTAAAATATTAACAGTACCTACTATAAAATTGCTAATCATCATTAAATATTGTTTTGTGATTAGTTCATTTCTTTAGTTTTTTGTGTTCTTATCTTAACTACATTTCCTCTCGACAGGCACGATCTTACATAAGTCTTTACATAGTATAAAACAAAGTCGCTCCCGATGTCTGTACGCTTATTAGGTCTTTTAAACTACGCAACGGATTTTAATGCAGTTTTCAGCAATAGATAGAGTGATTCAAGAGGAAGGTTTATATGCCCCACATTAGTATCTACATTGCACCCGTGCGAAGCCGGGGCGGGTCGCTAGTGAATTATAAAGTGGAATATTATAAATAACATGATAGTCCGTGGACAATGGACAATCGGATGTACTGATCATCATAACATAACATCCATTATTACATCAACGCCTGTATTCCCCAAAGGGTTGGGCAGAGGTGTATAGTACCACCCTCATTTCATCGTCATGTTTAAGTCCCATGTAATAGAGGGCGAGCCTATTGCCATCAACCGGACATAAATCCAAACTCCGGGCTGCTACTGAGGAATTCCACACGGAAAACCCCAATAACACTGCCTGACCTGGGGTTCGAACCTAGGTCCTCACGATCAGCAGTCGCGCTTGCCACTTCTAGAACAACGAGGCAGTCTGATCATCAGTCTCCACCAAATGTAAACCAGCCCTAGCATAGTCAGCCCATTACTATCCCACTGCCGGGCACGGGCCTATTCTCAGAACAAGAAGGGTTTAGACCTTAGTCCACCACACTGACCTGATGCTGGTTGGCAGACTACAGTTACACACACCATCGAGAACTTTTTGGAGCTTCTGGTGTGCAAAATCAAAGTATTTATTTCAATTAGGCACATAAAAGGCACTTTTGAACGTTAAAATTTACAAAAAAAAAAAGAATTGACTCTAGTCGCCCCTTGCAAAAGGTAGTTTCGTATGGAGAAGAATGGGCAAGAAACTCCACCGTTACTCTTTTAAAATGTCTTACAATATTTTGTATGGGTACATTAATTATACAATTATATGTGAAGACGATGCACCTAGAATAAAATTACTATACCACAATAGGTAAAAATAATTAAAAATGAAGCAATGACAAATTAATTATGTGATAGATACATGGTGCTCACATATTTACAAACATAACGTAACATTTGTAAAAGTATACGTTTTCCCAAATATTTTAAAGTAATAGGTCAGTGTGTGATTTAAGGTACCTAGTCACAGAATCTAAAATAAATGGCAGGTTTCCTCACCATATTTTTCATGGCAAGATTCAGTTATTGGCGAAAAAAGAATGCTGACGTTTACCTTTTTGAGAGGAGCCTGACTGGTATTCACCAACATCAATTATTGGGTTAAATAACCATTTACTCGAAAAATTTCTAGAATTTTAGGTAAATGATTATTCAACCAGAGAATTAAAGTGAACATCACCACAGCTAGTTCACAAAGAAACTGTTTACAGGATCCGTTTTAGCAGATTCGTTTTTAATTTGGTGATGGCGCCTGTAGTTGTACGAGCGAGTTCACATACACGACAGTGTTCCAAATCCAGTAAAAAATACTGGATCCGTTATTTTTATCGTATCCTGCCTGCCAGATGCGACGCAGCTGCCATTTGTTTAGCTGACCCGTCGGTACAGATGTGAACAACACATTTAGTACCTACCTATCAACGGATCCACTGTGTGAACGGGTGCTTAGTCGACTTACTTTAGAACATACAAGGGAAAAGACCCCATTTTGCCGAATATCTCGCCTATACAAACACACCTACGTATCATACATTAATTTTATTCGTGACGCACTTGCCTCTTCCAGATCTAGGTTATCAAATTGTCAGGTAAACAGCGGTTATTTTTGTCTGCCGTCATTCGTTAATTATATTATAAAAACAAACGGTGATTGAATGGATTATTAACCGAAATATTAGGCTCATTCTAGCACCCATATTCTAAGACGTTCCTCCAAAACTTACTCGACTCATACTCGTCTCAGGACGGCCTCGAAAACACCTTCAAAATTGTATTCTTTGTCACAATTTCGAGTGAATTTTGAGGTTCCTCGACTGACTGACTCCACTCTATATCGACTCATTTGAGGACCCTCAAATGAGTCGAGGTAGAGTGGAGTCATTACGTCATAATTGTGTTTATCTGCATCGCGCAAATAACGCCGCGATAAATAGTTGTAAGGATTATCGTAAGCATATTCGATAAAGTCGTCAAAATTCATTTTTGTTAAATACCTACGAACTTTGACACTTCCTTCTTTAAGGTAGGTTCCGAGGTACCTTGAGTTTGACAGACGATTCCTTATCTCGACTGAGGAAAAATCTCGAGTTGAGGACGTTTATGTCAACTATAACTACCGATGGTAGTGAGAAAGACTGAGTCGAGGTGGAGTCGAGTCGAGTAATTTTTGGAGGAACGTCTTAGAATATGGGTGTAGGACCTTGATTTGACAATAGATCTTACCTAACTGCTTATATGTACAATACCATATCTTGTACCACTAAGGGAAGGATATGATATAATTAAATGATAACTGACTACCTTCTTCACCTTGTTGGGCTAGTGGTCGCAACCGCGACCGCTGATCATGAGGTCTTGGGTCAGATCTCCAGGTCGGGCAAAGTGTTATTGGGATTTTCCATTAGGAATTCCTCAGTAGCAGCCCGGTGTCTGAATTTGCGCCCGGATAATAGCAATAGACTCGCCCTCTATTATATGGGACTTTAAACATAACTGGCGAAATGAGGGTGCTACTATACACCTCTACCCAACCCTATGGGGAATACAGGCGTGATGCTATGTTAAATGATAACTTTTTTACGAGCAAGACAAATTGCGGAGTTTGACTTGTACCACCGACTTTGACAGTGGACAACAAGTCGAATTTTGCAAGTTTTACCGACGAAGCACTTGCTTCAATAACTTGCGCAATTTACCTAGCTACTAGATTTGACGCTTCAAACACGTTGTGGTAAGACAGTCTTTGTTTACATATCTTCTAGTCTAACCGTCCGTTCACACAGCGGATCCATTTTAACGGATCCGTAGGTACTGGATGTGTTGTTCACATCTGTATCGACGGATCAGTTAAACAAATGGCAGCTGCGTCGCACCTGACAGACAGGATACGATAAAAATAACGGATCCAGTATTTTTTATTAGATTCGGAATACTGTCTTGTATGGGAACTCAGTCATACAACTACAGGCGCCATCACCAAAATATAGCAGTGATAGCCTAGTGGTGTGACCGTCGGACTGCTAAGTCATAGGTCTCGAGTTCGAACCCAAGACACACAGCTCTGATTTTTCGGATTCATGTGCGTATGGTATAATTATCACTTCTTCCGGGGTTGCGGTGCATGCTTTTGCGAATCCCGGGACCCCGGCCGTGCGGTCAGGAGAAGGAGCACCGTTGGTGTTTAGCCGGTAAGAGTCCGGCAGACCCCCTCGCCATCCCCGGGCGAGGGACATCCATGAGGATTATCCAACGCAAAAAAAAATGGTGTAATTATCACTTGCTTTAAAACGGTGAAGAAAAACATCGTGAGGAAACCGGCATGCCTGAGAGATATTTCTCGACGGCATGTGAAGCCAAGTCAGAGGCCCATGGGCGGCATAAACTCTGACACCAGGTTAGTCACTAACCACATGAAAAGAAAGAAGACCACAATAAAAACGGATCCGCTAAAACGGGTCCTGTAAACAGTTTCTGTGTGAACTAGCTGTAATGTGAAAACAATTTTAAAATGCTCTATTAAAAGAAGTTCTCAGCCATTAAGAAAAAGCGGGTATTTATAAATAAATAACATTTCAAAGTTCGTTGAACTCGCACAAATCGTACCGTTGGAAGGAAGAAATGGGTTGTTTCTTTAGACTTGTCTGTCAAAGCTTAGTGAATTATTTTGTTTATAACTTCTGTATACTACACTGGCCTGCAAAAATAAGTATCAAACTTTTAAAATATAAATTTTGTCTAAACTATAGAATTTAGAGATTTAAAATAAAAAACGTTTTATAGCAATTTTTATCAGCTTTCTTTGAAACTATAGTAACAGAGTTAAACTCTTTTTTGAGTCCTTTTTGTTTCGAAAATATATCTTGTGTAGTTAAAAAGTTATTGCAATTTTAAAAGTGTGATACTTATTTTTGCAGGCCAGTATATTTTGTTTAGTTCCCGTTCGGTTTAATTTTTCTTTTCGTTTTCCAGCTAAGCTGATAATGTCGTTAATTAAATACAGTTTTTAAACGTTATACTAGTTTATAAATTCAAAGCCATAGGTAAATAAGAGCTCCGACTTCTCAAGAGAGAATATGTAACAACACTATTTTGACCTAGGAAATTATTGTTTCACTCTAAAATCACATAAGACAATATCGTCGCTGCGCCTGCAAAGTCCGCTATGTATATTTGTTTTGAGAATCTGTTTTTGATACTATTTTATAATACTTCTCAAGCCACGTGCACCTGTAAAATCCGTTTTCCAATCATTTATTTTGATATCTTCTTAACCAAATAAATTATTAGAAAAGATATTTTACAGGTGCCCGTGGCTTGGAGAAGTATTAGGTGCCCACCTATGAAATCAGCGTTTTGTATGGAAAATTTTAAAGAAGTTGCATTTTTCATACTAATGTTTACCTAATTTATTTAACAACTATGAACACTAATGTTTTAAAACTTTTATGTACTAATGTTTAAAAACTAAGAAAACGTATGCCACTTAGATTATGCGACAAAAATAAGTTTTGGCTAAGTTAAAACAAAAATAGTGGTCATTTCTGCTAACAAAAAGAGGAGTAATTTTTAAGGTATTTTTTATGTTTAGAAAACTATAAGTAATAAGGTTTTTTTATTATTGGTAGTTGCCTATGATGGTCATTATTCGATATAATATCAAACAATTGATGAATATTTTAAATCATAGAAGTGACGAGGTTCTCTATTTGTGAGAAAAAAACGCCAATTTCATAGGTGGGGACCTAATATTATAGAATAGCATAAAAAAAATTTAAAAAAACAGCGGATTTTGCAGGCGCAGCCAGCGACGATATCTAAATTAGTTTCATTAGGTTAAGTACCTGGATGACCGAGCTTTGCTCGGTTTTATTTTTTGGTAAATCGTGTTTTTTTTTAAAGAAAAAAAAGAGAAAAAGAAGGAACTTGAAAAAAAATGACTACTTGGACTCTAACCGAGTCTTCTGATTTCGCGACCGCCCGATTTCCCACCTGAGCTATTTTAAGCATGCAGATCGTGGCGAAATTTACTTTCATATTCTAATGTTATTGTAGCAGTTTTTCATTGCCTGAAAACACGGATAAAACGACGTTTTCTAAAAATGGAACCTAGCTAGATCGATTTATCGCCCCCGAAACCCCCTGCATACTAAATTTCATGAAAATCGTTGGAGCCGTTTCCGAGATTCAAATTATAAATATATATATATATATATATCTAGTCTAGCCATAAATACTGTTACAATTAAAAATAAGAAAGATATTACATTTGAATTTGGAATCTGTCATTTTTATACGATTGTTCATTGAATTTTCTAATTTTGGCGCCAATACATTTTACAATATTTTGCGATATTAAAATGGAGTGGGGTGATAAAGAGAACCGAATCTCTGTGATTGCATTACACAAAGTTGGTATGGAGCCAAATGCAATATTTAAAACTCTCCATACGCTTGGTATTAGTCAAATGTTTGTGTACCGGGCTATTAATAGGTACAATGAGACCTCTGTTTGTGACAGAAAAAGATCTGGCCGTCCACGTAGTGTTCGTACGAAAAAGGTGGTCAAAGCAGTAAGGGAAAGAATTCGAAGAAATCCTGTCCGAAAGCAAAAGATTTTATCTCGGGAGATGAAGATAGCACCCAGAACCATGTCGCGTATTTTAAAAGTTAGGACTTGCAGCCTATAAGCGACGCACTGGTCATTTTTTAACTGATCATTTAAAAAAGAATAGAGTGGTAAAATCCAAACAACTACTGAAGCGGTACGCAAAGGAAGGTCACAGAAAAAAATTGTTTACGGATGAGAAAATCTATACAATTGAGCAACATTTTAACAAACAAAATGACCGTATTTATGCTCAAAGCTCTAAGGAAGCTTCCCAATTAGTCGACAGAGTGCAACGTGGGCATTATCCGACTTCAGTGATGGTTTGGTGGGGTGTTAGCTATGAAGGAGTGACTGAGCCATATTTTTGTGAAAAAGGTATCAAAACATCGGCGCAAGTGTATCAAGATACCATTCTTGAGAAAGTAGTTAAGCCCCTTAACAACACCATGTTCAATAACCAAGCATGGTCCTTCCAACAAGACTCGGCGCCGGGTCATAAAGCTCGGTCCACGCAGTCTTGGTTGGAAGTGAACGTTTCGGACTTCATCAGAGCTGAAGACTGGCCGTCGTCTAGTCCCGATCTTAATCCGCTGGATTATGATTTATGGTCAGTTTTAGAGAGTACGGTTTGCTCTAAACGCCATGATAATATGGAGTTCCTAAAACAATCCATACGATTGGCAGTGAAGAATTTTCCCATGGATAGAATGCGTGCTTCTATTGATAACTGGCCTCAACGTTTAAAGGACTGTATTGCAGCCAATGGAGACCACATCGAATAAGCTTTTTATGTTTTAAATTGTTTTATATTTATGTATTAAACTAACACACTGTAAAAGTACCTAATAAATATTATTGGCAATAAAAAAAAAATCTTCGTGACAATATTTATGGCAAGACTAGGTATATTTATTTCTGTAAATAAATCTGTCACAGACACTTTTACAAGTCAATGTAATGTTTTTTTAAGACTAGATAGCGCCGGCAATTCCTTGAACTCTGAGAAGAATAGGTATACAAGAATTGCTCGTTTAAAGGTATTAGATTAAATTGGGTTTTTCTGCTGATGCAAGATTTTTAAGGAAAAATAAGGTAAAGTCAACAGGAAAAAACTGTGAATATTTTGAAATTAATTACCTTAGTAACCTAACCTGCATTGATTTTTAGACAGCCACAGCTTTGTTGGTCTAGTGGTCGCAACCGCGACTGCTGAGCATGGGGTCCTGGGTTCGATCCCCAGGTCAGGCAAAGTGGTATTGGGTTTTTCCATTAGAAATTTCTCAGTAGCGGTCCGGACTTTGGATTTGTGCCTAGTTGATGGCAATAGGCTCGCCTTCTATTTATTACATGGGAGTTAAATGAGGGTGTTAATGAGGGCGTCAAAGGCAAATAAAAGTACTAGCTCCGACTTCTCAAGAGAGAATATTTTGATGCCTATTTTGAGATGACTACGATGAGTTACGAAATTATTGTTTCACGCTAAAATCACATAAGACAATATAGGTACAAATAAGTGTAATTAGGTAAATATTAAATTTAGTTTTCCTGCTGATGCACTTACAGGAAAGAAAGAAAGAAAAACAAGGTGCAGTCAACAGGAAAAGACCATGAATATTTTGAAATAAATTATTTAAGTAACCTAACACTGTTCTAAATTATATTAATAATACTAGTCTTAAAGTAGCAATACTCTTATTATATTTTAGCAAAGTAATGACTAACCAGTTTCATGAAATAATTTTATAACTCAATCTAACATTTGATGTGGACCATACGAGATTGATAAATATTGGTTGCTGATTACGATCGTGATATCAATCAGGGGCCGTATTATGACGAGTTCAAACCATTACTTTTCCTGTGAGAGACAGTGACGCGGCTATCCAGGTCGTAAAGCGCCGTCTCATTCTCACAACGGAACAATTAGGATTTTTAACACATCATACTACCTCATCTGAGCCCCGTAATGAGTGATATAATATAGCTATTATTGACCGTAATCCTTTTTAACCGACTTCCAAAAAAGGAGAAGGTTATCAAAACGGAGGCTTTTTTGTTTGTTACCTCACGACATAGTCATCTATCTATATATATAAAAGGAGAAGCTGACTGACTGATCTATCAACGCACAGCCTAAACGGCTGGGGTTAGAAACTTGAAATTTTGACAGTAGGTTCATTTTGTGACGTAAACATCCACTAAGAAGGGATTTCTCGAAATTCAACCCCTAAGGGGGTGAAAAAAAATAACGCAAGCGAAGCTGCGGGCAAGAGCTAGTTTATTTATAAACGGATTTGGAAAATTCTTTTTTTATATAAAAGAGTATTCTTTCGAAGTGGTCCCATTTAAATTTGGTGAAGATCTGATGAAGAACTTCGGAGATAGACAATGGAACTCCTCAATGACGAACAGTACGCATAATATGATGATGTGATTATGTTACAAGCAGCGTCTTTAGTAGGTCCAACCATGCTTTAATTAAGGCCACTAAAATGAAAAAAATAAAAAACATATGAACAAAAATAAAACCGACTTAAAAAAAAGAAAAAAATACCATAAGATAAAATTAACAGTTCTAGAAATCGATGCCTTCAATTTGGTTAAGCGTGGATTAGCACCGACTTCTGAAACTGTTAATTTTATATTATGGTATTTTTTTATTCTTTGTTTTTTTGAAGTCGGTTTTATTATTGTTTAAATGTTTTTTAACACATCATACTACGCCACCTGAGCCTCGCAATGAGTGATATAATATGGCTATTATTGGCCATAATTCTTTTTGCAAAAGAATTACTAATTGCAGTATGATAATTAACCAATATTAATTAGGATATAAAATAATTAAATGATAATTTACTGCCTTGTTGGTCTAGTGGTCATAAGCGTGACTGCTGAGCATGGGGTCCTGGGTTCGATCCCCAGGTATGGCAAAGTGTTACTGGGTTTTATCATTCGGAATGTCTCAGTAGCAGCTCGGAGTCTGGATTTGTGCCCGGTTGGTGGCAATAGGCTCGCCCCCTATTACATGCGACTTATACATGGCGAAATGAGGGTGTACTACAAAACACCTCTGCCGAACCCTTCGGGGAATACGAAGCGTGATGTTGTTATTGCAAGTTGTTATAATTAACCTTTTAAAATTTAAATCACTGTTTTCCTTATTCGCAAAACACTGAATCGCAAAATAGATAGGTACAGAAGTCAATCTACATACAAGTGCGCTCGAGCAACGCACACATAGACACTGCTCACGGACACGATATCTCGGACTGTTTGGGACTAGAGTGCGAGTGAGTGCGAGCGCGAGTGCCATGCGCTTGAGAGAGATAGATATATAGATAGAGCGACCGCCGAGCGTAGGTATGAAAAGTGAAGTACATACATGTGATTGACTTCTGTACCTATCTGTTTTGTGACTGAATACTCTTAAATGAATAGAATTCGTGTGTTGTGTAGTGTGATCAGCTGTTGGCACAGCATCTGATGTATTTATAATTTGTTGGCAGAGACCAAGGAGCGAGTGCAGAGGGCGCCCTTCGAGACCGCCCTGCATCACGCCGGTAAGTGACCAAACAACAAGCATGTGCTATGTGGCTAAGCTACCTAAAATATGCTGCGATTCTCTACTTCTAATGTGCTTGTTACACTATTCAATTTGTAGGAAATCTAATTAGGATTAGACACTTAGATTCCGATTTAGTGCGATTGGAAGCTCCCGACCGAAGGTTAATAAATTGTTTACGATTTAGGTGAGTGTAATCGCATCGCTACGATTGAGAGCAGTGTTGCCAGATCGGATTTGTAAATTTACAGCGGTTTGAGTATATACTTACAGTATTTTGGTATAAAAATTCAGTATATCATAAAGTTAAGAGCGAAGCGAAGAGCAATAACAAGTATCTATACCTACAAGGTTAGTCGGAAAGGGGGTACTAAGCCGCGGGCCACGTAAAGTATCACTGATGACTATTTTAAAGCAAGTGTTAAAATTTCAAAATTCGATAATTTTTATTTGCATGCTAAACGATTTTTATTTTAGTTTTGTCAAAAAAATAAACACCTGCTTTAGTTATGAATTCGGAAAATTAATTTTCTAATCAGTGACCCCAAATATGACCTAAATTGTAAAAACAGCTGATCATAGCTATGGACAGATAGCATATTAGCATATTTTTTACGAAATCTTTGAAAAGCTATTTCTCTTAAACAATCGAGTTTTGGCAAAAGTTGTAGAACAAAAGTTATCTCTTATTATGGGTACTTTAACACCCTTTCGGCTTAGTACCCCCTTTCCGACTAACCTTGTATATGGAAAAGTACGTAATGATAAAAAATAAATGTATACATTTTTTCCCTGAATTTCTCAAAAGTACTATATTTCTGCATCATTTTTGGGAAAAATACTCTATTTGTTCAAAGAAAAGGTGGCAGGCAACCCTAGCCGTCGCTCCAGTTTAGAATTCAATTTAGTGTAGTGTGATCACTAGCTTCCAACTTCCTAGTTAGAATGTTCCTAATTAGATTTCCTACAAATTGAATAGTGTAATAAGCACTTAAAGGTGGGTTTAGACCAAACAAGCGAATTTTCATTCTATCCCCACTCCATCAAATTCTTTTGGTGTAAACAGAGACAGACCATTCTTTCGTTGTTCTATCTTTTTTGCGGAGATTCTATGGAATGTTCTAAGAATGCTCGCTTGCTTGATGTAAAGGGCGCGCGAGCGTGCGAACAGTTGCTTAGAGCGGTCTTTCGTGTTCGGACGTGCTCGCTTCTCGAAGCGTTCTTGTGTTCTAGCGACTTGACCTATAAATCTACCTGATCTAAACATCTCTAGAGCATGTGTAAGAATTCCAGTTCTTGTTCGTTGTCATTCTTGCTCGTTGGTATTCTTTTGCTGTAAATGATGAAAATGAATTATCGTTTGCATCAAAAAAGCAATAAACAACGGCGCTCTGTGCTGTAGTTCTAGCTCTAGCTCTATATTCGCTTGGTCTAAACCCACCTTAAGATGAAGTACAGTTATACTACGACATAATTTATGCGCTTCGGAAATCTTCGTCTATCTTCGGAAATACGACCGCGCGGGCGCGAAGATGGTGTGCAATAAAGAGCTGTTATAACATCACTGTCACTTTTGACGTTGACAGATGGGACGCCTAATTCGTACTTTGGAAACGGAGATTGTCGAGGCGTATAATTAACGTCGTAGTATTGGAAGTAGTTTTGTGTTTTCTTCCCCAGTACTTAGGTATAGGAAATCAGTGGAACTTGTTAATGACATGGAAACATTAGATTTACGAAACCTTTTAAAACTTATATAGAGTACATCCAGAATCAAATGTTACGTTGAGAAGATAATAAAAAGTTTGTACCTATATGGAGATAAATATGATGTTATATTTGACAGAGTCTACTATCTTTACATAGTATAAAACAAAGTCGCTCCCGCTGTCTGTACGCTTAGATCTTTTAAACTACGCAACGGATTTTAATGCTTTTTTCAGCAATAGATAGAGTGATTCAAGAGGAAGCTTTATATGCCCCACATTAGTATCTACATTGCACCAGTGCGAAGCTGGGGCGGGTCGCTAGTTACAAATAAAAAAGATTTTAGATAACTAGTCTTGTTCTAATCGTCATAGCCTTTCTTTTATCTGCCCTCTTCATATTACACTTCAGTTGATATAATTTTAAGCTTTGAACATCAAAAATAATGGGTTAAAGGGGAAGTATGATAGGCTCCGTGATTGGTTCCCGGTCCAGACGCACCGACAAATTCAATTGCTTGGCTAGACGGGAAATGGATTGGAGCCATTACCGCTGGGTTTTCCCTGTCTACGCACCAGGGGACCTGGTTTTCAAGTATAATAAGCAATAATACTGTTTTTTATACTATAAAAAGCACTGTAGTTTCGTAGACTGATACTCTACCATAACAGTCGTTATTTTTCGCTACTTAAAAAATGTACCTACATACACTGGCCTGCAAAAATAAGTATCACACTTTTAAAATTTCAATTTTTTCTAAACTATAGAAGTTAGAGATTTAAAATAAAAAACGTTTTATAGCTATTTTTATCAGCTTTCTTTGAAACTATAGTAACAAAGTTAAACTCTTTTTTGAGTCCTTTTTGTTTCGAAAATATATCTTGTGTACCTACAAAGTTATTGCAATTTTAAAAGTGTGATACTTATTTTTGCAGGCCAGTATAGTATAAAATAATTACCAACTGCTCTCTTCCCGACGGGTATCTTAAGTGACTATTAGTCAATTTCAGTGATATAACAAGTGCTTTTAATTTGACCGCTTGTTGGTCGCAAGCGCGACTGCTGAGCATAGGGTTTTGGGTTCGATCTCCAGGTCAGGCAAAGTGTTATTGGGTTTTTCCATTAGAAATTTCTCAGTAGCAGCCCGGAGTCTGGATTTGTGCGCGGTTAGCTATAGGCTCGTCCCTATTGGGACTTAGACATAACTGGCGAAACGAGGGTGTACTAAAAACACCTCTGCCGAACCCTTCGGAGAATATAAGGCGTGATGTTATGTTATGTTATCTATACTAATATTATAAAGAGGAAAGATTTGTATTTTTATATTTTTGTATGTAACGAATAAACTTAAAAACTACTGGACCGATTTCAAAAATTCTTTTGCCGTTAGAAAGTTACATTATCACTGAGTAACATAGGCTATATTATTTTATTACTGGAATAAAACTTCTTACGCGGGCGAAGCCATGAGGACACAGCTAGTTAGTTATTATTAAGACTCTTGTATCTTTACCAATAATGAAGCAAAGACCCCATAGATTTCCATAGACCCTTCCATGAGTTGGTAGCTATCGAGAGGTACGATTCCAATTATATGCCCAGTGTCGCAAAAATGCTACCATTAGTAAGCAAAACGATTCGTTTTTGGCCATAGAAACAGGAACTTCGGGATTATTATCCAGAATATGGGTAGCAGACACTCCAGTTTGTGCTAACAAGAACCTAATGAGGTCATCAGAGTGTTTTTCCAGTCTTAATGATAAGAATGACTATATTCTATAGAGACCGATTATGAATCTGAATCTGCATCGGTCTATTAGGAAGCCAATATTTGGCGATGGACATTTTACGATTAAAATCTTAATTATCGATGTCATTGATGATGTTCTTCACAAAGGTCAGGTGCGTAGTACTCTCAACCGGCGTGCGTGTACGACAAGATGTATGAATGTGGATGAAGCGAAAGGGGTATGTAAGGGTCGTAGCATGTGGCGTTCTATAGTTTCTGCCTACCCCCATGGGAAAAAGGCGTGAGTTTATGTATGTATATATCTTAATTACGAAGTTAAATCTTCAAATAAAAAATCTAACTATAACGATTTTGCCTGATTTGAGCTTTTCAGAGAACTGTCCAAAAATGTTTTCAATCAATCATGATGAAGGGCCTATTACCAAAGGTCAAGTTAATGAATACCTACCCACTAATCTGCCACTACCAATACATCACGAACAAGTCGGGGCAACCAAGGGCAAGGCAGGGCGCGGCGAGGCTACTATCGTCCTATTTATAAACAATGGCTACTAAAATCTACGACGTCTCGTTGTTACGACTTTTGTTTATGTCTGGGATATATTTTTCTCGTTCAGTTTTGAGGTTGAGTAGAAAATAATTACAACTGTCGCGTTGGTCAAGTGGTGGTAAGCACGACTGCTGATCGTGAGGTCCTGAGTTCGATCCCCAGGTCGGGCGAAGTGTTATTTGGTTTTTCCGTTTGGAATTTCTCAGTAGCAGTCCTGAGTTTGGATTTGTGCCCGGTTGATAACAATAAGCTCGCCCCTATTACATGGGACTTAAACATAACGGTGAAATGAGGGTGTTACTATACACCTCTGCCCAACCCTACGGGGAATACAGGCGTGATGTTATGTAGAAAATAATTCTATTAGTACTAAAATTTATCGCCGTTTGAAGTATAAAAATTATATAGGTACAGGTGTAAACGAAATCATGTAATTCCTTCAAACCTCGTGATGTACTGCTGACATAGATTAACCCTGCACAGGACAATTTTGGATTCCTTAATATACAAATACAAAATGTTAACGTGTGTTCTTAACGTGAGGCATTTTAGCACTTCGAGCGAATTGCGCGGCTATCGTTCGCCGCGCGGTCATTTAACTCGGAGTGCTAAAATGCCTTACGTTAAGAACACGTTTACTTCTTGTATTTTTTTTTATTATTGAATCTAAAAGTATCCCGATCTGAATTAATCTATGTCAGCAGTACATCACGAGGTTTGAAGGAATTTTATGATTTCGTTTATATCTTCTTCTTCCTGCCCTTATCCCACACTAGGTGGGGTCGGCACAACATGTATTTCATAAATACATGTTGTTAGAGGTTTTGGCTTATTGTTTTATGACCGGCCGCCTGCCTGCCATCAACCCTCCTTGGGAATAATCGTTGCGCCATCGCGCGGATGACCCAATTCATTTACACCCTGTATATTAAAAGACAGAACATATTTTTGTCTTCTAATATATATTTTTTTAATTTTTTTCAGTATGCAATAACACTTTCAACGCATGTCTTATTTGTGATATATCGGGAGCTTCTTGAGTTCATTCACCTGCGCCTACGCACGCGACATTATTGCGCGCCACTCCACTCCTGCGCATACAAAGGGAACCTTGAAAGAAATGATTAGGCATTTTTAACGCATTTCTTCTGAATCTTTTATCTTGAGTTTTTTAGGCTATCACCATATATTGCTGTTTTATATTATTTAGCTCTTCATGGGTTCCTGATCAGCGCATGACCATGATATATTCGACAAAATACATACTAAGGGTGCTTGTGCACTGCGACCGATCCAAATCCGAGAAAATACCTACGATCCCATGAAACTCGGCTGCAAATCCATGAATTTCGGATCGGACGAACCTAGTCACAAAATACAACAAATAGTGCAGTATTTTTTTCTAATCGTGTTTTATAGGATTTGAATCGGACGCAATGGACAATTAAATAACACTAACTGCTTCGTAGGTCTAGTGGTGGCAAGCGCGACTGCTGATCTTGAGGTCCTGGGTTCGATACTCAGGTCGGGCAAAGTGTTATTGGGTTTTCCGTGTGAAATTTGCCCTGTATTACATGGGACTTAAACATAACGGCGAAATGAGGGTGTTACTATACACTTCTGCCCGACCCTTCGAGGAATATAGGCGTGATGTTATGTTCTATGGTAACTAGATATATTTTTTGATTTGTGGTTAATAAAGGTCTTTAATAAAATAGTGTCTTAATAAATTACATAAAACAAAATAGTAAAATATAACACGTACCCAGTGACAGAATCTATATAAATAAAAATGAATCGCCAAATGTGTTGCTAAACGCAAAACTTGAGAACGGCTCGACCAATTCAGCAAATTTTTTTTATGTATTCCTCAACGCACAAGGAAGGTTCTTATGGAGAGAAAAAACATAAAAATCGCGTGGAAAATAGTAAAAACAACACTTTTCTTTTCCCACTACAGGCCAATAACTTTTGACAGAACTATGTCTGTCCGGGCAGCTAGTATTAGAATATTATTTAGATTTCTACAAATAGTACTGATAGTACTTTCTTCAAATCGTATTTTATGGGATTTGAATCGGACGCAATGTTCAAATAAATACTACATTTATGTAGATAGAATAGTTTAATAACAGGCTAAAAATAGCTTTATCCTTGTCGGGGGTGTCATATAAGGTACCTAAGAGCTTGTAGCAACTAAATGAGCAACGAGCATACACCTGTAAACATTTCTCGGTCTAATTTTAGCGCGCTCTGCGCAGTTCCTTTGCGCAGTTCACTTTTCAGATCTTTCATCAAATTGCATCTTTACGTTTGTGTCGGACGAGAGAATATTCGAAGTACTATAAAAGGAAAAGAACACTTCACTATTCTTCATCGTAGTTAACATTAGTAGGTACAGTTTTTTTTCATTCTTATCTCATTGCTTGTGTTGTGGTAGTGATGTAGCTTGAGTTTTTATTATCATAATTAGAGACTTTTAAACGACTGCATTCTTTACTTTTCCTGTTATCTTTACAACATAGTATCAAACAAAGTCGCTCCCGGTGTCTGTACGCTTCGATCTTTTAAACTACGCAACGGATTTTAATGCAGTTTTCAGCAATAGATAGAGTGATTCAAGAGGAAGGTTTATATGCCCCATATTAGTATCTACATTGCACCCGTGCGAAGCTGGAGCGGATCGCTAATATTTTATAAAACGTTAACGTACACTAGGAATTTTCCTGTAGCGTGATTGTGTTGTTCAAAAGCACAAATACTCAGACCCGGAACAATTTTTTCTTTCTGATCCTTGCGGACCGTTTCTACGTTACCAGGCAGTTATTGACGAGATCTGAAGAGTCTCCAACCAATGGGGACAAGAAGAAAATACTAAGCTAACTACTCAGTACTTTAACATCATGACTACTAATTCTGAACTTCAATTTTATCTGTTGGCCATATAAATACTTGTTTCGTACGGGACTCGAAAGCACGACCCGTTGCGCAGCAACCAAACGCTCAGCCATTGTGCCAATAACTTTGCGGTGATGGTATTATATTCTTAATTTTTGTAAAAAAAATCCGTAGAACCACATACGTACCAGAGGTTACGTTCGAGACATATTATACAATGAGTTAATTAACTTTTTTTATTTATAGCCTTGAAAATTTTACAAAAAACATAGGCAACATTAAAAAAACCAATGAAATAAAATGCCCAAAGTTCTAAGCAACTCAAATTGTTAACTAGACAGAGATCGCACTATTGAACGATGACGTCATAGTTCAAAAACTTCATGATAACTTGACATTACTTTGTACGATGTCCGTTTCGTGCGACAGAACAGAAAATGAACGCGTATCTCCTCCATTTTTATTAGATTGATTTTATTTATTTTTCCAACGATCGTTTTCTTTCTATACCTTTTTTAATATATTAAATTCTTCCTAATTTCTTAAAGTAGTAAACTATCGAATTCTCTTGAGAATTGTTCTGCCTAGCATTTTCCTAACTATGTTGGAGTCAGCTTCCAGTCTAACCAGATGCGGCTCAATACCAGTATTTTACACAGAGCGACTACCATCAGACCTCCGCAACCCAGTTACTGGGCAATGCCGATATCTTAAGGTTAGACCGGTTGTCAGACTTTCGGGCTTTTTACTACTCGTAATGATTGTCATATCGTCAGTGGAAAAGTAAAAAGACTAAAGTACCAATATACCTACCTTACAGGAGAGAGATTCAAAGTATAAGAAAATAAACATAGTTATTTTTCTTAGAGTATACATATTAAATAGACAATTAAACTATCTATTGGATATGTATACTATAAGTAAAGTAACTATGTTTATTTTCTTAAAACAATGCTTTGAATCTCTCTACTGTAAAGTAGGTATATTGGCGCTTTAGTCTTTTTACCTTTCCACTGACGATATGACACCAGATTCTCTGTAGAACATTCAGTCTAATCTATTCATAAAAGCAGTTGTTTCACATTTTCCTCACAGACATTCAATGTTTTCACTACTTTTTTCACATTTCAACGTTTTTCGCCAAGCATTTTGTTTCTGTCTACGTCTAATTCGGTTGCTCATATCGTTAGTAATTAACCTTATTTCGGTTTGTTACCAACAGTGGCATGTTTGGGTGAGCAGACGGCTAGGTAAACATCAGGTTTTTTAGAAGAATATGACGCAAGTATTTATAGGTAATGAGATTTAATTTAGCAAGTTGTCGATGAAAGGGCATCGGGGTTTATTTTTATCAAGTTTTTTGTTAGAGAAAATAAAGTGATAATAAATTTTGGTAATACGTAGGTAGACGTCTCTTTATTTCTTTTTTTTTAATCATCACGGCCCTCTCTCTTTATGCCTAAGTGCAGCTTTTAATACTGAAATAAAAGTCAGAAACGAATTAATTGGCCCGATTACGTTGTAATGTTGTCTTGATTGATTTATAACATACTAGCTGTGTCCTCACGGCTCCGCCCGTAGCCTATGTTACTCAGTGATAATGTAGCTTACTAACGGCAAAAGAATTTTAAAATCGGTCTAGTAGTTTTTAAGTTTATTCGTTACATACAAAAATACAAACATATAAAAATACAAATCTATTCTCTTTAAAATATTAGTATAGATTTAGAACCAATATCAGTTATCTTGAGGTCACAGGCATCAGCGGGATTCGACGAATGCGCGCGTTATCGCGACATGTCTGGCCAAGTAATTCGTCACATCACTTTTCGCTGTTTGGGCGGTACGACGAATGATCACGTTGTCGCGACAACAAGCCATGTTCGTATAACACGTGTGGACCCAAGTTTAGACAGTATTTTAAGCTAACTCGAGTTTAACTACACACTCTTTGAACTCCTTGAATGTCTAATGAATATGAAAGAGAAAACCAGTACCTATTACAATAAATAAGGAGCAACAGATTTATACTTACATTAAATGCGTATTTTCCACAAAGCGGCGCAGGCGCACATATAAACATACATTTTGTTTTACGTGCGTACGATTGTTATGTGCGCTATAAAGAATTCGGTCAAGACTGAACCGGGACGTAATGAGGTCGTTATGTAACTTAATGATCTCGTACTCTTCAGAATAAGTTTAAGTTTAAACCTGGATGCTAAACTTACTGCTTGAAAGTCATCAAGTTAATTATAACAAATTATTGATGACATTTTTATTGCGTCTTCATAGGACGTACGTACGACGCTTGCATAGTCGCAAAAAAGTGAACTTCTTCTTCTCCCTGCCCTTATCCCACACTAGGTGGGGTCGGCACAACATGTATTTCATAAATCCATGTTGTTAGAGGTTTTGGCTTATTATATCCAGGATAAGAACGCTTGGAAACATGCTGGTCCAGCTCCATAGGACAATGTAGAGTCTAGACAAAATCAAACTGGTTGCTATTTTAATTGTATAATTTATTTTTTTAAAGCCGTTTATTTTAGATTCTATGAGTAAGTACCTAAACTCATACACTGACTTATTACTTTTATTTTTTTGTGAAAACGTATACTTTTGCAATGTTTGTAAATATGTGAGCACCATGTACCTATCACAATTAATATGTCGTTGTTTCATTTTTTATTTTTTTTTACCTTTTGTGGTATAGTAATTTTATTCTAGGTGCATCGTTTTCACATATAATTGTATAATTAATGTACCTATACAAAATATTGTAAGACATTTTAAAAGAGTAACGGTGGAGTTTCTTGCCCATTCTTCTCCATACGAAACTACCTTTTGGAAGGGGCAACTAGAATCAATTCTATTTTCTTTGTAACTTTAACGTTCAAAAGTGCCTTTTATGTGCCTAATTGAAATAAATACTTTGACTTTGACTTTGACTTTATTGTTTTATGACCGGCCGCCTGCCTGACATCAACCCTCCTTGGGAATAATCGTTGAGCGTTCGCGCAGGTGACCCAATGTGCTTGCTGATATTATGTACTGAAGTGAACTAAAGTCTCGAAAATATTTTTTATAAAATAAAATAAACTTAAGCTTGCCGAACGCTTGCCTTACATGCAGGAGGATCCAAGTTCAACCCCGATCGGCACCTCTAACTTTTTGAATTCATGTGCTACACGTAGCCTGCATTTGTGCCCGGTTAATGGCAATACGCTCGCCCCCTTTACATGGAACTTAAACATAACTGGCGAAACGTGGGTGTAATAATACAAAAAAACACCTCTGCCGAACCCTTCGGGGAATACAAGGCGTTATGATATGTTATCATTTTAACTATCACTTGCGTTAACGGTGGAAGACAACATTGTGAGGTAACCTGCACACCTGAGAGGGCTCCATAAAGTTCTCGATGGTGTGTCTGCCAACCCGCACCAGGCCAGCGTGGTGGACTAAGGCCTAAACCCTTCTCATTCTGAGAGGAGGCCCGTGCCCAGCAGTGGGACAGCAATGGGCTAGTTATGTATGTATTTATGTCGTCTAAACATCCACTACTGGATGGAATGTCTTCACAAACTGTCCTCTGTCCAAGTACCAAAATTACTAAAAAAATAGAAATGAGAACCGTAGCTCAGAGCACGTTAAACAGTCGGTCCTGCGTGTCATACGAATACCTATGACAGTCGTTACGGGAATTCAGAAGCCCGAAAGTCTGACAACCGGTCTAACTTTAGGATATCGGCTTGACCCATTGAGTTGCGGAGGTCTGATGGCAGTCGCTCCGTGTAAAATACTGGTATTCAGCCGCGTCTGGATAGACTGGAAGTTGACCCCAACATAGTAGGGAAAAAGATAGGCAGAACAAATTTTTTTTCCGAAATCGTTTCATTGCAACATCTTATCATTTACGCCACAGTTCCGTACCACGCAGTTTAATTCCGTTGACGACAACAATATGGCCGCCACAGAAGAACGGTTAAAAAGATTTACAGTGTGAATAACAAAGAAGAAATATAAACAATTGCTGAATGATTGACAGCAGCTAGTACGCTGGTTAGTATCAATGGTTATAAATTGACTTTATTGTTAATTAAATGCTGGGAATAACAGAAACTGTGAAAATATCTAGGTTGAAACTAAAAGGAATAATTTCTTCTGCTTCTTCTTCCTGCCCTTATCCCACTCTAGGTGGGGTCGGCACAACATGTATTTCATAAATCCATGTTGTTAGAGGTTTCGGCTTATTGTTTTATGACCGGCCGCCTGCCTGACATCAACCCTCCTTGGGAATACTCGTTGCGCCGTCGCGTCGCGCGGGTGACCCAATGTGCTTGCTGATATTATGCACTGGGTCCCAAAATGATATGCTTGTCAATAATAAGATGCTTGTCAATCTTATTGCCGACAACTAAGCAAACTAAGTTCTTCTTGGTGGAGTATACTTGAAGTTAAAAGGAATAATTTCTATTTTTTTAATCGTTCTGCCTAGCCTTTTCCTAACTATGTTTAGGTCAGCTTCCAATCTAACCAGATGCGGCTGAATACCAGTATTTTACAAGGAGCGAATGCCATCAGAACTTCGCAATCCATTTACAAGGCAATGCCGATATCTTAAAGTTAGACCGGTTGTCAGACTTTCGGGCTTCTGACTACCCGTAACGACTGACAACACGTCTCTTACAGCTAGTTTACACAGAAACTGTTTACAGGACGGGTCCTGTAAACAGTTTCTGTGATAAAACGGGTTTTAGCGTTTCCGTTTTTATTTTGGCGATGGCGCCTGTAGTTGTATGAGCGAGTTCACATACACGACAGTATTCCGAATCCAGTAAAAAATACTGGTCCGTTATTTTTATCGTATCCTGCTTGCCTGATGCGACGCAGCTGCCATTTGTTTAACTGATCCGTCGGTACAGGTGTGAACAACAGAACGACGGATCCGCTGTGTGAACGGGCGGTTAAGTAAATATAAACACGTCCCTTAAGTAAACATAGGTACATAATAACATATCTACAACCTATTTCGTTACAAATCGGCGCTTTCCACCAGAGGGCGCTAACGCAGCGCAAGTAATGATTGCTATTTGCTACAACGTATGGGGATTTTCCACCCGTGGTTTGGGAAACCCGTGCGTGACGACTTGATGCTATGGCGACAACTATAGGAAGGTAGGTAGGCTACAGTTATGTGACAGGAATTTGAGGGTGAGTTTTAGGGGTGGTACATAAGATCGGGTTAGAAAAGACATGATGTTACTATGGAAATAATATGTGACTGATATTTTTATTTGCAAATATTTAACTATAGTAATTAACACTTGTAAGCATGCCTATGCATCTTCACAGAACATCACGCCTTATATTCCTCGCAGTATTCGGCAGAGGTGTTTAAGTCCCATGTAATAGGGGGCGATCCTATTGCCATTAACCGGGCACAAATCCAGATTCCGAGCTGAGAAATTCCTAATGGAAAAACCCAATAAAATTACCTGACCCGGGGATCGAACCCAGAACCCCATGCGCAGCACTATCTGTAGACCATACAAATATTTTACATGCGGTAACTAACCCGCGACCCACAGCGCAGAAACTAATCGCTTAACCACTGCGCTCATTGGGCCATCATTGCTAAACGTTTGATTGAACTCAAGTGTTCTACAGCCAACATAATTAATTGGTGATGTCATAGGTGGTGACGTCCATCACCTGAAGGCCCCAACCTTCAATCATCTACCATCATTAGAGGTGACTATAACAAGCGTCATTACATTACCGTAATCCGCAAGCTTTTAGCTAATAGGGGTGGGTCGCTGTGACGTCAGCAAGGTTATGGGGCAAGGCCGGCGCTATTAGTGTTACTTGAGCTTTAGAGCTTTGATAAATATAGATTGACGAGCTGTCTCTTTATGTTGGTGTTACTATGGCTTGGAATATTTTGTAAGTTACCAGTACTATGGAATATTTTTTCAGTATCAGCGCAATTAAAATATCGTGTATTCTTCCTCTTAGCCTTTTCCCAATTATCTTGGGGTCAGCTTCCAGTCTAAGCAGATGCGGCTGAATACCAGTATTTTACACGGAGCGACTGCCATCAGA
Source organism: Amphipyra berbera (assembly GCA_910594945.2). NCBI lineage: Eukaryota > Metazoa > Arthropoda > Insecta > Lepidoptera > Noctuidae > Amphipyra > Amphipyra berbera. The sequence goes on along the minus strand of OU343128.1, from coordinate 12,645,036 downwards.
CCTCCGCAACCCAGTAACTGGGCAATGCCGATATCCTAAGGTTAAACCGTTTGTCAGACTTTCGGGCTTCTGACTACCCGTAACGACTGTCATAGGTATTCGTATGACACCCGGGACCGACGGCTTAACGTGCTCTCCGAGGCACGGAGGGGTCTCAATGTGTAACAAATGGTCACCCATCCACGAACTGACCGCGGCAAGCGCAGCTTAACCTCGCAAATCGTACGATCGGCGCGGTTGTTATTTAGCCACGAGCCCCTCAAAAATAAAATATTGTGTATTAATAGTCGAGAATTAGGCACTATGTACCAAGTAGACACATAAGTAAAGAACAATGGCCATAATTGTACTGACCAAATTCGGATGAGACCCGTAACGAGTTACACGTCAAAAAATTGTCAATTAAAGGAGCATTAATTTACAACTATTCAATTATTTATTAAAAGCCGGAATAAAATTAATTATATTTTTAAAAAAAACCTTACTTTTTTACGACATTTTTATTATTTTTGAACGCACCTTAATACGTTTTATCATGTACTGGGTACACGTTTCGTTTTAACAACAGCATTCAAGCGTTTACGATTTTTAAAATACCAGTTTTTTTATATTATAGATTATGTTGATTGTGTCGTTTTTATTCTTACAATATTGTTATTTGGTGGTTAATAACAATTAGATTAATTACTTCTAATAGACGGAACGAAACGTATGACATATTGACATCCGGGTAGCTGTCAAAGCTTCTCCCGCGCAGTAAATTGAATAGGTATGGCCAAACACTAAGTCTGAAATAATTCTTTTCATCAAGAAAAACTGTCAATGTTTGTTATTTTCGCACAGAAGTGAGACTGTGGGTGACACAGAACACGTAATTAACAATGATGAGCATGATTGTAGTTGTGGTTGTCGAGTTTCCGACTTGTCAAATTCTAACCTCCATAAGAACAAATAAATGAAAAAAATCTATTTTCTTCCGCTTCCGAAAAAAAATTTTTCATTAAAGCATGGATTATTATAAGTAGGTGAACTAATTAAACCATATCCCATCAAAGGTCGCGATACTTTATAGTCAGGTCGTAGCATGTATGGACCGTGGCCGACGTTCATTATGAATATACGTTTATCTAATTAGAGCCCTTAAATATTGCAACACCTGGAAAAGTTGCTAAGCTGTACCTACTCTATATAATAAGATCTGTATTATTTTACCTTATTGTGCAAATAAATAGTTTGAGTTTGCAATTGTTTTTAAACGTAACATAACATCACGCCTGTATTCCCCGAAGGGTTGGGCAGAGGTGTATAGTAACACCCTCATTTTGCCGTTATATTTAAGGCTATTGCCATCAACCGGACACAAATCCAAACTCCCGGCTGCTACTGAGGAATTCCACAATTCCAATAACATTGCCCGACCTGGAGATCCAACCCAGGACCTCACGATCAGCAGTTGCGCTTGCCACCACTAGAACAACGACGCAGTTAAAATTATTTTTAATATTTGTAATCTGTATTGCATCCTAACGTGCAATAAAAACATACGTGCATGAGCACGTAATGAGGACGGATGCTGTATGTAGGTTTTAAAAAAAATGAAGCCGTCACCGGTCGCCTGGCAGATGTAAAACCTAGAAATTAATTTTGTAAAAAAAAACTAGCCGAGTCAAACCGAAGAGAGCCGACGAGTTACGAAGGTCTAATTATACAAGGTTAGTCGGAAAGGGGGTACTAAGCCGAAAGGGTGTTAAAGTACCCATAATATTGGATAACTTTTGTTGTACAATTTTTCCCAAAACTCGATAGGTAGTTTAAGAGAAATAGCTTTTCAAAGATTTCGTTAAAAATATGCTAGAATCTATCTATCCATAGATATGATCAGCTTTGTTTACTATTTAGGTCATATTTGGGGTCTAGATTAGAAACTTAGTTTTCAGAATTCATAACTAAAGCAGGTATGATTTTTTTTTTGAAAAAACTAAAATTAAAATCTTTTTCCATGCAAATAAAAATTATCGTATTTAGAAATTTTAACACCTGCAATAAAACAGTCATCAGTGATACTATAAGTGGCTTTCGGGTTAGTACCCCCTTTCCGACTAACCTTGTATATGACACTAGCGGCCCGTCCCGGCTTCGCACGGGTGGAATTTTTTCCACATGTGGACATTCTCCACTCCTATTGGTCGTAGCGTGATGTTATATAACCTTCCTCGATAAATGTATTATCTAACACAAAAATATTTTTTAAATTCCAACCAGTAGTTCCTGAGATTAGCACGTTCAAACAAACAAACAAACTCTTCAGCTTTATAATATTAGTATAGATTTTTGACGTGTAAATATTAAAGAATTGTATTTCATTGTAAATTACCAGCGCTCTTTATAAAGATCATGTTAAATTATCATGTCTTGTGTCAATTATTTATATATTCAGAGATATACGATCCTAAATGTGAGTTTACGTAATAAGCTCGATATTTCAACAAGTTGTGCCTGTTGCGTTTATCACACTTGTTGCGCTTATCGTACTTATATTACAGACAGAAAGCTTTTAAAATTAAGCTTTTTTTACTAAGCCACCCAATAGTTTTTATTACAGGCAACATTTGTATTACCTGCTTCAGTTCACTAGCTTAAAAGCAATAATACCTACTGATTGATAACCTTATTATCCCATGTGGGGACGGGCTAGAATAACTTCCTCACCGCACGCTGGGAATAGACGCGTGTTGTAAGATTCAACAAAACCCAGCACGCTTGGTGGTAGGAGCTATACGGTCCGCCTGGCTAGCTACCACCCTCACATTAAAGTCGGGCGCCAAGCAGTTTACTGTGTTCCGTCGTGTGCATGTGAGAGTCAGAGCGGTATAGGGGAGTCCCTCTATATCTGCTACTTAGATTCGTGTGTGCCATCTTAGACCCTGCTTTCGCAAAAAAAAGCTAACAAAAATATGTAAATATCTGAAAGTTAGATTTACCAGTTTACCTTAATAGTTACCAAATAACTCCTTTATCTTGCATTCGTGTGCGTCAGATGCACAATTATCTAATAGAGTGCGCGCAAGATAACTCTGCGCGCGGCCAAAATCGGAACTAATCATGTTCCGCCATAATGTTGCCGTTTTATTAACTTTGTCACTACATCTACCTGATTTTAGGAATAAAAGAAAATATAATAATAAAGATTATAATAGACCTCATCAGCCGATAATAATCATACTGCATTCTTATTCACTCACGGCACATTTATAACCTTGGTTCTTTTCCTTTGCAAATTACGTAAAAATACGAATTAATTTAATTGATAGGTAGTAAATTTAAACGTACATAACTTAGCTCAATTAAAATATAATAAACAGCAAGAGGGCTGCCCAATTTTAATGCTCACGATATACTACTTTTCCTTGAAAAGTAGGACTTTATATTTTTGCGATCATGGCAACATTTAGCACGCCCTCCGTCGCGCGCAGAGTTATCTTGCGCGCACTCTAGTTGCAAAAGTCCAAGAAAACCCAAAATTATAAACATCATTCAGAAAAATACCATAAACTCGTATTTGTGACCTAATTAAATGTCTCTTCGATATCCAAATCCCAAGGTTCCATACATACTCTGTGGTAGTTAGCATGTCTGCAATTCAAAATGGCCGTGAAATGACAACAAAAATAAGTTTTGCCGCCAAAACAAACGCTGTCACTGCGATCAAAGTGAATTACTTTATTTAATTGTTTCTTTTGAAGATGTTTTTGAAAATACTCGTCGAGTTTTATAGTTATGACGTCATTTAAATGTTTTAATAGGTGCGTTTTGTTATACGTAACATTTGGAGTTGCGTTTAGTTATAGCTCTTCCTTTTAAAGTTTCGCTTTTGAAGATATTAATAGAAAAATATGTACTATGCCTCTATGGAACATAGATCGTAACCACAGCTGCCGAGTACGAGGTGTTGAGTTTGATTTCTTGGTCCAGTAAATATTTAGTGGGATTTTTCAGTTAGTTAAATGGCAGTAGGCTCGCGTTTTATAATATGGGACCATATGGGACAACTCGTCTACCCCTTCAGAGCACAGAGAGGCGTGATGTGTATTATTTTAAACATGTTTTGGATGGTTTAATTATGAAAATGGAGTATGAATGAACACGTTTATGTAATAAAAGCGTGCTATTAATGAGGTTAACTCGTATTTAGGTAATTACGTACGATACTTATGTGAAAGTTGCCCTCAATTATTTTATGAAGATTTATACTTTGTGTATGTACTAGACTATTACCCGCGGTTTCACCCGCATCCTAGGGGAACTACTTGATGTACCCGGATAAAAAGTATCCTATGTGTTAATCCAGGGCATAGTCTATCTGTGTGCTAAATCTCATCCAAATCCGTTCAGTCGTTTTTGCGTGAAAGGGTAACAAACATCCATACATACAAACTTTCGCGTTTATAATATTATATATATATATATATATATATACTTATATATTAAGTAAGGATAAGGAAGTCTGGTTGTTTTTTTGATGTGACACATCTAATGCGGCGATACGGGTGTGAGAGCGGCTATTGCGTGGCGACACTCGCGATGGCAGACACACGACGGCAGACCTTCGTAACTCGTCGGCTCTCTTCGGTTTGATTCTGCTCATCCCTGTGGGGAATACAGGCGTGATGTTATGTTAAACGGAATCGAATTCATCTTATAATTACACTTTTGATTTATAAATCGTTACATCTCATTGGCGATTTACGTAATGAGTGGTCGTTTGTTCCAAATCATTATTAGAATGTCTACTATCACGCGATATTCAATCTATAATATCTACTACTACGATATAGTAGCAGGGTGTGTCTAATTGCTTTTGTAACGTAATGGTTCACGGTGAAAATATTGCTATGATATATCCATCACGCGAATTCAAGTGCCCACTGTGGACATGGGTGGAAGCCAATCATCTTTGCCTACAATAGTCCAATATTATAATCAGCCTATGAGGTACTGTCCCACTACTGGATACGGACCTCGGTTAAGCTGCGCTTGTCGAGGTCAGCCTGTGGATAGGTGGCCGTTCGTTCGTCGAGATCCTTCCGTGCCTCGGAAAGCAGGTTAAATAGTCGGTCACTGTGTCAGACGAATACCTATGACAGTCGTTACGGGACGTCAGAAGCCTGACAGTCTGACAGACGTCAGAACTACTGGACACGAGCCTCGTTACAGGATTTAGGCCTTAGTACACAACGCTGGTCTTAGGCGGGTTGGCAGACTACACACACCATCGAGAAGTTTATGGAGCCCTCTCAGGTGTGCAGGTTTCCTCACAATGTTTTCCTTCATCGTTAACGCAAGTGATAATTAAATTCTGATCCGCACACGAATTCGAAGTGTCCATTAGCTGATTCGCAATTCATAATAATAGCCGATAGTTTGTCGACATAAATATAGATTTTATCGATAGTCTGACCGATATCTGATAATTGAAGTATCGACAATGAGCCTGATAACAGACGTACGATAGCCAAAGCCTCGACGGTTACACACTTTTGTAGCTTCCTGGATGTTCACGCCAGTTTTATAGCTAAGGGTAGCAGTGGCGTAGCGTAGTGGGGGCGGTAGGGACGGCTCGCCCCGGGCGGCAATTTTTAGGGGGCGGCAAAGTTTAACAATATTATTTTGTGAATATTTGAACCATTTTATATTAAACTAGCTGTGTCCTCACGGCTCCGCCCGTAGCCTATGTTACTCAGTGATAATGTAGCTATCTAACGGCAAAAGAATTTTAGAAATCAGTCCAGTAGTTTTTAAGTTTATTCGTGACATACAAAAATACAAATTTTTCCTCTTTATAATATTAGTATAGATAAGATATTCTAAATAAGAGAGCGGTAAAATTTTCTTTCGCCCCGGGCAGCCAACACCCACGCTACGCCATTGAGGGGTAGGTTTCGAACCCTCGAAACCGGTGGACTAAGACCTAAACCTTTCTCATACTGAGAAGAGGCCCGTGCCCAACAGTGGGACAGTAATGCGCTTATGCTTATGATACACGATTACGCCATCCAAACCGTAATTCGTTCAGTAATTTTCTGTAATACCCCTGACGTAGACGACTGCGTTCGGAAACTATGTTTTGGAAACATAATGTGACATAACTATAAACATGTTCACTACGTAATCTAATACTACATAAGTACATATTAGTGGGTGGGTGTAGGGCAGGGGTGGCCAACTTGATTCGACCCAAGATCTATCTACTGTTTACTGAGTAGACTCTGTGCGATCTACCAATTACATAATCAGTACCTCTTCATTCAACTTATATTAAACTTTTATTTTTCTTTGCCTTGCCATGAAAGACTGGATTAAGAGCCGCGGTCGACCGGTCAATCGCGATCGACTGGTTGGCCGCCCCTGGTGTAGGGTAATGAAAAGGTTCGTCAGTTTTCAAATTCATTCCTTTCCCACATCACGGGCACATGTTACCTTTTCAAACTGTTGAACGGAATAGACCAATGCATTGAAAATTATGTTTAATTATTTAGTAGCAAAGATCGAAATTGCCTTTTGCCTCTATATGACATATTAGTGCCATGTAATGTATTTGATTTGATTTAAAACAATCAATTCCATGAATAAATTTACATTACTAGTGTCGTCACCATATCTAAGATGTCTAAGCAGTGCCTAGATGCCTAGTGGTGTGACCGTCGGACTGCCAAGTCATAGGTCTCGAGTTCGAACCCAAGGCACGCCCCTCTGACTTTTCGGATTCATGTGTGTATTATATAATTACCACTTGCTTAAAATCGGTGAAGGAAAACATCGTGAGGAAACCGGCATGCCTAAGAGATATTTTTCGACGGCATGTGAAGCCATATCAGAGGCCCATGGGCGGTATAAACTCTGACACCAGGCTAGTCACTAACCACACGAAAAAGAAAGAAGATCTAAGATGTCACCATTATAGTTTTTAAATTATCCTGTCAAAAAATAGTTGTATTTTCAATTCTATAATGTTGGCAATACGTAGTCGGTAAAATAGTTAGTTTCTTGTACTGTGCAAGCAAAAATAGACCGTAAGGAGTATAACCTTTTCTGTAAATGATAAAATGGTCAGGAAAAATGAAAAAACTTCCAATGTTTTATAGTAATGGAATGTTTCCTATAGAGTGCCGAGCATCGGCCATCCAATTAACGATAGATTGCTCCGATTACGACGTATGACTGCTATAGCGAATTATTTTTACCCTACTGTGTCGGATATTTTTTTTTATTTAACCCTAGATCCGACCCATATTATACCCATATTAGACTTTAAGTAACAGTACCCAGGGGTGCTGGAGTACCCCAGTAAACAAAACATATTCTTTACATAAGAATAAACATTTATTAATAAGCAACTTACATAGACTTTTATGGCACTTATTTCAGTTTTACATAATACAACTAAGCCAAAATAAAAGGAACTTTTCTTAACAGTTTTGGCAAATCTCTTTTCGGTGGTCTAAACATATAACTTTTTTTACATTTTTCTCATGGAGTATGATTTACGGTCTTTTGATTTGGAACAAATAAACATCTTCCAGATTTTGAATCTGAAGGAAAAAAGCGGTCATCTGATGCCCCAACCGGGCATCAGATGACCGCTTTTTTCTTATTATACCGCCAATATTTCTTTGGATACTGGAGCCAGGACCCAGGGATACTGGAGTACCCCAAGCACACCTTGCCACGACCACACACTAACCGGACTCCCGCCCGACTGATGATTTGATGCAATCCCCTGCCCCACGCAAATACACGGGAGCGCGAAAAGATCCGTTGTGAAACAAAAAAGTAATCGCACATTTATTAATTTATTTTTGATTTGTACCCCAGGGTACGGTTCTAGGAAATGTGGTCGGCATTTAGTCCATACAATCGTATTCCTCAGTTTCCTCCTTGGATAATGTCACTAGAGCAAATATTTTTTAACATATCGCACACCTAGATCTAAACTGAGACAACTAAAAAAACTAGAATCAAATTAAATTGTATAACTTCCCTAACAAAATATGCAGATATACGTTTTTTTCGTCCCCTGAAAAATGACCTTTTTCGAGTTGTCTTAGTTTAGATTTAGGTATGCGATATGATAATTATATCTACCACCACTATGTTCCTGTTTTGTTTTTGTCAATAAATTAATTATTAAAAGAACTAGAAACGCTTAAATTTTACAAAAAACGACCGGTTTTACCACCGTTTTCAGACATCTGGCAAAGAAATTTGACGAATATAAAAAAATAAAAGAAAAACATACAGCCATAACCAAAGTCTTTCTTAAATTATTACAGAAAAAAAAATTAAAATCGGTCCAGATTTGGAGAAGGAAACAGGGAAATACGAAAGTACGATTTCGCTAATATTGCACAGGAGAAATCAGTCCGAGATGCAGTTGTCTGTTTCGTGCGCAATTGGAAAGGTTTGCGGGAGGGGTGGGACGGAAATAGATCGCTTAAAACCTATTCTGGAAATATTTTGTAGCCCGCGTTTCCTCTTAATTGCCTCGGAGAGCACGTTAAACAGTCGGTCCCGGGTATCATACGAATACCTATGACAGTCGTTACGTGTAGTCAGAAGCCTGAAAGTCTGACAACTGGGATATCGGCATTATCCTGCAACTGGGTTGCGGAGGTCTGATGGCAGTCGCTCCGTGTAAAATACTGGTATTCAGCCGTATCTGATTAGACTAGAAGCTGACCCCAACATAGTTGGGAAAAGGCTAGGAGGAAAGTTGTGTTGGATAAAAAAAGAGTTACCTATGTTTTAGAATATTCCCTCGTTGGTCTAGTGGTGGCAAGCGCGACTCTGATCGTGAGGTCCTGGGTTCGATCCCCAATTCGGGCAAAGTGTTATTGGGTTTTTTCATGTGGAATTCCTCAGTAGCAGCCAGGTTTAGATTTGTGCCCAGTCGATGGTAATAGGCTCGCCGCCTATTACATGGGACTTAAACATAACGGCGAAATGAGGGTGTTACTATACACCTCTGCCCAACCCTTCAGGGTATACAGGCGTGATGTTATGTTAATCATATCCGCCTGTTAACATTCAAAGCTGAACGTGTACCTTCCAATAACCGCTAAAACGATCGGTCATACAGATATTTCACCTCCTTTACACCGGATATTTCAATACTTCAACCTGTTGTAGAAATATTCAGAATACCTACATAAACAGATTTTTTCAAGCCCAGTAGGTATGTACATTTACAATAATATTTAGAAGAAATCAATCTTGTGTTTCTTTTTGTAAATATTTTGGTTCAACGGCTACACCTGTCAGTTGTTAGTGCCCGGGCACACGGTCATAGTCTGCAGATGAAATGTTTATAGCCTAATGTATGTGTTTGTTGATGTGTTTATAACTATCTTCTTTACATAGTATAAAATAAAGTCACTCTCGCTGTCTGTACGCTTAGGTCTTTTAAACTACGCAACGATTCAAGAGGAAGGTTTATATGTCCCACATTAGTATCTACATTGCACCCGTGCGAAGGCGGGGCGGGTCGCTAGTGTTTTATAATTTTTTTAACCGACTTCCAAAAAAAGGAGGAGGTTCTCAATTCGACTGCATGTTTTTTTTTGTATGTTTGTTCCGCGATATCTTTGCAAATTTTATTGTGAACCGATTTTAATGATTCTTTTTTGTTTGAAAGAGTATTCTTTCGAAGTGGTCACATTTAAATTTGCTGAAGATCTAATGAAGAACTTCGGAGATAGACAATTTGAAGTCGGTTTTATTTTTGTTAAAAAGTTTGATTATTAACGTTCTGACTAGGAGTGAAAGAGAAACGTAACTATATTATAATGAGATGCTTGTTGGCTGGTATTGTTATACATAGTAAGCATGATGATTCACGATAAATGTAAGTAGTATAGAGCTCGTTGATGGGTAGATAACTACATTCTGTTCTGCCTAGCCTTTTCCCAACTATGTTGGGGTCGGCTTCCAATCTAACCAGATGCGGCTGAATATTAGAACTTTACACGGAGCGACTGCCATCAGATTTCCGCAACCCAGTTACTGGGCAATGCCGATATTTTAAAGTTAAACCGGTTGTCAGACTTTCAGGCTTCTAACTACCCGTAACGACTGTCATAGGTATTCGTAGACACCCAGGACCGACTGTTTAACGTGTCACCCATCCACGGATTGACCGCGGCAAGCGCAGCTTAACCTCGAAACCTTGAGATTAGCGGCAGCTAAGCACATATTTGACGGCTACATACACGACGCGAGTCCTTTATCCTCAGCGACGTGCAGGCACATCTTGGGTTACCGGCTATGTGAAGACCTGTATGAGACGTCGTCATGAGAGACGGACACACAATTGTAGATTCCTCCAGGCAATATTGTACTTCAAGGTGGGGTGGATTTAGAGAAGTTCCACCCCATGGTACTACTTCACTGCGTCGGAACGGACTCCCGTTAATGATTCGCGTGGTTGATAATTAGTCATGAGCTCGGGTGGATATAGGTCTACCAGAATCTGATGGCAAATAGGGAAATTACATTTTTTTGTGGGTAACACAAGGGTAATTTGAATAAAAGTCTTGATACTTGTAATTTTTTTTCTTTAATTTCTTCTTCATCTTCTTCCTGCCTTTATCCCACACTAGATGGGGTCGGCACAACATGTATTTCATAAATCCATGTTGTTAGAGGTTTTGGCTTATTGTTTTATGTGACCCAATGTCCTTGCTGATATTATGCACTGGGTCCCAAAAAGATATGCTGATATGTGGTTTTTTGCAATTTTATTGTAATGGAAAAGGAAACCTTGTTGAAATAAGTATGTTTATTAAAAATGTTTGAACAAGAAAACATTAAGCAGAACTGGAAAATGTATCAACTACAGTCATACTGGTGTTGACAAGTGACATGTTGACATTGCCATATTTAAACCACTATTAGAGTGCGCGCAAGATAAGTCTGCGCGCGACGGAGGGCGTGCTAAATGTTGCCATGATCGCAAAAATACAAAGTCCTACTTTTTAAGGAAAAGTAATATATTCGTGAGCATTAAAATTGGGCAGCCCTCTTGCGGTTTATTATATTTTAATTGAGCTAAGTTATGTACGTTTAAATTTACTACCTATCAATTAAATTAATTAGTATTTTTACGTAATTTGCAAAATAAAAGAACTAAGCTTATAAATGTGCCGTGAGTGAAAAATAATGCATTCTGATTATTATCGTCTGATGAGGTCTACTATAATCTTTATTACTATATTTTCTTTTATACCTAAAATCAGGCAGATCTAGTGACAAAGTTAATAAAACGGCAACACTATGGCGGAACATGATTAGTTCCGATTTTGGCCGCGCGCAGAGTTAACTTGCGCGCACTCTAGTTATTAATTTTTAATGCCATGAGATTCTGGTTGACCTATAACTACTTTGATTGTCATGAATGGAGTGATGGGCATTAAGATATTTGTGTCACTTACAAAGACGATTTTGTACAAAGGCAGCTATGAGTCTTAGAAACAAAAAGTGCTAGTTTTGTAATGGTAGATAGGTACGTGTGAATGATACTATTCAATTCCTATTATATCCCAAAATAACTGAACACATTGGTTGTAGTTCCCAGACAAAGGTATCATATTTTCGACGTTCAGTAATTGTTAATACAGCTTCGTACATTATTTTAACTGTGCACATTGCTAGTATTGTATAGAAAATGTAAAATAAACATGGATTTGCAAACCATTTATCTGCATGTTACCTTGAACTGACGTTGACTAATTGGGGCAGTCATAGATATGTTAATTTAGAATTTAAATGTTCTTAGACATCTCGCAGACAGTCGAAGACGTCTTCCGTTAGTTTTTGTATGAAAAACAAACTGAAATATTACGGAATTGAAGAAAAATTGTTTGATTAAAGATGTTCTTTGTTCTGCCTAGCCTTTTCCCAACTATTTTGGGGTCAGCTTCCAGTCTAACCAGATACTGCTGAATACCAGTATTTTACACAGAGCGACTGCCGTCAGACCTCCGTAACCCAGTTCCAGAGCAATGCCGATATCCTAAGGTTAGACCGGTTCTCAGACTTTCGGGCTTCTGACTATCCGTAACGACCGTCATAGGTATTCGTATGAAACCCGGCACTGACGGTTTAACGTGCTCTCTGAGGCACGGATGCCTAACGGATAGTCAACCATCCACGGACTGACCGCGGCAAGCGTACTTAAAATCATATTATCCGCGTGAAAACCAGCGTTGCGACATTTTGTTTTTTTTTCTATTTTTCTAAATGTCGCAACATAATGCTGAGATAGGAGCCCTTTTTGGCCTCGTGCAGGTAGTCTAAATTCTTATTCTTTCTTTTTTTTATATTGTTTTTGTTTCTGTAACTGCCTGTGTGAGTCCAGAATAAATAATTTTCTTTCTTTCTTTCTTGGTTGTTAATTAGCCACGACCCCTTAGTTTTTATTGAAGATGAAACATAAAAAGTGCACATTATCAGGAATAAACGCTGCACACTGCAACGTGTAACCATCTACCTCGGCACTAACAAATATAACATTTTCTTTATTTTATTGTACCCATTCGTTTACGTACGACGTGGATGACTAAGAATAAAACAAACTTGTTTCTATTTTACGTACTAATGCTTGTAAACAGACGTCGAATACCTAGGCCAGGGATGAAAAACATTTGGAACGCGTGTGGGATAAAATATTATTGACACAACATCAACATAACATAACATCACGCCTGTATTCCCCTCAGGGTTGGGCAAAGGTGTATGGTAACACCCTCATTTCGCAGTTATGTTTAAGTCCCATGCAATAGGCTGCCATTAATTGACCACAGATCCAAACTCCCGGCTGCTATTGACGAATTCCATACGGAAAAACTCAATAACATTTTGCCTGACCTGGGGATCGAACCCAGGACCTCACGATCAGCAGTCGCGCTTGCCACCACTAGACCTTTTTCAATATAGCATAAAGGTGTTGCCACACTTCTTGTACAATGTACAATATTTATGTACATGTCGCTGATCGTGGTATTAAGTCTTGTATAATAAGAGGCGAGCCATATAGATAACTTAAATACATTTCGTGATTAGATACCTAATGATTACGTGAACTGTCTAAAAAATGCACATAATTATTATCTTCATGGTATTATGAACCTGAACAATAGTACCTACTGCTGAACGTGGCCCTTCCAAGAAAAGCACGCGAAAGTAGAAATGTTCAGTACCCCTGACATCGTCAGAAACATTGACGAAAAACAATTCGTTTCTCTGCCAAATACATTCTAATAAAGTTTAGACAATTTCCTTTTTATTACTCTAGATTTACGCGAAATATAATGTAACCGACTTTACGGGTAATTGCTAATTCATTTTGTTTGTTAAGAATTTTTACGCGCGTCCGCGAATCAAGGAGCAACGGAAAAATAAATAATGTAACGTAATGAACATTTTTATTTCTGAAACACTGAAATGAGATTGAGAGGCGAGTGTTTCAACTATGACGACACGTTTGGTGCAGTGGCTAAGCGATTGATTTCTGCGCTGCGGGTCGTGGCTTCGATTCCCGCACGCCGCACGGATCAAATATTTGTATGGCCTACAGATAGTTGTTCCGGGTCTGGATGTTTGTGCATGTGAAGATTTGTGTCTGTAAACGCACCCACGATACAGGAGAAATCCTAGTGTGGGGCAACTTTTTTAAATTAAAAAAAAACTTCTTATTATTTCATGTGTATGTAAAGGTGGGTCCACATGTGTGTAGTATCCTCGTATCGTATCGATCTTGGTAACAAAAGCTGACCGCGAGATGGAACGTAACGTATGCGAGAGGCGTATCATGAGAAGAAGCCTAATTCTCGTAATGAATGTAAACTATAGGTAACTGAATTTTGATCGAATTGAGATTAAATTATTATGAATTGACAAAAAAATTGTATTCTGCTTCCCTGCACTGAACCAGACAGCGATCATAACCTTCGCCTCCTATTTATAGACTCAAACTTCAATCTAGATCTAGGAAATAAACAGATTCACAGACTCAAATATTAATGATTTCGACAGTAATAAACTCAGGTCGATTAAATCGCGCAGTAAATAGAGGAACTCTCCATAGACAGTTAACGGAGTCGTAAAAATCAACGAACACATTAAAGTCGAGTTTATGATCGTATACAAATGACAATGACGGTCCGCCATCTGGACTTATTTATGTTAGCAGCTAGTTTTTAAGTGGATAGGTAGTGTTAGTATTAAAGTGCGTATAGATATCGCGAGGCATACGCCGCGAATGGCTCACGGGGTGGTTCAATGCGAGCAACGAATGCTCACAGTGAGCCCGAGGCATGCATGACAAACCATTCGCAACGCATGTCTCGCGATGTCAGTACACACCTTTAGATACTTTCAAACACTCCTCTAGTTTCAAACAGAACAAAAAAGTTTTCTCCTTGTTCTTACATTTGGAGTAGTATACTCTTAGGTCCACTGTCCACGGTTGCGGTGCATGCTTTTGCGAATCCCGCGACCCTGGCTGTACGGTCAGGAGAAGGAACACCGTTGGTTTTTAGCCGGTAAGAGTCCGGCAGACCCCCTCGCCTTCCCCGGGCGAGGGACATCCATGAGGTTTTTCCAACGAGAAAAAAAAAAAGAATAAAAAAAGGTCCACTGTCCACGGAAACATAGCTTGTTATAGGCGTTATTCTTCAATGTGCGCTTGTTGTAAGCCTGCTTGCATACAAACTAACGAAATTTTGTCGACGGAGCAAGCAAGCTTCATGACGCCAGTCGTAACGCGTGTCAGATGCCTGGGCGCATCGAGCAGTGTATTGTGAAGAAAATAATAGCGGGAACTACAGAGGCGCAGTAGATGAGAGAAAATATTTATAATACTTCTAATATGCTTCGTGCACGATACATTTTGAATAAAAGTTGAAAGATTTAATTTAAAAAATTAAAGCTTCTAAAGAGCTTCTAAGTAAGTACTCAAACAAACAATTTGAAAGAAGACTAACAATTGCTCTTCTTTTCATGTTCTATTTACTGAACATCAATTAAAACTCAATGACAAATATCCAGACATAACACATCAAACTTTTTGCAAATAAAAAGAACGACGTCTTACCTCACAAATCACGCTGTAATCAATTCGTTATCTATTTTTATATAACGTTTTGGTTGCGTTCTCCATCATACCGTCTGTCAGGGTGCCAAGACCCGGTCTTTATCAGATATGACCTAGTCTGTGGTCATTATAATGTACTCGGCTATTTCCGTGCGTCTCCGGGATTTATAAAATATAGTACGATGAGCAAATAAATTAGATTTTTGAGTGTTTGTCTCTTGTAGATAATTTTTTCTCTAGCAAAATGTTGATTTGGAGGATGGCATTTTTTTTGGCAAAAATTTATGACTGTCTATAAGATGTCATGTTTTGTTTTTGTATTTTAGGGGTCATCGAACGCCTGTAATATATAATTATGTACCTAAATTTATATTTAGGATATCGGCATTGCCCTGTAACTGGGTTCCAGAGGTCTGATGGCAGTCGCTCCGTGTAAAATACTGGTATTCAGCCGCATCTGGTTAGACTGGAAGCTGACCCCAACATAGTTGGGAAAAAGCTAGATAGAACGAACGTACCTATTATATATCGATATCGGTCGGTATCTTCAGATTATGTCAGATGTAAAATATAAGTACTTACGTGAAGAAAATAGCTGCAGATATTTAATTGAATGTATCATAATTATTATTTTATTTGCACCGTGTGTGACAGCCTTTGGTTTATATATTTAAAAAAAAAATTGGGTTTTAAATTTTTGTATGTTTGGTAACTCGGTGGAATATGAGCGTATTATGCTTATTAATAGTCAATCCATAACACCATAATTTTTTGCAAAATAAAAATGATTCTTCTAATCTTCATTGATGTAAAACAACTTTGCGGACTATATCGCGTTCCTTTTCTTTATTTCATATACTTACGTGCAGAATCCTAACGTGCAACAAAACATTATTATATTTTAATTTCATTTCATTTTCATATTTTGTTACCGTGTCCTTTATGTTACCATCACACCTGCTTTAATAATAATTGCTTCTAGCAGCTTATTGAATGAATTGACTTTGTATTAATTTTATTATACTACACTCTTCTGTATTTCTATAAGACCACTTTGTTGGTAATATAGAAACTTAGAAAAGATCATAATTTCCTATTCACATGGGAACAAATTACTTAAAACTATTGTAAACGAATATTTTGTTTACATATCTAGTGCCTATAAACAAAGTATTTGTAAAGTAACAAGTTTTGTTTACAATCGTGGTAACGATCACGATACGTGACCGCGACGATACGACGATACCGTCTTTTGTCTTAAAACAGCGTTGCTTGTATATTGTCTTTAGAAATTGTGCATGCTGTGTTTAAACATAGATACACTATGTTTCATATTATGCAGTCTTATAAATAGCGTTTTCCGGTATTTGGTAACAAAGTTTTTTTTTGGTAACAAAAACAGACCATGGATTTTTTAAAGAGCACAGTTCGATCACTTCACGTATGCAATACTGGTCTTTCATCAACATAGGTCAATGAATATTTCAGCTTTTTCTACTGAAATATCATCCTGGCATTAGGAAAGCTGAAAGAATATAAGTACTCCCCTGTCTCACTCTTCAGGAATCTAAAACACGCCATCTTGTCATATTACGATGTAACATATGTACGATGTAGATTCGTGCAAAATCCACGAGAACCTACTGCCGAAAAACTGCTTTGCAGTTTGACAGGTGTAATGTTAGATAAAACACTGTAACATTTCCGATTAAATAAATAAATAAAAAAAAAAATAACATAACATCACGACTTATATTCCCCGAAGGGTTTGGCAGAGGTGTTTTAGTACACCCTCGTTTCGCCAATGTTTAAGTCCCACGTAATAAGGGGCGAGCCTATTACCATTAACCGAGCACAAATCCAGACTCCGCGCTGCTACTGAGAAATTTCTAATGGAAAAACCCAATAACAGTTTGCTCGAACTGGGGATCGAACCCAGGATCCCATGCTCAGCAGTCGCGCTTGCGACCACTAGACCAACAAGGCAGAGATACGATGTAGAGAATATTATTAGTACACTAGCGGCCCGTCCCGGCTTCGCACGGATGGACATTTTTCCCGTTTTTGCAACATTTTTTATTTATGCTCCGCTCCTATTGGTCGTAGCGTGATGTTATATAGCCTTAACCTTCCTCGATAAATGGACTATCCAACACAAAAATATTTTTTTAATTCCACCCACCAGTTCCTGAGATTAGCGCGTTCAAACAAACAAACAAACTCTTCAGCTTTATAATATTAGTATAGATAGATTTGCCACCTTCAAACTCACGTTACTGAAGCTCTTGGCATTGAATGAAGCCAGCGAACTCGTGACATAACCTTAGTAGAAAGGTGAGAGGCCACCTGTCCTGTTAGGCATGAGTTATCAGCAGATACCTGTGCCAAGAATTTACTTCAGTGGGTGACATTCAGTTAAACGCGTTGGGTGGCCCCGGATTATATTAAATCACGCTCTTCCTGTAAGTGTTGTGCCTCACAATATGGAGAGTAGAATCCATAGACTGATAAACTGAGAATTTTTTATATGATTAATGAGAAATTAAGAGAAATTAAACGCACTGTATTACTAGGTACAGTAGGGGAATGAAAGTTGTATACACCTTAAGATCTATTTTTACTTGCACAGTGCAAATGAACTATTTTACCGACTACGTATTGTCAACATTGTAGAAATAAAAATACAAGCATTTTTGACAGCATATTGTGGTGACATGATGACAGACACAAGTAATGTCAATTTACTTAATCATCGATTTGATTGATGTCTTAGTTTTTACAACAAAACTCCATAAATCAGTATTTAGTAGTATTTATAGTTGTTTAGTTATCCATATAGTTAATTAAGTCGCAAATGTCCATTTTTTTTTTGTACCTCTCTTTTCGATGCTGTTCTCTTTGACCCAAAGGTTGACTGGTAGAGAATGCCTTGTGGCATTAAGTCCGCCTTATGTACCACCATTGTGCATTGAAGTATTAAATAAATAAATCAAATCAAAGACATTATATGGCACTACTGCGTCATATGGAGGCAAAATGCAATCTTGATCTTTGCTACCAAATAATTAAACATAATTTTCCATGCGTTGGTCTGTTCCGTGCAACAGTTTGAAAAGGTAACATGTGCCCGCGATGTGGGATAGGAATGAATTTGAAAACTGACGAACCTTTTCATTCGCCTACTGTACATTAACCTAATGAACGCCAGACCATAAACACATCCACGTACCCCTCACACCAAGGTAATTGTAATCCTATCGTTTTTCACATATATGTGACAACGGCGTCCAAAAGGTTAAAGGAGCCTCAGCGAGTGACGATACTTCAGTAGGTTCGGCGTCTGTGGTCTGAGGTACGCCGCACCCTGGGCAGTCAGTCCCGCTAACCTTATACTAGACTAATCTATTTACCATGGCATGAGTTATCCCATAGAGCTCGTGTCGACTCGAGAGAAGAAGACTAGGCAATCATAAGAACATGGCGTTGTCTTAAAAATATAGAATTTTAGGATATTAATTCATCTACCTGATACACTCCTCTTTGCAATAACTATATAGACAGCCATAACTGCCTCGTTGGTCGTGTGGTGGCAAGCGCGACTGCTGATCATGAGGTCCTGGGTTCTATCCCCTGGTCGTGCAAAGTGTTTTTCCGTGTGGAATTCCTCAGAAGCAGCCGGAGTTTGGATTTGTGCCTGGTTGATGGCAATAGGCTCGCCTCCTATTACATGGGACTTAAACATAACGGCGAAATGAGGGTGTTACTATACACCTCTACCAACCCTTCAGTAAATACAGGCGTGATGTTATGTGTATGGGGACAGCTGTAAACCTGTCAGGTAGATTGAATCAATAAATTTGTATCGCATTTTGCGATTCAACAAACGTTTCTCCATCTTCTGCGTAGCGAAGCACCCGAAATGACCACTCTAAAAAGGGTACCTGATTATAAATTTGAATAGAGAGTATTAGCAATACTCTTGAAACTCCAGATGTCGACATCACTGCTAATTATCTAATCAGAGCAACAAATAATATTACAAAACGAAAAACATTAATGAAATTATTTATAGTACTGATGTTTACGCACCAAAATAGCGGGGAAGGGCGAAGTCCGAAGTACACAGTCCCTTGTGACATCGCGTGATGACACAAATAGATCGCTGACGTATTTACTAACAATTTTTTTTCCACACCCGATTGAGAATTTCGGCTATTATAAATAAAAATTCCCACACCGCAGGAATCTGGAATCAAATGTAGGATATTTTCGTTTCTTCTGTTTCGGGGTGTTTTTATATAGAAATTGCTGGGGGTTTTTTGGTTGATTCTTGATCTTTGTCGCTTTTAACTCTAGTCACAAGCTGTGATAGCCTAGTGGTGTGACCGTCGGACTGCAAAGTCATAGGTCTTCAATTCAAACCCAAGGCACACACCTCAGACTTTTCAGATTCATGTGCGTATTGTATAATTATCACTTGCTTAAAAACGGTGACGGAAAATTATCGTGAGGAAACCGGCATGCCTGAGAGATATTTTTCGACGGCATGTGAAGCCAAGTCAGAGGCTCATGGGCGGCATAACTCTGACACCAGGTTAGTCACTAACCACACGAAAAGAAAGAAGAAGACCCTAATCACACCCGATGGTAAGCGCAGACAGTCTAAGATGGAGCACACAAATCCAAGTTACAATGATAATAATATAGAGGTAACTATTATAAAGTAGTAAAGCGCGACTGCTAATCGAGAGGTCATGGGTTCGATCCCCAGGTCGGGCAGTGTTATTGGGTTTTCCACACGGAATACCACAGTAGCAGCCCGGAGTTTAGATTTGTGCCCGGTTGATGGCAATAGGCTCGCCCCCTATTACATGGGACTTAAACATAACGGCGAAATGAGGGTGTTAATATACACCTCTGCCCTACCCTTCGGGAAACACAGGCGTGAAGTTATTTTATGTATAAAGTAGTAGTTCCGTGTCAACTGTTGATACCTACTTCCATTCACTAACAATAGTAATTTGAATAGATAACTATGTTTTTACGTGTCTATCTGCAATTAAATTTACAAATAGATAGATACTCACCGTAAAATTGGACGTCTATTTTTATCCACAGTAAAAAAAAATTCAAAGCAAAACTAACAGTTTTCCGAGTGAGTCAAGTGTCATTGATGAATATTTTTTATTCTGTGACCTTGGTAGGGTGGAAATTTATTACGGTTACCTACCGCCATGTTTTGATAGGTATTTTATACTTTATAGAAGTGAAAGTATTATATACCTAATTTAGTCTTCTATTTTTCGTGTGGTTAGTTACTAACCTGGTGTCACAGTTTATGCCGCCCATGGGCCTCTGACTTGACTTCACATGCCGTCGAGAAATATCTCTCAGGCATGTCCTCACAATATTTTCCTTCACCGTTTTTAAGCAAGTTATAATTATACAATACGCACATGAATCTGGAAAGTCAGAGGTGCGTGCCTTTGGGTCGAACTCGAATCCTATGTCTTGGCAGTCCGACGATCACACCACCGGCTATCACTGCTTTATTATGTAGTAACAACTGTTCAATGGTTGCATAGCAACGTATTTTTTTTTTAATGAAGAGTTTGTGTCCCTTACTTTTATTTTCTATGTAGGTAATCGATTGGCAAACAAGTTAACGACCCACTTGTTGGCAAGCGGTTACCTCCACATATAAACACAAGCAACACTAAAAAGATAGCTGATGCGTTGCCTATCTTAGAGACAAAGTAGGAAACTCTCATGTGTCTGTCATTTCACCGGCACCCATACCCTTCAAAACGAAACACAGCAATGCTGCTTCGTGGCAGACATAGTGGTGGACTTCGCCGAACTAGCTCATTTACTACTAAAATACATACATACATACATAAATTCACCCCTTTTTTCCATGGCGGTGTGCAGAAACTATAGAACGCCACGTGCTACGATCCTCACATACTCCTTTCGCTTCATCCACATTAATACATCTTCTCATATACGCACTCCGGTTGAGAGTACTACGCACCTATTCTTTGTGAAGAACATCACCAATAACATCGAT
This sequence comes from Amphipyra berbera, assembly GCA_910594945.2. Lineage (NCBI taxonomy): Eukaryota > Metazoa > Arthropoda > Insecta > Lepidoptera > Noctuidae > Amphipyra > Amphipyra berbera. Next base: position 12,623,818 of record OU343128.1, on the reverse strand, counting down.
GTATGTCCTTCTAACTAATTACTAACTAACTATTTATTTAAGCACGCTATTTATTTATTTGGAACTGGTTTACATCAGTTACGTCACAGTGGGTTCAGTTGAAAACCAGCGTCAGGCACTAGTGGTCTGACATTTATGCTGAACTGAACCTATTTGTCGCAGCAGCTAGACACACAGCTACTTACACCCATATTCTAAGACGTTCCTCCAAAACTTACTCGACTCGACTCCACCTCGACTCAGTCTTTCTCACTACCATCAGTAGTTATAGTTGACATAAACGTCCTCGACTCGAGAGTTTTCCTCAGTCGAGGTAAGGAATCATCTGTCAAACTCAAGGTACCTCGGAACCTACCTTAAGGAAGGAAGTTTCAAAGTTCGTATGTAACAAAAATTTATTTTGAAGACTTAATCGAATATGCTTACGATAATCCTTATAAGTATTTATCGCGACGTTATTTGCGCGATGCAGATAATTCAAATTATGACGTAATGACTCCGTCGAGGAACGTCAAAGTTCACTCGAAATTGCGATTAAGAATACAATTTTGAAAGTGTTTTCAAGGCCGTCCTGAGTCGAGTAAGTTTTGGCGGAACGTCTTAGAATATGGGTGTTATTCTTTGTTTTTGTTTGTGTTCTCTCTTATGAATTTTTGTCTGTGTGTCTGACTGCTTTCGTGCCAAATACATTTCGTACTTTCTTTCTCTCTCTTTCTTTCTAAAATTCATTTGATAATAAATGCGTGTGCCGCCGTCTGATAAACGCGTCGGCTCCCCCATAGCTCAGCGGTTAGTGGTTACACTGTCTCGCCCTCCCGTCGCCAACCCGATTAATTGGATTCGGTTTCGTCAGGCACAAATCTAATTTGTGGCTACGCTTAGCTAACGGTACTTAGAGGGCTTAGCGAACTAACTGTTTATGTAAGAGATTTTGGTTGTACTGAATTCGATAATTATTTAGTTATCCATTGGGAATTAGAATACGTGGGAGTGATTTCATTTTATAAAAATCTTTTGTCCCACACTAGGATTTCTCCCGTATCGTGGGTGCGTTTACAGACACAAATCTTCACATGCACAAACATCCAGACCCGGAACAAGTATCTATAGGCCATACAAATATTTGTTCCGTGCGGGAATCGAACCCACAACCCGTAGCGCAAAAGCCGATCGCTCAGCCACTGCAGCAAACGTTTTGTCTGTGATGATTATGTGTTGATGATTTCCAATGTATTCAATCGTTCTGCCTAGCCTTTTCCCATCTATCTTGAGGTCAGCTTCCAGTCTAACCAGATACGGCTGAATACCAGTATTTTACAGTGGCTAATTACCAACCGTGTGGATCATACGATTTGCGTGGATAAACTGCACTTGTCGCGGCCAGTCCGTGGATGGGTGACCGTTCGTTACACATCGAGATCCCTCCGTGCCTAAGAAAGCACGTTAAACAGTCGGTCCCGGGTGACATACGAATACGTATGACAGTCGTTACGGGTAGTCAGAAGCCCGAAAGCCTAGCTACCGGTCTAACCCTAGAGTATCGGCATTACCCAATAACTGGGTTGCGGCGGTCTGATGGCGGTCGATCCGTGTAAAATACTGGTATTCAGCCGCACCTGCTTAGACTGGAAGCTGACCTCAACATAGTTGGGAACAGGCTAGGCAGAACGAACGATTTCATATCATTTAAATTATACTGCCTCGTTTATCTACTGGTGGTAAACGCGACTGCTGATCGTGTGGTCCTGGGTTCGATCCCCAGGTCGGGCAAAGTGTTATTGGGTTTTTCCGTGCGGAATACCTCAGTAGCAGCCCAGAGTTTAGATTTGTGCCCGGTTGATGGCAATAGGCTCGCCCCCTATTACATGAGACTTAAACATAACGGCGAAATGAGGGTGTTACTTCCGTCCGGGTTTCCCGGATTTGTCCTAGTTTAGAGGGCATCCGGGGAGCGTCCGGGCGGGGCTTCATTTGTTGTCCGAGTTTAAAAGATTTTTATTAAATTAAATTTTTATTAAATTAATTATTAAATTAAACAGTTTTTTATTACACTGACTATGTTTATAAAACCTGTTGACATGTCCGGGTTCTGGGCTCTAAAATCCGAGGTTTTCACGCGTCTGGTCTTGACTGCTAAATTTTAGAGATGGCAACCCTACTTCTGCTCAACCCTCCGAGGAATACAGGCGTGATGTTATGTTTAATAATAATGAAGTAGGTACTCGTTTAGTATACTCTGTCTGAGTTCCTCCTGCAAGAGTTCAACTGGTAGACTATCACTGCTACTATGAACATTTGCAGAATATTTACGAGCTGTCATACAAAGTAATTTTGCAGCCATACAAATGGATGATCTATACGACATACTAACCATCCAGCAACACTATTATATCTATTGTGTATGTGATGCATTTGTGTCTATTGAAGCCCATTAGCTGAAGTGTTCTCAATATCGATTCAATTTAGATCTAATATTTCGAATCGATTTTAAAAAAGACTGTGACAGTTATATATTGGTTCTATGTCCTTGATAGGAGACTTTTTGTATAGAAGCTATAAATAAGATTGTTGCAGATATGATTGGGTTAGAGTGGGACAGATTTGTAGACATCATTAGATTTTTTTTGGCGTGGTTTTTCTGCCTTTACTGCCTTGTTGGTCTAGTGGTCGCAAGCTTGACTGCTGAGCATGGGGTTTTGGGTTCGATCCCCAGGTCGGGCAAAGTGTTATTGGGTTGTTCCATTAGGAATTTCTCAGTAGCAACTCGGAGTCTGTGTTTGTGCCCGGTTAATGGCAATAGGCTCACCCCCTATTACATGGGACTTAAACATAGATGGCGAAACGAGGGTGTACGAAAACACCTTTGCCGAACCCTTCGGGGAATACACGGCGTGATGTTACTTTTTCTCGTATGGTTCTGACCATGATAACCTTATTCCTTAGAATAGATTACCAAACAATTTTGCCGTTGATATTTGAACCTCTAATCATCTTTGTTTTACGTAATGATTCGTTCTGCCTAGCCTTTTCCCAACTACCTATATATTGGGGTTAACTTCCAGTCTAACCAGATGTGGCTGAATACCAGTATTTAACACGGAGCGACTACCATCAGACCTCCGCAACCCAGTTACTGGGCAATGCCGATTTCATAAGCTTTAGAACGGTCGTCAGACTTTCGGGCCTCTGACTACCCGTAACGACTGTCATAGGTATTCGTATAACATCCGGGACCCGACGGTTTAACGTGCATTCCGAGAAACGAAAATGATATAATGATTCTTCTTCTTCCTGCCCTTATTCCACACTAGGTGGGGTCGGCACAACATGTATTTCATAAATCCATGCTGTTAGAGGTTTTTGCTTATTGTTTTATGACCGGCCGCCTGCCCGACATCAACCCTCCTTGGGAATACCCGTGAAGCGTTCGCGCGGGTGATCCAATGTGCTTGCTGATATTATGCACTCAGTGTCAAAATGATATGCTTGTCAATCTTATTGCCGACAACTAAGCAGACTATGTTCTTCATGGTGGAGTATACTTGAAGTTCATCGACCCACTCATTCAATTTTGATATAAAATTAAATGAAAAAAAAAAATCTGACCTTTACAAATCTTGTAAAATCTAAGTTATCACTTTATGCTGTTATCAGATTCAAGCAAGATAACATTGTTCCTTTAAATTTCGCTTGTTTTATAACAGTTTCTTAAAGGGATAGGCTGACTCGTTTTAATTTTTCTTCTTATGTTTGGTACTTATTACTTTATTGTTCTCTTCTTACATTAAATTCTTAATCGTCATCAGCAGCATAGGTCTTTACGTCTTTCACAGAAGATTTTTTTCAAAATATTAATAAATTAAGATTGTTTTTTTGTGTCTTATGACCAGGAACACCTTTTTTGTAACCTTTGCAGTTCGATGAAAGACAGCATTACAAACGGTCAGCAGCACAATTGCAGATAACGTTATATACTCAACATCTACAATAATTGCATCTCTGTCTTTCCAGGTTATGGCTGTTTCCAATGGCTACTCCTCATGTCCTGCGGCGCCATATACGCGGTGTGTGCACTCAGCACCACCACTCTCAGCTTCGTGCTGCCGGCTGCCGAGTACGACTTCCACCTGTCTTCCAGTGATAAAGGCAGGCTTACTGCCACGCCTCTTATTGGTGAGTATCCCGAATATTGCAACCACATAATTTAGTTTGTTCCGAAGTAAGTTGGACTATAAATCCAAATGATGAAAGTAATAGATATGGCGAAAAATAGTTTGATGTCCATAATGGGGAAGCGTCCTGTTTTTGTGCTGTAGATGGGTTAGAATTCTGAATATCAAGACGAATATTCGATCTACATTTTTGTTAAGGTTACTGCAAGTCTTTACTTTTTTGATTTTGCTTTGACACAATATGTTGTTATTTGAAGTAAGCATTTAAAAGAATCTGCTAAAACGACAAGATATTTGTTGTCTTACGGCCAGATGATGGGTTAAAAATACGAGAAGATGCCAGGGAACTCCATCAGATACTAGTATCTTATAAAATCCATTTAAGCATGTGACTTTGAACTGATTCCTTTTATTTCCAGGTATGTGCGTGGGCTCGTACTTCTGGGGCAACCTGGCAGACGCGCGAGGTCGCAAGAAGGCCATCATCGGAGCACTACTGCTGGACGCGCTAGCTGCCTTCCTCTCCAGCGTGGTGCAGTCATTCCCAGCGTTCTTAGCTTGCAGGTATCTAGAATTTTATTTTTGTCTATAGATATTTACTACAATAATAAATACTGAGGAACCAACGCGACATTTCAAAGTATGTGTGCCGTAGTCATGGTTAAAAGAAGAAAAACCAAGGAACAAAATTTCGAATAGGATCTTTTTTAGTATCCCCAGGTCGGGCTAAGTGTTATTGGGCTTTTGCCGTATGGAATTCCACAGTAGCAGCCCGGAGTTTGGATTTGTGCCCGGTTGATTGCAATAGCCTCACCTCCAGTTACATGGGATCTAAACAAAACGGCGAAATGAGGGTGTTACTTTACAACTCTGCCCAACCCAACTGGGAATACAGGCATGATGTTATGTACATATGTTACTATATTTTTTAGTAGAATTGATGAACGTAGCCTTATGCTGCGTATCCAAGATTGAATATGCTCTGGTCGGAGATTGAGGATCTGGTAATACAGAAGCCATTTTTTCTTGTTTTTTACCAAATAGAATATTTTGCATACTTAGACCGTATATTTTGTGTCATGGTATTCCTGAACGTGTTTTTTCTATTTAATTTTTGAGTGTTGAACCAAATATTTTTAGCAACGCGGACCAAAGCTATCATCTTGAATAATACCAGGGAAAGAGTCAGGAGTGAGGAGTGTGGAGGAAATACGCTATTAGACAATCACTTTACACCTTATTTGCACCAATCTTGACGAAACTATTCGTTGTAGACTTGTTACTCTTCCAGGTTTTTCTCCGGGTTCGGCATCATTGGGGCCACGGGGCTCATCTTCCCTTACTTCGGAGACTTCCTGTCCTTCAGGCACCGGGATGTCATGCTGTGCAGGCTAGAGGTGTTCTGGACTTTTGGCACCATTCTTCTGCCAGGTAAGGTTCTTCTTTGTCTTGACTCGGTTTCTTCTTATTTCGTGTCACCGTTGTGTATTTAACAGCCTCGTTGGTTTAGTGGTGGTAAGCGCGACTGCTGATCGTGAGGTCCTGGGTTCGATTCCCAGGTCGGGTAGTGTTATTTGGTTGTTCCGTATGGAATTCCTCAGTAGCAGCCCGAAGGTTGGATTTGTGTCCGATTGATGGCAATAGGCTCGCACCCTATTACATGAGATTTAAACATAATGGCAAAATGAGGGTGTTACTATACACCTCTGCCTAACCCTTCGGGAAATACAGGCGTGATGTGATGGTACGGACATTGAAAGTAACTTTGTCATTGCTACCTTTAAATATTTACCGTGTTTCCTCTTGTAGTCTTACAGACAGTACCTCCCAAAATCTTATATGCTGTAATTTAATTTGGTTAGAACCGTATCTTAGTAAGCTTTCCATCATTTATATATAACCACGACTTGATGCTGTCATCGATGATTTGTCATCGCTGTTCAATGTTATCAATTTACCACCCATCAGATATAATGCGAAAGATCGTAGGATATGACAGGTTTCCCTCTTCTCAGCAATTTTTTTATGAAAAGACGAAATAAAAATTACATTCTTTAGTAACAAACCATTAATAGACAATATTGATGCTCTCAAATATTATAAAAACAAGAATTTGAATGTCAACGCCACGGGTAAGGCCAACCGGAATGATATTGGCACTGGCATGAGAGTGATGGCATCGGCTGCCAATTGTGATGGCGATACATATAATGCCAGTGAAGTGTTTGAATGTACGAGTATTGTGTCAATATAAACAGCTACAGTGTTATGACTGAGTTGATCTGAGAGTCAAGATAAAGAGAATTACTGCTATCGTTCCTTGCAAGACGTGTTAATCAAAAGACTTAGCTTATCGCAGAAGGAGATGGTTACTGTTGCTCTTAAAGAATGGCCAATAGACTGCTACATAAAGATTTTTATTTATGTAAATAAATCTGTTACAGACACTTTTACAAGTCAATGTAATGTTTTTTTTAAGAGTAGATGGCGCCGGCATTTCCTTAAGCTCTGAGAAGAAGATCAAGGTCTCTTTTAAAATCCGGATATTGTGGTATAAAAACTATGCGAATGTAACAATTTAGGGCAACATCTGGAATGGCCTTATGAGGAAAGTGCCATAGCAGGTTTGAGTTGACCTATCCTAACTGGCGGCACGCATGCATCAGTCATCGCCCATATCTTTATGATCTTGAAAACGATAGCATGATGATTTCTTTTAAACAATATAAACATGCTTAGCCAAATCAACTCCAAAAGAATCATTCATGATGAATGATTATAAGTAACCTTACACAACTGAGAGGATTCCAAAAAGGTCTGGATGGTGTGTGTAGTCCGCTCATCCACACCAGGCCAGCGTGGTGGCCTAAGACCTAAACCCATCTAAAACTGAGAAGACAAAAAAGCAAAAAAAAAGCAGTGTTAGCCTAGTGGTGTCCCCGTCCGGCTGCCAAGTCATAGGTCTTGAGTTCCAACCCAAGGCACCCACCTCTGACTTTTCGGATTCAAGTGCATATTGTATAATTATCACTTGCTGAAGAAAATTATTTTGAGGAAACCGGCATGCCTAAGAGATATTTCTCGACTGTATGTGAAGCCAAATCAGAGACCCATGGGAGGCATAAACTCTGACACCAGGTTAGTCACTAACGACACGAAAAGAAGAAGATTCTGAGAACAGGCCCGTGCCCAGCAATGGGATGGTAATGGGCTGATTATGTGATTTTACTTGTAATGACATACACCATTTTTGAGAATAACTCGTTCAGTACATCTGATAATACTAAATATTAGTTCCAAATATTATCAACTACATAACAGTATTTCTTTCTTCCAGGCATCGCATTCCTCATCATCCCAGACTCGCGATTCAACCTGACGGCCGCCGGAGCTGACTTCCAGTACACGTCCTGGAGGGTCTTCGTGGCAGCCTGCGGTATCCCCAGTCTGCTGGTTGTCCTGCTTCTGATACCGTTCCCGGAGAGTCCCAGATATCTGCTATACGCGAACAGGGCTGAACAGGCCTTGCAAGTCCTGCAGAGGATATTTGTGGTTAACACTAAACTTAGTGAGAAAGACTTTCCGGTAAGTTTTTGATTTTTGTTTTTATATGCTACACAAATATACAATAAAAATATTTAGTGTTAATTCCGCGAAAACAATTGATCAAGCCTGAATGCAGTATGCAGCACCGCCCGCAAATATATGCAAATGCAGAAGGTGCGATTAATAACATGCAACACACAAACAAATCAAACCGATACGACACGTGTTTCGCCCCTCCACGGGGCATCCTCAGGAGATGTTGACTCGTCGACCGCTTGGACGCGAATTGCGAATTGTAGGTCATGGATTTCCGCAAAGTAACGCCTGATTCCATCATTTATCTTTGATATGCTACGTCATACATGAACTGCTTTATTGAACAAAGAGAGACCACCAGCTTAGCTGAGGGTAAAGTACTGCTTTCGATATCCAAATCCGATTAAATCACAATCAGTGTTCATTAAACACTGCCTCTTTGGTCTAGTGGTGGCAAGTGCGTGGTCCTGGGCCCGATCCCCAGGTCAGGCAATGTGTTATTCGGTTTTTCCGTATCGACTTCCTCAGTAGTAGCCCGGAGTTTGCATTTGTGCCCTGTTGATGGCAATAGGCTCGCCCCTTATTACATGGGACTTAAACATAACGGCGAAATGAGGGTGTTACTATACACCTCTGTACAACCCTTCGGGGAATATAGGGGTGGTGGTATGTGTGTATGTAAAATGTGAAATATTAAGCTTAACAGGACCACATGGTCATTGCGAGTATTGAAAGGCTGCTGGGAACCTTCGCTCCATTTTATATTTCATGTTTGGAGCAAGATTGTAAACAAAGTCCGTTTTTACAGGTAGAGTCAATGATAAGTGCCTACGAAGGTGAGGAAGAGGAGGTGGTGTCAGCAGACAACAATGGTAATGAAACCAAGGCTCCTCTGACCTGGTCACAGAGATGGGACGCCTTCTGGGTCAGGAAGAAGATGTTGGTCATGCCGCCTTATATCGGTCTGCTGGTGCTGTGCTGCTTCGTCGATTTTGGGCTTATGTTCAGGTAATTGTTATTTTACTTTGAGGATTAGTAATTAGAATACTTATTCATGCAGCTTGAGAGGGGCAAGGTTAAGCTGCGTTTGCCGCGGTAGGTGTGGATGGGTGACCGTTCGTTACACATCGAGACCCCTCGTAAAATAAATCTGGTTAGACTGGAAGCTGACCCCAACTTTGTTTGAAAACGGCTAGGCAGAACATGAGCACTTCTCGAAGTCTAATACGATGTGGCCATATTGATACCTGCTTGCCTCTTGGCTGTTTGAAAGACCAGCCCATTTGCCCATCGTGATAGGCAACGTTCAAAAGGGAACTATGTAGGTTTGGGTTGGTCAATGGATTCTTCGGTCTTACATACTCTTTAATGGATTTTAGTCCTACTCCACTTCAAGCTCAATGTACCGTTGTTGTCGTCTTCGAGGCGCTAATAGACAGATTATCACTCAGCACTAGATATTTTAAAGCTGCATTAGAAGACTTGCTTTGCTTTCACCCCGAGTGGGGACGAGTTAGAATATGAAAGTTCCTCACCGCACGCCGGGAATAGACGCGTGTTGTAAGATTCAACAAGACCCAGCACTCTTGGTGGTAAGATCTATACGGTCCGCCTGGCTAGCTACCTCTCTCTCATTAAAGTCCAGCGCCAAGCAGTTTACTGTGTTCCGTCGTGTACAAGTGAGAGCCAGAGGAATCCCTCTACATCTCTGTTCCTTGGATTCGTGTGCTCTATCATATACCCTGTCTGCGCTTACCATCAAGTTAGACTAGGGCGAATCGCGACCACTTCAAAAAAAAAACAATATTGTATATCTAAAATGTATCCTTTACTTGCTTTAGCTACTACACGCTGATGATGTGGTTCCCGGACCTATTCGAGAGGTTCAGTCAGTTCTCATCGCTGTACCCTGACGTGTCGGCCGGCGTGTGCGAGGTGTCGCTAGCACTTGCCAACGATACTGCTGAGATAACTGTAAGTGCATATAAATTATTTATTTATATTAGCAGGTTATGGTTGCAAATTTGGCAGTACTAATTTGACTTTTCAATGTAATAGATGCTTTCTAAGTTAAACTAAGACGTGGTATACGGTGAAGGAAAACATCGTGAGGAAATCTGGACTATAAGAAATCGCCAACACGCAGTGAGCAAACTCGGTGATCAATGCTCGTTCTTTTTCTGTTTGAGAAGAGACCTTCGCCCTGCAGTGGGACAAATACAGACTGATGTTATATTAATACACGGTTGTATTGATCAACATTTATTTAAATAGAAATCTTTCCAATTTATGATCCGTAAACGACAAAGTACTAACTCGAATATTGGTAACATGCAATATTATAGATACGTATTTATTATACGAACTGTCGTGTCTGAATAATAATAGCCCACACCTCCTACGATACCGACAAACTGATAAAATTACTGTTAAACCATAATCCGTTAACCATAGTTCCGAATCCATTGATTAATGCTATCAACTTTACGCCTATTGGCCTCGTGCACGTATGTTTTATTGCACGTTGGGATGCTGCACGTAGGTATATAAAATAAAGAAATGGAATGCGATATTCTCCGTGAAGTTGTTTGCGCCTATACCTTAACCTGATGCGGTAATCTAAATTAATTCGCAGCATACACCATAGTCTTTAAGAGGTTATCTAAATTCTTGTTTTCTATTGCCAGGGAAAGTTACAGACCTTGGACGTCAAAGTATACATCCACACGCTGGTAGTAGCTTTAAGTTGTGTGCCCACCGCGCTCTGGGTGGGTCTCACCATCAACATTGTGGGCAAGAAGCTTATGTTAGGTAAGTAGTATTGGAAATTGTTACGTTTTAGATTCTATTTTTGGCCCATTTCAAAATAGGAGGAGGTTCTCAGTTCGGCTGTATATATTTTTTTAAATTTCTACCGTTATGCACCGATTAGGACGATATTTTTGTTCAGGAATTGATATTTCCCTACTCATATAAAATGATGCACTGAGAAGTTCAAAGACAATTTTGTGACTATCATAATTCTTGTTAAGACTAAAATTAATCACAATACATATATACTGGCCTGCAAAAATAAGTATCACACTTTTAAAATTGTAATAACTTTTTAGGTACACAAGATATATTTTCAAAACAAAAAGGACTCAAAAAAGAGTTTAACTTTGTTACTATGGTTTCAAAGAAAGCTGATAAAAATAGCTATAAAACGTTTTTTATTTTAAATCTCTAACTTCTATAGTTTAGAAAAAATTTAAATTTTAAAAGTGTGATACTTATTTTTGCAGGCCAGTGTAATATTGTTAGTACTTATATTTAACAACCTTTTTCTCTTTATTTGGACTCTTCTATGCCACTTCAGTTGTAGAAAAAAATGGCATTTTCATCATCCTCCTGCCCTTATCCCCACTTATTTGGGGTCAGCGCAATATGTCTTCTCCTTCCATACATCTCTATGAGCCGTCATCTCAGTAGTCACCCCCTTTCTAGCCATATCATCTTTCACACTATTCATCCATCGCTTCTTTGGTCTTCCTCTACTCTTATAACCATCTACATTCATACTCAAAACTTTCCTCACGACATGTTCCTCGTTTCTCCGCATTACATGCCCATACCATGACAACCGGTTTCCACACAACTTCTCAGTCACCGGCGCCACTCTCAGGTTCCTTTTACATACTCATTTCTAATTCTATCCATTCGCGTAATACCACACATCCCTCTTAGCAGTCTCATCTCAGCTGCATGCAATTAAAAAAATTGCATTTTTACGCTTTATATTATCTAGTTTGAGATAGTAGACATGATTTGAACTTTTTAATATACCTATAAATGGTGTGCTACAATATCACATTGGGTCTTGCGTGTAAGGATATTTGTAAGTTTGCAGCAAATAACTAAATAAGTCAAATAAAATAAAAAATCTTGTGTCTTCATCTAATCAAAGCTCTTATTTCCAGTAATGATGTTGATCAGCTCCGGTCTGGCAGCGCTGGGTCTGAACCTGGTGCGCTCCTCGCTCGAGAACCTGATCCTATCGTGTGTGTTTGAAGCCATAGTCAGTTGCACGGAGGCTGTGCTGTTCTGTGTAATATGCGAGATATTTCCTACTAAAGTCGCGTGAGTTTTTACTTATAATAATATTTATCATCAAAAACTGACGGGACACTTCCAAATCGCGGAGTGTAATACAATTTCCCCATTCAGTCGTGCTCATTTGTTTTCTGACTAGGAACCACACAAAAAGAGTCTTTTTTTTTTATAAAAATTTTCGAGGTCTTCGTTTGCTTTTCAGCGACTATGCAAGCCTCATTATGCACGTCCTATTTTATTAGGGACTTAAGAATGACATCAACTTTAAAAAAAAATCGACATCAGGGAATCGCTACACAATTCCACCAGCACGGATTCCCACAACAGAGGAATCAATAACACTCCCAATCAACTCCTTCCAAAGAAAGCAACAGTTGCTAACAATTCCAATTATTATTTTCAATCAATGATATCAGTTATCGCCTGGTTTCATTGCGTTACGTAAGACATCAAACGACGGAGATAAATGAAATGGCAAGTATTCATAAATTGACCATATTAGTTACTAATATGGTCATTTGATGAACTGTCAGTCATTAGCTCACTAATAGACTTTGCTAATTACTTATGTCCGCACGTGGACGTCCAACGCGAATTAATTATAACACTGTGGAAATGTGCATCTATTGATCATAAAATACTGCTGATTGTAAGGTCCTGGGTTTGATCCCCAGATCGGGCAAAGTGTTGTTAGGTTTTTCCGTGTGGAATTCTTGAGTAGCAGCCCGAAGTTTGGATTTGTCCCCGGTTGATGACAATTGGCTCGCCCTCTATTACATGGGACTTAAACATAATGGGGAAATGAGGGTGTTTACTATACACCTCTGCCCATCCCTTCGGGAAATACAGGCGTGATGTTATGGTCATAAAATATAGCAGTATAACTTACTTAAATTTTGAAAATTCGTTGATAATTCTTTCTCATTCTATCATCTTCGTGGCATGGAAGTCCATGAACCATGACCATGAACGCCTCAAAGCATTAAGTATTTAACGAGAAGAATTATAACTCACTCAAAACAGCAACACAGAATATACCTATTCTATTTGTTTATATTACATCCCTACGTGCAATACGTGCAAAATATCGAATTTTGTTTATTTTTTCAGCGCTACGGCTATGGCGGTGACGGTGATGTGTGGTCGGATAGGTGCCATAGTTGGGAACGTTGTATTTGGAGCCCTCGTCGACGAGTACTGCATAGTACCCATATACATGTTCGGAACATTGCTTATAAGTAAGTGTTGAATCATAGATGGCCTTTCGCCTTTTTTTTAAACTTTGCCCCACACTAGTATTTATTCTGTATCGTGGGTGCTTTTACAGACACAAATCTTCACATACACAAACGCTCAGACCCGGAACAACTATTTTTAGGCGATACAAATATTTGTTCCATGCGGGGATCGAACCCACGACCCGTAGCGCAGGAGCCAATCGCTCAGCCACTGCACCAAACGTGAATTGCAATGTGCGTGCGAAGCAATGTGAGTTGTACCTACATTACAAGTATCTCTGTTTACCACCCTAAACATAACATCAAACATCAAATATTTGTATGACCTACAAATAGTTGTTCCGGGTCTGGGCGTTTGTGCATGTGGAGATTTGTGTCTATAAACGCACCTACGATACAGGAGAAACCTTTATGTGGGACTACTTTATTTTTTTAAACTAAACTAATTGAATATTATTTTACTTACCTTAATTTCCTATTCATTCTATTTTCTTTATCTATGACAGAAGGAAACACCTCTATGCATATTTTTAAATTTCTTGTCCTACTTAATTTAACATGAAGATAGTGTAATTAATTAGACAATACTACAATGCCAACATGAACCGAAACTTGACGTTATATTTTCCGAGAAAACTTATTGTAAAATAGAATTATTATTCATAACTAGCTGCCCGAACAGACTTCGTTCTGTCAAAAATTATTGGTCTGTAGTGGGAAAAGAAAAGTGTTGTTTTTACTATTTTCCACGCAATCTTTATGTTTTTTCTCTCCATAAGAACCTTCCTTGTGCCTTAAGGAATATATAAAAAAAAATTGCCGAATTGGTCGAGCCGTTCTCACGTTTTGCGCTTAGCAACACATTTCGATTCATTTTTATTTATATAGTTTTCATCATTTCGCCTATTTGCTTCAATAATTTATTGGTTTTATTTGATAATTAAAACCGCCGTTTTCGACATTATTTTTTCAAAAAATGTATTCGCGCAATTATTAGCGAAAAAAGCTACCACGATTTTTGAATACAATAAAATCGGACACGCCGGTTTTAATTATCGAATTAAACAAATAAGGATCGTTCGGACTTGTCACGTTATTGAAGTAAATATGCGAAATTATGAAATTACAAATAATAATTCTATATTAAAATAAGTTTTCTCATAATAAAATGTAACGTTATTGAAGCAAAGAGGCGATTTGTTCTCCGGGTAATAATAACCTTTGATCCATCTGTTCGCTAGTTAATTATTTTTTAACCGACTTCCAAAAAAAGGAGGAGGTTCTCAATTCAACTGCTTTTTTTTCTTTTTTTGTATATTTTTTCCGCGATATCTTTGCTAATTGTGAACCGATTTTAATGATTCTTTTTTTTGTTTGAAAGAGTATTCTTTCGAAGTGGTCCCATTTAAATTTGGTGAAGATTTGATGAAGAGCTTCGGAGATAGACAATTTGAAGTCGGTTTTATTTTTGTTAAGTTTTTATTTTTCGCGAATTTTTTTGTAACTGTGTGTATCTGTTCCAGCGAGCGGTTTGCTGTGTATAATACTCCCGAAGAGCACGCGCCCCGAGCGGCCGACGACGTGAGGCCTTGTAGTAATAGTGTTATATTTTTATATCAATTAAATAATTATATCCACAACAAACCTTTTGAATTTTATTTTTAACCTCTCATCTTAGGGAACGTACCCATACTACATGACCCGTTCAGGGGGGGGGGGGGGGGATCTTCAAAATACCACGCTTGGTCAAAGGGGCGGGGGGGGTTTTAGGTTTTTAGCACATACCTAGTCAATATCATCTAGGGAAATCTCGAGTTTTTTCGAGCTATATTCAAATATAGCGCGCAGAGTTTAGCGCTTTTTGAATTCACCGGTGGCAGCAATGTCGCACATATAAGTCAATTTTTATTTTTTAACGTTTTTTTGCAAAAAGTGATTTAAAACCATATTTATGAAATACTAAGTGAAAACTAGAGGGGGAGGGGGGTATTGGCATATACTATGGATGGTCACCGAGGGGAGGGAGGGGGGTAAAAATAGTAAAAAATGGGTCACGTAGTATTGGTACGTTCCCTTACCTTCACATCGAAATGTTTAGTTGCCATCTTTAACCACCATGTCTTTAAAAGGCTAGCTTTTCCGAATTGTTGTGGTCGCCATTCAGTCTTATAAAATGCGGGTTAGTATTGTGGCGGCATCTATCACGCCACATGCAAACTACGCAGCACGACAAATGTGTAGGAGACCACAGCGACAACAATGACAGCTATCCAATGAAATGTCACAAATCCTGCATCGCGGTATGAAGATCTGACACGGAGTTAGTATATATACAACTTTCCAATATCAATCGTTGGACATGGACAGTAGCCCGCCAGGTATAAGACCCGCCTGGTAGGAGGATCCTCCCTTTTCGTAGGAGGAACACCATACTTCGTTCCTCCATAGTATCAATATTTTACACGGAGCGACCATCTGTCATCCACAACCCAATTACTGGGCTATACCAATATCCAAAGGTTATACTGGTTTGCACACTTTCGCGTTCTGGTATGAAATGACAGCCGAGATCCTAGGTTTAACGTCGTCTCCGAGGCACGGAGAGTTAAAAAACGATCTGATATACAGAAACTAACTGTGATAAGTGCGGCTTACATAACATAACATTATACCGGCCTGTATTCCCCGAAGGGTTGGGCAGAGGTGTATAGTAACACCCTCATTTCGCCGTTAAGACCCATGTAATAGGGGATGAACCAATTGCCATCAACCGGGCACAAATCCAAACTCCAGGCTGGTACTGAGGAATTCCACGCTGAAAAATCCAATAACATTTTGCCCGACCTGGGGATCGAAAACAGGACCTCACGATCAGCGGTTGTGTTTGCTACCACTAGACCAACGAGGCAGTGCTACTTAATACCTCACAAATAATTAATGAAGTACAAAGAACGTTTATTACAGGAAATTAAAGTCATAATAGCGAATCCCTATTTTGTTGGCAAAATGGTACCCACCACAATGAATAATCTTAGCGGTAAACCTGCAACTGATCATTACTCATAATGAGAGCATGTGTCATTAGAAAACAGGTGGATTTATAATTTATATAAATTTTCTTTCTAAGAACTTGTTTTGCGCCCAGCCGCAAGCGCACGATCAGTGCTTTAACCTACCCAAGTTTGTTCTTTTTTCTTACTATTTTCCATAGGCAAAGGTCTTCTGTTTTTTTTTTTAAATAGGTATACCTGCTCAATACAGCTTCTGTAGCCAAGACTTGTATATTATACACATGATTGTTTTGAGTACAAAACTCGTATAAACTTTAACGTTTCGCTGTTCGAAATTAAATTAATATTAATATTCAATTGTATTATATATGTCATGTGCTGTTATCGTTTAAGAGTAAGTATCGCCGGATTTGAAATTAAAGTCGTAGATATCGTCTTCTTCTTCCTGCCCTTATCCCACACTAGGTGGGGTCGGCACAACATGTATTTCATAAATCCATGTTGTTAGAGGTTTTGGCTTATTGTTTTATGACCGGCCGCCTGCCTGACGTCAATCCTCCTTGGGAGTACTCGTTGTGCCGTCGCGCGGGTGATCCAATGTGCTTGCTGATATTATGCACTGGGTCCCAAAATGATATGCTTGTCAGTCTTATTGCCGACAACTAATGTTCTTCTTGGTGGAGTATACTTGCAGTTCCACGACCCACTCATTCAGTTTTGCTAGGGACTTTGGTTCTGACACATCGTAAACTAATATAGCACCGTGAGCTTACCCGTCCCACTGTATCCCAAATACCAAGCTTGACTTTACCACCATTCACGTCCATGGCTTTACATTTGTAGTCAACTCCGATTGTAGCTGAGAATGATGGATTGTAGTCTCCCGTTGTGAACGCTAGGATTTACCCACACCGCACTCACTGATAAAATAATTCACAAATTATATCAATGTAAAAAAGTGAAAAATAAATTTTATAAAATGTAAAAAGTCGTAGATATCTTATGGTAGGGAAAAAACTAAACTTACTTACTAACTTGTACCTAGACATACTATGCAGATGTCTACTCTCTGTACAATCAACAAAAACAAGGACGAAATTGCACATTAGCTTTTTGAACTTACATATTACACTTAACCTAGTGTCCCAAAAACTTGGTTAATAAAATAGCTATGTAAGTGAAAAGATAGAACAGGTAATATATTCTAACTGCCTTGTTGGTCTAGTGGTGGCAAGCGCGACTGCTGATCGTGAGAACCTGGATTCGATTCCCAGGTCGGGCAGTGTTATTGTGTTTTTCCGTGTGGAATTCCTAAATAGCAGCCCGGAGTTTGGATTTGTCTCGGTTAATGGCAATATGCTCGCCCCTTATTACATGGGACTTAAACAAAACGGCGAATGTTATTATACACCTCTGCCCAACCCTTTGGGGGATAAAGGCGTGATGTTAATGTTAGGTACATATTCCAGTTATCCAGTTTTCACTGTGGCCGTTAGAGCTGTCTAAGACCCGGCTAGATGCGCCTATCGCATACTCGTTTTGTGTCATGCCCAATGTGCACGTACTTCTTCTACTCGTCGTTAGATAGTGTTTTGTTTAAAAGATTTCCAGTTTTTCTAGTATGAGTGAATGAAAATATCGAAGTATCCGTTGACGGTTTAAAACAAGTTTTGATCCAAGTTCAAAGTCAATCATTCAATGAGATCAGACATAACTGTGACGACGACGCGTAGTACGATATTGTAAGTACTAATAAGAATCTGGATTCATGGCTCGAGGTCCCAGTAAATAAAGGTATTTTAGGCTAACAATATCTATACATTAATACGTGAAGCAAAAACTTTGTACCCCTTTTTACGAAAGTTACGCGGACGGAGGAGTATGAAATTTGACACAGTTAGGAGTGTAGAAAGCTAGTGTTTTTATATACTATTGGTTTTATACTATGTCAAGGCGCAGAGGCGCTCGTGGCTAATTAGCAACCGCGCGGATGATGCGATTTGCGAGGTTAAGTTGCGCTTTCCGCGGTCAGTCCATGGATGCGTGACCCTTTCGTTATACATCGAGACCCCTCCGTGCCTCGGAGAGCACATTAAATAGTATGTCCCGGGTGTCATACGAATACCTGTGACAGTCTTTACGGGAAGTCAGAAGCCCGAAAGTCTGACCACCGGTCTAGTCTTAGAATATCGGCATCGCCCAGTAACTGGGTAGCGGAGGTCTGATGGCAGTCGCTTCGTGTAAAATACTGGTATTCAGCCGCATCTTGTTAGACTGAAAGCTGACCCCAAGTTAGTCCCATAATTGGGAAAAGGCTAGACAGAACATTATGTAAAGATGCATTAGAAATAAATTAAATTAATAAAAAAAACATTGCACACACTACCATGAGTCTGCGGACACACATAATTATATACATACATATATAATAGTTCGTACATACATACATATATAGTAGTAGGCGACCACTAGTTATTATTATTCTTGATTATTTCCAATGTGGGAAGAAACTGGATTCTGCATGGTGTAGGTCAATAGCCTTCGCAATACTAGTGCATCGCAAACACATTGTACTTGCATAGATTCAGATTTAGCCAAGACGGATAAAGGAGCTAGTAGACTTCAAACTGTTTTAACCTATAACCTATTGGTGTGACCGTCGGACTGCCAAGTCATACGTATCGAGGTCGAACCCAACGCACGTACCTCTGACCTTTCGGATTTATGTGCGTATTGTATAATTAAAAAAAAAACGGTGAAGGAAAACATCGTGAGGAAACCGGCATGCCTGAGAGATATTTCTCGACGGCATGTGAAGCCAAGTCAGGGGCCCATGGGCGGCATAAACTCTGACACCAGGTTAGTCACTAAGAACTGTTTTAATTGTCGATAGCCTAATTGGATTCCTTATCGGTACAGAATTACGCTCACGGGCAGACTCGATTTTATATCGGCCAACTGTCTGGCGATAGTTTAGTCTGTAGTCTGCAGAGGCTCGTTCTTCCTTCCTCCTAAGCATTTTCCCAACTTTGTTGGGGTCAGCTTCCAGTCTAACCAGATGCGGCTGAATACCAGTATTTTACACTGAGCGACTGCCAACAGACCTCCACAGCTCAGTAACTGGGCAATGCCGGTATCCTAAGGTTAGACCGGTTGTCACACTTTCGGGCTTCTGACTACCCGTAACGACTGTCATAGGTATTCGTATGACACCCGGGACCGACTGTTTAATGTGCTTTCCGAGGCACGGAGGGGTCTCGATATGTAACGAACGGTCACCCATCTATGGACTGACCGCGGCAAGTGTAGCTTAACCTCGCAAATCGTATGATCGGCGAGGTCCTGCCTCTATAAATTTGTAAATTACTATTATTCATATAGTTTTTATTCTATTTTATCTGTTAATTTTTGTTCTACATTACTCATTGGTCTGTGGTCAGGACTCCATTGTTCTCTCACTATCCTAAATCATTGTACTCTGAAATTGTTAAAGATATTATTTTTAAAAGAGTAACCATGGAGTTTCTTGCCGGCTCTTCTCCATAGGAACGTCTAATTGGAACCGTGCACCTAAATTCGACTTTTCATAAGCACCTGTATTGGTTTAAGTGAAATAAAAACTTTTGATTTGATTTGATTTGATGAGGTTCCTGCAGATGCTTTAATACTGATTATTTATCCTTTCGAACGCCATTGACGGTTATAGACGTCAACAAAAGTGTGCTCGGGTCGCCAACGTCAATAGACGTAATTAAAGTACGATGAATTTGTGGCGTGGTGTGGAAGGAAGTGTTATGTCTGTAGGAGAACGAGGTATGGTGTTCCTCCTACGAAAAAGGAAGGATACTCCTACCAGGCGGGTCTCATGCCTGGCGGGCCACTGCCCAACGGTTGATGTTGGGAACTTGTACCTACACATAAACGGTGTAAATAGACCCTTAACGAAGCCAAAAGGCACTTATTCTCCACGTCATTGCGATATTTTTTGTGTTTTGGACTATGCCTGCGAACCTTCTAGTTACGGAGATATTGGAGGTCAAAGTTCTATCTTTTTCACAACTTTTTTTAAAAATACTAATTTTGAAGGTTGCAAATGTACTTGAAACACCCCCATTACCCGTTTACTATTTATTGCATCCATCAGCACAATATTTTGTGTGCGTTTCATTGAGCTTTACCGTAAAACGATATTTTTCACCCAAAAAAAAGTCGTTTCCCAGCGACAATTTTTGCGTAGGGTTACTTCGTTTAATGTACTGAATGCATGGTTGACGGCTTAGTGAAAGTCAAATCTTGATATCGCGATGCAGGATTTGTGACATTTCATCTGACAGCTGTCATTGTTGTCGCTGTAGTCTGCTAGATCTTCGTAGTGCTGCGTAGTTTGCATGTGGCGTGATAGATGGCGCCACATGTCTATAGCGTGGCGTTCAAAAGGATAATAATTATAACGCCTATGTCAGTACCTGTTTGTCACTATAATTGGAAGCCATTGGACGAAGTAATTAGATATCTATAGAGCAAATATCGGAATAGATAACTGCCTCGATGGTCTAGTGGTGGTAAGCGCGACTGCTGATCGTGAGGTCCTCGTTTCGTTTTTTTTTTTTTTATATGTTACTAGGCCTGCGTTTGGCCGCCATCCCGCCCGATGTTAAGCGAGCTGAGCACGCTTGCCCAGAAGAAACCGATTCACACTGAAGAACACTAGATTGTAACTGTCGGGGAACACCCACTCCACGCATTCCACTGTTTGGCGGTTTTCACAATGAAAGTGGAATCAAAACGCTTCGTTCGGGTTTTTGGTATATCAACCATGAACCGATGGCGCTTTTTCGTGCTTCTGGCCGTCCGATAGAAAAAAGGGCAGAGGGGTATTAGTCTCCAGGTTAAGCAAAGTGTTATTGGGTTTTTCCTTGTGGAATTCCTCAGTATCAGCCCGGGGTTTGGATTTATGCCCGGTTGACAGCAACAGGCTCGCCCTCTATTACATGGGACTTAAACATAACGGCGAAATGAGGATGTTACTATACACCTCTGCTTAACCCTTCGGGGTGTACAGGCGTGATGTTATGTTATGTAGATAGGTATGTATTAAATTGGATATGCATGAAATAATATAATAATGGGAAGAGCCTTTTAAATGTGAATGAGAAAGCTATTTATTTCCAGTCCAATGTTATGGTAATTAAGCCGACGATCCATAGCTGCGCACGACCGCGATACACACGTTTTTCAACTTCCCTTTGTATGAAAATATAGGAGAGAGTATACACTGCTGTGTACAACCACATTACGCACGAATTCGTGGGTTTTGACGTCACAAACAAAAGCATAGCTAAAGGATGATTACCACCAAACGGCTCGCATCGCATCCGATCGGAACGGATTTTATAATCTTCTTTAAACGATATTAAATCGTGTACACAGTATTTAAAGTCTGTATTACCAAGCTGCGCACAACAGCTTGACCGCGACGTCTTCCGCGACATGCGATCGTAGCCGAAAGTATGCTGCGACGCGCGAACGGCTCCGTTCGCATGTCGTCGTATCCACAGAATAGATAAAAGAGGTGTCGTATCCGATCGGATCCTTTCAAAAATTAGAATACATCAACACGGTAGGAATAAACTTTTTGACTAGGTGCAGAAACGGATACGTATGCAAGCGACTGTACGGAACCGATCGTATGCGTCGACATCTTGCCTGATACGATCGGTTGTCGCCACATCCGTTCGTATCCTTTCCGATCCGATGCGATGCGATGCGAGCCGTTTGGTGGAAATCATCCCTCTGTCGCCTACGTCGCCCACGGACACGTGTAGTAGTGGATACTAGACACGCGTGTCGTCGCTGAGGTGCGCGGTGGTAGGGATAGGGTACCTATGTAACGCAGTGCTGCAAACCGTACCTACCATTTGAATTGTATTTATGCGATAGTTTTTTTTGTTAATTCTAGTTGATAGGTAATTCAAATTTTAATAACTATCCTAATCGTCAAATGTGTTCATTATAATAATTTTTGATTTATTATAATATGTTTTATCTGCATTGTTTTATTGAAATTTTCATTGTATACCATTTTTTTCACTAGAAATTCGGACAAAGTTCAGTCTTTTCTTACATATGATACGATCTATCAAAAAAAATATTTTATATACTTATCTAAATCAAATAAAATCCGAAACATCAAATTTCTAAATTCATCACTTAATAGAATTGTAATCACAAAACATAACATCACGATTCCCCGAACTGTTGGGCAGAGGTGTTAGTAACACCCTCATTTTGCCGATATGTTTAAGTGCCATGTAATAGGGGGCGAGCCTATTGCCATCAACCGGGCACAAATGCAAACTCCGGGCTGCTACTGAGGAATTCCACACAGAAAAACCCAATAACAATTTGCCCGACTTGGGGATCGAACCCAGGAGCTCACGATCAGTAGTCGCGCTTGCCACCACTAGACCAACGAGGCGGTTTGTATTATTATTGTGTAATCACATTCCACTAATATTATTTAATACTTAAAATTAATATTAACTCGATCGAACATTTATTGGCAACACCCGAAGCTAAGCGTGGCCGTGCGCCGTAATGGATACGCCAGACACACGCAGCCGGTGACGCAGCTAAAGGCCTAGTCACACATAGAGCGTGGCTGGGTGTGATATTCACGTCGCGTGTCGCGTAGCAGTCTCTGTGTGGCGTCTTCCATACATTGTCATAGTAATTCGCACGCCAAGAGCACGCGATCAACACGCGACGTGAATATCACACCGTTTTTTTTTATCGTGAGAAAATCCTCATCGATGTCTCTCGCCCGGGGTTGGCGATGAGGTCTGCCGGACTCTTACCGGCTAAAACCCACGGTGTTCCTCCTTCTGACTGTAGGCCGGGGTCGCAGGATTCGCCTAAGCATGCACCGCAACCCCGGCAGGTCTTGATCCACCAACTGCTGGTGGACCCCTCCTCTGTGGGGCCCTACCCCACGACCTCCTGAGAGGCGCGGGGAGCACCCCACATCACCGGCGCACCAGAACACGTAGCACGCCGTGACCACCCCGGGGATCAAACAAGCACATGGGCGCCAGACTAGAATGTCACACCCAGCCACGCTCTCTGTGTGACTTGGACATTGTGGGCGTGGATTTCGTGCGCGGCAAAGGATCCTCGGCTTTAATGATATGTGTGTTTAGGTTATCGAATAAAAATTATGATCCTATCAATTTTCCTTGTTCCTGTATTTACATAAATCCTTGTAAAGATTTTCCTTATAAAATCCTGTAGGTATCCACTGACTTTTCCTGGTTCTACAAAAACATAGGTATATGGTTTTTCTCATAACTTTGAAGTCTAGAAAGACTTAGTGCACATTGGTGACAAACATAAGTGACGCTATCATATTTTCAGAAGTGATGAAAATGAGACTAGCGCTCACTACGCCTTCAAATGGATTAAGAAAACTCATAACATATAATACTTAAAATAAAAAGATTTGAATAGAAATGCGTATATTTTTGGCACAATAATACACAAAATAAAACACGAGCTTAAATATTGCAAAATAAAAAACTATAAAAAGTCAAAACATAACATCACGCCTCTATTCCCTGAAGGGATGGGCAGAGGTGTATAGTAACGCCCTCAATCAGCCGTTGTTTAAGCCATCAACCGGGCATAAATCCGAACTCCGGGTTGCTACTGAAGTATTCCACACGGAAAAACCCAATAACACTGCTCGACCTGGGGATCGAACCCAGGACCTCACGATCAGCAGTCGCGCTTGCCACCAGTAGACCAACGAGGTAGTTAAAACATAAGAACAAAAGCAAAACATTAGTGCCAAAGGGACTAAGGGGCTAGCAGATTAGCACAATGTTAGTAGGTAATAATACTGTACACGTAACGCTGGTTATTAGCTGCAGACCACGTCTGCCATACGCTCGAAAGTGGATGACAATTTTCTATATACATTTCAGCAGTAATAGCCTAGCGGTGTGACCGTCGGACTGCCAAGTCATAGGTCTCGATTTCGAACCCACGGCACGCACCTCTAACTTTTCAGATTCATGTGCGTATTGTATAATTATCACTTGCTTAAAAACGGTGAAGGAAAACATCATGAGGAAACCGGCATGTCTGAGAGATATTTATCGACGGCATGTAAAGCCAAGTCAGAGGCCCATGGGCGGCATAAACTGACACCAGGTTAGTCACTAATCACACGAAAAGAAGAAGAAGAAGCTACATTTCGCTCGACCAGCAAAAACCCAGGACCGTTTTTATGATGTCAATGTGCTGCCATCTATGAAAACTGCGGGAGTCCTGGTATTATCGTAGTCGAAACAGCTCGAGAGTTTATATTCAAGTATTTAAGATCACAACGGTTTGCAAGTGGGTTGATGAGTACTCATCTTAAAATTATAAAATATGTACCTACCTATACCTACTAGCGATTATTATAAATAAGACAACTAAAGAGGACGATTTGATTCATATTGTTAAGTGCCTCAGACAGAAACCTGTTTAATTTGTGAATCTAGATCAGTTCAAAGTGTCACTAATAAAAAATTGTTTAGTTTGAACATGTGTACAAAATATGTAGTGTATTGAATTTTGTTTTTAAGATACTTATAAGGTAATCTATACTAATATTATAAAGAGGAAAGATTTGTATTTTTGTATGTAGGTAACGAATAAATTTAATAACTACTGGACCGATTTCAAAAATTCTTTTGCCGTTAGAAAGCTACATTATCACTGAGTAACATAGGCTATATTTATTACTGGAATAAAACTTCTTATGTGGGCGAAGCCGTGAGGACACAGCTACTTAATTATAATAAAATTAATTTAGATATATTCCCTACGGAAGAATGAATAAAACGAGAAATGTAATACTTCTGGGGACGGGATAGAATATAAAACATCGTTACCACACGCTGGGAATAGACGCGTGTTGTAAGATTCAACAAAACCCAGCACGCTTGGTGGTAGGATCTATACGGTCCGCCTGGCTAGCTACCACCTGAACATTAAAGTCCGGCGCCAAGCAGTTTACTGTGCTCCGTCGTGTGTATGTGAGAGCCAGAGGGGTATAGCGGAATCCCTCTATATCTCTGTTCCTTGGATTCGTGTGCTCCATCTTAGCCCTGTCTACGCTTACCATCAGATGAGACTAGGGCCAAACAAGACGAAGACAAGAATAAAAAACTGGCCAAGTGCGAGTCGGACTCGCGCACGAAGGGTTCCGTACCATTATTTATAAAAACGGCAAAAATAATCACGTTTGTTGTATGGGAGCCCCCCTTAAATATTTGTTTTATTTTAATTTACTTATTTATTTTTAAAATGAATCTATAACTAAATATTCTGTGAATATTTCAAGTGACTACCTGTTGCCGTTATCAATATCGAGCAAAAACGAGCAAAAAAATCACGTTTGTTGTATCGGAGCCCTCTTAAATATTTATTTTATTCTGTTTTTTAGTATTTGTTGTTATAGCGGCAACAGAAATACATCATCTGTGAAAATTTCAAGTGTCTTACTATCACGGTTCATGAGATACAGCCTGGTAACAGACGGACGGGCGGACAGCAGAGTTTTAGTAATAGGGTCCCGTTTTACCCTTTGGGTACTGAAACCTAAAAAAGGACTAAACGCACTTGTGGTCGAGCAAAGACTGACATAAAATGGATATAATTATGTCAACGCCTCATCTTAACAGGAAGTGCGTACCGCGCCGCCTGCTATTTCAATTGCCATATTTTTGATTAGCTGTCACAAATTATATTAAAAGTAGTTTTTATTTTTTATTATATTTTTGTAGTTTATTGACACATTATAAAACACTTTTATCCATTCAAGTATAATAGAATATATATTTAAAATTAACTACCTCCATCCGTGTGTCACTGCGGGGGTGCCAGCTGAAAATCAGCGCTGGGTGTTTTGACGCCTAGCATATGCTGAGTTGGTGACCTTTTCGGCATGGACATGCTCGACAGCATAAAATTTGTGTTTAATTCTTATTGTATTGTTCTTTCTTTGTTTATTTTATTTATGCTGTCAGTGTTTTTGGCTGAATAAATAAATTTTCTTTCTTTCTTTCTTTCACTTGTCAGCATTTTACTAATGGAAAATGTTCATTGTGTATGAACTTGCGTATGCATATTTTCACCTTTTCGCATCGATTCAGCTTTTGCCTGCACCAACATACTAACAATGCTTTCGCAGCAAATTTAGTCTAAAACCAAACAGATATTTAAGAATAAGTACTGATTAATGTTATTAACAGCTTATCCAAGATGCCTTTGCCCAGCTTTGGGGCATAATTTCATTAATTATACCGTGTATTTTAACATACATACATACATCACGCCTGTTTCCTATTGAGGTAGGCAGAGACTATAGATTACCACCTGCTACGATCCTGACACACCCTTTTCGCTTCATCTACATTCAATAACCTTCTCATGCATGCTCGTCGGTTTAGGGTGCTACCAACCTGGCCTTTTTTGAGAACGCCCGCGATTTGTTTGTGGTACGTTCGCCGAGGTCGGCCCCTTCCAACTGTTCTACCCACACTCGTCTTGTACACTGGTTTCGTTAATCTCGTTTCGTCCATCCTCTCTACATGACCAAAGCATCTTAACATACCTTTCTCAATACTTCTCACTACATCTTCTTTCACGTCACAACGTTCCCTTATCACTTACTAGCGGCCCGTCCCGGCTTCGCACGGGTGGACATTTTTCCCGTTTTGCAACATTTTCCATTTATGCTCCGCTCCTATTGGTCGTAGCGTTATGTTATATAGCCTATAACCTTCCTCGATAAATGGACTATCCAACTCAGAAAGAATTTTCAATTCCAACCAGTAGTTCCTGAGATTAGCGCGTTCAAACAAACAAACAAATTGTTCAGCTTTATAATATTAGTATAGATATTTTAAGCTGGCGTTTTTCTGGAATAGAGTCATACTAGAGTCCAGTTTCGACTTTATTAATGTTACACCCTCTGCTAAGTAAAGGCCCCTCCCCTTTTTGTCATGCTTAAACTGTTGGTCCCGGGTGTCATATGAATACCTATGACAGTCGTTACGGGAAATCAGAAACCCGAAAAGTCTGACAAACGGTCTTACCTATTGCTCGATAACTGGGTTGCAAAGGTCTGACGGCAGCCGCTCCGTGTAAAATACTGGTATTCAGCCGCATCTGGTTAGACTGAAAGCTGACCCCAAAATAGTTGGGAAAAGGGTATGCAGAACAAAATATTACTCCGCGCAACCGTCTCCTTTTTTAAATCGATAAAAAAATATGATTATCGCATTTATTTTTAGATTTGGATTAACTAACTTAATCACTCGTTATAGACTTTGATTACTTCGTATTGAATTGGTTTTTACAGTAGGTATTAACAGATAATTGCTTTTTATGGTTCCGTAAAAATAAATACAAACGCTACGGGCTAGCGCGCATTACCAAGTGCTCTGTGGCGCATTGCCATGCGTTTTTTTAACGTATAATCTGTGAAGTATGGAGCGTCATAGACAGAGATCGGATAATCGGATGCATATTTACCTAAAGTTCAGGTGTTGGCTAATATGGAATGCACTTTCGTATCGAAAAAATCCCGCAATTTCGGGATCGTCAAACTTAGTGTTCTGTAGAATGGAATCATATTTACCTAGAATTGCATGCATATTTATTTATTTACATACCTAAAGTTGTACCTTTTTTTTGAACTAATACAGACATGCACCCCTCACTTTCTTACACCCTACATACACATATATTTGAATCGGGGTTAAAAATTAACTTTTAAGCAATTACGAGTATATACATTGATTAGTTACGTAATCCCGTGATACCGGGTTTTTTTTCTAATAAATTATTTTCAGAAGCCATTTCCATACTTTTGTAGCGAAAAATTTACTTTAGGTAAATATGCATCCGATTATCCGATCTCTGGTCATAGAAGAGCGCGCACTGCGAATTATTCTCCGCATACTGATTTACTTGTATTTATTTTATTCGTTGCGGTGAAAAAAACGCACCGCAATTCATTCAAAGCACCGCAGTGCGCGCTAGAACTTAGCTGTATTTTTTAAAATTTAAAACTCTATTATTTTTATTTATGTGCAATTATTTGTGAAAGAACACAATAATCAATGATATTATTACATACTATTATCCAAAGTATTTATTAAAATAAACTACAAAATAAAATAACCCAGATAAAAGATAAATGTTTTTTATTTCTGTAAATAAATCTGTTACAGACACATTTACAAGTCAATATAATGTTTTTTTTTTGACTAGATGGCGCCGGTATTTCCTATCTGACTAGCTTTGAGAAGAAAAGCCGAAACAAACTCAAAGATCAAGGTCTCTTTTAAAGTCCAGACATTGTGGTATAAAAACTATGCGAGTGTAACACATCGGTAGGGCAACGTCTGGAATGGCCTTTTGAGGAAAGTGCCATAGCAGGTTTGAGTTGACCTGTCTTGCACATCTGCATCAGTCATCGCGGAGCTCAAACATTATTTTAGGGAGCTCAACAACTGCCAAACGTTTACAAATATCGTGTATAAAGCTAGCCCACATGGTACAAGATGATATTTATATAGGTATCTTACGCACGCTTACACAGCCGCAAGCTCATGCTCACGCAACTACACACACACACCCACACAGACACACACACACACACACACACACACACACACACACACACACACAGATCCAAACACGTAAACACAGCACACATCTACACTCGCAAACGCGCCCCCATACACACAAGCACGCACACACACATAAACGCGCTCGCGCGCAAATACTTGCACTTTAGTACTTAAATATTTAAAAAATGTTACTTGTAAAATAAAATAAAATTGTAGTAATACAATTAGAGGGGATCGCCACTGTTACTCCATAGTACAGGCTATTTCATAGCCTAGCAAGGAGAGCAGCACGTCACCCACTTGATTGTCAGAGATTTAATTCTACCCACTTTGTAAAAATGTTATTGTTATCTATCATGGTTCTAAACATAAACTTTATTGCCTCGTTTATTTACGAAGTAATTTGGCCAGAAAAAAATATTAATTTATTGTAATGTACAGTATAATAAACATAGATACGGGACCCTCGACGCGCTGTTCCACTCACAAAAGACTTCATCAGGTTTTTTATTATACTGTACGCAGCCTCTGTTTATTCATTAACGCATTCTATAGTGATAGTGTAGCTGCAAGTAGTTGTTTATGTTTACCCATCTAATCAGGTGAGTATTTTATTTTGTTAAATACGCTAATCATACCCGTTAACTATAAATAACTTTACGGAATATACACGCAGCAATCATACATGCAGCAATCATTGTGCAGCAACCATACGTGCAGCAACCACACGTGCAATACGTGCAACTAGCCTATATGCACACACAAAAATTGACAGTTGTGAGTAGTTATGGACAGACATTGCAATTGGAAAGCTCAAGTAGAGAATGTATGTAAGAAAATAAACAAATTGGTGTTTGCACTTAGGAGGATCAAAAATTTTACAGACATCCAAACAGCCTTATTGGTATACCATAGCCATTTTTGTTCTGTTTTAAGGTATGGAATAACGGTCACACAGCGCCGTGCACTTATGCTTGTTGCACGTCTGGACATTGCACGTATGTCTGCTGCACTTGTTTGCGTCAGTGGTGTAATATAAAAAAATGTTATTAACTTAGACAGTACGGCAATCAAGTTGTGTAATGTGCGATTCTATACCATTTTTTGAATCTCCATTGTTCAGCAATTACAATGCATGTTGCACATGCTTGGATTTACCTTAAAATCCTGTAGCGTTGTCTGAGATAACAGCTTACAGCCCGTTCACACAGCGGATCCGTTTTATCGGATCCGTCGGTACTGGATGTGTTGTTCACACCTGTACATACGGATCAGTTATACAAATGGCAGCTGCGTCGCATCTAGCAGACAGGATACGATGAAAATAACGGTTCCAGTATTTTTTACTGGATTCGGAATACTGTCGTGTATGTGAACTCGCTCATACAACTACAGGCGTCATCACCAAAATAAAAAAGGATCCGCTAAAACGGGTCCTGTAAGCAGTTTCAGTGTGAACTAGCTGTTAGATTTGTGGACTAAATAGAAATCTAAAACGGTGCACGTGTATCGATTTCTAGCCTTTTTTTTATTTATTTTTTCTCGTTGGAAAATCCTCATGGATATCCCTCGCCCGGGGAAGGAGAAGGGGTCTGCCGGACTCTTACCAGCTAAAAACCAACGGTGTTCCTCCTCCTGACCGTTTGGCCGGGGTAGCGGGATTCGCAAAAGCATGCACCGCGACCGTCGATTTCTAGCCTAGGAAAATGTTGTTAGTCATTTTAAACAATTCATTGCAGAAACTAACTGAAGTGACACTGACGGTCACACGATGGTCCACAAAGGCATGTGCATTGGATTATACATTGGAAACTTATCAGGGGATGGCCTCAAAAGCGATAAACATTCACACAACGGTACTAAGAGTACCACTGATACAGAAGACAGAATATATGATTATGACGAAGCTATTGACTTGACAGGTAACAACAAATTATTTATATATACCACGCCTTTTCGCCGTTATGTTTAAGTCCCATGTAATAGGGCGCGAGACTATTAACATCAACCGGGTACAAATGCAAACTCCGGGCTGCTACTGAGGAATTCCACACGGAAAAACCCAATAACACTTTGCCCAACCTGGGGATCGAATACAAGACCTCATGATCAGCAGTCGCGCTTGCCACCACTAGACCAACGAGGCAGTTATACATATAACTACATACTATAGCAGTGATAGCCTAGTGGTGCGGCCGTTGGACTGCCAAATCATAGGTCTGGAGTTTAAACCCGAGGCACGCACCTCTGACTTTTCGGATTCATGTGCGTAATGTATAATTATCACCTACTTAAAAACAGTGAAGGATAACATCGTGAGGAAACCGGCATACCTGAGAGATATTTCTCGACGGCATGTGAAGCCATGTCAGAGGCCCATCGGCGCCATAAACTCTGACACCGGGTTAGCCACTAACCACACGAAAAGAAGAAGAAGATACTACGTTTATACATACTTATTTTATTATTTATCGGTTTTATAAACTTGCCAGTAACATCTGAAGCAGACTACATTGAAGGATTTTTTTTCTGACAGGCAATGGCTGCTACAGCTGCGGTCTCCTCGCTGTCCTCAGTTTGGGACTTCTGGGGATGGGAATCGATATCTTCGGGTTCTCAGTCATAGTCACCGGCAGCGCCTGTGACTTCCACCTGGAGCACTGGCAAAGGAATGTCATGCTGTCCATGCCTTTCGTTGGTAGGTCTAACTTTAACACATATTACAGCTAGTTATTCGAAAAAGTGCTCATAATCTTAACTCCTATAAATATGAATTTTGATTCATGGAGGGAAAGGGAGACCAAAGAAAAGATGGATGGATTGTGTAAGGGAGGATATAAAAGATAAGGGGATAAATAATTATGAGACGGCTGACAGGGAAGAATGGAAGAGGAAAACATATTGCTCCGACCCCAAGTAACTTGGGACCAGGGCAGGAAGATGATCGTGTTCTCAAGTCCTATGACGACAATGTTATGGTTTCAGGACCAATCCTCATGTCGATTGCGTGGGGCTTCATATCAGACACGCAGGGCAGGCGGAAGACCCTGCTGATTGCACTATGGGGGAGCTTCTTGTTTTCCTTCATCAGCGCCTTCTCTGCTAATTGGATCATGCTGGCAGTCTTGAAGGTTTTCAGCTCAAGCTTGTGAGTATACTTTTTGATCTCAATACATCACTTCGCATCTTCAGCTTGTGTCAACTTGCTTGTCATGACATCATCACCATCATTATGGGCCTTCAGACCGCTGCAATAAACGGTCAAAAGAGAAATTGTCGTAATCATCACGCTTGGTAGTCAAATCGGTGATCGCAGTTTGAAGAAAAGATTGTAAGCATGACTACTGCTTTCTTGATAACAGTTGCAGCGCGGTCCAGTCGGTCGCGTACGCGCTTCTCAACGAGTCGTGCGCGAGCGCAGTGAGGGGAGTTTACATGTTATTAATGACCAGCGCACTGATGCTCTTCGTTTTATCCTATGTCGGTGAGTTCTTTTTTATTTTATTTGGAAAATTATAATATTAGGCTACAGTTTTAGCTAGTCGTAAAAGTTAGTAGCTTATATGTATGTCTATTGTTTTTGCGTTGATCACCCTTCGGGTCAGTTTCCACCAAACGGAAAAATGTCACTGAATAAAGAACTGTAGCTATCAAGTATTGCCTGTAAGTATAAAATCCGACGCAGACCTCAAGCGTTTCCTCGCGCATGCCCGAATATACCCGAGCGTCGGATTTTATACTTAGAGGCAATATTGATACATTTCTTTATTCAGTGGCATTAAAAAAGTGCGCGGGGATTTTTCCGCTTGGTGGAAACTGAACCTTTTAGAAACCGTGTGTTAAGCGCCGTTCAGACTATGCTATACTATTTCGCTATATAGTATAGCATATTGCGTCATAAGCTATAACTTTATAGCATGACGTTCACTCTATACGCTATATAGCATAGCGTTGTGTGAATGCGTCCATTATAAAATGTACGCTGAGCGATAGTGTCATGCTATGAAGCTTATGACGCAATATGCTATACTATAAAGCGAAATAATATAGCGTAGTCTGAACGGCGCTTAACTTTAGTACGTAGAACATCTTAGATACTTTCAGGCTCACTATAATGTCTTTTTCAGTCCCAGCCTACTTCATTCTCCAGCTAAACTTTACATACAACCTGGGTATTCTGATCTTCACACCTTGGAGGCTGCTGACCATTCTCATGGCTGCCCCTCTAGGCATCAGCGCGTTCTTGCTTCATTTCTTCTACGAGAGCCCTAAGTTTCTGGTGAACACTAGTCGAGAGGAGCAGGCCTTGGAGTATCTTGCTAAGATCTGGGCCAGGAATGGGGGAAAGGTTGAAGAGTATCCGGTATGTATTCTAGGTGATATCGATCATTTATCGATCTCGAGTTCGAACCCAAGGCACACACCTCTGAGTTTTAGAATTTATGTGCGTATTGTATAATCACTTGCTTAAAAACGCCTGACTAATATTTCTCGACGGCATGTGAAGCCAAGGTAGAGGCCCATGGGCGGCAGAAACTCTGACACCAGGTTAGTCACTGACTACACGAAAAGAAGAAGGCTTGTTGAGGATTTTTTAATGCACCTCCGTCACTGTTAATATTCCTAACTAAAATCACATAGAAAAAAGTGATGTGTAGGCGATTTAAGCCAATTTCTGGTTTTGCGCAAAGCGATATGAGCGCCATTTGTAATAAGACGATTTTTTTTATTAACTACCTCGGTGATCTCGTGGTGGCAAGCGTGACTGCTAATCGTGAGGTCTTGGGTTCGATCCCCAGGTCAGGCAAAGTGTTATTGGGTTTTTCCGTGTGGAATTCCTCAGTAGCAGCCCGGAATTTGGATTTGTGCCCGGTTGATGGCAATAGGTTCGCTCCCTATTACATGGGACTTAAACATAACGGCGAAATGAAGATATTACTATACACCTCTATACATACCCTTCGGGGAATACAGGCGTGATGTTGTTTTCTATTAATTGATCTTACATTTTTCCATGTCCATATTCCAGGTTCGTAAGGTAGTTCTGAATGAAGACAGAAGCTCTAGAGATCCAAACATCCACATATTGAGGTCACTGTGGCAGCAGACCATACCACTGTTCAAGCCGCCGCTGCTCTGGACGACGTTGCAGCTATTCTACTTGACTGCCGTCATTTACTGCATGTAAGTTGTTAAGCAGGCGTGAATGTACTTTAGATACTTCAAAACTCGAGGGCGCAGATCATACGATTTGTGAGGTTAAGCTGCACTTGCCGCGGTCAGTCCGTGGATGGGTGACCGTTCGTTAAAACATCGAGACCCTTTCGTGCCTCGGAGAACACGTTAAACAGTCGGTCCATACGACATACGACTGCATATGACAGTCGTTACGGATAGTCAGAAGCCCGAAAGTCTGACAACCGGTCTAATCTTAGGATATCGGCATTGCTGGGTACTGGTACTGGGTTGCGGAGGTCTGATGGCAGTCGCTCCGTGTGAAATACTGGTATTCAGCCGCATCTGGTTAGACTGGAAACTGACCCCAACATATAGGTAGTTGGGAAAAAACAGGCTAGGCAGAACCAAGTTTCAAGCTGCTTGACATAGCCAGTAGGTACTAACCTTGATGATTGAAAAACTGTAACAACTCATCTTGAAGAGATAAGTCTTTGAACCACACTGGCACACATACACGGTCACGCAGAAGAGGAGATTCCTGTCTCTTTGCAACCAGTAGTTCTTATTAGTGTTGCCGATTGATAGGCGAATATCGATAGCAATACAATAGTCTATCGATAGTTCAACGATAGTATGACTATCGACAGCTAAAAAGATGGCAATAGTACTGTCAGACTGCAATACTATCGATAGTATTGAATTCCAGAAAAGTAATACTATCGATAGTATCGATACGATTGATAGTATTATCTTTAGGAGTTTCGATAGTATAGATGTTATCGATACTATTGATGCTTGTCAATAGTATTGACGTGAACCATGCTATCGATACTATCGATACTGTCGATAGTATCGATACTATCGAGTGTCTATACTATCGATAGTCCTATCGATGGAGTAGCTGATTTTCAATTTAAACTATCGATAGTGAAACTATCGATTGTTCGGCAACACTAGTTGTTATTAACCACTTGTAAAAAATAATAAATCACCCATTTGTAATAATATGTTTTCGTTGTTCGCCTCAGTAACAACAGCCTGGTGATGTGGATGCCGTACATCATAGAGGCCTTCACTGCTGGAACTAACTCACACACCGGTGACGGGTCCAGGAGTTTGTGCAGCATTCTCATATCCACCGCGAATTCTACTGAGTCTGATGATAATGTAAGTAGCAGTTTGGTGTTGTTGAAATTATATCATGGGTTTCAGTTGGTTATTAGAAAGTTCAAGTAGAGGGAAGCACAACACACAAGGATCGAAGGGTTCCGGATCTCAATACCCTGACATTATTTGTATTTTTTTTTATTGAATCTGCTGTATTCGCTTCTATCACAACTGCAATACCTCGTTAGGCACATTTGGGCACGTTCACTTGCAATGCGCCCGTCACCCAGAGACAAAGTTGAAAAGTCTCATGTGCCCGTAATTTAATCTTCAAACTAGAACACAGCAATTTTTCATGGCGACAGTAATAGGTATGGTGGTAGTATTTCCCCTGACTCTTTTATAAGGAGATCTACTACAATTTATGTTAAACTCTTTTTTTCAGGCCACCTGTTCATCGTCGATCCAGTCCCACACCTTGCTGTCAGGCATCACCCACGGCCTGGTCTTCGCTGGCATCACCTTAGTACTCTCCAGACTAGCTTCCAGAAAGAAAGTCTTGATGATGATGTTCCTGCTCATACCAGCCCTGTCAAGTTTGGGGGCTGTGTTCAACCAGAATAACCTGGCTAGTCTGATCCTGTTTGTGGGGATGACGATGACGAATCTATGTATGGGAGTGCTGTTCTCATATTACGTGGAGTTGTATCCTACGTCGTATAGGTAAGTTGAAAGGACATTGATTTGCCATAAGTTTGCTTTCAGAAGCAATTCTCAGTATGAGGGAATATTCAAGTTGCAGTAGCACCAGCTTACACACTAGGTAATCATACGTCGAAATCAATCCTTTCTTGAGGGTTGTGAAATCAGAAGGCAGTCGCTCAAGTAAATCCAGGGACACACTAGATTTATCATGGATGTAGACACCACCAGTATTCGCCTTTTGCTTGCAGAGAATTTGCCCGAGCGACCGACGGTAGAGGCGCTACCATTTCTAATAATCTGCTGGTAGAAATTACTGCTCCATAAAGTGTCTTAAGATGAAACTGAATTTACGCCAAAAAGAAGAACAGAATATATACCGATTTGGTGGTCTTTCCAGTGGCATGGCAGCGTGTCTAGGTGTGATGATGGCCCGACTTAGCGGCCTGGCTGGCGTCAACTTCCTAGGCAGCTTTGTGATGACACACTGTACGATGACCTTCTACGTCTTCACAGCCTATCTAATGAGTGAGTACCCTCAGGACTCAGGTTATTAAATGAAGTTCATTATTCACAGTTTATTGAAGCGGTATATTAGGAGGACGATATTCAGCTATCAATAAAGCCTATTTTACAGCTAGTTCACACAGAATCTGTTTACAGGACCCATTTTAGCGGATCCTTTTTTATTTTGGAGATGGCGCCTGTAGTTGTATGAGCGAGTTCACATACAAGACAGTATTCCGAATCCTGTCAGATGCGACGCAGCTGCCATTTGTTTCACTGATCCGTCGGTACCGATGTGAACAACACATCCAGTACTGATGGATCCGTTAAAACGGATCCGCTGTGTGTACGGGCTCTTACATAAAATTATCATATCGTAAGTAACAAATAGTTCAATCCGCGAAGACGCACCTCACCATTTTCTGTGAGGGATAGCCGCGGGGTGTGTACATATCTCTAACTATAGTCTGCGCGCAAGGGCTAGTCACAGTCGAGCGACACCAGGGGGGTGCGCGCGGTAGACCAAAGAGTATAGTAATATATAGGCGGTAGACTAGACAAAGCAAACTGACAGAGCGCGTATATTGTTTCGCACCCCCCTCCTGCCGCTCCCATACCTCAGAAGGTGACTAGCACTTGCACGGGGACTATAGTGCGTCGAGATAGAACTCGACTGCTTGTAGATGGTCTTGCGGACCGTTTCTACGTAACCGGGCAGTTATTGGCGAGACCTGAAAGGTCTCCAACCAATGGGGAGCGATAGAACTAACACAATATCAATTTATGATGCGCTTGCACTGTAACTACTTAGACAAAGAGTTGGGCGCTTCTTTGAGGATTGAAATATCTATTATTGACGATATGAACCTTACTTATAATATTATAAACGCGAAAGTTTGTATGTTTGGATGTTTGTTACTCTTTCACGCAAAAACGGCTGAACGGATTTGGATGAGATTTGGCACACAGATAGACTATGCCCTGGATTAAAACATAGGATACTTTTTATCCGGGTACATCAAGTAGTTTCCCTAGGATGCGGGTGTAACCGCGAGTAATAGCTAGTAATTATATAAACCTTTCATTTTGCATTTACAGGTGGAGTTCTGGTGGCGATGTTCTTGCCCCCAGATATTAAAGCCAAAGAAGTTTCCAAAACTTAAGAGTTATCTTCGCGCCTTATGGGGTTTACACTCGGGTCGTGGGTTCCCTGTGTTCACCTTACTATACAAGGACATTGCAAGGCCTTTGGTCGACACTTCGTGTGAATTGAAGGCTGGCCTTTGCTTCGGCCAAAGGATGTGACGTGGCAATGCTCCCAGTCTTCTGGGCACGTTAACAGATGAGAACGATGCGAAAGAATATTTTGATGCCCTCTTTTAGTTTATAGAATTATATCAGAATTTGATTATCACTTACGTTAATTATGAAGGAAAACATCGTGATGAAACCTGCACACCTGAGAGGGCTCCAAAAAGGTTTTGTTATTATGTGTAGTTCGCCAACCCGCACCAGGCCAGCGTGGTGAATTAAGACCTAAGGGCATATGCACACGTCTTTTCTACGCGCCGACGACGCGCGTTATCGTCAAACTCCATACATAAAAAACGATCACACATTTTAAAGTATGGAGTTTGACTTCAACGCGCGTCGTCAGCGCGTAGAAAAGACGTCGTTTGTCGCTCTAAGCTCTTTTAATTTTCAGAAGAGGCGCGTGCCCAGTATTCGAATAGTAATAGGTTGATTACGCTTGTATTAAGTTATGTATTTTAATTTTATTTATATACATAGAATTTGTTATTTTACACCGACATGAACAATCTGCCAGGGTTAATGTAAGGTAATGTACTCACTCGTGGCAATATTCCCTCGCCACGGTTCATCGCAGAGGTTTATGAGGGGGCCGATGTGCAGCAATAGTCGTTTATAGACTGATATGATAAAAGGTTGTAACCTATTCCTTAACTCCGGGCCACTAGCAAAGAAGCAGTTTATACACTCGCAAACAATGAATCCGGGTCACCAACATAACCTTAAATATGTCAGAAAACATTGCTAAACATTTTAACATTGTTTTGATTATATTTGTGACCTGGATTCATTGCTCCGAATTGTATATTTTTAATAAAATCGTTTATATTTGTTTTATTTTTTATTTCCTGCCTCGTTGGTCTAGTGGTGGCAAGCGCGATTGCTGATCGTGAGGTCTTGGGTTCGATCCCCGGGTCGGGCAAAGTGTTATTGGGTTTTTCCGTGTGGAATTCCTCAGTAGCAGCCCGGAGTTTGAATTTGTGCCCGGTGCCAATAGGCTCGCATCCTATTACATGGGACTTAAACATAACGGCGAAATGAGGGTATTACTATACACATCTGCCCAACCCTTAGGGGAACACAGGCGTGATGTTATGTTAATTTTATTAATGAATTCACACGAAGGCGTTCGGCTAGACTATAATATGGAATGTAAAAATACCTGGAAAGCCTATTAATATTCTTTTAAATAAGAAACAACCTTTCGTTCATTTCGTTTAAAACCTTTTCACACACTAAACATGTTTTTTTCCGATAAGCCATACCATTAATAGAATATAATTGTTTATACAGTAAACAGGGCTCCGTTAAATAATTATGCGCTAATGTTTTCTTCTTATCATATTAAAAATATGCTACTTACAGGTATTACAGGAATTGAGAATTCAGGTATCTAAGTAGCATTGAAGCAAATCGCTGGAACTTGGCTTATAATATAAAACTATTGAATTTAGTTTTCTAAATCTTGAGGACATGAGTCTTCTAATTTTTTACAACATCGTTACGGCCATAGGTTACGTGCGAATTTTTAAATTCCATAAGTGGCACCCGCATTCCTGGTTTGTGATTTTGGTGCTCCATGAGATGCCCTACGAGCAGTTGCTTACAGCTATTTCACACAGAAACTGTTTACAGGATCCGTTTTTATTTTGGTGATGGCGCCTGTAGTTGAATGAGCGAGTTCACATACACGACAGTATTCCGAATCCAATAAAAAATACTGGACTCGTTATTTTTATCGTATCCTATCTGCCAGATGCGATGCAGCTGCTTTTTTTTTAACTGATCCGTCGGCACAGATGTGAATAACACATTCAGTACTGACGGATCCGCTAAAACGGATCCGCTGCGCGAATGGGCGGTAACTGCTCACTGTGCAACTATACAAGAACATTATTGTTGTCTACGAAGTGTTACAGTCTAGCGAAATTATATTAAAGCCCAAGATCCATTACTGCGTACGGTGACGCTACTGCAAGGCGCAATGCACGCAGAGGGGACGAGATGCGGGCGAGACGTTCATTTGTGTGAAAAAGACAAGCATTGGACATGATATTTCATTCCACCGCCGCCGCCGCCGTCCATGATCCACCGTGCTCACCCGCCGCCGCCGCGGACCCGGTCGTCCTTCCTAACTCCGCAGTCACACCGTTAATTCAGCCCTCATTAAGCTGTCTCCCTCCCATTCCTCCCGCCAGCAACGCCCTAAGCCGAGATCCAAGTCCCATTAGGGATCGCTCTTAGTGCTGTTGTTGCTAGTAGTCATGATGTTAGTAGTAGTTTTAGGTTAAGTATTTTACTCTCGTCCCTATTGGTTGGAGACCCATCAGATCCCGCCAATAACTTCCCGGTTACGTAGGAACGGTCCGCAAGACCACCTACAAGCAGTCGAAAAGAAAAAAAAACTGATATTTCATACAAATCCGCCATGTCCGTTGTGTCTGGCTTGCGGCTTACAGAGCGGCTTTGATAATAAATATCGCTGCTACATAGCGTCAGTTCACAGCTGTGCAGTACGTAAATAATATTGTTATTAACATCATTCTTCATTCTTTACCTATTATAATAAAAATATAGTATGAAAACATGGTTTGCATAACATGGACGCTGTGACTATAATTGACTTATGAATCAGCTGTTAACTATTTAGTGTTTAAGGTACAGGTACCTACACTAAGTAAGCGGTGTATGTACTTAGTTGTCGGCAATAAGATTGACAAGCATATCATTTTGGGACCCAGTGCATATATTAGCAAGCACTTTGGGTCACCCGCATGACGGCGCAACGAGTCTTCCCTAGGAGGGTTTAAGTCAGGCAGGCGGCCGGTCATACAACAATAAGCTAAAACCTCTAACAACATGGATTTACGAAATACATGTTGTGCCGACTCCACTTAGTGTGGGATAGGGGCAGGGAGATGATGATGACTAAGCAAGCGGTGGTAGCCTCTGGGTTGACCGCTTGTCCTCGTGCAGGTCGATCATACCATGCAAGTGAAGACACTGGTTTCCGCTTGTTTTATACTTTCGTTCAAATAAACAATTACGATATTTAGTGTTAATTAATTAATTAATTTAAACTTTATGCAACAAAAAAGTACAAAGGCGGACTTAATGCCTTAGGCATTCTTTATCAGTCAACCAAAGGTGGTGAAGAGATAACATGGCAGGTGCAAATCATTGATCAAGAATAAAATAAGAAAAATTTGAGGTTAAAAAAAATAAAAGATCTCAAGGCGTAAATAAAACTTTAAATGTACACAAGTACAAAATAATTAAAATTCTCCATACTTATAAATGAATAATTTACTATATAAAATCCTATACATATAACACATACATAATATATATACATATAAAATATATACCTTATGAAAAGAATAGAAAGGAGGATTAAGAGACAACTCTTACTATTTGTTCTGAAAAACAACTCGGCAATTAATTAATTCCGGCACACTAGTTGATCAAGCCTGAATGCAGTATGCAGCACCGCCCTCCCGCCCGCAAATAGATGCAAATGTAGAAGGTGCGATTAATATAATGTAGCATGCAATCCAAACCGATACGACACGTGTTTCGCCCCTCCACTGGGCATCCTCAGGAGATGTTGACTCGTCGACCGCTTCGGCGTGTAGTTTTTTTTTTGCAAAGTATCGCCTGATTCCATTATTTTATCTATACTTTCGTTATAAGACTACAGACAGGCTCTCGACACCACGAAGAGCTTAAAGGCTCCAACCGAGTCCAAAATAACTCGGGCAATCCCGAAACATGCACGCAATAAACCGTATGTACATAATAAACATGCATATATTTTCTACAATGAACTTCATAATATTTATTCAATTGTTCTAATATTTGTTTCAGCCTGATTACATTATATTTGCTAGACTGCTACTGGAGATAAAGATTGCATGATGCTAAAATTATCTTAATATTGATATAGGGTTAAATAATAGGGTAACGACTTCCCTATATGTAGTGACTAACGTGACTAACTGCCGAAAACAATAACCGATTCAAAATCTCTGGATCGATATTAATTTAACATTTAAACATTGTGTTGCTTATGTTGGTGATCCGGATTCATTGGTCCCGAGTGTAGGTTTTTGACAGAAATTTAATAGAAGTAATGTCAAAAATCAGAGATTTTAATCCAGATTTTTCAGTAGCAGCCCCGAGTTTGGATTTGTGCCCGGTTGATGGCAATAGGCTCGCCCCCTATTACATGGGACTAAAACATAACGACGAAATGAGGGTGTAACTATTCACCTCTGCCCAACTCTTCGGGGAATACAGGCGTGATGTTATGTATTTTTTTAGGTTATGTAATATTTTTTTAAGACTAGATGGCCGATGGTCCATGTTCATGTCTTCTTCTTTTCTTGAGCTGATATGATATCAATATTCATAACACATAATGACGTTTTTAATTTGCGAACAGACTGTACAATAGAATCGCCGAATATATTGTTCATGAACTCTTCATGCGAATGTCCTTTTCAAAAACAATGTACCTTCTCAAATTGCGTAATAATGGC
The DNA here is from genome assembly GCA_910594945.2 of Amphipyra berbera. NCBI lineage: Eukaryota > Metazoa > Arthropoda > Insecta > Lepidoptera > Noctuidae > Amphipyra > Amphipyra berbera. Next base: position 12,581,688 of record OU343128.1, on the reverse strand, counting down.
AGAACCAATATGTTAATATTACAAAAAAAAAACAAAAAAATGTTGATGTATGAATTTGCATGAGAAAGAGTCGCAGATAATACAAGAATGATGGTTCAGTTATACAATGTTATGGTAAATATGACGCAGTTTTTATTGTTACATGTAATATTAAGTTTGCGTTGAAAAATTAATAAACTTGTCGAGTTTGAAGGGGCTGTATTATTTATTGTTATTTTCAAAAATCATTTAACTAATTGTTATGAGGAGAAAAGAAAGTAATCCACTTTTCATGTGGTTAGTGACTAATCTGGTGTCAAAGTTTATGCCGCCTCTGACTTGGCTTCACATGCCGTCGAGAAATATCTCTCAGGCATGCCGGTTTCCTCACGATGTTTTCCTTCACCGTTTTTAAGCAAGTGATAATTATAAAATACGCAAATGAATCCGTAAAGTCAGAGGTGCGTGACTAGGGTTTGAACTCGAGACCTATGACTTGGCAGTCCGACTGTCACACCACTAGGTTATCACTGCTAAATTCCTTTTGTTAATAGACGTAGATTCCCGTTTATTTATTTACGTGATACCTACATTGTCTTCTTCTTCTTTTTCCTGCCCTTATTACTAGGTGTGGTCGGCACAACATGTATTTCATAAATCCACTTTGTTGGAGGTTTTGGCTTATTGTTTTATGACCGGCCACCTGCCTGGCATCAATACTCCTTAGGAATTACGTGATACATTGTATTGCTTATTAAATAATTATATTTTTACTTGAACTGTGTGACTTTTGGCTCAGCTATCTTGTCCTACAGACTGTCATTTATATACGAGGAATTTAATGGGTTTAAAGCAGTGACGTTTTAATCTATGATTTATGAGTAGACTTAGGTTCTGTGTGACGAATAGTTCATCGATTTAAACCTTGAGCAAAGGGTATAGCGGTTAAGGAACTAAAGGCACTTGTTCTGCCTAGCCTATTCCCAACTATTTTCGGGTCAGCTTCCAGTCTAACCAGATGCGGCTGAATATCAGTATTTTACACGGAGCGACTGCCATCAGACCTACGCAACCCAGTAACTGGGCAATGCCAATATCCTAAGGTTACACCGGTTATCAGAATTTCGGGCTTCTGACTACCCGTAACGACTGTCATAGGTATTCGTATGACAACCGGGACCGATTGTTTAACGTCCTTTCCGATGCACGGAGGGGTCTTGATGTTTAACTAACGGCCCCCCTTCCACATACTTACCGCGGTAAGCCCAGCTTAACCGGAGATCGCGGTAGAAGCTCATTTATTGAAATCAATCCACTTAGGGACATTTGTTTAATGAGAATGCATTTTGTTCGAGTTATGACAAATATAAATAAGAATAAACGAGAGCAAGGTCTTAAATAAATAAAACTTACTAAAATAAATAATATTTTAAACATTTGATGCTCTTCAAAATATAAATAGGTGTTACAATTCTTTATTTCTGTTTACTTTGTGTTGTACGCAGATTACGAAATTAATTAAAACATGGTCTCAAAGCCAGATATTATAGTAACACCTAAGGTTTCAGGGACATCCTTGAAAATAGAGGACGTTGCACAGACCTACGGCCGGTTGACCTCTCGCTTCTGGCCGTGATTCTGTCCATGGTTGAAAGCGAGGGTGCGTGAGAAGCCAGCGCCTCCTTTTGCGAGGAGGTGATAGCGACCAAGGAGGGAGCGGAGTAGGAGAGGGAGCTGTCTCCCTTCCCGCGCCAGACGCACCGGGTGCCGGAGGGCGCGCACGCACGTCCACCTCCGGCCACCCTAGTGTGTGGCCTGCGAGCTGTGGCAGCGCGTAGTGTTCCTTGCGCGCTTCTCAGGAGGATGTGGGGCAAGGTCCCACAGAGGGAAGCCGGCCGCATTTGGTTAGACTGGAAGCTGACCCCAATATAGTTGGGAAAAGGCTAGTCAGATCATTACCAGAGAGTCATAAATTCATAGAAATGAAAGCAAAATTCAGATAAAAACTCATGAACATCCTAAAAGTAAATAAATTCTTATAAAAATCTACTATTTTGTCTGTACACAAACCTTGAATTCGATAATTACGTCATGAGAATTTTGCAAATGCATGTAATACTTTTATGTCAAAAGACGACGCGGAAGTTAAGCGCTAAATCGCACTTTTTATAAAAGGAAAAGTCCTATTGTCTGTAATATTCGTCTATTGCTATGTATGCGCTAATTACTGAACTAATAAAATATTCAAATAGCTTAAAAACAATTGTTTTATAACGTCTAAAGAATTAGTTTTTAGCGCCTAAAGGTAGGTTTTGATTACTTACGACAATCACTACCGCGCATGGGCCTCTGACTTGGATTCACATGCCGTCGAGAAATGTCTCCAAGCATGCTGGCTTCTTCACAACGTTTTCTTTCACCGTTTTTAAGCAAGTGGCAATTATACAATACGCACATGACTCCAAAAAGTCAGAGGTGCGTGCCTTGGGTTCCAACTCAAGTCGAGACCTATGACTTGGCAGTCCGTCGGTCACACCACTTTTTTTTTTTTTTTTTTTTTTATGTAGGACCACTCGCAATTAAAGCTCCGAGAGCTTTGTTTATGCTTAACCGGACTATTCCTGTGGGTGGCCAAAATTAAGGCCCCCAGCCAGGGCTTACAAACTACTAGAGAGAATATCAACCGAACACTAAGGGCACCCCCTGTGGGGTTAGAACCTCGGCTTAGTGCGTCGATATGAGAATATAACAAGGGTCGGGCTGGGTAGATTAATTAGGGACTGTTTTATAGCTAGTGGCTCAGCACGCGGGCTGGCTCGTTGAACAAGGGTCGGGGTTGATTTTACATGAATTCGCGGGGGCCTCGGCGGCGGGGCCGGGTGCGCGTCGGTATGTATCTGTAGTTACGACACTGGGCCCTAATCTACACATTATGGGGTAAGTTCCTAAGAGCTTGGGTAATGTCCGGGTATGACGCGTATACCCGGGCAAGTGAACTGTAATCGCCTTTGCAGGCTATAATGTCCCTAGACATTTGAATCCCTCGGGGGCTATGGAAGACCCCGAAGGTGCTCGTGATGACCCAGAAGGGGTCATAAGGATCAAACGCCGGTCTCGGCGGAAGAGGTCGGGTCGTGGGGCGAAGAGGGGGGGCCACGGCTGGGGTGGGTGCTCCAGGAGGAGCTCCAGCGGTGGGAGGGGACGGTCACACCACTAGGCTATCAGTGCTATATATATCGCTGATGTATAGGTACATCGAGTTTCTGTATCTGACTCTGAACCCAAATGCGACATTTATTGGGACATCACGTCGCGTCGTGCTTTACGCTACGAGCCGCAGTCTCCTAGCGTGAACGGAACACAAATAAATGTCAGACATTTATGTCGCAATTAAATTTCACTTTATAGAAAGAGAACCTTAGGATATCAGCATTGCCCAGTCCTGGTACTGGGTTGCGGAGGTCAGATGGCAGTCGCTCCATATAAAACACTGGTATTCAGCCGCATCTGGTTAGACTGGAAGCTGACCGCAACATAGTTGGGAAAAGGCTAGGGAAAACGAACTTAAAGAAAGAGAACACCTCTTTTCGTGCCTTTAACATGTGCGGGTGCTTCTTGGGTTAGTAAGTACCTTTTCCTCCTAGCCTTTTCCCAATTAGGTTGGGGTCAGCTTCCAGTCTAACCAGATGCGGCTGAATACCAGTATTTTACACGGAGCGACTGCCATCAGACCTCCGCAACCCAGTAACTGGGCAATACCGATATCATAAGGTTAAACCGATTGTCAAACTTTCGGGCTTCTGACTACCCGTAACGACTGTCATAGGTATTCGTATGACACCATCTACGGACTTACCGCGGCAAGCGCAGCTTACCTCGCATATCGATTGATCGGCGCGGTTGTTAGTAAGTACCTACAGCTTCGTTTTCATTCAAAGCCAGGTCAGTAGGCTAGACATTTCTTTATGATTAGTAAGGCAGTATTTGCAAAGGAAGATACCGATTCCCACGTGCACAATGTTTTTGTAACAACCAGTTTAACATTAATTCAATAACAAGCATTGTTAGCGGTGTGTTACATAATTTATTGTACGAAGAAAGTGTATAACATCATGTGCATTACCTACACATTTACCAGAGAGTAAGACAGGGGCACTGTTGGACATCCACTTTGAATCCAGATATTCACTTCCAAATTCTAATTTTCCAACTGTGTGGCGGTTTTGAGCTTTTTTTGTGACCTAGGTACGCAAATGTCCGGCTGATTGGTAGCGTCGTGCGGCAGTCGGGTTGTTGAGCTCCCTAAAATAAGGTTAGAGCTACGCGATGACTGATGCATGCGTGCCGTCAGTAAGGACAGGTCAATTCATACTTTCTATGGCACTTTCCTAAAAAGGCCATTCCAGACGTTGCCCTACATTGTTACACTCACATCGTTTTATACCACAATGTCTGGACTTGAAAAGAGACCTTGATCTGAGTTTGTTTCGGCTTTTCTTCTCAGAGCTAGTCAGACAGGAAATGCCGGCGCCATCTAGTCTTAAAAAAAACATTACATTGACTTGTAAAAGTGTCTGTAACAGATTTATTTACAGAATTAAAAATAATTTATCATTTAAAGCAGTTATAGCCAGCTGAACGCTTTCATTCCATGTAAGGGTCTGAGATCAATGCCAACCCGCACCTCTGACTTTACAAAATGAAATACAGATCAGAGTTTAATTATCACTTGCTTAGTGAAGGACAACATTATGAGGAAACCTGCACACTTAAGAACCCGTTCACAGAGCGGATCCGTCGGTACTGGAAGTATTGTTGACATCTGTACCGACGGATCAGTTAAACAAATGGCAGCTGCGTCGTATCTGGCAGGCAGGATACGATAAAAATAACGGATCGTGTGTGAAGGCACCCATACATCTTCATACACGGATCCGTTTTTTATACTGTTCCGGCGTCCAGTTTTTGATGACAAAACGGAATGTGTAAAAATCTGGTTTTTTACTGGATTCGGAATACTGTCGTGTATATGAACTCACTCGTACAACTACAGGCGCCATCATCAAAATAAAAACGGATCCTGTAAACAGTTTCTATGTGAACTAGCTGTAAGAGTGCCCCAAAAAGTTCTCGATAGTGTGTTAAGCCCGACAATCTACATCAGGCCAACGTGGTAAAACAAGGTCTAAACCCTTTCATTCTGAGAAGCAGCGCTGCCAATCGCGGAGAAAATCCTCGATTTGCGGGGAATTGGGGGTGAACGCGGGGAATGAGAGAAATCGGGGAATTTCGGGGAATTGAGACCAATTTAAATTTTTTAGGGTTTTGTGTTTGTAAATGCACTCAAGATACAGGAGAAATCGAAAGAGCAAGGGAAGCGTCTAAAAATAAAAGGTCGTCCAACTATCGCTTGGGAATTAATCAAAAAGAAGCGGGGAATTGACAACGCTAACGTGGGGAATCGAGAAATTTTTATTGGCAGCACTGCTGAGAAGAGGCACGTGCCCAGCAATGGGACAGTAACAGAGTGGTTCTGCTATTCACGCCCCTCTAGATAAGGTGTCTCACAAACACCGCCTCACACCTTTCACTTTATTATCAAAACAAATATAACAAAAGTTATGCATTGATTTCACCATATAACACGAATCGTACACTCACATTGATCTACGTTACAATAAGAAATCGCAGCGGGCTTGGTTTTACCTACAAACAGATAATGACAATGAAAGTCAAGTCACTTATACATAACGTTATTATAAGCTATAATAACAGATGCCTAGGATACCGTGACGTCATAGCGTATGTTTATATTCTGAAAAGGGTCGGTAAGACCTTGGATTCGTACATACATAACATCACGCCTTACATTCTCCGAAGAGTTAGGCAGAAGTGTATTGTTACACCCTCATTTCGCCAGTTATGTTTAAGTCCCGTGTAATAGGGGGCGAGTCTATTGCCATTAATCGGCCACAAATCTAAACTCCAGGCTGCTACTGAGAAATTCCTAATGGAAAAGCCCAATAACACTTTACCCGACCTGGGGATCGAACCCAGGACCCCATGCCACAAAACAGATAGGTACAGTAGTCAATCTACATACAAGTACGCTCGAGCAACGCACACATAGACACTGCTCACGGGCAAGATATCGCGGATTGTTTGGGACTAAAGTGCGAGTTTCTGCCTACCTCCATGGGAAAAGGGCGTGATTTTATGTATGTATGTGTGGCGAACCTCCTTAAATGTTTTATTTGTGGTCGCCTTTAGTTTTTAGTTTTTCAGTAATGACAGCTGTCTAGTTGGAATTATAGATTTTCACAAAAGGACTCGGTGTTATAGATAGTTTCATAAGAGATTTATTTACCTCGGTATCGGTTCGCCTTTTATGTTTAATTTATATATTGTGCTGTAACCTATGACGTACCTAATACAGAATACTTCGATCCCCTGACTTTAATTGATAATTAACTTGGGCGCAATCTTAGCGCCTTAAATGAAAGTCGTAAAAAATCGGAATCACGAAATTTGCCGAGGCGCATGTCTTTATTATTGTAGACATTTTGTAGCCTCTAAAAACAATGTTTCATTTTGAATAGACTGTAGGTTGACTTTACTAAGGGCCGGTTGTTTGAAACGATCAGTAAAACTATGTTACGTTAGTCAAATATTAACTATTACGTACGATGCTTAACGTCCGTCAAACGCAGAGCGTTGTATGTCTTTTGACGTATGTCAAGAACGACAAAGCGAAACAACGCTTAATGCCATTTTAAACTGTTACCCGTTAGTAACAGGTGGAGCGACGATATACGTGGGGTAGCTGGCAGCGACTGGAGAAGGAGAGCCGAAGATCGGGCTCAGTGGTGTGCTTTGGGAGAGGCCTATGTCCAGCAGTGGACTGATGTAGGTTGATGATGATGATGATTTATTTATTTTTATTTTTTATTTATTTATAGTTAATTAAAACGGTACAACACCAATTACATTAATTAACATAGAGACAAAAATTACGTTTACAATAATATAATATAATTTAAAACTAACATGGAACAGTGGACTCCCTTGCATACTTTTTCTCACAGAACACCAGACATATACGTATAATTTTAATCCATTCATCCGCAAACACATCACATTCAGGGTTGGCAGCTAGAATGGCATTCTGCACCTTTAGAGTACGACAGACTGGGGATTCGGCTCTGGCTACAGTTTTGGCTGAAAGTTGCGCAAACAGATTGTGCCGGCGGCTCTGACGGTGTCCGATGTATTTATCGGCCACAAATAGTCGGCAGAGAAGACTATGGAGCTCTGGGCAGTCCATGTGATGTGATGACCCGTTAGTAATGTAGTCGTGAAACAATCGGCTCTAAGTTATAGGTGGATTTGAGATAACGTAATTATTGTCATCAATATATAATTATCACTTGCTTAAAAACGTATTATTATATTGTTATAACTAGATTAATGACTGTTGCACTTTAGTCTGATAAGATATAAACACTTCAAAACATTATCATCGATCATAAATTTAAGAGGAAACGCGGGCTGCAAAATATTAATAACTTTAATAGGTTTTTGCGATCTACACTGGCCTGCAAAAATAAGTATCACACTTTTAAAATTGCAACAACTTTTTAAGTACACAAGATATATTTTCGAAACAAAAAGGACTCAAAAATGAGTTTAACTTTGTTACTATAGTTTCAAAGAAAGCTGATAAAAATTGCTATAAAACGTTTTTTATTTTAAATCTCTAACTTCTATAGTTTAGAAAAAAATTAAATTTTAAAGTGTGATACTTATTTTTGCAGGCCAGTGTATTTTCGTCTCATCCCTCCCGCAAACCTTCCCAGTTGAGCGCGAAAGAGACACCTGCATCTCGGACTGATTTCTCCTGTGCAATATTAGCGAAATCGTGCTTTAGTATTTCCGTTTCCATCTTCAAATCTGGACCGATTTTAATATTTTTTTCTGTAATAATTTAAGAAAGACTTTGGTTATGTCTGTGTGTTTTTCTTTTATTTTTTATGTGCGTCAAATTTGTTTGCCAGATGTTTGAAAACGGTGGTAAAACCGGTCGATTTTTGTAACATTTAAACATTTCAAGTTCTTTTAATAATTAATTTATTGACAAAAACAAAACATAGGGACATAGTGGTGGTAGATATATATCATATGGTAAAAAATATTTGCTCTAGTGACATTATCAAAGACCCATTATTAGTTTGTCATGACCTACGGTAGTGAACTATCTTTTTCATCTCCGAACAACGAATAAGCGTTTAGAAACAAACAACGCTCATAATTTAAAATTCAATTCGTATCTCAAAAGTTGAACTATTGTAATTATATAAAACCTAGGTTTTGTAGTAAATACCTGCCAGTACAGAAACGCAGTTACGTCAATGAAGATCTAAATAAATATTTTATGTTATTTAATCCGCAGTCGTTGTTCCAACCTAGTGCGCGTGCGACGTTTTCAAATTAGAGTAATAATAACATTTGAATTCTAAATAATTATTTTGTGTAATTTATCGGTTCTTGTTAATTATGCGGGGTTTTATTTGTAAATAAATTATATTTATTAAAAAATAAACTGTGATAAATTTCCACCAGTGAAGTACCTACATAATATAAAAAATGATGTTGACGTTTTGTTAAGAATAAAGTAAAATAGGGGTAAGTTTTTGTTTAATTAACTTATTTAATTAGGTGTCTCTAGTATTAGAAGGAAGTAAAGGGTTATTTTTTCTCAAATCATAATTATTATTGGTCTAGGATTGGATTTGGCAACAAGTGATGAGGGAATTTCATTAATCTTAGTGAAAACCTGGCGAACTATTTGACTTATTAGTATACAATATGTAACATAATTAACTCACATCCTGAAAGTAGTTTGTTCAGAATCGATTTCTATCATTTTTAACATAGGTAATTTTTTATCCCAAAAATAATTAAAACTACGGAAATTAGTCACATTACCCATGTACAGTCAAAACAAACTGAAATGGACCGTAAATCAAGGCAAAAAGACTTTTAAAAGTGCATTTTTATTTGTATTAATACCAATTCCGTCATTCAATATAAAATAAAGAAAAGTAAACCTTATTTCAAGAACGTTAATTTAGTAAATAACAATGCATATACATGTTAAACTAAAATTTCAGTGTATGTATTATGATTAGGCTTAGGCTTAAGCAATCGAAGCACGACACGTTTGGTGCAGTGGCTAAGCGATCGGCTTCTGCGCTGCGGGTCGTGGGTTCGATTCCCGCACGGAACAAATATTTGTATGGCCTACAGATAGTTGTTCCGGGTCTGGGTGTTTGTGCATGTGAAGATTTGTGTCTGTAAACGCACTACGATACAGGAGAAATCCTAGTGTGGGGCAACGTGTTTAAAAAAAAAAAAAAACACCAGATATAATGAAATATAACGCCCAAAAAATCGTAAGTAGGTACTTACCAGAATTTAATCCCCATTTTAATATGAAATTATCACCAATAAACGTAAAGTCTGCTAACCTAAAAAAGGCAAGTATCTTCAGAATAATCGCTGAGCTACCCAAAAAGGCCACGCATGCACCTAATATGTACCTACTCGCATTTTATTTAATTATTTCATCCAAATATGTTACACAATTTTATCCTAATAAAGTAAATTAATATACAAAAATCATTGTTTACCCAAAAAATATAAATGGATGAATCTATGCATGGTCGAGGGTGGGCTTGGTCGACGGAGACCCGCTTTGCGGGGCTCCTACTTCTGGATGGTTTATAAAAAAAAAACCACGAAGGGGATGGCGGGGTCACCTGTCTGAGTCGGGGTGCCCTAAAGTCCAGATTACATCCAGTTTCTCGCAGTAGTGATATATTTGGGTAGTAATGACACAAAACTTTGCTAGTTAACATTTGGTGCACGCGTGGCCTTTTTGGGTTATGAAAAGTTTTTGTAGTGCAGACATGACTTAAATAGCCCAAAAGATTTTGGTACAGGTTTCATTTATTTGTACATATTATTTTTTTTTTGGATGAGGCTGTTTAGGGTAACGATTGTTTTTTTGGTGGTCATTCGATTTCATCCCTTATGATTATAACATAATATTCGAATTGGGGTGTTTGAGAGTGTGCGTTAATTACGTTACATGTTGTATATACACATTTACAATGAACATTTTGTTTTCTCGTTTATTTATTTTATTTTTATTGAACGCAGTAAATATACATCTATTATTTTATTAAAGTTCTCAATATTTTATTAATACATTCCAGCTTAGCTAACCTTATACAAGGTTAGTCGTAAAGGGGGTACTAAGCCGCGGGCCACTTAATGTATCACTGATAATTGTTTTAGAGAAAGGGTTAATATTTCAAAATTGTTCATCCCTGCTTTAGTTAGGAATTCAGAACAAAGAGCAAACTAAATGTGTAAACAAAGCAGAACATAGCTGAGGATAGATAGAATTTAGCGTATTTTTTATGAAATCTTGGAACATCTAAATATTACTCATAAAGTAATGACTTTTGTGGAAAGTTATAAAATAAAACTTATCCATTATTATGGGTACTTTAACAACCTTTCGGCTTAGTACCTCCTTTCTGACTAACCTTGTATAGTTAGATAAAATATTCGCAGAAAATACTGGTCTAGCCCAAACTAGTTGTCAGATATTTTTAAATACAGAATTAAATATTTTTACAGGTTTTTTAAGTAATTTACATACTTTAATTCCATCACAAAGGCTTTTTATATAATTCATAGAGACAGGTTTTTCTTCAAACTACTCTTGTGAAATGTTAATTAATTCTTATTATAATTTACTAGCTGACTCGCGCAGCTTCGTCTGCGTTTTTCCCGTTTTTGCAACATTTTTCATTTATGGTATCTACGGCGCACCTACCTACCCTACCTGCCTACCCTACCTATCTACCCTACCTATCTACCCTGCCTGCCTATCCTACCTGCCTACCCTACCTGCCTACTCTACCTACCTTACCTACCCTACCTGCCTACCCTACCTACCTACCTACCCTATCCACCTACCCTACCTACCTACCCTACCTGCCTATCCTACCTGCCTACTCTACCTGCCTACCCTACCTACCTGCCTACCCTACCTACCTACCTACCCTACCCACCTACCCTACCTACCTACCCTACCTGCCTACCTACCTACCCCACCTGCCTATCCTACCTGCCTACTCTACCTGCCTACCCTACCTACCTACCTACCCTACCCACATACCCAACCTACCTACCTACCCTACCTACCTACTCTACCTACACCTACCTACCTACCTACCCTAATAAATTATAGCCTATATGTTGCCGAGGACTAATAGCTATATAACAAAAAAGTTTCATCATAATCCGTATAGTAGTTTTTGTGTTAAAGCCGGACAACAGACAGACAGACAAAAACTTAAAATGTTTTTTTTTGTTTGTGTTACTTGTATGAAGACCCCTAAGGGTATTTTTTATAGTTTTTATTCAATGTACAGAATTGAACTCTTCTACAGTTTTATTATATGTACCCATAGATTTTCCCGTTTTTGCAACATATTGCATTTCTGCTGCGCTCCTATTAGTCGTAGCGTGATTTTATATAGCCTATAGCCTTCCTCGATAAATGGACTATCCAACACAAAAATATTTTTTCATTTCCAATCAGTAGTTCTTGAGATTAGCGCGTTCAAACAATATTTTCCCGTTTTTGCAACATATTGCATTTCTGCTGCGCTCCTATTAGTCATAGCGTGATGTTATATAGCCTATAACCTTCCTCGATAAATGGACTATCCAATACAAAAATATTTTTTTCTATTCCAGCAAGTAGTTCCTGAGATTAGCGCGTTCAAACAAACAAACAAACAAACAATCAAACAAACAAACAAACGCTTCAGCTTTATATATTAGTATAGATTTATATCTAGTTAATTTATGTTATTTATTTGTAATACATAATAGGTTTTAAATTAATGGACAATATTATGTTAAAAATTCACATATAAATATTTAAACAAAATACTAAAAAAGAATCTGATATCTATAGACACATATAATAAAATCGTAACGAAGTAAAAATTGTACATTTAATATTTTTGGAAAACATGATTGATACGTACAGGCCCAGATTGACCATAGGGCAAATCGGGCAAAAGTTCGATGGGCCGGATGCCTGATGGGCCTGTGGCCTGATGGGCCGGTCACACGGTCGGCGAAATCGACAGAGTGAGGGGAATGTCAAAAAAAAAGGTCGTGAAATTCCGTGGCTGGCGTGAACACATTAACATGTTAACTTCTATGTTTTTTTTTTATTGACTTATTACATCCTACGCATTAGGAATTTATATGAAAAAAATTGACAGTTCTAAATGCATAATTTTTGGAGCAATCGATTTTGGTAATATATTGACATCTCGCATTTTGACATGTCTAACTTAACAAAACCTCATGTCAAATTAACGATTCACATGTTTTTGTGATCGAACTTTGATATTTTGTTATAACAACCTATACTCAGTACTCAAAATAATATTCGTTATTTGATATCTCAACTTATACAATTAAAAGATTTCTTTATGTACTAATTTTAAATTGACAAATTGAATTGCCAGCTGAGGTCTTTTTGATTAAATCGTGACAAATTGAGATTCAAGTTATGGCCAACAGAAGTATTTCTGTGTATCAACGAGTAACAAGTTATCAACTCGGTGAATAAGTTAATAACTCGTTGGTGAACGACTTGACAAGTCTATTATTATGCAATCTATGGGGAATTTCGTTTATTTATTGTCATCATTTAAAAGATGGCATACAATAACCTTTAAAACAACTAAAATAACTATGTTAAATTAATTTACCGAGTTACCAGAAGACGTTAAAACTTTAAAATGGGCGCCCTGAAAAATTACAGTTTTAGACATATCAACATATTCACGCCAGCCACGGAATTATCACCCATTGCTTGAAAAAGAAGCCGCAAATTGTTTGTGTTTGTAAATGCACCCAAGATACAGGAGAAAGAGGGGAGCGTCTAAAAAAAAACGTCGTCCGTGTAATAGCTTGGGAATAATTTTTTTTGCCAGCACTGGCCGACCGTCTCTCAATTGCCCGGGCCGATTTCAGGTCCTAGCCCGGCCCTGGATACGTACTGTATACAACGATTTTTGTGTGGTTCTATACATAGAGCTACAGCTCTATTTCTCTAGTAACACAATGTAGATACCCCTGTAAAACACGGTCGAAACCGCGCAGACGCATCTATTAGGTACCTACTTAATTAAATTGAAAAAAGTTGAAAAATGTTTTCAAAAACTAACCATAATATAATAATAAGATAACATCACGCCTGTATTCAGGCGTGATGTTATCTTATTATTATTGAAAAAATAGTAGCCTACCGGCATCGGGAACAGGGTCCAAGCTACCGGTGTTCAGGGCCTCAGAGAGAGGAACCTCCTAGCAATACGTGCCGTGTCCAGAAGTACCGCTTTCTGTATCAGGCCCTTGACCCAGCTGCCCAATGAGAGCCTCATCAGATGTTGGTCGAGGCTAAACGAGATAACATCACGCCTGTATTCCCTGAAGGGTAGGCAGAGGTGTATAGTAACACCTTCATTTAGCCGTTATGTTTAAGTCCCATGTAATAGCGGATGAGCCTATTGCCATCAATCGGGCGCAATTCCAAACTCCGGGCTGCTATTGAGAAATTACACACGAAAAACACAATAACACTTTGCCCGATCTGAGAATCGTACCCACGACCTCACCGACCAGCAGTCGTTGCCACTAGACCAATGAGGCAAAGTAAGCATAGTACCTAGGTATATTATTAGGAATATAGAAATCTCAATTATTTAGACTTCTGTGTTTAAGACTTACTGCCCTTATCCCACACTAGGTGGGGTCGGCACAACATGTATTTCATAAATCCATGTTGTTAGAGGTTTTGGCTTATTTATTTTATGACCGGCCGCCTGCCTAACCCTCCTTGAGAAGACGACTTAAACATGCTTATCAGCATTAACCCGTCAAGTGTCGGGCGCACATACGGGTGTGCGTAAGAAATTCGGGTGCGATGTGTCGGAGGCACACACGGGTGTGCGTAAGGAACGCGCTCCTATGGTAGCGGATTTTGTACGTTTTATTTTACTGTTTACACGAACCGAATTTATAGGAGCGCGTTGCTTATGCACACCCGTGTGTGCGCCCGACACTTGACGGGTTAATAATCGCATGTCACTCATAAAAAATGAGCGATTTGTATGAACATGCGTACCTTTGCTCATCGCTTCTTCGAGGCGTCAGCACATTTACGCAAGTTTACGTTTGCTAAAGAATTTTAAAAAAAGCTTTAAAAGAAAGGTTTTCACAGCTGAAACCATAGAAGGTATTAACATGAATGTACATCGAAGTCCCCTGCTGACCATAGGCCTCCCCCTAAGTTGCGCCATAACCCAAATCTCGGTCCTCATTAACGATAATTTCGTCCACTTATAGCTTCTTCTTTTCATCTCTCGTATAGCTACGAGCCATAAGGACAACTTAATTAATTGTTAAAAAGCAGTGATAGCCTAGTGGTGTGACAGTCGGACTGCCAAGTCATAGGTCTCGAGTTAGAACCTCTGACTTTTCGGATTCATGTGCGTATTGTCATCACCGCTTCACATCAGGCGGGATGGCGGCCAAACGGAGGCCTAGTAATAAATAAAATAAAAATGTTTTGATGAATAAACAATTATTATTATTATAATATGAGAATAGGTCATGCTGTGGTGGAACGACTAGCTAGTCACCAGGTTGGTAGCGGGGCTGACTGCCCAGGGTGCGCCGGTCAGTCTGGCGCCCATGTGCTGGTTTGGTCCCCGGGGTGGTCACGGCATGCCATGTGTTCTGGTGCGCCGGTGATGTGGGGTGCTTCCCGCGCTTCTCAGGAGGTCGTGGGGTGGGGCCCCATAATGGAGAGGTCCACCAGCAATCGGTTACCAAGACCTGCTGGATTTGCGGTCCATGCTTAGGCGAATCTCGCGACCCCGGCCGACGGTCAGAAGGAGGAACACTGTGGGTTTTTAGCCGGTAAGAGTCCGGCAGACCCCCTCGCCTACCCCGGGCGAGGGACATCCATGAGGATTTTCATTTGAAAAAATAATGGGTGCGCCGGTCGTACTTAAGTATCGTCACGCGTGGGGGAGGTTGAAAAGGGGGGATTTGGTTTAAATAAAGTATAAAAAAAACTATTTACGCAGGCATATCCGCATAGCTAGAGTATATAGGGTTATATTTAAAAATAAAAATAATTTATGTAATAAAAATAACATTTGAATTTAGAACCAGTTCTTTGTGCGTGCAAAAACTAGTTTCTTTTCTAATAATTATTAGAAAAGAAACTAGTTTTTGCACGCAAAAAAAAAGTGTCATGATGGACTCATAAATTATAATTTATGAGTCCATCATGACACTTTTTTTTTGTAACGTATTTATTTTTCTATATCCAATATTATTTATGTACATAACATAGCTACGTGTTAGATTTTATAAACAAAAAAACATTTTTACAAAAAATTTAAACCGACTTCAAAAAAGAATAAAATAATTACCATATAAAATTAACAGTTTCAGAAGTCGGTGCTGATCCACGCTGGTTTTTTAATTTATTTATTTTATTTGTCATAATAAACATGATTGTAAAGCCGACAACTTTTTTTGATTTATAACATTCTACGCAATGAGTTTATTGTAAGGACAATAGTTTGGTTGTTATACTAATAAAGGTTCCATACATTCTTTTATTTGTTTGTTTGATTCAAATCTTGTGACACAATTCCCATTTTTTTTTGCGTTGGCAAATCCTCATGGATGTCCCTCGCTCGGGGAAGCGGGTCTGCCAGACTCTTACCGGCTAAAAACCAACAGTGTCCCTCCTTCTGACCTAAGGCCGGAGTCACGGGATTCGCTATTGCATGCACCGCGACCCCGGCAGGTCTCGGTCCACCAGCTTCTTCTGGTGGACCTCTCCTGTGGTGGGGCAATTGCTCCCCTGCCCCACTTCCTTCCGAGAGGCGCGCGCGGAACACGGCGCGCCATCCTCCTTGGGCCTGTTACTGGTCGGGCGACGGATCCCCTAACCCGCCGCCCGCAGGCCACTCACTAGGGTGGCCGGAGATCGTCACGCGCCCTCCAGCGCCCGGTGCGTCTAGCGCGAGAAGGGAAAGAAGAAGTGGCCTCCCTCTCCCTCTCCACTTCCTCCTTGGTTGCCATTACCTCCGCGCAAAAGGAGGCGATGGCTTCCCACGCAGTCTCGCTCTCGACCATGGACAGAACCACGGCCGGAAGTCAAAGTCAAAGTCAAAGTTTTTTATTTCAAATAGACCAGATTTCAGGCACTTTTAAAACGTCACGACTAGGTGCACGGTTCCAAAAGGTAGGTTCTATGGAGAAGAGCCGGCAAGAAACTCCATGAATACTCTTTTTAAAATAGTAGTTCATTACAATTCCATTACAGTAGTGTGAGAAATAGAATGAGAATAATGCAGGTTAATGTAACAAATAAACTCACATAAGAGTAACAAATAGAAAAATATGCCTTCTATGATTGCCATAGCAGTTAAGAGCTGACCAGTCCCGACAGACGGCACCCGTTCACGAGCATGACGTGCACATCCGCATCGGTCAGCTCAACCATATTATAGAAGCGAGAGGTAACCGCCTATCGCCGCGACTAGTTCGCGGCGCTGCGACCCCCAAGCTGGACACGCCTGCAGAGTGTGCAGCGCCGTGTCCTCGGGGCAGCCGCAGTGGTGACAACCGGGCATCTACTCCCGGCCTATATGACACAGGTACTTCCCGAAACAGCCATTTCCCGAGAGTACTTGCGTCAGCCGGAAGCTGAGGGCGCCATGACGCCTCTCCAGCCACTCCTCCATCACGGGTCTTACCGCCGCTATTGCGGCGTGTCCCGTGACACAACTCCCATGAAAAAACATCATTATAATTATTTCAACCTTCAACCCTCAAATCCTGATGCTGCAAGGATATTACTAGGTGAAGAATAAATCGTTTAATATAAAAGTTTTTTTCCTATTTAGTAAGTACCTACTTACCTTATGTCCGACTGATCTGCATAACTATAGGCTGTTGATAATAATGAACTGTTTGAATTAAAAATCGCTGTTGTAAAATACCGTTGATAAAATAACTTGTTGATCTTATGAATTGCTGATGTTGTAAATGGCAGACCGCGGTCCGCATCCGGACCACCGACCCATTTTGTGCGGACCGCGAGAACACAGCAACTTGCACTACAGAGTACGTAATTTAATTAAAATGTATCCCCCGCATTATATTTGTTGAAGTCAATTCGAAAAAAAAACTATAAAATGTTGTGCGGACCGCAATGGTCATTTCATTTATTAAAACGGACCCCGAGCGAACCTAATTGGTGACTCCTGTTGTAAAGTATTGATGTAATAAGCCGTAGACATGTAAGATTCAAAAAAACTCAACACGCTTGGTGGTAGGATCTATACGGTCAGCCTGGCTAGCTACCCACACATTAAAGAGCAAACCAGTTTAGTTCATTTCGTCTTTACAATAGGAATTAACTCTTAATTTACTAAAGTAATGTCAAAGTCAAAGTCAAAGCCATTTATTTGCAATAAATGTGGAACAAAAGATGGTATATAAATAAATTTTTAGTACAATGACACATTTCGCCATAAATTGGCATGCAAATATTAAAATATAAGTTTCACAACAATATAAACTCTACACAAATTAATACAATTAAATGTTTTAATTAAACCATAAAATTAAATAACATACTTTAGATTTAGAGACACACAACATAAAATATAAATTAAACTTGTCACAACACAAAACGCAGTGGGTCCTGCAACAGTTAGATATTAACATAGGTAACGATTTATAACACATTCCTGTAATGATAGGATTGGCAAGAACCTTTTTTAAGAAATTCGGTTATAGAATAAAAACTATGTGAGATGAGCCACTTTTTAAGGACTTTGCAGAACTTTCTGTAAGGAAGATCAACTATAAAATTTGGTATCGAGTTATAAATAAGTGGGGCCATATATACACAACTACGTCTAAGAAGTAACCTACTTAAAACCTCACACAGGCGATGTCTTTATGGTGTAATACAAGTACCTACCGTGGTATGCAGACACATTAAGTCATATGATCTGTGTTTTAGCACACTGTTACCCTTTGTCCTATTTGGCGGACGGTCGCGCGAATCGTGCGATGCGATGGCGCAAATATTCAATCAAATAACTTAAAGTATGATGTAAAAAAAGTGTTTTTACGGTTTTAAATTGAACAATGTGGTCCTACAAAGCTATCGTAAAAGTATCAATTACAAAATATTACTATCATTAAGATATTTGGTTGAACATTTGTAAGACCCCGTGTGGGGACGGGATAGAATATAAAACTTCTTCAACTTTCCTCACCGCACGCTGGGAATAGACGCGTGTTGTAAGATTCAACAAAACCCAGCACGCTTGGTGGTAGGATATATACGGTCCGCTTGGCTAGCTGTAACCCTCACATTAAAGTCCAGCGTCAAGCAGTTTACTGCGTTCCGTCGTGTGTATGTGAGAGCCAGAGGGGTATAGGGGAATCCCTGTATATCTATGTTCCTTGTATTCGTGTGCTCCATCTTAAACCCTGTCTGAGCTTGCCATCAGGTGAGACTAAGGGCAAACGTGAACAAGTCAAGATTAAAAAAAATACGCATCGCATCGTCGCGGACCGCTTGCCAACTAGGACGACGCCTTAGCGTGTGTGGTCGGTTCAACGCATATAGAGATGCTAACGCATTTAGTACTGTAGATGTGAACTGATATAACTCTGAACACTCCATTTTGCTGTGAGGTAAGACCGTTATTATTTTCCACGATAACGGTATTTGATTTGGCCTAAGATTATTATGTAGATCTCATGCCATTGTACCATTGTGGCTGTCAGTGTTTCCAATACTCTAAAATGTTATTTAAATAAGGTTAGTGTACACAGTTAGTTTTAGTATTGTTTGAATTTTAGCTTTAAAGTATTTTCGTACAATTCGAACTATCGCCGTCTTCACGCTCGTTGTATGGGTTTACGCTGACTAATTGTGAACTTAGACAATGATCTTGTTTTTGAACCATCACTTTTGCCGAAGTTCATTGTTTTTTAGATAGAAAATGTGCAAAACGTCAATGGCAGCTGCGTTGCATCTGGCAGGCAGAACATAGTAAAAATAACGGATCCAGTATTATTTACTGGATCCGTTCCTTTGAAATTTTATTATAATAAAGCTTCACAATGAATTTAAAACATTATTAAAAAATAACTATTTTATATTTTATATTTTCACTAGAACAAGTCATTTAACTTTATCTCTATCAATTTCTCTTCCTTTATGACTAAGATTTATAATTTATGGATGAATCAATAACTCTCAACATATATTTAGGAATTTTAATACAATTTATAGTACTAATTGAAATAATTGGAAATATTATTCGACCAGGAACCTTAGCAGTTCGTTTAACTGCAAATATAATTGCAGGACATTTATTAATAACTTTATTAAGAGGAACAGGTCCTAGAATAGGATCTTATTTTATTATAATTCTTGTCATTGTTCAAATTTTATTATTTATTTTAGAATCAGCAGTTGCAATTATTCAAGCTTATGTAATTACAATTTTAAGAACACTATATTCTAGAGAAGTAAATTAATGAAAGCAAATTTAAACCACCCATTTCATTTAGTAGATTAGTCCATGACCTTTAACAGGGGCTATTGGAGGTAAAATGATTCTATAATTTCAACATAAACTTATTAATTTTAGGTTATTTAATTGTTATCTTAACAATTTATCAATGATGACGAGATATTTGTCGAGAAGGAACCTTACAATGTGAACACACCATCCTTGTAACAAAAAGACTTCGAGGAATAATTTTATTTATTGTATCTGAAATTTTTCCATCACCAAAATAAAAACGGATCCGCTAAAACGGGTCCTGTAAACAGTTTCTGTGTGAACTAGCTGTAACGTTAGTAAAATCAGCTCTGAAAGGAAAATAAATAGTCCAAGAACGCAATTAATATGATAATACCTTGTCAATACAAACCTATCTGTGAAAAAATAATACAAATTACTGCAAAATTGACTGTGTGCCTACAAATTACCTTATTTCGATGTTTCAGGGTCTAAATAGTTTCAAAATGACGTCGAAAACCGGTACCAAGCAGAATGGGCGAGGAGATAGTGCGAATAATAATGTTTATAACATAACCAGCAATGTAGTTAATGAAGAAAGAGTTTATACATATGGGGAGGCTATCAATTTAGCAGGTGAGTCTTTTTTAGCCACCGTGACATGTGTGTGACAACACTAATGCGCGACAACGATTTTTGTTGTAAGTATAACCACGTGTTGTAATTGACGACACGTTTGGTGCAGTGGCTGAGCGATTGGCTTCTGCGCTACGGGTCGTGGGTTCGATTCCCGCACAGATCAATATTTGTATGGCCTATAAATAGTTATTCCGGGTATACGCGTTTGTGCATGTGATGGTTTGTGTCTGTAAACCCATCCATGATCCAGGAGAAATCCAAGAGTGGGGGAACGTTTATTTAAAAAAAACATGTGAATAAGTATTCATGTTTTCATCATCAGTTTGTCGAACCCTAAGGATGCTAAACGCCCTCCTGACTGCCGACCCTGAATGTGATGTGTTTGCTGATGAATGGAAGAAAACAATGCGTGCTTGTCTGGTGTTCTGTGAGAGACAATATGCGAGGGTGTCCACTGTTAGATGCTAATTTATGTACGTTAGTTTGTGATGTGTTTAATTGATCGCCATAACCATTTACTCAAATAATTATTAATAATTTTATCCACGAATTGTATATCTTTGAATTTAATTTTTGTATTGTATGTTATTTGAATGCTTATTTTATTTTAATATTTATAATTCTATGTTAATTAATGTAATTGGACCTGTGCCGTTTTAATTAACTATAAATAAATAAATAAATAAATAAATAAATCATTTATTTCAATTGCTAAAATTAGTATTAATCGCACTTTGCGTCGCTAAGTGTAGCCTCAACCTTAGACACAAATGCCTTTCCCAAGTTACACCACACTTAATCCTCCATCTTCCACAACCAGTCTATCCCGAGTCACAAATTCACCGCTGCTCATCATCTCAGCCGTTTTTCGTCCCCTGCTGGAGACAGGCCTCCCCCAATCATTACCAGTCTGTCAAGAAAACGCGGAACGGGAGGATAGTTAGATACCCTGATTACTATCGCCCGTAGTCATGGTCTCAGTGGGGGCGTAGTGTAGCGACCCATACTCGCTATCGCAACTGCTTCCGCCGATGACCAGTGAGACCTCGGTATGGAATCACGTCGGGGTCACCAATGTGGAGGAACGAGATATGGTGTTCCACCAATGAAAAGGGCAGTAGCCCGCCAGGCATAAGACCCGCCTGTGGCCTGCGGGCGGCGGGTTTGGGGACTCGCCGCCCGACCAGTAACAGGCCCGAAAAGGCGGCGCGCCGTGTTCCGTGCGCGCTTCTCAGCAGGACGTAGGGCAAGGCCCCACAAAGGAGAGGTCCGCCATGGGTTGGCGGACCGGGACCTGCCGGAGTTGCGGTGCATGCTTTTGTGAATCCCGCGACCCCGGCCTTACGGTCAGGAGAAGGAACACCGTTGGTATTTAGCCGGTAAGGGTCCGGCAGACCCCCTCGCCTCCCCCGGGACATCCATGAGGATTTTCTAACGAGAAAAAAAAAAGGCATAAGACCCGCCTGGTAGGAGGATCCTCCCTTTTCGTTGGAGGAACACGAAACCTCGTTCCTCCACACCACTTTGAACGATTTTGAGTCGTTTCCATCCAACGTCTCCCATCTATTCATGGCATTCCGCCGCTCCGGTGCCTTATTCGTTGTCACTGTCTCCAACATACCACCTTTAACCTCATTCAACCTGGTCTTCTTCCAGGTAATGGCAGATACAGCTTCGGTCTCCTGGCAACGTTGAGCATCTGTACCCTGGCTATGGGAGTGGACATGTTCGGCTTCTCCGTGGTCGTCAACGGGTGTACCTGTGACTTCGGTCTAAATATTAGTCAGACTAGTATATTGTTGTCTATGCCTTTTGTTGGTGAGTTACAACATAGTTTATGGTTTTATCACGTAGATCAGCGCCAAGCTGTTTACTGTGTTCCGTCGTGTGTGAAAGTCAGAGGAGTATAGCGGAATCCCTCTATATCTCTGTTACTTGGATTCCTGTGCTTCATCTTAGACCATGTCTGCGCTTACCATCAGGTGAGACTAGGGCCAAACGAGACCACGTCATTGGTCTTTGAGCTTAACATAATCAGTGTCACAAAGTTTATGTAAGTAGGTATAAACAAAACATAACATCACGCCTTGTATTCCCCGAAGGTTTTGGCAGAGGTGTTTTTGGTACATCCTTGTTTCGTCAGTTATGTTTAAGCCGTGCGTGGGAAGCCGTCGCCTCCTTTTGCGAGGGGGTGATGGCGACCAAGGAGGGAGTGAAGAGCTGTCTGCTCTTCTCCCTTCCCGCGCTAGTCGCATCGAAAACGCGACGCGAAAACCTCCGGCCACCACATAGTGTGTGGCCTGTGAGCGGTGGGTAAAGGGAACCGCCGCCCGACCAGTAACAGGCCCGAGAAGGCGGCGCACTGTCTTCCGTGCGCGCTTCTTAGGAGGATGTGGAGTAAGGCCCGACAGAGAAGAGGTCCGCCAGTGGCTGGTGGACCGGGATCTGCCGGGGTTGCGGTGCATGGTTTTACGAATACCGCGACCCCGGCCGAACTGTCAAGAGGAGGAACACCGTTGGCTTTTAGACGGTAAAAGTCCGGCAGGCACACTCGCTTCGCCCGGGCGATGGACATCCATGGGGATTTTCCAACGATAAAAAAAGAACTCCGGGCTGCTATTGAGAAATTCCTGATGGAAAAATCCAATAACACTTTGCCCGACCTGGGGATCGAACCCAGGACCTCATGCTCAGCAGTCGCGCTTGCAACAACTAGACCAACAAGGCAGTCAGTAAGTAAGTATCTGTTATTAAAATTGAAACATGGATCATACACCTTATGAAATTTATGACAATTTTAATTTTCATTCATCGTATTTGAGTGGAAGAAATAATTCATATTAATCAATAAATTGTACTGTACTATGGCAACGCAACTGTTACCATAACAATCTCGGATAGGTACTTACTATGTTTCATAAACAATAAAATTATGTACTTATCGTCGCTGGGCAGTGAAAACCTCGTAAAGCACAAATTCATTTTTATTTTTAATATTCATTTGTTGGGTAAAAAACGTTGTAATGCATATTTAGAACGAACGTGCACAGCTCTAAGATGAAATAGATTGAATAGATAAATAAAACAGAAGAATCTTACATCTACATTTCAAACTTTTTTTTAATACACAGTTATTATCTCCTCCTGTAAAATTACGTGCATTGCAATTACGAGGTATTCACTGCACAGTGACGTTATTCATAATTGAAATCCTTGTCGTAAATTTTATTAAAATAATTGGTTACAAAATTACGCCTGTATTCCCCGAAGGGTTGGGCAGAGATGTATAATAACACCCTTATTTCGCCGTTATGTTTGCCATCAAACGGGAACAAATCTAAACTCCAGGCAGCTACTGAGGAATTCCACACGGTAAAAGCCAATAGCACTATGTCCGGCCTGGGGATCAAACTCAGGACATCACGATTAGCAGTCGCGCTTGCCACCACTAGTCCAATGAGGTAGTTACGAAAAATATATACGCCAGAAATTTTGATAATTTTATTTACGGTGTTCAGGTAGTTCGAATATTTTTTGATGGTATTAATAAGAGCCCGTAATAGGGGTTCATAGCTAATAACCAACCGCGGGGATCATATGATTTGCGAGATTAAGCTGCACTTGCCGCGGTCAGTCTGTGAATGGGTGACCGTTCGTTACACATCGAGACCCCTACGTGCCTCGGAGAGCATGTTAAACAGTCGGTCCTAGGTGTCATACGAATACCTATGGCAGACGTTATGCGATCTCAGAAGCCCGAAAGTCTGAAAAACGGTCTAACCTTAGGATATCGGTATTTCCCTCTAACTGGGTTGCGAAGGTCTGATGTCAGTCGCTCCGTGTAAAATACTGGTATTCAGCCGCGGCTGGTTAGACTGGAAGCTGACCCCAACTCAATTGGGAAAAGTTAGATTTATTTATGATCGACAAAAAACGAGCTTCATATAAGTTTTTACCAACTACACCACGTCCAGAGTCCAGAGTCCAGATATATTATGAACTATTATCATTATCATTCCAGGGCCAATAGTAATGGCGTACCCATGGGGCTACATATCCGACACCCAGGGTCGGCAGAGAAGTCTTCTCATCGCGATGTGGATTAGCTTCATAGTGTCCACCATCGGCGCCTTCTCCCCCAACTGGATGGTGATGGCATTCCTCAAGTTTATAAGTACTAGTCTGTAAGTACTTCAGTGGTTTTTCTATAAAAAATAATCGTTTCGTCTCTTTCGTTCGTGTCACAAGACTAAAATTATTTTTGTACAACATGTACAGTCAACGACAGGTCGACATGGCAATTTTATAGTCATTTTCAATACACAACTACTAGAAACAACGTGAGCGAGATCGAAATCGATAAACGCAGTCGATGCGGACTTATGCAGCGCTAACGGGGTGTCCTGCTTAAGCGACGAACGCGACGCGACAAACGCGATCAAGACAACGGTATTCCTTACTAGCGGCCTATGTAACGAGACGCGACGTAACGTGTATTTGTTCCACGTCGTGTCGCGTCGCGTCGCGCCGTGACGCGTTTGTTGCTTACGTAGGACACCCCGTCAGACTAAGACGGCGCGGGCGCTGTGCGGGTGTGCGGGGCGTCCCCCCTGACACGACTCACTTCATACCCGATTGCCATGTCAAGCTGTCGTAGACTGTAGGTTAGATTACATGAAATAATGCTGACTGCTTAACTGTTATTATTTTATTCTATATAACTGATTTCTTGAACTGTTGCTGAAGTATAACGATAGGCGTTCCGTAAAATTCTGAAAAGACCTACAACATCAATTAATGGAATTGTCCCGCAGAATTGAATACCTAGCTAGTTTTAATAAAATAGTCGGAAAACTAGGATAAAGTAAAGATAAGGCAAATAAAAAAAGTTCAGCAAGACTGTATCCACAGATATACATAGAGTATATAATGCAAATTGACCTACATGTTACGCTGCTTAGTCAGTTCCTTCTCGACCGTTTCCGTTTCAGCAAGGATACGTGTGCACGTTCTTCTACTGCAAAGACACGCGCGAGCCGAGCCTAATGTTGACTTTCCAGCCCTAAATTGCCAACTACTTAATTGTTTTTTTTGTTATATGTACCGTATTTAATATACTTTCATATGCATTTAGCAAAATGCTGTTATTTTGTCATTACAAACAGACACTTCAATTTTATTTATTTGTATGTATAGAAAACTGATTGTCGATTGTTGTCGTTTGTGATTTGACAAAAATGTTGTTAGTAGAAGTGGTTAGGGAACCCATACTTACTAAAACGTGCCAATTATAGATGTAGCTGCGCACAGTCAGCGTCCTACACGCTTATGGGGGAGTCCTGTGCAGAATCAGTAAGAGACTCCTACATGTTGATCATGACGAGTGTGTTGGACTTCAGCTTAGCGGCTTATGTTGGTAAGTCTTCTACTTCGTCACAATTCAATTTGTTCAGTGTACTATTATTCTTAGGTCTACCTTGTTACAACAAAATAGTCTTCTTCTTTTGGTCGTGTGGTTATTGACTAACCTGGTATCAGAGTTTATGCCGCCCATGGGCCTCTGACTTGGCTTCACATGCCGTCGAGAATTAGGTATCTCTCAGGCATGCCAGTTTCCTTTACCGTTTTTAAACAAGTGATAACTATACAATTCGCACATGAATCCGAAAAGTCAGAGGTGTGTGCCTTGGGTTCGAACTCGAGAGCTATGACTTGGCAGTTCGACGGTCTATTAGGCTATCACTGCTATATCGGCGACAAAATAGTCGTGACATGTACTTAATTTACTGCCTTCATAAGCAGAAAAGTGGCAAGGCAGTTGGAGCCAATTTCAAGAAAATGTAGTATTTGTAAAATTTATTCTTGGAAATGATTTTTTCAATGTTCTGCAAACGACCCAATCGTTTGCAGAATATTTCACAATCGCTATCGGATGCAATAAAAAACAAGAAAACGATGAAAGTTACCTACCGCTTGCTGACTAATGAAGCATGAGGGAGTATACGCAAGATTGCTACCAGTGTTTTAAGAGTGGTGTACTGAGTATTGATTTACCTGAATATAATCTAAGCTTTAATTTAATTGGTTAATTTGTTATTGCCATTACACAAGTATAGCATTTTTACGAGAATTACTTTCCTGCCTCGTTGCTCTAGTGGTGGCAAGCCCGACTGCTGATCGTAAGGTCCTGGATTCGACCTCCAGATCAGGCAAAGTATTGATGGGGTTTTCCCTGTGGAATTCCTCTGTAGCCTGGTGTCTAAACACAAATCCAAATTTGTGCCCAGTTGTTGGCAATAGGCTCGCCCCTATTACATGGGACTTAATTATAACGGTGAAATGAGGGTGTTACTATACACCTCTGCCCAATCCTTCGGGGAATACAGGCGTGATGTTAAGTTATGTGGGAATTTCTTTTAGTTGTAGCCTACTTCATCCTCAACCTGGACTTCTCCTACAATATTGGCGTGATGACGTTCCCTCCATGGCGTCTCTTGGCCGTAGTTCTGGCACTCCCCCTGGGCATCGGAGCCGTTTGTACGCACTTCTTCTACGAGAGCCCCAAGTTCCTGGTCAATGTCCAACGGGAAGACGAGGCTCTCGACTGCTTGAGGAAAATCTGGAAAAGAAACAACGGGAAAGGTGATAAATACCCAGTGAGAATGAAGTTCCATCTTTTATACTCGTGATTTTTTGCAATTAACAAATAAATAGGGCGTGTGCTAATCCATATTCGCTTATCTCTTCACGCTAGTCAACGTTCGCCACACACCTTAAAACTTACCATAACCTTCGATTTCAAGGTGTAAATAAAATAAGTAATCAAAATCATTCTTCTTCTTTGACCATGCTACTTGGATATTACCTTGATCAGGACTGTTCAGGCCACAGGCATTTACGGACTAGTACAAATTACGACATGAACTTACCAGTTAGATAAACGGCTTACCGGCCGTAGTCTATACGGCAGCTTATCAGTCTTCATTTAAAGAAAAAAGAAAAAAATAAACTACTAATCATTAAAAATCGCAGGCCATGGTTTGGACAGCTCTTGGATCTAGATACATCCAACGGACACTAAAGAAATCTTGTAAATTGCACGGCATGCTTCAACTTCCTAATATCAACCACTGGGCAGTAGCCCGCCAGGAATAAGACCCGTTGGAGGAAAACCATACCTCGTTAACAACATCCGCGATCAAAATGGCTTCAATAAACTAAACAGAGTTGATCAAAATTTAACAAATTGTATACGGGTTAATGAAGATGCCTTAGTAGGCACCATACGCAGCTGAGCAAGATCGCAATTTATGCACATAAGTGGGTCTAAAACCATCCAGTTTTTTGCGAATTGCTGCTGATTGATGTGATTAGGTCCTAAAAATACTTGCATTCTTCCAGGTCAAGAAAATAATCCTGAACGAGGAAGGCAATGAGCGTCGCAAGGACGCCTCCCTGCTGCAGTCCCTATGGGAGCAGATCGTGCCATTGTTCAAGCCTCCGCTACTTTGGAGCAGCATAATGCTGTACTTCTTCACTGCTGTTATATTTAGCACGTGAGTAAATAATTCATAACATAACATCACACCTGTATTCCCCGAGGGGTTGTTCAGAGGTGTACTTATAGTAACACCCTCATTTCGCCGTTATGTTAGTCCCAAGTAATAAGGGGCGAGCCTATTCCCATTAACCAGGCACAGCAAACCCGGGCTGCTACTGAGAAATTCCACACGGAAAAATCCAATAACACTTTGCCCGACCTGGGGATCAAACCTTGAACGTCATGATCAGCAGTAGCGCTTGCCACCACTAGACTAACGCGGCAGTTAATTAAATTATATTATTTATCGTTTTGCCTAGCCTTAGTTTCTGATAGACAGGTTGTTAGACTTTCGGGCTTCTGACTACCCGTAATGAATGTCCTAAGAAGTCGTATGACACTGACGACTTAACTTGCCTTCCGAGGCACAGAAGGACCTTAATGTCTAACACAACAGACAGATCAGGTTTACCGTTAAGGAAGCTGGATGTTTCGTCCTTCCCCCTAATAACCTTTCTTCATCATCACCAACCAACCTTCGTATACCAATATTCATTTTCTCTTTTCCTTCATTTGTTGCAGAAACAACAGCTTCTTCATCTGGTTCCCGTACCTGGCGGAGAAGTTCTCCGCCGGCTTCAACTCAATGACAGCTGATGATGAGACGGGACTGTGCAATATGATCGTCAGCAACAATAATGTAACATCAGAACACGTAAGGGTCCTTGTACTTTCATATTTTCTAAGACAAGTTGACTCTAATGGGTTTCATACATTAGGACCAGAATTTGATACCGTTCTAAATCGTGTTAGTGCAGATCTCCAATCAAGGTTTAATGTGTGACCTATATTAACCACAGTTGGTTTAGCAACGGCATATAACTAATAAACCTTTCGAGTTCGGGCTTCTCTTGCTTAGCTAACACCCCGTTCACACAGCGGATCCATTATAACGGATCCGTCGGTACTGGATGTGTTGCTCACATCTGTACTGACGGATCAGTTACACAAATCGCAGCTGCGTCGCATCCGGCAGGCAGGATACGATAAAAATAACGGTTCCAGTATTTTTTACTGAATTTGGAATACTGTCGTGTATGTGAACTCGCTCATACAACTACAGGCGCCATCACCAAAATAAAAACTGATCCACAAAAATGGGTCCTGTAAACTGTTTCTGTGTGAACTAATTGTGAGTATTTTTTAGGTGGCTTCATAAAAGCTTGTGTTAAAAGAAAGATCTTTTAATAACAAAATATTCTTCCCAGATCGAATGCAAATCTACAATGGAGATCAGTTTAGTGTGGTTCAGCTTAGCCCAAGGCGTCACCTTCGTGATCATCATGCTAGTCATCACCAAGTTGGCGTACAGGAAGAAGGCTCTAATGATCGTCATCATGACGTTCTCCGGGCTCTCCTCAGTGGGTGCTGCCCTCATCAGGGACAATCTGACCAGCTTCATCATGTTTTTCGGATTGTTGACGAATGAATTGTGTATAGGCATCATTTATACATACTTTGTTGATTTGTATCCAACGTCTTATCGGTAAGTTAATAGAACCTCAACTTTACTTTTTTCTTCTCAAGATTTTTTATTAGTTTTCGTTATCTGTTTTTTGCATGACCAAAGTTAAAGAAAAGGTTTTAACTGCATTACCATTATCACCCCGTGTGGGGACGGGTTAGAATATAAAAATTCCACACCACACGCTGGGAATTGACGCGTGTTATAAGATTCAACAAAACCCAGCACGCGACGTGTTAGGATCTATACGGTCCGCCCGGCTAGCTACCATCCTCTCGTTAAAGTCAAGCAGTTTACTGTATTCAGTCGTATGTATGTGAGAGCCAGAGGGGTATAGAGGACGCCCTCTTTATCTCTGTTCCTTGGATAAATGTGCTCCATCTTAGACCCTGTCTGCACTTACCATCAGGTGAGACTAAGGTAAAAAAAAACATAACTGTTTCATTCTTTTCTTCACCTTATCTATTAACAGTTTTGCGTTACTAGAACGTTTTGTTCAACTGATTCCTTCGTCCGTGATAATTATGCGGTAATGATTTTTTTAGGGGAGCTCGTGGCTAAATTACAACCGCGCTGATCGTACCATTTGCGAGGTTAAGCTGCGCTTGCCGCGGTCAGTCCGTGGATGGGTGACCATTTGTTACACATCGAGACCCCTCCGTGCCTGGGAGAGCACGTTAAGCCGTCGGTCCCGGGTGTCATACGAATACCTATGACAGTTGTTACGGGTAGTCAGAAGCCCGAATGTCTGACAAACGGTCTAACCTTAGAGTATCGGTATTTCCCTGTAACTGGGTTGCGGAGGTCTGATGGCAGTCGCTCCGTGTAAAATACTGGTATTCACTCGCATCTGGTTAGACTGGAAGCTGACCCCAACATATTTGGGAAAGGGCTATGCAGATATATAGTTAGGGGTTATAAACAGACAAGAGGACGCTGTATGTAATCCCTTTGGTGTCTTTTCCGGCACTGATAGGTGGAGAAAAGGTTATCTACTCTATAAGGGTACTAACAGCAGTTGTAGCCTAGTGGTGTGACCGTCGGACTGCCAAGTCATAGGTCTCGAGTTGGAACCCAAGGCACGCACCTCTGACTTTTCGGAATCATGTGCGTATTGTATAATTATCAGGAAAACATCGTGAGGAAAACGGCATGCCTGAGAGATATTTCTCGACGGCATGTGAAGTCCAGTTAGAGGCCCATGGGCGGCATAAACCTGACACCAGGTTAGTCACTAACCACACGAAAAGAAGAAGAAGAGGGTATTACATCGTCCTTATTGTTTTACTAGGGGTATGGCAGCGTGTATAGGTGTGATGGTAGCCCGGGCAAGCGCCCTAGGAGGCGTCAACCTGTTGGGTGCCTTCATCATGTCACACTGCTCCTCAATGTTCTACGCCTGCGGGGGCATGATGTTAGGTGAGTAGTTCCATTTTGTTTTACAGCTAACAGTATCGTGATCGCAAGTTCGATTCCCAGGTCGAGTAAAATGAGTTTTCCTGTTGAGAAATTCTGCAAAACAATGCGAGATTTATGTGCCCTTTAAGAGGCAATAGGCTCGCTTCTGGTATGAAATGATAGCACGCCAATCTTCGCGGCGTCGGTGAAATTGTAATGAGTGTATAGAGTCTGGCCACAGGCTCTACGGCATGGCAAAGGATTTTTTAAGCTCAAACCATTTTAAACCTTATTATAATGCCGTTTAGGACTCGTATTTTCCGCACCAAGGCATGCATTGACATGCCACGCTACGATGAAGCATGCCGCGGTATGCTAACCAAATATGAGTGCTCATGGTATTAGCATAAGGATTAAAATTATTTGAGCTTAAAATAATATCCTCCTTGCTTACCCTATCGGTGAAAACTGGCGCAAATTTGCGCCAGTTCTCATTACGTTTTTCTTATCCATTGTCACTTGACAAGGAGTTTTCTTAAGAGGTTCCTTGCTACTACAGGCGCGCGTTGGCTCTATATGGCACCCTTCACAAGGTAGTGCAAGCACCCAGTACTGTGGAGGCCATCCAGCGCCAACGTGCGTCCTTTACGGCCATCACCCACGGTGTCGCTCCTTTAAAACCCACAATACCTACCCACATCATACACAACAGTAATTATAATGAGTATTTATTAGATATACCTACACATTGTTCTTACTTTTTTTTTTTTTGCTTATATACATATTATAGTAATATTTTATATATATATATATATATATATTATATATTTATATATGTATTTATAACTTATGTCCTATATTTATAGTTGTTTAGTTATCCATATAGTTAATTATGTCGCAAATATCCATATTTATTTATTTTTTTGTGCCTATCTTTTCAACGCTTTTCTCTTTGACCCAAAGGTTGACTGGTAGAGAATGCCTTGTGGCATTAAGTCCGCCTTATGTACCACCATTGTGCATTGAAGTATTAAATAAATAAATAAACAGTATTTTTATTGTGTTTTTATTTGTTTCAGTTGCCGCAGCATTTTCAAGCCTATTACCTCCCGATATACGGAAAAAACAATAACAAGGATCTATAGAAAAAGGGTATTATTAAGGTTTCCTAAAAATAAACGCATTACCAAACCAATGTTTTTCATTAGAGGTTTTTAAATCTTTAAAATACTAAGAGTGACAGGCGTAGAAAAAGAAATAATATTTCGAACTAAATTCTTCTTCTTTCCGTGTGGTTAGTGACTAACCTGGTGTCAGAGTTTATGCCGCCCATGGACCTCTGACTTGGCTTCACATGCCGCCGAGAAATATCTCTCAGGCATGCCGGTTTCCTCACGGTTTTTAAGCAAGTGATAATTATACAATACGCACATGAATCCGAAAAGTCAGAGGTGCGTGCCTTGGGTTCGAACTCGAGACGAATGACTTGGCAGTCCGACGGTCACACCACTAGGCTATCACTGTTATCTGGACCGATTTGCGTCCCACTAGAAGAAATGGGGCGACCTTGTCTTGACCAAGTTTACTATTAACACCAATATGTCTGCTTATCTCCAGACGATGAAACAGATACTACTTTTTAAACCCTTTATACAGAGTGAATTAATAAACGAAAGATTCCATAAACATATTGGCTGGATGTCGTGATGGATGACATAGAGTCAATCGTTCCATCGATGGTTTTTTGTTTCCGTTTGGCAAACACGACGACACGTTTGGTGTAGTGGCTGAGCGATTGGCTTCTGCGTTATGGGTCGTGGGTTCGATTCCCGCATCGATCAATTATTTATATGGCCTACAACTAGTTGTTCCGGGTCTGGGCATTTGTGTATGTGAAGATTTGTGTCTGTAAACGCACCCATGATACAGGAGAAATCCTTGTGCGGGGCAATTTAAAAAAAAAGAAAAAAATACTAGCCGACGGCCCACCTGTTGGTGAAAATCACACAACAAACATTATTCCGTCATAGTCCACTGTTGGACAGAAGCCATTGGTCAAACACCACTTTAAAAAAATCGTATACATGCGACTCCATGGTGGATCAAAACAAAAAGGGCGTAGTGAATGATATAAGCGGACGCACGCGCATCCCGTAAAATCTCATTGATATGACAGCATAATATAACATCACGCCTATATTCCCTGAAGGGAAGGGCAGAGGTGTATAGTAACACCCTCATTTCGCCGTTATGTTTAAGTCCCATGTAATAGGGGGCGAGCCTATTGCCACTAACCGGGCACAAATCTAGACTCCGGGCTGGTACTGAGAAATTCCTAATGGAAAAACCCAATAACACTTTGCCCGACCTGGGGATCGAACCCATAACCAGATGCTCAGCAATCGCGCTTGCGACTACTAAACCAACAAGGCAATCAAGTGATACAGCTTACTAGATACTTATTTTTACGAAAACAAATAATATTCAGCGTAAGCGCTGGATTCTGATATTTAAAAACTAGGTTATATTTATATTCACGTATTTGGTATCAATTATAAATCTCGTTTAAAAACTCACGCTGTATATATATATTAAGGAAAACAATAAGTTTGCAACATTGGTTGTCGATATCGTTACGTTAAGATAACCTGACCTTCTACCCAATACTCAGTTCTCAACAGTCGGCCGTCCGTTACAGACACAGAAACACTTATTATTTTTTGTGTATTGAATTTAAAATCGCAATAATAACATCCCATTGTTATAACAGTAAAGGATAAAATAATTGTGTCATAGTCGAATGAAGATGGAATAATTTTCTTAGAATTTGTGATAGTATTAAACTTTAATAAAAAAATATAATAATAGTATTGTTTTGTGTTTCAAAAGTGTTCGTGAAATAATATATGAAATATCAAACTGTTGACTTAATTTTTTAACAAATATGTTGAGAAGAAAATATAACAAATGTAATAAAAAATCAATTAAATAAAAAAATAACTAGTAGTTATTTTAATTTATTTTAATTTTTTAAAATGGGGTCTAAAAAGAACTGCTACAGTATTAAAAGGACTATAGACAATATAGAAATGAGTGCGATAAAACATAATAAAACTGAATACAGTTATGAAGAAGCCTTGGAAATTACCGGTATGTTAATAACAAATATTATTATAATACAATTACAATATTTAATGTTAATTCCACCATACTAGTTGATCAAGCTTGGATGCAGTATGCTGCACCGCCCTCCCGCAAATGCAGAAGGTGCGATTAATATAATGCAGTATGCAACCCATGGTACGACATATATTTCGCCCCTTCATGGGGCATGCTCAGGAGATGTTGACTTGCCGGGGTTGCGGTGCATGCTTTTGCAAATCCCGCGACCCTGCCCGAATGGTCAGGAGGAGGAAATCCGTTGGTTTTTAGCCGGTAAGAGTCCGGCAGATTCCCTCGCCTTCCCCGGGCGAGGAACATCCTTGAGGATTCGCCAACGATAAAAAAATAAAAAAAAGAAGATTTTCCGTGTCAAAGTCAAAGTTTTTTATTTCAAATAGACCAGATTTAAGGCACTTTTAAAACGTCAAAACTAGGTGCACGGTTCCAAAAGGTAGGTTCTATGGAGAAGAGCCGGCAAGAAACTCCATGAATACTCTTTTCAAAATAGTAATTTATGACAAATTCCATTACAGTAATGTGAGAAATAAATGATGGGCTCGTGGCTAAATAACAACCGCGCCGATCGTACGATTTGCGAGGTTAAGCTGCGCTTGCCGCGGTCAGTCCGTGGATGGGTGACCATTTGTTACACATCGAGACCCCTCCGTGCCTCGGAGAGCACGTTAAGCCGTCGGTCCCGGGTGTCATACGAATACCTATGACAGTCGTTACGGGTAGTCAGAAGCCCGAAAGTCTGACAAACGGTTTAACCTTAGGATATCGGCATTGCCCAGTTACTGGGTTGCGGAGGTCTGATGGTAGTCGCTCCGTGTAAAATACTGGTATTCAGCCGCATCTAGTTAGACTGGAAGCTGACCCCAAGATAATTGGGAAAGGGCTAAGAGGAAGTAATGTGAGAAATAGACTGAGAATAATGCAGGTTAATGTAACAAATAAACTCGCATAAGAGTAACAAATAGAAAAATATGCCTTCTAGGATTGCCATAGCAGTTAAGGGCTGACCAGTCCCGACAGACGGCACCCGTTCACGTGTAGGGGTGAAATACGTATCATATTCTTCTTTGACGTATCATCATCACTATATCAGTGTCATCACTACATAATTATAAAACAAAGTCTCCCTCCGTGTTTGTCTGTCTATCTGTCTGTGCGCGATTTCCTCCATAACTACTGAACGGATTTTGTTTCAGTTTTCACGATTAGATAGCTTGATTCAGGAAGAAGGTTTTTGTGTGTAATTTATAAATGTGTTGTTTATAATATGCTGCTGCTGAGCTATTGCGATTTTTGTCAAGAATTAAAAAAAATCTAATGTCTGATGAAAAAATCAGAAGCAAGTAACTTAATGGTACTTGTACGAATTTGGGGTGGATCCACTAGTAATGTACTAATCTATACATATAAAATGCTTTGTCCTGAATGACTGACTGACGGATCAACGCACAGCCTAAACCGCTGATCGTAGAGATCTGAAACTTGGAGAGTGTGTTCTTTGTATGACGTAGGCATCCGATAAGAAAGGATTTTCCGAAATGCTACCCCTAAGGGGGTGAAAAAGGGGGGCAAAGTTTGTATGGGTCAACATGATTCCTTGGTCCAATCTACTTCAAATTTTGCATAATCCTTTTTTAACAGAATTGATGGAAGACGTGTTTCGTATTTTATTGAAATTCATCCCCTAACGGGGTTAAAAAGGGGAAGAAAGTTATTTCTCATAGTTTTCTTTTAGTTTGTCTTATAAGTTTAATTTAGTGTGTATTGTTTTTCACAATTTTTTTACATTTATAAAATTGTGTGTGTAATTTTTTAAAAATGGGAGCAGTGTTGGCTAACATCAATGGGAAATTAATAAACTTTAAATTTTGGCAGCGGGTACCTTTTATAACGTAGGCATCCACTAAGGAAGGATTTTTCAAAATTCCTCCCCTAATCGGGTGAAAAAAAATCACATAAGCGAAGCTGTGGGCAAAAGCTAGTTACAACTAAAAAGCTATAATGTTTCTGCTAGAAGTATGAAAATCATCACTACGCTACTAGAACACTCATTCCCCGCGTTGAACCGCCAAGCAAAGAAATGAAAAAAACGTTCGTTAAGCCTTACATAGCAACTAACGTTCCTGAAAGATAGTTCAAAATATCGAACTCACAACCTCTCGTTCAACAATTCGATTTCTAACTATTGAGATATTATACGAGTAGCTTCTCAGACAGATACCGATAAGATTGATGATGGATACATTTAGATCAAGGGATTGAATCAGGTAGATGAACAGCATCCATATACAC
Organism: Amphipyra berbera; assembly: GCA_910594945.2. NCBI lineage: Eukaryota > Metazoa > Arthropoda > Insecta > Lepidoptera > Noctuidae > Amphipyra > Amphipyra berbera. Next base: position 12,545,396 of record OU343128.1, on the reverse strand, counting down.
TGATAACAGACAGACAGACAGATATGGAGGTCAGGCGGCTATCGCACAGATAAAATAACTAAACACGCACTTAACATAAATAGAATTGTCTTCCTTATCTACGTACTTCCATTAGGTAATTGGTGATTGTTATTTTTACACCGTCCGACCCATGTAGACCAATGTAGTGTGAGTTCTTAGGGCCAACCACATCTGACGGTAAATACAATAGGATTAATAAAAACATATATGTACACAATAGAAATTATAACGACTGTAAAAAAATTATAAGAGATTGGATAAAGAGCTTCCGTATCCTCATAGGTAAGGGACCTATGAGGATACGGAAGCTCTCCTGGAATATCATGAGTAACGAAAAATACCAGCTCAACAACCTTCAGTATATTCCACACTCACACATCACACCATACCACGCTACACCACACCAGACCACTTTCATATCTAACCATACCACACCTCAGCATACACCACCACACACCACAACACATCATATCACGCTTTAGTAGTTGCTTATTACCAAAATGATAAATGATTTTTATTTCTGTAAATAAATCTGTTGCAGACACTTTTACAAGTCAATGTAATTTTTTTAAGACTAACACACAACATCATACCAAACTAAATCATACACACCACACCTAATTATATTAAACATATATGCATGTTCTCATATCTCATATTTTATAATACAATATCTACATACATTATATACACATGTACCAACAAATAGCAACTTCTTTATACCTACTAGTATAGTATAATATGATGATATAGAAGAGCGGTGTCTCCTAACATAGGCATTGTTTGCCTAAAAGGAGGCTCCAAACACAATTGAATAAATAAAAAATGCGTTGCCGATCTTCCGCCGGTACACATAATTCCATTTAAACATCTCACACCATACACATTTGACGAAAAATCTTCTTCTTCTTCCTGCCCTTATCCCACACTAAGTGGGGTCGGCACAACATGTATTTCGTCAATCCATGTTGTTAGAGATATTGGCTTATTGTTTTATGACCGGCCGCCTGCCTGACATCAACCCTCCTTGGGAATACTTGTTGCGCCGTTGCGCGGGTGACCCAATGTGCTTGCTGATATTATGCACTGGCTCCCAAAATGATATGCTTGTCAATCTTATTGCCGACAACTAAGCAGACTATGTTCTTCTTGGTGGAGTATACTTGAAGTTCCTCGACCCACTCATTCAGTTTTGCTAGGGACTTTGGTTCAGACACATCGTAAACTAATATACCGCACCGTGAGCGTCTCTGTAAAAACTTGATGTCAACACATTTGACCGAAGATGTGTTACTAAAATTCCTCAGACACTTCCGGGGGAATACAAATGACATGGATTCTTTTACGTAATTTCTAAATGAGATTCACAGGTCAAATTTTGGCAATGTTGCTAATAAATATTAATGGGGAGATAGACCTACATATAGGAGAAACTGTTACCGTAAGGCTACGCATTCCGCAGCTGGTTGCCCAGCCTACCCAGCCTATTCGCATGACCTACAGATGTGTTGACCCAGATGTGGTGTGGACCATATTTTTTCATAACTCAATTCATGGACTGCGATCCATCCTATTGACACGTAGAAAACGTAGACACAATCATATTATTTCGAAAAAAATACATAATATATACATAAAGTCACGCCTTTTTCCTATGGGGGTAGGCAGAAACCACAGGGTGTAAACGAAATCATGTAATTCCTTTAAACCTCGTGATGTACAAGCAATCCACAATTCGCCCTGAACGAATTGCGCGGTATCGCTCGCCGCGCGTTCATTTAACTTGGGGCGCTAAAATGCCTCATGTTAAGAAACAGTTTACTGCTGGTATTTTTTTAATGAATCCTAAAGTATCCCGTGCTGTGTTAATCTATGTCAGCAGTACATCACGAGGTTTGAAGGAATTATGTACATGATTTTGTTTACGCCCTGTTTAGAACGCCACATGATCCTACATACCTACTCCTTTCACTTCTTCCACCTTAAAAAATCTTGTCATACAAGTATTCAGAAAAAAGAAAAATTTGCAAGAAGTCCCAATTGACACAAATAATCAAAAAAAATATGTAAGGACGCATATGCAACAAGATTATGAAAAATCCAGTTTTTTGGAACCTGTTCTGCTTATATCATTTCGAAAATTACATTTTGATAGGTCGTTTGTCAGTAGTGGCCTTAAAACTTATAAATACTTGACAAAACAATATGGGACTTATGTATAATGTACCTAGTTTATTCAGCTGGATCTATATTATATGAATGAAACAACTGTTTACAGATTTTTACAAAAACATTACATTTGTCATCGTCGCGACGCAAGCACCTCTGATTTTTCGGATCATGTGCGTATTCTATAATGACCACTTGCTTAAAACATGCCCGAGAGATATTTCTGGACGGCATATGAAGCCAAGTCAAAGGCCCATGGGCGGCATAAAGTCTGACACCAGGTTAGTCACTAAATGATAATGAGACGGCTGATAGGGAAGAGTGGAAGAGAAAAACATATTGCGCCGACCCCAAGTAACTTGGGACCAGGGCAGGAAGATGATGATATATTACAATATTTATAAATGTATATATATATACCTATATGTAAGTATTATGTCTATGTATGGTGTGTAGTATATATTTTGCAGCAGTACACCATGGACTACCCCCTCTATTATACTATTAAATACATTACTATATACTATACTATATACTATTAAATATACTACTACTACTAATATACTATATACTATTAAATACATTACTATACACCATGCATAATGTGTCAAGGTACGGTGACATCCGTACAATGAAGATAAAATAAGTAATTCTCAACCGTTTTTCCTCTTCCTGGCGCAATCAGCTTAAGATTTAGACTCATAAACGACACTTTATTCTAAAAGGTCTTCTCATAAAGGCCTGGTCAAACAGAGAGCGTGACTGGGTGTGATATTCACGTCGCGTGTTGATCGCGTGCTCTTAGCGTGTGAATTACTATGACAATGTATGGAAGACGACACACAGAAACTGCCACGCTCTCTGTCTGACCAGGCCTAAACCGTACAGAAGTCAATCACATGTATGTACTTCACTTTTCATACCTACGCTCGGCGGTCGCTCTATGTAATATCTATCTCTCTCAAGCGCATGGCACTCGCGCTCGCACTCACTCGCACACTAGTCCCAAACAGTCCGATATATCGTGTCCGTGAGCAATGTCTCTGTTGCATTGCTCGAACGCACTTGTATGTAGATTGACTTCTGTACCTATCTGTTTTGTACCTAAACAGTATTTTGAACGAGTAGTACTTTAGTTTTGAGGAAAAACCAATACATTTTGCAGTGTGTAAGCTGTTAAGGAAAGATAATAATGTAGGTTTAGGTTATACTAAAAAAAGAAGCGTAATTTACCGTGGCCTTTAAAGGTAATTACCGTTTCTTTTTTTCTTTAAAAATAAACAAAGTATTTGAGGTAAATAATAACCCGTTTAATTAAAAACAGCGTTTTGTTTGTCAATGACATAATTAGTCATGTTTATGGTTACGATAATTAGTTACTGCGGATTGTTACTTTGTTATTTACTTACCTACCTACTATCAAACACTGCTTTATTTCTGTTTATTTTTTTAACATAAATTAGGCCTGTATTCCCCGAAGGGTTGGGCAGAGGTGTATAGTCATTTCATCTGTCATTTCGCTGTTATGTTTAAGTCCCATGTAATAGGGGGCAAGCCTTTTGCCATCAACCGGGCACAAATCCAAACTCAGGGCTACTACTGAGGAATTCCACACGGAAAAACCCAATAACACTTTACCCCATCTGGGGTTCAAACCCAGGACCTCACTATCAGCAGTCGCGCTTGCCACCACTAGACAAACGAGGCAGTTTTTTATTTAAATATTTTTTTAGTTTGCGGTGAATAAGAGACTAAATACATTAATGTCCCGGCCACACTACCTTACCGTCTACCATCCGTTTACCGCAATAATTATGGCATTAAATTATGGCCTAAATTTCCGCGATAAGTGGTGTGGTTACACTAATGTTTACCTAGATATAACAATGAACTAGGCGGTAAAAAAATCATTTTTTCAAGATGGAAGTTGAAGCTGCGGCGTTGTTGTACTTTATGAGTGTGAATTACTATTACATGGATCTTTTACATTTTATAACTTAGACTTTTGACTTTAGACTTGGTTCCGATTGGAATGCTTCCAAAAACTCGAGTACCTTTTCATTCTACCACTCTATGCCGGTCGGCAACTCGGCGCGCGGCGCGTGCGTTTCCGTTGAGCTCATGTCGCACACTGAAGAAACTGTAGTGTGGCCACTCACGCAAAAATTACCGCGGTAATCGTCTTTGATATGCGAAAAAAGACCGCCACCGGAGCTATTGCCTACCGTCATATGCCATATTGATTGACATTGTGAAATTATGGTCATAAATCGTGGCTACACCTAGTTGTTGTTTCAATTATGGCCATAATTAGTGCCATATCACGGTAGTGTAGCCGCAGCATTACAAGCATCAATTAGCACTTCAAGCATAGAAAATGGTTATTTTGTATGAACATGCGTATGCATGCTTTCACCTTTTCGCATCGATTGAGCATTCGCAAATGAAAGTACGCTTACGCATGTGATCGATATAACTAAACCACACAATCTTACACGCGTGAGGCGTATAATTCACTATAAAAGAAAAAAATGCCAAAATGCCTAGTCTTTGCTCGAACCAGATGGTATTACCTCATCATCATCATTATTATTATTTATTTTCGTGTGGTCTGTGACTAACCTGGAGTCAGAGTTTATGCCGCCCATGGGCCTCTGACTTGGTTTCACATGCCGTCGAGAAATATCTGTCAGTCATGCCGGTTTCCTCACGATGTTTTCCTTCACCGTTTTCAAGCAAGTGATCTCATCCAAAAATCCTCATTTCAGGTCACGGGATGTACAACTACGGGCTACTCCTGACATGCTTCGTGGTGATCATCGCCATGGGCATCGACATCTTCGGCCTGGGCATCATCGTTACAGCATCCACCTGCGACCTGGACCTGACTCTCAGCCAGATCGGTGTCCTGTCGTCTATGTCTTTTGCTGGTAAGTCATTAACTGTTGGAGTATGATGCCTGATGTGTATCTAATACCTTTAAACGAGCAACTCTTGTATATAAAAGGTTAGTTGGAAAGGGGGTACTAAGCCGAAAGGGTGTTAAAGTACTCATAATAATGGATAACTTTTGTTCTACAACTTTCCCCATAAGTCATTAGTTTAAGAGAAATAGCTGTTCAAAGATTTCATAAAAAATACGCAGAACTCTGTCTATCCCCAGCTATGATCAGCTGTCATTACATTTTAGGTCATATTTGAGGTCACGGATTAGAAGCTCCATTTTTTGAACTCGTAACTAAAGCCGGGATGAAGATATTTGAAAAAACTAAAATAAAAATCTTTTTGCATGGATGTTTTTATAATCGGATTTTAAAATTTTAACATTTTCTTTAAAAGAATCATCAGTGATACATTGCCCGCGGCTTGGTACCCTTGGTATCCGCGGCTTGTTTCCGACTAACCTTGTATAGACTTGTAAGGTCTATTATGTTCATGTAAATGAGTAGACGACTGATTCTCTTGATGGATTTATTGCTACTAAAATATAATTACAAAATTACATGTTAAGTATCTTACAGAAATGCATACCTAAACAATATCGATATGCATATGTGAGTATGACATACAAACTACAGCATAGGTCAATGTACAGCGTAGCGTACTGTTGTGCATCATACCCCAACATTAACATTATGCCCAGATGTTGTTGTATTGGATCGAATGACAAATATACAAGGTTAGTCGGAAAGGGGGTACTAAGCCGCGGGCCACTTAATGTATCACTGATGATTGTTTTAAAGAAAATGTTAAAATTTTATTTTTAAAAGAGTAACCATGGAGTTTCTTGCCGGCTCTTCTCCATAGGAAACGACTAATTGGAACCGTGCATCTAAATTCGACTTTTCATAAGCACCTGTATTGGTTTATGTGAAATAAAAAAAATTGATTTTGATTTTTTGATTGCTTTAAAGAAAATTCGATAAAAAAGACCATGCATAATGTTTTTTATTTTTTATTTTTTTTTTAAGTCTTATTAGCCTTAGTTACGAATTTAGAAAATGGAGCTTCTAATCCGTGACCCCAAATATGACTTAAAATGTAAACACAGCTGATCATAACTGAGGATAGATTTTATTAGAATTTCGCGTATTTTTTATGAAACCTTTAAACAGCTATTTCTCTTAAACTATTGACTTTTAGGGATAGTTGTAGAACAAAAGTTATTCATTATTATGGGTACTTCAACACCCTTTCGGCTTAGTAACCCCTTTCCGACTAACCTTGTATAAGCGCCTTGTTGAAACATTGTAGCAAATTGGAGTAATGTCTGCGTTGCTCAGTCTCGTTAGCTGTTAGGTACCTACCTACCCAATTATATGATTTCCTATCCCATACACGCACGGGATCAATGAATCCGGGTCAACATCACCACTGCCTAACCTTTTCCCAACTATATTGGAGTCAGCTTCCAGTCTAACCAAATCCGGCTATATACCAGTAATTTACACGGACCGACTGCCATCTGACCTACGCAACCCAGTTACAGGGCAATGTCGATATCCTAAATTTAGACCGGTTGTTAGACTTTCGGGCTTCTGACTTCCGTAACGACTGTCATAAGTATTCGTTTGACATCCCGGACCGACTGTTTAACGTGCTTTCCGAGACATGGAGGGGTCTCAATAAGTAACGAACAGTCACCCATTCATAGACTGACCGCGGCAAGCGCAGCTTAACTTCGTAAATCGTATGATCCGCGTGGTTGTTAATTAGTCACAAGCCGGGTCACTAATATATCTCGGAAAACATTGTTTAACATTTTAAATCAAATCAAATCAAATCATTTATTCATTTGCGAATATGGGTACAAAAGTTCTTATACAAACAATAGTGACCATGAGGCATGCAAAATTACAAAATAGGTACCTATGAAACTATGCACGTATGTACCAATGATAAAAGAAAAGACAGTAAAAGAAGAATTACAAAAGTTTATCCTGTAAATATTCAGTAACAGAATAATATGCTTTTTTTACTAACAATGTTTTAATACTGTTTTTAAATATGTTTATATCAACAATGGAGAGGACCGAGTTTGGTAAATGATTATAAATACGTGGAGCCATGCATAATATACTTTTGTTTAATAACGCTGTCTTGTTTTCTGGTAAACATATATTGAACTTATGTCTCCTGCTGTTTAGCTTTTTGAAGTAGTTTGCATTTTTTCTAACAAATAATACAACCTCTAATATATATATGCATGGTAATGTTAAAATGTTTAATTTTAAAAAGAATAGTCTACAGCTATCAGTTAGCTTTATATTAGTTATGGCACGTATACATTTCTTCTGCGCTTTAAAAACAGCTTCTTTTTCAGTGGAGTTTCCCCAAAAAATAACACAATACTTTAGAATAGGTGCAACATAGCCGTTATAGGCTGTAAGGACAGTTGAGCTACTGACCGTTTGTCTAAGCTTAAACAGTGCATAAGAAAAAGTATTCAATTTAGTGCATAATGTGTTGATATGTTCCTTAAAATTTAATTTGTTGTCTATTTTTACACCTAGAAATCTTGTAACGTCTACTTCTTGTATCTTATTGTTTAGGTAATTAATATTCATGTTTGTTATTTTATTTACTTTGCTCTACTTTGCTTCTGTCTTTAACATTGTTTTATGTTGGTGACCCGGATTAATTGCTTCCGAGTGTAGAATTTGATTATCACTTAATGACCATTTTCTCACGCCTTTTTCCCATGGGGGTAAGCAGAAACTGTAGAACGCCATATGCTACGATCCTTACATACTCTTTTCGCTTCATCCACATTCAAACATCTTGTCATACACGCACGCCGGTTGAGAGTACTACGCACCGGTCCTTTGTGACGAACATCACCAATAACATCGATGTATGTTCTAGGGCGTCCTGTTTTTTTCATTTTCTATGAGTGAAATGCGAATTGATTCTGTCGGTCTTATAACTACCTAAATATAATAATTCTCTCTGAATTTCAGGTATTATAGTCATGTCTTACCCCTGGGGCTACCTGTCTGACACCAGGGGCAGGAAATTAGTGTTGATGTGGGCGATGTGCGGCAGCTTCATCAGCTCAGCCGTCAGCAGTCTGTCACCTACCTGGCAGGTGTTAGCAGCCTTGAGGTTCATCAGCTCAGCACTGTGAGTATTAAAGAGTTAAGAGACAGTTTTTTTTAAATAAGACATTGGGGTAATGTTTTATATTAAACTAGGATTTATCATGTAATAGAAGAAAAAACCGCCTTGTTGGTTTAGTAGTCGCAAGCGCGACTGCTGAGCATGGGGTCCTGGGTTCAATCCCCAGATCGGGCAAAGTGTTATTGGGTTTTTCCATTAGGAATTTCTCAGTAGCAGCCCGGAGTCTAGATTTGTGCCCGGTTAATGGCAATAGGCACGCCCCCGATTACATGGGTCTTAAACATAACTGGCGAAATGAGGGTGTACAAAAAACACCTCTGCCGAACCTTTTGGGAAATACAAGGCGTGATGTTATGTTATGTTATGTAGAAGAAAAAAATGATTCCTTTTTTTCGTGCCGGTACGAGCTATTAGTAGTCCGGGTTTTGAACCCGGGTGATGGCAATAGGCTCGCCCCTATTACATGGGACTTAAATATAACGGCGAAACGAGAGTGTTACTATACACCTCTGCTCAACCCTTCGGGGAATACAGGCATGATGTTATGTTACGAGCTACACGAAAATAGCTCCTATCGTGGTGAAAAGGGTAGCCAGCCACCAAGACTGACTCCTCAAGGTACGCCGCACGTACTTATAAATATTTCTTTAGCATTTTACTTGCATATATTCCTACTAATAACTGCCTCGTTAGTCTAGTGGTGGCAAGCGTGACTTCTGATCGTGAGGTCGCGGGTTCGATCCCCACGTCAGGCAAAGTGTTATTAGGTTTTTCTGTGTGGAATTCCTCAGTAGCAGCCTGGAGTTTGGACTTGTGCCTGATTGATGGCAATAGTTTCGCTCCCCACTACATGGGACTTAAACATAACGGCGAAATGAGGGTGTTACTATACACCTCTGCCAATCCTTCGAGGAATACAGGCGTGATGTTATGTAAGAACACCTCTACAATTCCAGGTCCAGTGCAGCCGAGTCAGCGACGTACGCGCTGATAGGAGAGTGCTGCGGCACCAAGGTTCGGGCAAAGTACATGCTTCTCATCACCAGTGCCCTCATGATCACACCGACGCTGTATTATAGTGAGTACTTACTCTATATGCTACAAAAGCTGCTATTTTTTTTGTTTGTTTAATTTTGTACTACATTAATCATTGGTCTGTGGTCAGGACTTTATTGTTCTCTCACTATCCTAAATCATTGTACTGTATCCACTGAAATTGTTAAAGATATTATTTTTAAAAGAGTAACCTTGGAGCTTCCTGCCGACTCTTCTCCATAGGAAACGACTAATTGGAACCGTGCATCTAAATTCGACTTTTCATAAGCACCTGTATTGGTTTAGGTGAAATAAAAAAAAATGATTTTGAAAGAAACAAAATGATCTTAGTATACAAAGTTGAACTGTAGGGCTCGACGATCTGGGCTGGGTATTGCAGGATGAGCCTGCAATATCTGGTAGAACATTGACACCTTTCTTATTTCTGCATTACTGTCCGTAAACGTCCACTGCTGAGCATGTCTTAATGACGTATCTCATCTTCTTGTTATAGTCCTTTATACCCGGTTCCTATAAACAAAAAAACGAATCATTTTGCTTACCAATAGTAGCTTTTGTTATTGCCATATATGGCATATATAAATACACTCGTAAGCTAATTTTACCTGTGATAGCTACTTCCATATGGGAGAGTCTACTATGTAAAGCTATGTGGTATTTGCTTCATTATTGATAAAGATACAAGAGTCTTAATAAGTATCAATATCGCTCAGTAAATAATAGGAATGGGCCATTTGTTACCTTTTTCGTAACCCACGGATGGCGAGAAGGTGGCACATAGCAAGGCCCTTGAGTATTAATCATATACTGTGAAATAAATTGTAACCGCAGAACTGTCTCCAAAAAAATTCCATGAAATGGGTGACAAAGGATTAAATATTACATACCTTACATAACATCTCGCCTGTATTCCCCAAAGGGTTGAGCAGAGGTGTATAGTATATATGTACCCTCATATCGCCATTACATTTAAGTCCCATGTAATGGGGCGACCCTATTGCCATCAATCTGGCACAAATCCAAACTCCGGGCTACTACTGAGGAATTCCACACTGAAAAATCCAATAACACTTTGCCCTTTGGGGATCGAATCCAGGATCTCAGAATCAGTAGACGCGCTTGTCACCACTAAATCAACGAAGCAGTTAGATTCAATATTATATTAATTGAAATGTACTTTTTCCAGTAACCGCCTACCTCATCATGAAACTAGACTTCACGATCTACCTCCTCGGCATAATCTACCGGCCATGGCGTCTCCTGACCCTCATCATGGCACTCCCCCTGGGGGTCAGCGCATTACTGCTGTGGTACTTCAGTGAGAGTCCCAAGTTCCTGGCCAATGTGGGCAGGCATGAGGAGGCTGTGAAGGTCCTGAAGAGAATGTATGTGGCCAACGGGAACGATGGGGATAAGTTTCCTGTGAGTTAATCTTTGCGTTTTTTCTTACTACATAACATCACGCCTGTATTCCCCGAAGGATTGCACAGAGGTGAAGAGTAACACCCTCATTTCGCCGTCCCATGTAATAGGGGGCGAGCCTATTGCCATCAACCAGGCACAAATCCACACTCTGAACTGCTACTGAGCAATTCTGCACGGAAAAACCCGATAATACTTTGCCCGACTTGAAGATCGAACCCAGGACCTCTCAATCGGTAGTCGCGCTTGCCACAACTAGACCAACGAGGCAGTTTCTTATACTTTTAGTTTCGACACGAAATAAGAAGAAGACCGTATTTTTATTTATTTTCCAGGTGAAGCAAATCTTCCTAGAAGACGGCAATGAGGAGGAAGTGGGAGTGTTCTCCCTCCACTCTCTCTGGACGCAGATAGCTCCCCTCTTCAAGCCGCCTCTCCTGTGGAAGACTGCGCTGTTGTACTACCTTACCTTCGTCACTTACATCGCGTGAGACTTCCTTTCTGGTTCACTATAGAGGTTTTCATATGTAAATAATTACTTTCAGGCAAGAATTTACACTTGCAACACGAGTTTTGAATGTAAATCCCACGTTAGTTATAAATCAGTCCATAACTACTACGGCGTAGCTGGCGCGATGCAGTCTCCGCTACGCGGACTACACTGTCGTAGCTGAGTCCCGATCGGCTACGGCAACTACGCTATCGTAGCAATAAACCATCCGCTAACCAATGAGTCATTCTTGAACTTTATTAATACACGCTTGATGCAACCGAGACGTTTTTAAGTTACGGTTTTTTTTTAAGATTGTCTTTTCTTGCCTCTGGCATATTAGAGTTTTGGAGGCCATTGTCAATTACAAAAGCTACGGATTTCATCGATGACATTGCAAGCTTTTCTTGCCTTACTTTCTTAATTTCATAATGTAATCAGTGAATCGACCTCAACAAAGTTGGAAAAGGCCCTACTATTGTAGGCCTTTTGTAAGAATTTCACCAAAAATCTTAAAAAAATTATTAATACAACATAACATCACGGCTGTATTCCCCGAAGGGTTGGGCAGAGGTGTATAGTAACACACTCATTTCACCGTTATGTTTAACTCCCATGTAATAAGGGGCAAGACTATTGCCATATCCAAACTCCGGGCTGCTACTGAGGAATTCCACACGAAAAAACCCAATAACACTTTTCCCGACCTGAAGATCTCATCAGCACCTCACGATCAGCAGTCGCGCTTGCCACCACTAGACCAACGAGGCAGTTTAATCTAGTTTGAAATTTTTTACTTCTAGAAAACGCACTTTAAAGAAACTACATACATACATAAACTCACGCCTTTTTCCCAAGGCGGTAGGCATAAACTATAGAACGCCACATGCTACGATCCTTACATACTCCTTTCGCTTCATCCACATTCATACATCATACAAGCACGCTGGTTAAGAGTATTACGCACCTGTCCTTTGTGAAGAACATCACCAATAACATCGATGTATGTCCTCTAGGACGTCCTCTACCGGCGTCCCCATAGACATCCGCCTTATAAATTTCTTTTGTTAATCGCCGTTCGCTCATTCTCTATCTTTCAATAAACTAATTTATTTAATTAATTACCGTTTTTTTTCTTCAATAACAGTAACAACAGCTTTGCAATAATCCTGCCGACGATCTTCAACATCTTCTTCACGTCATACGCCACCAGCTCCGCTGGCGCCTCCTTCTGTGACCTGTTCCATCTCACTAATACCACTGCTGCTGTTGATACTAAACTAGTAAGTAACATATACTGTTAGTAGTTATTCAGAGGAATTTCACACGACAAACCTATGAGTGAGGGCTATATTTTTAACTAATAATTATCGTCCAATAGTACCATATGCCGTATACCATATACCATTGCTGTCCAATAGTATCAGAGCTTCGGAGTCCTCGGAGAGCACGTTAAACAGTCGGTCCCGGATGTCATACGAATACCTGTGACAGTCGTTACGGGTAGTCAGAAGCACGAAAGTCTGATAACCGGTCTAACCTTAGGATATCGGCATTACTCAGCAACTGAGTTGCGGAGGTCTGATGGCAGTCGCTCCGTGTAAAATACTGGTATTCAGCTGCATCTGGTTAGACTGGAAGCTGACCCCAACATGGTTAGGAAAAAGCTAGGTAGAATATATAGTACCAACTATTAGAATTCAAAATCAAAAATCAAAAAAGCGTTATATAAACCATAACAAGCACTTATGAAAAGTAAAATTTAGGTGCAAGGTTCCAATTTGTCGTATCCTATGAAGAACCAGCAAAAAATTCCATATATATTCTATCCTTCTTTCTTTCTTCTGGGATTATAGACGTGAGTATAAAATATGTATGTAAGTACTCACTTACAACTGCCTCGTTGGTCTAGTGGTGGCAAGCGCGACTACTGATCGTGAGATCCTGGGTTCAATCCCCAGGTCGGGCAAAGTGTTATTGGGTTTTTCCGTGTGGAATTCCTCAGTAGCAGCCCGGAGTTTGGATTTCTTGAGTTGTATTTTATTTTTATTATTATTATTTTTTTTTATTTTTTTTTCCAAAAAAGTTAGACAATAAACACTTACAAGAACACTGTGCTTAGAGTGTAGAATTTTGTACAAGTAACAGTATGTAGTGTTTCGATGAACTCTGGTACCCAATGTAAGATTTAACTTGTGTTATGGGTACCAGCGCTCTCACATTAAGATTGGACGTAGAAGGTTACATTACAACAAGTTATTGGCAATAGGCTCGCCCCCTATTACATGAAACTTAAAAAACGGCGAAATGAGGGTGTTACTATACACCTCTGCCCAGCCCTTCAGGGAAACCAGGCGTGATATAATGGTATGTACCTGTGTTATGTGTAAGTACTCACTTATCTATTTATGTTCTAGCCACTCAACCGCCACCGGGTACTACAGTACCCGAAGTCAAAAAGCAGTAAACCGCCATGGGTACTACAGTACCCAAAACGAAACAGTTTAAAAAATCCTTATAAAATCGACTACCGTGTTTTGTCTACGAAAAAACCTTTAGTAGAGTCGTTCTCTATGAAATTATACAACGAAATAATCACACTTGTCAGCACTACTTCAAACAAAAAGTCAAACAAAAAAATTGTCAAACTTTGTAAACATTTGTTATCGCTCAAGTGGGTACGGCGCGGCGGGGCGCCGGCGGGTGGTCGTAAATATGTCATAGCTAATCTGACATCATTGTTTATTTTTAACACTATTATACATACAAAGGATCGTAAAGAATAGTGCTACAATATTTTATTACACGTAGGTAGTTTTAGAATCTCAAGTTGCAATATTTCGCTTTTGTAAATGTTATTGTTCGCGATGAGAACAATGGCTGCCGGTTGATAAGGTAAACACAAAGAAATGTGTTTATTTTGACCAAAAATGTGTGAAAACGGAAAAATAGTTCATTATTAGTAAAATACAGGTAGTAGTAATTAAATAAATACAGGTAGTTTCGTAAAGATTCTATCTTGACTCGATATACATAGTATATACAGTATACGGGCGCGCGAGGCCGCGTCAAAACCAGCAAGGAGTTTCTAACTTCTTATAAGATTTTCTTCTTATTGGAATAAAATAAGTTTATACATTCTGGTATTGTTAGAAAGGAAATATAATCTAGTTTATTTTAATATTGTTAAAATGGATATAAAGTTAAGAGTTATCCATCAAAAATTTCCAATTTTCAAATTTTTCCAATTTTCCATCACTGTTTTTCAAGTTAATCTTTTTTTTTTGAGTTTCAAATTATAATTATATCTCTTGGTTTATAGATAAGTATGTTCCTTAATTATTCAGCTTTATATCTGTATTTTTTATTTTGATATAGCACTTGTAGTTTGCGTACGTCAGGTGTTTTTATCGCTAAGGTCAGAAGGGGTCAAATTACATAAACAAGACCGCGCGGTCCGTGGCGGTTGGCTGAAATTCGGCGGCGGGGGCCGGGCGGTTGAGTGGCTAAGACCCGTCAGAATGCAAGAACACCATAGAAGATAACACGATATGGGCTGGATGTGCTCACGGACTGTCGTTCTTCATGCTGAACGCTCTCATCTCGCAGTGTGCTGGCAAAAGAAAGGTAGACCTTTTTTTTAATTCTTTACTTGGCACCGTTTGGCCTCTCATCTGATGGTAAGCCAGACAGGGTCTGAGATGGAGCACACGAATCCAAGGAACAGAGTTATAGACGGGTTCCCCTATACCCCTCTGGCTCTCACGTACACATGACGGAACACAGTAAACTGCTTGGCGCCAGACTTTAATATTAGGGTGGTAGCTAGCCAGGCTGACCGTATAGATCAGGGGTGTCCAATTTGATTCGACCCAAGATCTACTGTTTACTGAGTAAACTCTGTGCGATCTACCAATTACATAATATTAAACTTAATTAATTTTCTTTGCCTTGCCATGATCGACTGGATTAAGAGCCACGATTGACCGGTCGATCGCGATCGACTGGTTGGCCATCCCTGGTGTAGATCCTATCACTAAGCGTGCTGGGTTTTGTTGAATCTTACAACACGCGTCTATTCTCAGTGTGCGGTGAGGAAGTTTTATATTCTAACTCGTCCCCACACGTGGACAGACATTTGTTTTGGCAACTATCTTCTTTTTAGTCATATGATGTTGCCAAACGTCATGCGATGTCCATCAACGTTGAGCGATGTCGCTGGTCATCACTAGCGACATGTCCCTTAAGAAATAGATGGATTCAAATCCACGTGACGTCAAACAATATCCTTCTCATCGTCAGTTTCTTTTTAACATCTGTGAACCTATGTTTTCTTCCGCAGCCAATGACGATCGTCTTCTTGATAATAGCAGCGGCAGCAGGCGTAGCTATCAACAACACTGGTGAAGCTATATCAGGGCTGGTCCTCTTCTACGTGTTCCTCACCACAGCCATGGTCTTCGGAGTCATATCCTCGTACTTCGTGGATTTGTACCCTACGTCCTATAGGTACGACACTTTTGTACAATAATTATGACAATTATCGTAGATATTTATACTGCCCCCTTCCCATACCAAAATTGCTCTTACTGATAGGAATAATTTTTATTCATTTGTTATTTTATTTATTTGTGTTATTCAATCATTCTATTACATAAACTCATGCCTTATTCCCATGGGGGTAGGCAGAAACTATAGAACGCCACATGCTACGATCCTTACATACTCCTTTCATTTCATCCACATTCATACATCTTGTCATACACGCACGTCGGTTGAGAGTACTACGCACCTGTCCTTTGTGAAGAACATCATGGAGGTATGTAGGAGGTCGTAGCATGTGGCGTTCTATAGTTTCTGCCTACCCCCATGGGAAAAAGGCGTGAGTTT
Source organism: Amphipyra berbera (assembly GCA_910594945.2). Classification (NCBI taxonomy): domain Eukaryota; kingdom Metazoa; phylum Arthropoda; class Insecta; order Lepidoptera; family Noctuidae; genus Amphipyra; species Amphipyra berbera. The sequence goes on along the minus strand of OU343128.1, from coordinate 12,529,228 downwards.
ATGTATATATGTATTAGAGACGTAACTTGGTGCCTGAAAAGCCTTATAAGGTACGTACTATCCTGAACAAGTTGGGTCAATTAAAAAAGCTCCCTCGAGTGATGATACCTAAGTACGTGCGATGGCACGATGGCTTTGCACGGTTGGGACAGGTCAACTTAAACCAGGCATTTTCCTCAAGAGACCATTCCAGACGTTGCCCAGCATTGTTACACTCGCACAGTTTTTATATCACAATTTCTGGACTTCTGGATTTTCTGGACTTCTGGACAAGAGACCTTGATCTCTGAGCTAGTTTCGAATTTTCATAGACCTAGTCAGACAGGAAATGCCGGCGTCATCTAGTCTTAATAAAACATTAAATCGAATTTTGACGACACGTTTGGTGCAGCGGCTAAGCGATCGGCTTCTGCGCTACGGGTCGTGGGTTCGATTCCCGCATGGAACAAATATCTGTATGGCCTACAGATAGTTGTTCCGGGTCTGGATGTTTGTGCGTGTGAAGATTTGTGTCTGTAAACGCACCCACGATACAGGAGAAATCCTAGTGTGGGGCAACGTTTCTTTTTTTTTTTTAAATCGTTATAGGGTCTGTAACAGATCTATTTACGGAAATAAATATCATTTATCAAGTATCTAGTAGTAAGCTTCTCTAGTAGAAACACGTCCGACCACCAACCTTGCTGACTAGCACATCTTTTCACATTCTCATTTAATTCGTGCGGACAAGAGAGACGAAGATCACGAAAATTTTTATTTTTACACGCCGTTGAAGCCACGTTTACAGCCAGTTAGTAAATAATAATAATTCTTCATATATTTCTTAGGGGCATGGTGGCCTGCCTTGGTATGATGGTAGCTCGGCTGAGCGCGTTCGCGGGCACCAACCTGGTGAGTGGCGCCATGACGGATCACTGCTCAGTGGCGCTGTATTCCGGAGCTGGTGTTGTTCTCAGTAAGTTAATCGAATATGTACCGTGGAGCTCCGTACACGATCTATCTATCCGTATATAAATTACATAAAAGCCAATAAATTTAAAAACAAAGTAATTATATATCTTCATACCAAACAAAACAAACAAAACTAATTAAACTTTCTATTTTTGAGGGGCTCGTGGCGAAGATTTGCGAGGTTAAGCTGCGCTTGCCACGGTCAGTTTGTGGATGGGTGACCGTTCGTTACACAACGAGACTCCTCCGTGCCTCGCAGAGCACGTTAAAAAGTCGGTCCCGGGTGTCATATGAATACCTATGACAGTCGTCATGGATAGTCAGAAGCCCGAAAGTCTGACAACTGGTCTTACTTTAGGATATCGGCATTGCCCTGTAACTGGGTTGCGGAGGTCTGATGGTAGTCGCTCCGTGTAAAATACTGGTATTCAGCCGCACCTGGTTAGACTCAAAATCAAAAAAAAAATCACATAATTCAATACAGGTGCTTATGAAAAGTCGAATTTAGATGCACGGTTCCAATTAGTCGTTTCCTATAGAGAAGAGCCGGCAAGAAACTCCATGGTTACTCTTTAAAAAAAAAATATCTTTAACAATTTCAGTGGTCCAGTAAACAGTTTGTGTGAACTAGCTGTCAGTCGTGGAAATGTTTGATATAATGCTTATAATAAATGATTGGTTTTTATTTTTAGGTGGCGCCGTCGCAGCATTTTTCTTGCCCTCAGACAGTAAAATACATAGTTAACCATAATTAATAACCATCCTTCAATTACTCGTAATAAGTACTTTAATATAATAATTATTTATTAATTTCAAAAGGACTTTTCATTTACCTACCTTACCTTACCTACCTGTAACGCCTTTAGCACACTTACGCTATCCGCCACGAAATATCCGGCGGTACCGCGTCGTTGAAGAGGTTCGCTAGTTTAAGAGCGCCTTCACACTAGCGTTTGTCCAGTGTAGGCGTTCGATAAACGTACCTAACGCAAGAGTAGTGTTTATGTGTGTGTAGTGTACATAACTCCCAGTGCTACAGACTCTGTATATTTTGATTGGTTTTTTAAAGTTGAAAGTTTCATAAACGACCTAAAAGGAACCGTACTTATTATTGGAGATATCAATTTAAATAGTGCTTCCAAAAATGTATGTAATTATTATAGTTTTTTCCTCTCATTTTGTTCTTTGTCTGACTGGAATAATGTTTTTAATACGTTTGGCCTTAAATTAGATGTTGTCCTAGTTAAGGGCTCTAGTTGCTCAGTGCAAGTAAATAGTTCCGACACTGGGGGCATTGTTAATGTGGACTCCTACCATCCTCCTTTGAATATTGCTCTTAACATTTTATCAAATACTTGTAACGAAAATATTAAGCCTAGTAACTTTGACTCAACCTCTGATTGGAATTTTAACAAAGCTAACTTTTCTCTTTTATATGAGATGATGTCTACAGCGGATTGGAGTTGCGTATTTAATGCCTCAGATTTATGAAGTTTTGTATAATATTTTTGATCTTTGCGTACCTAAAAGAAGCAGACAAGTTTCAAACAGGAAACGCTATCCTGTCTGGTTTTCACATGATATAATTAAAGATGTAAATCGCAAAATTAAACTCCACAAAGAATGGAAACGATATAATAATCGGAATGTCTACGAGGCATTTTCCATACTGCGATTCGAACTTAAGACACGCATTGAGTCAGCATACAATGCCTACATTGCAGCTGTTGAAAATGGCATTAAGAAAAATCCAAAAAAAAATTGGAATAATATTAGTAGCCTTCGAATTAAAGGTGGCTTTGAGCCCACCGTGACTTATAAAGGTTGTAGTTTTTCCGGTAGTGAAGCCGCAGATGCCTTTGCAAATTATTTTGCTAGTGTGTTTCTACCCAATAGTCCCTTATTAGATTTCAACCATATATCTAGTATTCCCTTGTCATGCGATGGACATATCAACATAAGCTTTTTTACTCTATCACAAGTAGAATCAGGAATAAATAAGTTAAAACCACTTAGTTCTGTGGGTACAGATAAAGTCCCATCTTACATCTTAAAAGGATGCAAGGAGATTGTTGCTCCTGTACTTTCCTATATTTTTAACTTGGCTTTAAAAACCGGCATATACCCGGAACAGTGAAAGATATCGAAAGTCACTCCGATAACTAAAACAAGCAATAAGACATTGGTTGAAGAGTATCGTCCTATCGCAGTACTATCATGCGCTGCAAAACTTTTTGGGAATATCGGTCATAAAGAAATATACGCACAGGTAAATACGCGGCTTTGTGAGGAGCAGCATGGCCTCCGACCGGGTCGATCAGTAGAGACTAACTTGTTATCCCTCGTTGACTATATATCTCATAACATGGATAAAGATCAACAAGTAGATGTGCTTTATTTAGATTTTAAAAAGGCGTTCGATACAGTGGATAACAATATTCTATTAAATAAATTATACAGCATGGGTTTTACCCCAAAACTTCTAAAATGTTTTGCAAATTACCTTTCAAATAGAAAGCAGTATGTTAGCCATGGATCCTTTATTTCAAAGTCATATCATACGCGTTCAGGTGTAAGCCAGGGTTCAGTTTTAGGCCCCCTTCTCTTTCTCATTATGATTAACGATCTCATTAAAGTAGTAAAATATGCCAAATGCCTATATGCTGACGATTTAAAATTAGTTCAAGTGATTGATAAGGATTTAACTTCTGAACATCTCCAAAGTGACATTGACCGAATCCATAAGTGGAGTATAGACAATAAAATGATGTTTAATGCCGGTATATGTTACATCATGACCTTTAGCCGCAAGTTACAACCTACACATGCCACCTATACCTTAGCAGGTGTTGAAATAAAGCGCGTGTCAACCATTAGAGATCTTGGCGTGGCATTTGATTGCAAATTGACTTTCCATGCACACATGTCTGCCCTAGCTTCAGAATCTTACAGACGCCTAGGTTTTGTCCTACGCAATGCCCGTGATTTCAATAATCCTATTGTCATCAAATTATTATTTAACTGTCTAATTAGAAGTAAGTTAGAATTTGCTGCAGCTGTCTGGAATCCCCATGAATCCACATATGAATTATTGATTGAAAAAGTTCAGAAAGCCTTCCTGCGTTTTTTATATAAAAAGATTTACGGATATTATCCATTTATGTATCCTACTCATTTCCTGCTGAGAATGTTAGGATATAATTCCCTTTCAGTGCGTAGAGCCAGAGATCAGATACTAATAGCCATACAAATTTTTAAGGAGCATGGTAGATTCCCCAGAGCTACACAATACCTTGTGTACACTTTATGTACCTGATAACTACCTGCGTCATAGGCCTACTCGACGACACCGACTGTTCGCCACATCCCATTGCCGCACTGTGTCGCGCGCGCAATCCCCGTTGTGTCGCATGCATAGTGCTATAAACTTTTTTATGGAGACTGTCCCGGAATGTGACATTTTTAATGACACACTCAGGGTGATAATGTTAAATTATCTTATGTTTTGTGAAAGTTATGTTTGTTAGGTAAATAAGTTATATGTTGTTGTTATCACTTTACTCGATTTTTTTTTCTCTTCTTAAAGTTGTTTTTAAGTATGTTTGATCTCTGACTTGTTATTTGTTTCTGAAATATGTTAATTATGTAATATGTTTAGTTTTATGTTTGTGTAGTGTTACCAGTTAATTACTGTTATTGGCGCAAGCCGTTGTAATTAATCATGAATAAATAAATAAATACCGTATGCGCGGCGCAGACGACGCGACTACGCGGCGCAGGCGTCGCGTTGTTGCGGCGTTTCCTCTGGAGGCAATTGAACGCTGCGCTAACGCGGCGCAGACGTCACACAATTGCGTTGTCGTTTCGGAAATATCATTAACAAAATGGATTCTGAAGAGGAAACTCTATGTATTGTTGTCTTGGCTTTTAAAAAGAAACTTATTGTGAAAACGTGTAAATAAAAATAAAAGGATATGGGAAAACCCATTAAGTAACGCGGCGCATGCGTCGCGCACCTGCGGCGCTAACGCAGCGTATTCATTTACCCTTACACTGACGCCGCGACAACGCGACGCCTGCGCTGCGCATACGTTTATCGAGCGCCTACGCTGGACAAACGCTAGTGTGAAGGCGCTCTAAGCGATACGGGAGCAAAACTTGACATATCAAAGAGACAAACATCGTAAATTACATGAAGTTAGAGATGGATATAACATTTGGTAAATATTGTTATACATTGACAGCTTTGATGTGGTTTCGCGGCGGGAGCGTGCTAACAGCGTCAGAAGTACTGCATCATTATTTCTTTACGTTGTTTCTGTATTTAAACATACCGTAACATCACGCCTGTAGTCCCCGAAGGGTTGAGCAGAGATGTATAGTAACACCCTCATTTCGCCGTTATATTTAAGTCCCATGTAATAGGGACCGAGTCTATTGCCATCAACCGGACACAAATCCAAACTCTGGGCTGCTGCTGAGGAATTCCGCACGAAAAACTCGATCGATCCCAGGATCTCATGATCAGCAGCGCCTGCCACCACTAGGCCAACGACGCAGTTGAATTCTGTATTCAAATATAAATAATATTTATAACTCTGTAATAAAATTATAGTGTTATCTACGGTCATCTTAATAATACATACATATTTTCAGTTTTTTTTCCGTGGGGGAACAAAATATAATCTATACTAATATTATAAAGCTGAAGAGTTTTTTCGTTTGTTTGAACGCGCTAATCTCAGGAACTACTGATTGGAATTGAAAAATTATTTTTGTGTTGGATAGTCCATTTATCGAGGAAGATTATATGCTATATAACATCACGCTACGACCAATAGGAGTGGAGCATAAATGAAAAATGTTGCAAAAACTTCCATCCGTGCGAAAACGGGACGGGCCGCTAGTTAAAATAAAATTACCGTCCGTTACCGGGCAAGTGAATTGTAAGAGGCGACGACCCTGGTACTTTAATTGTGCCCAGAAAAGATCAATAAGCTCGCCACCTACAAGGGATTTAATACTAGCGAAACGTGGGTGTGTAGATTAATGTCTTCTTCTTTTCGTGTGGTTAGTGACTAAGCTGATGTCGAGAGTATATGCCGCCCATGGGCCTCTGACTTGGCTTCACATGCCGTCGAGAAATATCTTTCAGGCATACTGGTTTCCTTGCGATGTTTTCCTTCACCGTTTTTAAGCAAGTGATAATTATACTATACGCACATGAATCCGAAAAGTCTGAGGTGCGTGCCTTGGGTTCGAACTAGAGACAAACCATTAGGCTATCACTGGTACAGATTCCTGTAATTCAAATTCAAATTATTTATTAAAGACATGAGTCCATAGTGTTAGTATTAACAAAATAACTTAATAACTAGTGTTAGTAATAAGGGGGTAACATATATATTATATTTTTAGCTAGTATGGATCTTTACCCAGTGGCGCAGCAGAGGGGAGTCCCACCGATCAGAGAAAACGCTCAGGAGACTGTTAGTGGCGGTGCGCAGCCGGCCGGCTATAGAGGCGGTCCTCTTTCTTATTATGGCGTAAAAATCGTCGGTGTGCGCTCCCGCAAACATACTGGACACACTACAACGCCACGACAGCCCAAACAGTATCCTAAACGCGTTATTATACTGGACACGCAGATCGCTATATGTCCTCTGCGTAAAACAGGTCCAAAGACTGCACGTGTAAAAGGACTGACAGAAAGCTTTAAAATGAGTTACTTTAACTGGATTTGTACAACGTGCAAATCTTCGAACCAGCATGTTGCATCGAACAGCCAGCGACCTGCGCTCCCTCTCTATATCTAGATTATCCTTAAGATCATCAGTGACCCAATGACCCAAGTACTTAAACTTAGTCACCCATTCTAAAGGAGTGCCACAGAGCGAGACGCCGGGAATATCAGAATAGTCTATGGCACTCGCTTTGAACATAAAAAAAATAATAAAATAATTACCATATAAAATTAACCGTTTCAGAAGTCGGTGCCTTCAATTTGGTTGAGCGTGGATCAGCACCGACTTCTGAAACTGTTAATTTTATATGGTAATAATTTTATTCTTTTTTGAAGTCCGTTTAATTTTTTTGTAAAAAAGTTTTTATTTTTTTCATTTTAGTGGCCTTAATTAAAACTTGGTTGGACCTACTAAAGACGCTGATCGTAACATAATCACATCATCACAATATGCGTACTGTTCGTCATTGAGGAGTTCCATTGTCTATCTCCGAAGTTCTTCATCAGATCTTCAACAAATTTAAATGGGACCAACTTCGAAGTATACCTTATCCATTAAAAAAAGAATCATTAAAATCGGTTCACAATTGGCGAAAATATCGATGAACATACACAAAAAAAAAAAAAAAAAATAACATACATACAGACGAACATAGTAACCTCCTCCTTTTTGGAAGTGGGTTAAAAATAAAAGTCGTTTCCCAGCAATTATTTTTGCTGTATGTTTTATGTAAAGTATGCGTAGACTTCGGCTTCGTTAAGGCTATTTTTACACCCAGTATGTATTTACTCGCATGCATATATTTTTACGCCGGAAACCACCTTAAGGGGTAGGCAATGACCGAATGACCTCTATACAACTTTCGTCGTTGTGCAGGTATTATATAGAACAGCAACCAGTCGCTACAGACCAGTTGTCGTACTGGTTGTACGTGACCAAGTTGTAGTGCAGTTGTCAGTTTGTAGTCGATCTGTGCACAGTTTTTAGAGTTTACTCTGTGTAACTTATAATAGTGTTATTGGTATGTACTGGTTGGAGAAAGAGTTAAGTAATATTACATCACGCCTATATTCCCCGAAGGGTTGGGCATTTACATACACCCTCATTTCACCGTTATGTTTAAGTCCCATGTAATAGGGGGCGAGCCTACTGCCATCAACCGAGCACATATCCAAACTCTGAGCTGCTACTGTGGAATTCCACACGGAAAAACCTAATAACAAAGAGTTAAGTACCCAGAAAAAAAATGTATAATAGGGAATTAAGGGGTGCCACGTGGTTCCCGGCAGAGAAAATTTTCCTTAGGGGGTCAAATTTTTGTGTGGGTGTCCTGAAAGGCGACCGGTAGGGTGGGCAGTAGCATCTTTCTATAACAACATACTGACTTTGATCCACAACCGTTACCGTAGCATTCTTCGAGGAGGTCCATAGAAGCAATTACACGTGATTAAAAAAAAAAGATTTACTTAGATTGTTGGAGACGACCACACAAAATAGGATATTTATTTTTTGGGATAGTACGGTCAATAACGAAAGTTGGTTAACACTGTTACTTTTACATAACATGTAAAAGACACAAAATTATTCGATACACTGCTTCTCAGAATTTCATATACCTAATAGTCAAGAGTTTGTGTTATTTTATTGTTACATGTGTTCCGATTAAATTTAATCTAACTAAAAAGAATGTTATTTAATAATGTTTATTATAATTTGCATGAGTTCTTTGGCAAAAAATGATGTAGTAGGTATGTAATTAACACTTGGAAATAAATAATCAATTTGCTTTTCTTTGTTAAGTATTGCATATCCGACATGGGTAGACCGTTCATCCTAAAATCTGCTATATTATAAGATCTAATTGTACACAAATAATTCTTATTCTTATTCTTTGAATATTATTGTGTTCAGTTATGATTTAAAAAAACTGAAGTGTTAACATACTTTTGTTGCTGACTGTACCTGCTATTGGACTAAACCAACTATCCCAAATATTTACATTACTGTTATTAAAGACAAGAATTCGATCGAAAACTGATTTCAAAAAAGCTAAGACATAATTCGTAACGTACTTTGGAATACAACATAGCGGATGAACACTTGCCTTTCACGTTGGAGGGTCTGAGCTCGATCCCGGCCTGCTATTTGACGTTTCAAATTAATTTGCGAATCAGAATTTGATTATCACTTGCGTTAACAGTGAAGATACCTGCACACTTGTGAGGGCTCCAAAAAACTTCTCGATGGTGTGTACCCACACCATCGAACCAACCCGCGTCAAGCCAGCGTGGTGGACTGAGGCCTAAACCCTTCTCACTCTAAGAAGAGGCCCGTGCCCAGCAGTGGGATAGTAATGAACTAATTATACTTATGCTCATGACCTCAACAGTATCTTTACAATACAATACAATACTCTTTATTGTACATAAAACAAACAAGAAACATTACTATAAAAATAGAGATGTACAATGGGCGGTCTTATCGCACTAGGCGATTTCTTCCAGACAACCTTTGGATGGACATGAAGTGTAAGAAAAAAAAGAGAGGCAGTTCTCAGTGTAACAATTAATGAGAAGACATTAAATTATGTACTTTAAATAAACCTAAAAACACAAATAAATAAATATTATATACAATAAATATGAAATAAATATATATAGTGTATGTAATACATAATATAAACAGACAATAAATAACTATACATAAAGATGCGAACTTAACTATATTGATAGGTAGTGATCCTTGACGAGTCTTTTGAAAGTGACCAAGGATTGCGCACGTCTAACTGTAACTGGCAAAGCATTCCAAAGCCGAACAGCCTGGACTGTGAATGATTTATCAAAGAAGTTGTTATCTTTGTTACCTACTCAACGGACTTTCCATGACCGTGCAAGTCTGAAGGTCAACATTCTGTTATTTTAAACTTAAAAGGGATTTTTAGAAATAATGCGATTTTATGTAAACAAGTTTTTGAATATCACGTTCCCTTTCCTTATTTTAAATACCTATAGGCACCATCCTAACGTACGATATATGTACCAAAAATATGTTAAAAACCCGTTTAAAATGCTCGCAGATATTTATGGTTCAATCCGGTATATTGCCGGTCGCCGTTTTAGCTCGTCGATAGATGATAACGCGATAGCACCCAAACCTAACAGCTAGTTCACACAGAAACTGTTTACAGGATCCGTTTTTATTATGGTGGTGGCGCCTGTAGTTGTATGAGCGAGTTCACATACACGACAGTATTCCGAATCCAGTAAAAAATACTAATCCGACAATTTTACACACATAAACTGGATACCGGAAAAGTATAAAAAATGGATCCGTACATGAAGATGTATGGGGCAGTATGGGCAGTGGCGTAGCGTGCCTTGGCGGGGCCCCGTATAAAAATTTGTTTAGATATCTCACAAAAGAAAAAAAAATGTTTGACTAAATTAAAAGAAATATTTATTCATCATAATTATCTATCTGCCACTTTTTCCAAAATTTTTACAAACAATACAAATTAAATATACCTACACTCTCCTTGCCTTTTTTTCGGCAAACTGATTTATTAAATCGTTTATAGCTGATGATGACTTTAGTTTTTGTAAAGTTTCTGCCTCTATGGACCATAGTGACAAGTCTGACAGTTTCTATTAATTTTTGCTTACGCATGTTGGGGGCCCCGTATAATTGATACGGCAGATACGGCGGTAGCTACGCCCCTGAGTATGGGTGCCTTCTAGGGTTTCTTTCCCAGGTTTCCGATCCCGGGAATACCCGGGGACACTATCGATCCGTTTTAGCGGATCCGTTAAACGGATCCGCTGTGTGAAAGGGCAGTTACAGAAAACAATACATAGTCTCAATAACCTGGACTCCGTCTGCACAGAGCCGCCGAAAGTTTTGTTCGTCGCACTACACCAATGTTTTAGATATCTTTACATAGTATAAAACAAAGTCGCTCCCGCTGTCTGTCCCTATGTATGCTTAGATCTTTAAAACTACGCAATGGATTTTGATGCGGTTTTTTTAATAGATAGAGTGATTCAAGAGGAAGGTTTATATGCCCCACATTAGTATCTACATTGCACCCGTGTGAAGCCGGGGCGGGTCGCTAGTTGTATATAAAACGCACAAGTACATAATATGCACATACAGTAGACATAGCACGGATGACGTCACTTTAGTAACGTAAACGTAACGTTCACGTAAAGGCTTTGTCAAACAGAACGCGTTATTATCGCGCGTCAGGGCGCTAACCTAACGCGACGCTATGACGCCGAGCTGTGTTGTACTGCGTTGGTGATGTACCGCCAAACAGAGCAAAGGCGCTGCGTAATGATAGCGCTGGCGCTCTGTTTGGCGGTACATCACCATCGCAGTACAACACAGCTCGGCGTCATAGCATCGCGTTAGGTTAGCGCCCTGACGCGCGATAATAACGCGTTCTGTTTGACAAAGCCTTAAGTGAATTTTAAATTAAGGGATCAGGGGAAGAACCACTTTTGTCACCTAATGAACAAACTGAGACATTCTTATGGTACTGTCACAGTCGACCACGGCCAACGGTTGTTTTTGTTCCTGAACGGTCCGGACATTGGATGTTTTTTTTCCCTGTGTCGATATTTTAAAAGCATGAAAGCTCGGAGACTATGGATGTTATTGGATGTTTTTTTTTTTTTGTTACTAGGCCTGCCTTTGGCCGCCATCTCGCCTGATGTTAAGCGATGATGCGGTCTACGATGGAGCACGCTTGCCCGTTTGTTATTTTTGACAGAACATAGCGACAGGTATAATAACCATTCAGACTGCATTGCCAGTTGAAAAAAAATAAAAATGTGACATAAGTTGTTCTTCCCCTGATCCCTTCAAATTGAAAATACTCGTTTCGCACATAGGTACTGTTTAATCAAAAACACTTTATTCATATCTATGGAGGAGCTCGGGCTAATCACCAACCGCGCCGAACATACGATTTGTGACGTTAAGCTGCGCTTGCCGCGGCCAATCCGTGGATGGGTGACCGTTCGTTACACATCGAGACCTCCCGTGCCTCGGAGAGCACCTTAAACAGTCGGTCCTGGGTGTCATAAGAATACCTATAACAGTCGTTACGGATAGTCAGAAGCTCGAAAATCTGACAACCGGTCTAACCTTCGCAGTTGCGGAGGTCTGATGGCAGTCTCTCCGTGTAAAATACTGATATTCAGCCGCATCTGGTTAGACTTGAAGCTGGTCCCAACATAGTTGGGAAAAGGGTAGGCAGAACGATTCATATCTACGTGTGATACAAATTCTGCATGTCGCAAAAAATAAACCAAAATGTTATAGGACAGTTGTATTTTCGATTCAAAATTCGCTCACATTAGCGATACAACGTATCGCTAATGAGCAGAGATCGGATAATCGGATGCACCTATCGGAGCTAAAGTTAATTTTTCGCTACGAAAGTATGAAAACGGCTTCTGAAAATAATTTATTAAAACAATCTTGTATCACGGGATTGCATAACTAATCGGATGCATATGATTAATTGATGTTAATTCTTAACCTCCGATGCAAATATGTGTGTATGTAGGGTGTAAGAAAGTGAAGGGTGCATGTCTGTGTTAGTTAACAAAAGGGTACAACTTTAGGGATGTAAATAAATAGATATGCATCCAATTCTAGGTAAATATTTGATTTTATTCTAAAGAACACTAAATTTTACGATCCCGGAATTGCGAGATTTTTTCGATACAGAAGTGCATTCCATATTAGCCAACACCTAAACTTTAGGTAAATATGCATCCGATTAACCGATCTCTGCTAATAAGTACAAGTAAGTGTAAGTAAGATACTGTTAGTACGTGAAACGTTCGTGCAGGGTTGGTTTTACCCACCTCAATATTTTTGGAATATCCAAATAGTTTCAAACTTGAATTAAGTTCTTAATTATATTCAGGATATTATAAACAACATAACATCACGCCTTGTATTTCCCGAAGGGTTAGGCAGAGGTGTTTTTAGGACACCCTTGTTTCGCCAGTTATGTTTAAGTCCCATGCAATAGGGGGCAAGCCTATTGGCGCAGCCGCTAGACACACAGTTACTTTTTTTTTTGTTTTTTGTTTTTGTTTTCTCTCTTATGAATTTTTGTCTGTCTGTCTGGCTGATTTCGGGCCAAATAAGTTTCTTTCTTTCTTCTTTCTGTTGCCATTAACCGGGCACAAATGCAGACTCCGAGCTGCTACTGAGAAATTCCTAAAGGAAAAACCCAATAACACTTTGCCCGACCTGGGGATCGAACCCAAGACCCTATGCTCAGTAGTCGCGCTTGCGAGCACTATACCAACAAGGCAGCAATCAGGATATCATTAATTAAATTATGGGGCACGTTACCAGTCGCCAGTTAATGTTATCACTACCGCAAGCCATTTACTCGGGCATATGATTTAAGTAAGTTTAACGGTCATTGAAATAAAACTGACGAAGTGCGTGTGAGTCCACGCACAGTGTAGGGTTCCGTCGAGTACATACACTTAAATACCAACGAGATTTAGATCAGATCTTCCTCTAAAACAATAGTTAATTATTTGTTGTTTATCTGTAGGGTATGAAACTATAATCAAGCCAAATTTTAAGTCACATATTAAATATTGCGGTAATTAAACATAATTTAATTATAAAATTAGTTTAATGAAGTTGAGAAAACACTGTTACAAAAACAGATTATATTTGTCACAGATAGATAGATAGTGCGACAACAACGCCATCGGTACAAAAAATATACTATTTTGGATGCGTTCCATTACACTAACAATAGATAGATAGATATACTTTATTGTACACTAAAATAAATAAAACAGAAGGAGTACACATTATTAAGAACAGTACAAATGGCGGTCTTATCGCTTAAAGCAATTTCTTCCAGACAACCTTTGGATGGAAAGAATTGTTAAGAAAAATATATAGGTAGGGCAATAAAAAAACAAATAAAAAAACAATTAAAAAACAATTAACATTTTTGAGAAACAACCAGAATAAAACTCAATGCAAAATAACCAACTTTTTTGTCAATTCTCGTATGAGGGACTCTAATTGAGATTTTTATTAATTTTTATTATTTGCAACAACACAGCCAGAACAACAATAAACTTTTAACTGGCTATCTCTCACAATTGCCAAGAAATAAGCTTGTGACAGACCGACGGATATGCAGCGTAGGCTTAGTAATAGGGTCTCGTTGGCTCCTTTTAAGTACGGAACTCTAGTTAAATATTACGGAAAATAGAATAAGTACATACGTGTACCATAAATCTTTGAACAATTGTAGTGTATTTTTTTGTTCACTTTCATATCTTAAACTGGTTTTTCCAGATCGTCACATTTATGTAAGGTCAAACCTGATTTGACGATTAATAATCTGAGTTCATTGTAATGTGAGCAGTGATAGCCTAGTGGTGGGACCGTCGGACTGCCAAGTCATAGGTCTCGAGTTCGAACCCAAGGCACACACACCTCTGACTTTTCGGATTCATGTGCGTATTGTATAATTATCACCTGCTTAAGAACAGTGAAGGAAAACATCGTGAGGAAACCGGCATGCCTGAGAGATATTTCTCGACGGCGTGTGAAGCCAAGTCAGAGGCCCATGGGCGGCATAAACTCTGACACCAGGTTAGTCACTAACCACACGAAAAGGAGGAAATTTTAATGTGAGGTCATATAGCGGTAGGTACTATTGGCGTTATCTTCACATGACTTTATGGCAATTGATAGCAAACTTGAATCATCATCACCCTTGCCATTTCATAATTTTTGGGTTTTCTTACAGTCTAAATAGATGCAGATGAGTGTTAGAATCTTCATGGACCGAGTGTTACAGTCCCACTGCTGGGCACGAGCTTCTTTTCAGAATGAGAAGGGTTTGGGCCTTATTTTAAATTCCTATACACTGCCTCTTTAGTCTAGTGGTAGTAAGCGCGACTGCTGATCGGTGAGGTCATGGGTTCAATTCCTAGGTCGGGCAAAGTGTTTTTGGGTTTTTCCATTAGGAATTTCTCAGTAGCAGTCCGGAGTCTGGATTTGTGCCCAGTTGATGGCAATAGGCTCGTCCCCTATTACATGGGACCTAAACATAACGGTGAAATGAGGGTGTTACTATACACCTCTGCCCAACCCTTCGGGGAATACAGGCGTGATGTTATGTTATATACATCTTATTTGAGGCTGACTGTACAGACTCTTGTAATAGGAAAACAACTCTGCTTACCCCTTCAGGTTACAGGTTACAGGTATGTATCTAGACGAGCAGACACACAGACAAAAGTAATGTAATTAATTTAACTTCGTAATTAATTTTAAAGTAAAATCATTAATGACACAATGCTTGTTTTTTGGTATTATTCAATCACTTAGTACCTAATGTATGGTTATAATCAAAAAATAAAACTAAGTATTATTAAGTTACTAGCGACCCGTCCCGGCTTCGCACGGGTGGACATTTTTCCCGTTTATGCAACATTTTTCATTTATGCTCCGCTCCTATTGGTCGTAGCGTGATGTTATATAGCCTATAACCTTCCTCGATAATTGGACTATCCAACATAAAAATAATTTTTCAATTCCAACTAGTAGTTCCTGAGATTAGCGCGTTCAAACAAACAAACTCTTCAGCTTTATAATATTAGTATAGACTAAGTTAATAAAATGAAACGACGTCTTTTATGTTGTCTTATAAGACGCGAGATTTAGAAGTCAACAAACATTATATATTATTTACAAACTCGGTATTTTATTACCTAATATTTAATTTTAAATTATAAAAGTATAGAAGTAAGTGTATAATTTGATTATCACTCGCGTTAACGGTAAAGGAAACATCGTGAGGAAACCTGCACACCTGAGAGGGCTTCATAAAGTCCTCGATGGCGTGTGTAGTCCGCCAACCCGCACCAGACCATCGTGTTGGACTAACACCCATATTCTAAGACGTTCCTCCAAAACTTACTTGGCTCGACTCCACCTCGACTCAGTCTTTCTCACTACCATCGGTAGTTATAGTTGACATAAACGACCTCGACTCGAGATTTTTCCTCAGTTGAGGTGAGGAATCATCTGTCAAACTCAAGGTATCTCGGAACCTACCTAAATTAAAGAAGTGTCATAGTTCGTTTGTAACAAAAATGAATTTTGAAGACTTTATCGAATATGCTTACGATAATCCTTACAATTATTTATCGCGGCGTTATTTGCGCGATGCAGATTATTCAAATTATGACGTAATGATTCCGTCGAGGAACCTCAAAGTTCACTCGAAATTGCGACTAAGAATACAATTTTGAAAGTGTTTTCGAGACCGTTCTGAGTCGTGTATAAGTCGAGTAAGTTTTGGAGGAACGTCTTAGAATATGGGTGTAAGGCTCTCATTCTGAGAAGAGGTCCGTGCCCAGCAGTGGGACAGTAATGGGCTGATTATGTTAATTTGTTATTTATTCTTGCAGGAACCCGTCGATATGTTTTGCGACCAACATTTATAGCAATTTAGTAACATCCAAGTTGATATAAGTCACATAAAATGGCGTACATCACTAAAAGAAGTCACAAGCAAAAGAGATTTGCTAAAAGTAAGTTTTTTTTATAAAACCTCGCTTTACCTGTGGAGGAACGAGGTGGGGTGTTCCTCCAACGAAAAGGGAGGATCCTCCTACCAGACGAGTCTTATGCCTGGAGGGCTACTGCCCAACGGTTGATGTTGGGAATTTGTATATATCGTGGGCGTAGGTGGAGAAAGTTCCGAGATAATCGCGTTTTTATGTAACATTAAAATTCATAACTTTACTTGTAATAACAATTTTAGTGTAGCTGTTTTTATATGTTGTACTAGCTTTTGCCCGCAGCTTCGCTTGCGTGATTTTTTTTCACCCCCTTAGGGGTTGAATTTCGAGAAATCCCTTCTTAGTGGATGTTTACGTCACAAAATGAACCTACTGTCAAAATTTCAAGTTTCTAACCCCAGCCGTTTAGGCTGTGCGTTGATAGATCAGTCAGTCAGCTTCTCCTTTTATATATTGTTGTATATCTTTATCATTTTCATCTTTTGGGATAATTTTTCAAATGTTAACTATAACCGTTAATAAGATAAAAAATAAAAACAATGTAATTAGTTATTTATTCCTGTCAGTTGTTTACTTGTCCCGCGTATGAAATCAATTATTTAATACAACGAATTGAAAGTGCAGAAATGAATAAGTATACTTATACATTTCTGCCTAAACGTTATTGACGTGGTCGTGCCATATGATGTAATGGCAAAATTAAACAAGATACTTTGTTCAACTGTTTCGTTACTCAAGTAAATATAAATTACGAGTTATTGATTTGTTTCTTGAGTTATTTATTTTTGCTTCTCCTATTTAACATGAATATAACGATATACATTTTTACCTGGGTTCATTAAATTAGGATATTGTTTTATTGACTTAAGATATTTAAACATGCGGGAATTTTTTGGCTACAAGAAAATTCAAAAAAGTCTATTTCGACAAAAATGTTAGTTATTTAGTTCTCCACCTACTCCGACGATATACTAACTCCGTGTCAGATCTTGATACCGCGATGCAGGATTTGTGACATTTCATTTTGACCGCTGTCATTGTTGTCGCTGTAGTCTGCTACAAATTCTTCGTGCTACGTAGTTCTCGTGGCGTGATAGATGCCGCCACCAACCAATCACGTTCACGGTGGCGGCCGCGGTGGCGATCAGTTACTGCAATATTTACAATAATTGGTTTTGCATTGACGTATTCAATAGGGTGAAGGCTTCATGGCAAATTACCAACCGCGCGGATCATACGATTTGCGAGGTGAAGCTTCTAGCCAAACCAGATGCGACTGAATACTAGTATTTCACACGGAGCGACTGCCATCAGACCTCCGCAACCCAGTTACAGGGCAATGCTGATATCCTAAGGTTAGGCTGGTTGTCAGACGTAACGACTGTGGTTGGTATTCGTATGACACCCGGGACCGACTGTTTAACGTGCTCTTCGAGTCACGGAGGGATCTCGATATGTAACGAACGGTCACTCATCCATAGTCCGACCGCGGCAACCGCAGCTTAACTTCGCAAATCGTATAATCCGCGCGGTTTTTAATTAGCCACTACCACATTAAGTATGATTTTTAATTTTTTCAGTAAAACTCCTAGTGTGCTTGGTACTTGGAGTATCTACTCTGGCAGCAGCCATATGGACGGTGATTGTAAATCCTATAATGTTGCTCGCCAGATATGTAAGTTTTTTTTTTAATTTGAAATGGGTTTGCTCTTGATTCTAGTCTAGGTCAGAGGAGACAGAGACAAAGTCTACAATGGAGTGAGCTTACCCAGAAGAAGCCTGTTAACTCTAACTTTGAAGAGATTCAGGTTTAATACGTTCAGGAACACAGACGCCAGTAGTGAGTTCCACTCTTTTGCAGTGCGCATTATGAAGGATGTTTGGAAGCGCTTAGTGCGAATTGGTGGAATGGCAACTAAGTATGGATGGTAACTTGCAGTGCGTCTAGATGTCTGATGGTAGAAGGGGGCCGGTGGATGAGGTTGTGGAGTTCTTGAGCACACTCTCCGAAGTACAGTCTATAGAAGTATCAATAATATACCTTATTTGTTAAAGCTGTTTGGGACACTCACGCCTGTTATCCCTGAAGGACTAAGCAAAGGTGTTCTCTTATTTATTTTTATTCTTGACTTTGTCACTTTTGGCCGTAGTCTCATCTAATGGTCTTAGATGGAGCACACGAATCCAATGAACAGAGATTTAGAGGGATTCCCTTATACCCCTCTGGTTCTCACATACACACTGCCATCAGACCTCCGCAACCAGTTACTAGGCAATTCCGATATCCTAAGGGCTGTTTGTCAGACTTTCGGGATGCTGACTTCCCGTAACGACTCTCAGAAGCATTCATATGACACCCGGGACATACTATTTAACGTGTTGTCCAAGGCACGGAGTGATGTGTAACGAACGGTCACCCATCCACAGACAGACCGCGGCAAGAGCAGCTTAACCTCACAAATCATATGATCCACGCGGTTGGTTATTAGCCATGAGCCCCTCTACAGAACATCTATCAGACTGATGCTGGCAATAATTGTCAACTCTCTTCTTTAGTGTGCCCGAGTAGACTACGGTTCATTCGTTCATGAGGCGATGAGCAAAGAGGCCGACAGCGTCCATTTATCTGCCTACCTCTTCAACATCACCAACGCTGACCGATTCCTCAGTGGGGAGGACACCAAGCTGCAGATGCAGGAGGTCGGACCTTTCACTTACCAGTAAGTAAATTGAGAGAGATGCTCTTAATCCTTTTGTTTATGTTTATTCGCTGAACGATGGCGACGACTGAACGACGAATATTGTAAGTACGATTGTTGCAGAAAAAAAATGCTAACTTCAACATTTCACCTTTAAAAAAACAAATGTACACTCGGGAGCAATGAATCCGGGAACACCAACATAAACAAAACAATGTTAAACAATGTTTAACAAGGTTTATGTTGGTGACCCGGATTGCTCCCGAGTGTAAGTTTTTTTATGGAATATGTTGGTCGGGCCTCCAGTCCACATAATGGAAAATGGTTACCGCCACCTACATACACCAACAACACTAAGAGGATATTTGTAGTAGTGATAGCCTAGTGGTATGACTGTCAGACTGTCAAGTCATACCTCTGACTTTTCGGACTCATGTGCGTATTGTATAATAATTACTTGCTTAAAAACGGTGAAGGAAAATATTGTGAGGAAACCGGCATGCCTGAGAGATATTTCTCAACGGCATGTGAAGCCAATTCAGAGGCCCATGGGCGGCCCTAAACTCTGACACTAGGTTAGTCACTAACCACACGAAAAGAAGAAGACTAAGAGGATTAGGAACTGATGCGTTGCCAACCTTAGAGGCATAGTTGGGAAGTCTCTCTGTAATTTCACCGGCACCCTTCAAACCAGAGCACAGCAATGCTGCTTGACTGTAGAAGCATGTATGGCGGTGTACTTCGACGAACTTTTTTACAGGGAGTTGTTCTACTACTTCTCTTCTTCCTGCCCTTATCCAGCACTAGGTGGGGTCAGCACAACATGTATTTAATAAATCCATGTTGTTAAAGGTTTTGGCTTCTTGTTTTATGACCGGCCGCTTGCCTGACATCAACCCTCCTTGGGAGTACCTACTCGTTGCGCCGGGTGACCCAATGTGCTTGCTGATATTATGCACTGGCTCCCAAAATGATATGCTTGTCAATTTTATTGCCGACAACTAAGCAGACTATGTTCTTCTTGGTGTAGTATAATTTAAGTTCCTCGACCCACTCATTTAGTTTTGCTAGAGACTTTGGTTCTGACACATCGTAACTAATATAGCACCATGAGCTTCTCTCTAAAAACTTGATGTCAATGTTCTGTATCGCTTCTGTCCCGCTGTATACCAAATACCAAGCTTGACTTTAACACTGTTTACGTCCATGATTTTACATTTGTAGTCAACTTCGATTGTAGCTGGGAATGATGAACTATAGTCTCCCGTTGTGAACGCTAGGATTATGCCAGATTTACCCACACCGAACTCACACTTCACAGTTTCTCAATGTAAAAAAGTACGTGAAAAGTAAATTTTATAAAATATGAGTTGTTCTACTACTAAAACCAGAAAATCAATCTACATAAAGTTTCTAATAATCATCAATTACTCTTTTCAGACTTTGAATGATAGATTGAGGAATGATGACATAAGACAAAGTTGCGGTTTCAAAGATGATGTGGTGACGAAAATTGAAAGGAGTATGCTTAGGTGGTTTGGTCATGTTGAGGGAATGAGTGAACGGCGATTTACAAAAGAATTTATAAGGTGGATGTCAATGGAAACCCTAGAAGGACATACATCGATGTTATTGGTGATGTTCTTCACAAAGGACAAGTGCGTAGTACTCTCAACCTGCGTGCGTGTATGACAAGATGTATGTATGTAGATGAAGCGATAGAAGTATGTAAGGATCGTAGCACGTGGCGTTCTATAGTTTCTGCCTACCCACATGGGAAAAAGGCGTGAGTTTATGTATGTGTATGTATGTACTCTTTTCAGAGAAAACCGTACAAATGAAGGCCTGGAGATTGACAAGGAGGCTGGTGTGATGAGGTACACTCCTCGTCACAGAGTCATCTTCCTGCCTGAGGAGTCAGTCGGTAGGCCAGAAGACACCATGGTCACCATGCCAAACATGGCGATGCTGGTAAGTTGACTATAAAAGGTTGTTCCTCTATGTTTCATGTTAGTATGAATACTCTGTCTCCTCTCTATATTTTCTTCTTGCTTTGTGAATCTCATGAATCTATTAATGGAAGACATTATGCATCGAAATAGGAGTCTTTTTTGCCTTGTGCTGGTTGTTTAAATTTTTGCTGTCTTTTTTCTTTGTATATTTTCAATTTCTGTAGTTTTCTGTGCTAGTTTAAAATAACTAAAAAATCTTTCTTACTTTTATTTCTTTTCTTTCTTTTTCTTCTGTCTTTTCTTTTCTTTCTTTCTTGTCTTTATTTTATTTCCTTTCTATTTTCATTTCTTTCTTGAAATGCTGTTTGTGACATTCTTGAGTAGCCCCCTGATTCAGACTTTTTCGATAAGTCAGTCGTCAAACGATTTGGTTTTTATCTCGTTTTCTCTTGTTACGAGATTCGTCAACAAATCCAGATATGAATCGGTTGATAACTGACTAATCGAATCGTTTTGATCCAAAAGACATCTCCTGTGGGCTGTTTTTATAACCTCGGAAAGCTGGTCCAGTTTTATGTCAAGGACACTTTTCTTCCTAAACAGCCTAAAGCTTCTCAACAATAAATCAAAAGTCGATACTACCATCTAAGTACACGTTCATAGGTATAAAAATGATTGTCTCATCGCTACGACAAAGCTGACATGGTTACGTACCGGCTACGTTAGCTACGCTGTCGTAGCAGGTAACTGATGCGCTATGCATCATTATTCTTAGAACATTATTGTACACTGGACGTGAATTGTGCAGGAGTAAATTTTTTATTTAATAGGTTTGTTGGCGAACAAGCTGAGGACCCATCAGATCTAAAATCATATTTATATAGAATTTTGTCTCTCCAAGCATCTACTCAACAAAAAATAACTACCACCATCTGTTTCCAGAGCATGGCATCAGGAATAACCAACTACGGCTACCTAGGCAAGATGGGCTTCAACATGCTGACCAGTCGGCTTGGAAGTAACGCCACAGTCCAGATGTCTGCCCATGATTACATGTGGGGGTACAATGAACCTCTTATCGGACTGGGCAATACGTTATTGCCTGGTTTGATCAACTTTAATAAGTTCGGCCTGTTAGATAGGGTGAGATATTTTCTTATTGATATAGATCGTAGGTGTAAAAGTGTAAACAGTGTGTCCTCCTGTGTGGAGGGTTGATATCAGGCAGGCGGCCGGTCATAAAACAATAAACCAAAACCTCTAACAACATGGATTTATGAAATTCATGTTGTGCCGACCCCACCTAGTGTGGGATAAGGGCAGGAAGAAGAAGATAGATCGTAGGTGTAGATAGCCTAGTGGTTAAACGCTTCCCTTCCATGCAGGATGTCTGAGTACGATACTGGCCCGCACCTCTGAGTTTTTAAATTCAGATGTAGATCAGTATAAATATTAAGCGTGTTGCATGCACCTTACAGTATGTTTTTTACGGAGATTGACCTAATTCTGAAGGTCAGTCGTCTTCATCATACTTCATATTTATCAATTTATTCAAATAGGTACCAGGTAGGTATAAATAGCTGTGATAGCCTAGTGGTGTGACCGTTGGACTGCCAAGTCATAGGACGCACCTCTGACTTTTCGGATTCATGTGCGTATTGTATAATTATCACTTGCTTAAAAACGGTGAAGGAAAACATCGTGAGGAAACCGGCAAGCCTGAGAGATATTTCTCGACGGCACGTGAAGCCAAGTCAGAGGCCCATGGGCGGCATTAACTCTGACACCAGGTTAGTCACTAGCCACACGAAAAGAAGAAGATACCTATTAAGACTTCCTTCTTGTTGCTGTGCCCGACAGGGCCTAGTACCTATAGCTTTAGGTCACCACATAAAACATGCATTGTGGATTGCAAATAATGAATATGAATATTCATGTTTCCAGCTCTACGACGAGAGCGCTCCGTTCAAGATAGAGGTCAGCACGACAGAAGAAGACAAGTTCATGATCAAGAGTGTCAATGGTATAGGTGGCCTTGAAGCATGGGGGTACCCGGAGACAAGGTAAATACTATAGCATTATTTCTAATTGGTGGGTAGACGAGGCTGAAACCTGACGAGCGTAATTTACGCCGCGTAAAGTGAGTCGCGTAATTTACTAGAAGGATTTATGCTAAGACCAGATGGACGTAATTTACGTCGCGTAAAGTGAGTCGCGTAATTTACTAGAAGGATTTAGGATAAGACCAGATGGACGTAATTTACGTCGCGTAAAGTGAGTCGCGTAATTTACTAGAAGGATTTAGGCTTAGACCAGGTGTACCTAATTTACGCCGCGTAAATTGAGTCATGAACCGGTACCCCATTAACAAGAAACGTAAATCATGCAGGCCACACAAGAGATGGAGTAATGACATCACTGAAACAGTAGGGAAATTATGATGAGAGTTACTAGGGACAGGAAAGATTGGAAATAAATAGAGGAGGCTTTCACCGCTAAAGGCGGTCCTTACATCAATAACTAACGATACTAACAAAACAGTTTTATAAAAACACAGTGTAATACTAATAAATACATAAATTAAGGAAGTAAAAGTAAATAAAGATATAAATAAATAAGTGAGCCGCGTAATTTACTAGATCCTTCTTCCTTTCTTCTGGTTTTAGCCTACATCCTTGTAGGATAAGACCAGATGGACGTAATTTACGCCGCGTAAAGTCACTCGCGTTATTTACTAGAAGGATTTAGGCTATGATTAAGAAGATTTTTAACCCGTGTGGGGACTTGTTAGAATATAAACCTTCCTCACCGCACACTGAAAATAGACGCGTGTTGTAAGATTCAACAAAACCCAGCACGCTTGGTGGTAGAATCTATACGGTCCGCCTGGCTAGCTACCACCCTCACGTTAAAGTCCGGCGCCAAGCAGTTTACTGTGTTCCGTCGTGTGAGAGCCCGACGGGTATAGGGAAATCCCTCTAGTCTCTGTTCCTTGTATTCGTGTGCTCCATTTTAGACCCTGGCCAATGGGACCAAGTCAAGAAAAAAAAGACCAGACTAGCGTTCTCTTGTTGTAGGTTTATAAGTTGACGGTAACCATCAGGTAGGCCATCGGTCTGTTTGTTCCGCAGGGGGAGAGGGGTATCGGTATGTTGTTGGCCGCTCTCCCTATCCTCTGCGGCCGAAAAGTGGTAGGCGGCGAGGCCACTAACCTGACCCGTCACAGGGGGACCAAGGGTGCCCAGATACGGGGTCGTCTGGCGCTCATGTGCTTGTTTGGTCCCCGGGGTGGTCACGGCGTGCCATGTGTTCTGGTGCGCCCGTGATGTGGGGTGCAACTCATGCCTCTCAGGAGGTCGTGGGGTGGGGCCCCTAAGAGGAGAGGTCCACCAGCAGCTGGTGGACTAAGATCTCCCGGGGTTGCGGTGCATGCTTAGGCGAATCCCGCGGCCCCGGCTGACGGTCAGAAGGAGGAACACCGTGGATCTGTTTACCAACCTGTAACATTAAAAAAACAATTCATATAACAGCTTACGAGTTTCAAACATAAACCTCTAATCTTCCAGCTCAACATGCAACAGCTTCAACGGTTCATTTGAGGGTTTCGCATATCCTTCAGGAATGTCACCAGACCGGCCTCTCAAGATCTACAGAAACGTCCTCTGCCGTTTCATGGAGCTGGAGTATGTGGGGAAAAGGACCATGGACTTTGGAGTTGAGGGCATGGCTTATCAGTTTAGTAACAGGAGCTACAGCAAAATACCAGAGAATGAGTGCCTTTGCAGCAAAGGGGTTTGTTATGATGGGGTTTCCGACCTGTCACCTTGTTTTTATGGTAAGTTGGACACTTAAGACTTTAGATCTTATTTCTGCTGCTCGTTGGTCTAGTGTTGGCAAGCGCGAGTGCTAATCGTGAGATCCTGGGTTCGATTCCGAAGTCGGGCAAATTGTTAGA
Source organism: Amphipyra berbera (assembly GCA_910594945.2). NCBI lineage: Eukaryota > Metazoa > Arthropoda > Insecta > Lepidoptera > Noctuidae > Amphipyra > Amphipyra berbera. The sequence continues at coordinate 12,504,334 of OU343128.1, read as the reverse complement.
GGGTTTTGCCGTGTGGAATTACCCAGTAGCAGCCCAGAGTTTGGATTTGTGTCCGGTTGATGGCAATAGGCTCGTCCCATATTACATGGGAATTAAACATAATGGCGAAATGAGGATGTTACTATACACCTCTGCCCAACCCTGAGGGATGATGTTATGTTATGATCTCCTTATTTCATCATCATCATCATCAGGAGCTATGGCATTGTTTCAAACTTTAACGGCGATGATTATCCCAAGTTTCCAATGGCAGCATTTTCTGAGTACTTCTAAAATCGATACCAGTTGGCGCCACTGCGAACGTAGACCAGTTAAAACTTTGTTTTGTATAGTAAGCAATACAAAACAAAGCTATTCTGAATCAGGCTTCTTTTCATGTGGTTAGTGACTAAACTGGTGTCGTTTATGCCGCCCATGGGCCTCTGACTTGTCTTCATATGCTGTCGAGAAATATCTCTCAAGCATGCCGGTTTCCTCACGATGTTTTCCTTCACCATTTTTAAGCAAGTGATAATACAATACGCACATGAATCCGAAAAGTCAGAGATTTGGTTCGATCTCGAGACCTATGACTTGACAGTCCGATGGGCTAGTGGTGTGATCGTCAGACTGCTAAGTCATAGGTTTCGATTTCGAACCCAAGGCACGCACTTCTGACTTTTCGGATTCATGTCCGTATTGTATAATTATCGCTTGCTTAAATCGATGAAGGAATATCGTGAGGAAACCGGCATGTCTGAAAGATGTTTCTCGACGGCATGTGAAGCCAAGTCGGAGGCCCATGGGCGGCATAAACTGTGACACCAGGTTATTCACTAACCGTCTGTGCACTAACCACACGAAAAGAAGACCACAAGGTTGTCACTGCTGTTAAATGTGGGGTTAATCTAGTTGCTTCCATTCTTCCTTTTCTTTTCTATAACGCTGTTCCAGGTTTACCAGTGGTTATGTCTAACGCTCACTTCCTTGACGCTAACCCGTTGGTGTACGATCGGATCGAGGGTATGACTCCAAATGAGGAGCAGCATGGCAGCAGGTTTATTGTAGACCCTGTAAGTAATTGAGGCTCTTTTGGTAGATAGAGAAGTATGACGCGAAACTTATTGTAGATTATTTTTAACCGATTTCAAAAAGGAGGAGGTTCTGTATTCAATTGGTTTTTTTTACGTTTGTACACCGATCACGCTGAGATTTATGATCCGATTTACGTGATTCTTCTTTAGTTTGATGTGGAATAGTTGCCATTTGGTCCCATAAAAATTTAACATAGTTTGGCCCAGTACTTTTCATTTTATGTACATTTTGAGGCTCGAGGGACCGATAACCGATGGGGAAGAAAGGTTATTGAGTGGCGACCACGAATCGGAAAGCGCAGCGTAGGTAGGCCTCCCACTAGGTGGATTAACGACATTGTGAAAGTCCCGGGCAACCGATGGATGCAAATGGCGGATTGTCGTTCGATGTGGCGGTCTAAGGGGGAGGCCTTTGTTTAGCAGTGGACGCCTTCAGGCTGATGATGATGAACATTTTGAACATTTTTTGTTTACGTGGATGATGTAATTATTCTACCTGATGTAATCTAGAAAAATCCTACTGTAGTTTACAGAACAACCTATTACTGACACTAAAAAGCAAAAAATTAAAAAAACTACGTTTAAAAGAACCGACTTCAAAAACTAAAAAGTATAAAATAACTTAATAAAGATTTAATTTAATACACCTCTTATGCAAACCTAATAGCTTTAATATTAATAAAATACTATTATTTGTATGTGTTACCTATTGATGGGTTTGAAGTCGGTGCCTACTATTACATTTGGCTTGGCACCGAGTTATATACTTAGGTAGATAGAGAAGTATGATGCGAAACTTATTGTAGATACATCTTCAACCCCCGACAAAAAAGAACGGTGTTTTAAATTTGAAGCCTATGTCTGTCTGTCTGTCTGCCTGTGGCGTCGTAGCACCCAAACGGATGAACCAATTTCAGTGTGGTTTTTTCGTTTGAAAGCTAGATTAATCGAGACGGTTATAGGTCATGTGGAGTGGAAATCAGATTAGCCTTTACAAGATAATCAGCTCTTTTCAGAGTGGGTGTGGAGATTTCTGCCATACAATATGTATTTATTTCAACTCCGCGAGTCTGATTGACTTGAAATTTCTAGCATATTATATGCAATTATAGTGATAATACAATATTAGGATACGATTAAGCTGATTTGATTGAGGGTTTGCATGAGAAGTTTGGTAACACTACTCTAAAATAGGTAATAATCAGGCAAACCTATTGATTTTGCCTTGTTTATCAAAACAACTTGGACAAGGACTTGGAAGGTGGCTCAGGGTGGCAATCGACACACGGCAATGACTAATTGCAGACCCATCGTGTTTGAGCTCGTATGACTCGTTATGGAAAGCACTTTCTCATCGCATTAATAGTAATCACTAACAGGGATCAATTTAAGTTTTTAATTTAAGAGTTATTAAACAAATCTGTACCACAAGAAGCAAGTAGTGTAGTAGCACAGTACATCCTCATGCTGCATAAGTACCAAGTCCGAAAGATATCTATAAAAATAAAATGCCAGACTCTATATGAGATCTTGGAACTTTTTACGAGCCCTGAGATTTTGCGTTTTCACGTAATTATTTCATCGTGATTAGTTTTCTCCAAAATCGCCATGTCGACTCCTTTAACCAATTTGCTTTGGCCCTACAATTTCATATCAAAAACCGCCTGTTTATTTTTGTTCTTATTTTCCTCCAGATAATTGGCATGGTGATGACGACGAAGTTCTCTGTGCAACTGAGCGTGATGGTGCGGGATGTGGGATTCAACGCCAAGATCAGCCGGTTCTCTGACATGTTCGTGCCTATAGGGTACTTCAAAATTGTAAGTATCTTCACACATAGTATCTATTGTGTGTTTCCTGTCTAACTTTGGGGAAACATTAATATAAACATACAACCAAAAGGATGCTTCTTACTAAAGTTTGAGTGGCTTGTTGGTCATGAGGTCTTGGGGACGATCCCCAGGTCGGGCTACGTGTTATTGGGTTTTCCAATAGGAATTTCTCAGTAGCAGCCCAGAGTCTGGATTTATGCCCGGTTAATGGCAATAGGCTCGCCCCCTATTACATGGGACTTAATACATAATGCGAAATTAAGGTGTTACTATACACCCCTGCCCAACCCTTCGGGGAATGCAGGTTTGATGTTATGTATGTATGCACTAAAGTTTGCTTCGCTTGAAGAAATGTTGTGCTTAAAAGCAAGCACTGGCTGCAAGATTCTCGTTCATCTCAAGACTGAATTCGTAAAAACTCGGAAACACGAAGATTGCCGAAGTGCTAACCTTATGTTGTAGTACATTCATCTATTTTCCTTCTTTTTTCAGGTACTGCCAAGATTGCAAGACGAGCAGATCTCAGTCTTAAGAATGCTCCACATCTACAGCCCCTACTTCCTCCTAGGTTTACAAATAATTTTAATACTGACTGGTCTTCTCTTCCTGTCACATTCAGCAAGACTTTTATACTGGAACTGGATATCTTCTAGAAGAAAAGAGACTATTTTTAAAAGTAAAAAACGTGATTCGAAGGAAAAGTTGAGCAGTGAACCGCTTATGGATAATTAATAGTAAGATTTTAAATCAGCGCCATCTGTTGAAATGTTTGTGAACTATTAAGTTATAGAAAAAGGCTTTCTTATGATCAAATAGTGTTTTTTGCCTTGTATCATTTTTAAATGCGTAACGGGCAAATTTACTGCTGGTTGGGTTGTCCAACAGTTACCTAGTTTCTTATAGACTTAATTCCTAAAGACAGGTTCAGACGAGTCGAATCGCTTTCAACAAATGACTTGATCAACAAAAGTCACAAAGTTTTTGTTGCTTCAATTTGATTGAAAGTCTGCTCAGACGGTTCAAATCGCATGCGATTTAGCAGTTGATCAACTAGAATCGAATCGTGTGAATCTGGTATAAGACTCGTAATAGTCGGCACGTAACTTGGCAAGGTTTTGGCGTAGTGGGAGTACGTTTGCGTATTTGGGCCCGATCTTACTAACGTCGGATAGCGAGGACTCAGGAAGGAATAAGTTAGACGATTTGATAGAATTTCTATACAAAGGCTATTAAAACATCTAACTTATTCCTTGGATAAACACTATCCGACGTTAATAAAATCGGGCCTTTGTGCGTAAGTAGTAAATTGTCGCGTTTATTGCTTGTCATTATTCTAAACGGTGTAAATAAACCCTTAACGAAGCTGAAAGGCACTTATTCTCCACGTCATTGCGAATTTTTTTTTGTTCTGAACTATGCCTGGGAACCTTCTAGTTACGGAGATATTGGAGGTCAAAGTTCCAACATTTTCAAAACTTTTTTTTAAAATACTAGTTTTGAAGCTTGCAAATGTACTTAAAATACCCCCATTACCCGTTTACTAATCATTTCATCTATCAGCACAGTGTTTTGAGTGCGTTACATTGAGCTTTACAGAAAAACGGAATTTTTCACCCCAACAAGAAAAGTCGTTTCCCAGTGACAATTTTTGCGTAGGGTTACTTAGTTTGATGTACTGAATGCATGGTTGACGGCTTGGTGAAGGGTCTTTTTACACCTTGTATGGTCATTACCATACCTAATTTATTTTTAAGCATGTCTGTTTAGAAGAGAGAAAGAAAGGAGAGGAATTCTCTTCTCTACTCTTGCCAAGTTACGTGCCGACGACTATACGTATGTAAACAGTGATATTATTAGTATTTATATTTTAATAATTGTATTAAGATTGAAAGTAATACTTAAAATACGGTGATTGGAATTACGAGTAAAATATTAGTTATTATTAAAATAATGTCTGTGAAGAATAATATAACTTTTTAACAAAAATAAAACCGACTTCAAATTGTCTATCTCCTAAGTTCTTCATCAGATCTTCAGCAAATTTAAATGGGACCACTTCGAAAGAATACTCTTTCAAACAAAAAAAGAATCATTAAAATCGGTTCACAATTAGCAATATCGCGGAACAAACATACAAAAAAAAACACAGTCGAATTGAGAACCTCCTCCTTTTTTGGAAGTCGGTTAAAAAGGACCAAAACTGTTGATTCCGTAAGGACCACTAATGACTTTAAGGATCACAGCCATATTCGTGGGTGACGTATTGTTGGCCAAGAGTGATCTGTTTGCCAAAAGTGGTCTGTTTGCCAAAAGTGATCTCTTTGCCAAGAGTGATCTGTTTGCCAAAAGTGGTCTGTTTGCCAAGAGTGATTTGTTTGCCAAAAGTGGTCTGTTTGCCACGATTGATCTCTTTGCCAAGAGTGATCTGTGTGCCAAAAGTGGTCTGTTTGCCAAGATTGATCTCTTTGCCAAGAGTGATCTGTTTGCCAAAAGTGATCTGTGTGCCAAAAGTGGTCTGATTGCCAAAAGTGATCTGATTGCCAAAAGTGGTCTGTTTACCAAAAGTGGTGATCATGGCGATCTGCCTAACGAATTGGTGATTGCATTAGGTATTTATATTGTTGTTACTTTCAGTGGATCGACAGAGAGGGTGAATGTAATTAATTGCCAGAACAAAAAAAAGTAATAAAAATCGAGAAAACTTACATCCACACTATGCTGAAACTGAGATTATGATCATTTTTTAACAAAATATTATGGTTTTTGTAACAAATAATTAAGGAATAGGTATTCTATTAATAATTAAATTATGTTAATTTAACTATAAATATCAAATCATTATTTTTGAAAATAAAATATTATATAATAACGTCTCCTTTGTTTATTTACTATCTTCAGTATTTAATATACCTAGGTATTTACCCTCCAGATGGCGTAGTTCCTAGTAAGATCCTAATAACAGAAGGATATCAATATTATCCTACAGTTGTGTTGACTGACACTGATGAGCACGGGGTCCTGGGTTCGATCCCCAGGTCAAGCAAAGTCTTATTGAGTTTTTCCATTAGTCTGGATTTGGGCCCGGTTAATGGCAATAAGCTCGCCCCCTATTACATGGGATTTAAACATAACTGGCGAAACGAGGGTGTAATCAAAACACCTCTGCCTAACCCCGCGGGGAATACAAGGCGTGATGTTATGTCGTCCATAACGACTATTGCAAGGTTCCAAATGACAAATATTATAGTATTAAATGGTTTTTTCGTTTTTTTCAGTTAAACAATAAACTAAAATATAAAATATAATGATAATATAAATTGAAATCGAATTAATTACTTTAAATAACTTTTATTATATTGCCTAAAAAGCTATAAATAAAGAACATATACAGGCTGTAAACGAAATCATGTAATTCCTGCAAACCTCGTGATGTACTGCTGACATAGATTAACCCTGTAAGGGATACTTTTAGAAACAATAAAAAAAATTACAGGAAGTAAACATGTGTTCTTAAAGTGAGCCATTTTAGCGCCCTGAGCGAATTGCGCGGCTAACGCTCGCCGCGCGGTCATTTAACTCGGGGCGCTAAAATGCCTCACGTTAAAAACACATGTTTACATCTGTATTTTTTTTTGTTGTGTCCAAAGGTATCCCTTACTTGGTATATCTATGTCAGCAGTACATCACGAGGTTTGAAGGAATTACATGATTTCGTTTACACCCTGTATATTTTAATAACTCTACAATTTTATATTATTTATTTATTCGAAACATTTATAATATCTTCACAGGGCATCCTAAAACGATATTATAAGCTTAAACAATATAACATAATAAATACCATATTCGTGCTTTCGTGTTTCCGAAGTTCGACGAAGATTGCCGAAGCGTTTAACTTATGGCGTAGTACTGTATATCTAGTTAACTAAATTGTATTTAACTAACTACCTAGGTACATGCAGACATACGTGTTTATTGTTGATCAGTTATAACAATCCCACGATATGACAAACAATGTATTGAATTGTTTTTCAGTAACTCTTTTTGTCCAAAAACATCATGATGGTGAAAGAAAACATATTTACCAGCTACGTAATTATTTTTTCATATTTTTTGTGTCTTCATTGTTCAATACCATGTTGCGCCATCGAATGACCCCGGATGACTTTGTTTATAACTATTCAAGCGACGCTGACGCAGGTAAATGTATGTAACTGCCTAATGCAGTGATGGGTAAATTACGGCCCGCAGGTCAGCTCCGACCCGCCAACAACCATACTGCCGTTTTAATTAAAAAGGGCACAACTAACATTTTTCATGAAATTGAGTTATATACAAGGTTAGGCGGAAAGGGGTACTAAGCCGAAAGGGTGTTAAAGTACCCATAATAATGGATAACTTTTGTTCTACAACTTTCCCCAAAACTCGATAGTTTAAGAGAAATAGCTGTTCAAAGATTTTATAAAAAATACGCTAAATTCTATCTATCCTCAGCTATGATCAGCTGTGTTTACATTTTAGGTCATATTTGGGGTCACGGATTAGAAACCCTATTTTCTGAATTCATAACTAAAGCGTAGAAGAAGAAATTTCGTAAAAATTATTCTATTTTATTTCATTGTACTCTGAAATTGTTAAAGATATTATTTTTAAAAGAGTAACCATGGAGTTTCTTGCCGGCTCTTTTCCATAGGAAACGACTAATTGGAACCGTGCATCTAAATTCGACTTTTCATAAGCACCTGTATTGGTTTATGTGAAATAAAAACTTTTGATTGATTGATTGATTGAATCGAATTTTGAAATTTTAACACTTGCTTTAAAATAGTCATCAGTGATACTTTAAGTGGCCCGCGGCTTAGTACCCCCTTTCCGACTAACCTTGTATATATTCGGAACCAGGAAAAAAGGGCCTATCTGTCAATTTTTTTGTGATTTTTAGCAACAAAATTAATAGAGATAGAATAAGCTTAAAGGGTACAACTGCACCATTTTTTAAGTTTTAGTACAGGAAAAGGGCGCATTGTGAGATATGACTTTTATTTCACCTTTATATTTTTAATATATTTAATTGAAAAGGCGTACCTACGTTAAATATAAAAGGCTTATGTGGCAATTGTGCTTATTTTTTATACCAACACCTTAGCAATGAATGTAGAAGAAAAGTCACAATTGGCAGTTACGCCTTTACTATTTACCCTACGTCTTAAAATTTTCTATAAAAAAAGGCACACTGGCGGTTATGCCTTTACTACTAAACATCTCAGAACGGAATTCGACGAACGGAAAGAACGCTAATTATACAGTGAAAAGGCACAATTGAATAAAAGTGCCTTTTCATTGTAACATTTTAAATTTTTACTCAACATTTTACATTGGTTGTATAAGACTTTTAAACGTATTATTGCTCTTTCTTGTCATGTTTTATGTTAATATGAAAAAAAATAAGCTGATTATTTATTATATGCGTTAAAAATAAAAATAAAATATTGCTATGGTCTTATATGTACTATATAAATGCAACTATTAACATTCTCACAATTTCAAAAAACATAGTTTAGTCGTGTTTTTATTTTTTATCAAAATTCAAAAAATATTTTAACATCGATTTTAACATTTAAAAAATGTTAGTTGTGCCCTTTTTAATAATGACGGCAGCATAGTAGGTACCTGTCGAATAACATCACGCCTTGTATTCCCCGAAGGGTACGGCAGAGGTGTTGCAGCCTATTGCCATCAACCGGGCACAAATCCACACTCCGGCGTACTACTAAGAAATTCCTAATGGAAAAACCCAATAACACTTTGCCTGACCTGGGGATCGAACCCAGGACCCCATGCTCAGTAGTCGCGCTTGTGACCACTAAACCAACGAGGCAGTTCACGCTGTATAACACATCGTTATAATTATGTTTGAGTTTTCAGCTTTACGCTAACGCTTTTCGTGTCTCCGTGAACGAGACCTTAGCCGACAACAAAATTAAAAAAAAAAACATTTGAACAAAAATAAAACCGATTTCAAAAAACGAAAATAGGACTAAAATAATTACTATATTATAAAATTAACAATTTGAAGACACCGACTTCTGAAACTGTTAATTTTATAATAAAGTAATTGTTTTATTCTTTTTTTCGTTTTTTTGAAGGCGGTTTTATTTTTGTTAAAACGTTTTTTTTTATTTATTATAGTGGCCTTATTTAAAACATCATTGAACCCACTAAAGACGCTGCTCGTAACCTAATCACATCATACCTAATTATATAAAATATAAATACCATAAAAGCAAATAATACTACTATCATAATTCAATATTTAACTTTTCTTAACAAAAAGCGACTTCATCCTCTCTCCTATTAAAAAATTAACTTTGCTGTGCCCGACAGGGTCCATAATTGATTCGATGTTTAACATACCAACTGTTATTATTATATGTACACATTATGGAATGCAATAAAGTATTGAGTATTTAGTATCATCATTATGCGTACTGTTCGTCATTGTGGAGTGCATTGTCTATCTTAGAAGATACTCAATACTCAATACTCAATATTTATTTGCGTATTCCACAATGTTACTTAGGTGATAGTAATAGAAAATTATGTTACAATTGTGGACCCTGTTGGGCACAGCAAAGTAGGAGAGAGGAGGATCATTATTAAATTAGATAAAATTTAAAACAAATAGAAGTTTAGTATGAAGTATAGTTATGTTTTTTTTTTTGTTTTGTATGTTGGTAGATAACTTGGTTTTTTGAATTTAGATCTTCATCAGATCTTCAGCAAATTTAAATGGGACTACTTCGAAAGAATATTCTTGACGAAATGACGGTGTAGAGAGGTAAAAATATATTTTTAAAAATACAGCGGAATTGATAACCTCCTCCTTTTTTTGGTAGTTGGTTAACTAGCCACCACCGGCCGGCCTAAGATTAATTTGAATACACATATTTTTTTTTCTAACTGGTATGTCATACCTAGTAGGTTCGTAACTGTTCATATATATAGAGACTACAGTTTATTACATAGTTAGTTGTTTCTGTCGTAAGTCAACCAGTTAACAAGAGGCCGAAGATTTTTTTCAATTGTTTTTTTGAGTGTTCGTGATTTTTGGTGGATTTGAACGATTAGGGTACTTATCATTAATATTTGTTATTAATTTATAATCAGAACTTAGTAATTAGCTACATTTTATGAAAGTTTTGTGGGTTACATTTTTGAGTGTTAGTGGTTTTTGACAATTTGGATTTGCATAATTAAGGTACTTATGTTATTTTCTTACTGCTACCATTTAAAAATATTTTTTAAACCCCGACAAAACAGAGGGGTTTTATAAGATTAACGCGTGTATCTGTGGCATCGTAGCTTCCAAACGAATGGACCGATTTTCATGCGGTTTTGTTTGAAAGCTGACGTGATCGAGATGGTTCTTAGTTATAATTTATGAAGATCTATTCAGGTGTTCGAAGATCATCAGCTCATTTCCTACTTGACAACAGGGTCTTACCAACTTTCACAGGTCCGATTGATTGGAAATTTGGTGTACTGTTACTTCGGTGGTATTTCCAACACATGGCAACCTTGAGCTGATTCTGCAGCTTCAAGTAGTCTGCGGGATACCCAACCCCTCAGTAACTTAGAGCAGATATAGCGTGTTTGGGCTCATAAGAATGGACTCAATGAGTAGGTGTTAGATAGATGATGATGTCTACTAATTATTTAAAAAGTTTGAAATAAAAATTAAATTAATAAAACTTTTTAACAAAAATAAAACCGACTTCAAATTGTCTATCTCCGAAGTTCTTCATCAGATCTTCACCAAATTTAAAGGGGACTATTTCGAAAGAATACTCTTTTAACCAAAAAAATAATTAGCAAAGATATCGTGGAATAAACATTAAAAAAACAGTCGAATTGAGAACCTCCTCCTTTTTTTGGAAGTCGGTTAAAAATTTAAATAACCCCCTTTAAATAACACATTTTCTTTTTTCTTTTTAGAGTTTAACTTTTGTGTCGGTTGTTATTTAAAATTTTAATTTGTTTTTTTTAAATTTCATATTCACCATTATGTACAGGCGCTTACGAAAAGTCGAATTTAGATGAACGGTCCAACCTGATGTGGGGCTAATGGCTAATTAACCACCGCGCAGATTATATGATTTGCAAGGTTAAGCTGCGCTTGCCGCGGTCAGTCCGTGGATGGGTGACCATTTGTTACACATCGAGACCCCTCCGTGCCTCGGAGAGCACGTTAAATCGTCGGTCCCGGGTGTTTTAAGTCGGGGTAGTCGGAAACCTGAAAGTCTGACAACTGATCTAACCTTAGGATATCGACACTGCCCAGTAACTGGGGTGCGGAGGTCTGATGACAGTCACTCCGTGTAAAATACTGGTATTCAGCCGCATCTGGTTACAATGGATACTGACCCCAACATAATTTTGGTTCCATGGTTGCTATTTTAAAATCAACATTTTAATAATTTTTATAGATAGGTACAATGATGGAATTATGTGAGAACAATATAGTCTTAAATACAATACCTAGTTCAGAATAAATAAAAATACTTATTACAATAATAATTTATGTAGGTAGTCTAGACAACTGGCTTCTATCTGACTAAGGCCTGAGGTTATAAATTAATATTAATCTTTGATATGATAACTTTATAGGTCTGTGAAGTTCTCACATTAACAAAAATTGTATGTAAAATTAATTTCATGTTCCTATAGTTTCTATTGTAGCTATGATAGCAAATACTAAGTATTTCGGGTTTTAGGTAGCAAGTTTCTTTTTAAGATATATTCGGACTTGGAATTTAAAAATAAAAATTTAAACATGGAATTAAAAAAATATTATTCATCATTTGTTTACAAACTGTATATTAACAATTTACCAAATTAATTTACATTTTTGTTTACAAAAAAAATTCATTCATTTTATTTTTTTGTTTACTTTTTTGTTTACAATCTGTATATTAACAGTTTAGTTGGAGTGTAGTTTTATATTTTAAATGTACCATGTTTCTTTTTTAAACACATCAGTACCACGGTATACTAACACCCATATTCTAAGACGTTCCTCCAAAACTTACTCGGCTTGACTCCACCTCGAGTTGACATAAACGTCCTCGACTCGAGATTTTTCCTCAGTCGAGGTAAGGAATCATCTGTCAAACTCAAGGTACCTCGGAACCTACCTTAAGGAAGGAAGTGTCAAAGTTCGTATGTAACAAAAATGAATTTTGAAGACTTTATCGAATATGCTTATGATAATCCTTACAACTATTTATCGCGGTGTTATTTGCACGATGCAGATAATTCAAATTATGCCGTAATGACTTCTCGAGGAACCTCGAAGTTCACTCGAAATTGCGACTAAGAATACAATTTTGAAGGTGTTTTCGAGGCCGTCCTGAGTCGAGTATGAGTCGAGTAAGTTTTGGAGGAACGTCTTAGAATATTGGTGTAGAAGTCTAGCAGTACGGTATTTTCACGTGCTGCGAAATGCGTGATTGCCAACTCCAAAAAATATCTTTATAAACAGTATGGGAAATAATCAATTATACTTATTTCCTAAAGTAGAGGAACAAAAGTTATTTATTACACTCAGATTGACGCCTGAAAGCTTCCGCAGCCATGTATCACTGTTTATATACCACAGAACTTACTTAAATCACCATCAGATGAACGAAATCTTATATTGATGGTAGGATTGCCAGGTATCCGGCTTATTACAGTCGTGTCCGGTCAAATATATACAAGGCTTGGTTGTCCGGCTTATGTTAGGCTTTTGGTCAACCCCGCCTCGCGAAAAGGTGCCGAACGCAAGCGCGCGAGCGACTCACGAGGACACGCATGACTCGCGATCTCGCAGGAGTCGCAGGCGGCTCAAACGATAAATCTATACTGATATTATAAAGCTGAAGAGCTTGTTTGTTTGAACGCGCTAATCTCAGGAACTACTGGTTGAAATTGAAAAATTATTTTTGTGTTGAATAGTCCATTTATCGAGGAAGGTTATAGGGTATATAACATCACGCTACAACTAATAGCAGCGGAGCATAAATGAAAAATGTTCCAAAAACGGGAAATATGTCCACCCGTCCGAAGCCGGGATGGGCCGGTAGTACACAAATAAAAGTATCAATTTTATTTTCTTTTAAAAATCAGTGTGTCAGTCGTTCAGGCCCAATTGTCCGGCTAAATATGAATCTGTGTCCGGTTTTTCTATTTTTGGGCCTGAGAACAGTGAAGGTGAAGGACAGATCTGTCTTCTTCTTCTTCTCCCTGCCCTTATCCCGCACTAGGTGGGGTCGGCACAACATGTATTTCACAAATTCATGTTATTAGAGGTTTTGGCTTATAGTTTTATGACCGGCCGCCTGCCTGACATCAACCCTCCTTGGGAATACTCGTTGCGCCGTCGCGTGGGTGACCCAATGTGCTTGCTGATATTATGCACTGTGCCCCAAAATGATATGCTTGTGAATCCTATTGCCGACAACTAAGCAGAGTGTGTTCTTCTTGGTGGAGTATACTTGTCTTGGATTTCCTCGACCCACCCATTCGTTATGAACGCTAGGATTATGCCAGATTTGCCCACACCGCACTCATCGATTCACAATATAACAATGTAAAAAAATAAGCGAAAAATTGATTTTATAAAATGTCATAATGATATTTTTAATGAAGGACAGATCTGTATGTGTTTAATTTTTTGCAGGAACATGGGTCACCTCTGAACTGGTAAAGGAACACTAAACTTGGAAACTAAAGCTTATAGGAAGAAAACAGCTATGGTGCAGCTATCCAAAAGAGATGCCATTAAAAAGCAGATTACGAGCAGAAGTACGTACCACTTGCTATCTCTCTCAAAACGCAGTTCTTCTTTCTTTTCGTGTGGTTAGTGCCTAACTTGGTATCACAGTTTATGCCGCCCATGGGCCTCTGACTTGGCATCACATGCCGTCGAGAAATGTCTCACAGGCATGCCGGTTTCCTCACGATGTTTTCCTTCACCGTTTTTAAGCAAGTGATAATTATACAATACGCACATGAATCTGAAAATTAATAGGTGCGTGCCTTGGATTCGAACTCGAGACCTATGACTTGACAGTCCGATGGTCACACGACTAGGCTATCACTGCTATTTAAATCACGACTATTTGTCTTTTTTTCTTGTAAAGATTACTCTCAATTGGCCGTGGTTGAGCTGCGGTCCGAATTTGGTTTCGACCGAAACGTTACCCACACTATAGTCCGCGCACAAGTGCTAGTCACCTCCTGAGGTATGTGAGCGGCAGGAGGGGGGTACTCGTGGTATACAAGACAAAGCAAACTGACAGAGCGCGTCTATTGTTTCGCACCCCCCCTCCTGCCGCTCTCATACCTCAGAAGGGGACTAGCATTTGCACGCAGACTATAGTACTACTAACAGGGCCATATTTAAGCATAGACTACAGCATAAGGGCTCGCTCCACAATTTTTTAAAATTACAATAGTAGGTATTTTCGCAGTTGAAATACATACTGATTTTTGTTAATAAATCACTTTATATTACTAGGAATTTTAATTCCTTTTCGTTTCTCATCAATTTGCGAATTTACGAATATATATGGGTGTGCCAGTTCTTTTATGCACCACAATGAATAATCAAAATAAACTGTTTATTATAATTGTTAATAATAACTGTGTTGCTGATTAAGCCTTCGACTTCAACGAACAGATAGTTTGTAATAATAATATGTTTGTTATGACGAGAACCTTGTGAAAGCCGAGAAAGATAAAGAAATTAAATATCAAGACTTGGCACACGAGGTTGTCGACATGTGGGAGATTGACTCAGCAGTCATTGTGCCGATAGTCGTTACGGCCAATGGCTTAATAGCCAAAAGCCTCGACCAACATCTGATGAGGGTCTCGTTGGGCGGCTGGGTCAAGGGCCTGATACAGAAAGCGGTACTTCTGGATACAGCACGTATTGTCAGGAAATTCCTCTCCCTGAGGCCCTAACCACCGGTAGCTTGAACTCTGTTCCCAATGCCGGTGGGCTACTATTTTTTTATAATTTTTATAGAAATATTTAAAAATGTAATTAGTATGTAAGTTATTTAATAATATAATGTTTGTTACAGACAAGATCCTGGCCACATTATCGATAGGGTTCTTATTTCTAATAATGCCCATATTAATCATAGTGATAGACCCCATCATTGTGATAGTTAATTACGTGAGTATAAGAGCCCGTTCACACAGCGGATCCGTTTAAACGGATCCGGCGGTACTGGACGTGTTGTTCACACCTGTACTGACGGATCAGTAAAACAAATGGTAGCTGCGTCGCATCTGGCAGGCAGGATACGATAAAAATAACGGATCCAGTATTTTTTTCTGGATTCGGAATACTGTCGTGTGTGTGAACTCGCTTATACAACTACAGGCGCCATCACCAAAATAAAAACGGATCCGCTAAAACGGGTCCTGTAAACAGTTTCTGTGTGAACTAGCTGTATCTTCAACCATATTAATCTTACTTTCTTCTAAATAATAATTCACCATCAACTTTTTCATAATTCGGGGTTTCAAAGGGCTCGTGGTTCATCGACCGCGTAGATCATACGATTTGCGAGGTTAAGATGCGCTTGCCGTGGTTAGTCTGTGGATGGGTGACCGTTTGTTACACATCGAGTCCCCTCCGTGCTTCGGAGAGTTCTCTCTCACTCTAAGGGCCTGCGCAGACGAGGCACAATGGCGGACAAAAAGTCCGTGGTGCGCTTTTATTGCAGTACTAATAAGAGCGCACCGCGGACTTTTTGTCCGCCATTGTCCCTCGTCTGCGCAGGCCCTAAGATGAAGAGTGAGAGAGAACACGTAATTTAGACAAAGAGTGGGGCGCATTTTTGTGGATGGCACTATCTGTATAAGGAGTTAGTATCTTCATTTTGGTAATGAGAAATCTAAAATTACTTCAGTAAACTTTATATTTATTATCTATATCTATAGGTACTAATATTATAAAGAGGAAAGATTTGTATTTTTGAATTTTTGTATACCTATAACGAATAAACTTAAAAACTACTGGACCGATTTCAAAAATTCTTTTGCCGTTAGAAAGCTACGTTATCACTGAGTAACATAGGCTACGGGCGGAGCCGTGAGGACACAGCTAGTGACAAAATAAATACGAACAAATCGCGGACGTTCTTAAAAAAGACCAGATTGGTAGCACTCTAAACCGGCGAGCGTGCATGAGAAGGTTAATGAATGTAGATGAAGCGAAAAGGGTGTCAGGATCGTAGCTGGTGGAAATCTATATTCTCTGCCTACCCCAATGGGAAACAGGCGTGATTGTGTTTATGTATTCAAAGAAAATAACAGAGAGACCAAACTCGTTCCATAGAATCTTATAATATTTTTTAAAAGAATATACATATTTATAGTTTGATATAGAATAATTAACTTTGTCGATAATCCGTTATGTAACCTTCATGGTCAGGGCAATGACCTACTATAATAATTATGTATACGGTAAATATAATGTAAATTAAGTCAATGATTTACTATACAAATAAAAAGGTCGCGTTGTTTTTGCTAATTTTTATTAGTAGGTAATAGGCTCAAGTTTGAGCGCTGTCTCATCTGATGGTTAAGTAAAGATGCGATCGATGATGGTGCATGCTTGCTTACGGGATACATAAAGTATCACGGGCTGGTGTCTGCAACTCCACGTCTGAGAGCGTATTTTGCATTTCCACCTGCTACAAAAAATATTTGACCGAATTTCATTTCACCTAAAACTTTTCAACTATTATCGTTTCGGTTTTTTTTTTGCTTCATCGAAGTCACTTCTGCCACTGTATTAGTTGACTTATTATCAATTCGATTTTTTTCGTTACTCCGACATTTCATTTGGTCGAAAAACTTTTTACCGAAGTTACACTTAGCCGAAATAACATTTGTTCGAAGTATTATGTTTCCGAACATTCATTATACCACTGTTTTAATTACCATGCAGCTTGCGAATAAGCATGCAACATGCAGCAAGCATTGTTTCTGTCACGGCTCCGGCGCTGCGGGGTTTGGGCGGCCCCACGCGAGCTTATCGTCGCAGATGGTTTTAATGCTCAACACCGCAGCTTCGGCTTGCTGACCGGTTTCGCCAGCCAGCCTCGGCCGCGACGGCGGGCCTTCAAACCACCTGCTCCTCAGCTTGCGGGCCGCCGTACCCCTCCGCGCCTACGCGGGATAAAATTGCACTCTAGGAGTAGCAGCCATTCGTTTCTGTCACTAAATTTTGTAGCACATCATATTGACTTTATATGACACTTTTTTAATTTAATATTGAAAATGCTACCAAGTAACCGGCTATATATTTGTGACCAAATAATATTCCGTAAAATTTTGTTTCGGTGTGGTGAAAATAGTGCAAATAAATCATTTGGCAAATGAAAAAAGTTCAAAAGAGACTTCGGTCAATAGCAAGTTATTTTGTAACTTCGCGAAATATAATTCGGTAAATAATACCTATGACATAAATGATACTTCGATGATCTAAAAATATGTCAAATAATGCATATAGCAAAAAAGATTTCGGTCAATAGTTTTCGGTAAAATGAAATTCGAACAAAACAATTTCGGAAAAGTGATCGGTTCCCTAAAAATAAGAGTAAAGCAAGTCTCAAATTAATAACAGTAATAAATTCACAAATAAAAGTATCAATTTTGTTTTCTTTTAGTAACCAGTATGTCTGGCTTTCAGGGCAAAATGTCCGGCTAAATATGAATCTGTGTCCGGCTTTTTTATTTTTGGGCCTGGCAACCATACGCGGGCTCCGCGTTTGATGTGACGAATACTTTATATGAAGAATTTGTAACTAGTTAATGGAATTGTTCCAGAAACTCCGGCTAAATAAAGGTTCGGTACTGTACGAGTTACTCCAGCATGAGATAGTTGGTGCCCGCCTGTCAATATACATCTTCAACATCACCAATGCTGACAGGTTCCTGACAGGAGAAGACTATAAGCTGAAGGTGGAAGAAGTCGGGCCTTTTGTGTTCCAGTAAGTATAGATCTAAAAGCCCGTTCACACAGCGGATCCGTCGGTACTGGATGTGTTGTTCACATCTGTACCGACGGATCAGTAAAACAAATGGCAGATACAACGCATGTGGTAGACAGGATACGATAAAAATAACAGAGCCAGTATTTTTTACTGGATTCGGAATACTGTCGTGTATGTGAACTCGCTCATACAACTACAGGCGCCATTACCAAAATAAAAACGGATCCTGTAAACAGTTTCTGTGTGAACTAGATGTCACAGATATAAGGGATTCTCTAATACACTCTAGCTGCATGCTTTTGGGTGCAGCATTTAATATACCACCGTTCTATACAATAACATAACATATAAAACATATAAACACATAAACATCCTTCATAATACGCACTGCAAAAGAGTGGAACGCACTACCTGCGTCTGTGTTCCCGAACGCATTCAATCTGTATCTCTTCAAAGTTAGAGTTAACAGGCTTCTTCTGGGTAAGCTCACTCCATCGTAGACTTTGTCTCTGTCTCCTCTGACCTAGACTACAGTCAAGAGCAAATCCATTTCAAATAAAAAAATAACAATTTATTTTCAGAGAATACCGCTGGTACGAAGACCTGGAAATGAGCGAAGATGGCAAGCAAGTGGAGATGACGCCTAAGGTCAGAACGGAATTCATCCCAGAAGCCTCCATAGCTCATCCCAAAGATGTTAATCTCACTCTGCCTAATTTACCCTTTCTTGTGAGTTTATTTTATGCATTCTTTCTAGATTTTTTCAATATGCACTTACTGACTAAAATCACATGGTGTCCGTCCTCATAAGGAGGATCTCCGTTGACATGCACTGATCCTCTGCTAAGCTTTAATATGAAATCAAATACGGGGGCATTTAAAACTTCTGTAATGTCACCAATAAAAAATATATTTGAGAACTAGAACTCGTTCGTTCTGCCTAGCCTTTTCACAACTGTGTTGTAGTCAGCTTCCAGTCTAACCAGATGCTGCTGAATACCAGTATTTTACACGGAGCGACTGCCATCAGACCTCCGCAATCCTGTTACTGGGCAATGCCGATATCCTAAGGTTAGACCAATTGTCAGACTTTCATATGTAACGACTGTCATAGGTATTCGTATGCCACCCGAGACCGACTGTTTATCGTGCTCTCCGAGGTACGGAGGGGTCTCGATGTGTAACAAACGGTAACCCATCCACTGACTGACCGTAGCAAGCGCAGCTTAACCTCGCAAATCGTATGATCCACACGGTTGGTAATAAGCCACGAGCTTCTAACTAACCTTGAGATCTAGAACTCGTTTTTATTATTTCAGAGCTCAACAGCATTGATATCTAACTACCCAAGCTTCATCCACTACCCTTATAACATAATGGCTGCCCAGCTTGGGTCCAAAGCCATCATAAACATAGACGTCCAGAATTACCTGTGGGGCTACAAGAACCCCCTAGTAACGATATGCAACAATCTGGCACCTGGACTCGTATATTTTGATAAGATTGGACTTCTAGACAGAGTAAGTCAGATTTGGAGAATGTTTCTTAATTATTTAGCCAACTGCACGAAGGTGGATGTCATGAAAGTTGTATGGAAGGGAAAGCAAGATAAAAGTGCTACATCATGACGAAATTATGAGACGAGAGTCTGCCGAAGTAAAGTAGAAACTAGTCCAAGCATAGAATGAAGGCAGAACTTAGTAATGACCCAACAAAGCTTTCAAACTGCTTATTTTCCAGAACCTTACCATTAAGAATTCTCTTACAAACATAACATAACATAACGCCTGTATTCCCCTCAGGGTTGGGTAGAAGTGTATAGTAACACCCCCATTTCGCCGTTATGTTTGAGTCCCATATAATAGGGGGCGAGTCTATTGCCATCACCGGGCACAATTCCAAACTCCGAGCTGCTACTGAGGAATTCCACGCGGAAAAACCTAATAACACTTTTCCCGGCCTGGGGATCGAATCCAGGACTTCACAATCAGCAGTTCCGCTTATCACCTCTAGACCAACGAAGCAGTCTCTTACAACGGAACAGAACTCGAAAATTATTACTAGCGGCCCGTCCCGGCTTCGCACGGGTGGACATTTTTCCCGTTTTTGCAACATTTTTCATTTATGCTACGCTCCTGTTGGTCGTAGCGTGATGTTATATAGCCTTATATAATCTTCCTCGATAAATGGACTAATCAACACAAAAAATATTTTTCAATTCCAACCAGTAGTTCCTGAGATCAGCGCGTTCAAACAAACTCTTTAGCTTTATAATATTAGTATAGATTCCGTTAAACCTTTAATTTTTTTTAGAATTCAGAACACAGCACTCCATATTTATTTTTAATTACAGTCTCCTTAATTTGCAGCTATACGATAACGAGTCCGACTATAGGATAGTGGTCGGTGCCACAGACCAGGATCGCTTCAACATAAAGTCAGTGAAGAAGTTCAGGCACCTTCACATGGGGACCATCAAGTATATCGATGAAAGGTATCTTCTACAATAGATGAAGGAATAATAAATTAATCTTATGAGCTGGTGGTAGTTGATTTACTTAAGTATGTCCGACCCTTTTTTTATCGTTGGAAAATCCTCATGGATGACCCTCGCCCGGGAAAGGCGAGGGGGTCTGCCGGACGCTTACCGGCTAAAAACCAACGGTGTTCCTCCTCCTGACCGTTCGGCCAGGGTCTTCGGGATTCGCAAAAGCATGCACCGCAACCCCGGCAGGAGTATGTCCGACCCTAGGCAGTCAGCCCCGTTACCAACCTTGCTGACTGCCTAATATTTGCACGATGGCATGAGCTATGTTCGTATATCTTGTGCTGTCACAAGTGAGAGAATATCCCATGTGTAAAGCCACTGTCAGGTGACAATGGGCAAAACGTGTTTTTTAAAGAGACGTTATATTATGTGGATAAAGAAAGAGATCCATTATTCGACTGCAATAAGCCCATTGGTGTCTATCGTCATTTTTCTGCCTAAATTCTAATCCTAGATACTACAAAATAATCAGGATTTTTTGGATTTTCGTCAGTCTTAGGAATAGATTTTGGGCCTAATACGACATGTATATCGTTAAAAATAAAAATTGCATTACCAGGGATAACTTCTTGTTTAACACATATCATCATAATATCTTTTTTCTTCACAATTTTCCTTTCTATCATTCACATGCATTTGAGAATACACATAGATGCTGTAACCAAATATATTTTCAGCGAGGAAACCTACAAGGACGCTTACGAAGGGGCTGGTTACCCACCCATGCTGACTCCAGATGTCCCCATCAACCTATACAGGGTTGGATTCTGCAAGACCTTTAACCTGGAGTACATCGGTAGCAAGACCATGGAGTATGGTGGCGAAGGCTTGGTGTACACCATCAGTAATAAGACTTTTATGTCAGCGGTCAATCCAATCACTTCGAAGGCGTACCCTGATGGGCTGATGGATATATCTGGATGTTATTATGGTATGTTTCGATTTAGTTCTCTTTTAGTTGATGTAGGAGTCCATAGAACGACAAAAACCAAATTCAGATGAAGATGGTCGAAAGTGATGGCTTAGCGGAGACTGAGGTGAAGATCTGTGGACAGAACAGACGGCGGTCAGATGACGTTGTGAAGGTAGGTGGTAAAGTGTGGGTACAGAGGACACAGGATCGTTTTGAGTGGCGTAACAGAAAAGCCAGTGGGTCCATCCAGCAGTGGGTGGATACGGGCTGCAATGATGATGATGAAATACAGACCGCCTTTGACCCAGTGATTATCTTCCTAATAATGATTTTATATATTTCGGCAAAATGATCTTCGTCTGACTCCGTGATCCAGAAGAAAAACTGATTTTTGCAATTATCTGCTGACATAATATAATTTGTTTAAAATTACACGTTTGGTAATGTGTATAAATACAAGATTAGTCACAAAGGGGGTACTAAGCCGCGGGCCTCTTAATGTATCACCAAATCACTGATGATTGTTTAAAGAAAGTGTTAAAACTTCAAAATAAGATATACTTTTTTTCCATGCAAAATAATATTTATTTTAGTTTTTTCAAAAATTCTTCATCCCTGCTTTAGTTACCAATTCAGAAAATAGAGTTTCTAATCCGTGACACCAAATATGACCTTAAATGTAAACACAGCTGATCATAGCTGAGGGTAGATAGAATTTAGAGTATTTTTTATGAAATCTTTGAACAGCTATTTCTCTTAAAGTAATGACTTTTGGGGAAAGTTGTAGAACAAAAGTTGTCCATTATTATGGGTACTTTAACACCCTTTCGGCTTAGTACTCCCTTTCCGACTAACCTTGTATAAGTGTAAATTACAACAATTAAAAATATTTTTTCATGATGAAGTTTTCTTTTCGCAGATCTTCCATTCGTAGTGTCCAAAGCTCATTTTCTTGACGCTGACCCCAAGTTGCTAGAGCGTATTGAAGGACTGAATCCAGATCCAGAAAAGCACGTCAACGAAATAATTATAGATCGTGTAAGTAATATTATTAGACTCTCTTCTGACAAAACACTGTAACTTTTAAGCCTGAACTGATTTTTTTGTTTTCTTACAAAAAAGAGCCCATTGGCTTTTAGCGATATAAAAGTACATATTTTAACCATCACCTGTGTGAGCCGGTTATCTCTTATTAAATTAAAATGATCTCTTTATGAATTGTTCATGAATTATTCTTGATTCTGAGTAAAGTAAAGTAAAGTAAAACCCACTTAATTACTCCGCCTATATACACCTTCAACCACGAGAGAGTTGCTGATGCGTTGCCAACCCTGCAGACAAAGTTGAAATGTCTCAATGTACAGTCAGCCGTCAGATATATTGTAGCAGACAAGGTGACCAAATACTTCTGAACAATTTAAAATGTCAATAAGTTCCATACACTACAAGTTACCATTAATATCTGAACATTCATTACTTCATTAATATCTGAGCAGATGCTTGTCAATAATTCTATACACACAACTAACCAAAAATATCTGAACTCTTACAATGTCAAGTGTATCTACGCAGATGGGGTAGTCTTAGATATT
Source organism: Amphipyra berbera (assembly GCA_910594945.2). Classification (NCBI taxonomy): domain Eukaryota; kingdom Metazoa; phylum Arthropoda; class Insecta; order Lepidoptera; family Noctuidae; genus Amphipyra; species Amphipyra berbera. Next base: position 12,481,317 of record OU343128.1, on the reverse strand, counting down.
TGAGCAGAACTAATTAAACTAGAGAAAATTTCCTTCAATTTATGTCTTCACAATTTTTTGGTAAAATCAATAGTCATTTATGCCTTAGCGGTAGAACTCTGGGGACAATGTGAAAATTCGAAGAGCGCACGTCGACCTCAATAAAATCACCAGTTTAAAAACTTTCCAGTAAAACTACCAAATGACTGGACTAACCACAGATAGTCAAGTCGATAGTCGTTTTTGGTTCGTCCTTTATATCACGCAGTAACGAATTAGGTAAGCTCAGTGTTTGTCTGCGTAGATACACTTGACTTTGTAAGTGTTCAGATATTTTTGGTTAGTTGTTTATATAGAAATTATTGACAAGCATCTGCTCAGATATTAATGAAGTAATGAATGTTCAGATATTAATGGTAACTTGTAGTGTATGGAACTTATTGACATTTTAAATTGTTCAGAAGTATTTGGTCACCTTGTCTGCTACAATATATCTGACGGTGACTGTACCTGTTATTTAAACGGCCCCCCCTAGAACTGCAATACAGCAATGCTGCTTGGCAGAAGAAAAAAGTATTGGTGGTAGTAGGTACACGCATGGATGAGCTCATCCACAAGGAGCTCTACTACTAACATAACATCACGCCTATACAGGCGAATCCTCCCCGAAGGGTTGGGCAGAGGTGTATATTAATACCCTCATTTCGCTGTTATGTTTAAGTCCCATGTAATAGGGGGCGAGCCTATTGCCATCAACGTGCAACGTGCCGCTACTGAGGAATTCCAGACAGAAAAACTCAATAACAATTTTGCCCGACCTGGGGATCGAACTTACGATCAGCAGTCGTTCTTGCCACCACTAGACCAACGAGGCAGTTCTGTACTACTAAATATCCTATTTTTGCAGAAAGCGAGCGTGACCTACAACACTAAACTATCCCTCCAACTAAGCATGGTGCTGGACGACATCAGCTTCAACCGGGAAACGAAAATGCTGTCAAATTCAGTCGTCCCTATCGTTCATTTCAAACTGGTAAGTTTGTTTCTCCTTCCCTATTTAATTCTTGTCTTGGTCGCTTTTGGCCCTAGTCTCACCTGATGGTAAGCGCAGACAAGGTCTAAGATGGAGCATACGAATACAAGGAACAGAGATATAGAGGGATTCCCCTATACCCCTCTGCCTCTCACATACACACGACGGAACACTGTAAACTGCTTAGCGCCTTTAATGTGAGGGTGGTAGCTAGCCAGGCGGACCGTATAGATCCTACCACCAAGCGTGCTGGGTTTTGTTGAATCTTACAACACGCGTCTATTCCCAGCGAGCAGTAAGGAAGTTTTATATTCAAACCCCTCGACCTAAACGAGAAGAGCTCATGTTTTACTGAAAAGATTATACCAGTCAGCAAGGTTGGTAACGAGGCTGACTGTCCAGGGTGTTGGACTTAAGAGGAAATGCGGTCGGCATTTAGTCCATACAAACGTATTCCTTAGTTTCCTCCTTAGATAATGTCACTAGAGCAAATATTTTTTGACCATAATATGGTATATATATCTACCACCACTATGTCCCTATGTTTTGTTTTTGTCAATAAATTAATTATTAAAAGAACTAGAAACGTTTAAACTTTACAAAAATCTACCGATTTTACAACCGTTTTTGTTATCAAATATCTGGCAAACAAATTTGACGAATATAAAAAAATATAAAAACATAAAGACATAACCAAAGTCTTTCTTAAATTATTACAGAAAAAAATATTAACATCGATCCAGATTTGAAGAAGGAAACAGGGAAATATTCGCTAATATTGCACAGGAGAAATCAGTCCGAGATGCAGGTGTCTCTTTCGCGCTAAATTGGGAAGGTTTGCGGGAGGGGTGGGACGGAAATAGATCTCTTAAAAACCTATTCACAATATTAATATTTTGCAGCCCGCGTTTCCTCTCAACATGATTTGTTTTTAAATTCTCAGTATTTAAATAACTACGTAATTCACCATGGTTGACTTATTTTGACCCGTGAACCATTAGTGGTAAAACAAGTATTATATTATGTTTGTTAAACAAGTATTATTATGTTTATTATGTGCCAATGCTCTTACGACATAATTAAGTTTAATTAGTAGTTGCGACGGAACCGTCTAATCACATCATTGAATGATGTGATTAAACAAAGTTGCGGTTTAAAAGACAGACAGACAAAAATTGAAAGGAGTATACTAAGGTGGTTTGGTCATGTTGAGAGAATGAGTGAACGGCGATTAACAAAAAGGATTTATAAGGCGGATGTCAGTGGAAACGCGGTAGAGGACGTCCTAGAAGGACATACAGCGCTGTTATTGGTGATGTTCTTCAAAAAGGACAGGTGCGTAGTACCCTCAACCGGGGTGCGTGTATGACGAGATGTATGAATGTAGATGAAGCGAAAGGATATTAAACTTTACAAGCTTTACTGATGTGTATGTGATTTTAAGCTTAGGATAGACTGGTGTTAATTGTTTAATTCTGTAATTAAACAATTGTTTACTCAAAAATGTACTAGAATCTTAGTTAAACGACCGTTTAACCAGAGAAACCCAGTGACCACCAGTCTAAGGAGTACTCGAATGCATAATTAAGTTCTAGGCTGTTTCGGTAGACATAAGAAAAGGTCGACCACCGTTGGACCTTACGCGAGGATTGGCGTAAATCGTCCTTTCGAAACGTAAGAGCAATAATTTCAAAACGCAACTAGTATTTTGTGTTTTTCCAAATATTTTTCAAAATAAAGGCAATTTTGGGAGCTTAAAGGTCATAGCTCATTAGAGCCACCCGGCACCCGACCAGCACCGCCTCGCCTTATGAGGTTAGTATTCTTTATATGGACTTCTATGAATTAACGCTCACTACATCAACTCCGTAGTGTCACCGGATCGCCTCGCCCGCAAGCTGTCCACGCGCGGACGGCGAGTGGACCACGCGGCGTCCACTCGTTGAGCGGATTCTCCAATTCACCCTCTTTTTTCTAACATTTCGTCCACCCAATAAGCTTTCTTCTGGTTGGCAACGCCGACCACCTGTCGACAATGGGTGGACGCCGAGTGACGAGGCGGTGCTGGTCGGGTGCCGGGTGGCTCTAATGAGCTATACTTTACACATCACTTACTATTAAATTAGGAATACATTACCAAGACCCAGTAAACCAATTCTACTAAAAAATTGTTTAACATCGCCAACGAACCGCAGTTCAACTACGGCCGTTTAAACTTTAACTTTATAAGAAAAAAAATGCAGACGTCGCGGGACGCATAGCAGATGTGAAATATCGAAACTCATTTTGTAAAAAAACTGGCCGAATAAAACCGAAGAGAGCCGACTAGTTACGAAGGTCTAACGTCGTGTGTCTGCCATCGCGAGCGTCGCCACGCAACAGCCGCTCTCACACCCGTACCGCCGCATCAGATGTTTCACATCAAAAAGTCAAATAGCCATGGTTGAACTGCGGTTCGATGGCGATTTTAAACAATTTTATCACCCGTATTCTAAGACGTTTCTCCAAAACTTACTCGACTCGACTCCACCTCGACTCAGTCTTTATCACTACCATCGATAGTTATATTTGACATAAACGTCCTCGACTCGAGATTTTTCCTCAGTCGAGGTAAGGAATCATCTATCAAACTCAAAGTACCTAGGAACCTACCTTAAGTAAGGAAGTGTCAAAGTTCGTATGTAACAAAAATGAATTTTGAAGACTATCGAATATGCTTACGATAATCCTTACAATTATTTATCGCGGCGTTATTTGTGCGATGCAGATAATTCAAATTATGACGTAATGATTCCGTCGAGGAACCTCAAAGTTCACTTGAAATTGCGACTAAGAATACAATTTTGAAAGTGTTTTCGAAGCCCTTCTGAGTCGAGTAAGTTTTGGAGGAACGTCTTAGAATATGGGTGTATTCTTATTGGCCTCCTGTCTTGATAATATAAGATTCTAAGAACCAAAACCTTTTTATTGTTGCAGGACCAACCAAAGATGACGGAAGCCACGATGAGCACATTCGTACTGGTATACAAAATTGGACCCTACGTAGTGCTGGCCCTCGTAATAGTGCAGTTCTTAATCGGCTTAGCGATCCTGGTACATGCGGTGCGGTCGATGTATTACAACTGGGTATCCAGTACTAAGGAGATGGTCTTCGAAACCACTATTGATGAGAAGTTGATGAATGTTATCCTGCCACTTATAACAGAATAAATTAGTGGGACAATTTTTTCTGATCCCAAACATCAAACCCATATAAAAAAGATGTTTTTGTAAAGTCCGGACAATGTTAAGACTATCTTTAGGATGATTTCCACCAAACTGCTCGCATCGCATCGGATCGGAACGGATTTTACAATCTTTAAACGATATTAAATCGTGTACACAGTATTTAAAGTCTATATTACCAAGCTGCTACAGCAGTTTGACCAAGGACGTCTTCCGCGATACGCGATCGTAGCCGAAAGTAAGCTGCGACGCGCGATCGGCTCCGTTTGCCTGTCGTCGCATCCGATCGGATCCTTTCGGCTGTCAACACGGTAGGAATGAAACTATTTGACTAGGCGCAGAAACGGATACGTTCGCAAGCGACGGCACGGAGCCGATCGTATGCGACGTCATCCTGCCGGACGCGATCGGCTGTCACCGCATCCGTTTATATCCTTTCCAATCCTATGCGATGCGAGCCGTTTGGTAGAAATCATCCCTTTGTAACATTTTCTACAGTTGGCAGTGCTGAAAAGTAATTGTGAACGATTGCTTTTTGTATGACTTTCATCAACCAATCACAACAGCTAATGTACTGGCCACGGTCTTTCCTTTGATGGGAGATCGTTCCCAACTCTCTGTATTAAACATTGTAAGATTTATTAATTATAGAAATATTCGTTTTAGAAGCTATCTTAATTTTAAATCTGACGACAAATCTAAAGGTGTGGTCTGATAAACAATTGTTTTTGTAAATAGTAACTTTAAGAATAAAACTTTAAATATGATTAAATTTGTTTTCATTACGGGATGTGTGTATTACCAACCTCCCGATCAACGGCAGTTTTCTATATCCTATCTATCGACGGTGTTAGGGTTTGATGCCCAACAGTATATTATGCTTAATTGTTATGTGGACTTGTAAGGTCTTTTATGTTATGTAAATGAGTAGACGACTGTTTTCCTTGGTGGATTTATTGCTACTAAAATATAATTACACAATTATATGTTAAGTATGTTAGAGAAATGCATACCGAAACAATATCGATAATGCGTATGATATACGAACTACAGCAAGGGTCAATGTGAAAAATGTAATATTACTCCTATGGAGCTTATGTCTACCCCTAGTAGACAATGGCTGTATCTATATTTTACAGTTGAAGATAACAAAATAAATGATTAGAAAACGTATTTTACAGTTGCACGTGGCTTGAGAACTATTATAAAATAGCAACAAAGACAGATTTTCAAAAAAAAAACAGCGTATTTTGCAGGCGCAGCGACGATGAGTTGATATGAGATAAAGATCATAATAGCATCTTATAAAACAAAGGTGACGTGTTCTGTCAGGAAAATAATACGATTGAGGTCATCCACAAAGGTACCGGCCATGTTAAAGTTGAATAGTTTTATAATTTCTGTATCAAGACACAGATTTATATCTACTGTCGTTGGCCTTGTAACGTATTTTACACTAGATACGTATAAAACAAGTTAATTTAACTGTAGCGGCCTAACAAGTTATTTTTTTAAGTTAACCCATGTCAGCGGTCTCCATTATAGGAGTCAAAAAAACAATGAGGACGTTGTTATATTTGATTGTTTGGTTTGGTTGGTGACAATGAAACTTCAGACAAAATACATCACGTAGTCGTTCATTTAATAGTTAAAACATTAATTAAAAGTAATTTAATAACTCACAAAAGTAGAAAATCATACAAAGATAGAAAACGCTTGCTTGCAAGGTGTAGTTACAAAAAGAAATGCTTCAGAGTGACCCTAAAGACAAAACACAAAGCAGACAAGATATAAGGTTAAGCTCTTGTAACCAGGTGACTGCAGCTCATCCGCAGAAATCTGGTAAGTAAAGTTACATCAGATCACTAACTGTTTAACCTGGTTAAACTTAAAAACAATTTGATGTCCAAATGTATTGATCCCACACCATTATTCCATTCCATATCATTCTATTTTCAACTCTGCACCTCGTGAGTATCCTAACCAGCTATTCACAATCATTATCTGGCTTTATCATAGCTTGGATAAAGATCCTAGACCACCACCTAAGAATTCCACAATAACCACTCTCTCAGGCCAAATTACACTAGAATAATTTGGTCCTTTCCATAAATTAATTGAGTAACACCCTAAAATTGAGTCAGATTAAACCATGAGGCTAATTAGATGTATATGATAATATTCCTGCAACTTTGTCATAACCTTAAATCTGTAAAAGTTATTGCTAAATGAAAGAAGAATTACTAATGACTTAAATTTTAACAAAGTCATTTTAACAATATCATACCTTTTGCTTTTTTTATAATTCTTGACTTGGTGGCGTTTGGCCCTAGTCTCACCTGATCACCTTTTTACTTATAATATCATTGCACCTGATGGTAAGCGCAGACAGGGACTAAGATGGAGCACACGAATCGAAGGAACAGAGACATAGAGGGATTCCCCTATAACCCTCTGGGTCTCACATACACACGACGGAACATAGTAAACTGCTTGACTTTAATGTTCAGGTGGTAGCTAGCCAGGCGGACCGTATAGATCCTACCACCGCGTGCTGGATTTAGTTGAATCTTACAACACGCGTCCATTCCCAGCGTGCGGTGAGGAAGTTTTATATTCTAACCCGTGCCCACACGGGGTAAAACTACTACTATTACTAAATACTAACGGTCTCCTCCAGTCTTTATTCTTATAAAATCGTCATAATATTCCGAGCCCACGTCAATATAGTTGGAATTGGTGTCAGTATCTGTATCGGTGTCTGTATCACAACTTTCCCCAGTTACTTCCACTGAAGTCTCACAATCTTTTTCAATATGCTCTTTATTTTTCTTTTCATCTGCTTCTATCATATTCTTTATCTTACCAATCGGTGGATGATCGTGGATCACCGGTTCATAGTATAATCTCATCGGCATCATCATTGTCAGTCCTGGATATATAGGTATGTGCATTGGTATGGCCATTCCTGGTACTGGAATCTGTTGGAATGGCGGTGGTGACGGATTTGGTATTTGGGTATTGCTTATTCGGTGGATCACTTTAACGGGTGTTGGGGTTCCAGGATTGATTTTGAAATTTATATTTCTTGATCTCACAAATATATTTGGTGGCGTCACCAGTTTATTAGACTTTGTTACACCTTTTTTCATTGATAACGTAGTTTTTTTAGTTAATACATTTCTTTCTTTTCGACGTAAGTCTGGTAACATATCTTTAAAATCCATTATATCATCTAAGTCAGGCATGGTTGAATCATCAGGATGTTCCAAATGCAATTTAAGCATTAAAGTTTTGAATTCTCCTGGTATGTCCGTTGGTAACGATTTTATGACACTCTCGAAAGTAATAGCAATCACTCTTGATGCGATTGCAAGTTGTACAATTGTTCTGAATACAATTTCCATATTTCTAAAAGAAAGTTATCTTAAATAGTATCAATGATTATTTCTATAATCAGTAGATGTTTATTAAGTATCTCTTGATTCACCAGGTTGAAAGATCTGATTCAGGATAATTAAATGCCTAATGCAGCCTAGCTAAGGCGTCAGACTAGCGATCGAATGACTTCGAACTGGAGAACTGTTACACTATTTAAAACCCATAGTCTAACCTATCCCTAACATTCAGCTTAGATGCAGGAATTAACAGGAATACTGTTTGTTATAAATTTATTGCAAATAAGTTTAACATTTACAGCTATAAACTTCACCCTACAAACTATACTGACTGCAGATTGGACAATTTAAAGAAAGAAATAAGTTACATGAATGTTAATTGTTCATTCATAAGAAGAAATAATGGACCTATTGTTGCAATTTTTTCGCGTAAACCACACGTAACAAAAATTACGAATGGATTTTTTTATAAGCTAATGAACATGTTCCTGTCGATTATTGTAATATCCTTTAACGGCCGAAACCAATAACCGATCTAAATCCAAAATCTAATATTTGGCCATAAGTCAGGGAATTGAATTTGAAATCAAAACTAAATAATATACCATATTCACTAAAACTTGAGATAAAATGCAAACAAACAACTAGCCGCGTTATGAGGTCTCAAATACATGAAGCAAAAGCGATAATTTTAATTTATTTAAGTTATATTTTAGAGTGGGTGGTATTTTGTTTACATTTTATTCCACGCTTCAGTGGATATGGTATAGATTTATTTTATCGTAGAAGATCAAAAAGGTGTTATAATATTCTGTGCAATCAAATAGAAATTCATTTAGAGTGTACCCTATCCCAAAAGTGAAAATTCCCTAAATAAGTAATCGTTGAAATAAAGTCATATTTTTCGTCATAGTTCATATTTCAATGAAAATTCTTGGGAATTAAAATAACAAATGGTAGCATGCATTAGGCGAAATATTATACAGTACTTTTATAATGATGCAATAATAACTTATAACATCCTATGTAATATTCAAGTTAATAAAGAGTTGGAAAGCTACCACACAACCCTTATTGCGATCACTCCATTGACAAACAGTTCGTATCAAATCAAGATCAAATCAATCTTTGAAGATTTTGCCTCAAAATTATAAAGTCATAGAACTTTAATTATCTTTATTTATTTTATTTATTTAAATAAAATGTTGCCCCACACTAGGATTTCTCCTGTATCGTGGGTGCGTTTACAGACACAAATCTTCACATGCACAAACACCCAGACCCGGAACAACTATCTGTAGGCCATACAAATATTTGTTCCGTGCGGGAATCGAACCCACGACCCGCAGCGCAGAAGCCAATCGCTTAGCCACTGCACCAAACGTGTCGTCAAATAAATATAATGAAGCTATTAAGGGGACTAAAGACAATCGATAGATTTTTTCTAACAGGTATGTAGAGTAGAGGAGAGCTATTGTTACACAGGTCTAATTAATTGCAATAATTTATTTTTCTTGGCCGTTTCAAATGCTTCATTTCTTCGTTTCGGAATAATTTCTTAAATTACACGTTTCATGAAAAAATTATTACATTTTATAGGTTTCTTGTCCAAGAATTCATCATCTCCCTGCCCTTATCCTACACTAGGTGCGGTCGGCACAACATGTGTTTCTCTTCCATTCTCCTCTATCAGCCGTCATCTCAGTACCTACTCACTCCTTTCTTACCCATATCATCCTCCACACAATCCATCCATCTTTTCTTTGGCCTACCTCTATATCAATCCACATTCATATTTAACACTCTTCTAATGACATGACTTTCTTCGCTCCGCATAACGTGCCCATACCACGCTTTTCATGTCCAAGAATTATAGGAAAAAAATAAGATAATATCTCTGACTGTTCCGACTGGTAATATAAACGTAAGTATTGGAAATTAGTAATTATAATAATTACTTAGTTACAAACTAACTTAGGTATACCAGTCGCAGACAACTAAAAAAGTTGCTCTCATTCGGCAAGTGTACAAAAGTCGTTATAACCAGTTTCTTTAAATTTGACGAATTTCTAATCAAATATTTATTTGCTCTGCTGAATTTTATTATTTAAGGAATAGCGGCCCGTCCCGGCTTCGCACTGGTGGACATTTTTCCCGTTTTTGCAACATTTTTCATTTATGCTCCGCTCCTATTGGTCGTAGCGTGATGTTATATTACCTATAACCTTCCTCGATAAATGGACTATCCAACACAAAAATAATTTTTCAATTCCAACCAGTAGTTCCTGAGATTAGCGCATTCAAACAAACAAACAAACTCTTCAGCTTTATAATATTAATATAGATTTGAAGTAAGTCGTTCAATTACTTTTTATCCATAGTAAGATTTATTTTTATTAAAATAAAATCGTTATGCCTAGAAGAAAAACTTAATGCAGATAAGAAAGTTAAATTATAATTATAATTTTCTAATCAATTTACGCACTTAAATCCAAACGGGAAATGTTTGCTTCAGCTGCTTCAACATTACATGTAAAACTAGAATAAAATATTTTTTTAAACCAAACAGTTATTTTTTTAGGTTTTTAATCAGCATTTAATACAAAATATAAATAATTAAGACATAATAAACAATGTAGACTATTTGGCTATCCGGAATGACAGTGACAGGTTGTTAATCTTCATGTTACCTGGTGGCCTCAATACCATCTCATTTCTTCCCTCCCTCAGCATCTGCTGCGACGGACCATCGTGTAATAATAACTGTCTGTGTCTGCGTCCATTTCTCATACTAGAGTTAGACATTATTAATATCCTTGGCCTATTATTCGAGTCTTCTCCAGTCATTATACGCACATCCTGTACCGATTTACTTTCTCCGAGCAGAGCGTTTGCTTCATCGTTGCTTAAACGCATTTTCATTTTAACTTCTCCGTTTTTTGTCCTGTATGACAACACTGGGTGAACAAGTTCATCATTGTTGTAATTCTTCTTCACTAAACCAATACTTCTTCTGTATATATCATACTTCTTTTTACCTTTGTTTTTCTTTTTGCGTTTCTTTCGCCGACTGTTATCATCAATGCAGTCTAAAGATTCTTCTACAGAAGAATGACTGTCACTACATTCGGAAGATTTGTCTGGTGGTTGTGGTTTTTTGAATTGAGGTGGGAATGGTATGATGACTATTGGTGGTTGGGCAGGCATCATTGGAACGGGCATCGGGAATGCTGGGCCGGGTATAGGGATGGGGGCTATGGGCTCCTGGGGAGCAGGATTTTGTTGACCATTCTTACATCTGCACTGTAGATGACAAGGTGAACAGTAAGAGAAGAAAGATGGTGTGCACGGATTGCATGAGCACGGGGGGCAGGGCGGGCAATTTTTTTTACTACTGTTTTGGCAATGTGGAGGTATAAAGCCTGGGATTGCAATCTGAACAAAATGAGGCACTGGAAATGGGATAGCTATACCCTGAACGATATCACCATCTCCTCCTTCGCCTGGCCCTGGAGTGGCTACAGTAGTGGTAGTCGTGGTAGTTGTGGTAGTTGATTCTGGGTAAGGTATCATTATACCAACTGGGAAGGGCATAGGCATGGGTGGTGGTGCCATCATCATCGGTGGCGGCGGCATCATCATCCCCCCGTATCCACCCATAGGATATGGCATTTGCATCATTATTTGAGAGAACACGTTACTCAAAAATATAAGAATCACAACAGGCCATTTTTGTAACGCATCCTGGAACAAAGATAATAATAATGTGTGAAGAATAATGTTTATCTCATAAGTCCATGCTCAAGTACACGTTAGTTAGAAACGTTTATTCCGACGATAAAGATACGTTTAAGGAAATATTTCGACTGGATAAGGAACAATATCTGTGCACTAATAAATTGCGCTAGTGCAGTCGCGGAATGAAAATGTTACACACCTTAAGGTCTTTTTTTGCTTGCACAGTGCAAGAAATGAACTATTTAACCGACTACGTACATATTGCCAACATTATAGAAAAGAAAACACTAGTATTTTTTGACAAGATGATGACATGGTGACAGACAAATAATGCCAATCTATTTAATCATCGATTTGATTGATGTCATGGTTTTTACAACAAAACTCCTTAAACCAAATCAAAGACATTACATGGCACTAAGACGTCATAATGGAGGCAAAAGGCAATTTTGATCTTTGCTAACCAATAATTAAACACTTAACTGTACATATCGGCTTACCAACAGCATGTAATATTGAACTATGATAATAATTATAATTACATTTTAGTGCCAGTGACCTTGATTGTGGCGTAATCCTTGAGTCCAGAAATCAATAAAAATAAAAAGAGAAATAAAAATGTATATAATCCTGTCGCTTCCAGCGAGGACAACACTCATAAGGAAAAATCAAAAGAGACAGACATTCTCTATTAAAAAAATGATAACTTACCGAAATCATAACTGCGTCGAATCAAAATAGTAGCGATTCAATGGCGTTCATGACAGCTGGCTACTTTTATACATTTAGCAAATTTGTTTCATAATAATGGTGCATTGTGGTGCGAACGAATGCAAGTGCACGGCTCAACTTATTTCGTAACGATTTTATGGTCGTAGTTTATGGCGTTAAGTAATGAGAAAACATAAAATATTAAACATTAATTCGCTTTTTGATACCGATGCACTGTTTACTATATTTTTTCACGGTAGAACAATAGTCATTATCATTTCATCACGTTTGTTTGGTGGGTCACGTGTTTTGTTTGGTGGTATCGCGTGTGTTTTCGTCACGTCATTATTCACTTCACTTGAAGTTTAACCAATCAATCATAGTTGAGGTCCAGTTCTTGTAATAGATCTTGTGTCTACTTTGTCAAGTCTTGGACCCTAATGTATATTGTAAAATCAATGGTTAGCCAAGTTCCCCATATCGCTTGCATAAAACCGCTGTTTTTCGATGCCTTGACACCAACAACACACTTCGGGCTATGAATGTAAACTAACGCAGTTCGACGATTGATAAGTAACTACAACAGTGATCCATATACGTTTCTGAATTTAGTATATTTTCAACTCGTAATCAATATTTGTTTAAAAAATGCTAGTATTCTGAAACGTAACAATACTATTTTTAATCAGAAAGCAGGTATAACACAGCTACGAAAGTCCAAACCAAAGGGTTTTTGTTAATGTTTAGTTGACTATTAGGAGAACAAGGAGTTTTTTCTAGTCGGTCCCAGAACAAAACTGAGGCCAGCCTTAAGGTGTGCTAATTACATTTTGTAAAGGATTATATGATACAGACTATCTAAAAAATAATATATTTATATTAAAGTAAATGATCAGGCAAACTGATTTACAATTATATAATTATAACGAAATGTGGCTAAATGTAATTATACCCAGAGCCACCTCCATGTGACTACAACACGCGACATCTCAATTATTAAATCGAACTCCGGCTTCTAACCACCAGTAAAGACAGTACCTACATAATATAATATTTGTATTTTAACATGATGGTTACTGAGGTAGAGCTGTGTCTTATACTTCAAATTGGTGAAAATACTTTCTTCATCATTATCATCCTTAGCCTTCAATATCTAACAATAGTATAGGCCTCCCCTGAGCTATGCCATCCGCCTGGGTCCTAGGCCAATCGCATCCAGGTTAAAGATAAAGAAACATTTATTTGGACACAGAACAAAGAGACACAACAGATAAAAGGGTATATAAAATAATAAGTCTTGGATATGGTGTCTCACGGCTGGACCAAATAGGTGTCCAGATCAGCTTAATATCAAGCATTATAAGTACTTGACGCTGGTTTTCGTCTGGAACCTTTATGCTCCGTCGAACAACGCTTCGCTTGCCCATTCTTGGCCACCACTCTGTCAGCGTCTTACCCCACCTGTCATCACCTCACCGGCTCACTTGTCTTGCTCATCTCCACTTTATTTCCAAAATACGTTTCCCAACGTCTTGAACTTTCATACGCTGGCGGATCACAATATTAGGAACTCCGTCTTTAAGCTGGATGCCAAGCATGCCTTGCTCCATGGCTCTCTGCGTATCTCTAATCTTATGCACCGCCTCATGGGTTAAAGTACTTTAAATAAACTAATTTTCTTTTGTCTTTCGAACAAATGAGTCGACTGCTTGACATGATCTTTGAGGTATGGTCTCTAGTAGCTCTTTAATAATAACATAATAATTTGCCTACGATGGATAAAGATCAGTTGAGTAATTTTCTGTCATTTTCAGGTAGCTTCAAAGAATATTAATTCAGTTTATTATAAAACTCTAATTGGAATAATTAATTCTGGGTGATTATTCTTAACACATCGAGATTCTTCTGTTCCTCGGTGAGGAAATAAACAGTATTGATATGGTGAAAACCTAGGTACTTGACATTGATAAAACTGAAGAATTCGATTCTACTCCTCCAAACAATATTGCCGATTTCGTTGTCCTTCATAGCCATGAATGAAATAATCTAAAATTAATAATTGGTCGCCGTTGCGGAGACCAATCATTAATAACTAAAACTTAGAGTAACTTAACCTAGCTTAGGACTAGGAATTTAACTTAATTTGCATAATAAACATGAACATTTGTAATACTATTTCTTGATTTCTTTCTTTTTATCTTCAACTCTTTTTACTACCAGGCTGTTATAGAATTTTTTCTGCCTAGCTTTTTCCCAAATATGTTGGGGTAAGCTTCCAGTCTAACCAGACGCGGCGGCCAGTATTTTACACGGAGCGACTGCCATTAGGCCTCTGCAACCCAGTTACTGGGTAATGCCGATATCCTAATCCTTAGACCAGTTATGTCAGACTTTCGGGCTTCTGATTTCCCGTAACGACTGTCATAGGTATTCATATGACAACCGGAACAGACTGTTTAACGTACTCTCGGAAGCACAGAAGGGTCTCGATGTATAACGAAAGATCATCCATCCACGGACTGACCGCGGCAAGCGCAGCTTAACCTCGTAAATCGCATTGTATCGTAACCGGCTGTTTTAGTCATTGTTGGGTTTAAATCCCTCCATAGTAAATTCCGTTGCCAGAATAAACTTTCATCGCCAGACAGGCCAGTTTGTTTATGTCACCTTTACCACGTTTCAGGCAACTTATAATCAATAGAGTACGTACTTAAAATTCGTACTGCCGAAGTGCATAGTTAATAATTTTAATTCGGTTCCAGTGATCTCTTCGGGGAAACCAAAAGTTTTGTCTGTTCTATTATGTGGACAACTACCGGAAATATATTGTGAAGTACCTACGGCATGGAACACCAGAATCTGTCAGGTTTGCACCATTCCAGTGAATCTATCAGACATAGTTTTAATTTATGGTTGTTCTCATCTTGCTTATGGCGAGTATTTATATAGATACATACAAGCCAGTGGCTAGCATTATCCACCAGCAACTTGCTCTGAAATATAACTTTATGAACGTAGAAGAACAAAAATACTACAAGTATGAACCCGGCCAGTTCTCGAGACATCACATTAGACTGGGATCAATCTATCATCACCGACAGAACTATTGTTGCCAATAAGCCTGATAATAGATCGAAGAGAACGACGCACAATGATTTATTGATATCACTGGCCTGCATGACAAGAATCTTGTAAAAGTCGAAAAGGATCAAGAATTTAAATATACAAGGCTAGTCGGAAAAGGGGGTACTAAAACGAAAAGGTGTTAAGTACTCATAATAATGGATAACTTTTGTTCTACAACTTTCCCCAAAAGTCATTAGTTTAAGAGAAATAGCTGTTCAATGATTTCATAAAAAATACGCTAAATTCTATCTATCCTCAGCTATGATCAGCTGTGTTTACATTTTAGGTCATATTTGGGGTCACGGATTAGATGCTCCATTTTCTGAATTCGTAACTAAATCAGGAATGAAGAATTTTTGAAAAAACTAAAATAAAAATCAATTTGCATGTTTTTTTTCCGAATTTTAAAATAAACACTTTCTATAAAACAATCACCAGTGATACATTAACTGGCCCGCGACTTAGTATCCCCTTTCCGACTAACCTTGTATATTGATCAACAACCTCGTGTGCCAAACATGATGTTGTCGTTGTAAAATGTAATTTAACAAAATATTTATAAGATTGAATTCTGAATAAAAATAATCTAAGTAAATTAGCTTGTAGAATAAAAAATACATGAAATGAAACTGTTTTTTTTTAAATTTTAATTTATTAATAACTAAATATTTTTTTCTAAACATCATCATCTTCCTGCCCTGGTCCCAAGTTACTTGGGTCGGCACAATATGTTTTTCTCTTCCATTCTTCCCTGTCAGCCGTCTCGTTATCATTTACTCCCAGTTTATCCTTTTTCTTTCATATCCTCCATCACACAATCCATCCACCTTTTTCTACACATATAAAAATATAAAACAACACTGTTACATTTATATTAGGGCTGTTGGTCAAGCTTGTTTATCAAATTATTAATTCTTCTCGGGCGTTTCTTCATGTGAACTTTATTTGTAGATGTTTCAGTTTTCGCCAGGTTCAGACTTATTTCGTGACGATGAGATTCTCGTTCTCGAAGAGATTCTCGCGGAGGTCCTCGGGGTTCTCGAGGAGGTCCTCGAGGTTCTCGTGGAGGTTCTTGTTCTCCATGAGGTTCTTCGGCGCTTTTCTGTGTTGCCATACCTATTTGTTTATGGTCTACCTCTTCCACCATATTTACTTCATTTTTCGGTCCCAACCAGTTTTTCGCTTCACTATTGGATATGGTTTTTTCAAAAATTACATAACCATCCTTTGTCACGTACTGGAGAATAGGAGTTAATAAATCTTTCTTCATACTTTTTCTTTCCTTCTTTCTTGACTTGTGTCGTATGTTAAACCTCCTACTCGTCTTCCTTCGTTCTTTCCTGCGGTCCTTCCAAAAGCCGTGTTCGTCAGAACCATCGGACGTGCCGCCTTCAGAAGACGTCTTGTCTGAACTTGAGTCAGTTTCGGATTCTGAAGACTTTTTGATTTTACGCCGTGGTTTTTTTTTGTGTGGCTTTTTAAATGATTTGTCTGGAGAGTAAAAAGGCATGACTATGACCGGCAGTTTGTGCGAAGGTCCACCCATCATCGGCATCGGCATCGGCATACCCATGGGCCCTGGCATTGGACCGCCCATCATACCAGGCATTTGCATGCCTCCTGGCATTGGCATGGCTCCTGGCATTCCTGGAAAAGGTGGGACGGGAATCGGAACTGGAGGTGGTAGCAAATCTGGAGCCGGACTTTGGTAGAATGATTGAGGTGACTGTGGTGGAGTTCCAGAATTTGCTGGCATTCTACAGTGCATGGGAAGGCTTTGCGGGAAATATTGAACATCGGTGGGACATAGCGGTAGTTCAGCATCTTTTGCTGCGAAGGTTGATGATAAACTTATAAGGAGTAACCAGCGATGCAATATTATCTTCATTTTTATCTGTAACAAATACAGTTATTAAAATATATATAAAAAAATCATTAATAACTATACCGTTAAGGGCCGATATTTCAATGTTGATAACTTTTATCTTGGGGATAAATATAATGCTTTGACAGCTTTTGTGTAAATAATTCCTAAGATAAAAGTTACCTGGCGATGGAAAAATTGGCCTTAAATAAATTTTGTAGACAATTACTTTCGTCCATCGGTTGCAACCGCCGTGGTCAAATTCAGGGAGTTCAATGGATCCCTAGAAGTCGAGTAGAGCCTTTTGTAAACCTTTCGTTAACAGGTGTGTGGTATAAAAACAATAGAACCGAGAACCTATTGCACGAAAAATCTGATTTTTACGTAATACCTTCACAATACCTCTTATGCATTGCACGTGAATTTTACAACTCCTTAACAGAAAACATGATTATTCAATTTTCATTTTCCGTACATTCAATTTTTTCCCCTTTTTGATTAGAACTGAACTTTGATAATCATAACGGCTCGATTCATTGAATGATGTTGAGATAATAATGCTGTAACCATAGCAGTCGGCAGCCACAATGGTGATCACTGTTGGTTTCGGTCAATGTGCAGGTGTTTGCTCCCGACCCGTATCTTTGTTGATAATTATGCTTTTTTATGTGACCTGTAACGACACCTACTGATAGGTATCGATCACCTAATTTTTAAGATGTTGCGTCAACATTTAAGTATTTTGAAATTTAAAATTGTACAAACAAATAGTTGTTCTTTTTTATTAATATAGTCTTGAAATTTTTATTTCTTCTTTTTTTTACAAAATAATATTTGTTTGTAAGTTTTCATTCTTAAAAGCTTTTGTAACTATGACCCACCATAACTTACTTTTGATGTTGGCTACAACAATCATAAGATTATTACTAATTAGTCTAAGATCCCAGTATAGAACGGCCTTCACCGAGCTGGTTAATGGATGAAAAGTATTTTATATCAAATTAAATATGTCAATAAATATATTGCAAATGGGTTGACTAAAAAATTTTTTAGTCAACCCATTTGCTATATATTTATTAAACGGTAAAGAAAAACATCGTGAGGAAACCGGCATGCCCGAGAGATGTTTCTCGACATCATAAATCAGAGTCCCATGGGCGGCATAAGCTCTGACACCAGGTCACTCACCAACCACACGAAAAGAACAAGTTTAGATACGTAAAATACACACATAAACTCACGCCTTTTTCCCATGGGGGTAGACAGAAACTATAGAACGCCACATGCTCCACATCTTTACAATACTCCTTTCGCTTCATCCACATTCATACATCATGTCATACACGCACGCCGGTTGAGAGTACTACGCACCTGTCCTTTGTGAAGAACATCATCAATAACATCGACGTATGTCCTTCTAAGGCGTCCTCTACCGGCGTTTCCACTGGCATTCACCTTACGTAAAATAAAAATGTGTATTTGCATATCATTGACTTCAAAGAGTCCTTTGCCATCAACAGTAACTCTACCATCTACATTAGTGTTCACGAGCGTGATGATGAGAGTGTATATTTATGTAAGTGTGTTTGAAAGTTTTTCAGCAAACCATTGTTCCGTAACATTATGGCGGTACTATTTATTGGCTAAAAATCCGTTTTTTCTTGCAATCGATTTTCAATACTGGGACTTGTTACCGTTTCACTATAATGTAGAGGTTTTACCACTTAGGGGTACGTGTTTTTTCTCGAGACTTTAGTTTATTACCGTAGCCTGAAGGTACATTTATTATTGAGTTAGTAAAATCTACTAGTTTATAGTGAAATTGGTGTTCAAGACAAGGTGTGAGTTAATGTGTGGATAACTATGGTTTTTAAATCAATATAACCTAAACCTAACCGCAAAGCAAATTTTATCAGTGAACGTAAGGATGTCTACAAATGTATTTATTGAGTTAATAACTCTTTACATTTTAGACTAAGAATCTAGTTGTTATTTTCAGATGGCTCTCCACATCGTGACCCAATCATTGCTACTGCATCTCATAGCGGCAATAGCTTCCCAGTATATACCTCAACATCTCCAATACCCCTTCAATCACGGAAACCAGATGCCCATGATGCAGATGCCGCACGGTCAACAAATGATGCAGATGCCCCACGGTCAACAAATGGTGCAGATGCCCACCGGTCAACAAATGATGCAGATGCCCAACGCGCCACCCATGATGCCCTATTTACCACGGCTACCTGGGATGCCCTCAAACGCGATGCACCACCCAATCGCATTCCCAATGAACGGCGGTAGATTACCAATGATGGTCAGGCCCCATTATTCGAAAAAGGCTGATAAACCCAAAAAGAAGCCTCGCAAACCTAAACGCAAACGGATCAATATGGAGTCGTCTTCCAGTGAAGGGTCGTGTTCGAAGAGCGAAGCTGAATCCCGCACCAAAAATAATTTGAGGACATTGAAGAGGAGACGACAGGTCCTTACTCCGGTGGTGTCGTATGTGACAAAGGAAGGTTATGTGGTGTACCAGAAAAAGATTAAAAAGAAAAAGGCGAAAGACTGGCTGGACATGGCTAAAGATAGCAGCGGCGAGTATGAGGATATTATGTCAAAAAAGAAGCGTGAGCACTAAGAGCCCGTTCACACAGCGGATCCTTTTTAACGGATCCGTCGTTTACTGGATGTGTTGTTCACATCTGTACCGACGGATCAGTTAAACAAATGGCAGCTGCGTCGCACCTGGCAGGCAGGATACGATAAAAATAACGGATCCGGTATTTTTTACTGGATTCGGAATACTGTCGTATATGTGAACTCGCTCATACAACTACAGGCGCCATCACCAAAATAAAAACGGATCCGCTAAAAGGGGTCCTGTAAATAGTTTCTGTGTGAACTAGTTGTAACGCTCTGATTAGTTTTTATTGTTTGTACTATTTCAAGATCTCTTTAGGTATGTTTGTATGAGTTAATGATAATAAATTAAATAAATGTATATTGTAATGAATTTACTGTGTTTTATTCCCCAAGTCTTAGTTTTTATTATTACCTATTAAACGGTTTTAGCTTCACTTCGTATATTTGTTTGTTTGATTCAAATCTTGCCTTGTTGGTATAGTGGTCGTAAGCGCAACTGCTGAGCATAGGGTTCTGGGTTCGATCCCCAGGTGGGGTAGTGATATTGGGTTTTTTAACCGACTTCCAAAAAAAGGAGGAGGTTCTCAATTCGTCTGTATGTTTTTTTTTTTTAATGTTTGTTACTGCAGTACACCCTCATTTATGAACCGATTTGAAAAATTCTTCTTTTGTTTGAAAGAGTATTCTTTCGAAATGGTCCCATTTAAATTTGGTGAAGATTTGATAAAGAACTTCGGAGATAAACAATGGAACTCCTCAATGACGAACAGTACGCATAATGTGATGATGTGATTATGTGTACGAGCAGCGTCTTTAGCAGGTCCAACCAAGTTTTAATTAGGGCCACTAAAATGAATGAAATAAAAAACATTTTAACAAAAATACAACCGACTTCAACAAAACGAAAAAGTAATAAAATAATTACCATATAATAAAAGTAACAGATTCAGAAGTCGGTGCCTTTAATTTGGTTCAGCGTGGATTAGCACCGGCTTCTGAATCTGTTACTTTTATTATATGGTAATTATTTTATTACTTTTTCGTTTTGTTGAAGTCGGTTTTATTTTTTCTATTAGGAATTTCTCAGTAGCAGCCTGATGTCTGGATTTGTGCCCAGTTAATGGTAATAAGCTCGCCCCATATTGGACTTAAACATAAATGGCGAAACGAAGGTGTTACTAAAACACCTGATGTTATGTTATGCATAATAATCTTGCGACAGAATTTTCAACTACTTCTGCTTAATCGATTTTCCTGAAACTTCGCACACAAATTCAATTTCCATGACAATACAACATTATTATAATTTCAACCTTCAATCCTCAAATCCAGATGCTGCAGAGGTACTGCAAGATAAACCCGTTTAACTTAAAAGCTTTAATAGGGGATTATATAATTTACCTCTATTAAACAAGTTTAATGTGTCAATTATTTTTTAAACTAACTTCACTATATCGCCTTCTCAAAATAATTCAACATACGAGTAGTTTATTGATATGGCCCTTACATTCAGACTCTACCATCTCACTCGATTAAAGAAGATCACTCCTACATAACTATAAATAATATTAGGCATATATGTATATAAAAATGAATTCCTATTTCCCTTGGTCACGTCATAACTTAAGAACGACTTTACCGATTGAGGTCATATTTACACAATACCAATATATTTGTTTTGTCGAGACAATGGTTCGTAGTTATGCGGGGATCCAATAGGTGGCGTTGTAGTCAAATTATTTACGCGGGCACAGCCACGGGAGAACAGCTAGTTTTTAATAAACCAAACTACATTTTTTCGGCATTGAAACGAAAGGCGATGTTTCATTAATCGATCTTAAATCGATATTAAATACATGCAAAAAGTCCAAGAAGCACTTTATAAAAGAATTTACTGCTATTAGTAAACGTGAATTAACTGTAAAGAAGAAGCGCTGCTAGAGCTGCTCATCATCATAACATACATAACCAGCCCATTACTTTCCCACTGCTGGGCACGGGTCTCTTCTCAGAATGAGAAGAATAAGGGTTTAGGCCTTAGTCCACCATACTGTACTGGTGCGGGTTGGCAGACTACACACACCATCGAGAACTTTATGGAGCCCTCTCTGGTGTGCAGGTTTCCTCACGATGATTTTCGTTCACCGTTAATGCAAGTGATAATCAAAATCCAGAAGTTGATGATCATAGTCAAGAATAATAATTGTTAGCAATAAAATTATTATTATTCTTCTAATAGTAGGCAAGCAATGCTATCAACTCTTCTGAAAGCTAATTTGTTTACAACTCAGGACCTGGTATTGAACCCTGCGGTGCCCCGCTATAATTATGAGTCAAATGGATCTATTTTCATTAATATTGATTGTATGAATATATAACTGAAATATTAAGAATAACAACTACCCGCTCCGTTTATACAAGGTAAGTCGGAAAGGGGGTACTAATCCTTAGGGGTGTTAAAGTACCCATAATACTGAATAACTTTTGTTCTACAACTTTCCCTAAAAGTCATTAGTTTAAGAGAAATATTTGTTCAAAGATTTCATAAATAATACGCTAAGTTCTATCTACCCTCAGCTCTTTTT
This sequence comes from Amphipyra berbera, assembly GCA_910594945.2. NCBI lineage: Eukaryota > Metazoa > Arthropoda > Insecta > Lepidoptera > Noctuidae > Amphipyra > Amphipyra berbera. The sequence continues at coordinate 12,459,012 of OU343128.1, read as the reverse complement.
AAATTTTCGGTCATATGTGGGCTCACGGATGAAAAACTCCATTTTCTGAATTCGTAACTAAAGCAGGGATGAAGAATTTTAGAAAAAACTAAAATAAAAATCATTTTGTATGGTTTTTTTATCGAATTTTGAAATTAGAACACTTTCTTTGAAACAATCATCAGTGATACATTATGTGGCCCGCGGCTTAGTACCCCCTTTCCGACTAACCTTGTATAGGTTGGCAAACAAACCGACGGTCCTCCTAATGAAGAGTGGTTACCACCATCCATAGACACCTACAACACAAACAGGATTGCCAATTTTAGACACAGGGTTAAGAAAGTCTTATGTGCCTGCAGCGCCCTTCAAACCAGAACAGAGCAATGCTTGGCGGCAAAAAAAGGGTATGACGCAGTGGCATGCATTGGTTTTTGGACTAGGTAGGCAGGGACTAGCGATATCCCCTTTCAATTGTACGCTTAAATCCATTTCAATACGATTCTGACCAAAAGAAATCATAGCCATAAATGCTTTATTTTATTTATAGTAATATTAAAGATGGAGTAGTTAATTAAATCTTATGAGGTAGGCACTGCTTCGTTGCCTATATGCAATGCACGCCACTGGACTATGACGGTTGTACTTGGACAAATTCTTGCACAAGGAGCTCTACTACCACTATCTCTGCCAGTTTCCAGAGTTTGTAGAGCAGTAACCACCATACCTCCTTCCTTGATGGCACCTTACTACATTTTCCCCTTACGCTTTACGCCCTTTTGGATCATTAAATGTCATAGCTGATTCGTCCTCATCGATAAAGGTCTATGTCGAGCCCTAGACTGATAGGCTGTTGATGATACAAATCATACCTGGAGTCTGAGCTCCGCCACCTATCCCGTATAACCTATGAAGGGCGTAGTTTCACGTTCAAAAAACACTAATCTAGTGTAAGAATAAATTGTGCTTCGATTTGATTTGATTTATCGTTGGGGACACCAGTGTGATATGGAAAGACCAGTTATTGGACTCTTTGAGTGTCAGACTTTTTGCTTCTGGTTCGGTGTTGCTCATCTTCTGTTTCTTCAGTCACCCATGTATGTTTTACCGAAGTAACTTTGTGCAGGATTGCGGTACTGCGTAGGAGCTTATAGTACCTATTTAGCCAAAAGTTTCGTTCTTTTAAAAGTGACTAAATAAAAAATTCATGTTGTTACAAAGATTCAGTTAAACCGGGGCCTTTGTTTACCTGCATTGAACAGAAAACAATGAAAACCTTTATATAAGAAAGAAGTATTACAGAAGTGTTGTTTAAAATAGCGTCGCATTTGGCGCGTGTTGGTCATTTAACTGATGTTAAACGTAAGTTTGTTTTATTAATTTACTCACGTGTGGATCCATTGGATCGATCGCTGCGCTTGCGTCAATGTGTGAATTGGTGACTGAAGTTTTTTACACATTGAGACCTCTCCGTATCTCGCAGAGCACGTTGGTCTTAGTTGTTCGATGCAGGTTAATTAGAAGACTAGCTGTGATAGCTTAGCGGTTGAACGCTGGCCTTCCATGTTGGCAAGTCTGAGTTCAATACCGCCCCGCAGCTCTGACTTTTCGAAATCAAGTGCGGATCAGAATTTGATTATCACTTGCGCTAACTGTGAAGGAAAAACATCGTGACGAAACCTGTACACCGGTAAGGGGTTCTAAAATTTCTCGATGATGTGTGTAATCCGCAAACCCGCACCAGGCGAGCGTGGTGGACTAAGGGGAACCCTTCTCATTCTGAGAAGAGTCCCGTGTCCAGCAGTGGCACAGCATTGGGCTGAGTATGATATCAGTGATAAGTGCAAAAAACAAAATGATTTTAATATTATAATGATTTGACGACACGTTCGGTGCAGTCAAGTGGCTGAGCGATTGGCTTCTACTCTACGGGTCGAAGAATCGATTCCCGCACAGGTCAAATATTTGTATGGCCTACAGATAATTGTTGTTTGTGCATGTGAAGATTTTTGTCTATTAAAGCCCTCACGATACAAGAGAAATCTTAGTGTGAGGTAACGTTTTTATTAAAAAGAGAGGAAGAAAGTAAATAGAATGTCGTTTTCAAACGCAAATTTTTATAGCATTAATAAGGACTATTGAATGCCGTGTTGGTTTAGTAATCGCAAGCGTGACTGCTGAGAATGGGGTCCTGGGTTCGATCCCCAGGTCGGGCAAAGTGTTATTGGGTTTTTCCATTAGGAATTTCTCAGTAGCAGCCCGGGGTCTGGATTTGTGCCCGGTTAATGGCAATAGGTTCGCTCCTATTACATGGGACTTAAACATAACTGGCGAAACGAGGGTGTACTAAAACACCTCTGCCGAACCCTTTGGGGAATATAAGGCGTGATGTTATGTTATATTAATAAGGACTCTAACTTATTTATCATTATCTTTCAAGGATACCGCAGGAAGGTTACAAGGACGAGAAATATGAAGACTTCAGTATGTATTTTTTTACGATATGGTTATTGTCACGGTACACCACGCTCAACGATCTCCGGCCACCATAGACAGTGACCTGTGGTGGGACTGGAGCCAGTCGCCTGACCAAGGCCGTGGGACAAGACCCCACAAAAGGAGGGGTTCGCCAGGGTTTGGCGGACCAACAACTTTGGACCACGGGTTGCGTTGAACGCACTCGCGAATCCCACAGCCCCGGCCGTAGGTCCACGGAGGAACACCGTGGGATGGTTTTAGTCTATCAGAGCTCGATATAACCCCCGCCTTTCTCAGGGTGAAGGATATCCATGGGAATACTCACGAGAAAATAAAAAAAGAACAATATAACAAAAATAAAACCGACTTCGAAAGAATACTCTTTCAAACAAAAAAGAATCATTAAAATCGGTTCATAATTAGCAAATATATCGTGGAACAAACACAAAAAAAACATACAGTCGAATTGAGAACCTCCTCCTTTTTTAGAAGTCGGTTAAAAATAAAGGCAATGGTGTCGATTCTTCTGCAGCATATTTTGACAGTACTAAACTAGACTAAACGCAACTGTCACTTTCTTTTTCTATTGAAACAGAAAGAGACAAACACCTTTACGGGGTGTCCTGCGTAAGCGACGAACGCGACAAACGCGATCAAGACAACGGCATTCCCTACTAGCGGCCTATGTAGCGAGACGCGACGTAACGCGCATTTGTTCCCCGTCGCCGTTGCTTCGCGTCGCACCGCGTCGCGTTTGTCGCTTACGCAGGACACCCCGTAAGTTTAGTTTGGTTCTGTCACAGTGCGCGAATTATTAAATTATTATTGACATTTTTGCTTTCCTTACAGGCATTTTGGTATAAGTTCATCATCCTTTTACCAATCATAATAATGTCGGCTCTCAGGATCTACAAGAACTGCGAGAGATGTGATATACCTTCGGAAATTATCAAGACACAAAGGAAGCAGTACTGGCCTTGGTTGCCAGGTTATAAAAGTGATGAGCCAGGATACATTTGGCCCATGTATTTTTCTGGAAGATAAACCATTATTTGGTGTAAGATAGAATATTAACAATTGATACCTATTTTAACCAAAAATGTATACAGAGTCTAAAAACGAAATCATGTAATTCCTTCAAACCTCGTGATGTACTGTTGACATTGGTTAAGCCTGAAATTACTTTTGGACTCAATAAAAAAAAATACAAGAAGTACCTAAACATTGTGTTCTTAATGTAAGGCATTTTAGCGCCCCAGCGACTGTATCGCTGGTCGCGCGGTCATTTAACTCGGGGGCGCTAAAATGCCTCACGTTAAGAATACACGTTTACTTCTTGTAATTATTTTTTTATTGAATCCAAGTGTCCCGTTCAGTGTTACCAACCGTCTGTAATAATAATATTTTTTGTATATTTTTACGAAATACATAGTTTTAATTTGTAGGTACCTTTATAATGAATGAATAAACATTTTTCTCTTAAGTTTACATTGTACTCTTGTTTCGTGTATCCTTATTCTTCTTTTCTCGTTTCCGTATAGGAGAATAGCTTATGCCGTGGTGAGAAGGTTAGTCAATCAGCAAGGTTGGTAGCGGGGCTGACTGCCCAGGGTACACTAGACGTATTCAAGTATCTTCACTCATGAAAGCTCGTATCAAAAACAATGTATCTAGACAATCTTACTTAAAATAAAACACACAAAATGTGACAATTCACATTCACAAATAACTCCAGAATCTGACCATGAGTAGGTATCACGTATACGCGAACTTTCTATCCTACAGAAGGTAGAGCCTCCGCATCTACGCCATAGAGTAGTCATAATTAAGTATTTACATAAAATAACATAACATTATTTCACGCCTGTGTTCACCGAAGGGTAGGGCAGAGGCAGAGGTGTACAGTAACACCCTTATTTCGCCGTTATCATGTAATAGGGGGCGACCTTATTGCCATCAACCGGGCACAAATCCAAAGTTCGGGCTGCTACTGAGGCATTCCACACGGAAAAACCCAATAACACTTTGCCTGACCTGGGGATCGAACCCAGGACCTCACGATCAGCAGTCGCGCTTGCCACCACTAGACCAACGAGGCAGTCATAATTAAATATTTCTTCTTCTTAATTCCCCTTATGCAGAATTCTGTGTCAACGTGCGTTGTGTGTGTGCCTGCGCTGCATGGTGGATTTTTTGTTTCATGGGGACGATATAACATGCGCCTAGAACTTTTCCAAGAGCAACTCGTAGGAAGTAAACTTACTAATATTTAATAAGGTAAAATTTTAATACATTTTTCGATGAACTCGACTTACCATAGTCCGTTACAGTGGCGGTCCGAGGGGGTGCGTAGGGTTCATGACCCCGCCCAAAATAATACACGTCAAACTGACAAACTACTAGTGGTGGCAAGCGCGACTACTGATCGTGAGGTCCTGGGTTCGATCCCCAGGTCGGGCAGTGTTATTCGGTTTTCCGTGTGAAATTCCTCAGTAGCAGCCCGGAGTTTGGATTTGATGGCAATAGGCTCGCCGTACATGGGACTGACAAAACATAACGGCGAAATGAGGGTGTTGCTATACACATCTGCCCAACCCTTCGCGGAATACAGGCGTGATGTTATGTTTATGTTATGTAACTTATGTTATCGGTAGCTGGTAACACTGGACAATGTTGACACAGGAGGGTAATCGTCAAGATGAATTAACGTACCCGAAGTTATAAAAACACTGGTCATTCGATGGAGCGAGGGATTCCATGTCGAACAGCCGAAGAAGTCTGACCTTTTATATCTGGTTTGATTGTCCTCATTTTCTCATCTTGTGTTAATTATTATATTTTGATATATTGTGAACTAGCTTCTGTAACTAATCACTAACCTAATTAAAAGTAGGTACTCTCAGTGGTGGAGAGTCTATGTTGGTTTCCTTTACTTTATTTACCGGGAGCATGGTAAATCCTGACATACCGATATTAGCTATAACTGTAATGATAGATACACCCCTACGAGATTCTGTTGCCTGTCGCTAATACCTACTTACAAAAAAAAAGTGCAATAAATGACTCCCCCCCCTCCCTACCCAAAGTATGGCTGCGACCGCGCCTGGTCCACTACACTAACTACTGTCACTGTCACTACACTGTATTTTATACCTCATATTATGAGGAGCACAGGCAACTTGGAAGTGTGTCCTTATAGTCCCCAACATTCTATTTTTGAGCATTAATCAATTTCGTAGATGCCCAACGTCACGTTCGAATTAAATTTTATGTTGGTATTAAAAAACGATTTATTATTACCTACTATACTGTCTACTTACATAAGAATTATAAAAACTTATATTAGGTACCTATTTTATTATATAGACCCTGTTTTAGATTATTTGCGGCGCCTTCTCATGCCCGCGTAAATTAATTTATACATTACCTAGTCATTGTCATTATCATTTGTGAACTGCACATTATTCTAATTAATTCCTATTGTTTAACAATTAACATCTAAATATGCGAGTATGTATTGCTGTATTTAATAGGTCTCATTGGCAATAATGATTTCCTTATCCATTAGGTTAGGTACTTACATTGTTAATAATGTAGTACCTGGATGACCGAGCTTAGCTCGGTTTTTTTTTGGTAAATCTTGTTTTTTGGTTAGAAAAAAAAAGGAATTAAATGGTCTAAAAAGAAGAAAATAAACTTTAAATTAAATCGATCCCATCAATTTATTACATTATACAACTAGCTAGATCGATTTATCGCCCCCGAAACCCCCTGCATACTAAATTTCATGAAAATCGTTGGAGCCGTTTCCGAGATTCAGATTAATATATACAAGAATTGCTCGTTTAAAGGTATAAGATGTATATGAAAGTTTGAATATTGATGAGAATACATTGACTGCCTTGTTGGTTTAGTGGTCGCAAGCGTGACTGCTGAGCATGGGGTCCTGGGTTCGATCCCCAGGTCGGGCAAAGTGTTATTGGGTTTTTCCGTGTGGAATTCCTCAGTAGGAGCCCGGCGTTTGGATTTGTGCCCGGTTGATGGCAATAGACTTGCCTCCTATTACATGGGACTTAAACATAACGGCGAAATGACGATGTTACTATACACCTCTGCCCAACCCTTCGGGGAACAAAGGCGTGATGTTATGTTATGTTAACTATAAACTCATTTCTTTCATCTGTGCTGATATAAATTAGTAGATTATTCCGATTTCATTCTAAAAGAAAATTAGGTTTTCTGTTTGTTATAGCTCGACCCAGTGCTGTAATGAATAGGTACCTACAGGTACATTTCCTGTAATATACAGGGTAACTGCAGCTTGTCAAAAAAGTGCAATAAATGGAGGCGCCACTAGTCATACAGTATTAAATATAAACTTTAAAAACCAGTAGTTGTAGTCAAACTTTGAATATTTCTCATTTTAAATCAGTTTATAACCGTATTCGAAGTCATTTATTGCCGGATAAAGTACTGACAGTGCCAGTACTGGTAAAGATTAAAAATTAGTTCCTTATTTAGAGATTATTGCCGATTGCCGATTGCCGGACTGTACCTACCTTTTTATCCTAAATTATTTATTTATTCAATTAGGTTAAATAAATCTTGCAAATAAAGTAGCGGCAAAGCTAGAATGTATTTTACTTTTTTTATTAGATTATCCATTATGATGACGAATAAAGTATTAATAAAAATAAAAAGAGGAATCAATCGAATACCTATGTCAAAATATCAATATTTCTCTATATATTATCTGTGAGAGGAGCCATTTCTAATTTGACAATACACTTGACATAAGTAATGACATTTTGAAAATTGACATTTGACAAATTGATATCATTATTCGCCGTGATAAGACGTGTGTTCGGTTTTTGTAGACCCATTTTTATTATCTTACGGGTATTTTTTCACGAAATTAATGTCTAAACATGTCATTTACTGTAAACTACGTATCTAGGCAGTGTTGTGCAAATTCTGTTGGTGATTAAGAGTGCTTTGTGCAGTGATTTTGTGACTATGTTTTGGTGAAGCGGGAATCGTGTTTCTGATAATAAAAAAGTTTCCGTGTTTTTTTGAAAATGGAAGATTCTATGGAAAGAGATTGGAAGAAGAGCATGGGTTTCCCGATCAACTATAACTCGGCGAGCTCGGATGATGATTTGTAAGTGTTAATTCAATTATCATGTCTGTGAATGTGCGTCGAACTTGCGTCTACATTAGTTCTCCAAAATCTGAAATTAATTGATATCAATTTTTGATGAACCTCGCATTCAGCTCATATTTCAAATACTCTACAATCAATGGCAGATCCCTGCTGATAAGATTAGTAAACATTATGAAATAGCATCCACAAGGGACTATACTTAAGTTCGTCCTTCGCATCCTAAGCAGCCAGCCTCGCTACGAACCTGATAGGCAAATCTTTCATGACTACATGAGGTATTCACATACAGCTCATGCCAACAAAGGAAGGAAGGAATAATAGTTTTGTAATTAAGTCCAACGCAAATATTAATTACGCATAGTATTTGAAAATACTGTACGGTTTACATACAACGTTTTGGTTGCTGACAGTGCGACCTCAATTTATATGTAATAATATTCACACAACATTAACGTTAGTTGACAAATTGCAATCATCGCGATTGGCACGGATTGGCATCTAACTTATTAGAGGGGCTCGTGGCTAATTACCAACCGCGTGGATCATACGATTTGCGAGGCTAAGCTGCGCTTGCCGCGGTCAGTCTGTGGATGGGTGACCATTCGTTACACATCGAGATCCCTCCGTGCCTCGGAGAGCATGTTAAACAGGTGCCCCGGGTGTCATACAAATACCTATGACAGTTGTTATGGGAAGTCAGAAGCCTGAAAGTCTGACAACCGGTCTAACCTTAGGATATCGGCATTGCCTTGTAACTGGGTTGCAGAGGTCTAATGGCAGTTGCTCTGTGTAAAATATTGGTATTCAGCCGCATCTGGTTAGACTGGAAGCTGACCCCAACATAGTTGGAAAAAGGCTAGGCAAAACAATTTGAAAATACAATTTAATGTATGATTCTATGTTATATCACACTATATAGCACGCTATAATAACGTATAGTGTTACAGCATAATGATTCACTTCCTAACAAGGGCAAGACATGGACAGCTATAATATAAGCTAGTAAATAAAACAAATCTCTACTTTATTAACAGCAGTGATAGCCTAATGGTGTGATTATCGGACTGCCAAGTCATTGGTCTCAATGTTTGAACCCAAGGCACGCACCTCTGACTTTTCAGATTCATGTGTGTATTGTATAATTATCACTTGCTTAAAAATGGTGAAGGAAAACATTGTGAGGAAACCGGCATGCCTGAGAGATATTTCTCAACGGCATATGAAGCCGAGTCAGAGGCCCGTGGGCGGCATAAACTCTGACACCAGGTTAGTCACTAACCCCACGAAAAGAAGAAGATCTCTACTTTTTCCTTTTATTGTCTGCCTGTTCACTTGCAGTCTGCTATTCAGTTTATCAGCTACAGCATGTAGCCTACAGGTGGTTGTGTCTGTAATCGTGTCTCGCTGTTATCACAGACGCATCATTGTAATTATTGAAATTTTTTCATAACATTATTATTTTATATCCTTTTGACATTTATAATTGAATTATTTTTTTCAATGATTATTATTATTTTACCATCGCCTTATTTGTTATTTTACTTTTTTAATAAATTGTGAATGTGAGTACCATGTAGGGTAGCTTTATACACGAATTTTGTAAACGTTTGGCGGTTCTTGAGTTTTGTTTTTGTGACCCACACAAATGTCCAGCTGAATGATAGCGTCGTGCAGCGGTCAGGTTGTTGAGCTCCCTAAAATAAGGTTTGAGCTCTGCGATGACTGATGCAGATGTGCCGTCACTTAGGACAGGTCAACTCGAACCTGCTATGGCACTTTCCTCAAAAGGCCATTCCAGACGTTGCCCTACATCGTTTCACTCGCATAGTTTGTATACTACAATGTCTGGACTTTAAAAGAGACTTTGACCTCTGAGTTTGTTTCGGCTTTTCTTCTCAGAGCTAGTCAGATAGGAAATGCCGGCGCCATCTAGTCTTAAAAAAAAACATTACATTGACTTGTAAAAGTGTCTGTAACAGATTTATTTACAGAACTAAAAATCATTTATCATTTAATCAAATTGAACACACTATGTAAAGATGCTTACTTGTTGAACTAGGTACAAAAAATCCACTATTGTTTTAAGTTTTTATTAACAGTCCAATCAAACCCTCTTACGAATGACCTCTAAACTTGGCTTAAAACAAACAATGTATAAATAGTCAAAGAGTTGTGTGATACTTTTTTAAAAACTGATGCCTTATAGAGAAGGATTTTACTACATCTGTTTACACTGTTCTTTACTGTAGTATGTTTGGTTGGAGACCCTTCAATAACAGTCTCGCCAATAACTACTCGGTTACATAGAAACAATCCACAAGACAATATACAAGCAGTGAAACAGAAAAAAAACATGGTGTGTAAAGGCTGATTTACACGAGAACAGTTTCTCGAAGCAAGACTCGTTCTGCCTTTGTCTTTCTCTATGACAAAAACAGAGATAGCATGAGACTTGCTTCAAGAAACTTGCTTCGCGTAAATGAGTCTTAACCGATATAGGTAACATTTAGGTCAAATTGTTACACAAAGAACTAACCTTCTTGTTTTACTTGTAAATAATTATGTCCATCCTAAGATTGTCTGGCAGAAATTGCCGTGTGCGATAAAACCCACATCTCTATTTTTATAATAATGTATCTTCTTATTTGTTTTGTGTACAATAAAGAGTATTGTATTGTAAATGCAACGTTAACATAAGACGTAACAAATCAGGTTGTATAGTAATGCCAGACTCTTTGGTGTTTTTAATTTTGAATGAAAGCTGCCAACGTTTCAAATAAAATTAACTTGAACAATCACGGTTGATGTTCAATGCGTAGAAGTATCACTAATCTGTTCAATACTCGTGCCTACTTTTCTCAATACACAGGCCAACACTATTAATTTAATACCTGATTGCTTTCATAAAACCACTTAATATTGCATAGCGTATTTCACGGACAATAAATGCCTGTTAAAGCATAGATTAACTTATCAGAGTGTGCCAATCACTGTTATCACGTTTATATGTTTTAACCTACTCGTGTGATTCATTGTGAAGTTATATTAAATGGAAAAATAAACAATGCATCTATTACTTACGTGTTTGTGGCATTGAATATCACTATTTTGAATAAAGAATTATTTTTGTTGGATTTTGGCTGTGATGTTGTAAGTTCCGAAAAAGTTTTTATTGTTTACTAAGCACACTTATTTTACAAGAATTTTGAAACCATAACATACATACATCCTCTTTATTTTACACCAGGAAATACAAATTATTATCTTTTTACTTTATTTTTAATAATATTATACACAGTGTCTTCGTTTTTATATTGACGCTATCAGAAATACGCAGTACCTTTGTATGTGTCACTATACCTATTATAACTAAGTTGTTGTTGTGTGTACATCAATAATAAATAAATAAATATTTTTATCTTGTAAGTAATAAAAACTAAAAATATGGTATGTAGTCTTATCGCAATTACGTGGTCTTTGAACCATGTTCGTTTTACTTATTTATTATTTTCTTTGGCTCTCTGTCAAGTTTAGAAGAAAGAAAGGTTCTTATAAATCAGATTTTTTTTTGACCACCCTGTCTTTATATAGTTAATTTAAAAAAGGCAATTGTTTTTATAACTTGACCATGCTTCGTTTTGTCACTTTTGTAGTTGTCCCATGGGAGTAAATCCCTATCCTCCTTCCATCTTCATAAATTGGGTGTTTTGATATGAATTAGCATTAACAATGAACTATAGCCTGTTTCATCGTCATCTAATTTAATTACAAGCATTTGAAACTATCTAAGTAATTAGAACATTTTTAAATTTGTCTTTGATGGACCTAAAAGTGTTCTAAAATCTCAAATTTTGTGATTTCCATAGAACCGCTACAATTTGTATGCCATTCAATTTTTTTCTCCTGTAAAATTAAATTGTGTGTAATTAGTCAGTTTTTATTGCCGGCTCCTCATTTAATACTTTACATAGGTATTATCAAATTGTGTCAGGATGCATGGACGGCCTTGAATTCTGTTTACTTCAATACGTAAAAATAAGTTTCATGCAAAAAGATAAACATAGGTACCTATGTTTATCTTAAAATGCATTAAGTAGGTACCTACTTAATGCATTTTTCATGTTGAGTCATTTCCTTAAATTATTATCCTATAATATGTAGATAATTTTAGTACCTATCATAATAAAAAACCTGACCTAGTAACAGTCCAAATGCGCCTGCACCATCAGCTAGCAGTGACCCAATCATAACATAACATCACACAGTGACATAACATCACGCCTGTATTCCCCGAAGGGTTGGGCAGAAGTGTATATTAACACCCTCATTTCGCCGTTATGTTTAAGTCCCATGTAACAGGGGGCGAACCCATTGCCATCAACCAGGCACAAATCCAAACTCCAGGCTGCTACAGTTGAGGGATTCCACCCGAAAAAGCCCAATAACACTACCCGACCTGGGGATTGAACCCAGGACCTCACGATCAGCAATCGCGCTTGCCACCACTAGACCAACGAGGCAGTCTAATCTTTCTGTCTCTTTCTTATAAGTAGTAATCTCAGCCTCATGTTCGACCTTTTGACCGCCACACTATGTGATGGCTAAACCACAGATAACACATATTTCCGTGTCTAAGCTATGCACCGCACGTGCCACTTTAGAATAATATAATCTAATCAACTATAGAGGTATGAATAGCATAATAAATGTTGTTTTTATTTGTTTTCTAAGTACAATACGACCAGGGGCGACCGTAGATATTGCGAGGCTCCGGGCGGGTAGATGTTTGCGAGGCCCTTGTCTTTGATTAGCTGTCACAAATTATATTAAAAGTAGTTTTTATTTTTTATTATATTTTTGTAGTTTATTGACACATTATAAAACACTTTTATCCATTCAAGTATAATAGAATATATATTTAAAATTAACTACCTCCATCCGTGTGTCACTGCGGGGGTGCCAGCTGAAAATCAGCGCTGGGTGTTTTGACGCCTAGCATATGCTGAGTTGGTAACCTTTTCGGCATGGACATGCTCGACAGCATAAAATTTGTGTTTAATTCTTATTATATTGTTCTTTCTTTGTTTATTTTATTTATGCTGTCAGTGTTCTTGGCTGAATAAATAAATTTTCTTTCTTTCTTTGTGGAATTAGTTTTAATGATGATGCGTGACGAGAAATGCAGTTTTATAAAGCGCGAAATTCAAATAAACATTAGTACTATTAGTAGGTACGTAATATTTTTCTACTTGGGTTGTTGCGCGAGTGCGCGAGGCCCCTGCAAGAGCGAGGCTCCGGGCGGTTGCCCTGCTCGCCACCCCCAAAGGCCGCCTCTGAATACGACGACATATCAAGCTATACATTTCCAGTTTTTTTCCCTCTCATTGTACGAAATTGATGAATGAATTGATTCGTCCTCATGTGTACCTAAACGTTTTTTAATCTTTTGCTTCGGCTTAGGAGGTACCTAAAAATATGACTGTTAAACCGCCATTTGTGGCTTAGAACTCCTAGTAAGATACGGGGGAAGATATCTTGTGGTCAAAGACAGACCATGTTTCAGGACACACTCCAGGTGATCTAGAGGAGCCTAAGAGGCAATGAGGCTGATACAAGGTCGAAGTCTTTCGAAAACAAGTTTAAATCACTTAGGTCACGATCCTTAAATCAGGTTAAGTACATAAACTTAAGGCTGATTCACACCAGAATAGTTTCTCGAAGCAAGTCTCATGTTGTCTCTGTTTTCACCGCCGAGAAAGACAAAGACAGAACGAGTTTCGTTTCGAGAAACTATCCTGGTGTAAATGAGCCTTTAGTATAGGGCTGCCATCTCTAAAATTTGGCAACCAGGACAAGACGCGTGAAAGCCCCGGATTTTACAGCCTAAAACCCGGACATGTCAACAGGGTTTTTTAAACATAGTCAGTGTATTAAAAAACGGTTGAAAATGTCATAAATCACCTTTTTCGTTCGTCGGTGCGTGTGTCGCGGGAGGCCCAAGACTTTAAATCTTTAAACCCGCACTACAAATGAAGCCCCGCCCGGCCGCTCCCCGGATGCCCTCTAAACTAGTACAAATCCTGGGAAACCCGGACGGATGGCAACCCTACTTTAGTATAATACAGTAAAGGCCTCAATGCGAATGTTTACTGTTTGTTGTCCGTCTTATTCTTGACTGAGGCAACGTTTTAGATCGCGCGGTCTAGAGCAGCCCCCGATTCAGACCCTTTCCAATCAGTTGTCAACCAATTCGGTTTGTTATCTCTTTTTTCTCGTAGGTACACTTTTCTATTCGAGAAAAAGAGAAGAACCGAATCGGTCAACAACTGACGTGTATCAAAAGCTTCTGAATCGAGGGACAGGTCAGAAAGCCACGAGCATCCCATATTCCTCTTCTTCGTTCTCAGCACTTGTTTCCAATGGTGACTGTAGGCCTGTAGAAATCTTTCTTATTCAATTAAACTCTTCTTCTTCTTTTTCGTGTGATTAGTGACTAAACTGGTGTCAGAGTTTATGCCGCCCATGGGCCTCTGACTTGACTTCACATGCAGTCGAGAAATATCTCTCAGGCATGAAGGTTTTTACCATATGATATAATATATCTACCACCACTATGTCCCCATGTTTTGATTTTGTCAATAAATTAATTATTAAAAGGGAGGGGTGTGGCGGAAATAGATCGCAAAAACCTATTTAGGTAAATTATTAATATTTTGCAGCCCGTGTTTCCTTTAAAGCAAGTGATAATTATACAATACGCACATGAATCCGAAAAGTCAGAGGTGCGTGCCTTGGGTTCGAACTCGGGACTAAGCTTAAATGAAACTTAATTATAAGGAATCACCATTGACTTTGATTTCCTTTAATTAAACGCCGTGAAGCCGGGGAAGACCCACAACGGCGGCAGTGTCCTCGTAGCCTCGTAATAATGACTTCCGTCGATGTGAGGGATATTTTAATTTGTTGTGACGTAGGTAGGTACGTACATAGGTACTTTGTGTTGGAACTAAAGATGGTCAGTTGTAGCGGTCATTTTGATTTTCTTTATAGTTTGATTTGAGTGAATAATGTTGATAAATTGGTTGACCAAATGTTCTTTAAATAACTACACTTCCGGTACTTTAGTTGGATTACTGGCTTCCTTACCTGATACTTTTATCATTATAACATCACGCCTGTATTTCTCTAAGGGTTAAGCAGAGGTGTATAATACTTAACACCCTCATTTCGCCTGTCAGCCAGTTAAAGTTCCATGTAATAGGGTGCGAGCCTATTGCCATCAACCGGTCACAAATTTAACTCCGGACTGCTATTGAAGAATTCCACACTGAAAATCCCAATAACACTTTGCTCGACCTGGGGATCGAACCCAAGACCTCATGATAGCAGTCGCACTTGCCACCACTAGACCAACGAGGCAGTTGAGCTGATACTTTTAAATTAGTAAAATATTCAAATATCCAAATGCTATCTATTCCTAGACAGTAGAAGGTCGGAATTGGATGTGAAGATCTATTCCGTTGATGCCCCACTATTTTTGGCACCAATTTAATTTCGTCATATAAACAAAGCGTAACAACAGAAACTATAGATTGTGATGGTTTTAAAAAGTTCCAAAAAAGACATCTTTATTCTTGACTTGGTCGCGTTTGGCCCTAGTCTCACCTGATGGTAAGCGTAGGCAGGGTCTAAGATGGATCACACGAATCCAAGGAACAGAGATATGAAGGGATTCCCCTATACCAATCTGGCTCTCACATACACACGACGGAACACAGTAAACTGCTTGGGTTACTTTAATGTGAGGGTGGTAGCTAGCCAGGCGGACCGTATAGATCCTACCACCAAGCGTGCTGGGTTTTGTTGAATCTTGCAACACGCGTCTATTCCCAGCGTGCGGTGAGGAAGTTTTATAATTCTAACCCGTCCCCACACGGGGTGAATAGATTTTTGATATTTCTTTACATCTGCTTACTTCTGTATTCCTTGTGTACTTGAATAACTCATTATTTAAGGGTACATAGTGGCATGTTTATTGCATGTAACATAATCTTCTGAAATATAATCTGTTAAGTGGTCGGCCGCGTGATCAGTTTACACAGCTAACAGCTCAACGCAAACATATTGATTGATTACTTAACAGTAATGAAATTTATTGCTACTTACGGGAATTAGAAAGTACCATTGAAAATTAATCGATTTAGTACGAACTCCCTAGGTACTTACGGCTTTCTAAAGCGCCAAATCCACAACCAAGTTGACTTCTGCAAGTTTTACGAAATAAGCGAGCAATTGATTGCGAACTTGCGCGATACAACTTGCTATGAAGTAGCCACCCTATTCATGGAACGAAAAAATAAAATGTAAACAACATTTCACTACTTTTAATAGAGATATTTTGTGTAAAATCGATGGAAAATTCGAAACTTACTTGAATAAGAAGTGTTTAACCTTTTCATCGCCAACGTACACAGAACGCGATGCCTCGCCAGCGCCAAGCTATAAATGTATAACGAAATATATAGTAAACAGTAGTGATGAGCTAATGACCTGTTAAATACAGTAAACTTATTTTTATAACATAGTTAAAATGAAGAGCTTCTAATGAAGTTGTGGCTCTGGAAGCACGAAAATCTGGAACTTCTATTGAAGTAAGTGGCGGTGAAAAGGTTAAATAGATTTAATTAACATCACACCATTTCTTTTTGTTAGAAATTAATGAAATATTTTACAGAAAATATCTCTATTAAGACCAGTCAAATCGTTGTTTACATTTTATTTTTGCGTTCCGTGAATAGTGTATAGTTATTTCGGTGTTTAAAATAATGACGGGAAGTCCCCAAACGCCACATTATTGTGCCAAATCGTAGAGTTACTTGGAAGAGCGTTTTCCTATCCACCACGCTCGCTCAAAGCAAGCGCGGGACGCTGTTCATTTCACGAATACTGCGTCCATGGCATCAGCGCCTAAGCCATTTATTTACACTCAGAAAAAATCACTTAAAACACTTCTAATTACGAGAGAGTCACTCAATGATAATGCTGTTATTCCTCCACAACCAATCCGTTCAAAACCTTTTGGAACCGTGCAACAAAATTCAATAAAGTTTCATATCGTCGCTTAAGTTCTAACACCGCGTAACTCGAAAAATAGTAGTGTTGAGTTACGCACGTCATTCGATACGGAATCGAAAGAAGCATCGTTTGACCAATCACAATCAATGGTTAGATCCAATAGCAACGCGTTATTTCAAAAACAAAATCCACCGCATATATAATATTTTTTCCATCAAGCTAAAACAGCGTGTAAGTCAGGTGAGTTCCATACTGGATCGTGTCGCGAAAGTGCTCCGTCAAAAAAATCAAAATAAAATAGAATATTGTAGATTAAAAACAATTATACGATAAGTAGAAAAAAATCTATTTTTTGCTCTCTTGAAAAGTTAACTATTTAGAGTTATGCGGTGTTTTTTTTTTTTTTTTTAACTTTGCCCCACTCTAGGCTTTCTCCTGTATCGTGGGTGCGTTTACAGACACAAATCTTCACACACACAAACGCCCAGACCCGGAACAACTATCTGTAGGCCATACAAATATTTGTTCCGTGTGGGAATCGAATCCACGACCCGTAGCGCAGAAGCCAATCGCTCAGCCACTACACCAAACGTGTCGTCAAACTTGAAACTTGTCGTCAAACGTGTTAGAACTTAAGCGACGATAAGTCCCTGTAAATGTCTGAGTAAAACTCTTTGAACTTGAACTTCCAGCAAGAAGTTAATGACAAGGTCGTAAGCGTGTAATAGTCCCTTTGATGTAACGTTACGTAAATTAACACAATGATGATGACCATGAATGACGTAACTACAATTACCTACGCTGTTCGTAATATTGACGTCACACTAGATACGTAATGATAATGACATGATATTTCGTTCACCTATAACCGCCTCTCAGGGCCTTCGGAGTATATTAAACATTATAAGTTCTACTTACCCTTTCGGGGATCGGAGGCATGAGTATATTAAAACATCATGTTTAGTAACTGCCTCAAGCTTGGTATTTGGGATACAGCGGGACAGTAGCGATACAGAACATTAAATTGACATCAAGTTTTTACAGAGAAGCTCATGGTGCTATATTAGTTTATGATGTGTCAGAACCAAAGTCCCTAGCAAAACTGAATGAGTGGGTCGAGGAACTTCAAGTATACTCCACCAAGAAGAACATAGTCTGCTTAATTGTCGGCAATAAGATTGACAAGCATATCATTTTGGGAACCAGTGCATAATATCAGCAAGCACGTTGGGTCACCCGCGCGACGGCGTAACGAGTATTCCCAAAGAGGGTTGATGTCAGGCAGGCGGCCGGTCATAAAACAATAAGCCAAAACCTCTAACAACATGGATTTATGAAATACAATATGTTGTGCCGACCCCACCTAGTGTGGGATAAGGGCAGGAAGAAGAAGAAGTTTAGTAACTGCCTCGTTGGTCTAGTGGTAGCAAGCGCAACTGCTGATCGTGAGGTGGGTTCGATCCCCAACTCGGGCAAAAGTGTTTTTGGGTTTTTCCATGTGGAAGTCCTCAGTAGCAGCTCGCAGTTTGGATTTGTGTCCGCTTGATGGCAATAGGCTTGCCCCTTATTTCATAGGACTTAAATGTCACGGCGAAATGAGGGTGTAACTACACACCTCTGCACAACCCTTCGGGGAAAACAGGCATGATGTTATGAGCAGACTTACAGCAGTTTGTCTGGGGACGTACTACCAACCACCATACCTGTTTCAGTTGTAAAGCAGCATTGCTGTGTTCTTGTTTGAAGGTTGTGGCAGCCGATGAAATTACAGGCACATGATCTAACTTCCTCTCTAAAGTTGGCAACGCATCAGCAATTATCCCGGTGGTGTAGGTTTAGTATAGGATATAGGCCAGTGGCGTGCATTGGCATCCGGAACGAAGTCATTCGCCAGAGAACGAAAGTTACCGACATAGCTCAGCGGATTAGCAAACTTAAGTGGCAGTGGGCTGGTCATATTTGCCGCAGAACCGATAACCGTTGGGGTAGACGAGTTCTAGAGTGGAAACCGCGAATCGGCAAACGTAGTGTAGGACGTCCTGCGACTAGGTGGAGCGACGATATACGTGGGGTAGCTGGCAGCGACTGGAGAAGGAGAGCCGAAGATCGGGCTCAGTGGTCTGCTTTGGGAGAGCCTATGTCCAGCAGTGGACTGATGTAGGTTGATGATGATATGCATTGGCTTTTGGACTAGGTAGGCAGGCACTAGCGATGTCGCCTTTCAATTGTACGCTTAAGCCCATTTCAATACGATTCTGACCAAAAGAAATCATAGCCATACACGCTTATTTTATTTATAGTAATAGTTAAAGGTGGAGTAGTTAATTAAATCTTATGAGGTAAGCACTGCTTA
The DNA here is from genome assembly GCA_910594945.2 of Amphipyra berbera. Classification (NCBI taxonomy): domain Eukaryota; kingdom Metazoa; phylum Arthropoda; class Insecta; order Lepidoptera; family Noctuidae; genus Amphipyra; species Amphipyra berbera. The sequence continues at coordinate 12,439,963 of OU343128.1, read as the reverse complement.
ATTACCTATACGCAATGCACACCACAATATAGGCGGTGGTAACCACTTTCAATCAAGTGGCCATCGGACTCAGAAAAAAAAACAAAAAAAAATACAATCTTGGCTAGACGTGCTATAAATATTATTCAGGGTTTTCACAAATATTTTTGTATTTAGATTATTTTATCCTCGTGTCATCGCAATCTTTAGTCTAAAAACAAAACAGTGCATCGCTATCTTCCTCGTACTACGCGTCGGCATTTCAACTGCGCACGCGCCGTTGCTAGGTGAAATAGAAAGTTTCCCACATGTTTTGTGTTCTCGGAATAACCCGGGCAGACTAATAGACGTCGAGTGTGATGATAAATAAGGAACAATGTTTTAAACTAACTAGAACAAGTGACGACAAACTTATAAAACCCAGGCTTTGAAGATGTTAGAGGAAAGAATTATGTTGAATCAATAGACACTTAGCTCATCCTCCAAATGTACATTAGTAACCTTGCTAAAAACAATACGATAAATGATGGAACCAGGCATTACTTTGCGGAAATCCATGACCTACAATTCGCAATTCGCGTCCAAGCGGTCGACGAGTCAACATCTCCTGAGGATGCCCCGTGGAGGGGCGAAACACGTGTCGTATCGGTTTGATTTGTTTGTGTGTTGGATGTTATTAATCGCACCTTCTGCATTTGCATATATTTGCGGGCGGGAGGTGCTGCATACTGCATTCAGGCTTGATCAACTGTTTTCGCGGAATTAACACTAAATATTTTTATGGTATATTTGTAAAAACAATGCGAGACTTTGGCGTCCTTAGCATGAAAACGGGATACCTACACACACCCTGGCACTGGAAAGTATAGGTAAATGGTCTAGATTCAGTCAACTCGCCACCCACAGGACGATTACCCGACATAGGCAGACAAATGCCCGACTCTGTCTATATTTATTTGGACCTCAAAAATAAGGTTATGAGGCAAAATTGCCCTATAGGTAATCCCATTCTGCACTTCCAGATTTATTGAAAAGACAAATATTTACTGTCTGGCTGAGTTTGCCCCACTCTGGACAAAATCCTGCCTATACCACACTTGCACGATGCATATGTTGTAGCTGCCTTTATTCTTTCATGCAAACATTGTTAATCTAAATCATATGTACAATGTATAAACTATGATTAACTACACGACATTCTAATTAGTAATAGACTAACAAAACGCACATAAACACTGCTATCATACCGTCGTCGTATCGTTACCATGTGATAGGAGGGTGATAAACACCTGGCAAGGTCGAGTAAGGTCTGACCAGCCCTCTGATTCAATTCGATAAGTGAGTTGGCAATCGATTCGGTTATCTCGTTTTGTCTAAGATTCTAGTAACGAGAATAAACGACAACATATTGAATCGTTCGACAAATGATTTATTGAAAAGTTTTGAATCTGTGAGGATATCGAACATACTTAGTTCAGATTTATCGTCGGTCGGCAGTGAAAACCACTTATGTGTAAAATGCAATTTTAAAAAAAGATCGACGTATCTGTCTCCTGCAAAAAAAATATGGCCGAACAAATGTTAATACAAGTTTGTCATAGTACGTCATAGATAGCTTAGAAGTATTTGAATTGAAAGTTTGTTGAACTAGTACGTGTATGACGAGTTTATCAATCTAAAGAACAGATAAAACGCTTTTGAAGAAAAGTTTATTTACGATGTTTTCTTTGCCGAGCGTCGTTATGGACTTTTACACATAACATAACATCATATCTGTATTTCCCGGAGGGTAGAGGTGTATAGTGACACCCTCATTTCGCCGTTATGTTTAAGTCATATTTAATAGTGGGCGAGCTAATTCATTGCCATAATCAACCAACCACAAATCCAAACTCCGGGCTGCTACTGAGGAATTCCACACGGAAAAACCTAATAACACTTTGTCCGTCATGGGGATCGAAGGCGGGACCTCAAGATCAGAAGTCGCGCTTGCCACTACTAGACCAGAGAAGTAGTTATGGATTTTTGTAGGTACTTTAATTTTATATTATCAATGCATTTAGAACATAGACTGGTTGTCGTTCTACGATATCAGTAGAAAGTATCTTAGAGATGATATTTCCACCTAAAATCAAGACTGGATCGTAAAAACCGCTAGCAAGTTAAAGTGCGCAAGTCGACTTCGGCAACCGACTTACACTATGGAGAGAGCGCTCAATTCTGACTGACAAGCGTGCCAGAAAGTCAGCTCTGTCACTCCACCAGCGCACAGTTCCAATGAACGTGGCCGTTTGTTCTGCTCTCACAATAGACCGTATGTTCCTCTCTTTAAGACACTGTCTTTGGGTCAGTTTCCACTAAGCGGAAAAATCCTCCAAAAAAGGCATCCTCTTGGCCGCTCATTTACACCAGCAGTACCAAAAGTGCGCTTTGGACGTGCGACGCGCCGCGGAGGATCAACAGAATATTCGAGGCGCCTCGGCTAGAGCAGCTTTGGGTGTGCTCGCGCACTCTCGGGGACAATCGGGCAAAGACGCGGATTTTTACCACAGAGCCCTAGTTCGTGCTCCAGCATGCCCTTGATGTCTACATTGAATTTTATACTTAAAGTCAATATTGATACAGTTACTTATTCAGTGAAAAAAATTCTCGAGCACCTGCGAGGATTATTCCGTTTGATGGAAACTGACCCTTAATCGACATAGACAGTCTGCAATGGCCACCCATTTGGTCGAACCCCACAGATCCACCTTCAGGAACATTTTCGAAGAAACGACGCTGTATTCACACCTTTGACCACACAGTTGATTTCTAACGATTGTTTTCTTTTGTTTTAGCGACACCAAAGATGTGGTGTTCAGAAACCCGCGTCATTCTTCCAAGTTCCTCCTGGCTGACTGCGGGGATGGCGCCGAGGCTGACCTCCTCGGCACCACGCCTCCCCGCTCCAGGATCAGGGACAAGGAACGAGGAAAGAGGTAGGTTACTCGTTGAAGTATACAACATTTGGCAGCGTTATTACTTAAATGGCAGTGATAGCCTAGTGGTGTGACCGTCGGACTGCCAAGTCATAGGTCTCGAGTTACCCATAAGGCACGCACCTCTGACTTTTCGGATTCATGCACGTATTGTATAATTATCATTTGCTTAAAAACGGTGAAGGAAAACATCGTGGGGAAACCGGCATGTCTGAGAGAGAGATATTTCTCAACGGCAAGTGAAGCCAAGGCCCATGGGCGCCATAAACTCTGACAACAGGTTAGTCACTTACCACACGAAAAGAAGAAGAAGCGTTATTATTTAATTTGGCCATCACAATCTTGCTGAGTTGTGATTTGTGATCATTGACAATATCAGCAGGTTCTTTCAGTTTAGAGTACCCGCACATGGGCGGCTCACGACAGCCACAAGTGGGACGGGCACAAGCTCACCTTTCCATGCATTTCGCAGGCAATCGCCGCACTCGTGTGACCCGTGGCGTCCTCTCCAAATGTATTGAAACGGCCATTCGTGGTTGTGGCGAGTGGGCCGTGTGCGGGTGGCCTTTATCTGACGTTTCGATGGAAATAATATGGAGTTACTGCACTTTTTATCGAATTATAAACTTAAATCGTTATTGACCTAATCCGGTAGATCCGGTATTATTAGTTACTATTTCGAAAGTTTATCTTTGTGGAGTGAGCTGATAATATTAATATTTCTGTTCTATACAAAATAAAGCTTAATTTTTTTTTTTAACTTTGCCACTCACTAGAATTTCTCCAGTATAGTGGGTGCGTTTACAGACACAAATCTTCATATGCACAAACGCCCAGACCCGGAACAAGTATTTGTAGGCCATACAAATACCTATTTGACGACCAGTAGCGCAGAAGCTAATCGCTCAACCACTGCACCAAACGTGTCGTCAGTTCTTTGAAGGGTTGAGTGCACAGTTGTAACCGCAAATTACTATCTATGACTGGAATTGAGTACCTTGTTTTTAGTATGACGGACATCTGGGGGAGTTGAATGACCAATGGAATTCCCGCACAAAACAAGAATTGAATGGGGAATCAATAGGGACAGCCCCTGATTCAGAATTTTTCGATATGTCAGCTGTCGCATGCTATTTTTTTTTAAATTATGATGGGTTGGCTCTTGACTTTAGTCTAGGTCAGAGGTGACAGAGACAAAGTCTACGATGGAGTGAGCTTACCCAGAAGAAGCCTGTTCACTCTAAATTTGAAGAGATTCGGGTTGTATGCGTTTGGGAACAGACGCAGGTAGTGAGTTCCTCTCTTTTGCCGTGCGCATTATGTTGGAAGCGCTTAACGCGAATTAGTGGAATGGCAACTAGGTATGGATGGTAATTTGCAGTGCGTCAGTGATTCGTTTTGCTATCCCTGTTTCTCTCGTTACGACAATCGTAGATGAAATGACTTGTCAATACGTTCTGAATCAGGGGGCTGGCCTATTTGTGCGATAACGGTCATTATTATCTATATACATAAAAATGAATCGCTAAATGTGTTGCTAAGCGCAAAATTTGAGAACGGCTCGACCAATTTGGCTATTTTCTTTTTTAACCGACTTCCAAAAAGGAGGAGGTTACTGTGTTCGTCTGTATGTATGTTTTGTTTGTTTTTTTTTGTGTATGTTCATCGATATTTTCGCCAATTGTTAACCGATTTTAATGATTATTTTTTTTAATGGATAGGGTATACTTCGAAGTTGGTCCCATTAAAATTTGGTGAAATTCTGATGAAGAACTTCGGAGATAGACAATGGAACTCCTCAATGACGAACAGTACGCATATTGTGATGATGTGATTATGTTACGAGCAGCGTCTTTAGTAGGTCCAACCAAGTTTTAATTAACCACTAAAATGAAAAAAATAAAAACTTTTTTACAAAAAATTTAAACGGACTTCAAAAAAGAATAAAATAATTACCATATAAAATTAACAGTTTCAGAAGTCGGTGCCTTCAATTTGGTTCAGCGTGGATCAGCACCGACTTCTGAAACTGTTAATTTTATATGGTAATTATTTTATTCTTTTTTGAAGTCGTTTTAAATTTTTTGTAAAAAAGTTTTATATATTCCTTAAGGCACAAGGAAAGTTCTTATGGAGAGGAAAAACATAAAAATCGCGTGGAAAATAGTAAAAACAACACTTGTTTTCCCACTACAGGCCAATAACTTTTGACAGAACGAAGTCTGTCCGGGCAGCTAGTACCGAAATAAAAATGTTTAAACTTTAAACAAATTATAATATTTATTATTATGATACTGCTTACGCTTGTTCTACGGGGACTTTTGAAGTGGTTGTCGCTGTTGCTATGTGACTGTAGATAGGTGTAAGTACAATTAATAACATTAATACTTCAGATATCTTTGCTACTTGAAATTATTAGGTAATTTATGGAAACCCAAAACGTAGGTATTAGGGCTAAGCTACATGTGACGGAAGATACGTCGCCGATCTTCCGTCGCGTAATTGACTCGAGGGATTTTAGTGACGCATCTGCGGTCAAATGTAACTGGACTTTGAGGGTCGTGAAGTTGGAGTCGCGTCTCAACACGAACTTCAAGTCGTTCGTGGTGCGTGTCCCGACACATCACCTCGACAAGTTCCTCAAGGAAGAGTTCTGGCCCGAGGGTGTTGTGTACCGCCGGTTTCGTGGCCAGCTACATGACACCAGTCAGCGTAACACGGCGCAGACACTTCGTGTATGTTAGTTTTAATAATTATAATGTTGTATGTATTTATAATATTTATAAGTTATATTAATATTGTATTGTATGTGTTTAGTTGGGCCTTGATGCCTGAAATAAATAAATAATAATAATAAAATGTGTACGGTGTGAAATTTTTGTATGGAATTAAGTGTACCGGCGGAAGACGACGTATCTTCCGTCAGATGTGGTTTGGCCTTTAGTGTTATAATTTAGCCGAAGGAATAATGAGACATGAACACTGTCAAGTTTCAAAGATAGTTTGTGGAAAGTCAGATTCTAAGACTTTTAGTCTATCCACCTTTATACATCAAACTAGCTAATTACCTGAATTCAACTATATTGGGGTCAGCTTCCAGTCTAACCAGATGCGCTAAAAATCTGCAGTTAACACGGGTACACTTGTTTCGTTAATCTCCTTTCATCCATCCTCTCTACATGACCAAACCAAAGTCAAAGTCAAAGTATTTATTTCAATTAGGCACATAAAAGGCACTTTTGAACGTTAAAGTTACAAAGAAAATAGAATTGATTCTAGTTGCCCCTTCCAAAAGGTAGTTTCGTATGGAGAAGAATGGGCAAGAAACTCCACCGTTACTCTTTTAAAATGTCTTACAATATTTTGTATAGGTACATTAATTATACAATTATATGTGAAAACGATGCACCTAGAATAAAATTACTATACTTACCACAAAAGGTAAAAAAAAATAAAAAATGAAACAACGACATATTAATTGTGATAGGTACATGGTACTCACATATTTACAAACATTGCAAAAGTATACGTTTTCCCAAAAAAATAAAAGTAATAAGTCAGTGTATGAGTTACCACCATCTTAACATACCTTTCTCAATCCTTCTCACTACATCTTCTTTCACTCCACGTTTCCTTATCACGCTGTTCCTTACTGTATCTTTCAAAGTTACACCACACATACTTCTCAAAGCTTCATTTCTACTGCATTAATCTTACTTTCATGTTTCTTCTGTCACACCTAGCTTTCACTACCATACCATTAGTGTTGGCACCAGCATTGCCTTATGAACAGCCAACCGTGTGTCAGGATCGTAGCAGGTGGAAATCTATAGTCTCTGCCTACCCCAATAGGAAATAGGCGTGATTGTATGTATGTTACACGGGTACGGTTACCAGACGTTAGGATTTGGCCTAAAATGTCAAGATTTATAAGCACTGGTCAGAATAAAATAAAAATTGCAATTGACAGAATCATCTCAGCACTGATTTATTCTTTACTATATTTTTGTAGGTATTATATAATACTATGCATATATATCTATGTATGTATGTAGGTATTGATTATTAATATATATTTATGTATGTTGTGTTTATTTAATATATTCGTATAATTTATAAGTGTAAATATTATTTTTCAAATGTTTCACAGTAAGCTTTGTTTATTTTTAATTTGGTATTGCCTCACATACACAACACTACTTAGTGCACCTATCATGTTTTTTTGTCTGCACCACCCTAAGGTCGACTGGTAGAAAATGCCTAAGGCATTAAGTCCGCCTTTGTACAAACTTTGTGCGAAAGTATAAATAAATAATAAATAAATAAATAAAATTACGGCCGACATTTCAAAATGGGCTCGTGGCTAAATAACAACCGCGCCGACGTAAGATTTGCGAGGTTAAGCTGCGCTTGCCGCGGTCAGTCCGTGGATGGGTGACCATTTGTTACACATCGAGACCCCTCCGTGCCTCGGAGAGCACGTTAAGCCGTCGGTCCCGGGTGTTATACGAATACCTATGACAGTCGTTACGGGTAGTCAGAAGCCCGAAAGTCTGACAAACGGTTTAACCTTAGGATATCGGCATTGCCCAGTAACTGGGTTGCGCAGGTCTGATGGCAGTCGCTCCGTGTAAAATACTGGTATTCAGCCGCATCTGGTTAGACTGGAAGCTGACCCCAAGATAATTGGGAAAAGGCTAAGAGGACGATTTCAAAATTTCAAAATGTCAGAATTTTTGATTAATATACATAACATAACATTACGCCTGTATTCCCCGAAGGATTGGGCAGAGGTGTACCTATATGAAGCAACACCCTCATTTCGCCGTTATGATTAAGTCCCATGTAATATGGACCGAGCCTATTGCCATCAACCAGGCACACATCCAAACTCAGGGCTGCTACTGAGGAATTCCACACGGAAATCCCAATAACACTTTACCCGACCTGGGGACCGAACCCAGGACCTCGCGTTCAGCAGTCGCGCTTGCCACCACTAGAGGCAGTTGATTAATAAAATACTGAATAATTACCTAAATATGTTTTCACAGTGCTACGACCCACTCAAAGCAATTATGTGAGGACATTTTTATAGAATTGATTTCTATAAAAATGTCCTCACATACTTAATTGCATTGAGTCGGTCGTGTCGCTGCGAAAACATATTTAGGTTACGACCACAAAATAGATAGGTACAGAAGTCAATCTACATACAAGTGCGCTCGAGCGACGCACACATAGACACTGCTCACGGACACGATATCTCGGACTGTTTGGGATTAGAGTGCGAGTGAGTGCGAGCGCGAGTGCCATGCGCTTGAGAGAGATAGATATATAGATAGAGCGACCGCCGAGCGTAGGTATGAAAAGTGAAGTACATACATGTGATTGACTTCTGTACCTATCTGTTTTGTGTTACGACCGACTCAAAGCAATGATGTGAGGACATTTTTATAGAAATCAGAGTTATCGTAAAGACTTTTCAGTTTTTCATCTGGTTACACTATACTTGGACTGCCTTGTTGGTCTAGTGATCACAAGCACGACTGCCGAGCATGGGGTCCTGGGTTCGATCCCAGGTCGGGTAAAGTATTATTGGGTTTTTCCATTAGGAATTTCTCAGTAGCAGCCTGGAGTCTGGATTTGTGCCCGGTTAATGGCAATAGGCTCGCCCCTTATTACATGGGACTTAAGCATAACTGGCGAAATGAGGGTGTTACTATACACCTCTGCCAACCCTTTCGGGGAATGTAAGGCGTGATGTTATGTTTACACATGGGGCTCCAACTAATTTTGTAATGTTACCAAAATTATCACAATGTACACCTGCTTTTATTTCACTCTAAGATTAACGTGGAAAAAACCTTTTGTTTGTATTAATAAATGTCACTGAAGATAATAGTTCCGCCAACAAGAATTTAATATTATTACAATGAATATAAGATAGCGTTATCAGTGTACTACGTAATTGCAAGAAACATGGCAACAGTGATACGTGTGGACTAGACATTGTACTCTGCTTTGTTTGGGTTTTCGTAATCAAAATGTTTGTTTGCCCTGTAAGATGTAGAAATATAAAACATTGGTACCTACTTGAAGAAATGGTTGAAAACCTAAACTTTTATTAAATACATACCTACAACAGAATATTATAGGGGTGCATCTATCATTAACAGTTATAGCTAATATCAGTATGTCAGGATTGGGAGCATGGTAAATAAAGTAAATTAAGTCAACATAGACTCTCCACCACTGAGAGTACTTTTAATTGGGTTAGTGATTAGTTACAGAAGCAAGTTCACAATATAACACAACATAATAATTTACACAAGATCAGAAAATGAGGACAAGCAAACCAGATATAAAAGGTCTGACTTCTTCGGCGGTTCGACATGGAATCCTATGCTCCGTTTTTTTTTTTTGTTAAGGACCTCTCGCAAATAAAGCTTCGAAAGCTTTTTGTATGCTCAACCGGACTATGCCGTCGAATGACCAGTGTTTTTATAACTTCGGGTACGTTGATTAATCTTGACGGTTACCCTTCTATGTCAAAATTGTCCAGTGTTACCAGTTACCGATAAAACTTAGGTCCTAAAGTATCGAATTTCTAAAAAGGATACTCCCCCTGATTTTCGTAATGATTTAAGTTTCAACAACTTTTTAAGTACAGTGGGAAAAGGAGAAAGGTGTACAGGCTTTTCTACCTAGCCTTTTCCCAACTATGTTGGAGTCAGCTTCCAGTCTAACCAGATGCGGCTGAATACCAGTATTTTACACGGAACGACTGCCATCAGACCTCCGCAACCCAGTTACAGGGCAATGCCGATATCCTACCAATTGACCACCCGGCAAGAAAGTTCTCTAGTTTTACCGCAGTTAATATTAGGTATTAGGTAATCTTAGGTAATCTTAATATTAGGTAATCTATAGTAATACTTAAAAAAATATTTTATCACACCACAGTCACACAACTTCCTTATAGGTACAGATTATAAACATAATTAGCATGTTTATTTGGACGATAACTTTGCTAACAGCGGCGCGTCTCTAGTTGTGACGCAGGTGACGGCGGCGGGGGAGGGGAAACGGGGGGGGGGGGACTGATCGAGTGGTTCAGGTTTGGTAAATAATTTTATATAACTCAGTATAAGTTGTGTTGTGTACAGTTTGGACAGATTTTAGTTTTTATCAACAGTGCGGTATGTTTGTGAATAGTGATAAACCTTGTGATTTATTTCAACATATCGACAGCAATATGTAGGTACCTAACATGTTATTTTATTAAATTACTTACTAGCGGCCCGCCCCGGCTTCGCACAGGTGCAATGTAGATACTAATGTGGGGCATATAAACCTTCTAGAATCACTCTATCTATTGCTGAAAACTGCATTAAAATCCGTTGCGTAGTTTAAAAGATCTAAGCGTACAGACAGCGGGAGCGACTTTGTTTTATACTATGTAAAGATACACCACTGGACCTCTCATTTCATTCAAACTTTCTCGTGTGTATGTGAGCGCCAGAGGGGTAGGTGGTCTTGTTACTTTGATTCATATGCTCCATCTTAGACCTTGTCTGCGCTTACCATTAGGTATAACTAGAGCCAAATGCGCCCACGTCAAAGAATAAAATAAAAAACGAATCTAACCAGACGGGGTTTTGTGGAGTTCCACAAGGCATTGTTTGGTCTAACCCCCTCTGTTCCTAGGGCGTCACGGCAGGTGGCTAAGGTGGTGTCCTTCTGTGCGCTTATCAATACTGAGATGACTAACCCGTTCGAAGGGCGGTGATTAAGTCATAATATTGTCAAGGCCGGTCATTGTCCTGGTTTAAACGGTGATTCTCTATGATAGAAAAATGTACAAGTAACGCAATCGTGTTCCAATAATTATACCTTAGCAGTTCATGATGGTATTGCTAGCAAAAGCTTTTTGATAATAATAGGTACATATTATTATCCAACGTGTTACATAATTCCTCATGAAAAATGTAAATAATCAAGTAGTCTTTTATGGTTGTTGTCATTTACCTCTCAGAGGAAATTAGGTAAGAATGTAAATAACTTTCTGGGTAGTCTACTCTTTAGTTTTATGTTTTCAGGGTTGCGGTTCAATGATGATTATTATATGTTTTATCGTAATTCTTTTTTTTGTGTCATACTACGGTTTTCAAATATTGCCAATAGACTCTTTACAAGGGACCTTTTATCCCCTTTTCGGCTTTAAGGCTATTTTTTTGTAATATGTTGTATAGTACCTATATGTCAAATTCAGTACATTTAAAATAAGTACTCTATTATTTCGATGGTAATGCGGCCCTTTTTTTTTTTTTTTTATTTTTTTTATTTTTTTTTTTATCGTGGGGAAATCCTCATGGACTATCCCCCATCTGGGGTAGACGGGGGGGTGTGCCGGACTCTTACCGGCTAAAACCACCACGGTGTCCCTCCTTCTGACCTAAAGCCGGGGTCGCGGGATTCGCTATTGCATGCACCGCAACCCCGGCAGGTCTTGGTCCACCAATTGCTGGTGGACCTCTCCACTGTAGGGCCCCACCCCACGACCTATGGTAATGCGGCCCTACTATTTGCGTGTTAGATGTGTCTAACAGTTGTGTGTATTACATAAGGCGATTAAGCAGTGCCTACCTCATAAGATTTAATTAACTACTCCATCTTTAACTATTACTATAAATAAAAAAAAACATTTTTTACAAAAAATTTAAACCGACTTCAAAAAAGAATAAAATAATTACCATATAAAATTAACAGTTTCAGAAGTCGGTGCTGATCCACGCTGAACCAAATTAAATTGAAGGCACCGACTTCTGAAACTGTTAATTTTATATGGTAATTATTTTATTCTTTTTTGAAGTCGGTTTAATTTTTTTGTAAAAACTGTTTTTACTTTTTTCATTTTAGTGGCCTTAATTAAAACTTGGTTGGACCTACTAAAGACGCTGCTCGTAACATAATCACATCATCACAATATGCGTAGGTACTGTTCGTCATTGAGGAGTTCCATTGTCTATCTCCGAAGTTCTTCATCAGATCTTCACCAAATTGAAATAGGACCAACTTCGAAGTATATATACCCTATCCATTAAAAAAAGAATCATCAAAATCGGTTCACAGTTGGCGAAAATATCGACGAACATACACACAAAAAAAAAACAAAACATACATACAGACCGACATAGTAACCTCCTCCTTTTTGGAAGTCGGTTAATAAGCGTGTATGGCTATGATTTGTTTTGGTCAGAATCGTATTGAAATGGGCTTAAGCGTACAATTGAAAGGCGACATCGCTAGTGCCTGCCTACCTAGTCCGAAAACCAATGCACGCCACTGGTCAAAGTGAATAAGACCCCAGTTAGAAGCCCGTAGGAAGCCCTGCATGTTTCAAGTTTATGCTGTTCAATATGTGTGTCGAAGCATAGCGACCTTTGGACGTAGGTAATTAGTTAGGTAACAATTAGCTGATAGGTTCATTAAATTCTCATTCCCAAATAATTTTAACGTAATCGAGTGTTCTGTTATATAATTTTCATTAACAATGAACAGGAATTTATGGAGCTAGTGAATATCTATACTAATATTATAAAGCTGAAGAGTTTGTTTGTTTGAACGCGATAATCTCAGGAACTACTAGTTGGAATAAAAGAATATTTTTGTGTTGGATAGTCCATTTATCGAGGAAGGTTATAGGCTATATAACATCACGTTACGACCAATAGGAGCGGAGCATAAATTAAAAATGTTGCAAAAACGGGAAAAATGTCCACCCGTGCGAAGCCGGGACGGGCCGCTAGTTGTTGCTATGACGTGTAATAAAAAATACAATGTGCAAGTGACGCGTAGATTAGATACTTTACATAAATATTTGTTGAGGATTAAATGGTTTTGATACTGCTTTCCAAACAGGTTTGCTGTGTGTAAAGATACTCCAGTATAACTTTTGGATGGTGAAGGAAAACATCATGAGGAAAACTGGATGCCTGAGAGATATATCTTGACGGCATGTGAAACCACGTCAAAGACCCATGGGCGGCGTAAACTCTGACACCAGGTTAGTCACTAACCACACGAAAAGGAGAACACCTTTGGAAAAAAGTAAGGATTGCTTTTGCAAGGCTCGTTGTGATCAATGAAATTGATTCGTTTCGTTTCGTTTTGTTGTCCAAATGTACCCATGCATCTGAGAACGTTCTAGATCCTAAAAAGTTACAATTACGGGTATATTTATAACTTACTAGCTGTGTCCTCACGGCTCCGCCCGTAGCCTATGTTACTCAGTGATAATGTAACTTTCTAACGACAAAAGAATTTTTGAAATAGGTCCAGTAGTTTTTACGTTTATTCGTTACATACAAAAATCTAAAAATCTTTCCTCTTTATAATATTAGTATAGATTAGTATAGACTAGCGACCCGCCCCGGCTTCGCACGGGTGCAAGTAGATACTAATGTGGGGCATATAAATCTTCCTCTTGAATCACTCTATCTATTTAAAAAACCGCATCAAAATCCGTTGCGTAGTTTTAAAGATCTAAACATACATAGGGACAGACAGACAGCGGGAGCGACTTTACTAAAGACGAGTTCCAATGATTTATTTATGAGGAACTGTTACTGGTAAGAACGTAAGCACAGACAGACAGTTCCAGTTTCACACATTTGACCAAAATATTATAACATAACAATGTATTACGCCTGTATTCTTCGAAGGGTGGGGCAGAGGTGTATGGTAAGATCCTAATTTTTCCGTTATGTTTAATTATCATGAAATAGGGGGTTAGCCTATTGCCATCAACCGGGCACGAATCTAAATTCCGGGCTGCTACTGAGGAATTCGACATGGAACACCCAAAACACTTTACCCGACCTGGGGATCGAACCCAGGACCTCACGATCAGCGCTTGCCACCATAGACCAACGAGGCAGTCAAATGTTATTATATTATGAGAAAATGAAGTAGGTATATTTAAAATAAAGAAGTACTCCATCTTGCTAATTGCACATAATTTGGATGGTATTGCGACCGTGTTATTTGCGTGTTACGTTTTGATGTGTAATAATAAATGTCTGTAATGGTAGATGTAAGAATGTAAATAAATAAATAAGAGCCCTGTTTGTTTCCTAAGGGCCTTATTTACTTGCACGTAGGAGGCTCGTGCGCGTCAATTGTTTATTTATGAACTGGCCGTCCCAGCTCGGACGTCCGTGACTTATCGACATTGTCTGTACAGTTTAGATATGGAAATGAAGTGCATAATACAGACGCGTCATAACATGCTGAATGCTGTTGAGTTACTAACGTACGTTGATGTAAGTGAATTTTGAATCGGATATACTCGTTTCCACATACCTACTATTTAATTAAATTGAAAACTTTTTCATATCCACCTTCTTCTTCTCCATGCCCTTATCCCACACTAGCTGGGGTCGGCACACCCGCCGCCGGACCAGTAACAGGCCCGAGAAGGCGGCGCGCCGTGTTCCGTGCGCGCTTCTCAGGAGGATGTGGGGCATGGCCCCACAGAGGAGAGGTCCGCCGAGGGTTGGCGGACCGGGACCTGCCGGGGTTGCGGTGCATGCTTCTGCGAATTCCGCGACCCCGGCCGAACGGTCAGGAGAAGGGACACCGTTGGTTTTTAGCCGGTATGAGTCCGGCAGACTCCCTCGCCTTCCCCGGGCGAGGGACATCCATGAGGATATTCCAACGAGAAAAAAAATGGGGTCGGCACAGCATGTAATTCGTAAATCCATGTTGTTAAAGGTTTTGGCTTATTGTTTTATGACAGGCCGCCTGCCTGACATCAACCCTCCTTGGGAATACTCGTTGCGCCGTCGCGCGGGTGACCCAATGTGCTTGCTGATATTATGCACTGGGTCCCAAAATTATATGCTTGTCAATCTTATTGCCGACAACTAAGCAGACTATGTTCTTCTTGGTGGAGTATACTTGAAGTTCCTCGACCCACTCATTCAGTTTTGCTGGGGACTTTGGTTCTGACACATGGTAAACTAATATAGCGCCACCGTATATCTATGTAGGTACGATATTGAGCAAGTCACAAAAAAAATAATCAAATGTTATAGGACAGTTGAATTTGCGATTCAAAATTCGCTTACATTAGCGATCTTCTTCTTTTCGTGTGGTTAGTGACTAACCTGGTGTCAGAGTTTATGTCGCCCATGGGCCTCTGATTTGGCTTCACATGCCGTCGAGAAATATCTCTCAGGCATGCCGGTTTCCTCACGATATTTTCCTTCACCGTTTTTAAGCAAGTGATAATTATACAATACGCACATGAATCCGAAAAGTCAGAGGTGCGTGCCTTGGGTTCGAACTCAAGACCTATGACTTGGCAGTCCGACGGTCACACCACTAGGCTATCACTGCTATACGTTCTTAGCGATAAGTTTACGATACTACGTTTTTGTTATGCTTACAGGCAGTTGGCATTCCATCGCAGATAGTCTTTCTTCAAGTCTTCATGCACTGCATGAATAAAAGATATAAGTCATTAAAATTAGTACTTCCATAAAAATACTTTCGTATTTATCATTGAATGAAAAGTTGATAACATGATAAGAACTCTTTTGGGACGTGAGTCAGCTCTCGGACGACAATGATGATCTAGAAGAAATAAGTAGGCCATAGATACTGAATTATTCATTCGATTGGAACGAGTTGTGATTAAGTTTGCGAAAATAATACATTCTTCTTTTCGTGTGGTTAGTAACCTGGTGTCACAGTTTATGCCGTCCCCAGCCTCTGACTTGGCTTCACATGCCGTCAAGAAATATCTCTCAGGCATGCCGGTTTCCTCACGATGTTTTCCTTCACCGTTTTTAAGAAAGTTATAAAAATACAATACGCACATGAATCCGAAAATTCAGAGGTGCATGCCTTGGGTTTACTATACACCTCTGCCCAACTCTTCGGGGAATACAGGTGTGGTATTATGTTTTTATTTAATACTGGTTTGTAAGCCTGTTCTAGTGAAGTTAAATATGAATCTGTGTCCGGCTTTTCTATTTTTGGGCCTGGCAACCTTAATTTCGCGAGATAGGGCGCGTTCCCACTATGTCGTGACGATTATTTTATCGTTAGACCACTGTCGTCTCTAGCTGTTCCCATTGGATCGCGACATTTTATCGTTTCACGGCAGTCGCTTTGTCGTTTGCACATCAGTAGCAAGCTACATGACGAGACGATATTTTTATCGTGGCCACGACAAATAGTCGTAACAACGACCCATGATTTGCCGTCACGATTTCGTGACGTTTTCTTGTCGTTTTACGACTGTCGTGCTAGCCGTTCCCATTGACATGACAATCTGTCGTCACTGCAAAAACAAGCCCTGAACGACAGTTAATCGTGTCGTCTTATATATGAACACCTCCATTTAAATATACAAGGTTAGTCGGAAAGGGGTACTAAGCCGAAAGGGTGTTAAAGTACCCATAATAAGGGATAACTTTTGTTCTACAACTTTCCCCAAAACTCAATAGTTTTAGAGAAATAGCTTTTCAAAGATTTCGTAAAAAATATGCTAAAATCTATCTGGCCATAGCTATGATCAGCTGTGTTTACAATTTAGGTCATATTTGGGGTCATGGATTAGGAAATTAATTTTCTGAAGTCATAACTAAAGCAGGTATGTTTTTTAAAACTAAAATATAAATATTTTTGCATTGAATCCAAGAGTACTGATGACTATTTTAAAACACCTGCTTTAAAATAGTCATCAGTGATACTTTTAGTGGCCCTCGGCTTAGTACCCCCTTTCCGACTAACCTTGTATAAACCACGACACTTAAAACTACACGACTATCTGTTGTCACGACAAAATGGGAATTCGGCTATAGGAGTGTGTGAATTATTCTTAGCCGATATGAATAAACAAAAATGACCGGCACATTTTAGGTTTTTTGCGAGGTCATCTGCACTCAGGTAGCGACAATGACCAAAGGTAATAAAACCTATTATTGACCGTCACAAATTTCACCATTATTATAACATTTTCAATATTGTTGCGTGACGCCACGTCATTTTCACGTATGTGGGTTGTGTGAAGATTATTTATCTATGGTTTTAGCGTGTATAGTGTAGGATAGCTTTTTTTATTGCGAGATTAGTATCATGAATGATGCCGTAATGTTATCTTGAAAACACTTGTTATGGGTATACAACGCTATGTTTAGTAGGTATAGGTACACTAAAACCGAGACATCCCGAAATGATATTCGTCAGAATTTCCTGAATATACACTGGCCTGCAAAAATAAGTATCACACTTTTAAAATTTCAATTTTTTCTAAACTATAGAAGTTAGAGATTTAAAATAAAAAACGTTTTATAGCAATTTTTATCAGCTTTCTTTGAAACTATAGTAACAAAGTTAAACTCTTTTTGAGTCCTTTTTGCTTCGAAAATATTATATCTTGTGTACTTAAAAAGTTATTGCAATTTTAAAAGTGTGATACTTATTTTTGCAGGCCAGTATATGTTTTTAAATAAATCTCCACTGAACTGCCTCGTTCGTCTAGTGGTGGCATGCACGACTGCTGATCGTGAGGTCCTAGGTTCGATCCCCAGGTTGGGTAGTGTTACTGGGTTTTTCCATGTGGAATTCCTCAGTAGTTACCCTGAGTTTGGATTTGTGCCCCGTTGATGGCAATAGGCTCGCCCTCTATTACGTGGGACTTGAATATGACGGCGAAATGAGAGTATTACTATACACCTCTGCCCAACCCTACGGGGAATACAGGCGTGATGTTATGT
Source organism: Amphipyra berbera (assembly GCA_910594945.2). Taxonomy (NCBI): domain Eukaryota; kingdom Metazoa; phylum Arthropoda; class Insecta; order Lepidoptera; family Noctuidae; genus Amphipyra; species Amphipyra berbera. The sequence goes on along the minus strand of OU343128.1, from coordinate 12,422,217 downwards.
TAAAAACTACACCAATCAATTCTCCTGGTGAATCTTATAAAACTAGTTTCAGGTTTAGTGTATAGTAAAAATAACCTTGTTACATATTAGCCCGTAGATTAGAATTTGATTATCACTTGCGTTAACGGTAAAGGAAAACATCGTGAGGCGTGTGTAGTCGTTTTTTTTATCGTTGTTATATCCTCATGGATGTACCTCGCCCGGGGAAGGCGAGGGGGTCTGCCGGACTCTTACCGGCTAAAAACCAACGGTGTTCCTCCTTTTGACTGTCGGCCGGGGCCGCGGGATTCGCCTAAGCATGTACCGCAACCCCGGCAGGTCTTGGTCCACCAACTGCTAGTGGACCTCTCCACTGTGGGGCCCCACCCCACGACCTCCTGAGAGGCGCGGGAAGCACCCCACATCGCCGGCGTACCAGAACACATGGCACGCCGTGACCACCCCGGGGACTAAACAAGCACATGGGCGCCAGACTACACCATGTCTGGGTGCCCTTGGTCCTTGGTCTGCGACAGGTTAGGTTAGTGGCCCCGCCGCCTACCACTTTTCAGCCGCAGAGGATAGGGAGAGCGGCCAACTACACACCGACACTCCTCTCCCCCTGCGGCCCCACCGTGCCCGCCATCTGACGGTGGCGGCCCGTCAAGGCTGTGGTAGGTAGGGAGAACGGTGCACCGCAATACCCGCACTCCTGTCCCCCTGCGGCCTCCATCCTTCAGCCGCAATGCCTCCCATACGACATCGTGGCCCGCCTCAGTTGCGATGTCAGCCAAGCAGCACTAGGCCAGTGTGGTAGACTAAGACCCAAACCCTTCTCATTCTAATAATAGGCCCGTCCCTAGAACTAGGACAGTCATGGCCTGATTATGGATGGCTTACTCCACCCTGTGACATTACCGTAAATACATCAATTATTTATTTATTTGAGAAGCGGAACTAAATACCTGCTAGCTTAATGATTTGTAGTTTCATACAAAACTATTTGTAGACAATCAATAACATTGTCCTTGAGCCTACTCTGACATGGAGTGGTTGTTTTTTGTGATGACGATGGATGACTGTGCATGATTTAAAGCCTGCTATGTAGCATCATTTTGTAGTATAATCACTTCAACGGATAAGTAGGTAAGTACTTGGATTATTGCTTATTATGAAAAATAATCTTAGTACTTAATATTAAAACATGTGATAATCCAAGATTATTTTTAGTATACACCTAACTAGTTTTTAAACCTGAAACTAGTTTGTTCAGAACAAAAATATTAAATTTATGTAGCTACTAGTATTGAATGTCTTTGGTTCAGAATCACCAGGTGCATGGATTGGTGTAGTTTTAAAATCACGTTATGTTTTCTCCGTAAATAAGTTCATTTTTTAGGGTTCCGTACGTAAAGGGTAAAACGGGACCCTATTACTAAGACGACATTGAATTATGATTGATGACATTTAATTATGTCAATTGTTTTATATAGTTTAGCTTCCTTATCACTTTTGTAAATGTGAGAACTTTGTGGACCTGCATCTATCAATTTGTAAATTACTACAATATTATTCATATTGCTTTTTTTTTAAATTTTATTTTTGTTTGTTAATTTTTGTACTCAAGTCTTTTAGTACTACATTACTCATTGGTCTGTGGTCAGGACTTCATTGTTCTCTCACTATCCTAAATCATTGTACTGTATCCACTGAAATTGTTAAATGTATTATTTTTAAAAGAGTAACCATGGAGTTTCTTGCCGGCTCTTCTCCATAGGAAACGACTAATTGGAACCGTGCATGTAAATTCGACGTTTCATAAGCACCTGTATTGGTTTATGTGATTTTTTTTTTGATTTGATTTTTTGACTCCGTTGTCCGTCCGTCCATCCGTCCGTCCGTCTGTCACCAGGCTGTATCTCATGAACCGTGATAGTTAGACAGTTGAAATTTTCACAGTTTATGTATTTCTGTTGCTGCTATAACAACAAATACTAAAAAAAGAATAAAACAAATATTTAAGGGGGCTCCCATGCAACAGACATGGTTTTTTGCCGTTTTTATTGATAATGGTACGGAACCCTTCGTGCGCTAGTCCGACTCACACTTGGCCGGACTTTTTACCTATCAAAAGACCGGAAGAAGTACTTGTACAGCTTCGATCAACAATACATTATACAGACCTAGATTATTCTACTGATGGCATGACGTTTGCTATTTTTGTTTTTATCTCTCAATATGACATTATCTCAGCCAGTCACTACTTACGCAAACATCGTTTTTAGCTGCCATGGTAATTGGCCACGAATCCATTCAAGTGTAGGCAATCGGACTGAACACATGCATATCGCTCATTTCCCTAAAAATGAGAGAGATGTGACGATCAACACGTATCCGATAACCATTCTTACCAGTCTGATGGTGACATCACCGTCAGAGGTTTAAATAGCTGGTTCTAGGGTTTAGAAGACACTCGTGCGCAAGGTCTGACTGCGGTCACTTCACCGCTTGCCCAACGTGCTGACTGCAGCAGCTCTAAGTTTAGATCAGGATTGTGGTTTCCGAACTGATTTAAAAGCCTAACCTCTATTCTGTTTGTTCCAGAAACCACCTGGATGCCACACCTGGCTTCCAGCGTCTGCTCCGAGAGAGGAAGGACGTCGTGGACCACCCGGCTTATGATCAGGCATCTCCGAGTAAGTTTTATTTGGTTCATTCGCAATATCAGTAGGTATTTTTGGAGAAAGCATTTTGGAATAGCTACTCTGGATTTATACGAAGTTGTTATTTTAAGCCCGAAGCGGTAATGTTTTCTTAGAGCAACCGCACATGTCAGGTTTTCGCGTCAAGTTCCCCGGTGCTGTTATCGAATCAGGGCTACCGAAGACGTCAATTCCATAGGAATTCCGTCTGCTCAACACTGCTCGTGCATTCTGATCGGACGTTGGTTTTCTAATCGATCAGGTAGAGTCGTGCGTGTGCGGCGCACTGGTATTTCCTATGGAATTGACGCCTTCGGGGGCCCTGATTCGATGACCGCACCGGGGAACCCGACGCGAAAACCTGGCATATGTGGCCGCCCTTACAACATGTAGTGTGTGTTATGTGCATCCGATCCGAAATGTCAGCTCGTAGTCTTAACAACCTTGGTGTACCTATATGTATAGTAAGTTACCATAAATGACGGGCCAGCAAGATCTCAAATTTATTTATACATACATACATAAACTCACGCCTTTTTCCATGGGTGTAGGCAGAAACTATAGAACGCCGCATGCTACGACCCTTACATACCCCTTTCGCTTCATTCACATTCATACATCTTGTCATGTACGCACGCCGGTTGAGAGTACCTACTACGCACCTGACCTTTGTGAAGAACATCACCAATAAAATCGATGTATGTATATCTAGGACGTCCTTTACGTTTCCATTGACATCCGCCTTATAAATTCCTTTTGTTAATCGCCGTTCACTCATTCTCTCAACATGACCAAACCACCTAAGCATACACCTTTCAATTTTTGTCACAAAATCATCACTATATAATTTATTTATCTGTTTGTCATTTAATCAAATCAGGCGTGCATCTTCAACATAACAAAACTAAGAAATACCATATTTTCCAGTGCCGGAGCGTCTGAAGAAGCGAAGCAGCCTGAAGCTGCTCCGCGCCAGGGCCCGCGACAGTAAACAGGACATGAGTCAGGAAGTCAGGTCTGACTCTCTGCCCTCACCAAACCCCATGCCGGCAGTTCCCACTTTAGTAAGTATACTATCCAGGTTACTGTCCACTGATGTACTTAGGGTCTTTCCATTAACGAAGGTAGACAGTCGCCACCCTGGATTTGGCGGTTCGTAACAGCAGAGACAGTTGGTAGTGTTTGGTAGACGTCGCTGCTGCGTCCGTTCTATCTAATTATACGCCTTTTTTACGGTTCCTGACTGGAACAGGCCACCCGTCAGTCTCCTAAAAAGATACTATGGCCACCCACACACGGGCTTCTCGCCACATTTATAGGTGGCCGGCTACAACCTGTTTCACGGGTTTCGCTACACGTGTGCAGCAGTCCCTGCGAAATGTATAGAAAAGTTAGCCAGCAGTTTGTGGCCGGTCACTTGTGGCGAGTGGCCCTTGAACCCCGAGTGATGAGCTTTCTTTAAAAACCACATACTGCCTTAACCAATCCATTTACCAAGCGAATACTAAGGCAATTTTCACTTTAACCGCCAATTGTAGTGGTCATTGGGACGCTTAAGGTTGCACAAGCCGTGTATTTCTCCATACAAACGAAGTAAGTTAATAACATCACTATTTGATGATGTGACGGCATCTATCGCGCCACATGCGAACTATTCTGCATCGCGATATCAAAGTTTGACACGCAGATAGTATCAACTTCCCAACATCAACCGTTGGACAGTAGCCCGCCAGGCATAAGACCCGCCTGGTAGGAGGATCCTCCCTTTTCGTTGATGGAACACGATACCTCGTTCCTCCATAATGATAAACACCCTAGACTAAACACGATATGGATTAGTCTCGTCATTATCTAGGTTTATTGCTAAATAGAACAGTAAACTAAATATTGATTTGGAAGCTACGTGCCTCCAAAGATACATATTTTAACCCCTATTTGGTCGCAACTTTGGACGACAATTAATGTTATTAGGAGTATGAAAACTTCAAAATAATATTGCAATAGACACAATTTATTTATTCGAAAGTACAGTAGGGGAATAAATAGGTTCGTCAGTTTTCAAATTCATTCCTTTCCAAAGCGCGGGCATAATATGTTACCTTTTCAAACTGTTGAACGGAACAGACCAATGCATAGAAAATTATGTTTAATTATTTGGTAGCAAAGATCAAAATCGCCTTTTGCCTCCATATGACGTAGTAGTGCCATAATTATAATATCTTTGATTTGATTTCAGGAGTTTTGTTGTAAAAACCATTACATCAATCAATTCGATGATTAAATAAATTGACATAACTAATGGTTGTCATCATGTAACCATTATAATTTTTAATATACTGTCACAAAATACTTATATTTTCATTTCTATAATGTTGGCAATACGTAGCCGGTAAAATAGTTTGTTTCTTGCACTGTGCAAGCAAAAATAGACCCTAAGGTGTATAACATTTTCGTTCCCCGACTGTACAAATAACTTTATTTTGCATTGAAACATTCAGTGGTTTTCTAATAAGAACCCTTTTCCCAAAGGACTGTAAACATCTTTTAGCGCTCCCGTTTTACTTTTTGTCTGTGACTGTGTGCATTATCTAGCGTCCTAATACAATACGGGAGTGTACACTAGCTTCTAATTGCTTAATACTGCGTCTATCTCTTTCTCACACTGCGCTAGGTGCAATAGCAATATTTTTTGGCCGCGCTCACTTTTTGGCCAGATCGTCTCAGCGGCTTGCGCACTCCTTAATCTCAGCAGTGGACGTTTACAGTCCGATATGAACTTATCCTGCCATCAGTGACCCAGTTCACTTCCACGACACTTCACCAACATGATGATTCTAGTTACATTCGCAGGTGGAATCATGCAGCCGCTTCATGTCGCTGACGTCGCGGCCCAAAAACCGCGAGACTATCGGTCCTGAGGCGTCCCTCCAGTGTGAAGAAGAGGAGCGCTGGCGGTGTGACGGTGACGAGGACCTGCCTCCCAGCCGCGTCAGCTTCCACAAGACCTTCAGCTTGCTCATCAATATGGGAAATATTGAAAAAGGCTGTAAGAGGGCTGTGAGTAGAGTATTTGTAAGAAGACATTACATTATTATAGGTGATGGTTTTTTAAAGCGAAACACACACTGCCCCGCGCTACGCTGCGGGGTGCGTGGCGACGGAGCCACAACACTGCGCGTGAATGCGTTTTCTGTGTGTTGCACTACGCGTGTTTTCTATACAAACACAGATACTTGCAAACAACGTAAGAACGCGCACTCCCGCGCTACGCTGCGTGATGCGGTGCAGTGTGCGAATCGCCTAAGGCTTATCTTGATGACACGATTGACGCAGTGGCCGCTTGGCTGCTGCGCAACGGGCCGTTGATTCGATTCCCACACGGAATAAGTATTTGTATGGCCTACAGATATCCGGGTCTGGGTGTTTGTGCATGTGAAGACTTGTGTCTGTAAACGCACCCACGATACAGGAGTATTCCTAGTGTGTGACGACGTTTTATTTAAAGAAATAAAAAGTTGCAACCTCAAAAAATGTTTTGTCATTATTAAGTCATTCAATCAATATTGTATTCAAGTACTTTTGAAAATAATATGATGCAACAAAAACAAAAAATGTAATCTGACTACAATTTCAGATAAGCCGCGAGGAACAAGTGTGGCAGAATGAGCTCAAGGACCTGATCTGGTTGGAGCTGCAGGCCAAGCTGGCGGGCAGGACGTTGGCGCAGCAGGACGCGTGGCTTTGTACCCAGAGGAATATTGTGCCCAAGATTATTAGTAATATTTTTGAATATAGGTTAGTACTATAACGACATACCAGCTTCTACAAACGTGGCGCTGACCGAGGCTTTGGTGATGTGGTGGTGAGGTGTTGGTCATACTCGCGATTCGACATGACGACTCCTAGATTGGCCCGGCAGCTAAGCAATTGGCTGCTGAGCTACGGGCCGCGAGTTCGATTTCTGCACGGCATACATATGAATGATCTACAGACTGCCTTGTTGGTCTAGTGGTCGCAAGCGCGACTGCTGAGCATAGGGTCTTGGGGTTCGATCCCCAGGTCGGGCAAAGTGTTATTGAGTTTTTCCATTAGGAATTTCTCAGTAGCAGCCCGGAGTTTCGATTTGTGCTCGGTTGATGGCAATAGGCTCGCTCCTATTACATGGGACTTATACATAACTGGCGAAACGAGGGTGTACACTCCTTTTTTTCTCTTTCTTTCAGAATGTTAATATTTTTACTATGATTACAGATCTCAAATATCTAATATTAAAATCGTGTATATCCTCAGGTTCGTAAATAAAAACCCGTGCAGAGCAACGTCAAAACATCTCGACCCCGTTAGCTCCCATGAAGACCTGAGTGGAAACCAGGAGAGGCAGGAAGCAGAACCTAATGAAGGTAAGGAATTTTAATAAAATCTATACTAATATTATATGCTGAAGAGTTTGTTTGTTTGTACGCATTAATCTCAGGAACTACTAGTTGGAATTGAAAAAATATATTTGTGTTGGTTAGTCCGTTTATCGAGGAAGGTTATAGGCTATATAACATCACGTTACGACCAAAAGGAGCGGAGCAGAAATGAAAAATGTTGCAAAAACGGGGAAAATGTCCACCCGTGCGAAGCCGGGACAGGCCTCTAGTATTTGATAAACTACCTCGTTGGTCTAGTGGTTGTAAGCGTGACTGCAGTCACCACCTCACGATCAGCATGCTGATCGTGAGGTCGTGGGTTCGATCCCCAGGTCGGGCAAATGTGCCATTGGATTTTTTTGTATGGAATTCCTCAGTAGAAATCTGGAGGTCGGTTTTGTGCCCTGTTGATGGCAATAGGCTCGCCCCCTATTACATGGGACTTAAACAGCGAAATGAGGGTGTTTCTATACACCTCTGCCCAACCCTTCGGGGAATACAGGCGTGTTGTTATGTTATGTTGTATAATTACTGTGTAAATTAGCTATTCACAAACTGAGCCTTAGGTCATCACAATCAATCACTATTCAATCTTATCTCTTTTCCAGAGGAACTGATGTACGGCTGCCTCTGGTTCGATTGTCAGCGCTGTTCCGACGCCATCGGGAAGGCGATGCGCGAGGTGGGCTCGCTTCTGGACTCGTTCTACAACGCTGTGTCGCTGTACCCCTCCAGTAGGAACATGACTGTGGAACATCCGCAGATCGCTACGCATCTGTTCAAGAATAGGATGAAGGTATGATTTTGTAATTCGAAAGGCATCGCAAAACTTAGAAGGCTGCACCATCATACCTACTTATTGCAAGTAATTGCAACTAACTTTTCCCAAATATATTGGGGTCAGCTTCCAGTCTAACCAGATCCGGCTGAATACCAGTATTTTACACGGAGCGACTGCCATCAGACCTCCGCAAGCAAGTTACTGGGCCGATATCTTAAGCTTAAACCAGTTGTCAGACTTTACGACTTCTGACTTCCCGTAACGACTGTCATAGGTATTCGTATGACACCCGTGACCGACTGTTTAACGTGCTCTCCGAGGCACGGAGGGATCTCGATGTGTAACGAACGGTCACCCATCCACGGACTGGCCGCGGCAGGCGCAGCCTAGCCTCACAAATCGTATGATCTGCGCGGTTGGTAATTGAAACTAAATAAAACAAATAAAATAAAATTAACTATTGAAATTGTATTGTTACACATGTTAGCGGTGCCACAATACGCTCAGGCTCAGGTTTACGCCGCACACTGGTTCCAAACTGCAAAAAAATGTTCAAAACCGTCTACAACCTACATTTCTTCACCGATATCCAATTTTTTTTGACATACTCTTAGAGATATTTTACAACAATGGCTCTGCCCGTTTTTCGATATGCTTTTCTAAAAATTAGCGACATAACCTCAAATGTTGAAAAATCATATTTTGTGCTCATAATTAGTGGCTAGCACGCACTGTTTTGCGTTTTTTTAACGTATAATCTGTGAAGTGTGAAATGTTATAGAAGAGCGCGCACTGCGAATTATTCACCGCATACTGATTTACTTGTACTTACTTTATTCGTTGCGGTGAAAAAAACGCAACGCAAGTCACCGCACCGCAGTGCGCGCTCGCACTAACACGTCAACTAGATTGTTTTTGCTGGTGACTGTTGTATCCGATTTTTGCCCAAAAAAGATGCGATTGCAACGTAGGCACGTCATATGTGGCACATTAGTGATCCAAATGTAAAACGTGTCTTAATGACCTAAAAATGGCCCAAATAATAGGGTAGTTGACTACTATTAAAAATGTACAAAAATTTAGTATTATTTTAAAGAAAGTATAGATACAAATTGATATGTGAAAAAATAAATAAAATCGATGAAAAAATAGAGGAGCTACACGCTTGTGAAGTTTGTGGAGGGGGCATTTTCTGTCCTTCTCGCGTGAAACGGATATTGTACGGAGTGGTGTCAAATAATTATGAAGTTTGCAAGGTATTATGTCATTGTGGCGTCATGTTGTCTCTGTCTAGTGAGCAATTTTCAATCGTTTATAATTTGGACATTTTGTTAAATATTTCATTAGTTGTTTCACTGTTGCCTAGCATTTTTGTAATAGTTTAGAGTATTCTATTAAAAAAATTATAGTCACATACCCTATTATTCAGTCGTCTCAGGTAAAGCGCGAAAGTGTCAACGTAAAATCCAGCTAAAAACTGACTTAAACTTGCATAAGATAAACCACAGGGATCAAAAGCTATAGACGCCGTAATCAGGCCTCCTGCACCGTATGTACTTACGCGCGTTATTTGCTTACCGAGCGGACAGACGGCATCAGACCCGCGATCCAAATAGTAGTAGAATAGAATAGAATAGAATAGATTTTTATTTTCTTACCACAAACTACAGCTTAAAGTTAACTTAGTCTACAGATACAATTTTGTACTTAATTTGTGGAAGACTGATGCCTAAACTAAGTTTTTTTCAAAACCTGTAAGTCAGGTCACCAGGCCCCCTTTACAATTTATACATTTCAAGTATTGCACTGGAGACGTTATGTTATCAGAGGTATTCATTAATATGTTCATTTTTAATTCATTTATTATTTGATTATAAATAGGAATATTACAATTTATTTATTTTTTAAAAATTTTAAAATTATTTATTAAACATGCAAAGGATGTGTGAGAGTTTGGGGTGTGTGTGTTTGTGGAGATGTGGGTGTGTGTATGTGTATATGTAATGTGGAAGTGTGGGTGTGTGTATGAGGTTGTGGGTATCATTTTGGGAACACAAAATTAGAATATGGTAGTGAAAAGATTTTCAGTTTGGGCAAAATCTAAGGAGAGCAGCCATTCAGTCAACGTTCTTTTAAAAATTGTTTTGCTTAGGATATGTGTTGACAATAGATTATTCAGTTTGTTGTAAAGAAACGGCCCAAGAAAAAGAAAGAAATTCCGAGCAAATTTAGTTTAAACTGGCCTAGATTGGCATACGTTCCTTCTTCTATTCCTTACATCAATGTTCTGGGAGACAAAAACAGGGATAAGAGATCTTTGTTTTAAAGCAACATGTAGAATAAAAAGCTGACGAATTGAGAGGACATTTGCGGATTTGTAAACATCTTTTGTGGGATGACGGAAGGGAAGATATTGTGCCACTTTTAGGACTGCCCTTTGAGCCCTTTCGAGAGGTAAAAGGTTTGTTTTGAATGTACCACCCCAAGAAGTAATGCAATACGTTAATAGCGATTGACAAAATGCACAATAGACAGATAGTAGTTGCTTGGAGTTCAGAACAGACCTAAGACTCCTAAATACAAAGATGAATTTGCGAATTCTACTACTAAGACTATTAAGATGAGCGGCAAAGGTAAGTCTAGAATCCAAGGTTACACCCAGGTACCTAATAGTGTCGACCTTCTGCAATTTGGAGCAGGAGCAATCACCATTGAGGGGAAAAGGACAGGTGTGAGCAAGTATTGCGAATGATTGGACGGATGGCTGCTGATTATTTTTCAGTGTAAAGGTAATGAATTTGGTTTTTTCGGAATTTAAAGTGAGAATATTACTTTTCAGCCAATCATTCACAACGCTAAACCCAGTCTGTGCATAGTGATAAACGCTTTCCCATGAGTCCGCCCCAAAAAGAAGAGCTGTGTCATCTGCGAAAGTAATTATTCGGCCATTTTGAAGATGAAGATTACAGAGGTCATTAATATACACTAAAAATAACGTAGGCCCCAGGATGCTTCCTTGGGGAACCCCAAAAGTAACGGGAAGGCTGTCACTAGTGTGGTCGTCAATTTTAACATACTGAGTCCGGTCTGTCAAATAATCTTTGAAAAGCAACAACTGATTTCCTCGGATTCCAAGGTTCTCGAGTTTATGCAGCAAGATTGGCACCGACACTGTATCAAAGGCTTTAGCCAGGTCTAAGAAGATAGCTATGGTCTTTTTTTTATCATCCAAATTTGAAACAATGAAATTAGTTAGTTCATGAACAGCCATGGCCGTCGACCTATCAGCACGAAAACCAAACTGGGACTGGGATAGCAGGTTATTTAACTCTAAATATTTTACCAATCTGTTGTTCAAAAGCCGTTCCAGTATCTTCGATAAGGCGGGTAATATAGCTATAGGTCTGTAGTTATTAACACAGCGTCGGTCTCCACTCTTGTGAATAGGATGGATGAGTGCTTTTTTAAATGCAAGTGGAAAGGTACCTGAATCTATTGCCAAGTTGCAGACGTGAGTGATAGGAGCTACTAATAGATTTATATGAGCAGTGAGAAAATTCGAGGAAATTTTGTCCCACCCGACGGCACAATCGCGTTTTAGAGATGAGATTATTGAAGCTATTTCATTTCCATCAGTGGGCAAAATAACCATGGAATGAGGGAAAGCTGAATTTGTAAGGGGTGTCCCCCCTTGAGTCGGTTGTTGAGTCGTTATATTTTGAGCTAATGTTGTGCCAATGCTGGCAAAAAAGTGGTTTATTTTATTAAGGGCATCTACGGGCGGGTTTTGTGGGCTTATTAAGTCTGACGGAGATAACTTTGGCTTTGAACGGTTTGAAACTTTATTTATTACCTTCCAAAGGCGTCGATTGTCCTTTCCCGCCTTCCTTACTTCCTCCCTTTCAAATTCTCTTTTGACTTTTTTTAAAATTTTGTTGCAATAGTTTCGATATCTTATATAAGTTGTCTTTAGTACTTCATTATCTGGATGTTTTTTAGATTTTTTGTGCAGATTGTCTCTGTTTCTTATACAAACGTAACGTAGTAACTATTAAGTAATCTGTCCCTAGCGTCACTGCCATTGCTGTCGGCTGCGAAGCGATAACAACTCTATGCTCGAGCATTTAGGTGCATTTTAGCACGCAACCATCCGTAACGAGACGGAGTTGGCTTTATCGCGGTAGGTTTACAAGATTCTGTACGGAGTTATGTATCTGTTATGTAGTAACTATTAAGTAATCTGTGCCCTAATATTAATAATTACTTACATTATTATAATTTGTTCCCAGGCAATGTGTCTTTGGTACAACACAGCACTACATATGCGTCTAAAGATGGTGGCTATGAGGAGAATGTTGCGGTCTATCAGACTGAAGAGCCAGCGGCGTGGAACACACCATCGGACTTCTATGGATTCTGATATAAGCAGGTACCTACATATAAAACATGATTATTTCCTATAAGTATACTAATGACCTACTTCAAACGTTACGCAATTGGAAGGGTACAAAATGCTAATAAAAGTCGAAGGAAGAAAAAAAGAAAGAAAACGTTTGAACGTTCTCGTTTTATTGCTGCTTATTCTTTTCGTGTGGTTAATGACTAACCTGGTGTCAAAGTTTATGCCGCCCATGGGCCTCTGACTTGGTTTCACATGCCGTCCAGAAATATTTTTTAGGTTTCCTGATAATTATACAATACGCACATCAATCCGAAAAGTCAGAGGTGCGTGTCTTGGGTTTGAACTCGAGAACTATGACTTAGCAGTGCGACGGTCACACCACTAGGGTATCACTGCTGCCAAAATAAGTATTGCCGCTTCAATATAAGATAAAAGACTGATCAATTTCTGTTTTCAAATCTCATGTCAACGAAGTGGTTGGTTAGTTACATTTTGCGTTGATCTGCCTTTGAGAAATCAGGGCTCAGTGATATTCTTTTTCGGTACAGAGACTATTAAACTAATCGATAGCCAGTTAATCTATACTAATATTATAAAGAGGAAAGATTTTTATTTTTGGATTTTTGTATGTATCGAATAAACTTAAAAACTACGGGACCGATTTCAAAAATTATTTTGCCGTTAGAAAGCTACATTATCACTGAGTAACATAGGCTACGGGCGGAGCCGTGAGGACACAGTTAGTTATCTATAAAGATATTATTTTCTTGTCATATTTGCTGCAGTATTCTTGTTATTTACATCTCGCTCATGCACGTTCCCTGTGAGCGAAATACAGATAGTAGCGCCGCCATTTCCATTTTTTATGTAATCCGGTTCTATATTGTTGGTATCGCTATAGCTTTATCGTTTCTTCCCACTAGACAATCATCAGAGTGCCGGATCCCCTGCCTGGTGCGGTTTAACTTGAACAATCCGTCAGACTCCGCCAGTAGCGACTCCAGCGCACAATCAGGGGGGTCCGTCAAGGAGGAGACTAGTCAATCAGATGGGAAGGAGGAGGCGGCGCAGTCAGATGGGAAGGGGGAGGTCGCTCAGCCGGATGGGAAGGAAGGCCAGGATGGAGAGAAAGGGAAGGATGACGTGGATAATGCTGGGGAATCTAGTGAGTTTTTGTCCCCTATTCATCATCATTATTATTTCTTGACGGCCTTGGTGGTTTAGTAGTCGCAAGCGCGACTGCTCAGCACTATCCTGAGTTCGATCCCCAGGTCGGGCAGTATTATTGCGTTTTTCCATTCGGAATTTCTCGGTAGCAGCTTGGAGTCTGGATTTGTTCCCGGTAAATGGCAATAGGCTCGCCCCCTATTCCATCGGACTTAATCAAAAATGGCTAAACGAGGGTGTACTAAAAAAAACACCTTTGCTGTACCCTTCGGGGAATAGAAAGCGTGATGTTATGTTATTATTTCTAAATGATATTAAATTCTTGATAATTTTTAAAGTAGTAAACTACCATATTTTCTAGACCACAACTCTCGCAGGTTTCAATATTAACCTATCAAATTGTTTCAGAGCTCACACCATCAAGCAACGGCCTATCCACACCTGAGTTAGTCGTCCCAGACAAATTCGGAGACCCGTACACGTCCAATGAGAGCGGCTATGTGTCTAGTGAGGGTCCGCCGGTCGCTAACGACCCGTTTAACATCGGGGCGCTGGCAGAACTGACGCAAATGCGACTGTTGGACAAGTGCGAGGTGTCACTCTACAGGTTAGTAGGATATAAACTTACATATAAACCAAAACATTAAAAAAAAAACCGGCCAAGTGCGAGTCGGACTCGCGCTCCGTGGGATATAACCACAAATTTACGATATTCGGATTCTTCCCTTTACTTGTGCCATAAGATGCTTCTTGCCGAATTTCATGATTCTAGGTCAACGGGAACTAACCTATTGGTTTTGATTCCCTTGCGAATGTCAAAATATGCGGCATAGAGGCCGTATCTTTTGATTGCGTTGACTAAGAAGTTTGATTTTTGCACAGCACCAAGGGATTGCAGACCTGTGAATTTAATATTAATTTCAACTTGATACCTCCACGCGTTCCTGAGGAAAAGGTTCTTGACAGACAGACAGATGGACAACGAAGTGATACTATAAGGGTTCCTTTTATCCATTTGAGGTTCGGAATTCTAAAACATAGATGATTGGTCGCGTTGTGCCCTAGTCGCACCTTATCGACGGGTCCTACGTATAATGGTGCAAGTGTAAAAACACAACTTTATAGAAGAGCGGTTTAAAAATCTTAAATATTTATTATATCCCATATAAAATATAATACTGTTATTTCCATTCGTTTGCAAATTTGTAACCACGAAACTTAAATTATTATAAAAAAAAATTGAGTAAACTATCGGTGATTTGAAGGTGATTGATGTAGAAAAGTGGATTTCGCATTTTTGCGGGTTGTACCAGTATACGTAGGACCCGTCGTTATGGTAAACGCAGACAGGGTATTAGACACAGCACACGAATCAAAGCAACATAATAGGGTATGTGACTATAATTTTTTTATTAGAAATCTCGAAACTATTACAAAAATGATAGGCAACAGTGAAAAAACTACTGAGATATTTAATAAAATGCCCAAGTTATAAACGATTGAAAATTGCTCACTAGACAGAGACAACATGACGCCACTATGACGTCATACCTTGCAAACTTCATAATTATTTGACACCACTCCATACAATATCCGTTTCGCGCGACAAGGACAGAAAATGCCCCCTCCAAAAACTTCACAAGCGTGTAGCTCCTCTATTTTTTCATCGATTTTGTTTATTTTTTCACATATCAATTTGTATCTATACTTTCTTTAAAGTAATACTAAATTGTTGTACATTTTTAATAGTAGTCAACTACCCCATTATAGAGGGACCCGTACATCCCTCTGGTTCTCACATACACACTCGGGAACACTTATATGTCATGTGGTAGCTAGCCAGGCGGGTCGTGAAGATCCTACCACCAATTCCCAAGCGGTGATGAAGTTTTATATTCTAGCCCGTCCCCACACGAACCCAAAATATATGACCTAAAATAAACCTTAATTATTTCTCACAGAGATTACCACCGAGAAATACTGAAGACTCAAGGCGTCCGGCGCTGCATGATGTTCATATACAAAATGAGGATGAACTTGCTGGATAAAGTGTATCTGACGCTAGAGCAACCTGAGGTAAGTGCGTCAATGTCTTCCGGCACAGATTCTGACCCCCTACAGGCATCGAATACTTGATTACGTCAAGAGAATGTACAACCTTCCTCTTAAGAAGAAACGCGGGCTGTAAAATATTAATAATTTGAATAGGTTTTTGCGATCTATTTCCGTCGCACCCCTCCCGCGAACCTTCCCAATTTAGCGCGAAAGAGACACCTGCATCTCGAACTGATTTCTCCTGTGCAATATTAGCGAAATCGTACGTTCGTATTTCCCTGTTTCCTTCTTCAAATCTGGACCGTTTTTTTTTTCTGTAATAATTTAAGAAAGACTGGTTATGTCGGTATCTTTTTCTTTTATTTTTTATATTCCTCAAATTTGTTTGCCAGATGTTTGAAAACGGTAGTAAAACCGGTCGATTGTTATAAAATTTAAACGTTTCTAGTTCTTTTAATAATTAATTTATTGACAAAAACAAAACATAGGGACATAGTGGTGGTAGATATATCATATAGCAAAAAAATATTTGCTCTAGTGACATTATCCAAGCAGGAAACTGAGGAATACGTTTGTATGGACTAAATGCCGACCGCATTTCCTCTTAAGCGAAGTAGACAGAGTTCGTCCGGGAAAGTACAACCATCATACCTATTTCTAACTCCAAGCAGCATTGCTGTGTTCCGATTTGAAGGATAAGGGTGCCGGTGAAATTACAGGCACATGGGACTTTCCAACTTTGTCTCTAAGGTTGGCAACGCCTCTTAGTGTTGTTGTTGTATATAGGCGGTAGTAACCACTTCCCCTCAGGTGTTCCATCGGCTTGAATAGTGAATACCCAGATATTTAAAAAAAAAGTTGTCGCATTCGGCGGACAGCCCTACCGAGGTCGTTACCTCGAACAAAGCGACCTCTATCCTATTTATGAAAAACTAGCGACCTGCCCCGACTTCGCACGAGTACAATGTAGATACTAATGTGGGGCATATAAACCTTCCTCTTGAATCACTCTTATCTATTGCTGAAAACTGCATTAAAATCCGTTGCGTAGTTTAAAAGATCTAAGCGTACAGACAGCGGGAGCGACTTTGTTTTATAGTATGTAAAGATAAGATTTTTTTTCCAGAATGTACAATCAGAAACTTTAATCGAAGAAGATGGTGAGGAGGTGTTCGAAGACCCAACGAACGACAGACCTGACTTCATACGAGATGAGGATGAAATGAAGAGTTATGAGCTGAGGAGGTCAGTACACAATAGTGTTCTTTATCATACTAGAGGACCAAATCCACTAGCAAGCTTCACTGCACAAGTTGACTTCTTCAACCTACTTTCAAACTGTGGACACCCCTGTAGCACATCAACTTCTGCAAGTTTTACGACCTGAAGCCACCCACGGCTTCACGCTCCGTCTTGCCTGCGTTCATATCTGTGCTAACCAGTTTCCGCAGTAAGTGCGTGCGTGTGGACGGAAAGACGGTAGCTCGCGCAATCCCAAAAGTGCAGCTCATACAATCGTTGACTTGGTAAAGATTGGACTGCGCGGTTTTAACTGCGCAGGCAAGACGGAGCATGTAGCTGAAGCTTAAGGGAGCACTCGCATGCAATAACTTGAGCTGTAGAACTAGCTACTGGACTTGGCACTTAGCACTTTAGCGCAATATTGTAACTTGTGACACTCCTGTGGGAGGCATTCAAGTAGGGGAGGGGTTTACTCTTTACTTATTTTTGATGACAACCGGGGCTGGGAGGGTTTATTAAAAAATAAACATTTACTTGTAATATGCTTGTTTCATTGAAGTACGAGTCAAATTAATGACAATGACACTTGTTTATGAAGTACTTATTTGAAAAATTGATATGATATTCTTGTAAACCTTGAACTAGATGTACTTTTTGAAAAACATAGACGTTGAATCACAATCCTAGTTATCACAACTAACTTTCAACATAAAAGGAAGAATAGCAAAAATATCGGGCGTTCCTCAATGGTAGTATGAACTTACTACTTCATGCCGCTCTTTTTAATCTGTGTCTATGCGCTTTTTTCAATGTTGCCAACAATATTATATCAATAACTAGCGACCCGCCTCAGCTTCGCACGGGTGCAATGTAGATACTAATGTTGGGCATATAAACCTTCCTCTTGAATCACTCTATCTATTGCTAAAACTACATTAAAATCCGCTGCGTAGTTTAAAAGATCTAAGCGTACAGACAGCGGGAGCGACTTTGTTTTATACTATGTAAAGATTTTGTAGCCGTAAGGGGTAAGAGTTTTATTTACTTTTGCTGACAAGGGGGATGGAAAGGGTACGTTATTAATATTACACAAATCCTTAATTTGACAAACCAAACGTTACCTGACACAGATACGGCTGCTGGTCCCCGGAGTGCTTGTCCATGCGGCTCCCGTCGTACCGCTCGCACTTCCTGCTGCTGTCCAGCATGTGCATGGAGGCCGTGCACGACTACCTGTCCTTCCGGCTCGAGGCGCGGCCCGAACACCCCTCCTGCCTCACTGTCAAACAGGTAACGTGGGGACTACTACGCTTTAATGCGGCATTTAAGTTCATAACAATCATAGCATTTGTTCATCAATTGGCGAGGATTGGTATTAAATTTGGTGTAAAAAGAAACATCTTTGTTTCATGTTTATGTCAATTTTTTTTGTTGACTAAGGAAGTAACTTCATTAGGCAAAATTAATTTGCGACTGATTATTGCCCTCAGTAATAACTTAAATATAATTTACACTGGACGTACGAAACGCGGCTACAAATTGTTTTCAGTTTTGATAGTCGCAAATGTTGCCTATCTATCTTATTGTTACTAGGTACGTGACAAACTTATTGACCGTTCTGATGTCAAGCAAATGATTGCATAGTACCTTCACCTATATATTTTTTCTAACCCTTCGCTGAACTTCAAAGGATTTAATAAGTTAAACCTGTTGCGTACAAAAACTGATGTGATACACAATTTTTAGCGTGTACCACATATGGTAACCTGTCCACCTTACTCTGCAGTTGATCCACGAGCTCCGTGAGGGCCTGGACATAGCGTCAGAGATGCGCGCGGACTTCGCGCTGCACGTGCGCGCCGCGCTGGGCGGGCGGGGGCCCGGCGGGGCGGCGAGGGACATCATACTGCTCACCAACACGTTCGACACTACGGTCGAGACGCTGCTCAAGGTATGACAACTGCTGGATATAGGATGCCCAAAAAGGAGATTTTAGCTCAAAAGTCACCTTGCTAGGTAGGCGAGTTAGTAACTCAGCCAGTACCCTGATTTCATAACAGCCTCGCAACCACAATAGCTTTAATTTTGATAATACTGTGGAGGCACGAGCTATGGTGTTCCTCCAATGAAAGGGCAGGATCCTCCTACCAGGTCTTAAGCCTGGCGGGCTACTGCCCAACGGTTGATGTTGGGAAGTTGTAATATACTATCTACGTGTCAAATCCTGATATCGCGATGCAGGATTTTGTGACGTCATATTTGAGAGCTGTCATTATTGTCGATTTAGTTTGCTAGACAATCATTGTGCTGCGTAATTCACATGTCCGGCGTGATAGATGTCGCCACAATACAACAATATAGCGGGGCGAAACGGGACGTTGTGTTAAAAGTCTGAGAGTAGTATCAATCAGGTATGTTTGTCTTCCAGCAATACCTATCATACTTGACGACAATGTCAGAAACAGAACACATGCCGCGATCAAGACTACAAGCCGAGTGGGCTTTCACAGCGCAACTGGCGAAACGCATCAAATGTGCCGCCGTACTAGCACCGCTTACCTTCTCGTAAGTAGATTTTATTATATCCTGATAGTAGTTCTTTAGCCCTCAAAGATACGATAAATAAATAATACACGGTCGATAGTTGGGTAATAAATTAGATACAAAAGTTAAAACTAGAGAACGTTAACGAAATTTGGAAGACGTCTTATTCGTTCGCAAAAATAGAGTGCTCCCTTAATAGTAATTTTGACAAGCTAGTTTGGTGCAGTGGCTGAGCGATTAGCTTCTGCGCTAAGGTCGTGGGTTCGATTCCCGCACGGATCAAATATTTGTATGGCCTACAAATAGTTGTTCCGTGTCTGGGCGTTTGTGGATGTGAAGATGTGTGTCTGTAAACGCACCCACGATACAGGAGTAATCCTAGTGTGGGGCAACGTTCTTTTTAGTTTTATTTTTTTAAATAGTGGATCTTGAAAAATCATTATTCAGCGACCACTCAGGGCTTTTACAGACGAGCGGCACTTTGCCGACGACAGAGGTCACTGTAGCCGTAGACAGACGGGCGGCCGGGGACTGCCGCGGAGCGACAAGCGACGACGGGTGCAGTTCTCCCTGTCGTCAGCTAAGTGCCGCTCGTCTGTAAGAACCCTATAAAACCAGGAGAAACATTACTAGCATTGAAAGTTAATAGGACATACATCGATGTTATTAGTGATGTTCTTCACAAAAGACGGGTGCATAGTACTCTCAACCGTGCGTTTATGACGAGATGTATGAACGTGGATGAAGCGAAAGGAGTATGTAAGGATCGTCGCATGTGGCGATATATAGTTTCTGCCTACCCCCATGGGGAATAGGCGTGAGTTTATGTATGTATGTATGTATGAAAGTTAATAATCTTTTAGTTTTAGAAATTTCGTGTTGAGCGAGTTTGTGATAAATTATGTAAATAAATAAAATTTTCTTGTTCACAACATTTGTTTTCTTTTCAGGAATATCACCTGTAATCAACTGAACAGACTGCTGAAGGAATTCGAAGAAGAGTTCGCTAGAATGATATTCAATAAAAATAAAACGCAGAAATCTGACCCTGACAAGTGAGTTAACTTGTTTAACTGTTTATTTAACTTCGTACAGGTACTATTGACTTACTTGCTTGAAATATTTTTCATCAAACACTAGGTTTTTCAACTCTTTAACAAAAATCGTGATAGCTCAGCTAATAATTATAAGCAACATGTTTATTAATTATACACATAAACCTTTCCCGAGAATCAATCTATCAATTGTAAAAACTGGAACAGAATCGTTCAGTGCTTAAGGAGTAAAAAGCGCACAGACTGACAGTTGCGGCGGGAGGCTGTTTTTACCCGACTACGGCGAAGCAAAAAGGAAGATTATATAATATGTAGCGATTAACTTCCCACGAGAACTTTGAACTCCCAATAAATCCCTTTTGGAGTTGAATTCTGAAAAACTCTTACTTAGTACTTGCCTACACTGAAAACGTAATTTTGATCGTTTTTATACCTTGGTGCAGTGACTATTGCAGTACTATTTATTATAAGTCAGTTCAAGTCTAGGAACAAGGGAAGCCGCGCTTATAATCCATTAGGTTTGTTTTTAAAAACATCCGCTTTTGTAATCCCTTAAGCTATTTTTTATAACCCTGTTCCGACATGGCGTTTGGAAGCAAAATTTTAAGAGGTGTTGCCAAAATGTAAACTGTTCAGGCAGGTACTAAGGGGTCGTGGAGTGATAGCAGATGTTGTGTTGTACTACAATTCGCACGGGTGCAATGTAGATACTAATGTGGAGCATATAAACCTTCCTCTTGAATCACTCTATCTATTGCTGAAAACTGCATTAAAATCCGTTGCGTAGTTTAAAAGATTTAAGCGTACAGACAGCGGGAGCGACTTTGTTTTATACTATGTAAAGATTACGGCCGCGGTCTGTAATGAATGCGATGCTGGCAGCGCTGATGATGGCTGAAAGCGCAGCGTAGCAACACAGCGCGGACAGCAAGGGCTGCAATGATGACCAAGCTTGAAGGCCGAGAGCGTAGCTAAACTAAGCTCGAGGCCATTATTGCGTGGCCAGCAGCAGTCATTGCGGACCAAGGCTGGTATAGTGCTTTACTCAAACAATGCGAGTAATTTAAATAAAACCAGCTTAGTATAGTAGCGTTGGAAAAGACGAAGTTACAACATGAAAGTAATACAAAACGCATTAGAAAAGAACCGTTCACTTAAAATAGCTAAACAAGGAATAAATAATAGTAAATCATGGATAACATGCTTAAAAGACAGAAATGGCAAAAAACAAATTAATCGAGAAAACATATTAGACATATGCACAACATTTTACGAGTCCCTTTATTCTGATACATCTCGAATATACACCATACCTAGTTACCGAAAATATACCACCTATATCCAATATCGAAGTCCATTTTGCACTAGGCAAAATGAAGTACAACCGAGCGTGCGGCGAAGATGGCATAAGCACTGAAGCCCTAAAGATAGGTGAACCCACGCTTCTACCCCACAATACTAGACTATTTAACGACATTCTCCGTTCGGGCAGCTTTCCTACAAACTTTTGCCATTCAAATATTGTTTTAATTCATAAGAAAGGAGATAAATCTGACATAAATAATTATAGACCCATTAGTTTAGTCTCTCATATGTACAGAACTTTCATAAAATTCGTAGAAAATAGAATAGCCGGGAAACTAGATCAGCAACAACCTCCTGAACAGGCAGGCTTCCGTCTCGGACTCTCCACCACTGACCATTTACACACAATCAATCAAATCATTGAAAATATCAAGAATTTAAAAATTCCACTCTATCTCGCATTTGTAGACTACTCTAAAGCCTTCGACAGTATCTCACACTCCGCAATTTTTAAAGCTCTTGTAAAACTGCAAGTAGATTCTACTTACATACAACTGTTACAAAGCATATACACCCATAGCACAGCTGCAATAAAGTTACAGAAAATAGGTCCGAAATTTAACATCTCGAAGGAAGTCAAATAGGGTGACCCACTATCTCCTAAGTTGTTCACCAGTACCTTAGAGGAGGTATTTAAGACACTGGCGACCAAATGGCAAGACAAAGGCATTGTCCTCGGCGGGGCAAGATTGACTAATCTTCGTTTTGCCGATGACATTGTCCTTTTTTCTTCCTCAGCCACTGGCCTAGAACAAACGCTACAAGAACTGAGCAATGCAAGCCTTGAGGTTGGACTGAAGATGAATATGTCAAAGACTAAAGTCATGACCAACAGTTCACCACGAAACGAGCAAGTAGATGGGGAGAAAATGCATTATGTCCAAGATTACATCTATCTGGGTCAAGTAGTCTCCTTCCAGGACAGACAAGATAAAGAAATTACAAGACGTACCGAAAACGCCTGGAAGAGCTACTGGTCCATGAAAGAGCAATTCAAGAGCAATTTGCCCATGTCACTAAAACGCAAGCTCATGGACATGTGCATTCTCCCCATCTTGACATAATTATGGTGCACAGACTTGGTCTTTGACCAACATCCAGAAGTCTAAACTCAAGGTTTGCCAAAGGGCTGTGGAGGGCAGTATACTTGGTGTTAAATTAACAGATCGTGTTCGAAACACAATACTGCGCTCCAAAACTCAAATTATAGATGTGGCTCAAGAGGCCGCCCAGCTGAAGTGGGACTGGGCAGGACATGTCTGCCGCATGCCGAATGAGCTGTGGGCCCGTATATCACGAGACTGGAGTCCCGATACAGCGAGACTGGGTCGCGGCAGACCGCGGAGAACATGGCGGGACAAGTTGGATGCCTTTCATAAAAATTGGCATGAAGCTGCACAGAATCGTGACAGATGGAAAGAATGGAGGGAGGCCTTTGCCCAGCTGTGGGACAGTACAGGCTAATTATAATAATAGTATAATAAGAATTTATTTAAAATAACAATTGTTAAAAATACAGTCACTAAAATTGAGGACAGCCTTTTCATGGTTTTTTTATTATTAGGCGATGATGATTGTACTGCCTGTAGCTATACAGCCAAATTCTGATTAAAATATTTTTGAAACAAAATTCGACAATAATGGATCTTCAAAGGAAATTCCTGGTGGCTAAAACTCACCACCAGTGAAATTCCGTACAACATTGCTGGCGCCTATTCAAGTAGCGAAGAAAGGTCGACTACGCTCAAAGAAGGTTGTCAAAATAATGACCAAATCACAAGCATTTTTGAGTAAAATATTGGGTAAAACAATTAATGGAAAAATAATTCTCATTGCGGGACAATGTTATACCACAGTCTATCCATTACTCCTCACAGTCGGTCAACGTAGAACATTGTCGCAGAGCAATCGTGCGGGGGTAGTGGGTGGAGCTTATGTCCCGAGCTGTTATACAGTAGCTCGGGACATAAATCACAGGGCTTTCGCTGTCTGATTTCGAATACAAGTGAAATGGTTCATAGGAGAGAACGCACCTACTATAATCACGTTTTATTAAATTAAGTAATTGAAGTCGGTTTAGAAAACAAACATGGCGGTGAATTTTCAAGATATTCTTCATAGGTATAATTCAAGGGGTTTCGGATGAACTTATGCCAAAAATAAGATCGATTTTGAAATCCAAGATGGCGGCTACGAAAATTTAGTAATTAGTTATTCATCATGGGTGTTAATTTCATGGTTTTCGCGATTTCTGATGCCGAAAATGACATAAAAACCCAATTTCAAAATGGCGACCATCAAAATTAGCCAATTAGTCGTCGTGGGTGTCAAATCTAAGATTTCCTGAGGTGTTGATGCCGAAAATGGGAACAAATTCAAAATCAAAGATGGCGGCTATAAAAAAATCAAATTAGTCGTCATGGGTGCCATTTCCATAGTTTACGGGTGTGCTATTAATGAAAATAAAGTCAATATTTATATCCAAGATGGTGTCTATTAAAAATTGCGAATTTGCCGACATTGGTGTCAAATCGATGGTTTTCGGGGGTGCTGAGGACGAAAATAGGATAATTCTAACTTTAAAATATTGTTAGAAAAATACCAGTATAAGATAGCTGAACTGCTGCAACATACGTTGTAACAACATTACATTGACTTGTAAAAGTGTCTGTAGGTACCAGATTTATTTACAGAAATAAAAATCATTTATCATTTACGTTTGCATTATTTTGTCAAACGTCAAAACTACGCATGCGAGTTTATGTAGTATTATTTGGCGCGGCGGTTTTTTTATAAAACTAATTAATTTTGACATTTGTTTTATAAAGTTTGTGTAATTTGTTTTATGTGACAATCCTTTGCCAAGTGTTACAAATTATGATCTTTCTTAAGACCTGTCAAATGTATGAGCGTTGAACCACTGTATGTAGTAGGTACACTGTGGTTATACAATATGTTCTATAATGCTAGAGTGGGGAGGTGGGATGGAGGAGGCACGAGTCGCACGCGCTCATCTATATGTGAGTGCGCGTGTGTGTATGCTGGTCCACACATCGCCGCCCCTTCACGCGTTAACATAAACGTCAGTTCAGTTAGATACGTACCACAACATGAATTAATGTAATCAGTATAAATGTCCGCAGGCACGCTATCTACGCCGTGTGTCGGTCGGCGCAGGCTATGTACGCGTGCTCCCGCGACGCGGCGCTGCAGGCCGCGCAGTGGGGCCGCGCACTGGCCGCACGGCTGGCGCGCGCTCCGCCCCCAGCCTACATGCACCAGAGGGGACAGATCTTTGTGAGTACTGACACACACACACACGCTGCAGGCCGCGCAGTGGGGCCGCGCACTGGCCGCACGGCTGGCGCGCGCTCCGCCCCCAGCCTACATGCACCAGAGGGGACAGATCTTTGTGAGTACTGACACACACACACACGCTGCAGGCCGCGCAGTGGGGCCGCGCACTGGCCGCACGGCTGGCGCGCGCTCCGCCCCCAGCCTACATGCACCAGAGGGGACAGATCTTTGTGAGTACTGACACACACACACACGCTGCAGGCCGCGCAGTGGGGCCGCGCACTGGCCGCACGGCTGGCGCGCGCTCCGCCCCCAGCCTACATGCACCAGAGGGGACAGATCTTTGTGAGTACTGACACACACACACACGCTGCAGGCCGCGCAGTGGGGCCGCGCACTGGCCGCACGGCTGGCGCGCGCTCCGCCCCCAGCCTACATGCACCAGAGGGGACAGATCTTTGTGAGTACTGACACACACACACACGCTGCAGGCCGCGCAGTGGGGCCGCGCACTGGCCGCACGGCTGGCGCGCGCTCCGCCCCCAGCCTACATGCACCAGAGGGGACAGATCTTTGTGAGTACTGACACACACACACACGCTGCAGGCCGCGCAGTGGGGCCGCGCACTGGCCGCACGGCTGGCGCGCGCTCCGCCCCCAGCCTACATGCACCAGAGGGGACAGATCTTTGTGAGTACTGACACACACACACACGCTGCAGGCCGCGCAGTGGGGCCGCGCACTGGCCGCACGGCTGGCGCGCGCTCCGCCCCCAGCCTACATGCACCAGAGGGGACAGATCTTTGTGAGTACTGACACACACACACACGCTGCAGGCCGCGCAGTGGGGCCGCGCACTGGCCGCACGGCTGGCGCGCGCTCCGCCCCCAGCCTACATGCACCAGAGGGGACAGATCTTTGTGAGTACTGACACACACACACACGCTGCAGGCCGCGCAGTGGGGCCGCGCACTGGCCGCACGGCTGGCGCGCGCTCCGCCCCCAGCCTACATGCACCAGAGGGGACAGATCTTTGTGAGTACTGACACACACACACACGCTGCAGGCCGCGCAGTGGGGCCGCGCACTGGCCGCACGGCTGGCGCGCGCTCCGCCCCCAGCCTACATGCACCAGAGGGGACAGATCTTTGTGAGTACTGACACACACACACACGCTGCAGGCCGCGCAGTGGGGCCGCGCACTGGCCGCACGGCTGGCGCGCGCTCCGCCCCCAGCCTACATGCACCAGAGGGGACAGATCTTTGTGAGTACTGACACACACACACACGCTGCAGGCCGCGCAGTGGGGCCGCGCACTGGCCGCACGGCTGGCGCGCGCTCCGCCCCCAGCCTACATGCACCAGAGGGGACAGATCTTTGTGAGTACTGACACACACACACACGCTGCAGGCCGCGCAGTGGGGCCGCGCACTGGCCGCACGGCTGGCGCGCGCTCCGCCCCCAGCCTACATGCACCAGAGGGGACAGATCTTTGTGAGTACTGACACACACACACACGCTGCAGGCCGCGCAGTGGGGCCGCGCACTGGCCGCACGGCTGGCGCGCGCTCCGCCCCCAGCCTACATGCACCAGAGGGGACAGATCTTTGTGAGTACTGACACACACACACACGCTGCAGGCCGCGCAGTGGGGCCGCGCACTGGCCGCACGGCTGGCGCGCGCTCCGCCCCCAGCCTACATGCACCAGAGGGGACAGATCTTTGTGAGTACTGACACACACACACACGCTGCAGGCCGCGCAGTGGGGCCGCGCACTGGCCGCACGGCTGGCGCGCGCTCCGCCCCCAGCCTACATGCACCAGAGGGGACAGATCTTTGTGAGTACTGACACACACACACACGCTGCAGGCCGCGCAGTGGGGCCGCGCACTGGCCGCACGGCTGGCGCGCGCTCCGCCCCCAGCCTACATGCACCAGAGGGGACAGATCTTTGTGAGTACTGACACACACACACACGCTGCAGGCCGCGCAGTGGGGCCGCGCACTGGCCGCACGGCTGGCGCGCGCTCCGCCCCCAGCCTACATGCACCAGAGGGGACAGATCTTTGTGAGTACTGACACACACACACACGCTGCAGGCCGCGCAGTGGGGCCGCGCACTGGCCGCACGGCTGGCGCGCGCTCCGCCCCCAGCCTACATGCACCAGAGGGGACAGATCTTTGTGAGTACTGACACACACACACACGCTGCAGGCCGCGCAGTGGGGCCGCGCACTGGCCGCACGGCTGGCGCGCGCTCCGCCCCCAGCCTACATGCACCAGAGGGGACAGATCTTTGTGAGTACTGACACACACACACACGCTGCAGGCCGCGCAGTGGGGCCGCGCACTGGCCGCACGGCTGGCGCGCGCTCCGCCCCCAGCCTACATGCACCAGAGGGGACAGATCTTTGTGAGTACTGACACACACACACACGCTGCAGGCCGCGCAGTGGGGCCGCGCACTGGCCGCACGGCTGGCGCGCGCTCCGCCCCCAGCCTACATGCACCAGAGGGGACAGATCTTTGTGAGTACTGACACACACACACACGCTGCAGGCCGCGCAGTGGGGCCGCGCACTGGCCGCACGGCTGGCGCGCGCTCCGCCCCCAGCCTACATGCACCAGAGGGGACAGATCTTTGTGAGTACTGACACACACACACACGCTGCAGGCCGCGCAGTGGGGCCGCGCACTGGCCGCACGGCTGGCGCGCGCTCCGCCCCCAGCCTACATGCACCAGAGGGGACAGATCTTTGTGAGTACTGACACACACACACACGCTGCAGGCCGCGCAGTGGGGCCGCGCACTGGCCGCACGGCTGGCGCGCGCTCCGCCCCCAGCCTACATGCACCAGAGGGGACAGATCTTTGTGAGTACTGACACACACACACACGCTGCAGGCCGCGCAGTGGGGCCGCGCACTGGCCGCACGGCTGGCGCGCGCTCCGCCCCCAGCCTACATGCACCAGAGGGGACAGATCTTTGTGAGTACTGACACACACACACACGCTGCAGGCCGCGCAGTGGGGCCGCGCACTGGCCGCACGGCTGGCGCGCGCTCCGCCCCCAGCCTACATGCACCAGAGGGGACAGATCTTTGTGAGTACTGACACACACACACACGCTGCAGGCCGCGCAGTGGGGCCGCGCACTGGCCGCACGGCTGGCGCGCGCTCCGCCCCCAGCCTACATGCACCAGAGGGGACAGATCTTTGTGAGTACTGACACACACACACACGCTGCAGGCCGCGCAGTGGGGCCGCGCACTGGCCGCACGGCTGGCGCGCGCTCCGCCCCCAGCCTACATGCACCAGAGGGGACAGATCTTTGTGAGTACTGACACACACACACACGCTGCAGGCCGCGCAGTGGGGCCGCGCACTGGCCGCACGGCTGGCGCGCGCTCCGCCCCCAGCCTACATGCACCAGAGGGGACAGATCTTTGTGAGTACTGACACACACACACACGCTGCAGGCCGCGCAGTGGGGCCGCGCACTGGCCGCACGGCTGGCGCGCGCTCCGCCCCCAGCCTACATGCACCAGAGGGGACAGATCTTTGTGAGTACTGACACACACACACACGCTGCAGGCCGCGCAGTGGGGCCGCGCACTGGCCGCACGGCTGGCGCGCGCTCCGCCCCCAGCCTACATGCACCAGAGGGGACAGATCTTTGTGAGTACTGACACACACACACACGCTGCAGGCCGCGCAGTGGGGCCGCGCACTGGCCGCACGGCTGGCGCGCGCTCCGCCCCCAGCCTACATGCACCAGAGGGGACAGATCTTTGTGAGTACTGACACACACACACACGCTGCAGGCCGCGCAGTGGGGCCGCGCACTGGCCGCACGGCTGGCGCGCGCTCCGCCCCCAGCCTACATGCACCAGAGGGGACAGATCTTTGTGAGTACTGACACACACACACACGCTGCAGGCCGCGCAGTGGGGCCGCGCACTGGCCGCACGGCTGGCGCGCGCTCCGCCCCCAGCCTACATGCACCAGAGGGGACAGATCTTTGTGAGTACTGACACACACACACACGCTGCAGGCCGCGCAGTGGGGCCGCGCACTGGCCGCACGGCTGGCGCGCGCTCCGCCCCCAGCCTACATGCACCAGAGGGGACAGATCTTTGTGAGTACTGACACACACACACACGCTGCAGGCCGCGCAGTGGGGCCGCGCACTGGCCGCACGGCTGGCGCGCGCTCCGCCCCCAGCCTACATGCACCAGAGGGGACAGATCTTTGTGAGTACTGACACACACACACACGCTGCAGGCCGCGCAGTGGGGCCGCGCACTGGCCGCACGGCTGGCGCGCGCTCCGCCCCCAGCCTACATGCACCAGAGGGGACAGATCTTTGTGAGTACTGACACACACACACACGCTGCAGGCCGCGCAGTGGGGCCGCGCACTGGCCGCACGGCTGGCGCGCGCTCCGCCCCCAGCCTACATGCACCAGAGGGGACAGATCTTTGTGAGTACTGACACACACACACACGCTGCAGGCCGCGCAGTGGGGCCGCGCACTGGCCGCACGGCTGGCGCGCGCTCCGCCCCCAGCCTACATGCACCAGAGGGGACAGATCTTTGTGAGTACTGACACACACACACACGCTGCAGGCCGCGCAGTGGGGCCGCGCACTGGCCGCACGGCTGGCGCGCGCTCCGCCCCCAGCCTACATGCACCAGAGGGGACAGATCTTTGTGAGTACTGACACACACACACACGCTGCAGGCCGCGCAGTGGGGCCGCGCACTGGCCGCACGGCTGGCGCGCGCTCCGCCCCCAGCCTACATGCACCAGAGGGGACAGATCTTTGTGAGTACTGACACACACACACACGCTGCAGGCCGCGCAGTGGGGCCGCGCACTGGCCGCACGGCTGGCGCGCGCTCCGCCCCCAGCCTACATGCACCAGAGGGGACAGATCTTTGTGAGTACTGACACACACACACACGCTGCAGGCCGCGCAGTGGGGCCGCGCACTGGCCGCACGGCTGGCGCGCGCTCCGCCCCCAGCCTACATGCACCAGAGGGGACAGATCTTTGTGAGTACTGACACACACACACACGCTGCAGGCCGCGCAGTGGGGCCGCGCACTGGCCGCACGGCTGGCGCGCGCTCCGCCCCCAGCCTACATGCACCAGAGGGGACAGATCTTTGTGAGTACTGACACACACACACACGCTGCAGGCCGCGCAGTGGGGCCGCGCACTGGCCGCACGGCTGGCGCGCGCTCCGCCCCCAGCCTACATGCACCAGAGGGGACAGATCTTTGTGAGTACTGACACACACACACACGCTGCAGGCCGCGCAGTGGGGCCGCGCACTGGCCGCACGGCTGGCGCGCGCTCCGCCCCCAGCCTACATGCACCAGAGGGGACAGATCTTTGTGAGTACTGACACACACACACACGCTGCAGGCCGCGCAGTGGGGCCGCGCACTGGCCGCACGGCTGGCGCGCGCTCCGCCCCCAGCCTACATGCACCAGAGGGGACAGATCTTTGTGAGTACTGACACACACACACACGCTGCAGGCCGCGCAGTGGGGCCGCGCACTGGCCGCACGGCTGGCGCGCGCTCCGCCCCCAGCCTACATGCACCAGAGGGGACAGATCTTTGTGAGTACTGACACACACACACACGCTGCAGGCCGCGCAGTGGGGCCGCGCACTGGCCGCACGGCTGGCGCGCGCTCCGCCCCCAGCCTACATGCACCAGAGGGGACAGATCTTTGTGAGTACTGACACACACACACACGCTGCAGGCCGCGCAGTGGGGCCGCGCACTGGCCGCACGGCTGGCGCGCGCTCCGCCCCCAGCCTACATGCACCAGAGGGGACAGATCTTTGTGAGTACTGACACACACACACACGCTGCAGGCCGCGCAGTGGGGCCGCGCACTGGCCGCACGGCTGGCGCGCGCTCCGCCCCCAGCCTACATGCACCAGAGGGGACAGATCTTTGTGAGTACTGACACACACACACACGCTGCAGGCCGCGCAGTGGGGCCGCGCACTGGCCGCACGGCTGGCGCGCGCTCCGCCCCCAGCCTACATGCACCAGAGGGGACAGATCTTTGTGAGTACTGACACACACACACACGCTGCAGGCCGCGCAGTGGGGCCGCGCACTGGCCGCACGGCTGGCGCGCGCTCCGCCCCCAGCCTACATGCACCAGAGGGGACAGATCTTTGTGAGTACTGACACACACACACACGCTGCAGGCCGCGCAGTGGGGCCGCGCACTGGCCGCACGGCTGGCGCGCGCATATAGATCTTTATGAGTATTGACACACACCATTCAATCGCACGTAAATATACGACACTTCTCGTACGAATTGAATGCGCATACCGGATGCATATTTTTGCGGACAGAAACGCTAAATATCCCAAGAAATACCGATTGACTTTGGACGTAGATATTATACGTGCATATACGCACGACTAACTTACATCTTTTTTTATCTAGGGAAAAACCTCATGGATGTTCCTCGCCCGTGGAAGGCGAGGGTGTCTGCCGGACTCTTACCGGCTAAAAACCCACGGTGTTCCTCCTCCTGACCGTCGGCCGGGGTCGGTTGATTAGCATATGCATGCACCGCAACCCCGGCAGGTCCCCCCACCTCTCCTCTGTGAGGCCTTGCCCCACGTCCTCCTGAGAAGCGCGCACGAAAAACAGCGCGCCGCCTTCTTGGACCTGTTCCTGTTCGGGCGGCGGGTCCGCTAACCCACCGCCCGCAGGCCACACTAGGCTAGCCGGAGGTTCGGTGCGTCTGGCGCAGGAAGGGAGAAGAGCACGACTAACTCATACCTAGTGTGCGAGCTTCCATAGTACTTGGAGGGTCAGTAACTTTCGTGCTTATGTGTGTATTCACACTACTCAAATTCGTACGAAAACGCGTCCAAAATGCGAAAATCCTTGTCTGTGGCAGCATTTATCACGCCACATGAAAACTACGCAGGACGACGAAAGCAGACTACAGCGACAACAATGACAGCTGTCAGATGAAACGTCACAAATCCTGCATCGCGATATCAATATCTGACACGGAGTTAGTATATATCGTCACCGGAAAGCCAATACTACTTAAGCGCCATTTTTGGTCAATATAATATATTGTTGGATTGGGTTTAAAAAACCCAATATATGTAACTCATTTTGGCCAAAAATGGCGCTTACGTAGTATTGGCTTTCCGGTGATGATATACAACTTCCCAACATCAACTGTTGGGCAGTAGCCCGCCAGGCATAAGTCCCGCCTGGTAGGAGTATCCTCCCTTTTCGTTGGAAGACCACACCTCGTTCCTCCACAAGTCCGATTCATTTAACGCCTTTAACTATAGAAAGGTTAAAAAAGTTAACAGTCAAAATTTACATACTTCTTTTACGATATTGTCTATTCTTTTAACTAATTCAATAATACCATTGTCCACAGAACTGTATAATGGCCATCCGTGACTTCATAGTGAAGCACATAGTATTCGTGCTGGATAAGAGCAAGCTGTCTCCGAGTGAGGAGTTGCACAGAGACCTGACGGAGACCGTAGTCACCAGGGTGCGGGAACTGCTGCTGCAGATGTACAAGCTTGGATTTGAGGTAAGGGTATACATATATATGTTTGTTACTAAGTATAATTTGACCCTTGAAACCCTTATCCATATCCTTTCAGAAACCGAGGTTAAGTTATTAAACTACTGTCAACGTACGGAGCGATATCCAAAGAGTATAGTTTAAATGCGAACGTCATCCGAACTTCATATAGAACAACACGACTAAGAAGTCGCATCGGCAAACCTCGTAAAACGACGTGACTTCAAGATCACGAATGTTTATTAGTAGTGCAGTAAAAAATGATCTTTATGCTGACGCAATAAGTGTGAGTTGCGCGAAAATGATCGACTGCCATTGGTTGTTCGACCAAATTTACCGTTGCGTGTTCTTAGTAGTGTGCTGTAGGGAACGTCTAAACCAAAATAATGCGCGTTTACGTGCGTTAACTACATTTGCATGTTTTTAGGGTTCCGTACATCAAAATCAAAAATACAGAACCGTATGTCCGTCAAGACCCTTTTTCCTACGAACAGCTAGAGGTATAGAGTTAAAATTTATACTAAAGACCACAGTAGTAAATGCGCGAGATTTTTCGGCCTTCCTTATTTCTCAAGAGATATTAAAACGAAATTTTAAGATTAATTTCAATCAGAAAAGGTTTATTAACATGGAATGCAGTCACAGATTACATAGCGCGCACTTCCATATCGTCCCGCGTACACACACAAATGCAGCGCTTGTTAAACAGACAATTTTTTTTTCAATATTGCTTTACTTTTTTGCATAAGTTTCTTTAAAAAGGTAAGGTATGACGAGCGATACGTATGTGTCGAGGCATAATGGCCATAGGTGTTTAAATAGTGACCTGATCATTCTCAGATCAACTTCAGGGTCGCCCAAAAGCAAGATCCGATAATAACATAATTATTGCAAGAACTAATTTATTTACCGCTTCTTATGGTACTTACACACCAACCCAACGAACGACAACGTCAACAAATGGGACTCGAAACAGCTTACATCCGAATAAACCGGGTGTTGGCGACCAATGTTTGATCAAATGATCAAATAACGAACGTTCGTTGGTTTTGTGTTGACCATTATAATTAAAATGTTGGTGCATGCACTGTTCGATGAACTACACCTTGCAACTGCTAATATAACACAGCTTTTTATGCATCACGGTATCCCACTTTCCTTTTTTCTTAAACTATATGCATAATAGCATCTAATCGTTTATTATATAAATATTTAGCTTACCTAACCGCATGTACAACAGCGCACGCATATTGTCCACAGCTGAATAAAGAGTTATACAAATACGTGCACTCGCACCGGCCGCTGGAGGAGCCCGCGCTGCGCCGCCTGCGGCCCGCCTCGCTGCAGCCCGTGCGCTCGCCCCTCGTGGAGCGGCGGCGCCGGCCCGAGACCATGATCGTGCACGAGTCCGTCAACCCTATGGTAGGGGAGCGGTGTGCTCGTGTGGTGTTGCTTAGGTACTTGCGTGTACGTTGGGTGTATGTTACTGAACGAAATAGAACGGTAAAATTGACCACAAATTTGCTCGAATTTTGTTCATCGACTGACATCGTTAGACATTGACAGAATTCAAAATTGAGCATTCTAATGAACAAAGTGGCTTTGTACAGTAGGGGAATGAAAAGGCTATACACCTTAGGTCTATTTTTGCTTGCACAGTGCAAGAAACAACCTATTTTATCGACTAAGTATTGCCAATATTATAGAAATGAAAATACAAGTATTTTTTGACAAGATGACATGGTGACAGAAAAGTAATGTCAATTTATTTTATCACCGAATTGATTTAAATCATGGTTTTTGCATCAAAACTCCTTAAAAGAAATCAAAGATCCTACTACGTCATGGCACTACTACGTCATATGGAGGCAAATAGCAATTCTGATCTTTATTACCAAATAATTAAACATAATTTTCCATGCATTGGTCTGTTCCGTTCAACAGTTTGAAAATGGAACATGTGCCCGCGATGTGGGAAAGGAATGAATTTGAGAACTGACGACCCTTTTAATTCCCCTAGTGTACTTTAGATCATCACGCAACGTATGCGCTGTATCAATGCCGCGTACTCGTTCGGTAGACACGCACGTCTGGTAAACGCTAGTGTGATAGGTGCCGTTGAGAGGGAATCGAAGTCATATTTGAATCCAAGGGAACGTGTGGCTAATTGTATGTGCTAAATTTAGTTAGAATTGTTATGGTGCGTCTAGACCTAACGAACGCGCCGCTCGCGCGCCGCTCGCGAGCCGCTCGCGAGCTGCACGCGAGCGGCGCATTCGCGGCGCGTTCGTCAGGTCTGGACGCACCATTACAGATTTGGCGAAGTGAAGAATTTTTACTTTGTTGTTAAACTGATATTGTAGTGTGTGACTGCTTTGTTGGTCTAGTGGTCGCAAGTGCGACTGCTGAGCATGATGTCCTGGTTTCGATCCCCAAGTCGGGCAAAATGTTATTGGCTTTTTCCATTAGGAATTTTTCAGTAGCAGCCCGGAGCCTGAATTTATGCCCGGTTAATGGCAATACGGTTAATGGAAATGAGTACGATGTGAGATGTTTATATGGAATTATGTGTACCGGCGAAAGACCGGTGACGTATCTTCCGTGAGATCTGGCTTGGCCCGAAGGGTTTTATTTTCACGGACGAAAACATTCGCCGATGACTGTCCCTCGTATCTACTAGGCTTTAAAGTGACTAATTTGTATTCAGTCGATTCTCTAATTTTATCAACATCAAGATTCAGCCATTAGCTACCATATTTCTGTAGGTTTCTGTCGCTGTGATGTGTTTAAATGTTTTTACAGCTTGGGTGAAGTAATGCAGGACAAATTCAATTCTAGTCATATTGAAGTTCAATATGTTAATATTATGTGGTGTGTGGTGATATCGCTTTCTTTACTGTTTTGATTAACGCTATGAAACCGTGCTGATAATATTTATATGAATAAATTATTTGTTGGTATGTGTTGTATATGTCGTGGGATAATCGGAAAAATCGAATCTTTGCGATAATCCTAGGACGATTGCAAAGGACTGGATATTTGGAATCTAAGACAGATTTTTGTAATCATTTGCGCTATTTTTAGGATCATTGCAAAAATCCCAGTTTGTTTAGGAGCATTGGAAACATGAACGCTGATTGGCTAATCTAGAGAGTCGATTTATATCATCTTTTTTGTTTGGTCAGAACATGGTTCTTCACAAAGATCTATAAACATAGAAAAGTGATAACGATCATATCAGCCAATCAGCCGGATTTTTGCAATGATCCTGAAAACAGCTCGGATGATTACGAAAATCTGTCCTTTGCAACCGTCCTAGGATAATCGCAAAAAACCGATTTTGCCGATTATCCTAAGAGATATAATTGTCTTTTTACTCTTTTGTGGCTTGCTTTTTCTTGCACTTAAATACTAACGCCTCTAATTGTTCTTAGTATTCATTTATAGGTGTACCTACTAATTTACGTGCGACACACGACCGTACAAGACTATTGGAATTCACAAACATAATAAATCATTTTAAAATCAGCAATTTCGAAGTCACCTTATCGTGACTTTAAAGATTTGCCGATTCGAGTGGTATAGATACCTACCTACTAACGTACTCTCTCTCTGCAGATCCACAAGGAGCTCCACCGCCTAGTATCGGACGCCCCCCGGCCGGTCCCTCCCCCCCGCCGCTCCGTCAACACTCCCCCCAGCCGCAAGACTCGCTTCATGCGCTCTGACAGCATCGTGGACGAGTACGAGAACAGCGTGTTCGATGAGCGACTATTCGATAATATACACAACTTTGGAGACAATCCGGTATGTACTCGTGTCTTATATGTATAACTCTATCTCTCTCTAACCTAACCAAAAACCCACCAAGCAAATTGAAAACACTTCTAGATGGCGCGAAGGCATTTTTTATTACTTTGCTCATTTCATACTTGTTATTTTATTCCCAGACTCAAAGCAGCATCGAGCTCCTCCTCTCAGGAGAACAGCCTCCCAACGAAGAGGAGGTGGAACTCCGGGTCCCCGTGGAACGCAGTGCTAGCTGTGAGGAGCGGCAGTGGGCGGCGCGGGTAGCGCGCGGCGTCATACAGTTCGCGCGCTGCTGGATGCAGTTTGTGGTGGAGCGGTGCGACCGGGGCAGGGGGCTCCGGCCCAGGTGAGTCACACTGGGCCACACTTAGGTCATAACGCTGATACACTGTACATAGAAGATGGGGCGTTCCAAAAGGGACCAGTGGAATATTAATTCCAATTTTTGACCTAAACATCCCCGATTAATTTATAGCTGGCTAGTGTTGCGGTTACCGTCGCGTGCGCATCGTGATTGCATCCTGCTACTAATCGGTAATTAATTTACTTTAATTAATATATTTATTTTGTTGCAGATGGGCTAGTCAAGGTCTAGAATTTTTAATGTTGGCCTGTGACCCGCGAAATACGAAGCATCTCAGCGACGAAGAATTTGAGGTCAGTGTTAATAAAATCTTAGACAGTAGTGTCGACTCTGTAGCACATTTTGACAGTACTAAACTAGACTAAACGCAATTGTCACTTTCTTTTTCTTTCTTCTGAGAAAAACACACTTAGTTTAGTTTAGTCCTGTCGAAATGCGCAACAGAATCGCACCAGTAACGTTCTTGTTTTCCAATCGCACGATCAAGAAAAGTTTGCCCCATTTAATTACCTAGAAGCAGTTAGTAAAGTTTTTAGAAACGGAGTAAAACGTTAATTTTGTTTTGAAACATCATTGGAATTATAACACAGCTTATTTTTTTTTCCAAAATCTTCTTCCGGCGTTTATCCCACACTAGGTGGGGTCGGCACAACATGTATTTCATAAACCCATGTTGTTAGAGGTTTTGCCTTACTGTTTTATGACAGGCTGCCTGCCTGACATCAACCCTCCTTGGGAATAAACGTTACCCCGTCGCGCGGGTGACCCAATGTGCTACTGGGTCCCAAAATGATATGCTTGTCAATCTTATTGCCGACAACTGAGCAGACTATGTTATTTTTGGTGGAGTATACTTGAAGTTCCTCGACCCACTCATTCAATTTTGCTAGGGATTTTGGTTCTGACACATCGTAAAATAATATAGCACCGTGAGATTATCTGTAAAAGCTTGATGTCAATCTGTTGATCAAAAATAATAGTATTATAATAATGTGTTGTACAACAGGAGCTGAAGCACCAGATGGACGGCTGCATCTCGCACGTGGTAGGGTCCCGGCCCGGCCCGCTGCCGCCCACACACTCGCCGCGCCCGCGGCCTCGGCTGGCCGTACGTTGGCACTCTTATTATCATCAGTCTTTAGCAGTCCATTGCTGGACATAGGCCTCTCCAAGTGCATGCCATTGAGTTCGATTCTCATCGAGCTGCTACCAGCCATCTTGCGAAGATCGTCACTCCACCTAGCCTGAGGGCGTCTTTTACTACGTTTTCCTCTCCACTCAAGAACACATCTACCCCAACAGTCATCAGTTCTACGGCTATGGTCGGCCCATTGCCGCTTTAACTTGCTTATCCTTTGACTACTTTGGTTCTCTGTCTAATCACCTCGTTTCTGATTCGATTCTTCAGAATGTCTGTAAGAAACTTATAAAAAGTCCAAAAAAAAAGTTTATGCATATTCTAGTACAATCAGCAAATAAACGTAATATCGTTCCAGAGTCCATTCCCCAGCAACAGCACCAGTCGCGAGGTCCCCACGCCGCCCACTCCGCCGCCGATGGAACCAGACCCGCTCAGCTACCCAGAAGCTGAGTCTAATTGTAAGCATAACACATAACATTACATCACGCCTATATTTCCCGAAGGGTTAGAACCGTTATGTTTAAGTCCCATGTAATAGGGGGCGAGCCTATTGTCATCAACCGAGTACAAATCCAAACTCCGAGCTGCTACTGAGGAATTCCGCACGGAAAAACCCAATAACACTTTACCCGACCTGGGGATCGAACCCAGGACCTCACGATCAGCAATCGCGCTTGCCACCACTAGACCAACGAGGCAGTAATTGTAAGCCTGCCTCATTATAATCTTTATGGTGTGACAAAGTCTGCTGTCTTGCTATAACCCTTATCATACCATCTCGTAAACCAGTAACCCCCAGTTTCTGAAAAGCTGATCAATTTAATCTGTGGTCAAATCTCTTGTCACCTAATGTGATTGGTCGACCAAAATACTAACAACCAATCACATCACTTGACATAAGATTTGACAGATGATTACTAAATTTTTGCGTAGATCAGCCTTTTGGAAATCGGGGGTAATCGGACGGAGTCTAATCATTGCCAGAAATCGCATGGCGTCGGCCCTTTTGTTTACTGGCTACGGTAGCCAGTTATACAATTCCTTTTTGTTGTTTGTAGCGGCAGGAAGCATAAAATCTCTTAATAGCACATAAGTATTTATCGCAATCTAACTGCGACGCTTCCGTCCACACAGTCGTCTGCCTCTTGTCGTTTAGTTAAGTTGTGTCTTTAGAACAATATATGTATAGTAAAGTTAATCAACGTTTCATTAATCACCTCTAACCCTTTCTGATTTGGACAGTAACCAGTAAAGAAATAAATTTACGTTACATTGTTGATTACGGTTCTCTTCTCTCTTCTTCGGTTCATGGTTCTCACTATCTTAGAAAAAATCTTTGCCCTTAGCCCACAGACGCCGTGTCCTGGCCGCTATCGAGCGCGTGGACTACGAGCGCGACAACCGTCTGCGAACCAACAAGAATGTGGGACACGTGCTGGGGTCTGCCGTCACCAGTTACGAGCCCAAGCTGCGGCAGCTGACCTTCAAGTGGCAGAGGGGACTGAAGATTGGCGCCGGTACCTTTGGCAAGGTTGGTAGTTATAGTCACCAGGTTTTTTCTTCGTTATCTGCCTTACAGCTTTTAGTAAAGGCAAGTAATGCCTATAAACATCGCGCTGGGTATATTGGTGACCAGATAATACTTTCTACTTGCTCATGTAAAATGGGAGTCCATTGGAGACTGATATTTTATTTTTAAGAAAAATCTGTCCTTTGCCCACGTTGCGCCATTGTATGGAATTGTATGGAGTTACTACCTATTACGACTGTAATATAATTATGACGTTACATTTGTCGTGTTCACTTTGTGCAATTTTTAAAGGAGTGAATGACCTTAAATTTGAACTGCTCGCTAATCTTAAGGTGCGAACGGCAGATTGAAAGACAATAGGGTATTTGACCATAACTTTTTTATTAAAAATCTCGAAACTGTTACAAAAATGAGAAGCAACAGTGAAAAAACTAATGAAATATTTAATA
Source organism: Amphipyra berbera (assembly GCA_910594945.2). Taxonomy (NCBI): domain Eukaryota; kingdom Metazoa; phylum Arthropoda; class Insecta; order Lepidoptera; family Noctuidae; genus Amphipyra; species Amphipyra berbera. The sequence goes on along the minus strand of OU343128.1, from coordinate 12,382,309 downwards.
AAATGCCCAAGTTATAAACGATTGAAAATTGCTCACTAGACAGAGACAACATGACGGCACAATGACGTCATACCTTGCAAACTTCATAATTATTTGACATCACTCCGTACAATATCCGTTTCGCACGACAAGGACAGAAAATGCCCCCTCCACAAAATTCGCAAGCGTGTAGCTCTGCTATCATTCATCATCATATCATTTATCATTTCATCGATTTTATTTATTTTTTCACATATCAATTCGTATCTATACTTTCTTTAAAATAATACTAAATTGTTGTACATACCGTATTGCGAGCCTTGCATCGGATTAAAAAAAATTGTTTAAGTTATTTATTTTTCTGTTTGTCCAGGTGTACACAGTAGTGAACACGGAGAGCGGCCAACTCCTGGCCATGAAGGAGCTGTCAGTGGGCGTCGGCGACAGACGAGCGTTACAGCGAGCTGCCAACGAACTACGAGTGTTGGAGGGAGTGTTACATCCACATCTTGTGAGATACTACGGCTGTGAACTGCACAGGGTAAGCAGAAAAAACTAACTTATAGTGTAAAGAGGACAATGTCCTATGTTGCCAAGCATAAAGAAGACCAGTCCAGTGGCGCAACTATAGGGCTGGCAAAATGTCCCGGGCCCCCGGCCCGACGGGGCCCCCGGCCCAACGGGGCCCCCGGCCCGACGGGGCCCCCGGCCCGACGGGGCCCCCGGCCCGACGGGGCCCCCGGCCCGACGGGGCCCCCGGCCCGACGGGGCCCACGGTCCGAGAGGCCGCGAGCTCAGAAGTAACCTAACATTTTTGTAACTCTGTTGGGTAACTACTTCAGTGATTTATAAAATTAAATTAGAACGTGACGATTTTTACTGGGGCCCCATCCAATGAGTTTACAACGGGCCTCTGATGGTGTAGTTACGCTACTGGACCAGTCGCAACTAGGTTCTGACTTTACCCTGTAAGTCGGGCTTAGGTTCCACACAGGAGGGTCACCGGTGCGTTCCAATCCTGGAGCTCATCCGCATGCACTAATGACCAGAGGTTTTAGTGAGTAAATACCTCACCCGAGCCCACACTATAAGGAATCGGGGACCCACCAAAGGCCTACACCTAGCCAAAAAAGGGTCTGACAGCACAATAACTTTTCTTGTATGTAGGAGGAGATGCTGATCTTCATGGAGCTATGCGTGGAAGGATCGCTAGAGGCGCTGGTGGCTACATCAGGCGCGTTAGCCGAGCACATGGTGAGGAGGTACACCAAACAGCTGCTCAGTGCCGTCTCAGAACTGCACGCTAGAAGCATCGCGCATAGAGATATTAAGAGTAAGTGCTTTCTTACGTAACTTTGTGTTACAAAGTGTTTACTTACATTAACTAGTAACTAGGTAGTACTTGTAATGTGTTTTGGTCAAGTTTTTATGGTACAAGTTTTTATGGTACAAGTTTTATTTAGCAAATTTTTCGTGAATATTTAGGAATTAATGTGGAATTTGTACTCAATAACCAACTTAAATACATTATGATATCCCCCTTTTTTACCTAGTAGTATGTGGGCGTAAATAACTAAACTAACTTGGTTTCTGACTGCAGACATCACATAATAGCGTACAGGGTATCGTAATGTTAGTGCTACGTTCAAGTGGACGAGTGAACTTGCTACATGGCTACATAAAATTACTTTCTATACCGGTAGTAAGCTTAAACGCTCATTTCCACGGTGCAAGTTTCTTGAAGCAAGTCTCATGCTATCTTTGTCTTTCTCTCCGACAAAAACAGAGATAGCATGAGACTTGCTTCAAGAAACTTGCACCGTGTAAATGAGCCTTAATGCCACGAGTCTTCTCTCTTACCTGTTAACGAGCAGATTGTTTGTAACCTACGGTATGTAAGCTTCCATTTAAACAATGTCGACCAAGGACTTTACAAAGTATTCCTAACTTTGCGTCGCTCGGTAGACTTCAAAACGCTTTATATTCCCACCGATCTATTCATTTATCTTCTAAAACCAGTCTTCTGCGACCATATTTTTGTTAAAAATAGCCCCTAACATGTATTTCTAACTAAATTGGAGAATGGTCTAACTGTTTACTGTGTTTTAATTGTTCACTAAACATGTTTTATTAGTTGTTTTTTTAGATTTTTGTTGCAGGAGACACGGCTTAACATGTTTCTTGTTTGTTTATCAGGCGGCAACATATTCTTAACCAACGAGGGTCATTGTTTGAAACTGGGTGACTTCGGTTGCGCCGTCAAGATCCGCGCCAACACTACTGCGCCGGGAGAACTGCAGGGATTCGTTGGGACACAAGGTGTGTATTCTTTGATGTAAGGTGCGGTTGGTTGGTAGTTTCTTCTGAAGAGAAGTGTTGGCCCAACTGATAAATCCTGATTGTATAGATAACCTGTACTAACTCAAATATGACCGTTGTTTTGCAGCGTATATGGCTCCAGAAGTGTTTATGAAGTCGTCAGGCCACGGACGCGCCGCTGACATCTGGTCGCTCGGCTGTGTCGTCACTGAGATGGCTTCCGGCAAGGTAAGGTTTCCTTCTTACTAAATGGGGCAGAGAACCCTTGCACGGATTAAAAAAAATTAAATGAAAACAACTTTTGACTATTCTTAATAGAGATATTTTCTGTAAAATATTTCATAACATTACTTAATTTGTAACAAAAAGAAGTTGTGTGGTGTTAATCTATATGAAACACTTGTTATTCAAATAAGTTTCGAATTTTTCATCGATTTTCCAGAAAATATCTCTATTAATATACATGCATAAACTCACGCCTTTTTCCTATGGGCGTAGGCAGAAACTATAGAACGCCACAGCCTACGACCCTTATGGTGCGTCCAGACCTGACGAACGCGCCGCGAATGCGCCGCTCGCGAGCTGCGTGCGTGCATTTCATGTTCGTACAAAAGCTCGCGCGCAGCTCGATAGCGGCTCACGAGCGGCGCATTCGCGGCGCGTTCGTCAGGTCTGGACGCACCATTACACACCCCTTTCGCTTCATCCACATTCATACAACTTGTCATACACGCACGCCGGTTGAGAGTACTACCCACCTGTCCTTTGTGAAGAACATTATACATAACATCGATGTATGTCCTTCTAGGAGGTCCTCTGCCGACGTTTCCATTGACATCCGCCTTATAAATTCCTTTTGTTAATTTCTATTAAGAGTAGTCAAATGTTGTTTACATTTTATTTTTTCGTTCCGTGAATAGGGTGCAGAGAGTTTATGGTTTCACCATCTTTGATATCAAAGCAATTTCATTGGTTTAAATGTGTTTGCCATTATTGATAATGTCAATTTAACTCGTTCTGATTGGTTATGATGAGTACTGGTGGCCTAAAGGTGGTACTAAAGTCCTGGTCAGACAGAGAGCGTGGCGGGGTGTGGTGTTCACGTCGCATGTTGATCGCGTGCTCTTGGCGTGTGAATTACTATGACAACGTATGGAAGACTCACATAGAGACTGCCACATCACGCAAAACTTCACGTGGTTGTCACGCTCTCTGTCTGACCAGGCCTTTACGAAATTAAGGTCTTAGCACAAAGATATGACTGTGTACGCTGATTTATTGTTTAATTTTCCATAAGAAAAGTGAAGTACAATACAAATCGATGATTTTAGTCTATATTTACATTCATACACATCCATACATACACACGCATATATACAAGGTTAGTCGGAAAAGTGGTACTAAGCCGCGGGCCACCTAAAGTATCACTGATGACTATTTTAAAGCAAGTGTTAAAATTTCCAAATTCGATCATTTTTATTTGTATGCAAAAAGATTTTTTATTTTAGTTTTTTCAAAAAAAAAACATACCTGTTTTAGTTATGAATGCAGAAAATTAATTTTCTAATCAGTGACCCCAAATATGAACTAAATTGAAAAAACAGCTGATCATAGCTATGGACAGATCGATATTAGCATATTTTTTTACGAAATCTTTGAAAAGCTATTTCTCTTAAACTATCGAGTTTTGGGGAAAGTTGGAGAACAAAGGTTATCCCTTATTATGGGTACTTTAACACCCTTTCGGCTTAGTACCCCCTTTCCGACTAACCTTGTATATGTTATTATATTCTTCTCAATTTATTTAAAAACTCCATATCTCTGTTACTCCAGCGGCCGTACTCGCAGTACGACAGCAACTACCAGATAATGTTCCTGGTGGGGTCGGGCGGCAGACCGGAGATCCCGGCCAGCCTGTCGGACGAGGGGCAGGAGTTCTGCATGTCGTGCCTCACACACGACCCAGACCTGAGGCCCCGCGCTGAAGCACTCACGCTGCATCACTTTCTTATGGTAAGTGTGACAAAATCAAATAATCTTTTTGTCTTGTGTAAGTAGTTAGTGTTCTGTCTAGCTTTTCCCAACTATGTTGAGTTCCGCTTCCAGTTTAACCAGATGCGACTGAATACCAGTATTTTACACGGAGCGACTGTTATCAGACCTCCGTAACCAAGTTACTGGGCAATGCCGATATCCTAAGGTTAGACCAGTTGTCAGACTTTTGGGCTTCTGAACGGTCACCCATCTACGGACTGACCGCGGCTAATGCAGCTTAACCTCGCAAATCGTATGATTCACGCGGTTAGTTATTAGCCACTAGCCTCTTGGTTAGTGATCGTATTTTAACCACCTGGTAAAGAAAGAAAGAAGAAAAGTTATTTATTCGCGCAACATGGTAAGGCTTTAATAAAAAAAATAAGCGAAATATAAATAGCATTTGTTTTTATTAAATCTGGTGGAACATTTCTGTGCTATGCATAATTGGATGGAAGTCCGGGAAACAGCTGGCGGGTACAACTAGTGCAGTATCGCTCCGCGCAGTTGGTTATCTCTGGCCGCTAAAATGCTTCACGCATAAAATGTTTTCTTTTTGAAATATTTTTTTGTTGTGTCCAGAAGAATCCCATGCAGGGTCAATCTGTGTTACAAGTAGACCACAAAGTTTAAATAAATTACACATTTTCGGATATGTCAGTAATAGTAATAGATAATATCTCTTCGCGTCTTTGCAGGTGAAGTCCGACGAAACAGATTGCAACTGCGAGCCTGCTTTCCTCATCTCATAATGCGGAAACGACACGCGGTCACTCGTAAACCACTCTAACTAGAGAAACTGTTGAAATGTAAAAATATATGGATATAAAATATAATATTGTTTGGCTCCATACAGCGCGGATGCCACAGATCTTTGTAAAGATAAATTTAAAAAATAATAATATTCAATTGAAAGACTAAGGGCCAGCGCGGATGACGGACAGTCTCCAGCGGACTAATTAGTCGGCAAAAAAAAAAATTAAAATAGACGGTAGTTACGGCGGAATTTTAAACCTACGAGTGTGTTTATACTGTACCCTATTCAGCTCGGCTTGATTCAAATTGTAAACAACATTTGACTACTCTTAGTAAATGAGATATTTAGAGCACACCAGGATGTCGGGATACGGTTCCAGGAATAAAACAGCTGATCACGGTTACAAGTATATTCCGACTGACACAATGTATAAGAGCGCTCAGCTATATTTAATTTCCTACCCACATATTCTTACTATAGTTATTAATACTAATTTATATCTACCTTATACTAATACATCACAGTAAAAAGATAAAGCCGAGAAAAATAAGGAAATTAAGTATCAAGACTTGGCACACGAGATTGTCGACATGTGGGAGGTTGACTCAGCAGTAATTGTGCCGATAGTCGTTACGGCCAATGGCTTAATAGCCAAGAGCCTCGACCAACATCGAATGAGGCTCTCGTTGGGCAGCTGGGTCAAGGGCCTGATACAGAAAGCAGTACTTCTGGACCCGGCACGTATTGTTAGGAAGTTCCTCTCTCTGAGGCCCTGACCGCCGGCAGCTTGGACACTGTTCCCGAAACCGGTGGGCTACTATTTTTTTTTTTATCATATTTTTTATAGAAATATTTAAAAATGTAATTTATATGTGTATTTAGTGAATAAAAGATATTCTGTAAAATATTTAAAAACATTAATTTCTAACAAAAAGAAATTGTGCGATCTTCTTACTTGAAAAACTTCTTATTGAAATAAGTTCTATTGCGTAATTTCGTATTTCACCACAAAAGGATACAGTAAGATTGTTTATACTTTGTCTCCAGCCAACTTGAATAAGGTATATTATTCCATACTGTCTATTTTCGCGAACAAAAATCACCCGCGATTTGTATGTCGTCTGCTACGCAAAAAAGTGCGCTGAGAACTGTCCCTCCTCTGTGCTGGGCTTAATTAATAAAGCTAAAATGGTGTAGAAAAAAAATAACTAACAATAGTTATTGTATTTATTATCATAATGAAATATACCTATATTTTACATTACTTTTAATAGTCCATCACTTACCCCCCGTTTTTGGAAGGTATCAACGAAATAATTAACTAGACTCGACTTAGAAGTCGCATTGGCAAACTTGGTCGAACAACCAATGGCAGGCGCTCATTATCGCGCCATTCAAACTTATTACGTCAGCGTAAAGATCATTTTTCACTGCAGTACTAATAAACATTCGAAGTCTTAAAGTCACACTCAGCTCGGAAGTGATCGGTTTTACGACGTTTGCCGACGCCATCTTAGTTGTGCTGTAATCAGCTGTCAAATCTTATGTCACGTGATGTGATTGGTCGTTAGTATTTTGGTTGACCAATCACGTTCGTTGACAAGAGATTATAGGTCGTTGCATACGTAACGTGTGTTAACTCTGAAGTAACGAAAGACACGTCGACGCCCTTTCGTGCGCCCGTGACGTATGCTCTTTCGTATACATAGTATAAAACAAAGTCACTCCCGCTGTCTGTACGCTTAGATCTTTTAAACTGTGCAACGGATTTTAATGCAGTTTTCAGCAATAGATAGAGTGATTCAAGAGGAAGGTTTATATGCCCCAGATTAGTATCTATATTGCACCCGTGCGAAGCCGGGGCGGATCGCTAGTTTTCTATAAAACGATGATTGTCGTCCCGTTCCTTGCGGGTTAAAACACCTTACAGAAACCGGAGGTTAGACGCTTGTATGATAGACATAGATGTCTATAATTATGATAAATTAAATTATGTACCCACTTTTTATTTATCTTATGAAGTTATTGACTACCTACTTGGAGTTTCATTCCTATTTGTGATAACAACTTATGATATGAACTTTATTCGCAATTCATGGTCAACTTATATGTAAGCCATTTTATAAAAGTCTGACGATTATAAACAATTTACAATAAGTGGTTTAGGGTAATTTATGGGAATATTACGAATTACTACTAAACCAGGCAATATTTTTTGCTGTGGCAACATTACATTACACATTCTGTCATTATTACGTTGCCAGAGCAAAAAATATTGCCTGGTTTAGTAGATATTCGTAATTTTTGGAATATACCTACCCATGTTCGTAATTACTCTAAGGAATTATACTTATTTATATTATAATGTGACAGCCATAATTATTTATGAATGTAATATCAAAAATATTGTGCCATTACAGCAAAAAATAGCAAAATATACCTTTATGTTGGTGAATTTGTAAAATAACTGGATTTAAATCTGATGATTAGTAAACCTGAACAAAGTGTATATTTTCTGAATCGATAGTTATTTAGCATCATGTGGCAATCATGGCTCGACAATGTTGTCATTGCATTTGAAGAGGCCACGAGAACCAGAGTGGTCTAACGGATTTTGTTTATTTTCGTAAATGATGATAGTCTTTTTCTTTTCGTGTGGTTAGTGACTAACCTGGTGTCACAGTTAATCCCGCCCATGTGCCTCTGACTTGGCTTCACATGCCGTCGAGAAATACCTCTCAGGAATGGTTTCCTCACGATGTTAATGGAATCCATAATATTAAAATAGATAGCAACACTCTCACGCACACTTAGGCCATTGTTGGTCTATTACTTTCATTATTTACGATAATAAAAATTTATAAAACACAATTTTAAAAAAATCCATTGGGTCACTATGGACCTCATGGCTTCTATAAGTTTACACACGTCAATATTATAATAAATGTTGCCCTATGTATAAGTTTTAATGTATTTGGGCTCAGAAATACTTAGAATCAAATATACAATCACCTTGTTTCAGTTTTCAAGGAAACCGATATACACTTGACTTAATAATTATACATACTATATACCTATACTATAATATATATATATATAAGAGAGTCCCAAACAAACTATGTAAATACAGATAATATAATATTTTCTGCACGAAATGTAATAGAGAATTTTATTTTAATATTGTAGCATTATAAGTATGTATGTGATAAGAACACTTTAAAAGTGTTAGATAAATAAGTCATGGTTTTGAACACGGACACTTTTTGTTGCGATACTGTCGCGCAACAATTGCGCGATTTAAAAGTAAAAAGATGAAGAGAAGACGAGACTATCAGGCAGACGCGTTCAGATTTTTAATAAAATAGATTGTTTTATTTTTGTAATAGTTTTTATTTATTACTAGCTGTCCGGACAGACTTCGTTCTGTTAAAAGTTGTGGGAAAAGAAAAGTGTTGTTTTTACTATTTTCCACGCAATTTTATGTTTTTTCTCTCCATAAGAACCTTCCTTGTGCCTTAAGGAATATTGTATAACAAAATAAAATAGCCGGATTGGTCGAGCCCTTCTCAAGTTTTGCGCTTAGCAACACATTTGGCGATTCATTTTTATTTATATAGATTTTTATCGTGTGATCAACCTTGGGGAATCGTTGAAGATCTTTTCATAATCAATACAACAGTGTATACTTACGGGCCCCTACGAGTACCAAGCTTGCATTAACGGTGAAGGAAAACATCGTGAGGAAATCTGCACACCTGAGAGGGCTCCATAAAGTTTTCAATGGTGTGTGTGTAGTCCGCCAACCCGCACCAGGCCAGCGTGGTGGACTAAGGCGTAAAACTTTCTCATTCTGAGAAGAGGCCCGTGCCCAGCTGTGGGACAGTAGTGGGCTGATTATTCTTATACTGTTGATAAAATAGTTGTATTTTTTTATGATTCATGCAGCATTTCTTAGTACGCTTTTAAAGTGATTACATAGATGTGGATATATTTTTATACTTAGACGTGACCTTAGAAATACCCTATTAAATCTTATAAAATATATAATTATAATAATGTCTAATGAATTGTGAGACTCTACCCCGGTTTCTGAGAGGCTGCTCAAAGCAAAAATTAACTAATCATCTGTGAAAAAAGCAGTGATAGCCTAGTGGTGTGACTGTCGGACTGTCGAGTCATAGGACTCCAGTTCTAACCCAAGGCACGCACCTCTAACTTTTCGGATTCATATGCGTATTGTATAATTATCACATGCTTAAAAACGGTGAAGGAAAACATCGTGAGGAAACCGGCATGCCTGAGAGATATTTCTCGACGGCATGTGAAGCTAAGTCAGAGGCCCATGGGCAGCATGAACTCTGACACCAGGTTAGTAACAAACCACACGAAAAGAAGATGTTAAATCTCAAGTGAAGTGATTGCTTGTTAGTATTTTGGTCAACCAATCACATTCGTTGTTAGCGTTACTGATGGTCGTAAATGAAAGTGGACTGTATTTAACATAAATGCTGGTTTATTGAAGGGAGATAGGCAGAACTGTCGCGTATGTATTCGGCGGTGGTCCCGAGTGAAGTGGTCGGTCGCTTGTTCGTCGCGCCGCGCCGATCATCCGCCGTGTCCCACGCTTGCCTCTCCGCAGCCTCGTGACCGCCGGTACCGCGCGCGTGGCGACGATGTTGCGATGATATTCTCGACATTCGTTTTATATTCGATTAAATGAAACAGCCAATCAGAAATCGTGGGTCTATGTTTAAAGAATAAACTTTTTGATAGAATGTGAACAAATAATGCAAAGAATGTTCCATGTTTATTTTATAAATACATATTTTCAATCTATGGACGCAATTTTGATATTTGAATAATAAAAATAATAGTCTAGTCTTGATCAATCCCGCCGGTTGATTTATTCCCAATTTTAACGAGTTTTTTTTATTAAATGTCTGTAGTCTCTACGTTCTTATGCATTTGTTTTATATCGATTACAAAAAGTATTTGTAGATTAATAATAAAAACTGCCTCGTTGATCTAGTGGTGGCAAGCACGACTGCTGATCGTGAGGTCCTGGGTTCAATCCCCAGGTTGGGCAAAGTGTTATTGGGTTTTTTCGTATAGAATTCCTCAGTAGTAGCTTGGAGTTTGGACTTGTGCCCGGTTGATGGCAATAGGCTCGCCCCCTATTACATGGGATTTGAACATAACGACGAAATGAGGGTGTTACTATACACCTCTGCCCAACCCTTCGGGGAGTACAGGCGTGATGTTATCTTAAATTAATCATAAAAAGTATTTTTGAATATCACAATAATGTAAGTTCTGTTGTTGATAGTAAATAATAATGTAAAGAGCTGGCCACACCAACAGCAGGGCGCGTGCGACTCGCGTCGACGGCGGACCCGCGCTCACATTTGGAGTGACATACTACATAATAATAATATAATAATAATTTTTTATTGGAACTCTAATCTACAGATATTCGTGTCGATTCTGTTGACAGTACTAAACTAGACTAAACGCAACTGTCACTTTCTTTGATACCCTTAGTTTAGTTTAGTCCTATTAAAGTGCGCAACAGGATCGGCACCATTGTGTACTAAATGTTCTCAGGAAAATAATAGAATTGAATTATCTATATTATTAGAAATGGCAATGTCGACAAAAAATTACTTCTTACGAGAAAAATATCCAAAATTGACTGTTGTTATTCTATTGATGCAAATACATGCAGTAATTGAATAGACGAAATATAGTGTAAACGTATCAATTGTTAGAACTTATAAGAAATTGTATTTATTATATTTAATGTTACATGTACTGCATGTTAAAATTATAAGGAATACTTTGATACGACACATAGTGGAATAAAATATGACTTGGTATAAACTTAATATTTTTTCATTTTAATCTTACCTTTTTTTTAAATAACTGTCCATGTTTTACATATAGACTAATTTGTATTACTATCTTCGTCTGAAAAACTAGATCTTTACAATTTTATTGTTGTTAACACAAAGGCATGCATCATTTTAATTTGAACCATAAGTAATGGACATAAAAGTTACAACACTGGTCTTTTGCCGAAATATCTATATGCAAAATGTGTAGAGTATGCATTATCTTTAGCCAAGAAAACATGATACTTAAAGAAGAAGCCTAAAGGACTATAATCACATCAGCATCCATTTGCAAAAAACTTAATAGATGTAGGTATTCATAAAGGTGAGTAATAGCACAGTCTAATAATCTATACAGTCGTTCGACGAAGACGTCTAGACAGGTCAATCGTGCGGGGGCAAGGGGCGAGACGCGGGAAGAGCGAGCCCGAGTTACACACGCCATTTTGTTAGTAGCTCGGGACATGTTTTTAAGGGTTGTCGCGCGCATGTTTTAATGTTTGTAGTTATGTTATTTTATATTATTCGAGTAGGCAAAAATAACCAAGGTAAACAAAATGGCGGGCGTAAGATATAGGCCTAGTAAGAATTTAAGAGAGGTATTACTCTATGGAAGTGTAATTTTAATCCATGCAATAATACATAAACTCACGCCTTTTTCCCATGGGGGTGGGCAGAAACTATAGAACGCCACATGCTACGACCCTTACATACCCCTTTCGCTTCATCCACATTCATACATCTTGTCATACACGCACGCCGGTTGAGAGTACTACGCACCTGACCTTTGTGAAGAACATCACCAATAACATCGATGTATGTCCTTCTAGGACGTCCTCTACCGGCGTTCCCACTAACATCCGCCTTATAAATTCCTTCATTCTTTCTTCATTCTCTCAACATGACCAAACCACCTAAGCATACTCCTTTCAATTTTTGTCACTACATCATCTTTTAAACCGCAACTTTGTCTAATCTCTTCATTTCTCATTCAAAGTTACACCGCACATACTTCGCAAGGAACGCATTTCCACGGCATTTATTCTACTTTCATGCCTCTTCTGCCACGACCAACATTCACTTCCATACATAAGCGTAGGTACCAACACACCATTATGGACAGCCAGTCGTGCCTTTTTGGACATCGACCGGCTAGCCACAACCGCATGCAAAGCACCATTTACTTTATTTCCCGCATTTGCTCTCCTTTCCACATCTTCGTCAATCCATGCAATAATTTAATTAATAAATTTATGAATTGTTAATAATATCTTTGAAACGGTGAGTCATACATCAAAAATAACCAAAATTTTGGTCCCCTCTAAGGAACCCCCACATGAGCTCCCTAAGCTGATCCCTCTGTCACCCATCCATAAAATGACCTAGATGTCAATTGCTTTACTTTTAGTTTACGAAAATAGCCCTGGTGAATCTGCAACGCGTGATTATGGACAAGTGGAGTATTGGTATTGAAACCCAAGATGGCGGGCATTATTTTTGAAGTGAAACTTCTTAGACGGCATCCGATTTTTATGGGAGAGTAGACAAGAATGAGAGTTCAAAATTGATCTAACATACTTATATAAATGATTATTACTATATTATTGACTATTATTGAGTTGTGAAAACCCTAGCCTTTATACCCTTCCGCAACATTGTCTAGACGTTTTCGGCTTTTACTACGAGATCAAAGGCGTCGCACTACTGTACTTCTTTATACTGTGGTAATAGACTAGATTCTTGTCACTAGAGCATTTACAGTGGAATCCGTTTATTACGACTTCGCTTTTAAAGACCAGCCCCTTATAGCGACGTAAGAACAGTTGGTTAGGTTTTCTTGTCTGGCATTTACTGACTCTTATAGCGACGTCCGATTAGTACGACCAAATATCACCATCCCTTTGATGTCTTTATAAGCGGACTCCACTGTAGTTGTAACAAAGCGCCGAACATCGCCGCGTGTCGTGCCCATTTTTCGGTTTGTGAAAGGGTGAAAAAATAGAGCGGCTCGATGTTTTGTTACAAGTAACTGATCTAGTCTATACTCACCTTTAGATACCAATTGACGCCTAACACGTGACGCTCAACAACATGTTGGGCAACGTTCACAACAGCGCGCGACGTGTCGCTGAAAGAATTTGTACGCACCATTTTGTTGCACGTTGTCGCTCATCATGTTGCTACATGTTGAAAAATATTGCGCGTCAATTGTTGCCGAGTGAATACGAAGCTCTATCCGCATCATCTGTGGAATCGTGTGCTTCAGCTGCGAACACTGAATCAATGCGAGAAGATGAAAGCATGATACCTAGACGGGTAGGTACAGTGCCCGTCAAATAATGCCCGTCATATAATAGAACAAAGATGGCGTCGACTGCCAAACTTGAAGGGTTTACTAGTAGCCACTGAAGAGTTCCACTATCCACCTCCTAGCTCCATCATCGGACCCTGAACACCAAGTGCAATTTATTGGACTCATCAAAATGAATCATAATAATATGACCCGAACCTCACATAGATCACGCAGTCGACGCCATCTTGGTTCTAGTTATTTGACGGGCACTGTACGTCGTGTCAAATATTATGTTCTGTGACGTCGTGTAGTCCACTACTCTTCAGTCCACGTACTACAACCATTGCAGTACCGTTTACGTACAGTACAGTTTACGGGTGAAGGTAATTAAATAAAAGCCACAATTTCCCAATGAACTTTATTGAGAGCAACATTCAATTGACATGGATACACTTACAAGCTACAGATATGTTTGAGTTGCCACAGTCTACGTAATATCAGTAACACAATGGTTCAATTGATCTGGGAAGTAGCTTTATACTTCTATGGTAGATGGAGAAACAGTTTCTAAATAAAACATCAAACTTTTGCTTGTAGATATTAAGTATCGATCCTTTTGGTGAATAAAAACTATATTTTAGAAAACATTACAATTTATGGCAATAGGCTCGCCACTAGGGAAACCTCTGCTTTCCCCTTCGAGTATTACAGGCGTGAGTATATATATATACAACATGTAACGTAATTAACGCACACCCTCAAACACCCCAATTAGAATATTATGTTACAATCATAATACACTGAAATTTTATTTTTATGTGCTTAAATATTGTTTATTCAAGAAATAAGTATAACTTTTTCATTGCTAACTTCATTTAAAATTCAGTCTTATGCCCTTGACATAAGGCTCAATTTTCGTTATGCCAATTAAAATACTAATTAGTAAAAAACACGTTGATAAAAAAATACACAATAAAAATGGCTAAAGTCGATTCAGTAAACGATTCTGAACAAACTACTTTCAGGGTGTGCGTTAATTATGTATGTCTGTCCACATCACAATTTTTATAGAAGACAAATAATAAGATCGTATATTTAATGTTTGTGCGTGAATTATTAAATATATAAACAATTATCATTGCGTTACTGATATTTTTTACACTGTGGTCTAAGTACGTACAGGTACTGGTGACATCTAGGTATACATTTAACAGTTACATCTAAGTATAATTCGTATAATACTATAAAAGCAGTTTGATATGTTTACATTACAAGTAGGTATGGCAAGGGTAGGTACATTTAGATTATTAATACATTTTATTAAGTACATAATATAGGTAGTTAAATTAAATGCGTCAAAGGTATAATATTACACAATATTTTTTTCTCGATATTTTTCATCTGACCCCATAAATTCTCGAAAAGAGAAATTTCCTCTTTCTTGCTTACTTCTTGTCAAGTTGTCTTATAACTAACAGTGATAATACACACTAGGAACACGGATAAAGGATGATTCACGCTAGACCGTGTTGGGTCCGAGCTGAGTGTCGGCCGTAGCACGGTCACCGAGCCGGTCCCGTGCCTGTAATTACAAAGCCGGGCCTCGACCGAGCAATCACCGTTGCGCCGTGATGCAGTATACTCGTCCGAGCAAAAATAGTGTTGTAACCAGACTACAATCATGTTGAATTTTGTCGATCTGGAATTAGCGGCTATTCGATCACTCTGGACGATGAAGAATCTGATAAATCTTCAACTACAAGGAAACCGAGTTGTTTCCGAGCGTTGTCCGTTGTTCGGCCGTCACTGGTTTGCCGCTCGGTATAGCGTGTGTCCATACAAAATATATGTAATATTAGTTGACCGTGCTACGGCCGACACTCGGCTAGGGCCCGACACGGTCTAGCGTCAGTCATCCTTAATTCTTCACAATTCAACCCACTGTGCAGGTGCGACACGCATGTTAATTTTGAAGCAAACAATCTTCGATCAACAATAGTAGGTACTAGATTTCCGACGAGCGCATCAAAAATGGCCAAAAAAATAATAGGTACCACAAAATATTGTGGTCTTATTTTGCAACATAGTTTTTTCAACCGTATTGCTTAGAAGTTATGCTTTATTTTGCCATAAATACTTTTGTTCTTATTTTAAAAATACGTTTAGTTTTTAATTGAAGTAGTAAATGTATTGCAAACGATAATAAGATTTATGTTGGAGTGTTAAGGTTTATAATCAACTTATATGCAATTGCGGCCACTTGAGCGATGTGTTCTTGTTCCTAATCCTTAATCTAGTGCTATTCTTGATCGAAGCAAACAATGTGTGATCGAAGCGGATACGCGTTGATGGTATGTGAGAAATTGGTTAGGTAATAAACAGCGCTTCTTGCATTGTTTTTGCAATATATGGATATTACTGTCTTCAAACTTTAAAACGGCACATAGGTACAGTCAGCGACATTGTTGGTAAACAAGTAGAAACAAGTTGTTCTTCTTCTTAGCGTGTCTACGGCAAACTAAATTGAATCGCCCCAGAACTTGTCTACGAGTTTAGCGTTATCAATAGCGTCCATTAGTTCCTGTAACCTGCAGGTATCAGAGCACGCAGGGTATGTCAGGTGTCCCATCGTTTGTGGAACAGCACCACGTTAATTATTAATTAGAGACGAATTTATCTCAACTAAATGAATATTCCAAAAAATAATAATATACTTACCTAGTTTCAAATTGTAAAAGAGTCTAGATACAACTCGGAGTATATCTCAAAGCTTTTATTTTATATAAATTCGTTTTCCAATTAATGTCAAAACTCAAATGTTGGGCTACTTTTGTCGCCGACTGTACTTCTAAATGCAGGTAAATACTAGTTTCAAATAAATACCCATATTTTATAATCGTTTACCTATGAGCACTAATAAACAGGTAAAGTGCGGTCGCGGTGCAGAAAGAATTTCGTACAATGACACGTTACTACTTATCTCTGTCGCTCGCGCAGAAATATCTTGCCGTCGCGCTCGCACAGATGCGGTGACCGCCGTCAACACAGATTGCAATTGGTTGTAGGCACAAAGGTCTTTGTATGAAATTCTTCCTGCTCCCCGACTGGACTTTATACGCGTAGCGAAATTTAAGTGTTTTTCTCTCTATAAACTGATTTAATATATGAAATATCTCCCATTTCTAATATGATGTGTTCACACAAGTGCTATGCAAACAATATTTCAAGATTTTCATTACAAATCCTTCTCATTATCCACTTAAAACACTACGTGTACTATGCGTGCCAAATAAGAATAGCACTGTCAAGACGCCATTTTGTTCCGCAATACTCGTGAACTTCATTACCAAAGTGTAAGGTGTGCAAAAAAGTAAATAAAGAAATTATATTCAGTTTAATTATTTTTGTTCACTTTTTTGGTATTTCTTATCAATTTTACGCCAAATTAATTACACAGTAATTATATTATTATTATGGCGACATATTAGGGTGGCCAGTAGTAGCATTTCGTGAAGTTAACTATGTATATTGGTTCATTTCTTTAATTAATACTGTTTTCAAATATTATTAAATTATCCAAAATTATCTATTTATGGAATTCAATAAATAAAATTTTATAAAAATGAATGTAAATAATAATAAAATCTATGAATAAAAAAATATAACATATTTTTTTTCATAGTATTTTTTTGCTGGCAGTACCAATTTGACAGCTATCGTGTGAAGTTGTAGCAAGCGCGATCCTATTCTTATTTGGCACGCATAGTACATGTTGATGCTCATGACTGTACTTTGTTAATATCAACACGGATCCACTGCCATCACGTCAAATTACTGCATCATTTTACAAACAACCACAAACCCACAAGTTTTTAAATCCCTACATTCTACACATCCAACAGTTACCTACTACTTTTACGCCATCTTTGAATTTACGGTTTATATAATATCTTTCTCATTTTAATACCTAGCTTAACCTCAGTTCCTTATTAGGGAAAAGTAGATACAGTATCAGTGATCTCTTCTTCTTTTCGTGTGGTTAGTGACTAACCTGGTGTCAGAGTTTATGCCACCCATAGGTCTCTGACTTGGCTTCATATACCGTCGAGAAATATCTCTCAGGTGTGTCGGTTTCCTCACGATGTTTTCCTTCACCGTTTTTTAAGCAAGTGATAATTATACAATACGCACATGAATCCGAAAAGTCAGAGGTGCGTGCCTTAGGTTCGAACTCGAGACCTATGACTTAACAGTCTGACGGTCACACCATAAGGTTAAGTGATGAATTATACATGCTCATTTGTCAAAACTGTATAAATTATTATTATATAAGGTCCAACCAAAATACCTGTGTCCTATAAGAGCTGTGTTACAATTTTGGTGTACAATAAAGTATATTCTATTCTATTCTATTCTACCTGGACAAACTCTTACACAGTGTTCAGTATGTTTAACTAAATATATCTATGCAAAAAAACGAGATCCAATTGTTTTATTTTTTATAACCAAATTTTTTTCAATTAGAATTTTGAAGTTTTTTTTTAACATTTTTCACTTCGCTGTTTAGGTAAAACACGGCGTGGAATAAGGGTGTGCCCCGGCGCGGCGGCGCGGCGCGGTCGATGCATAAAAAATGAATGAGAGTACATGCAATTTAAAAAGTAATAATTTTTTGGTTAGAAAATACACACTTAGATCTCGTTTTTTTTGCATAGATATGTTTAGTTAAACGTATTGACCACTGTGTAAAAGTTTGTCCAGGTATTTTGGTTCGACCTTATATAATGAGATCGAATCAAGTTCTATCATAATAAGGTACCTACAAAGCTTCGTATGTAATCACTAAGATTATTCTAAGGGTTACATTGATAGGACCACAATAAAAAGTAATTATGTAACTTGTACACTAGATACAACAATAGTAGCTTTGTAAAAGTCATCAGGTTGTAGTTATAAATATAAATTACATAAACTTTAAACGCATCTAGTGCGTTGCATACGGTGGAATCCATTTATTATGACATCACTTATAAAGATCAACCGCTTATAGCGACTTAAGAAAACCCTTTACTTAGGTTAAATACTGACGCTTATAACGACAAATAATGGAATCAGATCGCCGTCCCCGGAGAATATAATGGCATTCGCAAAAACACAACTTTTTCAGAACAAAATTAACACCGATTTTTGACGACTACTTGCTAAGTATTGCTTGTAACTGGCAAGCAGTGCTTGTAACAGTGCCAAGTACTACTTGTAACTGGCAAGCAGTCGTCAAAAATCGGTTTTTATTTTGTGCTGAAAATGTTGTGTTTTTGCGAATGCCATTACATTCTCCGGGGATGGCGAGATGTCACTTTGCAGAAATCCATGACATACAAATATACAATAACAATATTGTTAATAATTCCTCGATACAGTTGATCAAGCCTGTTGACTCGTCGACCGCTTGGTTCGCGTCCAAGCGGTCGACGAGTCAACATCTCCTAAGGCTGCCCCGTGGAGGGGCGAAACACGTGTCGTATCGGTTTGATTTGTTTGTGTTACTATGATCCACCGTGCTCACCCGCCGCAGCCGCTGAGCCGGTCGTCTTTTCTGACTCCGCAGTCACACCGTTAATTCAGCCCTCATCAAGCTGTCGCCCTCCCAGTCCTCTCGCAAACAACGCCCTAAGTCGAGTTCCGAGTCCCATTAGGGGTCGCCCATAGTGCTGTTGTTGCTAGCTAGAGTAGCTAGTCATAATGTTAGTAGTAGTAATAGTAGTTAGCTTGGATTAAGTATTTTACTCTCGACCCCATTGGTTGGAGACCCTTCAGGTCTCGCCAATAACTGCCCGGTTACGTAGAAACGGTCCGCAAGACCATCTACAAGCAGTCGAATAGAAAAAAAGGATTTGTTTGTGTGTTTAATATTATTAATCGCACCTTTTGCATTTGCATATTATATTTGCGGGCGGGAGGGAGGTGCTGCATACTGCATTCAGGCTTGATCAACTGTTTGGCGGAATGAACACTAAATATTGTTATTGTATTCTTATAACGACGTCCATTTAGTACGGCCAAATATCGCCATCCTTTTGTTGTCGTTATAAGCGAACTCCACTGTATTTGCTATGATTGGTTAGTATAATATAGGTAGTTAACTGTTATATTAATATAACATACCTATTAGTATAATGTATATCGGGTGTAAAGATACCCTTAACGAAGCCGAGAGCCACGTATTCTTCCCATCATTTCGATGATTTTTTGGTAATGGGCCATACCTGGGAACCGACTCGTTATGGAGATATTGAAGGTCAAAGTCTCCATATTTTTGAACGTTTTTCACGAAAACTAAGTTTAAATGTTATTACTAAACATTCTTCTATACAATCATTATCAACATTTTTTAAATGTAGGCCCAGTCTGTTGCGTGCGCGTTTACATTGCGCGTTACAATTAACTGTTTTTTATCACAAAACACAAAAGTCGTTTCCCAGCAATTATTTTTGCTGTATGTTACTTAGTTTTATACACAGTATGCGTAGACTTCGGCTTAGTTAAAGCTATTTTTACACCGAGTATGTTTTATATGTATAATTGTGATGGTAAATAATTCTTCTCCTCGACGTCACCTCCGTCGGCCTTCTTTGAAAATGTTTCTTATCACGATTCTGGTCGAAATAACTAAGTTTTCTCTACTTCTACAAGATTAATCTTGATAATATAAGTTACTTAATACATAATATACTACATAAACTCTATCGTCCATCCATCGAACACGAATAGCTAACATTTAATAAATTATAATATAAATAACAATTTAATTTATAATTTTGAAACTTCGAGCAAATAATATTTTTTAGATTATAAGCACAAATAATGATTATAAAATTGTTTAACAAAGTATATTTATTGATGCAAATAACTTTACTAATTATATCGCGTTCTTAAGTACCTACGTGCATCATCTTAACGTGTAATAAAACATACGTGCACGAGTACAACGTACATACAGACATTGCAATATATATTCGATGATTTTAGCTTTTCAACAGCAAATCGACCCCGAAATGTCAATATAATTAATAACTAACATTTTGGCGATTTTCGGTTCATGGCGCTGTCGTACCTACTTAAAACAGGGTTACCCACATTAGCACGAACGCTTTTTTAGCGTGCGTTAAAGAGAGTACATAAACACTTTTTAACAAAAATAAAACTGACTTCTAATGGTCTATCTCCGAAGTTCTTCATCAAATCTTCACCAAATTCAAATGGGACCACTTCGAAAGAATACTCTTTCAAACAAAAAAATAATCATTAAAATCGGTTCACAATTAGCAAAGATATCGCGGAACAAACAAAGAAAAACAAAAACAAAACGTACAGTTGAATTGAGAACATCCTCCTTTTTGGAAGTCGGTTAAAAAGATAAGCTGCATTAAAAATGCGCACACATATACGGTAGGTATAAATCACATATATATATACATATAAATCACGTGAACACATATACGGCTTGCTATTTGTTGTATTAGAACGCTTTTTTAAGCGTTATTGCGAATCAGGGCTTATACTCATATATATATATATGTTGTTTTCCTATCAACGCTAAATTTAGGTAAATAATCAAGTGTACTCAAGTTAGTCATCAAGCTACTATAAATAATTATGAAATAAACGTATTTTTCGCCTCCTAAAAATTGTATTTTTGTAGTTATCATATATTGACACTTTATAGTCAAAATTAAATAAACATTTTCATTACCTTTTACTAAAATAACGCTTAAGCTAATTGCGTGATTGTTTATATGTCAAAACGTAAGTAAATACAGTAACTACTGTTCATAGTGTTACATTCATCTCTAGTTGTGCTTTGCGGCGCGCCTTATAAACTTAGTTTAATTAATAACTAACATTCAGTGGGTAGTTTTTTTTACTATCCTCATTATAACATACCTAAAATCCATAAATAAAGCTAGAATATACAAGGTTAGTCAGAAAGTGGATACCAAGCCGAAAGGGTGTTAAAGTACCCATAATAATGGATAACTTTTGTTTTACAGCTTTCCCCAAAAGTCATTAGTTTAAGAGAAATTGCTGTACAAAGATTTCATAATAATATGCTAAATTCTATCTATCCTCAGCTATGATCAGTTGTGTTTACATTTTAGGTTATTTTTGGGGTCACGGATTAGAAGCTCTATTTTTTAAATTCGTAACTAAAGAATAAAGAATTTTTAAAAAAACTAAAATAAAAATAATATGGCATGGCTTTTATTTATCGATTTTGAAATTTTAACCCATTCTTTAGAACAATCATCAGTGATACATTAAGTGGCCCGCGGCTTAGTACCCCCTTTCCGACTAACCTTGTATATTAAAAGTACCTTGGTTATGTAGTTTTTTTTGGTAATGATTAGGTATTAAGTACCTAAGTAAATAGGACACAAGGCTCCTACCATCACATTTTTTATATTTCCTCTTTTTAAATTTTTGATACAAGAAAATTGTCTATAATAAATATTTTACAAAATCGATTGAATACTGACAAATTGACTCTTGAAGTCCTTATGTATAATAATTGATATGTGTAATTAATAATTAATTATATACTAGACTTAAATCTAAACTTTGATATGTTTTTGATATTCATGGTCATGTCCAACATGATAGTTGACATTGACGATATGTATACGATTTTTCTCACTTATATAATATTATATAATTATCTTATACTTATATAAAACAGAGTAAAACTCGTAAAAACCTAGTATAAATTATAAAAATATACTTTGATAAAAACGCAACATTAAAACTCGCTACCTTAGGAATTTAAGCATGAAAGGGCAATAATTACAAAAGAAAATCTATAAAATAAATGTTAAAGTTAAATATAAAACATAAAACATTTTGCTACACATTTAATTATATTACAAATCTAAATATTATGTTATCACCACAGCATTGACATTTTAATTTCTTAAAATAAATCAATTGTTCCCAACTCGTAACGTAAACGACAATTTTCTTTTTATTATTTAATAATAAAAAAATATAAAAAATTTCGCCAATAATATTTATTTAACACATTTTTCCTGTATAACTAAATTATAATATAATTTATAAATCTCAAATGTGTACCTAATAATTAATATGATAACGAAATAAAAAGCCCGATATTCGGCTTAAACTTTTAAGTTTTTTTTTTCAAAATTATTGTAATACCAACAATTGCTTCTTTTACCCGAGCTGCTGCTCTATTATCGAAGCCGCTTTGGTGTCGAGCTATCAACAATTCATAGCATATAATTATATTCAACTCATGCTTTACCTAATTATTTCTTACTAATACCAAAGCTTGTCTGCTCAATATTTTATGTTATCTTTCCTAAGGCTGACCGCAGATGGGAGACTAATGGCCAAATACTCAAATACTACCGTTAAGTCTCGTGCTGTCCTTGTCACTTTAAAGCAAAGTAATAGTGACAGCACGAGATCTAACGGCAACATAAAATTGAGTAGCGTTTGAGTATTTGGACATAAGTTGCTCCAGGTAAAGTCGGTTGTTATTTGTTTTTAGTTGCAGCGACCGTTAGGTGTAAGCAGCCACCATCTTGATAGCTCAACCGACTGTTCTGTGACTTAAGACTGTGTCTCCAGCTACTAAGTCCCGTATCAATAAACATCTCCCATTTGAGAGATCTTCCAACAGCAGCTCTCATAGAGTAAAGTTCCATACATTTGACAACTTTTTCTAACAACTCTCATTTATAAACTACACTAATTTAAACTACACTCAAATGAGAGCTGTTTATTAATATGGACAGCGCCGGCCCCGGGGGTAGAGCGAGACGAGCAGTTGTTCTAGGCACCAGGTGGAAAGAGGCGTCAAAAGTTGATTTTTGAAAAAGTTGGTATTTTTACTTTTCCTGTTATCTTTACATAGTATAAAACAAAGTCTCTCCCGCTGTCTGTACGCTTATATCTTTTAAACTACGCAACGGATTTTAATGCAGTTTTCAGCAATAGATAGAGTGATTCAAGAGGAAGGTTTATATGCCCCAAATTAGGATCTAAATTGCACCCGTGCGAAGCCGGGGCGGGTTGCTAGTTAAATATAAACTGAAATACAATTTATATGATGTGAATGCGTTGACCAAAGGGCGTCGAAACACAATCTCTCTACCTTGATCAAGCCGGCGCAGAATTCCTGGTCTAAGGCGATTCTGTGCATATTCTTACATTGTTTGCTAGGGCGCTAAAATGTTAAGAACACATGTTTATTTCTTGTAATTTTCTTTTATCGAATTCAAACTTATCCCTTGCAAGGTTAATCAGTATGTCAGCGGTACATCAAGAGGTTTGAAGGAATTACATGATTTTGTTTACACGCGTAGTACAACACACATTAAGCGCATTCACGCGCATTGTTGTGGCTCCGTCACCACGCACCCCGCAGCGTCGGGTCAGTGTGTGTTTCGCCTAAGAGTCCCGGACTGACCCGTGTACGGTCAGCCTAAACTTCCAAGAGTGCCAAGAATAATTAAATGAGCTAGTAACCATTTTAGAGTATATAGCTGGCCTACTTTTAAATTTATCTAAAACTAGCGGCCCGTCCTGCTTCGCACGGGTGGACATTTTTCCCGTTTTTGCAACATTTTTCAATTATGCTCCGCTCCTATTGGTCGTAGCGTGATGTTATATAGCCTATAACCTTCCTCAACAAATGGACTATCCAACACATTTTTTTTTTCAATTCCAACCATTCGTTCCTGAGATTAGCGCGTTCAAACAAACAAACTCTTCAGCTTTATAATACTAGTATAGATTAAACCGGCTGGGAACAATCAAATACATAATATTTAACAAGTATAATTATAATTGTACCTATATTAATATCTTAAACATGAACTACTACAACTAGAACATCAATACATTTAATTCTAATTGCATATTAGGTACTATAAATGTTATATAACCGTGCTTTATAAGTATATAACTTATTTTCTTACATAGTTTTAGCATCTTTTGGCTAACATGATAATACTTCTGCTTCAAATCGAATGACATTCAAATAAGCGCTTGAATGAAGTTTTTCAAATGATTTTTATAATTTCGAAGATTTATTTAAGTAGCACTGATTTTTCCAAAAGCTCTGAGTTATACCCGGACCGTTATCGTGATGATCATTTATAATGAGTCAAAGATTTTTATTATAATAATTATTCCAATTTATACAGTATATTAATTGACGTAAGGCGTTCCCATTAACCCGGAATAGTATAGCGTCCATACATGCTAAAAATATTACCATTGAATAACAAATTGTGTTAATTTTATTAAATAATAAAATACTCACAAAAAATAATAAAATTGTTACGTAAAAGAAACACTATACACGCGCACTTGTGTTTCAACGTTGAAGTACGGCAATGTCGCAATTAATTAATTTATTTTAAGTAATTAATTTTCTTATACTTATTTTTCTATACTGTTTTTTTTATTTTAATCGATTAATGATATAGATTAACGAGTTTAAGGGAACGCCCTCTGTTATTTTATATACTGTATAATATCATTGAACCATTCGGTCGGTTTGTTACTACCAATTTACAATTACTTTTGCACTCATGTTTTTTGATATGCGAGCCATCAATTTCTTTAATAACAGCCAATAATTACGTGTCACACATTCCTTAACATTCAAAACTACAGCTATCCATATATATTTCCGTATATCAAATACATAATATTTATATATAATAATTGAAGTATAATTTGGACATTGATGTGATCCGATATTTTTATCAATAGGTTTTATGATAAAGAGATAAAGACAATAACAAGTCATAAATAATTCTCTTAATTTTTCAACTGAAAACACACTACGATTGATTAGCAGCATCTTTTATATATAGAGATGACTAGAATTAATATAATATATAATTGCACAAAAATGAAAATCTACGAGTAAGTTGTAGAATCGTAGACGTAGATGCTGCGTAGTTACGGTGCTACGGCTACGTAGGCTGCTACGGTTACTCATAGCAGATGATCAAATTTATTTTGCACTTCTGACCTCAGACAGAGAGCGTGGCTGGGTGCCACCACATCAAGCTTCGTGTGGCAGTCTCTGTGTGGCGTCTTCCATTCATTGTCATAGTAATTCGCACGCCAAGAGCACGCGATCAACACGCGACGCGAATATCCCACCCAGTCACGCTTTCTGTCTGACCAGCCTAAAATTTTAGTTTGCAACAATAGACTCGATAAAAAAAATCCTATGTCATCTTTCAACGACTCGGCTTCGTAAAGAATTATAAAAATACGTTCGTCATAACCTGTTGAAGTTTATTTCCAATCGTCATGTGATAAATCCCTTAATTACTTCTCATAAATTGTTAAATAATTGGCTAAAACAAACGTAGTGTGATCTCATTACATTCAGCCTAATCATTTTATTCTACAAGTTAAAATATATAAGTAATAGAGATAGATCAACAACAAATGTATATAAATATAAAATGTAAAAGCTCCAAATATTCAACTTATATAACTATGTAAATTCATTGGCTAACATGATATGTAAGATAAACCACAGGATAGTTATAAATATTTATGTATATTATCTATATATATAAAAATGAATCCCTATTTCCCTTGGTCACGCTATAACTTGAGAACGACTTTACCGATTGAGGTTGTATTTACACAATATATTTATTTTGTTGAGACGATGATTCGTAGCTATGTTGGGATCCGATAGGTAGGTGGCGCTGTAGTCAAAATATTTACTCGGGCACAGCCGCGAGGAACAGCTAGTTATTTATATATTTATGCTGGCGGTATTAGCACAAGCTTTGTGAAACACACGTCAGAGATACATTACAACGTGTTACATAATTCCCCATGAAAAATGTAAATAATCAAGTAGTCTTTTATGGTTGTTGTCATTTACCTCTCAGAGGAAATTAGGTAAGAATGCAAATAACTTTCTGGGTAGTCTACTCTTTAGTTTTATGTTTTCAGGGTTGCGTTTCAATAATGATTATTATAGGTTGTATCCAAATTCTTTTATTTTTTGCGTCATACTACGGTTTTCAAATATTGCCAATAGACTCTTTACAAGGGACCTTTTAACCTTTCGGCTTTAGGAGTATTTTTGTAACACGTTGTTTATCTTAAAATATCATATTTTTTTAATATTTTGTTAGCTAGTATTGTTGTTTTCATTATGATATCTAGCTTCCATCCTTATTATTGAATTAATTTTCTATCGGGCTGCTTTAAAAGAGCTTCCACTAGTGATGCTTCTGACGTACATCCGGGTACCCTGGGTAGTCAGGTCCACTACCAACCTTGCTGGCTAGCAAATCTTTTCACCACGACATCAAATATTCTTGTTAGTAAGTGCCGACAAGAGAGAGGGACTGTTTTAAGATTTCTTTCGTGTTTTAATTTGACTTCATTTTAATAGATATTATCATGAAACTTGGCGACATTACATACATACTTGTACAGTTTTTTTTACTATACTGAATACTAGATAAATCTATATCAATATATTTATATTGAATTAGTGTTGATATGTTTACAATTTAAGAACATCCCTTAAGATTAAAGCATATTTAATTAAAAACTAAAATATAATATAATAAAATATTGACTAGAACAGCATAATTTCCATCATGTTTCCTAATAAAGAGAATATATTTAATTTAGCAACAATAAAATAAACTATAGAACGGTGAACGAACTACCTATAAAGGCATAAGACTTTTGAACGGCAACAATGTAATAAACTATAGCAGTTATTAAAACTATTAATAATATAATATATAATAATACGAGTACATTTTATAGATGCCTATTCTTGACAAGATCGTTAAATATCATTTGATATGACTAGACGTTATGATAAGCGAATTAGTCGAATATAACTACAATTAATCGATTACTTAATTGTGGCGTATTTAAAATCTTAAGTTTTAAAGGACAGATACAGATATGTATACGATAATTTATTCGAATAATAAATAATAGTTAATATTTTTTTTCTATCGATTATCGATATAATTTTGATATAAATTTTCTTAAAATCTTTTCATCCTAATTGTTAATTTCACATTCTAACAAGTCCTTCCATGATATGTTCAAGTTTTCTTACCTAACGTGCATACTATGTAATGCTATATATTTAATAAATGTTTAAAATTTAAGTATACCTATAAGTAGTTTATAATAGCGATAAATCAACAACAGAGATATATTATTTGAGTATTTTGTGTAAATATTTACAAAAACAGATCGAATCTGCCAAATAAATTGATTTTCATTTAAAATTGTGCCTATAAGACAGATTTTTTTATATATATCTTACACTGACTATAATATTTGCATTTTAAACTATTCAGTTAAATCCCAGCCTAACTTTTTTTTGCCAAATATGAACATTATTAAGTTTTTTGAAGGCAAAGGGGGGGTTTTTTATAATACTTATTTTGTTTTACATTCTTTTTAATTTTGGGGAATGCCTTCCGCTCCATCTTTCTAGCACATTACTTTCTTTCTACGACCCTAAATTATCAAACCTACAAACAGTGCCCTTTCACCAAAAAACAACGAAGCTGTGCTGATGCCAAATCTATTCTTGGAAACAAAGTTTCCCTACCAAGGAACACCTTACCAGAACCTCTTCAATTCTCAACCTTACGAGCTTGGAACATCAGTTTCATAGAATCCAGAGCTTCCTCCAGGGACTGCCTGAAGGCCTCAGTGTTGGTGACGCTGGAGGAAGTGAATGAGGATATGCAGAAGATGACGGTGTCTTTCTTGGGGTTGTAGCTGCAGCCGTACCCGTCAGGGCAGACCGCTCCGTAGCCCATGAATGTACCATCGGTTGTGGTGGCCACCTGGGACATGCAAGTAAGTATTAGAAGGTACCCATAAAGGCCAGCATGATATATTCTCATTGCAGCCTTCACGAGTATATATCTTCCTAGCCTTTCCCCAACTATGCTGGGGTCAGCTTTCAATCTAACGAGATACGGCTGAATACCAGTACGTTACACGGAGCGACTGCCATCAGACCTGCGCAACCCAGTTACTAGGCAATGCCGATACTCTTAGGTTAGACCGGTTGTCAGACTTTCGGGCTTCTGACTATCCGTAACGACTGTCATAGGTATTCGTATGACATTCGGGACCGACTGTTTAACGTGCTCTCCGAGGCAGGGAGGGGTCTTAATGTGTAACGAACGGTCACCCATCCACGGACTGACCGCGGCAAGCGCAGCTTAACCTCGCATATCGTATGATCCGCGCGGTTGGTAATGAGCCACGAGCCCCTTCCACGAGTGACGATATTTAAATACATCCGGCGCGCCCTGTGCAGTCAGCTCCACTACAAACCTTGCTGACTGGCTCATTTCACGACGGCATGAGCTATTCTCATATAGCTCGTCCCGACATGAGAGAAGAAGAATGTCATTAGTTTTCAATTCCATATCGTCGCTGCGCTTGCAAAATCCGCTATGTAAAAAAAACCCAACTTTACAGGAGGAGCAAAAATCTGTATTTTTCCCAAACCAATAACAACATTTTAAAACTTAGTCTGCAGAAAATTAGACTGTATGTCGGGACATTAATAAATATTTCTTTTTTGCTTTTTTCTACAATATAACGTAGCGTAGCTAAGCTAAGCTTGAGGCCTTTATAGCGTGGCCAGCAACGCAGTCATTGCGGACCAAGGCTTGTATAGTGCTTTACTCAAAAATGTTTGTAATTTAAATAAAATCAGCTGAGTACCTATAGTAGGTAAGGATAAAAAAATTAAAAAATTGCTGCACCTATACTGCCGAATTCTGAATAAAATCTTTTTGCACCTGACTATTTTTGAAACAAAAGATGACATAATGGATTTTCAAAGGAAATTGCTGGTGGCTAAAACTCACCAACAATGAAATTCCATACAACTTTACTGGCACCTATAAAATAGCGTGGAAAGGTCGACTTTTCTCAAAGAAGGTTGTCAAAATAATGACCACATTACAAGCATTTTTGAGTAAAATAATAAACCCGCTGTGTCATATTGAAGCGCAATTCTAAGAGGCGCGCATTGAAATAAAAATACGTTAAATGTCTCTCTGCACACATAGAGGATTTTTCAAGCCGTTTTTGGCCAAAATTACATAGCTGATTTTGTTATCTCCTTTACCAATTAAATTATTAGAAAACGGATTTCACAGACGCACATGGCTTGAGAAGTATTATAAAATAGCATGAAATACCGATTTTCAGAAAAAAAATACTTAGCGGATTTTGCAAGCGCAGCGACGATACTCTTGCTAATCTGTTATCACAAATACCCACCTGACTGGTGCTAAGTTTGAACTCAATCATCTGCTTGTACGTAGTATCACAGAACACCGGGGGCAGCTCCCCCAGGGTCTCGCGCGCCGCCTCCCGGAGCCCCAACAGATGATTGTCGATGCCTTTGCCCAAGATGTTGGCTTCCATGATGGATGTCTGCTTACGAGCTGCCTCTTCGAATAGCTCTAGTTTCTTTTGCTCCTAGTAATAAACGAAAAACATTGTTTTCTTACTCCCTTAATGTTATTTATTTATTTACTTGTTACTTTATTGTATAGTCCGGCCATTTTAATTTTGTATAAAAGGTAAACAAAACTGTCTTGTTGGTCTACTGGTAACAAGCGCAACTGCTAAGCGTGAGGTCCTGGGTTCGATCCCCAGGTCCTCAGTAGCAGCCCGGAGTACGGATTTGTGCCCGGTTGAGGGCAATAGGCTCGCCCCCTTTTACATGGGACTTAAACATAACGGCGAAATGAGGGTGTTAATAGTAAGTAGATATATATACACCTCTGCCCAACGAATGTTACGCAAACACAAAAATAATTTGAACAATACATTTTTTAATAATGTGTATTTTTAATGGATTTTTAAAGTAAAATTTTGTATTTCATGATCAGAGGTTTGTTTACCTTTTATACAAAAATCTGAATGGATGGACTATAACATCAAATATCATATTATGGAGACATAATATTTAAAACACAAGTCCTTATAACATAATTGTGTCACTTATAGTCTTCTGCTTGAAAATGTTTTCGTATTCTTTTGCACTTTACATTTCTCCCAGATAAGACTCACTACCAAACAAAGCTACGCTCACCCCATACAAATTGAAAGACACCTTCTTCTGGCCATCATCTCCATCATTGAGGGGCGGAGTCTCCGCGGTGCACATGGCGGCGGCCCAGGCGAGCGCGGCGCCGTGGGCCGACCTGATGTTGTCCACGCGACCGTTGCGGAAGCGGCGCAGGGAGGCGGACTCGTACGTGGTCACCAGGTAGCCGTACATTCTGAATAGGATAGGATATTTCAATACAGGTGTAAGAAACAAAAACTATTGTAAATTATTTCCATTCTAATAAGCTTCCTGGTTGAATCCTTCTAAATTGTTCTAGACATGTCTGCTGTGGTATTTCTTTTTTGAATTAATTGCTTATAGATGGTCTTGCGGATGGTTTCTACGTAACCGGGCAGTTATTGGCGAGACCTGAAGGGTCTCCAACCAGGGAATGAGTAAAATACTTAACCTAAGCTAACTACTATTATACTACTACTAATATCATGACTAGCTAACAACAACAGCACTAAGGGCCCTAATGGGACTCGGATCTCAGGCTGGGAAGGAGTCAGCTTGATGAGGGCTGAATTAACGGTGTGACTGCGGAGTCAGAAAAGACGACCGGCTCAGCGGCTGCGGCGGGTGAGCACGCTGGATCATGGAAGCTCTGGTATTAAAAACGACAGAGTTTTTATCCCTACAAGACTTTGTCTATTTTATGTGTAAATCGACTACAGACTGCTGCTTATTTTTACAGAAAAGAATTTAACACTTTCTATGAAAGTTCACTGCTGTATGAAATATGCATAATCTATGCATCTAATATCAAATATGGGCTTCTTCTCAGAACAAGAGGGGTTTACGCCCTTAGTCCACCACGGCCTGGTGCGAGTTGCCGGACTACACACACCATCCAGAACTATATGGAGCCCTCTCAGGTGTGCAGGTTTCCTCACGACGTTCTCCTTCATAGATAACGCAAGTTGTGATCAGCACATGAATTTTAAAAGTGCGGGGCGGGTTCGCACTCTGATCCTTCTGCGTGGAAGACATGCATTCAACCTCAAGGCTATTACTGTAAAAAATGTGTAGCAAATCACATAATTTACTGTTCCCGGTCATGTGGAAGAGATTACTTACTTGTAGTAAGCATACTGCATGGCCAGCTGGATGTAGACATCAGGGCTGGTGCGGCAAGACTTCATGAACTCGCGGCCGTACCCACGGTAGGTGTACACTCTGTGGTCCAGATCTGAGATGGCACTGTAGTTGAAATAAAAGCACAGCGCTAGAGGATGGAATTTGACCAAATCAGCATTTGTAAGTATCAAGATAATCAAATCTTGGTAAGTAAAGAGCTTAAAGTTTTATGGCCGATTCCTATAATTTACGAAGCGTTATTGGTAAAAATTGAGACTTGTATAACATAACATCACGCCGGTATTCCCCAAAGGGTTGGGCAGAGGTGTATAGTAACACCCACATTTCGCCGTTATGTTTAAGTGCCATGTAGGTAATAGGGGCGAACCTTCTAAAAGACTTGTATCATTACCAATAATGAAGCAAAGACCTCATAGTTTTGCATAGTAGGCCTTCCCATATGGAAGTAGTAATATTAGCTTATAAGTATAATTATTTGCCCAGTTTGACTATAAAAATGCTACCATTGGTAAGTAAAACAATTCGTTTTTGTTTATAGGAACCGGTCATTAGTAAAGGTTAATCACACTACTATTGAGGTTATACTAAGTTTTTAGTTTTTTGTACGTTTATGTAACCTTATTCTGTTTTTCCACGAGTTTACTCGACTCGACAAAATGGTGATGTCAACCTCGAGTGTCATATATTTCTAAAAACCGTTTACTACGATAATAGTAGTTTCGTAGCCCCTAGAAGGACATACATCGATGTTATTGATGATGAACTTCACAAAGGACAGGTGCGTAGTACTCTCAACCGGCGTGCGTGTATGACAAGATGTATGAATGTGGATGAAGCGAAAGGGGTATGTAAGGATCGTAGCATATGGCGTTCTGTAGTTTCTGCCTACCCCCATGGGAAAAGGGCGTGAGTTTATGTATCTATGTATATCTGTAGTTATGTCGTGTCGTTTCGTGAGTAAACTATTGTTGAAAATCTCGTTTGACAACCGGGTACAGCTTACTAGATAGTGTTATAAAAATTGTTACGCATTCGACACAAACTCCTCACCGATCAAGATCCCTGGCAGCCGTTTCTATAGTCCTCTGCACGTCTGTAGTGACGTTCCACTTCATAGCTTGCGGGGCAGGCAGGAGAGCGGGTGGTGGCGCTGGCCGGTCAGCCACCTCTGCTCTGGCCAGAGCTCGTTCTGCCAGACGCACTACTGCCACTCCTTCGGCTGCACTGTGCTCGTAGCACATGCCTACCATGCCGTCCGAAGAGATGATCAGCTGGAAGAAAATATGGTATATCAAATTTCAAGAGCATCCTGGGCAGTCAGCCTCGCTCTCAAGCTCGCTGAATGGCTAATCTTCAAAAGACGAGCGGGTGATATATGACCGTCATTGCGGGTAGTCAGAAACCCGAACGTCTGAGAACCGGTCTAACCTTAGGATGTCGGTATTACCTAGTAACTAGGTTGTGGGGCCTGATGGCAGTCGCTCCTTCTTAAATACTGGTATTCAGCCGCATCTCATTAGACTGGAAGCTGACCTCAACATAATTAGGAAAAGGCTAGGAGGATATACAATGCCTTGCCAAAAGCTATTACTCAACTACCCTTTAAACATTTTTGTGCTGAAATAAGAAAGTAGTTGTTGTATGAAGGTTTTTATTCTCTTAGCGAGTTCTTTCATAAAAAATCATGTAAATTTTATACATATGACCTTGCATCAAGGTATAGACACTGATCTACAGTTATTGATGTTTAATATGATTTGTATTGTGTCCATTATTAGTTGAATTGTTCCGGTTAATGGTTTTGTATTATTAGAAACTTACCGAACTAAATGTTTTAATAACATCCTTTCATGTACCATGTTTCTGGCAAATAAGGACATTCTATTCTATTCTTGATCTGTATAACAATAGGTAATAAGTTCTGTTATAACAATAGGTACTATCATTATTATCCCCTTCAAGATAGCTCACCTGAACAGTTTTATCGAACCATCGATTGGCCGAGTGATAGCGAGTGCCAGCCCCATGCATAGCTCGCAGCATGGCGTTGGTGTCAGCATCAGTATCGGCCCTGTCTCCTCCCCCCTCATCCAAGCACAGGATGCACAGCGCCCGGGAGATCAGCTCCAAATTCATACGGTTCATTTCATCTGGGAATTTATTTAATTGACCTTAGGTTCTCGCTTTTTATATTAAATACGCATATAAATAGCGCACTGCTGCACATAGAGATAAATTGTTTTTTTCAGCACTCCCAGGTTTGAACTTGTCTAATATGTATGTACTTTCTAGTAAGTCTCTTTTGATACCTCATTTTCTTGATGTGGTTAGTTACTAACCTGGTGTCAGAGTTTATGCCGGTCATGGGCCTCTGACTTGGCTTCACATGCCGTCGAGAAATATCTCTCAGGCATGCCGGTTTCCTCACGATGTTTCACCTTCACCGTTTTTAAGCAAGTGATAATTATACAATACGCACATTAATCCGAAAAGTCAGAGGTGTTTGCCTCGAGACCTATGACTTGGCAGTCCAACGGTCACACCACAAGGTTATCACTGCTGTTATCACCTCATGATCGATCTTTAAAGTGGATCTCGTGTGTACTGATCATCAATGTGATAAAAATGGAACGACGATGGAAGTTACATTCTCAGTCGCAACTGACTATAGTAAGAAGGAAGTCCAGCCAAGTTCCAAGACTAGACTGGACGTCTTAGTCCAGATTATCTGCTACACCTGATGACTTACCTTTTATAAGCTGTTCTCTTGCCCTTGCCCACTGGTCTCTGTTCATGGAGGTGAGAAGACCGACCCTGGGCGCTGGAGGTGCCCCGGCAGCGTCGACCAAGGCGTGCAGCAGCTGAGCTTGGATCTCACCAGGAGTCAGTCTTCCACGGTCTGTTGCCTTCACTGGGATGGGGTAGAACTGAGAAAGAAGGTTATGAGTTAGATTATGGAATTATATATTTACTTTTTGGAAGAAATATCAGAAGATACCCTTTTTCTGCAAATAATTATCATGTAAGCGTCTATTATACTATACACGGTGTAAACAAAATCATGTAATTCCTTCAAACCTCGTGATGTACTGCTGACATAGATTAACCCTGACCGGAATACAATTGGTTTCAATAAAAAATAATTACAAGAAGTAAACATGTGTTCTTAACGTGAGACATTTTAGCGCTCCGAGTTAAATGACCGCGCGGCGAGCGATAGCCGCCCAATTCGCTCGGCGCGCTAAAATGCCTCACGTTAAGAACACATGTTTAATTCTTGTATTTTTTTTATTGAATCTAATAGTATTCCGTGCAGGATAAATCTATGTCGGCAGTACATCACGAGGTTTGAAGGAATTACATGATTTCTTTAACACTCTGTATACCTACATACGTAGTTTTTGCTTGTTATTATTTTTCTTAGTCGCATGTTACCTTAGTCTCACCTGATGGTAAGCACAGACAGGGTTTAAGATGGAGCACACGAATCCAAGTAACAGAGATATAGAGAGATTACCCTTTACCCCTTTAGCTCTCACAGACATGCGATGAGGGTGGTAGCTAGCCAGGCGAACCGTATATCTAGGTAGAACCTACCACCAAGCGTGCTGGGTTTTGTTGAATCTTACAACACGCGTCTATTCCCAGCGTGCGGAGAGGAAGATTAACAGAAGAGACAGATTAACACGAGATAAAAGGATTTTTTTAAGAGGAAATGCATCCTTATCTATTTAAAAGTTTCAATAGTTCAATTTCTATACTATGGCGCTGATATCACACGTAATCGTCAATTGATGGGAACGTTCTGAAGCCGATAAAGTTTCATGACGGATCGTGGGAGAAACAATAGCATAGCAACAACAAACATTGCATGTATTACTATAACGGCACACTTCAAATGTGGCACTGAACAATTGTATCAGCACCCGGGGAGTATATTGTGTACGAGCTATAGAAAGAGATATTTGCTAACTTCGGCTTTATAGAGCGTCATCTCTGTCGCACGAAGTGACAAAACGTCACATAGGTATGAGTGACAGAGACGACGAACTTCGGCTCTACGAAGCCGAAGTTAGTCGATATCTCTTTCTAAAGCTCGGTGTGTAATATTTACTGCCGGGTTCTGTACATATATCGTGCAGTGGTGGACCGAATAAGGGTTTCACCTAATACGAATATTCGGTTAAAAGTTTACCGAACCGAACATTCGGCCGAATATTCGGCAGGATTACGCGCGCTTTATCGTGCATTCCGAAAATTCAAGTCTGTACTTGTCGAAAGCATTGAATATAAATATAATATAATAATAACGGCGAAATAAGGTCGTTACTATGCACCTCTGCCCAACCCTTCGGGGAATACAAGCGTGATGTTATGTTAAATGTGGTAGTCCGAAACCATGAATTATTGATTTCATCGTCTGTTATATTAACTCACTGAAAAGTTATCACAAAATATTTTAAATGGGGGAGCAATGTAGTTATTATAGTAACATTTTAGACTTCTTTAAGTTCCATTATATATTCTCTTAGTAACCTAGACTGCATCCAACAACTTCGCCAACATCCCGAACACAACGTAAAATAACTTATTCATACTTGGGGACAGTTCCCTAACTTAGTTCCGTGCTTAAGTGATAAAGTGCACCGCAGCGGTTCTAAGTGCTAACTAAGTTACATCCCTGTCTACTAAATAATGGAGTTATTCTTGTTACGTCATTGGATATACCGAACAAGTCTTGACAAAATTTAATTTTTGTATAGAAATGTAACTGTGGGGGATTGCTTGTGTGGAGGAACGAGGTACGCTGTTCCTCCAACGGAAATGGAGGAACCTCCAACCAGGCGGGTTTTGTGCCTGGCGGGCCACTGCCCAACAGTAGATGTTGGGAACTTGTATATACCTAATACTATCTGCGTGTCAAATCTTGATATCGCGATGCAGGATTTGTGACTTCATTTTGACAGCTGTCATTGTTGTCGCTGTAGTCTGCTAGACAATCGTCGTACTGCGTAGTTCTTATGTGGCGTGATAGATGCCGCCACATTGTAAGTTTCTGAATATGAAACACGTTTCTTTTTTGTTGTATAGGTTGTAGAATACAGATATTATATTCGGCTGCATCTGCCCCTTTCTTCTTCTCTCATATCAGCGCAAGCTGGACGAGAATAGCTCGTATCGTGGTTAAAAGAGTAGCCAGTCAGCAAGGTTGGTAGCGAGATTGACTGCCCAGAGTGCACCGGACGTTCTTAAGTTTTACCAGCCGTGGATGCTCTTTTAAATCTAGTCCCTGATCAATTTGTCAGCATTTTTAGCATTTTAACTGCCTCGTTGGTGTAGTAGAAGCAAGCACGACTGCAGATCGTGAGGTCCTGGGTTCGATCCTCAGGTCAGGCAGTGTTATTGGGCTTGTCCGTGTGGAATTCCTCAGTAGCAGCCCGGAGTTTAGATTTGTGTCCGGTTGACGGCAATGGGCTCGCCACCTGTTACATGGGACTTAAAAAGCAACGGCGAAATGAGGGTGTTGCTATACGCCTCTGCCCAACCTTTCGGGGAATACAGGCGTGATGTTCTGTTATGTTATGTTTAAATACTCACATAGTTCCTGCAAGCAACAACGACCAGCTCCTCCGACTCCTCGGTCCCACGCTTGACAGTAGGCAGTTCGAGTCTATCCCTGCCCACCTCCGGTATGCGGCACACCCCCAGCAGACGGTAGAACTGCTCCATGCACAGAGGCTGCCCCTTCTCGCGGCTGGTAGCACGTTCCAGAGGAAGTTCACCTCTGGAACAAGCGAAGTTCAGTAGAAACTTGTCATTGATTTATTTAAAACTGTCTGTATACTTATACAAGGTTAGTCGGAAAGGGGGTACTAAGCCGCGGGCCACTTAAAGTATCACTGATGACTATTTTATTTGCATGCAAATATATTTTTATTTTAGATTTTTCATGAAAATATCATAAGCACCTGCTTTAGTTATGAATTCAGAATAATTATTAAGTTTCTAATCCGTGACCCCAAATATGACCTAAATTGCAAACACAGCTGATTATAGCTATGGACAGATAGATTTTAGCATATTTTTTACGAAATCTTTGAAAAGCTATTTCTCTTATACTATCGAGTTTTGGGGAAAGTTGTACAACAAAAGTTATCCCTTTTTGTGGTTACTTTAACACCCCTGCTTTAACCCACGGCTTAGTACCCCCTTTCCGACTAACCTTGTATATTTGGAATAATTTCCATTTTTATGGATTGTTTTCAAGAATTACCGACTACAGCAATAGTTGAGGATTGACATCTGCCTATAATATCAAGAGTGCAAGGTAACGAGCAATAAAAACCCAGGTGTAATGAATTTTCTGTAAGTAAAAACTCCTGTTATTTTGTCGCTGCAGACAGAGTCACAAAACGTGGGGAAGGTGCAGTTAGTATTTCGCTCTCCCTCTCTCTCTTTCGCTCTCACACCCTAGCCTTACTATGATTTATGAGTCATTACACCTGGGTTTTTATTGCTCGCTACCTTTCATTCTGATATTAGAGGAAGATGACGATCCTCACTGATGAGCCCGTCTGCAACGAGAAAAAAACACTACAATTGGTTAGCTTAGCGTTAAACAAATATTTTTATTTCAGTAACTTTCATTGATTTCTTTATCTGTACGCTGACCATTGTGAATGACTGTGTCAACAATTAGCTTTTTATTTCCATCTTAGGTAAATCCCTTGTTTGCAAATGACATTTCAATAATAGAAGTTAGTTTCCAGGAGCTACCTTACCTGTCCAGCATTTCCTTGTAATCTAGAAGGTCGTCAATGAACAGCGCGCCCAAGTCCGCCACTTCCTCCATCTTGGCGAAGTGGCGGCGAGGGAACACCATCCCAGGGTTCGAGTTAATCGGCAGAGGCAGCCGCACCTTCAGGTACATGTCATCTAGCCACCAGTCTGTCACCTGAGGACAGTGGAAATATGTAAATAATTTGTTATAGCGCCATCTATCAGGCTACATGCGAACTTGGCAGAAAGGCGACGTTGTAGTGTACTACAGCGACATCAATTACAAAACTCAAGATGACGTAGTAACATTGACTGCGAATGGCTGTGGCGGTGAATGAGATGTGAGGCCAACTTTCTATAACTTCTACAGAACTATATTTTTTTATGTGACTGATTGGCAAATTGACGTACTGCATCAATATAATCATAATCTTACGATTGTCAGGCAGGCGTTACCTTTTAAGCTCTATTCTCGTGTAATTTGTGGCTTTGCAGATAAACCTCGTCATAATATTATTCAGGTATAGTGAAATAAAATATAAGTTATTGAGTTATTAAACATATTTATTTATTTATTGACTACTTATCACAGGAAAAAAATTATGCAACACAATTCAATTAACAGTTTATTGATATTCTAAAAATACTTAAATATATTGGTCGTACGCTATAGTGGGACTCAAAAAGAATATAGTTCTCCTACGTCGTGGTGTCTTGGCAGTTTCTGTGGTAGGCTCAACGGTGCTTCTGTGATAAAATGCAGAAGGTCTGTAGTTATCGCCAGAAGAATCCGAATCTATTGGCATTGGCAACATCTTATTGAATAACGGTCGTCTGGTCACTTGCATATAGGCATCAGGATATAAGAAATTACTTATTGAATCAATCCTGTCCTTCATGAACGTTGGCTTCGTGGTTGTGAGCCACGGTAGCGGTCTATCTAACACGTTATTAACTCTCGCCTTTTTTGTTATCATGCCTTTATGAATGTGCAGTGGTTGCTTGTACAATTTTGTGTTTTCAAGGTTATGATGCGACATTAAATAGTCATCGAAGGAGTTGCCTTCATTTTTTATGTACATTGGCTTAGGTCTCATATTAAGTTCGAGTCGTTTTGCTGCATTGTTAGTAGTGTCGAATTTTGGTCTTAAGATGTAGTAATTTGGGATTGATTGGATGGGCTTTAAGAACGAAGAGTGCATTTTCGTAAATTTTCGCACCACGTTTTTTGGTGTCACGAAACGATGTTGCGAGAAAAAGTCGTGTGTATTCATCGTCATGATCTCCTTCCTTTTAGAGCCTAATTTCATTCGTTTCATCGCTTGTTTTTTTACCTTCGGTGGCGTTTTTACTTTTACAGCATATGGGTTTATTTTCTCAAAAGAAGCTAAAAGTGTTTCTTTCGGCAAACCTTTTTTCTTGTAATTCCTCGTAACAATGTTTGCATGTTTTCTATTGATTTCTAAGGCCATATATGAATTTCTATGAAGTTCAGCAACCGGTCGTAAATTTTTACTGATTTCTAAGGTCGGCTGTGAGTTCTTTTTACTTTCTCTTGGTGGTGGTAAATTTCTCTTGTTATCCACCCCAGTAAGGGTTTGTTTATTACTTTCCATTATTGGACCTGAAATCATGCTAGTTTCTATCATTGGATGTGTAATTTTCTTAATTTTTTTCAAAAGACGTGATTTTTTACTAGTTTTTATGGTTGGAGGTGTATTACTTTTAAGTTTAACAATTGAAGGTGAATTGCTGTTAATGTCAATCATTGTAAGTGCATTCCTATAAATATCACTCATTGCTGGAGAATTCCTGTTAATATCAACCATCGGTCGTAAATTTCTATTAATTTCGATTGGAAGGGGATTTTCGCTAGGTTCAATCATCTGAGGTGAATTTCTATTAATTTCTATAGGAAATGCAGTTCTATTTATTTCCGTTAACGAAGGGGAATTCTTATCACCGTCAACTATTGGTGAGGAATTCCTGATAATTTCTATCGGAAGAGGTTTTTGGTTAATCTGCACTATCGCAGGCGAATTTGTATTAATTTCAATCGACGAAGGGACATTCCCATATATGTCGACCATCAAAGGAGAATTCTTATTATTTTCAATCTTTGGAGGTGAGTCTCCGTTAACTTCTATCGGAAGTAAATTTCTATCCATAATCGTAGCCAAATTCCAATCAACATCAACCATGGGATGTGTATTAATTATAGGCATCTGAGGCGAATTTCTATTAACATCAATCTTTTGAGGTGAATTTATGTTCATGTCCAGCGGAAGAGTATTCCTATTAATTTCAACCATTGAATATGAATTTCTGTTAATGTCAACCATTGGAGGCGAAGTTGTATTAATTTCCATTAACGATGGGGTATTCCTAGTAATGTCAAACATCGGGGATGAATTTCTGATAATGTTTATCGGAACTGCATTTCTATTAGTTTCAACGGTTGCAGGTAA
Source organism: Amphipyra berbera (assembly GCA_910594945.2). Lineage (NCBI taxonomy): Eukaryota > Metazoa > Arthropoda > Insecta > Lepidoptera > Noctuidae > Amphipyra > Amphipyra berbera. The sequence goes on along the minus strand of OU343128.1, from coordinate 12,341,490 downwards.
ATTTCTGTTATTTTCAAGTATTAGTGATGAATTTCTATTTATATCAACCATCAAAGGTGAATTTCTATTAATCGCAAGCATTTGTGGTGAATTTCCGTTAATATCCACCGTTGGAGGTGAATTTTTGATAATTTCAAGCATCTGAGGTAAACTTCTATTAATTTCAACAATCGGAGGTGAATTGCTGCTAATATCAACCATCACAGGTGCATTTCTGTTTATATCAACCATCAGAGGTGAATTTATATTAATTTCAAAGACTTTAGGTGGGTTTTCGTTAATATGAACCATCGCAGGTAAATTTCTGTTGATATCAACCATCTGAGATGAATTTCTGTTAATACCAACCATCTGAGGTGAATTTATGTTAATGTCTAGCGGAAGAACGTTTGTGTTAATATCAACCATAGGAGGTGAAGATGTATTAATTTCCATCAACGATGGGGTATTCCTAGTAATGTCATACATCGGAGGTGAATTTCTGATAATGTCAATCGGAAGTGTATTTCTATGAATTTCAACGGTTGAAGGTGAACTTCTGTTAGTTTCAAGTATTAGTGGTGCATTTCTATTAATTTCGACCATTGAATGTGAATTTCTATTTATCTCAAGCATTTGTGGTGAATTTCCCTTAATATCCACCGTTGGAGGTACATTTTTGTTAGTTTCGAGCATTTGAGTAAAATTTCGATTCATTTCAACCATAGGAGGTGAATTTCTGTTAATTTCAACAATCGAAGGTAAATTTCTGCTTATATCAACCATCGATGGTGAATTTCTGTTAATATCAACCATAGTAGGTAACTTCCTGTTAATTTCAACTATCAGAGGTAAAACCCTGTGAATACCAGCCTCCTGAAGTAAATTTTTGTTAATGTCCAGCGGAAGAGCATTTCTATTAATTTCAACCATTGAAGATGAATTTCTGTTAATATCAACTTTTGGAGGTGAAGTTGTATTAATTTCCATCAGCGATGGGGTATTCCTAGTAATGTCAAACATCGGAGGTGAATTATTGATAATGTCAATCGGAAGTGTCTTTCTATTAATATCAACGGTTGAAGGTGAATTTCTGTTAATATCAACCATCAAAGGTGAATTTCTATTAATCTCAAGCATTTGATGTGAATTTCCGTTAATAACCACCGTCGGAGATAAGTTTTTGTTAACTTCTAACATCTGAGGTAAATTTCTATTAATTTCAACCATGGCAGGTGAATCTCTGTTCATATCAATCAATGGAGGTGAAGTTGTATTAATTTCCATAAACAATGGTGTATTCCTAGTAACGTCAAACATCGGGGGTGTATTTCTGATAATGTCAATTGAAGGTGCATTTCTATTAATTTCAACGGTTGAAGGTGGATTTCTGTTATTTTCAAGTATAAGTGGTGAATTCCTGTTAATTTCAACCATTGAAGGTGAATTTCTGTTAGTATCAACAATCTGAGGTGAATTTCTGTCAATACCAACCTTCTGAGGTGAATTTATGTTAATGTCCAGCGGAAGAGCATTTCTATTAACTTCAACCATTGAAGATGAATTTCTGTTACTATCAACCTTCGGAGGTAAAGATGTATTAATTTCCATTAACGACGGGGTATTCCTAGTAATGTCAAACATCAGAGGTGAATTTCTGATTATGTCAATCGGAAGTACATTTCTATTAATTTCAGCCATTGAAGGTGAATTTCTATTAATCTCAAGTATTTGAGTAGAATTTCCGTTAATATTCACCTTCGAAGGTAAATTTCTATTCATTTCAACCATCGTAGGTGAATTTATGTTAATATCAACCATCTGAGGTGAATTTCTGTTCATTTTAAGCATCAGAGGTGAGTTTCTGTCAATTTCAACTATCGGAGGTGAATATCTGTCAATTTCAAGCTTCTGAGGTGTATTCCTATTGATTTCCATCGGAAGTGAATTTCCGTTAATTTCGATCATTGGAGGTGAATCTCTATTAGCTTCTATCTGAGGCGAATTGATATTAATTTCTAGAATGGGGTGTGAAATCTTATTAATTTCCATAGAATGTGGATTTTCAATCATTTCCACGGGTGGATGCAAATTCCTATTAATGTCTAGGGTCATGTGTAAATCCTTATTATCTTGTTGTTGAGCATACATCTTATTATAACTTCCAGAACAATTAGCTGCTTTTAAAATTGTCATGAACTCCGACGTAGAATGGAATTTATTTTCGAGGTTTTTTATTATAGCACAAGAATTATTAAGCGCTGAATTTGAGAGATTATTAAGTGCGGTATCTCGGAACTTTTTAAGCGCTAGATTTTGAAAATAATTAAGCTCTGGATATTGAAAATTTTTAAGCACTGTTTTCTGGGAATCTTGAACTTTTTTATAGATGAGCGCATCGAAAACGGGTTGGTTGTCGTACTTAAGTAGTTCAAGATCTTCTTTAGTAGTTGGCTGATATGTGTTATACTTGATATTTTTTGTTACTGCAGTCGTGGAAATGCGTGACCTGTATAGCCGTGAACTGAATATTTGCACGCTTTTGTCGCCTTTAAATTTCCCACTATCGACATTAGTAAAAAGATTTTCAATATTGCCGTCATAATCGGTTTCTCCTGTTTCATTTTTATATTTTTGTTTTGATCTTAATCTCTCCATTTTATCTCGCGAGACAGGCAAAAGCTTTTGTACATTATCCAATTTCGAGTTAACATCTGTATTATTAATAGGTTTCATTTTAGTGACTTTTATTTGAGTCAATTTTGGTGTATGAATATATGAAATATTTTTTACTCCATCATCAAAGTTTATTGTAAAATTTATTTTAGTATTATTCTTAAACGTGTGATCTTGTAAATTGTTTGATGTATTTTGACCAAATGGTCTCATGGAATCAAGTTTATAATAAATGGATTTTATTTTTTTACGTACCGTTTCCTTGGTCTGTCTATAATTATGTACAGTATCAGTTTTCATTGTATTCGTAACATTTTTTTTTATTTTAAACATGACTGTGTTTCTTATTTTAGTATCAGTCTCTTTAATAGGTATATCTTTGTCTGCAATATAAACCGTGTTCATATTGTTTGTAAATATAACAGACTTATTTATTTTCGTTTCAAACAAGATGTGTTGCTGCTTAGTATCTGTAATCTCTACAGATCCCATATTATCATTGTGTATAGAAAAATCTGATGACGAATTAGTCAGCTTATCCAAGTTTCTAGTCACTGTGTTACTATTAACATCCGGGGGTTTTGTGCTACGTTTTTTTTTATTTTCGGTATTTTTAATATTCGCTTGAAAAGTTGTATTTTCTATAACGTTGTTATTGTATACACGGTTTAAGACAACTCGTTTTATATTTGGATCTAAAATGTAAATCTTTGGAATCATGGCCGTCTTGTTAACTGATTTTAATGTATGTAGTAAATTGGTATGGTCCTGCGTTATAATAATTTTATTTGTATCATCATCAACTTTGTTGAAAATGTCTTTAGGTGGAGAATTTTTTTTACCTTTTATGAATACTTTTGGGGCTACTGTATTTTTTTTTAATAAATCCTCATTTGACTGATATTTTCTGGTAGTTTCTTTCAAGGTTAAAGTTGAACTGTTAGCTATCCTTGTAGCATGTGTTATTATTGGCGTGACTGTACTTACACTTAGAAATTTAAGTCGATCGATGTCTAAACCCTGATTTTCTTCACTTGAAAACCTTTTTATATTGTGGTCTTTTTTATGTATCGAGTAACTATCGTTGCTTATATAATTAAGAATGTCATTTATTTCAGTTGTTTTTGAATTAAGTATATTTTTTAAATTAATTAAATTATGCGTTGTGCTCCTCACTACAAATTTTGTATTATGTTCCATATTACCATTTTCTATTCCATTAGTAGCTTCTGTGGGTTGAATGAATTGTTTGCTAGACCGAACTGTTGATTCTATCTTTGAATAGTTTTGTTTTTCGGTTATCGTTTCCATGGATGTTTCTTTATCAAGAGAGTTGGTAAAATCAATTGGCATTTGCATGGTCACGGTTAAGCCATGAGCTATAGATAATGGTGTATTTAAAACTTCAAGGGATTGTGGAGTTGATGTTATTTCTTTAGTTTTTGTTATGGAAGCACTTGCACTGGGTGGTTTAACGGCGGTAGAATTTATGATATACTTATCGTTAATAGATATTAATTCATTTTTAGATAGATTTCTTACACTTAACGTATTTCCTTGGTCTGTTGTCAATACATTTTGTGAACTTTGGGAAAGTGTAGGTCTTTTCTTCGAATAACTTAACTTTTCGGTTATTTTCCCCCCAAAAGTTTCTGGACGTGAAGTGCTGGTAGACATAATATCTTGCTTTTCGAATATTTTTTTCTTAAATGTTTCTTTGTCGGTGTTACTACGATCACTGTCAATTGGTATATGCCTTGGATTACTTAAGCTCTGAGCTTCCGGTAGCGGTGTACTTAAAACATCAATCATTTGCCGTGTTGATATTATTGTTTCTTCACTTCTGTTTATGTGATAATATAAAGTGGGTTGTTCGGTAGTAGTGGCGTTGATGATATAAGTGTCGTCGTCACTCATTTCTTTAATTTCATGAAATTTCTCTAAAATTCCAGCATTTTCTTTTCTGATTGTTTTCATGTTATTGGATGTCATACTTGTCAAGTTACTCTGCTCAAGAGCTGTTTCTGTTTTTTTAAATTTATTGTTAATTGTGTTTATTTTACCGTACGTAGTCATGGATTTTTCAGCGAATGTTATTGAATTTTCTGTAGTCGGTTTATATTTTTGCAATGTATTTTCATCTGATTCAGTTTCGGATTTAAGGTTGCCATTATCAGTGTTTGTTTTATTCATGCTGGACCCATTATTATTCATTACGGTTTTATTTTCAATACTTTTGTCGGAAACATCAACAACATTGTATTCTTCATTAAAATAATGTTCAGTAACATGTGTTCTCGTTGTTATTTCATGAGAGATTTGTGCATTTTTTTCATTTGGTTCGGTTGTTTGAGTCCAGGCCTTTGTTATTGCTACTGTATTAGACATAAGCGGAAAATTTACTGGTGTTACATCCTTATGTGATTTAAATACAGATTTTTTAAATGTGTTTTTTTTAACATTTGTGATTGGAATTGTATGTTTTAATTCTTCGCTCCCATTGATGAATTTATGTTTTACAAAATGCTCAATATCTGCTCTGCTTAAGGGTATTGTTCCAGCGGCATAAATACTAGGCGTAGTTTTAAACGCTGTTGTAATTGTTCCTTCACTAACTATATATTTATTTTCACTTGTAAAATGTTTAGTGTAATTAATAACATTCGTGTTGCTTGCCTTTGTTGCAGTAGTAGCTTTATTTTTATTGCCTTTTCCTTCATTTGTAATTATTTGTGTGAAATTAATCTTAACGCCCTGAGAAGTTGTATCTTGTGTTATAACACCATCTGGTTCATCTATTAAATTATAGACAGGTATTAAAACGTTTTGCAATACATTGGAAGCTTCTGTTGTATTCGTTACATCATAGATATTGAGTGTAATTTGCTTTGTTTTATTTTTCGAATCATAAGATGGAGTAACGTATCTTTCAATAGAGGAATAACTTGCTATCGTATTTAGTATCGATGGATTCTCTTTCTGGAAATTGGCCAAAGAATTTTCAGTTAAGTATTCTTTTATCATTGTTGTGTCATTTACTGTAGTAAGCATGAAGTGATTTTTATCTTGTTGGACATTATTTGTTGTTTTTTTAAGGTATAATCCATTAATTTGCTTAGAGCTATTTGTGGAATAAGCGGTTGTTACTCTTTCTGTTTCTTTTAGAAGAGTTATATTATTGTTTGCATTTAATTTCAATTCGTCTGTGACATTGCTTTCTATTCGTATTGTAGAGAAATCTATCAAATCCAACTTGAGTAAGGTTTTTTCAGTATTTTTCATACTTTCGTTACTTAGTTTTATCCGATCAGTATGATTTATACTTTCATCATTCAGTTTTATTTCATAAAAGCTATTGTTAAGAAACTGTTTCTTAGTATTGAAATTGTTTACTTTCGTAGTGTGGTTGCTTGTAGAATTTATTTTTAGATAATTTTCATTTATATGTTTAGCGAGGTATATTTTGTTTATATTATTAGATTTTATACTAACATTGATGGGTGTATACGGAACACTAAGATTTATAATTGGCAATTTTCTTGTACCGTTATCTGTAACCATTTTCTTTTCTGAATTCATATAAATATAGCTACTTGCATTGTTATTTTTCGTTGCATTTACTTGTTTCTCAGAGAAATTTTCTAATTTATTTATTTCATCAAGTATCATTCCCCAAAATCTTTTTTCAGTTGTTTCAGGGGCTACAGTACTAGGTGTATTTATTGTAATATTTTTATTTAAAACGATATTTTTCTTTGCGGTTGTATTTTGTGATATAGGTTCAGGTATAAATTCAGATGATAATAGTTCAATTTCAGATAACAAGTAGGTATCGTTATAAAGTCTGTCAAAATGCCGTCTTGCATCATGTGTTACATCGGGAATGTTTATTGTTTTATTTACCGTTATTGCTTTGCCAATTTGCACAAATACCGTTTGGGTTGAATTATTGTCGTCAATATTCTTATTTATAGTGCTTGGAGATATGATGGTTTCTTTAAGCTGTCTATTTTTAGGGTATTGAACTTGTATTTTAGTAGAATTTAATTTTATAGTTTCTGTAACATTTCCTACAATAATATTTACGTCTTTTTTATGGTTTTCACTGTTTTTAAGAAGTTTCTGAATACGAAAATCTTTTTTCTTTACAATCTTATTTAGCTTTTGTAGTTGATGTTCATTAAGTTTTATCCCTTTGAATAATTTTAATAATTCAATTACTTTATTATTTTTTGGAGTTTTACTTGTTTTAATATTATTTTTATTTAATTTCAGAACAGGTTCGGTGTTTCCATTTTTAGTGCGAAATATGTTTGCCGTACCATTTTTTAAGCCTTTATGGTTTTTAAACTGATCTATGGTATTATTAACCCCAGATATATGGTCAAATATAGCATTTCCATGAAGTTCCGTATTATTCTTTAATGTCCTGGAAGATATTACCGCTTCACACAAGTCTTTCATTACATCTGTCGCACTTATGTTTATATTTTTTGTATTATTCAAACTTTCTTTTATTGTTTTAATGTGTTCTTCATAAGTTGAAGTTAAATTACTAAGTCTCTGCGTCTCAATTAAAAGCCCAGGCATCATGCTTTTATGTTTAGTTTTTTTTGAGTTATTGTAACTAGATGATAAAGTCACAACATTAGTTTTATTACTTCCTGCATCTGTTATATTTGTAGCAAATTTTTGTTTCTGTTTGAGATGTGTCAATGTTACTTCTTTTGGCTTCTCCATATTTATTACCGGTGGTGGGATCCAAGAAAGTTTATCAAGGATTGTGGAAATTCTAGTCAGTTCCTTATTTCCGTATACATTTGATTTTCTAGTTAAGTTCATGTTTGTCAAAAGTATGTCTTTTATATCTTTATCAAACGAGATTGTATCGATTGTTTCAGTCTTCTTGTCTCGATTGTTGTTATTATCTGACGTTTTTGCGAGAGGGTTCCTATGAATATTTATATCACTGTCTGTTTTTAGTGTAGTCATTTTTTCATAAAATTTTGGTATTAATAATCGTAATTCACTCTTGTTATTTACTTTTTCTTTTTCATCCGGTACTGAAAATTGGATTCCTTTTTTATTTGCTTCTACTCCTATGCGAATGTTCGATTGAAACTTGATAGGATTTTTGAGTTTTGTTTTCACTGTTAATACGTTTGTACGTTTTAAATTTCCTTTGTCAGTAATATTATTTGTCATTGTTGATATCGAAACTTTATTTGTTACATTATAAGGTAGTTTGGTCTTTTGCATTACAAAAAGTGTGAATGGTTTAGTAGTAGTCTCTATTTTATGGGATTTTGCAGCCAATGATTCAGTGAGAGTGATAGAATAATTTGCATTACCATTATCCACTGTTGTTTCATAAATGGCACCAGCTGAGGTGAAATTGCTTTCCTTGGGTTGAAATTTCTTTTTTACTAACTTACTTTTCGTTGTTCGTCGTTGTTCTAATGAAGGTACTGTTTTGTCTACAGTAGACTTACTTGTATTGTATTGGTTGCTAATATTGTTAGTTACTAGAGTTTCTTGAGTTATTTCAAGCTCAGGTTGCGCCGAATTCATTTTTATGATCTTATTTTCTTCTGAATCTTCTGTTTTTTTAATCTCAGTTAGATTATATGTATAATTATGATTTTTGAGTTTATTATCACCAAACGTTGATTCACTAAGAGTCACATTAATTATTTTACCAAACGGAGTCGCTTGTGATGTTTCCACAATAGTGTATTGTACAGTTGTCGTTTCCAAATACGGTTTTTCTAAAATTTGCTTTGAGTCCGCGTCTGATAATAATTGGCGGTTTTTTGTGTAAGATTGCATTATACCATCTGTTTTTAAAGTGGCATGTGTAGAAACACTCAAAGCCGGGTTTCCTAATTTCAATGTAGGTAAAGTCCATTCTACTATTTGATCAACAACTGTGCTATTTTTTATGAATTCGGATTCAGATAATGCTACGATATCTCTTCGAACGTTAGGGGTTAGTGTGTTCAGCAACGTCAAGGTTTCTCCTGTAAAGCTTTTTAGAGTGCTGACCGGTTCCCTTGTAGCTGTTATCGGCACAGTTTTAAGATCTGTTACTAGAGTGTCTCCTATATAGTCATGCAATACATTTTCTTTCTCCTTACTGTTCGTTGTTTTTTTTAATTCTGTTACTACCACATTGTTGTCTGCACAATTTATTTTTTCTTGGCTCAATGTTGTTGTAACGAAAGAGCTAAAATCATCAGTTTTATCATTTTGCATAATGTTCGATTTTATGGCAGTGTGTGTCGAGGATGACATAAATTTATTTCTTATAGTGTCTGTTAATATATTCTCTTGATCATTGTTCAGAGTGTTTGCCGCAGAAATAGTTTTCATGGCCTTAGTTTTCAAATTGGCATGATTTGTAAAGGATTCTATTGTAGATCCGTCCTCCGAGGATGTAGGTATTTTAAGGGGTTCCTTTAGTTGATTGTTATTGTTTACTATTTTTTGCCAAGTTGTAGACTTGTTTGGCGAGTGAAGAGTTTCAATTATATTGACGTCAATACTTTTAGTATTCGGTTGTTTTATTCCACTTTCTTGCTTCGTCTTGAATTCATTCTGCACTTCCGTAACACTACGATTTGCCAATACTAAGTCTGTCACCTTAATCACATCTTTAGGATTGAGCTTTGTTCTTGGACTTTCACTTGGCAGTATTTTTGTGGTTAGTAAATTATATGGTGATGAGGCTTCTATTGTTAAACTCTCAGTATGTGTATCATACATTAATGTAGGCAGCATTTCTATATTTGTTTGGATATTTAAACTTTTACCACTTAAATTCTCTTTCGATGTTCTAGGTTCGTTTAGTGATGTTTCAGTTACCATAAATATATCGTCGTTTGATAGTTTATTCCCGATCGTTTTACTAATAAGCAAATCGTCGCTTGTTACTGCTTTCAAGTCAATAGTCGGTATTTGTAATGTATTTCTCGACGATTCTTTACCAATCTTCTGATCAGATATAATATCCGAGACTGGTATTTGCTTATTGGTTGCGATTTCTAAGATATTATTGAACGGTATAGTTTCGCTTACTAGGTTCATAATATTTAGAATGTCACTGGTATTATTTGTGTAAAAAAATATTGTTCCTTTTTTAACTTTTTTATCTACTCGAATTACAGGGTCAGAAATAAAGTTACTTTTATTTATTTTACCTTTGTCACTGTCTCTTGTTAAATTTGTTTCTGCTGATTGATGGGTTTCAGGCTTTTCAAGATAATTATTAAAAATCCAATTTTCATTATCATTAAAGTTCGTTTCAGTTGTAACTACTGAATTGGCAAAAAAAATCCTAGAATACTCATTACTTTGTATGTTATTGATTGTTGACATAAACTCTGAAACTGGAAGTGTAGTAATTCCAGAGTTTATATTCAAAATTGGAGTTGCGGTGGTAAATGCTACATGCATCGATTGAATGTATGTTTTATTGTTTATTTTTGTTGAAAATAATTCTTTTGATTCATTATTCTGTATGTCAAATATGTCGTAATTTTTTGCAATGTTTGATGTTATTTTAACTTTATCCTTTAGACCTCGATGATAAATTGAGGAAGATATGGGTATATTTTGTGATGTTATTATAGTTTCCATACTTGTGGTGCTCAAAATAGGAGTTTTATTTTGAACTGTTGTCGTGACATTTTCAAGTCCCTTTTCGTTCATTGTCATGTGAATTTTGCCCAGTGAAATTACATCAGATGTAGATGCATTTGTACTCTTAGTTGAAACAACCATGGGCCTTTTGGTAGTCACAGACAATAATACACTAGTGATCAAAGCATCTTGTGTGTAAACGTTAGGTTCATCTGTTCTATTGCCAGCATCTATATAATTACTCTTTAGTTTGTTCTTAGCATAAAAATCACCTTTTATGTCGGAATTTATACCGCTGTAGGCTGCAACTTGACTGGTATCATTAGTGGAATGTTTAGATATTGTCTTTGTATGTGGTATTTCTGTTATACCTTTTTCTATTTCTTGTGTTCTTATTTTTTGCAAAGCATGTCCTTCAATTTTTACAGTCGTTACATGAGAAGCAGATGAAACAATTGGTTCTATCTCGTTGATGATATTATCACCTTTCACATCTTCATGGGCAGATTTATTAGTATGTAATGATGAGATATTTTTATGAAATATCGTTGACAATTCATTTAACGTAATTTTTGCATCATTCAAATGTGTTGTATTAATTATGTTTTCTTGAGGACTCTTTGGTTCTACAATTTCTTTTATTTCAAAAGCCTCTGGAATTAACGTAAAAATATCCATAGTTGTTTTTGTTTGATTCATTATGTCATCTAACTCTGATACATCAAAACTAAGCTTTTTGCCGACTTTGTTTTCATTATCAAACAATTTATAGTTTTTGAAAGATGCTACCTCATTTAAGAGTAAATTTCTAACATCACCTTCTACTTCATTTGATGCAGATAATTTATCCGATTTATTTTTTGGTTTACTTTCAACTTTCATCGATGTAAGGTCAGTGAACTTTTCTGAAGTATGTATTTCAGAAATATTTTGTACTTTATTTAATGTTTGTCTTCCGTCATTAAATTTAGTGTTAGAAATTGAGTTCGGGGTAGTTATAGTTGTAAATTGATCGGTCTTATTATATGTTGATTCCTCTGTAGCTTTTTTGGAGCCTTTTTCTAATGTAGTATCGAGTTCTATAATCGAATATTCTTTGGTTAAGTCAGCATTTGTTGTATATGTTGTTAAAGTCATATTATTTTTAAAATTCACTTTATTAGTAACTAAAGAATATTGTGATTTTTCTGTGATTGGTGCTGATTGTAATGTAGCAGTGCTTTTACTGTCATCGTTTCTTCTATTAATTGGTTCATTATCATAAATATATGTGCCAAATATATTTTCATTAATTTGAGTTGCATTAGGTATTAAATTTTGATTAGCTATACTTTTTTTATAAGTGTTTAATAATGATTCAAGATGTTTTGATTTTACAATATTTTTAAGTACAGGATTAACTGTGCTATATATTTCTCCGGCTTTAGTTGTATCTTGCATATCAACAGTAGAAAAGCCGGTGATCAGTTCATGGTCCATTTCGGTTTTATCAATGTCAATTGTAAAAGTATTGTTGACAAAATTTTCCATGTTTATTTTTGTAGTTGAAGCTTGTGGTATATTGTCTTTAGACGTCGGCAAGGTGACACCTAGTGTTTCATTTAACACTCCATTTTTATTGTCTTGTTTGATGCTTCTCGTAGTTTGTAAAATATTTTCTATTATATATTTTCCGGCTATTGAAATCTTGTTATTCTCATAAAGCGGCAGTGAGTTTGTTGATTTATTTAGATATTGGTCTTGACGCCCGTCTTTATTCAATGCAGTATCAGGAACGATTGAATTATATGAAATATTGTACTCTCGGTCGAAGTATGTATGGTTCAAATCAGTTCTATCATGCTGATGAATTTTTAAAACTTTTTTTGTAGTTTGTTTAGACACAAAATCATTAAGTAATAATATAGCTCGAGTAACTTCACCCAGTTTTAACGAGTCATTTGAATTTGATACTAACTTGTTAATATCGATTTCGTTGTCATATATTTGATCAGCGTTAGCATTCATTTGCTTTGTAAATGGTTTTATATTCAACCTGTTTGTTTTACCTTCTTTATTTTGGTCTCCATTTTTTATGACAGTAACGTTATACATTTCAGTAGTATCATTAAATTTATTCTCATAAAGTTTTACCAGATTTTTAATCTTTGTTATGGTCTTTTTATAACGTTGACACACTTTTTTCGGTTTTGTTTTATTGTTTTTATTTTCGTCAAAAGTAATATTTGTTGGCGTATTAAAATCATTTATGAAGTTTTTATTACACTGAGGAGTTATCGTACCATTATCACAACAAATATTAATATAATCAATATGGTTTTGTCCTGTATTTACTTCTATATATATTTTTATAGTATCACGTTTACGGAGAAATTTAAATACCTTTGTAAGATTCTTCTTTTCATTTTCAGCTAAAAAATGGTAAAGCGATTGTAAATGACAATCTGTATAGTTCTCTGGTTGAAGGGGTTTGTCCTTTTCTTTATGTTTTTGATCATGCTTTGTGTCTATTATATCTATGTCTATAGGAGATCTTGTATGGAGTGTTCGATTTATATCTTCTTCAGCAATGTTATATTTTCTTAAAGGTATTTCTCGTGGATCGGGGTATAAAGTTAGTAAGACTATAATGCTATGTCGCAAAGTACTTTTCGTCTGAGATTTACCTTTACCAAAAAGATTATACCTTTTGATTTTATATTTATGGAGATCCTTTGTTTGTATAAATGCTTTAAATAATACGTGTTCTAGTTTAGACTGTATTGTATTTTTCGCAGCCAATGGTTTATCAAAAGCGTTTGGTTTACATTGTATCTGATTTTTCTCATCCTTTTCACAAATAGTATGATTCAAAAACTCGGTTTCTTCCTCGACTATGGATTTATGAGTATGATTCATTAATTCTTGTCTTAAATTGAAACATGTGTTGTCATAAATTTTTCTATATAGATCAAGTACTTTACCATCGGTGCCTCCTGAATCATTTGGCTGTATAGAATTGTTGTCAATGTTAGACTTCTGTTCCTTCGCTTTCAAAGTTTCACGCATGCAAACACAAAGACTTTCCAACAATTTTAATGTTACCTGGAGTAAATGTGCGTCATTAGTCGTGGCATCGACAGTTTGTAGAATCTTCATTAACAAAGGACTATCACTAGTTGCTAAAGAGTTTTTGAGTTGCACCAATCCATTATTTTGAAGCACTTGACTTAAGAGGCACAGAAGAATTATAGTTTTAATGTTCATTTTAGGTAGGAAGTTGTATAGGCGTCATGGCTGAACGAGGCCGAGTGGTAAGAACAATAATGTTGACGTAACCATGTTTTGGGTTATAGAGGAAAACGTTAATCGCTCTGATAAGCGTGTTGGCGTGCGTTGTTTTATTTGCTGCCACACTGAATGTCTTAGGAACTTTGAATATCTTTAGATTTCAATAAAACGGAGTTATAAAAAACATGAAAGTTTATCAGAGAACCTATAGGAATATTGTATAAAGGTTCATTAACTACAACACAGTGTAATAATCTACAGCACAGTACATTGTTATTTTTGAACACAATGCAATGTTATTGGGACTAGGTAAGTAGCAATGTATGTTTTCAGCATTGATATTACTCTTTCATTCAAGTTTGAATAAACGTTTCTCATTTTGAAAAATCTTAAGATTTATTTTACCGATGACGCAACGCTCATTAAATAATGTCCCATGCAAAAATTGCCACATATACCACTACAACTATTTACTATCAACTAATACGCGAAACGCTTGTCCACTACTGCCTATGTGACTAACATTAAACTATATTTCCACTAATCAATAACAAAATGAATATTGTCACATTTGGTAATCAACTTCTCCTCGAATTTCAAATTATTACTCCGAAGTAAGGATTTATGGCAATTTATCTTTGAGCGTTCACTGTACCGACCATTGGGAGGCCATGTTTAGCAGTGGATATCTATGAGCTGATGATGATGGTAGTGGCTTTATACCAGATATACCAACGACCAAAAAATAGGAGCAAGGCAAACTGAATGTGAAACGCTTAGCGTCGAATATTGTGTCACAACTTGGGCGATTTCTCTCAGTAGACTGCGACCGGCTTTGTAAGTGCAGTGGCACAACCAAGAGATATACCATACATATGAGTGAATGCGTATGACTGTGATTATTAGTTTCGTTGTCGGTGAAGGAAAACATCGTGAAGAAAAGTCCACATAGGAGAGGAATTATAAAAAGTTCTTTATGGAGTCTGTAATCCGCCAACACGCATCAGATCACCATGATGCACTAAAGCCTAAAGCCTTCTAATTCTGAGAAAAAATTCGTGCCCAGCAGTTGGGCAGTAATTGGCTGATTATTGTACGACTTCCTGAGTTTTGATACTACCGTCTGGTATATCGTGACTTACCCAGTTTTCCATCTCCTTCTGCCTATCCATCAGCATCTCCTGCAGGCGGGGCCCCAGCTCCTCCATGAACCCTCGCACTAGGCCCCGTGAGTGCTCCAAGGCTTGCTGGCTCACTACCACTGAGGCAAACTCCAGGTACGACTCTATCGTCGTCTCCAGCTCTGGGACCGGTAGTTTGGCCAGCTGGACATTCTGGAAGATGATTGACCAATTCTTATGGCGTACCGATAACTATTGGGTAAAGTTGAACTAGTGTGTATTACTTGTAACTAAGGCATGGCTAGGTAGGCTAAACATTACCTGATAATACCATTGGTAGACTAAACGATTTGTTTTTAAATATGAGAAGCTGCCTAAAGAATCTGTATGCCTCAATATTTTTTTTTGTGATTTTGGTGTGGAACTTAGAATATCATTCAAATTCTTACAGCAAACTAGTGAGCATACCTGAAAGTCCTCGTCGTCTGACCCATACACCTGGGTGCTGAGCCAGCGCTTCGGCAGGGACAGCAGAGACTCGCCCCATGCTGCAACAATGACATAGTTTTATATTATCAGACAATTTATAATAACTTGAGATTTAAAAAACTGCCTCGCTGGTCTAGTGGTGGGTTCGATTCCCAGGCCGGGCAAAGTGTTATTGGGTATTTCCGTAGGGAATTCCTCAATAGCAGCCCGGAGTTTGATTTGTGCCCGGTTGATGGCAATTGGCTCGCCCTCTATTACACGGTACTTAAACGGCGAAATGAGGTGTTATTGTACACCTCTGCCCTTCCCTTCGGGGAATACAGGCGTGATGTTATGTTTAAAATAATATCTTAACGATCTATTAGACAGTTTAAGAGTATCTTACAACGTTATGTTATCCTCTTAAACATAACTAATGCGATTGTTGACGTCTCCACAACATCTGTGCTTACACCCAAGACGGGGTGGGCACCTAATTGTGATAAAGGGTTGCAGACTACCCTCACATACAATGTTCAAAACTACTAGCGAAGTTTATTAAACATAATGTATTTAGATCAGTTTCCCTAAACCTTGTATGCCAGTGTTTTTTTATTAACTTGTATAATACGTTCAAAACCTAATTCTAAGGTTTCGTAAAGGACAGAGTAATGTCACAAGTTATTATATTTTTAAGTAATAACATAGGACGTACGTATGATGCTTGATTAGTCGCGAAAAAGTGAACTAAAGCCTCGGAAAAATTTGAATAAAAAAAAAGTTAAGTTTTAGTCATTTCTGGACGGTAATTCTTAGTTTTAGTCCGAAGTTGAATAGTGTGCGATAAAATTAGTTCGTTAGGTAGGTCCACATTATTTAAGCCTAACTATTAGACATGACCGGAGAAATAAAGTGTTCTTTTTTTTCTAAAAGAAGTTACTTGAATTGACATATCTTCAAGAATATTTTAGCCGACCACGCAACGAGTATTCCCAAGAAGGGTAGATGTCAAGCAGGCGGCCGGTCATAAAACAATAAGCCAAAATCTCTAACAACACGGATTTACGAAATATATGTTGTGATAAGGGCAGGCAAAAATAGAAGAAAATTTTAGCCTGCTTTCTATTAGTACGTATAACAAAATTTTGTATGAAGATAAATAAACATTAAATTTCAAAACTTTCATTTCGCTTTAAGAATACTGTGTATTTATGAACGATTCTTAAATCTTAATGAATGTTTCATAATCAAATGTTTGTTTACCTTTTAGACGTCATTTAAATGGCCGGGTTATGTGTTATTTCGACAACTTTCTGTAATAGTAATGAACACTGTAGAACTTCTCAAACTCGCAACTATGTTATTGGTAGCTGGTAACACTGGACAATGTTGATAAAAGTGGGTAGTCGTCAAGATGAATCAACTTACCAGAAGTTATAAAACCAGTGGTCATTCGACGGAACAAAGGATTCTATGTCGAACAGCCGAAGATGTCTGACCTTTTATATCTGATTAGCTTGTCCTTATTTTCTGATCTTGTGTAAATTGTGTAAATTATTATATTGTGAACTAGCTTCTGTAACTAAGCGCTAACCCAATTATAAGTACTCTCAGTGGTGGAGAGTCTATGTTGGTTTCATTTACTTTATTCACCATGCTCCCAATTCTGACATACCGATATTAGCTATAACTGTAATGATAGATAAACCCCCTAACAGATTCTGTTATCTGTCTTTTACAACTAAGTGTTCATTTCAGTTTCCATTTAACGTGAACGCCTCCACCATCCCTCACTGACGGTAGTTCGGGTATATTAAGAGTTAGTGGCAATATCCGGTGAGGGACGCAGCTGGTCGAGGGTTTACGAGCGAAGTGGCTACGTGAGCGGGAGGGCAGAGGACGTGTTGGTACTTAAGATGTCTTGGATTTAAGATAATCAGTTTCTTTTAGAGTAATGAGGTAAGTGGTACGCTGAATAACAGAGGCTTGATTTCGCATCTGGACAAATGTTATGCTGGTCGCAAACTGAGGTTATAAAATGTTTTTTTTTTATAAAATGTTGCCCCACACTAGGATTTCTCCTGTATCGTGGGTGCGTTTACAGACACAAATCTTCACACGCACAAACATCCAGACCCGGAACAACTATCTGTAGGCCATACAAATATTTGTTCCGTGCGGGAATTGAACCCACGACCCGTAGCGCAGAAGCCGATCGCTCCGCCACTGCGGCAAACGTGTCGTAATTATATAACGCTTTTTATGTTATAACTAGCTGTGTCCTCACGGCTCTGCCCGTAGCCTATGTTACTCAGTGATAATGTAGCTTTCTAACGGCAAAAGAATTTTTGAAATCGATCCAGTAGTTTTTAAGTTTATTCGTTACATACAAAAATCCAAAAATACAAATCTTTCCTCTTTATAATATTAGTATACATATAGATAGTATACCTATAGATAGGTATAATAAAAAACTGCCTCGTTGGTCTAGTGGTGGCAAGCGCAACTGCTGCTCGTGAAGTTCTGGGTTTGATCCCCGGGTTGGGCAAAGTGTTATTGGGTTTTTCCGTGTGGAATTCCTCAGTGGCCGCCCGGTGTTTGATTTATTCCCGGTTAATAGCAATAGGCTCGTCCCCTATTACATGGGACTTAAACATAACTGCGAAATGAGAGTGTTACTAAACACCTCTGCCCAACCTTTTGGGGAATATAAAGTGTGATGTTATGTTAATTATAAAATTATCACCAGTTTCGAATTTATGCCCCGCATAATATGTATATTACGAGAACTAAAGCCCCTAGCAAAACTGAATAAGTGGGTCGAGGAACTTCAAGTATACTCCACCAAGAACAACATAGTCTGCTTAATTGTCGGCAATAAGATTGACAAGCATATCATTTTGGGACCCAGTGCATAATATCAGCAAGCACATTGGGTCACCCGCGCGACGGCGCAACGAGTATCCCCAAGGAGGGTTGATGTCAGGCAGGCGGCCGATCATAAAACAATAAGCGAAAACCTCTAACAACATGGATTTATGAAATACATGTTGTGACCCCACCTAGTGTGGGATAAGGGCAGGAAGAAGAAGAAGAATATATGTATATTACGATGATTAATTAAGCCATTGCTTAATCACAGGGGTGGACGGATCACCCCATTTGTTAGGTAGTGGACCTCTAAATTAGATGGTCACTACCATTAGTTCTGGCCCAAGGATACCTATTTTTAACCACAGAGTGTTAAGCAAAATAAATGCGAAAAGTTGTCATGCATAAAGTAAAAAAAAACTAAAAATTATATTTTGAACTTTAAATCATTCACCTTAGCCTATCGCAGTCTGGAGGTCCCACTGCTGGACATACTCCTCTCCTAAATTACGCAAAGACCGTACATAATTAGATACTGCACATTAATTTAATTATGTTGGATACCGTCAGCCATCACTATTTTATGAACACCCTCATTTCACTAGTTATGTTTAAGTCCCTTCTAATAGGGGCGAGCCTATTGCTATTAACCGGGCACAAATCCAAACTCCGGGCTGCTACTGAGGAATCCCACACGGAAAAAGACAATACCACTTTGCCCGATCGGGAGATCTATCCCAGAACCTCACGATCAGCAGTCACGCTTGCCACTACTAGACCAACGAGGTAGTATCTTTACATAGTACCTATAAAACAAAGTCGCTCCCGCTGTCTGTACGCTTAGATCTTATAAACTACGAAACGGATTTTAATGCAGTTTTCAGCAATAGATAGAATGATTCAAGAGGAAGGTTTATATGCCCCACATTAGTATCTACATTGCACCCATGCGAAGCCGGGGCGGGTCGTCAGTAAAAAATAAATATGTAATTATTTTTCTTTTTAAGGAAATCAAGACTAAATTAATCATTCAGTCTAATATAATTTTCTAATTCATCTCCATTCAACGCTAATTAAGCTGAATTGATCTATTTCAACAAAAACCGTTGACACATCCTCCAGGCACCGTTCGTCTGCGGCGTCAATAAATTGTCCGCAAATGTCACGGGACGACGTTAGGAGACAAATCGCTTCGTCAGGGAGGTGGCGGTGCGATAAATTAGACGGTCATTTCACTAGGCCTATTTCTAGGATGAATTGGGTAATAAGAACTGTGGCTGCAGATTCTGCTATTACGGTGGGTCATTGCTTCATTTTTAATTCTTTTTACCTATTGTGGTATAGCAATTTTATTCTGGGTGCATCGTCTTCACATATAATTGTATAATTAATGTGCCTATACAAAATATTATAAGACATTTTAAAAGAGTAACGGTGGAGTTTCTTGCCCATTCTTCTCCATACCTTTTGGAAGGGGCGACTAGGTAGGTACTATAGGTACTAATGAGTTCAGCGGGTAAGTCCGTTTCATTATTATTAAGATATTTTTGTAAGTACTTATATTATAATTTACCAACATATGGATGTACCTTGTCCGAAATAAATTTGATTGATTGATTGATTGACTAGAATCAATTCTATTTTTTTTTGTAAATTTTAACGTTCAAAAGTGCCTTTTATTTGCCTTTTTGAAATAAATACTTTGACTTTGGTTACGTTCGACGTGTGAGACTTCCAGCCCACTTCCACTAACGAAGGTTAGCTCTTAGATCCGCATATTTTCCTCTGTTTCTTACAAAGTGCGGAGTAAATTGGCTGCCACCCTTATTTGTGTCGCAGCTCAGAACTACCGTACCCATAGGGTAAGACGGCAGATTGCAAATAACTTAGGGATCGGATTATTTGGTCACAAACCTCTATCCCTAAGGCCTGATTTTACCAACGTTGGATAGCGTTTATCCAAGGAATAACACCCATATTCTAAGACGTTTCTCCAAAACAACTTCACTTGAACAACGTAGAAGCACTTCTGATCAGCTCTTGTTCTACAAAATCATTCATAACCTGGCGGATGTACCTGAGTTATTATCAGAAATCGATATAACTGTGCCTAGGCGTACCGTAACTAGATCTCTACGCAAAATAAATACCTTTGCACCGTCTTCATCAAGGACCAACCTCGGTCGCAATACCCCCTTGAATCGATTAATGGCTAATTATAATAAAATAGATATCTGCAACAATATTGATATATTTACAGACTCATTTTCCCAATTTCGCAAAAAAATTATAACTATTAGCGACGAATCATAATTTCATAACCTACTTTTTATTTTTTACTATTTCAACTTATGGTTTTTTGCCACATGTGCCTGCCTCTTCAACAATTTTGGAATGTTCTCTTATTGCACTCGTTATCGCGTTCTACCGTTTTGAATTTTGAATATCAATTTTACCGTTTATTTTTTAATTTTAATGTTTTAATTTTGATTCTAATGATAATTTTGATATTAATTTTTGATAATTTTTTATTCTAATTTCTATTATGATTTTGTTATTTACTTAATGTTTTGTTCATTTTGAATATCAATTTTACTGTTTATTTTTTTAATTTTAATGTTTTAATTTTGATTCTAATGATAATTTTGATATTAATTTTTGATAATTTTTTATTCTAATTTCTATTATGATTTTGTTATTTACTTAATGTTTTGTTCATTGTTTCTAATTAATTTTTCTATCCTCACTACGAGCAAAACATCTTGTTAAAACGTATTTTAAGAAGCAATTTTTTTTTATGTAGGTAATTACTGTGTACGCCTGTAAGTGACTAATTCACCCTAACTCAATGCTTATGTTACTTTTACTATGTTAATGTTTATAGTGAATGGGTCGTTGGTGTACCTTTCAAATAAATAAATAAAACTTACTCGACTCATACTCGACTCAGAACAGCCTCGAAAACACCTTCAAAATTGTATTCTTAGTCGCAATTTCGAATGAACTTTGAGGTTCCTCGATAGAGTCATTACGTCATAATTTGAATTATCTGCATCGCGCAAATAACGCCGCGATAAATAACTGTAAGGATTATCGTAAGCATATTCGATAAAGTCTTCAAAATTAATTTTTATTATATACCTACGAACTTTGACACTTCCTTCCTTAAGGTAGGTTCCGCGTACCTTGAGTTTGACAGATGATTCCTTACCTCGACTGAGGAAAAATCTCCAGTCGAGGACGTTTATGTCAACCAAAGGCTGAGTCGAGGCGGAGTCGAATCGAGTAAGTTTTGGAGGAACGTCTTAGAATATGGGTGTAAGTTAGGTGTTTTGACAAAATTTCTATACAAAAGCTGTCAAAACGCCTTATTCCTTGGATAAACGCTATCCGACGTTGGTAAAATCGGGCTTAAAGCGCTTGAGCAAAGCTCCGAAACCGCATCCGGGAAAACACGATCCGAGAAAACCAGACTGCATATGTATGAAATTCGGATCGGATGCAATGCACAACCGGCCTTGCTATAAGTTCTATAGCAGTGATAACCTAGTGGTGTGACCGTCGGACTGCCAAGTCATAAGTCTCGAGTTCAAACCCAAGGCACGCACCTCTGAGTTTTCAGATTCATGTGCGTATTGTGTAATTATCAATTGCTTAAAAACGGTGAAGGAAAACATTATGAGGAAACCGGCATGCCTGAGAGATATTTCTCGACGGCATGTGAAGCAAAGTCAGAGGCCTATGGGCGGTATAAACTCTGACACCAGCTAAGTCTTCTTTGTTTCGTGTGGTTAGTGACTAACCACACGAAACGAAGAAGACTTAGGGATTGGATTATTTGGTCACAAACTTCTGTCACTAAAACGCTTGTGTAATGCTCCGAAACCGCATCCGGGAAAACAGGATCCGAGAAAACCCGACTGCAAATGTAGGTATGTAATTCGGATCGGATAGAATGCACACCGGCCTTACTATAAGTTCTTAACTTACATAACATAACATCACGCCTGTATTCCCCGAAGGGTTGGGCAGAGGTGTATATTAACACCCTCATTTCGCCGTTATGTTTAAGTCCCATGTAATAAGGGGCGAGCCTATTGCCATAAACCGGACCCAATCCAAACTCCGGACTGTTACTGTGGAATTCTACACGGCAAAATCCAATAACACTGCCTCATGATCAGCAGTCGCGCTTACGACCATTAGACCAATGACGTTATTAACTTATTTATACTCAACAAAGTTACAACAGCGTGGACCTAGGAACAAAACTAAAATACTCAGCAATTCTCAACAAATTACTTTACAAAGAAGTGTGTACAATCCAGCAACATACTACCCTTTCCTACAATTTATTCGCTGCGAGCTATAGTGTTACAACAACCGGCCCCCTCCACCAACACTTCATATAAATAAGTTACCTTTTAAACTTCTAAAAGGTTTTGTGATTAGAACTGATGATTATATTTGATATAGATTATTAATTTATATATTAATAATATATATATTAATTATTCAACTAATACCCAACATTATTTAATATTTTTATATATTTTGATTATAATAAAAGTTGTTATTTGAAACCGTTGTGACGTCACTGATACTAAGGGAACGTACCCATACTTCGTGACCCTTTTTGTACTATTTTTTTTACCCCCCCCCCCCCCCCTCGGTGATAGCCCGTAGTATATGCCAATACCCCCCCCCCCCTCCCCCTCTAATTTTCACGTGGTATAAATATGGTATTAAATCATTTTTTACAAACAAAAAGTTAAAAAAAGAAATATTTGACTCATATTTGCGAGTGTTGCCACCTGTGAGTTCAAAAAGCGCTAAACTCTGCGCGCCATATTTGAAT
The DNA here is from genome assembly GCA_910594945.2 of Amphipyra berbera. Classification (NCBI taxonomy): domain Eukaryota; kingdom Metazoa; phylum Arthropoda; class Insecta; order Lepidoptera; family Noctuidae; genus Amphipyra; species Amphipyra berbera. The sequence goes on along the minus strand of OU343128.1, from coordinate 12,318,606 downwards.
ATAGCTCGAAAAAACTCGAGATTTCCCTAGAGGATATTGACTACGTGACAAAAACCTATGCCCCCCTCCCACCGCCCCTGTGACCAAGCGTGGAATACCAAAATATACCAATACCTCTTCAAAATATTGAAGACCCCCGTCCCCCCCCTGAACGGGTCACGTAGTATGGGTACTTTCCCTAATGGTTAAAGGGTGGTAAAGTTGAAACAGGTTTGCTTTTTCTTGTTGTCTGATGATTACAATAAACGTTGCTTCTAAAAATCTATAAAGTTCTTGGTCTCTCACTCCGTTCCGCCATTTCAATACCCGTATATTTTGCGAGCGGACAGTGGGATATCGATCGCGACCAAAATAGAGGTCATTGCATGTTCTATTGTGTAGATACAAAATGGTTCAGTTCGGCAAACGATCGTGTTGTCGGTAGCTGGTATCACCGGACAATGTTGATAGAGAAGTTGTCGTCAAGATGAGTAAACGTAACCGACGTTATAAAAACAGTGGTCATTCGTCGGAGCAGAGGATTCCATGTCGAACAGCCGAAGAAGTCTGACCTTTTATATCTGATTAGCTTGTCCTTATTTTCTGATCTTGTGTAAATTATTATATTGTGAAAATTATATTATGAACTAGCTTCTGTAACTAACCACTAACCCAATTATAAGTACTGTCAGTGGTGGAGAGTCTATGTTGGTTTCATTTACTTTATTTACCATGCTCCCAATCCTGACATACCGATATTAGCTATAACTGTAATGTTAGGTTCACCCCTACAAGATTCCTTTGTATGTATTTTACACGGGTATATGAAGTAGTTCCTCCAAGATGTAAGTGAGGCCGCGGGCAACAGCTAGTTATACATAGTTTAAGAGTCTTTTTAGGGAAGACATTCCAACACAACTCGAGTAGAAAGGTTCACTCACCCCTATTTAGGTTCCAAAATAGTTTGACTCATCCATCGGTCAAGGGCAAGAATCTCAATAGTCTTTTTTTATTGTTTATGTACAAATATTATAATGCATAATATGCATAATATCAGCAAGCACATTAGGTCACCCGCGCGACGGCGCAACGAGTATTCCCAAGGAGGGTTGATGTCAGGCGCGCGGCCGGTCATAAAACAATAAGCCAAAACCTCTAACAACATGGATTTATGAAATACATGTTGTACCGTCCTCACCTGGTGTAGTGTGTGAAACCTCCTCTTTGATGAGCACATCAAAGAGGAGGTTTCAGTATATAGTCCGGTGATATAAATATAAAAGGTAGAAACACAAAAACGTTAAGAACACTTTCTTTTGTTATTCGTGTGGTTAGCGATTAACCTGGTGTCAGAGTTTATGCCGCCCATGGGCCTCTGACTTGGCTTCACACGCCGGCGAGAAATATCTCTCAGGCATGTTTCCTCACGATGTTTTCCTTCACAGTTTTTAAGCAAGTGATAATTGTACAATACACACATGAATCCGAAAAGTCAGAGGTGCGTGCCTTGGGTTCGAACTCGAGACCTATGAATTGGAAGTCCGACAGTCACACCACTACGCTATCACTGCTGTTAACACTCCAAGAATCCATTACACTTTTTTAGAAAACCTTTATTAAAACTTATTCATTGTTCGCTTAAAAAACAAAAAATATTTAAGCGATTACATAACATAAGTAGCCCATTACTGTCCCACTGCTGGGCACGGGCCTCGTCTCAGAATGAGAAGGGTTTGAGCCTTAGTCCACCACGCTGGCTTGGTGCGGGCTCGCAGACTACACACACCATCGAAAACTTTATGGAGCCCTCTCAGGTGTGTAGGTTTCCTCACGATATTTTTCCTTCACCGTTAACGCAAGTGATGATCAAATTCTGATCCGCACATGAGTTCGAAAATTCAGAGGTACGGGCCGGGGTCGAACTCAGGCCCTCCTGCATGGAAGGCAAGCGTTCAACCGATAGACTATCACTGCTTTAAACGATTCTCAAAACAAAATATTTCACGATCAAAGGTTTGCTTAACGTTTATACATTACTAGCGACCCGCCCCGGCTTCGCACGGGTGCAATGTAGATACTAATGTGGGGCATATAAACCTTCCTCTTGAATCACTCTATCTATTGCTGAAAGCTGCATTGAAATCCGTTGCGTAGTTTAAAAGGTCTAAGCGTACAGACAGCGGGAGCGACTTTGTTTTATACTATGTAAAGATTTTAATGGGCGGACTATACACTCGGTACAATAACAAATATTATCCCTGTGGCAGCAGCGTGTATTTCATTTATATACCCTCGCCGCCAGGTGTCGCTTCACAAGGGGTTACTCTTTTAATTTATTTACTGTTATAAGTTATAGACCAAGCGTTTTAAACCCTTGTTTTGGTGGTAAAAGGTGTGTGATGCGTCATAGTCAATTAATTCTTTGGGTTCCGTAGTGAAATCATACAAAACAAATGTGTTCTCCATTCTTTTAAACAGTATTTTCTAAGAATTGGGGAACTTCAAGCTCAAGTATTGAATAAGGCGTTGGGTTCATATGAAATGTATTAATGTTATTTCAAGTGTGTCGCTAAAATGTTTCTAGTTAAATACAAAAATAAAAAAGACGAACCGACTTCAACACACTGAAAACCATATAATAATGACAACATAAAATTAACTGCCTCGTTGGTCTAGTGGTGGCAAGTGCGACTGCTGATCGTGAGGTACTAGGTTCGATCCCCAGGTCGGGCAGTGTTATTGGGTTTTTCCGTGTGGAATTCCTCAGTAGCAGCCCGGAGTTTGGATTCGTGCCCGGTTGATGGCAATAGGCTCGCCCCCTATTACATGGGACTTAAACATAACGGCGAAAATAATGAGGGTGTTACTAACACCTCTGCCCAATTCTTCGGGGAATACAAGCGTGATGTTATGATTATTTGTTTAAAATTAACATAATTCTGAAATCGGAGCCTTCAATTGCACTAACGTTTGAATTCTTCGCTGTAGTTTCGCTGCGCACTTTTGAAGTCGGTGATAAATTGTGTCGCGTGCTATTCTAAAACTCGTTAACTAGAATGACTATGACAATGGAACCCTACCTTGTGCGAAGTACTACACGCACTTGGTAAGTTTATTTAGTCTAGTATAGTTCTCCCTGTTGTAGCAAGTATAATTTGTATTCCCCAACCGCCAGATGTTGGTTCTCACGAGGCTCTTCTTATAACTAAACGTAGGTAAAGCTGAAAAAATCAATAGGTTACAGAGTATGTTCGTGTTTGAGTGTACAGCTATTTTCAGCACCTAGTATTAGTGAAAATTCATTAAAAGTGACAGTGGAAGATATTATAAGAAACTAGCGGACCTGGCAGACGTCGTCCTGCCCTAAAAATTTGGTAACATACCGACAGCAGCGCCACCTACCGGGTCCAATTGTGAATCTAAACCATCCAGGGCGCCACCCAAACGCATACAAAAAAAAACATTCAAATCGGTCCAGCCGTTTAGGAGGAGTTCAGTGACATACACACGTACAGTCGAATTATATATATAAAGATGGTAAGTTTAAATTGACGACACGTTTGGTGCAGTGGCTGAGCGATTGGCTTCTGCGCTACGGGTCGTGGGTTCGATTCCCATACGGAACAAATATTTGTATGGCCTGTAGACAGTTGTTTCGGGTCTGGGCGTTTGTGCATGTGAAGATTTGTGTCTGTAAACGCACCCACGATACAGGAGAAATCCTAGTGTGGGGAAACTTTTTTTTTTTAAATTTGGTCGATTATTCGTTTCTCTGTCCCGGACGTCGTGAACATAGATAATTATATGTATAATTATAACTTACTCAGTTGGACTGAGTCCGTCGGGGGATGGATTAAGAATACAATTTCCCTCCGTCGCGTCGCCGGGCAAGCGAGTCGTAAGGGGTGACAAACCTGGTACTATAATTGTGCCCGAAAAATGACAATAGGCTCGTCACCTATTTAATAGGACTTAATACCAGAGGCGGAACGTGAGGGTATAGAATCTGTACTAATATTATAAAGCTGAAGAGTTTGTTTGTTTGAACGCGCTAATCTCAGGAACTACTGGTTGGAATTGAAAAATTATTTTTGTGTTAGATACCTAGTCCATTTATCGAGGAAGGTTATAGGCTATATAACATCACGTTACGACCAATAGGAGCGGAGCATAAATGAAAAATGTTGCAAAAACGGGAATAATTTCCACCCGTGCGAAGCCGGGACGGGCCGCTAGTCCTAAATAAAGAGAGAATCTCTGCTTATCCCTTCGGGGATCAGAGGCGTGAGTGTATGTACGTATGTCAGTTCGACTGGCGACCTTGCCGCGTGTCCAGCTAATGATTAAATGCTCCGTTTGGGCCCGAAACTAGTCGGGCAATCCCGAAAACTGAATGAAGAAAACCGCTAATAATCATACATGGAGATTATTATTATCAATACTAGATTGATGAGAAAATACCTGTTACTTTTATATGTACAAATTAGTATGATTCTCGCTTCTCCAAGAGAAATGAAGATTTGAGGGAATCCTATAATATTCCAGTCGGAGCACTTAATCATCTTTATACATAATATATATATTTCGACTGTACGTGTGTATGTCACTGAACTCCTCCTAAACGGCTGGACCGATTGGAATCATTTTTTTTGTATGCGTTTTTTTATGGCGCCCTGGATGGTTTAGATTCACAATTGGACCCGGTAGGTGGCGCTGCTGTCGGTAAGTCACCAAATTTTACGGGCAGGACGACGTCTTCCGGGTCCGCTAGTAAAGATATAGATATCAATAATTACAACACATACCATAACATCACGCCTATATTCCCCGAAGTGTTGGGCAGGAGTGTTTAGTAACACCTTCATTTCACTGTTATGTTTAAGTCCCATTTAATAGGGGACGACCCTATTGCCATCAACCGGGCACAAATCCAAACTCTGGGCTGCTACTGAGGACTTCCACACGGAAAAACCGAACCCAAGACCTCACGGTCAGCAGTCGCGCTTGCCACCACTACACCAACGAGGCAGTCAAGAATTACAACATCCTTGATATAATCAATTAATGACAGTTTTATCGGAAACACTTGATTGTAGAATGCCGTGTTTCTATAGTGAAAATGCCTAGACCAATTTAGTGAAGCACTCGATATTATTTGTAGCAACGTCATTTAGATGGTATCGGTTAATGCGTGACACAGTAATGTTAGCTTTAACACGTCCATTTTGGTGATAGATGTGGGTAGTCCATGACCTTGGTCAGTTGGACGAAATGTGGGTGGAAGTAACAGAACTTATTTATTTTATTTCTCTAGAAAACTGCTCCTTAGTCTAGTGGTGGCAAGCGTGACTGCTGATTGTGAGGTCCTGATGGGTTGATGGGTTCGATCCACAGGTCGGACAATGGTCCCAGAGAGGACGGCGCGCTGAGTTCCGCGCGCGTCTCTCGAAGGAAGTGGGGCAGGGAAACAATTGCCCCACCACAGGAGAGGTCCACCAGAAGAAGCTGGTGGACCGAGACCTGCCGGGGTCGCGGTGCATGCAATAGCGAATCCCGTGACCCCGGCCTTAGGTCAGAAGGAGGGACACCGTGGGGTTTTAGCCGGTAATAGTCCGGCACACCCCCCCGTCTTCCTTAGACGGGGGACGGTTCATGAGGATTTCCCAACGTAAAAAAAAAAAAAAAAAGGTCGGACAGTGGTAATGGGTTTTTCCGTGTGGAATTCTTCAGTACCAGCCCGGTGTTTGGATTTGTGCCCGGTTGATGGCAATAGGCTCGCCCCCTATTACATGGGACTTAAACATAACGGTGAAATGAGGGTGTTACTATACACCTCTACCCAACCCTTCTGGGAATACTGGCGTGATGTTATCTATACTAATATTATAAAGAGATAAGATTTATATTTTTGGATTTTTGTATGTAACGAAAAATTTTCAAAAATTCTTTTGCCGTTAGAAAGCTACACTATCACTGGCTATATTTACTGGCACTGGCACATAGGCTATATTTATTGCTGGAATAAAACTTCTTCCGAGGGCGGAGCCGTAAGGACACAGCTAGTGTTACATACAGAGACTTGCATTTCGCAAACGTTTTATCGTCTTAAAGCACATGCTAACGTGTGCAAATTAGAATTTGCTCAAAAAATATTGAGCGTGCAGCCGGCCCATTTATCTCACTGCCAAATTCAATTTGACGCCATAATTAAAAAAGATTGACTAACGCGAGAAAAATCGCTGATAAAACCCACTCTAGCGTTCCTAGCCGTCAGCAAAAAAAAAGCTTTTAAACCGTCACCTAAACTGATTAGAGTCTAACGTGCAACCCTACCACCCCATAGGTGAAGTGGTTTAATATAATAAAATGTCCGACGGCCGAGCGGCGGCGAAACTTAATTATGTATCTCATGTGATGCGTGTCTGTCTGCTCCCGTGGGTATGAGCGAGGTGATAGCGGGAGCGGGCAGCGGGTAAACCGCCGTGTACACCTAGGTATAAAAATGTATTGTAAAGGATGATTTCCACCAAACGGCTCGCATCGCATCGGATCGGAACGGATTTTACAATCTTTAAACGATATTAAATCGTGTACACAGTATTTGAAGTCTATATTACCAAGCCGCGCACAGCAGGTTGACCGCGGGCGTCTTCCGCGACACGCGATCGTAGCCGAAAGTATGCTGTGACCCGCGATCGGCTCCGTTCGCCTGTCGTCGTATCCAATCGGATCCTTTCAAAAATTAGAACACTTCAACATGGTAGAAATTAAACTATTTAACTAGGCGCAATGGATTCGTTCGCAAGCGACTGTACGGAGCCGATCGTATGCGTCGACATCTTGCCGGACACGATCGGCTGTCGCCGCATTCGTTCGTATCTTTTCCGATCCGATGCGATGCGAGCCGTTTGGTGGAAATCATACCTTAGTAGCCAGTATTACGACCAATTGAGAAGTGCATTTTGAAGATACGATTCGGGGGAATAGAGCTATCTCCCTCCCCCCTGAACGATCGTAGTTCAAGGTGGAGGGAGTAGGCTTCATCCACAATCGCCCTGCCGATGAATAATAATAATAACAGTGTGTTGGTTGGATTCGCTGCTTGATAACAACGAAGATCTCGGCGATATACACACAATTTTGTATTGTGCGACTGTTGCAGCATGTCGTGTGCTAACGTCAAAGATAATATTGATCGAGCTACACGAACGAAACCAGCTTGGCAATGCAGTATTGACCATCGTATCGACAGGACCAGGGCACTCGTCTGCAAAGTAAAGGGGCTCGTGGCTAATTACCAACCGCGTGGATCATACGATTTGCGAGGTTAAGTTGCATTTGTCGCGGTCAGTCCATGGATGGCTGACCGTTCGTTACACATCGAGACCCCTCCGTGCCTCGGAAAGCACGATAAACAGTCGGTCACGGGTATCATACGAATACCTATGACAGTCGTTACGGAAAGTCAGAAGCCTGAAATGTCTGACAACTGGTCTAACCTTAGAATATCGGCATTGCCCAGTAAATGGGTTGCAAAGGTCTGATGGCAGTCGCTCCGTGTAAAATACTGGTATTCAGCCGCATCTGGTTAGACTGGAAGCTGACCCCAAGATAGTTGGGAAAAGGCTAGGTAGAAGACACGTATAAAGGTGGATTTAGACCAAACGAGCGATTGTTCATTCTATCCCCACCCCATCAAATTCTTTTGGTGTAAACAGAGACAGAGCATCCTTTCGCTGTTCTATCTTTTTTTACGGAGATTCTATGGAATGTTCTAAGAAGCTCGCTCGCTTGATGTAAACAGCGCATGAGCGTGCGAACAGTTACTTAGAGCGTTCTTTCGTGTTCGGAAGTGCTCGCTCCTCGAAGCGATCTCTTCAAAGCGTTCTTGTGTTCGCCTGATCTAAACATCTCTAGAGCATGTGCAAGAATTCCAGTTCTTGTTTGTTGTCATTCTTGCTCATTGGTATTCTTTTGGTGTAAATGATGAAAACGGATTATCGATAACACCAAAAAAGCAACAAACGACCCTCGGTAGCTCTATGTTCGCTTAGTTTAAACCCACTTTGACTGATATAGTCTGTGTATAAACTCTGCTCCGAAAGAATAAGAAGGTTTACTTTTGTTTCTCTAGATGGCGTTGTTACTTTTTCTGAATCGCGCTATGGTTTCGTTACCGTCCAAATAAGACCATGTCGAGTTATGTGTTTTTATGTTGACAGACGGACAGACTCGCGTTAGAGTCAGTAAGGGTTCCGTTTTACAGTTATTTTTGTAAGGTTATTGTTAACATCTGTTAATAATAACGCTTCTTCACGTTACCATTTCTATTTCTGAGTGTGCTTCGACTTGTGCAAGGCTGCGTGACGTCGTAGTGCCTCCTAGATACTTACGCAAATTCTTCCTACACACGTTACTGCATTGTTACCTGTGCAAGCATAAATTTGTGCAAAGAAAAAGTTGCCTCTTATTATCATTTTAATGATTTTTTGCCAGACATAAATGATGTATTCTAAATTTATTCTAAAAAATATATTTTAATTCTAAGATTTATTTTTATTTCATTTGTTTAAAATATAGTTCAACCTGTAATATCTTATCAATATCTATCTTCTATAATATAAAACTGAATCCCTATTTCCCTTGGTCACGCCATAACTTGATAACGACTATGCCTATTGAAGTCATATTTACACAATATATTTGTGTTGTTAAGACGATGGTTCGCAGCAATGCTGGGATCCGGTAGGTGGCGCTGTAATCAAGTTATTTACGCGGGCACAGCCCCGAGCGAACAGGTAGTTACCAATAAATAACTATAAACTATGATGAAGATCATTACACCCTCTTAGCTACTTCAATACTAATTCGCCTCTTCTTATATCCGCTATCTTCCAACCGCTTCCCGCTCGCTCTCTGGCCCATGGCGTGGAGGGGGTGTTGCCATGGCAACGCAGGTGCGATCGATCGCAGGTGCGACTGCACGACGCACCTTTGTTTGTGATGTAGCTTCGGAGAACTAAGGCTATGTTGGGTATATTTCCATTCTATACTGCTATCATTCTGGAATAAAAGTTCCGTGACTAACTGACTGTCAGACAATGGACAGCCTAAACCTAATTTGAAAAGTAGGTTTCTTAAGCGCGTGCTACAAGTTTTTTTTTCTAATAAAGAACGTTGCCCTACACTAGGATTTCCCCAGTATCGTGGGTGCGTTTACAGACACAAATCTTCACACGCACAAACATCCAGACCCGGAACAAATATCTGTAGGCCATACAAATATTTGTTCCGTGCGGGAATCGAACTCACGACCCGACCACGACCGTAAAGCAGAAGCCGATCGCTCAGCCACTGCACAAAACATGTCGTCGAATTTGATTATCACAGAAACAAAGTGAGGAAACCTGCACATCTGAGAAGGCTCCAAAATGTTCTCTATGGTGTACCCGTACAAAGTCGGGGCGGGTACCTAGTTAATATATAAAAATAAGGATCGAAAGAAAAACAAAGAGAAAAACTATAGTTTCGCTCCCATCCCGGGTCTCTACATAATAAAACAACCACAGGAACTAGCCCAACTAACGATGTTGCGCTAACGAGCTCTATGTAGAGCAGCTCTACAACGTAGAGTTTGTGTTAATATTTGTTATTATGCAGCGTTTGTGCGGTTTTTGGAAGTATGTCGTGTTCTTTTAGTTAGAGTGTGAGCTCTATGTAAAATAGGAGTAGAGAATATGTAGAGCACATTTTACACGCTTTATAATTATTAGCTCCACTTGTAATAGTTAACTAACAATGTAATAAAATTTTTGCAGTCAATTTTAACCTACTTCTAATTGTCATATCGAAATGAAACTTTGTATGTGTGTGTAGTTCAGATGACAATACAGTAGAATTTCACTAATCCGGTACTTCAATAGACCGATACGTCCAATAATCCGGCACCCTCCGCCCGCGCCTCCCTCGCCCCTCTATGCCTATGCGCTCCGGCGCCGCGTCGTCGTCTAGCAGTCTAACCTCAAAACTTATCACGTGCACGTGCGTACGTTGTTGTTTTGAAGTGAGAATAGTGTGTAGTTAAAAATGTCAAGTAAACGGAAACACAAGACACTTGTTTTGAAAGATAAAATGGACATTTTAAAGAAGTTAGATAGTGGAGAAAACACGTGCAAATTGGCAAAAGAATATGGTGTTGGGCGTGCTACTATACACGATCTTAAGAAAAAAAAGCAAAAGATAGTAGACCACGTGAAGATGATGGAATCTGGACCAGGAAAGCGTCAAACATTAAGAGTTGGCGTTTGTCCAATGATGGAAAACGCTCTTTACATGTGGTTCATGCAACAGCGTTCTAAACACAATCCCGTGTCTGGAAAAATTCTGAAAGCAAAAGCAATCGAGTTTTATAAAAAAATCACCAAAAAAGATGATTTTCGTGCCAGTGATGGATGGCTGGATAAATTTAAAAAGCGATTTGGTATCCGTCTGTTAACCATATCGGGTGAAAAACTATCAAGCGACGAATCTGCAGTACAGCCATTTATCCAGCATTTTAAAGAAAAAGTAGAGGAACTGGGTCTTCTTCCTGACCAAATCTATAATGCAGACGAGAGTGGTCTGTTCTGGAGATTGTTGCCTAATAAAACATTCGTATCCTCTAAAGAAGCGAGCGCACCAGGTTGTAAAGTGAGTAAAGATAGAATCACATTCATGCCGTGTTCAAATGCTACTGGAACGCACAAATTGGATTTGTTAGTGATTGGTAAAGCTAAAAATCCCGGAGCTTTCAAGAACATTTGTCTGCCAGTCTGCTACAAGAACCAATTTAAAAGTTGGGTCACGAGAGAGGTATTTAGCGAATGGTTTCATAAAGACTTTGTCCCAGAAGTCAAGAAGTTTATGAAAAGATTCAACCTGCCCATAAAAGCTTTACTCGTACTTGACCGTGCTCCAAGCCACCCAAATGAACAAGAACTTAAATCAAGTGATGGGAATATCCAAACCATCTTCCTACCACCAAACTGCACACCTTCAATGCAGCCGATGGATCAAAATGTTATCCAAAAAGTAAAGTCCTTGTATAAAAATAAGTTGCTGATCCATATTATATCTCAGGGTGGTAACATAACGCAGAGCCTTAAAGAAATGAATTTGAAGGATGTTGTATTCTCTCTCGCTCACGCTTGGAAGTCTGTTTCATCTGACTTAATCCAATCTTCATGGAAAAATTTATGGCCTACTATGAATGCTGTATCACAAGAAACAGAAGAATGGGATCCTGAAGATAATCTACCTATTGCCGATTGGTTGAAAAATCTATCAGAAAGAGGATTGGAGACAAGTGAAGAAAATTTAAATTCTTGGTTTGAAGGGATCGAACAAACAGAGCTAATTATGACAGATGAAGAAATATGTCAAGCAGTACAAGAAGAAGAAAGCCTTGTAGAAATATTGGAGCCACCAACTACTACAACTGTAAAAGTAAAACCAGATAAAGCATTTAATTGTTTCAATACCTGCATAACATGGGCAGAAGAAAACGGCATATCTGCCAAAGATATTATAATTCTTCGAAACATGCGAGAAAAGGTTTTTAAGCAAGGACTACAAGTTGCACAAAAGCAGACCTCAATTAAGGATTATTTTAAAACTATGTAATTACATGTTAATTTTGAGATATGTTACAGTTACAATAAAACCTGTCGAACAAGAACACAAATATGTACATACATACATTATATTATCTTTATGACATGCTTTATTTTATTACCGTAAAACCTTACAACTTTGCCAATTTGATCTAAGTTTGCCCAGCAGGGTATTTTTTACAAATATCGAAAAATATGGAAAACTTTTGTAGTTTCGTGTATAATTTACAAGTGAATAAACACAACTACAAAAGTTTTCCATATTTTTAATGTTTGTAAAAAATCCCCTGCTGGGCAAACTTAGATCAAATTGGCAAAGTTGCAAGGTTTGACGGTAATTATTTCTTAGTTCACATTTTTGTAAGAAAATAAACGTGATATAATCCAAAATATATACAAGGTTAGTCAGAAAGGGGCTACTAAGCCGCGGGCCACTTAAAGTATCACTGATGACTATTTTAAAGCAACTGTTAAAATTTCAAAATTCGATAATTTTTATTTGCATGTAAAACGATTTTTATTTTAGTTTTTCATAAAAAAAACATACCTGCTTTAGTTATTAATTCTGAAAATTAAGTTTCTAATCCGTGACCCCAAATATGACCTAAATAGTAAACACAGCTGATCATAGCTATGGACAGATATACTTTAGCATATTTTTTACGAAATCTTTGAAAAGCTATTTCTCTTAAACGATCGAGTTATGGGGAAAGTTGTAGAACAAAAGTTATCCATTATTATGGGTACTTTAACACCCTTTCGGCTTAGTACCCCTTTCCGACTAACCTTGTATAGCTGATTCTACACACAATTTCTGACTCTACACACAAAATAATTATCTCAGTGGCAGAAAACTTAGACTGCTAGACGTTTCTTCGTGTGCATGCAGCCCGTGCTGCGTCTCCCGTACCGCGCGTGTTGACCGCACTATATAAGCTCGTGGAAGCCAACCCGGACTGCGATCTTTTCGCTAATAAATTCCCCAATTTAATGATTATGTACCTACTGCTTGACCAAGCTAAGTTTGCACCTCGTGTCGATTACGTCACACTGACGCTTAGGTACGCACTGCAAAAAAGGATTCGCTATGACTTTAAAAAAGCAAACAAAAAGTAAGATGCTAACCGTACCGACGCGACAGGGCGACCGCGGGAAGGTGAGTGGGAAAGCGGGCGGGGCGCCGCATTCCAGCGAGGTGCAAACTTAGCTTGGTCGAGTTTTACATTATTGTGAGAATAATAATATTTAATTATTGTTATAAGTTTATATTTTATGTTTGTATTTATTATGTATATACTTTGATTTATGTAATTGGTTTCTTAAGCCGTGTTAATCAAATACACAAATAAATAAATAAATATTTATGTGGCTCACGGATTAGTAGCCCATTTCCGGCTAACCTCGTATGTATAAATCGGTCTTCTTAACAAATAGAATACAATATGACTGTACCTTAACCCACAGGGGATAAAGCACATTGTACATTAAACTTTATGGGTACATCTGAAGTAATTACACGACTCTTTGGTGCCAGCTGCAGAGATCCGCCTTAAGGCTTATTTTGTTAAACCATAATTGTTATATTGTTAAACACTGTACATAATCCCGAAGATAAATTATACTGCCTCGTTGGTCTAGTGGTGGCAAGTGAAAGTGCTGAACGTGAGGCCCTGCGTTCGATCCCCAGGTTGAGCAAAGTGTTATTGGGATTTTCAATTAGGAATTTCTCAGTAGCAGCCCGGAGTCTGGATTTGTACCCGGTTAATAGCAATAGGTTCGCCCTTTACTGGCGAAACGAAGCTGTACCAAAAACACCTCTGCCAAACCCTTCGGTGAATACAAGACTTTTTGATATGAATACAAGATTTATATATAAAATATAAGTTTTAATAAAGGAGGTACCTGTGAGGCTTGCATGATCACCAGTGATCGGAATAGGTAGAGCTAATGTGCCTAAAGTTCACGGAACAGAAACGAAAAGTGGAGACTTCCTAACGACAAAAATTTTTTTTTGGTACGTTTGTTCCGAATGTCGGAACATTATTTAAGTACAACTAAAATTAATAAAGTAAAACAACTATCGAATTTATTTACTGTTTCTGTTTAAAAAAAAGGGCACGATTTTTGTTTAAAAAATAAAGGTAATCTCCTAATCTTCGTTTGAACGCCGTAAGTGCGGAAGCTAATTTAATATATGATGGAATCAGGCGTTAGGTACTTTGCGGAAATCCATGATCTATAAATATACAATAAAATATTTAGTGTTAATTCCGCGAAAAAACAGTTGATCAAGCCTGAATGCAGTATGCAGCACCACCCTCCCGCCCGCAAATATATGCAAATGCAGAAGCTTGGACGCGAACGTCAACATCTCCTGAGGATGCCCCGTGGAGGGGCGAAACACGTGTCGTATCGGTTTGTTTTGCTTGTGTGTTGCATGTTATTAATCGCACCTTCTGCATTTGCATATATTTGCGGGCGGGAGGGCAGTGCTGCATACTGCATTCAGGCTTGATCAACTGTTTTTTCGCGGAATTAACACTAAATATTTTATTGTATATTTATAGCTTATTTAATTTTCATACCAGCTTTAATAGTTAGAACTAACAAGGTAAAAAAACAATTAATAGGTTTTCATACAATTTATTCATTTTGTACAATTATTGGAACTTAACGTAAACAGAAATCAACCTCAATAATTAAGATAGTTACCAAATCTTAAGACTCAGTCAGAATATTATTTCCGTTGATGTTGAAAGTGTCCCTTAATCTGAATCGGTACAGTTTTCATCAGGAAAGGAGTTTTCTTTGTCATCGTTAGATTTATCTTCTTCCGGAGAATTAAAATTAATAAATAACATTATTATTAAATGTTCTTAACTGATTCCAAGACATTTTCGAATTTCAGAAAAAATATTCGGAAAAAAATTTTTAGTCGTAAGGAAGTCCCCACTTTTCGTTTCTGTTCCGTGAACTTTAGGCACATTAGCTCTACCTATTCCGATCACTGATGATCACTCTAAGTGTATTTACTTTGTAACTGATTGTGTAATTTTTTTGGAAATGGAATTATTTACATATCATAACATCACGCCTTGTATTCCCCGAAGGGTTCTGCAGAGGTGTTGTTTTGTACACCCTCGTTTCGCCAGTTATGTTTCAGCCCCATGTAATAGGGGGCGAGCCTATTGCCATTAACCGGGCACAAATCCAGACTTCGGGCAGCTACTGAGAAAACCCAATAACACTTTGTCCGACCTGGGGATCGAACCCAGGACCCCTTCTCAGCAGTCGCGCTTGCGACCACTAGACCAACAAGGCAGTGAAATTATTTATTTTTGTTTTATTTTCGAAGCCACGACAAAACGTATATAAATAAAAATGTGGGCCAGCCTATTGCAATTTTGGAATCGTTAGAGATCTATTTAAGAACTGACGATAACATGACATTTTTTTAAAGAGGCTTTGATTTCTCCCAACGGCAGAGAATTTCATTTTGAAATTCTAAGATGTGGTCCCGGGGACTCGCGTACAAAACTTTTCTTTACTTAAATATATTTGACCTTTTTGTCGAGTGGAATTCCTCATGGATACCCTCCGTCTGGGAGAGGCGGGTATGACCGACTAAAACCACCCAGTGGTGGTCCTCAGCACAAAAGAAGAGGGGGGCTTCAAGAACTCCAGTGGAACGCACCGATGACCCTCTTGTACGGTCAACAAAGAAACTAGGTTAACACTGTTACTTTTACATAACATCTAATAACACAAAATTATTCGATACACTGCTTTCAGAATTTCATATAATAGTCAAGAGTTTGTGTTATTTTATTGTTACATGAGTTCCGATTAAATTTGAATATTATTGTGTTCAGTTATGATTTAAAAAACTGAAGTGCTACCTTCTGAATCATTTTTTTTTGTTTCACATAAACCAATGCAGGTGCTTATGAAAAGTCGAATTTAGATGCACGGTGCCAATTAGTCGTTTCCTATAGAGAAGAGCCGGCAAGAAACTCCATGGTTACTCTTTTAAAAATATATCTTTAACAATTTCAGTGGATACAGTACTATGATTTAGGATAGTGAGAGAACAATGAAGTCATGACCACAGACCAATGAGTAATGTAGTACTAAAAGACTTGAGTACAAAAATTAATAAACAAAAATAAAAATAAAACAATATGAATAATTAGGTAGTAATTTACAAATTTATAGATGCAGGTCCACAAAGTTCTCACATTTACAAAAGAGAAAAGGAAGCTAAACTATATAAAACAATTGACGTAATTACTTTTGTTGCTGACTGTACTGTACCTTTAGCGCATCCCGGGAAAATGTTTGACTTGTACGTGCACTTGCAACAAAAGTAAAGAATAGTTACGTTTCGCTTTAAAACAGCTTAGTGAACAAGAAATTTTCAATTTAAGTTAGTATCAAACGGACTAAGACGTCGTAAAATGTCGCAAAGTAAAATAAACTGCAAACCAGTGTAGAAAATGACTTGACAGCCTTTTACAAGGCTTACATTTTTACTAAACACTAGCTGTGTCCTCACGGCTCTGCCCATAGCCTATGTTACTCAGTGATAATGTAGCTTTCTAACGGCAAAAGAATTTTTGAAATCGGTCCAGTAGTTTTTAAGTTTATTCGTTACATACAAAAATACAAATATTTCCTCTTTATAATATTAGTATAGATAACATAACATAACGCCTTACATTCTCTGAAGAGTATGCAGAGGTGTTTTTAGTACATCCTCGTTTCGCCAGTTATGTTTAAGTTCCATGTAATAGGGGGCGAGCCTATTGCCATTATCCGGGCACAAATCCAGACTCCAGGCTGCTACTGAGAAATTTCTAATGGAAAAACCCAATGTCACTTTGACCGACCTGGGGATCGAACCCGGGACCCCATGCTTGCGACTAGTAGACCAACAAGGCAATTTTCAATTTAACTTGGTCTTAAAACGTCGTAAAACGTTGCAAAGTAAAATAAACCACAAAACAGCGTAGAAAATGACTTGGCAGCCTTTTACAAGGCTTCCATTTTTACTGAAACATTACGTAAATAAAATACTAAACGTAAACCACGCTTTTCTCAAAGGTCACGTAGAAAGGTCACACGGTTTCTTCTAAAATACGTTTTTCATGTATTTTTACCTTTAGTGTTACCATAATATAAAAATGTATAGAAGGTTCACTCGTGACAAAGATCTATAAGCTCACGACACAAGAAACTAGTCGAGCTAACACGATAAAATGCAAGTGAGTAAAGCAGTAATAATCCGAAACATGAATTTCACTCACGATAGCAGTGATAGCCGTGGTGTGACCGTCGGACTGCCAAGTCATAGGTCTCGAGTTCGAACCTAAGGCACGCACCTCTAACTTTTCGGATTCATGTGCGTATGTCTAATTATCACTTGCTTAATAACGGTGAAGAAAAACATCGTGAGGAAACCAGCATGCCTGAGAGATATTTCTCGACGGCATGTGAAGCCAAGTCAGAGACCCATGGGCGGCATAAACTCTGACACCAGGTTAGTCACTAACCACACGAAAAGAAGAAAAATTTAATTCACGATAGTTATTATACATAAAAAAACACGAAAGAAAAAATAAAAATATCACTAAAGTGGTTGTAATCTGTCTTCTTCTTTTCGTGTGGTTAGTGACTATGCCTCTGAATTGGCTTCACATGCCGTCGAGAAATATCTCGCAGGCATGCCGGTTTCCTCACGATGTTTCCCTTCACCGTTTTTAAGTAAGTGATAATTATACAATACGCAAATGAATTCGAAAAGTCAGAGGTGCGTATCTTGGGTTCGAACTCGAGAATTGGCAGTCCAACGGTCATACCACTAGGCCTACACTGCAGTCATTCGAGGCTATTCCATTGTACCTTTCCTGTAGCGTTTATTTATAAATGGAAAATATGCCTTCTGTGTTTTGTTTTTTTGTGAAACGGCAAAGTAGCTACGTCACGCAATCAGCTACAATGCTACGAGCCAACGTAGCACACGCTACGAGGTGCTACGAAAGAATAACGCTTTGATAATGGTTGATTTTCTTTTATTTTAAGTACACCCTTTAGTAGTTACATGGTATTATTTCTGACATTTAAAGGTATCTGTGAAATTTAACTCTCTGCAGTTCCGAGACAGGGTTAAAATATTAATAGCATTAATCAGACGTAAATCTGGGTTTAAATTATCTTCGATAATAATCAATGCAAGATTCTTTAGATATTATTATAACTGCCTCGTTGGTCCAATGGTGGAATGCGCGACTATCGATCGCGAGCTCCTGGGTTCGATCCCCAGGTTCGGCAAAGTTTTATTAGGTTTTTCCGTCTGGAATTGCTCAGTAGCAGCCAGGAGTTTGGATTTGTGCCCGGTTGATGGCAATAGGCTCGCCCCCTATGACATGGGACTTAAACATAACTGGCGAAACGAGGGTGTACTAAAACACCTCTGCCGAACCTTTCGGGGAATGTATGGCGTGATGTTATGTAAGGAAAAAACATCGCAGTGTAATCAGTTTACAAGTTGTAAAAGCCGACTTAGACCAAGTTTAGTCGTAAACACAGAACCTTTCCCACATGTAATGTACGTCGTGGCTTCTAACGGTAATCTATGTTTACTCCGCGGGGAAATGGAGGGATATGTATGTATTGGTGCTTCTGTGCGTTTGATACCATTTCTTTGGAAACATGCGCGGATGCCGACGTCCCGAGTCGATTCCTAAGTCAAGCAAATGTGATTACTTTGCAGTTTTGTCATACAATACTTCGCTA
The DNA here is from genome assembly GCA_910594945.2 of Amphipyra berbera. Classification (NCBI taxonomy): domain Eukaryota; kingdom Metazoa; phylum Arthropoda; class Insecta; order Lepidoptera; family Noctuidae; genus Amphipyra; species Amphipyra berbera. The sequence goes on along the minus strand of OU343128.1, from coordinate 12,300,181 downwards.
TAGAGCAGTTACAGTTTCTGAGGAATAGCTGCAGGGTCCTATAACATGGAGCTTAAAAAATATGTTAATCAGCGATAAATTATATAGCCATTGGGTTAGAAAGGGATAAAAAAGATGACGAGATATGATAAAGGGCGATCGTGTATAACAATTTGATATACCTACACAGTTCCAAAACCCCTCAGACTGAATAATAACTTTCTAACAGGAAAAACTCAATTAGTATTGGATTCGAACCCAGAATCACATGATCTATCGCTTAACAACCACGGAACCTATACCGGTAAAATGCGGCTATTTGAACACCACGGGGCTAATTGTAATTTAGTTGTAGTAGTCAAAGTATGTCCTACGAAGATACAGAGAAATTATTAATTGTGCTTAAATAGATTTTGTTTGTATTTTTTTATTATAGATACATTAAGTAATTAGTTAGGGGCTCGTGGCTAATTAACAACCGCGCCGATCGTACCATTTGCGAGGTTAAGCTGCGCTTGCCGCGGTCAGTCCGTGGATGGGTGACCATTTGTTACACATCGAGACCCTCCGTGCCTCGGAGAGCACGTTAAGCCGTCGGTCCCGGGTGTCATACGAATACCTATGACAGTCGTTACGGGTAGTCAGAAGCCCGAAAGTCTGACAAACGGTTTAACCTTAGGATATCGGCATTGCCCAGTTACTGGGTTGCGGAGGTCTGATGGCAGTCGCTCCGTGTAAAATATTGGTATTCAGCCGCATCTGGTTAGAATGGAAGCTGACCCCAAGATAATTGGGAAAAGGCTAAGAGGAAGATTAAATTTGCTCTTCTCGCCTGAAACACAGGGTTACCTAGTTCAGGCAAGTAACACATGTGAATATAATGTATTTATGACTTTGTATTATTTTAGTTCCAATGAATTTGAATAAAAATTATTATTATTATAGTTAAGGTACCTGCTTCCTAACCATTATGGCTGCCTGGCTATTTCATATTTCAATGTTATTGTATATTTCAATATTTTAAATTGTAGATAGTTTAAAAAAGATGTCACGTTCAGCTATGCCAATTAGCCCCATGGTTTCCAAGTAAGTAGTCCCATTCGGCATTCCGAAAACAATATTTTGACAATCTTGTTTTAACTACCTCGTTGGTCTAGTGGTGGCAAGCACGACTGCTGATCGTGAGGTCACGGGTTCGATCCCCAGGTCTGGCACTGTTATTGGGTTTTTCCGTGTGGAATTTCTCAGTAGCAGCCCGGAGTTTGGATTTGTACCCGGTAGACTATAGACTCTCCCCCTATAACATAGTGGCGAAATGAGTGTGTTACTATACATCTCTGCCCAACCCTTTGGGGAATACAGGCGTGATATTTATCTCAAATAACACGGAACAGCTCCGTGTACTGAACCGTATGCGTATTGCACGGTCGAGCTTAACAAAATGTATGAACTTGAGATTGTAATAGCTCACTGGGCAGGGATGGGGGTGCCTTGTTAAATTTTCACGGGTGCTTTCACCCCCTGCCACCCCTTGCCTCAATTACGAGCCTTTTTTGTTGAAATAAAATAACGAGGTATTGATTGAAATCTGAATTGATTTATATGTAAGTTGGCCGGCCGGTTATGTATATATCTTAAATAATTCTTCTGTAGGTATGTGTGTTTGTCATCTAGCTCCTACTAAACGGTATAGGTATATAAAAATGTCTCCCTATTTCCCTTGGTCACGCCATAACTTAAGATTGACTTTACCGATTGAGGTCATATTTACACTATATATTTGTTTTGTCATAACGATGGTTCGTAGCTATGCCAGGATCCGATAGTTGGCGCTGTACTCAAATTATTTTCGCGAGCACAGCCGCGGTAGAACAGCTAGTTCGGTTATAAAGAATACGTACAATTGCAATCAAAAACTGCGCCCTGACGCTTCTGCACCGTTTTATAACGATAAAGTGGAATTATTACACGAAAATTATCACGGAAAAACCATGGAATTACATTTTTAAATGGTTTTAATTAGCTTCACTTCGTATACTTGTTTGTTTCAAATGTTGTGATATTTTTTTTTTAAATTACGCACACAAATTCAATTCCCATGAGGTCCCACAAGGTTATAATAATTTCAACCTTCAGTCATCAAATCCTGATACTGCAGGGGTACTGTAAGATAAAACGGTTTAACATAAAAGTATTTTTAAGGGATTATCTTTACATCATATAAAACAAAGTCGCTCCCGCTGTCTGTACGCTTAGATCTTTTAAACTACGCAACAGATTTTAATACAGTTTTCAGCAATAGATAGAGTAATTCAAGAGGAAGGTTTATATGTCCCACATTAGTATTTACATTGCACCCGTGCGAAGCCAGGGCGGGTCGCTAGTATGATTATAAAACTGTATGGAGCCCTCAGGCGGCGAGTTTCTTTAAGCAAAGCATACAAACATGAGGTTGGAAGTAACCCGTCCAATCCTCCCGGTGGACTTGTTCGTTCTATTTACACAGTACAAGTCTCGCCCCCGGATCTGTCCACACTCGAGTTAGCAAACGGGATCTCTCGAGTGCTATCGATCCCTCTGTGTTGTTTGTTCCTCTTTTACTAATTAGAATTGTTTTTTTATTGTTTTATTTAAACCCTCTTGATGGGAGGGGTAAGTTTTTGTTGTATAAAATAATCTATACTAATATTATAAACCTGAAGAGTTTGTTTGTTTGTTTGTTTGAACGCGCTAATCTCATGAACTACTTGTTGAAATTGAAAAATTCTTTTTGTGTTGGATAGTCCATTTATCGAGAAAAGTTATAGGCTATATATTATCACGCTACGACCAATAGGAGCGGAGCAAAAATGAAAAATGTGTCAAAATCGGGAAAAAACTCCACCCGTGCGAAGGCGGGACGGGTTGCTAGTATGACTATATAACTGCCTCGTTGGTCTAGTGATTGGTCGCGACTGCTGATCGTGAGGTCCCGGGTTCGATCCTTAGGTCGGGCAAAGTGGAAAGTGGGGAATTCCTCAGTAGCAACCCGGAGTTTGGATTTTAACCCGGTTGATGGCAATAAGCTCGCCCCCTATTAGATGGGACTTAAACATAACCGCAAAATGGGGGTCTTAAGCGTGATGTTATGTTAAAATAATTATGATACAGTGGCCGCTATTGAGTTGGGTACAGGGGGTCTAATGACGACATACCTATTGGCTGAACAATTTTTCTTTTTATTTTCATCATCATAACTGCCAGTGGACTGGATATTCTAACCTAACTGAGACGACTCCTGATTTTTATCACTGATCAAATATTGTTTACTACATAACATCACGCCTGTATTCTCCGAAGGGTTGGGCAGAGGTGTATAATAATACCCTCATTTCGCCGTTATATTTTAAGTCCCATGTAATAAGGAGCGAGCCTATTGCCATCAACCGGGCACAAATCCAAACTCCGGGCTGCTACTGAGGAATTCAACACGGAAAAATTCAATAACACTTTGTCCGACCTGGGGATCGAACCCAGGACCTCGCGATAAGCAATCACGCTTGCCACCACTAGACCAACGAAGCAGTTATTGATTCCTCTGATCAAACATTAATTTAGCTGATCAATTAATTAGTTCCCATTACTAATGTATTATATCTAGGTAGAAGAGTAGGTACTCTCATCCTCTATTAATAATTACAAAAGTAACAACTACCTCTATGAATAATGTTGATCAAGATAGCACTAATGTGTGTTTGTATTCACCCCGTGCTCATCCCTCTCATCCCATCCTACAATTATACAGAATACGTAGCCCCGACTAATTTGACTAATTACTGCCGATAACAAACTCACCGCACCCCGTAGCGGTTTCATCCCCTAATTCAACCATCAATCCAATTTCAACCTTATATCTTCCGCGCTAAGCTTCACAACTGTATTTAAAAACTTCTATCTCTGTTTCAATATCGGGGTTTTGAAAATGAACTTTAATGTCAGTGCACGAACATTGGAAATTGAACGGAATTAATTTGGCAAACTTTTTGCATAAAGAGAATAACGTTCGCTATTCAAAATTAAAAGGTATGTTTAAGGAATAGGATTTATTTTTGTCTGAAGTTAATTCAAAATCGATGGGTCCGACTAATTGCTAGATTTGAATTTGGAATAACATTTGCAGTAACTACGATTTCTCGAAAGATTCTCAAAAGTAAATCTTCTTCTTTTCGTGTTTTTAGTGACTAACCTAGTGTCAGAGTTTATGCCACCCATGGGCCTCTGACTTGGCTTCACATGTCGTCGAGAAATATTTCTCAGGCATGCCGGTTTCCTCACGATGTTTTCCTTCGCCGTTTTTAAGCAAGTGATAATTATACAATACGCACATGAATCCGAAAAGTCAGAGGTGCGTGCCTTGGGTTCGAACTCGAGACCTATGACTTGGCTAGGCTATCTCTGCTGTTTATTGAATACGATGACGTCCTACTTCAAAAACATTATTCTAACTTCATATTAGTCCGTACTATGTCCGTTTCGTGCGAAAAGGACAGAAAATGAGCCATTCAAAAACGTAAATGAGGTTAGGTTGTAAGCAATCAAATAGATTTATCGCTTCAAGTTTCTTATGTAGGTCAGATGGAACATGGAATCCGTGGCTTGGTACCATTTGTTAAAAAAGTAAGTTTTGCGCAAACCAGAAATGTGGAACGATCGCAGTTCGCTCCCCTCACTCCCTAGGGACATCAAGCTTTTACGGAAAGTGTCAGAAGATATGGGTGTTGCTGCCTAAAGCCTCGTGTTTGGAGATGCGGAGCTTAAGAGGAAACGTGGGCTGCAAAATATTTCCAGAATAGGTTTTTAAGCGATCTATTTCCGTCCCACCCCTCCCGTAAACCTTCCCAATTGAGCGCGAAAGAGACAACTGCATCTCGGACTGATTTTTTCTGTGCAATATTAGCGAAATCATTCTTTCGTATTTCTCTGTTTCCTTCTTCAAATCTGGACCGATTTTAATATTTGTTTCTATAATAATTTAAGAAAGACTTTGGTTATGTCTGTATGGTTTACTTTTTTTTTCAAATTTGTTTGCCAGATGTCTGAAAACGGTGATAAACCGGTGATTTTTTGTGAAATTTAAACGTTTCTAGTTCTTTTAATAATTAATTTATTGACAAAAACAAAACATAGGGACATAGTAGATATATATCATATGGTAAAAATATTTGCTCTAGTAACATTATCCAAGGAGGAAACTGAAGAATACCTTTGTATAGATTAAAGCAGGGACACGTTGTATTATGCCTGATTCCTTTAAACAAAAACGAATCGTTTTACTTACCAATATTAGCATTCTTTATTGCCAAACTGGGCATATTAATGAACTTGTAATCTAATTTTACTTGTAATAGCTACTTTCATATGGGAGGGTCTACTATGCAAAGCTATGAGGTATTTGCTTCATTATTGATAAAGATACAAGAGTCTAAATTTGAACCAATAACGCAACGTTATATTATAGGAATCGGCCATTAGAGCGTTTACCGAGACGTGTTTATCCACGCGTTTTTTTTCTGTTTTCAAAACCTTGCCTCGTTGTAGAGTTTGATTCGTAGTTGACCGTACGGTTCCTGCATCTCTTTATAAATGAAGCCTCTAGTGAAAAGAAAAGATAAAGGATAAAAAATTGTGGCTTTTTAAAATAAAAACAATTATTATTTTTTGTAGTAACAATTTTATTCGATCACTGATTTTGATTTTGACCACTTTACATACAACTAGAATAGAATATGTACGGTTATAAGTTATTTTGTCATAATTATCTAATAATTTGATAATTTCGTTACCACTCACTAGTTAGATACGCGATACATGATACCAACGAAATATACACTGATAAAATATGATACACTTCTCAAAATACGTACTTTTAAAATACGCAGTTCAAAATATGCTGGATTTTTAACAATTTTGTAATCACATCATTTAAAATTAAACTGCTAATTCTTAAAAAGATTTCGCCTTTTTCATTTTTGTAAAACATACCATATTTTTCAGTATATATTTTTTCTAAACGACCAACCAGATATAATACATAGCTATTCAAAAAGCCATAACATATACAACTTTAAATAACAAAAAATAATCACGAACTTTAAAGTAACAATTAGTTTTAAATCTACGTATTTTACATTTTAAAGTGTTCAACTATGTTTCTAATATCTAATGTTATACTTTTCTAAAATGTATGCATGAATATGTATAGTGATAGATACGACTACTAATAATTTTTAATAATTTTAGATAATATATTTTAATCTAGATTTTTAATTCTTACAATTAGGTACGCTAAGCATTGATAAACTAACAAATACGTAGATAAATTAATTAAAAGATTTAAATATATATTATTTTACAAAAAACAAACAAGTTTATAATAAAAACAATACATACGTATCTATTTAATAATATCCTAGACAATATTTTAATACTCGATATTAAGAGCGACGTTAATTTATGATGTCATTTTATATATTAAATACGCTATAGTTACTAACAGTAAACTAAAATGTATATATTAGATACATGGCGTTATTCAAAGGAGGATCTTATTTTAACTAGAAAAAAAAACATCGTTTAATATTTTTATAAAACAAAAAAACATTGAGTATACGCTTAGCCAAAATACTCAAATTAAATTATGAAAAGAGTAACTAGTGACGATACTTAAGTAAGTCCGCCGCACCCTGGGCAGGCAGCCCCGCTACCAATCTTGCTTACCAGCTAATCATTTCACCACAGCATGAGCTATTCTCATATAGCTCGTACCGTGAGAGAAGAAGATTATAAATTATAATAAAACATCGATGTCATAATTATTATTACTCTGTTTTAATGTAAGCAAATAACAATTTATTTCATTTTTTTGATAACGCTTCCTAATCTATACAGAAACAAAAAAATATCTGAGGTATTCGATTATATTATCATGATTAACTTACACTAAAAAGCGTCTATAAGTACATTTGTTTTTAATTTATCTTAAAATTAAGAAATCTAATTCTAATTAGCTGTTTGATCAGCTGATTAACAGGATTTATCTGACGAAGGGAAATACCCAATTATCTATTTTTGGATCAAACAAAGATACACCATACAAAATAAGTATAAAATACGATTATATAAATATGTAATTTTGTTCTATATTTATATTTTTAAATAATATTAATTTATGATTTTAGTATTGATTTATTATCAATCATTATTTAATTTACTGAAATGATTTTCAATTATTTTACATTTCAAATAGTTTATGTGCTTTATTTAAATTATTTAGCTCAAGGAAAGAAAATCAGGTTCAAATTACTGTAACTATTCAGTTACGTGATATATTAATAGCAAGAGAAGTTGTAATTATGTCCATTGTAGGTCACCAACCTTTAATATAATGGCTTATATATTGTATCGTAACCGATCTTGATATCTGTATTCTATGGGATTTAGTATAAAAAACAGAAAAAGGTTTAAACTTTAAAATAGAAATACAGTTTGCGGTGTACCTTCAATGTTATGATTTAAAGGGAATTATCAAAATATTGTTATAATGATACTGACTGATATATATTTTATATATTTGATAGTACTAATCTATATGTTACTGTACTTATCACTCGTACTTGTGTGGGTGTCAAACTGCTATATGTACAGTTTTATATTAGTTACCATTTAATATAATATACTGTGACACTGACTACACTACGATGCTTAATTTAAAAAATAAATTGTTCTAAATCTACCACCTAAATCTAAGCGTATATACAATAGCGAAATATACTGCATTTAAAAGGTTATAATTTTTCAAAATTCTGTATTCTCCAATTTAACACTCATTGTGTTGGAAAAAAAACAGAATAGAAAATAAACTCATATATTATATTAAAGTGTTCAATAATAAAAATAATATTTAAGTCGTATTTCAGTATAATTAAAAAAAGCTTGGAAATAAAGTAGCATTACAGGAAATATTTTAAAATCGAGAAACGAGCTCCTAAAAGTAGTTTAAAGATATTTGTAGATCTAACGGACGGGTTTTGACCTAACGTGAAAGTAAGCTGCAAACATTATTGTGAGAAATATTGTTTTTATTGTAGTATTTAATTTAATAATTATATATATGTATTATAATTGCCGCACCCCAAAAGATTTTTTTAAATCTTTTTTGTTCTGTTTTAGTTTAACGATAGTTTTAACTCACCATAAAACTGTATGCACCCTTACTTTCAAAATTTATCTTCATATTAAGGAGTACTTGTTAAGTGGAATATTGAAGATATTTAATTTTCTAGCTTATTTTGAAAGCCGGAGCTCAATAGTGTTGTTTTTTTTATCTTATATTTTATTTTTGTATTGTGGTATTTTTTTATAATAACCCAAATATTTATTAAATTGTCTTTCACACGCGGTGGATAATAGGGAAAGATTGATGAGATAGATCGTTCCTATTATCCCATTACGTTACGTTCAACCCTTCAACTAGCTCTCCCTAATACCGTTTGAAGAATGAGATTTATTTTGTAACGTTTGCAGCTACATTTCATATGATACATCGAGATGAAAATAAGATTTGATACACGATATCCATTTCTACAATAGTATTAATCTCAAGCCGAAGCCAAAGACATTATAATGCTCACAATTGGGCATATTCTTAGTAGAGATGGAAAAAACGAGCTCCTCTGAGGAATATCTCAAAAGTTTGTGGAGATTAATTTGCTCCTCATAAAAGGAGATAAGCTAATCAGCTCATGACTAATTCATTTAACCTAACTTATTAAATCTTATTAAAGGAATGAGAATGAAGTCGTGGTAGATCATTTTGATTGGTACCTAGATATCTTTTACAACAAATGCTTCCAACTTTTTTAAGGTTTTCGATGTCATGCCATCAGAAAGATATAGCAATCGTTTTTACAGTTTACTATCTTAATTTAGTAAATATTTGCCAATAATTTTTGTAATAAATATAGCCAATGTGCGCACTTCTTTTCATAGCTATTTTGTCAATAGAATAAATATCAGATTATAATAGTTTTATTACATGATATTATGTATGTATTTACTCGTTAGGATTAGATTTTTAACTACAATTTGTTAATTTCATGATATTCCTCAGTGAATTGAAATTTTAGATAGAGTTAAGAAATGGGAACTTTTTTACTTAAGTATTACTTTGCTAAAGACTAGTTAGGTAGAAGGAGTATAGACTATAAATATTTTCATAGAAAGAGACTAGATTGGAAAGCGTTTAAGATATCAAGCGAAAAATAATATTCAAGATTTTCAAAAAGTGTTAAGAATAATGACGATTTGAAAAAGGTTAGATGAAAATTTTATTTTAAATAATATAGCACCAGCGTGTCTTTTAGAATACGAAGTTTAAAAAAAACTAGGGTTCTAACTTCCAGAACTACGACTTTTTGGTGCCATTTTCAAAAAGATAACACAAACTAGAAAATATACTCTAGTGTATAGATACAATATTTAAAAATTATATAAAATAATTATAATATAAAATTAATACGATTCTACAATATGATATATTTTTTTAATATATACCGAGATATACAGGGTTATTGCTAATAGACGACAATCCGTTAAGGGGATGTAGGAGAGATCATTTGCAACCAAATGACCCCTAAGACCCCTTATGGCAAATGTCAACCATCGTTGAGTAATATGACATTTTCTATTTTTGAATATATCTTACCAATAACCCTATATAACTATAATATACATATTATATTATATAATTATACAATAAACAAAATATATAATTCTAAAATACGTGCACGTGTAAACCACGAAAGATATATTTGTACACAATATTAATGTTAACCTTATTATCAAAAAATATACGTATAAGTATAAAATTTTAAGATTGTATATTCTAAATCTAGTGATATGTATGCGATACTGGCGGTTATTGCTGATATAGTATATAATAGTACACAATTATTAATAATTGCACACACGATACGTTTCACAATACACAACTTAACACATTGCTATTATTTGTTCGTGGGTTCTGATCGTCTCCAGCTTGTATAATTTGTGAAAATATTTAAACAATTTATAAATTAATACTGAATATCTAAATAATTATAATGTAGTTAAATTAATTAACCGATACATTTAATTAATTTTATTGAATTAAATTATATCAAAATTGATTACGCCGTCAAACATTTATTTCAGTTAGACGTCTCTTCTTTTAAAAATGGACGAACTTTAAAACGGAATTATCTTCGTAATTAATTTTTACGTTTCAATGATTTCTCCCAATCGTTAACGAAACTTTTTTAAATAAATTTAAATATATAAAAGCAATCAGAACTCACGAAGCAAGTTAACGTACTTAAATATACAATAAATATTACTTCTTTGTGCTCACAATCTACTAATTAATTGAATTTCGGGAGAATTTGACACGAAAATTGACTCTAAACTTACAAATACGTGTACGAGAGAGGGCCTTTGATCTCCACTCTGTTACAAACTTGATATTAGCATAGATACTTAAATTCAAAATTAATTACACAGACCTAGTACACATGCAAATTATTTATGAATAAATTATTTGCACGTGTACTTTTCAAGCGCCATTTCATTACGAGCTTAAAAAAATAGTTCCTCTCTCTATAACTAACAGTCGAAAGTATAAACATGTTTTGTGCGAAATAATTTAGTTTTGTGCTCCTGAGAACCACTACGAACACTATTGTACTTTGCAGGCTAGGTACTAATTCACAAATAATTTATTCAATAAAAGTACCATTTTCGAATAATTCAAAATTATTCCGGAATTATTTTTTCGTGGGATCAGCAACTGATTAATCTTAGCAATTTTTACGACAATAATAATTTTAACGAATATTATTCACAATAATCACTTTTTTTTACTTTATACACTCTCAATTGACATATCGGGCTCGTCACGTTTTTCTTGTACAATTATTTTAGTTATTTTTTAATTTTGACTCTTGTTGCTCAGTCGTCTGCGAATTATTATTCGTGTCGGTCGGTCGGGAGGAGCCAGAGAGAATTATTATTCGTCAAGATAAAAAATGTTACATTTTATTTTAAAATGATCACGTAAGTATACGACATTTTCTTTAATTTTAATGTTTTTTGCCATTTATGTTCCCTCATACCGATTTTTTTTTCTTTTTAATGGCAATATTTTTGACAACCACTCTTTATTGTTTCATACCGTACTTACCGATCACCCTGGAAGTAATGATTGTAAACTGCATGAGACGTAGTTTATCAATCTGTAAAAACTCAATCCTCCTATCAAGAGGTTTTAACTGTTGCCTTCGTAAATTGCCGATTTACATTACAAAATGTATAAAGATAATTATCTGATTTTGTATCAATCCTTTGTTAAAGAATATATTTACGATATAAATCTTGAAAAAATCTCATAATTGTGTCATTCATTTTTTCGTCCCTCCTTTTTTATCACTTTAGTCCCATCCCCTCCCCCCGTCCACACGACAGCGCCTTGCTGTGTGCTGGTGGTACAAACCTACCTCAGTAAAGTCAACGACAGAAACACATACTAACTACTCCTGTACACTTACAGAAAATATACGCCATAAATTATAATTATTATATAATAGTAATGTATAAGTTAAGCTTACTTATTCTAATTGAATCAAAAGATTCTGATATGTTTCGTTACCTTGGTTGCAACTTATCACGTTGTAGACTAACTTACGACTAATTGATATAATAATTGATATAAATCGAATTAATTGATATAGAAGCGAGATACGATGATACTAACACTAGTATTGCTGATTTAGCATACGAGAATTACATTTCATAGTTTCTAAAAATATATATTTTAAGTAACATCGCATTTTGAGATTTAATTGAATTAAGAGAGTTATTTTTTTAATATTCTACGATATGATTATGTACAGTCATCGTAAAATTTTAATGTGTAAATTACGATATTTCCATTTTAATAGTTTGTTAAAAATTACTCATATACAGGGTGTACTTTTAAAATTTTTAACAATGCACTAAAATGCCGCAGTAAGTGCCAAAAGTTACAAATTAATATTTTAGGCCCTTACCATTAGAAGTGCGTTTTTATCGTACTTGTGCCGAATTTTTAAAATATCTACCTTAATAACTACTCTATCGACTACTTAGCGATACGATTGTGGGAAAAATTGCAATTGTTAGAATTTGTATTTTTTCCATTAAATATGGTATAAATTTTTCCCCGAGCTTAGATTTAGACTTATAGTATGGAAACACGCCAAAAGCTGAGAGGACATGATTAAGTACGAGTTATTCGTAGTTAATTTTTAACCTTATTTCTTTGAAATAAGGCTGTATATTCACCAACATGATTTCGGTACGTAGAGTACAATTCTTTGACACACTCGACCTTTGCTATGTTTCCGAACTTTGATATTTTCTTACAGACATTAGTTCATATAATTCTCACATCAGATATATTTCTATATACTATTAGAAGGCATAACAGTTGTATTTATATCAGAACAATACAATATCAACAAGAAAACAACGGCTGAAAACTATAGCGCTTTAGTTCACAACTTTACGTCAAAATCTTAGAGCTTTCATTTCGAGAATGAGATGCCGTTCTACAAAGTAGGTAGGGTTGTCCCTTTCTCTCACCTATGTACTGTTATAGTACCCACTCTTGATATAAAATATTATGTTCATGTTGGTCTTTGGAATGTATCATTTTCTTACGTTTTATTGAGCTTCAAAAAGCTTATAGTTGTCAGTTGACTTGTAGTTGTTTTAGTTGTCATTCTAAAAGTCTTTGCTTCAAAAGTTGCTACTAGGTTGGTAATGTGATTTCAAGCTCGATAGTAGCAATAATTTAATAAATTTATCTCTTCATTATTAAATGGTATTTCAGATGAAAACTGATACATGTTATTTGTAGCACAAAAGCGCTATTGCTAGTTCAACCGATAAATATTCTACATTACAAGCACAGCTAGTTAATAGACATCTATCAGACATTAAATAACTCGCCGATACATTACGGCTCAGTGATCGAAGTTCTAGTGTCACCTGTTAGGTTACATTTGCTTGTGAGGTTACACTTCAAGCCACAATTTTTACTGTTAAAATTACACTGGTTAAACTCGTAAGATTTTTTTAATTTGTTTGTTTCCAGTGATCTTGTTAAATTGTTCAATTTTCTTTTTTTTTTCTAACTTGTAACATTGCTCCAAAGGTTACAACGCAAGCAAATCTATGTAACAGTTAACATCTACCCAAATAGGACATTTATAATTACACAACAAGTAAATTTAAAAATATCGACAACAACACTGATTTTGGAGCGAATTAGAAGCCTTGCCGGAAGGGGTTCTTGATAGTGGGCTGAGGCGCAGGTGCAGGAGCGGGGGCCGCGGGAGGCGCGGGGTCTGCACCCGCCCTGAACGGGTTACTGGCTGTAGGCTGCGGTTGCGCAGGCAACTGTCGCTGCTGACTGTACGGCTCCTGGTACTCCTGCTGGTAGCCCTGCTGCGGCTGTTGTTGCTGCTGCTCATACCCTTGACTATAATTCTGGTACCCTCCCTGGTACGATTGGTCGTAGTTGTACCCACCAGCACTCGTATCTACATTTGACTCTTCAGTCCCGGCTACCTGTCCGGATACATTAGAGTACTCCAGATGATTCTTGTACTCCCCGTTTACAGGTCTTTGGTCTTGCATGCTGTACGTTTGGTACTCCTTATCAGGTGGGTCAGCCATGAGGATGTTGGCTTCGTTCTCAAACGGCTTGAAGTCGTAGATATGCCGAAGGTACATGAGCACTGGGGCGTACAGGAGATTACTAAAGGCAATGAACAGATTTAAAGCAGTGAATCCAATAGCTTCGACCACTTCCCCAGCAATAATTGGACCGACAGCATAAGCAAAAGAGTAAGATATGTCGGCAATCGCGTAAATGCTTCCATAAACAGATGAATATCTTACGTCCACTAAGTACCCAAGTGTTGGTAACAAGGCTGTGTCGATGAGAGCGATTCCAAAACATATCCCACAGATAGGTAACATTAGCATTTTGTACGAATTCGCAAAAGGTATGATGAAACAACACAGACCTTCCAGAGCGAGACCTCCGGCCGCCATCAGCCATTGCTGCTGTGGATATTTCCTTGCCATCTTTACAGTTATGATCACTCCAAGAACGTGAGGGAAGAAAGCTGGCAACCAAATCATACCGATCTTCCAGTTGTCTTTAGTAAGATTGTCTTCCATCCAGAGCGAAATGGTTGGTTCCAAGAACGCTAGTGCTACATTGGACATCATTAAAGCACCTGCACAGACGGCGATGTAGGGATCCATTAAAAGCTTCCAGATTGGAGTACTTGGTGGCTTAGGCTCTCTAGCTTCCTTTATCTGAGTCTTCAGAGGTTTCATCACAAGCAGCAGCATAAACCCGTCTATCAATGATATTAAGGCGAGGATCAGGAATGGTACTTCCTTTCCAGCGAACTGATATAAAGCACCGCCAAACGGTGGAGCCACCAGGCATCCAAAACTAATAAAGGCCAGCGCGATTCCAAGAGCTTTAGATCTCTCATTTTCTTCAGTGAACCTATCAGCTATCATCGCTAGTCCTGACGTATCAGCGAAGGCAGACCCCACGCCCTGCAGACTCCTCGCGAAGAACAGCATGCTATAGCTCCGACCGCAGGCGAAGATCGATGTAGAGAGGAACATAATAATGAGTCCGATCATCATGGGTACGTCGTACCCGATGCGGTCGATTAAGGCACCAGAGAATGGGTTGATCATGAGCTGCACAATGGCTTTCGAGGCGAAGAGGACACCTGTCGCCGACTCCTGCCCCTCGTGCGATGCTGGGATGATCATGGTCGGTGTGATCGTCCTATTGCCTTCCTTGTAGGGCGCCAGAGTGACTACATGGTCGTAGCCCGCCTCGCCCCACGCACCGATGTACCTCAGGTAGTCAGGGATGATCGGCACGATCACCATGTACAGCATATTGTCGAGCAACAACGCTATAGACACGATAACCAGGATGATCTTCCTCTGCGAGGTCGGCTCCTTGATCTTCTCCCATAGTATTTCCCGCACTTCCCGCACCTCGAGGTTCACCATCGGGATGGCTGAATTGTCGATCTTTTGCCATATCGACTGTGGTCCCTCCGCCATCTTGGATTATTTGTATTACTTTTATAAGATTCTATCTGTAGTGGGATCCTGTATTCATCTTCAGGGGAGGGCTAGGTGTGCCCTCGTGGTGTTATTTGCGTGTTGCTCACACATTTACGCGACGTCCTTCGGCGGGACCCTCAATTGGGAGTTCGGAACCTGACAACAAACAGAAATGATCATTGTATTATCATTTCATGAGAAAGGGGGTGCTGCAATGTTTCAAAAGGATTGTGAGTCGATCTTTGTTTCTGTTAGTTGTCGTTCCTCTGTCCCAAGTGGTCTTATAAACGAGGTCTTCAATTTCCAAAGATGATTCAGAGTCCTTTTGAACACAAAGTAAAACGTCACACATCACATTCGCACAAATGAGAACAAAGTAGTAAAGTTTTGTAATAATAAAACCGTTCAATCGAAATATTTTAATTATTCATGATTATTGATGGCAAAAATGTTTTTGTTCATTACCATACCAATTAACAATGAAATGCATTTCAATACTGTCAAAATAATTAATTGATCTATAATGGTAATAAAAAGGCTTTTAATACTGAACATTCGAATTTCAGTAAAGTATCTTTCATTGTTCAATTCAACCAAACATTTCAAACTGTAAATACAATGCCTACCAAAATTACAAATTAAAGTATTTCTACCAGAATGTACGCCTATTAATTCAAACCAGCACGTCAATCCAAGGTCCGAGTGATTGACGTTTTCATTCCCCGTCGCAAAGACAGTAATTGTAACAACTTGTTTAACCAAAATCCAATTTGTGAGGTCCCTCGCTGCCAATGTCATTACAGAAAAGGGGCTTATGTCGCGTTTTCTTTTTTTCTCTACCCAATAAAAACGACGGCGCGTTCAATCGGTAACGCTATCCTATTAGCTTTGACAGGCTATTGGATATATTTTGGAAAATTTTTTTGGTATCTAATACGTGATCTTTATTTATGATATTTTATCGTAAGTGGGCTATGTTTATTCATGTGATTTTATCGTAGTTTTCGGTGGTAGAGTGGGTGTAGACTGACATAGGTTAAAATGACAAAAGAGAAAGTTCAAAGCCATCCTACAAATGACCTTTAAGGTCATTTACTCTACATGCTCAATCTTATTTGCACAAATTCCAATAAGCATGTGCGTTAAGACGGCAAAACGGTATACCACGCAGTGCTATTAATATCAATAATACAGTTTGCACACGCTGTTGTGCATGCAAGTCGCTTTTTGTGCATGCAAGTCGCTTTTTGTGCATGCAAGTTGCTGTTTTTGCAAGCAAGTCGCTGCATGTAGCCGGACATGCACGAATTAGTTGAAACAAAACGCCCAACTTTTTTCAAGAATCATTTTAACTGCGAAATTGTTCGTGTTTTAAGATTGTAATGACCAAGAATATTTTGAAAAAGTTTAAAGAAAGATTCTGGAAAAGATTACATCTCATTTAGTCCCACAGAAAATTCTATTTAACCATTGTCAACGCCTTAAATCCTTACAGCAAAAAAAGAAAGAAACCACTACAAAGATTAACATTACCTCCCCAACAAAGAAAAATCCAATCCTCCAATACTTGGAGGAAGTAATCATTTGAAGCCGTGCCAATACCTTCTTTTCTACCTACCCTCTTTTGTATACAGCCTCGTTAGGAACGCAAAGGGCGGAAAATCCCTCGCCTAAGACTTCGCACGACTAGAGAATTTCAATGAGGCAAGGTAAAAATGAGGAAGATAAGAAAAAGAGTGATTAGATGCCACATTTTGTGATGTTACTGTTGCTAAGTCAGTTTGGGTAAAGAAAAATTCTTCATATTTTATTTGGCGGACGTGATTAAGGAAAATAGCTATCTAATTCTCCTGACTGTACTGAAAACTGAGACGATGGCATCAAATGATACATTAGACAATGTAAAGCCGCGTGTACATTAGGGGACAATAGTTATAGGTCTCGAGTTCGAACCCAAGGCACGCACCTCTAACTTTTTGGATTCATGTGCGTATTGTATAACTATCACTTGCTTAAAAACGGTGAAGGAAAGCATCGTGAGGAAACCAGCATGCCTGAGAGATATTTCTCGACGGTATGTGAAGCCAAGTTAGAGACCCATGGGCGGCATAAACTCTAACATCAGGTGGTATAGTCACTAACCACACGAAAAAAAGATGAAGATTAGGGGACATCGCGCGACACTTCTGCCAATATCGCGTAAATCAAAAATGTCGCGAAAGCAAATCTCTCTTTAACCCGGCGTCATTGGGGTTGGGTCAAAATGACCCGAGACGTTTTTGTTAGCTTACAGATTCGTAACTACGCAAGCGACGTTACCGCTTCTCTCAGTAGCTGGAGTTTATGAGTTGCGCTAAGCGTTATTGACAAAGAAACCGTTGTACGGCAATCGTTCATGGAGCTACGTGTGCCCAAACTTAAAAAAGAGTAAATATGACCCCGTTCTCGATGTAACAATTTTGCGCCATTTTATCCATAGATGGTTTTTATGTTTTGTCATTACTTTTGGTGCTATTATTTGCAATTTATGCTTGAATTATCGTTTTTTATTATTAACGTATTTACATTTTGTCGGTAGATCGAAAAAAATGATCGAGAGGAAAGAGAACGACGAGAAGATGATGAGTCTGATATTTTTTTTTGTTTTTTTTTTCTAAAGATGTCTGTCTCACTTTTATAAACATAACTAAGTTTATAAAAGTGCCATAAAAAATTAAATTAAATCAAATCAAATAATTTATTTCTTGCAAACATGGGTAGGTTAATGATAAACTGATGTTACATAATAAGAAAATGTTCTCCATGCTTTGTCGTCACATGGGCATGCAAAATTAATTCACTAATTGCCTAGGCTACAATATATTATAGATTATTATCATGCATTTTTAGATACGATGTATTTTTTTTTTTAATACGGTCAATTAATGCTAATAAATGTTAGATTAGGCTAAGGAACGCCACTTTTGTTGATTTTTACGTGTTTTTATTTTTATAGGTTTAAAGCTTTAATTAAATTGTTATGTAATATAAATTATTGTTTTATTTAGTAAATCATAAAACAATAAAGCCATTACCTTAAAAAAATTAGTAATTTGTTTTAAAATAATTGAAATATCTTAAGTATAAATATCGGGTCATAATGACCCACCCCCACGTCCGCGTAACATTTTCCACCCCCATGACGCCGGGTTAAGCTAAAATAATTAATTAATCAATAAATATGAAGATATCATACTGCTAAAACCGATGACCATTTTTATAAAGTACCTAGATTTGATAGATTTTGACGACCGATATTTTCAAAACGTATGATCAAGATCTTTTACCTTTTTGCTAAATTTTTGATATGTACCTTAGCACGTGTCTATCAATAAAAATGAATTTAAAGCACCTTTACCATTACTAACGACCATTAAGTTCAATCCGTCCATAAGAAATACCCATTGCAAACAAGGATTCTCCAAGAAATATGCTGTGTTTCGCCCATTAAATATGCTGTGTTTCGTCCATTAAATTGCCGTCAAAATAATAAATAAAGCAAAGCACTTGATAGGCGCAGTATTATAATTAAATACCATGAAACGGCAGGCCAAGGCTGTGTGGATGCAGGTCATGGCGACACTTTGGTAAAGCATGGCGTATTGTATGGGGTTTGTGTGGTATAAGTTATGAAGGCACAGCGGGTAGGGTTAGGGTGTTATGTAACCCGTGAATTGGAGGTGCGACGCAAGCTCGAGCCAGGTGAACCGATGACATGGCGAAAGTAGCTAGAGTAGACTGGACGTGAAAAGCCGCAAACAAATAGAAAATGCGTAATTTGAATGATATTATGTAAATGGATAATTAAATAACTGCCGCGTTGATCTAGTGGTGGCAACCGCGACTGCAGATCGTGAGGTCCTAGGTTCGATCCCCAGGTCAGGCAGTGCTATTGGGTTTGTCTGTGTGGAACTCCATAGTAGCAGCCTGGAGTTTGGATTTATGCCCGGTGGTTGACAATAGGCTCGACTTAAACATAACGGCGAAATGATGGTGTTGTTACTATACACCTCTGCCAACCCTTCGGGGAATACAGGCGTGATGTTATATTATGTTATGGATAATTAAATTACTTTAAGAACTCGGTTTGTATTTTAAACTAAATAGCATCGGCGTTTCCTATCTGACTACCTCTGAGAAGAAACGCCGAAACAAACTCAGAGGGAAACTAAATTATAATGTTATATCTGAGATTCATGTAGTCTTCTGTGGTGGCAGTTTATCTTCTTTTTAGGTAATCTGTTCTACCTAGCCTTTTCCCAACTATGTTGGGGTCAGCTTCCAGTCTAACAAGATGCGGCTGAATACCAGTATTTTACACGGAGCGACAAGGTAATAAAATATGTTTATTGTTATATAAGTACTTCGATAGCAAACCGATTCCTTTCTTTTTTCAAAATAGATCTTAGTGTATAACAAAAAAAATATTTTCTACAATGAGGTGTAGGAACTCTATAATTCTCAGATTTTTTCCGCAACATGTCATAGCTTCCACCACAACAATTGCTAGTATTTCAGTGTAAGTAATCAAGCAAACTATTAGAGGCAGGAAGTGTCGCGTGTCGCCACTACCTGATACTGTGGAGTAGGTACTTAGGTAGTTACACAGAATTAGAACTGTGGGGTAGGTAGTCAATTAGTCACATAAGGAAAACGACAAACTTTGAATTTTTCCTAATTATGTATGCAATTAAGTATGACATGTTTCTTTATTGTATTAATTTTAATTTTGTATTTAACATAATCTTTACATAGTATAAAACAAAGTCGCTCCCGCTGTCTGTACGCTTAGATCTTTTAAACCACGCAACGGATTTTAATGCAGTTTTCAGCAATAGATAGAGTGATTCAAGAGGAATGTTTATATGCTCCACATTAGTATCTACGTTGCACCCGTGCGAAGCCGGGGCGGGTTGCTAGTTTTGCAATAAACTCGGAATGAGCTGCGAGTTAATTGATGTTCTTCTTCTTCTATTCGTGTGGTTAGTGACTAACCTGGTGTCAGAGTTTATGCCGCCCATGGGCCTCTGACTTGGCTTCACATGTCATCGAAAAATATCTCTCAGGCATGCCGGTTTCCTCACGATGTTTTCTTTCACCGTTTTTAAGCAAGTGATAATTATACAATACGCACACGAATCAGAAATTCAGAGGTGCGTGCCTTGGGTTCGAACTCGAGACCTATGGCTTGGCTGTCCGACGGTCACACCACTAGGCTATCACTGGTCGACAGGTTTGTTTCTATGGAAAGCTAGTCTTTTGTAAGCGAGTTGTTTTGCTATTACTAAGTATGTACTTAGGTGATAAGTAAAAGGTTGTGTAAGAAAGATAAGGCTTTAGGTAGCCGCGTTACATAGGGGGTTACGTAATCTGTCAGCTGTTGGCTAGCCACTTCTACGTGCATAAGAAACGTCATGCTAGATTATTTTGTTATACTAGCATGCATTAGTAGGTGTAGGAACTATTAGTATCTTAAAAAACATTATAGCGAATTTCGTATTGTGGTGACTGCAGGCGTTTGATTTTTCGACTTCCGTGTATAAATTAATCATAAGGGAAACTTATTTATAAATAACATAACATCATAACATCGCCTATATTCCTTGAAGGGTTGGGCAAAGGTGTTTAGTAAAACCCTCATTTCGCTGGTATGTTTAAGTCCCATGTAATAGGGGGCGAGCCTATTGCCACCAACCGGGCACAAATCCAAACTCCGGGCTGCTACTGAAGAATTCCACACGGACAAATCCAATAACACTTTTGCCCAACCTGGGGATCAAACCCAGGAATTCACGATCAGCAGTCGCACTTGCCGCCACTAAACCAACGCAGTAGTTAGTGACGGCATTAATTAATCGAACATAAAGCTGAAGTGTATTGAAAATTGGCTATTAAAATAATTTGGTTACTTCTCTAAGAGCCCGTTCACACAGCAGATCCGTTTTAACGGATCCGTCGGTACTGGATGTGTTGTTCACATCTGTACCGACAGATCAGTTAAACAAATGGCAGCTGCGTCGCATCTGGCAGGCAGGATACGATAAAAATAACGGATCTAGTACTTTTTACTGCGTTCAGAATACTGTCGTGTATGTGCACTCGCTCATACAACTACAGGCGCTATCACCAATATAAAAACTGATCCGCTAAAACGGGTCCTGTAAACAGTTTTTGTGTGAACTAGCTGTAAGCTGTTAGTGTAAGTAGTTACAGCAAAAGATAGGCACGTTTTAGCTGCAATGATAAATCTATACTAATCTATACTAATATTATAAAGCTGAAGAGTTTGTTTGTTTGAACGCACTAATCTCAGGAACTACTGTTTGGAATTGAAAAATTATTTATGTGTTGGATAGTTCATTTATCGAGGAAGTTTATAGGCTATATAACATCACGCTACGACCAATAGGAGCGAAGCATAAATGAAAAATGTTGCAAAACCGGGAAAAATGTTCACCCGTGCGAAGCCGGGACGGGCCTGCTATTAAATAATATAGCATGAAGCATGAGAAATAACACAAGCATAAAAGAGATGAAACACAACATTTCCCTTCATTCCTATTTCCACCCCGATGTATAAATAAAACGCCATGTTTACGTAATCAATTAACTGACACAAGAGGCTCCAGTGAGCGCCCCACTCGTATGAAGTACTCTTCAGAACGCACAAATGAACAAACTGATACCATACCATTGGTAGTATAGTCGCCGGTAATTTGGTAAGAGTAGAGAAGAGAATTCCTCTCCTTTCTTTCTTTCTTCTAAACAGACATGTTTAATAATAAATTATGGTAATAGTGGTGATAGATCGATCAGAGCGTCTCACAATGATTGTTGATATCACTGTCCCACATGACGAGAACCTTGTGAAAGCCGAGAAAGATAAAGAAATTAAGTATCAAGACTTGGCACACGAGGTTGTCGACATATGGGAGGTTGACTCAGCAGTCATTGTGCCGATAGTCGTTACGGCCAATGGCTTAATAGCCAAGTTTAAGACTAGATGGCGCCGGCATTTCCTGTCTGACTAGCTCTGAAAAGAAAAGCCGAAACAAACTCAGATATCAAGGTCTCTTTTAAAGTCCAGACATTGTAGTATAAAAACTATGTGAGTGAAACGATGTAGGGCAACGTCTGGAATGGCCTTTTGAGGAGTGCCATAGCAGGTTTGAGTTGACCTGTCCTAACTGACGGCACGCATGCATCAGTCATCGCGGAGCTTATTTTAGGGAGCTAAACAACCCGACTGCCGCACGACGCTACCAATCGGCCGGACATTTGCGTAGGTCACAAAAAAAACTCAAAACCGCCTTAGGGCGCTTTCAATTTAGATGTTTCGTGTCGGACCGTTGCGGTGCCGAAAAGGTGCGTTTGTCGTATTGCGCACGGACGATTGTTTGTTTTCATACAGAAAGCACGCGGTGCGGCAGCAGTGCGACGTCGGTACCGCGAACGCTCGACAGCACTCACTGTTGCCGCACTGTTAAGTAAACAGTTACATAGTGACTCGCAACATTTTCACCATCGACCAAGTTCTTTTTTTTTAAGGTTTAAAGAATTTATTTTCTAAAAGACAAATAATGCCACTTACATGAAAATAGTAATAACATTTAGTATACTTATTCTAATGGTCGCCAAACAATATCAAGTTTCAATTGAAAGGTGAAATTTGTTCAATTGTATATTGTGAAAGTTGAGACTTAAAACCACCAAATGAGCTTACATTTTTTATATTAGAAGGCAATTTATTATATAGCTGTGCTCCTTCAAAGGTAATACTTTTTTTGCATAGTTTATTCGTACTTTTGGCAACACAAGCAAGCTAGGTCGACGAAGACTGCGTTTACAAATTTGCGATTTTTTTACAAAAGACAAGTTAGTATAGTTACTTCAGTTCTGAAAGTTAGTATTGATCCGTGTCGTGACCGCTCGCAGTTAACCAGCACGCGAGACGAACTTGACGGCCCCTGTACTTAAACCTACAATATTTTGTTATTGTGATGGTTATTAGTTATAAACTACTGCTGTAGAAGTCGTACAGCCCTTGATTATGGGAAGTTATAGGTTGATGGCGAAAGATTGGTAATGATAACGCTTTCGATTTTATTAATCGACAAGCGGCCCGTCCCGGCTTCGCGCGGGTGGACATTTTTCCCGTTTCAGCAACATTTTTCATTTATGCTCCGCTCCTATTGGTCGTAGCGTGATGTTATATAGCTTTTAACCTTCCTCGATAAATGGACTATCCAACACAAAAATATTTTTTCAATTTCAACCAGTAGTTCCTGAGATTAGCGCGTTCAAACAAACAAACAAACTCTTCAGCTTTATAATATTAGTATAGATTTTTCATGGTGAAATATTGTCGGTCATACATCACGCCTTGTATTCCCCAAAGGGTTCAGCAGAGGTGTTTTTAGTACACCCTCGTTTCTACAGTTATGTTTAAGACCCATGTAACAGGGGGCGAGCCTATTGGCATTAACCGGGCACAAATTCAGACTCCGGGCGGCTACTGAGAAATTCTTAATGGAAAAACCTAATACCTACCACTGTGCCCGAATTCCTCAGTAGCAGCCTGGAGTTTGGTTTTGTGCCCGGATAGTGGCAATAGGCTCGTCCCCAATACATGGGACTTAAACATAACAGCGAAAGAAGGGTGTTACTATACACCTCTGCCCAACCCTTCGGGGAATACAGGCGTGATGTTATGTAGATTGTTTGAAATTTTATTTATATTTTCAGAAATCATTATCATACCCTGATGTCGATCTAATAGGTAGGCAGTACACGCAACATAACCTCAACCCCCTCAGTTGACGTAGTTTACGATAACTATTCGAATCTAATAAACGTGCCCCATACCGAACCCATTAGCTATGGTTATAGCGACCATAACCATGATTTCATTAATCGTAGCGCCGGATATGGGGGCTGGAAGTTGTAATAGTGGAGGTGGGTGGACTGGTTGCTGCGTCATCCACTTACTATAGAAACTGTCGTATAAAGGACGATGTCCACCAAACGGCTTAGCAGTGATAGCCTAGTGGTGTGATCATCGGACTGCCAAATCATAGGTCTCGAGTTCTAACCCAAGGCACGCACCTCTGACTTTTTGGATTCATGTGCGTATTGTATAATTATCACTTGCTTAAAAACGGTGAAGGAAAACATCGTGAGGAAACCGGCATGCCTGAGAGATATTTCTCGACGGCATGTGAAGCTAAGTCAGAGGCCCACGGGCGGCATAAACTCTGACACCAGGTTAGTCACTAACCACACGAAAAAGAAAGAAGAAAACTACAATGGCTGGCCATTGTATAGAGATTTCGTCCGTAGGGGATGGATTAAAGGATGTTTTCCACCAAACGGCTCGCATCGCATCGGATCGGAACGGATTTTACAATCTTTAAACGATATTAAATCATGTACACAGTATTTAAAGTCTATATTACCAAGCCGCGCACAGCAGCTTGACCGCTAGTGTCTCCCACGACGCGCGTTCGGCTCCGTTCGCCTGTCGTCGTTTTAGAACACGTCAACACAGTAGGATTGAAACTATTTGACTATACGCAGAAACGGATACGTTCGCAAGCGTCGATACGGAGCCGATCGTATGCGTCGCCATCCTGCCGGACACGATCAGCTGTCGCCGCATCCGTTCGTAATCTTTCCGATCCAATGCGATGCGAGTCGTTGGTGGAAATCATCCTAGAATACAATTCCCCTCCGTCGCCGGGCAAGCGAGAGGTGACGACCCTGGCGCTATATTTGTTTCCGAAAAATGGCAATAGGCTCGCCATCTATTACATGGAACTTAATACCAAAGGCGAAACGTGAGAGTACATAGAAAAAAAAACCTCCTCTAATAAGAGAAAACCCCTGCTTACCCCTTCGGGGATTGTAGGCGTGACTATACGTGATGGTCCGAATAGAGACGTCCAAAAGAAAACTCTGAATTTCCCATACCCAGGGGTATTCGAAAATACCCCATGTATGCTCCGCGATTTTTTGTAGTTTTCGGTATTTTTGAATACCCCTGGGTATGAGGAATACAGATGTTTCTTTTGCACGTCACTATTTGGATCATTCTGTATGTATGTATATCGGGTGTAAAAATAACCTTAACGAAGCCGAGAGTCACGTATTCTTTCCATCATTATGAATATTTTTTGGTAGTAGGCCATACCTGAGAACCGATTAGTTATGGAGATATAGAAGCTAAAAGTCACCCTATTTTTGAACGTTTTTCACGAAAACTAAGTTTAAATGTTAATACTAAACATTCTTCTATACAAACATTATTAACCTTTTCGAAATGCAGGCACAGTCTGCTGCCGCTTACATTGCGCGCTACAATTAAAAGCTGTTTTTTAATACCAAAAAATAAAAGTCGTTTTCCACCAATTATTTTTGCTGTATGTTACTTAGTTTGATGTACAGTATGCGTAGACTTCGGCTTTGTTTAGGCTATTTTTACACCCAGTATTTTGAATTTTGATAATTAAAGTTAATAGACGATACGATTGGCGCAGTTACTGAGCGATTGGCTTCTATCTTTAATCCAAACAAAACGTAAACACGATTTTGTGGTAAAGAAGTAAGTGTTTTAACACTTTGATTGAGTTTAATGCTATGTGTTTTATATAACATACATTAACTCACGCCTTTTTCCCATGGGGTAGGCAGACACTATAGAACGCCACATGCTATCATCCTTACATACTCCTTTCGCTTCATCCACATTCATACATCTAGATGTATGACTAGTCATACGATATTAAAACTTATTATAAGCTAAAGCTAGGTGACTGCCTTGTTGGTCTAGCGGTCGCAAGCACGACTGCTGAGCATGTGTTCCCAGGTCGGACAAAGTGTTATTGGGTTTTTCCATTAGGAATTTCTCAGTAGCAGCCCGGAGTCTGGATTCATGCCCAGTTAATGGCAACAGGCTCGCCCCGTATTACATGGGACTTTAAACATAAGTGGCGAAACGAGGGTGTAATAAAAACACCTCTGCCCAACCCTTCGGGGAATACAAGGCGTGATGTTATGATATGTAAGCTAGATACAAAAATAAGTCATAATACAAAGTCGTTCAAGGTTGTATGTATACATCGTTTGTGTACAGTATTATGTTCTGCGCAATGCAGCACTACTACCATATTATATTTATGGAGGCTTCCACCTCGTCTGCTACACTAATAATTCACGAACGAAAGCCTCACTATTAATCATAATATTGCTCACAGTTACAACTTGTAAGGTAGAGAATTATTGATTTATGTAAAATAGTTCTATTTCTGATTATATGGCTGCAAGTAGCCACCACAATATTTTACATAACATAATATCACGCCTTGAACTCCACCAAGGGTTGGGCAGAGGTGTATAGCAACACACTCATTTCGCCAATTATGTTTAAGTCTCATGTAATAGGGGACGACCCTATTGCTATTAACCGGGCACAAATCCAGACTCCGAGGTGCTACTGAGAAATTTCTAATGGAAAATCCCAATAACACTTTACCCGACCCGGGGATCGAACCCAAGACCTCACAATCAGCAGTCGCACTTGCTACCACCAAACCAAAGTGTTTGCTTTATAGCAATAACGGTCTGCAAGTAAAATGGCTGTAATATACAGACAGACAGACAGATGGATGGACATGGCGAAACTTTAACCTTTTGACCGCGCCAGTCAGATTTATACGACAAATATTTTCGTGCCAGTGTCACCTCAGTCGTATAAATTGTAATATACAGACAGACAGACAGATGGATTGACAAGGCGAAACTTTAACCTTTTGACCGCGCCAGTCAGATTTATAAGACAAATATTTTCGTGCCAGTGTCACCTCAGTCGTATAAATATGACTAAGGAGACGATGGCACGAAAACATTTTTATGTGTCGTATAAATCCGAGTGGCGCGGTCAAAGGGTTAAAGGTAGTTAGAAACTCTATCAGTCAAACGATGGAGGTAAATAGTCGCGTTACTCTGTTCTATCGAAAAAAAACAACTTATTTTCCAAAAAGCAACAGACCTTTCATCCAAAAGCCTTTTCCAAATATTATCTCTGTTTAGTTTTTACAAAAAACAGAGCCGTGACAAAAATACGTAATGGCCGGGCCCCTGCTCACCCCCTAACTGGATTATATTGAAGGTAAACAGTCGCATTAAAATGAAATGAAATTGCAATTTCTATGGGAGACGGACTCCCTGCGGAGTGTACAGGCGCACGACAACATTGCATGAGGCTCGTTGCATGTTAACAGTAATTAATTATTATTTATTTTTTCTATGTTAGTGTTGTTTTGATTTTATAAACACACTAGCTATGTCCTCACGGCTCCGCACGTAGCCTATGTTACTCAGTGATAATGTAGCTTACTAACGGCAAAAGAATTTTTGAAATCGGTCCAGTAGTTTTTAAGTTTATTCGTTACATACAAAACTACAAATCTTTCCTCTTTATAATATTAGTATAGATAATATTCAGATGATGTAGTGACAAAAATTGAAAGGAGTATGCTTAGGTGGTTTGGTCATGTTGAGAGAATGAGTGAACGGCGATTAACAAAAGGAATTTATAAGGCGGATGTCAATGGAAACGGTAGAGGACGTCCTAGAAGGACATTTACATCGATGTTATTGATGATGTTCTTCACAAAGGTCAGGTGCGTAGTACTCTCAACCGGCGTGCGTGTATGACAACATGTATGAATGTAGATGAAGCGAAAGGGGTATGTAAGGATCGTAGCATGTGGCGTTCTATAGTTTTTGTGTACCCTCATGTGAAAAAGGCGTGAGTTTATGTATGTGTGTAATATTAAGCAGTGTGAATGGTCACGTCGGCAAAGGCTAACGTGAACGTGCATAAGGGGTATTTCTGATAAAAAAATGTTGTTCGTCACACCGTTAACTCTTCGCCATAGTCATCGCCATTGCCTCTTGTGAAACCTACAAGAGGTATTTTATATACCACATGATGGTCGTATGGTAAATATTTAAGAAAGGAAATAGAGGAAAACTTGTGTCTATCTAGCTAAACTAGAAAATAACCACTGGTAGCCTAGTGGTGTGACCGTCGGACTGCAAAGTCATAGGTCTCGAATTCGAACCCAAGGCACGCACCTCTGACTTTTCAGATTCATGTGCGTATTGTATAATTATCACTTGCTTAAAAACGGTGTAGGAAAACATCGTGAGGAAACCGGCAAGCCTTAGAGATATTTCTTGGCGGCGTGTGACACCAAGTCAGAGACCCATGGACGGGATGAACTCTGACACCAGGTTAGACACTAACCACACGAAAAGAAGAAGAAGAAAATAAGGCAGTCAAAAGATAGCACCTATTTACGTAAAAATATCTAAAGAATATTTACCATTACATATAAAAAATGACACACACCTAGAAGCTACATATATTATCATAAGAAAACGTTTTGCATTGAAACTATTTTATGTCATTGCGAGACTTGCGAAAGCAATTTCGCTATCGTTCCCTCTTGCTTTGAGTTTCAGAATTGCCGTGAACTTTTCGCCTTTTAGAGACAAAATGAACAATACTTCTGAATAAAGTCTACGTAAAATATTATATGTCTAGCCTATAACAACACTGCGAAACGAGACTAACTTTATTTTTAAGACGTAGAGATAAAGGTCGCCTCTTCAAGTCTCTTTTTTAACTGCCTCGTTAGTGGTGGCAAGCGCGACCGCTGATCATGAGGTCCTAAGTTCGTTTCCCAGATCAGGCAAAGTGTTATTGGGTTTTTCCGTGTGGAAATCCTTAGTAGTAGCTCGGAGTTTGGATTTGTGCCCAGAAGATAGCAATAGGCTTGCTCCCTATTACATGGGACTTAAACATAACGGCGAAATGAAGGTGTTACTATACACCTCTGCCCAACCCTTCGTAGAATACAGGCGTGATGTTATGTTAGATAAGAGTTTTGCGTAAAAAGACCCTTACCAACATCTCTCTTTTCCTCCGAGTTCCTACCCGTTGCTTATTCTAATTTTACAAAAGCTTATAAGTAAGGGCCTAAGAATAATTTATAGGCGGAAATATACATAGACATTGAAGAGGTAGCCGGTAGAGGACGTCCTACAAGGACATACATCGATGTTATTGGTGATGTTCTTCACAAAGGACAAGTGCGTAGTACTCTCAACCAGCGTGCGTGTATGACAAGATGTATGAATTGGTTGAAGCGAAAGGAGTATGTAAGGGTTGGAGCATGTGGTGTTCTATAGTTTCTGCCTACACCCATCGGAAAAAAGGCGTGAGTTTATGTATGTACAATGAAGCATCGTGTGCACCATAATTGTGAATACAATTTTTATATGCAGCGGTGCCCTTCTTAAGAATTTCAACATTATTTATCTAAATTCGTTGAGTCAAAGTAAGATTTGCTTTTTTTTTAGAGATTCTGAACAGAAATTTGCATACATATACTATTTCAGGGATTTGAATAAAGAAATACTTAGTTTTAATACCTAGTAGCTTTCTAGGGATGTCCAAAAAGCTATTCCACGAGAATTAAATGATAGAGAACTACATTACTTTGCCGAAAAAGCTTCAACATTGCGAGTTTTGGACAAAATACTCGTGAAACCAATTGCTGAATTGACACAAGACCGAAGCGGGATGTTGCTTCGCTGCGTCTTTGTGTCGACAGTATTGCCCGGGGCTTTCTGTCCTTTGTTCTGAATGTAATGGCTTTTGTTACACAGGAGCATAAAATAATATTAGTTTTAGACTCTTTGGTTTACATGGGTCCGGCCGCGTTTATTAGGTTGGTCCATGATGTTTTTGGTTACATTGCTTTTGTATATTTCATCTTCTGGACTAGACTGACTCGTTGGTCTAGTGGTGGCGCATATGCGACTGCTGATCGTGAGGTCGTAGGTTCGATCCCCACATCGGGCAATTAATGTTATTGGGTTTTTCCGTGTGGAATTCCTCAGAAGCAGGAGTTTGGATTTGTGTTCGTTTGATGGCAATAGGCTCGCCCCCTATAACATGGGACTTAACTGGCGAAACGCGGGTATCCTAAAACACCTCTGCCGAACCCTTCGGGGAATACAACGCGTGATGTTGTTATTTTTTAAACTATGACCTAAAACACCAATCGTCAATAATTTCTCCCAATACCATACAAAATAAAAATAAAACGATTAAGCGCCAAAATGTCGCTCGGGTATGCAGGCGGCTCTTCAAAGGGCAGGTGAGTTAGGGCGAGTTAATTTCGCAGGGGTGGGGGCCCTCTCCCGGGGGACGAGGGGAGACGGGGTGAGAGTGACCTGTCCCAGTCTAGCCGAGGGGAGAACCTTTGAATTTTTTATATGCTATTTTGGTGAGCACTTTGCGAAAATTTTCCGGTCGTGATGTATTTTTATTTTAGATGATAAGATATGTATGGAATGTAATATAGGTATGGTCGCGAGCTCGTGATGTATTCATAAGCTTCCTGCGTACTACATTAATTAATTATGTTAGGCTGGGGTGTGATATCTGAAAACCAGCGCTGTGGCTCCGTTTCGCACGTGAGACACAGCATTATACTGAGCGATGGCCATTTTGCGCGGACGTGGCGCATATTTTTCCCACATAAACATACATAACATCACGCCTTGTATTCCCCGAAGGGACGGCAGAGATGTATTTAGTACACCCTTGTTTCGCCAGTTATGTTTAAGTCCCATGTAATAGGGGGCGAGCCTATTGCCATTAACCGGTCACAAATCCAGACTCCGGGCTGCTACTGAGGAATTCCACACGGAAAAACCCAATAACACTTTGCCCGACCTGGGGATCGAACCCAGGACCTCACGATCAGCAGTCGCGCTTGCCACCACTAGACCAATAAACAGTTAACTAATATGGAATAACAATTAATCTATACTAATATTAAAAACCTGAAGAGTTTATTTGTTTGTTTGAACGCGCTAATCTCAGGAACTACTGGTTGGAATTGAAAAACTATTTTTATGTTGGATAGTCCATTTATCGAGGAAGGTTATATAACATCACGCTACGACCAATAGGAGCGGAGCATAAATGAAAAATGTTGCAAAAATCGGAATAATGTCCACCCGTGCGAAGCCGGGACCGGCCGCTAAAATTATTATATAATTACTTGTCCTGAGACTCCTGACTGACTGACAGAGTGATTCATCAACGCAGAGCCTAAACCACTGAAGCAGGAACTATTAAATTTGGACAGTAGGTTCCTTTTGAGGCGTAGGCATCCACTAAGAAAGGATTTTTGTAAATTCATCCCCTGTAGGGGTAAAATAGGGGATGGAAGTTTGTATGAGAATTCAAGCGGACAAAGTCGCGAAGTGCTAGTTGTTTATATATTCCATATTTATTTACTTTCCTGTACCGCTGTGATACGCCACGTATCTCATTTCTTGTGATACGCCACGTCTGTCATTTCTTATGATACGCCACGTCTTTAATTTTTTATGATACGCCACGATTGTCATTTCCTGTGATACGCCACGTCTGTCATTTCTGTTTCCATTTTTCGTTTCTACAAGTTCTACTTACAAGAAAATACTTTGTGAAGCCACTGTATTCATAATATATATACGTATATTCCCTAATATGTTGACTGTAATTACAAAGTGACATGCTACCACAAAGGTGGTAGCTATCACAGGCAGTGCGATGCACCGCTGTGACGTCACAAAGGGCGCGACCAGCCCCGCTGGGCGCTTTGATCGAGTCACGGGGAAATATTGTTATGTATGTAGAGTTATACCTCGTTATGAGAGATTGAACTATAATATTATGTTTTGTTTATTTGTTTTATTTAAAACTTCGCCCCACACTAGGATTTATCCTGTATCGTGGGTTACAGACATAAATCTTCACACACACAAACATCCAGACCCGGAACAACTATCTGTAGGCCATACAAATATTTGTTGCGTGTGGGAATCGAACCCACGACCCGTGGCGCAGAAGCCAATCGCTCAGCCGCTGCACCAAACGTGTCGTCAAAATATGTGCACAGACTTCAGGCATATCTTGAGAGGTTACAACTAGTTTTAATCGTCATTAAATAGGCTACACCTTATTGTAACCAACTGTAACCGGCCGTATCTTGTAGCAGGCTAAACTTAGGGGTAACCGTAACAGCTGGTTCACACACAAACTGTTTACAGGACCCGTTTTAGCGGATCCGTTTTATTTTGGTGATGGCGCCTGTAGTTGTATGAGCGAGTTCACATACACGACAGTATTCCAAATCCAGTAAAAAATACTGGATCCGTTATTTTTATCGTATCCTGCCTGCCAGATACGACGCAGCAGCCATTTGTTTAACTGATCCATCGGTTCAGATGTTAACAACACATCCAGTACCGACGGAGCCGTTAAAACGGATCCACTGTGTGAACGCACGGTATGTCGGCTTGTAGCCGTTACGTATACAATAAGAAATACTAGAATATAATAAATAATGAATAGAAAGTGTTCCTAAAGCGCACCAAGGCTTTCTTAGGTGTACCGCCGCGTTCTACTGTCATAAAACGATACAACGCGGCGGTAGAGCGTTACGCTCTAATACGTGTAAAATCGACGGTCCCTACGTATACTATCGAAACTACAAAATCTCGGTTTTTATTTTATCTGCTTAAAATGTGTGAAAGTATGTTATCTTAAAGGTTATAAAATATATTTTTTTTATGGGACCAAATGGCAACTATTCCGCATCAAACTAAAGAAGAATCACGTAAATCGGATCATAAATCTCAGCGTAATCGGTGTACATATATAATAAAATAAAAACTGAGATTTTGTAGTTTCGATAGTATACGTAAGTACCGTCGAAATACGCGTTCTGTTTGACGAAGCCTTTATACAAATGAATTGAGAACCTCCTCCTTTTTTAAGTCGGTTAAAAATAACATTGATCTCAATATTATTATTAGGTATCTCTATATCCCTTGTTACGGTGTTCTAAAGACCCAAAATCGGTAGCTGTCATGAACAGTGGGGCGCGCAGCTGTGAGGTCACAAAAGCCGAGCCAAGTCCCGCTGGGCCTTTGATCGAGAGCAGGCGAAATTACATTTGTATGTATTTAGGTATACGCGGAAATGTTTTCATATTTAAATAGGATCCGCTTTAGGGATGATTTCCACCAAACGGCTCGCATCGCATTACGCGGCTCCGTACCGCCGCTTGCGAACGTACCCGTTTCTGCGCTTACTCAAATAGTTTCATTCCTACCGTGTTGACAGCCGAAAGGATCCGATCGGATACGACGACAGGCGAAAAGAGTCGTACGGAGCCGTACGCGCGTCGCAGCATACTTTCGGCTACGATCGCGTGTCGCGGAAGACGCCCGTGATCAAGCTGCTGTGCGCGGCTTGGTAATATAGACTTTAAATACTGTGTACACGATTTAATATCGTTTAAAGATTGTAAAATCCGTTCCGATCCGATGCGATGCGAGCCGTTTGGTGGAAATCATCCTTTACTCAGAAAAAATACAGAATTATTTATCGGCGTGTCAATACCATACGTAGTGATAGCTCAGCGGTTGAACGTTTGCCTTCCATGCAGGAGGGTCTGAGTTCGATCCCGGCCCGTACCTCCGACTTTTCGAATTCATGTGCGGTTGATAATTTGATTATCACTTCCGTTAACAGTGAAGGAAACCTGTACACATGAGAGGGCTCCATAAAGTTCTCGATAGTGTGTGTAGTCCGCCAACCCGCACCAGGCCAGCGTGGTGGACTAAGGCCTAAACCCTTCTCATTCTGAGAAGAGGCCCGTGCCCAGCAGTGGAACAGTAATGGGCTGATTGTGTTTATATAATATATTATTACAAAACCTGCCTTGTTGGTCTAGTAGTCGCAAGCGCGACTACTAAGCATGGGGTCCTGGCTTCGATCCCCAGGTCGGGCACAGTGATATTGAGTTTTTCCATTAGGAATTTCTCAGTAGCAGTCCGGAGTCTGGATTTGTGCACAACTGGCGAAACGAGGGTGTTACTAAAGCACCTCTGCCGAACCCTTCAGGGAATACAATGCGTGATGTTATGACAAAACCTACCCTCGTCATAACCCAATGTAACTTACAACTTACCATAACATAGTATAGGCTCAAGCCCCATGTCACCATGAAATCAATTAAAAATTCTCTAACAACACGATTCCCCCCTCGGCTCCAGCCAGCGAAAGGTCGAGGGCTCTCGAGGCGTGCCGTATCACAGCCGACCCCTGCCTCTTGAATGAGGGCATGTTCAGCTCTTTGTTTAATATGTATAGGTATTTGTTGCTTTATGGATATTATGGGGTACTACCAGTGCCAGCAACTTAGTCTGCGTAGAAGTCGGATGGGTTTCAATTTTTTTGCGCGGAACCCTAATTCTTTTTTCTTTTTCTAATATAATGGTAGCCTAAGTTAGGTACTCCTTATAACATCAGCTATCGAGCGCTAACTTCGACGACACGTTTGGTGCAGTGGCTGAGCGATCGGCTTCTGCGCTACGGGTCGTGAGTTCGATTCCCGCACGGCACAAATATTTGTATTGCCTACAGACAGTTGTTCCGGGTCTGGATGTTTGTGCGTGTGAAGATTTGTGTTCGTAAACGCACCCACGATACAGGAGAAATCCAAGTGTGGGGCAACGTTTAAAAAAAACTATATGGGTTTACACACATCAAAGCGATGCGACTTCACAACACAAAAAGCGACGACTCACGGTTGATGGAATTATTGCTTTATTTTTTTTGAAATGGTTTTTGAATTTGCGTTACGATGTCGCATCGTCGTCGTGTCGGCTTTATGCGCCCCCGTACCGTATCGCAACCCAACCCTTGCTACTTCAGATTGACGGTAATTGTTCACAATAGATTTCGTAGTTAGATCTGATGTAGATGAAAACAAAAACTGCTTACATGAAAAATGCAGTCTATTCAAATTCCTACAACGAATTTTTATTTAATTTCTACTTAGCACAGAAACTTAGATTAAATACCTATAAATGTAGCCATGATTACAGTAGGAAGTGTGGAAGTGAGAGGCATATATACAAAATTATTAAGAAAACTGAGACAAAGCATCGTATATTCTGGCTCAGATGACGTGCCGTTTTTCGCTTGGCGAACTTTTTATTGTTAGCAAACTCACTGTCACAGAACGTCGGTTTACCCGTATTCTTGTATTTATGAGAAATAGACTCCATTAGTTAAGTGTATGTGTCCCCGTGCCTCGGAGAGCACGTTAAGCCGTCGGTCCCGGGTGTCATACGAATACCTTTGACAGTCGTTACGGGTAGTCAGAAGCCCGAAAGTCTGACAAACGGTTTAACCTTAGGATATCGGCATTGCCCAGTTACTGGGTTGCGGAGGTCTGATGGCAGTCGCTCCGTGTAAAATACTGGTATTCAGCCGCATCTGGTTAGACTGGAAGCTGACCCCAAGATAATTAGGAAAAGGCTAAGAGGAAGAAGAGTTAAGTGTATGTATATATTGTATGCTCTACGATGGCAGGGTGCAGTAATTTAGCCTTATATTGCTGTCTCATGAACGGCCACGCGGTGGCTCTATCTAGAGGTATACAAGGTGTAAAAATAGCCTTAACGAAGCCTAAGTCTACGTAACTGTACATAAAACTAAGTAACATACAGCAAAAATAATTTCTGGGAAACGACTTTTATTTTTGGTATTAAAAAACAGCTTTTAATTTTAGCGCGCAATGGAAGCGCGCGCACAGCAGACTGTGCTTACATTTCAAACAGGTTGATAATGTTTGTAAAGAAGAATGTTCATTAATAACATTTAAACTTAGTTTTCATGAAAAACGTACAAATATATGGTACTTTGACCTTCAATATCTCCATAATCAGTCAGTTCCCAGGTATGGCCCAATACCAAATTTTTATCGTAATGATGGGAAGAAAACGTGGCTGTCGGCTTCGTTAAGGGTATTTTTACACCCGATATAATCTAAGCATAGAAACCTTCAAATTAATCATTACGTATTCCAACTGACTCAGGAAGAATATATAAATAGGTACTACAAGAACATCGAGGAACAAAAACGTAGCAGTCATTATCCGCCTACGTTCACGAAGTAAATTAACTGAAAACGCGAAGCGAGGCGAAGCTAAGCGAAGCTTTCTTTAAGTCAATCCTATACAAAAGAATCCATTATTCGCGAAATACAAGCAACAACTTTCAGTCACTTGACAAGTAAAAAAAAAGACACCACCCTGTATTTGCAGTTCAGGTAATCCAAACTCGACCTTATTCTTATGAGCAAAAGAGTGTTATAAAAATGTATCAACAGTATGAAATATTTTGGTATTTTTCGTAGCGCTTTATTTTGTGAGCAGAACGGGGCAAACTGGATTATATCGCAGATCCCAGGGGAGAGTGGGGAAGTGGGGCACAGTGAGAAAAGTTTACGTAAGTCAGCTGTAATCTTGTTTGGGTTAGAAGGGTTCCAGGCCTTATTTATTTAAGCCTCAGGCCTTGAATTCGTGATGTTAGGCCACAGTTGTGGCCTCGGACAATAGTTTATGGAGCTGGTGAACCAATTGATCTCGAAGTTTTATTTTCTGTGGTGTTTGGGTACTGAATTAAATAGGCTATCGCAGTGGAGCTTCTTAGCTTAGAAATCATGCTTTAAATTAACAAAAAGAAACAATTGATCGTGTGTCATGTTGTTAATGACACACGTGTAATTCCATTCCTATAATTAACGTAGCGTTACTGGTTAAAATTGAGACTTGTATCTTTACCAATATTGAAGTAAAGACTTTAGCTTTGCATAGTAGACTCTCCCATATGGAAGTAGCTATCACTGGTAAAATTAGCTCACGAGTCTAGTTATATGCTCAGTATGGCAAAAAACATCTACAATTGGTAAGCAAAACGATTCGTTTTTATTTAAAGGAACCGGGCATTAAAATTGAAATTTTAAAGAAATCCTTATTTACATTTCACCATAAGTTGTTAACAGAATTAAAAACTGGTTAATGTAGAAAATGCTTCGATTTTTTCTTTTTTTTTATAGCGTATGTCAGTCCCATCATATCCTAAACAATTGTACTTTCACAAGACATGACGTGAGCCATGAATTTGAACAAACCCTTCGCATCGTCGCCATTGGGTTGGAATAGAATTGTATGGAACATGCTTACATCAGTTCTGTTCAAATTCAGGGATCTTACTAAATTATGTCTAATAGCCTCATATTGGATTATATTGCTTCGATATAACACAAACTACAAACCATGTTATTAATTTAAAAATAAAATCTACACGGTTCAATGATTTGTTAAAACGTTGATATAAAGAGCATGATGTAATCCGAATCATCAAAAAAACTATTCCGATTGACAGTGGCGTGCATTGCATATAAGCAATTAAGCAGTGCCTACCTCATAAGATTTAATTAACTACTCCATCTTTAACT
The DNA here is from genome assembly GCA_910594945.2 of Amphipyra berbera. Classification (NCBI taxonomy): domain Eukaryota; kingdom Metazoa; phylum Arthropoda; class Insecta; order Lepidoptera; family Noctuidae; genus Amphipyra; species Amphipyra berbera. Next base: position 12,262,493 of record OU343128.1, on the reverse strand, counting down.
ATTACTATAAATAAAATAAGCGTGTATGGCTATGATTTCTTTTGGTCAGAATCGTATTGAAATGGGCTTAAGCGTACAATTGAAAGGCGACATCGCTAGTGCCTGCCTACCTAGTCCGAAAACCAATGCACGCCACTGGATTGTTATTTTTTAGTTTATATTTACAAAGTGTAATTTTAATTTGGGCACACTTAAACTCACAAAACTCGCTTGGGAAACTCAAAGCACTTGATCACTTGAGCCCCTGGGGGCTTCCGTTGTGCCTCGCTCTCCCCACTTTGTGCTCAAAGCGTCCCGACCTCCTCACAAAGAATACCTAATAACTACATACGTAGGTACCTATATGTAATATTGCTTTAGGGTATATTTCGTAGCAGGAAGCTGATGGATGGAGGCTATTTAGAATCGTTGAGGAAATTTGAGGAATGTCAGCTAACGTCCATCTGTTGGGATCTGGTATCATGAAGATTTCCATACTATAACACTGCCTTGTTGGTCTAGTGGTGGCAAGCGCGACTGTTGATCGTGAGGTCCTGGTTTTGATCCCCAGGTCGGGCAAAATGTTATTGGGTTTTTCCGTGTTGAATTCCTCAGTAGCAGTCCGGAGTTTAGATTTGTGCCCGGTTGATGATAATAGGCTCGCCCCCTATTACATCGGACTTAAAAATAACGGCTAAATGAGGGTGTTAATTTAAATCTGCCCAACCCTTCGGAGAATACAGGCGTGATGTTATATTATACTATACTATAATTTCTATGCAGAATTGGCTGCGACCAGATGACGTTTTTTTCTTAATCCGCACTGTGAGTAGAGTCTCCATGTCAGAAGAACTTCAGAGGGAGAAAAACGATGATTCCAGATTCCATAGACACAAAGAATTAACCTAAGTGTGCCAAACACATCAATCCATAACGACAGTACTGTACTACGACGTAAGGTAAGCCCCTCGGCAATCTTCGTGTTTCCGAAAATATACGATTTATGCGACCAATTAAGTGACCTATTCGGAATTGTTCCAAAGAGTATGAAGCAGGAGTTATATAAAGACACAAAGAAAGATTGACCGGTTCGCATCTTCGTACAAATTCGGAAATAAAAAATACCTACTGTATAGTCGCCGGCACGTAACTTGGCAAGAGTAGAGAAGAGAATTCCTCTCCTTTCTTTCTTTCTTCTAAACAGTCGCGTTTAAAAATAAATAATGGTAATAACCATAGTATAATGACAAGCAATAAAACTGACCATTTTTTAGTTGCACTAAGTGTACATGCGCAAACTTACTCCCACTACCACAAAACCTTGCCAAGTTAGCGACTATACTTGAAGCTTATAATAAACTAGCGACCCGCCCCGGCTTCGCACGGTTGCAATGTAGATACTATTGTGGGGCATATAAACCTTCCTCTTCAATCACTCTATCTATTGCTGAAAAGTGCATTAAAATCCGTTGCGTAGTTTAAAAGATCTAAGCGTACAGACAGCGGGAGCGACTTTGTTTTATACTATGTAAAGAAGTCCACTCAGCTGTCCTTTACCTATTTAAATTTAGAAAAAATATACAGTCAAATCAAAAAGTCAAATATTTCCCTACCCATCTTGCATAACAAAGCTACATTTTCTACACGTAATTCCTAAATCAACAGAGGAAATTGTCACTCTAGGTCCCAATTCCAACTCAAAGTACTTCATCGCTAAATCCTCTTCACCCCGGGTGGCCACTTCACCCCGCTCGCTTCTGAGAGGAGGTCGGGCACGTAGGGAACTACCCCGACCTCCTCATACCGAACACGTAATAGTTACCTACATAATGTACGTATAATTCTTGGACCAGTATCGGAAAATGTGTCGAATTTATCGTTTTCGTTTTCAATGAGGGTAGTTACGTATTTTTCTGAGTTTTACGATGATACTTTACTGGTGCCACAAGAGAGTATTTCAGATGCCACGAAAGAGTATTTTCCAGCGTATCGTTAGGTCTTCATTTAATATTTATTTAATTCTCCTGTGTAACAAATAGGTTTCAACTGAATATTTATAACTATTCAGATTTATGTGCGTATCGTATAATTATCACTTGCTTTGAAGGAAAACATCGTGAGGAAACCGGCATGCCTGAGAGATATTTCTCGACGGCATGTGAAGCTAAGTCAGAGGCCCATGGGCGGTGTAAACTCTGACACCAGCTAGTCATTAACCACACGAAAATAAGAAGACTGGTTTATAATTAATGTAGAAGTTCGTTGCAGATGATAGATAAATAATTTACGAGCGCAGTTTTTATTCTGTGAAAATGGACTACAATGCATCGCATGCTAAAAGTCTTTGGAACTAGATGTTCAGGCAGAATTCTAAATGACTTATTAAAATTAATAAACATTTCGTTCTGCCTAGCCTTTTCCCAACTATGTTGGCGTCAGCTTCCAGTCTAAGCAGATGTGGCCGAATACCAGTATTTTACACGAAGCGACTGCCATCAGACCTCCACAACCCAGTAACTATGCAATGCCGATATCTTAAGCTTAGACCGGTTGTCAGACTTTCGGGCTTCTCACTACCCGTAACGACTATCATAGGTATTCGTATGACCGGGACCGACGGTTTAACGTGCTCTGCGAGGCACGGAGGAGTCTCGATGTGTATCGAATGATCACCCTTTCACGGACTGACCGCGGCAAGCGCAGCTTAACCTTGCAAATGATATTATCCGCGTGGTTTTTAATTAGCACGAAATGACTTCCATAAACATGACCCATAAAAACGTAGGCCACGTAGACATAAAACTCCACTCCATCATCACAAAAGCTAGCTACAAACTATTCCACCCATAACGTTGCCAGACACATATCTTAGTGTCGTCATTAAATTTGCACGGCCGTGTAATAAGACACCGCAGTAATTGCTCGACACTGTACGCGGTGTAAAACAGGGTAGGGGAGACCGGGCTAAATGAAACCATTGCTCTTAGGGAAAAACGCTGCAAATATATTTCGCTGTGAAAATAGGGGAAATAAGACTCTCTGTGGTCGGAATAAGGGTGGGTGGGGTGGTAGTAATAATGTTGTGGGATGAATGGGATGCTGGTCGTCGTAGTTACGAGTGATGTGTAGTTTGCTGTAAATAATGATTGTGTGTTGTGGTGTAAGGTGATGCCGGGTAGAAATTATTTGCCTGTAGAGAAAAATGTATGGTTATGGGTTAAGTTACGTGGAATATTTAAAGGGGGGAGATTTACGTGCTTACGTTTTGTAGTAACGACAATACATTTTATAAAAGAAGCTTTTATGTGAATGGGCTTTTATTCCACTCTTATTTTTCTGGTAAAAATACATACAAAACTATAACAGGTGCTTGTGGTTTATGGGAAACGCAATTGAATATAAAAATAACTATACTTGGCTAGCTACTAAGGCTGATGCGTGTGTATTGTGTTAAAAGTTCATAAACATGGAGATGAATACAAAACGAAAGTCTATCAGCTGCCAAGATGGCAGCATCTCTGTTGATACCAGTTACAACCAATCAGGACGAGTTCAATTATTATTTATATATAAATATTATTAAAGTAAAATAAATGAAATAGCTTTGGCACCAGCGATGGTGGCGCCACATTTTTTACTATGTCATATACTTAACTAGATTTTGCAAAATTTTCGAGATTATACACTTTTCATGCGAAGCAGCGATATTTAATTTTTTATCCTATTTTCTATGGATACGATTATACAGGCTATGTAACCCTTGACTTTGCACCTTTAACTTTACTGATATTTACAATTTTAAGAAAAAATAACAGCTACTTTTATTTTTACTTCAGGACAGACAGTGGATTGGGATATCTTAAAAATCAAAAGTCCAATCTTTCGACTAAAATAAAATAGAAGAAAACAAGCTTACTATTTATATTATCGACCAAAATAAAATTTTACAGTAAAAGGCTTACAGCTACCACAATCTGAAACTAGAAACAGACAAGTTTTATGGCAACAAAAACGCGAATTGGAATCATTCTCGTAAATCTCTAGAGTGGTACCTATCGCGGACCCTACCCGGGCATATCAAGAAACCCGCAGGCAATAAAGCAATTACCATACTCCGTCGAAATCACCCGAACGCGTTCGGCTATTTTCGTACGTCGGCCATTTTAGTTCGCAATTTGAATTGAAATGTCAAGTGTAGGCGTGATTGGTTCAGTTAGTTTTTATTAGGATTTCAGTCGTTAGGGTCCTCATATTTTATTGATGTTACGAGTGCCTATTAGCGTTCTAGTGCTTTTGTTATGTTCAAGTGCTTGTTTTATTATTTTTGTCTAGGGTCCTTATATTTTATTGCTTGGCTAAAAATAAAAACGAAGAAAAGGTTTTATTACAATTGTTACTAAAACCAAACATTCTTGATTCGTTATTACAGGTAGCTATAACTACACATAACTGGAAGCGTCCTTTTAAAATAATCTGCGCGACATAATAAAGTTGTGTATACAGTAAAAAATCTTCTACATAGTGTAGGTACCTACCACTGATTCCAGTCTTTTATTTTTATTTCAACCAACATACTAATCAATAAAAAAAAAAAAACGAGAAAATGTCCATAAAATACGTCACTCCTACTACCACACTCAACACGACCGACATTGCACATGTTCCATTCTTGCAAAATTTCCTCTTCTTTTTCTAACCATTTAAAAGTAGTAGCGCTCGTATGATGTCCCCTTCTTACAAGGCGGTATTAGCAGTGTCGTTATCGGGAGCGATCGCCACAAATCATCCTGCCACCGACACATTACTGACGGCTAATTTAACAGGGTGGCTAGGGGAGTGGTAGGTCGGCTGGACATGTGCGACATTTTTTTGCGTTGAGTTTTGTATGTGATGAGTTTAGTGTAAGCTCCTTTTATATAGTAGACGGCGTCATTGGACGAATCGTTAATTTTCCAAAGAAACGTTTGAATCAAATGTAATTAATGAAAGTTGGAAACATGGTTTGACGTTTTACGTGAAAATCTTTATTGCTGATACAATATAAATATAAAAACGATTAAAAATAAAACAGTCATAATAAAATTACGTGCGATGGAATTGTACTGCGACAAAATAATCGCACGTATCCAAACACCCTTTGTTATGACAAACCGTCGTAAGGGGAGGATGCCATCTTGCAAATATTATTGTATCATAATGGCTCAACATTTTGCGTCAGAACGGTTATGTTTCACGGCTCATTTCTTTTGTAATATCGTGGTTATTATTATTGCTATGACAATAAACTGGTGTTCCATGCTTGAGCGATGAAGTATGTTCATTCTATTTGCAAATTATCTTTTAAAAGTCAGCTGCTTCTTGCGTTTTTTTCTTAGTGGTTGCAGAAACAGGAACAGAGTTATGGTCGCAAAAAGTTAGTAATTGATTATAGTGGTAGTTCTCTGTGTAATTGCAAAATTGTAAAGATGATGTAATTAGTGCCGGCCAACAAGAAACGTGGCTGTTTCTGTGTATTCTGTGTAATAAAAACTTAAACATATTTGTCTCTAAATTAAGTTGAACATAATTTTCCTTTACATACCTAAGTACTTTTTAAGTGATGATTTCTACCAAACTGCTCGCATAGCATCGGATCGGAAAGGATACGAACGGATGCAGCGTTAGCCGATTGCGTCCGGCAGGATGTCGACGCATACGATCGGCTCCATACCGTCACTTGCGAACGTATCCGTTTATGCGCCTAGTCAAATAGTTTCACTCCTACCGTGTTGACGTATTCAAATTTTATTTAAATTGGATTGAGATTGGAATTATTTTCAAGAGTATCCCTACCGGTTATTCAATCAATCATTAAAACCGATTTTACAGCGAAAATAGCAGTCCTATTCTTTTCAAAACCCATTATTTCCCATTTCATGCTGACAGCTAAAACAAAACGTCCTTTATCGAGGAACACGGTCCTCATTCCTCCACGCCGGGGCGTAAAACAGTGAACAATACCATCACAAACAAACTTAATCCCGGTCTTAATGAATGCGGTTCCCCTCTACGTATAAATATTGCCCGACGCTCCCCAGCTTACATTTATTGGCGTTGTACCCGCAACACTGCGAGAACTGCGGATACGCGGATACGGCGGATATGCGGATATTGTTAGGGGAAGAAGGGGCGATGAGGGTCGTGTTAAATTGCAAGTGTGATTTTTTTGGTTTCCGATTATGTGATAATTTTGTGTGGTTAATTAATTGTTTAGAAAATGTTGGGCGTCTCTATTATGTTTTCTTCACGGTCGTCTATAGTCGCGGGGTGAATAGATTGCCAAATAATGTGAACATTTTGCAACACTATTACACGATTTCAAATGCAATTTATTAAATGGGGCGTATCATTCGTTCATTTACTTGCTAGCACTAAAAACGCGTGTATTAAAAATGTTAGAAGTTCCGAAATATTTCTAAATAAGTATCATTGAAACAGTTCCAAAAATATTGTAATTTAGTTATCGTGGGTGCGTTTACAGACACAAATCTTCACATGCACAAACGCTCAGACCCAGAACAACTATTTGTAGGCCATACAAATATTTGTTCCGTGTGGGAATCGAAGCCACGACCCGTAGCGCAGAAGCCAATCGCTCAGCCACTGCACCAAACGTGTCGTCCAATCGTCGTCGTCGTTGTCGTCGTGTCGTGTGTTGTAAAATATGTTGCAGTTCTGTGGCAGATTTGCGGAAATTGAAAAATAATTTTATCAGTTCTTTATTTAGATTGATTTATTCTTGAACGTTATAAGATCTCTACCATTATATGTATAAAAGACACATTCTTAAATGTTTTAAGACTGACGTTTAGTTGTAGTAAAGCTCCTTTTAAAAGAACTCGTCAGAGGAAGTACCACCACCATATCTATTTCTACCGCCAAACAGCATTGCTGTGTTCCATTTTAGAGGGTATGAGAGCCGGTGAAATTACAGGCACATGATATTATCAAACTTTGTCTCTAAGGTTGGCAGGTTGATTGATAACCTAGTGGTGTGACCGTCGGACTGCCAAGTCATAGGTCTCGAGTTCTAACCCAAGGCACGCACCTATTAATTTTCGGATTCATGTGCGGATTATAATATTGTCAGTTGCTTAGAAACGGTGAAGGAAAACATCGTGAGGAAACCGGCATGCCTGAGAGATATTTCTCGACGGCATGTGAAGCCAAGTCAGAGGCCCATGGGCGGCATAAACTCTGAGAGAGGTTAGTCACTAACCACACGAAGAAGAAGAACACATCAGCAATCCTTTTGGTTTCGTATATGTATAGGCAGTGGTAACCACTTTCCATTAGGTAAGCCATCAGCTTGTTTTACAAAAGATTACATTTTTTTAAATGTGTCGAAGATCCCTTATAATGGAGGAATAACACTCACCCGATTTTATCAATGCAGAAAATCTCGATAAATTCATCTTGTGTAGTTTGATCGAGACACGCTCACGTATGAGGGGAGGTTAGGGCAACGCGGACCACGGCGGATACGAATAGTCAGAAGGGATATAAATACCCTTCGTGACTGCTTCAAACGAGAACCGAATACTGATCGGTTCTTGAAAAAAAGAAACGATCGTAGATAATTATCGTAAAATTAGGTTTAGTTTTGGTCATTGTTATGTAAATCGTAGAGACTAATTGGGTTTATTGTGTTTTTTGCCAAAAGAAATTTCTAATTAGCTCTTCTAAAGAAATACCATCTATAAGTAACAGCTGCAAATAATGACATTGAAAAATGTTTGAAACAACAAGTGATCTGTAAAGTTAAATTAATTGTGACTCAGTAAGTTTAATGTAAGTAAAACAATACATTTTTCAGCAACAAAGTCTGTACTATAATTCCATTAGCATAATTAGAAAACACGTGTAATAATATTATAAACCAATTTAGATTATAATTTGTTTAATTGGTTCAGCATGTCCAATCAAAATTTGTTACAAAAGAAAAAATTACGCGCCGGTTATAGCAGCTCTTTTTTAAATCAGTTTAAAAAAGTCTTCATTCACAACTCTATAAGTGTATTTTGTACAGTAGGGGAATGAAAAGGTTCATTCGTTTTCAAATTCATTCCTATCCCACATCGCGGGCACATGTTCCCTTTTCAAACTGTTGAACGGAACAGACAAATGCATGGAAAATTATATTTAATTATTTGGTAGCAAGGATAAAATTGCCTTTTGCCTCCATATGACGTAGAAGTGCCATGTAATGTCTTTAATTTGATTTAAGGGGTTTTGTTGTAAAAACAATGACAATGTGGTGAACCTCCTTACATGTTTTATTTGTGGTCGCCTTTAGTTTTTAGTGATGACAGCTGTCTAGTTTGATTTGTAGCGAACACTTAAGAGATTTGTTTGCCTCGGTATCGGTTCGCCTTTTAAGTTTAATTTTGATATTGTGCTGTAATCTATGACTTAATACAGAATACCTCGATCCTCTGACTTTTATTGTTAATTAACTTGGACGCAATCGTAGCGCCTTAACATCAAACAATTCGATAATTAAATAAATTGACATTACTAGTGTCTTTCATCATGTCACCAATATAATTTTTAATATCCTCTCAAAAAATACTTGCTTTTTCATTTCTATAATGTTGGCAATACGTAATCGGTAAAATAACTTGTTCCTTGCACAGTGCAAGCAAAAATAGCCCGTAAGGTGTATACCATTTTCGTTCCCCTATTGTACAATGATGTACTTCCACATCAATACACCACTTCATATTTTATGTTTCCCCATCATATTGTATCATGCCCGTGCTCCAATTACGTCACAAGAGCATGGTGGGTCATGGTGTTCGGTTATCGTTTGAATCCATTTGTCACGCGTTGTCAAAGCACGAGGGGAGACACGTGGCGGTGGTGGAATAATGGACCGAAGGACACGGTGATATTTATTGTTTTTGAGATACAGTCATGATATGAAAATGAATGAAAATATACCAGTAAAATATGTCAGTGGAAACACTAGAGGACGCCCTAGTAGGACATACATCGATGTTACTGGTGATGATCTTCACAAAGGACAGGTGCGTAGTACTCTCGACCGGTGTGCGTGTATGACAAGATGTATGAATGTGGATGAAGTGACAGGATCGTAACATTAGTGTTCTATAATTTCTGCCCATCCCAACGGGGAAATAGCGTGAGTTTGTTATGAAAATATACAGAAAGGGGTCAAAATCAGACCACTACTGTCCCACTGGTGGGCACAGTCCTCTTCTCAGATTGAGATGTGTTTAGGCTTTAGTCTACCACCTCAACCTGGTGCAGGTTGGCGGACTACATACACCATTGAAAACTGTTTCAGAAGCCCTTTCAGGCATGCAGTTTTTCTCAAGTCGTTTACAAAACGATAGCTCCCATTAGACAAATCTTCCCAAAGGAATATCGTAAAGTAGAATTCCATACATTTGCATACATTTTTTATTTTATTTAACTACCTCGTTGGTCTAGTGGTGTCAAGCGCGACTGCTGATCGTGAGGTCCAGAGTTCGATCCCCAGGTCGGGCAAAGTGTTATTGGGTTTTCTAGGAATTCCTCAGTAGCAACCCGGAGTCTGGATTTGTGCCCAGTTAATGGCAATACGCTCGCCCCCTATTATATGGGACTTAAACATAACGGCAAAATGAGGGTGTTACTATACACCTCTGCCCAACCCTACGGGGAATACAAGGCGTGTAGTTATGTTTAAAAAAGAACCAGCATAATAAAAAGCAATTGTTTGCACTACGGGAAATTCCCCAGACGTTAGGAATAAAATACTTTGAAAGAAAATTGTGAAATCGATATTCCCATTACCCTGACGCCTGTGGGCTGAGCTGTATTCGAGGAATATAAATAATAAATAGTGCTCGATGTATCGATTCGTATTCCATCGAGAAAATTGTATTCTTGGTAACGACTTTACTTAGTCGTTTCGTGGAATGTTTATTTTAAGACTAGCGGCCCGTCCTGGCTTCGCACGGTTGGCCTTTTTCCCTTTTTTGCAACATTTTTCATTTATGCTCCGCTCCTATTGGTTGTAGCGTGATGTTATATAGCCTATAACCTTCCTCGATAAATGGACTATCCAACACAAAAATATTTTTTCAATTCCAACCAGTAGTTCCTGAGATTAGCGCGTTCAAACAAACACACAAACAAACTCTTCAGCTTTATAATATTAGTAGGTATAGATAAGTACGTAGAATTCTTGCGACAGAATAGCAAAGAATATTATTGAATACAAAGAAATGCGAACTTCGAGGATATAATAATATTTGTCTATGAATATTATAGAAGTAATTTGGTTAAATTATTGTTTAACTGCCTCGTTGGTCCAGTGGTGGCAAGTGCGACTGCTGATCGTGAGGTCCTGGGTTCGATCCCCAGGTCAGGCAAAGTGTTATTACGTTCTTCCGTGTGGAATTCATCTGTAGCAGCCCGGAGTTTGAATTTGTGCCCGGTTGATGGAAATAGGCTCGCCACGTTACCATACACCTCTGCCTAACCTTTCCGGGAATACAGGCGTGATGTTATGTTATGATTGTTTGAATAACATCATATATCTTAGTCCTTTGAGCCGGTTACCATGGTAACTATAAACTTAAAATACTTTATTTTTTACTTGCTGTTACAGACAGTTTCATTAGCATCTCAGTCTTAACTGCTATGGCAATCATAGAAGACATATTTTTCTATTTGTTACTCTTATGTGAGTTTATTTGTTACATTAACCTGCATTATTCTCATTCTATTTCTCACACTACTGTAATGGAATTGTAATGAACTACTATTTTAAAAAGAGTATTCATGGAGTTTCTTGCCGGCTCTTCTCCATAGAACCTACCTTTTGGAACCGTGCACCTAGTCGTGACGTTTTAAAAGTGCCTGAAATCTGGTCTATTTGAAATAAAAAACTTTGACTTTGACTTTGACATCATAGGAGAACTACTTCATGTTCTCAGACAAAGAGTATCCTATGTATTAAGTGAGGATATGGTCTACCCGTGTGCCAAATTTTATCAAAATCCGTTCAGCAGTTTATACGTGATTGAGTACATCCAAACTCATAAAAAGAAAAAAGAAAGAAAGAAAATAATTTATTTGAGTCTCGTTACAGACATACAGACATACAAACATAAAATAAAAAATCAACAATATACAAAAGTTATATGCCTCTATGAGACAAAAAAGAAGCCCATCTCAGCATAATGCTGCTACACCGAAGTATAGCAGCGCTGGTTTTCGGATGGGTCCTGTAGTGAAGCCACGGGCAGCCACGTGCAAATACAAAAATTAATAAATTAATTACATAAATAAAATTAATTAATTAATGAATTACAATAAATACATAAATATTTGTATGTAAATGAGTGAATATTTAAAGTGTGCCTTGACGTTTGACGTTTCACATGTGTCAGTGTCAATGCTGTCAAACTGCCATGTAAACTGACTTTATAACCTATCAACCAATTAATAATAAAAATAGAAATAATGTAAAGTCACGTTTACATTCTTTCTATATTTTTCTTGTGGTTAGTGACTAACCTGGTTTCCGAGTTTATACCGCCCATGGGCCTCTGACTTGGCTTCACATGCCGTCGAGAAATATCTCTCAGGCATGCCGGTTACCTCACGATATTTTCCTTCACCGTTTTTAAGCAAGTGATAATTATACAACACGCACATGAATCCGAAAAGTCAGAGGTACGTGCCTTGGGTTCGAACTTAAGACCTCTGTTTACATCATTAATGTGAATTTATACTCACATTTTGCTATTTCCACAAAAAATCGACAAAAAATAATTGAACAACGTAAAACCGATTTTTTTTTATATTTTTACCGAATTCCCCTATCCGCACCGGGGAGCATCTTCCCAAAATACAATCATGTCATGTCTGCCAGCAATATTAGCATAGTACACGAGTTTCGACTTTTGCCGGCGGGCGCGGCAGCCGATATCAAATATTCATAAATAGGGAGTGAGCCGGTTTGCCCCGCTCTCCCCTCGGTAACGCTAGTGTGTGTATTGTTAACTTTGTATTTAATGGAAGTATGTTGCGTACAGAAGTACATTTTTAAATAGGTTTCATTTAAAATGAAAATGTTGGCTGCTCTGCACTGTCTCGTTGGTCTAGTGGTGGCAAGCGCGACGATCGTGAGGTCGTGGGTTCGATCCCCAGGACGAGCAATACTTTATTGAGTTTTTTCGGGTGGAATTCCTCAGTAGCAGCCCGGGGTTTGGATTTGTGGCTGGTTGATGGCAATAAGCTCGCCCCTATTATGTAGGACTTAAACATAACCCCGAAGGGTTTGGCAGAGGTGTATAGTAACACCCCCATTTCGCCGTTATGTTTAAGTCCCACGTAATAGGGGGCGAGCCTATTGCCATCAACCGGGCACAAATCCAAACTCCGGACTTCTACTGAGAAATTCCAAACGGAAAAACCCAATAACACTTTGCCCAACCTGGGGATCGAACCCAGAACCTTACGATCAACAGTCGCGCTTGCCACCACTAGACCAACGAGGCAGTTTTTTTCTTATTAATTATTTTTAGTTACCTATCTTTGTTTCACCTTGTGTCATTATTTGCGTCCATTTGCATTAATATATAAATTGGTATTCTTTATTTTCTTACATCTGTCATTTACCCCACGCTACCCCAGTGTATAAAAAGTCTATTCGAAGCAGTACCTACCTACACTTCTGTTCACCCCCTCAGGCCCCGTTCCCCCGCGCCTCTCAGGAGGTCGTGGGGTGGGGCCCTACTGTGGAGAGGTCCACCAGCAAATGGTGGACCAAGACCTGCCGGGGTTGCGGTGCATGCAATAGCGAATCCCGCGACCCCGGCCTTAGGTCAGAAGGAGGGACACCGTGGTGGTTTTAGCCGGTAAGAGTCCGGCACACCCCCCCGTCTTCCCCAGACGGGGGATAGTCCATGAGGATTTCCCCACGATAAAAAAAAAAAAAAAAAAAAAAGGCCCCGTTCCCACTATGTCGTGACGACAGATTATCGTGTCGGTTAAAGTGTCGTGGTCTGTGTATTTAAATGGAGATGTTCAAATATAGGACGACATTGCAGTGACGACAGATTGTCAAATCAATGGGAACGGCTAGCACGACAGTCGTAAAACTATAAAACAACGTTACGACTTATTCTGACGGCAAATCATGTGTCGTTATTGCTACTATCTATCGCAGCCACGATAAAAATATCGTCTCGATCCAATGGGAACAGCTAGATACGACAGTCGTTCAACGATAAAATATTTCGACGACACAGTGACGATAAACAGTCGATATAATGGGAACAGCTAGAGACGACAGTCGTCCAACGATAAATTAATCGTCACGACACAGTGGGAACGCGCCCTCGCCGTAAAACCGAGTAATACACATCTACATACAAAGATCTCTTTGACAGTGACATTTAACATTCATGAAGGCAAACGAAAGAAAATCCAATTTTCAGAACAGTAAAACCATTCATGGTAAAAATGAAATGTCAACATACATTGCCAGCTCGCTTTGAAGGCACGCAAGCACATCACGAACGTAACCCGCAATGTAAAGCGACATGACCTAAATCTCATTTTGTTTTGAATGTTAAAAGTGTCTTGGTAGCACTCAATCCCGTTTTCACATTTTGATTTGCGGGATCGGCTTATATCTGCGAAATATGGTTTGTAAAGAGAATTTCGATGGATTTGTATGTTTTTTGAGATTCAATCATGCTTTGTGGTTTCAGGTGGGAATTCTCAATTCCCAAAAATATTATCCACTCGCTGTGTCCTCACGGCTCCGCCCGCGTTAGAAGTTTTATTCCAATAATAAATACAGCTTATGTTACTCAGTGATAATGTAGCTTTCTAACAGCAAAAGAATTTTTGAAATCGGTCCAATAGTTTTTAAGTTTATTCGTTACATACAAAAATACAAATCTTTCCTCTTTATAATATTAGTATAGATATAGAAAGGTGATAAAACATTGTAACGTAATGTATCTGTTATGATGACATCATCACCAATTTACTTGACATCTGAGGTTATTATCCGAACCTCCATATTAAATATTTAAAAAAGGAACCTTTGCACTGAATTCTACCGTATACTAATATTTTTTATTCATTTTTGTATCTAAATCAACCTTAAAATCCCCATAACTATAGTCCAGCCATGTAAGTTTTGTATAAAAGGTAAACAGACCTTTGGTCGTGAAAAACATTTAGTTTTCTTTAAACATGCATAAAAAATAGGTAGATAAGTACCTACAATTTTTTTTTACACAATCTAAATGATGACCTTAATTAAACGTTTAAAAAAAAATATTTTTAACTGTCTCATTCGTCTAGTGGTGGCAAGAGCGACTGCTGATCGTGAGGTCCTGCGTTTGGTCCCCAGGTCGGGCAAAGTGTTACTGGGTTTTTTCGTGTGGAATCCCTCAGTAGCAACCTGGAGTTTGAATTTGTGCGCAGTTGATGGCAATAGGCTCGCCCCCTTTTACATGGGAGTTGAATATAACGGCGAAATGGAGGTGTTACTTTACACCTCTGCCCAACCCTTCAGGGAATACAGGCGTGATGTTATGTTAAGTGGATTCTTAACCCATAATTAATGTTTCATAATCAAAGGTTTGTTTACCAATAATACAAGATTTTTATGGCCGGGCTATACGTATTCCAGTTACATAATTAAGAATAATACATAATCTATACTAATATTATAAAGCTGAAGAGTTTGTTTGTTTATTTCATGTGTTAGATAGTCCATTTATCGAGGAAGGTTATAGGCTATATAACATCTCGCTACGACCAATAGAAGCGGAGCATAATTGAAAAATGTTGCAAAAACGGGAAAAATGTCCACCCGTGCGAAGCCGGGACGGGCCGCTAGTTAGGAATAATTTTCCTATAATTTAAGCGACATTTATTACCAAGTCTATTAGGAAAACGGTTATTACCCATAGCCTATTAACTAGGCACCCCAATGACGTCATTATTGGAATTAGTCGAGAAAAATTATAGCTCCGAGTGTTAGGTTGCACGCTTAATGAGAAGGGGACTGGCAGAGAGGTAGGGTGAGGGGCTGGTAGCTGGAGCTTAAATTAAAGATTGGAAAAAATCTTCATTGTTCAATCGGTTGAACGAGATTGTAAATTACGGACATTTACTACATACTTATATGGGTCCACTTAAATAATGTCTTTCAAAATAGTCATACGCGTAGCCTACTTAGTATGTATGATAAACTTTAAACAAAAAATAAAAATAGACCGAAATAATTACCTATATTACAGACGAATATAGAATCTCCTCCTTTTATGTAGTCGGTTATAAAGGTATGTATTAATTTGGCTATATAAAAAAATGCCGTGACCGTAAGGATTTAAGTGTTTATTTACACATAAGTGTTTTGGAAACTCATTATGTACAAAAATCTATTATTTTCATCTTGTTTTGTTTTTTGTTACGTTTTTAAAAAACGTCCCCCGCACTAGGGTTTCTCCTGTATCATATTAAAAAAACCTGTATTTAAAAAGTTCTTGGAATGTTATCAGTGTACAAGTAGATTGGTTCACAAACTGCACATCTAACTGATATAGCGCCAACGCACTTTTTTTCACATCTCTATCAATAGTAACTCGTTACAGTTCTGATAAAGTATTGGGATAGCCAATTCTTACTTGGAAACAAATTGACATCTTCTTTTCGTGTAGTAAATGACTAACATGGTGTCAGAGTTTATGTCGCCCATGGGCCTCTGACTTGGCTTCACATGCCGTCAAGAAATATCTCTCAGGCATGCTGCCGGTTTCCTCACGATGTTTTCCTTCATAGTTTTTAAGCAAGTGATAATTATACAATACACACATGAATCCGAAAAGTTAGAGATGTGTGCCTTAGGTTCGAACTCGAGACCTATGACTTGGAAGTACAACGGTCACACCACTCGCCTGTCACTGCTATAAATAAATACAAATTGACATCTGGAAATAATTCTTTTATTTGCATCAGAAAATCTGCAAATAAACCTTCCCTTACCTATAGCGATACCTTTAATAATTCACCAACATACCTATCCCTCGCTACCAGCACGGGACTCGAACCTGCGTCACCACGGTACAGTAATTGACGCAATTAGTGCCCGAGGGGAGACTCGGCAAAATTGAACAACGAGGGTCGGTTTGGTGGTGAAAGTTACAAATATTAGGAAGGCTTGATTTTGCAGACAAATACTCGTCGGTATTATTGTAGGCTTCTTCCAGATAGGGTCAGAAGCGGAATATTTTAATTTGATTTTGGTCCTTATTTTGGTCCTTATTTTGTGGTCCTTTTGCCCGAGCGAGATAAGGGACTTTAGAGGGTTATTGCTCGATGCACCAACACTAATTCGATTATTTTACATTAATGTTCTGCCTAGCCTTTTCCCAACTATGTTTGGGTCAGCTTCCAGTCTAACCAGATGCAGCCGAATGCCATCAGACCTCCGCAACCCAGTTACTGGGCAATGCTGATATCCGAAGGTTAGACCAGTTGTCAGACAGATAGGTATTCATATGACACTCGGGACCGACTGTTTAACGTGTTCTTCGAGGCATGGTTGGGTCTCGATGTGTAACGAACGGTCACCCATCCACGGATAGATCGCGGCAAGCGCAGCTTAACCTTAACCATTGGTAATTAACCGCGAACCCCACCCTACTATAATTTTATATATGTGATGCTTTGTTTTTACCAACAGCACGGATACTTGAAATTTCTTAGGAAATTACGACCATACTGACAATCTAATGTCAAATATGGTTCCGTTATTTTAAAGATCGCAAACTAAAGTTTCGATCAATCACCTTTTTAGATTTGCATGATGATTTAATTTTTTATCTGTTTTATATTTTTTATAGAAAACCAAATTAAATCACACTTGTTTTACATCTAATTCCACTTACAATATTTATTTATCAAATCAAATCGTTTGCAAACGCCAAAGTCCTCAGATCCGCCGCGGGCGAATGCAATTAGCCCCTAACATTTAATTACAACCAGTTCAAAGGCTAAGTCGTTTGTGCGTTAATTATTTAGGCTCGTCCGCAATCGATCGGTCGTGATCGGACGCGAAGTAATTGAATCGACTTACGATTACTTTGATTGGATTTTAATTAACGCAAAGTTAAATATTCTAATTAGCAGCATTCCGATTTTTAACTTATGGTAGCAAGGCAGTCTACAAAACATGATATTTAGGATTAGTATGCGAAATTGGACAAGAATTAGTGTTTCTAACCGACATTATAGCAGTGATAGCTTAGTGGTGTGACCGTCGAACTGCCAAGTCATAGGTCTCGAGTTCGAACCCAAGGCACGCACCTCTGAATTTTCAGATTCATGTGCGTATTGTATAATTATCACTTGCTTAAAAACGGTAAAGGAAAACATCGTGAGGAAGCATGCCTGAGAGATATTTCTCGGCATGTGAAGCCAAGTCAGAGGCTCATGTGCGGCATAAACTCTGACACCAGGTTAGTCACTAACCACACGAAAAGAAGAAGAAGACCGACGCTATTCTATTCGAGTTCTTGTTTTTAATACAGGGTGTAAACGAAATCATGTAATTCCTTCAAACCTCGTGATGTACTGCTGACATAGATTAACACTGCACGGGATACAATTGGATTCAATAAAAAAAAATGACAAGATGTAAGCATAATTATGTTCTTAACGTGAGGCATTTTAGAGCTCCGAGCGAATTGCGCGGCTATCACTCGCCGCGCGGTCATTTACCTCGGGGCGCTAAAATGCCTCATGTTAAGAACACATTTTTGATTCCAATTGTATCCCGTGCAGGGTTAATCTATGTCAGCAGTACATCACGAGGTTTGAAGGAATTACATGATTTCGTTTACTCCCTGTAAAAACTAGACATACCTACTTACTAATTACACTGAATCTCAATTTTCACATCCATGTCATTTCTTTTTTTCTGGTACAGCATCTCTCCGGTCGCACACAACCCCGGCTGCTCCATTATTTATATTACGTCACGTCCTCCCCCAATTTACTTTATAACGTCGTCCTACAAATATTTGCTTATCGTTAGCTTCACCAGACCTTTGCTGCCTATATAATCCTTATCCCCTATTAATAAGGTCGATATTTGATCGCCGTGGGTGTATAAGATTGTTGGTGACAGTGGGCCAAATGTTTGTACGAAAAGGGCCCTCCGCGATTTTGTGTTGTGTCTTAATATCATCGTAAATAATAATAGCTTTGTCTTTTGAGGGCTTGTCCTATTGTTTACTGAGTGCTTGTAGGGAATTATTGGGGTTCCATATCAGATTGATGAACGAGACGGTTTTGTACGCGTTTAGTGCTGAAATTGGATAATTTTAAACGTGTGCGTTGTGGTCCTTTGGGTCAATATATTCTTTATTTACGACGAAGTTTTTTTAATATAAACTGTTATGTTATTTTAAGATAATATACTGGGTGTAAAAATAGCCTTAACGAAGCCGAAGTCTACGCATACTGTACATAAAACTAAGTAACATACAGCAAAAATAATTGCTGGGAAACGACTTTTGTGTTTTGTGATTAAAAAAAGCTTTTAATTGTAACGCGCAATGGAAGTGCGGGCGCTTCAAACTGTGTCCATATTTCAAAAAAGTGGATAATTTTGTATAGAAGTATGTTTAGTAATAACATTTAAACTATTCGTGACAAAAGTATGGTGACTTTGACCTTCAATATCTCCATAACCAGTCGGTTCCCAAGTATGGCCCGATACCAAAAAATCTTTTAGTATTTTTACACCCAATATGTTGCCAGCTGCATTATAGATTTTGAACTGAAGAAATTGTATCAAGAATGCATTTCACCTCGTAGTCATAACGCTTTGGTAACAGAGAAGATTCTAATATCATCATAGAGGCCTGAAATTTATCATACTAGCTACAGCCACGCCTTTGATAACCAGCAACTAGTAATACTTACAATCAACAATCTGAACATTATCTTACCTGTATCTCTGAGCTGCAGAGATCCAACCTTGTTGGACAGGTACCCCCGAATGGAGTTGGCGACCCGCGCGGGCGACGCGGCGGCGGCGCCTCCGCGCAGCGCGCCCCCCAGCCGCCCCAGCAGCGCGCCCCCCTCCGCCTCCACGGTCGACACTTCAAACTTCCCCCACAGAACTATTCAACCCCCGAATTTCGCGAATTTCGCTTCTAAGTTCCTTAATATTTCGAATGCGAAATTTCCGAACTTGAATTCGAAATTTTTAAAACCCCTAAATTTAAAATTGCTTGTTTTTTTTGTAATATCGCGTAAGTATATTTTTTTATAATTAGAGTATATTAACTTTAGAGTATAATAGTAATTAAGTCAGTGCGGTATTTGATATGTATTGGTTATGGGCTCGTTCACCATGGTGCGTCCGTGTGTTCTGTAACAAGAGAAATATTGTTAATTAACAAACTGCTAAGTACCTCATAACCATCCTAATGTTCTTCCTACTGTTGAAGGTGGCCTCCCCATTGCCCAGGTAAATACTTACACAGTTTTGATTTTACTTCCACTATTTTCTATTTCATCTTTACATCCTTCTCCATCCAGCGTCCAGCTCATGCCTTGTCTAACAAATTCCTAGCCGTATCTAACCTTGTATGTGTGGATAAATCATCACGCTATTATTAACAAGGGTAAACACTACAAG
Organism: Amphipyra berbera; assembly: GCA_910594945.2. Classification (NCBI taxonomy): domain Eukaryota; kingdom Metazoa; phylum Arthropoda; class Insecta; order Lepidoptera; family Noctuidae; genus Amphipyra; species Amphipyra berbera. Next base: position 12,242,779 of record OU343128.1, on the reverse strand, counting down.
TGTCGTTTATTTTCATGCTCTGAGTTCTAATTTTTTGACTTATGTTTTAAATCTATACTAATATTATAAAGCTGACGAGTTTGTTTGTTTGAACGCGCTAATCTCAGGAACTACTGGTTGGAATTGAAAAAATATTTTTGTGTTGGATATTCCATTTATCGAGAAAGGTTAAAGGGTATATAACATCACGCTATGACCAATAGGAGCGAAGCATAAATGAAAAATGTTGCAAAAACGGCTAAAATGTCCACCCGTGCGAAGCCGGGACGGGCCGCTAGTGTTACATAAACTGCCTCGTTGGTATAGGGGTGGCAAGCCCGACTGCTGATCGTGAGGTCTTGGGTTCGATCCCCAGGTCGGAAGTTTTATTGGGTTTTTCCGTGTGGAATTCCTCAGTAGCAGCCCGGAGTTTGGATTCGTGCCCGGTTGATGGCAATAGGCTCGCCCCCTATTACACGGGACTTAAACATAACGGCGAAATGAGGGTGTTACTATACACCTCTGCCCAACCCTTCGGGGAACACAGGCGTGATGTTATGTTACATAAAATGATACTGACATAACCTGTTCAGTGATGAATCTTTATTGGTGCTCCAAAAAAAATTACTAAGATTTAGTAGCCATCAATCGATACATTGGGAAGCCCATGCCCAACAGTGGACATTTGTGGATACTCATTTTAATCGATAGAAGTTCGAAACACCGCAAATTAATTGTAGAATCTTACGAGAATATCCTTTATGTATTTTTATTCACTCTTGCTATTAAATGTTATTATGCCTACCATGTCATCTCTGCATCATATTAAAGGCTACTGGCCTAGAATGCTTAGGGTATTAAATTCGCGAATGTATGTACTTGTGTGACTGTTGCAAAAAGTTTTAATAAATAAACAACATCATCACATCACGCCTGTATTCCCCGAAGTGTTAGGCAGAGGTGTATAGTAACACCCTCATTTCGCCGTTATGTTTAAGTCCCATGTAATAGAGGGCGAGCATATTGCCATTAACCGGGCACAAATCTAAAATCCGGGCTGCTACTGAGGAATTCCACACGGAAAAACCCAATAAAACTTTGCCCGACCTGGGGATCGAACACAGGACGTCACGATCAGCAGTCGCGTTTGCCACCACTTGACTAACGAGGCAGTTGGATAGATATCCTAAGATATTCCATTGATAGCAATTTTATAGTATATTATAGCTTCATGTATGATCCTTAGCGACATACAGATTTCGTGCAAAAAAATCACATTTCCCTCATTTTAAGTCGAGAGCCTCCACGGCGGATGTGTACCAGCGGAAGGCGCCACTCGAGCCACTTCCGACCGCCATCTTGCGACCGGAAACAGACGCGGTTTACAACTTCCTCCGCCTTTGTGAGACAAAAATGTAACTTTTGTGAATTATATATATTATTATGCTTTTGTTGATGAATTACATTAATTTAGTTTTTAAATTTTCACGAAGGCTTTGGCACAGAACGGTTAAATATCCAGTTGGTTCAATAATGCTGCCTAACGAATTTATAATTACTACCTTGATGAGGTAAATTATTAATTAAAAATCACTTTTGTAAAACGTTTCTAACCGCCCTCTTAATGAGTTTATTTTAAAAGCGAATCCTGTTATTATGGCTATAAATTACAGTAATAGCGATGTAGTTTCTTTCATCAAAAGCTATTTCTCTATTTAAGAGATTTTCCGGCTTACAAACAAATTAACAATCTAGATTACAAAAAAAAAATGTTTATTCTAACAAGACTATAAATCAATTAGTGCTTTCTGAACGTCAAACAATAAATGACAATCCCCAAAAACGTCCGCCTTTCACCGCTTCCTAGTGTTACAGCTAGTTTATCCTCATGAACTGTTCCGTAATACAAAAATTGTTACCTGTAAACTGGCGAACGCAGAGCTTACCCTTTTTCCCTCAAAATCATTAAGTAATATTCTCGTTAATACCGTTAGATATAACTGCGTTTCTTCCTAATATTCTGCCTCAGTCGAATAGAAGTCAAATAGAAAAGAATATTTTTATTTCACACTGAAAAAGGCTTGGAAGGTACCGTATGACGTAAAATCCTTTAAAAGAGTATTCTAACTTCGTGTCAATTAAAACAAAGGTCTAATACATTTTCTCTTGTATAGAAAAACGCCTACACCGCGTAGCCGTCGGCTACGATGCCCTACGGCGTAGCGGTGGCGCGGTGCTACGCAAATACGAACATTTATTAAAACAATAATTATGCATTTTTTTTGTTATCATTTAGGTTATTAAAATTCGCATTACGTCGTTTTAGAAGTATTATTAACTTAGACAGAAAATTTCGTCTGTTTCCGTCAGTATTGTGAGAAGAAGCTAAAAGTTTACATAAGGTTAAACTACCTATCTGTACATAGGTAATGTTATTTTGCAAAAACCTATTAGGGAGGTGTACTTACATTATGATTGCAAAGGTAAGACAATTATTATTTTTTCTAAAAGGACCAGAAACTAACCATTTATAATATTAATAAGGAACGCGGACCCTAGCAATGCAGCTACAGACATATAGGTTTTTTTTTTAAATTTATGCTCCCTGACCCTGTTCGCACCTGGTGTGGTATTTAGAGTATTAGATTATCATCTATACTAATATTATAAAGCTGAAGAATTTGTTTGTTTGTTTGAACGCGCTAATCTCAAGAACCTGGTTGGAATTGAAAAATTATTTTTGTGATGGATAGTCCATTTATCGAGGTAGGTTAAAAGCTATATAACATCACGCTACGACCAATCGGAGCGGAGCATAAATAAAAAAAAAGTTGCAAAAACGGGAAAAATGTCCATCCGTGCGAAGCCGGGACGGGGCGCTAGTAACAAATAAAACCCGGTTGCAAACAAACGGTAATGGTGATAGTACCGGTTATCTTTTATAAATTGTTATTACACTGTGCTATGATAATTAATTAATATTTGTTCAATAATGATATGAAATTGTATGCTTTATGATATACTAGCGACCCGCCCGGCTTCACACGGGTGCAATGTAGATACTAATGTGGGGCATATAAACCTTCCTCTTGAATCACTCTATCTATTGCTGAAAACTGCATTAAAATCCGTTGCGTAGTTTAAAAGATCTAAGCGTACAGTCAACGGGAGCGACTTTGTTTTATACTATGTGAAGATAAAAAGACAGGTAATCATTTATAAAATGATGTTATTTGACTAACACTTCAGCATTTCTTTATAAACTTTTGAGATTTCATATCCATGAGAAGACTAATAATGTAAGAGTAATGTAATCTATTCTGCATTATTACAAAACTACACCAACGTAGGCAAAAATTATATATATTTTTCTGCACTATTTCTTTCAATAAGACCTTGTTTCTATTTCATGAAATAACACTTTATAGGCCCTCCCTGTGTAACATTACAACTCTCACTCACACATGCATACCTCACACAAACACATAGCACATGTAACCCATTACGTAACAATGATGTAACCCACACATTGACAAAACAACAATATTGCGATGTAATTACACTAAATACACACACTAACACACTTTTTAAATAAAGACACTCGATTAACGATATTCGATATTCAAAAAATCAATATGGCCGTTATTTAAATATAAATTCGAACTATTTTCAAATCACACTCACACTACCAAAAAAAAACGCAAAAAAAAAAACAAAATTCACTAGAATAAATTCAAAAACCGAACGGCAATCAATATGACGGTCTAAAAAATAAAAATATATTGACCTTTTGTTTGTGTTGGCGGGTACTTGCACACCTGGGAACACCTCGCCCGAACTGCCGAGCCGCGGCAGTGATCTGAAAAGGCTTTCGGGCCATGCGCAAAACGCTGCCCTTCTATTGGCCGGGGGTTAAAAGTGACGTCACTTTGACCTAGCCAATGGGAGCCTTCTGAAATTTTCACGTAGGTATAGACCGGTCGATGACTAAAAATAGGTTGTGCCGGTCGATGGGGCGAAACCGGCGTTATCAAACATTCATCTGATTACGAGAAGCATTTTCTTCGTGTACGAATCGTGGTTTATGTAAATGGCATTCGAAAAATTTTTGGGACTACCTGAAGTGATAAACTATAGGGATCATGATTTTCATTGTTTATGTTTGAAAAAATATATTCCTCTTTCTTTTTTTACAGTTTATCGGATACACATTACAAGCCTCAATTTTGTCATTATTGAACTAAACATTATATTAATATTTAAATTATTTAACTGCCTCGTTGCTCGATGGCAAGCGTGACTGCTGTTCGTGAGGTCCTGGGTTCGATCCCCAGATCGAGCAGTGTTATTGGGTTTTTCCGTATGGAATTCCAAAGTAGCAGCCCGGAGTTTAGATTTGTGCCCGGTGTATGGCAATAGGCTCGCCCCCTATTACATGGGACTTAAACATAACGGCGAAATGAGGGTGTTACTATACTATACCTCTGCCCAACCCTTCGGGGAATACTGGCGTGATGTTATTTTATGTTATTGGAAAACCACATTTATTATTACACTTTTTTTTTCAAATAGAATAAGTAAAAACAAAGATAGTGCTTCCCTACCCATCCCATTTGTCCCACCTGCTGAAAATCTCCCACCTGGACATGAGTTGACTTGGCTAACCTGGAAGTCTTTAAGCAGACTCCGTACCAGGTTAGTCGAAGCAAAGAAAACCTGCTCAAGTGGAGATTCATAGACGATTCCAGCTTGGAGTGTAAATGTGGTGCTGTTCCACAAACGATGGGTCATCTGACATCATGTCCTGCGTGCCCTGATACCTGCACGTTACAGGAACTAATGGACGCTACTGATAACGCTAAACTTGCAGCTAAGTTCTGGGCCGACTCAATTTAGATTTCCATCGACACGCTAAGAAGAAGATTTATTATCTCTTGAGATAAAACGCATGGTTGAGAATCACCAGCAGTACCTACCCTATGTCTTTTACCTTATCTTGTTATGAGTAATGTAAATAAACAGTAGGAACCTAAAAGTTATACAAGATTAGTCGGAAAGGGGGTACTAAGCCGCGGGCCACTGACTATTTTAAAGAAAGTGGTAAAATTTCAAAATTCGGTAATTTTTATTTGCATGCTAATAGATTTTTATTTTAGTTTTTTCAAAAAGAAAATATACCTGCTTTAGTTATGAATTCTGAAAATTGTTTCTAATTTGTGGCCCCAATATGACCTAAATTGTAAACACATCTGAAACTGATCATAGCTATGGACAGATAGATTTTAGCATATTTTTTCCGAAATATTTGAAAAGCTATTTCTCTTAAACTATCCAGTTTTGGGGAAAGTTGTAGAACAAGAGTTATCCCTTATTATAGGTACTTTAACACCCTTTCGGCTTAGTACCCCCTTTCCGACTAACCTTGTATATCAACCATGTTTATTAAAATATATTTTTAACACGTAACGTCTGCTGTTTTTTATGCATTATTACTTCGAATATTTACAATCGAAATAACCAATTTTCTTCTAATATTTTCACACCCCTATATTTCTTGCCGCCTTAGGGTACAAATGATTTAAAAAGCGGTACAGTCCGCTACAAACATAGTAGAAGTCATAGTCATTAATTATTACAAACTCAGTTGCCAACTTCACATAGGTCTTTGACTTTATTTACATACATAAACTCACGCCTTTTTCCCCTGGGGCTAGGCAGAAACTATAGAACTCCACATGCTACGATCCGTACATACTCCTTTCGCTTCATCCACATTCATACATCTTGTCATACACGCACGCCGGTTGAGAGTACTACGCACCTGTCCTTTGTGAAGAAAATCATCAATAACATCGATGTACGTCCTTCTAGGGCGTCCTATACCAGCTTTTTTTATCGCTTAGTTATAAGAAACTTTAATAAAAATCTGACGCATAACATGCATTCAATAGGTAATAAAATCCCGCATTTCTTCTACACTATCTATACTAATATTATAAAGAGGAAACATGTATTTTTGTATGTCACGAATAAACTTGAAAACTACTGGACCGATTTCAAAAATTATTTTGCCGTTACAAAGCTACATTATCACTGGGTAACATAGGCTATATTTATTACTAGAATAAAACTTCTTACGCGGGCGGAGCCGTGACAACACAGCTAGTAAGTTGTATTTACACTATAGAAAAAGTAATAGAAGCTCTTAGTAATATTTCCTTGGAAAATGTAATAAAGCTTGAAAGTCTCGTCGCTATAAAATTCTCGCGCAGAAAATTTTTATGCTCCGTCATTCTTTTACTTGACTAATATGCAGTTAAAGCGATATTATAATGATATTTAATCAATAGATAGGTAGGTACTTACATCACGCTTCTACAGATTACAACTGCTGCATCGAAGCGTAAAGACCACATTGTCATAAGGTTTGTGGAAAACCTAGAGCATTAATAGATTTATTGCTGACTTTAAAATCAAAATCCATAATTTTTATTTCACATAAACCAATACAGGTGCTTATGAAAAGTCGAATTTAGATGCACGGTTCCAATTAGTCGTTTCCTATGGAGAAGAGCCGGCAAGAAACTCCATGGTTACTCTTTTAAAAATAATATCTTTAACAATTTCAGTGGATACAGTACAATGATTAAGGATAGTGTGAGAACAATGAAGTCCTGACCACAGATTTATTTCTTTCTTAATATGTTGTTACATAACATAACATCACGGCTCTATTGCCCGAAGGATTGGACAGAGGTGTATTGTAAACACCTTCATTTCGCCGTTATGTATAAGTCCCATGTATATTATTGGCGAGCCTATTGCCATCCACCGGGCACAAATACAAACTCCGAGCTGCTACTGAGGAATTCCACACGGAAAAACCCAATAACACTTTGGCCGACCTGGGGATCGAAGCCAGGACGATCAGCAGTCGCACTTGCCACCACTAGACCAACGAGGCAGTAATATGTTTTTATTAAGGATTTTATACATGAAAGATATTAGTACGTTGTACCAAAATAATCTATTTCTTAAAAAGCTAAGAAAAATTCTAGGATGAAGGTTTATATTTAACTAGCGACCCGCCCCGGCTTCGCACCAATGTAGATACTAATATGGGGCATATAAACCTTCCTCTTGAATCACTCTATCTGTTGCTGAAAACTGTACTAAAATCCGTTGCGTAGTTTAAAAGATCTAAGCGTACAGACAGCGGGAGCGACTTTGTTTTATAATATGTAAAGATAATCACTCTATTTTCTTACTACTATGTAAGTAGAATTTTATATGAGTTTAAACGTGCCCGTTCAAGGGGTAGTATTTCAAAATCCCAAATTAATTTAGATTTTATTTTTTTTTCCTTTTTTTTACATTAACTTTACGGAGTCCTCTCAGGTGTGCAGGTTTCCTCACGATGTTTTTCCTTCACCGTTAACGCAAGTGATAATCAAATTCTGATCCGCACATAAATTCGGAAAGTCAGAGGTACGGGCCGGGATCGAACTCAGGCCCTCCTGTAGGGAAAGCAAGCGTTCAACCGCTAGGCTATCACTGCTATAAACGATATAGCTGTGAAAATATATAGGTATGAATCGGTATCTCAAAACGTCTAAAAAAATTTTTTTTTCGCGTGGTTAGTGACTAACCTGGTGTCAGAGTTTATGCCGCCCATGGGCCTCTGACTTGGCTTCACATGCCGTCGAGAAATATCCCTCAGGCATGCCGGTTTCCTCGCGATGTTTTCTTTTACCGTTTTTAAGCAAGTGATAATTATACAATACGCCCATGAATCCGAAAAGTCAGACGTGCGTGCCTTGGGTTCGAACTTGAGACCTATGACACACCACTAGGCTATCACGGCTATATAAAATTCACTAGAGTAGATAAATAAACCTTCACAATATGCAATATTTACGGTATTTCCAAACTATTAGATATGTATATGTAAGTCCGACGTTAGCAGTAAATCTAGCGCGTAGACTCAGCAGTATTGGATATTTTCAGATAAAACTCGTGATATTGCTCGAATTCATGCAGCAATTACATTTTCGATTTCAAAGCCTTTAGCTGCCGAAATATGTATTTTTGTGTTTGTTTTTCACGACGTATGGATATATCCTTACTCTATTTTATTTATATCTTCTTCACATAGTATAAAAAAAAGTCGCTCCCGCTGTCTGTCTGTCCCTATGTATGCTTAGTTCTTTAAAACTACGCAACGGATTTTGATGCAGTTTTGTTTTAATAGATAGAATAATTCCAGAGGAACGTTTATATGCCCCACATTAGTATCTACATTGCACCCGTGCGAAGCCGGGGCGGGTCGGTAGTGTTCAATACAATTTTCCTGTTTCAAGGGTTCGCTCTGACTCTGAATAAAATAGAAAATATTTCTTGTTTATATTGATAAGCATGATAGCCTATCGGTTGAACGCTTGCCTTCCATGCAGGAGGGTCTGAGTTCGATCCCAGCCCGTACCTCTGACTTTTCGAATTCATGTGCGAATCAGAATTTAATTATTACTTGTGTTAACAGTGAAAGAAAAACATCGTGAGGAAACCTGCACACCTGAGAGGGTTCTATAAAGTTCTCGATGGTGTGTGTAGTCTGCCAACCCGCACCAGGCCAGCGTGGTGGACTAAGGCCTAAACCTTTCTTATTCTGAGAAGAGGCCCGTGCCCAGCAGTGGGATAGTAATGGGCTAATTATGTCATGTATTTCTTGTTTAATTATAACTTAATCGACTTTAGTATTTAAACTACACGGTGTCAAATATCATGTACCTAAGTAATCATAGTTCGTACTTACAGTTCCAAACTTCATACTTCTACAAAGAATTTTGTTACAGGAAACCCCGATAAATACGTTGCCCAATTACACTAATGTCCCACTTTGCCCAATTAGAGACATAAAATCAAGACCTCAATGCGGAAATGCCTTGGATAAGTGCCCCATGTTCACATGTCGATGCCCAGTTCAAGGATCATGCTGTTGGTCCCGGTCGTCTTCTTTTCGTGTGGTTAGTGACTAACCTGGTGTCAGAGTTTATGCCGCCCATGGGCCTGACTTGACTTCACATGCCGTCGAGAAATATCTCTCAGGCACGCCGGTTTCCTCACGATGTTTTCCTTCACAATTTTTAAGCAAGTGATAATTATACAATAGGCACATGAATCCGAAAAGTCTGAGGTGCATTCCTTGGGTTCAAACTCGGACCTATGACTTGGCAGTCCGACGGTCACACCACTAGGCGGTCACTGCTGGTCCCAGGTATCATATGGAATAGTATCCTATAACCAATTGTTATGGGTATTAGTTATCCGCAAGTCTGACTACCCGTATAACCTTCAGTTATCGGTATCTGCCAGTGATTGAGTTGTGGAAGTGGCTTCGTGTAAAATACTGATATCCGTCTCTTTAGATTGGAAGCCAAATCTAACAATAATAAATGACTAGTTTGAGGAAGACACGGTTTCAGTGAATAAGTAGCGAATCCCGTGAGACCCCGGCCATAGGTCGGAAGAACACGTAGTGGTTTTAATCGATAAGAATCCGAAACACTCCTCCTTCTTCCCCAGGGTGGAGTCTGTCCATACGGATATACATTGAGTAAGGGATGATTTCCACCAAACGGCTCGTATCGCATCGGATCGGAAAGGATACCAACGGATGCGGCGACAGCCGATCGCTTCCGGCAGAATGTCGACGCATTCGATCGGCTCCGTACAGTCGCTTGCGGACATATCCGTTTCTGCGCCATGTCAAATAGTTTCATTCCTACCGTGTTGACGTGTTCTAATTTTTGAAAGGATCTGATCGGATACGACGACGGGCGAACGGAGCCGTTCGCGCGTTGCAGCATATTTTCGGCTACGATCGCATGTCGCGGAAGACGTCCGCGGTCAAGCTGCTCTGCGCGGCTTGGTAATATAGACTTTAAACACTGTGTACACGATTTAATATCGTTTAAAGATTGTAAAATCTGATCCGATGCGATGCGAGCCGTTTGGTGGAAATCATCTTTAAGACACAATAACATATTCCCCGAACAAAAAATCGAACTTAAAACGAGACCAACAGTCTGCTAGAACTACAGTCTAACTAAATCCATATTATGATAGAACCGCAAACTTTTTTGATTCCCTATTTTCCTTCAGGCCACCAGGGAATCAGTTACTTTGTGGTTGAACCACGATGATCTATCTTGAAAGGCGGTGCAGCATTCGTCTGAGACTATAAATATGGCGGTCGATGTGCACGCGCATGCGCAGATAACGCCACCTAACTCATTCATCACGTAGTACATACTACATGAAAATACATTATTAGAACATTGTAATTTAAGTAATTTTTGGGGTATTCAGATTGATGGGAGATGGTTTGGTGAAGAATTGCTTCACTTCTTGTTTACAATGATAATTATGTGATCTTTGAAAACTTAGTTATCTGTGATTTAAACGTGATGTTAATGGCTTTCACACACGGTGCAGACACTAACATAACATCACGCCTTGTATTCCATGAAGGGTCCGGCAGAGGTGTTATTAGTAGACCCTCGTTTAGCCAGTAATGTAATGGGGGCGAGACTATTGCCATTAAACGGGCACAAATCTGGACACCGGACTGCTACTGAGAAATTTCTAATGTAAAAACCTCAATAACACTGCCCGACCTGGGGATTGAACCCAGGACCCCATGCTCAGCAGTCGCGCTTGCGGCCACTAGACCAACAAGGCAGTAGGTACGACATTATAAGATATGAAAACCGATACTTATTGCTTTATCGATGCAAAAAGACTAGGGGTGTTACGGAGGTGGTTATACCGGAACCAGAGTCGGAAGTCGGTTTTAAATCTGATTTATGGAAGTCGGAGTCGGAGTCGGAGCCGGAGTCAGAGGCGGATGCGGAGTAGAAGGCAGATTGTGTTGACTTAAGGGCAGGCCTCCCTTTTTAGAATGTTTTCTCACAAATTTTACAGTTTGCCGTATTCACGTCAACTTCACTAAAGTAGTTTCATATAATACTAGTATTTGGCTTCTTTGTTTAGTTTTTAAATTAAATTGGCACGTCAAAAATACTGAATACACTGCTAATAATTTTTCATTCACAACTCAAGTCCAACGGAGGCTCAACAAAACGCATCTAAAAGACAAAACAATTGAACGGGAAAAGCGAGCATACCTAAGTCAAGACAAGTCAAATCTTGTACCTATGTACGCGTTCTGGCAGCGGTCGCTCGCTGCTTTTCGATCTTCTGTTATCGGTAGCTGGTAACACTGGACAATGTTGACATAAGAGGGTAACCGTCAAGATTAGTCAACGTACCCGACGTTATAAAAACAGTGGTCATTCGACGGTGCAGGGGATTCCATGTCGAACAGCTGAAGAAGTCTGACCTTTTATATCTGGTTTGCTTGTCCTTATTTTCTGATCTTGTGTCAATTATTATGTTGTGTTATATTGTGAACTAGCTTTTGTAAATAATCACTAACCCAATTATAAGTACTCTCAGTGGTGGAGAGTCTATGTTGGTTTCATTTACTTTATTTACCATGCTCCCAATCCTGACATACCGATATTAGCTATAACTGTAATGATAGATTCACCCTTACAAGATTCTGTTGTATGTATTTTATACTTCGTTATAACATCCGATTCAAAATTATCGGAGCCGAAGCCGAAGTCGGAGGTGTAACATCAATCGGAAATTCCGACTAGTGTTGCCGAACAATCGATAGTGTCACTATCGATAGTTTAAATTGAAAATCAGCTACTCATCGATAGGACTATCGATAGTATCGACACTATTGATAGTATCGATACTATCGATAGCATGGTTCACGTCAAAACTATTGACATGCATCAATAGTATCGATAATATCGAATCTCCTAAAGATAATACTATCAATCGTATCGCTACTATCGATAGTAGGTATTATTTTTTTGAAGGTTCAATAGTATCTATATTCTCGATAGTATCGATGCTATCGATAATATCTATAGTATTGCTTTTCGGAACTTCAATACTATCGATAGTATTGCACTCTGACAGTACTATTGCCACCTTCTTAGCTATCGATAGAATAATCGATAGTCATACTATCGTTAAACTATCGATAGATTATCGTACTGCTATCGATATTCGCCTTTCGATCAGCAACACTAGTTCCGATCTTTCGGACTCGGAGTCGAATCTCCGTAACATCCCTAAAAAGACACCGTAAGCCATCGCCCCAAAAGTTTACACAACTGTTCTATTTTGTGACAGTCTGCCACTCCACGGCTTAATCGACACTACCACTTAAAACGTCCTCTATCCCATGCTCCAACCATGAATTCCTTTATTTACTGAACCAAAATGGCGTCGTTTTAAAACGAGCGCTGTTCCCGCTTCTAAATGAGAACTATTGTTGGTTGCAGACGAAGTTTACATATTCAGAGCACTGAAAGTGCCGCGGACGGCTGCTGGATGCAAATGGCTTTAATAAAAATGTACACGTTGGATAGTGGTAGCAATTTAGCGATGATAGAAAGCTAAATTAAATCGGAGTACCGAATAGGCCACCCAACTTCGTCGGTCGTTGTGAGTGTCGCAAAAAGTGACTAACAGATCACGTAAAGGTGGTTATACGATACATTTTAAAATGATTTTGTTGACCCTCGTTAGCTGCCTCGTTGGTCTAGTGGTGGCAAGCGCGACTGCTGATCATGAGGTCCTAGGTTCGATCCCCAGGTCGGGCAAAGTGTTATAGGGTTTTTCCGTGTGGAATTCCTAAATAGCAACCCGGAGTTTGAATTTGTGTCTGGTTGATGGTAATAGGCTCGCACCCAATTACATGGGCCTTAAATATAACAGCGAAATGAAGGTGTTACTATACATTTCTGCCTAACCCTTCGAGGAATACAGACGTGTTATCAACCGGTCACAAATCCAAACTCCGAAGCTACTGAGGAATTACACACGAAAAAACCCCATAATACTTTGCCCGATCCGAGGATCGAACCAAGGCCTCGCAATCAGATGTCGCGCTTGCCACCACTAGACCAACGAGGCAGTAATATGAATAAATATAGGTATGGTAATATTAGTTAATATTTTTCATTTCAGTTCAAATATAACCTTGCCGTGTAAATTACACTTTAATGCCCATAAATTAGTAGATACTATGTTATTCAAAAATGCAAACTACACTGGCCTGCAAAAATAAGTATCACACTATTAAAATTTCAATTTTTTCTAAACTATAGAAGTTAGAGATTTAAAATAAAAAACGTTTTATAGCAATTTTTATCAGCTTTCTTTGAAACTATAGTAACAAAGTTAAACTCTTTTTTGAGTCCTTTTTGTTTCGAAAATATATCTTGTGTACCTAAAAAGTTATTGCAATTTTAAAAGAGTGATACTTATTTTTGCAGGCCAGTATAGTTCATTAACTATTTACAGGAAACATACCTCATTATGGATTCCCGAAAACATAATAATAGCTATAACCTATAAACATAACATCCTAAGTAGAATTGTACCTACACTAACACAACACTTGGCTAGAGGTGGGTCACATAAGATACCTGTTATCTTTGTTACTGTTACAGAAAAATAACAGGTCTGTATATCTATACTAATATTATAAAGAGGATAGATTTGTATTTTTGTATGTAACGAATAAACTTAAAAACTACTGGCCCGATTTCAAAAATTCTTTTGCCGTTAGAAAGCTACATTATCACTGAGTAACATAGGCTATATTTATTACTGGAATAAAACTTCTTACGCGGGCGGAGCCGTGAGGACACAGCTAGTCTGTTATAAAGTAACAGCCTGTTATTTTCATACTACCACACAACCAAATAACAACGAATACGCGTATCCTTATAGCTTAGAAAAGATAAGATAAGATGAGATAATATTTATTTGCTTAAACATATAGTATAGTACGTATTTGATATGTATAGCCAAAGACAAATTATCTATGACTATGAACTGTTAAGCCGGTCCCAGACATGTGTGTGAAGATCTTTGTAAAGATGCTCAAAAGTCTATAAAAGCTTAAAAGCTATAGCTTTTGACCTAACCACACATTATCTAAGGAGATCTGTTATTTGTAGTAACAGATAATTTAGATGGGAAGGAACAATTGTTGGTCTAGTGGTCGCAAGCGCGACTTCTAAGCATGGGGTCCTGGGTTCGATCCCCAGATCGGGCAGTGTTACTGGGTTTCTCCATAACGAATTTTTCAGTAGCAGCCCGGAATCTGGATTTGTGCCCGGTTAATGGTAATAAGCTCGCCCCTTATTACGTTACATGGGACTTAAACATAACTGGCGAAACGGGGGTGTACTAAAACACCTCTGCCTAACCCTTCGGGAATATAAGGCGTGATGTTATGTTATGTGGAACAATTGTTATTTGCTATTTGCAAATATCTGTTATTTTTATCTGTGACGATAAATACGCTTCACGGCTACACTTGGCTGGCAATTTCCACATTTGCTCCAAAATGAGTAGGTAGGTACTATAAATACGGTGCGTTATGGTTCGCAGTTGCAATATAGGAACACCTCGTGTATTCCCGCGGGCGTCGTGTAAACTTATTAACGGATTGTACCAGAGGGATGAGAATTGATTGGACGTCATACCATTTACATATTAATACCATACTGGGACCACCAACTGAGCCAGGTCACAGAACAGAGTTCCTCTCTGTAGCTATGTAGTTCTCAATATAAGGATCTGAGTGAAAGCCAGATTGTTGTAGTGTAGTGGCTGAGCGATTGGCTTCTGCGCTATCGTGGGTACGATTCCCGCACGGAACAAATATTTGTATAGCCTACAGATAGTTGTTCCGGGTCTGGATGTTTGTGCGTGTGAAGATTTGTGTTGGTAAACGCACCCACGATACAGGTGAAATCCTAGTGTGGAGCAACTTTTTTTTAAGAAAGAAAATGAAGAAGCAATTTAGGACAGTCCTAAGTCTTGAGTTTGACGACAATACATACGAATAAAAAACAGCGGCGTTTGCTACTGAAATGAGTTTCTGACTATCAATACCATTATAGCTTAGCCCAGTGGTCAGAAAACCGAAGCCCTATAGCCACTAGATAGCGGCAAGAAATTGGTTCTTGAAAAATAAAGGCTTTTAAAAGAAATCTTATTAGATTTTAACTGCCTCGTTGGTCTAGTGGTGGCAAACACGACTGCTGATCGTTAGGTCCTGGGTTCGATCCTCAGGTCAGGCAAAGTGTTATTGGATTTTTTCGTGTCAAATTCTTTAGTAGCAGCCCGGAGTTTGGAATTGTGTCCGTTTGATGGCAATAGGCTCGCCCCCTATTACATGGGATTTAAACATAACGGCGAAATAAGGGTGTTTCATTCAATACACCTCTACCCATCCCTTCGGGGAATACAGGCGTGAGGCGTGAGCCCAAAAGAAATGTATCAGAGCAATGTGTAGTTTAGAAAACACTACCAGCTGTCAACCACATTTTAAAAACTTAAAATTTTTAACATTACCCTCGTTATACAAGGTTAGTCGGATAGGGGGTACTAAGCCGCAGACCACTTAATGTATCACTGATGAATGTTCTAAAGAAAGTGTTAAAATTTAAAAATTCGATGATTTTTTTTCCATCAATAATTATTTTTATTTTAGTTTTTTCAAAAATTCTTCATCCCTGCATTAGTTATGAATTCAGAAAATGGAGTTTCCAATCCGTGACCCCAAATATGACCTAAATAGTAAACACAGCTGATCATAGCTATGGACAGATAGATTTTAGCATATTTTTTACGGAATCTTTGAAAAGCCATTTCTCTTAAACTATCGAGTTTTGGGGAAAGTTGTAAAACAAAAGTTATCCTTTATTATAGGTACTTTAACACCCTTTCGGCTTAGTACCCCCTTTCCGACTAACCTTGTATATCTATGAATTGAATTTATTTGTGAAATCAAACCCAAGTTTTTACAAGGCTGCTTTCAAAACCTGCTATAGACAATTACGTGACAAGAAAAAATTTGAAATTGAAATACCATATGGACAAACAGCTCTAATAAATAAAAGTGTCCTTTGCATGGCGTCATTAATGTACAACAAGATACCAGATAATGTTAAATAGTTACCTTTTCGTCAATTTAAGAAAAAGTTGCATATATTTCTAATTAGTAAATGTTATTACAGTGTTAAAGAATATCTAGAGGACAAGAATATTATAATCTAATTATCATTATCATTTTAATTTTAAGTAAGCAATATTATATATTTCGTTTATTCATTGTATATACATATAAATTATTAGCAATATTATTATTAAATCAATTACAAGACAGAAAACAATTTCTTTAACATATTTTTTAAATTATGATCATAATTATATATCTGACATTATTTTCTTTATCTCTCTATTATTGTAGGACATTTTATTTTAATATTGACTTCAGATGACATAATTATCTCTAACATAATATTGTGATGTAACGAGTTAACAACTGTAGATGTATTTTCACACCTAAAAAGGTTATAATACGGTGAATCTTTTTGAACCCTCTGTAAGATCCCATAAACCTGTATTATGCAAATAAATTAATTTGATTTGTTTTTGATTTTGATGTTATGTTATGATTATTAGTTGTACTGCTGATATTTGGCACATTTGACTATTGCGTTGGCTGATTGAGCAGGTTTGAGTTGACCTGTCCTAACTGACGGCACGCATGCATCAGTCATCGCGTAGCTCAAACCTTATTTTAGGGAGCTCAACGAGCCGACTGCCGCACGACGCTACCAATCAGCTGGACATTTGCGTAGGTCCCAAAAAAAAACCCAAGACCTCCAAAAGAACCCGATATCCTATGTTTAAGTCGCTGCAGCCCATCCATAGTATCAAAACCTTAACTTAAGACACCCACGGACAAAGATGGGTGGCCTTAAAGGATTGAATATCTGATATTACCATAACACAAACTACTTAACATGCTCGCCTACACCTTTGAGAACTAAAACGTGCAGTGTGAAAGAGACAGACCCATTGTTTACTGTCTATCTCTCTCCCTCATAATATATTTACCCCTGGCTTTTGATGGGGAGGCGAGGCGAATTGATATCTATGGAATTGTACGCTGAGGACCTATTAATGTATGGAAATGGTGCCATAAACCCATTTGTTCATTCTCTCATGAAAGTTTTATAAATCAAAAATAGGTAATTTATTGTTTATGTGTTTGTGCATTACGCCCTATGGTCCTCGGCCAAGAACAGATGACATCTAACTTATTTTCGTGTGGTTAGTGACTAACCTGGTGTCGGAGTTCAACGGCCTCTGATTTGGCTTCACATGCCGTCGAGAAATATCTCTCAGGCATGCCGGTTTACTCACGATGTTTTCCTTCACCGTTTTTAAGTAAGTGTTAATTATACAATACGCACATGAATCTGAAGTCAGAGGTGCGTGCCTTGGGTTCCAACTTGGGACCTATGACTTGGCAGTTCGACGGTCATACCATTAGGCTATCACATCTAACTTATGCATAATTATAAACATACCCATTACTATCCCACTGTTGGGCATGGGCCTCTTCTCAGAATGAGAAGACTTTAGGCCTTAGTCCACCAGGCTGGAGTAGTGCGGGTTGGTGGAGTATACACACCATCGAGGAACTTTTTAGAGCTCTCTCAGGTGTGCAGATTTCCTCTAGGAAATCTGCACACCTGAGAGAGCTGTCTAGAGACATGCGCTAAACAGTGCACCACGAAGTGATGTGATATATCATTATATCATTGTTTTGAATTCTCTTTTTAGTTATTTTATGTTATAAAATAATTATAACTGTACGTGCATAAATAAATACATTTATGACTGAATTGTGATCTGTATGCGGATGAATGGAAGAATAAATTGTCAGGTGCATTGTGAGGGCTGTGTGAAAGAGGTGTCTCATATTGTTATAGGTATATATTTTTAAATCATTATTTTTCATTCCATTGTTTTGTGTGTATCTTCTTCCATTCCTGTTCTTTTTTCTATCTTTAACTATTGTAATTGGTCTAAGACCGTTTTAATTAAAGTAAAATAAATTAAATTAAATAAATAAATTACATTTCGTGCCGCGTAATAGTGTATTATAAGAGAACATATTACATTATAACATTGCAGCGAGTGATGAGATGTTTCGTGGTGATATTACTGCACCGAAAAAAGTAATTGTTAATAAGTAATAGGTTTAATACTACATATTATTATTTTAAATAGAAAAAATCTCGTTTTAATATTTTATTAATAATATTTATCATTTAAATGATAAAATCATGTTTAGTTATTGTGATGTGATGTGTGATGCTTAATTTGGTCGAGTAATGTGTGATATTACAGTACGCGGTCAAGTAATATTACATGTAATGCATCACTCGCATTACTTACACATGTCTAATTTCCTCACGATGTTTCTCCTTCATCGTTAACGCAAGTGATGATCAAATTCTGACCCGGACCGGGGTCGAACTCAGACCCTCCTGCATGAAAGGCAAACGTTTAACCGCTGGGTTATCACGATTCATCATCATCATCATCATCATATCGTACCATCGGTATAATTATAATAAAACAAATTCATCGTATTTGCTATTGGACACAAAAATAAGTATCAGAATGCAGTAGATAAAGTCACAGACTATCTAAAGCTATACATAACATAACATCACGCCTTACATTCCCCGAAGGGTTCGGCAGAAGTGTTTTAGTACACCCTCGTTTCGCCAGTTATGTTTAAGTCCCATGTAATAGGGGGCGAGCCTATTAACATTAACCGGGCACAAATCCAGACTCCAGGATCCTACTGAGAAATTCCTAATGGAAAAACCCAATAACACTTTACCTGACCTGGGGATCGAACCCAGGACCCCATGCTCAGCAGTCGCGCTTGCGACCACTAGACCAACCATGCGTTCTAAAGCTATAACCAACTGCATTTCGAATCATTGTTCGTAGTTACACTGTGACAAAGATAATATTATGCTTATTGAAAGTGAGAAGCTCACAGATCGAAGGATCATGCATGTGCAGATTATCTGATGAATTTAGATGAAGACGTCATGCACATGGAGAGGAATGAGAAGCCAACCTTAGGAAAATCTAACATTTTCTCACGGTACTTGAGTAAGACAATATTAATATTACATACATAAACTCACGCCTTTTCCCCATGGGGGTAGGCAGAAACTATAGAACGTCACATGCTACGATCCTTACATACTCCTTTCACTTCATCCACATTCATAATCTTGTCATACACGCACGCCGGTAGATAGCCAAGTCAAATCATGAATAAATAAATTTCAGGATTATCTACAGAACTTGGCACCCATTTAGATCTCAATTCTTTTGTCGGCGAAGTCGACAACCACGCATATTCGTATTATTGAACTTGGCTCCCATTTTCACATTTATGTTTTTGATGGGATATCATTACTTTTTGTAACGAAATTATTATTATTCATCATTCAAAAGTGATCTATAAAACGTTTACGCTTTATGGTTTTTTTTTTTTTTTTTTTTTTTTTTTTTTTTTTTTTTTTTTTTTTTTTTTTTTTTTTTAGATGGGACCACTCGCAAATAAAGCTCCGAGAGCTTTGCTTATGCTTAACCGGACTATTCCTGTGGGTGGCCAAATTAAGGCCCCCAGCCAGGGCTTAAAAACTAGAGAGAGAAAATCAACCGAACACTAAGGGCACCCCCTGTGGGGTTAGAACCTCGGCTTAGTGGGTCGATATGAGAATATAACAAGGGTCGGGCTGGGTAGATTATTTAGGGGCTGTTTTATAACTAGTGGCTCAGCACGCGGGCTGGCTCGTCAAACAAGGGTCGGGGTTGATTTTACATGAATTCGCGGGGGCCTCGGCGGCGGGGCCGGGGCGCGTCGGTATGTTTCTGTAGATTACGACACTGGGGCCCTAACCTACGCATTGTGGGGCAAGTTCCTAAGAGCTTGTGTGATGTCCGGGTAAGACGCGTATACCCGGGCAAGTGAACAGTAATCGCCTCTGCAGGCTATAATGTCTCTAGACATTTGAATCCCTCGGGGGCTGTGGAATACCCCGAAGGTGCTCGTGATGACCCAGAAGGGGTCATATGGATCAAACGCCGGTTTCGGCGGAAGAGGTCGGGTCGCGGGGCGAAGAGGGGGGGCCACGGCTGGGGTGGGTGCTCCGGGAGGAGCTCCAACGGTGGGTGGGGCCGCGAGAGGCGCGGCCGTCTTAGTGATCGGCCTAACAGGGGGCGCGGGGGCCTCAGGCGCCGGAGGCGGCGGGGGAGGTTTGAATGGACCTAGGGCCGGGAAATGGGCCTGATGGTTCAGCGCGCTCCAGGGGCTGGGGCGCTGAGGACTGAGAGAGACCGGGGGTGGCTGCGAGAGGCTAGGTGCCTCTCGTTGCCGCCTCATCTGATTACGGTAGGCCAACTTAGGGGCCGAGGACTTGGGTGCCTTGGGGCATCCGCGGTAGTTCGCGGGATGGCCTGACTCGCCGCAGAGAACACAGCTAGGTGGTTCCGTGCATTGGGTCCGGTCTTTAGGGCGGGAGCAGTCGGCTGTTCCGTGGTCGCCAAGACACTTTACGCATCTAGGCTTCCCGTAACAGTTCCGCTGTGCATGGCCATAGAGCTGACACTTGTGGCATTGGGTTACAATGCCACTCGCGTGTGGTTTCTCAATCCGTATGCCATAGAGGCCACAGATTGTCGCGATGTTGAAAATCGGATGGTGACCTTCAGTGCGATCGCATACAACTAGAATCATGTCATATGATTCTCCGCTCTTGCGGTGCATGCGATGCACGTGTTGGACAGGTACATCCTGCGACTCGAGGTCGCTTTTAATGCGGTCAGTGGGGATGATTACGGGTACGCCTTTAATGACGACCCTGACGGGGCGCTCCTCTTTGAGCGAGTAGGTGTGGTAAGGCACCTTCATGTCGCGGAGGAGATGGGCCATGTCACGATAACCCTTTTCGGTTGTGATCGTGACCTTAATGCCCAGCTGTACAGCTCGGGCACTGGTGTATTGGATGTGGCGATCGTTCATCGCAGAGGACACATCCAGCCACATCCCTTTATCATGAATGAAAAAGGGTGGCAGGGGGCGGGACTTAGAGGGGGTGGCCGAGGTGGCCGGGGCGGTCTTAGCCGGGGTGGCTTTGGGTGCCGCAGCCGGGGTGGCTGTGGCCATGGGGCTTGGCGGGCGCCCCGCCAGGAAGGCGCTCACAGAGGGGGGAGGGGAGGCTTTTGTGGCCACCACCTTTTTTGGTGCGGATGCGTTAGAGGGTGCCTTGCCCTTCTTCCTCTTCCCCTTTCCGACGATCGTGTAGTCGTCTTCAGAGGAAGTGGATTCGGAGGCCGAGGTGCACGACTCTTCCGACTCGGTCTCAAATTCCTCGTCGCCGTCGTCCTCCATCGCCTCGTCCTCCATCACCTCCTCCACGGTCGGGGCGGCCGAAGACGCTCGAGCGGGAGGAGGGGAGGAGGGGGCCTCGAGCACGTCGCTAAAAGCGGCGATGTTCGAGCCAGAGGGGGTGGATGAGGGCGGCGCGGAGGGCGAGACGGTAGGCGCGAGGGGCGCGGGGCGGGCGCGAGGTGCGCGGGTGGACGGCGCGGGGTGCGCGGGGGCCTTGACGGTGCAGCGTAAGGCAGCAGTGACTCCGGTAGGGAGTTGGTCAATATACTTGGCCATGAGGTGGGGTTGAGATTGAAAAATGTCCTTAAGGACATTATAAAATAGGTCGCTGAGAGCGTCCGCCATGGTGGCGGCGAAAATAAAAAAAATTAATAGAAAGAGAGGGGGGGGGTGGGGGGAGACTAAACTCCTAACCAGCCCCGAGGAGACACGTACGTGTCGCCCCGGGCGAACAACTCCCGCAAAAAGCCCTCCCTTACGATTTTCCTAGTGGTAAACTACCGAGAAGAAAATCGCAAACAAACTCGGTAGCTGCACTATGTGTTGTTCGTATGCCTGAAGGGCCTATGTCCTAACTCCCCGGGCGGGATAACCCGGGGATGTGTAACCCTCCCTGTTGGGTATAAACAGGGAGGTTGTGTGCTACGGTGTGCCCTAAGCTTGAATACCTGCCGCCAATCTTATTGTGCGGACAGGTTCCCTGAGTCCCTTAGTAACTGGGCGTCAACCCTAGTTACCTTGGGAATGCTGTGAAGAGAACGGGTTATAGGTCGGGACCGACTAGGAGATCCCCCAAGGCCGGCTACCCCTTCCCCTACCGGCTGACAATTGACTGGTGTGCCGGGTCCCCACCACACTTGGTTTCGTTTACACCGTTAGGTTTCCACCAAGGGCCACAAAAACAGTGGACTTTCCCTGAAGGGGGCAAGTTTGACGAATACTCAGTCAAAGAAATAAGAAATTTTCGTCCGCTGTCTTAAAAAAGACAGCTTCGGAACTTCGACCTTAAGCGGCGCACAATCCGTAGCGAGGTGCTACGAAAGGGCGGGGCTAGTGGCCGGCGGTGACGCGTTCGTAGCCGGGCGCTACGCACGTAGCGCGCGATGACGACGGAGCGTGCGGGTGCGGGGTGCGAGGTGCGGTGTGAGACGGAGCGTAGCGCACGTGTGCGCGCTGCGGTGGCCGAGAGCGGAGTGTGTTTATGGTTTTCGTTTTTGTGCTATTTTGTACATTTTCTTGAACGTTAGAAATATATGGAAAGTCCTCCCTTTAACTTTTTATATCATTTGCCTGTTACTTATACTTTTATTTCCTACTTGAATCAAATAATCTGGTATACAAAACGATAAAAGCGATCTTTCATCATGGAATCATGGAACCTATTCTCTTGCGAAATTAAAAGATTATGCTATTATAATTTCGAAAGGCGCTAGGTAATAAAAATCGATTGCTTAAAAAATATTTTAAATCGTAAAATTTCACTTTTTTCTGACTTTTTCCTTTGTATACACACAATTACCCAGCTGGACACCAAATTGCAACTCTCTAGGTCATCTGGAAGTGAGTTAGGTTTTTCATATATATGTCAGTCAGTGTTAAATATGCCGATATTTAGACGTTAAAATATTTCCATAACCGTTTAAGCTGTATTTATGAAATTTAGGGTTATTGTTAATCTAATGGGTTTTAATAAATTAACCAAATTTCATGTGTTTATGTTAAATAGATTTTGAGTTATTAAGGTGTCAAAAGTGGCTTCAAATGGTTCGTGTAATATAACACACGGCTGCTGCGTCGCCAGTTCCTTTTTCCTTTGAACTTGGCTTGACACGGTGCCGCGTGTCTAGATAGGTGGAGCTGACCTATTTCCATCAGTTGGGTCTTCGGCTTGATTGCCTTGCTATCGCATAAAAAAAACAACAAGAAATCGCAATTTCTTTTAAATAAATAACCGCGTCCATCTTCCGCCCTGAAGCGTACCGTTGTATCCATTTCTTTTAATTAAATCTTACAAATTGTACAAGATAAACTTTATATTGTTTTTTATCCTCTACTCCTCAGAGATTCTCAGAATACAAAATGAAGAGCAAAATAATTTCCTTGGAACATTTAAAATATAACGAACAACCTCATTATTGCAAAAAAACAGCAAGTTTCAACGAGAATAATGTACTAAAATCCTACTTGTAATCCTTTTTTTCTAAGACCGAAGACGTTGAATTTTTTCCTGAAACTAATACAACGAATTATCAATCATATTTTTCACCCAATTAAGTTCAAATTTCAATGACAACGTGAAAACTTAAGCCCCTTTGAAATAACTCATAGCAACGTCTTAAGCTCGTCTCTGTCATTCAAATTTGAACCTTAAATTAACAATCCAAGGTAGAATTTTCCTCAAAAGCTTGTTCCCTGAAGATAACGAATGTTGTCTTCCAGGCAGTTTCAGCTCTTTGCGGTGGATAGAATTTTGTATGAAGGCTCTCATTGAAGGCTTTTTTTCACTTTGACGGCTTAATTTTCGGGAAGCACTTGATTTATATCGTTGTAGGACTGAAATAAGTGTGAAGATTTTCCGAAATTAGTTCCTATTGAGATAGAAATGGTAGCGGCATTCTTATTCTTGAAGAGTATTTAAAAGTACCTATAGCGGTTTTTTTTAAGTAAATCGTTGCCCCACTCTACGATTTCTCCTGTATCGTGGGTGCGTTTACAGACACAAATCTTCACATGCACAAATGCCAAGCCGGAACAACTATCTGTAGGCCACACAAATATTTGTTCCGTGCGGGAATCGAACCCATGACCCGTAGCGCAGATGCCAATTGCTCAGCCACTGCACCAAACGTGTCGTAGACAAACATTATCACATTATAATCATTTTGAAACACTACTGAAAAAAAAGCGTTCATAGCATTCTCTCTTATGAGCCACCTAGCATAATAGCTCATGCCATGGTGAAGAAATTTGGCAGTCAGCAAAGTTGGTAGCGAGGCTGACTACCCAGGTTGTACTGGATATACTTAAGTATCGTCACTCGTGGAGTGCACCCCAGTTGGTCTAGTGGTGGCAAGCGCGACTGCTGATCATGAGCTTCTGACTTCGATCCCCAGGCCGGGCAAAGTGTTATTGGGTTTTTCCTTGTGGAATTCCTCAGTAGCAGCCCGGAGGTTGGATTTGTGCCCGGTTGATGGCAATAGGCTCGCCCCCTATTACATAACCCGACCCGATCCTTCGGGGAATACAGGCGTGATGTTATAAAGCATTGATAACTATAATTAAAAATACGTTTCATAAACAAGGTGTCCGCTGTTGGTGTGGTACCAAAAACCTGGTGGCTTTAACAAGCATGCTGTCTATAGCTGTACCAGTCCCAAAAAGGGAAATAGTATAAACCACATATATACATACACAAACTCACGCCTTTTTCCCATGGGGGTAGGCAGAAACTATAGAACGCCACATGCTACGACTCTTACATACCCCTTTCGCTTCTTCCACATTCATACATCTTGTCATACACGCACGCCGGTTGAGAGTACTACGCACCTGACCTTTGTGAAGAACATCACCAATAACATCGATGTATGTCCTTCTAGGACGTCCTCTACCGGCGTTCCCATTAACATCCGCCTTATAAATTTCTTTTGTTAATCGCCGTTCACTCATTCTACATAAACCACATTCCAACAAAAACGTCCATCCATCCCTCGCTACCAAAAATATCACGTAATATCATTCTCGGAGCTAGTTTATGTAACAGGGATGTGGTGACACGGGATTGTAGCAAATCCCGACCGCGAGATCCCGAGATTTATGCGCGCATATTTCAAAAGTACAAAATGTCGACCTTAATATTTAGTGAGCCAAACAGAACTTTATTTACATAAACTATCTGTCGACGTTCGGCAGTAAAAACCACGTAAATAAACTTTTCTTCAAAAGCGTTTTATTTGTTCTTTAGATTGATAAACTCGTCATACACGTACTAGGTAGTTCAACAAACTTTCAATTCAAATACTTCTAACGCCATCTATGACGTACGATGAGAAACTTGTATTAACATTTGATCGGCCATTTTTTTTGTAGGAGACAGTTATTTCTATCTCTTTTAAAAAATTGTATTTTAAACATTCGTGGTTTTCACTGCTGACTGACGCTATGTACGCACAAATAGAGACAGTATGAGTATTACAGAAATGTTAGCTTAGGACTTTTGATCTTAACCAATTTATGTGTTCAGCTAATAAATAATATTATTAAACCCCACGTGGGAACAGGATAGAATATAAAACTTCCTTACCGCACACTGGGAATAGACGCGTGTTGTAACATTCAACAAAACCCAGCACGCTTGGTGGTAGGATCTATACGGTCCGCCTGGCTAGCTACCACCTGAACATTAAAGTCCGGCGCCAAGCAGTTTACTGTGTTCCGTCGTGTGTATGTGAGAGCCAGAGGGGTATAGGGGAATCTCTCTATCTCTGTTTCTTGGATTCGTGTGCTTCTTCTTAGACCCTGTCTGCGCTTACCATCAGGTGAGACTAGGGCCAAACGCGACCAAGTCAAGAATAAAATAATAAAAACAATATTATTGTGTACTAAAATACCAAATATATCAACTTTTAAATATCTATAAGATATTCATATTTATTTTCCGCATTCATCATTATAACGTTTTCCTGGCCCAATGCCAGTTTTCCTATAGCCTGAATTTACATTTTCTCCCTTTGATGATTTTAGTCTATTCTTCTCCCTTAACTGAAAAACTAATACACATTGAACATGCTAGTTATGCTCACATTGTACATACTTTACGTGGAGTCTGGTGCATCTTAGGGTTTGTATACAACGTGTTACCAAAATACCCCTAAAGCCGAAAGGGGATTAAAAAGTCCCTTGTAAAGAGTCTATTGGCAATATATGAAAAAAGTAGTATGACCCAAAAAATAATAATTTGGATAAAACATTAAATAATCATAATTGAATCGCAACCCTGAAAACATAAAACTAAAGAGTAGACTACCAAGAAAGTAATTTACATTTTTGTACCTAATTTCCTCTGAGAGGTAAATGACAACAACCATAAAAGACTACTTGACATATGTTCCTTTTTATGGGGAATTTTGTAACACGTTGTATAATGTACCAACGTGTATGTGTAAACACAACCTTATTCAAAGCTCAATTACTGCTTCCGTGAAATAATAAAACGTGCCGTTCGGTAGCATGTCCTAGTTTTAACTACTTTCAGTTTTACTGTTTGATGTTGAACTGACCGTTTTCTGGGAAAACGATTTCATTTATGTGCAGGTAGACACTCCAACACCATGAACAGTTTGCGGTTGTAACTGTTTTGCGTAGAACCCTGTTTACGTAGAAGCAATCGACAACCAATCAAATGCAGTAGGTATTCATTAATTTGAACGCTTAAACCAGTGATTCCCAAAATGCTCTATATCGACCCCCACGGGTCGACGACGACCTAGAAGGGGTCCATGTGAGTGAAAAAAATAATTGGGTGTTCGTGAGATGTAAACGGGGGTCTACAATAGTGGGTCTCATTTAAGCAGATTGTGACTTTAATTTTGACTTTCCATTAATGGAATAATCCCAACAAGCATTTTTTTTTCTTAGTGATTATATGTAATAAAATACTAAATATTATTTTAGTTAATTTTAAATTCATGAATAAATGTTTAAAACTTAAACAGTGTTTTTCTATTGTTTATCGCTCTACACCTCAGTACAGTTAGAAATCAGTCAAAATTACTTTTTTTTTATACATTGCCCCACGCTAGGATCTCTCCTGTATCGTGGGTGCTTTTACAGACACAAATCTTCACATGCATAAACACCCAAACCCGGAACAACTATTTGTAGGACATACAAATATTTGATCCGTGTGGGAATCGAACCCACGACCCGTAGCGCAGAAGCCAATCGCTCAGCCACTGCACGAAATGATGAATGAATCGAAATTGCAAAAATGCAATATTAGATAAGGGGGCTTAGCTAATATTGCATTTTTGCAAATTCATCGTCTTCAATGGGGTCTAACCAATACCGGAAAAAGTTTGGGAACCTCTGGTTTAAGCTGTCATGTTAATTATGTAATTACAGTTTACTGACTGAATTTCGTTTGCAAATATCAAGAGTATCTTAATTACATTTCAGCTGTCAGGAACTACTTGTGCGATCAGAGCGATAACGATGGTGTTGTAGTGTGGGGATTACACGGGATTATACTGACGTCACGCCGGAGTCCCGTGATTTAAGGGCATAGCGGAACTACCCTATCGCGGAAACGGTTTTGTCAACCCTACGTAAATCTGATTTTTGTTTTGTTTTGTATTATAATAAAAGGTGCAGTTTAAAAGATGATGTACTGACAAAAAATTTAAATTTACTCCTTTTCTGCTTGGGTGGTTTTCATATAACTCGTATTTAAAATACAGGTATATTAATTTGAATTCATCTCTAATTTTGAAATATACTTTCTATACCTTTTTTTTTCTCGTTGGAAAATCCTCATGGATGTCCTGTAACGTTGTACATTTATTTCCAACGTTCCATAACATACAACAAAGAAATTGCATTGAAATCTTATATTTAAAATCATTTAACTTAGCCTAAAACTTAAAAGTAATATTAAACCTAGCATCTTAATCTATTTAACTAACTACTTAACTAAAAGGTAAACAAAAAACTTAAACGCCTTGCCATTGTAATATCGTTCCAACTCGTTCACCTAGCTACTGTGTCTATGAATTGTCTCACTCATTCACGTTATTAAAAACGTGACCTTTTCCCACTCCATACGAGTCGTGCGCCAGCGCAGCACCGCGGGGGCTCCGACCACGAGCTCATACGGCAGTCCGATATCACCCTCAGCAGAGACGCCCGTTCACGCGTCTTAGTACCTTATTTACTAGGCGCGTGTCTTCATACGAGTTGTCTCAACTTAAGTGAATCGGAGACCTTTAATTTGACCTTAGTACTTGTCGTTTTACAAGTAATCAAATTCAGTGTCGTGTTTTAACCCCGTATTGGGTAAGTGTTGACAATTTCATCATTTTGCTAACTCATGTTGGGTGTGGTCAATGACTGGCAAATTTTCGTTCATCATCTTTTTTTAGGTTCACCATCAGTAAACTTATTTTATTTCTTTCTTTCTTTATGTAATCATTCATGCTTACCTTTTGCTTTTAAGCATGAATAGTTAATTATAATTTTTAGTGCTTCACACTCCTTTTTCAAAATTATGTAAACTCCGATTCTGACTGTGACATTAGCACACATTCGCCTTAAGCACAATAGTACTTTCTGCTTCCTGCTTACGCTGCCGTGGTCACAGTTAGGAGAGGATAAGCAGAAGATCTTTAACTAATTATGGACATCGATTACAGGGTCCAAAGTCCCGGGTTCCATTCCGGTGAATACATCAAGTCTGCATACGTGACTTAACATCACGTCATACTCCAGCCCTGCGGATCATCCACCTGTGGCGCGCCATCTCCTCGGCCTACGTGTTACCATCACCTTCGCGAAGCCAGGACAGTACTTAGTGCACCTACCTTCATAGAAAAATAATATTTAGTGACGGGCTAAGTTATCTACGACCCAATAAATAATTGTTAACAGTGTTGGGTGTTTGTTTTCAACCCTTGTGTAGTCCACAACACCTACAAACGTTACAGTCCCTCGCCCGGGGAAGGCGAGAGGGTCTGCCGGACCCCTACCGGCTAAAAACCAACGGTGTTCCTTCTCCTGACCGTACGGCCGGGGTCGCGGGATTCGCAAAAGCATGCACCGCAACCATACTTTCTATACCTACATAAAAAATATTTTTAGGAGTAGGAATATTTATAGTACCTCAAATTTCAAATTGGCGATACGTCAATCCTTTGTACCTCTTGTCCCTTTGTCCTTTGTAAATCCACAATATATCCAAACTCATATTTCACTAGTATCACCTTTACAAAGTTTACAACAGTACCTACCATAAATTACCTAGTTCCACGTAATTCAAAAGAAAACGTCTCAAATATTTGGTCAGGTTTCCCTCCAATCATTGATGATTCAAGTCAGGCGTGGCCACGTCTCATTACCCAGAGGGGATTGGCAGGCAGCTCACGCGCCATCTTACCTATATCTTATAATATCCTTCGCTAAGTTGGAAACGGTTCTAAATGTCGGTTTGTATGGATTGGAATTGGAAATGGAACGTTCTGGAATTGTGTTATGGAACTTGTTGTCTCTGTCTTGCAGATAAATGGCTTTAACTTGTGTATGTGTCGTCGTCATTCTACATCGTCTTGGCATGTAGCCAGTATTATGGAACATCCCATTCTTGGGGGGGCGAATAATATACGACAGTGAAATGTGATAGGCTGAGTAGATGTCGATATTCGTCTAAACGAGTATGCAATATTCGGATTAGAGACTATGCAATGTTCGCCTAAAAGACTGCAAACACCCCTAGGTATTTTTTTCTGATTTCAGAGCAAAGATCTAACTTCCATCGCATTTGCCCTTACTTTTTTTATTTTAAAAAACCTTGCCCTCACTAGGATTTCTCCTGTATCGTGGGTGCGTTTACACATATCTTCACTCGCACAAACATCCAGACCCGGAACAACTATCTGTAGACCATACAAATATTTATTCCGTGCCGGAATCGAACCCACAACCCGTAGCGTAGAAGCCGATCGCTCAGCCACTGCACCAAACGTGTCGTCACTTACGGAATCCTCGCTCTTATAATTGCATACATAAATTACAAAATTGTACTATGTTTTCATTAGAGTCGTCCATATGCGGTACATATAATGTTTAATAATTATTATGTACTTAGAATTAGATACTGCCTACAATGTACCGAAAATATTTAAATTTTTCTCTCATCTTTATAACCAAGTCTCAACGGTAAAATCACGCAATACCCTATCTGCATAATTTATAACAATAAAAAGTCTCGTTTATCCAACAAACGACTTTGTAAAAGTCTGAAGCTTGACCTTTGCAGTACAAAATTGTACTTTTAAAGTCGAACAACGGTCACTCGATTGTTGGTAAAGTCAAACGACTTTATTTTAACTAGGTTTTGTCGAGACTTTAGTGCACTTTAAGTGACTATGCAAACCTCATAGGTACCTCCTACATTAAGGTGCTTTAGGCAAATAACGAACATGGGAATATTGCGAAAATTACGAATTACTACTAAACCAAGCAATATTTTTTTGCTCTAGCAACATTACATTACACCTGGCATTATTACGTTGCCAGAGCATAAAATATTGCCTGGTTTAGTAGAAATTATATTTTTTTATATTTATATTTGTTACTAGGCCTGCGTTTGGCATCTCGCTTGATGTTAAGCGATGATGCGGTCTACGATGGAGCACGCTTGCCCAGAAGAAGCCGATTCACTCGTAACTTGAAGACACCCACATTAGTAATTTTCGGAATATTACCATGTCCGTAATTACCGAAAGCATGATATAACTTATAGTTTTATAAAAAACTGTAGCGCACAGATCATTTTTTTATGTGAAAAAGTAATACTGCAATTTCATAATTGCCACTTTGTTACCATAAAGCAAGTTACTATGAAGTTTTTGAGTTATGACGTCATTATTGTAGTAGTGCTGTCGCTGTCTAGTGAACAATTTTAAATCGTTTACAACTTAGGTATTTTGATAGATATTTCATTGGTTTTATTACTATGCTTATCATTTCTTGTAATAGTTTACCGATTTTAAATATTCTTCTTCTTTTCGTGTGGTTAGTGACTAATCTGGTGTCAGAGTTTACGCCGCCCATGGGCCTCCGACTTTGCTTCACATGCCGTCGAGAAATTTCTTTCAGGCATGTCGGTTTCCTCACGATGTTTTCCTTCACCGTTTTTAAGCAAGTGATAATTATACAATACGCACATGAATCCGAAAAGTCAGAGGTGCGTGCCTTGAGTTCGAACTCCAAGTCTATGACTTGGCAGTCCGACGGTCACACCACTAGGGTATCACTGCTTATCACTGTTTTAAATAAAATAAAAAAACAATTACTTTATTGGCGCTAAATCATCAATGCCTGGATGGCAAGCTACCACATTTTTATTATTCCAAGAAAACCTGTACAACATCACTAGTATTAATATATTATGTAGCATGTAAGTAAAGGATTTATAACTTGAGACCTGTAACGCTCGACTAAGTAATTCACTTAAATATAGATATTTAATACTGCTCATGAATAACAGTAAGAAGTATGTCTGGAATACTATAAGTAGCTACTGTGGAGTGGATAATAAACGTGTGTATATAAATGATCTAAATGAAAGACTAACTTAGGTACTTACCTCAGACTACATACATATATTATATACTCACGCCTGTAATCCCTGAAGGGGTAAACAGAGGTGTTCTCCTATTACAGGAGTCTGCACACCCACGTTTCGTCTCTTGTGTTAAGTCCCATATAATGGTGGCGAGCCTATTGCCATGTTTTAGCCACAATTATTATAAATAGACCAATGGACACTAATGTCCAGTCAACGTGATAAATAACATAACATCACGCCTGTATTCCCCGAAGGGTTGGACAGAGATGTTAGTAACACCCTCATTTCGCCGTTATGTTTAAGTCCCGTGTAATAGGGGCTATTGCCATCAACCGGGCACGAATCCAAACTCCGGGCTGCTACTGAGGAATTCCACACGGAAAGACCTCATAACACTTTTGCCCGACCTGGGGATCGAACCCAGGACCTCACCATCAGCAGTTGCGCTTGCCACCACTAGACCAACGAGGCAGTGATAAATAATGCGCACCATTTATCAAAAAACCTGCCAAATCAGAATCAATCTTTCACACAGTCCTTTAAAATAATAAGGCGTCATTTATTTAAATCATCGCATTGCCGCTGTCACTGGGTTTTTAATTTAAATAAATGTCCATTTACAGGCATTTTATTAGAAATAATGGTAGATACACCCCCTGCCCCTCTCCTCCCCCTCGACATCATTAAACCTCTCTATTATGAGAGGCAGGTCGCTTCCGTCATTAGTGCTGAAAAAAAGATAGCGTAGTAATGAACGTATAATATTAAGTGTTGGTTCCTTAGGTTATTTACAATGTGTTACAAAAATACCCCTAAAGCCGAAAGGGGGTTAAAAGGTCCCTTGTAAAGAGTCTATTGGCAATATTTGAAAACCGTAGTACCTATGACCCAAAAAAAATGATTTTGGATAAAACATAAAATAATCATCATTGAAACGCAACTCCAAAAATATAAAACTAATGAGTAGACTACCCAGAAAGTTATTTACATTCTTAACTAATTTCCTCTGAGACGTAAATGACAACAACCATAAAAGACTACTTGATCATTTACATTTTTCTTGGGGAATTATGTAACACGTTGTATATAGGTTCCTGGTTGCCTGTTTTTTATATATCTATTCCAATGAAGAGTTTATAGAGGGGCTCTTGGCTAATTATAAATCGCGCGGATAATAAGACTTGCACGGTTAAGCAACGCTTGCCGCGGTCAGCCTGTGGGTGGGTGACTGTTTCTTTACACAAGGAGGCGTCTCCGTGCCTCGGAGAGCACGTTAAACCGTCGGTCCCGGGTGTCATACGAATACCTATGACAGTTGATACGGGTAGTCAGAGGCCCGAAAGTCTGACAACTGGTCTAACTTTAGGATACCTGCATTGCGCAGTAATTGGGATGTGTATGTCTGATGGAAGTCGCTCCGCGTCAAATACTGGTATTCAGCCGCATCTGATTAGACTAGAAGCTGACCCCAACATACCTATAGATGGGAAAAGGCTAGGCCGAACGATTAAGAGTATATGGACCTCAATTTAAAGAGGCGAAATACTTACACAAATTAAAACTTAGAGTAATTAGAATTTAATGATACGATGTAACGTGTACTACCTTGTAAGATTATAAGGAAACATTATTCTTAATTAAAAAGTATCCAACATTTTCGAGATAATCGTGCTTCTAAGATTATTTTTGTAGGAAAACGTAAATAAAAACAAAAAAATCCTTACATGGATTGGAACTCACGGAACTCTAAAAAGCAAAGAATCCGTTACGTCCGCATCCGCGGAATGGTTCCGTAATGAAATGCAATAACTTACTGAAACGCATTCTGCATTCATTGCAGACTTACTTGAACGATCTGCTTTGAATTGTGTTATGAAAGGGATTTTCATATAAAACTCGCTGAACTAAAATAACTGAACTAAAATGAACTAAAATATTGAACTCGCTGTGTCCTCACGGCTCCGCCCGCGTAAGAAGTTTTATTCCAGTAATAAATATAGCCTATGTTACTTAGTGATAATGTAGCTTTCTAACAGTAAAAGAATTTTGGTCCAGTAGTTTTTAAGTTTATTCGTTACATACAAAAATACAAATCTTTCCTCTTTATAAAATTAGTATCGATGACGGCATTGTAGCTATTGTGAAAATATCTTTATTAAAGTAGAGTTACAAACGGTATATAGAGTTACCCTTGAACGATACAATTGTCTACGGAAAGCATGGTACACCGTTGAATGGTAATACGAAAAAACTAATAAGTACGGTATTGAAAATTTAAGTGAGAATGGTTGATAACCAACTTTAAATCGTTATAAATCCTAAATTCAGGTCATTCGAAATCTATATCTATACTAATATTATAAAGAGGAAAGATTTGTATTTTTGTATGTAACGAATTAACTTAAAAACTACTGAACCGATTTCAAAAATTCTTTTACCGTTAGAAAGCTACATTATCACTGAGTAACATAGGCTATATTTATTATTGGAATAAAACTTGTTACGTGGGTGAAGCCGTGAGGACACAGCTAGTGATAAATAATGAGAGAAACTTAAAGATGATTTTCAAATACCTATTCAATGATATCCCACTGAACATCGTCGACTTTCATTTTTTCTTCTTCACAATATGGCGTCTGGTTCTCGCCATATTGAATTTTGATTACAGTAATGTCTTTAGTGGCAATTGCAAGATTATGAAGAATCGAATGACGTAAACTTCATCAAAATCGGCCCACGCATTTGATCTCTAGAGCGCCACAAAGAACAAACATACATACATAAGCTGATAACCACATTACCCTCCCTTGCGTCACGCAGTCGGGTGAAAATAAACAATATTAACACCGCTATATTCACACGACCACAGTGGGTGTGTTATTTTCTAAAGAGCTTATACCTCCTCATAGGATTTTCTTTTAGTATTACAGTTCTCACAAAATCGCCTTACAATTTACTTTAATATTTCTACCCCCAACCGTGATACCAGTTTTCATCTCATTTTCTGATGTTAATATAATATTTGTGCCACTGTGACCCGTCGCTGACGTAACACAATTAACGAGACCCGTTTAATGAACCCTTGTTATTACGAAGTTAATCACTGGCTTGCAACCAATGGACAGCTCGGAAATTAAATTAAAATAACGATTAAGTATTAAATATTATAAAGATATTTTTCTGGCTGAGATTCAATACAAGTCAGTCTATCAGCTTCGCGACGTCAACTATCAGCGTCGCGACATCAACTATCAGCGTCGTGACGTCGGCTATCAGCGTCGCGACGTCAACCATCAGCGATGCGACATCAGCTATCAGCGTCGCGAAATCAACAATCTGCGTGGTGACGTCAACAATCAGCGTCGCGACGTCAACTATCTGCGTCGCGACGTCAACTATCTGCGTGGTGACGTCAACCATCAGCGTCGCGACGTCAGCTACCTGCGTCGCGACGTCATCAATCTGCGTGGTGACGTCAACCATCAGCGTCGCGACGTCAGCTACCTGCGTCGCGACGTCATTTATCTGCGTGGTGACGTCAACCATCAGCGTCGCGACGTCAACAATCAACGTCGCGACATCAACCATCAGCGTCGCGACGTTTATTATCAGGGTCGCGACGTCAGCTATCAGCAAGCGACGTTAACTACCTGCGTCGCGACGTCAGCTATCAGCGCCGCGACGTCAACCATCAGCGATGCGACATCAGCTATCAGCGTCGCGAAATCAACAATCTGCGTGGTGACGTCAACAATCAGCGTCGCGACGTCAACTATCTGTGTCGTGGCGTTTATTATCAGGGTCGCGACGTCAGCTATCTGCATCGCGGCGTTATATATCAGCGTCGCGACGTCTACTATCTGCATTGCGACGTCAACCATCAGCGTCACGACGTCAGCTATTAGCATCGCGACGTTAACTACCTGCGTCGCGACGTCAGCTATCAGCGCCGCGACGTCAACAATCTGCGTGGTGACGTCAACCATCAGCGTCGCGACGTTTATTATCAGGGTCGCGACGTCAGCTATCAGCATGCGACGTCAACTAACTGCGTCGCGACGTCACAATCTGCGTGGTGACGTCAACTATCATATCAGCTATCAGCGTCACGGCGTTTATTATCAGTGTCGCGACGTCTACAATCTGCGTAGTGACGTCAACCATCAGCGTCGCGACATTTATTAACAGGGTCGCGACGTCAGCTATCAGCGTCGCAACGTCAACCATATGCGTCGCGACGTCAACTATCTGCGTTGCGACGTTAATTAACAGCGTCACGACGTCAGCTATCTGCGCCACGGCGTCAACCATCTGCGTCGCGGCGTTAATTATCAGCGTCGCGACGTCAACTATCTGCGCGGTGACGTCAACCATCAGCACCGCGACGTCAGCTATCAGCGTCGCGACGTCAACTATCTGCGTCGCGACGTTTATTATCAGGGTCGCGACGTCAGCTATCAGCATGCGACGTCAACTACCTGCGTCACGGCGTTTATTATCAGGGTCGCGACGTCTACAATCTGCGTAGTGACGTCAACCATCTGCGTCGCGAAATCAACAATCTGCGTGGTGACGACAACCATCAGCGTCGCGACGTCAGCTACCTGCGTCGCGACGTCATCAATCTGCGTGGTGACGTCAACCATAAGCGTCGCGACGTCAACAATCAACGTCGCGACATCAGCTATCAGCGTCGCGACGTCATCTATCAGCGCCGCGACGTCATCAATCAGCGTGGTGACGTCAGCTACCTGCGTCGTGACGTCATCAATCTGCGTGGTGACGTCAACCATCAGCTTCGCGACGTCAACAATCAACGTCGTGACATCAACTATCAGCGTCACGACGTCCGCTATTAGCATCGCGACGTCAACTACCTGCGTCGCGACGTCAACCATCAGCGTCGCGACGTTTATTATCAGGGTCGCGACGTCAGCTATCAGCATGCGACGTCAACTACCTGCGTCGCGACGTCATCTATCTGCGTGGTGACGTCAACCATCAGCTTCGCGACGTCAACAATCAACGTCGTGACATCAACTATCAGCGTCACGACGTCCGCTATTAGCATCGCGACGTTAACTACCTGCGTCGCGACGTAAACCATCAGCGTCGCGACGTCAGCTATCAGCAAGCGCCGTCAACTACCTGCGTCGCGACGTCATCAATCTGCGTGGTGACGTCAATTATCAGCGACGCAACGTCAACCATCTGCGTCGCGGCGTCAGCTATCAGCGTCGCGAAATCAACAATCTGCGTGGTGACGACAACCATCAGCGTCGCGACGTCAGCTACCTGTGTCGCGACGTCATCAATCTGCGTGGTGACGTCAACCATCAGCGTCGCGACGTCAACAATCAACGTCGCGACGTTAACAATCAACGTCGCGACATCAACTATCAGCGTCGCGACGTCATCTATCAGCGCCGCGACGTCATCAATCTGCGTGGTGACGTCAGCTACCGACGTCGCGACGTCATCAATCTGCGTGGTGACGTCAACCATCAGCTTCGCGACGTCAACAATCAACGTCGTGACATCAACTATCAGCGTCACGACGTCCGCTATTAGCATCGCGAAATTAACTACCTGCGTCGCGACGTGTTGACGTCGCATCAGCTGATGGTTGCATCAGCGTCGCGCGTTTATTATCAGGGTCGCGACGTCAGCTATCAGCATGCGACGTCAACTACCTGCGTCGCGACGTCATTAATCTGCGTGGTGACGTCAATTATCAGCGTCGCGACGTCAGCTATCTGCATCGCGGCGTTATATATCAGCGTCGCGACGTCTACTATCTGCGTCGCGACGTTAATTAACAGCGTCACGACGTCAACTATCTGCTTCGCGGCGTCAACCATCTGCGTCGCGGCGTTTATTATCAGGGTCGCGACGTCAGCTATCAGCATGCGACGTCAACTACCTGCGTCACGGCGTTTATTATCAGGGTCGCGACGTCTACAATCTGCGTGGTGACGTCAACCATCAGCGTCACGACGTCAGCTACCTGCGTCGGGACGTCATCAAGCTGCGTGGTGACGTCAACTATCAGCGTCGCGACGTCAGCTATCAGCGTCACGGCGTTTATTATCAGGGTCGCGACGTCAACTACCTGCGTCACGGCGTTTATTATCAGGGTCGCGACGTCTACAATCTGCGTGGTGACGTCAACCATCAGCGTCGCGACGTCAGCTACCTGCGTCGGGACGTCATCAAAATGCGTGGTGACGTCAACTATCAGCGTCGCGACGTCAGCTATCAGCGTCACGGAGTTTATTATCAGGGTCGCGACGTCAGCTATCAGCGTCGCTACGTCAACCATCTGCGTCGCGACGTCAACTATCTGCGTTGCGACGTTAATTAACAGCGTCACGACGTCAACTATCTGCGTCGCGGCGTCAACCGTCTGCGTCGCGGCGTTTATTATCAGGGTCGCGACGTCAGCTATCAGCATGCGACGTCAACTACCTGCGTCACGGCGTTTATTATCAGGGTCGGGACGTCATCAATCAGCGTCGCGACGTCAACAATCAACGTCGCAACATCAACTATCAGCGTCGCGACGTCAGCTATCAGCGCCGCGACGTCAACAATCTGCGTGGTGACGTCAACCATCAGCGTCGCGACGTTTATTATCAGGGTCGCGACGTCAGCTATCAGCATGCGACGTTAACTATTGCGTCGCGACGTCAGCTATCAGCGCCGCGACGTCAACAATCTGCGTGGTGACGTCAACCATCAGCGTCGCGGCGTTTATTATCAGGGTCGCGACGTCAGCTATCAGCATGCGACGTCAACTACCTGCGTCGCGACGTCAACAATCTGCGTGGTGACGTCAACCATCAGCGTCGCGACGTCAACTATCTGCGTTGCAACGTTAATTAACAGCGTCACGACGTCAACTATCTGCGTCGCGGTGTTTATTATCAGGGTCGCGACGTCAGCTATCAGCATGCGACGTCAACTACCTGCGTCACGGCGTTTATTATCAGGGTCGCGACGTCTACAATCTGCGTGGTGACGTCAAACATCAGCGTCGCGACGTCAGCTACCTGCGTCGGGACGTCATCAATATGCGTGGTGACGTCAACTATCAGCGCCGCGACGTCAGCTATCAGCGTCACGGCGTTTATTATCAGGGTCGCGACGTCAGCTATCAGCGTCGCTACGTCAACCATCTGCGTCGCGACGTCAACTATCTGCGTTGCGACGTTAATTAACAGCGTCACGACGTCAACTATCTGCGTCGTGGCGTCAACCATCTGCGTCACGGCGTTTATTATCAGGGTCGCGACGTCAGCTATCAGCATGCGACGTTTATTATCAGGGTCGCGACGTCAGCTATCAGCATGCGACGTCAACTACCTGCGTCACGGCGTTTATTATCAGGGTCGCGACGTCTACAATCTGCGTAGTGACGTCAACCATCAGAGTCGCGGCGTTCATTAACAGGGTCGCGACGTCAGCTATCAGCGTCGTGGCGTTTATTATCAGGGTCGCGACGTCAGCTATCTGCATCGCGGCGTTAATTATCAGCGTCGCGACGTCTACTATCTGCGTTGCGACGTCAACCATCAGCGTCACGACGTCAACTATCAGCGTCGCGACGTAATCTACATCGACGCATCTGCGTCGCGGCGTCAAATATCTGCGTTGTGACGTTAATTAACAGCGTCACGACGTCAACTATCTGCGTCGTGGCGATTGTTATCAGGGTCGCGACGTCAGCTATCTGCATCGCGGCGTTAATTATCAGCGTCGCGGCGTCAACTATCTGCGTTGCGACGTTAATTAACAGCGTTACGACGTCAACTATCTGCGTCGCGGCGTCAGCTATCAGCGTCGCGACGACAACCATCTGCGTCGCGACGTTAATTAACAGCGTCGCGCCGACAACTATCTGCGTCGCGGCGTTAATTATCAGGATCGCGACGTCAGCTATCAGCGTCGCGACATCAGCTATCAGCGTCGTGACATCGGCTATCGGTGTCCCGACATCAACTATTAGTGTTACGATATCAACTAAGGTTTTTAAAATAAATAAATAAACTGTCGTTGTCCCGACATCATCTATATCAGTTTTGTATATCGACAATCAGTGTCGCGACTTCAACTATCAGTGTTGCAACTTCAACTACCAGTGTCGCCACATAAACTAACAGACTTGCGAATAAAAAATTACAATTAAAACGTTACGTGCATGAATGAACGCGCCTTCGTAGCCATAAAAGTAACAATAATCCACACGCACGTGCTATAAACTTGCGCTTTTTATAATTTTTTGTTTACGTTTGCATGTGTACTCGTGGTTGATAGAAATACTCTCTTTAATAAAGAATGGAAAGCATTGCACTTTCTGCTTTGATTGTTATGAAAATAGAATGTAGAAATACTAATATTATAAAGCTGAAGAGTTTGTTTGTTTGAACGCGCTAATCTCAGGAACTACTGGTTGGAATTGAAAAATTATTTTTGTGTTGGATAGCCCATTTATCGAGGAAGGTTATAGGCTAAATACAATACGACCAATAGGAACGGAGCATAAATGAAAAATGTTGCAAAAACGCGAAAAATTTCCACCCGTACAAAGCCGAGACGGACCTCTAGTCTTTAATAAAGAATGGAATACATTGCACTTTCTGCTTTCAATTTGTTATGAAAATAGAATGAAGAAATACTTTCACAAGAAACGTATACAGTGTGTAACAGGAATAACGTGAATCTTCAGACACACAAATAAGATAACATAACATCACGCCTATATTCCCCGAAGGGTTAGGCAGAGGTGTATAGTAACATCCTCATTTCGCTATTGTTCAAGTCCCATGTTATAGGGGGCGAGCCCATTGCCATCAACCGGGCACAAATCCAAACTCCGGGCTGCTACTGAGCAATTCCACTCGGAAAAACCCAATAGCACTTTACCAGACCTGGGCATCGAACCTAAGACCTCACGATCAGCAGTCGCGCTTGCTACCACTAGACCAACGAGGCAGTTAGAATATTAAGTTAAAAGCACAAATTTAACAGAAGAGCTCGATCGGATACTACCACCATACCTGATTCTCCCGTCAAGCAGTATAGGGAACATACTACTACGTTACCCATTTTTTACTTTGTTTTACCCCCCTCCCTCCCCCCTCGGTGACCATTCGTAGTGTATGACCAAGTGCCCCTGTGAACAAGCGTGGTATTTTGAAGACCCCCCCCCCCCCATGAACGGGTCACGTAGTATGTGTACGTTCCCATAGCTGTGTTCCAGTTTGAAATATACGGATGCCGGTGAAATTACAGGTACATGAGATTTGACAACTTTGTCTCTAAGGTTTTATTATTTAAGTACATAGGTACTGACACATCACGTACAGTCACGTGTAATAATATGTATACACATAGCGAACTTAAAAAACGAATTTCTTTTAGAGAATAGTTTGTATTTAAGAAATATTCGATACCATGATTCGTGTGTATTTGTAGAAACTAACTGTGTAATATTTCATAATTCTAATTGATGTTTTAGAAGAAAATCGCCTTTGAATATCGCTATGTGTATACATATTACTACACGTGACTGTACATTTAACACAGTAAAAACAATTTGTTAAGAAGCATTTTGTCTGATGTATATGACAGTAACGGCGTACATAGCACTTGCAATTAAATGGCTATGTGATAAAAAAACGATAATACACAATAAGGTTGGCAACGCATCAGCAATCCTCTTGGTGTTGGAGGTTGTATTAAGGTGGTATAGCCACTTCCCATCAGATGGGCCATCGACTTGTTTGCCAACCTATTATACAGGGTGTAAAGGAAATCATGTAATTCCTTCAAACCTCGTGATGTACTGCTGACATAGATTAACACTCATCATTAGGTTATATTAGGTTATATACTCATCATTAGGATTAGGGCGCTAAAATGCCTCACGTTAAGAACACATGTTTACTTCTTGTAATTTTTTTTTATTGAGTACCAATTTATCCCGTGCAGGGTTAATGTATGTCTGAAGTCCATCACGATGTTTGAAGGAATTACATGATTTCGTTTACACTCTGTATAAGAAAAAACAATATGATAGATAGCTAAAAAATAACTTTGATTAATATCACAGTCGACGGCACGTAACTTGGCAAAATTTTGGCGTAGTGGGAGTAAGTTCGCGTATGTACACTTAGTGCAACAAAACACTTTCTTTTTTTAATTTTTCCCCACACTAGGATTTCTCCTGTATAGTGGGTGCGTTTACAGACACAAATCTTGACATGTACAAACGCCCAGACCCGGAACA
Organism: Amphipyra berbera; assembly: GCA_910594945.2. NCBI lineage: Eukaryota > Metazoa > Arthropoda > Insecta > Lepidoptera > Noctuidae > Amphipyra > Amphipyra berbera. The sequence goes on along the minus strand of OU343128.1, from coordinate 12,200,725 downwards.
ACTATCTGTAGGATATACAAATATTCGTTCCGTGCGGGAATCGAACCCACGACCCGTAGCGCAGAAGCCAATTGCCCAGCCACAGAACCAAACGTGTCGTCATAAGTTGTAAGTTGTACTTGTAAGTAGTCTCCGTATAATTTATGTAAGTGACTTATGACAATTAATTCGACTTTACAAAACAGTCGATAAGCTACTTACAAGAGAGTTTACATTTGCAAATTTATCGTAAGTTAATTACGTAAGGGACTTATGTGAGGAACACTTACAGGTGTAAAGCCGGCCTTAGTGCAACTAAAAAATGGTCACTTTTATTGCTTGTCTTTATTCTATGGTTATTGCCATTATTTATTTATAAACACGACTGTTTAGAAGAAAGAAAGAAAGGAGAGGAATTCTCTTCTCTACTCTTGCCAAGTTATGTGCGTGACTACACTATTTTATTTAAGAATTAGTGAGTATTGCTTTTTCTATACTATCTGCGTTAAAATTCAGGCTAATTGCTTTGACATGTCTTAATTTTCTTTTTATCGATTTACTTATAGCAGTTTTGCATGGCGCCTTTAATATTTAATAAACTTACAAAGGGATGGAGGGAACTAAGCGCACCCATACTAAAAAAGCGGCTGAAATGATATCTAGTTGGGAAAGCATACTACAGTATTTCAGATTTTTTAAATGACAAAGTGTAATATTAAGAACTTAACAAATATTTAATGACATGTTATAATTTTGAAATGTTATTATTAGAATAAAGGACAATTTAATTCAAATATGTAATTTACTGTTTCAATTAAATTTTTAGTTTGTGTTACAATTTAATAATGTTTTAGCTTTGTTTAAACATCTAAGAATGACTTTAGTTACTTAAGTTAGTTATATATTTGTATGCCACAAAGGCTGGACATGACGGATCCTTTTTCTTAATGAAAAACCTGCATGCCTTAATATATACTCATGTTTCTACAAATATATGTCTTGAATCTTGAGTTATTTTATATACTCGTGTTTCTACAAATAAATGTCTTGAATCTTAAGTTATTTTATATACTCATGTTTCTACAAATAAATGTCTTGAAACTTGAGTTATTTTATATACTCATGTTTCTACAAATAAATGTCTTGAATCTTGAGTTATTTTATATACTCGTGTTTCTACAAATAAATGTCTTGAATCTTGAGTTATTTTATATACCTACTCATGTTTCTACAAATAAATGTCTTGAATCTTGAGTTATTTTATATACTCATGTTTCTACAAATAAATGTCTTGTATCTTGAGTTATTTTATATACTCATGTTTCTACAAATAAATGTCTTGAATCTTGAGTTATTTTATATACTCATATTTCTACAAATAAATGTCTTGAATCTTGAGTTATTTTTGTTTTCGAAATCGATTGAGTAGTCGATTCCTAATAAGTCATTTTTTTTAGTTTTTGGTTAATATTGTTACACCTTGTATACTAATCTTAATCAAAGATAATGTTTTAGGATTATTTACGAATGGAATTGTCAACAAAATTATCTAAATATAATAACTGTACATTATTTCAAGCAGTAAGAATATGGGTTTAAGTGGCAACATTGAAACTACAGCGCCTCGCGTATTTTCTTTTCGTGTGGCTAGTGACTAACCTGGTGTCAGAGTTTATGCCGCCCATGGGCCTCTAACTTGGCTTCACATGCCGTCGAGAAATATCTCTCAGGCATGCCGGTTCCCTCACGATATTTTCCTTCACCGTTTTTAAGGAAGTGATAATTATACAATACGCACATGAATCCGAAAAGTCAGAGTTGCGTGCCTTGGGTTCGAACTCGAGACCTATGACTTGGCAGTCCGACGGTCACACCACTAGGCTATCAACACGGCATGTGTGACATAGTAAGACCTGTAAAAAAATACGTTTAAATCGTTGCTAAATATTGCTATTTCCCACAAAAACCTAAAGTACACCAACAGCAAAGAAAATCCCCAATTTGTTACACAGCCCGTCCAAGATAGCCATTTTTTTCACCCATCGTCTTGAAATTCAGCTTCACTTAACAAGGCCAGCTTATCTCCAGGCCTTTTCTTTTACATCCCAACTTTCTAACCTTGTTCCATCATTTATCATCCATTTTACATACCAACAAAAGTTTTCAGCGTGTCCCTTCGCCCGGTATCGACCAACCACGCCCACTACCCGCTCGCCCCGCACCCCGCGCCTCACTACGCCTGCCCCTCCCCGGGAGTGACTCACCCCCCGCAGATTCCAATCGGATGATTAAGCGATAGTTGTTAGTGATTTTGTGGTAAGGATTGGTAGCATGATGAGCCATACTATCAGGCTTATCATTATGCGTAATGATTGGCGATCTTATATAGTATATAGGTAAATGTTTGATGTTTGTAACCTATTTTTTCCATTGTATTATGTTTATTGGAAATATACATATATAACTGCCTCGTTGGTCTAGTGGTGGCAAGCGCGCCTGTTGTTCGTGAGGTCCTGGGTTCGATCCCCAGGTCGGGCAAATTGTTATTTGGTTTTAGCGTATGGAAATCCACAGTAGCAGCCCGGTGTTTGGACTTGTGCCCGGTTGCTGGTATAGGCTCGCCCCCTATTACATGGGACATAAACATAACGGCGAAATGAGGGTGTTACTGTACACCTCTACCCAACCTTTCGGGGAATATAGTCTTAATAGTAGAGCTCCTTTTGGAAGGGCTCCTCCAGGGAAATACGTCCACCATATCTATTTCTGCTGGTACCGGTGAAATTACAGGCACATGAGATTTTCCAACTTTGTCGTTAAAGTTGGTAACGCATCAGCAATTCTCTTGGTATTGTCGGCGGTAGTCACTTTCCATTAGGTGGGCTGCTGTTTGTTTGCCAACCTATTCAATAAAAAAATATAACACTATAACACATTAATTATGTAAGTACATAGACGATAGGTGGAATCTAATTAGTTATAGGGGATCGTCGTGCACATTCCTCCAGCCGCGCCGGCGCACAGTGGGAAAAAATGACTTTTTTTGTTCAAAAATCTGCCTACACCACAATTTTTGACGAGATAACACACTTTGGTGTGTCACTGCCACTTTTCCTTAAAAGTCAATACCATAACCTCAAAAAATCGGGAAATGAAGCAAAAACAATTTCTAAAAAACAATATTTTAACAAAAATCAGTTTCCAGGGGTTTTTCAGGTCCCTGGTCATGAAATTATTGTCTGTTTATAAAAATTCAAAACGGCGGACACAAAATGGTGGCCCAAAAAAAATTTTGCTTTCTTTTGTTTTTTTCCATATAAATTGATACGTTATGGTATTGACTTAAGGAAAAGTGTGTGTGTGTAGGCAGATTTTTGAACAAAAGTCATTTTTTTGCCACTGTGCGTCGCCGAGGGGCGAGTCTGCAGGGAGCACGAAGATTCAGCGGGGAGTACGACCAGTCTGCGGGGAGCACGACGAGTCATCGAGGAGCACGACGAGACTGCGGGGAGCACGACGAGACTGCGGGGAGCACGACGAGTCAGCGAGGAGCATGATGAGTCTGGCGGGGTCACGACGACTTTGGCGGGAGCACGAAGAATCACTACTCGACTAAAGTAAAAACACAGAAATATTAAAATAACACATTTAACCTAATAAAAGAAAATACAAGTAACATCGTAAATATCACATTAATCAGTTACAGCATAATATAGTACAGTTCTGAATAATAATATAATAATTCTAGTAACACGAAAACGTGTAATGATAATTATCTACTAATTCACTTACCCTAATTCACTTAAAATGTATGTAATGAACCCGTTAGTAGATGAATGCTATTATTTCGAAACTTCGCCAGTCCATCTTAAATCTAGCACAAGTTGTATAAAACCGGCGATAGATGGCGCCACTTGTCACCTGTCAAGTTACAAATGGAGAACATCTGTAGGTATGTACCTACAGGTGCAGTATTAATGTATGGTGGACACCGTTGATAATATAAATCACCAAGAGGGTGCGGAGGTTCTTCAAAATTTATTTCTCGGAACAAATAGGCCGCTCTTCTCGTAAAAGTGACTAAAGTCGAGCCACACACATGGACGTGGCAGTGCCATGGTCCTGTACATTGTAAGGTTATCAAATCTACAACTAAAAAGTCCCGACAAAGCGCCTGATTTCTATAAAAAAATCCTGACATTATTAGACGCGAGTGCGCGCAATGCAAGTTTATTATTTGTTTTGTGTGCCAACCGTCACGCAGGGGACGTCTGACGTCGAAAATTTCAGTATTTCATGAAATAAAAAAAAATCCTGACATTTTTAAAGTCCGGCCGGAATCCTGACCAGTTCCTAAAAATTCTGAGATATCAAGATAAATCCTGACGTTTGGTAACCCTATGTACAGTCGCGAAATAAAAATGTTATACACCTTAAGGTCTATTTTTGCTTGCACAGTGCAAGAAACGAACTATTTTACCGACTACGTATTGCCAGCATTATAGAAATTAAAATACAGTATTTTTTGTCAGGATATTATCGTTACATGGTGACAGACACGAGTAATGACAATTTATTTAATCATCGATTTGATTGATGTCATGGTTTTTACAAAAATGACTCCTTAAATCAAATCAAAAACATTATTATGACACTACTACGTCATATGGAGGCAATTTTGATCTTTGCCATCAAATAATTAAACATAGATAATTTTCCATGCATTGGTCTGTTCCGTTCAACAGTTTGAAAAAGTAACATATGCCCGCGATGTGGGAAAGGAATGAATTTGCAAACTGACGAACCTTTTCTTTCCCCTAGTGTACATAGTGAATTGCACCAGTCACGTGACTTCAGTGTCGAGGCCGGCGTATTTTTGTATGCAGATGAACTCAGCTCTTTCACGTCCCGGACGCTGTCGGAGGTGTGCGGACTGACCTTAATACACATAATTCAATCCATGAAATGTCCGGACTATTATATACACCGTATTTTTTACCCCGCGTGGGGACGGGTTGAAATATAAAACTTCCTCACCGCACGCTGGGAATTGACGCGAGTTGTAAGATTCAACAAAACCCAGCACGCTTGGTGATAGGATCTATACGGTCCGCCTGGCTAGCTACCACCTGAACATTAAAGTCCAGCGCCCAGCAGTTTACTGTCTTTCGTCGTGTGTATTTGAGAGCCAGAGGAGTATAGGGGAATCCCTCTATATCTCTGTTCCTTGGATTCGTGTGCTCCATCTTAGACCCTGTCTGCACTGACCATCAGGTGAGACTAGGGCCAAACGCGACCAAGTCAAGATTAAAAAAAAACACTTCTTCTTTTTCTTCTTCTTCTTTTCGTGTGGTTAGTGGCTAACCTAGTATCGGTGTACGGGCCTCTGACTTGGCTTCACATGCCGTCCAGAAATATCTCTCAGACATGCCGGTTTCTTTACGATGTTTTCCTTCACAGTTTTTAAGCAAGTGATAATCATACAATACGCACATGAATCCGAAAAATCAGAGGTGCGTGCCTTGGGCTCGAATACGAGACCTATGACTTGGCAGTCCGACGGTCACACCACTAGGCTATCACTGCTGTTGTAAAAAAACACTTATAATTATCTTAAATTGATACATTTGCATAAACTGTGTTAGAAAGGATATTGTGTGCAGTGAATAAAATATAAGTGTTGCAAAATGTTTAATGTATGCATGGAGGTACGAGTAGGTTGCTCTGACCACCTAGTGTTGCCACATCAGATTTCTCCCTGTACTATAAACCTATTTGCTTATTTGAAACTTGTACATAATCATTTAAATAAAATGTAAAAGTAAGTTCATTGACATGTAAATCTATCAAAATATAATGAATACGTAAAAAACTAGTTTGTTTAATAATTAAACTGTTAGTAATCCAATTATATATTGATAGGACTCGACTTGGTTACTGCGGTTCGGATCGCGGGTTTGATTTCCGCACGAAACACACTACAATCAGTTGTTCCTGGTCGGGGTGTTTATGCATGTGATCTCTCAGTCATGCCGGTTTCCTCACGATGTTTTCTTTCACCGTTTTTAAGCAAGTGATAATTATACAATACGCACGTGAATCCGAAATGTTACAGGTGCGTGAATTGAGTTCGAACTCGAGACCTATGACTTCGCAGTTCGACGGCCACTCGAGGCCCACACCACTGGGCTATCACTGTTTTTTAGATACCTAAGTAGTAGGTACCTACTTCAGTAGATCAAAATCTTGCGTAATAAGACATTCTCGCGTGAGCAATATGGAGTCATAACACGCAAAGACTTAATTAATTTGCTCATTTTGTTTCTATACAATTTTAATTAAGAGTCTACAGCTAATTTATTGTGTATAACATTAAATTTGTTCCAAAATTGTTTCTAATTACTTGGTTAAAGTTGTTTTGTATCCTTTTAAAATTTAGGTAATGCGAGAAAGAAGGGTGCAACAATTTAGTATTCGGAAAGTTTAGACGGATGTGATGGTTGAAGATTTTCATCATCGAAGGATATAAAAAATGATAAATGGTCGATTCCTATGATTTACCGAACGTTATTCAGTAAAATTAAGACCCTTGCATCTTTGCTAATAATGAAACAAAAACCACATGGTTTTGCATAGGTAAACTTTCCCATACGTAAGTAACTATTCTTCTTATTTTCGACTGGTTAGTGACTAACCTGGTGTCACAGTTCATGCCGCCCATGGGCCTCTGACTTGGCTTCACATGCCGTCGAGAAATATCTCTCAGGCATGCCGGTTTCCTCACGATGTTTTCCTTCACCATTTTTAAGCAACTGACAATTATACAATACGCACATGAATTTGAAAAGTCAGAGGTGCGTGCCTTGGGTTCGAACTCGAGACCTGTGACTTGGTAGTCCGACGGTCACACCACTAGGCTATCCATTGCTAAAATAATAGTTAGGTAATGTCATAGGTAAATTTAGCTTATGAGTCCATTCGTATGCCCAGCTTGACAGTAAAAAAATCTACCAATGGTAAGCAAAACGCTTTGGAACCGGCCGTTCATTTTTTTTAATAAACTCTAACTCAAAATATTTATTTGCACACTAAGGTAAAATAATACAGGTCTTATTATATAGAGTAGGTACCTACAGCTTAGCAACGTTTTCCAGGTGTTGCAATATTTGAGGGCTCTAATTAGATAAAAGTATATTTATAAATTTACTTATGTGTCTACTTGGTACATAGTGCCTAATTCTTGACTATTGTTATTCTTAATACACAATATTTTTAATTAAGGATATTAGAACCATATAATACGTATTATTACTTATTTACGGTACCTTATCATCAGCCTACCTTGTTCCCAACTATGTTAAGGTCAACTTCCAGTCTAGCCAGCCGCTGCACACAGTTTTTATACACGGCAACAATTTTTTACCCTACGGTTGACCAGCTTGCAGACTTTCGACCTCTGCTTCTATCCGAAACGGTTATCAGAAGTACCTATTCAGGTGGCGTATATATAATTATACACACGCCCTTCCTGACTCATTAATGTGGGATGGATTGAACCGATAAGGATGGATCTCATCAGTATACACTGAATACAAAAATGAACTGAAAGAATACTCTTTTTATATTTCAACTAACCGCAATTAATAACACAAAAATAGCTCACACCATGACATTGCTCATCGACAACTAACTGACATCTCTCTTTTGTCAATATCAATGACAGGTTCAAAATAAAAATCTGTGTGGCTTGCAAACACGACGACACGTTTGGTGCAGTGGCTGAGTGATCGGCTTCTGCGCTACGGGTCGTGGATTCGATTCCCGCACGGAACAAATATTTGTATGACCTACAGATAGTTGCTCCGGGTCTGGGCATTTGTGTATGTGAAGATTTGTGTCAGTAAACGCACCCACGATACAGGAGAAATCCTAGTGTGGGGCAAAGGTTTTTAAAAAGAAAAAAGAAAGACAAACCATCTAAGTAATAAACAATAATACAATAACTTCTTTTATCTATATAAATAAAAATAAATCGCCAAATGTGTTGCTAAGCGCAAAACTTGAGAACGGCTCGACCAATTCGGCATTTTTTTTTAAATATATTCCTTAAGGCATAAGGAAGGTTCTTATGGAGAGAGAAAACATAAAAATTGCGTGGAAAATAGTAAAAACAACACTTTCCTTTTCCCACACAGGCCAATAACTTTTGACAGAACGAAGTCTGTCCGGGCAGCTGCTAGTCATTAATAAAAATAACAACCGACATTCATGATTTTTTCTGAGTTACACAAAATCACTCATGACACCAATAAAATGCGAAATACGCGGCCATCTTGAATCAATATTGTAATAAATACTGTCTTCCTTACAGGGCTCGCCCTCAGGCACCCATCGACAAAGTCATTGAGCTGCATTCCGGCGGATCGTTACTTGATCGATAATTTGCCATATCATTATTATAGTTACCGATGCTGATTTATGGAATACTAGTAACTTGCCTCAGCGCTGCTTATGTCTGTTCACTTATTATTGAAGAGCATTTCTTCTGAACTGTTTTTTTTTATTTTTAATCTTTACTAAGTCGCCTTTGGCCGTAGTCTCACCTGTTAGTAAGCGCGGACAGGGTATAAGATGGAGCACACGAATCCAAGGAACAGAGATATAGAGGGATTCTCCTATACCCTTCTGGCTTTCATATAGGTACACACGACGGAACACAGTAAACTGGTTGGCTTGACTTTAATGTTCAGGTGGTAGCTAGCCAGGCGGACCGTATATATCCTACCACCAAGCGTGCTGGGTTTTGTTGAATCTTATAACACGCGTCTATTCCCAGCGTGCGGTGAGGAAGTTTTATATTCTAACCCATCCCCACACGGGGTAAAAGTTAGCTCTTTCTCGACGTAATCATCGCTCACAGCATCATCTCCAGCCCTTATTATCTTTATTCTGTTTATTAGCTTATTCTGAGGTGTTTTATTGTATTTGGGGAAATAAACCGTGATCTACGAAAACCTTTGATCTTTGCGACATGCAATGATACACATACAGGGTGTAAACGAAATCATGTAATTCCTTCAAACCTCATGATGTACTGCTGACATAGATTAACACTGCACGGGATACAATTGGATTAAATAAACAAAAAAATTACAATAAGTAAACATGTGCTCTTAACGTGAGGCATTTTAGCGGCCCTAGTTAAATGACCGCGCGGCGAGCGATGGCCGCGCAAATCGCTCGGAGCGCTAAATTGCCTCAATTTAACAACACATGTTTACTTCTTGTATTTTTTTTTATTAAATCCAAAAGTATGCCTTGCCCGGTTAATCTACACTGGCCTGCAAAACTAAGTATCACACTTTAAAAGTGAATATAATTAAAAGTGTAGTACTTATTTTTGTAGGCCAGTATATGTCAGCAGTACATCGCGAGGTTTGAAGGAATTACATGATTTCGTTTATACCCTGTATAATATAGATTTTAGTCATAGGAGTTGGTATCTAGTTACCAGTAAATACCTACCCACCTTTTTTTTTCTCGTTGGAAAATCCTCATGGATGTCCCTCGCCCGGGGAAAGCGAGGGGGTCTCCCGGACTCTTACTGGCTAAAAACCAACGGTGTTCCTTGTACGGCCAGGGTCGCGGGATTCGCAAAAGCATGCACCGCAACCCCGGCAGGTCCCGGTCCGCCAACCCATGGCGGACCTCTCCTCTGTGGGGCCTTGCCCCACGTCCTCCTGAGAAGCGCGCACGGAACACGGCGCGCCGCCTTCTCGGGCCTGTTACTGGTCGGGCGGCGAGTCCCCACACCCGCCGCCCGCAGGCCACACACTAGGGTGGCTGGATATATACCTATACCTACCCACCTGGCGTTGTACGACACTCACGTGAAGTGTTGGACCCTTTCTACGTAGATACTGAATCTTAAAACCCATAGCTTACACAAACAAACAAACACTTTCTTTTACACACCCTGCAGCTGATTGTTTGAAGGCCACACTTTGACTTCTGCTCTCACCAGATTGTGATCACAGTCGTGAACTTTAAACGGTATTACCATTAATTGGTATGAAGCTCAATCGAGGTATCCTTCTAGTGATAATGATTTGTACAGTTGTAGTGTAGGTCCAAGTTCTTTGCGAAAAATTATATTATTGTAAAATATATTATGAACTAACTATATTATTACTTACACTTCATGTCCATCCAAAGCTTGTCTGGAAGAAATCGCCTAGCGTGATAAGACCGCCCATTGTACATCTCTATTTTTTATAGTAATGTTTCTTGTTTGTTTTGTGTACAATAAAGAGTATTGTATTGTATTGTATGAAAACATTGAGAACTGCTTCGTTGATCTAGTGGTTGCAAGCGCGACTGCTGATCGTGAGGTCTTGGGTTCGATTCCCAGGTGGGTCAAAATGTTATTGGGTTTTTTCGTGTGGAATTCCTCAGTAGCAGCCCGGAGTTTGCATTTGTACCCGGTTGGTGGCTATAGGCTCGCCCCTATTACATTTAAACATAACGGCGAAATGAGGGTGTTATTATTCACCTCTGCCCAACCTTTCGGGGAATACAGGCGTCATGTTATGTACATTAATCGTTATATTATAAAGAACTAGCGGCCCGTCCCGGCTTCGCACGGGTGGACATTTTTCGCGTTTTTGCAACATTTTTCATTTATGCTCCGCTCCTATTGGTCGTAGCGTGATATTATATAGCATATAACCTTCCTCGATAATTGGACAATCCAACACAAAAAAAAAAACAATTCCAACCAGTAGTTCTTGAGATTAGCGCGTTCAAACAAACAAACAAACTCTTCAGCTTTATAATATTAGTATAGATAAGAAGAATGCATCCAGTCCAAGCTCGTATATTCAATCTTTCCAACATATATTGTCCTTTTCGCTGATTGACAATGATTTTATCCCAATCAGAAAGTAACTCAATCAATCAAGGAATCAATTTAACTGCACGCCAGTCTAACTAAATGTCGCACTTACAACAGTATGTTAAAGTATGCAAATAAATAATAGAACGAATAAAGGAATTTACAAGGCGGATGTCAATGGAAACGCCGGTAGACGATGCCCTAGAAGGGCATACGTCGATGTTATTGGTGATGTTTTTCATAAAGGACAGGTGCGTAGTACTCTCAACCGGCGTACGTGTATGACAAGATGTATGAATGGGGATGAAGCGAAAGGAGTATGTAAGGATCGTAGCATGTGGCGTTCTATAGTTTCTGCTTACCCCCATGGGAAAAAGGTGTGAATTTATGTATGTATGTAAATGATAGAACAGAATAAGCACCTATTAACTTAATTTCTGCACACATATAAAAATAATGCTAATTATATAATTAAGTATTCAAAATTTATTTAAATTAATTCAGAAATATTTTTTAAATAATAATATTGTGCCTGCATTATTTTCTCCCCATCATCATGAATATTCATAGAGAATGTATAATAAAGCGGGGAATTCACTTCTCTGCCCGCCGGACCTCGCTACTATAGATCTGTGCAATGTTTGCTAGTGTAGGACCGTCGCAGTCAGTCTGGCAGACTTGCCCGTTGCTAGTCCGCGCGATCTCATTTTGTCTGCGCGGGCACATGTCCGTACGTGAATGTTCATCGCGGGCCGCCTGTTCTCAGACCTCAGAGCGATAGCAACGAGTACAGACGTTTTTTTTATGATTTATGTATCGAACTGTGGAGTAGGTAAATCTCCTGGTTCATCAATTTCTAATTCTTGGAGCAAATTAATATCCATGGCTATACCGATTTCTTTTTTTAAACCATTCTTTGCATCAAATTCTTTTCATCTGAGAGTAATATTGCGGCACCAGTAATTATGATTTTTCTTCGTCCCGTTGACATTGTAACAACTAAACCGTGTAGCCGGTTGAGACAGAGACAAAAAACTGATGAGTCTGTGTAGTACATTGTGGCGACAGACATGCCCGTACAAACTGCCCGCGGGCATGTCTGTCTAGTGAATTACCTGCTTAATTATAATACCTACAGTTTACCATACACTCGAACATCTCCCTCACAAAAACACAAAACGTTCGATGGTCACACCACTAGGCTATAACTGCTGTTATATATTGTTGTTATAGCTATCAGTAACAGGATGGAAATCGGCTAAGAAGTTCAATAATCTTTTACAAATAGACACACAATATACAAGGTTAGTCGGAAAGGGGGTACTAAGCCGCGGGCCACGTAAAGTATCACTGGTGACTATTTTAAAGCTAATGTTAAAATTTCAAAATTCGAAATTTTTTAATTGCATGCAAAAAGATTTTTATTTAATTTTTTTCAAAAAAATATCATACCTGGTTTAGTTATGAATTCAGAAAATTAATTTTCTAATCCGTGGCCCGAATATGACCTGAATTGTAAAAACAGCTGATCATAACTATAGGTATGTACCTACTGTTAGATTTTAGTATGTTGTTTACGAAATCTTTGACAAGCTATTTCTCTTAAACTATCGAGTTTTGGGGAAAGTTGTAGAACAAAAGTTATCCCTTATTATAGGTACTTTAACACCCTTTCGGCTTAGTACCCCCTTTCCGACTAACCTTGTATACCTACGAATTAAAACTCTTACAATAAAATCATCCATGACTACAACAGTTGAACAATACTCAACAAACTTCTTTTTTTTCTATTCGACTGCTTGTAGATGGTCTTGCGGCCCGTTTCTACGTAACTGGGCAGTTATTGGCGAGACCTGAAGGGTCTCCAACCAATGGGGACAAGAGTAAAATACTTAACCTAAGCTAACTACTACTACTAACATCATGACTACTAGCAACAACAGCACTAAGGGCGACCCCTAATGGGACTCAGACCTCGACTTAGGGCGTTGCTTGCGAGAGGACTGGGAGGGAGACAGCTTGACGAAGGCTGAATTAACGGTGTGACTGCGGAGTCAGAAAAGACGACCGGCTCCGCGGCTGCGGCGGGTGAGCACGGTGGATCAGGGACTCCCTGCTCTGGACACAGTTGATCGCTATTTATTTGTAGCTGCAGATACTGTTCGGTGTATGGATATGGTCTGCAGCTAAACACAAATGGTGATTAACTGTGTCTCGAGCAACTTAGTGGCTCGAGTCTCGGTCATTTTATATTTCTGTTAATTTAATTGTAAAAGTTTATCAAGTACGATCGCTAATTACACAGGTCTGCGATGAAATTTTTTTTAAATAAATTCATCACAAACATGTAGATGTTGGTCTGTATATAGCAAATATAAACTTTGTTTTAACGTATCACGTCACATTATTTTCGCATATAGATAAATATATAATAGTTCGTTAGATCGGTAAGCTCGTTTGTTTTTTTACAAAATTGATTCCATGATCTATATTTCTATTCTATACTCTATAACCAACCATCCTATAGTCTATTGTTACTAACCTGCCTTTACCCTGTGAGAAAAAGTAACAAAAAAAATTTTGGCTGTCATATGAGTCTGAAAATTCATTTTTTGAAGTCTCACATTGATTGTTTCCCAAAAAATCTAGGCGACTACAGTGAAGAACAAGGTGAACGGTTTCATCAGGACATAAAAGAGATAGAAAGAAGATATCAAGCCCGTTTGGACGTTAATATGATGGCGGACTATTGCTGGATGATACACAGAGATGAAATAAAAAATCATAAACGAAAACCAACAAAACACAGCTTTTTTCAAAAAGAAAACGTTATTATTAATTTTTTTCTTCGTGTATACCTTAATTTTGTATTCTAATAGCTATAGACTCAATAAAACTTTTCAAAATGTCCTCAAATGATTCTCATTCATTTTATAAAAAAAAAATGTTTTGTTCTTTTTCGTATTCAAATACTATATCATCTAAATCTGATAAATGTAACGTGGTATATATCATATGAATACTGTTTTCTATTACTTTTAAGACAATTAAAACTAATATTAACCAATTAACAAAAAAACTTTCCAAAAAAAAGATTCGCAGACCAGTGTTATAGGAGTGACATCAATAACTGTTCGTTGGGATGCGCATACTCTACATTAGGTCTGAAGATGCTTCGAATTAACGGTGTGACCAACAAACTTTATTAACATCTCGCATTTAAAAGAAACTGATCTGAACTTGGCGGGTACACGACCGTGCGTAAATTACACGATCCTTCAATAATTTACTTGGAAGTACATTCACCATTAATTCAGTACAAGTACTTGTTAACTTATTATCAGTAATAACCGCTTTTTCTTTGCTTTAAACATAACATGTTACGAGCTTGGTGACCTTTGCGTCAATGTTAATTAAGTATTAAACTTAATGACGTGTACCATAAGGCACATCTCTGATTGGTACTGCTATAGATTTATATCCATTGATATGAGTGTAGTCAGTGATGGTGTGACTGTACCACTGCTTGCAACAGGCTTGTTACCACTACTACCTACTAGTAAGGTATTTACAAAAAGGACTGGAGTCGGGAAGGGCTTATATGCAATGGTAGACTAAAATTAAATAAAATAGAAAGCAATCCTGAATAAATAAGAACTTACGTATCGACAATCTTGCAACTTACAGCTAATTCACACAGAAACTGTTTACTGGACCCGTTTTAGCGGATCCGTTTTTATTTTGGTGATGGCGCCTGTAGTGTATGAGCGAGTTCACATACTCGACAGTATTCCGAATTCAGTAAAAAATACTGGATGCGTTATTTTTATCGTATCCTGTCTGCCAGATGCGATGCGGCGACGCGGCTGCTATTTGTTTAACTGATCCGTCGGTACAGATGTGAACAACACATCCAGTACCGACGGATCCGCTGTGTGAACGGGCTCTGATATTGTGCTCTTCACATCAGCCTATAAACATCCACTACTAAACACCGTAGACTGCAAAATTGGATGATTGTCAAAAAATGTTGCCATTATAATCATTTTTTCATACAACCTTCATACTATTATAAATATCTGTGTGTCTACCCGTGACCACGGCCGGTGAAATTCGGTCGAAACGTATATAAATAAGGTATTTTTCTGCCTTATAAATTTTCTACGCGATTAGACACGAATTAGTATTTTTATAATGTGTACAAATCGCGAAAGTTTGAAAACCTTCATACTGCCTCGGTAGTCTAGTGATGGCAAGTGCGACTGCTGATCGTGAGGTCCTGGGTTCGATCCCCCGGTGGGGCAAAGTGTTATTCGGTTTTTCCGTGTGGAATTCCTCAATAGCAGCCCGGATTTGTGCCCGGTTGATGGCAATAGGCTCGCCAACTACTACATGGAGCTTAAACATAACGGTGAAATAAGGATGTTACTATACACCTCTACCCAACCCTTCGGGGAACACAGGCGTGATGTTATGTTGTGTATTTCACACAAACATAACGTTCTGCTTACCTTTTTCCCAACAGCCATCAGACCCATTTTTTTACCATTGCTCTCGTCAAACAAGCTAACACTATGAACTTGAGCTTCTCGGAAATATGGTTCACGGCGCATTATAAAGTGGCAACTGGTATTAACTGCATCGTTAAATCAAACTGAACAGGTTCTTGGTAAGTTCAAACACCTCTTACTAGTGGCAATACTGGCAATGTAATCAGTTATACCTACAGTGTGTCCTTGGATAACGTGCACAAACGAAAATGGGTGAAACTAGACCACAATTCGACAAAAAATGAAAAAAAAACTTTTTTTTGTAAAATCGAAATTGATTTTTGCTATGCAACATCAACTCTTAGTTATCATCATTATTGTTATTATTTCAACGAAATACATGCAATCAATACACTTATTATTTTGTATTAATAGAAAAAGCTAAATCTTCGATATTAAACGAATTGTTTTAGACCTTTTTTTCTATTTTTTTGTTGATAAATTGTGGTCTAGTTTCACCCATTTTTATTTGTGCACATTATCCAGGGCCACACCTGTATATGAGCGATACAATTTTTTCAAGAAAGTGAATCATTTTTTCATTGAGAATGACACTAGCTTAAGATGAGCGATACAAGTTTTTCAAGAGAGTTAAACTAGTTTTCAGTAATGGAGGCCTCTTTTAATGCAAGAATAGCTCACGTCGTGGTGTAAAGATTAGCCAGTCACCCACGGGGTGTCCTGCGTAAGAGACAAACGCGACGCGGTGCTACGCGACGTGACACGACGGGGAACAAGTACGCGTTACGTCGCGTCTCGCTACATAAGCCTCCAGTAGGGAATGCCGTTGTTCTGAACGCGTTCGAGGCGCGATTATGGCTTACGCAGGACACGAGCGAGGCTGATTTAAAAATCGTCACTCGTGGAGACTCTTTCTAATCATAAGATAGCAGTGGTAGCCTAGATGTGTGACCGTCAGACTGCCAAGTCATAGGTCTCGAGTTCGAACCCAAGGCACGCACCTCTGACTTTTCGGATTCATGTGCGAATTGTATAATTATACATAAATAAACTCACGCCTTTTTCCCATGGGGGTAGGAAAAACGACATATGCTACGATCCTTACATACTCCTTTTGCTTCGTCCACTTGTCATACACGCACGCCAGTTGAGAGTACTACGCACATGTCCTTTGTGAAGAATATCTTCAATAACATCGATGTATGTCCTATGTGTGTATAATTATCACTTGCTTAAAAACGGTGAAGGAAAACATTGTGAGGAAACCGGCATGTCTGAGAGATATTTGTCGACGGCATGTGAAGCCAAGTCAGAGGCCCATGGGCGGCATAAACTCTGATACCAGGTTAGTCACTAACCACACGAAAAGAAGATCATGTTATCGGTAGCTGGTAACACTGGACAATATTGATAAAACAGGGTAATCGTCAAGATGAATCAACGTACCTGAAGTTATAAAAACAGTGGTCATTCGACGGAGAAAAGGATTCCATGTCGAACAGCTGAAGAAGTCTGATCTTTTATATCTGAGTAGCTTGTCCTTATTTTCTGATCTTGTGTAAATTATATTGTGATATATTGTGAACTAGCTTTTGTAAATAATCACTAACCCAATTATAAGTACTCTCAGTGGTGGAGAGTCTATGTTGGTTTCATTTACTTTATTTACCATGCTCCCAATCCTGACATACCGATATTAGCTATAACTGTAATGGAAGATGCACCCCGACAAGATTCTGTTGTATGTATTTTACAATCATAAGATAAGTGAATTCTACTAGCGAATTTATAACCCTTTGTGGACCTACATTAGACAACACCCGTACTGGTACCACTAGCCTATTTGTAGACAGGGTCCACATATCAAAACTGGTACATACCTCAACCAAATTCTAGTTCACCATACAAATATTTAGCTAACACATCGCAGACTTCTGTGCGCACATACAAGCATAATGTTAAACACACTTACCTAACTGACAGGTCGGGTCAGGTTACGTCACTACTAATATTTGTACGCAAGAAAGTGTATGTCAATGATTACAATTTAATGTTTATAATTTTTATGGAAATTTGGTGGATTCTTGTAATAGATTAAAGAATGCCGGTCACCTGTGCGGTGGGTATGTTGCTGTGGTATCACCTACTTGCTTGCCCAATGAGGTGATTTTGAGTATTCATTCCCTTTTTTGGCAAAACCCCTTTTTGTGGAGCCTTCATCATAACATAAAATCACGCCGGTATTCCCTGAAGAGTTAGGCAGAGGTGTATAGTAACACCCTCAGTTCGCCGTTATGTTTAAATCACATGTAATAGATGGCGAGCCATCAACCGAGCTCAAATCTAAACTCCAGGCTGGTACTGAGGAATTCCACACGGAAAAATCCAATAACACTTTGTCCGACCTGGGAATTGAACCCAAGACCTCACGATCAGCAGTCATGCTTGCCACCACTACACCAAAGGGGTCAGCAGTCTTCATTATCATCATTACTATCAGCCATAGGAAGTCCTCTTCTGCGGGCTACAGGCCGCCTGCATCCACCGACTCCCAGCGACCTTCACTCGAGAATCTACATCTTATTCTTTGTGGAGTAGCAGTGTAAAAATAATGGTAGATAAGTCTTTTCAAATAGAATGGTTGAAAGTTTGCTTAAGGAAGATAATAATATAGCAAATACATTAGATCTCCACATCCATAAAGGTGGTGGTGGAACCTTAAGGAATAAATTTATAACGTAAGAGTACCTACATGTTCCAAATCCTGGTTTCCCATGAGAATGCTGCTGATTATTCCAGTGATATAATCTTAGATATGCCTCTTTCTTAAACAGCCATATAGAAAGGTATTTCAGGTAAAATAAAAATGTCAGTGCTTTATGTAGGAGTAGGTATACAAGGTGAGTCGGAAAGGGGATACTTGTTGGATTATGTATGGAAAAAGAAACAAACTGATATACCTAATATAAATTATAATATATATAATCAGCGGACACGTTCTGTACAAGCGATCAAAAAGGTGACAGCGACATTTTTATTTCGTTTATAACTAAAACTATGATTTACTACTAACCAGTTCAACAATACTAAACTGAAAGGGTGTTAAAGTACTCATAATAATGGATGACTGTTGTTCTACAACTTTCCCCAAAATTCATTAGTTAAAGAAAAATAGCTGTTCAAAGATTTCATAAAAAAAAATAAGCTGAATTCTATCTACGCTCAGCTATGATTAGCTTTTTTACATTTTGAGGTCACGGATTAGAAGCTCCATTTTCTTAGTTCGTAACTAAAGCAGACACGAAGAATTTTTGAAAAAATTAAAATAATTTTGCATGTTTTTTTATTATAGAATTTTGAAATATTAACACTTCCTTTAAAACAATCATCAGTGATACATTAAGTGGCTCGCGGCTTAGTACCCCCTTTCCGACTAACTTTGTATACTATGTCAGTAGTTTAGCTCCGGTTCAAATCTCTTGTATAACCTCCATTTAATTTGTATAGTCATCAAAATCAATTGCATTTCTGAAATTTATACTTAAATGCCAAATTTTAACAATGTGCTATAATCGGATGCTGTGTGTAGATAAAATATGTCTTATATAATTCTAGTAATTCTCATAGCATTTGTCTTGATGGTGTGATCTGCTGTATAATGTTAAGCTATTAACATACTATCTTCATTATTAGATTCCGTAATTAAGAATGGAGTAGTGAAATAAGTGTAGCTGCTGATTCTTATCAGAATATTCTTAGTGGTTACAAATAGGTACATGTGTGGTACAGTAGGGGAATGAAAAGATTATACACCTTAAGGGCTATTTTTGCTTGCACAGTGCAGAAACAAACTATTTTACCGACTACGTATTGCCAACATTATAGAAATGAAAGTAAAAGTATTTTTTGACAGGATATTAAAAATTATAACGGTGACATGATGACAGACACTAGTAATGTCAATTTATTTAATCATCTAATTGATTGATGTTGTAGTTTTTACAACAAAACTCCTTAAATCAAATCATAGCCACTACTACGTCATATGGAGGCAAAAGGCAATTTTGATCTTTGCTACCAAATAGTTAAACATAATTTTCCACGCATTGGTCTGTTCCGTTCAACAGTCTGAAAAGATAACATGTGCCCGCGATGTGGGAAAGGAGTGAATTTGAAAATTGACGAACCTTTTCAATCCCCTACTGTACATGTGGGGTCGAACTAAAATATAAAACTTCTTCACCTCACACTGGGAATAGACGCGTGTTGTAAGCTTCAACAAAACCCAGCACGCTTGGTGGTAGGATCTATACGGTCCGACAGGCTACCACCTGAACATTAAATTATTCCATCGTGTGTATGTGAGAGCCAGAGGGACATAGGGGAGTCCCTCTATATCTTTGTTACTTGGATTCGTGTGCTGCATCTTAGACTGTATCTGCGCTTACCATGCAAGAAGGGCCGAACGCGACCAAATCAATCAAAAAAATTAAAAATACGCTATAATCAAATCAAGCGATAATAGCTTTACTTTCTATTGATTTTTTTGATACCAGATAACCAATAACAGTCCACAATGACCGCAGCTTCCCCATATAGGACTTTTGTTATCCTTCATACTCTCTTATGGTGTCACCCATAGGCAGCGGCGTTTTCTTGAGGTTTTCACTTCGTCTGTCGAATCTACCTGCACCGGAGGCTTTGGCTTCTGGAAGTCTATAAAAAATATAATTAATATTCAGTTTATCATTCTGTAAACATCTACCGCTGTCCTTGGGCCTACATTGTACAAGGTTAGTCGGAAAGGGGGTACTAAGTCGAAAGGGTGTTAAAGTACCCATAATAAGGGTTAACTTTTGTTCTACAACTTTCCCCAAAACTCGATGATTTAAGAGAAATAGCTTTTCTAAGATTTCGTAAAAAATATGCTAATATCTATTTGTCCATAGCTATGATCAGCTGTGTTTACTATTTAGGTCATATTTGCGGTCACGGATTAGAATCTTAATTTTTTGAATTCATAACTAAAGCAGGTATGATTATTTAAAAAAAACTAAAATAAAAATCTTATTGCATGCAAATAAAAATTATCGAATTTTGAAATTTTAACACTTGCTTTAAAATATTCATCAGTGATACTTTAAGTGGCCCGCGGCTTAGTACCCCCTTGACTAGAATAACCTTGTATACTATAATGAATGATTTTAAGGGACGTCTAGAACCTGTAACCATCCTTATTAATATTATTACAAACGCGAAAGTTTGTATGTATGGAAGTATTGGTGTTTGTTACTCCTTCACACAAAAACGGCTTATCGGATTTGGATGAGATTTGGCACACAGATAGAGTATACCCTGGATTAACACATAGGATACTTTTTATCCGGGTACATCAAGTAGTTCCCCTAGGATGCGGGTGAAACCGCAAGTAATAGTCTAGTTCAAATTATAACAACCCGACTTCTAGCCGATACGTTGTATGTCGCAGTTACGATTAACATACCTATTTAAACAAGCCTATTTGTCGTATAACTATGCTACCATTTAGCTATAGGATAGATATTATTAGCAGTTATCATAGTTTGTCCCAGTTTTAGCTACTACAGAATGTGCTAACTCGCTTAAAGTTTAAGTTGTTTTGGATATGTGCCAAGTTCCAGCAGTTTCCGATACAGCCTCCAACACATGTTATATTAGTTGTCTAATTATTATGTTATAATATTTAAGTCAATAGCAGCCGTTCTCCACATGAGCGTGGTGTAGTTGATTACTTTAAAGACTGAACAAGAATTTAATACTATTTCAAAGGCATAGAAAGACAGTTACAAAACAATTTAAAATCTGTTTACTAATGTTTGCCATAATTTAAAATGCCATAATTTTGTATACCATAGTTTTATTTGCCATAATTTTATTAGAAATAACGCTTCAGTTGCCATAATTGTGATATTACATAAAATCATTTCCACTAATTTCATTGGTCATAATTGATCAAGTGTCAGAATAATTTTAATCCATAAATTTATTTGCTATATTTTTCATTTTTAATAATGTCGTTTTCCATAACTTTTATTCACCATAATATAAACCTAATCTACCATACATGTTTGCTTTGCAAAAGAGGAAATCTGGCGCGTTGTGTGATCACAGTTCTAACCTAACCTAACCTAGCTGTTTCGGTTTTGTCAAACTGTTCATTGTCTAAAGATTGTTTGCTGTAATAAATCATTTGATTACAGACCAAATGCCTTAATGACATTATGTTTTGTATCAAACAATAAACGTTTCTAAATTATATTAAATGTTGGTTATGTCAAGTATCGATTATGTAATGTGTTAGTTATAGAAACTAATGATTATAACACATGTTATTATGGAAACTTATTTATGGCAAATAAAAGTTATGACTACTATCTAAGTTGATATGACAAGCGTTATTAGTATAAATGACAATAGTCCAAGTAAATATTATGAGGGGGGACGATTATGGAAAACAATAATAGTACAAATGATTTTATGGAAAACAAGACGATACCTTTAAAATCGTTTATAACTTTTTACTGCTGGCATTTTATTAACTTTTTACTGCTGCCTATGTTTTTTGGAAAAGTTTAGAGATATGTAAAAAGCAAAAAATACTAACATGTGACCCCAAATATGACCTTAAATGTAAACATAACTAATGATATATGTATACAAGGTTAGTCGGAAAGGGGGTACTAAGCCGCGGGCCACTTAATGTATCACTGATGATTGTTTTAAAGAAAGTGTTAAAATTTAAAAATACGATTGTTTTTTTTTCCATGAAAAAATATTTTTAATTTATTTTTTTCAAAAATTCTTCATCCCTGCTTTAGTTATGAATTCAGAAAATGGAGTTTCTAATCCGTGACCCCAAATATGACGTAAAATGTAAACAAGTCTGATCATAGCTGAGGATAGATAGAATTTAGCGTATTTTTTATGAAATCTTTGAACAGCTATTTCTCTTGAACTATTTGACTTTTGAGGAAAGTTGTAGAACAAAAGTTATCCATTATTATGGGTACTTTAATACCCTTTCGGCTTAGTACCCCCTTTCCGACTAACCTTGTATAGACTTTAGCGTTTTGAAAGCTATTTCTCTAAACTTATTGACTTTTGGGGTAAGTTGTATAACAAAAGATATTCATTATTATAGGTACATTCCCTTTTCGGATTGGTACCTACCCCATTTCTTTTCGTGTGGTTAGTGCCTAACATGGCGTCAGAGTTTATGCCACCTCTGACTTGGCTTCACATGCCGTCGAGAAATATCTCTCAGGCATGCCGGTTGCCTCACGATGTTTTCCTTCACCGTTTTTAAGCAAGTTATTAGTTACAAACTTTTATCGAACCCCAATTAGGCAATTTGTTTCTCCAACATTCCTACACGTATCTGCAATTAATTATGATGTTATCTTCGCAGAGAGGCGCCATGTTCCATGGGCCCATAGTTAGTAAACGCAATAGATAGTGATTAATTCCAAACATGCGTAATCGGTAAACACACTGTTACAAGTTACATCACTAGTCAATGGGGAGATAGGAATGTGCTAAATACACAACAGATTATGAAATTGATTAACAATCTATTGTTGGCAGGGGATCGCGTACATACATACATAAACTCACGCCTTTTTCCCATGGGGGTAGGCAGAAACTATAGAACGCCACATGCCACGACCCTTACATACCCCTTTCGCTTCATCCACATTCATACATCTTGTCATACACGCACGGATCGCGTAAATCGTATTTTCGTGAACACACGTAGAGTTTATGTATACAGGGTGTAAACGATATCATGTTCTCCAAACCTCGTGATGTACTGCTGACATAGATTAACCCTGAACGGGATACTTTTGGATTCAATAAAAAAATAAATACAAGAAGTAAACATGTTTGAGGCATTTTAGCGCCCCGAGTTACATGATCGCGGGGAGCGATAGCCGCGCAATTCGCTCGGGGCGCTAAAATGACTCGCGTTAAGAACACATGTTTACTTCCAAATGTATCCCGTGCAGGTTTAATCTATGTCAGCAGTACATCACGAGGTTTGAAGGAATTACATGATTTCGTTAACACCTTGTATGTCATTACGCCGACAATATGTTTATAAAATTATAATTAATACATAATAGTATATTATATTGACTAATTATGACTGCCTTATTGGTCTAGTGGTCGCAAGCGTGACTGCTGAGCATGGGGTCCTGAGTTCGATCCCCAGGTCGGGCAAAGTGTTATTGAGGTTTTTCCATTAGGAATTTCTCAGTAGCAGCCTGGAGTCTGGATTTGTGCCCGATTGGTGGCAATAGGCTCGCCCCCTGTTACATAGAACTTAAACATAACTGGCGAAACGTAGGTGTACTAAAAAACACCTCTGCCGAACCCTTCGGGAAATGTAAGGCGTGATGTTATGTTATGTAATTAATACAAGGTGTAACATAATTAAACAGAAAACTGAAAGTATGTATTTTATTTAGATTATTCAGATTTCACTCACTTTTAGCTGACGATAATTATTCACATACATAACATATAAACATCACGCCTTGTACTCCCCAAATGGTGTAGCAGAATTGTTTTAATACACCCTCCTTTCGCCAGTAATGTTATAGGGGGCGAGCCCAATGCCATCAATCGGGCACAAATCCAGTCTGCTACTGAGAAATTCATAATGGAAAACCCAATATCACTTTGCCTGACCTGGGGATCGAACCCAGGACCCCATGCTCAGCAGTCACACTTGCGACCACTAGACCAACAAGACATAATTATTTATTCTGTTAATTATATTGTTTTCTGCACTTATACGAGACTAGCGACGCGCCTCGGCTTCGCACGGGTGCATTGTACATACTAATGTGGGGCATATAAACCTTCCTCTTGAATCACTCTCTGAAAACTGCATTAAAATCCGTTGCGTAGTTTAAAAGATCTAAGCGTACAGTCAGCGGGAGCGACTTTGTTAACCAACTTCAAAAAGGAGGAGGTTCTATATTCGATTGGTTTTTTTTTATGTATGTACACCGATTACACTGAGATTTATGATCTGATTTACGTGATTCTTCTTTAGTTTGATGCGGAATAGTTGCCATTTGGTCCCATACAAATTTAACATAGTTTGGCCCAGTAGTTTTCATTTTATGAACAATTTTTGTTTACGTGGACGATGTAATTATTCTACCTGATGTAATCTAGAAAAATCCTACTGTAGTTTACAGAACAACCTATTACAGACACTCAAAAGTAAAAAAAAAAAAAACTACATTTAAAAAAACCGACTTCAAAAACTAAAAAGTATAAAATAACTTAGTAAAGATTTAATTGAATACACCTCTTATGCAAACCTAATATAAAATTTTACAATTAATTATTATTATTAATTAATTATTATTGGTTTATTCATTTATATTTACATATTATTTACATTTTTAAATATTTCTATAAAAAATATAAAAAAACATTTAAAAATATAAAAAATAGTAGCCCGCCGGCATCGGGAACAGAGTCCAAGCTACCGGTGGTCAGGGCCTCAGAGAGAGGAACTTCCTGACAATACGTGCCGTGTCCAGAAGTACCGCTTTCTGTATCAGGCCTTTGACCCAGCTGCCCAACGAGAGCCTCGTCAGATGGTGGTCGAGGCTCTTGGCTATTAAGCCATTGGCCGTAACGACTATCGGCACAATGACTGCTGAGTCAACCTCCCACATGTCGACAACCTCGTGTGCCAAGTCTTGATACTTAATTTCCTTATCTTTCTCGGCTTTCACAAGGTTCTCGTCATGTGGGACAGTGATATCAACAATCATTGTGAGACGCTCTGTTCGATCTATCACCACTATGTCAGGCTTATTGGCAACAATAGTCCTGTCGGTGATGATAGATCGGTCCCAGTACAATGTGATATGACCATTCTCGAGAACTGGGTCGGGCACATACTTGTAGTATGGTACTTCTGCGTCCACAAGGTTGTATTTCAGAGCAAGTTGCTGGTGGATAATCCTAGCTACTAGGTTGTGTCTGTGTAAATACTCACCGTTAGCAAGACGAGAACACCCGGAAATAATATGTCGAATGGATTCACCGGGACAGTGACATGCCCGACAGATGTCAACCGTGCCGTCCTTCACAATATATTTCCGGTAGTTGTTCGTCATCATAACTTCGTCCATAATTGCACAGACAAAACCTTCGGTTTCCCCAAAGAGATCACCGAAACGTAGCCAGGCTACGGACGCTAGGAAGTCTACATCGGGCCCATGAAGGGCCCGGTAAAAGCGTCCGTGAAGCTCCTTGCTCTGCCATACCTCCCTGCGGCCATTAGTATCCAGTACTACAGGCTTGCGCCAGTTCTCTTTAGCCAAGGAGAGCGGGGTGTATCCTTTGTCCACTGCGACTACATCACGATGCATCCCCACGTCGGCTTGGAGGAAGTACTCCCTGAGGCTGCACACCTCGCGGTTGTGGAGGGTCTTAGCATTTAAAAAGCCTCGACCCCCACACTTCCTCGGAATGTACAGCCTCATCACCGATGAACGTGGGTGATGCATTCGGTATGCAGTCAGCAGCGTACGGACCCTCCTATCCAGGGCGTCAAGTTCGGTCTGAGTCCACTTGAGTATGCCGAAGGAGTACATCAAGACCGGCATGACCCAACCGTTAAAGGCGCGCACCTTATTTCCGCCTGATAAAAGACTTTTAAGTACTTTTTTCAGGCGGCCATAGAAGCGCTCCCGTAACGATTGCTTCATGTCGGTCTCATTGATGCCTAACGCCTCCGACATGCCCAAGTATTTGTAGGTTTCGGTTGAGGAGAGGGGTCTGAGGTGTATGGAATCCGAGAGTTGTGTTCCCACGGATTCCATAATCCCTCCTCGCTTTACATGCATGACTGCACATTTGTCCACACCAAATTCCATCCTGATGGAATTACTGAAAGTTTCAGTTACTTTCAGTAACTTCATCAGTTGCAAATTGTTGGGGGCAAAGAGTTTCAAATCGTCCATGTAAAGGAGGTGGGATATTACCTGACCACCTCTTCTCAACCGGTAGCCTAACCCTGAACCCTCCAACAATGTGCTCAGAGGGTTCAATGCTAGACAAAACCACAGCGGGCTCAGACTATCGCCCTGGAATATACCTCGCTCAATCCTTATTGGTTCTCCTCTCCCTTGAATTTGCCGACATCCTGGATAGTGAAGGACTGTCCTCCATTGCCCCATACATGACGTCAGGAAGGCGCATAGAGTTGTATTCACTTTATACAACTCTAGCACCCTCATGAGCCATGTATGTGGCACCGAGTCGTAGGCCTTCTTATAATCTATCCAACATGTCGACAGATCCTTTCGAGATCGGCGAACTTGTTGGCTAATGGCCATATCTATGAGGAGTAGCTCCTTAGTACCGCGGGACCCATTCTTACATCCATTTTGAGAGACTGACATAATTATTATTTATTATTAATTTTTTTAATTTTATTTTTTTTAATTTTTTTTATTTTATTTTTTATTTTTTATAATTTATTTTACCTTTACCATAATATAAAATTAACAGTTTCAGAAGTCGGTGCCTTCAATTTGGTTCAGTGTGGATTAGCACCGACTTCTGAAACTTCTGAAACTGTTGATTTTATATTATGGTAAAGGTATTAGGTTTGCATAAGAGGTGTATTAAATTAAATCTTTATTAAGTTATTTTATACTTTTTAGTTTTTGAAGTCGGTTTTTTTAAACGTATTTTTTTTTTATTTTATACTGTGTAAAGAAGAAACTTTAAATCACACTTTATCTACCAGATAAGGTATAAGTACGAGTATAAACGCGTCTCATTATCTTTAAGTTCTTCAACCTAGTATTTAAGCTTAAATATAGCTTTGAGCTTTGCCGAAGCTCCTAATTAAATACCCCGTCACCTGCAAGCCTGCTCACCTCACAACGAAAAGTTCTGAAGGTTAGTAGGTAGGTAAGTGCTACTTATACCCGGATAAAAAATCTATACTAATATTATAAAGCTGAAGAGTTTGTTTGTTTGTTTGAACGCGCTAATCTCAGGAACTACTGGTTGGAATTGAAAAAATCTTTTTGTGTTGGATAATCCATTTATCGAGGAAGGTTATGGGCTATATAACATCACGCTACGACCAATAGGAGCGGTGCATAAATGAAAAATGTTGCAAAAACGGGGAAAATGTCCACCCGTGCGAAGCCGGGACGGGCCGCTAGTAATCATATAAAACGAACGTAAAAATTAATGAAACAAGTTTTTTTAATCATCATCTTATTTACCTTCAAAATTTAATAAGCTCGTTTTTGTAATGATATCGAGTAGATACTTCTTACGTAAAATTTTAATCATATGACTGTGTCATATTATTCATTTTTCCATGTATGGTAAAGCTACGATCTTCTTCTTTTCGTGTGGTTAGTGACTAACCTGGTGTCAGAGTTTATGCCGCCCATGGTCCTCTGACTTAGCTTCACATGCCGTCGAGAAATATCTCTCAGGGATGCCGGTTTCCTCACGATGTTTTCCTTCGCCGTTTTTAAGCAAATGATAATTATACAATACGCACATGAATCCGAAAAGTCAGAGATGCGTACCTTGGGTGAGAACTCGAGACCTATGACTTGGCAGTCCGACGGTCACACCACTAGGCTATCACTGCTGTTAAATCTATGGTGTTTTTTGTGTACACACAGTTGCCAATGGTGGAATAACTATTAAATTATATTTGAAGAACGTTAATGTCACAAGCAGCAGCAGTGATAGCCTAGTGGTGTGACCGTCGGACTGCCATATCATAAATCTCGATTACGAACCCAAAGCACGCACCTCTGACTTTTCGGATTCATGTGCGTATTATATAATTATCACTTGCTTAAAAACGGTGAAGGAAAACATCGTGAGGAAACCGGCCTGAGAGATATTTCTCGACGGCATGTGAAGCCAAGTCAGAGGCCCATTAGCAGCATAAACTCTGACACCAGGTTTGTCATTAACCACACGAAAAGAAGAAGAGTGTCACAGTCGTAATGCCAAGGCGTGAGTGACCTGATGATACCTGGCGCATCCTGAATAGTCAGCCCCGCTACCAATGTTTTGACTAACTAATTTTTGCACCATGGCATGAGCTATTCCCATATAGCTCGACTCGAGAGAAGATAGTATGCCGAAATATAACGCACATCGTAACAAACATGGAAATGGAACTCTACCTCAAGATTTCAATAAAACCTACAACCTTAGTGTCCTTTCAAACATATGAGGCCTTGAAAATCAATAAACACTTCACATTATTACGATAACTGAATCTAAAATGTCTAAAAGTAACATTGAAATCATGCAATTTTTTCGCACGCCATTTGCTAAATCGTCTTCCTCTTAGCCTTTTCCCAATTATCTTGGGGTCAGCTTTCAGTCTAACCAGATGCGGCTGAATACCAGTATTTTACACGGAGTAACTGCCATCAGACCTCCGCAACCCAGTAACTGGGCAATGCCGATATTCTAAGGTAAAACCGTTTGTCAGACTTTCGGGCTTCTGACTACCCGTAACGACTGTCATAGGTATTCGTATGACACCCGGGACCGACGGCTTAACGTGCTCTCCGAGGCACGGAGGGGTCTCGATGTGTAACAAATGGTCACCCATCCACGGACTGACCGCGGCAAGCGCAGCTTAACCTCACAAATCTTACGATCGGCGCGGTTGTTGCTAAATCGTAATTATTACAAATATTACATGTATAACAACAAACTTACATAACATAATCAGCCAATTGCTAATCCAATGCCTACACCTAATCCCTTCCAATTTTGAGAAGAGGCCTGTTGGGTCAGGCCTCTTCTTAAAATGAGAAGGGTTTAGGTCTTAGTCAACAGTTTCCAGTTTGACGACACGTTTGGTGCAGTGGCTGAGCGATTGATTTCTGCGCTACGGGTCGTGGTTTCGATTCCCACACGGAATAAATATTTGTATGGCCTACAGATAGTTATTCCGGGTCTGGGCGTTTATGCGTGTGAAGATTTGTGTCTATAAAAGCACCCACGATACAGGAGAAATCCTAGTGTGGGGAAACGCTTTTTTTTTTTGAAAAAAATATGAAAAGTCCGCCACACTGGCCTGGTGCCGGTTGGCGGACTACACGTGTGTGTATCGTGTATCGTGTACAACGATGGTGTCATCGAGAACGTCCTTTCTTTAAATCCCTCACAGATATGCTTATTTCCTCACGGTGTTTCTCCATCACCGTTAACGCAAATGATAATCAAATTCTGACCCGCATATGTATTCCAAAAGTCAGCAGTGCCAAGATTGAACTCGTACCCTCCTACATAGAAGACAAGCCTTCAACCACTAGGCTGTCGCTGCTTCCGAATATAACAAATTACACATAATATTACAGATATCACTTACCAAAGCTTGTGTTGTATTTACCTTAGGCACACGGAAGGTAGTATGTATAAATGTCACTCTGTCCATATTCGCGTAAAAATACCAGCTTTATTGATTTAAGTTCACGCAGAAAGGTGTGGCCACGAAATAAGCGATAGAAGATTAGGGCGATTTGTGTTATATTTTTACCAGAGTGCCAAGGAAGGGTTATGTTTTTCACGCGTATCTTGTATGTATGTGTGTTTGTTTGTAAATTTCGACACCTCCCACGCATTAGGTCGTATGTCCAAATTTGTGATTTTTCAGGAGAGAGATTCTTAACTTCATCTTTGTCTTGATCAGCCGCAAACGATAGTGTGGGATTAATTTTAGAATATAGCAATGATTGAAGGTTAAAGGGGATAATGAGGCCTTTTGATTGAATTAAAAACTCATATTTTCGTAAAAATAGGCAACAATAAAAACTTACGACCTTATTTTTGTTGTCGCAAAGTCGTATCTATTTGTTACGACCTTATACCATTAAAAAGCACAACGAATACAGCACGAATAAGGTCGTATGTCAGACATAAGACTTTATGCTGCGTACAGATTTTTTAAATACGATAATATCGACCGCGCATAAAATCGCAACTTTCATGTTTCGATGTTTTGCGTCGGACGTATTTCAAATTATTAACTTACGAAAATAGTGATGAAAATCATTATATACTTAAAAACAATTTACTAACACGATTAGGATAAACATGCAAATCATGATAGTAAATTAAAGTAAGAAATAAACTTACCATTTTATCAACGTTCATTAGCCGTTATTTTCACGTTCGAATCATTTTGGTTATTTAAAGCTAATTTTAAATCTTTGATGACCGTACATTACTCATAGTACTAGTATCTAATAAAAACAAAACAGTAAAGTACAAAACACACACAGTTTCTTGTTTTTTTTAGATTTTCAAACTCCAAAGTAATATTTTGTTCTGTTTACATCTTACGACGTCGGTACTGTGCCGTGATTAGCCAGTGCGCGGTCCAATAGTTCAACGTAAATCGTCGCAACTGTTAGCACGACCATATGCGCGGGAATTTAAACATGATAAGGCTATTAGCGGGTAAGAATCTTGGTATTTAATGTAAATATGAAAATATTGTTTTTAAAGATGTGTAGTATTTCTATAATAATGAACTGTAGTACTAAAATCTCATTTTACCAAAAAAACGTGTTACGACTTTTTGCGTGGGAGGTATCGATTTATTTATTTTATGCTAGTCTCGGCTGTGTCATCTCATCCTGACTTTTGGTACTACGTAATATAACTATAACATCATGCATTGTATTCCCCGAGGGGATCGGCAGAGATGTTTTAGTACACCCTCGTTGCGCCAGTTATGTTTAAGGCCCATGTAATAGGAGGTGAGTCTATTGCCACTAATCGGGCACAAATCCAGATTCCAGACTATTACTGAGAAATTCGTAATGGAAAACGCCAATGACACTGCCAGACCTGGGGATCGAACTCAGGACCCCATGCTCAGCAGTCGCGCTTGCAACCACTAGACCAACAAGGCAGTCAGCACTTTTAGTACTAATATAATGCAAATATCACTCCGCGTAAAACCACAATCTTAAGTGGCTATGGTAGACGGAATATTTCGGCGCTCAATGTGAACGTAAATTGCCATACATTTTCATGACTCCTGCAAAAATGAATTTACGGAGACTAACAAAAACACACTGAAATAAACACATTACCCTCCTTTGCGTCGCGCAGTCGGGTAAAATATTGCTCATCGTAATGGTGCGTCCAGACCTGATGAACGCGCCGCGAATACACCGCTCGCGGGCCGCTCGCGAGCTGCGCGCGTGCATTTTATGATCGTACGAAGCTCGCGCGACGTCCGCGCGCAAGATACGCGCCGTACGCGAGCGGCGCAGGTGGTGCGCGCGTGCCGCTCGTGGAACCTGCCACCAACGTCTTCTGTTTTTCCTTTTAGTTTTTTCAGTAATAAAATAGCCCATGCCGCAGCAATTATGCTAACGGCAGTCGTATGGTCCGACATCTTCGGAAGCAAATTCACAACTGAGGCTCATAGTTCAACTATGTGCGCACGAGCGGCGCGCGGGCCGCGCGCGCGTTGCACGCGCGCCCCACTCGAGCCTTGCCGGAGTTGCACTAGAGCGGTGCACCAAACGTACACTGTAACTGCACGCGAGCAGCACGCGCGCAGTTCGCAAGCGGCTCGCGAGCGGCGCATTCGGCAGGTCTGGACGCAGCATAACCCAGAGACCTAATTTATTATCTAAGAAATCACAAAAAAATACTAGAAGATTGATTAAGACGAATTACAATAAAGTTGACTCCATTAAAAGTGGGGAAAAGTTGTTTTAAGAAAAATCGTTTCCTTCATAGCTGTACATTATTACAACACCTACGGATTCCTTACTTGTTTTTACTCCATCAACAATTATTAATCTGTCCAAACAAAGCGATGACGTAACAACCCTACGATGACGTAAACAAGATGGACGATCACGTAATTTATAAATAGACAGTACTGTGACAGCTGACCCTTTATTGTTTCATAATATATGTATGTGTCAAATTATTACATAGGTGAGAAAAAAGAATGTATGGAAAAATTGTTTTTGTATAAGAATTTTGTTGACCTGAGTATTTGACAGATGCAGCAATGTGAATAGATGGCGATAGGACCGACGGCCGTTGATTCAGGTCAAGATTTACTATCATTTTCGATTACTCTTTAACTAACTCTTCTGTGAAATGGCAAATTGACTGAACATTGACATTTATTTACTCAAAAAGAACAAATACAGTTGACTTATATTGAGCATAGTTATTTTAACAATTTCATTTCCTTTACAAGTCTGAGCGAGCATATAACTGGATTTATAGAGAAAAAAATTAACCTATTAACTACATGTATATTACTTATTTTATTTTATTTTACGTCATTGTTCATCCTTACATATTCTTCTAATCGCTTTTTGAAAATGGAAAGACTTTAGCTATTTACAGGATGCCAGGATCACAAATATCATTTCCATCTATTTATTAAATATTTAATAGTGAATTTGTGCCTTTACAATAATGCTCGTAAATAATCATTATTATCTCAACAATCGGGATTTTTTTTGGCTCAAAAGTGTATAGTCAGCCTTATCAATGCCTGTTTTGTCAAAACTTCCTGTATTTGGCAACAAAGCATGATTTTATTGCGACTTGCGAGTGCAGTGTACGGAAACAGCTATCAGCGCTACCAAGTCATCTGTAAAGTGCCAGAAAATGGGACATAATATAAAATATGTGTGTAATGTCACATTATAATCTCTAATCAATCATTATTCATAGAATGGCAACACAGGAGCGAACAGAGCGACGCTCTTCTATTCACAGATAACTTGACCCTAGTTATATGTGCTTTACACGTCAACAGCAAAAAATTTGCAGCAATAAGAGAATATTGTTACTAATTAATGTACAAGTACATAAATTATATAATCACCTTTTCCTTTCCTTCACCAAACGGTGAAGGAAAACATCGTGAGGAAGCCTGTGCCGGTTTCCTC
Organism: Amphipyra berbera; assembly: GCA_910594945.2. Lineage (NCBI taxonomy): Eukaryota > Metazoa > Arthropoda > Insecta > Lepidoptera > Noctuidae > Amphipyra > Amphipyra berbera. Next base: position 12,167,327 of record OU343128.1, on the reverse strand, counting down.
ACGATATTTTCCTTCACCGTTTTTAAGCAAGTAATAATTACACAATACACACATGAATCCGAAAAGTCAGAGGTGCGTGCCTTGGGTTCGAACTCGAGACCTATGACTTTGCAGTCCGACGGTCACACAAGAGTTTATCACTGCTAATAAGCTTACAATAATACAGTCTTCACTTTTATCAAAAAACTGAGGAATTATCAAGTGAATCATGGACATCCAGCTTTACATTGATGATAATCATAATGCGACGAAAAGGCAACAAAAGTCATCAATCAGTGCGTCCTGCTTGCCCTACGATTTGTATAGGTAATGTGCTATACACATACATACATAACCTGACGCCTTTTTCCCGGTAGGCAAAAACTATAGAAAGCCACATGCTACGATCCTTACATACTCCTTTCGCTTCATCCACATTCATACATCTTGTCATACACGCACGCCGGTTGAGAGTATTACGCACCTGTCCTTTGTGAAGAACATCATCAATAACATCGATGTATGTCCTTCTAGGGCGTCCTCTACCGACGTTTCCATTGACATCCGCCTTATAAATTCCTTTTGTTAATCGCCGTTCACTCATTCTCTCAACATGACCAAACCACCTAAGCATACTCCTTTCAATTTTTGTCACTACATCATCTTTTAAACCGCAACTTTGTCTAATCTCATCATTCCTCAATCTATCATTCAATGTTACACCGCACATACTTCGTAATGTGCTATGTATATCTTTTGTTAGAGATCCTAAATAAATAAGATATGGGCACTAATAATGCGTAACTTCTTCTTCTCGCCTACATAACTGCCTCGTTGGTCTAAAGTTGACAAGTGCGACTGCTGATCATGAAATCCTGAGTTCAATCGATTGATGACATTTAATTATGTCAATTGTTTTATATAGTTTAGCTTCCTTTTCAGTTTTGTAAATGTGAGAACTTTGTGGACCTGCATCTATAAATTTGTAAATTACTACAATATTATTCATATTGCTTTTTTTTTAATTTTATTTTTGTTTGTTAGTTTTTGTACTCAAGTCTTTTAGTACTATATTACTCATTGGTCTGTGGTCAGGACCTCATTGTTCTCTCACTATCCTAAATCATTGTACTGTATCCACTGAAATTGTTAAAGGTATTATTTTTAAAAGAGTAACCATGGAGTGTCTTGCCGGCTCTTCTCCATAGGAAACAACTAATTGGAACCGTGCACCTAAATTCGACGTTTCATAAGCACCTGTATTGGTTTATGTGAAATAAAAATTTTTGATTTGATTTTGATTTGATTTGATCCCAAGGTCGGACAGTGTTATTGGGATTTTCCTTGTGGAATCCCTCTATAGCAGTTCGGAGTTTGGATTTGTACCCGGTTGCTGGCGATAGGCTCGCCCCTTATTACATGGGACTTAAACATAACGGCGAAAAGAGGATGTTACTATACACCTTTGCCAACCCTTCGGGGAATACATGCGTGATGTTATGTTATGTGTTCTTCTTCTCTCATGACGTCACAAATTCTACTAGAATACCTCATGCCTTGGTATAAAGATTAGCCAGCCAGCAAGGTAGGCAGTGGCGTGCATTGCATATAGCCAATTAAGCAGTGCCTACCTCATAAGCTTTAATTAACTACTCCATTTTTAACTATTACTATAAATAAAATAAGCGTGTATGGCTATGATTTCTTTTGGTCATAATCGTATTGAAATGGGCTTAAGCGTACAATTGAAAGGCAACATCGCTAGTGTCTGCTTACCTAGTCCGAAAACCAACGCACGCCACTGAAGGTAGGCCACTGGGCTGACTGCCCAGGGTCTTCTTGTTTTCGTGTGGTTAGTGACTAACCTGGTGTCACAGTTTATGCCGCCCACGGGCCTCTGACTTGGCTTCACATGCCGTCGAGTAATATCTCTCAACTGCCCAGAGTGAGCCGAACGTACTCAAACATCATCATCGAAGCCTCTTTTAGCTTAAGGTCACTTTCTCAGACCTCCGAGTATCCATAACGACTGTCATACATATTCGCATTCCTTACGTAGCCTGTAAACATTGCTTACGTCATCATTGCGCCACGACACGCCATTAGTTGTGCGTCTGAATAGTATTACCCTACTGATCGCCGTGTTGAGGCCGAGCGTGTTTTTATATGCAAAACGTATTTATTTTGGTACGCACAAATTGTTTTATTTATGTTTTGAATAGTTCCGTTATAGAGAGAATTAATATTTACGCTTTTACATGTTTTTTTAGAGTTATGACCAGAGATCGGATAATCGGATGAATATTTACCTAAAGTTCGGGTGTTGGCTAAACTTTTGTATCGAAAAAATGCCGCGATTCTGGGGTCGTCAAATTTGGTGTTCTGTAGAATAAAATCATATTTACCTAGAATTCGTTGTATATTTCTTTATTTACATACCTACTTAAAGTTGTACCTGTTTTTTAACTAACACAGACGTGCACCCCTTACTTTCTTACACCCTACATACACACATATTCGCATTAGGGGTTATAAGTTAACTTCAATTAATTATATTCATTCGATTAGTTATGCAACCCCGCGATGTCGAGTTTTTTTTCTAATAAATTCTTTTAAGAAGCCTTTTTCATACTTTCGTAGCGAAAAATTATATTTAGGTAAATATAGATCCGATTATCCGATCTCTAGTTATGACTGAATACACGCATATTAATATTTTGTACTAGCTGTCCGGACAGACTTCGTACTGTCAAAAGTTATTGGCCTGTAGTGGGAAAAAAAAAGTGTTGTTATTACTATTTTCCACGCAATTTTTATGTTTTTTCTCTCAATAAGAACCTTCCTTGTGCCTTAAGGAATATATAAAAAAAATAGCCGAATTGGTCGAGCCGTTCTCAAGTTTTGCGCCTAGCAACACATTTGGCGATTCATTTTTATTTATATAGATAGATTATAAAATAAACTGCCTCGTTGGTCTAGTAGTAGCAAGTACGACTGTTGATCGTGAGGTCCTGGGTTCGATCCCCAGGTCAGGGAAAGTGTTATTAGGCTTTTCCGTGTGGAATTCCTCAGTAGCAGCCTGGAGTTGGATTTGTGCCCGGTTGATGTCAATAGACTCGCCCCCTATTATATGGAACTTAAACATAACGGCAAAATGACGATGTTACTAACACCTCTCTCCAACCCTTTGGGGAATACAGGCGTGATGTTATGCTGTGTTATAATAATACTAAAAAACTGTTCGTTTATTTCTAATTTCGCTGCAGCTTTGCCCGAATCGTACAGTGCTTAATTATAAATGTAATGTTCATTTTTTTTAACTAATATTAAAAGCTCTTTAGATTATGTTTCGTTATTTTTGCATTGCGTAGATAGAGCTTTGTTTTACCAACGTTGCGACATTTTGTTTTTTTTCTAAATATCGCAATATTATGCTGAGATAGGAGCCCTTTTTGGCCTCGTGCAGGTAGTCTAAATTCTTATTGTTTCTTTTTTTAATATTGTTTTTGTTTCTGTAACTGCCTGTGTGAGTCCAGAATAAATAATTTTCTTTCTTTCTTTCTTTCTTTTATGACATACTACCTGTGTCCTCACGGCTCCGCCCGCGTAAAAAGTTTTATTCCAGTAATAAATATAGCCTATGTTACTGAGTGATAATGTAGCTTTCTAATGGCAAAAGAATTTTTGCAATCGGTCCAGTAGTTTTTAAGTTTATTCGTTACATACAAAAATACAAACCTTTCCTCTTTATAATATTAGTATAGATTGATTTATCTTGGAAGCTGACTATACCATAACATAACTAGCTTATTTCTGTCCCACTGCTGGGCACGGGCCTCTTCTCAGAATGAGAAGGGTTTAGACCTTAGTACACCACGCTGGCCTGGTGCGGGTTGGCAGACTACACACACCATCGAGAACTTTATGGAGCCCTCTCAGGTGTGCAGGTTTCCTCACGATGTTTTTCCTTCACCGTTAACGCAAGTGATAATCAAATTCTGATCCGCACATGAATTCGAAAAGTCAGAGGTACGGGCCGGGATCGAACTCAGACCCTCCTGCATGGCAGCGTCCAACCGCTAGGGTATCACTGCTATAAATGAATGCTATGAAGCTGACTGTGTAAATTATAATTTGCAATATTGCCGGAAAACAGTTGAAAATAATAAGCTTGTAAGATGAGTTTATAATAACTATATCATCTCAGCCTATTTCCATCCACTGCTCGACAAAGGCCTCCCGTATTTTCTATTTCGAACCGATTTGACCCGTGTCCATACAGCGGCTCCCTGCGACCTTTATTAAATTGTCTGTCCATCTAGTTGGGGGCCGTCTACGCTGCGGTTCCAGATTCATGGTCTCCATTCCAATTCCATTTTTTATGTCCATTGTAATTTTATTTTTATTTATTTATTTTATTTATTTATTATGAAAATACACAAAAAATACATACAGACGAACATAGAACCTCCTCCTTTTTGGAAGTCGGTTAAAAAGAAAACATCAAGAAAAATACAGAAAACAATTTTGGAGGTAGCGATGGGCCCCAAACTAGGCACAGCCTGTATCTTGGCTGTATCATTCGAAGACCTTTCTTAGATAGCTATACCGTATTTTTGACAAATCAATGAAATAGAAGAGGACCATAATGACCTCTTTAAAACATACTGCTTTCCCTTAGTAAGTACCTATTGAATAACCTTACAAAATTGCCTCTAGCTAGAAACGCCAAATTATTTAACACGTAATTTGCAGGCGTTCCAAAACTATCAATCAATCTTGTTGGAACATGTTCTACGCCCATAGAGGTCAGGTAAGGTCAAACAAAACAATGACCAGTTAGCTTCGTATTGATTTCTCTATTAAGAAAGACGTCTTTCGTCTAAAACTAATATAACATAGCATCACGCCTGTATTCCCCGAAGGGTTGGGCAGAGGTGTATAGTAACACCCTCATTTCGCCGTTATGTTTAAATCCCATGTAGTGGGGGGCGAGCCTCTTGCCAACAACCAAGCACAAATAATGGTCCGGGCTGCTACTGAGGAATTCCACACGGAAAACCCAATAACACTTTGCCCGACCTGAGGATCGAACCCAGGACCTCACGATCAGCAGTCACGCTTGTCACCACGAGACCAATGAGGCAGTAAACAGCGCACCTACCACGTTTTCTCTGCATCACCCTAAGGTTGACTGGTAGAAAATGCCTAAGGCATTAAGTCCGCCTCTGTACAAACTTTGTGCGAAAGTATAAATAAATAAACACACTATTACCTAACAATAATAGGTACCTACCTCAACATAAAAAATATCCACCATGTTGTTTTTAACGGAAAAAACATTCCATTTAGATGCAAATTAAAATAAATTAAATTAAAATCAGTCGAAAGTTTTGCACAAACCGGTTTCTTAACGATCATGATAAATTGACGTTTCCGAACGAATAGGACTGATTTCATTGCGAATTCGGAAGGTATGTAGTTCAGTCATATTAATTTATTGCTTAAAAATTATTAAGATGTTTATCTTTACTAATATTATAAAGAGGAAAGATTTGTATTTTTGTATGTAACGAATAAACTTAAAAACTACTGGACCGATTTCAAAAAATCTTTTGCCGTGAGAAAGCTACATTATCAGTGAGTAAACATAGGCTACGGGCGGAGTCGTGAGGACACAGCTAGTCTGGGTAATAAAAAAACACGTAGGCTGATCAAGAATACTAATTCCCCTCCGTCGACCGGCAAGCGAGATGTAACAGCCCGTTCACACGTCGGTACTGGATGTGTTGTTCACATCTGTACCGACGGATCAGTTAAACAAATGGCAGCTGCGTCGCATCTGGCAGGCAGGATACGATAAAAATAACGGATCGTGTGTGAACGCACCCATACTTCTCCATACATCTTCATGTACGGATCCGTTTTTTATACTGTTCCATCATCCAGTTATTGATGACAAAACGGAACATGTAAAAATGTCGGACCAGTATTTTTTACTGGATTCGGGATACTGTCGTGTATGTGAACTCGCTCATACAACTAGGCGCCATCACCAAAATAATAACGGATCCAATAAAACTGGTCTTGTTAACAGTTTCTGTGTGAACTAGCGGTAAGACGCGACTAACCTTTTATTTTTATTTTTTTTATCGTGGGAAAATCCTCATGGATGTCCCTCGCCAGGGTTAGGCGAAGGGGTCTGCCGGACTCTTACTGACTAAAAACCAACGGTGTTCCTCCTTTTGACCGTCGGCCGGAATCTAAGCATGCCCCGCAACCCCGGCAGGTCTTGGTCCACCAATTGCTGGTGGACGTCTTCACTGTGGGGCCCCACCCCACGACCTCCTGAGAGCACGAGCTGAGCGCGGGGAGCAACCCAGGCACCTGAAACCATTGTTACATTGTAACATTATTTCGCTGACCTCTTGGCCTCCTAAAATGCTAATAGCACTTAAAAGAGCTATAACTACCGTTCATAATAGTCGTTACAGCACATCACATAATGTAATACTACTTACTGCAACATAGTGGAGTCTGTGCGTTATGTCTTTCATTCTCAATGTTGCAACTCATGTTGCATGGGAAATTATGTTTAATATACCATATCTTTATTGGTGTGAGGCAATTTCATGTAACGACGGAGAGGTTCACTGGTCATGATGGTCACAGCTGTATCTCAAAGCGTTTTTTTTATCGTGGGGAAGTCCACATCGATTCCCTCCACCCTGGAGAAGGCGGAGGGTTATGTCGGACTCTTACTGACTAAAACCCCCACGGTGTTCCTTGCCTTGTTGGTCTAGTGATCGCAAGTGCCACTGCTGAGCATGGGATCCTGGGTTAAATCCCCAGGTCGGGCAGTGTTATTGGGTTTTTCCATTAGGAATTTCTCTTTAGCAACCCGGAGTCTGGATTTGTGCCCGGTTAATGGATAAGCTCGCCCCTATTACATGGGACTTAAACATAACTGGCGAAACGAGGGTGTACCTACTAAATACACCTCTGCCGAACCCTTCAGGGAATACAAGGCGTGATGTTGTTGTTCAGGATTACTCCTTCCTCCTTCCTCCTAGCCTTTTCCAAACTATGTTGACCAGCTTTCAGTCTAACCAGATGCGGCTGGATACCAGTATTTTACAGGGAGCGACTGCCATCAGACCTCCGCAACCCAGTTACTAGGCAATGCCGATATCCTAAGGTTAGACCGGTTGACAGACTTTCAGGCTTTTGACTACCCTTTCTACTACTACTTTCCTTCAGTTTCAGGATGAGTGTATACTAAAAAGAACCTTGTATACGTACATCCAATGTACCCTGGATAGGCAGCCTCACTACCAACCTGATTGGGAAATCTTTTTAACACAGCATGAGTTATTTTCGTCTACCTCGTACCGACATGAAGAAGATAGCTTTATTAGTAACACGTAACTTCACAGATCATAAATCTTATAAAATGAGTATGACAACACACCTTTAATTAGATTTTATCTTATTATCTTGACGCATGTAATCTTATTTTTAGCCCGAGGTTCACCTTTCGCTACCTCGGATTTGGATTCACAAGTTGTTATTCACTTCCTATTATTATTTTTATTCTTTGGATTCTTTACGTTTACCCTGGTCGCACCTAATGATAAGTGCAGATATGGTCTACGATGGAGCACACGAATCCAATCAACAGAAATATAGAGGCATTCCCCTATACCCCTCTGGCTCTCACATACACACGACTAGGGATTGCAATCCCGCAAAACGGGATCACGCAATCCCGCGGGATCCAGCTGCTTTTATTAATCTGCTGGATCCCGCACCTTCCAAGAGTGGATCCGCGGATCCAGCAAATTAAAAATTTGGCGCTAAAACTTTCGCGTAAATCGCGAATAGCACGAGCGCGACGACAACAAGCAAAAGGACTTTGATAAAATTTTGAAGAAAGAAATGACGTTCTTTGAGTCCGATGGTATCAGAGGAGAGTACCTGACGCTCGCCTATGAATATATCCTGACGGTTCAGCCTACTAGAGTAGAAGCCGAGAGAGCGTTTTCAGCATCAGGATATATTTGCAGTTCACTCAGAAGCAGGCTCGGAGATGTTACAATAAATGCCATTTGCTTCTTAAGAGCGTATTTTCATAAGTTATCATCATAGGTTGATATCATAGCAATAGCATCTAAGAGAAAGTTGTGATTTTAAAAATATAAAACTGTTGTTAGGAGTAAGGGTAAAATTAAACAAAACTATTAAACTGTGCCAAACATTTAAAGATGAATCTAAGAAAACAGATTATTAATTACTTATACTTAATTAATAGAAAATAAATAATTTCTGTTGCTTAATGTAGTAAATGTTTAATAAAAGTTGATTTTTACACAGAAATCTGTAGTTTCAATTTGATTTTATAACATAATTTCAAAGATGCGGGATCCCGCGTGATCCCGCGCGGGATTGAGTAATCCCGCATATCAATCCCGCGGGATTGAATGAGCTGTGGGATTGCAATCCCTACACACGACGGAACACAGTAAACTGCTTGGCGCCGCCGGTCTATTAGTTTAGTTTATTTTACCTGGGCTGTATCCGCACTTAGCCTCTTGATTGGGCCATTGTGCGTGTTTAGTCTTACCTTCCTACTCCAACCAACCCAGGTCGTCCCAGAAGGTTAGCAGCCTCCTCAGGTTGCTGCATGCCTCCGGGAGCGATGCTGGTGATTGGAGAGTCCGTGCCCGTGGTTCGGCCACGCTCCTGCATTCCATAAGCACGTGCTGCGGCGTTTCTTCTGTCTCCATGCATCCTCTGCACAGGGGACTGTCTGTTACACCTATAGTAAATAGGTGCTTGTTTAGGGGACAGTGTCCTGTTAAGATTCCAATAATCTTCTGGATGTCACCCCTTTTAAATCTGATGAGGTTGCGGGACAATTTTTTTGATGCCACCGGAATTGCATTTTTAGTTTGCCTGCAGCCCTCGCTGTTTGTCCATTCTGATAAATGGGTTCGCCGGTCTATAGTGAGAGTGGTAGCTAGCCAGGCGGACCGTACAGATCCTGCGACCAAGCGATATTCTAGATTGAAATCTCTTAACCTAATTCTGTACTACTTGAAGCTCCAAATCGGTTTCTTTTTATTGTCAGCAGTAACTGCAGGCATTATTTCGTAACTCAACAAATAGGGTCCGACTAAAGGTCAAATATAACGGTCTCGTGATGACCGCAGCGCAACGCGGCAACGTGTGATGTCATTTTATAGAGAGCAGTTATGGTACATAAGTTTTATGGTTCCGCATAATGGGGCCAAGTACTTAGAGACTACTTAGATTGATGTGCGCCTCAATTAGGTACATAGGACGTTTGGAAATATCGTAATAATTGTACTGTGAATCGTTAGACTTTATTTAGCCGTTTAGGACATTTTATCACTCTTCTTCTTCTTTTCGTGTGGTTAGTGACTAACCTGGTGTCTAATTTTATGCCGTCCATGGACCTCTGACTTGGCTTCACATGCCTTCGAGAAATATCTCTCAGACATACCGGTTTCCTCATAGTGTTTTCCTTCACCGTTTTTAAGCAAGTGATAATTATACAATACGCATATGAACCCGAAAAGTCAGAGGTGCGTGCCTTGTGTTTGAACTCGTGACCTATGACTTAGCAGTCCGACGGTCACGTAGGTTATCACTGCTGTTTGTTTTATCACTGTCCAAGCCAGTCATGCAGGTTCGCTTTGTTTTGGAGTTTTGTTACTCCTCCACTGGCATCGGGAACAGGGTTCAAGTTACCGGTGGTCAGGGCTCCAGAGAGAGGAACTTCCTAACAGTACGCGATGTGTCCAGGAGTACCTACCGCCTTCTATATTAAGCTCCTGATCCAGCCACCTAACGAGAGCCTCTTCAGACGTTGGTCGAGGCTCTTGGCTATACGACCATTGGTCGTTACGACTATCGGCACAATAACTTCTGTATTAATCTATACATATAAAAATGAATCCCTGTTCCCCTTGGTCACGCCATAACTTGAGAACGACTTTACCGATTGAGGTCATATTTACACAATATACTGGGTGTAAAAATAGCCTTAACGAAGCCGAAGTCTACGCATACTGTACATAAAACTAAGTAACATACAGCAAAAATAATTGCTGGGAAACGACTTTTATTTTTTGGTATTAAAAAACAGCTTTTAATTGTAACGCGCAATGTAAGCGCGCGCGCAGCAGACTGTGCCTACATTTCGAAAATGTTGATAATGTTTGTATAGAAGAATGTTTAGTAATAACATTTAAACTTAGTTTTCGTGAAAACGTTCAAAAATATGGTGACTTTGACCTTCAATATCTCCGTAACCAATCGGTTCCCAGGTATGGCCCAATACCAAAAAATCTTCGTAATGATGGGGAGAATACGTGGCTCTCGACTGCGTTAAGGGTATTTTTACACCCGATATTTGTTTTGTCGAGACGATGCTTCATAGCTATGGTGGGATCCGATAGGTGTCGCTGTAGTCAAATTATTTACGCAGGCACAGCCGCGGGAGAACAGCTAGTCTATACTAATATTATAAAGAGGAAAGATTTGTATTTTTATATTTTTGTATGTAACGAATAAACTAAAAACTACAGGACTGATTTCAAAAAATCTTCTGCCGTTAGTAAGCTACATTGTCACTGAGTAACATAGGCTATATTTATTACTGAAATAAAACTTCGTACGCGGGCGGAGCCGTGAGGACACAGCTAGTATTAAATATTTTCAAGGAACCCAAATCTAAGCATCACACGCACTTATTACGCGTAGAAATAATAAGAGTTGTTCAGAACGACCTCCTCGGTGTTATTATTATTATTTGTTTGTACATATAAGCACATGCCACAATTACCTACCTACTCATTAGCGCACGCTTGAGCTACTTACAACATACGACACGATAGCGATACGATTTAGAAATTACATAGGTAGGTCACATTTTTCGTGGGAACATTGGTAAATGTGTGAATGTCAAATTAACCACGAAATAGGTGCTTAACTACTAGAAACAACATAACATCACGCCAGTTTTCCCCGAAGGAATAGGCAGAGGTAGGTACACCTCCTTAGATAGATAGATAGATACTATGTATAACATTTAATTGTACTCCTGTTTTTATCCCGAAATAAAACTAAAATAAAATACTATGAGAACTCTGCTTCATTATTGTTAAAGACACAAGAATCTTAATTTTAACCAACAGTAAGGTAAGTCATAGGTATCTGCCATTAAAGGTAATAGTTGTTTCTAGTAACTGTCTCGTTGGTCTAGTGGTGGCAATCGCGACTGCTGATCGTGAAGTCCTGGGTTCGATCCCCGGGTCGGGCAAAGTGTTATCGGGTTTTTCCGTGTGGAATTCCTCAGTACCAGCCCGGAGTTTTGATTTGTGCCCGGTTAGTGGCAATAGGCTCGCCCCCTATACACCTCTGCCCAACCCTTCGGGGAATACAGACGTGACGTTATGTAAGATTGAGCGTGTAGTCGGACCTCTACCTGCTTACCAACTCCGCATCTATAACAGCCTTGCTCGCGTGCGATCTCGGTCTGGGTCAGCCTTGTGCGTTACTGATGGCCTAGTCGTGACCTCCGCCTGACCTACCTACCACATTACAGTTAAGGACAGGAAATAATCAGATTCCAGCGAAGAAGTTGTTGGTATGTGTCTTTGTGAGACAATATTTTGGAACAATTTTTCAGTGTCAATGTTGACACTGAACGGAGTGAGCTCCATGGAAGGCAAGCGCTCCACCTAGCCTAGAGATTTTTCATTTGATGACACGTTTGGTGCAGTGGCTGAGCGATCGGCTTCTGCGCTACGGGTCGTGGGTTCGATGCCGCACGGAACAAATATTTGTATGGCATACAGATAGTTGTTCCGGGTCGGGATGTTTGTGCATGTGAAGATTTGTGGTTGTAAACGCACCCACGATACAGGAGAAATCCTAGTGTAGGGCACAGTTTAAAAAAAAAAGAAAAAAAAATTAAGCCTTTACGGTACGATTGGCAGATGTGAAACATCGATACTCAATTTGTAAAAAAAAACTGTAGCCGAATCAAACTGAAGAGAGCCGACGCGTTACGAAGGTCTGCCGTCGTGTGTCTGCCATCGCGAGCGTCGCCACGCAACAGCCGCTCTCACATATCGCCGCATTAGATGTTTCACATTCAATAATATAATATCTTTACTTATTTAATGTTAATAACATATTTAAAAAATATTGATTGTTAATTTGTTTCCTAATTTTATATTTAATTTTAAAAAAAAAACTTTTTTGCTGTGCTCTACAGGGTCCGTAATTGTACCTTAGCTTTAAGCCATTGTAACACCTTTAAAAATTATGGAATGCAAATAAAGATATGAACATGAACACATATTCAATAATGTAAGACATTTTAAAAGAGTATCGGTGGAGTTTCTTGCCCATTCGTCTCCATACGAAACTACCTTTTAGAAGGGGCGACTAGAATTAATTAAATGTTTCTTTTATGTAAATTTTGACGCTCCAAATTGCATTTTATGTGCCTAATTGAAATAAATATTTTGGCTTTGAAAATAATATTCAGTGACAAATTCTCATCATCACCATCGGCCCATATCGACCCGGTTCTGGATATAGGACTGTTTACCTTTATGCAAATCCAATTGAAAAATGAATACCGTTTCTTCCAACAGCACACTCCAGCCGTGTTATTTGAGTGTTACGTTTTGATGTGTCATGGTGAATTTAATAAGAGCCCAGAACGGATATTATTATCAAACAAAAAAACACACATACATGAGCTGTAAAACCATTAATTTATAACTTTTACTTTCTCATTGCAAACCTTATCATTACATTGTAAAAAATTATGTCATAGCTTATTGTAATATTACAAATCGTCGCTTAAGTTCTAACACCGCGTAACTCAAAATAGTTAACTTTTCAGGAGAGTAAAGAATATATTTTTTTGCTTATCATATACCTAGTTGTTTTTAATCTACAATATTCTATTTTATTTTGGTGTTTTCGACGGAGCACTTTCGCGACACGATCCAGTATGGAACTCACCTGACTTACATGCTGTTTTAGTTGTTTACATAGCTTGATGGAAATAAAAACTTTTTTACAAAAAATTTAAACCGAAAATGAAAAAAATAAAACTTAAAAAAAATAAATTAAACCGACTTCAAAAAAGAATAAAATAATTACCATATTAAATTAACAGTTTCAGAAGTCGGTGCCTTCAATTTGGTTCAGCGTGGATCAGCACCGACTTCTGAAACTGTTAATTTTATATGGTAATTATTTTATTCTTTTTTGAAGTCGGTTTAATTTATTTTTTTTAAGTTTTATTTTTTTTCATTTTAGTGGCCTTAATTAAAACTTGGTTGGACCTACTAAAGACGGTGCTCGTAACATAATCACATCATCACAATATGCGTACTGTTCGTCATTGAGGAGTTCCATTGTCTATCTCCGAAGTTCTTCATCAGATCTTCACCAAATTTAAATGGGACCAACTTCGAAGTATACCCTATCCATTAAAAAAAGAATCATTAAAATCGGTTCACAATTGGCGAAAATATCGATGAACATACACAAAAAAGAAAAACGTACATACAGACGAACATAGTAACCTCCTCCTTCTTGGAAGTCGGTTAAAAATATAACATACGCGATGGATTTTGTTTTTGAAATAATACGTTGCTATTGGATCTAACCATTGATTGTGATTGGTCAAACGATGCGTTTTTCGATTCCCTATCGAATGATGTGCGTAACTCAAAACTACTATTTTTCGAGTTACGTGGTGTTAGAACTTAAGCGACGAAGTGTTACAGCTAGTTCACACAGAAACTGTTTACAGGACCCGTTTTAGCGGATCCGTTTTTATTTTGGTGATGGCGCCTAGTTGTATGAGCGAGTTCACATACACGACAGTATTCCGGATCCAGTAAATAATACTGAACCGACATTTTTACATGTTCCGTTTTATCATCAAAAATTTAAAATTTAAAAAACCCCCGACGCAATAAAACGAACTTTTAAAAAGTCAAAAATAATAGTATCGTTGAGCCATCAAATTCGATTGAGTAACACCTATATATTTTAATTACAGAAATTGATGGATGGCACGATAAGGTTTGCTCGTTGAAATGGCGATATAATATCGCGTCGGGGTACCGCTAAAGTAAGTCAGACCCTTCATTTAATTGACCATCTATTAATTTACTAGCTAGCTAATTTACTTAGCGGTACCCCGACGTGATATTATATCGCCATTTCAACGAGCAAACCTTATCGTGCCATCCATCAATTTCTGTAATTAAAATATATAGGTGTTACTCAATCGAATTTGATGGCTCAACGATACTATTATTTTTGACTTTTTAAAAGTTCGTTTTTTTTTGCGTCGGTGGTTTTTTTAAATTTTTAATTTAATTTTTATTTTAATCCTTTTAAACTTAGTATTAAGTTAAAAAATTTAAACTTACTTTTGGCAAAAAAGCACGTAAATTGTTAAGTAAATATATATTTCATAAATTAAGATTTCAGTGTGAACTCGCATTCTTTGTTTAACGTGTACAATTATTCATATGTTTATTGTTAACTTCTATGTATACATAACATAGTAATTGACTAATTATTTTGGGTTTCTTCTTACACCATTGCATTGTATGTTGAATCAAATACTGATCTAAACGAATCCATACACGACATATATCTGCTATTATTTTTTCAAGAGTGTACTTGTGTGCTGAATGTCCTGGCTGCAGCATCAGCTTATCATGTCGCTGTCGCCACCATTGAATTGCATGCAGAATCAATTACTGATCAAAACGAATCCAAACACGACATATATCTGCTATTATTTTTTCAAGAGTGTACTAGTGTGCTGGATATCCTGGCTGCAGCATCAGCTCATCATGTCGCCACCATTGAATTGCATGTAGAATCAAATACTGATCAAAACGAATCCAAACACGACATATCTGCTATTATTTTTTCAAGAGTGTACTAGTGCACTGGTTATCCTGGCTGCAGCATCAGACCAAGAATTTCATAATTTTGCATAGTTATATAGCATACATGAGTGTTTCAAATTTTATTTCACACGTATGTTTGAAAGTAAAGTAATACACATTATGCGTCTAAGAACCCTACCGCAGCTAACAAAACAGCTGATAACCTTGAAATGGCTGAACCGATTTTAATAAAACATATCTAAGATCACTCGCTAAAAAAACAGCTTTCAAATAAAAAAAACCCCACTCAAATCGGTTCACCCGTTTAAGAGCTACGGTGCCACAGACAGACACACACACAGACAGACAGACAGACAGACACACATAGCGGTCAAACTTATAACACCCCTCTTTTTGCGTCGGGGGTTAAAAACTGGATGACGGAACAGTATAAAAAACGGATCCGTACATAAAGATGTGTGGAGAAGTATGGGTGCGTTCACACACGATCCGTTATTTTTATCGTATCCTGTCTGCCAGATACGACGCAGCTTCCATTTGTTTAACTGATCCGTCGGCACAGGTGTGAACAACACATCCAGTACCGACGGATCCGCTATGTGAACGGGCAGTTACTTACTTACATCTGATATTGTAACTTAATAGGTTTTAAGAGGGGCTCGTAGCTAATTACCAACCGCGTGGATCACATGATTTGTGAGGTTAAGCTGTGTGTGCCGCGGTCAGTCTGTGGATGGCTGACCGTGCGTTACAAACCGAGACTCCTCCGTGCCTCAGAGAGCACGTTAAATAGTCGGTCCCAGGTGTCATACGAATACCTATGGCAGTCGTTACGGGAAGTCAGAAGCCCGAAAGTCTGACAACCGGTCTAACCTTAGAATATCGGCATTTTCCCAGTAACTGAGTTGCGGTGGTCTGAAGGCAGTCGCTCCGTGTAAAATACTGGTATTCAGCCGCATTTGGTTAGACTGGAAGCTGACCCCAATATAGTTGGGAAAAGGCTACGCAGAAAATAGGTTTTAAGATAAGTTGCACTTAAGTACTATCACCCAACACTGATCTGATAAGTATGTGTACATATTTACTTACGGAATCATTCTCAAACACTTGACTTTTTGCGCTAAAGTATTTCAAAGTCAACATTGACTCCAAATAAACTTGAAAGCAGAAAAGGAGACGACTTTTTATGTATTTTTATTTAAATGGAGGACACTTGTGCGGGAGCGGTTACTGTGCCGTCGCCTATAAAGACCCACAACACCAAGAAGATCACTGATGTGTCGCAGATCGTAGGGACAAAGTTGGAAAAACAGGATACCTTCCACATGAACAAACACGTAGACCCATACCTACAAATACTTGATCCGGCGGGAACCGAATCTGCGCCACGTTGCGCTGCAGCCAAGCATCAATAGTGTCGTCAAATCCTACCTTATTTCATGAAAATTACGAAAAGTCAAAAGCGATTATAAATAATATTTTATTTTTACGAACACTGCAACCTTCGATTTGAACCTACGACCTAGCCTACCACCACTATCGATTCAACTGTAGAATCACTCACATGTTCACTCTTACATTAAAAAAAACAACTTTAAATCCAAACCGCAGCAACATGACAATCGCTCACATAACATTCAGGTTCCGGTCATTATGTTCACTTGCCGTTTGAAAGTACTGCACAACTTAGAAAGGATATTAAAATTATTAACTTATGTAATAGTAAGTAGATACAATGTATGTAGTGTGAGGTACAGAATTTGCTCAAACAGTCATCTGAGGTTTGTGCTATATGGTATTCAGTCGGTTTCCTCATCTCTCATTGAATCTTTTGTTTTTTTTTAACCGACGAAAAAAAGCGGACGAGGTTCTCAATTCGACACGTATATTTTTTTTTTATGTTAGACCACGTATAACTTTGATTATGTTACGAGCAGCGTCTTTAGAAGGTCCAATCTTGTTTTAAATAGGCCACTAAAATGAAAAAAATATAAAACATTTGAACAAAATTCAATTTAGTTCAGCGTGGATCAACACCGACTTCTGAAACTGTAAATTTTATAATATGATAATTATTTAATTCTTTTTTTCGTTTTGTTGAAGTCGGTTTTAATTTTGTTAAAATGTTTTTTATTTTTTATCTACTAGTACTTGCTTCCACCCGCGACCTGGTACGCGGGAATATTAATAAATAAGAGGTATTATAAAAGGTATAAGAGGTATTTATGTCACGCATGTATTCCCCGAAGGGTTGGGCAGAAGTGTATAGTAACATCCTGATTTCGCCATAAATCCCATGTAATAGAGGGCGAGCCTATTGCCATTAACCCACAAATCCAGACTCCGGGCTGCTACTGACGAATGCCACACGGAAAATCCCAATAACACACTGCCCGACTTGGGGATCGAACCCAGGACCTCACGATCAGCAGTCGCGCTTGCCACCACTAGGCCAACGTGGCAGTTGAGGCAACGACTTCAATACTTAACAGGGGTAGGTATATTAACAGAGCCTCCACTAGTGACGATACTGAAGTACATCCGGCGCCGGCACATCCTGGGCAGTCAGCACCGCTACCAACCTTGCTGACTGAGTAATCTTTTCACCATAGCATGAGCTATTCTCATATAGCTCGTGCTGTGGGAGAAGAAGATGAAGAAGAATACTTAGCACATAGTATACCTAACAAAAACAAAAGTTCAAAAAAATGAAGCCATTGTGGTACAGCTAGCAGGTGAGAAATGAAGCCATTGTGGTACAGCTAGCAGGTGAGAAATGAAGCCATTGTGGTACAGCTAGCAGGTGAGAAACGAACACTCATATTGTAAAAAAAAACTGGCCGAATCAAATCAAAGGGAGACGACGAGTTAAGAGGAAATAGGTACAGTCGGCATTTAGTCCATATAAACGTATTCCTCAGTTTCCTCCTTGGATAATGTCACTAGAGGTAATATTTTTTACCATATGATATATATCTACCACCACTAAGTTTTGTTTTTGTCAATAAATTCATTATTAAAAGAACTAGAAACGTTTAAACTTAACAAAAATCGACCGGTTTTACCACCGTTTTCAAACATCTGGCAAACAAATTCGACGAATATAAAAAATAAAAGAAAAACACATTACCAAAGTCTTTCTTAAATTATTACAGAAAAAAAATATTAAAATCGGTCCAGATTTGAAGAAGGAAACAGGGAAATACGAAAGTACGATTTATCTAATATTGCACAGGAGAAATCAGTCCGAGATGCAGGTGTCTCTTTCGCGCTCAATTGGGAAGGTTTGCGGGAGGGTCGGGACGGAAATAGATCGCAAAAACCTATTCAAATTATTATTATTTTGCAGCCCGCGTTTCCTCTTAAGGTCTGCCGTCATGTGTCTGCCATCGCGAGCGTCGCCACGCAACAGCCGCTCTCACACCTGTACCGCCGCATTAGATGTTTCACATCAAAAAGTGGATTAAATGCAACCATTATCTATCAATAAACTCGGTCAGAGTGCACAGTGCCACCACACTGTTGCAACACCCAGAAAAAATCTTCACACTTCACACAATCACATCTGCTCACTGTGCGGTAAATTGATTACCGCGGCCACCGTTTATCGTGGCCACGGGTTACCGTATAATGTTTATGTCACGCGGCACGTGGTTGATGCAATGTTTATTACCGTAAGCTGTTTACTTGTAAGCGATAATCTATGCGAAATGTCTGTGTTTGTTGTGCGATGTCACAAAATCGATAGGTCAATTCTGATTGAGGTTAGGAATGAGTTATGTGGGGTAAAAGGTTTTATTTAACAGCAGTGATAGCCTACTGGTGTGCCAAATCATAGGTCTCGAGTTCAAACCCAAGGCACGCACCCCTGACTTTTCGGATTCATGTGCGTACTGTATAATTATCGGTTGCTTAAAAACAGTGAAGGAAAACATCGTGAGGAAACCGGCATGCCTGAGAGATATTTCTCGACGGCATGTGAAGCCAAGTCAGAGGCCCATGGGCGGCATAAACTCTGACACCAGATTAGTCACTAACCACACGAAAAGAAGAAGAAGGAAGCTAAAGTTACGTCAGTAACAGTCGATTTGGAGTTTATGAAAAAAAAGTATCTTTTATGTATATTTCACCCATCTAAGCGTATATGAGGGGTGGCCGAATTTAAGGGCTGTCTATTGTAATTTAATACTGACTTTCACTCCAGTTTAAATAAAAGGGTTTTGATTCGATTTGGCTTTTTTAATTTTTTGTTCTTAACTTGGTCGCGTTTGGCCCCAGTCTCACCTGATGGTCAGCGCAGACACGGTCTAATACGGAGCTCGGGCCCTCACATACACACGACGGAACACAGTTAACTGCTTGGCGCCGGACTTTAATGTGAGGGTGGAACCTAGCCAGGCAGACTATATAGATCCTACCACCAAGCGTGCTGGGTTTTGTTGAATCTTACAACACGCGTCTATTCCCAGCGTGCGGTGAGGAAGTTTTATATTATAACCCGTCCCCACACACTGCTTCACACTAACATAAAGAAAAAAGTTTGTTAATTTGTAAGTTAGTTGTTTATTTATAGCCATAAAACATGGTTTAGTTTTTGTAACCCACATACCTATAATTCCACTCTATTTTATATCAGCAATTTAGAATCAATAATTTTATATTAATTTAATCCACTTCCTCCATTATCAATTCTTATATCACCTGAGGAACATCAAGCAACTAATATTATTATGTTTTATCCATTCCAAAATTACCATATAAACGAGTGATGCTGTTTAGATATAAATTGCAACAACAGTAGTGCTCGTGACTGTCTGTGAATTAACCTAAAAATAAATGTCGAAACAATGTAAAAAATAACATGAGAATTATACAGAAAATCGATTAAATACAATAATTTTACTAAAAAAATTACCACTGTGCAGACACGCATATTATAATTTTATTATTGGCACGCGTGTTTCCCACGCTTTTTTTCAAGCTAGGGCTAGTTTTTTATAAGTCTGTGGAGGGACAGATTAAAAATACGATTCCCCTCAGTCGCTGGGGAAGCGAGTCGTAAGAGGCGACGAACTTGGCACCATAATTGTGCCCGAAAAATGGCAATAGGACCGTCAACTATGTATTTATAACATTGTAATAAGAAATTGTTACTATTTTAAGTGATCAGAACCCTAATAATTAAGTAATGTTTACTTTTATTCGGATTATTTTTATATTGTTATTTCTAACAACTAGTAGATCTGTTTAGTAATATGTGGATAACGTTGTGAGTTGTGTATTTGTTACCTCTATTATTAAGTTCTAACCTGTGTTTACGTATTATTACACTGCTGTTTGTTGTCCCTAAATAAATAAATAAATAACATGGGACTAAAATTTTGTCACTAAATACAAGAGGCGAAACGTGAAACTCCTGTCATAAGGGAACATCTTTGCTTACCCCTCCGGGAATTATAGACGTGCGTATATATAGGTATATGTATGTAGTTTCTTTATCGTCTTGGCGTTTTGATGACCTTGGTAAGGTCCATTTGTAGAGACTGGTCGTTGGCTCATTATAGTGCGAAGTCCAAAACTTTCTTTCATAATAAGGAGGAATTCTTTTTTATATGAAATAACTACTGTCTGACCTTTGCAAGCCATAGCTGATATAGCATAATGAATACCTTCATTAGTTTTTTTGCCACATGATTCAAGAGGAGTTGCGGGGCTTTTTTATTAAGGAGCTGCCTTTACTTTCAAAAAGTAACCAATTAATACAATAAAGTGAAAAGTTTAATTTAAAATAATAATTAATAAAATAAAAGTCAGCATCCCGAATAAACTTTTATCCCACACTTTGTCTCCGCAGGCAAATTTTGTACCACTGTGCCAATAAATAATCTAGTTGAGCAAAACCATCAATTTGTAAATGATATCGTGCGCTCTAACATGTCTATTACAATTTAATATAACGCCATTACTGGACAATTTTATAAGCTGAGCTTGAAGCTCATGTCAGTAAAAACAGTGTTCTAATTATTTGGACAAGGCTTTGGAATGTGAATGTTTTTTGTTTCCATGGACTATTTTCATGACACAATTAGTTAAATGAACGAGTATTTTTTTAATTTATTTTTTTAACATCGCCCCACACTAGGATCTCTCCTGTATCGTGGGTACGTTTACAAACACAAATCTTCACATGCACAAACGCTCAGACCCGGAACAACTATTTGTAGGCCATACATTGAACCGTGCGGGAATCGCACCCGCGACCCGTAGCGCAGAAGCCAATCGCTCAGCCATTGCACCAAACGTGTCGTCAAAAATGTCGTAATATAATGAATGCGAAAAATCTTTTGTGTTGAGGTAAAATAGGCTTCTTTCGTTTGTCTTTGGATATACAAGGTTAGTCGGCAAGGTGGTACTAAGCCGCGGGCCACTTAATGTATCACTGATGATTGTTGTAAAGAAAGTGTTAAAATTCAAAAATTCGATAAATTTTTTTTCCATGAAAAAATATTTTTATTTTAGTTTTTTCAAACAATCTTCATCCCTGCTTTAGTTATGAATTCAGAAAATGGAGTTTCTAATCCGTGACCCCAAATATGACGAAAAATGTAAACACGTCTGATCATAGCTGAGGATAGATAGAATTTAGCGTATTTTTTATAAAATCTTTGAACAGCTATTTCTCTTGTACTATTGACTTTTGGGGAAAATTGTAGAACAAAAGTTATCCATTATTATGGGTAATTTAAATTTCCCTTTTAATTAATTTTCCCTTTCGGCTTATTACCCCCTTTCCGACTACTTGGTGGCTACGCAGAAATATAATTGCCGTCATTAGTAATAATAATAAATGTTTATTTCAGACTGAGTCCATAGTAGGTAGTGTTACTAACAATTCACTTAATATATATTGTTAGTAAGTTTAAAATCAGGTACACTATTTAAATCACAATGTGGAGCTACATCCATCTCCGCATCATCGGGGAATCCCATCGATCTGCGAACACACTGAGGATAGTGTATAAAGATCTTATAGTAACAAGAAGACTGCCTCGTTGGTCTAGTGGTGGCAAACGCGACTTCTGATTGTGAGGTCCTGGGTTCAATCCCCAGGTCAGGCAAAGTGTTGTTGAGTTGAGTTTTTCTGTGTGGAATTCCTCAGTAGCAGCCCGGAGTCTGGATTTCTGCCCGGTTAGTGGCAATAGGCTCGCCCCCTATTACACAGGACTCAAACATAACGGTAAGATTAGGGTGTTATTATACACCTCTGCCCAACCCTTCGGGGAATACAGGCGTGATGTTATGTAAGTAATAAGAAAATGACCTGCATCCTTCACCTTTCTGGGATTAATCCAAGAGCCTATTCCCATTTAATAATAATACCAGTCTGTAACTGTCCCACTGCTGGGCAATGGCCTCTTCTCGTACAGAAAAGGAACGAGCATTGATCACCGTGCTTGTTCACTACGGGTTGGCGATGTCAGACCATAAAGACTAAGTTTTTTTTTTATCATTTTGTGTTCGCGTTTGACCCTCATCTCACCCCATGGTAAGCGCAGACAGGTTCTAAAATGGAGCACACGAATCCAAAGAACAGAGATATAGAGGGATTCCCTATAATCCTCTGAAGTTCGTTCTATTCCCATTTAATCTTGTTTTTCTTACAGAAAGCTTATTATGCCCTCTGGTCAGCAGTGCAGGAGGTGATAGCCTAGTGGTGTGACCGTCAGACTGCCAAGTCATAGGTCTCGAGCTCGAACCCAAGGCACCCACCTCTGACTTTCCGGATTCATGTGCGTGTTGTATAATTATCACTTGCTTAAAAATGGTGAAGGAAAACATCGTGAGGAAGCTGGCATGCCTGAGAGATATTTCTCGACGGCATGTGAAGCTAAGTCAGAGGACATCAGGTTAGTCACTAACCACACGAAAAGAAGAAGAAGCCACCTGGTCCAACCGAGGCACCGAAACCAGTGTATCAAGATCGTCACAATTGACTACTAAATCAATGCAGCAGTTATGGGAAGCCTTAATTTTACAGCTTCTCTGACACCATTAAAACAATAAATTACGTAATAGGTGCTATAGAGTTTAATAAGGTCAATTAATATTATATTTTATGGTTGTGATAACTTAAGAACAAAAGAGGCATAAAATTGCTATAAATTTTACGCAACTTTTAATGATCGGATTCTAATCGATGGAGATTTAATTATTGCGAAATAAGATATATACTAGTAGTTAATAAATGTTATTGTTTTATTTAAATGATCATCTTTACATAGTATAAAACAAAGTCGCTCCCGCTGTCTGTACGCTTAGATCTTTTAAACTACGCAACGGATTTTAATGCAGTTTTCAGCAATAGATAGAGTGATTCAAGAGGAAGGTTTATATGCCTCACTTTAGTATCTACAGTAGTGATAGCCTAGTGGTGTGACCGTCGGACTGCCAAGTCATAGGTCTCAAATTCGAACCCAAGGCACACACCTCTGATTTTTCGGATTCATGTGTGTATGGTATAATTATCACTTGCTTAATAACCGTGAAGGAAAACATCGTGAGGAAACCGGCCATGCCTGAGAGATATTTCTCAACGGCATGTGAAGCCAAGTCAGAGGCCCATGGGCGGCATAAACTCTGACACCAGGTTAGTCACTAACCACACGAAAAGAAGAAGAAGAAGTATCTACGTTGCACGTGTGCGAAGCCGGGGTGGGTCGCTAGTTTAAAATATAAAACAATAAAGATGGTGTGATTGGTAGTAGCTGAGCGCTTAGATGTCGTGGGTTGGATTCCCGCACGGAACAAGTATTTGTATTGGCTACAGACAATTGCTAAGGGTGTGGGTGTTTGAGCATTTAATGGTCTGTGTCTATTAACACAGCTATAACATAGGAGTAATACTAGAGTGCGGCAAATATTACAAAGAAAAACATTAGTTACTAAAATATGAGAAACAAACTGGACTATACTGACTGCCTTGTTGGTCTAGTTGTCGCAAGCGCAACTGCTGAGCATGGGGTCCTGGGTTCGAACCCCAGGTCGGGCAAAGTGTTATTGAGTTTTTCCATTCGGAATTTCTCAGTAGTAGCCCGGAGTCTGGATTTGTGCCCGTTTAATGGCAAAAGACTCGCCCCCTATTACATGGGACTTGAACATAACTGGCGAAACGAGGGTGTACTAAAAACACTTCTGCCGTACCCTTCGGGGAATACACGGCGTGATGTTATGTTATGTTAAACTGGAGTATGATACATAAAAGATATTTCTAAAATATAAGACTACTAAAAACCATATTAAGTACAACTTATCCTATAACATTACAGTGAGTAGTACTACATTTCCTAGAACATGGTCAAGGACCACAAAACGACCATAATAAAAGCTAGTGCGAGGCTGTTGACTCCCACATGACGCATCGTCATGACTCCTGATGTTATCTTGTTATCATGTTTAGAATAGGCTCTGTGAAGGTTTATATTACCGTTTTTGGCACAGTTGAGTGTGATTCGTAATATTTAGTCACATATTACATCATTGCTTCTGAAATAGACCT
The DNA here is from genome assembly GCA_910594945.2 of Amphipyra berbera. Classification (NCBI taxonomy): domain Eukaryota; kingdom Metazoa; phylum Arthropoda; class Insecta; order Lepidoptera; family Noctuidae; genus Amphipyra; species Amphipyra berbera. Next base: position 12,142,805 of record OU343128.1, on the reverse strand, counting down.
TGGATATAGATCTCTATGATAGCCATTTTTCGCAGACATGATCTAAGATGGAGCACACGAATCCAAGGACCAGAGATATAAAGGAACTCCCCTACACGTCTTTGGCTCTCACATACACACAACGAAAAACAGTAAGCTGCTTGGCGCCAGAATTGAGTTCTCTTGTTTAAAAGCTATGATCTTTCTTATAATAATGAAGACAGTGTACTATTCAGAGGGTTCATTTTCAAGTCTAGATCTTCACTAATCGTCTTATAAACTCAACCATTGTTTGTCAAAAAAATTATCAGCTCTACTGAGATCAGTGTAGATACATAACAACTAGAAAACAATGACAGACAGCATTTGACAAGGCGGAAGAAAAAAAATCACTGTAAAAATAAATGCACTGCAGAATGCTGCGAGACGTGCGCGTGGGCCGCTCTCGACGCGACACCTCGTGCTAACTATGAATACAAACTATCAAATTAAACTAGAACTTAGGACCAATGATTTATCTCACTGTCAGCACGAACTGGTGGTCTGAAACAAACCGGAACTGTTTACCAAAAAGTGAAAATGAAGTACATCCCGATGACTTAAAGAATACAGCAATGATAGCTTGTGGTGTGACCATCGGACTGCCAAGTCATAGTTCTCAAGTTCAAACCCAAGGCACGCACCGGATTCATGTGCGTATTGTATAATTATCACGCTTAAAAACGGTGAAGGAAAACATCGTGAGGAAACCGACATGCCTGAGAGATATTTCTCAACGGCATGCGAAGCTTAGTCAGAGGCCCATGGGCGGCATAAATTCTGACACCAGGTTAGTCACTAACCACACGAAAAGAAGAAGTAGAATGTTATTTAAAATGGCGGATTCTCTATTTGCCTTTTGCTTACATAATACGTGCGAGAACGAGAAGTAAATAACGATATCAATAGCAGGGCCACCATTTTTGGTCCCATTCTTTATAATTAACCACGATCTACATTGATCTCCAGCAAATCTGAGTTGTTGTGGGCTTACAAGTTACCGCCCGTTCACACAGCGAATCCGTTTTAACGGATCCGTCGGTACTGGATGCTTTGTTCACATCTGTACCGACGGATCAGTTAAACAAATAGCAGCCGCGTCGCCGCATCGCATCTGGCAGACAGGATACGATAAAAATAACGCATCCAGTATTTTTTACTGAATTCGGAATACTGTCGTGTATGTGAACTCGCTCATACAACTACAGGCGCCATCACCAAAATAAAAACGGATCCGCTAAAACGGGTCCTGTAAACAGTTTCTGTGTAAACTAACTGTTGCAAGTTACACCGATTGCCTGCATTCTTGCACGTATGGCCTCTAGGATTGGGTAAAACGTTTGCTATTTTCAACTTAAGTGATGTTTCTATATTCTAGTCCAGACAAACCATGGTCACTGAGGATAGCTAAATTACTTACCTACTCGGCGCGTAAGTAGTTGAAGCTTGGTAACAATGTAATATCGCTTGATCGTACAATTTTAATCACATCCTCATCGCCAATATTGTGTCTAATGTAACTTATATTAATGAAAAACAACATCACGACCGTATTCTTGAAGGGTTGGTGTATAGTAACACCCTCATTTCGCCGTTATGTTTAAGTCCCATGTAATAGGGGCGAGCATATTGCCATCAACCGGCCGCAAATTCAAGCCCCGGGCTGCTACTAAGGAATTCCACAAGGAAAAATCCAATAACACTTTGCCCGACCTGGGAATCGAACCCAGGACCTCACGATCAGCAGTCACGACCAATAGACCAACAAGGCAGTTATATTATATTATTATGTTATATTAATGAAAATCATAATAAAATAATCATAATTAAATATTCACTAATTTATAATGGCCGTCCTAGTGTGTCAAAGACAAGAGCGCAGGGGGAAAACCTATCTATCGTTCGTTACCACATATTATAGGTTCTGCCTATGGGACTAACCACAAGTTTATCAGCATCAATTATCATTTTGACAATTTTTATCATTTGGACATCTTGTATCGACGTGCGTGCGCATACTTTTACATGCTTTCGCAGCTGAAAGGACACGATTTCACAGGTTATGCGGATAAGAATTGTGTCTGAAACCATCCTCCATTTTCCCTTGTAAGTTAGCTTCCCGGGTCGGCCAGTAGGGTGTTTCTGTCAGAGAATTTTAGGTAGCAGTCTGGAGTTTGCTTTTTTTATTAAGGATATTGAAAACCAGCCAAAGTAGGGAAGACAGAGCTGAAAGGCAGACCCTGACAACTACCCAGAACAGAAAAGAAGATGTAGCCACAGCATCAGACCATCGTCAGGTTTTTTCCGTCGCTGTAATAGCCTTAATAAATTGAGAATACAGATAATGTAATACTTCGCTATAACAATAGTGAATGTATGTGTAATAGCAGTGCGCTGTCAAAAAATCTCTTGAGTATGATAAATCTGTGTGCGAAATCTTAATGTTCATTACATGCAAACATGCTTAAAAGTGACCTTAGAGCCCATGACAATTATGGGTTCGTCATTACCATAATCATGGGATTATGATGATATCTAATAGGTACGTGGAAAGGCGTGTGGTTAGTGACTAACCGTGACCGTAACCGTGTGGTATCAGAGTTTATGTCGCCATGGGACTTGGCTTCACATGCCGTCGAGAAATATCTCTCAGGCATGCCGATTTCCTCACGATGTTTTCCTTCACCGTTTTTAAGCAAGTGATAATTATACAATACGCACATGAATCCGAGAAGTCAGAGGTGCGTGCCTTTGGTTCGAACTCATGACCTAGACTTGGCAGTTCAACGGTCACACCTCTAGGCCACCCCTGCATGTTTAGCAGTGAACGTATGGTAATTAAGTATAGCAGTGCTTCTAAAAATGAAAACATTCCATCACAACACAACATCATCATTCGTAAAGTATAACTTTGAGTGGCACGCAAACTAATTTCATGAAATTCGCAACTTCGGCTATAGCTCAGAGGCCATTTTTTACATCGCTAATGTAAAACCACAGTACAGATAACAACAATAGGTCCACTTCTACCAAACTCCAACAAGCTCGGCAAAATCCACCGATAGAAATAGAATTTTGTGTTAAGCGCGTCTATAGCGTGTGAAATCGTCAAGAACTGCTTCGCTTTATAAGGCCAGAGGACAAGAGGATGTACCCATTGGTTGGAGACCCTTCAGGTCTCGCCAATAACTGCCCGGTTACGTAGAAACGGTCCAGAAGACTTTTACAAGTAGTCCATTTGAAGAAAAAAGAAAATAAGAAAGGATGCACCGACTCCAGCAGCCCCAAGGACCCCATTGTTAAGCTCACCAGCATAAAGGATAAATGATTTTTATTTCTGTAAATAAATCTGTTACAGACACTTTTACAAGTCAATGTAATTTTTTTTTAAGAATAGATGCGCCGTTGTTTCCTTTCTGACTAGCTCTGAGAAGAAAGGCCAAAACAAACTCAGAGATCAAAGTCTCTTTTAAAGTCCAGACATTGAAGAATAAAAACTATGCGAGTGTAACGATGTAGGGCAACATCTGGAATCGCCTTTTTAGGAGTGCCATAGCAGGTTTGAGTTGGCCTGTCCTAACTGACGGCACATCTGCATCAGTCATCACGGACCTCAAACCTTATTTTAGGGTGCTCAACAACCCAACCGCTGCACGACGCCTACAATCAGCTGGACTGCACGACGTGCACCTCTACTGAGTAATGAATATCTGAAGATCAGCAAGTGTTGGAATAACCTCTCAACCTATCAGGGTAGGACTCGCTCTACAGACACCATCTACTTATTCAACAGATAAAAAACATTATTCTTATTAGCGGATCGATGGAAATCTAAATTGAGTCGACCCAGACCTTAGCTACGAGTTTAGCGTTATCAGTAGCATCCATTAGTTCCTGTAACGTGCAGGTATCAGGGCACGCAGGGCATGATGTCAGGTGTCCCATCGTTTGTGGAACAACACCACATTTACACTCCAAGCTGAAATCGTCTATGAAACCTGAGCAGGTTTTCCTTGCTTCGACCAACCTGGGTCCGGAGTCTGTTTAAAGACTTCCAAGTTAGCCAAGGCAACTCATGTCCAGGTGGGAGATTTTCAGCAGGTGGAACAAATGGGATGGGTACGGAAGCACTATCACGCCATAATCTTAACCTTTGTCGAGACTTCGCCAGTGAGTAAAAATATTACTTCGTATTTTAAGAAAAATTTAAAAAATTATGTAGTGACAAAAATTTAAAGGAGCATGCTTAGGTGGTTTGGTCATGTTGAGAGAATGAGTGAACGGCGATTAACAAAAGAAATTTATAAGGCGGATGTCAATGGAAGCGCCGGTAGAGGACGTCCTAGAAGGACATACATCGATGTTATTGGTGATGTTCTTCACAAAGTTCAGGTGCGTAGTACTCTCAACCGGCGTGCGTGTATGACAAGATGTATGAATGTGGATGAAGGGAAAGGGATATGTAAGGGTCGTAGCATGTGGCGTTCTATAGTTTCTGCCAACCCCCATGGGAAAAAGGCGTGAGTTTATGTATGTATGTATTTAACTTATCTCATGTTGATTGATGAGAACAGAATACCGTGGTGAGTGTTTATATGTGCAGTGCGTTTGCACATGTTGGTTTACTGTAACATATTTTATACTAAACTGCCCCCGGGCTTCACTTGTACTTAATGTAAAAGTTTATATCAACTTGTTGACTTTTTATTTTACTTAGAATATTGTTCTTTATGACTCTCCCTTGCGGTCAACTGCTAAGGTCAGGAGTGGTTCATTGTTTGACAAGCGTTAAAACTTTAGAAATAAAATTAAGGCATATAAAAAAGCTGTTATAGAAATATTGAAGTTTTCTTATATTGATGTCTTAAATTTTTAAGAGCCTGAAGATTTTCAGCGACTTTTGCTAGACATAAGAAGAACAAAGCTCATTTTTCCAGTCACCATCTATATTTGTGGAAATTAGATCGTTCATGATCAAAATGCTGCCTCGTTGGTCTAGTGGTGGCAAGCGCGATTGCTGATCGTGAGGTCCTGGGTTCGATGGAGTTTGAATTTGTGCCCGGTTGATGACAATAAACTCGCCTCCTATTACATGGGACTTAAACATAACGGCGAAATGAGGGTGTTACTATACACCTCTGCACAACCCTTCGGGGAATACAGGCGTGATGTAATGTTATGTTATTTTTATTCTAAATCTAGTATCCTTTTCATACACTGTCGTCGATTTTTGGAACTGCCAAGTCTGCCAACGTCCTATTTTTTAGAAGTAGGTACCTTGACTAAAATAGTATCTACATAATTACTGTGTTTTTGTAAAGACTCTGCACTTGGTGCACTCTGCCACTGACCTACGATGGTACCAACACTTGAACACGTAATCACTTACCAACAAAGATTACAAACGTGTTAATTAGTGAGAGGTTGCTAACTTTACAGAAGACGGTACTTTTACTTGCATTTGCAAAATGCATGCATGTTTTAAAAAACAAAAGGATTGTCTAAATAGGTAAGACATATGGTAGTGGTTGAGGCGCACAATGCCAAATTCTCAAATAAATAAAACAAGAGCTATGCGACTTAGTTTTTGACTCCGAATCACTCCAATATGTCGATATGACATCTTAGGGGTGTAAAAAAGTACTGACACTGAAAGGGACAAAAATAGAATCGTAGGTAAAGAACAGATTTTTTTATGATAAACAAATTTATGAAAAAACAAAACACGTCATTGATGCAGTGATAGTCTAGCGGTTCAACCCTTGCCTGCCATGCAGGAGGGTCCGAGTTCGATCCCGGCCCGTACCTCTGACTTTTCGAATTCATGTGTGGACCGGAATTTGATTATAATTTGCGTTAACGGTGAAGGTAAAACATCGTGAGGAAACCTGCACACCTGAGAGGGCTCCATAAAGTTGTCGATGGTGTGTGTAGTCTGCCAACCCGCACCAGGCCAGCGCCGTGGAGTAAGGACTAAACCCTTCTCATTTCGAGAAGAGGCCCTTGCCCAGCAGTGGGACAGTAATGGGCTAATTACGTTTAATGTTATGTCACTAATGCCCCGTTCCCACCGCCAAAAACGAACCGCTTTGTTTACCAATGGTAGCATTTTTTATTGCGAAACTGAGCATATAGACTCGTAAACTTATTTTAGTGTGATAGCTTCTACCGTTGGGAGGGTCTACTATGCAAAACTATGGGGTCTTTGCTTCATTATTTGGTAAAGATACAAGAGTTTTAATTTTAACCAATAATCCAAAAATCGGTAAAACATAGGAATCGGTCATTAGTCTATTGGTTTCTCTGTCTACGTTCTTTGGAAATAATTTCTAGGATCCGCTTCTACTCAGGAGGATATGGGGCAAGGCCCCACAGAGGAGAGGTCCGCCGAGGGTCGGCGGACCGGGACCTGCCGGGGTTGTGGTGCATGCTCTTGCGAATCCTGTAACCCCGGCCGAACGGTCAGGAGAAGGAACACCGTTGGTTTTTTCCGGTAAGAATCCGGCAGACCCCCTCACCTTCCCTGGGCGAGGGACAACCATGAGGATTTTCCAAAGAGAAAAAAAAAGGTTCCACTTCTAGTCGAGAAATTCCCAAGAAAAATACTTCACGAGAATTGAAAAGCAATTTTATGCGATTTCTTCGATATTTTTTATTACATACACAACAATAATTATAGCTAATAAAATTATAAATATAGGCTTATTTGTAATTAATAAGACTCGCTACAATAATATAAGGAAAATTATTATATTATTATTTTTTATACGGAAACTAGATAAAATCAGCACGATCTAAACTAACATGACTGAAGAAATGAATTATTGTTAGAAAAAGGAAAAGAATTGTTTGTTACATGTATTTCGTATTTACGGAGGTATTCGAGAAAACATCAACAAGTAGCAAGTCTTAACATAACATAACATCACGCCTATATTCCCCGAAGGGTTGGGCAGTGGTGTATAGTAACACCCTCATTTCGCGGTTATGTTTAAGTTCCATGTAATAGGGGGCGAGCCTATTGTCATCAACCGGGAACACATCCAAACTCCGGGCTGCTACTAAGGAATTCCACACGGAATACCCAATAACACTTTTGCCCGACCTGGGGATCGAACCCAGGACCTCACGATCAGCAGTCGCGCTTGCCACCACTAGACCACTACATCTTATATATTTAGCTAAATAAGTATCCTAGGTAGCTTAACAGAAAACACGGGTCTGTCAACTCCGTGATTGCGGTGCATGCTTATGCGAATCCCGTACCCCGGCCGAACGATCAGGAGGAAGAACACCGTGGGTTTTTAGCCGGTAAGAGTCCAGCAGACCACCTCGCCTTCCCCGGGCGAGGGATATCCATGAGGAATTACGAAAAATAAATAAAAATAAAAACTTCTGTCAACTCCGTGGCCAAGAGCTGTCGAAGGGGTGCAATGAGTATTTTACCACTTCTACTTCTCTTCTTCTTCTACTAAGAAGAAATACCCGGAGGGGCTCGTGGCTAATTAACAACCGTGCAGATCATATGATTTGCAAGGTTAAGTTACGCTTGCGGTCAGTCCGTGGATGGGTGACCATTCTTTACACATCGAGTCCCTTCCGTGCCTCGGAGAGCACCTTAAGCCGTCGCTCCCGGCTGTCATACGAATACCTATGACAGTCATTACGGGTAGTCAGATGCCCGAAAGTCTGACAACCGGTCTAACCTTAGTATATCGGCATCGCCCAGTAATTGGGTTGTGAAGGTCTGATGGCAGTCGCTCCGTACAGTAAAAAGTAAAAAAAAGTAAAAGTAAATTTAAGTACACATTTTTGTTGTAGTTATAAGTTTTTAATTTTAAGAATTTTTATACTTTTAATTTTTAAGCACCCGTGTGCGTCCGCTTGGTCGAAAAAATAAATACATTTTCTTTCTTTCTTTCTCCGTGTAAAATACTGTTGTTCAGCCGCATCTGGTTAGATTGGAAGCTGACCCCAATATACAAGGTGTAAAAAGACCCGTCACGAAGCCGTCAACCATGCATTCAGTACATCAAACTAAGTAACCCTGCGCAAAAATTGTCGCTGGGAAACGAGTTTTGTTTTGGGTGAAAAATATCATTTTACTGTAAAACTCAATGAAACGCACACAAAACATTGTGCTGATAGATGCAATGATAGTAAACGTGTAATGGAGGTATTTCAAGTACATTTGCAACCTTCAAAATAGTATTTTAAAAAAAAGTGAAAATGGTGGAACTTTGACCTCCAATATCTCCGTAACTAGAAGGCTCCCAGGCATAGTCCAGAACAAAAAAATATCGCAATGACGTGGAGAATAAGTGCCTTTCGGCTTCGTTGAGGGTCTATTTACACGGTTAGCGGGTAAAAGGCTAGGCAGAACGAGTAGAAGAAACACCCATAGTTCCTTAGTTACAAGTCTTTAAGTTACGAGTTTACAACATACGCGAGAAGAGATTAGGTGACGATTAGGAGGGCTATTCTGAACCGTTGTCCCGGCTTATTTATTACCCGTGAAGTATGTTGACATGGTATTGTGACATAACTTGTACTGATGCCTACAATGTTAAGCCGGTTCCTATATCCAGAAACGAATCGTTTTTAATTCTAGTGGTGGCAAGCGCCATCGCTGATCATGAGGTCCTGGGTTCGATCACCAGGTCGGGCAGTGTTATTGGGGTTTTCCGTGTAGAATTCCTCAGTAGCAGCCCGGATTTTGGATTTGTGCCCGGTTGGTGGCAATAGGCTCGCCCCCTATTACATGGGACTTAAACATAACGGCGAAATGAGCTGTAAACGCTTAGATCTTTTAAACTACGCAACGGATTTTAATGCAATAGATAGAGTGATTCAAGAGGAAGGTTTATATGTCCCACATTAGTATCTACATTGCACCCGTGCGACGCCGGGGCGGGTCGCTAGTTAAGAATATAAGTCTCACTTTTAACCAACAACGGTCGGTAAAATATTGGAACCCCGCATTAGATTTGTTTACTTTGTAAACTAGGTACAACTAGCGGTAAGTAAAACTAAATGTTTTCCCTTTCAAGTGCTAACAATGTTACAGAAAAGTTTTATATAGGTACCTAGAAATTAAAATAAAAACGCGTAGATTAATTTTGAATCTTCTTCTTGTCGTAGGGTTAGTGACTAATCTGGTGTCAGAGTTTATGCCGCCCATGGGCATAGCTATCACTGGTAAAATTAGCTTACGAGTCTATTTATACCTATTTGACGATACGTTTGGTGCAGTGGCTCGATCCCGCACGGATCCAATATTTGTATGGCCTACAGATAGTTGTTCCGGGTCTGGATGTTTGTGCATGTGAAGATTTGTGTCTGTAAACGCACACACGATACAGGAGAAATCCTAGAGAGGGGCAACGTCTTTATTAAAAAAAAAGACTTATACCTCGTTTGGCTATAGAAATTGCTACCATTGGTACGCAAAACGATTCGTATTTGGCTATAGCAGTCGCGTTTTAGGACATTCACAAGAAGAGAGTGGTAGATTACTATTATTCTTTTCCTAAAACCACATGGTACCTATCTTACACCCGGGGGGTGGAGGATTGTAGTATGCAGACTGGCAGTAAATGTTAGACTAGGAGTAAGGATCATTACAGCCCGTTCGCACAGCGGATCCGTTTTAACGGATCCGTCGGTACTGAATTAATTGTTCACACCTGTACCGACGGATCAGTTAAACAAATGACAGCTGTGTCGCATCTGCCAGACAGGATACGATAAAAATAACGGATCGTGTGTGAACGCACCCATACTTCTCCTTACATCTTCATGTATGGATCTGTTTTTTATACTGTTCCGGCATCCAGTTTTTGATGACAAAACAGAATGTGTAAAAATGTCGGTCCAGCATTTTTTACTGGATTCAGAATACTGTCGTGTATGTGAACAATTAAAACTAGAGGCGCCATCACCTAAATAAAAACGGATCCGTTAAAACGGGTCCTGTAATCAGTTTCTGTGTGAACTAGCTGTTACAAGAATTTGGTCAGCTATCAAATTCACGCGAACAACTGACTTATTTCTCTAGAAAAACTTGGGAAAACACCTAAGATGTCCACGTTAACTCATCTCCTAGTGACCTTTCACTTTCCTTCAACCGATGGATCCCATCATCGGACCTATCATTAGACCAATTATTAGAGCATATTTAGTGGCATTACATATCCTCGCAGCCGCAGAGGGAGGGGGGTTGCGTATAAAGCGAAGATGCGCGCGCACAGCCCGCAACACAACATCGCCGCGTGCGCACGTCACGTGGGCGAACCGCTCCGAAGTTTTACGATATTTTGCGAAGTTTGTGAATTTTTAAGTTTGCGTTTTCTGTGTATTTCGGATTCTGTGATCTTTTGGTAAGTTTGTGTGTGTTTTTAATTGTAGGTTGTCGTGGATATGTTAGGTACTTGCGGATTTAGATTATTGTAACTCTACAATAAGACTTACAGACGTACTGAGTAGTACAGATTAAGATATTTGCAAACATAGTCTATAAGAACCAAAGTACAATATTTTTCCATTAAATTTTTATAAAATAGTGATTATTATAATCATAAAATTGGAAAATATTTATAATTTATTTCCTTATGCCCAGTTCCTACGACCAGAAACGAATCGTTTTGCTAACCAATGGTAGCATTTCTTAATAACAAACTGGGCATATAAATAGACTCCTAAGCGAATTGTGCCTTCATTAGCTACTAATATATGGGAAAGTCTACTATGCAAAGCTATGGGTCTGCTTAATTGTTAGTTAAGATGCAAGTCTTAATTTTAACCAATAACGCTTGGTAAGTGTTAAGTACAAAAAAATATAATAACATTGTACTTACATAAAGACAATAGCAGAGTTTAAAAAAAGAACATAAGCTCCTTGACAATATTTTCCTTTGCATAAACATAATATCACGCCTTTTTTTCCCCGAAGGGTTCGGCAGAGGTGTTTTAGTAACACTCTAGTTTCACCAGTTATGTTTCAGTCCCATGTAATAGGGGGCGAGACTATTGCCATTAACCGGGGCACAAATCCAGACTACAGGCTGCTACTGAGAAATTCCTAATGGAAAATCCCAATATCACTTTGCCCGACCTGGGGATCGAACCCAGGACCCTATGCTCAGCAGTCACGCTTGCGACCACTAGACCAACAAGGCATTTTCCTTTATTATTTTATAATAACAGAGCTTATTGTTTTGAAACAATTTGAATACAATTATAACTATTATAAGTTGCGACATAGTGTTAGTACAGTCGGGCGCTCAGCCATTCTGTCAACTTACCGCAAATTACTTTAAAATAATTTATTTCGCTATCTTATCATTATGTTAATAAAACGGAACCTTCATTATTGTTGTACTTAGAACTTCTATCAACTTCGTTATTTAAAACTAGCTGTGTCCTCACGGCTCCGCCCGCGTAATAAGTTTTATTCCAGTAATAAATATAGCCTATGTTACTCAGTGATAATGTAGCTTTCTAACGGTAAAAGAATTTTTGAAATCGGTCCAGTAGTTATTAAGTTTATTCGTTACATACAAAAATACCAATCTTACCTATACAATTTTCCTTTCCTATAATATTAGTATAGATATAGAAGACAGACAGAAATTCTTGTAATCACAAGCATAAAATGACTTAGGTACTCTGAAACAGAACATTTAGAATTTTGCGAATTATAATTCGTAACCTAAGCACAGTTTAATTATACCATCAAAAATTAAAATAACATTGTCTTTGCTTAATTCCTTTTAGTAAAACAACACCAGTTGTTTAAAAGGTTTGTTTTACGACGTATATAAATGAAACTAGAGTGCAGTTAAGTAGGGCTAAGTACGGGCGAACGTACTTAGTTCTCGCTACAAATGAGAGCTTTGGAATAATTAACATGATAACTTAGTTCTCTTTACGTATGCAAGCTTTGGAGCCTTATTATGAAAATGAAATGAAACGTTTTATTTTTAACTAGCTACTTCGCACGGGTGCAATGTAGATACTAATGTGGAGCATATAAACCTTCCTCTTGAATCACTCTATCTATTGCTAAAACCTGAATTAAATCCGTTGCGCAGTTTAAAAGTTCTAAGCGTACAGACAGCGGAAGCGACTTTGTTTTATACTATGTAAAGAAAATATTATACAAATCAAAAATACAAATCACATAACTTGAGATCTGAAAACTAAAACTTAGATTACATATTGCTATGGGTCAGTTTACAAGTGTGTTTGCCGTGGTGACGCTAGACAAGCTTGCATCGTGGGGTCCCAAAAAATCTTGAATTCTCTATGTTATTCTAAAAAAGCACGCAAATAATGAGACTGCTTTACAATTATAATATTCTTGCAGTTCATAGTGGCGCTACTGATTATCGTCATTTTTGGCCATTTGACAATAATAATAATACATTTAAATGGATACCTAATTTTATCGATTGCACATTCGGATGGTAACGCGGATGTGCTATTTGCATGTTATGTTTTAATGTGTCATAGAGAATTAGGCGCCCAAACTACATATATTGAAGCATAAATACATTTATATATTTTTTTCTTACAGAAAGAAAACGTCGTCCCCCAAGATGGTCCACATTAAATTAGCGGTAAGTGATATCTTAAGTTGCAAATCTAACAACTAAAAATCTACTCAGCCTAAACTATTGGCAAAAACATACTTCGGGCACATAAAGCTATGTGAGGTTTCTTTATAAATAAACTAGCAACCCGCCCCGACTTCGCACGGCTGCAATATAGATACTAATGTGGAGCATATAAACCTTCCTCTTGAATCACTCTATCTATTGCTGCAAACTGCATTAAAATCCGTTGCGTAGTTTAAAAGATCTAAGCGTACTGACAGCGGGAGCGACTTTGTTTTATACTATGTAAAGAAGATGATAATACATATTTCACTGATTTTTATGTATTTTTTCAGAATAAAGAAAGATTTTAAAAATACCCACCTAAGTTCAGTTAAGCAAGTAATGTTGTTCTCCGACTTCTACGCAGACGAAGTCGCGGGCAGAGCTAGATAATAAAAAGCCTTATAAAATATTATTATTATTGAAACAATTATTACCAACAAATAATTAATTAACGAAGCAACAGTTCTAGTTATAAATTAATATTAGATTCTTGAACTTTAAAAACTTAAAGGGAAATAGAAACTGATAGAACTTATATCAAATGTCAAGTTAGCCGATTTTGTCTGTCAAAGAATAAACATTATTAATCATCGTTAACATTATTTTTCGATTAAATTCGACAACACAATAAAGTTAAAATTGACATAAAATTAATCATTATCATTAATTTTAAGTAGTATAAAATAATGTGTTAACTACATCATTCTGACACTCAATTTATGTAGATATGAGTATATCTATGAAGATCCGTTAACTTTCATTGTAATACATCGTGACCTACTTCTTAATATATCAATTATTATAAAATTTAATATCCATATTGATCTAAAAACAAAACAATAATAATACGTCAGTTTTGTTCGTGCCTTCGGGAAATAGAGGCGTGATGTTATGTTTATAACATTACGCCTGTATCCCCCGAAGGGTAAGGCAGAGGTGTATAGTAACACCCTCACTTCGCTGTAACGTTTAAGTCCCATGTAATAGGGGGCGAGTCTATTGCCATCAACCGGCCACTGAGGAATTCCGCACGTAAGAACCCAATAACACTTTGCCCGACCTGGGAATCGAACCCAGGACCTCACGATCAGCAGTCGCGCTTGCCACCACTAGACCAACGAGGTAGTTAAATCAGTAGTATGTTGTAATAGGTCGGTACTATCAACAATGCAGTATATGCGGGCAGGTGACTCAGTACTTTCTGTTTTTAATCCTTGTAGTAATATACGGACATTGTAATCGATAGCTGTTAATACCTTCTACATAAACTGAGATTAAATTATTATAATAATATGATCCGTTTAAAGTCGGCTGTAAATATATACAATACGGATCGGATTTACTTCACAACCATTCTTAAAAATAGTTAGAATTTTTTTTATTTTTAAAAAAACGTTCCCCTACACTGGGATCTCTCCTGTATCGTGGGTGCGTTTACAGACACAAATCTTCACATGCACAAACATCCAGACCCGGAACAACTATCTGTAGGCCATACAAATATTTGTTCCCTGCGGGAATCGAACCCACGACCCGTAGCGCAGAAGCCGATCGCTCAGCGACTGCACCAAACGTGTCGTCGAACTATGGGTCGTTCGAATCACATTTTCTCGGATTCGGATCGGACGCAGGGCGCTAGCCTTCTTAGGAATCCATTTAGCCTAAGATTTTCATGGCGTCAAAATGTCCTGCTATTCATATCACACGTAAATGGCAATACGGTCACTCCTAGTCCAAGTGACTGAACACCGTCAGCGATGAAAAATATCAAAACTAGAATAATATGTTTTTCTAACACTGGTTTGATAAAACAGTGTCCCATTCATATATAAAGACGACATCACACAGCCGCAGCGGCACGTGTTGCATCACAATCATTTGCGCACACCGCATCGCGCAGCGTTGCAAAATAGGGTTGCTATGTTAGAAAAACTTAAAACTACCTTTGATAAATAAATTGTAAAACTAAAATAATCAATTGCACTAATTATATAGTTAGCTATGTATTTAAAAAATTGGTAATTGTAAAACTTCCTTATGTACAAAAATCTGAATACTAAGATTGTTTTATTATGATAATGATAAGTATCTATGCATGGTGAGCCATAGCTAAATTACTGACAGAAACGTCTAGACTAGACAGAAACACTAAAAAAGCACTGAAAGAATAAATTACCAAAATCTTTTAAAGGACAATGTCTAAATCACTCTTCTGACACACGTTGTGTAAAAGTATTGTGTGCATGTTGTTGGACGTTCTTAAGCAGAATATAAAGCTAATCTTGGTGAGACAGCCCTACTAAAACCGCAGGCCGCATTGCATCACGGTACTTAGCGGCACGAGACACTGTAACACCTACAAGTCATTCATCTTTGTTCTGCGTACAACCCTAGTTTTGTTGTAAACCCGCATTTTTCTCTTTTCAAACCTCCTTGTTTTAAAGGCGAGTCTATTGTCTATTTTTTTCTTTTCATGTTAAAACTACAGCTTTCAGTGTTATGCGATAATTTATCATCACAATGTGTTGTGACAATTTGGTAATCATAAAAATAGCTACGTCTAGTTGGATATTACAAAAGATATTTCGGGTATTCTGCGTTTCTGAGCTTGTTTTTACTGTGAGGAAAGGCATGACCGTCTAATGCGGGCTTTAAATACAGATTAAATAAATTAAGGTCAACTTTACATACTCGTATCAATTAATTATTATTCCTCTCTCGGTATTTCTCTAATTAAAGCCTCTCACTTACAAATACATTTTTGCGAATAATTATCTTATAAAAGTCAACATAAATCTATATAGATAACTGTAATACATAATTTAAAAAATGACTTACATAATAAATACAGTCAAATACTTGCATCGCAAAAAAATCATATCACGAAACTGTAGATATCATTGACATAGAAAAAAAAAACATTTAACGTATAAAGTATAATTAAAATGTAAATGAGTTGCGAATGTTCTAAATAGTGAGTGCTTGTGCTTGGTGCATATGGATGGATCTTCGGTTGTTTCCGCTGAGCCGAGCGTGACGTAATTGGTCGGCGCGCGCGCAGCTAGAAAGTGTCAATAAGGTCAAGGTCGAAACTCTTCCGCGCTTTACGTCATACGGTGAAACTTAGGGCTGTCGCAGGGGATTAGAAGTATTTATTGAATTGATTGTAAATATTGTAAATTTTGACCTTATAGGCTTAAAATGAGTAGGCTTTTATAGAGTATTAGGATTTAATTAATGATGTTCTGGTGATTAAAGAACGGATGATCATTAATCAGCTACAACATGACATCGGCCTCTCATAACAGTAATACTATTGTCAATTTCTAAATCCTTAGATATGCAAAACCTCAACTTTCTTTTTTTGCATTTTCACATGTACCTGTTCTTCTCTAAATATTAATTTCCAAAATTATCGAACAACCTATATTAGTATAATTACCAGTAACACCATCAAAAACATTCACCAACCCTATCACAGATCATGCGCACACGCATATTGATGGCAAGCTATTGTTAGTCCGTCAAAATCTTTTAGTCACCTATAGTACCGCATAGTACCTCGTAGTACTGCTAATCGTAGTTATATAACACGTTTTGTGTGTAAATGCAATAATACATTGTTATTACGAAATAGTTATGTCAATTGATGTGAGTGGCATTTTTGGTAATCAGTGACCTAATCCTTTTTGTAGAGGTGTTGGTACTTACTATTTATGAAACTACATTTCTTTTTTTTAAATTCAGCCATGATCGTCCCTCTACAGGGCAAAGGCCTCCCTACCCTCCTTCCACTCCTGTCGGCTTAAGGTCTTCCAATAGGTGTCTAGTTCGTCCCGCCATCTCCTTCTTGGCCTTTTTTTTTATCGTTGGAAAATCCCTCGTGGTGTCCCTCGCCCGGGAAAGGCGAGGGGGTCTGGCGGACTCTTACCGGCTAAAAACCAACGGTGTTCGTCCACCTGACCGTTCGGCCGGGGTCACGGGATTCGCATAAGCATACACCGCAATCCCGGCAGATTTCGGTCCGGCAGCCTCTGGCGAACTTCTCCTCTATGGGGCCTTGCCCCACATCCTCCTGAGAAGCGCGCACGGAACACTACGCGCCGCCTTCTCGGGCCTGTTACTGTTCGGGCGGCGGGTCCCTTAACCCACCGCGCGCAGGCCACACGCTAGGGTGGCATCTCCGTCTGGGCCTGCCGCGATATCGTCTGACGTTGTGTGGGCTCTACTCAGTGATGAGTTTTGCCCACATACATTTATGTACATATAATATTTAAATAACTACTCATGTTTTTAAGCTTATCTCAAGTTAAATTATTTTATGGAACATTACAATGTGAAGAACCTTTATTTAAACCTATTTCAAGGTCTAATTTGAACTCCAAACTTTGAATGTAACTATGAGAATTTTTACAGGTTTCAAGTAAAGAATTGCCTGTTATGGATGATAACGCGCTCTATATCATTCAAAAGAATAAAGTCCAACACAAAAAGAGTTGAAAAATACTACTTAGAAAATAAAAACAAAATAAGTAATGTTAACGCCCCTGTGACAAATTAACATGACAATAACTTTAACAAAAGATATGACATAAAAAGCATAACACTTGACTCTTTATAATAACGTCGTAAGTATAATGACATTACTTAAAGTGACTATTAAGATAACATTAATTGAAGCTTACTAAGGCGCGCTACACACCGACGAAATAGCATGCCAGTTATTAATTTAAATTATATTTTTAAATACATGTTCTGCCTAGCCTTATCCCAACTGAAATGTTGTAATTATGATTCTACGATGTAATAACTAAATGGTTAGTGTAATATAACATACGGCTGCTGCGTCGCCAGTTCCTTTTTCCTTTGAACTTGGCTTTACACGCTACCGCGGGTCTAGATTATAGCTCGGTTTGCATCAGACTAAATATTGTCTCGCTTTCTGATACTTTTAGCTTATTATGGTATCTTTGAGATTAACTGAATAAGACAAGGCCAAAAAAACATATTTAAAAAAAGAACTGTAAATATTTTTTTAAGTGGAATTTCTGTAAATGCTACTCTTACAGCTTATCCAAGCCTACCCCAGATCAGTAATGATATTCTTTGCTACATTAAACGTGCACGGTGTGTAGCGCGCCTGCGCGAGATCAATCAACTCATGCGCAGACATAATTACCGTGTGAACAGCATGATTTATCGCCGCGGCGCTTGCGATCGTTTATCTAAAGGAAGTAGATCGGAAGAGTTGTTTGGATGGGTTATATAACTTGCATCATTTTACTAACTAAAAAGTGGCTTCTTTTGTTTCCTGCTTTTTGAAAAGATTCGTTTTTTTGTGGCCTCATTACCAACTTTACTGTCACCCTGTCACCTGAGCTTGCCGTTAAGCTTAACACACATAGACCACTAAGTTGCTCTAAACACAGTAGATTGCTGTGTTAGTAGCTGCAGTTACCGTTTGATCTATGGCCTGAAGTTAGAAACAAATGGCGATCAACAACTATATCTTGAGCAACTGATGTGTGGTTCCTATGGCCAAAAACGAGTCGTTTTGCTTACTAGTGGTATCATTTTTTATTGCGAAACTGGGCATATAAATGGACTCGTAAACTAATTTTAATGTGATAGCTACTGATATATAGGAGGGATTATTATGCATAACTTTGCTTCATCTATACTAATATTATAAAGAGGAAAGATTTGTATTTTTGTATGTAACGAATAAACTTAACTACTGGATCGATTTCAAAAATTCTTATGTCCTTAGAAAGCTACATTATCACTGAGTAACATAGGCTATATTTATTACTGGAATAAAACTTCTTACACGGATGGAGCCGTGAGGACACAGCTAGTTATTGATAAAGATACAAGACTCTTAATTTTAACCAATAACGATCGGTAAATAATAGGAATCAGCTATTAGTGGCGTATGTGCAGTCAGCCTTAAGAACTTTTGCATTGTGGTGTAAACTAAATACTAAAACCCATCAAACTCAGAATAGGTATCCCACAAAATACATTACACTAACCTAACCTACATAAACCAACAAACTCGCTCGGTTAGTCAATCGATTTTAACGATCAATAAATGTAACTAAACAAACTATACAAATGGACTTGACATTACAATCTGACTTTCTTGATCGACAGTATCGTTCATGAAACTGTGTAAGATCAAAATTGACCTAATTTGGCTGTGACCGCCTTTAGACTCAAATAACTCATTTCATTTGGCTTTTTACTTATCATATTTATACCTCGACTGTCTTGTTGGTGTAATGGTCGCAAGTACGACTGTTGAGCATGGGGCTCTAGGTTCGATCCCCAGGTCGGACAAAGTGTTATTAAGTTTTCCATTAGGTATTTCTCAGTAGCAGCCTGGAGTCTGGATGTGTGCCCGGTTAATGGCAATAGGCTCATGTTATATTTCGTCAGTCGGCAGTAAAAACCACATATTATGTGTAAAATACATTTTTTTAAGAGATTGAAATAACTGTCTCCTGCAAAAAAAAATGGTCGATCAAATGTTGATACAAGTTTGTCATCGTACGTCATAGGTAGCTTAGAAATATTTGAATTGAAAATTTGTTGAACTAGTACGTGTATGACGAGTTTATCAATCTAAAGAACAGATAAAACGCTTTTGAAGAAAATTTTATTTACGAGGTTTTCACAGCCGAGCTTCGATTTATACCTCCAAATACACAAAAAAGTAACGCAATATAATTTGGAAAAAACAATAGTTGCATTATTTCCTGTCACTGAGCCTTTTGCAAACAATAATTATATTATTGTTCCATTTCTGTCACACATCTAACCCAGTTCTCCATTCATTTCAAAGGTTGTGACCCACATAACACACAAATAATTTAATAATAACAATGCGACACGCAACGTGGTGGTAATAGGCAGAGTTGGTAGTAATCGCCCGAAACTTCGGATAATTATACCGTACTTTGTTTAAGCAGATAGGTAACAGCCCGTTCACAGAGCGATCTGTTTTAACGGATCCGTCGGTACTGGGTGTGTTTTTCACATATCACAGTCAACTACGTCATATGGAGGCAAAAGGCAATTTTGATCTTTGCTACCAAATAATTAAACATAATTTTCCATGCATTGGTCTGTTCCGTTCAACAGTTTGAAAAGGTAACATGTGCCCGCGATGTGGGAAAGAAATGAATTCGTAAACTGACAAACGTATTTATTCCTCTACTGTACACAGAAACGATTTTTTTCGCTAGAATTTTCCTTTTCACTCATTCCTCTAGGTCTAAAATCGCATGGCAACGTAGTGATTACAGCAATAATCCTATAATCTTTAGTTGGAACAGTTATACTCAAATGAACGAACACTTAAAGCCCTAAATTATACCAGATTCCACCATAGAAATAACAGATAGCATCAAATGAGGCACGGAGAATTGCGAAACTGTAGCAGCTTCGTGAGTGTTCGTGAGAATTCGTCAATGTTCGTGCAAGTGAGTGGGACTGAGTGACTTTCGTATATCGCTTAATAGATGGAAGTATCTTGTCCATTATTTTTTAGTGTTATGTCATTTTGTGGCTTTGTTCGTTTTCCTTATAGTGCAGATGACTCGTACAACGCTTTGTTTAGTAAAGAAAAAGTGCCGAGTCAATTATGCCAACATTACAATTCTAATAGTCTCCTACCAACTTTTAATAATATTTTAATTGACATTTAACAATATTTCTAATGCTGCCTCATTGGTCTAGTGGTGACAAGCGCGACTGCTGATCGTGCAGTCCTGGGTTCGATCCCCAGGTCGGGCAAAGTGTTATTGGGTTTTTCCGTGTGGAATTCTTCAGTAGCAGCCCGGAGTTTGGATTTGTGTCCGGTGGATGACAATAGGCACGACCCCTATTACATGGGACTTAAACATAACGGCGAAATGTGGGTGTTACTATACACCTCTGCCTAACCCTTCAGGGAATACAGGCGTGATGTTATGTTATATTTCTAATGCTTTACAAGTGGGTATTGGTATAAGCGTCAAACAAAGTTAAACAACCAGTTACAATTTGAACTCATGCTCACAAGATCTCCTGTCTTTTGGACTACTGTCAATCTTTCTTGATGTAGCTTATAACTAATGTAAAGTAATCAAAATTGTAAGTTGTCTAATAAATAAATGAAATCAACTCCAGACCACTTTACAACGTCATACATAACATCACGCCTGTATTCCCCGAAGGATTGGGCAGAGTTTCGCCGCTATGTTTAAGTCCCATGTAATAGGGGGCAAGCCTATTGCCATCAACCAGGCACAAATCCAAACTCTGGGCTGCTACTGAGAAATTCCACACGGAAAACTCAATAATACTTTGCCCGACCTGGGGATCGAACTCAGGACCTCACAATCAGCAGTCGTCAGTTTACAACGTCATCTCGGCTTATGTTGAGATTTTTTTCATTGGCACATTAAAATTAATTATTATTTGTTCATATAACTCTAGATAGGTATGCCTGCATCTCAGCCTACCCCAAGACATTATCCGTGAAGATATTTCTCATATAAAACCAGCCCAGTAATCGCTCCCCACAAGATTTCTCGCCGCCATTGTGTATCACACAAAACAGCCTCCATTGCTCCCATTCAAACTATTAATGACACCCGGTTTCACTCACTTTTCTAGTACACAATGTGTGCACTGATTATAGTAAGTAACCTATGTTTAAATTTTTTTGTTCCCATTTTATACCTATAAAATGGATTAGAGAGTTGCTTTCATTAATTTCTTTTCATCAGCCTATTATTGCCCAGTCTAGACATAAACTTCTTCCATTTAGTGCAATTGTACGTAGTTTAGCAGAAAGGACTCAATCCACAAAATTGACAAAAATGAGTTATTGGTACCAAAATGGTCTATAAGGTAGGGCCTTTCATTCAGCAAAAAAAGATCTAAGAAATAAACATATTAGGCAGGTATTTTCTTTTTATTACCTATAAAAACCCAACCTGCTTAAATCATCCACCCTATATTTTCCTAAATAAGTCCAGAAATACACAATATAACCATCAACCAACTTATATATACCTATATATAAAAATACGGTTAAGTAATGACGTAACAAAATCTAAATACAGCATCACTGAAGAAAACCACTCTGAACTTAAAACGTCAATAACTCAAAAGTGACTCTGTGTGGGTTGAGTCCTTTCTGCTTAACTACGTCCAATTTCACTATCACATCCACATTCAGTCAACAATCGATCTTATTTAGGTTTTTTTTTTTAATCTTGACTTGGTCGCGTTTGGCCCTAGTCTCACCTGATGGTAAGCGCAAACAGGGTCTAAGATGGGGCACACTAATCCAAGGAACAGAGATATAATGGAACTCCCCTATACCCCTCTGACTCTCACATGCACACGACGGAGCACAGTAAACTGCTTGGCGCCGGACTTTAATGTTCAGGTGGTAGCTAGCCAGCCGGACCGTATAGATCCTACCACCAAGCGTGCTGGGTTTTGTTGAATGTTACAATAAGCGTTTATTCCTAGCGTTCGGTAAGGAAGTTTTATATTCTAACCCGTCTCCACACGGTTACAGGTCATCGGTTCAAAGGTTTGTTTAAATTATATTTCGTCAATGAAATTAAATAGCAATACCATCACAGCGATTTGTCCTAAAAGTCTACATTCTTTTAAATTTATTATACTTAATACATTTACATACATGAGTCACGATCTTTACATATTATTCAGTATAACATAATAATGACTTTCACGTAATACGATTTAGTAGTTTTCGAGAAAACATGTGAGATATCAAGACATCAGGTCAATAGGACGGTGTCTTTTAACTTACATAAAAATTATATTTTTTTATCCTCTTCCGATTTTATTTACGCGTTGACTTTTCCTCTAAGGTTGTGCTAAGATACACTTTACACGTCAAATCTCGTGTTACCATGACGAAGCATACAATTTTTTCCAGTCTCACGCAGTGACGAGGTTACCTACTGTACCCGAAGCATCTGCTGCTGTATAACTTGAAGAAAATGGCTATCAACTGGATACAAAATCCGCGGTTTTATGTGATGTGATTACACAAGCATGCTGCATAAAAATATTCCCACTGTTGATCATCCTCCCGAACTAACATTCATTAAAAACAACCTATGAGTTAGTTTTAACCAAACGGAAGAATCCTCGCGCACTTTTTTGGTGTCACTGTATAAAGAACTGTATCACTATCGTCTTTAAGTATAAAATCCGACGCAGACATCAAGCGTTTGTGCATGCCCGAGCATACCCGAGCATCGATTTTAAGCTTAAAGGGAATACTGATACAGTACTTTATTCAGCGATTACAAAAAAGTGGGCGAAGATTTTTCCGTTATAGTGTCTAAAATATAATAGGCCCGTTTTGACAACTGTCAGATTAGAACATGTTATGTCAATTTTGACATAAAATGTACTGATCTGACTGCTGTCAAAACGGGCCTATTATATTTTAGACATTATAGATGGAAACTGTTATCAGTTTCTTGACATAAATTGTCTCGTAAGTATGTAAGAAATGAAAGAAGGATATTGATGATCTATCTCTTCAAACCATAGACACACACTTCACAGAACGCATAATATTCGAGAAGCAATAACCATGTAATTTTCTTTACGTTTCATAGAAAACAACTATGTATTTCTGATACAGGTCGCCTTCATAAAAACCTCAGGTCACAAGCTTTAACTCTTTACATAATCTCAACACTATCGCTTAAAGCATTATACATTGTCGTTTCAATGCGTACATTGTTAGGTAACTCTTTTGTGAGCCGGAGATGGACGCTGCAGTAACATTTTGAATGGCTAAAAACTTTTACTTTCGTTGTGGGAAGAGTTCGCGATCATTATTATGTCAGAGTTATTCTGTTGTAGGAACAAAATATGAATGTAAGCTGGTCACTATTACAGCGGACACAATATAGTTGTGTCAAAGGTGAATGTGTAGGAGGCTCCAAACAATGTTTGGAACCGCAAGTTTGACAAAAATGTTTTTTTTTATTTCTTTTTATTGGTCATATTAGGGAACGTACCCATACTACCTGACCCGGTCAGGGGTGAGGGGGGTCTTCAAAATACCACGCTTGGTCACAGGAGCGGGGGGGGCTTAGGTTTTCGTCACGTGGTCAACATCCTCTAGGGAAATCTCGAGGTTTTTCGAGCTTTATTCAAATATGGCGCGCAGAGTTTAGCGCTTTTTGAACTCACTGGTGGCAACACTCGCACATATGAGTCTAATATTGCTTTTGTTAACTTTCTGTTTGCAAAAAATGATTTAAAACCATATTTATATATTACCACGTGAAAACTAGAGGGGGGGAGGTATTAGAATTTACTATGGGTGGTCACCGAGGGGGGGGGGGGGGGTAAAAAATAGTAAAAAATGGGTTACGTAGTATGGGTACCTACGTTCCCTTATTTATTTATCACTTTTTACTTACTGAAAGTTGACCTACATTCAAGATTCGAACGCGTCATGTCAACAACTTCAATTAATTTGACACGAATAAGCCAGTAATCAGTCGTTATTCACCCAGATTGTCATTAAATATCTATTAGATTAACATGTAATTCGTACAAGAAATAAATTACTTGCTAATTTAAATTTATTTGCACTAAAATGTCATTGCCTGTATTATTAAAAAGGTAAACCAGTGTGTCTTATTGGATTTCATATTAATTATTATTAAATAAGTATGCCCTCGAACCCTGAATACAACTAACTGGTAGCACTAGGTGCCCTACTCGTTATAATGAATCAATTACGAAACAAAAATACTTTAAAATAATAAAATGATTATCGAAATCGGTTAAATGAAATGTGACATAATTGCAAATATGGCGCGAACATACATTACAATATATAAAGCTGACCAAAAACGAAAAATATGTAGGTATTAATGTAAAAATATTGTTTAAGACATTCAATGGCTTGCGTGAATAACCCAAATATTTTTTCTGTTACATAAAAACTATAAAATCACTGGGATATGCAGTCGCCCTTTTTTTAGTCGCCATTCCGATTTGACAGTTGTCTGCCATTGATTTTGACAGCTGATTGAAATCGATTGCGTTCAAAAATGTAAAGTTGTATAATAAAAGTCTCATTTACGTGAAAAAGTCGCATACTTAATTACTTAAATGGAGGTATCTGTAAGCATATCGATTACATACACGTACTAAGTTATTATTTATTTATGTAATAATAAATAGCTGCGATATGCCTACATTATATGATAGACTCAAGGCTTTTTTAAGAATACATTATTCTTTTGTAATGGTGTTAAAATCATCAGCTTTTTTCCCTTTTTTATTTTATGTAGATTTCACTTTTGATGACACACATAGCATTCTATGTGACGAGTAATTGTTGCAAAATATTGAAGAAATAACTAAATAAGAGTATTTTTACTTGTGACCCGCTTTACAGTCTATTTCTAAGTTCACCATTACCCATTCCATTTGTATGGGTAATTTAAACTCCCAGCAATCAATGAGCTCCAGATGAACTAGTAATAATAACATTGCATAAGAAGTGACAGGTCGCCGACTTAACAGCCTGTCACCTATTAATAATACCAGTCACCTATTTGCGTGAGAAAGGAATCTGCAACATTCAACTCCATTCCCAGAAGTTAAATCATGTTCCCATCGTCTTTTTATTGAAAAGTTAAATGTAGAAATATTCCACAATGGCTCATCCCGCGTTGTTGCAAAGATGCACGAAAACACGAACAGCCTATTACCCGAAACAAGCAACGTATCAGCTACAACTCATTATTATAATTGTGCCTCCGCGGTGAAAATGGGCGGGAAAAACGTTGCCGCCATGTTGCATTCGAAAGTGTCATGGCGCGCATTGCGTCTTCCTATGGGTCAGAAAAACAACTATTAAAGTAAACAATGAACCGTGTGAAGATTATAAACGGCTTTTAAGATTAATAGATTAGTTTTTTGACGATTTATTAGAGGAAGTTTGTATTAGAATTTAATTTCGCTTTTATTAGTTCTCGCTCGGTTAAAGTGGCTCTAAGAAATAATAATGGACGCGCTGATTAATCTTTTCAAAGTTCACAATGTAATTATTAAAGGCCGCATCCGCGTGGCACTCCGGAAATTGTTCCATTATAACTAAGATCTAGGTAGATAGGTAGGTAATATTATAATCGACAATTTCTATCTAATATCGAGACTTTTTCTTTGTGATAGTTTTGCATTACATAATCAACAATTCACCAGCTATTCAGTCTTATACATTCCTAGTATCGTGTTTTGCCGCATACATGTTCTTCTTACTTCAATCAGATGTAAGATTTATTTCAATGGGGAAGTAGGTTACTATGATACGTGATATTAGCAATCTGTCTATACCGTCGTTTGACTATAGAACTATAGAAACGGACTTACACTAGGTGCTTACTTTATTATCTATAGTGATTTACCTGCAAAATGTAGGTAATTAAGTAAAAGGCATCGAGTACATAGCCTTATTTAAGTGGAAGGGCTACTCTTGGATTCTATTAGAAAAAAGATGGGCTCAAAACTTGAGTCAACAAAATTTACTTGTGATATATCATTGTGTATGCCAAACTGAAACTCAATTTGTGACTTACCCTACGTATATCCATCGAGCAAAATTAACTATGTTTGAGTCAGCTTCCAGTCTAACCAGATGCGGCTGAATACCAGTATTTTACACGGAGCGACTGCCATCAGACCTCCGCAACCCAGTTACTGGGCAATGCCGATATCCTAAGTTTAGACCGGTTGTCAGACTTTCGGGCTTCTGATTACCCGTAATGACTATCATAGGTATTCATATGACTCCAGAGACCGACTGTTTAACATGATAATTATAAACTCATCTACTACACCATCAAATTGCCCAAGATCCTTTCTGTCGCAACCAAAAGACGAGCACAAGCCTGTATTGAGCCAGTTTAGGACGCATTCGCACCATTTCGGCGAGAACAATATGCGTGTGCGCAACACAGTCGCATTGTCGCGCTGAAGCGGTTCCCGCGCGAAGTTCCCGTGAGACCGATGACGTAGAAATGTGCCGCCATCTTGCGGTAGGGTTGCTAAACTTGGAAATGGTTATCGTTTAATATCTAAGTGTTGTTATACTGGGTTCCCAAGTACGTGCCTATTTGAGTCAGTTTTCAAAGCAATTTAGAGTTGCCATTTACGACCAATATTAATAAATCGATCCCAATCCAAAATCTATGAAATTTATTATCTTTACATAGTATAAAACAAAGTCGCTTTCGCTGTCTGTATGCTTAGATCTTTTAAACTAGGCAACGGATTTCGGATTTAGAAGATATCGAAAAAATTAAAATAATAAAATTTAACTCAGGTATAACCAACCCTAACTATGAATCTACAATCTCAACGATTGACGTCTAATAAACGTCAGTAGATTCGATACCTTGTAAGTTAGTGACGAAGTTACGAGTATAAACGTAAGTGGAACTCATTTCCGTGACTTTGTGGAGGATAGGAAGTGAACGTCAGATTCATTTTTACGTTAATGATCTAGGTATCTGACGCAGATAGCTATTTAGACTGAAACCGTGGATATACCGAGAAATTATTTTGTGATCTTGCAAGCAGGCGGAAAGTAGTAGATAAACTTTATTCTATAGAAATCTGGTATTTCCCTAGAATTTTAGAATAATTATTACTGCTGTCGATCCCTGGTTACAGGCTCTAAAATATAAAATTAGCTTGCAAAAATAAATCGACGCCCAGCAGTGAAAACCTCGTAAATCCAATTTACTTCAAAAGCGTTTTATTTGTTCTTTAGATTGATAAACTCGTCATAAACGTAGGTACTAGTTCAACAAACTTTCAATTCAAATACTTGTAAGCTATCTATGACGTACGATGACAAACTTGTATTAACATTTGATCGGCCATTTTTATTTCAGCAGATCTATTGTAAAATTTTGTATTTTACACATACGTGGTTTTCACTGCGGGCCGTCGAAATATATTCAGATTTTTCGTAACGATAATTTTTTTCTCTTATTTATCTTTAATTGGTTAAATAAAATTTTCATATTCTAGAAAATCCACATGGCGGTTATACGATCACCATGTTAGGCACTACTGGACAATAAATTAATCTTACCAAAATACACATACACACTTTATCTCAACTTGGATATCTACCCAAAAAAATCGATGAAATACGTTATTACATAATTTTATTCTTATATACCACTATTTATAAGACTAACATACTTTTCGTATGTACTTAATTGTAGTCCTTAGAATCAACTCAGCCTATCGCTGTCAGCTGGACATAGGCCGCTCCCAAGTTACGCCAAAACACCCAGACTTCCGCCGTCCGTATCCAGTCCGCCCCGGCCACCTCAGATTGTCGATCCATCTAGCTAGGGGTACGCAGAAGTATTCAGTCATTAAAATCTCATTTATCGTATTATATAATCAAACTAGCGACCCGCCCCGGCTTCGCATGGGTGCAATTTAGATACTAATGTGAGCCATATAAACCTTCCTCTTGAATCACTCTATCTATTGCTAAAAACTGCATTAAAATCCGTTGTGTAGTTTAAAAGATCTAAGCGTTCAGACAGCGGGAGCGACTTTGTTTTATAATATGTAAAGATAAAGATATAATCAAATGTTTATTATATCACATAGGTAACAATTATAACTATTGTTATATTGCATTACGTTGTGACAGCTTTCTTTCTACAATGTCTAGATTACTGATAGTTGTAATATAATGTAACTTCAGGTGGTTGCACTAATAGCAGTCCACGAATAAAATCGCGTAAAGTGATTAAGTATAGTTCTAAAACAATAGTGTTGTTAGGTATGAACTGTTAAACGGAGCGGTTTGTGGAGGTTTGAAAACGGCGGGGGCACGAGCGGAGCGAGTAACGGAAGTTAACTATCATAATGTGCTTTTATAACAAGTTTCTTTTTTTAACTGCCTCGTTGATCTAGTGGTGGCAAGCGCGACTGCTGATCGTGAGGTCATGGGTTCCATCCCCAGGTCGGACAGTGTTATTGGGTTTTTCCGTATAGAATTCCTCAGTAGCAGTCCGGAGTTTGGATTTGTGCCCGGTTGATGGCAATAGGCTCGCCCCCTAAAACATAGAACTTAAACATAACGGCGAAATGAGGGTGTTACTATATACCTCTGCTCAACCCTTCGGGGAATAAAGGCGTGATGTTAAGAGTCACACTAAGCTGCATAGGTACATCATAGTTACCTAAACATGTTTTATTGCAAAACGTTAAATTAAAAATATTACTAAATAAAACCATGAAATCAATAAACACACGTCATCTATAATTATCATTCATTGATTATAATGACTTAAATAATCGCCAAACACGCTACTTTCCTAGCCGCGCATGCGCGTAACTAACACTACAATTAGAATGTCACGCTCATATACCACGCTGTTGCCGTCAAAACACGTCGTCGTGTATACACGACACGTCATCCCACATCGGCGTACTTAAGCGACACGATATACACGTCACTGAAACACTGTTTACTAATAACCGAAGCGGTTTAGTAAAATGCTGTAAGATATTTACAATGGTGTGCATAATTTGGCAATGGAAGAAATTAATGTGGAGACATTTGCAATAAAAGACGCTGTCTACTATAATGTAGTTTGTAGAAACTCATTTTTAAATAAATAGTCATTTGTAATTCCCAAGCAGGGTTGATGTCAGACAGACGGCCAGTCATCTTCTCTACATAGTATAAAACAAAGTCGATCCCGCTGTTTGTACGCTTAGATCTTTTAAACTACGCAACGGATTTTAATGCAGTTTTCAGCAATAGATATAGTGATTCAAGAGGAAGGTTTATATGCCCCACATTAGTATATACATTGCACCCGTGCGAAGCCGAGGCGGGTCGCTAGTAAAACAATAAGCCAAAACCTCTAACTACATGGATTTAGGAAATACATGTTGTGCCGACCCCACCTAGTGTGGGATAAGGGCAGGAAGAAGAAGAAGAAACTCCTTTTTTGTTTTGTTTTAATTCATCATAGGGTTAACAACAACATCATTCTCTTGTATCAGCATTCCGTGATCATCAAAAATTTAATAATTACTTAATTGTCATGGCATTTCCACACATCGCGCACACAGAATAAAATGCAACTTAACGCCGCGAATTCGAGTTAGGCCCCTTACATACGTCCAACTAAACAGTTGTTCAATATTTTAGTCGCATTGCTAGTCTTAAGGCGGTGTACGCGAGTGCGCAAACTAGCTCGACTCAATTCCTATTCCAAAATAAAATCGTCCAACTATCGCACAAGTGTTTTGTCGGGTGTATGCAGGCACCCTTAGTGCTGATACTACAAAAAGTATTTTGGCAGGTGTCAAATCGGAACCGCCGTCCCTGATCCACCGTGCTGACTCCGCAGTCTCACTGTTAACTCAGCTCTCATCAAGCTGTCTCCCTCCCAGTCCTCTCGCAAGCAACGCCCTAAGCCGAGGTCCGAGTCCCGTTAGAGGTCGCCCTCAGTGCTGTTGTTACTAGCTAGTCATGATGTTACTAGTAGTAATAGTTAGCTTAGGTTAAGTGTTTTAATATCGTCCCCATTGGTTGGAGACCCTTCAGGTCTCGCCAATAACTGCCCGGTTACGTAGAAACGGTCCGCAAGACCATCTACAAGCAGTCGAATAGAAAATAAAAATTAAAAATGTCAAGTCCGACCTATTAGATTTCGACTATTGAAATTAACACCCGAATATCTTACAGCGTTCTGCAGAAGAGTGTATAACACTAAATAACACTTACATTTTCTTCAAGTCTTAATTAAAATTCCGACCTCTTTGGCCACGGGACCGTAAAATCTATCGTTCAGCATAAAACACAATTAGTTGTATAATCGGATCAGCAGAGAAAGTGCATTAATTAGTCTGCAGGATTATCTCAGTACTTATGTTACGTTAATTATCATAATAATGGATGGGTACACACACCATTATAATTTAGGCGGCCCTGGCAAAGCCGCCAGACAGAATGTGGTACCTTTATGTTACACTTTAAATGCATATGAAACTAATGCAAAAGTAAATAAATATACCTATTTTCGCGATTGAAAAGAGGAAAATATGTTAATAAACATCAAACAGAATTAGCCCATTACTGTCCCACTGCTGGGCACGGGCCTCCTCTCAGAATGAGAAGGGTTTAGGCCTTAGTCCACGACCCTATGCTCAGCAGTCGCGCTTGTGACCACTAGACCAACAAGGCAATCATCTATACTAATATTATAAAGAGGAAAGATTTGTATTTTTGTATGTAACGAATAAACTTAAAAACTACTGGACCGATTTCAAAAATTCTTTTCCGTTAGAAAGCTACATTATCACTGAGTAACATAGGCTATATTTATTATTGGAATAAAACTTCTTACGCGGGCGGAGCCGTGAGGACACAGCTAGTCATTTATAATATTAAAATATGCCAGTCAGCACAACATTGACAAACAAAAATACAAATCTACTATTTTGTTTCCTCATATCTTCCTCACATCACCAACATAATTGCTCACCCCATCAGAGACCCGTGTACATACTAATCACCATGGTTACCCCATAAACCCTGACATTATTACCTATTACCTCCATTTTACAGTTAGCCAATCACATGACTGCAATACTAACTAGAGAATGTCTTAAGTGGTCAGAACAATTGCTAATTACCATCATTAAGACTAACGCTGTCTCGTCTAGCGGTTGTCTGGTAGTGGGTTCGATTCCAAGGTAGGGTAAAAAGTGTGATTGTAATTACAAATCGTAACAAACGTATTCCCCGCACCTACTAGATCTGCCTAGCCTTTTCCCAACTATGTTAGGGTCAACTTCCAATCTAACCAGATGCGGCTGAATACCAGTATTTTACACGGAGCGACTGCCATCAGACCTCCGCAACCCAGTTACAGGTCAATGCCGATATCCTAAGGTTAGACCGGTTGTCAGGCTTACGGGCTTCTGCCTTCCCATAATAACTGTCATAGGTATTCGTATGACACCAGGGATCGACTATTTAACGTGATCTCCGATGCACGGAGGGGTTTCAATGTGTAACCATTGGTCACCCATCCGCAGACTGACCGCGGAAAACGCAGCTTAACCTCGCAAATCGTGTGATCCGCGTGGTTGGTGATTAGCCAAGGGCCTCTCAACTACTACGATAAATCGGTTAAAATGGTATTAGGTGCTCGGGCTGTGAGCTGGATAGACCCTGCTTTTGCCCGGATCCGGTCCCAGTAATGGGCAAAAAGTCTTAAGTCGGGAATTAGTCTCGCCTCGTAGGATTACTATGGGCATTTTTTTTAATAGGTTGCCCCACACTAGGATTTCTCCTGTAGGTATCGCGGGTGCGTTTACAGACACAAATCTTCACATGCACAAACATCCAGACCCGGAAGAACTATCTGTAGGCCATAAAAATATTTGTTCCGTGCGGGAATCGAACCCACGACCGATAGCGCAGAAGCCGATCGCTCAGCCACTGCACCAAACGTGTCGTCGTCATTGTTGACGGGATAGACATGTATCAAAATCTCTCTTAAAAGAAACTAATCACGGTCACCCATCATACGGCTGACTTCATCAGTGACACCTTAACCTTACGTCACAGCGAGTACTGTAGTAATGACTTGTTAAGCAAAAACGCGAGTAGATGTCATCAGCTTTCTCCATGGAGGTCAATAGTCATCGCAATGAACGTACTTGCGTTATGCCATCATGTCATTATGATGCGCACTGCCATACATACGGATATATCGCGCTAAGTCTCTTCCGGAGTTAGCAGAATTTGATGCTAATCTTTGTACTAGTTTCCGTAGGGTTCTACAACCTAAACGTAAAAACGGAACCCTTATAGAATCACTCTGATATCTGTCTATGTTCTATTATTTTTATTTTCTTTTATAAAAACGTTGCTGTATGACTTCTCCTGTATCGTGGGTGCGTTTACAGACACAAATCTTTACCGGATATCGACAAACCTACTTAATTCACGTGTAATGATATCGTGTAGATATTATATTCATAAATAATTAATAACCCGAGCTCACAGCGAGTAGGTGGTACTTCTAGCTGATAATCACCGTAATTCTGTACGCTATTACAGATATACTAATATTATATGTAATTTATATCTGTAGTTAATTACAAATCAACAATAGAAGCTCCTTGATGATTTAATTTCAGTATCTGATTATCAGAAGTGTTTGAAAAAGATTGCCAAGTGCGAGTAAGACTCGCGCCCTGAGTGTGAGAGACAACGTTTTTCTAAGAAAAGAAAAAAGGAAAGCGTCTGGCCAGTGTGAGGTCCTGCTTACGCCGGTTAAATAAATATGAGATTTATCAGTTCGGTTTATAATCCCGATAAATGACAGTAGGTTCGGCTCCACGTAGAAATTATTGGCGAAATATGGATGTACATCAGTAGCCTACTGCTTCAGAGATGCGATATACACAACAAATTCTCTTTTCAATGCTTTAATATCTTCCTACCAATCGTTAATTGTAATTCCTTCCTCGTAAGGGATCATAAAGGAGTCAAGTACACATCTACTTATGTAAATTCATTGAAAGTAGAAATGTAAACACACGGAGATAACATCAAAGTCCGTGAAAGTGCACAAGTACAAGTACATATACTTGAAGTATTTACGATGCACGCGGACTGACTATGACATCTCTTACTAGGTAATCTATGCACAGAGGATTTTGTTCGTCCGTTCGTGAGGAGGAAACTAAATGACTCATTATGGACAACTTGAATTGAATTGCTACATTGTAGGTTCTAGTAATGGCAAGCGCAACTGCTGATCGTGAGGTCCTGGGTTCGATCCCCAGGTTGGGCTGTTTTTGGGTTTTTCCGTGTGAAATTCCTCAGTAGCAGCCCGGGGTTTGGATTTGTGCCCAGTTGATGGCAAAAGGCTCGCCACCTATTACATAAGACTTAAACATTACGATGAAATGAGAGTGTTACTATACACCTCTGCCCTAACCTTCGGGGAATACAGGCGTGATATTTTGTTATGTTATGTAGTATATACAACAACCCGTAGCGTGGTGGATTAAGGCCTAAACCCTTCTTATTCTGAGAAGAACCCCGTGTCCATCAGTGTTACAGTAATAGGACTAAGTAATTATGTTTTTTTAACACAGTATTTAAGAAAAGTATAATAAAAGTCTATTTCTTGACCGTTAATTGAAATGTAGATCAAAACCATGCCTTAATACCGTACTTACATTAATTGGTTATTTTATTCGTCTAATATACCTAATCTATACTAATATTATAAAGCTGAAGAGTGTGTTTGTTTGAACGCGCTAATCTCAGGAACTGCTGGTTGGAATTGAAAAATTATTTTTGTGTTGGATAGTCCATTTATCGAGGAAGGTTATAGGCTATATAAAATCACGCTACGACCAATAGGAGTGGAGCATTAATGAAAAATGTTGCAAAAACGGGAAAAATGTCCACCCGTGCGAAGCCGGGACGGGTCGCTAGTTACTTATAGACATCATTTTTAAGTACTCATTTACCGCGACCATTTCTGACCACACAACTATCAATCCTAACAAGACTCCAAAACCAAACCAATTAAACGACCAAGGTTCGCCACTCTTTGGCAACAAAACCGCGTCATTTAAATCAATTGCCACCGCCGCATCGTCATTTGTCGCAAATTTTGAGCACATCAGTAAATTGCGTCGTGTGGCAATACAAGCGATCAGCGCGGCGGTGAGAAAGTGAGGCAATGGCGTTAAACGCGGGAACATTGTCTTGCGGCACACGTCCGACCACCTGATGGCTCTCCTTGGATGTCATGTGATGTTAACACGTGCTAGTATTTAAATGTTGCTCAAATAATATCCGTATTATCACAATAGTCCATGGTTTAGATAGGCTTGGGATTATAGTAATGATAGCAGTAGTAATAGCCGTAGTAGTAGTAATATAGCAGTGATTGCCTAGTGGTGTGACCGTCGGACTGCCAAGTAATAAGTCTCGGACTCGAACCCAAGGCACGCACCTCTGACTTTTCGGATTCATGTGCGTATTGTACAATTATCACTTGAAAACATCGTGAGGAAACCGGCATGCCTGAGAGATATTTCTCGACGGTATGTGAAGCCAAGTCAGAGGCCCATGGGCGGCATAAACTCTGATACCAGGTTAGTCACTAACCACACGACAAGAAGAAGAATAATAAGGGGTTGGCCTGTCAATAGTTTATTTATATCTCTAACAAGTAAATAGCTTCTAGGTACTCTTCTGAAACTTGATATTGAAAACATAAACTTCTTTTGTATCTGGGAATTGAGCTCAATAGCTCATGAGCCACAGTCAGGCTATTACAAATAACAGCCCGTTCACAGAGCGGATCCGTTTTAATGGATCCGTCGATACTGGATGTGTTGTTAACATCTGTACCGACGGATCAGTTAAACAAATGGCAGCTGCGTCGTATCTGGCAGGCAGGATACGATAAAAATAACGGATCCAGTATTTTTACTGGATTCAGACTGTCGTGTATGTGAACTCGCTCACACAACTACAGGCACCATCACCAAAAAAAAACGGATCCGCTAAATCGGGTCTTGTAAACAGTTCTATTTTTAATTATTCTAAGTCTTCATTCTCGTAAAATAAGTCTGATTATTATTAGACCAGTATCTGATGTTCCACTTGTATTGTTTCAGGTGGTACCAGCGCTGCTGCTGCTGTCCCTAGCTGCGGCTACTCCCAGGAAATCCTACAAACGAGAAGGTAAGCCATCTCCCAACCGCGAACTACTGATGTAAACAGAGCCTCTGCTATGAAACTTGAAACACTGAAAGTTTAAATGAACTTGAATTGGTATAGATCTTCTATAAATCTATAGATCCCTTGCAGATCTACTTACATTCACAGTGGATATTTTGTTAGTCAACGTGTTCGATTCCTAAAAATCACAGGTTATGGTATTAACTTAACTAAGGTCCGTATTACAGAACATTCCTCAAGTCCAGTTTGATCTGTAATTAGTTGATCACTGTTTAAGTACAGAATCAGTACTTGAGGAACGGTCTTATTCCAGAACGGCAATCAATCTATACTCAGATGAAACAAGATTCAAATAGAGCCAATCGATTGGTTGATTTCAGATCAAATCACTGCTTAGGGTCGAATTTACGAGCTGAGTAACGATCTAGAATAAAGCCATACTCAGCTGAACTATGATCAATTAATCTGTGCTTGAGGAACGTTCTAAAATTAAAAGTCGACTCAAAACTAGTTTTAAACAGAGATTAATGCTTGAGTTTCGTTCTGTAATACAGACCTAAATCTTCCAAGTACTGCTGTGTACACCAGTGACTCAATTGACCATATTTTTTGTCAAAAATTACAGTTGCATTGACAAAAGCTTTCAATTTATTTTTGCAATCTGAGCTCTTACGCCATCCTTGAGTTCATCACAGAGGCTCTACGAATGAGTAATACTTACAATATGAAATAAAAGCACCAATTCCATTGTTCGCAGCGCCCCTGAGTTCTTCGTACCTACCACCTCCACGAGGTGGTGGTGGTGGCGGCCACGGGGGTGGCGGCCACGGAGGTGGTGGCGGCGGCGGGTATAGTAGCGGAGGCGGCGGAGGCCACGGAGGCGGCGGGCACGGAGGCGGCGGCGGCGGTGGATACAGTAGCGGCGGCCACGGAGGCGGCGGTGGCGGTGGATACAGTAGCGGCGGCGGTGGCGGCCACGGAGGCGGTGGTCACGGCGGCGGCGGTGGCGGTGGCGGCCATGGAGGCGGCAGACCATCATCCTCGTACGGTGCCCCAAGACCCTCAAGCAGCTATGGACCTCCGAAACCAAGCTACGGCCCACCAAAACCGTCAAGCAGTTACGGACCCCCACCATCATCGAGCTACGGCCCCCCCGCTCCTAAACCATCCAGCTCCTACGGCCCCCCGCCTTCCAAACCATCCAGTTCTTACGGACCTCCTCCGTCCAAGCCTTCCAGCTCTTACGGAGCCCCGGCGAGACCGCCTGCGACCAGCTATGGTGTTCCAACTGGACCTTCAACGACTTACGGTGCGCCTAAACCATCGAAGCCATCAAGCTCTTATGGCGCCCCACCCTCCAGCTCATATGGAGCACCTGCTGCTCCACCATCCAGCTCGTATGGTGCCCCATCTCCTCCTTCAAGCTCGTATGGCGCTCCTTCATCACCTCCTTCCAGCTCCTACGGCGCTCCTTCTCCTCCGTCAAGCTCCTATGGCGCACCCTCATCTCCCCCATCTAGCTCCTACGGTGCCCCATCCCCACCATCAAGTTCTTATGGCGCCCCTGCCTCACCTCCATCGAGTTCTTATGGCGCCCCTGCTTCCCCTCCATCGAGTTCTTATGGCGCTCCTGCTTCACCTCCATCCAGTTCTTACGGTGCACCCGCCTCTCCTCCTTCCTCGTCCTATGGTGCTCCTGCATCTCCCCCATCCTCGTCTTATGGTGCTCCCGCATCTCCCCCCTCATCCTCTTACGGGGCTCCCTCATCCGGTGGTAGCAGTGGTGGATTCAGCAGTAGCGGCTTCGGTAGCAGTGGCTTCGGAGGCAGCGGTTCCGGCGGAGGCAGCGGCTTCGGCGGAGGCAGTGGTTTCGGCTCAAGTGGTCCTTCATCAAGCTATGGTGCTCCATCCAGCTCCCCATCCAGTTCCTACGGTGCTCCTGCGGCGCCTTCGAGCAGCTATGGCGCTCCTAGCAGCGGCGGAGGCGGCGGCGGCGGCGGCGGTCACGGATCCAGCTTCTCGTCCGGTGGCTCAGGATTCTCTGGTGGACATTCATCTGGCGGAGGCGGTGGCGGTGGATACTCTTCGGGTGGATCTGGGGGATACTCCTCTGGTGGATCCAGTGGTTATTCTTCGGGAGGCTCAAGCGGCGGTGGTGGCGGCCATGGTAGTTCAGGAGGCTACTCGTCAGGTGGAGGCGGCGGCGGTGGCGGCGGTGGGTACTCATCAGGAGGCAGCAGTGGTGGCTACCCATCAGGAGGTGGCGGCGGCGGCTACTCGTCAGGAGGCAGCAGTGGTGGCTACTCATCAGGCGGCTCTGGAGGATATTCTTCCGGTGGCTCATCCGGCGGTTCCGGTGGTTTCGGAGGATCTGGTGGCCACGGAGGCGGCGGTGTGCCCCCCACCATCGGCCAGAGCTACGACTCCAACGGCGGCTATGTGTACTAGATCCTGTAGACTCCTAGCATCCTAGTACTAATATACAATAGTCAATTATTAAGTTATCACAGTATCTTCAGTATTGGCGCTGCGAATGTCACAAACTTTGGATGTATGTATTTGTGTAGGTTTCTAGAATAAGTTTGTATGTATTAGATTTTTTTACAAAATGGCGACATGTATGGAATGCTACGGGCAATACTAATAAAAGAAGCGAAGGCTAAAGACGGGGTAGGATATCGAAAATCTGAAGCAAAAGGAAGTTATTCCGACAATGATAGCAAAGTTGTAATGTTACTATATGTTGCTCGAGGTATTCCATCTGTTTTCCAAATAAAATGTGATCTACAATCGGTGAATAAAGAATTGTGAATAAAGAAAGGTGAAGAGATGTCTCTCTGAGAGGTTTGGACGTCGCAGACTGCTTACCAAGTAAGCGACGCTTGAAAGTATTAACTTTTAATTTAATTGTAATTAATGAAATTGTACAAAAATTTAGTTTAAGTACTGAGTAGTTATACTTTTTTGTATAAATAAAATGTTTTGTAAATAATAGTGAGCTTGTTTTATTTATGTATGACCACACCCCAAACATACACCATGAATATGAATCATAGACACAACAAAAGCATTTCAAAGAAACTCGTAAGCTTCAAAACAATCAGCACCATGCAGATCGGCATCAGAAAACTGCCTCGTTGGTCTAGTAGTGGCTAGCGTTACTGCTGATCGTGAGGTCCTGGGTTCGATCCCCAGGTCGGGCAAAGTGTTTTTGGTTTTTCCGGAGCTGCCCGTAGTTTGGATTTGTGCACGGTTGATGGCAATAGGCTCGCCCCCTATTACATAGGACTTTAACATAACGGCGAAATGAGGGTGTTACTATACACCACTGCCAAACCCTTCGGGGAATACAGGCGTAATGTTATGTTATGGTATCTGAAAATCGAATACATTTAGTAGTATCCAATAATGAAAATCCAAGTAAAAACCTCTGTTAATAAAACTTGATGCATCTCCAATTATTCTGATGAGCCCCCAAACTGACCGAAACCTGTGTTCTATACAGGCCTGATGCATCTTTTGATTTCTGATCCAATTTCTCAGGCAAGATTGAGCATGAACATCATTAAAGACTTACTATAAACAACAGCATTAAAAACGAACTTTATCTCACTTCGCCTCATAAATATTATTCCTTCATATATTCGTCCACTGCAGTTGGACACGGTAATCGTACAACATCTTCTTATTTTCGTGTTGTTAGTGACTAACCTGGTGTCAGAGTTTATGCCGCCCATGGGCCTCTGACTTGGCTTCACATACCGTCGAGAAATATCTCTCAGGCATGCCGGTTTCCTCACGATGTTTTCCTTTGCCGTTTTTAAGCAAGTGATCATTATACATGAATCCGAAAAGTCAGAGGTGCGTGCCTTGGGTTCTAACTCGAGACTTATGACTTGGCAGTCCGACGGTCACACCACTAGGGTATCACTACTATAAAACATAACATCACGCCTTGTATTCCCCGAAGGGTTCGGCAGAGGTGTAATAATACACTCCCGTTTCGCCAGTTATCTAAGTCCCATGTTATAGGAGGCGAGCCTATTACTATTAAACGGGCACAAATCTAGACTCCAGGCTGCTACTGAGAAATTTCTAATAGAATAACCTAATAACACTGCCCGACCTGGGGATCGAACCCAGGACCCCATGCTCAGCAGTCGCGCTTGCGACCACTAGACCGACAAGGCAATCGTAAAACAGTCTTGTTATTAATCACCATGAGTGACTAATTAATTGGGTGATTGCTGTATCTTGTTATTACATCATAAGGGAATGTTGCTGACAACCCTTTTGGCATATTATTGTCTGTCTCATATGACACCCAGTAAGAGGGATGGAGGAGAAAGTGTTAGCTGCCCTAAACTAAAGGATAAGAAATGATTTCCACCAAACGGCTCGCATCGCATCGGATCGGAAAGGATACGAACGGATCCGGCGACAGCCGATCGCTTGCGAACGTATCCGTTTCTGCGCCTTGTCAAATAGTTTCATTTCTACCGTGTTGACGTGTTCTAATTTTTGAAAGGATCCGAACGGATACGACGGCAGGCAAACGGAGCCGTTCGCACGTCGCATCATACTTTCGGCTACGATCGCGTGTCACGGAAGACCCCCGTGGTAAATCTGCTGTGCGTGGCTTGGTAATATAGACTTTAAATACTGTGTACACGATTTAATATCGTTTAAAGATTGTAAAATCCGTTCCGATCCGATGCGATGCGATTTTAAGGATGTAGACGTACCTATCTCTACCGACAAGCAGTATTGGTGTGTTCCGATCGGAAGGATATGCGTACCGGTGAAATTACAGTCTCATGAGACTATTCAACATTGCCATTAAGGTTGCAAGTCAGCAATCCTGATGAGGGTGTAGGTGGTGATAACTAGATACTTACTATAAGGTAGGCCACCGAATT
This sequence comes from Amphipyra berbera, assembly GCA_910594945.2. NCBI lineage: Eukaryota > Metazoa > Arthropoda > Insecta > Lepidoptera > Noctuidae > Amphipyra > Amphipyra berbera. Next base: position 12,102,363 of record OU343128.1, on the reverse strand, counting down.
GATGCGAACCGATTCCATAAAAAAGAAGTAAGGATTTACACAAAAAAAACCCTCATCAACATGCTATATGTTTTATTTTGATGTCGCCGAGGCGACCGCGGATTTCACAACGTTACACATTTTTTTACACATTTTTCTTTTTCAAAATATTCAACAAGATCTAGGAATAAGTCAATAGTAGGTATATCTACTAGCTAACAGTGGGGAGCCGCCTCCTGACCGAAATGTCTTTAAAAGCCTTCAAAATATAATTATATAACAAACAATATATAATATATTACAGTATAGGTATATACCTCTTCAAAATATATAATTATATTAATAAATTCCACAACATGTTAATATATAGGTAACTGTAAGATATATTTATTTAATAAAGAATATATTCATGATTTTTCATTATTTTTAGAATTCAACATATTGTATAATAAAAGATCTGAAATGACTCCTAGTTATTTTGAGAACAAGTGATCAATAGTGAGCATATATTAATTGGATAATATTATATACTGATACTCATCTTTATCTTTACATAGTATAAAACAAAGTCGCTCCCGCTGTCTGTACACTTAGATCTTTTAAACTACACAACGGATTTTAATGCAGTTTTCAGCAATAGATAGAGTGATTCAAGAGGAAGGTGTATATGCCCCACATTAGTATCTACATTGCACACGTGTGAAGTTGGGGCGGGTCGCTATTTTATGTATAAATAAACAATCTAGTCAATGCTTCATATTATAAGTAGGTCTCATTTTAGTGCTATTTGAAAAACCTTTTCTGAATAGAAATATATAATATATACTGAATTATAATATTAATATACATATTATAATGCATGTATATCAGGAAGCGGCGCCGAAGAACAACAACGATACCTATAATCTACACTTATAATTATGATATGTACCATTTCACACCTAAATACTATGATATGTATTTATACGTAAGTCACATAGAGATGATATGTATCGAGTTCGTAGTCTTAGCAAGGGTTAGGCAGGTGGATATCACATCATATATTTTCATATTCGCAACATATTTAATAAATATTTCCAATTTTAATACTTTAAAACGATTTATGTAAACTTTATTATCAAAAAACAATTCGAAAGCTTGATATAGTATCAAATGTGGCAACTGTTCATCTACGTTATATATAACTCGTCGCCCGAATACGCACTGATATACATTTACATATATATTGTATACTTAGTTGTAAACACGGCCGGTTTCCATCCAAAAGGATAAACGTTGCCAAAATTGACAGTATCATCTACTCACAAGATACATCTTGATATATTTAGAAACATTAAGTCAAAAAGCTTTAAATATGGACAGAAACACACATTATATAAGATATTGGAACGCTCCGGGGAGGCCGGGGGGTCAAACACGACAACTGTGAACACCAATACACATATAATTTTAAAAAGATCGATTATTACTATCAACAATGCTTGCCAAGTCGGCCACATCAGAAAGCTCTTCACATTTACTATTTTACACGTATCTTTCATATACAGTGAAAATTAAGAATTAAATTTTCCAATACGCCTTTAATTTGTTGTAGTAACTTAGCTGATTTTAGGCCAGTACTTCTGTTGTTACACATAGCATTGATAGAATGATACTGTCTTAACTTTTTTTCTATGTGTATATACTTGGATTCACTCGACTGTTAGCGTACAATAAAAACTCTAAACAATATAAAATATATCTATACAACGTAATATATTGCACTAGTAAATAAAGCTTATAAAAAACATATCCGCCGCTAAATTGTACCTACTAATTATACTAGGTAAATATTTATTTTTAAATGTATATATATATATTCTTTGTGCGGCCTTTTAGATATAAATTATCTGAATTAAATAAACGATGGTCGAGCTATTATATAATTATCTTTTTGTATATAACAAGAAGCCAATTCTATAATGTTGACAGTACAATTGGCCTGCATGTAGTGTGTTGTGCTTTATAAGCGGTATGTATTATTTATGTATATAATTTTTACATTCATATGATGATAATGTTTGGTCAACATTACTTCGTCTACAACACGCACACACTTACACCGTGTGACTATAAGCACATAAACTTGTGTGCTCTTCTCTCTACATTAATTGACTTAAATAAGGAATCGTCATCAATATAAAGTATATATATATTCTCTAACAACGAATATAATTCACATTTTGATATGTATCAGTTGCAACGCTTTATATATTAATATATTCCACTACAAAATAATACAGCTTAATACATTTTTACATCAACTATTAAACATAAGTACATCTATTGCTTTAATGCATTTATTACTACATGATTATGTATTTATTTAATATATTTTATATTAGTTTGCGCATGCGTCGTCATTAGTTAAAAAGTAAAAAGAAATCTTTCGTTACTACTGCATTATATGAAATATGTTACATTTACAAAATGGTTCTAAATAGGAAGATACGGATGATGTATTTCGATCGTCTTGAGCACAACATTCTAGTCATTATTTCGAAAAATACTGAAGTTTACGGTTTCATACTTCGATGTAACGATCATAACAAATACGAATGAAAAATAAGAAATAGTAAAATTTTCGGAAAATATAATCGCGCTATAATGCGACCCCATCGTCGAGCATCATGGCACCTGTAATGACGTCGTCTAAGTAAACTAATAAAGGTACTTATCGTCTCAGAAAGCCGTTTGCTTGCCAAAGGGCTGGACTGGCGGGGGTGCACTGCTGTTGCCGAAGAGCGGGGTAGGGCCATCATTGGGATCATCTAGGTCATCATCATCAGGTTCGAGGGCAGGATTGATCCTACCGGACTTTTCATCAGGTCCTACGAGAGTGGAGGCGGCTCCGTACATCCTGCCCGGCACTCCTCCGAGGACGGACATCTGTTCACCTGCTTCTGAGGGCTCGTCAACACGACGGATGTCTTCAGGGATGTTCACAACGCAGTTGAAGTAGTCAGACTCTGGGCTGAGATAGCCGCCATTGAAAAGGAACCTGGTGAAAGACGTTACATTTATTCAGACGTTTATTATATTCTAATCTATTTATATGTAAAGGTCATAGATGTTATTTCCGATAATGGCAATAAAATACAGCAGATAGGAGAAACAAATTGCTTCCTAATTGTTTGAAAGTCAAGCAATCATCTATATTAAAGACTATCGCTGTCGAGCAGCACATGTTATACAATTTAACGATTGACCATTCGTTACACTTAAATTACCTGAACCTTTAGTTATTAAGAGAATTGGAAAGTGTTGTTAATATAATGTAAATGGTATACACAAGTAAAATTATGGTGAACTCCTCAAAGAACTGAAAGAAGTAGCAATGAGTTCGCGGCAGTAGTTTAACGAGTATGAGGTCAACACACACAATTAATTTTATACGAAACGTCATTGTACAAAGAATAAGATTATCAATTCCTAAACGAAACACAAAACACACTAAATTAATTTTCTAATCCACTTAAAACAAAGGATGTGGACACAACCGGCTTTGTATTTGCATAACGTTTGAAGTGCCGTAACTAATTAGCAATTAATCTAAATGAAAGAGGAAGGTATGAATTTCTTGTACAAACAATTAAAGGAATTATTACAAAACGTGAATTTTATATAATAACGTCAAATATCTACTGAGTTGTTAGATAGTGGTTGATATTTATATTAATTTCGCAAAGTTAAGAGATAGATAGTCACAGTATACGATTATTATTAGCACAGGGGTACACTGCCACACATCTACATGGATTGTTCCTTTAGTTGCCTTTGTCTTAGACAAACCACCAAACAAATCATCCAAGTAACCGATTAAACTTGATAATAAAAACTCAGTTGATTCACAAATAAGCGAAAATAACAACAAACGTGCTACACTTTGTTTTGAAAATAAACATACCAAATTATATTTTACATCATCTACACACATCGTCCAAATAAGTAAACAATGTACTACTCATATTCCTCTCTAGCACCTACTCGTACAAGTCGTGATACACCATCACTTTCCACTCATTACAGATCATTGTGAACCGCTCGTCTGTACGTCACGATTCACAACCGATGTATTTGTCGATGATTAACTAAAAGGCATCTGGTGATAGTCCCTTCTTGAATCTAGTGGCTTACTTTTTGTTACCATTTTTTCCAATTCATTGGTTTAGAGTGTGGTTACCAAGCTATTTCAATGCCTAAATCTAAATAAATATACATTGTTCAGCAGAGATCTCTACACCGACTGTGAAAAGAGCTAATTATCTTGAAACGGCTGATCCGATTTCCATCAAACAACTTCTATAACCATCTTGATGAAATCAGCATTCAAACAAAAAAAACGTATTGAAATCGGTTCATTTATTTGGGCGCTACGATGTCACAGACAGACAGACATAGGCTTCAAACTTATAAGACCCCTCTTTTTAGTGGGGGATTAAAATAGAAGTTTGATGACCACCACTGTAAAAAAAACTGGTTGAAAATTGTATAGTTCGTAACTATCGTTATATCATTGCCTTTTAACTTCGATGTATTTATTGTCAAAGGTCAATATGCTAACAATACTTAAACCAACCATCTTACGAATAAACCCACAAACCTTAATAGCTTTCAAACAGAGTTATAATGGTCAAATAACATAACTTATTTCAACGCTTCCTTCATCTTAAGTGATAATCGTTGCCAAATGATCACAAATATCAGCTATTTGTTTACACGTTTTAGCAGATTATGACACGAGTTATGTAAGTTATTTTATTGTGATGTTTATTTTTTGGTGGAAAAATACCAATATTATTGATATGATCTCCGTGTGGTCCGCGGTCTACCACTTTTCTACCTTTGGGTGACGTAATAAATAAATTTCGTTAGATTTAGCGATATCATCCACGTGGTTAGTTGTTATGCCCCACTTCCAACCCAATTCCCGAAAATCCTGCTTTAGACCACTACAGCAGGATTTTCAAAAGCCAAAAGGAGCCTTGTAAATATCAAAGCCCTTTGCCTCAAGCTAGATTCGCCATTCATTTGATTCTACCAACTCAACCTTTCCTTCTATAATAGTATTTATAAATTTGTCTTTACTTACAAATTCTTCAAAGTTATTGTTACCTAAAATCACGTCACTTTACTAAGGCTGTATCAAAATTAACCTCCTATACTACACTTACTACAATATCGAAGCGTCCTCATTCTACCAACCCTCTTAGTCCCTGAATACTTAATTCCGAGGCCCGGCCACTGGCCTTAATGTGGACCCTACGTATGATGGCCATCCAAACGTACGTAATATTGCAACGGATGACGAACCACGAGGGGCTTAAGAGCTACTCCCTTGCGCATAAGTATGTTTAATATACATAAATAATATGTCTATGGATGGAAAAGGAGAAATATTAAAACATACTTGGCGGTAACTGACTTGCGTAAAAATTACGGCTGATCAATGTAAACATTGACTAATCTACTGTCAAATGTCATGTTACGTGCTGTAATTGGTTGATAGTATTTTGGGCGACCAATCACTTTCGTTGACAACATATTAAATAGACATTTTAGAAACTGCGGGCTTATGTGGAGGTGCAACTTTATTAACTTCACTTAGACACTTTGATGAAAATAACTTATTTTGAATATTTCATTTTACTTTCATTATCTCTATCTGTCTTCTGCTTATATGCTTACTCATCTCCGCCTATAATTAAGACAATTCTGCCCACAATAAAGGAAAATCCGTAATGGTAATACTAATATCACAGACACTTTTGTCAATCTATACTAATATTATAAAGCTGAAGAGTTTATTTGTTTGTTCGAACGCGTTAATCTCAGAAACTATCGTCTATTTATCGAGGAAGGTTATAGGCTATATAACATCACGCTATGACCAATAGGAGCGGAGCATAAATGAAAAATGTTGCAAAAACGGGAATAATGTTCACCCGTGCGAAGCCGGGACGGCCGCTAGTTTTAAATATGGCTCTTTTCGATACTGAATTTTATTAACACATTTACTAAATTGATGTTTAAATAGAATACTACTAACAAAATTTGTATCTAAAGAAATTGTTGTTACTAACGACTACCCAAAATTGAACACAAACTGTCTAAATAATTAATTTCCATTCAAAATGTCGGACCCAAGTTTTCGTCGAATATTTGATAAAGCTCGCCAAACATTTCAGTCAACGTTTCTATTTACTTCAAATTTCACTTCAACTATGAAGGTTTAATAAATTTTTCATGAAAATCTGTCAGTCAGGGCTAACTTAGTTGTTATTACTCTAAATATAATCTGACGGGAGCGCCCTAAAATTGCTTCTCAATAATTCGGTAACTATGGTAACCTTAAGGGCTAAGCTACATCTGACGGAAGATATGTCGCCGATCTTCCGTTGCGTAATTTACTTGAGGAATTTTAGTAACGCATCTTCGGCCAAATGTGTACGGTGTAAGATGCTTGTATGAAACTATGTCTACCGGCGGAAAATCGGCAACGTATCTTCCGTCAGATAAACCGCCCTTAAACTTCCAATCTCTATCACACAGTCTAACTGGTTTGTAGTATAATAGATCGGTTCACAGTCTAAGCAGATGCAGGAGTACACAATATTTTACACTGTGACTGTCGCCTGACCTAATCCAATTTCTAGGCGATAGCTATCGGTCTCCGAAGAAAAGATCGGTTGTCCTACTTACGAGCTTTGTGACTGTCTGAAACGAAAGAGTATTTGTGATAACTGGGACCGACGACTTAACGTGCTTTCCAAGACACGAAAGGGTTTGGATGCGTAATAACGCTCACACATTCAAGGTACCGATCGATCGTTGTACACAGTATCCATTTGGCCACCAATATATGTAAAATTTGTGTGGAAACCGGTTGTCATGGTATGGGCATGTGATGCGGAGGAACGAGGAACATGTCGTGAGGAAAGTTTTGAGTATGAATGTGGATGGTTATAAGAGTAGAGGAAGACCAAAGAAGCGATGGATGGATAGTGTGAAAGATGATATGGGTAGAAAGGGGGTGACTACCGAAATGACGGCTAATAGAGATGTATGGAAGAAGAAGACATACTGCGCCGACCACAAATAAGTTTGGATAAGGGAAGGAGGATGATGATATGTAAATTACACACGTAGGTACAGGCTTGAACACCACTGTGGCACCTATTTCATAGACAATTACACACGTAGGTACAAGCTTGAACACCACTGTGGCACCTATTTCATAGACAATTACACACGTAGGTACAGGCTTGAACACCACTGTGGCACCTATTTAATAGACAATTACACACGTAGGTACAGGCTTGAACACCACTGTGGCACCTATTTCATAGACAATTACACACGTAGGTACAGGCTTGAACACCACTGTGGCACCTATTTCATAGACAATTACACACGTAGGTACAGGCTTGAACACCACTGTGGCACCTATTTCATAGACAATTACACACGTAGGTACAGGCTTGAACACCACTGTGGCACCTATTTCATAGACAATTACACACGTAGGTACAGGCTTGAACACCACTGTGGCACCTATTTCATAGACAATTACAAAAAACATTCATACAATATCAAAACACCATGGTTGCAGTTAATACCGCCATGACGTCTGGAGATGGATTTTGAAAAAGTTAATAGTGATTTAAATATTAAATACTTCTTATGACCGATTCCTATGGCCAAAAACAGATCGTTTTACTTACCAATGGCAGTATTTTTATTGCTAAACTGAGCATATAATAAATAGACTCTTAAGCTACTAATGATTGCTACTAACGTATGGGAAGGTCTACTACGCAAAGCTATGGGGTCTTTGCTTCATTGTTGATAAAGATACAAGAATCTTAATATTTAAGCAATAACGTTCTATAAAGTATAGGAATCATCCATTACTTAGCAATGATACAACAGAAATTATAATTTACATACTATTTCAATCGAGCGATTCGGTCTTACCGTGTTATACAGGGTGTAAACAAAATCATGTAAGTCCTTCAAACCTCGTGATATTCTGCTGACATAGATTAACATTGAAAGGGACACTTTTGGATTCGATAAAAAAATTGCAAGAAATTAACATGTGTCCTTAACGTGAGGCATTTTAGCGCCCCAAATTAAATGACCGCGCGGCGAACGATAGCCGCGCAATTCGCTCGGGGCGCTAAAATGTATCACTTTAAGAACACATGTTTACTTCTTGTAATATATTTTTATTGTATCCCAACTTATCCCGTGCAGTGTTAATCTATGTCAGCAGTTATACATCACGAAGTTTGAAGGAATTACATGATTTCGTTTACACCCTGTATTCGACCTTATGTGGATAACTTTGAAGTTATATTTTAGTTTGCTATTATGCATTAAAAAGTATTATTCCGTAAAATCGATATCTCTTATCATATTATTATCGACAGCCAACAACTCTACATCACTAGTGTGTGAGAGCGCTCGGAATAAAATTGAATCAATCAATTTTGTATGAACGATCGCTTTTAAGATGTTACGTCGTTCAAAGATATTCCTAAAGTGTGTCTGAGTTAGTACTTTTATGCTGATACATTATTTAACACAATATGATTATAATAATTTCATGATACTTCATAAAAGAACATAAAGCGACGAAGTACCGTGAAGATATTTACAAAATAAAACAACTTATTACTGTCCCACTGCTGGGCCTCTTCTCAGAATGGGAAAAGTTTAGGCCTTTGTCCACCAAGCTAGTCTGGTGCGGGTTGGTTGGCGGAGTACAAACACCATAGAGAACATTTTTTTTTTGCTCTAAGAAAGATTTTTCTTCTGTTGAATTTCAACAACAAAATTCATTAGCAAAAAACTATAAGACGTACTCAAATCTATAACGTTTACGTAAAATGTGACTCACAGGGACCAACGTGTATCATTCACTAGTTATCATCTGTAATCTATGCTAGTATAAATGTATAGTAGTAACTAGTATAAATGAATACTTAATTGACCAATCCATAGAACTGACATAATAATATAAATAAATAATAAAAAAAATAGATTAAATTAATAACTAATAAAATGTTACCTTAAATTTTACTTAGATTATGTTAGTTTGCATGTATAAATAAGTCCTCTTCGTTCAAATTTTTCTTTTGCTGTGCTCGACAGGGTCCACCATTATTACAACAAATGTTTACTTACCAAATAAGCAATACATTGTGGAATGCAATAAATAATTGAGTATGCATCTGTAATACCTGCAATAAAACACATTGAAAATAAAATACATTATCTATATAAAAACTTATACTTACACTGACAACCACGATATAAACGCGAGCGTGAACAGCGACATGGTCATCGCCATGGTCCTAAACGGGAATAGCTGGATCTGCTTCTCGGCATCCCAGCCCGGGTAGTGGATGAGGGCAGGCAAGCCCAGGAGCTTCTCACCACCCGAGAGGCGCACCAGCAGCGCCACGATGTAGGCTGCCAGGGACCCGTACGTATTGCAGTGCTTCTTGAAGTGGACCACCATCAGCAGTTGCGGAAACAGGATTACGTACACCAGGTCTGAGCACATGGACCTGGAGAAGTTCGGGTTAGATTAATAGGGCATTTGACATTCTTTTAAAGGTAAGTCGCAAAGGCGCTGTGTAATGCTAGCGCTGGCGCTGTTTGGCGGTACATCACCATCGCAGTACGACACAGCTCGGCGTCATAGCGTCGCGTTAGGTTAGCGCCCTGACGCGCGATAATAACGCGTTCTGTTTGACAAAGCCTTAATGTGGAACATACGCATCCCAACGAACAGTTGAGCCGTGTTATGTAATAATATGTCAACCCATAAAAATATGAACTTTGTGTTAACGCCATCTAGTTATTGTTGTAAGGCTTGAAAAAAGGCAAACTGCATCAAGATTGTTTTGATAGACGGCGCTCTATAAAGTTTACTACAGTTCTGGGCATTTTTTCAAGCGTTGAGTAGACCTACCACAAGAACTAGATGACGTGAACACAAAATTCATATTTTTGTGGGTTGACACATTATTGCATAACACGGCCCAGTTATCGATGTCACACCTATAATTAGCGATCGTACTTGATAACCTTTTACAATTAAATTAATAGAAAAATAAAATGAACGAGACTCCAACCACTAAGTTGATCGAGACACAGTTGATCGCCATTTGTGTTTAGTTGCAGCCCATGTAAATACACCGAACGGTTTTTTTTCTATTCGACTGCTTATAGATGATCTTGCGGACCGTTTCTACGTAACCGGGCAGTTAGTGGCGAGACCTGAAGGATCTCCAACCAATGGGGACGAGAGTAAAATACTTAACCTAAGCTAACTACTACTACTAACATCATGACTACTAGCAACAACAGCACTAAGGACGACCCCTAATGTGACTCGAACCTCGGCTTAGGGCGTTGCTGCCGTGAGGACTGGGAGGGAGACAACTTCATGAGGGCTGAATTATCTGTGTGAGACACCGAACGGTAACTGCAGCTACAAATGAATAGCAATCAACTGTGTCTAGAGCAACTTAATGGTCTAGGTGCGGTCAGCCGTTGTATGGATTCAACAAAGTTAGTGACAAAACTGGATAGCTCGGATTCGTCATTATTTACGATTCCTGATGCCATACGCGTGAGTAGACCCGCTCGCATATACATTCATAAACCACTAAATGAAAATTAGAATTCGGAATAAATCGAGAATCATTTTTAACCCCCGACAAAAAAGAGGGGTGTAATAAGTTTAACGCGTGTATCTGTGTGTCTATCTGTGACTAAGGTAATTATATGTACTAGGCTATTATAAGTACCAAGTAATATTTTGATCCAAGCGTCGGGGGGACCGCTAAGTAAATAAATTAAAATAACAGAATACAAAAAAAGAAGCTTGGTGATGATAATTTACTTAGCGGTCCCCCGACTCGATGACGCTTGGATCAAAATATTACTTGGTACTTATAATATTGTTAAATGACCCACAAACACATTTAATTTTTTACTTTTTAGAGGTTATTTTATGTGTCGGGGGTTTTTTAAATTTGTAATTAACGAATTATTCCCGTGTGAATGAGCTGTAATAGTTGTTAACTTGATCTTAAAAGATGTCTGCCGCACCTCGCAAAAAATGACACACTTCTAGAGCAATTTATTTAATTCCATCAGTAGATGTCAAAAGTAAATCAGGAGACCAACTGAAAGACCATAAAAGGTCGCACAATGAAGAAAATTGATTACTCATCGAAGGTGACCATTAAAGGATGATTTACACCAAACGACTCGCATCGCATCGGATCGGAACGGACTTTATAATCTTTAAACGATATTAAATCGTGTACACAGTATTTAAAGTCTATACTACCAAGCCACACACAGCAGCTTGACCGCGGGCGTCTTCCGCGACTCGCGATTGTAGCCGAAAGTATGCTGCGACGCGCGATCGGCTCCATTCGCCTGTCGTCGTATCCTATCGGATCGTTTCGGCTGTCAACACTGTAGGAATTAAACTATTTGACTAGGCGAAGAAACGGATACATTCGCAAGCGGCGGTACGGAGCCGATCGTATGCGTCGACATCGTGCCGGACGCGTACGGCTGTCGCCGCATCCGTTCGTATTCTTTCCGATCCGATGCGATGCGAGCCGTTTGGTAGAAATCATCCTTAATAAAGATGACAATTTAATGTGACTATAACATGCCATTTATTTACTAACTGCAACACGTTTTCTAAGACTAATAAATTAATGGTCGTAGTCCATTGCGCCATGTTCCTTTCGAGGCATATCCACCGTCCCACGTGAGGGTAATTAGAGCGACGGCCCTGGCTCCATCACGACCCATGGATTGCGCATCTGCAGTTTATGATCCCATCAAATGATGAATTGATGGTTAGAACAGCTTCGGAATATAAATTAATGCAGATGTAGTAATATAAATCGTGCTTAGATATAAATTGGTGCAATCTTACGTAATACTGCGAGAAAAATGTCGTTCATCGCCCGTGAAAATATTTGTGAGAGAGAGATAGATGATGTATGAAAGGGGATGAGAAATTACGTCCCATCAAAAATGAAATCAAATAAAAGAAAAATCACATAAACCAATACAGGTGCTTATGAAAAGTCGAATTTAGATGCAAAGTTCCAATTAGTCGTTTCCTATGGAGAAGAGCCGGCAAGAAACTCCATGGTTACTCTTTTAAAAATAATTTCTTTAACAATTTCAGTGGATACAGTACAATGATTTACGATAGTGAGAGAACAATGAAGTCCTGACCACAGACCAATGAGTAATGTAGTACTAAAAGACTTGAGTACAAAAATTAACAAACAAAAATAAAATAAAAAAACAATATGAATAATAAGTACCTACTTAATTTACAAATAGATATCGACAATAGTTATCACCTTTCTTTCGCGTAGAGAACTGTTTGGATTACTTTAAGAGTTTTGTAGGACGGTTAGCTTCCTTCGTAATACTTATTGAAGGGCCTTATTAAACAATTTTATAATTCGTTGCGACGTATCAACATCATAATATAACATCACGCCTGTATTCCCCGAAGGGTTGGGCAGAGGTGTATAGTAACATTAGTATCACCCTCATTTTGCCGTTATGTTTAAGCCTCATGTGATAGGGGGCGAGCCTATTGCCATCAACCGGGCACAAATCCAAACTCCGGGCTGCTACTGAGAAATTCCACACGGAAAAATCTAATAACAGTATGTCCAACCTTGGGATCAAACCCAGGACCTCACGATCAGCAGTCGCTCTTGGCACCACTATACCAACGAGGCAGGAAACACAAAGTCGTATTAATAACGCTATGACTACACAAAAACATATTATTATTATTTTTGGAACTTCTGGCTTAGTAATTAGGTGCCGACTTTTAGTGTCATGACAAATGATCAGTTTATACATATACAAAAGTTGTTCTCCCTAGCCTTTTCCCAACTGTGTTGGGGTCAGCTTCCAGTCTAACCAGATGCGGCTGAATACCAGTATTTTAAACGGAGCTACTGCCATCAGACCTCCGAAACCCAGTTACTGGGCAATGTCAATATCCTAAGGTTAGACCGGTCGTCAGACTTTCGGGAGTCTGACTACCCGTAACGACTGTCATAGGTATTTGTATGACACCCGGGACCGACGGTTTAACGTGCTCTCTGAGGCATACATATCATACAAAAGCATTCATACAATTTTTACATCGTAAATCCTACAGCAATCATCACAATATCGTAAAATCGCTATAAGTGGACAGAAAAATATATATTTTCTAATTTAATTTTAAGTTTTTATTATATTTTATTTAAAGTTAAAGCGTGGAATGGAAATAGAATTGTTTTAACTTTGAACAAAAATATTATTTACTGTTTATTCTGTAATACCGCTTTAAAATAGATCTATACTGGCCTGCAAAAATACGTATCACACTTTTAAAATTGCAATAACTTTTTAAGTACACAAGATATATTTTCGAAGCAAAAAGGACTCAAAAAAGAGTTTAACTTTGTTACTATAGTTTCAAAGAAAGCTGATAAAAATTGCTATAAAACGTTTTTTATTTTAAATCTCTGACTTCTATAGTTTAGAAAAAATTGAAATTTTAAAAGTGTGATACTTATTTTTGCAGGCCAGTGTATTTCTAAAACCTTTTTATTTCTAAAACTTATCAAAACTAAAACCGGGAGCGGTGGCCAAACTTTATCTATACTATAATATTATAAAGAGGAATGATTCGTATTTTTGTATGTAACGAATAAACTTAAAAATTACTGGTCCGATTTCAAAAATTATTTTGCCGTTAAAAAGCTACATTATCACTGAGTAACATAGGCTATATTTATTACTGGAATAAAACTTTTAACGCGAGCGGAGCCGTGAGGACACAGCTAGTAACTACTAAAATACATCCCACTCCGAACATACACTCCAAGCCGTAAGCCATCTTAAAAATGAACAAGACGGTTCTACCACTCGCCCGGAGCAATATAAAATTAGGTTTAAATTTTGAATTTCCCCCCACACCCCACAGACTACGGCATCCAATTTCGATGCAGGTGTGGAGAAGAGGGTTCAATCGACCGTACGAACTGAACCCCCTGCAAATACCTGTGCGGGGGGTGGGTAGGGTTGTAGCGTGCAGATGATCGGATTTTGTGAATACACGGTGTTTATTCGTGTTTGAGAAAATCTGTGTGATCCTGTCTATTGCTTGTGTGCTTTGCTTGGGTTGGTTTAAAGGAATTTTTCGTGAATTGTTAGTAAAGACTCCACGACCCCATTATATCATTTACTAGCGGCCCCTCCCGGCTTCGCACGGGTGCACATTTTTCCCGTTTTTGCAACATTTTTCATTTATGCACTGCTCCTATTGGTCGTAGCGTGATGTTATATAGCCTATAATCTTCCTTGATAAATGGACTATCCAACACAAAAAGAATTTTTCAATTCCAACCAGTAGTTCCTGAGATTAGCGCGTTCAAACAAACAAACTCTTAAGCTTTATAATATTTATCGATTCGTAAAAGACGACACATTCGATCCTTGCATGGAACAAATATTTCGATACCTCCCACGCAAAAAGTCGTAACACGTTTTTTTGGTAAAATGAGATTTTAGTACTACAGTTCATTATTATAGAAATACTAAACATCCTTGAAAACAATATTTACATTAAAGAGCAAGATTCTTACCCGCTAATAGTCTTATCATGTTTAAATTCCCGCGCATATGGTCGTGCTAACAGTTGCGACGATTTACGTTGAACTATTGGACCGCGCACCGGCTAATCACGGCACAGTACCGGCGTCGTAAGATGTAAACAGTACAAAATATTACTTTGGAGTTTGAAAATCTAAAAAAAACAAGAAACTGTGTGTGTTTTGTACTTTACTGTTTTGTTTTTATTAGATACTAGTACTATGAGTAATGTACGGTCATCAAAGATTTAAAATTAGCTTTAAATAACCAAAATGATTCGAACGTGAAAATAACGGCTAATGAACGTTGATAAAATGGTAAGTTTATTTCTTACTTTAATTTACTATCATGATTTGCATGTTTATCCTAATCGTGTTAGTAAATTGTTTTTAAGTATATAATGATTTTCTTAACTATTTTCGTAAGTTAATAATTTGAAATACGTCCGACGCAAAACGTCGAAATATGAAAGTTGCGATTTGATGAGCGGTCGATATTATCGTATTTAAAAAATCTGTACGCAGCATAAAGTCTTATGTCTGACATACGACCTTATTCGTGCTGTATTCGTTGTGCTTTTTAATGGTATAAGGTCGTAACAAATAGATACGACTTTGCGACAACAAGAATAAGGTCGTAAGTTTTTATTTTTGCCTATTTTTACGAAAATATGAGTTTTTAATTCAATCAAAAGGCCTCATTATCCCCTTTAACCTTCAATTATTGCTATATTCTAAAATTAATCCCACACTATCGTTTGCGGCTGATCAAGACAAAGATGAAGTTAAGAATCTCTCTCCTGAAAAATCACAAATTTGGACATACGACCTAATGCGCGGGAGGTGTCGATTTGTATTTAATAGTACATTACAGCCGCGGTCTGTAATGACTGTGCTGCTGGCAGCACTGATGATGGCCGGGAGCGCAGTGTAGCGCAGCTCCAGGCCATCACAGCGCGGTCAGCATTGCGGCTCTTGATGGATAAGCTGGAATAAAGGCCGAGACGGAAGGTCGAGGCCTTTATAGCGCGGACAGCAAAGGCTGCAATGATGACCAAGCTTGAAGGCCGAGAGCGTAGCTAAACTAAGCCCGAGGTCATCATAGCGTGGCCAGCAGCGCAGTTATTGCGGACCAAGGCTTGTATAGTGCTTTACTCAAAAATGTTTGTAATTTAAATAAAACCAGCTTAGTAGGTACCTATAGTAAGCATACAAAAATCAAAAAATACCTGTACATAATACAGCCAAATTATGAATAAATACTTTTTGCACCAGACTATTATTGAAACAAAACTCGACAATAATGAATTTTCAAAGGAAATTGCTGGTGGCTAAAACTCACCAGCAATGAATTTCCATACAACTTTGCTGGCGCCTATTAAAATAGCGCGGAAACGTCGACTTTGCTCAAAGAAGGTTATCAAAAAATGACCATATTACAAGCATTTTCGAGTAAATATATATTATTGAGAAGTACCTATCTTTAGACAAAAAACACGCGTTACCTACACCTGTATTGCCCCAAAGGGTTGGGCAGGGCTGTAATAATTAATTAGTATTAGTATCTGCTGATCGTGAGGTCCTGAGTTCGATCCCCATGTCGGGCAAAGTGTTATTTGGGTTTTCCGTGTGGAAACTTTCAATAGCACCCCGGAGTTCGGATTTGTGCCCGGTTGATGGCAATAGGCTCCCCGCCTATTACATGGAACTTAAACATAACGTCGAAATGAAGGTGTTACTATACACCTCTGCCCAATTCTTCGAGGAATGCAGGCGTGATTTTATATTATGTTTATTAGTGTCTAAGATTAATTAGTATTTATGAATTTTTAATCTCCTTTAACTTTTGTTTTTATTATGTAGTCACGTGGTGCCGTGTCCAAATCAATAAAAAAAATCGTTTATTCAATCATTCATTTCACACCCACATTTCGTGCCTATGCAATAAGGTAGTGGTAATAGCCTAATACCATTTTTTATCGGACATTTAATTAATTTTTTTAGACAAATTACATATCGACGCTCGGCAGTGAAAACCTCATATTTTTTTTCTTAAATAGCGTTTTATTTGTTCTTTAGATTGATAAACTCGTCATACACGTACTAGTTCAACAAACTTTCAATTCAAATACTTCTAAGTTATCTATGAAGTACGATGACAAACTTGTATTAACATTTGATCGGCCATTTTTTTTTTGCAGGAGACAGTTATTTCCATCTCTTTAAAAAAAAAAATTACACATACGTGGTTTTCACTGCCGACCGACGATATATAATACTTTACCGAGCTGGGAATCAGACCCAGGTAAACGTCATACTCGGCAGCCGCCGTGCGCCGTACGACCAATGAGGTAACCTTTAAAATTCATTCCAAATACTAAAATCTTTTCAAAACGCGACA
The DNA here is from genome assembly GCA_910594945.2 of Amphipyra berbera. Lineage (NCBI taxonomy): Eukaryota > Metazoa > Arthropoda > Insecta > Lepidoptera > Noctuidae > Amphipyra > Amphipyra berbera. The sequence goes on along the minus strand of OU343128.1, from coordinate 12,085,224 downwards.
GCCCTAAAAAGACACGTGTAGATATAAATGAGTAAACCGGGGGTGTAGTGGGATGTAGTGGGGATTAAGTTTCAATTAGCAACTCGTCCCACTCTGAGATTTAATCCCTTTTGATAGCATAGTCAATGTGGTTTCACTATACTTCATCTTCAGGCCGTCGTCGTATTACAAAGGTTTACTTTGCTGGTTTGAGGAAAAAAAGGGTTGGATTTATAATCCAATCTTTTTTTAACTTAACATCACGCCTGTATTCCTCGAAGGGTTGTGCAGAGGTGTAGGTTATATATATAATATAGTAACACCCTCATTTCGCCGTTATATTTAAGTCCCATTTAATAGGGGGCGAGCCTATTGCCATCAACCAGGTACAAAACCAAACTCCGGGCTGCTACTGAGGAATTCCTCACGAAAAAACCCAATAACACTTTGCCCGACGTGGGGATCGAACCCAGGACCTCGCGATCAGCAGTCGCGCTTGCTACTACTAGATCAATGAGGCAGTTTTATTTTTTAATAAAAACGTTGCCCCTCTCTAGGATTTCTCCTGTATCGTGGGTGTGTTTACAGACATAAATCTTCACATACACAAACATCCAGACCCGGAACAACTATCTGTAGGCCATACAAATATTTGATCCGTGTGGGAATCGAACCCACGACCTGTAGCGCAGAAGCCAATCGCTATAATACTACCAATACTAGTACTAATAATACGCAATAGCACTGTATTGGGACAAAAACTAAGAAGTTTACACTGTAGCGAGGCTGAGGGGATGATACATCAATAGACTCTAGCCCACTGTTGGACAATGGTTCGTCCCAAGTTGCTCTGTGAGCCCAGCTAATCACCATCACTACATAACATAAAACAAAGTCCCCCGCCGCATCTGTCTGTCTGTCTGTGCGCGATTTTCTCCATAACTGCTAAACGCATTTAGTTCCAGTTTTCACGATTAGATAGATCAATTCTCGGAGAAAGTTTATGTGTAGAATTTTTAAACGTATTGTTTATATTATCTGAGCTATCATGAATTTTGTCAAGAGAGACCAAAAAAAATTTTGTTAAATAAAAACTGATGATGTATACCTATATTTATATATTTTCTTATTATATATTTATTTAGGTATATTATATTTTATAGCATAAATAAGTAGAAATAAATAAGACAATTGTACACTGGAATTTGCCTTCAACCACATAATCAATCTCTCTCTATCACTCAAAGGTTTGCTGGTAGAAAACTCATTTTTGAGTTAAGCTCGCCTTTGTACATAACTTCACTAAATTGTAGTTTTACTGCTGTAATTTTTCTTGTGTACAATAAAGAATAAATAAATAGATGAAAAATACCTCAAGCAAGTAACTTAATGGTGCCCGTACAAAGTCAGGGCGGGTCGCTAATCTTCTTTACATAGTACTAGCTGTGTCCTCACGGCTCCGCCCACGTAAGAAATTTTATTCCAGTAATAAATATAGCCTATGTTACTCAGTGATAATGCAGCTTTCTAACGACAAAAGAATTTTTGAAATCGGTCCAGTAGATTTTAAGTTTATTCGTTACATACAAAAATACAAATCTTTCCTCTTTATAATATTAGTATAGATATATATATGTATAGGTAGATAAAACAAAGTCACTCCCGCTGTCTGTACGCCTAGATCTTTTTAACTATGCAACAGATTTTAATGCAGTTTTCAGCAATAGATAGAGTGATTCAAGAGGAAGGTTTATATGCCACAAAATAGTATCTACATTGCACCCGTGCGAAGCCGGGGCGGGTCGCTAGTGTTTAATATTTATGAACAGTTAATCTCGAAGGTCCCTTGCATCACTTAGACTACAGCCTCCCTCGTTGGTAAGAGCACATAATAACACCATCATAAAAACATTATATTATTATAATAATGGTCGATTATCATAATAATAATATATTTTCGGTATCGGCCATTAGTTCGGACTCATTGGCCGATGTGTGTCAATGGCCTGATGATCGTAATCGGTGTGTGCAACACCATCATTGAATTATAGTGCTAAAGTGTTTCAGTGTCTGTTTATACATAACATCACGCCGGTATTCCCCGAAGGGTTGGGCAGAGGGGTATAGCAGCACCCTCATTTCGCCGTTATGTTTAAGTCCCATGTAATAGGGGGAAAGCCTATTGCCATCAACCGGACACAAATCCAAACACTGGGCCGCTACTGAGGAATTCCACACGGAAAAATACAATAACACTTTGCCCGACCTGGGGATTAAACCCAGGACCTCACGATCAGCAGTCGCGCTTGCCACTACTAAACTAACGAGGCAGTTTATATGTGTGCGGAGATCGAGATAATTTTTGTCGTGTTTTTGAGTGTAAATTTGAAACTATGTATATACACTGGCCTGCAAAAAATAGTATCACACTTTTAAAATTGCAATAACTTTTTAAGTACACAAGATATATTTTCGAAACAAAAAGGACTCAAAAAAGAGTTTAACTTTGTTACTATAGTTTCAAAGAAAGCTGATAAAAATTGCTATAAAACGTTTTTTATTTTAAATCTCTAACTTCTATAGTTTAGAAAAAATCGAAATTTTAAAAGTGTGATACTTATTTTTGCAGGCCAGTGTATTTTAATGAAAAACGTTTTAAGGGCTTTCGGTGTTTACATACACTACATTGTATTATTTTGCAACTAAAATCGCATCGTCTTCATCTTCTCTTATGTCGGCATGAGCTATCTAAGAATAACTGATGCTGTGATGGAAAAATCAGCCAGTCATCAAAGTTGGTGGCGGAACTGACTGCCCAGGGTCTTCTTTTCGTGTGATTAGTGACTAACCTGGTGTCGGAGTTTATGCCGCCCATGGGCCTCTGACTTGGCTTCACATGCCTTCAAAGAAATATCTCTCAGGCATGCCGGTTTCCTCACGATGTTTTCCTTCACCGTTTTTAAGCAAGTGATAATTATACAATACGCACATGAATCCGAAAAGTCAAAGGTGCGTGCCTGGGGTTCGAACTCGAGACCTATGACTTGGCAGTCCGACGGTCACAACACTACTAGCCTATCATCTACCATCTACTAGCCATCTACTAGGCTATCTTGCACCCTTAGAAAGAAGAAGTCAAGTTGTACCTGTCAAATGAAACGAAACCGGGTCATATTCCTAGTCTAAAAATATAATATAATGCGTACTTGTATGATTACGATCGCGGCTCGCGGCGTGCGCGAACAGTGATTATTGATTGCAACACCCGTACCAAACACTAATGATGAACGAAATGTTTATGTGTCATTATGTACCTACACCATGATCGATGGAGCTGGATGATGGATGGAGCATTAAGACGATCAGGGGGCATATTATGACGTGTTTAAATCATAAATGGGACGGCGCTTTACAACCTGCATAGCCGCGTCACTTTCTCTCAACGGGACAGTGATTTTTATTTTATTTTATTTTATAAAATTGGAACAACAAACAGCTACACTATGGGATATTACAACATGATAACTTCTTCTTCTTTCTGCCCTTATCCCACACTAGGTGGGGTCGGCACAACATGTATTTCATAAATCCATATTGTTAGAGGTTTTGGCTTCTTGTTTTATGACCGGCCGCCAATGATATTATAAGTAAAAAGGTGTAAATAGGTTATAAGAGCTCAGCAAGCGACACGTTAAAATGTGGCTAATTGGTCAGACTTGACGTCAGTGTCACGTTGCCAGCGTCAACGATTGCCCTTCACGTACCGAGTACATTAAAAGTGACCCTAAACTTCCGAAAATGCCGTCGTGTGTTATGAGATATTGCACAAATTATACAAGCAAAACTTCTAAAAGTCAAGGAATCACATATCATTCGTAAAATCCTATTTATCTTAATATTTTAACAAATCAAACATTATATTCCTAAAACGTCATTACCGATCATAGAGTAAAATGATGCCTAAGAAACAGACAAGTCAGTTGCCTGACAGTAGGTACAAATGGTGGCATAATTATATTATTATTTATACTCAAATGTATATTTTTATTTTTGTTATGATGAGGGAGGATAAATTAAATATTATATTACTACATTGAATCAAAATATAAATTTTAGTGTGTGGTAAAGTAGAATGTTTATCTTTAAGTGTAAGTATTAAATAAATTAATTGTTTCTAGATTTCCAACAAATGAACTAAGGTGCATCCAGTGGGTGGATATAGTCCGCAAACAGAGAAATGAAGAATTTTGGTAACCGAATAAATCGAATAAAATATGCTCCATTCATTTTAAAGTCGAAGACAAGTACATGTCTGGCAAGGGATACACTTTATTAAAAAAATCTACGTTTCCTGTTTTTGATGTAATTTGTTTACGGTTTTGTTAATGTTGCATTTTTATAGCGACTTCGTCTACTTGAATATTATTATTACTTATTAACTCATCAGTGAATCGCATTTTAGGCATAAATCACGGTGTAAGGTAAAATGTCATATCTGATTAATTTATCGTTTCTACTTCACTAGACGACTCACTCACGCAATTACATTTGTCTCTTTTTCGTTCGCGATAATCGAATCGTGCCATCCTGTCTTGACATAATCTTCGGAGAATATCGGCGTGATGTTATGTGTTATGCCTGGCCAGCATCAAGTGCTGCAACACTTGTCGATGTCAAATGAGGGACAAGTGGTCCAGGTCACAGTGTGAAAAGTGGCTTATTTTTACAGGAACGAAAGAGCCTTTTTAATGAAGATTTCGTGTCAACGAGCGCGCGTGTCAGTACACCTACTTTATATAAAGTATCAAAATGTTCTATAGAGTTTATATGGTGTACGAAAAATTGTAACTTTATAAGTGTTTTGACATTATACTTATATAGTGTTACATGAAGGCGGAACTTATGGCTGTCTTTTTCTGCCAGGCGTCGTAATTATAAGAATGCTAGCGGCCCGTCCCGCCTTCGCACGGGTGGACATTTTCCCCGTTTTTGCAACATTTTTAATTTATGCTCTGCTCCTATTGGTCATAGCGTGATGTTATATAGCCTATAACCTTCCTCGATAAATGGACTATCCAACACAAAAATATTTTTTCAATTCCAACCCGTAGTTCCTGATATTAGCGCGTTCAAACAAACAAACTCTTCAGCTTTATAATATTAGTATAGATTAATTCAGCAGTGGAACCCATAAAAGTCTTCTTTCGTGACATAATTATTCAACTCTATTGGGGTTGTCGGTTGTTGTTGGAAGGACTGGCCGCTGAAAACCTTAAACCGAGAGGAGTGGAAGGAGGGTAGGGGAACCTTTGCCCTGTAGTGGGACGATCATGACTGAATAATAATAATAGGTAGGTACTAATTGGGGTTGTCAGCGATAGGTAAAATTAAGAGTTCAGCCGCGACTCCATCAAAAAAAATTGTTTTTTTAGTGGAGACACGGCTTTATACTAGAATAAAATAAATCATAGACAGATGAAGACTGCAGATAAAAAAAAACGAACATACAGTACACAACCGCCAACGCCTTTAATTCCGCTAGAGCACGTACAGTGACAGGCTACATGCTGCTATTCAAACGAAGTAGGCGCTGAGCAGTCCGACATTAGCTACACTTTCTTTGACGACACTTTTGATGCAGTGGCTGAGCAATTGCCTTCTGTGCAGTTGATTCTTCGGGTCGTGGGTTCGATTTCCGCACGGAACAAATATTTTTATGGCCTACAGATAGTTGTTCCGAGTCTGGGCGTTTGTGCATGTGAAGATTTGTGTCTGTAAAAGCACCCACGGTACAGGAGAAATCCTAGTAGAATGATTAAACTAAAATTATTCTTGCAATCAAATCTAACTTTCATATCCTTTAACTCTTTAGAATGATTAAAACCTGATCGATATCTGTTATAACTAGGTACTTAACTAATTAAATCAATACATTACATAACAACATTGCAAACTATATGAAGTTTAACGATCTGTATACTAAACAAATTGTTTTCCCACATAAATCGTAATCCGATCGTCATAGCAAGTGACAAAAATGTTTTTTTTATATAAGTATATTGCGTAGTGTTGTGCGAGTCCTTATATAAATAAGACTTCCTTTTTTTTCTTTCCAAGTTATACGATATACCTACGGTCCACATCCACTTATTTTACGTTGGTGTTGCACATCCGACCTTTTGAACGAGTTTTTGAACTAAGTACATCACTAATTATAAGATTAGAATATGTTCTTCTAGGAATCTCCCTTCCGTGTGTTTCTTCTCACGTAATACACATTTATAATCTCCATCTCAAATATATACTATCTAAAGATGTTCACTTACCAGAGCCCATAGATGGAGGGAATGGTAAGCGCCATGAGGGTGGCGAGGCAGCCCACCACGAGGATGGACACGCGCATCACCCAGATGATCTCCATCTCCGACGCCCTCTGTCTGAAGATCAGCTTGTACACGTTCCTGTGGAGGAGGTGGCGTTGTCAGTGATGGTATGGCTGTACCATTGCTTGCAATAGGTTTGTTACCACTACTACTTAATAGTAAGGTATGTACAAAAAGGACTGGAGAGAGGAGAGGCTTATGTGCTATGATAGACTAAAATTAAATTAAATAGAACGCAACCCTAAAAAGACTTACGTATCGACAATCTTGCAACTTACAGCTAATTCACACAGAAACTGTTTACTGGACCCGTTTTAGCGGATCCGTTTTTATTTAGGTGAGTTCACATATACGACATTATTCCGAATCCAGTAAAAAATACTGGATCCGTTATTTGTATCGTATCCTGCCTGCCAGATGCGACGCAGCTGCCATTTGTTTAATTGATGCGTCGGTACAGACAAATGTGAACAACACATCCAGTGCCTACGGATCCGCTGTGTGAACGGGCTCTTACCGGTTGAAAATCATTATTCATCATATTATTTTTTGAACAAAATATAACAATAGCCTAAACGCACAAAACATCAATATAATGAACAATATCCTCGTAGATACCAGATTCCTTCGACAGTTCACAGAGTAAATCAAACGACTCGTTAATAATGCTGTTGTAATGAAACAATTAATTTGTCATTCAAGAGTGGCCAATGTACCACACAATGTGTTGTATCTCAATGGTATAAGAGAAAATGCGGGCGGCATTGGCATTTAGTCCATACAAACGTAATCCTCAGTTTCCTCCTTGAATAATGTCACTAGCAAATTTTTTTACCATATGATATAATTATCTACCACCACTATGTCCCTATGTTTTGTTTTTGTCAATAAATTAATTATTAAAAGAACTAGGAACGTTTAAATTTTACAAAAACCGACCGGTTCTACCAACATCCGGCAAACAAATGAGACGAATAAAAAAAATAAAAGAAAAACATACAAACATAACCAGTCTTTTTTAAATTATTACAGAAAAAATATTAAAATCGGTCCAGATTTGAAGAAGGAAACAGGGAAATACGAAAGTACGATTTCGCTAATATTGCACAGGAGAAATCAGTCCGAGATGCAGGTGTCTCTTTCGCGCTCAATTGGGAAGGTTTGCGGGAGGGGTAGGACGGAAATAAATCGCAAAAACCTATTCAAATTATCACTTTGCAGCCCGCGTTTCCTCTTAAGAACTCAGTTTTTCACAACCACCTGAAATATAAAAAAAGTATTCACCTGGCAAACATAGAGCTGGCACTAAGCACGCTGGAGTCCGCCGAAGACATGACGGCTGCTGACACGGCCCCCAGCCCGAAGAACGACACAAAGTCGGGCGTCAAGTGCTGCAGCACCAGCGGCAGGATCATGGAGGTCTGCTCCGAGGTCAGCTCGCCTTCCGGCGTCAGGTCGCCGCGGTAGTCCGTTTCGTTCCATGCTAAGATGAAGAGAAGGTGGAAGATTTGTATGTGTATTTATGAAATGTATAGTTAAAATAAGTTCTTTTTTATATTATGTAGGTACGACTTGTATTGTATATATAATGCGTATGATTGAAGCAGTCAATATTTAATCAATTGAAAATAATTTAAAAGCTTTTATGCATTAAGGTACAGTCAGAAGCAATAATATCTGTCTACCGATAGATTTAAAACCGCTAATAATAGCTATCTGACCTAACCTCTTCTTCTTCTCCTTCCTGCTCTTATACACTAGGTGTGGTCGGCACAACATGGTTTTCATGAATCCATGTTGTTAGAAGTTTTGGCTTATTGTTTTATGACCGGCCGCCATCCTGACATCAACCCTCCTTGGAAATACTCGTTGCGCCGTCGCGCCGTTGACCCAATGTACTTGCTGATATTATGTACTGGGTCCCAAAATGATATGCTTGTCAATCTGATTCCCGACAACTAAGCAGACTATGTTCTTCTTCGTTATCTGACCTAGACAACTAGAATAAAATGTGACTATGGATAGATCGACCATCAGTTCTACACATGGGCACAGAGCTATTGTTGAAGATTTTAAAACCGTCGGTAGGCATATATTATTGCGCATGACTGTAGTTATATAAAAAAATCATCACGGTCTGTTTCATATAGAAGACCAAGAACTCAACCAAAAGTTATTTATTTATCATCTTAGACTGTTCCAACCTGATGTAAACATCACCGTCATATCATCATCATCATCACTGTAAACTAACCGGTCCCCTTGGCAATGGCTCCGATGAGCACAGGTGGGATGGCCATGAAGATGCAGCCGATGGCCGCCACGTACGATAGGATCTGAGCACGACCAGCTGTCTTGCTGCTCAGCACGCGTTGGAAGTACACCTGGTTGGAATTAAATCACAGTGGTGCGTGCAGTAATGTTCAGGGGTATCGTGACGAGTAGTAAGTTTGTAAGAGATTCCCTAGCTGGTTTTTATTCCAGTGAAAATAAAAATAAATAAAAATTGGTTGTCTGTAAAGTCGGTTTACGGACAATAATTTAACGTGACAACGTCATAACAAAACATCGTGCCTTTCTATCGCTTGTTCCGCGCTCTTGCTCGCACGCTCGCCTCAGATGGAACGTGACAATGAGTCACGCATTTTCGTGCATGCTGCCGGCGTTCATCGTTTTATTAGACGTTGTCACGTCAAAAAAGTTTGATCTTCTAAATTAGAGGACTGTAAGCATCAATAGATTCGATTATCTCTTGTATTTCTTTTGGTATGTACACACTAAGTCAAGGAAAGCCAACGAATGGGGTTTGTTACAGCTCCCATCCGAATCAAATCGGAAATGTTGTAATAAAAGTTCGGTCAAATTAACAATGACGAACGCTCGTTGGCGTTCCTTGGCTTGGTGTTTATGTAACAATAACATAACATAACTAGCTCATTACTGTTCCACTGCTGGGCACGGGCCTCTTTTCAGAATGTGAAAGGTTTAGGCCTTAGTCCACCATGCTGGCCTGGTGCGGGTTGGCAGACTACACACTCCATCGAAAACTTTATGGAGCCCTCTCGGGTTTGCAGGTTTCCTCACAATGTTTTTCCTTCACCGTTAACGCAAGTGATATTCAAATTCTGATCCGCACATGAATTTGAAAAGTCAGAGATAGGGGCCGGGATCGAACTCAAACCCTCCTGCATGGAAGGCAAGCGTTCAATCGCTAGGCTATCACTGCTGTACCATTACGAAAAGTTAATAAATATTTGTCCCTAAGGCTACAAAAATGGCGATATTCTACAACAATAAGTCAATAAAACCTCAATTCCCCAATTAAAGACACGGGAGCTAACTTTATTGAACTGAATTAACTTGCCGCAACATTATACGCATTGCGCAAACTTGTAGAACTTTCTTTTCTTAGGATGCGGATGCTTTAAAATTGCAGTTGGTCGACAGATTATTCCGTTCCTTCACAAAACTTGGCTCAGCAGATTATGCCATCTGGGTTGCAGTGCACTAACAAATCCCGCAACCCCAGCCTAAGGTCCTCGGAGGATCACTGTAGTAGTTCTAGCAAGTAACGGTACATTCACACAGCAACACTCCGTATTATTATTTTTTTATTTGAAATGGGTTTGCTCTTGACTCTAGTCTAGGTCAGAGGAGACAGAGACAAAGTCTACGATGGAATGAGCTTACCCAGAAGAAGCCTGTTAACTCTAACTTTGAAGAGATTAAGGTTGAATGCGTTCGGGAACACAGACGCAGGTAGTGAGTTCCACTCTGTTGCAGTGCGCATTATGAAGGATGTTTGGAAGCGCTTAGTGCGAATTGGTGGAATGGCAACTAAGTATGGATGGTAACTTGCAGGGCGTCTAGATGTCCGATGGTAGAAGGGGGCCGGTGGAATGAGGTTGTGGAGTTCTTGAGCACACTCTCCGAATTACAGTCTATAGAAGACCGACAAGCAGGCAACCTTGCGGCGATGAGCAACCGTTTTTTCAGGATCCCGTTTACTGGCGGATAGATTTCAATAGTACTGTTCACACTGGCATCCCGTTTGGGGTATCCAGCACAAAGCAGACACTGTCGAATTTTGCAATACGGTTTTGTCACTGCAAACTGAATGACACTGTCCAATAAAAAACAGGATTCTGTTTAATCAATGCAAGTATTCACACTATCGTCCTGCATACGGTTTTTCGCTGGATGAGGAATTTTTATAAACGTCTGCGAGGTCTATCGTGCAAAAAACAGGATGCAAACTATTGTGTGTGAACACACCAGTCAGTTTTGCGGGATCCAGTAAAAACCCGAACCCGAAGAACTGGATGCCCGTCTGAACGAGCCGTAAGAGTCCCACATAACCCGCCGCCTTCCCCAGGGTGGAAGGGAGCCATGAGAATTTCACCTCATATAAAAAGGCAATTTATGTCAAGATTGTAAAATATGCAAATACACGAAACAAGATTTTTTTGTAAATATTTGATGAAAAAGAATAACCATGAAGTTTATCGCCCATTTTTCTTCATTGAATCTACACTTTGGAACGCGGCAGACATTTTTTTCGACAATTCAAAAGTGCCTGTAACTACTCTAATTAAAACAAATGCTTTGACTGTGAACTTCCTACCTGCCAAGGGATCCCTCCGAAGACGAGTAGCAGCCCGTAATCCACGTAGAACCAGTAGTACTCGGGTTCCACCCTCCCGATCCAGTCCACTTCCATGGAGCTGAGCGGCTTCACGTGCTCGTTGGCCCACGCGAATGGGATGCACATCCAGAGACCTAAGGGATGGGTTCAAGGTCTTTTGAAGATTGAACAATTAATGTATTTTTCTTATGTGTCTATGGTATACAACAAAGTGTACCGGTAAACAGGAGCTACTTTGATCCTTGGGGTTACTTTGATAAAAATTTCGTTTCGTAATAAAACTCAAATTGTACAAATTCTGAACGGAATCTGTATGTCAGTAATAGTTTTATGTAATTATTTATTCCTGACTAGCGGCCCGTCCCGGCTTCGCACGGGTGGACATTTTTCCCGTTTTTGCAACATTTTTCATTTATGCTCCGCTCCTATTGGTCGTAGCGTGATGTTATATAGCCTATAACCTTCCTCGCTAAATGGACTATCCAACACAAAAATAATTTTTGTAACGAGTATTCAATCAACATAAAGACCTCCTTTAAAATAGACCACTCTACAGGTCGCGTGGTTTAAAATTTGCAATAAGTGTCGTGTTTTGTTTTTTATGACTGGTGAAAATTTTGAAGTTGTCACCGAATATCAATCCTGTAAGATTACTTTTAAATGTTATTAAAGAATTGTTACTGAATATTGGTTTTCGTTGAGAATAACTCATTACATTTTTCAATTCCAACCAGTAGTTCCTGAGATTAGCGTGTTCAAACAAACAAACAAACTCTTCAGCATTATAATATTGGTATAGATTGGGTTTACTTTCGAATTCCTCGGTAAAAAAAGGAGATATCATGATATCATAGTTTAAAATTTATTACTAACTTTTTTTTCTCAAGTAGTAATAGGATTTTTTAAAATTTAATTCAAGAAATAGACGAAATAAACAAATCCTATATTTGCACTTTTTTGTTTTACTCTCATATTTTAAGAGGAAAATACATTTCATTTTTGTAATTAATCAAAGTAACCCCGGTTTACGGTATTGTAGGTATTGTATCTTTAAAAGGATAAGATATGCTATCTTACCTATGAAAATACAGAACAGTTGTATAACATCGGTGTAGGCGACTGAGTACAGTCCGCCGAACAGCGTGTAAAACACCGCCACGCAAGCAGAGAATATCACCGATGTTTTTTGATCCATATCGATAATAACCGCTAACGTCGCACCTACGACAAAATGGTTATTTTAATATAATGATGAAAATCACCACATAACACCGGTGAGTATGTCTACAGAGATCGACGCCAATGATCACCGCTATAGATCGCTCTTCTTCATATCGTGTGGTTAGTGACTAACCTGGTGTCAGAGTTTATGCCGCCCATGGGCCTCTGACTTGGCTTCACATGTTGTCGAGAAATATCTCTCAGGAATGCCAGTTTCCTCACGATGTTTTCCTTCACCGTTTTTAAGCAAGTCATAATTATACAATTCGCACATGAATCCGAAAAGTCAGAGGTGCGTGCCTTTGGTTCGAACTCGAGACCTATGACTTGGCAGTCCGACGGTCACACCACTAGTCTATCACTGCTATATAAATCGCTAAAATGCACCCATTCAAAATGGTGATATTAATTTATATGATACCAGCTGGACCCGCGACTGCGTCTGTGTAGAAGTCGGAGAACGACTTTATTTATTTATATACTCATTATTGTACATACACTAGGTTAACACAACAGGAAAAACAATTTAAATACAAAAATGCACAATGGGCGGCCATTTTATTATTTGCTTAACTGAAATTAGGTGGGTATTTTAAAATCTTTCCTTATTCTAACAACTATGAAAAAATACATAAAAAACAGTGAAATATGTATTATCATTAAAATTTAAAGAAACCTCACATAGCTTCGAGTGCCCTATTATATGTTTTTGCCAACAGTTTACGCTGAGTGGGTTTTTAATTGTTAGGATTGAAACTTAGGATAATTACTAAACAAAATCTATACTCTATACTAATATTATAAAGAGGAAAGATTTGTATTTTTGTATGTAACGAATAAACTTAAAAACTATTGGACCGATTTCAAAAATTCTTTTGCCGTTAGAAAGCTTCATTATCACTGAGTAACATAGGCTACGGGCGGAGCCGTGAGGACACAGCTAGTATATTATATCGTTGGATTGATTTTCTTTTTCTGCGTCGATTAGTTGGGATTTCGTATTCTATTCTATTATATTACGAAATCCCAACTAACCGACGCAGAAAAAAAAATCAAATTCAACGATATAATACATAACTCATTTTAGCCAAAATGGCGCTTAAGTAGTATTGGCTTTCCGGGGACGAATGTATAACGATAAAAAATATTCACACATCCCATATCTAAACATGTAGTCGTGTAGTTTTTAAGTTTATTCGTTACATACATAAATATAAATCTTTCCTCTTTATAATATTACATACATACATAAACTCACGCCTTTTTCCCATGGGGGTAGGCAGAAACTATAGAACGCCACATGCTATGACTCTTACATACCCCTTTCGCTTCATCCACATTCATACATCTTGTCATACACGCACGCCAGTTGAGAGTACTACGCACCTGACCTTTGTGAAGAACATCACCAATAACATCGATGTATGTCCCTCTAGGACGTCCTCTACCGGCGTTCCCATTAACATCCGCCTTATAAATTTCTTTTGTTAATCACCGTTCACTCATTCTCTCAACATGGCCAAACCATCTAAGCATACTCCTTTCAATTTTTGTCACTACATCATCTTTTAAACCGCAACTTTATAATATTAGTATATATATAAAGAAGAAGATAGATATAAATACCTCACCCAATCATAAAAAAGTTGGATAAAATAAATAACAATGAAAAGACTTGATTTCCCTGTGGGTAGCAGGTAAAGCTAACTTGATTTAAATATTATTCGAGTTACCTACAATAAAACAAAGCTATGTACAATACATAAAACGTAAATACGTACACAAAAAGCTTAACTTTGGTAAATAACAAAATAAATCCTATTTCTCAGAAGTAAATGGTAATCGGTCGCGTTTGACGTTTGAAACGCAAAGCGACGTCGTCTACATGGATCGAAATAGACCACAATCGAAGTAGGTAGACAGATTGACGTCACACGCCGCAGTTATTGACTCAACTACTGAAAAAACACGAACTAACAAGCTTACAATTTCAATTTCTACCAGTGATAGGCCGAATAAGGGTTTTACCGAATACGAACATTCGGCCGAATATTCGGCAAGGTTTAACGCGCTTTATCGTGCATTGCAAGAATTCAAGTCTGTGGTTGTCGAACGCATTGAAGCGCGCGACCCTTCCTTTAGCTACAATACATTGACACGTGCGTTTGTTTTTGTGCGTAAAATTGTTAAAACGAAATAAATTGCCAAAAAAACAATGAGTGGAAGGAAGAGACACACTTGATACGGATACAATTATGTAATTGTCCAAATTCATACAAGCATAGATGTAACTTTTTAATGCTAGATTATTCGGTAAAATGTTCGACATTTTTGCCGAATAATCGGTCGAATACGAATGTTCGGTAAATCTGCCGAATATGCCGAATACCGAACATAAAACGAATATTCGGCACATCCCTAAATTTTCTACTGATAAATTTTAGTTTTAGGCCCGATTTTTGGTCTAACAACAATTGTTCGTGTGTTCTGCCTACCCTTTTCCTAACTATGTTCATGTTGTAGTCGGTTTTCAGTCTAAGCAGATACGGCTGAATACCATTTTTTTACACGGAGCGATTACCATCTTCTGTCCTTTGCCCAGTTACTGGGCAATGCCGATGTCCTAAGGTTAGACCGGTTGACTTTCGCGAGCTTCAGACTACTCGTAACGACTGTCATAGAATTCGTATGACAGATTTCCTCAGTATCTTTCTAATTATAGTTAGGACAGGTCAACTCAAGGTTGACGACACGTTTGGTGCAGTGGCTAAGCAATTGGCTTCTGCGCTGCGGGTCGTGGATTCGATTCCCGCACGGAACAAATATTTGTATGGCCTACAAATAGTTGTTCCGGGTCTGGGTGTTTGTGCATGTGAAGATTTGTGTCTGTAAACGCACCCACGATACAGGAGAAATCCTAGTGTGTGGCAACGTTTTTTTCAAAAAAAAAAAAGAAAAAAGAAACTCAAACCTGCTATGACTCTTTCCTCAAAAGGCCATTTCAGACGTTGCCCTACATTGTTACACTCACATAGTTTTTATACCACAATTTTTGGACTTTAAAAGAGGCCTACATCTCTGAGTTTGTTTCGGATTTTCTTCTCAGAGCTAGTCAAACAGGAAATGCCGGCGCCATCTAGTCTTAAAAAAATCATTACATTGACTTGTAAAAGTGTCTGTAACAGATTTATTTAAGTACGGAAATAAAAATCATTTATTAATTAAATTTAGATGTCAAATCATTAAATCAAAATAATTCTCGAAGGCACAAAGAAATCTCTATAACGATAAAGAACATTCACACATTCCAGATCTAGTCATATAGTTCGATCGAATCATGATAGCCATTTAACCACAAAGCCTCGAAACTTCCAAAATAACTCACTAAAATGTAGACAACGCCAACAACATAACGAGCTGCCTCCATTATAAACAGCTATGTCCAACATTAGTATAATTATTTCAACATCAGCGCGCCATTACGAACATTACCTAAATTGTTTACGCGCTACCTATTTATATCACGAACAATTAGCTGCTTTAGAATTAAGTAATTAAAGTCAAATATGAGTGAGTGCTTTAATTTAATTATCATGCCAACAATATTTGGATTTGTGCCCGGTCGATGGCAATAGGCTCGCCCCCTATTACATGGGACTTAAACATAACGGTGAAATGAGTGTGTTACTATACACCTCTACCCAACCCTGAGGGGAATACAGGTGTGATGTTATGTTATGTTTTACTAACAATAAGTAATAAAATATTAAAATAATAAAATAAAAAACAACTGTGTCAAAAAGGTGACCACTCAGCATAATGCTGTGCTATGGCGTGGACCACAAACACGGCGCTGATTTTCAGTGATCACCTAAATGACGTGCGGATATACAGCCAGTTACAAAACAAATTATAATATAAATAAAATAAAACAACAAATAAAAAATTAAACATAAAATATAAAACACCATACACACATACGCATTACACCTTTATTGTAGGTAGGTCTTTTAAACACCTACCGACAAAAGTAGGTACTGCTATTTGAGTACTTATAACAAATACAATGAAATACGAAGGATTTATTGAATAAAAATTTAAATCTTGCCATCATTTCGTAAGGCCAGAAGGTGCTTCGCAGCTTAAAAACTGACAGCTATTTGTTAAATAATATCATACATACCATAAACTCTCGCCTTTTTCCCATTGGGGTAGGCAGAAACTATAGAACGCCACATGCTACGAAACTTACATACTCCTTTCGCTTCATCCACAAATAGGATGTTAAATATTAGTCTTTCGATCATCTAAATACTCTTTTTCATAGACGATGTTCATATTTTAATTAACATAGATTATGTAAAAGGTTAAGGGAAAACACGGGATGATGCAGATGATACATTATATTATACAAGGTTAGTCGAAAAGGGGGTACTAAGCCGCGGGCCACTTAAAGTATCACTGATGACTATTTTAAAACAAGTGTTAAAATTTCAAAATTCGATAATTTTTATTTGCATGCAAAAAGATTATTATTTCAGTTTTTCAAAAAAAACATCATACTTACCTGCTTTATTTATGAATTCAGAAAAGTAAGTTTCTAATCCGTGACCCCAAACATGACCTAAATAGTAATAAACACAGCTGATCATAGCTATGGACAGATAGATTTTAGCATATTTTTTACGAAATCTTTGAAAAGCTATTTCTCTTAAACTATCGAGCGGTGAAAGTTGTAGAACAAAAGTTAACCCTTATTATAGGTACTTTAACATCCTTTCAGCTTAGTACCCCCTTTCCGACTAACCTTGTATATCCTTATTATTCACACAAAGTGAGAACTATGTTTATCACGGATTTGTAACCATTATTTTAAGAAAGGAAGAAGAAAGAAGAGTATCCTATACCTGATATAGTTTTCTTCTTTGTCTTTCTTGCAAATACCTACTTAATGAATGCACAATGATTTAATTAACATTACCACACCAAAACTCCCCATAACAGAAAATCCCCCACCCCAAAAATAACGCCCCATTTCTAAAGAGACAGGTGAACTAAAGCCTGTACTTGTAAGAGCCTCGACCCTCCGGGACGAGGTCACAAGCCCCCGGTATTTGGGGCCTGCGCCATATTGATCCGAGCGACGACGGGTACCGAACAGTTCTGACGCTGCTGCCAACATAAGAGCCGACTTGGCATGAGATTGTAAGCAGCTTAACTTCTCTCAGTACAAAGTACTACATTCCTAAGTCCAAATTGTATACACCCGTTTCCAATTTTTTAAACCCAGTAGTGTTATCGGTAGCTGGTAACACTGGACAATGTTGACATAGCATGGTAACCGTCAAGATTATTCATCGTACCCGAAGTTATAAAAACAGTGGTCATTCAACGGAGCAGAGGATTCCATGTCGAACAGCCGAAGAAGTCTGACCTTTTATATCTGATTAGCTTGTCCTTATTTTCTGATCTTGTGTAAATGATTGTTGTGTTATATTGTGTACTAGCTTCTGTAACTAATCACTAACCCAATTAAAAGTACTCTCAGTGGTAGAGAGTCTATGTTGGTTTCATTTACTTTATTTACGATGCTTGCAATCCTGACAGACTGATATTAGCTATAACTGTAATAATATATTCACCCCTACAAGATTCTGTTGTATGTAGGTTTTAGAAATACACTGGCCTGCAAAAATATGTATCACACTTTTAAAATTTCAATTTTTTCTAAACTATAGAAGTTAGAGATTTAAAATAAAAAACGTTTTATAGCAATTTTTATCAGCTTTCTTTGAAACTATAGTAACAAAGTTAAACTCTTTTTTGAGTCCTTTTTGTTTCGAAAATATATCTTGTGTACCTAAAAAGTTATTGCAATTTTAAAAGTGTGATACTTATTTTTGCAGGCCAGTATATTTTACATTAGATTTAAGCATTAACCACCAGCTTAGCACGCCTATATCAAGCAGGCACAAAGGAGATACAACTGACTATTTATGGATAAAATGTTGAATTACATAATTATAGAAGCTACCTATGATGCATAGAACAAAACGTACTCAAGCAATAAGAAAATACTTGAACAAAAATGCTGAATAAACTTGCGTTTTTTTTTGTTTCAATAAACTTGACGTACTTGTGTGACGTTTTAAATATAAAACATTTACCTATATAACTATTATAATAGTGCAGTAATAATAGGTTGCAAGCCGATCAACTCAACGTAATCATTTTGTCATGAATAAACAATGTTTGTATGCGATCCGCTTACCTACGCACACGGCCGCGGGAATATCCGCAGCTGTGTACTGTTTTCGATCTATTCGTGTTTTTATCACAAACTACATCAATGCCTATCCTTTATACATACATAACATCACGCCTTACATAGCCCGAAGGGTTCGGCAGAGGTGTTTTGGTACACCATAGTTTCACCAGTTATGTTTAAGTCCCATGTAATAGGGGGCGAGCCTATTGCCATTAACCGGGTACAAATCTAGACTCCAGGCTACTACTGAGAAATTCCTTATGGAAAAACCCAATAACACTTTACTCGAGGCGATCGAACCCAGGACCCCATGCTCAGCAGTCGCGCTTGCGACCACTAGACCAACAAGGCAGTCAACTTTATTGTTTATGTAACTACCCGTTCACACAGCGGATCCGTTTTAACGGATCCGTCGGTACTGGATGTGTTGTTCACATCTGTACCGACGGATCAGTTAAACAAATGATATCTGCGTTGCAACTGACAGGCAGGATACAATAAAAATAACGGATCCCGTATTTTTTACTGGATTACTGTCGTGTATATGAACTCGCTCATACAACTACAGGCGCCATCGCCAAAATAACAACGGATCCGCTAAAACGGGTCCTGTAAACAGTTTCTGTATTAACTAGCTGTAACATTGCCACAGAATTAATACATACTAGACGCTCTTTGATTAAATGTATATAATCAAAGCTAGACACTATTGCTTCAACGCTTTTAATAGTCTACTTAAAGCAGATTTTGAGATTCATCTCTCCATTGTCTTGGTGTCAATAAAAGCTAATGATCCGTCAATGCACGTTGAACAAGTTCCATCATATCTATAGTCATTTGGATACTAGAACCTATAGGTATGTGGCTATAGATACATGAGTTGCCATACATCAGGAGTTTTGCAAACATTTTCACAGTTGGACAGACAAACACAAAACAGATAGGTACAGAAGTCAATCTACATACAAGTGCGCTCGAGCAACGCGCACATAGACACTGCTCACGGACACGAGATCTCGGACTGTTTGGGACTAGAGTGCGAGTGAGTGCGAGCGCGCGTGCCATGCGCTTGAAAGAGATAGATATATAGATAGAGCGACCGCTGAGCGTAGGTATGAAAAGTGAAGTACATACATGTGATTGACTTCTGTACCTATCTGTTTTGTGCTTTTAGGGCAAAATGTCCGACTAAATATGAATCTGTGTCCGGTTTTTCTATTTTTGGGCCTGGCAACCGTAGCCTCGGTTACCCTTTGGTCACGTTACAATACCTTCGTAAACTTATATTTATTCAATTTACCTGTCTTTTCGTGAGCATCACGTTGACATTGAACATAATACATCCCTGATATCCGATACATTATAGCACAAAGCTTCAGGAAATACGAAACATCGTCATTACTACAGCTTACGGTGCATATCAAATTCAGGTAAGCCCGGTGGCCCGGGAGCGGTCACCGCGGTTAACTAAGTAATTAACTATAATGGTAATTGTGCCGACTAAGATTACAACCCTTTATGGCTCCATTAACTTTTATCTTTAGACTTGTAAAGATAACGTTTAATCTCTGTTACAATTGCCAAAAGATGATTTGAAAAGGATATCTTCAGATTGATAATTTGTTTTTATTTCATTCTTCAACTGATCGCGTTTGACCCTAGTCTCACCTGATGGTAAGCGCAGACAGGGTCTAAGATGGAGCACACGAATCCAAGTAACAGAGATATAGAGGCATTCCCCTATACCCCTCTGGCTCTCACATACGCACGATGGAACACAGTAAACTGCTTGGCCAGACAGTGTTCAGGTGGTAGCTAGCCAGGCGGACCGTATAGATCCTACCACCAAGCGTGCTGGGTTTTGTTGAATCTTACAACACGCGTCTATACTCAGCGTGCGGTGAGGAAGTTTTTTAATCTAGCCTGTACCCACATGGGATCGAAATCGGGGTCGTTTGCAAATCAATATACCTAAACAAATCGCCGTAATGCAAAATAATTTCATTTTCTAAAGCATCTAGCTAGCTCCTTAAAAGTCTTCACACACAGAGAGCGGAGGCGGAGCGGAGGCGAAAGCGGTTTTTTCTATTATTAGAATTAGAAAGATTACACCCACGATCGGGAGCGGTGGGTAAGCCTGACACGACTATCTACCGCCTCCGCTCCACCTCCGCTCCGCCTCCGCTCCGCCACCGCTCTCTGTGTGTGGAGTCCTTTTATTGTGGGCCTAACTGCTCATTCAAGCTGTTACAGATACTCAAATACAAAGTGTATGCAAGCAACAAAGTCTAAATTCTAAGGCATAAGCTAGGCTCCCTAGTTTCCTCTTCCATGCAGACTCCGTGAATATTGCGTTCGCTTTTAATTGGTGTACAACTTTTACCGGCGAACGTTTCGCTCGAAACATCTGCCTATCAAAGGCCTCGGGACTTTAGTTAACATTCTCTGTCATCAACATTCATACCGCGCCTTGGGCTATCGTTTGTTACAATAACCTATATTGTTCGCACAGTAGGCGGGTGCTGTTAGTTTTTGAGTCACAAAGTGTAGCTAGGTACACCATTCATTTTGAAACTGTCACAAGCGGTATTTCATTAAATTGTAAAAGTCGCTGGCATGGCTTTTCTGTTTGTTTGTTTAAACGTTGTTATTCTAAAATTTAGTAATTTTTAACTATAACCACCCGCGAGACAGCGCAACGAGTATTTCCAAGGAGGGTTGATGTCAAGCAGGCGGCCGGTCATTAAACAATAAGCCAAAATCACTAAGAACGTGGGTTTACGAAATACATGTTGTGCCGACCCCACCTAGTGTGGGATAGGGGCACGAAGAAGAAGAAACACACCGCAGTATAGGTATGAAACCATCCTACTCGCCGCTTTCACCTCCAGAGTGAAACAGAAAACCGAACCGATGTTAGCAGAATGGAGGCGCTCTCGCCCGACACGAATCTCAATTATTTCGCATGCGCGGAGCACATTTTCTAGATATTTGACGCATTCGTTAGGGAGTAGAGATACCATAAGACAGGCATTTGCCGCATTTTAAGGCTTAAGCGAAACACACACTGCCCCGCGCTACGCTGCGGGGTGCGTGGTGACGGAGCCACAACACTGCGCGTGAATGCGTTTTCTGTGTACTGCACTACGCGTGTTTTCTATACAAACACAGATACTTGCAAACAACTTAAGAACACGCACTCCCGCGCTACGCTGCGTGATGCGGTGCAGTGTGCGAATCGCCTTAGACAGGCGTGCGGCCGGCATTACTGTGAGATAAGCATAATGGTGCATACAAAGAGCATACTGTTTAGTCAGTCCCGCTGCCGACCTTGCTAAATGCCTAATCTCTTCACGATACGGCATGAGCTATTCTGTTGCCGACATGAGAGAGAACTTAGATAGGATTTTTTCTGTAAAATCAAGCATTTAAGGTACTCTAGACAGGCACGCCTCATTTTGAAATGGTAACTCTATTCTGGAGCGAGGTTTCTGTACGTAGTTCAGTATTATGTGCTGCAACTGAAGCCATAGTCATACACCATACAGCCTAAAGTTAATGTAGAACGTACTTAAACAATATGTACAATAGAAACGGGCGCTCCTACTTCAAATTTCAGCACTTTTTTTTAAATGTTGCCCTACACTAGGATTTCTCCTGTATCGTGGGTGCGTTTACAGACACAAATCTTCACATGCACAAACGCTCAGACCCGGAACAACTATCTGTAGGCCATACAAATATTTGTTCCGCGTGGAAATCGAAACCACGACCCGTAGCGCAAAAGCCAATCGCTCAGCCACTACACCAAACGTGTCGTCGAAACAAAACTTCAAACATTTTAAGGTATATACCTATAATACTATTTCTTGGAATTATTTATTACCTCCCTACATTACTTGTTTCAGGCACGATAAGATTATCAGTCTGTTCCAAAAGTTACTAGATAGCAGTAATATCTTACTAATAATCAGAGATAAATAAATAACGACCCCGCACGACCCCCAACAAATACTAGCCTCCTTTGTTATACAACAATGGTCGCCCGTACTTACAAATTACCTACAATGATAAATAAAAACCTCTTCACCTGAAAAGGTAGTGTTCTGTTACATTTATTGCGTTTCATTCTCTTTCATTTTAAATGATAGCACTTGATAAGAGTGATTGCTTCAATGTATTGAGTCTATTATCGTTTTACGTTTAAACACTAGATAGGTATTCTAGTTTCAAAAATATTATTTTTAGTATACACTAAACCTGAAACTTGCTTGTCCAGAATCACCAGGAGAATAGATTACAGTGACGTGGATTACATTTAGCCAATTAAGCAAAGCCTCATAAGATTTAATTAACTACTCCATCTTAACGTGTATGGCTAAGATTTCTTTTGGTCACAATCGTATTGAAATGGTCTTAAGCGTACAATTGAAAGGCGACATCGCTAGTGCCTGCCTACCTAGTCCGAAAACCAATGCACGCCACTGATAGATTGGTATAGTTTTTATCTATACTATCTATACTAATATTATAAAGAGGAAAGATTTGTATTTCTGGGTTTTTGTATGTAACGAATAAACTTAAAAACTACTGGACCGATTTCAAAAAATCTTATGCCGTTAGAAAGCTACATTATCACTGAGTAACATAGGCTACGGGCAGAGCCGTGAGGACACAGCTAGTAATAAATAAATCTTTATTTCGGTTCACACAATAACACAGTAATTATATAGATCCATAATAGTGTTAGTGAAAACAAAAGAAATACCTAATCCTAATGGCATTAAGTCCGCCTTTGTACAAACTTTGTGCGAAAGTATAAATAAATAAATAATAAATAATGATAGTAACTTAAGATACCTAAAAATGTTGGCGAGCTTAACACTGGCTATAGTTCGCACTAGACAATACACCACCACGTTATGTTTTGTTCCATTTCAATTTGGATTCAATAGGCACCTGCTCATATCAATGTACCGCAAATAAATATTACCGCAAAATATTATAATACCATCAATATAAAGAAAATAGCGTAGCCCTTCACTGCAAATAGCGTAGCCCTTCACTGCAAATAGCGTAGCCCTTCACTGCAAATAGCGTAGCCCTTCACTGCAAATAGCGTAGCCCTTCACTGCAAATAGCGTAGCCCTTCACTGCAAATAGCGTAGCCCTTCACTGCAAATAGCGTAGCCCTTCACTGCAAATAGCGTAGCTCTTCACTGCAAATAGCGTAGCCCTTCACTGCAAATAGCGTAGCTCTTCACTGCAAATAGCGTAGCCCTTCACTGCAAATAGCGTAGCCCTTCACTGCAAATAGCGTAGCTCTTCACTGAAAATAGCGTAGCCCTTCACTGCAAATAGCGTAGCCCTTCACTGCAAATAGCGTAGCTCTTCACTGCAAATAGCGTAGCCCTTCACTGCAAATAGCGTAGCCCTTCACTGCAAATAGCGTAGCCCTTCACTGCAAATAGCGTAGCCCTTCACTGCAAATAGCGTAGCCCTTCACTGCAAATAGCGTAGCTCTTCACTGCAAATAGCGTAGCTCTTCACTGCAAATAGCGTAGCCCTTCACTGCAAATCATCATCAATTGACCAGAGACCCACTTTTCTAATTACATGTGTATCATCAGTATTCGACAACACGTTTGGTGCAGTGGTTAAGCGATTGGCTTCTGCGCTGCGGGTCGTGGGTTCGATTCCCGCAAAGAACAAATATTTGTATGGCCTACAGATAGTTGTTTCGGGTCTGGGTGTTTGTGCATATGAAAATAATATGTGTCTGTAAACGCACCCACGATACAGGAGAAATCCAAGTGTGGGGCAAAGCTTTTTTTTTTATTGAAAACAAAGACAACATGTGGTCTATGAATTTACCATACAGATGCTATCACAGACATAATAGACAACAAACGAGCCACCCTATAAGACTATTCCATCCATAATGGATGGCCGGAGGGTGCAGTAGTACTGGGGACATCTAACTATCTCGGAGAAATGTGAAACAGTGGAATGAAAATGTGATTGTGTTCACCAACATTAATTCTCTAGTTAATACAACGTTAGTCCTCCTGTCCGTAAAGGCACAGACTGCAAAACACGAGACGTGAAAATCTCTCTACGCTAAGGCAAATTACTTGAAATAGAAATAGAGATTTATTTGCTAAAAACAAGGTAGCTTCATGAGCCTTAAGAGGAAATGCGGTCGGCATTAAGTCCATACAAACGTATTCCTCAGTTTCCTCCTTGGATAAAGTCACTAGAGAAAATATTTTTTACCATATTATATATATCTACCACCACGATGTCCATATGTTTTGTTTTTGTCAATAAATTAATTATTAAAAGAACTAAAAACGTTTACATTTTACAAATATCGACCGGTTCACCACCGTTTTTAAACATCTGGCAAACAAATTTGACTAATATAAAAAATAAAAAAAACACACAGACATAACCAAAGTCTTTCTTAAATTATTACAGAAAAAAAGATTAAAATCGGTCCAGATTTGAAGAAGGAAACAGGGAAATACGAAAGTACGATTTCGCTAATATTGCACAGAAGAAATCAGTCCGAGATGCAGGTGTCTCGTTCGCGCTCAATTGGGAAGGTTTGCGGGAGGGGTTGGACGGAAATAGTTCGCAAAAACCTATTCAAATTATTAATATTTTGTAGCCCGCGTTTCCTCTTAAAATAATGCAGATAGCTCTACATGTTTCGCCGGCACAGTGGCATGCAAAATTTGATAACCACCTTTATAATATAAGTAGATTAGGAAGTTTTAGATTTACTATGAATTTAATATTATATAAGACCGAATTAATATTTTTTTTTCAACATTGTGCTTAGACACATCTTCAGGTACGTATTATTATTTTTATGATATAAAAATTCATGAATTGTGTAAAAACACCAGTTCAAGAGCTAATTACGTAAACGTTTGCTATACTTTCTAAGAGGAAGTTCTCTGAATGATTGAGGTATTTTATTTTATATATTTTATGAGCATCATGTAACTATTTTTTATGAAGTATTTAGTTACATTGCAATACTGCAAGTTTTGTTGTGTACTTCAAAACTAAAACGTCGCTGTCGATCGCAACGACCGTGTACGGCGAATGTTGGCAGTGAGCATCCATGTTCATACAGTGCGAGGCGTGTGCACAGAAGAGAACTATTACATAATAATTTTATGTACAGTAGGGAAATGAAAAGGTTATGCACCTTAAGGCAGTGGCGTAACGTGGGTGTCGGCTGCCCGGGGCGGAAGTAAATATTACCGCCCTCTTATTTAGGTGTTTCAATTTAATGTATACTATACATTACATACATTAATTATAGAGAACTTTTCGGCAAGAACAGTCATTATTATTTTGCATTGTATAGGTTAGATTTTAAATAAAAAAAATTACCTAAGTTTTACAATCACGTTTATTAATACAAAAACCACACACACCACAAAATAAGTAATGAAAAATTCCGTGCTCCTTTCAATCGGTCCGAATTTGTAGTTGCGATAAAAATGGTTCAAATATTTACAAAATATTTTTATTATTTATTGTTAAACTTTGCCGCCCCCTAAACAGTGCCGCCCGGGGCGGGCCGCCCCTGCCGCCCCCACTACGCTACGCCACTGCCTTAAGGTCTATATTTTTTGCTTGCACAGTGTTAGAAACGAACTATTTTACCGACTACATATTGCCAACATTATAGAAATGAAAATACAAGTATTTTTTGACAGCATATTATGGTGACATGGTAACAGACACAAGTGGTGTCAATTTATTTAATCATCGATTTGATTGATGTCATGATTTATACAACAAAACTCCTTAAATCAAAGACATTACATTGCACTGCTACGTCATATGGAGGCAAGGGGCAATTTTGATCTTTGCTACCAAATAATTAAACATTATTTTCCATGCATTGGACTGTTCCATTCAACAGTTCGAAAAGGCAACATGCGCCCGCGAATTGAAAACTGACGTAGCTTTTCATTCCCCTACTGTACCACCACTACTTAGCTCGTTGTCTATCACTTACTAGTTGAACCAAGCTAAAATCAAACTACACTATAATGCAATTTTGACCGTTAACTGACCAGATCGTAAATATTAAATAAGAATAGTTTATGCTCGTCTTTCAGCAGGAGTTGATTAACTTATTCAGTAAACTGCTCGCCGGGTTCCGTTCAATATCCACATGATTTACTAAACAAACACATTTCAGGTCCTCTCGGAATAAAAACGAGGTAATGCTGGTTTTATGTTTCAGATAAATAAATCTGTCGGTAAACAAAATGGCGACTGTACACGAACGTTCAAGTAAAGCTCTAGGAATACACACAGCCGGAGTTAATTGTGGATTTTTCATAACTCTAGAAATAGTATATTCTCATGAATATTGTAAGAAGCGATAAATCTTCAACGTATTGTGGAGGTCCTTACATCATTCTGGGATCACCACTTGCTCGCGCGGTGCCATCATCATCATCAGTGCCCTTATCTGTAAGGTTTCACTGATCTACCTAATCGTTCCATTAGAGGAAGCTTCCAGTAGATGAAAATTTAGTCTGCTCAACAAGTAGCGCTAACCAACAAAGTTGTACGTTACGTACAGACAAGTAATACCAATCTATTTAATCATCGATTTGAATGTTGTCATGGTTTTTATAACAAAACTCCTTAAATCAAATCAAACACATTACATGGCACTAATACGTCATAATGGAGGCAAAAGGCAATTTTGATGTTTGCTACCCAATAATTAAACATAATTTTCCATGCATTGGTCTTTTCCGTTCAACAGTTTGAAAAGGTAACATGTGCCCGCGATGTGGGAAAGGAATGAATTTGAAAACTGACGAACCTTATCATTCCCCTAGTGTACACGTAACTTAACTTTTAGTTAGTGTAGGTAATAACATAAACCACAATTTAAGTCAGTATAGCTAATAGCAGTTTCATTGGAACGCACAAGTTCCACGTAACATTACCGAAGCCCGCTTATGTCAGATCGTCAAAGCCCACGCACTGATAGTAATCAACAGCGTGGTATAATAGAAAACACATTAGTGTAACTAGTTGGAACTAAGTAATTACTTAAAGTTTATGTACCATATACATATAACTGCCTCGATGGTCCGCGACTGCTGATCGTAAGGTCCTGGGTTCGATACCTAGGTCGGGCAAAGTGATATTGGGTTTCTCCGTGTGGAATTCCTCAGTAGCAGCCCGGAGTTTGGATATGTGCCTGGTTGACGGCAATAGACTCGCCCTATTACATGGGACTTAAACATAACGGCGAAATGAGGGTGTTACTATACACCTCTGCACAACCCTTTGGGGAATACAGGCGTGATGTTATGTTTATGTATGTGTTTATACATAATCTGCATAATAGATATGTGTTTGAATAAGTGCGTTTAAAAACGCCTTCAAAAAAATTACGCGCGCCCTGCGTTTAAACACGAACCTGAAATACGCGATGTATGCTAGTAGCCTGAGCAGACGAGAGATAATAAAAACTTTTTAACAAAAATAAAACCGACTTCAAATTGTCTATCTCCGAAGTTCTCTATCAGATTTTCACCAAATTTTAATGGGACCACTTCGAAAGAATACTCTTTCAAACAAAAAAGAATCATTAAAATCGGTTCACAATTAGCAAAAAATATCGCGGAACAAACATACAGAAAAAAAACAACATACAGTCGAATTGAGAACCTCCTTCTTTTTTGGGAGTCGGTTAAAAAGTTACCTCAATAATATTACAGTAGCGAAAAGCGCGCACGTAGTTAATACGTAACTTGCTATAACATATCACGCCTGTGTTCCCCGAAGGGTTGGGCAGAGGTGTATAGTAACACCTTCAGTTCGCCGATATGTTTTAAGTCCCATGTAATAGAGGGCGAGCCTATTGCCATCAACTAGGCGCAAAGTCAGCCTCCGGGTTACAGCTACTGAGGAATTCCACACGGAAAAACCCAATAAAAATCTCAACAATCTTGTTATCTAATTAACTAAAGTTTAGGTAGGTACTTTATATTAATGACTAGCTGCCCGGACAGACTTCGTTCTGTCAAAAGTTATTGGCCTGTAGTGGGAAAAGAAAAGTGTTGTTTTTACTATTTTCCACGCAATTTTTATGTTTTTTCTCTCCATAAGAACCTTCCTTGTGCCTTAACGAATATATTTTAAAAAAATAGCTGAATTGGTAGACCCGTTCTCAAGTTTTGCGCTTAGCAACACATTTGGCGATTCATTTTTATTTATATAGATACCTAGTAGCCCTGTTAAGATTTACCAAATAATTTGAAGTAACCCTGTACACATAGCCGTTGACAGTCCGTCGTCCCTCAGCCGCCATTACGATAAAGGAACGTATTCCACACGCTCACTCTCTGAGGAGATCTTGTAAAGTTCACTACCTCTATTATAACATGTGAGCACGACATATACTACTTGTGAAGAAATCTTTATGACGGACATCGATATAATATGGACGACCTGTCCACTCGGATGGACGACGTATTTTTTTTATCTGGTCCGTATCTACTAGAGGGGCTCGTAACTAATTAATAACCGGGCGGATCATATGATTTGCAACGTTAATCTGCGCTTGCCACGATCAGTCCATGGATGGGTGACCGTTCGTTACACATCGAGACCCCTCCGTGCCTCGGAGAGCATGTTAAATCGTCGGTCCCGAGTGCCATACGAATACTTATGACAGGCAGAAGCCCGAAAGTCTGACAACCGGTCTATCCTTAGGATATCGGCATTCCCCAGTGACTGGGTTGCGGAGATCTGATGGCAGTCGCTCCGTGTAAAATACTGGTATTCAGCCGCATCTGGTTAGACTGGAAGGTGACCCCAACATAGTTGGGAAAAGGCTGGGCGGAACATTTAGTAAGATCTAGGATAGGAAGCTAAGTAATGGTACGTTTCATTCTATTAACATTATCAGTTTAAAATAGTGTATTTCATTTAATTTGCACTAAAAGTTATCTCATTAGCGTAATTAGATCAACTAAACAACACACGTCCACGTCTGGAACCCGAACATTATCGTACAAACTACATTACCCTCCAGAATCTCCAATTTACTTAAGTAATAACAACTTACCCAGAGCCGCCAAGATGCCAGCCGCCCAGAACACCTCCCCGCAGAGAGCCGGCAAGAACAACAGCCCTCCCATGCGGCTGCCGAACGAGTCCTGCAGCGGGTCCAGCATGGTTACGTAGCCCTGCTTGCGCATTGGGTTCGCGAAGAATATGCCCCCTGGACGGAAAGAAACGTGCTTATAGAACTTGTCATGTTATTCAAAGTGTAAAATGCTGATATGCTTCCCTAGTTGACGTTTACAGTTTTCGTCATAATTATAATGAGTATTTATTACATATTTATATATTGTTCTTATTTTATTTATTTTTTTGCTTATTATATACATTAATATAGTAATATTTTATATATATATTTAAATATACTTATTTATTATAAACGGTGTAAAAAGACCCTTAACGAAGCCGAAAGGCACTTATTTTCCACGTCATTGCGATAATTTTTTTGTTCTGGACTATGCCTGGGAACCTTCTAGTTACGGAGATATTGGAGGTCAAAGTTCCAACATTTTCACAACTTTTTTTTAAAATACTAGTTTTGAAGGTTGCAAATGTACCTACTTGAAATACCTCCATTACCCGTTTACTACTCATTGCATCTATCAGCACAGTGTTTTGAGTGCGTTACAATTAGCTTTACAGGAAAACGAAATTTTACACCCAAAAAAAAGTCGTTTCCCAGCGATAATTTTTGCGTAGGGTTAGGTACTTAGTTTGATGTACTGAATGCATGATTGACGGCTTGGTGCAGGGTATTTTTACACCTTGTATATTTATATATGTATTTATAACCTATGTCCTATATTTATAGTTGTTTAATTATCCATATAGTTAAGTCGCAAATATCCATTTTTTTTTGTACCTCTCTTTTCTATGCTGTTCTCTTTGACCTAAGGTTTGACTGGTAGAGAATGCCTTGTGGCATTAAGTCCGCCTTATGTACCATCATTGTGCATTGAAGAATTAAATAAATAAATAAATAATATTGAAGTGCTGCTGCTTAGACTTGGAGCCGATCCCAAGATAGTTTAGAAAAGTATAAACCCGGTATAATTATACACTTACAAACATCCCATATTCTAAACACCGATAATTCAGCCCTCATCAAGCTGTCTCCCTCCCATTCCTCCCGCCGGCAACGCCCTAATCCGAGGCCCGAGTCCCATTAGGGGTCGCCCTTAGTACTGTTGTTGCTAGAAGTCATGGTTTTAGTAGTAGTAGTAGTAGTTAGCTTAGGTTAAGTATTTTACTCTCGTCCCCATTGGTTGGAGACCCTTCAGGTCTCGCCAATAACTGCCCGGTTACGTAGAAACGGTCCGCAAGACCACCTACAAGCAGTCGAATAGAAAAAAAGAAAACCCATACTCCAACAAACACGCACGGACACGTGTTTGTGTATCTACGGGTGTGCGTGTGTGGCAGTAATCCACATAAGTAATAATTACAACCTGGTTTTAGTATAACCTAATTATCATATTTTTTTCTCTGCCAGACACTGACATCCCAGACCCTTCGGAGGTCCGTGTTAATAGCTATGGCACAGTTCACCAACTAAAACAACTACAACAGTGACAGCCTAGTGTGTGACCGTCGGAGAGCCAAGTCATAGGTCTCGAATTCGAACCCAAGGCACGCACCTCTGACTTTTCGGATTCATGTGCGTATTGTATAATTATCACTTGCTTAAAACGGTGAAGGAAAACATCGTGAGGAAACGGCATGCCTGAGAGATATTTCTCGACGGCATGTGAAGTCACATCAGAGGCACATGGGCAGCATCAACTCTGACACCAGGTTAGTCACTAACCACACGAAAAGAAGACCAACTAAAATAGTTATTATCGTACTCAACTTTATTGTAAACTTGTTTTTTGGAGAGGGTTTTAGATTTTTATCCTAAAAAAAATTCAGAATTATATAGTAATCTCTGATACTGAATTTTTAGCACTTCTAGCTCTGAAACCAAAATAATCTACAAACATACGTCCCGTCGTAATATTAGAGCCTACGATAGGAACTTCAGTTGCAAAAATATCTGATACCTAGTATAGTTTGAAGATAAATCACTTTTCTAGAAAACCCGAAGAATAGGTAAAACTTTCTCCTTGGCTATATGACCTATAGGTATTACAATAGTAGATTCTATAACTACACGACACAACTACACGATCTATTCTCTCATTTCTTTCTCACTAAAGTATTGACTTTTGCTCTAATTCTGGCAAATGGAGACACCGTCGAAGTTTGGAACTATAGCAGCGACTAATGGAAGTCTAAAAACAAACGTCATAAATAAGTTTGTGACGAGAATGGATAGGAATGAGTATGTAAGAGGGAGTTGTCAATTGTCGTGGTGTGTTACGAGAAAAGTATTGAGTATGAATGTGGATGACTATAAGAAAAGAGGCAGGCAAAAGAGAAGATGGATGGATTTTGTGCTCATAGGGACGCACTTGTAGAAAAATACATGCCGCGCAGACCCTAAATAAATTGGGATAAGGCCTAGTGGATGATGAACTAAGGCTGCTAAAATGTATCGATATAAAGTAGAATCGTTGAAACGGAATATTAAAAACAAACCAGAGAAATAAATCGAGATATAATCGATAGATTTTATTAAGGACAGTTTACATAACGAAACCGAGGAGTTCTTCAGACAGTAAGATATAGCACTAATTCACTGACGAATATGGATTTTATTCAATAAGTTTTATTTCATGACTATAATATCGCAGCCAAATTGCAGTCCTCGTTCTACCCAAATCTCTTGTCTATGTCACAGGTTGTGACATACAAAACACAAAATAAGTTGTGAAATAAATTCTAATGTACTCAACTTATTTTAGGTACTGTTAATATAACCTCCTCCTCCCCCCCCAAGTCTTTGGCTGCGACCGCGCCTGCTCTGTCATGCATACTGGGTGTAATGTGACGATACCCAGTAGGTACGTGCGTGGCACCCTAGACAGTCAGCTCCGCTACTAACCTTGCTGAGTGGCTAATCTTTTCACGAACACGAGCTATTCTCATTTAGCTTGTACAACACGAGAAAAAAAATTAAAACTAGCGACCCGCCCCGGCTTCGCACGGATGCAATGTGGGGCATATAAACCTTCCTCTTGAATCACTCTATCTATTTCTGAAAACTGCATTAAAATCCGTTGCGTAGTTTAAAAGATCTAAGCGTACAGACAACGGGAGCGACTTTGTTTTAAATACTATGTAAAGATATCTTACCGAAGACAAGCGACAGTGCATATCCAAAGGGTGCCTGGCACCACACCAGCCCTGACGTGTAGATGGCCTCCGCTGTTCCATTGATGTAGCCTCCGCCCACCCACGTCGCTGTAACAAACGTCTACATTAAATAACAGAAAACAAAAGAAAAAAGCATTCATTTGTCAATGGATAACATAACAACACGCCTGTATTCCCCGAAAGGTTAGGCAGACGTATATCTGCCGGGGTTGCGGTGCATGCTCTTGCGAATCCCGCGACCCCGGCCGAACGGGCAGGAAGAGGAACACCGTTGGTTTTTAGCCGGTAAGAGTCCGGCAGACCCCTTCTCCTTCCCCGGGCGAGGGACATCCATGAGGATTTTCCAACGACAAAAAGAAAAGAAAAAAAGGTAGACGTGTATTGTAACACCCTCATTTCCCCGTTATGTTTAAGTCCCATGTAATAGGGAGCGAGCCTATGCCATCAACCGGGCACAAATCCAAACTCCGGGCTGCTACTAAGGAATTCCATACGGAAAAACCCAATAACACTTTGCCCGACCAGGGGATCGAACCCAAGACCTCACGATCAGCAGTCGCGCTTGCCTCCACGAAACCAACGAGACAGTTAACTATCCTATCTATATATATAGGTATATACAATATGTAACATAATTAACGCACATCCTGAAAGTAGTTTGTTCAGAATCGTTTACTGAATTGATTTCTATAATTTTTAATATAGGTAATTTTTTATCCCAAAAATAATTAAAACTACGGAAATTAGTCACATTACCCCTGTACAGTCAAAACAAACTGAAATGGACCGTAAATCAAGGCAAAAAGACTTTTAAAAGTGCATTTTTATTCGTATTACCTAATACAAATTCCGTCATTCAATACAAAATAAAGAAAAATAAACCTTATTTCAAGAACGTTAATTTAGTAAATAACAATGCATATACATGTTAAACTAAAATTTCAGTGTATACAAGGTGTAAAAAGACCCTTCACGAAGCCGTCCACCATGCATTCAGTACATCAAACTAAGTAACCCTGCGCAAAAATTGTCGCTGAGAAACGACTTTTTTTGGGTGAAAAATGTCGTTTTACGTTAAAGCTCAATGAAACGCACACAAAACATTGTACTGATGATGGATGCAATGAATAGTAAACGGGTAATGGAGGTATTTCAAATACATTTGCAATCTTCAAAATTAGTATTTAAAAAAAAAGTTGTGAAAAAGATGGAAATTTGACCTCCAATATCTCCGTAACTAGAAGGTTCCCAGGCATTGTCCAGAACAAAAAAATTATCGCAACGACGTGGAGAATAAGTGCCTTTCGGCTTCGTTAAGGGTCTATTTACACCGTTTATATTATGATTATAACATAATATTCTAATTGGGGTGTTTGAGGGTGTGCGTTAATTACGTTACATGTTGTATATGTATATATATATCCATAACTATCCATGTATCTAAACGTTAGTATAAGTTTGAATATAAAGGCTTCCCCAGCTTTACTGAACCGTATTACTTTGACAAGTTAGCTCATGTATTATAAATGACACGCTAGAACGCGCCGCATAACTTGGCGTCCTTTATATGACGTTACTTGTTGATTTTGCTTAGAATACACATCATTACATTTGAACGATATTAATATTACATAACTTACTGCCAGAGATGCGAGCCGGGTTCGTATTCAGATACTCCTGCGTGGAAGGTAAGCAGGCAATCAATATTTATGAACTATTTACTTATAACATACTAGCTGTGTCCTCACGGCTCCGCCCGCGTAAGAACTTTTATTCCAGTAATAAATATAGCCTATGTTACTCAGTGATAATGTAGCTTTGTAACGGCAAAAGAATTTTTGAAATCAGTCCAGTAGTTTTTAAGTTTATTCGTTACATACAAAAATACAAATCTTTCCTCTTTATAATATTAGTGTAGAAGTATATAGGTAGATAGAAAAATGGGACTACACCAGCCAATGATTTTAAATACTAGCAATTACTTTTTTGTATTAATTGATATACTTAGCATACCGTCGCGTCGTCTCAGTAGCAATAATAGTACCACAGCAGTGATAGCCTAGTGGTGTGGCCGTCGGACTGCCAAGTTACGAGTTCAAACCCAAGGCACACACCTCTGACTTTTCGGATTCATGTGCGTATTATATAATTATCACTTGCTTAAAAACGGTGAGGGAAAAAATCGTGAGGTAACCGGCATGCCTGAGAGATACTTCTTGACGGCATGTGAAACCAAGTCAAGTCATAAACTCTGACACCAGGTTAGTCACTAACCACACGAATAGAAGAAGTAGCAATAATCATGATTGCAAATCGTAATTAAAGTGAATATTAAAATACGATGCCAAAATTATGATAACAAACTATTTTCATCGTAATAACATTTTGCACTTCATAAATAGGCACTTAAGTATAAAGGAAAATACAAAACACTTGAGCTAGTACTAAATATAACAATAGAAAAACCTATTATTACAATGTAAGCAAATTCAACTGTAATACCATGTAAACTAAGTTAATTTTAGAATGAATAAAACGA
Source organism: Amphipyra berbera (assembly GCA_910594945.2). Lineage (NCBI taxonomy): Eukaryota > Metazoa > Arthropoda > Insecta > Lepidoptera > Noctuidae > Amphipyra > Amphipyra berbera. Next base: position 12,049,807 of record OU343128.1, on the reverse strand, counting down.
TTGAAAACATCTTTAAACAACTACTTATGTACAAGTACGGACAATACTAATAAAATGTATTTCACGTCTCTTGTTGTTGTTATGTAGATCATTTGTAGAATAATAAATTAGTCATTTGTTTCAGTACAGATGACACTGCTTCAGAAAAACCCTATTTAATAACATATCGTTTGACCTAAGAATTTCCAAGGAGGGTTGATGGCAGGCAGGCGGCCGGTCATAAAACAATAAGCCAATACCTCTAACAACATGGATTTATGAAATACATGTTGTGCCGACCCCACCTAGCTGGGATAAAGGCAGGGAGAAGAAGATCGTCTGACCTGAGAATTTAACTCAGAACCTCATTTACCGCAGTAGTAAATATCACTAATGGGTAGGTCGCAGGGACTACAACGATATCACTAATGGGTAGGTCGCAGGGACTACAACGATATCACTAATGGGTAGGTCGCAGGGACTACAACGATATCACTAATGGGTAGGTCGCAGGGACTACAACGATATGTTGTTTTCGTAAATATGAGCCAATACTTAGTCTGTTTATTCGTAGTAATTACATTATTATATACAATATGTAACATAATTAACGCACATCCTGAAAGTAGTTTGTTCAGAATCGTTTACTGAATCGATTTCTGTCATTTTTAATATAGGTAATTTTTTATCACAAAAATAATTAAAACTACGGAAATTAGTCACATTACCCCTGTACAGTCAAAACAAACTCAAATGGACCGTAAATCAAGGCAAAAAGACTTAAAAGTGCATTTTTATTTGTATTAATACAAATTCCGTCATTCAATCTATACTATATACTATGATATTATAAAGAGGAAAGATTTGTATTTTTGTATGTAACGAATAAACTTAAAAAACTACTGGACCGATTTCAAATATTCTTTTGCTGTTAGAAAGCTACGTTATCACTGAGTAACATAGGCTACGGGCGGAGCTGTGAGGACATACAAAATAAAGAAAAATAAACCTTATTTCAAGAACGTTAATTTAGTAAATAACAATGCATATACATGTTAAACTAAAATTTCAGTGTATGTATTATGATTATAACATAATATTCTAATTGGGGTGTTTGAGGGTGTGCGTTAATTACGTTACATGTTGTATAAACATATATTTAAAAAAACCTACATATAAAAATATAAAAAATAGTAGCCCTCTGGCATCGGGGGCAGGGTCCAAGCTACCAGTGGTCAGGGGTCTAGAGAATGAAACCTCTTGACTATGCGTGCCGTGTCAAGTACCCTTTCTGTATCAAGTCCTTGATCCAGCCGCCTAACAAGAACCCAAGCTTTTGGCTATTAGGCCATTTACCAGAATGACTATTGGGACAATGACTGCTTAGTCCACATCCCATATAGACAACCTTGTGTGCTAAATCAAGATTAAGCAAATAAGTTATTATAATTGTATGATATTACTGCCTCGTTGGTGTAGTGGTGGCAAGTGCGACTGCTGATCGTGAGGTCCTGGGTTCAATCCCCAGGTCGGACAAAGGGTTATTGGGTTTTTCCATTAGGAATTTCTCAGTAGCAGCCTGGAGTCTGGATTTGTGCCCGGTTAATGGCTAATGGCAATAGGCTCGCCCCTATTACATGGGATTTAAACTTAACGGCGAAATGAGGGTGTTATTATACACCTCTGACCAACCCTTTGGGGAATACAAGCGTGATGTTATGTAGATACATAAATATGAATAAATGTTTTTTTTTTTAATGCCCTGAGTTAACTCAGCGTAACAACCGTTCACGCGGAGTATGCAGTCGCCGCCAGCATACGTAATATAATGAAACTTAGCATTCGATCAATATCATGTTATTCAATACAATCGTTTGTTACTTTAGTTCAACCTAAGCCTTCAACTTAATATCTTGTTTTTCTGTAATTAAATTAATTTGTAATATTTAAATATGTTTTTAACTAATTTCCCGATCGCCGAAACATAACTTCTGTTACGTATTTTTTTTACATTAAATTTTATTTCATCTTTTGTGATTGTTTTTAATTATGTTGACCCGGTTTTAGCTCATAGACCTGAGTGGCTCCTAGTCCTACGTCTGTGCATCCCTGCCCTAGTACTTTATTTTAACAAAGCAAACATTTAATTCTCTTACCTGTCATAGTAAATATCCCAACGAACAGTCCGATGGACCGTCCGGCCAACATGACCTCCTCCTCGGAGTCATTGCCAGCTGGCTTCTTGCGCCCCGCCCAGATGCCCACCGCCAGGATCAGCACGTAGAATATCACGATGGACACCACGCCCGCTATGTTAATCATCTTGATTGATCTTCCTCCTGGAATAGAATGGAGGTTTGAATTTCCCAGCGTCAGCATGTTGGGGACAGTAGCGTGCATTGGTTTTCGGACTATAGTCGAACCGTTAATTCGATGCAGTAACTTGACAGTTAGAGGGATACCAGTTTATGACAAAAAAAGGTAGTGAGGTGAAAAAAAGAATGAATGAAATCGAATGGACTTAATAATGTACTTATATGCACACTTTTTATTTAATTTAATAACTTGAGGATCAAAACATGATATATCACTATTAAAAATAGCCGTAACCACTAGTAACTACTGATATGACATTTTTTAAGCGTCAAATAACTGAACATAAGGTTAATTATTTATTTAGTTAATACTTTAATGCACAATTGTGGTGAATAATGCGGACTCAATGTCATAAGGCATTCTCTATCAGTCAATTTGGGTCTAAGAGAACAGCATCATGAAGAGATACAAAGAATTTGTAGAGATTTGTTTAAAATGAACTATTTTTCGTATTCATTCATTCTTTTCGTAAAATCGTTCACTACCCCAGCACTATTAGTTTTAGTATGGTATCATTATTTTGCTTTGAACTGTCAAGTTACTGCATCGAATTAACGGTCCGAGTATAGGTAGACAGGGACTACCGATGTCGCCTTTCAATTGCACGCTTAAGCCCATTTCAATACGATTCTGACCAAAAATCATAACCATACACGCTTATTTTATTTATAGTAATAGTTAAAGATGGAGTAGTTAATTAAATGTTATGAGGTAGGCACTGCTTAATTGCCTATATGCGATGCATGCCGCTGGTTGGGGACCACTCCATAAATTACATCACACAAACATGGTTTTCTGACCCCGCTCGCCCTTGTCACAGGTAGTCACATTCGTGTGACTCCCCCTTCCCATAGTGACTTCATACAAAACCTAGAAATAATTGGAATAGTATTGAATATTTCATTGAGATGTGAAGTCACAAAGCTTGGGACTCCTTGTCACACTACCCCCCCTCAACGTGTAACGTACCTACTTTATGAATGGTTCCTTGTTACATACGTGATGTCATATCAACACGTTAACAACTGCTGTTCAATATGGTCCATCAAAAAACAGTACAAACAGTCTTAAAGACACTCTTGATACAATACTAATCAACAAATCAATACAACAAGATATTTGAAGAAATCGACTTCTTTTCTGTCTCTGCTCAAAAATTTAGAAGTCTTATCTACAAAGTAATTTTAGATTATAATGGTTAGCTCAATATTTATTCATTTTCTCTCCCTCTCTCTTTCTCTGTTGTCTGCATGCCTGTCTATGTTTAAGTTCACTATTAACTACTTTTCTGTTTTAACAGCTTAGAATAGCGCACTGTTAGATATAACTTTTAATATGTTGTGGAAAATGTCGTAGGTTATACATTTATAACTGTTGTATATTTATAACTTAGTATAAGATTTTAATGTATAACTGTATATTTTCCCGAATAAAAAAATAAAAAAAACCAAAGTACTAGATGATACAACAGATCACAGTAGGATGCTGCTACTGATTCTCCTATCAATACCCTAAGCCACCTTTCGTTACGATACCCAAAAGTTATCCATTTCTTATTCCTAAAACCGGTCCGCAATCCATACTTGTGCGGCCCGCAAAGCTATTGTTAATCTTTAGTTTTGTAGACTCGATACAGAACATTGACATCAAGTTGTTACAGAGAAGCTCACGGTGCTATATTAGCTTACGATGTGTCAGAACCAAAGTCCCTAGCAAAACTGAATGAGAGGGTCGAGGAACTTCAAGTATACTCCACCAAGAAGTACATAGTCTGTTTAGTTGTCGGCAATAAATTTGACAAGCATATCATTTTGGGACCCAGTGCATAACATCAGCACAATATAAGCACATTGGGTCACCCGCGCGACGGCGCAACGAGTATTCCCAAGGAGGGTTGATGTCAGGCAGGCGGCCGGTCATAAAACAATAAGCCAAAACCTCTAACAACATGGATTTATGAAATACATCATGTGCCGACCCCACCTAGTGTGGGATAAGGGCAGGAAGAAGAGTTTTGTAGACTCGATTTTTTCCTTTAATCGAAGAAATAGTTACTAGTTTCTAAGCCTTGCCAGTCCACGTCATAAAATGCATTAAACCATAAGCAGTGCCTACCTCATAACATTTAATTAACTACTCCATCTTTAACTATTACTATAAATAAAATAAGCGTGTATGTGTATTGAAATGGGCTTAAGCGTACAATTGAAAGGCGACATCGCTAGTGCCTGCCTACCTAGTCCGAAAACCAATGCACGCCACTGCTATAAGGTCGCCGGCCTGGACAACCCAGCTATGAACAATGTCGAGTTTGGTAGAGAGTAAGCTAGAGTTTAGTTTTCATTTGAACTTAAAACTTGGGATCAAAATCATTTTTTTTTATTTCACATAAACCAATACAGGTGCTTATGAAGAGTCGAATTTAGATGCACGGTTCCAATTATAAAAAAAAAAAAAAAAATTGTCGTTTCCTATGGAGAAGAACCGGCAAGAAACTCCATGGTTACTCTTTTAAAAATAATATCTTTAACAATTTCAGTGGATACAGTACAATGATTTAGGATAGTGAGAGAACAATGAAGTTCTGACCACAGACCAATGAGTAATGTAGTAATAAGACTTGGGTACAAAAATTAACAAACAAAAATAGAATAAAAATACAATATGATGTTAATTTACAAATTTATAGATGCAAGTCCAAAGTTCTCACATTTACAAAAGTGAAAAGGAAGCTAAACTATATAAAACAATTGACATAATTAAAAGGATGAAAGGATGCATTCGAAGACCCTCCACGAGTGACGACACCTACTTGAATACGTGCGACATACCCTGGACAGTCAGCCTCACTATCAACCTTGCTGACTGCCTATTCTTTTCGCCATGCACGACCCGAGCTATTCTCGTTTACTTCGTGCCGATACAAGAGAAGAAGAAGATCTAGGAACTTCACTATACTAACTTTTTGTAAGGCCGCATCTTCTATCTAAGATTAGCGAATCCCGCGATCCCGGCCATAGATTCCCGGATGAACATCGTGGTGGTTTTAGTTGATAACAGTCTGATATAGCCCTCCGCCTTCTCCAAGGTGGAGAGAAGCCATGAGGATTTTCTTACTCAATAAAAACTTTTTTACAAAAAAAATTAAACCGACTTCAAAAAATAATAAAATAATGACCATATAAAATTAACAGTTTCAGAAGTCGGTGCTGATCCACGCTCAACCAAATTGAAGGCACCGACTTCTGAAACTGTTAATTTTATATGGTCATTATTTTATTATTTTTTGAAGTCGGTTTAATTTTTTTTGTAAAAAAGTTTTTATTTTTTTCATTTTAGTGACCTTAATAAAACTTGGTTGGATCTACTAAAGACGCTGCTCGTAGTCGTAACATAATCACATCATCACAATATGCGTACTGTTCGTCATTGAGGAGTTCCATTGTATATCTCCGAAGTTCTTCATCAGATCTTCACCAAATTTAAATGGGACCAACTTCAAAGTATACTCTATCCATTAAAAAAAGAATCATTAAAATCGGTTCACAATTGGCGAAAATATCGATGAACATACACAAAAAAAAATAAAAAAAAAATACATACAGACGAACATAGTAACCTCCTCCTTTTTGGAAGTCGGTTAAAAATGGAATAGGTAGATATTTTGTAAGTCAATGTTCTCAATGACAGTAAAACTATTAATTAACACCTTGCTAAAAGTTGTGGTTATACGACCCACTTGTTGTCTTAATAATAATAAAATAATAATAATAATAAAAACGTTTATTTACCAATAATCAGACATAGATACAATGTAGAAAAAAAAGATGTACAATTTTACTCTAAAAAGCAAAAATCTATGCACCAATATTATAAACCCTGCCTCTTAAACTAGGTGAACCTGTATCTTAAGAGACAGAAACAGTCTTAGAAGTCGTACATAGATTTTAACTAATTAAGACTAATTAGTCTTAATTGGTTTAAATCAAAACTCTTGTAACCAATAATGACTTCATATCTTATTACAGAAGAATCCTCAAAAATCTTTACTGGTAAATTGGATTACCATTCTTTTCAAACCGTCAGTATGGCATTACCAGGTACGGTTCGTTAACAAAACGAACAGTTTTTTGGTCATACAACCCGAGCTATGAACTTCGATTGGAATCGGATGTTGGGTAATATCAAAAGTATCTTCTACCAATTGTCTTGGTGGGTTTTATTTATAAGGTTAGCTTATACTAAGCTGCTACAGTTGTAATTAAAGGTTCTGTAACATCTTTTAACGTAGATACAATGTCTATATACCACAGCACCTTATTTCTTCACTATTAAATACTTCTGTACATGTCTAGTAAAGCTAGGTCAAGCTTTATTTACAATAAAAACTTTTTAACTAAAAATAATAACTAGATGGAGAAATGAAACATACTATAATGTGTATTCTAAATATTAATTTAAACACTACAATTCTGGTAGCTTACCGGGTATCGACATTGCCCAGTAAGTGGGTTGCGGAGGTCTGATGGCAGTCGCTCCGTGTAAAATACTGGTATTCAGCCGCATCTGGTTAGACTGGAAGGTGACCTCAACATAGTTGGAGAAAGGCTAGGCGGAACGAGTCCAGGTAGCTTAAAAGTTAAAGTACAGTAGGTGCACCTGTAATGTGGCACTGACCGCCTGTACCTTGTACTGTGGCACTGACCGCCTGTACTGGTACGTATACCTACGATAACTGTTGTTAATAGTTCGTTTACTGTTCAATTAACGTAGTATAAGGCTTCGCTAGAGAAAATAGCTGATAATTTTCTACGAATGAGAAGTTTTAGTATGTACAAAATACAATATGTATTAAAGTGTCAGTACTTACAGCTCGTTCAACAAAAGGCTAGTCCCACCCGACGCACGTCACTCCGCTCCCATTTGTACCACGATAGTAACTAAAAATATACACAACACACTGTTTTCGACACTAGTCCAAGGTGTTAGTGATCAGTCAGAGTGCAACTGTCGCCCCATCGGAGGGAGGTTTTCTGCGAAGGGCTATTCCTGGTCCTGAAGCTTAACCCGCACATGGGTGGTTGCCGGACATGAATGCACGTGGTGGGGCCTTATGTAATGGGTGGCCGCATCGTCGCAGGGTCTGTTCACGTGTTCCAGAGGTGACAGGAGCGATGGAGCTGTGTCGAGGCGCGCCGCGACCTGCCGATCGATCCCCTGACGTCATTGGTCGGCAGAGCGCCTCCGCGCGCATGTGCTGTGATAACACCGACCTTTTCAACTTTCGAACTGTTCCCCGATACATTACTGTAGGCCCCAATACAGTACTCTTTAACTACTGCATCGTTGTGGTGTTCACCCTATGTGCACGGCAATGTATAATTGTTTGAGAAAAGTGTCGGTTTTAAGTAAAGTGGGAGGTGGAAACGTAACGGCCCGGTACCGACGTAGTCCCATTGACAAATTGATTGATGAGTTGAATTTGTAATTATGTCCTAAAGATCTTATTATCTTGGGTTGCCTAGAACTTGTACGGAAGACAATAGTCCACTTGAAAAAAAAAGGTTCCGAGTTTGAGTTACCAAGAAAAATTACTTTAATAACAACAGCTATGAACAGTCTAATTAATTACTTATTTCATGTCCTCTAATACACCATAATAACATAAGGCTATGAACAAAATAAACACAAAAAAAATGGGATTACTACTCCAGTTTTGATAAATGATAGTCCCCATGCATAGTTCAGTTCGTAGACCCTTCGTAGCAGTTTTTTGTAGCGGTTAGGGGCTTTGACTCGTAAACTTTCGTAGTAGCTTGCGGTTTGACCGATCTATCAATTTTTATAGGCCCGTGAAACGCCTCGGTTACTTAAATTACCGCTGTACATACGACTTCAAAATTTTATAAATGGTATAAGAAATAGTAGAACTTTTTTAATGCAGCTAACCTCATTTACTAGTTTAATAAAAAGTTCTAAATTCAAACATGAAAAAAACGCTCAGAAGAAAAAACCAGGTCGCCGTGACCATTAGGGTTGCCTAACTATCGATAGTTGATGTATCGATAGTTGACCTCGAAAAATAGTCACAATATCGATATCCCTATCGATACTATTGAAATTTTACAATACTATCGATACTACCGATAGTATCTATCCAAGAAATTGAGCAATACTATTGATAAAGTGCAATACTATCGATAGTATCGATACTATTGGGTATAGATACTATCGATAGTATCGATACTATCACTATTATGGCGTATTTTACTGCAATCACTGTCGAAACTATCGATAATATCGATAGTATTGTAAAATTTCAATAGTATCGATAGGGCTATCGATATTCTGACTATTTTCGAGATCACGATAGTATTGACAACCTATCGATAGGCAATCGATAGTAAGGCAACACTAGTGACCATATCTATGCTTAAACAGTGACAGTTGCGTCACGTCAGCCGTCAAATGTAAAATTTGGTGCTTCTTTTTCATTCAAAATTATCGCCAAACACATGTTTATTTTTGTTCAAAATTGAATAGGTATGCGTGGAGCAACGGTTTCCAAAAGGCTATTCAGTTAGGTCGTTATTAGGCCGTCAAAATGCATGAAACGGTTAGTATATTTGCTCCTTTTTTTTTTTGCTTGGTGGTAGGATCCATATAGTCTGCCTGGCTAGCTACAGCTACCACCCTCACATTAAAGTCCGGCGCCAAACAATTTACTGTGTTCCGTCGTGTGTAGAGCCAGGGGGTATTAGAGAATCCCTCTATATCTACACGACGACACGTTTGGTGCAGTGGCTGAGCGATCGGCTTCTGTGCTAAGGATCGCGGGTTCGATTCCCGCACGGAACAAATATTTGCATGGCCTACAGATAGTTATTCCGGGTCTGGATGTTTGTGCATGTGAAGATTTGTATCTGTAAACGCACCCACGATACAGGAGAAATTCTAGTGTGGGGCAACATTTTTTTTTTAAAGAAAAGAAAGAAAGATCTTTGTTTCTTGGGTTCGTGTGCTCCGTCTTAGACCCTATCTGCGCGTACCATCAAGTGAGACTAGGGCTAAACGCGATCAAGACAAGAATTTAAAAAACTGGTTATAAACGGTGTAAAAAGACCCTTAACGAAGCCGAAAGGCACGTGTTCACCACGTCATTGCAATCATTTTTTTGTTCTGGACTATGCCTGGGAACCTTTTAGTTACGGAGATATTGGAGGTCAAAGTTCCAACTTTTTCACAACTTTTTTAAAAAATACTAGTTTTGAAGGATGCAAATGTACTTGAAATACCTCCATTACTCATTTACTACTCGTTGCATCTATCAACACAGTGTTTTGAGTGCGTTACAATTAGCTTTACAGTTAAACGAAATTTTACATCCAAAAAAAAGTCGTTTCCCATTGACCATTTTTACGTAGGGTTACTTAGTTTGATATACTGAATGCATGGTTGACGGCTTAGTGAAGGGTCTTTTTACACCTTGTATGTAAATGTGGTAAATGTTAATCGATGGTAGACTGAAACAAATATATTAAGTATTCACTGTGTCTGGCAGCTATAACACACATAAAAATGGCTGTCGTGTATAAGTGTATAGTTTAACCTCACACGTGAATATTAATACATTTGTGCGCTCATGTGATGCTGTTAGCGTCGTTGCTAAGTGTAGCCTCAGCCTTAGAGGTCCATTTACCGGTTGGACTTTACTCAAATTTATTGGGTCCATCTATATCAGTACAGTTTAAAGGACAAAGGCTAGTAAATGGTCTTGTGGCGGCATCTATCACGCCAGATAAGAACTACGCAGCAAGACGAATGTCTAGCAGACTACAGCGACAACAATGACAGCTGTCAAAGGAAATGTCACAAATTCTGCATCGCGATATCAAGATCTGACACGGGGTTAGTATATACAAGGTTAGTCGGAAAGGGGGTACTAAGCCGCGGGCCACCTAAAGTATCACTGATGACTATTTTAAAGCAAGTGTTAAAATTTCTAAATTCGATAAATTCTTTTTGTCTGCAAAAAGATTTTAATTTTAGTTTTTTCAAAAATAAATCATACCTGCTTTAGTTATGAATTCAGAAAATTAATTTTCTAATCCGTAACCCCAAATATGACCTAAATTGTAAAAACAGCTGATCATAGCTACGGACAGATAGATAGAGAAATCTTTGAAAAGCTCTTAAACTATCGAGTTTTGGGGAAAGTTTTAGAACAAAAGTTATCCATTATTATGGGTACTTTAACACCTTTTCGGCTTAGTACCCTCTTTCCGACTAACCTTGTATACAAGTTCCCAACATCAACCGATGGGCAGTAGCCCGCCAGGCATAAGACCCGCCTGGTAGGAGGATCCTACCTTTTCGTAGGAGGAACACCATACCTCGTTCCCCTACAGTCTCTAATTTCGTATGCTTTTTATCGTATCCAGATAGTCCGGCTAGCAGACGTATGGAAGACGTGCAATAAGATCCGCGCGGCCGCCTTCCGCGTCGGCCTCAACCTATGGGACTGGTACCGTCCACTCGACCCTGAGGGAAACTCCCTCATCTCAGGTATTACATCTACTTCTAGAAGACGTGCAACAAGATCTGCCCGGCCACCTTCCGCGTCGTTCACAACTATGCTCGATGCCTTTCACATTGGCCTAAACTCTAGGAAGAACTTATTTAATATAGGTATATACGCAAAAATCGATTGCGTGATTTCACAGGACTGTCGGATATTCTGAACATACCCTAGGACAGTTAGAAGCAATCATATCAGCCTACTTCTTCTCCCTGCTCTTATCCCACATTAGGTGGGGTCGGCACAACATGTATTTCGTAAATCCATGTTATTAGAGGTTTTGGCTTATTGTTTTATGATCTTCGTCCATCCATCCGCAAACAGATCGCCTGTTGGATTAGAATCCAAGAGATCATTAAGCGCGGCCAGAATTGTCTATTGTTAAATAACTAAGTATACTAATTACCCATGGTTTCAGAGTCGAAGTTCGTGTCGATCTTGGCTGGGCCGCTGCGCTCAGTGGTTGGTCTATCAGACTCGGAGATCGCTCAGCTCGCTGATTACTTCCGAGCTCAAGATGGCCGCGTGTTGTACCATCAGCTCTGCCAAATCATACATGGCGAAGGTGAGACGTATTTTTAAGATTCCGTAACGAAAAGGTCAAAATGTAATCTTTGATGATCTGCCATCTGTCTGTATATTACAGCAGTTTTTCTCAGTGACTGCTATCGGGGGGCACGGCAGTGCCCCGCCAAGTCGAGCGCGAAGCAAACACTGCCGTACCATCCTTTACTGGAACCATTTCGCCGCATTTTCAGGCCCCTATTTGAGAACCTCGGGATAAGACTAGAACGCAGAAATTTTCGTCATCCAGTAAGCTATAATCACATACTTAAAATCCAAAATATCAAGTCTGTAGGTTATTTAGTTCCGAAGTTAACCGAAAGCAAAGTTTCGCATTTATGACACTCACTCACTCATGATCATCAGAATAAAACTAGTACTTCCCATAAACTCAGAGAGCTGAAATTTGGTACAGAGTTAGGGTTTAATGGCCACATAAAGGGAAAGCTATAAAAACTAGGATAATCGAAGATCTGGATTACCTGGTGAGCCTGATTAGAAAACACAAGAGCCCAACCAAACTATTAGAGATCGACATACCGCCTTTACAAAAAATATTCAACTTGGTAGGCCGCTTCATTTGATGTCAAAAATCGAAGGTCTGAAGTATCTGATGAAGAACCCTCAGCTGGTCTCAGCTGTATTAGAGATATGGTAATGCCCCCTACTACTATTGGCACATAAAAAAATCGACTGTCATTGCAAAAGAACAGCGTAGTGGGACACATCTTCTAATCTAATTTAATCTAGCCTATAGCGTCCCACTGCTGGGCGAAAGCTCAAGCTTCAGCGATCACCGAATACAACCGGCTTAGGCGTAAATACCGCGCCGATATTTCAGAAATTAAACCGTCTAAACCGTCTAAAAGAATAAATAATGAACGCGAATGGGCAATACGAAAAACTGTTGCTACTGTACAAGAATCAGAACCGGAAAAAAGAAAAGAAAGATTTGTAATAATAAAAAAACTACTCCTAAAAAGAAAAAAACTGTGTCAAATAAGAAAACTAAATAAATAAAAAAAAACAGATTACAAAAAAAGAAGCTTGGTAATGATAATTTACTTAGCGGTCCCCCGACGTGACGACGCTTGAATCAAAATATTACTAGGTACTTTTAATAAAGTTAAATGGCCAATAAACACATTTTATTTTTATACTTTTTAGGTGTTCTTTTTTGAGTCGGGGGTTTTTAAAATTTGTAATTGTTTCATCGTAATCGGTTCGCTCAAACGAAAAATATTAAAATGTAAAGTAATCAAGAAATAATTTAGTATAATTTATTGTACTATATTTTCTCAATAGATGGCGTTACAAGTAATAAACTAAAAATCTACTCAGCTTCAACTGTTGAAAAAAACATAAGGCACCCGAAGCTATGTGAGGTTTCTTTATAAATAAGAGATATTTCACTGTTTTTTATGTATTTTTTCATAGTTGTTAGAGTAAAGAAAGATTTTAAAAAAACCTAGTTAATTTCAGTTAAGCAAGTTGTGTTGTTCCCCGACGCGACAAAGTGGCGGGCATAGCTATTTAACCATAATGCGTAATGAATACGTACTGCATAATTTATATTCCAATCTATGGGGTATAAGAGATATAGATTAATTTGTAAATAGTAACTCTAACCAATGTTTTTACTCATAATATATCACATATACAGGGTGTAAAGTTAAATGACCGCGAGGCGAGCGATAGCCGCGCAATTCGCTCGGGGCGTTAAAATGCCTCACGTTAAGAACACATGTTTACTTATTGCAATTTTTTTAAATTGAATCTAGGTGTATCCCGTTCAGGGTTAATCTATGTCAGCAGTACATCACGAGGTTTGAAGGAATTACATGATTTCGTTTACACCCTGTATACCCAGACATTGTTCTTGCTCTCGTATCTTAGTTGGTAGTTTTAAATCTACTGTTATAGAGAAATTTGAAATGAAACAAACACTATTACTGTAACTATATTAGCAAGTTGGAAGTGTGCCCGGGATGTAAATGGTAATATTTGTGACCCCACATTTTCAGATTCAGATTCATTTATTTGCCAACAATGTAGGTACAAGTATAAGATGGTACATCACTAAGTGCTTCTGCAACATTCTACCTTACGGCATGCAAAATCAAAGATACAATTCCAATATAAATAACAGCTAATAATTATGTCATTCTAATAATTATATGTATTTAAATTCTAGCATATTATGTCCATTACAATATATTTTTTATTGTTATATATTTTTATCATTTAAAAAGTCTTTTATACAATAATAACATATTTCTAATAATAATGCAGTCAACCTAGATTTGAATATTCGTATAGGATGTTCTTTAATATTCGTATAGGGTGTTCTTTAATATTCGTATAGGGTGTTATTTAATATTCGTATAGGGTGTTCTTTAATATTCGTATTGGGTGTTCTTTAATATTCGTATTGGGTGTTCTTTAATATTCGTATTGGGTGTTCTTTAATATTCGTATAGGGTGTTCTTTAATATTCGTATAGGGTGTTCCTTAAAATTGTGCGGAAGTTTATTGTATATTATAGGCCCCATTGACATCATATTCTTTCTTAATAGTGCAGTTTTGTAATTGCCTGTATGTAATAACTTTTTATATTATATTCTCATAGGAATTTACATACTGTCAGCGACGAACTGTTAGTTTATAGAAGTAAACCCCTGCTTACCTCTCCGGGAAATAATGCGATTTGTGCGCCAGTTGGGCAGAGCCCCAGAGAGAAGAACCCCCTAACAATCCGCGCCGTGTCCCGTAGTACCGCTTTCTGAGCCCTTGATCCAGTCGCCTAACGAGAGCCTCTTCAGATTGTTGATCCAGGCTCTTGGCTATTAGACCATTGGCATCTATTGAGAAGATATTTATTTTCTGAATGGATTTGACTTTTATACCTTTGATTTTGCATTTCATGTTTCTCAAGGTTTCTTCTTAACTCGTGGTCACGGGGACCCAATACTGTAATTTTTAACTGGCCAATTATATATCGCTAACCTATTGAGTCCTGGCCACTTGAATAAATATTTTTGTACTCTATTCTATAAAATTCTTGTAGCAACAATACCTACTACATCAAAACGGACTAGGCAGTACACATTGAGCTACGAAATGAAGGTTTATTTAGTAACAGTAACCAGGTCATGCAATCAATAGAGACGCGCATCGACCTACACCACGGAACTGACGACACAGATTACAAATATAGAACCTTTTTATTCGACTTCAAAAAAGGAGGTAGTTGTCAATTCAACATTTGAAGAAAGGTGTATTTCAACCAATATGACCGGCAGTTCGCACCGGATAATGGTTTTCTTTCCCCCCTTGAAAGAGTACTCCCGATGTGGTTCCATAAATATAAATATGTCATGATCTGATGAAGCAATTTGGAGATAGATAAGGGGATTCCTGAACGACGTACAGACACGTATAGTGATTGGGTTATTTTAATTTGTTGTTTAGTCCGATAAATGGGAAAAATAAGTAAAATTTAAAAAAAGAACTATAAAATATCAAAAATAAACCGACTCCAAAGTCGATTATTTGGAGTCGGTTTATTTTTGATATTTTTACACTTGGGTGGGTTAGCACTCAGTCAGAAAACGATTTTTCTGAGTGAGTGCTAACCCACCCAAGTGTAACTGAAGGCTCAACTTAAAACATGCTAATTTTATTATAAGGACATTATTTTATGCTTTTCAGTCTTATAACTCGGTTTTTATTTTAAAATTTTAAGTATTATTTATCTATACTAATATTATAAAGCTGAAGAGTTTGTTTGTTTGTTAGAACGCGCTAATCTCAGGAACTACCGGTTGGAATTGAAAAATTATTTTTGTGTTGGATAGTCCATTTATCAAGGAAGGTTAATGGCTATATAACATTACGCTAGGACCAATAGGAGCGGAGCATAAATGAAAAATGATCAAAAACGGGAAAATTGTCCACCGGTGCGAAGCCGGGACGGGCCGCTAGTGTTAAAATATGTGTATACAGTCGACTCTCGATAAGTTGAAACTCGTTAATTTGAATCTCTTGATAATTTTCATTTTTTTCCCGGTCCCTTGAAAATGACTTGATAAATTAAATAAAATCAATATTAATTGGTTCCCCGGTAATTTGAAGTTGAAGGAATAGTATCTTGCCCGCCGTAATACTCTCTATAATTTGAAGCGTTTGTTGTCATCAGTTAAGTCGTTTGATTTTATACATGTACAGACCTGTCGATTCATGAGTCAGTTTGCAGTTCGCATCGCTCACTCAACAGAAAATTACGGACTACTTTTCAGTAAATAATAATTCTTTGCGAATAATTGTATGCATGTTTATAAAATAATAAATCTCGAATCTTGATCAAACTCTTGGTAATTTGAAATTTTTCCCTGGTCACTTGAGTTTCAACTTATCGAGAGTCGACTGTATTACTAAATTGTATACCTACTAATCTGCAATATTAATGTTTGCGATCAACGCAAAAATTTAATAATCAACTGTCAAATCTCATCTCAACTGATGTAACCGGTATTTAGTATTTTGTTCAACCAATCACATCAGTTGACATGAGATCTGACATCAGATTATACAAGGTTAGTCGGAAAGGGGATACTAAGCCGCGGGTCACTTAATGTATCACTGATGACCGTTTTAAAGAAAGTGTTAAAATTTCAAAATTCGTTAATAATAAAGTCCATGCAAAATGATTTTTATTTTAGTTTTTTCAAAAATTCTTCAGCCCTGCTTTAGTTACTAATTCAGAAAACGGAGCTACTAATCCGTGACCCCTAATATGACCTAAAATGTAAACACAGCTGATCATAGCTAAGGATAGATAGAATTTAGCGTATTTTTTATGAAATATTTGAACTATTTCTCTTAAACTAATGACTTTTGGGGAAAGTTGTAGAACAAATGTTATCCATTATTATGGGTACTTTAACACCCTTTCGACTTAGTACCCCCTTTCCGTCTAATCTTGTATTTATCAGCCTTTCAGAAACTAGGGCTATTAAGAATACCTATTAGATAACGAAACGCCTCATTAAGAATACCTATTAGATAACGAAACGCCTCATTAAGAATACCTATTAGATAACGAAACGCCTCATTAAGAATACCTATTAGATAACGAAACGCCTCATTAAGCTAGTGATTAGAAACGCGGCTGCCAAGGGTTCTTGATTTATACCCGTATACACAAACATTACTAGAAGGCCTCACAGAGTGCTCCAACACACTGCGTTGAATACGGGTCTGTGATTGCTCGCCTTTATGTTACAAGATTAAAGACGACCAATCACAGAGCCGTCTTTAACGCAGTGCATTCAAACACACTGTGAGGCCTTCTAGTAATGTTTGTGTACGGGTGTTACACCTCAGGGTCGATTCCCGTAGTAGCAAACGGTTTGGAATCGTGGCCTGAATCTGAACTTGTAGTTGATGTGGTGCTAGCGGTGGCGTCAGCCTTCTTAGTCATGAGGTCTAAAATTTCGCTATCCTGCATAATTTGGTACCCGGGATCTTCATCGATGTTTACTTTCACGCAGCAAAAATTAATTTCTCGACTAGCGGCTACTTGGAAGTAACATACAAGTACAATTAACAAGTCGCGACAAGTGCGCGAACACTGTAGCGCGGGAGGCGGGAGAGAGGCACGCTCGGGTCGGGCGGGCGTAGTAGTTCGGATAAGCGGTCGTTCGGTTGATCGACGTTCGGATAATCGACGCTCCACTGTACCTACGTACACAACGCGCCAAACTTTTTGACCGCTCTGAAGTCAGGCGAATGGTTGCGCAGTAGGTACCTATTTTTACCTCTACAAAATATTTTGTACCCACCAAGCCGACGAACGCCAACGAGCAAGTTCCGATGCCGCTCAAATCGGAATGAAACTAGATTCGTTTAAAACAAAGTTTATTCAAATTCAAATAAGGAACATTCGTTGGCGTTCGTTAGCCTTTGTTAGCTTGGTGTGATAGCTCCATAAGCGGCATCATCTGCGAATCTTAGTACGTTGTATATCTATCTCAGCCCGTTTGGAACATAGACTTGACATGTAATATAGCTAGCAATGTAGTATGTACAATAGGGGAATGATAAGGTTCGTCAGTTTTCAAATTCATTCCTTTCCCACTTCACGGGCACATGTTACCTTTTCAAACTGTTGAATGGAAAAGACCAATGCATGGAAAATCATGTTTAATTATTGGATAGCAAAGATCAAAATTGCCTTTTGCCTCCATTATGACGTATTAGTGTCATGTAATGTCTTTGATTTGGTTTAAGGAGTTTTGTTGTAAAAACCATGACAACAATCAAATCGATGATTGAATAGATTGGCATTACTTGTCTGTCACCATGTCACCATAATATCTTGTCAAAAAATACTTGTATTTTTATTTCTATAATGTTGGCAGTACGTAGTCGGTAAAATAGTTCATTTCTTGCACTGTGCAAGCAAAAATACATCTTAAGGTGTATAACATTTTCATTCCGCGACTGTACATAAAGGGAGTTTTCTCCTAGCCAACGAAGACCAACCATCACCAGCGAACGTTCGTCATTTGTCGGATTTGACTAAACTTTGTAATGTATAGAACGAATCCGGTTTCTTTAAATTTTTTGCGGTGTACAGCTCCGTTCGTGGGCATTCGTTGGCTAGGTATGTACGCTAAATTATTCAGATGAGGATGCGGGTGAGAATCCAGTCCGCACACGGTTGGTCCAAAACCTTCTTGCCTATAGTGTATTTAAGTGTCAAGCGGAGGCCCGCACGCGGAGCGCTTTACAATGCAAGCTCCGTGTGCCGCCGGAATCCACGTGCGCACAAGCATCCGCATAACCCTATTAGTTCTCCTGATAACCTCAACAAAAAGTAAGTTTATTTGTTGAGGTTGTGGAGAAACACCCGCCGCCCGACCAGTAACGGGCCCGAGAAGGTGGCGCGCAGTGTTTCGTGCGTTCTTCTCGGGAGGATGTGGAGCAAGGCCCCACAGAGGAGAGGTCCGCCGAGTGTTGGCGGAGCGGGACCTGCCGGGGTTGCAGTGCATGCTTTTGCGAATCCCGCGACCCCGGCCGAACGGTCAGGAGGAGGAACACCGTTGGTTTTTAGCCAGTAAGAGTCCGGCAGACCCCCTCGCCTTTCCCGGGCGAGAGACATCCACGAGGATTTTCCAACGATAAAAATAAAGGTTGTGGAGGAACGAGGTATGGTGTTCCTCCAACGAAAAGGGAGGGTCCTCCAACCAGGCGGGTCTTATGCCTGGCGGGTCTTATGCCTGGCGGGTTACTGCCCAACGGATGATGTTGGGCAGTTATATACTATCTGCGTGTCAAATCTTAATATCGCGATGCAGGATTTGTGACATTTCATTTGAGAAGTGTCATTGTTGTCGCTGTAGTCTGCTACACAATCGTCGTGTTGCGTAGTTCTCATGTGGTGTGATAGATGCCGCCATAAGGTTATCAGGAGAACTAATAGGCTGATATGCCTGTGTTTAGAAGTAGGTTCATCGTAATATGCCTAGTCTTGCCATAAATATTGTAACGAAAAAAAAAATGTTTTTTTATTGCAAATATATATAATCCCATGCCGATTTCGGCTACGGTGACTGTTTTTGTTTTCTTCCTTTCCGACAATTTATAGGTAACGGGCGTGTGCTCTGATGTGGCTAATATAACCTATCTTAGCTGAAAAGATACGCGCACAGTGCGGACACGTTAGAATGCCATTGTGGTAATTATATTGTATGTTGGAGGGTGGTTTACTCCTGAGCTGATCTCGCCTGCCGTCGAGATCTCTCCTCCGCTGGTCCTCAAAGTCATAAACATTTTCCTTTACCAAACGCCTCCAAACAGGTCTGTTTTTCGCTAATTCCTCCCACCGAGACGGATCTATATTGCATCTCTTCATATGCCTTTTCTGAACGTCTTTGTACCTAAGGAACTGGCCGCCTTGTTTCCGCTTGCCATCCTTGAGTTCAGAAAAGAGGATGCGCTTAGCTATCCTCTCATCAGGCATCCTCACAACATGTCCAGACCAGCGCAGCTGACGACGCATCAGGTAAACCTCAATTCCGCAGACATTAGCCCTTCGCAGGACATCCGTGTTCCTAACACGGTCGGACCATTTGATGTTTAGGATATCACGGAGGCACTTAAGGTGGAATCGGTCTAATGCGCGTATGTGTCTCCTATACACGCACCACGTCTCAGAGGAGTACAGGACGTTTGGCAAGATGATGGCCATGTACACGTTGATCTTGGTTTGTAGTTTGAGGTCATGCGAGCGGAATACCTTCTCCCGTAGTCTGCCAAACACTGCTGAAGCAGTTCCAATTCTGTAGTTGACTTCCGGGTCCAGGTCACCGTTGCTTGTTATGGTACTACCCAGGTATTTGAATCTGCCCACCTGCTTGAGGACAGCACCGTCAAGCCGTATTTCAAAAGGGCCATGGTCAACTGTGTCCAATGCCATGACTTCAGTCTTCGAGATGCTAATTTTCAGACCGAACCTGCGACAAGACTTATCAAGTCTATCCATCAACTCTTGCATGTCTTCCGGGGATTCCGAAACAAAGCACAGATCATCAGCGTACATTACCTCGGTCATGAGGTCGTACGAGACTTTAGTGTGAGCTTTCAATCGGGTTAGGTTAAAAAGTTTGCCGTCAGTTCGGAAACGGATATGAATGCCCCTCGCATTGCCTTCCAAAGCCTGTCCCACAGCAACCGCAAAATATAGGGCAAAGAGTGTAGGTGCTAAGACACATCCCTGCTTTACCCCACAGGTGACATGGAAGAATTCCGACTGTTCAGTCGTAACCGCGACACAACAGCGCAGGTTATCGTGCAGGAGACGGATCAATTTGATGAACTTATCTGTACACCCAAGCTTTTGCAGTACCATCCAAAGCGCTTCGCGAGGCACGCTGTCGAAGGCTTTTTCCAAGTCCACGAAACAAAGGACCAGCGCTTGCGATTGCTCTTTGCACTTTTCTTGAAGTTGCCGAATAGAGAAGATTGCCTCACAGGTCCCTCTGTTTGGACGAAACCCAAATTGGGTTTCAGATAGTATTTTTTCGGACAATTTCACTAATCTATTGAGAAGAACTCTCGCAAAGATCTTTCCTGAAGCGGATAAGAGCGAGATGCCTCTGTAGGAATTGCAGTCAGCACGACTGCCTTTGCCTTTGTAGAGTGCACAGATGTTCGACACAGTAAAAGTATCTGGTACAATCTCCTCCTCCCACATACGGCGGAAAAACTGCCAAACAATCTCGTTCAAGTCCCCCCCACCGTACTTAAGCAACTCACCTGGGATTCCATCACCACCTGGTGCTTTTTTGTTACGTTGCTGCTTCATGGCATCTACAACTTCCTGGAGAGTCAGTGGATCGTCCAGTGCTGTGACCTGAGACAGCGCAGGTATGGCTGATATATAATTTAGATCTGCTGATCGATCAACGTTGAGTAAGGTGCTGAAATGCTCAACCCATCGCTTCACAACCTCTTCTTTACTCGTAAGCAATGTACCATCGATGGATTTTATTGGTACATTCACTTGATGTTGTGGGCCAATTAATGAACGCAATTCTCCGAAAAAGTCACCTAGTTGATTCGAGTCAGCTAGCCACTGCATGCGATGTGCCCTGTCCTCCCACCATTTATCCTTAACGCCGCGGACAAAATTCCGCAATTCTATGGAGCTCTTTTTTATTGCATCATTTTGATGATGTGGTGATGATGAGTCACTACGGCGCAAAAGATCGCGATGTTTAGCTATAGCGATAGTAAGTAGCGTATCATTTTCATCGTACCAATCTTTATTGCATTTCGGTTTTAGACCTAAGGTATCCAATGCTGACTTGGTTATCTGAGAAGACAGCTCTCGCCATTGTAGGCCAAGGTCACCTCCAACGTCGAGCTTAGACACAGACTCACTAATGGCTTGTTCGTATAACTCCCGTGCCTCCTGACTCTGCAATTTCGACAAGTTAAGATGAATAGACTTAGGTTTAACAGATCTACGGGGTCTGTGCAGTCGCAGTGCCAATTTTATGATGACAAGTCTATGATCAGTCCAACCATTAGCTCCACGCATGACTCGAGTCACACGAACCTGTCCAAAATCACGCTGTCGAACTATTGCGTAGTCGATAAGATGCCAATGTTTAGACCTCGGATGCATCCAGGTGGTTTTATACTTGGCAGGAAGTCGAAACATAGTATTTGTTATGCTCAGTTGAAATTGAGCGCAGAGACTGAGTAGTAACTGACCATTGCTGTTCATGTTCCCGATCCCATGCCTGCCGAGCACTGCAGGCCACGCCTCATGATCTCGGCCAACCCGCGCATTGAAGTCCCCGAGCAGTAGGATTTGCTCCCGAGATGGCACTTTGGTTAGCGCTTGAGTAACCTCCTCATAGAATCTATCCTTAATTTCATCGGCCTTATCCAGAGTTGGGGCATATACACCTATGACATTGAGGAAGTTGTGCATTTCAAGATGAAGACGTAACGAAATAACCCTGTCAGATATATAAACAGGGTACTCATTTAGCTTTGAAGCTATATTGGTCTTAATAGCGAACCCCATTCCAGACCGCCTCGGTTCGCTTGAGTCAGTTCCCTTCCAGTAAAAAGTATAACCACCACCACGCTCTGTAAGCTCACCTTCGTCGGCTAAATGTGTCTCGCTCAAGGCCGCTATGTCCACATTGTAGCGGCGGAGCTCTCGAGCGACAATAGCAGTTTTACGCTCTGGGCATAGATTAGATGGTCGGTCCAACAGAGTGCGCACATTCCACGCACCAAAAGTAAAAGGTAATAATATTGCAAATACTTAATACATTACATTATTATTAGTGTTAGTTTTACAGTGTGTTAGTTTAATACATAAATATAAAACAATTTAAAATATAAAAAGCTTATTCGAAGTGGTCTCCATTGGCTGCAATACAGTCCTTTAAACGTTGAGGCCAGTTATCAATAGTAGCACGCACTCTTTCCATGGGAAAATTCTTCGCTGCCAATCGTATGGATTGTTTTAGGGACTCCAAATTATCATGGCGTTTAGAGCAAGCCGTACTCTCTAAAACTGACCATAAATCATAATCCAGCGGATTAAGATAGGGACTAGACGACGGCCAGTCTTCAGCTCTGATGAAGTCCGAAACGTTCACTTCCAACCAAGACTGCGTGGACCGAGCTTTATGACTCGGCGCCGAGTCTTGTTGGAAGAACCATACTTGGTTATTGAACATGGTGTTGTTAAGGGGCTTAACTACCTTCTCAAGATTAGTATCTTGATACACTTGTGCCGATGTTTTGATACCTTTTTCACAAAAATATGGCCCAGTCACTCCTTCATAGCTAACACCCCACCAAACCATCACTGAAGTCGGATAATGCCCACGTTGCACTCTGTCGACTAATTGGGAAGCTTCCTTAGAGCTTTGAGCATAAATACGGTCATTTTGTTTGTTAAAATGTTGCTCAATTGTAAAGATTTTCTCATCCGTAAACAAAATTTTTCTGTGACCTCCCTTTGCGTATCGCTTCAGTAGTTGTTTCGATTTTACCACCCTATTCTTTTTAAAATTATCTGTTAAAAATGACCAGTGCGTCTCTTATAGGCTGCAAGTCTTAAGTGATCTTTTAAAATACGCGACATGGTTCTGGGTGCTATCTTCATCTCCCGAGATAAAATTTTTTGCTTTCGGACAGGATTTCTTTGAATTCTTTCCCTTACTGCTTTGACCACCTTTTTCGTACGAACACTACGTGGACGGCCAGATCTTTTTCTGTCACAAACAGAGGAGGTCTCATTGTACCTATTAATAGCCCGGTACACAAACATTTGACTAATACCAAGCGTATGGAGAGTTTTAAAAATTGCATTTGGCTCCATACCAACTTCGTGTAATGCAATCACAGCGATTCGGTTCTCTTTATCACCCCACTCCATTTTAATATCGCAAAATATTGTACAATGTATTGGCGCCAAAATTAGAAAACTCAATGAACAATCGTATAAAAATGACAGATTCCAAATTCAAATGTAATATCTTTCTTATTTTTAATTGTAACAGTATTTATGGCCAGACTAGGTACTTCAAAAGCCCCTAAACAGTGAACCTTTCATGTGGTACATTATTCACATTACATTAGCGACAGAAAATGGACAACATCGACCATTTAAAACAACCACACAATAAGCAACCCGTCAGCCCACAGGTCACTAGCGGAACGTAAAATCGTCCGTTACTTACACGGACAGGTCGCCCTAATTCCAACATTAAATAATTCACGCGGGTTCACTCGCGCTATATTTACCTCTGACACGGGCAATGCCAATATTAAGTCTGTCAAACCCTCAAGTTGCCACTCATACCTTGATCATAATTTATACTCCAGCCAAACTCAATGTGGAATTGGATTTATGTAGCAAACAGGATACATGTTCATGTTATCATTTTGACGGAAGTAGATTTGTGAACAGTATAAGATTTTGGTATCCGTTTGTTGCCAATTCCTTATATTTAAATTGACACTGATCTATTCGAAACTATAACATCTGTGTTAAAATTAACCAAAATACATAATAGTTTGGTAACGTAAATTCCACAACGTCAAGTTTTATTGAAATTTAGATTGTCTTCTTCGAGCCTCTCACATCGTTCTTTAGTTCATAGGCGGATCCAGTTCCATCTGGCTAGGGGGCAACCTACGCTCCAATTGCCGATTCACAGTCCCCACTCCTATTACGTATCAGAAATCATTTCTTATTATGTATCAGAGAAAACGAATACTAACCATAATGAAATGTGAAATTTCCCAATGAAGAAATAATAAACAAATAAAAACAAATCAGATGCGGGTGGTCGAGACAAGACGTCTGCAGACTGCATCCTGGAGGCTTGCCCTCCGCCTCCCGAGCCACTGTGTCACACGCTGGACCAGTGGCAGATACGCCGCCTCTGCTGCCTGCTCGCCACCATCGCTGCGAGGGACCTGCCTCTGAAGCCCTACTTTCAAGATTATGAACTGGTACGTATCCAAAGAGCAAGCAGGGCAGATATACGCTGCGTCTCTCTCTGTTTCGGACTATGACTCGAAGATAAACTGCCCCTTAAACTTTATAATTTCAGATCTAATGCTGGTATGTGCACTATATCGTACTACACCATCTATCAGCCCTTACACACAGTTAACGTGCTTCTTTGTCTTCTTCTTTTCACGTGTTGGCCCGAGGTAAACGGGAATAGCTTATGCTATGGTGAAAAGCCCTGTCAGCAAGGTTAGCAACGCGGCTGGCTGCCCAGGGTGCGCCGGACGAACTTAAGTATCTTTAGGTGGTACTGTACACTTGATTAGCGATTGTACACGAAAAGAGAAGGTTCTTCTTCTTCTAGATGTAATTTAATAATCAATTATTTTCCTCGCACATTCGATCAGCGGTTTGGTTATTGATGTTTTATTCCGGCCAAACCTATACAGACTGTTTACATTAGCTAAATTAAAACGGAGGGATAGGTTTAGAAGCTGATTCGTTGCCCAGAACGATAGAATGCACAAACATTTCAGAATCACTATAGCACAAACGGAAACACTATTTCGTCCGCCAGGTTGCTAAAAATGATGGAAGGATAACATTCGCCCACTTCGCGCGGATCCTCAACTACATCGGAGTGATAGTGACGGCAGAAGACTTCAACTTGCTCGTGCGCAAGTTCATCAAGGACTCCTACACGCTCGATTATGTGGAGTTCCTGAAAACGGTGGACGATGTCAAGAGAGAAGGCATACGGGGACTCGGACCGGTATTATTATTCTTATTTTGGAAAATCCTCATCGATATCCATTGCCCGGAGTAGGCGAGGGGGTCTGCCGGACTCATACCGGCTAAAAATCCACGGTGTTCCTCCTGACCGTCGGCCGGGGTCGCGGGATTCGCGTTAGCGTGCACCGCAACCCCGGCAGGTCTTGGTCCACCAACTACTGGTGGACCTCTCCTTTGGGGAGTACCCCCATCACCGGTGCACCAGGACACATGGCACACCGTGACTACCCCGGGGAGAAAACAAGCACATGGGCGCCAGATACGGGGACTCGGACCGGTAATGTCGCAACTGTTTACAACATTTTCAGACTTATCTTATCTAATATTTTCAAGTATACTCCACCAAGAAGAACATAGTCTGCTTAGTTGTCGGCAATAAATTTGACAAGCATATCATTTTGGGACCCATTGCATAATACTAGCAAGTACATTGGGTCATCGGCGCGACAGCACAACGAATATTCCTAAGGAGGGTTGATGTCAGGCAGGCGGCCGGTCATAAAACAATAAGCCAAAACCTCTAACAACATGGATTTATGAAATACATGTTGTGCCGACCCCACCTAGTGAGGGATAAGGGCAGGGAGAAGAATATCTTATATAATGCGGCTCGTTCTTGTGGTCCTGGAGTGATGAGGACAAGATTTGTGTTTTTTTCGGTTGCGTTCTTAGTAGCCAATGGTTTATAAGGTACACGATAAATGAAACCTTTCGCTCCATTATCAGATGTGATTTAATTCCGTTATTGGCCTGGTTAATAAATCCTCCTACCATTTCAAGATCAGTTTTTTATTTTTTATTTATTTTATTAGACGCAAGGTGCAAGTGTACTCTCGGTTGACGTACTGGACAGAAAGCGACGAATCGCTTGGAACCGGTATAACACAGACTGCCATACAGACTTTGATTGATGTTTATATGTGTCACGCAGGAGTACCTAAATCCAAGCGCTGTGATCGACACGACGTTACCAAAGCTGGTGCGGCCGGAGGTGGAAGCGGGGCTATCCACCGCACCGCTGGGGGCACAGGATGTGTTCCACCCGGCCCTGACGCAGCAGCGACCTTCGCGGCAACTCATCGAAGTCATGCTCAGAGTTCAGGAGTACGTAATGCAGAGGCGCGTCAGGGTCTCTGAGTTCTTGAGGGTAAGTGGCGTACAATATTTCTTGTTTTTCTCATAGGTATTGGTGTCATAGGTATGGGAGTACGCATGTATCTGGTAGAAGGCAAGTGTGTCCAGCAGCTGCATCAAATGCAGTACAAAATACGATGGCCACCTGCCCTGCCACGCGTTATTCTTGGTAGTATAACATGGCGACCGTTCTCTATAGTAAAGTGTCGCGATCAGCACCGCAGCGGCAGTCTACTTCAGAAAAGTTTCATTTACTACACGTATTATGTTAGGTGCTATACAGGGTGTAAACGAAGAGAGGGGCTCGTGGCTAATTACCAACCGCGCGGATCATGTTATGTGCGAGGTTAAGCTGCGCTTGCCGCGGTCAGTCCGTGGATAGGTGACCGTTCGTTACACATCGAGACTCCTCCGTGCCTCGGAGAGCACGTTAAACTGTCGGTCCCGGGTGTCATATGAATATCTATGACAGTTGTTACGGGAAGTCAGAAGCCCAAAATGTTTGACAACCGGTCTTACCTTAGGGTATCGGCATTGCCCAGTAACTGGGTTGCGGAGGTCTGATGGTAGTCGCTCCGTGTAAAATACTGGTATTCAGCCGCATCTGGTTAGACTGGAAGCTGACCCCAACATAGTTGGGAAAAGGCTAGGCAGAACGAAGAATAGGGTGTAAACGAAATCATGTAATTTCCTTCAAACCTCGTAATGCACTGCTGACATAGATTAACCCTGAAAGGACACATTAGCAATCAACGTGAGGCATTTTAGCACCCCGAGCGAATTTCGCGGCTATCGCTCGCCACGCGGTCTTTTAACTCGGGGCACTAAAATGCCTCATATTAAGAATACATGTTTAATTTTTGTTTTTTTTTTTTGTTGAATCCAAAAGTATTCAGTGCGGGGTTAATCTATGTCAGCAGTACATCACGAGGTTTGAAGGAATTACATGATTTCGTTTACATCCTGTATAATAATAACACCCTGTGATCACCATCAGCGTCGCGATTATGGCAATTTCCTTTTAACTGTTCATTGTAGCGGCCAATGGGAAGCTCATAATATTCGTTTGCCATTGAACGTGATACGATTGGAAAAAGTCTTCTTATTCTATTCTGCCAGGACTACGATCCTCTGAACAGCGGCTGCATCGCGCCGCAGCAGTTCCGGCGCGCATTGGACGCCATGGGCCTGGGTTCCGTGCTGTCGCAGCAGGAGCTCCTGTGCGTCACGCGCCACTACCTCGACCCCAACGACAACGAGCGAGTCTGCTGGAGGACCTTCGAGGATGACTGCGATCAAGGTCACACTCCACTTATTTTGAGTTTTGAAAGAATTGCGTTCTTAGATTGAAGTACCGTCTTAATTGTAACTTGATTATTAACGAATGCGTTAGACGTACAATCAGCATCAAAAGTACAAGATGAGGGTTAAAAACAAAAGTGTTTTCTGAATAAAAATGTGCTACATACATAGGTACATGAACTCACGCCTTTTTCTCATGGATGTAGGCAGAAACTATAGAACGCCACATGCTACTAACTGTTAATTTGGAAAATTTCTAATAAAGTTGATAAACGAAGTAGATAAAACAGTAAAACATATACCTAATTATTATAAATTTTGAACAATGATTCGTTTTTATGATAAGTATTTATTTTCAAATACTGAATTTTAATGAATCTGTTCTTATTTTCTAAACGAAGACTTATTTTCGAGCTGCAGTCATGAGGCCACACATACAGGAACCACCCAAACCTGCACCCACCATACCACAGCCGGATACAGTATACCTTTGCTTAGGGACGCATTGATGTGCTACACCGGTCGTATTTGCGTGACAGAATATTAAAAGGAGTTAATTCCACAGTGTTCACTATCAAGGAGTTGGAGAAGCACCCGAATGCGGTTCCAGGGGCGGCACTCGCGGCCGTGCTGGAGCTGCCGGCGCTGGGCGCGGCCGCCGACCGCGGCGAGGGAGAGTCCGCCAGCGACCTGGACGCCGCACAGGCCGCACTCATGCGCGTACGCGCTGCATGCACCGAGCGCGCCATCGACCTGCGTCCAGCCTTCTGCGAGCACGACGAGTGAGTACAATGTGGTCATGACAACAAGATAACTAACTCAGGGCTATTCCACTTCTCACAACTAACTCAGGGCTACTCCTCTTCTCATAACTAACTCAGGGCTACTCCTCTTCTCACAACTAACTCAGAGCTACTCCTCTTCTCATAACTAACTCAGGGCTACTCCTCTTCTCACAACTAACTCAGAGCTACTCCTCTTCTCATAACTAACTCAGGGCTACTCCTCTTCTCATAACTAACTCAGCGCTACTCCTCTTCTCATAACTAACTCAGCGTTACTCCTCTTCTCATAACTAACTCAGCGCTACTCCTATTCTCATAACTAACTCAGGGCTACTCTTCTTCTCATAACTAACTCAGGGCTACTCCTCTTCTCTTAACTAACTCAGGGTTACTCGTCTTCTTACCTGGGCCTCGAGAATTACTAACTCATCCACTAATTTCCACTCAACCTATTGCAATTCACGTTCTACTCGTTAAAACATCTGTGATGTCCATAATCTACACAATGTGGTAACAGCTTGTTACCGCATTACAGCCTTCACACAATTTGCAACACTGTCACAAATGTAGGGTGTTTAGAGAACAAATTAGATGATGTACTACGGAATTTGTCGGTCACCAACACGTCGCCGTCGTCAAATAGTCGCATGGTGATGTAAAGTTAAGTAGCCCATCGTGCTAGCTGACCAGCGCAGTGCGTTGCATTGTGTCGAGCATCGCATCGAGAAAATAACAAACGATACGCCTTCTATGCTAGTGGCCTACGTGAGCAGTGCAGCTAAGAGAGCGGCGCGTGAAGTTTGTTTTTAACGGTTTGACTGCGGCAGAAATTTGAATTTAGCCTTAATCATCAAATACTATAAAGACTGTATTACAACGCATCTGTTAGAACACGTCAACTTTGTCGTAACGACGTGCCGCTCTGCCCGACGCAACGCAATGCAACTCTGACACTTGGAGGGATGGATATTCGAGGCAGTTGATGAATATATTATAAGTTGTGCAGACACAACAACGGGCACGTGTCACGCGCGCAGGTGCGACGCGTGCTGGCGCGGCTGGGCGTGCTGCCGTCCGCGGCGCAGGTGCGCGCGCTCGAGGCGCGGTACCTGGACGACTGTGGCTTCAGCTACGTGCGGCTGCTCGATGAGGTACGAGTTCACACTCTATTGAAGTCTACTGCAGGTTGTGCTGGCTTATCATCCACCGCGCTGCACAAGTTGGTTGGTGATCGCAAACACAGGATCATTGCAAATAGGGTTGTAGCGACCTTGAATGTGTTGTAAACTATACCTATAGTTGACTTTCGAGGAACTTTGATTTTGATAACATAATCCATACATAACATCACGCCTGTATTCCGCGAAGGGATAGGCAGAATTGTTTTTGTACACCGTCGTTTCGCCAGTTATGTTTAAGTGTCATGTAATAGGGGGCAAACCTATTGCCATTAACCGGGCACAAATTCAGACTCCGGGCTGCTACTGAGAAATTCGTATTAGAAAAACCCAATAATACGCCCACCCGCACGCACGCCACGCTTTGCCCGACCTGGGAATCGAACCCAGGACCCCATGCTCAGCAGTCGCGCTTGCGACTACTAAACCAACAAAGCAGTCAACATAATCCATTTACTTAAATATAGTATCTAAAAGGGTATTGTACTCTGAAGACCAAACATGACGCAACTGATCGGATTGATAGATTTGAAGGCCAAGACGTGAAGATTAGCCAAGTTACTAGTTGTGGTGTTCCAGATGGAGGAGCGGCCGGTGGAGAGTGCCAGTGTTGCGGGCCCGGCGCCGTCATCGCAGCGCAACCGGCCTGTGCAGGAGGACCCGCTGCAGACCGACATCGTGCAAATCCTCGCCAAGATCAAGGGCAAGGTCACATACCAAATCAAACTCCTTCGAACCCTGGCACTGGATTTTCGTCATATCACCCGGTGGATGGGCGAAAGACTCATGAACAGGGTCGTTTATTCAGTTACGGCAGTATAAAAAACTATAACCATAGCAAAACTTACTTTGGGGACTTTCTTATGCTTATTGTTTCATTTTTGGTCTGACGTAAGTAGTTGGCATTACAACTTTTTTTTAGACTTATCTTAATGTTATAGTAACACCCTCTTATCACCGTTATGTTTAAGTCCCATGTAATAGGAGGCGAGCCTATTGCCATCAACCGGGCACAATTCGCAAACTCCGGGCTGCTACTGAGGAATTCCACATGGAAAAACCCAATAACACTTTGCCCGACCTGGGGATTGAACCCAGGACCTCACGATCAGCAGTCGCGCTTGTCACCACTAGAATACTAAGGTACCTTTATTGTATGGAAGGAAACAAACTGAGAAACTGCAGCGGTTGGACATCACGGAATAGAATTAGGACACCGTCTCTGAGTGTGTCCACTCGTGAAGGGTGACTAAGAGATTACGTCAAGAGGGTGGACAGCAGCGTCCACCAGTCTGCTATTAACAAGGAAATGCACCTCCAATTACGACACCTATGCATTGTGGTCTGGTGTTCCGTCAGATGGTTCGCGAAGGCGTCCGTGCGCGCGACTTCCTCAAGCAGTTTGACCCCCGCAACGAGCTGGTCATCCCACGGGCTGACTTCTACCGCGGCCTGGCGTCCGCCGGGCTGCCCCTGACCCCTATCGAAATGGACACGCTTATGGAAGTGTGAGTATACCACTGGCTAGCCAGTAAGTGAGCCGTCGCATCACCAAGTGTGTGGCGGGATTTGATTAAGTAATCTTTAATCATAACTGCGAATACATGATTGTTCAGTAATGGGGTAGGCATATCTTTACTCGCTGTCATTGAGTAGGTACTAGCTGTTTGTCCATGAATAGTTTACGTGCCCTGTAACTATAGTAGACTTTTGCCCTATCTAAAAATAAAACTAAATCCTCAGGCTTAGCAGCGGGGCTTGAGACCTTTAAGCCTAAACGTCGGTTACGGTTACATAGTCCTCATAATCAACGGCCTTCCTGCAGTTCTAAAGTATGATAAATGTCTTCTCTATGCCGATGATTTGAAGCTTTTTATAGGGATAACAGCAGTGAAGGTCTGCTTGAGGCTTCAACAGGACATAGATGCCGTGCACCACTGGAACGTTTAAAATAAAATGAAGAGAAATGCCAGTAAATGCTTCTAGGTGAAAGTCACCTAGAAGCATTTACTATCATTTCTCTAGTAGAACATGACACCCAATCGAATTCCATTATAAACTAGGGTGCAATGTAATAACAAGATTTTGTGATTGTGTTCTTCGCAACTCCAAACATTTCAATAACTTGGAGTACCTAATCGAACTCATCTACAGCACCTTGGTTCGATGCAAATCTAAAGTATTTGGGTATGGCATCCGCACCAGAGCACATAATAATATTATGCGCTTCTATTAGAGAAAGTCCAGAAGGCTTTCCTAAGGTACCTGTACAAGCGCATGTATAGGTATTACCCATTTATGTACCCAACCAGGGTCCTCCTAGGATACCTGGGGTACAATTCCTTGCAGGTCAGAACATCTAATGACCAGATAGTGCTAATGTGCAAAATCCTCCGGGGAAAAGTAAATGCCCAACTTCGTGCCATTTATTTGCCCCAAATAACTACTGCCGGAGTTTGAAACACACGCTGTTCGCGTTCCAGCATGTAGGACTGTAGCTTGGACAAGATCTCCCATACCGAGAACCTCTCCTGGACACTAGAAAGGTATGTGATGTGTTTGCGGATGAATGGCAGTTGATCTTGTCAGAATGTTTGTAGTACCTACTGTGAGAAGAATGCATATGATATGGTATGTGCAATGATAAGTGTGCAACTGGATGCTTGGTTCATAATGTATACTTACTTTGATTGATTTTTACTCGGTGTACTGTGATTGGTTTATCCATGGTAGTCAAAAAATATAAAAAGTAGTATATTTCGTTATTTCTGCAACAATTCGTTCGCCATGTGTTGATCTGTATTCAATTATTCATTGAGCACATCGGTGCAGGTTCTGCGCTCCGGGGCGGCGGCGCTACGTGGAGTACGAGCGGTTCTGCAGCACGGTGGGCGAGGCGCTGACGCAGCCGGGGCTGGAGCGCGCGCCGCTGCTGGAACCCGTGCCGCACGTGCCCACGGTGGACTCACCGCTCAACTTCCTCAACTTCGAGGAGCGCAACGTGGTCTCGGGTGCTCTCCAGAAGCTCTCCAAATTTCCGGACCAGCTGTCCAATATACTGGAAGTGTTTGAGGCAAGTCGGCCGTCTGAATTGTAGGTTTCGTCTGTAATCTTCTTCTGTCGTTTCGGCATCAGCTGTACGAGAATAGCTCATGTAGTAATCAAAGATTAACTGCCTTGTTGGTTTAGTAGTCGCAAACGCGACTGCTGAGCATTGGGTCCTGGGTTCGATCCCCAGCTCTGGCAAAGTGCTATTAGATTTTTCCATTAGGATATTCTCAGTAGCAGCCCGGAGTCTGGATATGTGCCCGGTTAATGGCAATAGTCTCGCCCCATATTACACCTCTGCCGAACCCTTTGAGGAATACAAGGCGTGATGTTATGTTAATCAAAAGATTAGCCAATCAGCAAGATTGTTAGCCAGGCTGACTGCCCAGGGTGCGCCTGCCGTACTTAAGCATTGTCACTCGAGTAAGCTCTTGTAATGCACCCCAAATGCCTTTCTGACCCCTACTAACATTTTGACAAGTTACAGTGGCTCAGATAATAACTACTGTTGATCAGGACATTGACAAGGAGCGCTGCGGCACGATCCCTCGCGTGTCGGTGGAGCGCGCGCTGTGCCAGCGGAACCTGCTGGCGCTGGTGTCGGCGCGCGAGCGGGACCTGCTGTACAAGTGCTTCGGGTACCGGCGCGGCTGCGGCGACGAGGTAACATCATCATCGTAACCCATCATCTACAAATAATACACCGCCGGTGAAGTTTTGAACATTTTCAGCTGCTCGCAAAGTTAACGAACAGCTTGACGAGTTTGTATAGAATGATAATTTTTAATGCCTATTTTTATTTTAAGTGTTTTAAAGCCTTTTCGTTAGTACTTTATACTGAAATGGGGTCACTACACCGCGGGATAAAAACAATCAAAGTTTTATGATGTAAACCGTCGCAGTGTAATCGCGGTGAACCTCTTGCACATTGATGATGAACCTCCCATCATCAATGCAGTCCGTTAACGGTCCCTGCAAAGCTTGTTATACCTAGTCTGGCCATAAATACTGTTACAATTAAAAATAAGAAAGATATTACATTTGAATTTGGAATCTGTCATTTTTATACGATTGTTCATTGAGTTATCTAATTTTGGCGCCAATACATTGTACAATATTTTGCGATATTAAAATGGATGGGGTGATAAAGAGAACTGAATCGCTGTGATTGCATTACACAAAGTTGGTATGGAGCCAAATGCAATTTTTAAAACTCTCCATACGCTTGGTATTAGTCAAATGTTTGTGTACCGGACTATTAATAGGTACAATGAGACCTCCTCTGTTTGTGACAGAAAAAGATCTGGCCGTCCACGTAGTGTTCGTACGAAAAAGGTGGTCAAAGCAGTAAGGGAAAGAATTCGAAGAAATCCTGTCCGAAAGCAAAAGATTTTATCTCGGGAAATGAAGATAGCACCCAGAACCATGTCGCGTATTTTAAAAGATCACCTAAGATTTGCAGCCTATAAGAGACGCACTGGTCATTTTTTAACTGATAATTTTAAAAAGAATAGGGTGGTAAAATCGAAACAACTACTGAAGCGGTACGCAAAGGGAGGTCACAGAAAAATTTTGTTTACGGATGAGAAAATCTTTACAATTGAGCAACATTTTAACAAACAAAATGACCGTATTTATGCTCAAAGCTCTAAGAAAGCTTCCCAATTAGTCGACAGAGTGCAACGTGGGCATTATCCGACTTCAGTGATGGTTTGGTGGGGTGTTAGCTATGAAGGAGTGACTGGGCCATATTTTTGTGAAAAAGGTATCAAAACATCGGCACAAGTGTATCAAGATACCATTCTTGAGAAGGTAGTTAAGCCCCTTAACAACACCATGTTCAATAACCAAGTGTGGTCCTTCCAACAAGACTCGGCGCCGGGTCATAAAGCTCGGTCCACGCAGTCTTGGTTGGAAGTGAATGTTTCGGACTTCATCAGAGCTGAAGACTGGCCGTCGTCTAGTCCCTATCTTAATCCGCTGGATTATGATTTATGGTCAGTTTTAGAGAGTACGGCTTGCTCTAAACGCCATGATAATTTGGAGTCCCTAAAACAATCCATACGATTGGCAGCGAAGAATTTTCCCATGGAAAGAGTGCGTGCTACTATTGATAATTGGCCTCAACGTTTAAAGGACTGTATTGCAGCCAATGGAGACCACTTAGAATAAACTTTTTATATTTTAAATTGTTTTATATTTATGTATTAAACTAACACTGTAAAAGTAATAAATATTGATTGCAATAAAAATTTTTTTTTTTGTTCGTGACAATATTTATGGCAAGACTAGGTATATCATACCATAATATAATCATAACTGTCCCACTGCTGGGAATCCTTGAATCTGTATCGTCTGTCGCAGGTGAACTATCGCGCTCTGTGCAACGCGTTGTCGATCTTGTACGCGACGGCGAACGCACAGCCCTGCTGATCCCACCATGCGGTCCAGCATGTAACACGTCGGTGTCATTGTCGTGTACCTGTCATTGTCTGTTCACTCCCGTACACTTTATTGTCCAGACAAATCACGATCGTGTTCAAAAGGTGAAAATAAAAAGTATAAACATTATTAATGATTGTTTTTATTCTCGAATTAAAATAACTGTGCTCTGTACAATTTTATGATCAAAAATATTGTTAAGGTTAGAAATTAATTGGTCTCTCTCTTCTCTATACAATTTTGGATAAGGGCAGCAATCGAGTCTGAACGTGATATAATAATGGCGTTATTATTATTATTTTAAGTAGGTACCAAAAAATATAAAAGGTGGTTTATGGTGGCGAGTAGACACTGCCGTATCGGAGCTACCAGCTAACCAGCCTTCTTATCCCATGCTGCCAGCATCAGTTCCCCAGCTATAACCGACTTCACCAACCGACCCACGGGCCGGCTGAATCACTAGCACCAGCTTCACCAGCAGAGTCACCGGCTGAACCACTATCAGTAGAGTTACCGGATGGACCCCTATCAACAGAGTCACCGGCTGAACCACTATCAGTAGAGTTACCGGATGAACCACTATCAGTAGAGTTACCGGATGAACCACTATCATTAGAGTTACCGGGTGAACCACTATCAGTAGAGTTACCGGATGAACCACTATCAGTAGAGTTACCGGATGAACCACTATCAGTAGTGTTACCGGATGGACTACTATCAGTATCGTTATTGCTCGCCCTCTCAGTGGTGGACCAGACAGGCGGGGGGGCCGCGCTACAATTGGCTTGCTGCGGCCAATCGCACACGTGCAGCTGAGGGCTGAAGTGGAGGCCGGCGGGGCAGCGGCGGCAGGATGGCGTGCCGCCGGCGCTGCTGCAGTAGAAGAAGAGGCGGCAGTCACGCGGGTGCGGTGCCAGCGCGTCGGAGCTGTTGGCACCGGCGCACGCCGCCCAGCCCGCAGATCGGTCCGAGCAGCCGCGGTCACGCCCTCGCCCTCGCCTTTAAAAAAAACCTTAACTTTAAACTTTGTACCTCAATAGAATTTCTCCTATATCGTGGTTGCGTTAAAACACATCTCACAGGACAAACACCCAGACCCGAAAGGAGTACCTGCAGCCCATACAACCATTTATTCCGTGCGGGAATCGAACTCACGACCCGAAGCACATAAAGCCAATTTCTCACATACAACGCCAACCGAGCGATACAACATTTTGAAAATTGAGGTTCTCGGTTTTCTCACAATGTTCTGGTTCTGTTTCCACATTCTGGCGTCGAAAATAAGAATTCATTGGTATCATATATTTTTAATAAACCTATACCTCAGTGACTACAAAGAGCCAGCAACTACCAACCGGAGATAGATGACAACGTTTAACAATCGAAAGAGTTTTTTACACCCATGAATTAACTACTTGTAGACATTGTATAAGTTTTACAATTACGTATGTCCAGCAATAAAGTTCTTATCAACCTTTGAACAATCCTATGGGCGTCAACACCACGTTTAGCAGTTGGCAGACAGATGAGTGAAATAAGGAAATACTAGAATAAGATGTTATCAGAAATAATGTATGTAGATAACGATGATTCTTAGCTTAAGGTGGAATACCCAGATATAATATATTACACTAAACGTAACCTTCGCATGATTTAAGGGCGGAGCACGCTGCGTGAGTGAAGAAAACAAAATTATAGCTGTTCTGCTGGACACGTACAGTTCAATTAATGCTCATTTAGATGATCAAGAAAAGAAAGCAATCCTCTCAGCAATTTCTACTCGCCAAACTTTTTGACCGCTCTGAAATCAAGCGTAAATTCACCTATACATTTTGCTATACGCAACCACAAGTAGAACTTCAGAACGGCCATTAAGTTACCTGCTGTTAAGCTAAGTGTACCTGCACTTCATTTTAAAACTTTAATTTACTGCTACATAAGCTTCACCAGATGGTAGATAAAATTAAAAACAAAAGAAACAAATCGGGGACCACAGTAGGTAGTAAAATTAAAAAGACTAAAAACTCACCATGATTGAAGGCTGTTCGAGCCTGCGAAGCAGCAGACTAGCAGACAACATAGCACCAGCAGCTTGTACATGATGAACAGATGGATGTAGAAACCGAACTGCCGGTCTCACCAGGACTCACTACTTATTGTACCTGCTCGAGTGGCCGCTGTGAGTCGGCCAGCACTTGATATGATAAACATTTGCGCGAATACTGGCACGTTATCTCCGGCACTTCGAAAGCTTGTTCATATTCGTACATCACGTTGGAACACTTGGCAGAGGCAACGTCATCATACATGTGGCACGTAGCCGGGAATAACCTAAGTAAGGGTTGGAACTTATCTTGA
Organism: Amphipyra berbera; assembly: GCA_910594945.2. Lineage (NCBI taxonomy): Eukaryota > Metazoa > Arthropoda > Insecta > Lepidoptera > Noctuidae > Amphipyra > Amphipyra berbera. The sequence goes on along the minus strand of OU343128.1, from coordinate 12,012,214 downwards.
TATCTTTATCTTTGTAAAACGTTTCCGCCGAAGTCTTCTGGGAGTAGACAGCTCAAGTAGCCAGTAGCAAGGAAGTACCTATTAATATCTTGGCATTCAGTCAATTCAATACCTACCTATCCCTATCGTTTAAACAATTAGGAAATGAAAAATGTGAGCATGATACTCACATTTACTACTGCAATATATCTAGCCATTCGTCTTACTATAAATTATGATTTTAAATAACAAAATATCGTAAAATAAAAAAAAATACAATGTTAGTCGGAAAAAGGGTGTGGCGGCATCTATCGCGCCACATGCGAACTATCCCGCATCGCCATATCAAAGAGGGTGTGGCGGCATCTATCGCGCCACATGCGAACTATCCCGCATCGCCATATCAAAGAGGGTGTGGCGGCATCTATCGCGCCACATGCGAACTATCCCGCATCGCCATATCAAAGAGGGTGTGGCGGCATCTATCGCGCCACATGCGAACTATCCCGCATCGCCATATCAAAGAGGGTGTGGCGGCATCTATCGCGCCACATGCGAAATATCCCGCATCGCCATATCAAAGAAGGTGTGGCGGCATCTATCGCGCCACATGCGAAATATCCCGCATCGCCATATCAAAGAGGGTGTGGCGGCATCTATCGCGCCACATGCGAAATATCCCGCATCGCCATATCAAAGAAGGTGTGGCGGCATCTATCGCGCCACATGCGAAATATCCCGCATCGCCATATCAAAGAGGGTGTGGCGGCATCTATCGCGCCACATGCGAACTATCCCGCATCGCCATATCAAAGTTTGACACTTAGATACTATTTATGTTACGGCTAAAGGTGGGTGTGAACACAAACTTAAGATTAGCCGGCTAAGCTTAGGTTTATCTTCGAGAAGCAGCTAAAGTTCGATATCATGTTAGTTTGTGTCGTGATATTCCATCTTTAGCCGGCTAATGTGCACATTAACCGAAACGAAACGGCTAAAAATGTATTCGATGGACGCGCCGGGCCGACGGAGGGCTTGAGGGGGGCGGTGGGGAGACAATGCGCGCACACGTGGCAAATGTTTTTGTTTAGTATTGCGTCATCTTTCCTTGCGGTTGATTGCAAGTACTTGCAATGTCGGCGTCGCACAATCTCGAAACGCTTAAAACGAAGTTTGAGACTACGTTTCGTGAGTTACTATTGGTCAAGAACAAGTCACTTTGAGGTCAACGTCAAGTGATCCCGGAGGTCCGGTCGACGGAGCCCCGCTTAGCGGGGCTCCTACTTCTGGGTGGTTAAAAAAAAAATAGCCACGACGGGGAGGACGGGGTCTGGAAGACCTCGCCATCTCCTTCTAACCCAACCTATCCGAGTCGGGATGCCCCAAGTTCCGAGCTCGGTGTCAAAATAGTAAACATTATTACATTGTTTCCTTTTTCATTTCCTTCTATATTTTTAGCCAAGGGCCTGCAGTTACACTTAAGTTTAGCCGGCTAAAGATAGAAGAAACTAACATGAACACCTCCTCGAAGTTAGACCTAAGTTTAGCCGGCTAATCTTAAGTGTATGTTCACACCCATCTTTAGCCGTAACATATATACAAGTTCCCAACATCAACCGTTGGGCAGTGGCCCGCCAGGCATAAGACCCGCCTGGTAGGAGGATCCTCCCTTTTCGTAGGCGGAACACAATATCTCGTTCCCCTACATTGGTGATCCCGACGTGATCGTCACAGACAGTGTTTCCACACTGGTGACGATTACGAACGCAACCTTCGCAGCCTATGAGGATCGGCAGCAACATTTCCCTCATCACTCCCTCTGCTCAGCCAGCCAGCATCCTCGGCTTCATCGTGTCACCATTAGCCTGCAGCGCAAGCGCAAGCCTGGTCACACCTTCAGCCCTCTTCAGCAACATGGCACAGCACGCTGTAAATTCGACCGGCCAACTAGCAGAGGCACTTCTCTCCTGGTCGACGCCAGCAGCCATCCACTCCTCACCGCTCACAGTTCCGTCTGACCGTGAATTAAGCGGCATCCGGTTCCGACGCACTGGAACTCTTACCTGGCCCTGGCAAGCATCTGAACATGCAACGACTTCCTGACTCATCACTACGATCGACCTCCGGTATTGGGGGGGAGCGATGTGGCGGCATCCATCGCGCCACATGCAAACTATCCTTCATCGCGATATCAAAGTTTGACACGCAGATAGTATATATACAACTTCCCAACATCAACCGTTGGGCAGTAGCCCGCTAGGCATAAGACCCGCCTGGTAGGAGGATCTCCTCCCTTTTCGTAGACGGAACACAATATCTCGTTCCCCTACAAAGGTACTAATCCGAAAGGGTTAAAATACCCATAAAAATGAATAATTTTAATTCTACAACTTTCCCCAAAAGTTAATGTTTATCAGAAATAGCTTTTCAAAGATTTCATAAAAAATACGCTAAAATCTATCTATCCTCAGCTATGATCTGCTGTGTTTACATTTGAGGTCATGGATTAGAAGATCCATTTTGTGAATTCGTAAGTGAATCAAGCATGAAAAATTTTTGAAGAAACTAAAATCAAAATGATATTGCATGGAAATAAAAATTATCGATTTTGGAATTTTAACACTTGCTTTAAAACAGTTATCAGTGATACTTTAAGTGACCCGCGGATTAGTAGGGTAGACCGGGATCAAATGAAACAATTTTGCTTTAATCGCATGTAGAGGTGTCATTTTTAATATTATCAGACAGAGTGTCTACATTATTTGAAGGTATGTTATCTGAGTCCTAAATGTATTTGGTAGTTCTATCTCGAACAGTTTTGCTACAAAAATCTTAAATGTGGTTCAGCCGTTCAGCTAACCCCATACTGTGGTAGATTGAAACACTCGAATATTTTGTGCAATTATTGTTATATAATCAGATTTCATACATTTTCGTTACTACAATAGCATACACTGAGACCGTGAAGTTTTTCAACATAACATAAACAAAATTTATTTTCAAAAATATCTTTGACTTGGAAAACTTCCATTTTTTATATGTGATCCTGCTTATACTAATCTAATGTCTTTAAACGAGCAATTCTTGTATACGAGTATATATATATAATCTGAATCTCGGAAACGACTCAAACGATTTTCATGAAATTTTGTAGGTATGCAGGGGGTTTCGGGGGCGATAAATCTAGGTTTCATTTTTAGAAAACGTCGATTTACCAATGCCGATTTACTCGCTGGTCATCCAGGTACTTATTAATAATTGCCATAATAAACGTAGTTTTAATTTATACTAATATTAAAACGCTGAAGAGTTTGTTTGTTTGTTTGAACGCGCTAATCTCAGGAACTACTGGTTGGATTTGAAAAAATATTTTTGTGTTGGATAGTCCATTTATCGGGGAAGGTTATAGACTATATAAAATCACGCTACGACCAATAGGAGCGGAGCATAAATGAAAAATATTGCAAAAACGGGAAAAATGTCCACCCGGGCCGCGCCGCTAGTGTTATATAAAGGTAGAACGGCATATTTTCATAGTAAAAAGCGGTAATCAAGTCTTATACAATAGATACTTGTTTCAATCATAAACAGTGCCATGTGTTAGCCGACTTCAAAAAAGGAGGTTTTTAATTCAATCTGAATGTATGTAGGTATGTAATTTTATACGCGAATATTTATTTTATTTATATAGGTACACGTTTCCTTCTCACGTTAGGAAAAAATAAAAACCGTGTTACAAAATCAAGTTATTTATGTATTACTGTAATTATTTCGTTTATTCATCCTATATACATATTTTAATACATTTTTAAATATTTTAATAAAAATTATACAAAAACATTTAAAATATAAAAAATAGTAGCCCACCGGCATCGGGAACAGGGTCCAAGCTACCGGTGGCCTGACCACCGGTAGCTTGGACCCTGTTCCCGACCCTGCCTCAGAGAGAGGAACTTCCTAACAATACGCGCCGTGTCCAGAAGTACCACTTTCTGTATCAGTAGTCTTCTAGAGAAGAAACCTCTTCACTATGCGTGTCATGTCCAGGAGTACTGTTTTCTGTAGCAAACCTTTGACCCAGGACCGAGCCGCCTAACGCGAGCCTCTTAAGGTGTTGATCGAAGCTCTTGGCTATTGTTTTTATTTTTATTAGAACCTTCCTTGTGCCTTAAGGAATATATAAAACAAAAAAATTGCCGAATTGGTCGAGCCCTTCTCAAGTTTTGCGCTTAGCAACACATTTGGCGATTCATTTTTATTTATATAGATTATTTATTGTACTCCTACCTACATAAACCAGCCTGTAGCTTAGCAGTATAAGACTGTTATGCTCACTAAAATGTCCTGCTGATGGTGGCGTTGTATGTCAGATCGTTAAGTTCTCTACAATATGGTTAAGCTAAGCAATGCTGGTATGTCATGCACATGAACGGATACTGCTTGTCGGGACTGGTCAGCTCTTACATGTTATGGCGACTGTAAGGCAATTTCTCATTATTACTCTTGTATTCGACTACATTATTTTCACATTGCCTTTATTAGGTAGGGGAGACCGGGGACAATAGTTACATTTTTTACTTCTACTTCATTTGCGGGGACACTATTCATATTTAAGAAACCTTGCATTTAAATTAAGAAACATAGTTTAATAACCTACAGGATTTTATTGTTAAAGTGTACTTAAACCGTATAGAACATGGTGTAATTTGCTTTTGAAGTGGGGCGGACGAGTATTACAATCAACCCCATACCCAGGATCAATTGTACCAGATTTATTAATCAAAATAAAACGCAGAATAATTAATTAATCAGTCTTCTTTATTTACTATCAAGTAGTTTAAACCTTTATAATCAGTCTTCTTTATAAGGCACTGGAATATTATGAATAATTTTCATAAAATTATCACATAAACCTTATGCCGTACATAACATAATCAACAACATAAGTTTGCCTACAAATGTAGCGTGTTACTATTGACACGTGGTACAATTACTCCCAAGGACCAATTTTTAACCGACTTCCAAAAAAAAGGAGGTTCTCAATTCGGCTGTATGTTTTGTTCTAACTTTTTTTAAATTTTTTCTACCTCACTACACCCTCATTTATGAAACAATTTGAAAAATCCTTTTTTTGTTTGAAAGAGTATTCTTTCGAAATGGTCCCATTTAAATTTGAAGATCTGATGAAGAACTTCGGAGATAGACAATGGATCTCCTTAATGACGAACAGTACGTATAATTTGATGATGTGATTATGTTACGAGCAGAGTCTTTAGTAGGTCCAACCATGTTTTAATTACGGCCACTAAAATGAAAATAAAAACTTTTTTACAAAAAATTTAAACCGACTTCAAAAAAGAATAAAATAATTACCATATAAAATTAACAGTTTCAGAAGTCGGTGCTGATCCACGCTGAACCAAATTGAAGGCACCGACTTCTGAAACTGTAATAGAACATGTAATAGAAACTGTAATAGACACTATAGCTTTATTATCAATGTAACAGACACTTCAGAAAGTGAAAGTTCCGTGAGTGAAAATACGGACACAGATTCTGAATTCTCTGCTTAAAAAATCCAATCATAAAAAAATAATTTAATACGAAACTATGTGCCTATTTGAAATAAATGATTTGACTTTGAATTTGGTTTAAGAGTTTCATTGAGTACTAGTACCTTCCAAAATAAATACGACTGAATATTATGGTTTCGGCCAAAAGGTTTGTAACTCATGTCCAGTGAACGCGTCAAGGACGCCCCTTACCGCGATACGTTTGTTTAGATCGTGTTAGCGACACTTCCTTTACATTTTTTCGTATCGTTTTGAAATATTGGAATACATTGGTAGACGGGTGTCAACGACTTTTATTTTTTTCTTACCTGGCGGAGACTATACCTACGAAATTTCGAAACGTTTCTGTATACGTGTCCTTCTCTAACATCATAGCGGCTCCATAAGTCAAAATGATGCAAATATATGAGTTCAGTTGCTATTTTAGCGAGGTATCTATGCTTGTTATTAATCTGAGGAGATAACACACTTTGGTGTCTCACTGCCACTTTTTCTTAAAAGTCAATACCATAACATATCAATTTAGGAAAAAAGCAAATATATTTTTTTTGGGTCGCCCATTTTTTTTTCCATTTTGATTTTTTATAAACAGACAATAAATTCATGATCAGGGACCTGAAAAACCCCTGGTTTGTTAAAATATTTTTTTTAGAAATTGTTTTTGCTTCAGTTCCCGATTTTTTGAGGTTATGGTATTGACTTTTAAGGAAAAGTGGCAGTGACACACCAAAGTGTGTTATCTCAGGAGTGTATAAAAAAATGGCAGCGATACGTCAAGAATTGTGGTGTAGGCAGATTTTTGAACATAATTATAATCATTTTTTTCCCACTGTGCGGCGCTTCGTCAGGTTTGAGTACTAGGACCAAGTTACTGTGAATCAGGGTCTGTTATCTTGTTCAACAAGATTTTGCTCTTGCACACATGCTCAATCTTTTTATGTGTGCTCGTGTTAATGTATAGCAGCACAAAAAAAAATAGATTTGTCAAAAAACAACTGGTCACACCTAAGTCCTAACTGTCATGGCCACCGACCGACCGGCGGCCATTACAAGCACAGATTAATGAGATATGTCTACGAATTACAAGTTTCTGGGTCGATCGAGTTATTGTATCCCAATAGTTTGTGATCAAGTTGTTTATCTCTCCACATTAATTTGTAGTTTAAACTGCATTCAGTGTGTTTCAGTTTCTAGTTCCCTAAGTGCCTATTAATTGCGAAAAGACGTATAAAAACCTAGTGTATAAATTGCGACAGGACGTTTTTAGGTTAGGTTGTTTGTGTTTTCTTTTGCTCTTTGTAAAATGTCTAATTTACATCGAAAGTGTGCCAAGTAAAGAAATAATTAAAAATTTGAATTGACTTTGTGTTGTTTCAATTGCACTTTTGAATACAGTGTTAAATCTCAAAGATAATTATTCTGAATACAGTGTTAAATCTCAAAGATTCAAAGATTTTTCAAAATTAAAACATTAAGGTTGCCTGGGGACGATCGCGGCGAAGGTGGTGTTTATGATGGATATTTATGCAGGACAGCGTGACCAGATATCGCATACGCCAGAGAAATCTAATCTAGAAAAAGGGGAGGCCTTTGCTCAGCAGTGGGACATAAAATAGGCTTTTAAAAAAGCCACTTGCACGAATTCACTTAATTTGATTTAAATATGTTTAACAAATGTCAAAAAGTACAATTTGGCATTTGCTAAATATATTTAGGACATAATAAATCAAATTAAGTGTATTCGTGCAAGAGCAACTAAATCTATAAATAGGTACCTAGTTTGAAAGCTCGCGGGCATTTTTCTTTTCGTGCTACTCCGCAATGGCGCTAGTAGTTAAAATGTGTAAACCTATGGTCGCATTTTTGTTCTATGAACTTACGATTCTTCTCTTGAGTAGGTACTTTCCTTGCTGTGAATTGAAGAGTGAAGAGCGTCGCTCTGTTCGCACCGGTATTGCCATTCTATGAATTATGATCCATTACCTATTCAATGATGGATATTAACCTGACATGAGAGCGTCGCTCTGTTCGCACCGGTGTTTCCATTCTATGAATAATGATAACATATTTTATATTTGTCCCATTTTCTGCCTCTTTACAGATGACTTGGTAGCTCTGATAGCTCTTTCCGTACATTGCACTCGCAAGTCGTAACAAAATCATCCTGATACGGGCCGTTTTGACAAGACAGGCATTCATAAGGCCGACTACTGATAGCGGCACGTAAGTTGAACCAAAATGGCGGTCGTCCGCGCAGGTACAAATCGCGGCACATAAGTTGAACTATTATTTTGAATGCGCAGTAACACATTTTCGGTTCTCAATCGAAGTGCAGTATGTGGTGCGCCGCGAGGGGCCGCCCGTGCGTAATCATAGATAAATGCCTGGCAAAAAGTCCTAAATTCAAATTTCATCCTGGCAACTGAACTAAACTGTCAATGTCACAAGGGTACCTATTAAAAGAATACTTAGTAGGTACCTAATAATAATGCCGATGACGTCACTTCGGGTCACGTGGCACCACCAGCGTGGAAGCCGGTTTCCGGCGAGTTACGACAAGGACAGAATTAGGAAAAATGAGTAGGCGAGAACAAGATGGATTGATTAATGCCCCATGGTGTTGTAGCCGATGTAGGTGTTGACACAAGCGACAGTAACAACTGCTTAATATTGAGGTACCCTGCCTATTGTTAGATAGTTGAGAGACTAACACTCACTGTAGACACATTCATGTTTTCATGTGCTGTAGGTAAGTAGGTACTATTGTGAGGTGGACGACCGCGCCAAGGCCAAAGGGGCACCGCCTTAACCCATGACAATCGATGTACCTACCTATTTATCTCGCCCGGGGCGCCTGGATAGCCGGCGCTGACTGGATTGCTGATAGCTCAGTTTCCTCTTATTCGGTTTGATACCTGTCACTTGAGATGCTGATGTGATAAATTCTGATGTTTACATTTAAAAGATGTTTACATTTTTAAGCTTCACTTTGGATACCTACTGCTATGATGAAACGGATTTTTATTAATAGGTAGGTACTGACTCGCCAACTCACAGTTGCTAGGTACCTACCTAGATATTGTAGCAATGAGGGACTTATTTATTGAACCCTTCGTTCTCATAGTAGACCTAGGTATTTCCAAAATATATGCTTGTCTCATTCTTAAAATATGAAAAATACGGTCTACAGATTAGACCAATAACATTTTCAATGTAGGTAATAAATAAAGTACTAGGCTCTCATGAAAAGAAGGGGGAATTCTCTAAATATGATATTCTCCACTCTCATCATAGTAACATGGCCATTGGTGACTTACAACACCCATAGTAGGTATAGGTAGGTACCTACCTATTGCATAGTGACTCAAGGCTCATTTACACGGTGCAAGTTTCTTGAAGCAAGTCTCATGCTATCTCCGTTTTTGTCGGAGAGAAAGACAAAGATAGCATGAGACTTGCTTCAAGAAACTTGCACCGTGTAAATGAGCCTTTACGCTAATTACCTATTGCAATATTGAACACACGTCGTAGTTTAGTAACTTTACCAACACTAGTAGGTATGGACATACGGAGATTAAACTTACAGGTAGGTACCTACCTAGCTATTGCAATATTCAAGCAACTTGCTAACACACAGTAGCTAGGCTACGCACCTACGCATGTTCAGTGACACACTCGCATCGTTGTAGCATCGAGTGACTTACTAACACTCTGCATTGGATACAATTATTGTAATTGCGCAGTTTGACATTTGATCGTTAACCCGGATTCGGATGCCATTGGAAATCGGGCTAACGCCTAGTAACGACAAGTGTAAATGAAAGAAGGCGAATACGTAGATTGAGTGACTTACTAACACTCAATAGTATTGTCATGTTGAGCGACTTTGTAACACACTCAGTACCTAGTGTTGAGCTATTTACCAACACTCAATAGTATTGTAAATTGAGTGACAACACTACGTAGGTATTGTAATTTGAATGTAGTACTGTATGTATGTAATGTTATAGGTTCCTACTGTAATGGTGACTTGGTATTGCTCTCAGGACTGTAGTAATAACTCTCACTTGGTAAGTATAACTTATTTATTATACCAGACTGACACCACTGAGAAATATAATCATAGAACGGTAGTGTAATATTTATGCTCAATTATATCAACAAGCCCGTATGTTAGGTATCCTAACATTAGGATATAGAGGACAGGGTCAGCATGCTACTACCCTTGGTTGTATGGAAGTTGTAGAGCAGGAACTAGAATAAAACTAAACCCAGACAAGTGGCAAAGCCCTATTTGATGGTAATGTATATTACTTACTAGACAAATAAAATATAATTACATGTACTTTAAAAATATCAACATTCAATGTTCAATATACACTAAATGATGTGCTGCTCCCATGGGAGAGCGTGCACACAGCGGATGAAAACGCTCAGTGACATAAACACAGACAAAAAGTCAATATTTTATTTACACATTTTGTTTTATTCTGACATACACAACTTGGTATATCTCCAGTTTGTTCATGACCGATTACTTAGTCTATAAATTTAATTTCATCCCTAATCAATGGAAGAAACATCTAATTTGTATAAAATACATGATTCTGATTGCTCGATCCTTTACCAAATTAAAGTACAAAACTACATATCTGCGATGAGATCTAGAACAATAACTGACAGAGACAGATGAGGGCGACTCTACTACACGTTCACACGACACGCGCGTTTAGCGCACTCATACATACACTCAACACGTCACAGGACGACTCGCCGGCGTACAGGGACATTGTTACAAATTTATAAGCTCTGTAATTATAATTACTCATTATTTCTAGTGTTTAGTACGTAAGGTAAAATTTCGAGACAAATGTCATAATCGAATCTAATCAATCTGCAATAATACTCAGTGAATCTATAATCCATACTATATTATAATAAATTTACGCTAGAGCCGAACGAACGCGGCCATATCGCAACTGACAGTATTTTTACCCTTAAAAAATCTTCTTAAAATGTTATCAATTACTTCCTTAAATTAATTATGTGGAATGAAATGACGTGCCCCCAGCGCGGCGAGGCGAGAAGCGCAGGGGACACTCATGACCGGTGACTTAACCTGCGGACAACAAGCTACGTTTTACAAAGTCTATTAACTAACTTTATAACTATTACCACAAAGTATTATCAATCATAATTATCAATCAGTAAAAGTCTTAATGTAACACCATAGGCTCGCATAGATAGCATAGAACGGATTTGATCAGTTTTAGAAATTGAATGATGTATTTGATCATCAGCTCTAGCGTAATGTCCAAGAATGCTCACCTCACTATTGGACTGAGATGACTATCGGCAGGTACTGTTAATAGGGCTGGTGCCTCTGGTTGGCGCGACCGCCTCCACCGCCGCCGCCGCGCTGCTTGCCGCCTTGGTACCCGGCTGTAACGTCACCTGTTTGTAACGCTAAAGTCTATATAACAGGTTCTAGGTATTTTATCAAGCTGTTGAGTACGGAAAGATATAATAAGACTACAATTCACCCTTACATGCAATGATTACACTTACTCGACAGTCCTTTATTGGAATAATAAGATGGAATGTAGTCTAGTACTATTTTAAGTTTCATATTAGTTGTCTTAAACACTAATGATCAATGCAAATTAAATGTAGTCAATACAGTTACACAATAGCTAGCAGAGATGCAAGACTCGTGAGGCGCCTCGGTCGCACGACACCTACACGGGTCTATTTTGTGAGCAGAAACGTAACTAAGAACGGATGAACCTCCGGACAGCCAATCGATGATACAAAACGTTAAATTTTGTCGGTTATAAATATTTTAGTCCGCAGTTATTAATAATGATTGACGCGTCTTTTAGTAAGCTCCGAAAGAGTTAAGTGTCATGCGAGCCGCCAGCGCGGTGCTCGCGCCGACGGGCCCCCGGCCTCACGACGTACACTGATACACTGTGATACACGATACACTACACTACAGCGGCCGTGCGCGGCCGGCGGCTCCAGTCGGCGGCGACCGGCCGCACGCGCTCGCACGTCATGCTTCCTCCAGACTCTTGCCAAGTAACTAACGTATTCAAATGCCTTCAGTGCCTCATTCGGACTTGCCGTCAAATGCAAACAAGTTGAACGTTGACAAATTCAGTCAACCAAACGTGAGAGCGGGTCATTATGCTTCGCGTTCACCTAAGCCAGACGAAAAAAGACAGGAGGGAGAAAGTGGTGGAGGTCGGTCTCGTCAGCCACAAGCTTCCTTCGGCTCCATGTCAAAATATAATGTACATGAACGTTCGCGTGGGCCTGCACTAGGCGCGGTCCGCCCTTGACAACAGTGAGGAGGCAGCGCAAGGTGTGGTGGTGCAGTACCTTTGCCGCGCGGAGCCGCGCGCGCGCCGTACCCGCCCTCGTACCCTCCGTACCCGCCGTAGTCTGCCCGCAACACACAAACATTAGTCCGCCTCCACCGCTCCGCCCGCCGGCGCGCCGCAGCGCGTGCTCGTGGCCGGAACGGTGGACGTCGCGGAGACTGGTCGACGTATTCTAATTATTCTACGGGCCGGTCGACCGGGCGCCCCGAGGGGCAGCCGGCCGAGAAGGCCCAAAGGACGGTAGCTCGTAAATCGTCTCGCGCTACGACGTGGGCCGGGGGAGGGGGAGGGGCTTCCGTTCGGGTCGCTGACCACTAATGGTCGCACTATCTTTGCTACTGGTGAAATATCTTGTTGTAATGATTCAGCAATATCAGTACGTCTACATAGGGGCACCCTAGCGAGATATAGAACTATATTCCTTTTGGCGCCACTGAGCTATCGTGAAGCGCACTTTACAAGAATTGGTGTTTCATTTGGAGAGCCGTCGAGACGATTTAAGATCTACCTTGTGGCGCCCGCAGCACTCGAGACAGTGTCTCGCGTGGAGCGAGCGCGGTATGAGTACTTGTGAGGCGACGCGTGCACAACCACACCGCGAACCATTCATTGGCAAATTCACCCTAGCTAGTTATTTACGGAGGGGTTTACAATTCACTCACGTTGTACTTATATTATGTATACGATCGTGGTATTAAAATGTCTTTATTTATAAACTTTCATAAGTATACTTTTGTAGAAGACTTGTATGTAGTAACGAAAAATAATTTTGCATGCTATTAGTAAAATAATAATTGAGTAAGTGTAAAGTATGAAGCATGTGGTGAGTCAGAAAGGGCAGGGAGTGGACTAGGGTTACATATGGAAACACATTGAGAATTTTTGTAACAGTGCTTTATTCAAAAGCTTCATCATATCTTTATCACTTTCACAATGTCTCTCCATATTTACCCCATTTCCCAGATGTAGCATGTGGCGAGAGCGTCGCAAGGTAAAATCATTACCAAAAAAAATTATAGAAACTCGAGCAACATTGCTACATATGTCAAAAGTGGTATTACAAACGAACGCTTATAAACATAAGGCAGGTAACATACATATGTACAGAATATAGTTTATACCCGTTGAAACAATGATAAAGAGCGATAGCCGAATGGGCAACTGCACTACGATCTACGCACGAGAGTACGCGAAGCGGCTCCTCGTGGAAATAAACAAAATAATGCAACTTAATATGATTTTAGCAAAGTTATATGAGATGATTAATCCTAGTTTTTCAAAATTTAGACAGAGCTGCGATTATATTCAGATTATACACTGTCGCCTCGACAACATTCACTACACATTATCTCGATAGAACATTAAATATATAGAAAAATAAATATTTTCCTACACACTAAATTAAATACCTAAGCTTCGCGTGATGTCGATCTCCTCGTAAAATAAACGTTCACTATAATGTAAATAGGCATATCTCGAGGACGGAGTCGCGCCTCGCTCGCAACGCTAACCTAGCGCCTTACTCTACTACGTTTCACATCGTATCCTAGGATCAGGTAACATCAGTCGAGGTAATGTGTCGGTGAGCGGGCTAGCGGGGGCTCGCCACTATACTAGTACTGCTTGCCGCGTTTACCGTAATTGGGATATCCGGAGTAATCGTAACCGCCGTAGCCCCCGTAGCCGTCGTATCCGTAGCCGCCGTAGCCGTATCCGTCGTAGCCGCCGCCATAGCCGCCCTGTCCGTAGCCATAGCCGCCGTAGCCCCCGTTGCCCCAGGCGCCCTGCCCCCCGTAGCCCCCGCGGCCGCGCCCCCCGCGCAGCCCGCGCCCGCCGCGGCCCCCGCGCCCTCCCATGCCCCCGGGACCGTCCGGCTTGGGCGTCGCGCGCTTCACGTCCACCTGCAGATAACACATTCCGTCATGTACAAATGTTCACACTTGATGCTTCAAACCTGATCCACCCAATACAACTCCAGCTCCATAGACTGTAATATACTGACCTCCTTGCCGGCGATCGTCTGCTTGGGTGTCTTGAGCAGCTCATTGACCACCTGCTCAGACTCAAATGTGATGAAGCAGAATCCCTTCCTCTGGTTCTTTGTTTTGTCGAAAGGCATCTCAACTTCAATAATCTGCAAGAAAACAACTTCATAATTTCTGAAATCACCATTGTAGTATCAGAATATAATATTTTCATTAAATCAGTGGCCCGGATTCCTCTTCAGTGAATGTCGAGAAAAAGTAATCTCACCAAATCCGGATTTGTCATCCCGTTTAAATAAAAATCAATATATGTATGTAATCATCATGTAAGAAAGTCGACTTACAGTTCCAAAATTACTGAAGAAGTTTTTGATTTCATCATCTGATATTTCACTGCTGAGACCACCAACAAATATCTTTCCATGTCGTGCTTTCGCCTTTTTGGGGTCCACCTTTTTGTTGTTAATTGTGTGCTCCCCGGCAGCCATCACTTTGTCAATGGAATCTGGTGCCTTGAATACGATGAAGGCAAATCCTCGTGATCGGCCAGTGTTTGGATCAGTCTTGACATTGATGCTTTCAATCTCACCATATGCACTGAAGTGGTCACGTAATTCCTCTGTGAATAACAGAAGAAAAATATATTACCTGCACTCTTAAAAATTATAAATCATATTGGTATTATGAAGTCCTCAGAAATGTGGGTATAAGCTTTCTTCAATGCATAGTCAGAAGCAGAACTGAATGAAGTCATCATGTTAAAAGATACAGTTATTGGTCTTGCCATCAACAAACACTTAGTAATTTTCCTCCTACAATTGTAACCTGCCAGTCAGTGATATGACCAGCAACTATATATAGTACAACTACAAGGAAAACAACAATCAAACAACACTTACTGTCTGTGGTCTCCCAGCTCAGGCCCCCAACAAAAAGTTTTCTGTGAACATTGTAATGAAACAGATTAAAACATGAAGAAATGGACAATGTAGACTTGTGTCTCGATTTAGAAACTGACTTAAAAATTACAATTTATTAATTAACACTATGCAGTACTTGTTTACAGTACTTTACAGCTACTATTTTTTTCAAAACAAACTCCAAGCACTGCAGCAAATCAAATTGACAACCTGTAAGTTACAAAAAGTAAAGTCTGCAAATTTACATTATCAATCAGGACAACGAAATATGAAACAAGATGTTACAGTCATATCGCAAGATTTGAAATTGGCAAAGGTGATCGAGGCCCAAAGTTAAGTGGCCGATACTAGTCAGTTTGGTCATAGTTTTACTTTAGTGTGAGCCCAGCGGATATATACCATGACGTCCTCCGGCGGCAGCTGCGGCAGCGGCGCTGGCTCACACCTGCAGAGAGACACAGCGTTAGTAGCGCCCCAAACTGACCAACGCGCCGCGCCGCGAGGGCGACGACCCCTCGCCGACGCACTCAGCGCTACCGATTTAAAATCTTGCAACTACCTACGTACGCTTTACCGCTAGCTTTGGAACCGCACAACACCGGCATTCACGAACCACAAGTATGCTAACAAAGAACCAAACGAAAAATCGATAACTGAACCGAGCCGGTGTCGGGTGCAAAAGAGACGCGCAAATAAGACGCCATTTTACTTCATGCGGCTCGAAGATAATCTAAATTTAATAAAATAGGCCTGGAAATGTTCTGAAATAAAAACTATGACTTCTGGGTCTGAACTTAAATCGTAGAGAATGCACTGTAAAGATGAAAACGTGAAATTTTGAAAAGATCTTAACGATTAAAATAGATTAAGCGTAATGCCGATAAGGATAATGGCAGAACGCCGCCATTGTGGCGGGCGCACATAGAAACTGCAATAATTACCAGAATGGGATATCCGTAATAATCTGAATGTTTAAAATATGATTACACTTGAAATACAGAAGTTATTAATGGTTATAACATATAGAATGAAATCCAACTTTACCTGTCATCGTCGCGTCCGGGGGCTTCGGCACTATTATGTTCTTGCGTATCTCCGCCACCATTTTCTGCATTTCCATTAAGTTGATTATCAGTAACGTCTTGTGCAAAGTTGTCGTTATTGGCCATGACTTATGTTTAGGCTAAAATTAATAATAAACTTAAACCTAAGGTCCACACGCGACCTTTAACTCCGAATGCCAAATGCAGAAGAAAGAAAGGAAGGAAATGCGTGATGAGTCGGCGCGAAACAGCCGTTATGTTGGCTACTTGCAAACAGACGCGGTTTTTTTGCAAACAATTCTCCCCACTATTGTGAGCGACCAATCAGAAGAGAGTAGTGGAAGGAGGTCAATGGCGTCCATCCCGTTAATGACAAAGATAGACTGTACTACTCCTATGGGAAAGAAAAGGACAAAGAATATAACAATTCATGAATTAATCGATAGCCAACTGCCAACATTCAGTCGAGAACTTTGCCGCGTTTTTTTTTATCGGTTTTACTGATACAGGCACGATACAAAATATGTACAGCATATAAAAAAGTTACTTGATAATAAATTATTTTATTAACATTCAAATCATCTTAAATTACAATATCACAAAACATTTTTGAATGTAGTCGCTTAGTTGGTTGTAAGTTATGCCAAGTTCTCTTCATATTGATTTTATTTTCATTCACCGTTTACATTATAATATTTTTGTTAGTTATTATATTTGTACTTTGTGATACATTATTCTTATTTTATTTGTACTTAATAGATATTTGTCGTATTCATTTTAATTTGAGAGTGCTAGTACACATTGTCGCCTGATAAAACACTGATTGGCACAGCACTGACTTTCTAGTCACGCTAATATTGATAATAAAATTAGGTTTGATTAAATATGTTAGCTTTGATTGTATAGTTCAAAGTATTTTAGTCTGTTTAAACTATAAGTTACAACTCTGCACAAGACTTTAAGAAATCGGGGCGCCAAGCGCCACTACTCATGTAATTAAAAAAAATACTATGCTGGTAGAACTTTGGATAGTCTTAAGCCTCCCTCACACTGAGGTGACTTGTCACGCGACAAGTCACGGTCAACTTTGAGACACCGCGATTCCTTACACACAAGCGCGACAAGTCGCAAAACGGCATTGTGTAGTGTCAAGAAATCCCTAGGCTAGGGTTTCCACCCGTACTTTATAATAGAGTATTGTATGCACACAATAGGTAAAAATGGAGACCTGACTACGAACACCTATTGAAAATAAAAAATTTGGCCTTAAATATTTACTTTGGTGGTCTATCTCTTTCTAAAATACCCTAATTAGAAAGATAGATTTCCAAACTAAATATTCTATCTTTTTCTAAATAGGGTATTTAAAAATCTGTCATCCCTTGGTTTCCAAAACCTCACATAAATAGAAATCCTGTGTGGGGACGAACTAGAATATAAAACTTCCTCACCTCACGCAATATACGTTGTAAGATTCAATAAAATACTGCACACTTTGTGGTAGGATCTGTACGGTCCGCCCGGCTAGCTATCACCCTCACATTAAAGTTCGGCGCCAAGAAGTTTACTGTGTTCCGTTATGTATATGTGAAAGCCAGAGGGATATAGTGGAATTAATCTCTATCTCTGTTACTTGGATTGTGTGCTCCATCTTAGAACCTGTCTGCGCTTACCATCAGGCGAGACTAGGGCCAAACATGACCAAAACAAGAAATAAAAAAAGAACCAAAAATAAACGTTACTCTGCACAAGATAAAGTTAATATTTGCCGTTTGTAAGGCTCTCCACTTAATTTATACTGTCTTAAGTTGCATTAATCATACCTATAGGGGGTCAGTTATTTTAAGGCACAGACTGTACCTGAACCTAATATTTATTTACTTACACCCCTAACTACACCCCTTCGTAGGATAAAAGTAACACATACTATATATTCTATTATATGTATAAAAATAGAATATTTTAAAAAAGTAAGTATATGTGAATGTTTTTTTTACGATTATGCAGGGCCGGACTGGGACCTGAAATCGGCCCGGGCATTTCAGAGACAATCGGCCCAGTGCTGGCAAAAAAAAAGTTATTCCCAAGCGATTACACGGACGACTTTTTTTTTTTTAGACGTTCCCCTCAATCTTTCTCCTGTATCTTGATTTCGATTTCTCCAACTGTGTAACCGGCGCGGCCCATCAGGCCACACCGGCCCATCTGGAATCCGGCCCATCGGGCATTTGCCCGACTTGCCCTATGGCCAGTCCGGGCCTGCGATTATGTATTGATGTCGTGCACACTTAGGCCCGTATCAATAAACAGCTCTCATTTCAGAGATCCCTCTTGATTATAGTTTTAAAATGTCTTGAGAGGTATTTATGGAATTGTATGTACTTTATGGTAGCTACTATTGGAAGATCACTCAAATGAAAGATGTTTATTAATACGGGCCTTAGTGATGAAAGTCTATATCGATTTAATAAACAAGCGGAAGCAGTGAGGTTGCTGCCGGCCGGTAAGTGCCGCATGCCATAAACTAGCCTCCGGCCACTGCCGAACGTCTTCTATCAGTTCTATCTTCATCTATACTATAGCTAATGCTAATAGCAGAAGGCCTTGTCATCTGACGAATAATCCCCGAAAAAACAGCACAGATCTTTTTTTATGTGAAACATCTAATGCGACGGTACGGGTGTGAGAGTGGTTGTTGTGTGGCGACACTCGCGATGGCCAAAAATCTGTCTTTGCTAAGGTCTGACGTCATATCTAATATGACATCAGACCTTCGTAACTCGTCGGCTCTATTCAGTTTGATTCGGCCAAATATTTCTATAAAATGAGATTCGATGTTTCACATCTGCCAGGCGTCCCGCGCCGGCTTCATATTTTTATTCTGTAACGGAGTTTCTTTTAGAAACAAGTAGACAGGACAAAGAAATCGACCAGTCCGGAGTCCAGTCAGAAACAAACGCCTGTCTTGGGGACTTTCTACACGTCTACAAAACACTGTATGCAAAAACACTGTATTTATAAATGGTTAGTCTCCACTGCGCTCCAACTGTATGGTTTCAATGGTTTGTAACTTTGTAACCACAGACTTAATAAAGATGCTTACGCATTTCACGCATTTTTAACTTGAAAGTCTATATAAAGACTTAAAGAGTTGCACGAAGAGAGGTGTGGTGTAAACGTGCAAGGCCATGGTGGGTGGATGTCTTGCCCAGTTGCGGATTAGTCTTTCTTTATTTAAATATGTAAACATGAAACTAATGAATGATGTGCAAAATATCATCTAGGTAGATTAAAATTCGGCATGCCGGAAAACAAAATAATTATGATTTATTTCGTATGGCAACATTTGTACTAAATTGACACCCGAACGGTGAGGTAGGCTCTTTTTCTGTTTTAGTCCTTATTTATCGTGAAAATTACGCGAATTTCTTGATAATTTGCTGCCGATTACGCCACTTTAATGCCTAAATTTTACTGAGGTAAGTCTTATTGAAAGATTATACGATTTAAAAACCACAGAACCTTAATATTTTGATTGTCGGCGGACGTATTCCTTTTTAAAGGTTAATGCCCAATATTTTTGTGTTTTAGGAGTTACGCGCATAATACGATTTTATTTCTGAATAAAATCTAGTATTTTGGTATTTTATTCACACTGCATAGACATTTTGTTACCATAACTCGTCTAGGGTAACAAAAGAAGCTGATAGCTAAGGTCGCAGTCGCCATGCGTGCTTTGACAATACGATTTAGTTATTAGTCCTTTCCATGTCCCTACTGTCTACTGATGAATTTATTCAGGGATTGTTTACTTTACTTGTAATGTATTTATGTATGGCACGCGCGGCACAATATGTCACTTGTTTACCACAGATGAATTTTACTGCACGTATTGTTGTATGCTATGTAAGTTGCAGTTTATGACTATATAGTTGAGAGGATAATGAGTGCAGCCCATCCACTATATGCTTAGAATTTCGTACCACACACTGCACTGTTTATAAATAAATAATTGCTGTAATATATTTTGAAATTAAATATCATTATATTTTGTAGCTGCAGTGTGTTTCATAGCAGAATCATTTTCTTATTGAAAGCTGAGTGTTGTTCAGAATGTAAGTTAGACTTAAGTTAGATTTTTACTCATCAGTTTACTGTAAAAACCTAAATCCTTCAATGCAATAATGGTCTGTGACTGATCCAATGCACACTAAAATACTACAGCTACAAAAATACTACAGCTACAAAAATACTACAGCTACAAAAAAAAAACTGTTTAGATTAATACTGTACTGTTCAAAATAGTGCTTAATATTTTTTTTCTGCACAACGGGAATACAAAAGTTATTAAATAAACTAGTTGCAATGAAAATAATTACCATAAGACTACCTGCAAAGAAGAGACCACCCTCTGTCATAAGTTATAAGTCATTTATTAATTTGTTAACACAGGTATGATAGATAGTTGTTATAAAAAATTATAAGTGCACTATGTTATACCCCAAGGCGTACAAATATTCATAGGTCATTGACATTAAAATTAATAGCATAACTACATTAATGGAATGCATTATAACATTATTAATTGATTTTGACAAAAATAAAAAACAAAGAAAAATAATTATATAAATGTCAAAAGGAAAAATATAAAAATATATAATCTGTCTTTCCATATTGCAAAAGGCAACTAAGAGATTATATCTATGATATCCTCCTCTGCAACAATAAGATGAAGCTTGCAAGCATGTCCAACATACAGCATTCATTAATGGGGAAGTTCTAACTGCTTCAATATTTCAACTATGTGTAGAATGTGGAATCAATTCTAAAGCAGTGTACACATCTTCAAACATTTTGTTACGTTGCATGATTTGTAACAATCTTGTTTGTATAAGCGTACCAGTACAAAACAGTCTATTGGGCGAACACATTCACAGTCATTCAAGATCGGTATATTTTGATGTTAATGTTCAAAAGTCCATATAAGACTTAAGGCTCATCATATGTAACATACCATGGTTTGTAACAAACCCTACAATCATAAATAAGTTAGTTAAACAAATTTTGTGGGACAAAATTGTCAACAATTCTGAAATAAATCATAAATCAGTGTAAGAGACAATCTAGTGAACTGTCTAGATACTATGATGACAACTTATGGCATAAACAAGTAGGCTTAAAATGGCTGTGACATACAAACAGATACAGTGAAACTACACGGTGTAAATTAAATCATGTAATTCCTTCAAACCTCGTGATGTACTGCTGACGTAGATTAACCCTGCATGGGATACATTTGGATTCAAATAAAAAAAGTACAAGAAGTAACATGTGTTCTTAACATGAGGCATTTTAGCACCCCTAGTGACTTGCGCGGCTATCGGTCGCCGCGCGGTCATTAAACTCGGGGCGCTAAAATGCCTCACGTTAAGAACACATGTTTACTTCTTGTACTTTTTTTTTAATATGTATAATTTTTTTTATTGACTTCAAATCTATCGCGTTCAGGGTTAATCTGTTAGCAGTACATCACGAGGTTTGAAGGAATTACATGCGTACCTCCTCCTTTTTTGTTGGTTAAAAAAGTCAGTTAAAAAAAGAGTGTTAAACATGGACCAAAAGCCTGTATTCAATAGTAATACTAGTATTTATACCGGTATTTCTCCAAAATATCTATAGAATAAAGTTACCATTTTCGGTGCATGATGCTGAATAATATTTGCTGCATAATCTATATCTATACTTCTATACTAATATTATAAAGAGGAAAGATTTGTATTTTTGTATGTAACAAATAATCTTTTATTTTGCCGTTAGAAAGCTACATTATCACTGAGTAACTTAAGCTATATTTATTATTGGAATAAAACTTCTTACGCGGGCGGAGCCGTGAGGACATAGCTTGTATATTATAAATGAGCAATATTCACTCCCAACCTGGTTCTGTCATATAATCCCTATATCTCAAAACTTGGCTATACCTAACAGATATTTCTGCCTAAACATTCGTAATATATTATACCCACTCTCAACTTACTTATTAGTTGTTATTTCCCTTGCTGATCATGCATTAACATTACCTTGGGATATGTTTTTTTAATTATTTGGCTCTAGGATTTCCCCTGTATAGTGGTTGCGTTTACATCATAATGAAGGCTATAGAAATATTTGTTTTGTGCGGGTACTGAAACCGCAAACCTTCTTCTTCTTCCTGCCCTTATCCCACACTAGGTGGGGTCGGCACAACATGTATTTCATAAATCCATGTTGTTAGAAGTTTTGGCTTATTGTTTTATGACCGGCCGCCTGCCTGACATCAACCCTCCTTGGGAATACTCGTTGCGACCGTCGCGCGGTTGACCCAATGTGCTTGCTGATATTATGCACTGGGTCCAACAATAGTGTCTTCTTGGTGAAGTATACTTGCAGTTCCTTGACCCACTCATTCAGTTTTGCTAGGGACTTCGGTTCTGACACATCGTTAATCATAGCACCGTTAGCTTCTCTGTAAAACTTGCTGTTAATGTTCTGTATCGCTCCTGTCCCGCTGTGTCCCAAATGACTTTAACACCATTCACGTCTATGACTTTAAATTTGTAACTAACTCCGATTGTAACTAGGAATGATGGATTGTAGTCTTCCGTTGTGAACGCTAGGATTATGCCGGATTTACCCATACCGCACTCACAAATAAAATATTAACAATTTATAAAGGTAGGCAACCAAAAAAAATAAAAATAAACTGCAAACCGTAGCATAGAAACCATTTGCTCAGCCACTGCGCCAATCGCGTCGTCTATTTTGACCTAGAAATGGTTCTGCTGCTGAATTCTCTCCACTGGCACTACGGCGTCTTAGGATTCCAACTGAAGACCTATCTCTCAGTAGCTGCACTCGCTAACACCTGACTCCTTAGGTCACTCAATATAAATGTATTAACTGGTGTGTTGTATTTGTGCAGGGCAGCGTATAGCAGAGGGCTGTATTGGCGCACTGTGAACAACAGCGATGGTAATGGAGGCGTCCCCGTCCCCGCAGAGCGTCGGTCGCGAGTTTGTGCGGCAGTACTATACGCTACTGAACAAGGCGCCCGCCCATCTGCATAGGTAACCATGGCAACGACACAGATATTACCAACTATACAGCTTCCCGGCTTCCTACATTCGTCGCCCGGCGCACGCACACATTCTCAACGCCCACTTCTACTTCTGTTACCCGCTTAGCGCTGCACGACAGATGTTTTAAAGAAGTATTAGTAACTATTTGGTTAGCATCATCATCAGTCAAGCCTATTCCTAATTATGTTGAGTTGAACGTCCAGACTGCCTTGTTGGTCTAGTGATTGCAAGCGCGACTGCTGAGCATGGAGTCCTGGGTTCGATCTCCAGGTCGGGCAGTGTTATTGGGTTTTCCATTAGGAATTTCTCGTATGCAGGCCGGAGTCTGAATTTGTGCCCGGTTAATGACAATCAGCTCGCTCCCTATTACATGGGACTAGAAACGAGGGTATACTTAAAGCACCTCTGTCGAACCCTTTGCGGAAAACAGGGCGTGATGTTGTGGACGTCCAGTCTAACCAGAGGCAGCTGAGGTCAGTATTATACCGACCGATATTCTTTATTCTGTTGACAACCTTACATATTGTATTGCGTAACACAAACGCGATCGAAACCGCTTCGCGTGTGATTTTAGCCAAAGAGGTCCCCACCCTCGATCCCTCTGAGGACACGTAAATGCTATGAGTAAAGAAGGGCCGTCCTTCCGATCGGTGACGAGCACATACACAGTCCTTATAATGTTGTAAAGTGCGGACTTGAAGTCGAGCCGGCTCGTGCGGCCTCGCCACTTCCCGCGCGCCTCACGGTTGTAGCGACCTTCACGCGGTACACTAGTTTCACATTGCTCGATACCATGTAGGTATCCATGATCATACATTTTAGTAAAAATACTAAGTTTTTTTTTTGACAAAATCCTTACCCCACACTAGGATTTCTCCTGTATCGTGGGTGCGTTTACAGGCACAAATCTTCACATGCACAAACGCCCAGACATGGAACAACTATCTGTAGGCCATACAAATATTTGTTCTGTGTGGGAATCGAACCCACGACCCGTAGCGCAGAAGCCAATCGCTCAGCCACTCCACCAAACGTGTTGTTAAGTTGGTACACCTGTAGCTGGTAAACTGCGAGTAAGGAATGGTAACACTGCTTCTGTGTAGTAACCAGTTGACAAGCAGCAGGTTGAGGTTTACGACTCGTTTGGTGCAGTGGCTAAGCGGTTGGCTTCTGCGCTGCGGGTCGTGGGTTCGATTCCCGCACGGAACAAATATTTGTATGGCCTACAGATAGTTGTTCCGGGTCTGGATGTTTGTGCATGTGAAGATTTGTGTTTGTAAACGCACCCACGATACAGGAGAAATCCTAGTGTGGGGCAACGTTTTATTAAAAAAAAGAGAAAGAAAAGAAAGAAAGGGAGAAAGAACAGGTAGGTACCCAACAGCACAACCCACCCTGGGTTCCCGTAGTTCCTGTCTCACATAACGTTATTTCTGGTGTGATGTTATATGTGTAGATTAGTATAGGTCTTTCTGTTGACCATGGGCCTCTCTCATAGGCAGCCTAAAAAAAGCTACAATTTAACACTTGTATAGGGTGGGGGAGGGGGTGCATTCAGTCAATATTATTAATATTTTATATAAGTGGTGCCGATTCTCTTGTTTGCCAACTAAATCCTAATAATGTGTATTCCTTCTGTTTTATTTCTTTTAGTGTGCACTAGAGTATATCTATCTATCTAAACTAAAATTAGAGAATTGCTATCTTTTTTGTAACAGACAGCGCGAGCACGGTGATAGATAACAACTAAGCGAGAGTCAAATTAGTTTACGCCTTGAACTTCACCTTGTTTTAGCCGGCACGTCGCGACGTGTTGTCTTTTGTATAGAAATTTTAGTTCAAATAAATTTGACAGCTCATATTTAAATCCGTCTCTTTCTTATTTTATCAGAGTGAAAGAGATGGCAATAGCCTCAATTAAATTTAGTTTGTGCAAAACCGAATCGGCGCCATTGTTAACATCTAGACCGCTACCACCACCACACCGCTACAATAAACGTAAGATGGATCACCAAACGCGTGTGATGTTGCAATTAATAAATGTTAATATTTCGGCGCTGACCTCTTAATCGGTGCACCGTTGAAGTCTTAAAAAAAACATAAAATATGGATGAGTCACATTTTCACTTGTAATCTTCAATCATTCATTAGTCATACTCGTGAATCCGTGATGCAAGTGATTATTATGGTTGCGTAGTCTTGAAACCTGTTCTTTGTATCTGAAATAAAGTAATCATGTTTGCTAAAACATGGAACTGTTGGAGCCACAAAATACAAGTTAAAAAAAAGCAATTTCTTATTTCTAAGGGGTAGGCAGAGGGGTACTACCATACGCAATAATAGTAGATCAACGGACTAGAATATGTATTTGTGCCATTAGATTTTATTCTCATGTGAAAGGACGAGAGTCTATCGACAATTATTGTTTATCTAATTGTTCAGTAATGCTAACAAAGTGTGTTGTATTTTACTTATAAACTTATTTACCCTAAAATGTACCAATATGATTATAGCGCGCGTCAGATGGCAGGAGCTCTGGCTGCTGACCCCGAAAACAATAATGTTTTAAAAATGTACCAATATGATTATAGCGCGCGTCAGATGGCAGGAGCTCTGGCTGCTGACCCCGAAAACAATAATGTTTTAAAAATGTACCAATATGATTATAGCGCGCGTCAGATGGCAGGAGCTCTGGCTGCTGACCCCGAAAACAATAATGTTTTAAAAATGTACCAATATGATTATAGCGCGCGTCAGATGGCAGGAGCTCTGGCTGCTGACCCCGAAAACAATAATGTTTTAAAAATGTACCAATATGATTATAGCGCGCGTCAGATGGCAGGAGCTCTGGCTGCTGACCCCGAAAACAATAATGTTTTAAAAATGTACCAATATGATTATAGCGCGCGTCAGATGGCAGGAGCTCTGGCTGCTGACCCCGAAAACAATAATGTTTTAAAAATGTACCAATATGATTATAGCGCGCGTCAGATGGCAGGAGCTCTGGCTGCTGACCCCGAAAACAATAATGTTTTAAAAATCCTCATAGTTGAAGTGTGATCACTTTTCAATGTCAGCGACAGTGAGGGTGAGTCAGTGAGCCCACGTGACACTGTTATCTCGCCCGGATTACGACTTCTTTGTTTTGTTGATATTTATACCAAGCGCCACGTAAGTGCCGATCTAGAGTCATCATACGTACGAATAATAGCCAGCAGCCTGAACCATGGCACTTGTACTGCGCCAGGTGTCTGCTGCTCCTTCTGTTACATTTAGGCGACGTGGTTGGTCCAAGACTACTTATTCGCACAGATCACAAACAAATCAATCTTCTTCAATAATATTTAGGTTTATTTAGGTTTTGGGCCTGGCTTGTTTTATTCAGCTCTGCATTCAATAACCCTTATATACCGTGACCTTCCCGAGAAAGCTTAAGACGTCATCTAGACCCTTAACTTATAAGGTCATAGCTCATCAGAGCCACCCAACACCCGACCAGCACCGACTCGTCGCTCGGCGTCCACTCGTTGTCGACAGGTGGTCCACGTGTGGCCGCCAGAAGAAAGCCTATTGGGTGGACGAAATATTTAAAGAAAGCGAAAAGTAGGTTCAATATTGGACCGCACAACGAGTGGACGCCGCGTGGTGCAGTTGTCGTCCGCGCGTGGACAGCTTGCCGTCGTGCCATCCGATGACACTGCGAAGTTGATGTAGTGAGCGTTACACCCATATTCTAAGACGTTCCTCCAAAACTTCCTCGACTCGAGATTTTTCCTGAGTCGAGGTAAGGAATCATCTTCAAACTCGAGGTACCTCGGAACCTACCTTAAGGAAGGAAGTGTCAAAGTTCGTATGTAACAAAAATGAATTTTGAAGACTTTATCGAATATGCTTACGATAATCCTTACAAGTATTTATCGCGGCGTTATTTGCGCGATGCAGATAATTCAAATTATGACGTAATGACTCCGTCGAGGAACCTCAAAGTTCAGTCGATATTGCGACTAAGAATACAATTTTGAAGGTGTTTTCGAGGCCGTTCTGAGTCGAGTAAGTTTTGGAGGAATGTCTTAGAATTTGGGTGTTAATCCATAGAAATCCATATAAAGAATACTAACCGCATAAGACGAGGCGGTGCTGGTCGGGTGCCGGGTGGCTCTATTGTGCTACTACTTTTAACATCAAATAGCAAAAGCAAGCATATCTAAGCCTTGGGCTTGGAGTGAGTCTGGATAGGTCATTACAACAGTTTTGTACATAATGATGTAGGTATTAAACGACATAAGTTACCTGAAATAATCACATAGCCGCTAGTTGGACTTTACGTGATCAGAGTCCTTGATTAGCCGACAAGAACGCTGCAGTCATTAGCCATTATTATAGGATACAAAAATATTATAATACTTAAGTAAATCATAACCAATGTTGTCGTGACTGGCAGGACACAGGGACATAATATGTTATTATCAATCTTATTTAACATGTCCTCATGGCTCCGCCCGTACCCTATGTTACTCAGTGATAATGTAGCTTTCTAACGCCAAAAGAATTTTTGAAATCGGTCCAGTAGTTTTTAAGTTTATTCGTTACATACAAAAATACAAATCTTTCCTGTTTATAATATTAGTATAGATTTGCTATTTCTGTGTTTGCAACAAATAAACATAATGTTTAATTAAACTTTTTTCCTACTAAAAGTTTAATCATTTAATTATTAACATTTATGTCGGTTCAAAACCAAAATGGTTATCAAGCCAGGTTAGACTATCAATAAAAAAAAACTGTAACCTGCTTCTTCTATAATGACATACTTAATGCAAGTCTAATAGAATACATTAAATATAAACTCACGCCTTTTTCCCGTGGGGGTAGGCAGAAACTATAGAACGCCACATGCTACGACCCTTACATACTTTCATACATCTTGTCATACACGCACGCCGGTTGAGAGTACTACGCACCAGTCCATTGTGAAGAACAGTTTAAAAGATGATAATTATAGTGAGTGACAAAAATTTAAAAGAGTATCTTAGGTGGTTTGGTCATGTTGAGAGAGAATGAGTGAACGACGATTAACAAAAGGAATTTATGAGGCGGATGTCAATGGAAACGCCAGTAGAGGACGTCCTAGAAGGACATATATCCAATAGAAGTGCAGCCATAATATTTTATTAGTGCACAACATTGTAAAAACTATTTTGCTGTTCTATCTATACTAATATTATAAAGAGGAAAGATTTGTATATTTGGTTTTTGTATGTAACGAATAGACTTAAAAAGTACTGTACCGATTTCAAAAATTCTTTTGCCGTTAGAAAACTACATTATCACTGAGTAACATAGGCTACGGGCGGAGCCGTGAGGATACAGCTAGTGTTTTATAAACACGTAATTTAATCTATAATTAACGCCATTTAATATGTTATTTACAAAACATTTCTGTATACATATTTTATAAGTCAATAAAGAATTTTCAAGAAATGTACTATCTATAATGTAATCTTCGACCCTCATGTGGAAACTATCGTAACAATTGTAACAGCGATTGTAACCATATCCAAGCACGCTGTCTTCCGTGGATCTCTTGGTGTACGCTGTCAATATGGCCTGCTGGTTGGAGGCGCCTTGTCTGTGGTCAAGATCTTTAGCGATAAGGGACTGACGAAGAAGAGATGAAAATCACTTCCAAGATTCTATATCTTTATTCAAAGCACATTGTGCATTATGTACGTACAAGTGACTACATTGTATAAAACCGACTTCAAAAAAACGAAAAAGTTAATTAAAATAATTACCATATTATTATAAAATTAACAGTTTCAGAAGTCAATGCTAATCCACGCTGAACCAAATTGAAGACACCGACTTTTGGAAAATGTAAAAGATAAAAAAGACTCCTTTTTTAGAAGTCGGTTAAAAAAATGCAGCCGGTTTGATAACCTCCTCCCTTTTTTGGAAGTCGGTTAAAAATGGAAACCTTTCGTGCTGGGAAATGGTTTTTACTTGTTAATGCTTTACGTACGAGTATATCGACTACATCTGACTTAGCCATCAAGTGCAGATTTGACCCATCAGCTTGATTAAGTTGGGCCCTATGTTCATAAGTGGACTGCGGTAAGCAGAGTTGATTGATTGAAGTTGAACCATGTTCTTTGTTCCACAGATTCTATAATAACTACTCGTCGTTCGTTCACGGAGGCCTCGACGCGCCCAACCGCGAGACTCTGCCGGTCGTCGGTCAGAAGCAGATTCACAACCGCATACAGCAGCTCAACTTCCGAGACTGCCATGCTAAGATCAGTCAGGTAACACTACACCACCAAACTTCCTACTGGAGCAGCATTATGTCAGTGGCGTAACTATATCATCAGAGGCCCGTGGCAAATTCATCGGATGGGGCTCCAGTAAAAATTGTCACGTTGTAATTAAATTTTAATAAATCACTGAAGTAGTTACTCAACATAATTACAAATTTATAATTTTTACTTAATTTTGTTAAAAATGTTAGGTTACTTCTGAGCTCGCGGCGTCTCGGGCCGGGGGCCCGTGGCATTTTGCCGGCCCTGCCACCCTATAGTTACGCCACTAATTATGTGTAGGGTCAGGTGCCATGGCTGATAAGTGTACAGTGAGGTAGTACATCTATGGTATCAGGGAAGGGTTCCGTATACAAACCAGTAATGGTTCATGGAGTAGGTGCCCAAATCGGAAAATAAAAGTGGTAATTTAAGTAATTTTTTTTATTCTTTATTTTTTAGTTTTTGACCCTAATTTCTTCTGATGATAAGCGCAGATAGTTTCTAAGATGGAACACATGAATCCAAGGTACAGACTTACCTCTATATCTCTCGTGTGCTCCATCTTAGACCTTGTCTGCGCTTACCATCAGGTGAGACTAGGGCCAAAAGCGACAAAGACAAACATTTTAAAAAAGAACCCCTCTGGTTCTCACATACACATTCCGGGAAGCGTTTTAGTTTTTTATATTTCTATAGATTAAATAAAAAGTCGCCTATTACGGCATTCAGAGGTGGGGTAGGGGTGGCCTATTCTGCGCCAGAAAGCACACAGAACTAAGAAGTCTACTTCAATGTTAAGTTCAATTAACAAATTGCAATATTTCCATGTTGTTTTGTCACGCAGGTGGACGCGCAAGCCACGCTCGGCAACGGCGTGGTGGTGCAGGTGACGGGCGAGCTGTCCAACGGCGGCGCGCCCATGCGGCGGTTCACGCAGACCTTCGTGCTAGCCGCGCAGTCGCCCAAGAAGTACTACGTGCATAACGACATCTTTCGTTACCAGGTACGAAGTAATCAAGGACAATGATGATTTTTCATGTAACTATTGGCTTAACCTTAAAATATCTATATTGCACTGATAGCCTAGTGGTGTGACCTTCGGACTGCCAAGTCATAGGTCTCTCGGCGGTGACCTCTCGCTTCCGGCCGTGTTTCTGTCCATGGTCGGGAGCGAGACTGCAGGGGAAGCCATCGCCTCCTTTTGTGAGGGGGTGATGGCTACCAAAGAGGAAGCGGAGAGGGAGAGAGAGCGGTGTGCTCTTCTCCCTTCCTGCGCCAGACACACCGGGCGCCGGAGGGCGCGTGTACGCGATGACATCCAGCCACCCTAGTGTGTGGCCTGCGGGCGGCGGGTTTGGGGACTCGCCGCCCGACCAGTAACAGGCTCGAGAAGGCGGCGCGCCGTGTTCCGTGCGCGCTTCTCAGGAGGACGTGGGGCCCCACAGAGGAGAGGTCCGCCATGGGTTGGCGGACCGGGACCTGCCGGGGTTGCGGTGCATGCTTTTCCCCGGCCGAACGGTCAGGAGAAGGAACACCGTTGGTTTTTAGCCGGTAAGAGTCCGGCAGACCCCCTCGCCTTCCCCGGGCGAGGGACATCCATGAGGATTTTCCAACGAGAAAAAAAAAACAGTCATAGGTCTCGAGTTCGAACCCAAGGCAACCTCTGACTTTTCGGATACATATGCGTATTGTATAATTATCACTTGCTTAAAAACGGTGAAGGAAAACATCGTGAGGAAATCGGCATGCTTGAGAGATATTTCTCGATGCCATGTGAAGCCAAGTCAGACGCCCATGGGCGGCATAAACTCTCGACACCAGATTAGTCAATAACAACACGAAAAGAAGAAGCCTAGTTGTTGCATTGGCTAGTGCAGGTCAGATGACCGTCGCTCCGTCCATAGAACTTATATTTCAGCCGCATCTTGTTAGACTGGAAGACGACCCCGACATGGTTGGGAAAACGGATAGGCGGATCAGATGTTGTGGTATACGTAATTTGGAGTAGACTTGCTGATGTCGACTCAGTAGTGTTGTGTTTTTAGAGATTTAGTAAACCTTAGCCGCAAATGACTTTAGAATTGTCATGAAATGGCTTCATTTAGTGGCTGTACCGAAGTCGTGATAATAATAACATCAATGTGGTACAGGACATAGTGTTCTCGGACGAGGAGGGCTCGGGCTCGGGGCGCTCGGAGGGCGAGGAGGAGGAGGCGGGCGGCGCGGGCGGCGCGGGGGGCGCGTACTTCCCGCCGCCGCCGCCGCCGTCCGCCTTCCCGGCCGCCGCCTTCCCCGCGCCGCCCGCGCCGCCGCTGGCCGCGCTGCCGCCGGGCGCGCCGCCCGCGCCGCCTGCGCCGCCCGCGCCGCCCGCGCCGCCTGCGCCGCCGCACGTCAACGGGCACCCGCAGCCGCTCGACGACTCCACCCGACATCTTGTTGCTGCGCTGCAAGGTTAGTACTATTTGACCACAAGCGCTGTGCGGCGCTGTGGGTAGCTGCGCGACCAGGTGGGAGCGGGGGCAGATGTCCATGTCTACGGACATTGATATGGCGCCAATCAAACATTCGTAGCCCAACGGATGCAACATTCGCTTCATCTCTTTTATCTCTTTCTCACGGCCAGGTTAGTCGGAAAGGGGGTACTAAGCCGCGGGCCACTTGAAGTATCACTGATGACTATTTAAAAGCAAGTGTTAAAATTTCAGAGTTCGATTAATTTTATTTTTAACGATTTTTTTTTTAGTTTTAGTTTTTTCGAAAATTCTTCATCCCTGCTTTAGTTATGAATTCAGAAAATGGCGTTTCTAATCCGTGACCCCAAATATGACCTAAAATGTAAACACAGCCGATCATAGCTGAGGATAGCTAAAATTAAGCATATTTTTTACAAAATCTTTGAACAGCTATTTCTCTTAAACTATCGAGTTTTGGGGAAAATTGTAGAACAAAAGTTATCCATTATTATGGGCACTTTAACACCCTTTCGGCTTAGTACCCCCTTTCCGACTAACCTTGTATATAGTTTAAAAGAGAGAAGGCGAATATCTAGCTCTGTTGCTTGTTGGTGGAGGTCCCTGTAGATGTTTGGATTTGGTCTTATTCATAAAAAGTTATAGAACATCTAAAACCTTGCTAAAGTCTGATTGTCAAAAAGTGTTATTCATAAACGCATTTTAGGACTTCAACGTTCTATAAACCTACTATAAAGTAATGAAAGCCAGAAGCCTACTTTAACAGTGCTATAGGGAAAAAATGGCCGATTTTCTACAGCAGCTGATTAATAAGAAAATTACATTTGACTTACAAATGTCAGTTTCGTAAACAATCGGAGTTCGAGGAGCTGCACTTGTATTTCATTTATTTTGCACTTCTGTTTAACCAATTTAGTTTATTATATAATGCAAGCTGTGCAAAGCTTGGACACTATTGAAAGAATTGTACGTCTTGAAAACCGTCCGCTTCGAAGAAAGGTATACAGAAAGAAGAGATCCATTTTCTTTGGATGACGAAGACCGACATGCAAACTAGAGAATGTGAAAACAACCAGTGGCTCAAGCAATACTTTACAACATTGCAGTTGACCATGGAGACATGCAGTTAGAGGGTAGCAATATCGAGGAATATCATACAAGTGAAGTAACCCAAGAAGTTGCAAGGGGAAATTCAAATGCTAATGCTATTTTACAAACTTTTATAAGGGGACATTTTAGCGAGTAGTTCATTAATAAAAAGCTTTTATAAAAATATCAGTTTAATTTATTTTTATAATAGTCTAATTTGGCTTTTAGAACTTGTTCTTCCAGAGCAAAATTTTTTAAGTTTTATTTTTCGTTTTCCATCTGTGCCTCATGTACTTAATTCTTTTCTGCGGGCCGTTTCAGTTTTTTTAATTACACTTATTATGTAGTCAAAAGTTTTCGCGCGCTTGACAAATTGAAGACTTGATTGACAAATTTTAATAACAATGACGTCTCCGCGTCATATGTGTCAAAACTGTAGACAGTAAAACAGTTTACAGTACGTAATAATGTCTATGGTAACAATTATTCTGTGCGTAGACAGACATTCTCGTTT
This sequence comes from Amphipyra berbera, assembly GCA_910594945.2. Classification (NCBI taxonomy): domain Eukaryota; kingdom Metazoa; phylum Arthropoda; class Insecta; order Lepidoptera; family Noctuidae; genus Amphipyra; species Amphipyra berbera. The sequence goes on along the minus strand of OU343128.1, from coordinate 11,978,837 downwards.
GACGATTCGATGTGTCGGTCAATTTTCTGGATTACTTCATTATAACGGCAACATTTTGATTTATATATGAATTTTAACGACATATTAGTTATAGAAGGTTTATGGAACGTTTATGAATACACAATTTTATCTAAGGTTTTATAAGCTTATCGAGCATTTTAACCAATGAATGTCTTTAAACATTCTATAAGACTTTATTATGAATAAGGCCGTAATATGTTTACGAGTTTTGGGTATTTTTAGTGTATAGTTGGTAATCATAAACGTAGTTATATTGTAAAACGTAATGTGTTCGTGCAGCGACCGGCATTACGAGCTCGCCGGAGCCGGAGCCGGTGGCGGTGGCGTCGCCCCCCGCGCCGCCCGCGCAGTCCCCCGCCGCGGGGCAGCCCGCCTCGCCGGCCGCGCCGCCCGCGCCGGCCGCGCCGCCCGCGCCGCCCGCGCCGGCCGAGCCCGACGCGCCGCCCGAGGCCGAGCGCGAGCCCACCCCTCCGCCGCACCCGCGTGAGTATTACAACGATCAGACGATCAGTCTACTGCCACTTCAGTTTTCTGGTCGTGTATGTATTCACTGTCGATTATTGCGATTATTCTGGGGATATCTTCGTTGCGGATCTTATCCTATATAAGATTCAAATTACAGTTTTCAAAAATGAATTATTTCAAAACATGATAATTATTTCAAAAAATGATGCGTGAGAATTTTCTAATTACGGGATCGATAGTCGTCGAAGAATATCCCACATATTATAGTCATTGGTTATCGTTATGTGCGATCAAAGAATTTTATTTCCGCTCAGCAGCAGTGAAAACTAACTGACAGTATTTACAATACGATTAGACCGTAAAGGGAAATTATTAAAATGGGATTGGTAATACGGAGACCTTCTGGGCAATCGTGTGACAGTCCGCCTGGACGTTGATTGCTTTAAAATGAGATTGTATCAGTTTTGCAGTAGTAACAGCAGTAGGATCACAAATTTAGCTATCCAAAGTGACGTGCATATTGTCGGTACAGCGGCGGCCCCCGAGCCCAAGACGTACGCCAACCTGCTGAAGTCGGGCACCGGCAGCGTGGCGCCCGCCGCGCGCGTGTCGCCGCCCGCACAGCCCGCGCCCGCCCCGCACGAGCCGCGCCCGCGCCCGCCGCGCGCCCCGCACGCGCCGCACGCCACGCACGCACACCACGCGCCGCACGCACAGCACGCGCCGCACGCGCCGCACGCGCAGCACGCGCAGCACGCGCAGCACGCGCAGCCGCCGCCCGGTAACACCACATTCACTATTCATTATTAGACAATTAATACGATAAGGAATCAGTATGTAAGAGGGAGCCTGAAAGTACTATCGGTGACGGAAACGCTGAGTAGCGACCGATTGTCATAGTACAATCAACAACGAAAGTTGGTTAACACTCTTTTACATAACATCTAAAACACAAAATTATTCGATACACTGCTTTTCAGAATTTCATATAATAGTCAAGAGTTTATGTTATTTTATTGTTACATGTGTTCCGATTAAATTTGAATATTATTGTGTTTAATTATGATTTAATAAACTGAAGTGTTTACACATCTTTTTGCTGACTGTACGATGCGGAGAAATGAACATGCAACTAGAAAAGTTTTAGATGAGATGATACGAGATGGAAATGTATGTAAAAAAGACATGCTGCGCCGACCCTAAATAAATTAGGAGCACGGCAAATGTATGATGATAGGTTGAGCAGAAGTATATAGTAACACCCTCATTTCGCCGTTATTTTTAAGTCCCATGTAATAGAGAGCGAGTCTATTACCATGAACCCAAATTCAAACCCGGGCTTCTACTGGGGATTTCCACTCGGAAAAATCCAATAACAATTTGCCCGACCTGGGCATCGAACCCACGACCTCGCGATCAGTGGCGCTCGCCACCACTAGACCAACGAGGCAGTGTAGTATTTTTTTGCGATAAATATGAACCGAACGGATATCTAATATGGTCTCATTAACGTGTTATTGGAACATTGTGTGCGTGCAGCGGAGGGCGGGCGGCGCTACTCGGACGCGCAGCAGCTGTTCCTGGGCAACCTGCCGCACTGCGCCACGGAGGACGAGCTGCGCGCGCTGTTCGGGCGCTTCGGGCCCGTGGCCGAGCTGCGCGTGCACAGCAAGCCGGCGCAGCCCGGCGCCGTGCGGCACCCCAACTACGGGTTCATCACCTACGAGACCAGCCAGGCGGCGCACGACTGCCTCAACGCTGCCGTGAGCCACCACAAACATTATCTGCTTTACTTTTGATACATACAGGCGCAATATACAATTTCATCATTCATCTTTTGATACCATTGTTTACCTCAAAAGTGGACAAAAAATGCCTCTTCTTTTCTGGGAAGAAAATCGAATCACATTAAGATTGTTGAATTTATAATTTATTATATTTTTTCAAAAAAATTTTTGGTCTGATTCAGGTAGATAACAAACCGTCCGCGCCTATCTACTGGCGCTTATCGAAACTCTCGCGCAGGTAGTCGCTATACTTATTCATTAACCAGTGTCAATAAGCGCCGACAAGTTCTGATCTGTTTGAGTAGCGATAGCTTGACATTTTGCACATTACTCGGACAGATTTCTCTGTTTTTATCGGCTTGTTTTATGTAGCGACTATCTGTGCGAATCGGTTCTGATAAGCGCTGGTCATCAGGCTGCCCGTTTTCAACTCGAATGCGGGCTTTGCCTAGGACGCTTTCGCGTCGAAAGTCAAATATGAATGCCCACAAAAAAAGCATTAGGCTTGAAATTGAATTATGTTTAGCCGAAGTAAAGTTATTCTGTTTTTAATTTTTTCATAATCATAATGAAAAACAGAGTGTTAATCTCTAGTAAAAGTATAAATATCCCAGTCTCTATAAGCACCGTCGCTGGTGGACATGGCTCCAGAAAGAGGCGCATGGTATATAGTGTTCCCTGTTGCAGCCGCTGTACTTCCCGGCGGACAGCTCGGACGGCGTGAAGCTGAACGTGGAGGAGAAGAAGACGCGCGGCCGCGAGCCCCCGCGCCGCCGCCCGCTCTCGTCGCACCGCGCCGCCTTCGCGCCGCGCGCCGCCTACCGCCGCTAGCTGCGGTGTGCCCCCCGCCCCACGCGCCCCACGCGCCCCACGCGCCCCACGCGCCCCACGCGCCCCACGCCCTCACACGCGCCGCCTCACCGCTCCTACTTGGTTTAAGTAGCTAGATAGTAAATTAATAATTTGGCCCCGAGCGTCCCGCTCGTGACGTGCGCGACACGTATTTTTTTGTACATTTAATTAGGTCCGCGCCCGCGGTTTTTTCGCGTCTGTCCGGGCGCGTACCGACCGCATCCGCGGACGTCCGTGAACATCCGGAGTGTCCTAGCCGTAGTACATAATGGTATGAAAGCTCGTACTCGCCGACCGATGCGAAGTCCGACTGCATCGTAATTCCTGCTGAGTATACTCGGACCTTGGATGTCTCGGATTCGGATCGGGTGCATTGCTCGAGCGTTCTTTCGATAACGACGCCGTTATTTTTTATTCTGTGATTTCACAGCCTACGTAGCTAGTCCGTGGGATCTTCGCTTCTATGTGATGAAATTTGCTAATCCTCGCACAGATTATGTTGAGCCGGGCGAGTCGGCGAGCGAGCGACGTCCGGCCGGTCGCTCGTCGACCATCCTATTTGTCTTCACTTATGTAAGATATGCTAAGCTTCTATAATATGTTTCTGTTTAATTCGATATTGAAATGTGAATTTAAGTTAATTTATGCGGTGTGTAGGTATCCGGTACCTACGTGACATGTACCGTCGTAGTGTCGACGTTCACCGTCGGCGACGAAGTTCGCCGCGGACATCGTGTCGTCAATATGCATAATCGTAATGTTGGACAAATAATACCCTCTCGTAGCCCGCCCCCGTTCGAACCGCCGATCGGTCGGCCCGCTCAGCCACACCTCGTCGGTTCGAACTCCGGGAGCTAACAGTTTGCTAACAGTTTCGCGTAGTGATAATGTTTACTATGTATTGTATACCGCTCGGAGGCGACGGGCGGCGGCTGCTCGGTAGTGTAGTGTCGTAGCACAATAGTCCTAGTTATTTATTGTTCGCGAGTGCGGAACCTCTCCCGCCGCCCCTCTGCCTCCCCGCCTCCCCGCGTGTCGTAATAAGTCGCTCGTTCATTTAAACAGTAATATAATGGAACTTTCTTGGTAACGTTCACTTTGTGTGCCGACCTTGCGTCGTGTTCGGTGACGATCGAATTTCGTTTAATTTTAGTGAGTAGCGGCGCGTCCTCCAGCCAGCCCGGCTAGCTCGGCTAGCCCGGCTATCCCGGCTAGCCCGGTCAGCCCGGCTATCCCGGCTAGCCTGGCTATCCCGGCCAGCCCGACTAGCCCGGCTATCCCGGCCAGCCCGACTAGCCCGGCCGGGGCGCGACATCAAGCGGTAAATAGAAAACAATACATATGAGTGTAAATAGTTGTTAGGTTTTATGTTAGGCGGGGCCGCGCCGGGTCCCGCCGCGTCCCGACAAGAGGAAATAATAAATTCTAGACTAGCTCCAAAAATCTTTCCAGAACTATAAATAACGTATTTTGTATTTAAAAATAAAATGTATGTTGTGTCGATTCGCTAAAACGATATTGATGCAGATGTTCTTATGCATTTACTTAGGTCTGTATTGAAGTAATTATGTGACGGATGCCGGCCGCGCAGTAGCGTGCGCACACACCGCACGACTCAGTCACACCCTCCTGGATAACCTGCACCTGTTCCAACTGAGGGTCCGATCTACCCCTCTAGCTTCAGTTAGTCCACTTGCACCAGTACCAATTGAGGCTCCGATCAGCTCCACCAGCTCCAGCTAGTCCAGAGCAATAAACGCGAGACAAGAGGGTCGTAAACGCATAAAATATATAATAGTACTGAGTTGATGTAATTACCAACGGGCCACACTACTGCGTACCAGCATCGATAACGATTTGAAACTGTATTATATTCTAATATTACTAATATTAGTTTAAAAAGAAAACTAAAAAAAATGGCAGTGACTGTATTTTTTATTTAGTTTTTCATCGATTTTTTAAACTGTACTACTAATATGTCGTAAGTACATTGTTTTTTTATTGAGTTGTGAAGTATGTGGTGTTACCACGTGCTGTGCAAAATTTCGTGTACTTATTTATTGTAAATAATATTCGAGTCTCGTTTCACTGTAGCAGGACGGACATCGTGTTTGTATCATGCATCGCTTCAGATCGATCCGGTCGCTTGCGACTGTGACTTGTATAGCTTTAGCTCATCGCAACGGCTGCAAACCCCACTAAATATAATACATTGTTAACGCATTTTTTAGAAACGATCAAACAAACAAATTTGCTACACTCCAGCTCTTATAACGTGTTATTACTGTCAAAATAACTACTTAAATACTCATGACACATCTACAAGAACAGTGTATTGTGTCAACTTTATTGATGAATGGTCTTCCTTATATTTATAATAATAATAAATCATTCTTAGTCACTTTTGCAAAGCGAACGGACCGTGGACAGTTTGAACTCGTTTCTCCGGCGCTCATAGTACACACATTTTCTAAAATAATTAATAATATACCACTAGATTATAATGTCATCATTTGTTAACCGTCACACAGCTTCTAATCTGTTGCCAGTTATAACGTGAGATGGGTTGCAAGAAGCGCGGTCGTACCGTGTGGTGTAATGTATTTGACAAGTAAAGTCGGATATCTCGGCGCTAGATTGAAAGGTGTGTGGCGGGCTTTACATGACCGTCACTGCCACAAGCGTGCGTGCAGGGGAGCACAACATGTCTCGCGTGCGACCGTGCTTAGAGCGTCGTACACTTGTCGGTGCTGCATGTGTCATACCTTGTGTCGCCCTGCACGAGCCGCCAGTTCTGACCCGATGTCGGTCCGCGAGTGGGCAGGCCCGCTCCTATCTTACACTACACAGATTTACTTGTAAACGTTGATCTTACATATAACTACGCGAACTACGGAACTTATACAAATTATTCGTTTTTTAGAGCGTTTGCAAGTAAAACGATAAGCAATCCTGTAAACAAAGTTCAGACCCCATACCTAACATTGTCTTATTTTATATAAACTTTTGTTTTAATAGATCAGTTAGGCATCGAGGAATGTTTTACACGTATTATTGTCGTCGCAATCATAATGTATTTCTTGACATGTAACAATATTAACATGAGAAACGCACAGTAACGTTTCAGGGCACTAGTAAGCCGCACCGCGCACCGAATCTCAAATATTTTGCTGTACACTGCATAATGAAGTCAACGGGCGCTTAACGAGAAATGTTGTAAATATACAGCGTGTGTACAACTTTACTTACGTGCATATTTCGGGGATGTCCAATATTAGTTTGGTTTCGATAGTATTTCGGCGCGCACTCTAGCCGCTTGAAGAGCTCATAAGTTAGGCACCCTGGAATATGCACGTGAGTAAACTCACACAGCTATAAACATGAAGTATACCTACTTACTAAAGTTATAAAAGTAATGTGTCGCGTAAAACGTGCGCTGCATATGTGCGGTTCAGTGAGTGGCGCTTCAAACAACACTCGAACATGCATGTATTCATTACCTAGTTGTATTCTGAAATGGGGTCTAAAGTTTGTGACGTACAGAGTGTTGTTCAGTAAAATGTATCATGCGCAGCAATGCGCAGGCGGCGCGCGCGCGATGCCCCGCCACGTGCCCGCGCCGCCACGCGCCGTCGCTGCCCTCTCTAATAGAGACGTACTTTTTGTAACACGCCGAGACTTTTATTTTGAATACTCAATACACATTTATCCCATCCTTACTAATCCCTACCGTCCATGTCCTAACAAGGGAATAAGGAGGAGTGTACATGATAGTATACGAGTGACATGACATATGTATACTTTCTGCAGTGAGCGGTGTGTCGCGCAGTTCACAGTTCGACCTAAAAGGCTGTCGTAATCTTGATCGAAGTCTGTTAAAATAAAGCAACATGTTTCTACGCAGACCATGGCTCTTCACAAAGATCTATAGACAGAAAAATGATAACGATCATATCAGCCAATCAGCGCTCATAACGTGAACGGTATTCGCGTCTTACCTAAGAAAAGCCGGATTTTGGCAATAATTCTGAAAATAGCTCTGACGATTACGAAAATCTGCCTTAGATTCCAAATATCCGAGCCTTTGCAGTCTTCCTTGGATTATCTTATAGATCCAATGTTTCCGATTATCCTACGCCATAATTATATAAAATAAAATCTATAACTACGAATGATGTTATGAAATCTTCCCTATCTGATATTATATACCTATGCTTATGAATTTATCTAGCTAGAGTGAAAAAAGGAAATTGATATACTGGACTCCTTACATTAATAATAGCTGACGATATAATACCTACTTCAATGAAATGCGATGCGTTAGTATCAAATTCATTTTCATCGCAAACCATGCACGTATACCTATATATAAATGCTGACAGAGATTTGATGAGACAATACCTATTACATATACGAATGTGTAAGTAACATTCAATTTTAATATTTGGAGTTATAGGTACCTATTATTGACAACTTTTTACAACTTTAACTTTTTTATAACTTTTTTTTTATTGTCTGCCTCGGTGGTCTAGTGGTGGCAAGCGCGACTGCTGATCGTGAGGTCCTGGGTTCGATCCCCAGGTCGGGCAAAGTGTTATTGGGTTTTTCCGTGTGGAATTCCTCAGTAGCAGCCCGGAGTTTGGAATTGTGTCCAGTTGATGGCAATAAGCTCGCCCCCTATTACATGGGACTTAAACATAACGGCGTAATGAGGGTGTTACTGTACACCTCTGCCCTTCCCTTTGGGGAATACAGGCGTGATGTTATGTTATATTATAATCATTTTCTTCACTCTAGTTATATTATCTGAAGAGTTGGGCAGAGTTTTTGTAAATACACCCTGTATTCTTTATTGTAATTTATTTTTTATTGAACCCAAAAGTATCCCGTGCAGGATTAATCTATGTCAGCAGTACATCACGAGGTTAAAAGGAATTACATGATTTTGTTTACACCCTGTATATCTATCTAGTCCTCAAAGCGCCACATCCACAAGTAAGTTTTGTTGCACAAGTTATTGTGCTGCATTGATCGCTTGGTTCTTAAAACTTCCACAAACCGACTTGCTGCGGGCGCGTCCAGTTGAAAATCGGTTCTACAAGTCAACTTGCACGCAGTAAAATGTGATAGTGCAGTTGTCACTGGGCTTCATTTTGATAGCGTCCATTATGTAGAATTATGTACGGCTTCACTCACGTGCATGATTGACTATCACATCATGTTAGCCCGTGAACGTCCAGTGGTGTATGTGAGCCTCCTACGTAGCTGCAATAATCTCGTAAGGTACCTAATACCTAGTCTGGCCATAAATACTGTTACAATTAAAAATAAGAAAGATATTGCATTTGAATTTGGAATCTGTCATTTTTATACGATTGTTCATTGAGTTTTCTAATTTTGGCGCCAATACATTGTACAATATTTTGCGATATTAAAATGGAGTGGGGTGCTATAGAGAACCGAATCGCTGTGATTGCATTACACAAAGTTGGTATGGAGCCAAATGCAATTTTTTAAACCCTCTATACGGTTGGTATTAGTCAAATGTTTGTGTACCGGACTATTAATAGGTACAATGAGACCTCCTCTGTTTGTGACAGAAAAAGATCTGGCCGTCCACGTAGTGTTCGTACGAAAAAGGTGGTCAAAGCAGTAAGAGAAAGAATTCGAAGAAATCCTGTCCGAAAGCAAAATATTTTATCTCGGGAGATGAAGATAGCACCCAGAACCATGTCGCGTATTTTAAAAGATGACTTAGGACTTGCAGCCTATAAGAGATGCACTGGTCATTTTTTAACTGATAATTTAAAAAAAAATAGGGTGGTAAAATCGAAACAACTACCTACTGAAGCGGTACGCGAGGGGAGGTCACAGAAAATTTATGTTTACGGATGAGAAAATCTTTACAATTGAGTAACATTTTAACAAACAAAATGACCGTATTTATGCTCAAAGCTCTAAAGAAGCTTCCCAATTAGTCGACAGAGTGCAACGTGGGCATTATCCGACTTCAGTGATGGTTTGGTGGGGTGTAAGCTATGAACGAGTGACTGAGCCATATTTTTGTGAAAAAGGTATCAAAACATCGGCACAAGTGTATCAAGATACCATTCTTGAGAAGGTAATTAAGCCCCTTGTGTTGTTAAGGGGCTTAATTACCTTCTCAAGAATGGTATCTTGATACACTTGTGCCGATGTTTTCATACCTTTTTCACAAAAATATGGCTCAGTCACTCGTTCAATAACCAAGTATGGTCCTTCCAACAAGACTCGGCGCCGGGTCATAAAGCTCGGTCCACGCAGTCTTGGTTGGAAGTGAACGTTTCGGACTTCATCAGAGCTGAAGACTGGCCGTCGTCTAGTCCCGATCTTAATCCGCTGGATTATGATTTATGGTCAGTTTTAGAGAGTACGGCTTGCTCTAAACGCCATGATAATTTGGAGTCCCTAAAACAATCCATACGATTGGCAGTGAAGAATTTTCCCATGGAAAGAGTGCGTGCTTCTATTGATAACTGGCCTCAACGTTTAAAGGACTGTATTGCAGCCAATGGAGACCACTTCGAATAAGCTTTTTATATTTTAAATTGTTTTATATTTATGTATTAAACTAACACACTGTAAAAGTAATAAATATTATTTGCAATAAAAACATTTTTTTTTCTTTGTAACAATATTTATGGCAATATTATATAGTATTATACAATATAGTATTAGCTTGGTGATCACAGATAGCTTAACTACAACAATTGAGGATGTTGCTGCTGACCCTCTTGATATATCAAAGGATTGTAAATTTGTAAGTATAATTATGTTTAACCTGCGCTTATCCTAAAGCGGTCCAGCGTGCGGGGCATGACGTCTGCAACCAGGGCCGGACTGGGACCTGAAATCGGCCCGGGCATTTGAGAGACGGTCGGCCCAAGCGATTAGACGGACGACGTTTTTCGATTTCTCCGACTGTGTGACCGGCCCACCAGGCCACACCAGCCCATCGGGCATTTGAGAGACGGTCGGCCCAAGCGATTAGACGGACGACGTTTTTCGATTTCTCCGACTGTGTGACCGGCCCACCAGGCCACACCAGCCCATCGGGCATTTGAGAGACGGTCGGCCCAAGCGATTAGACGGACGACGTTTTTCGATTTCTCCGACTGTGTGACCGGCTCACCAGGCCACACCAGCCCATCGGGCATTTGCCCGTATGGCCAGTCCAGACCTGTCTGCAACTGCTCCCATACATATTCTATACATACGGGCGCGGAACAAAGTACACGCTGTTGTCAGTTATTATACAACTAGCGACCCGCCGCGGCCTCGCACGGGTGCATATAAACCTTCCTCTTGAATCACTCTGTCTATTGCTGAAAACTGCATTAAAATCCATTGCATAGTTTAAAAGATCTAAGCGTACAGACAGCGGGAGCGACTTTGTTTTATACTATGTAAAGAAGATTACCAGAGCAAGCAAGGTGTTTGGTTTACTACAGGATCCGTACAAGTGGAAATAAAGGAACCCACAGATCTACGCGTGCTCCCTTCAGCTAACCAACAACCAACAGTTCTGTTGGCGAGTTTCAGCCATCAAACGTATTGACTCATTCTACTCCCAATGCGAACTTCTCTACTCCCGCTCTGCTATCACTTATTGGCGATCTAGAATTAAAAACTTATCATTTGTCAACAATAGAGTAGCAACTAGGATTTTTTTCCTGGATTGTCACCAATGGTGTATACCATGGATAGCCGCCAATAAATTATTCAGTCAGAAAAGCAACGCGAAATTCTAATATTCTTACGTAGACTTGCAGTTAACAAACTCTAGAGCACCTCCATAAAACATGAAGTAAACTTACCTACCTAATAAAAGGTGGCCGTTCGCACCAAGACACGAGTTAGAAGACCGATAAAAGAATAGAATAATATTTATTTGTACGAAATATGGTACCTACCTAATATTTAGGTGGAAGTTTAAAATGTTAGATCGACATGTTTCGCCATGAACATGACATACAAATTTGAATGACTCGGCGTATCATGTAGTAAATTATCCAATACATAGGTACTTATCATTAATTCGAACTTTAAAAATAAATAATAATAATAATTGCGTCGCGGTTCTTCCCAAGGAGGGTTGATGTCAGGCAGGCGGCCGGTCATAAAACAATAAGCCAAAACCTCTAACAACATGGATTTACGAAATACATGTTGTGCGACCCCAGCTAGTGTGGGATAAGGGCAGGAAGAAGAAGAAGAAGTATTGCGTCGCGGTCTCTTGTCTCAGTTTCGCTCGCGAGCTGAACACAGTAGATATGAAAGCTGAAAAGTCCAATCTCGATCGAGTCCGGTCTCGATCTACGGCTTCCTGTCTCTTGTCTTTTTCGTCATGCCAACCGCCAGTTTTATATTTGTAATGAGCACAATAATCTACCGGGCGGCGCCGTGGGCCTCGTTTTTGTTTATTTACCGAAAGAAACAATGCAATGCAGCATTTATCCATTGTGCGGTAACGTATCGCCCCATCGAGCAGTGTATGAACAGAACCAGCAATCGTTACTTGCGGTGATGCATGTCACAGGGTGGCTTGTGCGCGAGCTCTGCGGGCACAATACAACGAAGTACAGAAGTGTAAAGGATGATTTCCACCAAACGGCTCGGGTCGCGTCGGTTCGGAACGGATTTTACAATCTCTAAACGATATTAAATAGTGTACACAGTACCTATTTAAAGTTTATATTACCAAGCCGCGCACAGCAGGTTGACCGCGGGCGTCTTCCGCGACACGCGATTGTAGCTGAAAGTATGCTGCGACGCGCGATCGGCTCCATTCACCTGCCGTCGTATCCGATCGGATCTTTTCAAAAATTAGTACACGTCAACACGGTAGGAATGAAACTATTTGACTAGGCGTAGAAACGCATACGTTCGCAAGCGACGATACGGAGCCGATCGTATGCGTCGACATCCTGCCGGACGCGATCGGCTGTCGCCGCATCCGTTCGTATCCTTTCCGATCCGATATCCTGCGAGACGTTTGGTGGAAATCATCCCTTAGTTATAATCAATTTAAGCATGTGGTATAATAAGCACCGTACATTAAATAGGGGCTACTGTATAGGGAGAGATGAGGCCCCGGACCACAGCTAAAAACTACTAAAACTAAACAAAACAATTTTTGTACTAAAAATTTTGCCAATCTGCAAATGAATCACAACCGTCAGTCATTTTTTGTTCACGAAAGCTGTCAAAATGTTTGATTTTGTATTGATGACAAACAATTTGTCAGTTTTAGAGCCTGCGCAGAAGAGGGACGATGGCGGACAAAATGTCCGCGGCGCGCTCTTATTAGTACTGCAATAAGGTTGCACTTTGTCCGCGCAATACCTCAAGTCGCCTGGCGGTATAGGCAGACAAAGTGCAACCTAATAACAGTAATAATAAGAGCGCACCGCGGACATTTTTTCCGCCATTGTCCCTCGTCTGCGCAGGCTCTTAGTCACAGTTTTAGTAAACGAAAACTGTATGAATGAACGTCTCAGCTTCTGTTCGGTTGCGATTGATCAATGTTTCTTTTCGTAGGTATGTGCGTGCGCTTGTTAAATAAAAAGAAATAAAAATAATATATACGCATAAGTATTGTGCCCGTAACATGTAAGGCTGCTTTGGAAAAGACACTGCACTGGGCAAGAGGGTCTTGTGAGGGCAGACTTTGTGAAAATGTTGCCCATCACCTGTCTGTCATTATGTCGGTCGTCGGAACTTCGTGGGATGTGGCAGGACAGCAGGATGCACTACATACAATGTAGGTAAGTTAAGTTAAGGCTGAGAGGCTGGGCGTTATCTCTGATCTACTTCTTCTCGTAATGGTTGGAGTGGGTCTTCTGAAGTTAGCTCCTTATGTTGCGGTACGGGCATGCGGGATGCGCCCGCGCAGCCACGCTGTGCCAGTCGGCCGCGCGCTCTCACCCCGCGGAGGACGCTTGCTGGCTATAACACAAGGCACATACGGTGAGTACAATCTACTTATTTTAATAATTATTTGCCTGTTAAAAATCTCCAAAATTATTTTCAGGATTTTTGTTGTAAGTTTAAAAAGCTTCTTACTTAAATTTTCTTAATAACGTCTTCCTGGATATTTTGGAACTAGGTGTTTGAAGGGTTGCATCTAATTAATTTTAGTCGTGTGTCTAGACTTTTTAATCGGCTAAGTACCTATACTTACTTATTTTATGGAACTACAATTTACAAGTAATAACCGTACCTAGTAAAATAAGCAATTTCTAAATATTATGAATTACATCCTACCACGCGTCTGGACTCATACTATACACACGCATAATACTCTGCCTGGAGTTAACTTTTTGCACTCCACAAACTGGTTTAGGGAGTTCCTAAGGTGTTTTATTTTACTGAATAGCGTACCTATGGGACGAGTTACCTCCGGCTCTGGGACCACACATTATAATATAACTTTTTAACAAAAATAAAACTGACTTCAAATTGTCTATCTCCGAATTTCTTCATCAGATCTTCACCAAATTTAAATGGGACCACTTCGAAAGAATACTCTTTCAAACAAAAAAGAATCATTAAAATCGGTTCACAATTAGCAAAGACATCGCGGAACAAACATACAAAAAAAGAAAGAAAACATACAGTCGAATTGAGAACCTCCTCCTTTTTTGAAAGTCGGTTAAAAAATCAAATAGGTGCATTTCTCGTATTCGGGCTATCGTGATGACACGAATATCGCTTACGTGCGGGCCCAGGAGTTACGTAACTACAAGTACCGGGTATCCCATAAAACATGGATGACGATGTATTTTGGGACACCCGTTCTTATTGGGCAGATTTGATCCTAAATATTGACGCTATCAATTGGTGAAATAAAAATACAGGTTATATTATTACGGACTTAAACATAGCGGCGGATTGAGGGTGTTACTATACACCTCTGCCCAACCCTTCGGGGAATACAGGCGTGATGTAATGTTACGTAATTTTTTCGCGTTTGTGTTGGTTCAAGGCTCTGGTGACACACTGAAAATATATGAATGCAAAATTCGTTAGATACTTTAAAAACATTGCTATTTATAATATTTTAAATGCTTTCCCTCCATGTCCAATGACCATGTGTTCTGTAGGATACCTACCCGGTATAAAAGTGCCATCCAATCCTGATCTTATTTACTTACTTGAAAAGAAAGCGTTGACTCCCATTAGTTCTCTCCTGTATCGTGGGTGCGTCTACAGACAGTACATTCACATGCACGAACACCCAGACCCGGAACAACTATCTGTAGGTCATAAAATACATAATATATGTTGTTCTGTGCGGGAATCGAACCCGCGACGCGTAGCATAGAAAACCCAATCAAAGGAAAGGAAAGAAATAATTTTAATAATGATGTAAAAACATAATTATCAATTCTTTTGTTCTGATATTAGCTACTAAAGCATATCACGTAAGTAGATGCCTATAGTTGTCACCAGCAGAATTACTTTTTGCTTTCATTTCTTAAGTTCGTCTAAAGTTCAAATTAGTTTGTGCTTATATTTTCATCTTCGTCGAATAACTGCCCTTCCTTGCTACCGGGTGGTTCCTAAATCATAATCCACCCCCTTTCTTACTTCACTGGTAACATATCTATATCTTTGAAAACATTACCTTATCTTTACATAGTATAAAACAAAGTCGCTCCCGCTGTCTGTACGCTTAGACTTTTAAACTACGCAACGGATTTTAATGCAGTTTTCAGCAATAGATAGAGTGATTCAAGGGGAATGTTTATATGCCCCACATTAGTTTCTACATTGCACCCGTGCGAAGCCGGGGCGGGTCGCTAATAATAATATAATATCTAAGTCCTGTACTTAAAGCGTTACATGATTAATGCTATGAATTCCATTTGTTTAAACTTAACGTGAACGTTTTTAATGTAACACACTGGTCGGCATCGATAGGGAATAATCATTTTACTTAATCGAAAAATTTATTCGTAATTTGCCGCGTTACCAATAGAGAATAGTTTAACACATACAAATTAAAAAGACATCGACGGGTGCCTTGACTAAATGATAAATGATTTTTATTTCTGTAAATAAATCTGTCACAGATACTTTTACAAGTCAATGTAATAATTTTTTTTTTCAAGACAAGATGGCACCGGCATTTCCTATCTGACTAGCTCTGAGAATAAAAGCCGAAACAAACTCAGAGATCAAGGTCTCTTTTAAAGTCCAGACATTGTGGTATAACAGCTATGCGAGTGTAACAATGTAGGGCAACGTCTGGAATGACCTTTTGAGGAAAATGCCATAGCAGGTTTGAGTTGACCTGTCCTAACTGACGGCACGCATGCATCAGTCATCGTGTAGCTCAAACCTTATTTTAGGGAGCTCAACAACTCGATGCACGACGCTACCAATCAGCTGGACTTTGCTTCTTAGTGAGCAATGCTTGACTGGCTTTCACGAGCGATTGAGTGCAGGAGTTTTTAGAAACATTTTCTGTAACAATCAGAAATGATTATCATAATGTGTTTATTATTAATTCATTTAATATTCCCAAGTTCGAACCGCCGTGATTGGTCATCCCATAGACATTGTTCATTGACAGTAACATAACTCTTACACATGCATATTTAGTTAACAAGCGGCTTGTTGACAAACACATCATAGGTATGTCTCGTTGCTAAAGAATTTGAGCGATCTGTGTCTGTATTACTCGATGGACGTCATTATTAAAATCTGGGAGACAAGTATAATACATATTTATTTTTTTACTTTAATTACAACGGTCTTGGACCAATTACAATAATTAAAGATAGAGTAATAAAATATAAAATACATAGTGAATTAGATATCTTTCATGAATCTCTCTCGCAACAACATAGCGGTACCTACTATGTAATACAACACGTCAACAGCTTATTTTGTATTATTTGCTGATGTCCTCTTTGTAACGTTAACCACAAAGCAGATAGGTACAGAAGTCAATCTACATACAAGTGCGCTTGAGCAACGCACACATAGACACTGCTCACGGACACGATATCTCGGACTGTTTGGGACTAGAGTGCGAGTGAGTGCGAGCGCGAGTGCCATGCGCTTGAGAGAGATAGATATATAGATAGAGCGACCGCCGAGCGTAGGTATGAAAAGTGAAGTACCTACATACGTGTGATTGACTTCTGTACCTATCTATTTTGTGCATAAGTGGTCTAAGTAATTCGTTTCTACTGTTGCGGCTTAAATGGCGTACCCAACATAGGTACATATCGACGCCCAGCAGTGAAAACCTCGTAAATCCAATTTTCTTCAAAAGTTTTTTATTTGTTCTTTAGATTGATAAACTTGTAATACAAGTATTAGTTCAACAAACTTTCAATTCAAATACTTGTAACGCCATCTATGGCGTACGATGAGAAACTTGTATTAACATTTGATCGGCCATTTTTTTTTTCAATAGACAGTTTTTTCTTTTTTCTGTATGATTTTGTATTTTACACCTACGTGGTTATTATTATTTAATTATTATATTTTATAAGAGGTACATGGTAGGCCTTAAGATCTAATAAAGTGTCCCACAAAACTGTATAAACAGTTTGACTGTGGAATCAAGTAATCTTGTATCATATTATATATTATCACTTTTAGATTTATGGAGTGCACTTATATTAAGGTAAGGTATTTAGAATATTTTTTTTAACATTTTTTTTAAACCTATTTTTATTAGATTCACGTCGCTAGCCGTCAAAATAAAACTTCCAAAATTATTTTTTGAATATTAGCGAGATTATCTGTTTGTCATCTCCCTATGAAACATCTAGGGTACTGCCTAGTAAATAAATCAGTTTTAATATCATACAAATAGCTAGAGCGTTTTTAGGATTGTTGCTAGCATCAATTTAGTTCAGAAATATCTTTCGTGCGCTCATTATTTATAAAGTAATCAAGTTCATCAAGTTCAGTTTCATCCAAGTAATATGATAAGTACGTGCGTTACTAAGAAGTCTTTTTACTTCTGCTACCTAAGCTAATTAAGTTAACACAGTACCTATGATGTCTCAAATTAAAGCCTTTTAAATCATGTTCGTAAAAAGGTAATCTTGTAACTTAAAGCGCGGGAGTCAATGGTGTCAATTCTGTAGCACATTTTGACAGTACTAAACTAGACTAAACAAGATACGATGAGATAAAAAAAGATACGATGGCGCGTCCGAAGTAACATCATTGTAAATTTGCTCGTAACAATTTAATTCTAAAAAGTGGTTTAAAGTGATTGTTTCGCATTATTTTTGTGAGAACTTTGCAAAATAACTTTCCCTATACAAAATAGTGTCAGTGCCAGTACTCTGTGTTATCAATATAAACAATAGTGAACAAAAAACATAATTACAATTCAAAATATCGTTGCAAAATATTCAAATTTTGCCAATAGTAGTGATTAGTACAGTGCCCCGCGGCAGAACGCGTAAGCGCCTTCGATTCCACGGCGCTTAGGACCTTTTTCGCCTTTAACGGGTGCGTCGCTACTAGCTCGCTACCGTGAGCCATAGTGCAATGACTGACACCCCACCGCACAATAAATCGTAAACAGGTACTTTTGTTAAAACATAAACAATGTCTAAAACTTGCAGCGCATGTGGAGACCAAATTCTCTCTGGGAATTATATGAAATGCTGTGAGTGCAAAGAGTTTTATGACCTGGATTGTCTTAAGATTACTAATTCTAGCTTCGAAAAGTTTACGCAAGATTTTATAAATAAATGGGTTTGTCCAGCTTGTTTATCTATGCGACCTAAAACTAACAACATCTGTACACCGGTGCGCTCTTTGGTTACCTGTCCTAACAACATCCATACGACCTGTGATGATATAAATATCAACATGTCACGAGGAAGCCGCATAAAATCAACACCCCCTCAAACGGCCTATGTTGACGAGGATCTAGAGTCATCACCCTCTGTCCATTCAGTGTTAAAACATCTTAAGCGTGAGGTAACCGAACTCAAGAAGCAAAACGCTGAAATATTAAATATGTTGTCTACTGTCTCCGTGTCCATGAAACACGTTTTAAGAGATAACGATCAGGGGTTAAAAGAAAAAGACAAAGAAATCTTGCTTTTAAAACAATCGGTTGTTCAACTGCAAAGCAAACTTAGCGTGTATGAACAAAAACATCAGGACATAGCTCATAACAATAACCATGGTTCTGTTACTCCAGTAACTAAAAAGGTAGAACCAACTAGATCTGTGGCTAAACCTGTGCAGGAAACAATACAGGTACGTAGCTCGGCTTCGCCTTCGCACAAGATTAATAAGAACAACACGTCAGAAACATGTACCGATGACGCGATGAAAATGTCTTTGTCTTTATCTGAACCGGCTAAACATCAAGATGAAGAAGAAAACAACGTTAACTCCGATGTGGCCGAAACACAGGAGTGGACTAAAGTGAGTTATAAGCGCACTCGCAATCTGACTTCTAACATTTTGCGAGGTACTGCAACACCTGGCTCAACAACATTGGAAGCATCGAACAAGTTAACCTATCTTCATCTTTATTATGTCAAGGTAGGCACCACAGAAAATCAAGTCTTGGACCACCTTAAGACAATATATACTAGTGATGACTATACTGTAGACGCACTAAAAGCTCGTGGGCAATATGCATCTTTTAAGATCGGAGTTCCTGCAAAACTATCAAACTGTATAATGGATGCCAAGAACTGGACTGAGGACATTTGCATAAAACACTGGATGCAGAATTTTCGTTTCCGAAAAAACGAAAACAACAAACAGAAAAACTAAGTGTTCAAAGAAAACTATAAGATGTTATTATCAAAACGTTAGAGGTTTGCGTTCAAAAACATCTACAGTAAGGAGAAATATGCCAACAATTGATGCGGATATCGTTGCTCTTACTGAAACATTTCTAAATGGTTCTGTATGTAATGGAGAATTATTTTCTGATGAATACACCGTTTTGAGGAAAGACCGTGCTGGAGACGTGGGCTGGGGAGGTGTTTTATTAGCTGTCAAAAGCTCATTTAAAATGTGTGTGTTGAGTGATATAAGTGAACAAACAGATGACAAAGAATTGTTATTCGCCACTATTACATGGAAAAATGTTAAATTTTTATGTTGTGTCGTATACCTTCCACCTAACTATAAGGACGATATGTATTTAAGTGTTTTATCTTGCATAGAAAATGCCATATGTAAATACTCTTCCTTAGAATTTATTATATTTGGTGATTTCAATTTAAACTCGGCTGGTGTAAATGTCAAAACACAATTTAAATTATTTCTAGATTTTTGTAATAGTTCGCAACATAATAGCGTATTGAATGAACATGGTGGTATCTTGGATCTGGTGCTGAGTGGGCTTAAAAACGAGGCTGTGTGTGTTGAGGCCGCTGACGAAGCTTTAGTGCCACCTGACGCATACCACCCCCCTCTTCACGTTACTTTGAGTCTACCACGTGACTTCTCCTCTAATCTGGAATCAGTACCCTGCCAACCGCAACGACATCCGCTGTCTGCCCCTAACTGGAATTTTCGCAAAGCTGATTTCTGTTCTCTTTATATTGCTTTAAAAAACATTGACTGGGCAGACGTTTATCATGAGACTGACATTGACTTAGTTGTTGCAGCGTTCTATCAGAAATTTAATAACTGCGTCAGTGAGCTTGTCCCTTTGAAAGCATACAAATTAAAAAATGAACTTCATACATATCCAACATGGTATACTACAGAAATAATACAAAACATTAAATATAAATATTACAATCTAAAAAAATTTAAATCACTTGGAAAAGTATTTAATAGAGAACTTTATAGGTATTACAGAAAACACGTAAAATGTTTAATAGAAAGAGCTTATGACCAATATATTAAGAGGGTAGAAGAAGATATAGCAACAAACCCGAAAAAGTTTTGGAAATTTACTAAAGACAAGCGAAGCCAAAGACAAAAATGCCATGAATATGTTTATAAGGACAAGTCACTGACGGGACAAGAAGCAACAGATGCATTTGCCGCATATTTTGGCTCGGTTTTTCATCAAGACATACCTGTCCTCGATATAGCTGCGGCCCAACGGAGTAACAGGAATGAGAGTGTAGCCGATGCAGCTCGTATCGAAGTTGATGCAGTCTCCGTAATGGAGCTACAGCGTGCAGTGCGGCGACTAAAACCTTACTCTGCTTCAGGCCCGGACGAAATTCCGCCATTTGTAGTTAAAGATTGCATATCAGTATTGGAGCAACCACTATTATATATCTTTAATCTGTCACTAGAGACTTCTAGATATCCCCTACAGTGGAAGACATCTCGTGTTACTCCAATACCTAAAAGCGGTGCAAAAAATGATATTACTATGTTTAGACCAATAGCGGTGCTGTCGGTTCTCGGAAAAGTGTTCGAGTCTATTATTGATAACCGTATCCGACAACAACTAAACGTATGGATGCCTGATGAACAGCATGGTTTTCGAGCATCTCGGTCAACGGCAACTAGTCATATTAACTTCGTAGACTATGTGACGACAGAGATGGACGCTGGAATGCAAGTGGATGCCGCCTACTTTGATTTCCGAAAGGCATTTGACGTCGTTGATAATGACATCCTACTATCAAAAATGGCGTTAATCGGATTCACACCTAAACTACTTGCATTTTTTGCATCATATTTGCGAAATCGAACCCAGTATGTCAGACTAGCCAGATTTGAGTCTGATTCATACTATACTCGATCTGGGGTAAGTCAGGGCAGTACACTTGGACCAACACAGTTTATTATAATGGTTATGGATCTGCCGAGAACCGTCAGGACTACTAAATGTCTTCTATTTGCTGATGACCTGAAACTCTACCACGCTGTAAAGGGTCTTGATGATTGCCAACAGCTGCAAGATGATATAGACGCCGTAGTGAAGTGGAGTGAGGTAAATCGCTTGTACTTTAATGTAGCTAAATGCAAAATTATGACTTTTACACGCATACGCACACCGCTGCACCATAACTATAATCTGGCGGGTGCTCCGTTGGATCGTGTTAACGAAATACGAGACTTGGGGCTGACATTGGATTCGCGATTAAATTTTAGAAATCATATAACATCTGCATGTGAAAGTGCCAATAAAATGCTAGGATTTGTCATGAGGGTATCATACACATTTAAAGGGATAAGAGCTGCCCTGATACTGTATAAAGCGTACGTGCGCAGTCGGCTCGAGTTCAACGCTATAGTATGGGATCCACACGAGGCCAAGTACACCCTTTTGATCGAACGAGTTCAACGGAAGTTTGCTCGCTTTATCTATAAGAGAATGTACGGTTACTACCCTTACCTATATCCATCTTTGTTTGTTACGGGGATGGTAGGTTTAGACACCCTTGAACTTAGACGAAAATTACTTTTATTAGTTCACTACCACCGCCTCCTGACAAACAAAGTGGATAACCCAACCACGTTGGAGCGGGTGGGCCTAAAAGGCGTACCGAGTCGGTTTTTGATAGGTGAAGGCGTTGAGGGTCCTCGTCGACGGAGGGAACTGTTCGCGGCACCACCGGGCGTGCGCACACGTCGAGCTGCTGCTGCACCCACTGCCCGAGCAGTCACACTGCTGAACTATTTGCTCACTCAGCACATTGATCTCGATATCTTCCATGATAAGCCATACCAAATTTGTAAATATATATATCTATGCTTAAGTAAATATTGTCTAAGTCAAAGTTTGTTATAGTTGTTAAATTTTTATTATTGTTAGTATTAATTAAGTATTAAATTAAAATGTAAGTGATTTGGTCGTAAGTACTGTTAACTTATATTTTTAAAAATAAATAAATAAATAAATAAACGCAACTGTCACTTTCTTTTTCTATTGAAACAGACAGAGACAAACACCCTTATTTTAGTTTAGTGCTGTCAAAGTCCACAACAGAATCGACACCATTGACTTAATTGAAATGGATTAGCATGTAGATTCAACATTGTAATTTATAAATTATTAGCTTTTAGTACATGACACAAAAAACAATGTTTTTAAACCGTTATCAGCGAGGGTCATGTTATCAGCGGACACTGGCGCTGAGCTTCCGTCCGCGCCTCGCGAAACCGCCGCCCGGTCTGACCCATTTACAACTTTATTATTTGCACGATAATCAAACAGGATTAACAACAACATAATATGAAAAAAGACAAACATGTAACAAATATCTCAGCTTTTACGAGATTATGACTTATGAGATACCTAGGTAATAGATTCTCCCTTAGAACGCGAGTAGGTAGTGGTCATCGTACGCTGATATGATAATGATGAACTCTTCTAAAGTCGGTAAAGTAGTGAGTATTAGATAAAGTCGTTTCGCTCTTTGGTTATAGAATGTTTACGAAATGTCCAAGTTACCTACATTTTAAAGGATATTACTACCTAGAACTTTTAGAAATTTGAAGTAATAATTAATAATTTCGATCTTCTTCTTTTCGTGTGGTTAGTGACTAACCTGGTGTCAGAGTTTATGCCGCCCGTGGGGCTCTGACTTGACTCTGATTTCGATAAAAGTTGTTTATAAATCAACACCTATCAATGTACCTAAGTACCTATTTGAAAATGAATCAACTGACCAGCATTGTTTCAGAAATTGTGTAGGAAGCACTGAAAGCTTCACAGTTCTGTGTAAATGTAGGAACGTTCGTCATATATCTATCAGATACTCTACATTAGAGGACCGAAAGGGAATTACTATTTACTACGAAATACTTCAACAGACTATTTGATTACTGATTCCTCGGAATACTCACATTAGATATAGGTATTGTATACAGGGTGTAAACGAAATCACGTAATTCCTAACGCTGAAGGGTCTTGGACTCAATAAAAAAAACAAGAAGTGAACATGTGTTCTTAACGTGAGGCATTTTAGCGCCTCGAGTTAAATGACCGCGCGGCGAGTGATATCCGCACAATTCGTTCGGGGCGCTAAAATGCCTCACGTTAAGAACACATGTTTACTTCTTGTAAATTTTTTTTATTTAATCAAAATGTATCCCGTTCAGGGTTAATCTATGCCAGCAGTACATCACGAGATTTGAAGGAATTACATGATTTCGTTTACACCCTGTAGAATTAATCGAGCATGATTTAAAGCGAGGAGTCCGTCATTCCATGCAAACTAACCCTTCTCAGTGCCACCACACACCACCGAGAACTTTATAGAGCCCTCTCAGGTGTGCAGGTTTCCTCACGATGTTTTCCTTCACCGTTAACGCAAGTGATGATCAAATTCTGATGTAGGTACGTGTATGCTAACTAAAATCGTTTAATCAAAACCTAATTTTCATCAAAGTAGTCATACCACAAACTATCTCGTTGGTCTATTGGTGGTAAGCGCGACTGCTGATCGTGAGGTCTTGGGTCCGATTACCAGGTCGAGCAAAGTGGTATTGAGGTTTTCCGTTTGGAATTCCTTAGTAGCAGCCCGGAATTCAGATTTGTGCCCGGTTGATGGCAATACGCTCGTCCCCTATTACATGGAACTTAAATATAACTGGCGAAATGAGGGTGCTACTATAACCTCAGAATACTGGCGTGATGTTATGTTATGTAGTTATACCATTTTTATTAGAACTTCTTTGTTATGAATGTACAACATCACGAGTCACTTGCATTTCGGTTTATGTTTAGCCAGCGTTGTTAATTCAGTTTTAGATGGTTCCACGTAGTCGTAAAGTGCCGCCATGCCGCCATGCCGCCGGCCCGAGGCGCGCCCGACCGCCCGACCAGCCCGACACACTTTGTGCGCAAGGTTGGAAGGCTATCGCTACAGATAGTGTGGGTTCAAAAATACTGATGACACTCCAATCTTAATTAAAAACGGTTATTAAAACATACTAGATAGATTAAATGTTTTATTTATATTTAATATTCAAAAGTCAAATGGCCTACTTTTAGTTGTTGAAAGAATGAATCTTCTATCAGTAGGTAGGTACTTACTTATAATATTTTTTTATTTATTATATATACCTATGTGAGTTCTTATCAAAACTCTTCCATATATAACGTGCATCATGTTCAAATGATAAACTGCATTTTAACATGATGTGGTAGGTATGTAACATTTTATTATTATTTTACCTTCAAAAGCTTTACAGCTTACACAAATTGAACGGATACTCCATTTGTAACAAGAATTAAACTTTTGGACGCCAGAGCATAAATGCATCGGCGTACCCCCCACGCCAAGGTAACTGTAATCCCATCGTTTTTGTCACATATTTGTGACGTTGGCGTACAGGGTAAACTTTCGTTTGTCACATATATGTGACAATGGCGTCCAAAAGGTAAGACTAAATAATATACAGAGTGTAAACAAAATCATGTAATTCCTTTAAACCTCGTAATGTACTGCTGACATAGATTAAACCTGAATGTGATACTTTTGGATTCAATAAATAAAAAAATTACAAGAAACAAACATTGTGTTCTTAACGTGAGGCATGTTAGCATCCCGAGCGAACTGCGGGGCTAGTTAAGATCACATGTTTACTTCTTGTATTTTTTTTATTGCATCTAAAAGTATCCCGTGCAGGTTTAATCTATGTCAGCAGTACCTACATCACGAGGTTTGATGGAATTACATGATTTCATTTACACCCTGTATAAACCGTGTACAAAGACAGTGTTTGTATAGTGTGTAGACTCTTTAGTTCTTGCGCGTGCACATCTGTGCGTCTGCTATACTCATCAGTAATCTCACGATTGTATCTAAGTGACTGAAGCGACCCATTCAACCTCTTCCTGTCTTTTCATGAATGTATCACAATATGGTACATAGACAAGCGCTCTATAATCTGTTTTATAGCTCAAGAAGTCAAGACATGTCCTTATAACATTAATTGATGCACGTGTCGGAGCTTTGAAGCACAGACACAATCAAAGCATTTCATGAATACTCTAGATGCTTCGCGAAGTGTGAAAAGATTTAGGTGACATAGTACCGAAATAAATACCTTATTGAAGTCGGTTCATTCGTTTAGGAGCTAAGTCGGTACATAGGCTTCAAAGTTATAAGACACCCTTTTATTCATAAAACATAACATCACGTCTGTATTCCTCGAAGACACCCTCATTTCGCCGTTATGTTTAAGTCTTAGTAATAGGGGGCGAGCCTATTGCCATCAATCGGGCACAAATCTAAACTCCGGGCTGCAACTCAGGAATTCCACACGGAAAAACCAAATAACACTTTGCCCGACCTGGGGATTGAACCCAGGACCTCACGATCAGCAGTCGCGCTTGCCACCACTAGACCAACGAGGCAGTTTTTTCGTCGGGGGTTAATAATATAGCAGCTGATGTGATGAAAACAAGTCACAAGACATCATTTTATATTGCTTATATTAAAGCTCATTTTTTTATAACCTTAGTTGGGTAGTTATTCCCAAGGAGGGTTGATGTCAGGCAGGCGGCCGGTCATAAAACAATAAGCCAAAACCTCTAACAACGTGGATTTATGAAATACATGTTGTGCCGACCACACCTAGTGCGGGATAAGGGCAGGAAGATGATGATGATGCGTTGGGTAGTTATTTCCATGGCAAAGATTCGACTAAAATGTCAAATGTTTTATGAAACTTCAGTGTTCAGGTGTTGCTTGTTGCATCCAGTATCTGTCCGCGGCCGCCCAGCAACCGTATGACGTGTTCCGCGCTCGTATTTGGGTCAATGGAAACAAATAGGCGCTGAGATTCGACCGCCTCGCTGTTCCAATTCTGGAATGTTCCTCTTCTCGCTCAACGTGTGATGCAATTCGATTGGGAGGGGGGAGGGGGCAATTGTTAAGTAATGTTATATTATACATTAATTGCTTGCTGAACAGTGTTTTCAGCTAAGAATAGTAATTTACCCCGTTGTTAAAGACACTTTATTTTTTATTTTAAAGTTTGCCTCTTCTATGATTTTTCCAGTATCGTGGGTGCGTTTCGTATAAAGTCATACAAATATTTGTTCCGTGCGGGAATCGAACCCGGGACCCGTAGCGCTGACTCCAATCCCTCAGCCACTGCACCAGACGTGTCGTCTCAACTCATTAAATCCTTAATCTTTATCTTTACATAGTATAAAACAGTCGTTCCCGCTGTCTGTACGCTTAGATCTCTTAAACTACGCAACGGATTAAAATAAAGTTTTCAGCAATAGATAGAGTGATTCAAGAGGAAGGTTTATATGCCCCACAGTAGTATCTACATTGCACCCGTACAAAGCCGGGTTGGGTCGCTAGTTTAAGATACTTTTAAGAACTATAGGAGTTGCTTCCATATGAACCCTTTTTCCAATTTGAAAAAACGAGTTTACTATCTTACCTACCTATCTTCAGTCAACAGAAAGAGCTTGATCGCCCAAATCGACAGCACCTTAGTGGTATGCGCAGTCCATGCAGATAGATGCAAATGCGTCATAGTGTCAGTGTCCCAGGCGGGGCGCGGCTCAATTGAGTCAATTGTGGAGGCAGGGTCACAACTACGACAGCATGTCACCCGGTGACGTCACGCGCTCGTTACCGGTGCACGGGTGCACCGCATCAATCACACATGACGGCTGCAATTGAGCACCTAATCAATTTGTGACCAACGTCTTGAATAGCATCGTATCATAGGGATGGGCAACACATGTGTTGACGACACGTTTGATGCAGCGGCTGAGCAATTGGCTTCTGCGCTACGGGTCGTGGGTTCGATTCCCACACGGAAAAAAAATTTGTACCTATGTCCTATAAATAGTTTTTCGGGGTCTGGGTGTAACTATGTGCATGTGAAGATTTGTGTATGTAAATGCAACCAAGATACAGGAGAAATCCTAGTGAGGCGCAACGTTTTTAAAAAAATAAAAATAAAGAGGACTTTTTGATGTCTCTGTTATCTTGCTTTTTCTGTTCAGAGTCTAGGCGTTTAACCAGGCTGGCTAAAATACGCATTATATCTGGCAGCATAAACATAAACAACCCATTGCTGTCCCACTGCTGGGCACGGACCTCTTCTCAGAATGAAAAGGGTTTAGGCCTTAGTCCACCACGCTGACCTGGTGCGGGTTGGCGGACTACACACACTATCGAGAACTCATTGGGCACTTCTCAGATGTGCAGGTTTCCTCACGATGTTTTTCTTTGCCATCACCGCAAGTGATAATCAAATTCTGTTTCGCACATGAATTCGAAAAGAGGAGCGGCCTGGGTTCAAACTCAAACCTTCCCGTATGGAACGTCTACGGTTCGACGCGACGATTCGACGGATGGCTATCACTTGACAAGTCTCGGGCAGGCATGGCAATAATAACAATGTTCTCATTTTTTTATATACATCAGCCACACTGAAATCAGCCTAAATATATATTTTTTTATATTAAAAAAAATACTTTACCCCACACTAGGATTTCTCCGGTATCGTGGGTGCCCGGTACAACTATTTGTAGGCTCAACAAACATTTGATCCGTGCGGAAATCAACCCCATAATCCGTAAGCGCAGAAGCCAATCCCTTAATCACTGCACAAAACCTACAACTTGAGGCCTATCTACTTTCAAAATTCAAAAACAGGTCTGTTTTCTCGAAAAGGACCCGGTATCGTATATGAGTGATCTCGTTATGCACCGCGGTCGAGCTTGGAGCTACCTACCGCGCAGATCGATCGAGCTCCGACCACGCTACATCACCGGGCCTCTCATGAGAGACCGTTGTTTATAGGTACTATTTACACATTGATAAACCTCCTGGTTTCGGACAACCGTTCCTGTCACACAAAGATTTTTAAGTATACCGATGACAGTCGTTGTTCGCGGTAAAATCCCGAAAATATATCAACTGAAAACTTATGTAAGTAACACGTTTGACGACACGTTTGGTGCAGTGGCCGAGCGATCGGCTTCTGCGCTACGGGTCATGGGTTCGATTCCCGCACGGAACAAATATTTGTATGGCCTACAGATAGTTGTTCCAGGTCTGGATGTTTGTGTATGTGAAGATTTGTGTCTGTAAACGCACCCACGATACAGCGCGCCATTCGCTCGGGGCGCTAAAATGCCTCACGTTAAGAACGCGTGTTTACTTTTTGTATTTTTATTATTGAATCCAAAAATATCCCATGTAGGGTTAATCTATGTCAGCAGTACATCACGAGGTTTGAAGGAATTACATGATTTCGTTTACACCCTGTATAAAAGGTGTAAAAAGACCTTTAACGAAGCCGAAAGGCACTTATTCTCCACTTAATTGCGATGGTTTTTTTGTTCTGGACTATGCCTGGGAACCTTCTAGTTACGGAGATATTGGAGGTCAAAGTTCCAACATTTTCACAACTTTTTTTAAAATACTAGTTTTGAAGGTTGCAAATGTACTTGAAAAACCTCCATTACCCGTTTACTACTTATTGCATCTATCAGCACAGTGTTTTGAGTGCGTTACATTGAGCTTTACAGTAAAACGAAATTATTCACCCAAAAAAAGTCGTTACTTAGTTTGATGTACTGAATGCATGGTTGACGGCTTCGTGAAGGGTCTTTCTACACCTTGTATGTAGTATACCTACAATAAAAATATAACATGAAATGGTTATCAAAGTGTTTTGTCGATATATTTACTACGATCAAGGTTGACTGATGAGTCTTCTGACATAGGTACACTGTTTTATTGTCTTATAAAATAAACTATAAGTCCATCGCCTTCTACAAAAGTTGAAACTTGTCCTCCGTACAGCGAAGTTGCTGTAGTCTGTACAACTGAATGATTAAAAAAAAACCGGTGCTTCTTCTTGCATTTAATTTGTGTTAATATGCAATGTTGTAGCAAACCTCGATACGATTAAATGCAAAGCTGGCGCAGGACAGCTATGTCGTGAATTCTTAGAACGAGCTTATAAAAACTTCGCGAGCTGATTTGTGTAATGTGCGGATGAGGTCACCCGTCGTCCACCGTCCCTGGTAGAACGATCGTTAAAATTAAATAACTATGTTATGTAGATAACATATCGTTGTACATTGAATCATATTTTTAAATAACTAGACGTTACGACGAGAGGTTATCGCATGAAACAAAAAACAATCTACCACAATAACAATATTTCTGAGTTAGCTTTTAGCGGGAACAAAATGGATGTAGGTATGTACTTATTTAATATCGCATGAAGGTAACAATGAAAGTGGACACGTATTACTAGATTTATGCTCATTCCTGACAAAGTAGGTTTGTGACTTGTGGTATGTACCTACAAACGCTGGTCCTTTCCACAAGCATGAAGACTCGAGAAGTATTGCCGCCGCAAACTTCATATGACCTACATCACCTACATACACAACACGTTTGGTGCAGTGGCTGAGCGATTGGCTTCTGCGCTACGTCGTCGTGCGTCGTCGCTGCGCTGGGTTCGATTCCCACACGGATCAAATATTTGTATGGCCTGCAGATAGGTAGTTGTTCCGGGTCTGGATGTTTGCGCATGTGAAGATTTATGTCTGTAAACGCACCCACGATACAGGAGAAAACAGAGTGAAGCAAAGTTTAAAAAAAAATGTTTCTTATATCGCAAGCTTCAAAATGGCCGCACACGTCTCGAAACAGTTCTGTGCTTCATGCAGCAAAAAATGCTTTCGCTAGTTTTCCATCCTTTGCAATATCTCTATAACAACATGTCAATTACACTCATATCGATATCTAAGACGGTTCATTCTCAACGTGAGGAATGTATTAACTCTGAGTTGCATTTCCTTGCGATAAGATGGCCGTGTCGCCATGTGCAATCGGCTTCCGAGTCCGCGCACGCGCCCGCAGGCTCGCTCGGGCCGGGGTGCGTTGCCCTCGGCCCTCGCCTCTCGATACCGCGTGCCATTGACACCGTGCACCCTACCAACCTGACTTCCATTTACATATATATCAATCCTTCAATCAAGCGGTGTACATTACATATTATGCAAGAGTTCGCTGTCGAGTGTCGTACATAAAGCAAGCCTAGCTTTCCTCATTCTTGTTTGTTGTATGTTTTTACCAGTAACGCTGCAAAGGTCATTGGGCATATTTGACCCGCTTTGCGAAGAGTGGCGGACATTAACCAAAATGATTTTAAAATAAAGAAAATAATGTGACCTTTCATTGTATATAGGTAATTGTTTGTTTAAAAATTGATGGGAGAAAAACGAACCGAATGTTTTTTTAGTAGAGTATAGACGTATATGTATACTGCAACAGGTTTTAAGACTAGGTTTACCCAAGACATCTCGATGAGCTAATAATAAAATGATATGTATAAATTAATATTTTATTTATTTTCCCTGCATCAACTTTAATTAATTCGCGAGCAAGGATTCGAACTTGCCGCCTTCTGGTTATGTACACCAGTTCCATAGATCACTTTAGTAACGTTTGTACATCGACGACAAAGTTACCAAAGTCGTGTTACGATACTTTTATTTTTTTCAAGATTCCCACTTCCCACATTAATGCGACTAATATCATAGTATATCAGAGCCATATATCAATACATTCTGCTATATTTAATTTGTGTCCGCCGTGGGTAAGGTTTCCAAACTAAAGTGCCAATGACCTTTGTCATGTCTGAGATGCCTCGAGCTTTAGAGATCGGCTTTGATGTTAGGTTATCCTTTTTTTATCGTTGCACAATCCTCATGGATGTCCCTCGCCCGGGGATGGCGAGGGGGTCTGCCGGACTCTTATCGGCTAAAAACCAACGGTGTTCCTCCTCCTGGCCGTTCGGCCGGGGTCGCGGGATTCGCAAAAGCATGCACCGCAACCATGTTAGGTTATCTGTGTGTAGTCATAGGATTAATTAGGATGTGCAATTGTGCACGCTTAGTTAGTACACGTACATGTAGTCCAATATGATAATTAAGTCGGCTATCAATCATGCCCCCAGTGATTAATTTCGCCTTACTTAAAGACTGCCTTATTGGTCTAGTGGTCGTAAGCGGGACTGCCAAGCAGGTCCTGGGTTCGATCCCCAAGTCGGACAAAGAAGTGGTATTAGGTTTTTCTATTAGAAATTACTCAGTAGCAGCCTGGAGTCTGGATTTGTGCCCGGTTAATGGCAATTAGCTCGCACTCTATTACATGGGGCTTAAACATAACTGGCGAAATGAGGGTGTACTTAAAAACCCCTCTGCCGAACGCTTCGGGGAATACAAGGCGTGATGTTGTGTTGACGAATTTAAGAAAGTATGACTATCACAGGACTTGAAAGCATACCCAGTCACATTATGTGAGAACATTGTTTTGGACGCGATACTTTACGTGGATTATTGATGCTTTTGGTTAAGACGTGTCGCTGTATGCACGAAACTGTGATGGCACGACTTTCAAACCGAAACCACAAAACAGATAGGTACAGAAGTCAATCACATGTATGTACCTACTTCAGTTTTCATACCTACGTTCGGCGGTCGCTCTATCTATAATCTATCTCTCTCAAGCGCATGGCACTCGCGCTCGCACTTACTCGCACTCTAGTCCCCAACAGTCCGAGATATCGTGTCCGTGAGCAGTGTCTATGTGTGCGTTGTTCGAGCGCACTTGTATTTAGATTGACTTCTGTACCTATCTGTTTTGTGCCGAAACGATGCTGAGTGACGCACATCACGTAAACAGGCGCAGGGTTGACATTTCTTTGCTTCCCGCACCAGTTGGTTGCTGTCTCATGAGTTGCTTCCAAGTTAAACCATGAAACTTGTTCTTTTCTAATTGTAGCCATAAGTTCTATAAATGACTGCAACGGCAACTGTTTGGTCACATTACGAAACTTAGGTCCGTATTACAGAACATTCCTCAAGTCCAGTTTAATCTGTAATCAGTTGATTACTGTTTAAGTATAGAATCATCACCTACTTGAGCATCGGTCTCATTCCAGAACGGCAATAAATGTATACTCAGATGAAACGAGACTCAAATCGAGGCAATCGAGTGGTTAATTACAAATCAAATCACTGCTTGGGATCGAACCTACGAACTGAGTAATGATCTAGAATAAAGCCAAACTCAGCTGAACTATGATCAATGAATGAATCTATGCTCAAGAAATGTTCTAAAATTAAAAGTCGACTCAAAACTAGTTTTAAACCGAGATTAATGCTAGAGTTTCGTTCTGTAATACGGACCTTAGTGCATATAATACGCTTTAGCAGACCATATTATTCTACGGACTCTTCTACAATAAACAACAATATTAAATACATTAATACCTATAGCAGTGGTAGCCTAGTGGTGTGACCGTCGGACAGCCAAGTCATAGGTCTCGAGTTCGAAACCAAGGCACACACCTCTGACTTTTCGGATTCATGTGCGTATTGTATAATTATCACTTGCTTAAAAACGGTGAAGGAAAACAACGTGAGCCAGGCATGTGAAGCGAAGTCAAAGGCTCATGAGCGGCATAAACTCTGACACCAGTTTAGTCACTAATCACACGAAAAGAAGAAGACTGTGTCAATTCGTTGGAGCTCGATAATGTTCCAGGCCGAATTACTTACATAATTATATTACTTATGTTAAAATAATCAGTATAAATTAAATTATCCGGTGAATTAACACCACTTACTACTTTGGTCATGTTTCTTTATGCACTGAACCGTTGGCAGGCCGCTGCGGAATATTATTACCCAACATACAGGTTGGTCCAAAATAGGCTAGCGCACCGGACATCGATCATAAACCCGATACACGTAAATAGCTTGCTTTTGAAACACTAGTTCCAGTTGCTACTGTAACACATATTCCTGTGAATAACCTGAAAACATAGAGGCATTTGCCACGTCTGCCTCGTTGGTCTAGTCCTGGGTTCAATCCCCAGGTCGGGCAAGGTGTTATTGGGTATTTCCGTGTGGAATTCCTTAGTAGCAGCCAGTTTGGATTTGTGCCGGGTTGATGGCAATACGCTCGCCCCCTGTTACATGGGACTTTTAAAGTACCCCGTACACAGTCAATCTCGATCGCGATCAAAATTAATGATCGCGATCCAGATTGATAATGTACGAATTAGATTGACGGATTGATGCATCTGATCACAAAACAATCTGGATCGCAATCATTGATTTTGATTGCGGATCACGATCGAGATTGACTGTGTACGGGGCGCCGAACATAACGGCGAAATGAGGGTGTTACTATACTGACTATACACCACTGCCAAACCCTTCGAGGAATACAGGCGTGATGTTATGTTATTTGCCACGGCACAGCAGTTCTGTTCAATCTCGAGATATTGATGAAAGTGTAGCTTTTGAGCAGGATCTCGTTTGTTTGAAGAGTTTGAGAGTAAATAACAATGCAGGAAGATATTAAACAACATCATCATCTTCGTGCCCTGGTCCCAAGTTACTTGTGGTCGGCGCAATATGTTTTTCTCTTCCACTCTTCCCTGTCAGCCGTCTCATTATCATTTACTCCCTTATCTTTCATATCCTCCCTCACACAATTCATCCATCTTTTCTTAGGTCTCCCTCTCCCCCTCCATCCATCAACATATATATATTAAACAACAAAACAATTAAAATCAGTTGAAGAGTCCTTTGTGCGTCAGTGGTTATCTTTACGCTTAGATCTTTTAAACTACGGAACGGATTTTAATGCAGTTTTCAGCAATATATAGAGTGATTCAACAGGAAGGTTTATATGCCCCACATTAGTATCTACATTGCACCCGTGCGAAGCCGGGGCGGGTCGCTAGTATATTATAATTATCTTCTCCTGATTCAATTAATGGTAAACATGTCGATGTGTTTTCACTTATTCGTGGCTATACACGTCATGGTATGTTCACTATGTTTGTTTGTCACAAAATAAGTAGAAACGAAAACTGTTACCTACACCCTGTAGAGTTCAAATTCTACAACTTACATGAAATAAGTTACAATTTACGGAGGTACGTTGACCTACTTGTAAAATGGAGTACAACACTCATTTAAACTGTTATTTATACTAAAATAATAACAATAGAGTTTGTTTTTATATTATCCCATAAAATATTTACGACACACATTTACGCCGGTTCTCGTTTCCCCGTTCGGACCATGCGCTTGTGTCGGTTAGTCACATCCGTACTGAATATTCCATATTCTGAGAAAAACCGGCCAAGTGCGAGTCGAACGCGCGCAGTAAGGGTTCCGTTCCTTTACTAGTTTTCGTTCTTTTTATTATTTGTTGTTTAAATATAGAGTATGCACTTCAATCATACCAAGTTTCTCGCTTGTGGCTACTACTGAGAAATTCCTAATGGAAAAGCCCAACAACACTGCCCGACCTGGGGATCGAACCCAGGTCCTCACGATCAGCAGTTGCGCTTTTCACCACTAGACCAACGAGGCAGTTACGAATACCTGTTTAGTTCAAAACACAACGTGTCTGAAGGCTGCTTTATCTACACTTTATTAAGTGCAGGTGCAGGTGACGACTAATTAGTTAGTTTTTTGTGGTGTCAAGTGTTGGGTATTTCAAACCATTCACACAGTGTTTCTATTAGTAGTAGTTTCCGTTTACACGCTGATTTGACTATTCAGTTAACACTTGCACTTGTCACCTGCACTTGCTACTTAACAAAGTGTAAATCAGCCATTAGGAGCATAATAAGCCAAGAAGCAAATGACTGCGTAAGTTAGGTTTAAGCGCCGTTGCATTATTTATAACAAGCCGTATTTACAAGCGACGCTAATCTTTTATTTATTTACAACTAGCGACCCGCCCGTTTAAAAGATCTAAGCGTACAGACAGCGGGAGCGACTTTGTTTTATACTATGTAAAGAAGATGTAAGACCAACCTGTGCTTGTTGGGTGTACCGCAGCATCGCACTGCCGGTAGCTATCGTCCTTGGCATTCACCGACATAATATCCCTGGGTAAGAAGTGGCAGGAACGGCGACCCTCCTGCAGCTCGAATGTAGATATCCTTTTTATTTGTCAGCCTACACTGTCCCACTGCTGGGCAAAGATCTTCCCCAAGTTCTTCCATGTATTTGTGGAGGAACGAGCTATGATGTTTCTTCAACGAAAAGGTAGGATCCTCCTACCAGGCGGGTCTTATGCCTGGCGGGCTACTGCCCAATGGTTGATGTTGGGAAGTTGAATATATAGGTACTATCTGCGTGTCAAATCTTGATATCGCGATGCAGGATTTGTGACGTCATTGTTGAGAGTTGTCATTTTGTTGTCGCTGTAGTCTGCTACACACTCTTCGTGCTGCGTAGTTCGCATGTGGCGTGATAGATGGCGCCACATACTTTTTTCTTGCGCTATCCAGGCCATGTACTTAATTATTTTATCTATATTAATTGACTATTTATCTTTGTTACAGGTAGATAATCTTACAAAATGAGGGGTCTTCTAGTGCTGGCCCTCGCGGTCACGGTCCTATGCACAGTCGACGCAGAGGTACGTTATACTTTATATTACATTTTATTAATACATTCTCTTACAGCTTTCATTACTTACAGGATGTTTTATCTATGCGATAGTGCATCGCGATGGTGTTTTACATTTATTTTAAATTAATTATAAACAATGCCGTCCTTGTGTATTCACTCAGAGAAGTCCGTTTCACTAGCTATGAGGTTGGGAGTGCCATATTTTGACAGGCGAAAACGCAATGCATAGGACATTCTGCTTCTGCCAACGTCACCGGCGCGGGCGAGCTCGAGACCCGCCCACCCGACAGATGCCAGGATTTTTTTTACTTTAATTAAAACGGTCTAGGACCAGTCACAATAATTAAAGATTAAAAACAACTAAGTACATTAGAGACACATCTTCTTTACATATTATATTACATAGTATAAAACAAAGTCGCTCCCGCTGTCTGTACGCTTAAATCTTTTAAACTACCCAACGGATTTTAATGCAGTTATCAGCAATAGATAGATTGATTCAAGAGGAAGGTTTATATGCCCCACATTAGTATCTACATTGCATCCATGCGAAGCCGGGGCGGGTCGCTAGTCTTTCATAAATTACTCTCACAATGCTCCTGACATATTGACAGAATCTTCCTCCAATCATCATCCGCAATGCAGATCATAACTAGGATTAGAATCCAAGAGTTCATTAACTGCAGCGAGAGTGCGATGTATTGACGAGTTACAGTGCATCATGAAGGCACAGCGTGGGATGACCTTTCAATTCGTCACCCTGATTAGGTTCCCCTGGCCGATGATGGTAGCAGCGACACTGGTGTGAAAGGAGCTTGGTGACTAATTCGAGTACGACAAACATCTTTTTGAGAGTGGTTCAGATCCAGCAATCATAAAACATAACATCACGCCTATATTCCCCGAAAGGTTGGGCAGAGGTGTACAGTAACACGCTCATTTCGCCATTATGTTAAGGTCCCATGTAATAGGGGGCGAGCCTATTGCCATTAACCGGGCACAAATCCAAACTCAGGGCTGTTACTGAGGAATTCCACATGTAAAATCCCAATAACACTTTGCCCGACCTGGGGATCGTACCCATGACCTCACGATCAGCAGTCACGCTTGCCACCGCTAGACCAACGAGGTAGTTCAGCAATCATTTGCAGATAATAGTTTGTACAGCGCATGTCGTCAGTACATTTAACGCATGTTCTGTGTTCACAGCGTCACCGGCGGCGCCACCGCCGGCTCCGGACGTCGACGACGGAGCGCCCAGCGCAGCTGCATGTAGCGGTGCCTGTGCGGGAAGACTCGGAGGCGGAGCACCTGGAGCTCGGAATGGCTGAGAGACTCGACGAGAGACGGTTCCAGGTGAATACACCCGCCTTTATTGTGCTTTTATTTCGTAATTTAACTGCACCAGCGTGTTTCAACATACGCCCTCGTATTAGAGGCAATAACTGAATACCTACACCTCAAAGTAGGATCTTTGTAGAAAATATTCAGTATTCATCAAATAGAGAATTATGCGTCTTGATACTTGTTGAAATGTGTACGTCGGTTTTAGCTTTTTTTATTAATTTATTTACTTTAATTAAAAGGGTCTTAGACCAATTACAATAATTAAAGATAGAAAAAAGAACAGGAATGGAAGAAGATGCATACAAAACAATGGAACGAAAAATAATGATTTAAAAAAATATATATATATAACAATATGAGACACCTCTTTCACACAGCCCTCACAATGCACCTGACAATTTATTCTTCCATTCCATTTATACTACGTTTAGATGTACAGTCGGTTTTAACTTTTTTTTTATAAGTAGGAACTTACATATTAAAGAAAAAAAAGGAAAAATGTTAATACCGACTTAAAAAAACTGACAGGAGTAAAATAATTACCTACTCTTATCAGTTTTTAATTTAATGGGTACTTTTAGTGCGACAAATGCAAAAAAAATTACTCAAATCGGTCCACAAATCTTCGAGTAATAGGCACCTACATACATAAAAAAAACATACGCGTCGAATGTAGAAGCACCTACTATTTCGAAGTCAGTCTTTTATTTTAAATTCAATAAGTCCAAATTACTGGTGCTTAACAACGGTGCTGGTAAACAGTCGGTAGACGGTTCCAAATAGTAGGTCCTATCGAGAAGAACCGGCAAGAATTTCAATGGATACTCTTTAAGTCGGTTAAAAACTTACATGACGATGTTTTGCAGGAGTCTGAGAGGACCCGCGTCAACGAGATCCTTAACGAGGTGTCGCGCGAGGGCGACAGCGACAACGAAGTCATCATTGACGGTAACGAGTATAAATTATTTTATTGTATGTAGGTTTACACACAAACTTGCAGGGACAGCGGTTTAGTTAGAGGAGGACTGGATGGATGAAAGTTAAGAGCAAAAAGTGGAGGACATTCAGCTAACAATGATTCCACCAGATACTGATGATTCAGATCCTCACTCTTGTCGTGATATAGAACTACTCAATTCCTTGAACGAACCAATCGATATTTTTGACTGAATTTAACTGAATTATTAGAGACATTGTTAATTTAATTAATTAATTACAACGTTTCCGTTCCCAGATCCTTGCCTGAAGGTGCACTGTAGCGCCGGTCGCGTGTGCGAGATCGACGAGCACGGCGATGCTGTCTGCAACTGCATCAAGGAGTGCCCCTACGAGACCGATTCCCGCCGCAAGGTTTGTTTCTCTTTACACAGCCTCCACCATAGCTGTCGTAATACATACCCAGCTTATTTTATAAAAATTAACTTAAAGTTAGTAAAGTTTAAGAGAGCTATCTACATGTATTATAATACCTTATGTAGACTTGGTTGGGTGGTCTAACCTTAGGATATCGGCATTGCCCAGTAACTGGGTTGCGGAGGTCGCTTCAGTCGCTTCGTCTAAAATACTGGTATTCAGTCGCATCTACTTAGACTGAAAGCTGACCCCAACCTAGTTGGGAAAAAGCTAGACAGAACATGTAGACTTGGTTGGAGAAAAAAGAAAGCAAACATTTTTTTTTCCGTATTTTCTACTTTTATATGCAGCCAACAAACAATATAGACACGACTTGCCGAGTGCAGGCGAGCGACGACGAGCAATGGCGATGCTAGACAATTTGTCTATTTGTCAGCCTATTTAGGCGGTCTATCCGTTGTTACTCGCCTTCACTAAGCGAGCTTTGACCAACATAGTATACCTAGCCGGCCTAAACAAAACGAAGTTCAGTCTAAGTTTTGCCGAGCACGATCCACCGTAATCTATATAAGGTCCAACCAAAATACCTGGACAAACTTTTACGC
Organism: Amphipyra berbera; assembly: GCA_910594945.2. Classification (NCBI taxonomy): domain Eukaryota; kingdom Metazoa; phylum Arthropoda; class Insecta; order Lepidoptera; family Noctuidae; genus Amphipyra; species Amphipyra berbera. The sequence goes on along the minus strand of OU343128.1, from coordinate 11,939,988 downwards.
AGTGTTCAGTACGTTTAACTAATCACATCTATGTAAAAAAAACGAGATCCAAGTGGTTTTTTTCTAACCAAAAATAATATCGTTGTACTCTCACGCCTGTACGCCTGTACTCTCTAAGAATAAACTTATCCATTTCTTATGCATCGACCGTCATTGGGGCGCGCGCTAATTCCTTGCCGTGTTTTACCTAAACAGCGAAGTGAAAAATGTAAAAAAATAATAAGAAAAGTAAAACTAAGGTTGAAAAAAAATTTTAGTTAGAAAAAAAAAAACACTTGGATTTCGTTTTTTTTTGCATAGATATGTTCAGTTACACTTACTGAACACTGTGTAAAAGATTGTCCAGGTATTTTGGTTAGACCTTATATAAATAAAAATGCATCGCCAAATGTGCTAAGCGCAAAACTTGAGAACGGCTCGACCAATTCGGCAATTTTTTTTAAATATATTCCTTAAGGCATAAGGAAGGTTCTTATGGAGAGAAAAAACATAAAAATTGCGTGGAAAATAGTAAAAACAACACTTTTCTTTTCCCATACAGGCCAATAACGTTTGACAGAACGAAGTCTGTCCGGGCAGCTAGTATGTAATAGAAATAGGCGAAGAAGCTAAAATGAAATTATGTATAGGTATCTAAATAAATGTTGTAAGTTACCGGAAGACTTACACATTTTTGTTATTTATCTTAATCCTCTGACTACTTAGATCACCGCGACTTATCATCACATGGCAGTTACTTATTAGATCATCTGATTATAATCGTTATTTTAATATCTCACTGATGATATCATCTGTTCTATTGAAATCAATAATCCGTGCAAAGCATCGCAAGTCCTTCTGATTACCACCCAGCTAGGTTTTGTTAGTGTTTTCCAACGAGCTAATTGTTCGCTGCCTACACACTGTTTTTTAAATAGTCAACACTACTATGAATTTATGAATTCTAAAACAAACGGCAAAAAAGTGGAACTCACTACCTGTGTCTGTGTTCCCGAACGCATACAACCCAAATCTCTTCAAAGTTAGAGTGAACAGGCTTCTTCTGGGTAAGCTCACTCCATCGTAGAATTGATCTCTGTCACCTCTGACCTAGACTAGGATCAAGACCAAAACCATCTCAAATAAAAATAAAAAATCTAAAACGTAACCTCAGAGCTCCGGGCCGCAGCTTGCGGGCTCCACTAATGCGCAGTTCCTATGGCCAAAAACGAATCGTTTGGCTTACCAATGGTAGCTTTTTTACTGCCAAACTGGGCATATAAATGGACGTGTGAGCTAATTTTACTCGTCATATCTACTAACGTATGGGTCTACTATGCAAAACTATGAGATCTTTGCTTCATTATTGGTCAAGATAGTGTTAATGTTTACCAATAACGCTCGGTAAATCATAGGAATCGGTCTTAAATCATTATCATTTAAGGCTGATTTACACGAGGATAGTTTCTCGAAGCAAGACTCGTTCTACCCTCGTCTTTCTCTACGACAAAAACAGGGATAGCATGAGACTTGCTTTAAGAAACTTGCTCCGTGTAAATGAGCCTTTATTCTTTCGACATCTAGCTATACGTATCGTGTAAATGATTCAAAACGTTCATTCTGTGCAGGTGTGCACGAACCACAACGAGACATGGACGTCTGACTGTGAGGTGTACCAGCAGCGCTGCCTGTGCCTGGACGGCTCCGAGATGTGCCGCGGCCCGCAGTACCACCACGTGCAGATCGAGTACTACGGCACGTGCCGCGAGATGCCGGTCAGTATCCTACCTACCTACATGACGCATGTGATACCTACCCGCAGCGTCCCTGGAGAACTATTCCATATAGGGCATACCGGGACATAAAACGTATATTTGCATCGTTAGAAAAGATTTTAGAAAATACACGCCACGCTTTTACTCCTCGGGGAAGTAGAAAGACTCACGTTACTACACATTGCGATCCATCCACATTGATGAGGGTAATCATTCCGTGTAAGCAATAGCACGAGCACAATTCCAAAATCCGAGCTGCCAATAAAATTGGTCCTAACCCAATACCACATTTGTTTAATGCGAAAACAGGAATGCAACGAAAACGAGATGTTAGACTTCCCGCGGCGCATGCGCGACTGGCTGTTCAACATCATGCGCGACATGGCGGAGCGCCGCGAGCTGACCCCTCACTACATGAAGATGGAGCGCGAGGCCGAGTCCAACCTCACACGCCGCTGGACCAACGCCGCCATCTGGAAGTGGTGCGACCTGGACGCTCACGACAATGACAGGTACGAAGTGACAAACACGACTGCGTCGGAAGCTGTGGCAATGTGCTTATACTTCCTTGTACAGCCAGGTAGCTAATGTGAGCCGCTGGAGCTACGCTGCCATCTGGAATTGGCGAGACCAGAATTGCCGAATTTAGCAACATCAACAACCAAACTTTGTTTGAATTTTGAAAACAAGATCTCAAATATCTGCCTGATAAAATTATAATATTGATAGAATTCCTCCTTTCCTAATAAAACCAAGGTTCGTGCACAACTAAAGCCATTTATTTCCAAACGTTAGGTTCGTGTCTCGTCACGAGCTGTTCCCGATCCGCGCGCCGCTGATGTCGCTGGAGCACTGCATCGCGCCGTTCCTGGACCGCTGCGACGAGGACGACGACCACCGCATCACTCTCGCCGAGTGGGGCAAGTGCCTGCAACTGGATGAGGTAGATATACCATCATTATTAGCTCAACCTCTTGCAGTCTACTGCTAGACCTAATAGTCGTAGATCTACTCACCAACGATACAATAGTATAAAAAAGTAGTAAAGTACCCATAATAATGAATAACTTTTGTTCTAACTTCCTTATAACTCTATAGTTTTTAGAATTAGCTGTTCAAAGATTTGATTAAAAAATAGATAAGGTACGCTAAAATTTGTCTATTAGGTACCAACAGTTATCTGATCAGCTGTGTTTACATTATAACTCATATTTGGGGGTAACAGATCCCAGATCACACGCTCCCTTGTTTGAATTCGTAACTTAATCAGGGCTGTCGGTTTTATGAAAGAAAGAAAGAAAACTTAAATTACCTATTACCACCATTAAAAAATCACAAAAATACAAAAATGAGTACAAATTGGGCAGTGTGGCAAAACTGACTCACCTGGTGTTGTACAGGGTGGCGTGCACGCCATACAACACTGGTTTTCAGTCCACCCCTTTAATTTCACCAACAACGGGCGGCATTGAAGTCATGCCAACTGTATATATACGACACCCCTCCCTTTTATTTAAATAAAATAATCCCTTAAAAAAGTATTTAAGTAAAACGGTTCTATCTTGCATTACCCTGGCAGCATCAGAATTTGAGAATTAAAGGTTGAAATTAATTGATATTATAATGTCGTAGTATCATGAGAATTGAATTTATGTGCGAAGTTTCAGAAGAATCAAAGCGGAAGTAGTTGACGAATCTGTCGCAAGATTTGAATTAAACAAATATACGAAGTAAAGCTAAATAAAACTGTTTAATATATACATAAACTAACGCATTTTTCCCATGGGGGTAGGCAGAAACTATAGAACCGTGTAATAATAAAGAGTGGACTGAAAAAAGCCTGCTCTCCTCGGTGATCTGCTTGTTCTGTTTGTAAGCAAAAACTTTTTGTATTGTTATTGTATTCTCTATTAAACTGCATTATGTTACTAATTTCAGTACGAGCTGGAGGACCGCTGCGACGAGTTCACAGATGACCCACAAACCGGGTTGTAGGCGTCTCCTAGCACATTCTAGAATAAGACGCCACACTGCCAAGAACTGCGCCGAACGTAGTCCACGAAATTCATACTTTTACATAGTTGAATGTTATAAACTAATGTTACGTTACATAATTAACTTTAAAATAATTAAACTTTCAAGTAACTCGCCGCCCGCGCCCGCTCCGCCGCGAGCATTTCTTTGTAAATAGCAATTACTGTGATGATGCTACCAAAAGTTTGATATTTTACAATAAACTTTAGAGAATTTTTGTGAGTTTTTGATTACATGTAAAACATTATGTATTCTGATTTGTGTGATTTTTCTCTGGATTTTTGATCATTAAAATCTAATGGCGACTGGTTACGAATACACCATTTTGAGAGGCATCTACATAAAAAGCAGACAAATTGCGAGAGTCCACTTTTATGCTGTAATGGTGCGTCCAGACCTGACGAACGCGCCGCGAATGCGCCGCTCGCGCGCAGCTCGCGCGCCGCTCGCGAGCTGCGCGCGTGCATTTCATGTTCGTACGAAGGTCAGCGCGCCGCTCTCGCGCAGCTCGCGAACGGCTCGCGCGCTGCGCGCGAGCGGCGCATTCGCGGCGCGTTCGTCATGTCTGGACGCACCATTAGAGAGCTGGTGCACTGCATCTAATCCGAATTTGAGAAAACACGGTTCGAAGAACTCCCAGTGGGGCCTCCAGCCTCTCGCCAGAACATCTGAGACTGTGAATGTAGCTTGCTCTTCTCGTTCTCGCTCTCGCCTGTTCTCGGCCCGGTGTCGGTTGTTGTGCCCTTTTCAAAGGGTATTATCCACAGAAATCTAAATAACTAATAATATTATTTATTATTATTTATCGTTCTGTATGCAGTGAGTGCGTAAGCCCAGGTGGCTGAGAAACTGATGATAAGGAATCAGTTTGACTCACTGCAGAGGGGTTTCACGCAGAAAATTTGCAAAGCATACCGCACGGTATCTCTGACATTGGCACTTATTCTGTCGGGCCAATTATCTCTGGACCTCCGGGTTCTTGAGGCGGCAACCCTTTTCAACATCAAAAAGGGACATTCCCGGGAATTCCTTCCGCAGGGCAGCGAACTAGAGCGCAAAGTGGATCATTCCCAGAATCCCCATCCATCGCTACTCATAACAACGGAGTACACGCGCCTAGAGGACATGGAAACCCTCATAGCCAACCATGTAGTCGGTCCGCAAATATACACCGACGGCAGCAAGATAGAGGGGAAAGTCGGAGCTGCTTTAACTTGGTGGGAATACGGCAGGGATTCCACGTCAAGTACCTTTGGCCTGGAGCCTCGCAACACAGTCTTCTAATCTGAATTGTACGCTCTCTTTGGAGTTGTCGGTATGGCAAGAGAATCAAAGGCGGCCTCCATCAGCATTCTAAGCGACTCAAGATCGTTGCTTGATCTGTTGAGGAGTCCGTCCGCCACTCACCCCCTGGCACTCGAAATCAAGAGATGCGTGCGCGAGATCAGAGAGGAGGACAGAGTTGTGAGACTCTTCTGGCTCAGGGCCCATGTGGGAACGGCCGGGAATGAGAGAGTGGATGAGCTGGCTAAGATGGCAGCTCTCAACATCTCCACAAACAAAATCACACACTACAACAAGGTCCCCGTATCGTTCGTGAGAAGACAGATACGGGAGGGGAGTATAAGAAAGTGGCAGGCGCGATACGAATCCTCCAGCACAGGATCGGTCACTAAAGTGTTCATCCCAGACGTCCTAGCGGTGAAAAGAACACTTAGAGACGTCAAGTTAACACCGGTCCTAACAGGACACGGAGGATTCTCAACATGCCTCCACCGCTTCCACCTCAAAGATAGTCCGTCATGCGTCTGCGATCCTAGCTGCGATGAAACAGTGTGGCACTTGCTCTTCGAATGCCCAAAATTCGGCCGGGAAAAGATGGAGCTGGAAATCAAGATCCAAATCCAGCTCAACCAGTCCACACTCCATACAATCATGGGGAGACTGAACACCAGGAAACATTTCTTGGCATTCGCGAGCAAAGCCGCCCTAGTCGCAGCAGCAGCCAACAAAAAGGACGCAACCCCTTCAACTTAAACCTTAACGCAACTACCATCTCCAAACATAACATCAACAGCAACACCACAAAACGTAACCCACACACCACAAACAACACTCACCACAACACTAACTACAACACAAACCACAAACACTACACAAAACACAAACATAAACAGCGGCCAACAGCCAGTAGCATCAGCAATCAGCAAACAAACAGCCCCTAGGACCATGCCCATAATTCTTGGCATGCGGAGGGATCGAAATTCTCTGCGTCAGACTGCGAGGCGTTGCCCTCTTTATGATCAGACAAGAGGAGAGGCTCGGCTTAAGCTTCTGCATAGGCACCCGCCGCGCCGGAGCCCGTCAACCACATAACCATATCACCAGGCCTTGCCGCTCTGATTAACGGGAGCACCACAAAAACAAGCATGACAGGCAGCAAGCATGCTGCATTGCCTCAAGTGGAAGTCGCAAATCACCAGTGCCGTCTAGTGCGATCACAAGAAAAGATGATCGCACTATTCGAGTGGGGAGAGGAGACTCTTTTTGCTCAGGCAAGCTCAGTGCTCCAACAAATCAGAGAGGCAGGAGAGGGAACGGTAGTCACAACCCGCACAATAAGCGTTGACACAATGATGTTCGGGGGGGAGAGGGGCGAAGTCACAAACCGTTTCGGCTGTATAAGAGCCTCAGAAAATCATAAGACGGTCGTCTACGAGGACAGAGAGGAAACTCTGAGTTTCCTCAAAGTTCCCAAGGACGACAAACAAGTCGTTGCGACAAACCCGACAAACCCCACAACCAGCCCGGCTACTCAGAGCGGCTCAGAGAGGGTGCAGCAGAAGGCAGCAGCCGAAAAAGTTGCAGCGAGCCAGCACAGCACCAGCCCAGAGGATAGGGCACAGTCGAGGAGTCGCCTGAAAGCCTACGGCACTCTCCTCTACGCATTGCTCCCAAATAGAAAACCAACAAGGCAAGAGGCAGCCACGGTAAGCTTTTTCAGAGAGTGCCCAAGAGAGACGAAACAGCAGGTACCCATTCCAACAAGGGCCGACAAAGGGCAAGTCATCCCACCATCTCTCGCATCAACGTTGGGCCCCACGGACCACGTGTAGAACGCCTTCCTCGAATACCTTGCAATAGTGAGAGCGACCAGGGAGGTCAATCTCACGACTTGCAGGAAGATCCATCAGTCCTTCCAACTAAATATTGAAGGACTGTTAAGGGTTAGACTAGAGGAAGCCGAGGCAGCGGTGTATGACAACGTCAAATCCCAAGTCATCATAGGAAAAATGACGGGGTCATACATGGCAGCCTACAGCGCGTCAAGTGGCTTCGTCACACTGGATGAAGTGGAGACGGAGCGCTTAGGCAAGCCAAAGTTCAAAGCACCCGACGACGACCCGATAGTGGTTACTGCCAAATGTACCAGAATCATGCTGGATGACAAGATCCTCAAAATGGCGCAATCCATTGTGGGGACCCCAGATGTCGCAGCATCAGAGGAAAGTTGGGCGGTACCCAGTATAAGGTGGATAAACGGAGTCCCGGGATGTGGCAAGTCAACTTGGATTGTTAAAAACTTCGATGGGGAGAAGGACGTGGTAGTCACCACCACAACTGAAGCTGCCAAAGATCTCCAACAGAAGCTTGCGCGCCACTTAGGATACCTCGCAAGACTCAAGGTGCGCACTATGGCCTCAATCTTAGCCAACGGGTTAAAAAGTCAAATAGGTGCTACCGCCTCACGGTAGACGAGGCTCACATGAACCACTTTGGGGCTATAGTTATGGCGGCAAAGTTGTCTGGTGCAAACGAGATTGTCCTCACCGGGGATGTAAACCATCTACCATTTTTGGACAGAGAGAACCTCTTCGAGCTAAGGTATAACCGCCTAAATTTGGTAGACACCATCACGCAACAGTTGCCTTGTACACACAGCTGCCCGTTGGACGTGGCTTTTGCTCTGAGCGAGATATACTCCGGTACTCCTCCAAATCGACACTGTCGTATGCTCACTCCCTGAAGGTGGAAAGTTTCACAGGTGCGCAAATACCGCATATCGCCCAAAACACCCTATTCCTGATTTATACACAAGAGGAGAAGTCTTCTCTTGTAAACCAGGGATATGGCACCGGCGAAGGCTCGCCCACCTTAACCATACACGAGGCTCAGGGATTGAGATACGACAACGTAATTGTCATTAACACCAAGTCTAGGAGGCTCAAGATCCACGACAGCGTTTCCCATGCGGTAGTGGCGATATCGAGACACACCGTCAGTTGCGTCTACTACACCGATGACGCCACAGGCCGCTTCGCAAGACGAGCGATGGGTGCGCCTACCAAAACGGTCGTCGACTACAACCTAGACGGCCATGCAGCACCGAGACGCAGGAGTTGTGGAAGCTCTCCTTAAAGCCGTGAAATCCCTGGCCAGCAAAACTCCTGTCTAATAACACCCAGTCAAATGCCCAAACTCCAACATAACCCAAACCCAAATGTGTAAAACACCCAGCAAAAATTGTATAATTAAAAAGTAATCGAATAAATGTAACGCCTTAGCGTCCCCGTATCTCCAACAGACTCAAAGAGCAGTCACAAATTAATGAATCTAAATCTTGACCACAATTTAATGATGCTTAGAGTTGTCACAATATTATGAACTTTTTTAACGTTCATATATTTTTGAAGCCTGGAAGGGCCAATATATTAATGAACTCGACTGTACATACGTGAACATACCGTGCGTCACGAGTGCTACTGACTACTACAAACTCAAAATACCGTTCATTGTAGCGATCATTGGGGCGGCACATGATCAGGTGCGGATTTTTACAAGCTGATGTATCATGATGATGATATCACCATTCTTTATACCTAGTCTGACCATAAATACTGTTACAATTAAAAATAAGAAAGATATTACATTTGAATTTGGAATCTGTCATTATTATACGATTGTTCATTGAACTTTCTAATTTTGGCGCCATTACATTGTACAATATTTTGCGATATTAAAATGGAGTGGGGTGATAAAGAGAACCGAATCGCTGTGATTGCATTACACAAAGTTGGTATGGAGCCAAATGCAATTTTTAAAACTCTCCATACGCTTGGTATTAGTCAAATTTTTGTGTGCCGGGCTATTAATAGGTACAATGAGACCTCCTCTGTTTGTGACAGAAAAAGATCTGGCCGTCCACGTAGTGTTCGTACGAACAAGGTGGTCAAAGCAGCAAGGGAAAGAATTCGAAGAAATCCTGTCCGAAAGCAAAAGTATTATCTCGGGAGATGAAGATAGCACCCAGAACCATGCCGCGTATTTTAAAAGATGACTTAGGACTTGCAGCCTATAAGAGACGCACTGGTCATTTTTAACTGATAATTTAAAAAAGAATAGGGTGGTAAAATCGAAACAACTACTGAAGCGGTACGCAAAGGGAGGTCACAGAAAAAAATTGTTTACGGATGAGAAAATCTTTACAATTGAGCAACATTTTAACAAACAAAATGACCGTATTTATGCTCAACGCTTTAAGGGAGCTTCCCAATTAGTCGACAGAGTGCAACGTGGGCATTATCCGACTTCAGTGATGGTTTGGTGGGGTGTTAACTATGAAGGAGTGACTGAGCCATATTTTTGTGAAAAAGGTATCAAAACATCGGCACAAGTGTATCAAGATACCATTCTTGAGAAGGTAGTTAAGCCCCTTAACAACACCATGTTCAATAACCAAGTATGGTCCTTCCAACAAGACCCGGCGCCGGTTCATAAAGCTCGGTCCACGCAGTCTTGGTTGGAAGTGAACGTTTCGGACTTCATCAGAGCTGAAGACTGGCCGTCGTCTAGTCCCGATCTTAATCCGCTGGATTATGATTTATGGTCAGTTTTAGAGAGTACGGTTTGCTCTAAACGCCATGATAATTTGGAGTCCCTAAAACAATCCATACGATTGGCAGTGAAGAATTTTCCCATGGAAAGAGTGCGTGCTTCTATTGATAACTGGCCTCAAAATTTAAAGGACTGTATTGCAGCCAACGGAGACCACTTCGAATAAGCTTTTTATATTTTAAATTGTTTTATATTTATGTATTAAACTAACACACTGTAAAAGTAATAAATATTATTTGCAATAAAAAAAAATTTTTTTTCTTCGTGACAATATTTATGGCAAGACTAGGTATATAAGTTAATCAGTAAACCATACATATACTTGTATCGCGATTATTCGCGATGCAAAATTGAATCCATTGGCCGTTCCGGGTTGTTTTTTTACTTGTGGCTAAACAAAATCCGTAGAGATTTACTTTACTTGTATCGTAAAGTAACTGCCCGTTCATACAGCGGATCCGTCGGTACTGGATGTGACGTTTGCATCTGTGCCGACGGATCAGTTAAACAAATAGCAGCTGCGTCGCATCTGGCAGACAGGATACGATAAAAATAACGGATCCAGTATTTTTTACTGTATTCGGAATACTGTCGTGTATGTGAACTCGCTCATACAACTACAGGCGCCATCACCATAATAAAAACGGATCCGCTAAAACGGGTCCTGTAAACAGTTTCTGTGTGAACTAGCTGTAAGGGTAGCAATATCGTTAATAGGACTGTTCTCATCCATCATAATTATTCAAGTTCTTTCTATCTTACTGCGACACAACAAACGAATACAAGGAAAAACAAAATATTCCACAATATTTGACGTTTCCTGATATGACCCAAGTGTTTCACGCATCGCTCAACGTGATCTATGAACGAGCTCTTGACTTGACTTGAAACGAACGCGTGTGTCTTCCATAATGCGTCATCATCAAGTACCTTCGGTATGACTAAGTTTCACGTACTGCCACTCGAGCAGGCGCAATAGGTAGCGATAGTTTAGGTGAAGGAGGCAGTGCGAGTCCTGCGTCCATCATGAACAAGCTGCTGGGACTGTGCTGCCTGGTGGTCGGAGGCTACGGCCTCGGCCTGCAACCGCTACACCAAAACTATAGGTGAGTTGACTTCCTTACAATATTAATTTATGTAAGGATTTAAATACCCATTTTTTCCATGGGTGTCACAAGAGTAGACATCCTTCAATTCGATTATTAAAAATATTATCAGCAATGTTACGCCCTACAAGTCTCTTCTCCCTGCCCTTATCCCACACAAGGTGGAATCGGCACAACATGTAATTCATAAATCCATGTTGTTAAAATTTTGGCTTATTGTTTTATGACCGGCCGCCTGCCTGACGTCAACCCTCGTTAGGAATACTCGTTGCGCCGTCGCGCGGGTGACCCAATGTGCTTGCTGATATTATGCACTGAGATCCAAAATGATATGCTTGTCAATCTTATTGCCGAGCAGACTATCTTCTTCTTGGTGGAGTATACTTGAAGTTCCTCGACCCACTCGCCACACGCCCTACAAGTATTCCTGATAATTCAACTTAGCTTTTTAGGGTCAGATTCATGTCAATAGTGCAAGGAACTCATAATTTTTTCGCCAGTCTAACTCCTAGCCGCTGACCTATTTGTGCGAACAACAATTTAAACCATAACTATTTCTATTGCCTGTTGTCTGACATGCGCTGTGCTCGGCTGGCCAGCGATACTTTCGAAGTAGGTAATCGCAATATAGAATATGCTCTTTTATGAACATCAAATAATAAAATAAAATCTGTAAAGTAATAAGCAATGACAACGGCAAGGAAAACTTTTTACAAATAAATATCCCACCAAAAACATTTTCATGTAAAATATTGCCAAAACGTGACCATGCGGCTCGCACTGTCAAAAAGATATCAGATCTCATGTAGAGCCAAGCTTCTAACTCTACACGCCCTAACTCTATAAGCTCTACACCTTAGTCAAAATATGTGGCTTGGCCATTTCGTTACTACAAGAACTATTGTATAACAGAAAATTAATGAACAGTGAATAAATTTTTCATACACCCATGTGAATGTAGCGAAATGGGCAAGCCACATATTTTGACTAAGATGTAGAGCTTGTGAAGTTAGAGCTTGTAGAGTTATGGCGTGTAGAGTTAGAAGCTTGGCTCTACATGAGATCTGAATCTTTTTGACAGTGCGAGCCGCATGGTCTCGTCTTGGCAACATTTTACATGAAAATATTTTTGGTGGGATTTCACTTCTTTTTGTAAGTTGCTAATGACAATTTTTTTTCCAAGTTTTAGATTTTTTGTTGTTGTTTGTGTACTAATACTAGCTTGCATACAAAATTTCAGCTTTCAAGGACTTCAGGAAGTACCCTAAGAATTTTGATGATCATCAGTGAGTCAGTGACGAAATCGGGGTTTTTTAGATATCAATAAAATCTAAAGTATAAGAGCTATGCAATTGAAACTTAATATGTTTAATAAGTTCACTATTGTCATCATAGCCCGAGAATTTTGTTTACCTGGTATAATCCAAACCCACGTTATAAGGATTAAAAAAAACGACGAAGCGCTTCGAGAATAGGTACGTAGTGCCCTTGCGCTTCGCTTGGCTCGTATTGGCGGAGGCACTACCGTGCCCCCAGATTCCGATAGAGGTCATTCGTCTGAATTAGCTAAATCGTTATCCAAACAGGATTTTTGTAATCTGTTTAGTCTATCGAATGATAACTTGAGTATCCGTGTTTCGGGTAAAACCAAACTAATAGCTATTTGTCAGAAGAATAAGATTATTTTGTGTTAATAGGATACGTTTGAATGACGTAGAACGCAACATTCCGCAACGTTGCGTGGAGCACTCTGTGACGCCCGTGTCATGCATCAACCTGAACAGCTCTGATGCGCTGGTGGCGCACCCTGATGATTGCCAACTGTTCTACTACTGCGAGCCGGGCCGCACTGAGCCCACTTGTCGTCAGTGTCCCGCCAGCCTGCACTTCAACCCCACGCTGCACGTGTGTGACTGGCCGCAGAACGCGGGCTGCACCGCTCAGGCCCCCACCACTAGGCGTTGCGTGGAGCGCTCTGTGACGCCCGTGTCATGCACCAACCTGAACAGCTCTGATGCGCTATTAGCACACCCTGACGACTGCCAATTGTTCTACTACTGCGAGCCGGGCCGCACTGAGCCCACTTGTCGCCATTGTCCCGCCAGCCTGCACTTCAACCCCACGCTGCACGTGTGCGACTGGCCGCAGGACGCGGGCTGCACCGCGCAGGCCCCCACCACTACAACACCCGTGTCGACAACTGCATTGTCACCGAACAATACCACAGAACCCAGATTTAATAGCACCACATCCTCTATTAATAATGTAACTGCTCCAACTCTACCACCAAATATGACCTGGTCTTGGATCAACGCAACTATTTTAATCAACAATACTGATGCATCGCTTATACCCGTCTAGCAAAATAATGTCATATAAATGGTTGAACAACCTTTTTGATTTTTGACCATTTTCCAGAGGATAAATGTTATTGCAATAATTTTTTATTTTTTTTCTTAATTCAATTATTTATAATGTTTGTTACTTCTCAATATTCTTATATTTACTTACATAATTACCCTGAGCCACTAAGCCTGTTGTATGTAGATCCACGTAAGTATATTTTTGACAAAAGTCAAGCCGTAACCAAGTTCACGGCCGGCGCCGGCGCATCAACAATTAATGCGTAATAAAGAGCTAACTTATAAGTCTGATAAAGGAGCTCATTTTTATTTTAAGCAACAACTTTCGCTACCTAGTTTAAATTCTGATAAAAGAACATGAGCGGAACCACTTTGAGTTATACATGACTGGGTCCGACCTTTTCCAGATTAAATGTAGGTATCGTTGCTATCTTTAACAATTGATTTTACTTCTAAAACCACTACGTTGTTTCATTTTTTTCCACTTTCCGAGATCTATATCCATATAATTATGAATATAATGAAAACGGCGTTTCCATTGACATCCGCCTTATAAATTCCTTTTGTTAAACGCCGTTCACTCATTCTCTCAACATGACCAAACCACCTAAGCATACTTCTTTCAATTTTTGTCACTACATCATCTTTTAAACCGCAACTTTGTCTAATCTCTTCATTTCTCAATCTATCATTCAAAGTTACACCGCACATACTTCGCAAGGAACGCATTTCCACGGCATTTATTTTACTTTCATGCCTCTTCTGCCACGACCAACATTCACTTCCATACATAAGCGTAGGTACCAGCACACCATTATGGATAGCCAGCCGTGCCTTTTTGGATATCGACTGGCTAGCCACAACCGCATGCATAGCACCATTTACTTTATTTCCCGCATTTGATCTCCTTTCCACATCTTCGTCAATCCTACCATCTCTTGTAAAGGTCAGGTGCGTATTACTCTCAACCGGCGTGCGTGTATGACAAGATGTATGAATGTGGATGAAGCGAAAGGGGTATGTAAGGGTCGTAGCATGTGGCGTTCTATAGTTTCTGCCTACCCCCATGGGAAAAAGGCGTGAGTTTATGTATGTATAATGAAAAATGGCGACTGAGTTACACAGGTTGGAATTTTTTAACCGCACCGGGAGGTAAAGTGCTCTAAATACTGGAGATAGCCAATTTTAGTTAAAGGAAACACTCTTTTATTTTTAAAAAGAAGCAAAACTGCTTTCAAACTTTTTGAAAATACGCTTGCCACTCCCGGGTATCGAAAAACTGTACTTTTATGGCATCAATCGATAGAGTCAATCATAACGATCAAATCTCTCTAACAATCATGGTAAATTAAATGAAAGGAAATTCAATGGGACAAGATAAAGCACTTTTACTCAAGGGTCCATCGGATTACTTATCTTAGTAAGTAATTAACAATTATCTTTGACGTAATTTATTTATTAAAATGACGAAGAACTATTTAGATAAGAAAATCGAGGTTCACAATACCATTTTGAGTATTCACTGCAACTTGTCATTAAAATTTACTCGAAATGAATTCCTTAAAAGAATAATTTTTTGTATCCAACAAAATAGAGCTCATTTCGAGCAAATAATTAGTTTAGTCGTTTTTTTTTGTTCTATTAAAATAAATTTAGATTTATGGTTTTCCTTTCATTTAATTTACCATGTTTGTTAGAGAAATTTGATCCTTATGATCAGATATCGGATAATCGGATGCATATTTACCTAAAGTTCAAGTGTTGGCTAATATGGAATGCACTTTTGTATCGAAAAAATCCCGCGATTCCGGGATCATCTTTAAGTGTTCTGTAGAATAGAATCATATTTACTTAGAATTGGATGCATATTTGTTTATTTACATACCTACCTAAAGTAGGAGCTTTTTTAAACTAACACATATATTTTTGTCGGGGGTTATAAATTAACGTCTATGCATTCCATTAGATGCAATCCGATGATACTGGGTTTTTTTTCTAATAAATTATTTTCAGAGACCGGTTCCATACTTTTGTAGCGAAAAATTAACTTTAGGTAAATATGCATCCGATTATCCGATCTCTGCTTATGATTGATCCTATCGCTTGATGCCATAAAAGTACAGGTTTTTATTTTGTCGGATGTTTACCGGTTCGATACACGGGAGTGGCAAGCGTATTCTCAAAAATCTACGAAAGCAGTTTTGTAGCTTTTTATAAATAAAGGAATGTTTCCTTTGAGTAAAATTGGCTATCTCCAGTATTTAGAGTACCTACTATCCCTCCAGGTGCGGTTAAAAAACTCTACCCTGTAGCCCTGTATACCTACAGGCCCTGTATACAGTAAAGGATCTATCCTTTAAGATGTTGTAGTTGCCATCACTCCTGACTGATTTGACTATGAAACACCGTACCCATTTTTTTTACTACACAAAAATCGCAAACACAAATAAATTAGAGGCTAAACACCCAAAAAATATGGGCCAATAGACAAAAAATCGGCAATTTTAAATAAAAATCTTCAACTTCCAATATCTTGAAACCGGTTAAATTTGGGGTACGGTGTTTCCTCCCCGGTGGGTTCCTGCATTGTCGTTGCGGGGGGGCTTAGTAGCTGTGGTTTGAGCCCCACGGTGAAGCGAAGAGGAACCCGAGGAGGGGCCGCTCGTCGGGGCTTGGGCCTGGTAGCCCTCGATGTAGCGGCCAAGTAAGTTGCGGTGTCGCTTGGGCGACATCGTTGGCCGTGGTGGGCCGCGATGTCGTTTGGAACGCATCGCGGCTGAGTGCTGGAGGCCGCGGCGGGAGAGGAGTCCCGGTAATACGGTACGCCTTTCTCCCTACCTTCCACGGCCTTGACGGGGCCGCCACCGTCAGATGGCGGACGCGGTGGGGCCGCAGGGGGAGAGGAGTGGCGGTGTGTACCTGGCCGCCCTTTCTATCCTCTACGGCCGAAAAGTGGTAGGCGGCGGGGCCACTAATCTGATCCGTCGCAGGGGGACCAGGGGTGCCCAGACACGGGGTAGTCTGGCGCCCATGTGCTTGTTTGGTCCCCGGGGTGGTCACGGCTTACCGTGTGTTCTGTTGCGCCGGTGATGTGGGTTAATCCCCGCGCCTCTCAGGAAGTCGTGGGGTGGGGCCCTACAGTGGAGAGGTCCACCAGCAATTGGTGGACCAAGACCTGCCGGGGTTGCGGTGCATGCAATAGCGAATCCCGCGACCCCGGCCTTAGGTCAGAAGGACGGACACCGTTGGTTTTTAGCCGGTAAGAGTCCGGTAGACCCCCTTGCCATCCCCGGGCGAGAGACATCCATGAGGATATTCAAAAACAAAAAAAAAGGGGTACGGTGTTTCATAGTCAAATCAGTCAGGAATGATGGCAACTACAACCTCTTAAAGGATCTAGGTCGACTTAACCTGTAGTCCTGTATAACTAAAGCATCGGATTGAATACTACTCTACAGCTGTTTGGTTGCTACAAAACTGTTTTAAAATCTTATGTCTCTTAGTTGTATACATACAGTATATTAACTAAAGGCGTTCCCGTTAACCCGCAATTTTATTAGACTTATTTTTCTATGCGGATATTTTTATTTTAACCTAATGAATCATATAGATTAAAGAACCCTCTGTTGTTTAACATACTGTATATCTAATATTATTAAACTTCTTTGCTAGTTGGGTAAACAACACTACTATTACACCTCCATCTAATATCACTAGTAATGGAATGGATGGTCCATCTAATGTGACCTGGCCTTGAAGCAACGCAACTATTTTATCAAACACTACTGGTAGACCACCAATTAACAGCACTACTATTGAACTTCCATCTGGATCCACCACCAGTAATGGAACTTGGTTATCAAATGAGACCACAACTAACTAGACTACAAATAGCATTGCACGGTCATCATTAAATAACACTGGTAATGTGTCATCAAACAGCACTAATGCATCAGAATCTAACAGCAATGGTTGAAGATGGTCAAATGACACCAGTACTACTCGTTAGACTTCCAACGAGACCCGGTTTTAGGATCTATCTCCCCAAACAGCACTAACGCAACAAATTCAAACAACACTGATTGGAGATCATTAAATAAGTACAGTACAAATACCACTTGGCCTTGGGGTCCCTCAAGCACTTATAAACCGGTAACAAACAGTAGAACCAGCACACCGTCATCTTTAATAACATCCAGAGCAGTGACAGTGGTCTATATCGACGACCTACAAGGGGTCCATGTGGGTGAAAATAATAATTGGGGGTCCTTGAGATGGAAACGGGGGTTCACGATAGTGGATCTCATTTAAGCAGGTCGTGACTTTAATGTTGAATTTCCATTAATGGAATAACCCACATAGACAGATGATTTGTTTGTTAGTTTTTACATGAAAACGTATCAAACAGACTGACGACGATAGTGCTATTGTAGGTTTACTAAATGTATAAAACTTAACGTGTGTTTTTTTGTCAATGAATTAGCAAAGTGCAATATTAGCTAAGCGGGGGGGGGGGGGGGGGTCTACCCAAAACTGAAAATATGGCAAGTGGTCTATGAGGCAAAAAAGTTTGGGGACCTCTGACCTAGAGCATCTTACACATTGACACCGACCACAGTCGTACCGAATGTCAGAACCACAAAGCAAACGATTATCAGGTGAAGACGGCTTAACTAACGTAACAATAACAACGACATCAATTATTGCTTATAAATAACGCAATTTAAAGGAGTTTTATCCGTGAACGTCCTCTGCTGAAAAAGGTCTCTTTATAGATTGCTACTACGGCTCACTGTAGGCTCATGATCAGTAATGGTGGGTTAAGGACGATAATTTGTTAGGATCGGGTTAGAAATTGAACTATGGCAAGATTTCTGAATTAAATAATATTTATTGTAACGAAAATAACTGAAACAAACCGAGTGACAAGAGACAATAGATACGTGCTCTATAAGGATATCTTATAAGAACATTATAGACACAGAACTTAGCATTCAACCTATGAACCTATAAAATTTATTTCTCAACAAATTACCTAACAATTAAACTTTTTAACAAAAATAAAACCGACTTCAAATTGTCTATCTCCGAAGTTCTTTTTCAGATCTTCACCAAATTTAAATGGGAACACTTCGAAAGAATAATCTTTCAAAGAAAAAAATAATCATTAAAATCGGTTCACAATTAGCGAAGATATCGCGGAACAAACATACCAAAAAAAAATGCAGTCGAATTGAGAACCTCCTCCTTTTTTTGGAAGTCGGTTAAAAACTGTACAAAAGAACACGGAATAACTGCGTGTGTATTTAAGAACTATGTGTCTATTACAATACTGGAAATAGATGTGAGTCAGTTACTAAATGTGTCCATTAATTCACTGCCACTGTAGAAACTTTTTTGTGTACTACGTAGACGAAAGCCATATAGGGATTCAAATGTTGCCCGCTAAATAGAAAAAGCTTAGCTGATTTATAACCCCCTTACACCTGCGGGTGTACACTGTACAACCTTATACTTCTACATGCCCCTTCACGGAACGCAGGTATGATGCGATGTGGTCACTTTTCCTCTAGATGGTACCATGCCAAAGATAACGAGCATCGAACGACTTGTTGATATCACCGATAACATTATATTGTTATCATTCTTATCACATGCGATCCCAAACACTAAGCACGATCAAAAAACCGCAAAGCTGAAGTATGACTGGGCTAGTCACGTTTGCCGAATGCCCGATGAACTGTGTGGAAAAAATAACCACTGAATGGAGCCCTGACACTGCTAAACGGAACTGCGCGGCGCCGCGGCGTCGTCGTGATAAATCACTAAGAAGATGGCGGGACGATCTGGTCGAATTTTATAATAAGTGATACACTTTAGCTGAAGATTGAAAGGTCTGGAAATTAGGAGGGGCGACGTTTGTCCATCCAGCAGTGAATGATAAAGGCTTACTAGTAGGGACCAGTCTCTCTGCCGGTAAGGGGGTATCAACTATAGGATTATTCTGGAAGAAACGTTGAAATGTAGCAGATGGCGTATTCGCATCGCGATCGCCACAGTAAATGAAAGAGATATGTATATCCAGTTCAGTTTAAAATCAGCGTCAAGCACCATAACTTTGTAAACTAACTCCACTCGGCCAGCTAGGCGAGCGACGACGAGCAATAGCGAGGCTAGACAAATGGGCTGTCTATACGTTGATGGCGTTCGCTGGACGAGCTATTGTCAACATGTATTGCCGGCTTAAGGATAGTTATGATCTTAAACTTAAAGAAAATCATAGTAGGCTGCTGAGGCAATTTGCACTTAAAAGGAAAACCTGGTGTTGTGACTTGTGACGCAACTTGGGACAGGCTTATGTCCACGGCCCAACAGTGGACTGGCTCATTGATAAAAAATATTGACGGCTTATTATTCCGTGCAAATTGTAGAAGTCGATAGACTGGTAGAAGTCGATAAATAATGTCGAGGATACTTTAATAACGTATAACTAGCACTGTTAGATACCTAGTAACGTAACTGACTAAACTTTTATTTCGCCTGATTCTATAATGAGAAGTTAGTTTCTGTGACAGAATTACTGACATTTATTTATTTTCTCTATAAGTAATATACTTTCTTGTAAAAGAAGTGCTTGTGTGCAGTAGCAGTGAATGATACAGGAACTGCAATACGCTCAGCGTACCTAGACGCTGATGGTGATCGTCCTACGAGTACAAAACATCCGCCTATAGCAAATCTCTTGTTTCATCACGGAGGCAAGTAACCTCGAGTATCACAATTATTATTACAGTACAATTATCACAGTACCTATATTGTAATCTTTCAATCCGAAACACTCATTTAGCTACATTATCGTGCTGATACCACCTGGCGGATCAGGCCATAATATTATCGTGTTACTATTACAAAAAATAGATTTTAGGTTTTCCTAAGATAGTGACTCATTATTGTAATTATTTGCGATCGGGCGAGAGTCTGATTAATTACGAACTTCAATAAACGATAATGGTGTTTAGAAACTCTGCTACTTACTTTTTGATGATTACATTTTACCGACAAGATACCGAGCGCCGGCAATGAGTTCGTTTCCCGCGTAAGTTAGGTAAAGAACTTAGAGAATGCAGATTAGTTTTCGTTTCCAAATAAATCTAGGAAAAGGATAGGACAAAAAATGAGGTTGTTTAAAAGTTGCCCAGGTTGGTTAAAGACATGAACAAAATCGGAGGAGAACTGGAACAAAACACGAAACAGAGGTGGTTGGTGGTAAAGAAACGAGGCTTCACTCACCAGTGGGTTAAAACAAATAGGTACAAGCAGGGAATGATGATGAACGAATATTATAAAGAGCTAAGGGTTAGCCGAGTGGCACAAATAAAAATAAAACTTGAATGGAACAAGATATGCCTGGCGTTTCTTTGCAGATTGATTGATTGTACACATTAGTAGGCACGTGATGTGTAGCTACGGATAGGGTATATTAATTATGGCATTTATTGCTATTACAAATGAATTATTTATATGTAATTTCGGCCGAATAGGAATGTTCGGTAAACCTGCCGAATATACTGAATACCGAACATAAAACGAATATTCGGCCCATCCCTAGTAGACTGTGTCAATTTTAATTAAATTAATTTAGTGTGAAGCTGAGAGCCGTATATTATGTCATCGTTAGTAAGTTACCATGTAGGATTGTAGGTACTTACATTTACGTTAGTTACGTTATTCAATAACGAGACGCTGCCAGTCGTTCATTGACGTATTGAGGATTTGCGATAGGCCATGTTGTCGATCTGTTTCGGGAAGTACCTGTGTCGTATAGGCCGGGAGCAGACGCCCGGTTGTCACCACTGCGTCTGCCCCGAGGACACGGCGCTGCACACTTTGCAGGCGTGTCCAGCATGGGAGTCGCAGCGCTGCGAACTAGTCGCGGCGATCGGCGGTGATCTCTCGCTTCCGGCCGTGGTTCTGTCCATGGTCGGGAGCGAGACTGCGTGGGAAGCCATCGCCTCCTTTTGTGAGGACCCCCTCACACGCTGACGATATCTCAGCGCGAGGGCTCTCGCCTCCAGATCCCAGGGCACGGATCCGGCTAAGAGGCTCACAGCCTCGAAGGAGATCGTACGGTATCCCCTTATCACCCTGACGGCCATCGCCCGTTGCGGTCTCCACAGGTTAGCGACGTTGCGGGCCGTCAGGGTGTCCGCCCAAATGGGCGACCCGTAAAGGGCCATGGACCGTACGACCCCCGTGTACAGCCTTCGACAGGAGGTGTTAGGCCCCTCTAGATTGGGGACAGAGCAGCCGCGGCGCCCATCAGTTTCGGCATAAGCTGCCGAAAGTGGGGCCCAAAGTTCCACCGGCTATCGAGGACGAGTCCTAAATACTTCATCGTCGACTCGATACCGATGTGAACCCCTCCTACCACGATGTGGGATCCCGAGGGTAGTCCTCTCCAGGGCCCGTGAAAATACAGGGCCTCGGACTTCTCCAGGGCCACCTCGAGACCAAGCCACCGGATCCTCGCGACGACTTGCGCAACCCCAGCTGTGGCCAGTATGGCCGCCTCCCGGTGCGTCTTCCCCCGTGCCGTCACCAGCGTGTCATTGGCGTAGCACGTCACGCCGACGCCATGGAGGAACTCACCGCGGAGCACCCAGTCGTAGCCGATGTTCCACAGGAGCGGCCCCAGGACCGAACCCTGTGGAACACCGCACGACGTCTCTCGCCAATTCCACCCTTCCCGACCCGGGTAGATTATGGCCCTCTGTGTGAGAAAGGCCCCGACAATGCGGCGGAGGTAAGTCTGCATTCGATGATATTCGAGTGCCGCCATGATGCAACTCCAGGGCATTAACAAGATTAATGTGTGATGGAGTTAGTCGAATTATGTCATTTCATTAATTGTAAACTCGCGGATAGATAGATGTGTACAGCGAATTGTTGTGAGATGCAACATATCCTACAAACATAATATCGTCGCTGCGCTTGCAAAATCTGTTATGTGAAAAAACCCAACTTTACAGGAGAAGCAAAAAACAGTTTTTTTCCCAAACTGATGATAACAACATTTAAAAACTTAGTATGCAGAAAATTAGACTTTATGTCGAGACATCATAAAATATTATTTTTTTGCTTTTTTCTACGGGTGCTAGGATTTTTTTAAAGTGAATTTGGTCACATAGCGTTTTTTTTTTGGGTCGTAAATACCGCGATCATTTTCATTGTTGGTCTTCCACTTAGCACACTTAGCGGATTTTCCACACTATTTTAAAATAATAAACCCGCTGTGTCATATTGAAGCGCAATTCTAAGAGGCGCGCATTGAAATAAAAATACGTTAAGTGTTTCTTTGCACACATAGAGGATTTTTGAAGCCGTTTTTGGCCTAAATTACATAGCTGATTTTGCTATCCCCTTAACCAAATAAATTATTAGAAAATAGATTTCACAGGCCTACGTGACTTGAGAAGTACTATAAAATAGCACCAAAAAACGAGATTAAAAAAAACACATCGCGGATTTTTTAGGCGCAGCGACGATATACGGTTTACGGTTTAAGACATTTATTTTCTCAAAAGATTTACAAAATCACTTACAGAGAAAATACAATATTTATAACTTAAAAACTAAATTAAGCCGATTGGCGCAGTGGGCGGTACCATGACAAATCAGATTACAATTTTAACAATAAAACAGTGATGGTGTTAGTAATAGGGTAGTTGCAGAAAAAGTATTCACACAAAGTGTACGACGTCGTATGCGCACCGCCATTGCGGGTAAAAGTAAGTGAGGTGAGGGATACAATATAATGTTTATTAAGGCCCATGACACAGTAACAATTTAATTGCGATTAAAGTAATTAGTATTATTGTGTTCGTTCATTTATCCTTTTTTACTTTTTTATCTTATTACTACGATACATAAGTAACTATATCGAATTTATTTAGTATATTGTGAAATAATATGTTAAAGTTATTGTTGTAAGATTTAAGTTAGTTGTAAGATTATTGTTGTAAATACATAAATATATTTAAATGTAATTTTACACAGAATAGAATATAATGTATATATTATTATATTATGTATGTATGTGTGTGTCAGGTATTTTTATATGTTACGTTCAATGTATATGTACAATACATAATTATGTGTTTGATTAATTTTTATAAGAGATATAATTGTTTAAATTGTATGTGTGTTATAATCTTGGTAAGTTATTAGCTGTTAGACAGAATATTAAGTTCTTATTAATGAAAAATCCTTTAAAATGTGGCTTTTTAGTAATTTTTTGAATGTGAACAGAGATTTTGCTTCTTTTATATTTTTAGGTAATTTGTTGTAATGTTGGGCCCCCTCATATAGAATACTCTTTTTTCCGTAGTTCGTTCTAGGAATTCCTAAACGCAGGTTATTAGCCTGCCTTGTCATACGTTTATGGTGATCTATCTTTTTAGTGAATGTAATTTGTGAGTGGATGTCTTTAGTAAGAATTTTTCTAATAAAAATGCATGTGTTATATTTATGTGTTTGGGCCAGATTGAGTAGTTTTGTTTCTTTATAAATTTGGATAGTAGGTGTTAGATATTCATATTGGAATAATGTTTTAATAATTCTATTTTGTGTCACTTGCAGTTTTTGCAAGTTTGATTTAGTTGCTGAGCCCCATACTTCAATTAGGTAATCTATATGAGATTTGACCAGGGAGTTATATATGATGTATCGAACATGTCTCGGGAGACATCGCACTATGCCTCTTAGTGCGCCTGCTAGAGAATAAATTTTACTGCGGATTTTTTCGATATGCGGTTTCCAGGTAAGCTGGCTGTCAAGAACAAGGCCTAAATATTTTTCATTGTTAACTTTGGTTATTTTTTCACCGTTAATAGTAAGAGGAGTATAATGTTCAAATTTTTTGTTCTTAGCAGAGAAAATAATGTATTTGGTTTTCGATGCATTAATAGTAAGTAAATTTGATTGTAGCCAGGTATGTAAAAGATGTAGATCATGTTGAGCTTCGTTTATTACTGTTTCTAATGAGTGACCAGAATAAAACAGGCTAGTATCGTCGGCATATAAAGTGATATCTCCCTTTAGTCCGATTTCATTTATGTTGTTAATATAAATAAGGAATAATAGGGGTCCCAAAATTGAGCCCTGAGGAATGCCACAGGTAACCGGTTGAGGGCCACTTTGCTGGTTATTAATTTTGATAACTTGATATCTGTTTGTAAGGTATGATTTCAGAATCTCATATGCGTTTCCGGTTACACCTATGTCCTTAAGTTTAGACAATAGTATGTTATGGCTAACGGTGTCGAATGCCTTTTTTAAATCAATGAAAATACCTAAAGTAACTTTTTTCTGATCAATGTTAAGTCTAATATTGGTTACTAAATCGACAGTCGCGGACACAGTGTTTGATTTGGGCCGGAAACCGTATTGCTTTTTGTATAGATAATCAATAGAATTTAGGAATTCATACAGTTGTTTATGTAATATTTTTTCAAAAACTTTGGACATCACTGGTAGAACCGATATAGGTCGATAGTTACTAGGGTCAAGTTTGCTACCTGACTTATAGATAGGGCTAACCTTCGCAATTTTAAGACAATTAGGGAAATAGCCTTCATTCAAGCATTTATTGACGCAGTTTGCTAAGCTTTCCGCTATATAGTCTTGAACACATTTT
The DNA here is from genome assembly GCA_910594945.2 of Amphipyra berbera. Taxonomy (NCBI): domain Eukaryota; kingdom Metazoa; phylum Arthropoda; class Insecta; order Lepidoptera; family Noctuidae; genus Amphipyra; species Amphipyra berbera. The sequence goes on along the minus strand of OU343128.1, from coordinate 11,915,141 downwards.
ATAGACTTCGTACTGATGCAATCCAGACCGGAGCTAGTATTGGAATTTAAGTTTTTTATTATTTTTAATACCTCCTCTACAGTGATTGGTTTTAATTTTGATAGTTTGTTATTATTATTATGTTTATTGTATGTTAATGTCTGTGTTAGGTTATTGTGGTATTTTTGTGGTATTTTATTAGCAAGTTCAGTACCTATTGTTACAAAAAAAATGTTAAAGTATTCGCAAATTTCTTGAGTATCCGAGATTTGACCATTGGGGGTATTGATTTTTAGATACCCAAGGTCGGCAAGTTCCGGTTTATTATTTGATAGTCTATTGATTAGTTGCCACATTTTTAAAGGATTTTTTTGACAAGTTGCAAAGGCCTTATGATAATATTGATTTTTAGCTAATTGGATATTTAAAGAGGTTTGATTTCTTTGTTTTAAAAAATCCTTTTTCAGGTGTTCATCGCCAGGTGCTTGTTTTAGGTTGTACCACAGTTGGTTCCTTTTATTTATTAGTGTTATGAGGTCCTTATTGATCCACTCTTTACAAAGGGGATTTAACATTTTTGTTTTCCTTATTTTGTTTTTTGTAATTGTTTGTAACAGCTGAGATTCCAGTTCTTCATATTCATTAAATAGATTTGTGTGAAAAATTTCTTTGATATCGTTCTGTAAGTTAATATAGTTTATTGATTCATATTGAACTCTATTTATACGTTCGGTTTCAAATCTGTTTATCTCAAGATAGATTTGCTTGTGGTCAGCCATGGAGGACTCAATGATGAACATTTGGAATGTGTTATCGTGTAAGTTTGTACACACATGATCTATGATTGTTTTAGACGATGTGGTTTCACGAGTGCAATGTTCTGCGGTGATCTTATTCAATATTTTTATATTATTCTCGCGCAGGATTTCCTTGTATTCTTTTATGGGTTTCTCATTAGTAAGTAAATTTAGATTTAGGTCACCGAAGACAATGACACGTTTTCTTCTTGTAAGATGTTGGTTATAGTTTTCAAGAAACTTGTCAGTGTTTGATGCTGGTTGTTTATATAAGGCCCCTATATCCAGAGAGAGTGTATCAAGGTGTACCCAAAGAAAATGGTTTCCATCTTCGCATTGTTCTTCCAAAAATTCATGTTTTAAACTTTTATGAATGAACAGAGACACTCCACCACCCCTAGAATTTTTCCTGTAGCTGTAGTGGTGAGTATAATTCGGAAGTTTTAATCTTTTTGCTTCGTCATCACTTTTTATCCAAGTCTCCGTAATAATTACAACATGAATCTTTGTTTCAAAGGATTCAATTATACATCGTATTTCGTCCAATTTGCCTGGTTTCACTAAACTTCGGACATTGGCATAAAAAAATTTTAGAGCTTTGTGTGTAATTGTTATATCGGCATAGTTATCATGAATTGTATGAGTTATAAATCTGTTACCTTTTGTTTTACTTATTGTATTTTCTCTTGTGTGTCGTTTTTTGCCTGGTGTTTTATTATTTTAGGAGTTCCTTTTATATATTTTATTATTAGGTCACTTTCTCCTTTTTCTTTGCGCTGACGTAACTCTTCTCGAAGAATTGCCATATCCTGTTTTTGATTAGGTGTCTGGTCAGAGTAGATTTTAATATTATTATCCTTGCAGTTAGATTTATTTTTTAGTATTGTTTTAGCTATTTCTGGTGTTGAAAAGCAGACTTTAAGAGGGCGTGTTTTCTTCCCATCATATTTCCCTAAGCGCATTATTTTTTCCGGTACAAGACAGAGTGGATAAATGTCTGATAAAATTTTCTTCACTTCACATCTATCAGTTTCTCTCTTCTTCTCCATATTTTCCGAATGTGGTTCAAAAATGCCAGTTATTATAATATTCTTAGTGCGTTCCATACGGTCTTGGAGTTCGGTCATTATATCGCCATAAATGGGTGTTGATGTAGGATGTTCTGATGATGATGAGGTACGTTGAGTATTTTGGAGAGCCTGTACATCATTTTCAATAGATTTTATTTGTTCTTGGTTATCATTGACCGTACTTGTGAGGTTTTGTAATTCCGACTTAAAGTTCTGATGTTCCATAATCAATTGGTCTGTTTTGGTCTTCATTTCAATAAGTTGGTGATTTATAGATGATATGTCTTTCTTTATGGTATTGATATTTTCAGTCTGAGAATTACCCAACTCCTTCAGTACTCCCATAATTTCCCTTTTAAATTCGTTAAATTGGAACGAGAAATCATCCTCCGGCGCTTTTCTTTTGCGTTGTGACACATTTTTATAATCACATTCAGTAGTTCCGAAAGTTGATAGGTCGGGTTGGGAACTACTATTGCCACCAGTAATACTAATTTTGTCACTGGGTTTAGTAGGTGAACGTTGTACATTCATGTTGTTGTAAGTGTTAACCGCTCCGCTTATCGCTTCGCTCGGCTAATATGTGCGTGATCCTTACAATGCGTATGCAGTATGACGCGAGTCTACCTGTTTCTTTCTAACGCTTGCTATGGATTTGTATGACACTCACCGCGTTATTTGAATAAACACTATATGTCGAGCACAATTAAGTTTGGAATTGTATAACACTACTATTTAAATTAATTATATTTGTCGCAACTAAAAGGTAAACGCGTCCGCTCACTACGCTCGAAGTATAAGTTGTATATAATGAAGGTAGAAGAAATTGATGAAGATAGCTTGAGTTCAGGCTTCCTCATTTTCCTCTCAATTTCGTTAACAGTCACCTAGAGATAGAGATTTCTAAAAAAGACTCCTCTCTCCTGGTCTCATCGCAACGTCGAACGGATTTTTTCAAGATTTTACATACCCGGAAACAAAACCGGAACGCCACTATATCTAACAACATCAGGATATCATTTAATCAAAGCTTATCAAATCAAATTTTAGCAAATCTTAGGTACGTAATTTATTGTGCAATATGTTATCACAAATGATTGTGCTCATTGTCACGGAACTATAATTAGGGAAATTTTAAACAAATATGACGCCACGCTCTGTGATCAAAATAAATCTGACATAACAGTAAACATCATCGCTAATCAGCCAGCCTCGAAAATAACAATCAATCTGCACTAAAGTAATTGCACCGAAAATATATTAAAACAATAATTAAGGAGGCAAATTAACAAGATACGTATCGCGGACGTGTTGTGGCAGTCGCACTAGTAGTCACACAACACAAGCCTTATCACGTATTATCAGTATTGTATGATGGTAGCCAATAACTACCGGATTACTAAAATCAGTGCCTGAACAAGGCAAAATAATAATATCAGATTGTAGGTACCTACACACGGCGCCTTAGTGAGCTTCTATCGGACGGCCAGAAGCACGAAAAAGCGCCATCGGTTCATGGTTGATATACCAAAAACCCGAACGAAGCGTTTTGATTCCACTTTCATTGTGAAAACCGCAAAACAGTGGAATGCGCTGCCCGAGTGGGTGTTACCCGACAGTTACAATCTGGATGTCTTCAAGTCACGAGTGAATCGGTTTCTTCTGGGCAAGCATGCTCCATCGTAGACCGCATCATCGCTTAACATCAGGCGAGATGGCGGCCAAACGCAGGCCTAGTAACAAATAAAAAAAAAGCTATACATTAACGTGAACACTGAGGAGATACCAACAATAGATAATAAACTATGCTAACATTTGTAAATGTTGAATGTTGAATGCCTTCATACACCCGACGACATAGCAAGCTATGATGAAAGTTTCGGAAGTTATTGGATACAATCATACAAGACACACGGAAATTACATACAATGAGCTTATACTGGAAATTATAGCTTGATAATGTCGTCATGTGTACGTAGCCATTCAACATTTACAAATGTTAGCATTCCTAATTTATTATCCATTGTTTGTATCTCTTAAGTATTCACGGATTACCTTCCGCGAGGAAGAAATCCGATCCTTTGCTTACGGAAGGACACAGGCCTAACGCGCAGAACCAGAGCCCCGGATCAGGGCACCATCTGGGGACAGTCCACGGCTGCACTATTGAAGTAGTCATGGACTGTCCCGGTGAGTTAAGACTATTGTATAATAGGGCTATGGAGAGCGGTATTTTATGGAATACTCAGTTAAATTCTATTGCCAGAGTAAACGACGTGTCTTTGAACACAACGACAGAATCATGTTGACATTACTGTGAGTATGTCAGAGGAAGTTAGAAAGTAACGCCAGTGAATGAAGAGTTGAGGAGTAATAGGTTAGCGTGGTATGAGCACGTTATGCGGAGGGAAGAAAGTCATGTCGTTATAAGAGTATTAAATATGAATGTGGATGACTATATAAGTAGAGGTAGGCCAAAGAAAAGATGGATGGATTGTGTGAAGGATGATATGGGTAAGAAAGGAGTGAGTACTGAGATGACGGCTGATGGCGGAGAATGGAAGAGAAACACATGTTGTGCCGATTACACCTAGTGTGGGATAAGGGTAGGAAGATAATGATGATAGAATCTTGTTGATAGATGACTCGCAAACTTACTAAATCCAGTGCAATTACATGTCACTATGCCTGAAAGAGTTCATATTTTACGGCTTGTTAGAATGTTTACATCTCGAGCTCGCCATCTTTTACGGATGTGTTATTATTTGGATTTAATTTACTCATAATATAATAATAATAATGCATGATGCATTGGTAATAATGTCACTATCGGTGAATGAACACAGGTATAACGAATACCTTTATCATTTAACCAAGATTAAAATAATTTATTGATCCCATTATAAAATAAATAATTATCCATATAACTTTTGCATTGTATTAATTATTATACGTATAAATAATATTAACCACTTAATTCAAAAGACACATCAGAACAGAAGAACGAAAAACTGAACCATGACAAAACAAAACTCTTACAATGGACCCAGAAATGTGTACACGTAACACATCGCCAAATAAGGTCGACAAAGAGGCGTCGAACACATGGCTTAACAGAGGGGAACTCATAGCAGAGGGGAAGTCTTAACAGAGAGGAAATCTTCCCGGAGACTGAAGGCTTCATGATCGCGATACAGGAACAAGTAATTGAGAAAAAAACCATAGAAAGTTTATCATAAAGAATTAAGCCACTGACACCTGCAGAAAATGCAATAGTGCCTCGGAAACAATCCAACATATGACAAGTGCGTGCAAATCAATAGTCCACAAAGACTACAAACATAGACACGATCAAGTAGCTAACGTCATCCACCAGAAATTAGCTTACTACAAACTCATAGACTCCACTCATAGTACCATATCTTACAACTCCGAAATTGTGTTAGAAAACCTCTCAACAAAACTATATTTTGATCGGGCCATTCTTACCGACAGAACAATTAATTTTAATAGTTGTTATCGGTAGCTGGTAACACTGGACAATGTTGATAAAGGAGAGTAATCGTCAAATTGAATCAACGTACCCGAAGTTATAAAAATACTGGTCATTCGACGGAGCAAAGGATTCCATGTCGAACAGCCGAAGAACCTTTTATATCTAACTAGCTTGTCCTTATTTTCTGATCTTGTGTAAATTATGTATTATGTTGTGGTATATTGTGAACTGGTTACCGTAACTAGTCACTAACCCAATTAAAAGTAGTCTCAGTGGCGGAGGGTCTATGTTGGTTTAATTTACTTTATTTACCATGCTCCTAATCCTGACATACTGTTATTAGATATAACTGTAATGATGGAGTCACCCCTGCATGATTCTGTTGTATGTATTTTATATCAAAAGTGGGTTCGCCCCCGAAAACCCCTGCATACTAAATTTCACGAAAATCGTTGGAGCCGTTTCCGAGTTTCAGATTATATATATACAGGGTTACTGGTTACTCGACGTATTCCTTGCAGGACATTATAGTAGGGTTGAAATGCAACAAATTAAGCCACCAAATGTTCTACCGAACTTCAGTAGTTTTTGAGATATTAATTATTTTAGGTTTTTATAAAAAAAAAACAGATTCAACCATATTTGCAGATTTGTTTAGAATTTTTAATCTTTTAATTATTAACGTAGATCTGCTATGGCATCAGCTATGATAAAAACTTAAACAATGCATTCGCGCTGTACATTATTTTTAAATAGGCTTCAAATGGTTGAAAATGGGATATTTAAAAAAATATAAAAAACTCAAAAACTACTGAATTTCGGTAGAACATTTCGTGGCTTAATTTGTTGCATTTTAACCCTACTATGACGTCCTGCAAGGAATACGTCGAGTTACCAGTAACCCTGTATACAAGAATTGCTCGTTTAAAGGCATTAGATAACTGTTCACAAAATCATAATACAAAACTTTAACATGATAATGTATCATCTCAACATAACCCTCAAAAACCTCAATAGTCTCGCAACTGTACTGTAATTTTTGTCTACTGGGCCTGTTCAGAACGGACCCTCAGGAATAATAGGCTTTCGGAACTACGGTTGATTTTAGAAACCTACAAAGGAAATTAAATACTAAATGAATGTAAAATTAGAACACAACGCCATCTAGTGCTTACTTTAACGGCCACAGCCTAAACACGTAGATTCAATTAACATAACAATAGTATCACCCGCCTTGGATCTGGCCAACTCATTTGGCATCACCCGCCTGGGATTCTGCTTTATCATATCATGGCATCACCTGCCTTGGATCCAGCCATATCATGGCAACACCCACTTGGGTTCCAGCCCTATAACAGTTGCTTCGTCATGTTAGGCCGACTTTACACCCGTAAGCTTTCCTCACGCAAGTCCCCTACGCAATTAACTTACGAATTTGTAAGTCACTTACATAAATCTTACGGAAGCAACTTACAAGTGTATTGGCAGCCTTAGGATTTCAGCTTACCTACTCCAGGCAATGCCTTTGGCCAACCGCGGTTGGTACCCCGGGCGATGCCTCTGGTCAACCCTGGTTGCATATCACCACATACTCTAACACGAATGCAACATCTTTACACAACTAAACACAGATACCCTCATTCATTTTACACGAATAAATACAGATACTCTCATATTCATTTTACACGAATAAATCATCATCATCGTTTATTCATTATTTACACATATTAGTTACATTTTTAAATATTTCTATAAAAAATATAAAAAAATATACAAAATAGTAGCCCACCGGCATCGGGAACAGCGTCCAAGCTACCGGTGGTCAGGGCCTCAGAGAGAGGAACTTCCTGACAATACGTGCCGTGTCCAGAAGTACCGGTTTTTGTATCAGGCCCTTGACCCAGCTGTCCAACGAGAGCCTCGTTAGATGTTGGTCGAGGCTTTTGGCTATCAAGCCATTGACCATAACGACTATCGGCACAATGACTGCTGAGTCAACCTCCCACATGTCGACAACCTCGTGTGCCAAGTCTTGATACTTAATTTCTTTATCTTTCTCGGCTTTCATAAGGTTCTCGTCATGTGGGACAGTGATATCAACAATGATTGTGAGACGCTGTGATCGATCTATCACCTCTATGTCAGGCTTATTGGCATAAATAGTCCTGTCGGTGATGATAGATCGATCCCAGTACAACGTGATATGACCATTCTCGAGAACTGGGTCGGGCACATACTTGTAGTATGGTACTTCTGCGTCCACAAGGTTGTATTTCAGAGCAAGTTGCTGGTGGATAATCCTAGCCACTAGGTTGAGTCTGTGTAAATACTCGCCGTTAGCAAGACGAGAACAACCAGAAATAATATGTCGAATGGATTCACCGGGACAGTGACATGCCCGACAGAATCATTATTATTATTATCATCATCATTTTACACAAATAAATACAGAGCCCATCTGATATTTATCCGTTTAAATCAAACCCTCTTCACACATAAGTAGGTAGGTGTATAATAAAATGGTTGCGACTCACCGGATTTATCACCTTTTCTCGTTCTCACCATTGTAATCTCAATCTTATAATCAAGTTTTTGTCAGTCAGTTTAGAGGGGAGTACTAAGCAAAATATTTATATGTGAACTTAGACAATCATAATGTGGACTGGTTTTTTCTGGTTCCACTTCTGATATAAATTACATACAACAGAATCTTGTAGGGGTGAATCTATTATTACAGTTACAGCTAATATCGGCAATTCCAAAATAACTCTTTTTCATCAAAGTGGTTCTGCATTTTATATCGCACAATTTATTTATTTATTGAGAACGCATTGGAATCTTTTTTAAATCGCAAAATTTTTGAAAAAGGTCTAAATTAATTTTAACAAACAACGCAGTCTCGTAGATGTACAGAGTTAATCCCAACTCGCCACGGTTCCGATTTGTTATGTTTAATTATTATTGTTATGTTTGTTTTATCCGATTTGCATTAGGTACCGACTTTTGTTTTGTTTAAATTAATTAAGTGTTAAGTATGTGCGGTGTAACTTTGAATGATAGATTGAGAAATGAAGAGATTAGACAAAGTTGTGGTTTAAAAGATGATGTAGTGACAAAAATTGAAAGGAGTGGAGGAGCTTAGGTGGTTTGGTCATGTTGAGAGAATGAGTGAACGGCGATTAACAAAAGGAATTTATAAAGCGGATGTCAATGGAAACGTCGGTAGAGGACGTCCTAGAAGGACATACATCGATGTTATTGGTGATGTTCTTCACAAAGGTCAGGTGCGTAGTACTCTCAACCGGCGTGCGTGTATGACAAGATGTATGAATGTGGAGGAAGCGAAAGGGGTATGTAAGGGTCGTAGCATGTGGCGTTCTATAGTTTCTGCCTACCCCCATGGGAAAAAGGCATGAGTTTATGTATGTATGTATGTAAATTAATTACTAGGTTTACTATTAAGCCAGTTAATAATTTTACTAAGACAATCATTAATATCATTCTCGTAATAGACAGGATTAGTAAATTTAACAACAGCTGATCAAATTTTCAAACTCTCTAGTGCTGTCACTGTCGTTCGCCTCTCGAGATTCTAGATAATAAATATATTAAATCATTTCTTTTAATTTTTTTAACTATGTTAATTTTGTGTTAGTTAAAAACTTAGAATCCAAATTTATATATTTATATGAATTTATATTAATATAATTTCTTCTTGTCCGGTTTATTTGATGTATGATGTTTGAAAACCCTCGGCAAAATTAAGTTTTGTAACGTTGTATGTTATCTCAGGTAGGTATCTAGCTAATAATCAATGAAATTACATACGTTATCTACCTACTTAAATTATAATATTAGTAATTGGGTTTTTCTGTGTGGTAATCCTCAGTAGCAGCCCGGGGTTTGGATTTGTGCCTGGTTGATGGCAATTGACTCGCCCCCTATTACGTGGGACTTTAAACATAACGGCGAAATGAGGGTGTTACTATACACATCTGCCCAACCCTTCGGGGAATACAAGCGTGATGTTATGTATGTTATGTTTAATGCTAAAATAGGTAGGTACTATAGGTATAATCAAATTAAATCTAAAGCTGTTACAAAACCATTATATTTACATTCTATTTTACATTTAAGAGTTTTTACAACTATCAAAATACTTATTACTAAACGTAATTCCTATTCTAATTGGACGTAGTTAAGCGAAAAGGATCCAACCCACAAAATTATCGAAAATGAGTTATTTATATCAAAATACTCCTTGAACTTCTTAAGCCAAACTACACATAATAATATTTTAACAAGTAAAATATTATCCCTTAATTACAATAAAACCAAGAAATTTTAAGCAAAGAACCAATGAAGAAATACATTCTAAACTTAAAAATTGAATATCTCATAACTGTGTGGGTTGGATCCTTTTTGCTTAACTACGTACAATTATTATTGGAACGCTCCGTGACTGACACGTTTCGTATACATGTTTTTTTGCACCATTCCCTACTACCGCAGGAATCTCGGAACGCATCGCGAATATTCTAGGCGACACACCTTGTATGACAGCCACAGCCAACAGTTGTGTATAACTTCCTAATTACTCCGAGCTAATTTGCATATCTATTTGTGCATAGACATTTTCGCTGTTCAAATTAAAATTACATTCCAATCAAATCAAATCATTTATTTATTTGTTAAACATAGGTATTTACATATGAAGATCTTAAATAATTACGTAGTGCACTATGTTTTGCCATTAATGACATACAATTTTTTAATATTTATTTCAAAATAGGGATGAGTAGAATTTATAAATTTATTACAATACAATATTATAAGTATTTCGGTATCTATTTGTATTAACGCGTACATGCAAATTAAATTTCACTACAGTTCATAGTCAATTTCATTTCATGTCAGAATTTAATGTCAATTCAATTCAAAAGATTAGTAATAATGTAAAGTATTAAGATTTATGTCAGCATTATAATTATAGAGATTCGTCATTAAAAAAATCATCTAGAGTATAATAACACCTTTCAAGCAGTAACCCGTTAAGTGTTTTTTCAAACTTCTGTAATGGCATACATTTTATTTCGTCGGGTATTTTGTTGTATACTTGTGGAGCAACACCAAAGAAGCTTTTTTCATTAGAGAAGTTTTACATTTTACAAGGCATAATTCATTTATATATTGAGCACGCATCGGTGTTTTCTTTACTGCACACAGTTTTTTAAACAATTGTGGATTTATTTTTACAAATAATGCAGTTTCCAGGCCGTATAAAGCTGGTAGGGGTAATATTTTAAAGTTTTTAAAATATGGAATGCAGCTATCTGTTGTTTTTAAACCACACATTGAACGTAAACATCTTTTCTGCATCCTGAAAACACGTTCCCGATCTGTTGACTGCCCCCAAAACATAACACCGCAGAACTGAGGCGACTAGTCAATGATAGACTGCTATCAGTGTATCACTATTTACTTTTTTTGAGAGTTGGGATAACAAATATGCTGATTAACTTAATCGTTTGCAAATTTCCTCCAAATGAGGTTTCCAAGTTAGTTTATCATCTATAATTATACCCAAAATGTCGCACTACTAGCTTCCTCTATTCCAGAATCATCATAAGCAACATTAACTATGGGTTTTTCAAGCCGCTGGTAAAAGTGCATAACTTTGGTTTTATTTAAATTAATTACAAGATTATTATCATTAAGTCAATTGATTATTTTATATAGAGAATTATTAATGATATTTTGATAATTGTTTGGATTACTACATTCTATAAGAGCCGTGCTGTCGTCTGCAAAGAGTACCATTTTTTGTCCTGTGGATTTTGGGAGGTCATTTATATATATCAAGAACAACAGCGGGCCCAGAACGGTGCCTTGAGGCACGCCATATTTCATGTACCTTGCTTCAGATGTATATGTGGTTTCTAATTTAGTTATAGAACATAATATTCTAAAGAGTTCCGTACATTGTAATCTCTCACTTAGGTATGACTATAAGTTTAAGGATGTTCCCTCTAATACCATAACCGTGTAATTTTTGCAGTAAAATTTTATGATCTACAAAATCGAACGCCTTCGTTTGAACATTGATTTAATAACTACATCTTACTGTTCTATATCTAAGATTAAATTTAGTGTTAACCCCAGAACGGGATTCCTCGCTACGCTTCATAACAAAAGAACCATCTGCTCCGCAAGAGGCTATTTCTCCGGGCAAGACTTCTACAAGGACTCCGACGCTACAGAGAAGCTGATCGCTGCCTACCGCACTACACTACACACCGCACCAACTGGCTACTAACGCAGGATAGTGGTGTTTCGATAAACTTAACACGTTCTCAATAATGAACTCACTTCCGGGTTCAACGACAATCTAAAAATTGTATCTACTAATTGTATCTACTAATTTCAACAACTTTTTTCTCAAATAAATAATTTACTTTTTCTCCACATACTAAATTTTATTTTAAGAACTGCCTACCTACCTGCAACTTCCCGTTACAGTTTGTCAAGTGATATTTCCACATTTAATTAAGAAATTAACGATTTTCAATGATTTTCCTTTAATTTTGCTATGATACCTTTCTTCGTGTCAAATTCAAGATTTTAGGTCAACAGGAAGTACCTTATAGGATTTGATTTGTCAGTCAGTGAGTTAGATTGCTCTTTTCATTGCATTTAGTTAGATAGTTGAGTTTTTTACAGGGCTATGATGTAGTATGATGACTTTAGTATTTGGTACTAATTTCTACGTTATACCTGTAGCCATTCCTGAGAAAAAAGGTCTTGTAGGACATACAAACAGACAGACAAAAAACAAAGTCCTAGAAGAATTAAGTTTTTTCATTTTGATATACGGAACCCTTAAAATATATTTATACTACTTCGTGATAGGAGCGAGCACGAGGAAGGATCAAACAGTCTTCAAATTATATTCCATAAAAAACTTTTTAACAAAAATAAAACCGACTTCAAAAAACCGAAAAAAGGAATAAAATAATTACCATACTACAAATTAACAGTTTCAGAAGTCGGTCCTAATCCACGCTGAACCAAATTGAAGGCACCGACTTCTGAAATCATTAATTTAGAATTATCAAAATTGGTTTACTCTATACAAAGTTATGCATGGTCTAACATAAAAAAAATATACGTGTCGAATTGAGAACTTCCTCCGTTTTTTTCGTCGGTTAAAAAGCGAAAAAATACATAATTATGTACACAAATACAATGCAATACTTAAGTAGGTAATAGGCGCAAAACGTAAAATATTAAAGTCAATATTTCCCGTTATTTCAAAAATAAAAGGATCCGCCTTAGATTTAAATATTCTTAATACTAAAACATATGATTCAAGTATAATGATAAACACGTGACGGATCAAATCTCAGATACGCCCATATAGTGATTACGAAATGAGCTTACGATATAATATCTGAGCGAGCCATCGATGTGAGGACTTAGTTGTTATACTTGGCAGTGCTTATCAAAGGGGGCGGGCACCTACGGCAGTATAATTGGTAGGCTGCACCGCTGTACTGCACAGTGCTAGTGCCACAGTCGCCGGATTATGAATAAGCTTCTTATTGTGTGGTGCTGCCTTCTTGTCAGTGTGTGCGGTGACCTGACATCCAATGGAAACGTAAAGTAAGTTAATTATTGATCCTCATATTATGTCATTATCATCAGCCTTGCCTTGTCCCATCTATATTGGGGTCGCCTCTAATCGAATTAGATGCACCTGAATATCAGTATTGTACACCGGGTATAGCGCGGGATGCGATGGTTAGAACGATTGTCAGAACGATTGTCAGTTTCTTTCTAGATGTCTGTCATCTTTGCTGATAATAAGTTTGAGTTCTGTCAAGAGCTTGCCTTGCTACATTTGGATCCTGGATCTGTGGTTCCGCGAACATAATATGTTTGAATCAATTATGTTTAATTTTCTTTAACTCGCTTTATAGCGGTAATTTTTATTGATATAATATTTGGCATATCCTTAAATCTGCCTTCTCGCCATAAATCAATACGTATATATATTTACTTAGCTCTCACATTGTAACTTGACTGAGCACAAGTAGACTAGGCCGCAACCCGCTTCTGTGAGAATTTGAGGAGGCTCAGCTTAGCTCGTTCTATAGAACTCCGCGATCGCGAAAGCGCCGCCAGCGGCGGTACAACCGAAATAATAGCGCGAGCGCAAGCCCTTGAATATCCGCACTTATTTATTTACTGATTCGCCTACAATTGTTACACAGTTTCATAGTAAGGTTACATGCACAATAGTTGAACATCCGTTGTGTACAATATCAATCGGCAAACACAGCATTCATAAAAAGTAATACAATCGGATGACAGATTAATCTAATACAATTTTGTTTCTTTTTTATGTGTTTTTGAATAATATAGGTATACTTTTTAACAAAAACTAGAACTTATACCTATACTACCGCGCGATTCATAAACGCAGTAAGTAACATTTTGGTCAAAAATGTGTTAAATATATATTCGTAATCTAGGATTGTGATTACGAATATATATTTAACTCATGAACTGATCCTATGAACTTGGTTCCTATAGTTATTAAGAGTGGAGCCAAAAATATTTAACTTACTGTCAAGAGCCTACACATTATGAAGACTGGGGAGTTAATGCCTAAAACTGTTTTCTGATGGGGTGGGTAAAATAACTTAATAGGTTTCCGCGGGTATTTGAGGGGTATATTAAAATTAATTCTAGAAACGAGTTGTATACAGTCGATTAGATTATTTAACAGCTTATATAAGAACAGGAGGTCGAGAGAGTCCCTACGCGTTTCAAGCGTTTTGATATTGAAGAATTCTAAACGTTTAGCATAACTATGTACCCTTTTAGCAATGCCTTTCGAGTAAGCTAGATGATTTAGAAATTGCTTTTGTATTCGTTCTAGCCTAAGAGTGCGTGTCGCGTAATGAGGACGCCAAACAACCGAACAGTACTCTAATACACTGCGAACGAAGCAATAGAACAACAATACACATACTAGTTTTGGGTTGGGAAAATGGTTTAGCGTTACGGATGATGAAACCAGTAGCTTTTGTAGCTTTTTTTATTGTAGCATCTACGTGGGAAATAAGTATTAGTTTTTTTTTATCAAAAGGTACCCCTAGATCTCTATCGACTTCAACTTTGTTCAAACACTGACCGTTCATGTTGTAATTTGACTCAATGAATTTAAGTTTTCGAGTAAACGTAATTTGGGAGCATTACTTAATATTAAATTGCATGTTATTTTGATCACACCACTCTAAAAGCCTGTTTATATCTTCTTGATCTAATTTAACGTCCGAAAGCGACTTAATAACTAATTATTGTTAAAATTGTTAAATCATCGGCAAATAAGAACGGTACAGTGTTGTTCAAATCGTCTGGTTCATTTATAAAAATAGTGAATGATAATGGGGCCTAGGTGTGATCCCTGGGGTACGCCAGATGTTATTTTAAAGATGTCAGCATTACCTACTTGAACTCATATTATTCATACTCATATGGACCAATTCAGTTCATTAAACTCGATTCTCCGATTAGTTTGATAACTTGTTGTTGAAAAAATATTTTTAACGAATAATGATGACTCTGTTTATTCACTATCCGCTGACTCTAAGCGTCCTCTTTTTATGAGAGCGAATTGACTCCAGCGACCACTGAAAGCGGTGCCAGCTCACTATCGAATCATCCATACACCGACAACTTTTTTTATGAGTGGATATCCTCATCGTTACCCTCCGCCTGGGAAAGACAACGGGTTTTGTCTCTTATCGACGAATACCATTTGGCTCGCGCAAATTTGCACCTATCTATGAATTACTGTTGTTCCAGGTTCCACCCGAGGGACGTTTCACGTGCGCTGGACATTGCTTCGCGTTGCGCGAAACACTCTTTGTCATGCGCCGACACCAGCGACACGGTCCCGGTAGTGGCTCACCCTGGTGACTGCCAGTTGTTCTACTACTGCGCGGCGACCGATCTGGAGCCTACCTGCCTCACGTGCCCCGCCGGCCTGCACTTTAACCCCACGCTGCTGGTGTGCGACTGGCCGCAAAACGCGGGTTGTACAGCGGGGTCATGGCCCGCTGATAACTCCACCAGTGCACCTCCAACAAATGGAACCACATGGGCACCCCCAACAAATGGAACCACATGGGCACCCCCAACAAATGGAACCACATGGGCACCTCCGATAAATACTAGTACCTGGGCACCACCAACAAATGGTACCACTTGGGCACCCCTAACAAATGGAACCACATGGGCACCCCCAACAAATGGAACCACATGGGCACCCCCAACAAATGGAACCACATGGGCACCCCCAACAAATGAAACCACTTGGGCACCCCCAACAAATGGAACCACTTGGGCACCCCCAACAAATGGAACCACTTGGGCACCCCCAACAAATGGAACCACATGGGCACCCCCAACAAATGAAACCACTTGGGCACCCCCAACAAATGGAACCACATGGGCACCCCCAACAAATGGAACCACTTGGGCACCCCCAACAAATGGAACCACATGGGCACCCCCAACAAATGGAACCACATGGGCACCCCCAACAAATGGTACCACTTGGGCACCCCCAACAAATGGAACCACATGGGCACCACCAACAAATGGAACCACATGGGCACCTCCGATAAATACTAGTACCTGGGCACCACCAACAAATGGTACCACTTGGGCACCCCCAACAAATGAAACGACTTGGGCACCCCCAACAAATGGAACCACATGGGCACCCCCAACAAATGGTACCACATGGGCACCCCCAACAAATGGAACCACATGGGCACCTCCGATAAATACTAGTACCTGGGCACCACCAACAAATGGTACCACTTGGGCACCCCCAACAAATGGAACCACTTGGGCACCCCCAACAAATGGAACCACATGGGCACCACCAACAAATGGAACCACATGGGCACCCCCAACAAATGGAACCACATGGGCACCCCCAACAAATGGAACCACTTGGGCACCCCCAACAAATGGAACCACTTGGGCACCCCCAACAAATGGAACCACATGGGCACCCCCAACAAATGGAACCACATGGGCACCTCCGATAAATACTAGTACCTGGGCACCACCAACAAATGGTACCACTTGGGCACCCCTAACAAATGGAACCACATGGGCACCCCCAACAAATGGAACCACATGGGCACCCCCAACAAATGGAACCACATGGGCACCCCCAACAAATGAAACCACTTGGGCACCCCCAACAAATGGAACCACTTGGGCACCCCCAACAAATGGAACCACTTGGGCACCCCCAACAAATGGAAGCACATGGGCACCCCCAACAAATGAAACCACTTGGGCACCCCCAACAAATGGAACCACATGGGCACCCCCAACAAATGGAACCACTTGGGCACCCCCAACAAATGGAACCACATGGGCACCCCCAACAAATGGAACCACATGGGCACCCCCAACAAATGGTACCACTTGGGCACCCCCAACAAATGGAACCACATGGGCACCACCAACAAATGGAACCACATGGGCACCTCCGATAAATACTAGTACCTGGGCACCACCAACAAATGGTACCACTTGGGCACCCCCAACAAATGAAACGACTTGGGCACCCCCAACAAATGGAACCACATGGGCACCCCCAACAAATGGTACCACATGGGCACCCCCAACAAATGGAACCACATGGGCACCTCCGATAAATACTAGTACCTGGGCACCACCAACAAATGGTACCACTTGGGCACCCCCAACAAATGGAACCACTTGGGCACCCCCAACAAATGGAACCACATGGGCACCACCAACAAATGGAACCACATGGGCACCCCCAACAAATGGAACCACATGGGCACCCCCAACAAATGGAACCACTTGGGCACCCCCAACAAATGGAACCACTTGGGCACCCCCAACAAATGGAACCACATGGGCACCACCAACAAATGGTACCACTTGGGCACCCCCAACAAATGGAACCACATGGGCACCACCAACAAATGGAACCACATGGGCACCTCCGATAAATACTAGTACCTGGGCACCACCAACAAATGGTACCACTTGGGCACCCCCAACAAATGGAACCACATGGGCACCATCAACAAATGGAACCACATGGGCACCCCCAACAAATGGTACCACTTGGGCATCCCCAACAAATGGAACCACATGGGCACCACCAACAAATGGAACCACATGGGCACCTCCGATAAATACTAGTACCTGGGAACCACCAACAAATGGTACCACTTGGGCACCCCCAACAAATGAAATCACTTGGGCACCCCCAACAAATGAAACCACATGGGCACCCCCAACAAATGGTACCACTTGGGCACCCCCAACAAATGGAACCACATGGGCACCCCCAACAAATGGAACCACTTGGGCACCCCCAACAAATGGAACCACTTGGGAACCCCCAACAAATGGAACCACATGGGCACCCCCAACAAATGAAACCACTTGGGCACCCCCAACAAATGGAACCACATGGGCACCACCAACAAATGGTACCACTTGGGCACCCCCAACAAATGGAACCACATGGGGACCTCCGATAAATACTAGTACCTAGGCACCTACAACAAATATTCCCAATTTGGCACCTGCAACAAATACTCCCACTTGGGCACCACCAACAAGTACTCCCACCTGGACACCCTCACAAAATACTGTCACCTGGGCACCTGCAACAATTACATACCCATGAGCACATACAATAATTAATAATAATACCTGGACTCTCCTAGTAAATGTT
Organism: Amphipyra berbera; assembly: GCA_910594945.2. Lineage (NCBI taxonomy): Eukaryota > Metazoa > Arthropoda > Insecta > Lepidoptera > Noctuidae > Amphipyra > Amphipyra berbera. The sequence continues at coordinate 11,896,988 of OU343128.1, read as the reverse complement.
ATTACATGGGTTTCCTACTGCCACGACATCGGTTTCCTCATCAAATACAATCTGCACACACTAATTTAATATTATTTTAACACCATCCATAAATAGCGCCATTACTTACTTCAATTATCACAACTGGAACATAATTAGGCTCCTCTACTTGAAGGACAACTACCTCACATATTAGCTAGACTGATTTACAAGCGTTTAGGAACATAAGCGCTCTTTACACTGTGATGTAATGGGCCAACTAAACACTGGGGTTGAGGGCAGTTTAAATAAGTTCTTTGATTGTCTTAACATTCAGAGCGTAAGTCAGTTAATCCACAACACTTTCCGCGTAGCATAATGTAATGAAAATTATAACTACACTTTGACAAAGCAGGCACAACACCACAGGATACGATACTTACGTATCACACATCACAGTAGAAGTGGTTGAGTACCTTAACTACTTATATCATTGAGTTGTGAATTTGTTTTAATATTTACAAATAAATATTGTTTTATTTTCAAGTTTGCTTGTATTATTTACTATCCAAGTTTCCACTCAGTCTATCCTGCAGCTCTCCACAGCTCTAGCAGGCCTATTCAGACGCGGGAAGTATTGCTTGGAGTAAAGTGGTGAGCATTTACGTGACACTGTTGGCCGACAACAGCTTGGGATTGGCGAGCAAATTAGGTGTTTAGAATTGCTACGCTATCTAATATGGAACCAATGAAACCAATTTCGTAGCAGTCTCAAAAGTCTCTGACAAACTGCTGCTATGTAGATCGATCGGTTTGTTGACTACGATGCAATTGTTAACAGTATCCCTAGTACCAGTCTGCAAGTTACCAAAACGGCACTAGTTTTTGTGAGCTCGCTAAACTCATTACAGGCTCGCAAGAAAAAGAAGCAAATATATTAATTAATTTAGTGAGCTTAAGAAAACGATTGCCGTTTTCGTAGTTTGCAAACTCCAACTAGGGGTCTAGATCAAGAGAGTGGCCTTGGAGTGCGTTGAAATAGTAACATGCTCCAATACAAGGAGCGGTCGTACGTTATGATGAACCAGTCACAGCTGAACACCAAAAATCAGAAATATGACATAAACTGAAAATATGGGCAGTATCTCTCAGTAATTGGTAAGGTTGAGGAAATAATAAGATAGGACGTTATATTCGTAAAATAATATTATTCAGCTGCATCTGGTCCGATTGGGAGCCGACCTCAACTTAACAAGAAAATCTTATTATTTTATATGCAGACATATTAAGAAAATATCAATATTACATAAGAAACTGGTATTGCAGAGCACACAAATATTGAATTTGCTGTGACGAATTTGTATCAATTATTGAGAAAGAGAGGTGGCTAATAAAAACAACTGGGCATCAATCTACGATGGTGATTGATGCCCAGTTGCCCGTTTGCATTGGCTAGTTTCTATGGGTATACAATGTGTCCGGGTGTGTAGTACTTAATAAAACTATAAGGGCGGTATATACACTCAATTTGATCGAAAATATTTAACGCTCTTAATTAAGTAATCATTTTACAACTATAAACGTAGAGTCCGCGCCACGAAAAAAGTCTCTTGTTCGCTATGTTGGCACCACAGATTTTTCATTGTATAACCGCCTGGAACAGTGAAAAATTAGTGGTGGCAACATAACACTCAAGAGACTTCTTTCGTGGCGCGGTCTCTAACTCACATTCAATGTAGGTAATGCCGATTTCATACAAGGGCAGAACAACGAGGCAGAGTAGTGAGCAGTACTTTTCTGCTCACTACTCGGGCTCGCTGACCCGCCCTTGTGTGAAACGGACATAATGGTCGCGTTTCGCGTTACGTTTTGGGGTGCATTAAAAGAGTCTTCATGATTGACGATACTTAAGTACGTCCGGCGCAACCTGAGTCAGTGGCGTAACTATACCATCAGAGGCCCGTGGCGAATTCATTGGATGGGGCCCCAGTAAAAATCGTCTCGTTGTTATTTAGTTTTAATAAATCACTGAGGTAGTTACCCAACAGAATTACAAATTATATTGTTTTCTTAATTTTGTTAAAAATGTTAGGTTACTTCTGAGCTCGCGGCCTCTCGGGCCGGGGGCCCGTGGCATTTTGCCAGCCCTGCCACCCAATAGTTTCGCTACTGCCCTGAGCAGTCAGCCTCGTTACCAACCTCGCTGACTGGCTAATCTTTTCACTACCAACACGAGAGAAAACGAAAACCACACCAAACGAATCGAGGCGAGCGACGGCGAGCAATAACAAGGCTAGACAAATGGGCTGTCCAAACGTTGGTATAAGTTCACTCGACGAGCTATGGTCAACATGTGTTGCCGGCTTAAGGATAGTTATTATCTTAAACTTAAAGCAAATCATAGTAGGCTGCTGAGGCAATTTGCACTTAAAAGGAAAACCTGGTGTTGTGACTTGTGACGCAGGAGAGGCTTTATTAATTAAATTCATTTATTTCAAACTGATTTGTCCATAATTGTTAGTTACAACTGTCTTAAAACTATGTTAGTATTGCAACATTCATAAAATTAAAATAATAAAATCACAATGTTAATAAAAAGTTTAATTTAAGTATTTGCCGCCCTCTGGGGCTCCAGGGACACGCACTTGTGCTTGAACCCAGTGCTCCAGAATGGGGCTCTCCAGCTTGTGGCTGAGCGCGTTCAGGATGGTGTTGGCGCTCCCACGCGTGCGGAACATCAGCGAAGCGATGCGGCGCGGCAGCACAGTGTGAAACACGTCTGTGTGCGCGTCCGCAAACATCGCAGACGACTAGAGTAGCGTGGGAGCCCCACCAGCATCCTGAACGCATTATTATATTGTATTCGGCGAGCGTTGATGGCCCGCTGCGTGTAGTTGACCCACAGATTGCAGGTGTAGAGATTTTGGCAGAATGCTTTAAACAGAGTGATCTTTACCTCTAAACTACACCTCGCAAATCTGCGTGCCAACATGTTACAGCTGACCGCCATCGCTCTCCTCTCACTTTCTATGTCCCTATCGTCCTTCAAATCCTCGGTGACCACATGGCCGAGGTATTTAAATTCTCTCACTCTTCGAAGAGCGACAGCGTTAAGCAGCACAGGCGCCACATCCACCAGTCTACGACCCCTGGCTTGAAATACCAATAGCTCGCTTTTCTGTACATTGTACAGCAGACCGTGTACCCTCGCATACTCCTCACACACGCCTATCAGCTTTCTGAGCGCGGCTATTGATGGGCTGAGCAACACCATGTCGTCTGCATAACTAATACTGTTGATAGTTGATACAGTGACAATCATCGAGCGTCCCACACCGATGTCGCTCAACTCATCAATCAACCCATTCACGTATAAGTTGAAGAGTGAAGGAGATCTTAAGGCGTCCCGTACACAGTCAATCTCGATCGCGATCCGCGATCAAAATCAATGATCGCGATCCAGATTGATAATGTACGAATTAGATTGACGGAACGGAACAAAACAATCTGGATCGCGATCATTGATTTTGATTGCGGATCGCGATCGAGATTGACTGTGTACGGGGCGCCTATCCCCGTCTGTCTTACACCACACTTCAACCTGTACTCGTCAGACAATTCACCAAGCCATTTGACCTGGTTAGTTTGGTGGTCATACCAATATTTAAAAATATTAATTAACTCACCCGGCACACCTGTATCCTTTAATTTACGCCAGAGAATATCATACCTAACCAGGTCAAATGCCCTGGAGAGATCAAGAAAGGATACACAGGCGTGCTCCTATCTATGTAATACCTGACAGTCTGCTTGAGAGACATAACCGCACATTCTGTCGAAAGTCCTGGTCTAAAACCGAACTGTGCATCGTTTAAATTTAGGTGTTCTTTTAGCTGTTTCTCAAGCAGGCCTTCAAGCACCTTAGATGTGGTTGTAGCTAATGATATCGGTAGTTGCACTTATCGGAATTATCTCGTCTTGTTTTTAATTATAGGCACTACCACCGTCTTCTTCAGTTCACTTGGCAGGTAGGAATGCCTAATACAGAGCGTAAATAACAGTCCCAGTAGCCTGGGAAGGTGGGGCCCCGTATGCTGATACTGCACGATGCTAAGGCCGTCGTGTCCGGGCGACTTCCCTCAAGTCATGCCCTTTATTATTAAAGCAACTTGTTTTGCCGTGACACGCTCAGGTACAGCCGACACGACGACCCCTGCATCTCTGGTCTGCTCACCTTTTAGCGGAGACTCCACTTGAAAGTGACATCCAAACACATTAGCGATGTCTTTTGGTTCGCTGGTGCCGTTGACACTCACCGGGACGCTAGGTTTTGGGTTTAACTTTTTTGTTTGTTGCCAAAATCCTTTAAAATCTTTATTCTTATGTTTGGTAGCTAAAATATTCATTTTAATTTATTCTTGTTTATTCTGACAATAATGTAGTTTACTTTTGATTTTTTTTCTAGATTCATACATTTTATTATAAATGTTACCGCTGTTAGGCCGACCATAACATACCCAAGTTAAAAACTTCTGTCTAGCCTCCCCGTGATCGTCACGAACATACTTGTTCTAGCCGACAATATGACGACCGCGGTGCTGCCCGCCGCTGCCCCCACGACCCACATAGCTATCAACAGCAGCCTCCCGTAACGTTATTACAATGTCACCATAAAGCGCGTCTATCGCTGCCAAGTGATCCATGTCACTATCACTACACATGCTATCACAACACTGATGGAATTCACGAGGGAAGCCAAATTCCCTTAGTTTATCGTTACAACATTTAGTATATTTTTCTATTTGGCTTAAGTCCCTGTCTCCCCATAGAACTTTATTTGTTTTGATGATCGGTGGCTTAATGGTTCGACAAACTGATTTCAAGTTACACTGAATCTCTACTGGATAGTGATCAGACCAGAAAATGTCGTAGCATACCTTTACTGAAGAAACCGTCTTTAATGCAGCGTCACCAAGCCACCTTTATATCAGTGGACTGGCTCATTGAATAAAAAATATTGACGGCTTGTTATTCTGTGCAGATCGTAAAAGTTGATGGACTGATACTTATTGTTAAATAACGTCGAGGATAACTAGCACTGTCAGATACCGAGTAACGTAACTGACTAAACTTTTATTTCGCCTGATTATATAATGAGAAGTTAGTTTCTGTGACAGAATTACTGACTTTTTTTTTCTCTATAAGTAATATACTTTCTTGTAAAAGAAGTGCTTGTGTGCAGTAGCAGTGAACGATACAGGAACTGCAATACGCTCAGCGTACCTAGACGCTGATAGTGATCGTCCTACGAGTACAAAACATCCGCCTATAGCAAATCTCTTGTTTCATCACGGAGGCAAGTAACCTCGAGTATCACAATTATTATTACAGTACAATTATCACAGTACCTATATTGTAATCTTTCAATCCGAAACACTGATTTAGCTACATTATCGTGCTGATACCACCTGGCGGATCAGGCCATATTGTACCAAAAATAAATGTTAGGTTTTCCTAAGATAGTGACTCATTATCATAATTATTTTCGGTCGGGCGAGAGTCTGATTAATTACGAACTCCAATAAACGATAATGGTGTTTAGAAACTCTGCTACTTACTGTTTGATGATTACATTTTACCGACAAGATACTGAACGCAATGAGCTCGTTTCCCGCGTAAGTCAGTCAGAGAACTTAGAGAATATAAATTAGTTTCGCTTCCAAATAAATCTAGGACAAAAGATAGGACAAAAATTGAGGTTGTTTAATAAAGTTGCCCAGGTTGGTTAAAGACATGAACAAAATCGGAGGAGAACTGTAACAAAACACGAAACCGAGGTGGTTGGCGGTGAAGAAAGGAGGCTTCACTCACCAGTGGGTTAAAACAGATACAAGCAGGGAATGATGATGAACGGATAACATAAAGAGCGAAGAGATAGCCGAATGGCACAAATAAAACTTGAATGGAGCGAGATATGCCTGGCGTTTCTTTGCAGATTGATTGATTGTACACATTAGTAGGCACGTGATGTGTAGCTACGGATAGGGTATATTAATTACGACATTTATTGCAATTATGAATGAATTATTTATATGTAGGTAATTTCCTAAAATCGATCACGACATACTTATCAATTCTTGTCTATCCTATTAAGTCTGCTCAACTAAACTAAGAATGGCAGGATAATACAGGCTGAACTCGTATTTGACGTATTCCCTTTAAGGCGTAATAGTGTACCCAATATGAAACAAATTAGCGCCCTCTGTACACTAGCCGGAAGTCAGTAGATTTCCAGAAATTTCATATTTTATAGTCTTTTTTTTTAAACTACCCGGTTTTCGTTATTAAATGTTATTTAACACTGAAATATCTAATTGAATGACTGATTTCCATATTAACTTGTAGCTGATACTTTAAATAAAACCGGCCAAGTGCGAGTCGTAATCGCTCACCGAGGGTGCCGTATTTTCAAAATTAAATTTTCACTTGTTTGGAACCGCATAACAATGTTTGTAAAATATTTTTGCTAGTTATAGAAATCATTTTATTTTTCCTGTAATATTTACATAACCCTCTATTTATTACAGATGTTTCTCATTGCAAATTTCGTAGATACCAAATTTGCAATGCGAACGACGAACCGAACATTCAGGCGAATATTCGGCAGAATTTGGCGCGCTTTATCGTGCATTGCAAGAATTCAAATGTGTGCTTGTCGAGCGCATTGAAGCACACGAACCTTCCGCCCGCTGACGCCGCTCTACCCATTGAAGCACACGAACCTTCCGCCCGCTGACGCCGCTCTACCCATTGAAGCACACGAACCTTCCGCCCGCTGACGCCGCTCTACCCATTGAAGCACACGAACCTTCCGCCCGCTGACGCCGCTCTACCCATTGAAGCACACGAACCTTCCGCCCGCTGACGCCGCTCTACCCATTGAAGCACACGAACCTTCCGCCCGCTGACGCCGCTCTACCCATTGAAGCACACGAACCTTCCGCCCGCTGACGCCGCTCTACCCATTGAAGCACACGAACCTTCCGCCCGCTGACGCCGCTCTACCGATTGGCTGTTATTGCGTTATCTAGTTAGCGACGATACATTGACACGTGCATATGTTTTTGTGTGTAAAATCGTTAAAACTAAGTAAATTACCAAAAAAACAATGAGTGTAAGGAAGAGGTCGAAAATTTGGACATTTTAACGATAAATGATAAGACACACTTGATATGGATACAATTATGTAACTTTACAACTGCATATAAGCATAGATGGAACTTTTAAATGCTACATTTTTCGGTAGTATGTTCGGCATTTTTGCCGAATAATCGGCCGAATAGGAATGTTTGGTAAACCTGCCGAAATGCTGAATACCGAACATACAACGAATATTCGGCCCATTCCTAGTAGACTGTATCAATTTTCATTAAATTAATTTAGTGTGAAGCGAGAGCCTTATATTATGTCATCGTTAGTTAGTTACCGTGTATGGTTGTAGGTACTTACCAGTGGCGAAGGGTGAATTTTCTTAAAAGGGAAGCCGAACCAAAAAATGCTTACCTTGCTCAAGTGTGATGCGTGAATTCCAGTAGGTAACTACTCGTATAGCTGTGGCCCTGTGGCTGACTTCGAAATCTTGTACAGATGAATTGGCTTTAGCTCATTTTCACTATACATGCAAGTATAATAAAAGTGGCTTTGAGAAAAGCCGTTTGGGGATGGATATGAGAAGAACATCAGCAGTCCGACTGACGCTAACGTCATAGAAACCAAGAAAACGTTCTTCGATTCCAGTTTCAGATAAATACCTAAATATTACCGTTAGTTGCTCCCTATGACTAACATCGGGCGTTTCGTCAATCATGACCGATACAAACTGAGCCTTATTTATTTCCAACTTTAATTTGGTCGCGTAAAACAAATGCGATACTTTGTATTAAATCATTTTGTATATTACTCGAAAGGCCAGAGAATATGGGATTCTGTGTTGAGGAACATTGTTCCAAATGCGAATCGATTACGGTATCATACTTGCTTAAATATAACAACGTTTCGATATAGTTACCGCGGTTATCGGTTGCCGGATTTTCGTGGTGGCCGCGAAAAGCTAATTATTTTTTACCTAGCAAAATTACTGTGTCGATGAACCGTTTCATTAAACTTCTATTCCGATCTACTTTTTTTCTATTATGAACTTCATACGTATTAGCAAAAAATGTTTCTATCCTACGATTTCCGAAATCATGCAAAGATAAACAACTTCGGATACCTATGTTTTTCGGTCTGAACATGTTTTTTGGACGAATTTGAAAGATTATTAATATCTTTAAATCCCGTGTGGCTCCATAAGCTACTAGAATCTGAGAATAATATGCAAGGAAAACAAAACAATTTATTTAATTTACAACTTCCCGTAAGCCAAGGGTATTTGTCGTACTTACAAAGAACTGTTAAAATGTTTGAAAAAACCATCGCGTCGTTTGTAATTTATAATCATGTCAGGGCGAGCACGGACTAACTGAATTACATGTTTTTTTTATTTTCAAAACTCAACTTTGAAAAGGATGTTTCCTCAGTCAACAAATAATCTGTCAGACAGCATTTTACGTTCACTAATGCCGCCATGGTATCGAATTTACTCAATAATAACAAAATCACTACATAAATAACTACTTTCTAATAAAAAAGCTATCCTTACCTACTTACCTAAATACCTATTTAAATAGACGATCACCAAACAATACAACGCCACTAACCTTGTTTTTACTGCACTATCACTTCGTAAAACTATCACTAGTTTATACAAATAAATCAATTTCAACAATAATACATGAATAATGCTATAAGATTCTAAATTATGATACGAATATATCAAATCAAATGCAAATGAACAAGTGAAAACAATAATATAAATAAGCGCGAAAAAAATCTGTTGTGAATCTGTCATCCAAATATTACTATCTGAACCAATTACGAACTTCAGTAGCATTATTTCCATCTCGTTCTGGCGTACGCATTTCCTATCTCTGTCCTTATCGTAACTCGATGAATCGCGGGTTGCCATCGTCGCTATATCTAGCGGTGTTATGTTGCCTCAAGGTCACGATCGCTACAAGTGAAACTATGAATAAAATGTACTGGATTTTCTTTCGGCTTTTCTTTTGCGTCGTTTGAAGTTACGTTGCTGCGAAAAAAATTGTAGGCGTTTATTTATTTCTTTGATTGTTACTTTCATAAGCAAATGTTATACCTGCAATGTAACTTCGTAAATACCTAATTATTTGTTTAAATGATAATTGAAAATAATAGATACTAGTATTTGCCATATTTCGAAAGGGAAGCCGATAGGAATCGAGTTGTATGGAGCCTTCGCCACTGGTACTTACATTTACATTAATTAGGTTATCCAATAACGAGACGCTGCCAGTCGTTCATTGACGTATTGGGGAATTGCGATAGGCCATGTTGTCGACGCGGATATCAAAGATGTTATCAACTCGCTTTTAATTAGTGCCAAAACAAGAAGTCTGATTCACCACCATAAGATAAGATAATTTTATTTGTTCAAACATGGATGTACATACAAACCAATTGTCAGCATGCAAGATGTTAAAAGTAACAATACAGAACATCATGTTTGCCTTGATTAATGGCATACAAATATTAATACAATAATAAAATTCAAAAAACTATTATTATTATAATTACATTAAATTATCTAGAATGTCAAAAACCTTCATCCAAAAACTCATTAAAATTATAATAGGCAGTATCTGCTAGAAAATTCTTTACTTTATTTTTGAACGCTACATCACTTAAATGCTTCCAACTTTTTGGCAGTTTATTATACATTTTTGGAGCCATGCAAAAGAATAACGTACTTAATGAATAGCCAGATGTAATGTTGGCTTTTAAGGTACGTATCTAGGAATCCTCGCGTTCCGCTACGCGTTGACGATACATAGAAGTTATTTTGCAACAATTGTAAACGTTAATTTTCCTTAAGTAAGGTACTTCTTATGCTATAGCATTACCATTTTTTCAATTATAATGTAGTACCGCAGAACGAGCAACTGGTCTGGTAAATAACACTATAAAGTTTAATTCTAACACCAGCAGGCCTGCCGAAACAAGATTAATGTATGATGGAGTTAGTCGAATTATGTCATTTCATTAGTTGTAAACTCGCGGATAGATAGATGTGTACAGCGAATTGTTGTGAGATGCAACGTTTCCTACAAACATATATTGAAGATAGAAGAAACTGACGAGGAAAGCTTGAGTTCAGGCTTCCTCATTTTCCTCTCAATTTCGTTAACAGTCACCTAGAGATAGAGATTTCGAAAAAAGACTGTCGTCTTTCTTCTGGTCTCATCGCAACGTCGAACGCCTTTTTTCAAGATTTTATATACCCGGAAACAAAACCGGAACGCCACTATATTTAACAACATCAGGATATCATTTAATCAAAGCTTATCAAATCACATTTTAGCAAATCTTAGGTACGTAATTTATCGTGCAATATGTTATCACAAATTATTGTGCTCATTGTCACGGAACTACAATCAGGGAAATTTCAAACAAATAATAATATGACGCCACGCTCTATGATTAAAATAAATCTGACATAACAGTAAACATCATCGCTAATCAGCCAGTCCCGAAAATAACAATACATCTGCAGTAAAGTAATTCCACCCAAAATATTGTAAAACAATAATCATAGCAAATTAACAAGATACGTATCGCGGACGTGTTGTGGCAGTCGCACTAGTAGTCACACAACACAAGCCTTATCACGTATTATCAGTATTGTATGATGGTAGCCAATAATACATAGGTCAACTAAAACCTGGTATGGCACTTTCCTCAAAAGGCCATTCCAGACGTTGCCGTTGCGTTTTTATACCACAATGTCTGGACTTTTATAAAAATAATAATAAACGTTCATCGGTGATGAGGCTGTACATTCCGCAGAAGTGGGGGGTCGAGGCTTTTTAAATGCTAAGACCCTCCACAACCGCGAGGTATGCAGCCTCAAGGAGTATTTCTTCTGCCGGGGTTGCGGTGCATGCTTTTGCGAATCCCGGGATCCCGGCCGAACGGTCAGGAGAAGGAACACCCGTTGGTTTTTAGCCAGTAAGAGTCCAGCAGACACCCGCGCCTTCCCCAGGCGAGGAACATCCATGACAACTTTCCAACGGAAAAAAAAAACAAAAATGGGAGTATTTCTTCCATGCCGACGTGGGGGTGCATCGAGATGTAGTCGCAGTGGAGAAAGCATTTACCCGCTCTCCTAGGCTAAAAAGAACTGGTGCATGCCTGTAGTACTGGATACTAATGGCCGCAGGGAGGTAGATATAGCGGAGCAAGGAGCTTCGCGGACGCTTCTACCGCGCCCTTCACGGGCCCAATGTAAATTTCCTAGCCTCCGTAGCCTGGCTACGTTTCAGTGACCTGTTTGGGGAAACCGAAAGTTTTGTGTGTGCAATTATGGACGAAGTTATGATGACAAACAACTAACGGAAATATATTATAAAGGACGGCACGGTCGACATTTGTCGACCATGCCACTGTCCCGGAGAATCCATGCGACATATTATTTCTGGTTGTTCTCGTCTTACTAACGGCGAATATTTGCACAGACACAACCTAGTGGCACCAGCAACTTCCTCTGAAATACAACCTTGTGGACGCAGAAGTACCATACTACAAGTATGTGCCCGACTCAGTTCTCGAGATTGGTCATGTCACATTGTACTGGGATCGATCTATCATCACCGACAGGCTTATTGATTGTTACCAATAAGCCCGACATAGTGGTGATAGATCGATCAAAGCATCTTGCAACGATTGTTGATATCACTATTCCACATGACGAGAACCTTGTGAAAGCCGAGAAGGATAAAGAAGTGCCAAGTATCAAGACTTGGCACACGAGGATGTCGACATGTGGGACGTTGAATCAGCAGTTGTTGTGCCGATAGTCGTTACGGCCAATGGCTTAACAGCGAAGAGCCTCGACCAACATCTGATAAGGCTCTCGTTGGGCGGCTGGATCAAAATCAAATCAATCAAATCAAAAAAAATATATTTCACATAAACCAATACAGGTGCTTATGAAAAGTCGAATTTAGATGCACGGTTCCAATTAGTCGTTTCCTATGGAGAAGAGCCGGCAAGAACTTCCATGGTTACTCTTTTAAAAATAATATCTTTAACAATTACAGAGTACAATGATTTAGGATAGTGAGAGAACAAAGGAGTCCTGACCACAGACCAATGAGTAATGTAGTACAAAAATTAACAAATAAAATAAAAACTATATGAATAACAGTAATTTACAAACTTATAGATGCAGGTCCACAAAGTTCTCACATTTACAAAAGTGAAAAGGAAGCTAAACTATATAAAACAATTGACATAATTAAATGTCATCAAAAAAAAAATGTTCAAGGGCCTAATACAGAAAGCGGTACTTCTGGACACGGCGCGTATTGTCAGGAAGTTCCTCTCTCTGAGGCCCTGACCACTGGAAGCTTAGACCCTGTTCCCGATGCCGGTGGGCTACTATTTTTTTATATTTTCAAATGGTTTTAATTTTTTTATAAAAATATTCAAATATGTAATGAAGTATGTATATTAAATGAATAAAGGAAATATAATAATAAAAACTTTTATTTCCCAGCACAATATCATATCGTATATTTGTTGATTTATTGTGAAAGACTGTTGCCTAAACTAGTTAAATATCTATATTTCAGGCCTCCAGGCCTCCACCCGTTTATATTAGTCTCAATAATGTATTCTAAGACCGAGCAGTGTGTGAAGTATGTGAGAGTTTGTGTGCTTCTGAATGTGTCATGTAAGTGAGTGTGTGACTGGCCGCTGTGTATTGATCAGGGACCTTAAGTTACGTAGTAACTATTAAGTAATCTGTGCCCTAAGGAGATCTTCCATCTTCCCGTGATCGAGAAACATTACCCATGCACATAATTTCTTGTTACGTGCACTTTTTATTAGGGGGTTAATGAACAGAGCCTTGTTTGCCTTGTTGTATAGGAAGCCTCCAAGAAAGCAGAACAACCGATTGGTAAATCGACTGTTAAAATTGACAAGAGTACGGGCAACTGGGTTAAAACGGCTTCTACCTAACTGTGCTGTCGAAACGCAGCGTAGTTATCTGTGTTGTTCGACTACTACATCAACTAAGTATGAACAGTTAGCGGACGGTTTACATTTTGTTCTGCTTTATAACTCCATTGTAGGGTAACGAAAAGGCAGAAAGGTGATACCTTTAGGATTGCTCGCTGTGCACGTTCCTACTAGGTAAGATTAGATTTGTGCGTGCCACTCCCAGATCGTATTGCAGTACATTAGGCTTCATCCGCAACATGTCTGACAGTTTTAAATACAAGATAAGTTTACGAAGTCTGGAACTAATGGCATCGAGGAGTGTAGGAGCGATCACACTACCCTGTGGGGTTCTATGTATAATTAAAGGTTCACTTCTGATATGTTTATTTATCTTAATGCTCTGTGTACGATCACTAAGGTACTCTATTCCCATTTGTTCCAGCATCTTTATGAGGATGGAAATATTATACCTAAGTATATGAAATATTTTAATAATGGAGATATAGGTTACTGAGCTTTTACCAACCTGGAGACACGCTCCTTTAGAGGACCACCAGCGTAGGGCACGCCGCTATAGCGGCGGTAAGGCCCGTTATTGGGAAGTGGCTGCAGAGACAGCGTGGCGTCCACAGCCTCCGGCTGACGCATGTACCATCTAATGGATATCTAGGAATATTGTTTCGTTATAGTTGTATCAATTTGGTTTCCTTCAAACACTTAAATCTTACTTGGGTTTAACTTATACGTTAACTAGTGGTGTTATTTTTTGTTTGTGTTAAGTCTTATTGTAAGGTTAATAGTTGCTGGTTGATGTGTAAATTAAATAATCTTTACATGGTATAAAACAAAGTCGCTCCCGCTGTCTGTCTGTCCCTATGTATTCTTAGATCTTTAAAACTACGCAACGGATTTTGATGCGGTTTTTTTAAATAAATAGAATGGTTCAAGAGGAAGGTTTATATGCCCCACATTAGTATCTACATTGCACCCGTGCGAAGCCGGGGCGTGTCGTTAGTATTTAATAAATGGATATCATAAACGGAATTATTAATAAGAACGGGAAAGGACCACAAATAGTGTCTTTAGATAGGTACACATACATTAATTTTTTCAGATACCCTGACGCTGTAGTGAAGAATTTAAACCGATTCCTTTTTTGTTTGTCAAATAAGATGATCACGATCGGAACACTTGACACAGTGCATTTTTAAGAAAACTGTCTCTTTATTATTATCAATTTGATATGATAAATTAGCGTGGAATACAAGCGCGAATATTTTTTTAAGTCATGACGTTTAGCTGGATATTTAAAGCAGTTTGGGCCTATAATTTGGTTAATTTATATAAATAAAAATGAATCGCCAAATGTGTTGCTAAGCGCAAAACTTAAGAACGGCTCGACCAATATGGTTTCTTTTTATGTATTCCTTAGGGCACGAGGAAGGTTCTTATGGAGAGAAAAAACATAAAAATTGTGTGGAATATAGTAAAAACAACACTTTTCTTTTCCCACTACAGGCCAATAACCTTTGACAGAACGAAGTCTGTCCGGGCAGCTAGTAAAAAATAAATGTAACGAATAATTTTTTTAGAATACACAACAACAACTAGAGGAGCGGAGCAGTTCAGCGCGGAGTACCTACCAGCACAAGCGAAGTGAGCGTGTAGCATCAGCGCGATAAGCGCGTTTTTTTTTCCAATGTAGGCGTAAACATGAGGTCATTTTAAGTGCATTTTTAAGGGAGTTTGTTTGGCTTTTGGCCAAATTTTCAAACCCTCTAGTGCTGTCACTGTCGTTCGGCTCTCGTGATTCTAGATAATATCTATACTAATATTATAAAGAGGAAAGGTTTGTATTTTTGTATGTAACGAATAAACTTAAAAACTACTGGACCGATTTCAAAAATTATTTTACCGTTAGAAAGCTACATTATCACTGAGTAACAGGCTACGAGCGGAGCCGTGAGGACACAGCTAGTGTTAAATAATTTCTTTTAATTTTTTTATCTATATTAATTTTATATTAGTTTAAAACTTCGTATTTATATTTATATACATATTTATATTTATATACATATTTATATTTATATACATATTTATATTTGTATGAATTGATATTAATATAATTTCTTCTTGTCCGGTTTATTTGATGTACGATGTATGAACCCTCGGCAAAATTAAGTTTTGTAACGTTGTACGTTATCTCAGGTAGGTATCTAGCTAATAATCAAAGAAATTACATACGTTATCTACCTACTTAAATTCTAATATTAGTAATTGAGTTTTTCCGTGTGGTAATCCTCAGTAGCAGCCCGGGGTTTGAATTTGTGCCTGATTGATAGCAATAGGCTCGCCCCCTATTACGTGGGACTTTAAACATAACGGCGAAATGAGGATGTTACTATACACCCCTGCCCAACCCTTCAGGGAATACAAGCATGATGTTACGTATGTTATGTTTAATGCTAAAATTCGTAGGTACTATAGGTATAATGAAATTGAATCTAAAGCTGTCACAAATCAATTATATTTACATTTTATTTTAAATTTAAGAGTTTTTACAACTGTCAAAGTACTTATTACTAAACGTAATTCCTATTCTAATTATTATTGGAACGCTCCGTGATGACTGACACGTTTCGTAATGTTCTGTTGGACCATTCCCTACTACTGCAGGAATCTCGGAACGCATCGCGAATATTCTAGGCGACACCTTGTATGACAGCCACAGCCAACAGTTGTGTATAACTTCCTAATTACTCCGAGCTAATTATACAGGGTTATTTGTAAAACACCAACAACCTCTCAGGACTATATTAATAACATCATAATCAACAACTCTTGTTCTATGAATTTTAAAAATTCATCATATTTTAGTTCATCAGATTTTCACACAAAAATAAAAATATTTAAATTGAACGGTCTAAATGTTACGAAGTGTATGCGAAGCATAAGAAACCGATAGTAAAATAGCGAGGGGAGCGGGGTTAGGGCGGCGGGGGCGCTTTAGAGCGTTCAATTTAAATATTTTTATTTTTGTATGAAAATCTGATGAACCAAAATATGATGAATTTTTAAAAGTCATAGAACAAAAGTTGTTTATTATGATGTTAGTAACATATTCCTGAGATGTTGTCGGTGTTTTACAAATAACCCTGTATATCCATTTATGCATAGTCCTTTACGCTGCTCAAATTAAAATTACATTGGTTCAATAACTACAACATCTTACTGTTCTATAACTAAGATTAAATTCAGTGTTAACCCCAGAACGGGATTCCTCGTTACGCTTCATAACAAGAGAACCATCTGCACCGGAAGAGCCTATTTCTCCGGGCAAGACTTCTGCCATAGAGTACTATTGTACTGTAGAGAACTTCTGCAAGGACTCCGACGCTACAGAGAAGCTGATCGCTGCCTACCGCACTACACTACACACCGCACCAACTGGCTACTAACGCAGGATAGTGGTGTTTCGAGAAACAACACGCGCTCGATAACGAACTCAAATCCGGCTTCAACGACAATCTAAAAATTGTATCTACTAATTGTATCTACTTATTTCAACAACTTTTTTCTCAAATAATTTACTTTTTCTCCACATTTTAACTTATGTAGGTAATTGGCTCAAAACGTGAAATATTAAAGTCAAATTTTCTGTTATTTCAAAAATTAAAGGATCCGCCTTAGATTGAAATATTCTTAATACTACAACATAATTATGATACAAGTATAATAATAAACACGTGACGGGTCAAATCTCAGATACGCCCATATAGTGATTATTATCTTGATTACGAAATGAGCTTACGATATAATATCTGAGCGAGCCATCGATGGGATGACTTAGTTGTTATACTTGGCAGTGCTTATCAAAGGGGGCGGGCACCTACGGCAGTATAATTAGTAGGCTGCACCGCTGTACTGCACAGTGCTAGTGCCACGGTCGCCGGATTATGAATAAGCTTCTTATTGTGTGGTGCTGCCTTCTTGTCAGTGTGTGCGGTGACCTGACATCCAATGGAAACGTAAAGTAAGTTAATTATTGATCCTCATATTATGTCATTATCATCAGCCTTGCCTTGTCCCATCTATATTGGGGTCGCCTCTAGTCGAATTAGATGCACCTGAACATCAGTATTGTACACCGGGTATAGCGGGATTCGATGGTTAGAACGATTGTCAGTTTCTTTCTAGATGTATGTCATCTTTGCTGATAATAAGTTTGAGTTCTGTCAAGAGCTTGCCTTGCTTCATTTGGATCCTGGATCTGTGGTTCCGCGAACATAATATGTTTGAATCAATTATGTTTAATTTTCTTTAACTCGCTTTATAGCGGTAATTTTTATTGATATAATATTTGGCATATCCTTAAATCTGCCTTCTCGCCATAAATCAATACGTATATATATTTACTTAGCTCTCACATTGTAACTTGACTGAGCACAAGTAGACTAGGCCGCAACCCGCTTCTGTGAGAATTTGAGGAGGCTCAGCTTAGCTCGTTCTATACAACTCCCCGGTCGCGAACAACCGAAATAATGGCGCGAGCGCAAGCCCTTGAATATCCGCACTTATTTATTTACTGATTCGCCTACAATTGTTACACAGTTTCATAGTAAGGTTACATGCACAATAGTTGAACATCCGTTGTGTACAATATCAATCGGCAAACACAGCATTCATAAAAAGTAATACAATCGGATGACAGATTAATCTAATACAATTTTGTTTCTTTTTTATGTGTTTTTGAATAATATAGGTATACTTTTTTACAAAAACTAGTAATTATACATATATTATTCCATGCTGATCCTATGAACTTGTTTCCAATAGTTATTGAGAGTGGAGCCAAACATATTTAACTTACTGTCAAAATTGAAGAGGCTACTCATTATGGGAACTGGGGAGTAATGACTAAAATTGTTTTCTGATGGGGTGGGTAAAATAACTTAATAGGTTTCCGCGGGTATTTGTGGGGAATATTAAAATTAATTCTAGAAACGAGTTGTGTACAGTCGATTAGATTATTTAACAGCTTATATAAGAACAGGAGGTCGAGAGAGCCCCTACGCGTTTCAAGCGTTTTGATATTGAAGAATTCTAAACGTTTAGCACAACTACTTACCCTTTTAGCAATGCCTTTCGAGTAAGCTAGATGATTTAGAAATCGCTTTTGTATTCGTTATAGCCTAAGAGTGTGTGTCGCGTAATGAGGACGCCAAACAACCGAACAGTACTCTAATACACTGCGAACGAAGCAATAGAACAACAATACACATACTAGTTTTGGGTTCTGAAAATGGTTTAGCGTTACGGATGATGAAACCAGTAGCTTTTGCAGCTTTTTTTATTGTAGCATCTACCTGGGGAATAAGTGTTAGTTTTTTTTTTTTTCAAAAGGTACCCCTAGATCTCTATCGACTTCAACTTTATTCAAACACTGACCGTTCATGTTGTAATTTGCCTCAATAAATTTAAGTTTTCGAGTAAATGTAATTTGGGAGCATTACTTAATATTAAATTGCATGTTATTTTGATCACACCACTCTAAAAGCCTGTTTATATCTTCTTGATCTATTTTAACGTCCGAGAGCGACTTAATAAGTAATTATTGTTAAAATTGTTAAATCATCGGCAAATAAGAACGGTACAGTGTTATTCAAATCGTCTGGTATATCATTTATAAAAATAGTGAATGATAATGGGCCTAGGTGTGATCCCTGGGGTACGCCAGATGTTATTTTAAAGATGTCAGCATTACCTACTTGAACTCATATTATTCATACTCATATGGACCAATTCAGTTCATTAAACTCGAATCTCCGATTAGTTTGATAACGTGTTATTCAGAAATTATTTTTTATGATGACTCTGATTAGTCACTAACTGCTGACTCCAAACGTCCTCTTTTTATGAGAGCGGATTGACTCCAGCGAGCACTGAAAGCGGTGCCAGCTCACTATCGAATCATCCATACACCGACAACTTTTTTTATGAGTGGATATGCTCATCGTTACCCTCCGCCTGGGAAAGACAACGGGTTTTGTCTCTTATCGACGAATACCATTTGGCTCGCGCAAATTTGCACCTATTTATGAATGACTGTTGTTCCAGGTTCCACCCGAGGGACGTTTCACGTGCGCTGGACATTGCTTCGCGTTGCGCGAAACACGCTTTGTCATGCGCCGACACCAGCGACACGGTCCCGGTAGTGGCTCACCCTGGTGACTGCCAGTTGTTCTACTACTGCGCGGCGACCGATGTGGAGCCTACCTGCCTCACGTGCCCCGCCGGCCTGCACTTTAACCCCACGCTGCTGGTGTGCGACTGGCCGCAAAACGCGGGTTGTACAGCGGGGTCATGGCCCGCTGATAATTCCACCAGTGCACCTCCAACAAATGGAACCACATGGGCACCCCCAACAAATGGAACCACATGGGCATCCCCAACAAATGGAACCACATTGGCACCCCCAACAAATGGAACCACATGGACACCACCAACAAATGGAACCACATGGGCACCCCCAACAAATGGAACCACATGGGCACCCCCAACAAATGAAACCACTTGGGCACCCCCAACAAATGGAACCACTTGGGCACCCCCAACAAATGGAACCACTTGGGCACCCCCAACAAATGGAACCACATGGGCACCCCCAACAAATGAAACCACTTGGGCACCCTCAACAAATGGAACCACTTGGGCACCCCCAACAAATGGAACCACTTGGGCACCCCCTACAAATGGAACCACATGGGCACCCCCAACAAATGGAACCACATGGGCACCACCAACAAATGGAACCACATGGGCACCTCCGATAAATACTAGTACCTGGGCACCACCAACAAATGGTACCACTTGGGCACCCCCAACAAATGAAACCACTTGGGCACCCCCAACAAATGGAACCACATGGGCACCCCCAACAAATGGTACCACATGGGCACCCCCAACAAATGGTACCACTTGGGCACCCCCAACAAATGGAACCACATGGGCACCTCCGATAAATACTAGTACCTGGGCACCACCAACAAATGGTACCACTTGGGCACCCCCAACAAATGAAACCACTTGGGCACCCCCAACAAATGGAACCACATGGGCACCCCCAACAAATGGTACCACTTGGGCACCCCCAACAAATGGAACCACATGGGCACCCCCAACCAATGGAACCACATGGGCACCTCCGATAAATACTAGTACCTGGGCACCACCAACAAATGGTACCACTTGGGCACCCCCAACAAATGGAACCACTTGGGCACCCCCAACAAATGGAACCACATGGGCACTCCCAACAAATGGTACCACTTGGGCACCCCCAACAAATGGAACCACATGGGCACCCCCAACAAATGGAACCACATGGGCACCCCCAACAAATGGAACCACATGGGCACCTCCGATAAATACTAGTACCTGGGCACCCCCAACAAATGAAACCACTTGGGCACCCCCAACAAATGGAACCACATGGGCACCCCCAACAAATGGTACCACTTGGGCACCCCCAACAAATGGAACCACATGGGCACCCCCAACAAATGGAACCACATGGGCACCCCCAACAAATGGAACCACTTGGGCACCCCCAACAAATGGAACCACTTGGGCACCTCCAACAAATGGAACCACATGGGCACCACCAACAAATGGAACCACTTGGGCACCCCCAACCAATGGAACCACATGGGCACCCCCAACAAATGGTACCACTTGGGCACCCCCAACAAATGGAACCACATGGGCACCTCCGATAAATACTAGTACCTGGGCACCACCAACAAATGGAACCACTTGGGCACCCCCAACAAATGGAACCACATGGGCACCCCCAACAAATGAAACCAGTTGGGCACCCCCAACAAATGGAACCACATGGGCACCCCCAACAAATGGTACCACTTGGGCACCCCCAACAAATGGAACCACATGGGCACCCCCAACAAATGGAACCACATGGGCACCACCAACTAATGGAACCACATGGGCACCCCCAACAAATGGTACCACTTGGGCACCCCCAACAAATGGAACCACATGGGCACCCCCAACAAATGGAACCACATGGGCACCCCCAACAAATGGAACCACGGGCACCCCCAACAAATGGAACCACATGGGGACCTCCGATAAATACTAGTACCTAGGTACCTACAACAAATACTCCCAATTTGGCACCTGCAACAAATACTCCCACTTGGGCACCACCAACAAGTACTCCCACCTGGACACCCTCACAAAATACTGTCACCTGGGCACCTGCAACAATTACATACCCATGAGCACATACAATAATTAATAATAATACCTGGACTCTCCTAGTAAATGTTATTACATGGGTTTCCTACTGCCACGACATCGGTTTCCTCATCAAATACAATCTGCACACACTAATTTAATATTATTTTTACACCATCCATAAATAGCGCCATTACTTCAATTATCACAACTGGAACATAATTAGGTTCCTCTACTTGAAGGACAACAACCTCACATATTAGCTAGACTGATTTACAAGCGTATAAGAACATAAGCGCTCTTTACACTGTGATGTAATGGGCCAACTAAACACTGGGGTTGAGAGCAGTTTAAATAAGTTCTTTGATTGTCTTAACATTCTGAGCGTAAGTCAGTTAGTCCACAACACTTTCCGCGTAGCATAATGTCATGAAAATTATAACTACACTTTGACGAAGCAGGCACAACACCACAGGGTACGATACTTACGTATCACACATCACAGTAGAAGTGGTTGAGTACCTTAACTACTTATATCATTGAGTTGTGAATTTGTTTTAATATTTACAAATAAATATTGTTTTATTTTCAAGTTTGCTTGTATTATTTACTATCCAAGTTTCCACTCAGTCTATCCTGCAGCTCTCCACAGCTCTAGCAGGCCTATTCAGACGCGGGAAGTATTGCTTGGAGTAAAGTGGTGAGCATTTACGTAACACTGTTGGCCGACAACAGCTTGGGATTGGCGAGCAAATTAGGTGTTTAGAATTGCTACACTATCTAATATGGAACCAATGAAACCAATTTCGTAGCAGTCTCACTAAATTCTCTGACAAACTGCTGCTCTATGTAGATCGATCGATTTGTAGAGTACGATGAAATGAAATGAAAAATATTTATTTGGTCACAACACAAATAAGACACAGACAAGACAATTAGGTACAGCAAAACAGAACACAAAAAACAATACAAAATAAATGAAAAATACTAACATAAACAAAAGTAGGTAGGTATGTGTCTCACGGCTGGACCAAATACTAACATAAACAAAAGTAGGTAGGTATGTGTCTCACGGCTGGACCAAATACTAACATAAACAAAAGTAGGTAGGTATGTGTCTCACGGCTGGACCAAATACTAACATAAACAAAAGTAGGTAGGTATGTGTCTCACGGCTGGACCAAATACTAACATAAACAAAAGTAGGTAGGTATGTGTCTCACGGCTGGACCAAATACTAACATAAACAAAAGTAGGTAGGTATGTGTCTCACGGCTGGACCAAATACTAACATAAACAAAAGTAGGTAGGTATGTGTCTCACGGCTGGACCAAATACTAACATAAACAAAAGTAGGTAGGTATGTGTCTCACGGCTGGACCAAATACTAACATAAACAAAAGTAGGTAGGTATGTGTCTCACGGCTGGACCAAATACTAACATAAACAAAAGTAGGTAGGTATGTGTCTCACGGCTGGACCAAATACTAACATAAACAAAAGTAGGTAGGTATGTGTCTCACGGCTGGACCAAATACTAACATAAACAAAAGTAGGTAGGTATGTGTCTCACGGCTGGACCAAATACTAACATAAACAAAAGTAGGTAGGTATGTGTCTCACGGCTGGACCAAATACTAACATAAACAAAAGTAGGTAGGTATGTGTCTCACGGCTGGACCAAATACTAACATAAACAAAAGTAGGTAGGTATGTGTCTCACGGCTGGACCAAATACTAACATAAACAAAAGTAGGTAGGTATGTGTCTCACGGCTGGACCAAATACTAACATAAACAAAAGTAGGTAGGTATGTGTCTCACGGCTGGACCAAATACTAACATAAACAAAAGTAGGTAGGTATGTGTCTCACGGCTGGACCAAATACTAACATAAACAAAAGTAGGTAGGTATGTGTCTCACGGCTGGACCAAATACTAACATAAACAAAAGTAGGTAGGTATGTGTCTCACGGCTGGACCAAATACTAACATAAACAAAAGTAGGTAGGTATGTGTCTCACGGCTGGACCAAATACTAACATAAACAAAAGTAGGTAGGTATGTGTCTCACGGCTGGACCAAATACTAACATAAACAAAAGTAGGTAGGTATGTGTCTCACGGCTGGACCAAATACTAACATAAACAAAAGTAGGTAGGTATGTGTCTCACGGCTGGACCAAATACTAACATAAACAAAAGTAGGTAGGTATGTGTCTCACGGCTGGACCAAATACTAACATAAACAAAAGTAGGTAGGTATGTGTCTCACGGCTGGACCAAATACTAACATAAACAAAAGTAGGTAGGTATGTGTCTCACGGCTGGACCAAATACTAACATAAACAAAAGTAGGTAGGTATGTGTCTCACGGCTGGACCAAATACTAACATAAACAAAAGTAGGTAGGTATGTGTCTCACGGCTGGACCAAATAGGTTCCAGATCAGCTTAATGCCAAGTCTCAAGTACTTGGCGCTGGTTGTGATGCAGTTGTTAACAGTATCCCTAGTACCAGTCTGCAAGTTACCAAAACGGCAATAGTTTTCATGAGCTCGCTAAACTCATTACACACTTGCAAGAAAAAGAAGCAAATATATTATTTAATTTAGTGAGCTTTTCGTAATTTGCAACCTTGTACTTAGGGTCTAGATCAAGAGAGTGGCCTTGGAGTGCGTTGAAATAATAACATGCCCCAATACAAGGAGCGGTCGTACGTTATTATTATTATTCGTTTATTCATCTTATATACATATTATAATACATTTTTAAATATTTCAATAAAAGCTATACAAAAACATTTAAAAATATAGAAAATAGTAGCCCACCGGCATCGGGAACAGGGTCCAAGCTACCGGTGGTTAGGGCCTCAGAGAGAGGAACTTCCTGACAATGCGCGCCGTGTCCAGAAGTACCGCTTTCTGTATCAGGCCCTTGACCCAGCTGCCCAACGAGAGCCTCATCAGGTGTTGGTCGAGGCTCTTGGCTATTAAGCCATTGGCCGTAACGACTATCGGCACAATGACTGCTGAGTCAACCTCCCACATGTCGACAACCTCGTGTGCCAAGTCTTGATACTTAATTTCTTTATCTTTCTCGGCTTTCACAAGGTTCTCGTCATGTGGGACAGTGACATCAACAATCATTGTGAGACGCTCTGATCGATCTATCACCACTATGTCAGGCTTATTGGCAACAATAGTCCTGTCGGTGATGATAGATCGATCCCAGTACAATGTGATATGACCATTCTCGAGAACTGGGTCGGGCACATACTTGTAGTATGGTACTTCTGCGTCCACAAGGTTGTATTTCAGAGCAAGTTGCTGGTGGATAATCCTAGCCACTAGGTTGTGTCTGTGCAAATACTCGCCGTTAGCAAGACGAGAACAACCAGAAATAATATGTCGAATGGATTCACCGGGACAGTGACATGCCCGACAGATGTCAACCGTGCCGTCCTTCACAATATATTTCCGGTAGTTGTTCGTCATCATAACTTCGTCCATAATTGCACAGACAAAACCTTCGGTTTCCCCAAAGAGATCACCGAAACGTAGCCAGGCTACGGACGGTAGGAAATCTACATCGGGCCCATGAAGGGCTCGGTAGAAGCGTCCGTGAAGCTCCTTGCTCTGCCATACCTCCCTGCGGCCATTAGTATTTAGTACTACAGGCTTGCGCCAGTTCTCTTTAGCCAAGGAGAGCGGGGTGAATCCTTTGTCCACTGCGGCTACATCACGATGCATCCCCACGTCGGCTTGGAGGAAGTACTCCCTGAGGCTGCACACCTCGCGGTTATGGAGGGTCTTAGCATTTAGAAAGCCTCGACCCCCACACTTCCTCGGAATGTACAGCCTCATCACCGATGAACGTGGGTGATGCATTCATGATGATGCAGCGTGAAGTGTGTTAAAATAATGTTTAAGGTATGATGTTATGAGGGGTGATTGAATCCTCTTCAATTTGCATGAACTTTCTAACGATCCTGCAGGTGTTTAAAATCGCGGCTTTCTGTAGGGTTATGTAGAGAGATTCTTTCAGAATATAGGTTTTAGGCTATGGAGAAGATGGTTGGGGATAACACCTGTTGTGGAGAGGACTATGGGAACTACATAAACTTTTTCTTGTCTCCAGATTCGTGTCACCTCTTCTTTGAGATCTGCGTATTTACTTATTTTTTCAGTTATTGTCTTTTGTAGGTTATGTGTATTGGGAACTGCAATGTCTATCAGGTAAGTGATTTTGTTTATTTTATCTTGTAGTGTTATATCCGGTCTATTATAGTGAATGGTCCTGTCGGTAAGAATGGCGCGGTCGTAGTATAGTTTGTGTGTGGTATTTTCTAGCACAGTTTGTGGTGTGTATTTGTAGTAAAGAGTGTTTGTGTTTTGTATGAGTGCATATTTGAGTGCTAGTTTTTGGTGAATGACGTTTGCTACTTGGTTGTGTCTGTGAGTGTAGTCTGTCTGTGTGAGAGTTGTGCATGCTCCTGTTATGTGTTGTATGGTCTCTGGTTGTGTGTGGCATTTACGACATTTATCGTTTGTTATGTTGGGATCTTTGATTATATATTTCCTGTAGTTTTTTGTGTTAATTATCTGGTCTTGTATTGCTATTATAAATCCTTCAGTTTCTGGGAATAAATGGCCTACTTTAAGTCATTTATTTGACGCTATTGTGTTAACATGAGATTGCTCTAAGTCATGAGGATGACGACCGTGAAGTACTTTTTTCTTCCAATCTTCAATTTTCTTTTTTTGCGGGTCACTATTACTGCCCGTTTGTGTATTTGTATGTGTATTAGTTTGATCATTTAGGTTTAGTGGGGTGTAGTTCGAATCATTTTGTGTAATGGCTTTATGAATATGACTTGTGCGAGATTTTGTGTGAAAGAATGTTTTTAGTGTGTTAATTTGTTTCTGCCAAAGGTGATGGATGTCTATTAAGCCTCTGCCTCCATTTTGTCGTTTTATAGTTAGTCTTTCTATTGCAGATTTAGGGTGTAGATTGTTGTGTTTTGTAAGTGTGGTGCGTGTGGTTCGTTCGAGTTGTTCTATATCTGTTTTTGTCCATTTTATTACTCCAAATGAGTAGGTTAATATTGGGATGGCGTAAGTATTTAAAGCTTTAATAAGATGTTTTCCAGCTAGTTGAGTTTTACACAAGGCATTTAATCTCCTCTTGTACTCTATTGTTAGTGCCTGTTTAATTTTTGTATGATCTAGTCCTTTCAGTTGTGTGTATCCTAAATATTTATATAAATCGGTCGATTCCATTGCTGTTATGGTATCAGTATTATTTACTACATAGTCGCCGGGTCGTATCTTGCCTCGTATTATATGTACTGTTTTACATTTATCTAAGCCAAATTGCATGTTAATGTCGTTACTGAATTCTGCTGTAGTTTCTACTAGTTGTTTCATTTCTTTTTCGGTTTTTGAATATAATTTAATGTCATCCATATATATAAGATGTGAGATAACTGTTTCTTCTGTAGTGTGTTTTAGGCAATATCCGGCCCGGCAGCGTTGCAGTAGGTGAGACAAAGGGTTAAGGGCGAGGCAGAACCACAGAGGACTTAGGGAATCACCTTGATAGATACCTTTCTTAATAGATATCTGTCTTGTTATGACAGTGTTATGGCGGTTGCTTAGATGTAGTGTTGTTTTCCAACGTGACATTATACTGCGCAAAAAATCTAATATTTTTGGGTTTATCTTATAAATCTCTAATATTTGTATCAACCAGGAATGTGGAATACTATCAAAGGCTTTTTTATAATCTATATACGTACAATGTAAGTTTCTATTTTTTGTGGTGGCATGTTTATGTACAGTAGAATCTATAACTAACTGTTCCTTGCATCCCATGTGGCCCCGCCTGCATCCTTTCTGTTCCTCTGCTATAATGTTGTGACGTTCGATGTGTGTATTGATTTTTGATGTGGTTGCTGATGTTAGGATCTTGTATATTGTGGGTAAGCATGTGATTGGTCTGTATTGGGATGGTTGTGGAGAGTATTTGGTTTTTGGGAGCATGTAAGTTATTCCTGTAGCAATAAATTCGGGCATGTTCTGTTGCCCTAGTATTATATCTGTTAAGTTTTTAGCCATAGTTTTGTGTAATGAAATTAATTTTTTATACCAGAAGTTTTGTATTTTATCTATACCAGGTGATTTCCAGTTATGTAACCTAGCTGTTATTCTTGTTATATCAGACTCTGTTATTTCTACAAATTCCATTTCTTCTATTGCGCTCCATTTAGTTTGTTCTTCTGCTATCCAAGGTGCTTTATCGTTATGCTGTACTTGCTCTTCCCATATACCAGACCAAAATGTTTCAAGCTGTTCTTTTGTTGGTATGTCAGTGTTGTTTTCTGTTAGTGTATCTGTCTGTGGTTTCTGAAGGTTCCTGTAGAATATTTTTTCATTCGTAGCGAATATGATGTTATCAGTTCTACGCATTTGAGCCTTTTTATATCTGCGGAGCCTATGAACTTTAAGTGCTAGTTTCTGTTTCAGTGTGTCTAGGAATTCTTCAGGTTTCTTATTGTTATTTTCATGTCTGGTGTGTGTAAATGTGCTCTTAAATATTGCCTCAACTCTCCTAACTACTTTGTTCGATCTATTGTTATTGATGTATTGTGTAAGCCTACCACAATCCGCTCTAAGTTTTTCTATGTCTTTTTCAAGCCGCTGTTGCCATGGTGGTTTCGTATTCTGTCTTGGTCTTGTATTTCCTGTGTATTCTGTGACTTTATAGTTGAGTTCTTCTGATATAACTAATGCTGTGCAATATATGAGAGTGTGTGTGTCTACTAGTTGTGTGTTTTCAGATACATATTGTTGTAGTATATTTTGATTAAATAAATGAATTAAATGAGAAAGTTTAGGACTGTATTTCAGTTTGGGCAGTTTTGGTCGAGCTGTTGGGTCCATCCCAGAATATTGTGCTAGAGTTGTTCTGAATTTATCGTGTATTTCTTGAATACAGTTTTCTGTTGTCGGATTATAGTCGACTAAGGTCTCAAAATCATTTTCTAGCGTTAAGGTTATGGCGTCAGTTTGTGCAGATGTGTGCGATGTTTGTGTATTTTGTGTGGATGGTTGATTTTGTGGTTGTGATTGCGAATGTGATTGTGTGTGTGATTGTGGTTGTAGTTGAGTTTGTAGTTCTGACTGTGATGATAGCTCTTGTGTTAGTGGGGAAGGATTTTCGCCTATGCTATTATCAGTTTCTTCTAATAGTCGTGTTTGTACTTCTTCTTTCAATTGGTTTAGTTCTTCTTGAGACAGTAATTTATTTCTTACTATAGTTCTTCTTTGATCTGAAATTCTCTGTTCTGTAACATTAATGTCTGGGTATTGTCGTGTAAAAAGTTCATGCAGCTGTTGTCGGTATGTGGTCATGTCGGTCTCTAATTTTGTTATATACAAGTAAGTCCGCATGATAAATATGTTTACATCTTTGCTCCATCTCATGCGTACTCTTGGTTTCCCAGCCTTGGTGGACGCGGGTAGGAAGGTATTTACCGCCCGCGCAACATTCAAGGTTGGTATAGGTGAATCTATGTTTAAGTGAATAGTGGAATGGGATGATGGTATGGAAGGTGTGTATGATGTGGTACTTGGGCTAAATGGTTCTTCTAGACAATTTGTCCTGTCTGTCAGTTGGTCGATAACGTCGCTGATTTCAGCTGTAGTTTCTTGAATGGTGGGAGTCCGACTTGTTTGTAATGATAACTGTGGATATTGTTCTGGTGTTAGTGAGTATGAGTGTGACCCCTGTGATGATAGTGATTTTATTGTCTGTGAGTGAGGATTTTCTGTTTGTGTTGGTGTATTGTCAGTTATTGATGCTACTTCTCTCTTTATGTTTTCTCTTTCTGAGATGGGTATTCTGTTATTACGTTGAATGATTCGGATTTGATCTGCAAGTCTTTGTTCTGTGAGAATGTGAAGGTCTGGGTATATTTCTATAAATTTTGCATGTAATGTTGGGCGATATCCTGTAAAGTTAGTTTCGCAATTTGTAACTGTATAATAGCAGCGGAGCAACTGTCGGTTCACATCATCAGTCCATTTCATCCGCTGTCTATTTCGGCCAGCAAGGGTGGTTGCAGGGAGCATTTCCTGCAAAACATTCCTTCCTGGGTCATTCAAAGTATTATTTGTGGGTGTGTTAGAATTTGTGTTTTTGGTGGGGTGTGCTGGTGAGGGTGATGATTTAGGTGATGATATAGACGAACTAGATTCTCGAACGCTGTCGAGATAAGAAGGTGGTGATGAAGGGATGGATGAAAATAGTGATGGTGTTGGTGAGTGTTGGTCTGCAACAGTTCGAGACTGAACAGGCTGGTGCGGTACGGTGCCCTCCCCAGAATACGAAGGGCAACCCGGGCTGGAAGGCCCGGGGCGGGATTCTCCATCGCGGTTAGCTCCGGTACCCGCCTGGGGTAGTATTCTATTTCGTAGTCGCATCGCATATTAGTCGAGATTGGGGAAATGGGAAAGCTTCTAGTTTGGAGGTGGGCTAGAAGCTTAGGGAGAGGAAAAGGGATTTGGATTGGGCTAGGTAAAGAAGGGAATTAGGGGATAGGGATAAGGAAAAGGAAATTTGGAAAAGGAAAGTGCTCCTGGTCTGGGATTGGACTAGGAGCAAATTTGTACCCGTCTGGGTCTGGGCTCTCACCCTAGACCTGCCCGACATAAGGAGCTCCAGGAGTGGCACGCCCACGACTGGGCACGGCCCCGACCACGCATCCCTCGGCACGGCAGGTCTTGGATTGGCTTAAAGGAAAGGAAAGTGGAGTGTAAGGGTGGGAGAAAGGTTAAAGGAGTTTGGGGTTTTAGGAGATTGGGACTGTTAGTTTGGGAAGGGTAATTATATCTAGGTGTTATGTTTCTAAATGTATCTCCCATTAAAGGCGTGTAGTGCCTAGGTGTTCAGGCTAAACTGAGATAATACCAGTACCTTGCTTCCCGTAGGCCCCCCCACCACGTCAAGGTAGCCCCTTGGGGGGGTTATTATTATTATTATTTATTTATTTCAGGCATCAAGGCCCATATAAACACATACAATACAATATTAAAATAACTTATAAATATTATAAATACATACACCATTATAATTATTAAAACTAACATACACGAAGTGTCTGCGCCGTGTTACGCTGACTGGTGTCATGTAGCTGGCCACGAAACCGGCGAAACACAACACCCTCGGGCCAGAACTCTTCCTTGAGGAACTTGTCGAGGTGACGTGTCGGGACACGCACCACGAACGACTTGAAGTTCGTGTTGAGACGCGACTCCAACTTCACTACCCTCAAAGTCCAGTTAGTCTTCACACGCACGTATTCCATGATCTCCTCAACCTTCGTGGAGTGGTGCAGTCTGGACACGTACAGCAGCGTTGACGGGATTGCTGGACGCAGCAGCATGTCGGGTCCTGCCTGCGCGGTGCCGCACTGGTTCCGACAAGGAGGCTTCTTCTTCTTCTTCTTTTCCACCTTGATGAAACCATCCTTGTCGCACGTGTGCTTCTCTGGACCCTGCCTTTTCAACACTTCGTTGGTTATCGACCGGCTCCGTTTACCGTTATGATGAACCAGCCACAGCTGAACACATGAATAACGATCTATCTCTCAGTAATTGGTAAGGTTGAGGAATTAAGATAGCAGACGTTTTATTCGTAAAGTATTATTATTCAGCTGCATCTGGTACGATTGGGAGCCGACCTCAACAAGAAAATCTTGTAATTTTATATGCAGTCATATTAAGAAAATATCAATATCACATAATAAACTGGTATTGCAGAGCACATAAATATTGAAGTTGCTGTGACGAGTTTGTATCAATTACTGAGAAACAGAGAAACTGGATAACGATAACGACTGGGCATCAATCTACAACGGTGATTGATGCCCAGTTGCCCGTTTACATTGGCTAGTTTCTATAGGTATACAATGTGTCCGGGTGTGTAGTACTTAATAAAACTTTAAGGGCGATATATATGTTACAGTCATAGTGATTAAATAGCTATTATACATAATGACTGGTACATACATAAACTCACGCCTTTTTCCCTTAGGGGTAGGCAGAAACTATAGAACGCTACATGCTACGACCCTTTCATACCCCTTTCGCTTCATCCACATTCATACATCTTGTCACCAATCACCAATAACATCGATGTAACTTCTAGGACGTCCTCTACCGGCGTTTCCATTGACATCCGCCTTATAAATTGCTTTTGTTAATCGCTGTTCACTCATTCTCTCAACATGACCAAACCACCTAAGCATACTCCTTTTAATTTTTGTCACTACATCATCTTTTAAACCGCAACTTTGTCTAATCTCATCATTTCTCAATCTATCATTCAAAGTTACACCGCACATACTTCGCAAGAAACGCATTTCCACGGCATTTATTCTACTTTCATGCCTCTTCTGCCACGACCAACATTCACTTCCATACATAAGCGTAGGTACCAGCACACCATTATGGACAGCCAGCCGTGCCTTTTTGGACATCGACTGGCTAGCCACAACCGCATGCATAGCACCATTTACTTTATTTCCCGCATTTGCTCTCCTTTCCACATCTTCGTCAATCTTACCATCTCTTGTAAACATACTTCCCAAATAAACAAACCCAGTCACCTGTTCAATACTTTCATCTCCTACCTTTACTTTACACTCAGATACATCTGCATATCTTTCAAAAACCATTACTTTCGTCTTGCTTACATTAATTTTCACCCCTTTCATATTATATGCTCCATTCATCATAGTTACCATGTCATGCAACTCTTCCGCCGACGATGCAAGGAAAACTTGATCATCTGCGTTTGGTCATTATATATAATGACTAAATTGTCTAAACAATGTGATAAATTAATCACTTTATGCGGATATTATTCATAATAGTAGGTCGAAGTTGGTCAAAGTAATAAATACGGTTTTATTTTGTGTTAGTGAGCTTTCAATTTACTTTTTTAATTAATGTACAATTATTATCTATGACAATGTTAATATAATATAATACGATACAGATTTTTTTATTCACAAGGAAACCTAAAAATAAACCTAATCTACCATGCATGCTTGCTTTGCAAAAGAGGAAATCTGGCGCGTTGTGTGGTCGCAGTTCTAACCTTTTTTTTTGTGGGGAATTCCTCATGGACTGTTCCCCGTCTGGGGAAGACGGGGGGTGTGCCGGACTTTTACCGGCTAAAACCCCACGGTGTCCCTCCTTCTGACCTAAGGCCGGGGTCACGGGATTCGCTGTTGCATGCACCACGATCCCGGCAGGTCTCGGTCCACCAGCTTCTTCTGGTGGACCTCTCCTGTGGTGGGGCAGTTGCTCCCCTGCCCCACATCCTTCCGAGAGGCGCGCGCGGAACACGGCGCGCCATCCTCCCTGGGCCCGTTACTGGTCGGGCGACGGGTTCCCCAACCCGCCGCCCGCAGGCCACTCACTAGGGTGGCCGGAGATCGTCACGCGCCCTCCGGCGCCCGGTGCGTCTAGCTCGAGAAGGGAGAGAAGAAGCGGCCTCCCTCTCCCTCTCCGCTACCTCCTTGGTCGCCATCACCTCCTCGCAAAAAGAGGCGATGGCTTCCCACGCAGACTCGCTCCCGACCATGGACAGAACCACGGCCGGAAACGAGAGGTCACCGCCGATCGCCGCGACAAGTTCGCGGCGCTGCGACCCCCATGCTGGACACGCCTGCAAAGTGTGCAGCGCCGTGTCCTCGGGGCAGTCGCAGTGGTGACAACCGGGCGTCTGCTCCCGGCCTATACGACACAGGTACTTCCCGAAACAGCCATGTCCCGAAAGTACCTGCGTCAGCCGGAAGCTGAGGGCGCCGTGGCGCCTCTCCAGCCACTCTTCCATCACGGGTCTTACCGCCGCTATCGCGGCGTGCCCCGCGCTGGGTTGCGCAAGTCGCTCCCTCCACTCGGCCACCAGGATCTGGCGGAGCTCGCTCCGCTCAGGCGCCTCCTCGCGCTGACGATATCTCAGCGCGAGGTCTCTCGCCTCCAGATCCCAGGGCACTGATCCGGCCAAAAGACTCGCCGCCTCGAAGGAAATCGTACGGTACCCCCTTATCACCCTGACGGCCATCGCCCGCTGCGGTCTCCGCAGGATAGCGATGTTGCGGGCCGTCAGGGTGTCCGCCCAAATCGGCTACCCGTAGAGGGCCATGGACCGTACGATCCCCGAGTAGAGTCTCCGGCAGGAGGCATTGGGCCCCCCCAAATTGGGCAGCAGCCGCGAAAGCGCAGCCGCTGCTCCCATTAGTTTGGGGGTCAGCTGCCGAAAATGCGGCCCAAAGTCCCATCGGCTGTTGAGGAGGAGTCCCAGATACTTCATCGTCGACTCGACACCGATGCGAACGCCTCCCACGAGTCGCAGTTCTAACCTAACCTAACCGTTTCGAATTTGACAAACTGTTTATTGTCTAAAGATCCGAATCCGTTGTTCTATCCGTCTATAGATAAATTATAATTATTACTATTTAAAATAACAGCATTTTATTGCTACACATATGCCTAAGGCAAATTGAAATAAAACTTTATAATCTTCACCTATAGGTACTTATTTTATTACTTTATCCAAGTCTTCCAAGATATTATATAAAATAGCTAGTTAATGTGATTAATTCTGTGTCATTTATCACTTTGTCTAAATTGAGTAGATATTATATATAATATCCGGATTTATTACTTTCGCTGTGACACAGGTTTCCTCTTTTGCAAAGCAAGCATGCATGGTAGATTAGGTTTCCTTGTGAATAAAAAGAACTGTATCGTATAATATTATATTAACATTGTCATAGATAGTTAATAATTTAACATTAATTAAAAAAGTAAATTGAAAGCTCACTAGCCATAACACAAAATAAAACCGTATTTATTATTTTGACTAACTTCGACCTACTATTATGAATAATATCCGGATAAAGTGATTAATTGATCACATTGTTTATATAATTTAGTCATTATATATAATGACCAGTCATTATGTATAATAGCTATTTAATCACTATGACTGTAACATATATAAACTGTAGAAAGTAATAAACAATAATAGATACGGGAAACACTAAAAGCAATGTGCAATATAAATAACTGAATAGATAATAATGTGATGATTAGCACATTATTACATTTTCTAACATAATATTATAAGATAGTACCTGCCTATTAAATAAAGTAAGAGTACATAAATTAGTATTTAATCTAAATATCTAAGCCAAATATACGTGCAATCTTAATATTTAAATAGATAAACAAATAAGTATTCTAAAAAGATAAACAGGGTAAATATAGTAATAACTACTATAGTAAATAAATTATTAAACTCCGAATATTATTTGAAATACTTAGGCTAAATAGCATACAAAAAATTCATGATAAATAAAAGCAAATAAATTAAAAAAACAAAGTAATTCCTTTTCCTAAGTAAACCTTGATACTGGCCAAACAAAAAAAACTAATTAAACTTCATTCTAAACTTTCTGTCTTTTTTTATTTTATCTAATAATGATCCTCCCCTCTCCTACTTTGCTCTGCCTAACAGGGTCCACAATATTGTAACACAATACATCTTTTTCTATTAGGTACTACCACCTAAGTAACATTGTGGAATACACAAATAAATATTGAGTATTGAGAGAAGAAGATTATTAGGAATAAATAAATAACGGCAAGTTGTTGCCCGTTATTTTAAAATATCAGCCGCAGGAATAAACTTGGTGGCTATGCCGGAAATTATACCATCTCGATTTTGAAAAGTAAACAAAAACATAAATGTGAAAATGGGAGCCAAGTTCAATAATAAGAATATGCGTGGTTGTCGACTTCGCCGACAAAAGAATTGAGATCTAAATGGGTGCCAAGTTCTGTAGATAATCCTGAAATTTATTTACATAAAGCAGATATCTTAGGATAAATTGAAGCTCAAGTTTAACTTGGCTAGTTTTTACCAGCAAACCAAATTTTTAGAAGAGTAAGATGTTGACCTTACAATAGGTATAAAAACAGTAACTTGCGTATAATATAAAGAAGATAAGTTGATTAGCCAAATATAAGATAACTTGTATGTGAAAACTAGCCAAGTCAAATCTTGATCTTCAATTTATCCTAAGATATCTGCTTTATGTAAATAAATTTCAGGATTATCTACAGAACTTGGCACCCATTTAGATCTTAATCCTTTTGTCGGCGAAGTCGACAACCACGCATATTCTTATTATTGAACTTGGCTCCCATTTTCACATTTATGTTTTTGATGGGATATCATTACTTTTTGTATAGAAATTTTTATTATTCATCATTCAAAAAAGTGTTCTGTAATACGTTTACGCTGTAGTTTTCTTTTTTGTGCTATTTTCTACATTTTCTTGAACGTTAGAAATATATGGAAAGTCCTCCCTTTAACTTTTTTTATCATTTGGCTGTTAGATATATTTTTATTTCCTACTTGAATCAAATAATCTGGTATACAAAACGATAAAAGCGACTTTTCATCATGGAATCATGGAACCTATTCTCCTGCGAAAGAAAAAGTTTGTTGCTATTATAATTTCGAAAGGCGCTAAGTAATAAAAATCGATTGTTTGAAAAATATTTCAAATCGTAAAAATTCACTGTTTTCTGACTTTTTCCTTTGTATACACACAATTACCCAGCTGGACGCCAAATTTCTACTTTCTAGGTCATCTGGAAGTGGGTTAGGTTTTTGATCTATAATATGTCAGTCAGTGTTAAAAATGCCGATTTTTAGACGGTAATATCTCAATAACCGTTTGAGCTGTATTTATGAAATTTGGGATTATAGTTAATCTCGGGGGTTTCAATAATTAAACCAAATTTCATGTGTTTATGTTGAATAGATTTTGAGTTATTAAGGGCTCAAAAGTGGCTTCAAATGGTTCGTGTAATATAACACACGGCTGCTGCGTCGCCAGTTCCTTTTTCTTTGAACTTGGCTTGATACGCTGCCGCGTGTCTAGATACAGTACAGAAATTAGTCAAATAATTTAGCGAGACGTTGTATGTGGTAGGTATATAGCGGAAGTCGTGGAATGTACAGCGTGACAAAAAAGAATGCAAGACAACGGGGGCGCCACCAGTCATACATAATAAAATTTTAATTTTAAAAACCACTGGCTGAATTTTGGATAGATATTCTTATTCATTTTATATCAATTTAAGCGTATTCAGACACATTTTCATCAGATTAAACACTGACTCAGTACTTCTATTTCCCTAAAGTGCCCTCTAAGCGATTAAAGTTTGACTTGATGGTCAAATTTCATGTTTTCATCAAGCAATAGCTTAAACGATTAAAGAAATTTGTCAAACATGCCCGTTGTATTTTCGGTTTCTTTTTAATAAAACACTTTATTATTCTTACCTGTATAATATTTCTTTATAGTTATTTTAGAAAATCTCAACATTAACACTATTAAAACGTTACGTAGTTTCGGTTTTCTCCTCGTTACTTGATGTTATCGTAGATTCCTCCATGATTGGCCTGCGGACGGTGAGTTTAGGGGACCCACCGCCCGAACAGTAACAGGCCCGAGAAGGCGGCGCGCAGTGTTCCGTGCGCGCCTCTCAGAAGGATGTGGGGCAAGGCCCCACAGAAGGGAGGTCCGCCAGGGGCTGGCGGACCGGGACCTGCCGGGACTGCGTTGCATGCTTATGCGAATCCTGCGAGGCCGGCGAACAGGAAGGTCAGGAGGAAAAACACCGTGGGTTATTAGCCGGCGGTAATCGTCCGGCAGACTCCCTCGCCTTCCCGGGGCGAGGGATATCAACGAGGATATTCCCACGATAAAAAAAAAAAGTTTCTTCCGTGATGCCAAGGCGACGCGACGGCTGACATCTTTTTTGTCAAACACGCCGTCAATCAAGATTTCCATCAAACTCATTTAACACGTAGAATGTTTGACAAACGCGTCAAACAAAGCTGCATACTATCAAATAATTTGACAAGCACGTAAAATTTGACAAACAATTTGATCATTTGCGCATTAAATTACCATGCATAATATCAGAGATGTTTTCGATGTAATTTTTTATGTTATTACTATTGGCGTATATTAGTAAGAAGATTCTGTGT
Organism: Amphipyra berbera; assembly: GCA_910594945.2. Lineage (NCBI taxonomy): Eukaryota > Metazoa > Arthropoda > Insecta > Lepidoptera > Noctuidae > Amphipyra > Amphipyra berbera. The sequence goes on along the minus strand of OU343128.1, from coordinate 11,859,488 downwards.
TTAAAAGGCTTCTATGTTTTAAAACATCTTTGGCCGCGTAGACCGAGAATAGAGTTTTCTCTATTATCCGCTCAGAATAATGACTAAAGCATGCATGTTATTAATCTGAGATTCTCCGTCTACGTTTGGCCGGTTTCAAGAAGGTTTTTATTATCTACGCCAACAATATTTTACCATTTTCCGTTTTGCCAACTGAGGATAAACAGGTCTATAGATAAAATATAATCTAAGAAACAGGTAATAGGTAGTTAGTTACATCAAGAATTTAACCGAGAACCACCAAATGGTAGTAGAACAATTAAAACATAAACCAAACAAATATCAGTAAAATGTTTATTTATTTAAACCATACATTAGCCTGCCCTCCGAGCATTTAGTAGTCGTTTTTGAGATGAAATTTGGCCCCAAATACTTAGGACAGTGGAGAGAGGACAAATTCTAAAGGTATAATAATATGATGTAAAATCTTTATTTTTCACATTGAAAAATAAAGTTAAAATATAAATTATTAACGCCACATAAAACGAAACGTTAACTTAAAAGTTCAAATTTTATCCGTAGCTCTAGCTTGGCAGCACTGTCGATGGCATCCCGCCCGCCATTTCGATCGTCGCGGATTGGATGAGCGCTACGATTTGAGAGTTGTTTGTTTTTTACGACACTTCCGCTTACGTGCAATTGGCTACCCTGATTGCTTCGTTCGAACAGCGCGGCGGCGCGGCCATCTTTGTATCTGTATCTAGCGTTTTGGCTTGGCGCCTTTCCTGTTGGTTGTTCACTGTCTGTTAGTGGTCATAGTGTTACACGTTTCAAAATGGTGAGTTTTGCAAGATTTTGTGAAATTTAGTTGTTGTTGTCGTGATTTTATAGTGTAATTTGGTGAACAATGGTGTTATATACTTACTGGCGAAGTTTCAACTCCGTACGAGTTAATTTAATGGGATTTTTCATCAATTTTAGGCTGGCGGTAAAGCGGGTAAAGATTCTGGTAAAGCCAAGGCCAAAGCAGTTTCCAGATCGGCAAGGGCTGGTCTTCAGGTAAGCTAATCCGTTATCTTAATTTATAATAGGATTTTTCGTGATATCCGTGTACCCAAATTAGTTCTATATCACTAATTCATATAATTGAATAATATGAATGACCCTTTTCCAGTATGGCGGCGACCATTACTTCGTTAAAGGAAAATAATCGATAGATTAGATTGGAGCTACAATGAACATTAATATTTTCAGTTTCCCGTGGGAAGAATTCACAGACATCTCAAAAATAGGACTACGAGTCATGGACGTGTCGGAGCTACCGCAGCCGTGTATTCTGCAGCTATTCTGGAATATCTTACGGCCGAGGTAAGCAACGCGACGCCCTGTCAATATGGCGGCACTCAATATAGCGCAATTTTAAAACGAAATTGCATGGGCATATTCTCGAAGCTAGTATACGTATATTTGTTTTCAATTAAATGTTTTTTTTGCTGGGATATTTTACTAATTTCAAATATGTATTGTTCATTGTTTTTATTTATAGTGGACTGTCTAGTTTTGGCGGGAAACGTACACAAAAGGTTAAGATAAGGCAAAATTGTAGATTAAGAACAAGTTTCACATAAAATGTAATAGTTACTATATGAATAGTATGATGTAAAATTGAATGTAGCAACTAGACGTTTTACTTTATATGTATACTTACATAAGAGAAACAAAGTCTTAAATACTTGAACAATATTTTAGGTACTGGAGTTGGCGGGAAATGCATCCAAAGATCTCAAGGTGAAGCGTATCACACCGCGCCACTTGCAGCTTGCTATCAGAGGCGACGAGGAGCTCGACAGCTTGATCAAAGCCACCATCGCGGGCGGCGGCGTCATCCCTCACATACACAAGTCGCTTATCGGGAAGAAAGGCGGCCCCGGAGCTCCCGTTTAAATAATAGGTACATATTTATTCTCTTCTGTATCCAATTTAACCATGATAGATGCTAGAGCCTAGAATTAAGTACCTATATTCTTAAAATGTATGTCAGAATACTTGCTAGGAGTGTTAATAAACCATTCAAAGAAGCCTCACTGTTGTATTATGTGGTTAAGATAGCCAGCTCCTCTCAACCCAGTGATGAAGTAAAAGGCTACTAAGCGGTCATAAGCTGGTTATAATTGCAGCAATGTCCTCTTGTCTGTTAATAACAACATACATTCATCATCTATTGGCCTACCAGTTCTGGTGTTTACGGCAACATCCTCTATGAACATTAATTATAGCAACCATAAGCAGGCCAGTTGTGAATGTTAATTGGCCATTGGTGTTGATTCTGTTAGTGAGTAAAAGCAGCTGTCACTTTCTTTTTCTATTGAAACAGAAAGACAAACACCCTTAGTTTAGTGCTGTCAAAGTGTGCAACAGAATCGACACCATTATCAATTTATTTATAGAACTTTCAATTAGGAGGTAGTAAACTTAATAATTGTTTACTGACTTATTGTATTGCCTGCAGGTTATCTTCAATACCACCTTCTCTGCATTTGACTCCGGGCATGTTTTCTATGAAACTTATCAGCTGATTGACAAATAGTTTTCAAAAAAGTTAGTGATGTGAACAGTGGAGTGTTTCCAGGGAACTGTTGGGTCCGGACTAAATCGTTTAGTAGTTCATAAGTACTAGAAATATTTTAGTGTTAAGATTAAGTTTAATTTTCTTGTTTGTTCGTGGGACATGATATTTTTCTAAGGCATTGATTATTACAATGACATGAACATATTAAAATTATTTTGCTACCAGTTTCAGTTGAGCTATAGTATAGGTGTCTGCAAATGCCTCAGAGGCTGGTGCATCTTAACTTTTAATATGAATAGCAACCTTAATTAATTCATAATTTGTTTGAAGCTATAAGCTGTTGTATTTTTTTTGCAGCATTTTGTATTTTTAAGTGACAAACACATTAATGTTGTTCTAAATTGTAATTTGGTATGATTGAACTGTTACAAGTTATAAGAAATGTATTTTGATCTTTGAAATATATTGAGAAAGCACTGATGTCTGTTTATTCTCAAAAGTTCATTTCATTTATTTCATCTCAATTTACCTAACTATAATATTATTTTTAATCCTAAAGAGCTATTCTGTATAGTCACGTAGATAAATATACATACTATGCGTGCCATATAAGAATAGCACTATCAAGACGCCATTTTGTTCCGCAATACTCGTGAACTTCATTACCAAAGTGTAAGGTGTGCAAAAAAGTAAATAAAGAAATTATATTCAGTTCAATTATTTTTGTTCACTTTTTTGGTATTTCTTATTAATTTTACGCCAAATTGTTACACAGTAATTCTATTATTATTAGGGTGACCAGTAGCATTTCGTGAAGTTAACTATATAAGGTCCAACCAAAATACCTGGACAAACTTTTACACAGTGTTCAGTAAGTGTAACTGAATATGGTATACTGGTATGCAAAACAAAACGAGATCCAAGTGTTTTTTTTTCAACTTGAATCTTACCTTAATTTTTTTTTTTATATTGTTCACTTCGCTGTTTAGGTAAAACACGGCACGGAATTAGCACGCACCCCAATGGCGGTCGATGCATAAGAAATGGATGAGTTTATTCTTAGAGAGTACAGGCAATTTAAAACATAATTATTTTTTGTTAGAAAAAAACACTTGGAACTCGTTTTTTTTTTACATTGATGTGATTAGTTAAACGTATTGAACACTGTGTAAAAGTTTGTCCAGGTATTTTGGTTAGACCTTATATATATTGGTTCATTTCTTTAATGAATACTGTTTTCAAATATTATTAAATTATCTATTTATGGAATTCAATAAATAACATTTTATAAAAATGAATGTAAATAATAATGAAATCTATGAATAAAAAAATATAACATTTTTTTTTCATAGTATTTTTTTGCTGGCAGTACCAATGTGACGGCTATCGTGTGAAGTTGTAGCAAGCAAGCGCGATCCTATTCTTATTTGGCACGCATATTACCTTCATGAAAGGCCAGAATTTTTCAAGTACTTTCTGAGATACCTAAAAATGTTACCTTCAAAAGTTAATTTTTTGCCATGGTATTGTAGTATGTTTGCTAACTTTAGACAAAAGAAACTTCTTGATGCGCCAGAGGCGCAAGGATATTCTTTCTGTGACAGCTAGGTCACGAGACTGGCCAAGAACGTAGGTACCATTAAGGGTACAGTTATATTAAAAATTGTGACATACCCAGTCTTGGGTAATCACAGGAAGTACCCATTATTCCGTCGATGGCCCAAGACTACGCCATGATTCGTATGGTCTTCTTAATTATTGTATACTCTGCTTGTGTCATTAGGCCTAGGCTGAAAAAGTTCTACACTATTATCTAAAGCTATGCATACCTACCTATAGTTAATTATAAATATGGAGTGACTATGCTATACAGTATGAAAAATATTGACATGTAATCCACACCAAACTGCCCAATTTTGTATGCAAAATGTATTTATATGAAACAATACACAAAAAACGCGACGCGGCTGGCGACCGCTTGCGAAAACAGTTAAGCAGAACGGAGCGAGTAATGAGCTGAAAATGAGGAATGGCCGACGTGTATCGATGAAAAAGGGGTTTAAACTTAACTAGGTAGTGTGAAAAAGTCTGTGTTGTGGGACAGTCGCATGTCTACTGGTAATTATGTAAATAACTCATTTTTTTCAAGACCGCTCGTACGCATGTTCGCCATTGATATATCATGCGACTTAAGACTTCACTGGCAATAGATAGGCGTGAAGGTGAAGAGGTGTGGTGAGACGCGGGGACCAAACGGAGTCCATTCTCTAGTTTTCAATGGCACTACCAACGAGTCCGTTACAGACTCTTTCAATCGAGACGCATCTATGGAATTTATTGTTGCGAGAATGAACTCCCTATTAGCTCCGTTACGCTCGCGGTCGGGCACCAGCATAATTCTGTTAATGAGACGTAAGCATGGAACATTTCACAAGTCACACGTGAAAAATCATATGAAATGCATTTTCATAATTATGTCTCCCCTGCTACCTTTCTTCACATGGTCTGTTAAAAATCACACGATGAAATTACACACAATCGCAATCACACCGTTCGAATAACATCGGCGTAAAGAGCGAGTGAGTACAGATTTTAGGCCGGGCGGGCGTGTTACAAAGAGTAAAACATATTTTGCTAAGTTCGTGCTATGCGAATGCCACGCGTGTGCCGTATTGGTAAATATTGGCTTTGAATAGCATATGAGAGTATTTTAAACTTTAAAACTAAGTGACCTAAAATATAAATTTCCTTGTAATGATTTGTTTGTATTGCTACAATCGCAAAATCACTTGTTTAATATGAAATTTCACTTATGATGCGACAATCTCGTAATTTTTTGCGATGTATGTGACATTATTGTTGTGGTTGATTGAAAATAAATGCATAGCACGTCTACGTAGTACCTAAATCCGGATTTTCAATAGCATACAATAGCAAGTGTTACATTGGAGCATTAAGGCGGGACTCCAGCGTTGCGCACGAAACCCACGCCAACACTGCCTACGTTAGCTGCGTGTGCCTACCGTATCCACTGCCGCTTAGCTTCGGGTGTAGCCAGCCAATTGAAATCATATTTATAACGTTTTTTTCGATTCGCATACGATGTACGAATATGGATGGATAGAAATGATACAAAATATACGATACATAACAGAATTAACCACAAAGCTTACACCTTCGAAGCTCACACACCCCAATTAAATAATATTTTTTTATAAACATCTAATTAATAAACTTTGGGTCGAGTTTCGGAAATTAATAGTAACGTATTATATTTATAACTAGCTGTGTCCTCACAGCTCCGCTATGTTACTCAGTGATAATGTAGCTCACTAACGGCAAAAGAATTTTATCGAAATCGGTCTAAAAGTATAGATGAGTTAGAATTCAGCTCTTAACTGACGTGAAACTGATGCCGCATCATCATTATTTGCACAGTACTCTTTATTTCTTCCCCAACGAACTTTCTTATCTTGTAAACTTTTTGAATTCCGGAACTTGAATTATCTATTTGTTTTTCTAGGTATAAAAAGATCGTATAAGTACGATTTAAATGGTACGGTTTGCAACACTACGGTGCATAGGTACCCTTCCCCTACCCCCGCGCGCCTCAGCGAGGACTCGCGTGTCCGGCGACCTAGCCATGGTTTTGCTTGTGACGTCATAAACCCATAAATTCGTGCCTAGCGTGGCCCTACGCAGCAGTGGACACTCCTACATTTTCATACAAATCGAAGTTGAAAAACGTGTGTAGCGTGGCCGTGCGCAGCTATGGAGCCATTACGCATGAAAAATCATTAGGTACCTACCTACATGTGAAAAAAAAGGTAGCAATCATTTCTATGCCTGATGAGACGGCTTAAACGGATTTATGGCCTTGAAATGGAGAAAGAGATGGATACTGAAGAACTTAGCCCTCGTTCGCACGAGAGCTTTTTCAACGCACGTTAAAAAAGCGTCCAACGCGCACCATAGATAAACTGCGTTAAAAAAGCGCTATCATGTGAACACATATACGGCTTAAAGATAAAGATTTGGATTGACCTAACTTGAAGATGAAGGGTACGCTGTGCTTGTGTGTCCGTCCGCAAATCTTACCTACCTACGCGTCCTTAAAAAATATTGCTAGAGTTCCACAAAGTACTTGATGTGTGCAATCTATATTTACATTCTCTGGTGCAGTCCGCTACGCCAGCGTGGTAGACTGAGGCCTATAATACTCTTCTCATTCTGAGCAGAGGTCCATGCCCAACTGTGGGACGTTATTGGGACAATAAAAGCAAATTATAATTATGTACGGTTGCATTTTCATTCTATTAACTGTTACCTATTACCTAATTATTGTCATTTCCCCCCTCAAAATTAAAACATTTAGATTGTAAAAAATCGGCCAAGTAAGTGTCGAACTCGCGCACAAAGGGTTCCGTACCAACAAATATATTAGTCTTCTTTCTTTTTATTCTGTTGTTTACCTATATTTTATAGGGTGTATCCGAATTCGTGTAATCCCTTCAAACCTCGTGATCTACTGGTGAAACAGGTTGACCCTGCAGGGGATTCTTTCTGATAGGTACAACAAAAAATAAATGAAAAAGAAAATATGATGTTCATAACCCGAGTCATTTTAGCGCCCCGAGGTAACTGACTGTGCGGAGCGATATCGTGCTAGTCGTTCCCGCCTATGGTTGCTAGGTGTCCGGCTTTTGTTAGGCATTTGGTCAACTCCGCTCCGCCAAAAGATGCCGCCGAACGAAAGCGCGCGAGTGTTTCTTTTAAAAACCAGTATTTCAGGCTTTCAAGGCAAAACGTCCGGCTAAAGGTGGACGCACACTCGTCAGAGCCGAAGGAAGCGAAAGAATCGAATTTTAGAATTACTTGTATGAAATCCTATGAAACCTCGCACACTTATCCGCGCCGAATCGTCCGATTCGGATAAGTGTGCGAGGTTTCATAGGATTTCATACAAGTAATTCTAAAATTCGATTCTTTCGGCTCTTTCGCTTCCTTCGGCTCTGATAAGTGTATGTTCACATGTTTTTTATTTTATATTTTAAATATATATTTTATTAACCAATTATTTATTAGAAATATATTTTTTTTTATTAAAATTAATTAATTAATTAATTTAGTTTTTATTAACTTATTTTAATAATACGTGGAAAATGTTGTTGGTTTTATACATTTACTCTCTATATCTCAATTTTTGTGTAACACTGCAAAATATTGTGATCGTTTTTGCCGAAATAAAAAGAAAATTAATAATGTGGATGAATTCGGATACTCCCTGTAGATAGAGTATGCACTACATTCATATCAAGTTTCACGCTTTCTTTACCGTTTTAATAAGATAGAACAAGAACGGAGAGATTAAATTAGCTACTATTTTTTTATAGTATTGAATGTCTTTGAGCAGGAACAAAAGCCATTAAAAAAAATGCATATATTTTTCCTAGGTTTCTTCAATGGGAAGGCCCTTTGGATGTACTTTTTATTATTTTTAATATTCAACAGTAACATTTTGCAAAAAATTCAACAAAAAGATACAGCCCTGTGTCACAGACGGACGGACGGTGCGGCTTAGTAAATGGGCCCCGTTGGCACCCTTTGGGTATGGAACCCTAAAAACACTCCAATTGATTTCAGATCACATGCATATTTAGCCAATTAATTTTTAATTTTGAGGTTAAATGCATCTGAAAATACGCCAGCTTTAGTCAAACATGGGTCCGGATGAATTGACAATAACTGCTGAAATCGGGCGAAACGGCCAACATAAAAGTGTATTGAACTGATCTCCACTTGACATGATTTGGTGTCACCCGATAGCGCTTAAAACTTGCGCAACAAAACATGCTTTCATTTTAATTGCGAAATTTTACTTGTATTTGTTGCTTAATTTATTAATTAAAAGTTATTGAATTCACCCATCGACTACTTAAAAATTAAAATTGTATTGTGTTCTTTTTTATAGAATAGTATAATAAAATTATCTGTGGTCGTCGCCTAGTGCTGCCAACTCCACTTGCTTTTACGTAGATCTATGCATTTAAATCTAGTCATGGTTTCATAGATTTGTTGTACTGTAATACACATTTATCGCCTAAAGGCACTTCATATGGCTATTAGTATTCGCGTAGCGTACTCGCCATGTTTTAACATATATTCGTGTGAACTCCAAATATCGCAAACATGCTATCCACACATGTACGCCAATAACAAATAATCATGCCAAATACTGAGCGAGCTACTGTGGACGGTAAACGAATATATTTGTCATATTTAAATCCTTTGATATGTGACGAAAAATCGATAACCCAGTGGATACGAGTGTCCGTGTATTTGCGTATTCGTCTTATTCGTGAAAAATTGGCGAATAGAGTAACTACACATCGTCATATTTGGGCAAATAAGACGAATACGCGAACACGAATAGCTATGTGAAGTGCCACCATAATAAAATAGTATATCCCTTTATAGTTTGTGATAATAAAACACTGAGTGACACGGCACAGCACTGACAAATATAAAAAATAGACATTTATGTCTAGCTGTACGGTTTTGTTTTTTACACATCTTCGCTGAGTATAAGTGTTCTGTGGACTACGTACATTTCAAATCAAAATACGAGTTGGCAACACACTGTCGTGTCGTGTGCGCCATTTTGGTTTAATGGTTGTGTGGTTCGACTTGTTTCATTATTTCGCGAGTTGACATCTACAAACTACAATCTGCTGAACCACATAAACGACGGCAATAAACACTTTTCCCAGTACATAATAATTCGAATGTTTTTAGTGTGTTTTACCGAATCATAAACTGTGTTTCATTTCATAAGAGTTATAATTGTTGAAGACTCGTTATTGTCATACAGCTTTCTTGTTTATAATAAAATAGTGTTATAATAAGCGCTTGCTATGAGTTCAAGACATCGTGACAGAAGTCGTTCAAGATCACGCGACCGGGAGAGGGACAGGCATAAGGAGAGGGATCGTGAAAAGACCAGGGACCGAGACCGGGATAAAGATAGGGAACGCGACCGCGATCGCGACCGGGATCGTGACCGCGATCGTGACCGGGATAGGGACCGGGACCGCCACCGCTCCAAAAGGTACGTGTGTATTCAATCATGCATTGATTTTTTGATGATTTGGCTATGTTATCGGGCTTCAATGTTCAACAAACACACTTTCATATCACTCTAACAACTACATAGGAAATGTACACGATGCTTGACGAATACTTTGGCCATACTATTTGAGACTATGAATTTTGCTTGACTGGTGTATACCGTGATGTTCGGCAGGGACAAAGAGCGGGAGCGCAGCCGCAGCCGCGACCGGCACAAGGAGAAGCGCCGCAGCCGCAGCCGCTCACGCAGCAGGAGTCGCAGCCGCAGCCGGAAATCTAAAGACAGGCAAGAATTACCTACTACAATGTCATATGTGCCACACATACTAATTTTACTGTTTACCCTTCAAACTAAGCTGAATATGCTTGTAATTAAAAGTACCTTTATGACCATAGTGCAAGGGTAGGGTTTGAACTGACAACCTTTTGATCACCAGTTTGACGAAATGTACAGTAAAATATTAAATTAATAAGCTACTTTACACTGTGCAACATGAAGTGTGGACAGAGTTAAGGTGTGAAACAATCATACAATGTGTCCTGGCTTGAAGTAATAACACTTTAAAGGTGATACACACATTCAATTTTATCGATAAAAGTATCCAATGATTACCTACTTACAATACCCCCCAAAGATAGAAAATGATAGGATTTGTGCTCTGATATTTCTACCTCAACATATTGTCCCCATAGAGCGAAAAGTCATTAAGTCGAAAAATCGTCTTTTGAGAAAATGTGTTATAGTTTTTTTATATATAAATCGTTATAACTTTGGCTTGCCTTTACATAACTTTGTGTTTTTAGCTTTAATTTAAAGGAAATAAAATAAAATTTATATTTTAAGAGCTAAAACACGTGAAACACCTCTAATAATTGAGAAAAGTTAAAAACATCATACTAATTAATAGTTCTCTATAAAATCTCTGACTTAGTTGTGAATTAGTTAATTGTCGAACGTAGTTAGTGATTTTTCTCTCAGTTCTAAATTATTTTGAAGAAAAACAACTAGACTTAAGTAAAGTGGAACTAACTGTTAGATGTACGAAATGTATTTTAAAAACTTACTAAATCATTTTAGTGGTTTTTAGGCTACCTAAAGGCGCATGTATGCATTGATAATTCAAGAGAAAAAGTAATTAAGTTATTTTAATTTTGGGTGATGTAAATTTTCGATAAATGTATAATAATTTACTAAATTAGTTATTTCTCCCATTATGCTGTGGGGTGCAAAGTGTAGAATTACTTACTTTTCACATTTCGTAAAACAAAAGCCTAGGCAGCTACAAAAATGATGGTTAGACAGATATTTAGAGAAGAAAATGTTGCTTATAGTGACATTAATAAGTCATTTTAGCCATTTCTCGACTTAGTGACTTTTTGCTCTATGGGGACGATATTCAAACACTCGCAAATTAAGACCTAGGTCTCACAGAAGCATGATTTTCGTATTGATTTGTAGAACAACTAAGACTAATAAAAAACACATGTACATAATAAATATTTAACTCTCACACTTCAGACAATGTAATTTTGCATGCAAGTTACATGTATAGGTACCGTAAGTGACCACTAAGAAACAATTTTTGAAAATTCTTCCGCTATGTGGGTTAAATAGGGGATGAAAGTTTGTATGGAAATTCGCCATTTTTGAAGTTGGAAAGATAAAAGTCAGTTGTATCAGCTTTTTTGGAAATTCATTCCCTAAAAAATACATTTTGATTGATTTAAGGGTTGAGTTATTATTGAAGTATGAAACATGCATAGTAACTGACGGGGAAGAAAGATATTCAGAGATATTTATATTGAAACACATGTATGCAAAACACTATTGAAGTATTAACTTTTAAATAAATAAAAACTGCTTTTTTTCTAAAATGAGCATCCTTAGTATTTATTTCTTTACACAGTACTAATTCCTCACTGCAACCAAAGGGTAAAAAAGAGGGCATGGGCACAGCAGGTTGCCCAAAAGCAACCCCATTGGGCACAAAGCTAGTAAAAGAAAGTATTTTATTATTTTAGAATATGTAAAAGAAATGTTTAAAATTTCTGCCCCACCTTAACCTACTGTCACAGCGTAGTAGGTACCCAAGTTATATTGAATAATATTTAATAACTATTAGGGACGATTTCTCAATCGTCAGATATTTTTTATCTGCCGAATAAGGTTGACATTTTGACAGCTTCTGTATAGGAAATATGTCAAACGGCCATATTTATTCCTCAGATAAAAGTTATCTGACGATTGAAAAATCAGCCCTTAGACAAATAAATAATATGCCTAATAATTTTATGCAACACAAGATTACACCGAAAAAATCTAGCCAAATGATAGTTATGCCTATCTAAACAGTATGCCAAAAAGTATTATGTCAAAGTATTATTATGCCATTAAAAGTTATGCCTAACACATTATGCCAAAGTAGATTAGGAATTTAAAAAATATGCGAATCAAAGGGAACCCGTTTTGGTACACCCTCGTTTCGTCAGTTATGTTTAAGTCCCATGTAATAGGGGGCGAGTCTATTGCCGTTAACAAGGCAAAAATCCAGACTCTGGGCTGCTACTGAGAAATTCCTAATGGAAAAACCCAATAACACTGCCCAACCTGAGGATCGAACCCAGGACCCCATGCTCAGCAGTCGCACTCGCGACCATTAGTCCAACAAGGCAATCAGAAATAAATAATTAGGTATAAGGATTTTATTAAGTAATTGAAATGACGAAACTAGTTTTTGAGAAGTGATACTACGGGAATATATTTTTGAGAAGTAATACTACGGGAATATATTTTTGAGAAGTAATACTACGGGAATATATTTTTGAGAAGTAATACTACGGGAATATATTTTTGAGAAGTAATACTACGGGAATATATTTTTCCCTTTCAGGTTTTAAAAATAAAATCCTTACCCCTTGTGTCTGAAAGGCTGATCAATTTAATCTCATGTCCACGAATTTGATTGGTTGATCAAAATATATACTAGAGGCTAACCGTTTAATTGAGTCGTCGCCTGCGGGGTACAAGGGCGCGGAGGTAGGACGAGAACGGGGACTGAGGAAGGTGCGGGCGGCGCGCCGCTCGTAGCGTGATATACAAGAGGTGAAATGTACACTAGATAGTGCTTAAGATATGTGACGTCACAGTGATTCACTGTGATAGTGATTTTTATTAGAAAATTAATTGGCGACTTTACATAATTTGAATGAAAGAACTTTGTGCAGGTAATAAAATATTAGGTAATAACTTATGTATTATTTATTATATGCAAGAATCACCGAAATTATAAATCAATCACTTAAGTCTATATCAATATCACTGGAATTGGATTCCTCACTTCCGAAGCAGCCATCGTCAGATTCATCTGAATCTTCCTGCACATTAATAATAAAATCAACAACATCATCTAGAACTCCGTCATGTTCGCAGTACTGGTCCTCGACCGTAATTACATGATTAACACAATGCTTCTACTTCTCTATGGAATATCCAGCATATAATTCCTACAAGATGTTTTTTTCTGGTCCAAATTCGAGTCAATACATCTTTTGTGCTAACTGCCCTTTAATATCACCCCATATCAACTCAATTGGGTTCTGATCTGGGTGGTATGGAGGCAAACGCAATACTTCATGTCTGTTTCTTTTCAATAACTCGTCAATTTTGTAAATATCTTCTGTGAAATGGTTTTTAATTAATTTAAATGAATCATCCTTTCTAAGTTTATCATCAAAAGGAACGTCATGCCGTCGTAGCCAATCTTGCATAGCTGGCTTGGTAGAAGCCATAGTTGGCTTTTTCTCTTCTCGAACTGAATGATAAGCTGCGTTATCCATTACTATGACAGAATTGGGTGGTATATTAGGCATGAGTTTTACATTTATCCATTTACTGAAATTCACGAAATTCATAGAATCATGATAATCACCTGTTTTACATTTGGATTTAAATATCACAAGTGCTCCGTCTACAAATCCAGTGTGGCCTCCGCAATGTACAACAATCAAACAGTCTCCTTTCCCAATATGTGACAGAACGCCGTGTTCATCTTTTGATTGCCAACATTTTGAGACGTTATGAGACGCATTAACATAAGTTTCGTCAAGCTATAAAATATGTCTTCCTTCTCTACGATATTTTTTAATGGTATTTAGATATTTCCACCTCCACGATGTTATATTTGGCTGTTCGATAAGTAGTTTCCTTTTAGATCCACATTTCTTAAATTTAAAACCTAAATCATGTAGCAATAGTCTTAAATATTCCCTGCCGCAGTGTAATACATTCTCTTCTCTAAGTACACAATTTAAAGTTATCAGAGTTGGTATTTTTTTTAATTGTGTAAAACTGAGTGACTTTTCTTCTTATCACGCCTTTTGTGAAATCGTCTACTTCCACTCTTTTTTTGCGAATCTGTTTTGGTTTTCTCGGTGATTTAAATTTTTCATTGTCTTTTAATAGTCCTTGTTGTACAATTCTAGACACAGACTTTTCCGATAGTCCTGTAACTTTTGCTACGGTTTTGTTTAAATGTATGTCTTGTATATATATATATTCATCAGAGTTTGGATCCAGTTTCTTTTTTCTAAAATATTCATATACGTTAAAAGCCATTTGCTTGCACTGACTATTAATTTTATGTCCGAAGATATTTCGACTCGTCTTGAGAATGTAATCTCATGTGCAACTCTTATAAAGCATCCGCAACTGTTAACACGGGCGATCGCTAACCGTGTAGCGAGCGAACTGAGTTTTGACAAGAATGCGGTCGCCGCCCGCACCTTCCTCAGTCCCCGTTCTCGTCCTACCTCCGCGCCCTTGTACCCCGCAGGCGACGACTCAATTAAACGGTTAGCCTATAACTACTAATCACATCACTTGACATGAGATTTGACAGCTGATTGGTTAACTTTTGCTTTGATCAGCCTTTCAGAAACCAGAGGTCAGAGCCTGTTTCAGAATAGTCGGATAACTCTTATCTGGGAAATAAATATGAGAGATTTTCTATTAGAGAAACAGGACAGTTTTATTGTAATGTATGTAACGAATATCATACGATGTAATGTTCCTTGTCTATATATATCCTTCACAAGAAAGCAAGACTTCAAAATGTAAAGAGCATATTCTTGTGTATTGCGAAGGTCTCCGTTTGTCACCTTTCCTAACATGTTCATGTTTGTTCCCATGTCTTTTTTAATTCTGGGTCAGTGAGAAACCTGTCAAAAATTTTGCAAATTTAATGAGATTATCGATGTCCTAAAATTATCTGTAATTCTGTATTACGATGCCTAAAAAGTAGCGTAAATCTCAAAAACATCAGATGGTTCTTGTATTTATTATTACCGAGAAACGAACAGCTAGATGAAAAATCAAAATGTTGGCAATCAAAAGATGAACACGGCGTTCTGTCACATATTGGGAAAGGAGACTGTTTGATTGTTGTACATTGCGGAGGCCACACTGGATTTGTAGACGGAGCACTTGTGATATTTAAATCCAAATGTAAAACAGGTGATTATCATGATTCTATGAATTTCGTGAATTTCAGTAAATGGATAAATGTAAAACTCATGCCTAATATACCACCCAATTCTGTCATAGTAATGGATAACGCAGCTTATCATTCAGTTCGAGAAGAGAAAAAGCCAACTATGGCTTCTACCAAGCCAGCTATGCAAGATTGGCTACGACGGCATGACGTTCCTTTTGATGATAAACTTAGAAAGGATGATTCATTTAAATTAATTAAAAACCATTTCACAGAAGATATTTACAAAATTGACGAGTTATTGAAAAGAAACAGACATGAAGTATTGCGTTTGCCTCCATACCACCCAGATCAGAACCCAATTGAGTTGATATGGGGTGATATTAAAGGGCAGTTATATATATATAGAATACAGGGTGTAAACAAAATCATGTAATTCCATCAAACCTCGTGATGGACGGTACTGCTGACATAAATTAGGAATTACATGATTTCGTTTACAGCCTGTCTATACATACAGGATGTCTTAATCGAAATTACTTTAAAGTGCATAGCTATCTATGCACTTAATAAATAAAGTAATTTCGATTTCAAGTTAGAAGAATATTGAGCGAATGTTACAATGTTCATCCCACAAAAGATGTTTACAAATCCGCAAATGTCCTCTCAATTCGTCAGCTTTTTATTCTACATGTTGCTTTAAAACAAAGATCTCTTATCCCTGTTTTTGTCTCCCAGAACATTGATGTAAGGAATAGAAGAAGGAACGTATGCCAATCTAGGCCAGTTAAAACTAAATTTGCTCAGAATTTCTTTCTTTTTCTTGGGCCGTTTCTTTACAACAAACTGAATAATCTATTGTCAACACATATCCTAAGCAAAACAATTTTTAAAAGAACGTTGACTGAATGGCTGCTGTCCTTAGATTTTGCCCAAACTGAAAATCTTTTCACTACCATATTCTAATTTTGTGTTCCCAAAATGATACCCACAACCTCATACACACACCCACACTTCCACATTACATATACACATACACACACCCACATCTCCACAAACACACACACCCCAAACTCTCACACATCCTTTGCATGTTTAATAAATAATTTTAATTTTTTTTAAAAATAAATAAATTGTAATATTCCTATTTATAATCAAATAATAAATGAATTAAAAATGAACATATTAATGAATACTACTAACCTCTGATAACATAACGTCTCCAGTGCAATACTTGAAATGTATAAATTGTAAAGGGGGCCTGGTGACCTGACTTACAGGTTTTGAAAAAAACTTAGTTTAGGCATCAGTCTTCCACAAATTAAGTACAAAATTGTATCTGTAGACTAAGTTAACTTTAAGCTGTAGTTCGTGGTAAGAAAATAAAAATCTATTCTATTCTATTCTAATTTAGCTGTGTAAAACTGAGTACTTTATAAGTTAGATACATTAACATTACCTTCAGTCAAAACACCCACCATGAAAAACCGGGAAAAGTACACGCCGTTATTGCTATTTTTTTCACAGATGTCTTTAGTTGAGCTGGAATATAATTTCACAAAAGGCGGAGCGTTGTCTAGATTACATTCTTCAATATTCTTTATTGTCATACCTGATAAAAACATGATTTTTAAAACGTCAATCGAATTGTCAGCATAACAGAGATCTTAAACCATATTTTTAATGAATATGATTGTATGCAATGTCATTTAAATTAATTTTTCCCATTTTGCATTTGTTAAGCAAAATGATTTGATTATAGATTTATTACTTGGCCAATGGTAGGCGTTAGTTTCTGTTGGGTATCAATTCTATTTTCTTCTTCATTACTTTTAAATTTTTCCTTCAATAAAGTAATTCGATATCCTGGTATCATTTAGTGACGGTGGTCGTACTTGGGCCAAAAGGGCTTGAGTCCAAAAACGTAAAAATATGCTGCGAAAAATAATGGCGGTGCCGCATATTTCGAAACAATAAAGCAATTGTTTTTACATAACTTTTACTCCAAGGTCGCTTTACATTAAAATAATTATATATGGAACCATTATCCAATACAGTTAGGTGCATGACTGACGCAGCTGTGGTCTGTTTTGTGCATTATTCTCCTTTGATGATAAACTTTTTCATACTTAATCTACAGTGTTGTTCTACAGTCATATTGTTCCATAGCTCCTTTAGTTTAGAATTTCCCCATACAGTCCCAGTTAAATAAAACAAGCTGTATAAGTACTTAAACACTGCTAATAATGAACAATTTGCTTACAGAGATGGGACAATAGCTCTTCTGGACCAGATGGTGGGCACCACAACGAAGGCGACCGCGCGGCAGGTGAGCAGCAACGGCGCCATCAACCCGGCCACGCAGGCCGCCATCCTCGCCGCCGCCGCCGTCGCGCAGGTTACACACTACTCGCTACCAGTGTAGTACGCGACGTGCGTGCGCGTACGTCACGTACTACACGTATTGCTTTTATACAGTATACAACAGGACGGAATACAAGGAATTTCATAACAATTAGCTTCAAAGTTAGGTTTAAAAAAAGTAAAAGAAACCGTAACTATTTCTTCAATTAAACTGTCTAGAAAGAAAAATACCAAGAATGTTCCCTACTGGTTGGAACAAGTGGACCAATACGTAGTCAGAGTGAAACTCCTGCACTGTTGTGTACTGTATTTTCACTGTTACAAAAATGATAATATTTATAGGTTTTAGACATGGGAATATGCTTATGTTGACAATATTAAATGTACACTTCCGATCACCGAGTTTCTTCATCAAATGATGGGAAGTTACTAGACATCCTCTAAGTGAGCAAGGCTTTTCTTCCATTGGCGCATGGCTAATCGATATACTCACCATGGTTGGCGAATGGATTTGTTACAACATGAAGTTGTCATAAGAACACAAAATGTTGCTGCATATTATAATTATGTATTTGCCCATAAAAATATTCACTTAATAAGCTGTCTCAGCTAAGTAATAACATCGGTGTAATCTTGTCCTGGAAGCAAATTAATTGTATTTATTAAAAGTCATACGTAAATGTCAGAGTTATTAGAATGAGCATTAGTATTTTTCAGCACAATGCTAGAGAGCGCGAGGTAAATTAGTATATTACGATAATACATTGTCCTTAAGACAGTCATAGTCAGCCTAACCTTCC
Source organism: Amphipyra berbera (assembly GCA_910594945.2). NCBI lineage: Eukaryota > Metazoa > Arthropoda > Insecta > Lepidoptera > Noctuidae > Amphipyra > Amphipyra berbera. The sequence continues at coordinate 11,841,159 of OU343128.1, read as the reverse complement.
AGTCTAACGGGAACCGCCTGAATATTAGTATTTTACAAGTAGCGACTGCCTTCTGACCTCCGGGAATGATGGGAAATAACAATAGCCTAAGGTAAAACCGGCTATAAGTTTGTCTGCTGCTGACTATCGATTTTCATGTATTCGTATGACAACCAGCACAAATGGTTTATCGAGAGTGGTATCGATCTGTTAAGAATGGTCACTCATCTATAGACCGACCGCCGCAAGCGCAGATCCGTCGACCCGCGCGATTATTATTTAGCTACGAGTCTCTGAAGTATGTCAAATTTTTGCGAGCACTCTTAAAATTCTAAGAAGCAAGGAATGGGCCACCGTGGCTCCGCCCGGCGCCCTTCACCCCGACCGCAATAGTAATGAATAACAACAAACTGCGATTATCAATCTGTGTACCAAGTGTGACGATTATGACCGCTCATTGAGGACTAGGGTTGATGTGATGATAATAATAACTTATCTAGTAATTTAAATTTTAACAATTTACATATTTCATTTTGTAGAAATATTTCAACTGTGCGGTAAGCGATCATATTCTAAAACCATTACAGTGTTTTTATGTTATTTCTATTCGTATTCTTTTATTTTTTTCTTGATCAGAATTTTCTTTTCATGTTAAGTATGGAAGTTCTTCATTTGTAATTTAAAAATCTTTTAATTTTTTTTTGCTTGTTACCTTGAAGATTACTCAAAAGTACTGTACAAAGTAGCATGACAGAATTTACATCGTCTGTTCTAGCGACAACACGGAGTAGTTAACAAATAGTCGTTATAAAAATTACTGATGTGGACTGTGACAGTCACTTATACACTTTATTGTTACAGCTTACACTAATAAAAGCTGTCATAGACACTACAAACCCCAACGTACTTACGTATAGCACATTTGTTGACTGGTCCGTAGAGTTTTGATAGAGTTTTATTTAGTTTTGTTTATGTTGACGTTTGGCATGTTCGTTTCTTGCGCGCGCTCGCGTAACAGACGTTTGTGGCGCAGCGACGCATGGCGGCGCCCGTGCAGCCCGCCGCCGCCGCCGCCGCCGCGCTCTCCGCCGCCACCGCCATCCCGCCGCCCACCTCCGTGCAGCAGAAGCTGGAGCTGCTGCAGGCGCGCACCGAGTCGCGCTACCGCGACAAGCCGCCGCACCACGACTACCACCCCGACGACGACAAGGACGACGGACTCGGTACGTCTGCATATACCTTACCGGCTAACACCGCCACCGCCATCCCGCCGCCCACCTCCGTGCAGCAGAAGCTGGAGCTGCTGCAGGCGCGCACCGAGTCGCGCTACCGCGACAAGCCGCCGCACCACGACTACCACCCCGACGACGACAAGGACGACGGACTCGGTACGTCTGCATATACCTTACCGGCTAACACCGCCACCGCCATCCCGCCGCCCACCTCCGTGCAGCAGAAGCTGGAGCTGCTGCAGGCGCGCACCGAGTCGCGCTACCGCGACAAGCCGCCGCACCACGACTACCACCCCGACGACGACAAGGACGACGGACTCGGTACGTCTGCATATACCTTACCGGCTAACACCGCCACCGCCATCCCGCCGCCCACCTCCGTGCAGCAGAAGCTGGAGCTGCTGCAGGCGCGCACCGAGTCGCGCTACCGCGACAAGCCGCCGCACCACGACTACCACCCCGACGACGACAAGGACGACGGACTCGGTACGTCTGCATATACCTTACCGGCTAACACCGCACCCCGGCAAGTGTCATACATATCTCAATATCCAACTTCAGCCAAACATGTTCACAGGCTCTCTTACTGAACTTAATTTAATTACAGTAGTTTCTCTCTAGTCGAGATTGCACGCATTAGCGTTGGACTATATTATTGGACTTCCGAGCACCTGAGCTTTTCATGGCACATTCGATGCCACCCTATTGAGTCCATTGCTAAACTTGAGCCTCTTCAATGAGCAATGACAACGCTGGACGAGCAGTTAGGTGATTAGAGACCACCAAACAAACATTTTGTTGCGTCGATGACGTAGGTTCCCCATAAACAACTTGATGTATGAAGACTTACGAGTTAGATGAAGGATCCCGCGTCCAGCCACTCGTTGGCAGACGGCTGAAGGCAGTGAAGGCGTACGATGAGCTAGTTCCAGACAGGCGCAGCTGACAGCTGACAGACTATTCGCCCCCAGGGCCGGTGGGCGAGACGGCGGCGGAGCGGCGCGCCCGGCGGCGCCGCACGCGCTGGATGGGCTCCGAGCACGACAAGACGTTCATCCCCGGCCTGCCCACCGTGCTGCCGTCCACGCTCACGCGCGAGCAGGAGGAGCAGTACCTGCGTGAGTCCTGCTCTCTACCACCCACCTCCAACACTTGTAACTCGCCGGAAACATCTGTCGACAGAGTCATTATCACTTTTATCGGTCGCTGTCGATCGTTCAATACTGTTATACCGTTCGTGACCACTGTGTACATATGTTTCCGACGCGTGGTTCAGTATAAAACTTATTGTATGAGACTGATCCGTTAGCTCCCCGTGACGCCCGACCCGCTCGCGGGGTGAATTGTTCGCACGTTCTGTTATTTAATATTTCATTCGACTTATAGGAGCCTTGCCGCGAAAGTTTTTAGCTGAAATGTCGTACTGAAATTATTAGCGTATATTGGTACATTTTATGTTACATGACGTTAACCAGGTCAGCTGAATATACTGTTCGGTTGCGTGCTACAAGTATTAAAGAAAAATTCTTCACTGGATGTTAGCAGTAGGTACACAGACATAATTGCACGATAAATGTTATTAGTAATATACATACTTGTTATTGTTGTAACATTTATCGTGCCGATAGCTCTATGTATATTTCTTCTCCCAGGTAAACAAATACAATATACACCAAATTCAAAAAGAGTTTATTTTTGATCAAGTTGGAGTAAATAAAATATAGATATACAGTGTTGGTCATATAATTAGGAACGATTTGTACTGCACGCCATACAATGGAAAAATAAGTAAATGTAAAAAAAATGTGAAAGATGCTAGACTGATTTCAATAAAAGAAAACATTGGATGAAGTAAAGCTGTCTTATACCAAAGACACATGTTTAAGTAAAGCTGTCTTATACCAAAGACACATGTTTAAGTAAAGCTGTCTTATACCAAAGACACATGTTTAAGTAGTTTGAATATTTCCATATAAGAATTACCCTGAAAAATCTACAACATTTATTTACAGAATTATCCTAATATACCTAAAAGGAAAGGATTAACTTTTGTTAATAAAACAATCTTGCAATCCTTACTTATCTAGTATCGTTTTCTGGGAGACGGGCGTTCATGCAACATTGTTGGCGCTGCAGAGTTATTTGCAGTGATAGACCGCTTTGCAAACTTTAGTATTACATCATTTTAAATGAACAGCGACGTTTTTGAAATGAAACAATAGTTACGTTCGTACAGATGATAACTTAACGAGTATCAACGAACCATTAGTTTCCTTATTTTATTTGAGTAAATTAAGTCATTAAGATAACGTTTAAAAACGTGCAGATGATAATGACGCAAAATTAACAGGTACCAATATTCAAGAACAAATTTATTTTTAACTTTGAATTTCTTACAATATAGTTGTTTTTAATTATTTGTCCACCACTATAATTATGTATGAGTAATAAGACATTAATTAGAAAACAGTATTTTTACTTTGCAAAAGAGAACGTGCACATTTTATTTATATCAAAAACCCAATTCCGACAGAAACTAAACGTATCCCTTATCATCACTGAGCTTCTAAACGCTACATTATCAGAATTTTGAAAACTTCTGTAAGATCAGATATATATTGTCTTTTCAAGTTCGTCTAAACGGAAAAAAGTTAAACCAGTTGTAGTATTTTCATTATTTATTTTTCAAAAATTACTTATTTGCGCAATGGCCCAGTATCCGTCTTGTCTGGCGAATTAGATTCTCTTTTCGAGATCAAATATTTTTATGTCTTAAAAATAAAAAATATTATTGAGGACGACAACGTTTGATGTGAACGTGATTTGTGTATGTAATGGCTCCCACAGCTAGCAACACGGGGACTAGCTAGTACATAGTGCATCACACCTTTGATAATAGCTTTAGGCTTATAATCTTTGCCAGAGTTCTTAAAATTTGTTATCATTTAAAATCACATCAAAGGAGAAACGTACAATATCCATACTCCATTTAATATAGCAATATATAAATAAAACCCATTTTGGCAAGGAAATTTATAGAAATAAGCAAAGTCAAAGTATTTATTTCAATTAGGCACATAAAAGGCACGTTTGAACGTTAAAGTTTACAAAGAAAATAGAATTGATTCTAGTCGCCCCTTCCAAAAGGTAGTTTCGTATGGAGAAGAATGGGCAAGAAACTCCACCGTTACTTTTTAAAAATGTATACAATATTTTGTATAGATACATTAATTATACAATTGTATGTGAAGACGATGCACTTAGAATAAAATTACTAAACCACAAAAGGTAAAAAAAAATAATGAAACAATGACAAATTAATTATGTGATAGATACACGGAGCTCACATATTTACAAACATTGCAAAAGTATACCTTTTCCCAAATATTTAAAAGTAATATAGGTCAGTGTGTGAGTTAAGCAACATGTTTGCTTCCAGCAGGAATTCAACACAGTATTATTTTTATTTTGAACGGTTTTAATTAGCTTCACTTCTTATATTCGTTTGATTCAAATCTTGCGATATATTTTTCAACTACTTCTGCTTAACCGATTCTCCTGAAACTGGGCACACAAATTCAGTTCCTATGACAATACAACATCGTAAGTTTCAACATTCAATCCTCAAATAATTGTGACTAATAATATTAAGAGTAGTTTCTGCCGGAACGGGGGGTTGTAATGCCATCTCGTTTTAAAAATGTTATGACTCGATCAACTAAAAACTATTTTTTTTAAGACCCGCGTGCGTGTCGGCGCGTTGAAATTATAAATAAAAGATTAATGTCATCTAATAGTTAGGCTTTCCTAGTGCGCTTACGCGTCAACAAAGTGTTATTTTGATTTCAGCATAATAGACCTCTTTCAGCGTTAGCGTCGACTACTGGATACTGTAGTACTTTCCTAATGTTATGTAATGTGTGTCGGTGTGCGTACGCGTTAGTGAGTGTTAGGTAAGCGGTCAGTATTCTAATGTGTGCGTATGGCCGCGGTTGGCTAACCCGTTCCCTTGCAGTTCAGCTGCAGATCGAGGAAGTGTCGCGCAAGCTGCGCTCGGGCGACCTGGGCATCCCCGCCAACATCGAGGAGAGGTTTGTGCTTCACTCCACCTTGTGCCACCCCGCCCCCGCAGTGACGCGCCGCCCCCCGCGGTGACGCGCCGCCGCACTGCAAATGAGTATAGAACTGATGTTTTCATTATTTTATCTCTAGTTACGAACGCTCCACGCGTCACATGTTAGGTTCACACCTACGACTACATTCAGAGAGTCCGCGCTTGACACACGTCTACTACTTTATACACTGTTCATTAGTGTTTATACACCTCTTAACTTGTGTTGATAATCGTGTGTTATAGCGAAACTCACGTCAACTGTTAGGCGTTTGAACTTAGCGTAAAGCTCAACAACGAGCGTTTTACTGCAACACTCTGCTCCAAACTGACTGATCTGCAATCTACTTGTAACACTGGACTGCACTTGAACCAAAATTGTTAGCTTGGGAAAAACCAAATACAATTTTACTGGACTGATCTGTTAGCAGGGCCAATTACACGAAACATTTGAGCGTAATTGTTAAGTATTAGCAGAATTGATGACATTAACATTGAGTCACATGTAGATGTTGTAGACGCGAGTATGGTACATGAAATATAAAATGAGTTATGTAAAGGTACAAATGCAATGTTCATGGAAAAACACAGAGTAATGGCCGAAAAATCTGGAAAATTGATGGCGTCAGGGCTATTTGATAGACCTTGTATGTATTGTATGGCCACTAGCCAGTGTATGTGGAGCGTGTCGTGTCCCCGCCCTACTAATGCGCCATTTTCTTCATTTTGCAGGTCGCATACAGACTGCTCATAAACACTAATGATTCAATTAATAAACTAAACTCATCTAATAATGATTATTGATAATTTTCAGCGACTACAGCTCAATTATTATTAATAACCAGATTATTTTCAGGGCTAATGAGCTTAATTAAAATTTCAGGATCAAGTTAATAGAATTATTCTTTTTTCTCAGGGCGTTAGGATCTAGGTGTTAGAGTAGGATATCAGTGCACATCATATACCTCCTTTATTACTATTAATCGCACGGTGTTTAATAATATCCGGTCTGAGTAACTGAGAATATGTTAACATATAAATAAAGTGTAGTAGTCAATTGTGTTGTGGTAATATTGAGCACCGTGCTTCGTCATTGATTTGACGTTCCAACACCAGAGACATTAGCTTTTTGCCGAAACTCCCATTCACAGTCTCGGTTCACTCTTATATGAAGTAACGAATCAAAATAAAGAACGGCGAAGCTAGCGTCTCTGTGCTTGTAACGCGGCACGCCTTCCGCGCGTAGTGCGCGGTTGTACCCTCATCGTGCACGCAGGTCGCCGTCGCCGGAGCCCATCTACTCCACGGACGGCAAGCGGCTGAACACGCGCGAGTACCGCACGCGCCGCAAGCTGGAGGAGGAGCGGCACCGGCTCGTCACGCGCATGCAGCAGATCAACCCAGAGTTCAAGCCGCCGCCCGACTACAAGTACGTGACGTACACAGCTGTACAACACATTACATACATCTGACACGCAAGCTGGAGGCGGAACACTGATATCGTGTTTGTTGCAGGCCGCCCATCATCCGCGTGCACGACAAGGTGATGATCCCGCAGGAAGAGCACCCTGACATCAACTTCGTGGGGCTGCTCATTGGGCCTCGAGGGAATACGCTCAAAGGTCAGTCAATGCATTTGCTCATCGAATATCCACTCGTCGGGTCGTTCACATAACCCTATTTGACACGATGACCGAATGCGTGCCGTCTGACGGGATAGGTTGACTTAAACAGTTCTGACAATTTCCTAAAAAGACCGTGCAGTCCAGACAATGTGAGAAATATCTTTAATATTAAATCGATGCCTAGATCTATAGTAAAATAAATACTTAAAAATTGTTGTAGCCATGGAGAAGGAGACTGGTGCGAAGATTATAATCCGTGGCAAAGGGTCCGTGAAGGAAGGCAAGGTGGGCCGTAAGGACGGACAACCTCTGCCCGGAGAAGACGAGCCGCTACACGCCTACATCACCGCTACCAACGCGGACTGCGTCAAGAAGGCAGTGGAGAAGGTACGCACACACGTACAGGTGAAGTGGGCTTGTAGCTTGTGTGTGTCACTACACACAAGGACGCACAACCGCTTCACGCCTACTTCACCGCTACCAACGACAGTGACCGAAAAAGTGGTTGAGGTTTTAACAAACTATGTCGTGTATTAAGTTACTGTTAAAAAAATTAAGCATAGACTTTTTCTTTCCGATAAATATCGGTAAAGCGATACAATTAACAATAAAATTGTTGTTTCAGATCAAGGAGGTGATCCGCCAGGGCGTGGAGGTGCCGGAGGGGCAGAACGACCTGCGCCGCATGCAGCTGCGCGAGCTGGCGCAGCTCAACGGGACGCTGCGGGAGAACGACGCCGTGCGCTGCGCCAACTGCTCCGCCACCGACCACAAGACCTGGCTCGTCAGTACCCACTGCACACCTACTTCATGTTATTGATATGTAGAGGACCTAAGTGTTCAAACAATGTTCGCTATCTGGGTTGCAGTGTCCGGACAAGCCGAACGTGACCAACAGCATCGTGTGCTCGTCGTGCGGCGGCGCCGGCCACATCGCGCGGGACTGCCGCGCCAAGCGGCCCGGGCAGGGCACGCTGCACAACACGCCCAACAAGGTTACTTTACTACTTAATACTTTGGAGTCATCCACTGCTCGCTTAGGGGTTATTTCTCTGTTTTTTGAGTATGCGGTTTCTGCCTGCATGCTCAGATAACCCAGGAGCCGCATGCTGATCGATTCTGCGGCCACACCCGCAATCGTATAAGGCAAAACACTCTCTAAATAGTAGGTATGTCCGTCCGTATATTATCACTACGTTGAAGAGCGGATTTGAATTCACAAGGTTGGCTGGCACCGTATTGATGTTTAAGGAGCTAAATATTGTGTGCTTCCACTTTTGACCTCGAAGTACTTCACCGGGACGCGACCGTCCGCGTTGACCTAAACGCAGTCTGACCTAAGGAAAGACTATTACTAGCGACTGCTCTACACAACATCACAATATTGTTGCGTAGCTTAAGATTCATTTCCCGGACGCGCATGATCTTCATTATCAGCGTGACTAAATGACAGTGACAGTGTTATATTGTACTTGCAGGCTAAGATCGATGAGGAGTACATGTCGCTGATGGCGGAGCTGGGCGAGGCGTCACCGGGCGGCGGCGGAGGGGGGGGCGGGGGCGCGCGTCGCTTCACGCCCGCACTGTTCGCGCCGCACGCACCCGCGCGGGCCATCATGCCGCCGCCCGCACACAACAACACACGTACGTACTGCACTGCACACGTACCTCATCACCACCGACATTTCCACGAGCATTTCATATACACTCCATGTCACAAACGCATTTAGTTATGTTCGCAGTGAGATATTTACTCAGTCACATCTACGATTAGTCACATTCTAAATTTGTCACGATCGCAGGTCGTCATTAACGTGGTTTGTCGCGATCGTAGTTTGTCGTATACGCTATTCGTCACGAATGTCTCTGAAAACTTCCTTCGTGCGCATTTTTACTGTAACACGTATGTGTAGGAAATTATTGATGAATTTTAGTATCAAGTAGTAGCGCCCGAAGATTCGCCCATATTTAAATGTAAACCTATACTGGTTTCCATTAATTCGATATATCTATTCTGTAAAATTTTATTGCGATCGATTCAACCGTAAAGTAGTCACAAACAAACAATCTTTTATTCTTATATTAGCCGTGTCCAGCGGTTTGACCTGCGTGGACAGTGATAATAAGTTGATGATGATCAAGAATATCCTATATCCTATTCTAGATTATCCACCTACTAAAGCACATCTGCCACTTTTGGGTCTACTCCGTACAGGTATAGTTTTTACTGCAAAATGTCGATGAATTTATGATAATCTAAAAATACAATGTTTGAGATATTAAAGAGTGATGACCTGCGTGTGTAACGAACGCAGTTTGTGACGAAGTGCGTTCGTGACAAACGGTGTATTGTGACCTACTGAGTAAGTGACGGGTTGCGTTTTTGACATGGAGCGTATGATCCTTTTAAATAATTAAACACTCGTATCTGCTTTCAAAATCGGAAGACGCTTTAATGGCAGTTGTAGCGTGTCTTGTCACAGAGCGCTAGTTTAGCGGCAATAATGAGTAGTGTTGTAACGTTCTCGCAGTGTTCTCAGGCTCGCTGCCGCCGTCGCTGCCGCCGCCGCCCGGCGCCTTCCCGCCGCCGCCGCCGCCGCCCAGCTCGCAGCCCGCGCCCTGGCTCGGTGAGTAGCGCTGGAACTAGCGCTGGGCGACTCCCACACCTTCAAGTCGATTGTTTCGATCGTCAAAACATCTCGATGGTTCTCGATGATTTTCTCTCGGAGTCGACTTGAGCCGACTTGAAGACGGTCCCGAGTTACGAATGCAACCTCTCGAACTTGCGCCGCGATCTTTTGGGCCGATGAATGAGTGCGAGTCTTGAGGCGACTAGCATTTGTTAGCCTGCTCATAGTATCAAGTACAAGTAAAACTAACTACTTAATCAAAATCAACATTATATATACCGTTTTAGATAGTCATGCAGATTGATAATATTGCCATAATATTTATTTAAAATTGGCGTTGCATGCTTTGCAATTAGTTGTCGTTATTTTCCCGCCCTCAGTCACTTAATAAAAAAACTCCCAAAGTATTTTTTTTTTTAAACCCGAGGCAATTTGTAAACAATGACACTCGCAACTTAAGTATCTCATACATAAATACGTAAGTTTGCGTAATGAAAGAGCTACATACCGAATACGCAAATCGAAAACGTCCGAGTGCGCGCGAGTAAACTGCAACGAGTAAGGACATGACTCGATAAGTGCGAGCGAGAACGATCGCACGTCGTCGAGTCAGTCGACTCTGAACAATCGAAAAACGTCTCGATTGTTAAAATGGAGACCGAGATAATCGTGGACTCGATTGTAATTTTACAACGATTCCGATTCTTTCGATTGTTTAAACATGTCGGTCTCGCCCATCGCTATCTGTAACTGGTGCCCCTTGCAGGCGGCGCCGGCTGTGCGGGCGCGCAGCCCCCGCCCCCCGGCGCGGCGGCCCCGCTGCCCCCCGCGCCCTTCCCGCCGCCGCCCCCGCCCGCGCCCAGCCCGCACCACCAAGGACATCAGGTATGACTATGACGCACTTTGATCGATATTCTCCATGTGTATTGTTCCGATATATTTGAGCAAGATGGATGGTCTGAATAATTTGACAACTTTGGTTAAGTGCATATTAGTTATCACTTTGGATGTTTTTAAATATTTGGTCATCTTGACTGCTACTAAGGGTTTATTTCCTCCTACGCTGACGTCAGTCGCGGACGTCGGTCGAGCGTACGAATAAACACTTCTATGTGGCACCGCACTGCGACACTGAAGTCGGCGGCGGATTAATTGCTACGCGCCGCTTCGGCTATTGCTACGGCGCGCGTCAGTCTCGCTCGTTAGCGCCGCGTGCATCGGTACGCTGACGCGCTATAGACCACTAGAGCGCGTTCAGTGCGTTGCCGACCACTTGACCGTACGGACGCGTGCGCGTACATCCGCTTCAACTTGAAGATGGACAATGGACGCGATCGGTTTCGCACTGCGGGACTTGTCTGTGTTCATACGCGACCCACTGCGCGCGCAACCGACGTCAGCGTAGGAGGAAATCAGGCCTTACTATTATGATGCTGACCGTACTTGGTCTTATCTTGTTGGTAACATTTGCAGGGTGACAGCAAGATGGGTCCTCCGCCGAACGTGGGCCCGGGTGGCCCACATATGCCGCCGCCACCACCTGGTCAGTATCTACCGCTCTACATTTTATTGAATACTTTTTATTATGTCAGCCTATACTGTCCCACTACTGGGCGAAGGCCTCGCCCAATTCCTTCAACACACTTATGGTCAAGGCACACCGAGCGACGCAGAGTAGAGTCGAAGCGAAGCGTCAATCTAAAAATTTACATAGCATATTGATCCCGAGTTGTCTGCTCGGGATCAATATGCTAGGTACCTATGTACATTTTTAGATTGACACTTCAACTCTGCGTCGGTGTGCCTCGACCCTTAGTTTACTTATAATACTTACAAATTGTTAAAATTGGAGTAGATACTTACTTCGACATTCTAAAAGATGTTTTGTCAGAACATCGGGTGTCCCATTACAATTGGTTTTTGAGGGAAAGTACTTAACATTTTAAACATACTTAAGGGAGACTTTTTGTTTTTAAAAGTAATGTACGTTGCTTAATATTTTTTAATAAGTCTGACTTGAGTCATAAAATCGAAAAAAAAAATTTTTTTGCGAAACCTTTAAGAAAGTCTTATAACTCTATTATACGGTTACTTTGATCAATTGATCGCCCCCAAAACTTTTAGTTTCCAGATATTCCAAATTATGTTTTTACTTTTAGCACATTTTATAATACACTTTGTCTGCGACTTCGTCCGCGTGACTTACGGACTTGCCCATACAAATTTCAACAGCCTTTTCACCCGAAATGAGAATACAACACGTATTTCTTTTAAAGGCATATTTTCATATAACTGTCATTCCCTATTTTTCCCTTAGGGGTGAAGTTTCCAGAAATCCTTAAACACATGTTACTTAATTTCTAACCGAAAGCCTAAAATAATATATTCTATAGATTTAATTTAAATGACCGATTTTTTCACAAACTTTCATCCCTTATTGCACCCCATTCAAGGTAAAATTTTCAAAAATCCCTCTAGATCCTGTTCCAACGTGTTTCATTGTTTTAAATCGAAAGCTTAAATACCAACTTTCATCCCCTATTTTAGATTTTAAAAATCTGTCTAACAAACATGGTATTAAATGAAAGGAAATTCAATGGGACCAGATAAAGCACTTTTACTCAAGGGTCCATCGGTTACTTATCTTAGTAATATTAACAATTATCTTTGACATACATTTTTTATGGGGATATGTAAAAAATATTTTTTTCCAAAAATGTCATACAACTGTAAACGAGTTAAAAACTGAGGTTCACAATTCAATTTTGAGTATGTATTCATCACTACTTGCTATTAAAAGTTCCTCGAAATGATTCCTTAAAATATTTGTGTATGTAACAAAATGGAGCTCATATCAAGCAACTAATTAGTTTACTCAATTTTTTTGTTCAATTAAAATATTGCATGGTTTTCCTTTAATTTAATTTACAATGTTTGTTAGAGAGATTTGATATTATTGACCCTATCGATTGAAGCCATAAAAGTACAGACTGTTATTTTGTCGGATTTTAGCCAGTTCGGTCGGTTACCGGGTGTGACAACCGTATTTTCAAAAACCAATTGAATGCAGTTTTGCTTCTTTTTATAAATAAAGGAATGTTTCCTTTGAGCAAAATTAGTTATCTCCAGTATTTAGAGTACTTTCCCTCCAGGTTAAAAAATTCCACCCTTTATATAGTGGATATCGTCATGTGTATGTGTACTGGCAAGTAACTGTATGTGTGGTGTGTGTAGGCATGCTGGGGCTGGGCTGGCGCGGCGGGTTCAACCCTCCGCCGTGGGGCGCGCCGCCGCCGCCCGCGTTCCTGGCGCCGCCGCCGCCGCCGCCGCCCGTGTCCGGCGACTAGCGCCCGCCCGGCGACCAGCGCTGTGCTCTACCGCTACAGTAGAAACTGACTATGCTAATTACTTTAATCGAAGAGATTGAAATAATAATGAATTTTCTTTAAACATGAATGAATTCCAAAATTGTTTCCTTTTATTTCGTTGTCCCCTGGAAAAGTGTACGCGACATACATTAATTTGTCCCAATGCCCTTTAAACATTGTTTCAAATCAATTTCTGTGAGTTTATTAATGGCACGTAAGTGATAATAATCGACGCAGCGCAGGTCCGTGAGGGCCTGGTCGACAGGCATAAGAGGAAACTTTAATTTTATTTAGAGAATTGTGGTCGACACTATCTTTGTACGGGGTGGACTGGCGCTTGATACGGGCACTGAAATCGCTGTACAGGGATTCCAGTGCTTGTATTAGGATAAATGGGGCGTTCACAGACTGGTTTGGCATCTCCAGAGGTGTTAGACAGGGTTGTGTAGCGTCTCCATGGCTGTTCAACCTATACATGGATAGTTTTTTGACAGATTTAAAAGGGAGTGAGTGTGGATTGAAAATGAATGAGTTGCCTGTCAAATGTCTTCTCTACGCAGATGATCAAGTTTTGCTTGCATCGTCGGCGGAAGAGTTGCAAGACATGGTAACTATGATGAATGGAGCATATAATATGAAAGGGATGAAAATTAATATAAGAAAGACGAAAGTAATGGTTTTTGAAAGAGATGGAGATGTATCTGAGTGTAAAGTAAAGATAGGAGATGAAAGTATTGAACAGGTGAATGAGTTTGTTTATTTGGGAAGCATGTTTACAAGAGATGGTAAGATTGACAAAGATGTGAAAAGGAGAGCAAATGCGGGAAATAAAGTAAATGGTGCTTTGCATGCGGTTGTGGCTAGCCGGTCGATGTCCAAAAAGGCACGACTGGCTGTCAATAATGGTGTGTTGGTACTTACGCTTATGTATGGAAGTGAATGTTGGTCGTAGCAGAAGAGGCATGAAAGTAGAATAAATGCCGTGGAAATGCATTCCTTGCGAAGTATGTGCGGTGTAACTTTGAATGATAGATTGAGAAATGAAGAGATTAGACAAAGTTGCGGTTTAAAAGATGATGTAGTGACAAAAATTGAAAGGAGTATGCTTAGGTGGTTTGGTCGTGTTGAGAGAATGAGTGAACGGCGATTAACAAAAGGAATTTATAAGGCGGATGTTAATGGGAACGCCGGTAGAGGACGTCCTAGAAGGACATACATCGATGTTATTGGTGATGTTCTTCACACAGGTCAGGTGCGTAGTACTCTCAACCGGCGTGCGTGTATGACAAGATGTATGAATGTGGATGAAGCGAAAGAATTGAGATCTAAATTGGTGCCAAGTTCTGTAGATAATCCTGAAATTTATTTACACAAAGCAGATAACTTAGGATAGATTGAAGCTCAAGATAAGACTTGGCTAGTTTTCACATACAAGTTATCTTATACTATTTGGCTAATCAACTTTTCTTCTTTATGTTATAACATACAATTGCGTATACCCAAGTTACTGTTTTTATATTGTAAGGTCAACATAATTATCTTACTCTTTTAAAAAATCGGTTTGCTGGTAAAAACTAGCCAAGTCTTATCTTGAGCTTCAATCTATCCTAAGTTATCTGCTTTGTGTAAATAAATTTCAGGATTATCTACAGAACTTGGCACCAATTTAGATCTCAATTCTTTTGTCGGCGAAGTCGACAACCACGCATATTCTTATTATTGAACTTGGCTCCCATTTTCACATTTATGTTTTTGATGGGATTTATTTCTCAAAAAAATACAAAATAATATCGACGCTCGGCGGTGAAAACCTCGTAAATATTTTTTCTTCAAAAACGTTTTATTTGTTCTTTAGATTATAACTATACCTAGTCTTGCCATAAATATTGTCAGGAAGAAACAAAAATGTTTTTATTGCAAATAATATTTATTACTTTTACAGTGTGTTAGTTTAATACATAAATATAAAACAATTTAAAATATAAAAAGCTTATTCGAAGTGGTATCCATTGGCTGCAATACAGTCCTTTAAACGTTGAGGCCAGTTATCAATAGAAGCACGCACTCTTTCCATGCGAAGATTCTTCACTGCCAATCGTATGGATTGTTTTAGGGACTCCAAATTATCATGGCGTTTAGAGCAAGCCGTACTCTCTAAAACTGACCATAAATCATAATCCAGCGTATTA
Source organism: Amphipyra berbera (assembly GCA_910594945.2). Taxonomy (NCBI): domain Eukaryota; kingdom Metazoa; phylum Arthropoda; class Insecta; order Lepidoptera; family Noctuidae; genus Amphipyra; species Amphipyra berbera. The sequence goes on along the minus strand of OU343128.1, from coordinate 11,826,025 downwards.
AGATCGGGACTAGACGACGGCCAGTCTTCAGCTCTGATGAAGTCCGAAACGTTCACTTCCAACCAAGACTGCGTGGACCGAGCTTTATGACCCGGCGCCGAGTCTTGTTGGAAGGACCATACTTGGTTATTGAACATAGTATTGTTAAGGGGCTTAACTACCTTCTCAAGAATGGTATTTTGATACACTTGTGCCGATGTTTTGATACCTTTTTCACAAAAATATGGCTCAGTCACTCCTTCATAGCTAACACCCCACCAAACCATCACTGAAGTCGGATAATGCCCACGTTGCACTCTGTCGACTAATTGGGAAGCTTCCTTAGAGCTTTGAGCATAAATACGGTCATTTTGTTTGTTAAAATGTTGCTCAATTGTAAAGATTTTCTCACCCGTAAACAAAAATTTTCTGTGACCTCCCTTTGCGTACCGCTTCAGTAGTTGTTTCGATTTTACCACCCCATTCTTTTTTAAATTATCAGTTAAAAATGACCAGTGCGTCTCTTATAGGCTGCAAGTCCTACTCCTAAGTCATCTTTTAAAATACTATTACTACTACTATCTTCATCTCCCAAGATAAAATCTTTTGCTTTCGGACAGGATTTCTTCGAATTCTTTCCCTTACTGCTTTGACCACCTTTTTCGTACGAACACTACGTGGACGGCCAGATCTTTTTCTGTCACTAACAGAGGAGGTCTCATTGTACCAAAGAGATTTAATAGGTATAGAGGGGCTATTGGAGACATTTTCATAGAAAAAATTGTTCCCATTCTACAGTACAGCCATCTACTGTTAAGTAGCAAAAGTACGTAACTTTGATAGTTAGAAGACGTTTCAATCTTTCGAACGGTAGGTAGCGTGCTATTTATTTTTACTTTGTAGGGATGTTTAACATTTATCGATAATGATATCGATGGGGGTTTCAGAGGTTGATATGCAATGTGCCCGGGTATGTAGTAACAGTACTTTAAAGGCACTATTTTTACTCAATTTTATCGACAAAAGCACCCAACATGGGGGTTGAATACCCACTTATAATAACCCCAAGGATAGGGAAATAGTATTTGGTTCAAATATTTTAACAACTTAAGATCTAAGCGCATAGAGGTGTGATTCTTTTACAGGTGTGTTTTTTTATGTTTGAGTTGTTCTACTCAAACACCAAAAAAGTAAAAGTAAAATAAATATTCTTTTTATTTTATTTTAGTAAAAGTGAAAATGATCTGTAAGATTATGTATAAAATATCACTTTTAAGTCTCATTACAAAAGTTGCTTAAATGTATGTATGGCCGTTTGATATTTCTTTAGGTCGTCTTTGTTTTAGCCTTTAAAACGACATTAAATGTACGCCTCTGTGAAACGTAATGAGTACTATGCGTGCCAAATAAGAATAGCACTGTCAAGACGCCATTTTGTTCCGCAATACTCGTGAACTTCATTACCAAAGTGTAAGGTGTGCAAAAAAGTAAATAAAGAAATTATATTCAGTTTAATTATTTTTGTTCACTTTTTAGGTATTTCTTATCAATTTTACGCCAAATTAATTACACAGTCATTATATTATTATTATGGCGACATATTAGGGTGACCAGTAGCATTTCGTGAAGTTAACTATATATATTGGTTCATTTCTTTAATAAATACTGTTTTCAAATATTATTAAATTATCCAAAATTATCTAGTTATGGAATTCAATAAATAACATTTTATAAAAATGAATGTAAATAATAATGAAATCTATGAATAGAAAAATATAACATTTTTTTTTCATAGTATTTTTTTGCTGGCTGTACCAATTTGACAGCTATCGTGTGAAGTTGTAGCAAGCGCGATCCTATTCTTATTTGGCACGCATAGTATTGTAATATGTACAGGTCGAAATAGGTAACTCGGATACCAAAATAGCTAGCTATCTTTGAGGGGATGGAGAATTGACTATTACCACGAAAATAAAGAAAATGGGGTGACTTTCGGTACATATTCTTGAAGAACTCAGGGGTTTGAATGAATAAATATAATATCGTTAGTTAGCAGACTATTTAACTTTAAAAGCTATATTTAATCAATTTTATCGACTAAAGCACCCAACATGTGGGGTTGAATACCCACTTAATAATAATCTCCCCCCAAGGATAGAGAAATAGTAGTATTTGGCTCAGATATTTTGACTTCTACATATTCAAACACTCGTCGCACAGAGGTGTGATTCTTTTACAGGTATGTAGAACAACTTAAACACCAAAAAAGTAACATATAAAAGACGCTTGTTATATTCTTCAGTTTTTGTATTAATTTACAAAAAGGGAAAATAATGTGTAAGATTGTGTATGAAACGCAGCGGGTGGATACAAATATTTTTCGTTGCGTTCATTCTGGACGAATTTTATCTATTTTTCTCTTGGAATATTGATTAGCGGAAACCTAAAATCACAAATACAAATTTAAACAAAACAATTAAAAATTGCTATACTGATAGCTAAATAAACATGATTATAATTATTTGCACTCGACTGTTTTCAGTGTTCCTTTATTATTTCCCTCTTTTTTTTGTCGATAGTACTAATCGATAGGATACACATCTCTATAATAGGTACCCAAACTGTTCTCGTTTGAAAACAACGACATCTGTTGTTGAATAGTTCATTACAAAATTGACATTTTCCAGAATGTTCAACGTCATATTAATATTTTATTGTAATTATAAACATATTACCTGCGAAAAAAAGCTGCAGACACGTTTCGTTGCTAGACTGGTTCGAGATTTACAATACCTAAGTACGCAAGTCGGCATTTTTTATATAATAAAGGCACAAAAACATTTTTTTTGAGCAATGACAATGCGACCTCTCGCGGGGAATTATTGGAAGCTAAACTAGGACCAATTGTCCTCTTAACACGGAACACGAATTTTGACTGATGTCCTGTCTATATAGTATTGAATATCTTTGCATTGTACCTATTAATAGCCCGGTATGTACACAAACATTTGACCAAGCGTATGGAGAGTTTTAAAAATTGCATTTGGCTCCATACCAACTTTGTGTAATGCAATCACAGCGATTCGGTTCTCTTTATCACCCCACTCCATTTTAATATCGCAAAATATTGTACAATGTATTGGCGCCAAAATTAGAAAACTCAATGAACAATCGTATAAAAATTACAGATTCCAAATTCAAATGTAATATCTTTCTTATTTTTAATTGTAACAGTATTTATGGCCAGACTAGGTACCTATACACGTACTAGTTCAACAAACTTTCAATTCAAATACTTCTAAGCTATCTATGACGTACGATGACAAACTTTTATTAACATTTGATGCGCCACTGTTTTTGCAGGAGACAGTTATATCTATCTCTTTTAAAAAAATGGTATTTTACCCATACGTGGTTTTCACTGCCGACCGACGATATGCAAACATACCAAAAATATGCAATCATACCAAAAAAATGCTCCGACTGATGGTTGTTGTAATATTATTAGCCAATGCAGGCAGGCAAAGCAGAGCTCCTAAAACCATACAGCCTTGTACTCCCGACTGAACAAAATTCAATTTCAACCCTTTATTCTTTTTATTTGCAGTTTTTCGTTGTGGTTATTTTTAATTCTAAACGAAACTATGGTTTTATTTTGTTTTTCATCTAATTTGTTCATTCTGCCTGCTTTTTCCCTGTTGGGGTCAGTTCCCAGTGTAACCAGATACGGCTGAATACCAGTGTTCTAAACGGAGCGATTGCCATCAGACCTCCGCAACCCAGATACTGAGCAATGCCGATATACTAAAGTTAGACCATTTGTCAGACTTTCGGGCTTCTGACTACCCATAACGATCGATCTAAGTCTCTAGTATATAAATAGTAATAGGTACGTACTAAGTATTCGTATGACTCCCGGGACAAATTGTTTAACGTGCTCTCTGAGGCACAGAAGAGTATGTGTAACGAATGGACACCCATGACGCGCGCGGTTGTTAATTAGCCACGAGCCCCTCGTGTTTCACCTAATTAAAATAATTAAATCTTTTAGTAGTATTAGGAATTTTCCAAAAATATAAAGGTTCTATACAGTAGTTCCAGTGCCATCAAGTACGAAAATTAAAGATTAAAAAAGGTGTCATGAATATGTAGACAAGAGTATAAAGAAAATCTTAGTTCGATTTTCAAATAACTTTGGTGGAGCGTGTAAATAGCTCCAGCCTAAGGAGGGGTTTGAAACTGAGAAAGAACAGTAGTTGGTGGAGCGGTACAATGGCTTAATATATTAGACTAAACTGTGCTATTACGATGCGGCAACTGTACTGTTTTGTATGCATACCATAGGTTAACACTGAGGCCACAACACAGCGAGCGGGCCGGATTTAGAGGTCTGGAGGCCTCGGGGCAACAAAGGAGTGGAGGCCTCGGGGCAACAAAGGAATGGAGGCCCCTTGTAATCATGTTTGTACAAAGTACTGTAGGTAAAGGTAAAACGCGAAAAAAAATATGAAAGGAAAAGTTGTTTACTAGTCTGAATTTGTTTTTTTTTCCGAGGTCTCTACTGTGGGGGCCCCTCTTTCGGGGAGGCCCGGGGCTGTAGCCCCGGTTGCCCTCCCCTAAATCCGGCCCTGACAGCGAGCCAGTTTATAATAATGTTTATTTCTCACTGCCAAAGACATTCAATTTTATTGTAGTAGTTTAAAGAGATTAAATATGTATGTATAGAGGGGTTAAAGAACGTAATAACGATCAGAAATAAAACTAACGCAATTATGAGGTGTGTATGAGTGTTTGTGTACATGTGCGTGTGAGTGATTATGAACTCTGCAACAAATTGCGTCATTTATTTTACCCAGTAGTCACAGTTTTACAAGCACCATCAATCGTATTCTTGACCGCCACCACCTTTCCTTGTTAACCTTTATATAAACATTCCAAACCACTCAAGTAATAAAACAAACAAATGCTTATTATGAAAACTTAATTTTTTATTAAGAAATTGTCTAATTTTAAATTAAATACATCACTTGTCAGTCGCAATATAGATCGATATGATTGAACACGAAATCAAAATATATTAAATGCACAAAATATATCTACATTACTTATATTTACCCTACAAGAGATTATTATTGCATTAAACGATAAATATAAAGGAGTCGTACACGAAAACAAGATTTAATCTAATAAATATTCTAGACAGGAATACCATCAGTCCTATCACCAAAATTAATAAATAACTTAGTTAAATAGCACATAACCGATGCCGTGCGCGTGATGACGCACGATCGTTCACTCACGCGCACACCTACTACACTGACTTACATTGAAAAAATATATTCAATGATAAATCATTTCCTTACCAAACGGACCATATCAGTGTACCTTAAATATAGCATTATAATTCATGTATCAAATCTAAATATTTTCCAAAGATAAATTGCATCTATATATAAACTTATTGTATAGGAAGGCCGTCTTCTCTATAGCCTACTGGTTCTACTCTCTGAGTGAGGACATACGCTACGAAGAGAAGGTAGGAGGTGCGAGGTGTGCTGTTGCACCGAGGCCTGTCCTAGCTGAGCAGCGCGACCACGCATGCGTCCTACGTATATCCTCATGTACGAGTCGCTGCGATATCTAACTTTAACGCATCGCATCGCATCGTTACGCCACTCGCTGTACAGCTAGGACAGAGGGTAAATGCTCAAGTCGGTGCATGATGTCGCAAGCGAAGCCACTACGATTAACTTGATCAAATATATTGTTTTACTTTGCCAAGTATGAGTGCATCGTCAAAGTTACAATAACACAATTAACAGCGCATATAGTGGGCATCTAGACAAAACCTAATCGTTTCATGTGAATCAATCACCACCCTCATAATTATCACAAACATTTCAATCATTATACTAGCTCCTCACTGTTAGTAGGTGAAGTACCTGTAGCACAAGTTTAGTATTAATTTCAAACATTAAAGTGACTATCTATTAAGATCAAAGTTAACTCATGACTTACGAAACTAGTTTTAAATAAAACAATAATGTAAACGTAGTCGTCGAGATTTTTTTTCACCTGGGGGGGGGGGGGACCAACAGCCAACTATTAAATCCACGATCATTCTGCTAAAATTAAGTCATCGTAGGGATCGACTGCGCAGATTGGTAATGCGATAAATTAGTGGCAGTTGATGGTAGGCCCCCACGGATGAGTCGTATTGTGAATACCACGCCGGGGTTCAGCAGATACTCGCTGTCTCTATAACTGTGGCTAGCATAATCGTGAATATTGTTGTAATCACGACAACACGAGCCGAGATGAGAGTGTCGAGCGAAACAAATTGTAAGCGAGTTTACATAGCGTCACCGCCGCGGTGTGCAAGTAGTCTGCACTGCTAACTACTAGGACAACATAGCGTAACGTGATGCGGTGTGTGTCGCGGGGCGGGGCGGGGAGGGGCGGGGCGAGGCGGGAGCAGTGCGGGGCGGGGCGGGGGCAGCGCGGGGCGGGGCGGGGGCAGCGCGGGGCGGGGCGGCTCATCGCGCCTCCTTGGCGGTGAGCTTCTCTATGAGCTCCTGCAGCGGCGCCAGTTCCCGCCGCTCGATCAGGTTGAACTCCTGCACAATAATATCACAACAGTTACTTCCAACTCCATACAGTGGCTTATATGGCCTTTGACACTATCGCAACGTCATAATACGCAAAATATAACAAAGTTGTCTTATAGCCGATTCCTATGATTTACTGAGCGTTATATAAACTAATATTATAAAGAGGAAAGATTTGTATTTTTGTATGTAACGAATAAACTTAAAAACTACTGGACCGATTTCAAAAATTCTTTTGCCGTTAGAAAGCTACATTATCACGGAGTAACATAGGCTACGGGCGGAGCCGTGAGGACACAGCTACTTGATTATAATTTTAATTTTAGGATTTGTGTACCTACGTATATTTACAAATAATGAAGCAAAGGTATAAAGGATAGCTTTGCATAGTAAATCCTCCCATATGTTAGTAGCTATTACAGGTATAATTTGCTTACGAGTCTATTTATATACCCAGTTTGGCAATACAAAAATGCTACCATTGGTAAAGAAAACGATTCGTTTTTGACCATAGTAACCAGGCATTCATTGATAAACAGTTGGCATCATTTAAAATCAAAACACATGAAGAGGTTCGTAATTTTGTAGAATTAGCATAGATATAAGCGATTTGGTGTAAACTGTTAGCTTATATTTGATAAAATTTGAATTTGAATCTGTAGAGCATAACCATCAATTACTTGGACGCTGTTCTTACGCTAGTGGAGGTCCAACGGCAGTAGCGTAACTAGGTATACCATCAGAGGCCCGTGGCAAATTCATCGGATGCCCCAGTAAAAATCGTCATGTTGTAATTCAATTTTAATAAATCACTGAAGTAGTTACCCAACAGAATTACAAATTTATAATTTTTACTTAATTTTGTTAAAAACGTTAGGTTACTTCTGAGCTCGCGACCTCTCGGGCCGGGGCCCCCATCGGGCCGGGGGCCCCGTCGGGCCGGGGGCCCCATCGGGCCGGGGGCCCCGTCGGGCCTGGGGCCCGTGGTATTTTGCCAGCCCTGCCACCCTATTACACACAGTTACACCACTGTCCACTTAATTTTGTATACATATATTTAAAAAAATATGTTATGTTTATAATTTGAATAAAGAAGTAAAGCAGGAGGTATGTGACCTGCACAAAAAAGATGAAGTGTTTGAAGGAGGTGTTGAGATGCGCCTCCTCACCCAGCTGCACTACCTCCGGGAAGTGCTGGTGGTAGATGTGCGCGTACACGCGGAACAGGCGCTTCAGGATCGTCTTCGCCATCGACAGGAAGTTCTTCGGGAACGGTACGCCTGGAAACAGTACCAATGAATACTCAATTTCATATTATCAAAACATCGACATCTGCTGAGCTACCAGCAGGCGTAGCGTGACCACCATAGACAAGGGGTTTGTCAGCGGAAGAATAGACTAAATGACATATTCTCAATGACAATCGTGTCAATTCTGTTGCGCACTTTGACAGAACTAAACTAAGGCCCCCTTATTACGAAAGATGTACTAAGAAAAACCTCGGTTTTAAAATAGCTCCATCTCTTTTTGTTATATGACGTTAGCAAGTGATGGGTATATTATAAATCTGGGTTTACCTTAGTCTTGGTTTAAACCACTTTTTGTTATAAGCGCCAATGTGTTTGTCTCAAAGTGACAGTTGCGTTTAGTCTAGTTTAGTACTGTCAAAATGTGTTACAGAATCGACACCAATATGTCATTTAAAGTCACTGCAATAATCGCTCAGATTGGCAAACAATTTGGTGTATGCAATATTGTGTTATTAGCGCTTAGGCGAATGTTGTCGCCCATCCACTTGATATCCAGTGCTGACCTTCAAGAGAGTACATGGAGCGCGCTACTTATTTGATAATTGTAGTGAGTGGATCATACTATGAAATCGAAAGTTCACAGTTACAAACAAACGAGCAGGAGCCATTGTATGAGTTTGCAAATTACGAAAACGGCAATAGTTTTGGTGAGCTCTCTTAACTGAATATTTCTGTCTCTTTTTGTTGCTGGTGTGTAAGAGAGTTTAGTAATTTTCAAATTTTCAAACACTTATTACGGGCACAGTAAATAGTGCGACGCGTCGGCGACGTTGATCGTCGAATGCAGGCCCTCTGTGTCGTTAAATCCTACTTTAAAGAATCGGCTAGTTTGAAATAATTGAAAATGAATATAATAAAGACTTTAATCAGATAGCAAAGTTCAGTGCTTGTGTAACTATAAAGCTAGGAAGAAAATAATATAAGCTGTACCTATTTTTGAAGGAAAGAGTGTTTCATCATCGAGCTGGTCCTGCGCCCACGTCATGAGGTAGTCGATGTACTTGGGCGCGGAGCACTTGATGGGCTTCTTGACGGTGTGTCCGTCCGCCCAGTGGTACTCGTACTTGGGCCCCGCAGACATCACCGCGCACGACTCCTCCGTGCAGAACTCCGTGATGGTGCCGTACAACATGTTAATCTGGTTGAAGAAGTCCACCGCTGTGAACATTACACGTGGCGACTTAGCTTGCGAAATATTTGTAGTCACACTAGCCGATACGTAACAGATAATATACACCGTGGGCTCGAGGTACCGGAAACATTTTAAGCACGCCTTTCTGATGGTATTATGAGTCAATAATGGTATATCAACAAAGTCCAATACAGACAAATCAAAAATAAAATTAAGTCAATTAACTTTAGTACTTCCTTGTAAACAATACTTTAGGTTGAGCTGGTAACATTTAAATAATCGTGCGAGTGGATAAGAAAACTTCTCACTTCAAGGACGAAAAGATGACAAGGAACTAACTGGCCGGTAAGCTTGTAGTTTCCGCTTCCACGTATAAGTCGCAACTTCCATAAATATAAAATATTTCTAAAATTAAGCTTTATTCGGCAAATTGTATCCTACTTTTTCTTCTCCAGTTATAAAGTTATATGCGTCCCGTCAGCCCCGTCGTCGGGACATGGGACACTGGAGTCTGAAATCGGGACGGTTTGCAATCCTGTTAATGATACGAGATCCAAATTAGTTTTTGGAATCCTATAGGAATTAGTTGCAATGGTTATTTATTTTAATCATCTAAAATTCAAAGCCTTGACGTTGGGACTTTGGTTGGCCACTAAGGGGATATATCTAGAGGACTAGTCACCAATATTCACGTGTCGCATCATGCTCCAACAATCTGAGTTACGCACGCACGACACACCCAGGACAGTAGGTAGTTCTTGCTAAATCATAAGATAGGGAAGAAAGAGTCATGCACATTTTTAGTAAAATCAACGACATCCGCGCCCTAAAATGTATTCTGAACAGAACACGAAAATTATATAATAATATCACATTTATGTGCAGGAATAACATGGCAAGTACATACGAGGCCATGAGGGCCAGAGTGACCTAACTGTTTTTTTTTAATTGTGTTGATAATTTTTTATTGTCGTATAAATGATGAAAGTAATGAAGCGACAATGACTTATGTGTGCCTGAGAGTGTTGCCATCTATTGAACAATTATAGAACCACTTATAGTACATTGTGACTATATTACTTTCATCATTTGCGACAGTAAACAAAATCCGTTAGGCCACTCTGGCCCTCATGGCCTCCATCTAGAAAATTATTGTAAATAAGTTCGACATCGTCAGAAGGAAATACAACTGAACTAACTTTAATATAATAACGAATGGTGAGCAATCGGAATTTAAAAATAAATGCTATATTTTCCTTGTACAGCTCATGATAATTTTATTATGCTGTTAAAGGAAACAACAAAAGGATGTAAGCTTGATAGTTGCTTATCTGTGAGTCACGCGCGACCGCTACGATGGTCACACAATGGCCACACAATGCTCCATTCATATACAAGCCAACCGTTTATGTTTATGGCAAATAAAACAATGGAGACCAGGCGCGATGCAAATGTAGTGGTGGGGCGTAGTAACGCCTTACTACAGGGTTAGATATAGTATAACAGTACAACTACACGAGGATTCTCCATGACATGAGGGCCATAAAACACGCAAATCAGGCACCTAACTGTGCCAATCAGTTTGCAAATAAAGTTTTATTAAACATTACTTGCACGTGATAAGGTCTATTGTGGAACTTGCAATCACTGTCTGAAGTATGTGCAGCTCTTCATAGCATGGAGACTTTTCTATATTGATATTATACATTTAATACTTGGGATGGATTGTGACTCATTTACTTATTTAATTTTTTTAAAGACGTTACCCCACTCTAGGATTTCTCCTATGTCGGCGCTTCTACGAACGCGCCTATGATGTCCACGGGGACTGCAAGGAGTACGGGGGAGGGTGATCTACGGCCACCACCACCGCGCATTCTCGAACACTCGCCGATAGCTCGCGAAACCGCTAACATTAAATACCAATTTGTTACGTGTTTTTTTATTTTTCAATATACTTTGTTTATCGTGTGAGTCGCCTAGTATTATTTATGTTCCCTAACTGAACATCCTATATCGTGGGTGCATTTACATACACAAATTTTCACATGCACAAATGTCCAGACTTGGAACAATTATCTGTAGGCCACACAAATATTTGTTCCGTGCGGGAATCGAATCCTCGTCTCGTAGCGCAGGAGCCAATCGCTCAGCCACTGCACCAAACGTGTCATCGTTAGAGCCACAACAATGGCATGTATGGTATACAACCATAGAAAACTGGAACTAACATAGTTTAACCCTTTAACACATTTAATATAAAATAATAAGTTGAATCATGTGCGGTCTGAGTGACTATATTTGGTCATTGTAATGATAAAAAAAAAAAAATGTTATTATGAAAATGTTATATGTTATAAAGGTAACATAAACTTAAACAAAATTGAATATGTGTGCTCCAAAAAGTTTAATGAATTTAAAAGATAAATGTATTCGGGCGCCAGGAGCTAACACAACAAATAAAGCAACCGGAAGCTTACCGAGTAAAGTTGAACTTTTAATCTTCAAGCGGGAGGAATTAATAAAAACAAAACCTTTATATGACTTGTTTTTATTCCCTGTAGGCTTAGGTTATAGCTACAATTGACTTAGATTAATTATTCATAGCTATACTTAAGTTAAACTAAAATTAATATTATTATTGCTATTATTATTGTTATTGATATCATTGCATCCGGTATGATATTGAAAGGAAATACATACCAAATTGTTGATTTTTTAAATCTAATAAATTTAAGTTAAGTTACATGACGAGCCGACACGAGGCGAACCCGACGTGGAGATAAATTCCTCTTACCAAAATGGCATATTGTAGAATATAACTCGAAAAGAAAACAAAAACCAAAAGAAAAACTAGATCCAAATATAAAAAAAAAAAACGCCAATGGGCTGGAACAAAATAATTATTCAATTAGAATTATGAAAATAACGACCACCATTTTGAAACCGCGTGGCGTCATGCTAGTCAAAAACTTACCGTTTTTCGGTTAAATAAACATCACTTTCAGGTGAACGTGACGTTAAAATTTTTTATTATTATTATTTCATCCTGAAACAAGGTAAAATTTGAAAAATATAAAGCCAATCAAGAATTTTAAATTCGTCATAAACATTTAACAATGTCTATAAGAAAAATCCACTTACCTAGAGAAATATTCGAATCTTCATGGAAAAATGAAGATAACCTTTTAACTAAGGTTTAATATCCACATTTTATCAAAAATATACCGGTATGAGGCCGGATTTAAAAAGTATTTAATAAAAATTTAAGAATAACGATCAAGCCATTGTGAATATGGGAAGCAGAGTGAACTGTCAAAAGTTGAAAGTTGCCAACTGACATTTACAATCTACCACAAATACTCACCAATGTAGCCAACAATGAAAATTTCTAAATTAAAAATACAGTAAGCCCATGATATTATCTCTAATACCAAGTTCTTTCTAGTGAAATGCCTTTAAATTTTATAACCATGTAACGTTGTAAAACGACACGTTACATTACATCCCTCCCCGAAAAAAAAAGAAAGGAACTTTCTTTTTGATGTAAAAGAAACAACAGAACCTACAAAGAGAAAAAACAAAGTCTCTCATCGTAAAAAACATAGAAAAATTAATTTCAAAAACTATGAAATAATAACCAAGAAGGTTCAAAACAAAATTGACAAAATAAAACAGCAAGACTAAAATTTGCAATGTCAAAAAAAAACTAAAGTAAAACTGAACTATTGAGTGCAGTTAGACTCCACAGTCACTAACTGAGCATCTAAGACATGACTAGCGTGAGTACAGTTAAGCTCCATCGCCACTGACTAACTACTATATCAAAATCCCCATCATGAGTACAGTTGGGCACCATCGCCACTGACTATCAACTTCTAACTAAATTCCTCCTATGAGTACAGTTAGGCACCATCGCCACTGACTATCAACTTCTAACTAAATTCCCCCTATGAGTACAGTTAGGCACCATCGCCACTGACTATCAACTTTTACAACCTCTTATAACTTGAGTACAGTAGAACACTATCGCCACTGAACTACTTTCCAAAATGAGTAACAGTTCAATCTTGTATATCAGATACAAGATCAGACAGCTCACATCACAGAACGATGTGGAAAATTTGGAATGGAAAAGGAAAAAATATGAATGCTGGGATCGGTTCAACACCACCAACTTTCCGGGCACAGACATCCTTGAAAATATAATTTTGTAAACAGCCAAAACTGTAACAATGTTAAATGCTTATTGTGGTCGGCACAACACCACCGAACTTTCCGAACACAATAGCAAAGAAAAACAAAAGTTGCATATTTGTGATCGGCACAACTCCACCGAATTTCCGAACACAAAAGCAAAGAAAAACAAAACTTGCATATTTGTGATCGGCACAACACCACCGAATTTCCGAACACAAAAGCAAAGAAAAACAAAAGTTGCATATTTGTGATCGGCACAACTCCACCGAATTTCCGAACACAAAAGCATAGAAATAACGAAATCAAGGTAAAACTACCAGATCCGTTCTCAAATATTCATTAAGGCATTCTACAACAAAAGTAGAATGAAAAATCCCTAAAGAAAATGAAACTAAGATGTCTCTTCAAAAGTCAAATCCGAGGTGAAATGTTTCAAAAACTAGTCAAATCCGAGAAATTATACCAAAAGGTGTTAACTAGAACATTAGAATAAACTAATAAACACTGAAGTATTATAAATAACTTACAATAGAAGTACTTAAATCAAAACTTTTTAACAATAAAGTAAATAGTAAGATTTAACTTCAACAAACAATTATTAATCTTAACTAAGTTCACTAAATGTTAAGACTAATCTTAAGAAAAACTAATAATCATTATTAACATTAACAAAATGTTAATAAGATATTAAGGCATAATTATATTATAAAAACATAATTATGTTATAAAATATTAAGATCTTTTGATGTGGGTAATATAAATATTGAGTGGGTGGAAGAAGAATTTAAATGTTAACCAAAAAAAATCTAAGTTTTGTTTTAATAAGTTCAGAAATTGAATTCAATAAATTGATATGAAGTTACCTAACATACTATTTTCTTTCAAAGTGTGATAACCTTTCATTCTTCATTCTAACATTCACACGCTTCAAACTTAAATATCAAAATCAAGACTAAAGCTTGGGTCCGAAAATAAATTAAAATTTTATAATGTCTTTAACATGATAACGACCCACTGTACCTTTCTTCAGATCTTTTAAGACATAAACATTAAGAGAAACTTTTTCTATAATTAAACATTTTATAAACTTAGGTGCCAGTTTTGCCGAAAAATATACAGGTGCACTAGATTGAACGAAACTTCTTCTCCACACGATATCACCGACATCAAGAGAAATGACTCTGCGACCCTTATTATAATAAAGCGCATTACGCTTATAAGCTTTTAACAAGTAAGCTTGAACTTTTACAAAAATATCACTAAGTGAATTCAAAGAAATAGCAAATTGGTTTCTATCACCAACTTCAAGTTGATCTAGGTTATCAATAGAATCACTAAAACGATGTAAAGAAGCATCAAAAATAAGTTCTCTACCGAACATCAAAAAATTAGGTGTAAAATCTGTAGCAAGATTTTCACTATTATTTAAAGCTAATTGAACATGAGGCAAAAATTTAGACCAAGTTCTATGATCATCTTTTACAAAACATGATATGCAAGTTTCAATCGTCTTATTATATCTCTCTACAGTATTGTTTTGTGGAGTGTATAAAGTATTATAAAATATTTTGGTTATATTAAAACCTTTCAAAAAATCTACAAAATGTTTTGACGTAAATTGGGTTCCATTATCGCAAACTATTATATTAGGACAGCCAAACTTAAGAAATATTTCTTTATCAAAGAGTTTACAAATTGTTTTTGTAGTAGCATTAATCATAGGAAATATCCAACAATATTTAGTGAAAACATCTACAACTGAAAGTATATATTTATGACCAGAATAAGTCTTAGGTAAAATTCCTATTATATCTACCGAAAGCATGAGCATAGGGCGATCTACTTTTTTAGGGTTAATCATAGTACCAAAAGGAGGAGAAGTAGTATGTTTATACGCTTTACAAGTATCACAAGATAAAATATATTTTTGAACATCACTAAACATACCTTTCCAAAAGTAATGTTGTTTTAATTTCTTTAAAGTTTTATGAATTCCAAGATGACCAGAATTAATATCATCATGATTTGATCTAATAGTATCTAAAATATGTTCCTTAGGAATAACTATTTTCCAATTAAGACGACTGTTGGGATCAAATTTATTTTTACAAAATTTATACAAAGTATTATTCTCTACTCTAAAGTTTTTAAATTTGCAAGGAGACTTTTGACAGCTAACAAATATTTTTCTAAACCAAGGATCACAAATATCCTCATCGGGTACAATTAAACTATTTTGAGAATTAATTGTCACTACAGCAACTTCAATATAATTGCTTTCAACAAAAGTTATATTTTTCCACAAATCTTTAGCTAGATCAAAGTTTAACCAGAAATCAAATCCTAAAATGATTGATGATGTAAAAGAAGGTATAATTAAAAAAGTTATAATTTTAGTTGAATTATCACAAGTAACTGGCAATTCCATGACACCAATAATTTTCTGCGAGGAACCATCAGCTGTAAAAGCAGAACCAGCAATAGTTTTAATTTTATAACCTAATTGTAAGAATTTTTCATGACTATTTGAACCTAAAACACAACTATTGGAACCACTATCTAACAATCCTGAAAAGTTAATATTATTTACTGAAAATTCTAAATAAGGTCTAGTGTCGTTATGTTTAACAAATAAAATAAGAGCTGATCTATAAATCTCAAAAAATGTTTTTAAATAAGTTAACCAATCTGAAAATTCTTTGTTTCGAGTAATGTCATCAGGTTTGTGACTATGAACTAATTTATTTAACATCGAGACGCTCGCGGTTTTATAAAAAACAGGGGCTCGATGCGACCTAATCAGTTTTTTGACTCGCATGAGTTTTTAACAACCAAATTACAAACGTCACAATTCTTAGTAATAACTCCAACCTTATGACACTTGAAACAAATAACACCAGGAAAAGATGGGCAATTTTTATAAAGATGTCCAGATTTTTGACATTTTAAACAAACTAGGTTTGTTGAAACTGCATAAGATTTTAAAGGTTTTTCAAATTTAACAGCCTCCTTGACAGTTTTTCTATTCACAAAAACTTCAAGTTCCTTTGCAAGATCAAGAAATTGTTCTACAGTATCAATATGTTTACCATACACATAAGGTGTATAAACAGGCAACATGTTATTTTTAATAATATTAATCAAAACCGATTCGAATAATGGAGAAGAAAGACGACTAGCCATGTCCATAATATCTGTAATAAAATCTGGAAGAGAATCAGAAAACTTTTGTTTCTTCGTGCGAAGTTCATATTCCAAAAAATAATCAAAGTCAGGTTTATCAAAACGTTTTAATAATGCAAGTTTAAGCTCAAGCCAAGAAGCAATACGGATTCTAATAGTGCGAAACCATTTAACAGCGATGCCACTAAGCAAGTCTGAAAAAGAACCAACTAGCAAAATTTCATCAAAATTTTTGTATAAAAAATATTCTTCAACTTGAGTGATAAACTCTCTAACACAAGATTTTCCATCAAAGTTTATTTTACTTCTTTTTAAATCAGGTAATTTATTGGTAGAAGGCAAACTCTTTTTAATGTGTTCATTTACACGTGCATTCATTGAATTAAAAGAAGGCCAAGCATTTGTCGCAAAAACAGAAGAATGTGCAACTCTGTCATTCTGATCAAAAGGATTACGCTCCTCAGTTAAGTTAATCATGTCATGAGCAATAGCAGCATTAGCAACAGTGCAAGGACTATCCGAAAGCGGAGGAAACTGAACTTCTTTATCCATAATGAAAAGCGGAAATAGCAAAGCAAAACTAAAACTTAAAAAGCCATGAAATATTTGAGGTTAAGTTAAAGTTTAATTATTCAAAAGAATAATTATTAAGTAGCAATGAAAATATGCAATAAAAATTAACAATGTTAAATAAATCCTTAATGAGTATGCTTACAATGTTTACTTAATGTTGTATTTAATTATTTAAGTACCTACTTTCTTTAAAAGTTACACTTACTTATTAAGTTCACTAAGTTCAATACTGAGAGATAATAAACACGGTTGTCACCATACAATTATGTTGGTTTTGCTAAAGTAAGAAAACAACAAAGTTATATGTTGTAACAGTAAAGTTAACAACAAAAAATATCACACAAAGTTCAATATCAATATTGTTTACAACAAAATATCAAAGTTCTATATAAATGTTAATTAACTGTTATAACAACATAGTTAACTACTAACAAACAATACGGTTCGTAAACAATACGTTAGAACAATGTGCAGAACAATAAAAGGATGCAATAATATACCAATACAAATAACAAAACATGAAAAAGCCTACTTCATGTCCCTGAACGCTTGCGCCAAATGTAATGATAAAAAAAAATGTTATGATGATGTTATATGTTATAAAGGTAACATAAACTTAAACAAAATTGAATATGTGTGCTCCAAAAAGTTTAATGAATTTAAAAGATAAATGTATTCGGGCGCCAGGAGCTAACACAACAAATAAAGCAACCGGAAGCTTACCGAGTAAAGTTGAACTTTTAATCTTCAAGCGGGAGGAATTAATAAAAACAAAACCTTTATATGACTTGTTTTTATTCCCTGTAGGCTTAGGTTATAGCTACAATTGACTTAGATTAATTATTCATAGCTATACTTAAGTTAAACTAAAATTAATATTATTATTGCTATTATTATTGTTATTGATATCATTGCATCCGGTATGATATTGAAAGGAAATACATACCAAATTGTTGATTTTTTAAATCTAATAAATTTAAGTTAAGTTACATGACGAGCCGACACGAGGCGAACCCGACGTGGAGATAAATTCCTCTTACCAAAATGGCATATTGTAGAATATAACTCGAAAACAAAACAAAAACCAAAAGAAAAACTAGATCCAAATATAAAAAAAAAAAACGCCAATGGGCTGGAACAAAATAATTATTCAATTAGAATTATGAAAATAACGACCACCATTTTGAAACCGCGTGGCGTCATGCTAGTCAAAAACTTACCGTTTTTCGGTTAAATAAACATCACTTTCAGGTGAACGTGACGTTAAAATTTTTTATTATTATTATTTCATCCTGAAACAAGGTAAAATTTGAAAAATATAAAGCCAATCAAGAATTTTAAATTCGTCATAAACATTTAACAATGTCTATAAGAAAAATCCACTTACCTAGAGAAATATTCGAATCTTCATGGAAAAATGAAGATAACCTTTTAACTAAGGTTTAATATCCACATTTTATCAAAAATATACCGGTATGAGGCCGGATTTAAAAAGTATTTAATAAAAATTTAAGAATAACGATCAAGCCATTGTGAATATGGGAAGCAGAGTGAACTGTCAAAAGTTGAAAGTTGCCAACTGACATTTACAATCTACCACAAATACTCACCAATGTAGCCAACAATGAAAATTTCTAAATTAAAAATACAGTAAGCCCATGATATTATCTCTAATACCAAGTTCTTTCTAGTGAAATGCCTTTAAATTTTATAACCATGTAACGTTGTAAAACGACACGTTACATCATAGAGGGACAAATAATGTATAATACATGTATTACATGGCTTGCTTGTTGTACCAAAGTGTTTAGTGTTTTAATATTGTTTGAATTTATTCCCTAGTTCTGTTTTCAATCAACTGGTTTCCATAATATGGTTGGCATTTCTGTAAGCAACTGTCAAGTACCAGTAGCAACCAATTATGTACACTAATTGAGTATTTTTAACCAAAACTGCTATTAATAATTAAGGTATTGTTTATAGCAAATGAAATTTAATTCCAATTGTTTCTA
The DNA here is from genome assembly GCA_910594945.2 of Amphipyra berbera. NCBI lineage: Eukaryota > Metazoa > Arthropoda > Insecta > Lepidoptera > Noctuidae > Amphipyra > Amphipyra berbera. Next base: position 11,807,028 of record OU343128.1, on the reverse strand, counting down.
TTTTTAAACAGTTTTCTAACTAATTAGCTTCATTTCATATATTTGATTGATTCAAATCTTGTAACAGATTTTTCAACTACTTCTGCTTAACCAATTCGCCTGAAACTTCACACACAAATTAAATTTCCATGACAGTACAACATTATAATTTCAACGTTCAATCCTCATACCCTGATGCTGCAGAAGAACATCTAGGGGTAGATAAAACCGTTCAACTTAAAATTTAAGTGTATTATTTATACCTATTAAAAAAAAAAAAACATTAGATTATTTACATTTTTATCAAATTGGTTTGAGCCAGACTGCAGTTTATGATACATTAAGAATTCAGGATTAAACTGTTATTAAATAATGTGTGTTTCAGTAGAAATACTAACTGTTGACTGCGACCCACTCGTTGAGGTCCTCGCCCTCAGGCAGCATGACGGCCAGGCGCAGGTTGCCGGAGCCCAGCGTGGCCGCCGCGTGCCGCATCAGGTCGTACTGGTGCGTGCCCTCCGGGATGTTCTTCTTCGGTTTGAATGTCTTGTTTGAACGACTCCCACTGAAACCACACGTTTCATAGTAATAATATTGATAATATTCGGTGATATGCTACCGCAGTGTTTAGTTCACATAATATAATTATAAGGATGTACCGACCCCGGACTCGCGGAACACTACGCAAAGCAGACGAGTGCTTCCAGACCCCATACTCAGCGAGCATCTGGAGAGTCGGCGCCAACTCTTTAATACCAAAGCCTTATAAATAATAAGCTCCGAAACTTCACCGCAGACGTAAACAAGACGTCAGCGCAGTAGAATGGAAGACGTTTAGTTATAAATAGATACACACGACTGCTACAACTGAACCAATAAATACTTACAATAAAAAGCTCATTTTGAAAGCGTTCTTTTCCCTTTCGATTGTTAGAAGTATTGTTTCTACAAGAATAGCACCGAGTCATTAAAATTAGGTTATATCAATACAATAAAATCTTTTGATGCAGTTGTCAAAAGTCTATTGCATTTTTATTTGATTTGACAATTATTAATGTATTGCCATGTAAAAATATAATGAAAGTTGAAACCATGAAACAAATTTTTTTACTAAATTCTCTTCTCTTTGTTGTCCTTTGTAGAAGATTGTTTTTGGGTAAGTGATGTTAGATGCCAACTCAAGAATTATGGTACCGGTCGGGCCTGTCAAATTATGGTACTTTACAATAAATTAGGTACGCGGGCATTTTTTAAACTTTTTACATACATTTTAGTGTTTATCCCTCTATTATATAAATATGCTTTAGGTATATATGTAGATTCGTTCTTTACTTTATTTTAGATAGCAAACAGGACAAAAATTTCAGACAGAAACGCCAAAAACAAAATAAGAAAATATTAAAATGGTTTTCGCCGACTATAATCAGTGTCATAGGTCATACCGTAATAGGTAGATAGATTTTTAAATTTGCTGTTATTTTCCTGTGACACGACTCAGTACCCAGACTCACTGAATTTGTGACATGGCGTGGCGGGTAAGCCGAAGCGTTTATGCTCTGGTGTTAAAAAGGTTAAAGTTTTATTATTACATATTGGGACACATTGTATAATTAGATTTTATACAGGTTCTGGCAATTCTATTATACCATTCTTTGGTCATTGGTATAATGTAAATATAAACTTTCTCAATAATTGGCAACACTTTTGGACTGCTGCCTAATTGCTTATGTCAAATTTTGAGACATGGGAAAAGCGTTACTTTTATATCGCAGAGATTATCGTTTCGGTTCCAAAAAAATCACTATGAAAAATCAGCGTGATTTGGTCACGTTAGTTAGGGTGCGGCGCGGCAGTCACTCACATCAAGATATACGGTTCGGTCATCAATTTCTTTTTAACAGTCGTTATTATCTAAATAATTTTTGTTTTTCATTAGTAGGGTAGTTAGTGACATCACTTAGGTATTCGAAGATATAGACAAAATACAGTTGATTCGAGATTCGAATTAACCTTCACACTTTTATAGGGTTAGGACCATCGCAATATTTACAAGACCATGCGGCGGTAAGTATTTCTTGTTTTTGCGATTTGTTTGTTATACAAGGTTAGTCGGAAAGGGGGTACTAAGCCGAAAAGGTGTTAAATTACCCATAATAATGGATAACTTTTGTTCTACAACTTTCCCCAAAAGTCAATAGTTCAAGAGTTTATAGCTGTTCAAAGATTTCATAAAATATACGCTAAATTCTATCTATCCTCAGCTATGATCAGAGTGTTTACATTTTACGTTATATTTGAGGTCACGGATTAGAAACTCCATTTTCTGAATTCATAACTAAAGCATTGATGAAGAATTTTTGTAAAAACTAAATTAAAAATAATTTTACATGGAAAAAAAACGTTTTTTTTTTTAATTTTAACGCTTTCTTTAAAACAATCGTCAGTGATACATTCAACGTTAAGTGGCCTGCGGCTTAGTACCCCCTTTCCGACTAACCTTGTATAAAACTCCTTTTACGAATTTGGTTTTTGTGATCAAGAATCTTGGAATGGATCCGAAACGTCGAAAATACAAAAACCACTAAAAAACGCGATAAAAATCCGTAAAAATAATTTTATTCAACAATGCGGCTTGTTTATTATTTGGAATCAACTATTTATAGTGATTTTATATTTAAAGTATTAACATGTGTTATTTACAATTTTCTTACAATATTACTCCGTCTCGCTATGTTGTCGTTACTTGGATGTGAGTGTCGGACATCTATTGGAACGAAAGAACAACTTATGTGATTTTCTGTAGGGCTGCCATCACCTATACTGCCGACACCGGACAAAGGTTTCAAAAACCTTGGACGTTAGGTTGAAATTAGGATGTTTCCACAGACACCCTAGAAAAAATATGAAAGTTTTATGTAGATATTAAGAGTCATATAGGTGTGTGTACTTCGTGGAACTAATTGATGAAATAGAAAACGGACGAAACTGCCGAAGCGACCGGCGCCCGGGTTCACCTAGACAGTTTTTGAGAACCGCCCCCAGATGCCCTTCCAAACTAGGACAAATCCGGGGAATCCCGGACGGATGGCAGCCATAGTTTGTTTGTGTAACGTCGTTCCTTCGTAACGTAACAAAAAAGTCACCGAGTCACTATGATACTTTTAGACGGCTAATCACTGTTATTTTTTTCATCGTGACGTTATTCATATCACAATCTTCCGCATCACTAGCAGCTGCCGCAGTAGGCAGGTCGATTCGATTTCTTTGCTTGTATTGCTGTCAATTTCTGCCTTCTGGGCTAATACCTAGTTGTGAAATTTTATTTATTACTTTAGAGCCACCAAAATGCAAGGTCTATCACTTCAAAGCTTGAAGAAGCATAAAGCTGTAAGTAACACTTCGCATTTGTTGATTATTTATTACAGTTTACTACGCCTCTTCTGTCAAGACACTTCTTACATAATTAACCTCTTACCTTTTTGTTATCATAAGCACTGTATATTTTTTATACATAATGTTTTATTGTGTTTAACTTGAATTCATTTGTAAATGCATGGAGATAGGTACCTATATTTTAACAGTAATAAATTGTGAATTAGGTTGGAAAATGTATGTTTATTGTGTCATTGGGCTGCCATTTGCAAAATCTATTCCAAGTTACAGAACTGAAAATATTTTTCAGCATGTAAATTTTTCCCAATCGCTTAACTTTTACTCTCAATAGTAACTATACTTTACTCTCTCTCTCTCTTGAGAGGCTCGTGGCTAAATAACAACCACTCTGATCATATGATTTGCAAGGTTAAGCTGAGCTTACCGCGGTCAGTCCGCGGATGGGTGTCCATTCGTTGTACATTCGAGACTCCTCTGTGCCTCGAAGAGCATGTTAAATAGTCCATGACAGGTGTCGTATGAATACCAATGACGGTGGTGACGGGTAGTCTAATCTTAGTATATCGCTATTGCCGTGTATCAGGGTTGTCGAGGTCTGATGGCAGTTGCTCAGTGTAAAATACTGGTATTCAGTTGTATCTGGATAGATTGGAAGCTGACCCCAACATAGTTGGGAAAAGGGAAAAGGGCTAGGCAGAACGAGTAACTATACTTCTAGTACCTTAATAGTAACTGTGTTTTCACTACCCATGAAACATCAGTAAGGTCAATGTGGGCAAATCCGTCTGTGGGGCAATTCCATACACATGCATTTTTATTCATTCTAGAATAGTTAGTGAAAATTTTAGTTTAGTTAATAACTAAAAAAGTGATCCTGTTTTATCAACCGAGTCGACAACAGCGTAACTATTTCTGGAACAAATACAAATGCATGTGTACTGAATTGCCCCGCAGATGGATTTGCCCACATTGACCTTAAATGAATGGCATGGAGACTTGTTTGTTGCAAGTCAAGTAATTTTAATATGTAATTGTGATATGATGATATCACCACATAAACATTATCATACTAGTTGTGCCCCTTACTGTCTCAGCATATAAAGAGAAATTTGAGATTATTATCAATGTATTGATTGTAAATTAAAACTTTTCAGCATGCATTGGTTGTCCTTATTATTTATCTTTTATCAATGCAAATAACTGAAAAAAGTAGTTATATAATAATAATAATATATTTGTATCAAGTGCCTACATAGTCTTCCCTTACATTTATAATTTTACCTGTAACTAGTAAAATCCATAAGCACCAAATCTTGTAAAACTTGCAGAAGTTTACTTGCTGCAGATGTTTCCACAGTTTGAAAATCAACTTGTGCAGTAACACTAGGGACTAGAAAGTGTTTAGGCAAGGATTGAGTGCTATACAATTTTACACATCACTTGCATTATCAAGCAAGGCTCTTAATAGACTGTTCAGCATACCTTGGGTCTTTTTTTTATTTATAACTGGACTATTGCAAATACTAGAATTAAACTGGAGTTTCTGTTCCAATTTCCTGGTGGTTTAGTCATAGTCACCACGCTTGGGAGACTGATCAGTGATTGTAACATGTTGTTGGTGACAACAGCAATAGTAGAGGATGCCGCTGCCCATCCTCTTGACATATCCCTTAGGCACCTTTAACTAAAGCCATGGGTCAGGAGGGGCAGGTGTATTGTGTTAGTACAGACCCAGGTAAGGAGGAGCAGGTGTATTGTGTTAGTACAGACCCAGGTAAGGAGGGGCAGGTGTATTGTGTTAGTACAGACCCAGGTAAGGAGGAGCAGGTGTATTGTGTTAGTACAGACCCAGGTAAGGAGGAGCAGGTGTATTGTGTTAGTACAGACCCAGGTAAGGAGGAGCAGGTGTATTGTGTTAGTACAGACCCAGGTAAGGAGGAGCAGGTGTATTGTGTTAGTACAGACCCAGGTAAGGAGGAGCAGGTGTATTGTGTTAGTACAGACCCAGGTAAGGAGGGGCAGGTGTATTGTGTTAGTACAGACCCAGGTAAGGAGGGGCAGGTGTATTGTGTTAGTACAGACCCAGGTAAGGAGGGGCAGGTGTATTGTGTTAGTACAGACCCAGGTAAGGAGGAGCAGGTGTATTGTGTTAGTACAGACCCAGGTAAGGAGGAGCAGGTGTATTGTGTTAGTACAGACCCAGGTAAGGAGGAGCAGGTGTATTGTGTTAGTACAGACCCAGGTAAGGAGGAGCAGGTGTATTGTGTTAGTACAGACCCAGGTAAGGAGGAGCAGGTGTATTCTTTGTGAGGAACCACATGGTTATAATAGATCCTATTACAAAAATAGTTACACGTTGAGTAGTCTTAAAACAATATGGCATGTGGGAAATGAATGCAAAAACAATATAATATGTATAGAATACTATGCAAGTCAGTCTTGTGAAAATAATGTTTTCTAAATATTTCTAATAATAGAAGTGATATATCAAAAGATTTTGCCAAGTGCAAACTAAAGAACATGCATGACTTTTATATAAATGAATTACACTTTGATGAATTACTTACACTATTCTAGTATGTTTGGGTTATATAATATAGTTATTTATGTATTAATAATGTATGTTTTTATGTATTTAATGTTTACGACATGTCTGCCAGTATTTTGTTCACTTATAATGTTGAGCATGGTCCTTTTCATAGAGGTCTATAGTGACGTCACACTCATCATGTTCAGCAAACAGATTATTAATTGCAGCTTGTTGTAACTAGTTGCAGCAAATTTTTAATAAAATATTTAATTTTAGTCATAAGGGATACATTGGTTATGTATGAACCATGTTGTATTGTGTGTTGCAGTTGATCCCGCTATACGTGTGCGTGGGTATCGGATGCGCGGGCGCAGTGTTCTACCTGGGCAGGCTGGCCACTCGCAACCCTGATGTGTCCTGGAACAAGAAGTCCAATCCCGAGCCCTGGGAGGAGTACAGGGCCAAGCAGTACAAGGTACGCTACACAATAACATGACCAATTATTATTAGTGCGTTGACTTTCCTGCTCTTGAGGTCAGCTGTTTGATGCCAAACCAAAAATGTTTTACCTTCAGATATTTGTTGTTATCTGACCACCCCATAATAAACTGGAATAATGGCAGGTGTTTCAGGAAATGTGTAAAATAATTTGTTAAAGATTCGTTAATAAGTACATACATTTCCTAGGCACTGTATGCAATTCTTAAATGGTACTAGGAAATGTATAAAATGTAATATTAATATTTGGCAATTTTTAATTTGGTCGCAAAACGATCGCGACATTAACTAAAATATGTCGAATTTATTGCCAATCCGACCATGCACCCAGACTTCCCGTGGTCAGACTGTCCTACCCCTAGAGTGTTGTTTTAAAGCATGGAACCAGAAGCTCGCGAAGATTGTTCTGAGTGGAAAGAATGTACAAGGCCGAAGCATAGTGCCGAGTGTGCGAGTAAAGCGAAGGGGGGGCGACCAAGCGAGTCTTCTGGCGAAGCACACTTAACCTTTTGGACGCCATTGTCACACATATGTGACAAACGAAAGTTTACCCTGTACGCCAACGTCACAAATATGTGACAAAAACGATGGGATTACAGTTACCTTGGCGTGGGGGGTACGACGATGCATTTATGCTCTGGCGTCCAAAAGGTTAAAGACACTTGCATGCTTGCATGATGCTGGGACTTTGGTTCAGTAGTGAAGGGACGCCAATATAAATGTATGTTACGGAAAATACACATTTCTGATTGCTGTTTAGGAAATGTGTAAGTATAACAAAATTTATTTCACACATTTCCTGTCGATTTTAGGCATTATATACATATCCGAGGAATTCTAAACAATGATGGATTAAGTACATATATTTCCTATAACATAAATATTTATGCCCTTGACTATACTACTACTATACCAGGCCCGGACTGGCCATAGGGCAAATCGGGCAAACGCCCGATGGGCTGGATGCTCGATGGGCTGGATGCCCGATGGGCCGGTGTGGCCTGATGGGCCGGTCACACAGTCGGAGGAATCGAAAGATTGAGGGGAACGTCAAAAAAAAAGGTCGTCCAACTGTCGCCTGTCGCTTGAAAAAGAAGCCGCGAAATTGTTTGTTTTTGTAAAGGCACCCAAGATACAGGACGAAGAGTGAGGGGAGTGTCTAAAAAAAAAAACGTCCGTGTAAACGATGGGAATGAAGTATTTTTTTGCCAGCACCGGGCCGACTGTCTCTCAAATGCCCGGGCCTATTTGAGGTCCCAGTCCGGCCCTGTACTATACTATACTTAATTCCGTTTAGCGTATTGCTAACAAATACAATCAATAAATAGTGACATAGCTGGCGATTGTTTCTCGCACTACTTTTAATATTATTATTTATTTTATTGAATCAATCACATAAGAAAAAAAATTGCGACGCTCGAATGCGTCCGTGAGTAACCAAGTAAGGAGCTATATTGAGTAATGCGCGTTATAAATAACGGACTATAGCTATTAAGACATGATAATCGATACGAATAATCCCCTAATTACAAATGACAAATTTTACAGGAGAGCGCTTCAAAGTTTCAAACAAGTGTATACATCATGTTCTACTTAAAGTAATGTCATGAAATTTGGTATAAAGGTTTTATATGTGATTTGTTTTATAAAAAATAATAACATAGGTCATAAAAGTCACTTTTAGTGTATTATTCGTCACTTATACATCGGAATCATTCGTATTGCAAATACCTTAAGTGGTATTTACTAACCTTTATGTTACTTATACATCGGAATCTTTCCTATTGCAAGTGGTACCTACCTATTGACTTTTACGTGGTAGTCTTTAAATTAATCAAGGCGTAATTGCCATTTATGAAATTGTACGTGGAGTATATAATCCATGTACCCACCACTTAAACACTGTTTACATCATTACTGTATAAGTGATTGACGCACTCACAATACTGAGCAACTTCCCCACAAGAGCATGATTCTGGAAATGTCAAAACAATCTGGTTGTCTCATATAAAACGACGCAGCAGTGTAGGTAATTAGTATGAAAAAGTATAAATAGTAAAATTACTGGACTACCACCATTGTGGTTCTACGCCGGAAATTTTAGTAAATTTTGTAGTTATGGGATATGTCGTGTGTGGATTTAAAGTTCAATTTGACAAGTTATTTAAAGTTCAATTTGCCAAGTTATTTTTGGTAAACTAAACGATAGTCTAGGGTATTAGCCTGAATCTCGTGGAAACAAAACATGCAAATCACGTATGTACCACATAGGGGATTGTACGTAGGGACCGTCGATATTAATATACTAATAGTGGTGTTTGTTATGTTTCAGTTCTACTCGCCCGTCAGAGACTACTCCAAGGAGGAGTCCCCCGCACCCAAGTACTAGACTAGTGGTAGGCAAGCTAACGTACTGTTAATCAAGTGTTTTCGCGAACTTTAGATGGTATAATTTAATAAATAGCAACAATAATGTGATATTAATGATTGTTTCATTAAAAAAAATACTTGTTACTCCTTATTTAAGATTCCTTTTTATTACGTGGATTTAATTTGAAGTCGTTGATTATTATAATTAGCTACTTATCGCGGAACTCTTGAACATAATTAACTATTTGTTAAGTACATAATTAATTCACCAGTGTACCTGTCCACTGCAAAAGCTAGCAGGGAGGATATCATAATAATTGTTCTTCCTAGAGAAGCCATGGTGGGGCAAACGAATCACATGTGTGTGGCACAATCCGATTCACTTTTTATTGTCTCTCGGACTAAAACCGAAAAAGCGTTAGATTAAATCTTGTTTTAAGATAGCACTGCATGCTGGTAACCAGTTAACCACTCGATCGTCCGGGCGCTTATGGCGGCGCAAAACTTTGTAGACGCCAGAGCATAAACGCAACGGCGTACCCGCCACGCCATGTCACACATTCAGTGACATGATCTACAAAAAGAATAGGGAATCCAAAACTTTATCGATAAACAACTGTGTTTTTAGTTTTGGCTGTAATTTTAGAATAAACACTATTCGTGACATTAAGATTTTATTTAACCTCACACTACTTCCCTCTACAGTAATCATTACACGGTACTTACAGAGACTTAATCAAAGTAATAAGCAGACATTGGGAGATTAAACAATTTAATCAAATTACAATAAGGCGCTCCACCCACTGCACCGCGCCCCGTCGCGTAGCGCGGGATGGCAAACTGCGCGCGGGGCGCCTTCCCGCGCATTTATGCGTCGGCAGTGTGTTGTGCTAGGCGTGATTTCTATATAAATTGAGATACTTGCATACAATGGTAAAATCTGCCATCCCGCGCTACGCGACGGGGCGCGGTGCTTTGGGTGGAGCGCCTAAGGTACAGCACTATTCTCGATCTGCTGTCTTGATATTATGACAATGGTGTGGCCTGCCAGCCATTATTATGACTACCTCGCGTCTGAATTTGGGATTAAGCAGTACAGCATGTCGCTTATCGAGTCTACCTAGTACATAATTATGCTTTATATGAACTATTAGTTACTTAGCGCGAGGAATTTTATTTTGTAATAAAACAATACATTTTCGAAATCAGTCTTAACAATTGTTATTTTTATCACTTAGTGTAAAAAGTGATATAAACAGAAACAAACACCAGTAACACCCTCATTAGTCCCATGTAATAGGGGACGAGCCTATGGCAAGGTTTTAAAAAAATCGTTTGGTTTATCCAGATACTAACTGATATAAAAATAATATATCCTTGATGAAAGTTTCACACTAATCTTCGTAAGTTATATTATATAATTATCGATGGACGTATGATGATAGGTAGGTCACAACACTCACAACACTAGCGGTCACATATAGAAGACTGTTGTTGTTCTGCTTAGCCTTTTCCCAACTACGTTAGGGTCAGCTTCCAGTCTAACCAGATGCGACTGAATACCAGTATATTACACGGAGCGACTGCCGTCGGAACACCGCAACCCAGTTACAGGGCAATGCCGATATCCAAAGGTTAGTCCGGTTGTCAGAGTTTCGGGCTTTTACCTTCCCGTAACGACTGTCACAATCATTCGTATGACATCCGGGACCGACTGTTTAACGTGCTCTCCGAGGCACGGAGGGATTTCGATGTGTAACGAATGGTCACCCATCCACAGACAGACCGCGGCTAGCGCAGCTTAATCCCGCAAATCGCATGATCCGCGCAGTTTGTAATTAGCCAGCAACCCCTCCTCACATACCTAGTCTTGCCATAAATACCTACTGTCATGAAGAAAAAAAAATTTTTTTTTATTGCATATAATATTTATTACTTTTACAGTGTGTTAGTTTAATACATAAATATAAAACAATTTAAAATATAAAAAGCTTATTCGAAGTGGTCTCCATTGGCTGCAATACAGTCCTTTAAACGTTGAGGCCAGTTATCAATAGAAGCACGCACTCTTTCCATGGGAAAATTCTTCACTGACAATCGTATGGATTGTTTTAGGGAGTCCAAATTATCATGGCGTTTAGAGCAAGCCGTACTCTCTATAACTGACCATAAATCATAATCCAGCGGATTAAGATCGGGACTAGACAACGGCCAGTCTTCAGCTCTGATGAAGTCCGAAACGTTCACTTCCAACCAAGACTGCGTGGACCGAGCTTTATGTACGTTTGTTCACATTATTAACATTACCATCTTTTGAACCATTTTTTAAACCATGCTTTTACCTTATCAATGATATTTCTTTTTCTATTTGACGATTGCGTGTTAGTTGACGATTGCGTGTTAGTTGACGATTGCGTGATAGTTGACGTTTGCGAGTCAGTAGAGTTATCGGATGGATCACAACCAGTAGGGTTTGAATTACAATCAGTAGAGTTACCGGATGAACGACTATCAGTAGAGTTATCGGATGGATCACAACCAGCAGGGTTTGAATTACAATCAGTAGAGTTACCGGATGAACGACTATCAGTAGAGTTATCGGATGGATCACAACCAGTAGGGTTTGAATTACAATCAGTAGAGTTACCGGATGAACGACTATCAGTAGAGTTATCGGATGGATCACAACCAGTAGGGTTTGAATTACAATCAGTAGAGTTACCGGATGAACAACTATCAGTAGAGTTATCGGATGGATCACAACCAGTAGGGTATGAATTACAATCAGTAGAGTTACCGGATGAACGACTATCAGTAGAGTTATCGGATGGATCACAACCAGTAGGGTTTGAATTACAATCAGTAGAGTTATCGGATGTACGACTATCAGTAGAGTTATCGGATGGATCACAACCAGTAGGGTTTGAATTACAATCAGTAGATTTATCGGATGTACGACTATCAGTAGAGTTATCGGATGGATCACAACCAGTAGGGTTTGAATTACGATCAGCAGAGTTACCAGATGAACCACTATCAGTATCGTTATTGCTCGCCCTCTCAGTGGTTGACCAGGCAGGCGGGGGGGCCGCGCTGCAATTGGCTTGCTGCGGCCAATCGCACACGTGCAGCTGAGGGTTGAAGTGGAGGCCGGCGGGGCAGCGGCGGCAGTATGGTGTGCCGCCGGGGCTGGTGCAGTAGAAGAAGAGGCGGCAGTCATACGGGTGCGGTAACAGCGCGTTGGAGCTGTTGCCGCCGGCGGAGCACGCCCAGTCCGCAGATCGGTCCGAGCAGACGCGGCCACGCCCTCGCCTTTAAAAAAAACCTTCACTTTAAATTTTGTACCTCAATAGAATTTCTCTTATATCGTGGGTGTGTTAAAAAACATTTATTTATTTATTTTACTTTAATTAAAACGGTCTTAGACCAATTACAATAATTAAAGATCTTTCACACAGCCCTCACAATGCACCTGACAATTTATTCTTCCATTCATCCGCAAACAGATCACAATTCAGTCATAAATTTATTTATTTACGCACGTACAATTATAATAATTTTTATTACATAAAATAACTAAAAAGAGAATTCAAAACGTTCGTGATACATTCCTCACGCAGTACTCCAGGCATTCCGATAAAATCACCTTCCATTCATCAGCAAACACAGCAAAATTCGGTCTGGAGTCCAGGAGAGCATTGAGTGCGGTTAGACTTCGCGGTATGGGTGATCGTGAACGAGCCATATAGTACGACATATCGGAACAGCAAACAGTTTATGTTTTCTGTTCCGACGGTAATTATTGGGTACAAACAATCGGCACAACTCACAATTAAGGTCAGGGGCGTCTACTTTTCCTCGAAGGATCTTGCACATCATTAATAATATTTGACGACTGCCAAAACGGATTCCGCAAAAATCGTTCCACAACTCTGGCAGTCTATAAATTTATTCAAGAAGCACTTAATATAATTAATAATAAAAATTATGCAGTAGGAATATTACTGATATGACCAAAGCATATGATAAAGTACAATTTAATATATTATTACACAAACTATACGGAATAGGTATTCGCGGAAAAGCTCATGAATGGCTTGTATCCTACCTAAAGAACAGAGAACAAACAGTAGAAATAGAATTTTACAACCACAATAATAATGAAATGGAAAAAGTTCGATCAACTAACAAATCAATTAACGCCTCAATACCTCAAAGAAGTGTAATTGGATGTCTCCTATTTCTAATATATATCAATGACCTGCCGAAAAACATAGAGGGACCTTGCGTTTTATTCGCAGATGACATTTCTCTACTAGTCTCATGTCAAAACAATTTAAATCTAAACAAAGAACGTAATTCTATACTCGCCAAAACAATCACCTGGATGAATGTACACCACCTCGAAATCAATTACTCAAAAACCAAATTAATTACCTTCCATCCCCATCAAAAAACACCCTTAAATATAGATTTTACTTTCAATGGCTCGAAATTGGAAACTGTTAATGAATTTACCTTACTCGGACTAACACTAGACACACATATAAACTGGAAATCACACATACAAAAAATTTGATCAAAAATTTCAAAATTTTCGTATGCTCTCCGTGAAATTAAGAAAACCACCAACCTACAAACAGCGCTTACCACCTATTATGCGTATGCTTATGCATGGCTTAGCTATGGCGTTACCCTTTGGGGAAATAGCACAGAGGCATCAACATTATTTACCCTTCAAAAAAAATTAGTTAGTATTTTAGTAAATATAGATCAAACTGATAGTTGCAAACCTTACTTTCAAGAACATAACATTTTAACTCTCCCCAGTATATATATATTAGAAACATGTAAATTTGTTCGTAAGCATCAAGAGTTTTATACAAAACGCGAAGAAATACAATCACGTTACACACTCAGACATAAATCAAGATTAAATATACCAACTTCACGGTTAAAAATACACTCTACAAGCCCCTACGTAATGTCAATAAAAATATATAATAAGTTACCTGCATTAATAAAAAAAGAAGAAAATAAAATATTTATAAGAAAACTTAAACAATTATTATTAAAAAAATGCTATTATACTATAAATGAATATTTAAATGACAAATTTTAGCTGCAACATTATTTAACAGTAATACTAAGAACAGAAATTATATTTATTTAAAAATTAGAAAATTACGTTAACACTAGAAATTGGTAATAGACTGATAAGCTAAAGCTTCCTCTCTCCTAATATTTCGCTATTTTGCTGTGCCCGACAGGGTCCATAATGATCTCATTTTCTTTAAGTTACCACCACACATTGTGGAATGCAATAAATGATTGAGTATTGTATAGGTACCTTAAGAAAGCTTTTTGTACTTTTTCTAATGAGAGTGTATACGTGCTCTGATGCGGATGCCATACACATGCACTTGACTCAAGTTTGCATCGGACCAAGGTACTGAAAATGAGCTTGATAACCCCTATGTTTTGGAAGTCGTTAGAATTCCGAAGAACAAATCCTAGTCGTCGAAAAGACTCTTTAGCCAGTGATGTGAAGTGATCATGGAAAGTGAGCTTGTGATCGAATGTAATACCCAAATCTTTAATTGTAGTAGATCTTGATATAATATTACAGTCTAGTTTATAGAGAAATTCAATGGGGTGTCGCTTCCGGCTGAAGGTCATTTGGAAGCATTTGCTGGAATTGAATTGCATTCCATTTTTAACGCCCCACTGGTACACTGAATTAATGTCTCGCTGGAGCATCAAACAGTCCTCCTCATTTTTAATCTCTAGAAATAGCTTTAAATCATCCGCATAAAGAAGAGATTTCGCATATTTGATGACTGTGGGAAGATCATTTACCATGAGAATGAACAAGAGAGGCCCGAGAATCGATCCTTGACTCACTCCAGAAAGCGTGTGGTATGGTCGAGAGTCGTAAGGCCCGAGTCGAACAAACTGCTGGCGATCGCGAAGATAATCAGCAAAGAAACGAAGAAGACCGGGGGAAAGACCCAGAGCACTCAGCTTTTCAAAGTCAAAGTCAAAGTATTTATTTCAATTAGGCACATAAAAGGCACTTTTGAACGTTAAAGTTACAAAGAAAATAGAATTGATTCTAGTTGCCCCTTCCAAAAGGTAGTTTCGTATGGAGAAGAATGGGCAAGAAACTCCACCGTTACTCTTTTAAAATGTCTTACAATATTTTGTATAGGTACATTAATTATACAATTATATGTGAAAACGATGCACCTAGAATAAAATTACTATACCACAAAAGGTAAAAAAAAATAAAAAATGAAACAACGACATATTAATTGTGATAGGTACATGGTGCTCACATATTTACAAACATTGCAAAAGTATACGTTTTCACAAAAAAATAAAGCTTTTCCAGCAGTATATCATTGTTAACCCTGTCAAACGCCTTCCGGAAGTCAAGGTACAGTACATCAACTTGCCCTCCACT
The DNA here is from genome assembly GCA_910594945.2 of Amphipyra berbera. NCBI lineage: Eukaryota > Metazoa > Arthropoda > Insecta > Lepidoptera > Noctuidae > Amphipyra > Amphipyra berbera. The sequence continues at coordinate 11,791,792 of OU343128.1, read as the reverse complement.
GTCAAGTCGGGTGGAAATATAGTCGACAATAGTCAGAAGGTTCGTGTTAACAGACCTCTTTTGTCTAAAGCCGTGTTGTTCATTACATAAGAATGGCTCGACTTGTCTATACATTTCTGAATGTAAAAACGTTCAAAAATTTTTGCCAATGTTGACAGTATAGCAATCGGGCGATATTCATCTACTGATGACTTTTTTGCGCTTTTAGGGTTGGGAATGACTCTAGATAGCTTCCATTGTGAAGGGTAAATTCCAGTCTTTAAGGCCACGTTAAATAGGTGGCAGAGTGGATCAATCAAACATTTAATTCCCTGCTTAAGAAACCACGGGGAATGCTATCAGGTCCAACATCAAATCCACATCTGATAACAGATACACGATATTTTTGGGGTCCACCTAAAGCTAAGATTCATCGTTATTTACATTATTTCTGATAACATCATAGTCTAGTATTTCCTTATTTCACTCATCTGTCTGCCAGCTGCTAAACGTGGTGTTGACGTCCATAGGGTTGTCAGCTTCCACATCTCACAGGTCAAACACCCAGACCCGGAAGGAGTACCTGCACCCCATAGTCCATACAACTATTTATTCCGTGCGGGAATCGAACTCACGACCCTAAGCACATAAAGCCAATCCCTCAGATACAACGCCAACCGAGTATTACAACATTTTGAAAATTGAGGTTCTCGGTTTTCGCACAATGTTTGCATTCTGGTGTCGAAAATAAGAATTAATTGATATTATAATATATTTTTAATAAACCTATGCCTCAGTGACCACAAAGTGCCAGCAAGTACCAACCGGAGATGGCCGACAACGTTTAACAATCAAAAGAGTTTTTTTACACCCATGAATTAACTAATTGTAGACATTATATAAGTTTTACAATTACATAACGTAGGTATGTCCAGCAATAAAGTTCTTATCAACCTTTGAACAACCCTATGGGCGTCAACACCACGTTTAGCAGTTGGCAGACAGATGAGTGAAATAAGGAAATACTAGACTATGATGTTATCAGAAATAATGTAAATAACGATGAATCTTAGGTCAAGGTGGAATACGCAGAAATAATGTACTACACTTAAACGTAACCTTCGCATGATTTAATGGCGGCGCACGCTGCGTGAGTGAAGAAAACAAAATTATAGCTGTTCTGCTGGACATGTACAGTTCAATTAATGCTCATTTAGATGATCAAGAAAAGAAAGCAATCCTCTCAGCAATTTCTACTCGCCAAACTTTTTGACCGCTCTGAAATCAAGCGTAAATTCACCTATACATTTTGCTATACGCAACCACAAGTGGAACTTCAGAACGGCCATTAAGTTACCTGCTGTTAAGCTAAGTGTACCTGCACTTCATTTTAAAACTTTAATTTACTGCTACATAAGCTTCACCAGATGGTAGATAAAATTAAAAACAAAAGAAACAAATCGGGGACCACAGTAGGTAGTAAAATTAAAAAGACTAAAAACTCACCATGATTGAAGGCCGTTCGAGCCTGCGAAGCAGCAGACTAGCAGACAACATAGCACCAGCAGCTTGTACATGATGAACAGATGGATGTAGAAACCGAACTGCCGGTCTCACCACGACTCACTACTTATTGTACCTGCTCGAGTGGCCGCTGTGAGTCGGCCAGCACTTGATATGATAAACATTTGCGCGAATACTGGCACGTTACGAGTACATCACGTTGGAACACTTGGCAGTGGCAACGTCATCATACATGTGGCACGTAGCCGGGAATAACCCGAGTAAGGGGGTTGGAACTTATCTTGATATCTTTATCTTTGTAAAACGTTTCCGCACTTCTAACCGAAGTCTTCTGGGAGTAGACAGGCCAAGTAGCCAGTAGCAAGGAAGTAACTGCCCTATATATATTTCTTGATAATTCTTTCCATCCAAAGGTTGTCTGGAAGAAATTGCTTTAAGCGATAAGACCGCCATTTGTACTGTTCTTAATAATGTGTACTCCTTCTGTATTATTTCTTTTAGTGTAGGGTTATTCTCAAAAAAGTGGCTCTGTAACCTGTCGGGCAGTTTTTAGCGGAAATAGGTGATTTTTTAAATGCTATTTATTATATACTGCACAATATTATACTTAAAGAGACTTTTCACACAGAGGCTGAGTAATATTCAGAAAACAGAAGCGATACATTTACAACAAAACAAAATTTTAATATCTGTTTCTCATTAACCTGCCATGTCCAAACACAACGAGTCACACTTTGAGGTAACATAAAAAACTTATATTTTATATATGCGTTTAATTCCACTAAAATATTAAGCCTGTATATTATGAAATTTAAGTTTATTCTAACGGTACATTCGGAATAATCATAATTTTCAAGCTATTCGTGTTCTTATTGTGTCCAGAGTGATTTTCTCCATAATCTGTAGTTGCACACTAACGTGGATAAAACTAACACTATTACTTACTTAACATCCCACCCCCGCGCAAAATTACCAGGCAGTATCGGGCTGATCGCTGCCAAAGAAAGATGTGTTGAAGTTTACGCCGTTTTTTTAGAAATTACGTCAAAGTAGTACAATCTGAGTTTGTAACAGGTATGTTATCTATAATCTGACTTTAATATTTTCATTTGTAGTTATACTGCTTTGCGAATGTCAATGTTGACGTGTGTAATTTAGAGCCTACTTCTTGTTTTATAGGTATAAACTCCACAATCGTAACCGTTTTGTTGTTATCTGATCATAACCTTCATTTTTTCATTAACCTGTCTCTCTTTCACCTGTTTGGAAAGCACAGGTTAATGAGAGTATTACCAGGTTAAAGAGACTTTGCCTGTTATTTTTTAATAAAATCCGTTTTATTACAAAAATCGAGTTACAATTTGGTGTAAATACTAAAAATATTTACTATGAAAATAAAAAGGTTAATTTAATCTGATAAAGTTTTTACCTGGGGCATTTTAAATTGTTTTATCAGATAATGGCTATTATTTATGCATTATAGTTATATTCTTAACTATTCGTTTATTTTTTTAAGGTAATATGCCAAAAAATAAGAAAAGAGAAGACATATTAGCTCGGAAGAGAGAGCTTGAAAAAAAAAGATATGAAAGAATAAAAAATAATCCAGAGCTTTATGCTAAATATAAAGAAAATAATAAAGCAAAATACCAAAAACGAAAAAATGACGGGAAAGTAGTATCTATAAATAGTTTGACAACAAGAGATCAGAAAATGTTAAGGAGGAAGTGGAGAGAAGATGCAAAAAAATCCTATCAACGCAAAAAGGAAAAAAACGCAATAATACAACGCTTTATAGAATGTAATAGTCCGCCTTCAAGCGATATTGAAAATAATATCAATATAAATAATATTGATGACGTGATTAGTGGCCAAAGAGAGGAACCATCAAGACCTGCACAGGGTGATTCTGAGTACAGTAGGATTACTAGGTCCAACTCCAGGTCAAGAGAAGTTAGTCCTGCAACCTCGCAAGTTTCTTCAGTAAGTTCCGGGATCGTATCACCTAATGCGCAACGCTTAATTAGAAAGTTGCGCTATAAAAAAGATAAAGAAATAGCTTCCTTACGACTTAAATTACAATCAGTAATAAAAGTAAATGATGCCTATCGGAAAAAAAATTCAAGATTACAGCCACTGCAAGAAAAACGATGTTCATCAACACACTTTGAGAATGCCAATCTTGGCGGCAATATTCACTTGCAAAACTCGGCTCTCCAACATTCAAGAGGTCCTATTCTCGTTCAACCTTGTACTAGTAATGAAAATTCTTTTGCCGAAAGTGTATTACGTTCTTATAAGAGTGTCAAATCATATAAAATGAAACAAATGATTTCAAATAGTCTCGAACCTCATCTCGATACGTCGCTTCAAAACAGCAAATTAAAGGGAAGGTTTAAGAGTGTGTTTAGAAGACGGAATGGACTACTCAAAAACGCGCCAGTTTTGCAGAAGAAAAAAGACGTGAATACCTTTCTTTCGGATGATAAAAATAGTAGCTGCGCAGCTGGAAAGAAGGAATACGTAAAGAAAGAAGGTGTTAAGGTACAAAAACGCTATTTGAATGATTCTCTTGGTAATCTTCATAAAAAATTTAACTTGTCTCACACATACACCTTGAGTTTTGCTACTTTTTGTCGATTTAGACCATTCTGGATTTTGCCAGCTTCGAAAAGACCACGAGAGACCTGTCTCTGCGTTATTCACGAAAATATTAAACTTTTAGTATCTGCACTTCACAAATATAAAATAATTGAGCCCAAAGACCCAACAAATCTTCTAAAAACTATTTGCTGCAACGTATATAATGCTAATTGCCTGTTCCGTGATTGTGTAAGCTGCAAAAATAAAGCTGTTCAATATTTGGTATATGACAATGATATTGACTTCTGCTATTGGACGTGGAACTCTAAGACTGATTGTATAGTACAAAATGGATGTGACAAAACTGTAAGATTGGTTAAGAAGGAGAAAATAGTGACAAAACCAAAAGAAGCCATTAAGCGCTGTGAAGAAAATATAGGAAAGTATATGGATCATTGCGGGAGAATGGTAAGCCAACAAGAAGCAATAAAAAAGATAAAAGATCAATTGAAACATGACGAAGCTGTTATTCATGTTGATTATTCGGAAAATTATAAGTGCGCATACTCAAAAGAAATTCAATCTGCGCATTTTGGTGCCAGTAAGCCACAAATAACTATTCACACTAGCGTACTTTATTTTTTCGATGTTAATGGGCAGAAAAAATCACAATGTTTTGCTACTCTCAGTCCTAATCTGAGACATGATACAGCAGCTGTATGGGCCCATATGGAACCAATTTTAGATTTCCTAAAAATACATTCCCCACAAGCAAAAACATTTCACGTTATTTCAGATTCTGCAAGTAGTCAATATCGAAACTATAAAATATATTTTGTTATAACAGCTCTAAGATGGAACAATCCTCAGCTTAAATGTGTCACTTGGAATTACTCTGAATCCGGCCACGGTAAGGGAGCTCCAGATGGAGTTGGAGCTGTTCTAAAGCGTACTGCTGATGCATGTGTGAATCATGGCGCTGACATACCGGACTTCGAAAGTTTTTCACGATTGTTAAAACAAAACTTGAAAAGCATCGTAATTGATACTATTTCCGAATATAAGATTTTTGAAAATGATATGCTATTGCCAAATACATTACTGCCATTTAAAGGAACCCAGCAAGTTCATCAAATTGTATGGTGTAATACAAAAAGTACATCTGTCGTTTTAAGGCACCTCAGCTGTACCAAAGAAACGTGTTTAACTAAAGCCGAATATTGCAAGCACGGTAAACACCTTGGCTTTCATGATGTTATAACACACCAAGTCAGTACACCAAAGCCTAAACGCAAAACACGTAAAAGAGCTTCAGCTGTGACCACTGCTCGAGTTTTAGAGTCTTGTCTGGAGCTCAAAGATTTGGGTGACGGAAGTTATGTTGCTCCTAGCGCGAGTGTTGCAGAAGATTTAAACCAAAGTGAATCCGTTACTCTTCTTCATAGATCTACACCATTTTCAGCACTATCTGAAATGGAATTGCCTCCGGAACTTCAAAGGAGTACTTTAGATAGAATTTTAATTGAAGGGTCTGGTAATGTAACTGAGTCTCCTTTGAACTCTTTAAGGCATGATATTGATAGTGAAAGTGATTTTGATCACAGCATCTTTTAAAATGCTTTGATTGATGGTTTCTAAAACCAGAAGTAAATGATCCAAAGATTAATTATTATTCAGAAGTTTATTTTTTATGTTAATTAATAACGTTATTTTTTGTTTATTGACGGACTGATTGTTTGAGACTGATTAGATAAGGAATAGATACAAAATTTCTATTTTGTATCGAAAGAAATGTTCAATAGATCTAGGCGAGATTTTTTGATGTCTTCTTAGTCCTTCTTTTTAATGTTAATGTTATTGTTCGCAGTTAATAATTAATAAAGCTGATTTTGCATGGTTACATTGTTTTTATTTTCACTAACCTGTTTGATTCTCTTTAACCAGGAATCATTTTCTCATTAACCTGTACGATACCTCTTTAACCTGTCCGACAGTTTTTTTGAAAGGCTGTATTTTGTATATTTATGTGAAAATTGCATTCCCTAAGAATAATTCTACATGAGAGAAATACTGTGAATGGATTTCTGCACAAAAAACTGAATATTTGCTTGATTTTCTAAAATTGATAAATTTATTCGAGCGGTGCCACTTTTTTGAGAAGTACCCTGTACAATAAAGTATATCTATCTATCTACCTATTAATTTCTTGGCATTCAGTCAATTCAATACCTATCCCTATCATTTAAATAATTAGGAAATGCAAAATGTGAGTATCATGTACTGTAGGTACTGTAGGTACCTAGCCATTCGTTTATTCGTCTTACTATAAATTATATTTTTAAATAACAACAGATCAAAAAAAACAATGTTAGTCGGAAAGAGGGTACTAATCCGAAAGGGTTAAAATACCCATAAAAATGAATAACTTTTATTCTACAACTTTCCCCAAAAGTCAGAAATAGCTTTTCAAGATTTCATAAAAAATACGCTAAAATCTATCTATCCTTTGCTATGACGTGTTAACGTTATAAGTCATATTTGAGGGTGACCTCACGAATTCATAAGTGAATTCGTAAGTGAAGCAAGAATGAACAATTTTTGGAAAAGCTAAAATCAAAATTATATTAAACTAGCCGTGTCCTCACGGCTCCGCCCGTAGCCTATGTTACTCAGTGATAATGTAGCTTTCTAACGGCAAAAGAATTTTTGAAATCGGTCCAGTAGTTTTTAAGTTTATTCGTTACATACAAAAATACAAATCTTTCCTCTTTATAATATTAGTATAGATAAAAAAAAAATTAAAATTTTGACACTTGCTTCAAAACAGTTATCAGTGATACTTTAAGTGACCTGCGGATTAGTACGCCCTTTCCGACCAACCTTGTAATTATTTTCTTCTTTACATAATAGGTATAAAACAAAGTCGCACCCGCTGTCTACTGACCCTATGTATGCTTAGATCTTTAAAACTACGCAACGGATTTTGATGCGGTTATTTTTAATAGATAGAGTGATTCAAGAGGAAGGTTTATATGCAGGGGCGTATTTACCCTAGGGCCAAAAGGGCCATGGCCCGGGGCGGCAGACTGCGAGGGGCGGCACAAGCCGCACCTCGCTCAGCTTTTTTGACTTTAGGTATATGCCTTTTTTATTGGAAAATCCTCATGGATGTCCCTCGCCCGGGGAAGGTGAGGGGGTCTGCCGGTCCCTTACCGGTTAAAAACCAACGATATTCCTCCTCCTGACCGTTCGGCCGGGGTCGCGGGATTCGCAAAAGCATGCACCGCAACCCCGGCAGGTCCCGGTCCGCCAACCCTCGGCGGACCTCTCCTCTGTGGGGCCTTACCCCGCATCCTCCCGTGAAGCGCGTACGGAACACAGCGCGCCGCCTTCTCAGACCTATTATTGGTCGGGTGGCGGGTCCCCTAACCCGCCGCCCGCAGGCCACACACTAAGGTGGCTGGAGGTCATCGCGTATGCGCGCCCTCCGGCGCCCGGTGCGTCTGGCGCGAAGAGCACACCGCCTCGCAAAAGGAGGCGATGGCTTCCCACGCACCCTCGCTCCCGAGCATGGACAGAACCACGACCGGAAGCAAGAGGTCACCGCCGCCCGCCGCGACTAGTTCGCGGCGCTGCGACCCCCAAGCTGGACACGCCTGCAGCGTGTGCAGCGCCGCGTCCTCAAGGCAGTCGCAGTGGTGACAACCGGGCATCTGTTCCCGGCCTATGCGACACAGGTACTTCCCGAAACAGCCATGTCCCGAGAGCATCTGCCAGCTGGAAGCTGAGGGCGCCATGCCGCCTCCAGCCACTCCTCCATAAGACTTTATATGCCTGAAGAAATGAAAAAAAAGCCTACCTAATTAACAAAAACTACAACTTATTTGATTGTAAGTTTGTACGTCGCGCATCGCAACTCGGGAGACCGGGGCTAGTCGGGATTTGCACGTGTCGTTTTCATTCAGATCCATAGGAGAGAAACAAAGGGGCGTGGGGTGGCGCAGACGGCGGTGGGGGTCATTGTCGTTGCGGGGGGGCTCAGTAGCCGTGGAGTGAAGGCCCACGGTGAAGCGAAGAGGAACCCGAGAAGGGGCCGCTCGTCGGGGCTTTGCCGGGTAGCCCTCGATGTAGCGGCCAAGTAGGTTGCGGTGTCGCATGGGCGATATCGCAACTGAGGCGGGCCGCGATGTCTTATGCGTGGCATCGCGGCTGAGTGCTGGAGGCTGCAGTGGGAGAGGAGTGTCGGTATTACGGTGCGCCGTTCTCCCTACCTTCCGCGGCCTTGACGGGGCCGCCATCGTCAGATGGCGGACGCGGTGGGGCCGCAGGGGGAGAGGAGTGTCGGTTTATAGTTGGCCGCTCTCCCTATCCTCTGCTGCCGAAACGTGGTAGGCGGTGGGGCCACTAATCTGACCCGTCGCAGGGGGACCAAGGGTGCCCAGACACGGGGTCATCTGGCGCGAATGTGCTTGTTTGGTCCCCGGAGTGGTCACGGCATGCCATGTGTTCTGGTGCGCCGGTGATGTGGGGTGCTCCCCACGCCTCTCTGGAGGTCGTGGAGTGGGACCCCACTGAGGAGAGGTCCACCAGCAGTTGGTGGCCCAAGACCTGCCGGGGTTGCGGTGCATGCTTAGGCGAATCTCACGACCCCGGCCGACGGTCAGAAGGAGGAATACCGTGGGTTTTTAGCCGGTAAGAGTCCGACAGACCCCCTCGCTTACCCCGGGCGAGGTACATCCATGAGGATTTTCCCACAATAAAAAAAAACCCGCCAAGTGCGAGTCGGACTCGCGCACGAAGGGTTCCGTACCATTATCTATAAAAAACGGTAAAAAAATCACGTTTGTTGTATGGGAGCTCCCTTAAATATTTATTTTATTCTGTTTTTTTGTATTTGTTGTTATAGTGGCAACAGATATACATCATCTGTAAAAATTTCAACTATTTAACTATCACGGCTCGTGAGATACAGCCTGGTGACAGACGGACGGACAGTGGAGTCTTAGTAATAGGGTCCCGTTTTATCCTTTAGATAGGGAACCCTAAAAAGAAAAAAAAAAGGTGGCGATGGGGGGTGCTTCAGTTGTTGCAAGTTGTCTCTAATCAGCGTATCAAAATTAGGTTTAATGTTTTGCTCTTTTTCCCTTAATTTATGGGGTGGCAAACCATACAGGCCCGGGGCGCTGAATCTTAAAATACGCCACTGTTTATATGCCCCACGTTAGTATCTACATTGCACCCGTGCGAAGCCGGGGCGGGTCGCTAGTAATCTTCATATACAAGGTTAGTCGGAAAGGGGTACTAAGCCGAAAGGGTGTTAAAGTACCCATAATAAGGGATAACTTTTGTTCTACAACTTTCCCCAAAACTCGATAGTTTAAGAGAAATAGCTTTTCAAAGATTTCGTAAAAAATATGCTAAAATCTATCTGTCCGTAGCTATGATCAGCTGTGCTTTTACAATTTAGGTCATATTTGGGGTCACGAATTAGAAAATTAATTTTCTGATTTCGTAACTAAAGCAGGTATGATTTTATTTTGAAAAAACTAAAATAAAAATCATTTGGCATGCAAATAAAAATTATCGAATTTTGAAATTTTAACACTTGCTTTAAAATAGTCATCAGTGATATTTTAGGTGGCCCGCGGCTTAGTACCTCCTTTCCGACTAACCTTGTATACCTACATATAATTCGACTGTACGTGTGTATGTCACTGAACTCCTCCTAAACGGCTGGACCGATTTGAATGTTTTTTTTTTGTATGCGTTCGTGTGGCACCCTGGATGGTTTAGATTCACAATTGGACCCGGTAGGTGGCGCTGCTGTCGGTATGTCACCAAATTTTTAGGGCAGGACGACGTCTGCCAGGTCCGCTAGTATGTATATAGATATAATTTTTCTGTACGTGTGTTTGTCACCTAACTCCTCCTAAACGACTGGACCGATTTGGATGAAATTTTGTGGGTATATTTCAATGGGTTCCTGGATGGTTTGAAAACACAATTAGACCCGGCAGGTGGCGCTGCTTTTCCGGGCAGGACGACGTCTGCCGGGTCCGTTAGTATGTATAGGTACCTAGTCTTGCCATAAATATTGTCACGAAGAAAAAAAATTGTTTGTGTAAATAGTGTGTTAGTTCAATACATAAATTTATAACAATTTAAAATATAAAAAGCTTATTCGAAGTGGTCTCCATTGGCTGCAATACAGTCCTTTAAACGTTGAGGCCAGTTATCAATAGAAGCACGCACTCTTTCCGTGGGAAAATTCTTCACTGCCAATCGTATGGATTGTTTTAGGGACTCCAAATTATCATGGCGTTTAGCCAAGCCGTACTCTCTAAAACTAACCATAAATCATAATCCAGCGGATTAAGATCGGGACTAGACGACGGCCGGTCTTCAGCTCTGATGAAGTCCGAAACGTTCACTTCCAACCAAGACTGCGTGGACCGAGCTTTATGACCCGGCGCCGAGTCTTGTTGGAAGGACCATACTTGGTTATTGAACATGGTATTATTGTTAAGGGGCTTAACTACCTTCTCAAGAATGGTATTTTGATACACTTGTGCCGATGTTTTGATACCTTTTTCACAAAAATATGGCTCAGTCACTCCTTCATAGCTAACACCCCACCAAACCATCACTGAAGTCGGATAATGCCCACGTTGCACTCTGTCGACTAATTGGGAAGCTTCCTTAAAGCTTTGAGCATAAATACGGTCATTTTGTTTGTTAAAATGTTGCTCAATTGTAAAGATTTTCTCACCCGTAAACAAAAATTTTCTGTGACCTCCCTTTGCGTACCGCTTCAGTAGTTGTTTCGATTTTACCACCCCATTCTTTTTTAAATTATCAGTTAAAAATGACCAGTGCGTCTCTTATAGGCTGCAAGTCCTACTCCTAAGTCATCTTTTAAAATACTATTACTACTACTATCTTCATCTCCCGAGATAAAATCTTTTGCTTTCGGACAGGATTTCTTCGAATTCTTTCCCTTACTGCTTTGACCACCTTTTTCGTACGAACACTACGTGGACGGCCAGATCTTTTTCTGTCACAAACAGAGGAGGTCTCATTGTACCTATTAATAGCCCGGTACACAAACATTTGACTAATACGAAGCGTATGGAGAGTTTTAAAAATTGCATTAGCTCCATACCAACTTTGTGTAATGCAATCACAGCGATTCGGTTCTCTTTATCACCCCACTCCATTTTAATATCGCAAAATATTGTATAATGTGTTGGCGCCAAAATTAGAAAACTCAATGAATAATCGTATAAATGACAGATTCCAAATTCAAATGTAATATCTTTCTTATTTTTAATTGTAACAGTATTTATGGCCAGACTAGGTATATCCAATGGTTAATACAAAAAGCGTGGAGCACTTTGTTTAAATTAATTAAAAGTACGCACAACCAAAAAGCGCTCCACGCTTTTTGTACTAAGCATTGGATATAAAATAATTCTTTTATAATTTTTAGTGCGTGATTAAAGCGTGTTTATAGTTTTTTAACTACATACTTTTATTTTCATATGAAATAGATAAAAATAATAGATTAAAATGCAGCAAAATACTTGAATGTGGTATTTTATTTAGTGTTATTCAAGTAGGTTCATATCCCATCAAAAAAATAAATGTGAAAATGGGAGCCAAGTTCAATAATAAGAATATGTGTGGTTGTCGACTTCGCCGACAAAAGAATTGAGATCTAAATGGGCGCCAAGTTCTGTAGATAATGCTGAAACTTATTTACACAAAGCAGATCAAATTAAATTATTTTTATTCCTTACATTCCTCACTAATTACTTTGATTTTTAGTGAGTGTGATTTTACTTTTATTTTAATAATTACTTTTAGTGAGGAATGTGATCCAATCCTTAGCTCACTATAAAGCAGGATTATTTAAGATACATAATAAAAAGAGTGTAACAGGCGTCACATGATTTAAAAATAAAAGCTGTCAGGAATATGCCCCAAAGTTCCACGGGCTTTTTGTAGGTCGGAGCTTATCATCCCTATGGCGGGTTGACGTCGATTGCATAGCCACCTTGTATAATGTTCCCTGATCTTGGACTTCAGGACGTGACTGTCCTCAATCGAGCATGGTGTCGATTCTGTTGCACATTATCACAGTACTAAACTAGACTAAACGCAACGGTCACTTTCTTTTACTATTGAAACAGAAAGAGACGTTTGGTGCAGTGGCTGAGCGATCGGCTTCTGCGCTACGTGGTTCGATTCCCGCACGGAACAAATATTTGTATGGCCTACAGATAGTTGTTCCGGGTCTGGGTGTTTGTGCATGTGAAGATTTGTGTCTGTAAAGTGTAAACGCACCCACGATACAGGAGAAATCCTAGTGTGGGGCAACGTTTTTTCAAAAAAAAAATACTCCCTTAGTTTAGTCCTGTCAAAGTCCGCAACAGAATCGACACCATTATCTGACGTCTAAATATCCTAATAATTATTGTGTTTTTTATCTGCCTATTTATTATTTGTGCCAATAAATAGGTTCTTTTCTATTTCTTATTTGTTTCATCTCAGTCATTTACATAGTATATGACCGTCACTAAGCTAGGGTTATAATTATACAAGGTTAGTCGGAAAGGGGGTACTAAGCCGAAAGGGTGTTAAAGTACCCACAATAATGGATAACTTTTGTTCTACAACTTTCCCCAAAACTCGATAGTTTAAGAGAAATAGCTTTTCAAAGATTTCGTAATAAATATGCTAAAATCTATCTGTCCATAGCTATTATCAGCTGTGTTTACAATTTAGGTCATATTTGGGGTCACGGAATAGAAATTAATTTTCTGAATTCATAACTATAGCAGGGATGTTTTTTTTTTAGAAAAAACTAAAATAAAAATAATTTTTGCATGCTAATAAAAATTATCGAATTTTGATATTTTAACACTTGCTTTTAAATAGTCATCAGTGATACTTTACGTGGCCCGCGGCTTAGTACCCCCTTTCCGACTAACCTTGTATATGTCGTGGTTCGATCGTAGAATTGGGCGCTTCATGATAACTCATACCTATCATATCGTTCAATGTCAAGCGTTTGACGATTTTCCAGGCAAATCGATTCTGTTGGGTGTTGAGACTATTATAAAATACAGAGGGAACTCTTACTGTACGTTAAATATTCCAACATTTTAATTAAGGGTTAGGTAGGTAAAGGTACAATAAATAATAAAAGCCAAACTCGACCCCAACAACTCAGCCCCGGAAACAAACTCCGACAACTCGACCTCGACAACTGGACATGGGAACCTACCTATCAGCTATCTGTTCGTTACTGTATTTCTCATTGCGGGGCGATGGCCCCCGAGCTCCCGGAAGCGGTGTATGATATCGACTGCTAAAATTTTATAAAAGTAAATAACATTAACCAAGGCAGAGGCAGCACCATTAGTGGTGTGAAATCATAATATCATGATGTGGCAATGCGTTTAGCTAGGAATATCGACAGACGGTTGCTCCTCATCGATCAGCCCAATTTTTAATTGCGCACATCATGGTATTATGACAACTAGACAGTAGGTCATTTTGCGTTATGGCGCTGTTTCATTATTTGCCGAGTCACATCATGATGCTCCCATTTCTACGATCGTTCGACGACATACATATCAGATTATACTATTTCACAGTAAAATAAAACAAGTATTGATAAATTTTCATTAAAAAATTATTCTTCTACATTTTATTTCATGAAAATAATAGCAAATATAGTTTTATACATAGTTACAAATGAGGATGCTGAAATGATTGCAGCGAGATTTATATTTATATAGCACCAGCACGTGCGGCCGCGCCGTGAGGGCGCCTCGTCACACGCTAATGTATATAAGATATAGGCATACCAGACGGACGAACGACGTGTGACGACACGAACAGTATTGACTTTACTTTCATAATACTACCATATCAACAAATAGCGCCGTGCTAGTGGTCGAGCACAGTCTTATTATATCTATTCACCCGCACTCTATTAAAATAGAATTCATCGTCAACATCCGTAATTTCTCTTTATAAACTATTACGTCGTAAGTGTCGACAGAGATTATCTTAATAAATGATAAATAATTTATTTCATCTAGACATCACATTCCCTTTCTTCCCAAATTCGTTATAATGCAAAGTTTGATAATATATCATTTAAATATAATTAATTATATTAACATAGCTCTAAGATCGTCAGTGCGAGCCGCGACCAACGATACAAACAATTAATTATAATAACATAGCTGTATGACCGCCAGCCCCGGCCAGTGCGAGCCGCGACCTACGATACAAATAATTATAACATAAGTAGCTCTGCGGTCCTCGGGGAGTGCCGCGGACTACGTAAGAAATGCATCAACGATCATCATAATCAGAATAATAATTTTAAAGCTCTCGAACTCACTCTGCAGTTCCGCGGGACGCTGATATGGCTGTCAGGTAATAATTATTTGAGTTTAACAATAAGTTTGAGCCTGAAGTCGATGACAGCACTTTAGTTTTAAGATGATAAAGCGAAATTTGCAGCTATTCAACCACCTCTAGTTAGTCTGGCTGCCGATGACATAGCAGTGGAGCAGGTGCCGCCGGGCGCTGCGGGTCTACTGCTGCTGGTACGGGTTGTAGCCGGCCGGCGGCGGCTGCGGCTGGTAGGGCGACGGCGCCGGGTACTGGTACGGCTGGTACTGCTGCGGCGGCGCCATGCGCGCGTGGTGCGGGTACGGCAGCGTCGCGTACGGGTTGTACAGCTGCGGCATGGGCGCCGCGTAGTACGGGTACGGCGCGCCGCCCACGCCGCCCACGCCGTACGGCAGCGGCATGCCTGCGCGAGATCATAACTGAGTTAGAGCCTCTAGGAATATTATACATGCGAATGTTGTCCCTGTAAAACTCCTTTGTTTGTGAACCGAAAACATAATGGTGGTCAACTCGGATGGACGGAAGATCTAACAACCATCGTGGTCATCTCGTATTACACGTGTGACTCACCTTGTGGTTGCTGCGGGTAGGGCAGCGCGGCGCCGGCGGGGGCGGCGGGGGCGGCGGGCGCGGCGGGGGCGGCGGGCGCGGCGGGGCTCGCGGACGGGCCGGCGGGGGCCGCGGGCGGCGGGGGGCGCGGCGGGGGCTCCTTGCGCGCCACGGCGACCGGCTGCGGACACCACTAGCACATTAGTAACGTGAGGATAGGCCGAAGGTGTCACCATCACGCGTAAGCGCTGCGCCTCACCGCTGCGTGACACTCAGTAGCGTCACCGATACCTGCAGACTGGCTCTGCGCAGCTTATCAATATCAATACTTAACATTATGTGATTGTGCTAACAACCACATCAGGCACTACGCAGGTGTATTAGAATGCGTGTAATTCCTTCAAACCTCGTGATCTACTTCTGACTCAGATGGAAACTAAGAGCGATTCTTTCAAAATCAACAAAAAAAATATGGAAACATGGTGTTCTTTGCGCCCTGAGTTAACCGACTGCTCAGAGCGATATCGCGTTAGTCGTACCTCCCATCTAAGTAAGTCACCGTGCTTCCATTCATTTATAGCTCGAAATGTTCTATTACGTAATAATAATAATTTCTTATTAAAAAAACATCTTATCAGTTGGTTTAGATACGATTACTTACCAACACAAGACAACAAATGTTACTTTTTATTACACGATTTTTAGTTTTTACACGCTTTATATTAGCTTCACTTGTAACTAACTTACTAACAATGTAAACCTTGGAATTCATTTTTAACCTACTTGAAGTTGTCGTATCAAAATGAAACTTTGTATGTACCTATATGTAGTTCGGATGACAAAACTATAATTTGGCATCTTGGAGCCGATATGATGATGGAGCCAGCAGGTGGATAGTGGAACTCTTCAATGGCTACTAGTAAACCGTGCGAAATAGTACATTATGATATAAGTGTGTTATGTTGGTCATTACGATCGAGGCGGTATTGTGCGCGCGAGCCGCAGGCGAGTGCGATAAATGAGCCGAGACTGTAATGATCAATGCACACGCGTATCATACGACGTTTTTCAACACACTTGCGAAGAAAAAAACAGACTTGTACTAACTTTTAATTATTGAAACAATTTGTGAAACTACAATACTCAGAATGATACAGTAGATACACCAAAGCGAGCTGGGCTTGTATTTATTTGCCAGTTCATTGAAGTAAGTAAGCCAAAATACGTTCTCAGAAAATGACTGGACATTTTTGCTGATTTTCCATTGTATGAAGTTTCATAAACCGCTAGGTATTTCTCGCTAGATTTTGGTGGCAACAGGCTATCACATGCGCTCTGTGCCTCGATTAGTATTTCCGGCGGCGTTAAATCTACGTATTGCTCTTCTTCCCTACTTAAAGTCAGCATTTTTGATAATAATCAACCACACAGCGAAAACGTTAACAAATATTTATGCAAAATGGCGTGCAAGTTTCTTGAGTTTATTTTTCTTTTCGCGCCGCGCCAGCGATGGGCGCGCTGTTTGGAGCAAGGGCACGAACAACATCGACATACAGCCAATATTAAAAATATGATACAGCGAATATTTTCGATTTTATAACATAACTTATTGTGAAATATGAATAATTTGATAAAATTAAATGTTTATTATCATATTTTAATTAACAGTTTATTTATTCTTTTTTTTAACAAAAAAGTTTACTGTTTTTTAGGCATAAAAACGCTTTGCTAAGATTGAAAAAAAATTATATGTAAAGTAAAATTCGTAGACATATATCACTAATCTGTGGTAGACCGCAATAAGCTACATTACGAGCCTAAAAGCGGTCCAGTA
The DNA here is from genome assembly GCA_910594945.2 of Amphipyra berbera. NCBI lineage: Eukaryota > Metazoa > Arthropoda > Insecta > Lepidoptera > Noctuidae > Amphipyra > Amphipyra berbera. Next base: position 11,774,889 of record OU343128.1, on the reverse strand, counting down.
AGAGCCACTTTATGAGCAAGTGTGTTGAAAATATTATAACTTAATTAATATACAAGGCAGGGCCGGACTGGGACCTGAAATCGGCCCGGGCATTTGAGAGACGGTCGGCCAGTGCTGGCAAAAAGAAATTCATTCCCAAGCGATTAAACGGACGACGTTTTTTTTACAGACACTCCCTCACTCTTTCTCCCGTATCTTGGGTGCATTTACAAACACAAACAATTTTACGGTTTCTTTTTCAAGCGATAGGCGATACTTGGACGACCTTTTTTTTTGACGCTCCCTTCACTCTTTCGATGTCTCCGACCGTGTGACCGGCCCATCGGGCATTTGCCCGTATGGCCAGACCGGGCCTGATACAAGGTTAGTCGGAAAGGGGGCACTAAGCCGAAAGGGTGTTAAACTAACCATAATAAGTGATAACTTTTGTTCTGCAACTTTCCCCAAAAGTTAATAGTTCAAGAGAAATAGCTGTTCAAAGATTTCGTAAAAAATATGCTAAAATCTATCTATCCTGAGCTATGATCAGCTGTTTTTACAATTTATGTATGTATGTTTTTTTTTTAAAACTAAACTAAAAATGTTTTTGCAAGCAAATAAAAACGATCGAATTTTGAAATTTTTACACTTGCTTTAAAATAGTCGGCAGTTATACTTTAGGTGGCCCGCGACTTAGTACCCCCTTTCCGACTAAACTTGTATAGCTTTATAAAAAAATAACTAAGCCAAATTTAAATGCATTCTGTACCAGTAATAAGTATACACTTAAACATTCACTTACGGGATAACTTCCGTGATTATAGTTTGATTTGAGTTCCCGATATTTCGACGCTGTTGCAAGCGCCATCCATGATCGCGGGTAAACTTTTACCCGCGATCATGGCGCTTGCAACAGCGTCGAAATAAAAATCGTGAAACCGTGAACCGTATTTAAAAACCGTTAAAGTTTAAAACAGTAATAAGTATGTTAAAGTTATTTTGAGACTAAAAAGTAAAAAATGAAATATGTACTATTTAGCATATAAAACTAAAAAAAAAGCTTTTATCGCGCACAAAAAATGTAAAATAATTACATTTACTTGTACTATTTACGATATAAGTACCTATGCATTTTATTCTTGCTAATATTTTACCTTCATTATAGAATAAACGCAAACATATATTTTTTGTTATTAGTACTATGTGTGTCAAATAAGAATAGGATCGCGCTTGCTACAACTTCACACGATAGCTGTCAAATTAGTACCGCCAGCAAAAAAGTACTATGAATTTTTTTTTTTATATTTTTTTATTCATAGATTCATTATTATTTACATTCATTTTTATAAAATTTTATTTATTGAATTCCATAAATAGATAATTTTGGATAATTTAATAATATTTGAAAACAGTATTCATTAAAGAAATGAACCAATATATATAGTTAACTTCACAAAATGCTACTGGTCACCCTAATATGTCGCCATAATAATAATATAGCGACTGTGTAATTAATTTGACGTTAATTGATTAGAAATACCAAAAAAATGAACTAAAAATAATTAAACTGAGTATAATTTCTTTATTTATTTTTTTGCACACCTTACACTTTGGTAATGAAGGTCACGAGTATTGCGTAACAAAATGGCGTCTTGACAGTGCTATTCTTATTTGGCACGCATAGTAAGTTTGTCACTTCTTTTATATCCAATGGTTAATTCAAAACCGTGGAGCGCTTTTTGGTTGTGTGTACTTTTAATTAATCTAACATAGATAATGTGAGATTTCTATGACATAAATGTAATTAGAATGTAATAAATCAACTTTTTACTGAAAAAATTGCAGCAGTCACATTTTTTAGATGAAAACCTCTTTAAATCCTATCTATACTAATATTATAAAGAGGAAAGATTTGTATTTTTGTATGTAATGAATAAACTTAAAAACTACTGAACCGATTTCAAAAAATCTTTGGCCCTTAGAAAGTTACATTATCACTGAGTAACATAGGCTATATTCTTTACTGGAATAAAACTTCTTACGCGGGCGGAGCCGTGAGGACACAGCTAGTCTTTAATATTTAGAACAACTATTTTCGCATGTTTTTTGCAATCTTTATGTTTTATGGATTTGCAATTTTTTTATTTATCAATGTAATGGAATCTCACGTTTTTCGAGTAATTTAAGTGTAAATTTTAATAAATAGCTCAAAAGTGTATATAATGATAAAAATAAAATTCGGATTCGAGTTCTTTTCGTTTCTTTGCATTTTCTGAGAACACTTACCATAGTAATGTATATATTTTTTTACACCATCAGAAAGTAGAGATTTCAACGAACAAAAACGAAAAAAGCCTACCGATTTTTTTAAAAAAGCTGATATTTTGACGTGAGAATTTTCGATTGAAAAATAGGCTGCTTTTTCGATATTAAGTCAAAATAAGGCAAAAAATAAATATTCTAAATCAAAAAAATTACAGTGTGTTTGGGACATAAAAAGGTAAGTTTTCACCAAATTTCGTGAAAAAGAAACATTTTTTGTAAAAGATAAAAATAAAAAACCAAAAACTTGGTTATTTCAGTTTTTCACATAAATTTTGAGGTTATGTGAAAAAAGTGTAAACATAAAAGTTGTAGATCTTTTTATTACCTACAACTTTTCCATTTAACTTTTTTCCATAGGACTTGTAGTTTTGCCAGAAATCGAGATAAACCGTTTTTTACCCTTAAAAATGCACCCCCATCCACTTCCCGACCTCAGATCGCCCGTAATTTATTTTTCCTTAAAGTTTTGTTATATTCTCTTCCTTTTCCAATGGGTTTCATCCTACTATTATTTTTTTTGGTTTCAAAAATTATCGACCCTAGTCTAAATGATAGGATGGAACATTTTATGAGGCAGCTAGTGTAATAGTAAGAGGTAACCTCGTTAGAGTCGCTGTGGTGCATGGGCGGCGCGGGCGCAGGCCTGACGGAGCCGCGCGACGCCTCCTGCGTCAGGTCCTTCAGCAGCTCGTCCTTCTCCGTCTTCCGCGCGAAGCAGAAGTCTGACACTTTGTTTTGGAACGCCACCAACAACTGTCGCGGAAAGTACACAGGTTAGACTCGTCGAGCACAAGCGGGGCACAAGACGGGCACGGGCGGTCGGGGGCGCACCTGCGTGAGGTCGTTGTAGAACTTGATGCCCTCGTTGAGGTTGGCGGTGAGCTCCTGGAAGGCGTCGGCGGCGGCGCACAGCTGGCCCAGCGCCGCGTCGCGCCCGCTGGCGCCGCCGCGCGCCGCCATGAGCCGCGCGTGCGCCGCCTGCACGTCGGCCAGCAGCGCGGCCTGGCGCTCCAGCGTGGCGCCGGCCTGGCGCTGCAGCGGCGCCAGCGCGGCGCCCAGCGCGCCCGCCGACAGCGCCGGCTCGTCCACGCAGCCGTCGGCGGCCAGCGCGCCCAGGAACTGCTCGCGCAGGTCCACGGTGGTGTCCTTGAGCGAGGCCTCGATGGCGTCGCGCTCGGCCTTCAGCGTCTCCACGGCCTCCATGAGCTCGCGCAGGCTGCGCACGGCGGCGGCGTCGGAGCCGGCCGCGCCCGCCGAGCCCGAAGGCGCGTCCGGCACTTCGGCCGTGATGTCGCCTTCGCTGCCGCTGAGCAGCGCGATGTTGTCGCGGTGCTGCTTAAACTTCTGCTGCACGATGTTGTCGGCGCGCACGGCGTTGTCTATGATCTGACGGTACTTGTCAGCGTTGGCGCGGAAGGCCTCGGTGAGCTTGGCGGACTCCGTGCGCGACCAGCGCGCTCCGAACTGTTGGCGCAGCGTGGTGTCCGCCTCCGCCTCCTCGCGCAGCATGCGCTCCGCCTACCGCACACAAATAAGGTTACGTATCGCTGCCAACTCGTAATCGGCTAATATAAACGTGTAGTATGTAGTTTGGTGTAGTATCGACCTCGTCGAGGATGTCCCTATTGCGCTGCAGCAGCTCGGGCAGCTCGGCCATGAGGCGGCTGAGCTCGGGCAGCCCGCCCGCGTCGCGCACGGCAGCGGCCCGCGCGCGGATGGACTCGGGCAGCGAGCTGCCGCCGGCTGCCGGCTCGATGCACGCCGGCAAGTTCAGCGACGCCAGGATGCTGGATGCACACAAATTTTATTGTCATTTTGGAGGATTTTAAGTACTATTTCATAATAAAATTATTTACTTAAATGGATTTATTTCGGTGCAGCAGACTCTTCGCTTAATGCGAAGCGATGACACTGAAAAGCATCCGTGCTCGTCGCGACGCTCTGAGTCACCTGCACGGCGAGGAATTTGAAACTGGGAATTTCCTGAACAGTGTAGCGAGTGTCTGGTACACTCGACAATCGTGGTCGATTGACTGGTGTCAAATCCTAAGTGTATTATTAGGTTACCTGTTGAGCAGTTGCGTGGCGTCGCGCAGCTTGTTGATCTCTGCGGTGACGAGCTCCGAGCGGCGCGCCGAGCTGGTCTGCAGCGCCTGGTGCACCGCCATCGGCACCAGGCCCGCGAACAGATCTGTACATGTGAACAAACATGTATGGACATGGACACGTTTTGACAGGTCGCGGTCACTTTGTGAGACATACACATGAGATTACATTCTCAAGATGAGTCGATCTATCTTCGGACAATTGGTTCAATTTGTTTAAAAAAAAATTCTGTATATGTCTTTTTAATAACTATTCTTTGCGCCCCTTTTTTGTTGTCTATAATAACATAACATCACGCCTTGTACTCCCCGAAGGGTTCGGCAGAGGTGTTTTAGTACACCCTCGTTTTGCCAGTCATGTTTAAGTCCCATGTAAAAGGGGGCGAGCCTATTGCCATTAACTGGGCACAAATCCAGACTCTGAACTCAGAACTGTCCGCAACTATATTCACCTTGTGTGCATCGCATTACAACATGTGGTCGCCGCCGCACCCCTGTAGCGACTCACTTAGCGGTGCACCTACCGTGTGGGACCCTTGCCGGTGGTAGATGAAGTATAGTAGTGTGGGTACTGACCCTTGCCGGTGGTCCAGCGCTCCTGCGGCGGCAGCGGCTTGGCGATGGCGGCGCGCGCGATGGGCTCGAGCTGCGCGGGCTCGGGCACCCGCTCGTGGTAGATGAAGTATAGTAGTGTGGGTACTGACCCTTGCCGGTGGTCCAGCGCTCCTGCGGCGGCAGCGGCTTGGCGATGGCGGCGCGCGCGATGGGCTCGAGCTGCGCGGGCTCGGGCACCCGCTCGTGGTAGATGAAGTATAGTAGTGTGGGTACTGACCCTTGCCGGTGGTCCAGCGCTCCTGCGGCGGCAGCGGCTTGGCGATGGCGGCGCGCGCGATGGGCTCGAGCTGCGCGGGCTCGGGCACCCGCTCGTGGTAGATGAAGTATAGTAGTGTGGGTACTGACCCTTGCCGGTGGTCCAGCGCTCCTGCGGCGGCAGCGGCTTGGCGATGGCGGCGCGCGCGATGGGCTCGAGCTGCGCGGGCTCGGGCACCCGCTCGTGGTAGATGAAGTATAGTAGTGTGGGTACTGACCCTTGCCGGTGGTCCAGCGCTCCTGCGGCGGCAGCGGCTTGGCGATGGCGGCGCGCGCGATGGGCTCGAGCTGCGCGGGCTCGGGCACCCGCTCGTGGTAGATGAAGTATAGTAGTGTGGGTACTGACCCTTGCCGGTGGTCCAGCGCTCCTGCGGCGGCAGCGGCTTGGCGATGGCGGCGCGCGCGATGGGCTCGAGCTGCGCGGGCTCGGGCACCCGCTCGTGGTAGATGAAGTATAGTAGTGTGGGTACTGACCCTTGCCGGTGGTCCAGCGCTCCTGCGGCGGCAGCGGCTTGGCGATGGCGGCGCGCGCGATGGGCTCGAGCTGCGCGGGCTCGGGCACCCGCTCGTGGTAGATGAAGTCGTTGTCCTTGCGCGCGGCGGCCAGGTGCCGCGCGGCCCGGCCCTGCTGCTCCAGCAGGAAGCCCCCGGGCGCGGCGCGCTGCTGCGCCTGCTTCATGTGCTCCTCGGCCAGCTGCCCGGACAAGCCGTTATAGGGTGACACCGACACGCCAGGCTCACCATATCTTATGGTAGGGGAGCCCATGTGGGGATTTTGGGATTTACTCGAGCGTGGCAGAATAACATATGGGGGGAAACCTTGCACACTATTAAGTACCTCCACCATACATGAACCCTTCATATAGGGTCGTGCGTTTAGGGCAGCCAATCGGAATAGTAAAAAAAAATCGATCATTAAAAATACTCAAGCGCGTCAGATTAAGATAAGGTTAATTACATGCAGAAAAGTCTACATTTCAATAATCTGACAATTTGCGCGTGACCTAAGGAAATAGGAGAGACGCAAATTTGCAAAAAAAAACGTCACCTGGATATTGTCGAGCGCGGTCAATTTTATTTTTTTTGAAGAATATCATTCATGGATCACGAGAATAACATAATCTGCCGATTTCCACAAGCCGAAGTAGTTAAAATCATCAATAAAGTGTGGTGCGTGCAGCTGCTGAGAACTATGTATTTCCCACTCCGCACCTCTCTTCCCTTTTCATTCTTTTTATATTGTGAAGGACGGCACGGTTGACATCTGTCGGGGATGCCACTGTCCCGGTGAATCCATTCGACATATTATTTCTGGTTGTTCTCGTCTTGCTAACTGCGATTATCTGCACAGACACAACCTAGTGGCTAGGATTATCCACCAGTAACTTGCTCTGAAATACAACCTTGTGAACGCAGAAGTACCATACTACAAGTATGTGCCCGACCCAGTTCTCGAGAATGGTCATATCACATTATACTGGGATCGATCTATCATCACCGACAGGACTATTGTTGCCGATAAGCCTGACATCGTGGTGATAGATCGATTGGAGCGTCTTACAATGATTGTTGATATCACTGTCGCACATGACGAGAACCTTGTGAAAGCCGAAAAAGATAAAGAAATTAAATATCAAGACTTGGCACACGAGGTTGTCGACATGTGGGAGGTTGACTCAGTAGTTGTTGTGCTGATAGTCGTTAGGGCCAATGGCTTAATAGCCAAGAGCCTCGACCAACATCTGATGAGGCTCTCGTAGGGCGGCTGGGTCAAGGGCCTGATACAGAAAGCAGTACTTCTGGATACAGCACGTATTGTCAGGAAGTTCCTCTCTCTGAGGCCCTGACCACCGGTAGATAGGATCCTGTTCCCGATACCGGTGGGCTACAATCTTTACATAGTATAAAACAAAGTCGCTTCCGCTGTCTGTACGCTTAGGTCTTTTAAACTACGCGACGGATTTTAATGCAGTTTTCAGCAATAGATAGTGATTCAAGAGGAAGGTTTATATGCACCACATTAGTATCTACATTGCACCCGTGCGAAGTGGGGGCGGGGCGCTAGTTTTTTATATTTTAAAATGGTTTTTATAATTATTATAATAGTACATTACTGCCGTGGTCTGTAATGAGTGCGTTGCTGGCAGCACTGATGATGGCCGAGAGCGCAGTGTAGCGCAGCTATATTAATCTGACGCGCTCGAGTATTTCAATGTTACGATTTTTTTTGCATTTTCAAAAATCGGCCATGACTTTTGGTCGCTTCCAAATCGTCAGTCTTTTGAATAGGAGTTACTTTAGGGTTTACTTAACATCCCTTTCGAATATCTGACGCGCTCGAATAATTTTTTTTCTATCCCATTTTCAACCCCTTCGTACGGCCACCCCCACCATGCAAACCGGCAGATTAATATTTCTCCGTTATCAGAAACACATGAGGCGCATACATTATTAATATCTGAAGCGCTCGAGTATGTCAGTGTGACTGTTATTTTACATTTTTGAAAACCTGTACACGCTCTCCCCGCTAGTGAAAGGGCATACATCATATAACCTTTTTTTATTTTTAGCATCTAATCTTCACAATCCAAAAGGTCCCCACGACGCTCGAGTAACTCCAAATTTAGCCTCTTGGGCTCCCCTACTATTACTCTTAACAATCGTTCAAAGTGGGCGTTTTCGCACATCATTATTTCGATTTTAATGGTTCAAAGAACGAGATTGGACGATTTTCACGACCTTTTTTCCAATATGTGGTTTTCGAAGACGCTCATCAAGAAAATCAAGTCAATTATAAATCAAATATGGCGGCTATATGTGCCTCGCAGACTGTAATAAATTCAACTGCAGGTCGGATATTTATTCAACTTAGCCAAAACTGATATTGGGCGGCCACCTCATCATATATATCTGCCTAGCCTTTTCCCAACTATGTTGGGATCAGCTTCCAGTCTAACCGCCTCATCAGTGGGAAGTAATTGGTTCTGTGGTCCCGACTTGACGATATGCGACACTACACGATACGTGAAGGACGTTTATAAGTATGTGTTAATAGTACAAAATAAATAGTACCTGCAGGCGCGCGATCTCCTCGCCGACACTCTTGTTGGCGCGGCACACGAGGCTCTGATACAGCTGCGCGAGCCCACGGAACGCCATCTGCTTCGACACCATCTGCACATATGCAGCTGTTAGACACATACACACGCATGCAACAACCGAGCACATGTGCACACGACACATACTACACCACGCAACTAAAAAGGGAGATTCAATCGCCCCCCAAATTGAACGGCTTTGTCCTAGACTTAGTAGGGGCGCATAATTCATAAACGTTACGTTTGCCATGAATGTGTGGTGTGTGACCTTGTTAACAAGTGCACCGCTGCGGTACCCGCCGCGCCTCGCCCCGCCCCGCCCCGCCCGCTAAGACATGGGGTCAAGATAATTGCTTTTATGTCGTTTAGCGTTCCTCTCCATCTGAAATTACTTACTAGCTACAGCTAAAACCATGCACTGAACAAATACTTTCCACATAGTAACCCCACGGTGGATGCATAAAGATTTTTACCACTGTTAATAAATTGTCGTTTGTAATTTAATCATCGCTTAGTAAATAAACAACGTTATGTGCTTATACGAATGTTCGTCGGGTGTAGTAATGCACGGAACTCAGCTGCATTTACGAAACAGCAGCGCAATCAGCGTCCGGCGTTACCTTGTATAGGATATGTGTGAGCAGTTCTATACAACACCATGACGTGAACGTAACCTAAAAGCACGTCGCGATGAGCGAGTCCTTTACTGAATAGCGTGTACGTGTGCACCATCTAGCCACTTACAATGGGCATCCAATCGGGGTCCCAGTTCGGTCTCACGACTTGATCCTGGCGACGCGTGCGTGCGAGCAAGAAAGAAGAAAAGCATCTATGTATTTAGCTCCGAACACAACAATACACAGTATAAGGTGATCGTGTCAAACAGTCGGCCGCTCAACATGTGCCGGGCAGTAACGTGTAGCGTCTGGCTGTGGTTTATAGTTAAAACCTTTTGGGATACATTGATAATTATCTACACAAAAAAATATATACATTTAGTGAGGTGCGTATGTGTGTGGTAAGTCTACATCCCATCAAAAACATAAATGTGAAAATGGGACCCAAGTTCTATAATAAGAATATGCGTGGTTGTCGACTTCGCCGACAAAAGAATTGAGATCTAAATGGGTGCCAAGTTCTGTAGATAATCCTGAAATTTATTTACACAAAGCAGATAACTTACGATAAATTGAAGCTCAAGTTTGACTTGGCTAGTTTTTACCAGCAAACCAAATTTTTAGAAGAGTAAGTTAATTATGTTGACCTTACAAATAAAAACAGTAACTTGCGTATAACATAAAGAATATAAGTTGATTAGCCAAATTGATAACTTGTATGTGAAACTTGTACCCTTTATTATTTTTAAGATCTCATCAAAACAAATCAAACGAGCCCAAACTCGTAGTAACCGTCAGGGCTACGTTTAACAACATACGTTTTGAATAGATCTCATCAAAACAGATAAAACGAGCTTAAACTCGATATGTCTACTAGCGACCGTGAGGGGTTCCAGTACCCACCTTCTTCCTCCATCATGACATCAGCTCGATGGTACCAGATTATTGTATGGTCATCAGAATTACATAATATTCGCAAAGTTTTATATCTTAGAAGTGGGTGAAAGTCGATTTCCAAGGTTTTTTTACAAACTCAGTTAGTTACAAGTGAAGCTGATACCTACACTACTCAACAAAGTCTAGGGAACAAGGGCACTTTAGTATGTTTTTTCTTAATTTAACAATTTTTGTTTTAGATGTACATCAATGGAAGCGTAATTTAATGCTCAATTTAATTATTCAAAGTAATAAGAGCTTCTTAATGAAAAAATATTTTAAATTATGTAAATCCAAAATTGTGTCAAAACAGAAAAATCTAGTTTTTTAAATAAAAAAATAACTAACGCATAAGTAAAAAAATAAATTAAACAAACATTCCTAGTAACTGTTATAATAATCAGTCGGACCTCCCAGGGCATTAGCGACGGCTCTACATCGGCGTGGCATACTGAGTATGAGCTTATTAATTGTCACTTGTGGAATAAGGCTCCATACTCTGGAAAGATGTGAAAAAAGCTCTTCTTCGTGTTCAACTTTTGGGGAAGACCACTGAAAACTCTTCTCCTGAGTAAGGCCCACGCATGCTCAATGGGACTGACATCGGCGGACTGAGCAGGCCACTCTGATACCGTGATATTGTACTCGTTGGTCACATTGTAGCGAGTCATTAATCATAGACGACGCGCGACTGTTTCTCACGGCGCATCGCGCACACAGACGAGACCTACTTATCTTCACGTTCGCTATAGCTACGGAGCGCGACAGGCCTACTTTACATTTATATTATCAATGTTTATTTATGTACCCGCTATTGTTATTATTAAATGAATATAAAAGGAAACGTCGAACTAATAAATGACACATATACCAATTGGACTTTTCCTGGTACACACCCTCGCTAGAACTTCTAAAACATTCATCACCAGCCTTACAGTGCGTGCACGTGCATTAAATTGCATGAACGCAGAATCTTCGCTAAGCTGCTGTCGGTGAGGGATGACCATGGGTTGTAGAACCTCGTCACAGTATTGCTCCGCATTTAAATTGCCTCGTATGCAAACGAGGTCTGTTCGTCCACCCAGGCCAATTCCAGCCTAAATGATCGTTCCGTCTTGGTAAGGATGAACTTCCTGAGGATTCTGGAGTCGATTCCGGCTACCAGTAACTCACCAAACACGCACTCTTCTTAAACTGGGATGAAATCCGAAGCGAGACTAATCGAAAAACAGAACACGTGCCCATTGTGTGACAGCCCAGTGCAAATGCGCGTTAACCCACAACAAACGACAACCTCGTTTTCCACGTCGCAGACCTGGAACTCTTAGCAGCCTGCGAGCGTGAAGATTAACTTCACGTAATCTTCTCCTAGCGATTTGGTCACTAATAATCTCTTGGTGCTGGAACTGGAGCCTTCCTGCCAGCTGGCGAGCTGTAATCCGGGGCTACCTCCTTGCAGTATTTTGCAAAAATGGTCTTGTTTCTGAGTAGTGACTCTGTATCTTCTTTGGTGACGTTCGGCTACATCTCCTGTAGTCCTGTAGCGTGCAGATAATCGAAAAATGACGGTTCGTTGCGTGTTAACAAGCGTCCGCAATGCCGCGTTGACTGCGCTCAGCTTCCAACAAATCCACAGCCCTAAGCATCTTTACTCGCGTTAAATGACGTGACATAACACTCAGAATCACAAAAATTACGAATAAGCAGTTATATTGTTTTTCTACAAGAAAAACAATCGGCATCTTATAATAATCTCACAACTTTTTTCTCGGTATAAAAACCCCGTACGCTACGCTCAAATTAAGTTTTCCCTCCTTATTTTGAAAAAGTTTTACTTTTTGGTTTAAATTTTTAAAATTTCGTGCACTACTTTAATGTAGTTTCAACCCCCATTTTAAATTTTTGTGACCAGTATTTTTTCCAAAGATTTTTTTAAATTGGTTTATATTGTTGGCTTCTTTCCTAGACTTTGTTGAGTACTGTATAAGCATGTTAATTAAAAAATCTGGGTCATTATAAGAGTTTGTGTTTGTTAGCAACATAGAGATGTGCTTATTAAACACACGCCAATGTGTGCGTGAGGACAGGGTGATATTATCATGCTGTATGACAGTAAAGGGCTGAACCGAATAAGGATGTGTTTGCATGAGAACGGCGCGTGCAGTGGAGCAATTTAAGCTGTGCAGGGCTTGCAAACTGCACGCGAGTCTCCCTGCAGACATTTTTGGATGCAGCGCAACTTTAAACGGCAACAATAAAATCTAAAGATGTAAAACGCGGTGGCAGAAGTCATCGCCAGCCGTCACATGGTCTGCAGTAATTGGAGTGAGCCACACGCTCAAGCAGGCCGCACACGATCAGTACACAAGCTGCACGCGTCAGGCAGTGAGACACACATGTGACCATCCCGACCACGATCAGTACACAAGCTGCACGCGCCGCTGTTCTGTACACGCAGCCTGAGCTTAGAGTTCTGGAATAACTTATGTGTACTTATATTATTTTTAAACGACGACGACATTCTTGAGGTGCTCCTTCTGCATGGCGCGCAGGGCGTCAGTGTACAGCTCATCGCACTGCGCGCACACCTTGTTATAACATGATGTGTATAACACTAAGTGAATGACTCACGATAGACAGCCAGTCGCGATCCCACAGCGACTTGAGGTGCTCCTTCTGCATGGCGCGCAGGGCGTCAGTGTACAGCTCATCGCACTGCGCGCACACCTTGTTATAACATGATGTGTATAACACTAAGTGAATGACTCACGATAGACAGCCAGTCGCGATCCCACAGCGACTTGAGGTGCTCCTTCTGCATGGCGCGCAGGGCGTCAGTGTACAGCTCATCGCACTGCGCGCACACCTTGTTATAACATGATGTGTATAACACTAAGTGAATGACTCACGATAGACAGCCAGTCGCGATCCCACAGCGACTTGAGGTGCTCCTTCTGCATGGCGCGCAGGGCGTCAGTGTACAGCTCATCGCACTGCGCGCACACCTTGGCCACCATACTCTCTTTCATCTCGTCTGAAACAAAAACACCTTATAATGTCCGTGCCAAACTTATTGACCGCTCGCTCCGAGCACGAGGCGCACACTTTCACTCGTACCTAAGTTCAGAGCAGTCAAGAAGTTTATTTAACCATAGCTATATTCGCCTACGAATTAAAAGTTATCTATCACGGAGTAGTGAGCAAACCGCGCCCGTGTTTGTAAGGTAGGCTGGCTGGAGCGACAAAGTTGGGTAACAACGCTGATGGTCCGCCCGGTTATAATAATTGTCCCGCCAGCGTCGGCAACTCGGCACAGATTACTTCCGAGTTAGTACGGCGTCGCGCGTCTGTCCCCGCAGCATTGTACAGTGGCGTGCAGCACTCACCGCGGATGCACTTGTACGCGATGACCTCCTGCGCCTGCGCCAGCATGAGCTTGGCGAGCGCGTCCAGCGTCTCCGGGTGCAGGTCGGGCGTGGTCTCTTGGTGCACCGCCATCATGATGTTTGCCTTCAGGTATGAGAAGATGCCCGCTGCTTGCTGCCACACAATACAACACATTACTAACCAACCACCTTCAGGCAATTGAACAACTGTTTGACTATGTTTCACCAGAACTAACTATTTATAGGGTGGAACTGAGCTCCAGTAACTTACATTTAATAAACACCGGATGCATTAAAGACCTCCGCGAGTGTACCGCGAAAGACCGCAAAGACCTCCGCTAAAATATTAGCTGACTGGCTAATATTTTCACGAGATAAGAACAACCGGTCAAGTGCGAGTCAGACTCGTGCCCGAAGGTTCAGTAAAATACAATATTTAAAAAAATAAAGGTTAGCTAGTCGGGTGTGGGGCACATCGCCACCTCCACCTGCTCGCTATGCTTTGCCTTCGAGCGCCCGCTCCACTTAGAACTTTCGCTGTAAGCTTCTGGCTCTACGATTAAAAAAAGCGCTCTAGGGGTAGGACAAAGTCTGACCAGGTGGAGTCGGGGTGCTCGGATTTGGATTTACATTTATGTTTCGACCTATTTTTATTAATGTCAGGTGGAGACAGTTCCTGATATAAATCAAAGTATTTTCTTTAATACATGCATAACATTAACCATTCATTTTAGATAATGCTAATGTTATCCAATAGCTGGATAATGTCCGAAGTTTGTAATACTTTTGGACTTTGTCCAAGGGCCTTGGATAGAACTAGGTTTATCAGGTTAAAGTTAGCTTTATCTGGATAAAGTTAGCTTTATCGATCCACCTAACATTAACCGTACCAGACACACGCCTTAAAAAGTGACACGTTTTCGGGAAAACAACATTCAAAGTTATAATGTTTCCGCAGTACGATAGGTAACTATAGATTACATACTGGTTTGAGATTAGCGCATGAATCATAACGTAATTATGATAAAATGACTTAATAGGTTTGTTCAAATAAAAAAATACATAGGTACAAAGTGAAGTCGTATTTAAAGTATCAGCTGCAAGCTAATATAGAAATCAAAGCCATTCGTTTGATACTTCAAAAGTAAATAACATTTAATTACTAAATCGGGGTATTTTTCAAAAAACTATAAAAAATAAAGTTTCTGGATATTTACTGACTTTCGGCAAGGGTATATGGGGTGCTAATTTATTGCATTTAGGACACACTATCACGCCTTAAAGGGAATATACATCGAATACGAGTTCACCCTGTATTCTCACGCCTATAATCCCTGAAGGAGAAAGCAGAGGTGTTCTCCTGTAACAAGAGTTTGTACACCCGCGTTTCGCTTCTTGTGTTCAGTCCCGTGTGACAAGTGGCGACCCTATTGCCATTTTTCTTATGGTACCAGGATTGTCGCCATTTAAAACTCGCTTCCCCGGCGACGAAGGGGAAGTGTATTCTTAATCCGTACCCCAATGGATTTATAAAAAAATTAGACTATTACCCGCGATTTCACCCGCATCCTAGGGGAACTACTAGATGTACCCGGATAAAAAGTATCCTATGTGTTAATCCAGGGCATAGTCTATCTGTGTGCCAAACCTCATCCAAATCCGTTCAGCCGTTTTTGCGTGAAAGAGTAATAAATATCCAAACATACAAACTTTCGCGTTTATAATATTATATTATATAGTAAGGATATTACGAGACTAAACAATTACGAGTTTAAAAAAACAAAGTTGCGAGTAGATGACGTTGATGACAACCTAGACAGTTGACTGGTGTCTTCCAGTACCTATGAGTGACTAGGGTTACCTGAAACAGTTTGGCGGCTTGCTTGAGTGACTCCTCGGTCTCCACCGTCTGCTGCGACGCGACCAGGCTCTGCATGGCGCCGATGTTGAACAGGATACACATGCGTTCGTACGCCAGTGAGCTTATGGCTGCAACACACAATATTATATATTTTAGAAGCATAAATAATTTTTGTATAAAGTTGTAACCGCTGGATAATAAATATTGCAATAAAACAAATCTATTCTACTTCAATTGTAGAGTACTAATCCTTGCTGTGCGAAACAAGTTTTAATTTGATCTAAGTGCACTGAGGCTGCCAGGTCAAGTTCTCACAAAAAAACTAAATATTAATATAACTAAATATTTACACGAATCAATTCGAGCCGTGTTGGAGCGTCTCACTGCCGGCTCCAGCCTTCCTTTTGGATGGAGCGAGATCTAAATATGTATGTAGTGCAGAACGAAGCTACTTATTATTTTCTTCTCTTTCTCATCTTGTTGACTATTTCATGCAATAAAAGCAGTTGATTTACGAAATAGTCAGTTAGATAATTTTAGTAGTATTTTAGTAGTGAATTTGACAGAAAAGCTACATAAAAAATAGGTTCAAAAAGTGCAACTGAGCGGCGATCAGCAGCGCGAGCTAAGCGAGAGGGTTGCTTTTTGCTTTTCTCCCGAAAACAGGACGTAATTTTAAGTGTGTGGCTGTAAACGAAATCATGTAATTCCTTCAAACCTCGTGATGTACTGCTGACATAGATTAAACCTACACGGGATACTTTTGTATTCAATAAAAAAAATATTACAAAAAGTAAACGTGTTCTTAACGTGAGGCATTTTAGCGGCCCGAGTTAAATGACCGCACGGCGAGCGATGGCCGCGCAATTCGCTCGGGGGGATTATTCTAACTAAAGAACGCAGAACAACTTGTATTTGTTATACTTATTTGTCCTAAACAATCTTGCATATCTTTTTTCCTAAGGGCCAGGAAAACACCGTACAGTGAGGTCAAAAAGAGTTAATTCGTGTAGTACACCCTACAGTCAAAATGTATATAACTACCTAACCTAAATTATTACTGTTTTCACTGAAATTGTTAAAGATCTTGATTTTAAAAAGAGGAACCATGGCGTTTCTTGCCGGCTCTTCTTCCTTCTTAGGAAACAACTAACTGGAACCGTGCATCCAAACAATACAATAGTACACTGCGTGCATCTAAATTCGACATTTCATAAGAGCCTGTAATGGTATTTGCGGTGTACTGTATATTATAGGTGGGTTCTGTAGGTAGTGTGACTCACACTACCTACAGAACACTGTGTGAGAACATTCAATTAATAAGTAAATGTGAGGGTACCTGCATATAACGTTTCCAACAAATGGACAACTAACCTGACATTGTGAAATAAAAAATTATGACTTTTTTATTTATTTATTTTTATTTCTTTACCCAAATGTTTGCATGTCACATTGTTATGACTAAGTATTATGGATCTGTTTATTTATTTATTTTAAGACCGAAATTGTACCAACACTTATGTACCAACACTTATGGCAAATAAATTGAATTGCTTTAGAGTTTCAGAGGCTTAACTTTTTCAAGCTTTATTGAAATACTAGGAACTTTTTTTCATCATTTTGTTTCTACTAATAGTGTATTTACTACATGTAGTTATTATGTATTTTAAAGTGAATATAAATATTTTTTCATAAACAATGTCTAAGTAAAGGACAATGCGTAAAAATGTATGGACGGTGTGCTATGGAGAACATTCTGACCAACAAACAAAAAAATGGTGTTGATGTGTTCAAAATAAACTACTCTTACTGTTATACCCAATTTCAGTTCCTAAAGGGCCGGGATTTTTTTAATTACGTTAATGTTCGGGTTTTAAACGGAATCATAGCGCGATTAATCGAATTTATTTAAAATAGTTTACATTCTTTCCCTAGATGGCGTTGAGATCGAATTAGATCGCGCTATGGTTTCGTTACACAGATATCAACTAATACTTTGATTTAATATTTTTTATGTGTGAGCATTTGTAAGCATTAAAATTGTGTTTATAGTAAATATAAGCTATATACAGTTAAATTGTGTTATTATTACACCACCGCTAAATTACGGACCCTCGGTAATATAAACATGGTCCTTCGAGCCGGATAGGCCGGGAGTGTTTGTGGTGGTCATCGGTGAGGGTAGTGATTACCACCCCTTCGCGTCAATTACTGGGCAGTGGATCGCTGTCCAGAGCAACCCCTTCAGCGGGTACCAGGTGAGGTGCCCAGGAGTTGGAGGTGGAACCGGTTGAAGCAGAGCCAGGTGGGGCGTGGAGCAGCCGCACTGGTTAGCAACATCCGGAGGAACGACGCAAGGGAGGCAAAGTGCAGCAGATCGGACAACAGAGGGCGCCACTTGTATGGTGCAGTACAGCGCGACGAAGTCAGTGTCAGTGAGTGAATTAGTGAAAATAAAATCGTGAGTACATTTTATATCAACTTACTTAGGAAGAAATAATTAGAAAATTTCAAGAATTTGAAATATTTTGAACTTTAAGATTTTTAAACATTAAGATTTTAAACATTAACTTTGTCGTTTTGTAGTAGTTTAGGACTTGTAATAGTTTATTGTAAAAAGTGGTTCTGACGGGGAATCCATGCCCGATTTAGGACCCAAGTGACTTATAATAAAGACTTGTAAAATTTTAAAGTTTGGTAGTATAACTGAAACATAATATAATTAACTTTAAAAATATCAACATTAAACTTAGTTAAAGTTAATTAAATTATATTTGTTTTGGTAAAATTGTTTATAACTGTTACAAAATGGAGTCTTTCTGTAATGTGCAAGAGGATGTCAGTGCTAAAATGCTTAAGGCAAAGTCCAATTTAAAGAAAGCGTCTAAAGAGCGATTAACTTCTGCATATTTAGAGACTCGTCTTGAAAATTTGGAACAATTATGGAATACGTTCTCAACCACGCATAAAGAAATATTAAGTACAATAAAAAAGGCTGAATTGTCTAATTCTAGTTATGTTAAAAATGGTCTTTATGACGAGGTTGAGGAATTTTATGTAGAATTTAAAAGTGAATTAAAGGAATTGTTGTCTAAAAAAAGGTCTACAGACTCATGTGCGGATTCTAAGTCTTGTTGTCAAACTGAAAAACCTATCAGCAAAGTTAAATTGCCGGAAATAAAAATTCCCTCATTTACGGGTAAATATTCTGAGTGGCAAACGTTTAGAGACTTATTTATAGGATTGGTGCACGAGAACAAGTCTCTGGATGATGCACAACGATTTTATTATTTAAAGGGGCATTTAAGTGGGGAAGCTGAGCAATTGTTGCGGCACATTCAAGTTACATCTGACAACTATAAAATTGCATGGTCGAAATTAGATAAAATGTATAACAATAAACGGTTTCTGGCAAATGGCGTAATAAAAAGATTACTTAGTCAAAAGACTTTATCTTGTGAATCGGCTAGCGAAATAAAAAGACTTATGTCTACTACTTCAGAATGTCTGCAGTCAATTAGTAATTTAGGGGTAGATGTCTCGTCCTGGGATCTTATAGTGATACACATAATTAGTGGAAAATTAGATAAAGAAACCAGGAAAGCTTGGGAAATCAAAGTAGCTTCAGATTCAAGTGATGAATTACCTACTTTTGAACAATTTTCAGATTATTTAAATAGTCGCTTTAGAGGGTTAGAAAATTTAGACAAAGTAGATAATAAGGACAGACATCCACCCCCAAAGGGAACTCAATCTTTTCATGTAGTGAAAGAAAAAAAACTAGCGTCGTGTACATTTTGTTCAGCCGAACACAGGATTACGTCTTGTCCGAAATTTGGTAAGGAGTCCAATGAAGCTCGGCGTAATTTCGCTCAGGAACATAATTTATGTTTTGTTTGCTTATACAACAACCACTCCGCGAAATATTGTAAAAACACTCTCAAGTGCCAGGTGTGCAAACGCCGTCACCATTCTTTGTTGCACCCAACAGGTGTTTCTGGGTCTGTTAATAGCGAAGATAGTAGTACAGCTCACGAGGAAACCTCATCAGCTGCTGTAAAGGTGAGGAAGGAGGCTAGTAAAAATAGTAACGCTGAAGTAGCCGCGCAAGCGGAGGGGCCAAGCAAGCCACTGGTCTCATGTTTCTCGACAAGACCAGGTCGGAAGACCGTTTTATTGACTACCGCCTTGATTAAAGCGGAGTCAAAAGACGGATCCTATAGAATAGTTAGGGCTTTGCTTGACCAAGGATCGCAGGGTTCGTTCGTCACGGAATCCACGGTTCAATATTTAGGTTTAAATAAAACACCATCAAGGCAAACTGTCATAGGTGTAGGTGGGGACAAAAGTGCGACGGCCAAGTCCACTGTAGTCCTCAAAGTGAGGTCTAGAATAGATCCAACCGTCCAAATAAATGTAAATGCTTTCGTCCTGAAGTCGGTCACGGCCCTTCTCCCAGCTACGAAAGTAACCAGGGTAGAATGGGTAGACTTGACCGATGATGATTTGGCTGATCCAGAATACTACACACCTAATAAAATTGATGTTTTATTAGGTGCTGAGGTTTACAGCCAAGTCATCCAAGAGGGCATTAAAAGGAATACTGATCGGACACTTTTAGCGCAAGACACCACGTTAGGGTGGATATTGTCGGGCACTTCCGAAGTGGATCATACAAGTAAACCTTCACATATCACCGTGATGCATTTAAGTCTTGAAGCTGATGATATGCTTAAAAGATTTTGGGAGCTAGAAGCGGAACCATCTGAAAGAAAAATGCTAACGGAGGAAGAAAATAAATGCGAAAAATTATATGCGACAACAACGGAACGTGACAAAAGTGGTAGATTTATAGTAAGGCTACCATTACGTGATGTTGACCCGGTCAGCAAGGTCGGTGAATCGAAGGGTATCGCTGAAAAAAGATTGAAGTCTTTAGAAGTTAGATTCAGGAAAAACAAAAAATTCAAGGATGATTATTCGAGGGTTATCCAAGAATACGTACAGCTTAATCACATGAGAAAAGTTGCACAGGATGAACAGAATAATCACGAAGCGATCTACTTACCTCATCACGCTGTTGTCCGGGAGGATAAGGAAACTTCGAAAGTCCGCGTCGTATTTGATGCATCCTGCAAGGGGACAAATGGGATGTCACTTAATGATAATTTGTTAGTTGGTCCAACCTTACAAGCTGATCTCCGTCATACTATTATGCGATGGAGGATACATCGTATATGTCTCGTAGCGGACATAATTAAGATGTACCGGCAAGTCTTAGTACACAAGAAGGATGCAATATTACAACGTATCCTTTGGAGAGACAGTCCTGAAAAGGAAATAGAAGAATATGAATTGAATACAGTTACTTTCGGCACAGCGTCGGCGCCATATTTAGCTGTACGGTCGCTACAACAGTTGGCGTACGATGAGTGCTTGGATCACTCAGTAATAGCCAAAATCATCTTGAATGATTTTTATATGGACGATGTGATGACAGGAGCTGAAAATGTAGAAAGTTGTTTTAATATCTATACAGAGTTAATCAAGGTGTTAGCCAAAGGAGGCTTTCCACTACAAAAATGGAGGAGTAATAGTCAGAAATTACTAGATAAAATAAAGAATGAAAATGAAACTACGAATGAAGAGTTAAGTATAAAAATGGATAAGACAACGAAGATACTGGGACTTACCTGGAATTCTGACGAGGACTTCTTTCAGTATTCTGTGGAACTCCCGCCGCTGACGTCACCTGTAACAAAAAGAAAAATTATTTCCGATATTTCACGGTTGTTTGATCCTTTGGGTTGGTTAGCACCGAGTATTATTTTAGCCAAAATATTCATTCAGAAATTGTGGCTAGCAGGGTTGGAATGGGATCAAGCAATTCCAAGCAACTTATTAAAGGAATGGGTTACTTACCACAGTAGCTTAGCTTGTTTGGTTAATATTAAAATCCCACGATGGTTGCACCAACAATCTAACGACCTGAAAACGGAACTGCACGGGTTCTCAGATGCATCTAAAATGGCGTATTCAGCAGTTATATACCTTAGGGTTCTGGATAGTAAGGGGAATATTCATATTTCTTTGATCACTGCAAAAACTAAAGTGGCACCCATTAGACAAGTTTCTATTCCTCGCTTAGAACTTTGCGGCGCAGCTCTCCTTGCCAAATTGCTGGTGGAAGTAGGCGGAGTGCTGAACATAGAAAAGACCAATTGGCATGCCTGGACAGACAGCGAAGTAGTGCTAGCTTGGCTCAATAGTCACCCAAGCCGCTGGAAAACTTTCGTGGCTAATCGAGTTTCCGATATTTTGAATGTCTTAGACACACAATACTGGTCTCACGTATCGTCAAAACAAAATCCCGCAGATTGTGCTTCTCGCGGGGTTTCCCCTGCGGACCTCGAATCTACTCTTATTTGGTGGAATGGTCCGGATTACCTAAGACAGCAAGTGGTGGAGTATAAGAGACCGAAAAATCTTATCACACATTTAGAAAAGGTGAAAGTGCATACGGCTACATTTGACGGGGAATTTGGGTTCAAGTTTTCATCACTGTGCAGATTGATCAGAGTGATAGCTTATTGCCGAAGGTTTTTAAATTTAAGGAAATCTGTAAAGATCAAACATAGCACAAGAGGGTTAGCCAAATCAGAACTTGAGGATGCGTTAGAGATATGTGTGAAGAAAAGTCAGGAAGAATTTGCAGACGAAATGGAAGAGTTAAGGAACAATAAAGCAGAAAAGAAAAAAGGTAACCTTAAAGGTTTAAATGCTTTTCTGGACTCTAAAGGAATTTTAAGAGTAGGAGGGCGGCTTGAGATGGCTCAGTTAAGTTATGATCGGGTTCATCCAATTCTCATACCAAAAGAATCCTTTCTGACAGATCTTTTGATTGCTGAAGCACATTTAAAAACTATGCATGGTGGTCCGCAGCTTATGATAACATATTTACGGTCAAAATATTGGATTATAGGAGTTAAGCTGTTGGTAAAAAAATATGTGAGAGGATGCATTACATGCATTCGATATTCATCCAAGGCCAGGACACAACTTATGGGGCAATTACCATCGGCACGTGTTACCCCAAACAAACCATTCCTGTGTAGCGGAGTGGATTATGCCGGCCCTATAAACATTAGGGTATCAAAAGGTCGAGGAAATAAATCCTATAAAGGTTATATCGCTTTGTTCATCTGTATGTCCACTCGAGCAGTGCACATAGAAGCCGTCAGTGAGCTGAGTTCCAGAAACTTCTTGACTGCTTTCAAAAGATTTGTGGCAAGACGTGGTCGGTGCGCTGAGTTATACAGCGACAATGGCACAAATTTCGTGGGAGCAGCACGCGAGTTACTTCACTTATTTAACGAAGAGAAATCCAGTTTCAATTCAGAAATAGCAGAGTATCTTGCGAATAATGGAACAAAATGGCACTTTATTCCTCCTCATGCACCGAATTTCGGGGGCCTATGGGAGGCAGGAATAAAGTCGACAAAGTACCATCTTAAAAGGGTAATTGGAAATTCAACTCTGACTTACGAAGAGATGGCCACCGTATTGGCTCAAATTGAGGCTTGCCTTAATTCTAGGCCATTATCTTATGTAGAGGACCTAGGTAAGTGTACTATTTTAACACCTGGTCATTTCCTGATCGGAGAGCCACCTGTTTTAGTCCCAGATTCCAATTATGAAAGGTCAAACGTAAATACTTTAAAACGATGGCAATTTCATCAGAGGATGACTCAAGATTTTTGGCGTCGTTGGTCTCACGACTACTTACAACAATTTTTACAACGACACAAATGGTCCCATCAAAACCCAGAACCATCTGTTGGGGATGTAGTTTTAATAAAGGAGGACAACATGCCTCCCGGAAAGTGGTTGATGGGTAGGATTGAGCAGGGACATCCTGGCCCTGACGGAATTACCCGGGTAGTTACTATACGCACACAGGCTTCGGTTATTAAAAGACCGACATCTAAGTTATGTGTGTTACCTATTTGCCAGTCACCAAGTTAGGTACTTATAATGTGATAATTTAAAGGTTAAGTTTAAGTTTTTTTTGTGTTAGATGTTAAATACTTGTAGCTTTATTTATACCGTACTTTATTGTAATAAATACCAATACCACCAAAGATGTCAATGCTTGTAAGTCTTGTCACGGGACATTTGGCATGGTGGGCGGTAATAAAGGACATTTTGTTTCAATATGTCCTTGGTGGGCGGTATGTTCGGGTTTTAAACGGAATCATAGCGCGATTAATCGAATTTATTTAAAATAGTTTACATTCTTTCCCTAGATGGCGTTGAGATCGAATTAGATCGCGCTATGGTTTCGTTACACAGATATCAACTAATACTTTGATTTAATATTTTTTATGTGTGAGCATTTGTAAGCATTAAAATTGTGTTTATAGTAAATATAAGCTATATACAGTTAAATTGTGTTATTATTACACCACCGCTAAATTACGGACCCTCGGTAATATAAACAGTTAACAAGTGACAAGTATACATAGTATAAAACAAAGTCGCTCCCGCTGTCTGTACACTTAAATCTTTTAAACTACGCAGCGGATTTTAATGCAGTTTTCAGCAATAGATAGAGTGATTCAAGAGGAAGGTTTATATGCCCCACATCAGTATCTACATTGCACCCGTGCGACGCCGGGGCGGGTCGGTAGTTTATCATAAATGGATTACTTAGTTATGATTAAAAACTTGTGAAGTGCGTGTCAAATCACTCTTAATAATTGCCTCGTTGGTCTAGTGGTGGCAAGCGTAACTGCTGATCGTTAGGTCGTGGGTTCGATCGCCAGGTCGGGCAAAGTGTTAATGGGTTTTTCCGTTTGGAATTCCTTAGTAGCAGCCCGGAGTATGGATTTGTGCCTGGTTGATGGTAATAGGCTCGCCCTCTATTACATGGCATTTAAACATAACGGCGAAATTAGGGTGTTGCTATACACTTATGCCCAATCCTTCGGAAAATACAGGCGTGATGTTATACAGGCGTGATGTTATACAGGCGTGATGTTATGTTTTTAGTAGTCAGATTTATCTGGTGTGTGGAATTTTTATTTATTTTACATTATATCTATTTAAAATCAATATTACTTTTCAACTCTCTAAGAAAGTTAACAGTCAGGCTCTTTTATTGGTGTACCATGGACTGGTTGTCTCTGTGTTGCGGTATGGCATTATTTTCTGGGGCACTCCACTGATAGGGAGCTGGTATTTAGACTGCAGAAGCGATGCATCAGGTCAATGTGTGGTCTTAAGGCAACTGATAGCTGTGTTCCCTATTTTAAATTGTTGAATTTTTAACTTTGCCTTGTTTATATACATAATGGTAATAGCATTGTTTATGAAATGTAACCCACATCTATTTAAATGTAACCCACATCTATTTAAATGTAACCCACATCTATTTAAAAAACTATCGGAGATAAAGACAAATCCAATACGGACCCAATACATCAATCAATTATGTCAAATATAATGTAAAACAGCACTAATGAAAAAAATGTTTTTTGGTATTGCTCCACTCATATACAATGGAGTACCTAATATTATAAAAAATATGACCACAATGACATTTAAAAGGGCTCTAAACGAATTATTAATCATAAAAACTTATTACACAATTGACGATTTTCTTAATGATGATTCACTAATTGACATACTGTTACTTTGATTGACATAATTATTGTGATCCTCTCTCCTCTGTGACGCCTTATTGTGATCCTCTCTCCTCTGTGACGCCTTAGTTTGTTTTATATTATTTTAATGCTGACATTTTTATATATATTATTGTAATTCCAATGATCTACCACTTATTTTAGATTTTTTATATAGAATTGTAAACCTTTGCATGCCCATGTGACGGTAAAATATGGAGAACTTTATTATAAAAACACCTAAGTACTATAACCATGTTTGCAAAGAAAAAAATGATTTGATTATTTACTTAATAAATCAATACAAAGTTATGTTAGGTATCAATTCGTTCCTACATGTAACACTGCTAAATTGTTCTCTTTTTTCCAGTTTACCTAGGGCTTTGATATTTTTGACCATAGTTTATTTTTCTATGTAAAATCAGCTTTCGTTTGACGTATATCTTAACTCTGTTGGTAAATATTAATACTTAGGATGCTATTACGCATTGTCCCTTTCCCAAGGAATTGATCCCAACCTAACATCATTATTTGATAAATTTTAATTTAAGGTAAACATGATATATTATTAAAATTAACTTGTCAACAGAGCTAAGCCTGTGTATATGTTACGGTTAATGTTTGGTGGATGAATAAAGTTAACTTTATCCTGCTAAAGTTATTACTATCCAAGGACTTTGGATAAAGTCAAAATTTTACAAATAAAATACCATATTTCGATCTTTATCAAAGTGTTATTGGATAATCATAGCTTCATTCAGATATGGTCAGGCAAAGCTAGTTTATCTAAAATGAATAGGTTATCGTTATGTATGTAATTAAGAAAAACATGGATTTATATTATTAGGAAATGCCTCCGCTATACATTAACCTTTTAAACACCAGAGCATAAATGCATTGGCAAACCCCCACGCCACGGTAACTGTAATCCCATCGTTTTCGTCACAAATTTGTGTCATTGGCGCACAGGGTAAGCTTTCGTTTGTCACATATATGTGGCAATGGCATCCAAAAGGTTAATAAAAATAGTTCAAAACATATCTTAATGGCCCCTAGTGTGCTATTATTAATTATGGAGCTAGCAGCTTGTGAAGGAGGTCCTAAGTGAAACAGGTGCTCGAGAGCAAAGTGTAGTTAGCGAGTGAAGAGAGAGTGAGACTCAAGCAAAGGGCCAAAAAAGTGAGATTTCAGGAAACACATTCAGAAAAAAATATGCTAGGTAATGTCTGAACTGTGTAATGTGATTTCGAAGTTTATCTATAGACTTTAGATAATATTAACTTAATCCATTCATCAAACATGAACTGTAACATCCAGGGTGCCTATGAAATAGACATCAAGCTGTAAAAAGGATTTTAAGGGGCCTGTGACTTACAAAACAGCGGACAGGGCTTTAGACATACACCCTACAGTTTAAATTATTTTTATTACTCACTAAAATTACATTTAATGAGGAATGTCATCCAATCCTTAGCTCATAAAAATGCAGGTTTATTTAAGATAGTAAAAAGAAAAAGGATAATTTTGAGTACAGGCATGCTCAAAGGCGGTGGGTTTTTTTTTACCGTCAGGAATCTGTCTAATGTTCCATGGGCTTTTTTGTAGGTCATGGTTCCCTTTATCATCCCTATTGAGGCTTGACATCGATTTCATAGACACCCTGTATATACAAACACTTCCGTGCAGTGTACAAAGTGTGACTTACTGAGACTCATCCGACCTCCAAATAAGGAGCCCTTGTCAAAGGCATCCTTCCACTTGAAGGGGATCTGCACCTCCTGCGGTGGAATCTTAGACTCCAGAGACACCAGCTGGTCATGATAGCTGCAAGTAGCGACAAACACATGATTAGCGACCGCGGAACGCCGGCGCGCCCCTCAGAACACCACACATACGTTCTACGTCGCGTACTTAATAGTTCACGGCGCTTGTTAAGTATTCCTTTGTTAGTGTGCGTGATACGATGACATCATTTTTTTTCACTTCTGCTATAACAACAGAAATCTCAAGAAACGAGTGATATTGTGGGTTTTAATTCCTTCTATTTAACAATGATTCAACTGTCGCGGGTGACTCATACGACATGAATATAAGTACTGTATTTACCTGTAGATAACCTCAAGCGAAGATTTCTCGAATACTTTCCAAATAGCATTGGCTCTCAGCCGGCTGAGCTCGTTGAGGGCATCGGTGTAATCCTCATGATGGTCGCTAGTATTGTATGTCGAATGTATCAAGTTTCTTAACGGTTTCACAATATCTATGTCTGATGCCTTTTTAAACGGCACAAACAACAACTCCGTAGCCATTTCTGCAACGCAACTGGATCTGAAAGAAATCATTGCTTTGGTTTTGACTTTTGACAGTTGGCTGATCGGCTGTCAATGTCAACTGTCAAGTAAAGTAATGTCACTTGTGACAGTCGGCTGATCGGCTGTCATGAGCTGTCAAGCAAAGTACTGTTTCACAGATTGATGATAGTACTATTTGACCGTATATGTAAGGGAAACGCTCCCGAAGTCGAAATGCTTAATAGCAGTAGAACAGTAGAACGCCGATTATCCGAACGCCGATTAACCGAATCGCCAATTATCCGAATCGGTCCTAAGCGTAATATAAAAAATTTGCCGAGCTTTGCCGAGAAAAACCCTAGCATCTAAAAGAGAACAGAGTGCTCCTGGCGGTCCTGGCCACAAAGTCAGTAAAGATCAGAGAGGCAACTTACTCCGATCGATATGTTCAAGTGAGCGTTATTATAGAACGGTGTTTGTCAAACTTAATAAAGTTTATTCTATGTGTGACAGTTCGTTTTTCTTTATTACCAGTCTATGTCCGATTATCCGAATTTTCGATTATCCGAATCGACCCCGGTCCCAATTAATTCGGATAATCGGCGTTCTACTGTATTATACTATCTAAACACAATCGAATACCAATAACCATTAGCCGTATACTTGTTGTTTTAGTGATTTGGTAGTTTCCAAACCCGCAATGTAAAGCGTACAAAACTCGGGGTCAACGCCGCGTCAATGTAGGTATGTAGCTTAAGTAACTTGGTAGTTATTTGGCAGCACTAGCGTGCTGCCAATTGCGGGGAAAATCCCCGATATGCGGGGAAATGGGGGTCTGTGCGGGGAACGGGCGGGGAATTAACAAAATCGGGGAATATCGGGGAATTTCGGGGACTTGGCAGCAGTTCCAATATTTCAGGTTTCGTGTTGGTAAACGCAGCCAATACACAAGAGAGCGCTAAAAAAATAAGGTCGTCCGACTAACGCAAGAAAGAGAAAGAGCTGGACAAAAGGGCAAATAAAGGAAAATATTGATGGAAGCTCCTAAAGAAAAAACTCGTCAAAGTATCGCTGGAGGAAAAAGAAGTGGTACATTTGTCACTATCGCTACCGGTCGTCCGACTATCAGTCAGGGATGAAAAAAGAAAAGAAGCGGGGAATTTCGGGGAATCGACAACACTGTCGCGAGGAATTGAGAATTTTTTATTGGTAGCACTGGTAACTACAGTCCGCGCCCGAGCTACGAGGAATCCGGGGCTGAGGAATCGGCCGGCAGGCGCCGTGCCCGATCGTCACTTCTTAAGACGACGAATTGAAAATATTGGCGGCAGAGATTTTAATATTTCTCAGCAATTACAAAACATTCTGAACTTATATTTATACACTTCATTTATCATGTCTTTAAGATCAATTTTATAATTGCTTTACATGATTGGATAACTTTTACAGCACAGAAAAAAATATCAAAAACTGCTCTTCAAAGACATAAATTTTCATTTTACAGGGAAAATAGACAGATTTCAACCTCAATATTTTGTATATAGTTTAGTCTAAGCATACACTTCAAAATAATAATTCGATTTTATAAAATTAGCTATAGTCTTTGTTTTAAACGAAAAATACTGTTTTGGCGGTTACGACCTTACGGCATAAGCTAGTTCGCGTGCGTTTTTGTATGCAATCAATTCCCCCTCAGTCCGCTGCTGACTAGTGTCAGCGACGGGTCTGTGTCATTGGATTTCCCGCGCGCTATCGACAGTAATTGTATCTTGATCCGAGTGATATTTAGTTATTAAAAATGGGGAAAAAAACTATTAAAATTATGGCTACGTATGTGTGTATAGCTACAAAATAAAAATAAAAACATACAATGTAAATAATATTTTAGAAAATAGTCGTCAGAACAGAGACAATCCATGGAGTCGTCTTTGGACTTAGGTAAAAATAAAGCAATGTCAGTCGATTCTTTGGAAGGGTATTTATGTGTACATGGTATGAATCTAGTACTAGTCTAAATAACGCACCCTAATAACGCATCTGTTATATACATAGGCACTGGCCGCTATAGCTTTGTCGAAATTTCCCAGTGGCGCAGCGGTATGTCGGCTACTTTGAGTGAGCGAGATAGTAGACAAAGTAGTAGCGCTAGTTCAGTGACTAGTGCCTACTGTATGCGGTATCCTCGGCTCGTGAACTTTAGCAAAATAGCTGATCGGGAGCACTTTTTAAGTTTGATTTTCATTGCTGTTTTAGGTGATATTTATGTGTTTTTTTATCGCATTGGGATAGGCAACAATAATGATCTTATCTATACTAATATTATAAAGAGGAAATATTTGTATTTTTGTATGTAACAAATAAACTTAAAAACTTCTGGATCGATTTCAAAAATTATTTTGCAGTTAGAAAGCTACATTATTACTGAGTAGCGTAGGCTGTATTTATTACTGGAATAAAACTTCTTAGTCGGGCGGAACCGTGAGGACACAGCTAGTACACTATAAAGTAAAAATATCTGCAAAAAAAATTAATAGTAAAACAATTTTTTTTATAAACAAGCTTTTATTTAAATTCTCTATTAACAAGAAAACCTTTAAATTAAATCAAACCCATCAATTTGTTACATTATACAATCAATTTATTATGATACAAAAGTTTGAAAAGTTTGAAATACATACATTTTTTCTTAGAATTACTTGTGTCAAGGTCAAGTTATTGTATTCTTGTTTATTTAGTACTATCTCACGACAAGCTTTAATATCATATAAATAAATTTATTGTATAATGTAATAAATTGATGGGTTTGATTTAATTTAAAGATTATTTTCTTGTTTTTAGAGAATTTAAATAAAAGCTTGTTTATAAAAAAAAATTTTACTATTAATTTTATTTTTTAGTATTTCATGGTGAACCTTAGCACGGACTTTCACAATTGAATGCGCATACAAAATTTCATGTCTGTGCTGCTATCCATTGAGGAGTTCCCTTGTCAGGACCCAACCCTGAGTGCAGCAACCATGTCACGGTAAAACTTAAAACCGACTATCATAATAAAATGCGTACACAAAATTTCGTGTCTGTGCTGTTAACCGTTTAATACTGGATCGATGGTACACGCATACATTATGATGTCCCTTTCACCCAGTAGATAATTTTACACATTGTGAACACTAAGCAGTGTATCCGCCAAGTTATGTCCACAGAGTCTAAGCTTAATTTAACTAGATACTATAGAAGTATTGACAAAAAGAAAGCTTCGTTTAACAATATATTATGAAAATATTGAAATATTTCCATAACATACCTACTTACAATTTCTATCTCCCTATTGGGAGATGTTCGATTTTTGGGTCATTCACGCTATGTCAAATCGATAAACTCCAATAACATAACTCAGAAAATATTAGGCCTGCACAATAATTGCAATTTTGAATGTCTAATAAAGCCTCCTTGAACACCTATACTAGTATACGTATGTATATCAGCATCAGCCCATTAGTGTCCCACAGCACTGTAGAGCAAGTGCTTTCTCTCAAGAGGGGTTAGGTACATGAAGCCGTTGCCGACAGCATCAGCCTTCGGACCATGAATATTATAGGCAGTCTCCAATAACTTACTTACATAACCTCGTTTCTGCCTACCCCCATGGGAAAAAGCCGTGACATTATGAATGTACTTATGTATATATTGTGACATTTTCCCCATATTAAATATCCTAAAATCTGAATACACTTCTTAAAAAATATTTAAAATAATATTTCTATAAAAAAAACGAAAGGAGACTCTATGACGTCTATGTTCCCGAACGTGGCTGACAAGTGCGCGAGTTAGGGCGGTCGCCCACGGCGACATTTAGCAACACAAAAACGCGATACTTATACAATCGCTCACGTAATTATGATTCTGCATCGCGACTAACGCAATACAGCAGCGATACAGACGCGATACAGCATTGCCACAGTCGCGATTCGACACGCTGTAGTGACGGCCTGTGAATGCCTGTGGACGCTACAGTTGTTAGATGGACTCATATCAGTCCACACAACATTGGTCGCATTGTCTTTGTTGCTGCTTTTACGGAAGCAATCAGAGCGTAACCGTGGACAACATAATACAGAAGTGACGCTTAATCGACACCGTTGCGCGTTTGCATTGATAATGTCGCGCGTATGCATCGATGCAGACGTGATGCTTAATCGATACAATCGCGTGTTGCAAATGCAACCAACGGCCAAAAATAGCGATGCAGAGGCGCGCTCACAAAACGCGCGTCTGTATTGCTGCAAAAAGTCGCCGTGAGCGACCGCCCTTACTCTGCGCGGGCTGCTTTGCGCCGGTCCATCGCACTACGTAAAGATTATCGGTGTGTGCAAGGATTGCGGGGCACGGGGGCCGATTTGAAATTATTTGTTTATCACTGCGTCGCCTTAAATCTAATCAATTAACGTTTACTGTTAACCAAGTACTTAACCTTGCTTACCTAATATCGATGATAATAAAGATAAGATTCCTAAAGATTTCTCAGAGCTCGCGCGTGGTAGGTATAAAACCACTTACCTAACTAAATCCTTTGCGATCTAATGAGTTGGGGCTCAAACTGAGCCCCATTCAAGTCCAGGCAAATTCGGGCTCGTCGATATTCACGAGCACTATAAATGTATGCGTCGGGCATTGTTAACCTCAACACAACACAAACACAATAAGGTAACAAACAACAACAAATGTATAACACAAACTTAACAAACAGCAACAAAAGTAACACTAACTTAACAAGAAACTAAAAGAAATTGCAACAAAATAACAAATCTATACATATAATAAAATCGTAGGAAAGTCAAAAGTTCAAAACTGTACATTGAATATTTTTTTTAAAGAATACTTGGGGCGTGATCTACAATCGATATCGAAGCCAAAAATATAGTTTTTAGAATTTTTGTCTGTTTGTCTGTATGCATGTCCGGGTTAAACTCAAAAAGTACTGCATGGATTCACTTCAAATTTTGCATGAATATTACTAAGAGGTCGGGTCAACATATAGGCTACATATTATCACGCTATCACCTACGGGGGAGGAGCTGTGAATCTTTAGTTTTCTTACGCATTCTGTGACAGCGTGTAATCTAACGACGCATATTTAAATGTTGTTTTTGAGTAAGCCATGCTATTATCTAGCTTTACACTATAAAAACTACGCCATTTAAGTAACTTGGGCAGAGAAACATAGTTGAATGAATGTTAGTAGTATAAAAACAATTTTGAAGCAGCGCCATCTATGAGATTTCATAAAAATCAAATCAAGTTACATGTTAACACTTTTTGGAAATTAATAATTTTTTGAGAAGTTTATCTTTCAGTAAATGCAATAGGAAAGTAGGAAGTGGAATAGGATTTTATAGCACCGATTGGCCGCCACTTCTGGTACCTACGGGCGGGTGGCGCGCGGGCGCGGGGCGGCGACTCAGAGCGTGCGTAGGTACCTAGCTACGCGGCACTGAGCGATGCGCGCGGACGACCCGGCCGTTGACCCTAGCGTCAGCTGATATTTTAATTGAATTACTTTTTTTCTGAGTTAAATCTTTTTATCATCTTTGAACTTGGTTTAAAATGAACAATTTCTTCTATTCCAAATCCAGTTTTTTCCCTCCAAATATTCCCCCAAAACTATTGTCCCCCCATATTTAACTATAAAAAAACCCCAAATTTGGGGGGATTCCCCCAATCTGACATCAGTGAGGAGGTTACATGTTACATGGTAACAATAACCAAATAATATTGTATCTAGTACTACTATTATACAAGGTTAGTCGGAAAGGGGGTACTAAACTAAGCCGCAGGCCACTTAATGTATCACTGATAATTGTTTTAAAGAATGTGTTAAAATTTTAAAATTTGATTAATTTTTTTTCCATGAAAAATTATTTTTATTTTAGTTTTTTCAAAAATTCTTCATCCCTGCTTTAGTTACGAATTCAGAAAATGGAGTTTCTAATCCGTGACCCCAAATACGGAAAATGTAAACACGTCTGATCATAACTGAGGATAGATAGAATTTAGCGTATTTTTTATGAAATCTTTGAACACCCAAGTAGCAAAATTCTCCTATAGTCATCAACTTATAGGACTAAACTTCTTATAGGAATCTAATAGCCGTTTTGCCAAGGTCACTTATCCTACAACAGCATCTTCTAAGCCGATTTGCACTACAAGTATTTTCGATCCTATTACTTAGTTTTATTAACGTTAGTATGGGTATGTAAGAGTCGTAGCATATGGCGTTCTATAGTTTCTGCCGACCCCCATGGGAAAAAGGCGTGAGTTTATGTATGTATGTATGTATTAACGTTAACAGGATTACTTTCTACGATTCTTACTAGAACCTGCAGTATTATAAGCGCATGTTATAAAATGAATTAGCAAAGTGTCGCTTTTGATCCTATAAACGCGTTTAATAAGATTGTTTACTCTTATTAACGTCCTGTTCATTCTTCTATAAGACATGCACTTCTATAAACGTCTCAGATATAGCTGCTACAGGTCAAGGATATGATAGGATTAATTTGTCTTAGTCGTGACTTCTAATGGATTGTTAGCAGCAAACTAGCATGGCCTCTGATTTTTATCGGTAAGATTATATTTATATGTGTTCTATATTTGCTATTACTAGAGTAATCAGCCATTTTGTGATTTATTAGAGAAAGCAAAATAAAATAAAATGGATCTATATCGAAATCAAATTTAAAGAGAAATGTCAAATATGTTTTAAACTCATTAAAAAATAACCCTACATGTAGAGTTATTTGTGTTGTATTTCTCTAAAACAATCCTAAACCTTAAATATGGTGGCGAAGTAGGTATATCCTCTACTAGTGTTAACTTTAACTAAATAGTATTGTAAAGGTACGTGATCCGATCCCATGGCGGCGAAGTATATTTTGTTAATTATTATCGAATAAACAATAACAATTATGTTTAATTTTGAAGGGGCATGACAATATGTTTATTATCATCAAACACTTAATCAATAAAATTAATTTCGCAAGTTGAGTAGGCATTCTTTACACAACACTGAAAAGACAAAAGCTACCTATGTTATGCTAATAGATATTAATGTGGATTACTTACATTTTGAAAATATTATATTTTATTTTTAAGGCTATGACGTGACAAAAAGAATGAAAAACGAATGCTCTAGTAATGGCATTACGCTGATCACATTTGGATCAATTGTACCAGTAGCGACACGCCGTTAATCGTTACAGGACTAATTACACCAGTAGCGGCACACGTCATGTCGTTAGGGGATTAATCGTGCTTATTCAGTGCGTTTACCGGATCTTTATAGAACAATATGTCTTGTAAACGCACCTAATAAGATAATTATAAAATCGAATTGCATGTTACCGGACTGTAACAAAACGACTATAGGGCGTAATAGTCCTATAAAGTGAGCCCAAATCCAGCTCTATAAACGTTTATAGGATGTCTATAGGACTAAAAAATGCATGCTCCTAGAATACTTACAGGACCACATTTTGCTACTTGGGCAGCTATTTCTCTTGAACTGTTGACTTTTGGGGAAAGTTGTAGAACAAAAGTTATCACTTATTATGGGTACTTTAACACCCTTTCGGCTTAGTACCCTCTTTCCAACTAACCTTGTATACTACTATGCTGTATTACCTCAACAATCGGGACAATTTCGTTACGACTTGCGAGTGCAGTGTACGGAAAGAATGAAGAATCCTTTTTAACCGACTTCAAAAAAAGGAGGAGGTTTCTCAATGCGACCGTATACTACATCTTTTTTTTTGTGTGTTCGCGGATAACCAACTTCGACGTTTATGAACCGATTTTGATGACTCTTTTTTTGTTGGATAGGAGATATCCCAAGGGTAGTACCATGATAAGGAAACCAGGATCTGATGATGGCATCCCAGAGAAATCGACGGGATCCTCGAAAATCGTACTGGCGACTAGTGCGTTTGTTATTTTTTTTCATTAAGTATTTTAAAGCACTACTATTTAATGAAGATCTGGAGTCGATCTGATGATGGAGCCGAAAGACAGTCGAGGGAACTCCTCAACGATTTACAGCAATTACCTGGTGTTTGGGCTTGATTAATTTGTATTGATGAGAAGTTTACACCTAGATGGGTTGTGACTGTCATTAGGGGTCTGATGGTGAAGACGAAGGACAGTCAAGGGAACTCCTCAACATTTTACAGTTAGATATGAGTGCCGCGCCGGCGCGCCGCCGCCGCTGCCGCGATTTCAACCACGCCGCCGCCGCCGACCCTAGGTGACGGTGCGCCGAGCCCGAGCGGCGGCATTTAGATTAAGCTTTTTTTTATCGTGCTAATAAAAAAAATATAAAAACAAATGATTTAATATATCTAGAAGAATCACGAGAACCAAACGACATTGACAGCAATAGACCTAACGACAACTTAAAATTAAGCGTTTGGGAATTGGGCTAAAAGCAAAACAAACTTCCTTAAAAATGTACTTAAAGTGACATCATGTTTTCGCCAAATATCCGAAAAAATCTTGCGCTCGCTATGCACGCGCTGTTGCTACATGCTCGCTTAGCTCGCACTGGTGTTCCAAGCTGGACTGCTCCGCTCCACTATTGTCTGTCGTATTTTCTAACAAACTTTTCCTTTACATTTATTTATTTAAGAGATTGGGCCTAAAACTGCCTTAAATAAACACATAAACGTAATGGTTTAAAAAAAGAAACGCGTGTGTATTCCACGCTAGTTTATACTTTCCAGGAATGTCAACAAACTATCCGGTTAAATTAATAAAATAAAGAGAAAACCTCTCTTAAAACTGCACTTAAAATAACGTTCGTGAATCGTGATTGCGTATATTTTTCTTTTTAAAAAATACTATAGAAATATCGCTCTATCATTCAATTTCAATTTCCAATACCGAGTAACCCCACAAAATTCTTAGACCTAATTGTTGAACACTACATAACGGTACGGAGCCCTTAGGGCGCGAGCCCTACTCGCAGTTCATCCTGTTTTTTTTACATTTCATCTCGCGTTCACACGGCAGCGGCACAAGCAGAATGCTATACACCGAGGAACGTCCGTTAGTGCGCTTTAACTAGATACCGCTCTAATTCTAAGGCTCTACCTAAAAACAATAGCTCCTTGAATGTTGCAACTCAATATCGACATTTGCAACGATCTTATTTCTTATAGAGTGCGCACAAGATAAATCTGCGCGCGACGGAAGTCGTGCTAAACGATGACATGAGCGCAAAAATACAAAGTACTACTTATTAAGGAAAAGTAATATATTCGTGAGCTATAAAATTGGGCAGCCCTCTATTGCGGTTTATTATATTATTTTAATTGAGTTATGTACGTTACAATTTAATACCTGCCAGTTGAACTAATTGGTATTTTTACGTGATTTGCAAAAGAAAAGAACTAAGCTTATGAATGAATGCATTAGAAAAGAAAGAAAGAAAGAAAATTTATTTATTCAGCCAAGAACACTGACAGCATAAATAAAATAAACAAAGAAAGAACAATACAATAAGAATTAAACACAAATTTTATGCTGTCGAGCATGTCCATGCCGAAAAGGTCACCAACTCAGCATATGCTAGGCGTCAAAACACCCAGCGCTGATTTTCAGCTGGCACCCCCGCAGTGACACACGGATGGAGGTAGTTAATTTTAAATATATATTCTATTATACTTGAATGGATAAAAGTGTTTTATAATGTGTCAATAAACTACAAAAATATAATAAAAAATAAAAGATAAAAACTACTTTTAATATAATTTGTGACAGCTAATCAAAAATATGGCAATTGAAATAGCAGGCGGCGCGGTACGCACTTCCTGTTAAGATGAGGCGTTGACATAATTATATCCATTTTATGTCACTCTTTGCTCGACCACAACCCCGGTAACATGGGTCTCATAAAATGCAAGTTTGCACTTTTGGTTATTCAAAATTACTATTCCAATATCCAAAAATGTATAATCTTAAATAATAATGTGAAACAAAAATAAACTCAGCGTAAGGGTTAAACATATCGAACATGATCTACAATGCTGGGGAATAAATTAATGATTATTCATTACAACATGTCCAATTTAACCGGTGAGTTTTAGCAAATTCAATTTTAAAAATTAAGGCTGAGTTGCACCAACTTACTATAACCGTAACTATAACAAAATATCTGTCAAATCAGTACAAATTTGACATAAATATGTCAAGTTAACAGTTAGTTGGTGCAACTGAGCCTAAGTATAAAATTTTTGAACAGTAATTAATTAAATTAAATTGATTAAATAAAAGATTTGTCAACATTAATTGCATTGTATTCAATTTGAGAGGCAAGAATAAATAATTTTAGTTTAAGTCTAAACGTGCATACATTTTTTTCAGGTCCCTAATCGGTCCCCCCCGGTGGGTTCCTGCATTGTCGTTGCGGGGGGGCTTAGTAGCCGTGGCTTCGAGCCCCACGGTGAAGCGAAGAGGAACCCGAGGAGGGGCTGCTCGTCGGGGCTTGGGCCTGGAAGCCCTCGACGTAGCGGCCAAGTAGGTTGCGGTGTCGCCTGGGCGACATCGCAACTGAGGAGGGCCGCGATGTCTTATGGGAGGCATTGCGGCTGAAGGGTGGAGGCCGCGGCGGGAGAGGAGTGCCGGTATTACGGTGCGCCGTTCTCCCTACCTTCCGCGGCCTGACGGGGCCGCCACCGTCAGATGGCGGACGCGGTGGGGCCGCAGGGGGAGAGGAGTGTCGGTGTTTAGTTGGCCGCCCTCCCTATCCTCTGCGGCCGAAAAGTGGTAGGCGGCGGGGCCACTAACCTGACCCGTCGCAGGGGGACCAGGGGTGCCCAGACACGGGGTAGTCTGGCGCCCATGTACTTGTTTGGTCCCCGGGGTGGTCACGGCGTACCCTGTGTTCTGGTGCGCCGGTGATGTGGGGTGCCCCCCGCGCCTCTCAAGAGGTCGTGGGGTGGGGCCCTACAGTGGAGAGGTCCACCAGCAAATGGTGGACCAAGACCTGCCGGGGTTGCGGTGCATGCAATAGCGAATCCCGCGACCCCGGCCTTAGGTCAGATGGAGGGACACCGTGGTGGCTTTAGCCGGTAAGAGTCCGGCACACCCCCCGGTCTTCCCCAGACGGGGGATAGTCCATGAGGATTTCCCCACGATAAAAAAAAAAAAAAAAGTCCCTAATCGGTGGGGGAATGTTATTCCAACACTTGGACGCTGCATACCGGAAGCTTCCTCTAAAGGCTGCAGTTCTGTGATGCGGTATGGCTAGTTGCTGAGCACAACGTCTACCCTCGCGCTGCCGGTGACTATTTACCCACGTTAATTTAGAGTGCAGGTATGACGGACACTTATTTTTAATAACGCCAAAAAGAAGACAAGCTAGGTGCATTTTCCGACGTGATTTCACTTTCAATATGTTGTGTTTGTTAAGGAAAGGTGTAATGTGGCTCCTTGGTGGTATATGAAAGCAAAAACGTGCACAGGCATTTTGAACTCTTTGAATCA
The DNA here is from genome assembly GCA_910594945.2 of Amphipyra berbera. Taxonomy (NCBI): domain Eukaryota; kingdom Metazoa; phylum Arthropoda; class Insecta; order Lepidoptera; family Noctuidae; genus Amphipyra; species Amphipyra berbera. Next base: position 11,736,200 of record OU343128.1, on the reverse strand, counting down.
GTCTCTTGGTGCGTGCTAAGAGCCTGGGTCCTATTACAGTATCTGTATAGCTTAGTTTTGATAGAACCAAACTTTCAACAAGCTGAATGCGCAATTCCTCACTTAAATATGGACGCATTTTATACAAAACTTTGAGACGGTAGAAACAGTTTTTGACGCAGTTCAAAATGTGAGTCTCAAAATTAAGACTTTGGTCCATAATTAATCCTAGGTTTCGCGCTTCAGTTACACAATCAATCTGTTGTTCCATCACAGTCACGTCTCCATGGTTCAGTTTTATTCTATCCAATTGGCCCTTAGTTCCAAAAAGCATAAACTTCGTTTTGGTTGGATTAAGGAGGAGCGAGTTTTTTTCAGACCAATTTACGATCCTTTCTAGTTCTTCATTAATGGTTTTTCGAGCAACATGGTAATCTTCAGGTTTAAAAGAAAGATATATTTGTAGGTCGTCAGCATAGATATGATGTTTACATTTTTTTATAATTTTAATAATATCAGCACTATGCAAAATGAACAGAGTTGGGCCCAATATTGGGCCAATATTGAGTTGGGCCCTGTGGAACACCCTTTAGTACGGGGGTCATGTCGGATGAAACAGTTGAGCCATTTGCATCACGAATCTCAACAAGTTGGGCGCGGTTACTAAGATAACTGTCGAACCATTTTATTGTGGATGCATCAAATCCATAGTACGCCATCTTTGAGAGTAAAAGGGATAAATTTATAGCATCAAATACCCTTGAGAAGTCCAACAATACCAATGGAGTACATAGACCTTCATCTTGGGCTGACAATATGTTGTCCGTTACATCCAACAGAGCTGTTGCAGTACTTCGGCCCCTCCTAAAACCTGACTGCGCTTCTGGAAGAATGTCACTTTTCTCGAGGTATTTAGACAGTTGAGCATTCACTACTTTTTCCAGTACTTTAGATAAAAAGGGTAAAATGCTGATAGGTCGTAAATCTTTTATGTCTGTTGGATTGTTTTTTTTTGGAATCGGACGTACTATGGCTATTTTCCAGAGATCGGGAAAAGTTGATGTTAAAATTGAATGATTAATAATGGCAGTAAGCGTTTCCAAAGTTTGAGGGAGAGTAAGAAGAAACATATTTAGAGTAATGTGATCAATACCTTCAGCATTCGACTTTATTTTAGACAAAATATTAACAGCACTAGTTTGGTCAACAGTTTTGATAGAAAATACATTTTTGCCAGATTTATTGAACTCATAGTAGGTTAAATAGGATAATGGTAAGATTGTGTTGCCTGGAACATTTAGAAAATGTGCATTAATCGTATTTGGGTCATTAAAATGCGCGAGTAGTTCAGACTCATTATGATTTTTATCGTCTGATGAGGTCTACTATATAATCATTATTATTATATTTTCTTTAATTCCTTAAATCAGGTAGATCTAGTAACAAAGTTAATAAAACGGCAACACTGTGGTGGATCATGATGAGTTCCGATTTTGGCCGCGCGTACACTTATCTTGCGCACACTCTAGTTTTATTTATACACAGGTTCACAACGCAAACCAGCATTTTATTTTGGATTATGAGCAGTTTAATATAACACGCGGTCGTCAACGTCACTCATTTGCTGCAACACTCTTGGTTACAACGAGATTGACCCGAGTACGCCGACTTCGGCGTAGTATTCGTCGCCGCATGTTACTAGTGTCTAGTTGGAGCGCGGCGGAGATCAATCATTCGTTTTTTCCCTCGACTATGCTATGTCTTCGAACAAAGTTGTGTCTTACAAACGGAAAAATCCTCGCGCACTTTTTTGATGTCACTAATTAAAGAACTGTATCAGTATTGACTTTTAAGTATAATGCGGGTCACCCACATTCGCTCGAATACGCGAACCCACAAGCGTGGGACTGAGATTCGTAATGACTATGGGAACATTTTCCATACAAAACGGAAAACATTCGAACAATGTACGAATGTTTGCGCGCATGTGAGTGACCGGGGTTTGCTCGCGCATGCCCGAACATACCTAAGCGTCGGGTTTTATACTTAGAGGCAATACTGATACAGTTCTTTATTCAGTGACGTTAAAAAGGGCGCGAGGATATTTCCGTTTGCTGGAAACTGCTTGATTAAAATTTCTTTAGTCCCGAGCACCAGTCAATGAAAAATCCAACATTGTTAGTTCACTAATGAATTCATTCGGCACTTTTGTCTCATTTCATGTCTTGAAGTTTCATTCCAGGTATAAGAGGTAAAATGATCGACTGAAATAAAACTAAAAGTGAACCATCTGATTTCACCTATAAGGTCCAGTTAGCAGCGCGTAGAGGCAGAGATTGTTCGGAAAACAACTGTTGAATCAAGAACGGTGGTGTTGGGTCAGACCCGACCTTACTAACAAGAAGTTATAATCGGTCCTCTGCAGAGGCCGTCAACAAGTAGGTGTAATGTGAGTGTTTTAGTCACTGTTACTAGCTGCACACTGAACAGGGCGCGGCGCTCGTGAGCAGTGACATTACAACGTATAACGTGAGGCATTCAATTGTTTGTCACGGGAATGTAGTCTATGAATGAGTTTCTCAATTTAATTTTTTGTATAAACGTCGTGACTCGTGACTTAAGAAAAGGAAAAGAAAATTTACAAAAATATGCTAAATTGATCGTAATTTATTAGAAAAAATGGTTATCAAAACTATGACGGTATCGAAAACGTGAGTGTTATTCACTTTCATATAAAACCTATGTCTGAAAGAATTAAACAATATAACGTCAAAACAGTATCGTACCTTCCTGCTTCTTAGTCGGAATCTGAAATGATTACAAGATTGAGCATAGGTACTCATCTATTACTTTGGAAGCAGGTTTAGGTTTAGCGGTACCTACTGTTTCGGCATTTTCAACTGTGTAATTACAGAAACTAAGTAGTATGTACCTACCTACAGTTTCTGTAATTAATAATAGTTTGTTATTTCTGATTTTTCTGTGGTAAATGGTGTATAAAACGGGGAGTGTATGGTCCAATGGGAATAACGAGGGTTGAGCATGCGCGGTCCGTCTTCGCAGTCTTCCTCAGCGGCTCACGCGCGAGCGAGCGAGTCCGCCGGGAGTGGCCGCGCAGGCACGTCGCGCCGCAGCCGCCACGCCGCCGCTGACCGCTCGGAGCCCGACCGTCACGCAAGTAAGTCCGCCCGCGGCTGTCGAGTGCGCGTGTACGCCGCGCCGCCAGCCGCCGCTACTATCTGTTGCTCCTACAATCAATACAGTCCAAGTGTGCTTTTGTTTTGGTCACGAGTGCCCGCGTGGCACTTTGCGTACCTACCTATCCTTAATTTGATTTTGATAGTGATCACTTCCGTGTTTTGATACGCGAGCATTATCTAATTATGTGACGGCAAATTACAAGTAGGTACTGCTGTTTGTCTTGACTACCAGCTGCGAAATAACTGTCGGTATGAGTAAATAAAACAGCAACATGTAAGTAAATACGTACCTATAGAAAATTGTAGATTCTCGCGATGTGTTGAAAATTACGCTAAAAGTTTGTTAAAAGAATATTAAGTTTTAAGTTCTTAAAATGCCATTCAAAACAGCATTATCTACACACTGGTAAACCTTCTCAAGCCTTCGATTGTTCAGTACCCATCTATGCTATTTATTGGTATAGGTAGATGATTTGTTCGTAAGTCGTAGGTAGTTACGTCGTAGTTGTGGTTCGCCTCGGATGTAATCATCTAAAATGTGAATTATGAAGCGATGCACAAGTATCGCCGCACGGGTGCACGATGCACGCGTGTTTGGTCGATAAATTGCTAGGTACGTGCATTCTACTGAGAAGTGTCATTATTTTATTTACGTCACCATTTTAACCTTAACAATGAAAAAAAATACGACTATGATATTATTCGTTCGTTTCAAGCTATGGTTACACTCAATTTTCGAACTTTATTCTTAATATTGATACTGTCAAGACAACAAGACGGCACTTTACCTAGATTATTATTTGTAAGGATTGATACCTACCGCGCCGCGCTAACTGGAACAGTTTACTTCGTTTGCTCAGCGTGGTAGCTACGGCTGCTATCTCAAAAAAAGAAGTTTTTCCAATCAGTGGTCAAAGGCCTTTACGTTAAACGGCGATAGGATGCGAGAGGCGGATTAGCGAGGGAGAGGTTCACGGGAAACCCGTTGAAAGGTCCGACCTGCATTGTATGTATTGTTTGATAATAAAAACACGGAATGAAGTACCTATGACAGTGTTATCATGTTATCACAAAACTAGATTTTTTTATTGTTGGATATTACTGTTAGGGTCTTGTTGTTGGAATGTTTTTTAGCATTTATAATGGCGCGCGGGGGGGGGGGGGGGGGCGTGGTGCATTCATCAACGCAGGCCCCGTCACATGACTTACCTACTCGTAGCAATCAATTGCCGCTCCACCTGCCGCGCTGCCGCCACTCAACCTAATGTTAGGCTTTATTTTTCTTTTTTCTAATGGACTGCTTGTATGGTCCTTGCGAATCGCCTTTACTTAACCGGGTAGTTTATTGGAGAGACCTGATGGGTTTCCAGCCAAAGCTAGTTTAAGTCAGCGAAGGTCTATTTATAATAATAGTCAGGGAAATTTGTCGGCCAACCGCGGACATTACGATAATTTAACGGTTTATTGTAAGCACAATGTTCAGCTGTGGACGTTTACTACGAGCTTAAACAATATCAAAGGAAAGTAAAGTAAAGAGCACAGCACGACGCGGGGCGGTCATCGGTCCCACGTTGGGCACCAAAACGAGTAGAGATTTTTTGGTTAGGTCGTTGACATTCAAAAGAAGCGTCATGCGTTTTTGCTCATTGCCACTTATCATTTATTGCCATGTACTTCTCTCAAGATATACTTTCTTTCTTACATGATAATCTGACCCGCATGACTTGGGGTATCATCGAGTCATTGTGCGCTCTGTTGCAGATTGCTCACTCAGAAGGTTTATTTGTATAGCGTCTTACATTCAGCCATAAAGCTTAGAAAAAGCAATGGCAAGTTGAAATAATGTTGTCGTAATACGTCGTATGTATTCGTTTGGGCTCGACATCTCAATCATTTGGCGTTACTTATTACGTATAATTAGCCAACAAGTATTCTATGTTTGTCTAAAATTTACATCGAATATGCTATACCTACATGTAGGAGTATTATGCAGTTTAGTTTGTATGTATATATTTTATTGGTGAAAATAATAATTTACCGGGTGTCCCCACACTTATGCACACCACACATCAATGCATTTGCACTACCTAATATAAGTAACTCGGTGCTTGGATTGACATCTTCAGTGTCAACCAGAGACCTGTGGCGACGCATGCAGTTTAGAATTTTAATTCTATTCGGAAAATCGATTTTAATAAGAACGCTTACGTAAAAATTACAACTTGTGCTGTGAAATGGTGTGGAAAATCATGCGAGTTATAAAAAAGATGGCATAACATTCTACCGGTAAGTAAAATAATTTAAATTGGTCAAGTGTAGCAGAGCTCAAGTTATAATGGATAGTAATAGTAAACTTTAAAAGGGTACAGACGCGTGTTAAAATATGAGATAAACAACGCAAATTTAATTATTGGCCGTTCGTGTTTAATAGGCACAAGCAACATTGATAAAACTATTTCTAAAACGTGCATTAATCACAACTGTAATTAGTAAATTTTCACTATTTTGTATAATTATTATCATTCATTTTGTTCCCGTAAAAACATAAAATATCGTTACTATTCGATAAACATTAAACGTATATTTTATAACACTATTGTTTTTGTGAGAAAAAGACAGTTATAGACTAATATCTAATGAGAGAAAGAGACTCAGGTCTCAGGTGAGAGGTCTTTTCAAAAAGACATCAAACGTGTGTCCATGCACCTTTTTAAAGTTTACCTATCCATGAGCTCTGCTACACTTGACGAATTTAAATTACTTTACTTACCGGTGGAATGTTATGTCATGTTTTTTATAACTTGAAGTCCTGGATGATTTTCCACACCATTTCACATTGTAATTTTTACGTGAGTTTTCTTGTTACAATCGATTTTTCAAACAGCATTAAAATTCTGAGCTCTACCTAACTTCTTCTATAGAAGCTATCGATAGTCAAGACACTAAAAATAATATTGGTGTACAGTCGACAGCATGACTGATTTTGGTACTAGTGTTAGGAAAATCCTTAGTAGATAATGATATTTCATGCATACACACATCAAAAAAAAAAAACTTTGAAACATCGTTTTTTTTTGTTATGGTAGATTACATTATGATTTCTTCTTCTTTTTAGATTCTTTATTTAAAAATATAGATTTAGAAAATAAAACAATAAAACAGTTCAATTGTTTTTCCATATAAAAAGGCTTTCAGTCCTAGCTTATACGCTCATTCAGAAATCAGATTTAGTCAATTTTAACGGATTTAAAATAGATTTCGCGGAAAGTTGTGATTGAAAAATGCCAAGAGGATTATCAGTTTTACGAGCAAGAATAGTAACTTTGACCTAATTTTAAACCGAAAATTCTCGCGTCAAATTATCAGCTTTTTTAAAAAAGTCAGTGGGCTTTTTGTTCATTGAAATCTCTACTTTCTGATGGTGTAATAAAATTTTACATTACCATGGTAAATGTTCTCAGAAAATGCAAAGAAATAAGTAATATAATAATAAGGAATAAGGTGAAAAAATAAATATTATAATCAAAAAAGTAAGAGTGTATTTGGGACATAAAAAGGTAAGTTTTCACCAAATTTCGTGAAAGAAATTTTTTTTTGTAAAAGATAAAAATAAAAAACCAAAAACTTGGTTATTTGAATTTTTCACATAAATTTTGAGGTTATGTGAAAAAAGTGTAAACACAAAAGTTGTAGATCTTTTTATTACCTACAACTTAGCCCTTTAACTTTTTTCCATAGGACTTGTAGTTTTGCCAGAAATCGAGATAAACCGCTTGTTACCCTTAAAAACGCACCCCCATCCACTTCCCGACCTCAGATCGCCCGTAATTTATTTTTCCTTAAATTTTTGTTATATTCTCTTCCTTTTCCAATGGGATTCAACCTACTATTATTTTTTTTGGTTTCAAAACTTATCGACCCTAGTCTATTTAGTTATTGTAATATTGATGTGCCTACATTAATTAATTGTTATTGTGTTTACTGTGTGTATGAATACAGTTCGCTCCGGCGCTTGTTTATATATGTTTACCTAATTTAAAGTGAATCTTGTATTTTCTCAGATAAATGAATTTGTTTTCTTATGGGAAAATAAATGTCTTAAACCAGAACCAGAACTTCCATCACTTGTTATATGACGCGACATTTTTATTTACTCTACATTATACCTACTTAAAACCAATATTACCTACCTACTTACATTATTTACTACTTACATTATTTACTTAATAAATCAATAAAATGTTATATTAGGGAGCAATTCGTTCCTACATTTAACACTGAATTATTGTTCCCTTTGTTCCTGTTTTCCGAGGTTTACCCGGAGCTTTGACATTTTAAGCCATCATATATTTTTTCTACGCAATAAGAGCTTTCGGTTGAGGTATATCTTAACTACCTCTGTTAGAAAATAATAATAATTTAGGACGCTGTTATGCATTGTCCATAAGATGGCGGATATCACCATCTTGAATTTCACAATCGATCTTATTTTCGGCATTAGATCACCCGAAAACCTTGGATGAAGTAGGTATATCTTGAAAATTAAAATGGCCGCCATCTTTGCTTTGTGAACCGACCACATAGGTAATAATATTAACCTTAATATTAATTAAACGTGATTATAGTAAGTACTTCCTCTCCTGGAACTATATCACTTTCACCCGAAATCGGAAAACAAACGCCCTGGAACTTCTGTCCCAAGCTGCAGCTCGGGACATAAGCTTCGCCCACTTCCCTTCGCAGCCCCCTGCGAGATTGCTCTGCGACAGTGTTCTACGTTGATCAACTGTAAGGAGTAAATATGGGTAGACTGTGCCAATACCAAGCATCACGCTTGTACCTATGTATTGCCGTTATTAAGATAGACCAGGAACAAAAAACGTTCAAAAATGCATTTTTTTCGAGATTTCTTGTATGGGGTCTCTCTTTGGGTTTTGACCTTTTATTATTAATATTTTCGATGATGGAGGCCACAGGGACACATATCCTGTGAAAATTTCAACTGACTACCTAATACAATCGTATTAGGTAGTCAGTTGAAATTTTACATTATTTTGGGCACACCGCACCGCCCGACAGCTCGCGGTGTGGCCTACGCTTAATGCACTGTTGAAACGGCTAAGCTCTGATGAATGCTTTCTACAACCGCTACCCGCACATTATGCACTGAACGGTACATTTAAAAAAAAGTCGCACGGTACGGTCCGCCGTACCGTATGACTCTTGTTGATAATCTAATACAGTAACAGTAAGTACCTACAGTACGCGCGCGAACTGAATGCACAGAGGAATGCATGTGGGGATGCGCTAGTGCTGTTAGATGACAAGGACAGCACTACATTTGCGGGCGTGTGAGACGAGGCGTGCGGACGGTTGAAGGAGCTTCACCTCAGGCCCCGAATGCATTCAGTTCGCGCGCGTAATACATAATATACAAACATGTACATAATTATATAAATTAGTTCATGTACCTATCCGCTTTTGCTGCCTTTTTGCCTCTAGTCTGGGCTCGGCCCGTTTCGGGGTGAGACTAAATCACCTACCGCGACACCCTCGCTGTGTAGCAGCACGTGATCACAACGAAAGTACTGCCGACCTCCCGGAATTCCCAAAGCAACAGGCATAGGTTTGCGGGCCGTAGCCTCTACAAAAGGGCTAGGCGTCAAGTATGAGTAAGCATAGAAGCATAGTTGCAACCTTGGGCCGACCTTCGTTTCGAACCATAACGATCTCGTAGAAGGAGCCATTATACAAGGTTAGTCGGAAAGGGGGTACTAAGCCGCGGGCCACGTAAAGTATCACTGATGACTATTTAAAAGCAAGTGTTAAAATTTCAAAATTCGATAATTTTTATTTGCATGCAAAAAGATTTTTATATTAGTTTTTTCAAAAAAATATCATACCTGCTTTAGTTATGAATTCAGAAAATTAATTTTCTAATCCGTGACCCCAAATATGACCTCAATTGTAAAAACAGACAGATTTTAGCATATTTTTTACGAAATCTTTGAAAAGCTATTTCTCTTAAACTATCAAGTTTTGGGGAAAGTTGTAGAACAAAAGTTATCCCTTATTATGGGTACTTTAACACCCTTTCGGCTTAGTACCCCCTTTCCGACTAACCTTGTATAGGCCACTGCTTTTCATCGGGGGGCACGGCAGTGCCCCCGCCAAGTCGAGCGCGAAGCAAACACTGCCGTACCATCCTTTACTGGAACCATTTCGCCGCATTTTCAGGCCCCTATTTGAGAACCTCTGGATAAGACCAGAACGCAGAAATTTTCGTCATCCAGTAAGCTATAATCACATACTTAAAATCCAAAATTTCAAGTCTGTAGGTAATTTAGTTCCGAAGTTAAGCGAAAGCAAAGTTTCGCATTTATGACACTCACTCACTCACTCATGATCATCAAAATAGAACTAGTACTTCCCATAAACTCAGAGAGCTGAAATTTGGTACAGAGTTAGGGTTTAATGGCCACATAAAGGGAAAACTATAACTAGGATAATCGAAGATCTGGAGTACCTGGTGACCCTGATTAGAAAACACAAGAGCCCAACCAAACTATTAGAGATCGACATACCGCCTTTACAAAAAATATTCAACTTGGTAGGCCGCTTCATTTGATGTCAAAAATCGAAGGTCTGAAGTATCTGATGAAGAACCCTCAGCTGGTCTCAGCTGTATTAGAGATATGGTAATGCCCCCTTCTACTATTGGTACATAAAAAAATCGACTGTCATTGCAAAAATCCAGCGTAGTGGGACACATCTTCTAATCTAATTTAATCTAGCCTATAGCGTCCCACTGCTGGGCGAATGCCTCCCCTTCTGCTTTTAATACGCATATAAATAAAATTAAAGGAAAACTCTGGATGAGACTAGACTGGCTTTTATACTTATACTTACAAGTTTACAAGAAGAAATAGTCGAACGATTAACTTTATTCTACCCGAACATTACACAAATTAAATAAACAAATTACACTAAAATATTAATTTCGCTCAAAATTTCGTCAAAATGTAATGCATTGGACTAAGAGTGGCGGTGATACACGCACACGACGCTAGATAGCGCTGACTGTATTTTAAAACGCGCTTAAGTTTGTTTTTCCGATAACCTTATATGGCGAAGTGGCAACCGGCCGCGTTACAGTCGTTTACGACATTCTTCTACTGCGCTTGAAAACGTTGGCTAGGGATTAGGAGGGATTATTTGCATTTCGTTGATTTCGCTTATTATTTCGTGAGGTTTGCTAAGGTTAATTAGCAGGTTGTTATTATAACAATTCGAAGATTTGTTGAATAGGTGTAACTCCTAAAAATAAAAAAACTGTGTCAAATAAGAAAATCTAATAAAATAAATCAATATGCCCACGTTTCTACAAAAAGAAGTGAAATCCCACCAAAAACATTCTGTAAAAAACTAGCCAAGTCTCGATGGAGCTGCTTGTTTATCTCTAAAAAGTAATGAAATCTAGACAAAGTCGTGCTAAGTCTAAGGTTCCTTACTGCGATTTCTTTATTTAGTTAATGTTGTGTGACTTGGCCGTTGAAGGGTACACAAGGGTACAAAACCAGGTGCTTCATGACACCATTGCATTACTACTAGTTTATATAAGTAATAATATTCTGCCGTTGAACATTCTTTATACGTTAGTGGGTAAAAGTCAACGGGACGGATACAGACGGACTTCTATCAATGATTAGAAGTCCATATGTACTGGTTTTTTTATACTATTTGGTTTAGGCTCGCCTATACATAAGTATTAGGTCCTTACATATGAAATTGGCGTTTTATATGGAAATAACAAAATGGAAAAAAAAACTATGAAGTTATATATTTAATCAATCAAAGTATGCACCATTGCTATCTATGCACTTTCGCCATTTCATAGGTAGTTCATTGATTCCTTTGCTGAAGAAATTGTGGGAGCGAGAATCAATAAAATCTCTGAAGGCGGTTTGGACAGCCTCATCGGAATTGAATTTTTTTCCTTGCAGGAAGTTGTCCAAATTCCGGAAAAAGTGGTAATCTGTTGGAGCAAGGTCCGGGGAGTATGGTGGGTGTCGGAGACATTCCAATCGCAACTCCACTAATTTAGCGACCGTCTGTTGTGCAGCGTGTGGTCTAGCGTTGTCCTGAAGCAGCAGTGGACTAGAGCAATTGACTAGCCTCGGTTGTTTAACGGCTAGCTTTTCCATCATGATTTGCAATTGTTGACAATACACATCTGCCGTAATTGTTTGGCCAGATCTAAGGAAGCTGTAGTGAATGACACCAGCACTGGTCCACCAAACACTCACCAGTACCTTTTTCTGAGTCAACTTTCGCTTGGGGCAGGATTTGGCCGGTTCTCCTGGATTCAACCATTGTGATGAGCGTTTGCGATTATCGTACAGAATCCATTTTTCATCACAAGTAACGATACGATTCAAAATCCCTTCATTATTGTGCCGGTTGAGTAATGTAACGCAGCACTCGACGCGTTTTTGTTGGTGTGCTTCATTCAATTCATGCGGTACCCATTTTTCGAGCTTCTTTACTTTTCCAATTTGTTTCAAGTGAAATTAAAACTGTTTTATCACTCACACCGAAGCCTGCTGCTAACTGTGACGTGGTTTGCGATGGATCCGCCTCCACGGTCACTTTTAATTCTTCGTTATCAACTTGGGTCTGTGGCCGTCCACGGGGCTTGTTCTGTAGGTCAAAATTTCCAGTTCGAAAACGTTGGACCCAAAAGCGTACCGTGTTTTCTTTTGCAGTAGCGGCCCCATACACATCATTAATCCTTCGAGCTGTTTCTGCAGCGCTGGTGCCACGGTGGAACTGGTATTCGTAAATAACGCGATATTTTAAGTTTTCCATATTGTGAACAGAACGATGTTAAAGAAAAATTAAATGACGCGTATACTCCTAGAGTAGTAGTAGTAGTAGGGACGATACAGACCAGATACTAGTCGCAGTTCGCAGGCGGCTTCATCGCGTTTGGTTGGTTGATTCACGTGTTCACGTGGATGTAGCTACACTAATCTACCTAAAGAAACCCGTCTCCACCGCCATTCCTACAGTTAGTAGCACGTATGAGCGGCATGCTGGTAGGTTCGGCTGGCGTGATTTCGAATCTTGTAGGGTGGTAGGTATTATTGATTGATAATAATTGCCACTCGTCAAACAATGTCATAGCTACAGATTTGCTTTATTTCGTCCATCGTGTATTTCTACGCATTCATCTAGTCCATATTGATTGATCGCACGCGTCGATCGACTAAATGGAGTATGTCTGTAGGAACTGATAACTGTTGATGTTTGTTGCAGATCCCGCGCGGCGCCGCACTCCACAGACGTCATATTGGTGCGCACCAGCAAAACACACTTCAGGAAGGTCGCACGGTGCGTTCCACTCAACTAGTAAATCAGGCTCATTTACTATTACGAAAAAGTATCGATGACATCTTTGCCGTAAACTATTAGTCGCGCTTAGGCGCGATTACAACTTAGAGTCGAGTAATGGTAAAATTACGATTCTACGATTTCGACGGCATTCGTAGATACCTACAGGTGCTTTGTATTTTATTTTACCGCCGAACCGCTAGGCATTGACGATCACGTGCGCGGCCGTTTTTGAATAGATAGCAAAATTGGGGTAGTGGAGATTCTTTTGAAATAAATAATATTTATTGACTTTTGTATGGAAATAAAAATATGCGTAACACCTGCAATAAAACAGTCATCAGTGATAGGTGCTATAAGTGGCTTGCGGGTTAGTACCCCCTTTCCGACTAACCTTGTATTTATTTTAGTCTAAAGCTACCATGGAATAGTAATTAGGTAAAAAAAAAACTATTATATTGTTTAGAAATATTTTTTCGCCATATTTCACCGCCATTTTTTTTATACAGCATGTTTTAACAGTTTTCTATTCTAGCCCTTTTGGCCCTGGTACTCCCACCGTTTCCAAATGATACCGAATAAAACGAATAACTTTTTTTAAGGAATAATTGAAAGTAATGATGGAGAAAATAGAAAGGAAACCCAACAGAAATAAACGTCTTGCATACCATATGGCCAAATAATAAATCTATACTTACAACATGTAACATAATTAACGCACACCCTCAAACACCCCAATTAGAATATTATGTAATAATCATAATACATACACTAAGTGTTCGGCCAGACTGGCAGCGCGGTGCGGGGAGCGGCGCGGGTGCGGGAACGCGCGCGATTTACCTGTCCCCAGTGGAGCGCGGCTTCGTTCTGAGCGTTGTCGTGTCCAGTGTTTGTCAAAATATCAATGGACGAAGAAGACTTATTTTTACTGGAAAATTCTTAATAAAAAACGATGTTTCGACATCCACAGTGCAGATCGTGCTTGAATAGCACTTATTAATTCTTCAACATTTAATTTTGAAGACGCCATCACAACAACGCGTGTGGTCAGCTCGAACTAGTTCGAGATCCCCCGCTCCCGCGCGGGTTGTCGCTTGCCGCCCGCGCTCTCACTGCGGCCACTTGTATGAACGACCTATGGCGTGAGCTACCCGCGCGCTCCCCGCGCTAAGTAGCCCGCGCCGCTTCCCGCGCCCGCGTGCCCACTATGGACACTCAAATGAAGTTCTTCTGTTTGAACTCGCCGCACCGCGCCCGCCCCGCGCCCGCGTTTGCAGTCTGGCCAAAGGCTAAAATTTGAATGATAGATTGAGAAATGAAGAGATTAGACAAAGTTGCGGTTTAAAAGATGATGTAGTGACAAAAATTGAAAGGAGGATGCTTAGGTGGTTTGGCCATGTTGAGAGAATGAGTGAACGGCGATTAACAAAAGGAATTTATAAGGCGGATGTTAATGGGAACGCCGGTAGAGGACGTCCTAGAAGGACATACATAGATGTTATTGGTGATGTTCTTCACAAAGGTCAGGTGCGTAGTACTCCCCCCCGGTGGGTTCCCGCATTGTCGTTGCGGGGGGGCTTAGTAGCCGTGGCTTCGAGCCCCACGGTGAAGCGAAGAGGAACCCGAGGAGGGGCTGCTCGTCGGGGCTTGGAAGCCCTCGACGTAGCGGCCAAGGAGGTCGTGACATTCATACATCTTGTCATACACGCACGCCGGTTGAGAGTACTACGCACCTTTTTTTTTTTTTTTTATCGTGGGGAAATCCTCATACACTATCCCCCGTCTGGGGAAGACGGGGGGATGTGCCGGACTCTTACCGGCTAAAACCACCACGGTGTCCCTCCTTCTGACCTAAGGCCGGGGTCGCGGGATTCGCTATTGCATGCACCGCAACCCCGGCAGGTCTTGGTCCACCAATTGCTGGTGGACCTCTCCACTGTAGGGCCCCACCCCACGACCTCCTGAGAGGCGCGGGGGGCACCCCACATCACCGGCGCACCAGAACACATGGTACGCCGTGACCACCCCGGGGACCAAACAGTACATGGGCGCCAGACTACCCCGTGTCTGGGCACCCCTGGTCCCCCTGCGACGGGTCAGGTTAGTGACCCCGCCGCCTACCACTTTTCGGCCGCAGAGGATAGGGAGAGCGGCCAACTAAACACCGACACTCCTCTCCCCCTGCGGCCCCACCGCGTCCGCCATCTGACGGTGGCGGCCCCGTCAGGCCGCGGAAGGTAGGGAGAACGGCGCACCGTAATACCGGCACTCCTCTCCCGCCGCGGCCTCCACCCTTCAGCCGCAATGCCTCCCATAAGACATCGCGGCCCTCCTCAGTTGCGATGTCGCCCAGGCGACACCGCAACCTACTTGGCCGCTACGTCGAGGGCTTCCAGGCCCAAGCCCCGACGAGCAGCCCCTCCTCGGGTTCCTCTTCGCTTCACCGTGGGGCTCAAAGCCACGGCTACTAAGCCCCCCCGCAACGACAATGCGGGAACCCACCGGGGGGGACCTGCCTACCCTACCCTACCTACCCTACGTACCCTACCTACCGACCCTACCTACCCTACCTACCCTACCTACCTACCTACCTACACTACCTGCCTATCTACCCTACTTATCTACCCTACCTACCTACCTACCTACCCTAATAAATTATAGCCTATATGTTGCCGAGATCTAATAGCTATATAACAAAAAAGTTTCATCAAAATCCGTCTAGTAGTTTTTGTGTTAAAGCCGGACAACAGACAGACAGACAAAAATTTCGAAATGTTTTTTTTTTGTTTGTGTTACTTGTATGAAGACCCCTAAGGGTATTTTTTATAGTTTTTATTCAATGTACAGAATTGAACTCTTCTACAGTTTTATTATAATATGTAGCCATAGATTTTCCCGTCTTTGCAACATATTGCATTTCTGCTGCGCTCCTATTAGTCGTAGCGTGATGTTATATAGCCTATAGCTTTCCTCGATAAATGGACTATCCAATACAAAAAGAATTTTTCTATTGCAGCTAGTAGTTCCTAAGATTAGCGAGTTCAAACAAACAAACAAACTCTTCTGCTTTATATATTAGTATAGAAGTATAGATAATACGCAATAAAAATGGCTTAAGTCGATTCAGTAAACGATTCTGAACAAACTACTTTCAGGATGTGCATTAATTATGTTACATATTGTATATCTATCTATATGATCTATACATATAATAAAACTGTAGAAGAGTTAAATTCTGTACATTGAATAAAAAGTAAAAAAAAATACCCTTAGGGGTCTTCATACAAGTAAGACAAGCAAAAAAAAATTCATTTCGAAATTTTTGTCTGTCTGTCTGTTGTCCGGCTTTAACACAAAAACTACTAGACGGATTTTGATGAAACTTTTTTGTTATATAGCTATTAGTCCTGGGCAACACATAGCCTATAATTTATTTTGAAGATCGGAATATCAGATTGAAATTTTTGTGTCTGTCTGTTGTCCGGCTTTCACGAAAAATAGTACATAAAATGTATTGGTTGTCAAATACAGTCAAATATTTATGAGTGCGTTCAGAAATTTATTTCGTGTATAGAAGGAAGATATATCAAGGTACTTAAATATAGATCAAATGACAAATGACTTAATTAAAAAACAAAAAAAAAATGGTCAAATCGATTAGTTTCAGGTAGGGTAGATAAGTAGGGTAGGTAGGTAGGTAGGTAGGTAGGTAGGTAGGTAGGTTGGTAGATAGGTAGGGTAGGTTAGTAGGGTTAGGCAGGTAGGGTAGGTAGGTGCGCCGTAGATACCATAAATAAAACTGTTGCAAAAACGGGAAAAACGCAGATGAAGTAGCGCGGGTCAGCTAGTCTATAATATATACATAATGATATAAGTGTGCTATGTTGGTCATTACGATCGAGGCGGTATAGAGCGCGCGAGCCGCAGGCGAGTGTGATAAGTGAGCCGAGAGTGTAATGATCAATGCACACGCGTTTCATACGATGTTTTTCAACACACTTGCGAGGAAAATAACAGACCTTAAGTCTTTAATACAAAAGAATTTGTGAAAAATAGCGCGTGGTTTTCTTTGTAAACATATACAAGGTTAGTCGGAAAGGGGGTACTAAGCCGAAAGGGTGTTAAACTAACCATAATAAGGGATAACTTTTGTTCTACAACTTTCCCCAAAAGTAAATAGTTCAAGAGAAATAGCTGTTCAAAGATTTCGTAAAAAATATCCTAAAATCTATCTGTCCATAGCTATGATCAGCTGTTTTTACAATTTAGGTCATATTTGGGGGTCACGGACTAGAAAGTTAATTTTCTGTATTCATAACTAAAGCAGGTATGATTTTTTTTTGAAAAACTACCCTAAACATCTTTTTGCATGCAAATAAAAATTATCGAATTTTGAAATTTTAACACTTGCTTTAAAATAGTCATCAGTGATACTTTAGGTGGCCCGCGACTTAGTACCCCCTTTCCGACTAACCTTGTATAAGTAATTAATCTGTGGTGCCCCTGATATCTGAGTCAGTCGATAGCTGGCCGAGTCAGCTATGCGCGCGCAGGTGACAGACCACAGGGCAAACAGCCTAATATTAAAAAAAAAGACTAATCATTTTTGTGTTTATAACACAAATTAATTGTAAGCGAGGGGTAAGAAAAACAGCAGGATGCACAGCACATGCAGGTGCAGGTACACAACATAAATAATTTAATAAATCAAAAACCCGACTGCAGAAAAATAAATAAAAGTACATAGTTCACTAACAAGACAGAAACAAGATGGAGAATAGAAAACAAAATTAAAATAAACGAAGTAAACTCTACTTCCGTTAACAAACTATATTATAAGCGGAAAGCCTAAGTTAAATACCCGCAATCAGTTTAGTAGCAGGCGGAACCCATTATGGTAGGGGAGCCCATGCGGGGATTTTGAGATTTACTCGAGCGTGGCAGAATAACAAATGGGGGGAAACCTTGCACACTATTAAGTACCTCCACTATATATGAACCCTTCATATAGGGTCGTGCGTTTAGGGCAGCCGATCAGAATAGTAAAAAAAAATCGATCATTAAAAATACTCAAGCGCGTTAGATTAAGATAAGGTGGGTTAATTACATGCAGAAAAGTATACATTTCAAAAATCTGATAATTTGCGCGTGACCTAAGGAAACAGGAGAGTCACAAAGTTGCAAAAAAAAAAACGTCACCTGGATATTGTCGAGCGCGGTCAATTTTTTTTTATTTTGAAGTATATCATTCATGGATCACGACAATAACATAATCTGCCGATTTCCACAAGCCGAAGTAGTTAAAATCATCAATCAAGTGTGGTGCGTGCAGCTGCTGAGAACTATAACAAAAACTGTCCGACACAAACGTGGCCCAATTTTTACGCTATCAAAAACTTTTTAAACTAATTTATTATTCCTAATTAAAGGAGACCTGACAAGCTTCATACATTTTTGGACAAAAATCCAAAGTAGCCGGCCAAAGAAAAATATATACATGTTATGATGGTACACGACTACCTAAACATTTTTTATTATTACGTCATCCCTCTAGGTATGATATCCGAGTCACTACATAAGGTTAAAATATTCGATCTTAGTGAAAACAATTAAAGAATTTAAGCGTTAAGATATTAGGTAACTAACAGTTACATAGTATCTTAATGATTGTTAGTAAAGCTTTTTTTTGGGCAATGAAAATGCCTGACGCTCACCACGCCATCCGGGGAGACGACGTGGTTATGTGGGACTTGCACCCACTAAAAACTTCGCCTGTGCACCTACTTTCGTCTTGATGGGTGGACCGCGAGAACTGCTACGCATGACATTCGCGACACATCCAGCGTGGCCCACATCTGGGCTCCCTCCTCCTTCAGCGATATCCGGGTGCACTGAGACATCACCACAACTCCAGGGACCTTGCAGCGTGGACGATAGAGTCCCCGATCTATCGTTCCGCTGGCCCCTATTATGGCGGCATCAAGTCGGCATTTCGCCGCCTGCGCCGCCTGCCCTCCTGCGACAAATCGGGTCAAACAGAGAGTCTGCCTCCCTGACCCGCTCCGCCGCGTCCTTCTGCGAGATTACGTCCTCGCAGAAAGATGCAACCGCCTCCCATACCCTTTCACTACCGACCATACAGGGGGGAACCTAACCTTATGTAGTGACTCAGATATCAGACCTAGAGGAATGACGTCATATTAAAACATGTTTAGGTATTCATGTACCATCATAATATATGCATACTTTTCTTTGGCCGGCTAGGTACTTTACGTTTTGGTCCATTTTGTCAGATGTCCTTTAAACATATAAGTTATATATAGGTATATTGTTGTAATCCTCTTTTAATTTCCTTTATTTTGATACCCTAGTCGATAGGTTTGGTTATTTTTTTATTAAGCAATTAATATTTCGAGCTCATAACCCTCCATATTGTTTTTTTTCTTCAATCACCTATCTAAGGACACGGGTTTTAAGACGAATACAGGGTGTTTGGCAGAACGTTGAACATACGAAAATGGTGGATGGGTGGGGTCATCTGTTACTTACTCAGCCCTAATTTATTTGGCCCTGGCTTCCTGAATATTAAAAAAAATGTTTTTGCTTTTTTCTAGTTTCACCACTTTCTTAATTTTAAAGTGTAGTTTTTATTAAAAATGGGTAAAACAGGCAATATTTTTGTTTTAATCTTTAGTGTTGGCAGATTCTTATAAAATTATTACTTTATTCAGATGTTAGCTGGAAAAAAAGTTGTGAGTCCTCAAACTTACAGAAAGATGCAAAAAATACTTAAATCTTTAACTTCAACTTGCATTCAAAAAAAAACAAAAAATGAGAAGTTCCAATTCTAGCAAAACATCCCTAGTGTGTCACCTTTCTAATGATATGTAATTTGCTTTTATAAAAAAATCCTTTAAGAGTTATTTCATAATTGTATCAAGTAGGAAATTTTCGACGAAACTCTACCTTTACGGACAGTGAAATGTTTTGCGAAATTTAACACTGCAAGGTTGGTAAAAATTAAATGATCGATTGAAATTATGTAAGTTCTTGAATTAAGTACAAAGAAAATAGCTGTGCCAGTTAGGGGCGTTAATGAAACAATTAAATAATTTTAAATAATTTATTTAATTAATAAATTACAGATGTTCGAATTGACGCCCTTCATTTACAATACAGGTGCGCGGCATCTACGTCTGATTTCTACAGTTGTTGTGCGCAGCAGCATCTCCTGTCGCATAACTTCGAAAGCAGCATTAATTCGATTTATCAAATCTTCTCGACAACATGTCCGCGTATTCCTCACTGGTAAAAGGAGCCATTTCTTTACCAATAACAACAGGTAACAGTAATAACAAAAAGTTTAACTAACAGGTTACAAAACTAGTGATAACAATAAAACAAAACGAAGTGAACAAAAACAAACGTATGCGTAACGGGCACGTGAGATCGCAGAGGCAGTTAAGTCTCGACTGAATAAAAGAAAAGAATTCATTATGAAGCGTCACGGTGCCACGAGAGTGAAAGAGAGAAAAAATACGCTACGACTGCGCAAGAGTGAAACAAAATTTCTACCTGCTTTGTGTAACCATCCCAAGGAAATAGTGAATGTCAATTTGCACCACTGCTACTGGCAAGCCGTCGATCATTTAATTTTTACCAACCTTGCAGTATTAAATTTCGCAAAACATTTCACTTTCCGTAAAGTTATGAAATAACTCTTAAAGGATTTTTTTATAAAAGCAAATTACATATCACTAGAAAGGTGACACACTAGGGATGTTTTGCTAGAATTGGAACTTCTCATTTTTTGTTTTTTTTTAATGCAAGTTGAAGTTAAGGTTTAAGTATTTTTTACATCTTTCTGTAAGTTTGAGGACTCGTAACTTTTTTTCTAGCTAACATCTGAATAAAGCAATAATTTTATAAGAATTTGCCAACATTAAATTTAAAAAAAAAACAAAAATATTGCCTGTTTTACCCATTTTTAATAAAAATTACACTTTAAAGTTAAGAAAGTGGTGAAACCAGAAGAAAACAAAAAAAAAATCAGGAGGCCAGGGCCAAATAAATTAGGGCTGAGTAAGTAGCAGATGACCCCACCTATTCATCATTTTCGTATGTTCATCGTTCTGCCAAACAGCCTGTATAACGATACATTAACTGTCGAAATCCATCCAGCCGTTTGGAAGATACGAGGTAATAAAGAAATTTACAAACATACAAGATACGCGCGAAAAATATAACCCTCCTTTGGCACTCTGGTAAAAATAGTCGACCGAAAGAAAACATGCGTGCAAAAAAAAATACTGAAAAAAATATGACAGTACCATATGTGACAATAATGCAGCGGGGTGGCGCGACGGTCGCCCATCGTCACACATCATCATCTTCCTGCCCTGGTCCCATTAATCAATATAATTTTATGCGTCGCCTACATTAATTAATGTTAATTTGCTGACAAAAATAAATAATTTAATGAAATGAAATGTTTATTTATGATATTTTTCAACACACTTGCTCATAAAGTGGCTCTTATTGGACCGCTTTTAGGTCCGTAATGTAGCTTATTGCGGACTAGTCCGGTAAAATGTACCACAGATTAATGATATAAGTATGTCTACGAATTTTACTTAACATTTTTTTTCAATCTTAGCAGTGTTTTTATGCCTAAAAAATAGTAAACTTTTTTATTAAAAAAAATAAATAAACTGTGTTAATTAAAATATGATAAACATTTAATTTTATCAAATTGTTCATAATTCACAATAAGTTTTGTCATAAATACGAAAATATTCGCTGTATTATATTTTTAATATTGGCTGTATGTCAATGTTGTTCGTGCCCTTGCTCTAAACAGCGCGCACATCGCTGGCGCGGCGCAAAAAGAAAAAGAACTCAAGAAAGTAAAGTTACTTGTACGCCATTTTGCATAAATATTTGTTAACGTTTTCGCTGTGTGGTTGATTATTATCAAAAATGTCGACTTTAAGTAGGGAAGAAAAGCGATACGTACATTTGACACCGCCGGAAATACTAATCGAGGCACGGAGCGCATGTGATAACCTGTTATCACCAAGATTAGAGAGAAATACCTAGCTGCTTACGAAACTTTCATACAGTGGAAAATCAGTAAAAACGCCCAGTCATTTTCTGAGAAAGTATTTTTGGCTGACTTCAATGAACTGGCCAATAAATACAAGCCCAGCTCGCTTTGGTGTATCTATTCCATGTTAAAAAGCACAGTTAAGACCAAAAATGGTATTGATATACCGATACCATAACACAAACTGTAAAAATCCCAACAATGTTTGGTATCATTTTGAGAATTGTACTTTCACTAATTGTTTCAATAATTAAAAGTTAATAACAATACAAGTCTGGTTTTTTCCTCGCACGCGTGTGCATTGATCATTACAGTCTCGGCTCACTTATCGCACTCGCCTTCGGCTCACGCGCACAATACCGCCTCGACCGTAATTACCAACATAGCACACTTATATCATAATGTACTATTAATTAACACAGTTTATTTATTATATTTTTATAATAAAAATGTTTACTATTTTTTAGGCGTAAATAGGGTATGCTAAAATAAAAAAAAATGTCAAGTGAAATTCGTAGACATATTATTATGTATATCATTAATCTGTGGTACATTTTACCGGACTAGTCCGCAATAAGCTACATTACGAATCTAACAGCGATCCAATAAGAGCCACTTTATGAGCAAGTGTGTTGTCAAAGTAAATAAAAATCTACATATTTGATAAGCTAAAATTATCGAGAAGAAATATATTAAAAATTCCACATAAGACCGCTCTTTTAAACAAAAGTTTTTTGGCATGGCATCTAAAATTTTTAACAATATATCTGTAGAAATTTTAAATACCAAGGTACTGCCATTATTTAAATATAAATAACGTAATTTTTTAATCGAAGAAACTTACTACATCATCCGAGATGTCTTAAATAATATTGAATTTTAATGTTAACTTTTATGTACTTAATATTAAATGTTTTGATCTTACATGTTATAATAATAATTATTGTATGCCTACCAGGCGGGACGTAATGGAACTATAGTTTATATTAACACCTGTCTGTAGGTATAACCTACAATAAAAAAAGATTTGATTTGAATTGCTAATAAACTAGTCAAAACCACCCGATAATATTTTAATGGTTATTGTTTAAATGTAATCCAGAGTAGGTAGGTACATTTCCTCATTTTTACCGATGATTCAGTTAAGACGCAAGAGTGGCCTAACGCTTAAAGAAAATTGGGCATTCTTCTTTAATAATATTTCATTCAAATAGGCGCCAGTTAAAGTTTTTGGTGTCAAGAGCTTAAGTGAGGCAAACAGAATTGTGTAGGGATGGTGTAAGACTCTGCGTTTTTAATTTGCAAAAGTATAATAATGTAATTGGTATTTAGGGTTTAAATTGATTACTTAAAATTATAAAATAAAATATAATGTTTAGAACAAAACGAATTGATGAAATCGGCAACAAGTTCATAATATTACGTGATTTTTCAGCGAGGACAAGACATTATGAGATAAAGTACATTTTTTTTGCAAATGACTCTACTATGACTCTGTAGGTAGGTACGTACATTATATTTTAAGTGACCTCATTGTTCACACACGTTCGGACGTTTGGTAGATAGCAATCAGCGAATAAAACCAAGGAACAGCAAAATGTTGTACGGCCTACTTGAACAATGGCCGACGTGACTGTTGGAATCGATACTATTCGCGAACGTTCACCCCAACATTATATTAGAACATAGTGCCATCCATTCCATCCAAGTCCAGCCGCGTGTCACTCGCTAATATACGTCGCGCGGAATTTACTTTTTTAGTTTTCAAACCTAGGAGGATCAATTCTCCACAACGTTCTAAATGAAAATTATGCATGATCTCGTTACAGTCCGTGCGGCTTCGCTCGCGTACAAAGTTTTTATACAGGTACGGTCAACAAAGAAAATTAGTTAACACTGTTAATTCTACAGAACATCTGCATAACATCTAAAAGACACAAAATTATTCGCTTTTCAGAATTTCATATAACCCGGGTCACACACATTCGTGCAAACATTCGTAAGAAAGTATTAAATAAAAATTAAATTAAAAGTTTAAAAAGCCCCCGACTCAAAAAAGAACCCCTAAAAAGTAAAAAATAAAAAGTGTTTATTGGCCATTTAACTTTATTAAAAGTACCTAGTAATATTTTGATTCAAGCGTCGTCACGTCGGGGGACCGCTAAATAATAACCGATTTTAATAAAACATGTCTATGATCACTCGCTAGAAAACCAACTTTCAAATAAAAAAAAACCGCACTCAAATCGGTTCACCCGTTTAAGAGCTACGGTGCCACAGACAGACACACACACAGACAGGCAGACACACATAGCGGTCAAACTTATAACACACCTCTTTTTGCGTCGGGGGTTAAAAAGCGGTGCAATAAGAGCCGCTTTACGAGCAAGTGTGTTGAAAAAATGTTATTTTATTCAAAATATTCTAAAAAATAATAAAGGGGAATGCCAAGAATAGGCTTCTCTTTTACGCGGGAGTGAACTGGCTACTCATCCTACCACTACATCTTCCCCCTTTTTCGGAAAAAAAAATACAGTACCTAATACATTGTTTTTTTTTTACCTGCTGAAGCATTACAACAACATTACAAAATGTTAAGGACAATAATCTTATACCTTTAAACGAGCAATTCTTGTATATATATATATATATATATATAATCTGAATCTCGGAAACGGCTCCAACGATTTTCATGAAATTTAGTATGCAGGGGGTTTCGGGGGCGATAAATCGATCTAGCTAGGTTTCATTTAAAAAAATGTCGTTTTATCCGTGTTTTTAGGCAATGAAAAGCTGCTACAATATCATTAGAATACGAAAGTAAATTTTGCCTCCGTTTATAATATTATAATAGCTCTGGTGGGAAATCGGGCGGTCATGAAAACCTGAAAACCCTGGTTCGAGTCCTGCTGATTATTTTTTCCCTTTTTTTTAAGTTCCTTCTTTTTTTTTACAAGCTTTTATAATTTATTTTTCTTTTTATACGCTTTTATTTAACTTGCAATGTTTGTATGTATGTATGTTCGGTTGAAATCTTGCAACTGAATTTTGAATCACTTCCTCTTATCCTAAGGAGTTGAATTTAAAAATGTTGGTTCATTTCCGATGACAATACATTTTTTTGGTAAGCATGACCTGAATCGACATCCAGGATTAGCTCCAGATAAAGGAACTCTTCAACGCTCAACAGCACAGACACGAAATGTTGTGTACGCATTGTATTATGATAGCCGGTTTTAAGTTTTACCGTGACATGGTTGCTGCACTCAGGGTTTGGTCCTGACTAGGGAACTCTTCAATGGTTAGCAGCACAGACACGAATTTTGGGTACGCATTTTATTGTGATAGCTGGTTTTAAGTTTTGCCGTGACATGGTTGCTGCACTTAGGGTTGGGTCCTGACTAGGGAACTCCTCAATGTTTAGCAGCACAGACACGAAATTTTGTGTACGCGTTTTACTATGATAGCCGGTTTTAAGTTTTACCGTGACATGGTTGCTGCTCTCAGGGTTGGGTCCTGACTAGGGAACTCCTCAATGTTTAGCAGCACAGACACGAAATTTTGTGTACGCGTTTTATTATGATAGCCGGTTTTACGTTTTACCGTGACATGGTTGCTGCTCTCAGGGTTGGGTCCTGACTAGGAAACTCCTCAATGTTTAGCAGCACAGACACGAAATTTTGTGTACGCGTTTTATTATGATAGCCGGTTTTAAGTTTTACCGTGACATGGTTGCTGCACTCAGGATTGGGTCCTGACTAGAGAACTCCTCAATGGTTAGCAGTACAGACATGAAATGTTGTATACGCGTTCAATTATGAAAGACCGTTCTAAATTTCAACATGATATACCGACTAAAAAATAAATAAATTAATAGTACAAAAAACATTTTTAAAAACAAGCTTTTATTTAAATGGTCTAAAAAGAAGAAAATAAACTTTAAATTAAATCTATCCCATCAATTTATTACATTATACAACTAATTTATTTAAATATTATAAAAGCTTGTCGGGAGATACTAAATAAACAAGAATGCAATATGTATGTACAATAACTAATAAATGTAAAGTGTACCTAGTAATTCTAAGAAAAAATGTACCTATGTACTTCATAAAATTGTATTTCTCGCGACAAACTTTTATATTGTTTTAATAAATTAGTTGTATAATGTAACAAATTGATGGGATCGATTTAATTTAAAGTTTATTTTCTTCTTTTTAGACCATTTAATTCCTTTTTTTTTCTAACTAAAAAACAAGATTTACCAAAAAAAAACCGAGCTAAGCTCGGTCATCCAGGTACTAATTATTTATGATAGGTAAACAACAGATAAGTAGAGTTACATTACAATAGGTCTGTATTACAAATTTGGAACATTGTAAAGGTTTGTACGATTTTTGTGAACTATGTCCTCTCTACCTTTATTGACAATTTTCACATTAGGATCCAGATCTTCCAATACTACATATGGTCCTAGATATATTGGATCCATCTTATTTTCAGACGGATTTCTTAATAATATATAATCTCCTTTCTTATAATACACCGGTTTTAGCTTAACATCATGTTTACCTTTTCGTTTAATTTTACTACTAACTACTAAGTAGATTATCGCGAGCGTCTTTTTGTGCTAATTGAAGTCGATATTTTAACTGAATCTACTTCTGTTCTTTTTATTTCTATTATTTTACCGATTCTACGACTCGGACCGATTTTAATAAGATACTTCCTTATACCTTTTAATTCATTTAAAATTATCACCAATTCCTCTGCCATAACACATAATCATACATTTAATTATTCATTATAGTTATGCATTACTATTCATTAAAATAAAATTTTATAAGAAATGCGTAAATTATAATTTAACAAACATTAAGTATTATTACATAGATAATATAATAGGTTACACTACCTTTCCTTTATATGCGATTACATTGAGTTACTTACGGTTTATGCACCGTACACACACACCCCGCTATGCACTGGAATATATAATTTGCACTCCGCACTGACACTGCTACACCAACATTGATATGCCACTTCAGACCACACTGTCCGGTTTTATCTGGTGCCTACGCAGGATACTAGAGTATCGCATCAGCTTCAACTCGTCCAATCTTCTTTGTATCTGTTTGTCATGGCACTTTTTTGCCAACTTATATGTGACTACCAAAATGCCCACCAACAACGTAGTACATATGATAAACAGCAAAATATTGGTGATATCGTGTCGGCTGTATTTTGACCTCCAGCACTCTGAGCAATTACAACTTCTTCCTTCGAGCTGCTGCCTCCCATTATTGAAGATTTAAGAATTGAACAAAACTTTCCGCAACCAAAGTTAGAGAAGAGTTGTGCGTCAGTTGCACACTGCATGTATCTTCTGAAGAGTTGTGCGTCAGTTGCACACTGTATGTATCTTGTAAGAGTTGTGCGTCAGTTGCACACTGTATGTATCTTGTAAGAGTTGTGCGTCAGTTGCACACTGTATGTATCTTCTGAATAATAGAGAAGAGTTGTGCGTCAGTTGCACACTGTATGTATCTTGTAAGAGTTGTGCGTCAGTTGCACACTGTATGTATCTTCTGAAGAGTTGTGCGTCAGTTGCACACTGTATGTATCTTCTGAATAATAGAGAAGAGTTGTGCGTCGGTTGCACACTGTATGTATCTTGTAAGAGTTGTGCGTCAGTTGCACACTGTATGTATCTTGTAAGAGTTGTGCGTCAGTTGCACACTGTATGTATCTTGTAAGAGTTGTGCGTCAGTTGCACACTGTATGTATCTTGTAAGAGTTGTGCGTCAGTTGCACACTGTATGTATCTTCTGAAGAGTTGTGCGTCAGTTGCACACTGTATGTATCTTCTGAAGAGTTGTGCGTCAGTTGCACACTGTATGTATCTTCTGAAGAGTTGTGCGTCAGTTGCACACTGTATGTATCTTCTGAATAATAACTCATCATGATAAATTATATTTTAAACGTATCTTTCATTGGAAGATCACTCACTATTCACAACCGTTGTTTACATAACTTAAACCTTATAGGGACGCGTGCGCTCACTCGAGCAGATCCCTGGTGTCACGGTCGCCATGTAGGGATGGGCGTAAAGAGAGAAGTGAAACGATCGAATGTTGGTACAAGACTAAACATTTATTGGAATAACACATGATTATAATATGAGAATACAGATGTATAATATAGTCTTAAATATAACACCCTACCACTACAACATTTTTGATGGTATTTGCTAAACGCCGCGCTATATGCACATTGTCAAAGAATTGCCCAGCTGTGCTCGCGTGGCTCCGCCTGCGTAGAAAGTTCTTACACAGATTTAGGTAACTTGTTTCTCATGTAAACATTCCAGTCTTTTTTTCCTCTTTAGGAGCTAATATTCGAAAAATCAAAAACATGGCTTGCTTTGTTTGCTTTAAAGATTACCCCAACAAAATATAAATGTGAAAAAGGAGCCAAGTTCGGTGCAAAAGACTTGCGGGATGGTCGGCTTTGCCGAGAAACGAATTAGAATCTAAATGGGTGCCAAGTTTTTAAGAAGTTCTTATCATAGATACAGGAATATTTATAACGTTCTTTAATCATATTTAGCTACAAATAATTGACTTCTATGTAAAAATTTGCCAAGTAACATTTTATTTAGTAGCAAGGAACATAACAAATCCAAAAGTATTTGTGGAAAATTTTAAGTTTTGAAACCGGGACTATAACATTTTTTATGAACAATTTACCACCCTTTATCACCAATGCAGTTTGATTTTGAAAAAAAGGAGACTATACTTTATTTGACTGTATGGAATCTGGTCAAAACCCATAACATTCACACATAATGTCATTAGAATGCTATTTCGATGTAGGTACTATAATAGTTATAATGATGGCTCATTTTAAATCGCAGTAAGAAAAAAGTTATATAGTTGCAAAGTGCTGCACTCGTACCGCGACCAATAAACAAAAATAACTTGACATCGACATAACTTTTCTCTCACTGCGATTTGAAATGAGCCGCCGTAATAACTATTGTAGTAGGTAGTTAAGTACATTTAAAGAGTTTGCTAATGATAAGTTTGGTCTTGAGGAACAGTTTGTCCAGCCCATCAATGCATTGATTATATTATATTTTGGTGTGCATCGGTGCAGATCGAAACGCGAGGCGGAATCGCAGGCCGAAGACGTGATCGATCTGGGTGCGCCGCGGCTTCTGCGCCGAGAGGCGCCCGAGCGATTCAAGCACGGCCGTCCATCACGGGCCCGCCGACCCTACACGCCAAACCCACGCCTGTGAGTAAACCGCTGTGCACTTTAATTCGCTCACCGAGCCCTACCTGACCCTCTGCCCGCGACACAGGTACCCGGGGTCCCCCCGGCCCAAGTGGAAGCCGCGATCGAAACGCACGGAGGTATACGGCGACGAAAGTCGCGGGCGACGCCCGCGCCGCAAGCGCTTGTTCCGGCGGACGGTGCCCAACGAGCGCCTGTACCGGCCGACTCCACCGCGGCCGCCTCCACCGCCCGCGGTGCCTCACGCTACTTGGCCGCCGCCCGCACCGCCCGCGCGGCTCGACACTGCGTCGCGCGTTGCGCTGCGCTTGAGCGAGCAGCGACGCGGATCACGCGGACTGCCGCATTTGCCGGTGCAGACGCCGCGCCCACCGGTGCGGACGCTGCACTCACCGGTGCAGACGCTACGCTCACCGGTGCCAACGCTGCGCACACCGGTACGGACGCTGCGTTCACCGGTGCGGACGCTGCGTTCACCGGTGCGGTCGCTGTGTTCACCGGTACGGACGCTGCGCTCACCGGTGCGGACGCTGCACACATCGGTGCGGACGCTGCGCTCGCCGTTGCGAACACCGCGCTCACCGTTGCAAGTGCCTCGCCAGCCGCCGCCGCCGCCGTCACCGACACTACAGTCGCCCGTGCACGCACCTACCTCGCCCGAGCAGCCCTCGCGGCGCCTGGTGGTGACGCTGCCGGCGGCGCTCGTCGATCCGGCGCCACGGTACCGGCCTGCAAGCCAGCACTTCCGCTTGCAGTCGCTGGATACAGACTCGGGTGCGTCAACGCCCGTGGCGAGCCGGCCAGTTACGTGCGCTCTTCCGGTCGCTACCGCGCCCACCATGGACGCAGGAAACCGTCACTCGACCAGTCCAGAGGACTGTTCCGATGGCAACGAGACCTTGTCTGCGCCCAGCGAGTTTCTCGCGGAGGTAAGCGTCGGACGTGGACGGTTTGAATGTTGAGAGATCTAGGCTCCAAATATTATGCTAGCTTCGTCTCATTTCAGTTCCTGTCGACCATAATGCGTCGACAATACGCGGAGGCCCTCAAGTACTGTCGGTTGATCCTCCAGTACGAGCCGCACAACGCCACCGCGCGCGGCTTTTATCCTCTGCTGCAGCACAAGGTGCAGGCGCACAAGCGAACCGGTGAGTGAAGGCACGAGCGGCGCATACGTGGCAATAGCTCAAATACTGACACGGTGATCTGTTGCAGAGGACGGCGCGTGGGCGCGCGGTAGTTCGAGCGAGGAGGTGAGCATGCACAGCGACAAGCCGCAACACGTGCCGCCGCTCACGCAAGTACGTGTACACCGCGCATACATTATTTTCCTTATAATTGCCACATATATGTCTCATTCCATTCTGTTAAATATAGGTCTTCTACTTTATCCTGCCTTTGTACTCTGTGGTTGCGTGTGTTCAGTGTGGTCATGACTCTAATCATCATTCGGTACTGTCCTTTCGGCAGTCTCAACCTCTTTACTTAAACTGACATAGGCACCTACAGCGAGTAAAGGGGTGCCCACTGGTTGGCATAATATTTTTTCAACACGCTCGTAAAGTGGGTCTTATTGCACTGCTTTTAGGTTCATAATGCAGCTTATTACACACGCGTGCTTTTTACTTTACATTACCGCACTAGTGCATTTTACCACAGATTAATGATAATATATGTCTACGAATTTTACTTTACATTTTTTTTCAATATTAGCTTAGCGTTTTTATGCCTAAAAAATAGTAAACTATTTTATTATAAAAATAGAATAAATAAACTGTACTAATTAAAATATGATAAATAAACATTTCATTTCATCAAATTATTTATTTTTGTCAACAAATTAACATTAATTAATTTGTGTTAAACACATAAATTCTCAGTTTGTGTTTTATATTTGTCTGTTTTCCCTTTTGTCTTTCACCTGTGCGCGCATAGCTAACCCGGCCATAGGCACGGCGCGCGAAAAAAGAAACCGACGCGTCATTTTTCACAAATACTTATCAAAATAACCAACTTAGCTTGTTAGTATTATTGTACTAGATACCTACCTAAAATCCGTTTTTTTCCCTTGTAAGTGTGTTGAAATACTTCGTATGAAACATAGATCATTACACTCTTTCGCGTAATTTTTTTCCGTTTATATCCATACTTGTTTGTGAGTAGATATATTGGTGTCATCGTCATAATTATTACTTGCTCTTATTTTGTTTAGCATAACTTTAGTGGCTATAACTGTAGAAGTCATATTATTGAAACATACGTCTAATAGTCATTTAATCTAAAATACACAACATAATTGCATAATCCAAATAAATCAATTACCGAACCATAATGTGATCAGGATCCAAGTCAGCATGCAATAAGAGCGAGCGAAGTGAGCTCGGGACTCGGTCTAGGTACTCCGACTCTGTTTGTTTAGGTTCGAAGTGGATGACAGGGATGTTTAGGTTTTATGAAGTGAGGCTTACAGCTTTCGGTATTATCAATATGGGCCAGTACCCTTACACATTTATTCTGCACTATAAATAATTGACTGGCGTCAACACTGTTTCCCCATGGCATCACGCCGTATCTTAGCCATGAGTAAGCGTATGCGTGGTATGCTGATAGTGCTGTTTTTATGTCTGTACTGCATTTTAATTGAAAATTGACAACCGATTTCCACGCAACTTCTCAGTCACCGGCGCCACTTTCAGGCTTCCTCTTACATACTCATTTCTAATTCTATCCATTCGCGTAATACCACACATTCCTCTTAGCATTCTCATCTCAGCTGCATGCAATTGCCTTTCATTTATCCTTTTTGTCGCCCAACATTCCGATCCATACAAGACATCAGGTCTAACCATGGTGTTATAGTTCTTCCCCTTAAGTTTAAGGGGAATACGCGAGTCGCAGATTGTTCCCGTGACCTGCCGCCATTTCATCCACGCTGTGTTAATTCCGTGCTTGACAGTGCGATCTATTTCGCCATCGCTTTGCACGAGTGAACCGAGATACCGAAAATCAGAGCAGACCGGAAGAAGCGAGCCATCTAGCGCTATGGGTCCAGAACTAGAGAGACCGCCGAAATCGCAGAACGTATATTCTGTTTTGGATCTGCTGATTTTCAAGCCAACATTCTCCAGTTTCTGTTGCCATTTCTCCAATCTGCTCTGGATCCCGGGTCCATCTTCACCGACAGAACAATGTCGTCAGCAAACAGCATGCACCAGGATGCCTCTTCCTGTATGTCCGACGTCAGAGCATCCATTGTCAACAGGAAAAGGTAAGGACTTAAAGCGCCGACCCTTGATGCAAGCCTACAGCCACACTGAACTGGTC
Organism: Amphipyra berbera; assembly: GCA_910594945.2. Taxonomy (NCBI): domain Eukaryota; kingdom Metazoa; phylum Arthropoda; class Insecta; order Lepidoptera; family Noctuidae; genus Amphipyra; species Amphipyra berbera. The sequence goes on along the minus strand of OU343128.1, from coordinate 11,703,899 downwards.
GGTGTTGCCAGCAGCTGACCGGACGTAGGTACTGGATCGACTGTACATAGCGCGAATAAACTCCACATACTTCCCAGGCACACCTTTCTCTTTCAAGGTCCACCACAACACATTCAAGGTCCGCCCCAACACATCTCGAGGTACCCTATCATACGCTTTCTCCAGATCAATGAACATCATATGCAAGTTTTTGTGTGCACGTCGGTATTTCTCACACAATAGGCGAAGTGCAAAGGGCCCGTCCATTGTTCCTCTACCTGGCATAACCCCAAACTGGTTTGGGGTAATCTCACACTCCTCTCGCAATCTTTTCTCTATCACCTTCTCCCATACTGTCATACTGTGCGACGTGAGCTTTATTCCTCGGTAGTTGTCGCAGTCCTGTACATCACCTTTATTCTTGAAGATGCACTAGCGAACTATTGCACCATTCTTGTGGGATAGTTTCTTCATGCAACAACGCATTGAAGAATAAAGTCAGCCACATACACCCATCTTCTTTTAATAACTTCCATACTTCTACTGGTATGTTATCTGGGCCCATGGCCTTTCCATTTTTCATACTTTTAACTGCCTTTCTCACTTCATCCATGCTAATTTCTTTCACCAAACCCATATTTACGTGTACCTCTTTGAGCATACCATTCCAAACATTCTCTTCGTTTATTAGTTTTTCAAAATATACCTTCCATCGATCTTTTATTTCATCATTTTTGGTCAAAACCTTACCTGCATCATCTTTCATACATTTGATATGAGTTATATCCCTAGCTCTCTTTTCTCTCGTTTTTGTAATATGGTAGAGCTTCTTCTGTCCTCTGGGACAATCCAGTGAGTCATACAACTTCTCCTGTGCCCTAGCCCTGGAGACTGCTACCGCCTTTATTGCTGTTCTCTTCCATCCTTTCTAAACCCTCTTTTTATCCTCTTTCAAATTATCATTCTCATTTTCTACACTCTGCCATTCCTTAAACGCGACTTTCTTTTCCTTGAGTATTTCTTGCACTTCCTCATTCCACCACCATGTATCCTTATCTATTATTCTTTTCCCTTTCGATTCTCCAAACACATCTTTTGCTACTCTCCTTGTACAATCCGCCATCTCACTCCAACATTCATTAACAGTTTTTCCTTCCATATCTTGCATTTCTGTTGAATTAGTAGATTGATAATCGATAGATACTCAAATCTATAATCTGATTCAGAACGCAACTTTATAATTGTTGTTTAAGGTATTAAGAACGCACCTTTTAATTTTTTTTATTCTTCTTGAGCGTGTTCTTGCGATGGCGCCATGTTTTTCTATATGTAAAGTAAAACTTTATAATATTAAATACAATCTGTAAAAGATTCTGTATCTTATTTAAAATACCATACAACCTTAATAGGTTATGGGCCCAGAGACATCTATAACTTCAAATATCAAAAAAGATAGATGCAATGTCGTCGCCTCCACGTGTACCGGTGAGTCCAGAGACGACAATAGCCGCGAATCCTATACTTCCGCACCCGCACATCCCGCACATAGTGCATAACATTGAAAAATTAGAAGGTGCCAAAAATTATTCCAGCTGGAAGTTCCAGGTAAAACTTTTACTAATCGATGCCGGTCTATGGAGCTGTGTTCAAGCTGATCATGCTGACACACAGCTGGACCAAAGAGCCTATGCAAAAATATGCTTAAATGTAAGCAGTACTTGTTATCCGCACGTACGCAACGTTAAAACGGCAAAGGAAGCCTGGCTCGCCTTGCAAAAGGCGTATGAGAATTCGGGGATCAGTCGTCGACTTTATTTAAAAAGACGACTAGCAAGAGTCAGTTACTCAGATTTCAATTCGATGGAAAAATATATTTCTGAAATAATATCGCTCTCACAAGAATTGGGTGAGATTGGCTGCAAAATTGACGATAGAGAAGTTGCTGAAACCATGCTAATCGGGTTGCCTGATGATTACGACCCACTGATTATGGCTATTGAGGGCACTCATAAGGATGCATTAACGTCCGACATGGTAAAGCAGAGACTGATGAGCGGTGATTTTAGACGGTCAGAACTATCCACAGCACAAAACAATGTACTATTAGTACAAAAATTTAATAAGAAGACTATTAGGTGCCATCATTGCCACAAGGAAGGACACATACGACCAAAATGTCCAGAATTAAAAAAGAAGCCCCCGTCCCACAGTCTAGCTACAATGTGCCATGACAGCGCATCTCCATCAGGAGTGGAGACTAGTGAGATGCAGCAGGCTGCAGCATTGGCCACTGGTTTCTGTGGCAGATCAGACTGGTTAGTAGACTCTGGTTGTACAACACACATGTCTATGCGTAAGGACTGGTTGCAGAATTATAGTGACACTAAGAAAACTACTGTGACAGTAGCTAATAATGAAAAGGTTTATAGTTGTGGATCTGGTAATGTTGAGGTAGCTTTAAGTAAAAACTCTAAGAAAACTATTACCAATGTTGTTTATGTACCAGATATTGCTGCTAATTTATTATCAGTAAATAAAGTCACACAGAAAGGTTACCTATTGGTATTTGACGACAAAGAATGTAAGGCGTATGCCAAAAATAATGTTATTATTAATGGTCCTTGTATTTTTTCAGCCTCTAATGTGAATGGTGTGTATAAGCTCAATCAGCATCAGGATTCATCTATATTTTCTGAATATGTTGTTGCCCAATGTACAGAATCTCCATTAACATCAAGCACTGTTAATGACATTGAACTATGGCACAAACGATTAGGACACCTGAGTTATAAAGGTATGTTATTACTTCGTGATGGTCTTGCACATGGTGTTTCATTTAATGAAAAAGCTCTCAAGCCCTGCATTCCTTGCATTGAGGGGAAGCAAATAACTAAATTGTTCCCAAAAGGTGTATCAAAAAGAGCATCATCTAAATTAGAATTAATTCACTCAGATTTATGTGGCCCCATGCCCGTGCCCTCATGGGGAAATGCTAGATATATCTTGACTTTGACTGATGACTTCTCACGAAAATCTTTTGTTTATCTTCTTAAAACTAAAACACAAAATGAAATTTACCAGAAATTTGCTGAATTTAAAAATATAGTAGAAAATCAAACTGGCTTAAAAATTAAACGGATTAGAACAGATAATGGTACAGAATACTGTAATGGGACATTACGAGCTTTTTTCTCGGCCAATGGCATTATTCATGAGACTACAATTCCTTACTCACCACAGCAAAATGGCGTCTCAGAGCGTCTAAACCGGACGCTTGTTGAGAAGGCACGTGCAATGCTTCGTGACTCTGGCCTAGATCAACGTTACTGGGGTGAAGCTATATCAACTGCAGTTTATCTGAAGAATGTGAGTCCTACGGCTGCTCTGAAAAATGCTACCCCAGAACAGGTGTGGACTGGTACCAAAGTGGATTTAAGTAATCTAAGGGTTTTTGGATGCAGAGTATATGCTTTAACTCCGAATGTGTATCGTCAGAAATTTGATGCAAAGTCAAAACCTTATATAATGTTAGGTTACTGTGACCATTCAAAAGGTTACAGGTTAGCAGACCCTGCACAACCTGGAAAAATGATAAAGGCAAGAAGTGTTATATTTCTAGAAAATGTATCTGGAATTTCCCCTGTTATCCAGAACTCCAATATTATCAGTCCATTGTATACTGAGAATATGTCTGAATCCAATGTTGAAGATCAAATAATTAATATAGAACCTATTGTCAGCAGTGATTACAATCCACAAGTAGATGAAAGTGAAATGATTGAAGTTCATTCTGATAATCAACAAGACATTCCCAATAATGAACAACAGGATGAAAACGAAAATGTTTCTAATAGAAATGAGTCTATTGCTGTTGAACATTTGTCTATAAGACCGGCACGAAGTCGTCAGCCTCCTGCATGGCTGAATGACTATGTCACAGATTTTAATAGTAATGAGACATCAATGCTGGCTACTGAACCTAAGACATATTCTGAAGCAATGTCTTCAAGAAATCACCAGGATTGGAAATCTGCCATGAACAATGAGTATGATTCATTAATTCATAAAGGAGTATGGGAGTTAGTTGACAGGCCAAAAGACAAAAATGTTGTACAATGTAAGTGGATTTATAAAGAGAAGAGAGATGCTTCTGGTAAATTTGAGAGATATAAAGCTAGATTGGTTGCAAGAGGCTTCACACAGCTACAAGGCATAGATTATGATAAGACCTTCTCACCAGTTGTGCGTCACTCAACATTAAGGTTACTCTTTGCAATTGCTGTAAATAAAGACATGGACATTGATCATGTTGATGTTAGCACTGCATTTCTGAATGGCGATTTAGAGGAAACAATATATATGGAACAGCCTCTTGGTTATGAGAAAGACAAAACTAAAGTTTGTTTATTAAAAAAGGGTATATATGGACTAAAGCAGGCTAGTAGGACATGGAACTTAAAGGTTAATGAGGTATTAAAGGAAATAGGATTTAAACAGTCAAGATGTGAACCATGTGTTTACACTAAGTCAACTGATGGTAAAATCATTATAGTGGCACTCTATGTTGACGATTTTTTCATTTTTAGTACTGATAAAGGGGAGAAACGGAATCTGATAGATATTCTAAAGTTAAATTTTGACATTAAAGAGTTAGGTGAAGTAAAAAACTGCCTAGGAATGAAAGTTGAGAGAGATAAAAAAGGGGGTTTATTAACATTATCTCAAGAAGAGTATGTTAAGAACTTGTTAACGCGTTTTGGTATGACAGAATGTAAACCTGTTTCCACTCCAATGCAAGTGAATGTTGACTTAAAGAAATCGGATAAATGTGATGAAAAATATCCGTACCAAGAGCTAGTAGGAGGATTAATGTATTTGGCTGTTTGTACACGCCCTGACATTTCTTTTGCATGTAGCAAGTTGGGCCAATACAATAATTGTTATAATGAAACCCATTGGCAAGCAGCAAAGCGGGTTTTAAGATATCTTTCAGGAACAAGTAGTTATGGGTTACAATTCAAAAAGGGAATTGACTTTTTTGAAATTTACACTGATGCTGATTGGGGAAATGATTTAGATGACAGAAAATCTTATACAGGATTACTTGTTAAATATGGAGAATGTATAATTAATTGGGAAGCACGCAAACAGCAATCAGTAGCATATTCCAGTACAGAAGCCGAATATTACAGTTTAGGAGAAGCGGTGAAAGAAAGTAAATACCTCCAAAATTTCTTTAGAGATATGTTTGATTGCAGTTTGTCTGTTATTACTGTATTTAATGATAATTTAAGTTCACATAAAATTGTAGAAAATAATTTAAATCATAGGAGAACTAAACATATAGATATCCGTCACCATTTTATTAAAGATGCTGTTAATGATAATTCCATTAAGATTGTTCATAAACCTACAAGTGAAATGATTGCAGATATCCTTACTAAACCTCTTGCAAAATGTAAGCATAATGTTTTTGTCAAAAACCTCTGTTTAGTGTAGATATATCAATGTTCCATTTTTTAAAATTAATTATATGGGTTGATTAATATAGAAAGATATAGTCTTGTTCTACTGATTATACATTTGAGTAAGGGGAAGTGTTGAATTAGTAGATTGATAATCGATAGATACTCAAATCTATAATCTGATTCAGAACGCAACTTTATAATTGTTGTTTAAGGTATTAAGAACGCACCTTTTAATTTTTTTTATTCTTCTTGAGCGTGTTCTTGCGATGGCGCCATGTTTTTCTATATGTAAAGTAAAACTTTATAATATTAAATACAATCTGTAAAAGATTCTGTATCTTATTTAAAATACCATACAACCTTAATAATTTCTATCATTTTATCTACCACTTCATTCTTAAATATACATGCACATTCTTCTTTCTCTAGCATACGCCATCTGGTTTTGGGTGGGAGCCGTTCTCTGTTTCTACTAGACGAGACACTGACTTGTACCTCCATAACCAATAACCTGTGTTGCGAGACTAGGTCTTCGCCGGGCACAACTTTGCAGTTGTTGACACAGTTGATAGTTTACCTTCTGGTGAGGAAGTAATCAATCTGTGTCGCGTGGTGGCCACTTTTATAAGTAACTAGCTGCCCGGACAGACTTCGTTCTGTTAAAAGTTATTGGCCTGTAGCGGGAAAAGAAAGGTGTTGTTTTTACTATTTTCCATGCAATTTTTGTGTTTTTTCTCTCCATAAGAACCGTGTGCCTTAAGGAATAAATATTTTAAAAAATAATTGCCGAATTTGTCGAGCCGTTCTCAAGTTTTGCGCTTAGCAACACATTTGGCGATTCATTTTTATTTACATAGATTAGGTGTTCTTCTCTTTTTGTAAAGAAAGTATTTGTTATTGCCAGGTCGAAGGCACAAGCAGCTTGCAACAGTGTCTCGCCCTCAGGGTTACCGTATCCCCAACCACCATGGACTCTCTCATACCCATCCTTCAGTCTTCCCACGTGCCCGTTAAAATCACCACCCAACATATACTTCTTCACTCTCTTGCACATCCATCATCAAATTTTCTTTATCATCTGATCATAGTGAGAAAAAAATACTTGCGTTTGATTGTAGCAAGTCGCAAAATCAGTTGTTTGTTTACGAATGTGCAATTTCACTTGCCGTGCGATAATGTCGTAATGAAATACGTAGTTATGACGTATTATAATTTTCGTGAGACACATTCATATATTTTATGATTAGTTACGGTTTACTCACGTGCATTTTCGGGATTGCCCGACTAGTTTCGGACCCAAAAGGAGCCGCGTGATCAGCTCATCATTAAGGGCTCCGTTTGGGTCCGAAACTAGTCTGGCAATCCCGAAAATGCACGTGAGTAAACCGTAACTGATCATAAATATGTATGACGTGTTGTTGTCATATGAAAATTTGAATTAAAGGTTAATCTTTTGCGATGTAAGTATGTGACATTATTCTTGTACTTAATTAATCTATATATATAAAAGGAGAAGCTGACTGACTGACTGATCTATCAACGCACAGCCTAAACGGCTGGGGTTAGAAACTTGAAATTTTGACTGTAGGTACCTTTTATAACGTAGGCATCCACTAAGAAAGGATTTTTCAAAATTCCTCCCCTAAGGGGGTGAAATAAATCACGCAAGCGAAGCTGCGGGAAAAAGCTAGTTAAAAATAAATACATAGCACATCTACGTAGCACCTAAATCCGGTCTCTGTTCCAATTCATATAGTACCTAACGCCATTTATGATAATTCATACGTACTTCATTTTCAATTGCATACGGTAGCAATTGTGTGACAATGGAGCATTTCGTATGGAAAAACATTGCCTGTGAAAGGAGAATGGGCGAAATGTTTAGAAGTTGGTCTACTCCTCCTCTAGCAATGAGTCATTAGAAAGGTCTTTTAAGTAAAACATTGGGTTCAACACAACTAAAGTCAATTGTTTAGGATTTTCGGAGTTATATCACCTTTAAAGTGAAAAATCGTCTATATCCGTAGGTACTATCACAATTTCTTCTCCACTCCATTCCTAGTCCAAGGTTCGTTTTTTATTATTTCGGTGCGGAACCCTATAAAAACCGCAAAATTAAGTTTGTCACGTAATAATTCCACAAACACCTGACGGGATTTTTTAGGTAGGTATCTACTTGTTACGTTGTTTGTTACATGTTATTATTCATACATGTTAAATATAATTTTTCACTACCTACCAACACAGGGTCAAGAGTCAAGCGAGAGTACCTACTTAATCTTTTTGCATGACAGGTTGTCAGTTGTCTGTATGTGTGCGGTTGCAGGAGATGATGGAGCAGGGCGCGGACGAGTCCGACGGGTCTGCATCGGGCGGCGCCACGCATTCGCGCTCGTCTTCACGCTCGCGGTCTCGCGGTTCGTGCGCTTCGCAGTCGTCACTCGAGCTCGACTCGTCCGAAGCGCTCGCGCACTCCTCACCCAGCCTCTCTCTCAGCCGTCGCACCGACCACACCGACAGTAAGTCGCGTTCATCAACCCACAGAGCGCCGAGTGCCATCCTACTGAGGGTGCGACTGTCGTAGAGCGTCTGAAATGGCCTCAGATGCATTTTAAAAGGTAGGTAAGGTAATTAGTACATGCGGAAGACCCATATCATACTCACAAACACACACACGCACACTCACACGAACACGCACACATAAATTATCTGCGGAACCAAAAAATTATGGACCGATCACATGCTTGCCGTACTAAGGAGCTACTCCTCATTGATATGGCCATTAGCCAACAAGTTTGCCGATCCCGAAAGGATCTGTCGACATGTTGGATAGACTATAAGAAGGCCTACGACTCTGTACCGCATACATGGCTCATGTGGGTGCTGGAGTTGTATAAAGTAAATACAACTCTATGCGCCTTCCTGGCGTCATGTATGGGGCAATAGAGGACAGTCCTTCACTATCCAGGATGTCGACAAATCCAAGGGAGAGGAGAACCAATAAGGATTGAGCCAGGTGTGGTGTGGTTTTTTTAGTCTTGAACCCTCTGAGCACATTGTTGTAGGGTTCAGGGTTAGGCTTCCGGTTCAGAAGAGGTGGTCAGTTAATATCCCACCTCCTTTATATGGACGATTTGAAACTCTTTACCCCCAAAAATTTGCAACTGGTGAAGTTACTGAAAGTAACTGAAACTTTCAGTAATTCCATCAGAGTGGAATTTAGTGTGGACAAATGTGCAGTCATGCATGTAAGATGTTACAGTACAATATCTTTGTGCTGTATCTACAATTTACATCGCAATCTTATGATCTTTATCGCACGTTCAATATCTATTAAATGTTTCTACTATCCGTGATCAACACGTAGTCGTTAGTATATAAGATGCACCTTTGGATAATTATAACAAGACTATACTACAACTTTGTCTCATTTATACCTAATCATATACTGCCAAGAAGTTTGGCAAATTGGTGACCCCGACGAACGAATACGCAGCAAGAAACATGGCACAATCACCATGCAAGGCGAACATAAATCAGCAAGGAACACTTGAAGTAGCTGCTGGCACCTCGGTTTTATCTCGCATTCCGGAATTTTGGAAAGACCAACCAAGATTATGGTTCACGCAACTAGAAGCCATATTAGCACCACAGAAGCAAGGAGACGAATACAAATACTGTACAGTAATAGCAAAATTATCCAAGGAAGAAATACTACAAGTTAGTGACCTAATCACTTCACCACCGACTACAGATAAATATAAAAACATCAAGGAACGTTTAATTGATTGTTACGAAGAAACAGAACAGCGACAGTTTCAAAAATTAATATCAGAGACAGAACTCGGTGATCAAAAACCTTCGCAGTTATTACGTCAAATGCGAGTCCTCGGGAGAGGAAAAATCAGTGACGAAACAATTAAACTACTATGGTTCAGGCTTTTACCAACATCAGTTACTACGGTTCTAGCAGTTACGGAAGACATGGAAATTGACAAACTGAGCCAAATTGCAGACAAAATAATAATGAATTCAAAAGTAGCCGAAATATCAGCTGTTAGCAACGACACTTCAAACGACAACAATACAGCATGCATTTTAGCCCAGCTAGCAAAATTACAGATAGATATTGACGCAATTCAGCAAGGTCAATATGGCTATCGACCCAGCACGCACAATCATTTCAAGAAACGTCAACAATTCCCGATTATGAGGCCGAGAACAAACTATAGAGGAGCAAATCGATTTTGTTACTACCACGAAAGATTCGGAAAATATGCAAGGAACTGCATTAAACCATGCGGTTGGAAACCAATGACTTACGTACGGAACCAGGGAAACGAATAAGAGCACAGACAACGGCGAAACTCTGTGCAATCCACCCATCCAATCGCCTCACCATTACCGACCGAAAAAGTGGTATGAAGTTTTTGATTGACACGGGCGCAAATATTTCAGTCATTAGCAAGCAACAGAGATATTCAATTTTACAAAATGAACAATACACACTATACGCTGCAAATGGGACTAAAATTAGGACTTACGGCGAGAAGACGCTTACCTTGAATTTAGGACTACAACGATGTTATAAATGGAATTTTATAATCGCCGATGTTACACAACCAATAATTGGAGCAGATTTTCTAGAGCACTATAAACTATTAGTCGACATAGCAGGTCGCAAACTTATCGACAAAGTTACAGAGCTGACAACGCATGTAACTTCAGAAAAAGCGACACAACAAACAATTCGTACTATCGCAGTGGGAACGAATTCACGTATTACGCAACTTTTAAACAAATACGAAGACATCACGAAAGAGTCCTCTCTACGCAATGCGCCCAAACATAAGATTGAACACCACATTATCACTACAGGACCACCCGTCGCAGCTCGGGCAAGACCATTACCTCCAGAAAAATACGACATAGCCAAAAAGGAATTTCAAAATATGATAGAGCTCGGAATTTGCCGACCGTCAGATAGCCCATGGGCAAGCCCATTACATATGGTAAAAAAGAAAAATGGCGAATGGAGACCGTGCGGAGACTATCGAATGCTCAATAGCACGACAGTACCGGACAAATACCCACTACCAAGATTAACTGACTTTACATACATATTAGAAAATAAGAAGATACTAAGCAAGATAGATATACGCAAAGCATACCACTGTATTCCTGTTAAAGATATAGAAAAAACAGCCATCATCACACCTTTCGGACTTTTTGAGTACTTAAGAATGCCTTTCGGATTACGCAATGCGGCACAAACATTTCAACGATTCATGGATTCCTTATTTAGAGATTTAAACTTCGTATTTATATTTGTAGACGACTGTCTCATCGCATCGGACAACGAAGATTTGCATTATCAGCATTTAGAAACGGTTTTCAAACGTTTACACGAGAATGGAATAACCATTAATCTCGAAAAATGCGAATTTCTCAGAAGGGAAATAGATTTCTTAGGTTATCATATAACGAGCCAAGGAATACAACCTACCGAAGAAAATTACAAAGCAATCATGGAATTTCCCAAACCGAAAACAATTCAAGAATTAAGACGATTTTTGGGCATGGTCAATTTCTACAGAAGTAATATTCCACGCGCAGCGGAAAATCAAAGAATTTTAAACGAATATCTACATGGTTCAAAAAAAAACGATAATTCACCTGTTCCTTGGACAATGGAAGCAGACAAAGCTTACGAAAAATGCAAGGAAAGCATGAAAAACGCAGTGTTAACAGCGCATCCTTCCCGCAACGCATCACTAGCGCTCATGACCGACGCTAGTGCTACTTGCGTTGGTGGAGTTTTACAACAAAAATCCGGACGCAATTGGGAACCATTAGGTTTTTTTTCACAAAAATTGAGCGAAACTCAACAAAAATATTCTACGTTTGACAGAGAGCTGTTAGGAATATACATGGCCGTCAAACATTTTCACAGATTAATCGAGGGAAGAGAATTTACAATATTTACGGATCACCGACCTTTGACATACGCATTCTCCCAAAAACCATCATCAAACGATACACCGCGACGGGTCCGGCAGTTAGATTTCATTTCACAATACAGTACCAACATTCAACACATAAGCGGACGTGACAATATTACCGCCGATGCCTTATCTCGAATAGAGGAAATATACGTGCCATCACCTATCGATTACGCTGAATTGGAAAAATGTCAATCAACAGATAATGAACTAAGTAAATTACGTGACAATAAAAGATTAAAATTCAAAAACATTACGCTTCCGGGTTCCACAATAAACATCACCTGCGACACGTCTACTGGAAAAAGCCGCCCCTACTTACCAAAGCAATTTCGCAAACAAATTTTCGATACCATTCATAGTATGAGCCATCCAGGAAAAAGAACTACGAGAAAAATGATAACCCAAAGGTATTTATGGCCGTATATGAACAAAGATATCAATAATTGGTGTAGATCATGTATAGCCTGCCAAAAATCAAAAATACAACGACATACGATATCACCTCCTGGTACATTTATGACAGCGCAACGTTTTGAACATTTACATATTGACATCGTCGGACCACTTCCGATTTCACAAGGGAAGAGATATTTAATCACAATCATAGATCGTTGTACGTCATGGCCCGAAATATTTCCGGTAGAAGATATAACTGCAGAAACAGTAGCCAAGACACTTTTCGAAGGATGGATTACTCGTTTTGGATGTCCATTGCGCATTACTACGGATCAAGGCCGACAGTTTGAATCAAGAATATTTGAGTCACTCTCACAATTTTTGGGAATACATAAAATTAGGACAACACCTTATCATCCGCAATCCAATGGAATGATAGAGAGATTTCATAGAACTTTAAAGGTGGCGTTAATGACAAGAGAATCCAACGAAAATTGGTTAAAAGAAATTCCAACAGTTTTACTCGGGTTGCGGAGTAGCTTGCGAGAAGACACAGGTTATAGTTCAGCAGAGATGACATATGGAACGCCAATACGACTCCCTGGAGGATTTTTTGAGTCATCAGCAGCACAGTTATCAACGTACGAAGAGTTTGTAAAACAAATTCAAAAGGACATCACACAAATGACATCAATTCCGAAAAGAAAAAACCACAACCAAGCTATATTTGTGCATTCCGAACTCAAAGAATGCTCACACGTATTTGTTCGGTGTGATAGAATTAAGAAAGCCCTGACACCGCCGTATGAAGGACCCTACCCAGTAATTAGTAAAACAGATAAAACATTTTGCATTAGAATTAGGGATAAAGAGACAGTGATATCAATTGATAGATTGAAACCAGCATTCATGATCAATGACGAATCAAACTACGTGCCAGATTCAAAGGATTTCTACAGACATTCACACACGTACACTACACGATCGGGACGTAAAGTAAAGCCAGTAGTACGTCTATAAAAAATCGCTGATATAAGCAAGCTATTCGTATATATATTAACATAGATCTTAACATATACCATTAATTCACAACTACTCGTAACAACAAGACATCTAAAATGGGAAATCAAAGTTCTAAGGACCAGATAACATACAATACGGACAGTTGCCTCAATCAAAACGAAGCGGACAAACTCCGTAACCTGATCCAGGAGGACTTACGGTGGACAAGAAATGTTGCAATGGGACAGATTATTTTAACAATCGGCGTGATCCTACTTTACGGCATAATGAAAACACTGGACAGAAGAATGAAGAGTTTAACGGAAAAAAATAATAAACACTCGTGCAACAGCTAAGTCAAAATTACATAATTTATTTTACATAATTTATTTTACATAATTACATAATACAAATTCCACCACGTACAATAGCATTATTATTTATATACATCAGCAAATAACTAGTAAGGTCTAGGTCAAATTTATATTGTAAACACTATTACCATAATAATTTTTTTTTTAAAGGGGGGTGTACTGTTACAGTACAATATCTTTGTGCTGTATCTACAATTTACATCGCAATCTTATGATCTTTATCGCACGTTCAATATCTATTAAATGTTTCTACTATCCGTGATCAACACGTAGTCGTTAGTATATAAGATGCACCTTTGGATAATTATAACCAGACTATACTACAACTTTGTCTCATTTATACCTAATCATATACTGCCAAGAAGTTTGGCAAATAAGACGAGGAAGGATTATGGAATCCGTGGGAACACAACTCTCAGATTTCATACACCTTAGATCCCTCTCCTCAACCGAAACCTACAAATACTTGGGCATGTCGGAAGCGTTAGACATCAATGAGACCGACATGAAGCAATCGTTACGGGAGCGCTTCTATGGCCACCTGAAAAAAGTACTTAAAAGTCTTTTGTCAGGCGGAAATAAAGTGCACGCCTTTAACGGTTGGGTCACGCCGGTCTTGATGTACTCCTTCAGCATATTCAAATGGACTCAGACTGAACTTGACGCCCTGGATAGGAGGGTCCGTACGCTGCTGACTGCATACCGAATGCATCACCCAAGTTCTTCGGTGATGAGGCTGTACATTCCGAGGAAGGGTGGGGGTCGAGGCTTTTTAAATGCTAAGACCCTCCACAACCGTGAGGTGTGCAGCCTCAGGGAGTACTTCTTCCATGCCGACGTGGGGATGCATCGAGATGTAGTCGCAGTGGACAAAGGATTCACCCCGCTCTCCTTGGCTAAAGAGAACTGGCGCAAGCCTGTAGTACAGGATACTAATGGCCGCAGGGCTGTATGGCAGAGGAAGAAGCATCATGGACGCTTTACCGGGCCCTCCATAGGCCTGATGTAGATTTCCTAGCGTCCGCAGCCTGGCTACGTTTCGGTGATCTCTTTGGGGAAACCGAAGGTTCGTCTGTGCAATTATGAACGAAATTACGATGAAGAACAACTACCGGAAATATATAGTGAAGGACGGCACGGTTGACATCTGTCGGGCATGCCACTGTCCCGGTGAATCCATTCGATATATTATTTCTGGTTGTTCTCGTCTTGTTAACGGCGAGTATTTGCACAAACAACCTATTGCCTAGGATTATCACCAGCAACTTGCTCTGAAATACAACCTTGTGGACGTAGAAGTACCATACTACAAGTAACTATGTGCCTGACCGAGATCTCGAGAATGGTCATGTAACATTGTACTGGGATCGATCTATCATCACCGACAGGACTATTATTGTTGCCAATAAGCCTGATATGGTGGTGATAGATCGATCAGAGCGTCTGTTGATATCACTGTTCCACATGAGAACCCTGTGAAAGCCGAGAAGGATAAAGAAATTAAGTATCAAGACTTGGTACACGAGCTTGTCGACATACGAGACTCAGTAATCGTTATGCCGATACTTGTTACGGCCAATGCCTTAATAGCCAAGAGCCTCGACCAACATCTCATGAGGCTCTCGTTGGGCAGCTGGGTCAAGGGCCTGATGCAGAAAGCGGTACTTCTGAACACGACGCGTATTGTTAGGAGGCTCCTCTCTCTGAGGCCCTGACCACCGGTAGCTTGGACCCTGTTCCCGAAGCCGGTGGGCTACAATTTTTCATATTTTGAAATGTTTTTATATTGTATAGAAATATTCAAAAATGTAATTTATATGTATACTTACCTATTTAATGAATAAAGGAAATATTGTCGTATTATATGTAAATTGTCAAACATATAAAAAAGTAGGTAATACCTAGTCACCCTTTACAAAGAAAGAAATAGTTCCTATTGTATAGGTTACCATGACATTTGACTCAGTTACACCGATTCATCGGAAAATGTACAGAAATACAGCTTATTTATTTGCTGACAAAGCTGTAGGTAACTATTGACACCCTTTTACAACGAAGACACCTTGACAATCGTCATCTCGGTAACCGCGCGTTAGCAGCGCAACAAGTTACAGACCCCGGTGGCGTCGCTGCATCGGTGCTTGATGTGTGCAGGCGCTTCGGGCGGCTGTTGGGAGAGCACCGGCAGCGCGTCGCGCTCCGAGCACGACGACAACGGCAACGCGCCGCCGCACTCCGCCGGCGCCGGCACGCTGCCCGCCGGCGCCGGCACGCTGCCCGCCCGCGCCCCGCACGCGGACAACGACAACAGCGCCACCACGCCGCACAAGGTATACTCCAACAGGGTACCCATAACGGCGCTGCGGCTCCCCGAGTCTCCGACGCTCACCGATCTCGTTGTTGTTCGCAGAGCGACCCCTCGGCATCCCTGCGGCGGCTGCGCGCGCAGTTCACGTGCTCGATTAAGTAAGGCGTGGAGAGCGCCGCGCCGCATCTGTGTCGTTGTCTTATATTACACGCGTCTGTTTCTAGACTGAAGCATGCTTTATTTTCTGTTAGGACTGAGGCTAGGCGGTCACATGTGTGTCGTACCTACCTCCCTGTAGGACCAACGGTGGAGCATATCTTTGTTGTACTAATTGTTGTCGTGTATCTTCGCTAGTGTCATTTCGCGGTGCGGAGGAAGCCTCCGCCCCCGGCACTGTTTTGTACAGTCATTTATTATCAACAATCCGTCTACTGTAGAATCACATTGTAAATTAATCGCATACCACTCAACACGGTGTGCTTCGGACGAGGAAATTGAAACGCTGCAACCCGGTGAAGCACAGGGACTTGCAGCACTTACATACACGTACTGCTAAATATCAATGTGTGAGATCTACCGCGGCCGACCCTGACGTGCCCCACGGACTAGAGACGTTTAACCGGCCTATGTAATAGTATCGTTGGCTCCTAAACCTTTGTTACCCTACGTTTACATTTAGCCGTTGGCAATGTTGCCATTGCTCATTGCGTTGCCCTATTATCCCCTACAATATATCCACGGCAATATCGGACTGCAATCACTGTTTGCTTTGCTTCCTTGTGTATTGTGCGACCAACCTCCAGCAAGGGCAAGCACCAATATTGTAGTGGCATCAGCGCTATGCATATTTGAGTTTATATAATTATATGAACTTATTAAATGGAAAGAAAATTAAAAAGGCGTCGCTATAACAATGGTAACGATTCATCAAAACAGAACGCTATACTTACAGGTACTAAACTAAATACAGGGTGTCTGGTGGCAATTTTTACATTTGAAATAAATATTACTTTTGAACGCGGGCAGCTAGAAGGGCGCGGGGTGGGGCGTTATCATTGCCAAGGTCGTGAGTTTTTTAGTAGCAATGGTACGTTGGTCGGGAGAGCAGTGCGCTTTCGCTATCGAGGCGTTCTTAACGACTAGTTTTTCGCTTATTGCGGCGCAGCGTAAATTCTGTAACTGGTTCAATATTCCACAAATAAGAGATGCGCCGACATAAAGTTTAATCCGATATTGGGTAGCAAAATTTAGAGCTTCAGGCTCAGTTGCGCGTCACCAAGGCCCAGTTCCGATTGTATCAACTGAAGAAAACATCCAACGTGTGAGTGATTCAATTATGCAAAATCCACGGATGTCACTAAGAGCGCGTTCGTCGGCTTTAGACATCGCCAGATCAACATTGCACCAAAATAATTATGAAATAACTTAAGTTCCATCCTTATAAAATTCAAATAATCCAGAAATCGAACGAAAATGACTATCAAACAAGAGTAATTTATGGCGAAAGGATGTTAGCGACTTTTTCTACGGAGACGCGACTCAGAAACATTTTCTTCAGTTGATACAGTCGGAACTGGGCCTTGGTGACGCGCAGCTGAACCTGAAGCTCTAAATTTTGCTACCCAATATCGGATTAAACTTTTTGTCGGCGCATCTCTTATTCGTGGAATATTGAACCAGTTACAGAATTTACGCTGCGCCGCAAGCGAAAAACTAGTCGTTAAGAACGCCTCGATAGCGAAAGCGCGATGCTCTCCCGACCAACGCACCATTGCGACTAAAAAACTCACGACCTTGGCGCTGCTAACGCCCCACCCCGCGCCCTTCTAGCTGCCCGCGTTCAAAAGTAATAATTTTTTCAAATTTGAAAATTGCCACCGGACACCCTGTATAATATTCTACATTGATATTGCGCAATTAACATAACTTATGTAATATTTTTTTAGTTTAATAATAAGCTTTGGGCGTTTGAGCGACAGAGCCAAGTGTAACTGTAAACACTCATTGCCGTTTGCATTGCCAGTGATTGCCTTCCCTTTGATGTCCGCACGAAGAACCGTCCAATTTCGGATCGCATGCGATGGCAATGGTAACGACAGCAGCAACACCATTCTGCTTTGCCCATTGCATCTCCCATTTCGTTGCCGAAAAAAGCAAAATGTAAACGTAGGTAACGTAATGTGTGTAGCTACGAGGAGGACATGTATTGTATTAATACTTATGTGATATGAAATTGTGAACGCACAGTGAGCCAACTCCTAAAGTTTGCATTTGGCCATCTAACGGTACCCGCACGATGACGCTAGTCGGAGCGACACGCGTCAGAACGATTTTATTTAGCATCGCACTGAATTGTACCTACGCAGTCGCACACAGCTGTCGCTTAAGGCATCGTCCTAATAGAACGCGAATGCGCGATCATCGCGTGAGTACCTAAGCGACGCGACCATCGCGTGTTCGCGCGGTAGCAAAAACTGGGAGAACGCGTATGTGATCCTCGCGCGAAGTCTACAAAATGGTGGCCGGCAAGGCGAGCGGGGCGCGGGCGCGGTGCCGCCGTGCTCCCCGACGCGGCGACGCGCGACGGGCGAACATGGCGCGACGCGGCGAATTTCAATTAGGACACCTATTCGAGTTTTATATTTTTGATCGCGGATTCGTACAACTAAAATTCGCGCGAACATGCGATGATCGCGCATTCGCGTTCTATTAGGACGATGTCTAATAAGGCTGCGCTAGTCGACGGCTCGAACTCGTTGATGGCCATGCACCCTTACCGGTATCATGCATGCTATTTCACCTAACATCGTGTGAGAATAGACTCAGTAATGAGCACTAAGAAGCTATTGCGCGCACATATTAACACTCCCGTATTGTATACCACCGCTAAGTATGAAACGAGCGCCTAAA
Source organism: Amphipyra berbera (assembly GCA_910594945.2). Classification (NCBI taxonomy): domain Eukaryota; kingdom Metazoa; phylum Arthropoda; class Insecta; order Lepidoptera; family Noctuidae; genus Amphipyra; species Amphipyra berbera. Next base: position 11,685,457 of record OU343128.1, on the reverse strand, counting down.
AAATGACGAAAAGACTTTTAGGAGAAGTACCTATTCTTATGAAAAAACTACTGAATGGTTTATTTTAAAATAAAATTATTTAAACTATTCAATAAGTAATTGAACTGTGTGCCTCCACGAATTTTGTTTTGGAGATTTCATACTCCTTCTGTTATTTATTTACGTCCATAGTTGCGTTAAAATTGGATCTTTCGAGGCTCATAACTTTCTAATTACTTTTTTACTATTTGGTTTACGTACAGGCATAGATAACAACAAGACCAATCGATGTCAAGCTCAACTTTGGACGTACGATGTCAAACAGTGGAGTAATCACCCCAAAACCTTTGTATGGAGAAAATGTCGACGAGCGCACCCTCAACAGTCGCACGTCCACGTGTGTGTAGTGCGCACGCGATTGTTGTCACTCCGACTTGCGTCACCGTGGGGGAACTGTCTTAGTTTCGGCCGGATGTCAGTTAGTCTGGAGTTTATGAAGGCTCTAAAGCCGAGCCCGCAATGGAATGGCGATGGCGACGACACGAGCTTATTATTGTCGTCCATTGGCTACGCGACGCGCCCACCACCATTCAATTATAGATATTTGTTTTAAGTGAGCTACAAACACACGCACTACCTACATTTTAGACAAATGTAGAATTTTTACGATAACCTACGTATAAAAATAACACTAAATATTGAACTCCGAGGTTAAAGTTATTGTAATGAATGTCATAAACTGTCGTTTACTGTTGTTAAACTTTGAAACACTCGTATTTTAAATAACAATAAACAAATAGGTAGGTACCTATGTAGTCCGCCACTGTGGATTAAGAATTTGCTTACGAAAAGAGAGTGTTTATTTACTTAAACTCAAATGCCAAATTAAATAAAACAAACTGCACCGCGACTGCTGTTGAAAAAAATTTACCTATGTGTCCTCGTGGTGGTAACAGACGAGCAAGCCGAGGAGCCCGGCTAGGCGGCTCCTACGCGTAAAATTTCAAACCAGATGGATAGCCGATTAAACTACTCGGCGGCGGTTTTTAGGTAGGTACCTACCTACCATCTACGCGTACTTAGGCAGACACGCGCGCATAGAAGGACGTCGAGCAATAAGTACATACCGGAGCTTATATAGGTAGGTACTTGCATTTTAGTTAGCCATTTTAGTGAAATCGCCGTCGCGTCGCCATAGGCGTGTCTCACTGTCGCCTTACCAGGGCGGCCTTGGCCTAAGAGTAGATAGAAACTATGAAAAGGGTACTTTTTAGTAAACCAGCGCAAGATAGTCAAGTTAGGTATAACTTGACTATCTTGCGATAGTTTACTAAACTTTGATGTTCCAGATTCAGTGCCTAATCATTGATAGTATAAAGCCAGAAAGAAGGGTGTTGAAAATTTGAAAACAATCCCCGAAATCAAATTGAAGCAACGCTTAAATAAATCGTTGACATAAATAAATACATTGACCTTTCAACTGACACGGCCTAGGACTCACCCCACGGAGTCACTTATTATGAGATATAGGTACTGACATGACCTTTAGTGGCCAAACGGCGTTTACTTACCTACACAGTAGGTAGGTACCTACCAAGTATATTAATATTTGTGGAAATAATTATTTTGCGATCCCTTACGTTGACCCTTGTAAGAGACAGCAGGCCACACGATGTGTTGCGGCAGCGGCGCGTCTTACCAGGGACCGAAAACGGTAGGAGGTAAGCTTTTTTATAGAATAAAGGTTAGGTAGGTACCTACTACTGTTTTCGGTCCCCTGCGTCCTACATATTGAATATTCATGATGACATGTGGTGCGCTCCGGCGCGGCGCGGCGCGGCGTCGCATCGGACTTACTACTAGTGAGATTTAAAACAATGTTGGCAAATCCGTCTGCTGGGTGATACCGTACATGTACCTACTTTTTATTAATTCCAAAATAGTTATACCTAGTATTGCCGACTTGGGCGATAAAACTGGATCACTTGTTACTTACAACTAATACCTACTTACGTACCTAAGTAGATACCTGGTTGGAGTAACGTTGTCCACAAGAGTAAAATACAGTGTTTGAAGTTTAGTTGTGTTCCGAACTCGAAACTCAAGTGTAGAGTGCTGCCGCCATACCGGTTCTCCGGGTAAATATTACATTTTACGACTTTCTGAGTATTCATAATTATGTAAGTACCTACCTAGTTTAATTTGTAAAAAATACGTAGGTATACTCAAAATGGACAAGTGGGAAAATCCGTCTAATATCAAAGGGGGCTACATCGTCAATTCTATCCCATTGTAAACATTTTGGACCTTTTTCATTTATCATCCTTTTAGTTTTTGCTTAGGACGACTGTAACCAGATAGATGTGTGTGTATTACATACCTACTGTTGTTATTTTTCTCTAAAGGTTTTGAGCATATTTTGTGGCATACCTAAGTTATTAAAGTCACTTGATCACTAACACTAGTCTAATCGGATAACTCTGTCCTCGCCCGCGACGTTACAGAGATGCGGGGGATGACGACGAAGGGAATTGCGCGGGTAGCGGGCGGCAGGCGCAATTTATATTTAGATCACTTTAGCTTAGTTCGCTGTTCGCTAGCCATGCGGCTAGCAGTCACATGTTTTGATGGGTCGCGGTCACTTTGTGTGACATACCCACGAGATTACATTCTCGAGATGAATCGATCTATCTTCAGACTCATAATTGGTATTCCGGCCAAGCGAATGGCATTTTAAGTTTATAGAAAAGAAAACTACACACAGTGCCTATTACTAACACGCTATGGACAACCTAGTCTGCAATAAATTATAAAAAAAAATAGCAGAATATTGAATTCATATCAAGTGATATTGATAGCAATTAATTTCATCGCACTTATTTCATTTTGTTTAATCTCTCTTATTACTATTCTTTGTAGATACCATTTTTGTCTAGGTATAATATTATTTTATAAAGTAGGTATAGCTCATTATGTATTTTCATCACACACTGTACTGACCGTTGAATAAATACCTTTGCATTAACATAGTCATAACGTCATGTATCGTAAGAACTGCCCGCAAGTATCGTCACCTCCTTGTGCATCACACTAAAACAAAACCCCGCTCCCGCACGCCGCACCCTTCAGCGTCGCGGGCGAGGACTCACTTAAGCGTACCACGTATAAGTATTAGCACATAAACGGTATATTTTTAGGTTTCCATACCAAAATGGTAAAAAAGGAACCCGCTTATTTTCGTGAACATGGCGCTTATAACATGTGCTGCAAATCTAGACTCAAAACAAAATGATATGACAATTTCCCCGTTTAATTGCTAATACTAGATTCTGTGGCAGTTTATAGCCGACGGGATGGATTTGACCAAATGTCATTTTAAGTATAGGTACCAGAGTAACTATCCTTCGAATAATTTTACTCTTTCATGTTACTCTCAGACTACTTCGTTTGCGTTTCTCCCTCGCAAATGTAGATTAACCTATACCGGGTATTGTAACTCGAGTTGGTGAATAAATGATGAAATGAACTAATCAGCCAACAAAATTCGAGATGCAATTATTTGTCAGGCGCAATCCAACATTTTTATTTTGCCGGATTATAATGGTAACTACTTACTGTCAATGACAAAATATTCAAACGAGTTTACGAAAATATCTGTTTAAATATTGCGGCCGCCATTAAAATACTCTGGGATAACCTTGTTACCATGAATTTTGACGGTAGGTATAGCGTTTTACCTACTCTCAGATAAACAGTTATTACCGGTCTAACCTTAGGATATCGGCATTGCCCTGTAGGTAACTGGGTTGCGGAGGTCTGATGGCAGTCGCTCCGTGGAAAATAGTGGTATTCAGCCGCATCTGGTTAGACTGGAAGGTGACCCCAACATAGTTGGGAAAAGGGTAGGCAGAACTAGAAACCTGGGATAAGATTTGGTAAAAGGGAAAGTTAACTCAGGTAATTAGTCATTTTATTCGTGGGATAAGACATCTTGGTCGAATCAGCCCTAAGGCCAGGTACAAATGTAATAAGTACTTAATACATATTATTTTCGTTTATTCATTCTATACATATAGGTACATATTTAAGTAAATTTTTAAATATTTCAATAAAAATTATAAAAAAAAACATTAAAAATATAAAAAATAGTAGCCCACTGGCATCGGGAACAGGGTCCAAGCTACCGGCGGTCAGGGCCTCGGAGAGAGGAACTTCCTGACAATACGTGCCGTGTCCAGAAGTACCGCTTTCTGTATCAGGCCCTTGACCCAGCTGCCCAACGAGAGCCTCATAAGATGTTGGTCGAGGCTCTTGGCTATTAAGCCATTGGCCGTAACAACTATCGGCACAATGACTGTTGAGTCAACCTCCCACATGTCGACAACCTCGTGTGCCAAGTCTTGATACTTAATTTCTTTATCTTTCTCGGCTTTCACAAGGTTCTCGTCATGTGGGACAGTGATATCAACAATCATTGTGAGACGCTCTGAACAATCTATCACCACTATGTCAGGCTTATTGGCAACAATAGTCCTGTCGGTGATGATAGATCGATCCCAGTACAATGTGATATGACCATTCTCGAGAACTGGGTCGGGCACATACTTGTAGTATGGTACTTCTGCGTGCGTAAATACAACTTTGTGGACGCAGAAGTACCATACTACATACATACTTCTGCGTCCACAAGGTTGTATTTCAGAGCAAGTTGCTGGTGGATAATCCTAGCCACCAGGTTGTCTGTGCAAGTACTCGCCGTTAGCCAGACGAGAACAACCAGAAATAATATGTCGAATGGATTCACCGGGACAGTGACATGCCCGACAGATGTCAACCGTGCCCTCCTTCAGAATATATTTCCGGTAGTTGTTCGTCATCATAACTTCGTCAATAATTGCACAGATAAAACCTTCGGTTTACCCAAAGAGATCACGGTAACGTAGCCAGGCTACGGATGCTAGGAAATGTACATCGGGCCCATGAAGGGCCCGGTAAAAGCGTCCGTGAAGCTCCTTGCTCTGCCATACATCCCTGCGGTCATTAGTATCAATAATAATACATATTATTATTATTTTGTTTTTTTTTCAGTTTTCCCACACTTACTGAATAAGTAATCAGATATCTGAAAAAGTAAACTGATGTTTTAGTGAGGTAAAAGTTATTTTTCAACCTTTTTGAAAAGGTTCATAATCCCTGGTTATAGAATATTAGCCCCCAAAAAAGTTTTTGGCAATAAAATGTAATTTCAACGTTATATTTATCATTTTACAGAACATTTTTCTTTAATAGGTATCTGCATTTACTTATTTACAAATTACATACGGTGAAATAGTAATTTCACCGTATGTAATTTGTAAATAAGTAAATGCCTAATTCTAGTAAATCTTGCTGCACGATGGATTTGCCCCAAAGCTCGGGAAAATCCATCTGACGACCGAATTAAAAAAAAACATGTTTAGTTAAAAATGGAAGGGAGTTCTGGTGTTTAGAACACCACACAACACATTCCTCGCAACACATTCCTCGCGACACATCCCTCGCTCGTATTTCTTGCTTGTTTTGTATGAACAAAAACCTCGCGCCGCTAAGCCCATATCCACCAGAGCTGCGCAGAGCGAAGCTAGGTAAATGAAGTGATTCTATTGGTGCTTACAAAACACATTCCTCGCTACGCAGCTTAGCACAGCTCTGGTGGATGCTCAGCCTTATAGGTCTACCAGAATCTGATGGCAAATAGGGACATTACATTTTTTTGTGGGTAACACAAGGGTAATTTGAATAAAAAGTCTTGATACTTGTATTGTTTAGGTAGATTAGGTTGATTATGGTTTGAGAGGGTTATTTTGAACAGAAACAACGTCCTTTCTTTACGCTCCATATATTAACACTAAAAAACTCAACTGCTTTTAATGTGTGGACTGTATATGCATAGATGTAATTAGATATATAGGTAGGTACACATTCATACCTCAGCTCACAATGTTCGCATAGCGACATATTAAAACTATTTGGACATTCCGCCCACCAAAGAACATAGTTCTTTATTTACGAAGTATCCTTAATATAAGTAAGTAACAAAACCTCAACAACAATGAATAAAAAAAACAAAAATCTAGTATATAGTATGGTTTAACTTTGAACCGCCCACCATGATGCCTGTATTTAGTTACAAGATGCAAGAATAAATGGCTTAGTAATAAAACAAACTCAACTGAAACTTAAAACACAATTAGTAAAACATGTAATTACTCAAGAAATGCGTAAATAAAAATATAAAATGCTTAAATTACTCATTACATAAAAAAAGTTATTTAGTTATAACACATATTTTATTAACCGGACGCTTATATTCACCAGTCTTACATTTGATCGATACAACACGGGTTATATTGTCAGGACCGGTATGTTTCTGTATAATTTTGCCAAGAAGCCATTTAGCAGGAGGAATATTATCCTCTTTTATAACAACAATGTCACCAATTTCTGGTTCAGTACATTTCGCATTCCACTTATACCTTTGGCTAAGACTTACAAGATACTCTTTCGACCATCTACTCCAAAAATCGTTTACAATTTTTTGTGTAAGTCGCCATCTGTCTAAACCTACTACATTACATTTTGAACAATCCTCATCCGCAATATTTAATAGCGGCTCACCCACCAAAAAATGGCCTGGTGTCAAGGGTAGTGGGTCATTGGGATCATCGCTAAGTATAGTTATAGGTCGTGAATTTAAACACGCTTCTACCTGTGCTAAAACTGTCGCCATCTCCTCATAAGTAAGTGTAACATTACTGATAACCTTACGTAAATGTGTCTTAGTACTTCGAACGCCAGCCTCCCAAAACCCACCGAAATTTGGTGCGTGGGGGGGTATAAAGTGCCACGTTGTTCGCTCAAAAGTCAGCAACTCCGCTATTTCCTTAGGAAGTGCCGATTTGGCACTGTTGAACATATCTCTCAATATTTTGTCTGCACCAATAAAATTGGTGCCATTATCACTGAACAAATCTTGACAGTGGCCTCTTCTCGCAGTAAAACGTTTGAACGCTGCGATAAAGCCCTTAGCAGTCAAGTCAGTAACGGCTTCCAGGTGTACTGCTCGTGTTACCATGCACACAAAAAGGCATATGTAGCCCTTGTATGATTTGGCTCCTCTACCCGGTGAGAACCGAATACTCACAGGGCCACAGTAATCCACGCCAGTAGACTTAAATGGTTTACTGGGTTTTAATCTTGCCTCTGGAAGCAGACCCATTAATGGTATCGACTTCTTCGTGGAGAACCTTAAACAAACGACACAGTCTCTAAAACACTTCTTAACACGCTCTTTTGCTCGTAGAATCCAGTACTTCGTTCTCAAGAGATTCAACATAGCCTGTGGACCTCCGTGTAATGTTTTGTGATGAGCATCGATAATAATAAGCATGCTAAAATGATGTTTAGCGGGCAAAATTATCGGATGTCTCGTATCATAACTGGTGTCTGCTTGTGTTATGCGACCACTCACTCTTAATATCCCTTTTTGATCTAAAAACGGACAAAGACTTCTTAATGGGCTCTTCTTAGGTACACATCCTCGAGTCTTTAATTGTTTTATTTCAACTGAAAACTCACGTTCTTGAATTAGTTTAATGAAGGCCATTAAAGTATCATTTAATTCTTTTGCGGTAACAAATTTCGGTAAAGTCGGTCGTTTATTTTTAGGTAATTTTAAATTTATTATTCTCCTGCAGTATGATATAACCTTTAATAACCTCAATAATGACGAAAACCTTGACGAAACACATAACTCGTTAATATTAGATGAGACAATTAAAGACTTGATTTTCTCCTCTTCTTGTGTATCTATAACAAGTGTATTGTCCTTTTGTATATTTAACTCTGCCAGCCATTGAGGTCCTCTCCACCACAATGGATGGTTTCTCAAATCTTGTGGTTGCAAGCCTCGCGACGCACAGTCTGCGGGGTTCGCATCTGTCGTAACATGGCCCCACTGCTCTGCATCAAAAATGTTTAAAATAGTGGAAACCCTATTACTTACAAAAGTAGTCCATTTACTAGCACCTCCCTTGAGCCATGCTAGGACCACAGTGGAGTCTGTCCAACCGTATAAATCCCCTTTGGGTATATCCATTACCTGTGACACCTCAAAAATCAATTTAGCAGCCAAAGTTGATCCACATAACTCTAGTCGGGGAATCGAAACTTCCTTGTCGATTGGCGCAACTTTGGTTTTTGCAGTTACTAAATGTACATGTACGTTATTTGCGTCATCAATAACTCGTATGTAAACTGCAGCTGCAAAGGCTGCTTTTGAGGCATCTGAAAAAACATGTAATTCAGTTTTTGAAGCTCGTGTTATATTTAACCATCTCGGAATTGTAAGCTCCTTTAAATCAACCAATTTTCTCCTATATATCAACCACTGTGTAAGTAGATCCTCTGATAAGCAGTCGTCCCACTCAAGGCCTGATTTCCACAGTCTTTGTATGAAGATTTTAGCAACGACTACTACAGGGGCGATCCAGCCCAACGGATCATATAATCTAGCTATAACAGACAGTACTTGTCGTTTAGTGACCGGCTCTTTAGACTCAGGTAAGTTAAGCACATACTCAAAATTATCAGATTTTCTACACCAACTTACTCCCAGAACCTTGATCGAATTATTTACCTTAATGGGTGTTTTATAGTCACTGGCGCGTTCTCCACTTTTGCCGATATGATTTAAAAATATTTCATTGTTACTGTTCCACTTTTGAAGCTCGAACCCACCTGATTTCATTAACTCATTCATCTCATAGTATATGTTCAAGGCTTCAGTTACAGTTTCAGCACCGGACATCAAATCGTCCATATAAAAATCTTGTTTAGTCACCTTAGCTGCTAACGGGTACTTCGATTCCTCTAACTCAGCTAGTCGTTGTAAACTCTTCACTGCTAAGTAAGGCGCGCATGCTGTACCAAATGTAAGCCTCACAAGCTTATAATGCCGTATGGGTTCAGATGTATCAAACCTCCATACGATCCTCTGGAAATCAGAGTCTTCATCTGCTACCCGAACCATTCTGTAAAATTTCGTTATGTCTGCTACTAGACATATTTTATGGTTCCTCCATCTCATTAAAATGTGCCTCAGATCTTGTTGCAATTTAGGTCCAACAAGAAGGTTATCATTTAATGATACGTTATTGATTCCCTTGTTTGACGCGTTGAATACAACTCTCACCTTTGTAGTTTCCTTGTCGTCTCTCACCACTGCATGGTGAGGAAGATAGACTGCACGATCATTCTCGACCTCTTTCGCACTCACTTCTATCATGTGATTTGAACTCAAATATTCCTCTAACACTTTATTATACTCTATTCTCAACTTCGGATCACGTGATAGCCTTCTCTCTAAACTCTCTAACATTTTAATAGCTCTCTGTTTGGAACAGCCATACTGACACTTCGGAACATCCGTTGTAAAAGGTAATCTTACTATAAATCTTCCGCTGTTATCTCTAATTGTAGTTAATTTAAATAAATCCTCACATACCTTCTCGCTTTTAGTCATCTCCTTTTGTAATATGTTAGGCTCATTTTCCATTTCCCAAAATTGCTTGAGTAAGTCATTATCTTCTAAGTATACATGCATACTAGTAAGATTGCTTTTTACTAAAGAGTTGTATCCTCTTGAAACTTTTCCTGAAATAATCCACCCAAAAACTGTGTTTTGTGCAATTAAATTACCTTCAGATTGTCTAACAATACCGTCAAGCAATATCTCTCCATATACTTCTACCCCTAACAGTATATCAATCTTACCGGGTGTTGCATATGTAGGATCCGCTAAAGGTAAATTTTTAATTTCAACCCACTCATGTGAACTCAGGTTGGCTGTGGGAAGCATACACGTCAAAGAATGCATTACATAAGCGTTAACTTGGATTGAATTTGCTGGATTATGGCGTGATTCCATTTGAAGTGAAACTCTATATTTAATTCTCGTATGACCATCTCCTAGCCCTGACACAAAACCATTTACAGGAATGCGTGTTAACCCAAGTAACTGAACAGTAGCCTCTGTAACTAACGAAGCCTGTGACCCCTGATCTACTAAAGCTCGAATACTTTGTTTACAACCACTTGAATTAAATACCTTTACTCTAGCCGTTGCAAGCAGCACCCTGGTAGGCTGCAGCTCCTCCCTAGCGAATGTAGTAGTGATATGGGTATCACCTCGTGATGTGCTCGGCTTCTCGTATTGTTCACTCGGTGATAATGTTACCTCACTTGCTGGTTTGTTGCTCTCGTTACTCTCTCGCTCGAAGTGTAGCAAAGTGTGGTGTCTTCTACCACATTTCTTGCAACTCATTGATTGACGACACTTGATGACAGGATGTGTAGGTGACAGGCAGTTGAAACACAATCTCTTATTTTGCACAAACTCTTGTCTTGCCTTTGGTGTCATAACTCCGAAACGTTTGCAGTGGTAAATATAATGGCTCTCATGACACATTGCGCACTCAACATCTGTAGAATTAGGTTTGTTTTCAACTGATGTGTGAAATGTTTTTGTCTTCTGTGCTGGCTTCACTGTTTGTGTTGATCGTTGAGTGGTGGAATCAATCATCTCTAAGGATCTAAATCTGTACTCTAAATAGTCTCTTAACTGTGACCAAGTGGGTAATTCATCGCTAGAAGCAGTATTAAGATACTGTTCCCACTGTTTTATTGATTCTGCATCCAACTTTGCGACGGTTAGATAAACAACAATTTCATCCCAGTTGTCCGTTTTGATCCCTATACCCTGCAGAGACTTCATACAAGTTGATGTGGTGTCTAGCAAGTGTTTTATTGCACTAGCCGACTCAGTAGGTATTTTCTTAAGTCCAATCAAATTGTTCATAATAGCATTGCAGTTATAACGTTTTTTATTATAGCGTTTTACTAATTGATTCCATGCCTCCTCATAATTTGCTTCAGTAGTTGTAAAATTGCGTAAAAGATTTAAAGCTTCACCCGACAAATTACTTTTTAAATAATGTAATTTTTGAACTGACATTATGGCCTTGTTGTTGTGAATTAGCGATGAAAACATGTCATAAAACGTTTGCCATTCTTCATATTTTCCTCCAAATGTAGGTAGCGTAATTCGCGGTAGCTTCACCTCACCATAACTGTTATCGTTAGTATTAGCCGGCAACGTAGTACTTTGCGAGTGCGAAACTGACGGTATTAAAAATGGTTCCAAAGCTTCTCTTAAACTAGTTTTTGTATTGCACGTACAGTTCCTCAAATTGTTCGTAATAGCCCTCGGAGAAGTATGTTTCTTTCTTTTCTTTCGAAATATCCGAAAGGATAGCCTTATGACCCTCTTTAAATTCTTTATACTGTAGCTCAAGTACCTCCAGTCTTGTTTCCAAATAAGCTTTCTTTATTCTTTCTTTAGGCGTTTTCTTAAAATTCCGTTCGGATTTCTTCAAATTGTTCATTAACTCTTCTTGTAATGCAATACGTTTTTCCATTGTATTTGTTCGATAGGACGCGTTTCTAATATAACTCCAACACACTCACTACTATAGTTACTAAATTAGCCTTTAAGTAACACAAATTGTTCAAGTTTTTATCTCACTCAAATGTCTCGTAATTAAAAGGCCACACTCGTAAATAACTATAGTTCTCACTTGTTTTATACACTCAGTTCGTCACCGTACTAACTTGCTTATAACTCGTAATTATTCTGCTTTCAAAAGTATCTTATTTCTATTCACGTTACCGATCACTTGACGAATCCTTATCTAAGGAATGCGTTCTTTTGTTCTCGCGGCGTGCGGCTAAGCTCGATCGTAGGTGACACAATCCGGCTCGTTATGGACCATATGTTTAGGTAGATTAGGTTGATTATGGTTTGAGAGGGTTATTTTGAACAGAAACAACGTCCTTTCTTTACGCTCCATATATTAACACTAAAAAACTCAACTGCTTTTAATGTGTGGACTGTATATGCATAGATGTAATTAGATATATAGGTAGGTACACATTCATACCTCAGCTCACAATGTTCGCATAGCGACATATTAAAACTATTTGGACATGTATTTTTTTCTTTAATTTCTTCTTCAACTTCTTCCTGCCTTTATCCCACACTAGATGGGGTCGGCACAACATGTATTTCATAAATCCATGTTGTTAGAGGTTTTGGCTTATTGTTTTATGTGACCCAATGTGCTTGCTGATTTATGCACTGGGTCCCAAAATGATATGCTGATATATGGTTTTTTGCAATTTTATTGTAATGGAAAAGGAAACCTTGTTAAAATAAGTATGTTTATTAAAAATGTTTGAACAAGAAAACATTAATCAGAACTGGAAAATGTATCAACTACAGTCATACTCGTTTTGACAAGTGACATGTTGACATTGCCATATGAAAACCACTATTAGTTATTAATTTTTAATGCCATGAGATTCTGGTTGACCTATACACATTTTCCTCGCACAGCTCTGGTGGATGTCCAGCCTTATAGTCAGCCAAATTCAACTTACAAAAAATGATGACGGATTTGCCCACATTGACCTTATTTCGCTCCGCGCGCAATCCGGCGGCGCAGCGCGGCGTCGCAGTTTGTTACCAGACTGTCCAACACAATAGATTCCAGCCAGCGGGGCGTAGCAAAGTTAGGACGCTGCACCGCCCAGTGTCACCCAATATGTCGAAATCATTGCGGTGCGGGGCCGCAACGCACCGTGTGTCCTGGCTTTAAGCGAGGCCCTTCTGATGATCTGCGGAAGCAAGACGGCAAGTACACTGGAATTTGTTGACAGAACCCAGCGAACTCTTTGGTCAAAGCACTGTCGCTGCCAGCGGCCGGCAACGGATGATTCGTTCCTCACCCATGTCCTGTCGACCATCGGCAGGGCCACGTTTACATAAGTTATAGGTGCTACTTTCCTTCAAACTAGTACTTAAGTCATATTTTTTATTGACTTTCATGTTTATATCGATGGAATAAGCACTCGGTAGGCCTAGCAGGAACTGCAGGAACGTTTGACAAGTACCTAGTAAGTAAACGTATCGCTAATGTAAGCGACTTTGAACCGAAAATAAAACTGTCCTGTAACATTTAGGTTTATTTTATTACGTCATGCACAATTTGTGTCATACAAAGATATGAATAAAGTTATCAGTTTCATTAAATAGTATGTGCGAAACGATTATTTCCGATTCAAAATTCACTTATATTTACGTTGTTTTCGTCAGTACCTACCTAACTCGACACTCGACAGCATTCGTGCTAGGCCTACAGGTCACTAAACAAACGTCAATAATCCAAGCCCGGTTGTAGAATGTGAGATATCGTAACCCTTAGGTAGGTATAATATGTAGGTACCTATATAAATACATATATCGCTCATTTGGTGCAACAATGGCATAATTACACTTTTAGAAATTTTACTGATGTGTCATAAAAAATCTCTTCTTGTAAAATAGTCTTTCCGCACATTTTGATATATTTAACTTGTTTTAAAAAAAAAGTGTAATTACGTCATTGTCGCACCAAATGAGCGATATATATTTTTAGTCTAGATGGGTATGTAGGTATTTATTCTTTCAGATAATATTCATTGAGACAGATTTGTATCACAACTAGTTTCAGTTAAGACCTACCTACTTACTACCTACTTATTTGTTGTAAAATACTGTTCGTGGAGAAAGTTGTACGGCGGACCGCGGAGCCAAAAATAAGTTTGTAGACGAGGTAGGCAAGGAGAAGTTTACACCTCTGGTTGACTGGTAAGTCAGTAAGTAAGTAGGTAAATTATTACATAAAATAAATCAGCGCACACACTAACGTAATAGGAAGCGGTGCCAGCGCTCGCGCCGCTAGACTGAGCCCGGCATAAAAATGTAAGTAGATACTTACTAATTATGGTACCTACTAACTGTATAGCACTTTTTTATCACGCTAATTTTGTTTATGAGGAAACGTTAAAACTGTTTCTGATTCCTGGCTAGCAACTCATAGAACCTAAACTTCTCCTTAGTTAAAAGCACTGTTAACCAAATAATCTATACAAAAATACTTTTGCCTGGCAGTATCAGTGCCGGCGGGCGCCGGCCGCGACCATGCTCACTATGCGCTTGGTCTATAAATGATATCAAACTACCTACTATCATCCCACACCATCGGTTCTCCCAAAGAACCCGCTTTACCTTATTAACTTCTGTTCGTAATAAAGGGGGGCTTTCTGCGTATGCGACAACGCGTGTGTCACCTACGCCTATGGGGTGTCCTGCATAAGCGACAAACGCGACGCGACGCGATGCCGCGAGGCGCGACGTGACGTAGGTATAATGTCGCGTTGCGACGCATCGTGTTACGTTTGTCGCTTACGAAGGGTACACTGTATGTATAACCAGTGCTGCCAATAAAGTTTTCTCTTCCCCGCTTCTTTTTGATTCATTCCAAAGCGATAGTAGGAAGACCCTTTCTTTTTTAGACGTTCCTCTCATTCTTTCGATTTCTCCTGTATCTTGGGTGCATTTACAAACACAAAACCGAAAAAAAAAAATTGTCTCAATTCCCCGATTTCTGTCATTCCCCGCGTTCTCCCCGCGCTAACCCCCAATTCCCCACGATTGGCAGCGCTGACTGTAACATTTTAAAGCCACTACCACGTGATTTTATTATGCTTTTACAATGATAGTGTCATGTAATAATCATGATATTTGTTGCAAAGCGTACCTCCAGCTTTGTCGCAACTTAACGAGGCTTGGAATATCGACAAACAAATGTGTTTATATTTATATTTCTGTGGTTTATACTTATAAGTCGCGACGAAGTGACCAAAATATATAGGTAGGTCTACCTGTCCCATGAAATGACTGGGCGCAATTACGATAAGTAATGCCGCATTCTACGATCGGACTTCGACATAATAAGTACTTGTAATAAATCTCCACTTGAAGACCTAACTTATATGCATTAGTATAAATATCTGTCGTTCCGTATGGATGAGTGTAACGAGAAGACTGAATGAAGTGTCGACTAGCGTGTAGTAAGAGATTATCACTGACGACTATCCTTCACGTTCATATAACGTATCGTCGTATTTAGATTATAATAGGTGTGTAGCGATACCGCACATGTGTGCTACTGTCGCGCCACTGTGCGCTGCTGTGATGCGAATGTCCTGTTCTAACACGCAACTGCGACGACGGCGACGCTTCAATACGCGTCGCGCGTGCAACGCCGCGTGAATCTGCGAGCAGTTAGCGTAGTCTCGATGAATGTGGACTCCTGTGGATGACTACAACTGGACCAAGGACGGCGCGCTGCGCGGACTAGACGGGATGTCTGCAGCACGCATGTGAGATACCGATGACACTTACTTGGAATATATAGTTATATATGTTTGTATGGAAATAGAAAACTAAAAAGTGTTTCTGTCTGTTATTTACCACCGCTCTCTCTTCCACCGCTCTCTCTTCGTTTAGGGGTCGTAAAAGGCCAGTAAAGGTAAGACAGCGCATGGGCATCTGACTGATCTGAAGGGTCAATTCTTAAATCCTTGCGAATCAAATCGCCATATCAATGATGTAATACCAATATCTGCTAAATTAGAAATTGCAACTTTACAGGAAACGAAAAAAAGTCTCATTATTTTATTTTTAAAAAAGCTGTTTTTGACTGATGAAATAATACATGTTTAGATTTATGTGTATCGATCTAAAATTGTGGCAATGCTTTTCTTGTTCAATGTATACCTCACGAATTTATTATTACACACCGCTACATCTTAATATTATTATTATCGTTTAAAATTTTTGATAAATTTTTAACTAGGTTAGGCGAAAAGTGGGTCAGAAGGGAACGGAAATTAGTAGGAAGGGGGATTTTAATTTTGGGAAGCATACGATACAAGTCAAAGGACTGGGAATTTGCGGTACATGAAAAAATATGGTCCAGAGCGCCCTCATCGAGACCACATTCGCACAAAGAATTGTCGCGAACGCGGATCTTACTCAAAAGTACTGGACTGCAACAGTGACCGAGTCTCAAGTCTACACAGGGATGAAACCGTTTTTTTAGCCAATTTAGTACATTTAAAAAACCAAGGTTTCCGCTGGATGTCACTTTGTATACTGGCATAATAGGCACCCTTAAGTTCCGAACTAACGTGCCACGCTGTTGACCACGAGTTATACTCCTTAAGTTTGGTGTCAGCCCGTAAGTCGTAACTATGTACAACATAGTGTTTCCGATCAGCAAGGTTAGTGGTAGCAAACTTAGCCAGTGAATCGGCACACTCATTGCCTCCTATACCCGAGTGACCGGGAACCCAAGCTATTTCAATATTACAATCATTTTTAAAACAAGTGTACAGTACATTTTTAATATCCATAATAATTTTGCTGTGGATTTTAGATTTCAGTTGATTTTGACCTAATGCCTGGATACTACTCTGTGAATCCGAAAAATAACAATTTTTAATATTATGCGTCTTAATGAAATTAATAGCTTCTAAAATGCCAATACATTCACCAGTAAAAGCAGAAACCTCGGGTGAAAATTTAAATAATAGGGCGATTCTGGAAGTATGTTGCAACCCCCGTGCATCCCGTTGGTGACAATTTAGACGCGTCTGTGGAGCCCCTCCAGTATTTCTCAATGGCCCGATCAAATTCGCCTTTTACGTCCCGGGATCTACTGGTAATACCAAGTCCCAAAACGACTTTTGGCTTAAAATGGACCACTTCGTATGCAGAGGAAAATACAGGTAGAATGGGATATTGACAAACAAGTGAGGAGAGGTTTTTAAGCTCCCTACCAATTTTTTTTTCTTTTTCTCTCGTAGTGATACATTGTTACAATTTATTTGTATCATTTTGCCTTATGCTAGAATCCTTTGTAAGAGCTGGAGTCTGAACTAGGTTCGGGACCTGTATGACAGATCTCCAGGCTCCCACCCCTTGAAACATAATCATATTTTACATACGGCGTATTAAGACAGATTATACGTAACATTATTAGCAAACAATTTTGGTAGAGAGGTTAAACTAGAATAAAGGTATGGTTATATTTGTGAAGTGTAATGTAAAGTGATAGTATGTAGGATAAATGTAGGGTTATGTGTGTAGTGCGTGAATGTGTGAGGGTCTATTGTGGATGTAAATGTAAGTCCTGTGCAAGTGTTTGTGCTTATTCGTAAATTTAAATGGAATGCATGTTTAAAATTATTGAATGGTTTGGATGATATTTTCTGTACCTTCATAGTCCAAATCCAGCAGCCATTTTCTTACAGTAGCTTTGCAATTAAATTTATTCATTGAGTACATATGTAAGATTCTATTTACTCTGTTGTATATATACGGACCAAGGAAATAAAAGAATCGTTGAGCTAACTTTGTATGAACCGAAATGGACGAACACACTGTATGCTTTCATCTTAAGACATTGAATTTTTCTGGATTATAGGAATTGCTGGAGTGGACTGTTAGAACTAAATTTAAAATGAATAATTTCCGAATAGAGAGGACCTTACAAGTAGTATAAAGTTCAGTAGTAGGAAATAGAAAATGAAGGGACCAACCTACTTTAAGGATCGCTCTTTGGGCACGCTCCAGTTTTAACATGTGTGTTTTAGTTTCCCCACCCCATACAACTATACAGTACTGTGCAACTGACTGACAGAGAGCTAGATATACTTGTCTAAGCACCTGCGTGTCGGCCACATGGCGGAGATTCTTAAAAATAAATATCAATTTCCGCAGTCGGGGATTAGTAAGTCTATATGATTATGAAATGATAATGTGTCATCTATCTGAACACCCAAATACTTTACACTGTCTATGCGACTTAGGAGAGGACAGCTGCATGATGCTTGAAGTGATGCATTACAAGAATGTGCAATCAATGAAAGATGGGATGATGAAAGTTTACCAACTTTTGACAGAGAAAAGGTAAGATATTTAGATTTGTCTACATTTAGGGTGAGTAGGTTTTGAGACAACCAGTCAGTAACAGTGTCGAGTCCTAGTTGTGCGAATCGAAAAGTCGACTCCCAGGAGTACCCGTGGATTATTAAGGCAGTATCATCGGCGTAGGTAAAGATGGATCCATTAGAAAGTTCGTGACGACAAAGGTCATTTATGTAGATGAGAAACAAAGTCGGTCCAATGATACTACCCTGTGGCACACCGTAGGTTATAGGGAGTTCGTCGCTCGTCACCTATTTTGACACATTGGCGTCTTCCTGTGAGATAACTCGTGAAGAGTGAGAGCTGATCGCTTCTGATACCAATCTTCTCAAGCTTAGCAATGAGAGCGGGAATTGAAATTGTATCAAAGGCTTTTGCCAGATCGAGGAAGATGCCAATAACAAACTGTTTATTATCTAGATGAGACACAATGTTATTCGTGAGATCTAAAACCGCATTACTGGTGGACACTCCCGAGCGAAAACCGTATTGGTTAGAAGACAAAAGGTTATTTTGCTCAAGGTATTTGACGAGCCTATTATTCATGAGCCTTTCTAGCAGTTTAGATAGTGTTGGTAAGATTGATATGGGTCTGTAGTTATGAGGTTTATCTCTGACACCGCATTTGTGCACAGGGTGAACGATTGCCAGCTTAAATGCATCAGGAAAGACTGCTGTACTGAATGACAGGTTAAATAAATATGTAAGGTGGGGAATGAGTATACGCTTAATTTTTTTGAGAAGTGTACCCGACACGTTATCTGAGCCTACAGCACAATCAGTCCTAAGCGCGTTGATTAAAAGTTCCAACTCAGAGTTATCAGTATATAAGAGGACAAAGGTTTTGTGATTCTGGATATCATCCTGTCGCAAGGATGTAGCTGGTACGGATATATTTTCAGCAAGTGAAGTATTCATCAATGGGGGAACCGATTTATTATTCCAATAGGAAGAGGCGTTGAAAGAAAGATGAATTTCCTCTAAAATGGGAAGTAAAGGATGGGACGAAAGGGAGAAAACTTTTGACAAGAAACGATCAGCTAAATATTGTCTTCGAAGGCTAAGGGGTGGTTCTGCACATTCGACCTGAAGGGCATTTATGGGAGAGGATTTCATCGCACCAATTATAATCCTCAGGCATTTGGCCTGAATGGTGTCTAATTTGCAAAGCGCTTCTTTATTGCAAGGTTCAATTAAAAAGCAGTAATAGTCCATCACACTTCTGACCAATGCATTGTACACCAATTTCAAAGTGTATGGATGGGCTTAAGGACTGACACCGAGCGCTCAAAGCTAACCCGTGATTAAAAAGCCAATGGTTTAGTGTGTTGCGACGCAGGCCGGCCACAATCGATTTCGTAATTTATAGACGTATCAATTAAATGTTCTTAAATTGTTCTTGCTGTACCAGTGAATAGATTAAATGTACCACAAATATATCTTGTTAAAAAAGCCCTTGTTTGTGGCCGGGCCGTACCGTATACGTTGCAGCCCGGCCACGTGTATATCTTCTACTAGCTGCAGCCCGCGACGTCGTCTGCGTGAAGGCTCTACAGCACCAAAAATACCTAAGATGCTAGTGTCGCTATTGCATTATAAGTAAACAACTTTTAAAATAGCATTAAAATATACGTTTTTTTTGCAAGCGAAGCAAGTGAAGAGAATGAAAGCAAGTGAAGTGATATGGGAATCCTGCTGAGTTCAGTCATAAGATGTGACTGAAGGAAATAAAGAAAATAATGCAGGAATACATTCCAGGACACAAAAGAGTAAAAATACGTACAAAGGTATCATACCTTACAACACTTCCGTATAAACTACGTTGGTAGTTATGCTGCCAGGAGCCAAAATGTAAAGAGAGTCAGGACTGGTGACGCGGGAGCAAGCGACGTACAGTTGCCCGTGTGAGAAGCTACTCGTCCTGAGGTCGACACCCGCTGCCCTCAGTATCTGCCCCTGCGACTTATTGATGGTCATCGCGAAACAAACACTCACAGGGAACTGTACGCGCTTGAACTGGAACGGGAAGTTATGAGGTATGAGGGGAATGCGTGGTATAAATACTGCCTCGCCGACGCCACAACCCGTAAGAATTTCCGCCTCAATGGTATGTCTGTGGAGCGAGATGACTTTAAGGCGGGTCCCGTTACACAACTTCGGAGGAGATAGGTTCCGAAGAAGCATAATCGGGACACCGACCTTCAGCTTGGTGGTATGCGCTGGAAGTCCACTTGCTGACAGGGACTTCAGAAATTCCACGGGATAATGTGTGGCGTCATCTTGCTCGACAACAGTGTTTATCGAGGTGTCGACCACTTCATTCCCCTCAATTTCCGAGAGAATGCATTCGTTAATTGCTGCAGCCTGATCATTTTTGGGCGTCAAAATGGCCCGCTCACACACCCAAGAACTCTGCTGGTGCGGTATACGACTGATGTCCCCGTACACCCCCTGTCCACCTCTCTCTTCAGGTAGAGTACCTTCGCCAAGACTTAGAAGGACATCGGAGATTTCTTGACCACGTGCATTGCCGCCGAGCCGAGCTCTCATATTAATGTCCGAACTCGTGACCACCACGAAGATCGTTTCAACGAAGAATTCACCTCGTCAGCCCTCGATCCCCGCGTCACCACGGGAAGCGTTTGCCGGAAATCGCCACTGAAAAGTACTGTGACACCACCCATCAAATGTTCGTTCCTGCGGATGTCCTGCAGGGTTCTGTCCACAGCCTCAACTGCCTTCCTATTGGTCATCATACACTCATCCCATACGATCAGAGAGCAATCCTTGAGCACGTGTCCCTTATCGCTGTTACGTGACACACCACAAACAGGCGTTTCGGCGCTCTCTAAATCGATGGGAATTTTAAACATGGCATGTGCTGTCTTGCCACCCGGAAGCAGTGTGGCAGCGATTCCCGACGACGCTACAGCAATAGCAATTTTGCCTTGCCTCCTGGCCTCTGCAAGTATGCCAGTGGTAACAATAGTTTTTCCTGTTCCACCAGGAGCATCCAACAAAAACATTTTACCCTGGTTTTGCCCAACGCTTTCAAGGACGGTGTCATAAATTTGTTTTTGCTCTGAAGAGAACAAAGTGACATGGTCATTTCGTATGGTGGTCATTTTGCCCGGATCGTAATTTGTCTCAGCGTTATACTCCCGATTTCCACGGTCTTGATGCGGTGATGATTGGTGAGCTGGTAACCCATATTCGATCAGTGGATTGCCGCCGATAGAAATGACCACATCTTGAAGTGAACTGAGACAGGTGTTCAGCACGCGTTCATCAGTTACTTCGACTTCGTCTCCAGTAGCACGCCTCAAAGCTCGTAGAAAATCTTGTTAAGAAAAAGGAAACATTTTTATATGGTGAAAAATTATTATGACTTTACACTATTTTAACATAAAATAAATGGCTGTGAGTGAGTAAAAATAAATCCAGCTACTTTTATATCACATTTAAGTTTATAATTAGGTATACGACATGAAAATATATTAATTACCAAGCAATAATCACACAGATAAATACCGAACAAAAGTATTAACAGTCAATTTTTATTTAGAAAATGCACATTACCATCTATGAATTTTAAGAATAACTAACTACTAACCTCGCCAACATGATCAAATTTAAATGATTAATTTCCAAAAAGTGTTAACATGTAACTTGATTTGATTTTTATGAAATCTCATAGATGGCGCTGCTTCAAAATTGTCTTTATACTACTAACATTCATTAAACTATGTTTCTCTGCCCAAGTTACTTAAATGGCGTAGTTTTTACACTATAAAGCTAGATAATAGCATGGCTTACTCAAAAACAACGTTTAAATAGGCGTCGTTAGTTTACACGCTGTCACAGAATGCGTAAGAAAAATAAAGATTCACAGCTCCTCCCCCGTAGGTGATAGCGTGATAATATGTAGCCTATATGTTGACCCGACCTCTTAGTAATTTCATGCAAAATTTGAAGTAAATCCATGCAGTACTTTTTGAGTTTAGCCCGGACATACATACAGACAAACAGACAAAAATTCTAAAAACTATATTTTTGGCTTCGATATCGATTGTAGATCACGTCCCAAGTATTATTTTTAAAAAATATTCAATGTACAATTTGACTTTCCTACGATTTTATTATATGTATAGATGTCCGTAAGGATTGAGGAGCCACATCAGCTTTTTAAAATCTGATCTCACCATTATTTAGCAGCAATGTAGCTTATTTTGCAGCACGAATTCTAGATTTAGCAGCAAAATATATCACTAGTTATTTTAATGCAAAAGTGGCTCCTCAATCTAACCGTCTGAATTGAGGAGCCACCTGGAACTCGTTAAGTAATACATGAATATTTATGAAAATGTTGTATCATTTAGAAGCAATTTTGCATATTACCTTCTAAAAATTTAGCTTCTGTATCGCTAAAATGAAAGAAAATACAATACTTTTAATATGGCTCCTCAATCTAAACTCAAGAGGTGAATTTCTATTGGATGTGAGCGATCAATTAATATATTCGACATATTGATCATTTAGCAGGTGTTGTGTTAGTTTTTGCAGTATAGGAGTAAAATAGTAAAACAGAGTAAAATTATATATGAACGCATTTTCTTTGGCTCCTCAATCCTGACGTTCTAATTATACATATATGTTTGACTGCAGCCACCTGAGATCTCAACTTCTCAACGGAATCTAAAGCCAGAGATACTAAACATTTAGCAGAAATGTCTGCTAAATATATCTGCACAGTTCAGAAATGTATATATTTTAGATTCTGAAAAAACAATACTTAACTATTTTCTTGTAAATTCAGTGTGCAGGGTGACCACATTTTAGGGGGTACCTACAAATTAATATTTCACTTACGTACCCACAATAATATTTATTTAGTAACAAAACATTCATCAGTGGTGAAGTATTCTCGTTTGTACATGAATATTTTCATGTACGAAATAAATAATTAACTTGGATTTCTTATATTATAAAGTTAATCATCATGTTTGTGTCATCATAATTAAATTGTGGGGATATTAATATGTGCAATATCGTGCAGTGACTGATAATTAAGTGCAGTTTGATATCCTGTTTTCAATGTAAGTACATTTGTGCCGACTATTGTTATTTTTTTTACATTTATTTATTTAATATGCAGTATGTTCGGGTTCGAAGTTTACTAATTAAATCGATTCTTAAAATAGACAAAATTGAAGCACTTTAATGTTCTAAAATATTTGTTAATATTTAGTTATGAAAAAATTCAACGACCAGTCGGGATTTGAACCTGCGACCTTCGGCGTGCCGTGCCATGCTATATTTTATAAATATGCTGGGATACTACAAAATCCTAACATTATAACTACTGACCCTATTTTCTTAACCATTTCCAAAGAACTAGATTTTAAAATGACCTTGAAAACCTTGAATGGCTTTGAATAGCCTTGTATACATCATTGAAACGTAAACGTCATATATTTTTTGAAAACGATGGATCACTTCTTGAGCAACAAACAACTGGCGAAATACATACTATTAAAAGTGCAAGTTGTAGCAGTAGTGACACAGATACGTTATTACGCCAATATTCATTCATTCTATAACTTATAGCGAAATTGATTGCTAAATAACCAAATCGTAGGTACGATAGATATAATCTGTTATGAAAATATAAATTTAGGCTCGATTTTACCAATGTCGGATAGCGTTTATCCAAGGAATAAGACAGACGTGTTGACAGAATTTCTATACGAAAGCTGTCAAAACGTCAAATTTATTCCTCGATTAAAGTTATTCGACGTTGGTGAAATTGGTAGGTACTTAATAAATTACTTATCCTGGTTTCATTAATACGAGTATAATATGGTCACCCTACACACTGAATTTACAAGAAAATAGTTAAGTATTGTTTTTTCAGAATCTAAAATACATACATTGCTGAACTGTGCAGATATATTAAGTAGACATTTCTGCTAAATATTAGTATCTCTGGCTTTAGATTCCGTTGAGATCTCAGGTGGCTACAGTATATATATATATATATAATTAGAATGTCAGGATTGAGGAGCCAAAGAAAATGCGTTCATATACAATTTTACTCTGTTTTACTGTTTTACTCCTATACTGCAAAAACAAACACAACACCTGCTAAATGATCAATATGTCGAATATATTAATTGATCGCTCACATCCAATAGAAATTCACCTCTTGAGTTTAGATTGAGGAGCCATATTAAAAGTATTGTATTTTCTTTCATTTTAGCGATACAGAAGCTAAATTTTTAGAAGGTAATATGCAAAATTGCTACTAAATGATACAACATTTTCATAAATATTCATGTATTACTTATCGAGTTCCAGGTGGCTCCTCAATTCAGACGTTTAGATTGAGGACTTTTGCATTAAAATAACTAGTGATTTGCTGCTAAATCTAGAATTCGTGCTGCAAAATAAGCTACATTGCTGCTAAATAATGGTGAGATCAGATTTTAAAAATCTGATGTGGCCCCTCAATCCTTACGGAAATTATCTTCTGGAAGGATGCTCAGAATGTTCTAAAATATAATCCAAATAAATGTTCCTTTTGTGTTCTTTATTTTTTTCAATGAAATATACCAAGAGAAACGCTTACATCAACAAAAAAATATTTCAAATAAGAATTTTCACTAAGCGCCTGTAGGACTAAAATAGCACGTCTGCTTATTTGTACGAACTTCATCAAAATTTAACAACTTAACCTTGTAACGGCGGGCATAAAATATTATTTATTTTTTCGAAGTTACAACTGCACAATTGCTAGCTAGTTTAAAATAAATTTACAGTGCCTATAAGTACTTTTTCAAATAACTGAATACGATTTACCATATGTTTGAAGTCCGTATCGATTCATTCACTTTAATCGATGTTTTTAAGCAGGTCACCTCACTATCCCCCCCGGTTGGGTTCCCGCATTGTCGTTGCGGGGGGGCTTAGTAGCCGTGGCATTGATCCCCTACGGTGCCACGGTGAAGCGAAGAGGAACCCAAAGAGGGGCCGCTCGTCGGGGCTTGGGTCTGGTAGCCCTCGATGTAGCGGCCAAGTAAGTTGCGGTGTCGCTTCGGCGACATTGCAACTGAGGCGGGCCGCGATGTCGTTTGGAACGCATCGCGGCTGAGTGCGGGAGGCCGCGGTGGGAGAGGAGTGCCGGTATTACGGTGCGCCGTTCTCCCTACCTTCCGCGGCCTTGACGGGGCCGCCACCGTCAGATGGCGGATGCGGTGGGGCCGCAGGGGAAGAGGAGTGGCGGTGTGTACCTGGCCGCCCTTTCTATCCTCTGCGGCCGAAAAGTGGTAAGCGGCGGGGCCTCTAATCTGACCCGTCGCGGGGGGACCAGGGGTGCCCAGACACGGGGTAGTCTGGCGCCCATGTACTTGTTTGGTCCCCGGGGTGGTCACGGCGTACCATGTGTTCTGGTGCGCCGGTGATGTGGGGTGCCCCCCGCGCCTCCCAGGAGGTCGTGGGGTGGGGCCCTACAGTGGAGAGGTCCACCAGCAATTGGTGGACCCAGACCTGCCGGGGTTGCGGTGCATGCTTAGGCGAATCCCACGACCCCGGCAGACGGTCAGAAGGAGGAACACCGTTGGTTTTTAGCCGGTAAGAGTCCGGCAGACCCCCTCGCCTTTCTCGGGCGAGGGACATCCATGAGGATTTTCCAACGCAAAAAAAAAAAGTCACCTCACTATGAAGCTAAAATACAGCATACTTACATTGCTATTTTAGTCCTACAGGCGCTTAATGCAAATTCTTATTTGAAATATTTTTTTGTTTATTTAAGCGTTTCTCTTGGTATATTTCATTGAAAAAAATAAAGAACACAAAAGTATCATTTATTTGGATTATATTTTAGAACATTCTGAGCATCCTTCCAGAAGATATACACGTGGCCGGGCTGCAACGTATACGGTACGGCCCGGCCACAAACAAGGGCTTTTTAACAAGATATATTTGTGGTACATTTAATCTATTCACTGGTACAGCAAGAACAATTTAAGAACATTTAATTGATACGTCTATACATTACGAAATCGATTGTGGCCGGCCTGCGTCGCAACAATGGTTTAATGAGGACAAAAAGACATTCATAGACAGAGCGGCATCCTGGATAGAACTGCCAGAGACCAATAATAGTGCAATATCGTCAGCATACTGAAGTATTTTACAATTATAATTTAAGCAAGAAGAAAGGTCAAAAGTGTAAATGTTATTTATATAAAAGGGGACTACTCACAAATCCCTGAGGAAGTCCCCTCCAAGCCATCCTCTGTTCAGGGTCTATCCCTGGAACTCTTAGCTGCAGAGTGCGGCTTGAAAGAATACTGCAAATGATCTGAATAATCCTTACCGGGATTCTCAGCTTGTGTAGCTTCTGCCTGAGAACGGGGATGAGGACAAAATCATAAGCAGCTGATATGTCCAGGAAAACGGCAACCACCGACTCACTTCTACTAAGGGCCAGCCGGATATCTGATGTGAGTATACCCACGCTATCAGTTGTACCCAGGCCTTTTCTAAAGCCGAATTGAGTCGTCTGAAGCAGCCTCCTGTTTTCAACTAACCAAAGTCAAATTCAAAGTATTTATTTCAATTAGGCACATAAAAGGCACTTTTGAACGTTAAAGTTACAAAGAAAATAGAATTGATTCTAGTTGCCCCTTCCAAAAGGTAGTTTCGTATGGAGAAGAATGGGCAAGAAACTCCACCGTTACTCTTTTAAAATTTCTTACAATATTTTGTATAGGTACATTCATTATACAATTATATGTGAAGACGATGCACCTAGAATAAAATTACTATACCACAAAAGGTAAAAAACAAAAAAAATTAAACAATGACATATTAATTATGTGATAGATAAATATGGTGCTCACATATTTACAAACATTGCAAAAGTATACGTTTTCCCAAAAATTTAAAAGTAATAGGTCAGTGTGTGAGATTAGGTACTTACTCATATAATCTAAAATAAATGGCTTAAAAAAATATATACAATTAAAATAGCAACCAGTTTGATTTTGTCTAGACTCTAGATTGTCCTATGGAGCTGGACCAACATGTTTCCAAGCGTTCTTATCCTGGATATAATCGTCTAATTTGTAATGTGCTTGTTTACAAAGTGTACTTTTAATATGAGTTTTAAATTTTCTTTCATTTAATTGCAATATATCACAAGGTATTTTGTTGTAACATTTAACACAGTACCCCATAAAAGATGTCTGTACTTTAGATAATCTGAAAAATGGTCGATCTAGTTTATCTTTATTTCTAGTATTAGAGTTATGTCTATCGCTTATTTTATTAAAAAGATGTAGATTTTTTCTTACATACATAATATTTTCATAAATAAATTGGCAAGGTACCGTCATAATATTAATCCCTTTAAATAGTTCCCTAAGGCTGAGTTGCACCAACTAACTATAACCGTAACCATACCAAAATTTCTGTCAAATCAGTACAAATTTGACATAAATAAGGCTAGTTAACAGTTAAGGTTAGTTGGTGCAACTCAACCTAAGAGATTCGCGGTGACGTAGATTATAAATGGCACTGACAGCTCTCTTTTACAAAATAAAGATGGAATCAATGTCAGCAGCCCGACCCCACAGTAAAATGCCATATGACATATGCTGTGAAAGTAGCTAAAATAGACCAAACGCGCGGTTTCTACATCTTTTAACTGTCTTATCTTTCTAACAGCATAAGCAGCCGAGCTTAGCCGCCCCGCAAGAGATGTTATATGTGGTCCCCATTCTCGTCTAAAGTGATTCCTAGGAAAACCGTTTGACTAATAAATTCCAGTTTTTCTCCATTCAATATGATATCACATTCGCTACTTCTAACATTCGAGCGCTTGAATTTGTCCCTTAAGGCAGTCTCCGATTGGGGTGATGCCAACCTGGTCAAGTTCAATGCATCAAAGACCCAGGCGTGTCTATTCTCTGCCAAAAGGAGGCCATTCCAGCTGGCTCCTACTTTTCGAGATGTGTCTATACCGATAACTGACCATCTTGAGCTCTTGGGCGTTACTCTGACGTCGACCCTCAACTTTGGCTCCTATATTGAGTCCAAAGGTCAATTGGCTGCTAAAAAGCTAGGTGTCCTCTCGAAGGTGCGGCGGTACTTCACGTCGGAACAGTTGCTTCAACTATACAAAGCCCAGGTTCGTTCGTGCATGGAGTACTGCTCGCACCTTTGGGATGGCGCAGCCAAATACCAGCTTGAGGCGTTGGAGTCCATTGAGAAGCGTACCAAGAAGCTCATCAGCAACGACTCCCTTGTTCAGACCAAGCTCCAAAGTCTTGAGCATCGGCGCAAAGTTGCTAGTCTATCGGTTTTTTATCGGACACATTTCGGAGAGTGTGCTTCAGATCTGCATGATCTAATACCCCCCTGCCCTTTTTTCTATCGGACGGCCAGAAACACGAAAAAGCGCCATCGGTTCATGGTTGATATACCAAAAACCCGAACGAAGCATTTTGATTCCACTTTCTTTGTGAAAACCGCCAAACAGTGGAATGCGCTGCCCGAGTGGGTGTTCCCCGACAGTTACAATCTGGGTGTCTTCAAGTCACAAGTGAATCGGTTTCTTCTGGGCAAGCGTGCTCCATCGTAGACCGCATCATCGCTTAACATCAGGCGAGATAGCGGCCAAACGCAGGCCTAGTAATAAATAAATAAAAAAAGAAAAAACTTGGACCTGAAGAATAGAGTTATTCACGTCGTCAAGATTTTGTGACCGTCGATCTATTTTAAATATCAAAGATGTGTCATCTGCAAATAACACCATTTTCGGTTGATTTTGAAATAATTGGGGTAAATCATTATTATCATTATTGGTAATAGGCTCGCCCCTTATTACATGGGACTTAAATGGCGACATGTGGGTGTTACTATACACCTCTGCCTAACCCTTCGGGGAATACAGGTGTGATGTTATGTTATGTTAAATCATTAATGTAAACTAAAAAGAGGAATGGACCCAATAACGAACCTTGAGGAACGCCCATTGCCATTGACACGTTATAATAGCGCAAGACGGCATAATTATTTGTTTCGTGGATCTTCGTATGCTGTCACAATAAGAGCGCGACTGTTGACCGGTAAAACAAATTTCGGTTGACATATGAGCGTTTGCTCATAAGTGCGGCGCGCCTGTCCTGCCCACAAGGCCCTTCTAACCTCTTTATCTGTTCTGTGGACAAAACCATCGGTTTCCCCGAAGAGGTCACCGAAACGTAACCAGGCTACGGATGCTAGGAAGACTACATCGGGCCCATGAAGGGCCCGGTAAAAGCGTCCGTGAAACTCCTTACTCTGCCATACCTCCCTTATGCATGGAATAGACTATTACCCGCGGAGTCACCCGCATCCTAGGGGAACTATGTGTAAATCCAGGGCATAGTCTATCTGTGTGTATATCATCCAAATCCGTTCAGCCGTTTTTGCGTGAAAGAGTAACAAACATCCATCCATACATACATACAAACTTTCGCGTTTATAATATTAGTAAGGATGTAAATGGAATACTGACAAGTTCCGAATAGTTTATCTAAAAGAGGAACTTCCTTTTCCCAACTACGTTGGGGTCAGCTTCCAGTTTAACCAGATGCGGCTGAATACCACCATTTTACATGGAGCAACTGCCATCAGACGACCACAACCCAGTTACTGGGCAACTAACTACTTAGTTGTTTCCTTTTCTTATAAGGTGACCAAACATTTTATTTGGAAAACTAAAAATAAGTATTAAGTACTTACGTTATTAACGGAATAAAAAAAAACATTTATTTATACAATGGGCACATTTACAATAAATACCTTAACAATTAAAATACAGCACGGTTGCTTATTTGCCTGAACTATGTTAAACCTGTGCTTCAGGCTAGAAGGTGCCTAAATATTTAATGTAATAAATTAACAATGAGTATAAAGTAAAAGCTTAATTAAAACTTAAGTAAATAAAAATAACATAGCATGTTAATGGTACTATTTGCAGACAACAAGTAGAGCACAGACTAGTTAGAGATAGATACTACGAAGTAGAGTGCGCGCAAGATAACTCTGCGCGCGACGGGGGGCGTGCTAGATGTTGCCATGATCGCAAAAATACAAAGTCCTACTTTTTAAGGAAACGTAATATATTCGTGAACATCAAAATTGGGCAGCCCTCTTTTGCGATTTATTATATTTTAATTTTATGTATGTATATACGTTAAAATTTACTACCTATCTATTAAATTAATTTGTATTTTTACGTAATTTGCAAAAGAAAAGAACTAAGCTTATAAATGTGCCGTAAATGAATAAGAATGCATTATAATTATTATCGTCTGATGAAATTTATTATAATCATTATTATTATATTTTCTTTTATTCCTAAAATCAGGTTGATCTAGTGACAATGTTAATAAAACGGCAACACTATGGCGGACCATGATTAGTTCTGATTTTGGCCGCGCGCAGAGTTATCTTGCGCGCACTCTAGTTCTTCTGTCTTTGCATAATCTATGGTTAGTAAATAATCAAGTATATTTTTTTACAGCTAAAGAAAATTAATTGATAGAGCCCGCGCCACCAATGAAGTCCCTTTGACGCGGCGCTAGTGTCTATGCCATTGCATTACATTGCATTCAAAAAGATGTAGTTCCACAATTTTCCGCGGGACTTCTTTCGTGGCGCGCACTCTAGATACTTAGTTTTCTATTTAATCTATTGTACAGAAATGGACCTAAGAATGTAAAAAATCTTTTTACAAAGACATGTTTTGAGGTTGCAATCGATATGCATATTATATCTTTCCGTCTTTTGTTAGTATTGTCAGCATTGTAGGTAAGCATAGTGTGCTGTTTAGGGATTGCAATCTCGTTCTCGCGAGATCTCGTTTTCGCGAGATCTCGGCCTTGTTTAGCGAGATTGGAAAATGGTTGAGATCTCGCGAGTATAACGAGATTGCACTCGAGCATAAAAAAATCTTAATAGAAGCGCGGCAGAGCGCGAACTGACACAGAGCTGCGATCGGTTTCGGTAATTCCACTAATTTATAATAGATCTCTGAGTAGGTATAGTTTTCTTCAATTCATAGGTAATGAGTTTCATTTTAGTTTTTTTGACTTCTTGTTGTTTTCTTATAAAAGAACTGTTTTATTATTAAAAGACTTTTGCTTGATATTAGAAGAGAAGACTGGTAGTTTATTTCATATCTTATTTGATTAGATACGTCAAAGTTTACTACTTAAAAGTTTATTTAAAAAAAATATAGATAGATACGTCAAACAATGTTAAATATATAAAAGTTTATTGAAAAAAATCATAAAAATAAATGTTTATTTCATAGTACCTATAATTCTTTTTTTTTTCTAATTTACTCAAATATTGTGATTATTTGCAAAAATAAACACACAAAACTGCCAATCTCGCGAGATCTCGGAATTGGCGAGATCTCGCGGTATTGTTATTCATAACCTCGCGAGATCTCGCCTGAGCCCCAATCTCGCGACATTGCATTCCCTAGTGCTGTTTTAATACTAAGTGCATAATGAAAAGCTGGCGAATTGTCAGGACTTTGCAGGATTTATATAGCAGATCTGTGGGAAAGAAGAAGGGATGGAAGTTTGCTAACTTTAAAATTACTCTCCGAGCTCTTTCATGAGGAAGCAAATTAGTATTTGGAGCGCCACCCCAAGAAGTAATACAGTATTGAATTATAGATTGACATAGGGCCAAATAAACCTGTGTGATTAATTTTGAATCTGCTAATGTTCGTAATTTTTTTAAAACGTATATTGTTTGCGCACTCTTTTAACTAGGCTTTCAATATGTTTTTTTAAAAGAGAGTGTGTCGTCCATTATTACTCCGAGGTATTTTATGCTGCTCGTTTTGAGGATAAAAGGACAATTACACATGTTGACTGTACGGTTTCCACATTGATGGGCATAAAGATGAGGGCTAGTAATGCTAAGTTGAGGCTTGCGCATGGAGAATTGAATATATTTTGTCTTGTCAGTATTTAATGTTAGTAAATTGCTTTGAAGCCAATTTGTCACAGTATTAAAACCTAGTTGAGTGATTTCAAACAGTTCGCTACTAGTTTTAGCGGAAAATATTAACGCCGTGTCGTCGGCATATGATATAATTTTGCCGTCTTTAATATTTAGATTACACAAGTCGTTAATATAAACCAGGAAAAACGTGGGCCCCGAATACTCCCTTGAGGAACACCAAAACCAGTATTTTTCTGCTCATCGCTCGTTATATTATCTATTCTAACACATTGGTACCGGGCGGCCGTCTAAATAGTTAGCAAATAGTTTCAGCTGCGTTCCCCTTATTCCTATGGTCTCTAATTTATTTAGCAGAACAGAAACAGACACCGTGTCGAAGGCCTTGGCGAAATCAAGGAAGACTCCCAGGGTCTGGTTACCTTTGCCGAGTTCTTCTGAAATATAATCAGTCAGGCTATGCACCGCATCGGCTGTCGATAGTTTGGCTCTAAAACCAAATTGTGCAGGAGATAATAAGTTGTTTTTTTCTAGGTAAATAACTAGTCTACTGTTTATTATTTTCTCTAGTATTTTTGCAAGTGATGGGAGTAAGGATATTGGCCTATAATTATTTACTACGTCCTTACTTCCAGATTTAAAGATAGGGATTACAACAGCCTTTTTCAGACAACTAGGGAAAATTCCTTCGGAAAGACAGATTCTAAATATATGCGTTAAGGGAGGTACCAAAATATGCTTAAACAGTTTAAGTATCTTATTGCTTATATTATCCCATCCGGCCGCACAGTCATCTTTTAGCCCAGAAATAATTCGGGTTATTTCATCTTCATCAGTGTCTAGCATAGCAAAAGATTTCGGGTTACAGCTATTTCTTGATTTATGGAAAGATGGCTGGTCGCAATATTTCGGAATCTGTTCGGCAAGATTTTTCCCAACATTCACAAAAAAGTTATTTACATTGTTATAGGTCAACCAGAATCTCATGGCATTAAAAATTAATAACAAACAGTGGTTTTCATTTGGCAATGTCAACATGTCACTTGTCAAAACGAGTATGACTGTAGTTGATACATTTTCCAGTTCTGATTAATGTTTTCTTGTTCAAAAATTTTTTAATAAACGTACTTATTTTAACAAGGTTTCCTTTTCCATTACAATAAAATTGCAAAAAACCATATATCAGCATATCATTTTGGGACCCAGTGCATAATATCAGCAAGTAAATTGGGTCACATATAACAATAAGCCAAAACTTCTAACAACATGGATTTATGAAATACATGTTGTGCCGACCCCATCTAATGTGGGATGAGGGCAGGAAGAAGATCGAGAAGAAATTAAAGAAAAAAATTACAAGTATCAAGACTTTTTCAAAAATCAAAAAATCAAAATCAAAAATTTTTATTTCACATAAACCAATACAGGTGCTTATGAAACGTCGAATTTAGGTGCACGGTTCCAATTAGTTGTTTCCTATGGAGAAGAGCCGGCAAGAAACTCCATGGTTACTCTTTTAAAAATAATACCTTTAACAATTTCAGTGGATACAGTACAATGATTTAGGATAGTGAGAGAACAATGAGGTCCTGACCACAGACCAATGAGTAATATAGTACTAAAAGACTTGAGTACAAAAACTAACAAACAAAAATAAAATTTAAAAAAAAAAGTAATATGAATAATATTGTAGTAATTTACAAATTTATAGATGCAGGTCCACAAAGTTCTCACATTTACAAAAGTGAAAAGGAAGCTAAACTATATAAAACAATTGACATAATTAATTATTTTATTCAAATTACCCTTGTGTTACCCACAAAAACATTTAATTTCCCTATTTGCCATCAGATTCTGGTAGACATACATAGTGGAGCGCCGTAAGATTTATACCTCAGAATCCAGGGCCAGTCAATGAATCTTTATATAAACTTTGGAAATGTGTTTTAAATAGTATATAAAAAATGTTAAAAAAGAAAATTTGTGCGATCTCAATTTTTTAATTATTATTATAAATAATTATAAATGTTTCAAAATTTTCCTTTATTTATATTAGTTTAAAGTTATATTTTAAAAAGGAGAACTATTACAAACTTGATCTTGGGTCTCAAGGGACTGCAGGTAAAAAGATGAGGGGTGGGGAGGGGACTAGAGGGTACGACAGCAGCTGTTCGGTGTTGTTAACGCGAGCCCTAAAGCCAACGCCAAATACAGCTTCAAACATTTGAACACTGCTTTGATTGTTATGTGTGGCACGGGACTTTGAATATGTGTTCAAAGTTTGAAGAAAGATTTGCAATTTGCCATACGTTATCGGTTTTTTAGCGCACATCAAAGCGTTCAAAGTTGGAATCGTTAGAATGTGTTCAAACGTTTGCGTAGCCTGCCACTCTTGCGCAAAGTTCAGTTGCGCGACCGGCGAAAGGTCGTACGCGGTAGGAAGTTTTGTTTATGACTGCGTGCGCGTACGTAAGCACGTGCTTGAATAGTTCAAGATCGTAATTTTCAAGATGGACTGGAGTAACGAGTGCGTCCTTTTGGTTGATTTTGCACATGTAATAAATAATTACAAGCACTTAAATAATAAAGGCACACCGCGTCCACGAAACCTTCGTCCATCTTATTTGTCGTCTACCAGCATACTGTGGAGCAAAATATTTGCAAAGTATGTCTGGCAGGCTGCGACAATATGTGTTCAAATGTGTTTTCAAAGTCTTACAATGAAGCAGCGTCCAGCTCCAGAATCTTTACTAAAAATATTTTATGCACAAGCAAAACAGGATGCGGAGTATCTTGTGGGTGCAGGAAAAGTGGATTAAACTGCACTGCTGCTTGCTTAGAATGCAATGGTGACAGCTGTACTAATCCTTTACCTATAATATACATCAACGAGATCGACGACGACGACAATAATGAACAATAATGTATACACGCTTAAATTTTGATCGTTTTAATCCCTTGGACTGGTGGTTTAACTTACAAAATACTATTCATCAAAAGCTTGCACAGTATTGTAACTCTTAAAACAAAGAAAATAGCAAGTGATAACATAATACTCGCAAAATGCATGAAACCAGCAGTAGCGCCACGAGTTAGTTACCTACGTCGGCGTCGGTCGTTGCGTACCTAACTACCTAACTCCGCCCGATCAAGTTAAGGTTATTGACTCGCGCTCAGCTGAGATTCACGTAAACAAATTAAATGATTCCAAATTTTCCTTTATACTTTTACGGGCTTAGGACCGTCATAATTGCTTTGTGCCTAGGTTTCGGGCCATACCTAATACTATTAAAAGAATTATGCTAAAAGCAGTAGGTACATGTAAAAATAAATCCCTACAGGCCTGCTAGTTATGGCGTATTTAATAATGTGGAATCAAAATTATTTACAATGATTTAAAAAAGAAAAAAGTTCTAATTACTTACACGATTTAAAAAAAGTTCTGTTACATACCTACCTAAATCACCTTTGATTTATTTAACACTAAGCGACACGTAATAATTGTTCATAAAAACGTGTACCTAATCAAATGATTAAAAAAGAATTCTGTTATAAACCTAATAATTAATTACCCCTGAATCATCACTGGCTAATACTTCACGATAGCTTAATAATTGTTCAAAGTGCAAACCATTCCTTTCGAGACATAATTTTGCACGTTTAATTAAATTGTCTTTTAATTTCAATATGTAGGTAATGTCTCTCTGTCACTTTATAAAACATCGAACGCGTTTACTATCGCACTTTTCATTTGTACACGAGTTTGATGCTCGTTTCTGTACAAAAGATGGCTTCACAAATAAAAATCCAGCGGGGTAAGGTCCGGGCTCCTTGCTGGCCAAACAACTGGACCAACCCGTCCAATCCAGAGATCTCCAAACACGGAAATCAGGTGATTACGTACATTATGCTCGCTTCGCTGTAGACACCGAGCCGCCTGCGCATCAAAACCCGCGATTGCGTAAAATTGCACCATGGCAAGGAACTCCAGGTTGGAGTACGCGTAATTACGAGACGTCATTACTTTCGCGCGACAAGGATAATCTTAACAATAACACACCGATGACGTCTTAGATAAACTGAATTATTTACATGACGTGATCATGTACTCCTGTGCTGCCCTTGGCGCGCGGGGTGCGCGGGGCGCGCGCCTATTGCATTGCCAATCAAATAGGGTTTGGGGGCGGGGTTTGGTCTAGGATTGGCTAATTTTTGTGAGTCCACGTTGACTGTGCGTACGCGTCATTGTTGCTAGAACCGAATGGTGCCTACTAATGGTTCGCATAATTTATTCACTCATGCGAAAATTAATTCGAGTTTTTAAAAAAAAAGTACTTTATTTTTTAATTTTATCTTTACAAATCGATAGTGTTTCATGCACCGGATCGACCCTCCACGGGATTAAAACGATCAAAATTTAACCGTGTATAGTGTGGATGATATTTTTTATTTTGTAACTCTTTCTTTTTTGCGAAAATCTAATAAATTAACATTAAAGTTACTATGCAAATATAATTTATTAAATATAAAATTGAAATCTTTACTATAAAAATTTTGTACCCCTTTCCACCTCTCATTTTCCAGTAAATTGTTGTTAAAAATTGTTGTAATCGAGATCGGGCAATTTTATTTTTTTAACTTTTTTATTTGAGCCTTTAATAATGCAGTCAAACACTCGTTATACAGATTCATTGACTGGCCCTGGGTTCCGAGATTTTACAATTTTTATGCTTTACGGCGCTCCACTAATAGCTGAAATGATTGGTGAAGGATTAGTAAGCAGTGAACTCGAATTTGATTCATGCTGTTTAGTCATATTGGTGACGTTTTTAATGTTTCCAAAGTTGCAATAAAGTGTTTAATAAATAGTAAGAAATGAAAAAAATGGTAAATAAGAAATATAGAAATCGCAGATACATAGACCTAAAGAAACTTGTCGAAAGCCTATTTCTTGTCATGGAAAGAATATGGTAGTTTATAGGTTACACCATTCACAGCTTAGATTATACATAATCTAAGATTCACAGCTTCATATGATTAAATAATAGGTAGGTACAGAAAAAACCAGACTCCGTTAAAAGCGTTCTAATACATATAATAAAAACAAGATAAAACAGAAAGAGAACATCGGAGGCACTGTGCAGTAGCAATAATTATTATATAAGTTATTGCTCGGAGACGCTAACCTATAATAATAACATTCGACAACCAGCAATCAAAACTAGCTAAACGAACGTGATGAACGAATGACTATGGCAAAATATTATCTTCACGACCGTCCATTGACTTTACGAGCTGATATGATGAGATAAGGAATTATGAAGTAAAAAGACCTCTTATTTTAGTATTTTTATTAAAAATGATAAAACCTTTGCACAATTAGTTTCGTTGAAAAACGTAACATTAATGTTATTAAACAAAAAAATGATTGTTTGAACATTAGCACCGACTGTCAAAGCGTTCCACACGCGTACAACACTACATGGGTACATGTGACACATACACAAACATACACGAGAAAGGATCGTCTAAAATTAAATAGGTACCGCGCCCTCCACAGCATTGGCGCTGAGATGCGCACAAGAACAAGAATACGTGCAATTGCGGTGAAGGGGCGCGTCACCTAGCTTTCGACATTCCCTACGTGTACTACCTGGGTATGTATGCGACGTACTTCTGATCTCTCAGACGCGTGTCGTTAATGGGTAACGGATGGCCACCACAGTCGATACTTAACAAACAGGTTCAACAGCAATATAATTTGTAATTTATTACAATACAGTCTGTAGCATTAGAGCCAAAACGGGGCAGGACCGCGCGTGACGTCAACCTCTCCGGTGAGCGACGATTGTTGCAAGCCTCTTTACGTGCACGTCTACTTTATATACTAAGGCTCAGTTGCACCAACTAATTATCATTTATATCAAATCTATATTGATTTGACAGAAATTTTTCTGTAAGATTGCGGTTGTAGTTAGTTGGTGCAAGAGACACTTGCGCAAGGCGCAGTTGCACCAACACAAACTTTAACCATATTGTGTTTGACAGTTGGTCTGTTAACGATTATAGTTAGTTGGTGCAATTGAGCGTTAATGTTAATAAGATCTAGGTACTTATTTTAATATAAAAATTATTTTGAATATCAATTACAATTATAACATTATGTACCGTACCTACCTAGGTTACTATTTAGTTAACAACATCGTAGTGATGTTCTCTCACGTATTTGTAAGTTCATTTTTAATTAAAGCGTAATGAGCTAGTAGTATACAATAATCTATTCTATATTGTTAATAACTTCATTATTGTAATGTCAACAACCGACAACACTCGTCCGCGTGAGAGCTGACGAGTCACGCGCGTCCCGTTCAACAGGTGCGGGCAGAGGGCGCCACCGACGAACCTCACCTTACTACCAAACTTTCAAACATGTTTGTTTATTGTCTAAACCGCGGTAATCTGTGATAACAGTGTCTATTGGGGATTCGATAACAATGACGACATTGGATACTTATAAAGATAGGTATGTATTGTACTAGGTCGGCGCGGACCGTTATTAGGATAAATGTGACCGTTTGCAAGGCTTTAGCGCGCCAATAGATTGTACGAGTCGGCTATAGATATACTAAGGCACTGATAAATCTTTACAATATCCATATCACATACCTACCTAGACATATTATAAAGTATCAAGTGGATGGGTCGTGTCGGGTGACGAATTTCCAATACCTACCTATACCGTTTCAATCACGGTTGGGACTAATATATATTAGTTTTTATAAATGAATCTTGCAAATTTCCTAGTCTAGAAAAAGAATTGACTGATATGAAATGGAAACGCAGGTTTAGTTAATGAAAATTAAGGGCTATATTATGATAAAAAAATGCTAGTCTGTTAAAGAAAGCTGTATGTGTCGTGAGTATAAGAGCGAGCTTGGGACTAACCGGACTCTTACTGTATGTGTCGTGAGTATAAGAGCGAGCTTGGGACTAACCGGACTCTTACTGTATGTGTCGTGAGTATAAGAGCGAGCTTGGGACTAACCGGACTCTTACTGTATGTGTCGTGAGTATAAGAGCGAGCTTGGGACTAACCGGACTCTTACTCTATAAGAGCGAGCTTGGGACTAACCGGACTCTTACTGTATGTGTCGTGAGTATAAGAGCGAGCTTGGGACTAACCGGACTCTTACTCTATAAGAGCGAGCTTGGGACTAACCGGACTCTTACTGTATGTGTCGTGAGTATAAGAGCGAGCTTGGGACTAACCGGACTCTTACTCTATAAGAGCGAGCTTGGGACTAACTGGACTCTTACTGTATGTGTCGTGAGTATAAGAGCGAGCTTGGGACTAACCGGACTCTTACTCTATAAGAGCGAGCTTGGGACTAACCGGACTCTTACTGTATGTGTCGTGAGTATAAGAGCGAGCTTGGGACTAACCGGACTCTTACTCTATAAGAGCGAGCTTGGGACTAACCGGACTCTTACTGTATGTGTCGTGAGTATAAGAGCGAGCTTGGGACTAACCGGACTCTTACTCTATATTTACCTAACGTAGGTACCCAATGAAGGTGCTAAAAGGTATAATTTAAACAGTTTCTGAAATCAATAAGTTCAATTTGGGTCAGCGTGGATGCGCACCGACTTGAGAAACTGTTAATTTTATAATATGTATAACAATAATTTTACTTCTATCAGGTTTCTTTTTTAAGTTAAAGTTAATTTATTTATTTAATACTTTTATGTGGCGTCATTGTGTACGTATAAGTTAGGTACATATTTACTAGGGATGGGCCGAATATTCGTTTCATGTTCGGTATTCGGCAGGTTAACCGAACATTCGTATTCGGCCGATTATTCGGCAATAATGCCGAACATTCTACCGAATAATTTTGCGTTATAAATTTGCTTCTATGCTTGTATAAAGTAGTATAATTACATAATTGTATCCAAATTAAGTGTCTTATCATTCGTCTGTTTTACAGAAAAATGTCCAAATGTGCGACCTCTTCCTTCCACTCATTTCATTGTTTTTTTTGGCAATTTACTGAGTTTTAACGATTTTGTACACAAAAACAAATGCACGTGCCAGTGTTTTGTCGCTAACTAGATGACCCAATAAAAGTCCGGGGGTAGCGGCGTCAGCGGTCGGAATGGTCGCGCGATTCAATACGTTCGACAGGTACAGACTTGAATATTTGCAATACACGATAAAGCGCGCCAAATCCTGCCGAATGTTCGGTTCGGTAAACTTTTAACCGAACGTTCGGCCGATTATTCGTATTCGGTGAAACCCTTATTCGGCCCATCACTGATATTTACAGTTGCTTTGTTTCATACTTTTTTAGTTATTTTTATTTACACGTAAGATGAGCATAAATAGTGATGTGATAGCCCAGTGGTTGAACGCTTGCCTTCCATGCAGGAGAGTCTGAGTTCGATTTCGAATTCATGTGCAGATCAAAATATGATTATCACTTGCGTTAACACTGAAGGAAAAACATCGTAAGGAAACCTGCACACCTGAGAGGGCTTCATAAAGTTTTCGATGGTGTGTGTAGTCTGCACACCCGCACTAGGTCAGCGTGCGGACTAAGGCCTAAACCCTTCTTGTTCTGCGAAGAGGCGCGTGCCCAGCAGTGGGACAGTAACGGACTAGTTATGTTATACGTAAGAGGCGCGTGCCCAGCAGTGGGACAGTAACGGACTAGTTATGTTATACGTAAGAGGCGCGTGCGCAGCAGTGGGACAGTAACGGACTAGTTATGTTATACGTAAGAGGCGCGTGCCCAGCAGTGGGACAGTAACGGACTAGTTATGTTATACGTAAGAGGCGCGTGCGCAGCAGTGGGACAGTAACGGACTAGTTATGTTATACGTAAGAGGCGCGTGCCCAGCAGTGGGACAGTAACGGACTAGTTATGTTATACGTAAGAGGCGCGTGCGCAGCAGTGGGACAGTAACGGACTAGTTATGTTTTTATGTTATACGTAAGATAACCTTCTTGGGAATAGTACATTTGAATACTGACTACTACATCGAAAGGTAACTAACAGTTCTCGATATATTAAAACGAATATTTTAACCTTTTAAGCGCGTGACTAAATATCAATTGCCGTGCCCCTAGCGCGCGACTACGAATCGATACAATAATACCTACAATAAATATATTAAGCTTTTTCAATACTTAGAGCTATGAAACAATTTTATGTAATTGTTGTAAATCATATCTCTATTGAATAATCGTTTTAGTTGTACCACGCAGTTCATAGGACGAAAATAGAACAAAAAAACCATGTATGTTCTCTGTCGCAGAAATACGACACGCGCGGTAGGGGCACGGAAATATTTGTCGCAGAAATGCGACTCAAGCGGTTAAAAGATTAATCGTTACTAGTCTGCTCCCACAGTTTGAGGAGTTCTATTCTGGTTCTGATTCTGTCACCAGAATCATGTCATGACTCATGACCCTACGTATCTAATAACATGTTTGTATTCTCGTCGTTCCGTACCCAGTAAAACTATTTATTAGATACATTAATCATCGCCCGCGGACTCTCACGCGTCGACGAGTTCTTTTGATTAGTTCCTGAACTCATCATCAGTCCTTGACAAAAACGCGCGAGCGTGCGATGCGATATGTTCGTGCTAATAGTTAGTAAGTAGGGAAAAACAGACTAAAAAAACTGAAAGAAGTAAAATATAATAATAATGGTGCTAATCCACTCTGGACCAAATTGAAGGCACCGACTTCTAAAACTGTTAATTTTATAATATGGTAATTATTTTACTAGTTTCAGTTTTTACCTTCTTTAAAGTTTTTTATTTTGTACTTTATAGTGCTACAAATTTCAATTACAATAGTTTACAAAAGCTATCCATTTGAGTCAATTGAGTCAGGTTTTGTGAACATAAGCGAATCATAAAAGACTTACCAAACCCTATGCTATTGTAGTAATTATTTTCATACTTTTCATTTAGTGTTTGTGAATATACAAGGTTAGTCGGAAAGGGGTACTATTTCTCTAAAACTATTGACTTTTGGGGAAAGATGTAAGACAAAAGCTATTCATTATAATGAGTACTTTATCAGCCTTTTGGATTAGTATCCCATTTCCGACTGACGTCATAGATAGACACAGCATTTTATTATGGTCCCGACCGTGACTGAAATGGTAAAGGGATTGGTAATTCGCCGTCGAGTGCGTGGGTGAGTGTCGTCAGTAGCGCATGTTCATGTCCTCTGTCCCCACACAACACCTTATATAGTTTTACATCGATTTACGTACATAGTGGCACATTGTGTACACGTGGACATTGTCCTAAGCTAAACTTAACACTTTGGCACGAGTCATGTTCAGCTCGCGCTGTTTGGCACACGCTTACTTCTGCGGGGCTCGTACAAGCACGAGCGAGTGCTCGGCGCCTGCTCTCTCCTCGACACTTAATAATATGTGTTTGGTACACTAATCAGAGTAATTTAATGTATTTATTGCCGGCAATGCGTATATTTTAGGAACAGTATCCATAACCTAGCCTAGATGTTGTATTAAATGTAGGGCCAATTTAGAGAGTTGAAATAACGATTACGCATTCCCTAGATATTTTGTAGATTTCTTAGACATGCTATAAATATTAGTGTGCTCATAAAATCAATAAGTTTGCTGACACGGTGAGTTTATTCTTAGAGAGTACCTACAGGCAATTTTAAACGTTATAATTTTCAGGGTGAAAAAAAAAACACACTTGGATCTCGTTTTTTTTAACATAAATATGTTTAGTTAAACGTACTGAACACCGTGTAAAAGTTTGTCCAGGTATTTTGGTTGGACCTATATTAGTGAGTAAAAATATTGTCTAATGTAATATTGCCAAAAGTAATAGGTAGGTAATATTGTTAAAGGTAATATGAACTAATTTTACCATTTATGTAATATTGGCAAAAATAAAATAGCCAATTGTAAATATAGGTAGCGTACCGATTTAATCACCTGCAATATATAAGGAGGCGAATCTATTCACGACAACTAGGTACACTTACTCAGAACAATAAAAACAAATGATCCTAGTAGCACACGTCACCATAGTCCAGTGTAGGAAAACACAAACGAATCGATTTACGATGTAGTCAATTGATGAATAATAACAACCACAGTCCAAAACGAACAGCTAAACCACTTTTTGTAATAATATGAAGTTTCGTTAAAATATAGTTTTAGTCAGAGTTAACCGATGAACCATAATATTTTGTAATTTTATTATATGTATAAGACGGATACCGTTTTAATGGTTAGTTGGATCACTCCGTTCGGGTGGTTGTTCGTTTATCTGTATGACATAGGTACCTACGTCGTAAAATGTCCTAGGAAATGTATAGGAGAAGTACCTACTCGGTTATAATAATTGCCGGTAACATAATACAACTGATAGTACAGTCAATTATAAAACGCATTTTTTA
Organism: Amphipyra berbera; assembly: GCA_910594945.2. Classification (NCBI taxonomy): domain Eukaryota; kingdom Metazoa; phylum Arthropoda; class Insecta; order Lepidoptera; family Noctuidae; genus Amphipyra; species Amphipyra berbera. The sequence continues at coordinate 11,642,012 of OU343128.1, read as the reverse complement.
ATGTGTCTTGTGAATTATTCTGGCACTATTTTGAGTTTCAGTGCACTCTGCGAGTAGGCGATTCGACGTGACGACGCGCGTTCTACTACGTCCCAGTATTGAATTCCGGCAGGAAGGCGCGAGCCATTTTTGGCGTCCAAATCAAGCGTACACGTCCCCTTTGACAGTCATCAAAATACCGACTCCCGATGGATCGTCGCGAGCCAGGGTCGCGCGACACGCGCGGTCTAAATGTTTGTGTACACACACGTGACTGCAGATATGAACAGCGCGTTCCAGGGTACACGTACCCTGATCATTGATGGCCAAACGAAGAGCAATAACAAATATACATGGAAATTTACATAATAATAAAAAAAAAAGTTTTTCCAAAATTTCCTAAATGTACTATATTTTTGCATCTTTTTTGGGAAAAATACTATATTTGGTCAAAAAAAAAGGTGGCAACCCTACCTGGAACCGTCCGTTCAAGGCTTTTACAGCAAAGAACAACCGCGCAGAGCCAGAAGGAATGAGTCGCGCGCCGTGCGTCCCCGTCGGTGCCGAGCACTCACTACTTTTGTTCTCAGAAAATAAATTAACGTGACAATAAAAATTACTTAATAAAACCTGTTCATAATTTAATACTCCTTTTCAATATACAACATGTAACAGGAATAACGCAAACACTCAAACACCCCAATTAGAATATTCAGTGATAATCATAATACAATGTTATCGGAAATGTTTGTAATCAGTCATTATATAGAATTCCTAGGAATTCTAATTAATTAAGAAATTCTATATAATACTTAAAATCGACATGAAATGTGTGAAATACATTTTATTATAAACATTTCCTAGGAATTCTATACCTTTCCTAAACAGCAATCAGAAATGTGTATTTTCCGTAACATTGACGTCCCTTCACCACTTGACCAGTCTGAGCATCATACAAGCAAGCAGACAAGTGTTTCTGAGTGTGCTCCGTCAAGAGACTCGCTTTGTCGCCTCTTCGCTTTACTCGCATACTCGACCAGCGCTACGCTTCGGCCTCGTACACATGTTCCACTCAGAACCTTCTTCGCGAGCTTCTGTCTCCACGTTTTAAAATAACACTCTAGGGGTTAGGAGACAGAGTCCGACCACGTAAAGTCGGGATGCGTAGTCGGACCGTCGGATTAACAGTGAATTCGACCGTCTCGATCGTTGTGAGACCCAATGAAACAATTGCCAGATATTAATGTTTATTTTTATACATTTCCTAGTACCATTTAGGAATCTTATACAATGCCTAGGAAATGTATTAATTAAAGCACCTTTGAGCAATTACTTTACACATTTCCTAAATCGGCTCGGCATTGTATACATTTCCTACATTTCTCAGCTTCGTACATTTCCGGTAACACATAACTATACTAAAATTACACTTTTATCGTTCTGCCTACCCTTTTCCCAACTATGTTGAGGTCAGCTTCCAGTCTAACCAGATGCGGCTGAATACCACTATTTTACACGGAGCGACTGTTATGAAACCTCCGCAACCCAGTTAGTGGGCAATGCCGATGTCCTAAGGTTACATCGGTTGTCAGATTTTTAAGCACATAAAGTTTTATTTTTATGTGCTTAAATATTGTTTATTTGTAAAAATACTCTTACTTTTTATTGTTAGCTGCATTTAAAATCAGTCTTATCGCCTTGACATAAGGCTCAATTTTCTTTACCTCGATTATGACTGGTTTATAAAAGCACGTTTAAAAAAAACCTACATATTAAAGCGGCTGAAATCGACCCAGTAGCCAATTCATAACAACCTTTCAGGGTTTGCGTTTATTGTGTTACACGTTGTATATATATATACTCGTATTTATTTTCATGACTTGATCTTCTCGCACTTCGGGGAGGTACACTTACATTGGGTACTTAGGTATATTCGAATACGTTATATTAATGAAGCAAAGTGAAGGTGGTATGAGTGATCGAAGAAGACTTACAAGATGTAAGGTGTACCATGACAAGTTGCGCAACGACATTATTATTTACTAACGATACGTCTACAGCTATTATGTGCAAGTGCAATCACTTGGCATGTTCGCGTCAATGTCTCGACGATCAGCTGACTGCACGAGAGGTTCATGATCACAAGACGCGGTCGAACCCAAATACATTGGTGCCAAGTTGTTTTAATTAAATAAATCATATTATGACTCTACTGCTCCACATTTCATTACATTTGCTGCTTAAAAATATCATTGATGTAGTGGTACAAGTTAGATATGGTTTTATTATATTAAAATGCACTTTACAATTTCAGATAGCGGCCCGTCCCGGATTCGCACGGGTGGACATTTTTCCCATTTTTGCAACATTTTTCATTTAAGCTCCGCTCCTATTGGTCGTAGCGTGATGTTATATAGCCTATAACCTTCGGCGATAAATGGACTATCCAACACAAAAATATTTTTTCAATTCCAACCAGTAGTTCCTGAGATTAGCGCGTTCAAACAAACAAACAAACTCTTCAGCTTTAAAATATTAGTATAGATTACATGGGAACATAAGGGCTTATCGATCCATAAGAGCCATGCGGGACGCAGCCAGGTTACAGGTTACAGGTTACAGTTCACTCATAATATCACAAAACGAAATACGTCAAACACAAAAAAATATTTGATTAAGGTAACATTGGGGCCTGCCCAGTGGCCACTACAACGTGTCATACTGGGACCGTGACAGGAACCTGTCACGCACGGTAAATAACGCTGCAACGGATTAACCACGTTCTATACCTAGTTGGACTTTGCAGTAAATTAAATCAGTCATTCCCACCGTCGACGACACCAATGGTGACAAATGGGATTTAAAAAAAAAATGTCTCATTTGCCACCAACAATGGTAGCGTTGCCAGGGGTGTCAATTGAGAATTACCATTATTTTCGTTCCCAGTTGCCTCCAGTGGTGACAGATGAGAAATATGAGTTCATTTGCCCACATTATTGGGCGTAACTAATGGTGAATATACAAGGTTAGTCGGAAAGGGGGTACTAAGCCGCGGGCCACTTAATGTATCACTGATGGTTGTTTTGAAGAAAGTGTTAAAATTTCAAAATTCATTAAAAAATAACCATGCGAAATGCTTTTTTATTTTAGTTTTTTCAAAAATTCTTCATCCCTGCTTTAGTTACGAATCCAGAAAATGAAGCTTCTAATCCGTGACCCCAAATATGACCCAAAATGTAAACACAGCTGATCATAGCTGAGGATAGATAGAATTTAGCGTATTTTTTATGAAATCTTTGAACAGCTGTTTCTTTTAAACTAATGACTTTTGGGGAAAGTTGTAGAACAAAAGTTATCCATTATTATGAGTACTTTAACACCCTTTCGGCTTAGTACCCCTTTCCAAATAACCTTGTATAGCAATGTGGTATCAAATACTTATCACGAATGTCATTGAAAATGAATGACATGTATTTTTTGTTTATTTATAAAATACACGTTGAAAACATAAGAAAATTTAAACTCGTAAACATCACTTGGAAGATACACATTTATACAAGGTTAGTCGGAAAGGGGGTACTAAGCCGCGGGCCACGTAAAGTATCACTGATGACTATTTTAAAGCAAGTGTTAAAATTTCAAAATTCGTTAATTTTTATTTGCATGCAAAAAGATGTTTAATTTAGTTTTTTCAAAAAAAGAACATACTTGCTATAGTTATGAATTCAGAAAATTAATTTTCTAATCCGTGACCCCAAATATGACTATTTAATGATAGATAGAATTTAGCGTATTTTTTATGAAATATTTGAACAGCTAAAAAAGCTAAAGCTAACTTCTCTTAAACTATCGAGTTTTGGGGAAAGTTGTAGAACAAAAGTTATCCATTATTGTGGGTACTTTAACAGCCTTTTGGCTTAGTACCCCCTTTCCGACTAACCTTGTATAATTCGACTGTACGTGTGTTTGTCACTGAACTCCTCCTAAACGGCTAGACCGATTTGAATGAATTTTTTTGTATGCGTTTGGGTGGCGCCCTGGATGGTTTAGATTCACAATTGGACCCGGTAGGTGGCGCTGCTTTTCCGGACAGGACGACGTCTGTTGGGTCCGCTAGTATTTTATATAATATAATTTAGACCAATGGTCTAAGTTATATAATTATAAATAATATTATTTATAAAAATGTTATACAACATGTAATTAACGCACACCCTCAAACACCGCAATTAGAATATCATGTTATAATCATAATACATACACTGAAATTTTAGTTCAACATGTATATGGATTGTTATTTACTAAATTAACGTTCTTGAAATAAGGTTTATTTTTCGTTATTTTGTATTGAATGACGGAATTTGTATTAATACAAATAAAAATGCACTTTTAGAAGTCTGTTTGCCTTGATGTACGGTCCATATCAGTTTGTTTTGACTGTACAGGGGTAATGTTACTTTGTTTTTGTAACTTTCTGCAGTTATATTATTTTTGGGATAAAAAATTACTTATATTAGAAATGATAGAAATCGATTCAGTAAACGATTCTGAACAAACTACTTTCAGGATGTGCGTTAATTATGTTCAAATTATATATATATACTTACAAATCTGCTATAAATAAGTTGGCGTCAAGGATTCCAGGATTTTTGTTATATTCAAAAATGTGTATCTAAATAGTGACAAATAGTGGTCAAAATTAAATAACTAGTGACTCGATCGTTTTCGAGTTATGAGCAGCTATTAGTGGGGACGCTATCTTAACCTCAAGTCAGCGTCCCCACCTTATATCTCAGAAACTACTACAGTCTTGACAAAGGACTTAAGCTCAAAATATAGTGCTTAAATACTGACCTCGAAATACAAAATCTTAGAAATATTAACCTCAACGGTCGGAGATATTTCAATGTTTTGATTGCACACGTTGACACTCAGCGTGCCTACCTAAATTCTCATAGAAACCTGATGGAAAGTTGATATACTTAAATCTATAAAAATACTAAGTCAATAAATAGTGCCTGAAATAGTGACCCCCAATTATATAAAAAATATTCGTAAATGAATTATGGAACTTAAAAAAAGCCATTTAAACTACAGTAATAAAAATACAATCACGTTCAAAAGTTATTACGTAGGTAGTTGCTACTACTTATTATCAGCAGGCCGGGTATATGTTATTACGTAGGTAGTTGCTACTACTTATTATCAGCAGGCCGGGTTTATGTTAAATTGGATGTGGCTTTTGTAGTACTTATTTGTTGTATGGTTTTAAAATATCGATGATTAAGGCTATATGATTCAAAAAAATCGAAAAGTCCCTCCAAGGTTAGGTAGGTGACCTTTACTACGGACAATAAATAATTTAGTCCGGGCGGTGGAAAAAAGTTATAGGTCATAATATATGTTATTTGAAATAAAATGATCGGATGGAAGAATTTCAAAGAGCGTCGGAGATTGAGACCTATGTTCTTTTAAAGCTTATTTGAAGCGCATACTTTTTTATTATGGGGCACAAAAAAATTCACGCCAGTGAATAAAAGTTATATAATATAATATACTATAATAATATAATATATATATATATATATATATATATATAATGATATAATATACAAGGTTAGTCGGAAAGGGGGTACTAAGCCGAAAGGGTGTTAAAGTACCTATAATAATGGATAACTTTTGTTCTACAACTTTCCCCAAAACTCGATAGTTTAAGAGAAATAGCTTTTCAAAGATTCCGTAAAAAATATGCTACTCTATCTGTCCATAGCTATGATCAGCTGTATTTACATTTTAGGTCATATTTGGGGTCACGGATTAGAAAATTAATTTTCTGAATTCATAACTAAAGCAGGTATGATTTCTTTTTGATAAAACTAAAATAAACTTATTTTTTCATACAAATAAAAATTATCGAATTTTGAGATTTTAACACTTGCTTTAACATAGTCATCAGTGATACTATAAGTGGCCCGCAGCTTAGTACTAAGCCGAAAGGGTGTTAAAGTACCCATAACAATGGATAACTTTTGTTCTACAACTTCCCCCAAAACTCAATAGTTTAAGAGAAATAGCTGTTCAAAGATTTCATAAAAAATACGCTAAATTCTATTTATCCTCAGCTATGATCTGCAGTGTTTACATTTTAGGTCATATTTGGGGACACGGATTAGAAACCCCATTTTTTGAATTCATAACTAAAGCAGGGATGAAGAATTTTCGAAAAAACTAAAATAAAAAATATTTTTTATTGGAAAAAAAACTTGTCGAATTTTGAAATTTTAACACTTGCTTTAAAATAGTCATCAGTGATACTTTAAGTGGCCCGCGGCTTAGTACCCCCTTTCCGACTAACCTTGTATATAATGATATAATATATACCTAGTCTGGCCATAAATACTGTTACAATTAAAAATAAGAAAGATATTACATTTGAATTTGGAATCTGTCATTTTTATACGATTGTTCATTGAGTTTTCTAATTTTGGCGCCAATACATTGTACAATATTTGGCGATATTAAAATGGAGTGGGGTGATAAAGAGAACCGAATCGCTGTGATTGCATTACACAAAGTTGGCATGGAGCCAAATGCAATTTTTAAAACTCTCTATACGCTTGGTATTAGTCAAATGTTTGTGTAGGTACAATGAGACCTCCTCTGTTTGTGACAAAAAAAGATCTGGCCGTCCACGTAGTGTTCGTACGAAAAAGGTGGTCAAAGCAGTAAGGGAAAGAATTCGAAGAAATCCTGTCCGAAAACAAAAGATTTTATCTTGGGAGATGAAGATAGTAGTAGTAGTAATAGTATTTTAAAAGATGACTTAGGAGTAGGACTTGCAGCCTATAAGAGACGCACTGGTCATTTTTAACTGATAATTTCAAAAAGAATAGGGTGGTAAAATCGAAACAACTATTGAAGCGGTACGCAAAGGGAGGTCACAGTAAAATTTTGTTTACGGATGAGAAAATCTTTACAATTGAGCAACATTTTAACAAACAAAATGACCGTATTTATGCTCAAAGCTCTAAGGAAGCTTCCCAATTAGTCGACAGAGTGCAACGTGGGCATTTATCCGACTTCAGTGATGGTTTGGTGGGGTGTTAGCTATGAAGGAGTGACTGAGCCATATTTTTGTGAAAAAGGTATCAAAACATCGGCACAAGTGTATCAAGATACCATTCTTGAGAAGGTAGTTAAGCCCCTTAACAACACCATGTTCAATAACCAACTATGGTCCTTCCAACAAGACTCAGCGCCAGGTCATAAAGCTCGGTTCACGCAGTCTTGGTTGGAAGTGAACGTTTCGGACTTCATCAGAGCTGATGACTGGCCGTCGTCTAGTCCCAATCTTAATCCGCTGGATTATGATTTATGGTCAGTTTTAGAGAGTACGGCTTGCTCTAAACGCCATGATAATTTGGAGTCCCTAAAACAATCCATACGATTGGCAGTGAAGAATTTTCCCATGGAAAGAGTGCGTGCTTCTATTGATAACTGGCCTCAACGTTTAAAGGACTGTATTGCAGCCAATGGAGACCACTTCGAATAAGCTTTTTATATTTTAAATTGTTTTATATTTATGTATTAAACTAACACACTGTAAAAGTAATAAATATTATTTGCAATAAAAAAAATTTTTTTTCTTCGTGACAATATTTATGGCAAGACTAGGTACTATACTATACTATAATGATCATAACATATTATACTAGCGACCCGCCCCGGCTTCGCACTGGTACAATGCATACTAATGTGGGGCATTTAGACCTTCCTCTTGAATCACTCGTATCTATTGCTGAAAACTGCATTAAAATCCGTTGCACAGTTTAAAAGATCTAAGCGTACAGACAGCGGGAGCGACTTTGTTTTATACTATGAAAAGATTATGAAAATGATCTGATAGAAGAGATTCAAGGAGCTTTGGAGATTGAGACCATTGTCTTTTTAAAACTTATTTGAAGCGCATTATTTTTGACTAGAGGCACAAAATATCCACCCAAGTGTTTTTTTATTTTTTATTCAGCCATGATAATCCCATTGCTGGGCAAAGGCCTCCCTACCCTCCTTCCACTGCTGTCGATTTAAGCTTTTCTAGGCCTGCCGCGACGTCGTCCGACATTGTGTGGGCTCCACTCAGTGATGAGTTATGCCCACAGCTCGTCGGACATGCGGCGGACGCGACCAGCCCAGTTCCATTTTAAGCTTGCGGCTTTCTGACCAACGTTGGCGATCTGAGTTTTGGAGCGCAGTACACTATTCCTTATACTGCGCTCCATGGCTCGCTGGCAAACCCCGAGTGCGGTCTTCTGATGTTTTGTCAAAGACCAAGTCTGAGCACCGTAGGTGAGGATAGGCAGTATACATACGTCCATGAGCTTTTTTTGAGTGTGTGAGGGAGGTTACCCTTCATTAATTCTTTCATGGACCAATAGCTCTTCCAGGCGTTTTCGTTCCGTCTAGCAACTTCTTTTTCTTGTCTAGCCTGGAAGGACACTAATTGGTCCAGATAGATGTACTCTTGGACGTATTCCATTTCTGCACCATCGACTTCTAACCTACGTTTCGTGCTATTAGTCATCAACTTGGTCTTCGACATAATCATCTTGGAAAAAGTTACAGGTCATTACATTTTTTTGTTATGAATAATTGAAGGAAGTACCTAATAGTAGAAGAGAAGTAGAAGTAGGCAATGGTAGCTTTTTAGGAGCACTTATTATCTTGTTATGCAAACAAGGCAATTATTTATGCCGTGCGAACAAACTTAATATCGCGTCGGCCTATTCAGGGGATATAGTCGTGAAGGTTATGTTTCTGTTATATAATTGTAAAAGACCCAGTTATGGTATTGATAAATAACAATAATACTGACTACTACACTGAATACCGACACAAAGCAGTAGTATTTCAATTGAAACAAAAGCGGATACATTCGCTGCGGTGTTTGTGCTACGATCGGACGTCAGTCAACATGGCTAACCGTAACTCACCATCGCATTCGCCAAGTACTTCAGCGATATTATTCGATATTTTGTTTTTAATCCTAATATTTTTGTAATCACCGTGTGAAGTATCATAAAGATCTATTAAAATTTCTGTATTTGGCGCCATTTCTTAAAGCGGTACACGCGGCCAGTTGTATAAATGAGCAACTGACCGCGCTCTGGCCGCGCGCTCGCTCACACACACGCGGCGGCGGAGCGGGCGGGGCATGCGGCCGCGGCCATACGAATACAACTGACCGCGCTATAGCCGCTGCCAGCCCGCGCGCTCGCTCACACACACGCGGCGGCGGAGCGGGCGGGGCATGCGGCCGCGGCCATACGAATACAACTGACCGCGCTCTGGCCGCTGCCAGCCCGCGCGCTCGCTCACACACACGCGGCGGCGGAGCGGGCGGGGCATGCGGCCGCGGCCATACGAATACAACTGGCCGCGTTATAGCCGCTGCCAGCCCGCGCGCTCGCTCACACACACGCGGCGGCGGAGCGGGCGGGGCATGCGGCCGCGGCCATACGAATACAACTGACCGCGCTATGGCCGCTGCCAGCCCGCGCGCTCGCTCACACACACGCGGCGGCGGAGCGGGCGGGGCATGCGGCCGCGGCCATACGAATACAACTGACCGCGCTATGGCCGCTGCCAGCCCGCGCGCTCGCTCACACACACGCGGCGGCGGAGCGGGCGGGGCATGCGGCCGCGGCCATACGCTCGCGAGCCGCGTCATGATCGTGCCTGTTTGAAGACTCACTTACATTGTAAGCGACTACAACGGACCGCCATGCGCCACCGCGGCCGCCTCCACAGGCCGCGTCTGTTTGGGAGAGGCTTTATGTTGACTCTACGAAAATTTTCGCATTCTGTAGACAACTTCATATCATTCTTCGCATCTGACGTTCCTAATAGCAAAAAAATCGAACTATATTGTCCGTTGTACTGAATCACCATTGAACGTAGTAACTTATGTGATTATTCTTAAATGTTTACTACCTATTCACGTATTACTTTTATATCAGTCGAGTCACTATTTCAGGCATTATTTATAAACGTAGTATTTTTATAGAATTACATCAGCTTTCTATGAGAATTTAGGTGTTGGACGCTGGTTGTCAAAATGTCCCAGCAAAGCATTTAAATATCTCCGAACCTATAAGATCACTATTTAAATATCTCCGAACCTATAAGATCACTATTTCTGTGATTTTATATTTCGAGGTCAGTATTTAAGCGCTATTTTATATTTCGAGGTCAGTATTAAAGCGCTATTTTATATTTCGAGGTCAGTATTTAAGCGCTATTTTATATTTCGAGGTCAGTATTTAAGCGCTATTTTATATTTCGAGGTCAGTATTTAAGCGCTATTTTATATTTCGAGGTCAGTATTTAAGCGCTATTTTATATTTCGAGGTCAGTATTTAAGCGCTATTTTATATTTCGAGGTCAGTATTTAAGCGCTATTTTATATTTCGAGGTCAGTATTTAAGCGCTATTTTATATTTCGAGGTCAGTATTTAAGCACTATTTTATATTTCGAGGTCAGTATTTAAGCACTATTTTTTAAGGTTAAGTCCTTTGTCAAGACTGTAGTAGTTTCTGAATGAATGAGTCACTAATTATTTAGTTTTGGTCACTATTTAGGCACATTTTTTTGGATATAACATAAATCCTGGAATCTTTGGTGGCTTAACGCCAACATAAATAAGATGTTTTCGGTACATCAACCAATCAATCCGTGAAACTTATTCACATTACGTGTCCTGTCGTGACGCATCACTAGGTGCATCTGACGATATCGGATACATACATTTTGAATGAAGGCGTGCACACTAATTAGACTGACGTATCGCGTCTACGCATACGTTTTAACCTTTTAAGCGCGTGACTAAATATCAATTGCCGTGCCCCTAGCGCGCGACTACGAATCGATACAATAAATATATTAAGCTTTTTCAATTCCTCTTAGCCTTTTCCCAATTATCTTGGGGTCAGCTTCCAGTCTAACCAGATGCGGCTGAATACCAGTATTTTACACGGAGCGACTGCCATCAGACCTCCACAACCCAGTAACTGGGCAATGCCGATATCCTAAGGTTAAACCGTTTGTCAGACTTTCGGGCTTCTGACTACCCGTAACGACTGTCATAGGTATTCGTATGACACCCGGGACCGACGGCTTAACGTGCTCTCCGAGGCACGGAGGGGTCTCGATGTGTAACAAATGGTCACCCATCCACGAACTGACCGCGGCAGGCGCAGCTTAACCTCGCAAATCGTACGATCGGCGCGGTTGTTATTTAGCCACGAGTCCCTCATATATTAAGCTTTTTCAATACGAAACAATTTTATGTAATTGTTGTAAATCCTATCTCTACCTATTGAATAATCGTTTTAGTTGTACCACGCAGTTCATAGGACGAAAATAGAACAAAAAAACCATGCATGTTCTCTGTCGCAGAAATACGACACGCGCGGTAGGGGCACGGAAATATTTGTCGCAGAAATGCGACTGAAGCGGTTAAAAGGTTAATAAATAAATACAATACATTAGTTAGCAGACAAAGTATAAAAGATGAAAAAAATAAGAAAATGTTTGTAATATGCACAGGAAAAGAAAATGTATTATTTATTTTTTCATTAATTTTGCTACATAGATGAACCGTAACGGTGTTTTGACAGTAAGGTTTTCCACCCGTCACTATACTGTCGGCCATCATCGTGAGTGAAATCGAGTCGCTTAACAGCAGAAATAAGCGGTCAAATAAACCCCTCCACGGTCACAAAGATTTGGATTGACCTAACTTGAAGATAAAGGTACCTACGCTGTGTGTGTGGGTCGTCCGCATATCGTAATTTTACTTTTTACCTACACTTTCTCTAAATTCGTCCGTCCCCGTGCGTACGGAGGTGAGAGTGACTGTTGCGTGGCGAAGTTCGCGATGGCAAACATATGACGTCAGACCTTCGTAACACGTCGGCTCTCTTTGGTTTGATTCAGCCAGTTTTTATTTTTGCTATAGGTATTCATTGATTTAAATTGCATGTGGGGCACTTACATTGGAACAAAGCAGGTAGTACAGTTTTTTACATGTGGATCACTGCAGGTATTCTTTGCTTTTGATTGTATTCATACAACCTGCACAATCGTTGTTAGCCATTATTTATAGTAATTTATTTCCTAGGTGATAAGAAATTAAAAAAAGACTCGAGCTGTGGGACGCGAACTCGCTACACTCCATGCACCACGTTGTTAGAGCCGTTGGTTAGGCCAACTCGCCACTTAACGTTAACAATGATTACGAAATTGGAGGGAGTATTTACAAAGTTATTGATTTGGAACGTGTTGCGTGTTGCGTGGTGCGTGACGCGTGGTGCGTGGCCATTTGTTTATACTTGTACTGTACGTTGCTCGGGTTGCGCGTATTTATTTAAAAAGTGTGTTTATTTTATAAAATAAGTTTCACATCTAGCAGGCGTCCCGCGACGTCTTTATAATTTCTTTATATTTTCTACGTAGTACTTCTCTCGTGTTTGCACGAACTTAACGAGAAAATATCATGCCGTGGTAAAAAGATTAGCCAGTCAGCAAGGTTGGTAGCGAGTAGCGAGGCGGACTGCCCGGGGTGAGCCACACGCACTCGAGTGTCGTCACTCGTGGAGGCTATGTTTATGCACCCTCTTTTGACTGACTTGTTGCTACAGAACGGGTCGAGAGCGAACTGATTAAGCACCGTCATAAGAGAGATGATTGCACTCACTTCGACACGCAGAGTAGGTCCACTTGCGTTATCTATTCACTCTATATCCGTGAGTTGGACCTTCTTTACATAACGAAACCCCTTCGACATAAAGGCCGTCGGTCGCTTCTATTATACAAATAATAATGACGAATCCCGAAGGTTTGACATTCCTTCTAGTAATTGAGCCGCATCAGATAGGTCAGGAGGTCGATCATTAAAGAACAGTATTGGGTGCAGATTTGAGAGTTGAGGCAATGAGTGGAGAAACGCGCAATTAAACATTTGTTTAAGATTCAATAGGGGGCACCCTGTAGCCTGCGCTGTTATGTTGCCGATAGGGGCACCCTGTAGCCTGCGCTGTTATGTTGTCGATCGATAGGGGCACCCTGTAGCCTGCGCTGTTATGTTGCCGATAGGGGCACCCTGTAGCCTGCGCTGTTATGTTGTCGATAGGGGCACCCTGTAGTCTGCGCTGTTATGTTGTCAATAGGGGCACCCCGTAGCCTGCGCTGTTATGTTGTCGATAGGGGCACCCTGTAGCCTGCGCTGTTATGTTCTCAGGTTAGTAACGTAAACGTAACGTTAATGTGAGCCAATTTTGAATTGTAAATACTCGTTTTGAACATACTATTTCGAAGTTAGAGTTAACAGGCTTCTTCTGGGTAAGCTCACTCCATCGTAGACTTTGTCTGTCTCCTCTGACCTAGACTAGAGGCAAGAGCACACCCATTACACATAAAAAAAAACTAAATACTATTTAACTAAACTGAAAATTTTATTCATATCTATGTATGATACAAATTGTGCATGTCGCAAAAAATAAACCAAAATGTTATAGGGCAGTTGTATTTTAGATTCAAAACTCGGTCACATTAGCGTTACGTTTACGTTAGTGATGTGACGTCATTCGTGGTAGGTCTACTGCTGCTAATGGTGTCGTACGAGCGAGCATACACAAGTGTGGGCCGCCTCTACACGGCGATGAGTCACCGTATTATTAGTTATTCGTATTAAGTGTAAGGTCGCCAGTGTGGCGGTGCGCGGTGCGCGGCTTCTATCTCTAGTATTACGTCTAACTACGAACAAGGTTCGTACAATGTTACCTAGCTACAGTATCATAAGATCCTAGTCGGGGTTATCCTAGTACATTAAGAACACGTCGGTGTGAGCGCGCCGCGCTAGTGTGGCCGCGCCCGCTATACTTAAAACTAAATAATATTGTCTCGCAGCGACGCGTCACGCGGTGCTACACTGTCACGTCATCAACTCCACGCTTCGCTAAGTTTACGGTCAGTATTGAATACTTGTACTTAGGTACTTGTAATACACATTATACATCTAGTTCTCGGCATGCTTCTCAATAAAATCCAGTCGGTGGCGGTCAAGTTTGAGAAAAAAACGAGGTCGTAATTGATTGTGCCCAGTGAACATTCGTTATTCCGAAAACTTAGTTAACCAAGTGTATCTCGTTCCAGTCAAGTGTGCAGCAGAGTGAGAGCAGTCGAGTGCAGCTGTAACTGTAACGTGCTGCACGGGCCGGTGTTGTGCAGGCGGCGCCACACTAGCGCGCTGTGAGCGCCAGTTTCAACTCCACGACCAATTTAGCGCGCTGCTTGTTAACACACCAAACAGATTTCATCAGTTAGTCGAAACATTGGCTAAGATAAACAATATATTTTCGTAGTAATGATAAAATGTCCATCATACGTTTCGCTCGGCGCGGCACGTGATATGTGGTGAGCGCGTCACACGAGCACGTCCATGCGGCTGCCGCGCCGCAGCAGGCGCGCGCCGCCCGCCTCGCCGCTGCCCACCGCGTGGAACGACAGCGTCACCAGCTGCTGCCCGAAGTTGGCCTCGAACCTGCCGACCCGTCAGGGGTAGTGGGGAGAACCAATTACGCTTTAATCAGAAACACTGTTTTATTTATTCACATCTTGATATTATTACGACCACAGACAGTAGCTAGGTACATATTTCATGAAATGTCGCTATATCATGAAATACTTGGAGCACATGACATGTCAGATCCTACGGTCGGATTTCGACAAATACAAAAAGATAAAGACGATTTTGCCAAGCTGTACAAGTACCTACAAGGCTTGGTATCGACATGCAATCTATTATACTTATACAATTAATACTATTTATAAATTACAACATAGTAGGTACCTAATTGTATTGAATCTAGCTTTTACAATAAATAATTTACATAAACCAAAATAGGATTTTAAAACGGGAATAAATCATAAATAGTTCTCTAGTTGAAACTACTTCCTATTTAAAAAAAATGAAAGGTTTTATTGAAAATAACAGTACCTATTTATAATAAATAAATAATATACAAGGTTAGTCGGAAAAGGGGGGTACTAAGCCGAAAGGGTGTTTAAAGTACCCATAATAATGGATAACTTTTGTTCTACAACTTTCCCCAAAAGTCAATAAAGGACATGTTATATTTTTGTATGGAAGCTGGGCTTTGGCTAAAAACAGAGAAGAGATTTTTTTTATGAAAGTACATACAATATGGAGCTTTCGTATATATTTTTTATTTTTTTTAAAAGCACCCTTTTATTGTTTTTTTTAATTTAAATATTAGAATAAAAAAATAAAGTTGCAACCCACAGTTGTTAACCCATAATTATTAATTCTGGCAACACTTCTATTGGATGACATTTATTGTCATTGTCAAAAAGTCAAATTCAATTCAACTTATTCAACTGTTGTCTGTTATTGTGACTGTGGTTCCTGTGTTTTTGACTATGTACCATTGTTTTGAGTTTTTTTTTATTTGACCTGGCTTTTAACAACAATAGATAGCGATTTTGTGTGACAACTTTGACATGATTAGACATTGATGACATTACTGACAATGACAAGTGACAACCTTGCTGACATACAGTAAATATTTTCTTTTATTCTATTGAGACAAGGGAATCAATGACATACATCCAAACCATTAAGTTAATTCATTGATTTTATTTTAATTTAAGCCGTTTAATATTATTTTAATATTAGGATAAATATTATGCTTTCAAAAATGATATATATCATTTTAATTTCTAAGTTTTTTTATCATTTTATTAGTTTTTTAACAAAAAGAAATATCAGGATTTTAAATGTTTTATAATTAAATAATGGTGGTTTTTTAAAAAAAAGTGTTTTTGTAAGCATGTCCTAGACAGTTTTCCCTTTCAGAAAAACCGCACATGTAAGCGGTTCAAAAATAAAATTATTTTAAGCCCATTTCATAACATGTCCTTTAGAGATATAGCTGTTAAAAGATTTCATTAAAAATACGCTACGGCAATATCATCAGCTGTGTTTATATATCTTAGGTCATTATTATAAATACAAAATGGCTGACTTATCCCCTTGCATTCCTCACAATAATTGTAGGTAATCAAAGACAGACGAAAAGCGCAGACACGACAATAATAATTCGCAATTGTATTGTACCTAATTATGTGTTGCATCTAGGGTTGCCAGGTGTCCGGCTTGTTACAGTCGTGTCCGGCCAAATATATACAATTCCAGCCTGTCCAGTTTTTGATCAACCCCACCCCGCCATAAGATGGCGAACGAAAGCGTAGAGTAAGTCTCAAATGAATAACTAATAAATACACAAATGAAAGTATATTTCTTTTAAAAATCTGTTGGTCAGGCTTTCAGGGCAAAATGTCCGGCTAAATATGAATCTGTGTCCGGCTTTTCTATTTTTGGGTCTGGCAACCCTAGTTGCATTCCCTATGTCCGTGATGGATGCGAGTGAAGCTGCGGGCAATAGCTATATCAAATAAACAACAGACGTTGCTAAGCAACCGTACCGTACTTTGTAATTGGTTCTGTAGCCTAGTGGTGTGAAGGGTGAACTACCACTAGTTTATATTGAGATCAAAGCCCGCGGACTCGAAACTTTTTGAATTTAATTAGCCTTATCTTTTTTTCTTTATTCCGAAAATATCGTTAGCATACAAAAAATAGGAAGCCTAAGCTGAGCTTTGCATTTGTGTGAGTGCACATATACTGGGTTATTGGTAAAACACTAACAACCTCTCAGGACCATATGACTAACATCATAAACAAAAACGTTTGTTCTATGACTTTTACTTTTTTATTCATCAGATTTTAATTCATCAAATTTTCATACAAACATAAAAATATTTAAATTCACCGCTCTAAATGTTCCGAACTCTACGCGTAGCAAAAGAAGGCACTAGTTAGGTAAACAAACTGCTGTCTAAAAGCGTCTACACACGGCCCTAACATCAGAGGCAATATCGAGAGAGTGATGGTGGGGATGAAATCGGCTACCATTCTACACACGTCCCTGCCAGTTAGTACGTAACCCACCGTGCAGCAAAGCGCTCGTCGATCTAAGATGCCGCCTACACTCACAAAACATCAAAAAATAGGCATCGCTCTGGCACTTGCTATGGTGCGACCAAAACAGACAAAAGAGGAAGACCTGGGTTAAGAGGTGGTTGATGAAACGCCATGAATTAAGTCACATGAACGTGATGAGACATTTAGAACCAGCTGATTTGTAAAACTTTTTAAGGATGGATATTAAATGTTTTAAAGAGCTCCTCAATTAATTTAATTAAGAATTGATTCACAAAAACACGGCCTGTTGCCACTACACTCGCACGCACACTACTGCGGGGACATCGGTCCTGATTTCGCTACACACGCACGGATAAAAGCGCCTATACACAGCCCTAAAATCAGAGGCAATATCAGGGGAGTGGTGGGGAGCGCCCTAGATCGGTCCCTTGATCGCGTCGTGTGTAGGCAAATCGTAATCAGTATTATTATTATTACCCCTAACTCAGAAATCGGTTCGGGCGAGCTCACGATTTAGGGTCGACTACCGTCTAGGGAGCGTTATCAGTGCGTGTGTAGCGATTTCCTCGCAGTGTGTGTGCGAGTGTAGTGGCAACAGGACGTGTTTTTGTGAATCAATTCTTAATTAAATTAATTGAGGAGCTCTTCAAAACATTTATAATCCATCCTTAGAAAGTTTTACAAATCAGCTGGTTCTAAAATAAATGTCTCATCACGTTCATGTGATAAGTCACAGATTCATGAGATTCATGGCGTTTAATCAACCACCTCTTAACCCAGGTTTTCCTCTTTTCTCTCTGTTTTGGTCGCATCGTAGCAAGTGCCAGAGCGATGCCTATTTTTTGATTTTTTGAGAGTGTAGGCGGCATCTTGGATGGAGGAGCGCTTTGCTGCACGGTGGACTACGTACTAACTGGCAGGGACGTGTGTAGAGTAGTAGCCGATTTCATCCCCGCCATCACTCTCCCGATATTGCCCCTGATTTTAGGACCGTGTGTAGGCGCTTTAACGCTCCCTAGACGATAGTCGGCCCTAAATCGTGAGCTCGCCCGAACCGATTTCTGAGTTAGGGGTAAAAGCGCCTACACACGGCTCTAAAATCAGAGGCAATATCAGGGAAGTGGTGGGGAGCGCCCTAAATCGCTCCCTTGATCGCCTCGTGTGTAGGCAAATCGTAATCAGTATTATTATCTCCTTTATTCACACTGTATCATATTATTTACATTTTTAAATACATATAAAAAGAAAACAAAATACATATTTAAAAATATAAAAAATAGGGGTCCACCGGCAGTGGGAGCAGGGTCCAGGCTACCGGCAGTTAGGGCTCCAGAGACAGGAACCTCCTCACAATACGCGCCGTATCGAGGAGGACTGCTTTCTGTATCAGGCCCTTGATCCAGCCACCCAACGAGAGCCTCATGAGATGTTTGTCGAGGCTCTTGGCCATTAGGCCATTGGCCGTTACGACTATCGGCACAATGGTTGCCGATTCCACATCCCACATGTTGACAACCTCGTGTGCTAAGTCAAGATATTTGATTTGTTTATCTTTCTCAGCTTTCACGAGATTCCCATCATGCGGGATGGTAACATCAACAATCATTGTGCGGCGCTCTGATCGATCTATCACCACTATATCAGGTTTATTGGCAACAATAGTCCTGTCAGTGATGATAGATCGATCCCAATATAACGTGATACGACCATTTTCAAGAACTGGGTCGGGCACATACCTGTAATACGGTACCTCCGATTCCACAAGGTTATACTTCAAAGCAAGTTGCTGGTGAATAATCCTGGCCACTTGGTTATGCCTATGCAAGTACTCGCCGTTAGCAAGACGAGAACATCCGGAAATAATATGCCTGAGGGACTCGCCGGGACAGTGGCATGCCCGACATATGTCAACCGTCCCGTCCTTCACAATATACTTCCGGTAGTTATTCGTCATGATAACCTCGTCCATAATCGCACAGACAAAACCTTCGGTTTCCCCAAATAGGTCACCGAACCGTAGCCAGGACACGGACGCGAGGAAATCAACGTCGGGCCCATGGAGGGCCCGGTAAAAGCGTCCGTGTAGCTCCTTGCTCTGCCATATCTCCCTGCGGTCATTAGTACTAAGTACCACAGGCTTGCGCCAGTTCTCTCTAGCCAAGGATAGTGGGGTGAGTCCTTTATCTACTGCGACCACATCTCGGTGCATCCCCGCGTCAGCATGGAGGAAAAACTCCCTTAGGCTGCACACCTCACGATTGTGGAGGGTCTTAGCATTTAATAAGCCTCGACCCCCACACTTTCGCGGGATGTACAGCCTCATTTCAGTATTATTATTATTAACCCTAACTCAGAAATCGGTTCGGGCGAGCTCACGATTTAGGGCCGACTATCGTCGGTGGGGGCGCTTGGACTTAACCTATTTATCTGCGCCCGGGCGGCCGTCAGTCGTCCGCTTTGATGCGCCCGCGTCGCGTCATACGTGTCCTTGTAGCGAAAACCGGTAGTGCGGACGTAATTATCATTGCACGATGGCGTATCAATATTCGTATATCGAGTACACAGAAATGGTCCGAATGCTTGCTAGGCGTGATGACAATGTTTCTGAAGCCTGTCGCCAATATGCCTTACGATTCCAGACTCTGCCTACCTACACCTTAGCCGAGTAACAATCTATCGCGAGTAAATGAACACTTGATCTTTAGGTGTGGACTTTGTGTTGGTTGTGAAGGTGACTATTTTGAACGCTTTGTGCGCGATACTCACCGACATCCGCGAGACTTGAGAGGTAATAATTTGTAAATACTGATTTAAATAATTATTAATCCAATTATTGTAAATATGCTGATTTCACTTTTTAAATACGCCTGCATTAAAAAATAAAAATGGATTAATAATTTACCAGTTTTAAGAAGTCATTAACCTTTCCACCGCCGCGGACTTCAATAGAAGATCCATATTGTCGTGCTTCCAGCGCCACAACTTCATTAGAAGCTCTTCATTTTAACTATGTTATAAAAATAAGTTTACTGTATTTAACAGGTCATCAGCTCGTATACTACTATATATTTCGTTATACATTTAAAGCTTGGCGCTGGCGAGGCATTGTACGTTGGCGGTGAAAACGATAAAGAATGTTTAACGTACTATGCGTACCAAATAAGAATAGGATCGCGCTTGCTACAACTTCACACGATAGCTGTCAAATTAGTACCGCCAGCAAAAAAATACTATGAAAAAAAAAATGTTATATTTTTTTATTCTTAGATTTCATTATTATTTACATTCATTTTTATAAAATGTTATTTATTGAATTCCATAAATAGATAATTTTGGATAATTTAATAATATTTGAAAACAGTATTCATTAAAGAAATGAACCAATATATACAAGGTTAGTCGGAAAGGGGGTACTAACCCGAAAGCCACTTATAGTATCACTGATGACTGTTTTATTGCAGGTGTTAAAATTTCTAAATACGCATATTTTTATTTCCATACAAAAGTAAATAAATATTATTTATTTCAAAAACTCCACAACCCTGACTTTTTTATCTATTCAAAAATGGCCGCGCACGTGGTCGTCGGTGCCTAGCCGCTCGGCGGTAAAACACAAAGCACCGGTAGGTGCCTACGAACGCCGCGCCGCCGCGCCGGCGCCGAAATCGTAGGTTACTATGGTACTGTGTATGAGGGTGTGTGCATGTGTGTGTCGTATGTCGGAACATATCATTATCATCTAGGAACTTACCATTTCTGATGTTGACGCTGTTCTCGGCCAACGAAAACGTCACACACGTGTCGTCTTAGTATCAAATAGGTACTTAAAAACACAAGAAGCACTTTTGTTTATTAACTACTACTGTATGTACGTAGGTAACCTACCTACGAATGAAACAATCACCAGTTTTATGTACTTATGTTAACACTTAATTAATCTATCACCACGGACACTACAAGAAAGGTTAATTTCGAATTGAAACACAAGAAGCACTTGATATCACTGTTTCAAGGCATAGCCACCACAAATGGATCTCCACCGCTACAAAAAAGGTTCAATCTGCCACACTTATCGCTCGATTTACAAGGTCGCGCGCCGATGTACCTACGAATGCGATCGCGTTATCTACCATAACATCTACGGATTGCTCATGATGCTCTCAAACGGAGATGCTACTCTTAGCCGCATCTAGTCTTCATTGTTCGTCAGCGTAAACCATAATAATTATCCTTAACGTGACTCCACAAGCAAAAGTCCAGCGGAGTCAAGTCCGGTGAGCGAGGTCTGGCTACAGGATCGCCACGACCGATCCACACGGGGAATCGCTCATCCCAGTACGCTCTGCAGCTGCTGCTGCGAGCATAATGAGCCGGAGCGCCACGCGGCCCGTCGTACTGGAACACAGTCCTCGAACTCGATGAAAGGGAGGACGGTTACAATCATCACGGTACAAATCACGGCCCGCCAAGAGCACACCATCACAACAACCAATAAACATCACCATGTCGTAATACTTCGTACCTATCCCTATACGTACTCAATCGATATTTTAGAAACAACAAGAAATAATACCACGACTCGCGTAAACAATCAAAACATCGACTGTTTCCCGGGAAGCGTTGCAAGCGACTAAAAAATCTTAGAATAATAAATAACGGAAATAAAATGTTTAGGCTAACATTGCATTTTAGAGATGCGCAATGTTAATCCCCTAAATTAAATCCCGGAGAATTTAACAACTGATTTGAATTTAGTTTTTGGGATCTACCCCTACGTCATACGGGATTCGAACACACATAAGCGTTGGGTCTTGGGTTAGCAATAGGAAGCTGATGAAACTGGTTTACTTTAAGTTTGAGAGGATGAAACCTCAAATGGTCGCAATGTTTTTCTTTTGTAGTACTCCATAACTGTAAGCAGCATCTTACATATCAAAATGTAAACAAAGTTATGAAATACGATACCACAAATTAATAAATCTATCTCGTTGAGTTCATGTGTTTTCAAAACTTAGTGCATACATTTCTTAGTACCTACACACAAACTAAGTACGTACGTTAATAATCATTAACTTGTTAGTCTTGTGGCGGCATCTATCACCCCTATCTTACATAGTCTAACTAAATGACTGACATACATTTTACAATAAACTTACAATATTCACGCATTTCAAAAAAAATGTATTGAACCCACCTCTAAAGCGGCAAGCAGACTAAATACAGACAAGCCTAGTACCTACGTACTTTAATAATCATTAACTTGTTAGTTTAACTAAATGACTGACATACATTTTACAATAAACTTACAATATTCACGCATTTCCAAAAAAACAATGTACTGAACCCACCTATAAAGCGGCAAACAGCCGAAATACAAAAGAGTCTAGGCAAAACCGCGCCGCGTGCCGCGCTGTCTCGGCGGCATCTCTTTGATAATGTTTTCACTACATTTCGGCGAATTGTGACGTCATATGATGATTTATTGCAGAAGCGACATCGTGCTGTAAGTTTATTTTTGACGGTTTGTTTTATTCGAATTGTTTGTGATAATAACTTACTTATTGTACTGCAAGGCTGCTAATTTATCGGGATAGTTTTCAGTGTAGAATAGACCATATGGAATTACGTGCTTTTGTGATCAACACCTTTGATATCCAAGTGGAAGGTTCTTCATTGCCTGTTATTACGGATATTCTAGGTAGGTAGGTAGGTAGGTACAGGGAACTAAAATATCAGGTCAATCAGTTTTTAACAAAAATAACCCGATAAAATTGGTCTAACAGAGAAATGAAAAATACTCTGAGGTGCAAAACATTATTAGGTATAATACGCAATTGCGAATCGTCGTGTCTGCGCTTTATTTAGTCACGATTACCTATAATTCTGAGAAATGCTTCGAAAATGCGAGGGGAAAATCGGCCTTTTTGTATTTAAAATTTGACCTCAAATGTAAACACAGCTGATGATAGGGTTGGCGTAGCGTATTTTTAATGAAATCTTTGAACAGCTATATCTCTAAATTTATTGACTTTTGGGGAAAGTTGTAGAACAAAAGTTATCCCTTATTATGGGTACTTTAACACCCTTTCGGCTTAGTACCCCCTTTCCGACTAACCTTGTATAGTTAACTTCACAAAATGCTACTGGTCACCCTAATATGTCGCCATGTCTGTGTAACTAATTTGACGTTAATTGATTAGACATACATACATACATACATACATAAACTCACGCCTTTTTCCCATGGGGGTAGGCAAAAACTATAGAACGCCACATGCTACGACTCTTACATACCCCTTTCCCTAATTGATTAGAAATACCAAAAAAGTGAACTAAAAATAATTAAACTGAGTATAATTTCTTTATTTATTTTTTTGCACACCTTACACTTTGGTAATGAAGTTCACGAGTATTGCGGAACAAAATGGCGTCTTGACAGAACTATTCTTATTTGGCACGCATAGTAACTTTCGTCACATTACGTAGGTAGGTAATTTAGGTATCTACATACGATTTAATCTTTAATGTAGCCAGTCCTAAGCCTGGTTAAGTATGAAGGGAGAGTGGATTCAGTCTACCTACAAACAATTTTAAAAGTGTTAACCAGTTGCAAATTATCAGGAAATGTGACAAGTACCTAGTTGGTGGTTTGTTTTTATTACGTGTTTAGGTAATTTTCATGGCACAAATATCCGATTGTAAGTATTACCTATTTGGCTTTTACGTAGAAAGGCGAGAAATCGTAGGGTAGCGAGTGACCAAATCAGAATTATTACTACGAGTGACAGTGCACGGGAGGCGTAGGTACAACAAAATACAGAATTGAAATGTGTTAGATACATAGAACAACGAAATCTTGTGAAAGTTTGTTTTTGGTAAATATTATGTTTTGTATAAATTCATAGAACAAAAGTTGTTCTTTGTGATGTTAGTAATATGGTCCTGAGAGGTTGTTAGTGTTTTACCAATAACCCTGTAGCCTGTATAATGTAGGTGTGACGTCGGCCTAGAGCGCGACGCGTCCTATCCTTGGTTTAAACCGGTTTATACTGCTTTTTGGCAATCGGTCTGAGGCGCGATGCATCCCTCGCGCGTAGGTTTGCCAGGTGTCCGGCTTTTTAGAGTCATGTCCGGCCAAATATATACAAGCTCGGCTTGTCCGGCTTTTGTTAGGTTTTTGGTCAACCCCGCCACGCCAAAAGATGCCGTACGAAAGCGCGCGAACGACTCTAGCGGACACGCATGACTCGCGATCTCGCAGGAGTCCAGTGTGCCCAAAAACCAGTGCGTCAGGCTTTCAGTGCAAAATGTCCGGCTAAATATGAATCTGTGTCCGGTTTTTTTTATTTTTGGGCCTGGCAACCCTACTGCCTCCAGCCTTAATACGCACTCTTCTAGTTCATATGCTATGTCTATAAAAATATTTAATAAGTTACCGGAAAACATAAAACAAAACCAATTTATTTTTAAATAAATTTAAACAATTCTTAATTGATAAATAGTACATTATGATATAATTGTGTTATGTTGGTCATTACGGTCGAGGCGGTACTGAGCGCGCGAGCGGCAGGCAAGTGCGATAACTGAGCCGAGAGTGTAATGATCAATGCACACGCGTTTCATACGACGTTTTTCAACACACTTGCGAAGAAAATAACAGACTTTAACACCCATATTCTAAGACGTTCCTCCAGAACTTACTCGACTCATACTGGACTCAGAACGGCCTCGAAAACACCTTGAAAATTATATTCTTAGTCGCAATTTCGAGTGAACTTTGAGGTTCCTCGACGGGGTCATTACGTCATAATTTGAATTATCTGCATCGCGCAAATAACGCCGCGATAAATAGTTGTAAGGATTATCGTAAGCATATTCGATAAAGTCTTCAAAATTCATTTTTGTTACATTCGAACTTTGACACTTCCTTTCTTAAGGTAGGTTCCGAGGTACCTTGAGTTTAACAGATGATGACCTCGACTTAGTAAAAATCTCGAGTCGAGGACGTTTATGTCAACTATAACTACGGAAAGGCTGAGTCGAGGTGGAGTCGAGTGGAGTAAGTTTTGGAGGAATGTCTTAGAATATGGGTGTAAGTCTTTAATACAAGAGAATTTCTGAAAAATGGCGCGTGGATATCTTTGTAGACATATACAGGGCGTCCCACGGATATGCCACATGGAGGGAAAGTACCTTGAATATTGTAGATGGAACATTTTACTGAAAGAAGACATTGTTTGAATTAAAAAAAAAACAATTTAAACTGCATTCATAGATATTTAAATAATTCCATGGTTGAACCGGGAATCGAACCCGTTACATGAGAAAAATAATCACCCTGTAGCTTTATCATACCGATCGAAAGGCTTCATCAGAAGGATTATTTTTTGCTAAATAATATAGTGTGAAAAATAAAAGGAAGACATGAATTTTAACATTTGTAATACAAAATTAATCAATTTATCAAATTGATTAATTTTGTATTAAATGTGGCATATCCGTGGGACGCACTGTATAATTAATCTGTGGTGTCCCTGGCCGAATAAGCTATGCGCGCGCAGGTGAAAGACCACAGGGCAAACAGCCTAATAATAAAAAATAAACTGTTTATTTTTGTGTTTATAACACAAATTTATTGTAAGCGAGGGATAACGAAAACATGTAATGAATGGTAGAAAATAGGCGACCGAAAGAAAATATGCGTGCAAAGATAAAAATTGCTGAAAAAATATGACAGTACCAAATGTGACAACAATGCCGCAGGGTGGCGCGGCGGTCGCCCATCGTCACACATTAAACAATATAATTTTTCAACACACTTGCTCATAAAGTGGTTCTATTGGACCGCTGTTAGGTTCATAATGTAGCTTATTGCGGACTAGTCCGGTAAAATCTGATATAATATGTGTACGAATTTTACTTTACATTTTTTTCAATCTTAGCAAAACGTTTTATGCCTAATAAACTTTTTTGTTAAAAAAAAGAATAAATAAACTGTGTTAATTAAACTATGATAATAAATATTTAATTTTATCAAATTAATAATAATTCACAATAAGTTATAGGTATTATAAATACGAAAATATTCGCTGTATTATTTTTTTAATATTGGCTGTATGACGATGTTGTTCGTGCCCTTGCCCCGAAATGCGCGCATCGCTGGCGCGGCGCGAATAGAAAAAGAAGCTCAAGAAACTTGCACGCCATTTTCCTTAAATATTTGTTAACGTTTCCGCTGTGTGGTTGATTATTATCAATAATCACGACTATAAGTAGGGAAAAAAAGCGATACATAGATTTGACACCGCCGGAAATACTAATCGAGACACAGAGAGCATGTTATCACATGCTATCGCACAGGCTATCGCCTGTTGCCACTAAAATCTAGAAAGAAATACCTAGTGGCTTACGAAACTTTCATACAATAGAATATCAGCAAAAATGCCCAGTCATTTTCTGAGAACGTATTTTTGGCTGACTTCAATGAACTGGCAAATAAATACAAGCCCAGCTCGCTTTGGTGTATCTATTCCATGTTAAAAAGCACAGTTAAGACCAAAAATGATATTAATGTACCAATACCATAACACAAACTGTAAAAATGCCAACAAAACTGTTCGGTGTAATTTTGATAATTAAAAGTTAATAACAATACAAGTCTGTTTTTTTCCTCACAAGTGTGTTGAAAAACGTCGTATGATACGCGTGTGCATTGATAAGGCCCGGTATCCACCAAAGCGGAGAGATGTGAAAATAACGCGATCCTGATATTATAAAAAAGTTTACTATTTATTAGGCGAAAACGATTTGCTAAAATTTAAAAAAAAAGTAAAGTGAAATTCGTAGATTATATCATTAATCTGTGGTACATTTTACCGGACTAGTCCGCAATAAGCTACATTATGAACCTAAAAGCGGTCCAATAAGAGCCACTTTATGAGCAAGTGTGTTGAAAAAGCTATTACACAATAGACGAATATCTAAAGGATAAATTCAGTAATAAACAAATATAACTGTTTACCTGATAAGTAAAATAACAATAAATGAGTTAAAGTATATGAACATTATTAAGTATTAATTTAAATATAATAATTATGTTTAATATACCTACAAATTGCAATACAAAATAATTAAGCGAATAATAAAGAAGAAATAATATATAATTTAATATAACAAATAAATAAATAGATAAACTTACACTTGGTATATTAAGAGAATAAATAAATAAGTGATGATATATTTTTTATAATAATTAACAATCTTGTAACAAAAAAAACAAATATATGAGAAATAACTTCAATATTTAGTAAAAGGAAAATTATAAAAGCGGATAGGATAAATGGGGCGTTCACAGACTGGTTTGGCATCTCCAGAGGTGTTAGACAGGGTTGTGTAGCGTCTCCATGGCTGTTCAACCTATACATGGATAGTTGTTTGACAGATTTAAAAGGGAGTGAGTGTGGATTGAAAATGAATGAGTTGCCTGTCAAATGTCTTCTCTACGCAGATGATCAAGTTTTGCTTACATCGTCGGCGGAAGAGTTGCAAGACATGGTAACTATGATGAATAGAGCATATAATATGAAAGGGATGAAAATTAATGTAAGCAAGACGAAAGTAATGGTTTTTGAAAGAGATGCAGATGTATCTGAGTGTAAAGTAAAGATAGGAGATGAAAGTATTGAACAGGTGAATGAGTTTGTTTATTTGGGAAGCATGTTTACAAGAGATGGTAAGATTGACGAAGATGTGGAAAGGAGAGCAAATGCGGGAAATAAAGTAAATGGTGCTTTGCATGCGGTTGTGGCTAGCCGGTCGATGTCCAAAAAGGCACGACTGGCTGTCCATAATGGTGTGTTGGTACCTACGCTTATGTATGGAAGTGAATGTTGGTCGTGGCAAAAGAGGCATGAAAGTAGAATAAATGCCGTGGAAATGCGTTCCTTGCGAAGTATGTGCGGTGTAACTTTGAATGATAGATTGAGAAATGAAGAGATTAGACAAAGTTGCGGTTTAAAAGATCATGTAGTGACAAAAATTGAAAGGAGTATGCTTAGGTGGTTTGGCCATGTTGAGAGAATGAGTGAACGGCGATTAACAAAAGGAATTTATAAGGTGGATGTTAATGGGAACGCCGGTAGAGGACGTCCTAGAAGGACATACATCGATGTTATTGGTGATGTTCTTCACAAAGGTCAGGTGCGTAGTACTCTCAACCGGCGTGCGTGTATGACAATATGTATGAATGTGGATGAAGCGAAAGGGGTATGTAAGAGTCGTAGCATGTGGCGTTCTATAGTTTCTGCCTACCCCCATGGGAAAAAGGCGTGAGTTTATGTATGTATGTATGTATGTATGTATAAAAGCGCGCTTCCTCTCTTCTACTATTTAAACGTTTGCTGTGCCAGACAGGGTCGATACTTGTTTCTTTATTTGATACTTGCCACCTGTATGACTGTATACATTATCGATTGCAATAAAGAATTGAGAATTGAATTGTAATCAGGGACCGTACAACCCCGGTTAAGAGTTAAGCCTTTCGACAGGGTAACCCGTATATGCGGTAACTTATATCGCGGTGTTACATTTTATTCGGGTTTCATCCTCGGAACCCAGCAAAACGGTTAACACCTTCATTGTGATAACCCCTTGAAGGGGTTAACCCGTTCAATGACTTAAGCCTTTGAAGGGGTTATCTTTATGAAAAGCTTTTATTCGGGTTACCCAAAATTACCCAATAAACTTGAGCTGCATGTGAGTGACCTTGAAACTTGCAGTTTCACCCGAGCCGCGCCTCATTCTTATTATTTTTACTTAGTTATTACAAATTCGGCAACGAGTAAAGAGTTGACGACAGATTAGCGAGCTAGGAGAGAATTTCAAAAAACCCTCAAATACATGTTTGTTTATTTTTCACTAAAAGTCTAAATATTTAATTCCATGTTTCTTACTTTAAAAGTACCAGATTTCTCATAGAAACTTTCAACGCTTATTTCACCCCCTTAGGGGTTGAATTTTCAAAAACGCTCAAACACGTATACATTTATTTCTAACCAGAAACCTTAATATTTAATTCCATGCTTCTTACTTCAAAAACGACGGACATACATAAAAACATAAAACCCCTATTTCACCCCCTTAAGGGTTGAATTTCGAGAAATTCCTTCTTAGTGGATGTCTACGTCACAAAAGAAACCTACTGTCAAAATTTCAAGTTTCTAACCCTAGCGGTTTAGGCTGTGCGTTAATAGATCAGTCAGTCAGTTAGTCAGTCAGCTTCTCTTTTTATATTATGTACTAGCTTTTGCCCGCAGCTTCGCTTACATGTTTTTATTTTCACCCCCTTAGGGGTTGAATTTCGAGAAATCCCTTCTTAGTGGATGTTTACGTCACAAAATGAACCTACTGTCAAAATTTCAAGTTTCTAACCCCAGCCGTTCAGGCTGTGCGTTGATAGATCAGTCACCCAGTCAGTCAGTCAGTCAGCTTCTCTTTTTATAAGTATAGATAAAAGATAAATAGATAAAGATATCGGATTTTTAACAAAGCCTGCTACTACTATAACGTAGCTAAGTATTTGGTATCTTTTCGATATTAGATTTTAGGTAATAAATTGTCAAATTAAGCAATAATTACCTACATCAAAATATCCGTAATAAAAATCTCACTCAATAATCTTAATATTTATACGAACTTTAAAAAAAAATACATTAGAAAAACGAGGAATCACAGTATGTAATTATGGCGCGACACTCGATGAAACGCTCGCGGGCCGCGGCGCCGTGTAAAGACCGCGTATCGGAGTGCGTGCGACAAATCAAAAAAAAAAAGTTTGCGATCACTAGCATAAGCTGATATAATTTTTTAAATTGAAATTTATCAAGAAAAAAAATCTTTGTTGTGTGTTTTCTTTAAATAGAAATACCCAGTTTGAAATTAAAAAATAAAACTATTCCTTATTTTTTATAAAAAAAATTGAGTAATTAATCATAATGTAATTGTAACAGAAATTTGATAGAAAGAAAAAGACTGTTTAACCAAACTTAAACAACAATTTATTAATAAAAGGTTTATATTCAATATAATATAACTCCTCCCCTGGCTCGAACACATGTGAAAATCCTCCTTGACATGCTGAGAATCAAGTTATCCAGCATTTCTTGGGGTAACCTGTCCCATTCTTGAATAGCGGCTTCCCTGAGCTCTGGCACTGTCTGGGGACGTGGCTGACGGTTCCAAACAGCTCGCTTAAGAGCATCCCACACGTGCTCTTTTGGGTTTAAGTCAGGTGAGCCAGCAGGCCAGTCTAACCTTGTAATGTCGTATTCTCGAAGAGCAGCATTGACTCGTTGAGCTCGATGGGCGGGCGCATTATCATCGACCAGTACAAATTGGTGCCCATGGTTTACTCGGAATGGTCTGACAATTTCATCAATAGCAACTGCTCTGTACATGCTGTCTGTCTGAATGAATGAATCTGCATCTGCAGTCATGAAGCCTCGATACGGGATCAAAGGCGTTCTAGCTCCAATCATAATACCACCCCAAAAGGACACCGATTTCCCGCCTTGCTGAACTGTTCGAGTGGCAGTTCTTTGCCTTTCACGGTCTTCTCCAGACAGGGACACGTCGGTTATCTGGACGAGTACTGATTCGCGATTCGTCAACGAAGAGACAGTTTTGCCAAATGTTTTCTTCTTCATTTTGCCGAAGCCTAGCCCACTTTAATCTCCGTCGTTGACGTTGCCGGGAATTCAGAGGAGCTCGCCAAGACCTCCGTGCTCGTAATCCAGCCTGGTGCAAGCAATTCCGAATGGTCTGAGTGCTAACTTCAAGCCCAGAGGCGGCCCGAACTTCCGCTTTTATTTTAGTGGCGTTGATTGTTGGGTCACGGGCTGCCAGCAATCTAATATAGCGCTTTTGGCCAGCAGTCAAAACAGTTGGGCGACCACTGCGGGGTCGGTCAGCTAAATTACCCATCCCGTGGTACCTCTGCAACTTGGTCACGACACAGGATTGGGATATAGCAACTCTGCGTGCTATTTCTCTCGTGGTGTATCCTTCTTCCCTCAAAGTTACTATTCTTGCTCGTAAAACTTCTGATAATCCTCTTGGCATTTTTCAATCACAACTTTCCGCGAAATCTATTTTAAATCCGGTAAAATAGACTAAATCTGATTTCTGAATGAGCGTAAGCTAGGACTGAAAGCCTTTTTATATCGAAAAACAATTGAATTTTTTTTATTGTTTTATATTCTAAATCTATTTTTTTAAATAAAGAATCTAAAAAGAAGAAGAAACCATAATATAATCTACCGTAACAAAAAAAGTCGGTTTTTCATAGTGATCGCAAACTTTTTTTGATGTGTGTAAACTACATTTGCTTGTATTACTTGATGCATCATAATAATCCATATACCTATATACCCAGTCTGGCCATAAATACTGTTACAATTAAAAATAAGAAAGATATTACATTTGAATTTGGAATCTGTCATTTTTATACGATTGTTCATTGAGTTTTCTAATTTTAGCGCCAATACATTGTACAATATTTTGCGATATTAAAATGGAGTGGGGTGATAAAGAGAACCGAATCGCTGTGATTGCATTACACAAAGTTGGTATGGAGCCAAATGCAATTTTTAAAACTCTCCATACGCTTGGTATTAGTCAAATGTTTGTGTACCGGGCTATTAATAGGTACAATGAGACTTCCTCTGTTTGTGACAGAAAAAGATCTGGCCGTCCACGTAGTGTTCGTACGAAAAAGGTGGTCAAAGCAGTATGGGAAAGAATTCGAAGAAATCCTGCCCGAAAGCAAAAGATTTTATCTCGGGAGATGAAGATAGCACCCAGAACCATGTCGCGTATTTTAAAAGATGACTTAGGACTTGCAGCCTATAAGAGACGCACTGGTCATTTTTTAACTGATAATTTAAAAAGAATAGGGTGGTAAAATCGAAACAACTACTACTAAGCGGTACGCAAAGGGAGGTCACAGAAAATTTTTGTTTACGGATGAGAAAATCTTTACAATTGAGCAACATTTTAACAAACAAAATGACCGTATTTATGCTCAAAGCTCTAAAGAAGCCACCCAATTAGTCGACAGAGTGCAACGTGGGCATTATCCGACTTCAGTGATGGTTTGGTGGGGTGTTAGCTATGAAGGAGTGACTGAGCCATATTTTTGTGAAAAAGGTATCAAAACATCGGCACAAGTGTATCAAGATACCATTCTTGAGAAGGTAGTTAAGCCCCTTAACAACACCATGTTCAATAACCAAGTATGGTCCTTCCAACAAGACTCGGCGCCGGGTCATAAAGCTCGGTCCACGCAGTCTTGGTTGGAAGTGAACGTTTCGGACTTCATCAGAGCTGAAGACTGGCCGTCGTCTAGTCCCGATCTTAATCCGCTGGATTATGATTTATGGTCAGTTTTAGAGAGTACGGCTTGCTCTAAACGCCATGATAATTTGGAGTCCCTAAAACAATCCATACGATTGGCAGTGAAGAATTTTCCCATGGAAAGAGTGCGTGCTTCTATTGATAACTGGCCTCAACGTTTAAAGGACTGTATTGCAGCCAATGGAGACCACTTCGAATAAGCTTTTTATATTTTAAATTGTTTTATATTTATGTATTAAACTAATACACTGTAAAAGTAATAAATATTAATTGCAATAAAAAAAATTTTTCTTAGTGACAATATTTATGGCAAGACCAGGTATAAAAGGAGAAGCTGACTGACTGACTGACTGATCTATCAACGCACAGCCTAACGGCTGGGGTTAGAAACTTGAAATTTTGACAGTAGGTTCTTTTTGTGACGTAAACATCCACTAAGAAGGGATTTCTCTAAATTCAACCCCTAAGGGGGTGAAATAGGGTTTTTAAGTTTGTATGTAAGTCCGTCATTTTTGAAGTAAGAAGCTTGAAATTAAATATTAAGGTTTTTGGTTTGAAATAAACGTACACCTGTTTGAGCATTTTTGGAAATTCAACCCTTAAAGGGGTAAAATAAGTGTTGAAAGTTTGTATGAGAAATCTGGTATTTTTGAAGTGAGAAACATGGAATTAAATATTTAGGCTTTTGGTAAGAAATAAACGTATAGGTGTTTGAGGGTTTTTGGAGATTCCACCCCTAAGAGGGTGAAATGGGGGGTTGAAGTTTGAAGTCCGTCGTTTTTGAAGTAAGAAAGATGAAATTAAATATTAAGGTTTCTGGTTAGGAATAAATGTACACATATTTGGAAATTCAACCTCTAAGGGGGTGAAATAAGTGTTGAAAAAATGTATGAGAAATCTATTACTTTTGAAGTAAGAAGCATGGGGAGAAACTGACCGACTGGCTGACTAATCTAGCAACGCACAGCCTAAACCGCTGGGGGTGATAAAAGACGAACTTTTGGATTTTAAAATGTCACTTTAAAATGGGCTTAACGAGGATTTCAAACTTCACGCAAGCGAAGCTGTGGGCAAAAGCTAGTACATAATAGCGGTGTACAGCATCTCGCCTCGGCTGTGGCATTTTCATAGATGGAAAGAATAACTAAAATATTTGCTATATAATAGGTAGGTAATACAACATAAACACTTTTTAAAACACCTCTGAAATACTTTTATCACTTCCGTGTTCCGACTTATATGACGAATGATGAGAATAAACAAGTTTTGACACGAAAAAAAGAAATATTTCAATGTTTAGTATGTGCGAAAATTAAAATTGAACTGTACTTACATAAAAATAACCATTATTATTCCACGTTTACAAGTCGCTCGGTACATGCAACAATGGCACCGCCGAGAAGGAGCATGTCATGTGCGGTCGTGGATATGCAATTTTCAAACTAATGTCGATTACTAAGAGTTTATATTACAATGTTTTGGGTCGGAATGGGTTACCCTGTTACCGTGTTACAGGGTTTTGAAAGGGTTACCAGTTCAAAACCCTGTTACCGTGTTACAGGGTTTTGAAAGGGTTACCAGTTCAGAAGCGGTAACATTGCACCCGTTCAAGCGTGTAACACGTACCATAGGGTTTTTTATTTAAGCGCTTAAAAAAACCCCTTCAAAAACCCTTTCAACGACTACCCGGACGGTCCCTGATTGTAATACACGCGTGATATTATGTTTATGTTTATTTTCAATAATTTATTTATTTGTCATAACTTCATAAGAATAAGTTATCTTTTGAAACTTTTAGTAATTCCATCAGGATGGAATTTGGTGTGGACAAATGTGCAGTCATGCATGTAAAGCGAGGAAGGATTATGGAATCCGTGGGAACACAACTCTCGGATTCCATACACCTCTGATACCTCTCCTCAACCGAAACCTACAAATACTTGGGCATGTCGGAGGCGTTAGGCATCAATGAGGCCGACATGAAGCAATCGTTGCGGGAGCGCTTCTATGGCCGCCTGAAAAAAGTACTTAAAAGTCTCTTATCAGGCGGAAATAAGGTGCGCGCGTTTAACGGTTGGGTCATGCCAGCCGTGATGTACTCCTTCGGCATACTCAAGTGGACTCAGACTGAACTTGACGCCCTGGATAGGAGGGTCCGTACGCTGCTGACTGCATACCGAATGCATCACCCACGTTCATCGGTGATGAGGCTGTACATTCCGAGGAAGTGTGGGGGTCGAGGCTTTCTAAATGCTAAGACCCTCCACAATCGCGAAGTGTGCAGCCTCAGGGAGTACTTCCTCCAAGCCGACGTGGGGATGCATCGAGATGTAGTCGCAGTGGACAAAGGATTCACCCCACTCTCCTTGGCTAAAGAGAACTGGCGCAAGCCTGTAGTACTGGATACTAATGGCCGCAGGGAGGTATGGCAGAGCAAGGAGCTTCACGGACGCTTCTTCGATGTAGATTTCCTAGCGTCCGTAGCCTGGCTACGTTTCGGTGATCTTTTTGGGGAAACCGAAGGTTTTGTCTGTGCAATTATGGACGAAGTTATGATGACGAACAACTACCGGAAATATATTGTGAAGGACGGCACGGTTGACATCTGTCGGGCATGTCACTGTTCCGGTGAATCCATTCGACATATTATTTCTGGTTGTTCTCGTCTTGCTAACGGCGAGTATTTGCACAGACACAACCTAGTGGCTAGGATTATCCACCAGCAACTTGCTCTGAAATACAACCTTGTGGACGCAGAAGTACCATACTACAAGTATGTGCCCGACCCAGTTCTCGAGAATGGTCATATCACATTGTACTGGGATCGATCTATCATCACCGACAGGACTATTGTTGCCAATAAGCCTGACATAGTGGTGATAGATCGATCAGAGCGTCTCACAATGATTGTTGATATCACTGTCCCACATGACGAGAACCTTGTGAAAGCCGAGAAAGATAAAGAAATTAAGTATCAAGACTTGGCACACGAGGTTGTCGACATGTGGGAGGTTGACTCAGCAGTCATTGTGCCGATAGTCGTGACGGCCAATGGCTTAATAGCCAAGAGCCTCGACCAACATCTGACGAGGCTCTCGTTGGGCAGCTGGGTCAAGGGCCTTATACAGAAAGCGGTACTTCTCGACACGGCACGTATTGTCAGGAAGTTCCTCTCTCTGAGGCCCTGACCACCGGTAGCTTGGACCCTGTTCCCGATGCCGGTGGGCTACTATTTTTTATATTTTTAAATGTTTTTTTATATTTTTTTATAGAAATATTTAAAAATGTATAAAATATGTATATAGAATGAATAAACAGTTATTTTTAAGTTGCCAGTTAGGTTA
Organism: Amphipyra berbera; assembly: GCA_910594945.2. Lineage (NCBI taxonomy): Eukaryota > Metazoa > Arthropoda > Insecta > Lepidoptera > Noctuidae > Amphipyra > Amphipyra berbera. Next base: position 11,606,194 of record OU343128.1, on the reverse strand, counting down.
AACAGTAAGGTAAAGCTGCAGACCTATTCGGCATGCATTAAGATTAGAATGTATCCGTGGACCCTGATGGGTACCGACGGTGTACGGTGTACTCACTCGGTGGCGATATTGACGTGCGGCGGCGAGCCTACCGCGTTCTGCACTACCAGGAACAGCTTGGTGGCCAGCTCCAGCACGTGGCACGTGCGCACCACCACGTCACCGCGCCGCCGCCACGCGCCCTCGCCCTGCAACACGCGGCTGTCATTCGTGCGCACACGCACACACACAAGCACACCACCGCGCCGCACTCACCCCGAACAGGCAGCCGGGCGCGTCGGCCGCGTCGCGCGACGAGCACTGCGACAGCTCCTCCGTGGAGCTCTCCAGACCGCCGCACTGCAACAGACACGCGCGTCATGACATGCGTCGCACCTCTGAGCGCGTACCGTACCGCGAACACGTACCGCGCGCACGTGCACCACGAGCAGGTCGTCGGCGTAGGGCGACAGCGACAGGCGGTAGACGGTGTGCGCGGGCACGCGGCGCTTGAGGCGCAGCGAGCGCGCCTCCAGCAGCAGCAGCGCGCCCGTGGACACCACGGCCAGACAGCGCGCCACGCGGCCGGAGGAGCGCGCCACCTTGCCCACCACGTCGGCGAACACCACGTAGCGGTCGCCGGCCGCGCCCAGCCCGCGCCGCCACGCCGCCGACGCGCGCAGGCGCACGTAGTCGCCCACGAACGGGTGCGCCACGCTGCGCACGTAGTTCTGCTTGCGCTCCTTGAACAGCACGCTCGCCGTCACCTGCACCCACACACTATCACTGCGACGTGTCCGAGCTACACTTGTTCCAGATCGCAAACATTTAATTACAGTGTTTTATGCTATAAATTACAATATTTTCTGCAAGATTAGACAGTAGATTATAAATAGAACATAGAAAAATAAAAAAATAAATGTAATTCAGTGTTTGATTGTTATTTTGTGATTTGACTTTAAAGTACTAATCTCACTACTTGGGCTAACTATTGTTTTCCGAAAAAATAACAAAGAAAAGTATGTGTTTAGTTCACGTCATATTAAATAGTGAAGCTACTGTACACTGTAATTCATCATTAGAATCATGACGGTATACAGCAGAAATGACAAACATACAGAAAATTTTCTGTAATGAGTGTGACCGTGGAAGCACTGCCTCGCTCAGATCACTTGTTTGTTGGGCTGATGTCGTGCGCGTAGGTAGGCCGATACGTCACACGTGCACTAACATTGCATTTAAAACGAATGACGCACGACGGTACATAACACAATATATAATAGCATTTTATTATAACTGGCACATACTCGTATATCAGCTTTAAGACCAACTGACCTAACTTGATTTCAGGACGACAAAACCGGCCAAGTGCGTGTCAGACCACGCACAGTGTCGGGTCGCTTATTCAGTACGGTTATAAAATGTTGTAGTCAGGCTATTGTATGGTAAACAATTCAGGTTAATAGATAATTATACATTTTAAATACAACTTTTTTTTATCACTGCGTATGGAGTTGCTATGAATTTCTTACAGACCCAATTACATAAGTTGGCCGAGTACCTACTACTCGTAACCTAGTAGAGCTGACTCAGCTGCAAAGCCGTAATCCCCTTCTGTGCGCCCGGTGGGAGTTTCTATTACACCCTGTATAATGCTCTAACGCAGGAATGACCAACATCAGAGCTCGAGCCTACATACTTGTTGCACAGAGCCAGATTTTACTATGGTGCCCTTTAGGTAGTGTGGAACCCACTACACACTTCTCAATCTTTTTTTTTCTTTTTGTACATGTTGACTGCTTAATGCAATATAAGCTTCGATCAATAATAGTACTAGATTCCCGAAAGGCGCTTCAAACACAGCCCGAAAAATAAGAGCACAAATAATTTTGTGGTCTTATTTCAAATTAGTATGTTTCAATGATAGCCAACGTTAAGACGTCAAAACGTCGTGGTGCGCGTTCAAGAATTGTGTAAATAATCACCGTAATACCAAAGTTTTGGAAGGAATATCTTTTTTTTGGTAAGTTTATATCATTAAGTGTTTTTCATGAAATAAAAACAGAATTAAATAGTAAATATAAATCAATTAGCAAATATTATGATTGTTTGACTAATGTTTGTGACAACGCGCCAACTATTGTAACAAACATCAATTGTTCTGAAACAGGGAATGCATGGAGTAATATTGCTATTTTATATGATATTTTTGAAGAGTAGTATTATTATTTTCGTTTGGAAATTTACAAATTATGCTATGCATTTAAACGCATATATTGAAAAAGATGTGTTTTCTGGGGGAAATGAACATAACCATAAAATAAGCTTGATGAAACTAATTCATTTTGATGTACATTATATTTGTAAAAAAAACCTCTCAAACAAAAGTTGATTCTATAAGACAACTTTATAACAAGCTGAATCTGTTTAATAGGACATTACTGCCGTGGTCTGTAATGACTGTGTTGCTGGCAGCGCTGATGATGGCCGAAAGCGCAGTGTGGCGCAGCTCCAGGCCATCACAGCGCGGTCAGCATTGCAGCTCTTGATGGACAAGCTGGAATAAAGGCCGAGACCGAAGGTCGAGGCCTTTATAGCGCGGACAGCAAGGGCTGCAATGATGACCAAGCTTGAAGGCCGAGAGCGTAGCTAACCTAAGCTTGAGGCCATCATAGCGTGACCAGCAGCGCAGTCATTGCTGACCAAGGCTTGTATAGTGCTTTACACAAACAATGCGAGTAATTTAAATAAAACCAGCTTAGTATAGTAAGAATTTATTTAAAGTAACGATTTGTTCCTTCCCCGGGCATTAGCTTTTTTTTAAATGAGTCTCTAATGATTGTGCTGCCTGTACCTATACAGCCAAATTATGAGTAAAAACTTTTTGCACCAGAATATTTTTGCAACAAAACTCGACAATAATGGATTTTTAAAGGAAATTGCTGGTGACTAAAACTCACCAGCAATAAAATTCCATACAACTTTGCTGGCGCCTATTCAAGTAACGCGGAAACGTCGACTTTGCTCAAAGAAGGTTGTCAAAATAATGACCACATTACAAGCATTTTTGAGTACCTAAAGGTAATTAAACAGACATTACGATTGTCCAGATACATTATTTAAAGCATCCACCTCGCACGCACCTTCAGTCACGGTTGTTTACCATATACTGTTATGTGCAATTTAATTTAAATGAAAAAATAATTTGATTTAAATCAAATTGATTTAGTAAAAATATTTTTTTAAACTTCTATATCGCGTACATAAGTAAACGCACCCATTTTATTATACAGTTTGATTACAATAACAATACAATAACAGTTGGATTTAAAGACAGGAAAGATATTACCTCATGTTCTGTTGATCGCTTAATGCGAGGTAGCATGTGCAGAAATAGGAAACCATCTTATTCTATGTGTTTACAGGCCGCCTTCATCTAGTTTTTCATTATTTTTAGTAAAAATGGAAGTTATTCTCCAAAAAACATTTAAAAATAATAAATCAATTTTTATTTGTGGGGATTTCAATGTTGATATTTTAACAAAGTCAACTGAAAAATGTGATCTATTGGTATTGTTTAATTCTTTTAATTTGAAACATTTGTTTAATGAGCCTACACGGATTAATGCCACATCTGGTACTTGTATAGATAATATTTTTTCTAATAGTGGGGTGCAGGACTTTTACTTGGTAAGTGGTGTTAGATCTGACCATATGGGTCAGTTACTTTCTATTGAAATGAACAAAAGGTTACCTATGAATAAAAATATACAAGCCCGACCTCTAACTAAAAATAAATTACGTTCGTTGCAGGAGAATATCGAAATGAAATTGTGTACTACTCATTTTACTTCTGACAACCCTGATAAAAATTATAACAAATTATTTCATATTATATGCCACGCTTTACAAAATTTGTGTCCCATGAAGACAGTTAAACTTAGCAATAAAAGTAATTTCAATGAATGGGCCACTAATGGCATTAGAAAAAGTAGAGATACGCTTTATCACTTGTACTATGAGAAATCACTCACGGCTAATCAGGCATTTCATGACTACGTCAGAAACTACTCAAAGATATTTAAGAAAGTATGTATATTAGCCAAATCTAAACTAATTAGTAGACAAATAGATAAATCCGACAATAAAATTAAAACAATATGGAAGATCATAAATACGGAAACTGGCAAAATTAAACAGCGGGATACAGAATTGTCTTTGAAAATCGGAAACAATATTATTTCAAAACAGTCTCAAGTCGCAATTGCATTTGAACAATATTTTACTAACATCCCTATAGAGGTTAGAAAGTCTCTTGATTCGTCCTCATTACTAGCAGAATCACTTCTGAAACAAGTTTTTAATAAAGACATTCCAAATTTAGATTTTCACCATATAACTGCATACACGATTAAGAAAACGTTTAAAAGTTTAAATATTAAAACCACGGAGGATTTATGGGGGGTATCTGTTAAAGTACTTCAATCGATTATTGACAATATCGCTCCGATACTTGCAAGAATTTTTAATCTTTGCATTGATAGTGGTACTTTCCCGTATCTGATGAAACATAGTAAAATAATTCCAATTTTCAAATCCGGATGCAAAAATGATCCATCCAATTATAGACCAGTTTCTGTTCTTCCTGCTTTAAGTAAAATCTTTGAAAAAGTGATACTGGATCAGCTTATCTCACATTTTAATAAAAATAGAATTTTGCATAGCCAACAGTTTGGCTTCACTAAAGGTAGGTCAACTACTGACGCAGGCGCAAAGTTAGTGTCTCATATTTTGGAAGCTTGGGAGGGAACACAGGATGCTGTGGACATCTTCTGTGATCTTTCCAAGGCTTTTGATTGCGTGGATCACTATACGCTCATCTGTAAACTAAACCACTACGGAATACAAGGACGATTCGCTTCTGAGCTAGTATTGTCTTATTTATCTAGTAGACAACAAAAAGTAGGCATTAAAGGTGACACATCCTCCGGGTCTTTAATTAAAATGGGTGTACCACAGGGTTCTATTCTAGGTCCTTTTCTTTTCTTAGCGTATATTAACGATCTGCCTTATATGATGGCTGATTTATCAGATATCATTTTGTTTGCTGACGATACTTCCCTCATTTTTGAAATTAATAGAAAGGATCGTGAACTTGTTAGCGTAAACGAGAGCTTAAATTCTCTATCTAAATGGTTTGCGGCTAATAATTTGTTACTAAATACAAATAAAACAAAATGAAACGACGTAGAGTGACATTTCTTCGAGACACTGTTATGGAAACTCTTCATTTTCAAGGTGGCCCAATAATGATCTGGGGTGGCATTTCTTGGTAAAGCCGCACAGAATCAGTGGTCATTGAAGGACGGCTGACTAGAGCGAGGTGCATCGAAGAAATTTTCACGAACACGTACAGACTTTTCCTATTTTATCAGGTAAAAAAAAAACATTTTTATCAAGACAACGCCAGACCACACACGGCGCATGCTGAGGGCGAGTATCTTCGTGAAGTTGGAATATTAGACTGGCCCGCCTACGATCCGGACTTAAATCCGATCGAACATCATTGGGGCTATCTGAAGAGAATGCTCAAATCCCGGCAGCCACCACCAGCCAGTCTAGGAGAGCTCAATAATGTTGCTAAAGAGGACTGTCGTAATATTTTTAGTCAATGTAGGCAGACAAAGGTCCTCAAACTTTAATCCGACTGAAAAAAATCAGTTGGGAGCCTCAATACATGGCTTTTCTTTTTACGCTTCCTGACTAGTTGTATTTATGAACAAAATATAACAGAAGTATTCTTCTTGGTGGTTATTTCTTATTCCGACCGAAAACATGTTATATTTTGTCATTCACATAATTAAATACTTCCATCAATTCGTTATACATCGTGTTTCATCGGGTTTTCGGGAGCGTTGACAACGAAAATTAGATCAATTCATCAGCCCGACAAAATTTGTACTTTTATATATTGTTAGGAAAATGATAAGATGACTAAACTTCTGTTACATACCTTTGTATTATTTTGTCAAAATCAAAATTACGCATACTCGGTTATGTAGCTTTTTTTTATTATTATACAAGGTTAGTCAGAAAGGGGGTACTAAGCCGCGGGCCACCTAAAGTATCACTGATGACTATTTTAAAGCAAGTATTAAAATTTCAAAATTCGATAATTTTTATTTGCATGTAAAAAGATTTTTATTTTAGTTTTTTCAAAAAAAATCATAACTATTTTAGTTATGAATTCAGAAAATTTATTTTCTAATCCATGACCCCAAATATGACCTAAATTGTAAAAACAGCTGATCATAGCTATGGACAGATAGATTTTAGCATATTTTTTACGAAATCTTTGAAAAGCTATTTCTCTTAAACTATCGAGTTTTGGGGAAAGTTGTAGAACAAAAGTTATCCCTTATTATGGGTACTTTAACACCATTTCGGCTTAGTACCCGTTTTCCGACTAACCTTGTATTATAATGTTAATTAATTTGGACGTTTCATAAAGTCTGTGTAATTTTGTGACAACCCTTTGACAAATGTTACAAATTTTGAAATTTCTTAAGACCTGTCAAATGTATGGGCGTTGAGCCACTGTGCTCAAACTACCAGGAGCAGGAATCTAATTTATCTTGTTTAAAAATCGAGTGCGTAAAGTTAATATAACCTTCTCGCGCATGCGGTTGCGCGCGGTCTGGTCGAAGGCGGCGCGGTATATGCGGCAGCGCCACGCGTGGTGCAGGCGGCGCAGCAGAGCGTCCGCGCGGCCCAGCAGCCGCGGCGCCGGGCACGCCGGCCACGCCGCGCACGCCGGCGACAGGTGCCGCGCGGGCAGGCGCCGCCACAGCCGCGCCAGGTAGCGCCGCCGCGCGCACGCGCACCACGCGCGCCACAGCACGCCCGCCGCGCGCGCCGCCGCCGGGCCGCCGCCCGCGCGCACCGCCCGCCGCGCTCGCCGCGCCCGCCACGCGCGCGCTATCACGGCCTGCGCGCGGCCGCGCACGCGCGCGCGGTGCCGGCGCCAGGCGCGCTGCGCCACCGCCACCAGCGCGTGCACGCGGGCGGCCCGCAGCGCCTCCAGCTCCCACACGGTGCGCGGGCTGCGCACGAACACGCGCGTGCGGCCGTACGCGAACTCCGCGCTGGGGATGGGCAGCGAGCGCAGCAGGGCGCGCGCCGCCCGCACGGGCCCGTCGGCGCGCGGGCCGGGCGACGGGCAGGGCGAGGGCGCGGGGGAGGCGCGGCGCGCGCCCGCCAGTAGCCCGTAGCGCGCCAGCGCGGCGCGCGCACACATGGACTCGCACCAGCCGCTGCGCCGCAGCAGCGCCATGTCCATTATCCTGCGAGCATTCATTGTGGTCGAGCTAGGACGCAACGTTGCGAGCGCGCCACGCACGCTATATTATAATAATAATAACGAGCGAACGAGCTACACGACCGAAACCTGCCGTACCGGCTTGGCAGAGCAGGATTGAGCGTCGATTCGGCGGGGCTAGAGTGCTCATTGGCAAACTGATCTGCTTCAGGGAGGGCAACAATCGCCCAAGAGTGATGATGCGCTTTGTGAAGCGGGCGTTCTCGGGGACTGATGTCAGCCCTCGAGACTATATGTCCCGTGTCACAGAGCGCATCGACTTCCTGAAGCAAAAAGTTTATGCATGGGCAAACCGTATTAGGAGGCATAAGCGTCGTGTGGAGCGATATACCCAGAATCGCATTTTCCAGAGTGACCAAAGGCGGGTATATAGAGCTTGGGAGCGACCTGACCCTGGTGGGGGTGATGTGCACCTGCCGGATGATGATGCCTTGAGTTCCTTCTGGCGCAGCATTTGGTCGGTGCCCATCGCTCACACCGAGGATGGTTGGATGCGGGATATCGAGCGAGCGTGCGAACCAATAGCGGAAATGGAACCAATAATAATCAGCCCCAAGACGTGGCCGATGCAGCCCGTCCATTACCCAATTGGAAGTCTCTGGGGCCAGATGGGCTGCACAACTTTTGGCTAAAGTGGCTACGCAGCTCGCACGCTCGCTTGGCGTCCCAATTCCAATCGTCCTTAGAGTCTGGGTCGCTACCCCAGTTCCTTACAACGGGAGTTACTCACCTGCTCTACAAATCTGGTAGTACCGCGGAACCCAAGAATTATAGACCGAGCACATGTTTACCGACGGTCTATAAACTCCTGACATCCATTTTGAGAGTCAATTTTTTTTTTTAAAAAAAACGTTGCCCCACACTAGGATTTCTCCTGTATCGTAGGTGCGTTTACAAACACAAATCTTCACACGCACAAACATCCAGACCCGGAACAACTATCTGTAGGCCATACAAATATTTGTTCCGTGCGGGAATCGAACCCACGACCCGTAGCGCAGAAGCCGATCGCTCAGCCACTGTACCAAACGTGTCGTCAATTACCACTCACATTGACAATAACTCTATTATGTCTGCCTCTCAAAATGGATGTAGGAATGGATCCCGCGGTACTAAAGACCTGCTCCTCATTGACATGGCCATTAGCCAACAAGTTCGTCGCTCCCGAAAGGATCTGTCGACATGTTGGATAGACTATAAGAAGGCCTATGACTCGGTGCCACATTCATGGCTCACGAGGGTGCTAGAGTTGTATAAAATAAATACAACTCTTCGCACCTTCCTGATGTCATGTATGAGGCACTGGAGGACGGTCCTTCGCTATCCGGGATGTCGACGGATTAGAGGGAGTGGGGAACAGATAAGGATCGAGCGCGGTATATTCCAGGGTGACAGTCTCAGTCCTCTGTGGTTTTGCTTGGCCTTGAACCCCTTGAGTACATTGCTGGAGGGAACAGGGCTAGGCTATCGGTTGAGGCGAGGAGGTCAAGTAATATCCCACCTCCTTTACATGGATGACATAAAGCTATTTGCCCCCACTGATTGGCAACTAATGGAGTTACTGAAGGTAACTGAAAACTTCAGTAATTCTATTGGGATGGAATTTGGTGTGGACAAATGTGCGGTCATGCATGTAAAGCGAGGAAGGATTGCGGAATCCCAGGGAATCAAACTCCCAAATTCCGTACAACTTAGATCACTCTCCCCAACTGAGACCTACAAATACTTGGGTATGTCGGAGGCTTTAGGCATCAGCGAGACCGACATGAGACAATCGTTGCGGGGGCGCTTCTTTGGCCGCCTGAATAAATTACTGAAAAGTCTTTTATCAGGCGGAAACAAGGTGCGCGCCTTTAACGGTTGGGTCATGCCGGTCTTGATGTACTCCTTCGGCATACTCAAGTGGACTCAGGCGGATCTTAAAGCCCTGGATAGAAGGGTCCGTGCACTGCTGACTGCACATCGGATGCATCATCCACGCTCTTCAGTGATGAGGCTGTACATTCCCCGAAAGTGTGGGGGTCGAGGCTTTTTAAACGCTAAAACCCACAACTGCGAAGTGTACAGTATCAGGGAGTACTTCCTCTAAGCTGAAGGGGTGATGCACCGAGATGTGGTCGCAGTGGACAAGGGATTCACCCCGCTCGCCTTGGCTAGAGAGAACTGGCGCAAGCCTGCAGTGCTTAGTACCAATGATCGCGAGGTGTGGCAAAGCAAGGAGCTACACGGGCGCTACTATCGCGCACTTCATGGGCCCGATGTTGACTTTTCAGCGTCCGTATCCTGGCTACGTTTTGGTAACCTCTTTGGGGAAACCGAAGGTTTTGTTTGTGCAATTATGGACGAAGTCATGATGACGAACAATTATAGGAAATATATTGTGAAGGATGGCACGGTTGACATCTGTCGGGTATGCCACCGTCCGGGAGAATCTATCCGACACATTGTTTCCGGTTGTTCTCGTCTTGCCAACGGTGAGTACTTGCACAGACACAACCTGGTGGCCAGGATTATTCACCAGCAACTTGCCTTGAAATACAACCTTGTGGAATCGGAAGTACCGTACTACAGGTATGTGCCTGACCCAGTTGTCGAGAATGATCATGCCACATTGGACTGGGATCGATCTATTATCACTGACAGGACTATTGTAGCCAATAAGCCTGATATAGTGGTAATAGATCGATCAGAGCGCCGGACAATGATTGTTGATATCACGATCCCTCATGACGAGAACCTCGTGAAAGCTGAGAAAGATAAACAAATAAAATATCTTGATCTAGCATACGAGGTTGTCGGCATGTGGGATGTGGACTCAGCAGTCATTGTCCCGATAGTCGTTACGACGAATGGTCTAATAGCCAAGAGCCTCGATAAACACCTCATGAGGCTCTCGTTGGGTGGCTGGATCAAGGGCTTGATACAGAGAGCAGTACTCCTTGACACGGCACGCATAGTGAGGAGGTTCCTTGCTCTGGAGCCCTGACTGCCGGCAGTTTGCACCCTGTTCCCGATGCCGGTGGACTACTATTTTTTATATTTTTAAATGTTTTTGTGTTTTTATCGAAATATTTAAAAATGTAATTTATAAGTATTTTAAAATTAATAAAGGCAATAATAATATCATTTATTTTCGAGAATATGGTATTATAAAGTTGTTATAAATCTGTAGGTGACATCATATTCTGCCGTTTAAGGTGTGCAAATATTGTATACCGGGTGTCCTACACATTCATGGAGGGTACTTAAAAAAGGAGACTTCATTTTATTTTTATAAGTAATAATCAGCATTTCTTTAGAATATGTGAATGCAGATTCACAGATATTTTTCCCTGAGCCGGGAATCGAACTGACAAAACAAAATACCAGTACCCTCCCGTATTTTATGGCACCTGTTGATAGATATCGAAAGGGTAAATAATAAGGATCAAATCCTCCAACCTTCGATCAATAATAGTACTAGATTCCCGATAAGCGCTTCAAAAATGGCCCGAAAAATAAGAGCACAAATTTTTTTGTACTCTTATTTTCTTATTTCATATTATTATGTTCCAGTGATAACCAACGTTGAGACGTCAAAATGCCGCAGTGCGTGTTCAAGAATTGTGTAAACCACCACCATAACACTAAAGTTTTTGGAAGGAATACCTTTTTTGCAATAAGTTTATATCATTAAGTGTTTTTCATAAAATAAAAACTGAATTAAATAGTAAATATAAATCAATTAGCAAATATTATGATTCTTTGACCAATGTTTGTGACAACTCGCCAACTATTCTAACAAACATTGACTGTTCTGGAACAGGGAATGCATGGAGTAGTGTTGTTATTTTTGTTTGTAGATTTCCTAGCGACTCATTTCGCTGTGTATTTAAACGCATAAATTGAAAAAGATGTGTTTTCTGGGCGAAACGAACACAACTATAAAATAAGTTTGATGAAATTAATTATAGAAAAATTCACTGACATAAGATAACATTATATTTGTAAAAAAGAAACCGCTCAAATAAAATTTGATTCTAAAATACAGCTTTATAACAATCTGAATCTGTTGAAAGGTGATAAAACATACATTACGTTTAAACACAGATTAAGATTGTCCAGATACATTATTTAATGCATCCACCTCGCACGCACCTTCAGTCACGGTTGTTTACCATACACACTTATTTGCAATTTTATTGAAATGAAAAAAATAATTTCATTTCAATCAAATTGATTTAATACAAATATTTTTTATAACTTTTTTAGCAAAACTGAATGAGTGGGTCGCGGAACTTCAAGTATACTCCACCAAGAAGAACATAGTTTGCTAGTTGTCGACAATAAGATTAACAAGCATATCATTTTGGGACCCAGTGCATAATATCAGCAAGCACATTGGGTCACCCGCGCGATGAGGTTTGATGTCAGGCAGGCGGCCGGTCATAAAACAATAAGCTGAAACCTCTAACAACATGGATTTACGAAATACATGTTGTGCCGACCCCACCTAGTATGGGATAAGGACAGGAAAATGATGATGAACTTTTAAATCGCGTATATAAGTAAACACACCCATTTTATTATACTGCTTGATTACAATAAGCCATCCCGCACATAATTAATAGCAAATTAACTGTTGTACTATTTTAGTACTATTTTTTTTAATCGGTCAAATATAACCTTCGCCTAAAAAAATATATTCTGCAACTCTATGTCTTTCAGTACTTACTGTGTTCTGAGGACTATGTTCTGAGTTTCTGAATTCGAAATATAATACCAAAAACTACGTCTAGTTCCAAAATAGAGTAAGCACGAAATGGTCTACATAATGATTTAAACCTAATTACTGGGATTTTAAGTTTCAATTTAGAATAAATATTTTTGGACTTATTTAAAAACGACTTTTTATTTTCAAGTGATATTCTAATAATTTTTGTTTTACATTTCTCTGATGACAGATGGACTTAAATATAAATATTTTGGAATCGTAATTAAACTTTATGTTTGAGTGTTAAGGTTTATAATAAACTGAAGTTATTAAACGTTTTTCTATATTTCGTAGTAAGAAATATAAATGTATAAGTGTGTGCAAACGTGGCTACTTGAGCGACTTATTTTTGTTCCTGATCCTTAATCTAGTACTATTATTGATCGAAGCCTCCAGCAAACAGTGTATTAAATTAAAGGAAGTTCGTGAAATAAGAACTAGCAACAAATAAAGCGAGGTGCTTCAGCTGCCTCGGTGTCAATTAAGTAATTGAAATGTACCAAGTTAATGTTACACTACATGGTGTTCCATCAATTAAAGACAAAGTTTATTGGAGACATTTGATCCTAATTATTGACCCTAACGACTGATGAAATAAAAATCCAGTGTTTTTTTTCGCGTTGGTGTTGGTTCGATTCCCAGATTAGGCGAGAGGCTTTTAGTAAATTTTTGAATACAGTATTTATTACTTTCAAAATAAAAGGAATTCTCTTTTAGGTAAAATTAGCTAATTTTTAATATTTAAAGTACTTTTCCTACATGACCATGATTTATGAGACACCCGGTGTACTTAGTGCTTAAAGGAGTCTTTGTAACAAGCTCTCATTTAATCCATTGGTTAGTAATACCGTCACGGCCAGCGAGGTGCTGCACTTTAAGTTTTTCTATTCATTGTGACGTGTATTTAATTTTACTTTGCGACTTAATAATACTTGTAATTGTTTTGCTGTCGACTGTTCCCTTGTAAGATTGTACGTTATCTCAAGCAGGTATTTAGCTAACAAACAAAGAAAATTCGTTATCTACCTACTTTTATTCTAAAAACTATAGAAATAATCAAATCTAATTTAAAGCTGTTACAAATCAATTATATTTGCATTTTATTTTACATTTTTAAAACAATTAAAGTACTTGCAACTAAACGTAATTACTATTCTAATTATTATTGTAACGTACCCGAGATCACTGACACGTTTTGAATACATGTCCGGTTGGAATTTGTACCACTCCCTACTACATCGGTTACCTCGGAACGCATCGCGAATATTCTAAGCGACACCTTCCGCGACAGCGACACGAACAGTTGTATTTATAGTGTCTTTCAATACAATCCGGCAATAATGTAAACAAGATAATATTTTGACAGTTGTCTATGATCATAGTGTTGTACCTATACTGATGTCAAAGTGAGTGCTTGATCATTGAGATAAGACTTCTCTCACTTTTCATTGCTTCATCCTAAGTATTTTAATTAATCCAAAATAATTATGAAGCAATTCAAATCAAGGTACAACTTATATTATTAATATTATACTAGACTTTTTGTGATTCATCATCACTTGATGTGTCACCGGTCACAGTTATTATAAAATGCTTTGTTACAGCGTCGCTAGCCACATCCATAATTCCGTTTAATTATTTCCGTAATGTTTTCATCTGTTCCTCTTCCTTTTGAACGTGACCGACCGTGTCCAAAAACCAAAATACAAAAAGCAATGTCGTCGATAATTAGAGGAAACAGAAAAAACGCACAGAACTCGGAACAATACCCACTCACACAAGCAGGACAGTGACAGTGAGTGAAATGGCAAACTTTTTTTTAATATTTACCCGTTTATGGCTCTGGATACAAGACTCTTTTGCCCTTAAAAAAATCACGCAATCCGCAACTTCGAGTTTAGCCATCATTATTAAAGTGAATTTTTTCGAAGTGACTCATTGATTCAAATGATTAAATCTTTTTAAAATCAATTAGTGAGTAACAATGATGAACAACACTAACTTTCCAAAGACAAACAAGACTTTGATGAGTAAAAAATGAATACGACAGTTTTACAAATTATTGAAATGTTCGTCGCCCGAGTATTTGTTATTAAAATAACTATCATATAGAAGTTTTTTGGTGTCGAAATGATTGTAAGAACAATGTATGGTTCCTTGAAATGTAAATATGATCAGGATTGATATTCAAATGTAAGTAATTACGGAGTAATCCTGTTTAAATTGGTTTGTTTACATGATTGCCGGATTCTATTGAAAGGCACAATACCTAACTAATTACTCCGAGCTAATTGGCATAAGATCATCAAATTGTGCTAATGACTATTTGCAGTTATAATATTTAAAACTATATTGAATTACTAAGTATCTTAGTGCTTACTGTTTTATAACTAGAATAAATTCAGTGTAAACCCCAGAACGGGGTTTCTTCTCCTACCTTCATACCTTCTACACTACTACTACGGCTACACTTCGGGCAAGATACACCGAGCCTACGACGCTAAGAGGAGCTGATTTCTGCCTACCACGCTACACACCGCGTCACCTGGCTACTAACGCAGGACAGTGGTGTTTCTATAGTTGTCTAGAAACTTTACACGCGCTCGATATTATCGAACTCACTTCCGGCTTAACCGGTATTTTTTTATATTTTTTTAACATAGTACCTTCACATGTTATGTGAAATAAATACCTAAATGTTTTTTATACTTGTAATAATTTAATTTCCTCACCTACCCAACCCCCTACGTTACACCCTAAGTCTTTGTTTTAATTTCCTCACCTACCCAACCCCCTACGTTACACCCTAAGTCTTTGTTTTAATTTCCTCACCTACCCAACCCCCTACGTTACACCCTAAGTCTTTGTTTTAATTTCCTCACCTACCCAACCCCCTACGTTACACCCTAAGTCTTTGTTTTAATGTCTGTTACTATTCCTGAAAACCTGTAACTGGCTTTATGACACTGACTGTAATTACCCATAAACATTCTGTAGCTGTTGGATTTAATAAGAAAATAAATAGACATGACCACTGGCACCGTCTCCAAGTCATAATGATAAGCATCATCAGAATCAAGTGAAAAGCCGCGTTAGAAGATGCACGAGGACAACGAGCGCCGCGGCAGAGCTTTGTTCAGTAGTGGAAAACGAAGACCAGAAGACGACTCACCCCTGCGAGCGTATCTGATGGCGGAGCAGCGCGGCGTCGAAGCGGTGCGGGCGCAGCGCGGCGTCGGCGCGCAGGCAGCGCACCAGGCGCGGCGCGGGCGGCAGGCGCCGCACCAGCGCGCCCACCAGCGCGCGCTGCCGGCACGCCAGCGCGGCGGGGCGGCGCGGCGAGCCGGCGCACGCGACCGCGCCGCCGCCCGCGAACAGCGCCGCCAGCAGCGGCTCGCGCGCCGCGCCCAGCACGCCGGCGCAGCGCCGGCACACGGCGTCGCGGTTCTTGTGCACGATGCCGCGCGCCGAGTACACCACCGCGCCGCCGAAGTGCACCACCCTGCCGTCACCACAGAACAGAGCGCACACCCACGTGTTAATTTGTTTTGTTTTTTAATTCCATTTTCTTCAATAGATGACGTTGTTAGATTTTCTAAATCGGGATATGGTTTCGTTTTTGATTTATTTATTAAAATATAGTTTGTTCACGAGTAATAAGTTTTGTTTTATTCATTGGTCCTTCGAGCAGGATACAAAAGTGTTAAGTGTATAGTAAAAGTGTAGTGTTAAGTGTACAGTGAAAGTGCAGTGAAGTAGTGAGTGACTTGGACACGGTTGCGGTGGGGTAAGATTGTGAACACTTGTTAGTTGGGGACTTATAAAACTTCCGCTTTGTGGACTTGGAAAAATTTGCGTGTAAAGTATAAATTCTTAGTAAGTTGAGGTTCAGTGACTTACACATATCCTCTCTTGTAACAACATAGAAACACTACTCTTGTGCGAACTTTGACTTTATTACGTTTCTTTGGACTTTTAATTTATTTGCAAAATAAACGTTGCTCTCTTAATACAAACATGGCGCAATTATGTACTGCACAAAAATTGCTAAGCGAACGGATTTCGAAGTTATATAGTAACGCAAAGAAAACTTCCAAGACACGCTATACTAGAGGTTATTTAGAAACAAGGTTGGACACATTATCCGAATACTGGGAGACTTACAATAAACAACACGACGACATTCTAAAGCAGGTCTCAAGGGATGTTCTCTAACAATAAACAACACGACGACATTCTAAAGCGGGTCTCAAGGGATGTTCTCTAACAATAAACAACACGACGACATTCTAAAGCGGGTCTCAAGGGATGTTCTCTAACAATAAACAACACGACGACATTCTAAAGCGGGTCTCAAGGGATGTTCTCTAACAATAAACAACACGACGACATTCTAAAGCGGGTCTCAAGGGATGTTCTCGAACAAATATTTGATCCTTTATCAAACTTTGACGCAACTGAGGAGATTTATTTGGATTTTAAAACATTGATTAAAGAATACTTAATTGGTCTATCAAATGAGGAATCACAGAGCTCTACGGCTTCGGCTATTAGTCCCATCGAACCTTCGGAAAAAATGGCACGGAAGACAAAGTTACCACCCATTAATATACCAAAGTTTTCGGGTAACTATATGGAATGGTTTAGCTATAGAGACATTTTCACATCTCTCATACATAATGATGAACAATTGTCAAAAATTGAAAAACATCATTATTTAAAGTCCAGTATTTCAGGTGAAGCTGAGCAGTTATTAAAACATTTCACACTTACCGCAGCTAATTATGATAAAGCATGGAAAACTTTGGAGAGTCGCTATGACAACAAAAGGATAATCGTCAATCATATTCTAAATCGTCTCATTAATCAGCGAAAATTGAACAACGAATATGCTTATGGCCTGAAGGGAATTTTAGACACCACACGAGAATCCCTGAATTCCTTAGATAACCTTGGTATTGAGACCAGCAAGTGGGATGCTATAGTTGTTCACACTGTTGTCTCTAAGCTTGACCTGGAATCGCCCAAACTCTGGGAACAAGCCCTTGGTTCGTCACAAGACATACCTTCTTTTGAAACTTTAGCATCTCGCCTAGAAAGCCAATTTAGAGCATTAGAAGTTGTCAGTAGCACTAGAAAGAAAACACCAAAGAGAGATTCAGCGAAACCTACCTCAACCCAGGCACCGAAATCAACTGCTGTAAAAACATTTGTTACTAAAATTGAAACTACTTGCACTGTTTGTTCTCAAGGGCATTATATTTGCCACTGTAAGGGTTTTTCTAATTTGCATACAGCACAACGTCACGAATTTGTCAAAAATAATAACATTTGTTTTAACTGTCTTGTGAAGGGTCATTCGGTGAATTAATGTAGGTAAAGTACCAGCTGTAAGAAATGTGGTAAACGTCATCGCACGCTTTTACATTATACAAACTCTTCCAAGACAAGCACAGGTTCAGAACAGAATGAGCCAGAAACACGCCAAGCTATAAGCATGGACGCTAAAACAAAGAATGCACAGGTTATTTTGGCTACCGCTCGTGTGGTTGTTATGTCAAAAAATGGAGATACTCACCAACTGAGAGCCTTGATTGATCCAGGATCTCAGGCATCATTTGTAACTGAAACAACTGCACAAATCTCTGTCTTGACCGTATCGCAGTTAATGGTAAAATCACTGGAATATCAGATGAAACAATAATAACAACAAAGTTTATGGTCAATCTAGAGTTCCATTCCATTTATGATTCTTCTCACATAATTACTACACAAGCTTATGTACTCAAACGATTGACGTCATTACTGCCTTCACAAGAAGTTCCTACGAACTCCTGGCCCCTTTTGAGAACGATGAAACTTGCAGATCCACAATTTCACATGCCAGGGTGTATAGATATTTTGTTGGGTGCCGAAGTACACGCACAACTGATGCTAGATGGCTTATACAGACTCAATTCGATGATTGCACTTAATTCACATCTTGGATGGTTAATTTCAGGACAAATAGGTGACAAAAGATCACAGACTCATCATGTTGTAGTCTCACACACAAAACTTGAGATGGACCAGTTGCTCAGACGATTCTGGGAACTGGAAGAATACACACCAAAAAAAAGAGCGTTGACACAATTGGAAACTCAGTGTGAAGAGCATTATATGAAAACTCACACTCGAAGCACTGAGGGCCGTTATATAGTTCAGTTACCTTTCAAGAATAATCCTAACTTAGGTGATACAAAGCGTTTAGCACTTAATCGCTTAATACAAATGGAGAAGAAATTTAAATACAAACCTGATTTTAAAGAAGAATACTGCAAATTCTTGAAGCAGTACGAAGCACAAGGTCACATGGAGGCCATACTGGAAAGTGAAATTAATACTAATAATAAATTTTACCTACCCCACCACGCGGTTATAAAGGAATCTAGCACTAGCACGAAGCTCCGCGTAGTCTTCGATGGTAGTGTCAAACCTGTACAAGGAAAGTCCTTGAATGATGAACTGATGATTGGACCGCCTCTGCAACAAGACATAAAGGATTTAGTGACAAGATGGAGAACACATAGAATCTGTCTGGTGGCAGATATACAACAAATATATAGGCAGATATTAACTGCTCGTAGTGATGCTGACTATCAAAGAATTCTGTGGCGAGAAAGATCTGATGAAGCCGTAAAGGAATACAGATTACTTACCGTCACTTACGGAACATCTTGTGCAACATACCTTGCAATCAGAACGTTGCACCAACTTTCTGATGATGAAAAGGAAGAGTTTCCTGTTGCCGCTCCGCTATTAAAAACAGACTTTTATATGGACGACTTGATGTCAGGCACATCGAATGAAGCTGACACTATTACGCTACAACACCAAATGACGGAATTATTAAGAAGAGGTGGATTTGTCTTACACAAATGGTCTTCAAATAGTGAAAAAGTGTTGTCTCAAATTATTAAGGAGAGGTGGATTTGTCTTACACAAATGGTCTTCAAATAGTGAAAAAGTGTTGTCTCAAATTCCAAATGCCAAGAAATCAAATGAAAGTGTTGTGAACATTCAAATGAACGATGCTATTAAATCTTTAGGCATTGCATGGAATCCTCATGGCGATAACTTTTAATTAAAGATGTCAATTGATCCATTAGTAGATACTATTTCTAAAAGAACTGTGCTATCCATAATCGCTAAAACATTTGATCCACTGGGCTGGTTGGCGCCTGTAGTAATTGTTTTGAAGATATTTATGCAAAAATTATGGCTAGCTGGCTTAGATTGGGATGATGTTTTACCTGAGAATTTAAACAAAGAATGGTGTACCTACCACGAAAACATAAAACATATGAATGTTGTACAGCTTCCTCGGTGGCTTGGTTTGTTACCTACTAAATCTAATGTTGAAATACATGGGTTTTGTGACGCTTCTTGTGCTGCATATGTTTGTGTGGTATACCTCAGAGTTCTAGACGACGATGTTATCACAATACGGCTTATAGCTGCAAAATCAAAGGTTGCACCAGTTAAACAGGTATCGCTTCCTCGCTTGGAAGTCTGTGGCGCAGTGCTTTAGGCTAAAATGTTACTTGATATTAGAACCAGTATATCAATTGAGGAAAACAATCTATACGCTTGGACTGATTCCACTATAGTGTTGGCTTGGTTGCGAAAACATTCTAACTCGTGGACAACTTTCGTTGCGAACCGTACCACTGAAATTTTGAACGTCACTAACAGCAGTCAATGGCATCATGTCACGTCTTCTGAAAATCCAGCTGACTTAGCGTCGCGAGGCATGAGTCCAAACGATCTAAAAGAATCAACATTATGGTGGGAAGGTCCGTTGTTTTTAAGGACTCAATCTAAAGTTATGTATCAGAATGATAATGTGCCTGATACTATGTTAGAATCTAAATCTAAAATTAAATCTCATGTAACTACTAATAGTCACGATGATGAAACACTCACATTTAAAACGCTATTCTAGCTCTATTAAGTTGATTCGTGTCACTGCCTATTGCTTGAGATTTATTGAAATGTGTAAGATTAAAGCTTTCAAACTTGCTAGAAATGTTACAAGCTTTTTATGCAGTAAAGACTTGTTAAATGCCCGAATGTGTGTATTCGATTGTCACAGCGTGTTACCTTTCAGAATGAGATTGATTTGTTATCACAAGGTAAAACTATTCCAAAGGTTAGCAAACTGTATTCACTTAATCCCTTTTTAGATAAACAAAACACGTTGAGAGTTGGTGGCCGTCTTGTCAATGCTCAAGGAACTTATGATTTTAAATCGCCAGTCATTCTTTGAGGTCAATGTCACCTTACTTACCTTATTGTCACTGACGCTCACCTGAAAACCTTGCATGGCGGCTTGCAACTAACCCTTAATGTTTTAAACTCAAATTATTTTATTATTGGTGCTAAGAGACTAGTTAAAGGTATTATTCGCAAGTGTATCCCATGTTTTCGACAAAGGGCCTCACCAAGAGCTCCCTTTATGGGAAACTTACCATCTTACCGAGTTCAGCCAGCTCGTCCATTTCTATCAAGTGGAGTGGACTTTGCTGGACCCTTTGCTTTAAAATTATATTCGGGCAGGTGTACACGTACCAGCAAGGCTTATATTAGTCTTTTTGTTTGCACGGTCACAAAACCCATTCACCTGGAGTTGGTCGAAAATTGAAGCACTATGGCTTTTATGGCGGCTTTTAAGCGTTTTTCTTCACGTCGCCGTCGTGGGCACTGTAGAGATATGTATAGTGATTGTGGGACTAATTTCCAAGGCGCTTCACGAGAGATGGCAATTCAGCTTAAAAATGCAAAATTCGACCTGGCACATGAGATAGCAGAGTTACTTGCGAATGATCACACCGCCTGGCATTTTATTCCCCCCGGAGCCCCACATTCCGGTGGCTTATGGGAGGCCGGCGTAAAATCAGTTAAGGGCCATCTAAAACGAGTCATTGGTCAAAGTTGTCTTACATTTAAAGAGTTTTATACTCTTCTTACACAAGTAGAAGCATGTGTGAACTCCCGCCCTCTTACATTGATTAATTCATCTTTGAGTGAACCACCGCTAACGCCTGGCCATTTTCTTATAGGAGAGCCTCCTATTGTAGTTCCAGACGAAAATTTAGACAACGTTCGCACGAGTCACCTAAATCGATGGCAAATGGTTCAGCGTAGGTATGTTACAAACGCTCTGGCGACGTTGGCAAGCTGAGTATCTAACTACGTTACAACATAGATATAAGTGGAACAAACATCAACATGACTTGGACTTAGGTGCGATCGTCTTAGTAAAAGATGAACGATTGCCTCCTGGAAAATGGCTTTTGGGACGTGTCATAGCGAAACATCCTGGAACCCGTGTTGTATCTTTACAATATAAAAATCATATATTTAAGAGACCAGTTACTATATTGTGCCCTTTACCTATCGGTACTGACACACCAGAACCCTACATTATTTTGTTAAGTTCTCTAATTATCTGTTTGTTTTTGTACCTTTAGATCACTGTTATAATCGCAAGGACCTCATGTCGTCCTTGGCCGGCGGAATGTTAATTTGTTTTGTTTTTTAATTCCATTTTCTTCAATAGATGACGTTGTTAGATTTTCAAAATCGCGATATGGTTTCGTTACCACCGATATGCTAAGTGTTTTTGATTTGTTTATTAAAATATAGTTTTTTCACGAGTAATAAGTTGTTTTATTCACACGTCACGCACACACTACATTACGGCACCATTTACACGGTGATTCGTACCGTGGAAAAGTACCGACACTTGTGATTTTTAAGTAGTATGCTCATTATAATCATTGTGCGTGGCTCGTGTCCAAATAACAACCGCGCGGATCATAAAATTTGCGAGGTTAAGCTGTGCTTGCCGCGGTCAGTCAGTGAATGGGTAAGCTGTGTTCGTTTCACATCGAGATCCCTGCCCATGTCCATGCCTCGGAGAGCACGTTACACCGCTGGTCCCGGGTATCATACGAATACTTATGACTGTCATTACGAGTAGTCAGAAACCCGAAAGTCTGACAACCGCCGGTCGAACCATAGGATATCGCCATTGCCCGCTAAATTGGGTTGCGGAGGTCTAATGTCAGTAGCTTCGTGTAAAATATATCAACACAGTCGGGAAAAGGGTAAGAAGAAAAAATGCTCAGTATAATCATAAAGAACCTATCTTGCGTTTGGGCTTCAAACTTAAGGAACTAGAACGCTTGCGTGTTCACGAGTAAATATAATTAAAACACAGGGGCGAAATATTGGAGTACACACATTGTGACTAACAATGAATAAGAGTGTTTCTGATGAATGTATGAATGCATGTGTATGTGTGTGTGTGCGTGTGTGTGTGTATGTGTCCGTACGTGTGTGTACTGACTGGAAGTGGTTGGGCGGCAGCACGAGCAGGCGCGCGTGGCGGCGGCGCTGCAGGCGCTGCAGGAAGGCGGCGTCGCTGGCACCGCGCACCGAGCACTCGCGCAGCACGCCCAGCACGCTGTCGGGGCCCTGCGGTCACAGTGGTGTGAGTGCGTGCACGGGCGGGCCGCACGCGCCGCGGGCCGCACTCGCGCACGCCGCACTCACCGCGTCCAGCAGGTCGGCGTGCAGCTCGTGGTCGGCGTAGGGCAGCGCGCGCCAGGCGAGCCCCTCGCGCGCGTACTCGTCCTGCTCGCGCCGCAGCGTGGCGCCGGTGACGGCCGCCTGCACGCGCTCGGCCGCGTAGTTGATGAGCAGCCGCTCCAGCCCGTTGCGCGCCAGCGACTCGAACCCGTACACGTCCAAGATGCCCAGCGAGCAGCGCTTGCCCGCCTGCGCCGGCTGTCACACGCTACGGTCTACACCCTTCCTTTACCCGACGCATTTGCTAGATTCCAGTGGATCGCATAGAATGTGTCGGGTACTGGCGGCTCTTTCTCATAAACTTCGACAATCGACGAAATCGATTAACAAAATCAGGCAAATTTGTGGGTACCTTAATGCGTTCGCCACAGTGAGCGCGTTCTAATACTCAAAACAAAATAAGAGCCACTCGTTATTTTCACATTTCAGTGTAATTTAATGAACGTTGTAAGTAATTAATAAGTAACAAAATATTGATGTTACAAACCCTTCGATATTTAACGTCTTTGATTTTGTACTTGAGACCAAAGCTGGTCATCATTTAAAAAAAATAAAGAATTTGAAATTTTCTTGTTATTTTGTTTCGATTTTTCTTTAAGTTTCGTTTCGATTATCTTCATGATATTCTAAAATAATCGTTTACTTTTGTTGTTAATTTGTTTAAATAACATCTTATGTTAATATGCCACAAGTACGAAGACATAATGGACGCAATTACTGCAACCAGAGCCGTTACAATGATCCAAGAAGGAAATTCGCAGCGGTCTGTGACTTTGCATCTGGGTTTTTCTCGGAAAGCTATCCAAAATGCTTGGAATCGCTTCCAAGAGACTGGTAGTGTTGCAAGAAGACCTGGTTCGGGTAGAGTTCGCATTACAACTGTTCACGAGGATCGGTACATCCGGTTAAGTGCCCGCCGAGAACGCACAGTGACGGCTCGTAAGTTACAAAATTGCCTACGGTTGACAACGGGTCCTCGTGTCAGTGACCAAACGATCCGTAACCGATTGTACGAAGACCAGCAAACTTCACAACGTCGAGTTGGTCGAATTCCTTTGTCCAGGGCTCAACGTGCCAATCGTTTAAGTTTCTCCCGTCAATATTTAGACTGGGGCATAAACGAGTGGGGCCCGGTGCTTTTCGGTTATATATGGCGGCAACACTGATAGCCGGTCGTCAAAATAACGATCTCTAGATTAAATATTTTAGAAAATTAATAAAAGTGTTTTATTTATGTTAAATTAGTATTATATAGTCGTACCTAGTTATTAATTAGTATAAACAGTGATTATACAGTGTTTTTTGTCGCGAAAACTTCGCACAAAAAGGATAATTTAAACCGGCTGTCAACTCGACCAACCCAACGGTGACGGATTTCAAATTATCATCAATCCCGGGTAGTATGTTGTTTCATTTATATTATTCTACAATATATTTACAGACCGCAGAACATCACAAAATACTGCTCAGGTCTCTGAGCTGCGTCCATCACACACTGGCACGGTTTATGTCTCCTTTTGCTTGACAACTAGTGGAAGCACAATTGATGACGAAAACATTCGCTCAGACAATAAACACTACATAATTTACTGCACAAAAATAGGCCAATTATGCCTCAGTGATTATTATTAACTTTATTCATATTTCAATGTCGTAAACTTGTTATTGTCAATCAAGTTACTTTGTGTAATTTAAAAAAAAACAGTGTATTCCTTGTAACTTCACTTTTGTTTAACATTCTCATCTAATTCCTTAATACTTAACTTCATCTAATTGTAATATCTATTTGTTAAATATTCATTACCTATTTTAATTTATTTTTTTCCTTTCTACCTCCGACTAATCTAATTATTAGAACATTTTTTAATACACTGTTATTTAGTTATTATATTATATTTGTTATTTAGCTGCATATCTTCACACGTTCCAGATTACTAACATTCAAAGAAAATGATGACCCACAGAGCTGCTTCTCGTGAGATGATGACCCGCAGAGCTACTTCTCGTGAGATGATGACCCGCAGAGCTGCTTCTCGTGAGATGATGACCCGCAGAGCTGCTTCTCGTGAGATGATGACCCGCAGAGCTGCTTCTCGTGAGATGATGACCCGCAGAGCTGCTTCTCGTGAGATGATGACCCGCAGAGCTGCTTCTCGTGAGATGATGACCCGCAGAGCTGCTTCTCGTGAGATGATGACCCGCAGAGCTGCTTCTCGTGAGATGGAGGACAAACTGAGAGCTACGCTCAAGGACCTTGAGTCGTCAAAAAACCTATGCAATCAGCTGCTACTGGAACGGGATGACAGTGAGGTCGAAGTCAAGAGAATTGTCGACAAAAACACTGAGCTCAAGAACCAGTTGGCAGAATTACACATTCAGCACTTGGATATACTTGATCAACATCAGGATCTCCGTCAATTAGTGTCAGACTTCCAACAGCGCAGAGACACCCACGACCTGGCATTGAGACGCATTTCTGAACTTGAAGTTGAATTGTGTAAGGCCCACAAGGCTTTATCTGACATTAATTCACTCAAAGATAGCGAGCAGTCTGCCAATACCAATAGTCTGTTCAAGGAGTTGGTTGGTAGTGTATCCGGACTGGTATGTGAGAAGCCAACTGTAACTATAGACCTCACCAGGGATGATACCTTAACTAAACGCCCTTTCCTAAGTAGTCACAATAAAGTTAAGAAATATATTAAGATTTCAAAAATTATTAAAAAATATCAGAAAGTTTTGAAAAAGCAAAATCTTTATAAATGTAATATTAAATTAAGAAAGGAATGTATTAACTTGATTAGTGGGTTCAATAATTGTAAGAATAAGCTAAATCTAAGCAGAAAATTGTACAATGTCGACACTGAGAACCTACAGGATGAGTTACTATGCAGGGAAAATACTCTAAAGGAAATCTTTAGCAGGTATGAAACTAGCCAACAATTGTTAAGTGAGCGTTTACAGGAGGCTGGTGAGCTGGTGGATTTAGTGAGGCTCAATGCAGAGAAATATGAGTCCCTGACTAATAATATCTCTTGCAGCTGTGCCCACTCCCTACCACCTCCCAAGCCCCAGTATGTTCCACCTACAGCTTCACCCATAGTGACTCAACCGTTGGAAATTGTAAACAACAAGAAAAGTAGGTCATTATTATTTTCAGACAAACTAGGATCAGGTTTTGGATCTTTGTTAAATAACTGTCTGAACCATAACATTACAAACCACTGTTACCATAACTTACATTTTAGTGAGATTATACAAAAAATTGTACATACACAAATGGATGAGCAAACCACTGTGGTTCTGCTTATAGGTAACAGCCTAGACATTAGAAAAAGGGACTTAGTTAGTGGTATCAGTGCCCTACTTAAATTAAAGATAGGTAAATTAATTTTGTGTGCCTTGCCATATTCGGACTCTTTATCTGAGCAAGAGAACTACAGTATTTACAAATTAAATAATTTAATGCACATGTTGACATGTCGTCACAGTGACTCTTTATTGTTTTTTGATACTAACAATTTTGTTAGAGATTTTATTTTAACGACTAGGTTAAGTGAGGAATCAGTATTATCTTGCTATTCAAATAATACTGTCATAGATTGTTTAAACTTTTAGTGCCGACAAAAGAGAAGCATAGTGATAATCTTTTACTTTATCACCAAAATATATATCGCTTCTCTGGCAAAATCCTAGATGTGGAAATGTTAATAGATAAGTACCATATGGATATATTATGTTTTTGTGAGACTTGGTTGAAACCAGATAAGATGTTATTTAATGTTAATAATTATGCGGTTGCCAGTTCGTACAACAGATCTTCAGTAGGTGGGGGTACTTTGATTCTATGCAATAATTGTTACAAACATAAGGAAAGAAAAGACATCACTATTTGTTCTGTTGATCGCTTATGTGAGGTAGCATGTGCAGAGATAGAAGGCCATACCATTCTATGTGTTTATAGACCACCGGCATCAAACCTATCATCATTTTTAATTACAATGGAAGACATATTGAGTAAACTTTTTAAGAATAAAAATTTAATATTTGTTTGTGGCGACCTTAATATTGACCTTTTAATTGATTCACCAGATAAATGTAAACTTGTTTCATTGTTCAAATCTTTTAATTTAAAATATATATTTAATGAAGCGACTAGAATAACTGCTACATCAGCTTCATGCATAGACAATATTTTTACTAATTGTAGAATTGAGAATTCTTCTTTAATAAGTGGCGTTAGGTCTGATCATACAGGCCAACTAGTGTCCTTTGAGTTAAATAATAAGATACAATTAGATACTATCATTGAAATAAGATCGTTAACTAAAAATAACTTGAAAAAATTTAATAATAATGTTTTAAGTTACCTTTCATTATCCCACTTCAATTCAAGGGACCCAAACATAAATTATTATACATTGTTTACTACAGTCTGCAAAGAATTTAAAAACACATGTCCTGTTAGAAAATGCAAAATTAGTTGCAAATCTAAATTTAGCTTAGGCATAAGAAACAGTAGAGAAACTTTATATAGTCTATATCACGAAAAATCATTGACCTCTGATCAAGCTTTTCATAGTTACGTTAGAAATTATTCAAAGATATTTAAGAGTGTTTGTATTCAAGCTAAATCTAGACTAATAGTAAAAAAATTGATGCGTCTAAAAACAAGATAAAAGCTGTGTGGCAGGTAATAAACAAAGAAACCGGAAACACAAGTCAACGGGATAACGAACTAGCTTTAAAATATGACAATAAGTCTATTACAGTTAAATTTGAAGTCGCTCAGACACTCGAAAACTTTTTCACGAACATCCCGGTAGAGGTTACGAAATCCCTTGCCCCGTCCTCTATATTAGCTGAATCGCCACTTAAACAGAATTTTTGTAAAGATATTCCTATCTTTGAATTTAAACATATTTGTACTGCTTCGATTAAAAAAGCATTTAAGTCTTAATATAAAAAACACTGAAGACTTATGGGGCATTTCTGTTAGGGTTCTTGGAGTTATCATTGACACCATTGCCCCTATACTTGCAGGTATATTCAACCAATGTTTAGATAGCGGTACATTTCCCGATTTGATGAAACATAGTAAGGTAATACCAATCTTCAAATCGGGCTGCAAGAATAATCCCTCTAACTACAGACCTATCTCTGTGCTTCCAGCACTAAGTAAAATTTTCGAGAAAATTATGCTTGATCAGATGATGCTTCATTTTAACCTGAATGGGATATTGCATAGTCGCCAGTATGGTTTCACGAAAGGTAGGTCGACTACAGACGCAGGAGTGAAACTAGTCACTCAAATTCTGGAGTCCTGGGAGAGCTCTCAGGATGCTGTAGGTATCTTCTGTGATCTCTCCAAGGCATTCGACTGCGTTGACCACAACACACTTATCTGTAAATTACACCACTACGGAATTCGTGGACGCGCTTCTGACCTCGTTTTTTCCTATCTATCAAATAGACAGCAAAGAGTGGGCGTCAATGGTGCTATATCGTCCGGGTCTCTGGTTAAGATGGGCGTGCCTCAGGGCTCAATTCTTGGGCCTTTTCTATTTCTAGTTTATATAAATGATCTCCCTTATATGATGTCCAATTTAACTGATGTAATTTTATTTGCTGATGACACTTCCCTAATTTTTAAAATAGATAGAAAAGATCGGGACGTTTTACATGTCAATGAGAGCCTAACTGTTCTTTCTAAATGGTTTACAGCCAATAATCTATTACTCAATGCAAATAAAACAAAATGCCTTAAATTTTCACTACCAAATGTACCTCAAGTAGGTTTAAATTTAATGCTCGATGGCAACAAACTTGATACAATTAATGAGACCGTATTCTTAGGTATAACTATCGACTCTAAATTGCAGTGGGGTGCTCATATTACTGCCCTGTCGGCGAGGTTAAGTTCTGCTGCTTATGCAGTTTGGAAAATTAGGCAGCTGACTGATGTGGCTACAGCTAGGTTAGTGTACTTCGCTTATTTCCACAGCATTATGGCCTACGGCATTCTGTTGTGGGGCTCAGCAGCTGACGTCGATTAAATTTTTATTTTACAAAAGAGAGCAATCCGTGCGATTTATAACCTGGGTTCCCGCGAGTCCCTTCGAAACGTGTTTAAAGATATTAGCATACTAACTTTGCCGTCACTTTACATCTTTCAAGATATATTGTATGTTAGAAAAAATTTGCATTTGTTTAATGTCAGGAGCGATTTTCATGATAAAAACACACGGCATAAACATAAAATTGTGGTACCTAAATTTAGATTAAGTAAAACTAGTAAGTCATTTTTAGGAAATGGCGTACGTTTTTATAATAAGCTGCCGAAATCTGTAACTGATCTTACCGAGGGAAAATTCAAAACCTATATTAAACGTGTCCTCACTCAAAAAGCATATTACAAGACTAAGGACTACGTTGACGACAGGGATGTTTGGCATTAGTTCTTGCACATGTGGCTTCCCTAGAACCTCATTAAAAACATATGTGTACGTCTACTAACTATCCTCAATTAAGATTATATATTTTTTATTTTTTTTATTGCTATTATTACTCTCAAGATATCTTTATCTTATTTTACAATGATTTTTTAGCTAAGTTTTGATGACATTTAATTATGTCAATTGTTTTATATAGTTTAGCTTCCTTTTCACTTTTGTAAATGTGAGAACTTTGTGGACCTGCATCTATAAATTTGTAAATTACTACAATATTATTCATATTACTTTTTTTTAAATTTTATTTTGTTTGTTAGTTTTTGTACTCTTCTTGTAAGTCTTTTAGTACTACATTACTCATTGGTCTGTGGTCAGGACCTCATTGTTCTCTCACTATCCTAAATCATTATACTGTATCCACTGAAATTGTTAAAGGTATTATTTTTAAAAGAGTAACCATGGAGTTTCTTGCCGGCTCTTCTCCATAGGAAACAACTAATTGGAACCGTGCACCTAAATTCGACGTTTTATAAGCACCTGTATTGGTTTATGTGAAATAAAAATTTTTGATTTTGATTTTTGATTTTTTCATCGACTAGTGTAAAGTCAAATTATTTAATGACGATCGGCGCATTAGAGTATGGAGGCGACGAGGCGAGCGATTTTCTGAACCCTGCATTCACGAAGTTGACCGTTTCGGTGGACCCAATGTAATTATTTGGGGTGGAATAAGCTTATACGGCAAAACTGAACTCGCTATTTCAAATGAAGGTTCCGTAACTGCTCAGCGTTACATTGAGGAAGTCATCATGTCTCATGTGATTCCATTTGCACAGCAAATGGGTCCTGGGCCCGTCCTGATGCAAGACAATGCCCGTGCAAATATTGCACAAGCGACCCAGTCTGTACTGGAAGGCTCTCACATTCAAGTGTTGCCGTGGCCAGCAAACAGTCCGGACTTAAGTCCGATCGAGCACATGTGGGACCAATTAAAACGAAGGGTTAGAGAGAGTGCGCAAGAGGTCTACAACCAGCAGCAACTGATTGACGCTTTGAAAAGTGCCTGGGAAGAGATTCCAGCTGAAAACGCGAGGCATTTGATAGAGAGCATGCATTCCAGGCTACAGGAGTGCATAGCCAAAAGAGGAGGGCATACTCGTTATTAAAGAAGAGAAAAAGAAATAAAAAGTTAAGATTTTTTTAGTTTTTAGTGAATATTTGTTATTTGTGTTTTTTATCCTAAATTGTCATTTTTTTATCAAAAATTAAATAAACATGTTTATTAATAACTAATTTCAACAGTTACTAGCCTAAACGGTAAACAATTACATTGTTTTAAGTTTACTTAAATTGAACAATGTGTTAATTTTATATTTTTCATGGTATAGCTTAAAAACCTATAGTTCGTTCGCGTTAAGAATGCAGTGAGTCATCAGTGCAACTGCAGGGTAAAGGTGTATTCATCGTGGTGTTCATAATACAAACAAAATAATTATGTTTTTAAAAACATTTTTTACAAAAAATTTAAACCGACTTCAAAAAAGAATATAATAATTACCATATAAAATTAACAGTTTCAGAAGTCGGTGCTGATCTACGACGCTGAATCAAATTGAAGGCACCGACTTCTGAAACTGTTAATTTTATATGGTAATTATTTTATTCTTTTTTGAAGTCGGTTTAAATTTTTTGTAAAAAATGTTTTTATTTTTTTCATTTTAGTGGCCTTAATTAATACTTGGTTGGACCTACTAAAGACGCTGCTCGTAACATAATCACATCATCACAATATGCGTACTGTTCGTCATTGAGGAGTTCCATTGTCTATCTCCGAAGTTCTTCATCAGATCTTCACCAAATTTAAATGGGACCAACTTCGAAGTATATACCCTATCCATTAAAAAAAATTTATCAAAATCGGTTCACAATTGGCGAAAATATCGATGAAATTACACAAAAAAAAAAAAAGATACATACAGACGAACATAGTAACCTCCTCCTTTTTGGAAGTCGGTTAAAAATTAAGTTTAATTGATTTATAAAATATTATATTAAGATTAATCTAAAGTCAATAGTATTTAATAAATTTAAACATACAATAATTTTAATCACTATCACTGGTATCTGCGTTAGTATTTATTACATACATACATAAACTCACGCCTTTTTCCCCTGGGGGTAGGCGGAAACTATAGAAGGCCACATGCTACGACTCTTACATACCCCTTTCGCTTCATCCACATTCATACATCTTGTCATACACGCACGCCGGTTGAGAGTACTACGCACCTGACCTTTGTGAAGAACATCACCAATAACATCGATGTATGTCCTTCTAGGACGTCCTCTACCGGCGTTCCCATTAACATCCGCCTTATAAATTCCTTTTGTTAATCGCCGTTCACTCATTCTCTCAACATGACCAAACCACCTAAGCATACTCCTTTCAATTTTTGTCACTACATCATCTTTTAAACCGCAACTTTGTCTAATCTCTTCATTTCTCAATCTATCATTCAAAGTTACACCGCACATACTTCGCAAGGAACGCATTTCCACGGCATTTATTCTACTTTCATGCCTCTTTTGCCACGACCAACATTCACTTCCATACATAAGCGTAGGTACCAACACACCATTATGGACAGCCAGTCGTGCCTTTTTGGACATCGACCGGCAAGCCACAACCGCATGCAAAGCACCATTTACTTTATTTCCCGCATTTGATCTCCTTTCCACATCTTCGTCAATCTTACCAATTGTAAACATGCTTCCCAAATAAACAAACTCATTCACCTGTTCAATACTTTCATCTCCTATCTTTACTTTACACTCAGATACATCTGCATCTCTTTCAAAAACCAAGTAAAAACAAAGTATTTATTATAAAAGGATTTTCTTCGGCAAGTTCCATGACGTCATCTAAATTCCACATTGCTGTTGTTTGTACTAAAACGTCCATAGTCGTATTTAAATCACACTGTTTAAAGTACTTAAAAACGTTGTAAATTACTTTTCTTTCTACGCTATGTATTATCGAACCACTTTTATTTTTACGAATAGGTGAAGTATTCATTTTTTAAAAATTCAGTTACACTAAAAGCACAGGACACAATCGTTGCGTTCGAAAGTATTCGTTCAACTGATCACTGTGAACTCTACTTTCTAATTACGAACGATTTGATTGGTTAGGGGGCGTGGCTAGGCCGGCAGACTAGTATGACTAACTGCATTCTTAACGCGAACGAACTATAGTGGCTCTTATTTTGTTTTGAGTAATATATATGGCAGAGGACAAAGATCGGGCGGGAGTGTACCTTGATGTGTTCGTTGACGGCGTTGATGAGCCAGGTGAAGAGGCGCGAGTAGAGCACGCACAGCAGCTGGTCGCGCCGCGCACCCGCCCACGCGCCCGCGCCCGCCGGCGAGCCGCACGCGCCCGCCTCCTCCGACCCCTCCGAGCTCTCTGCACACACACACACTCTGTGACGCACGGCAGCACGGCAGCACGGCAGCACGGCAGCACGGCCACCACAGCCAGCACAGTGCACTCACCGGCGTCGAGCGGCGCGTCGTCATCGGGAGCGTACGCGCCCAGCGCCTCGCCCAGCGCCTCCGCGTCCACGCCCACCAGCGCGCACGCCTCCACCAGCTCTGCACGCACACACAAAGCTACACATTAACTCGTCTATAACGCCCCACACTGCTTAACGACCCTGCCAGTGCAGTGCTGCTTCGTCGGCAGCGCTATGCATTGAGTTTATGAATAGTTATTTGGTCCATGGACTGAAGAATTTCGGGGTGAACAAAGGCGGAAGAAAGTTTCATTGTCATTGTTTGGCGCTAGGAGAAGGGCGCGTCTAATGTGATTTGCAGCAGGGAGATGTTGGCGTGCGCAGAGCGGCCTGGAGGGGTCTCCGCTGGCGCTGCCTCGTCACGCGGTTTGTCGGCGTGGCGTTGGCAAGTTGACGTGAGCGCTTAGTGGTGATATAACTTCTACATTAACTTAATTTTAAGGGACACTACAGTGTGACAATAGAACACAAGTTTATTATGACATACTATAATTTATGAGATTCAAATATTATGACTAGTGATGTTTATGAGATGTATGTTACAGATCTGATTTATGAGATGTGATTTTAGGACAGTCGTTATTATGAGAACAAAGGGGATCCCTGTCCACGCACGTACCGTAGTGATGGTGCAGGCGCGTGCCGATGGTGCCGTCGATGTTGTGCTGCGGCTCAAATTCCACGTTCCCCAGCTTGAGCAGAAAAGCCAGCACACGAAGCACCCCGTCGCTGGCGCCGCCGCCGAAGCCCAGCGCTAGCATCGCCGCCTGTTGGGGACACGCCCACTTGTATTATTATTTATTAAGCGTTGCAGTCACTACTGTTTCCAGTGTCAATGTCGTTTGACACTCAATTTTGCAGGTACATATTCGTTTCATAAGGGAATTAAATAATTGTTCCGCGAAATATTTCTTCTGATGAGCGTTATAGATGGAAACAATAAATATTTGATTGAACAAAAGAAAATTTACCAGTATTAAAATTAATGATCAGTAGACTTTTATGATAATCCTCCTCTTGGCATAAAACTTTAAGGCATAATACCTATTGTTTGGCATTACGTTTTCATAATACCTATTGTTTGGCATTACGTTTTCATAATACCTATTGTTTGGCATTACGTTTTCATAATACCTATTGTTTGGCATTACGTTTTCATAATACCTATTGTTTGGCATTACGTTTTCATAATACCTATTGTTTGGCATTACGTTTTCATAATACCTATTGTTTGGCATTACGTTTTCATAATACCTATTGTTTGGCATTACGTTTTCATAATACCTATTGTTTGGCATTACGTTTTCATAATACCTATTGTTTGGCATTACGTTTTCATAATACCTATTGTTTGGCATTACGTTTTCATAATACCTATTGTTTGGCATTACGTTTTCATAATACCTATTGTTTGGCATTACGTTTTCATAATACCTATTGTTTGGCATTACGTTTTCATAATACCTATTGTTTGGCATTACGTTTTCATAATACCTATTGTTTGGCATTACGTTTTCATAATACCTATTGTTTGGCATTACGTTTTCATAATACCTATTGTTTGGCATTACGTTTTCGCATAACTTTTATTAGCATAACAATACTGCCATAATAATACTTTGGCACAGTGCATATAGTGCACAGGTTACTATAACTATCATTTGGTCTAATTTGTTTTGGCATAATTTTTTAAGGCATATATTTATTCGTCTAATAATCATGAGCCATAAATATAAAAAGTCATAATTGGGTGTATGTAGCCAATCATTTTATGTTGAATGTTGTGGTGCGTCCAGACCTGGCGAACGCGCCGCGAATGCGCCGCTCGCGAGCTGCGCGCGTGCATTTCATGTTCGTACGAAGCTCGCGCGCCTTCCGCGCGCCGCTCGCGCGCAAGCTACGCGCCGTACGCGAGCGGCGCAGGTGGTGCGCGCGTGCCGCTCGTGGAACCTGCTACCAACGTCTTCTGTTTTTCCTTTTAGTTTTTGTCAGTAATAAAACAGCCGATGCTGCAGCAATTATGCTTAAAGGCAGTCGTATGGGCCTACATCTTCGCAAGCAAATTCACAACTGAGGCTCATAGTTCAAACGCGAAAGAAGCTATGTGTGCACGAGCGGCGCGCGAGTCGCGCGCGCGCTGCACGCGCGCCCCACTCGCTCCTTGCCGGAGTTGCACTAGAGCGGCGCACCAAACGTACGCTGTAACTGCACGCGAGCAGCACGCGCGCAGTTCACAAGCAGCTCGCGAGCGGCGCATTCGGCAGGTCTGGACGCAGCATTAGGTAACTGGGTAATGAAATACAGCTTTGGTCAATGATATTTTTTTATAGATAGGTATAATAAAATACAGTGTAGATGATCCATTGTTTTTATTAACTATCATGCAATTAAAACGAATGTGAAGTTAAATAAAAAAAAAATAGGTGTTATGTACTTAATTATATAATATAATTTGGGAATAACTCTATTGGAATAGGTTAAGGTGAGGAGTGATATGAAGATTCGAATGATGTTAATGCGACGCACGCTATTTCGAAAAACTTACGAGTGGTACGCCAGTTCGAAAACACATTGAATTGAAAACCGCTATATAGAATGACGTTATTGTGACGCACGCTATTTTGAAAAACTTAACGAGTGACAATTAACGCCAGATACCCTCTATTGTTGGTGAATCATTTGGTCTACACTGGCGTACCACTCGTAAAGTTTTTCTAAATAGCGTGCGTCGCAATAACGTCATTCGAATCTTCATATCACTCCCGTCAAGGTGCGGCAGGGTACCCCTGAGCCGCGAACATATTTGTTTTTATATAAGTTATATCAATAATGCGAAACAGTGTCTACAACCGTTAGGAGTTATTCATGGTTATTTGGTAGTTAGTTAGGGTTTATTATGTTTATTCCAAAGAACATTATGTGTAATTCGTTGGGCCTCCTAATGACGGACGAGAAGGAGATTGAATGCATTATAAAAGATCTTCGTGTTGATAGCGCACCTGGTTGGGACGGTTTATTCCCAAAATTATTAAAATCCGCCAGTCACGTTTTGGCTAAACTTATATTGCATATTTGCAACCTAGCCCAATCTACAGGAACTTTTCCAAAGGCGCTGAAAAAAGCCATCGTACATCCAATTTACAAGTCGGGGAACAGACTGTGTCAACAATTATCGCCCGATATCAGTCCTACCAGCCATCTCTAAAATACTGGAAAAAGTTCTGTATAAAAACCTCAATAGTTACCTTAACAAATATCAAATAATCTCTAAAAACCAATTTGGCTTTAGGAAGGGTTTGTCTACGGAAGATGCAGTCACCGCATTGCTGGATATTGTGGTGGAGCACCTTGACAGTGGACAGAAATGCGTGGGCATCTTCCTGGACCTCTCTAAGGCATTTGATACCGTTTCTGTTCCCACCCTACTTGCAAAGTTGGAGTCAATTGGAGTGCGCGGTGATGCCCACAAAATATTTAAAGACTTTTTATTAAATCGTTCGCAATGTGTAAAGATAGGCGACAACATTAGTTATGAAGTTTCCTTAGAGTACGGTGTCCCACAAGGAAGTCTCCTTAGTCCTCTCCTGTTTCAAATATACATGAATGACCTCTGCACCCTTTCTATGCTCTTTACCCACATCTTGGCATACGCAGATGACACGGTAATTCTGACACATGGCCACGACTGGGCTACGACAAGAAGGGCTGGCGAAAATGCTCTACACGAGACAATGTCCTGGTTGGCTAGTAACAGTCTTATATTAAATGTAAATAAAACCAAATTTGTCACCTTTGGTCTCAGACCCTCTCTTCTGCCACCAGAAAATTCAATGGTAATCAAAGCGCATGTATGTGCGCTCAACGATCCCCAATGCTCATGCCCTTCTGTGTCCCGAGCTCCGGTCGCAAAATATCTGGGCCTTCAGGTTGATGCCTGCTTATCCTGGCACTGTCACCTAGGAACCCTGTCCGCACGTGTCAGAAAACTTATATACGTCTTCAAAAAACTTAGACTGTCCGCTCATAGAGAAGTACTAAATATGACTTACTGTGCTCTATGCGAATCCATCTTAACCTATTGCATCACAGCTTGGGGAGAGGCAGCGCAAACTGCGATAATACAGGTGGAAAGAGCCCAAAGAGCATTAATTAAAGTGCTTCCAAGTAAGCCTTTCAGATTTCCCACGGAACAGCTATATATGGAGTACAAGGTGCTAACAGTCCGGCAACTTTTTATCTACCGTACGTTAATCCGTAAACATTTACATTTACCACTAACTATTAATAATCCTTCAACAGCAAAGAGAAGACCAGAACCCGCATGTCCTATTATAGGCACGCGCACATTTGCTAAACGACATTTCCCATATTTAAGCGTACTACTTTATAATAAATTGAACCAGATTTTGAATATAAATCCCCTTAGCTTATTTCAATGTAAAACTAAAATGAAAGAATATCTCATATCCCTCAACTACACCAAAACAGAAGACCTTCTAAAATCGCAATATATAATATGACCATGTGGCATCCTTAAAATCCAAACACAGCCATAGAACACCAACTCACACACCCCATACACACCCTCCCAGCCCCGCTTTCCCCTACACACTCCATTTCCCATACACACTCGCGCACACCCGATTCACACACACACTAAACACAAACCTACTATACATCCCCTCACACCACCTAACACTCACACCTTCATGCAGTATTTCCTCTCAAAGTCAAAGTTTTTTATTTCAAATAGACCAGATTTCAGGCACTTTTAAAACGTCAAAACTAGGTGCACGGTTCCAAAATGTAGGTTCTATGGAGAAGAGCCGGCAAGAAACTCCATGAATACTCTTTTCAAAATAGTAATATAAGACAATTCCATTACAGTAGTGCGAGAGATAGAATGAGAATAATGCAGGTTAATGTAACAAATAAACTCACTTAGGAGTAACAAATAGAAAAATATGCCTTCTAGGATTGCCATAGCAGTTAAGGGTTGACCAGTCCCGACAGACGGCACCCGTTCACGAGCATAACGTGCACATCCGCATCGGTCAGCTCAACCATATTGTAGGGAACCCAACGACCGGATAAACAACGCCACCATCAGCAAGACATTTAAGTGAGCATGACAGACTCATACTACCAGACAATAGGCAGTAATATGATATGATTTAGGTGTATCATCAATAGCTGCATGATGCTCATACTTTAAAGTTTGGAATGAAGTAAAGCTAATTATTAAAATAATTATTATAAGACAAAAACGTATTTTCCCAGAGTATTATACAATAAATAATAGGTAATTAAAATGCAAATTGAATAATTTGAATAATCAGTAAAAATATTAAAATTGATAAAATAATGTACAGGTTATTTGAACTCTAAAATAAGTACTACTTACCTGTCTGTAATCCTATTTGATGGACGGATAGATGACCCCTGTAACACAGGATCCTCCTAGCACGGGGTCATTGATCTAATTTTTATACACCTGTAAGTCCTACGCTATAAATGTTGCACGTACTTTGTACACATGTCTTTGGAAAAATGTACCTACTTATGGAAATAAAAAAAAAAATTAATTTATTTGTTATTATAAATATCATTATGAATTTATAAGATACTGCTATATAAAATTATGCTTCATTATTATTTCCTTTATTCACTATACCTAGTCTTGCCATAAATATTGTCACGAAGAAAAAACATTTTTTTTATTGCATATAATATTTATTACTTTTACAGTGTGTTAGTTTAATACATAAATATAAAACAATTTAAAATATAAAAAGCTTATTCGCAGTGGTCTCCATTGGCTGCAATACAGTCCTTTAAACGTTGAGGCCATTTATCAAGAGAAGCACGCACTCTTTCCATGGGAAAATTCTTCACTGCCAATCGTATGGATTGTTTTAGGGACTCTAAATTATCATGGCGTTTAGAGCAAGCCGTACTCTCTAAAACTGACCATAAATCATAATCCAGCGGATTAAGATGGGGACTAGACGACGACCGGTCTTCAGCTCTGATGAAGTCCGAAACGTTCACTTCCAACCAAGACTGCGTGGACCGAGCTTTATGACCCGGCGCCGAGTCTTGTTGGAAGGACCATACTTGATTATTGAACATGGTGTTGTTAAGGGGCTTAACTACCTTCTCAAGAATGGTATCTTGATACACTTGTGCCGATGTTTTGATACCTTTTTCACAAAAATATGGCTCAGTCACTCCTTCATAGCTAGCACCCCACCAAACCATCACTGAAGTCGAATAATGCCCACGTTGCATTCTGTCGACTAATTGGGAAGCTTCCTTAGAGCTTTGAGCATAAATACGGTCATTTTGTTTATTAAAATGTTGCTCAATTGTAAAGATTTTCTCATCCGTAAACAAAAAATTTCTGTGACCTCCCTTTGCGTACCGCTTCAGTAGTTGTTTCGATTTTACCACCCTATTCTTTTTTAAATTATCAGTTAAAAAATGACCAGTGCGTCTCTTATAGGCTGCAAGTCCTAAGTCATCTTTTAAAATACGCGACATGGTTCTGGGTGCTATATTCATCTCCCGAGATAAAATCTTTTGCTTTCGGACAGGATTTCTTCGAATTCTTTCCCTTATTGCTTTGACCACCTTTTTCGTAGGAACACTACGTGGACGGCCAGATCTTTTTCTGTCACAAACAGAGGTCTCATTGTACCTATTAATAGCCCGGTACACAAACATTTGACTAATACCAAGTGTATGGAGGGTTTTAAAAATTGCATTTGGCTCCATACCAACTTTGTGTAATGAAATCACAGCTATTCGGTTCTCTTTATCACCCCACTCCATTTTAGTATCGCAAAATATTGTACAATGTATTGGCGCCAAAATTAGAAAACTCAATGAACAATCGTATAAAAATGACAGATTCCAAATTCAAATGTAATATCTTTCTTATTTTTAACTAGCTGTGTGTGTAACTTCGTATGCGTAGAAGTCGTAGGACAACATTACTTGCTTAACTGAAATTATTATGTAATTATTATTAGGTATAGATTAGATGGGTTTTTTAAAATCTTTCTTTATTCTAACAACTACCTATGAAAAAATACATAAAAAAACGGGAACCTCACATAGCTTCGGGTGCTCTATGTTTTTACCAACGGTTTAAGCTGAGTAGATGTTTAGTTGTTAGATTTGAAAATTAGGATTTTTACTAAACAAAATATATTGTATTTCTATCGGTAGTCAGGTCCATTATAATAAGGTTTCCCTGTGAACAATGTTAGTAGTAGAAACTCCAGGGATGTGCGCATTCGCGCTAGACGCACCGGGCGCCGGAGGGCGCGTGACGGTCTCCGGCCACCCTAGTGAGTGGCCTGCGGGCGGCGGGTTGGGGAACCCGTCGCCCGACCAGTAACGGGCCCAGGGAGGATGGCGCGTCGTGTCCTGCGCGCGCCTCTCGGGAGGATGTGGGGCAGGGGAGCAACTGCCCCACCACAGGAGAGGTCCACCAGAAGAAGCTGGTGGACCGAGACCTGCCGGGGTCGCGGTGCATGCAACAGCGAATCCCGTGACCCCGGCCTTAGGTCAGAAGGAGGGACACCGTGGTGGTTTTAGCCAGTAAGAGTCTGGCACGCACACCCCCCCCCCCGTCTTCCCCAGACGGGGGATAGTCCACGAGGATTTCCCCACGCTAAAAAAAAAATAAAAAAAAAACGGGATGTGCGCATGTGGCTGGAGAGGCGTCATGGCGCCCCCAGCGTCCGGATGGCGCAGGTACTCTCGGGACATGGCTGTTTCGGGAAGTACATGTGTCGTATAGACCGGGAGCAGACGCTCGGATGTCACCACTGTGTGGACTGCCAGGAGGACACGGCGCAGCAGACGCTGTAAGAGTGCGCTGCGTGGGGAGCGCGGCGCCGTCACCTGGTAGCGGCAGTGGGTGGTGACCTCTCGCTTCCGGCTGTGGTTCTGTCCATGGCGGGGAGCGAGGGTGTGTGGGAGGCCGTCACTTCCTTTTGCGAAGAGGTGATGGTCACCAAGGAGGTAGCGGAGAGAGAGAGGGAGGCGTCTTCCTCCCTCCCTTCTCCGGCTAGACACATCGGGCGTCGGAGGGTGCGTGACGATCTCCGGCCAACCCTAGCTCGTGGCCTGCGGGCGGCGGGTTAGGGGACCCGTCGCCCGACCAGTAACAGGCCGGGGAGGATGGCGCGCCGTGTTCCGCGTGCGCCTCTCAGAAGGAAGTGGGGCAGGAGACAATTTTTTTTTGGTTTTTTTTGTGTTGTTAGTGACAACCTATAATAATAATAACATTATTCATCAAAAGACATTACAACACTACAACTTTATTCATCAAATTGCGCCACCACTGATGAGATCCACCAGAAGAAACTGTTGGGCCTAGACTTGCCGGGGTGGCAGTGCATGCAATAGCGAATCCCGTGACCCCGGCCTTAGGTCAGAAGGAGGGACACCGTTGGTATTTAGCCGGTAAGAGTCCGGCAGACCCCCCTCGCCTTCCCCGGGCGAGGGACATCGATGAGGATTTTCCAACGATAAAAAAAGGGATGTGTGCATAAAGATAGCTGAGATTGCTTAGGTATACAGGAGAGAGCTAATCGTGCGAGAAGCAGCTTCATAGAATAACATAAGCTAACCGGAAACTGTACACGTTTAAAACTGAACGGAAAATAGATTACGTAATTTAGTATACACGCAACGCCATCTATTGAGCAAATATGTTACATCAAATGATGCTAATTGTTTCTTAATGACTTTAAATTCTAATAACTTTAGATTGAACGAACCGATTAGGATGAAACAGAAACTAAATGATACTCCGAGATACGCACAATATTTGTCTATAAAAGTCAATCACACTGAAACAAACAAACCGACAAACAGACAAAAATTCGACTCCCACTATTATTTAAAAAGTATTTCCAGTAGTCAAACATGGCAAGTCCACAGATTTATGATAATAGGTATTAATAAAATATATGAGTATTTCAAATTCTTCTTCTTTATCCTAGCTTTTTCCCAACTATGTTGGGGTCAGCTTCCGGTCTAACCAGATGCGGCTGAATACCAGTATTTTACACGGAGCGACTGCCATCAGACCTCCGCAACCCAGTAACTGGCCAATGCCGGTATCCTAATGCGGGTCACTCACATTCGCACGAATACGCGAACCCACAAGTGTGGGACTGACATTCGCAATGACTATGCGAACATTTTCCATACAAACGGAAAACATTCGTGCAATGTACGAATGTTTGCACGCATGTGAGTGACCCGGGTAAGGTTAGACTGGATAATTATTTCAAATTAATCTATCGTATTGCCTTGCACTATTAACAATTATGAATACACTCACTTATGAAATTGAGTGTATTTCTCTTCCACTACCATTCATATAGATAGGTACCTAATAAATTCTAAATAACAATATCTTCGATTTTTTTTATAAAAGCTTAGTACCTTTTTCATAAAGATAGCATTTCAATAGACCTTCCGTAGATTGAGAATAGGTACCTACCAATTCAACAATTAATGTTAGGTAATCTGTGGATTTATTCGTTGTAATATATTTCCTTACAACGTGATTTGATACACGTAACGCCATCTATTGAAAATAAATGGTATAAACATGCACATGCTAAGTTCTTCTAGAAAACTTAAAATTCGCATATCTTTTGATTGCGGGAGCCGATTGCGATGAAACAAAAACGATGTATTACACGGAGATAAGCACAATATTTGTTTATAAAAGTCAACAACATTGGATCAGTTGTTTTTACGTGATGCTTGCATAAACAAACAGATAAACATACAAACAGATAAACAGACAAACAGACAAAAATTCCAAAAATGTTAAAAATGGGTTCTATTGGTTAACGTTTACCACTCCAACCAGGTTTTTTCAAAATATTTGCTATGTACAGACACGCCAAGTCTACAGATTTCTTATATGTATAGATTGTAACAGTATTTATGGCGAGACTAGATATACACATAACACATATAAATTACATTTTTAAATCTATACTAATATATAAGGTCTAACCAAAATACCTGGACAAACTTTTACACAGTGTTCAATACGTTTAACTAATCACATCTATGTAAAAAAAAACGAGATCCAAGTGTTTTTTTCTAACAAAAAAATAATAATGTTTTAAATTGCCTGTACTCTCTAAGAATAAACTCATCCATTTCTTATGTATCGACCGCCATTGGGGTGC
Source organism: Amphipyra berbera (assembly GCA_910594945.2). Classification (NCBI taxonomy): domain Eukaryota; kingdom Metazoa; phylum Arthropoda; class Insecta; order Lepidoptera; family Noctuidae; genus Amphipyra; species Amphipyra berbera. The sequence continues at coordinate 11,563,151 of OU343128.1, read as the reverse complement.
GTGCTAATTCCGTGCCGCGTTTTACCTACACAGCGAAGTGAAAAATGTAAAAAAAAAATTAAGTAAAATTAAAGTAGAAAAAAAAAATTTGGTTAGAAAAAAAATAACTTGGATCTCGTTTTTTTTTGCATAGATATGTTCAGTTACACTTATTGAACACTGTGTAAAAGTTTGTCCAGGTATTTTGGTTGGACCTTATATACAGCTGAAGAGTTTGTTTGTTTGTTTGTTTGAACGCGCTAATCTCAGGAACTACTGGTTGGAATTGAAAAATTATTTTTGTGTTGGATTGTCTATTTTTCGAGGAAGGCTATAGGCTATATAACATCACGCTACGACCAATAGGAGCGGAGCATAAATGCAAAATGTTGCAAAAACGGGAAAAATGTCGGGCCGCTATGGTTAAATATGGCTGATCATGTATCCTCTTTTATTTCACCACATTTGTTTGTACCACCCATATTTGCAAAATAAATATCTTTATCTTTTACCTTTATTATTTGTCTTTATCCTTTATATTTATCTGTATCTTTTATTTTTATATTTTATCTTTTGTCTCTATCTTTTATCTTTATCCTTTATATTTATTTTTTGTCTTTATCTTTGCCTTTATCTTTATCCTTTATATTTCTTTTTCTTTTATCTTTTATCTATATATTTTGTCGGTCGGGGAAAGTACTACCACCACTATTACTGCAGTCAAGCAGCGTTGTTGAGTTTCCAGTTTGAAAGGGTGCCGCTGAGGACGTGGTGACTATGACACTTTGTAATAATGTGTATAATCTGGCCATTTTAATCTTTACATAGTAAAAAACAAAGTCGCTCCCGCTGTGTCTGTCCCTGTGTATGCTTAGATCTTTAAAACTATGCAATGGATTTTGATGCGGTTTTTTAATAGATAGAGTGATTCAAGATGAAGTTTTATATCCCCCACATAAGTATCTACATTGCACCCGTGCGGAGCCGGGTCGGGTCGCTAGTATTTCTATAAAATCTATAAAAAACATTTTAAAATATAAAAAGTAGTAGCCCACCAGCATCGGGAACAGGGTCCAAGCTACCGGCGGTCAGGGCCTCAGAGAGAGGAACTTCCTGACAATACGTGCCGTGTCAAGAAGAAGTACTGTTTTCTGTATCAGGCCCTTGACCCAGCCGCCCAACGAGAGCCTCATTAGATGTTGGTCGAGGCTCTTGGCTATTAAACCATTGGCCGTAACAACTATCGGCACAATGATTGCTGAGTCAACCTCCCACATGTCGACAACCTCGTGTGCCAAGTCTTGATACTTAATTTCTTTATCTTTCTCGGCTTTCACAAGGAGAACCTTGTCATGTGGGACAGTGATATCAACAATCATTGCGAGACGCTCTGATCGATCTATCACCATTATGTCAGGCTTATTGGCAACAATAGTCCTGTCGGTGATGATAGATCGATCCCACTACAATGTGATATGACCATTCTTGAGAACTGGGTCGGGCACATACTTGTAGTATGGTACTTCTGCGTCCACAAGGTTGTATTTCAGAGCAAGTTGCTGGTGGGTAATCCTAGCCACTAGGTTGTGTCTGTGCAAATACTCGCCGTTAGCAAGACGAGAACAATCAGAAATAATATGTCGAATGGATTCACCGGGACAGTGACATGCCCGACAGATGTCAACCGTGCCGTCCTTCACAATATATTTCCGGTAGTTGTTCGTCATCATAACTTCGTCCATAATTGCACAGACAAAACCTTCGGTTTCCCCAAAGAGATCACCGAAACGTAGCCAGGCTACGGACGCTAGGAAATCTACATCGGGCCCGTGAAGGGCCCGGTAGAAGCGTCCGTGAAGCTTCTTGCTCTGCCATACCTCCCTGCGGCCATTAGTATCCAGTACTACAGGCTTGCGCCAGTTCTCTTTAGCCAAAAAAAAGATACTATTAAAAGGTAAAGATACTATTGACTATTGACTATTGCCAAGGAGAGTGGGGTGAATCCTTTGTCCACTGCGACTACATCTCGATGCATCCCCACGTCGGCTTGGAGGAAGTACTCCCTGAGGCTGCACACTTCGCGATTGTGGAGGGTCTTAGCATTTAGAAAGCCTCGACCCCCACACTTCCTCGGAATGTACAGCCTCATCACCGATGAACGTGGGTGATGCATTCGGTATGCAGTCAGCAGCGTACGGACCCTCCTATCCAGGGCGTCAAGTTCGGTCTGAGTCCACTTGAGTATGCCGAAGGAGTACATCAAATTAATTATTGTTGTTATTATTGTGTCTAAAACAGATGTTCTCATTTGTGGAACAGATTCTGTTGCATTAGTATAAAAAAACTTCGGCAGGCTGATGCACGATATGATATCGATGTTTTTAGCATGAAATAAGAGGACGCATGACACAATATGTAGCAAGCAGCACTGTAGTACGATGATGCCTTGACGTAAAATCGGTAAAACCAGCTTACGTGTCGTCCAGACCGCGCGGTGACTAGCGGGCGCGGCGGCGGAGGAGCGACCACTTTAAACCGCCCACAGTACCCGTCGCGCCCGCGGGCTCGCCACACTCACTTCATTATGACGCTAACAGCGAATTCATGTTTAATATTTCGCTCGCACCGCCGCGTCGTTGCCACCGCACTAGCCCTTAGGGTCAGTTTCCATCAAACGGAAACTTCCTCGCGCACTTTTTTGATGTCACTGAATAAAGAACTGTATTAGTATTGCCTGTAAGTATAATATCATGGCATGCGCGAGGAGTTTTTTTCCGTTTGGTAGAAACTGATCCTAACTGTACATGAGGCTTTAACGTAGCAGTAGACCGCTCCCATCCGGATGCCGTGAGTCGACTAAATAACATCTGTCTAATTATACTGGCCTTAAACTCTGCAATTAATTTATTAATCAAACCAACATCTCGAACACATCTCAAGAATTACCAACTTGACAAGCTCTCAAATAAGAGCGATGTATGAATACTAGTCTAAGTGGAGGTGTTACTCGGCTAGTAGCGCACCGTGGTGAAGGCGAAGTGGTCGCGGTCCTGCTGCGCGGCGCGCGAGGGCGACGGCGAGGCGGCGCGGGGCGCGGGCGGCGCGGGCGGCGCGCGGCGCGGGGACGCGCCCGCCTCCGCCGGCGCCGCCGAGCCGCGCAGCACGCGGTAGTGCTCCCACGAGCGCTGCAGCCGCAGCCGCTCTGCGGGGAGCGGACAGTGTCAGTACGGACGGTCGCCGCGTGCGCTGCGGTGGTGTGTGCGGGGTGACGGGACTCACTGAGCAGGTGCACGTCGGCGCCGGCCAGCAGCTGGTACAGCACGTGGAAGTTCCGCTCGCCCTCCAGCACGCCGCACACGCGCTCCTGCGGGCACACAGTACACACTCACAACGAACATTCAACAACCACCGAACACTACCTTGAAATATTTATTTATTTATTTTTATGGTTCCTTACTCAAACTAGAAACCATTATAGTTTCGTCATGTTACTCTATCTATCCGCCCGTACGTCCGTCCGTCTGTTACACTCTAGTAAAATCTAAAAATTTTAACCAATTTATATGAAACTTTGCAGATAGGTATCTTTTTTTATAACTTTCGTGAGACACATTCATATTTATGATTAGTTACGGTTTACTCACGTGCATTTTCCGGGATTGCCCGACTAGTTTCGGAACCAAACGGAGCCCTTAATGATGAGCTGATCACGCGGCCAGGTCGCGAGTCAGTCGAACTAGCGCTGCACCGCGCCGCGTAGAAACAGACACAGACGCCGACACAGAGCGCGCCCCTCTCGTTGCGGGCGCTAACCTACGCGGCGCGGTGCAGCGCTAGTTCGACTCGCGACGTGGTCACGTGATCAGCTCATCATTAAGGGCTCCGTTTGGGTCCGAAATTAGTCGGGCAATCCCGAAAAATGCACGTGAGTAAACCGTAACTAATCATAGATAGGTATCTTGCAGAAGATACCTAAAGATGTGTAGTGAAATTTAGGAAATAAAATGTTGAAAACAAAATACTAAATTCCAAATTCTAAAGAAAAAAAGTCTTTTTGCGTAATTGTTAATTGAGACACATGTAAAATTTGTTTTCTCACTCTCGCAAAGTAAAATCTATCTTCTATCTCTTTCTTGCATAGCGTAAACTAGTTTGAACAAACGACGAACTGCCGCCGACGCCGTTAATCCGTCATAATTTTAGTCGAGACATCACTGCCTCTGCTACCTGACGTGTGTGCTTAGTTCACCGCGTTTTTTTCATTTTGTTACTTTGTTTTGTTGGTTTTTGTTACGTTTTAACTTTTGGTGTTATTGTTAAACTTTGTTGACTTTTTGTTGCTGCAATGGCGACGTTTTCTAACGAAGAATATGCTGACATCATGATGGCTTATGGAGCCGCCCATGGTGTCGCTCGTGCAGCGCAACGCCTTTACCAGGAACGCTTTCCTGGTAGACGATTACCTGGCCGCAGAGTCTTCCAAGACACATACCGACACATACGCGAGACTGGCAGTGTCACTTTTCATGAACCAAGGGGCCATATTGTGCGACATAATGTTGAAGTGGACGAGAGAATACTGGCACTTTTTGAGGAAGACCCTACAAGAAGTATTAGAAATGTGGCAGCACATCTTGATATTTCAATATGGAAAGTGTGGAAAGTTCTTCAGCAAAACGAAAAGCATCCATTCCATTACACTCCAGTACGTAATTTTAAACTAACTTTAAACCCGTACACGCTTTGTTTGACGATGCCTTTGTTTAGCAGGTAATGGGTATAGTATTACGTCACTTCCAGGTAGTGAATCATTTAGCCCATACAGGCGGTCCTTAAAAATCTTATTGTGCAATTATTTACTGCTCAACAGAAATTTAAGAGTTCTTTGTTTGTAGGTCTTGAGGGTGGCGACTTTGAGACACGAGTGGAATTCTGTCGCTTTATGTTACACACGGATGTGGATGATCCTAATTTTTTAAAAAGAATACTGTGGCCGGATGAATCCAAATTTACCAAAGAAGGAATTCTCAATCTTCACAATCTGCACCACTGGACAAACAAAACGGAAAACCCACGTGTTAAAAGACAGAAATAATTTCAAAGGAGGTTTAGTGTAAACGTTTGGGCAGGAGTGATTGGGAATCAGGTAGTTGGACCGCATTACCTGCCCGATAACCTCAATGGCGATAACTATTTGGAGTTCCTTCAAAATGACCTGCCCGAATTAGTGTCTGAGGTGCCCGTATTTAATGAAAATGTGCCCAAAGTATTCCAGCATGACGGCTGTCCCGCGCATTGGAGTTTGACTGTGAGGGAATATCTCGACGATGTGTTCCCCAATGCGTGGATTGGTCGCGATGGCCCTATTGCATGGCCTGCACGTTCCCCAGACCTAACTCCGCTAGACTTTTATGTCTGGGGACGTGCCAAAGAGCTGGTATACGCCACGGAGGTTCCGACTAGAGAGGTACTACTTCAACGCATTGAAAGGGCGTTCAATAAAATTAAGGAGGAAATGCGACTTCGTACAACAACTGTGGAAATACGAAATAGATGTCGGGCCTGCATTCGCAATAGAGGCCAACAATTTGAGTAGAATTTGTGAAAAATAAATAAATATTAACAATGCTTTTTTTAAAAAAAAAACTATTACCCTTCCCCCCCCCCCCCCCCCCAAGAGTGATACGAGACAGATTTTAACCTTATAAGAGTGAGATAACAGATTTAATAAGTATTTCAGGTATCATTTAAGCAAGAATATTTTTTTAAATCAGAATTTGGAATTGTAGTATTTTGTGACTCGAAATTCACAAAGTTGTAAAAAGATTTTTATGACATGTGGCACATCACTAGCAAGAGGATAGACTAGAGAATTTTTGAGGCAGTTCTAAGATCCCGGTCGCTTTTAGTATTTTTTTATAGCCATGTAAATAGCTGTAACATGGACAGCTTTAATTGAAGTCTGAAACTTTGCGAGTAAATTAAAAAAAAACTAGATGGCTAATTTCACTAATTTTGAATTTAAAAGTACTTTAATACAATACACATCTAAATGAAATTAAAATTCAGAGTCTACGACTTATACTTTTTTTAAAATTTGTATTTGAATGTAAAATTTGGGTACTTTTTTAATAAAATAATAAAAAGTCGATGAAAAAAAATCCATAGGGCATGAGAAGTGTTTAACACTGTGTGTGATAGCAAATGACCCCCCCAGTCGACCATTTCAATTTGGCACACGATGCACCAAACACCCTGTATACACGGTTAAATTTTGATCGTTTTAATCCCGTGGAGGGTCGATCCGGTGCATGAAACACTATCGATTTGTAAAGATAAAATTAAAAAATAAAGTGCTTCTTTTTAAAAAAACTCGCCTTAATTTTCGCATGAGTGAATAAATTATGCGAACCATTAGTAGGCACCATTCGGTTCTAACAACAATGACGCGTACGTACAGTCAACGTGGACTCACAAAAATTTGCCAATCCTAGACCAAACCCCGCCCCCAAACCCTATTTGATTGGCAATGCAATAGGCGCGCGCCCCGCGCACCCCGCGCGCCAAGGGCAGCACAGGAGTACATGACCACGTCATGTAAATAATTCAGTTTATCTAAGACGTCATCGGTGTGTTGTTGTTAAGATTATCCTTGTCGCGCGAAAGTAATGACGTCTCGTAATTACGCGTACTCCAACCTGGAGTTCCTTGCCATGGTGCAATTTTACGCAATCCCGGGTTTTGATGCGCAGGCGGCTCGGTGTCTACAGCAAAGCGAGCATAATGTACGTAATCACCTGATTTCCGTGTTTGGAGATCACTGGATTGGACGGGTTGGTCCAGTTGTTTGGCCAACAAGGAGCCCGGACCTTACCCTGCTGGATTTTTATTTGTGGAGTGAAGTGAAGCGATCTTTTGTACAGAAACGAGCATCAAACTCGTGAACAAATGAAAAGTGCGATAGTAAACGCGTTCGATGTTTTATAAAGTGACAGAGAGACATTACCTACATATTGAAATTAAAAGACAATTTAATTAAACGTGCAAGATTTTGTCTCGAAAGGAATGGTTTGCACTTTGAACAATTTATTAAGCTATCGTGAAGTATTAGCCAGTGATGATTCAGGGGTGATTAATTATAAGGTTTATAACAGAATTCTTTTTTAATCATTTGATTAGGTACACGTTTTTATAAACAATTATTACGTGTCGCTTAGTGTTAAATAAATCAAAAGTGATTTAGGTATGTAACAGATTTTTTTTTAAATCGTGTAAGTAATTAGAACTTTTTTCTTTTTTAAATCATTGTAAATAATTTTGATTCCACATTATTAAATACGCCATAACTAGCAGGCCTGTAGGGATTTATTTTTACATGTACCTACCGCTTTTAGCATAATTCTTTCAATATTATTAGGTACCTATGGCCCGAAACCTAGGCAAAAAGCAATTATGACGGTCCTAAGCCCGTAAAAGTATAAAGGAAAATTTGGAATCATTTAATTTGTTTACGTGAATCTCAGCTGAGCGCGAGTCAATAACCTTAACTTGATCGGGCGGAGTTAGGTAGTTAGGTACGCAACGACCGACGCCAACGTAGGTAACTAACTCGTGGCGCTACTGCTGGTTTCATGCATTTTGCGAGTATTATGTTATCACTTGCTATTTTCTTTGTTTTAAGAGTTACAACGCTGTGCAAGCTTTTGATGAATAGTATTTTGTAAGTTAAACCACCAGTCCAAGGGATTAAAACGATCAAAATGTAAGCGTGTATACATTGCCACATTTTCTAAAATATTTTAACTTGTACCATTCAAAGAACATGTGTACGACATTTTTTTCTAAATTACCTAACCATCAAACTGTGTCAAAACTGGGTAAACATTGCTTTCACAGTAATATAAACCAAACAAAATAAGTAAAAAGTTTACACTTCCAATGTAATTTTTAAGTATCCATGGCAATTTCTATTACATGTATACAAAATGTATACATGTAATAGAAATTGTATACGTGTTATTGAAATTGTCATGGATACATTAAAATGACACTGATAGTGTATAAGTACCTACTTTTTCCTGTTTTTGCTAAGTTTATTCATGGTAGTACCTGTATGACCGAGCTTAGCTCGGTTTTTTTTTGGTAAATCTCGTTTTTTTGGAAAGAAAAAAAGAGAATAAATGGTCTGAAAAGAAGAAAATAGACTTTAAATTAAATCGATCCCATCAATTTATTACATTACAGTGGCGAAGGCTCCATACAACTCGATTCCTATCGGCTTCCCTTTCGAAATATGGCAAATACTAGTATCTATTATTTTCAATTATCATTTAAACAAATGATTAGGTATTTACGAAATTACATTGCAGGTATAACATTTGCTTATGAAAGTAACAATCAAAGAAATCAATAAACGCCTACAATTTTTTTCGGAGCAACGTAACTTGAAATGACGCAAAAGAAAAGCCGGTCAGGCGGGGCAGGAATCCAGTACATTTAATTCATAGTTTCACTTGTAGCGATCATGACCTTGAGGCAACATAACACCGCTAGATATAGGACGATGGCAAGCCGCGATTCATCAAGTTACGATAAGGACAGAGATAGGAAATGCGTACGCCAGAACGAGATGGAAATAATGCTACTGAAGTTCGTAATTTGTTCAGATAGTAATATTTGGATGACAGATTCACAACAGATTTATTTCGCGCTTATTTATATTATTGTTTTCACTTGTTCATTTGCATTTGATTTGATATATTCGTATCATAATTTAGAATCTTATAGCATTATTCATGTATTATTGTTGAAATTGATTTATTTGTGTAAACTAGTGATAGTTTTGCGAAGTGATAGTGCAGTAAAAACAAGGTTAGTGGCGTTGTATTGTTTGGTGATCGTCTATTTAAATAGGTATTTAGGTAAGTAAGGATTACTAAGATAGTTTTTTTAGTTTGTAGTTTTATTAAGTTAAGTTTTATAAAGTAGTTATTTAAGTAGTGATTTTGTTATTATTGAGTAAATTCGATACTATGGCGGCATTAGTGAACGTAGAATGCTGTCTGACAGATTATTTGTTGACTGAGGAAACATGCTTTTCAAAGTTGAGTTTTGAAAATAAAAAACATGTAATTCAGTTAGGCCGTGCTCGCCCTGACATGATTATAAATTACAAACGACGCGATGGTTTTTTCAAACATTTTAACAGTTCTTTGTAAGTACGACAAATACCCTTGGCTTACGGGAAGTTGTAAATTAAATAAAATGTTTTGTTTTCCTTGCATATTATTCTCAGATTCTAGTAGCTTATGGAGCCACACGGGATTTAAAGATATTAATAATCTTTCAAATTCGTCCAAAAACCATGTTCAGACCGAAAAACATATCCGAAGTTGTTTATCTTTGCATGATTTCAGAAATCGTAGGATAGAAACATTTTTTGCTAATACGTATGAAGTTCATAATAGAAAAGTAGATCGGAATAGAAGTTTAATGAAACGGTTCATCGACACAGTAATTTTGCTAGGTAAAAAAGAATTAGCTTTTCGCGGCCACCACGAAAATCCGGCATCCGATAACCGCGGTAACTATATCGAAACGTTATATTTAAGCAAGTATGATACCGTAATCGATTCGCATTTGGAACAATGTTCCTCAACACAGAATCCCACATTCTCTGGCCTTTCGAGTGATATACAAAATGATTTAATACAAAGTATCGCATTCGTTTTACGCGACCAAATTAAAGTTGGAAATAAATAAGGCTCAGTTTGTATCGGTCATGATTGACGAAACGCCCCATGTTAGTCATAGGGAGCAACTAACGGTAATATTTAGGTATTTATCTGAAACTGGAATCGAAGAACGTTTTCTTGGTTTCTATGACGTTAGCGTCAGTCGGACTGCTGATGTTCTTCTCATATCCATCCCATCACTTTTATTATACTTGCAAGACACTGTTTCTATGTATCAGTGCTTACATGTATAGTGAAATTGAGCTAAAGCCAATTCATCTGTACAAGATTTCGAAGTCAGCCACAGGGCCACAGCTATACGAGTAGTTACTGGAATTCACGCATCACACTTGAGCAAGGTAAGCATTTTTTGGTTCGGCTTCCCTTTTAAGAAAATTCACCCTTCGCCACTGTTACATTATACAACTAATTTATTTAAACAATATAAAAGTTTGTCGCGAGACACCTACAATTTTATGAAGTACATATGTACATTTTTTCTTAGAATTATTACTTATTGTACATATCATGGTTACGTTTCGTTCGTACTCGCTTATGGTCTCTTATTGTGGGGTACTTCAGTGGATATTATAAAAGCGTTTAGAGTACAAAAAAAATGTGTGCGTGCAATCTGTGGACCTTGTTATATGGATAGCTGTAAGCCTTTGTTTAGAAAGTACAATATTCTGCCATTACCGTGTATGTATACATTAGAGAATTATGCCTATTTGTACTAGAACATCCGGCATATTTTATTAAATACAAAGATTTAACCAAACGGAATGTAGCTCCTAGAAATAAAATACAATTTAAACATGAACGCTATTTACCGCAATTCAGGCTCGAATTGCATAAAAGGAACTCGTACATAAATGCTGTAAGGGTATATAATAAATTACCGGACGCCTTCAAAGATTTACCTTTGACAATGTTAAAAAAAAGGTAACGCAATGGTTAAAAGAAAAATGCTTTTACGATCTCAACGAATATATGTCAGATTGCGGAAAAAAAACCTAAAATCTATAATAATGGTGTATACCTTATAATAATTTATTTAACCCCGAATTGTACTGATTGAACACCTTCACATTATAATAGTTGTGTGTGACATTATCAATTACAATTATTATAACAATATTATTATAAACTTATATTCCGTTTATTCATCTATATACATATTTTATACATTTTTAAATATTTCTATAAAAAAATATAAAAAACATTTAAAAATATAAAAAATAGTAGCCCACCGGCATCGGGAACAGGGTCCAAGCCACCGGTGGTCAGGGCCTCAGAGAGAGGAACTTCCTGACAATACGTGCCGTGTCGAGAAGTACCGCTTTCTGTATCAGGCCCTTGACCCAGCTGCCCAACGAGAGCCTCGTCAGATGTTGGTCGAGGCTCTTGGCTATTAAGCCATTGGCCGTCACGACTATCGGCACAATGACTGCTGAGTCAACCTCCCACATGTCGACAACCTCGTGTGCCAAGTCTTGATACTTAATTTCTTTATCTTTCTCGGCTTTCACAAGGTTCTCGTCATGTGGGACAGTGATATCAACAATCATTGTGAGACGCTCTGATCGATCTATCACCACTATGTCAGGCTTATTGGCAACAATAGTCCTGTCGGTGATGATAGATCGATCCCAGTACAATGTGATATGACCATTCTCGAGAACTGGGTCGGGCACATACTTGTAGTATGGTACTTCTGCGTCCACAAGGTTGTATTTCAGAGCAAGTTGCTGGTGGATAATCCTAGCCACTAGGTTGTGTCTGTGCAAATACTCGCCGTTAGCAAGACGACTATTGACTATTGCCAAGGAGAGTGGGGTGAATCCTTTGTCCACTGCGACTACATCTCGATGCATCCCCACGTCGGCTTGGAGGAAGTACTCCCTGAGGCTGCACACTTCGCGATTGTGGAGGGTCTTAGCATTTAGAAAGCCTCGACCCCCACACTTCCTCGGAATGTACAGCCTCATCACCGATGAACGTGGGTGATGCATTCGGTATGCAGTCAGCAGCGTACGGACCCTCCTATCCAGGGCGTCAAGTTCAGTCTGAGTCCACTTGAGTATGCCGAAGGAGTACATCACGGCTGGCATGACCCAACCGTTAAACGCGCGCACCTTATTTCCGCCTGATAAGAGACTTTTAAGTACTTTTTTCAGGCGGCCATAGAAGCGCTCCCGCAACGATTGCTTCATGTCGGCCTCATTGATGCCTAACGCCTCCGACATGCCCAAGTATTTGTAGGTTTCGGTTGAGGAGAGGGATCTGAGGTGTATGGAATCCGAGAGTTGTGTTCCCACGGATTCCATAATCCTTCCTCGCTTTACATGCATGACTGCACATTTGTCCACACCAAATTCCATCCTGATGGAATTACTAAAAGTTTCAGTTACTTTCAGTAACTTCACCAGTTGCAAGTTGTTGGGGGCAAAGAGCTTCAAATCGTCCATGTAAAGGAGGTGGGATATTACCTGACCACCTCTTCTCAACCGGTAGCCTAACCCTGAACCCTCCAATAATGTGCTCAGAGGGTTCAATGCTAAACAAAACCACAGCGGACTCAGACTATCGCCCTGGAATATACCTCGCTCAATCCTTATTGGTTCACCTCTCCCTTGGATTTGCTGACATCCTGGATAGTGAAGGACTGCCCTCCATTGCCCCATACATGACGTCAGGAAGGCGCATAGAGTTGTATTCACTTTTTCACTTTGTATTATAAACTTTATTCACATTTTATCATATTATTTACATTTTTAAATACATATAAAAAGAAAACAAAATATATATTTAAAAATATAAAAAATAGGGGTCCACCGGCAGCGGGAGCAGGGTCCAGGCTACCGGCAGTTAGGGCTCCAGAGACAGGAACCTCCTCACAATACGCGCCGTATCGAGGAGGATTGCTTTCTGTATCAGGCCCTTGATCCAGCCACCCAACGAGAGCCTCATGAGATGTTTGTCGAGGCTCTTGGCCATTAGGCCATTGGCCGATACGACTATCGGCACAATGGTTGCCGATTCCACATCCCACATGTTGACAACCTCGTGTGCTAAGTCAAGATATTTGATTTGTTTATCTTTCTCAGCTTTCACGAGATTCCCATCATGCGGGATGGTAACATCAACAATCATTGTGCGGCGCTCTGATCGATCTATCACCACTATATCAGGTTTATTGGCAACAATAGTCCTGTCAGTGATGATAGATCGATCCCAATACAACGTGATACGACCATTTTCAAGAACTGGGTCGGGCACATACCTGTAATACGGTACCTCCGATTCCACAAGGTTATACTTCAAAGCAAGTTGCTGGTGGATAATCCTGGCCACTTGGTTATGCCTATGCAAGTACTCGCCGTTAGCAAGACGAGAACATCCGGAAATAATATGCCTGAGGGACTCGCCGGGACAGTGGCATGCCCGACATATGTCAACCGTCCCGTCCTTCACAATATACTTCCGGTAGTTATTCGTCATGATAACCTCGTCCATAATCGCACAGACAAAACCTTCGGTTTCCCCGAATAGGTCACCGAACCGTAGCCAGGACACGGACGCGAGGAAATCAACGTCGGGCCCATGGAGGGCCCGGTAAAAGCGTCCGTGTAGCTCCTTGCTCTGCCATATCTCCCTGCGGTCATTAGTACTAAGTACCACAGGCTTGCGCCAGTTCTCTCTAGCCAAGGATAGTGGGGTGAGTCCTTTATCTACTGCGACCACATTTCGGTGCATCCCCGCGTCAGCATGGAGGAAAAACTCCCTTAGGCTGCACACCTCACGATTATGGAGGGTCTTAGCATTTAATAAGCCTCGACCCCCACACTTTCGCGGGATGTACAGCCTCATTACTGATGATCGTGGGTGATGCATCCGATTTGCGGTCAGCAAAGTCCGGACTCTCCTATCCAGGGCATCTAGTTCAGTCTGAGTCCACTTCAGTATGCCGAAGGAGTACATCAAGACCGGCATGACCCAACCGTTAAAGGCGCGCACCTTGTTTCCGCCTGACAAAAGACTTTTTAGGACTTTTTTCAGGCGGCCAAAGAACCGCTCCCTCAACGATTGTTTCATGTCGGCCTCGCTGATACCCAACCCCTCCGACATACCAAGGTATTTGTAGGTATCGTTTGTGGAGAGCGGTCTGAGGTGTATGGAATCCGAAAGTTGTAGTCCCTCGGATTCCATAATCCTCCCTCGTCTTACATGCATGACTGCACATTTGTCCACACCAAATTCCATCCTGATAGAATTACTGAAAGTTTCAGTTACCTTCAGTAAATCCACCAGTTGCAATTTAGTGGGGGCAAAGAGCTTTAGGTCATCCATGTAGAGAAGGTGGGATACTACCTGACCTCCTCTCCGCAGCGGATAGCCTAGCCCCGACCCCTCCAGCAATGTGCTAAGAGGGTTCAAGGCTAAACAAAACCATAGTGGGCTCAGACTGTCGCCCTGGAATATTCCCCGCTCAATCCTAATCGGTTCGCCGCTCCCCCGAATCGGTTGACATCCTGGATAGCGAAGGACCGTCCTCCATTGCCCCATACATGACCTCAGGAAGGTGCGTAGTGTTGTATTTATTTTATACAGCTCTAGCACCCTCATGAGCCATGTATGTGGCACCGAGTCATAGGCCTTCTTATAATCTATCCAGCATGTCGACAGATTCTTTTGGGAGCGACGAACCTGTTGGCTAATGGCCGTATCAATGAGGAGTAGCTCCTTAGTACCGCGGGACCCATTCCTACATCCATTTTGAGAAGAAGACAATACAGAATTATTTCCAATGTGTGTGTTAATTTTGGATCTCAAAATGGATGTAAGAAGTTTATAGACCGTCGGCAAACACGTGATCGGTCTATAATTCTTGGGTTCCGCAGTACTACCTGATTTATGGAGCAGGTGGGTAACTCCGGTCGTAAGGAACTGCGGAAGCGACCCTGACTCTAAGGACGACTGGAATTGGGACGCCAAGCGAGCGTGTGAGCTACGCAGCCATTTTATCCAAAAATTGTGCAGTCCATCCGGCCCTGGAGATTTCCAGTTAGGTAACGGTATTAGGTATTATAAATATTATTATTTATTACAATTATTTATATATTCTTAATCTGACATTTTAATACACATAATGACGTAGGTATAACACTGACATCAATTAATTATTTTGTTCCTGATAAATCCTAATGCTCTCATTGTTGTTGATGATTTTTATTTTATTTCTCGTTTAATCTAATCAAAATAAGTAATAGCATTGCATAATATAAAATTAAATATTTGCACACCATAATTATTATGGTAGAATGTAAAGGGACTAATATAGATTTAAGATCATACACTGTAAACACTGTACCTACATTATAGCAAATAAATGAATTTGAATTTAAAATTTTGTTATAATTTTCGTCATCAACGCCCCCGAAAACCATGGATTTGACAGCCATGACGGCTAATTCACAAAGCGCCATAGCCACCATTTTGGATATAGATTTTGATCTCATATTCGGCATCAGCAAACCCGAAAGCAATGGAAATAACACCCATGACGACTAATTTGAATTTTTTAGCCGCCATCATAGATTTTGATTTCGACCTCTTCGCCGGCATCAGCACACCAGGAAACCTTACATTTGATAAACATGACGAATAATTTGCTAATTTTTGTGATCACCATCTTGGATTTCGGTTTTGACCTCATTTTCGGCATCGAAGCCATGAAAACCATGAAATTGACATCTATGATGAATAATTAGTAAATTTTCGTAGCCGCCATCTTGGATTTCAAAATCGATCTTATTTTTGGCACTAGCTCATCCGAAAATCTTGGATACACTCATGAAGAATATCTTGAAAATTCACATGGGCGCCATGTTTGATTTTTGAACCGACCTCATATTCTCTTAATTTAATAAAACGTGATTATAGTAAAGACTTAATCCACAGTCTACCCATATATTACTCCTTATTGTCGGTCAACGTATAACATGGTCACAGAGCAATCGTGCGGGGGTTGCGCGGGGAAGTGGGCGGAGCTTATGTCCCGAGATGCAGCATGGCAGCTCGGGACCTAAATTCCAGGGCTTTCACTGTCTGATTTCGAATACAAGTGAAATAGTTTATAAGACTTTTCTCCTATGAACTATTTCACTTGTCTCCCCACATCCCCGCGCAACCCCCGCACGATTGCTCTGCGACAATGTTAGACGTTAACCGACAGTAAGGTGTAATATATGGGTAGACTGTGGTTAACGTCTCTATGTATGCTGGTTTAAATAAAATATGTAAACAAATCGAATATTATAGATGTTACAGCAAATATAAAGAATACTTGTTATAAAGTGTTATGAAATTGATTAATTGATTATTTCCTGATAAATTATAATGAAACACTTATCTGATATTACTTCTTTTGTAATATATTGTATGAGGTATATCATCGTGTCTTAAAAACGTACTAACTATGTGGATCGAACGCATCGCGCGTAGTATATCTGTTCATAATGGCAACATTTTATCTTCGACTTAAGATTGTTTCGAAGTTTATTTCGATTAGTGCTGAGCATACAAGATTCGAGAAAATGACTGTTATAACTATATAAGTATGCATGTTAAACTTTACCTTTTCCAGGATATCTGCTTGCAACACACAAAAGATACCATGTATTAATTTGAGATATTATACATTATAGTATACACGAGATAGTAAAGATGACGAAGAATGAAATGTAAGAAAAGTATAATAGCAAGTTCTCCGACAACTTCGGGGCAATGTTAAGCTGTTCTGGAAACAAGTAAGATTGGCTCGTGGAGTTTCGGGGACATTAAGTACGAATATAATTAGAGAAGATGGATGCTTGTTAAGTGAAGAATGGAAGGTTTTGGAACGCTGGTAGGTATATTTGAAAGTTTAATCCGTTGGGAGGTCAGTGTGCAAAGAGTAGGTGACTGGGCGGATGTGAGTGAGTCAGAAATTGACTTGGATGAAGATGATGAAAATCTGATTGAATTAGATGAAATCGTTAAAGCGCTGAAATGTATGAACGTTGGAAAAGCTGGATATGACAGAGTGTCTGTCGAAATGCTTAAGGGCGGTGACGGGGTGGTAGCAAGCCTGCTGTACCGGATCCTTAATGAGTTGGAGATACGGCCAGGTGCCGGGCGACTAGCACAATGGTGTAATCGTACCACTGTATAACGGAAAAGGTTCACAGCAGGAGTGTACAAACTACCGCGGCATTAGTTTTTTGAGTGTGGTCGGCAAACCAGTTGCAAAAGTTATTATTAATAGAGTGATAAGAATAACAGACGAGAAGGTAAGGGATGTGCAAACAGGGCTTAGAGAAGGAATGGGCTGTATGGATCGGACCTTTTTGTTAATGTGCATAACCGAGAAACATCTGGCAAAGCACAAGATAGTGTACTGCGCTTTCATTGATTTGGAGAAGCCATATGATAGTGTGTGGAGGGATGGGGTGCAAAGGATGAAAATTAATGTAAGCAAGATTAAAGAAATGGATTTTGAAAGAGATGCAAGTTTATGTAGATGTAAAGTAAAGATAGGACATGAAAGTATTGAACAGGTGAATGAGTTTGTTTATTTGAGAAGTATGTTTACAAGAGATGGTAAGTAAAATAAACGCAGATATAGAAAGGAGAGCAAATGCGGGAAATAAAGTTAGCGGTGCCGTGCATGCGGTTGTGGCTAACCAGTCGATGTCCAAAAAGGCACGGCCGGCTGTCAGACTGAACAGAAGAGGCAACAGAAGAGGCATGAGAATAGAATAAATGCCGTGGAAATGCGTTCCACGCGAAATATGTGCGGTGTAACTTTGAATAATAGATTGAGGAAAGATGTGATAAGAAAAAGTTGCAGTTTAAAATATAATGTAGTGACAAAAATGTAAAGGAGTATACTTAGTTGGGTTGGTCATATTGAGAGAACGAGGGAACGGCGATTAACAAAAGGAATTTATAAGGCGGATGTCAGTGAAATCGCCGGTAAAAGACGCCCTAGAAGGACATACATCGATGTTACTAGTGATGTTCTTCACAAAGGACAGGTGCGTAGTACTCCCCTCCCAACCGGCGTGCGTGTACGACAAGATGTATGAACGTGAAAGATCTAAAAGGAGTAATAATGTAAGGATCCTAGCATGTGGCGTTCTATAGTTTCTACCTAACCCCATGGGAAAAAGGCGTGAGTTTGTATTTATTCATTTGATCATTCACATATTCGTACTCCATTATTTGCATGAACTTTTGATAAAATAAATATTAAATTGTACAAAACAGTAATGTATTAACAAACAGTGTACTCACAATGCGTGATGTGTCCTCCCACTGGCTCGCCTTTAAAATCGAACTCGATCTCAAGTAACTTTCCCTGGAACGGAAACAGTATACGATGAGCATTGTGCTGTGTGTATGTCACTATATGTATAGTATGCAATACACTATGCGTATTCACAATTTTTGTCAATATGTAATGATCGACAGTTTAGTTCGCCGGTCCAATACTAGATGGCGTTACTAGGCTCGTCACAGTAGTTTGAAAGAACATGATTAGACAACGGACAAGTGACGGTGGCAGAAAAAAATAATAATAAGGAGATGGGAATAAGGTGAAGGTGTGAGAAAGAAAAGAAAAAAACGAACGGTTGCTCCGGAATTATTTGATCCCTGTGGATTAATGCCATCAGCCATATTTGGGAAATCAAATTAAAATAGACATACGTGTTGTCGTTGGTGCAATATCGTGAATTTGTGTGCGAGTAATAGAAGTAACGGGGTAAGTGTTTGCGTCTATTTAACGAAATGTAGGTTGGATAGTTGGAGATGTTTTGCAAGGCTGACTGTTCTCATTTTGTCCTCAGCTTGCGGAAACGCCCTTTTTGTCAGACGTAAACATCGCGAATTAAGTCCCGGCTTTGATCGATGAAGATCGAGTTAGTGATCAACATATTCGCCACAATATACAGGCAACCGGTTGGTCTCGAGGCATAGCGCCGGTATCGACGTATGTGTCCGCGGGTTCGATCCCAGCCGGAAGATAGTTTCTTTTTGTTATTTTTATTTTGTTTTCTTTAGTGTACTTTGTTTTCTTTAGTGTACTTTGTTTATTTTATGTTTTTTTTTATTTTATTGGTTTCCAATTGTTAGTAATTAAGGTCTTAGTGTTAAGTTGCAAGTAGCTAGAAAGATTAGCAAGTAAAGTCAGTTAATACTGTTTATGTTTATCCTTTCACATTCAGTTAGCTTGAACCCTGGTCATCACATTGGCGCCCACGGGTTAACTGAGTGAAAGATAAACAACGTGTATAACTGTTATGGCCATTCAGTGTACCTATTTAGGTATATATTCTGGCTAAACGTTGGTAACCAACACACCTTTGTTAAGGCGAGTTCGACTAGCCTAGTTGCACATCTGTATTATTTTAAAATTGCTATTGTTTATTGAAATATTAGTACTGTGTCTAATCAAGGATGTTAATGCACTACATAAAGATGAGCTTGAGTTTGAATTGGCTTGTCGTGGGATCTTGGATTGTAAGACCGTGGCGACTATGCGGAAATTTTTGCGGGAAATTTTAGTTCGAGAGCAGTCGGGCGAGTCGACTATTTCCTTTAAGGTTCCTAAATTCTGCATTGATAACCCGAATAATGAAATATTGATTTGTAAAAAAAAAATATCGGTAATAATTCCACTTATAACTGAAGTATCACACAGTCCTGAACATTCGTTTTTTAGACGTATACACTCTCGTTTGACACACTTATCGAACCGTGCTAAACTTATTATTCCTTCCGAGTCTAGTGACATTGAGCAACACTTGACATTGTTAAAGGACATCCAGGATGCCTTGTCGTCGCTGAGACAGCTTGAACAGGAAGAAAGTGAGGTAGAAGATGTAATTTCCGAACATGATAAAGACATCTTACAGAAGTCTCTGGGCGAAGAGGCTATGCAGATAATGGAACAATTGGAAAAGTGCCGAAACTCAGGGAAAAGTTCCTTACCTAAGGACACGGGAATTCACCAGAATCGTGCCTCACAGTCTACTGTTGCCAACGCTGACATACCACGAACGACCTTAGAGAGACCTCGTCTATCCTCACGTCATCCAGGTTTACAAAGGTCTTCCACATTTGATAATGGCTTCCACAAACGGAAGTTGGTTCCCATTAAAGATTGGGGTGTCAAATTTAGTGGTAAGGGTACCGTAAGTATAAACGCGTTCTTGGAAAGAATTGAGGAACTTAAAGAGGCACGGAATGCTGCTGATGAAGACTTATATCGATATGCCATAGACTTCTTCGAAGAAGAAGCATTAATATGGTTTAGGGCCAATAAAGGTGCAGTAGCAAATTGGGCTCAATTAGTGAGGCTACTGTTGGACACATTTCAGCAACCATATTACCAAGAGGAGCTATTGGAGGAGATTAAACGGAGAACCCAAAGCAACCGGGAAAGCGTTTTGATTTATATAGCCATTATGCAGAATATGTTTAATCGGCTACCCACTCCTATTCCTGAAACACAAAAATTGGTGATACTTAGAAGAAATTTACAACCCTATTTTCAGAAGGCCATATGCCGAGACACTTTCGATTCAGTGAGCGAATTAACATCAGTTCTAAGGGTTATTGAACGCACCAAGTTAAGCTGTGATAACTTCAAGGAACCTACTCATAGTGATCAGTATCTGGAAAGAGATTTAGCATATAAGGGAGGTGCTTCGAGGATATCACGAGATGAAAACACGACTGAGGTGGCAGCCATAAATGACAAGGAAGTATTTTTAACAAAATACTGGAACTGCAGAACTCCAGGGCATCGTTTCAGGGATTGTAAATTGCCGAAACAAAGACTATTCTGCTACAGATGTGGACGTTTCGGGAAGACGACAAATAAATGTTCATGCAATGCTACCGATAAGGGAAACGACAATTCGGAGTGGATGCCGGCCG
The DNA here is from genome assembly GCA_910594945.2 of Amphipyra berbera. Classification (NCBI taxonomy): domain Eukaryota; kingdom Metazoa; phylum Arthropoda; class Insecta; order Lepidoptera; family Noctuidae; genus Amphipyra; species Amphipyra berbera. The sequence continues at coordinate 11,542,452 of OU343128.1, read as the reverse complement.
ATCGTACCCCGAAAAACTAAGTCACTCTTCCACGGATGACTGGCAGCAATGGCTACATACAGTTTCGAGTTTTTTTAAAACAGGAAAAATTTGTAATATTAATAAGCACAGTCAAGACAATCGATATTATGCAGAAATAAAAATTTTAAATCAGTCGTTTGTGGGATTATTAGATTCTGGAGCTACTGTCTCAGTCATTTCGCAGAAATTTACAATGAAAATTATGAAATTGGGGTTTTCAGAAAATAAAGTCAACAACGAAATTATCTCAACGGCGGATGGCACCTACCATACAATGGATTCCATTGTTCATTTACCTATTGAGTTTACGGAAAAATACAACGTGGTAGATTTTTATATCATGAGCTGCTTAAAACATGATGTTATTTTAGGTATGAATTTTTTTGAGTCATTTAACTTAGTTATAGGAGCAGGAAAATCGATCGCTGACATTACGGAAATTAACGTCTCGCAACCAGTGATTTCGCGGGATGAACTTTCTGTTCAACAGGAAGAGCGCCTGGACAAACTGTTAGAGGAAATGGCAGCAGAGATTGGTAAAGGTCTAGGAAGAACATCGTTGATCAAGCATAGAATTGACACCGGGGACAGCTTGCCCGTCAAACACAGACAGTACCCCTTGGCTCCTCCTATTATGGCAGAACTAGAGAAGGAAATCCAGGATATGCTGGATAATGATGTGATAGAACCCTCCTTCAGTTCATGGCGTTCTCCTGTATTACTGGTGAAGAAATCTTCGGGTAAGAATCGATTGTGTCTCGACAGTCGTCAGTTAAATAAGGTTACAGTAAAAGACTCTTATCCTTTGCCTAGGGTTACCACCATCTTAGACAGTCTAAAAAATGCTCGATTCCTGTCAACTATTGACTTACGATCAGCTTTCTGGCAGATCCCTCTAGAAGAAACAAGCAAGGAAAAGACTGCTTTCGGACTCGCTGGAAAAGGGCTTTATCAGTTCAAAGTCATGCCGTTTGGACTAAGTAATGCATCCCAAACACAACAACGTTTGATGGATCGCTTATTCACGCCAGAATTTGAAAGTAGAGTGTTCACTTATTTGGATGATATCGTCATATGTGACGACAGCTTTGACGGCCATTTATCGTCATTGTCACACGTAAAAAATCAGCTTAAGGAAGCAGGATTAACGATCAATCTGGAGAAATGCGTATTTGCGAGATCATCTTTAAAATACTTAGGCTATATTGTAGACAAGGAAGGATTACGTACAGACCCGGATAAAGTAAAAGCCATACTCGAATATCCCAGGCCTGCAACTTACACGGAGCTAAAGCGTTTTATTGGTCTAGCCAGTTGGTACAGGCGGTTTGTGGAAAATTTTGCCATTGTCGCAGCTCCACTACATGAACTAACTAAGGGAGGCAAAAAGACTAAACGCATTGTATGGAATAAAGAGGCTGAAGATTCTTTCTTAAATCTAAAGACTGCACTGACTTCGACACCAGTGTTAAGAGTGCCAGACTTTACAAAATCCTTTTCCATTCAATGTGACGCTTCTAACAGGGGGACTGGGGGAGTTTTATTTCAAATAGTCGATGATCTGGAGGTTCCCATTGCTTACACGAGCAAAAAACTGTCGGAAAGAGAATGCAAGTACTCAGCGTCTGAGCGAGAACTATTAAGTGTTCTGCATGCTGTAGAACAGTTTCGTCCATATGTTGAAGGGAATCATTTTAAGGTTATTACGGACCATAGTGCCCTTCAGTGGCTACACCGTAATAAGGACCCTCATGGGCGTTTGGCAAGGTGGGCTATGCGCTTACAACAATTTGATTACGAGATAGTCCATCGGAAAGGTAAATATAACACTGTGCCGGACGCTTTATCTAGAGCGATTGAAGAAGAAATTAACATAATAGAGATAAAGCCAGAAGATAAAGATGAGTGGTATAAATCAAAAGAGGACTTGGTGCTGTCAGGGAAGAATGACCCGGATTGGGATGTCAGTCAAGGACAACTGTGGAAATACATAAAATTAAAACAATTTCCCAATGAAAATGACAGTTGGAAACTTGTGATTCCAGAAAAGCTTCGTCAAGGAATCCTAAAGGAATGTCATGATGACCCCACAGCTGGTCACTTTGGTGTTAAAAAATCGGTCAACCGCGCGAGACAGCAATATTTTTGGCCGACATTGGTCCGGGACATGAAAAACTACGTACGAAAATGTGAAGTGTGTGCAAAATACAAGCACTCACAAAGTAGGCCATCTGGTTTAATGGGAAAGCAACGACAGGTAACAGAACCCTTTCAAATCATATCTATGGACCTAATGGGACCTTTTCCAAAATCCAAGCTTGGGAATACTATGCTGCTAGTCATATCATGCTGGTTCAGCAAATTCTGTTTTCTATATCCACTCAGAAATGGAAAGGCATCAACTATAACTCAAATACTGGAGGAACAGATATTTTTAATGTTTGGAACACCTAGCGTAATAGTTTGTGACAATGGAAAGCAATTTGTATCCAACCAGTTTAAGGATCTAGTTTCAGGGTACGGTGTAAAGCTATGGTATACGCCTTACTACCATCCTCAGGCCAAGGGTTGGCCTGAGGATGGTAGTACTGAGCGGGTAAACAAAGTTATTGGCTCGGCTATAGCTTCTTACGTTGAAGATGATCACAAAGAATGGGACAAGTATATACCACACATAGGATATGCAATCAGGACATCAGTTCATGAAGTGACGGGAAAAACACCATCCTATTTGTTTTTTGGACGCGAGACGATGGTCCAGGGCGTGAAACCCTATAGCTTTGAACCAGACGAACCGATTACCTTCGACAAAGAAAAATTTGAAAGAAATATAGCCTTCAGGAGTAAAATTTATGACGAGGTTGGTGAAAGGATACGGCAATCACATGAGACCAACAGTGAACAGTACAACAAGAGACGTCGCATATGTAACTATAAAGTTGGTGATCTGGTTTGGAAACGCACTAAACTCCTGTCGAATGCTAATAAGGCTTTCATGTCTAAATTGGCCCCTAAGTTTGAAAAAGCAGTCATAGCAGAGAAGATATCTGGCGACGTTTACAGATTAAAGAGTTTCAGAGGCAAAGATTTAGGAAAATGGCATTCCTGTGACCTTAAACGTTTGGTTTGAATCCGGTTGGATTATTTAGAGGATATTGTAATGATCGACAGTTTAGTTCGCCGGTCCAATACTAGATGGCGTTACTAGGCTCGTCACAGTAGTTTGAAAGAACATGATTAGACAACGGACAAGTGACGGTGGCAGAAAAAAATAATAATAAGGAGATGGGAATAAGGTGAAGGTGTGAGAAAGAAAAGAAAAAAACGAACGGTTGCTCCGGAATTATTTGATCCCTGTGGATTAATGCCATCAGCCATATTTGGGAAATCAAATTAAAATAGACATACGTGTTGTCGTTGGTGCAATATCGTGAATTTGTGTGCGAGTAATAGAAGTAACGGGGTAAGTGTTTGCGTCTATTTAACGAAATGTAGGTTGGATAGTTGGAGATGTTTTGCAAGGCTGACTGTTCTCATTTTGTCCTCAGCTTGCGGAAACGCCCTTTTTGTCAGACGTAAACATCGCGAATTAAGTCCCGGCTTTGATCGATGAAGATCGAGTTAGTGATCAACATATTCGCCACAATATACAGGCAACCGGTTGGTCTCGAGGCATAGCGCCGGTATCGACGTATGTGTCCGCGGGTTCGATCCCAGCCGGAAGATAGTTTCTTTTTGTTATTTTTATTTTGTTTTCTTTAGTGTACTTTGTTTTCTTTAGTGTACTTTGTTTATTTTATGTTTTTTTTTATTTTATTGGTTTCCAATTGTTAGTAATTAAGGTCTTAGTGTTAAGTTGCAAGTAGCTAGAAAGATTAGCAAGTAAAGTCAGTTAATACTGTTTATGTTTATCCTTTCACATTCAGTTAGCTTGAACCCTGGTCATCACAAATAGAAATCGATATCTGACGTTGTCCATAATGATATCGATGCTTCAAGGTTTTAAGAGTGACATAACTAACTCAACAATCATGCAATCTTAACGCGTGTGAGGTATATATAGTTTTAGGAGATTGGAGCTGTCGTTGTTCGTGATGCCGATTACTTGCAGTGATTGACCGCGTGAAAAACTTTAGAATTCGTTCAATATAAATAATAAATGACGATTTCGTAAGACCAATTATGTTCGTACAGATCCATCATTTTGTACAAGCTTTTATTTAATTTGTTCTGTTAGTATGTTCTCGCTCGCCACCACGGCGCACTGCAGGCACACGTTCTATGGTACTCACAAATCTGCTGGCGTTGTGGTTGCGCGCGGTGGCGGCGTTGCCGAAGGCCTCCAGCAGCGTGCCGGCGGCCGTGAGCGCGCCGGCCGGGCCCGCGCCCGCGCCCGCCTCGCCCGCCACCACGGCGCACTGCAGGCACACGTTCTATGGTACTCACAAATCTGCTGGCGTTGTGGTTGCGCGCGGTGGCGGCGTTGCCGAAGGCCTCCAGCAGCGTGCCGGCGGCCGTGAGCGCGCCGGCCGGGCCCGCGCCCGCGCCCGCCTCGCCCGCCACCACGGCGCACTGCAGGCACACGCGCGCCGCCTCCGTCTTGCCCGCGCCGCTCTCGCCTGCGACCGATGTTCTATTTATTCTAAGCAGTCTCAATAAAAACCGGACTGTGAGTTACACTTTTTAATAAAGATACCTCAAAATATAAATCGTGTATACTGTAACAGTAGCCACTGCACCAGTCGATTTAAAGGTAGGTAGTATTAGTAAACCTTCAGGCTTATTTTGTATTTTGCAGAAGCTGTATACCTAGTCTGGCCATAAATACTGTAAAAATTAAAAATAAGAAAGATATATTACATTTGAATTTGGAATCTGTCATTTTTATACGATTGTTCATGGAGTTTTCTAATTTTGGCGCCAATACATTGTACAATATTTTGCAATATTAAAATGGAGTGGGGTGATAAAGAGAACCGAATCGCTGTGATTGCATTACACAAAGTTGGTATGGAGCCAAATGCAATTTTTAAAACTCTCCATACGCTTGGTATTAGTCAAATGTTTGTGTACCGGGCTATTAATAGGTACAATGAGACCTCCTCTGTTTGTGACAGAAAAAGATCTGGCCGTCCACGTAGTGTTCGTACGAAAAAGATGGTCAAAGTAGTAAGGGAAAGAATTCGAAGAAATCCTGTCCGAAAGCAAAAGATTTTATCTCGGGAGATGAAGATAGCACCCAGAACCATGTCGCGTATTTTAAAAGATGGCTTAGGACTTGCAGGCTATAAGAGACGCACTGGTCATTTTATAACTGATAATTTTAAAAAGAATAGTGTGGTAAAATCGAAACAACTACTGAAGCGGTACGCAAAGGGAGGTTACAGAAAAATTTTGTTTACGGATGAGAAAATCTTTACAATTGAGCAACATTTTAACAAACAAAATGACCGTATTTATGCTCAAAGCTCTAAGGAAGCTTCCCAATTAGTCGACAGAGTGCAACGTGGGCATTATCCGACTTCAGTGATGGTTTGGTGGGGTGTTAGCTATGAAGGAGTGACTGAGCCATATTTTTGTGAAAAAGGTATCAAAACATTGGCACAAGTGTATCAAGATACCATTCTTGAGAAGGTAGTTAAGCCCCTTAACAACACCATGTTCAATAACCAAGTATGGTCCTTCCAACAAGACTCGGCGCCTGGTCATAAAGCTCGGTCCACGCAGTCTTGGTTGGAAGTGAACGTTTCGGGCTTCATCAGAGCTAAAGACTGGCCGTCGTCCAGTCCCGATCTTAATCCGCTGGATTATGATTTATGGTCAGTTTTAGAGAGTACGGCTTGCTCTAAACGCCATGATAATTTGGAGTCCCTAAAACAATCCATACGATTGGCAGTGAAGAATTTTCCCATGGAAAGAGTGCGTGCTTCTATTGATAACTGGCCTCAACGTTTAAAGGACTGTATTGCAGCCAATGGAGACCACTTCGAATAAGCTTTTTATATTTTAAATTGTTTTATATTTATGTATTAAACTAACACACTGTAAAAGTAATAAATATTATTTGCAATATTTTTTTTTTTTTTTCTTTGTGACAATATTTATGGCAAGACTAGGTCATATGCATATACAAGATTAGTCGGAAAGGGGGTACTAAGCCGAAAGGGTTTTAAAGTACCCATAATAATGGATAAGTTTTGTTCTAAAACTTTCCTCCAAAAGTCAATAAATGTAGAGATATAGCTGTTCAAAGATTTCATTAAAAATACGCTAAGCCAACCCCATCATCAGCTGTGTCACGGCTCCGCCCATAGCTTAAGTTACTTAGTGATAATGTAGCTTTCAAACGGAAAAATAATTTTTGAAATCGATCCAGTAGTTTTTAAGTTTATTCGTTACATACAAAAATCCAAAAATACAAATCTTTCCTCTTTATAATATTAGTATAGATAATGTTTTGCACCTCAAAGTATTTTGCATTTCTCTGTTAGACCAATTTTAAAGGCAAATTTTTGTGTAAAACTAATTGACCTGATATATTAGTTCCCTGTACCTACCTACCTAACTAGAATATCCGTAATAACAGGCAATAAAAATCCTTCAAGTTGGATATCAAAGGTTTTGATCACTAAAGCACGTAATTCCATATGATCTATCCTACACTGAAAATTATCCCGATTAATTAGCAGCCTTGCAGTACAATAAGTTATTATCACAAACAATTCGAATAAACCAAATCGTCATAAATAAACTTACAGCACGATGTCGCTTCTGCAATAAATTCATCATATGACGTCACAATTGCGCCAAAAGGTAGTGAAAACATTGTCAAAGAGATGCCGCCGAGATAGCGCGGCACGCGGCGCGCTTATGCCACAAAACAGATAGGTACAGAAGTCAATCTACATACAAGTGCGCTCGAGCAACGCACACATAGACACTGCTCACGGACACGATATCTCGGACTGTTTGGGACTAGAGTGCTAGTGAGTTTGAGCGCGAGTGCCATGCGCTTGAGAGAGACAGATATAGTTAGAGCGACCGCCGAGCGTACGTACGAAAAGTGAAGTACATACATGTGATTGACTTCTGTACCTATCTGTTTTGTGCTTATGCCTAGACTCTTTTGTATTTCGGCTGCTTGCCACTTTAGAGGTGGGTTCAACACATTGTTTTTTTGGAAATTAATAATTAACAACTAAAAATTAACAAGTAACAAGTTAATTTATTATTAACGTACGTACTTAGGTTGTGTGTAATAACTTACTAAATTAGTTATTGTGTAGTAATTTACTAAGATCATACCTGAAAGATAGAAAGGTTAAAGTTCAAGTAAACGGCGTTAACTCATTGGGGTCTGAAATGGCAATGGGCGTTCCTCAAGGTTCGATATTGGGTCCATTCCTCTTTTTAGTTTACATTAATGATTTACCCCAATTATTTCAAAATCAACCGAAAATGGTGTTATTTGCAAATGACACATCTTTGATATTTAAAATAGACCGACGGTCACAAAATCTTGACGACGTGAATAACTCTATTCTTCAGGTCCAAGATTGGTTTACGGTAAATAATTTGGTACTAAATAAAACTAAAACCAAATGCATTAGATTTAAATTACCCAATGTTAGAAGTAGCGAATGTGATATTATATTGAATGGAGAAAAACTGGAATTTATTAGTCAAACGGTTTTCCTAGGAATCACTTTAGACGAGAAATTACAATGGGGACCACATATAACATCTCTAGCGGGGCGGCTAAGCTCGGCTGCTTATGCTGTTAGAAAGATAAGACAGTTAACAGATGTAGAAACCGCGCGTTTGGTCTATTTTAGCTACTTTCACAGCATTATGTCATATGGCATTTTACTGTGGGGTCGGGCTGCTGATATTGATTCCATCTTTATTTTGCAAAAGAGAGCTGTCAGAGCCATTTATAATCTACGTCACCGCGAATCTCTTAGGGAACTATTTAAAGGGATTAATATTATGACGGTACCTTGCCAATTCATTTATGAAAATATTATGTATGTAAGAAAAAATCTACATCTTTTTAATAAAATAAGCGATAGACATAACTCTAATACTAGAAATAAAGATAAACTTGATCGACCATTTTTCAGATTATCTAAAGTACAGACATCTTTTATGGGGTACTGTGTTAAATGTTACAACAAAATACCTTGTGATATATTGCAATTAAATGAAAGAAAATTTAAAAGTCATATTAAAAGTACACTTTGTAAACAAGCATATTACAAATTAGACGATTATATCCAGGATAAGAACGCTTGGAAACATGCTGGTCCAGCTCCATAGGACAATGTAGAGTCTAGACAAAATCAAACTGGTTGCTATTTTAATTGTATAATTTATTTTTTTAAAGCCGTTTATTTTAGATTCTATGAGTAAGTACCTAAACTCATACACTGACTTATTACTTTTATTTTTTTGTGAAAACGTATACTTTTGCAATGTTTGTAAATATGTGAGCACCATGTACCTATCACAATTAATATGTCGTTGTTTCATTTTTTATTTTTTTTTTACCTTTTGTGGTATAGTAATTTTATTCTAGGTGCATCGTTTTCACATATAATTGTATAATTAATGTACCTATACAAAATATTGTAAGACATTTTAAAAGAGTAACGGTGGAGTTTCTTGCCCATTCTTCTCCATACGAAACTACCTTTTGGAAGGGGCAACTAGAATCAATTCTATTTTCTTTGTAACTTTAACGTTCAAAAGTGCCTTTTATGTGCCTAATTGAAATAAATACTTTGACTTTGACTTTGACTTTGAACTTAATAAGAAATGTATGCACTAAGTTTTGAAAACACATGAATTCATGAACTCAACGAGATAGATTTATTAATTTGTGGTATCGTATTTCATTTGAGGTTTCATCCTCTCAAACTTAAAGTAAACCAGTTTCATCAGCTTCCTATTGCTAACCCAAGATCTTACGCTTATGTGTGTTCGAATCCCGTATGACGTAGGGATGGATCCCAAAAAATTACTAAATTCAAATCAGTTGTTAAATTCTCCGGGATTTAGTTTGGGGGATTAACATTGCGCATCTCTAAAATGGAATGCAGCCTAAACATTTTATTTACGTTATTATTCTAAAGCGGGTTTCAGACTGAAAACTAAGCTATTCTGAAGCAATACTAAGCCAGCTTAGCTAAGCTAAAAATATGTCCCGTGCACACCAAGAACTAAGCGAAAGCTCAGTCAGTGTTGCGAAGTTCAATTCGACGGACGTAACGCTCGCCATGAATATAATCGATGAAGAAAGTTCCGATGGTGAATACGTTACACATAGAAAAAGAAGATTAGTACGGACTTATTATTATCTAAAAAAAGACATTCCAGACCTTTGATATGTCAACACATTCAATCTCGGCAAACAAGTGCAGAGTTTAGAACTTTATTTTACGAGTTAGATGATGAAAATTTTCAGTTATTCTCGACCTTGCCAAGGCATTTGATACTGTCTCAATTTGTACTCTTCTAAAAAAACTCGAATCTTTTGGTGTCAGGGGCCTGTCTTTGGATTGGTTCAACAGTTACTTGTCTGATAGACATCAGCTTGTCAAAATTGGGGATAGTGTCAGCAGAAGTCGTCCGGTTGTCTTCGGTGTACCGCAGGGAAGTATTTTGGGACCTACCCTCTTCATCATGTACATGGATGGCATCCTGAACATTGATATCGCGCAGTCAGACGTCATCTGCTATGCTGATGATCCTATTTTACTTTTTCACGGTGCGACCTGGGAAGAAACAATGAATGCAGCAGAAAAAGGAATGTCTATTATTACAAAATGGCTGGAATCAAATCTCTTGACACTTAACCTTAAAAAAACAAACTTCCTGACCTTTCACGTTACTCAATCTAGTAGACCAAGCGTGGACTCACTAAAAATACATAACCACCACTGTAATGTGTTAACTGTAGCATCAGTCTCTGCCTCCAACTGCAACTGCGATGCCATCACTAGAGTAGAGGCTACTAAATATCTAGGCGTCCTTATTGATCAGAATTTGTCTTTCAAAGAACATATTCGTACACTCGCAATAAAGACTCGTAAATTAATTTACGTTGCGAAACTCTTACGTGACAGTGCCCCTAAGGATTTATGTATCCAGGTCTTTCTCTCTGTGTCAGTCTGTTTTGCAATATTGTGTGTCTGGGGCAGTGCCGTCAAGACGTACATGCTGGATCTGGAACGGGCTCAGCGGGCTGTATTAAAGGTGCTCCTGGGTAAACCGAGGCGCTTCTCTACCGACGAATTGTACAAGGAAGCGGGGGTTCTAAATGTTCGCCAACTATTCATCCTGGGGTCAATTCTGAACCTTTTAAAAACCAACCTCACTCGATCTTGCTCCAGTAAGAAGGGCAGGAACAAAGCTGAAAGAATCCCACTTCCAAAAACGAAAACGCTCTTTGCCACTCGGTTTTCCTCTTTTTTACCTACCCGAGTGTTCAATGCTGTAAGCAAAATTACGGCAATTCCGAGCAACTACCATGAGGCCAAAACAAAACTCAAAGAATGGTTGCGGGGCCGGACTTACAAAGAAACAGAAAGGCTACTTTGTACTAGTTAGTACCCACTCACACTCACACAAAATACACTCATTCACATACTACACTTGCACACATCTACACCTCACACTCACTTAAACTCTTTTTGTCTAATGTCTGTTTAATTTGTATCTCACCTTTTATTATTCTCGGTTTAAATAATTTCAATTATATAAGCAAAATGCAATCCTGCGCTAGCAGAACATGTTAAACCTTATTATTACCTTGAGTTGTGATTGGGTCACCAAGATACAGGGTGTGCCTAGTATGGGACCCGCTGCCTCATCTTTTGAATTGTCCTCTGTTAGATTAGTTGTCATAGCGTGTTATTAGGATGTTTAAGAACTTCGTATTAGCTTAATAAAAATTATTATTATTCCGTTCGGCACGGTTGACATCTGTCGGGCATGTCACTGTCCCGGTGAATCCATTCGACATATTATTTCCGGTTGTTCTCGTCTTGCTAACGGCGAGTATTTACACAGACACAACCTAGTAGCTAGGATTATCCACCAGCAACTTGCTCTGAAATACAATCTTGTAGACGCAGAAGTACCATACTACAAGTATGTGCCCGACCCAGTTTGTTTATTTATTTATTTATTTATCACATGACATGTTTCCTTTGCCATTACAGATAATAAATCTAATGCGACAAAGTAACTTAAAATATACTTGAAATATACCAGTTCTCGAGAATGGTCATATCATATCATTATTATTATTGCCTTTATTCATTTTAAAATACTTATAAATTACATTTTTAAATATTTCTATAAAAACACAGAAACATTTAAAAATCTAAAAAAATAGTAGTCCACCGGCATCGGGAACAGGGTCCAAACTGCCGGTAGTCAGGGCTCCAGAGAAAGGAACCTCCTCACTATGCGTGCCGTGTCAAGGAGTACTGCTTTCTGTATCAAGCCCTTGATCCAGCCACCCAACGAGAGCCTCATGAGGTGTTTATCGAGGCTCTTGGCTATTATACCATTCGCCGTAACGACTATCGGGACAATGACTGCTGAGTCCACATCCCACATGCCGACAACCTCGTGTGCTAAATCAAGATATTTTATTTGTTTATCTTTCTCAGCTTTCACGAGGTTCTCGTCATGAGGGACCGTGATATCAACAATCATTGTCCAGCACTCTGATCGATCTATTACCACTATATCAGGCTTATTGGCTACAATAGTCCTGTCAGTGATAATAGATCGAACCCAGTAGAATGTGGCATGACCATTCTCGAGAACTGGATCGGGCACATACCTGTAGTACGGTACTTCCGATTCCACAAGGTTGTATTTCAAGGCAAGTTGCTGGTGAATAATCCTGGCCACCAGGTTGTGTCTGTGCAAGTACTCACCGTTGGCAAGACGAGAACAACCGGAAACAATGTGTCGGATAGATTCTCCCGGACGGTGGCATGCCCGACAGATGTCAACCGTGCCATCCTTCACAATATATTTCCTATAATTGTTCGTCATCATGACTTCGTCCATAATTGCACAAACAAAACCTTCGGTTTCCCCAAAGAGGTTACCAAAACGTAGCCAGGATACGGACGCTGAAAAGTCAACATCGGGCCCATGAAGGGCCCGATAGTAGCGCCCGTGTAGCTCCTTGCTTTGCCACACCTCCTTGCGATCATTGGTACTAAGCACTGCAGGCTTGCGCCAGTTCTCTCTAGCCCAGGCGAGCGGGGTGAATCCCTTGTCCACTGCGACCACATCTCGGTGCATCACCCCTTCAGCTTGGAGGAAATACTCCCTGAGACTGTACACTTCGCGGTTGTGTAGGGTCTTAGCGTTTAAAAAGCCTCGACCCCACACTTTCGCGGAATGTACAGCCTCATCACTGAAGAGCGTGGATGATGCATCCGATGTGCAGTCAGCAGTGCACGAACCCTTCTATCCAGGGCGTCAAGATCCGCCTGAGTCCACTTGAGTATGCCGGAGGAGTACATCAAGACCGGCATGACCCAACCGTTAAAGGCACGCACCTTGTTTCCGCCTGATAAAAAACTTTTCAGTAATTTATTCAGGCGGCCAAAGAAGCGCTCCCTCAACGATTGTCTCATGTCGGTCTCGCTGATGCCTAAAGCCTCCGACATACCCAAGTATTTGTAGGTCTCAGTTGGGGAGAGTGATCTAAGTTGTACGGAATTCGGGAGTTGGATTCCCTCGGATTCCGCAATCCTCCCTCGCTTTACATGCATGACCTCACATTTGTCCACACCAAATTCCATCCTAATAGAATTACTGAAGTTTTCAGTTACTTTCAGTAACTCCATTAGTTGCAAATCAGTGGGGGCAAATAGTTTTAGGTCGTCCATGTAAAGGAGGTGGGATATTACTTGACCTCCTCTCCTCAACTGATAGCCTAGCCCTGTTCCCTCCAGCAATATACTCAAGGGGTTCAAGGCCAAGCAAAACCACAGAGGACTCAGACTGTCACCCTGGAATATACCGCGCTCGATCCTTATCTGTTCCCCACTCCCTCTAATCCGTTGACATCCCGGATAGCGAAGGACCGTCCTCCAGTGCCTTATACATGACATCAGGAAGGTGCGAAGAGTTGTATTTATTTTATACAACTCTAGCACCCTCATGAGCCATGAATGTGGCACCGAGTCATAGGCCTTCTTATAGTCTATCCAACATGACGACAGATCCTTTCGGGAGCGACGAACTTGTTGGCTAATGGTAAATGAGGAGCATATAAGGAGGATTATAACATTTCTCTGGTTCGGTTAATAGACAAATTCCATACCAATTGAAAGTATGAAGCTTATAGAATATCCAAACGTTAGGTTGACTATTTGTTTCCCGTCACAACTCTTGGGTAGGCAAGAAGTAAATGTTTTCAAACTTTCGCGATTTGTACACATTATAAATATACTAAATCGGGTCTAATCGCGTAGAAAATTTATAAGGCAGAAAAATACCTTATTTATCTCGACGTTTCGACCGAATTTCACCGGCCGTGGTCACGGGTAGACTGAAGTGGTGGAGCAGTTGTCATCTTCGTGAAGCAAGGGTATTTTCATCTAACCTAACTTGATCTTGATTTTTAAGAATATTATTATCGTCGGTATTTTTCTGCCTTATAAATTTTCTACGCGATTAGACCCGATTTAGTATTTTTATAAGGCAAGAAGTAGTTTAAAGAAAGAAAGAAAAAGTTTAAATGCTGTGTTTATAACTAAAAAAAAAAAAACATACTCTGGACTGAAAATTTTTAGTCAACCCATTTGCAATATATTTATTGACATATCGACGATGTAATACCAATATCTCCTAAATCAATAAAAAACTTACGTTTAAAAAAACCGACTTCAAACACTAAAAAGTATAAAATCTATACTAATATATAAAGCTGAAGAGTTTGTTTGTTTGATTATTTGTTTGATTGTTTGTTTGTTTGAATGCGCTAATCTCAGGAACTACTGGTTGGAATTGAAAAATTATTTTTGTGTTGGATAGTCCATTTATCGAGGAAGGCTATAGGCTATATAACATCACGCTACGACCAATAGGAGCGGAGCATAAATGGACAATGTAGCAAAATTTGAAAAAATGTCCACCCATGCGAAGCCGGGACGGGCCGCAATGGCTGATCATGTATCCTCTTTTATGTCACCACATTTGTTTGTACCACCCATATTTGCAAAATAAATATCTTTATATTTCATCTTTATCTTTTGTCTTTATCTTTTATCTATGTATATCTTTTACCTTTATCTTAATCTTTTATGTTTATCTTTATCTTTTATCTTTATCGTGAAAAGTTCGTCCGGGAAAGTACTACCACCATTATTACTGCAGTCAAGCAGCGTTGTTGAGTTTCCAGCTTGAAAGGGTGCCGCTCAGTTACAGGACATGGTGACTGCAACTTTGTAATAATGTGTATAGTCTGGCCATTTGAATCATTACATAGTATAAAACAAAGTCGCTCCCGCTGTCTGTATATCCCTATGTATGCTTAGATCTTTAAAACTACGCAACGGATTTCGATGCGGTTTTTTTAATGGATAGAGTGATTCAAGAGGAAGGTTTATATGCCCCACATTAGTATCTACATTGCACCCGTGCGAAGCCGGGGCGGGTCGCTAGTAACTTAATAAAGATTTAATTTAATACACCTCTTATGCAAACCTAATACCTTTAACATAATATAAAATTAACAGTTTCAGAAGTCGGTGCCTTCAATTTGGTTCAGTGTGGATTAGCACCGACTTCTGAAACTGTTGATTTTATATTATGGTATTAGGTTTGCATAAGAGGTGTATTAAATTAAATCTTTATTAAGTTATTTTATACTTTTTAGTTTTTGAAGTCGGTTTTTTTAAACGTAGTTTTATTTAATTTTTTTGAAAGTTGCTTATGACTTTTTTTTCCAAATTTTAGATGTTTTTGTTGTTTGTGTACTAATACTAGCTTACATACAAAATTTCAGCTTTCTAGTACTTCAGGAAGTACCCTAAGAATTTTGATGATCAGTGAGTCAGTGATGATATCGGGGTTTTTTAGATACCAATTAAATCTAAAGTATAACAGCCATGCAATTGAAACTTTTACATGTTTAATAAATTCCCGAGAATTTTGTTTATCTGGTATAATCCAAACCCAAGTTTAAAGGATTAAAAAAAAACGACGAAGCGCTTCGAGAAAAGGTAGTGCCCTGGTGTTTCGCTTGGTTCGTCTTGGCGGGGGCACTACCGTGCCCCCAGATAATTAAATAATTTTGCTCTGTTATCGCATCTCCGCCATTGGAATAGAATAGATATATTTATTTGTAAAATGTACCAACAATCACACCAATAAATGAATTTGCATTGAAGTGAAATACATCGAAAATAAAAAATTATAAAATAAGTGTGTAAAAGAAAATATTAGCGCACGCATGATACGTTTTTTTCCTTTTTTCTATTGGACTGCTTGTAGGTGGTCTTGTGAACCGTTTCTACATAACCGGGCGGTGATTGCCGAGACCTGAAGCGTCTCCAACTAATGGGGACAAGTAAAATACTTAACCTAAGCTAACTAACTACTACTACTAACATTATGACTACTAGCAACAACAGCACTAAGGGCTAAGGGCGACTCCTGATGGGACTCGGACCTCGGCTTTATGCGTTGCTGGCGGTCATGTGATAGTTGAGATATGCGTTATTTTATGATCAGTTCCATACAATTTTTTCGAAAAAACAAACAAAAGTGTATCTTCCGCTATGTTCTGTGACGCCATATCAATTGTGTACTTACCAAGATCAAGGTTATTTTAAGCGATTCCAATTTAAATTAACGACGAATTCGAAAAGTCTTATGAATCTCGATTTTCGGCCCACTGTGCGGCGTGCAGCAGATTCAACTGTCAAATTGCGATAACCTTTTTATTGATGTTTTGATCGATTTGCTTATTGCAACAATAGGTATGTTAAGCTTTGATTATATCAAAAGTAATAAGTCTGTGTAGCGGTCGACCCATAACAACCAATGTTCACCATTGGTCGATAGATCTCATACTAATGAATCGCTTACCCGTTATGACTATGCACTGGCTCTCATTTCTGTCACGTACCCACCGGTACGCCGTGGCCGTGATCGCGTATCTGCAACCAGAAATGTGTAGGCTAATGACCGGGTGCAGTGCGCGCGCGGCGTGCGACGGGAAGCTTACTGACAGGTGCGGCGGCAGCTGGTAGGGCGGGCGCGCCAGGTACGCGCGCACCAGCTCCGCCGAGTACAGCGGCAGCGCGCGGCACGGGTTCACAGACACCAGCGCGTTGCCCACGTACGTCTGCAACACAGCGGCGCACCCGTCAGCTCAGTCTGTTCAGCGCACGCGTACGGTCGTGCAGTGAGGCTACTCACGTATATTATGTCGCGTTTATAGCGGACATGCAGATTGTGCAGGAACGTGTCCTCGGAGAGCGGCGCCAGCAACACCGCGTCGGGCTGCCCCGCGCCCTCGCCCTCCGCCATGCCGGCTCAACGCCCGTCACCGACCCAAACCCATGTGTACCATATGCGCCATTGTCATCACACACTTTTCTAATAAACATTACAGATTAGTTACACTTAATCAGCGGACATCATCAGTTAATTTCAAAGGGGCAATGTCCAGAGCTAATGTGCCAGACTAATGTTGGGAGGTTGAGTTGAGAGCATCCACCCATTGTATTGTTATGGTGAACCCACTCCTAGCACAAGTACATTTTGCAATGAAATAACTAAACTACTTTGTATGGCTTCATCATTATTCAATGATTCTGCCAATGTCCAGGTTGATAAAGGAATGTGATAAGTATTTAATAGATTAATTTAAACTAAATGTGTCAAAAAAATCACAACTGTATTCTACCACAGGTGTAGGTAACACTTTATATAGTAACTTGCCCACCATTGTACACCAACATTTGGTTGATGATGATATTGGGTCCTGCACAACAGGGACTTAGCCTACTTATTACCATTTATCAATACTAGCCGCTCTAGGAATTGAACCTAGCATGTCCCACTTGTGTAGCAGCCACTCTCGTGACCATGGCACCAATGCCCTGCCTGCAACATTAGTGTCGGACAGCACCCGCATACAGCACACTTTTCTGGACTTGTGGTAGTGTAATATCACCCTTCGTTTAGTTAGTTTTTACAGTACATCAGAACTAAACTTTTAGTTCATTATAAAATGGCACAGTTTTTAATGTCTGTCTATAAATGTATCTTTCTATGATTCTGGACCCAGTTGATCCCCATGAATGTCTGGTGATCAGTCCGGTTAGGAAATCCAGTTGTTAGTTTGACAGTTAGAAGTGAGTATTACTATATTTGAGGACCTATAAATAATTAAGATGTTATCTATTTATTTTAGTTTTAACAAACAGGTCACTCAATCCAATAAAGTGATGTCAAAGTAATTGATATGGTTTTGGCACAACCTAGGATTTGATTCAGTTACAAACATGTTGGATCTATATTACAAATTGATAAAACAACTAAAGTTATTTATCATCACTGAGTGGCTGGCTGTGGTTACTACACCAATTGATAAAACAACTAAAGTTATTTATCATCACTGAGTGGCTGGCTGTGGTTACTACACCAATTATCACTGAGTGGCTGGCTGTGGTTACTACACCAATTATCACTGAGTGGCTGGCTGTGGTTACTACACCAATTATCACTGAGTGGCTGGCTGTGGTTACTACACCAATTATCACTGAGTGGCTGGCTGTGGTTACTACACCAATTATCACTGAGTGGCTGGCTGTGGTTACTACACCAATTATCACTGAGTGGCTGGCTGTGGTTACTACACCAATTATCACTGAGTGGCTGGCTGTGGTTACTACACCAATTATCACTGAGTGGCTGGCTGTGGTTACTACACCAATTATCACTGAGTGGCTGGCTGTGGTTACTACACCAATTCATGTTCTGCTAGAGCACCTCTTTAAATATCACGATAGCACACTGACTGAATGGTTCAGAAACAATTTTACAATTACAAAGGAAAATGGTTAATTTAGGCTATAATGCGGTAAAAATGGTTATATCAAGTAAACTATTGTTATTGGATAAGGCACAAAATATTGAAACACTATATAGCTTTTAACGTGTGTCCATAATTTACCTATTTTTCGTATAAAGATAAGGCAAAATCTTCCATTTTCATGATAATATTTACCCAAATGATATTGATATTTACAAAATAATGAAAACGATATTAACAGCTCTATGCACATACCTTAACATAAATATCCCAGTAAGGTAGGTATTTTATATCTAATTCATAACACTATGTAAACATTTTATTTTAAGTTATTATAAAAATATATTATAACACATTCGCTTTTCATTCTCAAACCACTTTCTGCTATCATTAATCTCTTTGATCATTGTTTCCTGCTTCTGCAATTTACCATTTTATTGTAGTCTTTGATTATTACTCATTACTACAGCAGAGCACAGGCAGCAACATAGATAATATACTATACACTGACTGGCAGCAGCAGTGTTGCCAGTACCTGCGTCAACTTTCGGACGATTCACTACCTGAAAAGGGACGATTTTTGGACAAAAAGGACGATTGTAGAAATATTAATTTGTTACGATTGAATGAGAAGCACACGAACTTCAGTTTTAGACATACATCAAAATAATCAAACATCAGAACAAAAACTAAACAAACTTTAGATCAAGAAGAAAAACGGATCGATACGTACTTATAGTAAGCAAGTTAGTCGCTTCGTGTCTTCCTCAGTGTCTGTGCACTAAAACCACTGCTAAAACAGTATTATTTAAAAATGTTTTTAATTAAAGAAACTCGCAAAACGAAAACTCAATTTCAAATTAAACGCCGCCGAGCATCACTCGTAATCGTAACTCGTACGAAATGAATTCAGCCGAATAACCGAAAGATTGTGTTTCTTTGTGCGCGTGGAACATAGAACGTACAGGCAAGCGATATGGGATCACGGCGCGTGGAAAAAGGATGGCTGGCGACAGGCCCGGACTGGCCATACGGGCACATCGGGCAAATGCCCGATGGGCTGATCACACAGTTGGAAAAATCGAAAGAGCGAGGGGAACGTCAAAAAAAAAAGTCGTCCGTGTAATCGCTTGGGAATGATTTTTTTTGGCAGTACTGGCCGACCGTCTCTCAAATGCCCGGGCCGATTTCAGGTCCCAGTCCGGCCCTGGCTGGCGATATTCGCCAGGAGTGGTCTGAAGTTGCACTCACACGCCGCACGTTTCGTTTTTACTTAAAGTTTTACGCATTTTTGTAAGTTTTATAACTGCGTTTTGTTATTTGCATTTTAAACGCATTTTTGTGATAAATAAAAGTAAATTTTTACAGTTGGCTATTTTAAAAGGGACGTAATATATGTACGGACATCGAAAGGACGTAAAGATGTCTAAACGGACAAAAATCGTCCCTTTTGGGACGTTCAGCCGGCGGGGATTCCCCGCGATAATAACGCAACTTCAACAAATGTTGCTAGACTAAATAAAAACGTCAATATATTTATTGTTTTATGACGAGTAAATTTTTTTCGTCTCGTTCACGGTTTTAAAGTAATACATAAACCTTCAAGGCGCGGGGCCCTTCAGATCGCGAGGCCGTATGCGGTGGCCCACGTCGCCCACGCCTTACGCCGCCTCTGAACGAAACACTGAATAACTGCCGATAATATTATCAACTAGCTGCCCGGACAGACTTCGTTCTATCAAAAGTTATTGGCGTGTAGTGGGAAAAGGAAAGTGTTGTTTTTACTATTTTTCACGCAATTTTTATGTTTTTTCTCTCCGTAAGAACCTTCCCTGTGCTTTAAAAACATATTTAAAAAAAAACCGAATTGGACGAGCCGTTCTCAAGTTTTGCGCTTAGCAACACATTTGGCGATTCATTTTTATTTATATAGATTTGCCGACCGCAGAGATCACACATCAACGTCATCAACACTCCGCGAGCGAAGCGCGCAAGACGCACTGTCACAGACTAAAGGATACTTCGCACTGTGGGCTGGATCTCGAGTTTCATAGAAGTTCATCTTTTTTTTCCGAAATCGAGATTTTTGTCTAAAAATGGATTAATTTACCATGATTATGCTTTATTATATCATATGAGATGATTGTATTCATTGTATCTATTTTTAAAAAGCATAAATAAAAAAAAAATTGGAGCTAGCGTGAAAAACCAACGGTGTCCCTCCTTCTGACCTAAGGCCGGGATCACGGGATTCGCTATTGCATGCACCGCAACCCCGGCAGGTCTCGGTCCACCAGGTTCTTCTGGTGGATCTCTCCAGTGATGGGGCAATTTCTCCCCTACCCTCCATGTTTACTAGTCTTTATAAGTTTTTGGTCTTTTTAAATATTAAAATTAACAAAAAATTTAAATATTTAAATTATATAAATATAGTACATATCGCACCCACAAAGTTCACATTTAAAGCTTCCATAAAGAACAAAAATGTTTGAAATATTCCTCTTAGTTTCGGAGGGACAACAAAAATAAGAAAAAAAACTTTAGGCGAGATTATCTCGAAAGTTACCGCCAAGGAAGTACGTTGTTTTTACTAAGGACGGCAGCCTTGGCATTTTTCTTTGTGTCATAGAGTACCTACTTTATTAATAAGCGTTCTGTAGAGTGAACCACAGAGTATGTACTCTTTTTTTTGCCACAGAGTACTTTTACATGGAAAGAGTGAACTGTCATGAACTGTGAATGTCAGATTTAGGAAAACGTTTGTTGTTTTGGTTATTAATTAGACTAAAGTATTTATTAACTGATGTCTTTAATGAAAAAGACGAGAAATGATGCAATTAAAGCTGCGGTCACTTCCTACTTAGAACGGCGGAACTATCCTGTGAGTGTAACATTAACGTGAATTGAAAATTGTGTTTCAATTATGAAAGTGGCTCACTGTTATGATTTTATTTATATTTTAGGACATAGACGTGTTTAGCAACAATAACAATATGAGCAGAAGTGCTGAACAAATGGCTGTGGCAACGATAGTTCAATGTGAAGCAAGTCGCGCTAATTCAATCTTATTTTCTTGCATCAACAATGATTCTGGTCAATACGACGTACAGTACATAAGGTAATATCAAAAGGGCGCCTTTCGAAAAATTAGGACATATTCTATGTCATGCCGCTTAAATTAATTAATTTCCTCTTGAAACTGAAAAATTATTTTAATATTTATCACGATTATTGTACTCCAATAAAACAGGATTAATGATTAAGCAAACATGGGTTTCAGGTTGGTCAACTTCATAAAAGAAATTAAACATGAAAAAGTGAAAAACGAACTTCTTGGTTTGCTATGTCCTCTCCTCTGTCATTTATACCTAGAAATGTTACGAGGTGGTCATGGAGGACCTGCACAGATGTTCTTGAAACGACATTCAGCAACATTACCTCAAAAGGATTTGTCTTATCATCAGCCCATTGATGGTAATCTACCATCAGCATTGTACAGGCCAAATAGCTTGGAGCAGCTATTCAATTCCTTACAAAATGGTACAATTGACAATGAAACACCAGAGAAAGATTATATGAATCAAATAATGGATGATATTGGCTCTATTTACACTTTACAGGAAGTTGAAACTAGACCATCTATTGCTGCATTCAGGTGCCTAAACCTACTTTTATTCTAGTTTTGTGATTGTATTAATATGTATCTCTTTATAAATAATCTTTTTACCCAATTTAATATCTGTAAAATGTGTGTCGCATTTGCTTTTTATGTTATGCTTGAGCCTAAGTAAAGATTTGATTTCTATTTTAGGTCATGTAAATATGATATAACTTTATCACAAGATGCCCTGAATATGTTAAAGGCATATTTAGCTAAACATGGTCATGTTCTTCTTATACAAGTTCTACAAACATGGTTCCATATTGACATTAATAATGATCCTATAAAGAAAAATGCTGTAAGTATGAAACACTTAGGTATGATTTTTAATGAGATTGTTTGCCAGAATCTCATTAAAAATCATACCGAAATCCTACCTACTTCCTACTGTAATTATAATTGTGAAGTTTGGATGTTTGTTAATCATTCATGTCTTAACAGCTGAAACGATTTGGATGAAATTTTGCACACAGGTAGACCATGATCTGGATTAGGACATAGGATACTTTTTATCCCGGTTTCTGACTGCCAAACAGGCGAGGCCGCAGGCAACACTTATTTCATAATATTGTTGAAATATTGATAATAGAGCTGGGCAAAGAATTAAAGATTGATTACTTTACAATTCAAACTTCAAAGTTAAATATGTATGTGATAAATTGCTTAACAGTATTAGCAATATTTACATAATTTAATTTTATAGTTTAAGTAGAAATTAATAAGACAGTTTGTACACTGGAGGCTCAGGCTTTTCTTTCAAACTCTATCACTCAAAAGTTTGCTGGTAGATAACTCAATTTAGAGTAAGTTTGCCTTTGAACATGTGTTGTAATTTTCCTGTGTAGAATAAAGATTAAGAACTTTTTGTTATCTAATTACCCTAGCTTAATTATCTAAAAAAGTGCATAAATAATTACCAATGACACTCACAAAATAATCCTTTATTTACAGGAAGATGATGAGGAAGAATTGGAAGAAGAAATAAGTGTTACTAAAACTAGTTCAGAAGAAAAAATAACCAATACAAATGGTAAAACCTAAAATGATTATTTTAATAATTATAATTGCTATTAAATTTTCATTAGTTTGTTATTAAAATAATAAAGTGTGTAAACAATGTGTCTGGGTATGTAGTAATAAAACTTTAAGGCTCAGTTGCACCAACTAACTATAATTGTTAACCTGCCATATTTATGTCAAATTTGTACTGATTTAACAGAAACTTTGGTATGGTTACAGTTAGTTGGTGCAACTCAGCCTAAGGGTGGTATGTACATCCAATTTTATCAACAAAAGCACTTGACATGTGGAGCCGATTAACCACATATAATACCAAAGATAAAAAATTGATAGTATTAGGTCCTTACCTATGAAATTGGAGTTTTTTTCTCACAAATAGAGAACCTCGTCACTTCTATGATTTAAAATATATACCAATTGCTTGATATTATATCGAATAATGACCATCATAGACAACTACCAATAGTAAAAAAACCTTTAACTTATAGTTTTCTAAACATAAAAAATACCTTAAAAATGACTCCTCTTTTTGTTAGCAGAAATGACCACTATTTTTGTTTTAACTTTGCCTAAACTTACTTTTGTCGCATAATCTAAGTGGCATACGTTATCTTAGTTTTTAAACATTAGTGCATAAAAGTTTTAAAACATTCGTGTAGTTGTTAAATAAATTAAGAAAATGTTAGTATGAAAAATGCAACTTCTTTAAAATTCTCCATACAAAACACTGATTTCATAGGTAATGACCTAATATTTGGCTAAGATATTTCGACCTCTAGGTACATATTCAAACACAACTAAAGACCTTGGCGTGATTTTTGTTTTATTTTGTAGAACAACTCGAAGACTAACATAAAAGAAGAAAGAAAGAAAGAGAAAGAAAATTATTTATTTTGGACTCACTCATAAAGACACTTGTTACCCCCTGTAGTGTTTATAGTATTTTAGAAAAAGTAAAAAATATATAATGTGTTTCTTGTCTCAATACGAAAATAGCATTAACTTATGTACTTATGGCACTTTGATATTTCTTTGAGTTTCTATGCTGTAGTCTTTCAAACTACATTAAATTTACACTTCTGTTGCCCAAATACTCAAAACGCTACTCAATTTTAAGTTGCCGATAAGTTTGGTTCCGTCACTGTAACTTTAAGGCGGTGTGACAGCAACAACACGGAAGTGACGGCTAGATCTTAAGTGTTTATATAGAGGTCGAAATAAGTAGCTCAAATACTAAAATTGCTGTGTCTTTGGGGGGCTGGGGTATCTACCCCACAAGTGGGGTGTTTTTGTCGATCGAATTGAATGTATATACCGCCCATAAAGTTTTGTTACTACATAACCGGACACATGCTATAAACTAGAGAATACTCAGATATTTAGAACATTTTCAGATATGTTTGCCGAATGTAATGGTCATGCAGAATATATAAGTATTGATAAGGAACTAATGGAACTCCAAGAAGCAATAAAAGGAGTCAGAGAATCTACAGCACCCCTCAAGTTGTACAAAATAGCTGCTCCAGATACTCAGTAAGAGAAATAGACAATCCTTTTTTTTATAGAGATAGTTACATAATTACTCTAGTACTGTTAAGATAACAGATCAAATTATATGTTTATTTTACAGATTGATATGTGCAAAAACCGATCAGTATTGTAATATGTTATGTGGTGGGTTCAGCAACTCTGAGATCAGGTTGTGGGATCTTGGACAAAACAATATCAACAGAAGGGTCAATCGAAATATTTCTGAAGTTGAATTAGCATGTTATGTGCCACATGATTTGGTGCCTGATGATAATACTTTGTAAGTACTCCTCTAAAAAATCCTCAATACATTGTCTTACAGGTATAATAATCTGCCAGAAATCTATCTTTAGTTTCAGTATCCACCTTAACCTACTTTCGCCTTCACTTTGTCACCCATTTAGGTACTCAAGATTGCATTGATGCATTCAAATGACAAATAATAATCTCCACTGCTCACTTATAAAATTAATATGTAATGATAATGATAGAATAATATTTTTCCAGGCAAATAGGTGCTGGTATGCCGTTGAAAGGGCATTCTGGTCCAATACAAGCTGTCTGTGTACTCCCAAGAGAAGAATTAGTCCTGTCAGCCTCACATGACAACACTATAAGAGCTTGGAGCCTGACCGATTATTCCTGTGCTGCAATTTACAGGTTTGATGAACTATAAAGTTTAACAATAATACCCATACAGGTAAAGGGTATAGGCCCCTTTTTATTTTGGGAATGTCTTTAATGCCAGCAATATTATTAGTAATATATTTGGTTGTTTCCTTGCAGAGGTCATAATTATCCAATATGGTGCATGGATGTGTCGAAGAACGGCCTCTTCATTGTCACCGGCTCTCACGACAGAACCGCAAAACTATGGTCTCTTAATAGAACTTTTCCAATAAGAATATTTGTCGGCCACATGTCCGATGTCACAGTAAGTCGTCGCATCCAATTTCATACTGTTACATCATAGTGAGATAATGATATTATTAGAATGCTGTACCACGCTGAACATGCTGTTGTCAATCAGAAGTAAGAATTAGTAGGTACAGGCACCACATTGAATTAGATCATAAACTCCATGTCACAAACGTATTTAGTCTTGTACAAGATTCTTCACCCAGTGAGATATTTACTCAGTTGGTCACATTTGCAATTAGTCATATTCTCAGTTTTTCACGACCGCAGCTCGTCATTTACGCGGTATGTCACTATCATAGTTTGTCATATATACGCTATTCGTCACAAATGTCTCTTAAATTAAAACTTCCTTCGTTCACATTTATACTGTTATGTTTGTGTAGGAAATTAATTTTACTATAAACTAGTAACGACTCGGAAGTTTCGTCCGCATTTGAAATGTAAATCTATAAGTACTCGTTCCTGGTAATTCGATGAATCTATTCTGCATAATTTCATTGCACTCGGTTTAGCCGTGAAGTAGGCACAAACAGACTTTTACTCGTAGATTATCTGCGTTCCGTGGTTTCATCCGAGTGGACAGTGATTATAAGTTGTAGATGATAATGAAGATGATGATAGAGAGTATCCTATGTCCTATTCCAGGATCTAGACTATCCACCTACCAAAGGACGCCGGCAACTTTTGCGCCTACTCTGTAGGTACAGGTATACTTTATAGTGGAAAAAATCAATGAACAATGATAAACCAAAAATACGTCGAGATAATGCGACGTCTGAGATAATATTAAAGGGCGACGAACTGCGTGTGTGATGAATGCTATTTGTGACGAACTGCGTGTGTGACGAATGCCGGTTGTGACGATCGCCGTTTGTGACAGACTGCGTTTTGTGATCTACTACGAAAGTGACGGATTACATTTATGATATGGAGCGTTTGATACATTTAATTGTTGAACCACTTGCCGCCCTCGATTTAACCGTTATACTTCTTCCACACGAATATAACCCGATTTGGTATACTACGGCCAAATTGAGGGTAATGTGGCAAGTGGCTCATAAACGTGGTGACCGTACGAACATACGGGCGCAGGCGATATCCGTGAAATCATAAGTTGAATATTACCTTAGCCGTATGGCCTTCGTTTATGGAGACGCGGAACTGAGTACGACACGCGATGTGGGGCGTAAAGCGCAGGCCACACCGCGAGCTGGCGGGCGGGCGACCTGGCTTTGTCATACTTCGGTTCACATCGTTTGAGTCGCCAAAGTAGCTAGGCTCGGTGAAACGTTGCTCGCCCGCCTGCCCAAAAGTACAAAAAAGTAGTAGGTACCTACCTAAATATTGATGGCAAAATAAGCATACTGTGATCTTAATAATTTACAATAATATCATGTCTTTCATGTTAAATGTCGATATCAAACCACTATCTATATAATTATCGTAATTTAAATGAAAAATTAAACATTTAATTTTAGTAGGGGACGAAGAGAAATTATAGTTACGTTCACCCCCAATAAATTGTAGTGAGGGACAACAGGAAAACAAAATCCTGTTCACCCCCAATAAATTGAAGTGGGAGACAACAGGAAAGAAATTCCTGTTTACCCCCAGTGGGGACGAAGGACTGGGGGTCAAAAGGAATAACCCGGAATTCCTTGCGTGAATTATCCGCTAGATTTGTCCCTAGCCTAAACGAGGGCTTCGATCGAAACTACGCCGTTAGATGCGACTGCAACTTCAGCGAAAGTTCAAGGTGTCCTGCATTCACAAATCATTTAGAAATACTATGATTATGAATTCTGTTTTTTTCTTTCAGTGTGTGAAATTCCACCCAAATGAAGTGTACATAGCAACTGGCGGGGCTGACCGTACTGTTCGTTTGTGGATAGTATCCGACGCTCGATTGGTGCGGATTTTATGTGGACATCGCGGCGTTGTGAGGACACTCGCCTTCTCTCCATCAGGGGCTCATTTAGCTAGTGCTGGTAATCTTTGTTTTATAATTGCGCTTTTATCTGTAATATTGTATTTTTTTCTTTGCATAAACGACAATGTCCCAATTAGACACGTGGCATAACATCCGCTTTTCGTATTCAGGGTTGGCCATGAAAGTAATCAATAACTTTTGTAATCTTACTGATTTGACGTACTTATTGTAATAGTAGTTAGTTTGATGTGGGAAAAAGAAATAATTGGTTGCATATTTCTTTCAGGAGACGACAAGAAAATTAAAGTATGGGATTTAGCAGCATGCACCTGCATTCATGAGTATAGAGGCCACCATGGGAAAGTTACTGCTTTGGACTGGTCATCCATAGGGAAGGCCAGCTTGACCAACAGAGTTCTGTCAGATCCCAATGATCCTTCAGTTGACAATTCTGTGCTATGTTCTGCTGGCATGGATGGCATTGTTAAAATTATGTCAGACTGTAACTCTAAGAATAAGTAAGTTTCATTTTCAGAGACATGAGAACATACATAGATTCTTAGAATATTTACAGACTAGTATTAAGCAAAGATGTCCAGTCGTTGACCTATAAAACAAAATGTTCTTATCTTATTTAGTGGATGTGCAAGTTCATCCAGACTGGCCTATGGCCATTGGAACCAAAAGGTTCACATACTTTTGTGGTCTTTAACATATTTAACTTATGTTATTTAATTCTCAGTAACTACATAGCGTAAACTAGTCCACTGATGGATCTAGACACCCTAGCTGTTCCAAGAAGGAAGGCAATGCCAGACTCTCAAACAATGATCAACTCTTTTTTTACAGACAAGTATCAAGCCAAGATGTTCAGTCATCAACCTATAATACAAAATGTTCCTATTTAGTGGATGTGCAAGTTCATCCAGACTGGGTTGTGGCCATCGGAACCAAAAGATAAACACAAATACACTGCCAAGTTATATTTTACCAATTAATGTTGTAACAATAAAAAAATACATAAAAGTTGTTTGTTTGACTACACTGAAACATAATTAAACCTTTCTGAGATTATATTGATGAAACAAAATAGTACATTTTAGCCATAGTTTAAAAGAACTCCATGATTGTTGACATTAAGATATAATCAAACCTTCTTGAAAAAATTGTTTATGGTAGATTGTTTTCCTTTTTGTGGTGGTGACACCTTTCTTTTCTTGCTCTTGTTTTCTTTTGGTGATGTCTCAGTTTTACACTGTTTCACTTGTTCGGGATTCTCTTTCCTTTGTTTAACATTTTCTTTCTCTGATTTAACATTTTCTTTCTCAGATTTAACATTTTCTTTCTCCAATTTAACATTTTCTTTTGCTTCTTCCTCATTTTCTGAGCAACTCTCATATACTTCTTCCTTCTTGGTTAGAATATAGCCATCCTCATCAGTATAAGTTTTATCCACTATCTTTCTTCTTTTCTTGGGGTTTATTATACCTGATGTTATTTTGACCGTATTTACAGTTGGTGTGGGAGGTATTTCATCTTCAGACTCATGATTAACATCCATTTCATTGGTGAAAGGATCATTTTCCTCAGTTTCACTCTCACTATCTGACACACACAAAAGTCTTTTGCGTTTTTTATCTACTTTAGCATTTTTCTTTATTTGTGTGAGAGACTTATTATTGCTTGTTTTTTCTTTCAACTTTTTTCCAGCACTAGGAGATATGTTAGTGTCAGTACTTGTTGACTCAACAAGTAACTCAACTTTAATATCTTCCTCTACTTTTACCTCTGGTTCCTGAATTTTAGCTTTTATTGCTTTTGAGGAATCACCGTTAACTTTGCTGAAAAATCCTGCAATACCTTTTGCAGCAGTTTTGTTACTATTTTTTCTGTTATGTGTTTTGTTATTGATTGATACCTTTTTCTTTGGTGATGAGGTTTCAGCTTTTGTATTTAATTTCTCTTCATTCGATTTTTTTGTATCTTCATGTTCGTTTTTAATAACCTCTTTCACTTTATCTTTTGTATTCTTCTGTTGAACAATTGTAGTCTTTGTAACAATCGAAATGGCATGATTCTTGGATTTCAAGTTTCTTATTTCATCATCCGTTCTCTTAGTGCGAGAATTAGCTTTTATTAATCCAGTACATAAAGGTAGATCTTCGAATTTGTTTATTGCAGTTAAAGCAACACTATCCACAGACTCGAGACCTCGACTCACGCAGTAGACATGCTCATAAAATACGATTTTCAATGTTTTCTTGAGAGTGTCTATATCAGACTCGGGACACACAGTAGTACATCCACTATTTTTATCTAATAAACCAGATATCACATAAGAAATATTAAGGTCGACTCCAGGCTGAGCTTTTCTTATGTCTTTTATTACTAGACACAACAAAGATTTAGCTTCATTAACATGAATACACAGCTCCTTGCTAAGAGATATATATGTTACTAACTTGTGTTCATCTAATATTAGTTCTTTTACGGTTTTTAAGTTTGTTTTAAAAGCATTTGCGTCCATTTTTAACAATCGCCCTTTTGCTGCCGTTTATCATAACACACTTTATGGAGGGAGTCATTGAATTTGACAGTAGTGAGGTGAGTGACAGAACAGAACCAGTGTTGCCAACTCCTATAAATTGGGAGTCGCCAGGAAGTCGCTAAAACTAAAAAATAAATAATTCGGTTACAGTGACCTTTTTTATGAAAATCACGTTAAGTTTTATACATTTATTAATGAAATTCAAATTAAAATGAACCAAAATAATATTTAGTATGTACCTATTACATAAAGGTAAAAACTAAGCACCAAATCTGTGTATGTGGGTTATTCCATTAATGGAAAGTCAAAATTAAAGTCATGACCTGCTTAAAAGAGATCCACTATCGTGGATCTCCGTTTACATCTCATGGACCCCAATTATTTTTTCACTCACATGGACCTCTTGTAGGTCGTCGACCCCTGGGGGTCGATATAAACCACTTTGGGTATCAGAACCGGTCTAGCGCATCGGAACCGGTCTCAACGAATCGAGTGAATCAATTGGCGATGCAAAGATTCTAACTAGCGCCTCAAGTGTCAAAATTGTAAAGCTGACTAAGAACGACACTGACAGTTTTCGATACAATTTACGTCACGGAAAAATGTATTTATTAAATATTAATCAGATTTATGTGGTTTCTTGCTGGATGAGACAATAATTATGCTGTCAATAGTCGATGTAATTAAACCGTCTGCATAAGTACAATAAAATAATTAAAACATAATTATACTTACTGTTTGAAAAATAGTTTGAATCTTGAAAATGATGAGAACGAACTCTCATTGCTGGTGAAATCGGCTTGCCTATTCTTAAAGCAGTCTCCCATTTTTTACACGCTTTATATTAGCTTCACTTATAAGTTATAACTAACTAACTAACAATGTAAAAAAATCTTGGTAGTTAATTTTAACCTACTTCTAATTGTCGTATCGAAATTAAACTTTGTATGTATATGTAGTTCGACAATACTATAATTTGGAGCTGATCTGATGATGGAGCCAGGATGTGGATAGTGGAACTCTTCAGTGGCTACTAGTAAACCCCTCGAGCTTCGAGTCATAATTATGATTATTTTTGACCAGTCCAATAGATCAAGCTTGGTAACGAGGGTCTGGAGGTGGATAGTGGAAATCTTCAGTGGCTACTAGTAAACCCCTCAAGTTTGGGCTCATATGATTCGTCTTCACGAGTCCAATAGATTGGGCTTGGTAACGAGGGTCTGATGATGGATCCAAGAAATGAATAGTGGAACTCTTCAGTGGCTACTAGTAAACCCCTCGAAAATATTATAACTTAATTAATATACTTAAAACTTTAAAAAATGCTAACTAAGCCAACTTTAAATGCATTCTGTACCAGTAATAAATATGTTAAAAGTAATTTTACGACTAAAAAGTAAAAAATAAAAATATTTAGTTTAACAAACTAAAAACACGCTTTTATCACGCACTAAAAATTATATGGATATAAAATAATTATTTTATCATTTTTAGTGCGTGATAAAAGCGTGTTTTTAGTTTTTTAAACTACATATTTCTTCATAATTTTGTCTTTTGGAAACAAATGAAAACTTATTCCCGAATCTTCGTATGTAATACATTGAGGAACGCAACAATATTTAGTATTTCTGCTTTTATTAGCAACATGTTTCTGTATATAATCGTGATCCATTATGTCTAAACTTAACCTCAACTTTAGAGCAGTGTCGTTCTTAGACAACTTCTAAATTTCGCCGCTAGAGGCGCGCGGGTAATCTTTGCATCGCCAATCGAGATACAATCAGAGAGTACAGTAGAGTATCACAGTCTACTATTCGTAGACATATATCATTAATCTGTGACCAGTGACATATATCATCTGTGGTTCAGACTTTATTTTATTACAGTACCTACATTTTCTTTTTTGTGTTTTGTTTTAGTACTGACTGCTCTACGTAAAGTAGTTTCGTGAATAATTCTAAATGTTATTAATACAAACATTTTAATTTCATATAAATTACCTTGAGCAATTATGTAAGTGAATCTTTGTGAGTTTGAAGTTATTGAGTGAGAACGCTATTTTGACACCGTTACATCATTTCTATTTGTAATTTTGTATGTACCAACACGGATACCTCAAAATAGGAAATTATGTTCAGAAGTTGTAGATCCTCAGGTTATGGGGATTATTTATCAATATAATTTTTCTTTTTGACAGAACGGTTATTGAAGATCACGTAATATTTGTGTTAATAAACAATTGAAGTGAAAAATGCCAGGGTAAGCTACATCTGCAATCGTAATCGTGGGAGTGGCCTACTTCACCTACTTGTATAGATTGCTCATAACTGGCACCTCCATATGCATATTAAAAACAGTTAAATAGCCTTATAGGAATAGTAAAGTTCATTTATTTCATATATAAATATGTAATTGGTGTTAATACTTACAAGCAAATAATGGTCAGTGTAGCCTTAGGGGCACTATAGACAAAAGACAGACCTAATAATACATTCGGGTCCCTAGGGGAAATGGGAGTTTTAAGCTGGGAGAAACCTAGGGGTCATTAGGTGGGTTCACTGGGGTCATGGGGGTCATGTCACTGGTGTCACGGGAGTCATATTATGGTGGTTTTACGGGAATTATAAACCAGAGCCACGGGGGTCTTATAGTGGGGACACGTGAAGTGATATAGTGGGGTCACGGGGGTCATATGGTAGGCTCATGGTAGTTATATAATGGAGTCACAGGGGTCACAATCTTGCAAGTATTTCTAAATGTGTTTTACCAGAAGACTTACTTCGTCTGATTCAAAAGCTTCTGGCTTCATGATAAAAAAAAACACTAGTTAAGTCTGATTTGTCTGAGTTGGGGTGCTCTGTTTCGAGTAACAGCTATTTCAACTTTTTTCTATTAAGTTCTATTTTTATATAGAAGTTACTTGTCTTTCGAAACATCCTACCTAGAGGAACAATTGCTTTCCCGAAGAGGTTTTTGTGTGAGTTACCATAATTAAGATATACAGGATTTCGTAACAAAAAATCCCTGAATTCCCATATCTCGCCAGTGGCGCCTCAGAGGACAAAACGTTGAAATCCAAAATTGTTTGTATAGCTGTGTCCTATGCAATTCATTTTTTTTTTTTTATCAAGTCATAAACTGCCCCATTATTTGTTCCCGGCTTGGTGTTGAGTTTTGGGACACTCTAATATAGCAACACCTCTAAATTAATAAATTACAATAAAACATTACACAACATCAAAATAATTGTTATTTAATTAAAACCTAACTAAAACTTACATCTAAACCACTACACAACCATCTAAACAAATCACTTATTTAATATTAATTTACCTGTTACATTACAAAATTATCAGGAAAATAATGCCTTTTATACAATTAACAATATATGTATTAACTTTGATACAATCTCTGCTTTTGTGAAAGAACCTGTTTCACTTTATGATATTTTACCACTATATAGTATTTTATTTTGTGAAATTGAATGAGATGTTATTAAATTCATATGCAATGTGTCTGGCTATGTAGTAAAACTTTAAGGGCTGTATATACACTCAATTTGATCGACAAAAACACCCCACTTGTAAGGCTGAACCCCTCTAAAGATGGGGCAATTTTAGTAATTTGACTTGCTTATTTCGACCTCTACATAATAAATCATCCATGACTTAAGATCTAGGCTTCACAGAGGCGTAAATTTAATGTCGTTTGAAAGGGTACAGCATCAACAACGTAAAGAATTGTCAAAGTGCACATACATGTTAAGCAATTTTTGTAACAAGACACAAAATTAAAATTTAATACATAATTTTCACATTTTCTAAAATACTACAAAAACTACAGAGGGTAAGATGCATCTTATGTGTTCATTTTTTAGTGTTTAAGTTGCTCTACACACCTGTAAAAGAGTAACGCCTCTATGAGACCTAGATCTTAATATATGAGTGTTTGGGTATGTAGAGGTTTAAATATCTGAGCCAAATAATATCATTTTTATATCTTGGGTATAAGGTATAACGGGCTGGTGTCTGCAACTCCACGTCTGAGCGCGTATTTTGCGTCACGTATATCTTGGGTAATACAGTTATTCTTAAATCTGAAATAATGAGTCATTCCTTCATTCAAGAATGATACGAATTGAAATTGTGATACATACAGTGGTGGTCATATAATTAGAAACGATTAGTATTGCACGCCATACTAGGAAAAATAAGCAAGTCTCTAAAAAAATGTGAGTCATGCTAGATGGATTTTAATAAACGAATACATTGAATGAAGTAAAGCTTCTTATACTCAAGACACAAGTTTCATTAGTTTGAATATAAGAACGACCCGGAAAAGGGTTTGCTTTTGTTAATTGAACAATCTTGCAATCCTTACATGGTATCGTTTTGTGAAATAAGGGATTCCTTGCAACATTGTTGGGGTTACAGAGTAATTTCCAGTGATAGACCGCGTTACAAACTTTAGTATTGGAGCATTTTAAATGATCAGCGGCCTTTTTTTAAAAAATAGTTACGTCCTACAGATCCATAATTTTTTACGATTGCGAATGAATCAGTCGCTTCCTTTATTTAATTTTTTTGAATAAATTATTTCATTAAAAATTTAATATAACTTTTCAAAACGCGGAGATGATAAATAATGACGCAGAAATAAGCGATCACCAAATATTCAAGAACAAAATTATTTTCAACTTTGTTTTTATAACAATACAGGATGTAAACGAAATCATGTAATTCCTTCAAACCTCGTGATGTACTGCTGACATAGATTAACACAGCACGGGATACTTTTGTTAACAATAAAAAAAATACAAAACGTAAACATGTGTTCTTAACGTGAGGCATTTTAGCACCCCGAGTTAAATGACCGCGTGGCGAGCGATACCGCTTAATTCGCTCGGGGCGCTAAAATGTCTCACGTTAAGAACACCATGTTTACTTGTAAGTAATATTTTTTTATTGATTCCAAAAGTATCCCGTGTAGGTTTAATCTACGTCAGCAGTACATCACGAGGTTTGAGCTATAAAGTTGTTCTTAATTATTTGTCCAGATCTCAGTTTGTTTCAAATGCTTTCCTGTTTACAAGGTGATCGTAAGTTTTATTAGATGTTTGTTGTTTTCCTTAATTTGTTCTCGTGTATTAAACACTATTGATCGGCCTACGCAATGACATACTTAGTTAAAAATGTATAGCAAGTTTTTATCACAACAATGCAGTAGTGATAATTCCTTATTATATGGCCACCACTGTATTACATGATTATTATAATGATCTATCATCCTGTTTCTTATGTCACATGAAAATCGGACAGATTGCGATTTGGAGGTTCTGCGTTATGGACATTTCGCGAATTGAACATTCCGCGATTTGGACTATGTGGGAATTTGACTTTCGAAATTTGTACATTCCGCGAATTTAATGTTTTACGCACGCTGGACATTTTGCGAATTGGACATTCTGCGACTGGACGAAAATAACTTGTTTGGCCAATGTTGTGTTAGCCCGTAATTGACATAATATGAATAAGAACAATACCCCGTTGTTTATGTGAATTCTGTGGGAGAACCTTCAATAAACTAATAAAAATAAGAAATATAATTTATTAGTCAATAGTCATTATAATGCATACCAGTATCAAAACATTTTTTTTAAATTTTAAATTAAAGTTCAAACCAAATGCAAACTGGCATAATATATTTTATTTATTTACATAAAGTGCAACAGGTCTGCCATTTTCCCAGTATTTTGGTGGAATAATAATGTATTTATTTACAGATTAGCGACTATGTCTCTTGACAACATGTTCTGCACCCGTTGTGGGGATGGCTTTGAAGCCAACGAAAAGATTGTCAACTCCAATGGAGAACTTTGGCATACTAACTGCTTTGTGTGAGTTTCTACAGTTTTTCATTTAGTTGGAAGTTTAAAATTGTTAAGCACAAAAGATATTGAATAAAGATTACAATGTCTGAAAAAAAAAATGTAAATACCTAAGTATTACATTGTCAAATGATACCCAGCATACAACCTACAACAAATGAGATCCAAAACCATCTTCCGTGTACATATGGCATGATCACCCATTCCTTTGACGATATCAGACTTTATTTTAGTTGTATTTTCTTTACAGATGTGCACAATGTTTCCGCGTGTTCCCTGAAGGTATATTCTACGAGTTCGAAGGTCGCAAATACTGCGAACGTGACTTCCAGGTGTTGTTTGCGCCATGTTGCGGAAAATGCGGTATTTTATTACTAACACTTATTTTTAAACTATTGTTCAAATGAGAACTGTGGAGACAAACATGAAAAAAAAATTGTTCTAGATTTGTCCCGTTTTTAGCAGTATTTAGATTAAATTAAATTGAATGTAATTTAAGTCAAACTGAATAAGATGTGTCTCATAGTTTGATTTAACAGCTACAGTGATAGGAAACATCTATTGAAACTTAGTTTATAGTTTTAGAAATCAGGTTTCGCTTCGGCTCTAGCACAATCGGTAAAAATTGCCATCCCCATTAATCATCATAATATGGATACTTACTTCAGATTTTAATTAATTTTCAGGCGAATTTGTAATCGGTCGCGTGATAAAAGCGATGAATGCGAACTGGCACCCTGCGTGTTTCCGTTGTGAAGAGTGTAATGTCGAGCTGGCAGATGCAGGTTTTATTAAAAATGGTGGGCGCGCTCTCTGCCATACCTGCAATGCACGTATCAAGGCCGATGGACTGCTTAATTACATGTGCCATAAGTGCCAGTAAGTGAATTAAATTTTCTATTATACACTGTGGCCGGATATGTAGGAATAAAACTTTAAGGGCGTCACTTATCTTCATTGACAAAAACACCAAGTAGTGGGGTCGTTCCCTCCCCCCTCAAAGATACAGCAGTTTTTGTATTTGACTTACCTATTTCGACCTTTACATAATCAAACACCTACAACTTAAGACCTAGGCCTCACAGAGGCGTAAATTTGATGTTGTTTGAAAGGCTATAGCATAGACAACGTAAAGAAATATCAAAGTGCCATACATAAGTTATGCCATATGAAATATCTGAGTCAAATACTATCATTTTTGTATCTTTGGATCGATAATTAAACGCTAGCAAAGTCCATAATGGTTTGGCAGCGAAAAATGTTCTTCGCTGCGCCTCACCAGATGTGCCCTTAAACTCAATTTTTTAAGAACCTTGGACCTGCTTAAATTTTTCTATAACTTCTAAAACCAAGTCCACCTTTGAATCAATTTGCTTTGATACACTGATTTAGTACTATTATATAGCATATTTATTTATAAAATAAATTGTACAGTGGTGTTATCGACGGCGAGCCATTGCGTTACCGTGGGGAGGTGTACCACGGCTACCACTTCACGTGTGCTACATGCGGCGTAGAGCTCGATCATACCGCTAGGGAGGTCAAGCATCGCCCTGGATACGCTGCCAATGATGTGGTATGTATTTTTAGGGTTCCATAGCTAAAAGGTACCGAAGGAACCCCAACTCTGATTACTCTGTTAACTGCCCATCCTTCTATATGTTCCCATCGGTTATCTTAGCTATTTTTCAAAGCTAACGCCACGAAATAAGCACTGGCGCCGATTCTCTTCAATATTCTCTTAACTAGACCAAAGATCACGAAAATCAAGTTTAGTCCTGTCAAGCGACGTTTCCTATTCTGAAACTGACTAAAGTGATAGGACTTAACCAATTTCGAATTTTACAGGATCAAAATTGGTTTAGTTACTCAACTTAGTGGAAATGGTAATTTTGTAATTCTGAAGTTGACGTTTTTCACCTCAAATTCGAAACATCAAACCAAATTAGACTCTTTTTGGTCACGATTACCATCTAAATAGATGTGGATTAAAATCAATTTTCAACTACATTACTTTTTATTATGTTTTTGTTATGAGTGGCGCCCCAATTTTTCGTACCCTTTTTTGTAGAGCTTTAGACACCTTTGAGGTTTGTCTATGAAGTTAGTAGTCTTGTATGAACTTGTGAGGTTGCACCGACGAAACATAAATTACTTTAAAAACAGACACTGAATCACAATCAGTTATTATGTCACAACTATTTTCAGACATAAAAGGAAAAAAAGGAAAAATATCCCGCGTTCCTCAATGGCGGTTTTAACTTACTAAATCGCAACTAAGTTTAAACATAAAAGGAACAATAGCAAAAATAATCGGACATTCCTCAATGGCGGTTTTAACATAATATTCGTTTCTCTGAATTATTGTTCAATCTTTTCTGGTTTTCCGAGGGTCACTCGGGCCTTTGAGATTATATTTGTTTCTACGTAACAAGAGCTTTCGATTGAGTATATTTTAATTCTGTTGGAAAACATTAATATTTAGGACGCTATTACTTACTAAATGACGTGGATTTTTTATTTCTTTTACATTGCATCGATTTAAAATCAATTTTACTTCCATTGTTTTTTACTTAATAAATCAATAAAAAGTTATAGGTAGCAATTCGTTCATACCTACATTTAATACTGAATTATTGATCTTTTTTTCTGTCTCCCAGGTTCCACCACCTAGGGCTTTGAATTTAAATAACATTTTTATTTCTACTTTTTATTAGCTTACGATTGAGGTATATTTTAACTCTGTTGGAAAATATTAATATGTAGGACGCTACTACGCATTGACCATAATATTATTTTTAAAAAAAGCTGTTTCAAGGAAACATGGTTTTATAATGTTAATAAGTATTTTTCAATCGATCGAACATCGATTTTTCATAATAACACTTACTAATCGCAATTCATGTTTTTAGAGTAATTAAGTTGTGGAAAATTTGATTGTTTACGTTCTATTGATGTGTCATGCAAACCTTCCTATCGTGAACAGAGTGTATATTGCTGTTTCTAACAATTGTAATCGTAGACATTATCAAATTTAAGCATCAATGGTTATTGAAATTAAAAAACAAATCGATTAACCGTGAAAATTGTAGTAGGTAGGTAGTAATGATAAATTATTGCAAAATACCATGTTTATGTGTCTGCGTCCGAAATAGCACACAAACTCTCTGCCGCAACTGTGTCCTACAAAGCCCACTCGCGGCGACAAGATCTCGACGACTTCTATTATTCTTATCGTTTAGATTTCTGTGGTCGCGTAGGTACATTGATTTATCTTGACGACTACTCCTTTATCTTCTAAATGACTCTGGAACAGAATCCGACATACTTTTTAGGTACTAGGTACCTATTTTATAAATCACCGTCGATTATTACAAAATTAAATGTACTACATTGTGTACCTACATCGAAGTTAAACAAAGTGCATAATTTGTACAATAAATTTATAAGAACAATACGCAGTAGGTATTTACGAAGGTTAACTACTTATATGTATTTTGTTTTCAGAACAATCTCTTCTGCTTACGTTGCCATGATAAAATGGGTATTCCCATTTGCGGCGCTTGCCGACGTCCAATCGAGGAGAGGATTGTTACTGCTCTTGGAAAACATTGGCATGTTGAGGTGTGTAACTTTTGATGCAAACAAAATTACGGATCACACCGCGTTCCTTTTCTTTATTTTAAACTAACTGTGTCCTCACGGCCCGTCCGTAGCCTATGTTACTCAGTGATAATGTAGCTTTCTAACGGCAAAAGAATTTTTGAAATCGGTCCAGTAGTTTTTAAGTTTATTCGTTACACACAAAAATCCAAAAATACAAATCTTTCCTCTTTATAATATTAGTTTTAAATATCTATATTTATGTTACAGTGTATGTTTATAGTATGTGGCTCGTGCACTTATGTTTTATTGCACGTTACGATTCTGCACGCAGATATTTGAAATAAAGAAAGGGAACGCGATATAATCCATAAATTAATTTCAGAAAATAGTGTTTTACTTTAACTTAAGTATATTAATATTATGTAATATTCCCCTTTCTTTTTTCAGCACTTTGTGTGTGCCAAATGTGAAAAGCCATTCCATGGCCATCGCCATTATGAGAAAAAAGGGTTAGCCTACTGCGAACAGCATTATCATCAGCTGTTTGGAAATTTGTGCTATGTGTGCAACCAAGTTATTGCTGGTGATGGTAAGTGTCTTTCAAAGATATTAGGGACGCATTTGCAAAATCGTCGATTAAAAGTGAAATTACGATATGCGGATAGCCCTAACACACACGCACGCATACACACACACACACACACACGTAAAATATATGAAAATATTAAACAATATATTTTAAAGTTAAATAATTATATCTGCTAACTAATGGTATTTTATACTAATAAAAAGCATTGAATTCCTCAGGAATGAAATTAACCTATTTTCGTGGGAATAGGCCAAGGTAAATTAATGTTGAATTTGTCAAATTTAAAAATTCTTTCTCCACTCACGAGTACCTCCTGTGAGTACCAAGTCTATCCATAGCTTACCCTAACATCTAATTAACTTTCATGAATTGATCGGAAAATGTACTGAAAAACAGCTGACATACATACTTAATGCCACTCTTACAAATGTTTTGTTTCTATAAAATATTAGCTGTGTCCTCACGGCTCCGCCCGTAGCCTATGTTATTCAGTGATAATGTAGCTTTCTACCGGCAAAAGAATTTTTGAAATCAGTCCAGTAGTTTTTAAGTTTATTCGTTACATACAAAAATCCAAAAATACAAATCTTTCCTCTTTATAATATTACTATAGATAAAAAACGGAAATTATTGTTCTTTCCAGTGTTCACAGCCTTGAACAAAGCCTGGTGTGTACATCACTTCGCTTGCTCCGTGTGCGATGCGCCACTGAGTACAAGAAGCAAATTCTACGAATACGACGAACGCCCCGCTTGCCGCCGCTGTTACGAGAAGTTCCCGGCTGAATTGCGCCGCAGATTGCGTCGTGCGCATCACTATACTATCCGACGTTAAAAACACGATTTTGAATGTATTTAAAGTAACTTATAATGGCAAAACCCAAAACCGATAGAGGAAAAATGCCTAACTAATTTAAAAAATATCAAACAATATAAATAAATTTCATCAGTTATAATACAACACCGCTACTGCTTTAAATATCAGCAAATGGTGAAAGAAACAAAAAATTACAAAATTCATTCCCATTTTAGGCAAAATAATGATCTTTTAATTTTAAACTAAGATCTTGATAGTCGCTTTGGCGTAGTTTAACACACTACGATTACGATTTTCTATAATTCTGTGACTGACAAAATTATTCTATAATAATTTTTTTGTGCCTTAAAATATAACTTCCATACCTAATGATTAAAATATAAGACGTTTATTTACGATTTCCGTACGACTATATGTAAGATTACCTATGTGTTAAATAATTAATTAAATTAATGTAGATTATATTATTAAGTACCTACTGATAAGATTTAAAATATTTTAACTTTAATTGGATAGTACTAAAACAAAGATAATTTCTTCTATTTAATATTTTTGTAATACTAATCATGCATAAATTATTAAAATATAATAATTTTTACTATTTTTTGTTTTAATCTCATTAGAAGTTGTGGATTGCATACTATCATAGAAAACACAAAACAATTAGAATTACGACCATTCGCGAACACAACAGTTCAGTCGTAATTAATAACATTGTGGACATTGAATTGGTGTCGTTTATTTCCTAGCGAAACAGGTTAGTGAGGCGGTCAGCAAGTACTGTAAAACCACGAAACAGGTACAGAAGTCGAATCACATTTGTATGTACTTCACTTTTCATACCTACGCTCGGCGGTCGGTCTATCTATATATCTATCTCTCTCAAGCGCATGGCACTCGCGCTCGCACTCACTCGCATTCTAGTCCCAAACAGTCCGAGATATCGTGTCCGTGAGCAGTGTCTTTGTGTGCGTTGCTCGAGCGCACTTGTATTTAGATTGATTTCTGTACCTATCTATTTTGTGGTAAAACGTTACATTGGACTTTGGTGACGATTCTGTAGCACATTTTGACAGTACCTACTAGCCTAAACGCAAACGTCACTTTCTTTTTATATTGAAACAGAGACAAACACCCTTAGTTTAGTCCTGTCAAAGTGCGCAACAGAATCGACAGCTTTGGTAGACAACATTG
Organism: Amphipyra berbera; assembly: GCA_910594945.2. Lineage (NCBI taxonomy): Eukaryota > Metazoa > Arthropoda > Insecta > Lepidoptera > Noctuidae > Amphipyra > Amphipyra berbera. The sequence goes on along the minus strand of OU343128.1, from coordinate 11,500,644 downwards.
CTCTAAAGGCGCGATTCCATTAGGCAAGTTACTTGTATGCAAGTTGCAAATTGCATACAACTTGAACACACCTGCATATAAGCTACGGCTTGTATGAGGTAGTTTGAACTTGTACATTTTTTTATTCAAGTGACGTGCTAATTGAACTCGCAAGCGTTAGTTGCACGTTTCGAATTGCGAACGAGTGACGTGTACGCACATAGTATCACTCGCTGTACAAATTATCGAAACATAATGACTGTTAGGTGGCGGCAAGAAAAAAAAACCAGCACCGACCACAGCAGTACGTCTTCCACCCATGATATCCTACTCAATTGTTGAACATCTCCACTTGTATGCAAGTAAGACCTGCATGCAAATTGCACTCTCGAAACCATGTTTCCATTGCAAGCAACTTGTATGCAAATGTGACGTCATACTTGCATGCAAGACTTGCCTAATGGAATCACGCCTTAAAGCAATAAATTACTAATGCATATTTTTGGCAACACTAGTTGACTGTTGTCTCTAGCTAGCTTCAGTTGAGAGGTGGGCAAAACCGTTGTATTTTTCTAATGTATACATTACAATATATATATAATGCCTCCATGCCTCCACTAGACCAACTGCCTCGTTGGTCTAGTGGTAGCAAGCGCGACTACTGATCGTGAGGTCCTGGGTTCGATCCCCTGGGTTATTCCGCGTGGAATTCCTCAAAAGTACCCGGAGTTTGGATTTGGGCCCGGTTGATGGCAATAGGCTCAACCCCTATTACATGGGACTTAAACATAACGGCGAAGTGAGGGTGTTACTATACACCTCTGCCCAACCCTTCGGGAAATATAGGCTTGATGTTATGTTGTTACAATATATTTTTCTAACTTGTTTTAGTCTAACCAGATGCGGCTGAATACCAGTATTTTACACGGAGCGACTGCCATCAGACCTCCGCAACCCAGTAACTGGGCAATGTCGATATCCTAAGGTTAAACCGTTTGTCAGACTTTCGGGCTTCTGACTGCCCGTAACGACTGTCAAAGGTATTCGTATGACACGCGGGACCGACGGCTTAACGTGCTCTACGAGGCACGGAGGGGTCTCGATAAGTAACAAATGGTCACCCATCCACGGACTGACCGCGGCAAGCGCAGCTTAACCTCGCAAATCGTACGATCGGCGCAAATCCAGTTTTTTCAAATATACAGGGAGTAAACGAAATCATGTAATTCCTTCAAACCTCGTGATGTACTGCTGACATTGATTAACCCTGGACATGTTTGGATTCAATAAAAAAAAGATTACAAGAAGTAAACAAGTGTTCTTACCGAGAGGCATTTTAGCGCCCCGAGTTAAATGACCGCGCGGCGAGCAATAGTCGCGCAATGCGCTTAATTAATGTTTATTTGTTGGCAAAAATGTATAATTTAATGAAATGAAATATTTATTTATCATATTTTAATTAACACAGTTTAGTTATTCACAAAACGGTTTACAATTTTTTTGACATAAAAACGCTTTGTTAAGATTAAACAAAACGTAAAGTAAAATGCACTAATGCGGTAATGTTGGGTTACCTGAAATAAATGCTTATTATTATTATTTAATGTAAAGTAAATGGCACGCGTGTTTAATATGCTGCATTATGAACCTAAAGGCCACTAAGAATAAGAAGGCCAATAAGAGCCACTTTACGAGCAAGTGTGTTAAAAAATATTATTATGTTTAACTTTAAGTTATTAAAAAAAACTCGAATCCCGCGTATTTTGCTCAGATATGTTTGGTTAAACATACCTGAACACTCTCTGAACGTTTTTCTATGTATTTTGTTTGGACCTTATATAAATCATAGTAATATTTATTTTAACTATATACTTTTAATAGGTAATCAATGAAACAATACTTTTTAACACAATAATTAAGGCCATGGGGACCCAGGGGCCTAACTGATTTATTTCAAATTTTTCAATAGATACCACTTATGTTATTTTGTATCTATTACTTTCATCATTTACGACGATCAAAAGTAATAAACACATTTTTTTTAAATGTCCATTAGCCGAGACGTCATGGCGTCATTATTATAACAATATAATATTTTCACGTGCGGACGCACATCTGATTCGGTCGGTCGGTGAAAGAGAATATAATCATTAAGTTCGGCCGCTGAATGCGAATGATGTCATCGGCTGCGGCTCGGAGAATTCAGCCGCTCGGGTGCTGCGGCGATTGCGGCTGGTTCATATAGGTGAGCGAGGTTTTATAGTAGAACTTCATACAAAGAATTTAAATGCGGCGCGTGCGGTGCGGACAAGTGCGCGTTCACCATTATTGGCGTATAAACGCGTCTCGAGTTTTTTGTTTTTAAGTTGTCTCCAACGATATTAGACACATAAAATGAGGTGCTCGTGACTAACTACCAACAGCGCGCATCCGATTTGCGAGGTTAAGCTGCGCTTGCTGCGGTCCGTCTGTAGATGAGTGACCGTTCATTACACATCGAGACCGCTCCGTGCCTCGGAGAGCACGTTAAACAGTCGATACCGGGTATCATATCTTAGAATACCTTTGACTGTCGTTACGGGAAGTCAGGATGGCAGTCGCTCCGTCTAAAATACTGGTATTCAGCCACATCCTGGTTAGACTGGAAGCTGACCTCAACATAGTTTTGTTAGGTTTTCTCGGTGCAATTATGAACGAAGTTATGATGACGAACAATTCCCGGAAATAAATTGTGAAGGACAGCACGGTCCACATTTATCGGGCATGCCACTGTCCTGCTGAATCCAGTCAACGTAATTAGGTATTACGTCTGGTTGTTCTCGTCTGGCTACCGGTGAGTATTTGCACAGGCACAATCTAGTGAACCTAGTGGCTAGGATTATCCACCAGTAACTTGCTCTGAAATACAACCTTGTGGACGCAGAAGTACCATACTACAAGTAGGTACCTATGTACCCGACCCAGTTCTTGAGAATGGTGATGCCACATTGTACTGTGGTCGATCTATTATCACCGACCGGACTATTGTTGACTATTGACTATTGTTGCCAATAAGCCAGACATAGTGGTGATAGATCGATCAGAGTGTTTCACAATGATTGTTGATATCACTGTTCCACACGACGAGAACCTTGTGAAAGCCGAGCGGGATAAAGAAATGTAAGTATCAAGACTTGGCACCCGAAGTTGTCGACATGTGGGAGGTTGACACAGCAGTCGTTGTGCCGATAGTCGTTACGGTCAAAGGGTTAATAGCCAAGATCCTCGACCAACTTCTGATGAGGCTCTCGTTGGGCGGCTGGGTCAAGGGCCTGATGTAGAAAACGGTACTTCTGGACACGGCACGTATTGTTAGGAAGTTCCTCTCTTTGAGGCCCTGACCACCAATAGCTTGGACCCTGTTCGCGATGCACTGGGCTACTATTTTTCATTATATACTTAAATGTTTTTAATTTTTTTACATAAATATTTAAAAATGTAATTTTATAGTATGTATTGAAGTGATTAAAGGAAATAAAATGAGTTAGTATTTTATTTATTTTCCCTACATCAACTTTTTGTTTTTAGAAAACGTAAAAATTGACTCGCGATCAAGGATTCGAACTTGCGACCCTCTGGTTAAGTACACCAGTTCCCTACATCGCTTTAATAACATTTTTACATCGACGACATACCTACTAAAGTTGTATAATATACCAGGGGTTCCTAAACTTGGAACACCAACCAAATACCTTTTATTATATGGAACCCCACTATTGAATAGATAGTGGTATTATTGGCGATGAAAAAGATTCTAACTAGCACCTCTAGTGTCAAAATTGTGAAACCGTCTAAGAACGACACTGACAATTTTCGATACAATTTACGTCACGGAAAAAAATATTTATTAAATATAAATCAGATTTATGTGGTTTCTTGCTAGACGAGACAATAATTACGTTGACAATACTGCCGTCCTTATTAAAAACAACGTAAGTGCTTGGCAGTAACTTTCGAGAAAATCGCGTCCAAAGTTTTTTTTTTCTTATTTTTGTTGTCCATAATGAAACTAAGAGGAATATTTCAAACATTTTTGTTCTTATTATAAACGTCACAAGTACCAAATGCGTTAGTTATGCTTAGTATTTTCTTCTGTCTGAATTCGGGATGAACTACCTAAGCATAAATAAAGCATTGTTCATTTACGGTGTTTATTACTAGTGTGTATTGAATATTGGGTCATGTATTTTTACAGCAACGTTCACTACGATGCTTATAACTATTAAAATGATTGGAATGTAGCAATTACGCTGTTAAATAATTACTATACAATTTAAACTAATAAAGATATCAAAACTTGGGTGATTGATCCCGGTAGTTCTCGTTTCGCTGATTCTGAATATATTAATAACTAGATTTTGTCAAAAATGTCGATTGCGTTGTTTATGATAAGGACGGCAGAATAGTTGATGTAATTTCCGAGACGGTACGACATTAGGAAACAACTTCTCTCTTTTACAATCTGGAACAATAAACATAATCTCGTTATCTGACGAGAAACTCGCCTTAGCCTAAACTAAATAAATAACTTATAAAATACATGTGAATATAATATAAGTACAATAAAATAATTAAAACATAATTATACTTACCTACTGCTTGGAAAATAGTTTGAAGCTTGAAAATGATGAGAACAAACTCTCATTGCTGGTGAAATCGGCTTGCCTATTCTTAAGGCTGAGCATCCACCAGAGCTGTGCTAAGCTGCGTGGCGAGGAATGTGTTTTGTAAGCACCAATAGAATCACTTCATTTACCTAGCTTCGCTCTGGTGGATATGGGCTTAGCGGAGCGAGGTCTTTGTTCATTCTATGCGTGCCAAATATGAATAGCACTGTCAAGACGCCATTTTGTTCCGCAATACTCGTGAACTTCATTACCAAAGTGTAAGGTGTGCAAAAAAGTAAATAAAGTAATTATATTCAGTTTAATTATTTTTGTTCACTTTTTTGGTATTTCTTATCAATTTTACGCCAAATTAATTACACAGTAATTATATTATTATTATGGTGACATATTAGGGTGACCAGTAGCATTTCGTGAAGTTAACTATATATATTGGTTCATTTCTTTAATGAATACTGTTTTCAAATATTAATAAATTATCTAAAATTATCTATTTATGGAATTCAATAAATAACATTTTATAAAAATGAATGTAAATAATAATGAAATCTATGAATAAAAAAATATAACCTATTTTTTTTCATAGTATTTTTTTGCTGGCAGTACCAATTTGACAGGTATCGTGTGAAGTTGTAGCAAGCGCGATCCTATTCTTATTTGGCAAGCATAGTACAAAACAAGCGAGAAATGCGATCGAGGGATGTGTTGCGAGGAATGTGTACCATTCCCGCCACACCACCCTCATATTCAAAAAGAGTCCGCTACCTATCCTCGCACCGCTCATTTGTACATATTAACACATTACGCATTCCTCGCACAGCCCTGGTGGAAAGGGTCACACCGTTTCACATCCTCGCTACACATTTTCGCACCGCACATTTTCCTCGTACAGCTCTGGTGGATGTCCAGCCTAATGCCCATTTTTTCTTTATAATTTTGTCTTTTGGAAACAAATGAAAACCTATTCCCGAATCTCCGTAAGTTACATTGAGGAACGCAACAATATTTTGTATTTCTGCTTTTATTAGCAACAGGTTTCTGTATGTAATCGTGATCCATCTGATTATGTCTAAACTTAACCTCACCTTAACCTCAAATATAAAGCAGTGTCGTTCTTAGACGACTTCTAAATTTCTCCGTTAGAGGCGCGCGGATAATCTTTGCATCACCGCGCCAGTTTAATAGCTAATAATAATTTTGATGGAACCATGATGACTATTCTACGGAACCCCTAGGTTCTGCAGAACTCAGTTTGGGAATCCCTGTATTATAATACAGGGATTCCCAAACTGGGTTCCGCAGAACCTAGTTACGTAGGTATCGTATACGATACTTTTAATTTTTTCAAGATACCCACGACCCACATTAATGCGACTAATATCATAGTAAATCAGAGCCATAATATCAATACATTCTACTATTGTATTTCATTTGTGTCCGCCGTGGTTTCCATACTAAAGTGCCCAATGACCTTTATTCTCAATCGAAAATTGGAAAAAATAAATAATGTAGAGATAAAGTGCACTTCGAGTTTTAATTAATGTCAAAGCTGTAGGTACTTCTTACTACCACAGATATTATCATCACCAAAGGAATTACCAGCGCTGCCAGATTGAGGGTTATTTTCGCAATTCTGTGTAAAAATTTGGCTCCTGGAGAAATGTAATTTTATGAGGGAAAAATATTATTGAAGAATTTTAGGTACCATTTTTAGCAATGAAACGAGAATTTTGTTTAGCAAAAAGACAAATATAATTTGGTGCATTTCTTTCGAAATATAACACACGTCCGTTAAATAGACGTATTAGAATTGCTACTACTATCAATTTAGTTTGTTTTGTTTCAGTAATTTGTAAAATAATAATATAAAGTGTGCAATTAATTTGTTTATGCCACATGAGGTTACTCTACTTCATACATTAGAAAATTTCATGATTTTGATCTGTAGTTGTTACGAGCTTGGCAATACTATTCTTTTTGCCTTGAGTGTGGACTTTTTGGCGGGAAGTCAAACGAGGCGGTAATTTTGATTTCGCAAAAAGTTTATAAAATAAATAATTGTACGGAAATACCACAAAAACGACATCTGGTAGGACCTAAAACAACCATGAGTGTCTCCAGTGGCGGTGAGGAGCCGCCAGACTCGGGGAGAAAGAAGAAAAGAAAGTTAAATGCTCGAAACGACGACTCAAATAAGTATAAGATTTTTACTAAACAAAATTATAAAAGACTTTTCATAGAAAATACCAATTCTGAGTATGTAGTATACGTTGAGTCAACAGAACAAGAGAAGGTAGGGAATAAAAATCCTATCACACTCACCAAATTAATATCGGATAATGTTAAAGAAGTCTTAGGAGTACATAGATTAAATGCACACAAAATAGGAATAACATTTAGAAAGGCGGCTGCGGCCAACAATTTTCTGAAGATGGAAGACTTCCTTCGGAAAAATAAGTTTAAAGCCTTTATACCATCATATTTGACAGAAAGGATTGGTGTATTGAGGTTTGTGCCCAAAGAACTCTCCAATGAGGAAATATATAAAAATATAGTGTGCGACTCTGAAGTAATTTCCATTAAAAGATTCATGCGTAAAATAGAGGGAAAATTAGTGCCTCTCAATACAGTTGCTGTCACCTTTGCATCAACATCTTTACCGCAATACGCTTATATACAACTATTTAGATATGAGGTGAAAACATACATACCACCATTATTGCAATGTTATAAGTGTCTTAAATTTAACCATTCTGCTAAGACCTGCAGAGGCGAGCAACAATGCTCTTCTTGTGCTGGTCGTCACTCCTACAAAGAATGCGACGTCGAAGAAATCATATGCATCAACTGCACAGGTAATCATCTTGCCATTTCACGAGACTGTCCAATTAAAAAACAAAAAATTGAAGAGAAAAAGGCCAAGTTTCTTACACAGCAATCGTATGCCACTGTTGTGAAACCACCCCCCACATTTAATGAGAAATCTTTCCCTAGTTTACCCATTAAGGTTACCGATAATACAGCTAAAACCAATGACATTATAGATATTAAACAAGTAGCAAATAATGATATTATAATTAACGCAATTGTTAAATCGTTGGTTGCATTAGGAAACAAGAGTGACTCTGATGGGCCACTGACATTTAAGAAAATAAAAGAAATATTTTTATCAAATTTAATTTAAACATGGATAATTATCTAAATATTTTACAGTATAATATACAGAGTTTACAGAGTAAAAAGAGCCTATTACAAAATTTGTTAATTGAAAAAAATATAGATGTCTGTCTTCTTAATGAGACTTGGTTTAAATCTAATTCTATAATTCCACACTTTCCTACATATAATTTAATCCACAAAAATTCCATAAATTCTCATAATGGAGTAGCCATTTTGGTGAATCATCATTTAAAGTACAAAGTAATTAATACACATTTCTCAGAATCTATTCAAAACTTATGTATCACTATAGAAACACAATTTGGAGCAATGGCAATACTTTGTGTGTACTGCCCACCAAGTATCAGGTTTGACTCCGCAAAGTTAAAGGACTTAATAAATAACATACCCAAACCTTGTATAGTTATGGGTGACTTTAATGCTCATAACATAGCCTTTGGATGTCATAGTGATAATAATAGAGGTAGATGTTTATATAATATAATTGATGAATTTGATTTGTGTATTTTGAATGATGGATCACCAACAACTGTTCCTTATCCTAATAGACAAGCTTCAGCAATAGATCTTGCCCTTGTTAGCTCTTCAATAGCTCATTTATGTAATTGGTATGTTCATGACGATCCCATGGGTAGCTATCATCTTCCAACCTTACTTGAGATCAACATTCAACCATCTATGTATGACACGTCACCCCCTGTGGATCAAGAGAAATATATTTATAGTAAAGCAAATTGGGATGAATATTATAACCTATCAGAAACTTGTTTTTCTCACTTGAACTCAATAAATGATTCCCCTACCAATACATATAACCTTTTTATAGAAACATTAAATGATTTAAGGAATAAAGCAATTCCAAAACGAAATTTAGGTGCAAACACAGCTATTAAAAACCAGTACCATGGTGGAATACAAAATGTAGTGATGCTGTCGCTAAATCAAAAGATGCATTAAAGTATTATTTTTCTCAACCCAACATTGAAAATTGGATAAAGTATAAAAAACTAGATGCAAAAAAGAAAAGATTATTGAAAGAAGAAAGTTCTTCTTCTTGGCAAAATTTGTGTAGTAGCTTCAATCGATTAACTCCAGTTTCTAGGATATGGGGATACATTAAAAAATTTAAAAAAATTGGAACAAATCGAAACAAAAATATCAATGATGAGTGGGTTCCAAGTTTTTTAGATAACTTAGCAGATTCTACTGAAATAGATGACAATAGGCTTGAGTATTTGTTCGAAAATGCTACAGAAAATGATGTAAATGTATTTCTTAAGAACAATTTCACTATAGAAGAGTTGAAAACATCTTTAATGAGTAGGAAAGATACTACACCGGGATTGGATGACATACCTTACATGTTAATTAAAAAATTACATTTAAATGCACAAACAACATTACTTCATATTTATAATAAACTATGGGATGAATTAGTAATACCCGAGTCTTGGAAAACACAGTGTGTCATTCCAATTTTAAAACCTAATAAACCTGTAAATAGTGCTTCTTCCTATAGACCTATTTCCTTATCATCTTGTTTGGGTAAACTCTTTGAAAATATGTTGAAGTTAAGATTAGATTATTTTGTTGAATCACAATCCTTAATTCCTTCTATACAGTTTGGCTTCAGAAAAGGTAAAAGTTGCTCTGAAAGCCTTGTATCCTTATTATCAGATGTAAGACAGGTTAAATTAAGTCACTCTAATGCAATCTGCGTGTTTTTAGATGTAAAGGGTGCTTTTGACAATGTAAATATAGAAGAACTCATTCAAGTATCTCATGATATTGGTATACCTGGTCATATTCTAAAATGGCTTTATTCTTTTTTAAACTATAGAACTGTATATGTTAAATATAATAATAAATTGCATGGACCTAGGACTGTTAACAAAGGCACAATGCAAGGGGCAACTTTGTCTCCTTTACTTTATAACTTGTATACTTCTGAAATATTAAAATATGTAGATGTGCCAGGTGTAAATATCCTGCAATTTGCAGATGACTTGCTTCTGTACAGCATAAATCAAAACATAGATATAGCAATGGCTAATATCAATAAGGCTTTGTCTCAATTATATTGCTATTATTATGGTAAACTTAAATTAGAAATAAGTCCAGAAAAGAGTTCAGTTCTAATTATCAGTAAAAATGTAAATACTCATAGCAATGTTAAAATATCATACAATAATATAGAAATTCCTGCTGTTAAGCAACATAAATTCCTAGGAGTCATTATTGATGATAAATTAAAGTTTGATGAACATATTAAACATATAAGTAACAAAGCGCTGAATGGTATTAATCTATTGAGACATTTAGCAGGAAGTTTTTGGGGATCTGACCCCAAAGTTATGAGTATGCTATACAAAAGTATAGTGAGAAGCCATTTTGATTACAGCAGTTTAGCTTACATGAATGCCAATAGCACCTTGTTACGAAAATTAGATGTAATTCAAAATATGGGACTGAGACTTATTTGTGGTGCTATGCGCTCCACACCTATTAATTCGTTAGAAGTTGAGACATGTATACCTCCCTTGACATTACGAAGGTTGTTGTTGGCAGAGAGATTTGTATTAAAAGTCATGGCATCAAATGATAGTCCTTTACTTAAGAAACTAACAATACATCCTGAAATCTCACAGTCAATTGCTTCCAATACCATCTCTGCTTCTTCTTTGATTGGTGGAACTCTACCTGAAATGCCAACAATATTTGAACATGTCAATAATAATTCAAAAGATATTGTTAAAAATTATATTTGGCCTATATACAAAATTCCCTTTAAAAGTATTATTAACAGCTTAGAAATTCATTTAGACATGGTGCATAATAAAACTGATTTTTTACAGTTTAAAGACAATAGACCAGAACACTATGTTATATACACAGATGGATCTAAAACAGACCATAATGTAAGTGCAGCTTTCTATGATTCACAGCTGGACTTAACTAAATGTTTTAAATTAAATAGAGTGTGTAGCATTTTCACTGCAGAATGCTATGCAATTTATTGTGCACTGCAGCATGTAAATACTATTGTAAATAATGTACATAATATTTTGATAGTTACAGACTCCAAAAGTGTTTTGTCTGCTCTACATAATGTAAATATTTCTTTTAAGTTAAATTATATTATTTATAATATTAGACTTATTGTTCAAAACTTACTTGATAAGTATATTAAAGTGGAATTAGTATGGGTACCTTCACACAGTGGCATTCGTGGAAATGAATTAGCTGACACCGCAGCCCGTTCAGGCCATGACGAGGATCGATCCGAGTTGCTCAAAGTTCCATTCACGGATTACTACAGCCTTTTTAAAGATCTCCATAGACAGTTATGGAAACAATATTGGGACATAACCCTGGAAACGAAAGGCAGATGGTATGCTGGAATACAAAATGTATTACCGATCAAACCTTGGTACCATAACTTCAAATACATCACAAGAAGATTTATAACCATTATATCACGCATGAGATTGGGACATTGCTTAACACCAGCTCACCTGAATAGGATTCGCATAATTAATAGTAGCCGATGTCATCATTGTGGAGCTGAGGATGCTGATTTGGATCATATTATCTTAGAGTGTTCAAGTTTTATTATACAACGTTTGATTTTGGTCAGTGAAATCAGCGAATTGGGTGAATTAAATGACAATATTGACAGTGACATTGGAAATGAACGTCAAAGTGTTCCCCGCCGCGTTCAGGATTTATTAGAAAATAAGAAATATTTTAGTGTGCTGTATAAATATATTTGTAATACGATAGAAAAAATTTAATTCATTTTGTTATCTTTAACTAAGTTGATTAGTGTAAATAAGTTAATTCGTGTAAATAGGTTAATTAGGTTAATATTAATTAGTGTGAAAACAAGTTTATTGTTTATATCATTAAGATGTACCGACTCAGCCCGAAAGGGCGGCAAGTTGGTAAAAAACAATATGTATTATCCTAAGTTAAAACACAACTATGTATACGACTGAAAGACTTGTATCTATGGTCATGAATAAAAATTATTAAAAAAAAAAATGCCTTGAGTGTTGAAACTTTTGGGCAAAAATAAAAAAATACATGTGGCAACCCTGACAATTACGGAAGCCACATTTTCTATCTGTGTGCATCATCCGTCTTCCATAATCGGTGCGGCGAGGCGGCGGTATAGAAATTCTATCAGTTTTCGTGAGTTGAATAGTGAATCTAGTCTAAAGTCTAGAAGTAAACGTTTATTGCATTTCTTCGCACGACACGTTTATAGCGCCTTGCAAATTCACAAATATAAACATGTCTAGCGAAGCACTAATCCCTCCTCCCGTTTTATGGGCCCAGCGCAAAGAAGACGTTTTTCTCACGTTTAGCATCGAATCCAAGAACCCAACTATTAAAATAGAAAAGGACTCGGTATACTTTAAAGGCGTCAATGCATCAGATAATAAAGTACACGAGGTAACTATACCATTATATGATGCTGTCATTCCTGAAACTAGTGCTTTCATAAATAAAGGCAGGTGCATAGAAATGATTCTTCGCAAAGAAAAGAAAGATGCTTCCTACTGGCCATCACTAACAAAGGATAAGAAGAAACCGCATTACCTCAAGGTAGATTTCAATAAGTGGAAAGATGAAGATGATGAAGATGAGAATGGTGGAGGCAACTCATATGACATAGAAGAGATGCTCCGGTCTATGGGTGGCGGCGGAGGTGACAAGGCTGACAAACCTTCGTTCGACGACTTAGAAACTGACTCGGATGATGAAAATTTACCTGATCTTGAATAACACCCCCCGAGTTATAAAACTTTGACACATGGAAAGTACATTATGTATAAGGTTTTTACAGTTATAATAAAATCACTGATAAAATGAACATGTTACATTCATTTTAATCATTGATCTGTGCCTCTATAACACTCACCACTTTTTTATTTTAAAGCAAATTATCAAGTTTTAATCTGTAGCTAGGAAATATTTAATTTAAATATATTCAAGACAAGATAAGTAGTAAAATGTTTTTCAATGTGATCCTTATATTGCAATTGCATACTTACATGATAAATAATTTATATTATGGATAGAGCTTTATCCAACTCCTTTATCGGATAAAACATTCATATCCTAAAATTCAAGTAAAGTCAATATATTCTATGAAAGAAGTTCATAATGTGATGACGTTTATATAGGTTTTTAAACAATATTTCTGGGTTTACAGTAATAAAACTTTGAAGGGTAGAAAGTATAAATATACTCAATAATATTGACAAAAACAAAGATGAGCCATTTTAGTATTTGACTTACCTTTTTAGACCTCTAGGTAAATAGTCAAACACTCCCAACTTAAGACCTAGGTCACACAGAGGCATAAATGAAAGCCCATATTAATAAACAGCATTTGAAAAAACCCTCTTAATATAGTTTTAAAATTATCGAGGAATTTAAAAAAAATGTTATCAATTATAATTAGAGAATTCTAGTTTATGGACCTTAATGTCGTTTGAAAGGGTACAACCTAAATAAATAAAGTGCCACACATAAATTAAGATATTTCTGTAAAAAGATAAGAAATCACTTAAAATTTTAAACATACCTAGCATCCCCAAAAATTTCAAGTATTCAACAGATTTGAGACATGTGTTATTTAAAAGCTCCTGGCCAAATGATATTTCATAATTCTCTATTTATCTACCATGGCAACGACAGTCAAATGTATAGGTTTTTATGGGAAAATGCTTTAAAACGATTTTAGGCACAATCTTTATGTAAACACCGACACAACTAAAACCTTTAGATTTCAATATAGATCATTGGCAGTCTACCCTTCAGACAACCAGGCTACAGAACCAATTTCAAAGTACCTACGGTAAGTAAAATAGCCGCTCGCAAAAATAAACAGGAAGTGAACTTTAAAATTAATAATAGTTCCCACTTTAAAGGGTTGTAGAAAATTAACAGTTACACTTTTTGAATGCTTCTACTTTAAAAATAATAGTGTGCACCAGGGCCGGACTGAGACCTGAAATCGGCCCGGGCATTTGAGAGACGGTCGGCCCAGTGCTGGCAAAAAAAATACACGGACGACGTTTTTTTTTTAGACACTCCCCTCATCCTTTCTCCTGTATCTTGGGTGCATTTACAAACACAAACAATTTTGCGGCTTCTTTTTCAAGCGATAGGCGATAGTTGGACGACCATTTTTTTTGACGTTCCGCTCACTCTTTCGATTTCTCCGACTGTGTGACCGGCCCGTCAGGCCACACCGGCCCATCGAGCTTTTGCCCGATTTGCCCGTATGGCCAGTCCGGGCCTGATGTGCACAACTACTCTGTGGTGTGCACTATAATTTTAATTCTTCTAAAGGTATTCTTCTACAGCATTCGCGTGTAATGTAACGGTTCAGTCAGATTACAGCATTACATCAGTGAATGCGTCCAGGCGAGCATTACAGTGGGCGCACCCGTAATGATACAATAATTGGTAACATTGCGGCACTAAGCGCGGAAACCGAGCATGACAATTACGATTTTGATCTATGTATACTCAATATTTATTTGATTATGCCACATGTCACTCAGGTGGTAGTAATAGAAAATTATGTTTGCAATTTACAATTGTGGACCCTGTTGGGCACAGCAAATTAGGAGAGAATAGAATATAGAATAGAATATAATTTATTTGCGTAAAATGTAGAGAAGAGGATCATTATTAGTTAAAAGTTGGACACAGGCCCAACAGGGTACACAAATATAATAATTCGTGACACCAATATCGTCTTTTAGAATAGCTAATACTACTTAGTCAGAGCGTCGAGCTGGCGCATTATTGTAACGTAGGTAATGTTCAAAATCGAATCTTGCTTTGTAACATTACACGCGAATGCTCCCAGTGAGTGACCAACTTTAAAGTTCCCCATGATAAGAAATAAAATGTCAAACAGATACAGTACGTTAGGTTATGTTAGAACTGTGACCACTCAACGCACAAGTCTCTTGAGTATTATGCTCTGTGGCACAAGTCGCGCGAGCGTAGCGAGCGGTGCCGCGGCATCGGTCGGCGATAGCCATAAACGATTCGCCGATCACTTTCCACCGTTTATTTAATGGGTGAGTTCCGAAATAAGCGGTTTATGAATGATTATAGTGCGAACGACTGATGATCGTGAGGTCCTGGATTCGATCCCCAGGTCGGGCACTGTCATTAAGTTTTCCCGTGTGGAATTCCTCAGTAGCAGCCCGGAGTTTGGATTTATGCCCGGTTGATGGCAATAGGCTCGCCCCCTATTATATGGGACTTAACATAACGGCGAAATGAGATTGTTACTATACACCTCTGCCCTACCCTTCGGGGAATACAGGCGTGATGTTATGTTATATCAATCAATCAATCAAATTTATTTCGGACAAGGTACATCTATATGTTGGTAAATTATAATATAAGTACTTACAAAAATATCTTAATAATTAATAATCGTTATAGTGCGAACCATTATTTTTAAAGTTGAAGTATTCCAATGAGGGTTTTCTGAAAAATGTTCTACGTGAGAAGGCAGCACTGTAGCGTCAAGTCCACAGAGTACTTTGTTAGGTCCAACCATATGTCAAAACACATACACGATTTGTATTTTTCGATCATTTTTTTGTTTATTTATTCTTAAAAACGTTACACAAGGAATATTGTGTTCTAAAATGCCACAGTGTTGTGCAGTGCCTATGATTGTGTGCAAATAAAACAGGAGGGTGACTTTTACGCCTCTCTTTTTGAGCTCAATCTTCAGTTCGGCAACCTTTCTCTGGCCGTAATCTATACTAATATATAAAACTGAAGAGTGTGTTTGTTTGTTTGAACGCGCTAATCTCAGGAACTACTGATTGGAATTGACAAATTCTTTTTGTGTTGGATAGTCCATTTATCGAGGAAGGTTATGGGCTATATAACATCACGCTACGACCAATAGGAGCGGAGCATAAATGAAAAATGTTGCAAAAACTGGAAAAATGTCCACCCGTGCGAAGCCGGGACGGGCCGCTATATGTCCATAATAAAATCAATAACACTTCCAAAAGTTCCAAATACGTAGAACTTCACTAATAAATTTCGACAAAATATAAGAGAAATAATAAAGGAACACTGAAAACAGTGAGTGCAAAATATAATCGTGTTTATAGCTATCAGTACAGCTACCTATATTTACTTATTTTGATTAAATTTATTTTTGTGCTCGTAGGTTTCCGCTAATCAATATTCAAAGAGAAAAATGGATACCTATAATTTGTCCAGAATGAACGCAACGAAAAAAATTGGTATCCATTCGCTGCATTTCATACATAATCTAAAGGTAGCCACTGACGAGCCTTCCAAATGGCGTGGCTGCATTATGCGGTGTCCCCTACCGGCGCGGGCGCCGGTAGCGATATCCCCATGGGAATGGGAACGTTCTTTTTAACCGACTTCCAAAAAGGAGGAGGTTACTATGTTCGTCTGTATGTATGTATGTTTTTTTTTTGTGTATATTCATCGATATTTTCGCCAATTGTGAACCGATTTTAATGATTCTTTTTTTAATGGATAGGGTATACTTCGAAGTTTGTCCCATTTAAATTTGGTGAAGATTTGGTGAAGATCTGATGAAGAACTTCGGAGATAGACAATGGAACTCCTCAATGACGAACAGTACGCATATTGTGATGACGTGATTATGTTACAAGCAGCGTCTTTAGTAGGTCCAACCAAGTTTTAATTAAGGCCACTAAAATGAAAAAAATAAAACTTTTTTTTACAAAAAATTTAAACCGACTTCAAAAAAGAATAAAATAATTACCATATAAATTTAACAGTTTCAGAAGTCGGTGCCTTCAATTTGGTTCAGCGTGGATCAGCACCGACTTCTGAAACTGTTAATTTTATATGGTAATTATTTTATTCTTTTTTGAAGTCGGTTTAAATTTTTTGTAAAAAAAAGTTATTTTTTTTAATGGCATCTATGGCCTGTTGCTGTACCCAAGATCGTTTCCGCCCAAGGAAACTCGTTTAACTGTTACTGGTATCGTCTTGAAATTTAGTACACTCGTTTCGTTCCGATGTAATAGTACATTATATAAGTGTGCTGTGCTGGTCATTACGGTCGAGGCGGTATATTGCGCGCGAGCCGCAGGCGATTGCGATAAGCGAGCCGAGACTGTAATGATCAATACACACGCGTATCATACGGCGTTTTTAAACACACATGCGAGGAAAAAACAGACTTGTATTGTTATTAACTTTAATTGTTGAAACAATTAGTGAAAGCTTAGTACCGGCTTAGTACCCCCTTTCCGACTAACCTTGTATATTCACTTTAAAGATAACTAATTACATTAAAATAAAACAAATATTTAAGGGCTCCCACACAACAGACATTATTTTTTGCCGTTTTTATAGATAATGGTACGGAACCCTTCGTGCGCGAGTCCGACTCGCACTTGGCCGGTTTTTTTTATATTCTACAACTTTAGCTATCGCGGCCAAGTCTCGAATCACTGTGGAAAAAAGTTATGGCCAAATAAAATGAAACTTCATATCAATATTATTAACGTTTTTATAGCTTTTAAATGGTTATTATCAGATATTACAATGATTTTAAACTTATTAGTACATAAAATAAAACTAATCTAACCTAAGCTTTCTTTTTAATCTTGGGAAGATACTCGTGGATATCCCTCGCCCGGGGAAGGCGAGGGGGGTCTGCCGGACTCATACCGGCTAAAAATCCACGGTGATCTTCCTTCTGACTGTCCGCCAAGGTCGCGGGATTCGCACAAGCATGCACCGCAACCCCGGCAGGTCTCGGTCCACCAGCCGCTGGCGGACCTCTCCTCTGTGGCAGTGGCGTAGCGTGGGGTGTCGGCTGCCCGGGGCGGAAGAAAATTTTGCTGCCCTCTTATTTAGGATATCTTATCTTTATATATAGTTACAGGGTTATTTGTAAAACACCGACAACCTCTCAGGACTATGATAATAACATCATAATCAACAACTTTTGTTCTATGAATTTTAATTCATCATATTTTAGTTCCCGGGTGTCATACGAATACCTATGACAGTCGTTACGGGTAGTCAGAAGCCCGAAAGTCTGACAAACGGTTTAACCTTAGGATATCGGCATTGCCCAGTTACTGGGTTGCGGCGGTCTGATGGCAGTCGCTCCGTGTAAAATACTGGTATTCAGCCGTATCTGGTTAGACTGGAAGCTGACCCCAAGATAATTGGGAAAAGGCTAAGAGGAAGAATTTTAGTTCACCAGATTTTCATACAAAAATAAATATATTTAAATTAAACGGTCTAAATATTACGAAGTGTAGGTATGCGAAGCAAAAGAAAGCGATAGTAAAATAGCGAGGGGAGCGGGGTTAGGGGGCGGGGGCGCTTTAGAGCATTCAATTTAAATATTTTTTTTTATGGGAATCTGAACTAAAATATGATGAATTTTTAAAAGTCATAGAACAAAAGTTGTTGATTATGATGTTAGTAACATATTCCTGAGAGGTTGTCGGTGTTTTACAAATAACCCTGTATAATTCGACTGTACGTGTATGTCACTGAAGTCACTGAACTCCTCCTAAACGGCTGGACCGATTTGAATGTTTTTTTTGTATGCGTTTTGGTGGCGCCCTGGATAGTTTAGATTCACAATTGGACTCAGTAGGTGGCGCTGCTTTTCCGGGCAGGAAGACGTCTACCAGGTCCGCTAGTTTAATATAAAATGGTTCAAATATTTACAAAATATTTTTATTATTTATTGTTAAACTTTGCCGCCCCCTAAAAAGAGCCGCCCCGGGGCGGGTCGCCCCTGCCGCCCCCACTACGCTACGCCACTGCTCTGTGGGGCCTGGCCCCACGTCCTCCTGAGAGGCGCGCGCAGAACACTGCGCGCCGCTTTCTTGGGCCTGTTACTGGTCGGGCGATGATCCCCTAACCCGCCACCCGAACCTAACCTAACACTTTTTTTCCCGCAGCGATTCGAGACTTGCCGCCATAGTAATAGTTGTAGAATATAAAAAAAAACCTTTCGCTTAACGTTATTGCTCATATAGGCTAAACAAGGAGGACCTGCAAAAATGCACCCTAGCCTATATGAGCAATAACGTTAAACGATATGTCGTTTGAAAGGTTTTTTTATATTCTACAACTTTAACTATGGCACCAAGTCTCGAATCGCTGTGGGAAAAAAATATTAGGTTAGGTTCAAGGTTAGGTTAAGTTAGTTTTTTTTTATGTATTAATAGGTAGGTACATAATTAATACGTTTAAAATCCATTGTAATATCTGATAATAACCATTAAAAATACATTAAAACATTAATATGAAGTTTCATTTTATTTGGCCATAACTTTTTCCCACAGCGATTCAAAACCTTTCAAACGACATAATTATTGCTAAGCCCGACAAATATGGCTAAGCCCGGTCGCGCATTATCAGAAAATTCTGTCAGAAAATTTATGACACGTGCGCGAAGGCCCTCTGCGCATACATTTTGTACTAGGCCCCTCAATGTCGGATCCGGCAAATTTTTAATAGAGTGCGGGGTCTAGTACAATATGAATGCGAAGTGTGCCAATCAGAAATTTTCTGACAGACATTTTCTTATAATGTGCGGCCGGGCTAATGAGGGCATGAATATTTTTTAATTGATATATTTTAATTGACTTCTCTATGCAGACTTTCAGCTTATTAAGATTGGCCTACCAGATTAATAGGCACATTAAACTGTCTCAAACCCCAGCTAGAAGCAATAATTTAGTTAATATTTACACTTTTCCATGCCTTTTAGGTTGTTTTGTCTAATGCTATAATCTCATATTAAATGAAGTAGGTATATAGGTGCATTTATATAACAACTCGCAAAGTTAAATCTTAAGTTTGAATTTTATTTTATTTTAAACGTTAGATGTAACTAATTGACTATTAAACTTGCCAAGTTACAAGTTAAGCAAGGAACAACAATTTTTCTTTTGGATCAGTTGAAGAACTTGTACATTCCTGTAGCTATGATTTCAGGAACTTCTAAAAACTTGGCTTCTATTTAGGTCTATATTCTTTTATCGACAAAGCCAACCATCACGCAGTTGGTTCCCTTTTCGCAGTTGTTTTTTTTCCTAAGGTATGTTTTGTTGGGATAGAGATAACGGTCGAACGGCCGTGATTCAGCTGCGGTTCGATACGATATCAAACAATTTTGTCAATCGAAGGGGCCTCTAGGTTTAGTAACAATGTGCTGTGATGCGTTATTACGAAAAAACAGTTTCCTCTAGTTTGTAGTTCAGTTTCATCTAGGCCTCTAGAAAACTGTTTCTTTCGATAGGTAGGTACAGTAGGTAGGTAAGTAGGTAGGTAGGTATAGGCACGCCAAAGGTGTATACCGTACGCGTCCTCTAAACGCACATTGCTCTTGCGTTTTTTTTAAATATTCCTGTCAACTTATAACACGAGTACTTAATGTAATTATTGTTTACCTATAGGTAGAATAAAGTTGACCCGAACTATCTTGTGGTTTAATTAGGAAATCGAGTAATATAATTTTAACTTTATTTTCAATCTTCGCGTTTGACTTCATATAAATCTACTTGACTGATGATTTATATAGAAATAGCTCGTACCAAAAATTCACACCACAACTTTATTTAGTTTTTTCTTCAACAGTTACGTCTACACTGAATAAATGAAATTGTTGTCCATGTCTTCGAATATTCAAAGTTAACGTTATGCAGTAAATGAGTCTATTAAGGCTCTCACATTTTAATATATACGCAGTTCCTTTACCGGGGCTAAATATCGGTGCACCATAGCTTTGACAATCAAACATAAAGTATGAAGAGCCTGTGATTCCAAACGCCAAATTTTTAGTGGGACTCGTTAGTATTCCAAGCGTATTCTTTTCAAAGAAATAAGTCAATGCCTTACTTAAATTGAAACGATCAGGATATATATTGTAAACAAATCCAAATATAACTTTCTCAAATTTTGTCGAAAATGTGAATGGATACATATCATCAAATTTGTTGTCCAAATCGGAAAGTTCAATTTCGTGGTTAGGGGTAGTTCCTATTTTTGCCACACATTTTCTGTGGTAATCATTACCGCCAGTGACTATTCCATCTAGGAACCCACTTGTCCAAGCGCTAATGTTACATGCTTCGGTCATGCCAATGGCGACCACGCTTGTTGCAAGATATTGCTTGCCACGAAGTTCTTCATCAAATCTTTTGTCCGTTGGATGTATAGTTCCCCATAAGGAATATAGATCACCAGGAAATTCAATGTCCCAATCTTTCCACATAGTTTTTGGTGTTTTTCGTTCTAGACCTAAATCATTTAAGGCACTCATTCTGGACCACGGTATTTGTGGGATATTCAACCAGTACATTTTTTCATCTACTATAGGTCGTACTTTCCTACGCTTCAAATATGGTAAGTTAGGATTGTTGTCAGGTTTGAAGAGTGGACTTAGTCTGTAGTTTAGAGCAGAATGCCGAGGTGCAGTCTTTACAGAAGTCAATTCGAAAGTGTAAAATTCGGGGTTGTCTGCTTGCTTTCCTGGCAAAACTTTCCGTATTCGGCGAATAAGCGCATCCATAGTGCGGTATAAAGTCCAAGACGCTACCGCACTTCCCTTTTTGGATGGTTTCTCCACCCCCGTTTTTTTATTTTCTTCTCTTACATCCTCAGTTGGTGGCGGGTAAGGGTCAAAAAGGTGATAATATCCTTCTGTCTGACATACTACCAAACTGCATTGAGGATATCTTATTATGACATAACGAAGCCTCCTCAACACTGCTTTTAAATATTGCTCTAATCTTTTTTCTGGATTTTCGTTGACAACGATAATTTTCTTAATGTTGATATTTATGAACTTCCCGTCCAGGATAACATTCTTGATTACTCTCTTCTCGCAAACATTTAAATTTGTTGCTTTTTCGTGTATTTCTAAACCTTTTTCGATACAGACGTCTACCATGACATGGTCCCACGTTCTAATAGGATGCATCGCTGCCATTAACATAGCGATAAGGCAAACGAAATGACAGGATTTTACGTCTGAGCTTATTTTCCTTTGATCCAATGACGTGGTTCCTTCTACTCTGTATACGCCATCGACGAGTTGATAGCCGACTGTAGTTTGGCTCTTCATATCTCTCGCATCGAGAGAAAGTCGGCTTTCCGCGTCCTTTTCGGTTTCTAAAATAGTCTGCTTAGATTTTTTCGATGTAGATTTACCTGTGGCATAGTCATGATCTTCAGGTAAGCTGTGTCGAGGCTCTTTCAGGAGTCGCCTGACTAAAATTCTACTAAGGATAAATTGTTGGTCATCTACTCTTGCATCCTTATTGTAATTGATTCTGTGAAAAGTATAAATAATTAGATATGAAAAATGACGATTTATTATCTAATGATGTTGATCAATGACGTTTAGGCTTTACTACGTTCGTTAATTGATAAAAAGGGCCGAGTAAATAACCCCCAGTTTCTGAAAGAATGATTAACGCAAAAATCAACTAATCAGCTGTCAAATTTAATTTCAAGTGATGTGATTGATTGTGAATATTTCAGTCAACCAATTACACCAGCTAACATGAAATTTGATAACAGATTGAATTGATTAGCCTTTCAGAAACCGGGGGTAAGTCCGTTAATTAGTAAAAGGATGGAAATTAACTGCCGGTTGATAGACAGCGCCTCAGTGATGTGCGTGAGCCGCTAGGGATGGGACGCGTCGTAGGATAATCGCTTAAGGCTGCGTTTCCACCAGAGATGTGCGAGGTAGCTGGGCGGTGCGAGGATGCGTAGCGAGGCTGTGGAACGGTGTGAGTGTTTCCACTAGAGATGTGCTAGGCCGCTGAGCGGTGCGAGGATGCGTAGCGACGCTGTGAAATGGTGCGCAGATGACCGGTATCAAAATCTGTACTGTCTTCTGCGTGTCAAAAGAGCAGTAATAAATTCTGTATCTTCTGCCTCCATTTCTTCATCGCTTTATAAATATAAAAATGTTTTATTCCACTGATCCATGTTTTCCGTACACTATACATCTACCTCTGACAAACACCGTCTAGTGATGCTATTTTTTCGCTCGCGTCCGTAACCTAGCACACATCCCTCGCACACATTCTTCTCTTGTTTTGTATGTACAAAAACCTCGCTCCGGTGAGCCGTTTCCACTACAGCAGCGCTGAGCGAGGCTAGGTAAATGAAGTGATTCTATGGGTTCTTAACAAACACATACCTCGCTACGCATTCTCGCACATCTCTGGTGGAAACGCAGCCTAACACTACTTATAAAATATGGTTTAGTAGGTAATCTTATGCATTATAATAAGCATTATTCTTCATTAATAATATTTACCTGCTTACAAGATCACGTAGCGTACGAAATCGTAAAAAGCATGATTTCCCTTTACCTTCTTCGTCTCTCAAACCCATTGCATTACAAGAACTGCCATCGAATAGATAGTAAAGTCCATTTCTCTTGAAAATCGCACAACTGTATGAAGCTGTTGTAACCATGCCTCTATCATATCTGTTAAAGAATTTTCGAGACAATACATCTTCCATTTGCCAGCTTGCACCTTCACCAACCACATCAATATTAGCATGATATGCCTGAAAAGAGATTTTTTTAAACCCAGTAATTTAAAAGATTTGAGTGGTCATATGTTCACACATAGTGTCAAGGGATCAAGGTGGTTTTACAATTATTTTTTTATTTTATAATATTAAATTAATATATCTATGAAAATTGATTAGGTAAAATGTTTTCCTACGTCTAGACTAACGAAGTACCGCTGCTTTTGCATAATAAAGACTTTTAGCGGTTTTTGCAAATTGTGGGAAATTTGTTCTTAGTTAATGCTGACATTAATTAAAAAGTGATAAACTGATAATAATAAAAGTTATTAAAGGTTTTTATTGCATAAAATGAACTATTAGTAATCTGTATTTCTACCGTTAACTCGTTTCACCAATTGCACCGATTCGGCAAGCTCAATATGAGTTCATAAAATCACATTGCGAAATGGCTGCCACCCACGTCTATTGTAACAGGTGAAAAAGATTTTCTGATGTATGTTTGATACCCATACTTGGCAAAGCTCTTCTTTGAAGCACATCCCGTGCGTGCTCAATGGCATTTAAGTCTGACGATTGAGCAGGCCATGGTAGGACGTTGATGTTAGCATCGGCAAATGTGTTTGTAAAGACTATGGCGGTGTTTGGACATGCATTGTTACGCATAAGCTGAAATAAAGCACCCAATTATATCCGCAAAGGAATGACAACATCCAATACAACGATTACAGCGTAAATCTGTGCATTGAGATTGCGTCTGATCCAAGTTTGGTTCCTCCACCGATATAAATACCCGCCCATATCATGATTGTTCCACCACCATATGTATGGACTTCCTGGCGTGATTTTAAACGTTCATGGCGTCCAGAGGTCCCCCAATCCCGTTTACGCCTATATCTGGTCTCATGCCAAAGCGAGATTCATCAGAAAAGCACGCATAATGCCGCTCTTCTTCTGCTCAATTTCTGTGTTCACGAGCCCATTGTAAACGGGCCCTACGATTGCGGGGCTCAATAAGTGGTACATGTAGCGACCATCGGGAATGGAGATTAACATCGTGCAAACAATTTCTAATTGTTTGATCGCTTATTAACAACCCTGAAGGGCGATAAAGCCTCGTAACATCATCGCAGTCATTGTAGGATTCCGCCAAGTAGTGATTTGTATGTAACGATCATGTCTGCGTGTGGTGATGCGACTTTGTCCTCCATCGCGCTCAACTACCTACGCTGCCAGTGATGCGGTAGCCTGTCCAGAGGCGACTTATTACACTGTGCGTGGAGATCAGAGCGATGGCCACAGCACGTTGCCAAGAGCCATCTACCAATATTCGTACGGCTCTGGTAATTTCTTCTCGGCTCAAGTGGTCTTCTCTCCATAATAGCGTTCGTTTGTATTGATTCGACTCAGAATCAGAAGTGTGGCAGAAAAGGTACTGATATTAACTCATACCGTTGCAAGATTTTATAGGGACTTGACAGAAGACCGACTTTTAATCCGAATTCTAAAACTACTCCTTTTATAAATGATGTTACCAAAAATAATCAATAGGAGTCCAAAAAAAATCAATTTTAGAATCGCACTTGTAGTAATTTGCTAAAACGTGCTTGATCCCTAGATACTCAATACATTATTATGTGTGACATAGTTTGGTTAATTTATTGATAAGCAAAACCAGTTTTAATTTTAAAACAAACCTGATGTCCTAGCGCAATCTTAGGTATAATATGTACAGGAGCGAGTTGAAATTTCTCCTGTTTGTTTTCATAAAGCCTGGTGGCGGTTTCTACTACAAAATCCACAATACCGGGTGACCATGTATTGATCGAGTATTTGTAGGATGTGACTATGGCCATGATTGCACCAAATGGCAGCTTATCAATCGATTGTGGGGAGTTTGAATCCGAGATAGAACTTGTTCCTCTAATAATTTGCGAAGTATCTGGCAAATTCTTAAAGTTGCTTGGTTTGGCGAGCTCTTCCTCGAGAGTACCCTCGAACTGATCCTCCATAAGAGGGGGTGTAATTTTCTTGCGAATTTGTCTCAGTTTGAATCGGTACTGAGCGTCTTCTGTGAGGAGTACGCGACGATCGACATTGACGGCCGGCAGAGTTTGGACTTCCTCTTCTGCTATTTGCATTGGTGCCAGCTAATATGAGAAGAGAAGACATAAGTTTTAAACTGGACTACTTATTATGTCGAACAATGGCAGCATAGAATGGTGCTGTTTTTATGTAGACCTATCAATGCCAAATACTCAATCACAATGTCAATGTCTTACATTAGGCAGTAATTTATGATATACCTACAGAGTGTAAACGAAATCAAGACAATGTAATTCCTTCAGACCTCATGATGTACTGCTGACATATATTAATTTTATGAATGACATATGTAAATTTTTTATTGTATCCAAAATTATCGCGTCCAGGGAAAATATGGACGCGATAATTTAGGATACAATAAAAAAATGACAAGAAGAAAACATGTTCTTAACGTGAGGCATTTTAGCGCCCCGAGTTAAATGACCGTGCGGAGAGCGATAGTCGCAAGGTCATTTAAAATTTGATTGCTATGTCCGAAAAATATCGTAATAAATGAAATGCCAGACTTGGCTCTACATTAGATATCAGAACTTTTACGGCAAAAGAGTCGCGAGACTTTGCTTTTTTGTATGTATGTTTTAGGTGGGGGTAAAGAATTGCTGTCTTTTACTCACAGACAGGGCTAGAAAAGGACTGTGATAGAAAGAACTACGTTAGAGATGTCAAACTAGTTGACGCCTTGAACTTCACCGTGTTTCTAGTCGACACGTTGTTTGAGATGGCTCGTAGACAGAATAGAATACCATAGACTCCGGCTTGGCGTGGCCACATGAGATATAGAATGTCATATAATAAGGCACGGTAGTGCCCCGCCAACATCGAGCGGGCCCGGCTGTACACCCTTTTCTTGAAGAAGTTATGGCACTTTTAAGCCAATAGCCATCCCTAATTTCACAGCCCTGTGACTAATCTAATATAATGCTGCAGTGATATGAAAATATTAGTTAAATACCTACGTTTAGTAGAGAGGGAGCATAGGAATTTAGTAGCAACATAGACGAAAAGTAACAAGAATCATTTATAATAGATGCGGGCTGTCTTTTAAAATCCTGACTTTCAAAAAGTAACTACTACCTACTAAGTTTATGTTGAATATACGAGTTTATTGTGAGTCACGTACGGGCACTTCGGGCTCTGGCTGCGGCGAGGGCGGCGGCGGTGGCAGCGGCGGCGGCAGCTCCTCCGCCTTGCGCCGCGCCTCCTCCTCCTCAGCTTTCCTCTTCGCCTCTTCCTCTTTCCTCTTCTGCATCTCCTCCTCGTCTTCTTCCTCCTCAGCTGCCTCTTCTTCCTACATATTTAATTCGGACATCGTATTGATTAAAAATATACAATTCTCTTTATAACGCAACTAGCCGTGTGCCCGATGGAGTTTCCCATAGGCAACATCTCAGCAAACATACGACTTTTCTCAAAAGAGTTTTTGGCGAACCTGCTCTGCCCCTGCCCTCTTTTTTACTTAGTTCCTCGTAAACAAATAAAGACTAAAGATTCTTATTTTAGAAAAAACAGTACTTCTATTTATTTTTGGAATAAGAATATTTATTTAAAGTGCAATACAATACTTTATTGCATACATGTGTTTAAACATAAATGTCTCTAAAGAACAATGCTCATGAAGTAAGGAAAAAAACCCAAGCAAATGAAATGTATCTCAGATTTTTTGTATTTATACCTACGTGACAAAGTAATAAGTAGGTGGAGTTGTCAAAATATTTTTCTAAATGACATAAATTGCTCGTTGTTTTTTGTAGGAGCTATACTGAAGAGTTAAAAAATGGGGAAAGCTTTCTTCCTTTCTTTACTCTTGTCCTAAGTATGACATTTAGTCATCTATTTTGACTACGCCACCTACATAATCTGCAATGTAAATAGTTTATTTGACGTATTATATTCCGTTTATTCATTCTATATACATATTGTTTACATTTTTAAATATTTCTATAAAAAATATTAAAAAAAACATTAAAAATATAAAAAATAGTAGCCCACCGGCATCAGGAACAGGGTCCAAGCCGACGTATTATATTATTGTTAGGATATCTTAATACCGTACATAACAGTATGCAGCGGGATCCCCCCCGGTTGGGTTCCCGCATTGTCGTTGCGGGGGGGCTTAGTAGCCGTGGCATTGATCCCCTACGGTGCCACGGTGAAGCGAAGAGGAACCCAAGGAGGGGCCGCTCGTCGGGGCTTGGGTCTGGTAGCCCTCGATGTAGCGGCCAAGTAGGTTGCGGTGTTGCTTTGGCGACATCACAACTGAGGCGGGCCGCGATGTCGTTTGGAACGCATCGCGGCTGAGTGCGGGAGGCCGCGGCGGGAGAGGAGTATTACGGTGCGCCGTTCTCCCTACCTTCCGCGGCCTTGACGGGGCCGCCACCGTCAGATGGCGGACGCGGTGGGGCCGCAGGGGAAGAGGAGTGGCGGTGTGTACCTGGCCGCCCTTTCTATCCTCTGCGGCCGAAAAGTGGTAGGCGGCGGGGCCACTAATCTGACCCGTCGCAGGGGGACCAGGGGTGCCCAGACACGGGGTAGTCTGGCGCCCATGTACTTGTTTGGTCCCCGGGGTGGTCACGGCGTACCATGTGTTCTGGTGCGCCGGCGCCGGTGATGTGGGGTGCCCCCCGCGCCTCTCAGGAGGTCGTGGGGTGGGGCCCTACAGTGGAGAGGTCCACCAGCAATTGGTGGACCAAGACCTGCCGGGGTTGCGGTGCATGCTTAGGCGAATCCCGCGACCCCGGCCGACGGTCAGAAGGAGGAACACCGTTGGTTTTTAGCCGGTAAGTGTCCGGCAGACCCCCCCGCCTTCCTCGGGCGAAGGACATCCATGAGGATCTTCCAAAGCAAAAAAAAAAGGTACGCAGCGGGATAGGGTTCGCAGCGCCGCGAACTAGTCGCGGCGATCGGCGGTGACCTCTCACTTCCGGCCGTGGTTCTGTCCATGGTCGGGAGCGAGACTGCATGGGAGGCCGTCGCTTCCTTTTGCGAGGAGGTGATGGTCACCAAGGAGGTAGCGGAGAGGGAGAGGGAGGCCGCTTCTTCTCTCCCTTCTCGAGCTAGACGCACCGGGCGCCGGATGGCGCGTGCCGATCTCCGGCCACCCTAGTGAGTGGCCTGCGGGCGGCGGGTTAGGGGACCCGTCGCCCGACCAGTAACAGGCCCAGGGAGGATGGCGCGCCGTGTTCCGCGCGCGCCTCTCGAAGGAAGTGGGGCAGGGGAGCAATTGCCCACCACAGGAGAGGTCCACCAGAAGAAGCTGGTGGACCGAGACCTGCCGGGATCGCGGTGCATGCAATAGCGAATCCCGTGACCCCGGCCTTAGGTCAGAAGGAGGGACACCGTTGGTTTTTAGCCGGTAACAGTCCGGCAGACCCCCTCTCCTTCCCCGGGGCGAGGGACATCCATGAGGATTTTCCAACGCAAAAAAAAGTATACAGCGGGATAGGTTAACAAAAGTCGGTTATATTATAAAAAATAGTGCGCACAAATCTCAACGACGTATAATGAAGGACTGCGCATCGCATTTAACAAAAGGAATTTATAAGGCGGATGTTAATGGGAACGCCGGTAGAGGACGTCCTAGAAGGACATACATCGATGTTATTGGTGAAGTTCTTCACAAAGGTCAGGTGCGTAGTACTCTCAACCGGCGTGCGTGTATGACAAGATGTATGAATGTGGATGAAGCGAAAGGGGTATGTAAGAGTCGTAGCATGTGGCGTTCTATAGTTTCTGCCTACCCCTATGGGAGAAAGGCGTGAGTTTATGTATGTATGTATGCGCATCGCATAGGCTCGCGTAGACTATAAAAATAATTCTATGTAAAAATTACTCCTGCTAAAAAGGAATTAGCAAAATCTTACGTTTAGAAAAGAATTTTGACTATATTATTTATTTAGTATTACATTATTATTTTTTACTAAAAATATGAGATATGTTTCGTTTGCGCCGGGACTGGGTTTTTTTTTGAGCATTATTCTTTCTTCCTTCCTCGCCAGTTTCTATGCGTATCTCGTATTTTTATTTTCATATTTTCAGGTCGATCTGTGACATTTCCCTTTGATAAATCAACCCATAACATAAATCAATTAAAACTTATTTTTAAGAATGAATTTCTAAAAACACTGATGATGGTTTCATCCCCTATTTAACCGCCGTAGGGGATACCCACATTTTTAATCCTTTCTAGTGCCCACCGACAATATGATCCTCATGTATGAAATTTCATGCTTGTAGACGCACCGGTTTAAGCTGTGCATTGTCCGTTAGTCAGTCAGTGTTAGATTTTAATTAAGTAGATTTCCCCCCTATTTAATTCATTTAAGGGATACATTTTCAAAAATCTGGTCTTCTTCCTCGCCTACGTTAAATAAGGAACCCGTGTGCAAAATTTCATGCTTCTAACCTCACCGGTTTAAGTTGTGCGGTATACGTAAGTTCGAGAGTTAGAGATTTATTAAGTAGATATGATATTGTATTGTGCGACAGACTAGAATTTACAAGAAATGTGTTATTAAAACGTACTGTGATCACCAATCCGTTTGAAAACGTGGCGATTATGGCAATAATATGCGACTGTTAATTGTAGCAGTCCAATCGAATCGGAACGTTATTTTCGAAAAATAATATACATTAATTAATTTTACAATTAATATAAATTTAAATAGGTACTTACCGCTTCCTCTCCACCTTCCGGTGGCTGAAAATAAATTCCCATATTAAAGCCTATTCAGATATAAGCGATATTCGCTACCACTGTGGGTAGCGAAAAATACCGAGCGGTATTCCGACGGGCATGAGCGGTATTCCGGCGAGTATGAGCGGTATTCTGCCGGGTATTTCTATAAAGTTACATATTATGTCGTCGCCCAATCGTAGAATTAGGCGCATCATGATGTGCCTGGGCATTTCATAAAAC
Organism: Amphipyra berbera; assembly: GCA_910594945.2. NCBI lineage: Eukaryota > Metazoa > Arthropoda > Insecta > Lepidoptera > Noctuidae > Amphipyra > Amphipyra berbera. Next base: position 11,470,200 of record OU343128.1, on the reverse strand, counting down.
AGCACCATTTTATGATAAGCCTTACTAATACCTGTCATATCGTTCAATGCTAAGCGTTTGACGATTTTCCAGGTCCAATACCGCGATCGGATAACGACAATAATATATCCCGCATGGACTTTGTTTACGCTACCTACAGCGGTAATGAATATCGCTTGTATCTGAATATCTAATCCGTACCTTTAGTAGGTAACAAGTTATAGGACACAAAATATTGGGAACTATGTTAAGTATACTTTTTACAATCGTTAGCGCACAGAGAAGTCATTTCAATGAAAGGTTTAGAGAAGACGCCGTTCCAACAGCCACGTCCAGACCTGCAGAACCGTCTCTTGTAGTTAAAACAGTGCATTTTCAGAAACTACTGCCTAATAAAAACTATTACTCATTAAAACTTTACTAGCCAAATAAAGAATGTTATGGGTCAAGTTTGTAGCCACGATTCCCCGCCCCAGCACTTATGTAATGGACCACGAAAGCTGGGTCTGTTGCGACAAAAATCTAACAAAATATGTTTCACTAAACATGTGTTGTTAATTTAGTTAGTGTTAACTAACACTCGGACCAATTACAACACTGTAAACAGTTAGGCCACACCCCAATTATCTAATTCTAACAAAAATATGAACGCAGCAGACCCGGCTTAAGGGGTTCATGGACCACACTGTAAAAAACCCTGATCTAGACACAACAGCGCGTGTCTCGCGCGGTGGCTTCTCGATCCATTCAGCCAGTTTGAACGTGGCTTTTTTTTTTCATACGACGAATCAGAAATGTTTAGTTAAGTTTTAGACCGGCATTGGTGGCGGCGTGGGAGGCGGAGTGGGCTCGGGGTCGGGGTCGGGCTCGGGGGGCTCGTTGGTCTTGTCGCGAGGCTTGGGCCACGGCGGTACCACCTGTGTCACCGACACCGTGGGCGAGTCCAAGTTTACTGTGAAAAACTAAGGTATGAACCCCAAATTAGACTTATTCTACTTTTACAAGAAAAATGTTGTGTATCCTCATGGGTGACAGACGTGAACATGTTGATTCGAAATTCATCTGTTATATCACCCCCCGATCGTCCACTTGTCATCCAATGACAGTACTAGTCACTAGAATTGCATTCTGTTCGATCTATATGATAAGCTAGTTTCCAAAGTAAGCCTTTTAATCTGGATCAATGAAAATCATTCCAAATCCCACTTACCCACTTTCGGTTCTACAGGATCGTCCACATGCGTTTTATATCTCAATGGTATAGGTGGAATATAATCCTCTTGGACACTGTCTACCAAAGATATGATATCACCCATTTGTTCCTCGTCAACTTGCATCTATTAAAAATATGTGATTAGTATATGGCTGTTTAAGAACAGATTCAACCACTGATATATTACGTACTCCGGGTGATTTTGTTTCCATAGTTTCTACAGGCAGAATGTCGTGAAGTATCTCTTTTCCGTCGCCTTGAGCCTGACTGACCGACATGCCCAGCTCTTTTCGCTTTGCTTTTGACCCCGGAAGCTGGTCGTCGCTCAATGTACAGACTATTTGTAACTAAAAAAAAGTTATAAATTTTGTAAATAAAACCCTGCCACTTGTTGTCAACTGCATTGTTAAAGAGGCTTAAGGAATTCAACCATGAAAGGGTGCACCCCATCATTTTATACTTGAGGCGTACCGGCTGAAAACACGCAAATAATTACAAAGACGTTATCTCAACATTACCTTTGGCTCTCTCTTCTTCAATTTTAATACTTTAAAAGCATGTACGTAAAATTGTGTTGTAGCCGGTAAATAATTCCAGTTTTTAATAACCGCGTCTGCCATAGTTTCTGGATTCAAAAGCATCATGCAACATGCCTTTCCAGGCTTCATTGATCTAAGTCCGTCTGTGGTACGTGGATAAGGATCAAACAAATAGAACATATCTTTCTGCCTCCACACCGCAAGCACATAATTATTAAAATCTAACAAACCACAATTATACTCGTGACTAAAGAAATCTACTAAACCAGTTTTAATATTGAATAAGCATTCTTTTGTAGTGAAAAGTTGTCCTTTTACTCTTTCTCTGTATATTATAATCTCACATGCATAAGGACCTACAATAATTTCATTTGGAATATTATCAATTGTCATGTCAACCATTACTTTTGGGTGTGTGCAATCAATATACAGTTTATTGCCCAATCGCAATATTTTGTCCAGTGTCTTTGAAAACCAGGTGTTAGGTGGCGATATTTTGGCATAGGTCATCGCGACAATGGCTATAGGCAATGCTTGTCTGAATTTAGCCTCTTCGAAACATCGATCTCCTAAATGCATATTTGCATTGACGATAGCACAATTTTCGTTTAAAATCCTATATCCCATCATGGCCTTTTCTGCTTGAGTGAGTTCTTTATCAGATTCGAAATCTTCATCACATTTCTCATCAGCCATTTTCAAAACTTTGATAGGAGCTAAAACGAATTTCTGGTCTTCCAAAATGCTGCGTGCTAAAAGAATATCAGCAACAGATTCGATGTCTTTTATGTTAATCAGAGCAGCTTGGCCGTTCGCATAATTAGAGTAAGCTTTAGCATCTCTTCCTGCTGCGTCAAAAATATAATAGCATACTCTATCTTTCCATATCACTAGTTTTAGGACCCTAATTGAAAGCAGAAACAATATTAACCAAAAAGCATAACGGAACTTGGTAATAAATTGAAACAAAAGCACTTTACTCACCTTGATAACATAATGCCTGCTCTATTTTCCTTAAAGAAAGCTTTCAGTCCCCTACATAAGTTATATACTGTGGGGTCTAAGGACATCGTGTAGCCTACGATGTCTGGTTCACAAAGCAAAACCTGCATTCTTTTCCTATTTAATACCAATATTTGTTTTTTCCCAAACGGCAATACTTCACATATACCCTGAACTGCCGAGTGATCATGAACTTTGTCTAAACATTGTATATACCTAAAAGAAAGAACAAACTATAAATATATATACCTACCTGTACACCGTGGGTCCGAGGTACCCGAAAGATTTTAACCATCGATTCCGATGCCTAATTGGGTAAGAAACAGTAGTATGTATATGTATAAGGTCCAAACAAAATACCTGGTCAAACTTTTAGACAGTGTTCAGTACCTTTACATATCTAAACAAAAAAAACTCAAGATTCAAGTGTTTTTTTTAACTCAAAAATAATAACGTTTTAAGTTGCCTGTACTCTCTAAGCATAAACTCATCCATTTTTTGTGCATCGATCGCTGCCGGAGCGTCCGCGCCGTTTCGGCTAGCCATGTTTTACCAAAAGTGCGAAGTAAGGAATCAGCTGATAGATCTAGTAGGTAAGTACCTACGCGCATTTAGCAAGTATGGAAGACTACAATAAGGGGTGAATGAATTTTCAACGAATAAATTGTTGTGAACCAACCAATTTATGAAAAAAAAACAATAATTCTAATTTCCATTATCCTGTAGCAGGCTGTAGACTGTCTAATTTAGTGCTGAATTGGTATCAAAACTGCTATTGCAGTCATTTTTAAACAAATAAGGACGCATTTGCGGTCTAGCCCACGTGAGTAGTAGGTTCAAGTACCTAATACCACTTTTACTGCTAAGGAATAAAAGCAATCTCAAGATCAAACTGTTAGGTACCACTGACGACGTGCGGACGTGTGTACGTAATCACTCCATAGTTAAATTTATTTTAGTTTCGATTTTACGTAGTTAATCTGTAATGTTATTATAAGTCTGTTTTTTAAACATCGTTAACAGTAAAACAATTGAATCAGCCTTATTTACAATAATTAAAAACTCTAAAATTTCAACTTTAAAAAACGCCATTTAATGTCCGCTTGTCACTACTATGCGCCCCCTTAATCCGCTGTGTGTCTTTCTTTTCTATAGTCCTTCCACCGACGGTTTCTAGGACAAGGGATTCTTCCTTCCGATGGCTCGAATACGCGCAACAACCGTAGCATCCAACAACGACACAGTAGATCCTTCGTCAAGTAGGGCAAGGATGCGGGTAGAACCATTCGGGCCATAGATGTCAACTGGTATCGTTTTTAAATATACTTTGGTCCCATCTGCTGCTGTTTATGAGAACTTCACAACGCTGTTCACACTGTCATCGCATATAGTCTGGTCACGAGGTGAAGGCGAAGGCTTCTCTTGCTGCGCTGGTGGTGCCGATCTTTGTGCTGGCTCCGAATGCAGCGTTGTGTGATGCGACCGCTTGCATCTCTTACAAGTTTGTGCTCTGCAGTTCATCCTCATATGACGTCGGCGCAAGCATCTGAAGCAAAGTCGTCTCTGCTTTGCAGTCTCCCATCTTTCGTTTATACTCGCTTCTATAAATTTCTTACAGTCGGTGATCCAATGTTCCCCTTCACAGTAAGCGCAGGACTTCTTGTACGAATGGCGTGCGTGACGAACGTCGTTTGTGATGAATTGCGTTTGTGACAACGATGTCTTGTGCCTACTGCGTAAGTGGCGGATTGCATTTGTGACATGGACCGTAAGATCCCTAGTGTTAAACTTTCGAAAGCACCTGTAATCTGGTCTAATTGAAATCATAACAAATTTACTATGTAGATATAAGTGAAAACTCTTTTTACAACTTCTCTTATACATAATATGCTAGCTAACAGAAAATGAGGTTAGGAAAAATAACATACCACTGATCACCAGCATCCACTAAGTTATCGATTAGCTTCATAGTCCACTGTTTAGGATGGTAATGAAATGCCAAACAAAAGGCCATTACGCTCATCGTCAAAGCTTGCCGCCCTCTTGATCTACTACCTATAATACAATACAGATAATTTTCAGAGGGTATATGCAGAATCGCGAGGCAGCGGCCCGAATACTTTCTTCCGAGTATTCGCTGCGAGACGACCAATCTGCAGTGTGATCATTTTGTGTGTATTGGCTCACAGGTTCGAAATGAGTATGGTTAGATTGACTGACGAAAGCGAAATCGCTGTCTCAGTGCGAGGCGTAGCTTAACACGTCTGGAACCAAATGAAATGGCTGAGCGACGAGTCATTCTGTCTTAAGCTGCCGCGAGACGAGACGCAGACGCTCGCTTCGCGTCTACCTCAACTGAAGTCCCGGCCAAAGTGACCGTTAGTTATAAAATCACCTCCAGACCGAGGCATACACAGCAAGGAATTTGCGCCATGTGCGTCGCAATTTAAAGATAAAATAAAAATGTACTTACTAAATTTATTATCATACATATTGAACGATCCTGTCAAAATACCATAGTGGATATCAGGTTTTCTGTCTTTCGTACATGGGATAACTGTAAGTGAATGAGTTTTTAAGGTTCCTCTTTTTAAATTCAGCGGTATATGGATCTGAAATAGAAAAAAATGTAATAAATAATATATATAATTATAAATTATTTAATCGATTTTTATTTTCATTTTTTTATGGTAACATCTGGAATACACATTGCTAGTACTGACTTATGTATTATTTATTGAAAACGAGAATCTTACGTGTTCTGGTCTAGGTATTTCATCAAGGCCACAAACTGAATCATCATCCATTAGATGTTTCTGTGTACTTCTAGCTCTTGGCTTCCCATCAGTAGCGCCAAGTGTGTTATATGTTGATTCTGGATATCTGAATAATATAACAAAATAATTGTTTTCCCGCTATCTAACAAAAAGTATAAAGCCCGACACCCACAGCAAAGTTGACTCGAACGAAGCCCAGACTCGAGGCACAGCGTGGATGAGGCGTGACTACCGTACAGAATCGAGGCACTAGTAAAGACAATCAGCATGATGCTCGTCAAGAATACATTAGCAAGGAGCATCACTTCAACGCGTAAGAAACTAGTATGTAACACTCTCATAACTCCGACACCATACATCTCAACTTTAAATCATTGGATGCTGGCCCTTACAAATAGTTTTATACAGGCTGAACTCGAATTAGACGTATTCTCTTTAAGGTGTGATAGTGTCCTTTATACAACAATATTAGCACCCCATGTACTCTAGCCGAAAATCAGTAGATTTCGAGAAATTTCAATTTTTATAGCGTTTCGAAAACTACCCAGAATTCATCTTCTTTACATAGTATAAAACAAAGTCACTCCCGCTGTCTGTACGCTTAGATCTTCTAAACTACGCAACGGATTTTAATGCAGTTTTCAGCCATAGATAGAGTGATTCAAGAGGAAGGTTTATATGCCCCACATTAGTATCTACATTGCATCCGTGCGAAGCCGGGGCGGGACGCTAGTTATTAAATATTATTAAACTTTGCAGAATTCACTTTATTTTCCATATTAACTTGTAATTGTACTGATACTTTAACAAAGCTTTTCACGTATTCGAATATTCAAGAATATCGACCAATTGAAAGTAATAATTAAATGTATAAGGAAATGTGATAGCCTAGCGGTGAAAGCTTGCCTTCCACGCAGGAGGGTTTGAGTTCGATCCCGGCCCGTACGTCTGACTTTTAGAATTCCTGTGCGAATCAGAATTTGATTATCACTTGTGTTAACGGTGAAGGAAAAGCATCGTAAGGAAACCTGCACACCTGAGAGGGCTCCATAAAGTTCTCAATGGTGTGTGTAGTCTGCCAACCCGCACCAGGCCAGCATGGTGGACAAAGACCTAAATCCTTCGCATTCTAAGAAGAGGCCCGTGCCCAGCAGTGGGACAGTAATGGGCTAATTACACTGGTCTGCAAAAAAAAATTTTTTTTTCTCCTCATTGTTTTTATGCATGATTACATCATATTTGGTGCTCTAAACACGGAATTTAACATGCAAATAAATACAGCACATAGATTTTAAATACAATGTCCATTTAATTAAAAAACGATATTAACACAGTAACAACAATTACAAAAAAGTGAAAAAAGACTACGATCTAAGTTTTACAACGAAAAATGAGAATTTTACAGTTACAAGTTACAGAAATATCAGACACATAACAGAAATATAATATGTATATAATTCAAGTTATTTTGTAGTTTTGTTTCTTTTCATCGTTTCCATCGAAGTTTCTCGGCAAATCGACCAACAAAAATCAGCAAGCATCGTTGCTGACCATTTTCCATTGTAGCGTCTTTCAATATGCATAATATCCTGATGAAACCTTTCACCATGCTCATCTGATACGGCACCGAGATTTTCCGGAAAGAAGAGTAAACTCACCACAAATGTAGCAAAAACAGTCTGTAGAATTCTTACAAGTGCGCGGCATTTTATAAACTAAAACTGAATGGAATTTATTAAAAAAAAAGCTATTTTATTTATTTATTTAAACTTCATGTACAATTGGTGGTACATAAGGCGGACTTAATGCCAATGGCATTCTCTACCAGTCAACCTTTGGGTCAAAAATTAAGCACTTCGAAAAAGGTACAAAAAAAGAATTTAAAACAAATATTGAATAGGTAAATAAAAACTATTAAAAACAAAATAATACATAAGTACTAACAAAATATATACTTTATATATATCTATATATTACAATAAAAATACATATTAAACCTATATATCTATACATACATACATACACATAAATATTTATAACTATGATGGACAGTTCATTCAGACTAAGGTTGCAGCGATTTTAAGAAATATTCCCGAACTTTACGTTTAAAAATGAATTTACTCGGAGCTTTTTTCATATCAAGGGGTAGCGCGTTCCAGAGTTTGATTGCTGAGACAGCGAACGAATTGGACATGAAACCTGTGCGGTGAGAAGGAATAAGTAGAATTTGATTTTCAGAGGCACGAAGGCTACGACTGTGAGAGCCACCCAAAAGTTGAAAATATGTTTTTAGATAATCAGGAGCACTAGGATCATTAATATTATATATTTATCATTATATATTTTATATTTATTATCTCTGTTCATAAAAAAATGGATAACCTACACATAAAATACTTAAAATATATTATAATATGACTTTTGTGCAAAACTTACTAAAGTATTTGATATAGAACGTAAACAATTAAAAGACAAGTTTTCAACTAGGTAGGTAACTGTTATAGTCACAGTGTATACTGCGCAGGCGCATATGTACCTACTACCATAGAAATCACTTTCGGCACTGTCCTTCTTTCTCTTACGACTAGCAATAACCTATTTCGTATGTATATACATTGTTTATAATGTTAACGCATAAAACGAATTAAAAAAGAAAACCTAAACTTATGATATTTTGAAAAAATTCATATCGAAAAATCTAGACGAGATTGAAAAAATTGGCCATAAGGAACAGACTCAGAGCATCAAAATCTTAGTATTTATGACATAATTGTTTGAAGGAGGATTTTGTTGCAGACCAGTGTTATGTACCTACGTTATGTATTAGAAACTCATCCAGCTACACGTTGAACAATGATCATTAACCCAAAAACTTACCGACACTAACTCTATAAAGGTTATACAATGTGTCCCAGTATGTAGTAATAAAACTTTAAGGGATATACAAACAATTTTATCAACAAAAGCACCTGACTCATGGGGACAAAAACCAACTTATAAATTACCCCCTCCAAGAGTTCGTATTTGGCTCAGATATTTCGACCTAGATCTCACAAAGGCGTGATTTTTGTTTTATTTTGTACAACTTAAAGACTAAAAAAAACATGTAGTTTTGGTAGTATTATAGAAAATACATTTGAAAATAATGTGTAAAGTTATACTTACATAAAATTTAACTTTCATGTCTCTTTACAAAAATTATGTGTGGTAGTTTGATACTTCTTTAGGTTATCTCAGTAGCCTTTCAAATCGCATTAAAGGAGGACCGGTAAGTTAGCCTATATGAGCAATAACGTTAAGCGATAATGTCGTTTGAAAGGTTTTTTATATTCTACAACTTTTACTATGGCGGCAAATCTCGAATCGCTGTGAGAAAAAAGTTATGGCCATTTAAAATGAAACTTCATATTAACGTTTTTATTACTTTTAGTGGTTATTATCAGATATAACAATGGATTTTAAACGTATTAATTACTAGCTGTGTCCTCACGGCTCCGCCGTAGCCTATGTTACTCAGTGATAATGTAGCTTTCTAACGGCAAAAGAATTTTCGAAATCGGTCCAGTAGTTTTTAAGTTTATTCGTTACATACAAAAATCCAAAAATACAAATCTTTCCTCTTTATAATATTAGTATAGATGTAGGTACCTATTAATACATAAAAAAACTAACCCCTAACCTAACCTAACACTTTTTTCCCACAGCGATTCGAGACATACCGCCATAGTAAAAGTTGTAGAATATTAAAAAAAACCTTTCAAATTACATATCGCTTAACGTTATTGCGCATATAGGCTGGGGTCCATACATTTTTGCCGACCGTCCTTTAAGCTACTTTGAGGCCTAGGTCTTAAGTTGTAGGTGTTTGAGTATGTAGAGGCCGAAATAGGTAAGCCAAATACTAATCTTACTCAATATTTAGGGGGGAGGGGGAATCGACCCCACCCCCAGGGTAATTTTGTCGCTAAAATGTATATACCGCCTTTAAAGTTTTATTACTACATATCGGGACACATTGTATAGCATAACAATAAAATATTATTATATTAGGTACTTATAATTATAATCTATCATCGTTAACGGGACTTCTTAAATTACCCTCTTTTCCTCAAAGCTAGCCTTCTTTTTGTTGCCGCCACATGAGCCGCATATTTTCTGAAAAAGTTAACACAGTCTTAAAGTTTATAATCAAATGAAAAAATATTATTGTTGCAGAAATTACATACCGACATTTCTTATTAGGACAAGTTTTTTTTTTGCAGACCCTGAAAACGAATTTATGGTAAGTAATATTGCTGAAAAAGTAAATAGGAAATCTTTTACGTTTTTACATTTATTATTAATGTAGTATTTTGTCGTTCTTACAAGACTTACCTTCCCTTGTAGCATGGTTTTTTTTTCTTTGGTCTGCAATCAAATATTTTAAGTGTTAAATTAAGAATAAAGGAGTGAAAATAAATAATAGGCTGAGAAAAAATTACTTCGGTTGTTTTGCAGTACCAGGAATATGTACAACATCAGGAACAAATTGTTGATCTCTGTTGAGGACAATCCCACTGTGCGGCTTGAATAATCTGAAATATTAGTTATTGTTAATATTTATCTGAAGTGAAAGAGTAAACACACTGCCGTGACGAGCCATGGATTATGTCCAATTTTATATGAAATATTTAGCAAAATGTGTGACACCTCTCACTGTAGAACGTGCAAGGCCTTGGGCTTACATAAAAAGGATTCCTTACTCATGTCCAGATTTTGGGGGTAGTGGTGGTCTCAATTCTGCAGGTTTGACGGTAGCTCTTTGAACTGTAATGACCTCCCCACTTATTTTTGGACTAGGTACCTAAAAAGAAGGACTTTGTTTTAATTATCCTGCTGATATCAAGAATAAACAAAAAAACCCGACTACGAAAAAATCGAACTGAAAAACATGAAATAAGAAAATATTCATATACGATAGCCTGAAATTCTTCTCTAGACTTAAGGAATTCAGTGTTGTGAAAAACTTAATAAACAAATCAACGTTCTAATAGACAATTTACTGCATTTAAATATTTACGTGCCACCGTACTTACTAATTACATTACTTTAAAAGCAGTGGGTTAAAACTTTAAAAGGATAACCAGAATCCATTTCGATAATTTTTTGAATTTTTGTCTGTTCATCTATTTGACTGTTTGTCGGTTTATTTATGGACCCTGACTGGACTGACTCAATGCGCTGGACTTTTACCTATAGACAAATATTGTGCGTATCTCGGAGTAATATTTTAGTTTGTATTTCATCGTAATCGGCTTGCTCGACGAAAAGACATTAGCATTATTTGTTTGTACCATACTTGCTCAATAGATGGCGATACGTGTATGTTAAACGCGTAATCAATTTCCCGATTAGTTTAATTTTCATGCACACATTCCTGGTGGTTCTATTGCTAACATTGTTAACAGGATAAGCTTTAAGCTATGTGAGGTTTCTTGAAGCTATGTGAGACGATAGACCCTACATAATATGTATTTCACCGTTTTTTATGTATCTTTTCATAGTTTTTAGATTTAAAAAAAGAATTAAAAAACAACCATTTAATGTTGTTCTCCGAATTCTACTCAGACGATGTCGCGCGCACAGCTAGTCCATCATATTATTCTAAATGCGTAAGTTAAGGATGATTTCCACCAAACGGCTCGCATCGCATCAGATCGGAACGGATTTTACAATCTTTAAACGATATTAAATCCTGTACACAGTATTTAAAGTCTATATTACCAAGCCGCGCACTGCAGCTTGACCGCGGGCGTCTTCCGCGACACGCGATCGTAGCCGAAAGTAAGCTGCGACGCGCGATTGGCTCCGTTCTCCTGTCATCGTATCCGATCGGATTCTTTCAAAAATTAGAACACGTCAGCACGGTAGGAATGAAACTATTTGACTAGGCGTAGAAACGTATACGTTCGCAAGCGACTGTACGGGGCCGATCGTATGAGTCGACATCCTGCTGAACGCGATCGGCTGTCGCCTTCCGATCCGATGCGATGCGAGCCGTTTGGTGGAAACCATCCCTAAGTTTGTGTCTGTCTATTACTTTTTCACGTTGAAACTGCTAAACCAATTTGAATGAAACTTTGCACTAAGCCTGAAACCTGGAGAAGGACAAAGGATTATTTTTATCGATATAAGTACCTACCATGCGAGCGAAACCATGAGCGTCAGCTAGTTGTCATAATTATAGTTGCCTAAAAGGCCCGCATTAATAAACAGCCCTATAAAGAATAATTCCAAACACTAAACGTCGCTGACACTGATAAGTACGGATAGCGTCGTACAAAATGTATGAAACAATATCATTTTTCAATGACACTGACGATCACGGGCACTGATCGTCACGTTTTCGCACTGATGTATACGGATAGGCCTTAAAAGGGGTTTTTTAAATGAGAACTGTTTCTTAACCTTTTAACCGCTTGAGTCGCATTTCTGCGACAAATATTTCCGTGCTACTACCGCGCGTGTCGTATTTCTACGACAGAGAACATGCATGGTTTTTTTGTTCTGTTTTCGTCCTATGAACTGCGTGGTACATACAACTAAAACGATTATTCAATAGAGATATGATTTACAACAATTACTTAAAATTGTTTCATAGCTCTAAGTTTTGAAAAAGCTTAATATATTTATTGTAGGTATTATTTTATAGATTCGTAATCACGCGCTAGGGGCACGGCAATTGATATTTAGCCACGCGCTTAATAGGTTAATACGAGTCTTATGCCAATCTGCACAAAAATCTGACAACGCCTTATGTAATGCCTAACTCTCTAGGATGCACTTAGGTACCCATAAAAATGCGATGCACCAACCATAAGCGGCTGCCTAATTGCTTAGGGCGTGTACTAACTACATGTACTACTAACTTTACAATACCGATTTTCAGAGTCTTAAAACGAAGCGACTGTCCCAAGTGTCAAAACAGCAAACCGTTAAAGACAATAGATCACTAGCAAAATGTTTCAAGACAAAACCACAAAATCATAAGTGGAAATAGTGATTTTCGAGGACTTTATGGGGTTTCTGGAGCTGATCGAGGACCTAGACAGTCCAGCAGAAAGGCTGCGAATCATCAGGCCACGTTAAAACCTATTTGAAACTCTCGACAATATCGATTTTTTCAAAAGATATCAGTTTCAAAGGCTGTGTTCCTTTTTATTTTACAAAGAATTGATGAAATCCTGGAGTAGGTACAAGAGATATCGGTAAGGTGGTTTCGTATAGGTATATTACGATTTTTTTACTACCTAACCTATAGGCATGAGTTATATTACAATGTAACATGCGATTACATTATTTTCAGGAATTATAGCATTTCTCCTGCTCTATCTCGCTCACTATTCACTCTTTCATTCAATTACTTAGGTAACGTTAAACGTAGGACTAACTTTACGTAATCTAGTTGGTGCAGATGAATTTGAAATTTAGGTTCTTATTTAAGCTCTGACTTAGCCGAGTATAGTGCAGACGGGCTTTAGAGTAATATGTCGCTACCTGAAAGATCAAAATTGTAGATCTCTATAAAATACGCAAATATGTATTGACAAAGTAAAACTCACGTTCAAGATTGAATTATCTGACGCCGTGTGCTTAATAACAGGAACGGGAGTAGGCAGCATTATATCGCCGGGCATTAGGTCGAAGTATCGGACCCGCTTTCTATACTTTTCACTTCTTTTACGCACCTTTCTTAAAATACCAACATTACCAATATCCTGCTCGTCATCCGATGTCCAAACAAAATCAGATCTTGAATAAGTTCGCCTGTCGGCAATGAGTTATTATTACAGCAAATTTTTAAAATATACTAATTATACATTCCTATTTTAATAATAAAAATGGGATGGTAACTTAAACTTTTAATATTAAGTATATTTTATTTTAATAAAAAGTGTGAAGACTCCTTTAATAAAAAAACCGGTCAGTGCGTGTCGGACTTGCACTCCGAGAGTTCTGTACAAACTTGTAGGTATGTAATTATTTTTTTGTGACTGCAATTTTACGCTTTTCGGGCTTTTTCCCTTTACTTGTACTATAAGACATTGCTTCTTGCCAAATTTCATGATTCTAGGTCAAAGGGAAGTACCCTGTAGGTTTTGATTCCCTTGCAAGTGTCTAAATATGCGGCATAAACGGCCGAATCTTTTGATTGTGTTGACTTAGAAGTCTGATTTTTTCACAGCTCCAAGGGATTGCAGACCTGATTATTTGATATTAATTTCACCTTGATACCTCCACGCGTTCTTGAATAAAAGGGTCTTGACAGACAGACCGACAACGTAATGATCCTATAAATAATCCTATCTATCCTATCCTATGATCATTTTTTCCTTTTGAGGTACTGAACCCTAAAAACTGTTTGTACAGATGTCCCTATTGAATTTTGAATTCAATCAAGGCACCCTAGGAATTTATAAGCATATATTATACTTACCTTCCTCTATCATCAGAGTGTGGTGGTTCGAAGGCACAATGACCAATGTATCTTAACCTGAAATATAAAAAGTTTCACTCATAAATTCATAATAGTCATCCAAATCCATTAGTTTTAGGGGAAATGGAAAATTTTTGCTTCCAAAACTTCATCCTCACCAGCAGGTGGGGTTATAGAAGACAGAGAAAACCGACAACCTGCTGATGGCGGGAATTCTATCCAAATCCCACTGTGCTAGATCAAGTTGGTGTTGCGTCAGCGGTCCGGGAGACTGATTCTATAGGGCCACTAACCCGCTTGCCCAGCGCCGCAGCACCGTGGTGACTTAGGCATAGGTAAGTCCAAAAGATCAGGACTGCTGGCTTGGAATTTTCGACTTTGGGCTGCACCATAGGAGTATTCGTCTGGCTAACATGCCCCGACGGTGATTTGGTCGATATTTCGGGATGATTTGAGCTTACACTAGCTTTGAGCTGCTTTGAGCTAGCTTTTGGGGCACATCGGCACATTAAAATGTCTATTTGACGACAATTATAAATGAATAATAACCTTGTATGCATAGACGGTTTCATTGGCACGCACGTGTCCCTAAAATGCGGTGGTTTAAACTGCTTAGTTCTAAATTTAGGTGGCTTCAATAATTTCATTTTCTTGGCGTCTGTAACATATAAGAAATGTATATGTGTACTGTAGGTATCACTGCAAGTTTTGATCTTGAAGTTTTACGTGTTTAGTCGCATTGACGCATATGAAGCGTACGGACTGCTTTTATCAAGCAATATAGGCGGTCTCTGGAATCCGCGGCACAACCGTTCAGCCCATCCGGAGCCGCTACATATCAAAAGACTGACTATTAGCACAGATTAACTAATAATATCAGCGCCGTCAATCGCGGGGAATTGGGGGTTAGCGCGGGGAGACCGCGGGGAATGACAGAAATCGGGGAATTTCGGGGAATTATGACCAATTTTTTTTTTCGGTTTTTTGTTTATAAATACACTCAAGATACAGGAGAAATGGTAAGAGTGAGCAGAACGTCTAATTAACAACGCTGACGCGGGGAATCGAGAATTATCTATTGGCAGCACTGCTAATAATTACTATAAGACGTAGACCTACTCAGAGTTTACGCCGTAGCCGTAGCCTGGAACGCTGAATTTTCAAGCCAATCATTATCATCAATTTACTCAGCTTACTGCAGTTCACTTCTGAACAGAGGCCTAATCTCTCTGTAGACATGATATAAATTGCCCGTGCCTCGGAGAGCACGTTAAGCCGTCGGTCCCGGGTGTCATACGAATATCTATGACAGTCGTTACGGGTAGTCAGAAGCCCGAAAGTCTGACAAACGGTCTATCATTAGAATATCGGCATTGCCCAGTTACTGGGTTGCGGAGGTCTGATGGCAGTCGCTCCGTGTAAAATACTGGTATTCAGCCGCATCTGGTTAGACTGGAAGCTGACCCCAAGATAACTGGGAAAAGGCTAAGAGGAAAAAGAGACATGATAATTATAAATTCACCACTTACTGGTAAGATAGTCTTCGTATGTAAGAGCCTGAATGATTTCCGTTACATCTTTCACATCGACACGTTTTGCTTTAGAGTATTTACAAAGATGTTGTAACTCTGGTGGACATTTGCAATTTCTGGAAATTTATAATATATTAGGTACTCTATGCTTAGTGCTTACACCCATATTCTAAGACGTTCCTCCAAAACTTACTTGACTCGACTCCACCTCGACTCAGTCTTTCTCACTACCATCGGTAGTTATAGTCGACATAAACGTCCTCGACTCGAGATTTTTCCTCAGTCGAGGTAAGGAATCATCTGTCAAACTCAAGGTACCTCGGAACCTACCTTAAGGAAGGAAGTGTTACAAAGTTCTTACGTAACAAAAATGAATTTTGAAGACTTTATCGAATACGCTTACGATAATTTTTACAACTATTTATCGCGGCGTTATTTGCGCGATGCAGATAATTCAAATTGTGACGTAATGACTCCACTCTACCTCGACTCATTTGAGGACCCTTCAGTTGAGGAACCTCAAAGTTCACTCGAAATTGCGACTAAGAATACAATTTTGAAGGCGTTTTCGAGGCCGTCCCGAGTCGAGTAAGTTTTGGAGGAACGTCTTAGAATATGGGTGCTAGTCTTTTGAACGCCACGCTGTAGACTATGAGAACTTCCTTCCACGCCACGCTACAAATTCATCGCACTTTTTTGGCGGCTAATGACGTTGCTGGTGGCCCGTGCACATTTTCGTTTGACGTCTATAGCCGTCGATGGCGTTCAAAAGGTAAAACTTCACATAACCCTAAATCAAGAACTTATAGCGTGGCAACCCACGGTTAGTAACAATACCGCCCGCTAGAGCGAGTGGCGGGCGGGAAGACAGTCTTGCGACGCGGCGCGCGCGGTGTCACAACTCCCGCGCGATCATGGGTATTATTCATACCTACCGCCGTGTTATAATGTGTGTCATCATTCTTTTGGAGTAATAAACGTGTAAGGAGACAGAACTGTAGTTATTTCTTTCCGAAACAAGGTCCAATAGCACCTACCAACGCTATAAGTGGCTGCCCAACGTGTGTAGGTTATTTAACTTCAGTGAAAAGTTTTCGTGTGCCGTTACGATCACTACAAGTCACTATTGGGGACTGTCGTCGAACCCAGTGTTGTGTTTTATCGGTATTCAAGATTATAGGTAGCGCGTGTCTATCGTGTCGAAAATGCCGAGAACACGGTCGGAAGAAATCTCGAATAATGATGGCGGCGGCGCCACCGCCATGAATATTACGATGTCTCAAGAAACTCTTACAAGTTTTATAACTACTATCCAGCAAACCCAAAATGAGTTCTGCCAGCAATTAATACGCGAGGTGCGATCATCGACGCCGCAAGGTAACGTCTCCGAGGTCCAAACATCGGGCTTCGCATTTGGCGCGAACGGAAATTTCGCGAAATGTACGACACGTTATGGCGGACGCACGGACGAGTCGTTGAAAAACTTTATCGACTCAATAGTGACCTACAAGGATTGCGTCAGTATTACCGACGAGAATGCTCTCCGTGGTTTTTCGATGTTGCTGGAGGGGCCTGCTGCTGTGTGGTGGCAAGGAGTCAAAAGGTCGACTAGCACGTGGTCAGAGGCACTTACACGAATAAAAAGCGCCTTCGGTGAGCACGACCCACCACATCGACTTTACAGAAGGTTATTCACCCTTAATCAGGAGGAAGAGCACACGGACTTATTTATCGCCAAAGTACGAGCTCTGTTGGCAAAATTACCGAAAGAAGACTTATCGGAAAAAGTACAACTCGACATGGCGTTCGGCCTCCTCAGTCCGCGCATAAGAAAACGAGTAAGTAGAGAAAGCGTGAATAATTTCGATGAGCTACTTCACAAGTGTCGCGTAATAGAAGATTCCCTAAAAGAAACCGGCAAACGACAGGCAAGCAGCACGCCTCAAGCGAAGTCACAGGCCCAAACAAGTAAGCGCGCAGCGTCGTCGTCGTCGTCGCGGGATGTACCTACGGATACGGCCGCGCCGAGCGGCGCTGGAGCCGCCGCAGCCGCCGAGTCCGCCGAGATTGCTGCCGCCACCAAGGGGAAGAAGCAATTTTGTTCATATTGCAAGCGACTAGGTCACGTTAAGCATATGTGTGAGAAGCTTAAGCGTAATAGTGATAATAATAGCAATAATAGTGAAGTAAAATCTAAAAGTGAAATAAAGTGTTACGGTTGCGGTGCCGCGAACGTTATCAAATAAAAGTGTAAAAACTGTTCGTCGGGTCAACAATCATTTTATTCCGTCGACTACACGTCGCACGACGGGGCGTTAAGTACGTCTGCTAACAGTTGTGGCATAGCGGCCGCGTCGCCGCACGATCCCTGCGCGCAGGCCGCGCGCTCGCGTAGGTATCGGCGCGGCCCGGCTGTCTCGGCCGCCGCCGCTGCTGCCGCGCAGCCTCCAGTTAACCCGTCAATGCAAGTGTCGGTGCGAGGTAACCCTACGCGTGCCGTAGGTGATTTATGTAACTGTTTTGTTAACGATAAAATTATTTGTAATGTTAACACGTGTGCATCCAGTTCCAATGATTACGATTGTTTATGCAATAGTTGTGAGTATGTCGATAAAATTAACGATAATGCACCTTTTCGTCGCCCTGTGTTAAATATAAGCATTCTAGGGAATTGTGGCATTGCGCTCGTAGATTCGGCAGCTAAAAGCTGTATTGCCGGTCACACGCTCTACGCTCTCCTACTAAGGTTAGGACACCCATTATCGCCGTCAACACAAATTGTTAGGTTGGCGGATGATGTAAGTAGGGAGATGAATGTATTAAGCACGGAGGTACAGGTGACGCTCCCACATAAAACGAGAGTCGTAAAATTCTTAATTTTTCCGGAATCTGACAGTAACGAAAGTTTACTAGGCATAGATTTTCTTACTATATTCAACCTTGTATTTAATTTTGGTGATAGCAGTTGGCACTTTGCCGAAAATAGTAAGCAAAAATTTGAGATGCAGTTTGAGAAAGTGTCACCTGTGTCTTCGTGTGCTGCTGTGGAGGTGCTCCGGGATGACGAGGCGACTTCGCTTAATGACAAACAACGTGAGGTTCTTGCCCATCTCCTTGTAGAACACGAGGATATCTTTGAGTCAGGGGGAGTCGCGACCCCTTTCGCCGAGCACATCATTGATACCGGCGACCACCCCCCCCGTTGCTGTTCCACCTTATAGGTTGACGCCTGCTAAGAAAGAAGTCATGCGAGCAGAGCTCGATAAAATGTTAGCAGACGACATAGTTGAGGAGTGTGAGTCCGCATGGGGTTCTCCAGCGCTTCTAGTTCCCAAAGCAAATGGTAAGGTGCGTTTTTGTGTCGATTATAGGAAGCTCAATGCGGTAGCAAAAACCGACGTCTACCCGATGCCGTTGATAGACGAGCTTGTCCAGTCGACTAAAAAGAATTGTTTTATGAGTACAATTGATATGCGCAGTGGATTCTGGCAAGTTTCCGTACGCGAGCAGGACAGGGATAAAACAGCGTTTTTGACGCCGTTTGGTTCTTATCGTTTTAAGCGCATGCCGTTTGGCTTGAAAAACGCGCCGTCAACGTTTCAGCGTCTGATAGATAGACTTCGTACAGGCGCCTCGTTGAAGGATGTGACCCTGCTGGCATATCAAGACGATCTTCTGGTAATATCTGAAGGTAGCTTCGAGAAGCACACTTCGGATCTGCGTACTGTATTCGAAAGGTTACGCTTGTTCAAGTTACGCGCGAGCAGAGAAAAGTGTGTCTTTGCACGAGACAAGGTAAAGTACCTCGGTCATGTCATTACACAGGATGGTGTATCGCCTGATGATGACAAGGTCCGTGCAGTCTTAGACATGAAGGCACCTTCTTCGTTACGTCATTTAAGAACCTTTCTCCAGACGTGTTCGTGGTTCAGAAAATTTATTCCAAGTTTTTCTGCAGTCGCTGAGCCGTTAACACGCCTACTCAAGAAGAATCAACCTTGGTCTTGGGATTCTGATCAGGCTCGTGCATTCCAGGAGTTAAAGACACGTCTGTCGTCGGCACCGATTCTCATCCAAGCGGATTATAGTAAGCACTTTGTCTTACGGACGGATGCTGGCAATTATGCCATAGGTGCGGTATTGTTACAGGGCGAAGGTAAGGAAGAGCGCCCTATAGAATACGCTAGCCGTCTCCTCATTCCAGCAGAAAGAAGTTACAGCACTACAGAACGTGAGGCTCTGGCTGTCGTATGGGCAGTCGAACGTTTCAGGGGCTACATCGAAGGTCACGAGGTCGTTATAGGCAGCGATCATCAGCCGTTAAAGTGGCTTCTTACCCTGAAATCACCATCGGGTAGGCT
The DNA here is from genome assembly GCA_910594945.2 of Amphipyra berbera. Lineage (NCBI taxonomy): Eukaryota > Metazoa > Arthropoda > Insecta > Lepidoptera > Noctuidae > Amphipyra > Amphipyra berbera. The sequence goes on along the minus strand of OU343128.1, from coordinate 11,450,321 downwards.
CGTTCGATGGGCCCTAAAGCTGCAGTGCTTTAACATCAACTTTCAGTATACGCCTGGAAAGGCTAATGTCATTGCGGATACACTTAGTCGTCCAGCCTGTAAAGAAGAAGAAAAGGATCAGTGTAGAGTTTGCTCCGTCGTCGTAGACTTACCTGCTAGGAGTCCTGCCGATCTCCGACGCGCGCAGCTCAATGACCTGGAACTAAAGAAAATCGTGAGTGATCTAGAGGATACATCTGATGCAGAGTCTATAGGTGTTAAGCGATGGTCTGAAAGAGGCTATTTTCTGCAGCAAGGCGTTTTGTATAGGTACAATCCTGATGTAGACAGTGAAGAGCCACAACTGGTTGTTCCGGATCTTCTACACCTTGAAATTTTAAAAGAATGTCATGACTCCGACATAGCTGGTCATCATGGAGTTGATAGAACATACAATCGAGTTGCCCAAAGTTTTTATTTCCCGGGTATGCGTAGGGCCATAACTGATTATGTCAAGACCTGCGCAACCTGTCAACGTTATAAGTCTTCAAACACGAAACCGTCCGGTCTCTTACAGACTCCTGTCTTGAACCAAAGGGGAGAAGTGTTGGCCATAGACCTGTTCGGTCCTCTTCCTACAGGAGACAAGGGAGAACGGTGGATATTGCCGCGACTCGTTGGACTGAGCTCTACGCTTTGAAGGACGCTACTTCAGAGGCGCGCGCTCGTACGTTGATTGAGGAATATTTTCTTCGTTATGGACTTCCTCGACGCATTGTGTCAGACAATGGCGTTCAATTTGTTTCCGCTGTTATGCAGCAATGTATGTTTGTTTTAGGTATAAGTCAAGAGCTGTTACCCTTGTACCATCCCTCAGCTAATCCAGCTGAGCGTAAAAATAGGGATTTAAAGTTTCAGTTGTCACGTTTAGTTGATGCAAATCATTCATCCTGGCCGCAGCACCTTCCGGCAATAAGGTTTGCCATGAATTCGGCGGTTTGTCAGACTACCGGTGTCTCTCCAGCTTATCTCACGTTCGCTAGGGAGCTTCGTTCGCCACTCGACGTGCAACATGACATTAGGTCGATTCTTAATAAAGACAATTTTGTTCCTCAAATCACTCCCTATTTAAAAGGTTTTGTTAACTCTTTTATTGCCGTAAGAGAAAGAGTTGAAGCACAGCAGGATCGACGCATGGAATGTGCTGACAAATCTAAAAAGCCTGCTGAAGTCTTTGAGATCGGACATAAAGTTCTTTTAAAATCCCATGTTCTTAGCAATGCAGCAAAGAATATTTCAGCTAAGTTTATTCCCAAAACAGATGGTCCTTATGTGATTGCGAAAAGAGCAAGTCCTACAGCTTACTTTATTGCAAATTTAGATAGCCCTGAGAGTGTTTTAGGTAAGTTTCATGTGTCGGAACTTACGCGATTTTATAATCGAGATAGTTCGCCTCCTCGTCCCGTAGTCCCTAAACGTCAGAGAGGACGCCCTCGAAAGCACGTTTGTCCTGTATGTAGTGTTTCTTTTGTGCGAGTTCGTGAGCGGGGACGTTCTCAGGAACTCGAGGGGGAGTGTATAGCGTGGCAACCCACGGTTAGTAACAATACCGCCCGCTAGAGCGAGTGGCGGGCGGGAAGACAGAGTCTCGCGACGCGGCGCGCGCGGTGTCACAACTCCCGCGCGATCATGGGTATTATTCATACCCACCGCCGTGTTATAATGTGTGTCATCATTCTTTTGGAGTAATAAACGTGTAAGGAGACAGAACTGTAGTTATTTCTTTCCGAAACAAGGTCCAATAGCACCTACCGACGCTATAAACTTTAGATTAATAAAGTATTATTTACTCTTGGTATCACTTCGTTTTTAGAACGCTTAATTAATTACTACTGGATTATCAATAGAAATTCTACTTACCGCTTCTTTTTACCCATTTTAAACTAATTTATTTATTTTTTTTGAATTTATTTTCTTTTTATACAAGACTAAGTTTGATTTATGTCTAGATGACAAATTGACAATAAAGATTCGAAATTTAAGAAAATCAGATCAAGTAGGTACCTTCCTAAATATTATTAACCTGCATTTGGATGTAAGTTTTCAGGTTTGAGCTTCACACCAGTGCTACTGGACAGATCCAGTTGAAATTTGGCAGCCACATCACGTTATAGGGTACAAATTATCACGCTATTGAGTGAGGTGATGAGCCAGATGTTTCCGTGGGCAAAACCGCAACGAAGTTTAATATTTTGGGAACGGCTATTTTACTGCCATTTGAAACAACAGGTTTTGTAGCCAGGTCACAGTGTAACTAACTTACTCCATAGGTACAGTGGTTCAACGAGTTTGCTACTGACAGTTTTTAAGGTAGTTCGGGAGTTGACGTGACAGTTTTGAAGGCAGCTTGGAAGATGACGTCCCCTTGATGGACAACGGTATGGAATGGCTTCACTGTGGCCTAGTGATCTGAAGGCTCGGCTGCTAATGGTTTGTATTGAGATCAAATCCCGCCGCCGACAAACTTTTTGATTTTGTATTTTTTGTAAGTAGAAGATATCCTTACAACACAAGGGTGTAAAAATACCCTCAACGAAGCCGAGAGCCACGTATTCCTCCCATCATTACGAACATTTCTTTTATATTGCATACCTGGTAACCGACTGGTTATAGAAATATGGAAAGTCTAATTTTGATTGTTAAGTATTACGAAACTTTCTTCCAAATAAACATTATAAAAATGATTGATGTTTCTAAGTAAATAAGGCTTTAGAAATTACAAAACGCAATGAATATCGAACGCGGGACGCTAGCTACCCTTAGACGGCCGGTACGCGGGTCCCGAACTCTGACGCGCGTTATCAGCTGCAGGCGGAGTTGGGCAGGGCGGAGCGGAGCAGAGCAGTAAAATGTGGTGATTACAGACTAAGAATTTTAAATCGATTAATTACAAGAATCGATTATTGTGGTTACCGATTCGTACAGTTTACATGCCTAGTTTAGTCAAATGATAAATGATTTTTATTTCTGTAAATAAGTCTGTTACAGACACTTTTACAAGTCAATGTATTGATTTTTTTAAGACTACATGGCGCCGATATTTCCTATCTGACTAGCTCTGAGAAGAAAAGCCGAAACAAACTCGGCGATCAAGGTCTCTTTAAAGTCCAGACATTGTGGTATAACAACTATGTGAGTGTAACAATGCAGGGCAATGTCTGGAATGGCTTTTTTTAGGAAAGTGCCATAGCAGGTTTGAGTTGACCTGTCCTAACGGACGGCACGCATGCATCAGTCACCGCGTAGCTCAAACGTTATTTTAGCGAGATCAACGCTAGAGTGCGCGCAAGATAACTCTGCGCGCGGCCAAAATCGGAACTAATCATGTTCCGCCATAATGTTGCCGTTTTATTTAGTTTGTCACTAGATCTACCTGATTTTAGGAATAAAAGAAAATATAATAATAAAGATTATAATAGACCTCATCAGACGATAATAATCATACTGCATTCTTATTCACTCACGGCACATTTATAACCTTAGTTCTTTCCCTTTGCAAATTACGTAAAAATACTAATTAATTTAATTGATAGGTAGTAAATTTAAACGTACATAACTTAGCTCAATTAAAATATAATAAACCGCAAGAGGGCTGCCCAATTATAATGCTCACAAATATACTACTTTTCCTTGAAAAGTAGGACTTTGTATTTTTGAGATCATGGCAACATTTAGCACGCCCTCCGTCGCGCGCAGACTTATCTTGCGCGCACTCTAGTTGTCGAACGTGGCTTCTTAAATCTCGAGGACTGTACATATACATATAACCTATGGACAAGTAGTAGATGCGCTGAAATTTTTGCTTTTTAACTAAACCAAACCCAGGCTAACCCCTAGTAATAAAAATAAAGACAATGGTGTTGATTCTGTTGCACATTTTGACAGTACGAAATTTTGACACACATGCCCAGACCCACGCGCCGTGCACGTGCGGGAATCGATCCCACGACCCGTAGCGCAGAAGCTATTCGCTCAGCCACTGCACCAAACGTGTCGTCGAACATACATCAGTACCATATATCCTATATGAAACTTCATAAGTACTTATAATAATATAAATGAAATTTCATAAGTATAAAGCTGGGTACTCACTTAGCAGTGTAGCATGTAATGTATCAGATACGGTATCAAGTGAGTACGTAGGCACGAGCCCGCTGCGAGCCGCTCGCGCGTGGAGCGCTGTAAGCTCGCAGTGACCCACCGAGTGGCGGTATCACTGCGAACACAAAGGCGGCTCGCAGTGTGCTCGTGGACGGCGATACGACCGCTTGTGTAGTGAGTACGTAGGCGCGAGCTTCAAACGAACTTACATACCTATTCATTATGGAGTGGACTGAAAAAAATATATTAAATTGATTGACGATTTCTATCTTTGAATATTTCACTTTGCCAAAATCGACGTGGGCTTTTATAATTATCTAAAATATTGTACATGAATATGAACGCAGCACTAGCCACCATTTGATACAAATGTTGTCGGCGTGACGTCGTCGCGAGCACTGCGGATCCGGCTATATTACATTCTCTTTGGATCCGGCAGCTCGTAGCTAGATACGCGGTGGACCGTGGACGAGCCGTACCCACTTGCAGGTTGATACAGTATCTGATAAGTTACATGCAATGTTTGTTACCCCATAACTCCGCCATTTATAAACCGATTTAGATTAAAAAAAAATATTTGAAAGGATATACTTCCAGATTGGTCCCATTTAAATTCGATGAAGATTTGATGAAGAACTTCGGAGATAGACAATAGAACTCCTCAATGACGAACAGTACGCATAATGTGATGATGTTACGAGCAGCGTCTTTAGCTGGGTACTCACTTAGCAGTGTTGCATGCAACGTATCAGATACTGTATCAACCTGCAAGTGGGTACGGCTCGTCCACGGTCCACCGCGTATCTAGCTGGGTGAGGCCGCTAAAAAACGACCATTTTGATGCATGACTTAGCGTCCGGCAACTTTTTTCTATTAAATATTTAAAACTACCAAATTTTATAGTTTTCCTCGTAAAAAGTATCATTTATGTTAGTATTTTAACTACGCGAACGACTGTAAAACTACTTCTTTCCATTTAATAAAATGATTTTTTTTGCGAGAAAACACAAATGCTTGAACAAAAAAAAGTGTCCCAAATGATCCCCCATACATAATTGGTATTAATTATAAAATTTCAGTTCATTCTACTGCCAATTTAATTATTTTCTTTAAAGATCCATCTATATTAGACAATATTTATTTATGTTACTACAGTTTATCTATGAGAATAATAATATTTTTTAAATAATAACATTATGTCCTAGTATTTTATGCTTTTAAGTTACCGATTTTAAGTTACCATTTTTTGTCTATCACGAAGCAATTGAGCAGTAGAATTCATTTTATAATGATTGGCAACACCACTATCTATCTTGTCTTTGGTATGTCAATTGCTTGTCGGCCATTATTGAGGTGCGGCATCAGTTAGTTTGGCCGTATCTACTATAACGTCTGTGGTTTGGCCCTAAACGTCGTCTCGTTCGTCGAATAAAAAAGTGTTATGCGATTTTAAGGCAAGTTTATTTCTTTTTGCTTTAATCGACAGATTATTTAGTGAATATAATGTTTGAATTAGAGCTCTAAGTTATGAAAGTTGTTAATCATTCATTATAGTGCCGTAGATTGAGCGTCTTTTGAAAAACGGTTAGCTTTTATGTTACTTTTATGATACATTTAAGTTACTTTTATGTTACTTATGTTACCATTGTTGTCTATTTTTAAGTTACGCGACATAAAAGTGATGTAAAGCCTAATGCACATTTGAAGCTGTAAAATAAAGCGTTAATTAAATTGCACCGTGATTATTGACACTGTTTTTACCCAAGTGCGGACGGTAATATTTTTCGAACGTATACATCATACGTTAACAATACTATTTTGACATGAAGCTAAATTTTATAAATTAACATATTATAAAAATAAATAAATAATAATACTTTAATTTTCAATAACATGGCCGTAACATGTTAAAAAATTAATTTAAAAAAAACTTTTTCCCTTTTCAGATTATCCTTTATTCACTAAATACACATATAAATTACATTTTTAAATATTTCTATAAAAAACATTTAAAAATATAAAAAATAGTAGCCCACCGGCATCGGGAACGGGTCCAAGCTACCGGTGATCAGGGCCTCAGAGAGAGGAACTCCCTGACAATACGTGCCGTGTCCAGAAGTACTGCTTTCTGTATCAGGCCCTTGACCCAGCCACCCAACGAGAGCCTCATCAGATGTTGGTCGAGGCTCTTGGCTATTAAGCCATTAGCCGTAACGACTATCGGCACAACAACTGCTGAGTCAACCTCCCACATATCGACAACCTCGTGTGCCAAGTCTTGATATTTAACTTCTTTATCTTTCTCGGCTTTCACTAGGTTCTCGTCATGTGGGACGGTGATATCAACAATCGTTGTGAGATGCTCTAATCTATCTATCACCACGATGTCAGGCTTATTGGCAACAATAGTCCTGTCGGTGATGATAGATCGATCCCAGTACAGTGTGATATGACCATTCTTGAGAACTGGGTCGGGCACATACTTGTAGTATGGTACTTCTGCGTCCACAAGGTTGTATTTCAGAGCAAGTTGCTGGTGGATAATCCTAGCCACTAGGTTGTGTCTGTGCAAATACTCGCCGTTAGCAAGACGAGAACAACCAGAAATAATATGTCGAATGGATTCACCGAGACAGTGGCATGCCCAAAAGGTGTCAACCGTGCTGTCCTTCACAATATATTTCCGGTAGTTGTTCGTCATCATAACTTCGTCCATAATTGCACAGACAAAACCTTCGGTTTCCCCAAAGAGATCACCGAATCGTAGCCAGGCTACGGACGCTAAGAAATCTACATCGGGCCCATGAAGGGCCCGGTGAAAGCGTCCGTGAGGCTCCTTGCTCTGCCATATCTCTCTGCGGCTATTAGTATCCAGTACTACAGGCTTGCGCCAGTTCTCTTTAGCCAAGGAGAGCGGGGTGAATCCTTTGTCCACTGCGACTACATCTCGATGCATCCCCACGTAGGCTTGGAGGAAGTACTCCCTGAGGCTGCACACCTCGCAGTTATGGAGGGTCTTAGCATTTAAAAAGACTCGACCCCCCACACTTCCTCGGAATGTACAGCCTCATCACCGATGAAGGTGGGTGATGCATTCGGTATGCAGTCAGCAGCGTACGGACCCTCCTTTCCAGGGCGCCAAGCTCAGTCTTGAGTCCACTTGAGTATGCTGAAGGAGGGAGTACATCAAGACCGGCATGACTCAACCGTTAAAGGCACGCACCATATTTCCGCCTGATAAAATACTTTTAAGTACTTTTTTCAGGCGGCCATAGAAGCGCCCCCGTAACGATTGCTTAATGTCGGCTTCATTGATGCCTAACGCCTCTGAAATGCCAAGTATTTGTAGGTTTCGGTTGAGGAGAGGGATATGAGGTGTATGGAATCCGAGAGTTAGATTCCATAATCCCTCCTCGCCTTACATGCATGACTGCACATTTGTCCACACCAAATACACCCTGATGGAATTACTGAAAGTTTCAGTTACTTTCAGTAACTTCACCAGTTGCAAATTGTCGGGGGCAAAGAGTTTCAAATCGTCCATGTAAAGGAAGTGGGATATTACCTGACCACCTCTTCTCAACCGATAGCCTAACCCTGAACCCTCCAAAAATGTGCTCAGAGGGTTCAAGGCTAAATAAAACCACAACGGGCTGATTAAAGAATATAAGAAAAGGAGATAGTTGTTTTTTTTTTCATATATAAAATAAAGTTTTAAAAATAAAACTGAGTTTTACTGAAGTTACGAGAATGTATTAATTTTTCGAAAAACTAATGAATGTTCCCTATATTGTAGACATGCCCTTAGACATTTTTATGTTAGCCGGTAACTTATATTTAGTTACTTTTATGTTACATAAGGCCAATTTGACGGCCTTACCCAGCTACGAGCTGCCGGATCCGCAATGCTCGCGACGACGCGACGTCACACCGACAACATGTCTCAAATGGTGGCTAGTGCTGCGTTCATATTCATGTAAAATATTTTAGATAATTATAAAAGTCCACGTCGATTTTGGCAAAGTGAAATATTCAAAGAGAGAAATCATAAATCAATAAAAAAAAATCAGTCCACTCCATAATGAATACGTAAGTTCGTTTGAAACTCGCGCCTACGTACTCACTACACAAGCGGTCGTATCGCCGTCCACGAGCACACTGCGAGCCGCCTTTGTGTTCGCAGTGATACCGCCACTCGGTGGGTCACTGCGAGCTTACAGCGCTCCACGCGCGAGCGGCTCGCAGCGGGCTCGTGCCTACGTACTCACTTGATACCGTATCTGATACGTTAAGTGCTTATTACACTCTTCGATATTTAGGAAATCTAATTAGGAACACTCTAACTAGGAAGTTAGAAGCACACTAAATTGAATTCTAAATCGGAGCGACGACTAGGGTTGCCACCTTTTTTTTGAACAAATATAGTATTTTTCCCAAAAATGATGTAGAAATGTAGTACTTTTGAGAAATTCAGGGAAAAAAATGTACACATTTATTTTTTACAAGTTTTTATTTAACTTGCAATGTTTGTAAGTATGTATGTTCGGTTGAAATCTTGCAACTGAATTTTGAACCACTTCGTGTTATCCTACGGAATTGAATTTTAAAATGTTGGTTCATTTCCGATGACAATACATTTTTTTGGCAAGCATGACCTGAATCGACATCCAGGATTAGCTCCAGCTAAAAAATCTCTTCAACGCTCAACAGCACAGACACGAAATGTTGTGTACGCGTTTTATTATGATAGCCGGTTTTAAGTTTTACCGTGACATGATTGCTGCACTCAGGGTTAGGTCCTGACTAGGGAACTTCTCAATGGTCAGCAGCACAGACATGAAATGTTGTATACGCGTTTAATTATGAAAGACCGTTCTAAGTTTCAACATGATATACCGTGTGCGTTTCGATGGCGCGACCACGGCGTTTTTTTTTAAAAAAAACTATGCCATCATTTTGTAAAAAATTGTAAAAGTTGATTCCCAAAACCATAAATTTCTCAAAGTTATGCTTAAAAAGTTATAAGGGTTTGAACGTGGCCGCGCCATTGAAACGCGGAGAACCGCGCGGTCACGGAGATCTTTAAAACTAAGCGTTGCAGAGACCTGAAATTTAGGTAAATAACAGATTGAATTTGTAAAAATAAAGAAAAAAATCCTAGGTTTATATTTTAGGAGCTGTAAGACTAAAACCCCATGGCCGCGCCATTGAAACGGTGATAACCACGTTATCGCTGATATCTCGCTGAAAAAGCATCGCAGAGGTCTGGAGTTTTTTGTAAAACCTAGATTTGAATTTGTCAAAATTTGTTAAAATACACATTAAAATCCTAGGTTTATATTTTCGGAGCTGTAAGACTAAAACCCCATGGCCGCGCCTTTGAAACGGTGAAAAACACGTTATCGCCGATATCTCGCTGAAAAAGCATCGCAGAGTTCTTAAGTTTTTTGTAAAACATAGATTTGAATTTGTCAAAAATTGTAAAAATACCCAAAAAAATCCTAGGTTTATATTTCAGGAGCTGTAGTACGATATCGCTTAGAATCTTCAATACGCTTAGAATGTTTCGATAGGGTGACCATGACTTGGTGTTTACAGAAAACTTTCAACCTATTGCATTACCTAGAGAAATTATTTCTCAAGGATTCCAAATTAAATTAAAATGAAACGATAAGATACAAAAACATATGTTTATTTGTTTAAAAATCACATAAATCACAGATTGTTTAATTACATTAAGATATACATTTCTTTAAAAATCACATAAATCACAGATTGTTGCCTTGGGCGGGGACGCATGGGGCGCGACGACGGGATATCTCTTTTAGAGCGCACATATTGGACTGCTGTGATTGGTTAGACAGCCGGTCTTCGTCTCCCGCACTGTACCCGCATTCCGTTCGCTCCTGTGTACTGTAGTGTGTGTAGCCTTTATTGTTGATTCCTTCAGTGCAATTCAATGTCGTACTATGGTTAATCATTTTGAGAATGCTGCCGCAAAAAAGTAACAGTTTCAAATATGAAAGCCCGAATGACATAACATGATGAATTAATTGTTTATTAAAGAACAGTCTAAGGGTGGCTCAGAAATGAAAATATTTCGACGAGCTATCTTGTACCTACACGAAAAAGTAGCTGCGGTGATACCTGAAGTTCTAAACTAGCCGCATCACAATTTTTTTTTATGTATGTACATATTGTAATGCTATAACATCTTTTGAGTTTATCAGGGTAAATTGATGTTGGAATCCGTGAGTTAATTACAGGGGTTATTTGTGGCATAATGCATATATTTCAAATTCTTTAAACAAATTCAAAACAATGACTTTTTTTTAATTTTAGTAGTTTTTCAGCTATTAAGCAATGGACCTCTCCATTGCTTGATAGCTGAAAAAGTACCTATGAATAATCCGTGATTTATGTTTTTTATAATTAAAAATTAATAAACTAAAATGAAACGATAAGATACAAAAACATAATTATGTTTTTATGAAATAAACATAGTTACAACTTTTCATTTCAATTTAATTTAGAATCCTTGAGAAATAATTTCTAAAACAATATGTGGAAAGTTTTCTGTAAACAATCAATCATTGTCACCATATCGAAACATTCAAAACGTATTATAGGTCTTAAATTATGAAAAAAAAAATATTTCTGCGTATTAACGGCAGTTCTACATATTAATCGGTGTTTTTTACAAAAACGATCAAGCTAATACTTACTTTCTTCGATAAATAATTACGACTTATTTCTAAGCGATACCGTACTACAGCTCCTGAAATATAAACCTAGGATTTTTTTGTATATTTTTACAAAATTTGACAAATTCAAAATGTGCGTTTCTATGGCGCGACCACGGCGTTTTTTTTTGAAAAAAATTATGCCATCATTTTGTAAAAATTTGTAAAAGTTGATTCCCAAAACCATAAAGAACGTCGGCCACGGTCCATACATGCTATGACCTGACTATAAAGTATCGCGACCTTTGATGGGATATGGTTTGATTGGTTCACCTACTTATAATAATCCATGCTTTAAAGAAAATATTTTTTTAAGAAGCGGAATAAAATATTTTTTTGTATTTATTTGTTCTTATGGAGGTTGGAATTTGACAAGTTGGAAACTAGATAACCACAACTACAATCATGCTAATCATTGTTAGTTACGTGTTCTGTGTCACCCACAGTCCCACTTCTGTGCGAAAATAATAAACATTGACAGTTTTTCTTGATGAAAAGAATTATTTCAGACATAGTGTTTGGCCATACCTATTCAATTTACTGCGCGGGAGAAGCTTTGACAGCTACCCGGATGTCAATATGTCATACGTTTCGTTCCATCTCAATAGATCCAATGAAACATTAAATGTATTTGATAATTTGGCCCAGTAATTGATCTAATTTTTATTAACCATTAAATAACAATATTGTAAGAATAAAAACGACACAATCAACATAATCTAAATGTTTAAAAAAAACTGGTATTTTAAAAATCGTAAACGCTTGAATGCTGGTGCTAAAACCAAACGTGTACCCAGTACACGATGAAACGTATTAAGGTGCGTTCAAAATTAATAAAAATGTCGTAAAAACGTAATGCTTTTTTTAAAAATATCCATATTTTATTCCGGCTTTTAATAAATAATTGAATAGTTGTAAAATAATGCTCCTTTAATTGACTATTTTTTGACGTATAACTCGTTACGGGTCTCATGCAAATTTGGTCAGGTCAATTATGGCTGTTGTTCTTTGTCTAAGTTATGGTTTAAAAGTTATAAGGGTTTGAATGTGGCCGCGCCATCGAAATGCGGAGAACCGCGCGGCCACGGAGATCTTTAAAACTAAGCGTTGAAGAGACCTGAAATTTAGGTAAATAACAGATAGAATTTGTAAAAAAATTGTAAAAATATAGAAAAAAATCCTAGGTTTACATTTTAGGAGCTGTAAGACTTAAAACTCCATGGCCGCGCCATTGAAACGGTGAAAAATACGTTATCGCCGATATCTCGCTGAAAAGGCATCGCAGAGGTCTGAAGTTTTTTGTAAAACCTAGATTTGAATTTGTCAAATTTTGTAAAAATATACAAAAAAATCCTAGGTTTATATTTCAGGAGCTGTAGTACGGTATCGCTTAGAAATAAGTCGTAATTATTTATCGAAGAAAGTAAGTATTAGCTAGATCGTTTTTGTAAAAAACACCGATTAATATGTAGAAGTGCCGTTAATACGCAGAAATATTTTTTTTTTCATAATTTAAGACCTCTAATACGTTTTGAATGTTTCGATAGGGTGACAATGATTGATTGTTTACAGAAAACTTTCCACATATTGTTTTAGAAATTATTTCTCAAGGATTCTAAATTAAATTAAAATGAAAAGTTGTATGTTTATTTCATAAAAACATAATTATGTTTTTGTATCTTATCGTTTCATTTTAATTTAATTTAGAATCCTTGAAAAATAATTTCTCTAGGTAATGCAATAGGTGGAAAGTTTTCTGTAAACACTAAGTCATGGTCACCCTATCGAAACATTCAAAGCGTATTGAAGATTCTAAGCGATATCGTACTACAGCTCCTGAAATATAAACCTAGGATTTTTTTGGGTATTTTTACAATTTTTGACAAATTCAAATCTAGGTTTTACAAAAAACTTAAGAACTCTGCGATGCTTTTTCAGCGAGATATCAGCGATAACGTGGTTTTCACCGTTTCAATGGCCCGGCCATGGGGTTTTAGTCTTACAGCTCCTAAAATATAAACCTAGGATTTTTTTCTATATTTTTACAAATTCAATCTGTTATTTACCTAAATTTCAGGTCTCTACAACGCTTAGTTTTAAAGATCTCCGTGGCCGCGCAGTTCTCCGCGTTTCAATGGCGCGGCCACCTTCAAACCCTTATAACTTTTTAACCATAACTTTGACAAATTTATGGTTTTGGGAATCAACTTTTACAAATTTTTACAAAATGTTGGCAGTTATTTTAAACAAAAACGCCGTGGTCGCGCCAGCGAAACGCACACCATGTTTGTGTGCGTTTTGATTTATTTGTTTAAAAATCACATAAATCACAGATTGTTGCCTTGGGCGGGGACGCACGGGGCGCGACGACGGGAGATCTCTTTTAGAGCGCACATATTGGACTGCTGTGATTGGTTAGACAGCCGGTCTTCGTCTCCCGCACTGTGCCCGCATTCCGTTCGCTCCTGTGTACTGTAGTGTGTGTAGCCTTTATTGTTGATTCCTTCAGTGCAATTCAATGTCGTACTATGGTTAATCATTTTGAGAGTGCTGCCGCCAAAAAAGTAACAGTTTCAAATATGAAAGCCCGAATGACATAACATGATGTTAATTGTTTATTAAAGAACAGTCTAAGGGTGGCTCAGAAATAAAATATGTCGACGAATTTATCTTGTACCTACACGAAAAAGTAGCTGCGGTGGTACTTGAAGTTCTAAACTAGCCGCATCTCAATTTTTTTTTATGTATGTACATATTGTTATGCTATAACAATATGTACCCTCTTTTGAGTATATCAGGGTAAATTGATGTTGGAATCCGTGAGTTAATTACAGGGGTTTTTGTGGCATAATACATATATTTCAAATCCTTTAGACAAATTCAAAACAATGACTTTTTAAAATTTTAGTGCTTTTTCAGCTATTAAGCAATGGACCCCTCCATTGCGTGATAGCTGAAAAAGTACCTATGAATAATCCGTGATTTATGTTTTTTATAATTAAAAATAAATAAACTAAAATGAAACGATAAGATACAAAAACATAATTATGTTTTTATGAAATAAACATACGACTTTTCATTTTAATTTAATTTAGAATCCTTGAGAAATAATTACTAAAACAATATGTGGAAAATTTTCTGTAAACAGTCAATCATGGTCACCCTATCGAAACATTCAAAACGTATTATAGGTCTTAAATTATGAATAAAACATATATTTCTGCGTATTAACGGCAGTTCTACGTATTAATTGGTGTTTTTTACAAAAACGATCTAGCTAATACCTACTTACTTTCTTCGATAAATAATCACGACTTATTTCTAAGCGATACCTACCGTACTACAGCTCCTGAAATATAAACCTAGGATTTTTTTGTATATTTTTACAAAATTTGACAAATTCAAATCTAGGTTTTACAAAAAAACTTCAGACCTCGGCGATGCTTTTTCAGCGAGATATCGGCGATAGCGTGTTTTTCACCGTTTCAATGGCGCGGCCATGAGGTTTTAGTCTAACAGCTACTAAAATATAAACCTAGAATTTTTTTGTGTATTTTTACAAATTTTGACAAATTCAAATCTAGGTTTTACAAAAAACTTCAGACCTCTGCGATGCCTTTTCAGCGAGATATCGGCGATAACGTATTTTTCACCGTTTCAATGGCGCGGCCATGGGGTTTTAAGTCTTATTGCTCCTAAAATATAAACCTAGGATTTTTTCTATATTTTTACAATTTTTTTACAAATTCAATCTGTTATTTAGGTACCTAAATTTCAGATCTCTTTAACGCTTAGTTTTAAAGATCTCCGTGGCCGCGCGGTTCTCCGCGTTTCGATGGCGCGGCCACGTTCAACCCCTTATAACTTTTTAACCATAACTTTGACAAATGTATGGTTTTGGGAATCAACTTTTACAATTTTTTACAAAATGTTGGCATAATTTTTTTCAAAAAATAACGCCGTGGTCGCGCCATCGAAACGCACACTGTTTTCGCCGCTCACCGCTTGCCGCGCCTCACACCGCGCCGCAATCCGCGCCGCGCTTGGCTGTGGCCAAGGGGTAAGTGAGTACCCAGCTTTTAGTAGGTCCAACCATATTTTATAATTAAGGCCACTAAAACGAAAAAAATAAAAAACATTTTAATAAAAATAAAACCGACTTCAAAAATACGATGAAAAGAAAAAAATAATTAATTAATT
This sequence comes from Amphipyra berbera, assembly GCA_910594945.2. Lineage (NCBI taxonomy): Eukaryota > Metazoa > Arthropoda > Insecta > Lepidoptera > Noctuidae > Amphipyra > Amphipyra berbera. The sequence continues at coordinate 11,435,238 of OU343128.1, read as the reverse complement.
GGTAATTATTTATTTTCTAATTATGTTAATATATTAATTATATTATGGTAATTATTTTTTTTCTTTTCATCGTTTTTTTGAAGTCGGTTTTATTTTTGTTAAAATGTTTTTTATCAATAAAATGTATGTAGGGGGAATCACATTAAATAAAAACCTTGATCGTTTATTACACAAAAACACCGCTCTGACCCGTACAAAAGCAAAAATCAAGAAAAATGCGAAGTAAACAAAACAGGTTCCGACACTTCCGACACGTTCGCAGGCGGCGCGGTGGTTGCTACTTGCGCGTGAATCAGCTGTAAACGAAGCGTCACGGAAATCCCCTAAAGTGCTTATTACATACACTCTTCGATATTTAGGAAATCTAATTAGGAAATCGGAAGGTGTGGATGGAGTTAGAGAGTTAGACAGTTTGGAGTCCGATTTAGGAAGGTCCCGATCGAAGGTTCATAAATCGTTTACGATTTAGGACAGTGTTGCCAACTCGGATTTTGAAAAAGGCTAGAATAGTAAATTAAGAAGTGCTTATTACACTATTCAATTTGTAGGAAATCTAATTAGGAAATCGAAAGATGTAATTGAAGTTATATAATGTATATTATATACCTAATGTAATAAATTGAAGGTATCGATTTAATTTAAAGCTTATTTTCTTCTTTTTAGACCATTTAAATAAAAACTTGTTTTAAAAATGTTTTTTTTACTATTAATTTATTTTGTATTTTTTAGTAGGTGAAATTTGAAATTTGAAATTTTTAAATGTTGAAACTTAGAACGGTCTTTCATAATTGAACGCGTATAAAACATTTCATGTCTGTGCTGCTAACCATTGAGGAGTTCCCTAGTCAGGACCTAACCCTAAAACTTAAAACCGGCTATCATAATAAAACGCGTACACAACATTTCGTGTCTGTGGTGTTGAGCGTTGAAGAGTTTATCTGGAGCTAATCCTGGATGTCGATTCAGGTCATGCTTACCAAAAAAATGTATTGTCATCGGAAATGAACCAACATTTTAAAATTCAACTCCGTAGGATAACAGGAAGTGGTTCAAAATTCAGTTGCAAGATTTCAACCGAACATACATACAAACATTGCAAGTTAAATAAAAGCTTGTAAAAAATAAATGTGTACATTTTTTTCCCTGAATTTCTCAAAAGTACTACATTTCTACATCATTTTTGGGAAAAATACTATATTTGTTCAAAAAAAAAGGTGGCAACCCTAGTCGTCGCTCCGATTTAGAATTCAATTTATAGTGCTTCTAACTTCCTAGTTAGAGTGTTCCTAATTAGATTTCCTAAATATCGAAGAGTGTAATAAGCGCTTAAACCGTGATCGACTTGGCCGACTAGTCGGCCTCTTTACAACCGACTAATCGGCTAGTCGGCCAGTCAAATTCGGCACATCTCTAGTATCAATGTCTTCTTTTCTTTGCTCAGCACGCTTCTTCTCCTTTTTAAATGCTTCATATCCTTCATTTTCAGTGGGCAGCTCAAATCCACAAACTGGACATGAATTTGTCTGTAGGTGAAGGAGAAAATAACAATTAAACAAACTGGACAATTACAAAACATTAGCTACATGAACTATGTTATTACTTTATAATTATGTACTTGGATATAAAAAGAAAAAGTGGCCTTATTTTGTCTAGAACCACACGGTTCTATACGGTAATAACAAGTGAAATAATAAAACTACTTTATCAATTAATCACAGACTATTAAAATTGTTTGAAGAAAGCTACATTATAAAGCTGTGGTAGACTAACAACATAAAACAGAAATATGTATAATATTTATATTTTAAAAAGGCCACCCTCATCTGTAGGATTAATCTACACAAACTCTGTGAACAAAGCATTATTTGTATACAGGGTGTAAATGAAATCATGTAATTCCTTCAAACCTCGTGATGTACTGCTGACATAGATTAACCCAGCACGGGATACATTTATAACCAATAAAAGAAAATTACAAGCAGTAGAGATGTGTTTTTAACGTGAGGCATTCTAGAGCCCCAAGATAAATGACCGCGCGGCGAGCGATAACCACGCAATTCGCTATGGGCACTAAAATGCTCCACGTTAAGAACACATGTTTACTTCTTGTAATTTTTGTTTGTTTATTCCAAAATTGTCCCTTGCAGGGTTAATCTATGTCAGCAGTATATCACGAGGTATGAAGGAATTACATGATTTCGTTTACATCCTGTATACTACTATAATAGTACCTACGTAACAAAAATGATTACCTTTTCAAGCCAAGTCAAAATGCAATTTGCATGGAACTCATGATGGCAAGGCATTACCTTTGCCTTTTCACCAACACTAAATTTTTGCATACAAATGGGGCAGCTTTTATTGTCACCTTCTATTACAACTTCTGTTAACTTTGCAATAGCTGCTTTTGATGCAGGTGGAGGAAGCCTAGAAAAAAAGGTTTGTAAAGTTGTTAACTCAAATCATAGATCTGGCTGAGGTCTCCAAAGAGGCGAAATCCAACTATCCGTCAATCAATGAATGCCGTCAGCATATTGCAGTCCACAGGCAGAGAGGCAGGTGCCTTTTGTGGACTGAAGAAGCTGGAGTATGTACACTGGATGAAAAGATTTGAGGAAAGGGCTTGTTTAGAATTTTTAAGATATCTAAATTCAGTGTAGGTTTTGGCAGATTATTTTGGTTTGGGTTTGCTAATCTTATGTGTATACCAACAAGATAAAAAAACTTAATTACTCAATCCACACTAATCTATAAAAGGTCAGTGGATACGAAACGGGGCACTATGAAAAAGACTTAGAAAAAATTTCACCAAAATCCATCGCCTAATCAAGCCTTCGGACCCGGTGGGATGTGGGAGTAGTAGGGTGGGGAACACCATGGGACACCTCACTCAAGGGCATTGACCTTGACCTTGAGGTCAAGGTCGTTGAGGTCAAGGTCAAAATTCGGAAGTAGGCCTCCGCGATTCTCACGGACACTGCCCTTGAGGTCAAGGTCACTGAGGTCAAGGTCACAATTCCGGTAGTGATCTCCGCGATTCTCACGGACCTTGACCGCATGGTCATTGACCTTGAGGTCAATGTCATTGAGGTCAAGGTCAAATGACATTAGGGTCAAGAACAAGTGACTTTGAGGTCAACGTCAAGTGATGCCGGAGGTCATGTCGACGGAGACCCGCTTCGCGGGGCTCCTACTTCTTGGTGGTTTAAAAAAAAAAACCACGAAGGGGATGGCGGGGTCTTCCAGGCCCCGTTATCCCCTTCTAACCTAACCTATCCGAGTCGTGATGCCCCAAGTTCCGAGCACGCTTTCCTCGCTCTTTATGTTTAGGTGTTATATACGATAGAATCACGAAACCAACAATTTGAGAAAAACAAAAAAAAAATACATTTTTTTTCAGTCCCTGACGCCTTTATAATAGAATCCCTTCAACATCATTTTTGCGACAAACGGTTGGTCGGAGACAAAAACACCCAGATGCTTTTCGCCTTACTTTTAGGTGTTCTATACGATAGCATCAAGAAAATAAACAATAAAAGAAAAAAAAAATTGCAAAAATTTTGTCCTTTTTCCTCAGTGCCCCGTTACGTATACTCTAACCCTATAAAAGTACTTGTGGTACCTAGTATTTAATTGATGGAAGATCACTAGTGAACTTACTTTTGCCACTTTCCAGTAAAATTATCCTCATTGGACCCGTCTATGAGGAATCTAGCCATGTCCAATAAATGGTTGGGCTGTTTACCATCTTCCAATTCTGCCCATCCCATTTCTTCAAAATTTCCGGCCATAATGTCTATCAATGAAAAAGTAATTAATAAGCAAAAGGGACTTGTAATTATTGGTTCATCAGTAACACAAAATCACTTTGGAAAGATGAGGATGATACCAGTGGGTAGAAATTTGGAAGAATGTAATTTAGGAAGCTATGATATTATGAATATGAATAAAATGAAGGCTAGCTCGTCAAAGTAGTCAAAGTATTACATACCCAAAGAGAATATAATAAATACTACGTATTCCACCTTACATTTGTCTGAAAACCAAATTTGTGAGATCCATTTAACTACCAACCAAAGTGAATAAAATAGAATAGGTACGCTTTTTCTAGAAACTAGGAACAAAGCATACGAAGCTTGTTCCTAGGAAATCGCAAATTCAAATTATTTATAGATCAACCAACTCTTCTGTGATGAAATGGCAAAAATGCAATTTGATCATAGACATATAAATAGTATGGACTGGAAATAGCTACAAAAAAAAAGGTGCATACCTACAACCTAGAATGGCGCATAAAATGGCTGCCAATGCTAGGGTTGTGTCAATCATGGAACATAGTGTTACTGTAACGAGTATCGATACTAGTATTACGAGTCCTACTAAATATCACGCTTGAATTATAATTCATATACGAACAGTCCGTTGTAACAGAAAAATATGAGTAAGTTTACTTACTTTCTGATATCTGAGAATAAAATTAATGTAGCGTTTTATCCTGCACAGAATTAAAAAACGCTTTTTAATTGCATCACGTTCGCACTTTCGCTTCTTTTATATCTGGTCTGTAGCCTCCAATAGGTATGCGGATCCCAGTGAAAAACAAGTTCTTCTACTAGGAAGAAGATAATGTTTCTATTATGATTAACATACTGACAGGTGGAGTAAAAATAAAATAAGATTATTTTTTTTATTGTTGTGATAAGACAATGTATGTAATTTAATAATAAAACGTTTGATTGATAAATGATTTTTATTTCTGTAAATACATCTGTTACAGACGATTTTTCAAGTCAATGTAATGGTTCTTTTTTAAGACTAGATGGCGCCGGCATTTCGTTCTGACTAGCTCTGAGAAGAAAAGCCGAAACAAACTCAGAGATCAAGCTCTCTTTTAAAGTTCAGACATTGTGGTATAAAAACTATGTGAGTGTAACAATGTAGGGCAACGTCTGGAATGGCCTTCTTAGGAAAGTGCCATTAATCCGGTCAATTTAGACATCCAAGATTACAAAAATTCACACTTGGCTAAAAATTGGTAGGATTGTTCAAAACACTATTATAAATGTAATGTGAAAAGTCCTCATCGATCCCACAACTGGAAAAAAAATCGGGGTCAAGGACACAAAAACGGGTTTATCGCGATTTTCAACAAAACTGTAAGTTTTATCATAAAATTAGCCCAGACTAAAATTGTAGATCAGATAATTATCTATAAAAAATGACCCAGATACTTTTTTCCTAAGAGCCACCGTTTTAGAGATATAACGATTCAAAAAGTTGAACGAGTTGTAATCGTCATAATATGCACACGTTTCCACGCCACCTTTGAGGTAGTGTATTATGTAACTATTATATCTATAAATTTATTTCAGGCCAAAGGGTCAGGCTATTATTTATCAATAATTTTAATACACACTTACCGAAAATATTGTAGGAACTGAGTTATCATGTAATCTCATTACATCAAGTGTTCTATTGAAACAACTTTCTTCAAGTGAAGGGAACAGATGTACCATTCTTTGTGTCGAGGATTAATATTTTCTTCACAATTAGCCTCTAACCAGTTTTTCCTTAATCCTTCATTTTTAGGAAACCTATAAAAAAGGTTAATATTTTTATCACTAGATCATTTGGTTACAATTGCTAATAATATGTAATTACAACAAAACAAAATGCTGACGTCTTATTTTCAGATCACGTATAACCATTAAAAAACTCTATGGGACGGTCTTTCCTTGCTGTGAACTACTGCCGGACCTAGCAAGGTCACTCGAACCGATTAGCCCACACATTATACCAATATCGTTTCAGAGCAGCGAAGGAACTAGTATCGGGAACTGTTACTAGTTACGGGACGTATTAATGTAAACAAACGAATGAAATTAAAAATAATAAAAATCGTCTGTTGGAAGGGAAATAAACCCAAATATTAACACTTTACACTTAAATATTTACACTTTATCCATAAACTCATGATCGCTTACTCGAAACTGTATTATTTTATGTATTATTGCATGAAAGCCGGCTCCTAACCTGTACAAAGACAACTGAGGTTGATTTTCCTTCTTTCTTACACCACACTTCACAATACAACCCACAGGCATGTTGAATTGCTGTTTTCCAACATACACATGCAGTTTAAAAGGTAATCTCTTCGTAATTTTCTCACAAATCTCAATAATACAAAAAGTATACAACCATTTGACAGCAGAACTACCACGAAACTTGGCGCATAATATGGCAAAATTTAGAATTCATGTCTGTCTGTTTGTTTGTTTGTTACCGCATCACGTCGGAACGATTGGACGAATTTCAATTAAAGTTTTACTGTTGGTGTAGCTAATAGTTAACTTAAGAAAGGTTATCCTCGTTGGTCTAGTGGTGGCAAGTGCGACTGCTGATCGTGAGGTCCTGGGTTCAATCCCCAGGTAGGGCAGTGTTTGGGATTTCCGTGTGGAATTCCTCAGTAGCAGCCCGGAGTTCGAATTTGTGCCCGATTGATGGCAATAGGCTCACCCCCTATTACATGGGACTTAAACATAACGGCGAAATGAAGGTGTTACTATATACCACTGCCCAACCCTACAGGGAATACAGGCGTGATGTCATGTATCCCTATTGGTTGAGTAAGTCCTGGAATACCTAGGTACATTTAGAGCTCTCTATTGTATGCAGTCCCATACAAAGCCTCAAGCCTCTTAATTAGTTTTATCCACCATGACCTGTGTCATGATGGATAAAACTAATTAATGAAAAATAACATGATAATTCTAGGCAACAGAGTATAATATTGGGAATGAAAAATAGGTAACATTGTTAGCTAGGAGCAACGGAGTTTAATATTTTGGGAACGGCTATTTTACTGCCATTTGAAACAACAGGTTTTGTAGCCAGGCCACAGTGTAACTAACCTACTCCATTGGTACAAACTTTTTGATTTTAATTGTGTTTTTTTAAGTAGAAGATATCCTTACAACACAAGGGTGCAAAAATACCCTCAATGGAGCCGAGAGCCACGTATTCCTCCCATCATAACGATTTTTTTTTGTATCGGACCATACCTGGTATCCGACTGGTTATAGAAATATGTAAGGTCAAAGTAATTTTTTTTAAGTCTAATTTTGATTTATGATTAGTTACGGTTTACTCCCGTGCATTTTCTGGGATTACCCGACTAGTTTCGGACCCAAACGGAGCCCTTAATCATGAGATGATCACGCGGCGAGGTCGCGAGTATAACCTAGTATATTCATCTATGAGTCGAACTAGCGCTGCACCGCGCCGCGTAGCGTTGCGCCCGCGACGAGGGGCGCGCTCTGTGTCGGTATTGCTCGTGCATGTTCGTCACTTGTCGTGTCCGGGTTGTTGAAGGACTGAGTGCCGGTGCATGCCGTGCTATGTCACCCTCCAAACTTAACTCACTTCTGTATGACGTAGACTGGCAGTGTCCAACCACCGTCTCTGTTGAAGTTCGGATGACGGCTGATTTCGATGGCTTCACGTACTTTTCGCGGCACGAAATGTTTTTCCTTCGCTAGTACGGAAGCCTTATCGAAACGTATGAAGTGAGCCGTGCCCGTGTTACAGACGTTCTGCAACTGCCGACCTATTGCTGTCCATACTCTTCATACTACGTATGTGTTCGTTAAGTCTGGTCGCGATATTGCGGCGAGTTTCCCCTATATAACAATCCCGGAAAATGCACGTGCGTAAACCGTAACTAATCATAAATATGAATGTGTCTCACGAAAGTTCTAATTTTGATTGTTAGTATTACGAAACTTTCTTCCAAATAAACATTATAAAAATGATTGATGTTTCTAAGTAAATAAAAGGCTTTAGAAATTACAAAACGCAATGAATATCGAACGCCTATAGGCGCTAACTACCCTAAGCCTTTGGCCAGACTGCAAACGCGGGCGCGGTGCGGCGAATTCAAACAGAAGAACTTTATTTGAGTGTCCATAGCATGCGGGCGCGGGAAGCGGCGCGGGGAACGCGCGTGTAGCACACGCCATAGGTCGTTCATACAAGTGGCCGCAGTGAGAGCGCGGGAGGCAAGCGACAACCCGCGTTGTTGTAATGGCATCTTAAAAATTAAATGTTGAAGAATTAATAAGTGCTATTCAAGCACTGTGGATGTCGAAACATCGTTTTTTAGTAAGAATTTTCCAGTAAAAATAAGTCTTCTTCATCCATATGATATTTTGACAAACACTGGACACGACAACGCTCAGAACGACGCCGCGCTCCACTGCGGACAGGCAAATCGCGCACGTTCCCGCATCCGCGCCGCTCCCCGCACCGCGCTGCCACTCTGGCCAAGCACTTAGACGGCCGCTACGCGCGGGTCCCGAACTCTGACGCGCGTTATCAGCTGTAGGCTGCTTTTCCACTTAGGCGGAGCTGGGCGGGGCGGAGCGGAGCAGAGCAGTAAAAAGTGATGATTACAGACTAAGAATTTTAAATCGATTAATTACAAGAATCGATTATTGTGGTTACCGATTCGTATGATTTACATACCTAGTTTAGTCAAAATAAATGATAGCTGTCAAACGTGGCTTCTTAAATCTCGAGGACTGTACATATCGAAGCTATGGCATATGCAAGTGGTAGATGCACTAAAATTTTTGCTTTTTAACTAAACCAAGCCCAGGCTAACCCCTAGTAATAAAATTAAAGACAATGGTGTTGATTCTGTTGCACTTGCAAATTTAGACAAACATGCCTAGACCTACGCGCCGTGCACGTGCAGGAATCGATCCCACGACCCGTAGCGCAGAAGCTATTCGCTCAGCCACTGCACCAAACGTGTCGTCGAACATACATCAGTATCATATATCCTATATGAAACTTCTTAGGTACTTATAATAATATAAATGAAATTAGATAAGTATAACAATATAAATGAAACTTCGTAAGTATAACAATATAAATGAAACTTCATAAGTATAATAATATAATAAAACTTCATAAGTTACTTAAATGGAATACATTATATCGAAGATACCCCCCTCACAGAGTACACACATAAAACTATGTATTTTCAGTAGTTGGTAAATAAAATAATAAAATCAACTGAACATGGAATTATGAAGTGTATCAATGTCTTCTTTTCTTTGCTCAGCACGCTTCTTCTCCTTTTTAAATGCTTCATATCCTTCATTTTCAGTGGGCAGCTCATGTCTACAAAATGGACATGAATTTGTCTATAAGTGAAGGAGAAAACAACAATTAAACAAACTAGACAGTTAAAAAACATTAGCTACATGAACTATTATTATTACTTTATAATTATGTACTTGGATATAAAAAGAAAAAGTGGCCTTATTTTGTCTAGTACCGCACGGTTCTGTACGGTAATAACAAGTGAAATAAATATATATTTAAATATATTTTTAAATGTTTTTTTTTATATTTTTTATAGAAATATTTAAAAATGTATCAAATATGTAAATAGATGAATAAACGGAGTGACATAATAAAACTACTTTATCAATTAATCACAAACTATTAAAATTGTTTGAAGAAAGCTACATTATGAATCTGTGGTAGACTAACAACATAAAACAGAAATATGTATATTTATATTTTAAAAAGGCGACCCTCATCTGGAGGATTAATCTACACAAATGCTGTGAATAAAGCATTCTTTGTATATACTATATACTACTATAATAGTACCTACATAACAAAAATGATTACCTTTTCAAGCCAAGTCAAAATGCAATTTGCATGGAACTGATGATGGCAAGGCATTTCCTTTACCTTGTCACCAACACTAAATTTTTTCAAACAAATGGGGCAGCTTTTATCGTCACTTTCTATTGTAACTTCTGGTAAATTTGCAACAGCTTCTTTTGATGCAGGTGGAGGAAGCCTAGAAAAAAAGGTTTGTAAGGTTGTTTAACTCAAATCATAGGTCTGACCGAGGTCTTCAAAGAGGCGAAGTCAAAGTAACCATCAATCAATTAGTGCAGTTAGCATATTGTAGTCCACAGCTGAGCAAAGGCAACCAAAGAAGCTGGAATAGGTACACTAGATGCAAAGAATTGAGAAATGGCTTCTTTAGAATTTTTAAGACATTTATATCCAGTGTAAGAGTTGATAGATAATTTTGGTATGGGTTTGCTAAGTTATTTATTTATACTTCTATGCACTATGCATAAGGCGGACTTAATGCCATAAGGCATTCTCTACCAGTCAACCTTAGGGTTAAAAAGAAAAGCATTGAAATAGGTACAGGAAAAAGATGAGTTGACAATTTTGGACTGAATATATTAGGAATTCAAAAGATAATAATTTGTATTTATCTTTTGAATTCCTAATATATTAGCATTTAGATTGTAATTTGTATCAATCTAAATGCTAATCTTATGTGTATTCAAGCAAGATTAAAAAAAAATCTTAATCACTCAATCCATACCACTACATAAAAGTACTTGTGACACCTAGTATTTAATTGATGAAAGATCACTAGTGAACTTACCTTGGCCACTCTCCAGTAAAATTATCCTCGTACAACCCAAAGTCTATGAGGAATCTAGCCATGTCCAATAAATGGTTGGGCTGTTGTCCATCTTCCAATTCTGCCCATCCCATTTCTTCAAAATATCCAGCCATAATGACTATCAATGAAAAAGTAATTATTAAGCAAAAGGGACCTGTAGTTATTGGTTCATGTGTAACACAAAATCACTTTGGAAGGATGAGGATGATACCAGTGGGTAGAAACTTGGAGGAATGTAATGTATGAAGCTATGATATTATGAATATGAATAAATAAATTAAGGCTAGATCGTCAAAGTAGTCAAAGTATTACCCAAAGAGAATATAATAAATACTACGTAAGGGTCGAATTCCACCTTACATTTGTCTGAAAACCAAATTTGTACTAAGTGAGATCCATTTAACTACCAACCAAAGTGAATAAAATAGGTACGCTTTTTCTAGAAACTAGGAACAAAGCATACGAAGCTTATTCCTAGGAAATGGCAAACAAAACCTACTCTATGATGGCAAATTCAAATTGTAGATCAACCAACTCTTCTGTGATGAAATGGCAAAAATGCAATTTGATTGACGACAAAACTTGTGACATTGACTGTCAATGTCATGAGTTTCGTTAGACAAACTGTTTTTTAAGTTTTGATAATAAGGTTTAATTCAGTTGCCAGGATGACAAAAATCTTTTCTATGCATATATTAAATATTTAATAGGGAATTTGTGCCTTTACGCTTGAATATGATATCATCTAAACAATCGGCAAAAAATTGGCCCCAATATGTGTAGCGACCTTATCAATACTGTCTTGTCAAAACGTCCCGTATAACAAACGATTTTGTTACGACTTACGAGTGCAGTGTACGGGAAGAGCTATAAGAGCTACCAAGTAATCTGTAAAGTGGCAGAAAATGTCTCTCATAATGGATCATTAGTCATAGAATGGCAACACAGAAGCGAACAGAGCGACGCTTTTCAATTCACAGACTAGAATATATAATACTGTTCAACCAACCCTTCTGTGAAATGTGAAATGACAAATTGACGAAACTTGTGACGTTAACAGTTAACTGTCCCTTTGGCTTGACTCTATATTTCAGTACCGAAATATATTTAAACTAGGACCTGCCCCGGCTTCGCACGGGTGCAATGTAGATCTATATTAATGTGGGGCATATAAAACTTCCGCTTGAATCATTCTATCTATTGCTGAAAACTGCATTCAAATACGTTGCGTAGTTTAAAAGATCTAAACGTACAGACAGCGGGAGCGACTTTATTTTATACTATGTAAAGATATCGTAATATTCAGGTAACCAGAACTTAAGGGTATGACGTCATACCGTACTTTAAAGGTATCTTAATTTTTGGGTTATTCAGTCCCTGCTGGAATGGCTTTTTGAGGAAAGAGCCATAGCCGGTTTGAGTTAACCTGTCCCAACTGACGACATGGCTATGCATTAGCCATCGTAAGAGTCAATTTCTACCAAACGGTAAAAATCTCATGCACTTTTTTGGATGTCACTGAATAAAGAACTGTATCACTATTGCCTTTAAATATAAAATCCGACGCTCGGGTATGGTCGGGCATGCGCGAGGAAACTCTTGATGTCTGCGCCGGATTTTGTACTTAAAGGCAATACTGATACAGTTCTTTATTCAGTGGCATTAAAAAGTGCGCGAGTATTTTTCCGTTTGGTGGAAACTGATCCTATAGCCCAACCTTTTTTTGAGAGTTTAACGACCCGTTGCACGACGCTACCAATCAGCCGGACATGTGCGTGGATTCCAAAAAAAACTCAAAACCACCAAATAGGTACAGAATTCTGTATAAAGGAAAATATATTCCACCTTTAACTTTATAGAAACCTTTATTTTTTGCATAGTTCAGCTTTACGTAGGACTTATGACTAATAGGTATATAATATTGTAGAGTTTTGTTGTAGAAGCGCACACTTTGGCACCTAAATGAATTACTAATTTCTTGGAGCTTATATTGGTCATTGGTAGTATACCTAATAAGTAATAAGTTTATTTTTATTTCTTGTATTGACGTTATGGATGTCACTGTTCTTAGAGAACAAATTGATATTGTTCTTTACATAAATCAGATTTTCATAAATATATTGAGAAGCGACCGTCATTAGCTATTAATTTCTTTAAAGGACATCGTTCAACCTCTATACATTATTCGGCTAAATCTGACAATCCAAACAAACAAAAATAATGTTTTGTTAGAATATTATGACGATTGTTAGGTATTCCATTCATTTGTTACTATGGGACCAAAGCTGTAGGTCATTCTCAGCCAAGTTACATAAGTTCAAAAAATATTTTTTCTTATTTTTTAAGATAAATTGTGATGTAATAAAATTACACATCACGCCTGTATTCCCCGAAGGATTGGGCAGAGGTATACATATAGTAACACCCTTATTTCGCCTCTATGTTTAAGTCCCATGTAATAGGGGGCGAGCCTATATTGCCATGCACTGGGCACAAATCCAAACTCCGGGCTGTCACTTAGGAATTACAAACGGAAAAACCCAATAATACTTTGCCACCATTAGACCAACGAGGTAGTTAAACTAAGCTTAATTTAGACGATTGCCATCTTTTTCACTCTGATAAAATAAGCAAGAGACGGACATAAATAAGAGCTGTCAAATTTAGTTGAACTAAAATTTCTATGCAATGATAGGACGTCGGATCGTGTCGAATAAAAACATGGTGAAGTTCAATTCGTGAACTAGTTTGACATCTCAAACTTAGTTCTTATCTATCACCGTCCTTTTCTCGCGCAGTCTGTTAGTATAATATAGCAATTCTTTAATTTTAGTTTAGTTGGTGAATAAGGGAATCGGCACCTAAAACAGAGATTATAAATTGCTCGAATAGCTTTCATCTGCAAAACAAAGATAGTTGAATGTCAGCAGCATTTCCCCACAATAAAATGCCGTACGATATAACACTGTGGAAATAACTAAAATATACCTACCAATCTGGCTGTCACTACATCAGTTGGCGTATCTTAGAGACCGCGTGAGCTGCAGAACTGAGTATTTTCGCTAATTTATGTATGGGCCCCACTGCAGTTTCGCATCCAAAGTTATACCCAAGAATAAAGTGGTGTCCACAAGATCCAACTCGTCTCCATTTATTACTCTACGCTGGTTTTCACCTGACTACGTTCATAAACTTATTACCTAGGTACGTGGGCGGAGTCGCGGGGGCACAGCTAGTAGTTTATAGTAACTGCAGTCAATGATGTTCCATTAAAAATAATAAAGCATTGACTGTACGTAGGTACTTGTCATAAAAGTTAATAGGTACCTATGTAAAAAGAAAATGTTATTACGACATAATTTAATGTTTTGTGATAAATTACAATATTTTACTTGCCTTGTCAGAATCTGGGATTCGGAACTAAGTAGGTATCTAAACGCCAACATTGAAGACTACTTAGGTACCTACTTGTAAATCACGAAAAAAAAGTGCAGCCAGTTCATGTCGTACAGCATGTCGGTACTAAGTACCTAGCAGTGGCTTTGACGCATTTCGCAGACCGTAAAATTAAGTTTGTTGGTAACTGAACATTGCGAACATCTAAAAAAATTGCCGACATCCCGCGAAATACATAAGCCACCATACATATACCATAGCCATACCATTTACCTGAATAAAAAAGTGACCTAGAACCTTTATCGCATTTTTAACCTTCATCGTGTATTTACAGACCTGTCCAACGATAGTCTAAATGAAGGGGGCTGCTAAAAAAAACATCCTCACTTCTATGTAGGTCCCTACCTATGGAGAGCTACCTCAACTTTTATTTATGTGCTATGCAATTGTATGGCGGTCACATCACATGCCTGTGATTTTCATAAGAATCGATGGAAAGATGGTGGAATAAGTATGGACGGACAAACGGACGGAATATAGTCTTCTCCTCTCATACTTTGTAGTTAACTTAGTTTTGAGTAACAAGTAGTTTGAGATTTTAGAGTTAACTGAAAGGAAACGATATTCTAGTGTCAATAATTGGGAGTAGTAGGTACCTACCTATACAAAGCATAATTATAAGCATTGGGTGCAAGCGCCCGAAGCGAATGCGCCGCGCTGTGGATTTATTCTTTTCCTTTTCCCCCCCACCGAATTTGTGTGCTCTTCTATTAATATAGGCTTCTCAAACTTGCTACATTTGACAACACATAAGGATACATATTTCAAAGTATTTTTATTGTATAAAAGGAAAAACAATGTATGAATGCATAGACATTATAAACATTCCTATGCAGCTGCGTAAGCACAACTTCGTATTGTAACTGCGATAAGATTCACGACGCCGTAGATGTCATGATTTTGGTTGTTGTTATTCCTAACTACAACTCTAACGTAAAATAAGGCCATCGTGAAGCCAAACACATAGTAAAACCAACATTCCGTCATCCAGATAAGGTACGCGCGAAGTGTTACTCAATGTATATTAGTTTCACATCGTCAGTCCTATAGTGGAAAGTGACGAGACTGGTCGCTTAATTCGTGGTTTAGTAAATCGTGTTGTGCGCTCCGCTACGAAAACCGGTAAGATGATTAGTACCTATACCTGTTCCTACATTTTCTATTCAAAAAATGATTAGGTAACCGAAACCTCGGCGCGTTTCATTATTTCATTAGACCAGTTAGAGTATTCTTGACAAGGTTTTTACTTTAAATGAAAATTCTTGTACTTACTACCTACGTTATTTTGATGATATCATACAAAACATATTTTTATTAATAGATATCTACCTGTTTATTCATATTTATGAATGATAACACACCTACGACAACTCATTTACAAGGTGGTTTACTTGTACAGTGTACCTACCCACTGTATCTTGGCGGTTCATGGAGGCGCTGCTTGCAAAGGCTAATGTCAAAAATATATCAAATTCAGTACATCTTTATTTAGTTCTCTATTCCTCCGGCTGCCTAGTTGTACTGGGCACGCTGTATTTGTAGCATAGCGTCCGTCCATAGGTAACTACGCAGGTGATTCTTATTCACGAGGCCAATTCTACCAACAAAATTGTTAAAATCGTAATGGAACCGCAGCTTAACCACTGCTAGCGAGGTATTTGACTTTTTAACCGACCTGATATTATCAAGCAGCGTTTTAAAAAGATTATTGCTAAAGAAATTGATGTTTAATTAGGATATAAAATAAAACAACTGTTAATAATTAGAAAATTAGCATTTAAATCGATGTAGACTTTAATTTTGCTATTTCCGTCGTTATTCTGTGCACGATTCGGTGGACCGTTGGCTGCTCTACATTTAATAGATCTCTTATTACGCTTTGGAACTGCCAGTAGCGTAGTACCGCAGAGTTGTCAATATTTGGTCAATCGGCTGTATTGCTCGCCTTCTTTCGTCTTGAGAGACCAGGTTTCGTCGTATTCCTTGAAGGCATTAAACTTTTCCTCATTCTTGCGATTGTGGATGGTATTTTCTTCAACGGAAAATGAGGACAATGATGATAACGAAATTTTTACACTTCACAAAGAACGTCGGCCACGGTCCATACATGCTATGACCTGACTATAAAGTATCGCGACCTTTGATGGGATATGGTTTAATTGATTCACCTACTTATAAAAAACCATGCTTTAAAGAAAATATTTGTTTGAGGAGCGGAAGACAATAATTTTTTGCACTTATTTGTTCTTATGGAGGTTGGAATTGTTATTTAACCATCAAATAACAATATTCTAAGAATAAAAACGACACAATCAACATAATCTATAACGTTTAAAAAAAAACTGTTGTTTTAAAAATCGTAAACGCTTGAATGCTGGTGCTAAAACCAAACGTGTACCCAGTACACGATGAAACGTATTAAGGTGCGTTCAAAATTAATAAAAATATCGTAAAAAAGTAAGGTTTTTTTTAAATATCAATATTTTATTCCGGCTTTTAATAAATCATTTAATAGTTGTAAATTAATGCTCCTTTAATTGACTATTTTTTTACGTATAACTCGTTACGGGTCTCATCCAAATTTGGTCCAGGTCAATTATGGCCATTGTTCTTTAAGATAGGTCGTGCCCACTTTCAAGAGTAGAGCTGCTCCGCTCGTGCTCATGCTCAACTCAATTCAAGTGGTCCATTTGACATCTGTCACTCGTTAAATAACGTTCCAGTATACCTACCATTTTTTCATTGAGTAGGTACCTACCTACCTAGCATTTAAGTTCCAGGTACCTAGGATTTTGAGCAGCCTTGCCTTTTAGATTTGAAAGACTCTTTTAATTGAAGTTTGAAAATGAAAAATAGTAAAGACAATGCCCAATAAAACCCCGACAACTTATATCATAACATAACGCCTGTATACCCCGAGGGGTTGGGCAGAGGTGTATAGGAACATCCCTCATTTCGCAACTTATATCAATCAATCAAAACCTATTGAATGTCTGATCAAAACGAAACGCATGTCAAATGATAGCTTAAAATAAGTAAATCATTCGGTGTATCATTGGCCAAATCGATGGGGTATCAGAGATACAGACAAAAAAGTGAATGTGCAAAGTATGACAATAACGCATGGCCAACGCACTTTAGGTAGGTAGTTGCGCCTATGTCATTAGTCTTCATCAGACTAGCCTTACCCCAACTAAGTTGAAGTCGGCTTCCAGTCTGACCAGATACTGGTGAATTTAAGAATTTTAAACAGAGCGGCTGCCAGTTTTGCAAGCTTGGGAAGGATATCGATACTAGGGTAAAGTATGGTTAAACCCAAATAGGCTGAGTTCACGGGCTTCTGACTCTTTAGCCGTAATTATTCTTAGTCATAGTCACTACTACTATTTTAAGCCTGCGGCTACTCTCACGTCGAATACTTAAGTAAAACGACATCGTTTCAAAACCAACAAATCTTGAACTTTGCATTATTTAGGATCCCTTACTATACCGAGATCAAGATGTAGGTATCTCTGGTCCTACACAATCAATCGAGATAACACATAATAGGCTAATACCTATACAACAATGAAAGTCCAGGAAGGTTATATACTAACAAAGCATTAAAATCGCACGTAAAATCGTTTATAAGGATATTATAATTCTAGAGTTTCTAGGTTACTGGTCATGTTAAATTCATTTCAAATTAAGTATTATAAGACTAGGTTTTAAACAATAAAATGAAAATGAGAGCAATAAATATGAGTATAGGTAAGTACCCACCTAATATTTTAGTAAGACTTGGTTGAAATTACATTTTACAAATTGTTTTATATCTCTCTTAACGCATACATTTGGTCATTAAATGTACGCAATAGATACCTATAATAGGGAGCCCTTTTTTTCTCATAATGGTTTTTGTTCTAATTTAAATTGTCATAATAAGTTAGGCATAATTTTCTTTGTCATAATAATAGTGTGCCATAATTGCTTTTAGCATATTGTGTTATTAAGTATAAATATTGTATATCCTATTGTTTATATTCATAACTTTGATATGCATAAAGTTGTAAAGCATATTGTTTATTTGTCTAATAGTTATTTGTGATAATGATCAAAAAGCATAAAGGAAACGTACTTTACGAATATTTATGTATTTATATTAGGTTAGGTTAGGTTTATGTTATTTTATGCTTATAATAGTTATGGTTATGCGTCGTTATGCTTAAGTAAACTTATGCTTTTGGATAGTATGCTTATTAAATATTATGCTTATAGTAAATAGGATTAAAAAATTATGATTAAAAAGTTATGGCAAATGAGTATTATGCGTAACTAATGTTAGGACAAGTAACATTATGCAATGTTAAATTATGACATAAAATCGTAGGAATTAAAATAGAGAACCCCTATAATAACATATTATTGCTTATTAATTGCTTTAAAGATTATTTGTAGGGACCTACCAAGTTTCGAGTTCATAGGGCCACACAATAAGATTCTTCATACAAACTAGCACCCACTGCACCTCTTTTAGGTGCATAGATTGATAAATCGAAAAAATTAATATTTAATTAATTGATTTATAATAAAAATGATGTCCGATTTCATTATTTTTTAAAGTAGTAAGTAGGTACTTTTGCCAATTTCCAATTTTATTTTCATAGTACAAACATTACCTACCTGCCACCCATTTTTTCCTCCTTTGGGTTTATTTTCGAAACTTCCGTTTAGTGTCAGTTTTCGCTATAATCAGCTATAATCATAGATTACCGTAATCTGTGGCTATAATATACAGCTAGTCGTCGACTATCTAGGATGTCGATTATATGAAATAAAAAAAAATGTGTTGTTGTTACGTATATTTTAATTCTAGATCTTCACATAAATAATAATGTATTTGTCCTGTTTCTTGTTTTACACACTGCTGTCTACATTTTTTTCTTTTTCAGCTTACTTGCATTTAGCAGTTGCATAGTTTGCAGTTGTGACTGGATATACCTACAATCCACTTGCAGTTATGATAACGACTAAGAAATGAAATACACACATCAAAAAAAGTTTGCGATCACTAGCATAAGCTGATATAATTTTTTAAATTGAACTTTATCAAGAAAAAGTCTTTGTTGTGTGTTTTCTTTAAATAGAAATACCCAGTTTGAAATTAAAAAATAAAACTGTTTCTTATTTTTTATAAAAAAAAATTGAGTAATTAATCATAATGTAATTGTAACAGAAATTGGGTAGAAAGAAAAAGACTGTTTAACCAAACTTAAACAACAATTTATTAATAAAAGGTTTATATTCAATATAATATAGGTAACTCCTCCCCTGGCCGAACACATGCGAAGATCCTCCTGGGCATGCTGAGAATCAAGTTATCCAGCATTTCTAGGGGTAACCTGTCCAATTCTTGAATAACGGCTTCTCTGAGCTCTGGCACTGTCTGAGGACGTGGCTGACGGTTCCAAACAGCTCGCTTAAGAGCATCCCACGCGTGTTCTACTGGGTTTAAGTCAGGCGAGCCAGCAGGCCAGTCTAACCTTGTGATGTCGTATTCTCGGAGAGCAGCATTGACTCGTTGAGCTCGATGGGCGGGCGCATTATCATCGACCAGTACAAATTGGTGCCCATGGTTTACTCGGAATGGTCTGACAATTCCATCAATAGCAACTGCTCTGTACATGTCTGCTGTCATGCAGCCTCGATACGGGATCAAAGCCGTTCTAGCTCCAATCATAATACCACCCCAAAAGGACACCGATTTCCCGCCTAGTTGAACTGTTCCAGTGGCAGTTCTTTGCCTTTCACGGTTTCCTGGTCTTCTCCAGACACGGACACATCGGTTATCTGGATGAGAACTGATTCGCAATTCGTCAACGAAGTGACAGTTTTGCCAAATGTTTTCTTCTTAATTTTGCCGAAGCCTAGCCCACTGTAATCTCCGTCGTTGACGTTGCCGGGAATTCAGAGGAGCTCGCCAAGACCTCCGTGCTCGTAATCCAGCCTGGTGCAAGCAATTCCGAATGGTCTGAGCGCTAACTTCAAGCCCAGAGGCGGCCCGAACTTCTGCTTTTATTTTAGTGGCGTTGATTGTTGGGTCACGGGCTGCCAGCAATCTAATATAGCGCTTTTGGGCAGCAGTCAAAACAGTTGGGCGACCAATGTGGGGTCGGTCAGCTAAATTACCCATCCCGTGGTACCTCTGCAACGTGGTCACGACACAGGATTGGGATATAGCAACCCTGCGTGCTATTTCTCTCGTGGTGTATCCTTCTTCCCTCAAAGTTAGGGTAAAGACACCAAATATCGGATACTTTTGTTTAACATTCTAAAAAAAATAGTAATTAATGACTTCGATCTTCAAATGTTATGTCTTTGTGATCTATATTTCATGTACTACAAGATGCAAAAAAATATTTGATACACTACATTTTTTTTTATTTACACAATATTTTAGACGAAATGGCAGAATTGATAGTTTTTGAAAAGATTTCCTTTAATCGGATATCCGACATTAGGGCAAAAAGTTATTTTGTTTCATATCTGATATTAGGAAACTACTATTGTGAAAATGTAATGAACCCTCTAATATTATATACATTGTAATTATTAACAATACAATAATCGGTCTTAATATAATAAGTGTATTTTTGCATAGGTAGGACATTTAACCTCACGTTTTTAATAATCTCATTTTACTTTAATCCTAATATCGGATATCTAATATAAGGCACGCGTAGGTGTCCGATATTAAGATTTGACATGGCCGAATATAAACAAGAACAACTTTTAAAATATTGCTGTTTTCGGAATTAAAAAGCGTTTATCCAATAAAATTAACAATATACTTTATCAAATTTAGCGATTTCAACAATAATTTGTATTTACCACAATAGAAACCACTCTTTTTGACACAAAACATTTTTTTTGCGTTCGAAAAAGGTGACGTCGGCTCACTGCTCCGCCATTTTTGTTAATAGACAGTGAAACTTTCTGCAGTAGCGCCATCTTATGATTGCTTATAAGTGTATGAAATAAAAAATAATGTCACCATTCAAAAAGTCGAGATACTGCACTATCCGATAATACGCAACCATCCGATATATGGTGCTTCTCCCCTACTATTCTTGCTCGTAAAACTTCTGATAATCCTCTTGGCATTTTTCAATCACAACTTTCCGCGAAATCTATTTTAAATCCGTTCAAATTGACTAAATCAGATTTCTGAATGAGCGTAAGCTAGGACTGAAAGCCTTTTTATATGGAAAAACAATTGAACTGTTTTATATTCTAAATCTATATTTTTAAATAAAGAATCTAAAAAGAAGAAGAAATCATAATATAATCTACCGTAACAAAAAAAAAACGATTTTTCAAAGTGATCGCAAACTTTTTTCGATGTGTGTATGATTCACCAAATGTGACGTTATTACCCCCTTTTAATCATGTGCTGTAACCTCAATTCTAGAGCCTCTGCGAGTGTAGTCAAGCGCACCCTATGGCTGACTATGGGCAGTCAGCTTCGCTACCAACCTCGCTGACTAGCTGATCTTTTCACCACGGCATAAGCTGTTCTCGTATAGCTCATCCCGACACGAAAGAAAAAGAACCTCAAAACTTACTTAATTGTAAACTTTATAATTTTCAGATAATGGCAAACGTCTTCTATTCGGTGCTTTGGTTATTAATCCTCATATTCATCGGCTTCTGGATAGCCGGCTTTGCTGCTGGGATCTACATCTTCCTCATAGTCTTTACAGTCTGTATAGAACCGTTAACGGTTAGTACCCTATATTATGCTGTACCTAATTAATACCTAGAGTAATTTCGGACTGGAGAGCCAAGCCGAACTAAGAATTTTATTCAAGCGGGGCAATTCACTAGTTTTTCTTACAAAGTGTACCTATGTATAGCCCATGTAGGTACAAAATAGGTATACCGGGTTTCCCAGAACACCATGGAAAAGTATTTTAACCTTATAGTCCGTTACTGGTACATTTATGGGCGCAAGAATGATGTTATACGTCACCCGTATAACTTTAAGGGCGGTATCTACACATAATTTTATCGACGAAAGTATCGATCGAAAGGGTCGACTACAAATTACCCCCCCCCCCCCCCTCCGTAGAAAAATGGTATCATTTGGCTCAGATATATCGACCTATACATACCTATTCAAACACAACTTAATACCTAGATCTCAGACGCGTGATTTTTTGTTTAGAACTATTCAATTGTTAATTAATAAAAAAACATAAAGAACACGTGTAGTTTTTGTAATAGGTATTTTAGAAAATGTGTAAAATTACTTTCATGCCTCATTAAAAAAATCGCTTAAATTACGACGCGTTGCTTAAATTTTGACGCTGCGCCCATAAATGTACCAGCTACGGACTATAAGGTTATTTCTTACCCCTGTTAATTGTAGTCCCTATCTCCCTTCTGTGTGGACACACCCATAGTTATTGATTTTATGTACCTATACTTACATGTCTTCGTTCTTTAATTGCAGGGCGTTACTGATTTCCTGCTATCAGTAATACAGTTCCCAAGGTACTGTGCTGAAGCGATGATGGAGGGAAGAGCACTCTTTTAGATAGAAGCACTATTCTAGTCAAATTAACATAATTTCATTAATAATGTTTTTTTTTATAATATAAATAATTTTATGATATACATAATTTATTTAGTTCCATCATAATTTTCATTTTTATATCGAAGGGATTATGGCAGGCTTTGAATAACAAATTATAGTTTGGTTTAATACGTGTCTATGTAACGAACTAATTAAGATAGTGGATATGTGTGGAGTATTTATTATAAAAAATTAGCATGGATGCTTCATGAATGACTATGTTTCACCCTTTGTATTAAGGGTTTCAACCGTTAGATTCGTACCTTTAACTCAAAATACCTATATTGTAAGTAGGTATAATAATATCATGTTATATAAAACAATACATCTATTTTTTTAAGTAAAGCATTACACAATTATGTTCTAAAATAGTTTTATTGTACCTACTAATTGTCAAAACATTTTTATGTTCATTAAACTTAAAAAACATCAATGAAATTATTGGTAGACTTATAAGCAGAGATCGGATAATCGGATGCATATTTACCTAAAGTTCAGGTGATGGCTAATATGGAATGCACTTTTGTATCGAAAAAATACCGCGATTCCGGGATTGTCAAATTTAGTGTTGTGTAGAATAAAATCAAATATTTACCTAGAATTGGATGCATATTTATTTATTTAAATACCTAAAGTTGTACCTTTTTTTTAACTAACACAGACATGCACCTCTCACTTTCTTACACCCTACATACACACATATTTGCACCGGGGGTTAAAAATTAACATCGATTAATCATATGCATTAGATTAGTTATGCAATCCCGTGATACAGCATTATTTGTTTTAATAAATTATATTCAGAAGCCGTTTTCATACTTTCGTAGCGAAAAATTAACTTTAAATAAATATGCATCCGATTATCCGATCTCTGCTTAAAAGCATAACAAAACAATTACAAAAGAAAAGTTGTAGTAATATTTAAAAAAAAAGGTAACAACATGCACGTAGTATAGACCAGAAAATTGGCTCACTTGCTCCGTACGGTGCAGGAATAGTTTTATTGGATGCAGGGGGGTATTCCCCACTTTTTTTTAACAGCATGGGGAAGATTCGAAACAAAATCCAGTTCTTATTACACCCATGGATACCTGTGTGTACATGGATGCTTTATTAAATAACGACTGAACATTTTTTTTTTCATTTCCAAATGACTCTTAATAATAAGCAAAGGTTTACATTTCATACACTTTAGTGGAAAGTAGAATTTCCAACACTATCAATCAAAATAATAAAACATCTTCTTATCTTTTATCACACATATTATCTTAGATAATAAACGACCTACTAAAAATACTGTCCATTAAATGCGATAATAATGCATGAGATGGCTAGTTCTTCATAAACATTTCATACTCATTGAAAACAAAAAATTAACTGTTAAAAGTAGAAATTATATTTTCGATCGAAGATAGAAATTCATTAGCATGATCCTTGCATTTCCCAACAGTAATCCTGAAACAAGATATTTTTATTTTAGAAAATAGGTTTGTATCCATTTCGACTTATAGAGCTACGCGGTTACCGATAACACGCAACCCGTCGGCGGCCGCATTGCTCCATAATTACGACCTGTAGGCTAATTCAGGTATTTTTTTGAAGTAGGAAATGTGCAGCTTTAGTTTTCTTTAATAGTACAGTTTTCGTTTACGAAAATTGTCAAAATGTTTGGTTTTCTTTTTGTTTGCAAACAATTTACCCTTGGGCCTTGGTCCAAGTGACTGAAGAAGACGCGCATAACTAACGCAGACTACGCTAATTCAGAAGAAGCGAACTTCGCGTTGGTTATGCGCAAATATGTGCCCCTCCCTCAGGCCCCTCGGCCCCCTTTAGCGCCTTGCTTTTATAGTGATGCGTCTAGCTATCTTGTTTTTGGGTTTCGTTGAATAAACCGGTTTATAACGGATTTCCTCCGCCTATGACCACTGAGATACATAAAAGTATGATAAAAATGGATAAGTAACCGTAAGCTGTCGGACCTCGTCGTATAAACTGGTTTATTTCAATTTCAATAACGTTCGCACTCCGAATGGAATAATCGACAAAACCGATATAGAGCAATTAATAAACGGTTTTTCTAAACCGGTTCAAAGCCCTACTTAAGACTGCTTCGCCAATCAGTGTCGTAGCCGTTATGTGAACTTATTTATTCTAAATATAATTTTTAAAAATAACGACAATGTTACAGAAGCCAGTCCCCAACGCCCTCCCTTCGCCGCTTCCTAGTGCTTATGCTGGGAATTATTATGTCAGTTCATTATAGCGGCCCATATTCAACAGTGGACTCTTACAGGCCCATAATATGCGGTCAAAATTAATAATCGATTCCATTCCAAAATCTCTTGATTGATGTAGGTTTCTTCCATAAATTCAATAAAAGTAATATCAATCATCCAAAGCCTACGAATTTGGACCGATTCATAATTTCGGTCAATAATGTTTATTTTTAAACGTTGCCCCACACCAGGATTTTTCCTGTATCGTGGGTGCGTATACAGACACAAAACTTCACATGCACAAACGCCCAGACCCGGAAAAACTATTTGTAGGCCATACAAATATGTGATCCGGGCGGAAATCGAGCCCACGACCGCACGGTGCTGAAGCCAATTGCTCAGCCACTGCATCAAACGTGTCGTCAAATTGTTTTAAAGTAATTTTCTATTCTCTGGGTTAAAATCATACAATACCTTACCTGTATTCAAACAGCAGCCTGTCGTCTACGTGGCAGATGTTAATATCAGCTTGCTTCAATAAATTACACATATTTTGAGTAGGATTGTTCGTCTCATGATCCAGCATACTAAAAAAAAATTTGCAAATATGTATCAGTAACTAGCCGTGTGCCCGATAGGATTTCCCATCGGATTCCCTATTGAAGACCTTAGAGGATGAATTTTCAAAAATCCTTTGTGCTCACCTACTATATTAACTATTTAACCCACTTATGAGATGAACTTTACAAATCCTTTCTTATTGCTCACCTACATTATAAACAGAAGCCTAAACACCAATTTCAATATTTCTGACTTCAATAATGACGAACTTCCACCCCCCATGTAACGTTTTTAGGGGATGACTTTGCAAAAATCCTTTCTTACTGCTCACCTACGTTATATAAGGAACTCGAGTGGAAAATTTCATGCTTCTAGAGTCTAGACCCACTGCTTTAAGCGGTGTGTTGTCCGACAGTCCAAGAGTTAGAATTTTATTAAGTACTAGCTGTGTCCTCACGGCTCCACCCGTAGCCTATATTAGTCAGTGATAATGTAGCTTTCTGACGGCAAAAGATTTTTTGAAATCGGTCCAGTAGTTTTTAAGTTTATTTGTTACATACAAAAATATAAAAATCCAAACACAAAAATACAAATCTTT
Source organism: Amphipyra berbera (assembly GCA_910594945.2). Lineage (NCBI taxonomy): Eukaryota > Metazoa > Arthropoda > Insecta > Lepidoptera > Noctuidae > Amphipyra > Amphipyra berbera. The sequence continues at coordinate 11,409,280 of OU343128.1, read as the reverse complement.
CCTCTTTATAATATTAGTATAGATATAGATATTGGATTGGATGGCGGATGTCAGATCTACTGTACGGTGGTCGCTCATGTAATTGACATGCTATACTAATGCATGGATATACCCAAAAAGAAGGCAAGCATTCAACCGCTAGGCTAGGCACTAGGCACTGTTTATTCTCTTCCTCTAGGCACTGCTTATTACAACCTTAAAAAATATTAATACTAGAATAGCTAAAAATAAAACGCGAGTGAATATAGTGAAATTTACCTTTCTAACGATCTACACAGACGGATGATATGTAAATGAGCCCTTCCAGCCATTTTTCTTAGTTGACATTTCTGCTCGGTCGATTGTTCTGGATTTTTAAATGCCTCGTAACACCGGTCGCTATAAAAATAAACATAATGTTTGCTCATGAATATTATTAAAATATTAGTGCCATTCAATGATACGTCAATATATTTTTATTAATATGCTTACCATAAAATTCTTACTTGGCATAGAGCTTTTCTTATTTCTTGTAAAAGCATGCACATCATATATTTAAACTTTTTACTATTATCAGTCGTTAAACGCTGATCCACCACTTTAGGACTTTTAGGTTCACAGTTCTCATTTGTATCTGTTCTAACATTAGTTTTATTGACACTATTACGCTGCTCATTATAGTTTTCATCTTCCGGGCAATACTCTTCTGTTATAATATATTCGCCATAGTCATCATCGTGATATACATCGTCAATGCGATCTACGTTTAAATTGTAATTGTTTTTCAATTTTTCTTCTATCTCTGGACATATACTGAAGTTTCTTATAAGTTTTGGTTCATTAATTGGTTTATTAGTAAGTGTTACTTTTTCATCGATTTTGCAGGTATTTTCAGGATTGTTTAATTCTTTTGTGTGTGAATTAGTTGGGCTTTGTACTTCAAGCGATTTAACTTGAGGCTTACCAGAAATATTGTTTTCAATTATAATTCTATTATTGAGAGCATTGGCTCTTTGAAGGTTCAAATGTTTAAAGAACGAAGATTTAATATCAATATTCCGTATAAATTTAACAGGTTTCAGTAACTCTTCCTGAAATAGAACAAAAATATAACGAATAGGAAAAAAATTAAGCAAGAAGCAATATCCAGATTTTATATATTGTACATAATTATGTGTCATGATATCGAGAAAATTTCGCATCTGGGGATAGAATCTTTGTGGCATAGCCACCCGCCGCCATTTTCTTTATTTTATTATTTTTCTTAGTTGCGGCGCACAATTAAACTGGCATATAGTGGGCAGTGGACACTTAAACAAATAAAAATGTCAGCAATATGGTGCCCTAAAGTGTCAAGTTGCTGAGATATTTGGAGGTAAAGATTGCCATATGAGAACAATGATAATCATTAAAAATGAACTAATAACGTGTTTATATGCGTTAGATTGTATTTAAATAATAGTTCCCAGGTTGGTTGAACTATTTATTAAAAGAGAGTAAAACTACTTTAATTAATTACTATCTATTAAACCGCATCACAATGAAACACTATTTTGTCAAAGTAACTCGAACTGCGGTGGGTGACTTCTTTTCCATCTCGCCGTTATTAAACAAACTAAAACTGTCAAGTACGTCTCCTAAAGTCTCATGCTACCGAGATATTTGGAACTACAGATCGATTTAGTAGGTAAGGAACTAATTAAAGTTTTTTTTCGTGCTTCTAGTTTTACTCTTTTCTAATAAATAGTTAAATCAACCTAAGAACTATTATTTGAATACAATCTAACGTATATAAATTCGTAATTAGTTCATGTTTAATACTTGTCATAGTTTTCAAATGTCGATCTTTACCTCCAAATATCTCGGCAACGTGACGCTTTAGGGCACCATATTGCAAACATTTTTTGATGTTTAAGTGCCGCATCTTTGAACCAAAAAAAAAACAAAATGGAGGCAGAGTGACTATCACCCATATTCTAAGACGTTCCTCCAAAACTTACTGGATTCAGGAAGGCCTCGAAAACACCTTCAAAATTGTATTCTTAGTCGCAATTTCGAGTTAACTTTGAGGTTCCTCGACTGAGGGGTCCTCAAATGATTTGAGGTAGAGTGGAGTCATTACGTCATAATTTTGTTTATTTGCATCGCGCAAATAACGCCGCGATAAATATATGTAAGGATTATCGTAAGCATATTCGATAAAGTCTTCAAAATTCACTTTTGTTGCATACGAACTTTGACACTTCCTTCCTTAAGGTAGGTTCCGAGGTACCTTGAGTTTGACAGATGATTCCGTGAAGCCGTGTTAACATAGATAAATAATAAATAATAATAATTCCTCGACTGAGGAAAAATATCGAGTCGAAGACGTTTACGTCAACTGTAACTACCGATGGTAGTGAAAAAGGCTGAGTCGAGGTGGAGTCGAGCCGAGTAAGTTTTGTAGGAACGTCTTAGAATATAGGTGTATGCCACAAAGGTTCTATCTCCTTTTGCCATAATCTGATAAAGTATTTCGGAGATAGAGAATGAAACTCCTCAGCGACAAACAGCACACCTATCGTGCTTGGGTTTATTGTATTAGAACTGAAGATTACAATCGAATAATTTTTCGTATAGGTAGTTGTGTTATTATTTAGTCCACTCAAAAAGGGGAAAAATAAAATAATTAAAAAAAGGTCTTTAAATAACTGAAAAGCAGATAATAATGGTAATATAACAAAATTTATATTTTCTGAAGTGTCATCAATTACACTTAGGTTTCAATTGTTTGTTACAGCGTGACTTAGCACAGAACCGACTTCAGAAAACGTTAATTTTATTATAATTATGACCATTATTCGCTGCTTTTCTTTGAAGTCGGTTTTTTAAATATATATTTTATATGTTAAACGAATAGTCTACTAAGATACAGTATGGCCGATTTATCTTGGGCGCCCTAAACATAGGATCCCCGAAATTTCGTGCATGTATGCTCAGGGAAGGCTGCCTGTATAAGGCTAAAAACTATCAAATAAAGTTTGCTTAAAAACGGCCGATCCTAAAATGATGTTAGTAATGTTAAAAAAAACGCCATATTTAACCGACTTCAAAAAGGAGGAGGTTCTATATTCGATGAGTTTTTTTTATGTATGTACACCGATTACGCTGAGATTTATGATCCGATTTACGTGATTCTGCTTTAGTTTGATGCGGAATAGTTGCCATTTGGTCCCATAAAAATTTAAAATAGTTTGGCCCAGTAGTTTTCATTTTATGAACATTTTTATTTTTTTATGTACATTTTAGTGTACTTGGATGATGTAATTATTCTACCTGATGTAATCTAGAAAAATCCTACTGTAGTTTACAGAACAACCTATTACAGACACTAAAAAGTAAAAAAAAAGAAAAAACTACGTTTAAAAAAACCGACTTCAAAAACTAAAAAGTATAAAATAACTTAATATAAAATTAACAGTTTCAGAAGTCGGTGCCTTCAATTTGGTTCAGCGTGGATTAGCACCGACTTCTGAAACTGTTAATTTTATATTAAGTTATTTTATACTTTTTAGTTTTTGAAGTCGGTTTTTTTAAACGTAGTTTTTTTTTCCTAAAAAATCTATTGCGTAACTACCTGCACGATGTTTAGGGCGGCCAAGACATTTTGGCCGTACTATACATTATATTCTTCTTCTTTTCGTGTGGTTAGTGACTAACCTGGTGTCAGAGGTTAAGCCGCCCACGGCCTCTGACTTGGCTTCACATGCCGTCGAGAAATATCTCTCAGGCATGCCGGTTTCCTCACGATGTTTTCCTTCACCATTTTTAAGCAAATTATAATTGTACAATACGCACATGAAACCGAAAGGTCAAGAGGCCTTGGGGTTCGAATTTGAGACCTACAACTTGGCAGTCCGACGGTCAGACCACTAGGCTATCACTGTTATATACATACTCTACATATATAGATTTATTTATTATTGTTTTAGCTCGCTCATTTACTTACCACAGATAATTTTCTTTTTTTCGTTCTTAGGTTATTAGCTTCATGCTTCCTATTATAAGCAAGGTCTTGTTCATGCGATGTCCTCTCATCGTGATTACAATCCTCATCTGCAAAATTATATACATACAAGATGGATTTTTGAAATGGTATATTGCATGAAGAAAGCTGACATTACAACACTGATTATTAAAACTTTGCACACTTAAATATGGATCGTTTTGGTAAAGGAATAGTGTACTTAAAACTAAAAGCATTTATTTCTCGGAGACCAATACTTTTTTATTGATCCGAGTTAATTCTTTGTAGGCTTTAAACAATATACTACGATATTTACAAGTGGTCCAATACTTTTTGGGCAGTAGTATACAGGGTGTATAAATATCCTTAACGAAACCAAAGTCTACGCATACTGTACATAAAACTAAGTAACATGCTGCAAAAATAATTGCTGGGTAACGACTTTTATTTGTTGGTATTAAAAATGCAGTTTTTAATTGTAGTGCGCAATGGAAGCGCATGAGCAGCGGTCTGTGCCTACATTTTTTTTTTTAATAATGTTTGTATAGAAGAATGTTTAGTAATAACATTTAAACTTAGTTTTCATGAAAAACGTACAAAAATATGGTGACTTTGACCTTCAATATCTCCATAGCCAGTCAGTTCCCAGGTATGGCCCAATACCAAAAAATCATCGTAATGATGGGAAGAATACGTGGCTTTCGGCTTCGTTAAGGGTATTTTTACACTCGATATATTACGAGCAATAGGGAAAATTTCTCAAAAAAGTATTCAAGTAAGAATAACACCCGCCTATTTGTATTTTTTTAGCTTACATAAAAAAAATATTATAAAACATTTTCAGCACACTTGCTCGTAAAGTGGCTCTTATTGCACCGTTTTTAGGTTCGTAATGTAGCTTATTACGGACTAGTCCGGTAAAATGTACCACAGATTAATGATAATGTCTACGAATAAATTTTAGCAAAGCGCTTTTACGCCTAAAATATAGTAAACATTTTTATTATAAAAATAGAATAAATAAATTGTGTTAATTAAAATATCATAAATAAACATTTAATTAACCGACTTTCAAAAAAGGAGGAGGTTCTCAATTCGATTGTATGTTTTTTTTTGTATGTTTGTTCCGCGATATCTTTGCTAATTGTGAATCGATTTTAATGATTATTTTTTTGTTTGAAAGAGTATTCTTTCGAAGTGGTCCCATTTAAATTTGGTGAAGATCTGATGAAGAACTTCGGACATAGAAATTGGAAGTCGGTTTTATTTTTGTTAAAAAGTGATTATTTCATTAAATTATTTATTTCTCAGTATTTTTTTTTGCACGCTTGTTTTCTTTCGCTCGCCTATTTTCTACCATTCATTGCATCCTGCTGTTTTCCTTATCTCTCGCTTACAATTAATTTGTGTTATAAACACAAAAATAATCAGTTTTTTTTTTTTAATATTAGGCTGTTTGCCTTGTGGTCTTTCACCTGCGCGCGCATAGCTAACTCGGCCACGGGCACCACAGATTAATTATATATGTTTACAAAGAAATCCACGCGCCATTTTTCACAAATACTTTTGTATTAAAGACTTAAAGTCTGTAATTTTCCTCGCAACTGTGTTGAAAAACGTCGTATGAAACGCGTGTGCATTGATCATTACACTCTCGGCTCACTTATCGCACTCGCCTGCGGCTCGCGCGCACAATACCGCCTCGACTGTAATGACTAACTTAGCACACTTATATCATAATGTACATTATATGTAATGTAAACAAGAAAAAATGTAAGGTACAAAAAAACGAAATGGCGGGTGTTGCTATGACAGCTTCCATAGAAAAATGTTCGAACCCCTTATAGCTTTATAGCAATAACAATCTGCGATCAAAACGACTGTAACATACAGACGGACAGACAGATGGACATGGCGAAATTGTAAGGGTTTCTAGTTGCCTGGGGAACTTTATAACTAGCAGATAAAAATTCGATAACTACTATTGCATTAAGCGGCAGGGCAAGACACATCGGCATTCACTATGCTAACTCAAAATAAGTGTTAGGATTAACTCAATAAGGTTACCTGAATTTACTGAAGCTTCGTTGTTTGACAAATTATCATTTATATTATCGTTAAAAGAGTCATTTGTAGTGCTATCCATATTCGGATTTCTAATATCGTCTAACAGTTTATTTAATGACTCTACTGCAATTTGTATATCTTCACAACTGTTTGTTACCTTCTAATGAAACAAAAAAATATTAATAATGGCAAAAGAACACAACTCCATTGAATTCAATCTTATCTCAACTTCTTTTAAATACTAACCTTTACTGCAACTAGCAAATGCACACCGCTACTATACATTTGCATATAATTAGATGGTGACATGTTCATGGTTATTTTTCCTGTAAACCAAAATGTTATTGCCGAGTATTCCGTCAATTTGATAAAACTTTAAAAAACACTCATATTTCTTACCCTTAGCGTCACTGACATGGAAGAGAATATTTGATAATTTATTTGCAGCAACCTTGATATCTTGATGACTAGAGAATTTTATTGCAACACATTGGGTTGCCTCATGCAATGTCCAAGGGGCTGGCATCGCACAATGTGAAAACGGTGGGTCATGTTGTAACACCTGACTCAAGACTTCTTCCATTATCTGAATAAATCTTGAAACCCATTCATCACATTTCATTTTTAAATACTCTTCCATGGTTATACTGTCAATTTCATACATTATAGTTTTATTTTTGATTTCTTCAATGTTTACCAATTGTTGCTGATTTACGTTGGAGTTGCTATTATGACTTTCATTATCAACATTGCCTTCGCTATTAGATATTTCAGATGTTGAAGTTTCCTCAATGGTAACATTTTCTTTAATGGTGGAGTTTCGCTGATCAGCGTAGATACTTGATTCCCTACTTTCGACACTGTCATCTGAAATTTTATTTTCATTTCGTTCAGATGTGGATGAATCATTATTCGATACTTTATCTGGCTGTTTGTATGCTTCTATATTTAACGTACCTGTTTTTATAGATACGACATTCTTAGAATTCTTATTCTGGTCATTTTGAGATGGTATTTCTTCACGGACTTGAGGAGTTGTGTTTCTTCTCCTACGCCACCTGAACTGTTTCTTTTCACTGTCGGACGTGATTGATGGTTGATTGGATGAACTGCGTTTCAGTTTTATTTCTCTTCTTTTATCGGGTACATTAAAAACCGAGACAGATTGCGTTATACTCGTATTTGAAGGACTTTTTGAAATTGTTCTTAGATCTTGTTCTTCTGCCATATTTGATATACTGATCGCATTGACGCCTCCAAAATCAGTTTGAATACTTGCATCTACTGTGCGTTTCAATACAACCGATTCTCTTATTTTGTCTTGAGTATTATTTTCTTTTGGTTTATGTTGTGTTATAGTATTATCGTCAGTATGGTCATCGAGTTGAATATCTCTGACAGAAGTAGTAGCATCTATGTATTGTGCAGTATCATTTGGCACGGTAATTTTTATTTTATTAATGAGCGAGTCCAACTTAAATATTTTTTTAGGAACTGATGATACCAGCAGTGTATTTGGATTGTTCATTAAAAGTTTTTTAACCTCATCTATAGAAAACATATTTATACTGGAGGAATCTTTATAAGCCAATAACTCATTATCGTTAGAAAGTAGAATCTAAAACAAATTACATTCTTATTATTTTTTTTATTTTTGATTAAGCAATCACTGAATCATCTGTCCAACGATGGGTGTCGTATAAGGCAACTAAGGGATTATAAACAGCAGCGTTTCTCTGCCTGTAAAGAACCATATTCAATCACCAATCGTCTTCCAAGCATTTTGATTATGGCAATATGACTATTCTAGACAAGGCGGACGGCAACAATTAATGTGAATACGTCTTAGAATTAAAAATCTGTCACCATGCGCATGTGAACTACTCAGTCGCAGATGAATTTTAGATGTTAACCGACTTCAAAAACAGAGTGTTTTCTCTATTAAGGGGGTATTTTTTATGTAAGTACAGTTAACAGCAAAAGTCGATGAATATTTTAGAATCTCTAAAGGAGTAACCAGAACTTAATTGTTTGCCAAAAAGAAAATGGCGCGCCTAGCCCCATAAATAAAGAAGCGCCGGGCCTGGGTAAGTACCTATACAAGGTTAGTCGGAAAGGGGGTACTAAGCTGCAGGCCACTTAATGTATCACTGATGACTGTTTTAAAGAAAGCGTTAAAATTTCAAAAATCGATAAAAAATTAACCATACAAATTATTTTTATTTTCGTTTTTTTCAGTAAATCTTCATACCTGCTTTAGTTACAAATTCAGAAAATGGAGCTACTAATCCGTGAACCCAATATGACCTAAAATGTAAACACAGCTGATCATAGCTATGGATAGATAGATTTTAGCATTTTTTTTACGAAATCTTTGAAAAGCTATTTCTCTTAAACTATCGAGTTTTTGAGATAGTTGTAGAACAAAAGTTATCCCTTATTATAGATACTTTAACACCCTTTCGGCTTAGTACCCCCTTTCCGACTAACCTTGTATATTCATTATAATGAATAGTTAATAATGTCTTCATCTAAAAATATATCTTTTTTTAGAAAACGGGTATCAAAAGTTAGAATTGATTAAATTTTATTAAAAAATAAGTCGTGTAACACTTACAAAATGCAACGAAATTAAGATTACGTTGCAATCTACATAATGAATCGCTTAGTTTTTGCTTAAAAATTTTGCTACTTCTATTATGATAATGAAAAAATCAAAACAGCCTAATATATAATAACAAAATCAATATAGCTAAATATTAAAATATGTACCTGGAAGTTAGAAAACCTATACAATTGGAACTATTATTCTTGGTGGTTGAAAAGGAATGTTACGAGTTATCCTTGTTTTATTTGAAATAGCAACATCTTTTGTCAAATTATGTTCTAAAAGAACCAACTATAGTTAATTGCACTAGGTTAAAATAGATGGCGTTGACCCTCGTTCGATTAATGTTAAATAAAAAACTTAGGTTATATAACCTTTTTCAACCAACTTGTATAAGTCCCATCCAATTTGCTTTTTTGTTAGTCTTAAGGTGGGTCCACATTACTGACATTTCGCCGAACGGAACACCGTGACATCGCCGCGGACATGTTACGGATACTGTGGACGGGTGGAGGTTTGCATCGGATCGGACTCCATCAGATTGGATTTTGTTAAAGTATTGTTTATGCTTAGGATCCCACAATATTTCCTTATTGCGATAAAGTTCTATAAATTTCAAAACATTTTCTTGATTCCATTGCATATTACGAACGAACGAATCGTTTCAATACTACGTATAAATATTTAAATTAATTACTTATCGACACAACCATCTATCTACCTTCAAAAACGTTTTTGCAATGATTTCTCGGAGGTGCGAGTGGCGCGGGAGCGGGTGTTTTCTTGTCACGATATGCATTTGCCCAGTGCATCGATCCCGTTTAGGTACCAGCGCGATGACACGCGGGCTTGTACGCATGACAAAAATGGCAATGTGGACGTCTCCCGCACACCGAGACAGTACCGGACGTCCTTTGAAAACGACCGACTTTGGATGGATCGGCCCGTGACCCGTGTCATTTGACCGTGACAAAACCAAAACACCGTCCACATTTGTGACTGGCAGTACGTACAATGTTCAGGATTTTAAAAATTTTGTATGGGAGTATGAGACGGATAAATGATCGTAACATTTGTACGCGTAACAAACCCCGTCCACACTATCGATACAGACAACCCGACTTTGTCACGGTCACGGTGTTCGGTTCGGCGAAATGTCACTAATGTGGACCCATCTATTGTGTTCCACAACTACTAGCAACTTTCTTTAATGTATGCTATCGGAAAGACTGGAGCCCAATGGGCCCTTTTATTAAAAGGCCATTAAGCATTTTATACTTTTACATTTTTTGAAGTCGGTATGTAGGTATGTGTCGCTTATCAAATAAATAATACATATACTTGAGCCAAATTAGATGTTTGTGTAAACAAACCATTCATACATTTTCATGTTATCACTTTACATAAGTAGATCTTTAACAATTTGAATTTTGTATCGGTTTTTTGCAACTTATAAATGAACCAGTCATCAATAATCCAAAATGTAAAATAAACAAAAAGTGAAACTTAACTCACCAAATGATATTTGTTTTCTGACAGTTCAGTGCAAGTTGTAAGTATCACCTCTGCCATGCTATCACCTTCTACATCAGATGGTTCTGCCGCTGAATGTGAAAAAAATTGCAAGTTTTTAGTAGATCGGGCATCAAAAATGTAAGGGTAAAAATTAAGATATTTACAATTTTATTATAGGTACACCAGGCAAACAGGATGTGGAATTTTTGTAAATAAAATATAATGCATTTTGGAATAATGGTACAAAGGGAGATTATAGTTTCAAAAGGATAAATATCAATAGAAGAAATTGGCAGAAAACCGATTCCAAATTCATAATTGAAAATGTAAGAATGGTTTGTTTACATAAATTCCACATTGTGTTTGGATATATCCACGGAAGTGAAAGAACAAAGATGTAGCTTAGTGTGGGATTACAAATAATCGGGGGGCACTGTAGTATAATTATTTTAATTATTTAAAAAGTTCACACAGCCGCGCGTTTTTTTATATCTGAAACTGAAAATTTGTTAGAAAAAGAAGCTAAGCTTGCAAACACTACAAACACTATTGTAAGGGTTGGCAATCCCTTAAAAAATTACGCGACAGCATGGAATTATTAATTTATTACTTCAATAATTTACCCAGAATGATAGATTGAGAATTGAAGAGATTAGACAAAGTTGCGGTTTAAAAGATGATGTAGTGACAAAAATTGAAAGGAGTATGCTTAGGTGGTTTGGCCATGTTGAGAGAATGAGTGAACGGCGATTAACAAAAGAAATTTATAAGGCGGATGTTAATGGGAACGCCGGTAGAGGACGTCCTAGAAGGACATACATCGATGTTATTGGTGATGTTCTTCACAAAGGTCAGGTGCGTAGTACTCTCAACCGGCGTGCGTGTATGACAAGATGTATGAATGTGGATGAAGCGAAAGGGGTATGTAAGAGTCGTAGCATGTGGCGTTCTATAGTTTCTGCCTACCCCCATGGGAAAAAGGCGTGAGTTTATGTATGTATGTGTGACGGTCTGTCACGTACTCCTAATTAATAACAAAATATATTATTTATTTTAAAAGCGTAACACGATATCGGGCCTCTTAGGAACACATTAAATCTTAAGATTGTGGGAAACAAACTAGGGACAAGTGCCAGCCGTCAGTTGAGATAATATATTATAACAAATTCTAAAGAAATGGATGAAATAGGAAATCCTCGAGTGCAACGCACAATACCAGTGCCTCATCTGGTTAACAGGCCCAAAACGACCCTTTAAAACAATTGAGAAACTACACAAAAAAGGCAATAAATCTATTGCGCAAAAGCATGGGAATATGGTCTTAGCGACGTGAAGTGGAATATCGAGGACTCAAGGAGGGACAGTGGTTGTTAGACCCCGAGAGCGCACGGTCATGAGACTCATGAGTGCCGAGGGCTAGTTAGGCTAGAATTACAGGAGGGTTGGTGTTAGACCATGAGAGGACTCAGCTAAGGAGTCGTAACAGCGAGAGGCGACTTAATTAATAATAATTATAGTTTAGCTTAAGTATAGCGTTAGACTTAATTAGTAATAATAAAGTGTGCAAGTGCGAATCTTCATGAGTGCGTGAGTGAGCGAGTGGGTGAGTGTCTTACTATAATTATTCCAAGCTGATTATTATTCTTCATGTACAAAAACTGTATGTATAATATATAACATCGTGTATGTACCTTATACCTTATATCTGATTAGACCGAATTATCCTACACTTACGTTTGGCTCTTAGGGAAGCGGGGAAGGCCTCCCCATAACCTTGTATGGTATACGATTGACAATCATATACCAAACACCCTACGTTTGACTCACACTTGGACTTATATGAATTATTATATATCGACACTACGCAACCACACTAGCCATGGGAGGCAGAACCGTATTACATACTAATCACTCCATTGGAATAATCCAGGCTACAATGCCAACTAACAACAACCAGAACATGAGCAACCAAACGATAGTGATGGCTATTTCCTATTGACCGACTGACCCCGGCGTATGCCTTGCGCATGTTTGCTTGTTTTACGTACACTTCCAGGGAGCGGGGGTAGGCATCACCAAGTACCCTAAACTGGATGAATAGTCGTTCTAAAGGACGCTAGGGAGCGTGTCTCGTTATACCCCCGGCCATAACAGGCCTATTACTGAATCGACAAATTAGCACTTAGCGAGACACGTATAGGACGGAAAGCGGCCTCACAACCCGCTATGCCGGCCACAACCTGGGAAGATTAAGGAAGTGTGAAGTGACGACAAATAATACCACTCGAACGTAAACCAGGTGTAACCGTGAGGTATCATGCAACCGACTGACAATACACTGCGCTTGCGCTAGTTCAAATAACTTATCTAGTAGAGGAGCGGGCGTTACTCGTGGGGTTATTTAATACCGGTCGCCCAGTATTGCTGGAGACATGTCTTGCTGAATGGCAGTTGGACTTAGCAGGACTCTGCCTTAGGATTCAGAAGGACATGAGAGCTTAGGGAACGTGGCCCGTTGAATTGCTGATCCTAGAGTTTAGCGGTACACGTACGACACGTCAGCTGCTGCAAAGCCGTCCCGTGTCACGACATGGGGTTCGATTATAATGCAATTAGTTAATATAACACAAATGTGTTTCTGAACGCAAGCGTTACGTATCATTTATAGGTCCCTTGTATTCCTCCCTTTGCCATTATCTTATCACTACAACTTATATGTCTCTTGCATCCCTTTCATTGTCTTTTAACGTACATGATCATGACATATAACGACTTATTATAATTTGAGGTCCTCCAATCGGTGGGAGAGTGACCAGTCGGGGACGAGCTCTACAGGGCTGTGCGGAACTGGCGGAGCACAGCCCTTTCCCCCTTCGGGGGGAAACCGTTGTAATCACTACCTTTCTTTAAATATTAGAAAAATGAAAATTTTATCAGCTTGGGGTAACGACGTACAGTCACATGTGGTGCCGCGTGACCAGGATTCTCGTCATTAAATGTACTGATTCACTTCAGTACAACGAGAAAGAACTACAAATGGGTTACTACTTACTACACTAACAACACAACGTATGACCAGGATTCTCGTCATTAAATGTACTGATTCACTTCAGTACAACGAGAAAGAATTACAAATGGGTTACTACACTAACAACACAACGTATGACCAGGATTCTCGTCATTAAATGTACTGATTCACTTCAGTACAACGAGAAAGAATTACAAATGGGTTACTACACTAACAACACAACGTATGACCAGGATTCTCGTCATTAAATGTACTGATTCACTTCAGTACAACGAGAAAGAACTACAAATGGGTTACTACACTAACAACACAACGTATGACCAGGATTCTCGTCATTAAATGTACTGATTCACTTCAGTGCAACGAGAAAGAATTACAAATGAGTTACTACACTAACAACACAACGTATGACCAGGATTCTCGTCATTAAATGTACTGATTCACTTCAGTACAACGAGAAAGAATTACAAATGGGTTACTACACTAACAACACAACGTATGACTAGGATTCTCGTCATTAAATGTACTGATTCACTTCAGTGCAACGAGAAATAATTACAAATGGGTTACTACTTACTACACTAACAACACAACGTATGACCAGGATTCTCGTCATTAAATGTACTGATTCACTTCAGTACAACGAGAAAGAACTACAAATGGGTTACTACACTAACAACACAACGTATGACCAGGATTCTCGTCATTAAATGTACTGATTCACTTCAGTGCAACGAGAAAGAATTACAAATGAGTTACTACACTAACAACACAACGTATGACCAGGATTCTCGTCATTAAATGTACTGATTCACTTCAGTACAACGAGAAAGAATTACAAATGGGTTACTACACTAACAACACAACGTATGACTAGGATTCTCGTCATTAAATGTACTGATTCACTTCAGTGCAACGAGAAATAATTACAAATGGGTTACTACTTACTACACTAACAACACAACGTATGACCAGGATTCTCGTCATTAAATGTACTGATTCACTTTAGTACAACGAGAAAGAACTACTATTGGGTTACTGCACTAATAACACAACGTAAATCATATGCTTACTAGATTAATAACACAACGTAAATCTTACGCTTATCTTGCAGTAAGAGTGGGTAGAGACGATAACAATTAACATGGCTATAATATGCTATAAGTAGGTTGCAATAAACAATTTATGCAACCTCCAGTGTTTTACGCTTTGAAATCAGGTTTATCCCGAATGATTTCAAGCGCAGGGTCGTGATCGACAAAGTATTGAAATTACAATATAAAAATACGTACTGATTCACTTCAGTACAACGAGAAAGAAATACAATTGGGTTACTATAACTACACTAATAACATAACGTACCTAAATCTTACGCTTATCTTGCAGTAAGAGTGGGTAGAGGCGATAACAATTAACATGGCCATAATATGTTATAATTAGGTTGCAATAAACAATTTATGCAACCTCCAGTGTTTTACGCTTTGAAATCAGGTTTATCCCGAATGATTTCAAGCGCAGGATCGTGAGCGACAAAGTATTGAAATTACAATATAAAAATACGTACTGATTCGCTTCAGTACGACGAGAAAGAACTACAATTGGGTTACTGCACTAATAACAACGTAAATCTTATGCTTATCTTGCCGTAAGAGTGGATAGAGAAGATAACAATTAAAATAACCATAATATTTTATAATTAGGTTGCAATAACAACACGGTTGGCGCAGGGGCTGAGCGATCGGCGTCTGCGCTGCGGGTCGTGGGTTCGATTCCCGCACGGAGCAGGTATTTGTGTGGCCTGCAGACATTTGTTCCGGGTCTGGATGTTTGTGCATGTGAGGATTTGTGTTTGTGGACGCGCCCGCGATACAGGAGAGATCCTGGAGTGAGGCAAGGTTTTTGGAAAAGAAAAAAAATTGTATACAATTTTATGCAACTTGCATTCATTTAGGATTGAACTTCAAGTTATCCCGAATGATGTCAGACGTAAATTCGTGAGCGACAAAGTATTAATATTACAATATAACAATGATTTCATTGTTTGGGTGTACTAAAAGGATCTAACACAGTGCCAGTTCCTTAACTTAATGCGTTGAAATGAATAGATACTCGTGTGCCTTTGTTTCAAATTCCAGGATAATAAAATGGCTCTACACGTGCCTGCATCTTCTGTGTGCTTCAATCTTTGGTTTGCGTGTTGCACTTGGTTCGAGGTTTCACCAAAATCGGCGACTTCAACAACAGCTAGCGTAGCTCCTGTTGCGAAGCTAAGTTTCAAAATTTTATCCATACTCCTGCACTACTTTAGTGACAGTTTCTTTATCTAGAGTATTATCTGAATGAACATCGTACCTTAACTGAACGGTGTGCACAAAACTGCGAAGAATTATCTGGCTGTTTATCAGGCGAATCAATATTTTCAATATTTCAATCGTATAATAACTGAAGAATAGTTATCTGCGGTCTCTGCTAACCAACTTTACACAGTATATGTGTAAGCGAGATGCACAGATACAGTATTCAACGTGTTAGACAAGAATAGAAACAAAACGTATGTTTTATAGTTAGACGAGCTTTTGATGTTTATCCTAACCCAGGGGGCTGACAGCTTTAGTTCCAATTGTATAGTTCTGGCTCTGCTGTCGCGGTAAATATAATCCAATCCTTAGTCTTAGCTTGCTACATATTAGTAATATGTGTCCTAACCTAACGCAAAACAAAAAACTAATTGATTGATGCATAGGTGGAACACGTTGATTTCTGGAAAATAATGTATAATTTATAATACCTATAGGTTACGGCAGACAAAGAAAATAGGTTCCTAGTAGGTAGGTATGTACAGCAACCTATACATAAGTGTCTATATATATACAAATTTCGTCATCATTTACCTGTCTGTCACATTTGAAATTTTATTTATTTCGATCAACGATAGCAATAATTGCACAGTTTCTTTCTGGAGACGATTTATTCTGTGAAATTCCTTCTATCCTGTCTGAATACAAGTAATTCAACATCAGATTTCAAAAACATCCATGTTTTCAACAATACAAGAGCATGAAAACACGCAGAGGCAAGCAAACAAAACAAACGCCATAACATTATGTGTGCTCTAGAATAAGTTACTAACTGAGGCTTGAAGGGGCAGTTAACTTTATTCCTCAGTTATAGGATTTAATCGTCAGATACTGGCTACCTGACTATTGAAAATTCCAGAATCATGCTATATATGGAATAAACGCTATTCGATTCTTTATCTGACTATGGAAAGATCGGCCCTAAGTGAACTATGGTAGTTCTGTCGAGATAACTAAGACTTGGTCTAGTTCTAGTATCACTTTGTCAAAATATTTATAATCTGAGGGGGGACTAATTTAAGTAATCCAGGATATTATAAATATGTTTCCAATGCTCGTCTTGGTATCCATTAAATTGATTCACTACACTTAGGCAATCCTGGATGTCCACAAGTATGATTCTACTTGTCTTGCTGTTTGTAAAATCTGTTCCACCCTCTTAGAATCAGAGGGGGGAAGTCTAATTGGAATATAATCTAATATGTTCATGTGCGGACTATTTCAGAAACTACTGTACATGATCACGGCAGCTGACTTTCATTAATAACGCCGAGGCACGACTTGGGAGAGGCCTCTGTCTTATGGTGGTTGCGCTAGGCTGAGTTGAAAAGGCCGATACCGTAGGTAACGTGGCTCGATATCACAGAATCTTGAAAGGAAACCCTGGTATGTACAACTACATTATAAGCATGAACAGGTTTTCTAAATTTAACTGAAGTACAGTAAATATCACAACATAAATATTACTATTGTTCATTTACGTTGAATTATTCTTAGCGATGCGGACTGATCGACACGAGCATATGTCTTGCAGGCGTGCTTGTTATGCGTGAGGTGCACTTCCAGTGAGTGGGGCAACCACATCTACCACAAACCAATATATTATACCTATACATATTACGCCAGTTCTAAGGACTGCTAGGGACCATGTCTCGACGAAGAGCATGATGCAGACGCAATGCCGCTGGAATAATCACCCCGTTGCCGCAAGGACCGTCGCACGGTTGCCTCTACAAAAGCCGCCACGCGTCCCGCCCAGGGTTTACCAGTCTGAGAGGACTGCTAGGGACCATGTCTCGAGCAGAGCATGATGCAGACGCAACGCGTCACGAATTAAGGAAGTGTAAGGTGACACACCGATCTTGCGTGTACCAGGTGCAGCTGTGTGATATTATGCGAGTAATGACTGACCAAAACCTAACGCTCGCGTTTGGTATTTTACAAATTTTACTTCAAAAGAAATACATTCAGGAACAACACAATCGCGTAAGATTGAAAGATTATCATTTGACGAACTAGAACGGGCTCTGCGTCTTGTTGGACTTTGGTTCCAATTAGAACATAACAAATTTATAATTTGAACTATTCTTATAATATCTTATTGGAAAGAGATAATGTAACCTACTGTGAAAGCTCATCCGCTGTACTACGTCACGCGTCTGATTTTCAGAGGGGGGAATGTGACGGTCTGTCACGTACTCCTAATTAATAACAAAATATATTATTTATTTTAAAAGCGTAACACGATATCGGGCCTCTTAGGAACACATTAAATCTTAAGATTGTGGGAAACAAACTAGGGACAAGTGCCAGCCGTCAGTTGAGATAATATATTATAACAAATTCTAAAGAAATGGATGAAATAGGAAATCCCCGAGTGCAACGCACAATACCAGTGCCTCATCTGGTTAACAGGCCCAAAACGACCCTTTAAAACAATTGAGAAACTACACAAAAAAGGCAATAAATCTATTGCGCAAAAGCATGGGAATATGGTCTTAGCGACGTGAAGTGGAATATCGAGGACTCAAGGAGGGACAGTGGTTGTTAGACCCCGAGAGCGCACGGTCATGAGACTCATGAGTGCCGAGGGCTAGTTAGGCTAGAATTAAAGGAGGGTTGGTGTTAGACCATGAGAGGACTCAGCTAAGGAGTCGTAACAGCGAGAGGCGACTTAATTAATAATAATTATAGTTTAGCTTAAGTATAGCGTTAGACTTAATTAGTAATAATAAAGTGTGCAAGTGCGAATCTTCATGAGTGCGTGAGTGAGCGAGTGGGTGAGTGTCTTACTATAATTATTCCAAGCTGATTATTATTCTTCATGTACAAAAACTGTATGTATAATATATAACATCGTGTATGTACCTTATACCTTATATCTGATTAGACCGAATTATCCTACACTTACGTTTGGCTCTTAGGGAAGCGGGGAAGGCCTCCCCATAACCTTGTATGGTATACGATTGACAATCATATACCAAACACCCTACGTTTGACTCACACTTGGACTTATATGAATTATTATATATCGACACTACGCAACCACACTAGCCATGGGAGGCAGAACCGTATTACATACTAATCACTCCATTGGAATAATCCAGGCTACAATGCCAACTAACAACAACCAGAACATGAGCAACCAAACGATAGTGATGGCTATTTCCTATTGACCGACTGACCCCGGCGTATGCCTTGCGCATGTTTGCTTGTTTTACGTACACTTCCAGGGAGCGGGGGTAGGCATCACCAAGTACCCTAAACTGGATGAATAGTCGTTCTAAAGGACGCTAGGGAGCGTGTCTCGTTATACCCCCGGCCATAACAGGCCTATTACTGAATCGACAAATTAGCACTTAGCGAGACACGTATAGGACGGAAAGCGGCCTCACAACCCGCTATGCCGGCCACAACCTGGGAAGATTAAGGAAGTGTGAAGTGACGACAAATAATACCACTCGAACGTAAACCAGGTGTAACCGTGAGGTATCATGCAACCGACTGACAATACACTGCGCTTGCGCTAGTTCAAATAACTTATCTAGTAGAGGAGCGGGCGTTACTCGTGGGGTTATTTAATACCGGTCGCCCAGTATTGCTGGAGACATGTCTTGCTGAATGGCAGTTGGACTTAGCAGGACTCTGCCTTAGGATTCAGAAGGACATGAGAGCTTAGGGAACGTGGCCCGTTGAATTGCTGATCCTAGAGTTTAGCGGTACACGTACGACACGTCAGCTGCTGCAAAGCCGTCCCGTGTCACGACATGGGGTTCGATTATAATGCAATTAGTTAATATAACACAAATGTGTTTCTGAACGCAAGCGTTACGTATCATTTATAGGTCCCTTGTATTCCTCCCTTTGCCATTATCTTATCACTACAACTTATATGTCTCTTGCATCCCTTTCATTGTCTTTTAACGTACATGATCATGACATATAACGACTTATTATAATTTGAGGTCCTCCAATCGGTGGGAGAGTGACCAGTCGGGGACGAGCTCTACAGGGCTGTGCGGAACTGGCGGAGCACAGCCCTTTCCCCCTTCGGGGGAAACCGTTGTAATCACTACCTTTCTTTAAATATTAGAAAAATGAAAATTTTATCAGCTTGGGGTAACGACGTACAGTCACATATGTATAACTTACCCATAAAAGCATAACCGATCTCAATTTGCTGCGACAGAAAGCGTAGAATACGTCGAGCTTGGATATTTTCTGTACAAGTGACATAGGTTTTAAGTTCCTCCATCACTCGTCTCGGAACCATTAGGCGACACTGCTCATCTGTAAAAACAATGTTTATGCATATTATACTTTATAAGATTGTTTTATTATTATAAAGGTACACTTATTCTCTATGACATTCAAGAGGAATAACGCAACCGCGTTACAATTGTTTCTTTGCCGTTCATGGTGGCGCTGCTTGCAAAAGCCATTAGACGATAACGTTTTGTCCTGCCTAGCCTTTTCCCAACTATGTTGGGGTCAGCTTCCAGTCCAACCAGATGCGGCTGAATGCCAGTATTTTACACGGAGCGACTGCCATTATACCTCCGCAACCCAGTTACTGGGAAATGCCGATATCCTAAGGTTAGACCTATTGTCAGACTTTCGGGTTTCTGACTACCCGTAACGACTGTCATAGGTATTCGTATGACACCCGGACTGACTGTTTAACCTGCTCTCCGGGGCACGGCATTAGACTATAACAGGACATGCTTAAACCATACAATTGTTTCTTTGTCGTTCATGGTGGCGCTGCTTGTAAAGGTCATTAGAACAATCACGTAAAGCCAGCCACTCGCACACCTGCCGCAGGGGCAATCTAGGGCGATGAGGTGGGGAGGACCCTAGATTGCCTCCTTGATTGTAATGTGTATAGGCAAGCAGGGGCAATTTTCCTGCCCCTACTTGCCTATACACATTACAATCAAGGAGGCAATCTAGGGTAACCATTAAACCAATGGACTCGGCACAAATGATCATTCTGCAAACAGTCTAATTCTGACTTAAAATTATTAAAGCTAATGTAGCAGTATAACAAGGTAGTGTTATTTACGTATTGCGTTTTGATGTGTCAGTATATTACACTATACATTTGTTTGATTACCTGAATCTGTTAATGTAGTCAGAAATTTAAATTCATTAAGTAGTACATCCAGATCAACGATGACAAACCAAGCATCTGAATTGGAATCAGAAGGGGCCAGACATTTTAAAGGCCCTAAATCAATCTTAGATGGACTATCATGTAACGGTTTTTCTAGACATCTATTCTCCTGAAAGAAATAAATACCAAATGATTTTCACTTTCTTATAAGTAAAGAAATAATATAATTTCTAAACTTAAATACCAAAGTCAAGTCACTCAAATCGTTTGAATTAACTCCTTCAACTTTACTAGCAATGTGAGCACTAATATGATTTTTTCTTGAATTTGTCCTTATTATACTGGAATCTGAAAAAAAATAATATTTATAATTAAATGTGCTTTTATGATTCTAACAGGTACATGTACAAATATATATTTACCTCCAGAAAAACCAGATGGTTTCATGTTAAATCGTTTTCTAGCAAATAACTTTTGCCTTAAATCATTTTTATTTGTAAATACAATATTTTTATTAAAATTTTGCTGCCCTCTTTCTCCATAATTATAGTGTCTCGGATATAAATCATTTGTTCCTCTTTTAATGATTCCAGATTGACTTGGATTTTCAAAACTATTTAAATCAAGTCCTGAGGCAGGTTGCAACACAGTTTGAGATAAGTTGTTGTAGGCAACATTAAGGGAAGCTGAAGCCTGGTTCACTACAGAAGCAATTGTGGGTGGCAAGAAAACTTGCTGCATATGAGGAACATCCCAAACCTTGGGATTATAAATGGGAGCAGTGTTTAAATGAAATGTACTTATACGATTATTTAAGGAATTTAAATTACATACAGGGTTCACTGAAATAGGGTTATTAATCTGGGTGTGCTGTATTACCCTTGACATTTGGTTATTAGGACTACAAACAGTTGCATTATTTGCAAATTTTGAAAATGACATATCTGATGACTGTTTTTCTGAAACCGTATTCACTACAAATGGTTCATGAACAAGTTTCTTAGGTGGTTTCGAATTATTTAAAGGAATACTGGGTGGTTTATCTTTTGGTTCTGGACATCTGGTTGGTTTAGAACCTGGCACGCCTTCAAGACGTTTTGTTCTGCTTTTTGCTTTTTCTATCTGTGAAAAACATGAGCAAAAATTATGCATTGCCATAAATATACAATTACATTTCACAGAGAAAGGTGTACTACTTTTAAATTAAAAAGTAGTAATGTAAATTTTCAGTGACTTTAACTTGTATTTGCATTTAATTCAATCTTTTGGCCCATAAATAAATAAATATTAGCCTGTAACAGTCCCACTGCAGGGCAAAGGCCTCTTCTCATACAGAGAAGAAACAAGCATTGATCACCATACTTGCTCACTTAGTCCGGTCAATTTAGACATAAAAATAGTGGTCAAATAACAAAAATTCCCAGAGAGCCAAATATTGGTGGAGAGCTGGGGTTTACCATTACAAATAAAGTTTTAAAAATCCCCATCGATCCTAGTGTGCTACAAAAGTTATTCGGGGTCAAAGGTCAACATTTGAGGCTTTTTGGATTTTTCTCGAAAACGGTAAGTTTTATCAAAAAAAAACTTCAGACCGAAGTTGTAGATCTTAAAATTCTCTACAAAAATGGTCGTTATGATTTTTTCCTAAGTGTTACCATTCCTGAGATATCGCGATTCTAAGAGTCACATTATACATGATATGCACACATTTCCACGCCACCTGTGAGGTAGTGTACTCGGCGCGTTTTTTTTTACCGTGGTTTCCCCTGTAGGCCTACTCCACTAATTGTCATGACAATTTTAGGATAATTTAAGGGAACAATACCCGTCAAGTTCTAGATATTACCTTATTATTGATATTGCTATTGATTATTGGGTTAACCATTGTTTTGATTTATTTAGATATTTTAATCAGATTCATACTCTTGAAAGTCTACTTCAACAGTTATGTCTTCTTCGATTTCTTCTTTTTCCTCTTCCTCTTGCTAGATGTCCATAAATTGTTCAAATGTGGCTGAGCCATTGGTCTCTTCATTAAAATCACAGGAATCTTCCTCTATTGTACTCAACTTGACCTTGGCAATTGGTACACGCTGGAGAACACAGCAACCCGACTTTTTTACAGCCACATTTGGCACTACAACCTTTTTTGCAATTGCAAAAAATAGTGTTGAGAAGTTTTTCTGGAGCAGGTGGGAGTAAAGTTTGAATCGGTTCCAGAGTATTATCTATCAATTTCCAACCCCAGTCTTCTGGGTTCAGTTGATTGCCTAGCCATGTTTGAACTTGATAGTATACTCGATACAAGTGTTGAATAGCATGTTGGAGGAAGACATGATAGTTGTGCTTGTTTCGCGTATTTTTTACAAAAGTTAGGTATCGGTATTTATCAATGCAAGTAATTTTTTTTGGAGAATCATAAACCGCAAGAAGAAAGCGAATTCCTTCCGTAATTATTGTTTGAGGTATGGTATCAATTTCTGTAAATACTTAAGCGCAGTCAGTCAAATCCACACCTCAATTCCTTCCTTGATTCCACACCTCAAACAATAATTACGGAAGGAATTCGCTTTCTTCTTGCGGTTTATGGAGCTCCAAAAAAAATTACTTGCATTGATAAATACAGATACCTAACTTTTGTAAAAAATATGCGAAACAAGTACAACTATCATGTCTTCCTCCAACATCGGCATCTGCTATTCAACACTTGTATCGAGTATACTATCAAGTTCAAACATGGCTAGGCAATCAGCTGAACCCAGAAGACGGGTTGGAAATTGATAGATAATATTCTGGAACCGATTCAAACTTTAGTCCCACCTGCTCCAGAAATACTCCTCAACACTATTTTTTGCAATTGCAAAAAAGGTTGTAGTGTCAAGTGTGGCTGTAAAAAAGTCGGGTTGCTGTGTTCTCCAGCGTGTACCAATTGCCAAGGTCAAGTTGAGTACAATAGAGGAATATTCCTGTGATTTTAATGAAGAGACCAATGGCTCAGCCACATTTGAACAATTTATGGACATCCAGCAAGAGGAAGAGGAAGAAGAAGAAATCGAAGAAGACATGACTGTTGAAGTAGACTTTCAAGAGTATGAATCTGATTAAAATATCTAAATAAATCAAAACAATAGTTAACCCAATAATCAATAGCAATATCAATAATAAGGTAATATCTAGAACTTGACGGGTATTGTTCCCTTAAATTATCCTAAAATTGTCATGACAGTTAGTGGAGTAGGCCTACAGGGGAAACCACGGTAAAAAAAACGCGCCGAGTACACTACCTCACAGGTGGCGTGGAAATGTGTGCATATCATGTATAATGTGACTCTTAGAATCGCGATATCTCAGGAATGGTAACACTTAGGGAAAAAATCATAACAACCATTTTTGTAGAGAATTTTAAGATCTACAACTTTGGTCAGAATTTTTTTTTTTGATAAAACTTACCGTTTTCGAGAAAAATCCAAAAAGCCTCAAATGTTGACCTTTGATCCCGAATAACTTTTGTAGCACACTAGGATCGATGGGGATTTTTAAAACTTTATTTGTAATGGTAAACCCCAGCTCTCCACCAATATTTGGCTCTCCGGGAATTTTTGTTATTTTAAATGTCTTTATTGACCGGACTACACTGCAGGTTGGTCATTACAAACCATTTAAGTCCAGGTTTCCTCACAATATGTCAGTGGTGTTTTTGATTAACTAAGAAAGTACATATGACGTTGAAACTCACATTGTTTTAACATTCATAACTCATTGGATAGCTGATGAATAAGATAATCATCATTGTGTACCTAGATGATT
The DNA here is from genome assembly GCA_910594945.2 of Amphipyra berbera. NCBI lineage: Eukaryota > Metazoa > Arthropoda > Insecta > Lepidoptera > Noctuidae > Amphipyra > Amphipyra berbera. The sequence continues at coordinate 11,384,797 of OU343128.1, read as the reverse complement.
TCCTAATAAATTTAATTAATATTTAATCATTACTTTCAACTGGTTGGTAGTTTTTAACATTCTAATAAGTAGAAAGCTTTTTTTTAAATATCAGCAGTTAAAATGGAAATAAAAGCCATTCAATTTGACACTTCAAAGTTAAATAATATACTGGGTATTTTTTTAAAAATTATAAAAATTGTCTCGAGACTTCTTACTGACTTTCAACTAAAGTATATGGGGTGCTAACTATTTGCATATACATAGACACATTATCACGCCTTAAAGAAAATACGTCGAATTCGAGTTCACCTTGTATAAAACTATTTGTAAGGGCCATCCGCCCATATATTATTGTTTTGATGTTCCCTAATATTTTTCACCTGTAGGCGAATATCGACAAAAATTTACAGCACTATTGAACAATAGAGATTATACAATCTGTCCCAGTAAGTACTAATAAAACATTAACTTAAAAACTTAAACTCTAACACTTGCGGAGTCGTTAGAACAATTTTAGTATTTGACTTACCTACGTCAACCTCTACATAATCAAACACCCACAACTTAAGATCTAGGCTTTACAGAGGCGTAAATTTAATGTCGTCTGAAAAACTACAGTACAGATGACCTAAAAAAAATTCATACTGCTATATGCAAATTTTTGTAATGAGACATGAAAATGAAACTTTATACAAAATCTTCACATTTTCTAAAATGCTACAAAAGTACAGGGAGTAACATGTATTATGTATAATTTTTTTAGTGTTTGCGTTGCTCTACACACCTGCAAAACCTGTACACATCTTATGTTGTGAGTGTTTGAGTATGTAGAGGTCGAAATATCTGAGCCAAATATGATCATTTTTCTACCTTCTAGGGGAGAAGGGATTAATTATAAAAGTGTAATCGACCCCAATTGTCAGGTGCTTTTGTTAGTAAAATTAAGTGTATATACACCCTAGTTCTTTTATAACATACCAGGCAGGACCCATTGTATAGCATAGCATTTATGTCATTTTTAGCATTGAATATTCAAAATAGAGACATTCTATAAGTTTACCCACTACAGCAACTTTGTTGTCTCTTTCTGTGTTATGACAATTATTTTGGTCACAAAGGATAGCAATAGTTTTCTGCATCTTAAGGAATATAATCTGTCTAGAATCTAGATGATAAATCTATACTAATATTATAAAGAGGAAAGATTTGTATTTTTGGATTTTTGTATGTAACGAATAAACTAAAAACTACTGGATCGATTTCAAAAATTCTTTTGCCGTTAGAAAGCTACATTATCACCGACTAATATAGGCTACGGGCGGAGCCATGAGGATACAGCTAGTATTATATATTTATGTAGGTAGGCCTATTCTTTATCTGCAATTTCGACCAACTAGAGCAACTTTTGCTGTCTCTTTCTGTATTATGACAATTATTTGCTGTTACAATGGATAGCGATTGTTTCTCAGATCTTGCTGAATATAATGTCTAGATGATAAATAACTTAGAAGTTTTATTTTCTTTACCTTTTCATTATAAGGTGATTATATGCCAGGTTATTAGTGATAAATAAGTTTTAATAACAGATTTCTATTTATCAAGGACATGATTACTATAAAATATATAATTGCTAAACATAACTTTACTCAAAACCACTCAACAATGTTTTATTTTAAAGAAATCCAGGATAAATTTACTTTTTTTACCAATGACTCAGCCAAGATTGAAGAATGGCCGAATGCTCCTAAGGAAATAGAACAATCTCCTTTATGTGTTCTATCGTGAAACATATGCAAAAAAAATGTCTTACTCTTGTAATTTTTTTCTCAGACTCATCTTTTGCCGGAATTGTGCCTGTATGTTATTAAGGAGAATAAGGCCTAGATTTTTATTTTCACAAAATTATGACTATTAGATGGGTCCATGTCAAAGGTTCTACAAGTGCACAACATACAAACACTTGCATACAACTGGGTTAGTTTAGGCAAGTTGTTTTTCTTGTCTTCTTAATTACTTATACCTAGTCAACAACGCCTGGTTAACTTTAAGAAGCAATTCCCACTAAGCCATAGGTAAGTGAGTACAAGATGTTTATTTTTGCCTATTTTATATGATAGAATACATATAAACTTCAGTTACAAGAAAATTCATCATTTTTGTGATAAAAATTCCAAGTCCCAATTGCCTTGCACACCCTTTGCTACACTAGTACCCTCTGACTTCTCTGTGTGCCTACAGGGGAGGCATATGTTTATTCCATTGTTGCTCTCGATCATCACAACTGTCTCTCGTGTTTGTTAAAAGTTGTCTAACATTGTTCTTTGTGTTTCTAATCCCAGCAGACCGCAATGTACCTATTGTTAACATGTTAACATTTTGGCGCAAAAGGCTTGGCTTAAGATGACACATTGTTCATATGATGATGAAAAAAAATTCAAATACTGTTATCAGGTATAGTTTAACATTTTCAGAAATAATTGCAAAATAATCATGTCATAAACTACAAAATAATACCATCAAACTCAGAGTTTTGTCAGTACCGTACGTACAAAATATTAGCAAAATTGCAATAATTGAAAATCTCACCTCTGCATCACTTAAATTCCATGCAGCTTCCCCAGTTAAGGTGTTAAAATAGTATACATGCCCTTGATGTGATTTAGATTTGCACACTATCCAGGAGTTACCGACAGAAGTAACTGTGCGCCAGGAATCATCTCTTATTCCTTCACTCATGATATTTCTATAGAATATGTATGTACAAATGTTTTCAAACTTTACTTTCATAAAGTATGTACAAATTGAAATATTTGCGAATTTGTTTGAACAAAGTAAACTTAAACCGAGCCGTTGAAATAAATTTATAATAAAACAGTCTGTGAATAAAACGCACAAAACAAAAAGTAAGTCATGTCAATGTCAAATGAAGTCCACAGATTACTCTATCTATTAACTATATAATACAGACAGTGCTGCCAACTCGGATTTTGAAAAAGGTGTAGGCCAGAATTTGCGTATGAAAAGTTCGTAGGTCTACGTACTTTTTTTTTTGTGAAATACAGAGGGTAACTCTGAATAAAACGAGTGTTTTCTTATGCAATTTATTTAAATTATTCGTTTTCATTACTATTTTCAGGCAAATTGAATCCAGACAATTTATTAAAACGTTTAATATGTTCCTGTGAAGAGTCGTGATTTTTTTATACAACTTTGTGGAAAGTATGCCTTTTAGAGTTTTAGTGGAAAGTCTATTACGTTGGTTTTCATTAAATTGATCGCAGAACACAGACGCTCGAAATTTGCACTATGTAGCAATATGAATAAATTTTGTGCAAATTGGGCCAATAAAGAAAATATTTGAGACGAATCGCCTTTTCTAGAAAATACGTAGATTCTGGTACTGTAGTTCGTAGGTTTGCAGGAAGGGCCTAAAGTACGTAGATCTACGCAAAAAGACGTAGAGTTGGCAACGCTGAATACAGATAACTTTATACTAGTCTAGACTATAATTTTATACGGTGTAAACAGACCCTTAACGAAACCTAAAGGCACTTATTCTCCACGTCATTGCGAACATTTTTTCGTTCTGGACTATGCCTGGGAACCTTCTAGTTACGGAGATATTGGAGGTCAAAGTTCCAACTTATTCACAACTTTTTAAAAAATACTAGTTTTGAAGGTTGCAAATGTACCTGAAATACCTCCAGTACCCGTTGACTACTCATTGCATCTATCAGCACAGTGTTTTGAGTGCGTTACAATTTACTTTACAGTAAAACGAAATTTTACAACCCAAAAAAAAAAGTAGTTTTCCAGCGATAATTTTTGCGTAGGGTTACTTATTTTGATGTTCTGAATGCATGGCTTGATGAAGGGTCTTTTTACACCTTGTATAAAAAAATCAATTGCTGTGCGGTAAGCGCCCACTACACTACTCGCGAAGTTGCCGGAAATCGACCAAGGACGAGGGTGTAGTGTAGACTCTACACTGTAGAGGATCACTTCGTGTTTCCTCGTGTAAGTTTGGCTCGCCTCGCGAAACTTCCGCATCGTGTCAGTTTTTGCGCCCGATTCAAAGGGTACGAAGGTAAAAGCGCCCACTACACTATCGGTCAAAATTCCTCGCCGAAGTATGTACAATACGACCGACGTATCTTGGCGAGTCCGAACTTCGTGCAGAAGGTTGCGCAATAACTTTTTTTAGGAACCAAATGGACTCGGAGTACAACACTACTTTTGACATTGATCAACTTCGCCGACTACCTACTTGGGCGAGGACCTAGAGTATATGTTCCTTGGGCGAGGACCTAGAGTATATGTTCCTTGGGCGAGGAACTTCGACCGATAGTGTAGTGGGCGACGCTTTAGCTCGCAAAAACTCGAAAATGGCTCGACTGATTAGATTTATTTTTGTTTTGTTATTTAATACTGGGGTGGTTTAGGAAAAAAGAAACGAAATAAAACATAAAAAAAATGTGGTACGAAGTTCAGGTCATCTAGTGGGCACTAAATAAATAGGTATTTAGCGCTTCTGGGTCTGGACCACAGATTACTAATATGTAGCAAGCTAGTCTGGGCTCATAGACTAGGACCAAGGTATATTAATATACACATACCTTCATGATTAGGACCAAGTTAAGTATCTGTCAGTTTTTAAGCGTTCGGATGACCGATAGACATGCCGTTGGATGTTTTTGCGTCCGCGGACGGTGTGCATGGGGTGCGGGACGTGTCCATGTGTCAGAAGTCAGAAGGACTCGTATTACGCAAAAACTCGCACGTGTGTGCGAGGTGATAAATAAAAATGGAAGAAAAACTTATTGAGTGTGTTCGTAGCAGAGAATTACTTTATAATTGTAAATGTAAGGAATACAAATCGACGTTTCTTCGTCAACAGTTCTTTGTTGAATAGGCGCTCGTACGAGCCCGCAAGCCGCGTCCTAAATGACGGTGCACACTTATAAGTCACGGCTGTCAGCCACGGCCGTTAGCCGCGTCCGTCAGCCGCGTCCGATAGTTTTTTTCCAGCTTTATAGTTTGTGGTAAAAAAAAACAACTAAAATATTTGAATATTATAAAACAAATGGCAGTAATACTGAACTGTACTGAACAGAGGAAAAGCAAAGAGCATTTAATCACTTACGTTTAAAGCGCAGGCCACACCGCCAGCTAGCGATCGAGCGAGCGAGCAACGTTTTCACCGAGCCTAGCTACTTTAGCGACTCATACGATGTGAACCGAAGTATGAAAAAGCCAGCTCGCCCGCCCGCCAGCTCGCGGTGTGGCCTGCGCTTAAAAGAAAAAGAGTCAAAGATCAGAGAGCATATAATCAAGATTTAAAACAATCACAGAGTACATTTACCCTGAAAACAATGCAGATGACACGACATGTCATCTCCTCAGAAACAAAAAATCCACGATGAAATGATGAAAAAGATACGTTGACAAGAGCAAGAGCTCGTGCCAGAAGAGACAATGCACGCCCACCATTTCCGGACTCGTCACCGGGCTCCGCCTCGTAGCAGCGCGGATCGGATCCAGCCTCACCCGCTGCTGCAGTAGCATCAAGCTCCAGCGACGAGTACTGCTCTCCGCCGTGTTCACCACCATCTGCACGTTGACGGGGAGGAACCCGACTGCCAGATTGCATAGGACCCCGATACCCGCTGGCCTCTGACAGAATCCCCGCTCCCAGTGATAAAGTACCGTGTATGCGGTGGTCTCAAAAGATCCATGAAAGTGTGATGTGCGCGTACTATGGGGCTACAGAAGGAGAAACCAACTTGACTGCGTACCATGATCGGATGCTCTCTTTATTCCAGATATTTGAGCCAGCCGTCAACGTTTCAGCCCAACGACTATTGGATCACGTGCGGGCCATCCAACGAGGGGATATATTGGATGACACTGCTTGATAGAATACGCTCAGAAATACAATGCAGTCCTGTTATATCTTCCTCGTCAGAAGCCACGGGGCAACTACGAAACTTATCTGTGGCATTACCGCAGCCTCAACATGCTGATGAGAAGGATGATACAGCCGTAAGTATTCAGCGCAATGAGCAGTTGCGGAGAGTTTTGGAAGATGCGATGCGGGAATACACAACCCGTACTTAGACCTCGCCTATCTTGTTTGCCCATGCATAGGAAAAACAGAGCGCTGGTGTGTACCCTGGATTCGCTGCTGTCAAACTATTTTGACGGCAGTGAACACCTCGAAGAACCAATTCGATCTTGTACTGTTTCGTATAGCTCATATCAAGTTTAAAGATTATGAGAGAGCTACATGACCGAAAAAATGGCAGTGCAGGATCGAACGCCGTTTTGACGAAGCTAGCGGGCTCGTTTAGTTGATCTGCTTTAGGGAGGGCAATACTAGGCCAAGAGTGATGCGCTTTGTAAGGCGAGCATTCTCGGAGACCGATGTCAGTCCTCGATAGTATATGTGTCGTGTTACAGAGTGCATCGACGCCCAAAAGCAGAAGGTCAGTGCATGGGTGAACAGTATACGAAGACAAAGGCTACGAGTGGACCGGTATACCCAAAATCACATGTTCCAAAGCGATGAAAGGTGGGTACTTATATAGAACTTGGGAGTGGCCAGATCAAGGTGTGAGGGACACGCACCTACCGGATAATGATGTCACGAATGCGTTCTGGTGCAATATCTGGTCGATGCCTGTCAGTCACACTGTAGCGACTGGATCTATAAGCTTTTTATGTCCATTTTGAGATCCAAAATTAATTTTAATATTGAAAATAACTCTATAATGTCTGCTTCTCAAAATGGATGTTAGAATGTGTCCCGCGGTACTAAGGAGCTACTCCTCATGGCCATTAGCCAACAGGTTTGCCGGTCCCGAAAGGATTTATCGACATGTTGGATAGATTATAAGAAGGCCTACGATTCGGTGCCACAAACATGGCTCATGAGGGTGTTGGAGTTGTATAAAGTAAATACAACTCTATGCGCCTTCCTGACGTCATGTATGGGGCAATGGAGGACGATTCTTCACTATCAAGGATGTCGGCCAATACAAGGGAGAGGAGAACCAATCAGGATTGAGCAAGGTATATTTCAGGGCGATAATCTAAGCCCGCTGTGGTTTTGTTTAGCCTTGAACCCTCTAAGCACACTGCTGGAGTGTTCGGGGTTAGGCTACCGGTTGAGAAGAGGGGGTCGGGTAATATCTCACCTCCTCTTCAACGACCTGAAACTCTTCGCCCCCAACAATTTGAAACTATTGGAGTTACTGCTGGTAACTGAAACTTTCAGTAACTTCATCAAGATCGAATTTGGTGCGGACAAATGTGCATTCACACATGTAAAGCGAGGGGGGATCAAGGAATCCGTGGGTACTCAAATCTCGGATTCCATATATATATCCCTCTGCTCAACTGAAACCTACAAATACTTGGGCATGTCGCAGACTTTAGGCATCAAAGAGGCTGACATGAGACAATTGCTCAAGGAACACTTCTTTGGCCGACTGAAGAACGTACTTAAAAGTCTTTTGTCAGGCGGAAACAAGGTGTGCGCCTTTAACGGTTGGGTCATACCGGTCTTGTGTACTCCTTCGGCATACTCAAGTAGACTTAGTAGGCTAATTCAAGTATTTTTTGAAGCAGAAAACGTGCAGGCAACCTTCCGTTTTCATGACAGTTTCGGTTAACATAAAAAAAAAAATTGCCTACATACTGAACTCAACGCCCTTTACAGGAGGGTCCGTGTAGGTACTACTGACGGCATATCGGATGCATCACCCACGTTCTTCGGTGATGAGGCTAACATTCCGTGGAAGTGGGCGGTCGAGGTTTCTTAAAACCCTTCACAATCGCGAAGTGTACAGTCTCATGAAGTATTTTCGGGAGTCTCAGGGAGAGATGTAGTCGCAGTGGACAAAGGGCTCGCCCCGCTCTCCTTGGCTAAAGAGAACTGGCGCAAGCCTGTAGTACTTGATACTAAGAGCCGGTATCCACCAAAGCGGAGAAGAGAGGAGACGTCTCGAACAACCAATAGAATTGCGTTATTTACACATCTCTCCGCTTAGTTTGAACACAATCATAATCCTATTGGTTGTTTACGAGACATCTCCTCTCCTCTCCGCTTTGGTTGGTGGATACTGGGCCTTATAGTCGCAGGGAAATAGGATAGGAAATATTAGAGATTCACGGGCGCTTCTACTTTTTAAAAATGTTTTTTGTTTTTGATCGACATATTATAAAATGTAAATAATTAAGTTAAATGAATAAAGGAGACAATAATTACTGGGTAAAATCGGGTTATTCAGGAAACACGGGATTAATAGGCACGAACGTGCATAAGAGACTTTTCGACATATTTTTTTAAACTATCTACAACTTATATAATAACATTAAAATCGTAAATACACAGCGCCTGTGTCGGTAATTGTTTAAGAAGCACTTTCCTTAACTAATTCATAATAGCGCCGTGGGTCTCCTAAAACCCCGTTTTCCGGTGGTATTATTTTATTTTTAACGGTGACGCGAAGTCGTATATGTATTCGAATTACCATTTAGTTTTGTGTCTGGTTTTGTTGCATTGCTTTTTATTGTTTGGTTGGTAGTATTTTTTTTTTCATTATGGCAAGACAGAAATCATATGACTTCTGCTGAGTTTTGGCTGACAGTCAGTTGACTTATTTCCGAATAAAATGGCTAAGACCATGGCTCTGTTTTGGATTTCTCTTGTTTTATCAGTAATTGGTAAGTATATATTTCTACTACTTTTAAATTTATGTAAGTTACGGACACTACAGTGTATTTGTATTTAATTTTAGGCTCTAATGCCGCCGGAGAGTTCACCGTTCTTCATAGCCCGGACTCCCTTAAATTTTCGGGATCAGGCACAACGCTGGAGAGCCTTCTGAAAGAGATCTACTCTGCTTCCCTTGGACTCTCTGTTGAAGAGGTACGTATACATGAAAATCAGACTCAATATGACCTTCGTACGATCCTTTATCCGATTTATTACTCAACTAGCTGTATCCTCGCGGATCCGCCCTTGTAATTCAAGTTTTTATATCTTAGCGGTTTAGGTTGAGCGAGTCTTACATTACGACTTGTTCTTTTATTTCATTGATTTCAGTAATATATAGGTCAATGTTTTATTTACATCTATTAGATGTAGATATTATTTTGCCCAAAAACAGAGTAGAAGGATTTTTCTTTCAGATATAAACTTTCCTGTCCAATATTATAAATTAGAATAAAGATTTAAAAATGTATAAAGGAGTCTGTTCATTATAATATATCATACTAGGACCGTAATGGGAATGTGTCATGCATGGCAAAAAACGCTATGGTCACTACTATGCCCTCTGCAACGGATCAACCAGTCTATTTGGGGTATCAACCGCGGTCTATATGGATATACAACACATATGATGACTCTACCATCCCCGTTTAATGCCTGTTCTATTGCTTGTACATTTTCTTTAAATGTATAAATATTCATATTTACGAACACAATGTAATTGATTTTTGTTCCCCCTATTTTTTCACACGTGCATTCCTTCAAAGGCTAGTAAATAATTAATATCTTATATCAGACAGGAAGTACAATGCAGAGCATACAGGTAGCATATGTGGTATAATTGCAGCCTTATTTGCAAAATGTCTACCGGTCGTAAAATGTCTCTTTCTTATAATGTCTCTTTCGCAGAATGTGGCTTACGCTGAATGCCTCCGTCGCAAAAAGTCGCTTTCTCATAATGTATCTTTCGCTGAATGCCTCTTTCGCAAAATGTCGTGATAGTATCTAACTAACTGTATACATTAAAAATGAAAAAATAAACTACAATTTTAGTTAAAAGAATTGTTTATTGAAATTATAAAGGAAATAAATCATAAATGTCTTCAGTTCGGTACTTAAATTTACTTTAGTATTACAAATTAACACAAATATTGATAAAAAAACTGAATAAAACAAATCATACAACAAACAACTACAAAGCCAACTGTATTTATCTTTTAATACGATGGTCTCAAATGTCACCTAAAATCTATTTAAACATTTGTAAAAAAAAATTGCTGCTATCTTGGATATAGATTTCGACTTTATTTTCGGTATTAGCACCGCCAAAAACTATAGAAATGACACCCATGATGGCTAATTTCAATTTTATGTAGCCGCCTTCTTGGATTTTGATCTCATTTTCGGCATCATCTTCCAGGAAACCTTGAACTTGCTTGACACCCATGATCACTAATTTGCTAAACTTCATGGCCGCCATCCTGGATTTGGGTTTTGATCTCATTTTCGGCATCAAATGCCACGAAGACCGTGAAACTGATACCCATAATGAATAATTCGTATTTTTGTAGAAGAGGAATTTTCGTAGCCACCATCTTGGATTTCAAAATCGCGAAAGCTGTGGAATTTATGCCTAAGCTGCAGTATGACAGCTTGAGACATAACTCCGCCCACTTCCCCCCGCAGCCCCCTGCACAATTGCTCTACAACAATGTTCTATGTTGACCGACTGTAAGACGTAATATATGGGTAGAATGTGATATTAGTTAGATTAGTTTCCTTGGGTACTTGAATAGCACGTAATAATCATGACTAATATACTTATATTATTTTACAATATTGACAATCTTATCATATTGATTGCATTGTATTTACAGAATTCAGAATGGAAAGGCCTCTATGTAGTTGACCCATTCAACACTCCTGAAGCTGTTGTTGAGGTGTACATTGATGGTGTCTCCAGCCTTGGTGAAACTGTAAGTGTGTTCATGTATTTGGAATTTACCAACCTTATTGGAAGAAACTGCCAAAGGAAAAAATATTTTTAATAGGGATATTTAATTTTATGTTTTTATGAACGCTTTTGCTTTTGAAGCATAGGTAAAAAGTAAAATTACAATATGCGGACAGTCCACACCCACACAGGATACCTTCATCTTTAAGTTAGGTCAATTCAAATCTTTGTGACCATGGAGGAATATATTTGACCACTTATTATTGCTGTCAAGCGACTTGAGTCAACTCACAATGATGACCTACAGTAAAATGACCAATAGAAAACCAACTTTATTTTCAAACTGTTAAGATTCTTCTGTCTAGTAAGATAAATGAAAATATAAAATAAAAAAAAACTGTTCCTGTGTGTGTTCCAAACATTTTAATTTTTTTCTCCACTCTCAATTTTTTTCTCTGGTAAATATGTCTCCTAACTAATAATATTGTAATTATTTATTAAAACCTTTCTTCAGGAATATGTACCAAAATCAACCCATCATTATTTTCGTGAGAATAAACCATGGAAAATTAATAATATTGAATTATGAATTTACAAATTTAAAAATGTTTTCTCCACCTTTTTAGGCGCAATTAATACAGGAAAGACGAGACGTGGAAGGTACGCTTAGAATGAAATACATACATACATAAACTCACGCCTTTTTCCCATGGGCGTAGGCAGAAACTATAGAACGCCACATGCTACGACTCTAATAGAATGAAATATCATGAAAAAGACAAGCATTGGACAAACGCCGCGGCGCCTCGTCCACATCTCGTCCTCTCTGTGTGCATTGCCCCTTAGACAAAGGAATAGTCTATCCATAGTTTATCATAACATCTGGCTAAGTTTCACAAATTGATCAGAAAATGTATCGAAAAACAGCTGACTTAAAACAGATTTGTAAATACGTCCTTAAGTATGAATCATAAAATTTATAAAATCTCATTATAAAATACATAAAATTGTGATTTGCAGACAGCAATGAAATCAAAAACTTTCCCGCTGACTGTAGATCAGTATGAGCCAGATACTTATGAAGGTGTAAAACACAGAATCAAGCAGCGATTCACCAGCGGAGGCAACAAAATTGTTAATATCAAACTATCTGATGCAAATGAGGTAATGTGAAAAAATAATCATTGAATTGAGAGAGATATAAACATATTTTTCATTTGAATTTATATTTGCAGCTCAAAACTGGGTCATTTAAGAATGTCCTTGGTCCCATTACAACTCCCATCGATAGTAAACTAAATCTTATTCACCTGAAGTATGGAGTGGATGAAGACTACCAGTTTTTGAACGAGCTTGAGACATTGCGAGCTGTTACTAAAAAGGTTTTTTTTTATGTTCAATTATTCTTATAGCTTTCATATTTTTCAGTTTTAATATAATGTGTAGACTAAAGAATTGATAAATATCTACACGGTATGCTAATTTTAAAGTTTTTGACTAAAATAAAATAAGTTATTGTGTTTAAGATAAGCACCATATCCACTACCAAGTTTTACTGTGCAGTTGACTTCTGCAACCGACATTCAAACTGTGGACACACCTGCAGCAAGTCGACTTCTGTAAGCTTGACGAACTAAGCTAGCACTTGCAAGCAATGACATGTGCAGTAAAACTTGCTAGTGGATATGGCGTTTTATAATTAATTGTTACATTAAAAAAAAACAATTGGTTTACAGATTGAGAGTGGAGGTATCGTTCCTGACAACATTATTGATTTCTACAATTTTCGTTTCGGCAGTCTTCATGCTTTATCTGATTTCCATGGTCCGAACTCCCTCCAGACTAAAGAAGCTAAACAACTGCTGAGTAAGGAATAATTTTATGTTTTTGATGTGGTATGTCTAAAATGCTTAAAAGGTGAAATATAGGGCTGCCGCATCTGTTAATGCATATATTAGAAACGGTATTTATTAGGCTTCTACATGTATAATTTTATTTTTAATCCCCGAAGAAATGAGAGGGTTGTTATAAGTTTGAAGTCTACAAGGGCGGTTCAAAAAGTTCGCGGAATGATGGGGTTAGAGACGGGAGGGGGTATTTTTCTGTCACTACTTATAGACTCAATACAACTATAAATACCTACTAGTACAACTATAAGTACTACGAGATATCATCTGTTTCGGGACTCTTACTCGTGAAAAACTGATTTACTAGTGGCAAAGGATTTTCAAGCAAGGCAGAGAGTCAAAGACAACAACAAACAACTTCCTGATCGATTATAAAGATAAAGACATCAATGTCACGGGAATATACTACGCTACGCTACCAGATAAGGGGAAAGTGGTCTTGAGGTGTGCAAAAATATTGCACAACACACTTGTTTACAAGAGTCATTTGTTGCGATGCGTGCCTTACACAAGGGCGGCTTCGAAACACTGAACCGTCCCCTATAGTCCAGATTTGGCCCCTTCAGATTATTATTTGTCCCCAGAAATGAAAAAAGAGCTTCGTGTTTATTTTTTACTGATGATGAAGAAGTTAGCGAAACTCTTTTTAAGGTATAAATAAATTATTTGGGAGATCTAAGAAGAGTATTAGGGTTAAGGGAGAATATATCGAAAAGGATAATAGTTTCATGTTTAATCTCACCGCCTTCCCCTTCGTTACGTGAACTCTTTGACCCGCCCTCGTATGGCTGGCTGTGTGTCAGTCTGTGACATCATAGCGCCCAAATGGATGAACCGATTTCAATGCAATTTTTTTGCTTTGAATTTTATTTATACCTTATTAGGTACGATCACTTACCTCTTACGCAAAACAAGAAAGTTTTCTTTTTTTTAATTCCATGCGTGGTTAATCTATATCAATAATAGATCACGTGATTTTAAAGAACTGACACGAATTCGTTTCCACCTTGTATATGCAAACCTTGTGGTAATACAACAATAAGGTACCATTGAGCTAATTTGATTGAGGTTTTGGATCGGAAGTTTGTTAACACTACTCCAGAATAGCTAATAATCAGGTACGCCTATTGATTTTCCCTGGTGGTCAAAACAAGTGACGACTTGGACAAGTACTTGCAAGGTAGCTCAGGGTGGCGATCGGCACTCTGCAGTTAGTTGCAGACCCATCGTGATCGTATGACTCGTTATGGAAAGCACTTTCTCACCGCATTAATAATAATCGCTAACAAGGATTGACAACCACATTACAATTTCGGGGATGTTTTAAATTTTTTAAATTTAAATTTTGTTATTTATAGGTGACGCTCTGCAAGATCTCAGCAAGGCATTTGTCAAGGCTTATGATGGTTCTGTGTTAGTAACCGCTGTCACTACAGACGTCGCTCATACACGTCGTCCTGTCCGCTCAGTCGACGAAACTCAAGAACCCACAGACGGACAAACCGTAAGATAAGCTCTGTAGTTTATTTCTTAATCATTACCACTGTTTCATCTTTTGTGATTCAGTCTCGCTCGAGACATTTTACTCTTTGATTGTTAATCTACATGACTCATATGTTTATTCAAAACTTAATTTTCAGCGTGAGGCTCTGGAAGATGACTATTCTGCTGACTACCCTGCAATGGTCAACATCATCCTTTGGTTTGTCGTGGTGATATCATTCTCCCTTATAGCCATCGTGTATGCTATAATGGATATGGATCCAGGCAGAGACTCCATAATCTACAGAATGACTAGCATGAGGGTGAAGAAGGACAATTAAATCCTTCAAGTCTGTTTAGAACTTAGATCAACTTTGAATATTAAAGTTCTAACTACAGTATTAATAAGTCCAGTTATATCAACATTGTTCCATGTAAACGAATTTGAAGAAGGTACAGAACTTTATTGATTGTGTCATTCTATTTATGTAACATAAAGAGATGTGTAAAATAGTGTTATCTTAGTTGTGAAGTAAATAATTTGCTGAAATAGAAAATATTGTTATTTATGATTAAGCAAGCTTAAGTTATAGGTAATTTTGTGTTATAATTATGTTGCGAATACATCGGTTTTTTCTTTGCATCTAAAATCAACTCTTACAATGAAATATACAATTTATCAATAATTTACACTTACCTCGGTGTGCAATACATTCCTATAATAATTATCCCATCAAAACATTCATGTAAAAAAGTCAGTTTTTTTGCCGTAAATAGAGATCTAATATAGAGTCTGAGAATATAAAGTCTGGCGTTTAATTTATAAATATATATTTCAGACTGCAATATTTTTCTTTTCTTTTTATTGGTTTTACTTATTTTTTTATGATAAACTAGATGTGCCCGCGACGTCGTCTGCGTAGAAGTCTGAGAACAACATTACTTCCTTAACTGAAATTACTCTCTGTGCGGTGTAGCATGAAGCGGGTGACAGCTGTATTATTTGTACATAATAACATTTTGGCAGGGAAAATTTATTTAATTTACATATTATTCAGTAAGAATAACTGTAGTAAAATTAATAGATGGTATTTTTAACACGCTTATATTAGCTCACCTGTAACTAAGTTTGTAAAAAAAAACCTTGAAAACGATTTCCACCCACTTCTAGCAATCTCATAATTCTGATGACCATACTATAATCTGGTACCATCGAGGTGATGTCATAATGGAGCCGAAAGGTGAATAGGTACCTACTGGAACACCTTACGGTTACTTGTAAACATATCGAGTATGGGCTCGTTTGATATGTTTAGACAGGCCCGGACTGGCCATACGGGCAAATCTGGCAAGGGCCCGATGGGCCGGTGTGGCCTGATTGGCCGGTCACACAGTCTGAGAAATCAAAAGAGTGAGGGGAACGTCAAAAAAAAAATAGAGGTCGTCCAACTATCGCCTACCTATCGCTTGAAAAAGAAGCCGCAAATTGTTTGTGTTTGTAAATGCACCCAAGATACAGGAGAAAGAGTGAGGGGAGCGTCTAAAAAAAAAAAAAAACGTCCGTCTAATCGCTTGGGAATGAATTTATTTTTTGCCAGCACTGGCCGACCGTCTCTCAAATGCCCGGGCCGATTTCAGGTCCCAGTCCGGCCCTGTGTTTAGATGACACCTATTTAAAACGTATGGTGGTATGAGACTCATGATGGAGCCCGAAGGTGGGTACAGGAACGGAACCCTTGACGATTACTAGTAGATATTATTATATGAAGTTTGGGCATTAGGGTAATTTTTTGGTAATCCTATTATGAAATATATCGCTCAACTGATATTTTGTTATTTTAACTATTACTCAGTAATAGACAAATAATAGTGTACCTGTACGTACTCATGATTACACTATTATCGGTACCGACCGATTTCTGATTTGACCGTTAATTGTTCTTGACCGCTTCATTATTAATGGTAAATGTACGAACGTTTGAGTTTAAAAATGAACTAAGTTTCCGTAATATTTTGCGTTCACTTGAGCGCACTCTCCGCGAAGTATAGTTATTGAGACAACTAATACGAGTGATCAGAGTAACGCGTATTATTACATACGAACGGTAATGCAGTAAATAGTGATTAAGACAACTATTAGGGCCCTATTTCAAAAGAACACCATGGTGGCGCCACCGGTCGCGCCACCCACAAAATGTGTACAGTTTTATGGAGGGTATCTCACCTGGTGGCGCAACCAAGTTTTTGCCGGCGACCTAATCACCCGCTGGTGGCGCAACCATTAATATGTATCAAGCTATTTGACATCTCACCCGTTCTGCCACCAGTTGCGCTGCCAGGGATGCCCCTCTTCCTCCCTCCCACTCGTATCAACACTATGCATCTACGACGTCATTCGCACCGCACGTGTACAATGTTTATTGATTGTTTTCTTGATCGTATACACTTTAAATATCTTTTACGTCGTACGTAAGTATAGCAAAAGAACTGTTAACTCTTCGACGTCCATTTTGAAACTGACAATCCTAGTGTTTGTTTCGGTCTCTAGACACCATGGTGGCGCGACTGGTCGTGCCACTATGGTGTCCTAATGAAATAGGGCCCTTAAGCGCAGGCCACACCGCGAGCTGGCGGGCAGGCGAGCGAGCCTTTTCATACTTCGGTTCACATCGTTGAGTCGCTGAAGTATATAGCTAGGCTCGGTGAAACGTTGCTCGCCCGTCAGCTCGCGGTGTGGCCTGCGCTTCAGAGTAATACCTACATAATATTATTACAAACTAACGATACCGACCGAGCGAGAACAGGTGGGGTATTCTGACTTGTTAAAATCATAATTGTTCCGTTCTGAGAATGTGACTGCGCTTTACGACCTGCATAGGTGTGTCAGTTTCTCTCACCGGAACAGTGATGGTTTAAACGCGTCATAATACGGCCCCGGAACGCGGTGTTGCCGCTCCGCTTTTATGCGATGCACCGCTTGCGCGTATGTCTTAATATTTTAACTAATACTATAGATTATTAGACTGTGCTAATACTGAGTAACACTAAATTAATACCTACCGCAAATTCGAATAACCTAATATCATATTAATTATGCTTAATATTTTACGTTACCTGTACCTAACTATTAGAATGAATATATTAGACACACTACTAGTTTGAACTGTTTTGATGAGATCTGAGCAAAACGTATGGTGGTCAGGGTCTCATGATGGAGCCGGAAGGTGGGTACCTACTGTAACCCAGTGGCGTAGCGTAGTGGGGTCGGCAGGGGCGGCCCGCCCCGGGCGGCACTTTTTAGGGGGCGGCAAAGTTTAACAGTAAATAATAAAAAACTTTTATTTAAAATCTAACCTGTACCCCGAGTGTGAGTTTTTTCATAAAGGAAACGCTACTACCACGTTTGTGTATCGAGTGTTAAATGTATGAAAACGTAAAAAGCGCCCCTGGCGGAAAGTATTGTAAACTGAAACAGTGAGTGTAAGATTTTTAACGATACTACAATAGTTGGGTATTTCAAACTTGTCACACAAAGTACCGTTTCGGAGAACTTTTTGCGGGTTTTTGCGAGTGCGAGTTAGAATTTGACGTTTCCAAGCGTTTCTACACACAAACTTTGTAGTAAAGTAACTCACTTGGTGTTGGGCAGGTGAAATGTTGTTTACATTAGTTACGTTCGTATTATTTGCGTGTAATATTGTGGTGAATTGTGTTTTATAATGACGGCACGTAATTTTTTTAATCACAAGCCACTGTACGCTATATATTTTTGAATAGGTACATATATTTTTACTAACCCTTTGTTTAATTCTATCTATGTGTATCAAAAACTATATTTTTTTATTTCTTATTCCATTAACATATATCACATTAAAACTATTACACTAAAACATATTATGTCAAATAGAAATGTTATTTAGTAAATAAAACATACTTTATTTATTAAATACACATATTATTTACATTCTACGAAAAGTTACAATAGGTAATTGTTTTTATTTGTATTATACTGCTTTTTACATAAATTGTTTATTAAGTTACACACATCAAACCAAAATTAAATACTAAAATTAGGATAACATTGATACCTATGTGCTACATACCTTCTTCCATTTCTGTGTATTCATAGTTTCCCTAGTAGATATGATCACTATTTAATAAATTTGTTTAGCGTTCCAAACCTTGGATCGTCTGTATTCCAGTACAATAGTAGGCTATGCTGTATTCTACCTTTTGCGTGCATGGTAGGTTTATGTAGGTATGTCTCAGTGTATGTAAAATAAGAGTTTTTTTTTTATTTGAAATAAGTACGTAGATGCACAACTAGAGACGTGGTTATATTGAATATTATTATTAAGTTCAAGTATTCTTACTGTTCCATGAAGTTAACTAATATTTAAAACTTTGATGCACTGGTCTTCATTATGCACAATAATCATTTTATAGATAATTACTTATACTTAAACACAAATCACGAGAAATATCATAATAAAACTCCTTAACTGAGATTACGAACGCGCAAAACTTTTGAATGTTTTGAACTTTGAAGTGGAAACATAACACCACGGACTTACTCATTTCAAATCTCCTTTACTCACTGCACGTTAAAACGAAATAGGAATATCTCATTCATAAATAATAATATACGTCTAAATTACTTAGGGCACGCATAACGCTTGTTAACACGATTGTGATAAGATTTTTATTTAAGTCGTATTATCTCGCCGAATTCATGTCTGGATACATTGTAGGCAACATTAAAAAAATAACAAAACGTTCGGCATACTTTCGGACAAGTGACGATACGAGCTGTTGTTAGTATGTCATATTACAACTCACACTCAGTACCCTGAGTGTGAGTTTGTTGTCACATTGCGAAATACATGACGATCAAGTTAATCGAGCAAACTAATGAGCGATGGTGTTTAAAAATAGTCTGAGTGTGAGTTGTAACTACATGAATTCGGCGAGATAATACGACTTAAATAAAAATCTTATCACAATCGTGTTAACAAGCGTTATGCGTGCCCTACGTAATTTAGACGTATATTATTATTTATGAATGTGATATTCCTATTTCGTTTTAACGTGCAGTGAGTAAAGGAGATGTGAAATGAGTAAGTCTGTGGTGTTATGTTTCCACTTCAAAGTTCAAAACATTCAAAAGTTTTGCGCGTTCGTAATCTCAGTTAAGGAGTTTTATTATGATATTTCTCGTGATTTGTGTTTAAGTATAAGTAATAAAGACCAGTGCATCAAAGTTTGAAATATTAGTTAACTTCATGGAACAGTAAGAATACTTGAACTTAATAATAATATTCAATATAACCACGTCTCTAGTTGTGCATCTACTTACTTATTTCAAATAAAAAAAACTCTTATTTTACATACACTGAGACATACCTACATAAACCTACCATGCACGCAAAAGGTAGAATACAGCATAGCCTACTATTGTACTGGAATACAGACGATCCAAGGTTTGGAACGCTAAACAAATTTATTAAATAGTGATCATACCTACTAGGGAAACTATGAATACACAGAAATGGAAGAAGGTATGTAGCACATAGGTATCAATGTTATCCTAATTTTAGTATTTAATTTTGGTTTGATGTGTGTAACTTAATAAACAATTTATGTAAAAAGCAGTATAATACAAATAAAAACAATTACCTATTGTAACTTTTCGTAGAATGTAAATAATATGTGTATTTAATAAATAAAGTATGTTTTATTTACCAAATAACATTTCTATTTGATATAATATGTTTTAGTGTAATGGTTTTAATGTGATATATGTTAATGGAATAAGAAATAAAAAATATAGTTTTTGATACACATAGGTAGAATTAAACAAAGGGTTAGTAAAAATATATGTACCTATTCAAAAATATATAGCGTACAGTGGCTTGTGATTAAAAAAATTACGTGCCGTCATTATAAAACACAATTCACCACAATATTACACGCAAATAATACGAACGTAACTAATGTAAACAACATTTCACCTGCCCAACACCAAGTGAGTTACTTTACTACAAAGTTTGTGTGTAGAAACGCTTGGAAACGTCAAATTCTAACTCGCACTCGCAAAAACCCGCAAAAAGTTCTCCGAAACGGTACTTTGTGTGACAAGTTTGAAATACCCAACTATTGTAGTATCGTTAAAAATCTTACACTCATTGTTTCAGTTTACAATACTTTCCGCCAGGGGCGCTTTTTACGTTTTCATACATTTAACACTCGATACACAAACGTGGTAGTAGCGTTTCCTTTATGAAACAACTCACACTCGGGGTACAGACTATTTTTAAACACCATCGCTCATTAGTTTGCTCGATTAACTTGATCGTCATGTATTTCGCAATGTGACAACAAACTCACACTCAGGGTACAGTACAATGCAAAATAATGATGACTGTTCGTGCCGAAAAGTTCTCTATAATTAATGTATGTAATGTATAGTATACATTAAATTGAAATACCTAAATAAGTGGGCGGCAAAATTTTCTTCCGCCCCGGGCAGCCGACACCCACGCTACGCCACTGCTGTAACCTTTTACGGTTTCTTTTCTAGTAGTCATATCTAGTTTGGGTTCGTTTGATCTGTTTTGATGAGATTTATTCAAAACGCATGATGTTTTATTCAAAACGCATGAGGTTTCACGATGGAGCTGGAAGGTGGGTACAGGAACCCCTAACGGTTAATACGAGTTTTAGGCTCGTGAGATCTTTCTATTGGATGCAAACAAAGGCATTCAATACTAGCAGCTATAATCTCTTTGAGATAAACAGACAAAAATTACCAAAATAGATCCTTTTTTTTATCGTGAGGAAATGCTCATCGACGTCCCTCGCCCGGGGAAGGCGAGGGTGTCTGCCGGACTCTTACCGGCCAGAAACCCACTGTGTTCCTCCCCCAGACGTCGGCCGTTCGCGTGAGCATGCATCGCTACCCCGGCAGGACCGAAATAGATCCTATTGGTTATTTAACCCTTCGCAATTCTTTTATTTTTTAATATTACCAATGTACAAACACGCCTTATTATATGTATAGATATAGATAGAAGAAGATAATGGCGTCAGGCGATACCTTAAGGAAATCCAAAAAAATGTGCTTAATCCCAGTGGAATAATTCTTGATTTGAGTTTAGTAGATAGGTAATTAGAGCATGATGTCGTGTCAATAAAGGTGAATGGCAAGGATGGCCGCCAGATTAAAGAAGCCCGGGCCTGGGTAAAGCCGAGGAACCTTTGCTGCGCATGGCCACTTACGCACGTTTTTCAACTTCGCTTTGTATGAAAATGTAGGAGAGTTTCCACTGCTGCGTAGGGCCACGCTACACACGAATGCCTGGGTTTATGACGTCACAAACAAAAGCATGGCTCGGTCGCCCACTTTGATGCGCGGCGCTAGAGGAAGGGTACTTGTGCGCCGCAATGCTGCTAACCGTACAATTTACCTAAATCATATTTATACGATAACATAACGGCCTCGTTGGTCTAATGGTGACAAGCGCGACTGCTGATCGTGAGGTTCTGGGTTCGATCCCCAGGTCGGGCGAAGTGTTATTGGATTTTCCGTGTGGAATTACTCAGTAGCCCGCCAAAAAATTTAAGAAATTAAGGTAATTCACGGAGGAAGGCATATAAGAACTGTGCAGATGATGGTGGTACGGCGTCAATTTTACGTCAATTGAGGGCTGAATTGTAACTCTAAGGGCCAAGCTACATCTGACGGAAGTTACGTCGCCGGCCTTCTGCTGGTACACGTAACTCTACTTAGTCTTGCCATAAATATAGTCACGAAGAAAAAAATATTTTTTTATTGCAAATAATATTTATTTCTTTTACAGTGTGTTAGTTTAATACATAAATATAAAACAATTTAAAATATAAAAAGCTTATTCGAAGTGGTCTCCATTGGCTGCAATACAGTCCTTTAAACGTTGAGGCCAGTTATCAATAGAAGCACGCACTCTTTCCATGAGAAAATTCTTCACTACCAATCGTATGGATTGTTTTAGGGACTCCAATTAATTATCATGGCGTTTAGAGCAAGCTGTACTCTCTAAAACTGACCATAAATCATAATCCAGCGGATTAAGATCAGGACTAGACGACGGCGACGGCCAGTCTTCAGCTCTGATGAAGTCCGAAACGTTCACTTCCAACCAAGACTGCGTGGACCGAGCTTTATGACCCGGCGCCGAGTCTTGTTGAAAGGACCATACTTGGTTATTGAACATGGTGTTGTTAAGGGGCTTAACTACCTTCTCAAGAATGATAATTTGATACACTTGTGCCGATGTTTTGATACCTTATTCACAAAATATGGCTCAGTCACTCCTTCATAGCTAACACCCCACCAAACCATCACTGAAGTCGGATAATGCCCACGTTGCACTCTGTCGACTAATTGGGAAGCTTCCTTAGAGCTTTGAGCATAAATACGGTCATTTTGTTTGTTAAAATGTTGCTCAATTGTAAAGATTTTCTCATCCGTAAACAAAAATTTTCTGTGACCTCCCTTTGCGTACCGCTTCAGTAGTTGTTTCGATTTTACCACCCTATTCTTTTTTAAATTATCAGTTAAAAATGACCAGTGCGTCTCTTATAGGCTGCAAGTCCTAAGTCATCTTTTAAAATACGCGACATGGTTTTGGGTGCTATCTTCATCTCCCGAGATAAAATCTTTTGCTTTCGGACAGGATTTCTTCGAATTCTTTCCCTTACTGCTTTGACCACCTTTTTCGTACGAACACTACGTGGACGGCCAGATCTTTTTCTGTCACAAACAGAGGAGGTCTTATTGTACCTATTAATAGCCCGGTACCCAAACATTTGACTAATACCAAGCGTATGGAGAGTTTTAAAAATTGCATTTGGCTCCATACCAACTTTGTGTAATGCAATCACAGCGATTCGGTTCTCTTTATCACCCCACTCCATTTTAATATCGCAAAATATTGTACAATGTATTGGCGCCAAAATTAGAAACCTCAATGAACAATCGTATAAAAATGACAGATTCCAAATTCAAATGTAATATCTTTCTTATTTTTAATTGTAACAGTAATTTTATGGCCAGACTAGGTATACAAACATCTCAACCGGACACATTTCACCGAAGATGTCGTGAGGAAACCGAACGCCTGAGTAATATTTCTCGACGGCATATGAAGCCGAGTCAGGGGCCCATGGGCGACATAAACTCTGAGACCAGGTTAGGTCACTAACCACACGAAACGACGACGACTTATTAAGTGTTTACTTATTACATTTATAAATTAAGTATATTGCAAATGAAAGTGCGATTTCAAAAGAAATATGAAATCGAAATATTTTACTTCATTCAACCATTCATTCATTCATTCACTTATTATTTAGTTTATAGTTAAGTACCTGGATGACCGAGCTTAGCTCGGTTTTTTTTTTTGGTAAATCGTGTTTTTGGAAAGAAAACAAAAAAGAAAAAGAAGGAACTTAAAAAAAAGGGAGATCATCATCTGGGTTCGTACCGGGTCCTCCAAGTTTCGGGACCGCCCGATTTCCCACCTGAGCTATTAAAACATTATAGAAGATGGCGAAATTTACCTTAGTATTCTAATGATATTGTAGCAGTTTTTCATTGCCTGAAAACACGGATAAAACGACGTTTTCTAAAAATGAAACCTACCTAGATCGACTTATCGCCCCCGAAACCCCCTGCATACTAAATTTCATGAAAATCGTTGGAGCCGTTTTCGAGATTCAGATTATATATATATATATATATATATACAAGAATTACTCGTTTAAATGTATTAGATTAGATAGATATAATTATTCAGACATTTATTTTATATATTCACACTTTTATTAAAACATAAAGTGATTGGCTTTTGGCGGGAATTTTATTTCAGCTGCAAAATAAAATTCCTGTTATTTGTGTCAATGTGTCTGTATATTATGTAGTACTTAATAAAATGTTAAGGGCGGTATAAACACAATTTTTTATCGACAATAAATTCTGATGCAGATTCAGATGTAGGTACCATATATAGGCCGAGGCCCAAATTTAGAGGTTTTGTTGGTAGGAGGGGCTGGTGGCGATTTGGAAAATGCAGATTTTAGCGTTTTAGTAGAATTATGTCCTGCATTGTATCAGTACTTAATTATAGTTTATTATACTGCAAACTAGGAGAATCGTACATATAGATCATTCCTTTTGGTATAATTACTTTAGGTACTCTTTGATCTGGTCACACTGTACGCGATTAAGAGCCTTGGTTTTCAGGCCACCGGGTCTGAAAGGGAATAATGGCCAAACAACAAGGAAAAATATATTTAGGCTACGAAGATGAAGCGATTGTTGATAAAAATCAAACCCTATTGAACTATACTGTAAATAAAATTGGAGGACTACCTGTAAGTTTATTGTAATAAAAAATATTATCGACCACACGCTTTGTTTAGGACTTACTATATTTTTATTTTGTGCAGGACTGGCCGCCTCTTGAGAATCTACAGATTTCTACTATATGTCCTTTGTGTGGATTGCACAGACTGCTTGTTATACAATGCTATGCTCCCCTTGAAAATTCCGTTTATCACCGTACTTTATACGTGTTCGCATGTATAAATCCTAACTGTTGGATTCAGTCAGAAAGGTAAATAAATAAATATGATTATAAATTCTACAAAGACAACATTTATTTAAGTGAAAAAGTGCAGAATCTGTGAATCTAAAACTAACATTTGTTTTCAGTTGGTTATGTGTTCGAAGCCAGTGTCAAGAGAAATCCTCAAAGGAATCGAGTGCAATTGTTGTTATACCTATCGCTGACACAACATTGTCATGGTGCCAGGGTGCTGATGAGTGGGATGAGAATGATAATGATACTGCCAATGGGAATTTTATGAATGTTGATAATGCTCCTAGCCCCAATAATGCTTTGCAAAGGTATGTACAAAGGACCCAAAACCCAACTTTGATCACAATGAAATATATACCAATTTAATAAGCAATAATGGGTTATTATTACTACGTAAAAGTTGTTAACCAAATGTATGCAGTATGAGAGACAGAATAATTTTATTGATTTAATAAGTTTGGATAAGACGTAGTGCTCTTAAAATTCTGAAATCCACCCATATCTAGTTTATTTATTTAGGGACAACAAACAGCAGTGTAATAATAAGTAAACATAGGTTAGAACTTAATAATAGAGGTACCTAAGTAACAAATACACTACTCACAACGTTATCCACATATTAGTTAGACTGATAGCCGACATCAACATAGTTGGGAAAGGGTTAGGCTGATGGAGGCTAATAACATAAACACAACTACTATGTCTGGTAGATATCGCTATCAGTGATAAGACCGCCATTGTACCCTTTAATGTTTGTTATTGTATAAGAGCTGTGTTACAATTTTGGTGTACAATAAAGTATATTCTATTCTATAAACATAACTACCTGAGGTGCAGTGGCCATGTATTATTGTCATACTTTACATTGCATTTTTTGTCCTATCTCCTATACCCCAGAGATTTGGCCAGTGATACTTACACCAAATAATTTACTCATTATAAGTAACATTTGGCATATGTTCCATTTTGATCAATTGATATCAGTTGTCTGGGTTTTTTTTGGCCAACGTCGTTTACATTTAAATTACTTTCTTGAGATAGTACACAAACCTGAAGAAAGATAGGAGGACTGGATGGGAAAGGCAGAAGATTAATTCTTAATTATAGTAATTGGTCAGTAAGCATTGGAAAGCTATAATATAACTTAACTAATTGATTTCTATATGAAAACATTGTATATAGTTAACTTATTTAAATACCAGCATACTTAACAGATATTGGTGTTGATTCTGTTGTGCACTTTGACAGGACTAAACTAAACTAAGGGTGCTTGTCTCTTTCTGTTTCAATAGAAAAAGAAAGTGACAGTTGCGTTTAGTCTAGTTTAGTACTGTAAAAATGTGCTACAGAATTGACACCATTGGCTACCCTCATTTATATTTAGTTTCCTGAGCTGAGGTGCTCAATCCTAATAAATTGTCTGATTGTGAATAAGTTACACTATAGTTTTCAAACAAATTTTCTAGGACACAGTAAAGGTTTTTGGTATTATACATAATATGTATATATATAAATATATATTATTATCACAAAAGTATCATTTAATATTTAATAATAATTAGTGTGATGATCATAGCCAAACATCTGTCTTGTCCCCAACATGTCATATTACATTCTGGGTATTTTATTTTTATATTTTACCCTATACAGAAACTCTGATGAAGATGAGGAGAGTAATTCTCTTGAATTGGAAAATGTGGAACAAGCTTTTGGGAATCTCCAAGTGTTTGATGCGCACAATGCAAACATGTCACCCATCCAAGGTATTTTATAAATATTTCTTTATTATTATTTGTTTGGTAGCTATACAGCCAGTAATGGTAATACATTTTCGAATATATGTAATACAGGAGCCATGGGTGCAATTGGGGCACCAGCAGCAGCAGCAGAATTAGAGGGGGGAGATGAACCAGGACTGGTTACTGTAGACACGCCCACAGCACCCACCAATGACGTTGAGGCATTACTGCAGCAAGTATGTGTTTAAGTTTAAAAAAAGTTCTAACACTTGCACATTCAAATTGATATTGCCCAATCAGACCTTAAGGATCAATAATCATCATTACATTGGCTTATAAACGTCTACTGCTGAATGCCTGCCACTGCAATGAATGGTTAAAGGGGAAATTGCCTTAATCACCATGCGGAGTAGTAGAGTGGTGATTGTAATTTGTTTTTATTAGTAGGCACTGCTGCCCATCCTCACAACATGACCCCTTACAACAACAAGCACTTTACTTATGGTTGTTATAGAGCTTGAGATAATAGATTGCCATATTTCCTTATTTTAGACTGCAGAACTGCCACCTGACTTGAGAAGTCGACTGATGTGTGGACCACTACAATTTCTGCCGAAATTTATATTTGTTGAAGAAGAGTGGAAGAAATCATCTGGCAATGATGAAAGAGCCAATGAATTGCTTAATAAATATAAGAGAGAGAATGGTTAGTGTATATTCAATGACTTTTCATCATTTATACATAGTTAAATTAATATCTCCTACTAGCAAAGATATATTTTATATACAAGGCAACGTGAAATGTAGTTATGTCTACAGTTTCTACCTAGCCCTAGTAAAGAATATTGTGGTATTTGCTTTTGTCATAAGCAGTGAAGTGTTTACAGCCTTACAAGTAATATAATATATTTTTAGAAATAGAAGCTTGTGGAGGTGACCGCGTCGGGGGTGGCGGCGGCTCTGATGACGAACCTTACGAGGAAGCTGCTCCTTTACATGGAGACCGACTGTTCCACGCGTTCCTGACTCGCCTGCGTAATCATCCAGGACAAATACTCAGGTAATAAAATATGAGATCTTGCTAAGTGATGAATATAATGTATTTTTTTAAGTGTTTTCTATAGCATTTTAACATACAGGTACTCGCGAGAAGAGCCTCCAGTTCTCGGTGCTCCATTACCAAGCACGGCTAGCACCCCGGAGTCGCCCAGCGTGCCAACCATCTGCACACGTTGCGGCGCAAGACTCTCCTGCGAATTGCAACTCGTACCAGAATTTGCAGAAACTCTGCGATTACTACCCATCAACGCGTCCCTTTCACATCTGCACTTCCTCTCTGTCCTGATATTCACGTGCTCACAGAGCTGCTGGCAATCTTCCGATACACTTGTAAAGGAATTCGTCATCTTCCAACCTGAAGTAGTCTAAATTTACCTTTTCTTAGTATTTGTTTTTGTTATTAATGTCATTGTTAGTATTTCTGCAATAAATACAAATGTGTATGTTAGCTTCCTAATGCTATGGTCAATATGTAACCGCGGTAAGTACAGTTGGCAGGGGAAAGACTAGGCTGATGATGATGACAGGAATTTTAAATTTTATGACTCGTAATATTATGTATATTTTACCTGTGAGTTTCACTTATATTACTCCTGTACTGTGATGGTGAATTTTACATTAGAATGTAGGTACGTACAGTGCAGAATTTTAATGTTTATAGATGTTTATGAAAGTCAATCTTTGTTACTTCATTCCATAGTGTAATAGGGTCTTATATAAAGTTATAGTTGTTTTTCGTGTGTATTAATATACGTAGACATGTGTACTATCAAGAGATTTTCAACTTTTACTCGAGGAAGTAGTTGTAAGTTGTATAATAAGTTTTAATTTATTTCACTTCCTAGATTTTTTATTGTTTTTATTTGTATTGCATTTGATCCTCTCTGTCGCACTACTTACATTACTCAGAATAATATTCTACTTATAGGTACGTTTTAGAAAACTATGGCATCTTATAATAGGTAATATGCATAGCGAATTTAGTGATTTCTTAAATCTTTGTAGCTGTATAGAACTTAATATGATTGATACTTATGGATAATTAACTTTAAATGTCCATGAAAAACTGCCAGGTAGAAATAAGTTAATTGAAAGAATATAATATATATGGTAAGAAAGTATGCGCCTTGACTATAATATTTATAATAACTACATAAGATTGTTATTATTTTCATATTTTGCATCTAAACTTACATCTGATGTTTTTGAATGAGCTCTTTTCATCAACTCAAATTAACACTACTACGTAGTATCTACTTATTTATTTATGTCCAAGAATATGTGACGTTCACGGATTTTTTAAATTTCCGTGGTAACGTGTCATCTCCTAAGGATGCACCCGTTTTGTGGGTAAGAAGGACAGGACATCCATCGAGCGCGTGAATCATATACCTCTGCACCTGGGCCCGGGCCCGCACTGTGCTCGCGCCGGCCAGAGCGGCCGCATAGCGGGTTAAAAACGTCAATGCTGCCGGTCACGGCAGCCAGTCCACAGATTAATGATATGAGCCAGTCGATAACCCACTCTGATGCCGAGAGGGCGTGTAATTTTGTAAAATCGATAATCACGTTGTTCTGTCTGTATTCATTGCGAACTGTTTGTTGCTTTGTTATATTAAAAATCGTTTTTTGTTATATCCTGCGTATAATTTCATACTACATCCCCCATAGGAGCATCTATAACGTTATTTGGAAATTATGTTAAAAGCCCGTATTCTAAAACGATTTTCATACCAATCTCTACTCGAATAATACCTACTATCTTAAATCGAAATTCATGACTGAGCATCGTTTAAGAAGCCGGGCCTGGGAGAGTAGGTATAAGTACCTACAGAGTGAAAAAATAACAGAAATAATAAAGATGGCTAAGGACATTGGCCCAAAATAAACCCAGACCAGAATTGATTAAAACGAAACATACGTCAAATGATAGCTTATATGCCCGGTTCCTATGACCAAAAAGCTAATCGTTTGTGTCATACTTCCTAGCGCTGACATGACTTTGTACGAACTTCAGTCTAATGTCTAAAATATGTACGAAAAATGTACGTTATTGTACGCTAAATAAAAAAAAATGTACTTTATAGACTTCGCAGAAAACAACAATCGACCTGTCACCGCCAGGGAGTATTCTTTCCAGCGGGCGCTATATATTTCACTAAGTAGTATTCCACTTTTAGACTTTGTTATGGGCCAAGAAAAATGTACGGAAAGTATACACTTGAACATACGTTCAATTAAAATTGAACGTATGTTCTTATAATTGAACATACGTTCAATTCCTCTACCAGTTTGGTTATATCTATACTCGTAGGTATATTAATCAAAAAATTATGGGCTGTCATTTTGCTATGGGTACTTATATAATTTCATTAATATAAACATAAATTATTAAATGAAATAAGTTATAAATAAATACGAGATAGTGAATTTTTGTGACAAACCATATATAGGAAGATGATTGAATATTTTATTAACAAATTAATATACCTACGAGTATAGATATACCCAAACTGTTATAAGAATTGAACATACACTTTCCGTACATTTTTCTTTGCCCATAACAGTCTAAAAGTGGAATACTACTTAGTGAAATATATAGCGCCCGCTGGAAAGAATTCTTCCTGGCGGTGACAGGTCGATTGTTGTTTTCTGCGAAGTCTAAGTACATTTTTTTTATTTAGCGTACAATAACGTACATTTTTCGTACATATTTTCGACATTAGACTGAAGTTCGTATAAAGTCATGTCACCGCTAGAAAGTATGACACTATCGTTTTGCTTACGAATAGTAGCATTCTTCATTACCAAACTTGGTATATAAATAGACTCGTAAGCTAATCTTACGTGCGGTAGCTACTAAAGTATAAGAGGGTCTACTATGCAAAGCTACAGGGTCTTTGCTTTATTATTGGTGAAGATACAAGAGTCCTAATTTTAACCAATAACGTTCGGTAAATCATAGGAATCGGCCAATAATGAGTAAATATCGAGATAAAACACCTTGGATATAGCTGTAAGATAATGAAAGTCCAGTTAGGTTAAATACTAACCAAGCATTAAAATCGTTTATAAGGATATTATAATTCTAGAGTTTCTGGGTAGGGGAAGGCCGGGCATAGTGAACAGCCCAGGCAAAGCGGATACCCTCCATTATTTTAAAATGGCGTGCGCAAGTGCGCTCCCGTGGCGCCACGAGGTGTTCCCCGCGCCCCTCAGTCGTAAACAAATAGAGCTAGCGCGAGGTCACGCGTCGTTTCCGAAAAAAATAATAAAAATTAAAAAGTGAACTTTGCTTACGACTTTTCAAGGTACGTAATTCTGTAATTACTCATGTTTATATAGTACTACTGTATTGGCTTGATTCTCTCTTGAGAGTGCGTGTTTTCTAGTAGAAATACTGCTAATTTTATTGGGAAATTGTTTCTAGATTTGTTTTTAGGTTAGGTTAAATTCAACAAGTACCGGGTGGGCAAAGTGAACACGGGCAAAGTGGACACCGTATCCACTTTGCCCAACAGGTGTTCGTTTTGCCCGGTACGTATTTTACAAGCTTTTATTTAGTTTTCCTGTCCTTTTTGTGTCTGAGTATGTGTGTGTCGGTCTGTCTGTCTGTAATGAAATCTTGCTAGTTACATTTGACTCACTTGCCGGTTTCCGATCGATATGAAATATAGCATGCATATTACTTTAAAAAGTTAATTATCTTATTAATTAATAGTTTTCATACTTATTGTTATAGATGGTTTACAAATACAAGAGAAAGACAGATCAAGCCAAATGGAGCGAAGACAGCATGATGCTTGCGATAGCAGACTGCAATGCTGGTATTCCTGTAAAAACAACTGCAAAAAAATATGGCCTACCTTATTCTACTCTGTATAGGCATTGGAAAAAAGGTAGTTCAACTGCTGAGCTCGGACGTTTTCGTAAAGTTTTCAATGACCAACAGGAAGGTGATCTTCAAACATATTTGCAAGAGATGGACGACGTTTTTTATGGATTAACCCCAGAAGATTTTAAAGCGTTGGTTTACATTTATGCAAAAAGAAACGATCTCACATATCCACAAAGTTGGGACAAGAATGGAAAAGCTGGTGATGATTGGCTAGCAGGATTCAGAAGAAGGAATCCTCAAATCACCCTAAGAGTCCCAGAAGCAACGTCAGTTGCTAGAGTTAAAGGCTTCAACCGACCACAAGTGGAAAGATTTTATGATTTGCTGAATTTACTAATAGAAAAACATGGTATTGATGGTACCAGGATCTACAATGTAGATGAAACTGGAATCCAATCGTCAACAAAGAGACCACCCAAGGTTCTTTCCATCAAAGGTAAGAAGCAAGTTGGCGTAATTTCTAGCACAGAACGTGGACAAACTACAACTATTGTGTGTTGCTGCAATGCTGCCGGGTCGTTCGTACCTCCGTTCATGATATTTGCCCGTAAAAGAATGCAAGATCGCCTGTTGGATGGTTCTCCTCCTGAGACTCGGGGAACTTGCTCATCTTCAGGATGGATAACGGGAGAAATCTTTTTGGAGTGGCTTAAATTTTTTGTTAGCCACGTTCGGCCAACTGCAGATAAAAAAGTTCTTTTGCTACTAGACAACCATGAAAGCCACAAACATTTTCCAGTTCTCGAGTACGCAAGCCAAAACAATGTCGTCATCCTGTCGTTACCACCTCATACCTCGAACAAACTACAACCATTGGACGTTGCTGTGTATGGTGCTCTAAAAATATACTTCGAACAAGAAATCAATAGATTCCAAAAAGCTCATCCAGGAAGGATAATTAATCAGTATGATGTGGCCAGATTATTTGCTCCAGCATATTTAAAATGTGCAACACCCAATAACGCCATAAAAGGGTTTCAATCCCCTGGAATTTGGCCAATCAATATGGATGTATGGGAAGAAAAAGACTTTGCACCATCTTCAACAACGTTGACTGCCAGTAATACCGCAAATCAAGAGGTAACTCTTCAGAGAACGACTAACCAAGATATTGTAACTACAAGTGGAAATCAAGACACAACTCTTCAGAACACAACCAATCAAGATGTTATGGCGTCAACACCAATTATCCCGCCTGAAGTCGAACCTTCTGAACCGGTGACTGTAACAGTTCAAGTTGACACGGAAATTTCAGATAAGAGTGATATACCTACAGCGGCAGTTTCTTGCCCTAGAACGACCGATTCTGGAAGTATTTCTCCTTCAATCATTTCAGAACTACATGAAGAAGACCAACTCATAAACAACATTATTGACCTGAGATCTTTTACTCCTGCTATTCAAGAATTAATCGTACAAAAGGAAAACACATCTAATGAGCACGTGAATTCAGCAATTGAAATCGAAGAAAATAGTATCTTTTCTACAGAAATAATCACCTTGCTTGATTCCACATTACCTACAAATATACCTAAACCGAACGAAGAAGATCCACTCAGATATAACGTCTCTCAAAAATCATCTACTGCTACGCCTATATCTTATTTGAGTCCAAAAGAAATAAGACCACTCCCAACTCCTCATGTTCCTGTGGGTAACCGCAAAAGAAAATTTCAAAAGTCTGAGGTGCTTACCAGCACTCCTATAAAGGAGGAACAGAAAGCTAAATTTGTGAAAACAAGTACCAAATTATTGAGAAACATTAACAAAGATTTAGATACCAAAACAAAGACTACACTTAAGAAAAATGCTGACACTACCAAAATGACAAAAACGACCAAAAGAACCAAAACAACCAAAATTGCTAAAACGACCAAAAATGTTAAAACGACCAAAAATATTAAAGCCAAAGGATCAAAGGACAAAGAAAATGATGAAGAGTTTACGTGCTATTTTTGTGGAGAGGATTATATTGAAATTAACGAACAGCCGGTTGATGATTGGATCCAATGCAATTCCTGCAAGCAATGGAGTCACGAGAAATGCACGGCTTACGAGGGAAATGGCATATTTCTATGTGACAACTGCACTGATGACTGATTAGTTGTATTCTTTATTATTGTCTCTTTTATTTACCTATGTTTTCTTTTATATTCTTCGGTAATTGTTCCTTAATTAACCGTGTGTTCACTTTGCCCTATGAGCCTATCCACTTTACCCGGTGGATTGGGCAAAGCGGATAGCGGTACCAATTTTAATGTGATTAATAATTTTAAGTAAAGTACTGATGTTACTTGATTTTTGTTGATTATATTTAAAAGTTTAATAAATGCTGTATCAAACTCAGTCATTATTTTTTATCTGTCGGAATCGGCTCCCTTCTCATACCCCGCCAAAGGTTAAGGTATCCATTTTGCCCGGCCTTCCCTGTTCATGTTAAATTAATTTCAAATTACTATAATAATAGTAGATTTTACAAAGTAGACTGAAAATGAGAACAAAAAAGTTGAGAATAGGGAGTATTATAGTAACTTTGGATGATACTAGGTTTTACAAATTGTTCCATATCTCTGATAGTTACCGCATACATTTGGTCTTTAACTTTTACGAAGTATTAAAAATACATTATTGCTTATTAAATTGGTATAGGTACCTATCAAACTGTTAGCTGGCAGCAGCGACGAAAGTTTTTATTCGGTTAAGCTCTCAAAATCATGTTATGCATTGCGAATCACTTGCAAGTACCTAATAAGTATATATTATTAACATAACATAACACCAGCCTGTATTCTCCGAAGGGTTGGGCAGAGGTGTATAATAACACCCTCATTTCGCCGTTATGTTTAAGTCCCATGTAATAGGGGGCGAGCCTCAAGTGATCAGTGCCAACGTTGTTTCCGGTTGTCTATGTGGTGCAACACAACTGAGATGAATCTGTCCAATGTATAACTACTATAACATTGTGACTATTATTGTAATCGCGGACTAAGATGTATAATAACAATGTGCCCTACTGATTATTACATATGAAAAGATTAAATTATTGTTTTAAAAGAGCAAGGGCACCCGATTACCGATACTGCTTATAAATTAGGAACTATTGAAAAAGTTAGAACACATTGATGCAAGGCATACTCAGCTTGAACTCGATATTGATTACCTTATAAACTGTTTCCAAAGGTTTAGGATAGGTGAATGGGTCAGCGATGATCTTCCCATAACGCACGGAGTTCCACAGGGCAGTATCCTTGCCCCACGTTATTTTTAACCTACATTTTAAACTACCTCTGTAAACTTAAAATTCCTAATGGGAGGATCATAACTTTCGCCGATGACACAGCACTTCTGTTTGAAGCTGGCTAACTTGCAATAAGTTCTCACTGAATGTAGGGATAACAAAGTTAGTAGTATGGCGTCTATGAAAGATGCCTCCCTCCTTAGTGATGAACTTTTTATAACTGCGCCCTCTTATTCCTGTTCTTCCCATAGGTACTGTTGGGTGGTCATGTCCTACCCTAGATAAAACCCATATGATTAGATAGATAACTGGGTGTGATTTTAGATAGCACATTCTGCTATCACCTGCATATAAATCTTCTCGTCATGAGAACAAGAAAATAAATTTACATTTATAAAAATCTTCGCCATGTTGCAGACCCTATTATTATAAAATTGAGTTATCTTGCGCTGTGCCAATTGCTTATCTCTTATTGCACTTCCGTTTTGGGAGGGGCAACCAAAACATAATGCTGAAAAGTCTCTAGCGAGCTCAAAGAGCAGTTCTAAAAGTGAGTAATTTTTTACGTTTTAATTGTATGTCATTTTTTTATCTATCTATACATATAATAAATCTGTAGAGTTGGCGTGTCTGTACATAGCAAATATTTTGAAAAAACCTGGTTGGGGTGTTAAACGATAACCAATAGAAACCATTTTTAACATTTTTGGATTTTTTGTCTGTCTGTTTATCTGTTTGTTTGTTCAAGCATCACGTAAAAACAACTGATCCAATGTTGTTGACTTTTATAAACAAATATTGTGCTTATCTCCATGTAACATATCGTTTTTGTTTCATCGCAATCGGTTCACGCAATTAAAAGATATGCGAATTTTAAGTGCCCTAGAAGAAGTTAGCATGTATTCGTTTATACCATTTCATTTCAATAGATGGCGTTACGTGTATCAAATCACGCTGTGAGAAAATATATTACAACGAATAAATCCACAAATTACCTAATATTAATTGTTGAGTTGGTACCTATTCTCAGTCTACGGAAGGTCTATCCTCATGAAGAAGGTACTAAGCTTTGATAAAAAAAAATCGAAGATATTGTTATTTAGAATTTATTAGGTACCTACCTATCCATCTGAATGGCAGTGGAAGAGAAATACACTCAATTTCTTATGTGAGTGTATTCTAAATAATAATTGTTAATTGTGCAAGGCAATACTATAGATTAAATTTGAAATACTCATAATATATTTTATTAATATTATCATAAATCTGTAGACTTGCCGTGTTTGAAAATTGAAAATATTTTTAAAATAATAGTGGGGATGGTTAAAATATAAGAAAAAAAACCATTTCGATCATTTTTGGACTTTGTGTCTGTCGGTTTGTTTGACTCAGTGTGATTGACTTTTATAGACAATATTGTGCGTATCTCGGAGTAACATTTAGTTTCTGTTTCATCCTAATCGGTTCGCTTAATCTAAAGTTATTAGAATTTAAAGTCATTAAGAAAAAAATTAGCATCATTTGTTGTAGCATAATTGCACAATAGATGGCGTTGCGTGTGTACTAAATTACGTAATCTATTTTCCGTTCAGTTTTAAACGTGTAGGTACAGTTTTCGGTTAGCTTATGTTATGCTATGAAGCTGCTTCTCGCACGATTAGCTCTATGTGGCTCTCTCCCGTGTACCTAAGCAACATGAGCTATCTTTATGCACAAATCCCTTTTTTATATATCGTTGGTAAATCCTCATGGATGTCCCTCACCCGGGGAAGGCGAGGGGGTCTGCCGGACTCTTACCGGCTAAAAACCAACGGTGTACCTCCTT
Organism: Amphipyra berbera; assembly: GCA_910594945.2. NCBI lineage: Eukaryota > Metazoa > Arthropoda > Insecta > Lepidoptera > Noctuidae > Amphipyra > Amphipyra berbera. The sequence goes on along the minus strand of OU343128.1, from coordinate 11,348,297 downwards.
CTAACCTAAGGCCGGGGTCACGGGATTCGCTATTACATGCACCGCAACCCACCACCAGCTCTGGTGTCTTGGCCCACCAGCTTCTTCTGGTGGACTTCTCCAGTGGTGGGGCAATTTGTCCCCTGCCCCACTTCCTTCTGAGAGGCGCGCGCGGAACACGGCGCACCATCCTCCCGGGCCTGTTACTGGTCGGGTGACGGGTCACTAACCCGCCGCCCGCAGGCCACTCACTAGGGTCGCCGGATATCGTCACGCGCCCTCCGGCGCCCGGTGCGTCTAGCGCGAAAAGGGAGGGAGGAAGACGCCTCCCTCTCCCTCTCCGCTACCTCCTTGGTGACCATCACTTCCTCGCAAAAGGAAGCGACGGCCTCCCACGCACTCTCGCTCCCCACCATGGACAGAACCACAGCCGGAAGCGAGAGGTCTCACCCACTGCCGCAACCAGGTCACGGCGCTGCGCTGTCCACGCAGCGCACACTTGCAGCATGTGCTGCGCCGTGTGCTCCTGACAGTCCACACAGTGGTGACACCCGGGTGTCTGCTCCCGGCCTATACGACACAGGCACTTCCCGAAACAGCCATGTCCCGAGAGTACCTGCGTCAGCCGGAAGTTGAGGGCGCCATGATGCCTCTCCAGCCACATGCACACATCCCATTTTTTTTTTTTTTTTCTTGGGGAAATACTCATGGACTGTCCCCCGTCTGGGGAAGACGGGGGGGTGTGCCGGACTTTTACCGGCTAAAACCCCACGGTGTCCCTCCTTCTGACCTAAGGCCGGGGTCACGGGATTCGCTGTTGCATGCACCGCGACCCCGGCAGGTCACGGTCCACCAGCTTCTTCTGGTGGACCTCTCCTGTGGTGGGGCAGTTACTCCCCTGCCCAACATCCTTCCGAGAGGCGCGCGCGGAACACGGCGCGCCATCCTCCCTGGGCCCGTTACTGGTCGGGCGACGGGTTCCCCAACCCGCCGCCCGCAGGCCACTCACTAGGGTGGCCGGAGATCGTCACGCGCCCTCCGGCGCCCGGTGCGTCTAGCTCGAGAAGGGAGAGAAGAAGCGGCCTCCCTCTCCCTCTCCGCTACCTCCTTGGTCGCCATCACCTCCTCGCAAAAAGAGGCGATGGCTTCCCACGCAGTCTCGCTCCCGATCATGGACAGAACCACGGCCGGAAGCGAGAGGTCACCGCCGAATGCACACATCCCTTTTTTTTTTTTTTTTTTTTTTTATCGTGGGGAAATCCTCATGGACTATCCCCCGTCTGGGGAAGACGGGGGGGGGTGTGCCGGACTCTTACCGGCTAAAACCACCACGGTGTCCTTCCTTCTGACCTAAGGCCGGGGTCGCGGGATTCGCTATTGCATGCACCGCAACCCCGGCAGGTCTTGGTCCACCAATTGCTGGTGGACCTCTCCACTGTAGGGCCCCACCCCACGACCTCCTAGAGGCGCGGGGGGCCCCCACATCACCGGCGCACCAGAACACATGGTACGCCGTGACCACCCCGGGGACCAAACAAGTACATGGGCGCCAGACTACCCCGTGTCTGGGCACCCCTGGTCCCCCTGCGACGGGTCAGGTTAGTGGCCCCGCCGCCTACCACTTTTCGGCCGCAGAGGATAGGGAGAGCGGCCAACTAAACACCGACACTCCTCTCCCCCTGCGGCCCCACCGCGTCCGCCATCTGACGGTGGCGGCCCCGTCAGGCCGCGGAAGGTTGGGAGAACGGCGCACCGTAATACCGGCACTCCTCTCCCGCCGCGGCCTCCACCCTTCAGCCGCAATGCCTCCCACAAGACATCGCGGCCCTCCTCAGTTGCGATGTCGCCCAGGCGACACCGCAACCTACCTGGCCGCCACGTCGAGGGCCTCCAGGCCCAAGCCCCGACGAGCAGCCCCTCCTCGGATTCCTCTTCGCTTCACCGTGGGGCTCGAAGCCACGGCTACTAAGCCCCCCCGCAACGACAATGCGGGAACCCACCGGGGGGGATGCACACATCCCTGGTGTTTCTACTGCTAACATTGTTCACCGGGAAACCTTATTATAATGGACCTGACTACTGATAGAAATACAACATATTTTGTTTAGTAAAAATTCTAATTTTCTAATCTAATAACTAAACATCTACTCAGCCTAAACCGTTGGTAAAAACATAAAGCACCCGAAGCTATGTGGGGTTTCCGTTTATTTTATGTATTTTTTCATAGTTGTTAGAACAGAGATTTTTTAAATCCACCTAATCTATACCTACATAATAATAATTTCAGTTAAGCAAGTAATGTTGTTCTACGACTTCTACGCATACGAAGTTGCGGGCACAGCTAGTTCATAATATAATCCTTCGCAAGGACTCCCAACTCCATTATAATCCTACCCTTTTTAACCCCTGACAAAAAAGAGGGGTGTTATAAGTTTAACGTGTGCATCTGTGTATAACAGTAACTGTCTGTGGCATCGTAGCTTTAAGAAAAGGGCATTTTAAGAAAAGGACATTTTAAGAAAAGGACATTTTGAGAAAATGACATTTTAAGAAAGGACATTCTGAGAAAGGACATTTCGAGAAAAGGACCATATGAGAAAGGACATTTGGAGAAAAGGACATTATGCGCTGAGACGGCTCCAAACGAATGGACCGATTTTGATGCGGTTTTTTTGTTTGAAAGCTGATGTGATCGAGATGGTTCTTAGCTATAATTTATGAAGATCTGTTCAGGCGTTTGCAGGCCCGGACTGGCCATACGGGTAAATCGGGCAAATGCAAGATGGGCCGGTGTGGCCTGATATGGGCCGGTAACACAGTCGGAGAACCTATCGCTTGAAAAAGATACCGCAAATTGTTTGTGTCTTTGTAAATAAATACACCCAAGATACAGGAGAAACAGTGAGTGAGTCTAAAAAAAAACGTCGTCCGTCTAATCGCTTGGGAATGATTTTTTTCTTGCCACCACTGGGCCGACCGTCTGTCGAATGTCCGGGCCGATTTCAGGTCCCAGTCCGGCCCTGGGCGTTTGCAGACCATCAGCTCATTTCCGATTTTCACCCACTTCTAACTATCGCATTGATGTGAAACTTTGCAACTATATGTAATTCTGATAACAATATAATAATCTCATATCATCAAGCTGATGGCATGATGGAGCCGGAAGGTGAGTAGGTAGGTACTTGAATCCCTCATGATTACTAGTAAACATATCGAGCATCAGCTCGTTTGACCTGTTTTGATGAGACCTTTTCAAAACGTATGGTGGTAATTATGAGATCTTTCTATTGATTACAAATGCAGTACTTAGGTATCTTAAATAAAAAAACACTTTCCCCGTCTCAAACGACAAATTTTGATGCCAGACCAAAAGTGAAAAATAAATAATTAAGGGTACCGTATATAAATATTTGGTCTTAGTGTGTGTAATATTTACTGATTTAGTTATTCTTAGTGTTTTCATCTAATATTAGGTATGTATTTTAGTTTTTCTTTACATTGGTGGTTTACGGAAGACACTACTTACCTACTTGCGAAGTTTCATACAAATTGCTTAAAAATTATACATTTAACGAGGGTGTGACAGACAGACGGACGGACGAACAGACAGACGGACAGGCAGACACGACGAAACTATAAGGATTCCTAGTTTTACTACGGAACCCTAAAAATGAAGTCCACTGCTTGTAGCTTTGGCGATTACAATAGAAGACTTTAAAATGCCATGGCCATTGATTAATTTGGCAGATTAATTGATTTTTTTATTAGGATTGTGTAGCCGCCGTACCTATCTCGCACCATACAAGATATAGATACCTACAATATAAACTAGGTCATAAACGTAATTGTCCTTGAAAATCCTTTATGTTCTGAAGACATTAAACGGGGACATGACATCAAACCTACGTAATTACGAAATAGTTTTTCCAAATGAACAAACGAGTCTTGGGAATCACGTCTTGCTAAATTGATGACTGTTGCACTTAAAAAGGATTTGTCATTACGAAATAAGTAGGTATTAAGTTCAACGACATGTGACGTGACGAAAACATGACATTTTGTGTTATATGCAATATTTTTTAAAGATGATATTAGGTAGGTAGGTACCTACTTACATAATACCTATAAATATCATAGTTAGGTACCTACATATTTTAGAAGGGTTAGGTAGAGATGAACGGTAAAGGAACGTACCCACACTACGTGACCCATTTTTTTACAATTTTTTTACCTCCCTCCCCCCTCGGTGACCACCCGTAGTATCTGCCAACACCCTCCCCCTTCCCCCTTTAGTTTTCACGTAGTAATTCATAAATATGGTTTTAAATATTTTTTTTGCAAACAGAAAGTTAAAAAATGTAAAATTTAAAAACCCCCGACGCAAAAAAAACGAACTTTTAAAAAGTCAAAAATAATAGTATCGTTGAGCCATCGAGTTCGATTGAGCAACACCTATATATTTTAATTACAGAAATTGATGGATGGCACGATAAGGTTTGCTCGTTGAAATGGCGATATAATATCGCGCCGGGGTACCGCTAAAGTAAGTCAGATCCTTGATTTAATTGACCATCTATTAATTTACTAGCTAGCTAATTTACTTAGCGGTACCCCGACGTGATATTATATCGCCATTTCAACGAGCAAACCTTATCGTGCCATCCATCAATTTCTGTAATTAAAATATATAGGTGTTACTCAATCGAATTTGATGGCTCAACGATACTATTATTTTTGACTTTTTAAAAGTTCGTTTTTTTTTGCGTCGCTCATTTAAATTTTTAATTAAATTTTTATTTTAAACTTTTTAAACTTAGTATTAAATTAAAAAAATTAAACTTACTTTTGGCAATCAAATACTGATCAAAACGAATCCAAACACGACATATATCTGCTATTATTTTTTCAAGATTGTACTAGTGTGCTGGATATCCTGGCTGCAGCATCAGCTCATCATGTCGCCACCATTGAATTGCATGTAGAATCAAATACTGATCAAAACGAATCCAAACACGACATATCTACTATTATTTTTTCAAGAGTGTACTAGTGCACTGGTTATCCTGGCTGCAGCATCAGACCAAGAATTTTATAATCTTGCATAGTTATATAGCATACATGAGTGTTTCAAATTTTATTTCACATGTATGTTTGAAAGTAAAGTAATACACATTATGCGTCTAAGAACCCTACCGCAGCTAACAAAACAGCTGATAACCTTGAAATGGCTGAACCGATTTTAATAAAACATGTCTAATGGTGCGTCCAGACCTGACGAACGCGCCGCGAATGCGATGCGCGCGAGCGGCGCATTCGCGGCGCGTTCGTCAGGTCTGGACGCACCATAAGATCACTCGCTAGAAAACCAGCTTTCAAATAAAAAAAACCGCACTCAAATCGGTTCACCGATTTAAGAGCTACGGTGCCACAGACAGACACACACACACAGACAGACAGACAGACAGACAGACAGACAGACAGACAGATAGACAGACAGACACACATAGCGTTCAAACTTATAACACCCCTCTTTTTGGGTCGGGGGTTAAAAAAAATGTTGTGTTGCCACCTGTGAGTTTAAAAAGCGCTAAACGCTGCGCGCCATATTTGAATATAGCTCGAAAAAGCGCGAGATTTCCCTAGAGAATATTGACTTCGTGACGAAAACCTAAGCCCCCCCTCCGTCCCTGTGACGAAGCGTGGTATTTTGAAGACGGGGGGTCTTCAAAATACCACGCTTCGTCACAGGGACGGAGGGGGGGCTTAGGTTCACGGGGGGGGCTTAGGTGAACGGGTCACGTAGTATGGGTACGTTCCCTAAGTAGGTAGGTACTAACTATCATCTGCCGGGGTTGCGGTGCATACTTTTGCGAATCCCGCAACCTCGGCCGAACGGTCAGGAGAAGGAACACCGTTAGTTTTTAGCCGATAAGAGTCCGCAGACACGCCTTCCCCGGGCGAGGGACATCCATGACGATTTTACAGCGATAAAAAAAAAGTACTATCTTACGACAGTTACCTAAGTAGTTGCTGGTATTATTAGATCACCATACGTGACGATCAGTAGCGAGGCTTCATTTCAATTCGTGCTGCCCGATTCTAAAGCGAATCCTGGATTTATGTTTGAATCGTTATAACGGCAATCGCTATAGGTGCAGCTTTAGATCAATAAATAATGTTCTTAATCTAAATCTAATAATGTTTAAATGCCTGTACGAAGTACCTAGCTCATTACTGTTTTAGGGATTTAACTCAGGATATAACTAGATAGTTTCTTGAAGATCCGAATTTATCAATATGGTGAAAAAGTTCCGCTCCTAAAAATAGGTATGTATGTAAGTAATCAGATATTGGTTCATATTCTAGATGAAGGTATATTTACTGGAGCCTAACAAAGGAGCCAAGGCAAGGTAGAAAGGAGACAATTCGACCTAGATCAACGTCCTGCCTAACACTGGTCATTCGGTCCTTATAAATAGATGTTGTCTCGTCCCTTCGGCTTCAGTTAAGTAAAATATAAACCGTATATATACAGTTTATTTTTCTCCAAAGATTCGTTTTACTGTTTTAAGGACAATGTTGTGATAAAACATTTTTAAGTTTTCTTATATGGAGCGGTCATTGCCTAAGTCATTTCACTGTTGCGTGGGAGCACTAAAGTTGTAGTATGTAACATTACTGTTTTAGTGCCACACTCAGACACCAGTCAGGCGAAAAGTATTGAATTTAAACCAATAATTTATTTTTGATTTTTTAAATATTATGTTATGATTTATAAAAATATGGACACAATGGGAAAATGTTTATTTATTTTTATATCGGTACGTTAGTAGTGATTAAGGACTCGTGTTATTTGAATTTTCAGTTTGATTGGGTACTTAATAAAATTTTGTCTTTAACATACCTAGGTATCAGCAATTGTGGTTCAGTTGGATGGAGTGACAGTTAATCCGGCATTGTGCCCTACGAATAAGATTGCTCCGCACCGGCGTCAAGTCAGTTGGCAGAGTAGGCCTCGAACTTTGGGACTGATATACGATCTACTTGCACCCAGAAGGCCACCAGAAAAAGACCCACTCAACGATTTGCAAGAACAACCACAAGAAGATGACCCAGACGATTGCGGTGAAATAGACGATTACGACGAAACAGATCTTAGTTCCGGTTAGTACCTAAATTATTTTATTATACTTAATAAGTCATATAATTATCAAGTTTTCTATACTTACAATTGGTGAATTTCTATCATCGTCATATCAGCCCGTTGACGGACGTTGCTGACCATGATCTTCGAATAAACAGCTGCAGATTGCAGTGCTATTAGCGAATAAGATGCTGCTGGCTATCCTCAAAATAATATAATCTTTTAGTTACCTTTTACGACATCCATGGGAAGAGGGATCGCTTATCCTTTGCCTGGCACATTAGAGACTAATCAAATTAGTCAGCAACAATTCGCAAAAATGCTACCTAGATGGTTTTACACGCTTATCCACATCACCTGCGAAATTGTGTCCTTTCAGCTGCGATAGCATTCTGTAGAATGCGTACGCTTGTTCATAAAAAAATGAAAATTTTATATACCTACCTAAGTAAAATATGCGAATTGATGTTGATGCGTTTAGTTACTTAATGACCTATTTCTTTTATGTAAATAAACTAAATGTTAAGTGTGTTTAAAATTTTAGTAACACCAGGATATCAAAGGAGAAAAGGAGATAGGGATAATCGGTTTCTTTTTGGTGACAACTATAATAAACCACCATATTACCCAATGGCCAACAGGCCGCCATCTACTGCTCATCGACCGCAGAGGCCTACACGACCTCCATACAGTTTTGAAGGAATATACGGATCTAATGTTTACCGGCCACCTTCGCATCATTATCCATCAGGTAGGAATCACTATTGAGTTGTTACCCACGTCTTTGAGAATTTTTCTACAGAAAAATCTACTTAACTTTTTCAAACCTTTAAATCTAAACCAGACCTCACGCTCGTCTGTTGCGCTTGCAACACTACGGCCAATGATACGGCATACAGTGTAGCTACATTACCATTTTTCTTTCAGATCACATAAAACCTGTGAAAGAGGACATTCTAGACAATCCTCAGGCAGCCTACCGGCCAGGCCTCATTGGTGGAACTTTTGGACACATAGTGGGATTTCCTCCAGTGAGACCCACCACAGAAGTGGCGCCACATAGAAAACTGAGCTCATCATTTCGTTTCCCCGAAAGTGACTCATACACGAACAGACGCCAAAGGAAGTCTCAGCAAACAAATAAGTCTACAAGTATAATTGGATCATTTGTTGACTTATTGTTTAATTAAATAATTTATGAATGTTCCATGTTTCTCATTTATGTACCTACTTACTGTAACCGGTTGAGTGTTTTTATTCTTAATGCTAGGATTTTATTAACCGACACTGCAATCCCTGAAGCAGCCACAAAGCTGGACATGGGCCTTATCCGAACAGGTAAATTAGATACGTAGGCACGTAGCAAGCCGCACCGGTGCGGTGGTGACGCTGCTGCCAGTTATCCGTGCAGATATTGGCCCTGCCAAAATTTAATAGTTCATACCATAACATAACATCACGCCTGTATTCCCCGAAGGGTTGGGCAGAGGTGTATAGGTACACCCTCATTTCGCCGTTATGTTTAAGTCATATGTAATAGGGGGCGAGCCTATTGCCATCAACCGGTCACAAATCCAAACTCCATAGACTGCTACTGAGGAATTCCACACGGAACAACCCAATAACACTTTGCCCGACCTAGGGATCGAACCCAGGACCTCACAATTAGCAGTTGCGCTTGCCACCACTAAACCAACGAGGCAGTTGAATAGTTTAAGTGCATCGATTAGCAACAGGAGGCACTACGATAGATTAAGGTGCCCCCAACTAACGCCATATTTTACAGCAGATTAGCTAAAAACTCGTTATCTAATACCTTGCAGTCCTTGATCGGTTCGGCTGTTCATTGAAGTTCAAATAATAATTTAATTTTTCGGAATATTATAGGTAGGTAACCTACCTGTGTACCTACCTATATGTATAAAATGTCCTAATGAAACATTCCTAATGTAGGTAAGTAGATATTAATACAAAAATTTAAGGGGCTCTTTTATTTCGCAGTTATTGCTGTAAGTCAACTATTCTGACCTTCCATTGTGTTAATATCACAGCGCAGAATATCAGAGTGGAGATTGAAAATACCAAGCAATAACCTTTAAATGTATCTATTGTCTCCTAGGGTAGTAAGTTGGAATAAAAAATAGTGCAAAATAATTCGCAGAGTAGTACACAACATGCTCACCGACGTAATTCGCTAATGAGAAGCGCGTGACATACTCTAAAACTGCGGATACACGCGTATATATCTATCTATTTTTTCGTTGATTTGTCTCATTAATTCATTAGATGAATATAGGTACTATGATATCACCACATGGCGTGCGTTTAAAACGATGTTAATCGTTTACAAGTGACACTAAAGCGCACATGTGAATTTTAAAAGTGGGTGTTGTTTTACTGAAATATAAAATGGACTTATTCATAATATGGATAACCACGACGCTTTGTGTTTTGGCTGAATTAGTGCATGGAGGTACGCAATTTTATTCAACGTTCGTTACTTTCGAATCGTTTTTATAAGCTTGTCTCCAAATTTGTAGTAAGCGTTAAGGCGCCAAAAGTAAAAGATATGTGGAGGTGATAACTTTAACCATTAAACTGGTCATCAACAGAATATTACCGTATTTATAATATAATTTCGACATCACTAGTTCTGTGAAAAAATATTCATTTTAGAACCTGAATATATTATATTTCATTAGATAATCCCTATCTCACAGTTTCTTCCTGGTATTGCTACCTATAGGTACATGGACTTTTTAGAAAACCCGAAGTTACGCTTCTTTTTATTCATATACTAGCGGTACATTCAAAACAAATTATTATTATATTTTATGCGTGTAATGGATCGCTTTAAATACATTGCATATATCAGAGGAGATTTTCATTTAAACCTTGGGCCTACCTGCAAAAAGTTGTAAATCTTTAGGGCGAGAAAAAGTTAATATTTAGCTAAACTGAGAGTTTAACTGTGGAACCCAGAAACTGCGGGCATGAGAGTTCAATTTCATTAACGACACTATGGTCACAGTGGCATTGAAAAACTATTAAATAAAATTCAAATAGTTTTGGGCCCAGATAAAAAGTACCTATCCTATAACCCATTCCAGGTCATGTTCTGCTTGTGTGCCTTTAATCCAAACCCGTTCAACCGTGATTGATTAACAAACATTCAAATTCACAAACTCATAAACATCCAAACTTTCACATTAATAATATTAGTTAGATCAGATCGTAAACGTCCACTGTTGAACATGGGCAGGCCCAACGACCGCTAAAATGAATGGCTCCCTATGCTACGCACAGGTGTCGTATAAGGCGTTCGTCAAGATGCTCGGGTGGGTTCGCATCCTCCAGAGTCTCCCATACGTCCATCTTGACGTAATCCATTAGTTGTATTTTACTACACCCATGAGTGGCGAGTAGTTGGTGGTGTTCATTAACGGGAACCACAGGAAACAATTAATACCCACCTCATATTATTATTATTAAATGTTGTATTCGAGACCATAAACAAACTAGGTACCACAATTTTATTGTTGACAGGGGATTACCATATTTTTTTTATTTCTGTGGGAAATCCACTAACATTACCGGGCAATGGGCAGTAAAATTAATGGTGGTAGATACAATATAATCGTGTCTGTTTTTTTTTTACAGATAATAACCCTTATAGTCAAGCATTAAAACAAAATAAGCAGTGGCATAATGTGCATGGTTACGTACAAGTTCGTCCAGGAGCACATATCTTTTATTGGTTCTTTTATGCGAATGGAACGAAAGTTGAAGCTAATCGTAAACCCGTTATAATATGGATACAAGGAGGACCAGGATTCGCCGCAAGTGGCATAGGAAATTTTGCTGAATTAGGCCCTTTTAATATGGATATGGAGCCCCGTAATCATACTTGGGTACGATATATTTTACTTTTAAAATTAACGATTTAATTATAGTTAAGCCAAAGCAACTGTGTGCGTGTGTATGACATCCAGCATTCATGGGCTTAGCCAGGATTATGTCCTGGGTGGGGCAAACTCAATTTAAATGTAATGTAAATATTTGACTTTTCAATAAACTGGAAGTGCAGAATGGGATTATAGGGCAAATTTGCCCCATAACCTTATTTTTGAAGTCTAAATAAGTATAGACGGAGTCGGGCATTGGTCTGCGTATTTTGGATAATTGTTCTGTGGACATGGGTGGTAAGTTAACTGAATCTATACCATTTACCTATTCTTTCCTGTGCCAGGGTGGGGCAAGCGCCCCATCTGCCCCACCTTGAACACGCCTATGTACCCATTTAGTAGCTAACCTGAGTAACCCAACCACATTATCGGTACGAGTCTACGAGCTCTGCGTGACCGGCATACCCATCGCGTGGTGACTGCTAAAGCTGATTAGGACAGATAGGTACCTACCTACACAATAAAAAATGTACTGCCGAGCTGCAAAAATAGGGGAACGGAGGGAATGGTATCCACATTGCACATGACTACACGATTGGCGCTGGGATTGAGCCCTTGGCTACTGCACACCGTTTCATGTGTTTGATTTCCGCACGGAACAAATATTTGAATGGCCAACAGATAATTTTATTGTTCGAAGTCTGTGTATGCGTGCATTTAATGATTTGTGTCTGTAAGCGCATCCACGATCCAGAACAACAATAAGTGTGGGGCAATGTTTAAAAAAAAAAAACTTCCTATTTAGTTTATGTTGTTGTAGCAAAAAGCCACTAACTTGTGTTACGTGTTAGTTCTCCTACATAACTCACGACACGTAGGTAGGTAGTCTATATAACTGAGTCCCGGGAAGTCACCACTTATGAATAAATATATCAACTTTACGGAAGCCATTTCAAATGACGCTGTAATATGATTCCCAAACTAATTAGACGTTTGTTGGACGGGTACTAATGAATATAGATTTGTTTACATGGATCAATTTCCAGAAATTACTTGCCGAACAAAATTGCGTTGTTACTTATAAGGTTTACTGTGAATATATCTTCATTCATTGTGATATAGTTATGACTAAACGTCTAATAAAAACTGCAAGAACTAAGAGTGGCTGGCACAACGAATCACTAAATACAATTAGCTATAAATTTATGTCTAGAAGTAAAATCGAATCAGGATAGAATGAAAAGTACTTGGGAGCAGGGATCGAAAAGGTATCTACTTGTTTTTTTTTTTAAGCCAGCATATTCTTTATTTTATCCTCAAACGACATGCATCCATTGATTTTCCGGAGAAAAGTCGGGACGAAGGCTTGTTTCTGGAGGTTATAGTTGAAACTTCGGTCTCGTCCTGGATGTACATAATATTATTATCCGGTATAAACATTATATCCTGATACTCAGCGCTAGCTGTTGAACTGAGACTGAGACATGGAAATTGAACTTCTGTGCGAAGTTCTGGGAGAAACGGTTAAGCAGAAGTAGTTCAAAAATCTGTCGCAATATTTGAAATAAACAAACAAATAAACGAAGTGAAGTTAATAAAACCGTTTAATAAAAACGAGATAAACATACATCAATAAGTTCACTTCAGATGCCCGATTAGAAATGAGGTAGCCGAATTTTGGCCGATACAAATTCGGGTAGGTACCCGAAAGTATTGGTACTCCAGAATTCGGGTACCCGAAAGTATTGGTATTCCAAAATTCGGATCACCAAAGACATTTATTTCATTCGGGTATCTTGTATTTTGAATTTAGTGATACCCGATATTTGAGTTACCGTTATTTTGGATAGAATACGCATATTTGGGCACCGAAAATACGGTATCCACATTTTATGGTAGCGCTTATTTGCGGTTTTTCAATCCTTGCTTGGGAGGTGGTGATTGTAGTACCTAGCTATAGTTATGGATCTACCCTTGGTGCCAAACATCCACCTTATTATATTTGTTAGAAGCGCAACTATCTGTAATGGCTAATTTCCGTTTGTTACCGATTTTAATATATTTTAAAATTTTAGGTGAAGGAAAGAAATGTGCTGTTCATAGATCATCCAGTCGGCACTGGTTTTAGTTATGTCACAAATAGTTCACTATACGCGAAAACGGATCGAGAAATGGGTAGGTTCTTGCAAAAACTAATTATAAATAATAATTTAAAAAAACTACACTAGACACATGTCCTAATACAGCGTTCTTATTTTATTTGCAGCTATGGATCTTGCAAAGGCAATAAAAATGTTCTTTAGGAGACACAGGGAGTTTCGTAAGACACCAACATATTTGTTTAGTCAAAGTTATGGCGGTAAAATCTGTCCAAGATTAGCATTCTACTTACACACGGTACGTATTTCCTAAATATTTAAAAGGGGTTCCAACATTTTTCTATGGAAGCAGGCAAAGTTACCCTGCCGCCATTTTTTTTTTTTTTACAAAGCTGCCACGCTCTTTGAACCTGGTATATATGTTTTAAATTAACTAATTATGTGCATATGCGTAATTAATTTCTAATAATTTTCATTGTTCTCATATGGCGATCTTTACCTCCAAATATCTCGGCAACGTGACACTTTAGGGTACCATATTGCTGTAATGTTTTGTTTAAGTGTCGCCTCTCTGCCCATATAAACCAGTTCTTAAAAGCGACGCAACTTAGAAAAAAATTGCGGCAAGGTGGCTATGCCACAAGGTTCTATCTTCTTTCCTTTAAATCCGTTCAGCCGTTAAGGGGTGTATGATTATTGATTAACAAACATCCAAATTCAAAAACTCACTAACTTTTAAATTTATAATATTACATACATAGTTAGATGCACGTGAAAGAAGTATTACATATTACATATATTTTATGATATGAGAGCATTATCCGTTTCAAATGCGGTAAGGATAGGACCTTTTAGAACTGCATTACGCGGCAGTGATTACGTGTAGTGTCAGAAACACAATCGGGTGAATTTAAGAGGAAAGGCGTTCGGCATTTCATTCATTTCAGTCCATACAAACGTATTCCTCAGTTTTCTCCTAGGATAATGTCACTAGAGAAAATATTTTTTACCATAATGACTACGATGTATGACATCTACCACCACTATGTCCCTATATTTTGTTTTTGTCAATAAATAAATTATTAAAAGAACTAGAAACGTTTAAATTTTACAAAAATCGACCGGTTTTACCACTGTTTTCAGAAATCTGGCAAAAGAATTTGACGAATATATAAAAAATAAAAGAAAAACATACAGACAACCAGTCTTTCTTAAATTATTACAGAAAAAGATATTAAAATCAGTCCAGATTTGAAGAAGGAAACAGGGGAATACGAAAGTACGATTTTGCTAATATTGCACAGGAGAAATCAGTCCGAGATGCAGTTGTCTATTTTGCGCTCAATTGGGAAGGTTTGCGGGAGGGGGACGGACGGAAATAAATCGCTTAAAAACCTATTCTTCCAATATAATGCAGCCCGCATTTCCTCTTAACGTTAAGTTGACGACAAACAGCGCTTCATTCTAAAAGATCCTATCCTAACAGCATTTGGATTGGATCGAGTAGTAGATAATATATTTATTATTTACAGGCAATTGAAAAGAAGAGTTTGAAAATGAATTTTAAAGGAATCGGTATTGGTGGTGGTTGGGTAGACCCAAAAGAAAGCGTCTTAGTTCAGCCGGAATTTTTGTATCTCTCGGTAAGTTTATCCACAATACACATACCCAGTATTAATAAATATAAATTAAAGGGACCTTTGGTCCCTACCAAGTCATAACAGGTGACTATGTCATAGAACGACAAATACAAATTTCAAACAAGCAAGTAATAAATTATGTTTTAGAATGTCAAAAGGGTGTAAAATAATTTTATTTTGATAATATTTAATGTTTTTGTGTGCACTTCGTTTTGAATTCTGATATAAATTACTGTATTATATTTTAGGGGTTGATAGATCGAAACTTGTATTTGACGTCGTCGAAGGTAGCTAAGAAGCTTGCTCGGTCTATAGAAACACAAGAGTATTTCGAGGCGGATATTTTAGACGATGTTTTGTTTAGCACTCTCAACGAACAGGGAGAAGTAAATTTCAACAATGTGTATGCTCCTAGTCCTTATCCAGCACTTGAAGAATTAGATAAGAAAATGAACAAATATGTGAAACCTACTTTAGCTCGAGTGAACCAAACACGAAAATGGTCGTATTTGTCAGTTGGCGCCTACCAAAGTTTAAAGCAAAGCTTCCTTGTGCCATCAGTTTCTTTCTGTATGTATCTTTTTATATTTATTACATCACTCGGTCAGAAACTAAGCTGGATCATTTCATAAAACTTAAAATATCTACAATCACGTTTTTTTAAATTAAAGATTAAGGACATTTCAAAATTTAGGTTTTTAATCAATTCACTCGTTTAGATATGGTCCAGTAGGTACAGTTTCCGACTGACAATTATTTATAATGTTCAATATTAATTTGGTATACTTATTATTCCAGTAGAAGCCCTCTTGGATAAAACGAAATTGAAGATAGCAATTTACAATGGAAACTTGGATGTAGTCACTCCATTGGGCGGTAAAGTTATTTTTTACATAGAACTCAGTAGAATGAACGTGAATAACAATATCTAAAACATTTTGATATGACCCGTAGGTGCATCCAACTGGGTTCACAAGTTGAAATGGCACGGGGCTGCCGAATTTGCTAACGCCAAAAGACATCCGATACGGGGAAGCAGAAACGGGTATTATAAAGAGACGAAGAGATTGAGCTTTTGGTGGGTCCTTGGAGCTGGTCATTGGGTAAGTTAACTTGTCAAGTTTATGTAAAGACATCTTTTCACTAAAGACAAACATTGTTTCAGCCCATAAGCCCATTCCTCTATCACAGGGCCAAAAGAAACACAAGATTTTGCTTAATTAATGATGAGTTTTCAGTGAATATAATTGTTGATATAAGTTACTTAATATTTTTCTTATTTCAACTGTTATACTAGGTGCCAGAAGAAAACCCCGAGGCTATGGGACAAATATTGGATTACGTCATGGCAGATGACACAGTGGAGTCATCAAATTAAAAGGTGTAATTACGGGGTTATTTTTCAATTACAAGCTAAAATTTATTTAGTACTTTTATTTAGAAAGGTTTTGTGTACATATGTATGTATGTTCTTGGGAATATCTGTTATGTACATATTTTCCTCCAAAACTACTACCTACTGTTTTAGTTAGGTATCAGCTTCGGGCTGGGTCTAAAACACGGTTTATTGCAAACGACTAGTAGTTTTTTGATTTTCGAAATAGATTTCGCCTAATTCGATAATGATAATTGTACTTTGTTAGTAGTTTATAATTATTAGTGTCCATAAATTGTTTTTTATCGTGTAAAGAGTGTATCCAAAACAGCAAATAGTTATTACTTTATTTCTGAAGGAACTCTGTACTTATGTTTTGTATAAAATAAAACAATATGCGTATTAAATTCAGTTATTTTTATATGTCCAGATTACGTATCCATTATTATTATTATACAAACAATATTATATTACCTACAATAGTTTATTATGGGTACCTATTCCAATAACATTAATATATAATATATATTTACTCATAATTTTGGCGAATTGTGGCCGAACTGGCATTATGAATTCATTTATTGTAAAATTAAGCTATAAAATTTTGATAAAGAAGAGTAATTAAGCGATAGTCCATTTGGCTAAACATACACATTCAGGGCTTTCCATTTTAAAGCAGTATTACACACAGAAGCATCAGCTAAAATGAAGGTACAGTAAAAATAATAGTTTATGAAATTTTTCCATAATAGGAGTTATACGAGTGTGAGTTTCAAAACCGAGCCGTAGGCGAGGTTTTTGTTTTTATTAGTATCGCACAATTGTTTTAATACCTAGTTATGTGCAGTTTCATACACTACCAAAGACAAAATCACTAAAGTTAAACCAGAACACTATAATGGCGCCACAACCCAGTAGCCCAGTAGTTTTTTATACCACTCGTTTTTATCCAGCGTTTCGAAGCCCTATTTTCTGTACCTGTATCCACTTTTAACCAAATGACATGCTAAATTATTTTCCACATTAAATTCCATTAACCTTATAAATTCGCATTAATAAAAATTAAATTCTAATTGCATTGTATATCAATGACGTTAAATACAGTTTGATTTATGGTAGATATAAAAACATATTATACAAGGATTATATTATATTTAAAATTGTACAACTCGTATTTATAATTGATTAATTATCACATAGTAAGAAATAATAATGTTGTTTTGTACTAGAAATAAAACATGGCCTTATGATGTGCTAAGACCATGGGACAACAGGCTATAATATACATAATATAAACAAGCACATTCATAAATAATATTAATGTAATAAATATAGTTTGTTCTCATTGTTCTATAGTATTCAGTGTAATTCATAGATCTTGGTCATTTTTAATGAGTTACCCGTGCAAGCTATGAGAAGGAACTCGATGTCACATTGTAATATGAATAAATATATTTATTTTTGTAACCTAACACTTATGAAAACTGACTGAATTATGTATTAAATATTATTTCAGATGAAAAATATCTTAAACATTAGTAGGCCTATTATAAAAGACGCAGAAAGCCGAGTAACAAATTAAATTTTGTACAAAAATGGAGTACATTTTAGTTCCTGATTTTAGGGTTCCGTACCCAAAGGGTGCCAACGGGACCTTATTACTAAAGCCTACGCCGCGCCGTCCACGTTCGTCGGTTCGTCGGTCGGTCGGTCACAGGGCTGTTTTTTTAACTGGAATAGGTAGCTAGTTGAATTTTTCACAGAATATGTGTTACCATGTTATCATGGCAAATATAAAAAATAATAAAAATTCTAAACCCAAAGGTGATACGGAACCCTTAGTGCGCGAGTCCGACTTGCACTTAGCCGGTTTTATTTAATCAGTGTTTTAATGTGTATTACCTTTTTACAGTTATATGTACATGTTAATTGTATGAGCTAGCGTCTTTTTTTTAACTAGAATCCTCCAAAAATTATTACTATAATTTGACCTCACGAATGATTGTTTCTTATTTGACTGCAGTTTGTACGAAACATTTTAGCACTAAGAGAAAGTGCTTTAGTATATTTATTTTCAGAATTTGACCATGAACGTTTTCAACACTTGTAAAATTTTAACAATTGGCAATATAATATAACGATAACAATTTACGTGTTTTCAAGTATTATAAACCTGCTGTGTTCAACAAACAATAGTTCAAAATATGTACGGTTCACTTATAACATTTTCTTAGGCAATTGTAACAAATATGTTATATTAACTTCGAGCAATTTTGAAGACACGTTCAAATTGACCAATTTCGTGTTATTTTATGTTATAAAGAAACATAATATTGTGCCACAATTTACCTACATGCGTCGTAAAGTGCACCGCTATAACGTAATACGTTATAAGAACTAAAATACCAACAATACCATAATATGCAAATGGTTCTCCGGTTCAAATAATTCAGTAATTTATTTATTTTTAATCGTACCTAAATTGACCGGTGGCTTCTTCATTGACACACTATGTTTCGGTCTTCTTTCTTCAGTGAGTTATTTTGGTCAATTTGAATAATTCAAAGCTATTCTATTATTGTATTAGCTACGTTAGTCTCACTTCAGCGTAGCAGGCGTCGCACACTCGTACCGGCTTGGTGTTGCCAGCTAACGCGACTGCCTTGTCGCTGCAAGACGCACAAAATATATGGCCACACCGCCGGCAGTGGTGCTGTAAATAATAATAAAAATAAATCATTGCTACTGTACTAAGATAGTAGGTACAGTTTAACGTTTATGCAGATAGCATTTCAGTGTTGACCTAAGTAGGTTTCGCTGTAGGTATGGGTATTGTGAATATCGACCAAGGAGGTAGCGGAGAGGGAGAGGGAGGCCGCTTCTTCACTCCCTTCTCGCGTTAGACGCACCGGGCGCCGGAGGGCGCGCGACGATCTCCGGCCACCCTAGTGAGTGGCCTGCGGGCGGCGGGTTGGGGGACCCGTCGCCCGACCGAGGATGGCGCGCCGTGTTCCGCGCGCGCCTCTCGGAAGGAAGTGGGGCAGGGGAGCAATTGCCCACCACAGGAGAGGTCCACCAGAAGAAGCTGGTGGACCGAGACCTACCGGGGTTGTGGTGCATGCAATAGCGAATCCCGCGACCCCGGCCTTAGGTCAGAAGGAGGGACACCGTGGTGGTTTTAGCCGGTAAGAGTCCGGCACACCCCCCCGTCTTCCCCAGATGGGGGATAGTCCACGAGGATTTCCCCACGAAAAAAAAATAAAGAAAAAAAATAGGTATTGTGAATATGATAAAATTCTGTTTTCATAATATTATTCTGCAAAAACTCCATGTCCTGTTTTTCATAAGATTGGAGCAGACTAGCCGCAAACATTAATCATACCATACAAATATAATGTTGTGTTCCGTTAGAATATGTTATTCTAGTAATTTTTTACTATGGGAACAAAGCTGTAGGTCATTCTCCGCCACGTTACATAAGTTAGACAAATCAATTTTAAATACTTTTTAGAGATTTTTGAACTTACTTTCCGTCTAGCTATGGAGAATTCTTTGGCACACGCAGTACAGGCCGTGGCGTCTTTATCATGTGTCCACGTCGGCGTCTCTTCAACAGTCTGCGCTTGCGCCTCCTTTTCTAAAAGTTCTGCTAACTGTAGTTTGTTCTCGCTTAATGTTGCACCTACTTCTTCTAGAGTTTTCTGCGCTTCATTGTATTGTGTTTTTAAGACGTGCTGTTCTTCTTGTAGTGAGAGGTATTTCTGTGATAACAAGTTTGAAATATGTATCAATAAATAGATAAGAGTATTACGACACTTTTGGCCAATTCGAGGATTACCCCTGTCATCGATATTAATAGTCAGCGAATATCTAAACTTTTAATATACATTATGTATGTACCTATATGGAGTCCTGTAGGCTAATTCTATTTTTTAAAGCGGGAAAAATGCACAGTCTTTACCCCGGTCACTCACATGCGCGCAAACATTCGTACATTGTACGAATGTTTTCCGTTTTGTATGGAAAATGTTCGCACAGTCATTGCGGATGTCAGTCCCACATTTGCGGGTTCGCGTATTCGTGCGAATGTGAGTGACCCGCATTACAGGATGCGTGCAAGATCCATGCACGTTTCACGCTTCAAAAAATATCTGAATTTTCCTACGGTAGGTATCTAAATACATTTCCTATGCAAAAACTTTACCACCGTTTTTGAGCTAAATAAAGCGTCATTTATATGGACCAAGAACCTTTAAAAAATCGTAGCTGTCTAACATGAACCTTCTTTTGTACCTCTACAGTTAATGGTCGAAGTAAGTTAGTGCTCGAAGTAAGTTGGTAGCGCACAGGAGAACGTTGCTGCCCATCCTCTTGTCTTAATTCATTAGTTGCTTCTTACGACACACACGGGTGGGTTTGATATATTCCTTGTCTGGAATTTCACGGTCATTTTTGCATCATACATAATATTATGTATATTCAACATCACACATATACCTACATTCATCTATTGATAAATTTTGAGGGGATTCAATTTAAATCGTCCATATCAGATAATACTATCGGTTTCATGAGTCAGTTCAGTTTTAAAGTAGGTATTGTGTTGTTTACCTGGCCTATTGATTTGAGAGATTCCACTTCTTGTGTCAACATTGATATCTTATCGCGGTCTCGCATCATGGATTCCTATAATACATTCATAATTAATAATCACGTTAAGAAAACTCTGAGTGCATACATACTTATTTTATAGTAAAATGTAACGTCTCTGTTTGTCTATTCTTTATTGTGGTTAGGTATAGCGTCATGTTAGGTAACTACTGTTTCTAGTTTCGTTATTATCTAACTTATTACATCATTCATTTGTATGTGTCAGTGCATTATTCTTGTGTCGCATTTATTTATCCACTTCGTTTCGTTACCTATTTAAGTCGTGTAAAAGCACATAAGGTTTATGAATTTTAGTTAAAAGAAAAATATTTTTTACAATGGTACCTACCTATAGTTAAATAATGATGAATAAAACTTTTAGGATTTTTTCATAAAAACAAGGATACTCACTTGTAAAGAGACTCTCCACTCCCGTTCTATCCTAAGGTCTCCCTCTGTTGCCACGGCTCTTGTCTCCGCAGCGGCCGCCTTCTGCCCCAGCGAGCGAGCGCTTTCTTCTAAACTCTTCCTAGCTAACTTATCTTCTTGCAACCTATTCAGTGTGCACATATCTTAAACACGATTTCATTTCTTTGTACTACCATACAGTGTAGGTGAGGGTCTACCCCAGTAAAATGTTGTCTCCTACCGAGGTTTTGTTCTGATAGATGAATAAGTGCCTCATCTCGTGTCGATGTGTCCGAATTTTTAAATTCGTGCCTTATTGGTTCTAGAGATATTTTCAAAAAACAGATTCTGCTGGGGTGATTTTTCAAATGTTACCCAAGCAAAAGTGATTTATCGAGTTTAGGTGGATTTAAAGTAGCCAAAAAGATAGCTTATAATTAACTAGTGCTAAATGTGTTTTCAAAAATGTGAGACTTAAGATTTCAAAGTTATTTCAGATTTTGCTGGGGTGACGTTTTGACCGATTGCTATAATTATCTCTTAAACGGTAAGGCGTACAATCATAATTATTTGTACACACATAGGTGTCAATTTTTGCTAAATTGGGAGAGGATATTATTTCTAAATAAAAAAACAGAATTTGAGAGACTTTTCTAAAAAACTAGAAAAAATGCTCCTTACTCTCGCAGGAAGCAACCCAGAAACCTAATAACAGTAGGGGCTTGTACCTTTTACTCGTCCAAATCATCTTATAAAGTTTCGTAATCCTACCCCAACTGGTTGACGAGTTATAATTACTTTTTGCAAAATTACTGCACTTTTTTTGATTCCTGAATATACGAGTTCCTTATAAGCGGATGATTTACATGAATAGCCAATAATTAGTTCCTTATTTCAAATATAAGTTTACAAAACTTCAGTTTTAATCACCTTATAATAAAAGTGATAGTAGGTAGGTAATTAAAAACTATTAAAGCAACTTTCGAGTGATGGTTTGGCCGGCACTTTCAGATTTAGCCCAAAATGAATGATGTCCTTTGAATGACTATTAAAAAGCGGCCGTATTTTATTTCAAGCCAACCTCTACTATTTGACTGCATTGTAATATAATTTGTTTGGTACGGACGTGTACACAATTGTTTGGATTTTTAATGTTACCGTTTATAGTTAAATAAAATATACATTTTCTGGTTTTGTTTTTATCATTAATGCCAAATTAAAAAAAAACCTAGCACAAATTGATACTTATATGTGTATAAAAAAATCATGATCATGCGCCTTACCGTTTCAGAGATATAGCAATCAGTCGAAACGTCACTCTAGCAAACACTGAAATAACTTTGAAATCTTAAGAGGCACAAATTTGGACATTTAGTACTAATTATAAGCTATCTTGTTGACTACTTTAAATCCAAGTAGACCCAATGAATAACTTTTTTTTTCGCTGGAGTGACGTTTGAAAAATCACCCCAGCAGAATCTGTTTTTCGTAAATATCTCTAGAACCACTAGAGGCATGAATTTAAAAATTCGGGCATATTTTGAGGCACTAATTATCAATCAGAACAAAACCTCGATAGGAGACATTTTGATGGGGTGACGTACACTAGGTGAGGCTAGATCTGAAGCTTTTGTGATAATGTGTTCCTATTTAATCTATTATTTCCAGTAATATTGGGAAATGATTAATGTGTTGTTAGACTCATAAATTTATCACTGACTACCGACGGCTGTAACTTTAATCAAGAATTCTTGTAGTTGTTAGCTCATCGCTTTTCTTGTATATTTTAGGTTTAATCATCAGTATTTGGGTAAAGTATATAAGTACTTTTCACCTGAAATCTTACTATAAGCCCTCGGTTCACTTTGCAGATAAAAGTGCTCAATCAGTCATATGTTATGCAAAGAAAAAATAAATTCTGAGACGTAGGATACGTATCAATTAAATAACTGATGATAAACAACAAGGACAGCGACAACAATTGTCATGAACTGAGTATTGTATTTAGATTGTTTTTTAATTCCAGGAATATACAAACGCTTAGTATGTTACTATGCATCACAAGCAAAGTATTGTTTAGTCACACAAAAGCATGCAAACATAGGAGTGAGATTGATAATGGCAAACCTACACAATCAACATAAAATTAAAACAAGCAAGTTCATTGGATTTCAAGTTCAATAAAATACAGAATGCGACTGAATATGCTTTATTATAAATAAGGCTTTTACACAACTACCGCCTCGTAATTACAAAACTATGTAAAAGAAAATATCTTAATTATTGTTTTATAACATTTGCTGCTAGAATAACGAGCACAATATATGTATACAATAAAAAAATTAAGTTTCCAAGCACATATAGCTACCCAAATCAAATGAGATCAAATACCCTTTTAAAGTTATAATCAAACATCTCTATACAATGTAACTTTGATAATCACTGAAAAAGTATTCAAAATACGAATCTCTTCATTAGCACTACCAAATCCTCACGCTATCTATTCTACTAATACAGGTACTTTTAATTAGTTTTTGTTACATAAATGGTTTTAATTTAAATAAATAGTAAATATTTAACACAGTGACATATTCTTAACAATACCTAATAAATAAGATTTTATTTTGTGGGGATTAAATTATTAACACATCTTCAAACAACTTTAATTAAAGAAATAAAAAACCTAACACAAACAATATGAATTAACAAAATTGTATAATCGGATAGTTATTTTAATCACAGCAAGTAAGCCAAAGCAACAGTAGCATTGCGTTTAACAATAATGATAATTCTCATCGGATCAATTTTAATATTATATCAAAATACTGCTTCTTTTCACTAAGTTCATTGTGAGGGTTTGCCAATATCGAGCGAATGGAAAGAGTTGCCGCTAGTTGACACACGCAAGCTGTGCATTGCTCACACCTAAGTGCGTTCGATTATTGATATTTCAAGCGCGTAGTTTACATTCAACAGCGTATTATATTATCCAGGCACTCTTTCGATCCTTACGGATGAACGCTGATGCAATGTCATAGTAAAAATTAGTAAAACCTACTTCTCATCGAGTTGATGTATGGTGCTGCCCATTGATTCAGTCTTTGCTTCCAATTTGGCTATTAGCTCTGTTTTATGTTTCAAGGAACTTTCACATTCCTAAAACAAGGCCAATACAGTTTAGCTGAATAAAATGTCAACTCATTTGAGCGGATGTAAGATTATTTTTGTTAGTTTAAGCAGATAAGTACAGAACAGATGCTGTTGTTAGTTTCATACAAATAGATTTAATTTATTAATTTATTCTGAGGTTAATACAGTGGTATATTATGAATTCAAACACTATTAAAATGCATATTATAATTACATAACCATTATATTATCCTCAACATCAATGATATCACCATAATATTAGAATGTGTTAGTAGTTTATTTAATACATTAATAATTGTTTAGGAAACAGGAAACACCACCTGAATTATGATTATGGAATACTTATTTACAGTATCAATTAATGGCGGGGTCTACTCAGTAATTTGACTTGCTGTTTTGTCTCTAATGTTACACTTTCGAAACGGTGGTATTTCCTGGAGATTTAGTTTTTTATGAGGTGGGCCTTCATCCTTAGACTTTGTACCCTTTTGTGCGTTACTTTGTGCTTTGAGTTTCTCTAACTTTTCTCCTAGATTATTTTCGTTAGTTGTTGGAGATCTGAGAGCTTTGACTAAGTCATTATCGGATCCTAGGAAGTGGTTATATTTCTCAAGGTTGTGGAGTATTTTGCCAATTTGTTCGGCCTTCCCCTGGAGCCTCGACACCATTTCGCCCTTCTGCGTCAGTTCCATCTCGCATTCCTTCCGTACGACAACCGCGGCATTGTGAATACAGCATGGTATTAGTATTGGTTATATATAGATATATATATTAAATAATAATAGCAGGCTTGGTGAGTGAATTATAAGAGTAATGAAACAAGACAAATAAATAAGCAAAACAAAATACGAATACATATTATACAGTGTTAATAATTAAAAAGTGATACAAGTACATACTCATACAAAACATTCAATACAGAGATTTAAAGACAATGAAGCTTGTTATTCATTAATCAAATTGATGGGATAATGAGAACGCATGGGCGGGATCCAGCAGTGTTCGACGGGGCACCCACGCTCCACGAGCGATCTTTGCGGGGCATCGTCTTTGTTAAATCTCCTCATTATACAGTACACACGATAAAATGATGCTAAACTTGTACGAAATACGGTGTGCATTTTGTATAACCGTAGCAATTTAGACACATTTACGAGTCGAAAGTAATAATAAATTTTACAGTTATCTACTTGTATAGATTGTCTTACGAGTTGAAAGTAATAATAAATTTTACAGATATCTACTTGTATAGATCTTCAACAGACAAACTAAGAAATGAAGTACAAATTAAGAAACTTTAGCAACAATTGACGCAACAAGCGCGAGTGATTGGTCAACCAGTGGTGATAAAGTTAAGGGTACAAAATCCTAACAGATTGTAACAACATGCTTATTAGTGAACTACGAGTAAATAACTCACCTGTAATTTTTTGTACATCTCTAGGTTAATTAGTTTTATGTCGTCGAGTTGCCTTCTCAGAGATATAATTGTGTCTTGTTTATCGTGTATATCTTTCTCTAGTAATTTCATAGCCACCTCCATTTCTGCTTTAAGTGAAATCTGGAGTAGAAATTTTAAAGTGTATTATTAGAAATTTATAATGGCTTGCATTGCTTTTATGATTTTGGAACATCAACAGTATTATGTAATGGGCTTCTCCAACTGGAATAAAAGTTATTGTGACCTGAAACTGCGGCCACTAGCCATTGTTATGTCGACCTTGACTTCGGTTCGAGCAGACAGTTATGAAACCTGATTGTTGATGAAACATTTCGTAGTAAATATTTATTTTACCTGCAAATCTAATTCCCTCTGCAGTTCTAAATATTTCTTTCTCTCTTCCTCCAAATTTTTGCTCGCTTCGCTATCATTTTTGGATTTATCAGAAGCGATGCTTTTGACGCTACGTTTCTCCTGGAAAATAATAGTGACACGAATGATCAGACGGTAGCCGTGAAAATTTATTGGCCGTATTTTCAAAATTGCACACGTTGTTTTATCTATTTTTATTTTATTAGGTTAAACCACGAAGTCGTAATACTATTTTTGGTATCGGAAGAAAGCCAGTAGCTGTTATTGACTCATTTATGCATCATACTGATTGTAAGCAACATAATCGCTGATATCAAGCAAGTCTACTTAAAATCAGTAAAACTATGAAAGATTCTTGAAATGAAGAAGACGATTTATACATTTTATCACGAATAAGAGGTATATTATAAGAACCAATAGATTTAAATTCATGAAGATCTTACTCATCTTAAGATAAAACATATCGTCAGCGTAAGTCATATAGCTATTGATCTGTTGTCTTACTTCCAATAAGGAAATAATACAAAAAAATAATCTCATTTGAGGAAAAACTGAGTATAGTGCGTTGTGTTTTATTACCCACGCATTAATTATAATTTGGAATTGAACAAAAATTACTAGTTATTAAAAAATTACTGATTTTAAATCGAATATTATCATCTTATATTTTGGATAACTGCTCCATGGTAATCTTTTCAAGGTAACACTGATAAAAACACGTAAATTAACAAACGTCTTACCTCTTCATCAGACTGCAGTTCCGTCACTTTCATTCTTGTATCTTTGGTTATATCTTGCCCTGCACAAAAAATGCACACGTGCTTAGACAGTACAAATAAACACAGACTGCAGTGTGATATATTAACACCGGCATATAAATAACTCACAAGATTTGGCCCAAAAAGTTTGTTTTGTTTGACTTTTTGCTGTTGAGTTGCCCATTAATGTTGAGGTATAGCGCATAACGGTAGAACGTCGTGGTTAAATAATAACTGGCAATAATATAATGACACGGGCAACAGGTGCGGCATACTAATGCCTACTAAGCGTTACAATAGAGACTGACTGACTCATCACTGCAAAGTGTCTTATCTGCTGGATTTTCTATTATTGTTATTCGCGCTGTGATTTCGATAGTAAACACCGATGGCCATGAGAGGTTTCCCTTTCCGGTCGCTACTGTTACGTGATAGCGGTTTTGGCAATGCATAATTGGGCTTTTTTTTCTATTTATCATGTATGACTGAAATGATCAAAGTAGGAGATAATTGGCAATGTCTTTTGATAGCTGACGGAATAGAACGAACAGAGCTAATTTTATTAGTGGGAGTGAGTATGTATGTTTTTGTTATTGTTTTTTCACGAATGACAAAGTTTTGAATAACACATGGAACAAGTTGAACGATGGCCGTCATTTTATTTTAATGTAAATGTTATGTTACGTATCTTGCATAGGACTTACCCAGTGCATGTTTTAGTTGATTATTTTCCTCAACTAATTGAATCATTGTGTTTTTGGAAATCGCCAAGTCCTCCTTCATGAGCGCATTGGTCGTTGTCAAACTCTCGACCTTGGCTTGGAGGTTCGCTACTGTTGCACTAAAACAAATATTTTATTACTAGCAGGAGGGCTAATATTTTGTTTCACATTCGTAAACATAATTGCAAGTCTTCGATCAATATTATTGATCGAAGTTGCAAGTTGACTGCACGTCTAGTCATAACTGCAGACTATGCAACTGCCAAATGTAGCAGTTAAGATGCAGTCAGTGTAACTGCGTGAAAATTGCCGACTGGATGTGCAATCCACATGCAGTTATGATTATGAACATAACATACATAACATCACGCCTTGTATTTCCCGAATGGTTCGGCAGAGGTGTTTTTAGTACACCCTCGTTTCGCCATTATGAATATAAAAGAAAATATGATTCACCAAATGCGACGTTATTAGCTCCCGTCTTGCCCGCGAATTCACTTGCATCCTAGGCGAACTCATGTACCCTGATAAGAACTATTCTATGTGTTAATCCAGGACATGGTCTATCTGCGTGCCTGATTTCATAGAAATCTGTTCAGCCGTTTATGCGTGATGAGTAACATACATCCATCCATCTTCACAAACTTTCATATTTATGATATCAGTAGGATTTTTTGTAAGACCTCCACATCTGAACCCGCGGTTATTATCAAAGGTGGCTCTGGGAATATGTTAACCTTTTGAACGCCAGAGCATAAACGCATCGGCGTACCCCCCACGCCAAGGTAACTGTAATCCCATCGTTTTTGTCACATATTTGTGACGATGACGTACAGGGTAAGCTTTCGTTTGTCATAAATATATGGCGTCCAAAAGGTTAAGAGGACGGACAACATTTTCTATCTTGTGCGTCAACAATAACTTATTGCGATCATCAATCCGTTAAACAAAGGCAGTGAGTGATTCCGACAATATTTGGCCTTACTATCATTTCGTAGTAGTCATATACCCATGTTCAGTAATAACGTCACTATAGTAAGTAGACTTCTTCTGAATTTTGGCAATTTTTCTAAACAGGGCCGTAAGAAATAGTTTTAGCTGAATTATGCCATAATCTTTAGATTTAGCCAGCGATTTTGGATTGCAGTACTTAGTATGTAATGAGACAGGTGAATGTTGCTACTATTCTCCTGATAAAATTAAACAGGAGCAGCCTATGACGGTAGGTATTATATCATTTCAGCAGTCGTTACGCCATCCACATGTCTTATTCTTAGCCGAGGACTATACGGCTATAATGTGCAGTATGTTAAATCTATAAATAACTACATTATTTTTACAAAAACATCAAATCTCAGTTTGATATTATCAATAATTATTTACGCTATTGGGCCTAACAACATCCTGAACTTGCTGATTAATAAGTTTTATTTTCGATTAATTTGGTTCAGTTCCTTCGCTATTCATATACAAATAGGATTTATTTCATGGTTCACTTGTGATACGTTATTTAAGTATGTACACACTTTTTTATGATTGCCAGTCTAATCGTCATCGTTCTATGAACTGGGTTAACCCTCTCTACTATAATAATGTTCGCTCGTGACGTGACCTTCTACAATATGATTTATTTACTTGGTTATGAGGCGGGGACACTTAAATTAAATGATTTATTCAGAAGAAACGTCATACTGATACGACAGTGGGCATCACACTACATGCCGACCTTTAAGAAGAAATACCGAAAGAAACTCAAAAAATTCAGTAGCTAACTTCAACAGAAGTTGTAAAAAGTAATGTTTATGCATGATAAAACACATAAACATTGCATATCATTGTTATACCGAAAAGGTACGCCAAGAAAAAGGAATACAGACTTGCTAAGCGCAAGCACGTTTATTTACTAATGAGACACATTCATTGGTGGAACAATACTAAATAGAAACTACGTATTTGTCAAATGAAGACATTATTCTGCCTAGACTAGCGTGACTACACTGTCTAGATTAACGTGAGAATTTAACAACAATGGGTCCGAAACTTACTTGAGATGTCTATTGAGCTCCTCGATGTAATTCTTCTGGTCCAACATTGTGTTGATATGACGTTGCTTCGGTTCCGAATCGCCGTTGTTTCCATTGCCGGCTAGATCGTTGGAAGAGTTACTCCCGCGTAAGTAAAGCGAGAAATCTATGACGCCTTGTTGACTGTCCAAATCTTCCTCCTGTGTGCATAACAATTAATTTAGAAATAATATTTACATTATGATGAATACGAAATTTAACTCTATATTTAAAATTTACCTAGTGTTAAGTTTAGCCAGAATAAATAATTATGTAAGTATAGAGAATATAATGACGAGTGGCGTTTGTTGAAGTATACTCATATTTACCTTCACACACAAGTTACAGTCCACAACATTAAGGCCGACCAGAAGACCAGTAATAATGACTGCTTCTTCGTTTAGCATCAGAGCATGAGGTTCGAAATATTCTTCCAACGTATCTTCACGGTGTTCTAGGAGAATACGTAGATAGTCAGCCAGTCTTTTCTGCATTAAGGCCAATCTAAGCCAGGCTCGGGCGCGACCCATGGCAGTTCTACAAATAAGTCGGACAATTTTAAAGACCATCGGTGCGCATGGCGAGAATTATAA
Organism: Amphipyra berbera; assembly: GCA_910594945.2. Lineage (NCBI taxonomy): Eukaryota > Metazoa > Arthropoda > Insecta > Lepidoptera > Noctuidae > Amphipyra > Amphipyra berbera. The sequence continues at coordinate 11,317,998 of OU343128.1, read as the reverse complement.
GCAAAATAATTTTGCAGTCACACTTTGATTATAACACTATGGTAAACAAGCTAAACGAGTTTAAATACTAGTGATGTAATTAACACGTTAACAATCATTTGCGAAGTTGATAAAATTAAATAAGAATTCCTAATGACTGCAGAGTATTTTTTACGTGGATTATTATACGTCATAACGATGATAACGTATTTTGGAGAACAAAGTGCGAAATTCAATTGGCTACCTATTACAATTTAAAATATCCAGCCCTGTGACCGACAGACGCACAGACGGATGGACAGACGCCGTAGGCTTAGTAGTACGGTCCCGTTTGGCACCCTTTGGGTACGAAATCCTAAAAATGAAGGCTAGTTATAATTATGAAATAGTTGACTTATATTTCTAACTTACTTGACAGTGGGAAGGTCCCTGACACTAGCCGTAATGTCCGCAGCTTCTGGTGAATATTTCTCGACCATTTGCAGGATGTCCCATAACTCTTTTTTCGGACCAAGCAATCCCTGGAATTTCTTGTTAGTATGAATAATTAAGAGAAGTAATTAAATGATTCGAGTTATACATTTGGTCAGCAAAAAAAATCTGCTATTAAACAGTCTAAGCACTTCGACTGGGTTAGGTTGGGTTAGAAGTGTGGTTATTTATTTTTTAATCGCAGAAAGGCGTAGTGTTGAAAACCTTACACAGTTTTCTCCGCTGATCATGCATCACTGACCCATTATACATTTTCCCTAACTAATCTTAAATATTTAGCTAACCGTTTAAATGACAGTCAAGAACTAATACATTATCTAGAGATTATTCATTAATGATATGATCCTATTTGATATGATCCTATTTGGTACCTAAGTGTTGCAATAAATTAGTGTTCACATTTAAAGCTCAAAACATAACGACGTCTTAACATCACATATTTAACAATACGAGTAAGTACCTACTATAGGATTAATTAATGTTACAAAATATGCTGGTTCTTATAATTACCTTCTTCGGTTTGAGTCCATGGCGCATGACGTGCTCGAGGACGATGAAGAAGTGATGCAATGGCAAGTGATCACTATCAAGCATTCTACCATATCGGAGCGATTGTTCGATCAACTCCTTCACAATCAGTTTCGAAATGTTCACAAGATTGCTGCGTTCAATCACAACGGGATCCCGTGCTAAAACAGACGACAATGCCGTGTTTATATTGCCATTATTATTTACGCTTATTTCATTGGTTCGGCGGATAAAATTACCCATCATTGTATTCATAGGATCCTCAGGTGAAGTGATGGTGGCTTGGGCAGATGGACGATGGAAAGAATCCTGCATTTCCATATCATGCAATTCCTTCAGGCAGAGCCACTCGCCATCAACGGAGACGCGAAAATTGCACAGGTAGATAGTATCCTGTGCGCCGGCCATGTCACCGTCCGGGTTGCCGTCACCCTGATGTTGAATGGCCGATGGAATGCCTAATTCCGGCAAGGGATCCACCCCATGAACCGCGGCAAGTGAACGCATAATAAAGCGGCAAAAAAACAATCAAGCGAAACAATCAACAATGTCACGTGAATTTTGATCACCCCCTTATATTCATTTCTCACGATGCGCAACTTTGAAGGTCAATTTAAATAGTGTTTATCAAATCACTTGTTAAGCCGCAATACCGAATAGCTTAAGTTCGTATTTCAAAGTGAAATAGTAACTTTCTTTTGAGTTCACGACAAAATTTCACGAATGACTGTATGAGAGAAATGGTTTTTCCAGTGCGTCCAGAATAATATTGATTTCCCGGCAAGCGCTACTCACTATTCACAACCACCTACACAAGCGGGAAAATCAATACTCGGAGCGTATACTGCCATCTGTTCGAAAAGTGAGAAAACCTCTAGGCCGTAGGCACACAACAACTGAAGGCGACGTCTGCCTCACGCTGTTTGCGTGCAGTTGAAATGTGGAAAGATGTAGCTGTATAAATGAACTTTAAAAATAATAGTTTACATTTTAAAAGGCTCTAGCTTTAAAAATAACAGTTTGCACTATAATTTTAATACTTCTGATTTATAAATAATAGTTTTAATTTACAAAAATATTTTTTTGTTATGGAAAGCATTATTTTTGAAGTGTGTCTTAAACATTTTTTGTTGTTATTTTCATTAATTTTAAAGTGCTTTTAAATACATCCCATTGATAAATCAAACGAAATTGCATTTCTTTTCATCTTTACTTACCAGACTGAAATCAAATACATTGCTAATTTGCTACTCTCTGAAGTTAATCCTTTTATGTTTAAATAATTATTTGATTATAACTATAGGGTAAAAAGCTTTATTATTTATGATAAGAACGCAGTAGGTAAAGTTTTACACATTTTAAGCCATTAATTATGTAGATGTTATTGTAATGTGATTGTTATATACGAGGAATAAAGATTTTTTTTCTTAAATTGCTCTTTTGAAAATATTTTTTTTGTTTTGTTACAAACAATATTTAAGTGATGATAGCTCAGCTTTATTATTGCCATATGAATGAAAACTTGCCAATTATTATTTTTGTTTACAGATAACAATAGATAAGTGTATTCTATAAAGAAGCGTATCATGTATTGTGATAATTTTTTACAAACAATTAACTCGCAATACTATTTATTTTGAAGTTCCAAAATATTCATCGACTTTTGATGTAGACTGTACATAATTAAATATATAAAATTCCTTTGCAGGATATGATCCTTATCAACAACATTATCGATTGGTGTAATAATATGGGGTGGTTTTAGTAAAAAGCATCCAGTTTGATTTCCGGCGGAAATTTTAAAATGCAGTTCCTTTTAGTTTTCTCTAAAATCAAGCTTACGATTCCTTTTTAATCTCTTTGTTCCATAGTTACGATACTGGCCCTGAAGGTCAATCTTAACACAGGCTTTTAAAATGAAAAACAACTAGGTATGATATTATGTTGTTTAAAGTTAAAAAGTAAACTTAATTATGTTTTTTTATTGCATTCCAATCTGCACCATAAATGCAAACCTTTAAAATGATGCAAGTCATCATCCTTGGTACAAAATACAGTCACGTGAATCTATATCTAAATTAAATCCAGAAATAATTAACATATGGGTTAATACTGATCAAGTGATCATAATATTTATAGACCTTTTTTCACAGTAAAAGGTAATAAAGTGAAAAAGAAAATTTGTGGCTAAATTTTGCACAGAAATCACGCTTAGAACATTAGTAATTTAAAATTTTAACATGTGTTAGCACACAATTTAAAACATTACTTACACATAAAAAGGTTTGAATAGAAACATCAGCAAATTAAATTAAAACTAACACGGTAAGTTAAATAAAGCCCGTAAATAGTGGATTCTTATAAACACAACACAACTCATAACCAATACTGGTTTTTCCCAGTTCTTGGTGGATTAAATAAACAGTTTTAGAAGCACAAATCCACATGGTACAAGAACATTGCACCATTCAAAGTCAGTTTTATGGGTCCTACTGGTCCATGTATGCACTAACTACTAATCCAAAGGCAAACATAGAACTTCACAGGAGAGAAGTTTAAAGTCCCTATATTTAGTAACTTATATAGTACTAGCTGTGTCCTCATGGCTCCACCTGCATAAGAAGTTTTATTCCAGTAATAAATATAGCCTATGTTACTCAGTGATAATGTAGCTTTCTAACGGCAAAAGATTTTTTGAAATCGGTCCAGTACTTTTTAAGTTTATTCATTAGATACAAAAATACAAATCTTTTCTCTTTATAATATTAGTATAGATAATGTGGGACTTGTCAATATCTACAAGTCATATTGATCAACTAAATAAAAGCTTGTACAAATTACACTTTATCATACATACCTATTATTAAACTAAGGAAGATGCAACGCAGAGTGCAACAGCCTTCTACTGTTTTGAACATACAATACCACTATCTTTGTTTGTATGTAAAAACAAAGTGTCTGTAACGTTATCAATGTAGCGGTCACGCGATATCCATGACAGAATAAAACATGTATCCCAGTTTATTGGTTTGTATATCAATTCTTGTTGTGGTAATAATGAATTATTTATTACTTATATATTTAAACACTATTAATTGTGCTATGGAAAATGATACATAAATATGTAGAAAGAATAGTACTTACTATTTGAACTGTAGTAGTAGGATTTGTATGGCCTGGATATTAAAAGTTCCGGCCATTTGTCCTCTCTCGAAGATGAAACGGACGGAGATCTTTCAAAAAACTGAGATTTCACTGAAGATGTTGAAGTTGCTGGTGAAACTTCAACGTCTCTGTCCTTAGAAGAAGCCATAATTCATTTACAATCACAATTTACCACTGACACTTCCATACATTTCGTGCAAATAAGTCTAATAATATTCTGTATTCTGTGAAATAAATACAACAAAAAGTAAACGCGTCAGTGTTATGTCAGTGTCAGTCACTGATGGATACATAGATAAAATATGCTTTATAGAAGGTGACAGATGTCAAATCGTGAAGTGAGTAGTGCTGTTGAGGCTTAAAGCTAGTAATGGTGCGTCCAGACCTGACGAACGCGCCGCGAATGCGCCGCTCGCGGGCCACTCGCGCGCAGCGCGCGAACCGTTCGCGAGCCGCTCGCGAGCTGTGCGCGTGCATTTCATGTTCGTACAAAGCTCCGCGCGCCGCTCGCGCGCAGCTAGCGAACGGCTCGCGTGCGGCGCATTCGCGGCGCGTTCGTCAGGTCTGGACGCACCATAAGAGTAGTAAGTTAGGCCGCGCTCCCACTTTGTCGTGACGACAGATATAGGTCTACCGGAATCTGATGGCAAATAGGGAAATTAAATTTTTTTGTGGGTAACACAAGAGTAATTTGAATAAAAAGTCTTGATATTTATAATTTTTTTTCTTTAATTTCGTCTTCATTTCTTCCTGCCCTTATCCCATACTAGATGGGGTCGGCACAACATGTATTTCATAAATCCATGTTATTAGAGGTTTTGGCTTATTGTTTTATGACCGGCCGCCTGCCTGACATAAACCCTCCTTGGGCATACTCGTTGCGCTGTCGCGCGGGTGACCCAATGTGCTTACTGATATTATGCACTGGGTCCCAAAATGATATGCTTGTCAATCTTATTGCCGACAACTAAGCAGACTACGTTCTTCTTGGTGGAGTATACTTAAAGTTCCTTGACCCACTCATTCAGTTTTGCTAGGGACATTGGTTTTGCCACATCGTAACCTAATATAGCACCGTGAGCTTCTTTCATTTCTGTAATTATTATTGGTTTTTATTCACTTCCTGTAGTAATATATTATTTACTATAGACTGCAATATTGTATCATGAATATCAGTTCTTCTTACGTGAATTAAGAGACAGATAGGGTACAGCAGAGCTGACTACTTACAACCTGTCTTATTTATTTCTCATAACAAAATGCAGTTTATGCAATTTTATTGTAATGGAAAAGGAAACCTTGTTAAAATAAGTATGTTTATTAAAAATGTTTGAACAAGAAAATATTAACTTGAAAATGTATCAACTACAGTCATACTCGTTTTGACAAGTGACATGTTGACATTGCCATATGAAAACCACTATTTGTTATTAATTTTTAATGCCATGAGATTCCGGTAGACCTATAGTCGTGTAGTTTTAAGTGTCGTGGCTTATATATTTAAATGAAGGTGTTCACATACAAGACGACACGATTAACTGTTGTTAACGACTTTTTTTTGTAGTGACAACAGATTGTCAAGTCAATGGGAACGGCTAGCATGACAGCCGTAAAACGATAAGAAAACGTCACGACTTATCGTGACGTCACAAATCATGTGTCGTAGTTGCAACTATAAATATTGTAGCCACGATAAAAATATCGTCTCGTCTTGTAGCTTGCTACTGATGTGAAAACGACAAAGCGACTGCTGTGAAACGATAAAATGTCATCGCGATCCAATGGGAACAGCTAGATACGATAGTCACTAAACGATAAAAAAAATTGACGACAAACTGTCGTTATAATGGGAACAGCTAGAGACGATAGTCGTCCGACGATAAATTAACCGTTACGATATAGTGGGAACGCGCTCTTAATAGTGAATTTATGCTTTGTATGCACTAATAAAATTTAAATTAAAAATTAAAAAAACCCCCGACTCAAAAAAGAACCCCTAAAAAGTAAAAAATAAAATGTGTTTATTGGCCATTTAACTTTATTAAAAGTACCTAGTAATATTTTGATTCAAGCGTCGTCACGTCGGGGGACCGCTAAGTAAATTATCATTACCAAGCTTCTATTTTTGTATTCTGTTTTTTTTTTTAATTTATTTAGTTAGCGGTCCCCCGACGTGACGACGCTTGAATCAAAATATTACTAGGTACACTTAATAAAGTTAAATTCTCACTTCTCAGGCATATTTCCTCACGATGTTTTCCTTCACCGTTTTTAAGCAAGTGATAATTATACAATACGCAGAATCCAAAAAGTCAGAACCTTGGGTTCGAACTCGAGACCGATTATGACTTGGCAGTCCAACGGTCATACTAGGCTAAATCACTACTGTTAATTGAGATTGAAGACGATGAGGGTGGAAGGGTACAATATAATTATGGGCTGAGACTTATGGCAAATAAATGCTAAAGAACCCCAGAACAATCATTGTTCTGAGGTTTTAGCATGTGCCATAAGCCCATAAGCATTAGTCTTCTAAAGTAATGCTAATTCTTTAGTAATTATTCTGAAGATAAAACGTACTTATTGATTATATTATGCTCTTTGGCACAATATGCTTTCATTTAACTATTAGGTATGTGTTTTGATTGTAGGTACCTGGATATGATACAGCAAAAAACATTCAATAGTAGTCTAGAAACAAGTATACTGTTCCCAGTCCTAAATGGTAGTAGTTAATCGCCATCTGTGGTCTGTAACTTACATACCGTGAGTCTGTGAGATGAGAACAGGACGAGGCGTGGAGGGTAAATTTTGTTTGGATTAATTTCGCAGATACGACGTAAGATGGAGCCTAAAATGCCTTATGTATTATAAAGGATAAAGGTTAGTTAGTTAGTTAGTTCCTCCCACTGTAGCCTCAAAATATGCCCATGCAGTTTTCTTTCATGGATTATATCTAATGCATGTGCTGCACACTTTCATTGGGTGCAGGGACCCAATTAAAGCGTGCAGCGGTTAGCCTTTTATCCGTCGACTGTTGTTTGACCGTCGTGCTGTTGGTGGTGATGTTGGCGGCAAAAAGTACGTATTCGTTGCAAGTAGCTACAAACCCTCAGGTTTTTTCTTTACTGAAGTGTCATCTAGTGGCGAGTAACTGGAAAATTTGTATTTTATTTTGGACACTAGATGTCACTACACTATACCTATCAAACATTATATTTATGTTGTCTAAGAAATTGTATTTTTATTAATGCTTCACACTTGTACATTTCGCCAAAGACATTATTGTGTAAGTAATGAAGAATGACTATTGTTTTTATAAAGGTAGGAAAACCGAATTATTCTTAAATTTTGGTTAGGATCAAGAGAGATAGATGATTAGGAATTAGGACCCCGGTACAAATGTTGTATCCACTGGCAGGAATAGCGCCTCCAGAAGTTCGTAGAGCGGTGGCAAGCTCTAGCGAAAGAGCCAAAATAGGTAACGACACACGACACCCTTTACACCACAACATCGTTGTGCCTCAAAGATTGAATGAAAAGTCGCAACAGCTTTTTAAAGTGTGTCCTCCCGCTCACTGGCGAACATTCTCGACAAAGGTTCGAGCTGTGGCGTGATAGTGCTTCTCTACCCATCCCATTTGTCCCACCTGCTGAAAATCTCCCACCTGTACCTGAGTTGCCTTGGCTAATCTGGAAGTCTTTAAACAGATTCCGGACCCAGGTTGGTCAAAGCAAGGAAAACCTGCTCAGGTGGAGATTCATAGACAATTCCAGCTTGGAGTATAAACGTGGTGCTGTTCCACAAACGATGGGACACCTGAAATCATGCCCTGCGTGCCCTGATACCTGCACGTTACAGGAACTAATGGACACTACTGATAACGCTAAACTCGTAGCTAAGTTCTGGGCCGACTCAATTTAGATTGCCATCGACACGCTAAGAAGGAGATTAGGAATTTTGAAAGACAATGCTGAAATAGAAACAAAGGACAAGGGATTGAATGAGGATGAGCTATGACCTATTATTTAAATTTTAATATTATTAACAAAAATATAAGGGCCAATGCACTTATAAACTAGAAAGTTATTCAAAACAATGAAAGTACGTATAGAAGTCGGAAGAGGAGTACGAAGGGATACAAAATTATTTGACAGGAACAAAGATCTTATAGACGGCAGTTGAAAATTACACCCGTTCGGCATGTAGGTACAAATGGGGCTGTCAATAATATGATGTCTAGTAAGGTGGGCTGGAGAACAAATATGCAAAAAAGTTGTTATCGACAATCGACACGACAGTTCAAGTTCAATAGGTACAGTCACGTGTACTAATATGTATACACACAGCGATATTTAAAGGCGATTTTCTTCTAAAATATCCATTAGAATTATGAAATATTACACACTTAGTTTCTACAAATACATACGAATCATGGTATCGAATATTTCTTAAATTCAAACTATTCTCTAAAAGAAATTCGCTCTTTAAGTTCGCTATGTGTATACATATTATTACACGTGACTGTACAGACGACATATATCATGCTATACATTTCCAATATAAGCTGAACCTTATTGTAGTACTTTGAAACTTTTTTCGTTTTCTTGCTTGTTTTCGAGTGTTGTTTTCTGTATTATTAACATTACTACACTTGCGTGTTCGGGGACTCCACTATCGCCTCCTGTGTTTGACCCCGCTTCTTATTTTGGACCCGTGATCGATTGCTTTCACATTGACCCGGCTTCGTATTGGATTACGACTTGAAAATGCCATCAAAATCAAGATACAAGTACTACTTTGATTGCGACAGCGACGGTAAGCTATTAGAATAAAAACTTTATGGATTTGATTTGCTACATGCACCACGTCAAGTAAATAATCAATATAAATGTACAAGTTGTTCTTATACGTACACAACAAGTAAACAAATATAATGAAATAAAAATCACGCCTCTGTGAGACCTAGGTCTTACGTTATGAGTGTTTAAAATGTAGAGATCGAATTATCTGAGCCAAATATTTACTATCATTTTTCTATCTGGAGGGGTGGGGGGTGGGTTGTTATAATCGACCTCATTTATGTCAAGTGCTTTTGTCGATATAAATTAAAGTTTTATTACTAGTACATACCCGGACATATTTGTATATAATCAAAGAAGTAGAATCCACAATAGACACAGAATAGTTACGGTACTCAAAGCATAAATCGCATAAAATTCATTGTAAGATGAGAACCTATTTGCATTATTTTTTTTAAGTATCAGTACGTCATTAGATATGTCATTAGATTTTGCCATATTACTATAGGAAGTACTCTGTGACTATAGGATAGATATTTCATACGTTCCTTTCAGTATAATTATTTTACACTTTTTATTCCAGATTACGTTAATCGAATAGAAATACAAGAGTAAAACAAGAAAAATGAATTTTCAAACTTCCATAGTCATGACTCCTTTAAGAGTTTTGGTAGTAAACCCGCTGGTACCGGCGTCACATTTAACTATTACAAAAATATTGTCAGGAATAGTTTTTGGAAAAAGTCAATTGATTGATTTGATACTGTTAGTTTATGCGAATGAAATACATCAAGCACAAGAAATAGAACAAGAGCTGATTAGCTGTGCTTTCCCATGTTTCAACACAGTTACTATTACGTCGGATTTACCGTGGTAGGTTCTCATCGGAACTCGTTCTTATAACGTTTTTAGTAGTTACCTTATTAAAACAGTTTGAAGAATGCCTACTTATTTTCACATTTCAGTATTACAGATGCTGACGTATTTTGTTTCATTACAAATTTTGCAAATCCAAATTCCCTCGATTTCGAGAACATGGATTCTGATGACCAATTTGATACTTTTTATTTAATTATAAAAGTAGCTACAAGTTTAGGAAGACAAGTGCCAGTTAAAGGACCAGGAAAGACTGCTAAGAAAAGGTCAACAGAAAAATGGAAACCCATAATCGTCGGTGATGGTTTGCTAGTCATCGACATTTTGATGACCGTAGCAAAAACTTTACCACCCGATATTTTTTTTTGTGCTACTCCTCTTAGATCTATTGCAAAAACTGTTTTAAGTGACTACCTCAAGGTTATTAGTCCTATTCTTTATTCGTTACATATTTCATGCAAGAAAATATTAAAGTTATGCAATTAAGTGTCGTGTAGGTATAAATTTGCTTTCTTCTATTTATAAACAGGGAAGGAAAAGGCGGGTGGCATGACTGGACGCATAAGAGTAGCCAGGATTAGGTATTTCATTTGGGATATTCAGCTACGAGATTTGCATATTATACTGAAAATTTAATCACTGATCACCCATGAACTCTCTGTCTGTGTTTACCTGTGTATAATATTACGCTAGTTCAGTAATTCGGTAGCGTACCTACGTTGTTACTTCAGGAATAACAGCTTTTATACAAAGCAGACAAGGGTCGGACGGGCCTCCAGCGGTGCCTGAGACACCCGAATAATTAAAACTACGTGTATATAGTCAATAATTAAAAGTACGTGTATACAGGTTACGATTAATGTTAGGTGGATGATAAAGCGAATTTTATCCAGATAAACTAATTTTATCCAAGGCTATTGGATAAAGTCCGAAATTATCGCAAACTTCGGACATTATCCAACTATTATTAAGGACAATTCGTGCGCAGCAATAGATCCTCAGCTTCAGGGCCGTACTGGGACCTGATATCGGCCCGGGCATTTGAGAGACGGTCGGCCAGTGCTGGCAAAACGTTCTCCTGTATGTTGGGTGCATTTACAAACACAAACAATTTGCGGCTTCTTTTTCAAGCAATAGGCGATAGATGGACGACCTTATTTTTTTTCGACATTCCCCTCACTTATTCGATTTCTCCGACTGTGTGAGCGGCCTATCAGGCCACACCGGCCTATCGGGCATCCGGTCCACCGGGCATTTGCCCGATTTGCCCGTATGGCCAGTCCGGGCCTGCTCAGCTTTTACCGTAACACATACACTTCACAAATTCATCAGCATTAATATTAAATACATGTTTTAAAAGTCTTACAAAAATGCATTTAGATCAAAATTAAATATAGAGCAAGAACAGAATTAGAGCTAGAGAACATTCCTGTACAGAAGGTGTGTTAAGAACATTAACATTTTAACTTGGTAAATCAAGTAAATGCGTGTCATATTTAACACTATTCTTGCTATCCGGTTAAGGAACGAATGAAAGTAGCGTAAAATGGGGCTATTTGAGAGTTATGGGGTTATTTGGAATGAACAAGGTACAGGAGATTTTTCGATATATGTTTTAACTAACAATAAACAATTTCAAATATCTATTGAAATATACAATTACATTGAAATCGTAAATACGTATAAGTAGTAGGTACGTTCCATAACTGAATTCCAATTAACCTCGTGGTTCTCAAAGAGCCCTATTTTACCGGTATCAATGTTCTTACTCTATATTCAATTTCTCTAAAAGCTAAAACTAATATCACATCTTAAGAGTTAATGGAATAGATATTAAATCTATTTAAGGTTGAATGTTATCAGATTAATGATGCGTTTCTTTGGGCTGCAAACGACCTAGTGTTTCACGCCGAAATCAAAAGGCCCTATATAACGTACGATACAGTAAGCGCGGAATCAAGCTATGACTGGGACGCAGTAGGGCCAGAAATGTTGGAGTCACTTAACTTGGAGCATATTCAGTTTAATGCATCTTGGATGAAGAGAGAATTCATCGACAGGGTATATTTTTTAAGTGTTGGGAGCCATATTTTTTATTTTTTTATTCTAATTACTCATAATTAATACATCCTTATTTCTATATACCGGGTGTCCGAAATGCAATGGGTCGTGGAGGAAAAATACTTAAAAAATATAAAGAATTTCAGATATTAGGTAAAGCTTAATTTTATTCATAAAGGTAAGACTGCATTCAAAGATTTCTTAAATTTCTTGCCTGAGAAGGTCATCGATCCAACACAAACGCGAAAAAATACAATTCTGTATTTTTATGCCACTAATCGATACTTACTTAATAAATATCAAATTTCTCTAAGAAACATTGTGTCTTAAATTGAGAGAAAATCATGAAATCTAACATTAACTTCCGTTTATTTCAATTCAATGATACGGAGGCAGCTTTTACTCGAAAATACATAATTATTATAACTTGTTTTTTATTCTTATTTAATTTGACACTGTACTTCTTTGTTGGCAAGATTTGATCCTTATTATTTATTGACCCCATCGATATTCATTTACAGGTGCCATAAAATAAAGTTTCGAGGTTTTGTCAGAACGATTCCAGGCTCAGATAAGACACTGTTTAAAAGGCTTGCTATGCAGTATTTTTTACTTTTAAGAGGAAACGCGGGCTGCAAAATATTAATAATTAGAATAGGTTTTTGCGATCTATTTCCGTTCCATCCCTCCAGCAAACCTTCCCAATTGAGCGCGAAAGAGACAACTGCATCTCGGACTGATTTCTCCTGTGCAATATTAGCGAAATCGTACTTTCGTATTTCCCTGTTTCCTTCTTCAAATCTGGACGATTTTAATATTTATTTATGTAATAATTTAAGAAAGACTTTGGTTATGTCTGTATGTTTTTATTTTATTTTTTATATTAGTTAAATTTGTTTGCCAGATGTTTGAAAACGGTGGTAAAACCGGTCGATTTTTGTATAATTTAAACGTTTCTAGTTCTTTTAATAATTAATTTATTGACAAAAACAAAACATAGGGACATAATGGTGGTAGATATAATATATCATATGGTAAAAAAATATTTGCTCTAGTAACATTATCTAAGGAGGAAACTGAGGAATACGTTTGTATGGACTAAATGCCGACCGCATTTCCTCTTAAAAATTTAATTAAATCTCCTTTAAATTAAGTTTTCTATTTTCAATATTTAAAGTACCTAGGTTCCCTTCATGACTCATTGATTCGGGGCACCTGGTATACCTGTTTCTGGAAATAGTTTTATTTTTCTGCCTGATTGTATATAAAGTAGTAGAAAATTTTCCGCAAGATTGTCCTTTCTGCATCGAATAACCCATATGGCTGCATATTCAAATCGTCGGAAATGTCTAAAACTCTGCGTGCCATTTGGAAGCCACGTTGTATTGAAGGTGCAAAGGATTCGTATACTAGTTTGGGTGTCATTAGCGATGGTTCTTTGGGAACTATAAAAGGTAAGATGTTTGTTTTTTCATGTTTATTGCTTTGATATTTATAATTGTTTACGGTTAAATCACGTATGTTTTTCTGGATTGCCCGACTAGTTACGGACCCAAACGGGGCTCATAGTCATAGCTGAACACTCATCATCATCATCATCTCCCTGCCCTTATCCCACACTAGGTGGGGTTGGCACAACACGTATTCCTCTTCCATTCTCCTCTATCAGCCATGTATTAGCTGAACACTAGTACCAAGTAAACCAGTTCGCTTCGTGATCTCACCGTTCCGCTCGTTCAGCTCATGATGAAAGGGGTCACGAGTAAACTGAAGACCAACATAAATATTATTGTCTTACGTAAGTTATAGTACAAAAATAGTTTATTGCTTTACGTATAGATTCCGTTTGGTTCCCGGCTAAAGCCCCGTTTATGCAGATGCGGTGCATAACGCGGAGCGTGATGCGGTGCATAACGCGGAGCGTGATGCGGGGCGTAAAGCGGACAATTCTAACATAATTATTAATAAAGAGCGCTTATGGAGAGGCGCTTTTCCGCACTTGTTGAGTAAATAGCAGTTGTATGTAACGCCTGAAAACGCGGCCGAGCGCGTGGCGGATCCCGCGTGTCAAAAAACGAGGACGTAAGAATCGCGGTCAAAACTTTTCCCACCCGCGGGTTTTGTAAAAAAAGCGTTAAAAGGATTTAGTTAGGTACGCAAAAAGGACAGCAGTGTCTCTCTGCCTTAAAATAACAACAAACAGGTCACCAATCCGTGTTTCAAGGGTGGTGTTTAAGGTATTTTACCTTTTGACCGTTAATTTTTGCGGCCATAGCGAGGCCCCTGTTGAGAATAGTGCACGTTTATGGTCTGATGTAATGATAAATAATCAACCTCTACCGTTTTGGTAGGTACTTATATGTCTTAAAATCTACCTGGTCCGCAATGTTATTATTATTCCCACTTATACATATTTTTCTCATATATATTTTGAACATAACATCACGCCTGTATTCCCCGAAGGATTGGGCAGAGGTGTATAGAAACCTCCTTATGTTGCCGTTATGTTTGTCCCATGCAATAGGAGGTGAGCATATTGCCATCAACAAGGCACAAATCCAAACTCCAGACTGCTACTAAGGAATTCCACCCGGAAAAACCCAATAACACTTTGTCCGATCTGGGGATCGAACATAGGACCTCACGATCAGCAGTCGCGCTTGCCACCACTAGACCAACGAGGCAGTTATATTATGTATAGTTATCTCATTATGTTTTCAAAAAATGGTTGATGTTTCAGGACTACCCTATGTTTTACCTTTGATTATCAAAAAATATACATTGAGTGTTAACACTTGCTTTGAAGAGACGACTCATTTGAGACAAGAAATAAAAAGAATGAACGTGGCAGCTAAACAGAATCATGAAAAAGTGAGATTATTTAAATTTTTCTACAAATGCGTAACTGTTCAGAAAGTAGATACGTGCACGTACGAGCATATCGAGCAATGTACTCTTCCCTACGAATAGGACCACTTTTTCATACTGTAAGGGTCATAATTTACCTATAATGCCAACCAAGGTCGCGTTTCCGCGTAAGCAGCGCTGGGTGGAGTGTGGCATTGCGTTGAATCGAAAATGTAAAGAGCAGGTTCATTTCGTTTTCGTTATCATGATGATGCGTATGCACTATATAGATTTTACTAGGATAAGTGCCTACTATACTTTTCCATGCCCGGTAGGTTGTGTCACAAAACAGATAGGTACCTACAGAAGTCAATCTACATACAAGTGCGCTCGAGTAACGCACACATAGACACTGCTCACGGACACGATGTCTCGGACCGTTTGGGACCAGAGTGCGAGTGAGTGCGAGCGCGAGTGCCATGCGTTTGAGAGAGATAGATATATAGATAGAGCGACCGCCGAGCGTAGGTATGAAAAGTGAAGTACATACATGTGATTGACATCTGTACCTATCTGTTTTGTGGTTGTGTTTTGTCTAAAGGGCTCTGTCCACTACACCGTAGCATACTAGGATCGTAATCGTACCGTGCACAGACATATAATGTTCTTTGCATGGTTTAGTATGAGACAATGCCCACTAGACCGTTCCATCACCGACCGACACCATAGCGTGTCATGCACGGATAGGCAAAATTTCATCGCGAGAATATTTTGCAGGTGACTATCGGTCTAATCGATCGGCGTGGTAATCATTTGGGACGAACTTCTTAACGATAAATGATCTTGAGAAAATAATTGATATACCTACCACTAGTATCGGGAAAAAATATTGTGCTTGCAGTATAATAGTACATGCCATGGTAAAAAGCTTAGAGGGATTGGTTGGAGACCCTTCAGGTCTCACCAATAACTGCCCGGTTACGTAGAAACGGTCCGCAAGACCATATACAAGCAGTCGAATAGGAAAAAAAAGATAGCCAGACAGAAAGGTTGGTGGTGGGTCTGACTGCCCGAGATTTACCAGTCGTACTTATTGTTCTGCCTAGCTTTTTCCCAACTATCTTGAGGTCAGCTTCCAGTCTTACCAGATGCGACTGAATACCCAGTATTATACGCCATTTATTATACACCAGTATTTTATACGGAGCGACTGCCATCAGACCTCTACAACCCAGTTCCTGGGTAATGCCAATATCCTAAGGTTAGACAATTTGCCGGACTATTTGTGCACTCCGAAAACTATAATACCTCTATTTTTAACCTATATAACTTATAATGAATTACTTTAATTAATTAGTATTATATGATTTTAGCTGGTTCGATATTGCAAAAAGTTTCTGCAGGAAAATGTTATAAATCGAGCCTTTATACCGGCAAGCGTCAGCAGTCAAAGTGACTCTAATACTTATTCCTATATGGATGAAAGCGAGAAAACTGGAGTAATGGACTAGGTTTTAAATTTATATTTATTATTACATCTGTATTTCTCTTCAACTTTCCTGATTAAAATTAAATTCGTTAAAAACACAGAATTGTACTTTTACTTATCTATAAGTGTAATAAAACTGTGAAGCATTTATTTAAAAAACAATTTTTTCCTTCTTTTTTTCTTACTCGAAATGATATTCTCTATGCGTAATTAGGGATATAAGTATGGGGACCCGTACGTACAGTATTCAGTTCCCCTCAAATGTCAAAAGAGGTACACTGTGACGGTGAGCAGCGAGGAGCTGGTGATCTAAACATGGCCGGGGACTCATCTAATTTGCTAGTACCTACGAATACGACATCATCGCTTGCCAGCGTGTCGTATGCATAAAAAGTTATTATGTTCACGATATCGATGACAGGTTAATAGTGCATAGGTATCTACCTATTCGTTTTCGGCTTAATCACGTGATGAGGTTATATTATGCGTTGCGTGTCAAAGAAACTTGTTATAAGTAGTAGTAATTAAGCTGTTCTCGGCTTAGTTGAGATTGTCACTTATTCACACTGCCAGCAGAACGAGCTAAGGGAAAAACAAATAAAAGCGCATTTACTGAGCGATTAATATTCGACGGACTACGGTCTCGGCTCCCTGACCGCATCGTTTGTTTAACCTCTTCTGTCAATTTGATTTCCGACCTCGGGGGTATGTAATTTCCATTACGGAGGCCAGACGCTTTGTTTATCTACGAGCAGTCCAATAAGCCTGGCGAGAATCTCTGTTTCATCTAAGGAAATCTTTGTGTTTTCTTATTTAGTTCTACTTTATTTGAAGATTGTAATGAGTGATGATTTTGTTAAAGTAATAAGCTTTAAGGCTCAGATGCACTAATTTATATAACCATATTTACGTCATAATTGTATTAATTTGACAGAAATTTTGCAACTGCATTTAGTTGGTGCAACTGAGCCTAAGGCTCGATTTTACCAACGTCGCCGCGTCGGATAGCGTTTATCCAAGGAATAAGACAGACGTATTGACAGAATTTCTATACGAAAGCTGTCAAAACGTCAAATTTATTCCTCGATTAAAGTTATTCGACGTTGGTAAAATCGAGCCTTAGTTACATGTTTGGTGATGTTTCTTCTACACGGCTGATCTTGTACGAGTGTATATTATAAAAAGTTGAATGTTGACATGCAACCAGCCAGAATTTATATTGATATTTGAATTCTGGTGTCGCAACTTTGATGTCAGTGGAAAGTTTGAATTGGGCGTGTACGATCAGACAACCGTATGTTATGATCAGACAATCGGATAAAGATTAGCAACTACTGTTGGCTTCTATACTTATGCCCCCTTTTTTAATATCAGGTAGCTGTGGTTTCACGCTTAAAAATAAGGTTTAGGTATAGAGTACCTACTATGCAAGCTACCTTTTTATTTTTATAAAATGTTGCCCCACACTAGGATTTCTCCTGTGTCGTGGGTGCGTTTACAGACATAAATCTTTACATGCACAAACACCCAGACCCGGAACAACTATCTGTAGGCCGTACAAATATTTGTTCCGTGCGGGAATCGAACCCACGACCCTCAGCGCAGAAGTCAATCGCTTAGCCACTGCACCAAACGTGTCGTCAATCCTTTGAGAAAGCCCCTCGTATGTATTTACAACAGATAGTTTATCATTATTTCCAGTTTCTATGTTGTAAGTATTTCCCCAACGGCTAGTCTTGTCTAGTCACTTGTGTTTGTGTTTTCTACGCTCATGGACCTACAACCATATTTCACCTAACTATATTAAGTCCTATGTAATGAAAGCGAGTCTACTGCCATTTATTGGGCAGAGTTTCAAATCCTGGGCTGCCATGGAGAATTTCCTAACAGCTTTCCTAAAACTCAATAACATTTTGTCTGGCCTAAGGATCGTGCCCAGCCTTAGAAGGTACCCTTATGAGTAGTAGACCAATGAGACCGTTATTTATTCCAATCCTTTCTATACTATATAATTCATTTCAGTCGACTAGGTAAGAACCTATTGAACTTTCCACCATTTAACTTCTGAAATTTTGATGAAGTACCTTAACCAGACGAGAAGAATAATAAAACTTCACTTTGATTACCGTGCTGGTAAACAATATCTACGAGTATTATAAACCTAATGGTATTACCAAACTTGTGTTGTTTCAAAAGTTCACTGTTCCAAATGACTAAGTTTACATTTCCATGGCTTTGAATAGCTACCTAAGAACGTAGGCCAAGTGAATAATTTAGAAAAATCTAGTAGTATTTGTACACAACATTGATCCTATTACAAAAATCCTGATTCTTATTTGCTTGTGTAAGTAGTAGTCGCGGGCTAGGAGCTATTCAAAGAGGGTGTCTATTCCCCAGTGCGGCGGGAATTCGAATCAAACTCGTCTCATTAGCCAGTAAAGGAAAACTTGGATTAGTTGACCAACTTCCAGTTAGTAGTAGATTGCGCGGTGCGTTCGGCATGCGGACAGACGGTGTGTGCTGCAACTTTTCCTCTTTAAATTATAATTATAGAACCTTCTCAAGATTAAGATTGGGCTTAGAACTGCCGTTAATATAAATGAGGTGTTTTGCGGTTCTATAGGGAAGTAAAGAACATTTATTTCGTCATGCCCGTCCGTCTGTTCTTCTGTAAAAGACGCTCTGGTCAGAACATACAGCATTTGCATTTTTTTATATAGTTATTGTATTTAAACAATCGTAACTATGGACCCGAATCGAAGCTTTAATACCTACTTGGTAAATTTTATTACACATTATGCCTGCTTAGGTAAATGTGTTGCAAATAGTGACCAAAGCGGAAATAACGTCAGTTAAAACCATGAAAAGGATATTTACTGCAGCATTTATCTAGCTGGGGTGGCCACCACCTTCAAGAGATATACGATTTCCGCAGGCAATGATTCGAAAACAGCAATTTAGATCAAAATATTTATCCACTTCTGTGTATCGATTGTTGTTCGAATTCCTAATGCATTAGAAACCTTAGAAAGTACGAATTGTACGAATGTTACCTAGAATTTAATTTTACTTTACCTTGATTTTTTTCAAAGGTTTTCCTAATTGATGCAATATTAGAAACCAATATAATATTATTATCTTCGATGAAATATACATAGATACAAACGTAAAATAATAAGAACTTTGTGACAACGTGCCTACTTACGGCTGATTCCAACAACTGATCTCAATTCAAAATTACTGGATTGATGTCGGTTTTTGACAAAAGTTCAGTAGAACTGTAGAAGTAATGTCAAAAACCTAAATCAATCCAGAGATTATGGATTAAGATCGGTTATTCGGATCAGCCGTTAGCTTACGTGGGTAGATTGCGTAAGGAAACTCTATCTTTAAAATGAAAAGTAATCAAAATCAATTTCAATTTTTTTTGGTTATTTTGTTTACCCTTTCGAGTTGTAAAAGGACTTAGTGTCACATTAGCACGGCGAGCAGAGGCGAGGCCGCGCGATTTTTCTACCGTGGCAGTGGTTTCGTGTCTCTTTCGGAGACATTCGTTATCTGTTCCAGCTTGCTTCTTGGATTTATTGACTTTTTCCCCTGCCTTAATTTCTAGAGATTCGGTCGAATGGCCCACGCCGGCACCGGAACGTTAACGTTACCCTAGGGAAATATCTTTTGTTGTGTTGTATTTTTTAAACGTCTTTAATGCTTCTAAGCTTTGTCTTTGCGGTCTTCTTTAGTCCAATTAAACTATACAAATTAATTAATTTTGTTTTGTAAATATCGGGGTGATTTGATTAAAAAGAGAGAGAGAGAGAGTAATCACACGGTTTAATTAGCAATTATTTAATGTCAATGTAGCTCTGTTGGGCTACTGCAATGAACTGCCAAATTTGTTTTTATAAAATAGTTTTGATAAAACACTAGTGAATGTCAAAATAGTCATTAAAGATTGTTATAATATTTATTACATAATATTGCGAACGTACGTTATCGAAATCATTGATGGTATGAGAAATTCTTAATAGGACCCACGGTAAAGTACCTACCTATATATGTCAGTATACAAAGCTGTATCGATTCCTATGTCCAATAATCGCAAATGAAGAAAATTGTTTAAATTGTTTTTACTTTATAACGTATCTTGGATTGGTTCACTAAGAAGGGGTCTCTATTTTGTACATGGGTATTATTGCGGTTCAAGAAGAGCCATTGTTGAGTATGTTAGAGCTGGCAAGCGTAGCTGGGGACGCCCAGTAGTTAGGTGAGGGGATTAAATGAACAAAATCGGTTATGATAAACGAAAGGAAACTGATATAACCAGCAATGTGTTATTTGAGGGTGTGAATAATGATGAATAGGTTCAAATGAGATAAAGCTTACATTCTTTTTAATATTTTACAGCATATTTAAATAAAATCCATATATTCTCGCTTTTCGTTTAGATTATATTTTTTTAACAATATGGGTAACTAGACTATTACCCGTGGTTTCACCCGCATCCTAGGGGAACTATTGATGTACCCGAATAAAAAGTATCCTATGTGTCAATCCAGGGCATAGTCTACCTATCTGTGTGCCATATCTCATCTAAATCCGTTCAGCCGTTTTTGCGTGAAAGAGTAACAAACATCCATACATACAAACTTTCGCGTTTATAATATTAGTAAGGATTATATGCATTTGTTAGGTACTTTTACTACTATCCTAGTGTAGGTACTGTACTCCGTACACTATCTACCATTATTCGGATTGCTGATGTTCAGATAAGGGACAGAATCAGATAAGAAAAGTATATTTTTATTTTATGTAGGGATTTTCTTGTCATTCTAGCTACCAAGCAAATAAAAATTAAGAAAATGTAATCTTGGAAAAAATCTTTAGAAAATAATTATTCATGAAGGTTTAATGGTGTAATAACATTCTAATCCTATAACATAAAGTGGGTTCCAGGGCATGGGCGCGGGTCGAAAAATTTGTTTAAAAATTCAATACCGTCTATAAGAAACTCGTTCTGAGAACGCAACGGCCTGCGAACATTCCCATTTTCCTTTAATAACATGGGAGAAATTGGTCGATTAGTGCGAAAGGAGATACCTCTACCGGTGCTTTCGATTGCGATATGTAGACCGAGACGAAGCTTTAGATAAATCGATATTTAAGAGGTAGGTACAGAAACAATGAGGAACATAAAAAGGTTATGTTAAAAATAAAATAAAAAATTCAATTGATTTCATTGTGAAAATTCCTTCAAGATTAATATACATTTATAAAATCTATGAGCGCTGAAAACAATTGTATTAAAAAAATCAGTACAAAAAGTGTATTCTGTGGGAATTTGACCCTCAGAGCAATAACGACCGCTTCGAGATCTCTTTAATAATTTAAGTCTATCAGTGCGACACAACCTTTTTATTTTATGAAATTAATTGTTAACAATAGTTGAATATTTAGGTAGATGGACCAACTTATTTTGAAAATGATATATTTAACAAATTAGCATTATGTTCTCATGACTTCAACTTTAATAGTAGTGATAACCTAGCGGATGAACGATTGTCTGGTATCGTCTTGTTATCCATAAAATCATTTGTACTATTATTGTTTTCCATAATCGTCCCCCCTCATAATATTTACTTGCACTATTATCATTTATACTAATAACGCTTGTCATATCAACTTAGTAGTCATAACTTTTATTTACCATAAAATAAGTTTCCATAATAACATGTGTTATAATCATTGGTTTCTATAACTAACACATTACATAATCGATACTTGACATAACCAACATTTAATATAATTTAGAAACGTTTATTGTTTGGTACAAAAAATAATGTCATTAAGGAATTTCGTCTGTACATAATCAAATGATTTATTACAGCAAACAATCTTTAGACAATAAACAGTTTGACAAAACCGAAACAGCTAGGTTAGGTTAGGTTAGAACTGTGACCACACAACGCGCCAGATTTCCTCTTTTGCAAAGCAAACATGCATGGTAGACTATGTTTATATTATGGTGAATAAATGTTATGGAAAACGACATTATTGAAAATGAAAAATATAGCAAATAAAGGACGATGGGAAGAAACGTCCCCACCATCCAACAGATTTGAAATTAGTGTCATTTGAAGCGTCTAGTAGGATAGATATTTTTTTACTATGGCGACGTCCTTCAAATACGTGGGGTTTAGGTTTTAATGAGAAGAAATGGCCTCACCATCCAACAGATTTGAAATAAGTGTCATTTGAAGCGTCTAGTAGGATAGATAATTTTATTATTATTATTTATTCATCTTTTATTCTTTATTTTTTTTTTTTCTTTTTTACTAACACATTTACTTAGTGGAACTCTTATGAAACTCTTAATAATTAAGCACCGAAAAACATCGTAGCCAGTAATTGGTCGTCACGATCCATACTCTTCGCGTATTCTCGGCAAACTGAGCTATGGTTGAGGCGCACGAAACAGATGAAAAAAAAAAGACATAAATAACCTATACAAAAAAATACGAAAAAATTCTTGTGCCGTTAGAAAGCTACATTATCACTGAGTAACATAAGCTACGGGCGGAGCCGTGGAGACGCGGCTAGTAATAAATATGATAAAAGTAAAAAAAAAAAAAAAAAGAAAAAACATAAATACATATACATACATATATTTTTTGTTTAAAATAAATACATTTTTGCCGAAAAGTATTTTTTTTATTATAAATAAACCCAATAGCTTTTGGAACTAATACAGGAACTTTAGGCTTTTTTAGGTCCCAATGAACAAATTGACACGTATACCATGACTGTTGTAGGGTGGGGACGGGGTTCATACAAAATCCCCCATGGTCCTTTATGGATTAAAATTATTATGACACTTGATCGATTATAACCAATGAAATTAGTGAAAATGATTTTATGTAATATCTCGATTATGGCAACTGAAGCGTTATTTCTAATGAAATTATGGCAAATAAAAGTATGGTATACAAAATTATGGCATTTTAAATTATGGCAAACATTAGTAAACCGATTGTCTTCCATGCAGGAAGTCCGAGTTCAAACCCGGCCCGCACCTTCGGACTTTTCGAATTCATGTACGGATCAGAATATGATTATCATTTGCGTTAACGGTGAAGGGGCAATATCGCGAGGAAGCCTGCACACTTGAGAGGCTCCAAACAGTTCTCGATGGTGTGTGTAATCAGCCAATCCGCACTAGGCTAGCGTGGTGGAATAAGCCCTTAACCTTTCTCATTCTGAGATGAGACCCGTGCCCAACAGTGGGACAGTGATGGGCTGATTGTGATTATGATGATATGATATCAATTATATAATAATATTAATTTGAAAAAATAATTAATAAACATCCAACATAACATTCCAACAGACAGAATAAGCTATTTTTAAGTAAATATTGTATGACAGACCAGTAGCAGCAGGTGTGAAAGAACTTAGAGACAGGCTCATGTCCAATAGTGAACTGTGATAAGGTGTAGATGAGGATGTTAATTAAGTAAACAAACCAACTTCGTACTTAGTGATTGTTAATAAATAGCGCTACAGACTACTATTCCCGCGCAGAAAGGAAAGTTGTTTTTTAAAAATTCTTTGAATTCGAAGACGCCGCATACTAAAGCGAAATCCTATCTTAAGAAAAAAGTGGGGGAGTTTGCCGGATTAAAAGCATTCAATTTAAATATCCCAGACCTTTGTCCAGTGAGTTTCCGTAGGCAACCGGCCGTGAAATTTCATTTAATCGCCGGAGAGAAGTGCGTCTCGGCTAATGCAGATTGCGAGGCTCGCCCTCGGGGCCCGGTTAATTTATAGCCCAACAAATTTTTATTCTTTCTTGAACTGCTCAATCGTCCATTTTTTTCTTAAGTTAATCAACTGGACTCCTTGGATTAGTCGTATCTACCAAAGCTGTTAAAGGGTAAAGTGGAATTACTTTCCTTAAACCGTTAAGTGTCGCAGTTAACCCGTTATCTATATTATTATTATCTCTGAGGGAGTGTAGCGATTATTTAATTTAATTTATTTCTGGAGCTCAATATTTCACCACTCGTCAAAGTTTAATCTGCTGTTGTTTCTTCATGAGTCTATATGTTAGAATATTCCAAATAGTGTATTGCTTGTTAAAGAATAATCTACTGAAATATTTAGACGGATAAATATAGCCTGGTTCAGGTTGAGGTTAAGGTTCAGTATTAATCGTTTTTTTAGCTATGATATGGAATTGTGTGTGTTGTGAATTTAACATACCTTTTTTTTTTTTTCTCGTTGGTAAATCCTCATGGATGTCCCTCGCCCGGGGAAGGCGAGGGGGTCTGCCGGACTCTTACCGGCTAAAAACCAACGGTGTTCCTTCTCCTGACCGTACGGCCAGTGTCGCGGGATTCGCAAAAGCATGCACCGCAACCCCGGCAGGTCCCGGTCCGCCAACCCATGGCGGACCTCTCCTCTGTGGGGCCTTGCCCCACGTCCTCCTGAGAAGCGCGCACGGAACACGGCGCGTCGCCTTCTCGGGCCTGTTACTGGTCGGGCGGCGAGTCCCCAAACCCGCCGCCCGCAGGCCACACACTAGGGTGGCTGGAGATCATCGCGTACACGCGCCCCCCGGCGCCCGGTGCGTCTGGCGCGGGAAGGGAGAAGAGCACACCGCTCCCTCTCCCTCTCCGCTTCCTCTTTGGTTGCCATCACCCCCTCACAAAAGGAGGCGATGGCTTCCCACGCAGTCTCGCTCCCGACCATGGACAGAACCACAGCCGGAAGCGAGAGGTCACCGCCGAGAATTTAACATACCTAATCCAATTGAAGCATAAGCTGCGAGTGGAAGAGTTTCTAGTTGGTTTTATCGAATCGTCGCTCTAAGAACTACTTAGATATCATAAACCTTATTAATCTTACTTATGCGGAGCTTGAGGTACTCTTAAACGTAGTTTATTTATTCGATAGCGCTATTGGTTAGATAAACGGACACATTGCGTTTCTGAATATAGTCATAAGATAAACTTCGTTTAAACTTCAGATAACTTAACTGACCAATTTTAGTCGTTTATCGGTTCCATAACTTTTTTTTCGATGTTTATCACTTTATAACACCGAGTATTTGGAATTGTATTAGTATAATATTTTGGATAGTGAGTTTTTTATTCCCAGCGAAAGATAGACTAGCGTTATGAACTAGAGTAATTTCTCGGAGTCTGATTTGGAAGTGCTGGTGGCTATTTCTAATATATCAGTACCAATAAACTTAAGGCATCGAAGAAATCCATTCGAAATGTTCAAGGATGAAGAGTTTAACATGAAATATAATTTCAATAAGGGCACTGTGATACACCTTTGTGAAATAATCAATGCTGCCCTAGAACACATTATTTTACACCTTATATAGGTACATTAGCCTAGAAAAAATTCTGTTTTAGACAAAAATAAACTTTGTCTAATATTATAAATTATATCTCTCACATACACACGATGGAACACAGTAAACTGCTTGCCGCCAGGCTTGAATGTGAGGGTGGTAGCTAGCCAGGTGCACCTTATAGATCCTACCACCAACCGTGCTGGGTTTTGTTGAATCTTAAAACACGCGTCTATTCCCATCGTGCGGTGAGGAAGTTTTATATTCTAACCCGCCTCACACTCGGTTAACTGTTGACCCCAAAAACCGGGCTTTAATAAAACACAACTGTTTAAAATAAGTACTAAGTAAGTACCTTGAAGTATGTTGTGTGAAATAAAGATATATGTATGAAATACGTGTTAACATAGAACTTGACAATAAAAAACAGAGTGGGAGTTTGAGGAGTGTCCCCGCGGACTTGTGACCTTTTCTTGTTGACATCTTTATCGAACGATTTTCAAGATGTGAAGGCGTGGAAAAGTTAAATAAATCCAACGAGAACATTAGATAAGGGAATGGCTTTTGTAATGTCTTCGGGACGCCGTAAATGCAACCGATGTGCCATAGATATCTGTCGGGAACATATGCTCCAAACTCTAAACTGTTTCGCGCTATTTGTTTCAAATCAAATCATTTCTATTCATTAAAAATAGATTCAATGCACATTTTTTTAAAGTTGTATTTTTGTTGTAACATCAGGTTTAATGAATCTTTATACGCGTACCCATGTTGTGGTATGACTGTTAAAATTATATTATTTATCCCTGAAAACAATTGAAATTAAAATTATCGAAAAAATACCCAAGCAGTGTGACTGAAGTTATGTAAAAAAGAAATATTTCATTTTAATAAACTGTTAACCTGACCGCGTCATTTTTTAACAATTTCCCCTCGGATATTATTATTTGTAAATATTTTAACGGCTTTTGTTCAACGCGCGTGTCGTCATCGGATGACTGCAGAGGACTCTGGAGTACAATGATGGAGCTATAAAACAACAGTGCCGGACATGCATCGCAGATAAATCAGACCATTTGTATCTACACGCGTGACAAGAGGCGAGCCTCGGCGATTCGATGTTTTCATTGTGTTCATGCGAGCTAGTATTTTATTGTAAACTTATAGCTATGTTTGTACATAATATGTGAGTATTGAACGAGGCGAGAATTGTGATTTGATAGTGCCGGTTTTATAGATTAAACAGTAGTCCTAGCACCCATGCACGATTGTTGTGACGTTAGTAAAGGTGCGTACAAATATTGCAAGGCATGTGCCACGAAAGGTTTGCCACGCATGCCTGAGGTTATGTGGACGGGATGGATCACTGTGAGCATTCGCCGCTCGCAGTGAGCCACCTCGTCCACAGATCCCGAGAATGCGTGGCAAATCATTCGCGGCGCATGCCTCGCAATGTTTGTACGCACCTTAACGTTAATGTGAGTGAATTTTGAATTGGAAAGACTCGTTTCGCAAATCGACGGTTAACTACCAAGACCTCCTAACTGACATTTTTTGACAAACTGCTTGTTTTACTAATTCTCCAGCAATTGCGGCCAAAGTTTGTGATAGTATATTTAGTAGGTATTTCCACGATAGTAAAAGTACCCGAAATATTGCGAATACTATGTAGATTTTTCTATTGCATGTTCATGTGGAGAATTAGTAAAAAAAGCAGTTTGACAAAACATGTCAGTTAGGAGGTCTTGATGGTTAACCGTCGAAATACAATTTAATTGAATTGAAAACTTTATTCATATCTATGTATGATACAAATTGTGCATGTCGCAAAAAATAAATCAAAATGTTACAGGACAGTTATATTTTCCATTCATAATTCACTTATTTACATTACTGATACGTTTACGATACTAATTATGTTTAATATTCGTGCTAGGCCTACAGTTTAGTTAGCGCTATGCAAATCCCAGCGAGCGAACCGTAAACCCTTTTCTATTTTTTTAAGTTCGTTTATATCCATTTCACAGTTTAGAAAAAGAAGTGGACTTTGAATACGAATACTTACGAAGAGTAAGTGCGAGAAGTAGCGAACTGTCTATTCTAGTGATTTCTGCTAATGCAAGGACACCTGCCTAAGTGTCTGTCGTTACTCCAAAAAGATAAAGGTCTTTGTTTTAATGAGATTGGTTAAAGTAGGATTTTACTAAAGTATTATATAAAGTATAGATGTATGAATGTGGATGAAGCGAAAGGGGTATGTAAGGGTCGTAGCATGTGGCGTTCTATAGTTTCTGCCTACCCCCATGGGAAAAAGGCGTGAGTTATGTATGTATGTATTATGTACTACGAAGTAAATATTCCCGAAAAGAACGTTCACTAGTAATAATATAGCTCAAAATACAAAGTTTCATTACTAGAATGTGATGAATGAGGATGAGGAGTGGTGTGAATTCCAAGGCAAAATTATGTAGATTGAACATTGAAGTGTCTCTGAGATACAAAGTTCCTAGGTTCTACCAGTTCTGTATTTCATTATTAAATTAAACTTTAAATTTAAAAAAAATGTGATCTTAAGTCGGAGCCTGGACGTATTTTTCTGTACTTGCATTTTTCTTTTGATGTACAATAAAGAGTAATAAACAAATATTTTGAAGTGTTCGCTTACGAAATTCGGTGATACGGAACGTCATAAAAATGTTTCGAACGTAAAACACAACAGTTCGCAAACGTAATTAGCGATGAGCGTACGAGAGTTGCATGTACTTGTACGAATATTCAGTAAAAATTACCAGCTAACAGCTACGTACTGACTGATTGATGGACGAGTAGATAATGACTCAATAAAAGGCTTTGTTTGAAACATTTTTCCAATAAAATCCCTGTTCGGATTTAGAGTCTTTAGTCAAATGCGAATAGTTATTGCAATTTTGGTACAGTCTATTAGCCAAAATACTACACCCGAGAAAAGAGTATCAGGGTGATGGATGATTATTAAGCCAAGGGTCCTTCGCTGCACGGCCACGCAACGCACGTTTTTTAACTTCGCTTTGTATGAAAATGTAGGAGAGCGTCCACTGCTGTGTAGAGCCACGCTACGCACGATTGCGTGAATTTATGACGTCAGAAACAAAAGCATGGCTCGGTCGCTCACAGACACGCGTAGCAGTGGATACTATGCAAGCGTGGCCTCGCTGAAGTGCGCGGGGTTAGAGAAAGCCTGAGGAAGGGAACCTGTGCGCTGCAATGTTGCCAACCGTACAATAATTTGTACGTTTAAATTATTTAAATCATATTTATACGATCTTTTCGTAGTACCTAGAAAAATAAACTCAATTTGAAATTTTGTAGGTAACTAAGTTTGCGGTACGGAATCCAAAATGTTTACAAAATGAGATACTTCGTGGAGGAAGGAATAAAGAGAACTGTGCAGATGATGATGATGATAAGACATCAGTTTCACGTCAGTTAAGAGCCGAATTCTAACTCTACAATACATTACTATTCATCTCCCAAACCTAACCAAAGTTCATTAAACAGAAGCTTATAAAAAAAAAAAAAAAAATTGGCTGTCTAGCATTTAAGGTGTGAGTTTTCTGCATAATTCTGTTACGCATCGTATATTTTGTATCATTTCCAAAACCCGATTGTACATAGTAGTTATACGGATCAAAAAAATCTTATAAATATGATATCATTGGCTGGCAACATCCGAAGTTAAGTATGGCCGTGCTTAGCAGTGGATACGGTAGATACACGCAAATGGCCATGCAGCTAACGTGGGCAGCGTGGGCGTGGGTTTCGTGCGCAGCAATGGATCCTCGGCTTTATGGTGAAAAAACATTACAATCGTAAATGCACCAGGTGGACATTCTCTTACTAAATTACACTTGGATACTGTTTGAAAAGGAACTAAAATTCTAAATCTGAACAAAATGCGAGAACCATGACAATATAAACTATGATTGACGTTAAAACCGGCGAGTATCGTTATTGTAGTGGAGGCGAGCGATTATTTATGTGCAATGTTCGTCAACGTCAGCCAGTGACGCGCAAGCAACCGGGCGGTGTTCAGCGATGATACCGCATACCGCGATAGTGTTGGTGTCGCAACACTATAGTTTATTGCAATCAGTGCTTACAATTTATGACTCACTGCTATGTTGTAGCAAATGGGATGTGCAACGGTTTTACCTATTATAAGTAAGAGAAGCGTCGAGATCTACTTATAGCAAGTCCTACTCATGAGGATTAAGAAATAGCTTGGTAGTAAGTATTGTGTAGTAATGTTTTTCCAAACAAAATAACATTTAAAATCCTAAAGGATAAGGATTTATCTGACAAGGTTTATGATATGTATCATGTCAAATATTTCGATAACACGTCGTTAAAAGAACGTACATTATCGTTGTCAAAATCACGTAGCAAAACGTCGCGTAGTCCCTAGCAGAAAACCTAACTACGCAGACTTTATACCTATATTTTTTGATTATACACATTGAATAAACCTAAAACTCTAAAATAGTACTTAGCTGGGTAGTGAAAATATTTTTGCAAAAAATGTAAGTAAAAGTTTTGGTCGCAAGATGGCACCGGCGACAGATTTCCATATCAGATACGCTACGTAGTCGTAGATATCTCGTATGCATTTCATTCGCCGCTGCTGCGAGATTATGTTTCTGGCTTAGCGCTAACAACGTGTTTCAGAATATTTCGTGTCTAGTTCAGAACAAGCTCTATAAAAAGTTTTCATACAGAGCTCATTTAACTTGATATATTAGTTTATTATTCCAGTTACATTCTAATAACATTAATTTGATAACTATTTATTACATATATTGTATTGTGAATCAACTGATAATACGTACTTAAAACACCTACAATTTCGACTTTTCTAGTGTAGGTAGTGTTAGTTCGTAGATCGCAATAGCTTGATTTGGATAGTAGGTAAACATTTAAATGGCTTCCTTATACCTGGACCTGGA
Source organism: Amphipyra berbera (assembly GCA_910594945.2). Taxonomy (NCBI): domain Eukaryota; kingdom Metazoa; phylum Arthropoda; class Insecta; order Lepidoptera; family Noctuidae; genus Amphipyra; species Amphipyra berbera. The sequence continues at coordinate 11,287,415 of OU343128.1, read as the reverse complement.
TAAATAAACGTTTGTGTGTATGCGTAGAAGTGTCCAGCGAAATAGGATCTCTCCATCTTAATGAAGCTGGCTTTCTCAGCGGCGTTTATTGAAATAGCATCAAAGTAGAGGGCTACCCGAGGGGTCTAGTTAGATTGGTAGCTTTACGATGGACCGGTAGCAATTCGTCTCGTTAGTCTAGGTACAGCTTATCGAGCAGTCCACACTCGGGCGGCACATGCTAACTGAAACTGATTTACGACACCGATGACAGTTTATTCAACAACGGTGGATATTGTTTATTAATTGCTACAAGGCTTACATGATGAGTCACGTTGTTGCGGCCGCATGTTCATATGGACTCTATTGTGGTTGGGCAATCACGATACGATGGTAATATAACAGGGAAGTAATACTAGAGATGTGAATACTAAACTTGTGGCGGAATATTTTATCTTTAGTAGGTAATGTGAGTAAATTTATAAAATACTAGCTGTGCCCGCGTAGGAAGTTTTATTCCTGTAATAAAGATAGCCTATGTTACTCAGTGATAATGTAGCTTTCTAACGGCAAAAGAATTTTTGTAATCGGTCCAGTAGTTTTTAAGTTTATTCGTTACATACAAAAATACAAATCTTTCCTCTTTATAATATTAGTATAGATACCTGTTACTTTCCGTGCGTATTGAAAATAACGTGAGACGGATCAAAGCAATAAAGTTGTGAAAATTAAGAAAAGGGGTGATAACTTCCTATCTTCCCCATCGACGATACTGTTATGGCAGTAGGGGAGCATAGATGGGATAAAGATTGGAAAAGTCGCAAGTTATAAATGCAATAAAATTCACACTTGTTTGGGTGGGCTGGATTTAAGTATTATTCGTGTTGATCTCGTGGTAAAATTACGAAAAGGAAAAATAATATAATCACTTTTAACAAAAATAAAACCGACTTCAAATGGTCTATCTCCGAAGTTCTTCATCAGATCTTCACCAAATTTAAATGGGACCACTTTGAAAGAATATTCTTTCAAACAAAAAAAGAATCATTAAATTCGGTTCACAATTAGCAAAGATATCGCGGAACAAACAAAAAAAAAAACTTACAGTCGAATTGAGAACCTCCTCCTTTTTGGAAGTCGGTTAAAAATTACCTCAATGTCTGTCTGTTCGTCAAACCTTCTTGGTCACCTTTAGGTGTATAAAGTTGAATTGGAATACCGATTACTCAATAAAAAGTAGACTAGAAGAACTTTAAAAAATATAGCGTTGGCTAATCTTGGGTATACACGCCATATAAGGCCGATCCCAAAAACCCAAAATCTCTGGGTTGATGTAGATTTTTGACAGAAAATCAATAGTAATGCCAACAACCAGAGAATCCAGAGAATTTGGATTGAGATCGGTTATTGGGTTCGGCCGATATTGGATCATTAAACTACTGACGCAAAACTGATGTATACATATGTAAAGCAATACAAAAACAGTGCTCTATCTTTACATATAATAAAAGTGTAACTGATCGCCGTCTGTACATGGAAGACATTTGAGAAAAATTAATGTTGAGGGTCTTTATTAACGCAATAGAGCCCAAAACAATGATTTTTAGGATTTTTGTCTGTTTGTCTGTGCGGTTGAACTTGCTAATCTCAGAAACGGCTTAACCGATTTGGGTGCGATTTAACTTCTGTATTGTGGTATATTTAGTGTTTGTTTTATTTCAATCGGTTCATAAATAAGAAAGTTATGTCAATTTAAAGGATCACGTCAAAATTTTATTGGAAAATGAAAAAGAATGCTACATACTGATCTTCAATGCAGAGCCTAAACTGCATTGAGGATCGGGAAATTTCTCTTCAGTATTTGGACAGTAGGTTCCTTTTGTGACGAAGGCATCCAATAAGATATTTTTTTGGATATTCTATCTCTAAGGGGTAAAATTGAAGTTTGTTGCGATATTCACGCGGAAGAAGTCGCGGGCAAAGTGCTAGTAGTCTATACTAATATTATAAAGAGGACAGATTTGTATTTTTGTATGTAACGAATAAACTTAAAAACTACTGGACCGATTTCAAAAATTCTTTTGCCGTTTGAAAGCTACATTATCACTGAGTAACATAGGCTATGTTTATTACTGGAATAAAACTTCTTACGCGGGCGGTGCCGTGAGGACACAGGTAGTATGTAATAATTGGCTACTTCCTAGACCAGGATATACAACTACATAAATAAGTACAAGTATAATTATTTTTATTAAAAACATGTGTATTAATCAAACTAGGTTAGCGATAAAAATCAATATGTTGAGTAAAACACCATGCGTCGAATTCTTCATTAAAAATATTTCAAGCATGTACTCAAATCCCAATATCAGTAATGTAATTAATTGCACTGAACATCGAAATGAGTCTCTGATAAACATTCATTTGTCAGTAATTGAATTTAAATTGTTTTACTTTAGTACTTGATGGCTGAAATCGAAAATATATGTACATCATATAATACAGTATTTAGTATTTATATTTTAATTATTGTTTGGACAATAGCAAAATTGTACCTACATATCATTGTGTTTTATTACTGCAGGAAATTGCATTAAGTCCAAATTATTTGTTTTTGATATTTACATCACATACATCGAAGAAAGATTAAGAATAGGTAATATGGGTAATATTTTTTCATCCTTTATTCTTTTAATATACATGACATACTTTATAACATTTTTAAACATTTCTATAAAAAAATAAAAAACATTTAAAATATTAAAAAATAGTAGCCCACCGGCATCGGGAACAGGGTCCAAGCTACCGGTGGTCAGGGCCTCAGAGAGAGGAACTTCCTAACAATAAACGCCATGTCCAGAAGTACCGCTTTCTGTAAAACAGAGCCCTTGACCCAGCCCCCCAACGAAAGCCTCATCAGATGTTGGTCGAGGCTTTTGGCTATTAAGCTATTGGCCGTAACGACTATCGGCACAACAATTGCCGAGTCAAACTCCCACATCTCGAACACCTCGTGCGCCAAGTCTTGATACTTAATTTCTTTATCTTTCTCGGCTTTCACAAGTTTCTCGTCATGTGGGACAGTGATATCAACAATCATTGTGAGACGATCTGATCAATCTATTACCACTATGTCAGGCTTATTGGCAACAATAGTCCTGTCGGTGATGATAGATCGATTCCAGTACAATGTGACATGACCATTCTCGAGAACTGGGTCGGGCACATACTTGTAGTATGGTATTTCTGCGTCCACAAGGTTATATTTCAGAGCAAATTGCTTATTATTTTATTATTATCAGTGTCAGTACAGTTTGCACGCTAAATTCTAGGTACCTACTACTACGAATCAAGTTAAGTAACTCATATTACAAAATTTATAAAGACAGGGAATGAAATTTTGTGGAAAAGTAAATGTTGTTAACAAAACAGGTACTTCAAGTTTGTTCTAGAGGCAAGAAATTTTCTCATTAATGAGTAATCCTAATCTAGGTACAGTCTTATTACCTTTTTCTTATAGTTTCTTGTAGAAGTTTTAAAGAGGAGCAGGTACAGTCACAGCCGAGTTGCGCACTGTAAGCGACAATAATTTCTTCTCAAAGTTCTCATGAAGCTTTTGTATATTATAGTATTTTATTTGGTTAAAATTACGTACTTTTGATTAAGGTTAAATGGTTTATTAACCATCTGCAATATCGGGGCTGCAAAAGTCGCGATTGTTTTTTTCAACTTTTTTTTCACTCGTCAAAACTTCGCTTAGGATTCATAATTTGATTTACTAAAGAACTTTTTCTTCGGATAAGAAACCCGGCAAGTACTAATCCTGGACCGTAAACTATTTTTACAAATACGCTTCTGAAGAGCTCTTGAGAAAGACCTTTTCTGGCATTTATGTAATTTGAATTTTAACGTAGTGGATTATGTATGTAATTTGTATTCGAAATCTTATAACATGTTTAGGTTTGACGACATTCTAAAGAGGCCATCTAAGCAGATGCTGAAAGGAACGAATAATTTATTTTGCTTTTTTATTCCTTATTCAAAACCAATGCTTTTTAAAAGCACTTTGATAGATGAGGTCGCAGGTTGTCTACGTTAATATTGTAAAAAGTTTTTGTATGGCATAAATCCTGGTCGAGAGTTTAAAGAAATTTCTTTCATATTCGATATAATGGTTTATTGAAAAGCTTCATTGTACAGAGGTTTTTAGTGTAACGTTAAAAGTTTTTACTTTTTGTAGGAATTAGTTATTTGTATAGGATGAATGGCCTCGTAGGCCTAAATAGAACCTATAAACTTACTTATATAACATTTTGTGCCTGAAATTTTTCTTTAACGATTTCTGGTCTACGCGACTGCCGAAAGGGGTATCGTACAAACAGATGTACCAAAAGTCATTCGATTAGATGGGTGTGAAATGAGGCTTAGAAATTGCACCAAGGGCTGTGAGAAGGTGTTACTTTGTTTCTGTAAGTAGTTTCTAGATAATATATTTCGTATTTCAGATCACATCTGTAACATTAAATGCATTATTTGAATGAGCGATATAGAGTAACACACATCTATTTAATCTAAATGATAACTTATAATAAAGCTAAGCTCAAGTGTGACGTTTATTAAACCAAACGTTTATTAAACCCTTGGGTAAGTTATAACCTAAGCTTATACTTAATATACTGAGCAAAAGAAATGATACATTTTGAATTGCGGTATCTAATTATTCACTATTTTTTTACTTTTGGTTATTTTACATACATTCTATGCAAATAAATAATTATTTCACATTAGATATTATTCTCTAATCTACTAGCTGAATGAAACCCTTCGGAAAGTTAAGCAATAAATGCGCGAGGTTAGTAGAGCTAAGTTGAAATAGTAAGGCTTCATTCATTCCTATTGCCCGTTTCTTTAACCTCTTTTAAAGAAGTAAACACTAAAAGATATCAATTACTTAGCAGAGTGAGTGTGCTGCGAGAAATAACATTTAGAACATTTTTAAGCCCGTATTGACTAGCCACTCCTATAATTGAAATCGATCTTGAGTGTAATCATTAATCTAATCAGTAATCCAAGACTGATCATGAATCATAAAGACCACTCAACATAAACGTAATTAGCCCATTACTGTCCCACTACTGGGCTCGGGCTTTCTCTCAGAATGAGAAGGGTTTAGGACCACTCACATATTAATATTTACAAACGTAAACGTTTTCATTTTGGAAACAACACGAGTAATAGGTTTAACATCCACTTTAAAAATAAGTTGTAGATATAGGTAAGAGAGGTTATTATTTTAAGAGTGAACTGAATAATATTTAAGAAATTAAACAGGATATAAGACTAATATTTTTCCTTATATAAACCAGAAGCCTGGCTGTTTCATCGCCAAGGTGTTATGGTATCTCCGGGGAGGTTTCATTACCGAGTGATATTGCGTTACTATGTACGGTCCGTGCGAAGACAGCCTCTTCCTGTTACGAGCTCACTATGTTTTGACCTAATTAATACATAGCCGAGGGCCAATACGTATACGTCACTAATTTTGATTAATTGTCGCACAAAATACAGGCTTTATGAAGTGTTTATTTGCTGCCTTTAGGCAATTAGGTCAATACTATCAGAAAACTTGCTAAAAGTATTTTTCTACTCATCTATGAGCATCTTTTCCGAATATGGTTGTTTTTTAACCAGTTTTTTGGACAGATTTTACCCAAACTGAACTCTTAGAACATCTGGTGCATAAACGTAGTACCTATTCCTAGATACTTAAATGTCTGTGTCGTATGATAGGCGCTCCGTGAAAAATCAGAAAATCACAATATTATGGTTAAGGAATAGATGTACCTATGCTCTGTTATAAGCACTGGTTTTTTGCTAACTTATTTGCAAAGACTAGGTTGCGATTGTAAAAAAAAATCAGAGTGAACAACAAAAAAACCAACGAAGTTTAAAAAGATTTCCTGTTGGTACCAGATTTTACGGATTTATTCTGCTGTAAATGCTGGTTTTTCGTTTAATATGTTTACAGGCTCGTAAACCATTAAATTTGGATAAGTTAAACTGTGGCTAGTTAGACTGAGGTGTTAATAATGAATTAACCGTTTGTAGCAATTATTATCTTTATTACATACATACATAAAGTCACGCCTTTTTCCCATGGCGCTAGGCAGAAACTATAGAACGCCACATACCCTTATACCCCTTTCGCTTCATCCACATTCATACATCTTGTCCTACACGCACGCTGGTTGAGAGTACTTCGCACCTGACTTTATTATAATAATGTCTAATAAATACCATATTATTCTATTTTGATTATTAAAAAACAAAAGCATATTATTTTAATAAAGAAACCAGTACTTCATCCTTATCTACGCCTACTAAAATACTCACTCATCTCTAAGTTGCCCAACAGTCACTAAGTTATTTTAGCTCTATTACATTCACCGTGATCAGGGTATCAGGACAAACCGTCACTGTATAAGTTAGTGTGGATTGCACGTGAATGGCACACATGTAAGTAATCCTATAATTACCTCAGTAGAGAGCGGCTCCGTTTTCATTGGCCGTAAAGCTCGATGGTCCTACAACACTGGACCTCCCCTATTGCACTATAAAGTGTCGGCTAATAGGGATTACTACACTTTCACGTGCTAGATTTAACTTTGATACAGATTTTGGACACGGGAAATAAACAAGAGACTATGTTTTAGAAGCACTCTGTGGATTATTTTGTAATAAAACTAGTGTGTAGAAAGTCGCTTATTAAGATATTAATATTTTTTATTTAGCGGTAGTCATCATCATCAGCCTATAATGTTCCCACTGCTGGGACACAGGCCTCCTTTCTGTGAGAGGGAATGGGCCGTAATCCACCACGCGTGCCCAGTGCGGGTTGGTAGATGTCACATGTCTTCGAATTTTTGGTTCTAGGACATGTCGGTTTCCTCACGATGTTTTCCTTCACAGTTTTGAGAACAGTGGTGATTAAATAAATTACACAAAGTAATGCGCCTGGCTGGGTTCGAACCCACGACATACAACTCGTAAGTTGGGGCCGTTACCACTGGGCCACCACTGCTTAGCGGTAGTAAACCATTTCTTTTTCATGATTCATTTGAATTTATTTTAAAGTTACTTCGTGTCCATACGGATACTGTTAGGGCTTCCGCGGTTTTGTAGTGCTTCGACTATGTTTGCTGAGGCGAGAATGGACGACTTTTTCGCGATCATAAGGAAGCGGAGCGCTTCACTATTAAGTCGCCTACGTAGCAGCTCGAACAGTCTCCTGAGGGTGTTGTCCGAGCGGTGGGACTTGTCCTTGATACAGAGGTGGATGCAGGTTCATGTTAGCGCCTCTCCTCGTATTTTTTGACATTATTGTGTAAATTGTGTATGTCAAATTTTTTGTAATTGGTTGTGAGAATGTTTATTATTTTTAATTTGATTTAATGTTATCTGATTTATGGACTATATGTCTGAAATAAATAAATTATTATTATTCCGTTTATTTATTTATATACACATATGATTTACATTTTTAAATATTTCTATAAAAAATATAAAAAAACATTTAAAAATATAAAAAATAGTAGCCCACCGGCATCGGGAACAGGGTCCAAGCTACCGGTGGTCAGGGCCTCAGAGAGAGGAACTTCCTGACAATACGTGCCGTGTCCAGAAGTACCGCTTTCTGTATCAGGCCCTTGATCCAGCTGCCCAACGCGAGCCTCGTCAGATGTTGGTCGAGGCTCTTGGCTATTAAGCCATTGGCCGTCACGACTATCGGCACAATGACTGCAGAGTCAACCTCCCACATGTCGACAACCTCGTGTGCCAAGTCTTGATACTTAATTTCTTTATCTTTCTCGGCTTTCACAAGGTTCTCGTCATGTGGGACAGTGATATCAACAATCATTGCGAGACGCTCTGATCGATCTATCACCACTATGTCAGGCTTATTGGCAACAATAGTCCTGTCGGTGATGATAGATCGGTCCCAGTACAATGTGATATGACCATTCTCGAGAACTGGGTCGGGCACATACTTGTAGTATGGTACTTCTGCGTCCACAAGGTTGTATTTCAGAGCAAGTTGCTGGTGGATAATCCTAGCCACTAGGTTGTGTCTGTGCAAATACTCGCCGTTAGCAAGACGAGAACAACCAGAAATAATATGTCGAATGGATTCGCCGGGACAGTGGCATGCCCGACAGATGTCAACCGTGCCGTCCTTCACAATATATTTTCGGTAGTTGTTCGTCAAGATAACTTCGTCCATAATCGCACAGACAAAACCTTCGGTTTCCCCAAATAGGTCACCGAAACGCAGCCAGGCTACGGACGCTAGGAAATCTACATCGGGCCCATGAAGGGCCCGGTAAAAGCGTCCGTGAAGCTCCTTGCTCTGCCATACCTCCCTGCGGCCATTAGTATCCAGTACTACAGGCTTGCGCCAGTTCTCTTTAGCCAAGGAGAGCGGGGTGAACCCTTTGTCCACTGCGACTACATCTCGATGCATCCCCACGTCGGCATGGAGGAAGTACTCCCTGAGGCTGCACACCTCGCGGTTGTGGAGGGTCTTAGCATTTAAAAAGCCTCGACCCCCACACCTCCTCGGAATGTACAGCCTCATCACCGATGAACGTGGGTGATGCATTCGGTATGCAGTCAGCAGCGTACGGACCCTCCTATCCAGGGCGTCAAGTTCCGTCTGAGTCCACTTGAGTATGCCGAAGGAGTACATCAGGACCGGCATGACCCAACCGTTAAAGGCGCGCACCTTATTTCCGCCTGACAAAAGACTTTTAAGTACTTTTTTCAGGCGGCCATAGAAGCGCTCCCGTAACGATTGCTTCATGTCGGTCTCATTGATGCCTAACGCCTCCGACATGCCCAAGTATTTGTAGGTTTCGGTTGAGGAGAGGGATCTGAGGTGTATGGAGTCCGAGAGTTGTGTTCCCACGGATTCCATAATCCCTCCTCTCTTTACATGCATGACTGCACATTTGTCCACACCAAATTCCATCCTGATGGAATTACTGAAAGTTTCAGTTACTTTCAGTAACTTCACCAGTTGCAAATTGTTGGGGGCAAAGAGTTTCAGATCGTCCATGTAAAGGAGGTGGGATATTACCTGACCACCTCTTCTCAACCGGTAGCCTAACCCTGAACCCTCCAACAATGTGCTCAGAGGGTTCAATGCTAGACAAAACCACAGCGGGCTCAGACTATCGCCCTGGAATATACCTCGCTCAATCCTTATTGGTTCTCCTCTCCCTTGAATTTGCCGACATCCTGGATAGTGAAGGACTGTCCTCCATTGCCCCATACATGACGTCAGGAAGGCGCATAGAGTTGTATTCACTTTATACAACTCTAGCACCCTCATGAGCCATGTATGTGGCACCGAGTCGTAGGCCTTCTTATAATCTATCCAACATGTCGACAGATCCTTTCGAGATCGGCGAACTTGTTGGCTAATGGCCATATCTATGAGGAGTAGCTCCTTAGTACCGCGGGACCCATTCTTACATCCATTTTGAGAGACTGACATAATAGAATTATTTATAATATGAGAATTCATTTTGGCTCTCAAAATGGACGTAAGAAGTTTATAGACCGTCGGCAAACATGTAATTGGTCTATAATTCTTGGGTTCCGCAGTACTACCTGATTTATGGAGCAGGTGGGTAACTCCTGTTGTAAGGAACTCTGGAAGCGACCCAGATTCCAAAGACGACTGGAATTGTGAGGCCAAACGAGCATGTGAACTGCGCAACCATTTTAGCCAGAAGTTGTGCAGTCCGTCTGGGCCAGGGGATTTCCAATTCGCCATTGGACGGACTGCACTGGTTACGTCTTGGGGGACAATAGTAATGTCCCCCATTTCCTCAATCGGTTCACACGCTCGCTGGACCTCCTGCATCCAGTCACCTGCAAATTATTATTATTATTATAAGGGTGGCCGACAAAATATCATCTGCATTGATTGAAGTCTTAAAACGGGAACCTATTGCAGGCACAGGTAGGGAAGTACAAAGAAAATACTGATCTAGTGCTTGTTTGACTGTTGCATTAAGTGTTCCGTACCGCCTTTGGGTGTAGACTTTTTAATATTTGCGGTGATAGGGGTCATCGTAACTCAATTCTGTGAAAATTTCAACTAGCACCAATTACGGTTAAAAAGATATAGCCCTGTGACCGACAGATGGACGGACAGCGTAGGCTTAGTAATAGGGTCTCGTTGGCACCCTTTGGGTACGGAGCTCTAAAAAGGAAATATTATACTTTTCATATACCTATCTCTAAACAGGCAACTAACATTCTGCACTGTATTGCTCTCTCTTTGGATAATTATGTTAACATAATTATTGTCAACATTATTAATATATATTTTCATTAAAAAAATAAAATAAAAACTAGTAGCTAAAAATAGTAACTGCCTCGTTGGTCTAGTGGTGGCAAGCGCGACTGCTGATCGTGAGGTCCTGTGTTCGATCCCCAGGTCGGTCAAAGTGTTATTGGGCTTTTCCGTGGGGAATTCCTCAGTAGCAGCCCGGAGTTTGGATTTATGCCCAGTTGATGGCAATGGGCTCGCCCCCTCTTACATGGGACTTAAACATAACGGCGAAATGAGGGTGTTACTATACACCTCTGCCCAACCCTTCGGGGAATACAGGCGTGATGTTATGTTAGTAGCTTAAATTATTATTATATTATTAACTTCACATAAAAGAAAAAGAAAAAAGGGAAGCTGTGATAAAAAACAAATATGCATAATAGTCCGGTCATTTAACTTTTGTATAAAATTAGGTAAATAAATCTCGTAATTAATGTTTATCTTTTATACAAAATTTAAACGACCAGACTATAAGTACCTTTATCATTACTTGCCATGTTGCCAATATTTCATCCAAAGTTCTTTCAGGAAGTTTCAGGTGTTTAAAATATTGTCATGCGCTATTGAGTATTATAAGTGTAATCCCAGCATTGCGGGGCTTACCGTAACTTTATTGTTGGCAGGAGATCAGCACGTGAAGGATGAAGGTGCGACGCTAACGTTCATAGAGATAAAACTTGTTTGTTAGTTATGTCTTCGTATTAAACCGAGCGCCCACACCGCACCGCCAATCATGGATGAAAATGATTATACTCATTATCCTTTTATATTTTACTATTATGAGAATGAAATTTTAAATTAGAATTAGGAGGGATGCAGTAAAAGTAAAATAAATTAGGATGTAAAATACCTATAAAACAGAATTAGCTTGAAATAAAGTTCTTGTTGGAAATTTGCTTCGTTCTCGTTTTCCGCAAGATGTGAACATAGGATACGGAACTCATTTCCATGATGACGATAAAATTTCGTCTAAAATTGTTTCACAATCAGACATGTTTGTAGTATTTCCGTTTAGTCACTGTCTAGTTCAAAGTGTGAATAGAAATTTCGTGGTTGAGGTAAAATTAGCGTGTGAGTTTATACGAGCATGTCCATTGCAGTGTTTGGAACAGGTCAGGACAGGCGGCCGACCGCAGTTTGCGCTCGCCGCATCGACTGCAACCAACTGGTTTCCCAGCGGACTGACACAGGAAATTAATATAAATTCCCATCGCATAAACTCGAAACGGGCTCACTGTGCTGTCACGCAGACAGTGATGAGGCCTATTGTGTGAAAGTGATTCAATCGAACCTCACTTCCCTAGTTTATTTACGTTAGTTTGAATGTGAATGCGGTGTCAACTAGCTGACTAATATTTGTATTATGTTGTATTTAGTTATTGGGTAGGCTCTAGGTACTACTTTGTTGGTCTAGCATGGGGTCCTGGGTTAGATCCCCAGGTCGGCCAAAGTGTTGTTGGGTTTTCCGTTAGGAATTTTTCAGTAGCAGCTCGGAGGCTGGATTTGTGCCCGGTTAATGGCAATAGGCTCGCCCTCTATTACATGGGACTTAAACATAACTGGCGAAACGAGGATGTACTTATCACCTCTAACGAACCCTTTGGGGAATATAAGGCGTGATATTATGTGTGTATTATGCTTATAGGTATGTAGATAGGATAAACCCGTGGCAAAAATATTGTGGTTAGCTTGATGTAGGAAAATCTTTCTTTAAGCTAGGTTTTGTATGAAATGTGATTTATGAATTATAATCAGTGTATCATAGTTAACTGCGGGACATAGACTTTTCGCAAATTACAGCTCTCTGATATCTGCGTTCACTCACTTTTTTATGTTGTTCTTTATTTGTGTAGATCCTAAGCGTAAATAAAACACTCATCCCGTGTTAAAGTGCACAACAGTCAGTTTTGCATACCGCCGAAGTAAACAAACGTTTCCTAAATAAACACTTTACAACGCAAACCCGCCTACTTAGTGGCAATACCATCTGACAAAAGAGTAGAATTGCTCTTACCTTCAAAATGAAACAGTCGCTTTGTCGATTTTGCGGGGATCCTTGTAACGACACCTTTATTGAAAACGTACTGTGTGTGATTCGTGACTCTTTTTACGAGAGATGTTGCATGCTTAGGTACCTACGTGTTTGGGTCCCGACTTTTATTATACCTAAGTATCTATCTCCACGTATTTTTTGTTGTTACACGTCATGAGGAAATTAAGGAAGTTTTTCTGCTACTTTGCTAAGACTTTCCTCAATCTGAAAATTCTGCCTCTGTGTTTAAATACAAGGAGTATAAAATAAGGATCGTTAGGTTTTCTTAAGCTTTCACTTGAACCCGTCTTGACGAAAAACTTCACCTATAAAATCCTTAGCCCAGGATTAAAAAAACACTTAATGGTGAAACTCTTATCAAAGTTTTCCTTGTGTTAAATAGTAGGCGGTGGGATTAAAAGCGTTTATTGGCTTGCTTAACTTTGTCTCTTAATGTCTTGAGGTGTCGTATTTTAAAGTCGTTGTAATTGACTTCTCTTGGCGCGAAGTTAGATACACTTAACAGCGCTTTGTATACACGCCGAACTGCAAGGCGAGCAACTTCGCACGCCGAGAGATTCCAAAACTTTTTTAAAAGCCAGGTATGCCACATAAATATGAATAAATGGATATCTCTCCATATTTGAACAAGAATGAGAAACAACTGTTGTGAAGTTCATTTATTTCAACGACCGACGGGATTGACACAATGGGCTGTCGAGATTTTAAAAATGGACCCTTACGATATAAAATGTAAAACCTTAATCGTTGCACATTAGCGAGAGTAACGGCGTCCGTTGGCCACGACCATCAAAGTCGCTTATTGTTACGCCACAGTTCTGTAAAAAAGATTAGCACATTCGCCGTTAACGATCCCGAAAACAGGGCCACATCAGACAGCATCGGGGCCGGCGAAATAAAACGAAATAGCAATAAAAGTAAATCGACGGGCCCGGCCCGGGGCCGCTCTACGTGCCGGATTAAATCAAACGTTATTCGTCTTAGCAAATTACGGTTCATGTTTTTGTACATTCCCAGGACTTGATGCGTGGAAATGTAAGCCGGTTGGAAAGTAGATTTAAATGCAATTTAGGAAATCCCGTCGAAGGGAATTCAGCTATCCCTTGTGAAATAAATTAATGGCTACCTGAATGAAAATGTAATAAGTTAATTTAGGTCTTTTTATGTCTGGTGCGTTTTGAAATACTAGTGGTGATATTTATCGCATTAATATTTTCAGAGATTATAAATTAATGACGGTGACATAGAAAATTATATAAACATCTAATTACTAACTTCTAACATATAATTATTAATATCTATACGTCTTATGAAACGAGTATAAAACACGGCCCTTTCGCCGCCTATTGAAAGTATTCTACAATATAACCTAACTATTGTATGCTTGGTACGTAACTTCTAGCAACTGAGGTTTATACGTTGCGTTTAAGTCCTCGCGAACAATATTAAAGCCACGATAAACTTAAAAACAAGTTTAATCCGGCTTGCCGCGGACTCCATACCTTCATCCCAGGCAATCTGCCTGCATTGCCGGTGAATTAGTCTGCTTTAACGGTTGTGAGGCACTCAAGTATTTATATTTCTGTTGCTTGGTTTGCGAATGGTACAGTGGTATGACAGTTTATGTCTAGATTTTTTTGAATATAAATAATAAAAAAAAACACTAGTAATGATATTATTAATATACTATCGAAATATATTTAATTAATATTTAGATATTCATTCCCAACGTATCGTTGATTTGTTGCGAGTTTTATCGGATGCGACTACAAAATAATACAATTATATTCCCAACGAATCACGTAATTCGTTGAGAGTTTCATCGGATCACGCAACAGTTTCCCATCGTATCACGTGATCGGATGCGACTACAAAACGATACAATAATTTTCCCAATGAATCACGTTATCCGTTTCAAACAATGCAAATTTTTTCAACGAGTCATGATTTGTTTAATGCGTTTTTGTTATTATTATGTTCTGGAAAATATTTAATAGTTACATACCTTAATTATGATTGTAAATATTTCTCATTATCTACATAATAGGTTGAAATGTTGGGAACAATATAACGTTAAAATTCATTATTTTTGTAAAATTAGGTAACATTTTTTTAAACATTCACAATTAAAATAATAATACCTACAAAAAAACCAACAGACAACTAATGAAATAGAAAAAAATTAAAATATCATAGCATGATCCGTAACAGGTGCATAGCAAGGTACCTACAGTAACGAAATTTGCGGTAGATCAGTTTCAATATTATGCTCTTAGGAATAAGGTTGAAAAATGGTCCACCGCAAACATTGTCAAGTAAATAGCGCAAGTTTATCGCACAGCGACATATATAGCGAGAGTCGTCGTGACGAATATGTCCTTGTGCGATACTAAGTTAAAAACATTTAATTTATTTTTTTAGGGTTATTATTTACCGTGATCCGATGGGATTCCTATTTAATTGCAACGGATCACGTGAATCGTTGGGAATATAATTTTATTATTTTGTAGTCGCATCTGACCACGTGATTGGTTGGGGATAACTCTATCAATATATCTATCTCTAATATCAATAGCCTGTTAGACTGTGTAAGCTGGATCTGCAGTCACAGACCCATTTACGCAGTGCATTGCAGCGCGCACTACAGTCAAAAACCTTCTTTTCGGTACTTGTGGTCTAATGACTAGAAGTAGAGTGCGAAAAAGATTAGACATCAGTAAATAGAATGACGGCACCAACTAATTTCTAAGCGTACGTATTTTTCCTAAACTAACTCCATTGTTGTTGTCCTCCAGAAAGTTAGTCAGTTGAGTGTTTGTTGGAAGTTTTCGGGCATCCCGTTGTTTTTGAGGGCTCTAGTATCTACGTGCGCGGTTACAGGTGATTTTCTACAGTTGAAGTGTTCGCGTGAACTTTCTAAGTATGAGCCGAATCGCAAAGTTTATCTTACTCGGCTTCATTGAGAAGTTGCATTGGCGATGTTTGCCGGGAGACAATGAGTTTGTCTTGTGACTTCGATATGCGTTTGAGACTGCGCTTAAACTATTTAAACTTTTATATGGCTCTGTCTACTGAGGAGAGCCTTTTAATCCGTAAAGTTACCACAGAATAGGTGAGATCATTTGTTCATTTTTGTATTGTGGTTGTCTTGGTAAAATTTTCAGTCGTAAGTTTACGATTTTTTATTTAGTTTTACGTAGTATTGATAAATGATTTTTATTTCTGTAAATAAATCTGTTACAGCCACTTTTATAAGTCAACTTAATGTTTTTTTTAAGGCTAGTTGTAGATTTGTTACGATTCTTATTTTTGATTATTTTAAGTTGTTGGTTTTGAACAATCAATCACCTACTAGATAATAGTATGAGGTATAGAATGCAATTTTAAATGATAACTATGTAGTTGTTCTGAGTTTACTCCTACTTCATCTACGCACATCAAGGACTGACGGCTACATCTCGGATCAAGGAATGAAACTAGACGCAACGTCATACCTGTCCCTTGTTCGCGATTGGTTGCATTAAATGTTGTTTCTCGCACTCCCATTCCTCGAGCTTTGTACAGACTTCATATAACATTACATGCAACTTTGCTCGTGAAACTAACGCATCTTTTTTATTTGCCAAAAATCCTTCGAACTTCATCCCCGCATTTCATCCATTACCTTGCTTTCATCAAATCCTTATCGCCACTACTACAGTAGTCTATAACGTCATGATTTTATACATACAACTTTACACAAAAATAAGTTAACGTTAGCTATTAAGGAAGAAAAAAAAGAATAGCCACGATCTTTTATGCATCGCGGCACCTTCATAACCGACCAGATTTTAATGAAAAAAGTTTCCTTCAAAGACATTTTAAATGCAAAATATTAGCAGGATCTACTTGTAGTTAGATAGAGTCATTTACATCTGAATGTCTTAATTGTTTTCTTCAAACTAGATATAATGGTAATGCTTAAGGAAAAAGGTGGAAAAGCGGGTGTAGTTCGATGTCGATGTCTTACCGTTACGGCGCGGCGTGAGCGTGGTTCGGTTTCCGATTGCATTATGGCAGCAGTCGCTAGACATTACTGAAGCCATTACCTTATCTAAAGTCCCTCTCGGATTTATTTAGTTTTCCCTCGCCGCAATTTATCGAAAACCGCTCGATAAAGTTGTCAACAGGAATGGATCTGGAGCCAATTTTAGAGGAGAAAGCACCGCAAAAAAATAAAACGACTTTTTGGTTCTACGTGCTTGGTTAAATCCTAGATGAGATTTTAGATATTTTTCTATTTTGAGTCCCTACTTTTAGAGCTGTTGTGTTGTATGCATCCACGCAAAATACAGCAGTGAAGATAGTTTTGAGATTCTATCGCTAAAGACTTCGGAGATAGCATTTTGTATTTACCGCTTCATATAATGCTTGACACTCATAGCAAGCATGCCCGGTGTCGTGGTTGATATTATAGATTGGTAGAAATAACACTCAAACTTGGAACTTTTGTCTAAAGGCCATACAGATGTTTGCTTCAATGTGAGAATTGAACTAAAGAATAGAGCACCCGCCTTTTGTTTTATGTATGGGGGCCACCTTTAACACGGAAGGCGGACGTTGGTCATGAAATTATATAACAAACTTATTTAAAAGAAATCTTTCCAGTCTTTAATAGACTGGTGAATGTCTTTGTCCATTGCCATCTTAAGAAAATATAGTATGAATAAGGTGGTGCAAACAATAGCAGTCGCACATTTTTTTAGTTCTTATAAATAGTGAAAACAGTTATGTTTTAGCTGAGTAGTCTGAGTCCAAGAAAAGTGACGACAAAGTAACTCTATAAAGATATTGTAAATAAAAAATGAAACAATCTCAGAGACAAACGCTCTTTATTTCTAGACGTTCATTATTTTTTGCGACAGCGCAACGTATCGCTAATGTAAGCGAATTTCTAATCGAAAATACAACAGTCCTATAAAATTTTGGTTAATTTTTTTGCGACATGCACAATTTGTTACATAGATTATATAGTCAGTAGAAAGGTAAAAAGACTAAAGCGCCAATATACCTACTTTACAGGAGAGAGATTCAAAGTAATTGTTAAAGAAAATAAACAGTAATTTTTCTTAGAGTATACATATTAAATATATAATTAAATTATCTATTTAATATGCATACTCTAAGAAAAAATTCTATGTTTATTTTCTTAAAAAAATACTTTGAATCTCTCTCCTGTAAAGTAGGTACATTGGCGCTTTAGTCTTTTTACCTTTCCACTGACGATATGAATACAGTTTTCAATTTAATTAAATAGTATTACGAAACGAGTATTTTCAATTCAAAGTTCATTCGCATTAACGTTACGTTTACGTTACTAAAATCACAACAGTCGTGCTAGGGGGGCATTCTTCGAAAAATATTAACAAAAATTGAGAACGTCATTAGCATCATCCCAAAGTTAAGAATGCAGATGTTTAATACTATTATTATGATAATGAAAACTGAAACTATACCGCTGCCGTCAAGCAATAAGACAAGAATAAAAACAATCTGACAATACTATAACGTTAACAACCCGGGAGAAGAATGATTTGTCAAAATAATGTTAAAAATTTCAAATATTCAAGGCCTACTGATTTTCTGATGTATTTATTTACAAAATTACTTTGCTGGATTCATTAGTAGAAAATTTATTTGAGTAGGTAGTAAATAAAATATAACATAATATCACGCATGTATTTACCAAAGGGTACGGCAGAAGTGTTTAAGTCCCATATAATAGGAGGCGAGCCTATTGCCATCAATCGGG
The DNA here is from genome assembly GCA_910594945.2 of Amphipyra berbera. Classification (NCBI taxonomy): domain Eukaryota; kingdom Metazoa; phylum Arthropoda; class Insecta; order Lepidoptera; family Noctuidae; genus Amphipyra; species Amphipyra berbera. The sequence goes on along the minus strand of OU343128.1, from coordinate 11,269,190 downwards.
CACAAATCCAAAATCCAGGCTGCTACTGAAGAATTCCACACGGAAAAACCTAATAACACTTTGCCCGACCTGGGGATCGCACCCACGACCTCACGATCAACAGTCGCGCTTGCCATCACTAGACCAACAAGGCAGTAAATAAAACTGATTATTTAAGGTATATGATGGTTATTTCCAACATATAAGTAAGTGTCTACTGTGTTATAAATCAGGATTATGTGCTGTTTTTTCAGCGGGACTAATGAAATTATATCCATAGTTTATTTACATTTTGTGCCTATTATACAGTTCGTCATATTATTAGAAAAACAATAAAACTAGGCAAGTATCACACAGCTATTGTATCTGTTAATTTTTGAATAGGTAATCCCACCAAAAACATTCTGTAAAAAACTAGCCAAGTCTCGATGGAGCTGCTTGTTTATCTTTAGAAAGTATTGAAATCTAGACAAAGTCGTGCCAAGTCTAAGGTTCCTTACTGCGATTTCTTTATTATTATAGTTAATGTTGTGTGACTTGGCCGTTGAAGGGTACACAAGGGTACAAAACCAGGTGCTCCATGACACCATTGCACCAATCTGTCACCAGAACCGCTACCCATTGACGATGGAAAATTGCCACTTGGAAAACGTTGATTCAATAACCAGTCAATTGTAGGCTTGATAAAGCTGCGTATTTCAATAATACTTATGTATAGGCGAGACTAAAACAAACAGTATAAAAATTTTTTTCGAGTACAGACGGACTTCTAATCATTGATAGAAGTCCGTCTGTACCTGTCCCGTTGACTTGTACCCACTAACGTATAAAAAAATGTTCAACGGCCAAGTCACACAACATCAACTATAATAATAAAGAAATCGCAGTAAGGAGCCTTAGACTTGGCACGACTTTGTCTAGATTTCAATACTTTTTAGAGATAAACAAGCAGCTCCATCGAGACTTGGCTAGTTTTTTACAGAATGTTTTTGGTGGGATTTCACTTCTTTTTGTAGAAACGTGGGCATATTGATTTATTTTCAGTCGATATTTTTATGTACCAATAGTAGAAGGGGGCATTACCATATCTCTAATACAGCTGAGACCAGCTGAGGGTTCTTCATCAGATACTTCAGACCTTCGATTTTTGACATCAAATGAAGCGGCCTACCAAGTTGAATATTTTTTGTAAAGGCGGTATGTCGATCTCTAATAGTTTGGTTGGGCTCTTGTGTTTTCTAATCAGGGTCACCAGGTACTCCAGATCTTCGATTATCCTAGTTTTTATAGATTTCCCTTTATGTGGCCATTAAACCCTAACTCTGTACCAAATTTCAGCTCTCTGAGTTTATGGGAAGTACTAGTTCTATTCTGATGATGATGATGAGTGAGTGAGTGAGTGAGTGTCATAAATGCGAAAACTTTGCTTTCGCTTAACTTCGGAACTAAATGACCTACAGACTTGAAATTTTGGATTTTAAGTATGTGATTATAGCTTACTGGATGACGAAAATTTCTACGTTCTGGTCTTATCCAGAGGTTCTCAAATAGGGGCCTGAAAATGCGGCGAAATGGTTCCAGTAAAGGATGGTTCGGCAGTGTTTGCTGCGCGCTCGACTTGGCGGGGGCACTGCCGTGCCCCCCGATATAATGTAGTTCAGTGAAATTGTTAGACCGGTACAATATGAGTGATCAATACGATTTACGTATAGAGTATTATTAGATATTTACAATGGATATGTAGTTAAATGAGGTATTAATATGATTTCAACGCATTTTTCTTAAGGGGTAATGGTCCTGAAGAAACCACACAATAAACAGGCTTGTACGAAGTAATAAATATATCCGAAAAGGATGTCTGTTTAAAAGAATTTATTGCTCCTTTCCCTAACGCCGTCAATTAAATATATATTAGTCCACGCTAAAGGCACATTAGTCAACATATAGGCAAAGAATTTTCTCGAACAAACTCAACGTTTACGTTTCGAAGAGTGCCCGTACGCAAATCCCTTTGGGTGTAAAAAACGAAGGTTTGAAAAGCCAAACTTACCGAAACGTTTTTAAGCTGTTTCCCGGAGATATTGGCGGTCGACGAGGCTCCAGGAGCATTTTTCACAGAGTCCCGGGATATCGGTTTGACTAATATATAACATCGGACATTTCGGACGCCGAAATTCGATCGTGCGCTATCTTTTAGATTAGGTGCACTAATTCCTATTCAAGCGTTCGAGTGACTTTGTGAAATGGACCTTTTTGGCTACCTATTTAGCTTTTATAGAAGGTAGTTTTGTTGCATTTTTTTTATTCAGTAAAGTGTCCAATTAATTTGTGACGATAATGAATACCGAACTAATACTGGGGTGATATAGCCACTCTGTGTGTCTCTGTGTCAACCTAGTATTTTAGTGTTATTAAAAACAGTAAAAAAATTATTAGTTTGTTACAAAAATCATTTTCGCCGAGTATATTTTAGACCTGATTCACAATTGTCGGATAACTCTTATTTGAGAAATAAATATGGCGGTTTGGTAGATTTTCTATAGAGTAACTGTTAATAATTTAAAGAATTTGTGTAGGTAGGTACTTAAATATTACTGAGTATGTATGTTATAATAATATTTTTTACACTTTTTGTTTGTTAATTTTACATTAGCACCTACATATTTTTATATTATATTCTTATACACAATATCTTAAAAAACATGACATGTGGACATTTTATTATGAGCCGCTTGTGCAGAGTTCAAATCTCGGTCTCAAAAGCTTAATGGATCTTTATGCTCTTTTTGACTAGACTTATTTTAATGTTTGTGTTTTGGCGTATTGTAATTGTAATAAGTAATAAAGACAAAAACAATAAATCATTGGAGTTATAATACAGTTGAAGTAGAGCTGAAGAGAAACAAGATAACCGTCTCCTATAAGATATTATGTATGATAAAATGGTTGCGTCATCAGTATTTTCTATCCCTCTATTGAATTTAGTTAACCTATACAAACACAACTAGGGATGGTTCAAATAACGCATTTTCGGTGTTGTTTGATTATGAAGATAATACATTAATACAATGTTAAGATTTAATAATTTACGGATATCTCAAAAACGATTCAAGCAATTCGTTTATTTCCCTAAAACGTGAGTCTGGCGGGTATGTCGTTGCAACATTTCTATTGATGTCGCTAAAAGAAGAAAGTGGTTTTACATCAATAACCCAAAAGAATTCATAAATATAAGATAAGCGCGGGCGAATCCAAGGAGAAACGTTTCAAAGGAGAAAAGTATTGAATAAATAAAGAAATCGACACGTTTTCGCGAAATCTCAATTTATCTAAGAAAATTTTATTCATATCCGGCGAGAGGGGACGGCTTCTGAGGATCTCGACATATGGACACATGTTGAAGACACAAGCTTTACTTATTATTTTTCCATTCTTTATGCCTACGTCTTATCCGTACTGAATACGCTTTGATACAATAATTATTATGTAGCGCACCGTTTATGTCTGATACGCAAGCTCCCTGTCTGACAAAGTTGTTTTGTCACGAGTACGTATGTATGTGTGAAAAGATTAAAAACTTTCTCCACAACGTCTTTCGAAGCTCTAAGCTCGCTGTCATAAGGCAAGTAAAAGCTCGAGTTGAAAAGCGGATTAGGCCCCTTAAGTTTGTTGCGAGGTAAAGTAATATTCTCGAAGACAACAACAAAAAAGAAAATCCTTAACCGTGCACTCCGTTCTGAATATTAAAACGTTCTCACTAATACTCCTGATTAAGTTTTCTCTCAATGTTTCTCCCTGCACCGACACGCTACGCGTTCTGGCTGTCACGACACATAATACTGTGTTGTATTACGATTACATACTATCTAGGTATAGCTTAATCATTTTCTAAATATTGTTTTAAAAGATCCAAGGAGCTACGCTCATTGGATCTTTCATTAAATATAGTTCAAAATATATTCCAGAAAATATTGTTAAAGAACAATGAAACTATTCACAACACTGTTTATACGTAAGCCTTTTTATCCGAGGGGATTCTCTCGGAGGGTACGGCGAATCCGTGCCCTGTTCTTATAATTTCCTTGAATGGTGAACATTTGATTTAAGTACCGTCCCAGGGCTAACAACGACTCTCCGGGGACCGCCCCGACTATTTCCTTTTGTTTTTGTGCCATTTTTTTAACAACTTTTTCTCAAAAGGATTCGCTAAGAGGCCAGTACGAATGCGGACGTTTAAAGCAAATCCCGTGATTAGAGTCAAACGATTGACGTTCACTGTAGGATTTGGTGAGAAGATTAATGGTAGCTATCGAATGGTAATTACGGAAATGAAACGTGTAAGTTATGCAAATGGTGACCAACGAACTCTTGCATTTGAAACCAATAATTTCAAAGATCAATTCAGTTAAGATATGGTTTTGAAGTACGTTTACTATTATACTATTTGTGGTTTAATATAATTTATTTTCGATTTAGAAAAAATCTGTTTAATGATTAAGTAAGTGGAAATCCGAAAATATTTGTTAGTTTATACCAAATATTGTGCAACCAATAATATCATGGATAGTACAATTGAGCGGATACGAGTGGTACTCAGCACAAAGGCTTAACAAGCCAACTTGCTCGGTTGTGAGCATACATAACCCCGCTGTTATTAATCGTACGGCGGCAAGTTTATGCTGAGCCCACACTTACCTCGCGATTCGGCACTACATTGTTAAAACTACAACGCGGAAAACAGCGCACTGCAATTTCTTGTTACGTATGAGCTGCGTGAAACGTTATTACGAAACTTTCGCTGTTTTTTTTTATTAATTAATCAACAATTTTATTTCAATCTCAACCAGGCGTGTTCACAGCCAAAGACTTGACGTGTACGATTTGGCGGGTTATGATCCCTTCGACCCCCCCCCTGATCTCAACTTCGCTTAAAAGTTTCCTTTACGTTTCGTTTACTTCTTGTAATTTTTTTTTATTGAATCCAATGGTATCCCTTGCAGGGTTAATCTATGGCAGCAGTACATCACGAGGTTTGAAGTAATTACATGATTTCGTTTACAACCTGTATAATATGACGACACGTTTGGTGCAGTGGCTGAACGATCGACTTCTGCGCTACGGGTCGTGTGTTCGATTCCCGCACGGAACAAATATTTGTGTGGTCTATAGATAGTTGTTCCAGGTCTGGGCGTTTGTGCGTGTGAAGATTTGTGTCTGTAAACGCACCCACGATACAGGAGAAATCCTAGTGTGGGGCAACGTTGTTTTAAAATAATAATAATAATAATAATCCTAATGCGGATAAAGCAACACTGTTTTATAAAACCGCATAGAAACTTATGTCAGGAGCAAATACTAAAATAAATTCATAGCATGAAGTTTGTAGACAAACGATTTGGCAACCACGCCAAAAACATTATGATTGTTTTCCACGCCAATACCGTGGATAGATGATTAATATAATCAATTATAATTTATTCCTGCCCTTAATTTCATAATTAAGTTTTGGACTGTGTTGTTGTTTGTTTCTGTCCGTTAATAACATATAGGATTACACGGTAGTTTACAGTAGCTAGGGAGATTTTTTTTTGGTAATAAAACATGTTAGTGTGGCAGCGTGCACGGATTTCTACCGATGGCTGAATTTGCACCGATGTCGTAAGCTCCCGTGATGGCGTGGCGGGCCGTGTTCACGTATACACCCAGTTTATTACCGCAGATGCAAGTAAAAAACAAAACAGCCAATAGTTTGCCTACATAGTATAGTCAAAAGCAATAATATCTGCCTGCCGACGTATTTAACACGGCCAATATAGACGGCTATGGGTAGAATATAAGAATATGTGCTTATACAGGGTTACTTGTAAAACACCGACAACCTCTCAGGACTATGTTAATAACATCATAATCAACAACTTTTGTTCTATGAATTTTAAAAATTCATCATATTTCAGTTCATCAGATTTTCATACAAAAATAAAAATATTTAAATTGAACGGTCTAAATGTTACGATGTGTATGCGAAGCAAAATAAAGCGATAGTAAAATAGTGACGGGAGCGGGGTTAGGGCGGCGGGGCGCTTTAGAATGTTCAATTTAAATATTTTTATTTTTTTTATGAAAATTTGATGAACTAAAATATGATGAATTTTTAAAAGTAATAGAACAAAAGTTGTTGATTATGATGTTAGTAACATATTCCTGAGAGGTTGAGTAACCCTGTATAGCCGTACTATCCGTAATCACATATTTATTCTCGTGGCTTGTTCAGTTAGTGATTATAGGCGGTTTTAAATCCGTTGGCAGATATATTAGGTCCCCACCTATGAAATTGGCGTTTTTTTTCTCACAAACAGAGAATCTCGTCACTTCTATGATTTAAAATATTCATCAATTGCTTGATATTATATCGAATAATGACCACCATAGACAACTACCAATAGTAAAAAAACCTTATTACTTATAGTTTTCTAAACATAAAAAATACCTTAAAAATTACTCATCTTTTTGTTAGCAGAAATGACCACTATTTTTGTTTTAACTTAGCCAAAACTTATTTTTGTCGCATAATCAAAGTGGCATACGTTATCTTAGTTTTTAAACATTAGTGCATAAACGTTTTAAAACATTAGTGTTCATAGTTGTTAAATAAATTAAGAAAATGTTAGTATGAAAAATGCAACTTCTTTAAAATTCTCCATACAAAACGCTGATTTCATAGGTGGGGGACCTAATACATCATTGATACTGACTGTACACGGATACTGTCTTAATTCAATAACAGTGTTTAAAGTTGTTAATTATTGGTAGGCGGTGAAAATGAGAAAAAGGCCCCGTGAAATAATAAAACGTGTATTTCCATTTGTAATCCAAATGCTACACACACTGACAGACCGCTCATTGTTGCAAGACCAAAAATTATATAAAATAAAATTATGGGGCTACCAATAAAATGTTCTTTTGGCTCTACAGACTTTAGAAAAAAAGCAGTTGACATTTGGTTTATATCACCAACACATAAGTGATTGAAAAGCAATGTATTCACTAGTCTCCTTCTTCTTCTCTCGTTTCGGCAGGAGCTATAAAAGAATAGCTCAAGCCGTGTTGAAAAGATTAGCCAGACAGCAAGGCTGGTCGCGGGGCTGACTGCCCAGGGTATGTGTTTCGAATAAAAGTTGCCAGAAATTTCTGAAACACCACGTAAATGTTTCTGGGAACAAGTTTCAGAGCTTTTGCCATCACAAACTGATAGTAGTGTTTACCGCAACACATGTATGAATTTATCAGAAACACTGTGACAGTGTTTATTAATAAATACATGGCTTAACAATGATTAAATGAAACGTATATTTGTATCTACGTTTTAGCAAATGTCTTCACATTTAACAGATAACTGACGCAATAGCATCATCTGCACACATGTTGTGACGAGATAGTAGACGGCTCGGTTGAAAGCGTAATGCTCGTGGTATTCACGTTCATGGTCCACTGACTGCTGTCCATTCAGCCACTCTCCTATTTCGCCTCCCACGGAGTATTGCTGCATTTGAAATTCACTACAAATTAACTGTCGATAACAACCATAACGAGTTTCCTGATTATTTTCATAAAGAAGAAAATATTTTTTATTGATTGGCACGTCATGCGACTGAATAAATTACTGTATTTTTTGTAGGGCTCGTTTTCCTTTATAGTCTTAACGTCCAAATAAGATTGAATACAGAAGATCTTATTAAATTACCTTAATTCGAATTATGTAAATCTTACTTGAATCCTTATCAAAAGGAGATTTGCTACGGCGTAGCGCAATGATCGTAGCGATGCTACAAATGCTACGATAAATTTATATAGACAGCGATTACTGAAATTGAAGATATTTATGGCATCCTATGATAACATCGGGGATTGATCCCTTAGTTACATTAGGAGCGATGTTTAAATATTGAATTAGTCGTGGTTATAACAATTGAAACGTCTTCAAAAGTCAATTGGTTATATCAAATGATTCCTTCGCAGAGAGCCATTTATCAGCCCTTTGATATTAAATAGGAAACAACGAACAACGAAACCGAGGATCAAATGAAAGCTTTGTTAAATAGAATATAAATATTAAATCTCTTGGCCTGCTTGCTAAGACTTGCTAAAATTAATAAACAGATTAACGGGATATAAGAATGCCCTATTAATCGATTAATATAGACGTTTACAATACCGATAATAAGTAGGTGTAGACATTGTATACTTGGATTAAATTGAAGTCGAGCAACAATGAAAGTCGGTTATAATTTTAATATTTCAATTAAAATCTACGAGAATGTCTTTTCCAAGATTCAACCTCAAAGAGAATAATTACATTATTGTGAGAAGTGATGGCAATAAACAGGTGTACTTGTTAAAAAAATTGCTTCATAATTTCTTTGAATATGTTTTCGGCTTAATAAAAGGCTGAGAATTTGCTAGTAGGTACCTCCTTTTTGTTTTCTCTTGAACTTTTTATACTCTCATTGTCCGTCGAACAAACGGTCCTTAAATCTTTAAAGCCTGCGAAAAATTCGGCGTGACGTAAAAGTATTCTATGAATTCATTCGAATTTCATTGCATTTTGGCATGCGGAAATTAATTAAGCTAATTTAATTTTGCATGTTTATTAGCCTGTTGTTGCAGGTTGTGAACTGGGAGTAAGTAATTTATTTGCTTATTAATCACTAAATGTACATGTACCAAATATTTGCTGATGATACGGCTTGCCGGTGAATTAAATTTACTAAATTAATCAATAACTAGGAGTATTAGAAGATTCTGTTATAAAGAAAAGTACCTGAATGACCGAGCTTAGCTCGTTTTGTGGTAAATCAACGTTTTCTAAAAATGAAACCTAGCTATATCGATTCATCGCCCCCGAAACCCCTTGCATACCTACTAAATTTCATGAAAATCGTTGGAGCCGTTTCCGAGATTCAGATTATATAGGTATATATACAAGAATTGCTCCTTTAGAGGTATTAGATAGATAGATTCAGATTATATATATACAAGAATTGCTCCTTTAAAGGTATTAGATAGACAGTGTGTTATAGGTATTACTATAAAATCACGTTTTCCGAACTATACAGCAGCTATTTATTTTTCCAGACGGATATGTACATTAAACAAGCTAAATTAGGTCACAAACAGGACGGGAGTGCTTACAAACGGACAAATAGCAAAATACAAAGTGGGTGAATGTTTACTTTTATTATTATCTGAGTTCTACAATAATTTTCATTTTAGAAAATATCACATTGTTTTGTCAGCTGGTAAACAGTGAATATTTTTTTTATTAGTTTTGTTAATTGAATAAGCAAGCTTACTCGATATGTAACAAAAAAAGTTAATGTATAAAATCATAATTGATTCTGGATCTCGATCGATAGGCACGGTAAGTTTGCCGATTTAGGCTTAAGCTTTATTTCGGAAAATAGGAAAAAGACTCCTGATACGTTAGAGTGACAGTAGACAAATGAGACTTAATTATTATGTTTTTTTTTGGACACACTGCTTGTATCGGATAATAGTATACTTCAATAGAATTTAAAACTGCCTCGTTAGTATAGTGGTGGCAAGTGCGACTGCTGATCGTTAGGTCCTGGGTTCGCGCCCCAGGTCCGGCAGTGTTATTAGGTTTTTCCGTGTGCAATTTCTCATTAGCAGCCCGGAGTTTGGATTTGTGCCCAGTTAAAGGCAATAGGTTCGCCCTCTATGACATGGGACTTAAACATAACGGCAAAATGAGGGCGTTACTACACCTCTGCACGACCCTTCGGGGAATATAGGCGTGATGTTATGTTATGTTATGTCAATAGAGTTTCTGACATCTTTAGGTAGTCGAAGACTAAACGGAGTATTAAATAGGAAAGTGTCTGGAGTAGTACCTACGTATCTTCTAACAGTAGCTTATTTCTATTTCTTACAGCAGTGATAGCCTTGTGGTGTGACCGTCAGACTGCCAAATCATAGGTCTCGAGTTCGAACCCAAGGCAAGCACCTCTGACTTTTCGGAATCATATACGTATTGTATAAAATTATCACTTGCTTAAAAACGGTGAAGGAAGACATCGTGAGGAAACCGGCATGCCTGAGAGATATTTCTCGAGGCCCGTGGACGGCATAAACTCCGACACCAGGTTACTCACTAACCACACGATAAGGAGAAGAATTCTTAGTTTACATTGTGACGGGTGGTGGCTGACTGGCGGGGGCCCGGGCCTATAAAAGGTCGGGCACACTGCAGATCGGCCCTCTCGCGCCGCTGCAGTTGCCAAACTAAGTGTTCACCTGTTCAAGAAGACCCTGGACTCCTCGCATTGTACGAACCACGTCCTGTTGTTCTCTTTGTAATTCTTAAATAAATATATATAGTGTATGGTTACAAGTGTTATTCTTTATCCTCCCGTAAGTACACGCCTGCTAAATTTTATGTGCACATGCTAGTTGAGGGTTCACTCCTAAGGGCTCCCTAAAGTGTTACAACATTTACAGATAAGTAGGCAGTGAAATATTTCTTTTATTACAATTCGGCAGTCAATAATTTTAAAGGAGGTCGAGTAGAACCTATTAGTTGCTGTAGGCCTTGACATTAATTATGCGTCCTTTTTATTTATTGTTTGAATATGTATTGAGAATAAATTGGATTTTTCCAATGTAAACTAGGTAGCTTACGCTTTTGTAAAGGAATAGAAATAAATAATTAGTTTTTATACCTAAAGTAGTTTCATTTAGGACATTGAATAGTAAATCAGTATGTTACTTCAGAATATAGATTGTTTTTAATGTTATTTATACTTACAAATCAAATTGCTAGTTAACTCGGGCGTTCTCCAGTTGACTGACCGATGACTTCGTGGATAAACGACGAAACAACATACATTATAAATATTTATAATATATTTTTTACTGTAATTTGAGGGGCTCGTGGCAAATTACCAACCGCGCGAATCATACGATTTGCGAGGTTAAGCGGCGCTTGCCGCGGTCAGTCCATGTATGGGTGACCGTTCGTTACACATCGAGACCCCCACCGTGCCTCGGAGAACACGTTAAGCAGGCGGTCCCGGGTGTCATACGAATACTTATGACAGTCGTTATGGGAAGTCATAAGCCCGAAATTCTGACAACCGGTCTAATCTTAGGATATCGGCATTGCCCAGTAACTGGGTCGCGGAGGTCTGATGGCAGTCGCTACGTGTAAAATACTGGTATTCAGCCGCACCTGGTTCAACTGGGAGCTGACCGCAACATAATTGGGAAAGGGCTAGGCAGATTTTTTTACTATCGTTTAGTATGGAAGGCGCTGGTGCCTGTGATGCGATGTTTTTTCATTAGTACAGATACCAACGTTACCCCGTTTCCTGTAGTTCTTTATAATCGTAAAATAAGTTTAAGTTTCTGAAAATAAACATTATTTATTTATTTATTATGTACAGTATATAAAAAAAATGCCTAATTATTGACAGGAGACGGCATACTATGTACTTACATGAATCATCATCATTTATAATTCCAAAAATGTTCACTCAACAACATTAGTATACATACCTACATGGACCGTTACAGTGAAAGGTCGTGAGATCTTTGCAATCATTGCTGTGCTTGACAAAGAGATCATAAATGTTGTAATTATCGCATGAGAAGACGATACCTACTGCCAATTCTCTTTACGTAACATGAACAAAGTGTTGCCTATCCAATACAAGAAACAATGCGGCGTGTTCTTTTTTTTAAATCGTAGAGTTATATTATTTTCTGTCTGTTAAATTAAAATTATTAGTCACAGTAGTGTATTTATTGAATTACCTGTACAATAATATACGCAAATGTTTAATGTCGGTACACTGTATGCCATTGGGATGTTTTAAGCGTCACTAACAGTGCTATTTGTACACAAATGTTAGCTTTTATTTGTGGCTTCATTCGCGTGGATTTGTGGCTTTCGAGTTGTGACAACATTATTGATCAGTTGAACGTGATTGAGAAACAAAGGGAAATCTATTCAACAATAACATTTGGGATTTATGATAATATTGAGGATAAACAGATTTTCTATGTATGAAGGATTGGTGTGACGTGCAAAGAATAGGTTATGCAAGCCCGGTTTGCGGGTGTCAGAAGGGCGAGATGTCATAAGTGATTCCTACATAAATATTATATTTGGTCAATAAATGATCCACGTGATTTAAAATAAACTGGTGTTAGTATCAGTACATTCTAATTTAATACCAGTATACGTAGTTAGAACAGACAGCAGTTTCTCTTTGTCAAACAAAACATTAAACCAAAAAATTTAAATTCTCACGATATTTTCACGAGTGCATAGTGTGAAGTGTATTTAGCAAAGCAAGCTTTGACAGTGTCCCGGGTTTAGGATAAGTAGAGGTGAATTTCGAAGCACCCGGTTTTTGATGAAGGTTCCAGTGATAGAAGCCTAACATAGAACCCCGGGACTGCAACTATGAAGTTGGTCCTACTTGAAAATCGAAGCGCACCTCACATTTTCATTTAATTAATAATAGTACATTATGATATAAGTGTGCTATGTTGGTCATTAAGGACGAGGCGGTATTGTGCGCGCGAGCCACAGGCGAGTGCGATAAGTGAGCCGAGACTGTAATGATCAATGCACACGCGTATCATACGACGTTTTTCCACACACTTGCGAAGAAAAAAACAGACTTGTATTGTTATTAACTTTTAATTATTGAAACAATTAGTGAAAGTACAATTCTCAAACTGATACCGAACGTTGTTGGCATTTTTACAGTTTGTGTTATGGTATTGGTATATCAATATCATTTTTGGTCTTAACTGTGCTTTTTAACATGGAATAGATACATCAAAGGGAGCTGGGCTTGTATTTGTTTGCCAGTTCATTGAAATAAGCCAAAAATACGTACTCCGAAAATGACTGGGCATTTTTGCTGATTTTCCATTGTATGAAAATTTCGTAAGCTGCTACGTATTTCTCTCTAGATTTTGGTGGCAACAGGCTATCACATGCCCTCCGTGCCTCGATTAGTATTTCCGGCGGTGTCAAATGTATGTATGGCTTTTTTTCCCCATTTAAAGTCGACATTTATAATAATAATCAACCACACAGCGAAAACGTTAACAAATATTTATGGAAAATGGCGATTCTCCCGCGCCGATGCGCGCGCTGCTTGGAGCAAGGGCACAAACGACATCAACATACAGCCAATATTAAAAATATAATACAGCGAATATTTTCGTATTTATAACATAACTTATTGTAAATTATGAATAATTTGATAAAATTAAATGTTTATTATCATGTTTTAATTAACACAGTTTATTTATTCTTTTTATTAACAAAAATGTTTACTATTTTTTAGGCATAATAACGCTTTGCTAAGATTGAAAAAAAATGTAAAGCAAAATTCGTAGACATTATCAGTAATCTGTGGTAGATTTTACCGGACTAGTCCGCATTAAGCTACATTACGAACCTAAAAGCGGTCCAATAAGAGCTACTTTATGAGCAAGTGTGTTGAAAAAGGTTTATTGTTCTGCCTAGCCTTTTTCCAACTTTGTTGGGATCAGCTTCTTGTCTAACCAGATGCGGCTGCATACCACTATTTTACACGTAGCGACTGCCATCAGACCTCCGCAACGCAGTTACTAGGCAATGACTAACAAAATCTTTATCGACATATAAAATATACAGGAATGTTTTGTAAATAACATTATACATTATTTTTATAGAACATAGAACATGAACAAAATAGTGTTTACAATCTTGTGCACTAATAAAATATATTTACATTTCTATTGGACTTGGATTATTTAGTTATAGGAGAAACAGGTTATAGTTTTTTTCACGATCACTGCCACGAAGCTGAAGCTTTAACAATGTAGTACAATAATATACAAAGTACCTACGACTACTATGAATGATTTACCAATTGACCGCGACTTCAACATGTTATTAACTCTGTGTAATTACTTGGCTGATCTATATCGGGGGCTAACGTGAAACCGTAATTGCATAATAATACAATTAATAATTGTGTATGCACTACCGGTATTAACTTTGACGTGGTGTGGCAACATTGGGATGCAAACACGCAGCGGCACGCGGATTCCGTTAGAATTTCCAATAGGTGAAAATTAGGTATTAGTATATTTTACACGTAGTAAATGGTTGCTACATGAAGGATTTTACTGCAGCTTTGAAACTAGAACAGTGTGATATTTGTACCGTGTGTTAGCCGCCAAAGTGTTGCTTATACCCCGTCCACTCGTGAGTGTAGATAAGGCAAATCGAATTATGCTGCAAGAATAGCAGCGTCTTTCGGACGGCTAATAGCGACATACTGTGTTCACCGATCAGTCTGTAGACGGTGGTGATTATGATAATGTTCTCTATGACCGTCTATGAGGCGCCCTGTTCAGTGGCGGACGTTTACAGACTGATATGATGATATCATGGAGGATTCTACAGAACTACGTAATAAAGTACACATGAACAAACATGCACGTAAGATTTATGTCTGGTAAATGTACCCACGATACGGGAGAATCTTAGGGTGTATTATAAAGGTTAAAAGGAAAGAAATAAAACTGGAAAATATAGAGAATACCAGCATTAGATGGGTGTGACCAGGTATTATTTCAGGGGGAGCAAACATTTTTCAAACCTAGTCTTTCTGACAAATGTTCATGATTTTTTTATTGTCCATTGTGAAAGGATAAGGGGAATAGTATGTTTTAGTAACATGTATAGAAAAAGTTATAGTGTAGGAAGCATATGTGAAAGACTGGACCTCTTACAAATCTTTTCTAATACGTCATGAATAGTTACTAATAGTTGATTCCTATAATTTACGGAGCGTTATTGGTTAAAATTGGGACTCTTGTATTCCAATAATGGAGCAAAGACCTTATAGATTTGCATAGTAGACCCTCCTATATGGAAGAAGCTGTCACAGGTAAAATTAGCTCACGGGTCTATTTATATGCCCAGTTTGGCAGTAAAAAATGCTACCATTGGTAAGCAAAACAGTTCCTTTTTAACCGACTTCCAAAAAAAGGAGGAGGTTCTCAATTCGTCTGTATGTTTTTTTATGTTTGTTACCTCACTACATCCTCATTTATGAACCGATTTGAAAAAGTCTTCTTTTGTTTGAAAGTTTCCAAATGGTCCCATTTAAATTTGGTGAAGATCTGATAAAGCACTTCGGAGATAGACAATGGAACTCCTCAATGACAAACAGTACGCATAATGTGATGATGTGATTATGTTACGAGCAGCGTCTTTAGTAGGTCCAACCATGTTTTAATTAAGGCCACTAAAATGAATGAAATAAAAAACATTTTGACAAAAATAAAACCGACTTCAACAAAACGAAAAAAATAATAAAATAATTACCATATTATAAAAGTAACAGATTCAGAAGTCGGTGCCTTCAATTTGGTTCAGCGTGGATTAGCACCGACTTCTGAATCTGTTACTTTTATAAGATGGTAATTATTTTATTATTTTTTTCGTTTTGTTGAAGTCGGTTTTATTTTTGTTAAAATGTTTTTTTCGTTTATAGGAACCGGGCATTACTAAAGGTCTAAGTGTATTTTAGTTCATTGCAATGTCCTCTACGTTAAGCTAACCTACGGATACTTAGTGCATATTTAGATTAGCCATCCTTAATTGAAAGTTGACCATAATACACCTTTACTTGCCATTTTAAGTAGTTGAGGCTATTTTAAGTCACACTAGAATAGTTAGCCTTATTCATTGTTCTCTAGGGCCACATATAAGGTACATATACGAGTAGCTGGAGAATTAAATACTGTAAAACGAATCTAAATACGTATAGTGCGGCGTGTAACTAGGTTAATTAGCGGTGTTTACTTGCATCAGCTATGTAATGTTACGGCACTGCTGCACTTTCCTGAATGAATAAATTAGGCTGTGACCTAAGTAGAGTTTGTGTTGTCTAAAAATCTAGACAAATTATTGTGGCAAATGTTTGTCGTTAATTATTCAAGTGCCATTTTTGTTGCAGCAAAAAAATTGTTAGCGAAAAAAGTTCGTACATATTATAGTTAGGTTATGTACATAAAATAATCTAGTACATAAGTGTTGTTTTAAGTTCAAAAAGTATGTGAACAATTCATACTGCGTTATTATCTGTGAAAAAAAGCGTAACACTCTTGTATATGTAGTACTAACATTAAGTTGGCTCTCTAAACGGTCGTTTCACGTTGTTACGTCTCTTCTGCTATAACAGCCGGCTAAGTCAGGTAATAAAATTTAGTCCGGCGAACAATTCAGACGACGCCGCGGCGTTAGTACTAAATGAATGCTCTAGTTTTATCATAAATCACAAGTTTTAATGGTTATTTATTCTGACTGTTCGAATCGAGCGATGGCAATCAGTCGGGAGACTATTTTTATGACCTGTACCGGATGCGCCATAAAGCGAGGCATAAAATCAGTAAGCCTCCGAGGGAGAAATATAAAAGTAAATAACACTTAGATTGGAGATTTAGGCACCGGTGCAGAGGGCGAGACATCCGCTCGCCGCTCCAATGAGCTGTTAACTCAGGAAACTCCGTATTACATTGACCCGCACTTTTGATCATTTTAATGTACACGATGAGGAAAATATTATAGATATTTTGCCTGATTCCGAATAAATATATATGAAGGTGAGTCTGCGAATCTGTTCGCTTCAACGCAAAATATTTTTTTGTCTCATAACTGCTTCACTGTCAAAGAATATCTTTTCTATCCAGTGACGACGAATTTGTTATTAAATTGGCTTTATTATGATTTACATTGACTTCGTTAATTACATCGGTAATAATTGACATTTGATGGTTCCAATAATATCATTTCTAGTTTCTAATCATAATCGTATTAAATATTAATAGTGATTCCGAAACAAGACGACTTCAGTTTCTTGGGACGTTAGGACACAACGGTGGTTACTGCTTTTAGAATTCTCGAGAAAGCGAACAGAAAGAATAATTCATGTCTTTTCGTAGTATCCATGTTTTTGTCTCCAACTTTACTGCCAACAAGTGACCCCCTGGGACGGTCTCCGTAGTCGTTACAAACCCTATGATAATCAAGACGCTACCAATCGGTTAGTGAACGTTCATATCAGTCAGATAAGCCGAATTTATATGAATCCCTAATAAACAAACAAATAGAACATTTCTGTTTATAATAGTGTAGCCGATATCATTAAACTTCTAACCTAGTTACGTTACGGTAAAAACAATTCATGCGTAGTAGAAGAGTATTATTATAAACCTCTATTATTATTATTTGTCTTATTTACTTGATCAGAAATTCAGATCAGAGTGTGCTGTTTTTGGAATTGATAATGAACCGATTTTAAACAAATAATACTTCTCATATAAATCAATTCTAATTACCCTATAATGCTATAAAATGTCACGAATCACTCTTCCGCCCAATTAAGTTGTATCATTTAAACTTTGATAATATTACGTATTCATTGAAAATCCCACTGAATCTGTAAACGGCGTAATAAACTTCAAAACAGATAGGTATCTATTTGCCTTTGGCTTGCGGTAACCGACTGTAAATATCCATGTTTCTCGTCTGTCATTGACATTCACGGCGTTCTTAATGGTTCGTTAATTCGAGCGTCGCTAAACGTTCGTATTGATCGGTTTTATCGTTTTATTGTTTTGACACAAATTTACAAGTAGGCATTATAAACAAACGTCTGTTTAAATACGGAAACACGCCAGCACTTTGAATATAATATCACCAACCTACTCATATTTGTGTGGAAATCAGTGCATTATGTTCGTTCACCTTCATTGTGTACACATTAGCGGCTCAAGTTTTCGGGACCGCTTGTCAAAGAGGCGTAGATAAAGTCGCCGCGCGGATCACCTTGTAGGTACCTACATCAATCACCCTGACATGACTCCAGTTGTTCGCCCAAATGGATTATAGGAAGTCGACGCCCCACCCGCCCGAGGTGAGTTTCAGATTTGCCTCGCGTCACCTACATGTAAACATTATTTGCCAAAGTGATGCGGTGACACGGCTAACTTTACCGAAGGATATCCTTACACGATTTTTTTTGGGTATCGTCATCCTTATGCGGGTAAGACACGTGTACTTAACAAATACTTTGAGTCCTTTAATACATACCCTTTGTTGACACTTCGTGAAAAAGAAGAGTGAACGGAACAAAGTTGTAAAGGTTCGTGGTTATTTATGAGATCATTAGCGGGCCACTCCATGTCTTCGAATCTTGATCACGTTTTCAAACGGGACTCGATTGGGATTCAGATTCGAGGTCGACCAATTATCATAATAAAGTGGCGCATTTCCTTTATAAAGTAGGTTCGTGTTATTACCGGGGACAATCGTAAATTATTCAGTCCTCACAAGGATGAATTCTTAGCGAACCAGTCGCAGGTTCAAGGTCTGTCGAACTTTACTTTTTCAATATCTTTTTAAACCTTACTGAGAACTAAGTCTTCTTCCTCCTAGCCATTTCCCAATTATCTTGGGGTCAGCTTCCAGTTTAACCAGATGTGGCTGAATATCCCAAGGCTAGCCCGGTTGTCAGGCTTTCGGACTCCTGACTACCGGTAACGACTGTCATAGGTATTCTTATGACACCCGGGACCGACGGTTTAACGTGTTCTCTGAGGCACGGAGGGGTCTCGATGTGTATCGAACGGCGGAAATCGCAGCTTAACCTCGCAAATAGTATGATGGGGGTGATTGTTAATTAGCCACAAGCCCCTGTTGCTTGCTGAGAACTAAGTATCTCTTTCAATGTGAATAATCTCAAAAGATGAAAAGGCTATATCTATAGGTACATCTAATTGAAGGACTTATTGATGTTTGTATACCTATTGTACCTATTGCTCGATTTTATGTTATAATATTTGTGACTCCGATTGAATTATTATTTCATGTAATAACAAACTAAAATCTAATTTAGGGCCGATTTTTCAATCGTCAGATAACTTTTATCTGAGGAATAAGTTTGACAGTTTCTGTATAGAAAATATATAAAAATAAATAGAATGGCAAATATTAAAAATTAAATGTAGCGATATACTCGTAGTGTATGGGTTATTATTTATGCAGTTGGTACACATTAATCGCCGATGCATTTACCTGTCCGTACTATGTACGTGGACATTAGTCAAACCAGCTGTTAAGGCTCACACTAGCCGCTAGTCTCGTGCCAGTGGCCGTAGGGGACGTAACAATTAGGGACGTGTGTAATACTATGGTTATTCATCACTACAGACAATATATTCATTAAATAAATCAAAGTAAATAAATAAATGTCCGAATCTAATAACCTATGAAAATTTAATAACAATAGACTTCCATTTCCGAAAATTCTATTGTTCAATTAAGCTTCGGCCTACACTATTGACGTATTTAATTTACTATACCTATTCGATTATTCATAAACAAATTAATATCATCAGCAGATTTTCTGGATGTAAACATCTCGAATCTGTAGTAAACTTCAAAGGCATGTTTGCATGGCAAACAAGCGCAAATTACGTGGCAAAATGATAGACGAAAAATTATTTTCGAAAAAATTCAAAAGATCCAATTAGCCCCGGGCACTCAAAAAGGTTGTGGAATAGAAGGAGCAGTGACTAGCGAATATGGACGACGCTGAAATACGGGACGAATTTATATCTGGAGCCATAACCGATAGAATAAATTATCATGGGAAAACTTGTTCTGTTAAACAATCCTTGCCTTGTATAGTCAAATTTAGGGGTAATAAACTTGATGCGCTTCCCACATTTTTTTGTGGCTAGCCCCTTATGTTTACGTTCTATATAAAAACTTGAACGGCAGTTTACAACTAAACTAGAGAAGCAACTTCGATGACTGCAGTTAATTTTGCTTTAACAAATAGTAAGTTAGTTATCTTTTATTTCAGTAACTTGTTAACTTTTGTGATCATCTCATAAATGCAGTTTTATATAAAGTTAACGATTAAATCAAAATATAATCACTGTTATAATACTTGGCAGCAAAGCCGAGCGGGGTCAGCTAATAAAAAAAACAGTAGGAAGTAAAAATAAATGTAAGTTAAAATTACGTATTCTACACGAATATCCATAACACTCGAGGATATCAATAATTAATGTATTTAAAAGTACGGGTACAAGATCAGTTACAATAAGACCCAATCATAATATATTTTATGCGTTGCATCGATAACCAAACCAGTTAGTGCACAATGGACACTCAACAAGGGTCAAGTGGTCGCGA
Source organism: Amphipyra berbera (assembly GCA_910594945.2). Taxonomy (NCBI): domain Eukaryota; kingdom Metazoa; phylum Arthropoda; class Insecta; order Lepidoptera; family Noctuidae; genus Amphipyra; species Amphipyra berbera. The sequence goes on along the minus strand of OU343128.1, from coordinate 11,248,909 downwards.
GGGGGAAATTTAATTTACTGTCGGGATCGTGTCGGAGTTTGTGCCGGTTTCGACTTACTTAATTATTTTCGCATCTATGAATTATAATAAGAGTACATTGTTGCAACGCCTACATATTTTAGGCGAGAAAACTCGTAGCGAGGTTGAAAGAAATTTAAACAACGTTACTTTATTCGTTTAATGAAATAATATTAAAATTGTTTATTTTTCCGACTGCACAACACTAAGGATAGGGTTATGTTTTTCACGCGTATCTATGTATCTAATTATCTATGTATGTAGGATTCATTGTAAACTCGAATGGATGAATTTTGATGCATGAGGTGTCTATCGACTCGTCTAAGCTGTGCGAAGGTTAGGTTAGAAGGCTAGGTTTTGTTTTATAAAATCAAAATGGCGACCATGGATTACGAAATGGCGGTAGAGACAAAAAAAACAATCGCGTACCATATTTTGTGGGATATTACTGAATAGGTCTTTTAAAATCAATATGATGTTTCCTTAACCATTTTACAGCCATAAGCTCCGTTTAAGAATTACACACCCTGAAAGATTCCCTTAAAGAATTAGACCGCCTAGCGCCTGTAGATACTCGTACAAACCTACATAGAGATCTTAAGGTCTCAATAAAATGGTAGGTATTTAGATAGGACCTATATATTGATAAATTAATAATAGAATACTAAAAAGACGTCAGTAAAAAACAAATGAAAAAAATATAAAAACCCGACTGTATAAAAAGCGAACTAAAAAAACAAGATGATATCTTTACATAGTATAAAACAAAGTCGCTCCCGCTGTATGTACGCTTAGATCTTTTAAACTAGGTACGCAACGCATTTTATTTAATGCTGTACCTATTCAGAAATAGATAGAGTTATTCAAGAGGAAGGTTCATATGCCCCACATTAGTATCTACATTGCACCCGTGTGAAGCTGGGGCGAGTCGCTAGTAGAAAACAAATTAATAGATAATACTAAAAATAGGTCAATAAAAAAAGTAAATAAAAAACTCGCATGCGTAAAAAGCGAACCAAGAAGATGGAAACAAAATGATGTAGAAAATAAAAAAAAACTGAAAAGATGTCAACAAGACGTAATAGAGAAATATTACGTAGATTTTCAAAAAAATCATGCTGTCAAATCATAACACGCATGTTTTTGGTCTGTCATTTTGCGAATTACATAATTCGTAGGTAACCTTTGACTGCGAGTTATGATTTGATAGCATGATTTTTTGAAAACCGACGTATATTTTCTTTATATTAATATATGTACATCTTGTTTACATCTATTTAGTTCTTTTCATTTTTTATTTTCTACATCATCTTGTTTCCATATTTTTAGATCGCTTTTTATGTTTTTTTTGGAACTAATTTGCGAGTTAAGTTACTTGTTAATGTTACCAACACATTTTGTGACAATTAATGGAAATGGATTAATTATTGAAACGACGGGGTGGATTATCATTTTGTCATATTACGCAACCACCTAGCACAACAGTATTAATAAGCACCTTGGTTGGCACAAAGCTTCAAGTTTATTTCAGACTTAAATATGTGATGCTCATTTCAAACTTAAATACGCATCAATAGATAATCTCACAACTACCTACATTGAAAAAGCTAAATAAAATGACTGAAAATATTTGTAGTATAACGAAAACACAATATTTATACAGGTAGAGGAAACCAAGATGGTAAAAAGTAGGCAACCTCCCGAGGGGAAACCCTAATTTCTACCGGATAAAAATTAGGGCCCCCTTGAGATAAGCGAAAAATGAAATCGACGCGAACGTAGCCTGCAAGCGAAAACTAATTATGATGTATATTTAAACTACTTGTTATCTGTCCTTTAATATTCTGTTGTAGAAAATATTTATGAAGAGGCTGGAAATTTAAAGACAGCCAGTTTTTATTACCGAAGAGTGAAATATTATCAAAAAAACATAGCTCTAACTACACTCTCTTGAAGGTTGGTAACGCATCACCATTTCGTCTGGTTTTGCAGATGTTAATGGGTGACAGTGATCATTTACCATCGGTTGATCCGTAAGCTTGTTTGTCTACTCAACTTCATAAAACAATCTTTTTGAATTATTTACATATCGTTGTACTTTAAAGATTCAGTTTTCACCTCAGTTTTTCTAACATAGTAAGAGTTGTAAAGAACATACACATACATTTTATATCCCATAAGGCATAGTAGAAGTTTTACATCGTTATAGTACCTATCCAAGCTATATCGAAAAAGATAAAATATATGCATCCGGCAAGGCTGCGGGCGAGAAAAGCGAGCGCTCAAATTGTGTTCCTACATTTCTAAAAGCCCCGTTGCGAATACGGCACAACAAAGTTTGTAGATATTTATCAAATCGTCTTTTCAGTTTCGACCAAACTGAACCAGGTACATTTTGGTGCTATTGAGAGACGGAATCAGATGGCTAATAAATGCCTCAAAATAAAGGTTTTCATTGATTTTTCTTCTTTTTCTCGGGGAAATCGCGAGGTGGTACAAATGAGACGTAAAGGATGAAGATAATAACTGCATCAGCTACTTAAATGTCACGTAGTTTACGTCTACTTTCTGTCGGGGGTATAGCTAGATGAATCTCAGGTGTTCCTTAAATTTCTATAGAGATCTTTGCTAGATTTTATATTTCTTTTTTATTCTTGGAAATAAACAAAAAATAAAACCGACTTCAGATAAAAGCCGGTCAAGTGCAAGTCGGACTCGCGCATCGAGGGTTCCTTACCTTAGAAAGAATCGTTGGTCAGTATGTATACGTAATAAAGGTCAATTTCATTTTTTTTTGGAATTTCACAATTGTTTGTTTGTAAAATATTTTTGCTGATTTCTAAAACTGTGGTAGTTACAAAAACCGATTTATTTGTCCTGTAATATTTACATAAACTTCTATAAATTCTATTTATTACAAACTTTTCGCTTTGCCAACTTCGGAGATAAGGGTGGTAATGGTATTTTTACAGAAATTTTTGTCATAAGTCTAAAACTATGCGGTATACATTTTACAATGTGCAAATGAAGCGCTTTCATATATGATATCACATTTAACCTAGCAACCCCGTTTTAAAATTTTAAACCCTCACTTAAGCGCCTTTTGTAATGAAAATAAAAATATTTTTTAATTTCTTTCATCTACCTATATACCTATAAATAAAAATGAATCGCCAAATGTGTTGCTAAGCGCAAAAATTGAGAACGGCTTGACCAATTCGACTACTTTTTTTTATATATTCCTTAAGGCACAAGAAAGGTTCTTATGGAGAGAAAAAACGTAAAATATGCGTGGAAAATAGTAAAAAAAACACTTTTCTTTTCCCATACAAACTGTTCTTATCTGTCAAACATGGCACAAAATAATAGGTAGGTAGGTAGGTACTTAGTGCTACCCGTGCGAAGCCGGGTCGGGTAAAGCTAGTTTGTAATAAAGTTGGGCAAGCATTCTTTATAACTGTTCCAAATTTAAAGTCGATAGCATAATTAGTTGCTGAAATAAGCAGCTGTAACAGACGGACAGACAGACGAAGTCCCACTGTAAGGTTTCTTTTTTTACCATTTTGGTACGGATCCCTAAAAACGAATAAAATAATTACCATATTATAAAACTAATAGTTTCAGAAGTCAGTGCAAATGCACGCTGAACCAAATTTCAGAAGCCATCGCAGCTCTTAAACTGTCAATTTTATAATGGTAATTATTTTATACTTTTTTGAAGTCGTTTTATTTTTAAAATTTTTTTTTCATGTCTTTCATTAAAACTGTTTGGACCTACTTAAGACGCTGCTCGTAACCCAATCACATTAAGTGTACCTACTGTTCGTCATTGAGGAGTAGGTACCATAGTCTATCTCTGAAGTTCTTCATCAGATCTTCACAAAATTTAAATGGAACCATTTCGAGAGTAAACTCTTTCAAACAAACAAAAAAATCATCTAAATCGGTGCATACACGTCGGAGTTATGCCTGAAAATACATAAAAAATATATCTACAGGCGAATTACTTTAATATTTTGAAGCAATTCCAAACGCTATGAACACATCTCTTGAAATCACATCGAGGAAAATACGTAAATCAATGTTTTTTGCTATTAAAATATAGACATTAGTCGTAGGAATAAAATTAACTTTAAGTATAATATAATTGTATTCTAAAACAATGCTCGATAAAGACACCTATCCGCAAAGTCAAACATTAATTGTTATGTGTGTTTTTCTAACTCACCACACGTTCTAAAACCACTATCCACTGAAAGGCTATCACTATACCTAAATGAATTTATTTTCCATAAAAAGAATCTATCAAAAAAAGTTAGTGTGCAGGGTCGCTGAGCTTTGTGTATTCTATGTATTTGTATTAAATATTTCCTTCATATGGCACGTATCGCTCAGTTTAGGCATGGTGTTTGTTTGATTTGAAAGCACATCTACCTAACGGATTTATTTGTTCCACGTAAACGACACGCGAAAGCACTTATTCTGTGCCGAGGTGATGTTTTTGTTTCTAACACATTTTATTTGTGCTTCCTTTACGTTTTCACGTGTTATACTTTGTTGCAGCTTTAGGCTTCAGAAAGTAATGTACCTACCATTCATGGCATGTTCGGTATAAGGTTATTATCATTTTCTTAGCCTTTTCTGAAGTGTGTTTGGGTTGGCTTGCAGTTTGCAGTCTTAGGTACCAAATACTGCCGAATATAGGTCGTAATATTAATTAATATATTTTATTAAATGCCATGACATATACCTCCCAGGTAAACGAATAAATACACATTAGGTGCACAATAAAACATAAACTCTGACTACTTTACATTTATATGTATATTAAGAAAAAATGGATGTAATGTGGTCCTTAATTTAGGTCCTCGTAAGCGAAACCTGTTAGCACACTGACAAAACCAAGACAATGCCTTAAAAATACATTAATCTATTCTTGTATTGATCAATAAATAAATAGAGACCAAAATTAAATCCCTGTCAGTCATAAATAAGCCATGACCCAATCGCAATGTAATATGTTTTTGAGTATACCATGTTGAGATTGTTGTGTTATTGCATGTTGTCTTGACTTTTTTGTTTTCGGCGCTATAAATTACTTTTATATATTTGAATCAGGTTGTTTCATGTTTTAAAAGCATTTCATTGTTCGAAGCGTGCAACGTAGTTACGTCGAGAAAATGGAATGGTGCATTTCGCTTCCTGTGCCTTGGGCTGCAAATGAAATGGTTACGGAAGAATTTTTATGTTCACATTGTTTTCTAGAACTAAATCTGTGTTTGTTGTCATAGTTTATACAATATTTTGATTTAAAATAAATGTTAATACACATTCTTGTAAAGCTTCTTATTCGGGTAAATTTGCCATCGTATTGATGTCGACAAACCGAAACTTTACCTATCGCTTACCCTTTGGGTGATGGAAAGGAAAAATACGAATACGCAATTTCGCTATACAAAAAAGATTTGATGTATCCTTGTTCTGGCTGTTACATCAATCACGCGCCACATTCTCGTCGTCGTCACTTGTGAAGCATAAATAAAGCATTGGAGGCTTCCGACACCCCCCGTATTGATGTATTCACAACACAAACTGATTTCTACTTATTGTCAGAAACACCGTTTCGATAATGTAAACAAATTAACACATTTAAAAAAAAAAAACACGTAAAAGTAAAAAATAATGGTTGCCTCTAAAATAAAACATTTGATCTGATATAAATAAATCCTACTCACTTTCATTTAAATAATTATACTTTAAAGCGTGGGGCGCTGTCTGTGGTAGGTAGGTACTTACTAAATCAGTTCCACGAAGAAACGAATGAGAAGTTAAAACGTAGATATAGCTATAATTTTTGAAGCAGAAACCGCCCTACTTTTTTACGTTTAATTTTTTAAATGAAAGTGAGCAGAATTTATTTATTCACATAAATTATGTTATTTGATAGGCAACCATTATTATTTACTTTTGCGTGTTTTTTAGTCTGGTGTCAAAAATTGTCGTTTGAGACGGGGAATGTGATTCTTTTATTAAGTTTCATTTGCATCCAATAGAAATCGAATTAAAACAGATTAAACGAGCCCAAACTCGTAGAAATCGTCCGGGCTTCCTGTACTCACCTTCCGGCTCCATCATGAGACTCTTACCACCATATCTTTTGAATAGATCTCATCAGAACAGATCAAACGAACCTAAACTCGATATGTTTACAAGTAATCGTCAGGGGTTCCTGTACCCACCTTCGGCTATATCACGAGACTCTTACCATCATACCTTTTGAATAGATCTCATCAGAACAGATCAAACGAACCCAAACTCGATATGTTTACAAGTAATCGTTAGGGGTTCCTGTTCCCACCTTCGGCTATATCACGAGACTTACCATCATACCTTTTGAATAGATCTCATCAGAACAGATCAAACGAACCCAAACTCGATATGTTTACAAGTAATTGTCAGGGGTTCCTGTACCCACCTTCGGCTATATCACGAGACTCTTACCATCATACTTTTTGAATAGATCTCATCAGAACAGATCAAACGAACCCAAACTCGATGTCTACAAGTAATCGTCAGGGGTTCATGTTCCTACCTTCGGCTACATCACGAGACTCTTACCATCATACCTTTTGAATAGATCTCATCAGAACAGATCAAACGAACCCAAACTCGATATGTCTACAAGTAATCGTCAGGGGTTCCTGTTCAGACGGATTTATACAGAACGGAATGATTCATTTATTATTCTAGTTATGTGTTTCTTAACATTTATATTTATTATGTTACTCTTTGACGTATGCTTGTAGGTGATTTGTATCGTTTTTTTTCACAGAGGTCTATAGAGCTTAACATTCTTCTACGTGTGTTAGGGAATTGGATACATTGAAACGTTTTTTATGTTTTCCTTTTAGTCTCATATGATCATAAAAAAATGTTTCGAAATACTCACGAATTATTCGAACACGCTATCAAGTAGCAGTATTCAGGGAAAATATTCAAGCTAGAAATTATGGAGAATAGAATATTTGTCCGGATCGAAGTGTGGGTAAAGCGATCTGGGTAAGACTACGATTAGCAATACGAATTTTATACCTGTACTTAGAATGGGCTTTGCATTTTCGACTTCCAGCTTATGACTATACGGTATTCATTGGAACGAACGCTTTTTATGGCAATTTCAGGCGATTTTCCAAATACCAAGTATTTTGGCCCAATTATTTCGTACCTTGGTTATTCAAATGCACCTTTTGCGATGTACTCAACTATATTTAATTTATGTTTTATCCGATTAACTGAGGTCCAATTTAGCTGGCAAAGGCTCATGTTGCTTGCTGTCAGAAGGTATTTATTTACCGAGAAATTGACGTGAATAATACCAAATATTATAATGAACTTGTTTGAATTACAGGTTTCGATGTTATGATCTTATATTGTTGTGGTAACGAAACACTTTTGCTATAACTTGGGAAGGTTATAATTACAGAAGATCTTTGTTCAAGGTATCTATTACGTCTATGTAGGTAGATACCTATTATCGCAGATATTAAAATGAGACTTTATCTTTTGCACGCTCAAAGAATACAAGAATGTGTTTTATTACATTTAGATTTTAGGTATACATTAATATCTTATCAACAATATGTTTTTCAGTACTGATTGAGCAAAGTAGATGAAAGTAGACCTAAGAAACAACTATGACCAGGAAAACAGTCCATGATTGTGACTGGTTACGAAATGAGGTGAACGGGTACAGTTTTTCAGTAATGAAGTACAGTCTGGTTGAAAAGTATGGGTTGAGACAACAATGAGTAAGAACAAAAAGAAAAATGCAAACAAAACTTAATTTAAAATTGTTTCTTTTAACTCTGCGCTGAAAGAAAACACGTTCGTCATAATGATTCTGAGAAAAACTAAGTGTTCACGTGATGTGGGGGTAGAAAGCGGAAGCGATAAGCGGAATGCCGGTTATCACCTGTCGCACTTTCTGATCGCAGATCTAGAGGGCTGATTGAGTGGTACCGCGTCTAAATCCGGGTGTTTAAAAATAAGAATGGAACATGCATGCCGCTAACTGTTTTGCAGTTTTTCCGCCTCTCATCCTTGTTACTTTACCACTTTACCAGGTCAAATTATAATTACGTTATTCTACCTTACCAGCCATTATTTGCCAGACACGAGAGTCATCTGTGTCAGGGGAAGCACTTTCGGTCACCTCATGCTTGAGTCCCAATCTATACTAATATTATAAAGAGGAAAGATTTGTATTTTGGATTTTTGTATGTAACAAATAAACTTAAAGCTACTAGACCGATTTCAAAAAATCTTTTGCCGTTAGAAAGCTATATTATCACTGAGTAACATAGGCTACGGGCGGAGCCGTGAGGTCACAGCAAGTAATCTATATAAATTAATAGTAATCGATATTATAAGCTGTTCCGCCCCCGATCCACCGTGCTCACCCGCCGCAGCCGCGGAGCCGGTCGTCCCTTCTGACTCCGCGCAGTCACACCACGATTAATACAGCCCTCATCAAGCTGTCGTATCCCTCCCAGTCCTCTCGCATTCAACTCCCTAAGAGGTTCGAGTCCCCCCTTGGGGTTGAGGTGTTGCTGCTATAATAGTCAGTCATGATGTTACAGTAGTTAGCGTAGTTAGCTAGGTAGTTAGTTTTAGATATTGGTTCGGAGACCTTTCTGGTCTCGCCAATAATAGCCCGGTTACGTAGAAAAGGCCCGCAAGACCATCTACAAGAGTCGATTAGGAAAAAAAAAGAAGTTATAAGCTGTTGATCTAGTGAACTATTTGTGTTATAAACGGCTGATGTAAAGGACGTTTGGTATAATGATTTATTGATCTCATAAACTGCTGATATCGTACATTTTTGATGTAGTACGCCGTTGACTTTTTCAACGGTCGATCTAGTAGTGTTGATATTTTGAATGTTGATTTCTTGACTGTGGATCTAACGAATGTATCCTCATGCAAAAAATGCATTGGCACAATAAAGTTCAAACTACCGCTAGACAGCTGTCAATTTCAATGGTACTGTGGTTCCGGAACCACAACTCATTGGTACCATGTTGTTCTTCTTAATAGATCAGATAGTACGTATGTACATATTGTATCAATACATATCAATCGGACGAGCGGAATTGAAATAAATATACATTGTATGGCAGAGATCTCTACACCGATTGTGAAAAGAGATGATTAAATTGAACCGGCTGATCCGATTTCCACTCACATAACCTATAACCATCTCGATTAAACCAGCATTCAAACAGAAAAACCGCATTGTAATCGGTTCATCCATTTGGGCGCTACGATGCCAAATATAGACAGACAGACATAGGCTTCAAACTTACAACACCCCTCATTTTTCGTTGGGGGTTAAAAATAAAAACATTAAGTTTAAATTATTTGTAAGCGAATTAAGGTTATAACTATTTTAATAAAATCGATGCAAAGTTAATGAACATATTTCACGGCATGAATATGTATGTCCTTTGAAAAAGTCATACAATTTGCGGTTGCGATATTTGAGTTGCATGAGTATAAAGCTTCGGCTCATCTCACGTTATGAACACAAAATGAGTAAATACGAACTTTCGGGGGGCGCGCAACAATGAAAATGTCACTTTATGAAATGGGCCCGAGTTGATTAATGGAGTTAGAGAGGGGTGTTGTTCGGACCTTCTTACTTGTTTATTCATTCATTCTGGAACACCGTGTGGTAGGACGTCGTAAATATAAATATCAACTATGCCGCTCAATGAAACATTGAGATTAAGTAGATACACAAATCTTAGTAAACGTCAAGAAAATATAGCAATCTATCAAGTTTCTGTTTGAAACTTGAGTGTTAGGGAATTAGCCAAATCTCAAACTACCCTAGTTTACAGAGATAGCAAAGTACAACGGTCGTACTTCGTCGTTGACATGCTTATCTATTGTATAAATACTGTATTGCGACTAAAGTTATGTTGACTGAAGGAACAAGGGTATCTTCTTCAGATTCGCATATATTATGAATAAGAAATCCCTCTGTTCCCTTTAATCATTGATTATTTAATCAGAACGGTCCGGGACAGGACAGTAACTATAAATGTCGTATGACGTGATAACAATGCGATAGACGGTTTATGAAACAGCTCCGGATTTGATAAATGACTCGAGCTGGTTCGAGGCGAACGCACCAATTTATGCATAGCCGTCATCGGCAGGATTACAATGCTTCATGTTAAAATGCCGCCATGGTACGAAGAATACATTGGTCTTTGTTTATAAAGATTTTAAACACAAAAATCCCATTAAAAATTCCCTATATCTAGGGAATAGTGAAAAATATAGTTCCACCTCAATGTCATATTAAAAGTTGTATATTGTGGCAATAATAGAGCGAAGTTTTTTAAAACTTATATTTAATATAGGGAAGCTATTATTTCCGCATATTTTCCCCCGATTTTTATATTTTTCGGTTATGAAGTCGCGAAAGGGGAGAACCTTTTGTGTAAGGGGACCTCGGAGGTTCATAACTCTCAGTGGAAGCGTCGAATTAAAAAAAAGATCTCAACCGGGCGAGGAAAATGTTGAGCTTTTCCACATGCGGGGGATTTGTAGTAGTTTAGTTAAAGGCCCCAAATAAAATACTACCTATGTGCATGTAGGTACTCGTATTGCATGAACAGCTTTTTACTTTTAATATGGGTTATATTTACTTACTTAAAGGTATATCTACCTATACACCTATTTACTTGTGTAATGTATCATTAGAAAACCACTTCTGAGACTTCTAAAGGTAGAAGCACAATGAAGCATAATCAAATCATTCAAGGAAGATGCTAAAATAGATATCTCCTTTTTAGGATATACATACATATCAATAACAGGTATATAATACAATACTACCGCAAAAAGCCCAAGAAGGTGTGCACTACAGAATTAAAAAGGTTCAGTAAATATTATCACGGGTTGCTTTGAATGATATTGTATTTCAATATGACGCTGCAGAGCATTGAAAGTGATGTTTAAATAGGCTGCTAATCCCACCAATATTGAAATATCTGCGACAATATTCAGCTTGAGAGCTGTGATCCGCTTTTATTAAAACACCGTTTTATATGAGGAACGGTAGGAAAAAATATTGTTTCCGGTTTTTATGACACTGTTAACAATATATTCAACCTAGGTACCGATTTCGAGAAAGTGTGATTTTATTTTCTTTCTGGCAAAATGTAAGAAAAATACGCCATATATTTTTATATATATTTTCTTTATTAAATTATACTATCGGCACTAAAATATACATTTTCGCTTTATCTGAATTGTGAATCTAGAATAAATAGATCTTCTATCGTCTACGTTAATTTAACATTGAAATGGATGTATAATTAGACTTTGATAGGCTTGCAAACACGAATCTCTTAGACGAGTAAATATATTATACAAATTCTGAGTAATCATTGAATTTGAGAACGTTCATTGTATATTTAAATAGTTGTTTGGTGTAGGTAAGTATTATAAAAACGCCATTGTATAATATTAATAAAATGATGTATAGTCAAATGTAATTTTCCTGTATTGAATAAACATAAACAATATTACATTATGACAAGTTTCAATTGTCTGTGAGGTTCAAACTAGTCTGTGTGGCCCCTTGGGCGGCCTTGGGGCATTATTAATTTGTGCAAAACTAGTAACTTATAGCAAACTGTGCAATGCTTATTGTGTGTGTAGACAACGTGAAGCTTTATCTTACTCTATTGTGATAAATACACCCCATAATGTTGTGTTACACACGGTCCAGACACTATCAGTAATAATGACATTACCTTAACTATTGACAGTGTAATGGTTGGAATGAAGGAATGATGGTAAATAATGATGTCATTTAATTTTTTGTTATTTTTACTTTAGTATTGTAATAATGACAATATAATGACATTATAGTGATTCCTCCTTACTAATAAACGGTGAATAAATAGTACATTATGATACGCGTGTGCATTGATCATTACAGTCTCGGCTCAATTATCCCACTCGCCTGCGGCTCGCGCGCACAATACCGCCTCGACCGTGATGATCAATGCACACGCGTATCATACGATATTTTTCAACACACTTGCGAGGAAAAAAACAGACTTGTATTGTTATTAACTTTTAATTATTGAAACAATTAGTGAAAGTACAATTCTCAAAACGATACCGAACAGATATTGTTGGCATTTTTAGTTTGTGTTATGGTATTGGTATATCAATATCATTTTTGGTCTTAACTGTGCTTTTTAACATGGAATAGATACACCAAAGCGAGCTGGGCGTGTATTTATTTGCCAGTACATTGAAGTAAGCCAAAAATACGTTCTCAGAAAATGACTGGGCATTTTTGCTGATATTCCATTGTATGAAAGTTTCGTAAGCCGCTACGTATTTCTCTCTAGATTTTGGTGGCAACAGGCTATCACATGCGCTTCGTGCCTCCATTAGTATTTCCGGCGGCGTAAAATCTACGTATTGCTCTTCTTCCCTACTTAAAGTCGACATTTTTGATAATAATCAACCACACAACAAAAACGTTAACAAATATTTATCGAAAATGGCGTGCAAGTTTCTTGAGTTTCTTTTTCTTTTCGCACCGCGCCAGCGATGCACGCACAGTTTGAAGCAAGGTCACGAACAAAATCGACATACAGCCAAAATTCAAAATATAATATTGTGAATATTTTCGTATTTATAAGATAACTTACTGTGAATTATGAATAATTTGATAAAATTAAATGTTTATTATCATATTTTAATTAACATAGTTTATTTGTTCTTTTTTTAACAAAAATGTTTACTATTTTTTAGACAAAAAACGCTTTGCTAAGATTGAAAAAAAAATTGTAACGTAAAATTCGTAAACATATATCATTAATCTGTGGTACATTTTACTGGACTAGTCCGTAATAAGGTACATTACGAACCTAAAACCGTTCCAATAAGAGCCACTTTATGAGCAAGTGCGTTGAAAATGTATATACTTACATTACTTCCGCGTTGGTTTAGTGGTGGCAAACGCGACTGTTGAGGATTAGGTCCTGGGTTCGATCCCCAGGTTGGGTTTCTATGCGATTCTAGCAAAATTAGACTCTCATTTTAAGTTCCTAGCAGGTTTTGTAGCAGATTTTCAAAATCTAGCACTTTTAAGCGAGATCCAATAAAACTAGCAATAATTTAACAATATTAATTACACGCTTTCATTAACTGGAAAATCAAATCAAAAACGTATTTTATTGTTCATTTTAAAACAATACATTTGACTAGCAACAATACTAACACTCATTAATGTGTTACGGAGTTTCCCGGGATAAGGATTACTGCATTCGTTCGTTCCTTTTTATTGCAATTTACTGTATTGATTGCGCCTTCCTTACGCACACCCGTGTGTGCCTCCGACACTTCGCGCCCGAATTTCTTACGCACACCCGTATGTGCACCCGACACTTGACGGGTTAAATATGATAGTGTTATTCATGAAAATGAAATATTCTAATCGTACTGATACATTTTTATACGGATTTTGTACTATTGGAAAATTTAGCAGGTTTTAGCAGGATTTTGTCCTGCTAACTCCTCCAACTAGCAGGATCGTACATTTAAATGTAGTCACACCATCATTGCATCCGTCAGTATTCATCGAGCGATCATCGATGATGGACGAGTTCGTTGCGCCGGCGGCACTGCCCGCTGGATTCCCAGACGATGAGTTTGCAGACAAGGAAAAATTACCAAAACAATTTATAATTACATACGAAAGCTTGCCTGTATTATGAGATCCAACAAACTCACAATATGTAATAATATGAAGAGATGTAAAAATTAAAGCTCTATTAAAATCTTATTTTCTTTTTTAATTTTGATCGTCGCCTCTTTCTCTTCTGTTTTTAAATATATTTTAATAAATATATTGCAATTATTATTGCCACACAAGCTTTTTTTTAATGCATCCGTAGTCGACCGCGAATAATACATTATATTGATGTAAAACATTGACAGTGTCTGCGGAGGTTTTGTAACGTCATTACCAAACGAAGGAATGACAGTAATATTGATGTCATTATTACTGATAGTGTCTGGACCGTGATATCTAGTGTGTTTTTAATGAAAAGGATCAGATCAGAATCAGCGTTCATTAATGTCCTAATAACATATTATAATACTGCAACCAAATTGTTCTGCCTAGCCTTTTCCCAACTATATTGGGGTCAGCTTCCAGTCTAACAGATGCGGCTGAATACCAGTATTTTACGCGGAGCTACTGCCATCGGAACTTTGCAACCCAGTTACTGGGCAATGCCGATATCCGAAGGTTAGACCGATAATACTGCAACCAAAAATCGTGTCCGAGAGTCCGTTGGTGTCCAACGATACCGTCAGACGCTTATTGGGATAACAGAAGTTATCTCAATAAGCGTCTTGAATGAGAAAGGTTCAACATTGGATACTTATGAACTAACATTATAATCTCATGTTACCGCTTACCACTATGAAGTTTATCGTCATCATCATCATATTCACTGATTAATGTGGTCTGTAGACCGCCCATCAGTCATGCTAAGTTTATTTTTTTTACATATTCTGTAACTAGCAATTTCTTGACATAATCTCTAATTTCACGTGATTTCCGCCCTAGATTACGATCTACCTATATCTTTCCCCGTACGCAAAAGTGTGCGGACACCAATAATGTCAATTTATAGTATATACTTAAGCCTTTTAGTGGGTCTCTGTAATTGCTGCAACCTCCGGGCATCGTAGAATATTAGGTGAATGCATAATTTTTCCGTAGAGACGGGAATGATTCCTTTTATGTTCTACCTAACAAGTATTAATGGTCTCGGCCGCACTACCTTTGCAGAGATTCTGTCATTTGCGAGCAATTACCGTCGCCCTCGTTTACTAAATTGTCTAAGATATGATTAATAACGTTTTTATTAAGAATCCACTTAGTTTTGAAGTAAAAAATGTGAGCCGATCATTCTTTTCGCGAAATTGTAAGGGTACTTAAGGTGCCGCCTCGCAATTGGCTAGATACGATTACTTAGTAGAAATTTTGTAACCAAAAAATCTGCAATACAATAATTTGCGTGATTTTTATGAATAAAGTTTTGGGGAAAGTTGTAGAACAAAACTTAATAATTTTTACTAACACGCTTATATTTGCTTCACCTGTAACTAACTAAAAATCTTGGAAATCGATTTTCAACCACTTTTTAACCGACTTCCAAAAAAAGGAGGAGGTTCTCAATTCACTGCATGTTCTTTTTTCTTTTTTTTGTATGTTTGTTCCTCGATATCTTTGCTAATTGTGAACCGATTTTCATGATTCTTTTTTATTTGAAAGAGTATTCTTTCAAAGTGGTCCCATTTAAATTTGGTGAAGATCTGATAAAGAACTTCGGAGATAGGCAATTTGAAGTCGGTTTTATTTTTGTTAAAAAGTTTTTTAACTATCGCATCGATGTGAAACTTTGCGAATATATATAATTTTCATGACAATACAATAATCTGGTAAGTACCATCGAGCTGATGTCATGATGCAGCCGGATGGTGGGTATTGGAACCTCTCACGGTTACTAGAAGTCATATCAGGTTTGGGCCAGTTTGATCTATTTTGATGACATTTAATCAAAACGTATGGTGGTAAGGGTCTCGTGATGGAGCTGAAAGGTGGGTACAGAAACCCCTGACGCTTACTATGAGTTTGAGCTAAAAATTTAACGTAAAACAGTGGGGCAGTTCTGTTTTAAAAACTATAAATTGTAGCTAAACGTTTTACCTTCTCATTACCTACCTGGTAAAAATGTTTTAGTAAGTAGCTACCTACCGCAGACAGCGCCCCACGCTTTAAAGTATATTTTTTTAATGAAAGTGAGCTGAATTGATTTATATTAGATTAAACGTTTTATTTTACAGGCAACCATTATTTTTTACTTTTGCGTTTTTCAAGTTTTTTAAACTATATATTATTATGAGCATAAAATATGACTGACTTAAAAAGAAACTAGGTGCAGGAATCGAGCTTCCGACCCTGAACACAGGCAGACACTTCGCTTTGCGCCATTTAGGAGTCATTTATTATAGACTTAACTTGGGTTCTATCTTTATGTAACGACGAGTTATTAGGTCGAAAAATATGGCTCATAATAGTTAGTTATAAGCTCAGCGTAACTATTAATACAAGGTACTACTTGACTGACCTAATATCTTAACATTACTTACCTATAAATTTATACGTATATATCCGGAAAAGTGGCCCTTTTCAATTCATGGGTGTCGTAAAGATCCGTTGAGGCATAATGCCTCAATGGATGCTGTTAAGAAGACAGCCTGCAGTGTCCACCTGCCTTCCCCTGTCACCTGTCGTCTGCTAAGCACAGTGATCATGTCAATATCGCCTATGATCGTTAATTGTGGTGAGAAACTTTTGTGCAGTTCCCCAAAGGGTTGGGTAGAGGTGTATAGTAACACCCCCATTTCGCCGTTATGTTTAAATCCCATGTAATAGGGGGTGAGCCTATTGCCAACGACTGAGCACAATATCCAAATTCCGGGCTGCTACTGAGGAATTCCACACGGAAAAACCCATTAACCTGGGGATCGAACCCAGGACCTCACGATCAGCAGTCGCGCTTACCACCACTAGATCCACGAGGCAGATTACTTACCGTATCCGTGGGCAGACGGATTCAGTATGTAATTCTTATACGTCGGCGGGAAAAGAGTCCTATGAGGCCACTACCCTGGCACCATTGTGACCGGAAAATGGCAATCTTGGCACCTATTATATGAGATCTAATACCACAGGCGAAACGTGGGTGAACAAACTTCTATAATAGGAGAACACCTCTCCGTATGCCTTCAGGTATTACAGGCGTGAGTTGTACGTATATATGTACCTATAGGATCTATAACAGATTTGTACTCAACCGACATGCTAAGAAAAAGAACTAAACAGAATCCGGGTAAGTTGCTATTTTTCAGATATAATGAAATGATCTTGAATTAACACTCTCCAATCTGAAGCAACACCAAGTGTGCTGCAATCTGGGCTCGTATCTAAATTGAAAATATTTTCTATAATATTTGCATACTCGACCAGAGGAATCGATTTTCAGTCGCAGCTGCTGTATGTAGAGAGGTGCAGCATAAAGGTCTTCTCTGAAATACGAATTTGCAACGCTTGGGAGTTTCTCTTACCGAATCTTATCGGTGCTGTATGCCTGTAGGGAATGGTAAATGAAAAATAAAAGCGAAGCTGACGCCATCTTCGCGAGCCAGCCGCGGCCGCCGGCGAGTTTCGCCAGAAAGCCGAGCTTCCTCTCAACTACCATCTTATTAACGATAATGTTGACTTGCTCGCTTTGTGCAACTCGGTTTACGCAAACTTGAGTTCATGTTTCAGAGGTTTATCTTCATGATGTGATGTAACGTCGTTCAATTTTCCAACTGATTAATTGTTGTTTAACTTTGCGTCGAACTTGGTTTACTCAATGCGACTTAGAATGCTTGGAATGACTATAAAAGAGTGGTGTGAGGCTAGAAGTTTCCTTGTGTAAGCACGTCACTTTCACAACCTCGCTGTATTAATTATCAGAATTTGTTGTATTTCTATATCTATTCCGTATTTGAAAATGTTTGTACCATTGGAAATATGTAATGAACGTTATTTTAATTACACATTCCTTTCACCAAGTAGTGTTAAAATATAAAAATAAATGAAATACTGTGTTATAATATTTATGTTTGAGTCGCAACAGAAAAGCACAACAGAGGGGAAGTTATTATTTTAATGGTGGACTGGGAAGTTTTAAAAATGTTGTAGTTGCTTTCATCGTTAATGTGATGGGAACGAAAACTATTTTTTTCTGATAGAAGCCGAGGGAAATGTAATGCGTTGCTTCGTAAATTATATCAGAATATAAAAGAAGATATTTTTACCTTGCATTTTGTATTATACAATTTTACTTGAGAAGCGTTATTTAACAGCTCGCTTTTAATGAGGGACTGCTATGATGGAGATAAAGGAAATGACTGCAAACGCTTTAAACGTTTACTGCATGGCTACTAAAGTCATACTTATTATATGAATTTACGTATAATTATCTTGTAGAATACTCAGAATCATGTAAGTATTAAAATTATAATGAGGCATATATGTAATACACCGAACTCAGATGAAGAGGATTAATATTGTTTGATGTTAAAAGTTAATTAATAGTTGATAAATGGCAATACGGTTTCCAGTCAGTCAAAGATCTTATTAATTTAGCATATTATATACAACGACAAATAATTGGATTAATCAAAATGTCAACGCTCATCATCTTGTCATCTGGAACCTTGAGTTGTGAAATGGGAGCTCCAAATTATGTAATGTTGGTCCGACTTGTTACGTTAGTATTACTTCGGTGTAGTATTACGAACTTCATTCGAGGAATGAACGTTCACTATGAAAGTATTTGCGTGACCCTGATCAGACAAAACAGGACATTGTCGGGCCAGACGGGTCGATCAGGGGCGAAAATTGGTCGGATAGTTTCACGGCTGGAGAAAGTAATGATATGAAACAAGGATCAATTTGGATTCTTTCAAGGATGTAGTGTCTGTTACCGGAAATGTATGAAACCTAGGAATTGTATACAATGCCGAGCCAATGTAGGAAATGTTTAAAGAATTTTTCAAAGGTGTTTTAATAAATACATTTCCTAGGAAATGTATGTATTTTCTAGGCATTGTATGCATTTCCTAAATGGTACTAGGAAATGTCTAAAAATTATTATTAATATTTGGGAATTGTTTCATTTGGTCGCACAATGATCGCGACATTAATTAAAATAGGTCGAATTTACTGATAACCATACTATGTACCCCGACTTCACGTGGTCAGACTCTGTCTTACCCCTAGAGTGTTATTAT
This sequence comes from Amphipyra berbera, assembly GCA_910594945.2. Taxonomy (NCBI): domain Eukaryota; kingdom Metazoa; phylum Arthropoda; class Insecta; order Lepidoptera; family Noctuidae; genus Amphipyra; species Amphipyra berbera. The sequence goes on along the minus strand of OU343128.1, from coordinate 11,229,931 downwards.
AAAGCGAAGGGGCGGCAAAGCGAGTCTTCTGGTGGAGCAAACACAGAAACACTTAGGTACATGCTTGCTTGAATGATGCATGTTTGCATGACGTATGCTTGCATAATTCTGAGATATTGGTTCAGAAGTGAACGGACGTTAATGTATGTTACGGTAAATACACATTTCCGATTGCTGTTTAGGAAATGTATAGAACTCCTATGAAATGTGTATAGTAAAATTTATTTCATACATTTCCTGTCAATTTTAGGCATTATATACATTTACTAAGTATTCTATACAAGGTTAGTCGGAAAGGGGGTACTAAGCCGCGGGACATCTAAAGTAGGGATGGGCCGAATATTCGTTTTATGTTCGGTATTCGGCAGGTTTACCGAACATTCGTATTCGGCCGATTATTCAGCAAAAATGCCGAACATTCTACCGAATAATCTTGCGTTAAAAAGTTGCCTCTATGCTTGTGTGAAGTAGTATAATTACATAACTGTATCCATATCGTCACCGGAAAGCCAATACTACTACTAATATATCGTTGGATTGGATTTTTGAAATATATATTTAACTCACTTTGGCCAAAAATGGCGCTTAAGTAGTATTGGCTTTCCGGTGACGATATCAAGTGTATCTTATCATTTATCGTCAGTTTCACAGAAAAATGTCCAAATGTTCGACCTCTTCCTTCCACTTATTTTATGTTTTTTTTGGCAATTTCCTGACTTTTAACGATTTTGTACACAAAAACAAATGCACGTGCCAAATAACAGTCCGGGGGTAGCAGCGTCAGCGGTAGAAAGGGTCGCGCGATTCAATGCGTTCGACAAGTAGACTTGAATTTTTGCAATTCACGATCAAGCGCGCCAAATCCTGCCGAATATTCGGCCGAATGTTCGGTTCGGTAAACTTTTAACCGAACATTCGTATTCAGTGAAACCTTTATTCGGCCCATCACTGACCTAAAGTATCACTGATGACTATTTTAAAGCAAGTGTTGAAATTTCAAAATTCGGTAATTTTTATTTGCATGTAAAAAGTTTTTTATTTACTTGCTTTAGTTATGAATTCAGAAAATTAATTTTCTAATCCTTGACCCCAAATAAAAAAAAAACAGCTGATCATAGCTATGGACAGATAGAATTTAGCACAGTTTTTACGAAATCTTTGAAAAGCTATTTCTCTTAAACTATCGAGTTTTGGGGAAAGTTGTAGAACAAAAGTTATCCCTTATTATGGGTACTTTAACACCCTTTCGGCTTAGTACCCCCTTTCCGACTAACCTTGTATAGTGACGAATTACTTACATTTCCGTTAACATATCTAATAAAAGGACCACCAACTTGTTTTAATGCGTTTTTAATTTAAATATAAGTGGAATTCAGACATTTTATCATATACGAGTTATTTATTGCTTCTTCTTAACTTCATCAGATCAACAAAATGTAGGCTTTAAATAATCCCTTAAAAAAAACTTATAACTTAAACGGTTTTTCTCGCAGCACCTCTGCAGCATCAGGGTTTGAGAAGTGAAGGTTGATATTATAATGTTGTATTGTTATAGGAATTGAATTTGTGTGCAAAGTTTCAGGAGAATCGGTTAAGTAGAAGTAGTTGAAACATCTGTCAGAACATTTGAATCAATCAAACAAACAAATAAAAGAAGTGAAGCCAATTAAAACCGTTTAAAAACGATAAGTCATTGAAACCTATCCTTAACATGCCACTACTATTCTTACTAGCATTCACATGCGTCATAGTATCTTAATATCCGCAGTACACTAACAATTCGCTCTGAGTGATAAGAAACTCTTACCCTGTTCGTATTTTTTTCCCTTCAGAGATCATCACGGAAATAAACATTTTTATTGGCATTACACAGCGTAACAGATATCACAACGGCGTCAAATATCGCCGACTGCGATACAATAAACGTACCAATATTGCTCAGCGACAGAACCGAGCAGATAAATCCTTGTAAACAAAATTGTGACTGTCATCGATATCGTACTTTATGATTGGACCGCTGAAGGCAACATGAAATTCAAATCGTACAAAATTGACCGCATACGTACCCTTTTCAAACGTCGTATACCTACTTGTGTATAATAATCCTAAAACACACCCTAAATCCTTTCAAGCCGTTGGACAATGACTGACGGCGCGCTATTATTATATTTTATTTTCCTCACGACTCCTTATTATTTTTATACGTTTCTTTATACGAGGATATCGACAATAAAAACGAAATGTTTGTTGCTTGATTGAACCGCCGTGTGACGTGTTTTTTTTATATTTCATGTCTACTGGGCTGGAGACGGCTCTGGTATTTTGATTGCTACCTATCAAAAGTGAAAATACAAATTTATTGCTCCATGATATTACCTAGTAGGTATAGAATTAAGTACCTACTTCTCATTCCTTTCGGTCGTCTCTTTTCGTTTACTTTTTGACTAAACTCGAAGTTTAAATTAAGTACTTATTTACACTTGACTACTTTCAATTGAAGTACCTAGTGGTATCATTGTATCGTGAAGTTGTCTCTACTTAGTTCGATCGATCACTGCCATTAAGTCTATCTACTAGTACTGCTGCATAAGTGACCATTTTGTGCTCCACTCCTATTGCACCGTGGATATATTAAGTCATCGATCCCGTTTATTGTTCCGAAGTGACATTTGCTGTTATCAAAATACAATTAAGTGTTAAATGTTCTATTAATACGTTCATAACAAAACAGCCTTGTTCTAAATTTAAATAGTTGGTACAATTGTGGAACATACCAACATGATAAAACAACTTAATTTAATTTCGAAGTTTAGTGAAAAAAAACGAGTCCATTATACGTAAATGTGTGTAAGTGCGACATTAACGATAAGTTGACTCTTAATACCTTTAAAATATTATGGAGATCGGTCGACCGGTATCCGCAGTTTCACAACACCAATCGATGGCCCGATAAGTAGGTACGATAAATTGATGGCTTATTTTATAATAATAAAGCGCGCAGTGTTGGCAAAATAAGCGCGGTTTATGGCTAATATAGCGCAGACTGTTGGTAGCGAGGAACTTTGTTGCATTTTGCATAAAATCGATTTACTTACCATCATAGGGCGGTCGTAACCGTACGCCTCGGAACTGTTCATATCATTGAAACTCTTCACTTTCAAGGAAAATGAGCTTCTTATAATAATAAGAATTAATATCTAATAATAATTACTAAAATATGTTTTTTATGAAAATAATTTTGTTTTCAGGAATATTTAATGTATTTGCTTGTTTTTGTACGCCTTCTTTTAATGGCGAGAATAGAGTTAATCCATAAAATTATTAAGTAAAAATATCAATCAAATTGTACCCTGTAAGCAAACATAATAATCCCTTAAAAATCTTTTAAGGTAAACGGTTTTTTCTTGCCGTACCTCTGTAGCATCAGTATTTGACGATTGAAGGTTGAAATTATTATAATGTTGTACTGTCATGGGAATCGAATATCTCGACGGTCCCTACGTAAACTACCGAAAGTCTAAAATGACTACTTTTGAGAAGAGCGTTTTGAAGTTTGTTCTTTGAATATTTTCAACTTTACGTTTTGAAAAACACGAAATAATATGATATTTTATCTTTTTTATTTTATAACCTTTAAGATAACATAATTTCACACATTTTAAGCGCATAAAACAAAAACTGTGATTTTGTAGTTTCGATAGTTTATGTAGGGACAATTGATCTGTGCGCAGTTTCAGAATCGATTATGTAGAAGTACTTAGTTGAAAAATCTGTCGCAAGATTTGAATCAAACAAACAAATAAACGTAGCAAAACTAATTAAAACCGTTTAAAAAATATAGATATTCAATAATTAGAAAAGAAAGAGAGAAAACACATTATAAATGGATACGAGAGATTATTTAGACTAAGAAGATAATAGTAAAAGATAAACGTAATGTAACATTTATTTTTGTCTGGCTTTCAGATTAAGACCAAAATGCATGATGTCCTTCAAGCAACATTTAAGCATTCAATTTTAAAATATAACGTGCAGTCGAAATATAATTTCAAGAGGTCATACAATTTAATAGTCGACGAGAGTTAATGAATAGATGACTGACATGGGAAATCCGTTGGCTGCATTTAAACACCAGTAAAAAGACGTGTAAAAATACCGACGTGTGTTCACGCAAACGAGGGGAGTCCATCCGTACGTCAGCCGACCGAGTTTTGAATAGACGTTGCTCTCACGAATTTTAAAACCGGTAAAGCTATATTCACGCTCGTCAGTTACCCGTGACTCTTGGCAGTAAGTGCATTAAAGTGTCTGTGCAGGCCGCGGGGTGCCTAGTTGCCCAGGTACGCTTCCGCGTCCATTATTTTATGCAAAATAAGCCCGAGTGGGAGAACTGTAATAATTCTGTAAACAATAGAGCTTTGTTGCTTGTCGACGTTTAACGTTTTGCAGTGTCCTGGTGATAACGTTGCGATTATTTATTTACATACGGAGTGGAGATTTAAGCTCCAAAAAGCTTCATATAAGCTACTCTAACTACTGAATTAATTAGTTATTTGTATTTTTTATAGATTTAGATAATTATACGCATCTCACATTGAATTCAGGTATACATACACTGCATAAAATATGTTCCAGTTTCCTACAGTTTTAGTCTAGTTGTGAATAATAATGATTTAGAACGACACTATTCATTTATTATCTTATTGTAACATTTCAGAAAGTCTCCAGTCTAGAGCAATTTCAGTGAAAAATTATACTCAAAGGATTTAAGAAATTTCATTTATTTCATAACTTTACATAAACAGCTAACTGCAACGGTCACTATACAAAGTTTTCAACGCGGAAATAGACCACTTCCAAGATATGGAGATCTTACATAGCTATTCATTATAATTCAATACAAACCTATATGTATAAATAAAATGTGTTTTCTGATATTCTATAATTCACTATAACAATCTTGGAAATGGTACAAACAATAACCAATGTACTATAGAAGGACGTATCTATATGTAACGCAAGCTTCGAAATACATTGAAATATTACATAGCTATTTATTTATATTACAAAGCACGCCATATTGTCTTTATTGCAGAAGTGATGAATTTATTTACAAAATGTATTAGGTTACGTTGGTAAGGAACAAGTAACATAAATATATTCATTTCATATTGCACATAACTTATTTTATTAACATTAAATGCATAAACCTTTTCTCCAAGGAACAAATTATGTATGGATTTATAGAGTAAAGCTGTATGAACTCACTTAGTATTGGAAATACAGTACACGTAGACTTACAGGTCTGAATGGGTGTCCGTTGTATGACCGAAGTATTTTATACCGAATTTCATTACGCCGACAGCGATCCGCCGAAGTAATGTTAGCCGAAGCAATATTATCTCTAACTTCATTTCGCCGAATGATCATTAGCCAGAATATTGGTTAGCCAAAAAATCATTCACAAGTTTTAGTGGAATATTTATTTGGTAATTGTTTCATTTGGTTACATAACAATCGCGACATTCATTAAAATAGGTTGAATTTACCAATAATCCGACCATGCACTCCCACTTCACGTGGTCAAACTCTGTTCTACCTCTAGATTGTTATTTTAAAACGTTGAGCTAGAATCTCAAGAAGGAGGTCCTGACTGGAACGAGTCCACGAGGCTGAGCGTAGCGCGGGTCATGTGTGCAAGTAAAGCGAAAGGGCGACAAAGCGAGTCTTCTGGCGGAGTATACTCAGAAACACTTGTATGCTTGCTTGTATGATGCATGTTTGCATGATGCATGTTTGCATGATGCATGCTTGCATGATGCATGCTTGCATGATGCATGCTTGCATGATGCTGAGACATTAGTTCAGCAGTGAAGGGACGTCAATGTATGTTACAGAAAATGAGCACACTAATAAGTGTAAAGTAGCCAATATTACAGTTGACTGATGAAACAGTGGCCAACAGATTAGTTGGGGTAACAAAAAGTATAAAAATCAAATTAGGTAATTAAATCGTTCGGCGTTTTAATTATTATTCGGCGAAATGAAAAGTGGAGAAAGATTTTCGACCCGATAATAATCGGCTGAACACATTTCGGTCGTCCAACAGAGAACCATACAAAGCAAGGAATTAATTTTCTTTGTCGAAGCTACAATGTGGTAAGAGGGCAGGACACTAGACAACCAACTTGAAATACTTTTCTATATTCTATTTACTTTTTACAAACAAGAGCAATAGGGAAAAGGTCATAACTTAATTCCAACTTAACTGATGGCCGTTTAACCCATGTGAGTAATTGTGTAACGAGTGTTAAGAGTGTTAATGCCACGATACTATCTTAATGCCTAGTAAGTGACAAGGCACGTACGACGTAGCGTGCACCGTACATCGTGAAAACGTATGTTGTGTTTAAGTATTTAAGCCATTTAAAACTACACACGGTGAACTGAACAACTGTTTTTAATATTGATTTTAGACACACGAGGAAAATAATTTTGTTGTTATGGGGTTATTAAAACTTGGGACTTTCACTTTATATATTTTTTCAAAACCAACAGTATTCTTGTGAAATTCCATTTTACGAGATGCTTAAAAACTAAACACAATATTGTTATGCGATTAGATATGGCACATTTACCGTACAATTCTATCAGTCTTTCAATTATATCAAAAAATATTTACAATTTCTATTAGATAGATACATCTCCATAAAAGTATCCTTACAAGTAAAACAAATAAATATGGTTTAAATAAATTGAGATTTTCGATGTTGTTAACAGGTTTTTAAACAATTTTTATCATGTCATTGAAATAAAACTAATTCATAACGTTACGACTGATACAGCACCTATCCTAATGTTTATCACTGCTATTTAAATCGTATCTCTTTTAGTACAAATGTCTTATTGGCACTATGATATGATGTGGATATTGGTGATAACCGTATGTCAGCTAGCGATGAACAAACCTCCGATGATGACGAATAGAACGCCTCGGCTGATGGCGGATCGGGAAGACTGGGTCGACTCGTAATCTGAATATGGTATGGAGGAAAGGAAATATTATAAAAAGTCTAATTATTTTTAATTGTACAAATGTACTTTTCAAATACCTACATTCAATATGATTCTACTACTGTGAAAGGCGGAGGGGGGGGAATTGTTTTAACATGAAACCTATAATTAAGTAGGTAAATAAATAACTTGATGAGACTAGAGTAACACCTACAGTTTATGTATGCAATTACCTGTATGTGAAAACCTTTTTATTCTTTCTTTTTTAAGAATAACTGCCCCGTACAAGGATTTCTCCTGTATCGTGGGTGCGTTTACAGACACAAATCTTCACATGCACAAACATTCAAACCAGGAACAACTATCTGTAGGCCATACAAATATTTGTTCCGTGCGGGAATCGAACCCACGACCCGTAGCGCGGAAGCCAATCTTTCCAAAAAAATAGCTTTCTGTTTCCCTACTATCGCTATAACCGTATATTGAGCTGTGGATATCCTCTAAATAAATAAACAAATATGAGATCAAGCTGAAAATGGCATTACTAGTTGTTAATTGCATATCGAGCAGGTTATTTCACCTCAGCGTACAAAATGAGCGCTCGATAGTGAAATATTTTACCAATTTGCATCTCTCTTTCGTGCCAATTATCTCTTGTAGGTAACTTTATCGGGACAGAGCGGTACTGCTGGAACACTAAAAAGCTTTTAAACTACTAAATAATGTAAGTATGTATTAAACTTACCGACATCTTTCCACTCCTCCACTTCGTAGTCTCCTATGACTCTGTTCTCGGCGGAGGTGTCCCGCCAACGATTTTTATGTTTACCTGACGGAAACAAGGTATATGTGATAGAAATGTCCCAGGAGCAAAAAACGATGCGGAAAATGATTGCGTCGTAAAAATTTCTTACATGCTGCTAAGGGGCTATGAAAGTAGGCTTTCAAGTGTGAACAAAATATATGATGCCGTAAAGAGTATAAAAGAAAACCCAAATCTATAACAATAAGAAAGTACATTGGAAATCAAAGCGCAAACAAAATCGTTTTTCCCACAATAATATTACTAACGACCCAATTGTACGGAAGCATTGGGCTGTGGCGGCGAAACCAATATATACAAAATCTACCATCGACCTTTCCGTGAGGTAATCGTAAGTCTGCGATGAATGTATAACCGTGGCATGCGGTGGCTTGCACTCAACTTGTCACTACTGTTGCCCCTTAGGGCAAAAAAGTTGAGTGAAAAATATTTTATTTTATTTATTTATTTTCTATTAATGTATTTATCACAACTTACATCCATCATTACAGGCTAGCCCAATCCAAACAATCACATACATAAACATACAACACAAAGAACAAACAAATATATTCTGTTATGGTACCTAGAGCTTGATAAGTCGAGCTCTAGGTGCTGATATTTTTTTTAACCTTAAACCATTGTCATGAGCCATGTTTATCATGAAAAATTATCAACAAATTACAGAATAGAATCGACAGTTCTTCCGTGATCATGGCGCATGCAACTGCGCCGAAATATTGGAGTCTCAAAAATAAACAGGTACATGGTGTAAATCTCGACATAGTTTATTCTACTAACGGCAATAACCATGGAAATTTAAAACAATACAGAATAGAATTGTTCTTAAGAGTTTAATTTGAAACTTAAGAGTTAATATCTGATGGATATTTATTATTGCTTCCTTTCTCGTAGAACTAATTGTAACTAAGAACATTAATCTGACAGTTAACAACATGAAAGTAAAAAAGAAAACCGAAGAAATTACCTTTTTTCCTTTGTGGAAATGTGGGGACGTAGTTGTCCGTAGTACTTGTAGTTGAAGGGGCGGGAATTTCTGGAAAAGTTTTCTTGATTAGATATTTTAAAATATTAGCTAGGGTCTCTTGTAATTTTATTGAAGTGACTTGTAAAGTAGTAATATTTAAATGACGTAAAATTTGTCACATTTTAGATTAGCCAGTGTGAATATGAATAATTTGGTATACCGTCAAGCCGGATGAGCCCATCCGTCTCGCCGAGGGAGTTCTTGGCGACGCAGCGGTACGATGAAAAATCTCTTGACGACACTCTCCGTATAGTCAATTTCATTTTCCGACTATAACTGTCGTCGCTCAGTGACGTGATGTATTTATTTCCTGCAGACGGTAAACGGAATCATTTGTAATTCGATTAATTGCTCATTTCGGAAAGCCATTCGGCTAACTTATCAATTACGTAATAAATCAATTACGTTCCAGCGAATTCATATTTTTTTAATCCTATATTGGTCGTAGGTCAGATAGATTTTCTGTTTGTATGTGCACTAGGTTTTTTAGTGGTTAGAACAGTTTTAATTTAACAGGTTAATACTTACTACTTACGTGTATAAAAGAAACAATGATCTAAAAAAAAAGTCGTCTTATATCTTTCCCATTTCCAAAAGTGATGAAAATGAAAAATGATTTGATTTCACAATATACAAATCAAAATCAGTATTTACCACGGTCCCCACGATAGGCATGCCTGTATCGTAGGGTTGCGAGTATCAATAGTGTTATACATATTATAGATTTAGATTCGCCTCCAACACTACACAGATAAGCAGCCTTTTAATTTATGGGTAACGTTTAAAGAATTTTATGATACTGCAGTAGTTGTTGTTATGGTGCACACCTGTATACACCCTTAAGTTTTCCTTGTCACTAAAAACGCACGTGGAAAATAACTGGTCATATATTCGTAAGCTTAGTTTCTAATTTACCTGTCCCGTTTCTTTACCCTGACAGACTCTGGTGTTGAAACCTTATTCAGGTTTCAAGGGCGGCAGGGACTTAATTAAGCGGCACACCACGGCCATATTGGTAGCAAACATCGCGTCGTGGCCATTTTTCAACGTCAGACTACACAGAGCTCGTAACCAATAGAATGAAAACATTTTCATTTCAAGTTGAGTATAATTTCTTGCATTGTATTCGGATTTTGCTGTCAAGATTTTCATTGTCATATTACCTGATATGATCATGTCTCCGCGGTCAGTTGTCCAGTAGTTGATGGAGGAGGGGTACGCCTCTGTATGGCACTCCAGCGTCACGTCCTGCCCGATGTATGCCGCTTCCAGTTGGTTTGGGATGGACAGCATCGGTGGAACTGTGTTGTGAAGATTTTATTATATTTAGGCGAACAGTGAATAGCGAACAGGTACTAAAGCTGAAGGTTTGTATTGCAAAACACCAGAATTAAATGCTAGATATTGCATCGGTGGGTATATTCGTTGCGATAGATTGAACTGCCTCGTTGGTCTAGTGGTGGCAAACGCGACTGCTGATCGCGAGGTCCTGGGTTCGATCCCCAGGTTGGGCAAAGTGTTATTGGGTTTTTCCGTATGGAATTCCTCAGTAGCAGCCCGGAGTTTGGATTTGTGCCCAATTGATGGCAATGACTCGCCCCCTATTACATGGCACATAAACATAATGGGAGTTACTATACACCTCTGTTCAACCCTTCTGGGAATACAGGCGTGATGTTATGTATATGTATGCTATGTTTAGTCTGCCAGCCCGCAGCTTTAATATATTATTATCTCCACCTGTTTCATTCCGGGATACTCAACCATCGGCACTCAAAAACCGTAGGGCAACGTTTGATGTAACAAGAGCATGAAATTGTCTGGCTAACAGACAAACTTCCCTTTACAATAAATACCTATCGTTTAAGCGGAAACCTACTTAATAATAAAAATGCGATTGAAAAAGAAAAGACTCAACGGATTTTGAAGCAATTTTTAGCATATTAAGGACTGTTCTTCAGAAAGATTTGATGTATAAATTATTAGTAAATGACAAAAGGTATCCCTGCTGTAAAGGCAAACATGGAGCGGTGCGCCGCGCCGCCGCCGCCGCGGTTCCTTGCTAATATTTAATTTGCGTCTTGAAGTTATGTGGAACATGTTTACCTAATTTATATGACAAAAAAATACTTATGTGAAGGCCTTCACAACTTTTGGGTCCGTAACTTAACTTCGAGAGTCATATGTTCGATTAATGGAAAGTCGACTGAACGATTGATCGAATGGAATTTATTGCGAAACAACCTTTTATCGCCAAACGCTACTTCGACTGAACGATTCATCGAATATAACTCATTATTTCTTTGTTCTTTTTCCATTTATTTTATGGTTTTAAATAGGTTCCACTTCTATAATAATGTTTAGTTAGTAGGATAAAAGTGTTATTACCAAATTGCATGTTTCTAAATCTGCGGGAAGAACGTACGATATCCTGTGATAGTGTTTGATTTCCTCGATTATGTATGAAATAATATGTGACGAAATATCTTTTTTGTAATTTTATTTAAATTATTAAACTATATAATAACTAAAACTCATTCGAAAGAGTAGTCCATCGATTAATAAATATTCAATGAATCGTTCAGTCGAAGTAGCGTTTGGCGATAAAAGGTTGTTTCGCAATAAATTCCATTCGATCAATCGTTCAGTCGACTTTCCATTAATCGAACATATATGACTCTCGAAGTTAAGTTACGGACCCATGTGTCATAAACACTAACTAATAAGCTTGGTACTTTTAACCTTGATCAATATTTTTATCCAGTATGCCAAATGCCAACCGGGGGCTACGTTAAAGCAGAAAGTATGGGCTGGTGCGTCATCTAACAAAACAAAAAAAAACTTCTCGACTTAACAAGTTTTTGCAGTAAGTAGGTTGACTGACCACAAGGTCAAAGTGTACGACTAAAATCCAGCGTTATTTTATGCTTTTATTCCGGTCTAAGCTTGCAAGTTAAGCGGGCACGAGGTATAATAATGAGAGCCGTGGGCAAAGATTTCTTGAAAAGATTTAGAAGAAGTTGGATCCTGAATTTTTCCTATCCTATCAACTATTACAGTGTGTTCTTCTTCTTCTTCCTGCCCTTATCCCACTCTAGGTGGGGTCGGCACAACATGTATTTCATAAATCCATGTTGTTAGAGGTTTTGGCTTATTGTTTTATGACCGGCCGCCTGCCTGACATCAACCCTCCTTGGGAATACTCGTTGCGCCCGTCGCGCGGTTGACCCAATGTGCTTGCTGATATTATGCACTGGGTCCCAAAATGATATGCATGTCAATCTTATTGCCAACAACTAAACAGACTATGTTCTTCTTGGTGGAGTATACTTGTAGTTCCTTATTACAGTATATTATGGGTTGCATTAAAAGAGTTTCCATGAGTGACGATATACATATTAGTACTTACGTCCGGCGCACCCTGGGCAGTCAGCCCCACTACCAACCTTGCTGACTAGCTAATCTTTACATCACGACATGATCTATTCTCGTATAGCCCGTGTCGACCCGAGACATGAAGATGTATGTTATGGCGAATGTCTTGTATTCGCGCCGCAACTGTTGTCTGACCTTTAGAGCTAATCTTTAGCCAGTTACAGTCACGGTCAAGATCTTAGCACCGGATCATAGCAATGACCACATCAAACTTATGACCTTCAAGCAAATAAAGAAAAACAAAAAAAAAACAAAAAATAAAGACCTACAAGGAAATTTTAAAATACCTAGATGTATTACGTAGTCTACTTCAAAATTAGCATTTAATTTCCAAGTCTATTGGTATATTTTTGTACCTCCTTAATTTTTTTTCTTATCTCATATACAGGGTGTAAACGAAATCATGTAATTCCTTCAAACCTCGTGATGTACTGCTGACATAGATTAACTATGCACGAGATAGGTACTTTTGGTTTCAATAAAAAATAAATTAAAAGAAGTAAACATTTATTTATTTATCACATGACATGTTTCCTTTGCCATTACAGATAATAAACATGTGTTCTTAAAGTGAGGCATTTTAGCGCCCCGAGTCAAATGACCACGTGGCGAGCGATAGTCGCGCAATGTGCTCGGGGCGATAAAATGCCTCACGTTAAGAGCACGTGTTTACTTCTTGTAATATTTTTTTATTGAATCCAAAAATATCCCGTGCAGTTTTAATCTATGTCAGCAGTACATAACGAGGTTTGAAGGAATTACATGATTTCATTTGCACCCTGTGTATTCTTTCTACCAACTTTATAAATTAGCTATCCGGTATAACAATTTTTTTTCTTTTTAGGTGTAAATATAGATATAATTCGGCAAAAGTGTTGCCGAATTTTGGTACTTTATCGGTAAATTCTAACAATAGCGAAAAACTACGTACCACGCACGCACAGGTACGTAGTTAACGCACGCACAGCTAAGAATGAAAAATGTTCTTATTCAGAAAAACTTTGTCTTTATACTATGTACTTACATAAATAACACAACACATAATAAATATCACATGCTTTCGCGCAGAAATGGTGCCCTACACGTCGTATACATAGTTGCGGCCTTGGTGCATATATTATATTATGTGCGAAGAGTTATTTATGAATGAATAAAGTAGGCAGTGACGCGCATAAAGAATAACATTGTCATAAAGATTTGTCTCGGGTACTACCTAAATGTAATGAAAACTGACAGTGAATTCATAAGGAAGTCTCGTTGGTTAATCGAGTGAAAGTTACGTGAGCGTTTCACGTCCCTCGTAAGAAATGGAGAGGACTGTGAACGGGCTGAGATACGTAATGTGAATTAGGGGAAAGAAAAGCGTTTCATTGGGTTCGGCGGCGAGGAGCGTCGAGGTGGCGAGGGCGATGCAGGAGAACAGATAGTATCGCCATTATCGCGTCCGTACCGTATTCACGTCAGCATAATTCTCTAATTGGGCGCAATTACGGCCGATCCGGCGGAAGGCGCGGCGCCTCCCAGGTAGAGACGCTCGTGTCCTCGTAAATACTCGTTAACGACACCCACCCCGAAGAAAAATAATATTTCTCAACGTTGACTCCCGACTAAAGAAAACGACGACGTCGAAATCCTCACGTATTTACGAAAGGAAGAATTTGAGGCAAGTTAACGGGCCGGGACAAATGTGCGGGCATATTCTTTCGTCTAGATGAGGAAATTATATCGAGTATATATATAATTCGAATTTTACGGGTGTCTCGGATTACTAATATAAACAACGTGAACTCGACTCGTTCGTAGAATGTACATTCGATTTTTTTGCGTTATAACAACAGAGCTGCATTGCAAATGAAATATTTCATTTAAAAATATTTGGAGCAAAAATATTTGCTGCATTTCTAAATATGTTCTATTTTGTTAATAGCTCGGATATGAAAGTATTTTATTCAGTGCATACATAATTTATGTTGTATGCATGGTGATAGTCTACATAAACAAAGGTTTCTACCACATATTGCATCAAGTTGGTTGTACGTTTTAAGTTACGGTAAAGGTAATTAATGCTGTTAGTATTAATAATAACTGGTGTGTATAAACAATAACATCTGAAATTGATGAGTGTGATGAATTATGCTATAATAATCTATGTAATCCGTCTTTGGGTAAGGTTAAGGCTGTATTCAGTGCAAATGGTGTCACTGTCGGTTACGTTAGGTTATAAATGTGACCACAATGAAATGTTACGATGTGATCATGTTACTAGTGTTATTTTTATATTCCTAGTGATCTGATGATTATGCTTATGAAGAATGTACAATAAAAGTATAATATGCTCCGTCCGTATTCTAAAAGGCCGTGAAATGTTGTCAAATTTGAGATTTATTTACTACGTGAAAGCAGATAATACTATGTGAAAGCGCAACTTTTTCTTTATCTATCGGTCTGGTTCATATTTGTCAGTTTCGAGATCCAGGGACTACTTACACGATTAACTACATCATTTTTCGGAATGTACAATCCTGAAGTACAGTTACCTCACACAAAAACTGAAATTTAAAAAATTATATTAGATTCGTAACTCATTAAAAATTGTATTATGTAAGCTTAAAAGAAGCCTTAAATTTGGTACCTATAACAAAAACACCTATACGTCTTCAGAATTTCTAAGAACAAGATTTTCTACGTTTTTGTTCATTACTCAAAATTAGGCTTACTCACTTAACAGTCTTTTTGAAATCGGACGATAGTATGTATATACCTAAAACGATTTGATCGCTAAATTCACTAGCAAATTAAATTGCGCAAAATATTGGATGTGCTTGCAAGTATGTCTACAGTGAAAGTCGGTTGCAGAAGTCAACTTGCGCAATTTAAACTTGCTAGTGAATTTAAAGCTTTAGGCAAAACAAAATATTTGTATTGCTACATAAGGGATGTATTACAAAGTTTCTATAAATAATCTGTTTTTCGGTACATTTTCCGATGTGTCCGTGACAATTAGTCAAATATTATGATAGATAGACTACTCCCACAGAAATCTAAATTATTATTTAGATTTCTGTGTATACTCCTTTGCCTGTAAAAGGTATCGATAACTTTTTATATTTGACAATTTTTGATACAATCATATTAATTTTCTGTAGGCACGAAAATTGCGGAACTGGGTAGGTTTTGGTACATATTTCTCAAAACAAAAGACTTCTAATAAATAAACAAGAAAACAAAATTTGGAGTATGTCGAAATATGTCGGATAACTTTTATCTCAGGAATAAATTTGACGTTTTGACAGTTTTTATATAGAAATTCTGTCAAAACGTCTAACTCACTCCTTGGATAAACGCTATCCGACTTTGGTTGACCTTAGACGGATTAATCTTAATTGCGTCGAGTAAGGTTTGTTTTAGATCACAAATTTTGATATCGGCCACTATCACGAGTGGACTCTGTGTCGCTAGACAGTAGCAATAAGCGGCCAAATAGATCCCTCAACGATCAAAAAGACGTGGATTGTCCTTACTTGAATAACAAGGTACGCTGTGTGTGTGGGCCTTGCGCATGTTGTAATATGATTTGATACTTACGCATTTTGCAAATATCATTTAATAAGTTTCGAACTTTTCAACTTATGAAATCTAACTAAGCAATTTCAACATTAAGAATTTTCATTTCAAATCATTAGTTTGACAAAGTTTACGTGTGGTTAGTGACTAACCTTTTGTCAGAGTTAATGCCTGCCTGACTTGTCTTCACATGCCGTCGAGAAATATCTCTCAGGCATGCCAATGTGTATTTTGAAAGTATGAATACAAAACAACTTTTTAGTATTTAATTTCTGACTAAAAGACAACAGATATGAGAAGGTTTGGGTTAAAATTTAATAGAATGTATATTGTATAGTTTAGTTAACTTTTGTTCTGGTAATGGTATTAACTGTAGTAAAATTTTCCCTATTATGCATTCTGCGAGCGTAGTATTTGAACTTTAGTTGTGAAACAATATGTTGTGAACTGGATCAATAAAAGGAAATTAAAGGTCATATTTATAGCATAAATAAAATAGATGCCACTTTGGTTCATTTAATTTAATGAACGCTTGTAGTTCATAACAAGCATTGCTTGAAACATGCATTTAAATGCACAATATTGACTCTAGAGTTTACATTTGCAATTTTATCGTAAGTTAATTACGTAAGGGACTTACCAGAGCTCTGGTGACATTGTCTGTATTTTATAGACATCACCCAAATAGGGTTTACATAGGCTTTACACCTGTACCTAAGTTTTCCTCACGTAAGTCCCTTACGTAATTAACTTACGATAAAATTGCAAATGTGAACTCTCTTGTAAGTAGCTTATCGACTGATTTGTAAAGTCGAATTAATAGTCATAAGTCACTTACATACATTTTACGGAATCAACGTACAAGTGTATTGGCGGCTTAACGGTATTAACACAAAAACACAGAATTTCTTATTTAATCTATACTAATCTATACTAATATTATAAAGAGAAAAGATTTGTATTTTTGTATGTTTGTATTTTTGTATGTAACGAATAAACTTAAAAACTACTGGACCGATTTCAAAAATACTTTTGCCGTTAGAAAGCTACTTTATCACTGAGTAACATAGGCTACGGGCGGAGCCATGAGGACACAGCTAGTAGCTATTTGTATATTTAAACGGATTTAAGCGGAGAAAAAACAAATATAGACAAAAATTAAGCCACTCAAATCTACGCAATGAGCTGGGAACGCGATGGGTACCGTTCGACTGTCAGGAACTGCGGGCACACTGTTGTCACATCAATTGCCAAAAACATGTCACTAATGACAATCGACGAAGTGTATCTTTTCAGGTTTGTTACATGAAAATATTAACAACTAAACTTAAATGAAATCGTATCTTTTGGCGAGTTAGTCCAAAGCATCAGCAATGAGGCGAAGACATTTCAAAAGACGGTTACATTTAGTTACGAGTTTTATATTATACATATACAAGGTTAGCCGGAAAGGGGGTACTAAGCCGCGTCACTGATGATTGTTTTAAAGAAAGTGTTAAAATTTCAAAATTCGATAAAAATATATTCCATGCAGAATGATTTTTGTTTTAGTTTTTTCAAAAAATCTTCGTCCCTGCTTTAGTTACGAATTCAGAAAATGGAGCTTCTAATCCGTGTCCTCAAATATGACCTAAAATGTAATCACAGCTGATCATAGCTGAGGTTAGATAGAATTTAGCGTATTTTTATGAAATCTTTGAACAGCAATTTCACTAAAACTAATGACTTTTGGCAAAATTGTAGAACAAAAGTTATCCATTATTATGGGTAGTTTAACACCCTTTCGGTTTAGTGCCCCCTTTCCGACTAACCTTGTATATATTTACGGTTATAAGAGTAGAGGAAGGCCAAAGAAACGATGGATGGATTGTGTGAAAGATGATATGGTTAGAAAGGGGGTGACTACTGAGATAACGGCCAATAGAGATGTATGGAAGAAGAAGACATACTGCGCCGACCCCAAATAAGTTGAGATAAGGGGCTCGGCAGGAGGATGATGTTGATGATGGTAAAATTTTGTAAGGAATAGCAGTTGCTTATCAATCCTTTTCGATAACGCAACCCTGAAAACACCACGTTGCGGCTTATCACGTTACAGCTTAAGTTCTTTATTACATATATCATGTTACTATTTTACTACAAAGCCAACCAGCATATTAATTTCGTATATTGTCGGTATTTCGAAATATTTGATAGATAAAAAAAAACAAACCACATCGCTGACTCAACAAGTATGAAAAATTCGAAATACCTAAGTACTATAACTAGCTTATAATACTCAAAGTGTTGTTGATAGCACTTCATAGATCTTAAACAACGAAGAAAATAGTTCTGTGAAAGTTGTCTTACAGTATTGCAGACAGCCCCCATACTGTGCAGTTGTCCGGGGCGACACTGGACGGGCTTGAATTAATGTAATTCTTACTGGACAAATCCCAGTTGGAATTATTTAAATTAAATAAAGCTGCTACTAAGATATTAATTTTGTTAGCCCTCAAAGTTAATCTTTTTCTTAAGTTTTGAAACGATTTTATTTGCATAATTTATTATAACTAAGTTAGCTAAATATATAATTTAAATAATGTAGATTTTGAGTACCTACCCTATATAAAAAAAAATACTTGAATTAATTAATTTAAGTGCATTAATCGCATACTTTTTGATATAAGGGTTACGTCTATATTGCACACCGAGACTGCATAAAAGCTTCGGAGGTCTTCGGTATACTTTCTTGTGTATTTTATTGCTTTATTCAAACCAGACATAATAAAAGTTTTGTGTAAAGAGAGGAAACTGCGAGGGAAAGGTAAGTAGAAAAAACTCTTTGTGCATAAATTTAAGTACAGGTGGATTCTGTATATTTCCATGATGATGCGTTAACGAAAGCTGTTTTTTTTCGCTGAAATACAGTACAGTCATCTGAGGAACAAGGGGTAGGTGCTGTACGGCGTGGCATATTAGGGATAGGGTAGCAAACTGGTTCCACTTCTACAAAGTAGTGCGTTAAACATCTTGAAAACTCTAAAACTTTGATGCTTGTTGCCGCTGTAATAATATTGACTTTAATATTTTATGAATAAAATAAAATGGAGCACTGGACTGGCGATCGTAAGCATGATGAAGTACTCAAAATATAGATAAAGTATATTATAAAAACTGGCAACGTGCAAGTCGGCCTCGCGCACTAAGGGTTCCGTATCACCACACATGTCTTATTATTTGTTGTTTAACTACCTATAGAGTATGCACTCCAATCATACCAAGTTTACGCTTGTATGTATTACCGTTTTTAAGATAAAGCAGGAATAAAAACGGCTGAACCAATGCATTTTCTCGAGGTTTCTTGTAGGGGGGCCCCCTTCGGATTTTGACTTTTTATTATTTTTAATATTGGCCATGATAGAGGCTATAATAACACATATTCAACTGGATAACTATTACGGTTAAAAAGACAGACCTGTGACAAATAGACGGACACATAGGTGTAAGCTTAGTACCTAATAGGGTTTCGCTGGCAACCTTTGGGTACAGAACCCTAAAAAAGATCATTAAAATACCTATATACATCCAAGTTAAAAACTCACATTGCACCATCAGCACGACTCGCTTGCTGATCGATGGCGGGACTCCATTCGACGCAATGCACAAGTAGGCGCCCATGTGAAGCCGAGATACTTTCGATATTGTTAAATTTTCGCCGTCTACCACGTTCACTGCAACCAAAAACACTTTTGTAGACGTACTGAAGCAGGAAGATACTTAAGAAATAGGTACAGGTAGATAGTTTAATTATGTTCGCGCTCTTAACTTTAGTAATCGATATGCGTAGCGTATTCTAGGAATAATGTCTATGTACAGTGGTTTCTTCGGTAAGACAGACACACATAAAATTACATTTTCGCTGCTCAATTTAAAATTATATCCAATTCTTAAAAGAAATGTAATTATAAATGATTTTTATTTCTGTAAATAAATCTGTTACAGACACTTTTACAAGTCAATGTAATGTTTTTTTTTAAGACTAGATGGCGCCGGCATTTCCTGTCTGACTAGCTCTGAGAAGAAAAGCCGAAACAAATTCAGAGATCAAGGTCTCTTTTAAAGTCCAGACATTGTGGTATAAAAACTATGTGAGTGTAACAATGTAAGGCAACGTCTGGAATGGCCTTTTTAGGAAAGTGCCATAGCAGGTTTGAGTCGACCTGTCCTAACTGACGACACGCATGCATCAGTCACCGCGTAGCTCAAACCTATCATTACAGATTCCACGAGTGATGATACTTAAGTACGTTCGACGTACCCTGGGCAGTCAGCCCCGCTAACTATCTTTCTGTCTGGCTAACCTTTTCAACACGCCATGAGCTATTCGTAATGAGACGAGAGAAGTAGTTGCAATTTCGGAAGACAGGTGTATAACTATGCTTATGTTATTACATAGTTATGTTGAAAACTGGTACTAAAAACATGAAAAGTGTGCTACGCTATTGTTATTTCATATGTTAAAAACTGATACTTAAAACATGAATAAAACGTACGTTTAACTTAGATAAAATGATGTAAAAACTGAAAGCCATAAATATGGCATTGTTGGATATAAGTGAGTTATAGAGGGCTTTCGTAATTATTCGAGCTGGATAGTCCATTGTTAATTCAATTGCGAAAATATTCCTGCTATGCGCTGGTAGCGGGTACAATTTAATAGTATTGTATAGTACAATCGATTGTAGGCGTCCTTTTGAACCCTTACGCGAGCCATTGCTATACAATCCACTTCTGTTAGAAAATGCTTGTTTTGTGTGCGAAGTTACAAGAATGTATGTAAAATGATTAGTATTAACTAACCTTTTTGATCTTTCGACGTATTTAGAATTACTATTATTAGATAAAGGGTGGATTTTTCAATCATCAGATAAGTCTTATCTGAGGAATAAATATGGCGGTTTGGCATATTTTCTATACAAACACTGTCAAAGCGCCATCTTTGTATCTCAGATAAAAATTGTCTGACGATTGACAAATCGGTCCTTAATCAAATACGTCTTAACAATCTCTCAACCTATAAAATCTGATAACAACAGTACCTGATATACAGTACGTAACACAACGAAGAGCAAACCTTGAAACTGGTTGATGAGTAGGTAAATTATAGCACAATCATATACTTTCTGTCACTATCCACGCTAGTCACCAATTTTTTTGTTTTATTTTTCATAACCTCTTTCAGTTTTGTAGTCCGCTAACATAACTAACATCATCATACAAGATCAGTTGCACAATGTAAACAAGTAAGAAATCAACAATTTCTCAAAATACTGAATATCATAGCTTGAATAATGCCCGCGTTTTCACAGTGTGTGATAAGTGGATAGCATTGGATAGTGACAAAAAGTTTATGATTGTAGTACACTTAACCTACCCATAAACCGGTTACAAGGTTTGTTCTTCATTGTGTTACGGACTGTTGTATACTATGTTATCTTTTATACCTATCATGGAATTAATTTCCGACGAATCGTTGATTAAAATGAGCTCAATTAGTTAATATTGATAATTAGGACAAAGAGAGGTATTCCAAAATAATTTAAACTCATTTATCATGTTAAAATAATTCGAACAAAATTGTAATTTTCGACGGTGTTACGTTTGGTCGATATACTCGAGTGGTATCCCAGCGGGTCCATAACAGTCCATTTCTCGCTTCAGAGATTTCTTTCTTTCATCTGCTTTGTTTCGTCGAGAGAGCGTCAACATAATGAGCGTCCGGAACTAATGTTTTGACCGGATATTTATAAGAGTTTCTTAATCCTTTGTTAAAAGTGTCGGCTGTTCTTTCTGTTTCCATTTAAAAGGACATAATAGACTTTTCACTTGCTCCAAAAACTAAGTGTTTGGATTAGAGACGTGACTTATTTTGTGATTTTTGAAAGAGCTTTTAGGTATTTTTTTCTAAGGAATTATCTAGGGAGAACGGAGCTTGGGACGGACTCCTACTAGAAAAAACGTTTTTAGCGGAAAGTTATTAGCCTCTTTACAATCGTTTTCAAGATAGTCTATGGCGGCAGTCTAGGTCCAGCAGTGGACAAATAATAACAACACCCAATTTGATAACAAACATTAAATAAATTACCTGATTCACCGTTGCAATTGAATTCCTGCCCGTCTTCTCGTCTCCACATGACGTAGGGTTCTGGATAGCCGGTCGCGCGGCAGACCATCGTCACGTTCGTACCTTCGCGGACCACCATGTCCGTTGACGTCATGTTGTCGATGATCACAGGTGGCACTAATGACAAAGGAAAGCAGAATAAGTACCAAGTATTGATTACCCGTAAATAGGAATGAACTGGGTATGTTAATGTGTTATCTTGGAAGTATCGCAGGTGTTTGTTTAAAGATATTTGTATATTAAATAAATAACAATATTTAGGATACTTAAATATTGTTAACTATTAAAAAGACAGTAATTGGCTCGAAACATAACGTTCTCTGAAGTTACCTTATCATTTTTACAAGCTCTTCAAATTGTGAAGTTATCCACACTTTGCACGTGAAATGGCTATCATACATAAACACAATGATACACTATAATAATTCTGATTATGGAGGACATTTCGGCCATCTATTGATTCGGTAGGCATCTACTGATTTTTATTTTATAAGTTTGAGTAAGGTTACGATCCCGTTACCTGCCCCGTGACCGGGTCCGAACCGCAACCACAGCAATGCTGTATGAATTTGTATCATTATTACACCTGAACTTGGGGTAGGTATACTGAGGTATTTCGTTCGGGTATTTTAATGTTAAAATATCAACCCGCTTTAAGCTCGGGTTGGATAGTATGTAGAGCTTATAAATATATGAACAAAAATCAATTTCAAAATGCTGAGTTTGCTTGAATGGTTTGGTCAATAAAACTGGATGAATTAACTCTATAGCGAGCTTGTGTGATTGGGTGAGTGAGTGAGTCCGGTCTAAAATAACAGATTTACATGTAAAATAAATTAAATAAAAATGTTATACAAGTACCACGAGCGGTGGTCGTTTTACGAGATAGACTGAGCGGTAGTATACTTACCCACAACCTGTAGGTATCCCTTCCTGGACCGCATGGGGTCGGTGTTGACCTGGCACATGTACCAGCCGCGGTCCACCTCCTGCACATTCTTGATGTGTAGGTACCACGAGCGGTGGTCGTTATACGACAGGCTGATGCGCGGGTTCTGAGTTATTATGTTGTGGTGGATGCTCAGGATTGTCTGCGTGTCTACGCGGACCCACGCTACCTGCATAGCAATTTTTTTAGAGATCGGTTTTTGTACACGCTAGTAGGATTAAGGCTGCTACACGTTGCAAGTAAATTAAGGGATTAGTAGATTAGTTTTACTAGTAAATTCTTTCAAGAAACTACCTACAAGATTTAGGTACCTATGCTGCAGGTGGCTTGCAGAAGATTTTCGGTACTAATCAACACTATTTAAAATAGTTATTTTTCCAAGTTTTTGGATTTCCACCTGGTTACAGCCAAGCCTTTCGATATTAAAGTGGAAAAGGGATAATCCAACGGCTCCCAAAAATGAATTTCTCTGTAGTAACCACAAGCATATGGTTGCATTAGAAGGATACACGGATGAACGGGCAGCAAATGTAAAAGTGCGGCAAACCAGAGAAGTAAGCATTTCCTTTGAAGCATTTTAAAGAATAAATGGATGTGAATAAACTTTTTAATATTTACACGAAAACTTAAATTTTTACGAGAGTGTTAAACACATTTAGGGTTCCATGAGATAGTGATCAGAGATAAAAGTTTTATCAAACTGAGTTGCATCCACACGAAAACTATTTTTTACATGAAAAATACATTAGGACACGTTTCACTTTTATTATAGAAAAATAAAGCTAAAGCTATTCATGATATTGTGATTAAATCTATATTAATAAAAATTAATCGCCAAATGTGTTGCTAAGCGCAAAACTTGAGAACAGCTTGACCAATTCGGCTATTTTTTTTATATATTCCTTAAGGCATAAGGAAGGTTTTTATGGAGAGAAAAAACAAAAATTGCGTGGAAAATAGTAAAAACAACACTTTTCTTTTCCTTCTACAGGCCAATAACTTTTGACAGAACGAAGTCTGTCCGGGCAGCTAGTTCATAATAAACAATGAGGGACTTAAATAAAATAAGCAGTGACAGCCTAGTGGTGTGACCATCGGACTGCCAAGTCATAGGACTCGAGTTCGAACCCAAGGAAAGAAAGAAAGAAAGAAAATTATTTATTTTGGACTCACACAGGCAGTTACAGAAACAAAAACAATATTAAAAAAAGAAAGAATAAGAATTTAGACTACCTGCACGAGGCCAAAAAGGGCTCCTATCTCAGCATAATGTTGCGACATTTAGAAAAAAAAACAAAATGTCGCAACGCTGGTTTTCAGATAGGACCTTAGTGATGCCACGGGCAATAACGACTCAAATAAATAAATAAACATGTTACGTACATACAATATTAATTTTGAATACTACCAAACAAAAGCAATAAATAGATTAATATAAACTTATGTGTTACGTGTGTGTGTGTGGAATAGTCAATAAAATCTCAATCAAGGCACGCACCTCTGACTTTTCCGATTCATGTGCATATTGTTTAAAATTATTATTTGCTTAAAAACGGTGAAGGAAAACATCGTGAGGAAATCAGCATGCCTGAGAGATATTTTCTTGACGGCATGTGAAGCCAAGTCAGAGGCCCATGGGCGGCATAAACTCTGACACCAGGTTAGTCACTAACCACACGAAAAGAAGACAATGGACTTAAATGAGCGACAATCATTCAATTTGATCTCTTATAATATGTACAGTAGGGGAATGAAAAGATACGTCAGTTTTCAAATTCATTCCTTTCCCACATCGCGGACACATGTTACCTTTTAAAACTGTTGAACGGAACAGACCAATGCATGGAAAGTTATGTTTAATTATTTGATAGCAAAGATCAAAATTGCCTTTTGCCTCCATATGAAGTAGTAGTGTCATGTAATGTCTTTGATTTGATTTAAGGAGTTTTGTTGTAAAACCCATGATATCAATCAAATCGATGATTCAATAAATTGACATTACTTGTGTCAGTCACCATATCACCATAATATGCTGTAAAAAATACTTTTATTTTCATTTCTGTAATGTTGACAATACGTAGTCGGTAAAATAGTTCGTTTCTTGCAGTGGGCAAGCAAAAATAGAGCTTAAGGTGCATAACATTATCATTCCCCGACTGTACATTATCACTCCTTTCTTCAACAGGGGGTAGAAATGTAAAGATCGCCTTGTTTATGATATGATGCTAACATAACATTATTCATTTCGTTCTTTCACTGCGCTTTTGTGATTTAACTTCCTGGCACGAATATTATCCAAATGACGACTAAATCAGTCTCATGTTGTCGTCCCAAATAAATCTTACTGCACTACACAGCACCCCAATTTTGCTAACTAGCCGTCCTGCATGATTAATAACTGGCGAATCGTGCATTCTGAGCAAAGTGATATTAAGTTGGCTTGTTAAAACTTTACCCCGTGCACCGCACGAATAGAGTTGGTATGAAGTTCAGGCGCAACGTATCCGTTCATAGAATTACCGGCGCTCGTTCATCATGGGGCCTGACGCCAACAGTGAAGGTTCTAGGTTACCGTTGTTTGCTTTCTTAATTGCATGCCAATATAAAATTGTTTGTAAAAATTAAAAAAAGAATTAAACCGGCTTCAAAACCACAAATAGGCACTCAAAAGCGATAAATAAATTATTATAAGCGCTACACACTCATCTATTTGAAGTCGGTGCCAGCCGAGTCAAATAGGTCGTAGATAGATACTATGTATGTAGTGTATTTGAAGTTGGCGCCTGCCAAGCCAACTAGGTAGTAGATAGATAGGTACTTTGTATGTAGTAAGTAGGTAGATACTACATACATAAAATCTATCTACTACCTATTTGACTTGGCTGGCACCGACTTCAAATAGATGAGTGTGTAGCGCTTATAATAATTATATTAATTTATTTTTCGCTTTTGAGTGCCTACTTGTGGTTTTGAAGTCGGTTTTTTATGATTTTTACTTCAAGGTTAGCATTTAAATATATTAAACCCATAACCTAATAGAATAGAATCATAACCATGGATTCCATAATCTGTAATAGAGCCGTGACAGCATGACGGTCCTCATTGAAGTTTGCTGACGTCATATCTAAATGAACATATACATACATCCCATGAGTGAGATAAGCTTGTATTCCATCGATATGAATATTATTGATGCATATAGGTACTATACCTATATAGCTACGACTACGTGGCTAAATACGTAATACTAATTATATCGTAATAACGAAAATCAATTAATTCATATGGTATCAAATAACTCCAATTGTACCAGCCAGTAATTGAGTATGTTGCAGCCACCACAAATGTCAGATGAATTAGAGATCGCGATATAATGTATCAGTTTACATGTGAACACATAGGTAGGTACTGTCACAAAACAGATAGGTACAGAAGTCAATCTACATACAAGTGCGCTCGAACAATGTAACACTGCTCACGGACACGATATTTCGGACTGTTTGGGACTAGAGTGCGAATGGTGCGAGCGCGAGTGCCATGCGTTTGAGAGAGATAGATATATAGATAGAGCAACCGCCGAGCGTAGGTATGAAAAGTGAAGTACATACATGTGATTGACTTCTGTACCTATTTGTTTTGTAAATTAAATTAATGAAGAAAAAAATTAAGAAAAAAAGAAAATGCATTCATTGGCACACAATACATTCAATATGTACACATAAAAAAGACAAAAAATAAGTGCCAAAAGGGTCATCGGCTCAGTAAAATGTCAGGTACTACAACTAGGTACTACCACCTAACGCTGATTATCAGCTGCGAGCCATAACTATAACTTAACATCATGCCTTCTATTCCACTAAGGGTTGCGCAGAGGTGTTTTTTTTAATACACCTTCGTTTCTCCTGTTATGTTTAAGTCCCATGTAATAGGGGGCGAGTCTATTGCCATGAACCGGGCACAAACCCAGACTCACTGCTACTGAGACATTCCTAATAGAAAAACCCTTATCACTTTGTCCGTCCTGGGGATCGAATCTAGGACCCCATGCTCAGCAGTCGTGTTTGCGATCACTAGAACAATAAGGCAGTCAGTCACCCATAACTATAACTCACAATAACTTAATAACTTATAATGTACCTAATCATTTTATCCAAAGCGTTAACTCATCAACATGAATATTCTGTCTATCTTAACCACGGTGCTCAAACTTGAATTGTGTCCTAACTCAAGAGTCAAAGAGCGATGGAGCGCAGTGTGCTCAACGATCGAATACGAAATACCACAAAACGCTTCAAGACAGACACTGTCGATGTGAGTTAAACGGCTGTACGGTTGAAATGAGATGAGGTGGTATCTAAAGAAAGCATCAGGGAGACGGGCTAGGATCGTCAAGCAATGACATGACAAGCAATGACAATTGACAATGGGTGTCGCGAGAACCGAAGCGCAGTTATGTCTTCATAATGAAATAGTCGGAGAAGGTGACTTAAGAAGAGTTATGGAAGACTGATGCAATCCAGCAATTAAATAGCACCTATGGATTAACACAAATAAATTAAACACTTTTCCTTCCCGTCGGTAATCTATCCAACCGAGATATTGCCTTGGCGACAACATAACATGAGTAGCCCATTACTGTCCCACTGCTGGGCACGGGCCTCTTCTCAGAATGAGAAGGGTTAAGGCCTTAGCCACCACGCTGGCCTGGTGCGGGTTGGCAGACTACACACACCATCGAGAACTTTATGGAGCCCTCTCAGGTGTGCAGGTTTCCTCACCATGTTTTTCCTTCACCGTTAACGCAAGTGATAATCGAATTCTGATCCGCACATGAATTCTAAAAGTCAGAGGATGGCAATACCTGTTTATTATTTATAATGAAATCTTCTTGAAAGATTTCTCAGTTCAGAAGATTTCCATGAATTAATAGGGAAGGAAATTGGCTAGATGACATCTAGTTACCTTGTACCCGCGTAAGTCTTCGACGACGCAAGCGAGAAGCGCGTCCCGTCCCACCGTCACCGTCACGTTCGTTACTGGTTCCACGAAACGAGGAAATAATGATTCTGAAACAAATACAACTGATAAACGTTGCTGTTTGCTATGTTTGTGTTTATGTTATGCCAACTATTTAGATATAAAATTAACGGAATTTGCTGTTAATTGTCGAAGTTTAAGGGATCGAATAAATAGGTTATAACGAAGGAGGTATTAATACATCTTTGGGGTTCTATGATCACAGCCTTTTATGTACAGAACTATTATAGTGAGCCTGCCTTCCTGCAAAAAAATAGTCATAGTTCTATTTCAGGTAATGTGGTATTAACGATAAATTAAAATAATGTTTGAACAAAATATATTTAGTTTTTTTTTAATATTTATAGAAATATTTAAAAATAACAACATAACATCACGCCTGTATTCCCCGAAGGGTTGGGCAGAGGTGTATAGTAACACCCTAATTTCACCGTTATGTTTAAGTTCCATGTATTAGGGGGTGAAATTATTGCCATCAACTGGGCACAAATCCAAACTCCGGGCTACTACTGAGGAATTCTACACAGAAAACACGAATAACACTTTGCCCGACCTGGGGATCGAACCCAGGACCTCACGATCAGCAGTCGCTCTTACTACCACTAGACCAATGAGGCAGATCCGCAGAACAGAACGCCAGGAACGGTGGGGTTGGGGTTTTAAATACTTAAAAATATAATGTATAGTATGAATAAATGGTGTAAATCCCAACACTATTGATATGACCTTGTATTTTATATAATACGTAAGTGTAAATAGTCATCATTAATTCGAAGTCAACAGAAACATTACACGTTGGGTATACATTGATAAACAGCGTCTTTGACTACGTGGTTACCTTCGCAGGTAGCACATTCAAACCTGTAGACTTAAATTAATCAATCACGACGTAGAATAATGTAGGGTCGTTCATGAATACATACAATGGGCTGAGGTACATGTAAGTACGAGAGCAATTCATCAAAGTACACACTCTCAAACTGGTGCCCATTGAGTAATATCTGACAGGCCCCATTGATTCGTCACTTTTTCCAAAAAAAATAACAATATTAGGCTAGATCTCCATTAAAATTGGTTTACTTATTTTTAGAAGGTATTTTACAGTAATAGGTAAAAGCCGGGTAACACACAATACCCCTTTAGGACCTTTAGTGCGGACTGAGGGGGAATTGATTGCATACAAAAACGCACGCGAACTAGCTTATGCCGTAAGGTCGTAACCGCCAAAACAGTATTTTTTGTTTAAAATAAAGACTATCGCTAATTTTATAAAATCGAATTATTATTTTGAAGTGTATGCTTAGACTAAACTATATACAAAATATTGAGGTTGAAATCTGTCTCGTTTCCCTGTAAAATGAAAATCTATGTTTTTGAAGAGCAGTTTTTGATATTTTTTTCTGTGCTGTAAAAGTTATCCAATCATGTAAAGCAATTATAAAATTGATCTTAAAGACATGATAAATGAAGTGTATAAATATAAGTTCAGAATGTTTTGTAATTGCTGAAAAATATTAAAATCCCTGCCACCAATATTTTCAATTCGTCGTCTTAATTGCGAAGTGTGTACCAAACGGCGGTTAAAGTTGATCGTATTGCGGCCTGTGGTTACACCCTTATAATTATTAAATATTGCTTTTGAATAACGCCGTTCCCTGATTTTAGGCAGGGTACTAATTAATTGTCAATAGAAAATTTAATTTTAAACAACCTTAACTTATAATTGGTCTGAAGTATTACAGGAAGGTAAGCACTTCCAAATTATAATCATAAAATGGCTCTCTAAATGACTTGGTGACTGATAAACTGAGTCGCATCATAAGGATTCTGTTTTTACATTTTGGGAAGCAGCTCTTTTAACATGAATAAAACATGCCGATAAAGTTGAATAATGTCCGCCACTTTGAAAGTGAGAAGACTTACGTGTGTAGACGTCAATACTAACGCGATACACGTCGATATGAACGATGCTTCAATGCTGCAACAATCTATTTAGGCTAAACAACCTGAGACACGGAAAAATATCCACGAATGATTGATGAGTGAGAACGCGAATAGAACAAATCCATCCAGCGCCCATCAATCTTAGCGGTACAGCGGTGCGGGCCTTCTGTGCAAGCGACGTCGTCGTCTCTAATGAAAGAAGAGCTTACCGAGCACGTATAAACAATCGGAAAATGTTGTTTCTAATATCCCGCAAGATAGATGGCCCGTGAAATGTGCTCTTAGCTAGGATCAAGCCTTTTTAATAGAAAAATGATTGTGTTACGTCTTTTGTTCAACATGGGAACGGTTACATAATAGTATACAATGTTAGGCGGTCAATTCTCTAACGTCACATTGTCGAAAACTGTGTAACAAAGCGGGGCAAGCGACAAAACGCTTGCTGCATCGTTGTTTTCTACGATATGTGACCTTAGAGAATGGTGTTGTAGAATGTCCTTTTATATTGAACTTAGAATGGATGATAAGAATAAATCGTGTGACATAAGATGATCTTTTTTTTTTAATATTACCGCTATGCTTTCCCTTTTTTTGCACAATTCTATGGCATAAGGATCATGTCAGGAAAAATGTAATTCGTTTAATGGAAAAGTATCTAAAAAAGCTCCCCCCTATCGCATAGTCATATTCGAAAATGATTAGTATTCTAATTCTGTGGTTCATTCAATAGTTAATAGCTCGTACAAAGATTACGTTTCATAATACCTACAGAAATTGACTGGGATAATAAATAATTAATCTTTTCATTGAAATAGACTACCGACGACGGCAACCTGCCTCTTATTTCCCTCTATGTAATTTAGGCCATTGGTAAATACCTGTATATTATAGGTACAAAAGTAAATAAAATATAAGAACGAGTTGAACAAACTACATTTTAGTGAATCTAACGGTATTAAATTATGATATTGCTTCGGTTCCAAGTAATATCGTCACGTGATTACAAATCGTTCGTAATAGGCACCCTCCATAACTTAAGAGCCCTCAAAGACGGTTAAGTCCCACTGTAAAGGGTTTAATTACTTTAATAAGCGCTAATACAGTGTAACGTGTTAATAATGTAGTCGGTGTTGATGAGACAACGAGATTACCCGGCCACTTGAAATATGATTACGGGCGGGCCGCTCATCAGGCCGTAAGTGTTTACGGATGCACGTGACGGGTCGCGCCTCCCACTCGGGCAGTCGGGCGGCCTCGTCCACTGCTCGCATATTTACCTAATTGGCACAGTACGTTGTGACAAAAGTCCGTGTTGGGCACCCCGGCAAATTAGATTCCCTGCCCACCCGCCTCCCGCCGATGCCCGGGACGCTCGCCACCACTGCCGCTCTCCTTACTTACCTCTTTCACCCTAAATTGACATTCCTCTAATTGAAATACGCGTCAAAGACTCATTCAGCGATTAATCTCTTTGTTTGTTTTTATTAGTTACTGCACTGTAAGAAGCTATTAATCAGCTCCACTACCCTCAAAGCGTTAATGGTACTTTAAAGTGGTATCACGCTTACTGAATTGAGTTACATTTTAAATATACAGAGTAGTTATTTTCTACATTGCATTGTTGAATATATGTTATTGAAATGAAATGGGAAAGCAAAGTCAAACCTTTAGGACGGTGACATTAAAGTATTATAAACTGGATATAGATATATTATTATGTACTTTAATATTTCTGGTATCAGCAGTTATATAAAATATAACTATTTGCAATAAAATCTTATGTATATTGATCTTGAAAATATTAAAAGCAGATTGGACGAGAAATACCCCTGTCCGTTGGAATATACGCAGAGGAAAATACGATGTGATTTAAAAATTAAATTATCCATTTCGATTCGGGAATTGGTGCCCATCTAAAAATAAAACCGATTGTAGCAAATTCGAGTTGCCGAGTCTCACGGCGGCTTCAGTGTGGCTGTGGGTATTCATGAGTATCGATTTTATGCAAAATGCAACAAGATTCACTTGAACATGTCGGCTATACGATACGCATTATGTGAGGAACCGATCTATTCTACAATTACATTGGCGTAGATACGAGCGCTTGTAAATGGGTGCGTACGTTGTCGGGCCTGGTCGAATGAGGGCCTGTCCGGGGATATTGAGAGCATCGAAGTCGTGTACGTATAAACATGGTACACAATTAGCGGTCAGGTGGTGGAGACGCGCGCACTGTGACACCAGCCCTTCGCAATAAGAGCTTGATAAAGCCAATTTAACCGGAGATTCGATTCTGCCTGTTTATTATTATCAGTCGCGCCTAATTTCAGTTTCTCGGGTCCTATTGTGTAAACTGAATGAACAAACAAGTAATGCAAATTTCGGTTAGTTAACTAATTTGAAGTTTGCAGATAGATCACGACACTATCTAGACGCAAAGTGGTTATTTGAGTTCATTATAGAAGATCGTGAAGTGGATCATTTATTGTACGAGTCGAATTTAATTTTGGTTATACCATTAATCTTCCTAAGTTATTGTACCTGACAAATAATAAGACGGGTATTGGGAACGCCTTCTTTATGCCTTGTTCGTAAAATTTGGTTAAATTTTCCTTTTGTTAGCACCACCGGCATCTGTAATTGTGTCGCATATGTTGTTTCATTAAAGTTTAATTGTTAACATTAACACGTGTGATGCCAATTAGTACAGATGCTTAAACGTAATCGCTTCAGGGCCTGAGTTTGTAGCACTTCGTTATATCGTTGTTAAGTGCACCTAATGCGACTTGTACGATACAACTTGCTGTAGGTAGTAGCTATACATTATATCATAAGTAATTAATGCATCTTCCACTATAAGTGAATAATGTTAGTATAATGAATGTGCCCAAGTTTTGAATTCACAAAGCACCGACGCCAGGGTTAGAAGGTTGGAACAGGTGAGTTGTAACCCTGGGTGAGAGGTTAATATTATGGCAAGTGGGGGACGGAAAAAGGTATTTGTGTTACAAAATTGGTAATTAAATCAATATATACACCCAATTTTTTAAATGAAGTGTTTAAATCTATGAAATGGCAGTACGGACTAAAAGGTAAATTATCTTTATATATATAATTCGAGTGTACGTGTGTATGTCACTGAACTCCTCCTAAACAGCTGGACCGATTTGAATGATTTTTTTTGGATGCGTTTGGGTGGCGCCCTGGATGGTTTAGATTCACAATTGGACGCGGTAGGTGGCGCTGCTGTCGGTATGTCACCAAATTTTTAGGGCAGGATGACGTCTGCCAGGTCTGCTAGTATATATATATAATGAGATCAGAACATAGAAAACCAAAAACCCTAGGATTCTTTCTTCCAAAATCCTAAGTTCTCCGATGGTTTATTTCTGAGTACCTAAGTTTATGATGCAGATTTCTGTTAGATCTTTGCTCTCACACATCTAAGTCTTGGATACTATTATGTGGTCCCTTGGAAGAGTTTTATAAAGGTTTCTGCTGAGTAATTATAATAGTAACTTCACGCTTGTATAATTTCCTTAATTTCAATTAATTGTATCTTGAAGCAGAAATTAATTAGTGAAACGTAGGTAGTGAAGGTATGTTTCTAACTGATCTTGAATATTTAAATGTAAAGGTACATTAAATTAGAATTTGGGCAGTACAGAGGCAGAAAATAGCGATGCAAGAGCTCTGCTAATTCTGAAGTGAAATTAGGGTAAAGGCATAGTACCTATACATAGGTACCTATTATTGTATTAAGTTGACTTTGGAAATAAGGCCTACGATTCATTTTCGAAGATTTTCCCATTTGTTATCGTAATATTCAAATTTACCATTGACTCAAAATAACTTCACATGTTGCACCGAGAAACGTTCAAAGTGATAGTGGAAACGGTATTAAAATCTACCTAATAGAATTCAAGATTACTTAGAAGTAGAGGCAAATGGTGTAGGGAACTTAGTAGGTACTACGAGTTTGTGTTACATGGCACTAAAACCTTAAGTACTGTACTATTACAAAATACTCTAGGGTATTCATCCTCAATACTTGCACTTTATTAATGATCTTTAATACATGGACTATTTTAATACATGGACTATTTTAATACATGGACTATTTTAATACATGGACTATTTTATTCATCCTCAATACAATTGTACTGTATTATTTGAACAAACCTTGGGCAACGGGGTCATTTTGGCAATAATATTTGTTAAGAAAATGGTTTACCAAACAAAATACGTGTGGCATTAATAGTCGGAAATGGGTAGATACATTGTTAGAAAGCAAAATAACGAAACAAACAGAATAATACATTCGATTGTTTTACATCACTAGGCCGAAATCAAAGCGTAAATGTCGCGAAAGAATACGAAGTTTGTATGAAGGTTATAAAAATATCTGGAGGACAGGTTGGCGTTATATTGCCGTTATAAATCAGCGCTTGCGACAGCCGAGCGTGGCGGCGGCGACGCGGCGTGCTCGGCAGTGCCACCACGTGTCGCCTGCCGACATTCTACATAATATGCATAAATATTACGCCTACAATGCCTATACAGGGTGGAAATTTGAGATGGGGCAGTAAGGGCAGCTACCTCAACCGTTTAGCTACAGAAAAATGTACTTAAAATAATTCGCAATTAATTCATAATTTTGAAAAAAAAAATGGTAGTAAGCAAGAAAATGTGGCAGTTCTCACAAAACATTTTATGATGCCAATCGATCAGTTTCTTATAAGGATCAAAATACTCTTTCGGACCCACTGAGGTAAGAGTACTAGAAACGTTAGAAACCGCGAAAAAATAATTCATTTTGAAGTTACGACTACATACAAATAAAATTAAAAAAAAATGTGGATGCTTTTCGAAATATTTTCAAGAATTATGGACAGTCTCTTCAGAACATTTTCCTATAGCCACAACAATTAAGGTAGCTGCCCTTATTACTACCTCATCTCAACAAGTTTTTTTGCGATTTCCGACGTTTCTAGTACTTCAACCTCAGTTGGTCCGGAAGAGTCTTTTGATCTTTATGGGAAATAGGATCGATTGGTATCATAAAAATGTTTTGTGAAAACTGCCCCTTTTCTTGCTGACTGTACTTTTATTTCAAAATCTGTAAGTGCACTGGAAAATACTAATATGGACGGACAGTCTTCTAAAAATGTTTTCCCGTAGCTATAATGGTTAAGGGAGCTGCTCTTACTGCCCCATCTCAAATTTCCACCCTGTATGCTCCTAGGGTGAAGCTATTTACTTATTTAGATACTTATTTATTTTTAAATTTCGTTCCTTTTTCAAATAACTTTTTTGTTAATTTTATTGTTCGTTTTAATATTGTCATAATTATTATATTTACGTACCTACCCACCCTATAACTGTTGTTCACGTAACCTTATTTCTATTAGAGTGCTGAAATGTGAACTTTATTGAGGCATCATGTTATTGTTAATTAACGTAATGCCTTGAAGAATAATAAACACTTTTATTATAATTATAGGTACATGAATAAATAATACTTAGTGTACCTAATTATTATAATTTTTGTAAGAATTTAGGTACGTATTACCAAGGCTAAAAACTGCGATGAATTTTCGGTGTTCTACATTTCGACGTCACTAGTTTAACAAAGCTGCAGATATTCTCGCGATGTTTTTCTTCGCCGTTGGAAGCCGGCAATAAACTTATATTGAGTTCATATGTTTGAAAAACATGTTGGTAGTGGCTTGGTACACACCTGGCTGCGAACTAAGAACTGTCGCACGTACCTACCTTATAGGATATATATATCTGTACTGAATTGCATTAAATATTGAAATTGTTTCGGTGTTTTCTTTGCGTATCAAATACTTCATGAAACAAAATTTGACTATCCCGATGATATTCTTGAGTACCGTGGTCGACGACTCCATCGGTGGCCGCATTGCTCTATGTTCTCTGTTTTGGACACATTTTATTTTTTATCGATTTTATGGTATCACACCATCATAGTAAATTCCTTGGTGGCCAGTACTTCCACAGGAGCAGTAGCCATTGCTTTCTACATAATTGAATTTGTTCATATTATTATGCCTATGATCGTTATATCATCAGGTTTTCTATGGTGTCGATGTTATGAATAGAAATAAATTACTGGCGCTACTAACTAGACTTAAAAAACCAAAAGTACCAGTTTAATATCTCTCTATGAATAAGTACAGTGTCGTGCTATTTTTAACGAGAAATTATACGGAACTATTTAAAGTACACATGTGAAACCTTGGATATTTATAGGGTACTGCATAACCTACGCAGAGATATAAATACGAATGCGAGTTGAGTAAATACTCACTGGAATTATACAGAGTTACATTTATACTCAATTATCATTAATTGAGTGATT
Source organism: Amphipyra berbera (assembly GCA_910594945.2). Classification (NCBI taxonomy): domain Eukaryota; kingdom Metazoa; phylum Arthropoda; class Insecta; order Lepidoptera; family Noctuidae; genus Amphipyra; species Amphipyra berbera. Next base: position 11,193,587 of record OU343128.1, on the reverse strand, counting down.
GCCAGTAAATAACTGAGATACAAATAAAATGGATAGCGGATACTTCTTTGGTCCATTTCATACCGGGTGCGGAAATACGATGATTTATGCGGTCATCCATAAATGAATCGGATTCTCTGTGACGGCAATTTTTATTTATGAAACAATTAAAATTAATGGCCTCGTTACGGCTTCCAGATAGTTGAACATCACTTGTTACTTACACAATATTTTTTGAATATTCCGTTTGTGGGAAGTATGAAAGTAAACTTGAATTTTATTTACGTCATTTATTTTAAACCTCGTGCATACATTGCTCGATTTTTATTTCATATTAATAAGCTTTTGCTTGTGACTTCGTTCACACGGATACAGCATGCAGTTAATGCTCGATGATATATGTGTCCGGGTATGTAGTAATAAAACTTTAAGGGCGGTATACACTCAATTACATATTTCGACAAAAACACCGCACTTGTGGGGTCGGTTCCTCACCTTCTCAAAGATAGAGCAATTTTAGTATTTGATTTATCTATTTCAACTTCTACATAATCAAACACCTTAAGAGCTGGGCCTCACAGAGGTGTAAATTTAATGTTGTTTGAAAAGCTATTACAGCATAGAGAACCTAAAAAAATACAAGCCATTATGGTAAGCTATTTTCTTAATGAGACAGAAAAGACAGGAGAAATTCAAATTTTAAGGGGGGGGGGGGGGGTAATTATGTGTCTGTTATCACCACATGAGGGGCTCGTGGCTAAATAACAACCGCGCCGATCGTACGATTTGTGAGGTTAAGCTGCGCTTGCCGCGGTCAGTCCGTGGATGGGTGACCATTTGTTACACATCGAGACCCCTCCGTGCCTCGGAGAGCACGTTAAGCCGTCGGTCCCGGGTGTCATACGAATACCTATGACAGTCGTTACGGGTAGTCAGAAGCCCGAAAGTCTGACAAACGGTTTAACCTTAGGATATCGGCATTGCCCAGTCACTGGGTTGCGGAGGTCTGATGGCAGTCGCTCCATGTAAAATACTGGTATTCAGCCGCATCTGGTTAGACTGGAAGCTGACCCCAAGATAATTGGGAAAAAGGCTAAGAGGAAGAATCACCACATGTCGGGTGTTTTTGTCGATAAAATTAAATAGATATACCGCCTTTAAAGTTTTATTACTACAATCCCGGACACTTTATATAATGCTGGCAGACAATACCAACATGAAATGCAGGAAATGTTGGTTAATTCTGCTCTGTATTGTGTATGAAACGTAGTTAGTGAAAAACGTGAACCATAGTAGTTTATTGTAGGTATAAGTGGTTAATCACTTAAATGTCCTTAATAGTTTCAATGAAATATATTTTACATTTTCCAAATCCCTTTTGTGTTGTTCGAAAGAATATTTTACAAAAATCGAATAATATGTCGAATTGGTTTACAACAACAACGGCAGGTAACGGCAGGTAACGGCAATTTAAATTTTAAAGCGTGTGTACTGGCAGATCGAGTGGCCGGCAATGGTTTCCGGCTCATATCGCCAGATTGGAAACGCAAGCGTGCCTGACCAGGGTGAATTACGCGAAACGACGTGAGCGGTGACGCTGCGAGCGCGAGATTCACTTACTTACATTCGCTTCGTGACTGAACTCCATAGAGCGGTGCAGTTGAGCCGTAAATAAAATGGTATTGTCGCGCGGAAACCGCACATCGAAAAACCGGGGAACGTCGCGTGAAATGCTACCGGTGCCGGCATCGGCATAGACGTCGAGAAATATGGCCAAACGTTCCGCACATACGAAATATGGGACTATAGGCAGCGGTGTCGACTCGTGCCGGGTCGCCGAAACATGTTTTGTATATATGTAGCTACAATTATAACTATTGCATGCCAACTAACTGGTTATTCATGTTCCTTTTAGTTAGTTTGAAACAAGTATTAAGTCGCACATTTGTTTTAGTAATGTTACTTTTCTTTGGTACCTTGGATCTAAATATTCTGGAGTAAGGCTTGGAATAAACCTGAAATAAAATCTGTATTGAAACGTCTTACTGCTGTTTAACATAAATAATAATAGCTAAACAAATATTACGTTTGTTGACAAATTGAAAAAGAATTGCAAATTAAGACTTACGAGTCACCGTTTGTATTTTACTACTGTTTTAGTTATGAGTCCAATACTGGAAGCGTCGTATTGCATATTTTTATGAATATTATTGTTTTTAATTCTGTAAGAGTCATCTATTTTAATATTGGTAGTTTCTTTTTCTTCAAAATTATACAGTGCAAAAGTCTAGTCTCGTTGATATGTTTTTAAAAACTGGAACGTGGACATTAATTAATTAGGTGTTTGAAAATGTTTCTTACTCTGTAATCATTAATATATTTTAGTCTGACACCCGGTATAACCTTAGGATATCGGCATTTCCCAATAACTGGGTTGCGGAAGTCTGATAGCAGTCGCTCCGTGTAAAATACTGGTATTTAGCCGCATCTGGTTAGACTGGAACCGACCCCAAAACATAGATGGGAAAAATCTAGGAGGAAGAAGATGATGTGAGATTCATTAATATATTTTATACAGTTAAAAAATATGCAAAGAAAAACCTATGCCCACTGTTGTGCTTGGTATGTTATAGAGTTATTTTATCTACTTGTATTACAATGCAGATGCAGACCCCGTATAAAACGGTAGTGCACTAACCCACGTTACTTAAAAATGTAAGCAAAATAGGTTCACTACTTTTTTCTTTTACGTGAATCATGTACACAGGTGCTAACAATAAGTAGAAAATATGTAAGATTTTTTTTCCACCTTTCATTTTCTTCGTAATAGTCAAAACTTAGAAGATACAAGTAGTGAGCATCAATTAGTCAATTTAATTTATAGGTATAATAAATATGTTCCAGTTACTTACGTAATTATCGATCTAAAATTTCTTGTAAGAGTAAGCTCCGCGCCGTACGCGTTTCTATGACCACGAAAAAATAATCTTGTTACACCTACTAAGAACCAATATTCTGTATACAGGCTGTAAACGAAATCGTGTAATACCTTAAAAACACATGATCTATTATTGGTATAGACTAAACCAAGCTCGGGATTTTGTTTGATAAAAAGTAAAATATATATTTTTTCTTTTTTGTTTTGCGCTAGAGGCAAGTGATCGTATCTAAACCGTATGATAAGGTTTATAAATAAGGATAAAAGCAATGAATCCTCGGCGTTTAAAAAAAAGGATAAAAGCAATGGATCCTCGGCTTTACTCTCGACTGTTCTAGGTACTTATTCGTCATGATCACAGATATTATAAACTTATAGCTGTACCCGCGGCTTTCTCTACGGAAACATAGGGTTACTGCTCTTCACTCGCACTCAATAGCGTGATAATTTGTACCCTATAATCTGACCCGCTCTTTAACGGATGTGGTTGCCAAATTTTAACTGTATCTGTCCAGTAGCAGTGGCGTGAAGCTGAAACATACAAACGGACAATCAGACAAAAATTCTAATAAAAACTTTTTAACAAAAATAAACATTTTTTAACAAAAATTAAACCGACTTCAAGTTGTCTATCTCCGAAGTTCTTCATCAGATCTTCACCAAATTTAAATGACACCATTTAGAAAAAAATACTCTTTCAAACAAAAAAAGAATCATTAAAATCGGTTCACAATTAGCAAAGATATCGCGGAACAAACACAACAAAAAAAAACATACAGTCGAATTGAGAACCTCATCCAGGTTTTGGAAGTCGGTTAAAAACTAAAATTTTGGCATCAGTATCGTTACTAGGATGCGTTGAACTTACTTTTTCCAAAAAAAATTTTATGTACAGTTTTAGCATTGTTACGATTTACAGATGTAAAATTACTGTTTATTACTAGATAATGTACCTAGTGCCGTAGTTTATTTTTAAATTGTTTTCTAATGCTATGATATAAATCTATTATAATTTTCTTAGGGTGAATGAGCAATCTAACTACTTTTACTTTCACAATCTAACTAAAACAGTATCGTGGTTAATGGTAATGGCAGACGGCACGATTAAAGCGACAGGTAACTCACACTTTTGCAGTTCCCACTGCATTACGCATGTTTATTAATTCATTATGAAACCAATGAATTCCCCCACAGCATTTTACTTCACCGTCTGACGATAAATTGAAATTTCCTCATGAACCGTAAGTGGTAAAGTTCACAACGTGTACCATCCATTTTATAAACGCATTGTATAAATACATGGACGTAAGTATATATATACGAGGTATTCAATGCATAGCAGAAATTGTAGTATATTCAAACTCCCGAGACTGTGATTCTAATATTTGTTGTTACAAAGCTGTGTTGTGTCACTGCAGTTAGGTGTACGGATGGGTAATTTTCAATGGTCGTTGAATAAGAGCTAGTATTCTGCATTTCGTTCGTATTCTCGTAATGCCGGTTACGTAGCATCTGACTCGGAGGCAACTAGCATAAACTTTAAGTAAGAGAAAATTTGCTTCGAAATATTTCTACGAAAAGACGGTCTACAGCAAATAAGGCAGCTTTATGTACTTTAAGATTTCTTTTAAAAATAACACATTCGACGAAGTTCGTTCAGAAGTTAATAAAAATTAGTTGAAAACTCACGAAGGAGTGGAGGAGCGGCGTCTATCGAGACAGACGTGTTTGCCGCCGCGCCGTGTCTCTGAAGCATCTACGCTTTCCGTGTTATGACTACGTGTTTATATTTCAATACTATTTGAATTTGCTTGCATAGTTTTAGGGCATCGTACCTACTTTATATTAGCAAGTACTTGTTTATTGATACAAAGTTGTTGTCAGATAAAAACTGCACATAGTAGGTTATACGTACGTGCTCAATATATTGGGCTTTATTAATCGAAACCTTCGTACAAATTATAATATCAATTATTGTTATTATTTGATTATGTCAATTTCGGATATCCGAAATGTTTCAAAGCGGATATTAAAATTACGACCGGCAGCACAGTATCCGGAAAGTGAATAGGTATTGCAAAATTTCCTTTCCTTTCGCTATGATTAGATGGACATTTGTTGTTTATTAAATCAATGTTGTTGGAATTTGAAATCAAATGTAATCTGCTTGTGCGGAAGCGCGGAAGGAGATGGATGACAGGGAAAATACGCGAGAAAATTCAAAAGAAAAGTAAGGTGAAGTGTGCGCGGAAAATTGGCTTCATTAGATAGAGGGACCGAGGAGCCGTTATGCAGGACACACGGTCTAGCCGGACGGCAAGCCTGATTCAATTTTATGCCCGTTACACTGACGTTACTGTGCAGCTATATTATGAAGTTATTCATTGTTATTGTATAGACACTAGTTCTAGTTTTGTTTTGAGTAGAAAGCTTTTCGGTGCACCTGTGCTTGTTACATTAAAGTTCATAGTATAGAATTGCATAACATTTTAATGAGCTATTATAATATTCTTGATATGTAGCGTCTCAACTGCTCGAACATGAAAACATAATTAACTACGTTTAAAAAACCGACTTCAAAAACTAAAAAGTATAAAATAACTTAATATAAAATTAACAGTTTCAGAAGTCGGTGCTAATCCACGCTGAACCAAATTGAAGGCACCGACTTCTGAAACTGTTAATTTTATATTAAGTTATTTTATACTTTTTAGTTTTTGAAGTCGGTTTTTTTAAAATAGTTATTTTTTATTTTTTACTTTTTAGTGTCTGTAAGAGTTTGTTCTGTAAATTACAGTAGGATTTTTCTAGATTACACCAGGTAGAATAATTACATCGTCCACGTAAACTAAAATGTTCATAAAAAAATAAAAATGTTCATAAAATGAAAACTACAGGGCCAAACTATGTTAAATTTTTATGGGACCAAATGGCAACTATTCCACATCAAACTAAAGAAGAATTACGTAAATCGGATCATAAATCTCAGCGTAATCGGTGTACATACATAAAAAAAACAATCAAATAGAGAACCTCCTCCTTTTTGAAGTCGGTTAAAAAAATATTGGTACAATTAAATCGGTTATCACTTAAGTCAGATGGTAAATAAAGTTTTATCGACGCGACGTCAAACTCGAAAAATTTCGAGTCTTAAACTAAATTAAAATTAATACACATATTACAGTAGCATTATCGGAACCGTATTTATCATTAACTAAAGGTTAGAAGAATTGTCATTTATTTTAATATGTAAAGATAACGATTACCGGACCTCGATTATTTTAATTGTGTGTAAATACTATTGGATATAAAATGGAATTTTTAAAATGTTATCAAACAAAATGTATATGAGTTTTCACAGTAAAATCAATATGGAAAGTTGGCAACACTATCATTCTGAGAATCCCTCGCTCCGTATCTACATTGGAACAGCCAGCCATTCAAATTTTATATATCAAACACTGATTCACACATTCTCTTGAAATTTTTCATGTTTTCACCTGAAGACAAATTTTCTTGAACATTGTCGAGCAACGTGCAATATACGAGACTGGTGCGACATGTATTACGAAATTTTATGAAAAAGCCTTAAGATTTATGGTTCTTTCATAGCAAAAATACGCTTTTTTCAGGTATGCAGAGGGGCGTTGAACCGGAAAAAACGTGAATTACGTTCTTACCCATAAACAATGAACTAGTCTCTCATCTAATCTTATTTAAGATGATTATGTTCCACTGCTGAGGGGAAGTCTCCCCGAAGTCTACCCACGCCTCCTAATAAAAATATTGGCTTTACATTTTTATTGTTTTTATTTTGTATTATATTAAGCTTGTTTCGTTCAAGGGGGTAAACAGGTAATGGTTGACCCACAGTTTCCCGAGGACAGCATTAAGACCCAATTAGTAGGGTGCGAGATATAGCCTTCTATGAGACATAATTCGAATAGAATCTTGCCTTACCTGGGAAACATGAGCACGGTTTCATGCTCAGCTGCTGCGCGTACAGCCACAGGGTCGGTGAGGTGATGGTCTTTTTATTTAATTTAAATAAAATATCTCAGATATAATAATAATATGCAGATATTAACGAGCTTGCGTAGACTGCGTAGACCGTAGTAGAACAGCTACGGACTACGCAGTCTACGGAAGTCTACGACGATAAACACAATTTACGAAAGTCCTCGTATTGTTATGTTAGTTGGAAATTAAATCGCTATAATTGTTTATACCCCATTTTAAAAAAAATGTAACGAGCAAGACGAATTAATTATACACCATCTACAGTAAATTCAATTAAAATAAACTGAAAACCCACCGGGAAAAAGGTAATCAATGTATTAATTGGCCAACAATAAGAGTCCAGGGTCTGTTTAATTAATTCCCATTTAGATTAGTTTGGGATCATAAACCTCAAGCATTATCTATTATTTCCTAGTGTTTTATTTTGCAATTGTTGTTTTGGATAATAATTATCTATGCTGTTGGTAAGTTAATATTCACGCGAATAGTTTGCTTTATATTTTGTTTTGTTCCGGATATTATGTTTTTATGGTCTTTTGTTATTCTACATGCAGTGGGTACTCATTAATTAATTCTCGCATACTAATAAAACAATACAAGCAAACATTTCAGAACGAGAGAACTTTGTAATTAATCGACACTGAATTATATTGGGTCCCCACCTATGAAATTGGCGTTTTTTCTCACAAATAGAGAACCCCGTCACTTCAGTGATTTAAAATATTGATCGATTGCTTGATATTATATCGAATAATGACCATCATAGACAACTACCAGTAGTAAAAAAACCTTATTACTTATAGTTTTTTAAACATAAAAAATACCTTAAAAATGACTCCTCTTTTTGTTAGCAGAAATGACCACTATTTTTGTTTTAACTTAGCCAAAACTAATTTTTGTCGCATAATCTAAGTGGCATACGTTATCTTAGTTTTTAAACATTAGTGCATAAAAGTTTTAAAACATTAGTGTTCATAGTTGTTAAATAAATTAATGAAATGTTAGTATGAAAAATGCAACTTCTGTAAAATTCTCCATACAAAACGCTGATTTCATAGGTGGGGACCTAATATTTCAATACTTCCCCAAGTCGTCATCTTTTCCTTGTAGGTATGTACTTACATGTGTAAATGTAGCTAATAATTATTATTTTATGAACTACAAAGTTTTGTGGAGCTTGTTAACTCGGGAAAGATGAGTGTTTAAGTTTGCCCCGAAATAGATGTTTTATGATATGTAGTGAGAACAGTAAACAACGAAGTTTTGCTATCGCGACCGCATAGCTCGGGTGGGGCGAGGCTTGTTTATGTGGCAATTGGCGTCGCAATGAACCGGCATTCTAGCTGGGAGCAAGTTCTCAGCAAAGGCGTTCCCGAGTTGAGTAACAAATTGAAGTATGGCGCCGGCAACTCGCAAATAATCATACACAAGGTGGGCGAGCTGCGAGCTCGAGCTGAAAGTTCATCCAACTTGAGACTGATAGTAATTCAATCTGGAATTGCGGTCAACAGAAGCGAAAATAACCTGAATTTCCATTTGCTAATACCAAAATATTGAGTCCACTCCGTTTGATTGTACATCTTGAAAATTTGATCGTATAATTTATTTAAGGTTCAGACTACGTTCAAGATATGAGGTTAGGTTTTTTTTAACATTCTAGTAGTTATCTTTATTTTAAATAGGTAAGTGTCATGGTTTTATTTCCACTTCAGCAAAATGTACCCATTTTCATTTCAGTCAACAATTTTATTTAAGGCTGCATAAGTTCGGGCGATAAATGCCTCATTGGTCTAGTAGTGGCAAGCGCGACTGCTGATCATGAGATCCTGGGTTCGATCCCCAGATCGGGCAAAGTGTTATTGGGTTTTTCCGTGTGGGATTTCTCAGTAGCAGTATGGAGTTTGGATTTGTAACCGGTTGATGGCAATAAGCTCGCCCCCTATTACATGGAACTTAAATATAACGGTGAAATGAGGCTGTTATTATACACCTCTGCCCAACCCTTCGGAGAATACAGGCGTGATGTTACATTATGATGTTATGTAATTATGGGTTAAATAAAAGAGGCGTTGTCCAACACGCCTTGCGTATTATTGGGACACAATTATTCTTTAATTTAGTAATGATATTAAAGAAACATGAGATGAGATTGGCTCAAGTACCTACTACCTTAATAACCTCACATAGTTAGTAAATTGGAAGCAATGATAGCCTACTCGTTAATATTTGGTTTTTAAAGAGGTAGTCGTTAGTCTGGTCTGGACTCCGGCACATTTTGTAATAATATTTGTAACTTATACAATTTATTAGTGGGTAAACAAAACATGCATGTGAAATAAAATAAACTATATTCACGAATGACATACTAACAAAATGATGGTGATTGAAGACGCAAACGATTGCCTAAATAACTAACACTTTGTTAAGAACCTTATTTCGCGCGCTCAAGCGCACCCCACCCGCTTTATTCAGCCAATAACACAGTATGATACCTAATATTTCAGACCCACGAATTCCTTGCTGAGGGAAATGGGTAATTGTGGTGCTCACACTACTGATAGATTGGTGGCCCATCGCCTACCAGCACCGCAATCATTTGTTTCACCCAATTGACTGTTACAACTTGCCTACTATACACATTCCCCATTTGTTACTTTAAAGCCAACACTACCCCGCATGTGACTTTGTACAGTGGTGAAACTATTGTGATGAGTATACCAGTACTCATGCTATAAAAAAACCGCAAATCAGCATAAGTGAAAGTATCACTTCATTTCATCATCTTCCTTTTAAATTAAATGCATCGTCAATATATTTTCAACTTATGAAACGTCCGCTTCAAGACTAACTGAGTCTGAGTAATGATACTTTGACGCACGTCTTAGATGCGGCCGTTTCAATAAGTAGGTCAGTATACAGTCCTTATACTTCACGATTGAACATAGATAGGTGATTTCTATATTAATAGAGGTAGTAATCAAACACGCGCTGAGGCTCCATCGATAATTGCAAGCTTGATAACTGTTAGAGAGGTCAGTAATTGAAACAGCGTTGTTGCCAAGAGTCAGTTAGTAAAACTGACGGATACATAATCTCGTTTGTTTTTCTCTCTCTGTTTTGATTCCACGAACAATCAGTATTGAATTACTTATTGTATTATTGCAATTGATTTTGAAATTTGATAGATTTATTCACTTTATTTATTCAATGTTTACAAATATCAATATAAATGGACAAAGAACAATGAAAGATTAGACCGATTTTAGTCGAACGGCCGTCGATTCAACAAAATCCAATAATTCCCTTTTGAATATTCTACGACTCATCCAGTAAAAAGCTAATCCGCTGAATAATGGGGGTTATAGATATCAACGTGAAGCAGGCATGGCGGAAAAATATGTCAATTGTTTGCCTCTGCATGAGTTTATGGTATTAATAACGGCATTTAAATAATAAATCTCGGCTTCTGTTGATGGTTTAATTGCTTTCACTATTGTTTACGTGCACCGTTTTACGGAAAATAGTTTTTAAATTAATCCATTAGAGATTGTGTTAATCTATACTTACCTATATAATTTTATAAAAGTTTTGTGCAGTATTTATAGTAAATATTCTAAACTATCAATGTAAACTATTTTCAAACCAATAAAATGTATTTTATTTATATTATGTAGGTACTACTTATAATTATCTGAGTATCGGTTTTTATAATATACTCGTATCTGCGTAGTAGGTACAGTCATCGTCATCAGCCCAGCCTATTCCCAACTAGGTATGATAGGATCATCGTCCAGTCTAAACAGATGTCGCTGAATATAGTAATAGAGTACACGGAGCGACTGCTATAATATACCTATATAACCTCGTCCAGCTAATTACTTTTTTTTCTATTTCTTTATTAGACTATCAATAATACATTTTTTTTACATTTTATCTTTCTGTTATAAGTGCAATACCTGTTTTTAATTGTATAATTAATGAAGTTTATTTTATTATGACCATATTCACAGATAATGAACTCACTCTCTTAGATAATAATATGTCTTATAAGTTGTTTTTGCAGAATAAGGCCTGGAATACACATACTATGGAATATACATGTACTAACAAAAGCATGCTACTTTCAAGCAAATGCTAATTAGTAACAAACAACGTGTAAACGAATCTAGCTTATCGAACATTACATAATATTATAAAATAAACAAACATTCTACCAAGTAGTAAACAAACATGCCTGTTTAATAGCATGTGTATTCCAAGACTAATTCTATAAGATAAGGACTACAATAATCTATTTATTCTATCAACAAAGTTTATAAAGCGTCCATTGATGTTATGACGTTTTGTAGTTGCGATAGGCTATAAACAATGTCTCTTTCACGACGACGAAGGAAGGACGGCGGCATCGCACACAAGTACTTTACTTCTATTCATCACAGATGCGTGGGTGTGTATAAATTTGTATTTTTACAGACTTTTCTTAAGTTTTACTTTGAACACTGATATACAAGGTTAGTCGGAAAGGGGGTACTAAGCCGAAAGGGTGTTAAAGTAACCATAATAAGGGATAACTTTTGTTCTACAACTTTCCCCAAAACTCGATAGTTTAAGAGAAATAGCTTTTCAAAGATTTCGTAAAATGTATGCTAAAATCTTTCTGTCCATAGCTATGATCAGCTGTGTTTGCAATTTAGGTCATATTTGGGGTCACGGATTAGAAACTTAATATTCTGAATTCATAACTAAAGCAAGTATGATATTTTTTTGAAAAATCTATAATAAAAATCTTTTTTCATGTAAATAAAAATTATCGAATTTTGAAATTTTAACAATTGCTTTCAAATAGTCAGCAGTGATACTTTAAGTGGCCCGCGGCTTAGTACCTACCCCCTTTCCAACTAACCTTGTATAAAAAGGGACATTTTGTTTGTTTTGTTTAGAACTGTTTTACTACAATTAATTGGACTTATCTAAAGACGGCTAAAAGTATGGGGATGTCATTTGTAAAATAAAGAAAAGTGTAGATTCGAATTTATATAACTTTGTAAAGAAATATTATTGTTATTGACGACATGTTTGGTGCAGTGGCTGAGCGATTGGCTTGTGCGCTACGGGTCGTGGGTTCGATTCCCGCACGGAACAAATATTTGTATGGCCTACAGATAGTTCCGGGTCTGGGCGTTTGTGCATGTGAACATTTGTGTCTGTAAACGCACCCACGATACAGGAGAAATCCTCGTGTTTTTTTAAAAGAAAAAAAGAAAAACAAAGAAAAAGATAGAAGTAATTATTGTTGTAATTGAGAATATGTATGAGAGTCACCAATAAACTGTATCTGAACATCTTTTATAAATGTTTTGAGATTATAATTAAACAGTCCATCTTCACCTTGCGTATCTCCTTTAATAATTGACCAAGATCAATATCAGGTAGAAAGCTAATTACATTAACGCGTACACTGATAGCAACAGACTAGGATAACCTGGTTTCCTAAAGGGCAGACAGCATTCCCTTCTCCTGAAATTAGGTACGCATGAAGTATCATATTGCGCTTGTTAATGAGCGCACTAGTTCTTTGAAGATTGAACCCGATAAACAACCGGGAGGGCCCTAGATCGAAGAGGAAGAAATCTGACGTAATTAAAGAAGCATTCAAAGTTACCTACGTGGATACGGTTACTGTAACGTGTATCTGTATCATTACACAGTTTATACACGTGTATTACAATTTTTTTATAGTTATATTTACATACATAAGTATGTATGACTCTGATACTGACAACACTAGATTATACACTGCTTATATACCTAACACAATAAAAATTATAATATTAGGTATATGTGAGTGTGAGTGAATAAACTACCTATAAAAACGGGTAATTCAGGTTTTCATGAAGCATATTCAAGTAAAGCTATTTTGTGGTATCGTCAAGAATAAATCAAAATCTTAATTATGATGTTTGTGCGTGTAAAGATTTGTGTTTGTAAACGAACCCACGATACAGGAGAAATCCTAGTGTGAAGCAACGTTTTTTAAAAAGAAAAATAATAATTTATAAGCATGTTTGATAACAGTGAGCAAATAATGTGATAATCAATAAGATTCATAAAAGGATAAGCCACCTGTTATATTACGATGCGGAAAGTCTGACCGCGAGGCAGTTAAAACTTGAAGAATGTGATGTATACATTGTACACCTGTAACTACTTGCAAAGAATTAAAATGGAAAGTTTTTGAGCTTTCTCACCACTACACCGAAAGATAAGTGTATTAACAACAGCGGCACATACATTTTTAATTACTAAATTGGCTACTAACGACGTAACAAAATTTATCTAATTATTAGATGTCTAATTGTTATCCCTTATAATTATATAAACTAAAACAACTAGCGACTAAAATTTTGTGAAACTAACTTATTAGTTACGTTGTTAATTACTTAACTAGCAACTTCCTACTCACCGTCTGACGATTTAACTGAATCGCTAATTATGAGCAGCAGCAGCACAGCTGTCACTGTTGAACACGAGGCCAATCTTCGTCCGCTCATGATGTTGATTAGTTTACCCCAACGACATGTTAATCGAAATAACTTTTCGAAGAATTACAAATATGTCAACAACAGTGTTGTGATGAGTGTTAGTGAGTTAACGACGTTCCCTCATTCATTCGCCATCGGAATCGGCTCCATTAAATATTCATCGGCAGGTGAATCGAGTGGGGTTCGTGCGAGTGGGTGCCGGCGAGCGGTGAGCGGCGTGCGCGGCGTGCGGCGAGCGGTCGTCGACGGCGCGCTACGGTCTCGCGGCGCTCTGGCTGCGTACTGGCCGCGCTACGCTACCCGCGCCGCTTTGTCTACGAGTGTTCTACGCTCCCGGCGCTTGCGTAGCCCCGCCTCGCTCTCGGATGAAAGGACGGAACATTACCAGTATTTGTAACAGTTTGCGTCAAATTGATATAAATGGAGACGGTTTTAATAAAGTGTAATTGACTTTTGCCGACTTTGCGTCGCATTAATTTCGACCACGCTAAGACGCCTCGGGCAGGTGCGGCGTTAAATACCACCACGGCAACTTCGCATTCTACCATGAATAATTTCAAATTTAAATGAATGTTAATTATGATGAGTTTTTAAGTTCACTTTAATATTTCAGAGATTGATGTTAAGGTATAAAAATGATTCCCGCTTTATTAATTTTAAAATTTAATTTACACCAAAGGCAACGCTAAAGTGATTGCACTTGGTAATTCTTGAATCCTCATGTTGGCATATGAATTTAATTTTTTTATACATATTTTGAAAATCGGTAAGACGTATTTATTCAAATCAGTATGAAAATTTATGAGGGTAATATATGCGTAATTTATGCGATTACATGATAATTTACGTACCTAACGTCAATGAGGTTACATGCCTCCTTAATAATTAATGAGTGCGCTTTTTTTTTTTTTTTTTTTTTTTTTGAATGACCACTCGTAGTATAAAGCTCCGAGAGCTTTGTTACTACTTAACCGGACTATCCTGTGGTGGCCGAAAATTACTTTAAGGCCCCCAGCCAGGGCTTACAAACTAAGGATTTCAGTTAAGTGACGCGGCACTAAGGGCACCCCCTGTGGGGTACGGGCCTCGGCTTAGTGGGTCACTGAGGGGTGGGCAATCAATATCGGGCTGGGTTATATTATTTGGGGACTGGTTTATTTCCGTTACAGGCTCAGCTTCGCGGGCTGGCGTGGCGAGCAAGGGTCGGTCTGTGACGTTACTGGGGAGTCGCGAGGGGCCTCGGCGGCGAGGCCGGAAACGCGGTTTGTATCTGTTTTTGTACCTGCGACGTGTACTGGTTTCCCTACTACTCTCTTGGATGAGGGTGATGGGGTCATCGGGTTGGAGGAGGGTATGCCTAGGGCGCCTAATCTTGGAGATCTTAGATGGTGTATACCGGACGGCCGATACTACGAGGGGGTTGGGGTGAGTTGCGGCTGAGTCTATGAAACGCTTGGTAAGGCGTTTAATAATCTGTCTAACTGTGGGGATCTTAAGGTCGACATGGAGTCGTTCATTCGTGAAGCACCACGGTGCACCCGTGGCGCCTCTGAGAAAACGGTTCTGCAGGGTCTGCATCCTATGGATTCGGTGGGGCCTAGTATGCGCGAATACGGGGCACGCGTAAGTCATGATAGGCCGAATGCACGCGGTGTAGATACGCAATTTGCACCGGAGTGACAATTTGCTGCGGGCATTCAGCACGGAATGGAGCCTACCGAGAGCGAAGGCGGCGCGCGAACGCACCTTCCTTATGTGCTCAGCAAACGATAATCTACGGTCTAGAGTGACCCCTAGATATTTGGCATGCTCCTCCCAGGGGATCGGCTTGTCAAACATCATGATTGGGGCGGGGTTTGGCGGGCTGATTTTACGCGGTCTAATAAATAGGACCGCCTGGCTCTTATCGGGGTTAACCTCGATCCTCCATCTCCGGAACCAATCGCCTAGGCTTTTGGCGGAGTTTTGGAGGGTGCGAGAGATGAAAGAAGGGCTATATCCCGAATAGTAGATGGCGGTGTCGTCAGCGAACAAGGCTAACTGCGCCCTTCCACTCTTCGGGATATCGCTCGTGTATAGGGTAAACATAAGGGGGGACAGCACAGATCCCTGAGGGACACCTGCGCGTAACGGATGGGGAGCGGAAAGCGCACCTTCAATGCGGTATTGGAAGGTGCGATTCGACAGAAAGTCTCGTAAGATGAGCACGAGGCGATCGGGCACACCGAGCCGATATAGCTTGTATATCAGCCCGTTGTGCCAGACCTTGTCGAAAGCTTTCGCTATATCGAAGAACAGGGCCCCAGTCATCATGCCGCGCTGAAAGCGTTCGCTGACATGTTCGACTATACGGTGCACCTGTTGGACACAAGAGTGACGGGGACGGAAGCCAAATTGCTCCGTGGGTATGAGACTCTTTGCCTCGGCATAGTCTTTGAGACGCTTATAAATAAGCCTCTCGTAGATTTTGCCTATGACATTGAGTAAACTAATGGGGCGGTAACTACTGGGGGACGATTTTGGTTTGCCTGGCTTTGGGATACCGATAACGGTGGCCCGCTTCCAGGACTGCGGAAAGATGTTGTTTGCCAGAGCACCATTGAAGATGGCGGTCATTAGCACTATAAGAGCCGGGGGGAAAAGTTTAAAAACCCTGTTGTTAATTCCGTCAGAGCCAGGGGCCTTCCTAGGTTTGAGTCCCCTGATGACCCCCGCCACCTCGTCAGGTGTGACAGGGGGGAGGGGGTCATCCGGGTCTTCATCGGGGGGGAGAATGAGTGCGCTCTCGCAAGACGGATTACATACAAAATGCTTCGCAGAAGGGTTTCAAGTGTAGGGAAGACTACCCCGATGATTATCATTAGCTATAACATAATAGACGCGAATGAAACGTAGACAAACATGAACATCTTTAATTAACAGACGCAGTTGAGATTATCAACATTCACGTTAATATTATCAGAATGTTTCAGCCCGGCCATGAATCCAATAAGCATGAATAATTAATTGTAGTATGTTAATATGTCAATACGGTCTCCGATCTAATAGGATCCATGATACGTACAATTAAATAAGGTTTAGTAATAGTGTTTACGTGTGATTTATGTAAAGTTGAATAGATTATGATTTTATTTGCGTGTTAGGTTAATAATGGTGTCGATTCTGTTGCGCATATTAACAAGACTAAACTAAACTAAGGGTTTTGTCTCTTTCTGTTTCAATAGAAAAAGAAAGTGACAGTTGCGTTTAGTTTAGTACTGTCAAAATGTGCTACAAAATCGACACTAATGTGGATCTTAGCGTATGGTTAACTGAATTGCATACATTCATCTATATAAATAAAAATGAATCGCCAAATTGTTGCTAAGCGCAAAACTTGAGAACGGCTCGACCAATTCGGCATTTTTTTTTATATCGGTATATTCCTTAAGGCACAAGGTTCTTATGGAGAGAAAAAAACATAAAAATTGCGTGGAAATTAGTAAAAACAACACTTTTCTTTTCCCACTACAGGCCAATAACTTTTGACAGCACGAAGTCTGTCCGGGCAGCTAGTCATGAATAATTTTCATTCAACCGTATTCCCTCTCTATTTTCTTCCAAATTATGACCATCCTAAGGTTGTCTGGCAAAAATCGCCTAGTGTGATAAGGTCGCCCATTATACATCTCTATTTTTATAATAATTTTGTGTACAGCAAAGAGTATATTATTTTCTGTAAGTAGGTATATTTCCAGTGTCCGGTTCTCCTAATAGAGCTTGTATAATAGTTGCTGCTTCGTCCATTCTATTACGTTTAAGTCACTTCACCCGACGTCACATTACATTGACTTGCACAACTCTAACGGGAACCTAGTTTTATTATGATGGTATTAATGCAAAGGTGGATTTTGCTGCCTCACCTGATATAATCCCTTAGTCCCAACTTACCACACCCAGAGGTGGAGACGAGGCAGGCCATCGGAAGGGTATCTTCATGATTTACGAGTATATGGGGTTATTTATTTAAAAAAAAACTAAGAACTCGACATTGTATTTTTTTAAGAAAATAAAATAAAATATCTATTTAATGTGTATACTCTAAGAAAAATTACTACTGTTTATTTTCTTAAAAAAATACTTTGAATGTCTCTACTGTAAAGTAGGTATATTAGTCTTTTTACCTTTCCACTGATGATATACCTAATAAGAAGAAATCATTTTCTAATAATAAAATTCATGGTTTTTTTATTCGGTTCATGTTTCTCAAGTAAAACTTAACTGTAATTCATACTAAGTAAGAAGCCTGCAACTTATTGCTTACTTTTTTAGGATTTGTCATTGATTGAGCGGTAACATATATATACAAGGTTAGTCGGAAATGGGCTACTAAGCCGAAAGGGTGTTAAAGTAATAAGGGATAACTTTTGTTCTACAACTTTCCCCAAAACTCGATAGTTTAAGAGAAAATATGCTAAAATCTATTTGTCCATAGGTATGATCAGCTGTGTTTACTATTTAGGTTATATTTGCGGTCACGAATTAGAAATTAAATTTTCTGAATTCATAACCCATAAAGCAGGTAAGATTGTTCTTTGAAAAAACTAAAATAAAAATCTTTTTGCATGCAAATAAAAATAATCGAATTTTGAAATTTTAACACTTGCTTTAAAATAGTCATCAGTGATACTTTAAGTGACCCGCGGCTTAGTACCCCCTTTCCGACTAACCTTGTATACATACGTGTAATTCAAATAAATCATGAAATTAATTTTTATGTTTTCAGACTCTACTATCAATCACTTCATTAAATGGGTTTATATTCAACATTATTTACTACACACGTGGCAAAGTTTCTTGACTTCTTCAAATGAGCTGTATGCGTATAATTTAAAAGGTTAAACTTATTTCAACTTTGTACCTACTTAATTATGATTACAGGGTCAGGCGAGATAAATTAAAACTGTGGGTGCTGTGCAAAGAGCGTGGCCGGCTACCTAACTTATAACAAAATAAAATATTTTAACAACTCTCGCTCTCTTTTACAATCTCCAACTGAAATAGAGTCAAAATAAGAAATAGTTTTTTAATATTTTTTATTTTAGTAACATAACATAAAATCACGCTTTGTATTTCCCGAAGGGTTGGGCAGGGGTGTATAGTAACACCCTCATTTCGCCGTTATGTTTAAATCCCATGTAATAGGGGGCGAGCCTATTGCCATCAACCGGGCACAAATCTAAACTCCGGGCTCAGGAATTCCTCACGGAAAAACCCAATAACACTTTGCCCGACCTGAGAATCGAACCCAGGACCTTATGATCAGCAGTCGCGCTAGTATACTCTACTAAAGTATATTCTACTAATTACTGAAATATTAGCCTCAAAACTTCTACTGTTGGACATTTTAGCGTCTTTCCCTATTCCTTGCACCACTAAAATAGTGTAGTGTGGGTGGTGAGGGCAATATTGCCCACTTGGCAAACAGATTGTTGATCACGATAGAAAGATGGTGCTGCCCATCTTTTTGACGAAATCCCCGGTACCCTTTTAGGACGACCCACAAGTTAGAGGGTGGTCAATTGTTTGCGGGGAATACATGGCTATTTAAAGAAAAAAAACTATGAATTTATAATCAAAGTATTTTTATATGACGCATGTCAATGTATGTGCCATCCCAGTAGATTTAATCAACTATACCTTTCAGCGAAAAAACCTCACTAAAACCCAGCGATATTGAAACATATTTTAGTTACCAACGAATCGCTACTGACATACTGCGTTAATAACCTGTCGATATGGATATTTCCAGTATTACTAGTTATTCGAGGGAAATAAATAGAGCTAAGGGCGATAAGCGTGGGCAGAAGGCGGGTTGTATGGGGGATCGGTGGCGTCTAAGCTCACAAACCCTTTTTTCCGTCTTTGTAAATCGTCGAGGATTAACCCAGAAGAGCTCGCACCTTTTCACAAATATTTTTTTGTGGTTTAACCGCCGGTAAAACGGCGTGATACAAAGTGTTTCCTACCGATCAATAGCTGTTTTGAAAGATAACGATTCGTCACAACTCTTATCGATACTTTGATGAGGAATAAGCCCAGAGAAAAAGGATTTGGGTGTAAATGAGATTTTCCTGTTCCCGAAAATGAAAGAGTTATTAATGGGGTTTTAGCTTTTTTGTATTCGCTTAAGATGTTTATTTTATTTTTCCTTCTAAGTAACTTTCACGATGAGTATAATATTAAACATATTTACAGATAGGTTGGCAGTTCTCTCTGCATTAAATTTGTTTATTCTAAACCGTATTTTTATTTAAGTTGCTGAAAGCAAATAAAGATACTAAAATGTAAGCCTGCATAGGTACCCTGAATACGTAATGAACACACTAAGTAATTGTGTGGTTCTAACGTACCGTAAAAGGATTATTTCAACGCAGTTATCTGTTGTTCGTGCGGGTTGTGGCATTAAACGCCGTAGTTCTTTGATGTCGAATAAAAATTATTGCATTGTAAACATTTTGAGAAAATCTTTTTACACGCGGCGGGGAGAACGTAAAAGTTTGTTCGTTTCAAATTCAATATATTATGGCGAGCGTGCTCTCGCTCAGCCGACACCGAAACTCACTCGAGCGTGGCTCACACAAAATTTATTGTTTTTCTAAGAAAATTTTCTTCGCACGACCCTACATCCTTGTTGAGCCCCACGGGAAGAGTTACAAAAACTTAATGACCTCTTGCCGTGGTTACATTGTTTAACCTATTGTTTTTGTTTAAACTTGTTAGTTAAGTAGATTGAGCCAGTGGACTAGTACTTAACTTTGCGCGTTGTTTGAAAATGTTACACCGCTAACGAGTTAGTTTAATTTGGGTAAATTAATATTAGATAGAGCGCAATGAACATAGAGTCGCATTTTGCAGAAGTAGAATCAGCTGAAATTACTCATCTATGTATGTAAATATGTTCAGATCTTTGTAAATTGTGAGTAAGAACATTTACGCTATACCTACCTACAAGAGTTGAATTTCGCCTCATTACTACATTTAATGGCATTAATGTTTGGTATTATTTAATTTAATATCAGATAATATGCTTGTACACACGCTACGTGTAAGTAGCTTTAATGAGCTGTATTTAAGCAACAAACTCTGCTGTAATTGCTTTTATTGCCATCATGATCACAGGACCAATATTTGAGCATTATTTACATAAACCCTACGTGAACGGACCAAACAGGTACGAGTACTGTGCTAAATAAATATGATATGCAAACAAAAAAGGGACTGACGCCAAAGGCAGTTTCTAGATAAAGTCTTTTATCGGACACATAATAACGTTCTGAAAAATCGTTAGCCCGTGCTCACGTCGTTGGGACACGTGCGAGCAGGGCACTCCCGAGACTGATCCCTCCTTCTGCTTAGATTAAATTTGTTCCTATAAAAATGTGTCCTCTAGTCGATAACGTCGAAAATGTGCAGATGTCGCCGGCCAGTATGAAGCCTACGATAGGGTTCGGCGACGTGCCGCGCTTACTGACGGAGCCGGCCGCCGGGTGCCGCCCAACTAGCCGGCGCGCCACGTTCTCGCATAGATGGGGAAACAAAACGCTTGATTGCTTTGATTCGATGTTCCCAATCTTAAGTGTTGCGTTTAAACTCTTTCGATTTGTTAAAATACAAGATTTTGTCAAGGTTACTTTCAAATACTTTTAACGAAAACGGTGAAGAGTGCATTATCAACCTTAAACATTTATTTAAATATGCGGAGTTAAAGTGAGCTTACCTTGATAGTTATAAAATATTGATGGCACATAAAAGTTTTAACGTTCATAATACAGAACCTCTAGTTAGATGCGAGCACAATGATAAAGTGCAGAATTAATCGCACAAGAATAAAGATTTATCGCGCAAAGAATCAACGAGAGTGGTCTGAAAACTTTTTATTTTGTGATCACGAACTGAAACTTGTACATTTAGGTTTGAAAAAATGTGAATCATTCCAAGTTAGATAATCAATATTTAAAGAAAGGAAAGTTGAAAAGAAACTCAATCATTTTTAACAACGAAGTTCTTGTAGCCTTTTTTTTTTTTCTTAAATCGAATTTATCATTTGATACAAGATTCCACCATTAAGAAAAGTGAAGTTGAAACGTTTTTTAATGATGAGTATTATTTTAATGATATGCATGTTATCTGTAATATCTATATATACTATTTAACTTTATACGTCAGTTTTAATTCAAGGCACATAGTAGTTTGTCATGACAATATCCAAAATAGCGTTCCGTTAGATGTGATCATTTAAAAATTTGTAACTCTCATCTATTTAGAGACAAAGTTGATCTGAAAGCAAATTCTAACGTAACATGTTACAGGTATGTTGTTCTCTTGCTTGTAAAGAATCGTAAGGCTGTCAATATTTGCTCTCTCGTAGCGATCTTTAATTTTTATACAACGATACTTTGCCTTGAATAATAGACACATTGGTTTGTTTACATTGCCTGCAGTTCTGCAAGTATAAACCAAACCCAAGTCTTATAGAGTGAAATAATAATTCAAATATTTTTGATCCCTTTGTAATGTAATAGTTTGTACCTAAACCGTGCCCAAAAGATAGATATCAGTTAGTTTCTATCCAAAGTTTGGCAAGATCGCTACAATAATTAATGAGCAACACGAACAAAACACTGATGCTACATAATCATCCCTACAGGCTGTATACTTTAGCAGATTCAGTAATTAGATTAGTATTGATATGAAGGCAGGCGGTAGAACAGAGGCTATTGTTTGCTTAGGTAAATAGGCGTACACTAGGCGGGTGAAGAGGCGGCGCGAGCGACGGGCGTGAGCGACCGCGATCGCGATATAATGCCTCTGCCCGATAATGCCTGCAACTCTGAACAATCAATCTTTGGGCTATTACGATGTTTTAGCGCCTTGATGTATTGTTTCAGCCTCAATAAAGTTTTGATGAATTTTCGTGTTCTCTCCCTCGGCCTTTGTTGAAAATGAGGCGTCGGATATTGATGAATAATTTGACGGCTAAGTAACGATGCTGTAATTATTTAAAGGGTGATATCGTATTTTGTTATTGTTGATCAAAAACCATTGAGGTGTTTAAGACTTTCTAATTTACTTGAACAATTTTCGTTATTGTTTTGCTCTTGTTAGTCTATTTTCTATGCTCGCCATGTGCGTATTCCGTGAAGTACCTAAAGTAGTGAGAATTCACGCCGTGAAGAGCGTATATTTAGTAGGCCTTTCTACTTTCGTACCACTTGATTGGAAGTTGTAAAAGTCTGAGTTGCAAGTGTAACAGAGGTAATAAAACAAATCTACCGTGTGAACCTATGGGCTGGTCACGAGTCTTCAGAGAGTAAGTGATACCTACAACATTAATTTATTGTCTATTCTATGAATTAAATACATACTTATAAGATATAGCATGCCGAAGTTTAACTTTAGAACAAACTACGAATTTCTGTATTTCTTAGATATCGAGAGAATATCTAATATGGTTCGGTTTAGAATAATATTTAATATGGAACTTGGCTAATATTTAGCACTAATTTTGCGAACAACTTACCTAATTTGCTTTGAAGTTTATATAAATTATGAATGAAATATTGTAGATTTATTCTCACACCTTTTGTGAGCAATCTGTAACCACATAATTTATGTAGTAGTAATATCCTAGTGCATACCTATTTTAGTAATACCTATACATATATTATGTGAATTGATGTACTCGTATTAATCCTTATCTATATTATATTATCTCCTTGGGATATAATGCTTCAGAAAAGGCTCCCAGTATATCTTACAGTTAACTGGCTAATTTTGAGATTTATTAATATGGGTATGAGTAGGAAAGGTTAAGATTTAACATTTATAAGTTAAGGTAATATTGCTTAAAGTAAAAACACACCAAGAGAGTGTTGGTTATACACAGATAAAGTTCTGTATCCAATATTTCATGGTGACCAATGATTTAGTTGCTACCATCAAAGACTAATAACTAAGTAAAAAAGGACGGAATGCATACATTTAAACAAACCTTGCTCGTCGACTGCTATACGCTAGCAATTACACGTGTGTTTTAAATAATACATCCAATCCCATCAACAGCTTGAGTGAGTTGTTCTAATCACTCTCTTCATCAAGCTTAAACACTAACACAAAAAATCTGAGACCAATTCATTTGGAAAAGTGTAGTACGTGAAAATCCGACAACACTTTATACATCAAGCGACAAGCGGCTGAGTACACGTGCGAGAGCCAGCGAGCGATAATATTTCATCCATGCGCCATGATTCGCCGCTTAAGCGCGATAGGGAAATCGTAAATTCAAGGGAAAGAATTTTCTTTATAGTCTCCTAAAAAGTTTCCACACACAAGCACGTATCTGAACACAAGGGGCGACGCGAGAGCAAATGGCACCGAATTGTAATACCATCCGTTTGTGTAGACACCCCTACTTTTCAAATTTTCTTTTACAATGCGACGAGGTAATATGCTTTTTATTGGATCGTTTTTCTTTATACAAAATGGTTCTTATAGGAAAATGTCTTTTTGCTAAAGTCATTTATGAAATGTATTAGAATTTCATATAACCCCGACAAAACAACAATAGTCTTGTATCTATTAAATAAAAACACGAATGGACTGGTCTGTCATGTGAGAAGATGTTCGATTTATGCATTCTATTGTGTCGCTGTTAAAATACATGAAACTTTTATTTTTTGTACAGAGGATTGCTGTTGGCGACTCATGGCCTTTACAGCGTCACCGAACTAGAACTTTTATTTATAGTTTTTGTTTTGAAAAAAAATAAAAAAGTTTGTTGTTTTAGAAAAAAAGTTTTGAAAAATGTGTAGTAAAACGATATTTGAATAAAAAAACGACGTGTATGAAATGGGAGCGGCTCGGGCGCCGGCCAATCCGTTGTAGTCTGCGGTTACGCGCTGCTGACAGATCCACGAATCTGTTGTGGGCGAAAACACGATAGACTTTTGAATAGAGCCTTTTGTTTCCCAACGAAAAATATTCACATGAAAGCTTTGAAGATAACAAAACAATAAGTTAATATTGAACGTGCGAATTGTTAACTTCCATTTTGAATTTGTGCTAGTTGAATATCTAGTAATCTACTAATAGTTATCACAAACAACTGCTGTTTATAAAAGGTATTTTAACAATTATTGAACAGACTCAGTGATTTATCGAAGTTCAAATACTAAGAAAGACAGAATACTAGTACTACTACTACTACTTTGGCTAGAAATTTGCGAGTATATATAAGTATACTTAGCCAATCAATTAATTGATTAAACTTTTGGTACATTCACAAAAAAATATTACTCATACCTCAGTACGATATGTGCTTGACGTATAAATTAATTGTATAAGACTGTTAGAGGCGACATGTGAGTAATAGGACTATTAGTTGGCTATCAGCTGTATGCTTTACTTTTATGACGAAAAGCTGGGCCTTAAATATACTTTGGCCATAAAATAAGAATCTGTGACAAAATGATGAAGTAATAAAATCCACATACAAGGTATGTGAACAAAAATATGACATTGGTACGTGATAAAATAATAGGTATCGCGAAAATACGCCTTTTAAAATAAGGCTTGCGAATGCGTTTGACAACTGGCTGTAATTTCGGAGAAGAATGGACGAGACATGACTCCTGCAACTCTATTATATCTTTATCAAAAGCGAGAATTTGTTAGAAAGTTCTAACTTACTCGCTAGTCAGCTGTCGTTTATGTTTATAAATTCGATTTCGATTGTTGATGTGATTTTGGCACGTGATTTTAATATGAAAGTTAAAACTTAAATGTGTTTAAAAATTAAATAAAATTTGTTAAAAAATACAATAGGTAATATTGTATTACGCTTTGCAAGCTAAGAAAAACAATGCAAGACTGTTTTCAGTAGGTGCGTGCCGTAAAATAGCCGTGATTTGAAATGTCTCGCTCACTTTGCGAATGTCAAGATAAAGACATCAATCACTCTTACCTGAGTACATTCAATTCTCTAGAGAAACAGCCAGCCACAAAAAAACCTTTTCTTAGAAAGCATTAACCAATAGACTTTTCTGATCAGAAAGCTAAAAGATTTTCTCGATAAATTGAAGTAATGTGGAAGGAAAAAAATGCGTTTTATTATATAGAAGAATGGTAAAAGGGCCACCTACCTGATGACAAGTGGTCACATAAATTCATCCCGTGAAAAAAGAATGCAGCAACCGGAGATAAAAAAAAGAAAAAAGGGCTGGTATATTTTCCTTAAGATAATTTTCATGAAAATAAATTAGAAACGATATAATATCATTTTTTATTTCATTTTCAGATGTTATGTGTGGTCAAGGATACACCGACATATAGTTTAAAAAAGAAAAAAATAAAATATTAATGGTTGTCTGTAAAATAAAATATTTGATCTGATATAAGTAAATCTATTCAATTTTCGAGCCTAAACTCGATATGTGTACTGGTAGCCAGAAGGGTTCCTGTACCCACCTTCCGGTTCCATTATGAGATCCTTACCACCATACTTTTTAAATAGATCTCATCAAAACAGGTCAAATGAGCCCAAACTAGATACGTCTACTAGTAACCGTGAAGGGTTCCACGTTAAGTACCCACCTTCCAGCTCGATGGTACCAGATAATTGTATGGTCATCAGAATTACATATATTATTATCTATTCGCAAAGTTTCACATCGATGCGTTAGTTAGAAGTGGGTGAATATCGATTCCAGAATTTATTTACATAATACTTAGTTACAGGCTCGGATAAACCTTCGGTCCCGGGTGTCATAGGAATACCAATGATAGTCGTTACGGGTAGTCAGAAGCCCGAAAGTCTGACAACCGGTCTAACCTTAGGATACCGGCATTGCCCAGTTATTGGGTTGCGGAGGTCTGATGGCAGTGGCTCCGTGTAAAATACTGGTATTCAGCCGCATCTGGTTAGACTGGAAGCTGACCCCAAACATAGTTGGGAAAAAGCTAAGAGGAAGTTAGGTGAATCTAATAATAATAATATAAGCGTGTTAAAAAACAGGCTCCATTTAGATTCTATTAGCAGTAGTGAGTAAAATTGGGCTGTATATGCTAACGTGTAATGTGTAATTGACGACACGTTTGGTGCAGTGGCTGAGCGATCGGCTTCTGCGCTACGGGTCGTGGGTTCGATTCTCGCACGAAACAAATATTTGTATGGCTTACAGATGGTTGTTCCGGGTCTGGATATTTGTGCGTGTGAAGATTTGTGTCTGATAACGCACCCACGATACAGGAGAAATCCTAGTGTGGGGCAAAGTTTTTTATTTAAAAAATTAAATAAAACAATAATGTTGAGATATTGGGAACTGATTCGAAAATATGCTGTATACACTAATCTGTCATTTAATAAACTAACAAACAACATGTTGAGAAGTATGATATTGGAATAACAAACATGTAAGTGGGTGTTACTGTTATCCACAACTTCAAACAGCAATCCACATTGAGTATGTACCAGGAAAGTTTAATATTATTTATTTTACACGGTTTTCTCGTTTTAGTATCCGGTAGACGAATGGCGGAATCGAAGCCCTTACAATTTCTTCAAGTCACAGAAATATGCCCCTAATAATCACTTTATTATTTCTTATTTAACCTACTTATAAGATAATTACTCCTTGCAAACTCCGTGTTGATCTTTATGTTTTAGCAATATAATAGTTAGCAACAGTAAGTTAGTTAGTACTACAGAACCTTATTATATGCGTGGGTTGACACGCCTTTGGCGTGTTTTTTATAACGTTTACGTTTTTAATCAGAGATATGAAGGTAAAAGCCAAGTTATTTGCTCGTTCAATTTATTTCACACATCGTTAATATCGTGATTGATTTCGACGCTGGCCCTAACGATACATGAAATATTCGCACTCATTAAATCACGTGCCGTGGCAGTGGAGTGCTCGCGAGAGCTCTCATCCAATCACGCCTCGATAAATATATGATGTCGGTCGCACAAATTAATACAATGTAAATGTTACAACATTTTATAAAAACATATACTAAAATCATAATCGCCAATACAAACTAGGTCAGCGTTATTTAACTTTCAGGATTAGGTGGATTAATTAAGATCAGCTCTGCCTCAATTTTCAAAAACAATCCCAGTTTATTAATCTCGGTTACCTAAGTTTCTTTGTATCTATAAAGTCATAAATTGTTTGATATGAAATCTTTTATGTAAAATGCTAATTTAATCTACCGTGAGCTCAAGGGCAATATAGCCCCTAAAACGAATTTTTATAATACCTATTTTTATCGTGAAGCAGTGCTCGAGTCTCAGAACTCAAATTTACAATTCAATAGAAACTGCACAAGGCTTTGCATGCCAATACGTCCATTTGGGGCACATGCGATCGACTTCCCATTTGAAAGATGAATGAAATCATTCAAATGTGAAATTTCGTTCATTCAAATACCGCATGTTTATGTTTGTGTTATCTTAAAATAGTGCTGTTCGATTTCGGGAAAATATCTTGTTTTAGCTCAACGCCAGACGAGTTGGCGGTACGGAGTAACAAGCTGGCTGTTTGGAAAAAAAAGAGACATCATCAAATTTACGTAATCAATTCGATTGCAGGGACACTGGAAGGCAATTGCCATGAGATCATTATTCAATCGAAACGATATATCTCGTCCGTTCCGAACTGGAGCGTAGCGATAGCTGGCTCCGCAAAAGTTGGCACGGGTGGCAGCCGAGACCACTGCCAATTTCCATTAGCCCATCATCCAAAACGAAAAAATGCATAGACGATCATTTTTTCATTCAATTAAAATTGGCTATCTACCAAAACGGTTAGATTTTTTCAGGGGTGAGGTCACTACCGCCGTAGCCATAAGTTTCCACTACAGGTTGCTTCAATTTTGTATTTGCCATTTTTGCAAGAAGAAAAGATTTCCAAAAATGTTGAAGAGCAGTGTATTAGAAATCTTAAACGACACATTTGGCGTCTTTTGCCAAAATCAAAATCACTATTATTGATAGCACGTATACATTTTGGCGTTCATTACCGAGTCATATTCGCCGACAACATTGAAAATCCATAAGCTTTCAATATCGCGAAGTTAACTCGGGTTTTGTTCCCAGTGGTTGCTCGATCTGAATATCAAAAATGTGAAAGCGGTCGTCAGTAACCGGGACACGTATATCGGGACCCTATCACTTCGCTCTTTACTTACTTGCTGGGCGCCATCTGCACATTCTCCACCTAATCCAGTAGCAAATTTGATTATGTAGCAATATAGCACACGCAGCTTTTTGTTTTCATCTTTTATTGCATGTTTGTTTCAATAATAACAAACGAACATTTTCAGTATTTTCTGAACATTATCTGCGTGGAGATCTTTACTGTTCTGTTTTATTTAGTGCTTAAAAGTGTAGTCTGCGATATCGTTGTTGACATGCAACCATTATTATCCGAACAAATTATCAATTTGTTTATGTTGAAGAAAAACTTAAACAAACGATAATACACGACTAATCCTAAATAATTATTGACATCCAGTAAAAGCCATCAATATTAAGCAAAGTTGATTTTGGACTGGCGCGAGCGCGAGGATCACATGGGATTTAACGACTCATAAAAAAATCATATTCATCAATCACGTCTGTTCCAAACAAAGTTTGTTAGGGTACGTGCTGACGTACCGAGTACCTTCAATTTATCAAATAATTATGAATCGTTTTTATTCGTCTCCTGTTTGAAATAAAGGCAGATTTTGACAGTTCCTGTTGTAAGAATTGGATGTGATACTCAAGAAGATTGGCGCTGCGGAGGGTGCCTTAATGGCCTCTTGACGGCATCTCACCGGGTACTTCAGGTCACTTCGTTACTCGGATTGTACAGGCCGTTATGTGTAGGTACTATGAATAATCTTAAAGGAAACTTCGAGTTTTGCGCAAAGTGTAAACTATAATTGGAATCACGTCTGCGTAGGCGGCTTCATCACGTACAGCTGTCTAATAACCTTATGTGGTATCATATCGTAGCCGCCTAGAGCAGTATGCCTAGATTTGAATACCCTCTTATTTGAACGTAGACGATAGCATATCTGTTACAACCCCGTTTCATAAATCTTCTATATTTTCTATTCATACTTAATATTGTACGCACACAGAAAACAACAAATGTTTGTTATAAAGCCAATTTGAATATATTATAATTATCTAGAGCTCCCCGAGGATACCAAGACATATAATATTAGTCAGGCGTCTTAAATCCAGCAGATTTTTCATAGAAATTAATAAGATTAATAAAACCCTTGTTCGAACTTTTGGACATTTTTTGATTAATTTTGTCTGTCAGGGACAATTAAAAATAAAAGTTACTTTTAATGATTTTCGATAATTAACATTTGGATTAAATTCTCCTTATTATATTTAAAACAGATCTTTCTTTGATTATTTACCGTCCAAGAAAGAAAGCGTAGGATTAGCTTTTCTTCAACAATAAATAACGAACGAAGACATAACTAAATTATAAAGTTATTTAAACGTGAAAGTTCATGGCGTTCTTTTCTGACTTGATTATTTTTCTTGTTGTTATTATTAGCTTTAACTGTCTAAGATTACGAGCAACTGTCGTATAAACTATTTGAAAGTGTTTGTGAGACACAATTCTGTACGTGATGCAGAAGCCTTTTATGTAGCAATGCGTCTACTGATGCAAATACGTTCTTCGATGCCCCCACTGGGAACACTGTTTGATACTCCCTTACTCTGATACATTGCATGAACTGTAAAGCTTCCACAACATGCTTGACATTTTGTTAAGGATGTTTACAATATACCTCGTCTATAACGAATTGCTTTGGTGTTTACTTATGGGTAAGTAATAAAACTCTTGTATAATTGAAAATATTTTAAATACTTAGCGATAAAGTTAATAGTTTATAAAATGTAAGTTTGCACTGGTATTACAAAAAGGTTAATTAATTACATTTCATAATCTCTTTAAATTAATAGGCTTTATAAATTCAATTTTGATCAAAAGTCAACATTATATTCAAACAACTTTAGTTGCGTACAAAAGAGACCGAAGTTAACATTTCGCCTTCATACAAATACAATGGAAGTTCTTCAAAGCTATAGGTAATTTAATCATCGGTCGTATGCAAAGTTTACACATGGATGGTAAACATAAACTTAGGCAGAGCGGGCGACTTGCAACTTGACCCGTGTCCCACGCCCGCACACCTACACGCAACTACATCAACCACTCTGTTTTATCGTCCCCATACACTTGTTTGTAGAGTCCATAGAGATTGAATTATGTGTTGAACAACCACTAGGCTCATTTAATTTGGGATTATGTATTATCACTTGTGAAAATTGTTTAACATACTACTAGTTTGTTAGAGGTTTGAGGACATAACGGCATTTAAAGCGGTATTAAAAAGTTTGAAAAGGTTTACCTACTTATTTTGCCGCTGTTTTACGGTTTGGGTTGAAATTATTTAAGCAGTGTGTAATGTGGTAACATAAAAGAATACATTTCATTACATGATAATCCATTAAGTACAAACGACCCCGTTAAACGTATCTTTGAGATCAATATTAATCCACGACATTAATTTATTATTGAAAGATAAGCGCCATATTGACTAGCAGATATCTACTAGTCAATATTGCCTTTACATAACATCACGCCTGTATTCCCCTAAGGGTTGGGCGGAGGTGTATAGTAACACCCTCATTTCGCCGTTGTGTTTAAGTCCCATGTAATAGGGGGCGAGCCTATTGCCATCAACCGGGCACAAATCCAAACTTCGGGCTATTACTGAGGAATTCCACACGGAAAAACCCAATACCTAACATTTTGCCCGACCTCGGGATCGAAATCAGGACCTCACGATCAGTAGTCGCACTTGCTACCACTATATCAACGAGGCAGTTATATTGCCTTTAATAAAACATAAATGCGTTGATACTGGATACCTACTCATTCAGCGTGTAATTTTGTGCTAATAATATCTGTGGAGCGTTTAGGTGCTTAGTTAGTCCGCGAGACTATAACCTTAAAGTTTATTGACAATTTAGAACCACTATCAGATTATTAATTTCGAATATTATCAAATTTAATACTTGGTTATACGATCTAGATGAAATATACTATGGAGAGTTTGTATAAACCTCCCAGCTAATAAACAATATCGGGCCCTATCGACGGTTGAGCCAGAATATTAATTTCATAGGCGCGTCTATAAAGAAACGTATTCTGTTGAATTACTTTCAAGTTAATAAACTGAACCGTTGCTATACTTTACAAGGTGCGGTTTTTCTTTCGACGAAATAGATTGCTGGGAGCTTTGTATAATAAATATAAACATAATTTAACGTCATATTTTTATTATAATTATATTTTATAATGGGACCGAGCATTTTCCGAGAGGGTAGTTTACCACAATAATTTGAGGATGTAGTATAATAATTGTGACTACAACATTTTTGGCAGGAATGTACGTTTATTTTTAAAATTGTATCATGTTTCACGTTAACTGCCAGTTACAATTCTGCAAGTTACTGTTATTAACCAATACGAAAAATGTATTAAAGCCTTTTATGTGAATTTGTACGCTTTTAAAAATAACTGAATTTGTATTGATAAGTGTCATTTAATTTTAGTTTCGTATCAGTTTGTAAAACTCAGTAAAAAAAACATATAAAGATGGGCGCGATTTTTTTATATACGTAGCGTGACTCCCACAGATTTTATTATTGTCAATATTGGTTTCAAATAACAGAGACAAAGATATATTTTCTGTTTTAAAATTACGCCAAAGTTTGACCCAAAAGTACCTCTTGTCACTTCTTCAAAGCTCTACATTTTTCAACTTACTTTTTACCTTTCTTTGAGAATAGTATATTGCTACGCCATTATAAACTACAGCTAGTTTTGTATGTACTTATATTCATTTACAAAGAGAGGCCTGAGTTCCTTGCGGAACTCTAATTACTCATTAAAGGTGCGGTGAAGAACGTGAAACGTTTAAATATTCAAGGAATTTAAATATACGTGTCGTGTTTTACAATAATCCCTATGTAACATAGCTACAGTCCTGTGGTAGTAAATCCCAGTATTTTTATTCATGTGTATATAAACCGGATATTTAATTATGTTTTGTTTTAGTTTTACATAAGCAATAACACGCAACTTATCAAGAATAAATTCGTGTGTAACTAGGAAAAGGTTTTGCTTTTAGATTCAGTTCCGGGAAAAATTGCAGGGTTTGAATGTAATAAACTAAATGTTTAGACTATAAACAATCTCATAACAGCCAGTGAACAAGGCAAAGTGACATATTATTTCAGAACTACGTGTGATAGCGCGACGGAAATCTAAAATACATTTCTCTATTTTGCACCGCAGAACTGCAACAACACTCATTTATCAAAGTTTCATAATATGAATGATAACAACTTTATTCCTTCGTAACAGGTGCATTGGGGCATGTTGCAACAACATATGAGTGGTATCTGCTGCATATAGTGCACCGATCAGATGCCTCAAACTTTTTAATGAGGCGAATCGGGCTCATGTCGATTGCGCTTACTGTAATTATACTAGTTTGTTCGGTCAAGTGAAAACTGTTGTAATAGTTAGTTGAAGACTTATGTTGTTGATTTACAATGCTAGTAAAATAATTGATTTTTATTACTTATGCTGTAGTATAGGTAACAATAATTTCATTCCCATGTGTGTCTACCGTTGTTCGGGGTAAACGCTCATTCAACTCTGGACCTAAATAAAAAAAAAACTTTTTTTTACATTATTACTATTTTGTGAAGTAGGTACCTACCTTGTCAGGTACTTGGGTTTTACTTCCACATAAGGATGCTAAAGACATGGGGCGCGCTGGAAGTGGATGAAACAAACTCTGAAAATTAAGGTAGTTACCTACCTTTGAATATAATATAATCTTAAGTCAACTTATACATATAACTCGGCTTCAGTATTTGTCTCTAACTTAGCCTACATAGGCAAATTACAACTAGATAGTAAGCTTTCAGGTAATACTAATGCAGGTATAATGTATCGTTAAACTGTTCACTATATTGTTGCTTAATTGATTTTTAATCCCAACCCTTCTGGAATATCGTTTGTAATCCGGCTTAGTTCGCTACAGAGTAAATGTATTAATCCTATACCGTATAAAAATGATGACATTCTAGCAAACATTTTAATGAATTAAAGCCTGAAATGTACACAAACCGTCCTCAAAATGTTTATTGCGCTAAACATGCACGCAGGTACATAATAATTAGAACATCATCGCATACCAGCGTCCCGGCTTTCGTGTACACAAAAGTAGCGATTCAATGTAAATTGCCCAGTCAATGGGCGCCCGCATCTCAATGGCCCATAAACAACGCGACCGTGAATACAAATCGAATATTAGAGCATTGCTTGCACGCATGCCACGCAACATTATCAGTTTGCGGCATACGATATGAGCGATTATTGCGATCACATGTGGTGCCTGACTGTGTACCTTGGCACCGGTACACGCCGCCACGCTGCGCCGCGTGTCGTCTGCACCAACACTAACGTTAATTACGTATTTGACACACATGAGATACGTTTAAACGTATTGGTACGTGAATTAACAGCTAATTCAAATCTACATACGATTTACTTGATTTTATCGGTAATCAATGCAGGGATGATTATTATTTTGATGTTGAATGTATTTTATACAAATACAAACTGTATGTGTAGACTGCACACATTTTCAGAAATTTCATCATCGCAAATTCTGTTTGAACCAATGATTTTTCTTTTTACAAAATCTTGATTAATTTTATATAAGTTCTCATCTAGTTTTCTTTAAACGTAAGTAGTTGTATAATTATTTTGTTATATTGCATGGGGCATAAGATAAAAAATATTTTAATATAATGAAAACAATATGATCGGTTAAACAATACGTAACCAAAGTTGGCTTATATAAATTAATTTGCCGCTAGCGAAATACAATAGAATTTTGTGATCGTATCACTTTTCAAGAGGACGGGGTACGAAAGTCATGCCTGCTGTTATTAAAACCTTCTAACCACCTTTTGATATTAAAATTAGATTTTCAATTATTGAAATTATGTATACAAGGTGTAACATATAACCAGAAACTTGTTTGTTTAGAATCAACTACTAAATCGATTTGAGCCATTTTTCGAGTTGCGTACCTCAAAAGGAAAAAGGACCTTTAGGTATATTAATAGAGGTATTTTTTTTAAATGTTTTTAATATATCCGTCAGTCAATCGAGATAAAGAAAATTGTGATTTATGACAACGCAATTAGACTGACTTTTAAATATAATTAATAATGAAAGAGCAGTTATAATTCCTTCAAAAAAATATTCAAAGCTAACTTTTCGCTTTCGTATTGTGCTTTTAACTTAATGTTCTATTGCGATCACTACACTAACGAAGCTGTATTATAATTTATATTTTAGAATTTTCATATGAAAATATTTTATTTTAGTGCGAGTACGATCTCGTTTTTAAGCACAGGCCTGTGAAGCCTGAAATGCGAAGCGTTGAATGAAACTTTATTTAGCTCACTTGTTATAATGACACGGTTTCCCACTTAGGTACTAAATTGATGAACTAATGCGCGTCACCAGTTACTAATCAATGAAAAATTTGAAGCAAAACTTTACTTTTGCTTTATGTTTATCACTGTAGGCTTTGTTCTGTGACTTACAAGTATGGGAGCCATCGATGACGTCATCGGGATTGTTTTCCAGAGATAGCATCGCGGCCCTGTCAAAGCCTCTAAATATACGACGGTAAACAAGTGAATCTATGTATAGTTGTGCAACAATGGGTAAAATTGTTTGTTTTACTGAAAATAAACACATCTTAGGTTAAATTAGTAAGAATCAGTCCAAACGGTAAATTAACTATAGAACTAGAGTTAATAGAAATAATATAAGAAGATATAAGTGTCATATAATATAAAATAATAATAGATTAGATGACTGCCTCGTTGGTCTAGTGGTAGTAAGCGCGACTGCTGATCGTGAGGTCCTGGGTTCGATCCCAAGGTCGGGCAAAGTGTTATTGTTTTTTCCATTTGGAATTTCTCAATAGCAGCCCGGAGTCTGGATCTGTGCCCGGTTGATGACAATAGGTTTGCCCCCTATTACATGGGACTTAAACATAACTGGCGAAACAAGGGTGTACTAAAAATACCTCTGCTGAACCTTTCGGGGAATACAAGGCGTGATGTTATGTTTTTTAAGTTTAACTAGAGTTAATAATATGGTGTTCTAAACAACAGAGATCACCAACAAATGTGATTATAACATCACTCGCTTGTCAATAGATACTTCTATTAATTTGGTCTATTTGGCCAATTGCTATTAATAAAATCGCTTGGTCGCCCATTGGTAGCCGAGACTACAGGAAAAACACCTTTGATATTTGCCAACCTCCGCCGGAAGACGAAAACAAGAAGAAATAACAATAAAATACGGTTTACATCATAATTACGATTAGAAAAACAACGTTTTTAATATAATAAATATTATTTTAATCGAGGTATAAGGAAAGCAGGCGCAGGTCGCACATCATATTACGTCGGCGAGAGAAAACAGATGGCGGGATTTCATTACAATATCTCAGCGAGGCGGAAGGAGAATCGCAGCCGGGACTTGTAATGTTCCGTAGATTATACAAGGCGTATGGATCTCTGCTCTTCAAATTTGTTAATGTAGACTCCACTGGAATTTTCATATGATCTCTTTATTCTGATGTATTCAAAAGTGGTTGAGGAGGGTTAAGAAAAATATTGTACTTAAGTTTCTTCATTTTAGTTCAATTAATACCTTCAGTGCAGTTAGAAAGTGAAATGCATAAGAAAATCTTTATTTATCTAATTTATCGGAAAGTCTCCACGAATGACGATTTTTCAGTGCGTCCGGCGCATCTTGGACACTCAGCTCCCCTGCTTTCAACCTTATTGTTATAGGCTAATCTTTTCACCACGGTATGAGCTATTTTATAGGATTCCGGTTATCAGACCGTATCCTGGAATAGTGTACTGCGCTGCAAAACTCGGATCGCCGGCGCCGGTCAGAAAGCCGCACGCTTAAAATGGAATTGGGCTGGTCACGTCTGCCGCATGTCGGACGAGCAGTGGGCAAAACCACTGAGCGGAGCCCACACAACGTCAGACGACGTCGCGGCATCCCTAGACAGAGATGGTGGGACGAACTAGACACTTATTGGAAGAATTGGCCGCAGAAAAACTTAAACCGAGAGGAGTGGAAGGAGGTTAGGGAGGCCTTTGTCCTGCAGTAGGATGATCATGGCTGAATAATAATAATGAGCTATTCTCGTATAGCTGGTGCCAGCGCAAGAGAAGATTTCAAATTGTTTTTTAGTTAATTCTCATTCTATATGTCTTAGAAGGCGGAGAAGAAGTTACATAAGTCGGCAGCAGACAGCAATCTCTGCTTGTTCACATTGAAATTGAATTGTGAAAATCTCGCCTTCCTAAGTTGTGGAAGCCAGGAGTCACACGAAAACCATAGACTCGATAAGTTCGACTCGGTCTTGGCTCTTTAAGGAAAATGGAGCCAATTCATTCGCTACGATGGAAATAATGACGTTACCTAATAATAATAAAGCAATCCACAGAAGTACGTTTCATATTCTGAACGTTCGTTTCACTCTCGTGTTTCTCAGATAAGTATTATTTTTTTGTCATCGAACTTTATGACTAGAGAGATAAGTAGCACTTTCATAATTAATTTCTGTCAACTTTTTTGTTCAATCTATCTAATTAATGAGATTAATATCACGCTTGTAGTAAGTGATAAGCTATAGATAGCGTTCATGTGTCGTCTTCTTTTATGTCCTTTATTTCATAAATGTTCGTTGTGTCTATTCAGTTGGTTGTAATTTTTCGTAATTATAACGTCAGACCTTTCAAATTGTCACGCCTTTCAACTTGCGTTTATTTCGTAGGCTCACATTTCTTAATTAGCATTCATTTAGGTGCACAAAATTTTACCTTTCAAGCACAAACAAAGCCGCTTGTCCGTCTTTATTATTAAGTTTAAATTATAGTCATTAACTAACGAGAAAACAAGCGAAGCGTCTCAATTTGCTTTAAGATTTTAAAGATAAGGTTTTCAGTTACCAGAAACTTTTGTTAAAATTAAACTTAGAATAAATTACCTCTGTTACTTGCTAAATATTTAGTAAAATAATAAGAATCATTAAGTTTGTGTAACTGGCGTGTGTACTTTGTTTCATTTTTCACTTTAGTCAAAAATACATTTTTATAATCTTTAGAAGACATTAACACAAACAAATACACAACATTTAGATATCCATAGATAAACTATCCCTAGTATTGTAGGTGCCTATCAAGTAATGTAGTAGTGTCGGAAAATTACCTAATTAATACATTCGCAGCGCTAATTATATTAGCAAAACAAACAACACTGATCCTGCAAACACGCGTATAACGTGCGAGCCTAAATGCCACAAAATTTGCCTTAGCGAGCTGTTTAAATTGAAATTATTAGCACCTAGACGAAAGTGAACAGCCGAGCAGTTTTTGCCGGTCTCACATTTGCACATTAGCATTTCCAACGACGGAGTATATGAGGGGAGCGTTTCACGCCAAGCCGTCGGCGCCCACAAACGTACGGCAATACTGCCTTTTTTATTTATGTAAACGTGGAAATGTAAATTAATTTCTCCGTTTATGAAATGAGACTTTTTGGAGGTCTTTCATACAAATTGCAGAGATGCAACGTGACGATTTGACAGAAAACGCTCTGTTCATAATGTAAACTCATGTTTAATTCGCAACACAAATTATTACATGGCTTATGAACTGCAAGTACTCATTGTTTGTGAAGTAGTTAAATGCTACACAAACAAGAAACAAGAAATGAGCTAACGTTTAGTTAATATGACTTGAAGTATGTACGTATCTGCAGCAAAGCATTTAATAAGCCGAACAATACATAAATGTTAGAAGAAGCAGAAGAATCTTGTAAAATGTGATTGCTATTAGGTCTAGCATTATACGCCTATAGCAAAACGCTTCTAGTTTATCACTCGCGACTAAAAAGAACTGTGTGCTGTCCACAGACAGTGAAATATCTTGATGTTGTTGATTTTAAAGAAACGAAACTTAAAGTGAAGGATTTTCAACAGCATGTTACTTTATTTAGATTTTCATGGTCAAGTAGCGACTTGACCATGAAAATTTCTGACGTGCTGTTGAAAATCCTTCACTTTAAGATTTGATCTTATTAAGTTTTTCTACTTTTGATCGAAATATACGATTACAATGATTTTATTTTAAAGAAATGAATCAAAAGATAATTCTTCTTTCAGTCTTTACTTGTAGGTAAACGGACTACTATCCAAATGACCTAGTCATTGTCGTAGCGCCCATGTTTTGTTTCTTCAATATAACTTTTGTATGTGTCCGGTTCTGAAGCTGCTATGTTCTAATATACCATTGCAGATTAAAACCTTGCTTTTTCACTTTTACGTGTTGATCCGAGCCGATAACAAAAGTCAAAGGCCAGAAAAGAAAAAAATAACATTTTTTATTTTACCTTTATAGATAATTAACTACACCTATACTTTATGTTAAAACAGCCTATATGCACAAGTATAATATCGTTGCGAGCAAGGTTAAAAGAACTCCATTTATTTAGGAATAATAATTTTATAAGGAAACTTTGTTTAAAAAAATGTTTTCTATTAAATAAATTATAATATCCTTAAAAATGAATCGAGTGACATGAAACGACCACCCTCGAACTTTGCTAATATGTGCCCAACCTCTGTCATCTCGTGAAATAATGGTGCTAATATTTGAAAACTTTCCCGAGGTAGGCCCATTCTACTACCGTAAAGAATTTTGCTTACAGTAATAACCACAAAGTCTTCTAAGTTCGTATGTCATGATTCCTTTTCGCATACTAAATTTGCAAGATTTCCTATTGTCTTATATTGCCATGTTTATACAATTTAGTTTATTTATTTATTCATCAACAAATTTACATTTGTGTCGAACAGTGGTTTTGAGTAATTTAACAAAAGAGAACTATAATATAACACAAAAATTAAACAATCATAGTAAAGCCAGAAAAAAAAATACACTACATTCCACATTGGTCCCAACATTATTAGTCTTAATATTAATTATAATAATTTAACTTAATTCAAAATCAATATAAATTTAATTCAAAGAAATGTATGTGAATAAAATAGAATGTTGGATATATTACTTATAGTCATTAAAATATAATCACATATTAGTTCGAACTACTATTATCTTTGAGAAACTCTTCTATGCTGTAATAACATTTCCTCAATAACAATGACTTTAATTTTCTCTTAAATTCATTTGAATTCATAGAGTTCTTAAATTGTACAGGCAATTTATTGTATATATTTACTGATTGCACTCCTGAGGCATGTTTAACGACATTAAGCTTAGGCTGTATGAAATTAGGTAGATCCTTCCTTCGCGTTTTCATTCTGATATGTCTTTGTTCTTCTGTCTCAAACTTATGGATATTTTTAATAAAATGACTAAGCAGGACCAGAATATAGAGGCATGGTACTGTGAGAATATGCAGTTCCTTAAAACGATCTCTACAAGACTCCGTTTGTTTAATGCGAAGCATAGTTCTCAAGGCTCTTTTCTGCATAACGAAAACAGCATTGATATTGTATTGGTAGCTGTTGCCCCAGAACTTTATGCTATATCTAAGTCTAGACTCTATGAGTGCAAAATATACCATTCTGAGGTGAGCAATGGTTAATTCATCTCTAAGACTCCTGAGAGCACAGCAAGCACTACTCATAGTATTAGTAACCACTTCCAATTCCTTCTTCCAATTTAAAACTGCATCTATTTGTACCCCCAAAAATTTTACATTGTCTACAATATCTACTTTATTCCCTAATAAATGTACTTTGACAGTGTCGTTGTTCTTCATGGTTGATTTAAATAATAAACATTGCGTCTTTTTTAGATTTAGTTTTAGATCATTAATAGTGAACCACCTCTCAAGAGCACATAGGATACAATTAATCTTCCTTTCTAAATTTTCTATATTGTCGCTAGCTATAACAGCGCTTGTGTCATCGGCAAAAACTACAAGTTTAGTATCATCTGAAATGCTTCTCATGTAAGCTATCAGATCATTTATAAATATTATAAAGAAGACAGGGCCTAGAACTGATCCTTGTGGTACGCCTTTATTTATTATAACTGTGTCTGATTTATGTAGTTTTTCATGCCCATCTTCTTGAACTGTTTTAATTTCCACATACTGCGTTCTATTATGTAAATAGGATCTGAATAAATTCAACACATTTCCCCTAATGCCATAGAAATCTAACTTATTCAGAAGAATACAATGTTCCACTGTATCGAACGCAGAACTTAGATCGAGGAAAACGAGGAAAACAAAGATAAAATTACGCCAACAATAGAGATTTTAATTTCCTAGAGACTCAAAGAGAATAAATAATTATTTGTCTTTGAAGTTCTTATAGAATAAAAGTAAAATTAAAAATAAAAAAAAAAAAAAAGTAATATCGTGCCGCATACATAGCGCCAAAAATTGTTTTGAATCGGATACAAAATAAAACAACATGTGAGCATGAGAACGAACACGCCGTGGAAAAGTTGATTGGTTAATTATACGAAAAGTTGAATATAAAATGTTTGGTGTGTCACAGAAATCGGCAAAGGGTAATAAAGTCGGGTCTCGCCAGTGGTGTTAATAAGTGAGATCATTTTTTATCAGGCTTCCGAGTGAGGTTTCGCAAAGCCAAAACAATAAATCACCGGGGCGGCGGCTTGCGGCTTATTATTTCGGTCTATACACCAGTGGTCTTTTCTGCTAACTAACCAGCGCTCAGCGGAATGATATTTTTTTCTTCGCCTCGTAGGCACATACGCCGAGACCCACTCGCCAGTTATTAATTAACTCCACCGGATGTGGACCCTCCGTGACATATTATATCAAAAAATAATTACCTTCAGGCGCTGTACGAATCGCTTCACGAGTTTCCTAATTAAATAGGTACTTAGACAATTTTTTTTGAGTTCAATTTGAAAGTATATTGTAACTTGCGCGGCTTGCTCTTGTTTAGAACTGAATTAGTAACCTGATAATGAAAAGCGTACCTATCTATAATTTGTCATTTTATGTTGAATGTAGATAGTTACTTTCTTATTCGATAATTATAACAGTATTATTAAAGAAATTGCATGAATTTCTAAATTACTTTAGACACATAAAAGTTTATAAATCTATTCTTAATTTCATCAGATTTTTTACATCTGAATCAGATGCATATTGATTTTATTCATAAACATATTTTTGGCAGCGTCTCTAACAATTCGGGCCATATTAAGTCACTGTCACAAAATCTCTTAATAAGTGTGCAAATTATATAATTTAAGTGTTTATCTATACAGCTACAGGTTGATAGATTCGCGTGGAGATCGATTCTCTAGATAGTTGGGACTGAGACGAACAAAACCAATATATTTTCCGACACTTGAGCTCTCAGGTAATTGTGGCAGAAAGTTTTCGAACGTGCGCGCAATATTGATGAGCCACGCCACAGTTCGTGCCTCGAGCTCTAGCTTACAGCGCTAGCGCCTACGGAACACCCTGAAACTCTTGCTTTTTAAAACATGACTCTCTGAATCACCCACTCAGACTACCATAACGCTTAATTAGTTCATATGAGCGAAACGTGTTATATTGCCTAGCTTAGCTAATTAACTCATATGTTCAAGCACGAAAAATATTAAGCTCAAAGCATTACGTAAAACAACTTCACAGTGCGGTTTATTTTACGCAGAAATTACGAAAAGTATGTATAAATAGGCACCGATTCCGTTTGAAAATATTTTTAAACTTCCACGTCCAGTTTAATTACGCAAAATGAATTATAAATGAAGCACCTTAAACATTTTGTTTAATTAAGCGGTTTTAAAGTAATATCAAAAGGCTGATTGCGTTCAATTTCAAACCAATGATACGGACTTCTAAATAACTAATTAATGTCAGCGTTCTATATATACTAGACCAATATAGTAATATTTATTGGTAAAGTTAGATAGTTTGAGATGCTATTCTGCAAATATGTCTAACATAGATAAAACAATAGATCAATATTTGAGATTGCCTTAAAATGATCAATTGCTTGTTCAATAAGCTTTGTTCTATGAAATGAACAAATATTTTCTGATATTTCATAAGTTTTCTTTCTTATCTTGCTTTAGTTCAAATTACGGCTACTGAAAAAGTATCTTCTGTGATATTTCATGAAAATTGATGATACATTCGAGTAGAGACAAGTCTCTGACATAAAGAAAAGTAAATGATGAACATGACCAAAATTGTGAAGTTTCTTTGTTGTGGAAACCTAAAAGGTAACGGAGGTTATAGGTAGAAGCTCACAAATATTAATAATTCAGTCGTGTTACTTGTGTAAATCAGTAAGTGATTTACTACATTGTTTGGTCCAAAATGTCTTGAATCTACATTGGTTCGGTACGTTATTGTGTGGCGATATGTACAAGGGTTCGCGTAATTTTTTTGGCAGTTGCGATCAAAACAACATGTAGGTAGAAACCACAACGGTAAAATTTATTATGGGCTCGATTCGGAGGGTCGGAGGATTTTATTATTCTGCATACAATTCCATTTTCCTATCACAAATTATTCGAACGGCAACGGTTAAGGTTTTGCATAACGTGCAAAAATTGTTCTCGACGTATTTACGTATGTTTTATAGTGTATACTGATAATTCTATCCGAACATTGAATGAAAGCGAAAAAATAACAATTGTAAAATATATTTCATTTGTGAGAAATGTATTTGGAATGGAAAGTCATGGTTGATATTGTTTTCACTTTAGCTATCCGGTCGAATTTGCACCTGCGTGCATACACCTTTGTGTGAGAATGGTTGTTATATTATTATTTTCAGAGTTGAATAAAAATTACCATTCCACCATTTCATTTATCGACTTCAGAAGCGATTGAATACGTGCGTAGATGAATACGTGTATTAAATTCTTTGGGGGCACTATCGTACCGCGTGCGAGGGTCGATCTTCCGGCTCAATTTCCTTCACTTTACGCATCCTCTGTAGCGAGTCCGTTGGCTCTTATGCTTGGAGCACAGCAAACCAACGTTCGTGAGTCACCCGAGGGTCCCGCTCTTGTGACAAACTGGGTCAAGGCGTCTATTTCCGATGCGCTTAACGTTTCTACAGATATTACTGATGTGCTTTAGTAGTCTGAAAGTATGTTTAATTTAAAACTAAAACCTAGGTAAAGTCAATGTAAGTGATGGTTTCAGTAGTTATTAATTTAATTTTAGAAATGGTGAAATCACGAATCGAAATCGTTCACGAGAATGCACATACGTTAGAAAAAAAAGAACCACAATATAACACTTTGATGCCCGATTCCTATGATCAAAAACGAATCGTTTTGCTTATCAATGGTATAATTTTACATTGCTAAACTGGGCATATACATGGAGTCACTAATTAATTTTACTTGTGATAGCCA
This sequence comes from Amphipyra berbera, assembly GCA_910594945.2. Lineage (NCBI taxonomy): Eukaryota > Metazoa > Arthropoda > Insecta > Lepidoptera > Noctuidae > Amphipyra > Amphipyra berbera. The sequence continues at coordinate 11,149,462 of OU343128.1, read as the reverse complement.
CCAACGTATGGGAGGGGGAGGACTGCTATGCAAAGCTATGTGGTTTTTGCTTCATTATTGGAAAAGATACAACAGTCTTAATTTTAACCAATAACACTCGGTAAATCATAGGAATCGGCTATAAGTAATGAATTTTAATACTACTGCATGAGTGACTTTGCAAAGTAATAAGAAAAGCTCTTTGCTTAAGTATAACACTATGTTGATCTAAATGTTAAGTTTTGTATTACGACAGTGCTGCAGAAAATTGTACTAAAAAACGCTAAAATTGTGTTACGAGGTGATTTAACCACATCTACGTAATAAAAATGTGTGTTTCAAGTTTACAGCATCCCTTTCTTTATCTTGTTACAATAGGTGCCGATTCAACCGTGGGTTAGGAAGGATAGCGGTAACGCGGATAAAATAAAACTGAACTATGTAAATTACAATTTATTTGTGTAAATTGAGTAGCTAAGTATTATTCTAAGTTTACTAGATGGGAAGGTAGGACCGATTACGAATATCAAATGTACCGTAGGTTAATTTGTTTTCCCAATGAAGTTGCTAAGTATTTACATAGCCCTATTTCCTCTGAGGTAAATACCACTTCAGTGAAACGAAATTATTTTCTTCAGCCTAGCGCTACCTGGGCTGAAATTAGGGTATTTACTATTAATTATTCTAAATGTTGGTCGATCTTTAGAATCCTTTGTAATTCAGTGTTTCTCGGGGCAATACGGTTTGTGGGATTTTTGTGAAATCGACTCTGGGAATTTGGGTAAACCTTAAATATTTGAGAATACATTTATTGTATAGATAGAGCCTACTTATGACGCAAGCGTTCAATTATTGACAAACTTGGCTCATAACAGCTAATTTCTAACTAATTTGAGCTCAACTGTCTATTTATACTTTATTTGTTGTGATTACATATTCTTCTTCTTCTTCCTGCCCTTATCCCACATTAGGTGGGGTCGGCACAACATGTATTTCATAAATCCATGTTGTTAGAGGTTTTGGCTTATTGTTTTATGACCGGCCGCCTGCCTGACATCAACCCTCCTTGGGAATACTCGTTGCGCCCGTCGCACGGTTGACCCAATGTGCTTGCTGATATTATGCACTGGGTCCCAAAATGATATGCATGTCAATCTTATTGCCAACAGCTAAACAGACTATGTTGTTCTTGGTGGAGTATACTTGCAGTTCCTTGACCCACTCATTCAGTTTTGCTAGGGACTTTGGTTCTGACACATCGTAAATTGTAGCACCGTTAGCTTCTCTGTAAAAACTTGCTGTTAATGTTCTGTATCGCTCCTGTCCCGCTGTATCCCAAATACCAAGCTTGACTTTAACACCGTTCACGTCCATGACTTCACATTTGTAGTCAACTCCGATTGTAGCTAGGAATGATGGATTGTAGTCTCCCGTTGTGAACGCTAGGATTATGCCGGATTTACCCACACCGCACTCACCAATAAAATAATTAACAATTTATAAATGAAAAAAAATAAGCTAAGATAAAATTTTATAAAATGTCATATTGTTGTGATTACATATGTATGTATTTTATAAAAAAAATTGAAACCATAAAACAATAATTAAAAATAAAATTGTTAGATATATGTACTTATATTGTTTGTTGAAACAAAATTAAGTAAAATCTTCGTATGGCCCGCGCAGCAGGTATAGGTTTGTATTTTAGGTAATTTAGAAACAAAACTTGTTCGTGTCGACGTCTCCGCATATTACGAATGTCTCGTAATGTTGTTACCTAAATGAAATTAAACATTTATTACAAAAGTTTCTCAGCAACAACTTTGTTAGGAAAGCGACGTATGTTTGTATTTTTACTTCCTTATTTTATTAAGTACATAAATCTATTTTAAATAACGTAGGTATTCGTAAATTTTTTTGATTATATAATAATCCCTTTAAAAAAATGTTTGCCCTGAAGCATCAGGATTTGAGGATTGAAGGTTGAAATTACTATAATGTTGTATTATCATACGAATTGAATTTGTGAGGAGAATGGGTTAAGCAGAAATAGTTCAAAAATCTCTCATACGATTTTTAATTAAACAAACAAATATACGAAGTCAAGCTAATTAAAACTGTTTAAAAATCATACCAGTATCAACATAAGAATGTTGAAACTGGTATGATTTTTAAAATGGAAAATTAAGATGGTAGATTGCCATATCACGCTCCGCTTCATTTTATGATAATAAAATATTGAATTATGCTCCATACGTAGCATGATGGAACCTATACAAGGTTAGTCGGAAAGGGGGTACTAAGCCACGGGCCACCTAAAGTATAACTGATGACTATTTTAAAGCAAGTGTTAAAATTTCAAAATTCGATAATTTTTATTTGCACGCAATATTATTATTATTTTAGTTTTTTTCAAAAAAGTATCATACCTGCTATATTTATGAATTCAGAAAATTTATTTTCTAATCCGTGACCCCAAATATGTCCTAAATTGTAAAAACAGCTGATCATAGCTTTGGACAGATAGATTTTAGCATATTTTTTACGAAATCTTTGACAAGCTATTTCTCTTAAACTATCGAGTTTTGGGGAAAGTTGTAGAACAAAAGTTATCTCTTATTATGGGTACTTTAACATCTTTTCGGCTTAGTACCCCCGACTAACCTTGTATACATAAAAGTCGAAGTCTATGCTCCTAGGCACTGCGTTGCACATTCTTGGAGAGCAATCGAGTCGTCCTAACTGACAATACTCTTGATTTTGTCTCACATGTCTCTGCACTACAAAAACAGATATATCTACATAATGAGTAATCATTTGTTAAACAAGAACCTTCTTGTTTACTGTGGCTGCGAAGACCAACAAGTTTCGCATTAACCGGTGAACAAAAAAATACGCAATTGAATTATGTAATTTATACAGAGTTTTCAGGAAACAATCTAAACACGCCAAATGTTTTGCGCTCACGTTTTCAAAAGGAATAATTTTGCCTAAATACAAGTTGTTTTCGGCAGGCAATGGGGAGCACGTGTTGGATCAAACATCGCCCGGGGGCGCCACAAATCATGACGCAAAAACCTGTTGTAGGTAATTCCGACCGATCTTCCCGATACTCAAGATAGGCGAGCTTACAAATTGCTTTCGACCTTAAACGGCCACATTTTATCTGCTTATTTATTGCCAATATCTCTATTGATATGTATTACGGTTCATCAATTTTGTTCCATTACTCTTCCTGTCAGTGGTAGTACATTACATGACGTGATAAGTCGTCACTTCGGTTTAGTGCTGCAGTGAGCCCGAGGCGTAATAAATGTCAATTGACTATGAAAAGTCGAACTCATGTTAAATGGATCTCTACGGGACATTTTATTTATGTTTTTGAGAACAACATTTTTTTCTGTATTTATTCTTAAAAGTACCAAAAATACGCTGTTATAATCTAAAGAGAAAACATTACTTTTTTCATGGGTTAGCTTATTTTTACTCTCTTCGCATTCAGTCATTATTCAGGAGAGCCTATTTCAACATAAGTTTTTGTTCTAGCCTTTTAGTCGGCATAAATATCAAGGCACAAGAATTCCTTTATTATTTAAAAGCAAACGAGAACGCAAATGTTTACAGCAAATAAAGCTGCTTACACACGAGACGTTATGGCAGAAGCTTAAGCGTTTTATCTCGGGATTAGTATACATCCTACCTAATTTACGTGACTTCGTGTTACATGATGAGATCTTGTTTGCAGGATCAGGTGTGAAGGATATTTTAGCATGAAAAAGAATAATTATTTGTCGTAATAGTCTTTTATGCCGTGTCGTGAATTACTTGATATTTTTTATTGATTGTGTGCTGATGGAAAGCCTTTCTAAATACTACTTACTGTACGGCTAGTTGCACCAACTAAGTATAACCATAACAAAATTTATTTCATTTGACATATTTTGATATGGTATAGTTACGGTTTATAGTTAGTTGGTAATAGCTGGACTCTTAAAACTAAAAAAAATATTTTTATCCCAGAAATATTTTTCACAGAACTCACCACGCTTGTTCAGCCGCTATTAAACATTATTAAAATATGGTGAAACTTTTTAGGTACTTAAATACAATATCCTTGTGTGTGAGAGGCTCGTGGCTAATTACCAACCGCGCGAATCTTATGATTTGCGAGGTGAAGCTGCGCTTGCCGCGGTCAGTCCGTGGATGAGTGACCGTTCGCTACACAACGAGACACCTCCGTGCCTTGCAAAGTACGTTAAACAGTCGGTCCCGGGTGGTATATGAATACCTATGTCAGTCATTACGGATAGTCAGAAGCCCGAAAGTCTGACAACCGGTCTAAATTTAGAGTATCGGCATTGCCCAGTAACTGGGTTGCGGAGGTATTCAGCCGCATCTGGTTAGACTGGAAGCTGACCCCAACATAGTCGGGAAAGGCTAGGCAGATATACCTACAGTACCCTTGTGTATTCCTAATAGAAAACTAACCTCTTAATAGATTTAGTGTAATGACAATGATTTAAAACCTCGTACAACTATAGATTTCTCCTTACCCTTCGTCCTAGCTGGGCAGCGCAGTGCGTTGCGTTGCGTTGGGCAGTCTTCTTCTTTTCGTATGGTTAGTGACTAGCCTGGTGTCGTAGAGTTTATGCCGCCCATGGGCCTCTGACTTGGCTTCACATGCCGACGAGAAATATCTCTCAGGCATGCCGGTTTCCTCACGATGTTTTCCCCCACCGTTTTTAAGCAAGTGATACGCACATGAATACTAAAAGTCAGAAGTGCGTGACTTGAGTTCGAACTCGAGACCTATGACTTGGTAGTCCGACGGTCTCACCACTAAGCTATCACTGCTATAAACTATATAATATATCACTGCTGCTTTGGGCAGTGCGGTGCGTGTTAAAGCAGCCCGTTACGACGTAGTCAAAGTGTCCTAGTAGCTGCGTTAACTGTTAAAATTGCTTTGGAAAATTGATTTCATAATCATAGAGCCCGAAATGGATAATAATTATTCATTTTTAATGAAGCGCCATTCCGAGTATTACCATAGTTATTAAAAAACTTTTACGTAATTTTCGTTAAATAATGCTTGGATGTTAAAGTATTTCATTGGAAATTAAACTGTTTGTGCATTTATTTCACGTTCTTAGCACATTTTTGAAAAAAGTAATTTAACCTGTACGGTACATAATTATAATAAACTACAACTTTCTATTTTTGTTATTTGTTTTATTTGATACCTAATTAAATTAAGATGAAATAAAAAAAAATACGTTTTATTTTATATATTTTGTAAAGAAATAAAATGAAAAATCTATAGACTGGTATAAAATTGTGAGCACCCTCAGGAATATACTGTATGAAAAAACCAGGGGCGAGAGTATTTGTACATGTTTACGGTATTGGCGTTTTGGGACATTACACATGTCAGTTGCACGGTAATGGTCATGTATGGAGATACACCGCCGAGGCCGCCCATCTTTCCTCGCTATAGTCGTTATATGGACCTATTAGTTCCACTCTCGCTCTTTATATGGGACATATCTAATACCAATAATAAATGATATTTTAATACAGTTAGCGGAACGTACCTACATTATAGTTAATCATGAATTTGAAAATCTGGGAACGTGATTTTTATATTCTACTTTTCACAGCTGGCCTTTTTACACATAACATAACATCACGCCTGTATTTCTCGAAGGGTAGAGCAGAGGTGTACAGTAATACCCTCATTTCACCGTTATGTTTAAGTCCCATGTAATAGGGCGCGAGCCTATTGCAATCAACCGGGCACAAGACCAAACTCCAGGCTGCTACTGAGGAATTCCAAACGGAAAAACCCAATAACAGTTTGCTCGAGTTGAGGATCAAACCCAGGACCTCACGACCAGCAGTCGCGCTAGCCACCACTAGACCAACGAAGCAGCCTGGCCCTTTTTAATCAATCTCTAAGTAGTTGCTTGTGTTATAGAGACGAACAAAGTTAAAGATTATTCAAATATTAGGTAATATGTAATACTAGGTACGTATGTAGGATACAAAATTGAGTCTACATCAACCCCAGATGACAGTTTCATATTAATCTCAGTCTCTTAAGAGATCGTAGTTGTATGTCCTTCCTTGTATGTGATAATAAAGGCTGTGTGGTGTAATTTCTAAAGGACTCTTATTAGGTATGTATCTTTTATGTGGTAAATGTTGTGTCATTATGAGCCGTGAGCTGTAAGTTTGGTAGAAAAGGGGCTTAACAGAAATAAACAACAGTTTTTTAACTCGGAACCGTTTACTTTTTTTGCTGATACCATTATTTTGTGACTTTTGAATTTACAACTGGTAGAGAACGTAGCGTTAAAAATTGCAGCTCGCGATGACTTCGCTTTTTAGTTTTTGTTCAAATTGCAATTAGTGAAGAGTTTGCGAATCCTCAGCGTTGTGTCAGAGATTGATGACAATGGAAATTTTATACATCGTTAGTCAGGAGGGCGTTAGGTGAGCACGCTGTTTTTTCAGTAATCCTATCCGTGTAAGGCTCCTACAATTATTTGTCAGGTTGGCAAGGTTAATGCTGGGTAACCACCCTCGTTTACGTCGATATTTATAATGGCACACCTCCCGTTTTTCGTGACTTTGTTAACGCCCTGATCACTCGCAGGCATTACCGGTCGACTCCCTATCATATTGATCCATTGTTAATCGACAACTATTTAACCCATGAATTCTGTTACCGCAACGATTAATAGCGATGTCATATAATGATAGCCGAAAATATTTATTTATTCACACGATGGGCTGTTACAATCAATTTTTATATGGAAGATGGGTATTATTCAGCTGGATTGCGGACCCGAGCTCATTCGTTTGTGTTTATCAGTAGGGAAACCGATAACTCTCATTCCGCTCGGTGTGACGCAATGCAGAGATTAAAGGCTTACACTCGTAGTGCCGTTGCTGTGGATATGGAACCGGCTAGATCCAATATGAGCCCACTCTGACGTGCATCTGACATTCGCGTCAATATCGAAGAGGGTTTTCTGACGTTAGAATACTAACGTAGTTTTCGTTTCGATTGTGCAACAAACATGTTCATACGAGTGTGGGTTGGTTAAAGATAAATCCTTGATTAAATCTGTTTTGTTTTGTGAAATAATGTGGACTGAAGCAACAAATCTTTTTAATATAGAGTGAAAACAGATGCGTAAATCTTGGCCAGTTGACCGGCTGACATGCTGTTACAGGCAGTTAATCCGGTGATGGGGGTCGCGAGCTGGCTCAGCCGACGTACGGAACACCGTCTACTTTGCGAGGATCTGCGTTAAATCGTCGTGTCATGCCGCGCTTAGCTTTACACGTTTTTGTTCGCCGAACATCGTATGGAAATCTTTTAAATTCCCCGCATTCACACGTTAACACAGATTTTCTTGTACAGCCAGGTTTATCTTTATTATGAAGGAAGGAACTTAAGTTCATTTGTTTAATTTACAATTTAAATAGCCTGTTTTTTTTATTAGATATTAATTTAAACTTTACTTACCTCATAAAAAGTAAAAGATTCAAACTTTTTCCTAGGTACCAGTAATATTTTGCAACATTAAATAGTAAATAAGGTAATATTAATAAAATTAAATCACACACATGATACCGTGGGTAAAAGTTGCTTTCTTTATTAGGTACTCGTTATTTCGTGCGAAACAAAGGGAATAAGAGATTTGTTGGGCAATAGACGATAATAATGAGAACAATTTATCGTTCGGCGGTCAGTGGGCAAGTCCGACACCTACCTGTTTATTTTATCAGCACAAACACCCGTAAATTTATTGGTGCTGATATTGTCACAGTACACAAATCCGCATAATGAGTTCAATCTGCCATCGACTGATACTCGGATTAAATGTGATGTTTTCGTTGATCAATAAAGAAACTAGAAGACTAAATAATTTAGTTATTTGCAGATAGGTACTTATTTATTTCTTTTCTTGATTCTGTTCTGAATTTAAAAATAGTTTTGTATACAAAATCAAACAAATTATTTATTACGCTGAGTAGTGTGTTGCGCAAACAATATCATAAATTATAAACTGAGGCTGTCAAGTATAGTTAAGTTTAAGATATTTTCTTGCAAGATTTCTTCTATCCAATTTTTTCTGAGCATAATTTGTGCTGCTTATTTACTTGAGTAAATATAATCGTAGTAAGCTCGAATATAATTTGGTATCTCTTGGTACGTTTCAACTTACCAAAAATATAAATGGGAAATCCAACACTTAAAGTAAATTAATGGTGAAAAGCACATAGAGAACGAACTGAAGCGTTTCAAACGTTTCGGTAAGTGCACGAACAATCTTTTAATTTAGTTAATTGCTAGTCACTGTGAAGTGGTTCAAGTTGTTCTTGAGAGATCACGAACGTCTTTATCCAATTTATTTAACGATGGAGTCGCTCTCATTAGAGTCGGTAGTGGACGCTCAGAGGCCCGTCCGCCCGTCTGGGGTGCTTGTTGGCTACCTTTACTGCCCTAGCTGTTCGTTAGTATTCGAGAAGTACGTCCTGACATATATACCAGACATTCGTGGAATTCAGTCACACAGTCTCAGTGCAATGTCTACCAGCCGTAAACATCTACTTACGCTTAACGGTGGTTGTAAACTTGTCGGCAGATTGTCGCTGCCTTAGCGAGGTTGAGGTTGAGATTTAGAGATGTGGTTTAGCTGAGTTGGTTTAAATTAGATTACAATTGATGCTACTTAGGATATTGGGTATATGATTTTTTGGTATTTCAGCTAGGTACCTACTTGAAAAAGGATCTGCTTTATGCAGAGGCAGGTACATAAGTTGTTATAAATTATTGTTGTCATCAACAAATATATTTATGATTTGTATTTTCTGTGTGATTATTTTCTTGGTTTTTCGGTGGTTTTTTTCATACAGGATCCGATTCGGTAGATTGTATAGAAATAAAACCTACTTACATTAAAAAAATCTTGCTAGCTACATTCCGATCTGCTTCTACTTCACCGCTGATGAAGCGGTAATTGTGATGATCTAGCAAGCATAAAATGGAGTTGGTTCACTGCTGTTTGTTATATTAGTCAGAAAATAAAAAGATGACATTGAAGTACTTGCTATGTCTCTTTTTTACTGTGGGAAAATCCTCATGGATATTCCTCGCCCGGGGAAGTCTGCCGGACTCTTACCGGCTTAAAAACCACGGTGTTCCTCCTCCTGACCGTCGGCTGGGGTCGCGGGATTCGCATAAGCATGCACCGCAACCCCGGCAGGTCCCGGTCCGCCAGACTCTGGCGAACCTCTCCTATGTGGAGCCTTGCCCCACGTCCTAATAGGCGTGCGCGGAACACTGCGCGCCGCCTTTTCGGGCCTGTTACTGGTCGGGCGGCGGGTCACTTGCTATGTCCCTCGAAGAACGCTTGTGTAGTCTCGTGATAGTCCAAGTAGGTAAACGATTGTTTATACAAGGTTAATCGGAAAGGGGGTACTAAGCCGCGGTCCACTTAAGTGTTAAAATTTAAAAAATCGATTAATTTTTTTCCCATGAAAAATATTTTTTAATTTAGTTTTTTCAAAAATTCTTCATCCCTGCTTTAGTTATGAATTCAGAAAATGGAGTTTCTAATTCGTGACCCCAAATATGACCTTAAATGTAAACACAGCTGATCATAGCTGAAGAGAGATAGATTTTAGCGTATTTTTTATGAAATCTTTGAACAGCTATTTCTCAACTATTGACTTTTGGGGAGAAGAAGTTGTAGAACAAAAGTTATCCATTATTATGAGTACGTTAACACCCTTTCAGCTTAGTACCCCCTTTCCAACTAACCTTGTATAATTGCTTAAAAGAAAATTATAAAATAGTATTATTATATTGTATTATTTATGTCGTTTATAAGTTTGGCATAGCTACTATTTACATTTTTAAATATTTCTATAAAAAAAAAAACATTAAAATATATTAATCTTCTGTTTTTAATTAAACACTAATAAATTATATTTTTAAATAAATTCTTATAAAAAACGGCAACGGGAACAGGGTTCTAGCTACTACATTATTAGGTAGGTACTGTTGCCACTAGTAGCTAGGTACTTACTTATTATTAGTTTTATTAGTACTTTACAAGTATTCCATCTCTGTGTATTATTAATTTTCATAAAATATTAATTGGTTTTGTTACTTAATTACTAAACAAGAGTTGTGTTCAAAATAAGACTCATCACACATAACAGACAAAATAAATCGTATATTAAACTTGTTAAGTATTGGTTTTTGCTTCTTGTTTTACAACAACAAGAATCAGGGAGAAATATTACAAGAATAAAGTTATATCTCAACGAATATCTCGTGTCGCCGCGTGTTCGTGACAATGTGATATAGACAATGCTTTAGAAAAGGGTGATGCTTCGTTCAGACTGACCGAAAACCAAACACGGCGAGTACTGGTTCACGGCTGGTACTACATTTTGGATTCTGCCTTATAAGTGTTACTGGAATGTGAAGTCCGATACAAAGTAAACGAGCCTCAATAGACAATGCGTTGGAAAAGGGTAAAGCTACATCGTCCTCCTCACGTCCCTGAAATATGATTTCGATAAGTCGGGCGCTATTGGACAGGGTTCCTCTTTTTATAAAATAGTTTATTTTACACGTGCTTTAGTCGCATTATTTATGTCGGCCACTCTGACTTTGTACTTGGGAGCACGATACGGCGATTTATTTAAACGGTTTTAAAAGTACGTCGTATATTTGGTTTTGTAAAAATTTATGCTTATTGAAGCGTTTTCTAATAGTACCTACTTATAGAATCGTAAACTTAAAGGGGATTTAGTATGCCTTGTGGTTTAAAGAACACTCTAACATTTGCTACATCTCTGCCACGGCTTGTTCGTCTGTTCAACATGCTGATCAGTTTGTAGTGGATATAATATAAGCTATTTTTGTTCTTTTACTTTTACTGACAGTTTGAAATGACAGAGGACGTAATTTATTGGGACGATGATTTACATTATTTTCTTGTTGGTACAACTACGTATCGCTTGAGTTTTAGAAATCAATTCACATACATTTTCTTGACATTTATGTAGCTAAACAATAAACATATGGTGAATATGGAAGCAATAATAAACAACTTCTAACGATTAACCCATTAAGAGAGGCCGAAATACTTCACAACGAGAAAGAAAAGAATGATATCGAGAGAACGTCATTACGGCAGAAGGAATAACGTTATTAATCACTCGATATGATGCCGGGAAAAATAATATCGTCACATGCTCTCGACACCGTGAGATTAACACGTCTATCCGTGGTGTTTCCGATCTGTGCGCTGGCAAAAACACGGTTGCGTAACGTTAGACCGAACGGAGCTATCAGGAAATACAGGACAAATAAATGGCTGCTAAGTTTCATCCACTATGTTGTTGGATATTGATGTGTGGACAATTTACATTGTATAGTTATATTGAACGGAAAAAAAATCTCATTCAAATAAAAATGAGATATCTTTATGATGGTTGTAGTAAGTAATGTTTTTGAACGAACTTATAACCATTTTGCCACTGGAAATCTTTGTTTTAAGGTAACAAAAGAGTAAACTATGTAAGAATTAAGCTCGTTGACGTATTTCTCAAAGGAAAGGATTATTAAAGAGTCCCTTGAAAGAATTACTCAATATAATTCCGTCTAAAAATTAAGTGCATCAAATAATCAGGTATGGTTCTTTTATATTATATAAAATAATTTTTGTTCATCTGATTTAAAAATAAAGTTTATTTTTAGTTAGACCTTTAACTGGCGTCTAATTAAAATCAAAGGCGTATCACCCCCTGGTTTAATTATTGAAAGAAAATCATAACGACAAAGTGCTTTTAGAATCTCTTAATATATTACTTGCTCGTTGGTCTAGTGGTGGCAAGCGCGACTACTGGTCGTGAGGTCCTGGGTTCCAGGTTGGGCAAAGTGTTGTTGGGTTTTTCCTGTGAAATTCCTCAGTAGCAGCTTGGAGTTTAGATTTGTGCCTGATTGATGGCAATAGGCTCGCCCCCTATTACATGGGACTTAAACATAACGGCGAAATGAGGGTGTTACTATACACCTCTGCCAACCCTTCGGGGAATACAGGCGTGATTTTATGTTAAAATATTACTTAATTCTTGAACAATCAAAGATAAATAATAAATTAAATAAAGTTAACTGAAAAGCGCATTACTACAGAGCGCTATTAATTAAGCTCAGAATTAGTAAACACTCGAAGAGTAAGAAAACAATCGAGCAGTCGGGCGCTGTCATAGTTATTGAAAAGTTTTAGATAAGGTTACCAATTAGCCGCGGTGATGTCTAGTCAAAAAACACATTTAAATGGAAACAATGTAATGGGAGCTGCTCTAACGCCCTCGGGAGTTGATAAAAGTAGTTGGAGTAGACTTCATACTGCTGTGAATATTTATGAAGGTTCGGATATTGTAACTGGGTGGAACTTCGCCGCAGCCTTCCTATGCAGCGGGTCGCGTTCCCCTATTGTATAGGTATTCCAGCTAAAAGTGGTAAAATACGACGAGTTGCCTCTACAACTTTGGACTTGCATATTTATGAGTGTACTTTCAAAGACTTGAGTGATGAGGAAATAAAAGTAAATAGCCGGTGCAGTGTTGTTTGTAACTTGAAGAGAACGGAACAAGAGGAAATGTGCGATTTTTTTTTTGTTAAACTTCAGAAATCATTCAACCTTTGAATACGTTTCTTTGCAGAAACATATAACTTATACGAAGAAATAAATTTTGAAATTCAATAGATTCGGCATTTTAAGGCGAAGAGGAAAGCCGAGATTTAGTTTGCGAAATCGGCTTCATATATTTTAAAGTTCCAGTTACGGGATTGGGCGGTTACATGATTCTCATCCCGCCGTCAATGTTAGAATACAATTTTGTGTACCAAAATATCTGACTTTTCGTATATAGCCTACAGCTATTTTTTTAGGCTACAGTGATGAATTAACATGCTTTTTTTATTAAATGGTTTATTCTTCCAGGTGAGAAGTTTTTCAAACGAACTTGTCGATACTGTGGATCAATAAGTTTTTATTAAAATTATGTATAATTTTATAATTTGTTGTCAGGCTATATTAGATAGATTTTCTCACACGCCCAAATTGAGCAAATCTTTAAGCAACTTTAAAGGCGCTATAATTTCATAATAAAATCAGTAGAGTCGACGCCTGGCAGGTGAAAGAAATATTTTTGTGCTAAATATGGATAATATTTTGGCGATATAATTGGGTTCGGTATCCGTAATAATGATCACATTAATTCAGCAATCACAAACGAAGGCCCGCCTAGAAAAATCTGAACACACCTCGTTTGAATTCGTTCCGGGGACTGATCCGTCGCAGTAATCAGGTGACAGGTGACACAATTCGGCAAAAGTAATTATTAGTTCTCGTATATCATTGTATGTGTCACTTTTACTCTTATGGGGATTGGTAAGGGCAGCTTAAACGATGCTTAAACACGTGGGAAGTGTCACGTATAGTCGTTCAAACATCAAGCGTATTTGCTTACGGTAGCCTTTTATTATAACACCCACTTAACTGTCTCATGTTCAGATGAGATTTGGATTTTGGATAGAAGAGCTATTCTTGGCCGAATAAATATAAAAGGTACAGTAGTACGGAGAGTGGTGGTAGAGCGAAAAGTACAAATTGCCAGAGTACAACACATTCAATACATAATCTGTACATTACGGTCCCATTGCTTAGCACGGGCCTCTTCTCAGAATGAGAAAGTTGTAGGTCGCAGTTTACCATGCGACTTTTGCGAATTACACACCATTGAGGACGTTTTGGAACCCTCTCAAGTGTGCAGGTTTCCTCACGGTGTTTTCCTTAACCGTTAACGTAAGTGATAGGTAATGAAATTGTGATCTGCACATGAATTTGAGAAGTGAGAGGCGGGGACTGCGATCGAACTCAGATCCTCATACATGGAAGGTAAGCGTTCAATCTCTGGGCTATCACTACTAATCCAGAATACCCACGAGCAATATCTGACTATCGATGGACTAGTATATCTACCTGACCCAAGTCACTCCATGATAGCCAGTCCATAAGTGCTCGTATTTCGTGATAGCCAGTCCATTAGTCAGCTACTGGCTCAAGTTACGAAATGAGATGCAATAGGATTGGCTCTTTCTACGTTCATAGGGCTGAACTCCTTTTTTCAAAAAGCCTATATACATTAATTGACTATCAGTGTAGGGCAATTTTGATCAAATGTATAATGCTAGCACTTTTTGATAATTACCAGTTACAGCTTGTTAACTAACATGCTAATATATATATATTGCCGCCTCAAATATAAATGGTCACTATCTAAACCATAGATATAATAATATTATTTCACTATATCTGTGACATAAACTGTAGCAAAATGTATGAATTACGACGTATGTACTGTTACGCGTAGCTAAGGTAACAATATATGGGACATCTGAAGATTTTAAGCTGTGCGAAGGCCCCATTAATTTATTCGGGTAAGAAATAGCTGGGCTTTTTGTAAGCCTACCGGTCTATTTACAGAATGGCCGCACGTTCACAATGTTCCAACCAACTGACTCACACACTGCCTCAGTTGCCTATTGATCGGTATCTAAACTGAACTATCCTAACACGATCGTTTAGTGGTATAACGTTTCGAAGTCTCCTGCCAAGTCGCAGACTATAAATACGATACCTGCTGTGGCAAGTTAGATGTGCAGTAGATAGATGTGATTAATACGAGTCGTCATTGTATTACGATATAGCTCGTCGATCACGAGAGCTCGGTTCGCGGAACGTCGACGTTCTGCACTTTAATGAGCTAATTTCACAAGTAAAGCACACAGGTTGTTTGTTTTATGTGGTATAAAATTATTATATTTTGACATTACAATTGATATTTCCACAATGAATTTGTGTTATGTAAGCCAATTGGGTATAATGATTGCAGATTCTATTTTTAACATTGTTTTTTTTCAGTTTTACAGGGTATAGGTATTGTGTTTTCATTTCGTTCAATTTGAATAGGAATACAACATACTTTATCTCTCTAAAAATATTTTACGTTATTATTATTTTAAATATAATATCTACGACTGAGGACAATAATGCGAAGACCACTTTAGAAAGAAAATTTAAAGAAACGTATTTGTTTTATGAAAATTACCCATCCATTGTTTTTTTTCGAATTTATATTATTTCTTAATACTGATTTGCTTTGAAATCACCGTTGTATACTATGCAATAAAAACCTGTCTGTACCGTGGAGG
Organism: Amphipyra berbera; assembly: GCA_910594945.2. Classification (NCBI taxonomy): domain Eukaryota; kingdom Metazoa; phylum Arthropoda; class Insecta; order Lepidoptera; family Noctuidae; genus Amphipyra; species Amphipyra berbera. The sequence continues at coordinate 11,134,170 of OU343128.1, read as the reverse complement.
TCATATTTTGTGTCAATGTGGGATCATATTTATGAAATCATCATAATATTATAAAACCAAAATTAGGTACTTATTCAATGAAACACTTTTTAAAAATTAAAACTGACTTTTTTTTTCTTATGGCCACGCCGTATCTGTTGTTATCGCCCACTTCGAGCCGGACAAGATTTTTAATACTAGTGTATACGGAGAACAGGATTATGGTGTGTTATTTAGTGACGTCATAAAATTTTATAAAAAATATCACTGGCCTCTGACCACCGTTTCAAATCATATACTTAGCCAAAAAAGAGCACACGCCTATAAAAACTTAAAAACTGTTCGAACTACAGCAATGATTATTCAATTACTATCGGAAAGTTACATAAATTGACTACTTAGTAACATATTTCGCAACAATTTATTTAGAGCCACGGTTAGAAAAATCCTTAAACGTAAAACGATTAATAAGACTTAAACTTGAATCTTAAATCCAATGTAGTTAATGTTGGTTTGTTTAACGAGCAGGCTTGATAGTTATTATATAAACCACCAAATGCTGTCTAAAATGTTTTAGTCTACCACATTATCTGATACCTTTAGCTTAGGGTTGTGTTATATCTCAGTGCGGTCTAGTTCATAGAACAGTAGGCCTAGTACAAATGTTGTCTCGTTAGTAGGTAACGTAAAAACAACGTTAATGTGAGTGAATTTTGAATTGGAAGAATTCATACCGCACATATATGCATCATAGATATATGATACATATTGTTCACTAGCTGTGTCCTCACGGATCCGCCCGTAGCCTATGTTGCTCAGTGATAATGTAGCTTTCTAACGGCAAAATCATTTTTGACATCGGTCCAATAGTTTTTAAGTTTATTCGTTACATACAAAAATACAAAGATCCAAAAATACAAATCTTTCCTCTTTATAATATTAGTATAGATATAGATATCGCAGAAATAATAACCACAATGTTATAGGGCAGTTGTATTTTAGATTCAAAATTCCCTTACATTCGCGGTACGTTGACGATACTATAAGTCTAACGTTCTTGTTAGGCCTGCAGGCTAAATAGGTAAAGTCGCGTTTGTAGATTTAAATAAATTCATGATATTTTATTTTACTAGTTACGTGTGGCAAAAAATAATAAATAGTACCTACTAAGTACTGAAACCTCACACCCGAACTACTGCGTTAAATACCTAGAAAAAAAAACTCCACGCGCATGCGAAGAGTACTCCCATTCCGTTGTGCATTCACGCTTTGGTTACTTTTCGGTTTGGTGACTAATCTGGTTCGCGTTTTTTTAGTCTTTCTCTACGGAGACGAAGCGGCTCGTAGGCATGTGCGTCCAAAGGGGTTGGCACCACCTGCGGTATGTGAGCGGCGAGAGGGGGGTGCAAAACAATAGACTCGCTCTGCCGTTTTGCTTTGTCTTGTCTATCGCGCGCACCCCCCTCCTGCCGCTCGCATACCATAGACGATGACTAGACCTTGCACTCGGACTCGGACTATGTCTAAACCGCGGTTTGTATCCAGCAAAGAATATACCCCCCAACTAGCACACAAGCGCTATAACAAGCTGCACAGTAGCCGGATAGAGGATTTTTATACCGGCATCGCCTCCAATATTAAGAAATATTGTAGTTCTATAACCGGCTATAGCGTTCTTGTAGCGCCAAATAGGCCCATATTACAGCTATTAAGCTCTTCAATTGGTCTTAAGTGGTCATAAATGTAAGTTATAATGGCCCTACAGAGGTCGCTTAAAAGCCATGGTTAGCGCCATGAGATTTCAAAAAACTCTTGTAGTGCTTTTATGCCGTCTTCACCTTATTTCAGCTCTCTTGTATCGTTAAATTAAAACTCATTGCTCTAAGTTAGTTCTACAGTAGGTTAACTATGGTGTAAACTAAAATATTTTATTAATAAGAAAATGAATCATACGCACAGTAGTGACAAGTGAGAAAACAATGTGGACGGATTATTAAAATAATTAAACAATTAAGTAACATTGTTTTTTCTTTGTGTACGTGAAATTTCAATGAGAGTACCAGTTTGCTGTCAATATAATATATATAATTATTATCGACAATATTTTCATGCGACCTCAAGATTTTCAGGTTTTCATGCAAAAATTATATTGTTATTTAGGTTATGAAATTATATTTTAAATTAAATAAGACTTTATAGGTTACAAATAGTTTCATTAGGGTCACAGGTAATAAATGGCGACTTTAATTACGTCAAAAGTTACGAGTTTATGAATATATACGATCTTCAAAATGTGACAATAACCTTAAAAACATACATTTACCAAAAATTGTAATGGCGTCTCAATAACGCAGCTCCTAGAATTGGTTACATTTGTTCTACAGGCTTGAACCGTACAAAGGCTCTAGTGTTTGCTGTTGTAGACTTTTAGGTTTTACGGTTATGGTATAGGGGTACTATTCAACTGTTTTAGACGCACACCAGCTTTATATGCCTACTATTAAGAGCTCAAAGTTGTATATCAATGTTGTATGTCATATTTTTGTTGTACACTAATATTTTTGTTGTATAAAAAGCGCTATGCTTCGGGCTCTAGTATAAAGTTATGTTCCTCCGTTATAGATGTAAAGTTACAAGAGCTCTACTGAATACCATTGAAATACTTAAGGTGTTATAACATTTACATATGAAACATTTTATACAGCCTTTAGGATTACAGGATAGCCTGTAATCCTAACGTATGTATAAAATGTTTCGTATGGATCCTTACACAATTATGTGCCATACAGTTGCTATATAATTCGCACATATAGCGCTTAAGCCGCTATTCTAGAGGTACACAACTCTATTATAGATATAGTGTTATAACAACGGTACAAAAATGTTAATGAACCTAAGACTTCAAATACATACTATACCTTACGGTGGTATAAAAGACTCCATTAACTCAGTTTTACTTCTTATGGGTGTCTGGCGACCCTTGTACATGCTTTTTCATCACTGTAGGAAATTTTGTTGGCTTCCGTACCACCTAACTGTCAAAGGGTTTTTAAATATGCTACTGTAAATCTTAAGGAAAACTGTACAGCACTTGAACGGTCTTTATACAACATTCAGGCTGTACAAAGCCTGTATAAGCAGCTTGTGTGTTAGTTGGGCCGCTCTCCGACCATCGTCATAAAAGGCTACAAAGTGGTTATCACAAGAGGATATGCAGTAGGGTCCTGCTATCTGCGAACCACATATTGAAGTCACCAATTCACCTCAAAAGCATGGTGGTTATGGCAATATCCATTGTCACCCTTCATTGTAAATCTCTTGATCAGCCATGAACGACTGCTGGCTCGTGATAATACTTCGCTAGCTATTGTATAAGAAAAGAAAGACTAATTCATGAGTTAAAAAAAAGGTCGCCATTTGTTTGAAATTTATCTTCCCAGCATCTTTAATAAAAACGAACATTTTCTACTATGCTTTCTATTCAATCAAGATAAAAAATACCTAGTTTAAATTTTCTCTTCTAAGATTTCTCTAAGCGAAGTTTCGCTACCATTCTGCGTAGCTCCATTAAGACGTGATTGAATAACAGATCGCTACTTTGTACTGTGTATATCTTACTTTAGATTCTTTTCATCACATACGAGATGGGCTGTAAAAGCGTATAATTACCCCTGCACACAGATTTTGAAGATAGCACGTACACTATCTGGGGTCATCGACCTCGTTCCAGTAATGACAAGATCGTTTGACTACCTTCCAAATTCACGACGCGTGCGTTACTCTGAAACTTTTTACGATTATTACTACGATTTTTGATCCCCTCTCGTCGACGGGGCCACCTTAGACTTTCGACCCTCTAACATTTATTAACCGCTAAATGATAATGGTTGCTCGTGATCAAGAATTTATTCAGTGGCTGCTCTTATTAGACGAAGCTCAAGTATAATACACACAGCATTTAGATCAAACACAGACTTGACGTCAAAATAACCCCATTGTTTGAATAACAGAGACTGTGCCGCGGTTTTGTATGTGTAAATATTATACATATAGATAGAATAATGTTTTCGCAATACCATTTGAATATGAGGTCACATTTATGTAAAAATTGTTTCTTTGAATTTCTCAGTCGATTCTTCTAATGTTACAAACGTATGGAATTCACTTTTGAATGTACGAGTGCCTGTAATAACAGCCTAGGGTGATGAAAACCGAAATTGACAGGGCGTGTGTCTAATCGGGCGGCGGTCTGCTACGGCCGCGTAGCTGATGTAGCACTGACTGCTACGTCATAACTGTCACGTAGAATAGTATTCTTGAGTCTATTCCTGTATTTTGGGGGTGTTTGGGGTCCTCGTAGGTGATATAAGAGCCAATCAAGGGATCGTAGCATTTAAATTAATCATCATTTACTCGAAAACATACAAAAACTCATAAAATCGAGCCGATATAAAAATCGTCGTGAAACATTTTCACAATTTTGGTAATATAAGAAAGCATATCACTTGATCTAGTTTCCATCTTCACAGTATAAAAAGTTAACTCAAGAGTTTCTCCGGGAAGTTATCTGCACTACATTCGATATAATACGAAATCGAGAGAATAGTGAAGAGTAAAGTTTGTCGTGGAAAGTTAAACAGTGGTACTTTGTCGCTTGTTCGCGCTGCGACGAGGGCCGCAAAACCACAATAATTCGCCAACTTCCATACCTACAATGACGTCACTGATATATTTTTATTAACTTACACTCTTATAAATATGTGGCCATAATATCCTATTTGTTTATGGTACTGTAGATAATTCTTTAAACTTCATCATTTAGTCATTTCACGTTTTTGAAGAATGTATTTTTAGATTTGTTTACCAATAATAAAATTCCTATGTCGCATTGCTTCCGTTGGAATAAACAACTTTATCTCTCTTTGTGGGTGTCATAGGACAAGAGTAAGGGTATTATTATAGTACCTATATATATTTAACGGATAAGTAGCAGTCTACGCACAGGTTGCAGGGTTCATACGGTTTATACAAGCCCACGATCAGTCCTTCAGCGAGCTTTCATTTGGTAGTAAAAAGCTTGAATGAACAAAAAAGAAAATACAATCGGATATCTTACATTTTCCTAAGCTTTCCATATTTATTTTACCCACGTTCTAAACACCGTCTGACTATGACACCATTCTTGAAATAAAACGTTTAATATGAATATGAAGAGGCCAATTCTGACACATTGTCAAGAGAAAATACAATCCATACAATAGCTTTATAAAAATGTGCGTGTATAAACTAATTTGACAGAATTCGTAATAAAAATTTACATAATGCGAGAAAAGACCACCCCACAAGAAAACACAAACGACGAAAATTTTATTTTCATGCTCACATTTGCGCAATTTGTATACAGAATGTAAATTAGAAAGCGCCTTATTTCAACCAACGGCGTCAGCTTATTTGGCTCAGTGTCGCGCTCTCGTTTGACGAATAAAAAATATAGATACAACTCTTTAGTCACATTCGTTACCTTTCAAATGGCGTTCTTTAATGAAATGTTATGACGAATTTTATTATAAAAGACTTTTCTCGTTAGTCTCAGACGTTTATTTCTCCAACACCCTTTATTTTCAGTTTGCATTGCATTGCGTTAATGGTCGCTTTATATTAAATTTCTCGTTTGTGATAACGTACAAAGAGAACATTTGATAAGTCTAGGTTTTACAAGTCACAAAGTCAAAAACTTCAGTCTGACCAAACTGTAAAAAAGAACATGCATACATATTATTATTATGTTTCGATTAATTAAACCGTCATAACGTGATTTGTAGCTTTGTGATCACAACATTTGTTTTGTCCATTGCAATACGTGTTTTATTTAAATGTTTTATTCCGATTAACGATGCGCAATCAACGAATGATACGTCCAATAATATTGTTACAGCGACTACACAAATAACTATGATTGTTTCGATATTTGACCAATGATTGCAATTCACTGAAAATGTGAGGCACGCAGCTACATTTTTTACGGTGGATTCGAGCTAGGCAGTATCAGTCGTTAGGTACTGTTAAAATGGGATACAGTCAGCGACATTGTATTGAATGTACAAAATCGAATCCGTGTTCCCAGTGGGGTGAATGGAAAAAAATGTTTTGTTGCTAACGCCGCGCTGCGTCGCGCTGTCCACTGAAAGATTTACAACCCTCCATTACTGCTTCATGTACCCGCTCCGTCCTGCCCGGGAACACTTGCGATTTAGATTAAATTGTCTGTCGGATATTGTTTAACTAAATGTTTTAAGCGGTTAGTTCCGCGCCTCCTCGCAGATGTCCCCGCACTAGTTAATCATTAACTAGCGCGCTAGAGGACATCTGGGAGCTAAGTTGGAGCGTGTGTGGAGGTTTATTTATATGTATACTATGCTAAATTGATAGATGTGCAAATAAATCACAACGTGCTTACAATTATAAAGTGAAGATCATAGTTGGTAACAGTGCTGCTGTTAGAGTAGACAGAACAGAAAATACAAGTCTTTTGCATTTATGTGTTTTAAGTAGTCCATCTATTTATTTACATAATATAACAATGATCTAAAATCTATATTTTTTATTGTACACCAAATAAAAATACGTTCATTTGTTATGAAACTAATTTGTGTACATTTTCATAATTACGAAATTTATTTGGAACACATCTTTTAATCGAAATTTTCCAACATAATTACAGAAATAAACTGTGTAACAAGTAATTAAACAAGCACGCTAATTAAATTGAGATTTAACACAAATAATTTGCGGTAACTCGAACAAAATGAACTACATACCTAGCGGAGCTGTCGTCATAATGCCGACGATGAAAAACAGTTTCATTTAATTAAATATCTTGGTGAACAGAATAATAATATTGGAATTTATAATATCCATTGAAAACGTTCATATTATTGGCATGCAATGCTCGATTTGCAAACATTGGAGACACTATTATAAACTGTAATGTGCTGGTATTTATTTAATGTATTGTTTCTACTTGTACATATTTATAGGGAAAAAAGGCCGACTAAACATGCTGGGCGAGGTGGGCTATGCGAATGGATGGCGCCCGCGCAGTTCCCGTGGCAGTCTGACCTGATTTCAATTTCAACATTATCATGTTCAATTATGCAAAAAAGTTGTTAAGCAGTTGTGAATACAGAAATTGTAGGTAAATGAGCTGTGAATATCAGACTAATTATTAACATACTTCCAAAAAAAGGACGAGGTTCTCAATTTGAATGTGTGTATATATATATATATATATACACTGGCCTGCAAAAATAAGTATCACACTTTTAAAATTTCAATTTTTTCTAAACTATAGAAGTTAGAGATTTAAAATAAAAAACGTTTTATAGCAATTTTTATCAGCTTTCTTTGAAACTATAGTAACAAAGTTAAACTCTTTTTTGAGTCCTTTTTGTTTCGAAAATATATCTTGTGTACCTAAAAAGTTATTGCAATTTTAAAAGTGTGATACTTATTTTTGCAGGCCAGTATATATATATTGTATGTTTGTGCCGCGATATCTTTGCTAATTGTGAACCGATTTTAATGATTATTTTTTTGTTTGAAAGAGTATTCTTCGAAGTGGTCCCATTTAAATTTGGTGAAGATCTAATGAAGAACTTCGGAGATAGACAATTTAAAATCGGTTTTATTTTTGTTAAAAAGTTTTTATTAACTTGTAAATTGTTCTTAGAAATATGAATATCGATATATTACCTCTTGTTACTGATAATATTAAAATTATAACTCGTCGTTATTTCTTTGTTGAAGTATGTTTTTGATCAACATAACATAACATCAGGCCTGAGGTTCCCAAAGTGTTGGACAGAGGTGTATAGTAACACCTTCATTTCGCCGTTATGTTTAAGTTTAATGTACCTACACACGGAAAAACCCAATAACACTTTGCCCGACCTGGGGATCGAACCTAGAACCTCAAAATCAGCAGTCCCGCTTGCAACCACTAGACCAACGAGGCAGCTAGTAGTTAAATAGTTTTGGATCATTGTTTTAAAAATCAAATAATTTTGAAAATATTAAAAAATACTTAAGTACTTAATACACAAGGCGCTTAAAAATTATAAGAACAATATTATACGACATTATTGAAAAATATTTAATTTGAAATAATTGGAGATACCCGTGGGTTGTTTTTGAAAAGTTTATACAACTTGTGCTCAAATATATAGAATCAAAAAAATTTGCAGCAGTGCACAAGTGACAGATTGCAAGTTTTTCGTTTACGACCGACCTAGGACCCTCAGTAAACTCTTACATTACGATTTTCGGGGGTGGACAAGCAGCTGGTGCATTTTGTATTAACGATTTTATTCCCAATAGACTTGTAGCTATATGTAGATAAAATTATATTGTACAAATACTGAAAGTAACGTTTTTCTCTAAAATTACTTTAGTTTCGCTTAGCAATCTTCTGCCCCATTATAAAATTTATATGTTCAGATGAAAGTAACCAATCTATAGGTCCTGTTACAATGGTACAAGAAGAATATATTTTTAGATCGTTTTATATCGAACGGGAAAACTAAAATTGAACGGTACAAATAAGACGCCAACGTCTCAACAATATGATGGATAGTAAACAAGAAATGCACTGAACAAAAATAAACTTGGCCAACTTCGTTTTATACGAGGAACGTTGAGAAATATAACCTAAAATATGAAAGCTGACAGCACTTGAATGTTGGTTAAAAATAACTCAAACGAGAAGGTGTCCGTGTCCAGTACTTTTGTATTTTTTTTCTGTTCCAATATAAAGATAATGAATAAAGAATTGTACCGAGGAACCTTTTAAACTGAGTATGACATCATCAAAATGTTTCAGATCTTTTTCTACAAGTTTTTTAGGATTGTTGTTTTCATTTACAGGTAAATTATTAATTTAGGTAAGTAGAATGTTTTTTGTGAATCGTTAATATGACTGCGATTGAAATATTTATTTATTTTTCTAGGTCTAATAGTAGAAAATTATATGTTAAAAGATAATTAGGAAAAGGCTAGGTGGAAGAAGATGTTATTTGCAGAGAGCGACTCTCAAAAATGTGTAGGTACATGCATTTATGTAAGCTACGTATAATATACATACATATTAACGTAGTTACCATTATCAAAAACATTACATTGAATCCCAAACGTCTTAAATGTTACAAAACGTGTACTCTATTTCATTATGAAACGGAATCCGGATTGTGTAGGCCACTCACGCGGCCGGCTCGTTTGTGAAGGTAACAATGTTGAATGGAAAAAGAGTTAAAAGGCTGGTTGGCCTCGCCACCGACACTACAGTCGCAAGTGGCCGCTACCCGTTTACTGCCACTTGTGACCACCGAGTCACCAATGTACCGCACCTTTCAAGACTGTTATAGCTTTTGTTTTTAATACTTGATGAGGTACACTTTTGTTAAGATTTTATAGAATATCCTTTGCGATGATACGTACTTTGGAATGTATCTATGGACGTAGAGATTTGTGTTAATATGAGAGGGTTAACCTTAAATATTTTTTAATTTTGTTAATAATGTTTACATAAGATTGGACCGTAATACAATTAGTGTGCTCTCTCTAAGCGTTAATGTGTACAAAAAGCCTTTTTGAGGTATATAAAATTGCTTTTTGTTTATTTTTTGTTCAAACAATTTAGAGTATATGCGAATAAATTAATGCGATTTATTTTTTGTTCAAACAATTTAGAGTATATGTTCCTTGTCAAGGTTACGGTGTTGTAGAACTTTTTTAAATAATGGCTTTTTATTGTGATCGTTCAAAAATACTTTGTCAAAAGTTATACGTTCAATAAATACCTTTTGGAAGCAAATTATCAAGTAAAGGCCAAATGTCAATTCATTCATTCAGCGTTCGTCGGCGGAAGATAAACACAAATGGAAATGGTCGCAACTAAATCGGACCCAGGTATACACGGGCACAAACAATTGGAGCTTATGGAAATCAGGGTCCGTAGTATTTTACCGGATTAAATATACTAGCAATTAGTGCCATCCCGGCAACCCCCGGCAGGCTAGTTATTTATCGCGAGGTCTAAGACTTAATTAAAACATCTTACTTTGAGCTACCTACTTGGAACTATACGTATCCCTTTGATAGTGAATTAAATTAGGTCAAACTTGCATCACAGCGCCGCTGTGTCTGTAATTATTAAGTACAACTTGTACTTATTAATTATTACGGGAACTACGAGTTATATATGGCACACCCGTAGTCGCTGTAGGTCCGTTATGTGATGAAAATTTAATCAATCACGCATATCTGCGTTAATTAATAAACACTTTATTAAGTGTGTGCATTAATTGTAGATTAGGATTAAAGTTTGTGGTTTAATTTATAAAATTGGCTAAGTTATAAAAATATTCTAAAGAGATTTTATATATTTACAGTCTAATACTAACAAGTAGGTGCTACTTTTAATTTGTAGTTAGAAGAAAATGAAAGTGTAGTGATATAATATTAATGAATTTATTACAATTATAAAATAGATTATAGAGTTCTGTATAAAATGTATAATATATTAAATGTTTGTAATAGTATCTACCCTAATAGTTGTTTATATTTTTTCAGATAGGTCTTACCTATAATTTTTTATTCATATTTAGATAACATAAGACAATTGTATTGGATTTTAATCTAGACCATAATCCCGTGATCACGAGCCGTTATAGTGCTCGTATTTATGGTTGTTTATCCACTATCAAATATATCGAAATCTCAATTTTTACCTGTTAATGTAACTAAGGTCGCAATTTCGTTAGCCTTGGGTCTTTCATTGTTGGGCTTTCGAGTAGGTAGGTGTGCAATGGCCTACGTTCAGCACTTTGAATGAGGTTGGAGTTAATTTATCATTATGATTACTTTTATATATTTATCTTTAAGACCTGGACTGATAAAAACTATTTTTAAATTTTGCTTTGTGTAACACCTATTGAAAATAAAATATGGCTTTGGTACCTACGTAGTTAGTGGTCATATTATAACTCTAAAAAATATTCACTATGTAGCACCTCAATAAAAATACAACAGCTCAAAAGATTTTCCACAAATATGTTTTACTTAAACCAGGCCAGACAGCCGCTACAAAGTAAAACACCAGTACAAATTAAAAGAATTAATGTAAACCTATTCAAGCCTTAAAAAGTATGAAAGAAAACTTTAAACTGGCTGAATTAAAATTAAAAGTCAAGAGCAACAGACATTAGCATTACTTTAATCACTATCGGGGGACTTCAGATTTTCGCGGCTTTTGAATGTGCAGTCCAACTGTACGTGGGCTCGCTTGGAATGGAGATTGGAATTAAAACTCCGCTTATTAAGACTACCCTCTACATTAGAGTAAGTTTTCATTGAACCACGCGCCATTCAGCTTATGTTTAATTAATTTTACGTTTGATGGCACGCGCAATGTTTGTGTTTTATTACTGAAATGTCTGTAGCTAAATACAGATAATATTTTAGACTTCAGTTTTTAAAATAAAATTGTTTCGTTTAACAAATGACGCTGATAATGGTGACGAATGATGGAGCGAGTTTTGAAATAATTCAATATTATTAAAATATTATCATTCGAATATTCATTTTTCTTACATAATTATTTATAATATTTTTAAATATTCATATAAAAAACATTAAGAAATATAACAAATTAGGGGTCAGGTCAGGTCAGGGCTGCAGAGAGAGGAACATCCTAACAATATACGCCCGTGTCCGCTTTCTTAATACCAATATTATGACGACAAGTTTGGTGCAGTGGCTAAGCAATTGGCTTCTGCACTACGGGTCGAGGGTTCGATTCCCGCACGAAACAAATATTTGTATGTCCTACAGATGGTTGTTCCGGGTCTGGGCATTTGTGTATGTGACGATTTGTGTCTGTAAACGCACCCACGATACAGGAAAAATCCTAGTGAGGCGCAAAGTTTTTTGTTAAAGAAAGATAAAGAAATAATAAAGATTCGTTTAAAAAAAAGTGTTCGTATTAGTTATAATAATCTTATTTAGTAAAACCATAACTATGTTTATCATAATGTTAATAGGTATTGCGTAGTCTTATTAAACGAAGATATTAATTTACTGAAAATATCCATACCAACTTTAATGCAAACAGAGCCGCAAGTCACAGCAATCTCATCCTATTGAATAAATATAAAGGTTTAAGCTTTTAAATTATTACTTTTCAAGCAAAGTTTATCAGCGGTTTATTATCATAATTGGTCCTCTTTGCGTATTGAATTATAATCGTACTATCTTCTTTGAAGAATATTCTGTAAGTATAATTTCTTATTTGATAGTTTTGACATTTGATAGTCTTTAAAATGTATGCTCTGATACTACCTATTCACGTTCTTGTCTACCTACACAGAGTTTGTTAGTTTAATCACAAAATGTATAATATTACAGGTTTAAAGAAATTGGTTTTTACTATTCATACCTAAGGTTTACATATAACATTTCATAAATCACTTGTACAAATGTATCAGAAACGGAAAAAAAAAGATTTTTCTTAACTTACTTAACTTACTACCTATATGTTTTTTCCAATTCACAATGTTTTTTTAACAACTTACAATGTTTTTTCCAACTTACAATGTTCTTTCCCAACTTTCAAATTAATGATTTTTCCTAACTTACTCCCATCTAACAATATTTTTTTCTTCATTTAAAATATTTTTTCCCAATTACTTCTTTAACATGTTCCTTAATAAGTTTAAAGTCATTTGTATCACTGATAACTAATATCAGGATATGACCGATTTTTGGACAAACGTTTATCTTAATCATAAAAACATACACACATAAATAAGTGCTGCGCACACGATCAGTGATAACCTATCGTTTTGCCTTCTAATAAATTATAGTTCCGTAATTATCTCAACCACGCAATTTGGTCGATCGTCGGTCCGGGTCCTAAATAGCTCCTATATATCATGAAGGTAACATATAGGACACCTGTTTGCGACATATCACTTTACAGTCGGCCAATTTCATATTGGTAATGGATACTAATGGATGAGAATGCCTCAGGTTACAAAAGGAAGAAGTGAATCTACTACGGAAAATGCATACCTTGGAGGAATTTTTCAATTCTTCGTAGGTACACTAGGTAGCTACTTGTTTTATTTCACTTATGTCTGACAAATATTAATGGTAATTCATTCATCTATGTTTTAATCAAAATCAAATATATGTTTTTTTATTTCACATAAACCAATATAGAGGTGCTTATGAAAAGTCGAATTTAGATGCACGGTTCCAATTAGTCGTTTCCTATGGAGAAGAACCAGCGAGAAACTCCATGGTTACTCGTTTAAAAATAATATCTCTAACAATTTCAGTGGATACAGTACAATGATTTAGGATAGTGAGAGAACAATGAAGTCCTGACCACAGACCAATGAGTAATATAGTACAAAAATTAAAAAACAAAAAAGAAACTATATGAATAACAGTAATTTACAAATTTATAGATGCAGGTCCACAAAGTTCTCACATTTACAAAAGTGAAAAGGAAGCTAAACTATATAAAATAATTGACATAATTAAATGCCATCAAAACTTAGCTAAAAATCATTGTAAAATAAGATAAAGATAGCTTGAAAGTAATTAATACAAATAAAAAAAATAAAAAAATTATAACTACCTACTTCGTTGGTCTAGTGGTGGCAACGCGACTGTTGACCGTGAGGTCCTGTGTTCAACCCACAGGTCGGGCAAAGTGTTATTGGGATTTTCCGTGTGGAATTCCTTAGTAGCAGGCCGGAGTTTGAATTTGTGCCCGGTCGATGGCAATAGGGTCGCCTCCTATTACATGGGACTTAAACATAACGGTGAAATGAGGGCGTTACTTTAGGTACCTACACCTCTGCCCGACCCTTCGGAGAATACAAGCGTGATGTTATGTTATGTGTTATACTATATCAGTGGCGTGCATTGCATAAAGGCAATTAAGCAGTGCCTACCTCCTACCTCATAAGATTTAATTAATTACTCCATCTTTAACTATTACTATAAATAAAATAAGCGTGTATGGCTATGAATTCTTTCGGTCAGAATCATATTGAAATGGGCTTAAGCATACAATTGAAAGGCGACATCGCTAGTGCCTGCCCACCTAGTCCGAAAACCACTGACTATAATAATGTAGTACATGGATAGCTTTGCTCTGTTTTTTTTTTGGTAAATCGACGTTTTCTAAAAATAAAACCTAGCTAGATCGATTTATCGCCCCCGAAACCCCCTGCATACTAAATTTCATGAAAATCGTTAGAGCCGTTTCCGAGATTCAGATTATATATAGAAGGTTAGTCTTAACGATAGTCGATAACTTTTGTTTTACAACTTTCCCCAAAAGTCAATATTTCAAGAGAAATAGCTGTTCAAAGATTTCATAAAAAATACGCTAAATTCTATCTATCCTCAGCTATGATCAGACGTGTTTACGATTTACGTGATATTTGGGGTCACGGATTAGAAACTCCATTTTTTGATGAATGGGAAACGAATTTTGGGATGAAGAATTAATGAAAAAACTAAAATAAAAATACATTTTCATGGAAAAAAATTAATCGAATTTTTAAATTTTAACACATTCTTTAAAAGTGTTAAATTTGAGTGTTGGGCCGGGAAGAAGACGGATGAAAACAGATTACACGTAGCGGAGATGAGAATGTTGAGATGGATGTGTGGAGTGACGCGAATGGATAAAGTAAGAAATAAGCATATTAGAGGGAGTTTGAAAGTGGCACCAGTAACAGAAAAGTTGAAAGGAAAGCGTTTGTCTTGGTATGGGCATGTGATGAGGAGGGATGAAACACATGTGACTAAGAGAGTGATGAATATGAATGTTGATGGATGGAGGGGGAAGGGAGACCTAAGAAAATATGGATGGATTGTGTGAGGGAGGATATGAAAGATAAGGGAGTAAATGATAATGAGACGGCTGACAGGGAAGAGTGAAAGAGAAAAACATATTGCCCCGACCCCAAGTAACTTGGGACCAGGGCAGGAAGATGATGAACACTTTCTTTAAAACAATCATTAGTGATACATTAGGTGGCCCGCGGCTTAGTACCCCCTTTCCGACTAACCTTGTATATATATATATACAAGAATTGCTCGTTTAAAAGTATTGGATATAAATATGAAATGTATGAATAAGAGCCGAATTTTCAATCGTCATATAACTTTTATCTGCCACTTTGACTGATTTTCCTCACAAAAGCTGTCCAAGCGTCTAATGTAAGTCTAAGATAAATGTTATCTGACGATTGAAAAAACTGTCCTAAATAAGAAATAAAAACATTTTAACAAAATAAAACCGATTTCAAAAAAAATAATAATAATTACCATATTATAAAATTATCAATTTCAGAAGTCGGTGCTAATCCACACTAAACAAAATTGAAGGCACCGACTTCTGAAACTGTTAATTTTATGACATGGTAATTATTTTATTCTATTTTTCGTTTTTTTGAAGTCGGTTTTATTTTGTTAAAATCTTTTTATATTTTTTTCATTTTAGTGGTCTTAATTAAAACATGGTTGGACCTACTAAAGACGCTGCTCGTAACCTAATTACATCATCACATTATGCGTACTGTTCGTCATTGAGGAGTTCCATTGTCTATCTTCGAAATTCTTCATCAGATCTTCACCAAATTTAAATGGGGCCACTTCGAAAGAATACTCTTTCATACAAAAGACGAATTTTCCAAATCGGTTTATAAATGATGCTGTAGTGAGGTAAGAAACATAAAAAAAATTGCCGAATAGATAACCTCCTCCTTTTTTTGGAAGTCGGTTAACAAATCGGTAAAGATTTTATGAACCAACATGTTTGCCGAAAAAGTATCGTCATAGTCTTCTAGTTATGAATTCATATCTCGTAGGTATATAATAACGGATATAATAACTAACTAACGGAGTATAATAACTAACGGATTTAAATCCTTATAGGACTATATTCCTCTAAGATAATATTGCGGTTACCTGCTTTTAGTTGTCCTCTTTACAGTTTAGTTTTTAGTTGTTTCTCTTTTTTTTGTTTTTAGTTGTTTTTTTTTTCTTTTTTTTTTCTTTTCTTTTTAGTTGTCATCGTTTTCATCATATGTATTTACATAGTAGCCTTTTACAGTTCTATGTACATACACGTACGTCTAGTGACTGCACCTGTATCCTATAGGTTTCAAATTTATTGTAAATGCTCGAAGACAATATCAATTTATTGTGTACGGTGTTCAAGTGACATCCACGATGCTACTCGTTGTGAACGCAACAAGCCGTGTATAGGGAAACAAACATACAACATAAATGTAGGTATATATATTAAACATAAACTGTGCATAATGATGATGAGAGTTAATGAAGCTTGTCAAGTTAGACAAATTAAGGCAATTCGTAGCCCACAAATCCCGACCCTTATTAAAAAAACAAAGCACAAAAGCGCATGCCGGTCAGACAACCCTCAAGTATAATACGGACACATAGTACACCAACTTAATTGTAAATGCAGGCGCAAATTTGTTAATTGTGGCAGTAACACAACGCAACCCGCACGTGACTGCAATACGTTCAAAACAAAAGTGCCTACTTTGTAACATTATAATTTACGACGAATCCCGGTGTTGTTTGCAGCCAGCTGATATCGGCTAATTGTCGTAAGAGCTTGTTGGGAAGGCAATATTAATAATCTTAAGTATTCTTGAGTGATAATGGTAAGTAAGAATTACAACTTATTTGTAAACGCATTTAATTAGGCCTTTTACAATAAAGGGTGTTTAATAAGTGGTGAAAATGACAGGCTTAGCATAGCCTTTGTAGAGAACAATACATGTTTTCTTTATATTGGGTTAATTAGTGGCAGTTAATCCCATAACACCTACGTAACAATTTAGCGCCCACGGTTGTGTAACCGCGATTTATTTATTTACGTAGAAAGAATAAATGTCTTTATTATTCCTACGTATTAAGAACCCAAAATAAACTTCAGTATCAAAGAAAATTGTACAAAACCTAAAGGAATTACTCGCAACCCCCATAGAAACTAAAAATATTACTCTTTATAAGATCAAATTTTCTTATACGAAACAGTAATTGAAATAAATGTGCTTAGGTGTTTAATGTAAAGGAATAAAAACTGTTTTTCTGGGAAGAAAGTAACAATGCCGACCTGGCATTCAGCCAAAGCTAAATTAGATAATGGAGTTTGCGTGCAAAAATATAGGAAACCGAGAACAAAGACAAATGGGGTCGACTCTGACTCTGAAATGGTGAAATAAAATAACACGGGGAAGATTGAGGTTGGCCTCCGTACGGGCGCGACTCATGTCGTCACGTGCTTCAAACGTGGTTACACCGTACGAAACCGATATTACACCTAAATGGAATAAGTTCCTTTTTAACAAGCTTTTGTGTTCCTGCACAACTTGTAAAAAAATTGCACCAACTTGGGGGAGTTAGGAAACTTTGTCGAGCTTATTTTGAAGACTCCCTCGTGCCGCACTTGAGAGTAATGTGGAAGTGTTGCATTTTATAAAATACAGTGCCGTGATGCAACTCTAGAATGAATTTCTAATTCGAAAATATACGGCGAATTACAAAATGTTATATAACGTAAACATTGTTAAATAAACATATTTTTATTTCTAAAAACAACAGTATTTTTATACTAAAAAACCTTCTTGTTAGTTGACCGGCAACTTTCTTTAAATCAAGAATGGGAATTTCATGAGTTTGTAAAACTGCGCAACATTCTCTAGGGTTTCTGCAGAAACTTGTTTTGTAATAATTTATTCCTTTCAATCTCGGTATAGTATTGTTGTAATTTGCGAGCTTCACTCCGACTGGTTATAAGATTTTATACATGCACGGGATAAAACCGACCGGACTAAATAATAACGTCGTGATGCTGGCAACGATGATTTATTATATCGCTTTCCTCGACCGCTCGAATGAACCACATGAAAAATGATCTCGGTTATTGCTAGCAGCAACTCTGCAGTTGACGCTTTGTTTAAGCACAAATGACTCCCACTATGAAGTTGTTATTTCGTCCGACTTATGTTTTTACCAGATTGTGAACGAACCGGGCCTGCTTGTCGCGTCGTCGCCCTCTAGCTTTCGCCACACTATGACAAATCGTCTCGCACAAAATATCACTGTTTTAGGTTTATTATTGTCTTCTAAGCATCAAAGCAAAATTAAAATCACGCTAAATACAATTTGTAGATACTATTTCAGATTATTAGGTTCATGTTTTTATAAATTAATTTCAACGTTATTTTCTAAATATCTGTATAAAAAGCTTATCATATAATAGGGATAAAATGCACTAGTAAAGTGCTCTACATGTATAATATGCGTATAGTGCAATATGATACCAGTTGAAATGAAAGGAATTTTATCCATGCAATGTACACTATTTTCTCTTTCACTTCAATTAAATTTTAGACTGCATAGTGTTTATTTATTATTACAGTAACAATATAGGCGTTGATGAGGGCCAAGTAGGGAAGCCAAATTAAAACATTATCACGGCAAAGAAACAGTTGGGACCTAAATCAACTTTTTGTGCCCTACTTCACACTGGCATTCACATAAAACTTTCAACAATGCTGCGTAATACACACACAGTATTTATTTAAAGTTAATCAGCGTCGATGTCGAAAATTCTGCTTTTTTGCGGCGAGACCTTTTAATTGTCACTTCACTTTAAACGGAGAGTGCGAAACGGTTGTGATAAGGGTTTCTTTTCTCGTCGGTGCCGGAAATTAATTGTCACCGAACGGAAAATAGGGCGAAAGTCCAATTAATTATTAGTCACTTCATTTATTTAACCCGCCTGCGCGAAGCTTCTTTCTGATATTAATGTCTAAGTGCCAGACTAATCTTAAGTCCCTTTAAAAGAAGGGTCCCGAATTTTTTACTTCTTTAATTTTGCAATGAATATTCCCGGCAGGAACATTTTTGTTAAAATCTTTTGTGCATATATTATATGTACCTACCTATTTATAAATGTCACAACTGCATAAGAAAATGTCGTTTTCCTTTGGCAAGTTGGTTTATTAGCATGTCATTCCATAAAGATTTGATTCATGGAACTCATTTCAAAAGTTAAGCATTGTAATAATGATTGGCTGATTTTGTGCCTTGATTGCTCTTATTAATTTTCATAAAATTTATTTCATATAGATTCATAGGCCTGATAAACAATATCAATATAATTTACCACTACTCGCAATTATATTAAATCTTTACAAACAAAAAGGTCCTAATGCCAACTTTTGTGTCTAAACAAAAGTTTCGACTAAAATTGGCAAAAGTTTGAATGAAGTGACTTAGGTAACTCGCGGCGTTTCGCGCCGTCAGCTGCGGTGATCCCATCGCCTCCCTAATGTAACGAAATAAAAAATAATATTTATTTATACGTAGATATCCAAAGAACAACGTGACATGAAAAAAGTTCGTTTAAAATCAATACTGCAGGAGTTTCGAATAACTTTTGTAAAAGTTGATATCGACTTTGCGACCGCATGGTGCTTTTAGTGTTTTGTACAATCACAGTGACCACGCAGAAACTGGGTGTAAGCATAATCAGCAGTCTTCTTAGGTAAATATGAGTTTTATACTTATATATAAGAATTGAGTACAATAATTTAGACTCAGTAACTACTATGGTTCATAAGATAACATCACGCTTGTATTCTTCGAAGGTTGGGCGGAGGCGTATAGTAACACCTTCATTTCGCCGTTGTAATAGGGGGCGAGCCTATCGACATGAACCGGGCACAAATCCATACATCGGACTGCTACTGAGGAATTCCACATGGGAAAACCCAATAACACTTTGGTCGACCTGGGGATCGAACCCAGGACCTCACGATCAGCAATCGCGCTTGCCACCAATAGACCATCGACCATGTATACTAAAACGTAGGTAGGTATAATAAAAGGTGTATATAACATTACATTATAGTACAAGGTCTATGTGTAGTAGCGTTTGTGTCCTATAACGCCAAACTGCGATCACTAATCCAACTGCTTAGGCGTGCTAATTGCTACAATATGTCCCCAGGACAATATTGACGTCCGTTATTTGGGCCGTATGGACTCCAGCTGAGAAGAGGTTCTTAAAGGTCACGAGAAACTGTATAAGGGTTGTGTTAGTAAAAACTGATTATCTCAATGGCTTAAGAGATCAGACTAGTTACTCGACGACACGTTTGGTGCAGTGGCTGAGCGATCGGCTTCTGCGCTATGGGTTGTGGGTTCGATTCCCGCACGGAACAAATATTTGTATGGCCTACAGATAGTTGTTTCGGCTCTGGACGTTTGTGCGTGTAAAGATTTGTGTCTGTAAACGCACTCACGATACAGGAGAAATCCTAGTGTGGAGCAAAGTTTAAAAAAAAAAAGAAAAAAAAATTATAATCTAAGAACCAGAAATCTAAAAATAAGTTTATTCAAGATAAAGATATACCTAATGGTCATAAGCTCGTTGTTAGAGCACGCAAAGCGGACGGGACAGGAAAACGCTTGGAAAAGGAATAGTCGTACGTTATTACCGCCTATGGGGAGCCCTTGTATGCCTTGTTGGACATCTTCCAACTGATATGAATGCTTTAAGTTTGTATCTTCCTCACACAGCTAGGGCTGCATGATCTTGGTTTAAAAACGATCGACTTTTAAATTACTTAGTAAACAATTTTTTTTTTTTTTTTTAAAAACGTTGCCCCACACTAGGATTTCTCCTGTATCGTGGGTGCGTTTACAAACACAAATCTTCACACGCACAAACATCCAGACCCGGAACAACTATCTGTAGGCCATACAAATATTTGTTCCGTGCGGGAATCAAACCCACAACCCGTAGCGCAGAAGCCGATCGTTCAGCCACTGCACCAAACGTGTCGTCAAATTAATCCGGAAATTTTAATTAGTCTCAAGAATCAACTGAGTCGGAATCACACACTCAAAATTTCGCGAGCTACTGGTGGTTAAAGCAAAATTACAATTGCAATGTGACTGGAAGTTGACAGATAAGACTGTTTATTTGTTTCCATTTGGCTTCTAATATTTACACGAATGCACGTATTCGACCGCGACGTCGAGTCTGCGAAGTTAGCAAACAAATGACATTAGCATTGCCTTAATCGACACCGCGGGAGCTGTACGGACGGGCCACACCGCTACACTCAGTGTGTCGGGCTCACTCCACCAGCAATTTTCTTGTTTTGACAATTCCACACAATTTGAATACTGCCATCAGTATTCAGTACCAGCGCCAGTGATTATTAAAATTTTGTACCTTAACGCAAACAGAAAGCTAATCTCTTTTGTTTGACAATTAATTTAGAAACTCGTTTTGTTGCGTAATACAGAATCTTATTATAATCCTGAAATAACAAGCACCTCCTTGATTGTTGAAGAAAGAAAGGCAAACAATTTTATGAAAAAGCTAAGATTTGGTTGAATGAGATCCGTTTTGACTTGAAGAATAACATTGTTAAAAAAATAACTTTTATTTCTCGACGCAGCTTTGTCGTATTGGTTATTTTTCAGAAACGAGCGTGTAACCGTATACGTTACAATTTATTTCAACTAACGGAAGACACAATTCTTGATAAAGCGTTATATTACAATTTCGCAATGGAGATTGTTTTAAATGAAGGCAATGAGACCACCGGCACTACGGCACACGCTGCATGCGCGCCCCACTTTATTGGAGTAAAGGAAACATTTATTACATGTTAAGAGCCCCTTTATGTCTATACCGTTGCCAAGGACCTAATAGAGTATAAATGTACGCGGAATGAGAGTACCGACCGAACTCATGTAACCCCGGTAACGGACCTTTAAACTGGTGCATACAGGCCTTTCGTGCCACATTTAAATGAATAAAATATATTTATGCATGGGAAAACAAACCCTCAGTCGCAATGTTGAGAAACAGCAATATCGATGAATTTTATATTTCGTGACTTTAGTGTCTTCTTCCAATACTTTGAGGAAATTCGTCCCCTTCAGAGGTAGTCTTCAGCCGTTGGGGTACCATTATTGGATTCTGGCATCTGTGCATATAAACTTTGTTTACAAATGAAAAGTTAGAACTGATTTAAATCCTCCCCCGTTCCATTGTTTTTTCTGGTTTTAAGGGGTCTACGGACTTTTATTTCCTTTTTACCAACACTTCTTTGTCCGAAAAAAAATCACTTACGTACTTACTAAGTACCTGCCTAAGTAATACTAAAATAGTAAAAAAGCATTAGCTTTTTGCAAAACATATTGTCATTATGATAATTTTGGCAATCAAGCGAACTACGGTATAGCAATCACATTAAACGACGCATTTACTAATGTTTTAAGTTAACAATTAATTAAACAAATACAAGACAATCAAAATAATGTTTAATGGTTTCATCAGATGTTAAGGCCATCAACAAACTAACACTAATGGTTTAAATTTAGAATAAAACACAAATTATTATGTATTGGCCTTAGTAAGGAGCTTAGTGACGGCCGTCTGGGCTTTAGTCTGGACTATAAATAAGGCTCCACTGTCCAAATATCCAGCGACCAACTAATTGCCACAACTTAATCCACTAAAATAAAATGGGGTCGGAATTAAACTACTCACGTAATGTTACCTTCAAGTGATTTAAATATACGCTTTCTTTAGTTCATTTAAAACTCAGCGGTGACACACGATTTATTAGTAGTTAATGAAAATTAAGCATCCAATAAGGAGGTAAAAGGATAGAAATTTAAATATTATACTTTTCAGTAAATAGGATTTCTTTATAATTTATTGTTGCGGTAATAAAATAGGGTATACCGCCGTTTGCCCGAATTTTATTTGCCCTAATATCATTTGCCATAATAGTCAACAGCCATAATATTATATGACGTAATATTCATTTGCCCTACTCTTATTTGCTATATTAGTCACGTGCTAGAAGCTTTGTTTCCCATAAAGTCACTTACCATAACATAATTTGTCATAATCATTGTAAGCCCTAATTATCACATGCCATAATTATCATATGCCATAACATCATTTGCCATCGACATTGGGTGTGTAACGGTTATTATATCAGGAGAAACTGGATGCAATCGGGGCTTTAGGGCACCCCGACTCGGATAGGTTAGGTTAGAGGGGGATGGCGGGGTCATTTGAGCGAGCGAAGCGAGCGAATAGACCCCGCCATCCCCTTCGTGGTTATTTTTTTATAAACCACCCAGAAGTAGTTTGGTTAGGTGCCATTTGAGTTAGGTTAGATAATTATTATGGCATTTAAATATTATGTCTAATAATTATTATGGCAATTAAAAATATGAAAAACAATACGTATGGCACTCGTATCTTATAGTATCTAAGTTTCGGGCAATTAAAAGTATGTCATATGTCTTTTAGGGCAAAGAAAACATTCGGGCAAACGAAATTCGGGAATATTATGATTATGGTATATAATCTTCGGGTAAACAATAGACAACCATAAAATAGGCTAGGATACTAGATGAGAAAATTGAAATCCATTTATTATGTAGGTTCTCTCTGAAATATTGAATAATATATATTCATAATATTATTATCATGACTTGTTTTCCAATAACACCCTTCCATATTACTTCTCATGCATCACTTCAGAAAAAACAATATCTCACTTACCAAAACAAATAATCCATTCCATTACAATTGACATCTGTATTCGTACTAAGTCGCCGGATATTTTAGATTCGTAGCAGGAAAATCGGGCCCCCCTGTGGTTCGACAGACGCGCCCCAGGCAGTGGCCGCTTCCGCCGCCGCCACGCTATAAATACGCCGCGCGCCCGCTCCGATTAATCACGGATACCACCTGCGTTTGCCCAGTACACCTGAGAGGGCAAAGCAAAAACATTATGCCAGATTACTGACGTTACTATACTATCTTCAAGGTGCTTGTCTTGGTGATGAAATAGGTCAGGAGGGATTTGATGTTGTTGTTTGAAAGTTTGACAGTATCAGTTTGTAATGGTGGAGGTATACTAAACACTTCTATTGAAGTTTCTTCAGGAATCGTTGTAGAGCAATTGGTATCGATGTGTGGTCAGCATAATACCTAATAGGTCAAAGTCTTGTTCTATAGCCTATGCACTCGTCGGAAAACTATTTCAGGGTCAATCATTGCTTTTTCTTTCCTTTTATCTATCTATATAAATAAAAATGAATCGCCAAATGTGTTGCTAAGCGCAAAACCTGAGAACGGCTCGACCAATTCGGCAATTTTTTTTATATATTCCTTAAGGCACAAGGAAGGTTCTTATGGAGAGAAAAACAAAAATTGCGTGGAAAATAGTAAAAACAACACTTTTCTTTTCCCACTACAGAGATTTTGACAGACTTTTCTTTTTCCACTACAGAGATTTTGACAGAACGAAGTCTGTCCGAGCAGCTAGTTATTGTTTAAAATATTTGGTATTAGTTGTTGTTTAAGAACGTGAAATAGACGTGAAATATCTAGTAAAACTTAATCGAAATGTTAACCGTAGCAGAGCCTTGGCTAATGGGTAACGTAAAAGTAAAACATATTTTATGTAGGTCGTCATTCAGTAGTTCAGTGTCTATTTAAATCTAGTGATGATTCTACAATTTAGCTTTCCTAAACGGTGTTCATTTAAGACTTCCGTGGATATAGAGATATGACCATTTAATTCTAGCTTAGTAGATTAGTGGTGAGAGTGTATGGCGAGTTAAATTCCAAATTATCACAAACTAATATTTCGTTTAAAACTATTATTTAATATAACATTTTGAATAGATAGATTAAAGTTGTATGTGTAAGTAAAATACAATGTGTTTAGCCTCATACAACCTGTTAGTTATAGTTGGCCTCCAGAGTATTGTGGTTAATGAAAACCCGCATCTTTATCGTCTCAAGAGAGTTGTCGATTAGAGGTGTGTTTACAAATCACATTGAAATAACAGGGAAAAGTAATAGTGTATTTTCTGTTTTAGGGTTTCTTAGTTAATTACGATGTCACGGTTTCAGCATGTGTGATAGAAATACGGAGACAACCATGGAAGTTTCCAACCATACCCACGAATTAAAAAAAGTACAGGCCACTAGTATTTGATTACAAATGACGATTAAAATTTGAATAAATAGATACTATTAGTTTTCGAGATACACCTTCACCTACTATCGCGCAGTGGCGGTACGAGGGGGAGTCGTAGGGGTCATGATTCCCCCAAAATCGTACACGTCAAATTGACAAACGTACTAAAAATAGATAATTTACAAAAGGAAAATTTTGTGCAATAAATTCTAATGTGATCAACTTATTTTACTATTAATATGACCCCCATAATCTTTGTCAGCGGTCGCGCCTGCTGTCGCGTTATTTGTTGGTCTAATAAATAGATTTCCCAATGTCTTGAATTGTTATTGTATTCAAACAATAATGATGCTACGGAATTATTCTTTATGCGTAGACACACACGGAAGATTATTTTTTGTTAACATAACATCACGCCAGGATTGCCCGAAAGGTTGGTTAGAGGTATCTAGTAACACTATCATTTCACCATTTTATTTAAGTCCCGTGTAATAGGGGGCGAGCCTATTGCCATCAACCGGGCACAAATCCAAACGCCGGGCTGCTACAGAGCAATTCCACACGGAAAAACCGAATAACACTTTGCCCGACTTGGGAATCGAACAAACGGCCTCATGATCACCAGTCGCACTTGCCACTACTAGACCAACGAGGCAGTTTTTATTGGTATTTTTTGTTAATGGAGCTGATAATTATATTGTTTCGTGTGTTTATTAGGCGCCTAATAGAGACAGCTAGTCATTAATGACAACATAAGTAGTTAATGACAACTTGTGCTGTAGGTCGCGTGACTGAATGCTTGTAATCACAATGTGTGTGTAACGCCAGCCATGATGGTAGGGAACTTCCCTCTAGGGACTTGGAGAAGTGTTTATTTATTTGTTTAATAAGTTATTACCTCTACGAGAAGCCTTTTTTATATGCGTTTTGTATGAAGGGGCCATCGTACCAATATATATCACAGAAGAATACGCCACTGCATCGTACCTATACTGTGAGGAAGAAGATGAATGGTCAGATATATATATACATAATATATCATTAATATGCAGAATTAGGGTGCATCCAAGGAACTCCACGTGACTGAAGATACTAAAGTACGTCCGGCACACCCTGAGCAGTCAGCCCTCTAACAAACTTGCTGAAAGGCTAATCTTTTCACCACAGCATCAGCTATTTTACTATAGCTCGTTCCGTCACGAGAGATGAAAGATAATGCAGAGTTGGCAGAATAAAAAAAAGGGACTAAGATAAGTGTAGATCATTTTTGAGCCTCTAGGTCTGCTCTTAAGTATGCAAAGGATCAGACAAAGAGTGCCCCAGTCACAGAGATTGTACTCGTGTGTCAAAAAGAGCATACAATTTTAACACGGTCGATATAAGAGCGCTCGGGAAAATTTGCAGAGTCACACTTACATACCGCATAAGAATTGAAAAGCTATG
This sequence comes from Amphipyra berbera, assembly GCA_910594945.2. Classification (NCBI taxonomy): domain Eukaryota; kingdom Metazoa; phylum Arthropoda; class Insecta; order Lepidoptera; family Noctuidae; genus Amphipyra; species Amphipyra berbera. The sequence continues at coordinate 11,107,594 of OU343128.1, read as the reverse complement.
AGAATTGAACGGAAAAGCGCTGTGGAAGAAAGAGTCAGAAGATAATAAAAATATTTACATAACAGGTATGTATACTGTAAATAAATAATTGGATAATAATAATTAAACTCGACTGCTGATCGGCGAGGTCTTGGGCCCAATCCCCAGGACCGGCAAAGTGTTATTGGGTTTTTCCGTATCGAATTCCTCGGTAGCAGCCCGGTGTGAGAGATATTTCTCGACGGCATGTAAAGCCAAGTCAGAGGCCCATGGGCGGCATAAACTCTGACACCAGGTTAGTCAGTCACTAACCACACGAAAAGAAGAAGAAGCCCGGTGTTTGGATTTGTGCCCGGTTGGCAATAGGTTCGGCTCCTGTTACATGTTACAACATAACGGTGAAATGAGGGTGTTACTATACACCTCTGCGCAACCCCTCGGGGAATACAGGCGTGAGGTTATGTTAAATAATTAGAATATTGATAAGAGTAACACCATGTTTACCAAGAGCTACGAGGGTGATTGTTTGTAGCACCTTCAGCAGCCTCTGATTACAGTGAACTTGAACTTATATTTACAATTCGGATTGTTCATCTTGTGATTTAATTTGTGATTATTAAGAAATCTTTGTAAAATACATAAAAATCTTAGTCTGCCCTTGATTTTATTTACCTGTTCTGTAAAGTTAAACTTACATAAAACTCTATTGAAATATTAGTACTTAGATAAATACAGACATAAAAATGTATCTGATGATGATGATATATTCTGGTCGATTTTAGCCATAGCGACGGTTTCCGATAGGACTCAGATTTATTGTAGCATGTCCGCTCGAGAGTGTGAATCAGATCGTGGCTATTTAAAAACCGCGCGGATCATACGATTTGCGAGGTGAAGCTGCGCTTATCGCGGTCAGTCCGTGGATGGGTGACCGTTCGTTTCACATCGAGACCCCTCTATGCCACGGAGAGCACGCTAAACAGTCGGTCCCGTGTGTCAAACGAAAACGAGAACACGAAACGGGTGTCTATGACAGTCGTTACGGTAAGTCAGAAGCCCGAAAGTCTGACAACACCGGTCTAACCTTAGGATATCGGCATTGAGTAACTGGGTTGCGGAGGTCTGATGGCAGTCGTTCCGTGTAAAATACTGGTATTCAGCCGCATCTGGTTAGACTGGAAGCTGTGCCCAATATAGTTGGGAAAAAGCTAGGCAGAACGTAAACGCGAGGGTGTGGTTGCTGATGACTGATGTATCCGATCTTGGCCAAAATATATTAAGTAAATGTAAGCCGAAAAACAAAACTTGTAACCTATAAACGAACCGCAAAGAAACCTCATTACCTTTGGCCGTAGTTACGCAGATTGAATCACGTTAGTAAATAAGTTTACAAGAAAAACATAGGGATGCAAAAAGAAAAATCTTCTAGCGAGTATCCCCCACAGATTCGTCGCTGGCAAGTTTCCGATCGAGGTGCACTTACGTTGGTATAAATAAATAGGTTGGGGCAGCCCTAGCTCCTCACTGGGGCAATTAATCAAGTTGACCACCTGCTCCTGTACTCTTATACCACGTGGACAATACTGTGTTACTGTGTGGTGCCAATTAGAAGTAGCTTAATGAGTTCTGGTTAGAAGAATGCGAAAAATGGTGGTTTGAATTGTTTTTTTTTTAAGTTCATAGATAAGTACTTCTGTGTACTTTAATAATAAAACGTCTTTTAGAAATGGTGATAGAAAAATATTATACTTTTATTATTCTTGAGGAAATGTATCTCGAGAAAAAATAGATTAAATAAAAAAAATATAGGTATAATTATTGTGATACGTAATACGTGTGGAAGTAGTAGGTACTTAATTCCTAGTATATTTAATTTAATTATAACTAACAGAAAACTTTTGTAATTTAAATAGTAGGCTGTAGGTAGTAGCCGAGATAACAAGTAAATAGAAATGTATTAGTATTACCTACATTTAGTTATTTTGTAATATAAGTTTATAATTATAGGATCCATACTATTGCCTAACTCGCAAATAATCCTGTGTTATTATATCCTGTACATATAACTTTTGGCAAATAATAAGTACAAGAATATTCAAAGTATATTTAAAGCGTAACCACGTAAGGAGCATGTAGCTTACCTCAGCATTGTACAAAAAATAACAGACACACACAACACACGGGAGCTGCTTTATGTACAAATACCAAGATTTACATTTGCTTCGAGAATAAGGAGCAGACTAGTCCGTACATACATAAGTTATACACGCTTTGTGTCCATCTGCATTTCTGCAGCGGTAGCGCAGACGCTCGTAAATAATCCTTTGGACCTGAAAAACGTTTCAGTGAATCCAATAAAATACGTATCCGCAGAGACTACGCCGCAGCGAGCTCGTTACCACGCCTAGACGATTTATTGAGATTTGAAGGCTGAAATATTGTAGGTGTTCCATTTTAAACTCTTTTATGAAATACAACTATTCAACCCGGCTTAGAATTCAATTTGTACCGCTGAAGTACGCGGAAATGAAAATCTTCTGATAAAAATTTGAAACAAAGCATTACGACGATAGCAATACAGAGATTATTTTCGACTATCATTTCCTAATTTTATAATAGTATATAAGTAGAAAAATAAAGAAATATGTTATTAAAAGTTACATTAACATTTATTAGGCAGTATTTATAAGTAAGTATTTTCTTTAAAGTGTTTCCTTTAAACGAGAAAATTCAATTATTATCAGTGCTGTCCAATTAATTTCCGGCGGCGCCGGGGCTGATAGTGTCGAGTAAATTATAAATTATCGAAGCAATAATTTTATACTGTACCCATTTGATTCTTATTATGAAATAAGCCATGACTAATTTCCAAAGTTTTGTAAAATTATACTGTATCAAATATACATAATGTTAAAGACATCATTAGGGCAACCTGCCTAAAACCGCCAACGTCACCAATAATATCAAAACTTTTAGGTCACGCGATAAAAGAAAATTGCACTTTTTCTTTCCCGAATGACAGTGAGGACGAGTTGGTCTAATTTGACAGCTTAACGACCAACGAACCACGGTTAGCTCGAAAATGGAGCGAAAGCTTCACGTAAATGTGTTTCCATCGGGCTCTTTGCACAAACGTTATTTTAGAGCTTATTTACATTTAGTATCGAAGCTCCAGTTAGCTGCCATATAATTACACACGGCGCCGTACAAAGCGAGCGGAGCTAAAATATATTTTGCTTAATCTTCATTATGAATGTGAAATCCGTTCATGGCCTGAGGCCGCCACTCGCGTTTCATGTGACATGGGACACAATGTAGTAAAGATAAGGTGTCCCCTTCCAAGCCACTGAGTCTATTGTCGATCTCTTACGCAGCTCGGCATGTTAAAAGGAGCGCCCCGATAGCTCGACCGTTACAAAGCACCCATTTTTATATGAAGATATAAATTATAACATAACTAGCAGATAATTACTTTCCTCGCTCTGCTCAAAGCCACAAAAGATAAGACATATTGCGCCAATCTGTACAAGGTTACGTTACCAGTAACATGAGTGAAGAAAATGAACATTTTAGGAGCAATAAAAATGATAAGTGAAATAAAAATTAGACGGCATAGTTCTCCTTTAGTGAAAATGGCTTCCTTTAGATAGAGAAAACGTATAATGGAATGCAATAACTCTTGACCGGGTGTGCGAAGAAATAACACAGTGTCATATTTCACAACCCTCCAACATTTTTATAAAAGCGAACCATCTGCTTTTGACCCCTCATTCTTTTTGTTTCTCGAATTATTTCTGTATAAGTAAAATATTAGATATCAGCGGATATAAGTTTTCCGGTGCACGTACAAAGCCAATTCGTATTGGTACAGCGTTATTTTTTATTATTTGTGTTCTAAACTGAAAATGTAACTGGATCTAAACGATTAATTTTCATTATTGTCGATGTTACGCCAAAAAAAATTTTCCAGGTAGTCGAAGGTTACTTCGTAAATTATTTTGAGCTTATGTCGTCAATTCAATGGGGTAGTGGTTATAAATTATTATTATGCAAAATTTTCAAATAATTCGTTAGATATTAATAGCAAACGTATCTAATAAGTTTGATTCCTTTGCTAATGTATAGTTATGGTTAAATATTTTTAGAAAACTAGGTACATCTTTTTTGGTTTACACAAAGAGTTTTCCAACGAGAGGTTTCCTACACGTAGCGTTTCCACAAACCTGTTTTGAGTTAGAGATTTACTTGGATCTTGTACGTTAGCCGACCCTCTCGCACGAACATCCGCCACAATCTGCATACTAGGTACTTATGTAGGTATGTGTTCCGTCCAGCGCGGTGCCCGCTTTGTCACTGCTATTGAGTTAACCAGGCACCCGTTCAACCGTCATTCGAGTCATTTTAATTTCAAATGCTTAAATTGAATGATCAGTAGCGAAGCTTTTACAGTAGGTACCTAAACTTTTAATGTTCAGAATTTTCTCATTTTTACTAACGTAAAATTTATTTCAAATACAAGTTTACATTTTTCTAGTCACCATATCAAAAGATATTGAATAATAACTTTTTTATTATGTAAGGAAAGCACAAATGTTTAGTTTTATATTTTCAACCCTGAATAGTTTTATGTCATCCAGAAAAGAAAATCTAAGGGGCGAGCGTTCCTCGTGTCCATAAAAAACTTCTGTGGAGTGAACGTGTAAGGAATACTCGTAAGCGTCACAGGAACCGGGGTGACTGCGGTCATTCCGCTAAACGAAGATCAGAATCGCAAGCTGTTAGCATAGAGATTGCGATCGAATGAATGCCGCCCCAAGTATTCCATCCCGAAATCGAGGGGCTCCGAATATTGCGGCCGCCCGATACAGCCCTTTTTGACTCTACTAACATTCCGCCGCGGTACCAAGCCGCCCTTTGATTTTCTTTATATCTTAAAATACTTTCAAATTTTACGAATTTACATACGCATTTCCCCTGACGACAATTTATAGCCACTAAAATGTTACATATAGCGTTTTCGGATGATAAAGTGGCCGGGCATCAATCTATTGAGGCTCTACAAAAGAAATGACAAGTTTTACTGGAAAAAATATGACCAGTGAAATATTTGAAGCCATCGATTGTTTTTTATTGAGAAACACTTTCTATGTAATTTGATCGATGACCTTTTGTCCATTAGGGACCTTTTAAAAGTTGTCGTTTGATTTCATTGTGTACTTCAACAATAATCACGAAGTTCTTTGTTCGAGAACTTTTGGTTTTCGAAGAAAAAATAAATAACCATTAATCATGCAAATGTTTGTTTCAAGATTTATTTTATTTATCAAGCGAAGGGTAAAACTGAAAGACGCCGAGATTCTGTAGCTTATGTATCGTGATTTGAAATTTGACTATTAATAAATTGGCTTACTGGTAGAGGGTGCTCGTGTTTTTCTGGTGTATTTTTTGTGGCGCTCAAAATCTGATCGTAGATATAAGATTGGTGTGGGGCGGCGCGTCGCGGCGCGATCGCGAGGCGAGGTTGCAGAAGGTGCCAATATATTTCCTGACGGTTGAACGGTCAGGTAATTGTGGCTGAAACTTATCTCAAGGGGCGGACGTGAGCGGAATACCAAATAGTTTTCAGGTCTTGCAAATTATAAACGTGGTCCTCAATGTTTAGCCCCCTCGGTATCTACATACACCAAATGAGCGTCGACTAAATGAATTCCGAATAATTTATCTGTAGCTCGCAAAGGGCATATCTGTTTCGATATTGTTATTTTTCTTTTTCTTTTTATGCTCACCTGTAGAATATAACCACTTCTTTTTAGAAATAAACAGCTTATAATTATTTATTCAGTTGGTAAAAATAAGTCCATATATAGACGTAAGAATAACCTTGACGCATGCAGTACGAAAAACACAAACATTAATGCTACATCGAGATGTTGCTTTAATTTTGCGATGTCGTAGCACTGATCCGAGGATCAGTGCAACTTAAGCCAAACACTACAGCATCTTCCGAAAAATTACAGTATATCACAAAAATTTACCTACTTACCTACTCACTGACTCATCAATCTAAAGCAATCTCTTTGGATAACTTCTCTTTTTCGAGAAATACATAAATATAACCAATAAAAATATGTTATCGTTGACATAAAATTAAATACAGCGAGGCCCTATTACTTTACATTGTAATTTATCATTACAATATATAGCAGAAACGCCAAAATTACAGTCCAGGATCCAGAAGCACCAAGACACCTACTAAATATAAGAAACTTGTACGTGAGTATCTAAATCATAAACATAATTTTAATCAAAATGCTAAAAAAAACTGAATTACACTCCTCTACCGTCACCTAAAGAATTTCTTTTAGTATAAGCCTGGCAGGTGATATTTTTATTTTCTTAACAAGTCGCCGCGACTCCCAGTCGAGTATCAAAGGTTGAAACTGTTGCCTGAATCTCAGTGACGTAGACTTTGTTCAAGTTATTTACTTTAGAGCGCGCTCATTAGCTAAATGACCGTGCTTTATTGAAAGAGTAATCAAAAGTGGAATGGAACGAACTAAGTAGCGTTGCATCTCTCGATTCAGAAGCGACTTGTCGAAAATTTGTTTCTGCCATGTAATGCATCAGAGGATATATAAAAAAGGAGGTTTTTTAGGAAGAGGTTAATATCTCACTGTAGACTGCAATGGACAGAGTAGGTAGATAAACGAACCGATGCACTTCCGAAGACGTTTTCTGTTGAACGTGCATTTGCAAATAAAATTGTTCCTCGAGAGATGATTAAGGTGGATATGGAATGATCATTATTGGCACTTGGCAAGTAAGTAGGTAATGCTGATTCTCACGTAGCTGTTGTATCTTCATATAATACCACCTCTTAGGTACGACACATACCCGAAGAGGAAGAGTGACCTGTGGTAGTCAGCGACCACACGATAAATACGCATCTAAATCCTCAACTTACATTAAGCTGCAAATTCCAAACGACGACGCAAACGAACGCAAAGATAAGTTTCATTGCCTAAGTTCATTAATGGACTGGCCATGGCGCCGGCGCATGTACATTTTATCTAGATCTTCACTATACCTACTGTTAAACTGATATAACAGTCGGAAGCAGCTTTATTGCTTAAATAATGTCTTTTGATATAAAGTACTTTTAAGCTTGCCAAAGCGCCATTCAAAAGTTTTTACGATTTGTTAACTAAACTACGTCCATATTCAGGAACCGGTACATAAAATATTAATTAAATTAAAATATGTTCCGTGTAGGTATTGTTTTAAAGTAATTTACATAGCATATTTATAGATTTTTTTATACATAATTATTATAGAGTGCGTTGTATATTGTTTATAATGCAACAGGTTTGATGTGCCCTTTAACGAAAAAAAATATCCTTAATAATTTTACAAAAAAAGCATTTTTAACAGCCTTGTTGGTCTAGTGGTGGCAACCGCGACTGCTGATCGTGAGGTCCTGGGTTCGATCCCCAGGTCGGGAAAAGTATTGTTGGGTTTTTCCGTGTGAAATTCCTCTGTAGAAGCCCGGATTTTGAATTTGTGCCCGATTGATGGCAATAGGCTCGTCCACTATTACATGGGACTTAAACATAACGAAATGAGGCGAAATGAGGGTGTTACTATTATACACCTCTGCCCAACCCATCGGGGAATAGAAGAATGATTTTATGTTTATTTTAAAGTATTTTTTTGCAGTCGTCTAGGTACCTAAGTAATTAAGTAAGTATAAGTTTTAAGTTTTAATGCATTCCTTACAAACTTTCCCTTAGATTTATCGAAAAATAAATTGTATTGATGGAAGTCTATACAAGAGTAAATTGCGCAAATTATATTGCGCAGTAGAACCTACATACTAGACAGGCCTTCGTGAAGGAATTAAACTGACGATCTCCAAACCAACAGATAGTTCTGATGATAGATTGCTGGGTGTACGGTAGGCTTAAGTGAGACAAGAACATTGTGCAGTGTAGGTACTGCACCTCGGTAATTACTGACACGGGTCTGCGAATTGAACAACAGATAAACTGATCATCAGCCTTAATTTTTTTTATCTTACCTACCTACAAGCTGCTTATTATTAGTATATTACACAAAGCGACTAACATATTCTGTCCTCTGCAACCTTTAGGTACTAGGAAATATCGATATTCTTATGGTGCGTCCAGACCTGACGAACGCGCCGCGAATATAGCGCGCTCGCGAGCCGCTCGCGAGCCGCTCGCGACCTGCGCGCGTGCATTTCATGTTAGTACAAAAGCTCGCGCGCAGCTCGCGAGCGGCTCGCGGGCGGCGCATTCGCGGCGCGTTCGTCAGGTCTGGACGCACCATTAGGTAAGGCGAGTTTTCAGACTTTGAGGCGACTGACTACCCGTGTAAACTGTAATAAGAATTCGTAATAACAGCTGCCTCGTTGGTCTAGTGGTGGCAAGCGCGACTGCTGATCGTGAGGTCCGGGTTCGATCCCGAGGTCGGGCAAAGTGATATTGGATTTTTCCGCGTGGAATTCCTCAGTAGCAGCCTGGAATTTGGATTTGTGCCCGGTTGATGGCAATAGGCTCGCCCCCTATTACATCTTAAACATAACGGTGAAATGAGGCTGTTAGTATACACCTCTGCCCTATCCTTCGGGGAACACAGGCGTGATTTTATGTTATGTTAATAACAGCTGGGGCCTAATTCTACAAACCAAATTGTTGACATATCATATCCAAACCGAACATTTTACCAGATTACTTATATGAAAATTGTCAAAATGTGTAATTTGGTTTGGATATGGTTTGGTTACTGTTGGTACCGACGGTTTAATGTGCACTTCGAGGCACGTTGCGGTCTTCAAGTAGCAATGATTGGCACCCGTCTCGTCTACCTTGCAGATCAATCAACCACGCGGTTATCATTTATAGCCACAATCCTCTCCAAAGGTGTTCTAACAAAAACATCAAAGCCGGTTAAAAAAACATAATTTAAATATAATTTGATCCAGATATAATTTCGTTGTAATGCAGGGCGGGCGCGGAGGGACGCAGTGAAAACAAAACCGATATACGGTTATTCCCTGACAGCTGAGCTCTTAGGTGATTGTGGCGGAAACTTTTATCGGATGTCGAACGTGAGCGAAATAGCGATTCCCGCGAGTTCACCTGTTCACACCGACAACATGTGCCCTCTAGAAGAGATAAGAATATCAGGAGACGTACTAGGAAATGCAGACGCTTATTTGTAAGCCTGTTTTTAAAAGGACGATAAAGTGAGGTATTTGTTACGGGTTTTTTTTGTTCATTTTATTTGTGGACGTCAATAATAATGATATTGTTTGGTTGACCTGTTCATTTCAATTATGGGTAGTTTCAGGAAGGATTATCCTTTCACATACATAGTGCAATGTCAGCAAATTGAATTCGAAGTCTAATTATGTGAGTGGAATAAAATAACGAGAGCAGATGAATTAGGAAAAAGTAATTGTTTTTGTAAAAGTAATTTTTTTGCGCTTTCTATGTTTCGTTTTCCTTCCAGCGTCTATGTATCTGCTGTAGCTTTTAGCTTCCCACACCCAAACATGCCAGTTTACTATCAATAACGCGTCATTTTATCCCATAAACTGAAGTATCCCTTATGAAGTATAAAGCTGAACAATTGAATTATTATTTCACCATCAAGAGCTACAGAGTTACTGCGGGATATAATACACAATTGTGTTTTAACAGTTGCGTATTATTTGCATAATCCATTTTATTCTGGGAATTTTGCCAACTCACAAACATTAACTTCAAGTGACTGAATGCTTAAAGTGAATAAATTAAGTATTTTGCATTCACTAATATAGATCATGTAACAAGAATAACGCAAACACATAAACACCCTAATTACAATTCAGTTATGATCATAATAATACATACCTACATTAAAATTTTACTTTTATGCACTTAAATATTGTTGAAAATAGTCTTACTTTTTATTGCTAACTGCATTTAAAATTCAGTCTTATGGCCTTGACATAAGGCTTAATTAAAAGACGGACAGGTAAAAAATTCGTTTAAAAAAATTACATTTATTAAAAATGGCTATAATCGATTCAGTAGCCGATTATTAACAAATACTTTTAGGGTTGCGTTTATTATGTTACAATATGTTACACGTTGTATAACGTCCTGCCAAAAGAGCTGCCAAGACTTTAAGGGATTGTTCAGAATTTATAACTAATGACGTCTGTTCAAAAACAAACATAGTAAACAATTTAATGCGACTTATAGAGGAAAAATTATTACTAATACTATAGTTGATTGCGATAGGTAAGTAAGCGCGTGCAGCCGAGCGAAGTCCAGGTATTATAAGCGTCCATCAAAACAAATCTTAACTTTTATTTAACACTTGCACCTGTGTCATGACAATGGTATTAAACATTTTTTTTAACTTCCCTCTTTTCTCTGAATTGATTAAAAAAAATGATTTTGCTTAACTTAACTTTTAACAGCTCCCTCTTTATTTACATATTCTGAACAACATCCAGGTCTTTTAGAAGAAGGAAAATAAAAGACTTAAGCCTAATTGATTCCAAAAATCGCAAAACTGAATGTATGTGTAAATGTATTTACAATTTTATTTTAATTTATTAAGGAGTTAAGGTAATTTTTTTCAGGAGACATCGTCTAATATCCTTTATATCATATCGTATCGGATGCATGTTGGAGGTAGAGCCAATAAAATATCGATATCATTCATCGCATTGCATATCACGTTTCATTTATGCTTGTTATACGCCTGCAATGCCTTTGTATGCCTTCTATTACACAGTAAAATCTTTTTTAGAATCTTAAACATTTATTCATCAGAAGTACAGTCACGTGTAATAATATGTATACACATGCGAACTTAAAAAGCGAATTACTTTTAGATAATAGTTTGTATTTAAGAAATATTCGATACCATGATTCGTATGTATTGTAGAAACTCAGTGTGTAATATTTCATAATTCTAATAGATATTTTAAAAGAAAATCGCCTTTAAATATCGCTATGTGTATACATATTAGTACACGTGACTGTACTTATTTCCTTGTTTTCTATAAAAAAATAAATTAAATATAATTAAGCCTATTGCCATTTATTGAGCACATTACCCATCCCAGACAACACTTGGATGTTTCCTTACTGAAAATTCAAGTAGGTTGGTATACTTTATTTTTAAAGTAGTAGGTAATCTAATGTCTATAATTTTGTTTTTAAGCTGAGGTAACTATCAAAGAGGTTCAAATGCAAGACGAATAACAACTAAATATACTAATGTACATTCGAACCTATCTACATTCTGTCTAACTTTTCAGAAAGTCGGGCTTGGCGGTGTAAATAGTATGATACATATTTCAGTAGGTCTGGGATTGCGTTTTAAATAACTTGTCCGTTTTACAAATAAATATTTGCCATCATGATGTTCTCTCCGTTGCATTTGCCATTTCGTCCACAACTAAGAATACTCTTCTTTTTAAATGTTATAAGATCTTGATGTAACAGAACACCAACAGCATCCACCCTTGGCTTCGTTTATGGAAAGGCGGGATCCGACGCGAACTCTTTTTGCTGCGTTTTTCGCCACGTACTGTCATGCATACAACTAAAACTCAAAAAATACGCGCAGAAAAATGCGAGTCCATAGACGCTCTAATATACATCGTTAATGTTTGAATTGTCCGCTTTATACCCCGCATCACGCTCCGTGCTAAGCTCTACGTGACCATAAACGAGGCCTCATATGGACAACATTGCCAAAGCATTTGCTCTGCGCACTGATAACCCATTTTACTCTTAAAATCAATCGTTGTTACATTTGTAGTCATCATAATATTGTGGGCCCGAAACACATAAATCGAGAAACAAAATAAAATGTCTATTATATTCAAAAATCTTTATATGAAAACATGGCTTATCCACATTTTCCTATTTTATACTTATAGCTTGAAGCGAGTAAAAGAGAATAGTATTTCTCGAGATCCCAAGTATTACGGCTCGGTAAAATGTACGGCCCATGCACAGTGCAGCTCGGAGCAACTCGAGTGAGACGTAGGTGAGGGCGGGTGTTCTCTTTCGATCGCGGGAGCTCAAGATATCTGTAATGGCCACTCGAGCTATCTGCTCAACCGTTATTCTCAACAAATCTTCCATATTGCGGCCAACCGGAGCTCAATCAATACTGTGCAATGCGCGTATAGTTTGTTTTCTATTTTGAATTTGTTTACCTCCCAGCTTCAGTCACGACGTGTTTTGCTGTGTTGCAGTTTTGAACTGAATACCAATATTTTTGTACTTAAATCTTTCTTTCTTTATGAGGTTTATTGCTAGTTTTGTGCAGATATTTTCATTTTCTGTGCACGTTTTCTGGGATTATTTGATTTGTTTTATACGAACTTTAGTATAATAAGTAGTTATTAATATATTTGATGCAATTACATAAGTGTCTGATAAGTCAAACCTGGAAACCGACTAGACGTTTCTCGTAAAGCGAGACTTTACCCAGCGTCCATAACTTTTTGTACTTTCTCATTGGAGCACTGAACAAGTGAAATTAAGATAATGTTCTAATGGGTCGCATAAAGGAAAGTTATAATATCCAGAAGCACATTCGTTGCTATGGAGGTGGCCTGCTTTGTTTCCGACTTCACAAACTTTTCCCTGTTACATTGTTCACTTTGTCGGGAATCGCTACTACACTTTATGGATTGGTACCTATTTGTTTTACGTTTGCACGTACTCGAACAAAAAGCATTTTGTTAATGAGAAAAAATATCACCTACTTTTTTGATGAAATTATTTAAATCGCAAAATGTATTTTTTTATTAGTTTTTATTGGGTTGAAGGTGTTATTTACGGCGGTACCTGGATTAAGTGGAGCCGTTAAGGAAGTGATGGAGGCCGGGACTCTGGCGGCAAAGGGGAGGCGGCGAGGTGAATAATTGCTGCAATCAGTGCCAAGCCAACTAAGCGATGATGAGACCGAGACTGAGCAAACTTGGGGATTGTTTGTTCTTATATCATTTTTCGTTGCGCTTTGTGCACTATCACAAGCTTGTTTTTCTGAACCTTTAAAAAGGTAAATAGTGGCAATATATTTATGTGTTTTATACTACTAAATTGTCCAGTTATTTAAACATGATACATTAAAAAAATAACACGTTATTTTCATTTGGAGTTATGTTTTTAATCTAATGGAGAAAAATGAGGATGCAATTACAATACAACAGCTATCATACAATAAGTAAATCTAATCACAAAACGCAAATATTTTATTTTGGACAAATTCGTAACGTTGTAAAGATAAATACAAATTATTGGCATAATAATTACCTACCTCTCGCTTGAATCGTTTTCTGTTTATTTAGTGGATGAGAATACCACAAATCACATACACATACAATCACAGTAATTAACCGATTATACATACCTAGATTACTCGAGTAAACATGTTCTATCTAGGTATTAATAATAAATAGCATTAATCGAGTCAAAAACTTTTGAAAGCCGATTAGGTAAATTAATTAATATCGATGAACAAAATGATCGATGAGGTACACATGAGTAGGTATCAAAGTGGCGTTCGAATCGGTTTACCAGCAAAGGACAATGTGTACCAAATAAATTAGGGTAAAGTACACATGGAAAATTAGCTACATATTGCCAATATTCGATTAATTTATTACCACGTAACCTTTAAAATATGAAAGGAACTACACAGTAAATAAAGTTGGGTGTTGAACAAAGCTAATCAAAAGATAAGGCACATACATCATGTAGTGAACTTAGGAGCGGGTGCAGGAGTCAGGCCGTTTTTATGGTCCAACTTGCCGGCACAATGCCTTGGAATGTGCGAAGTAAACACTTAACTGCAGGTTTACTTGTCGTAATGCAGTGCAAGTTTCACCGCGCGCTCGACCACGGGTCCACGGTACAACTACGCCGTACAAAGTTTTATGGTTGCAGTTTTAATGTGGACTAAGCTCCGGTGACTCCACCGAGGGCCCCGCTCTTTTCGCTACGTTTCGGACATCAAATTTCAACTTAATTTTTTTCGCTCCAACTTTTGTGGAATAACAGTTTCCAGAGGAAATTGTGCTATATACGCTAATGAGAAGACCGCTACGCTCAGTTTTCCTTTGACAACTCTACAATTTGGAATAACGACTTCTGTTATAATAAAATTCATTTGACAAATAGTGATACTGGAAGTTCACTTGTTAGTGCGGTAATAAATCTGTCCCAACAAGTCATAATGTAGTCATTAATTACAAAACTTCAGGTGTATAATGTTAGTTGGTGAATTTTAGCCACATAGTTTTATGTTGGTTTTGTTACATAAAAGAGAAAATTCTTTTTTTTTCTGTTACGAAACTCACTTAAATAAGAATAATATTACGATTACCGGCATTTAATAGCGCAGAAAAGAATTAAAGCGGCTCTATAAGATGATTTTAAAGTAGCCTAAAATAAATAGCAAATGTTCACGTAACGGTCGGTGAGTCAGGAAAGTTGGAAAGTAAATGGTATTAGCATCGTCTAATCACTACCTGGGGAGCTCTCCGTCTAGCGCTCTGAACCGGGTACCGACGTTTCAGAGCCGTTCCCGTACACTTGCTTGCCCGTTCTGGGAGCCTTCTTGAATGCAAATAAGCATTAGGAACGCCTTTACAACATTGAGACGCTCTTTATTGGGCCTGTTCGAGCATATAAACCGGCGGTTCCGCAAACATTCGCTTTCCACGCACCCTCCTTTTACGCCCGCGACACTCACGAACTCCAGGTAGGCGCTTCCAATGTTCCTAATTAAAAATTTTACTTAAAAAAGAGTAATGAAGATGAACTCCGCCGAAACAAAATCTTATCAGAGCTCGAGGACAAAAATCAAGAAATGCAAATTCAACGGAAAAGACGAACTTAAGTGGAGCTGTAAATGTAATTAGATTTTCAAGTTTACAAAGACAAGAGCGCTCAGGTTGGTAGATTTACTGCTGGCTGACCCACCTCCCCGTGGAGAACGATAAATGAGACGCCGCGAGGTAGCGATACTAATTATCCTATAGGTAGACGTGTTACACCGTCCACGTTCCCTCTAAATCTTGTTAGCGGTCGGAGGTGCAATTCTGATAAATGCAATTGCTGCGATAATTTACAACAAGTCCCACAACGCTGAACTTAATTATACCTAAAGTGTCAGTTCTTGTATTTTAATGTTATTGTTGGTAAAATATATATAATAGTACTTAGAAGAGTATATTCTATAGACATAAACAATTTAACTTGGAAGCGTTTAATATGTTTACGATGTACCATAAAACGTGTTATACAGTTGTTTTTTGTATTTAGGCTCTTGTTTCGTTTTGTTTTTTGATGTTTTATGTAAGAATATCTAGCTTTTTATGTACCTATTTCTGAAGCTTCTGAAAATTTACATATTGTCTAACATAAAAACACTTTTGTTAGTTGTTTTTATTTTAATCCTAATGAAGATATTATATAACAACTAGCTGTGTCCTCACGGCTCCGCCCGTAGCCTATGTTACTCAGTGATAATGTAGCTTTCTACCGGCAAAAGAATTTTTGAAATCGGTCCAGTAATTTTTAAGTTTATTCGTTACATACAAAAATACAAAAATCCAAAAATACAAATCTTTCCTCTTTATAATATTAGTATAGACATAATATGTTTAATAAAAAATATCTAGGTAATTGTAGTAATTTGAGAGACTTATGGCAGAATCCTATAATTTACGGAGCGTTATTGGTTAAAATTAAGACTCTTCTATCTTTACCAATAATGAAGTATGGACCTCATAGCTTTGCATAATAGACCCTCCCATATGGAAATAGCCATCACAGGTAAAATTAGCTTACGAGTCTATTTATACGCCCAGTTTGACAATAAAAAATGCTACCATTAGTAAGCAAAATGGTTCGTTTTTCTTTATAGGAACCGGGCATTAATATAAATGTTTAAAATTACACACCATTTTATTAAATTCGAGGACTTTTAAAATGAAGTGCTTCTTCTTACTCTTTGTTTTATAGTGTAAAAATACTTTAATCTAATAAAGTAATATGATTTAAAATTGGTAAGTTTAGAGACGCTAGTTTCGTACTCGCCAGTGTATAATAATATAATTAAGTTTCCATTACATGACTTGGTAGTTGCACAACAATAATACTAAACTTTCAATTCGATTCCGTTTCTTTGTCCTACAGTTTCTAGTCACGATTTACTGTACCTAGCTCATGCATCATGGAAATACTTTCAAAAGGTTTCGAGAAATAACCTTAAATATTTTAAGGTATCCGGTAAATGTTAAGGAGATGCGCAGACGGCCGACTACAATCTGACTGAAAATAATCGATAAAAATATAATTAGTTCGTCCTGCATAGCCTTTTCCTATGTTAGGGTCAGCTTCCCGTGTTACCAGATGCGGCTTTATATCAGTATTTTAGAAGACCTCCGCAATTGAGTTATTGGGCAATGGCGATACCCTAAGGTTAGACCGATGATCAGACTTCCGGGCTTCTGACTACCCGTAATGACTGTCATAGGTATTTGTATGACACCCGGGACCGACGGTTTAACATGCTATCCAAAGCACGGAGAGGTCTCGATGTATAACGAATGGTCACCCATCCACGGATTGACCACGTCAAGCGCAGCTTAACCTTGCAAATCCTATGATCCGCGCGGTTGTTAATTAGCCACGAGTCTCTCAAAAATATAATTAGTTTATGATAAAAACTGCTACAAAAAGTCAGCCCGAGTCTGATAGGTTGCCACCAATTCTTACTGACTACTTGCGGCGCTACATTAAAAGAAAGGATGAAATAAAGGACGAGTGTGGCGAGTTGGAAAATTTACGGTGCAATTGACGCAGTAGCACAGCAATAGCTTCTGCGCCATGGGTCGTGAGTTCGATATCCGCACGGAAAAAAAAATCGTATGTCCTACAGATAGTTGTTCCGGGTTTGGGTCTGCGAAATTGTGTCTGTAAACGCACCTACGTTACAGGACATATTCCTAGTTTGAGGCAGCGGTTTCTATTGAAATAAAAAAACAGGACATCGGCTATTAGTCAGCAGTTGACGGACATAAATTAGTGACTGGTCAAAAGCGGTCGTCTGCGTAACGCCTAAGGGATCCGGTAAATGTTAAATGTGAACCTGTAGCGAGCCAGGCTTGCGGGGTGGAAGGACTTAGACTTGAATAATTGCCGCAATCACTCGATGGTGACTGACAAACGTATGGCCTTAAACTTGGAGATCTTTGGTTTGAACGGAAAAGTTACAGTGCGAAATTCAATTTTTAACTAGACTATTTCATATTAAAGGTTGAATTTGATTTTGCATCATTATACATGAACGTCATAAAATAAAAATTATACGACTGATTTGTGTTTAAAACTTGCAGATGGTAACCGTCTACATTTTCTTTAAAAGCTGTGATAGCCTAGCGGTTAAACGCTTACATTCCATGCAGGAGGGTCCGAGTTCAATCCCTGCCCGAACCTCTGAATTTTCGATTTCATGGGCGGATAATTAATTTAATTATCACTTAACGGTGAAGGAAAACATCGTAAGGAAACCTGCACACCTGAGAGGGCTCCATAAAATTCTCAATGCACAGCACTGGGACAGTAGGTATATTTGCTGATTTTGCTTATACATTTTATATCTGAAAAGTGATGGAATAGGTCACTAGTTCAAATAAGAAATGTAAATGTTGCTTAGGTACATAGACAGTATTTTTCTGTTGCCGGGAATGTAAAATTGTTGCCGATATGATTTCTAGTAGCGTGCAGCAATAATGTGCTGACCGTATTGATTGCGATTGATAGGTTATTAGTTCATCGCGTTTGAGTACCACAATAATCATATTCATAAAGTTGAATCTATAACTTACCCGACAAGCTCTACATCAGGAACTATTGTTCCCGTTTACGATAATTTTCAATTTAGGTACACTCAATAAACCTGTTAACGGTTGTTTATGCTTTAACGTATTCAATTTATATTTCACTAAATTCACGGTTTATTTGTCGAAAATATAAATTTATCATTAATTGTTCAAATCAGCGAAATTTGACTCCCAATTTGTTCAATTCATTAAATGTTAATACAAATATTAATGCCTGTTAGGTGTTCTGATTATAAGTGCTATTGTTTTATTTAATCACTCCATCTGTTGTTTAATTAAATAATTATCATGTTTCATTATTAATACTGAACTGAATTTAAACAAAATACGATAATATTTATTTCTTAATGATTTATGGTTATCTTATACTAGCTAAAAAAGATAAAAATAAAAAAATGCTGCACCAAAAATACCTAAGATGCCAGTGTCGCAATAGCATTATAAGTAAACAACTTTTAAAATAGCATTAAAATATAAGTTTTTTTTGCAAGCGAAGCAAGTGCAGAGAGTTATATGGGAATCCTGCTGAGTTCAGTCATAAGATGTGACTGAAGGAAATAGAGAAAATAATGCAGGAATACATTCCAGGACACAAAAGAGTAAAAATACGTACAAAGGTATCATACCTTACAACACTTCCCTATAAACTACGTTGGTAGTTATGCTGCCAGGAGCCAAAATGTAAAAAAGAGTCAGGACTGGTGACGCGGGAGCAAGCGACGTACAGTTGCTCGTGTGAGAAGCAACTCGTCCTGAAGTCGACACCCGCTGCCCTCAGTGTCTGCCCCTGCGGCTTATTGATGGTCATCGCGAAACAAACACTCACGGGGAACTGTACCTTCTTGAACTGGAACGGGAAGTTATGAGGTATGAGGGGAATGCGTGGTATAAATACTGCCTCGCCGACGCCACAACCCGTAAAAATTTCCGCCTCAATGGTATGTCTGTGGAGCGAGATGACTTTAAGGCCGGTCCCGTTACACAACTTCGGAGGAGATAGGTTCCGAAGAAGCATAATCGGGACACCGACCTTCAGCTTGATGGTATGCGCTGGAAGTCCACTTGCTGACAGGGAGTTCAGAAATTCCACGGGATAATGTGTGGCGTCATCTTGCTCGACAACAGTGTTTATCGAGGTGTAGACCACTTCATTCCCCTCAATTTCCGAGAGAATGCATTCGTTAATTGCTGCAGCCTGATCATTTTTGGGCGTCAAAATGGCCCGCTCACATACCCAAGAATTCTGCTGGCGCGGTATACGACTGATGTCCCCGTACACACAGCGAATGAGTTCTTCTAAGCTGGATACCACTCTACCGAGAGACTCTGGAAGCACCCCCTGTCCACCTCTCTCTTCTGGTAGAGTGCCTTCGCCAAGACTTAGAAGGACATCGGAGAATTCTTGAGCACGTGCATTGCCGCCGAGCCGAGCTCTCATATTAATGGTCAAGCGCAGCGTACGAACTCGTGACCACAACGAAGATCGTTTCAACGAAGCATTCACCTCGTCAGCCCTCGATCCCCGCGTCACCACTGGAATCGTTTGCCGGAAATCGTCACTGAACAGAACTGTGACACCACCCATCAAATGTTCGTTCCTGCGGATGTCCTGCAGGGTTCTGTCCATGACCTCAACTGCCTTCCTATTGGCCATCGTACACTCATCCCATACGATCAGAGAGCAATCCTTGAGCACGTGTCCCTTATCGCTGTTACGTGACACACCACAAATAGGCGTTTCGGCACTCTCTAAATCGATGAGAATTTTAAACATGGCATGTGCTGTCTTGCCACCCGGAAGCAGTGTGGCAGCGATTCCCAACGACGCTACAGCAATAGCAATTTTGCCTCGCCTCCTGACCTCTGCAAGTATGCCAGTGGTAACAAATGTTTTTAATGTTTTTTATTTAATGTTTTTGTTTTTTTTATTCATTTAAGTTTATAATTAGGTATACGACATGAAAATATATTAATTACCAAGCAATAATCACACAGATAAATACCGAACAAAAGTATTAACAGTCAATGTTTATTTAGAAAATGCACATTACCATCTATGAATTTTAAGAATAACTAACTACTAACCTCGCCAACATGATCAAATTTAAATTATTAATTTCCAAAAAGTGTTAACATGTAACTTGATTTGATTTTTATGAAATCTCATAGATGGCGCTGCTTCAAAATTGTCTTTATACTACTAACATTCATTAAACTATGTTTCTCTGCCCAAGTTACTTAAATGGCGTAGTTTTTATAGTGTAAAGCTAGATAATAGCATGGCTTACTCAAAAACAACATTTAAATATGCGTCGTTACACGCTGTCACAGAATGCGTAAGAAAAATAAAGATTCACAGCTCCTCCCCCGTAGGTGATAGCGTGATAATATGTAGCCTGTATGTTGACCCGTCCGATTCATGCAAAATTTGAAGTAAATCCATGCAGTACTTTTTGAGTTTAGCCCGGACATACATACAGACAAACAGACAGACAGACAAACAGACAAACATTCTAAAAACTATATTTTTGGCTTCGATATCGATTGTAGATTACGCCCCAAGTATTCTTTTTAAAAAATATTCAATGTACAGTTTTGACTTTCCTACGATTTTATTATATGTATAGATATAAACTTCACTTATCTACTTCTAATTAAAGAATCTAGTTAACTCAGATGATCGCAAAAAAAAACTTATGCAAATAGTAAAATAAGAGGTCAAACGTCTTATACAACTTGCTGGCCCATCTTTATAAACAGGACTATAACGCCAAGTCCGCGACGACACGAACTGGAAGAGGGTTATATATTTTTTAGAGCATTCTGTATAGCGAGACGAACTAAACGGTAATAAATAATGATTTGGTGCAAAGGAACGTTTCAGTAAATCTAATAAAATACGTATCCGCAGAGACTGCACCGCACTGAACTCGTTACCACATCTAGACAATTTATTAGGATTTACGAGGTACCCACGAGTTTGGATGATCGTTCTAAAAGTTCTATAAACGGACAAAACGGTCTAACACTTTTCATTCACATTGGAATATGAAATAGGAAAATCAATTTCCAGCAATGAGCAGCGGAATACATTCAATAAATGTCGTAAACGCTCACATCGTCGCCCGCTTTTAAACGTTTTCCGCTAGTTGCTCGACTTCGTGATTTAAAGTTTCTGAAGCCATAAACTTTCATCCAAAACGTGACCTTTAATTTCTAGCTTCGATTTTCTTTCAAATAAATGAGACCCCTTTTGCGATCAAAATAAATCGTCTAAATATTACGTTCGTCTTTTTTCAATATACTCATGTTACTATTAAATATTTTTCAAAACAATTTGCAGTTGAAATTGAAATAATATCGGAGACGAACGCGGCGTATGCGATTTCCAATTATCGATGTGCGCTGACTGTTCCTACGGTATTGCAACTCCGTATGACGAGAAATATTTCGCTCAGGTTTCATACGAACTACCTACCGAGGAAACGTACGTCGTCCGTCCGTATATGTAGTGCACGTGTCGAGCTCTAATCTTCCGTTATTTGAAACTCAAGAAATTTCACTAACGGAACGAGAAAAGTTTCTTCTTCCATTATTTATGATTCAGTACGGAATATCAATTTGATTGAAAAAAATGAAACAAACATTTTGAAGTTGACGAAACTTTACGCTTCTGTATTCTAGAAGCGGTTATTTTAGTCGTCCATGAGTGATATAACAGAACTATACCTAAAAGTTTGGTGTGCAAGTTTTGCCAAGTTTGCTGAACAGAATTATGAATATTCACAAACGCCCCGGGATTCCTCACGTGCGGAAACTCTTTTAATAGCGCGTTAAGTGTTAGTGAGTGAGTTAATGTATAGTTGCTTTTGGACAATAAAGAATCTTAATATAACGTCCATAATTCTTATTTTAAAGAGGAGCATCTTATGATTTTTTTGTTATATTTTATCTTTCCACCAATCTCAAAGGGAGGAAGAATGGTAATATCGTCTGTTTATAGTACCGCATTATATCAGTCCATTAAACTCCATTGTCGAACATAGGTTTTCTCATAAAGCGATATAATGAAAATTCGTTATGTTGTCATAATAACCACCCTACTTGGCAGACGGATGTTGGACAGCGTTAAGTTATTATTAGCGTACAAAGAGGATGTTGGTGCCCATTATCTTAAATAATCCCTTAGGCGTTTTTCACAACACCCACGGGGAGACAGATGGAGGCCCTTTGCGAGGTACGGTTCACACTGTGATATGCTATGTTATATGAGTACCTAGACGTTCCGCCTAGCCTTTTCCCAACTATGTTGGGGTCACCTTCCAGTCTAACCAGATGCGGCTGAATACCAGTATTTTACACGGAGCGACTGCCATCAGACCTCCGCAACCCAGTTACTGGGCAATGCTGATATCCTAAGGTTAGACCGATTGTCAGACTTTCGGGCTTCTGACTATCCGTAACGACTGTCATAGGTATTCATATGACACCCGAGACTGACTGTTTAACGTGGTCTCCGAGGCACGGAGGGGTGTAACAAATAGTCACCCATCCACGGACTGACCGCAGCAAGTGCATCTTTACCTTGCAAATGTGTTATTAATTAGCCACGAGTCCCTCATATGAGTATCTAGATAAATATTCAAAATACAGTTAAGGCACGGTAACTAAAGTACCTCGAACTCTTGCGATCTTCATCCCTAAAACACGAAATCTTCAATTGCCAGCTCACGCTACGTTTGGTAACATAAGACCCACGTTTACCTATAAGTATTTAAAGGGTTCGAAGTATACTGAGCTGCGCTAGTAAGTTGCACGTCCATCGCCTTAAGAGCATCGGTTACGTTAAGTAATTCACTCGCCTCAGTTGATACTGGAAGTTACACCGGTAAGTTACTTGGACTAACTTGCCACGCTATTGGCGTCTTGTGATTTCCATAGATATGTTGATTGGTGAAGATTCTTTGTCTATAAATATACTATAATAACGCGTACAAGCCTTATATGTGCAAGTTAATGTAATGGTGGTCTGGAATATTGAGTTAATGATTTTGAATAATTAATCTAATTATTCTAAAAATAGAGCAGATCGTGGTCATGGTAACATAATTAGCCCATTACTGTCCCACTGCTGGCCACGGGCCTCTTCTCAGAATGAGAAGGGTTTAGGCCTTAATCCACCACGCTGGCCTGGTGCGGGTTGGCAGACTACACACACCATCGAGAACTTTATGCAGCACTCTCAGGTGTCCAGGTTTCCTCACGATGTTTTCCTTCATCGTTAACGCAAGTGATAATCAAATTCTGATCCGCACATGAATTTGAAAAGTCTGAGGTACGGGCCGTGATCGAACTCAAACCCTCCTGCATGGTAAGCTTTCAAGCGCTACGCTACCACTGCTATTGACTGGTTACAGCTAGTTCACAGAGAAACTGTTTACAGGACCCGTCTTAGCGGATCTGTTTTTATTTTGGTGATGGCGCCTGTATTTGCATGAGCGAGTTCACATACACGACAGTATTCCGAATCCAGTAAAAAATACTGGTCCGACATTTTTACACACATAAACTGCATGCCGGAACAGTATAAAAACGGAGCCGTACGTGACGATTTTAGCGGATCCGTTAAAACGGATCTGCTGTGTGAACGTACGGTAACATACAAAATGCATAAATAGTCGAATATTAAAAACAGAATGTTTTAATGGTTTATAAACAAAACTAAACACCTCATTATTACTATGCACGGTTCCAGGAATCGTGATGAACTATCATAAAAGCGAGACGACACGACAACGACACAATAATGAACATTTCAAATTCGGTGTTTGTTGATGATCGAACATTAGAGTTCACTAGATACATGTACCTAACTAATGAGTTGTAAAATTGCTGCAGTAACTACCGAACACCAAACATTGAAATCACGATGAAAATCATAGGTATAATATTTACAATCACACTGTGTCGTGCAAACAGATAAATTGAGTACAAAATAGTCCACAGCAAAGCGGATACAGTTCTCGCATGAAACAAACAGTCGAGGTTTATGCAAATTGGGCTCCTTTGTATTTTGCTGGATTAAAATATAGTGGGAATTAGTTCCGTGTCAGATATCCGACCAGCGGCCAACTCGGCCCACTTGATTTTATTGCGCGCTACTTTATTTGAAGCGTTTCCGCCAACATTATTTTGAATGAAGAAGGTGCAATTAAACTATATGGTGATGAACATTCCATGACGTCGAGCGCTTCATTGGTTTAATGGTATCAGATCGCTATTTCGGAGATATTGGATTTGTGCGTTATATTGGGAAAGAAAGACACTTTGTTATAAAAAATAAAACTCCGTTTAAAAAAACCGAGTTCAAAAACTAAAAAGTTTAAAATAACTTAATAAAGATTTAATTTAATACACCTCTTATGCAAACCTAATACCTTTACCATAATATTAAATGAACAGTTTCAGAAGTCGGTGCTAATCCACGCTGAACCAAATTGAAGGCACCGACTTCTGAAACTATTAATTTTATATTATGGTAAAGGTAAATAGGTTTGCATAAGAGGTGAATTAAATCCTTATTAAGTTATTTTATACTTTTTAGTTTTTGAAGTCGATTTTTTTATACGTAGTTATTTTTATTTTTTAGTGTCTGTTCTGTAAACTACAGTAGGGTTTTTCTAGATTACATCAGGTAGACTAATTACATCGTCCACATAAACAAAAATGTTCATAAAATGAAAACTACTGGGCGAAACTATGTAAAATTTTTATGGGACCAAACTATTCCGCATCAAACAAAAGAAGAATCCCGTAAATCGAATCATAAATCTCAGCGTAATCGGTGTACACACATAAAAAAAATATCAATCGAATTGAGAACCTCCTCCTTTTTGAAGTCGGTTAAAAATAAAGACGACATTAAGCCCTGTATCTTTTTGGGTCCTAAAAACGTCAGGAATAACTGAGCTACTGTATGATACGCCTTTGTCTACTATTTCAGATTTACAGCCCCGACGATAACCGGGCCAGAATAATTTTAGATCCGGGCGCCTATATCGTAAACATCAAAACTCATATTCAACCCCGCTCTTATTTCTCAGTCTAATGATGTTGAATGATGCGACAGTCTCTGCATATTCAAGATAGACCAGCCCATCATTTAAAAAAAATGGTTTTCCTTTCATACCCCCTTCGCATAAAGGTTCCCCTTCGTTATTCAAAGAGACTTTTAGTGTTGGTCGGCGCGGGCGGCGAGTCGAGATTATTGAAATTGTGGCAGTCTGTCAGAATTATCTCCTTTCTTCAGTTACTTTTCATGCTTTTTTTTGGATTTGGTACTTAGGTAAAAGAAAATAAAAATATCTACAGTAATTCTAATAGATATATGATTTGACGGTTTAAATCTACATTTTCCATTTTTCCTCTGTGACTTTATTCAACAGATTTGAAATAAGAAGAGAATAGGATTTAAGAATTTATTTGATTTAAGATTTTAGCATTGAAGAAGTGTTTAATATTCCGCTCAAGTGCTGAAAGTCACAAACATTGGCCTGTGGTGCTAATAAAAGAAGAGCTAGTCACCTATCACTTTACAAACTCGTGTTCAAACACTTTCTTTACCGCATTATTTATTATAATACTTAGAAGAGCTAGTCACCTATCACTTTACAAACTCGTGTTCAAACACTTTCTTTACCGCATTATTTATTATAATACTATTATTTTAAAGAAGCATAAATGAATACCTACATTAAACTAAATTACGCTTATCTTGAAGAAAAACCAAGACCCCGAGCTTATCGCACTGATATACACAGTAAAAATGCAAAAGTTTGAACGTACTTGTATCTATGTTACTGGATCAACCCGTTACCGCTAACTGGATTTGCATAAAATTTTGTACATAGGGAGACTATATCCTGGATTAGCACGTGAGGTATTTTTCATCGCGGTAATCTAAGAACTTTTCTATGTCCCTAGTTTCTACGTAACATAATTTACCTGTTTTTTTAATACTTCAAAGATCATCTTTATCACATTATCGCCTTAAATCCTTATAGATCAGATCTTATCAGATCGTCAATAAGCGAAAGCTTAAACTTAATTATTTACACAATTCGTGGTAGGTAATTACGCTATGCAGCTATCGGGGACCGTCGCTGACAGCTTATAGCTCTGTCCGTTGCATTAATAAAAGCGATTGCAGCTCGAAATCCGATTAACCACGTTGGTTCAACTGACTATTTTGTGCGAATCCTATCAATTGGTGCTTGATGTCAAGTTGAATTTATAATAAAAAAAACAACGATAGGTATCGTTCTGCATCGGAACTGGGTTTGTTTATTTTTTGTATGATTTCAATCAAATTAACTTTATTATGTAGGTTTCGAATGTATAACTGTTTGCTGTTGTTTGGTACTATCATAATCCCAGCGTTAGTTTAGTGTTAGCCTAGCGGTGTGACCGTCGGACTACCAAGTCATGGGTCTGGAGGCCGTACCCATGGCACGCACCTCTGACATTCATGTGCGTATTGTATAATTTTATCACTTGCTTAAAAACGGTGAAAGAAAACATCGTGAGGAATCCGGCATGCTTGAGAGATATTTCTCGACGGCATGTGAAGCCAAGTCAGAGGCCCATGGGCGGCATAAACTCTGACACCAGGTTAGTCAATAACTACACAAAAAAAGTGTTGGTTTTAGTTCTCTAATCTTAGTTTAAGTCTTCCCTAAAGCTAAAATCATATTCCATTCCTAGAACTTTTCCGATGTCCGATACATTCTAATTGCCATACTTTCACCCATTTATTTGACAAGTTATAATTCTGTTTTCATATGAATAAAAATGTTAGCAAAGCATACAATGAATAAGCTATTTACGAAGTTGTAAGCGTCAACAAAGGGAAAATTGTAACGGCGAACAACATTTTGCTACCCATATATAGGTACTTACTATTGAAATCTTCCACCGCAATATGTGATTACCGTAGGTGCCTTTTAGCTTGAAACTCTATTTGCTTTCCAAGGAATACTATGTGATCACATTATATATGAATATAGTGCCTTAAAGTTATGAGACAAAAGATCTGTAACCTGCAATGACGGATCACTTTATGATATTCAATAAGATAAAAGGAGAAGCTGACTGACTGACTGATCTATCAACGTACAGCCTAAACGGCTGGGGTTAGAAACTTGAAATTTTGACAGTAGGTTCATTTTGTGACGGTAAACATCCACTAAGAAGGGATTTCTCGAAATTCAACCCCTAAGGGGGTGAAAAAAATCACGCAAGCGAAGCTGCGGGCAAAAGCTAGTATTCAATAAGACTGGATAAATAAATATGATCAAGGAAGAACTCATCAATTTAGTTTTTTTATGCGTAGTTGGATATCGAGCGCCTTGCTTTTATGATTGATCTGTCTGATTCTGACGGTATAATTATTGTATCATCCTCGATATTCAAATACTTAGAATAAAATCACGCCGGTATTCCCCGAAGGGTTGGGCAGAGGTGTATAGTAACACCCCCATTGCGCCGTTATGTTTAAGTCCCAAGTAATAGGGGGGAGCCTATTGCCATCAACGGTACAACTCAATAATACTTTGCCCGATCTAGGGATAGAACCCAGGACCTCACGATCAGCAGTCGCGCTTGCCACCACTAGACCTAGAATGTTGAATAGATTACATTGAAATAAGTATTTAAATTTCGAATAAATTATGAAAATTTGCTTTTTGAAAGTAGAAGCGGGTCCATTGGTTATTTTTTATTTCCTAGGTAAAGATAATGATCGATGATGGGTGAATAGATAACTAGCACAAAAATATTAAATAACTAGTATAATAGTACAGAATATTGTGCATACAAAAGCACAGAATTCTATTAATCTACTATCAATTATATTGTTTTTTGTAATCTCAGAAGGTTTATTGTATACTTACAAGCTTACTCATACATTTTATAATATCAGTGCAATTATACGTGTACATTACTTAGGTATGAACAATTTATTAGTTCCCGACCAGCGAGCGACGATGCCACTGGCTTTTTTCGAAATACATTTTTCTCAATACGAGTGTTCTCTTTACAGATACTTTTTGTGTTGTCATGATGGTTTATTATTTCATTAATTGAAGTGGTGGCGGTCGCGACCGCTGCCGGCTGGGCTTTTGTCCTCGCAAAAATATAAGACAAAACTTGAAAAGCGATTGGATTAATTCTCCGAGTGACTCCAATGTGAATTTCCATTTCATTGGATTTATAGCTAGTATCGAGTGAAGTATTATAGTGGGATTTGTCTCATAACGTAGTTTTATGTTTTCATTTGACACGAATATCATAGTCATTCTTTTGTAAAGGTTTCGATGAATGTGGTTCCAATATTTTATAAGCCCTATCAGAATTGATTTAAGGCCTAAAGAGATAAAACTTTTGAGATTTTTTCAAAAGAAAAATCGTTTAGGCGCCTAAAATATTGGAACATTTGATGTTATGAGCGAAGTTCGCGGACGGAGCGAGTATCCCGCAAACGATATTCCTTATAAAGAAATTTGTTAGTGTTGTTAACATAACGGTGTTAAAATAATTTAAGGAGTCTATAAAGTTTAACAGCCGACGTTATTGACTCTTTCCGAAGTTAATGCGATCCCGGGGCGCCGATCGCTACTCGCCTCGTAATAATCTCATCGACATTGTCTACGGGTATGGCTATTCATAATAGCTTCCGCTAAATAACCAACCCTCGAAATTATAAAACGATTTATTTAAATTACAAAAATAACTTTCTTTGACATTGTTTAACCAAGAGTGCTGCTACTTTTATTCATTTTATTAAACGAGCTTTCATAATGTATATTAGGTACGTGTAAAATTATAGAACGGCTCCCTATGAATATCACGGAAGTGAAATGGTGTGATACTAACAGAGCGGATGCTCTTCAAGAAGATCTTAAGCTCTAATGGCTGTGATCTGAAACAAGAAGAATAAGATGTTGGATACGTATTACTCCAGCATGTTGTTAAAACTAACAGAGGCCCTAATTGTAACAATAACGAATTCTGTCCTAACTTCAAGGGTTGTTACAACAAGCTCGTTACGTATTCAAGTCTTCAGAGAATATATCGTGTGGAAATGAAGCGGCAGTAATTTTAGTAATGAGGTCAAAATAAATAGTATCTCAGTAGTCTCAATAAATAGCGCATTTAAATCAAGGCACTGGAGGCCGGCCAAGTGAGCGCGCGGACCGACTCGAACCTCCTTCGTTATGTTTTCTGCATTTGTCCACTTTACTCGCTTTCACGAACAAACAAGCTCACTTTGTGATCGGAATGCTAACGTTTTAAATTCAATCAATTTTGGAATTCGCATCACTTCCAAGGTTTATTGGTAAATCACTAAATTGAGTTCCCTCAGTAACATTTTCACAATTTTCCTGTGAGAATTTAAATAGTTTTTTTTACCATTTAGTTTTTGTAAATCTTGAATATCGAGTATTGTAATAATTACCGTTTCCAACTCATAAAAGACTTCGTTAAATACATTACCTTACCTTTATTATTTAACAATGTTTAGTTTTAACAAAGTCTAAAAGAACTACAAGGCCAAGTCGAAATTGTAATTAAAGTGAGAGGCTAATAGTTCACCTTTGGCAACTTTAATTAATTTATTCTTGTTCCTGAGTTTTTAACGTTTACTTTGTACTAAAATACACTAATTTAAAAAGGTGGACAAAAGAATGTAAGTAATTAGTTCGGCTATTAAGCGCTGAATTTATTTTGAACCGAAACGTGTTACAAATAGAGTTCAAATAAACTGCGCGTTCGGTAAAATATATTTGTAAGGTGTCTTCGGGAACGGTGGAATATGTATGGTATGTCAAAGTTTAACTCACAATTAATTATCTTTGCTCAATCAGTGTTAGGGACAAAAATCTTTTAAGACAAGTCAATACACTAGAATAAACATAACTTAACATCACGCCTGTATTCCCCGAAGGGATGGGCAGAGATGTATAGTAACATCTTCATTTCGCCGTTATGTTTATTAAGTCCCGTGTAATAGGGGGCGAACCTATTGCCATCACCCAGGCACAAATCCAAACTTCGGGCTGCTACTGAGGAAATCCACACGGAAAAATCCAATAACACTTTGTCCGACCTGGGGATCGCACCCAGGATTTCAAGATCAGCAGTCGCGCTTGCCCCCACCAATAAGGCAGTTACAGTTTTCACTAGAGTAAAGGAGATGTTTCATTTTTGTATGGGACTCCGGCCATAAGGTGTACCTTTTAGAAAAGCTGGGAAACTAAACCCTGAATAGCTTACAGTAACATTTTTTTCATAATATCAAATGTTTTTTATGCACAAAATAAAAGTTAAAAATGTTTGACGTTTGTCGTGAGAGTTATGACAGCCGTGAGAGGTTGTAAAGATGACGTTTACCTAACCTAGAAATTGATATTTGTTAATTACTGACTGACTGTGACCTGACATTTTGAATTTTTCGTTCAGAAGTACATGTCAAAAAAGAAGAATAAATATTTTTCTAACGATGAAATCGTCACACTAGCTTAGAATTAGTCGAAAAAGATGGCTAAGAGAATAATTATTATTATTAATTGTACAAGAATACATACCTTTCATATTTAACGTCTACGTGAGTTATGTTTTGATTTGACATGATTTCAGAACGAAAGCAGGCTATGCAAACTATAGGACGCCATGTTGAATAGAATATGGCAATAATTGAAAACTTATTATATTTTGTGCACATCAAATCAGGTTTAAATTCACGAAAGAATATTTTTCCTCAATTCTTAGATTTTTTTCCCCTTTTTCGATAAATGTACATCTTATGGCCGAAAATGAAACATCTCCTTTCTCAAAATAACTCTTATTCCTTTTTAAACAGACATTTAATGATTTTTTAAGTGCTACTGTTTTTATAATTAACACACGGTGGACCTCCATCTGAAGCCAAACAAGCTCGAATCACATTATAACGCCGCCTGTGCTCCTGCGCAATTGTCGAAGTATGATATAGGTACTAGAACCTAAGTAAAGGTAACTCTAGACAGTATATTTACCTTATTATTATAATTTCAGATCTAGACACAATTATGTTCAAAGTCTCTTGGAATTAAATATTTTTTGTAATATCCATTACTCTCTCTACGGTTTTCTTTTATCCAATGTGCGAGATTAGACGCAAATATGGACAAAGGCCAAAAAGCCTTTTTTAGATTTGTGCTATTCATTTTGCTTAACAAAAAAAATGTTAGCCCAAAGTGTTATCACGTATTCTTTAAATAGAGAGAGTTGGCAGACATATTGGCAATAAGTACAGAAATGACTGCTAGTTATGGGTTTGTTGTCCTACATGGGTGTTTGGATCTCCGAGCAGCGTTACGCAATCGGACGGTGCCTCCCCGTCTGGCTTCGTTTTATGAAGGCCTAAGACCCGCAGTATCTATAAGTAGAAACAAAATTAGTGTCAGGATGATGACTACAATAAAACTGTAGATGGAAGAAATATTTTATAGCGCTTGTATAGTCTCAATCTTGGTTCGGTCATTCTTGTGGTATTTTCTTTAGATTAATAACTTGGTCCTTATTATATTTATGGTGAACTGATTTGACATGTCGATCTAGTACAATCTGCTATTATGCAGATGGTAAATAAATCGTAAAATACTTTAAAATATAAAATAACTAATAAAACAGATACTTTGTAACTCTGGCGAAAATCCTTCGTAATCCTACGTATGATGTGTTTTATGTGAAACTTTAAACCTATCTTGGAAGTGAAATCACCCCGGTAAGCCCTCTTCCAAACTGTCATATATCAATGACTGAAAAGATTGCATTACACGTCGTTGTGGGGAAGCTCGCATTTTTTCGCACTAAATCCAAACAACAGAACACGCAGTTAGTGTCCGTGACGAGCGTGAATGAATGGCGTCGCATTTTTCTCGCTAACTCCGCGTCGCCTCCGCAATAAAACATTCATGAATTCAGAATGTTACTACTCAGTACCCATTGCGTGGATGGGGCGTTGATTCTTTAGAAATTTGCAAAGGAACAGTATCGTAGAGCACCGATTTGTATCCAAACGCTTATTGCCATCCCTTCGTATCAACATAAGTTTCTTCTGTGTCGTATTATCTCCTCAAGATTGTATGACTTCATTATGATAATACTGTCACAGATAGAGTAAAATAATCCTAAATTAAATATCTGGCCCAGAAAAAAACAAAAATAGCACGGTCATGGCGCTCCATAAAGATAATGAACATGAATTATTGATAACACGAGCGCTATGTCGTGCGTATCCAAACAATTCATGAATCCAAACTGCGCGCAATAAGACGAGTAAAGAATAAAGCCAATTGTAGACCGAGCCAATAAAAGAAATAAGTTCAGAAATGGGTGCATAGCTGTGTGTTTCCAACATCTATGGCAGGATTGCTCCGCCGCCGGCGGAAGTGCGGCGAACTATGCGCGGCGCGGGGACGGAATGCGGACAATTTCACAAAAGCCCACCGAGTGAGAGGTCCGCCGTGATAACCGTGAAAGCTAATAAATTTGTATGCGGGGGAGGTGACGAAACAAAAACGCTTATTATGTTTATAGCACTGTATATTTAACGAGAACCAGACTTATTTAACGTTTTATTTTCGGGAATGGACTTCTTTTTTAGGTACAGGAATGGCTTGATTCTTTTGATAATGCATTAATGACTATAATAATTTTAAAGCTGCATCGGTTTTGGATTTGAAGTAGTGAAGTATCTAATAACGTCGTGTACCTCGGTAATTACTTACATAGATTTTTCGTAAAAAAGGTAGCAGAATCTAACCGTTTCAAAGAAGATTAGTGATCTGAAACAATCGGATAAAGAATCTTGTTTATCGCGACACAAGTTCGAGGGCCAAAAAAATCCGCTTCAAGTTGTTATCTAAGCGTTTTCAGCGCAAACATGTTTAGACGTCAGATTTATGTTTTCTGATCCATCTGCCGTGCCGTCTCGCATAATATTGCGGACGGACTTGGAAAATAATAAAGGCGGGAGATAAGGTTTTCGTCTGTTCCAAGGGAAACGGTGGAATTGAGTTGGGACAATTTTATTTTTCATTTTCCTTAAGCCAAATATGAATGAATTATTTGTGCTTGACTGATGTTAGGTTCAATGCAGTGCCATTTATTTTAAATTCAATATTCGTATCTTGCAGTTATGATTTCGGAATTTTGTGATTGTTGTGAAGCATTTAATTCGTCTTGAATGTGGTGGCGTTCACTTTGCTGTTTTTTCGGGTAAGGAGATAAGCACAGTGCTTCCGTATTATTGAGGCTATCTGATTGTAACTTGAGTATCTTTATCCACAATATGTCATATTATGACTTTTTTTATCTAGTAGGGACTTATGTTTGCTAAGCTCAAGGGTAAATTAATTCACGGATAGGTACAATAAAATTGGGCTTAGACAAAAGGCGGCGCGGGCGCAGCGTATGGAAGCGGAAATCTTTGAGTGTGATATAAAATATACATGAATCTTACTTAAAGTTGCGGCGGATTAAAATACCTTTACATTTTGTTGAATAATATTATTAGAAAGTTTTAAACTTTAGATTAAACCTGTCTAGAAAATAAAGAAGACCGTGTGTGTAAGAAATGTAAATTCAGTCATAACATTATACTGCAGGTTACTTAAACTCGCCATGGAGTATGCTCTTCTAGAATATCTTCTGTGAGATAATTTAATTATTACACTCATTAATATTTACAGAAACAATAATGTAGGTTATTATGTATATTGTTGTTTAGTTTATTCTCATGGCGATCTAAGAATGAAAACGAAATATGGAATGTGTCAGTGGCTTGGGATTTAACACAGGTTATATTAATAGGTATATAGAGGGAAACCGCCTCGTTAGTCTAGCGGTGGCAAGCGCGACTACTGATCGTGAGGTCCTGGGTTCGATTCCCAGGTTAAGCAAAG
Source organism: Amphipyra berbera (assembly GCA_910594945.2). Lineage (NCBI taxonomy): Eukaryota > Metazoa > Arthropoda > Insecta > Lepidoptera > Noctuidae > Amphipyra > Amphipyra berbera. The sequence continues at coordinate 11,073,655 of OU343128.1, read as the reverse complement.
TGTTATTGGGTTTTTCCATGTGAAATTTCTCAGTAGCAGCCCGGAGTTTGGATTTCTGCCCGGTTGATGGCAACAGGCTCGCCTCCTATTGCATGGGACTTAAACATAACGGCGAAATGAGGGTGTTACCATACACCTCTGCCCAACCCTTCGGGGAATACAGGCGTGATGTTATGTTATGTTATGTAGAGGGAAAATAACCAATACTAATAAATTATTATTATTGTTATTTCATATTAGGGATACTATTCTTCGATATTTTAATACTTTTCCTTTAGGTAATATTAAGTTGCAGCAGTTGAAAGAAACGGTAATGGTCAAATGAGGAATAAATAATAATGATGATAAAATATATTAGCGACCGATATACATAATATTATATTATTTTGAAACCGTAAATTCATCATTGCTTCGCTGGCTTTGTTTACATGCTTGCCAGTTTCGGAAAATTATGACACTGGTAAACAATTTTTTTTGCCTACTGTTTTTGAAAAACCTACATTAAACTATAATATAAATTTAAGTTGGGGATCAAAACAGTTTGTATTGAGTAGGTAATTCATATTGACATAATGGCCCTTTACATTTAAACGGAGTACTATGTCACCGGAAATAAGCACAAAAACCTTTTGAAACGCGATCATCATCAATTATGTGTACTTAGAATTAGGAATTTTGAACCGGTAATGGAATGTATTTCCATGTGGTAATTTAAGCTTAAACGAGGTTGACAGTGTCATTTATCCTAAAGCCATGTGACGGGTTAGTCTTTGTCTCTCTACGATTTTTTCTGGCTTAAATTTTCATAAAATTCGTTTCACATTTTCAAATCCGAGAATGATAAAAATTATTCATGCAGTGACGCAGTTATCAACGATTTAGTCGAGCGTTAGATAGGTTTTTAACACATCAATGCTGCGCTATCATAAAACAAAAATCATTTTCCCCTGGAATACAATACCACACAATACATATAAAAATATTGTTTACAATCCAACGAAATTGCAATGGAGATTAAAACCAAACATCGATAATAAAACAAGATGTAGGCAGAACGAAATAATAAAAATAGGGTTTTAGCGTAGCAAGTTTCTTCGGGCAGCGGAGCGGCAAGAGGAACCAATTTCTGAGCCGATGCGGAGCGTTTTGTTGGAAATAGCTTTCCTTCAATCTGCATTTTCTTGCTGATTTACCAACTTTCATACAGGACGGAACTTTCCGCGAGATACCTAGGAGAAAGTTCGGCGCAGTCGACACATTAAATTATTATTAAACTCATCTGCCTGCATCAAAACATGTCCAACTCTGTATTCTATTTGGGCATACCATTTAAATTTAGAGACTGACATTTTGGCGTTATGAATGAATAATATAGAGATTCTTGGACATAACTTTATCCACTGTAATATTATTAATAGAGGGAGTGTAACCAAGTATGGAATAGTATCCCTAAGTAACCAAGTATTGAATAATATCTCTCTATATGTACGTTTCCTTTACACACACAGTAATAACAAGAAATATCTGCGACTAATATTACCTAACAGCTAGTTCACACAGAAACTGTTTACAGGACCCGTTTTAGCGGATTCGTTTTTATTTTCGTGATGATGATGATGAGCGAGTACCACGACAGTATCCGAATCCAGTAAAAAATACTGGATCCGTTATTTTTATCGTATCCTGCCTGCCAGATGCGACGCAACTGCCATTAGTTTAACTGATCCGTCGGTACAGATGTGAACAACACATCCAGTACCGACGGAACCATTAAAATGGATCCGCTGGGTGAAGGGCTCTTACTATAGATTATTCTGAAGTCTATGGCTAATACAAAAAACTGTGAATATGTATTAGTGACACTAAAATTATTTCAGTACTCCGAGACTAAAACAACAAATATCGATGGCTCTGCCTTTATTACATTCGGAACTGATACCATCATTACAGTCATGGCCCTATCATGGGGCGTGCTGGGTTCCTAGTGTGCACGCCGTTCCTATAACTTATGATAGTAAACCTCAGCCTTACCCCTTGGAGACTATACTGACCTGACTGTTATCTTATTAAAATTGTTTATTGCAAGTTTAATACAAGGTGTAAAAAGACCCTTCACAAAGCCGTCAACCATGCGTTCAGTACATCAAACTAAGTAACTCTACGCAAAAATTGTCGCTGGGAAACGAAATTCTTTTTTTGGGTGAAAAATTTCGTTTTACTGTAAAGCTCAGTGTAACGCACTCAAAACACTGTGCTAATAGATGCAATGAGTAGTAAACGGGTAATGGAGGTATTTCAAGTACATTTGCAACCTTCAAAAAAAGTATTTAAAAAAAATGTGAAAAAGTTGGAACTTTGACCTCCAATATCTCCGTAACTAGAAGGTTCCCAGGCATAGTCCCGAACAAAAAAAATATCGCAATGACGTGGAGAATATTATGTACCTTTCGGCGTCTTTCGCACAGTATGAAATACGTAGGTAAATAAATGAGACGCGGCTTGAAATTTGCAAGGCACGCTCCTAAATTTTGAATATTAGTCGTTTTAGAATATCAATTATACAAGGTTAGTCGGAAAGGGGGTACTAAGCCGCGGGCCACTTAATGTATCACTGATGATTGTTTTAAAGAAAGTGTTAAAATTTAAAAAATTGATTTATTTTTATTCCATGAAAAAATATTTTTATTTTAGGTTTTTCAAAAAATTTTCATCCCTGCTTTAGTTATTAAATCAGTAAATGGAGTTTCTAATCCGTGACCCCAAATATGACGTAAAATGTTAACACGTCTGATCATAGCTGAGGATAAATAGAATTCAGCGTATTTTTATATAAATCAACCGAAAATGGTGTTATTTGCAGATGACACATCTTTGATATTTAAAATAGACCGACGGTCACAAAATCTTGACGACGTGAATAACTCTATTCTTCAGGTCCAAGATTGGTTTACGGTAAATAATTTGGTACTAAATAAAACTAAAACCAAATGCATTAGATTTAAATTACCCAATGTTAGAAGTAGCGAATGTGATATTATATTGAATGGAGAAAAACTGGAATTTATTAGTCAAACGGTTTTCCTAGGAATCACTTTAGACGAGAAATTACAATGGGGACCACATATAACATCTCTAGCGGGGCGGCTAAGCACGGCTGCTTATGCTGTTAGAAAGATAAGACAGTTAACAAATGTAGAAACCGCGCGTTTGGTCTATTTTAGCTACTTTCACAGCATTATGTCATATGGCATTTTACTGTGGGGTCGGGCTGCTGATATTGATTCCATCTTTATTTTGCAAAAGAGAGCTGTCAGAGCCATTTATAATCTACGTCACCGCGAATCTCTTAGGGAACTATTTAAAGGGATTAATATTACGACGGTACCTTGCCAATTCATTTATGAAAATATTATGTATGTAAGAAAAAATCTACATCTTTTTAATAAAATAAGCGATAGACATAACTCTAATACTAGAAATAAAGATAAACTTGATCGACCATTTTTCAGATTATCTAAAGTACAGACATCTTTTATGGGGTACTGTGTTAAATGTTACAACAAAATACCTTGTGATATATTGCAATTAAATGAAAGAAAATTTAAAAGTCATATTAAAAGTACACTTTGTAAACAAGCATATTACAAACTAGACGATTATATCCAGGATAAGAACGCTTGGAAACATGCTGGTCCAGCTCCATAGGACAATCTAGAGTCTAGACAAAATCAAACTGGTTGCTATTTTAATTGTATAATTTATTTTTTTAAAGCCGTTTATTTTAGATTCTATGAGTAAGTACCTAAACTCATACACTGACTTATTACTTTTATTTTTTTGGGAAAACATATACTTTTGCAATGTTTGTAAATATGTGAGCACCATGTACCTATCACAATTAATATGTCGTTGTTTCATTTTTTATTTTTTTTTACCTTTTGTGGTATAGTAATTTTATTCTAGGTGCATCGTTTTCACTTATAATTGTATAATTAATGTACCTATACAAAATATTGTAAGACATTTTAAAAGAGTAACGGTGGAGTTTCTTGCCCATTCTTCTCCATACGAAACTACCTTTTGGAAGGGGCAACTAGAATCAATTCTATTTTCTTTGTAACTTTAACGTTCAAAAGTGCCTTTTATGTGCCTAATTGAAATAAATACTTTGACTTTGACTTTTTTTATGAAATCTTTGAACAGCTATTTCTCTTGAACTATTGACTTTTGGGGAAAGTTGTAGAATAAAAGTTATCCATTATTATGGGTACTTTTACACTCTTTCGGCTTAGTACCCCCTTTCCGACTAACCTTGTATATTTACTATGCTTCCTCTTTCCTTTTCTCTGATTAAGCACGGACAATATCAACCACAACAAGAATAAACTAGCCACACCAAAACAAATAACCAATAAACGATACGTGGGAAAGAATAATAAAGAAACGAAGAAAATATAGGACGTTGAGATTAACAAAGTTCTAAATAACTAAGTTTGCTTATAGGACGTCATAATAAATGGCTACGGACACGTCCAAGCCGAGCCGTACACTCGTAAAGTCCCCAGTTCGATTACATACACGAGCGGGTCGCAGTGAATTAACTACAAACGGACCCAGCGTCACGTGACCAGAATATTTTCAAAAAAATCCTTTGCTCACTCTCCTCTGTCAGTAGAAAAAGCTGATGAATAAATATTTATGTACCTAAACCGAAAAGACTCGGAAAAGTCCGTATTAATTGAAAAGTATGCAGCAAAATAGTGAAATAATTGATGTGGAGTTTTAATGATTTTCAACGGATAACCGCAAAATTATTTACACTATTACACAATTGAAAGCTTGATTGCTAAAGCGTAGAATAATATATGTTGTTATAATACTTTACTGATGGTAATTTTGTGGTTCACATTTGACAAGAGTTTCAAATGGTAATAAATTAGGAATATATATTAATACATACATAAATAATTTGTTCTGCAAAAAATGTCTTGAGATAGCTATGTTAACTGACATAAATTATTCATCTAGTACGACTCAAACAATTTTCTTTTTATTTCTACTTATGTAGAATTTTATTTTTTTGTGTAGTTCTAAGATCGACACCAGTTGGCGCCACTGCGAATGTAGACCTGTTAAAAGTTTGTTGTGTACAGTCAGCAACAGGAGTCGCTGAATGAAAACAATTAAAAAACAATATTAGGTATATTCTAATTTAATTAGCTTTACAACCACAGAAATCTAAATAATAATATTATTTAGATTTCTGTGTTTTACAATGTATCATACATTACGGGCTAATGTATTAGATATTGACATTTTGATTGAGTAGTCAACATTGATAGGTCTACACAACAAAAGCCCCATTCAATGCTGCCATTGAAGAACGCTAGAAAATTCTACGTTTAATAAACTTTAAAGTAGCTTTATATAAATCAAATCTGCATTAAAAGTATCAATTTTAATACGAAACTCATTTGATAACCACTTCCCATGGTAAATCAGCTAATGGATTGGACGTGACATGAATCCGTCGCGAGCCAACAGGAAAACCCGATAAGTATAAAAATTAAGATTTTGCGGCCAAAATATTTTTTTGCTCAAAATCAACAGGTATCAATTTTTACTTTTTAAATTTCATCGACCGTTTCTCTAAATAGCCATAATGATAACAATAAGATTACATTCAGAAAAAATCGCGTCAATCCGGAAAAATATCTTTTCGTCAGACCTAATTCGTTTTATAAATGCTCCAACACGAATATTTTATTTTTGTAAGTACTAGCAAAACAAATGTTTACGTTATTTTCAGTCTTATTTTCGTAAAGTGGTAATTTGAAAAACATTTCGATACTTTGTGATAACTGTAATGGTACAAAGACGCTGTGATTTGAATAACAAATCATTTGTTCTTTATCTTAACCTCATAAACAGGTGCGGTTTACTAGAAATACAAAAATCTTGTTTGTTACGACATAAAAGTGCATTTTATTCCGCGTGGAAGTAGGTTTGAACTGCTATGATTTGGTTATACTTTGCGCCGCATTGCAAATCCCTTGACAGTGAATGGTGTTTTCCCTGGAAGCTGGCTCGATCGTGTGATCAAAGGGTGAACCTGTAAAAATACAGTTCTCTTCCTACGTATTTCTTTTATCGTTGTCTTTTAAAACATTTTAGTTTGCAATATTTTGCTTTGCTTATATTTTATTTTGGATGTACCTAGTCGGCCTGTAGACAACGTTATGTTAGGAAGAAAATCTTTAGAAGAGTCAAATATAATTATAAATGTTCAGAAACGCTATTCTTGACTAGGTGTGTCTTTTGCTAATACCATATCCAGCGCTAAGTGTCGTTTTAACTTTCAATGTGATTTTCTTTATATCTAATACAACGGGGCTGATTTGAAGTTGAAAATATTCCAGGCGGCGCCACTTTGGATAGAGGTGGGGGCTCTCATTGGTAGCGAAAAGGGAACTCGAAGTATAGAGATTCGCCAAACCAAGCCGCATAAAAAATATTGAATCACTTAGCCAATCATACCTATAATCTAGAAACAAGCCTCCACGTTCAAGCGCAAAGTTAGGGAACACTACTTGAAGTCGCTGCACTCCTAATCATCTAATTTAGTCTTCGTCATAATTGCATTAAGATTTTCATAACATTTTGTAATTGATATATATATTGTAATATCTATATATTTTATTATGTGTATATATGTATTTTATTTAATTTATATTTATCTTTTGAATTCCTAGTATATTCAGTCCAAAATTGTCAACTCATCTTTTTCCTGTACCTATTTCGATGCTTTTCTTTTTAACCCTAAGGTTGACTGGTAGAGAATGCCTTATGGCATTAAGTCCGCCTTGTGTACCACCATAGTGCATAGAAGTATAAATAAATAAATGATGCCTGGCTACTGTAATATTTTGTGAACAATCTTTCGATGACTCACTAGGGAAACTCTAGCAAGGCTATAAAGCTGGTATAGGAAAGCAATGTCGCCGCCTGATGGACACAATAAAGCTAGAACGCCATTGCTCTAGGATTAAGTGTTATATTCATAGTACAGCTTACTGCAATCACATGTTATGAAATACATAAATGCAGCTCTAAGCACATAAGTGCATGTAAGTGGTGTGAGAGAACAGGCGCAGTGTGCAGTAACGATCAAGTAACATTGTTAAGTAACAAACGAACGAGCAATTATTTTAAACGCATCCATTGCAGTACAAAACAACGTTAAAGAGCTGATGCGGAGTGGTCGTAACAAACGTCGTTATCCTACATTTTGAGGTCGATAAACTGCGGGTCGAGGCGACGCGACGCGACGGCGACGCGCTGGCTAACCTCCGCACATTACATGATCTAAGCACACACTGAAAAGAATCACTAGTCTCACTCATAAATTCTTCTCTTTCAGCCTATTTATAGAAAATCGAACCCCCAAGGTCATCGTACCGTGCCAATTCCGAGGACAATCCGTCATTCCTTTTCCGTTGAAGCTATAAGATAGTCTCACTTGCAAAGTTTCGCAGGCAATTGCTGAAAAATATTAACGTTGCGAAGTTTTGAATTAATGGTGACAAAGTAATGCAATAAACTTTGAACGTTAAAGTTGTAAAGTCACTAATTAATGTGGATGTTTGTCGATATCTTAAGGACTTTCGTGAGGAGGCTACTATATTCGTAAGGATTTCAGTCTTTTAACACAGTAAATTCCCTTTGGGCCCTAAAAAGATTCGTTCCTTTGATGCCGCTATAATAAAACTAATCATAAAATGCACATAGATATTTTGAAAGTATAATAACGGTTCAAGTTTTTACAGCTGTTGATCTTCTAGCTGAAGCCTCCAGCGATAGCGATGCATCATGTGATAAGAAAAGAAAACCCCATACATTTTTCTTGAAACTTTTCAACCTCTCCGTGGAGCGTAGATGCATAATGTACGTAGCCTACACGCTATAAGTTTTACGAGGTAACCATAGCCCGGAGCAGTCACGTACCCAAAATCATGTAGAGATTGAAGTTGGAAAAAAACCACAGAGAAATTATCGGTTTGTTTACCAGCAAAGGTCTTGTCCCGCGGCTATTTTCTATTTCAGATTTAGCTTTATTTTTTAATCCTTGATCGCTAGTCAAATGTCATGGATAATAATTATCTATACAATAAATCCATGCCTTCAGGCAGGTCACTTATTGTTCTTTTTTGTAAAAACGTCACTGATAGCCGTGATGGTAAAATGCTGTCCTATGAATATTTTATAGAAGGAGGCACTTTCGTACGGCCTTCCCTTACGTTAGTGTATAATAGATCTATCCATCCTGTTTTCAATTTATCTGTTCAATGCTTGCGTTAGTTGGCAAAATTGTAAACAGGATGAATATATAAAGTAAGTAACAGAAGCTCCTCATAGTAATTGCGTTTAAACTGAAAGTATGTTGTGTGTGTTGTGATCAAGCATAATTAACGTAAAGGTTTTAATATAATTAAATTTTCAGGGTATTAGATAGTTTTGCAATTACATATTGGACGTGGTAGATAAACTAACGGTCTACCGTTACTGTATTATAATAATATTCATATTATATCATATAATTGCGCAGATCATACTATTTGCGAGGTTAAGCTGCACTTGCCGCGGTCAGTCTATGGATGGGTGACCGTTCATTACACATCGAGACCCTTCCGTGCTGCGGAGAGCACGTTAAACAGTCGATCCCGGGTGCCATACGAATACCTATTACTGTCGTTACGGGAATTCAGAAGCCCGAAAGTCTGATAACCGGCCTAACCTAAGGATTTCGCGATTGCCCGGTAACTGGATTGCGGAGGTCTGTTGGCAGTCGCTCCGTGTAAAATATTGGTATTCAGCCGCATCTGGTTAGACTGGAAGCTGACCCCAACATAGTTGGGAAAAGGCTAGGCAGAACATTATTAAGTGTATACATTAGTGTAAATTGTTCTATATACCACTAACTTTTGCCTGCGACTCCGCTTTTACATGTGAACATGACCAACGGATGGAAGAGTCTTCTATAGCTACTAAGCTAAAGATACACGAGCCTTCGTATTTTATCAATAGCTGTCGGTAAGTTATAGCAATCGAGAATTATATTATTTCAAATATACCTAAGCGTATCCACTGTATTATATCGCAGTATTATGAAAAGAAATATTTTCTTTTCCGTGTAATATCATGCCCACCTCGAGGGGTGGCAGGCAGTGAAGTTTCTTCTTTAGCTTATCAAAACAGACGACTTATTTGTACATATTGGAATTTTCAAATATTTTTATTTTATTTTATAATCTCTGAAATATTTATTATTCATTACCTTTTAAGCGCGTGGCTATATCAATTACCGTGCCCCTAGCGCGCGACTACGAATCGGTAAAATAATACCTACAAATAAATATATTAAGCTTTTTCAATACTTAGAGCTATGAAACAATTTTAAGTAATTGTTGTAAATCATATCTCTATTGAATAATCGTTTTAGTTGTACCACGCAGTACATAGGACGAAAATAGAACAAAAAAACCATGCATGTTCCATCGCAGAAATACGACACGCGCGGTAGGGGCACGGAAATATTTGTCGCAAAAATGCGACTCAAGCAGTTAAAATACATTTAGAACCTACAATTAAGTAAAATCACAAACAAAAATACAACTTATCAAGATTACCTACCTCACTACTTATTAATCATTATTTTCAAATAGACATAATTATATATGGATATTAATTACACCTTTGTTTAAAAACATAATATTAAGCTCTTATAATTAAGCATCAATCAATTATAACTGTTAGGTATTTAGAGGACACTGATAATGAATAACCACGTTCAGTCAAAGGTTTAGTAAATGTTTGAGCAATCTGAGATTAATTAGTACCAAAACTGATCAAATATATCATAATTATAATAAATGAATCATATTCAAACCTTCAAAGTGGCTGAACTTTTGAAGAACGTTTAAGAATATTCAAATAAATATTCTAGAACTGTGTGACATTAACGTGAGCTTTATTTTTTTAGAAGAGTACTTTGAATATTATGTTCTTCTTGAATATTTTTAGGGCAGTAATTGTTTTGACGAGCGTGCTATGACCTGGCCCTGGCTGGTTTAGGCTGGCAAGGTGGATGGTTATCATTTAGTCGTCAGAGAGCCGTCAGACAGTGGATGCATCGCATAGTACCTACCAAATTTTATTGAACTTTGGACGTGCTAGATAATGAACGAATATCCCTTTGTGGATGTGCAATGTGCGTGCAAAACCCCAACGTAAAATGGACCACCATTAAAAAAGCACTCATGTCAAACGTTTTCTGATAAATGTAGTTGTTATTTTTGCACTCAGTTTTAAAGTAGCCGACACTATTACCTATACGAGGCCGGCGCAAAACAGCAGACTACAGTTTTTATTCCACTATCCAACTTCTCTACGTCAAAGCGTGTCAATATAGGGCATGCTCTTTTTGGATGGTATTTTGCGACCAAAACCAGCAGTCAACTTGTGGGTTCTCTATTTGTACTCCATATATGAGCGCGAGTCGTACCAAACTTTAGATTTTAGAGTATCTGCATTCCCCAGACCAATGTTCGAGGTTGATTTTCTGAATGCTTAACTTTGTTTCTAATTAAGCAATTAGCCTATTTTCAGTTTTTGCACGAGGCTTGATCACGTTCCAACTTTTAGTAAGAAAATATATATATTTTACGTAACAATTTTGGTGGACCTACTCTCCTTCAAGTGACTAAATGGTGCATAGTCTCATTTCGGTACCACGCCGTACCTACTACTGTACGATATACTCTTTTTAAACCTAAAACATACCGAAGTACGCACTAATCTGTATTGACATTTTGGTGCATCGTTATGTTATGTCTCGTTCTTGTGCAATACTGAGTACTGACAAAAATATTCTGTACTTCGAGATAAGTTTCTGTAATATTAGAAACTAGCTTTTGCCCGCAGCTTCGCTTGCGTGATTTTTTTTCACCCCCTTAGGGGTTGAATTTCGAGAAATCCCTTCTTAGTGGATGTTTACGTCACAAAATGAACCTACTGTCAAAATTTCAAATTTCTAACCCCAGCCGTTTAGGCTGTGCGTTGATAGATCAGTCAGTCAGTCAGCTTCTCCTTTTATATATATAGATTTTAACATCAGTTTGATATTTTTATCACTATGGTTTATTTTATGATGTTTTATGTTTGTGTATATTATTTAAAAACTACTGCTGATGTCTGCAGCAAAAAAAACAGAGATAACGTCTTTATCTTTCGTAGCAAAATATTATGGAACGCTCGGTCGCTCTTGATAACCCCGATATTTTCATACTCTGTACAACAAACTCGGGGCGCAGTAAGGGGCCAGTTACACTTAAGAACAACATTATTGCGATGCAGTGGTCTCGTGGCTGGAGTGTCTGGGATGTCGGGACACTCTCCAAGAGCATGATACGGCAATAACACTGCACATTCTGCCCTCAGACATCCTTTATTGTCATATTATACGGGATATTTGCTGATTCAGATGTTTAGTAATGCGTGATTATTACTTGAGTCTTTTATTGTGTCTTGCAGTGGATATGTTTTGCGTCGTATGAGGAATCTTATGTGTATTTTGTGAAATATAGAAATATAATAGGTGAAATGTGGAAGATGTTACATTTGTAATTTTAGTAGAGTGAACTTAATCATCAAAAATTGTTCTGCCTACCCTTTTCCTAACTATGTTGGGGTCAGCTTTCCAGTCTAAACAGATGCGGCTGATCTTTATCTAAAACTAATAATCATAATTTGTTTGACAGCTTGTAAGAATTATTATATTTTAAAATAAGTTATTATGTAATTTTCAGTTCTAATAAGGTTAAAATAATCGTGAAACCAGAAATATCACGTTATAAATTGTCATATTATTAATTTTAATTCGTCCATGGTTCAAACTTTGACAGTAGACATTGTTTTCTTTAAACTGAATTGTTCCCGCAGATAGAACTCCAAGTTTATCTGTTACCGATTTAATTTGATGATTCACATCCCACTGAAATCCGCGCTCGGCTTGTTCTTTGGTTATTCGTCTTTTGTCTTATTTTATTATGCTGTTACTCAGTCGCGGCGATAAAGGCTAGCGAGACGGCTTGTCTGCCTGTTCCCGGTTTTCTCGCCCTTGTTTATCCGACTAGGGGTAGTTAGCGCGGCGGAGTGGCGCCCCGCGGCAGTACCTCCGTAGCCCGCCCAGCGATGGGACGCTCCATACCCGCCCAACTGTTTCCTATCGCACGCGTACGACCTCAACAACACAGGTGAACCACGCGACTATAAAAAAGGACAATCATCTAATGTGACTCAGACAAAATGACTCCTTTTATACATTTATATTGTGTTATATGGATAGAGTTATTGACTGGCTGCTGTACCACCACAGGTGAGTTGATAGTGCAATTAGCATTTTTATTGAGTTCGCCGGCAACTTGTGAAAAGTTTTGAGTAAAATACGAATTATGTTTTACTGTTACGATAATAATGAGTTTGGTAGTTTAATAAATTGTCTTCTTATTTATAAAACTTTGTATTAGTTCAAAAAATAATTGTAGGGTTCACTTACAATATTGCGTTATTAGTATTTGGTGTCTTGAGTCTCTTATCAAAAAACATCCAATTTGTATTTGAAGAGTGCATAAAATTATTTTGATATTAATTCAGTTCAAATACGAAGTTATTTCAACAATAAACGACGCACTTGAATAAAGAGCAAAAAGCTTTTTTTCCTTTTCTTGCTGAGAAACATATCTGAATAATATCATAAGTATTTTCCTGTTTGTATTGTATCTTGTCGTTCTGTGTTCCCGTTCTTGTAATGCAATGTTTCTTATACACAAGTGGCCCTCCGTGTTTCATTAATGATATTGCTCTTTTAGATTTATTGCAGAATAAAATTAAGACGCATATTGTTTGTTTACTACTTAATATTATTAATTCTAGTCCGTTTGTTTGTTATGTCTTTACAAAATAACTGCTTTATTAATTAAATTCCGGTGAAAGACATAATTATCCTTTACCCCAGAGAATATTCGCACGGTTATGATTAAAGATATATTAATACATACCGATCATAAGTGACGTAATATTAAATATACTTAAAAATATTGGATTATAGGCAATGTATCTGTAAATAGTTTTATTAATTACATACCTTAACGCCTTAAAAACCTATCAATTAATTAAATAGATATTACTTTGTCAAAAGTGTTTATTATTTAGGCCGTTCATAGCATTTATTACTACTGATCGACGTCTGTTATTACTTATTAGCCTTGACGTGTAATTAAAAGCATTTATTATTCATTGTAACCTATATAAGTTTTCAGTACTAAAGCTTAACTAGCAACATTAATTGTTCCGCGATAAACAAACCACTCTACAATATAGGCTAATGTAAAAACTTTCATAGAGTAGGCATTAATTGAAAAAATATGATTTATTTATAAAAATAAAATACAGTTTTCATCAACAATATATGAAGTGGAAACATGCTATGGAAATAGAATAATAAGCTCAACGAATTTCATGTTCGAATGACCGTTATATCAAAGACTTATTCGGGCCCTTTGTATCGATTTCTTAGAAATCATAAAAATACGACTGAATCGTCCCTTTTCGAGTATCTAGAATTGGTAAGCTCCTTCAAGTGATCTGTTCGGAGGGTCGCGAAGACGGTCTAGTAGCCATAACATACGAGTAATTCGGTTAACAAGGGGGAAAGATCACAAACAAAATGTTCCAGGGGCAGTGACGGTGACGCATCGCCGGATATCCGTGGCCATCTTCCGAGGAACGTGACATTTATCGATGTTTTTTATCGATGTAAATACGTTGACTAATGTTTTACGTCACACGTTATCGTCTATCGCGCCAAACTTGCTTTTTCGCCTCCCTAATAGCTGCATTTACTTGCAAACGATGTTGACTAGTCACACATAGGCACATGTGTGCACTCTCAAATAATTCGCATGCACCATTTAAGCCCTAAAAGCTTTTAAACAAATAAGCAGACTGTTGGTTTTTCTCTTGCGATAACATGGAATGGAATTTTCACTAAATAGTGGAGCAATTGCAAAATAGTATGCTGTATCGCTTTTTCTTGTTTACTTGATATTTTATCTCAAAAGCAACATAGGTTCATAGGTCTCGAGTTCGAAGCCAAGGCACGCACCTCTGACTTTTCGGATTCATGTGCGTATTGTATAATTATCACTTGCCTAAAAACGCTGAAGGAAAACATCGTGAGGAAACCAGCATGCCTGAGAGATATTTCTCGACGGCGTGTGAAGCCAAGTCAAAGGCCCATGGGCGACATAAACTCTGACTAACCGTCACTAACCACACGAAAAGAAGATCTCAAAAGCATGTCTATAAAAACTTACCTACTTAATATGTGTATTTACAACATAAAGGAATAGTAAGTATATAAGTAGATATCTTCTATAAATAACAGTACATAATTAACTGCATTTGTTTTTAATTCTATAAATAAGGCACAATTAGTGTTATCTATTCAAATTTGTACCGTCCGTGTGCAGGTTTCTATTTCATTATAAACACCTATCTTAAACTTTATTTTTTAAGTCGATTACTTCTGGCCTTTATTCTTTGATCGATTACCTTTGCATTTTATAATATACTAGCGACCCGCCTCGGCTTCGCACGGGTGCAATGTAGATACTAATGTGGGGCATACAAACCTTTCTCTTGAATCACTATCTATTGCTGAAAACTGCATTAAAATCCGTTGCGTAGTTTAAAAGATCTAAGCGTACAGACAGCGAGAGCGACTTTGTTTTATACTTTGTAAAGATAATTATTAAGTTACATCACACTAAAATATGAGCTATCGATAACTGTATTAAAACTTAACTCAATAAAAAACGACCGTAACCCATAAACGAATGTTTCTAAATTAACTCAATCAAAATTAAAGTTAGCGAAACTGAATTAAGTTAACAAGAAATGTTGAAAGATCTTGCTCAAACATAAACAGTAGCTTGCGCCAGAAAACAATTTCATCTAAATCCAATTTTTCTTGCTCAGTAACTTGAAAATCTATTTTTGTAATTTTAACTTTAATAACATAAATTCAAAAGCGTTGATCCTCTTCTGCTTGACGTTCCTCCTTTGAAAGCGAATTATATAACAAAGATTGGAAACGAAATGAATACAAAGGCTGAAATGTAATAATAATTGTTATTCTGTAGCACATTTCGTTTATTGAATTGACACGATTCAGAATGACGACCGCGGTTACTGGAAATTTAAACCATAAAAAGGCGGTCAGACGCGAAAGGTCTACACAAAATTACGTGCGAGAAATAACTAGGTAAAACAACCCTTAAAAAACAAATATAAAACTTTATCAAAACAGGACGAACGTAAAACAAACAAGTTTATTCTTATCTACCTTCGCTCAAAAAACTAAACTTCTGATTCGAAAATATCTTTCATGTCGTATTTTAAACAAATGGGTCATCTGACTTCTCATAATATTTAATAAATAAAATTACAGAAACTCAAATTGCTCGTTTTCTAGCGTAACGTTATACAAAAAACTTTTTCTAAATTGGTTTTAAGGTTGTGAAACTTTTTTCATAAATCAGTTCTCCGTAATAGCCCAGCGTATCTTTAAATTATCTTCGTTTTCTTTATTTTTAGTGCTTACTTTAAAACATTTTTTTATTTGAGTAAGTGTAATTAATCAATGCATCCAGTAATTTCGTCGTCATTTGTCAAAAAGTTAAGGTTTCAAAAAGACTACATTATTACTTAACGTGGATGTTCTAAATAGGCGGCTAGAGAATATTATCGGGAAGATTGCCAGTTAAATCACTTAAATCTATCTGTTAATTAATAATATTATATTATTATCTTCCGTTCAACTAAGGTCACTTGATTGCTAATAATAACTACTATAGATATTGTACTATGATACGATTCCAGATGTTATACACATGTAGGGCCATGCGCGTCATGTTATTGCGGTAATGTTTTTTAACGAAAATACTGGTATCACGTTTAAGTACCAGACCTGTAATTACCGATTGTTAAGGAATAAGTCGTATGAATAATGTCGTATGCAGTCGTACTACACCAAAACTGTCGATAATTTTGTGCCTCTAGTAAAAAGGGTGTAATATTAAGTTTTTTTTGTAGACCATATAACTTATTTTTCACTATGCGCTCAGAATTCTCAAGTCTCATCTGATTTCAACCGTCCCAATCACAATTTTCAACGGGAAAAGTCATATTCTTATTTTTTCCCTGAATAAAATAGGTCAAGAATGCAAGGAGGGTGCAGCAGTATAGGTACATTCCCTATAAACTCTAAACGTATTATATTCCTAATGAACGGTGACGTCTAGCGCCACCTGTGCCGTACCATGTATATTTATCGGTGCAGTGAACACTACGGATTCATTTAATGCAAACGGTTTTGCTAGGATAGCTAAGTGCTATCATAAAAATGGATGGATAGATATTTCGCCTTAAGCTCACTAAAATATATTATAGTAAGTAGGTCAATAGTGGTAGGTAGGTTAATAGGTTTATTCGTTATCTACCCGTACTGTTCATTATTATTCCAAATATTTCGGTAGTGCAATTATTTTTACTGTGTTCTGTTTTAAGACTTTATTTTCTCAAAAAAAGAATACAATTCACTTATTATTGAGAAAACACGGTAAACTTAATAGTAAGTACTAAATATGAGCATGCGGGCGGTACACTAATAAACATATAAACTCATCTTTTACAATAAAATCAATAATGTGGGTAAGATGAAAACAAGATGCAGTATTACATATCGGTTTGCTGATAGCAACTCTATCGATGATGTATGAAACATAAAGTAGTGCATGCAAATTAATTTATCGCTAGGCTGTTATGATTACTGTGTTGATAAATAAATTCATACAAAAACAATTACCTAAGTAGCAACGAGATTTGTTACACAAAGCCAAAGTAGGTACAGACTCGCTCACTAATAAATAAGTCTTAGTGTACGTATGCTGTTAGTTCAAATATGAAGGGGGCGACTTCTGAAATCAATCCATTTATGGGTAAGTTGGCAATTGGGCTGGAAGCGGCATGTTTACCCTCGCAATGACCCCGTGTCAACGGGGCTTGAGAAGTTGCGACCATCCTCACACTTGGATCTACGAAACTATATTTCGTACATTGATCGTGTTTAATTTAAATTAAGGCCGAATTGTTGAGATGAAGTTTTCCGAAGTCATGACACCGAATTATTAAGTTATGTTTCAATTAAACTGTGTGGACAATACCTACTGTTTATTTTTAATCTTTTGTAGCTATACTGACTATTATTTTTACTCTGCGACTGTTAGTCAGTTTTCATAAGTCACCAAAGCATCTCAAATAGTATTTACCCATAAATAAAACATCAAACATAGCATAAAAAAAACAAAACACTACGCCTTTGATCCAAACATATAACCATTGCTAACGGAAAAACCGCACCTTATCTACACTTACCAAAAAATGCATTAACACGGCACCCCCTTTACAAAATTAATGTGCAACCAAATGAACGCATAAAATTATGAGTAACACGTGGCAAGCGGTATTACATATTGGTACGGCGCGGAGCCGCATCCACTGAGCTCACTCGAGAGTGTCAATTATTCATCCCCCGTCGATAATGGAACAATCCTGTCGTCGGCGCGGAGTGGGCCTGTCAACGCAAGAGGTAATGCCATATATAACCTACCATCCTATTCCACAAAAACCTATCACACTTTAATGTGTCATGGGATGACTGAAATAATTAAAGGAACGCATATAAATCTATATTTATATTTTGACGATTTTTAATCTTTTTATGTTCGCCACCATGTACCTAGCATATTATTGTTTCTTTGTAATACTGTGAAAAGATATTGTTGTCATGTTTCCACTGGATTAAGTATTTTTTTGTAACAACCTTAATGAATTTAAAAGCAGACTTAAACAATTATTGACTGACAAAGTGTATTATTCTCTTAGCGATTTTTTAAGTGACAAATTATAATGTTGACATTTATTTTTTTATTAATTATTTCTATTCGCAT
This sequence comes from Amphipyra berbera, assembly GCA_910594945.2. NCBI lineage: Eukaryota > Metazoa > Arthropoda > Insecta > Lepidoptera > Noctuidae > Amphipyra > Amphipyra berbera. Next base: position 11,055,527 of record OU343128.1, on the reverse strand, counting down.
ATTTGATTTAATTTACTTGTACTGACATTTTATTCTTCTGACATTTTGATGTTATGTAATTTAATGAATTGTTGATTTGAATGTAATTTATTTTTTTGTTAAGATTTTGTATGCTTAACGGCGGAACATAGACAGTCTGAATTTTACATATTTTTCCACCTATTTTTTACTTATGTTCACAAAATAAATGATTTGATTTTTATTCAAACAATTTTTTCTCAAAAATGTTATGTAAGTATAATTTGTCAATCAGCAGAAAAACGGACCATAACATTTTTTAACAAATTAAAACTGCAATGCTTTATTTTCGTATTTTTTTTCATTAAATTTTCTCTCGACTCACAGAAAACTGTTTTATAATACAATTCTATCAACAAACTTTATACTGTAATGAGAAATAAAGTTTCGGCAATGAAACGAAACGTAGTAAGTGATTATTATTAGTTAGGGGAAGCGGAGTGCTCTATTTATCATCGCCGCCACAATTAGAGTTCCATAGCTAATGATGGCACTAACCATTAGTTATTCAGCTTATTTCTTTAAGCTATTCAGCCTTTTCTCATTTTTTTTTGCAACAGCTTCTAGATATAAGTATTATAAACCCAAAATCTATATAGACGCTGACCATATAGATACACTTATCGACTCAATTGTTTTTGTATAAAGAGCAGTTCCAATATTGTTTTCCACATGAAGCATATTTAAGGTCTCATCTGGTGAACACACTATGCCTGCACTATCTATGATTAGGCTCAACCAATTTTTTTTTATCTTAACTTTGATAGAGGAACAAAAGATAAATTTTGTTAAGACAAGATCAGAATCATACCTACATGTTCATACGTCATTTTATATCAACATGCGAAGGTTCTAATATAATATTCATGTAAAATAAACCTACAGTCGAGAGTCTAACATTTACTTCGACTAATGTCATTTGATTATATCTGGGGTTAAACGTATCTCGAAAGGCCTATGGGCGTACATATTTAAAAGAGCCAACGATTTTGAAATAGCTACGTGCTTCGTAAAACATCTTTGTTATAATGTAAACGACGGTTTTAATGTGAAATGTGATGTAATATTAAAATGCTCGGTTTGAATAATTGTGTTGGCATTTGGTATAATGTCAGACAAAATAAATGAATTATTAAAGTCAAAACGTTCGACATTTTGTCTATTAAACACGTCAACGGTGATTGAGTTCTCATTAATGAGCCCTAATGGTCTAATTAATCATTTCAATTATTTAGCTTACAGTGTTCAATAATTAGGACAATAGTTGTTCTGCCTAGCTTTTTCCCAAACATGTTGGGGTCAGCTTTCAGTCTAACTAGATGCGGCTGAATACCAGTATTTTACACGGAGCGACTGCCATCAGACCTCCGCAACCCAGTTACCTACCGGGCAATGCGGATATCTTAAGGTTAGACCAGTTGTCAGACTTTCGGGCTTCTAACTTCCCGTAACGACTGTCATAGGTATTTGTATGACATCCGGGACCGACTGTTTAACGTGCTCTCCGAGACACGGAGGGGTCTCGATGTGTAACGAACGGTCGCCCATCAATGGACTGACCGCGGCAAGTGCAGCTTAACCTCGCAAATCGTATGATCCACGCAGTTGGTAATTAGCCACGAGTCCCCCTAATTAGGACAATAGTGTCATAGACAGTAAATTATTATGAACTTGCCGCGATATCTATTCTTTTTTCTGGATTAGGCAAATGTGATGTAATATCATTGTCATACATTTGTCTACTTCAGGTTCTAAGTACTCTATACTTACTTATCACAGACTGAACATGGGTGTATGCTCAGTACCTAGTGGATGTGGTCGATGGTGCGGCTATGGTTGTCAACTAAACTGTTAAAAACAGTAGGCAATTAGGTAGGTACTTTATTTTAACGAACAATATTTTTTACTGTTTCATAAAAATACAGTATTCAAAAATACTTTATTTTACATATCGCTAAAACGGAGAATTAACGAATTTGTTTCCAGAGACATCATTTTTGAACTTACAAAAAGTAAGGTATTAACCCTAGGTATGGAATTAATACAATAATTTGGTAAATGCTATTGCTTTACATCTGGACATAATCCTAAAGTCGCCATACTAAACTCACGGTTAGAAAATGAAATCTGTCGTAATCAGATAATGAATCAAACTTTTCTTTAGTTATGTTAGCACGATATGAACTGGTAGGTATAAATTTTCCGCCCAACAATATACAGCCGATTACTGGTAGGACGCTCTACTCCCCCTAGTAACTGATTTAACTGACGCATGTAACTCAATTATAAGCCACCTACGTATGTACAATTAAAACTTTTATCCATTCTGTGCCAGTATAGTTTTCACTCAATTACACGACATAAGTACCGCAATTTAATAACAATAAATGGCTGATATACTTTAACCACAATCAGTCGGTAATTTGTTAAAGTTTTTGTGTCGAGACGAAAATAGGGCAGCAACTTCCAAGGATAAATGTTAGAACCTTTTTTATATAATTTACGACTTGTCTAGAAGCTTTATCAAAGTCTTTTTGGTCTAGTCTAGTAAGCTGAATACACGGTTCGTGAGTGAAGTCCCGGGTTAATGTACCGCGTCGACTGAAACATTTTATTTCTTTAAACTGCAGGAGCTTAAGATGTAAGACCGAACTTTATAATGCATGACGATCGCATACATACATAAAGGAGTATTCTTGGTCTAGTGACTGTAATAATATGGCACTGGTTTGAAATCAATAACATGAAATTATACCTCTGACATGAAAGGTAGACAGAACTGATGTTAAAATAATTCCTTTTATAAACACAGTCGGCCCGTCCAAACAGTATCGTCAAAGGTTATTTTTAAAATGTTTGGTATAAATTAATATGTAATCGTATGAATACAAACAAATGTAATTTATACATATTTACTAAAATCGTTTGTTTTTGTTTGTCATATTTTTTGCCATTGAGATAAAAGTAACGAGTGGAATATTACAATAATGTTCTAATTACAGGTCGGGAATTACCCGCCGGGCAAAATGTAGTGTCTGTAGCACCTATAGAAGTTCCCGATGGTAAGTGTTTTATTTGTAAATATGAGTAAGAGAATATTCTCGAGCAAAACATAATTTATTATGGAAACTTTAGTCAGTTTTTCTTATGCGATCTTTTTCTCTTTCCCTCTAGGTGTTGAGTTTAACCGGGTATTTTTTTTTTATCTTTGTATTTTATTCCGGAATCGGAAAACTACAACGTATAAAGGGGACCCAACCATCTTTGTAAATTAAATAAATGAATTATTGTTATTGCTAAGTTATTCGATAGTTAGGCACCTATTGTAGTTATTTTCTTATATAAACTTAAATTTGTGTGTATACCGTACTCATACAATGTTGTTTATTTAAAGCTCTTGAAACTACAAAAACCTTAGGGATCTGTTTCGAATGAATCATCGACGCGTACTTTTTTGAATAATAAGTTTAATTTTTTGATTTTGAAATGTTGATTTTACCAGTGACACTATTTTGTATGCCTTTCAGCGGGACATAGTATGAACCATCATTTATTTATATAACATCTGTGTATTTTTTACCCTATGTTCACAAAATGAATAAATGAATTTGAATTTACATTGCAGAAGTTACTCATATATTTTACGGCATATAGGAAATACTTATTATTTACAAATAAATCTAAACTACTTTCATACATACAAAACAGATATACAATTATAGTACAATAAATAAACTTAAAAAATAGTAAAAACTTAGTATAAGAAACTGAGAAAATATAAAATAAGGACCACATAATAATAAAGTTTGCATTTTATAAAGTGCCTTCTATCGCGCTTCGGTTTCAATTCTTCGTTACAGCTTGGCTTAGCACCGACTTTAGCAAATGTAAATTTTATTATGTGGTCATTATTTTATGCTTTTCAGTTTTTTGAAGTCGGTTTCTACTTTTCTAAAGTTTTTTTTTTCTTTTGAGTGGAATAAACAACATAGGAAGACACAAAATGATTCGATTGTAATATTCATTTCTGATACAAATTAAAATAATCCAATCACAATATGTGTGCTGTTCGTCGTTGAAGTGTTCCATTCTCTGTCTCCAAAGTTTTCATCAGATAATGTTAAATTTATATAGGATCACCTCGAGAGTACACAATTGAAAACAAAAAAAATGATAAAGGCGGTTTATGAAAAGACGATAGGCGTGAACATACAAAAAAACATATAAACAGACGAATTGAGGTTCTCCTCCTTTTTTGAAGTTAGTTAAATATAAACTAAATAGGTATAATCAATTAAATAAGGAGGTATTGTGAAACACTTTCAGTCGGCCAGTCTCCGAGCGATTTCGTTAAAAAATAGGCGTGTGCTTGAACCCCATGACCTGAGCGTTTCGACAAACGGCTTCAACTCGTAGTTACCTAGGTAACTATGAGCTGAAGCCGTTGCTTTTATTTAGGTATATTATATTTTATAGCATAAATATGTAGAAATAAATAAGACAATTGTACACTAGAATTTGCCTTCAACCACATAATCAATCTCTCTCTATCACTCAAAGGTTTGCTGGTAGAAAACTCATTTTTGAGTTAAGCTCGCCTTTCTACATAACTTCACTAAATTGTAGTTTTATTGCTGTAATTTTTCTTGTGTACAATAAAGAATAAATAAATACCTATGAGGTTAATAATATGAGGATTTCCTTGTTGGTCTAGTGGTCCCAAGCGCGACTGCTGAGCATAGGGTCCTGGGTTCGATTCCCAGGTCGGGCAAAGTGTTATTGGGTCTTTCAATTAGGAATTTCTCAATAGCAGCCCGGAGTCTGGATTTGTGCTCGGTTAATAGCAATAGACTCGCCCCTTATTACATGGGACTTAAACATAACTGGCGAAACGAGGCTTTACTAAAACACCTCTGCCGAACGCTTCGGGGAATAGAAGGCGTGATGTTATGTTTATGTGTTTATGTTATTATATTTGCACCGTTTGATCCCCGCAGCCGCAGATATGTACCCACGTGTAAAATCCATGGAATATAAATATTTTACAGCTATAAATAAAATATTAATAATAACTTTAGTTAGAGCTTAGAGCTACGTTGAAGATACAAATGATACCTTAATGCCATAATTTGCAATCACTTTAAAGCAGAAATATACTTACTAACCGCTTCGTTTTTCTTTATTTTCTCGAGGACTGAATAGAACATAAAGTGGTTCATAATATTCTGTATACCAGCATCGCTCTATGCTTAGGCTGTGGCCTCATTGGCGATAGTATGACGCGTGGTGTAACTAACTTAAATACACTCTAAACTATGCCATTATTAATTCTAAGTAAAAAACGTGCGAGGCCGTAGCTGCATTGCGAAAACAGAATTCATTAGCTGTATATTTATGGGTCGAACTACAATTTTTTCTTTTATTTACACCACAAGTACTGCGTGGATACGATCCTAATGTCCTATTAAACAACTATCACTCATATTGTATTTCTATATTTTGCTTCGCCTCGTACGGTGTGGACGAAAAATATTGCAAATATAATTCATTGGAATCTAAACAATAAAAATACTTTATGGATATTAGACAATAAATCATTAACCAAGTTGTTATATACAGAACTTATTGCCGTCATTTTTATATAAAATATATTAATGTTTTTTATTGTTTTGCTAATCACACTGTTTTATATGTACGTTACATAAGCACCTACAAGTCGTCATTCCTATGACCATTTTTATTGGCGCGGGATATAATTACAAGTTTATTTCGGTAGATAACTAGATACTTTAAACATTTGGAAGAATTTAGTTGCATTTTTATTATATCACAAAAGGAATAGAGAAAACGATCATTGAAAAAATAAATTTAATAATGTAACACGTTTTTCAAGTTTTTGAATGGCGCATTTTCTGCCCTTGTCGCACGAAACGGAGTTTGTACGGAGTAACGTCAAGTTACTATGAAGTTTGTGAACGGTGACGTCATCGTTCAATAGTGCGGTCTATGTCTATTTACAATTTTAAATCGCTTATAACTTGGGCAATTTATTATATATTTAATTAGTTTTTTCATTGTTGCCTACCTATGTTTTTTGTAAAAGTTTAGATATAATTAATAAAAAATGTCAACTACTCATTTGCGCTAGCATCGCATTTCTTTCAAGTTACTCGGCTTACCAGTGTAGTCCCAGCTTATGAGCCGTGTTTTCAGCATCACAACTTAACGAAATTAATGCTCGTTATCTTAATCCATTCGCGGAGAAAATTAGTGGAAAGAAAATTTAAAATATTTTTCGTTCATTATTTTAACGCTACCCTGTACGAGTAGGTTAGACGAGCACCATTAGGTACCCTTTTTTTATTTATCTTCTTGCTGGTTGGTGTGGGGGTGAGCGGTACGCCAAGCAATATGCCACTAAAATGTATTTGCGGAAATAGAACAACATTTTTGTTCACTGGCTCAGAAGCCCCTGCCTGCAAGTTCCACGATAACCTTTTCACCTTTCAAATGTCTCCTAACATTTCGTACAATGACAAACTGCTGATACACTCTATCTTTTTTTTTCAATTCCAGAAAGATTATGACTGAAGCTATTTGTGCAATTAACCAAAATATTAGGTATTATCCAGTAAGTAATATTAGGGGAATATAATTATCTACTATGATACTAGGTACATAGAGTGATTACTAAAGTTTATAAAACTTGATGCTAATACAATCGGCTGGTCTACAGGCGTGAACAACACTGTGGATTAGGAATGTAATCCTGTTTGCTCATGTTCGAGTGATCGGTGCCTAACGTGCCATGAGGAAACCTATATCGGAAAGCTAGGTTTATATAATACGGTATGACGTTTGACGCTACGTTGCATAATACGGTCGACATCTTCTTGTTATATCTATAGCATCATATACGAATAGTATTTTGAAATAAAGAGGTTGAAGAAACCTCGTGCGTTCTGCCTAGCTTTTTCCCAATTATATTCGGGTCAGCTACAAGTCTAACCAGATGCGGGTGAACGTATTTTACACGGAGCGACTGCAATCAGACCTCCGCAACCCAGTTACTCGGCAATGCCGATAGCGTAAGGTTAGACCAGTTGTCAGACTTTCGGACTCCTGACTTCCTGTAACGATTGTCATAGGGTATTCGTATGATACTCGGGATCGACTGTTTAACGTGCTTTCTGAGGCACGGAGGGGTTTCAATGTATAACGAACAGTCACCCATCCACGGACTGTACCGCAGCAAGCGCTGCTTAACCTGGCCAGTAGTATTGTCCGCGTGGTTGGTAATTAGCCACGAGCCCCTCAAAATAAACCTCGTATATTCTTTGAAATAAAGAACGATCCATGATTTTTTTACTGCCTTCTCAAGCTTTTTCTAAAGTTACGATTATTACGATTTATAACTTTACTGTGCAACTAAAGTTTTAATAACTGTTTGTAAAACTTCTCTACTATGAATCTAATTATGATCTGGTTATCAGCAAGCTGCAATCTTTACAGATTATTTTGAAACGAATACTATGTAAAATATAAGTTCTTATAAATCTACGAAAGAGAAAAAGTATTGATAAAAATATGTGGTGTTTAAAAAAATACTTTTAACTTCATACCATATCCTAGCCCATTAAAGAACGAAAGTACACTGCCCCATTCATCCAGAATTATAAAAGCTTTTCATTTGTGTAATTATATATCGTGAACGGGATTTAAGTGTTACGTTATCCGCATTACCCTCAGTTTTCACACGTTTAATAAAAGTTAAAAACCTCGTGAACAAACGATTTAATAAAAATAAAATACTACAGTATAATAATGTAAACTCAGAGTCGGTGACCCAATAACGTGACAAAATATTAAAATAACTCAAAATGATGCTTTTTTTAACTAAATTACTTACAAGATATTTAGTGATATAACAAATAATTCTAGCAAATAACATACTTTATCTAAATCTCACAGACCCTTTTGCGACCGCTAACTTTTTAGAGGTCAGCTCTTTAGATTGATGTTTTTTTAGCATTGTGCTTCTTATACATTATTTTGTCGGTGAAAGAGCGATACAGCGACAAACCGCTATTTGTCGTTGGTGGGCTGAGTATAAATCACGCACCCCTACCGCTAGGGTCGCCATGTATTCGACCTATATGTAGTCCGGTATTTATGCTACTTATCTTGGCGAGCGAAGGAAGACAATGATATATGCTGTTGTTGAAACCAGTTGTGACAAATGGGCTTAATTACTCATTCAGAACATTTTTATAGCAAGAGTGAGTAATAAAAGTCAATGTTGGCTTTTTATAACCTCAAATAATATAGAAATAGAAAATTAGCAGTTTTTAGATTTCTTTTTATTATTTAAATTTTATTGGGATTTACCAAAATAATCCCCTGAAATAAAAGTAAAACAAAACTAAACATTTGATATGTGGTATTGACCCTACCTCACTGTAAATATATCAGATATATGATATACAGACATAGCATACAAATCCAATGACAGAATATCATAAAACTGTCCAATAATTTCATCAAAGCGAGTTGGCCACCGGCCGGCGCGAGGCGCTCGCTGAAACGGCGGCAGACGCGCCGGCACCGCCCGTCATATTTGTGACTCTTTTTATTCCTCCTAAAACTTTTATAACAAGTAAACATGTTTACAAGTCATTACCAGAATATTTATTGAACGATTCTTTCCAGAATCTATGTATCCGAGATTTGCCGAACCCATACCGAATGTCACGGTCACGGTCGGCCGGGACGCCTTGCTTGCGTGCGTTGTGGATAATCTAAGAGGATTTAAGGTAAATAAATATAGCACTTGATTCAGCTTTGTTATCACACAAGATAGAAACTACGTACTGTCTTGATCGATCGATGAGGGTTCAATAGCCAACGACCTCCATTATTAATACTTTCAGACTAGATAATTGAAACTAAAAGGCACGTAACAAAAAACCGATCCATCATGAATAGACAAAGTAAATGGCGGCACAGTATTCTGAAAAAGAAAAGTGTGTGTGATTAATTAAAAAAATTATACGTTTTCTTGAAAATAACATCACAATCAATAACCCCATATGTTCGTAGGTAGCATGGGTGCGTATGGACACGCAGACAATCCTGAGCATCCACCACAACATAATAACTCAGAATCCGCGCATCAGCCTGTCATATAACGACCACCGCTCGTGGTACCTACACATCAAGAACGTGCAGGAGGTGGACCGCGGCTGGTACATGTGCCAGGTCAACACCGACCCCATGCGGTCCAGGAAGGGGTACCTACAGGTTGTGGGTGAGTATCCTCCGTCAGTCTGTCGTACAACAAGCACCGCTCACAATACCTGCACATCAATACCCCCGATTCACTAATGTTTAGCCTATTGTGAAATGTCGGTTGCATCTCGTCAACGATGTTGAGATAATTTTGTCTACCTAATTGAAATGTTCACACGATAGCATCAAACGTCTCGGATTTAATGAAATAAAATATTAATTGCTGAGAGGTGTTCTGCCTAGCCTTTTCCCAACTATGTTGGGGTCAGCTTCCAGTCTAACCAGATGCGGGTCAATACCAGTATTTTACACGGAGCGACTGCCATCAGACCTCCGCAACCCTGTTACAAGGCAATGCAGATATCCTACGGTTAGACCGGTTGTCAGATTTTCGGGTTTCAGACTTCCCGTAACGACTGTCATACCTATGACAGTCGTTACGGGAAGTCGGTCCCGGGTGTCATGCGAATACCTATTCGCATGACACCCGGGACCGACTGTTTATCGTGCTCTCCAAGGCACGGAGGGGTTTCGATGCGTAACGAACGGTCACCCATCCATAGGCTGACCGCGACAAGCACAGTTTAACCTCGCAAATCGTATGATCCACGCAGTTGGTAATTAGCCACGACCCCCTCCTATTAATTGCTGAGAGGATAATAAATTATAGCCGTAATCAGTATCCAGTATTGATACCATTGAACAATGACTGTCTTGTTATAGACGACTTCTTAGAATTGCACGCACTATCACGTACAGTCACGTGTAATAATATGTATACACATAGCGAAATTAAAAAGCGATTTCCTTCTAAAATATCTATTAGAATTATGAAATATTCTACAAATAGTTTTTACAATTACACACGAATTACCGTTTCTAATATTTCATAATTACACTTTATTCTCTAAAAAAAATTCGCTTTTTAAGTTCGCTACGTGTATACATATTATTACACGTGACTGTACATATTTAATTATACTTAATCAAATATTGTCACGATATTTCATATTTATATAGGTATACATTTTTTTATTGGTCGTAAGCGTTCTCATAATTTCGAGGAAATCTGTATGGTTTTAATTACAACACTTACTTGTCTAACTTTTATATTTTCCGATTCTCTCGAACTTTGTTACATTTAATCCAATTACAGTCATATTTTTTTGATATATTTTTCCTCTCAATTATCAAGGAATGTTGTCAAACAATTTTAGTCCAGACAAAGTATAATTCGGAAAGTATTTGCAGATACTTCTATATTTTTTATAAAGATACGTTGTTATTATTTAGGGGTTATATTTCTACATTGTATATTTATTTGAAATGTTGTTCTGGTTAGCGTTTTTCCCAACTATGTTGCTTCCAGTCTAACCAGATGCGGCTGAATACTAGTATTTTACACGGAACGACTGCTATCAAACCTCCGCTACCCAGTTACTGGGCAATGCCGATAACCTAAGGGTAGAGCGGTTGTCAGATTTTCGGGGTTCTGACTACTCGTAACGACTGTCGATGGTATTCGACAATCACGACCGACTATTTGAAATGTCACTACATTTATTAAAGAAGGCAAGCAAACGGCTTCAAGAAGTTGTGTGTGTTTATGTGAATTACGGTGGAACTTTTACTGTTGTAATAACTAAATTTTTCACAATTCATTGTGTAGATACGACTTGAACCTGTGTGATCCAATATACGTAACAAAAAGCAAAGTTTAAGATTGGTGAGCGACAAGCAAAACGTTACTCATTAATAAATTGAAAAAGTTTATTAATATGAGGCTGTGTTCGCGACAAAATATAATATAGGTACTTATAATATATAATCACACATTTTATTTGTTTACACAGTGCCACCATCAATCATCGATAACATGACATCGACGGATATGGTGGTTCGGGAAGGTTCCGACGTCACCTTAGTGTGTCGGGCCTCCGGGTACCCTGAACCTTATGTCATGTGGAGGCGAGAAGATGGACAAGACTTTAATTATAACGGTGAATCAGGTAATTGAGTTATAAAGTTATAAGGAAGGATCATTGTTATTGTCTATATAATTTTTGTGTGTAAATAAACTTTTGTGCAAGTATCTTGCATAATGTAGACCACAATTTCCAATTCATAACATAACATCACGCCTGTATTCCCCAAAGAGTTAGGCAGTGGCGTATACCACCCTCATTTTGCCTTTATGTCCGGGCTGCTACTGAAGAATTCCACACGGAAAACCCCAATGACACTTTGCCCGACCTAGGGATCGAACCCAGGACCTCACGATCAGCAGTCGCGCTTGCCACCACTAGACCAACGAGGCAGTTAATTCAGTTTCCAATTCATATCACTTACATTTCCATCCGTTCCATAATTTGAGGGCTCATTTCATAATTCTCATTTGGTGTTCTTGTGTAGCTAGTTTAGCCTTTCCAGTTTAGTGAGATCGTCTCTATCGCCCAACGCTACACACAGAATTCCACTTAAGTTACATTGAATTAAATGCACCTACATATACGTAGAATAGCAATGAAATACCTGAGGTTTAGTGTTCCCAGCACTGAATAGTATTACTGAACAAAACAAGACGAAATTATAGAAACCTCAAATTACCTTTATTGCCTGTAATTACCTTTTAAGTTCTGCTACATATGGAACTAAACTTTTCAAACTGTCATTTGAAACACATTAAAACAAAGAACATTTTAATTGTGTCTAGAATCTATTGTTAATTTCCTTGTAAGCTGTTGTTTTATAACAAGCTAGTTATTTTTTAATTAAGATTTTAGTCATGCAAAACAAGTTTTTGATGAGACAGCGAAACGCTGTACAGCTTCTCCCCCAGTTATGGGAGATAACTCATAATGTAAAGTGAACTTTCCACTTAGGAACGCAAATTGAAAACGAACTTCACAATTATATTTAGTTTTCAATTCTATAGATTAAAGACGCATTAGATATAAACGGCTCGCGCATGACCTTTTCAAACTACCTTTGTATTATTATTTTTTTTATTGCTATCATTACTCTCAAGATATCTTTATCTTACTTTACAATGATTATTTAGCTAAGTTTTGATGACATTTAATTATGTCAATTGTTTTATATAGTTTAGCTTACTTTTTACTTTTGTAAATGTGAGAACTTTGTGGACCTGCATCTATAAATTTGTAAATTGCTATCATTCATTTTGTGTTTTATTTATTTTATTTTTGTACTTAAGTCTTTTAGTAGGTACTACATTACTCATTGGTCATTGGTCAGGACTTCATTGTTCTCTCACTATCCTAAATCATTGTACTGTATCCACTGAAATTGTTAAAGATATTATTTTTAAAAGAGTAACCATAGAGTTTCTTGCCGGCTCTTCTCCATAGGAAACGACTAATTGGAACCGTGCATCTAGATTCGATTTTTCATAAGCACCTGTATTGGTTTATGTGAATTTTTTTTTTGATTTGATTTAAGAGACCACTGAAACGTAACACATTTCTGTAATTTTAATATCTTTAAATGTCCATTTGTTTTGTTGCCAGTTAGCGTGGTGGATGGAGAAACGTTGACAATAACAAAGGTGTCTCGATTACACATGGGAGCTTACCTGTGTATAGCATCTAATGGGGTGCCACCATCGATTAGTAAACGGATCATGCTCATGGTTCAATGTGAGTATTCCTTGCTCCCGATACGTGGAAGTGACATCACTTGTAATATAGTTGACGTGGCGTATTGAAGAGCGGAGGTACAGCTGTGAGTTCTGCGAATTGTATTAATAAGCTGTTACTCTTGGTATTTGGTTATATTGATATATTTTACCTTTCGTGACGCTTATATTAGGTACTATACAAAACAACACATTGAGTGTTTTTTCAATTGGTTTTGATTTAATTATAACATCACGCCTGAATTCCCCGAAGGGTTGGGTAGAGGTGTATACACCCTCATTTCGCCATTATGTTTAAGTCCCATGTAATGGGGCGAGCTTATTGCCATTAACCGGGCGCAAATCCAAAATCCGGGCTGCTACTGAGGTATTCCACACGGAAAAACCCAATAACATTTTGCCCGACCTGAGGATCGAACCCAGGACCTCACGATGAGCAGTCGCGCTTGTCACCGCTTGAACAACGAGACAGTTATTTAATATTACAGCAGGCAGGTAGTTAATTATATATTTTTAAATTAACAACTCTTTGAAACTTTTGTCACACTTAATGTTAAAGTTACTAATAGGGAAATCAAGACTAATTCGATATCGAATTTTAAAGTCATCGATTGGATCAATTAGAATGGTTGGTGCAAAATGGAGAATGTCTATAAGGGTGGCTAGGTGCTTGTGTACACCTGCGAACTCACTAACGACACAAATTGACAGGCGAACGGGACTAGACCAGTATACAGAATGGTTTGTCATCCGTGTTTTATTAGAGACTTAATAGCTTGGGTCTCCGTACTACAGTCTACAATATGTTTATCGATTGCCTACCCTCCAGTTTGCTTCGCAATCGATTTGCTTGTTTGACACGCTATGATTAGAGACCCGGAATATATCGGATTTACACATGTTAAGTACACACAGTTTAAGTAATTATGAAGGCAAATCAAACATGTTTGTTTAATAACATGGTTCACGGTATTTTTCTCCTATTAACAGTAAAAACAGGTAATTATAAAAGCGTTCAGTAATAGGTATATTTTTTAAATGGAATTGCCGTCAATTCTCATTTTCGACGATATTTTTGTATGTAGAATAAAACATGTTTGTAATAGATCGAAGAATTTATTAATTTACGCTCAAAAGTTGCTATTATCTAAATTAATATACATAGGTACATTAAAATACTTGATAGTTTGTGTTAAACTAATCCGCGGGGTAGGACATTGTCGACAAGAATTGACAGGTAACTGGCCCATGGGGCAAGGCCCCACAGAAGAAGAGATCCGCCAGCTTTTGGCGGATCGAGATCTGCCGGTGTTGCAATGCATGCATTAACGAATCCCGCGACCGCGGCCGACGGATAGGAGGAGGAACATCGTGGGTTTCTAGCCGGTAAGAGTCCGGCATAACCCTTCGTCTTCCCCGGGCGAAGGGCATCCCATGAGGATATACCCACGTTAAAAAAAAGTTTCCTGGCCCATTATTTACAAACTACACACAACTTCTTCCTCCTTCTTGATAACTCTGAGAAATCCGTTGTAAGATCTGCCTTAACTTTTATTTCTTGTTCTGATTAGTATAAAAAGATTATAGTATTTCTATTCCTTTGCCTTCAATGGTCTAGTTAACCGAACAATGGCGGAAGTCGAGACTCTGTGGAATGAATAGGGCTATAAACGGTCTTAGAAGTATTACCGGAGATCTTTGTCAAGAATGTGTGGAAATATTTATTAGAGTATGAATTTATTTTTTATATTGTTAACTTTTTCAACTGAATACAATTTCATTAATAAAAAATATCCTGATATCTTACGATCATTGAGAAAAAGGTTGCGTGCGTAGAAAATGGCAAGCAAAACTTAACTGTTTCTATAATTAAAACGCCACGCTTCATTCGCCGCCTTCGCTACATCAAGTCCATTTTAATCGTAAATATTTCAACAGTTCCTCCAATGCTATCGATACCCAACCAGCTGGAGGGAGCATACATCGGACAAGACGTGACGCTGGAGTGCCACACAGAGGCGTACCCGTCCTCTATCAACTACTGGACGACTGACCGCGGGGACATGATTATTTCCGGTGAGACTAGTAAAATATGCGGGTTCATATGGATTCTGTTCGGGGAATAAACCTAATATGTGTGGTACATGCAAGCAGGGATATAAGAAACATTCTAAAACATACCTAGAAAATAATACTCTTACATCTGTTATATCAGGAAATAGATCATGAGAAAAGGCGTATTTTTTGCCAACTGTAATTTTATTCAAAATCTGTAAATGGTTTTCGAATTCTCTTCAAATGTTATGGACAATCTCCCAAGTAGGTTTTCCTGTAGTTGCAATGATTAAGAGCCCGTTCACACAGCAGATCCGTTTTATCGGATCCGTTTTTAACGAATCAGTTAAACAAATAGCAGCTGCGTCGCATCTGACAGGCAGGATACGATAAAAATTGTTCTGTCATCCAGTTTTTGATGACTAAACGGAACATTTAAAAATATCGGGCCAGTATTTTTTACTGGATTTGGAATAGGTACTGTCGTGTATGTGAAGTCGCTCATACAACTACAGGCGCCATCACCAAAATAAAAACGGATCCGTTAAAACAGTTTCTGTGTGAACTAGCTGTAAAGTAGTTGTTCTCACTTCTAAAATCACCTTGTTATTATACAGGGTTACTTCAAATTAACTGGCGACACTTCATAGGGTTACTAGGTATCATTAATAGACCACATGCAAAACACAAAACATAATCAGCCCATTACTGTCCCACTGCTGGGCACGGGCCTCTTCTCAGAAAGAAGGGTTTAGGCATTAGTCCACCACGGAGGCATGGTGCGGGTTGGCAGACTACACACACCATCGAGAACTTTATGGAGCCCTCTCAGGTGTGCAGGTTTCCTTACGATGTTTTTCCTTCACCGTTAAAACAAGTGATAATCTAATTCTGATACACACATGAATTCGAAAAGTCAGAGGTATATGCCGGGATCGAACTCAAACCCTCATGCATGGAAGGCAAGCGTTCAACCGCTAGGCTGTCACTGCTTAATAGAACACATTCAAATAAAAAAAACAAGCTTTAGTTAATTAAATAATACGATATCTAATTTTTTTTTAATTACCTACTTTGTCACACACTAGGATTTCTCCTGTATCGTGGGTGCGTTTACAAACACAAATCTTCACACGCACAAACATCCAGACTACTACTACTAACTAACTAATACAGTAGCGAAGACCGCACACGAAGTTTAAAAAAAAGTACAGTAACGTACCTCTGTAAAGTTTCGCGAGTTAACTTGAAGTAACCCTATAAGTAGGTATAAGTACATATTATCTGAAATAGAAATATAGGTCAATAAATCCGAATCTTGATTTAAGGATGTAATAGCAGTTTCTTTTCATTTTTACATAACACGTAACATCACGCCTGTATTACCCAAAGGGTTGGGCAGAGGTGTAAAGTAACACCCTCATTTCGCCGTTACGTTTAAGTCCTATGTAATAGGGGGCGAGCCTTTTGCCATCAATCGGGCACAAATCCAAACTCCGGGCTGATACTGAGGAAATCCACACGGAAAAACCCAATAATACTTTGCCCGACCTGGGGATCGAACCCAGGACCTCATGATCAGCGGTCGCACTTGCCACCACTAGATCAACGAGGCAGTCTTTTCATTTAATAAAAAGAAAATACCTACTAAAAGTGAGGAATAGCTTCTTCCTTACATATTTAAATAAATTTCGGGCGCTATTACGGAAAGTGGTTCTAAAAAGGTTCTAAACGTAATAATATAAGACTTGATGCATTTATACATCAGTCACCTGTATATTTACCATCGGTAGTTTCAACAAACTTTCAATGACCCTGTTTGAGCACCACTGATGAACCACGATAACTAACTAACAAGCAATAAACGCCATATTATCAATATTATCGAACTCTGAACACAACACAAATACGTACATTTATCATATTGGCATAAATAACATGCGTTCCCGTCAAGTAAGGCATCGTTCGATTGTATCATTGATTTATGACTTCATAATGAAAATAGTTTCCCTTGTATCGGAACAAGCGAACGAGGTGTAGTCGAATACGTTCCGAATGTACTTATTCATGCGCGGATAGAGAATACTTGTATAATGAAATACTTTACTATTTCCTCTTCGGATCAACTACACGATTGATAAATAAGTCGAATAACAACTTTGATTTTCAAAACTTTTTGCAAGATTCTTTTTGTTACTGGTATCTCATACCCACTGCTGTAGACTGGCTCCGTTGAAAACAATCGGTATTTTTGCATGGCACAGCATTTATATTGACTCTGTAGAGGGTATTCGTCGAATATCAACTTTCTAGCATGGACGTTCTAGTTTGGAAGTAGAGCAACTTATTAAATTAGGTTATTTGAGCTGATGTCTTTGAAACTATTTTATGGATACTTTATTGCTAGTAGAACTCGAAGTTGATCAAAAAAGAGATCGCTAATCCAGAATTTTCTTTCATTTGCAATGTTTTTAATAGATGCTCACTTGCTATTTTTTTATGGTTCATTTCTGGTTACATACTACCACAAACAGGTTTTATATTTAAGTAGAAATGGAAATTATAGGAGGCAAGTACGAAGCATTCCCGATGGACAGCGGCTACAACAAATTCATGATGCTGAAGATAAAGAACATTACGAAGGAAGACTTCGGCTTCTACAAATGCATCGCAAAGAACTCCCTGGGAGAAACCGACGGGATCATCAAACTTGATGGTAATTTTTTAACATTAGCAGATTGATTTAAAACGGCTCCCATCGGAGGGAGCGATTGAAAGCGCTGAAAGAATCGTAAAAACAAACAGCCTTTTTTACGATCTTTGGGAATTCGGAAGTGTGGGAAAATCACACAAAACTGCCTGTCAATTATCGATAAAGCTTTTTCTGGGCAACTTTGAGAAAAATACTACTACATTGTTTATATTTTTTCTTTGAAAGGAATGATTGATAAATGTTTTTGATCAAAGACACTTCAGATATTTACATTTTTATGACGAGAAAGCAGAAAATATAAGAAAAAATATTTGCTTTACTTTTCCGCTATAATAGAAATTAGGTACAAAAGATCCTAGCTTTATGTTCTGTCCTAATTTTAAAAAACCTTTCAGAAATACCGGCTCCACCCTCCGCCTTCACAACGACGCAAAAAACTGTTTTAGACAATCAAACTATTAATAAAAAGAAAGGTAACTTTATCTGTACCAGTATTTCAGAATCTTCTTACTTCAAAATATAATTGTTTACTAATTATAATTGATTATTCAAACAGGTTTGCCGCAAATCATCCAAAGCAGTGACGCAGTCAGTTCAAATTTCCAAGGTGAAATGTACGGCGAACAGCTAAGTGATTTCGGTAAATATTTTACCAACTTTAATGAGACCAGAGTAGATTTTGTCCATTAAGTATTTCATAATGACACAAAGTTGAGCTTTCTGACGTGATACCTAAATTTGAAACGGATTTGTGTAAATCAGGTCAAACCGATTCAAGACAGCGTATTAAGTTAGTTCATCCGAGTCTGATATTAAACCAATAATTAAATATCTATGATATCCATAAGGTTCGTATTTAATATACATTGTACGTATTAACCTTTCGAATCATAACTTCTAAACTATTCGTAAAACAATAATCAAAATTGAATCAATAGCTTACTTACAACAAACTGCTTATTGTGTCCATCCTCATACATCTATTACGCTGTTAGAGATAAAAGATAAAATTTATTTCTAAAATGTTGTTATTTTTTTATAAATAAGCTGTTACATGTTACTATTATTACCTCAAAGAAGATTCATAGTAGATGATAAATTTAAAAAATAAAGAAACATGACAGCCACTTTTCGTAAAAGGAAAAACAATTGCTATGATAAATATTTTATTTTAGATAACAAATCTTATTAGGCTCTAGGCTTATGCACAATTCGAAGAAATATTTTAATATTTGTATTTCCCTTTTCAGATGACGACCCCAAAAATTCAGCATGTTTCAGCGAAGTAAATTCTATGTTAGCCTTCACGTTAATTTGTCAAGTGATAAATATAGTGCGACATATTTTACTTTCTTGATATTTGTAAAATTGTGATGAACTTAGTTTATTTGTTGCAAATGTTATTTTTGTTAATAATTTCTTAAGCTGACCAGACAATAAATAATTCGCACTGTTTAATATCTAAGTTTATTGTCATCGATCAGAAGATAATTGTACAGCTTGAAGTATCGCGTGGACAAGCAGTATCTAGATTTATGTCCACTCGGTCACTTCATTTTAATACTTTATCATATTGTTTTATATCCATTATTTACGTACATGGGTACGACATGTCTGTCAGTTAAATGTTAAAATGGTATCCATTTTGAAAGACATCGACTTGATTATAATAAAAACTTGCTATCTTTTCCTGCTGGTAAACAAGAAATGGATGGAATAAATTAAGAACTGTCAAATTTAGATTAAACTAAAACTTTAACACAAGTTTAGGCGACACCTTAAAATAATTATGCCGCGTTTAAAACCATGCCAAAGTTGCACAAGCACACGTCAACTAAATTGATAATTCTAACTTTCGTCTCTTCCGTGTTTCGCCTGTAAGCGAAGGCAACAATGCTGAAAATGGGATGTATACAAATGAACTTTAAAAATAATAGTTCCCACTTTAAAAAGCTCTAGCTTCAAAATTAATAGTTTGCACTTTAATTTTAATGCTTCTAATTTCAAAGTAATGTAATAAGAAATAAACAGAAAAACAGATAGCTGAAAGGTCGGTTAGGTTTGGTTAGAACTGTGGCCACTCAAAGCACGAGCTGAGCGAGCGAAGCGAGCGGTGTAGCGATAGTGGCCGGCAGGTGCTAGAAACGATTCACCGATCCCTTTCGACTAGTTTCCACCATTCTTGTACTGGGCGCGTTCAGAAATAAGCGGTTTGTGATTGATTATAGTGCGAATCATTATTTTTAAAGTTAAACGTATTAAAATTAAAGTGCAACTATTATTTTGTTATGGAAAGCATTATTGTTGAAGTGTTTCTTAAACATTTTTTGTTATTATTTTCATTAAGTTTAAAGTACTTTTAAATACATCCCATTTCAAATGTGTCTTACAGAATGTTTTCATTTTTCTACAAAAATACTATCTTCTTGATATAAGGTCCTATATGTCCTAGGTTCGCTTAGTTTTTACGAAGTATTTGTACACAAATTTTTCTACTACATCGATTTTATAAAAGCGCCTAGCTAGACTTTCTAGAGATAAACCTATAACTGTCCAATTTAAATCTTGTATGTACGTAGGAGGTGGTATGTAATTTCCGGTAAACGATTTAGTCGACGTACACTAACGAATTATTAATACGTAAACCTACTGTGCTTTGGTAGATAATAACTGATTGATTTTCTTTACCTTTCATATCGTAAGGCTTATTTTGTGATTCATTTTACTGTAAAACTTGTATAGATTATTTGCCGTAATGTAAAATACAACTAGAGACTATAGGGAAATAGGAAGTTTTTGTGACGATTTACATAATGCTACAAAATTAAAACTGCCAAATAAATGTGTAAAATATGGAAATAATAAAACAAAGCTTCAAATGTTGTTTTTGATTTACTACCCGCAAACACATCGTAGGTATGCACTGAAAGTTTAGTTTACAAAACAGTCTGATACTGAATATTATAAAACAAAGTGTCTAACCTGTCTGTCTGTATGATCGAGCAAGTGAAAAGTACGAAAATACCTGGAAGGTTTCGGTGTAATAATTCCGCGCGTTCGAAGCCACTGAATGGCGTTGCGGGCCGCTACATACCTATAAATAGGAAACTTTTGTTTGTTTGTCAGGGACTCGCATAAAAACCAGTTGTCCGACCGATGCCTACCCTACATCATCGGGACAGAGTGGCATACTCATCTATATATCTATAATACCTACCTATAGTATAAACAGGGACGTGACTGATTGACTGACTGATAGACAACGAAGTCCAAACCACTGAAGATAGGAACTTGAAATTTGGAAGCGTTTTCATATACGGTGAGGCTAAGAACTCACGGAGTGATTTTCACCCGCGTCCGCCACGGTTGCGGGCCCGGAGCTTCTGTAGAATGCAGATATATATGTAAAAAATTAAAGCACATCTTACGACGCGTTTTACGCCCGCGGTGTGCGCGTTTGTTTGCAGATGCCCGCTGCACCGGCGGGCAACTAGTAGAATCGCGCGGGTCGCGGTCACCCGCAGCCGCGGCGGGTTGCGCCCGCGCGCTCTGCGATCGTGTGGCGGGCGACCGCAGTGGCAAAGAGTAACAAATAATCCATAACGATCTCTATCCTGAATCAGTGGATGCACCCAGAACCTTTTGGGTCTTCTTTTTTAATTCTTCTGTGAAGTAAGTATAACGCAACAGCTCGTTTCTGGTGTGCGATAACTGCCCGTCTTGCAACCGCCCGTCTTGCGATCATCGCCCGCCACGTTTGCGGGCGATGATATCAACCGCAACGGCTGCGTAACCGCGCAAATAACCGGTCTCGTGAGTTTAGAAATAAAACCGCAGTTCCACCACCGCGGCGGGCACGGTACAAAATGGCTCCGTGAGTTCTTAGCCTGAAGGAGAACTTTCTTTCTTTCTTTCAATAGGAGGTTTTTCGAAAATCAACAGGTGTGAAATGGGGTGTACCTAAACGTTTTTATGGAAAATCGTACCTATAAATGTTTTTGTATATATGAATAATAAAAATCTCGTATTTAAAAAGGGACGCAACGGGCAATTGAAGTCTTTATGGGAAAATATGATACCCTGTATTTACCAAATTGAAACTTGGTATAAAATATAATAAATCGTGAATAAAAGATAATAGTACCTAGATAATTATAATAATTCACGCGAACGAATCTCTCTATTTCTCTAGTATTTATCTACTAACATCAAACGAAATAACAAACCCCGTTTTGAAGTACCCATATATTCATATACTTACCAATAACGACGATCTACATAGAGAATAGTGAGAAGTTGTTATAACTGTGGTTTACCACTCTCTAGGCCGAGAAACATTTAGATATATCAACAGTGACTAGTTGTTCGTCGTTCCGCAACCCATTTCGCAATTGTCCTTGAAACTTGTCATATAATAAATGCCTACTTGGAATACGTAGAAGTTTCTTTTGCAAATTGATCGACTGATACATTAATTACATAAAGAATTTAACGCTGGAAAAGTTACACGATTTCCTTTAATTTAACATGTATTATTAGCTCCTCTCGGAAGTTTACAAATAATTTATAATATAGGGTCAAAATAAATAATGCTGATAAAGAGATTTAATAAATAATAAACTTTTGGAGAAAAGTTCTGCTTTTTTGTCAATTGTTGGTTGAGAAATATCATTCCGACAACTTAGAATAAAGAATACAGTTTCGATACCTGTCTTTAATTAGCTTCACTTTATACAAGGTGTAAAAAGACCCTTCACGAAGCCGTCAACCATGCATTCAGTACATCAAACTAAGTAACCCTACGCAAAAATAGTTGCTGGGAAACGACTTTTTTTTCGGGTGAAAAATTTCGTTTTACTGTAAAGCTCAATGTAACGCACTCAAAACACTGTGTTGATAGATGCAATGAGTAGTAAACGGGTAATGAAGGTATTTCAAATACATTTGCAACGTTCAAAACTAGCAGGTATTTAAAAAAAAAGTTGTGAAAAAGTTGGAACTTTGACCTCCAATATCTCCGTAACTAGAAGGTTCCCAGGCATAGTCCAGAACAAAAAAAATATCGCAATGACGTGGAGAATAAGTGCCTTTCGGCTTCGTTAAGGGTCTATTTATGTTTGTTTGTTTATTTATTTGTTTGTTTCTTTGATTCAAATCTTGCGACAGATTTTTCAACTAATTCTTCTTAACCGATTCTTCTGAAACTTCGTACATAAATTGAATTCCCATGACAACACAACACTAAAATAATTTCAACCTTCCATCCTCAAGTCCTGACCTGCAGGGGTACTGCAAGATAAAAATCGTTTAACTTAAAAGTTTATTTTAATATACGATACAAAAAAAAACTAAATAACAGTTTTTTTTAAATCCATCTTATCAAATCTGTCTTTAATTTTAGCTGAAGTAATTCACACTTTTATTTAGGTACATAAAACTTTTTCGCGCTAGAAATGCACGAAGATCCACCGTACGGCCCGCGTACGAACTAGTCATCACTATTAATATGTAACGCGGAACAATCTGGTGCACTGCCCTTTACAGTCCGGAACAATCGATACCTTACTTAGTAATTTACTGCATTCGAGTTTCCACTCGTGAATTTCCAATCGAATTGGACAATAACGCAGGTACGTATCTCTGAAGTGTTGTACAATTGTTGGCAATTTTCTGTAGTTTTTCAAACAGTCCGAAAAGATGGGACAAAACTAACCTTCTATAGTAGAAGTTCTACTACTACAACAGACTTAACTATTACAATCACCAGATTGCCGACCAAGCGCTCTGACTACGGAAATCACATCACCATCACTCAAATACAAAATTGTATTAAACCTACCTACTTAGATTACGCTTAACTTATTTTTACGTTTGTTTTGACCATACGCTTGAAAAGATGACTTGGACGAAAAGCGAATTTGGGTGTGCAGCACAGACCCCTAGTAGGACTTCGAAAATCACAAAAATGGCAATAAATTTCGCGAGCTCGCTAAACTCTATTTCGCTTAGGTTAGCCGCAAGAAAAAGATACATATAAACGGTGTAAATAGACCCTTAACGAAGCCGAAAGGCACTTATTCTCCACGTCATTGCGATATTTTTTTGTTCTGGGCTATGCCTGGGAACCTTCTAGTTACGGAAATATCAAAAGTTCCAACTTTATCACAACATTTTTAAAAAAAATACTAGTTTTGAAGGTTGAAAATGTACTTGAAATACCTCCATTACCCGTTTACTACTCATTGCATCTATCAGCATAGTGTTTTGAGTGCGTTACATTGAGCTTTACAGTAAAACGAAATTTTTCACCCAAAAAGAAAGTCGTTTCCCAGCGACAATTTTTGCGTAGGGTTACTTAGTTTGATGTACTGAATGCATGGTTGACGGCTTCGTGAAGGGTTGGTGCATGGTTACACCTTGTATTATTATTCATTTTAGCGAGCTCACGAAAACTACCTACTGGTTTTTCGTAATTTACAAACTCGTACTATACAGACATGTGAAAACAGGATAAGGACAACACAATAAATATTTGCAGACTGTTACACTTCTGTGTAAAAGTGAACACGCTAATAAATAAATTTCTTATCTAGTAAGAATAGCACTCAGGGACAGGAAAATACCCATTTATTAATCTTAGTAAGTGAATATAAATGGTTTATTAATTAAATTAGTAATTTATAAGTGCATTATCATCAATACGACACAAACACTGAGGGTCTATTCTCACTGTAGCGTAACGAGTATTATCAAATTCTATCAAAACGGTCTGTCTAGCTTTTTCTCAATTGTGTTGGGGTCAGCTTCCAGTCTAATCAGATGCGGCTGAATACTAGTATTTTACGCGGAGCGACGATCAGGCCCCCGCAACCCAGTAACTAGGCAATGCTGATATCCTAAAGTTAGACCAGTTGTCAAACTTTCGGGTTTCTGACTCGGTAGGTACCCGTGCCGACTATCATAGGTATTCGTATGACACCCGGGACCGACTGTTTAACGTGTTCTCCGAGGCACGAAGGAGTCTTCATGTGTAACGAATGGTCACCCATCCACGGACTGACCGCGGCAAGCGTTGCCTAACCTCGCAAATCGAATGATCCGCGCGGTCGTTAATAAGTCACAAGCCCCTCTGCTACAGTTAAACTAGCTGATCAAAAAAAATTACATTGCTATAATACTGATCAGCATCACACTGAAAAGTATAATATCGTTATTACGGCTTGGGCCCGGGACATTCGTTGCAGCGAAAATTCGCGCGATGAGAACGGCGGAGCGTATTGCGACTAAAACAAATATATGGAAAAGTAGGTACTGGGCGTGCCACGCGTAGCGGCGATCGGCGGGACGACCGGCGAAACTTGCCGAGCGAATCGCACGAGCATCGGGTGGTGTGGCGGGCGACTCACAAAAATGTATGAAACAGCACAACGCAGGCCACGGTGTCGAGCGGCAGACGCGGCGAATAGTGTAACAATCAAAACAGTTTAATTGTACTCGCCGCGAAATAATGAACATCGAAACTCTTATTGCAGAAATATTAGCTAGACCAGCTATTTGGAAGTCTGGTCATCCACAACATAAATGTTCACAAGAATATAATCGAAGGTTTCGACCCTCAATCGGGTATATTAAAAAAAAAATTGTGGATATAATCTATATTTCTTGTGGAATTCTCCGTCTATACCCCGATTTTTATTCAAATCACGAACTCCACAATCTCTTCCAAACATTATACCTTGAATAAAAAAACCACTACTCTCCAAACAGTGTCGAGACAACTTTGATAAAGACATTTCGCTCTTGGTCTATACTGGTCGCGGCGGCAAACGCAACTGCCCGTGGCGTGCAAACTGTGCCGCGTGGATTGCCGCCCCACCCGCCGCACCGCCGTTCGCGACGCCCGTTCCCGTGGCCTTAGCGTGAGGCCACGGGAACGGGCGTCGCGAACGGCGGTTTCGCCGGTCGTCCCGCCGATCGCCGCTACGCGTGGCACGCTCAGTACTTTTCCATACATCTGTTTTAGTCGCAATACGCTCCGCCGTTCGCACCACGCGATATTTCGCTGCAGCGAATGTCCCTTGGCCAAGCCGTCAGCGTTACATAGTACAAGGTATTAATCCATAGTTTACACTCGTGAATGTAATCATCTAAAGTGAAGCTTTTTGTCGCAAACGGGAAAGAAAATTTCATGGTCGGCTTTCCTGGACCCACAGATGAGATTTTGAAGACCAGACCGTTCAGTAGCAGCTAATTTCCAACTCTGTTCAAACGTTTTATTCTTGTTTCAGTGATCTGAAGCTCTGCCCGTAACTACATAAACTTGCCTGTATTATGATTAAAATAATAAAAAAACGATCATTTGAACGAGTAAAAATTTGGTAGAAATAGTCTTGGCCTAATCATTTTTTGATTAAAAACTGTTAGCTGCAAGCAATGTAAGACCACAAATGCTATATGACTGTTTATTGAGAACGATTGTCAAGGTAAAACCCAGCAACAAAAAAGAAAAAGGAAAACATGCACACAGACTAAACAAGGAAAATCAAACAAAGTTTCACTGTTTGAAATAAATATTGCGTCGCGAGATGCAGTATCTAACCAACATTTATACTATTTTATTGTATGTAGGTAATAAAACATAATCGCACGTTAGTAATCTTTACAGATTTATTACCCCATTGTGTTAACAAAACTACTTACGAAAGGCAGGGGGCGTGCTTAATAAAATTAATAGTATATAAGTTTGTTGAGTAGCATTCGATGTAATGGACACATTCTCTTATCGTCTATAACTAAATGACTTATTGTCAATAGTAATTAAAAATAATTTATTATTGTTTGTATAAATAACTGATACCTTTCATTCATATTTCAAGACAATTAAGCGTCAGTAGTGTTTGCGGAATTTTAGAATAAATACGTTATCTTGTTTGTAACTATGTTGAGTGACGATTTTTACGTGTATGGTGATCAAAATGTGCAAGTACCAGCTCATTTGAATTTCGGAAAATTTATTTTAGATCGTCTTCGTCTTAAAAAAGATGAAGTAGCATTGGTAAGTCACTAGTTTTTGCTTTGCCTACCCAAATTTGCAATCAGTTCCTTAGTGGTTTTCTTATCTTAAGCGGTGCGACTACCTTCTTACCTTGAGAAGTCAGAAGGAGGTCATAACCTTGGCTATGTTGTCTTTGCAATATATTGTATTAGAGACACATTCTGACATTTTAATACATAGATGTAATATTTATCTCAATTCAATTAAAAATGTCCAGGAGCTCGGCGATACACATGAGAAACTAACATACAAGGAATTCACACAATATGCCGTCAATATGTCCACCGCTTTGACAAAGCTGGGGGCAGGGCGGGGCGACATTGTTGCAGTGGGATCCGAAAAACGCAATGAATTCGTCCCGACGGTTCTTGCAATCGTGTTCACTGGAGCGACGTACACCCCCTATGATTTAAAGAGCGGGAGAGGTGAGATAAAATATCTTACTTCCACCACATTTTAAATGCTTTATTTATTTTATGTGGAGTTTAAATTTATTGAAAAATAGAAGTACGATTTGTAAACATTAACGATATAATTTTGCGAAACTGTTTTATTACGCAACTATAGAGAATATGAACGGCAACTATTATTTTTACCATTCTTTTTCTAGAAAGAAAGAAAGCAAGAAAATTATTTGTTTAAGTCTCGTTAGAGACATACAACCAAATTAAAAGACAAAAAAAAACAGCAATATAAAAAGTTTATTTTCTCCACGAGACTAAAAAAGGATCCCATCTTAGCATAATGCTGCTACACCGAAGTATAGCAGCGCTGGTTTTCGGGTGGGTCCTGATAGCGAGGCCACGGGCAGCCACGAGCAAACACATAACTTAATAAATTAATTACATCAAATAAAACAAATGTATTAATTAATTACAATAAATACTTTGATTATTTCTCTCATGTCAGTACGAGCTATGCGAGAACAGCTTATACCGTGGTGAAAAGATTAGCCAGTCAGCAAGGTTAGTAGCGGGGCTGACTGCCCAGGGAGCGCCAGACGTACTTAAGCATCGTCACACGTGGAGGCATTTTTATCATTAAAAAAAATCATCTATTTTTTAATACTACATATTTTATGTTAATTTATTTTCAGCCGTTTTAAGACACAAGATAACCCTATCCAAACCAAAATACTTTGTATGCTCCAACCTCTTTTGGAACACCTACAGAGATGTACTAAAAAGCTTTGATTGCATAGAGAAGTTCATAACATTGGACGATGATGTGGAATCAGTTATTTCCATCAGAACTTTGGTCACGGTTGACGCCGACGTAAACAGATTCGAGCCAGTGCAAGTTCAGGGACAGACTGACAACGCGTTCATTTTGTATTCCTCCGGCACCACGGGGATGCCAAAAGGTGTACAACTGACACATTTAAATTGCATCCTCAATAGTTTGCCCGACGAGTAAGTATCAACTATGATAGTTAATTAACTTTTGCATTCATTTTCTATCGAATTATCGAAGTTACTTTTTAGTCATTTAGGGATCGATAATTATGTTATTCTTTTATGGATAACACAAGCATAGTTCCTACTTAATTAATGTTGTAGGAAAAATAACCAAATATGGAATAGTAGGTATACCCAATATGGAATAATAATTAAAATTAATTGCTATTCCATATCAGGTATAGGTACTATTCCATATTAAGTCACTTGTCCTCTACTATTTTTGATATTACATATTTATTTGCAATTAATATTTACTTACACGATACATAATTGGATTTCGTATTTATCTAACGAAGTAAATAATATTTCAGCTTCAGTGAAGAGTCCCTAAAAACAGCATTTCTTTTCGGAGAATGGTATCACAATTACGACACGTTCATGACGTATAAATTTCTAGCTCTTGGAAGGAAAATTGTGTATGTCAATGAAGCAGAACCTATTATGTTCCTGAAAATCGTTCAAGATTGTGACGTAAGTGTCTAAGGCACAATTCATCTAAATCTGTATCTGCTTGAAACTGATTGCCACGTTATCATCACCTGTTCTGTATGCATACATAGGTATTGCCATCACTCAACTGTTTACCAAACTTGCAATATTCCATTACCTACAATCGATCGAATTAATACAACAAATATAGCGGACTAGTAAGAGGGTCATGTATGTGACCTTGGCTAGTTGATTGCTCTCTTCAAGCCGAAATAGACAACGGCGATATGTTTTTTTTTATAATTAGTCAGCAAATCATATATCGGTAATTTGTATTCCAGCTAGTGTAGTCACTAATACCCATAGTTTTACAATGTCTGGTTTCATCTTAGTTTAGAGACTCGACTGCTCATGAAGACACGGTTTAAATATTTACAAGACAAGCAAGACATTTCAGTTTTTTTAAATAACATATCGTATTACTTCCATACTCATAAATGTATGTTTCATACCTTTTTCCCACGGGAGTTGACAGAAACTACGGACCAGTACATAGTACAATATTTACACACCTCTTTCGCTTCTTCCACATTCATGAATCTTTTCATAAATGCGCGCCGGTGGTGAATACTACGCACCTGACCTTTTTGAAGGCCATTCGTTTCAACGGTTATAAATGATGACTTTAAATGACAAACCGCAGATGAGAACGACAAGAAGTGACTTCTTACAATATTTTACTCATGTGCGTGAATTTTGTATTTTTGTTTTTTATAACTTTTTCTTTTTATCTGCCTCGTTGGTCCTGGGTTCGATCCTTAGGTCTGGCAAAGTGTTATTAGGTTTTTCCTTGTGGAATTCCTCAGTAGCAGCCCGTAGTTTGGATTTGTGCCCGTTTGATGGCAGTAGGCTCACTCCCTATTGCATGGGACTTAAACATAACGATGAAATGAGGGTGTTACTATACAACTCTGCCCTACGCTTTGGAGAATACAGGCGTGATGTTATGTTTATGTTATTTTTTTATTTTGTAAATGAGCTTGAATGACAAATTAAGAATTTTCAGGATAAAATATATTAGAAAAACATGTTTTATTGATCGAGAACGGTACCAAACTAATATTGCATCCTAATTATTGGTATTATTTAAATGTTCTTAGTACTGAAAGTATCCGATGGCGTAGTTCAATGTAGCAATAATGGTAATATTATCACAACATCTACTATTCACTTAATTATCGTTATAATAACGGCACATAAATATTCCAGTGCCGAACATGCCCCACTCCTAATTTGTACTGTTTTGACCATCCAATATTTAATCTGTTCTCTTTATATAATATTACAGGTTAACATCGCTTTTATAGTACCTTCTTTTGTTTGCTACTTATCAAAGGCGAAGGAAGCAGAAAAATGTAATCTCGATTCACTCAAAATTATATACTCTCGATCATCACCTCTTCATAACAAGACGATAGAAAAGGTCAAATGTAGGTGCGTATCGATTGCTTTTATCGTTTCATTTAATGTTATCTATATTCAGTTAAGATTTTGCAGCACACCTTTTGTAAGGAAATATAGGACTTAAATGGTTTTGTAGTCGAGTTTCATTCTTAAATTTTATTGATTTTCATTCGCTTTTAATTTCAGAATATAATTCTAATGAGAGCTTGAAATGTTCCGCTTAATTGTTTACTAATTACTATGTACCTTAACTATCATTTGAGTTAATTAATAAGCGTAAATATCCATTTTAGAACGTACAATCATTTAATATAGTCACTACTTATAATTAACTGTTGTAATTATGTGTTTGTTTATATTGTAGGTTTCCTAAACTTGCAAGTATCTTACAAGGTTATGGGATGACAGAAGCCGGTGAATTGACCTCAGAAAGGTGGGGAACAAAAGGTTCAAAGGCTGGCAGTGTGGGCATGGCTTCTCCAGGAATTACTATAAAGGTATGGTAAATATATAAAAATAGTAAAACGTTTGTTATATATTAGTGAAATATAAACAAATATAACATGCAATTGTTGAATTGTTTCAATTTTCACTTTCCTAAAAATAATATAAAATTTCGCCGAAAACTAAATATGTACAACCTAATCTTATTTGCATACGTTTGGCATATAATATATATTCAACAAATAGTTATATGATAAACCGATTGTTGGCTGGCTGGCATTATATTTCAAAATATGCAAAATTACGTCACCGTTATCATTCAAAACAAACGCAAAAGGATGTAAATTCATCCTTGCATTTATAAAAATAACTTTTCGTTACAACAAAATATAGCTGATTTTACGTTACTTATGTAGCTTCATTGATATTGAGTATTTTACACAGGTCGTGGACCCCGAAACCCGTAAAATTCTGGGTCCGAAGCAACGCGGCGAAATTTGCCTGAGAGGACCTGTCTTCATGAAAGGTTACATCGGTATGCCCCTTTCAAATTACTTGGACGAACAGGGCTTCTTTAAAACCGGAGACTTGGGTTACTATGATGAGGACAAGTACTTTTATATCGTCGAAAGATTGAAGGAAATCATTGTGTATGATGGTTATAAGGTACTTAATATTTTGATTATTATTTATTTCTTATAAAATAAAACGTAAAGTAACCGCCTTGTTTAGCGAGATCCTGCGCTCGTTTTTCAAGTTAGGGAGTGTTATTGGGATCAATTTTCGGTAGCAGCTCCGGTTTTAGAACTATTCCCGGAAACCGACAATAGGCTTGTTCAATATGGACATACCCCTTAGCCTACCAATACTGGGAATGCAGAATTAATATATTTTTTCTGTTGCATTATACATTATGTTACCTAGTATATTTCTACTACACATTCCGAATGAGTACATACATCAATACAAATCATATGGTGTCTCTTTCTTACGCCAGAGTTTTGAACCTCTATCTAAACAACACAAAGCAAATCTTAAGTAACTCATCCCAGGATAACCTAGACATCTCAAGCCGGACTCTACAAAAAAGACGATACATTTTGTGCCTTATTCTAGCAGTAAGCTACGAGTTTTGTGTAGATAATATTAGCTAGCACCACTACTGTCCACGAAATATATTTCACACCTTTTCATCTTGAGAAATCCTTTCTTGGTGGACTTACGTCATAAGAATAAGCCTTCGTATTATCTACGCATTTCTAGATGCGTGGCTTATTACAAAAATATAAATTACTATGTTCTTATCTGCTCAGACGTGCGTCCCTCTTTCTTTAACGTATATTGTCTACTATGTCAGACTAATGCTATTAGAACAGTGAATTGTGGACACCCAATTTATGCGTATTGGAGATTTTTGCTGACAAGATGGTCCATATTGGTCAGTAAAATAATACCGATAATATAAACATAATATCACGCCTGTATTCTCGAAGGGTTGGGCAGAGGTGTATAGTAACATACTCATTTCGCCGTTATGTTTAAGTCCCATGTAATACAGGCCAGTTTATTGCCATCAACCGGGCACAAATCCAAACTTCGGGCTGCTACTGAGGAATTCCACACGTAAAAACCCAATAACACTTTGCCCGACCTAAAGATCGAACCCAGGACCTCACGATCAGCGGTCGCACTTCCCCACCACTAGACCAATGAGGCAGAGGTAGGCAGGTAAAATAATACCCAAGGACTCAAAAACCAAAATTAATTTATAGGTAGCTCCATTGGAACTAGAAACAATACTGCAATTACATCCAGGAGTGCAAATAGCTGGTGTTGTTGGTAAACCAGTGCCTGTTTACGGAGAAGAACCAACTGCCTTCGTGGTGAAGCAACCTGGTGTAGATGTTACTGAGAAAGAGCTAATTGATTATGTTGCTACAGAGGTATGTGCGATACAAATATTCATAGAAATAAGTCATTGATAGAGCAATGTTTATTAATTCAAACATGTTTGTTTCCGGCGTCACATCGAAACGTAAAAAGAAGTAAAAGTAAAAGCCGTATTTTTTGCGATTCGGGGTGTTTACTTGTAATATAATCCGTAAAACAGAATTTCTAGTGTAGTTTTATCCGCCATCATATTCATCATTAAATTTTGACCGATTTCCTAAGTATTTTCCTAGCGATCTATCAAATAAAAACTACGTATTGCAAAATGTTTATCGTGGTGCCTGAAGCTATTAGAATAGCAATTTTTCAATAACACAAAGTGTACTGTTTTTAAACCCAGAATTTCCCTCTTAACAACACTTAGTGAACTACTTGAAGTACTAGGTAGGTTCTGGAATTTTTTGAGAAAACAAGTCTTTTATATACAATATGTAAAAAAAAACCTGTCCGATATGAAAGGGGCCCAAAGGTACCGCAATAATAGTACTAAAAATAAATAAAATAAAACCTGCCAAGTGCAAGTCGGACTCGCGCACAAGGGTTCCGTACCATTATCTATAAAAGTCATGTTTGTTGTATGGGAGCCCCCTTAAATATTTATTTTATTCTGTTTTTTAGTATTTGTTGTTATAGCAGCAACAGAAATACATCAACTGTGAAAATGTCAACTGTTTAACTATCACGGTTCATGAGATACAGCCTGGTGACAGACGGACGGACAGCGGAGTCTTAGTAATAGGGTCCCGTTTTACCCTTTGGGTACGGAACCCTAAAAAGACATTTTTTATCGTTATTAAAACGCACATTTTGAGTACCCAAATTACCCCAAATTCCTCAAAACACATGTTCAAAGGCACCATCGCCGACTCGGTGTTGTACAATTTCGAGAATTTACCTACTAAAAACGTGCATTTTAAAGAACAATATCATTTTTATATTCATTATATATATATTTTATATTAATTAATAATGTGTTTTTTTATTATTTTTAGTAATGTTATTACGGTACCTTTGTGCCCCTTTCGGATCGGTCAGGGTATTTTTTACATATTGTATATCGTTATTATATTAATAAACAGAAGAGCAACTAACAAGTTCTGAGTATTTGATATTACTTATGATAATTCTCTCATTTCTAAGAAATACGTCCAGCTTTTCGTATCACAATCTAGTGAAAGTGTATCGAGTTCTACAAAGATAAGGGTATGAAATTGTAATATCAACCGTTATGAAAACTAAAGCCTTTGTTTACAATAATAAAAAAATGTAAAATAAAATGAAACCTAGGATCTGATAATCCGGCAATCCGTTGAAGAGCGGCAGGGGGAATTCCATGGAATCATTTATACAAAAACCTTGCTGATCCAAAAGTTTTACCTCTACTACCTGCTACCGTGTACTAAAAATTATCGTATTCGTTTACTTATTTGCTAATTTAACTTCCAATTGATAATTTTAAAAAAAGTACTAAAATAGCAGATTTAACGGCACATAATAATACCTAATGATTACCTATCTTGTGTTACCCATAAAAAATTACTTCAAAAAAGCAGTATATCTCCACTTATACAATTAACAAAATGAAAATACTCATTGACTCAATAAAGTTGTTTAATTTTTCAGGTGGCACCGTTTATGCAGTTACGAGGTGGTGTGAAGTTCATTCAAGAAATGCCGAGAAATCCCAGGGGGAAGATTGTACGCCAACGGTTGAGGGAAATGCTGAATTAAAATGTTAAAACAACACACGTGTCTTACACGAATTAAATAAAGACGATTAACTTCAAGTGCTCGTTTTAATAAAGCTTTTTTTAAGACAGTTCAATATCTTGGGACTTATATTTCAAATAAGCATTGTGTACGTCGACCTATTCGCATTTCCAAGAACTCGTACAATTCTGATTCTAGTCAAATATTATGTAGATAATATGTAAAAGCAAAGACTATTTGCTAGACTAAACATGAGTGAACCAAGACTTGCGTTATTATGTATGTATTTACATCTTTGGAATGATTGTATGAAAGACAAAACCTGCAGTACTATCATAATATAAAACTTGCATTATAGTCTTACATTGTTCAAAAGTTATCAACACTGTACAATCATTAATTAAGTCTAACTACCCTAGAGTGCTGACAAAGCGCAGGCAAGCGGCGCTTCCAAAGGAACTAAGGAAGTACTATTCTCGTATTGTTTCTGACCTTTTTCTTTTATTCGAAAAGATGTTTGCGCCGGCCTCGTGAGTCATTATTATATCATCAAGCTACTATTGAGGGTGGAAACAAAAAACATCGCGCAAACTGAGCTCGGCTGAAAGCTTTGTACGTCGTAATATAATTCTACTTCGTATTCCCGTCTTATCTTCAGAGACGTCTTTATTAATTCAGTATGATTTGGATTATCATAATTCCTTACCTTTTGCCTAAAATTACTTTGTAATAGGACAAACACTTGGCATAAACAGCTTTTGTTAATTTGAATTTGCTTCGAAATTATTCTAAACATTTATTGGGTACGGTGCCGATTGTACTGTATTGAGAATACCTAATATAATCATTACTTCAGTTTTTATCAATAAGTAGAGAAAAGAATTGCTTATAATTTATCTGCCCTTATTATTGCGCCCGCGAAATGTATCTAGATTTAAGTAAGTATGCTAATAAAGAACTTTCCTGCGGTGTCATTTGCATTGACATTTTTTTAAATGAAACTCTTTTACCATTTAAATTGACTGGTTTTACCTCGGAGCAATTTAGCTCGCCCTAGCCTTGTTCCGAGAATGGTCCCTGCGGCCTGTAATAGGTTTCTTAAAAGAAAATCGAGTTAAACAGGCGTGATTGACTTAATTGTGGAAGAGCTTTATTTTCCAAGATTAAAGAATTATTTCAGAGGGGGAACTAACTAGATTACATTATATGAATCCCCGACAACAGATTATGTTGCCATGTTAAGAATTCATTTCTTATATCTTTATGGATAGCCTCAGAAAAATGCATCAAAAGATAAGATACAATGCTTTATTGTAGTATTCCTTAAAATGTAAAACAAAATATCTGTAGAGATCAGAGTAAATAAAATTCCAAAAGCTGACAAAAACTGGTTCTACGAAATCATTCTTTCTGTTGGTTTAAAAGGCAATATATTCCCCAAATTCAGTGATATTTTCCGCCCCGCCAAATTTATGCTTGCTGAGCGTAAAATAGACGACGAACTCTTCATTAATGTTTGCCACTTCGAAAATTGAATCGTTTAATCGCAGCGGGGCGGAGTGAGAGAGAACGCATTGGCTGGGTGAGCGTAATTGCGTCGGAGTACCTTTGATACTGAGTGGAAATAGAGCAATTAAGTCCCTCGAGTTGGAGAGTTTACCTTGATTTTTTATTACTCTCCCTTTTGTGTACACGCGGTTTAAGAGTTAGTAAACATGTGGGCGAACGAACCCAACAAAGCGTAACGTGCCGAAACAATAAGTTAACATCCTCGTATATTAAAGATAACGTTTCGAAAGAAAACTTGTTTGTGAATGACATTAAAATTATAATTTTTTGAAACAAAACGTGTTTCATTAAACGCTCTTTATGCATGACAAAGTTGAACGATAAACAAGACAAAGCCGAGCTTGATAATGCAGCCTCCAGGGTACGCAATTTATTGAAAACAGCGGTACGAGTATACAAAGCGTGTGCTCACTACCAGCTGATACAATAATGGGTGTATAATGCACTACGTTACAATAGAATTACTTTAAAGTCATATTTGAGACTAGAGAAGATACAGTACATATTTTAACCGTGAAGTTAGACTTCAGTTGTTGTAAGAAACTGGAAAACGTATGAAAAATTCATGTAGGTACAGGAATTTAAAATAGAAATCTGGGAACTAAATAAAAACATTTAGTACCTACTTGTTGTGTTTTGGCTCCATTCCCTAAATTCAATATCGTAGCAGTCGTAGCAAAAATACCTGATCCAAACACATAAATTAATTCGTACAGTGTACCCACTGTATCTTGGCGGTTCATGGTGGCGCTGCTTGCAAAAGCTAAAGTCAAAAATGTATCAAATTCAGTACTTTTTTATTTAGTTTTCGATTTCGCCGCCTGCCTATTTGTATTGGGCACGCTGTAATATCTTTTGCGAAGTAGTGCGTACCATTTATTTTTTATTTCGAAAATCTGTTTGTATCGATAAATTGAAAAGCGGATTGGACTGGAAGGACAGATCAACCTACCAAATATCTAATAATGAAATGTAAACAGCAAGTTATATACTTACTGGAAACCGTATTTGGTTATGTTTAAACTTAAATTTTTCACTTTGTGCACAAGCTTTCAAGTCATTATTTACATCTTTTTCCATTTATCGCAGGGTGAATGTACTACGTTAATAATTTAATTTTGTTTGGGATTATATCTTTTTTGTACATACGCGAAAGCCAACCGATAATATGAGAGGTTTCTTTATAATGCATAATTAATTTTGATAAAATTTCAACATTGCTTATAATATCATGAAATGCTTTTTTTACAAAAAAATTAGGAACATAATTTATTTCATAAATTCTATAGCATTATTCAATATTAAAAAAATTAAAATCACTAATTAGGTTTAATTTGTTAAGTGTATCGAAGAAACGTGTGTGTTCAAAAAAGCATTCATCCATTGCCATCGTTACACAACGTTTATCTGTGGAATAATTTTGACGTTTTGACAGATTTGATAAACTTCAAACTTATTCCTAACTTAAAAGTTATCCGACGTTGGCAATCGGCCCTAAGCCGTACTGTCCACTCTTACCTACCTATATTCATTTGTAATGCGGAGATAGGTTTATCTTATTCTACTAAGCCGTAGCCTATTAAGACAATTAACTACGTCATTATTATGACCACTTCAAACACCCATATTACAAAAGTAGGTTTAATTAATTTTAACTAATTTATATACCATACGACTCCAAAGTATTTACCATAACAATCTGACATTCGAGGCCACAACCGTTTTCTCTTTAATAAAGTATACTAAACATTATATCTGGTAGATACTTACCTAACATGTTTCAATTACCGTAATTGAAGTCATATAACAAGCTCAGAACTTCACATTAATAGCCCTAAACCTATCCAGTATACTGAAGTCATCGCAGATAAACATTACATAGTACATAGCCAGCCATTCGTGTAACATTTAATTAACTAAGTAGCCTCTAAACGCGGCCGGACGGTCATCATAGCCCGATCTAACCGTTGAATAAGTAAACGTAATAAAATAAATCCACTAAGCCGCTATAACGCCCGGGATTTAACATGGCTTACTAACGCTTTCAAAGCTGTGAAAGACCTCACCCCATATGCCTGTGATCACCCTCCGTTAAGTAAAGCATCACAACTTCTGACGTCACCCTACTTGAAAAATACTAATTTATTTCTTTTGTTTTTCTTTTCAGCTATAATTTAGAATTATACCATAGAATTCAGAGTTAAAATTTTCGTGGCATCATTCTAGATATTTTACTACTTTTTACATCCATTTCATTTGTAATATTATTTTATTATATTGCGGCATAATGTGCCAACGATAAATAGAAAAATTATGCGCCAACGTAAACTAAGCTTCGTGCGATAAATCATTCTATCATTATAATATTATTAAATTATATTGTTTTAAATGAACATTTGAACGCGATCAAAACAATGTTATTGTTTCAATATTAAAACAATGACTCATATATTGGAATACTTAATGTGTTTCCATCCAGTAATTAAATGTTTATTGTAATAGTTTGTTCAGATAGAGCTGTTAATGAGTTTACTTTCTTGACCTCATATCATTGCATTAAGATTGTTGACCTAATAATGCTCTTAACTTGATATTGGTTAAAAATAAGTGCCATGATGTTTATTCGATATCTCTCTTAATTATAGTAAGCTGATTAACGTCTTTTATATTTGAGTGGAAATCAAAAATTGAAACAGTACTCGTGAATGGCATGAAGCCAATTTATTACACAAATTGATAGATACACGTTTTATTTAGATAGAGTATTCGAAATTGCTGTATTATGTTACGCAAAACGACTCATCTTGTTATAATGTTCTGGAGACATGAAAACCATCTTGTAATACTTGTTGCTGCTTGTTTTTTGTTAAACAAACAAACTTTCTAAATTAAAAAGAACATTTAAGGAATGAAGTCGTACCTGAATAAAAAAATTCAACTGAAAAATTCAAAAATATTTTCTTTTTTAAACGCCTTCAACTGTTACTTGAGTTCCGTCATAACTTTTAATTTGCTCTCGAACTTTTTGTTTAACATTTGCCCACATAATCCTAAAACTTCTTGGAAAAGGATCCGTAAGAAATTGCATCTCGTACTGCAACAGCATAGGTGTTACATATAATTCAGCTTTGCTTAGTACTAATAAGGAGAAATAATGGAAGTTTTTTTCATTTTGTAAAATGTGGGTTTAATCAACATCAAGCAGGATACTCCAGATACATATGTAAAAAATATACGTAAGTAAACCTATGCTCTAATTTTCCTATCTTGTGTACTTTCTTAGGGCTCAAGAAATAAACTATATACTTTTTTATACTTATCGCATAAAAAAGTTGATGGATACAAAGTAAATGTGTTTTAGTTATTCGATTTTTTCCTGAAATTATCTGTTGCCCACTCTGACGAGTAAGTTCCTATTACCCTAATAGTGTACCGTGTGTTTCCTATGCGTTAAGATTACGGCGCTGGCTTAACGGATATTAATATTAATGAGTGGGGAAAGCGGGATACGTATATACTTGTTATGCATTCGTCTCTGGTTGCTTTGGGAGCCGCGGGAGCCCACGGTATAAACTAATGAGCCGTGAACCACGAGCCCATGCATGTATATTATTAGTAGGTTGCCATAAAACTCCTCACCACAATGCAACAGTACACTGTATCGGCTAAAACCGCAGTTAAATTCATAAAATATTGCACATTTCATTCTAAAATACGCCAAAATGCTTTTGTCATAGTATCCAAAAATGTAAAAGGAAAACGCGGTGATAGTAAACTTTACGGACGATTTATGTCCAGTTGCTGGCGCAGTGTTGCAGCCTTCTTTGTTAAATCTTTTTGTGCCTCGAGAAGGATATTTTCACAAACAATTTTAAGTTTTTTGTTTATGTGTGAGTAAATTTTCAAGCAACTTCGACGAAGCCAAATGTAATGGTTTTTCTTACCTTGAGGCCACATTGGCGGGATTCAACGATTTTTTGTGATATCACGACATGTCTGGCCAAGCAATTCGTCACATTGCGTTTCGCTGTTTGACCATTCGACGAATGTTCGCGTTGTCGCGACAACACACCGCGAAAGTTCGTGTGGCAGTGTGGCCCCAGGCTAAAAGCACTTTTTCGCTCATGTGTCTCAACTACTGAAACAATTTTGACAAATGACTTATTTATCGATTGGCCTTACTGCGTGTTACAGGAACTATTTTCTGCAGACGTGTTATACGTTTTGTAAAAATAATCTCTATTACTAAGTACTAAAAGCTATTTACTTCTTCAAAGAAAGGTAACACATAAATTACTTCTTTCAGACGACATAGATTATTATAGTGTCCAAAATATAATACGAACTTCACAGATCATTGACCAGCGATGATCGATTAACACTTAAGAAAGTTTAAGTATGGATAAAGTTTGTCCGCCTAGTTTTAGAAGCGTTAAGTAAAACTCGTAAGGCGCGGAAAGACTCTCGGCTCGGATAAGTCATCCATCAAATAGTTCCCGTCTTGTTAAAATAACAAGGTCTTATTAAACCTCACTTGGAGTTCAACAACAGCGGAGAAAAAGTATATAAACTTTTTTGAGTCTGACTTTA
The DNA here is from genome assembly GCA_910594945.2 of Amphipyra berbera. Lineage (NCBI taxonomy): Eukaryota > Metazoa > Arthropoda > Insecta > Lepidoptera > Noctuidae > Amphipyra > Amphipyra berbera. The sequence goes on along the minus strand of OU343128.1, from coordinate 11,015,124 downwards.
TTCAGCTAGTAAATATCGTTATATCTAGCACACTTCGTCATATTATAAACTCCTGCTCCTGCTTACACAATGGCCGATGTTAGTCACTGATGGATGGGATGGATTGGACGTTTATGATAATATTGAAGACGTTAAAGTGTACATAGCAAAACAAGCTCAGAAAATATTGTCGACTTAAAATTATTTTGTAACTTGTATCATAACGCGCCACGAGGGGCTGGTGGCTTAATAACAACCGCAAGAATCATATGACTTGCGAAGTTAAGCTGCGCTTGCCGTGGTCAGTCCATGGATGGGTGACTGTTCGTTACAGATCGTGCCCCCTCCGTGTCTCGGAGAGCATGTTAAACCGCCGGTCCTGGGTGTCATACGGATACCTATGACGATTGTTACGGTTAGTCAGAAACCTGAAAGTCTGACAACCGGTCTAACGTTAGGGATATCGGCATTGCCCAGTAATTCGGCTACGGAGGTCTGATGGCAGTCGCTCCGTGTAAAACTCTGGTATTCAGCCGCCTCTGTTTAGACTGGTAGCTGACCCCAACATAGCTGGGAAAATGCTAGGCATAGTAACACGCCACGTAATATGCACCGCGACATCATAAACGTTTTTAATTAATCAACACGTTACAAAATGTCGAAGAGTGCCTATAAAACTATTTTATTAAGTTATGCGACGCCATTAGTACAGTCATGAGAACCAACATGTGGACATGTAGCGAAATTTATTTAGATTTAATTTATGACAGATATTTTAAATAATATGTATGGGTATCGGTACGCAAATACTATGTAAACAAAATGTCAAGATTTTCATTACAGCTCTTTCTCTTAAATTACTCAAAAATTTCACTGACTGTACGTACATACCTACTTTTATCTATTTTGTGGTATACACTAGCAAGAGAGTTAAAGTTGGTAATATTGAAACCATAATATTAAGGCTGTTTCGTAATGGTCAAGATAAATGAAGCATCAATTCGTTTACGTTATTTGTCACTGGGTCCATAAATATTAACAGATCGGTACTGAAGACAGATTTATTGGTCCCCGGCGGACATTATTATACATTGGTTTATTACACATATCAATATCTACCTATGTAGTCTGCGTATGTGTGTATTACAACGAAGTACATACCTACATACGTACGAAGTCGACCTTTAAATTTACGAGATAACCTACCATTTTCTAAAACTTAATATGGTACTGGTATTACAAACATTTATTATTGTATCCTCCGACCCAAAAAAAGGGATGTTCTAACTTTGAACCCTTTGTCTATTTGTGGCACTGTAGCTCTCAAACTGGTAAACCGAATTCAATACGATTATTTTTGTTCGAAAGCCGGTTTAACTGGGATGGTTGCCTCGAAAATTTCAAGATTATCAGCTCATATCACAGTTAATCTAGGAATCTTAACCAAAAACATAAAGCTATCGAGTATTCTTTAAAGGACAATGCGTAAAAATGTACGCACGGTGTTCTAAGTGGAACATTTTGTCCTACAAACATAAAAATGGTGTCGACGTGTTCGACTGTAACTGTTATAGCCGATTTCAGTTCCAAAAGCGCTGTAGTTTTTTAACTACGTTAAATAAAGTGACAAGTATTTATCATAAATGGAATACTTAAGTTATGATATACAAACCTACCAAGTGCGTGACGAATCACTTTTTAAGTATAGTTCCGTTGTCTTCAACCATTGTTTGATAAACAAGATCCTCAAATACCATGCCACAAAGGTAGTTTTTCAATTGCTCGGGAACAGCTTTTCATTTTGTTTGTTTGTAGAGCTAATTGGTTAGTACCCTAATACACTTTACTGCACCCAGTTCTACTACGAGGTATGTCTCTGAAACTAATTGATCTCTTAACTGGTCTGAAGCCTGTTGAAATATTTTTAAGATAAAGTAGTAATGAGATTTATCTGATTATTGAAATGGACTGCGTCGGTGCGTGGAGTTTTTATTAATTTTACTATTTAAAATCAATATTACTTCCATCATTTACTTAATAACTCAATAATAAGTTATATTAGGTAGCAATTCGTTCTTACATTTAACACTGAATTGTTGTTCCCTTTTTTCCTGTTTCCCGAGGTTCCCCCGGGGCTTTGACATTTTTGACCATAAGATTTTTTATACATAACAAGACCTTTCTATTGAGGCATATCTTAACTCTATTGGAAAATATTAATATTTAGGACTGTATTACTCGTTAATGACGTGGAATTTTTATTTATTTTACACTAGCTTTACTCGGCCCGGCTTCGCACGGGTAACACTAAGTATCTACGGCGCACCCACCTGCCTACTTAGCCTTCCTACCTACCCTACCTACCCTACCTACCCTACCTACCCTACCTACCCTACCTACCCTACCTACCCTGCCTACCCTACCTACCCTGCCTACCCTACCTACCCTGCCTGCCCTACCTACCCTGCCTGCCCTACCTACCCTGCCTGCCCTACCTACCCTGCCTACCCTGCCTACCCTGCCTACCCTGCCTACCCTGCCTACCCTGCCTACCCTGCCTACCCTGCCTACCCTGCCTATCCGCCTACCCTGCCTACCCTGCCTACCCTACCTACCCTACCTACCCTGCCTACCCTACCTACCCTGCCTACCCTACCTACCCTGCCTACCCTACCTACCCTGCCTACCCTACCTACCCTGCCTACCCTACCTACCCTGCCTACCCTACCTACCCTGCCTACCCTACCTACCCTGCCTACCCTACCTACCCTGCCTACCCTACCTACCCTGCCTACCCTACCTACCCTGCCTACCCTACCTACCCTGCCTACCCTACCTACCCTGCCTACCCTACCTACCCTGCCTACCCTACCTACCCTGCCTACCCTACCTACCCTGCCTACCCTACCTACCCTACCTACCCTACCTTACTTACCTACCTGCCCTATCTACTTACCCTATCCGTTCTCGAGATATCAAAAAAGCCGTTCCATACAAAATGTATGAGAAAATGAATTATCTTCATTAATATTTTTTCGTGAATTTTTCCAATATTTTGTTATTCTGCTATTCGGGACGGAGACATATCCAACAAAACAATGATCATAAAAATCGGTCGAGCCGTTCTCGAGTTATAAATAGTGTAACTAACACGACTTTGTTTAGATTATTCATACTTAAAATCAATATTACTTTAATAAATTATACGTAACACATTAACATCAATCCTTAACGTGGCTCTGGACGACCGAGCTTGGTTACAAGCCACACTTCCCATTCGTTTGGGTGGTCTCGGCGTCCGCAAAATTTCTAGTATTAGTTTACCGGTGTTCTTGTCCTCGGTCCACGGTACGGAGAAATTAACCAGGAAAATCTTATCATCCTCACTGGTTGATTTTGAAGTACCGTGCTTGACCGATGCTGAGAACGCCTGGAAAATGGCTTGTCCCAATACGGTGTTGCCCGTCAATCCGTCTTCCCAGAGACAGTGGGACGAGCCGCTTTGCAGTTTAACACGGAAAAACCTTTTGAATACGTCTGTCAATACTGCCGAGCGTGCTCGTCTTTTGGCTGTGGGCGAATGGGAGTCGGGACTTTGGCTTCAAGCACTTCCGTCATCCAACATAGGCACTATGTTGGATGACGTAAGTTTCCGTTTCGCCACTTGCCTGCGCTTGGGCGCTCCATGTGTTGCTCCTCATCGGTGTCATTGTGGTGAAGCAGTTGACAGCCTCGGACACCATGGTCTGTCTTGCTGCAGGAGTGCAGGTCGCATAGCACGGCACGCCAATATTAACGACATTATCCGTCGTGCTCTTGCCACCGCCGGCGTGCCAGCTGTACTAGAACCGAATGGTTTGGCACGCGACGACGGGAAGAGACCAGATGGCATGTCGCTATTGCCATGGAAGATGGGTAGGCCTTTGGTATGGGACGCAACTTGTGTCGACACCCTTGCTCCATCCCATCTTCCTAGCTCGGTGGGCTGTGCTGGCGCTGCCGCTGCGGCCGCGGAGGCCCTCAAGCGGCGCAAATATAGTAACCTCATTGGTTGCTATGACTTTGAGCCGTTTGGGGTCGAAACGCTCGGGCCATGGGGTCCGAGTACACATCTTTTGTTTAAAGAAATTGCCCAAAGGCTGGTCGACGCTTCGCGTGACCAGAGGGCTGGCTTATTCTTTGGCCAAAGAATAAGCGTTGCCATCCAGCGTGGCAACGCTGCCAGTCTTCTGGGCACGCTTCCGGATGACGGTGATGAGGAGGAATATTTTGACGCATAAGTGATATTTTTGAATAATTTGTATTTTAATAATTTTGTATATAGGTAGTTAGTTTTGTCTTTAGATTTGTATGTTTTTAGTTTAGTTTTATATTGTATATACTAGGTTTAAATGTAGGTAAATGATAATTGTGTATAGATAAATAATTTAATTGTATAATGTATGTAATAAATATACTTGTGGTGTTGCTATATTACTTCCATTATTTACTTAATATCTCAATAAAATGTTATATTAGGTAGCAATTCGATCCAACATTTAATACTGAATTACTGTTCCCTTTTTTCGTGTTTTCCAAAGTTTACCCGGGGACATTTTTGGATATTTTTTTTTTTATTGAGGTTGCTTGACTCTATTAGAGAATATTCATAATCAGGGACGCTATTACGTATTATCCTTTTTAATACAAGTTTTATTGTACTATTTGAATAGCTACTGTCTTTTTCTGTATTTTCCTCTTGTTGTGCCATAAAGTACATATCTACATTAACTATCTTTCCATTTATATGCAAGTGAAAACCATTTATCAACTTCAAAAGCACACTGCTAGAAAGTCCCACATGTGAAATAAAATGGCTTTAAAACAGCAAATAAAGTGTTTCGTTGGAATTGAACTATAGGCGCAACGTGGACACTTCGGCTTCCTAAGAGTCACCACAATAAGTGACACTGGACAAAGCGTCTGACTGTACTTTGTACATTTACCTTCTTTTATTTTTGTTTTATGTGCTTAGTTTTTATGCAAATGTGCAAATAAATTATTGTCTCGTCAATATTTCTAAAGGGTAGAATTACTTACTACAACTAACAGAATTTGTAAATAAACAAAATTGTTTAAAATTCATAAGCAACAAAGATTTTTATTATGAATTGACTGAATAAAGTATATTTTGAGGAAAGATATTTTTTGAACTACATAATATGTAAGTAGATTAAGCTAATATACTTAGATATACTCCAACATTTAGTTTATTTATGTTGAATTCGTACATGGTGTCTACTGGTCTTCTTATGATAGGTAGTGAACCTATTGTCATTTACCGGGCACAGCTCCAAACTCCGGGCGCTACGAAGAATTTTCTTAAGGAAATCGCAACAACGCAACGCTTAGACTGAATTCAAGACTACGCAATGCAGCCGTTCGCAAACATTACCCCAATAAGATGGTAACCCATTTTGAACGTTTATGTAAAACAGTTATATCTAAACATAGTTCGATAAAGACGAGGCTGATGTTTGACACGATGTCCATTGTGTATTGTCGACGAGGGTCAGTGATTTATACGAGAATATTGACTATCAAAGCCGGCAGCTTCTTCTATTAGCTGGAAATCTATTCCGTACATAATTATAAGTCTATTTAGATTATCAAAGAGCTAGAGGAAGAGGTCTAATTAAATTACCCCTTTAAGTGCTACGTACGCGCGTTGATGCGAAAAATTGCTTTCACACGCCGCGCTACTAATCAGCACTACAAAATGGGTATAGGGTAATGCTTTAAGTAAAATCTACGAAGATAAGTTAAGCCTCAACTATAATATTATTAAATGCGTTTAATTTAGAAAATTCTCTTTAACAATGAATGCATTTTCCTTCCATTCTACCCAGTACCAAAGTTCCGCAGCCCAATTACTGCGGTATACCGATATGGTTAGACCGGTTATCAGACGTTCGGGCTTCCTACTGCCCGGAACGACGACAAATGGTTTTAGATAAAGATTTCATTTATTTTTCCTACTGCCCAATGTACAATGTAGGTACAAACCTACACAAATATGGGTATTGTTCATTCCTGATACATAAATTGTTGATAGATGTAATAAAAATCCGTCACGCGTCGAATATTTCGGGCGATGCACGCCGTTCAGCGGTTTGGCTACAATTGTAGCTAACTAGCCGGAGTGTGGTCTACCTATTTATAGATAACGCGCGGTGTGAAATGTCACATGCGGTTCTTTACTTAGTTAACAAATTACCTATTAAATTAAATTGTCCATGTCAAATTAACATCACACAAAGGGAGTGGGGAAAAGTAAAAAAAAACAACACTTACAGTCATTCGTAAGTAACAGTCTTGTAGATAACGCGCGGTGTGGAATGTCATATACGGTTCTTTACTCAGCGAACATAACTACAGGTATATATACAAAAGGAGAAACTGACTGACTGACTGATCTACCAACGCACAGCTTTAGGCTGGGGTTAGAAATTTGAAATTTTGACAGTAGGTATCCACTAAGGAGGATTTTCCAACGAGAAATAAAAAAAAAAAAGGTGTCCACTAAGGAAGGATTTTTTTGAATTCCTCTCCTAAGGGAAAAAAACACGCAAGCAAAGCTGCGGGTAAAAGCTAGTTACTTATAAAACGATTATGTTTTGCTACGCTGCCTACAGATTTGGTTCTTGATCGATTTAGACAATCGACGTTGTCCTGTTGGGGCCATATATTATGATGTTGAAAACAACCTGTGTGTGCATGTAGGTTCCCCAAAGACTTCTACAATTAATGGTGTTGGGAATATTGTTAAAATCATTACCCTTGACATAGTGATTAGTGGTTGCCAAATTATGTCCATTATTAATTTACAGGTGGATACTGCAGCTAAGTAACTGGGGCCTTATTCAATACGACGCATCAAAACATAACACGTAATAAACACGGCCGCATTACCATCCGAATGTGTAATTGGAAAAATAGGGTATTCATTTTAAATGTATGGAATTTGACATACAGGGTGTAAACGAAATCATGTAATTCCTTCAAACCTCGTGATGTACTGCTGACATAGATTAACCCTGCACGGGATACTTTTGAATTCAATAAAAAAAAATACAAAAAGTAAACATGTGTTCTTATCGTGAGACATTTTAGCGCCCCGAGCGAATGGCGCGGCTATCGCTCGCCGCGCGGTAATTTTACTAGGGGCGCTCAAATGCCTCTCGTTAAGAATACCATGTTTACTATTTGTAATACTTATTTTATTGAATTCAAAAGTACCTATCCCGTGCAGTGTTAATCTATGTCAGCAGTACATCATGAGGTTTGAAGGAATTACATGATTTCGTTTACACCCTGTATTATTGTAAAATGGCCATGGCAAGCGGCGCCACCATGAACTGTAAAAATATAATTGTAAAGCGGTCGCGTTTTTCATAGAAAATTAGTAGTCTATCTAGCACGAATGCTGTCCATCACATTAGCAACGTAAAGGTAACGTTAATTTGATTCAACTTTAAATTGGAAATACTCGTTTCGCACACAATACTTAATTAAATTGAAAACTTTATCCATTTCTATGTATGATACAAATTGTGCATGTCGAAAAAAAATAAACCAAAATGTTATAGGACACTTATATTTCCAATTCCAAATTCACTCTACCTTCTACCATCGGACATCTAGACGCACTGCAAGTTACCATCCATACTTAGCAAAAGAGTGGAACTCACTACCTGCGTCTGTGTTCCCGAACGCATTCAACCTGAATCTCTTCAAAGTTAGAGTTAACAGGCTTCTTCTGGGTAAGCTCACTCAAAGACTTTGTCTCTGTCTCCTCCGACCTAGACTAGAGTCAAGAGCAAACCCATTTCAAATAAAAAAAAATCTCACATTTGCGTTACTAAAGTTAGGCCTACTGATATTTTCCGCTTTCCGAGTACTTTACGTACGTATCATATTATAAAATGATCGTCATCATCAGCCTGTAAACATCCGCTGCTGAACATGGGCCTCCAAAATGACCGCCAAAGTTAATGGTCATAGGGAAAATTTCCATAATCACCACTCTTGGCAAACCGGTACCTACCTAAATAGTAAGGTGAAAATAAAATCACTTAGTCCCAGATATACCTATTACGTAGTCCCAGTATGGACTGAGGGCGAAAATAAAATCCAATGCATCATCGTCAAAGTTTTAAAAACTATCCCAGCGCTCATTTTTTATGCACGGGACAATTTTAAAACACAAATACTGCATTTTAAGCTTAGATAACAATCATGTAGGGAAATAACGTAGCAACACGTAATTTGTATATATTTTAGATGAATATACAAAGAATACTTTTTAACGTATACCATCATCTTTTTTATCTTTCTGTCCCACTACAGATACACACTACTGAGATAAAATAGATGAACCAAATAGGCAAACGTCCCCGCACTAATTCTCAGGTTCACAATACCAACAATTACTTTACGACAACTTCATATAAAATTACTCAAGAAACCCAATAACCTAAAAATTGGAATTCACGTAACTATCACAAAAGGACCTACGGTTTGGGACCACTTCAACTTAATGCGCGGCCCTTCTAAGACCACCACAATTTATTATGTATTATAAGGATACAAATTCTTGGCAAAATGGTTAGTTACCGTAAAATAGTGCAAGGATAGGTCAGTAAGGGACAGCCGCCTCGGGAGGAGGGATATTGTGCAACTAGCATGTAGTTTCATCTCACTGCTAATTAATTGGATTACGTAGCCTCTCTCATTATACGAGATGGGGGCTATTTAGTGAATGGATTTTGTACGCGTGACAGCGTAAATTCAGTTTATACTCGGGTTAATAAATGTAATTAAAGTTGAAAACGAAACATGTGTGCCTATCGGACACACAGATTTATCACCGAACACACATAGGACTTTAATAACGGTTGTTTATACTACCAAAATTAATAACTATAGACGATAAAGACTGCTTTATCGTGATACTTCATACTGATGAAGTTAACCTTATAATAATTTTTGCGACCAAATTATCTTCTTTATTATTCCATCATAAACACCTTGGGAAATATTAGCAAGACGTGGTGGAGACCTTCCAAATGAGCGCAATATTGAGTCCATTATTTCATTCAGTGTAATGGTGTGGCAGTGAAATAGGGCAAAGGACGAATAAACGGGACCCTGGAAATGAAGACGCCGTTTGTTCATAACCAGCTCGTTAATTCCATTATTACAAGTCAGAGGAGCGAGCAGACCGGTAACAGATGTGCCACTCGACTCGTGAATCTGCAGCGTCTCCTACTTTTCACGGATTTCAACATCATTAATTTTTTTGTGAGCGAGCTCAATTAAAAATAATTGTTATAACAGATAGAAAATAAAAAGTTATTCTTTTAGATTTAGTGTCGCTAAGAAATGTCAGATTTTCGTAAAGTGGGCGAGACTCCGGCTTTGTACCTGTCCTTTGTGAACAAACTGCGATGCGCGGTCCGTAAGACCCTCGCCAGTGTCCGCTTACTTAAGGTAGATCAAGTCTCTAAAACGTGCATACCTTAGGAGAAATACGTAGAGGAAACATCTTATTGAAAACAACAATACAAAGTTTATTATTTTCTATTTACGGAAAAGAAAATCTTGCAATATTGTGAAATATAGTTGCGATGCCGTGTTACTTAGTTATAAAACTTTTATATGCCTATGCTAAACGACTCACAAGTTATGGCCTAATAATAAACAGATGACGCATGTGTTAAACCCCTTTTTAACGATCATCACAAAACTTGTCCATTGTAAAATTTAGAGGCGACGTGATTTGGCATTACGCTTGGACTTAATCGTGTACATACTTTATATTTTAATTTTTAATAGTTTCTCTAGCATCTATTTTTTTAATATCATTAAACCTGACATATGTAGGTATTTGTATAACCCGTTGTTAATACAATTATAATAATTATGTGAAATTTACTTTAAAAACGATCAAACAAATATTCGAACACATGTTACACAGTGTTCATTAATAAAACTTGTGTGAATACAACTGAACAAAAACATATTACTACAGTTTTAAACGCCCACATTTTTGTGTCAGAAACTATTTTAATAGAATTACTTTAGCGAGGCGAGACAAGATGAATGATGACAAACGTCCGATAAACATCAACAGTAATTGTTTGACGGGGCGATATTCGACCCCACCGGTAATTGCTCGGGTTGATTAATTTTGTATCGTTAACTTGGTGATAATTACTAGGGAATAGTTAAGATAGCCGCAGAATTTATTTCACTTCGTTCTATACGGTATTGTGCAATTCGTGCCTATTCTATACAGTTCAGTCTTTGATGAAACATGGAGAGTGCTTAGGCCACAGCAGGGGAATAAGGGATGTAGGATATTTCTGGATTGGATTACACAATTCAAACAGTCAGTTCAGTGTGTGATGGGCGATCAAAGGAGTCTGTAGCAGTGACGGCCTGGTGTGTCTTTTGACATTCATTGGGTGTGGAATTGCACCTTGTTCTCTAACAAGATTGTTTAAACAAATTATCTTGTCATAGGATAATAATGATGATCTGATCGGATCTACAGCTGGACCTACTAAGTGTCCTTAAATTTGTTTAAGAATTAGTACTTAAATCACGTATTTCCACTTTCTACTGTACTCTTGCCTGGAAATAATAGAGAACAAATGGAATCAGCTCCTAATATTCGACGAATTTGCTGAAGCAATAAGCCTTTGCAGAGTGCTTATATTTGACGTAGTGGTAATCCATTCCAACTGAACTATCGCAGTATTATGCCATTATGTTATAGTTTAGCCGTTTAAATTTTGTACAAACGATAAACAAACCGTTGGTCGGGAAAAACATTTAGTTTTCTTTATCTATCCTTAAAGATCATTAATGATTTTTAGAAAATAAGAATAAGTAGGTACTAAGGTTTTCTAAAAATGTTTTAGGTTCTGTTGTGCACTGCGTCCGATTCGTATCCGAGAAAATAGGATCCGAACTAATTGCAGTAGGTACTATTTAGGTATTTAGGTAGGACCCGTAATGAAGGAATGGCTGGAGAGGCGGCATGGCGCCCTCAGCTTCCAGCTGACACAGGTGCTCTGGGGAGTGGCTGTTTCGGGAAGTACCTGTGTCGCATAGGCCGGTAGCAGAAGCTCGGTTGTGACCACTGCATTGACTGCCCGGAAGACACGGTGCTGCTCACGCTGCAGGCGTGTCCTGCTCGGGCAGTCGGTTGTGATCCCTTGCTTTCGGTCGTGGTTGTGTCCATGGTCAGGAGGAGGAACACCGTGGGTTTTAGCCGATAAGAGACCGGCAGACCCCCTCGCCTTCCCTGGGCGAGGGACATCCATGAGGATTATAATACAATAAGAAGAAAGGTACTATTTGTATGGACAGTTGTGCACTGGAACCGATCCGAATTTCATAAAGCAGTCGAGTTTCCTCGGATCATATTTTCTCAGATTCGAATTCGGAGCAATGCACAAGCGCTCTTAGAGGAAACTAAATGTTTTTCACGGGCAATGTTTTGTTTATCATTTATACAAAATTTAATAGGCGGGACTATACATAACACGTGGCCTCACGAGTCGTGAACAGGCCTCATGTTGTTATTGCTTCAAGCTCTCGTTATCCCAAAAGGGAACAAACCGTGAGAAAATTCAATTTTCCTAAAATAGAAGTAAGTCTCGCCCATATAATCCAATTATTTAGTTTGTTACATCATACTAATGTAAAATTACTTGATGCCAGGAACTGTCCAATTTGTCATTTTGATTGATTGATTGATGTGATCCTATAAGGAAAACTCAGTAAAAACACGAAAATAAAACAGTTTTTTAACAAGCGTTTGAAATGAGATAAAAATTACTTTATCTGCAAAGTGAACAGACAAATTAGCCATTTATTTCATTATGACTCTCGATCCAACTTTGAACAGATGTCAATCAGACTAAATGGCACCATGGTAAAGATAATTAACTTCGCCAAGTAGTCTCTTACCGTGACAGCTAGATCACATGACTGTTCTCGGTCACAACTAAGGCTGGTGTTCACCAATATTAATTCTCTGGTTAAAAAAACGTTTACTCGAATAAAGTAGGTACAGAATAGGTAGAGAATGAATGTTGGTGAAAACTAGCCTAAGTCTGCTACGGATTAACCAATAACATCCGGCTTCTGTCGTCAAACTGTGTTGTTATTGGTGGGTTAATATCACAACTCGTGACGCAGATCATAAAGTCAGGGAAAGAATACCTTGTATTGTTATTTTAAGTAAGGCACCTAAAACACGAGAATACACTGTGTTTTTAAAATGGTTAGAAAACCTTTCAGGGGTGAATATACTCTTGTTCTGGGCCTTCAGGGGTGAATATACTCTTGTTCTACATCTTTTTAATAAAATAAGCGATAGACATAACTCTAATACTAGAAATAAAGATAAACTTGATCGACCATTTTTCAGATTATCTAAAGTACAGACATCTTTTATGGGGTACTGTGTTAAATGTTACAACAAAATACCTTGTGATATATTGCAATTAAATGAAAGAAAATTTAAAAGTCATATTAAAAGTACACTTTGTAAACAAGCATATTACAAATTAGACGATTATATCCAGGATAAGAACGCTTGGAAACATGCTGGTCCAGCTCCATAGGACAATGTAGAGTCTAGACAAAATCAAACTGGTTGCTATTTTAATTGTATAATTTATTTTTTTAAAGCCGTTTATTTTAGATTCTATGAGTAAGTACCTAAACTCATACACTGACTTATTACTTTTATTTTTTTGTGAAAACGTATACTTTTGCAATGTTTGTAAATATGTGAGCACCATGTACCTATCACAATTAATATGTCGTTGTTTCATTTTTTATTTTGTTTTACCTTTTGTGGTATAGTAATTTTATTCTAGGTGCATCGTTTTCACATATAATTGTATAATTAATGTACCTATACAAAATATTGTAAGACATTTTAAAAGAGTAACGGTGGAGTTTCTTGCCCATTCTTCTCCATACGAAACTACCTTTTGGAAGGGGCAACTAGAATCAATTCTATTTTCTTTGTAACTTTAACGTTCAAAAGTGCCTTTTATGTGCCTAATTGAAATAAATACTTTGACTTTGACTTTGACTTTGCCTTTTTGGCTTTTAAGATATTTTTACTTTTTCAAAATACCTTTACAATTTTGTTGGTAACTTTGTATAATACCTACGTTAGATGTTTTTTATATAGAAATAGCTGCATCAATTGGGTACCCCCTGGCAACTTATGTAAACTCTTTTAAGGCCGATTCCTTTAATATACGGAACGTAATTGGTTAAAATTGGGACTCTTGTATCTTTACCAATAATGAAGCAAAGACTTCATAGCGTTGCATAGTGGACCCTCCCATAAAGAAATAGCTATCACAGGTAAAATTAGCTTACGATTCTATTTTTCTGCCCAGATTGGCAATAAAAATACTACCATTGATACGCAAAACGGTTCATTTATGTTTATAGGAACCGGGCACTAATGCACTTTTTAGCACTTCCAGTAGATACAGTTTTTGCGTAGGTATTCATTTATATCGAGGCCTACATTACCATTACCTACTTTATTCAAAAAACTACAAGTGCCAGGTTTTATTACAAAAGTAATGCACCGCCTGTACATAAATATCTGAAAAGTATTTCTTACAACAAAAAAACCACCGTGCAAAAATATCTTATAAATTCATCGTCGTTGCGCTCTCATAAATAAATCATATTACAGTCATTAAACAAGAAGACTATTATAGATTAGGTAAACATATTTCAAAATCATCAGTAACCGTTCATAAAAGCGCAAATGGGAGTAAATTTACATAAACATTTATATATATGAACTCCTTCATTATTTTGTTGAAAATAACTTTCTATCCAATATTATAATCAAAATATACGAGTAAGTAAATACTGCGTTAGCTGGCCAGTATAGACCGTGATCCTAACTGTGGAATATTGTAGTTAACCCACTCACAATACAAAAAGAAAAGGTTAATTGAAACGCTCAACGTGAATATTTATAACTTTTATACTTACATTGCTCTCTCAATATCAATTATTTTTTTATATTTATATTACGTCGATATAACATTCTTGTCATACCTACGCTTGAAATCATTACATAAACGAATACTGAACATTAAATTTATTCAACAAAACGTGCGTAATATTTACCTACATTATATGGTTACCGAGATACCTAGAAATCGACATTCAAATAATAATATAATAGACATTTTGTGCTACAACGGCTTGAAATAACATGAACAAGTGCCTCCCATGGTGGATATAGGAGGGAATAATAACGTACTACCTACTCGACGTCATTGATAGGTATTGATTTCTGCCTGCCTGTCCAATTGTCCATGTATAATTATACGGACAGCTTACCTTTATGATCTCTTCTTCATAGATAGATATAAACAGGTACTGCTCAGTGTACTTATTTAGCATGTGAATACTATGATACAACCGATTTTCTACGAAACTTTGTTGTACACATATGACGTAAACAGTGGCGTAGCGTGCCTTGACGGGGCCCCGTATAATAATTTGTTTGGAGGCCCTTATGAAGCAGTGATGGGCCGAATAAGGGTTTCACCGAACCGAACATTCGGCAGGATATGGCGCGCTTTATCGTGCATTGCAAAAATTCAAGTTTATACATGTCGGCAGTCGGACTGTTATTGCATCATCTAGTTAGCGACAAAACATTGGGACGTGCATTTGTTTTTCTGTACAAAATCGTTTTACCTCAGTAAATTTCCAAAAAAACAATGAATTAAGTGGAAGGAAGAGGTCGAACATTTGGACATTTTTCTGTGAAACTGACGGACACACTTCATATGGATACAATTATTTAATTATACTACTTCATACAAGCATAGAGGCAACTTTTTAACGGAAGATTATTCGGTAGAATGTTCGGCATTTTTGCCGAATAATCGGCCGAATACGAATGTTCGGTAAACCTGCCGAATATGCCGAATACCGAACATAAAACGAATATTCGGCCCATCCCTATAGGAAGGGTAAAGATTTCTCACAAAAGAAAAAAAAATGTTTGCATAAAATTAAAAGAAATATTTATTCATTATAATTATCTATCTGTCACTTTTTCCAAATTTTTTACAAAAAATTAAAATTAAATATACACTCTCCTTGCCTTTTTTTCGGCAAACTGATTTATTAAATCATTTATAGCTGATGATGACTTTCGTTTTTCTAAAGTTTCTGCCTCTATGGACAATAGTGACAGGTCTAACAGTTTTTGTTAATTTTTGCTTACGCACGTTGGGGGCCCCCATGACCCAGGGGCCCCGTATAATTGATACGGCATATACGGCGGTAGCTACGCTCCTGGACGTAAAGTACCTACATAGACAAGCTTCTCCTTACAAATTTTCATGATGGTTTCATATTAATTAGTAAATTATCTCACGTAAAAGAAACGGTTCCAAGGTTCCGTTGTATCATGTTGAAATTGCATCCTAGCCATGTTTTCTATTGTTGCGTATTAACCTCTTTACGTAAGCTAGCCTGCTGCTCAATAGTTCAAGAGCGCTCTCATTTGGATTTCCTTCTTCTAGGTTATTTGACAACACGTTTGGTGCAGTGGCTGAGCGATCGGCTTCTGCGCTACGGGTCGTGGGTTCAATTTCCGCACGGAACTAATATTTGTATGGCCTACAGATAGTTGTTCCGGGTGTGGATGTTTGTGCGTGTGAAGATTTGTGTCTGTAAACGCACCCACGATAGAGGAGAAATCCTAGTGTGGGGCAACGTCTTTATAAAAAAAAAACATTCTATACACCAATATACACAAATATACTTTAAAAAACATTAACAAGTACAATTAGGTATTCAATAATAAAACTTTTTAACAAAAATAAAACCGACTTCAAATTGTCCATCTCCGAGGTTCTTCATCAGATCTTCACCAAATTTAAATGGGACCACTTCAAAAGAATACTCTTTCAAACAAAAAAATAATCATTAAAATCGGTTCACAATTAGCAAAGATATCGCGGAATAAACATACAAAAAAAAACATATAGTCGAATTGAGAACCTCCTCCTTTTTTGGAAGTCGGTTAAAAAGGGTTTGTTTATTTTTTTACGGAGTTAAATTAACTACAAGATATCTTAAAATAGATCAATGACTCTACATAACATTATAATTTATTCTCTCAAGTTGAAACTGTTTCGTAGAAATCATCTGAGTGCTAAGATCGCCCACCCTTGTTCCAAACTCAAATAAAACAGAAATGAGGAGATCAAAATCAAGTATACAACCTGTTTAGTGGGTAAACAAATTGTCGACGTTACTGGGTCTCTCAACTAGACATAAATCCTCAGAGATGAGGGTCCTTGGCTACAACAATATCTGCATGAGCCAATTAATTTCGATCTAAGGACCAACCCTTAATCTGATGGTCACTCGCGCCAAACTTTCTAATTGAATTTCAGTTTAGGAATACTCGCCAAATTCCTATCTTAATTAAAACTCAAACGATGCCAAAAAGTAACTTTTAACAGACTAATATGACAACATACTGTTTATATTTCAGGCTGTGTAACAGATAAAGTTAAAAATTCTAATTTGAACTATCTTTTTTTTCGCTTAAATTCATTCTTTAGTCCTAATGAAATTGCTTATTAGTCTATTAATTTTGCTTCCGACGCTTTTCATTATAACTTTCTCATATACTTGAGAGAAACAAGATACTGAATAAAGCAAAAGCAGCCTTTTAAATGTACCACATGAAATACAATCGGAAAACAAGCCTTCCATACCCTTTATTATTTAAAAATCGAATAATAAGCACAGATTGATAGAACTTGATTGCGAGTCTCTTTTCATTGCAATACATACAAAATTCACTGGATATCCGGACAAATTAGACGGCATACACTTTTTGGTTGGTCACGTCTATCGTTTATGCGAAATCGATTCGAACGTTTTATGTGACGTTTCCGACGAATTTAATAGCTTAAGAGATGACTGGACCAAGAGCAATAAACGGGAATAAGTATTCTTACACATTGGCCGATGAAACTTTATTCCCTAACTACTCGTAGATGGCGGGTCATTGTTAACTTGGAGTCATTAAGTAACTCGCTTGTTCGAATATGCGGATAATGACATAAATTTTCATACCCTAATTGGATTTTGAACTATACTTCTCTACCTTACACCACACTTACGTCAATTATCTTCCAAGCATAATGGAACTAACTTTATAACTCTAAATATCGGTTATGAACTAACGATGTGAATACATCCTAATGGAATACCTACAAGTAATTGTTTTAAATTAGTGTTGCCCGTCACTTTAATGGTATTGTTCGCAGAATAAGCCATATAGGGCTGCGATATTTCAATCCAATAAGGTGGATAGTTTCATAAATAATTCAATAAGTTGTAACAGGTAAGTGGCACTCGCACGTTACGGTCGCCCAGAGAGCCGGGAGAGAAATCTGCTCCTACACTGCGCGGCGAAATCACACAAGTAATTTTATTTGGTGAAATTAATTTTTAATTCACCCGTTACTTACTGAGAAATCACTGTTATAGACGGCACTAAAATATTGTTGCATTATTACTTTGTAACGTTATTTTATTTCTGCTGGAGCTATCCGAGTAAAATGCTCTGAAATATTATCGCTTTGTCATCACAGCTGTGTGCTTTATATGAAAGGTTTAAGAATGAATGCGACCGTCATACCCTTATCTATACAGATAAGTTCGTAGTAGATATTTAAATAAATCCAGCGAATTACACTCACTACCATTGTCAGTTTCACTGAAACCCTTTTCATTTTAACTGCCTGATAGAGCTTATCAAGACTTTATAAAAGATGCCCTTTGAGTGCAAAAGACACTCACACATGAAAGTTGAAATACAGGAGAAAGGCTTCAGTGTCGAGCCCATGCAAAGATTTTGTCAATCTGATGGATTATTAACGCGGGGCGAGACAGCCCGTACGTCACACGTAACACATTATAGCTCGAAGGGGGAGGCTCCCAAGTGACTTTGGGAATAGATAAGTTGATAATTTATGCATTAGATATTACACCTAGTAGCTTCAAGCAATAACTTTCAATGAACGTTTAAAATTATCGCACTTCTTGTAAGTTGAGCAAACAAAGTAAAGCTGCGAACAACTTGAATGAATTTGTTGAAGATGAGTTTCATAAAACATTGAAATACATAAATCTTGCCAAATTAAAAGGCAGGTTAATATATTATATTAATGAAATATTAAAACACACTTTAACAGGATTAAAGAAAGCGCTGTGATTGTTCAAGAATTGCCATAATAATAAACTAGATAAGTATTTAATTATGTTTCTATAGACCGCTTGATATAATTATGAGATAAATATAATAAACAATCAAGCAATATAATTATAGCTAAACACTTTTGTATAACAGACCTTCCAACGCACAGAGAGAGATTTATTAAATTAAATTGGACTAAAGAGCGTTAAACCAATATCAAATTTGTACAAAGTTCGCATCAATAATTACACAATTATATTAAATCGCATCTAAATATAAATGCGCTTAAACAAACTTCGTTAATTCGATGCACTCACTACTGTAGCAGTCTCTTCAATGTAATTCAACTTAGTTCGGATTATCCCACGTGCCGATACGTAATTTAGTGGAAAAGGTTGCGACCCCGCTAGTTTGTATTACCCCGACAGTGATATAGGGTATTAAGTTCCCTTCCCTGTCTCCCTTAACGCGTAAACAAGACAGAACCTTTCTGCGTATCGCCCTCACAAAGGTTAATAATTTAGGCGACTAAGCGAGAGGAGCTTTCCGTCTATTTTCTACTTAAACTAAAATTGTTTTGTTTCCATCACCACTGCAATCCCCATGAATTATGTATAGACCGCGGAAAATAACAGCCGCTTTCAAATACTCTGTTTACAGAATACTTAATGTGCTCTATGGTAACAAGATGTTGAACAAACAATTATACGGAGTCTTAACTTTTAATAAATACCTATCTATTACGTTTTTTTAATGGCTCTTTTTATAATATAATTTCCGATATAGACAGAGTATATTTTTCTCTTAGCTTACGCAAATAATACAAATTTTTTCATTGATAATATACGGTGCTGATTATATTTCGGAAAAAAAATACGTTTGTTTTAATTATATTTACATATTTTTAACAGCTGTATTTTCTGTCTTCGTAAATAGTTAGATTGAGGCTTTCAATTCCTACGGTTTCAAGCTTATAAAAAATCAAAATACACAATAATGAGCTCCTCATCGTCTTATTTTGTTCATAATTAACTCCATTCTACAGATTTCCATTATGCTAGAAACCTATATTTTTTTATTATTTTGCCTCATAAATGAAGTCCCTCAGTACATAGATATGGTTAACGAAGTGTAAGCCGATTTGCAAATTCGATAAGTTAGGTGAAAGCGCGTGGACACGTCCCAAATAAAGCCCGGTTTGATCCTATTAACGCACGGCTAACGGGCAGGATCTTGTGACAGCGCTCCTGACTGATCCTTGTATAGACCCACGAAAGGATTTGGCTCATACCGTCTGTACAAATCTCTTTTTTTAACGAGTTTAAATACACACCAACTTGTTTTTCCAGTTATGTAGGCGTGTAATCTCTATTTACATTTGTTTATTTTTATCGATGGTATGTCAACTCGAGTATACCTACCTACTCGATACACGATCGGATCAAAATGAGGTTATTTATATTGTCCTTTGCGACTTGATCGCGCGAAGCTCGCGTGTTTTACGTATTGTAAATTTATTGTCTTTCAATTGTTTGTAGACACGATCTCACATCTACTTTAGATATTCAAATGTAGCGTATAATAATTAACTTTTCGAAGGTTGCAAAATGTTATTGAAATGAAGTTAAGGTATGTTAATAAAATAACAGTAAACTGGATGTCCGTTACTATTAGGGTCGGTACACGTCCTCATACACAATTTTATTGTATTGTCATCGTTATTCCGTCTACGTCCGCTTCCCGAGGTTCCGACAAAGAATTTATTAAATAGCTCAATCGGTAGCTGTTTTGAAATTCTATGTCTCAATGAAAACGCTCTTTTTTCACTTTTTAGTCTCGTCTTAACGTTTTCCTGCTGCAGCTTTTACGTCGTTGAGAATATTATATTTCGCCAGATTCGCTATTAACGTTTTCTTCAAATATAAAAGGTCCATTACCCTAGAAAATAATGTAATAAGTAGCCCTGTAAGTTACACAGCCGGTTACATGAATAAATTGGCTGGCAGATAATGAATCACGTTCAATTAGTGCTTTAATGAAGTGCTCTTTAAAGAGGAACATCAAGCCTTATTATTTGTACTCAAAGATACCACCGAAATGAAAGCTTACGCTCAAATATTTTTAAAAGAATTCAATTAATTTACACTATTCAAAGAGTTTCGAAAGCTTTATGCTAGGTAATAAAAGCTAAGTAGAGCAATTTTTTGAAGTAATTTTTGTCTTAAATGTTTTTTTTTTTAAATTTGGAAGCATTAGAAGTTGCGATACTAGTTTTTGTACAAGTCCAATTTTCTCAAATTCTTAATAGTAGGCAATAAAGAAAGCTGATGGCTAGATATTACATTTGTACGACGTAATAATGAATTTTTATCGTTTAAAAAAATTAAATTAACCACATCTATTTTATGTTTTAAGATAAAAATAAATACTTTTTTTACTTGCCCTTTTTTTATACAATGGTTTGAATTAGCTTCACTTCGTATATTTGTTTGTTTTTTATAATTCAAATCTTGCAACAGATGTTTCAACTACTTCTGCTTAACCGAATCTCCTGAAACTTCGTGCACGAATTCAATTCCTTGTATTGTAATAATTTCGACCTTCAATCCTCAAATGCTGATGCTGCAGGGGTAGATACCTACTGCAAGATAAAACCGTTCAACTTAAAAATAAAAGAAGAGATTATTTTTAACGCCCGTCTTTTTTCTTCAAACATGCATCCCACTTACAGCAATCGTAGATTTAATATAGTCGTCCAATAATGCCTAGTAATCTATAACATATCACTAAACAATATTTTTACAACATATTTTTACAACATATAGCCTTTGATATAAAGTCAACTAACATTACATAATTAAGAAACATTCAGAAAAAAATTGCAGCTATGTACCTAGTCTCTACATTTTTACTTTATTTTCAATCAAGCTTTCATTTGAACGAACAGATGTAACATGTTTCGTCATGTATTTTTTTTGTCTTTTTTGCAGAGCACCGGTTACCATGCGAGTAAAACAGAAAAATGTTAAAATATTTATTAATATTCACTAAGACAAAAATGTTGATAAAAACCATCAAAATGTCTGATGTATAATCTTCTTCTTTTCGTGTGGTTAGTGGCTAACCTGGTGTCAGAGTTAATGCCGCCCATGGGCCTCTGACTTGGCTTCACATGCCTTCGAGAAATATCTCTCAGGCGTGCCGATTTCCTCACGATGTTTTCCTTCACCGTTTTTAAGCAAGTGATAATTATACAAAACGCATTTGAATCCGAAAAGTCAGAGGTGCATGCCTTGGGTTCGAACTCGAGACCTATGACTTGGCAGTCCGACGGTCACACCACTAGGCTATCACTGCTATAATAATATACAATAATATGATCATATTAAAAGATAATCAGGAGATTGTGTTATTTGCAGATGATACATCACTATTATTTAAACTTAAACGGCAGCAGCCGGTTACGGACGATGTAAATAACGCTCTCTCTGAAGTAGTGCACTGGTTTAATGTTAATAACTTGCTTTTGAACGAGAAAAAGACTAAATGTATCAGATTTTTGACACCTAATGTTAAGAAGGTGAAAACCAGTGTAGTAATAAATGGAGACGAGTTGGATCTTGTGGACACCACTATGTTCTTGGGTATAACTTTAGATTCGAAACTGCAGTGGGGCCCACATATAGATAAATTGTCGAAAAGACTCAGTTCTGCAGCTTACGCGGTCTACAAGATACGCCAGCTAACTGATGTAGAGACAGCCAGATTAGTGTATTTTAGTTACTTTCATAGTGTTATGTCGTACGGCATTTTGTTGTGGGGAAATGCTGCCGACATTCAAATTATCTTTGTTTTGCAGAAGAGAGCTATTCGAGCAATTTATAACCTTAGTTTTAGGCATTCACTGAGGGATAAATTTAAAGAAGTTAGTATAATGACGGTCGCATCTCAATATATTTATGAAAATTTGATTTATATAAAGAAAAATATCAGTTTGTTCTCTAAGAACAGCGACATCCATAACGTCAATACTAGAAATAAAAATAAGCTTATCCTACCAATGACTAGGCTCCAAAAAATTAGTAACTCATTTAGGTGCCAAAGTATACGCTTTTACAGCAAGATTCCAAGCAATATTCAAGACTTAAGTCTTAATAAATTCAAGTCCTATGTAAAGCAGAAACTATGCGAAAAGGGTTTCTATAACTTTAAAGATTATATGGACGATAAAAATGCTTGGAATTGAGCCGCTCGCTGTTATCACAGACGCATCATTGTAATTATTTCATAACATTATTATTTTTTATTTTATCCTTTTGACATTTATAATAGAATTATTTTTTTCAATGATTATTATTATTTTACCATCGCCTCATTTTTTACGTTACATTTTTAATAAATTGTGAATGTGAGTACCATGTAGGGTAGCTATATACACGAATTTTGTAAACGTTTGGCGGTTCTTGAGTTTTTTTTTTTGTGACCCACCCAAATGTCCAGCTGATTGATAGCGTCGTGCAGCGGTCGGGTTGTTGAGCTCCCTAAAATAAGGTTTGAGCTCCGCGATGATTGAAGCAGATGTACCGTCAGTTAGGACAGGTCAACTCGAAACTGCTATGGCACTTTCCTCAAAAGACCATTCCAAACGTTGCCCTACATCGTTTCACTCGCATAGTTTGTATACTACAATGTCTGGACTTTATCTGGACTATTGTCTGGACTGGCAAAATAGGTTTTTGTATTATAGTTATTATTTTAATAATATCGCTTTACAATACTTCATTCCAAACTGTAAAGTATGAGCATCATGCAGCTATTAGTGATACGCTTATAATCATATCATATTACTGCCTATTGTCTGGTAATATGAGTCTGTCATGCTCACTTAAATGTCTTGCTGATGGTGGCGTTGTTTATCCGGTCGTTGAGTTCCCTATAATATGGTTGAGCTGACCGATGCGGATGTGCACGTCATGCTCGTGAACGGGTGCCGTCTGTCGGGACTGGTCAGCTCTTAACTGCTATGGCAATCATAGAAGGCATATTTTTCTATTTGTTACTCTTATGTGAGTTTATTTGTTACATTAACCTGCATTATTCTCATTCTATTTCTCACACTACTGTAATGGAATTGTAATGAACTACTATTTTAAAAAGAGTATTCATGGAGTTTCTTGCCGGCTCTTCTCCATAGAACCTACCTTTTGGAACCGTGCACCTAGTCGTGACGTTTTAAAAGTGCCTGAAATCTGGTCTATTTGAAATAAAAACTTTGACTTTATTATTTTGCCTCAAGAAAATAACTTAAATTCAAATAATGTTAAATGCGAACCAATATTTTCTAATTCCTTGTTTAGGTAACCCGTGTAGATACTTGATACACAGAATTAGTTACACTTAAATTCAAATCAAATTTCAATGTGTTAATTTTGCTTGTTCGTTAGGCGTAAACGTAAATAAACTTTGGCTATTAACACGTCAAAATTGCTGTTTAACGAGAGGGGAGGCAATGAATGGAGATTAAACAAGACGATACGGAAACCAAGCAAACCTTCTCGATTACTTTATGGAATTAGTTCCAAGAGAATTTTGGGCTCGCTACTATCAGAAATTGGAAACTGTGATCTCAATTGATCTTGCCCCGCCAGCATTGTTCGCTTCGCAGAAACCTTAACTAAATAATATCGACACAACAGTGTTTTTCTTTTCATTACCTAATCACTACCATTCAATCTAGCAGCCTCACAATATTAAATGCCTAGAGACTAGTCTAGATTAACATATAATACACTATCACTTTATACTTTAATAAATGACCAAAGAAAGTTGAAAACTCTTTCGTTGAACTTTTTCCGCTTTCTTCGATGTTTGTGAAATGTTTCAGTCTCTCTTAGTACTTTATTGACGTCATTTTTCTATTTCTTTTGAAGTATTCCCTTTTCATCTCCTTGTCTTGAAAGGAAAGTCCGTCGTAATTTAAAGTTCTTAATATAAATTAATCTATACTTAAAAGAAGGTGTAACCTTGTTCGTATAAATCAATAGCCATCCCCTTGAAACATTCCTGCCTTGGTACCCATTTATCGAAATGGCTAACACACGTATTGCAATGTTCACAATAGAAGTCACAAACAATGTTGCAGGAGCAATCCACTTCAAATTATTAGTGTGCTTACCCGGCGGGGCGGCAGTAAATACCAATGTACATATGCAGGCTACACCTTAAGGCAACGAATCTCTTAGAAGCAAAAATCTTTTATTTAGATAAAGGAAGCCGGCAGAGGGTGCATCCTGCACAATAATTGAATTTGTTCCCCTACCAAATCCGTGCACCGGCTTTAAATAAATAATAAACCAAAAGATTTAAGGACTACATAAAACAATTCATATAATTATTATGTTAACTATACACTAGTGTATTATGCCCCTTCTGTTGTCTCGCTTGTAGCTTAACAGAACTTACAAGTCAGGATAATATACATAATACGTCATTGAATCCCTTGACTCCCGCCGGGTCCAGGCGAGACCGCATAATTTATCTATTGTGTCTGGCAAGCGCTGAACCGACCGTTTAAGCTGACGATTACAATTACAGACTCATTCAAAAGATCCTTTCTGATAGATTATGACAATATTAAAGAGGTATTTATTGTTACTGACACCCAATTGATGGATTCTCTATCGACCGACCACTTACAGGGAAAGCGAAGTACCTTTGGTGTTATAATGGTGGTGAAATGTAAATAATAGCCTATTTTTCTAATAAAAAAGAAACACAAAACCAAAACAATGTCAAGTATTTCACATTGTAACGTAGTAAAGTAAAAATATGTAGCCTATAAAGGAGCTAATTATATAGGAGGTTGCGGCGGCACCTCATTCCTTATGCATTCAGCGCGCCTTAATGCCTTCATTACCAGTTTAAAGTATTAAGCAAACTTTGAAGCTGGAAGACGTCTCACTGAGATTTGACTAAGTGGTCGAGAGTTTTCTATGGAATTGCTCACCGGAAATATTGAACAAAAATAATTTCCCATTTTTCGTTGAAATAATAAAAATCTAATCCGATCGTATTTTCTTTTTGAATTAACACGGTAGATATTTCACAGCAATTTGTTGCACAACAGTAAGCTGTGTCATTCATGTTTTCCTATATTCTAACTAGCAAAACATTTGATCGGGGCGTTGAATCCATTTTTGGCATTAATATTCGCAAAGATTTAAAACCATTTTAATGTTGTTTTGACATACCTACTCCTGCTGAAAATATAATGAGTAGACATTCTATGGAAGATTAAAGATTAGATGAGATAACTATAAGATTTCTAAATTCAGACTATCAAGCAAAAATTCAATAGGACATTACTTTCATTCCGGTCATGTGGGAGTAATGTTTTGGGTAATTTGTGTGTTAAGTTTAATGGCACCTTAAGACACGAGGAGTCATGGCTCACAAAGGGGGAGTTTTTCTCTCCCTTCGACTAGCAATTGGGAAGTGTTAATGGCCCGGTATTAGTACCATGCTTATGAGTTTCATTAGTACTGAAGCCGCGAAAGATTCATGTAAGAACGTGCCTTTATTATAAGCGACGTGATTGTTTTGAAAATTGCTTCATACCTATTGAGTTTACGTGCGTGTTAGTGTTCAGAGTCTCAGAGTATAGATTTTGTACTGTAATTACTTTTTCGTGTAAGTACTAGGTGTTGTTTTTATGATTGCATATTATCGTTTTAGTCAGTGACAATGTTAGTATCGTAGAAATGTAGAGAGAAGTTTTGAATTGGGTCATGTTTAGCTCGTTTTCATAGAAGAACGGTTTATCTGATTATACAACTTTTAGAGCATTTAGTAACCGGATTGTCAGAAGGATAAGGTATAATACCGATTCCTAGAAACGTCTCGGGTATAAATAACTAGTGTTAAGGCTAGACCTAATAAGTAAGGACCCCTTTGAGGTTACTGAGAGTCCTTTTAAAGCCAGTGCCTAATCATCGTGGTGGAATTACTGTTTGCTACATTTCGGACAATAAGCAGGACAACGTCTGAGGCCACTCAGTACCTATAGATATCTATTCAGCCATAATACCTATCATGAAGCTTATAGCACGCGCCCATTCCCTTTGATTTTCCAGAGGAGCCACATATGCATGGCATTTCTTGCACAACCCGAGAGAAGTGGGTGTCTTCTGGTATGTACGCCATTAGTATAATTCATAAGCACCTTGACTTAATCTGGTCCTCAAATAGTAAAAGTAAGTATAAAATATTCCTTTAAAAAATCTTTTAAGTTAACGGTTATATATTGCAGTACCCCTGCAGCATCAGGATTTGAACAATGAAGTTGAAATTATTATAATGTTATATTGTCATGAGATTTGAATTTGTTGTGTGAAGTTTCAGGAGAATCGGTTAAGCAGAAGTAGTTGAAAAATCTGTCGTAAGATTTGAATCAAACAAAAAACAAATATACGAATTGAAGCTAATTATAAAGCAGTTTAAAAATATATAAGCTTATTTGAGTCTTATGTGCTTATAAAACTCAAATAAACTTATGTATTTTCAAACGGCTTTATAATTACTTAGCTTCATTTCGTATATTTGCTTGTGAGCAGTGATAGCCTAGTGGTTGAACGCTTGCCTTCCATGCAGGAGGGTCTGAGTTCGATCCCGGCTCGTACCTCTTACTTTTAGAAATCATGTGCGGATCAGAACTTGATTATCACTTGTGTTAATGATGAAGGAAAAACATCGTGAGGAAACATGCACACCTGACAGGGCTCCATAAAGTTCTCGATGGTGTGTGTAATCTGCCAAACTGCACCAGGCCAGCGTGGTGAACTAAGGCCTAAATCCTTCACATTCTGAAAAGAGCCGTGGAACAGTAATGGGCTAATTATGTACGAATTCTGTAACATTTAATTTATGTCTTTGACTCCACTTACGTAGATTAATTAGTTTCAGCCCATTATATTGGCAATGCATTTAGAAATAATTCCTAACGTTTCTCGTCTTTTATAATATTAAATAATATTTTTGATACCGAATACTTCACACTGTGTAGGTAGATACTTTAATATTGTGACTACCATCTATTTACCATCACCACCAAAGGCTTTTACGTAAGGTTCTTCATATTATTGTGTAAGAATTATAGAAGAATATCACATTCCAATGCCTTTCCGTAGTATGTAAGTAATAAAAAACAGTATCTAAAACTTGTATGAATAATTCAAAGGCATCGCGTGTTTGTCGTTAGTTAGTAGGTAGGTAGTATATGAATTCTAGCTTGAAATGTTTTCTAAACTGCAGAGAACATGATTTACGTTCCAATAACAAACACTTTACTATGACATAGAGCGGCCATAGCTTAGCGGGTAAAGCGATGACTTGCGACCTAAAGCTCGGGAGTTCTAATCTTAACCACTTAATGATGTGGTGTGGTGAAACTCTAAATTTTATAGGGATTCTACATACATCTAGGTAGGTACTCTACTCTTGATACTATGTAAATTAGTATTTGTAATTAAAATACAAGAATATAATTATATTCAATTAACAGAACCGATTTATAGCAGATATATTTTGCGAAATAAACACGATACGATACCAAACAATCGATTCCGCAAACGATTTTAATTCGTATAAATTGGGCAAAGCTGCTTTATAATAGATTTAGCCGGCTTTGCGACAACTGTATATTGGGATTGTGGCTATGCAAAACTGATACAGTTGCCAATTAATTAGCTTTTCTACCCACAAACGAACTAATTTCATACGTTGTCGTATGTAATCAAAAAATGTTTGGAGCACACGCAGGTTTGATTTTCGGCTTCTGTTTCCTAGTATTTTCATTTTTATTTTTTGTTCGTACCATGCATAGGGGCGGCCACCGCGACAGCAGACGGCCACGCCTGAGGAGAACGCATAAATCTATCAGGACTGAAACATAGTGAATTAGCCACATAAATTCTATCAGGGAGAGTTGTTACTTGACCTCATTAAAAAAGGTTCTCATCCTTGATACATAGGTATGTATAGATAGATAGATAGTTACATAGTAAAACACTCAGCTCTAGTTTGTAACATGAAAGATTAAACAAGTAATATTTATACAAAAAGTGTCTACCAGAGAACTTGGTTTTCAGCGCGCTCGCGTAATTTATGTATGACGGCGCAAATGCCAATTTATTGCTGAGTAATGGCACCGTTTGGAGATCTGCAAATGGGCTAGTCGTGTAAGAAGAGAAATGGTTCGAAATGTGCGCTGCTAAATGTATTTATAATTTATTTATCGGGCATACTACAAATCCGAATTGTTATCGCAAGAGTTGCTCCTTTTCATAACGGAGTCCTTGGAGGTGAGTAATGAGGAGAGAATCATAATGATCCTTTGTTTACTCTACGATATTATTGAATATTTTGGCCATTTTGGAGATTTTCTGTTACAATTAGGCAATAAATGAAAAAATCGTATGTTTAAAATTAGTAGGTAGTCTCCTATCTACAAGAACTTCCTACGTTAGCCTAAAACAATAGCTTAAAATAGCCGATAACAAAAACATAAAACCCAGCTATCCATTGCAATATACGATGATTATCGACAAAATTCTAACTAACTTAAACCATTTAGCGTAGTTAGGTTCATAGATAGCGATACTGATAATTTTAGTAAATCACCAAACTGTAGCCAAATTGGGGATACCGTATCATCGAACGATGTGCGACAAATGGTATTAGTTCGATGCATTTATAACAACTCGTGTCGCTATAAACCGTTAACAAAACAACTTGACCTATTCACTAATTATTATTATTTTGGTAACAAAATACTATCATTGGTGAAATGTGGTTTTCAACAGTACTTCTACTGATGATTCTTTACCTTTGAGGACTACAAGTGTATCATAAATACACAATGTAATGCAAATTTAAACAAAATTACGATGAAATCTGTTGATTTTAAAGAAAGCCAACAAAATAAATTCGTAACCGTTTAAAACGGAAGAAATATACCACCTTAAAATTTATTTACTTACTCGGACCCAGATTACAGGCAGTATTTACCTTGAATATAGTCAAAGTCAAGAAGCAATTTATCTGCCAAAATGAAGTTTCTAATTTTAATGGAGGGTCCTTGGTGCCTCACGAGATTCGGCCCTTTGAGCCAGTGGTCGATTGCAAATTGCTTTTTCGTAATTTATTTTACTCTATCATTGCCTAACAGTACAAACATCTAATGATGATCTTATCAACAAAATACTGAAAGCTTAGGTAAATACTGAAAGCATATCGTAGCATCAACATTAACAATATAGAAATGCTGGAACTAAGGGTAATGAACAAGAGAATTATATATTTACTATAAGATAATATGGTATGGACCTACGGCTCAGACAGGTATTCAGATATGTCCAATGAAAGTAACCATTTAAAACTATTGTCTCTAAGAAAAATTTTGCACTTTAAATGCACTTTATTCCAATGATCAATTGAGCCTTTTTCTCTCTACTAACTAGTGTGGTTGCCGATGGCGTATGTTCTTAAGTATTACAATAGCCGGACAATGAATCGCGTTTAATCTAACTTTCTTTTCCCTTAGTCAGCAAACAGGAAGAATGGTCACGCCCACACAAAGAAAACACGACGACACTAATTAATTAACGAGTATTTCCTTATTACGATTGTGATGAATTTCCCTCAAACTTCAGCAAGATAATAAAATAAATCGCAATCTCTTTGTATCTGCACTTACTCAGTTTGATATTTGGTAAAAGAATGCGCTCAAAATTTACTCAGTGTAAGGTGAGTAACTATTATTCTCAACAGAAGTTCGTCCAAAGAAACATACAACTATAAAACGTCCACTACCTACTGAAAATCGAGAGGACATTCTGCCAACAATAACTTATCTTTCAATTGGATAAGTTACCCTTTATTTACATCATAAGTAATACTTAGATTTATACGGCACTTTACTATTTCGCAGAACACGAAAAGATCAATGCAAAGCAAACAGAACTGAGGAAAAATCCAAGTTTGTAAGATAAAAGACAAATAAGCTGTAGTACGTACAAGCGTAACTCGGATAGAGCCGGTCGGTGTAAAGCCGCAAATATTTGTTTCTTTGAGAACCCTTGCTCTTCACACAAAAATAGGCTCGGAATTCCACATATAGGTACCTTCCTTATAATACGACAATATTATCCAAGTTTTCATTGTTCTAAGCTGTTCTAAACACATCTTTGTTTATAAACACTCGTAATATCATACAAAGAAGTACTGTTTCATATGCGGGTTTAGTAAGTAAGTAAAGATATCTTTGTAAGCTGATAATACAATACAAAAGGCCAATTACTTACCCTTGTAATTATTCACTCTTAAGACAAACATTTTGAGAGAATAGCTCGCTTCCCAGTGACAATATTATTTTGGAACCGGATTGAACCAGCAAATGTTGCCAGTATTAAGACTGTGCATGAATACCCGTTACATTTCTTGTTGATATGTAGGCATAAAATATGTACTCTATGCTTTACTAAATGCCTCTGTTCTCCTCTTCTAAGAAATTAATATTTAACTGATCTGCCAGCACTTTTTCCGTTGCAGAATAAGTTGCTCTCCAAGCGCTATTAAAGTCAAATAAATTCGAAGAGGAGTATTTAAATAACATCATTCATATCAGCTTAAAAGAGAACGCAACTAGACATAGAAGTCTTCAGAAATTGCTACTTACTTCTTGTTAGACTTTATTCTTGAAGCTCTCATTAAAATCTCTAAATGAAGGGTTGCCAAACCGATCGTCTGAAATGTGAATTTCTAAACTATTATAAGGTTAAGCACAACACTTTTTTATATAAACTGGTAAAGTACTGGTAAAGACTGGTAAAGTAGTTACTGACGTCTTGTATTGGAAATAAATCTCCTATACCAATATAGGTATATACAATTAAACATGATCATGTTGTAAAAATATTTCATTGGAAATAACTTCATTTTTCCGCAGCTATTTTTCCATCGTGTGCAATAAGTGTTACGTTAAGCTTTGAGTACCATCGATCACTGTGTGGAGGGCACTGGCTATTCTGCTGTTGCAACTGTAACATGTACTGGGAAAAATATTTCAATTTTTTTTTGACCGAATTACCTCTTTTTATCCTACAGACTACAGTGCCTAACTACACTGGCCTACAAAATTAAGAATCACACTTTAAAAGAGAATATCATTAAAAGTGTAGTACTTAGTTTTGCAGGCCAGTATATTAACCGTTATTTATTTATAATAAATGGCAGCTATTAAGAGGTTTGATGCCAGTTGACGTTGAAATGTTTCTTATAGCATGTTCCGTTTAGACACTCATTATTTTGAAAACGACCTCTAATATTTTATCAGTTCAGCTCATTCCTCCATCTCTTCCTGCGAGACCCTCTATGGGGTTTCCTTCGCTTATAGGTCCTCCAGCAGATGGGAACATACGAGTACCACTAAAATTTGTGTTTTGGAACGTAGAATTGGGTTCCTCATGCGGTCCTAATTCCCAATGTGTTCCTGAACATATAGCTTCCAAATTGAAGTGATTCACGTATGTCATTATGAAATGCAACAACTATGCATAGCCCAGCATTATTTGTAGATCCACTTACAACAATTTCTATTTTAGAACTAAAATCAACCGAATTTTAATTAGCGCATCCACGTTATTAGGAACTGAACCACGCAATGGCAGTTCAGGTTGAACAACAGGATCTGTGAACTAAATAATGTAACATCGCAACCTCTCATACTCAGTCTGAGCCCACAAAACTTAATGTAGGTAAGTAATAGAGTTTCACCGACCAAGTTTCAATTGCAAGTTTTTACTGAAAGTTTTCTATTAGAAAACTCTTTTCCAATTACACGTTGCCCGCAATAAAGATCGTCTCTCGAAAACCCCTCGTTTGTATTAAAAATATGTATGATAAACTGACATAACTGTAAAAAGGGAACATTAAAACGGCGAACTATCTAGACCAACGATGCCTTTTTTCTCGGATAGCCGCAACATACACACTTGTTTCTGGCTAGGGCCGCAAAAGTGGATAGTTTAGCTTTTCTTTTAGAAAAAAACAACGTTCGTGCTTTATTTTCAAATGCAGTGCAATTGCAATCTTTCATACTTTGTTTCTTTTCCTAGCTTTATTTGAAATTATTAAGATAATAATTTTATTATCCAGTTCGGTATTTACATACTCCCCTTGGATACATAGTCGCAGTTCCAGGCGTTAGCCTAAGGTTAAGCATCTATTACAATATCCTCATTATCAACGATTAAACATAGCCCACTGTTGCCAACGTTTCTAATGCCATTACAATTATGCAGTAAACTAATTATTTTGAGTCTTATCAAATCCAGTAATTATGACATATTACATTGTAAATATCCAGGCATTAGTTAAGATACGAGTATATCTAAAAAAAACTCAAATGAAGTTCAGTATGAACCATGTGAAGCAGTGTCGACGAAGCTACGTGCTTGCAACTCTTGTCATTGACGGATGCGACTGCACCGAGAGCGTTATAGCATCGACATTACATCTATAGCCTTGCGCTTTTAACGAGCTTTGACGCTCCGGAACATTTGGTTTTATTTCGAAAAAAACTAGTGCAGATGAATTGCTTTCCAGCAACTTTACCTCAAAAAAATGGAATTTAACGCTGAGCTCCAACGTTAGTTTTAGAAGTATATTAATTGAGCTTTACTCCCTAAAATACGATCTTCAATTTTGGGAGTTAAGCGACATGATTTAACTACGCCTGCTGGATAAATAATTTAAAGTTTAACTATAATAAAATGTGAAAAACGCAACAATTTATGTTGTCTATCCATTTCATATTACCATGCCTATCTTGAAATAAATAAAAGAAAAACTGGTGATCGTTAAAGGTAATTATGGTTCATATAAGCGACGGGGCAGCGTAACAACTTGTCATCACCATTGTTACAAGATTATAAAATCCGCTATTGCTACTTCACCACAAACAGCATGCAGGCAAATTGCTTTTTCTTGGAATACCGCACACTTAAAAGAGATGCCCTTGTCTCCAACCACTGCAAACTTAGAGGATTTATATCTAGAGAAGCACGCTGCGCTGATTCAACATCTGGTTTTGAACAAAGAATATTAAAAAACCTGTAAATATAATCGTACTGCGGACGCTTTCCCAAAGTTGATTTTGCACTTAGTTGATAAATGTTATTTAGCAACGCGCTCTACACAATAAAGAAAAAGTCAGCAAGATACAAAATTCAGCAAGATATAAAACGTAGGAAAATCATGTACCAAAAGACCTACCCGTCTATTATAGTAATAGACGGGTAAATAAAAATTGGAATCAGTATACTGAAAGTATTTCGAACAAAAACTAAGTTGAACTGCAGCTGAACAGCGCAATTATCCTTGGAGAGAAGCGCTACCCACAGCAATTAGATATGGCACGGCTTTTTGAACAATAGATATAGCGACGGCTGAACAACCGCCTCGCCGCCGCGCTGGCTCATGACGACGTATTCATAACAATATAAGCTGAAACAATAAAGCCCCCGGGAGCATAATTTGTAAACTTTTTATAACACCATTAAATTCACGCATGCTACGGTCCACTAATTTTGGCCAACACAACATGCTTAGAAGCATTTAAGTTGTAAAAGGTATCCATTATCAGTAAAAAAA
This sequence comes from Amphipyra berbera, assembly GCA_910594945.2. Taxonomy (NCBI): domain Eukaryota; kingdom Metazoa; phylum Arthropoda; class Insecta; order Lepidoptera; family Noctuidae; genus Amphipyra; species Amphipyra berbera. The sequence continues at coordinate 10,981,097 of OU343128.1, read as the reverse complement.
AACTAAATTATGCATACTTACTTATAATACAAAAATTTTAAAGCAAGAAATATTTTTCTTCATACACAGAAAGCGGCACCTATAATACAATTTTAAACAGTTTCTTTTGACGAAGCCCCAATATTTCTTAAGGCTAAAGCGTTAGTTGACCGAACCTCAGCGCCGCCGCTGTAGACTAGTAACATGTATGTAAGACGTTAAAGCGAATGTTTAAAAATTTAAAGTGGAGTTCCCGTCGACATACATCGCGAGGCTTCCCGATAAACATCCCCGGGCGTCAGGTCGCCGGCCGGGCTGCTTTGTTTACGGTCTACGCGCCACTACGTGATCTATTATACTCAACTGCAACTACAATACACGCCTCTTCTAACTAAAAATAACTGACTCGACGTCACCTCGTTCAACGTTGTGCATTATTAAAAAAAATGTATTGGATTAAAATACAGTCTTTTTTATTACAAATGATCATGTTCAAAATCAAGTCAAGTTGAAAAAATATTTGGAAGCGTGCTTAGAGAAAAGAAAAATAATAATATTATGAGGTATGATTTTATTTTCTACTTGGGTAACTGCAGTACTTTTTTCATCTGTAAGTAACTGAAGTGAAAAATAATCCATACCTATTGAACCACGCAGCAAAACCCAATAAGTTGCCTATTACCAAAAAACGATTTAAAACGATAATAATTTATTATTATTCATAGCTCTAAGTACCTAGCTTCTTTAGGGTTCCTTTTTAGGTCCATAGCCAAGTGGCAAAAACGAAACCCTTTTAATGTCGTCAACCAATCGGGTATCGCTGGACAGGTCTAACAATGTGCAGTCAAATGGCAACGGAAACCTTATTATAACAATTGATAAATTTTCGGAAACTATATTTTTTAAATATTTCTTTAATAAAATAAAAATAACAAAACAAAATATAAGTAGGTAAGTAGTAGCCCACCGGCCACTGGCTTGGGCATCGAGAACAGTTATAATTATTATTATCTAATACGAAAAGCACTTGGTCGGTTATAATTTACATAGACGTATGTTGTTTGTTTAATTATGACGACGAAGTTAACGTGTAGAAATTTTGTAAAGCAGGGTGGGTACGTGAGTACCGATGTTTGGTCGGTTGGTACTGTGGCTTTTTACAGCCTAAGTGCAGCATAATTTCCTTAAGACCTAACGTATCAAGCAATTTAAAAACTAAGAAATGCGCGAGAGCTTTAATTAAAGTCGTGATCAAAGCGTCAACTCTCAGGAAGTGCGCAGAAATTAAACTTGTACCGTGGTACCTACTTGAACTTTTTCTATAATAGGTAGCTAACGGACAGAAGGACAGCGAGGCCAAAAATGATGATTCTTGTTTGCTTAAATTACTTAAGTGGCAATAAAGTATGAGATAATAAAACCATCCAAGCATTCGGAAGTTTCATTTTAACACACTACATTTCTAGTTAAATTTTGGCTTCAAAATATAACAAGGTGCCTAAGATTTTGTTCCTTCCTTTAGTACAGCTTGACAAAAAAGAGTGCCAACACTGGTGGCGCCACTAGTCATACATTGTAAAGAATTACTTCTGTAGCGGAACTATGTTTATGTTTAGATTAGATTTTTAAATACACAGACTTTTCAATTGGTACTATACCTACCAACAGCATAGTTTTAATTTAATTAATAATTTGCCTAATAAGGCATGACGCCGCGGTGTCACGTCGCCTCATCGATATCAACTAACAATTTAAACGAAACTATCTGAATGAAGGATAAGTATACAATAGAACAAATTAATTTATTCGACAGACTACAAATAAATATATCAATCGTCGTCGCACTGAGCAAAGTGAAGTAAGCTGCAAATGCCCTGTCGCTCGCAGCTCCTGTTATTTTTAGCTGTGCAGTTTTTATAGTCTGTGCCGTCTTCAACGTCGGCACTCATCGTGGTTGTTTATTTACCTACTATTGTAGTTTAACGAAAAAATATTACTCTGCGTAACAAATTAAGTGGAAATAAGTTATTTGAATAGCATTTCTTGCATTAATTATATCATATTGTATTGTGTCGTAATTTGAAGATTATTTACTTACCTACTTAGAACGTAAAACATTGTTTACTTGGTATCATTGATTCTTCTTGGTTATGTATTACAATTTGGGTACCTAGCCGAAATATTATACAGATAGGTTTTCTAAAAAATGGAATTAGGTAAGGTAAAAAATTCCTTATTATTGAAAAGAATCGTCCAGTGAAGTAAACCAAGGTGAAGAAAAGTGTGTTATTTACCAACAATGTTGAACAACATTATGATTATGGCGGGGAATTTGGAAACCTTAATTTAAAAGTTTTTTGATTTTCCCCGATTTTTATTCTTCTCACCGTTATCATTAGTTGAACTTTAATACAAGTAGAAAAGTCTTAAGATTAGGTATTGTAAGGCTTTGTTATTTTTTTTATTTTAAAGATTAGGCATGCGACTGTTTTTTTATTTTACCTTTTGGTGACAAACCTCTATGGGAATACAATCTCTAAAATTTTGAGCAAAGTAGTAGGTATTAAGCCTTTTTACCGAAATGGCAGATTTCGTTAGGGTAAACTCTTTCGACATGGCGTACAATTTCAGTAATAAATAACTCTTAGAAGTATGTACATATTAATCAACGCGGGTATGATCTTTTGAACAAAGTTCGCTGATTACAACGAGTTACTTTTCTAAGAAAAAAGAGAGCTTTATGTAACGATCGTCTTGGCTAATTACGAACTGCACGGATCATACGATTTTGTCGCGGTCAGTCCGTGGATGGGTGACCGTTCATTACACATCGAGACCCCTCCGTGCCTCGGAGAGCACGTTAAACAGTCGGTCCCGGGTGTCATACGAATACAGAAGCCCGAAAAGTCTAACAACTGGTCTAACCTTAGGATATCGGCATTGCCCAGTAACTGGGTTGCGGAGGTCTGATAGCAGTCGCTTCGTGTAAAATACTGGTATTCAGCCACATCTGGTTAGACTGGAAGCTGACCCCAACATAGTGGGGAAAAGGCTTGGCAGAACGTCATGTCGACGAAAGTGTAGAACACGGTATCAGGATCTCAAAATCTGCGATTGAGTTTACCTACATTCTTTTTGATCACTTACTTAGGTACTATTTTGATTTCCAGCATCAGAAATGGAAGCAATCATTACTGCAGAGACCACTGCGAATCGGGAAAATGAGAAAATAGAAAAAATTGTAATCAATATGTTGCAAAGATGCAAATTTGAGGCAGAAGTTAACACCTTACAAATACCCCTTGAAGACATTGAAGACAGAGTCTCGTACTATACAGGGATCCCTAAAATTGCAGTTAACCAAATACAAAAAATAAAAAAGCCAGAAAAAAATACTAGAACACATTTCATTGATTTAAATACCCGTATAATAATTTTTAAATGTCTATTTCTATTTTATGAACGTAAGGAGTTACCTACATTCGGACTTTTGTTCAAGAATGTGAATAAATTGATAGCAACAGTACAAGATGCTGAACAATTTAAACAGGATGTGACTTTATTGGGCCTTGAATATCAAACGATTTTCAATAACACAAAACTACTTATGGAAGACCCGAAAATAACGTTTGAAAGATATTCATATCTTAAAAAAATTAAGGAGTTACGAAAAAAACAAGATACTCTTATTTATTATATTAATGAAAGAATTATAGACAAGGATCAGAATTTTAATACCCCTTGGAATCAAAATATACAGGCTTCCAACACTACTGACGATGAATACATATTTTTCCATGCAATAACTAAATATAGTTTTACAAATGGTTTATTTTGCTTCAATGCAACTGAAGATGACTTTTACAAGTGGGTTGTAGATATTTTGCTTGGGTCATTAAGGCCTTCGAGCGTCGTTGTATTGGATAACAGTCCCCTTCATGGAACATCAAAATCGAAATCCATAACCATGTTTGACACGAAACATGATATGCAAAAATGGTTACAAAAGCACAATGTGCCATGCAGTGACACTATGAATAAATCTCAGTTATATGAGCTCATCAAAAAGCATGCCTTAATAGAAGAAATGTATCGAGTCGATCGAGTTATAAAAGCGAATGGTCATGAAGTATTACGACTGCCCACGCATTGCGAAAACTTGTCACCCATAGAATGTATTTGGCAAGATATCAAGGGGGTTCCCTTTTCGCCTGATGACATACATGATGAAATTTTATCAAAGTTTGTAAATATGCCTATAGAAGATTATCATAAATACGAAAAAAATATTGAGGAAAGAGAAAACGAAATATTTTCCTTAGATACAGATATGGATAAGGTCTTGGAAAACTTTCTATTAGATTTGAAAAAACGTGAGTCAGGAATTACCTTTACCTAGTGGTTGACAAGCTAAAAAGTTGTTTTTGGGATGATCATCAGTAGACATCAAAAATAGTTTGAAGCTTGGATGGACATTCGCATTGGGAGACTTAAGTTACTTTCTGGCTAAAGCAGAAAGTGAGCCTCGATCAGAGTTGGGACTGTGTTATAAAAGCCATAGCCGTTTAAATAATTTCAATACCACAGTACCTACCTATTAAATTTACATTCAATAATGTATAAGTTGTAATAAAACGCATCCCGATTATCAGGTGTTGTTTTATTTTTGCCTATAAATTTGCACAAAATATTAACTTCGTAAATGTAAGTACACTTGAAATAGGTACAATTTAAATGTAAGGTAATAATTATAATACAATTGAGAAACACGTATGGAGTCTTGACCAATTTATTGAAACAGGGCTAACTTACATCGATGTTTTATTCAATGTTGAATTAAATAAAACCAAAAGTGAAACTTTCACTTAGGTAGTGTGAACCCATATTGGTAGATTTTATGTTCTTCGTATAAACACGAGCTTTGACAAATTCAAGGAGTCCTCCACTTAGTACACGAGGTTGTCGTCGTATGTGGGGCGAGGATACGGCAATCTATGTGCCGATGGTTGTAAGCGGCCAAAAGTTTAATGGCCAAGAGCCTCGATCAACACCTCAAGAGGCTCTCGTTAGGTGACTGGACTAAGTGCATGATACAGAAAGCAATTCTCCTCGACACGGCCCGTATTGTGAGGAGGTTAATGTCTCTAGGGCCCTAACCACCTGGACCCTGATGTTGCTTATGCCGATGAACCCCTATTTTTGAATGTAGGTACTTATTTTGTTTTTTCATATAAAATATATATTTCAAAATATAGGTTTATAAGAGATTTAAATGAATAAACGAGATAATAATAATAAATGTATTTATTGAGACAATTTTAGTCCACAGTTTGTGTTAGTAGACTTAATACTAAGTAAGTAGGTACCTACTTATGTTAGTTCAAAATAAAATTATGATGAGCCGATACTACGTAAAGGCAAATCTACTAATCTCTTAACGTAGGTACGTACTAACCTACTTACACGAATAATTAGAAACAATTAAAGAACTCAATAGTACATAATATGAGTAGGTAAGTGTGCTATGTTGATCATTACGGTCGAGGCGGTATTGTGCGCGCGAGCCGCAGCCGAGTACGATAAGTGAGCCGAGACTGTAATGATCAATGCACACTCGTATCATACGACGTTTTTCAACACACTTGCGAGGAAAAAACAGACTTTTATTGTTATTAGCTTTTATTTATTGAAACAATTAGTGACAGTACAATTCTCAAAATGATACCGAACATTGTTGGCATGTTTACAGTTTGTGTTATGGTATTGGTATATCAATATCATTTTTGGTCTTAACTGTGCTTTTTAACATGGAATAGATATCTACACCAAAGCGAGCTGGGCTTGTATTTATTTGCCAGTTCATTGAAGTAAGACAAAAATACGTTCTCAGAAAATGACTGGGCATTTTTGCTGATTTTCCATTGTATGAAAGTTTCGTAAGCCGCTAGGTATTTCTCTATAGATTTTGGTGGCAAAAGGCTATCACATGTGCTCCGTGCCTCGATTAGTATTTCCTGCGGTGTCAAATGTAGGTACGTATTGCTTTTCTTCCCCACTTAAAGTCGAAATTTTTGATAATAATCAACCTCACAGCGAAAACGTTAACAAATATTTATGGAAAATCAAAATCAAAAATCAAAATCAAAAATTTTTATTTCACATAAACCAATACAGGTGCTTATGAAACGTCGAATTTAGGTGCACGGTTCCAATTAGTCGTTTCCTATGGAGAAGAGCCGGCAAGAAACTCCATGGTTACTCTTTTTAAAAATAATACCTTTAACAATTTCAGTGGATACAGTACAATGATTTATGATAGTGAGAGAACAATGAGGTCCTGACCACAGACCAATGAGTAATATAGTTCTAAAAGACTTGAGTACAAAAACTAACAAACAAAAATAAAATTTAAAAAAAAGTAATATGAATAATATTGTAGTAATTTACAAATTTATAGATGCAGGTCCACAAAGTTCTCACATTTACAAAAGTGAAAAGGAAGCTAAACTATATAAAACAATTGACATAGTTAAATGTCATCAAAACTTAGCTAAAAAATCATTGTAAAATAAGATAAAGATATCTTGAGAGTAATGATAGTAATAAAAAAAAATATATAATCTTAATTGAGGATAGTTAGTAGACGTACACATGTGTTTTTAATGAGGTTCCAGGGAAGCCACATGTGCAAGAACTAATGCCAAACATCCCTGTCGTCAACGTAGTCCTTAGTCTTGTAATATGCTTTTTGAGTGAGGACACGTTTAATATAGGTTTTGAATTTTCCCTCGGTAAGATCAGTTACAGATTTCGGCAGCTTATTATAAAAACGTACGCCATTTCCTAAAAATGACTTACTAGTTTTACTTAATCTAAATTTAGGTACCACAATTTTATGTTTATGCCGTGTGTTTTTATCATGAAAATCGCTCCTGACATTAAACAAATGCAAATTTTTTCTAACATACAATATATTTTGAAAGATGTAAAGTGACGGCAAAGTTAGTATGCTAATATCTTTAAACACGTTTCGAAGGGACTCGCGGGAACCCAGGTTATAAATCGCACGGATTGCTCTCTTTTGTAAAATAAAAATCGAATCGACGTCAGCTGCTGAGCCCCACAACAGAATGCCGTAGGCCATAATGCTGTGGAAATAAGCGAAGTACACTAACCTAGCTGTAGCCACATCAGTCAGCTGCCTAATTTTCCTAACTGCATAAGCAGCAGAACTTAACCTCGCCGACAGGGCAGTAATATGAGCACCCCACTGCAATTTAGAGTCGATAGTTATACCTAAGAATACGGTCTCATTAATTGTATCAAGTTTGTTGCCATCGAGCATTAAATTTAAACCTACTTGGGGTACATTTGGTAGTGAAAACTTAAGGCATTTTGTTTTATTTGCATTGAGTAATAGATTATTGGCTGTAAACCATTTAGAAAGAACAGTTAGGCTCTCATTGACATGTAAAACGTCCCTATCTTTTCTATCTATTTTAAAAATTAGGGAAGTGTCATCAGCAAATAAAATTACATCAGTTAAATTGGACATCATATAAGGGAGATCATTTATATAAACTAGAAATAGAAAAGGCCCAAGAATTGAGCCCTGAGGCACGCCCATCCTAACCAGAGACCCGGACGACATAGCACCATTGACAAATGGTGTGCAACTCTCTTGAGTTTCTTTTTCTTTTTGCGCCGCGCCAGCTATGCGCGCGCTGTTTGGAGCAAGGACACGAACAACATCGACATACAGCCAATATTAAAAATATAATACAGCGAATATTTTCGTATTTCTAACATAACTTATTGTGAATTATGAATAATTTGATAAAATTAAATGTTTATGATCATATTTTAATTAACACAGTTTATTTATTATTTTTTTAAAAAAAAAGTTTACTATTTTTTAGTCATAAAAACGCTATGCTAAGATTTAAAAAAAAATGTAAGGTAAAATTCGTAGACATAGGTACTTATATAATTAATCTGTGGTAGATTTTACCAGACTAGTCTGCAATAAGCTACATTACGGAACTAAAAGCGGTCCAATAAGAGCCACTGAGCAAGTGTGTTGAAAAAACTTAAACAGAGAGCTACTTAGGGGGAGGTGGGGCACCTTGATACGATTTTTACTTAGACCCAATAAAAAACGACCTATTGACAGTAACATCCAATTTAAGAATTATAATCTATCCAATATATATTCAACTAACTTTTCAAAGTCAAATTAACCGTTAGATTTAATCACAAAAATATTAGAACCTATTTACTAAAAATTGAAATTTGTATCAATGTACCCCAGATGTGGGGTACATTGATTCATAGTAACATTTCTATAAATTAAACAAGTTTTATTGAATTTTTATGACTTTTATCTATTAATTACATATTTTTTTACTTTTTAGTTTACGTGTACATACATACATAAACTCACGCCTTTTTCTCATGGGGGTAGGCAGAAACTATAGAACGCCACATGCTACGACTCTTACATACCCCTTTCGCTTCATCCACATTCATACATCTTGTCATACACGCACGCCGGTTGAGAGTACTACGCACCTGACCTTTGTGAAGAACATCACCAATAACATCGATGTATGTCCTTCTAGGACGTCCTCTACCGGCGTTCCCATTAACATCCGCCTTATAAATTCCTTTTGTTAATCGCCGTTCACTCATTCTCTCAACATGGCCAAACCACCTAAGCATACTCCTTTCAATTTTTGTCACTACATCATCTTTTAAACCGCAACTTTGTCTAATCTCTTCATTTCTCAATCTATCATTCAAAGTTACACCGCACATACTTCGCAAGGAACGCATTTCCACGGCATTTATTCTACTTTCATGCCTCTTCTGCCACGACCAACATTCACTTCCATACATAAGCGTAGGTACCAACACACCATTATGGACAGCCAGTCGTGCCTTTTTGGACATCGACCGTCTAGCCACAACCGCATGCAAAGCACCATTTACTTTATTTCCCGCATTTGCTCTCCTTTCCACATCTTCGTCAATCTTACCATCTCTTGTAAACATGCTTCCCAAATAAACAAACTCATTCACCTGTTCAATACTTTCATCTCCTATCTTTACTTTACACTCAGATACATCTGCATCTCTTTCAAAAACCATTACTTTCGTCTTGCTTACATTAATTTTCATCCCTTTCATATTATATGCTCCATTCATCATAGTTACCTACCATGTCTTGCAACTCTTCCGCCGACGATGCAAGCAAAACTTGATCATCTGCGTAGAGAAGACATTTGACAGGCAACTCATTCATTTTCAATCCACACTCACTCCCTTTTAAATCTGTCAAACAACTATCCATGTTTACGTGTACTTAAGTTTAATCTAGTACTAATTGAAATAAATGCTTTTTGTATAAAAATAGAACAAGTTTATCCAAACAATAAAATATGCCATGAAAAATACTTAAACATTACGATATAATCATTCTTCAATTGACTTAATAAGTCATCACTAGTCTTATATTTAAACAATAAGATATAATCATTCTTTAAAATTTACTGAAACAATCATCACTAGTTTTATACTTAAAAAATAGGCACATTGATACGTATCAATGTGCCCCGACAGCGCTTGCATCAATGTGCCCCTGCCTACTACAATCGGAATAATTATTTTATAAAATTAAAGCAATAAATAATCAAAAAAAATAAGTTTACATAATGTAATGACAGATATGTAGTTACCAAATATCTTAATATATCACAGGTAACACTAAATATATTAGTAGAATCACATCCGAAAGAAAACTATGAAAATTTGCTTGCGATAGTCAGAAACAGGTTTACACGTGCCAAGCGCTAATCGTCGAGTGAACGTTGCTCCGCGCTAGTGTGCGTGTAGGGTGTATGATTACCTTCCTATATGTGGCGGACGTCTCTTCTAACGAGTTTTGTTTTCGATGTATATTGACTGTATCTATGTGCCCCATGTATCAATGCACCCCATCTCCCCCTACCTACCTCTTAAGTTCAAATGTAGGTACCTACTTACATGGCGTGGTTCAGACATCGCCATACCTACCCTTTCGGACGTAAATACTTTTATGCAAAATAAATAATGAAGTAGGACCGACAGTTTGTCGACGTGCGGTTAATTGTTACAAAACGTGTTTAATTTTCATTTGCTGTTGGCATTGTCAGCGGTAAACGACAACGGGCGCGATGTCGAAACGCCCGAGGCGATTTAATCGATTTGAGAGGGATCTATTTGTTATAGTCCAACAATTTGTATTTAAATACAGCCTATGTTAATTAGGGACCTTAAAGTCAAACGTAAATAAGAACATGTTCACTGAAAATACTTTCGGAAATCAGTGGTCTCCTGTCAAATACATAATAAGAGAGCTGCTATCTTGTTCACCTATATAACGTTCTTTAACAACAATCTTAGTAGGTAGGTACCTACTAGTAAATAGTAATATAAATCATGATGAATCAGAAGATGAGTATGAATTCTAAATTAACGAGTACTTAGGTAGGTATAATACGTACCTAGGTTATAGAAAGGGCTAGGTAATTTCGTAAATACTACTAAGATTATATAATTCGATACGTAGGTAAACCTTTATTAGGTACCTAAGTAAATACCCTAGTATATACCTACCTATCTAATTTGTAAAATCGTAGAGAATATAATTGCTCTCTTAACATCAAACAATTTCGTGGAAATGCTAGTCAAACTATTCTATGAAACAACTTTGAGTTTAATAAGTTACCTAGATATTATTATCTATTGAAGTATTTCGATTTATATGTGGGTACACATAAATCGGTATAAGCAGGTGTATTTACTTAAATTAAATTAGAGCCCTGCGTTATACTTATAACGCAGGGCTCTAATTTAATTTGCAATAACGATAAATTAATAAACATAACAACAAACCTACACGCGAGGCAATCAAATGTAATAGGCACCTACCTCTTGTAAAACAATAAAGAAAGCAAGCGATTGAAGCATTTATTATTTGTTGCTCAGCTATGTCGCTTAGGGCTTTTTTGATTCAATAACGGGGCAAACAGGACATGTAATATTTTGCTAAGTAGATAAATAGGTATACATTCATGATTCACATACCTACAATTATTATTGTTAGGTAACTACTGAATTTTTGACTTTTATTTTTTTACCTAGGTATTTACTAGGTACTCATATTTATTATGTGGTACTTAATTCCACCATTCCAAACGGTAAACAGACTTATAGTTAATCTACAACAATAGTGAAAACTGACGTTACAGATATTTCAGTACGCGAGACTATTAGGTGCTATTAGCATGCACTGCGTCCTACATCGTACGTACGAACAATTAACGGCTAATAAACTTTGTTATGTACTGCAATGCACTTATGCAGAACCATGCTCGTGAAAAGTGTAATAAGTGAACAGCCTGATAAGGTTACTCAGAAAACGTCTATAAAATATAATATTATATCGTAACTCTAACTTAATGAAACGCAATGTTTGCATTGGTCTACCTACCTAAGCGACTATCTTCTTTACATAGTATAAAACAAAGTCGCTCCCGTTGTCTGTTCGCTTAGATCTTTTAAACTACGCAGCAATAGATAGAGTGATTCAAGAGGAAGGTTTATATACCCCACATTAGTATCTACATTGCACCCGTGTGAAGCCGGGGCGGGTCGCTAGTAGTATTATATTAGTATTACCTAGGTACCTACCACAAAGAATAAATTTAGGGTACATATTTCTGGAAATATTACAAAGAAAGCAGATCCAAATCTGAGTTCCGAGAATGACGACTATTATTTAACGTAATTCCAACATAGATAGGTAACCACTAAATCTCTAGAATATTGGGTTTTAGAAACTAATCAAATAGTGATTATGACAAGGATATTTAAAGCCCGATTTTAAGTAGTTGTTAATATTGGTAGCTTCCCCCATAATCTCTTTTTCTAAGTTCTATAAAAGTGGTAATGAGCACAGCATCAGGGTCTCGCCAATAAACTGCCCGGTTACGTAGAAGCAGTCCACAAGGACCATATACAAGCAGGGCAATAGATATTGAATAAAAAAAATGAGCACAATACAGTTTCAAATATTCTACTACATAAATACACTAAATAGATTGCGGTACTACGATAGCTGCAAATAATATAATATCTATAAAAAAATATTTGTTTCAAGAGCTTTTTAACTGAATTTTTCGCGATCTATTTCAACGGGGATATAGCTCAATGGAAGAGCAATCGACTGCAGATCGATAGGTCCCCGGTTCAAATCCGGGTGTCCCCTTCAGGAGGTGTATGATATGAAACTTTTGTTTAATAACTATATTAACATATTTTTCCTGAAATTTTTGTCTTGCAATGCGCATTGACAACATTCTAATGATATTAAGGTACCTTTCTCGCTCTGTTCATGGCTCATATTCTGTGCGGAAGAAGTCCAGTCCTTTGAAGCCTAGGCATACGGGGGACACAGGTCCAACGCGCAGAAGCCCCTTTGATAACTTTAATCTAAAATGATAGGTATAGGGCATCAACCAGGGACTTTTCACGGATGCACTATTGGACTAGGTACAGGCATGAACCGTCCCGGGTACCGTCCAAGACTTGTAAAATATGGTATAAAATGTTTGGTCTATGGAAGGGGGTTTCATTTTATTAAAAGAAAATGGCGTCTGCCTTTCAACTTTATTATCATTACTAGCTGACCCGCGCAACTTCGTCTGCGTTTTACCCGTTTTTGCAATATTTTTAATTTATGGTATCTACCTACCCTACCTACCTACCCTACCGGCCTACCCTACCTGCCTACCCTACCTGCCTACCCTACCTACCTACCCTACCTATCTACCTACCTACCTACCCTACCTGAGACTTCAAAATAAATTATAGCCTATATGTTGCCGAGGACTAATAGCTATATAACAAAAAACTTTCATCAAAATCCGTATAGTAGTTTTTGTGTTAAAGCCGGACAACAGACAGACAGACAAATATTTCAAAATGTTTTTTTTTTACCTTCTGTTACTTGTATGAAGACCCCTAAGGGTATTTTTTTTAGTTTTTATTCAATGTCCAGAATTGAACTCTTCTACAGTTTTATTATATCTATAGATATGTATAGATAGAAGATATATAGATAGAATATAGATGTATAGATACAGATTCCTCTTAGCCTTTTTCCCAATTATCTTGGGGTCAGCTTCCAGTCTAACCAGATGCGGCTGAATACCAGTATTTTACACGGAGCGACTGCCATCAGACCTCCGCAACCCAGTAACTGGGCAATGCCGATATCCTAAGGTTAAACCATTTGTCAGATTTTCGGGCTTCTGACTACCCGTAACGACTGTTATAGGTATTCGTATGTATAGTAGGTACAGATTATGACCCTTTATTATATCAAATTGAGATGTTTCCACCTGATTAACTTTAATTTTGTATAACTAATTAAGTAGTAAGTAAGTAGTCCATAATAACATTCGACGACTCAGTCTAACCGAATACAAACAAAAATGGCAAGAAAATAAACGAAACAAGTTTTGATAAATATTTTTTTATTTGATTTTTACGAATGCACAGGTAGGCAAGTCTTGCAAGAATAAAAATATTGCGATAAAACTACTAACATTACAACACGCTACCTAGAAATGGTAATAAATGTTGGTAGGTACCTATGTGAGTTTGATGTTATTTATTAGGGTTCCGTACCCAAAGGGTAAAACGGGACCCTATTACTAAGACTCCGCTGTCCGTCCGTCTGTCACCAGGCTGTATCTCATGAACCGTGATAGCTAGACAGTTGAAATTTTCACAGATGATGTATTTCTGTTTCCGCTATAACAATAAATACTTAAAAACAGAATAAAATAAATATTTAAGGGGGCTCCCATACAACAAACGTGATTTTTTTTGCTCCTTTTTACTCGATATTGATATTGATAACGGCAACAGGTAGACGCTTGAAATATTCACAGAATATTTATTTATATATTCAATTTAAAATAAATAGTTAAATTAAAATAAAACAAATATTTAAGGGGGGCTCCCATACAACAAACGTGATCTTTTTTTGCCGTTTTTATAGAGAATGGTACGGAACCCTTCGTGCGCGAGTCCGACTCGCACTTGGCCGGTTTTTTTTTCATACTTAATAAACTTTTGGTAAAACAACTACCTAGGTACCATTATTTTTTTTGTTTTTGACTTCTAATGTAGGTACCTAAGTTGCTGCCAGTTATCAATTCTATTAATAATGACCCTATAATTAAATGCAGGCTTTTGTAAGTTGGTCCTATATTTATTTGTTATTTGTTTGTCTGAACGTCTATTTCCTAATGATAACTTATCATCATCATCATATCAGCCGATAAATATCCACTGCAGAACATGGGCTCCAGGAAACCTCGTCATAATTGTCTCTGGCATACCTACCTATTATACCTTATTTTTCATGAAACCTAAGAAGTAGAATAATTAGCTATTTATTATATTCCATTCATAAGAAGTTACCTCTAGTCGGGCTATCCCGAAAAAATGCACGTGGGTAAACCGTAAATAATCATAAATGAGTACTATAGGTAGGTATGTAATAATATTTTTCATAATTCCAAAATATATTCCAAGAATACCTGTTATAACATAACATTACGCCTGTATTCCCCGAAGGGTTGGGCAAAGGTGTATAGTAACACCCTTATTTCGCCGTTAGGGGGTGAGCCTATTGCCATTGACCGGGTACAAATCCAAACTCCGGGCTGCTACTGAGGAATTGCACACGGAAAAACCCAATAACAATACCTGACCTGGGGATCGAACCCAGTACATGTAGTATATGGCCGTACTCAAACACTCCGGAGCATTGAATCCGTGTCACCAACATTCACCTTAATATCTCGGAAAACATTGTTAAACATTACCTATTTAACATTGTTTTGTGTATGTTGGTGACTCGGATTTATTGCTCCCGAGTGTTTGAATGCGGTCCTTCGATCTTTCGGTGCATCCTTAGTACCTACGTAGGTAAATTCACATTTAGTTGTAAGTAGTAGGTAGGTACATACTTAAAATAGGTACATATAAGTATGTATTATATGTTCTACACAGGTTTATACTATCGTCATAACAAAAGTTTTACCAAACAAAAAGTTTTTCCAAGACATTCATAAACACAAAGTTTATGAGCTATGGAAGTCATGCGATAGTTTCATTCGGCAGAACGTCACGCAAGCTCACAGACGGCACCAGCCCCCAACAAACATAAATACCTTCCATTTGTCTCTTATACCTAAACTGCTTTCTTCGACTTCGTACCTACCTATTTACATTAAATTCCCATTTAAATAGACACCTAAGTTCACACTTACGGACTAAAAACTTTGTCAGGAGGTGTTACATAAGAATGATCTGTTTTAATTTACTCTAAGGTAACACCTTGAAATTTGATAAGTAAACCCAAAATTTCATATCCTGAAAGACGCTTGCTAACCACACCTAGATTACTACTTACTACATGGGCTGTAGATATACCTATCGTTGCAAAATATTTTCTTCACTGGCAGATCATTAACTGCGTCTAGGGAAGGTATTTACCACGAAACCCCTTTAACTCGCCAGTAAACATTTACATTATTTGATCCCAACCCCTCGAACAACATTTTATAATATCTTTATCCAATAAGCCTCGAAGCCAATTTCGAATAAAGAGTGAGCAGTTAAAGCCCAAGGTAAAAACACGTCCTCGGCGCCACAACGCTTAGCCACGTACTTTTCATGTAAATTTTAAGCTGTCGGTTTTTGCGAGGATTTCCAACAAATCCGAATTGCTGAGACAATTTTCGAGTTAACTGCGGTCAGTCACGCACATTATTATACTTATTTATTTATAATGCATTAACGGAATTAAACTAATGCGATTCTTATGCAGAATCAGAATCAATACTCGTTGAAGTACTTTCGTAATATTGAGGTCTCTGAGGTGATTTTCCTTAATATCAAGAAAGTTGTAAAAACCTTTTCTTGTTACAAGTTTTTATGCTACGTACAGATAGATATACACATAGATAACAGACAAGATCATTGAATTATCGTTGATAGTTCCGATAGTTTTACCCTATTATTTAACTAATTCTACACACTTTTAAAAATGAATTGCAAACATTAATACTCAACTTTACTAATAATACTTTGCGCGGAAATTCTCGGCGCTAACCATTTCATATAAAGAGATTGTTCAACAGAAAAAGTTGGCAAATTTGTCTCGCCCGGGGCACACATTATCTCTGCTCATATTACATTATAAATGGATGTGATTTAACAGAAGCCGCTATGACTGTTAAAGAAAGAATACCTGCCGTTGTTAACTTCTTTTAACTATAAATGGAATTCAAAGAAAAGGCATGTTATAGAATAACTGAATGAAACCGTAGAGTTTAGGGAAAGTCTTAACATTGCTAGTAAGAGAATACTACTGTTAAAACAATGCATATTTGCAGTTAGTGCCCAAAATGCGATCAACATTTTTGTTTCTTTTTGTGACTCAATATTGTTATATAAGTAAATGGTAACACATTGGTTTTTCCAATATTCATAAAAATATATTGCATTAAAATTATTTTCTTTTGTGACCTGATGTAAAATAAGTTGAGAACATAAACATTTATACAATATAGGCATAATATAATAAACTTATTAATGTAGATTACAATTTCTGCCATAAAGTTTGTTCAACTTTCAATATCTACGTATACGGTTTCATTTTATCAATCAATTTTTTTCTTGGGACATTGGCAAATCCCTCTGCAGGCATAGGAACTAGCCTGCAGTTGTTTTAATGTACTCAATCAAATATATGAAGCTATAGACATAGGATCTTAAAATCAAATATATAATCTTTAATTCTTAAATTTTATGCAACAAAATTTTATATCACCTCTTGTTGGTAGGTACCTATCCAAAAAATCATAATATTGTTAAAATTTCAGAGTAATAAAACGGAATGTTTATATTTCTGAGAAAATTAAAGTCAAGGCGGATCGCCGCACATTTTTAATAATCTCACTTAGGTACTTACATGGCATAGAATCTTACTTCATCATGCTGCTGCCAGGCAAAAACAGTCCAAAGACATGGTTTTATATATCGGTAAGATAACTTTACAACTTTGCTTAGATGTTCCGTTTGAAGACTTATTTTCGTCCCTGTCTGCATTCAGGACTCATCCTCAGTTCTAACTTACAGATATTATTATCAACGATTGTCGCATTTAGTGAATCATCAGGAGGCAAAACGCGTAAGTGTTAATCATTATGAAATTGACCATATCATTGACCTGCTTTTATGCTGTATCCAGCTTTTGAAACATTCCCGTTGTATATTTTTAGTTGATATTAAACTTGGTTTTGACTTAACACAAGGGCGCAATGGAGGTCCATCGCTTCGCATTCGAGATTTCCAAGGTATACTTTTCCAGTTGAAATAACTGGTAAACTACCTACATCGGTGATGATTACATGAATTCTTTTATTCTAGGCTCGGCGGAATATAATCCGAGAGCTATGGATGAAGGGAGCAGCAGCGGCAGTAGTAGTAGTACTAATGTTAAAGAAAAAGACGGTCCGGCACCATATTCGAGTGAAAGTGAAGGCCCATACGCCAAAAAAGATGATATAAGCAAAGAACCAGAAAAGGCTTCGAAGTCTGACAACACCGGCGAGGATGATGAAAAATCCTGTAATTTTACTTTTTATATTACTTACAGTCGCGACGACGATGTTGTCAAATGACTTTTGACTTCATTCAACGCAACGCAAACAAACGACAGTGAGGTTTTTCATAAAAAATAGCAATAAAAATGTTTGCAGAGTTTGATAGTAAAAACTAATGCGAAAGGTATCCACAAAGACTTAATTCTAAAATACTCAGTAGGCAGGTTCTCTTGGGGACGAGTATTATCTATAGGTTTTTATTGGAAACAATTTCAGCCCTAGGTTCTTTTAGAATTCTGTACCAGAAAATTCCAATTCCATTTTCCTAGACTGATGGAGCGGTTACTAAGTAAGCATTAGTTCTTAGGTTTGCCTAAAAACTGACGCTTAGTATCCACGTTTGTGACCAATAGCCCAAACAAGCGGTCTCAGATTTTCTCTGATTGGCTTGTTAAATCAAAGGATTATCAAAACTCTTAACCTAACAGGCGCAACGCGACATAATCTTCTCGCCGCATTATCTCGTGCCGAGACGAGATAACTCATGCATTATCTCGTCTCGTTAGCCTTTCTTGTTTCATTTACATTTGGTTGTTACCTAGATAGGTAGCGATCATTTTAAACACACACAAAAAGCAAATTCCGGTTTTGTGACTCTTATAATTTTAAGCCGGACTGTGGAAATAGGGTTTAAATTTATAAGATGGACTAAAACTTATGATTTAATGAAAGCCGAAAAGGAGTTTAAGTAGTCTAAACTAAAAATAAGGCATGAAGGGGTGCATTTTAAAAGGTAGCTTAATTAATTTAATTTACAGCAAATTCTGGTGATGGTGAAGTACGAGTCACGAGAGGTATAAAACTCGATGATTTTGACCAAGACGGTACTTAAACTTTTTATATTGTTTTATATTACAAAATATCATAACATTTTCATTATCAATCTCATCATTAGCATAATACATGTTAGCCAAACTAGTAACACAAGAGGCGTTATTTCGATAGAGACGGTTAATGTTAGTCTTCTGCGTTTTAAGGTATTTAATTCAATTACAAAGTAATCTATTGTTAATAAAAATGTTCAGGTCGAGTGCCGATAGAATAGAAAAGGAGATAGTAGTGTGTATAACCGGCTACTATCTTGATAACAGAACCAACGTTCTTCGACTGGCGCAGTGTTCACACATTACTTAATAGTAATGGAGTAGTAACAAGGTTTTATTTTCATGTTCCATGATATGTGTTCATATCATCATCATTTCTTTCTTCGAATATACCAGACCGTAAGAGCCCAGTGCTAACCTTGGCCCTCCGAATAGACGTCTTCAATGAACAGCCAAAATTATTTGCTAAAATAATTAACCATCATGCTTCACGAAAAATACCTACGCGCTTTGTCGAGGAGTTGCGGAAACCAGCCCATTAAACCTAAACCATCATGCTTGGCAATCGACCTCATGATGTCTTGTTATTCGCGTACAGGAGGACACGGCTACCCATCCTCTTGACTCATTTAGTCGCCTTTAATGAGACACGGGAAGTGAGCGTCTATTCTTTTTTATTACCTATTTGATCGCCTTTCTTACATACGTTTCATTATTTTTCCTTCTATCACCTAAAACACTTTTATTTGCAGACAACCCGAAAATACACGAAAGATACCAAAAGGATTCGGTATCAGATAAAAATTCTGATGGTTTGTAAAATTATGTATATTTTTCTCTCTTTAACTTAAGCTTTCTTTCTGTAACAGCTAGTTGATGAATCTTCACATCCGGTACAAGGTATGGTTTGATGTACCCGAATCATAAACTGGCATCAGATTGTGTTTTAATTGATAGTTTTACAGCCCGTTTTACCGGATCCGTCGGTACTGGATGCATTGTTCACATCTGTACCGACGGATCAGTTAAACAAATGGCAGTTGCGTCGCATCTGGCAGGCAGGATCCGATAAAAATAATGAACCCAGTATTTTTTACTGGATTCGGAATACTGTCGTGTATGTGAACTCGCTCATACAACTACAAACGCCATCACTAAAATAAAAACGAATCCGCTAAAACGGGTCCTGTAAACAGTTTCTGTGTGAACTAGCTGTTAGGTTTAGTAGTTTCTTGTGCTAACATTGCTTTAAAGCACATTTTTTTAGCGAATTCTTATTTCCAATTTTAGCCAAATGGCGTCAAATGATACTAGATCATTCAACTGCCCCTTTCAACTACGCCAAGCAATATCCAGGGTGACCTGAGCGTTAGCTGTCCTGTACTCGTGAGGCTGGCACACTAAGATTTATCTTTTTACAGAAACTCATCGTCGCTACAGAAGACATATTGGCAGATTTGGTTACAGAGAAGGGTAAATAAGTGTGTAATTACTACTTAGCAGCTGTGGAAGAATCAATAAAGTACCAGTTGAACTCAATGTTTTTTTTTTCTGTATTACACATAACACATCATGATGTCTCGTTACTGTCACCCATTCACGGACTGACCGCGGCAAGCGCATCTTAACCTCGCAAATCGTATACCCCGCTCGTGCTCATTCGTAATAATACCATAATAAAAATTAAATGATACCACAACATGGCATTTTCAGTATAATTATTGTACGCGCTGCACACGTCACTACGTTTTAAAAAGTTTTTCTAGTACTTTCGCCTGAGCAAT
Organism: Amphipyra berbera; assembly: GCA_910594945.2. Taxonomy (NCBI): domain Eukaryota; kingdom Metazoa; phylum Arthropoda; class Insecta; order Lepidoptera; family Noctuidae; genus Amphipyra; species Amphipyra berbera. The sequence continues at coordinate 10,960,721 of OU343128.1, read as the reverse complement.
AGTAGGTAATTGTTCTGGGATATTCTAGGTACAAGGAGTATTTTACATATAGGTACCTACATAAATAGCTTGAAACTCAAGTTGTCGGTCTGAACTACGTTTATCTCAAATTAATGAATTATTCAATGACCAAACTCTTATTTCTTTCAATTTTAACTTTCACTCGGTTTATTTGATTAGGCTCAAGTATCTCATGGCGAGATTTTTTCCCATATTGATTTTAGCTGTTGTCGATAGAACCCTCTATAGGTAAATAATGTATGGTTCGAAACTCGCGACCTTTTATTGCTCTGATGCGGCGTCGGTGCCTCACTTTATATCTTTAAATAGGACACTGTCAAATAGCTACGGATGTTAAATATTCGGTAATAATCTTCTGCTTTGTAATAATGTTGTATCACAATTTATTGTGAAATAATTTCAAATTAACTTTTATCATGAATCCTCAGTTATTCAATTACCTAACAATACCAAAATAAATAACTATTCTTCGACACCGATAGAAATAAATTACACAATTACTTTTTTTATTCAATTTTATTATAATTCATTTTAAAACGATACACAAATTAACACCTAAACAAATTGCCGAGCTGAGGTATGTACCTATTATATTCGTCTGCTAACGACAGAATGTTGCATGCAATCTGGCGTCTGTCAAAGGTCGGCAGAGGGTTGGTCGAGTTCACCACAAGATATTGCAAGAGCCTGCAAAATTACACTATTAAGCCAAATATATTGCGCTCCACAACGGCTGGGTGGCGATTCTGTAACTTTATAATCGATTTATTTTATAATAAATACCAGGGTAAATAGCGCAGATATTTGTGCTCCAGAATGTATTTAGTAACTTAGTTATAAGGATTACGAAATGAAACTTATTGAAAACCAAGAAAGAACCTATAAATTAGAAAATCTGTGCTACTAAGTAAACCTAAGTAAATAAAACTTGATATGAGCGTGTAATTTCTTGCATAAATAAATTAAAACCTAAATAAGCTTACTTACATTCGTAATGAACATTTTAAAGCTTGGTACATACCTATGTAAGTATTTATGGTTTTTATTTATGGTACCTATATTTTTGAAACGCTTTGATTATAATCAAAGATGAAACCACGATGTGTTACTCGTGAAAAAATCTTCATATTGATACCTATAACTTCTCAACAATTAAATATCTAGATAACATCATAGAGGAAGACGTAACTGAACTTGTTACGGCCTTTAAAACAAGCGTAAATGCGATAATATGTTACCAGCAACCGCCCTAAATGCATTAGGTCTCTAATAAGACAGTAAACTAAACCACATTTTGCGGCTGAGAGGACCAAACGTGACTAATTATTTAACTTAAAATTAAAATTTTATTGAATCAGCGTCCTTTTTCAGGGAACCCTTTGTTTTGTTGCCTTTGGCCATCACTTGGCCTACCTATACGGTTTACGGTTTACGATTGTTGTTGACACGCTTACCGGAGCGACTGTAATTTCCCGTACGAATTTAACTTTGGTATAGTTAATTTGTTTATACCTAAGTACCTACACTAATTGAAATATTAGGTAGATATCTTAATTGTTCTTATTTTTAAGTTATAACTTTAGAAGCCATCTTCTTGGTACTTTCAGGTATTTGGCAGCATTATTGGAATATAAGTAATTTAAAAAAAACTTCCTATGTCAAAAGTTCTTTGCTAAGGCGGCAGAAGGCTTAATATAATGTAATCGACCAGGTAGCCCACGTTCATCAGTGGACGTTATGGGTAAACTATAATGAACTAACTATAGGTACTTTCTTAGCAAATATCGATTCAAAAATATCTGATCTAAGACAATATACCTGCCTACAGTGCCTACATAATAATCTAAGTACATTAATTCACTTTTAGGTATCTACGGGGCATGAGGTATTTGTTAGAGCCTGTTACAACTTAATCTGATTGCGTATTCAACTTAACAAGTGATAGGTATGTGGAACGTGGGTTAGGTACTTGGCTATCTCGTCACTTACAACCTAATTTTCAGTTTGGGACCGTGATGCAACCCCTCGGCAGTCGTCAGCTTGTAATCTCAGCTGTAAGACGGTCGCAGCACATTAGGGACTTGAAATTCTAACTTAGGTAAAATTGCAATGGCGATGCCGCAATCTTCTTCGGCGAAGTTGTTCTATCGAAGTTACTCGACAGCGTAAAAAAGTTATGAGTAGATAGGTAATTATGAACTAGAGGTAGATCTGTTTTTAACCTTTTAAGCGCGTGGCTAAATATCAATTACCGTGCCCCTAGCGCGCGACAACGAATCGATAAAATAATACCTACAATAAATATATTAAGCTTTTTCAATACTTAGAGCTATGAAACAATTTTAAGTAATTGTTGTAAATCATATCTCTTTTGAATAATCGTTTTAGTTGTACCACGCAGTTCATAGGACAAAAAAAACCATGTATGTTCTCAGTCGCAGAAATACGACACGCGCGCTAGGGGCACAGAAATGTTTGTCGCATAAATGCGACTCGCGCACTTAAAAGGTTAATAGTATTATAGCTGATCTAAATTAGTATAAGTACTTTTCATTCTATTTATTGTATTGAAGTCTGGATTTAGATGCAGTTGTTTTCCGGAAATTGGAATCTATTCCCTCGGACCAGATTAAAAGGTGCAATTTCAACAGATAGGTACCTTACGCCACCAAATTAAATCCGGATTGCGGCTAATCACTTTATTTCTTATCACAAAGAAGTCTCTTAAGTTCATAATAAATTACAATATTAATCGGTAGGTAGGTGACATTTCAATCTACTGCAAAATCCAACGGTAAAAATTCAATAATTTTATTTAAGTAGGACTAGCTGCCCGGACAGACTTCGTTCTGTCAAAAGTTATTGCCCTGTAGTGGGAAAAGAAAAGTGTTGTTTTCACTGTTTTCCACGCAATTTTTATGTTTTTTCTCTCCATAAAACCTTCCTTGTGCCTGAAGGAATATATAAAAAAAAATTGCCGAATTGGTCGAACCGATCTCAAGTTGGCACACACATTTGGCGATTCATTTTTATTTATATATATACCTATAGACAAGAACAAAATCTTGTGTCAATAAATATACATTAGATAACCCATCCTACAAGTTGCGACCTTGATCAATCTAAAATAGAATACTCAGCCTATTAAAAAAAAGCTCATAATTATTTCAAAGAACAGATAGGATAGGATAACATCACCTTATTAAAACCAGACCTCAGTTCAATAGAGTGATTCCAATACATCCAATCCGCTTCAACTTTTTGTTTTATTCCGCTAATAAACACAGTTCAGTTCTTCTTAATCCCAATGGTCTTAACGGTAAACAGATAATCATATCTCAAAGTACGAATTAATTTAGACGCCTGAGCGCATACCTTGAGCTCTCAGCTCTGACTCTCAAAACTTATAATTGAATTTCCAATCCTTAATTGAATAGTAACAGTCGAAGTCCAGATGAATGAGGTCCTTGACGGAGGATGATAACGATTATAAGTTAGGTAAGTAGTAGCTATATAATTACCTATACATTGTTTATATTACTTAATAGAATGATTGTTGTTGAACAAAAACTGGAAAGATAACGCTATGTTTTTCTGGATCAGCGTTAAAATACCTACTTAGGTAGGTACTCAAAATAAAAGAACAACAAATTATAGGCCGCTCCTAGAAACAGCGTAAGCGGCGTCTGTCACAACTATTATTCAACTGCTGTTAGACATGAATGTGTCTAGGTATTACCACAAAATAGAGTAGGTACAGAAGTCAATCACATGTATGTCTATGTACTTCACTTTTCATACCTACGATCGGCGGTCGCTCTATCTATATATCTATCTCTCTCAAGCGCATGGCACTCGCGCTCGCACTCACTCGCAGTCTAGTCCCAAACAGTCCGAGATATCGTGTCCGTGAGCAGTGTCTATGTGTGCGTTGCTCGAGCGCACTTGTATGTATAGGTAGATTGACTACTATACCTATCTGTTTTGTGGTGTAACTAATAAAAAAATCACTATGCTTGGGTAGGTATGCTGGGAAAACGAGAGGTAATCGTTTAGCCAGCCCTCTATTAATAGTAGCTAAGTATTGGGCTGAAAAACTGGGGTCAAGTGTATGGTGGATAACTTCATTAGAAAGCGAAAATATTAGTGACGGGCATTTTAGGTAACCCAACATCAGTAAATCTTATACTTATATAGGTAGTGGTTCACACGGTTTTGTGTATTTAACTCATTCATTAAACTCGATAGGTACAGCGTTTTGTTTTTATTATGTCTCTTTTTTGGCGGGTAGCGATATGAGCTCAATCATCATAATAAATAGGTAACTAATAAAAACATTTTTTACAAAAAAATTAAACCGACTTCAAAAAATAATAAAATAATTACCATATAAAATTAACAGTTTCAGAAGTCGGTGCTGATCCACGCTGAACCAAATTGAAGGCACCGACTTCTGAAACTGTTAGTTTTATATGGTACCTAATTATTTTATTCTTTTTTGAAGTCGGTTTAATTTTTTTGTAAAAAATGTTTTTATTTTTTTCATTTTAGTGGCCTTAATTAAAACTTGGTTGGACCTACTAAATACGCTGCTCGTAACATAATCACATCATCACAACATGCGTATAGGTCTACCGGAATCTCATGGCATTAAACATTAATAACAAATACCTAGTGGTTTTCTTATGGCAATGTCAACATGTCACTTGTCAAAACGAGTATGACTGTAGTTGATACATTTTCAAGTTAATGTTTTCTTGTTCAAACATTTTTAATAAACATACTTATTTTAACAAGGTTTCCTTTTCCATTACAATAAAATTGCATAAACTGCATTTTGTTATGAGAAATAAATAAGACAGGTTGTAAGTAGTCAGCTCTGCTGTACCCTGTCTGTCTCTTATAACACGTAAGAAGAACTGATATTCATGATACAATATTGCAGTCTATAGTAAATAATATATTACTACAGGAAGTGAATAAAAACCAATAATAATTACAGAAATGAAAGAAGCTCACGGTGCTATATTAGGTTACGATGTGGCAAAACCAATGTCCCTAGCAAAACTGAATGAGTGGGTCAAGGAACTTCAAGTATACTCCACCAAGAAGAACATAGTCTGCTTAGTTGTCGGCAATAAGATTGACAAGCATATCATTTTGGGACCCAGTGCATAATATTAGTAAGCACATTGGGTCACCCAACGCAGCGCAACGAGTATGCCCAAGGAGGGTTTATGTCAGGCAGGCGGCCGGTCATAAAACAATAAGCCAAAACCTCTAATAACATGGATTTATGAAATACATGTTGTGCCGACCCCATCTAGTATGGGATAAGGGCAGGAAGAAATGAAGACGAAATTAAAGAAAAAAAATTATAAGTATCAAGACCTTTTTATTCAAATTACTCTTGTGCTACCCACAAAAAAAATTAATTTCCCTATTTGCCATCAGATTCCGGTAGACCTATACTATTCGTCATTGAGGAGTTCCATTGTCTATCTCCGAAGTTCTTCATCAGATCTTCACCAAATTTAAATGGGACCAACTTCGCAGTATACCCTATCCATTAAAAAAATAATCATTAAAATCGGTTCACAATTGGCGAAAATATCGATGAACATACACAAAAAAAAAACATACATACAGACGAACATAGTAACCTCCTCCTTTTTGGAAGTCGGTTAAAAACGGACGGAACGGAACGCACGGAATTTAAATGAATGATTTCATTTCAACGCGGCAACGTTGCCTCTTTTTCGCTACATGTCGAGTGTTTCATTTAAAAACTTCATACCTATTTAGGTAAAAAAAACTGAATATTTATCTAACAAAAAACCGTGTTTTTTACATAGCTATTCAGCTCAGCAAAAAAGAGTACGAAAAATGGAGGCGACACTAGTCATTCAAAAATTTTAATAGAACTTGAACTTTGAATAGTCTTGTTCATTTAAAATTAATTTGAAGATTCTAATACCTACAAATTACAATTTATCACCATAGAAAACGATGACCAATAGACCGCTGACAAAGATTATACATTAGTTCTATTTACTTATAGACTTTTTTGTCAAGCTTTACAGCAAAGATAATATTATACAAACTACCTATTGTTTTTGGTGTTTTTCGTCAGAGCGTCCAGCGCTTATCTTACTTTATAGGTCTACCAGAATCTGATGGCAAATAGGGAAATTAAATGATTTTGTGGGTAACACAAGGATAATTTGAATAAAAATTCTTGATACTTGTAATTTTTTTCTTTAATTTCTTCTCGATCTTCTTCCTGCCCTTATCCCACACTAGATGGGGTCGGCACAACATGTATTTCATAAATCCATGTTGTTAGAGGTTTTGGCTTATTGTTTTATGTGACCTAATCTGCTTGCTGATATTATGCACTGGGTCCCAAAATGATATGCTGATATATTGTTTTTTGCAATTTTATTGTAATGGAAAAGAAAACCTTGTTAAAATTAGTATGTTTATTAAAAATGTTTGAACAAGAAAACATTAATCAGAACTGGAAAATGTATCAACTACAGTCATACTCGTTTTGACAAGTGACATGTTTACATTGGAAAACCACTGTTTGTTATTAATTTTTAATGCCATGAGATTCTGGTTGACCTATACCTAGTTATTGTTCTGACTCTATTGATCTTATTAATCTGCATTGTATTCTTTGATTCTCTGTCAGTTGGTTGATAATTGTCATTAACTGCTTTCTTTCTGTCAGTAATGTCAGTGTCAGATGTGGTTCAGCGTATTGTCATTCATATTGCTCAGAAATACATAAAAATCTTCGAATATTTCTGCTTTTCTTGTCGTAATTAGAACATTAGCAGGCTTATTAATTGCGCAGATCTAGTCTACGAAATTAAACATTTAGTACTCTCTTTGTTATAACCGAATGATCACTGTTGAACATAATGACATCTGTTTGTTTTGATCTTAAGATATTAAAATAATTAATTTGCATCAGTTAATTAACTGCACAGTAAAAATGGAAAGTGGTGACTGGAGGAGAAATATTGTAAGCCAACTACAGGCCAGAAATAAATACGAAACTTCGGCGTTTCAGGACATTATTGCTTTTCGTAAGTAACTTAACCTATGTACGTCTTTGTGTTGACATTTTAGTAATATATCAAATAGACGATATTTATCACTAGACTAATATTCCATTGTTCCATGCTGATAGTTTGTGCTTCATTCAATTTGTTATCATAGCCATTAATTACCTTTATAAGCGATTTGTTTATAACCTACATTCATTGCATGTAAAGCTGATACCTAGAATAAATATGAAACTATAGATCAATTTTAAAAAACAAGTTTCTTAGTTCCCTACCATAGGAATATTTATAGATATACCTCCTAATATAATGTTACATGTTGGTTTATGATTAGGTATCACAGAGATAAAATGTGATCAATGATAAAATAGCTTATGAATATTTATTTCTAAGAATTATATGGTAATGCGTCATGATACAGCATAATGATTCAAGTTGAATACCTGACCTACCTTCATTTATAATCAAATATATTTAAACTTCCAATGACTGTAATTACTTTAACAATTTAAAGATTACAGCGGTCGTTATGAAAAGATGGCAAATACAATTATAATGAAACACCCATTATACTATGTATATACCATTCATAATCACATTAATAATCAAATGTACATAAGACAGACCAGCAACGCGATACATAGAGGAACCTTACAGTCCGTTTTTCGTTGATGGTTTTTGCAGTCAACATCAACATGCTGCCAAATACCGATTAAGTCACAATCCATTTCTGGTGATAATGGTCTGTACAGCTCTACACAAAAGAGCATAAAAAAGAGGTGCAGTCGCACAATAAAATATTAACTTTTCTGGTAGAACTTTGGATAGTCTTATCCATTTTAAATCAATTTGAGCATCTTAGTACACATTTATCCCCTGATAAAACAATGACTGACACAGCACTGACAGTTAATATAAAAAACCGTAGACAGAACAATTTTATCAGATGGACATTTTTTGAGCTGTATTTAATTTAAGTGATGGGATCAGGCGTTACTTTGTGGAAATCCATGACCTACAACCAACTATTTATTACTATACTATATCATCTGTTTGGCAGAATTAACAATAAATATTGTTATTGTATATTTGTACTGTATTTAATTACTTACACATTTATTTTAAACAACATTTAAGTAAGTGTTAATAACATAATAATTTGTCATTTTCAGAAAGCAGATTATTTGATAATGTGAATACATTAAAGAATGAAAACCTCCAATTAACATTGCTCAATGAGAGAATAAGGTTTACGGGAAATGACAGTGTTTTATCTGGTACTGGTAAGTACTTCAAACACCTTGCAATACCTGAGTATAAAATCGGTTTATCATTTCATAGAAAAGCCTACTTAAATGAAGTTTGCATGCTAAAATGGAAACAAATCAATCATAATGAACTATAAATAGCTGAGATAAGGCTATGAAAACAATGGTGACTAGTAACAGCTTATTTTCATCTGTAAATTACAAAGGCCCAAATCCTCTAATATAATCTAAACTATTGGCTGATCGCAGTAAACAATTTTTTTTAATGGGATTTTACATGGCTTTGGCATGCTTCCATTATGAAGCTCGTCAATTCTAATTGATCAAATCCTTAATTATTTGCCTATTAAAAGATCTTAAATTATATAATGCAAAACCAGTAAAAATAAAGTAAAATAGTGGATCCTTTCAGGGCCAAAATAATTTAATGAGTGGATAGTGATACTAAGAGCAGGCTCTTCATCAAATAACACTATTCTTACATTTTATCAGAATTGTATAAATGTACTTTGGACCAACGAGGAGATCCTGTAAAGTTCATTTTCTTATAATACTGCAACCAGTTGGAATGAAAATATTAAATTATAAAATCTTTCATCAAAAAATACACACTTCAAAATATTTTAAACTTACAAAAATATAATATCAATTTCAGGAAATGCCAGCAATGAAAGGATACAGGCTTTTGAGCAGAAAATCTTACTACAACAAGAAGAGCTGACCTCCATGCATAGGCGCAGAGGGGAGAATGCTCAGCAGATTATGAGTCTAAATGAAAGAGTACATGACTTAGAGAAACAGCTACAAGCAAAGGATATTGTGTAAGTAGTTGATTTTTTTTATAGCACATTGCCCCATACTAGGTTTACTCCCGTAGTGATATTGTGTGTTTACAGGCACAAATCTCATGTGCACAAACATTTGTACAATTGTCTGTAGGCCATACAAATATGGGTTCCGTACGGAAGTCAAACCCGTACCATGTGGCATAGAAGTCAAGCACTCAGCTACTGCACCAACCGTGCCGTCAATATTCTTCTCATGGGGCTTCTACTATGTATTACTAATCTAGTGGTCTATACCACTAGATTCAAGAAGACGCCTTAGCGCCACACTTGACATACAGATTGGTAATACAGTATACTGTTATTTAAGGGGACCTTAATATAATCTCTTAGTAACGAAAACCACCCTGAAGTGAATTGATGTAGGCATGGCGGCCTAGATTCTCAGATAGAGATTTTCAGACATAGGCAAAGTGTGATGCTGTGTGCACGGTTTTATTTTATTGTTTACCACAGACTATAAGTGTAGTACGACACAACTAAGAAGTCGCATCGACATACTTCGTAAAACCGATCACTTTCGAACTGCGTGCGACTTCAAGATCATGAATGTGTATTAGTACTGCAGTAAAAAATGATCTTTACGCTGACGCGGTAAGTGAGAGTGGCGCAAGAATGAGTGACTGCCATTGGTTGTTTGATCAAGTTTGTCGATGCGAGTTCTTAGGTGTGTCCTACTATGCCGATTTTTTATTTATCTCAAGAATTAAAAAAAAGCGTTTTATAGAGTTATTGTAGTACTACAATAACTCTATATTTGATCACAAAATATTAAATATTAACACAAATTAAATATTTGTTATTTTATGGTATAAAATTATTAATACAGAATATTTTCACGGCCAGTTGTTTGTTCAGAATTTCAGAAAATACTGCAGTGATAGCATCTCTTCGTGCTGAAATTCAAATGTATGAAACAAATATGGCTGAATTGCAAGGATTAAATCAAGTTCTGAGGGATGAACACCAAGCCTTACAAATAGCTTTTGCAGCCATAGAAGAAAAACTGAGGAAAGCTCAGGTATATCTAGCTCAGTTAGATGAAACTAAACAGGGTGAATTTTTGAGATGGGATAGTATGGCCAAAATGGATTAATAGTAAGCCTAAAAAGTTATGCTACTAATCAAATCCGCTATTTTTGCATCTCAAACATTTTCTCAGGATAATTATCTAAAAACTGTTCCCTACCCTCTTTGAAACAATTGTAAAACACTTTATCATCATTATTATATCAGCCCCTATACATCCACTGCTGAACATGGACCTTTGAATGACCGCCATAATAAACGGTCAAAGAGAAATTGCCATAACAACCACATTTTAATTTATTATAATGTGATAAACAGTTCGAAACTGAACTGAAAGACTTGAGTTATCGATTCCTAGGTCGTGTAACAGGTTAGGTGCAAGTTTTTTTTACGACAAAAGTTGTGCCCCTCGACAATCTTCGTGTTTACGAATTTGTACGAATTATGCGACCCGATCAATCTTTCGCGGTGTGTCTTTATACATACATAACATAATTAGCCTATTACTGTGCACTGCTGGGCACGAGCCTCTTCTCAGAATGAGGCCTTCGTCCACTACGCTGGCCTGGTGCAGGTTGGCAGACTAAACACACCATCGAAAACGTTATAGAGCCCTCTCAGGTGTGCAGGTTTCCTCACGATGTTTTTCCTTCACCGTTAACGCAAGTGATAATCAAATTCTGATCCGCACATGAATTTGAACAGTCAGGGGTACGGGCCGGGATCGAACTCGGACCCTCCTGCGTGGAAGACAAGCGCTCAACAGCTAGGCAAACACTGCACTATCTTTATAATATTATCTAAATTACCCCGGCTTCGTCTTCTTCGGGTCAATTACGGAGAGGTCACTTAATTGATCTCATTCTAAAAAAAAGGCCGATTGATTGCTTAGGTGCATAACTTATGTCGTATGTCGTAGTGCTGTAACTGGTTTTGTTTTTGTCAAGAAATTTCTCACTTCTAATCCCAGAGTTTAATAGAATTGTGGTTATCACATGCGGCCTAGCACCATCATCAGAAAACTATGCGTGGCTTGTAATTTAATTATGCCCTTTGGCGATCACAAACAGTTTCATGTATAATATCGTCAGTGGAAAGGTAAAATGACTAAAGCGCCAATATACCTACTTTACAATAGAGAGATTCAAAGTATTATTTTAAGAAAATAAACATAGTTATTTTTCTTAGAGTATACATATTAAATACTGAATTTAATTATCTATTTAATATGTATACTCTAAGAAAAATAACTATGTTTATTTTCTTAAAAAAAAAATACTTTGAATCTCTCTACTGTAAAGTAGGTATATTGGCGCTTTAGTCTTTTTACCTTTCCACTGACGATATGGTAAATATCGATTCCTATATAAAGATCTATTAGTAGATCTTGTGTTAGAAAACGTATTAGTCGGTATCAGATATGGCCTGCGATCGGATATATCCTCAATAAATTGTGATTCCGATTTAGCTGGGCAACGTTCTAATAGATACCTACCTGTGTAACGTCCCCGAGTCACCGACACAGCTCTTATTACAAGATAATGCACGCTTTCTCCTTGCACCCCAGTGTAGGACCAGGCTAACCCTTTTAAAGTTACTGGCATTTTGGTTACAGTTATTTTGATTTAGTACAATGCTTGTTTCTAATTCCTGGAGAGGTGTGTAGGAGTTTATAATCCAACATCCAGAGAACGAAGCAGGATTTTCATATCATCATTTATTGAATCACATCGAGATTCAAGTAAAAAATTTGTTTCTCTATCAGAACAGAAGAACTCGATCGTGATTATGTCTGAACTGGGCTTCATAATTATGAGCTTCAGTTTTGGCTGGCCATTATAGCTTTTATTAAGGTCTTGTAAGTACTTAAGTAGCGGGTAGTGGTTCTAAGCCACGTTTGTTGACCCTAGAAACGCTTGGAAATCTATTCTCTGGTTTGTTGAAGTTGATAATAAAAGACAGGACCAGTTATCGCGTCTCATATTTTCATTAGCAACTTCGAAAAATTTGTTTATACACACAGATATTACAACACTGCACAATAATTATTACAAGAAAAAAGTCTTACTCGCTGTAAATTACAATTTATACACATCACAGTTGTTATTCATTCAGAAATCGCTACGAAGCGAATATTATTCTCTACTTCACATTACCACAGATTTTCCGGCTTTCCACGCTAAACACTTATTTTAAAATAGTTTTTAAACACGAGTTTGAGTAATGAATCAATGATTTTATCTGTTGGTAATTAAACATTAGCTCTTGTTAGCTTCAGCGTCTGCCTTGTTAGAGGCAGTAAAAAAGATACGTCCCACTACGTTTGAAGCTTTCTTGCTTTTGTTTATACTGAGTAAAATATTTTTGGCATAGTACTGGTAGTCGTTATTGAACAATTTTTTCCACTGGAACTTTAGATTTTTATAGCATCATTTAAAATTTGGCAAGGATCCAAGCTGATTCTAGCTTGTCTTTATAATAATATTCAGCGTGTTTCATATTCTTGGTTCATTTTTTTTAAAAATATCCGCTTACAATTTCGTGCAGCCAGTATGATCATGTTGCACAATATAATGTATTAAACAGACAATGAAAGTGCAAATATTTTTATTTGGTATAGATACCTGTCTTCATGTTATGTAGGTACCTAAAATCTTTAGGTACTAAGAGGTTTTTTTTTTCTCAGCGCCTGTATATACGTTTTTTTGTGTAATAATTAAATCCTTCACGATTTTTAATTACTGTATAAAAGATACTTTTCTTAGCATTCAGTAACCGCGAGACCTTTTTTTTTTTTCAGATAACTTATCTTAGGCATGCGCATATTAAACAGACCTTATTACCAGATGTGCTGCTTTAATTATAATTGGCAATTACTGATCGCCTAGGATAACGGTACTTCACAGTAAGCCGTCAAAGCGCATTGACCACATAATATATCAAACGAAGTCGGTCGAGTAGGTGAAGCAATCCTGATTTGGTATCGGGCTTAACGTAAATAGAACGGCGGCCTCATAACTCCTCCATGCGAACTTATGTGATTCCACAACATATCACTTAATGTAATGAATTATTACTAGGACATTATAAAAAGTAGCACGCTGTATATTTTACGATGACCACGTGATAACAGCTGTGTATGAAATGCTTATAGCTATGTCTCAAGTAACATCACTTACATTCAGTCCGATAGAAAATTTCGAGACAGTATGTCAGGAGTTGATTTCAAAGAAAATTTTCATGTTTTCCTTTTGAAGATCATTTATTAATTTACTTTTTATTTAGAATATACCTACGTGTGTAAATAAGGAACATATCAAAATATTTGGTTTTAGTAAACATGCGAAAAGTTTTTAAGAGGGTAATAATTATTCCCCGCAATATTAGTGTAATATTTTGTGTGTCCGTTGCTAGTTTCTACAGTGATATTCTTGTATTATAGGATGAAAATCGATCGTTAGTGGAGAGACTCATTAAATACAAGGCTAAAGATGCAGATAAAATGAATGAAGAAAATGAACATTTCCTGAAGTGAGTATTAATTACTTATTTAACGAAAAACTAATGACAAAATTATCGGCATGTTCTTTTTCAGTTTTAAAAGGTTTTGTTTATAATTAGCATCTAAGTGGCACCATGATCGCATATCGGAAGTATCCGATAAATATTTTCAATACATAATAAAGCAGTTTAATTAGAATCTATTTATTTATTACTGGGGCATTCGGTCAATGGCATAAATTTTTTATGTATACTGTTTTTGCCTGTGAGTGTTTAAGTTGCAATGAGATTTGCAAGTGAATGTCGCTGCTACCATAGAATTGATGTGCACTGCACCGTAGAATATTTTGTCATGTGTAAAACGATGTGTATAAACAGTCCAATCAGGATCAACATTTTTAAAGTCCCTCTTTATTACGTACCTGATTTTAATCTCGATTTATGCGTGACAAATAGAAGTAGTAATTGCACATTGATTATGTTTATTTTTGTGTTTAAAATGTGTATTTTTATTTTGGCAAGTGTCGTTACTAGAGTGGGATTTGTGTGTACCGCGAGGCTTAGAAGGCTTGCATAAGTAGGTATCCATAATTTTTTGTTTTGCTTCTTTTTGTCTAATTTCTTCAACAGGTCAAGCATCCCTACCGCGTTTTTCATCAACACGTTTGGTAGAGTTAGTTTCGGGTGAGTTTGACATAATGTGAATGATGATGTGGTGGTTTGAAGGCATTGTGGCGTTCATTATTGAACATTATCTCTTCATGAAAATAGCCCATATATTTATGTCTTAACTGCACTCTGAAACTGACTCATGATCTCTTTTTCTTTCTTGGTTGTAAATTGTATGGAAAATGTCTATCATACGTACCTATCCTTCTATTGTAACGTTCGTTATAATGCATAAAGATTTGTTTTAGCAATCAGTCTAAAAGTTAAGTATGAACTTCCTATCATTATTTACGGTGTGCGTCGTTGTCACAAATCGAAGTAACAAACATAAACAACATAAACAGTAAATAACATACGTAAATATTATGTGCGTCATGTTATTTATCTACTTACAAAATTCCATTTGATTACGTGTGCATGTTCTCAGTTTGCGACGTTAAATCCTAGAGAATTTTCATTACACATCCAATAACGTTTTCGTTCTATTAATATAACTTGCAAGGTTAGTTCCAGTATCTTTAGTTATTAACGTTCGATACGTTACATTAAATTCTGGCATTGTCACTGCGTCACGTAAACACCTAAATAAAAATAGTACCGCGAATAATGCAGTTGCACATAATTATGTTTATGTTATGAGACTGTACTTTAATGAAATAATGTTTTTAAACTTTTAAAAGAGTAAAAGTATCTACATAATGATACCCACAAAGTTTTATTTACGCACGTTTGTGTATTTAAAATTTTATTACACCTTTGAAGTACTTAACTATAATATTTATTTTACTTTCAACCGCTCACTGGAATAAATGTGGTTACATCGATTCACTTTACGATTGGTCTATTTTTGTATGTATTGGGTAATATTTATCATGGTTTATATTTACATCAATTAAGTGTTTAAAGTAAAAAAGAGTGTGTTTATTAACAGCATATTGTTATATTTATTGAATTTTGATTGTGTTTGCATGTTTTATATACCTAATTTGGATTGTGCACTGAAGTTATTTATTATCAGTAGTTTCTGTTTGCTTACCTACATCTGTAAACAAACAATGAAACTAAAAGCAAAAACATTTTGACGGTAGAATATATACTACTTACCAACAATATTCGGCATTCTTTTTATTGAGGTTCGTAGATGCATGTTATAGCCTGAACAAAGAATACGACGAGACTTTTTAATGAAGGATAAATCGGGTAAGTTTGCTTAGGTTGAAAGACTGAAATATTTTGCTTTTAAGTAGTTACTAATATAAATGATACTTTGATCATTTTGGTGTAAACTTTTCGACTCGCGACCTCGTCCCGTGTTCACGTCATGGGCTCCGAAACAAGTCGGCCAATCCCGAAATATACACGTGAGTAAATCGTAAATAGGCGAATATTTTGAAGTAAAACAACAATAACGCACGTATCCGTTAGAAAAAAATAAAATGAGATCTAATTCCGATAGAGGCTGTCACGTTATATCTACGCACCTTGATGAAAGTTATTATTTTCCGACAGGAAATTATGAGTTTTAGTTAGCTAGATGCTTTGGACGCATAAGGCTATCAACTAATTTAAGATCATGTTTGCTGTTTTTTGTGCATGTTATTATTAATTACTGGTTGGGTAAAAGAAATAGGTCATATTCATAAAATGTGTATCTTTATCGCGCAAAAATGGCTTCGCGGAAAAGTGGTCAAAATGATACTAAAAGTCACAACAAAGAAATTCGGAAATTTGTCTTATGTGAGTATAAATTGTATTCTTGCAGAAAGAAAAGTGATAAAGTGCGGAAAGAGTTGGAGGAAGCGGCTAGAGAAAGTGGAAGCCGGAGTAGTGGCTCCGGCAGCTCTGAAGACAAAATACTGGACTCTATGCCGTATTACGCAACAATTTTACCTACAAAAGTTGCACTCAGATTTGTAAGTTACTACGCCTTAAATTCGATACTTACCAGTTTATATATAATCTTTTTAGTTCCTGTAGGTATAGAAATTCCTAGCGCGGCATTATTGTAGATACGCTCGTGCTTTTGTTAGAAGTACCTAATCCGTGCTATATACCTCACATCAGCTACATTCCTACATAAAATAGGTACTATGAAGCCTCGTTATATGCTCGTTTTTTTGTATCACTTTCGGACCCAATATTGCCATAACAACGCAATTATCTGCTCACCCTTTTCATGGATTATAAACGGGCGATCATGTTATCAATGTGTTTACAATATGTTATTATTCGTTATTTTATTGTAATAAACTATAATTTCTAATACGAACTATAAGTATGAATTTCATAAAGGAACGAGCTATACTTAGCTATTTTAAGAAGACACATTATAATTTCGTTTTCTATATTGTGATAAATGTTATTATACCAGGATGCTCACGACGGTGAAGTCAATGCTGTCAAATGGAGTCCAACAGACAGGATCATAGCGACTGGGGGTGCCGATAGAAAAGTAAAATTGTGGGATGTTAATAAATGTAAGTTGCTACAATATCATTCAGAGCCTTTTTGAAGAACGATAAACGAACGATCACGTGAGCGGACTAGAGGATTGATAATCAGAAACTCAATTAGATGTTATTCGTACCAAGGTAGAAGATGATAGTGTTCTTTTAAATTGGTCGCGTTACATCGCCCCTTCGGACTTTATACTCTGGCCTTCGCTCAAAAAAGATCCATTTTGAATTGACTACTCTATTTGATATGAAATATAACGCATGAACATCATAAATCAAGTTTAATTGTTGGTGTAAACTAAAGGGTTTTAGTTGTCTAAATAAAGTGATTGCTTTTCATTCAGTTATTGTCTTGCGTATATCATCTAAGGGGCTTACTTTCCAGTGACCACCGAGGCACATAACCGACAGGTTTCCAGGGCATTGATTTAGTAGTAGTTAGTAAACGTAAAGTAAAAGTAAGATAAGTCAACCTTTATTTGCTTTTGCGGTGAAACATGGGGGCTTATTCTTAGTTAGGACAACCCCGCAATCTTTTTATTTATTTCTCTATCAAATACAAGGTTCGCGATTTTCGTCGGTGATTAAATGAGTGGGTACAGACATCAGACATCACACTAATAAAATTATGTTCATTATTCGTGACAAGTTTACCTTTTCCTTATATTCATGATAATCTTCTTCATAACATGTAATTAACTTTCAGGTATGATCGAAAACAGGGGTACATTAGTTGGGTCGAACGCGGGCGTCATGTCAGTAGACTTCGATTCTACCGGTGCGTACATCGTAGGAGCTTCCAATGACTTCGCGAGCAGGGTGTGGACAGTCCAGGACCAGAGATTAAGGGTGAGTCAATTACCTACAGATTGATGTGTTAAATAGAATTTTTAGATTTTGAAATACATTTCAGTACCAAGATAGCCGTTTTCCTTTTAAAATAAATAAAATAATAGGTTACGTCCACTCGTGCCTGGAGCCTAATGCACGGCCGCACTGCGCACTGACTCCTTCGTAAATTTCTAGCGAAAAAACGTGTCAGTATTTTAGATTGGAGGCATTTGTACAAAATGGTTGAAATACTGATTGCAGAAAATGGCTAGCCTCGTAGCGCTATTTACGTGTGCGAAGCGTACTGAGTGTGGCTCTCGTGTTTTCTTTTTTTGTTTTTTAATTTATATATAGACTTTCGTCGATGCAGTATTCGACAGTATTTCTCTACCATTATGTAGCTGTATTGTAGTTTTGATTAACATTTCATCATCACACAATAGATCAGCAACACGTTGTTACTTTAAAGATTAATAACCTGCTTTTTATTACCTTCTATCAACGGGATACTTACCGCTATATTTGCTTTTGATGACTACGGGGTTCCGTATTTACAGCTTGTAGGGCTTTAACGTTGTGATTTATATTGATAAATGCTAGTTTGGCAAAATACGTTTTATAGCTTCTTGTCTTTGTACATTCTTACGTTTGCATATACTGTATTTATAGATTGCAGTGTTTCATTTACTTTAGCAGCCATGAATAACGTTATCGATATCATCCAACTCACTGGTCATGTCCATTTACAATAATTGAAATTTTCCAATCATTATTTATTTACGGTCTCGCGAGCGAAGGCGCGTTTATAAGATTTGATCTCGAACACTATATCGCAAATCATATTAGTTATGCAGTCGCACGTGGGTGTGGGTGTTGCTGTGTAAACGACCAAGAGGCAATAATAGTATCCGTCAGTTCGGACATTATTATTGTGGTCGGGAGGCGGGGTCACGAACACGATCGTCTATTAGCGGATTGTTAGCGCGTCTGCGCTTCGTGATCCCGCTTTGATCACTTCCGACATTTCACGCGAGTACCAACTCATCCGATCCCAATATGAATTATGTACATTATAAATACGATGATTTAAATCTATCAGAACAGACGTTTCAAGTGCTTTGTATATATTTGATTTAGTGCACTGTTAGCAGCATTTGTAATTAAACCATGGATTTATCAGACGATGAGCGTCTTGCCAGACGACAGACAAATAATTACAAGCTACTATTTATGAAAGCAAAAATATAAATCTTTTAAACTGTATTTAGACTCCAAGAAATAAACACACTTTTGAAAACTATTTCGATTTTGTATTTGTAGAAATTACTGCAATTTCCTGTACAGGTGGGATGAAAATATCAAAACATGTATAAAGTAATTTGATTTGATGGCTAAATTGCAGCAGACATGCTACGTTAGACTTTGCTAAGCTCGGAAACATTTCACCAGACACATCTACTATTGAAACAAACTGCACCACTTTATGTACTTAAATTGAATCGTATAACAAATCAGTTTATTGTTAAAGTAAATATTGCACTTGCAATGATGATACTGGATTCAATAAGGATAACAGATGCCATTCGCGTGCCGCCCACCTCGGTGGATATTTCGCATGCTCTCACCGAGGATCCTTGTACAAACATACAATCAGGACCTCAACGTCAACAAATTGGAGAGCACGCCCACTCATTTACTGACTGACATCGAATAAAAGCGGTTACTGGAAGTCCTTTCAATAAAACCAATATTGTACTCCATGGGAGGTTTTTGTTATGTTTATAGGATTTAGTAGATTAAATTAGTTTTTAGATTCAATAACCAAATCTGTCGTATTAGTTTTATTCATAATCATGTTTTGAAAACTCATTTCTAACGTTTCTCGTATACTCTTTCCTTGGGGTCGTAATCATTTTTTCATATTTAATAATGTAATATTTTGTGTAGTCACTTCTAGCCATCGACATCATTTCGGTTCCGCAGTTTATCTCCGTTTATTTTCGTATTGAGAAAGCCCCTGCGTGATCGCAGTATCGCAAAACTATCCCGATGCAAATAATACACAAATTGCGCAGCGAATATCCATAACCGGCGCCGAGAAATAGCCATATAATGAGTCCAAATCGATTGTGCTTCGTGAATCCACCGGATGCTCTCTTATCTCGAGTACCGTCTGATTTACGATCTGTTAACAGATTATTCGTTCCATGACAGTTGCCAATCTCGTTTTTATGAATTCTCGCACCTCAAAATTGCGTTTTTCCTTAAAGGGCTCTCTCAAAACGATCAACTGGTATATATTTAATGATTAAAGTAGCGCCTATTATAGCTGTGATCGTAAATACTGCGGAATGTTAATTTCTATAGTACCGAACAATGTTAAGGACTTGCCATAAACATGTAAATGGCTTTACAAATTGAGGCAGACAAAACGAGTAGAGTTAATAAAACTGTCATGTCGGACTCATAGCTTATAATTTTTTTTTCTTCATAAATCTTAGCTAAATTTATTTGTTTCAGGATTAATGAGAAAAACGAATTATCGTTAATTATGATTTGCAGTTACTGATTTTTTCCAATTAATACAAAAAATATCGAACCTACTGTAGTCATGTCATTATCCAATATCCATCCATCATTTAAGTGGTAGGCATTTGTCATCTTCATCCGTCCAAAGTTAACTCTCTTCTCTGTGTGTTCTTCAACTACGGAACATTTATTAGTTCGTTCTTATAAGTAAAATAAACTTAAGAGAACCTTTCTCCTAAATATTTAAGAAGATGAAAGGTAACCTTTGTCATCGTTTACTTACCTTTCCAAACGAAAGTGTCCCAGTTTGTATTAAAAAGGCTTAGTTAATGCACTTTTGTTACAAAAGTAGCCATTCAGTCCAAACTGAGATAATTATTGTTACTTAACTATCGTTAATCGCCTGTTTGTTTAGATTTTCCTTTCTCTTTTTTGGTATCTTACAATTTTGGCGCATAATGTGTTTTATACTTTTACTGCTACACGAAAGCTTTTTTTTACATTTTTAGTAAGTGAAATCGCATATCTCTTATGTAGATTTCCGTAAGATAACGTGGGCAGTAATCATCGCCACGTTAAGAATTAGGTTTATCAAGATACCGCACACACACACAGACAATTTTGAGACAGTATCTCTAATCATATTTGGTTAATATAAAAGATTTCCGGGAGATATAAACAGGACCGTTATTGTATGTATGTATTATGTCAATCTAAAAGATCACATGATAAAATTAACCTAACATAAAAGGTAATGGAAAGAACAACACCGCGGTGGGCGACAACAAAGTGAAACTAATTTGCGAAGTTGTGACAGTCAAGTGCCTTTAAATACGAACGACGTGCGGGGCTCCAAACTGATATTGGGGTAATAAAATAGACGATAAACGCACGACATTCCGTAGCTTTACTGGAATAAATAGAATTTACATAAATATAATTGTGTATTGCCTTAGTCTGAATTAAGTTGGTTCACCTAGGCGAGACACCTTAAAGGCTCATTTACACGGAGATAATTTCTCGAAGCGAGTCTCATACTATCTCTGTTTTCATCGTAGAGAAAGACAAAGATAGAACGAGTCTCGCATCGAGAAACTATCCTCGTGGAAGTCAGCCTTTAGTAGTCTTGGATAAAGTTTGTATAAATGTATTACCAGATATTCTTAACCAAAGACAATCAAGACTATTATTGCCGAGTGACTAACAAATTATAAAATGTACATTTCAAGTCTTGAAATGTCTGCGAAATCCAAAAAAATATAATTTCCATTACTACCTCTGCGGACTTTTTTCATAATCTGCATTTATTGTTCATTTTATGGTCGTTGCGCTCTTTAAGTTTCCAACGTGACTCATTTATTGTAATACTTAATCAGATTACATATTTCATGAGAAGCGAGCCGTCCCGGTAATATTTCATTTGTGTCGCGATGCCGAGCGCGAGATAAAATCTTTAACTATTCGCTCAGTAAGTAGGATCGGAACAAGATACAAAAGAAGCCGATATTGATCGAGTACGAGCTCTTCCCTATACCAAAGCGTTGCAAGGTCGTTCCTTATAAAGACATGGCTATGTTTAATATATTTGTTGACTGTTGGACTCGTCCCATGACCGATGTTCGCCAGTCGATTGTTCAGCTTGTTTTATTTTTTCTCATCCGTACCTCGCGATTCCGGTGGCCACCGTCGATTCCCTTTTATGAATATTTCATATTATTGTAAACGACTTTATCTTCAGCACAATGTTGCATTCAATATTTGAATTTTATAGTTCTACGAAAATGTCTGTCGACTACTGTAAAATTGTGACCGCCCTCCGCTTTTACAAGATATTTGCATTTTATTATTTTTATACGTATTCCTGGGCGTTCAATTGAAAACTGGTTAGATTTTTTATGTTCCTATTCAAGAATGAATTGCGAGATTCTAGTAAATTGTGTAGTGGATGGCACCATATTCACTGGCATGGACTTTTGTGTGCTAACGCAAAGCCATTAATTAACAACTTAGCACTCTTGTAATGACCGTAATTGTTAGAAAAATTCTATACTTTTCTTTCGTAAAAATTGGTGAGGAATTTGTAGGGCTCCGACTAAACTAAACGTAAAATATTGCTGTCTTTTATATGCAGATAAAACAAGAAAGACAAAGAAAATTGGAGCCGTCAAATTAGAGTAAACTAAAACTTTCGAACAGGTTTAAGTAACATCTCAGAATCAACTAATTTGAGAGCACTAAATATATTCAATCTCTTTCTTAGTTTTTCTGTTAGTGTATTTAACATTACATAACATCACGCCTGTATTCCCCGAAGGGTTGGGCAGAGGTATATAGTAACACTCTCATTTCGCCATTATGATTAAAGTTCCATGTAATAGGGGGCGAGCTTATTGCCATCAACCGGGCACAAATCCCAAATCCGTACAGAAAACCCCAATAACACTTTTGCCCGTCCTGGGGATCGAACCTAGGACCTCACGATCAGTAGTCGCGCTTGACACCACTACTACCACACAACGAGGCAGGTATTAAATAGTAGTGTAATATTTTTAGTTTAGTTTATTCGAGTAGGAGAATGATCATGTGTTGGTGCTCTATAGATTCGGCGACGGTGTAAAATTTTCGCTAGGAATTGCTACGAAGAATTGGGTAGGTACTTGGTATACTTAATCCCAATTCTGCCTCCTTATTGTAGTCAGATTACATCCGTTGGCCTAAAATTCGTAGCCCTAAATAAATCAGCAATCTTAACAGTTCTCTCTTGTCTCCCTTAGTTTTCTATAGCATATATCTTTTCCCCAAGACTCTGACTCTACTAAACAATGTAAAAAGTCCTTTCCATAACGGGACAATATATAAAGATTAGCGTTTTGTGCAGCCTAGCTTAAGTTTTTAACTTATTTCTTTCCCTGCATGTGGTACTCACAGTGTATCCTAATACCATCTTGAAACATCTTTTTTATTTTTTTCTTAGGCAGCTGGAGCTTTTGCGGCAAACTCAAACAAGCTTAATTTTATTTCTTTTCAACACCGTCACTAATCTAAATCTAGAAAGAACGCTTGTAGGGACAAATTCTTTGTTGCTGGGCTACTAATGGCTGCGCTTAGTTGTTCTCAAGTCGGCACGCGACACAGGACACGTGCCGTCGCGCGCGCCGATCTTATCTAGCGCACGAACGACCGCCGTGCCCCTTCACACGTGATGGTGCCAAGAACTTAACTCAAAGATCCCATCTCATTGATGTGTGCAATTTCAAGAGTCAAATCTTCTCCACACCGCCTTTTTATTACCAGATTTTTGCATTTTATTAATATTTATTTTTGGCTGTGTCGACAACAGGTTGGTTATCTTTAAAAAACGGTTCAGTGACAGCGTATGTAGTGTTTTATTCACCAATCATATGAATACCAAGGCATAATAATTAAAAGTTGTGTTTTGTTTTTAACTCCGACGAAAAAAAAGGGCTGTTATATGTTTAAAGCCTATGTCTGTCTTTAACCCCCGACGAAAAAAGAGGGGTGTTATATGTTTAAAGCCTATGTCTGTCTTTAACCCCCGACGAAAAAAGAGGGGTGTTATCTGTTTAAAGCCTATGTCTGTCTTTAACCCCCGACGAAAAAAGAGGGGTGTTATATGTTTAAAGCCTATGTCTGTCTTTAACCCCCGACGAAAAAAGAGGGGTGTTATAAGTTTGAAGCCATGTCTGTCTGACTGTGGCATCGTAGCGCCCATATGGATAAACCGATTTAAGTACGGCTTTTTTTTTTGTTTAAAAGCTCGTGTGATCGAGATGGTTATAAGGCTATGTTAAATGAAAATCGGATCAGCCGTTTCAAGATAATCAACTTTTTCAGTCGGTGTAGATATCTCTGCCATACAATGTAGGTATATTTATTTCAATCCCGCTCGTCCGATTGATTTAAAAATTTTAGCGTGCTAATACAATATTAGGGTACAATTAAGCTGATTTGATTGAGGGTTTGGGTTTCTCCAAAATAGCTAATAATCAGGTAGACCCATTGATTTTGCCTCGACGACTTGTACAAGGACTTAGAAGGTAGCTCAGGATGTCGATCGCCACTCGGCAATGAGTTGTTGCAGAGCTCGTAAGACTCGTTATGGAAAGCACTTTCTCACCGCATTAATAATATTCGCTAACAAGAATCGACAGCCACATTACAATGTCGGGAGAGGTATTTTTTATTTTTTTGACGCCTTAGTTCGCTTTTCATCGACTATGCAAGCCTCATTATGTACGTCTTATAAATGTTAAATCTTTTAATTTAAATTGTTACTCTGACTGTCCAATCAAGTTTGATTATAATGAGTCGGCTGTTCTCAAAATGATATTTATAATTCACATTTAATTAGTGATTAGCTAGTTTTTTCTTCGTTACTTATATCTATAGGGTTGTTTCTGTATAAAATAAAACCAAGGAATATTTTGGAAAATTTATTTTAAGTAATGACAATTTGGACGGATGAAACAAGGTAAAATGCTGTTTAAATAAAATGTTTAAACAACATTTTAATACATTAACATCTCATTATTAAGGCACTAGTAGATATCATAATAAAATACTTTCAGTTTACATGGAATAGCACATTTGTAAGTCGTAAGCTTTCGTTTGTTTAGGTAGGTATTTCATTTATATTAAAAATTTATTAAATAGTATTAAATTCAATCATAAATTACGTAAAAAAGAAACTATCCTAAATTAAATAAATTACGATGTCGGGACGGCCGTCAATCCATCGTCTCTTGACTTAGGTCGCACGTTCGGTTATCTACTTAAAAGGTACTGAAATTTTACTTATCACTAGGTATCATTAAAATCAGGCTTATGCTACTTTAAAAAAATATGGTACAATACGTAATCGGACTTCCGCGAAGGATGTCCGAGCGTAAAGTGAACGAATGAGCGACGTGATCTTGATAACGACTCACGGCCGCGGTCCCGCCGACGACGCCGGAGATGGGGACAAGCGAGCGTTCTCACACACTAGACGCACTCAACAAACGGTCACACTGCGCGCCGCACTCGCATCCGTCCACATTCGCGCACGCTCTGGTTGTCGTCCCCGCCTCTGTGTCGCGCGCCCCCGCACCACCGCGCCCATGCGTGCGGTGTGCTGTGGAAGCGTTCGGACACTAACCATTAAATAACCGCTATCGCTGTCCTGCGCTCGGCGGACAACTTGTCGCCCTGCGCAAATGTCGTCCTCACGAGCCAGAACTCGACGGGGGTTTTTAAACTAACGAAATATACTACTATTGCGGACGCTGATCACGTCGACACGCCTACTGTTATTTAGAAGTGCCTCTGGTGCGCACGAGAAAAACTGGCATCATAGACTTTGCAAAGAGCTGAGGGAGCATTGGGTCCTGGAAGAAGCTCGGCGGCCTTAGCGGCAGCACGTCTTCGCTGCCAACTACAGGTCCACGCTGCTAGTACGACTAGTTGAGCTGCTAGGAAAGCAGCTGCCGCGAGCATGGCTCCTGCTGCGTTTACGCAAGTGACGTCGGTCTCTCTGACGTACACAGAATCTTCAGTGACATTCTTGGAGCGTTGTTTATCAAAACCAAATTTGTCAGTGATCTGAATGGTTTGCACGAGAAGCATGTCGTCGGTGGGAGCAGCGGGGGTAGAACGCCTCTTCCTACGTCCGAATGACATGACGGAGCGGAGTTCATTCGGGCCGCCGTCGCACTGCACTGGTTCACACGTAGGCATGCACGGAGTCACTAAGGCACGGAACTGGACAACTTCCGAAGATGGGAACTTGAAGGCATCGAAGTTGGACAACAGCATCTGTAACATTGGACAAATAGCTCGTTAAAATCGTTTTTATTGAGACTTCAGATAAATGAGTCAATTATTTTCATTACACGTTTCTGTCCGCCTTCACACGCATTGAATCTTTTTTATTGCTTCGGCGCGTTACAAAAACGCTACTTAAAAATAATATGACATTAATGGACTGGTACCACTTCATTACCGTTTATATGGAATGTTTTCGTTTTAAATAATGAAAACTGTTTATAACAGCAATAATTAGGTATCCTTCTTAATAATAAATAATAAATGATTACCACTTATAATATGAACAAACTGTAATTACAATTAAATATTGTTAATCCCTTTCTTACCTTTCCACTGTTCGCTGATTTGAACACGGGTCCCATAATGAAATGCTCGGTGGGACAACCATCGCTGTCGATGAGGGTGATTTCGCTGGAATCAACGCCATCCATGGCAACAAGCTCGCGCACAAAGATTTCGAATGGCGAGTTGGGGTCCATGATCTCGAATCGTAGTGCCTAAACAAATAACATATTTGGTTATTTGAAGGAACAATGAAAAAGTATACACAAATGCAATCCAATGTCAAAATAACTGAAATTACCAGGGGATCTCCGACTTCAGCAGATGCAATAGTATCATCTCCGTTCCTGTCGGTGATTCGCATAGCCACGTTGGGAGAGTCGACAATAACCTCCTCCGACAGACTAGTATGGATGTCATCGATGATGCCCAGGTCGACCTCGTTGGCTACAGTCTTATTTGTGAGATCGTACTGGCAACTCACGGCCAAACCGAGATCAGAGGATGTAACGATAGTATCGTGATGCTGAATAACTACATCATTCAAATACCTAGAAAATAAATGTTTATTTTAATTATTTAATCATTTATTGAAACCGAAACTTGTATCGATGGTATTAAAAGATTGTTACCTGCCAAGTCCGTTCTGCTTAACATTACACTCAAGATTGTTGTATCCCATGTGCAATTCGAATTCGAGACTCTGTTTAACATCGACAACGCAAGAGTTAGGATTGCCCTTAGCGTAGATTTTGCCGTCGAATAGTTTGGATGTTTGGATTTTGGCGACCATATCACCAGCACGGCAGTCGATGGACACATTGTAACAAGATGACAGTTCATAGGTAGCTGCTTCAGGAACCTCCAAGTAAGGGTCCTGAAATAAGACGTATTCATTTTAAAATCTCCGAATTTAAATATCAAGAAGTTAATTATAAATCGTCGCTGCGCTTGCAAAATCCGCTATGTATTTTTTTTTATAAATCAGTATTTGTTGCTATTTTATAATACTTCTCAAGCCACGTGCGCCTGTGAAATCCGTTTTCTAATAATTTATTTGATTAAGGTGACAGAAAAAGCAGCTATGTAATTTTGGCCAAAAACGGCTTGAAAAACCCTCTATGTATGCAAAGAGACACTTAACGTATTTTTATTTCAATGCGCGCCTTTTAGAATTTCGCTTCAATATCACAAATAGCGGGTTTATTAATTTAAAATAGTGTGGAAAATCCACTAAGTGTTCTAGGAAGACCAACAATGAAAAGTAGTAGTATCTAGTAGAAGCATAAACTCGTCATGTACCGAAAATTGATAAAGCGGTATTTACGACCCAAAAAAAACCGGTATGTGCCCAAATTCGATTAAAGAAAATCCTAACACCTGTTATATCGAAGAAAAAAACAAATAAATAATATTTATTGATGTCCCGATATAAAGTCTAATTTTCCGTATAGGTACTATGTTTTAAAATGTTGTTATCAGTTTGGGAAAAAACAGGTTTTTGCTTCTCCTGTAAAGTTGATTTTTTTCCCATAGCAAATTTTGCAAGCGCAGTGACTAAATACTAAAATATAAATCATATTTCATACCTGAATATCAGCAAGCGTAGCCCGCGAGTGATGAGACAGACGACAGACGTGGTCTCCTGTGTCACCATGGTCGTACGAGTGACAACGGAAGGGCGAGTTCAAGCAAAGTTCACGACATTCCTCAACAGTTTGCACATCTTGATAGACTGAGTCTACAGTTTTTAAAATACGACCACCCATTTTCTTGAACTCGCAGAGCTTCGTAGGCTCCTCCACGCAATTATTTTCTAAATAATCGGTGTCTGTAGAGAAAAAAAGTCATAAATTATTTAAGAATACATTATGTGTAAGTATGTAAAATAAATAAAAAAAATTGATGATGGGCTATACCTTCGTTCGGTTGGAAAGAGCTAGTTCCCGCCAGAGTAATACGGTCCATGTTAGACAGCACACACTCTCCAGTTTTATTGTTGTAGTTCGCCGATCTGCAACAATGTTTCACGCGGTTTAACAGCAGCCATGTTTTTGTTCCCTTTTTTATTGTGTGAATTTTCCCAAGTAGTTAACCGCATGCATAGTGCGAATGACGCTATTTTGCTTGCACCGCTTAATTGTCAATTATCTATCTTGATTAATATGGTAATTATTAATTTCAATGAGACTTCTTTATGTATCAATTTATAGTTATAATACATTGTTGACACGATGACCTGGAGGCTAGTTTCTATTTCTCGAGACTTACTCAGCTATTCTTGAGACTGGTTTTATGTAGCGCATGATTAACGCTGCTAACCAATGGAGACTGCTAAGATGATACGGCGTTTAAGTTCAAGTTTTCTAGTCATAATCTTGTGTGTCGTTGTGGCCATATGTTTTTAACGTCCTCGATAACAGTACAGGTGTACTCGAATGGTGGCGTAGGCAATGCTCTCTCAATTAAACCACTCAGTTACAAGGTTTTACTCTTACTTTCAATGTCTACGCGAGTTGT
This sequence comes from Amphipyra berbera, assembly GCA_910594945.2. Classification (NCBI taxonomy): domain Eukaryota; kingdom Metazoa; phylum Arthropoda; class Insecta; order Lepidoptera; family Noctuidae; genus Amphipyra; species Amphipyra berbera. The sequence continues at coordinate 10,931,868 of OU343128.1, read as the reverse complement.
CATAATAGCTTTATATTCAATGAGCTCTTTTGTTTGCATACCGCTTGAGTAAATTTGCCGGCAACTTATACGCTGATTTAATTTACCATCATGCAATCCTATAAAAATAACATGACTACATCCCAGTATTTTCAAGTCTAATGTAACGCTTTTCAAATGTCTTATTATGCAGTTTTTCCATTCCTTGTGTTCGATTTCATTGGTATAAATAATGTATATGATATTATACTTATGAATAATACGCTTCGTGTTCATTAACATTGTATCTGTATAAAACTGTGACGTTTCAATGTATAATGTTACTTTGTGCTTAGTGACCACCCGTATAATATTATCTCGTTCATCTAGCTCAATATTTTCTCTTGATGTACAATCGAACCCGATCAGATGACCCTTGCGCTAACCTATGGGATTTTCACATGAGATGGGCGCATTTCTTTGTTGTGTGCACCATGAGAACTTTCTGTTTCGTTCTTCAATAGAGATAGGTATTTGTTAGAATTTATGAAAATAATTAATTTACTGGTGTATTTATTTTGATTTTGTGGTTATTATCTTTATCTTATGTAACGGCTCGCAGTCTATTACGAGAAGACATTAATTTAGAATGTTTAAAGTTGATGATTGCGAATGTCCCGCTACCGGTAGCCGTTGTTCATTTAACCGTACTGGTTGCTCGGATGCCTCCACCTCATCGCATAATAATTACACTGACTGCCTGCAATTTGTTCAACTGTATCTTCCTTACTTACACATACGGTCATAAAAGCAAAATTTGTTTTGATGCTTTCCGCTAATGTTGTACCTAACAATTAACCTTATCCTAAAGTAAATTGAATACTTTATGGCAACTAACTATGACCATTAATGTTTATTCAAGAATATGACTAATTTTAATATCTATAATCAGCACGTTCTTCCTGAGTTTTATTTAATTAACGTAAGTTAAACTTATAGACACGATATTATAATCAATGTAATTTATGACATTAGACGGGCCCACATCATGGGTATTCATTACAACTACAATGTTGAAACGTCGGTGGTGGTCTGTTTAATAAAAAAATAATTATGTGTTATTTATTGATAGGCCATAATTTCGATTGCTCGTAATTTGTACTCTGTAGATCTCTCGACCTGAAGCGTGACTAAATAAAAACAGGAATATCCGCGATACTTTATTTAATTACCAGCATCTGTTTCATGGTTTTGATATTTGGTATTACTATTCAAAGCATGAACTAAATAAACCGTGTCTGAATAATTAAACGTGTAATTTGATAATATTTTAAATACATTTCTGCGTCAATTTATATATCTCCATTTGCGACTTCAATTAAAGTCAGCTTACAAAAAGATATCTTCCGGCCTGTGTGAATTGGCCTTAACAAGCTATCAACAATAATTATTTAAGTGCGGAAAGGGCTCGAAGGGGAAAACAATATGTGCCTTATCGGTTATTGTATCGTGGAAGTAGGAAGCGATAGGGCAGGCCGCTCCCACACCGCGCGGCACTCTGCCCGCCACGTCCGGGGAATATTTGCCAAATGTCGTGACTGTCGACGATCGCGATGCGCGCCGCCCGGGGTGCGCCTGCGCCGCCTGTTCGCCTCAATGGAGATACGACGATTTGTATCCAACGGTACACGTGTCCAACCAAGCTTGACTACGTAAAATCCTGCATTTAATTCTCTAATCGCTGTCTAACCCCAACCCTAGTTAAGAATTCCGAGATGATGGCGTGAAATCGTGGAATTTATTACTGCTGGACCTTTGCCTTATGTAAACATAGAAGCGGAAATAAATATTTCACGCAACAATAGCTAAGACACCACAACGCGCAAGTATCCACAAATACAATGACTCTTCAAACGTTTTCATTCAAAAATATGTCGAACAGTAGGTCATTAGATTCAGGTAAATTGGCAAGTTTTTATTGCACTTTCAGTTAACGGGTCTGCAGAAATTGTAGGTGCAAATAACCAAACTGTGTTAAGTGGCAATACTATAAACGCATTAAAGAGATGATGCTCGGAAAATAATTCATAGATATAAACTGAAGCTTTCTAGTCGGAGAGAAGAAATGCGTTCCGATTTGTAATATTCTTGGTCTATAGGTACTCGTGGACGCACGTAGTGCACGCGTTCAGAAGCAAATTAGCGCTACAATCCGCAATCGTTACTGAGCAGCGCAAGCTTGACCTGAACACGCCAACGGAAATACGTGTATCGAATGTGAGCGTCTGACGCGGAACACTATTTATGTTAATGATATCAAAAACCGTACAAGGAAATAAACACAATAGGACAGTCGTGTCTTGCTACATTAGACGCCTGAGACGTAGGCCGTTCAATTGGCCTCCCTGCTTTGTATATAATGCTCGTTTGTAGAATTCAGAAACGGAACGGCTACCAGGAAGAGGCTGTGACTTATCCACTGAACTGAGCCGCAAAGATGTACCGCGCAGACCACCATCTACGGCAACTTGGTGAAGGCTGATTGACTTCGTTATCGGGCTTATCTATAAATTAGCGTATACTCGTATGGATATCTAATGAGCCGACTTTGATGATAAATATTTGTTTATTAACTATACGAGAAATTTCGTTGTGTTGACTCCATTCGCTGGTTAAGGATGTATTTACATACATAACTGTCTTCGTTAGGCACAATGTTGAATCAGTCACTACATGATAGCATCTGATTGAAGGGAATAGAGTCATGACCTCCTCCGTTTATTTTCACGTCTTGTTAGTGCAATTGTAATGGACAATATCAACGTTAGTAATGTACTTATGATCTCGTGATGATTTTAACGCGTGTAATACACATAACAGTTCACTAATTTATGTTTTAGATGGTTGTTATATAATAAAACCTTAGGGTTCCTAACTCGAAATTGTGCTACTCCTAAATGGGACTGTCCTATTTTTTCCCACGGGTGTGATTAAAGAAACTTGAAATAAGTAGAAGCATCCAGCAACCTAAAATAACAGATTGCAATCACCAGACAATACCTATCCCGCCAAGTCTGGTGTTTTTATAGTCTGTAACGGAAACCAACAACCTACGATAGATGTCTTCTATGATAATGCTATAAAGTGGAAAGTAGGTAATTGTTTGCGTACGTTCATATTTCCTTTCAGACTAACCTAGTCGCTTATTTTCTAGCTTTTGAATTTATGTTATCGTAATAAACTATTAGTATAATCTTTAACATAACATCACGCCTGTGTTCCCCAAAGGGTTGGGCAGAGGTGTAGGTATAGTTAAGTAACATCCTCATTTCGCCGTTATGTTTAAGTCCCATGTAATAAAGTAAGTAACGTACATAAATAACGTAACGCATATGTCCCATGTAAGGGGGCGAGCCTATTGCCATCAACCGGGCACAAATCCAAACTCCGGGCTGCTACTGAGGAATTGCACATGGAAAAACTCAATAACTCTTTGCCCGAACTGGGACCGATCCCAGGACCTCACGATCAGCAGTCGCTCATGCCTCCACTAGACCAACGAGGCAGTTAATAATTTTTAAACTAGGAATAAATCATACTACCTCGACTATTTTAATTGCAACAAACTTCGATAGCAATTAACGTATCTCCAATTTCTTAAAATCCCTTGTACAATTTTAATTGCATCAACAATTACGGCATGATGCCATCGGATCGTTAATTAACTCTTAGATTGCTGTTCGCTATTCTATGCATTGAAAAATGTTCTTTCTATGTAAGGCAATTTTGTTTGGAATCACAAACAATGAAATGATAAAAAATCATTAACGTCTTCAACTCAAGCGATTGTTGCGTATTTGAGTAAAAAATGTGTTGCTGGAGCAAGTATTCTTTTTTAATGCTTTCTATAAACGCGTTAATTACTGGATATCCGTATCTGTATTTTACAAAACGCAGTGTATATTGAGGTAGGTACAGTGTTTGCACTAATACTATTGTAAGTGTCTGTACAATCGCGCAAGGGTCGTGTCGAGGGCAAGAAGTGCTCGCGGGTCATTCATGTTTCACTCCGCCCATACAACGCTCTACTTTGTAGTTTTCTTTAAAACGATTAATGAAGTTAATAATATTGCAAGTGAAATTATATTCAAACATAGTCACTATTAAGTATATTATTCAACTTATTTATTTAACATTATGTATTTCAACAAAGGTCATGAAACAATATCTTGTTCAAAAGCTAGTAAAACTTGTTTTATATTCAATATCGCTCTATACAGAGTACTGTATCATTTGCATTTCCGAACTTGTACAGCAAGAAATTGCCTCATACTTGTACATGTCTTCTGTAATAGCGTCCTGATAAACTAACGTTATTTAAAAGTCATGAAGTCGATCTCGATTTGCCACTTCTGTTAGAAGCATAAAATTAAAACAACTTAATGAATACTCCATTCCAATTACCCCCTCAATTGCTTACAAATTTAGTAGAGATAATTATCCTCTTATTGCATTCCTAAGAAACACGAAAATACAACCACAAGTGATGACTCGACAATTTCGATAAACTTTGTGTGGAACAGGATTGTCTGTCTACAGCTTGCCTCAGCAGGGTGAATGTGATTTCAATAAATTCACCGCATCCTTCTATTGTGGTTTTGAGAAGTAACATACATTTAATGTTTATGTCCGCGACAAAAATATGAATCTATTTTCTATAACTCATGGTATGTTATGTTAATATCTATCTTATAAGAATAAATGCGTTTATTGACTTTGGACCTGTTATTTGTTTAAGCGTTTCACAAAGGATTTATTAGAAACGCCAGTAAATCTTTTGAAGTACAGAGCTTTCATTCACAATTTTATGTCCTTCAAAGCTTTTCGAGAACTAGTCTGTCAAAGTTATTGTCAGGGAACAAATTAAAAGTGTCAGGAGTCAAGATCGTATTGCGTTATTTATGTTTTGTCTGATATTTAACTAACCTGCAAACAAACTCGTTTTCGCCGAGGCAGAGGTCAAGGCACATCTGCCTGGAGCCGACTGTGTGTGTCCTCTTGCCTCGCCCTTTGAGGTGGTAGCCGCGCACGCGGTCGAAGCACCAGGCCCTTTCACAAGGACGTACGCCCAGACACGACTTTTGTGCGTAAATCGTGAACACGGGGAATTGGGATTTTGTTAATGCACCTGCAAATAATAATGAAATGAATAAATTGTTTCAGCACAATGTTGTGTTATAAAATTTTATATCCGCGCCAAATACGGACTCGTGTTTCTATTTCGTAAAAAAGGTACCTAACTCCTATGCAAGAATTATGAGTAAAGGGGCGCTCGTGTCATCATTAAATTCTTCATGCTCACGCACGTGTTCTGGACGAAGAGGCGTTCAACCTTAGCGAATTCGAAAATCCGCACACCGAGTCGACCGAAGCGATTTGTGCTTCCATAATTGGATCTCATCGCTTAGTTCCTTGAACTGACGGCTTTGCGGCAATTTCACTACGGCTTAATTCAATATGAGCCTTAATCGGCATCTCCTTTTCACTGCTATTAAAGTATGTACCGACGTCGTTATGAACATACACGGTCGAAATAATAAGTACCTATAAGTTTATAATGAAAGTTGAATCATAAACCACATTTGCTTAAAAACGCAAGAATGCACTTGTTAAAGTTCGTTAGCATTTTCGTTAGTCACGATTTTATTTATTATAATATTAAAATCGAGGTAACTTCATTTTTTGCATCCCTGTCGTGCTTTTGTGGTCAAAATAAAAAAGTACCACATTCTGGTACGTTGTGTTTTCTAGCCTGCCTTTTTATAGTTGCCTTTGACACTTTATGGCATCTTCGCCAGCATTGAATAAAAGCCTATTATAATATCCAATGCGGTTGCAATATATGGATTCTGTACTGAAATTTTATGCTAGACATACTATTTAATGTTAGCACCTTCACATTTATTAAAAACCTAATTATAGCTGCATATTTGTTAAAATAAATGGCTTACACGACTTACTTTCGGTAAAAAACTAACACGATTATATTGATGAACTGTTTTGTTATTAGCAAAAATCATTGTAGTAATTGAACGTCTATTCATGGTTATGAGGTCAAAGCGTGTTCTACTAACTCGTGTTTAACACAGTTGGTCATGTTTTCCTTTTCGCGGTGAGAGTATTTTTTTCCCAATAAGGCGCGATGAGTGAGCATAGTCATGCCGTTATTGGCATTCAAATGATGTGTTCAAGCAAAAAATCGGAACGCTTCGCTTGTTTGTGAGCTCACACCTCTATGTCGGACAAATGAGAGTACGTACTGGCGCCATTACACAGCCACCTGCTATGTGTCCCGATTATACCATACGCCAGCACGCATCTATTTGTGCCGTTATTGTTAGTCATTTTTTTCAGTTACTTGGGCGCTTATTAATGCATTCATGATCTTGGTTGAGATATTTGAATACTGTTTATTAAAAGCTGCTATTGATTTATCCATGATTATTGTATACTCGTTAACGACCGTGTCAATATTCGTTAGCTGCAAACGATGGGTTTTGTGTTCTGATATTAATCGTTCGAAATAGCGGTATTAAGATTTATGGCGCAAAACGTTTTCACGTCGTTATTATTCGTCTATAGCGAAGGAAAGTTTATGATTTTAGATATCTCTGTATTTATGTGAGGATTTTGTAGCACCTACTATTGTCTAGCTCAATGTTAGTAAATAGTCTAATAAATTGGTATGTATTAATGACACGCGTGCCATTCGTCTTGTTTCATACTCACCAGGTAGTTGATCGGCATCGGAGCTGAAGAGAACACAAAGCCCAGTCTCGTAGTTGACAGCGCGACAAGTATCGTTGGCCTGGCACTGCTCAAGGCAGTCGGTCAACATAAGTGTGCCGGGGATGTCGTCTAGGATGTGAGACGGCGCTGAGAACACGTATCTGCACAGTGATAACATAATAGTTTAATAACCACATACAAAGATTATAATAAAATTATGAAGTTAATTCAATGCAGTAAGCTTTTTAATCCGGTTAGCTTAATGCTACTCGAAGAACACTTTCCCAAGACGGCTTATGAGCGAAGTCGGATCTTGATAACTTCACTTGTCGGCTAGTTACATTGACTTAATAATCTTAATTACGTGCAATTATCGGTCACTCCTCCGCTAGTAGCAGACGTAATAACAGGGCAATTAAAAAAAAACATGAGAATATTCGCTTACCCGGTGACAAGTTCAAATCCGATCATCTCGGGATCACATTCTTCTAAGGAATTGGCGGGTGCAGATGGAGCTGATACTCCACTAGGAGCTGAAGGTGGAACACCTCCCGAAGCCGTTTCGGGCACAGCGGCGGGAGCCGTTTCAGCTGGTTCTTCGGATACAGGATCTTCGGGTGGCGGTGCTCCTGGATTCTTATAACCTTCAGGAGCAGCCACTACGGCTGGTTCTGGTGACCCAGATTCTATGGCAAGATTATCTTGAGGTGGTGCGTCAACTGCTGACCTTAAAGTCCCTTCGAATTTTTTTGCAGCTTCGGCTGCGCACGCCACTAACACTATACTGAGTAGCAACCGCATTGTGCTCTCTGAGAGGGGCCGTGGCAACATTTGTTATCTGTAACAAAAGAAAAGTGTTGGTTAAAAAACTTTTTATGGCAATTTAAAGTACGTAATTGCATGGGAAGCTCTAGAATTATCGTATATAAAGTCGTTCAGCTATGCACGCAACCATTCTTCCTAGCTAAGGTAAATCGTTCAATATCTTACGGCCATATCGAGCATCGTTTGCCGTAACTATCGATGAGATGTGTTCTATTGATACGTACTTGTATACAATTTGTGGACTTAGTGCGACAACTGAACCCATGCCTCCGACCATATTGGAAACGATATGAAATATCAGCTTTACCGATAGATACATTCGATAGTATCTGTAAATTCCATTCTATAATACCTGTTATTTATGTGTAGCTAGGTATAGTAAGTTATCGTTTTTAGTGTGATTTATAACTTTCAACTGAAACAGTACCTCATGGTTTATGGGTGTTATCTTGCATTACATGTAAAGTGCTCGGCTTGAAGTGATGCTCACGAGAAAATAAAAGGCGAAACAATTATGTTCGCTGTCTAAGGGCATTAGCTTAATGATTGCCGTCTCATTGTAATTAACTTACAACAGCGGCGTATGTAACATAAGACACGTAGCAACATCATAGAGAGAACCGCGTTAGACGTATCATTACACAATCATAATCTCTACCTATATTTTTTTGAAAAAATGCATGGTTGGTATGAGTCATGGGAATGTTTTTGACGCGCTTTCACATGGCAGTGTGAAAAAATGTTTATGGCACTATTTTCAATTTGCGCACCTACTTCCAATTACTTGTAAATTCGTTCTACTTTCCACTTAACATTTATTTCTTTATTTTGTTGTTGAAAAAACCTTCCAGAATCATAAAGACCAACTTAATCGAAAATTTTTGCTTTCAGTACATTCTTGCGGTTCATGTTCATGAAATTATCTAAGTACCTAATTTGCAACATTGTGTAAATAAATTATGGAAGTTGTGTAACTATGTTGCACGCACAATTTTTCTAACGGATACAATCTACATTTATTCAACGGTATTACCACTTATTTGTTTTTGTCATATTTGTAAATATACTATTGAATGCACCGGACTTCAAACATACGCATTAATATAGGTAAAGTCATGTGACTCTTCATGCATATTGCATTAAACATTATTTTCGTAGTCTTAACTACATATTTATATGAATATCTTGGCTACACATTTTCAAGAAATTATAAACTATACCTATTATACAAATTTACAGACTTCTTCCAAGTGTGAACAGCTAGGCTCAAGTATTATGTCTTACTTAAGCACCATAGAGCTTTTAATGGAATAAAATTCTTTTAAATTCATGGTTTAAAGCGTATTTCTAAACGAAACGTGTGTATCTCTGAATAATAACCTCCGCTTTTATTCTGTTAGAGGTCTTTAACACGGATATCAAAGCAATTTTATACTAATAAACCGTCTACATGGATATTGTGGGAACAGATACGAAACGAGTTCTTGAAATTCGTTATAAACTTCTGGCAATGTACCATTTATGTACCAAATGTATTTTATGTTTTATTTTTAATTGGATTCACACTTTATAGAATAGTCATTATTTACGTTATTACAGCGGCACTGGCGCTGGCAGCACGGTGTAAATCAGCGCATACGCACGGTTGAATGATACCGCGGATACCGCCCAAGGAAACCTAATTCATTTCATGCATCGTGTCTCGTGTCGCTCACGGCCTGATAGTAATTTGATCTGCCCGTCCATTATGGAAATTAAATTACTCGCCTATAAACACTCACTATATTATATAATATTTGTTTGTTTTATTTCCAAATATGATAGATGCCTGCACATATTTTAATAAAATTGCAATAATGGCGAAATTTTGAAACGTGACACGAAAATAAATACCATATCAGATATGACACTGTTAAAAATGATTTCGTGCTCAGTATCTAACAATTTCCTAGAATAAACATTACAACGGGGCGCAGGCTAGTCAAGGGTTATTTGTCATGGTCTTCACAGGCAAAGTTCAAACAGCAAAGTATTAATAAATAGGGACGGGCGTCGGCGTCAATAGCGTGAAATAACAGGAGTGTCGATCGTGGTGAGCTGTAGGTATTTCTCAGCCGCCTCGGGTCCGGCTTGATCGATTCCGATTTATGTAAAAGCTTTCACACGTTACAGTATAATTCAAAGCTTAAAAACTTGGCATTAACCTCAAATATAACGACGGAAACATAAAATAAATAAAGAAAGTCAAAACCCTGCGTAGTAGATATTAACAATTTATTTCCAGTATGTGTTTAAGATAAATGCGAAATGTCACCGAGTTCCATTCTTCGAATGTGGGATAATAATTAATTACAATTATTCACCAACGGGTCTTAACAACTTTATGGGTAAATAAATTTTGCTAGATAGTTTCTTCGTTCATATTTATTAAGATTTGAATGTTTCATGCATATATGCTTCCACGCCCTTCCTGCTTGCTGGCTAACCTAGAAAGTTGGCATTGCACGCTAATAGCACAAAGCATACGATATAATGTTCTTTATAACTAGATGCCACTTAAAAACGTTTCAGTAAATACCTCTAACTCAAAAGAGTTATAAATAAAGTCACGGATATAAGTTGTCATTAATTTTGCACTACGTTATATGGCTGTGCTAACAGTAAAACCTATTAAAGTTTATTTTATGTCGTTATTTTAGCTTCTAATTCAATAAATATCAAATATTGCTTCCAAAACCTGAAAAATTCAAAACCTTTATTTACCAAGCTCGTTAAATGACTCCACTTTTATCATAAATGTATGGTCGTATAAAATCCAAAATTGTATGCAATTCTGAATACATGTGTCGTTTAAAACAAGACGGAGGTTCCTCACAACAACGCGTTGACCCGTATAGCTTCGGAGGTCGTGAGCCAGAAGCATAGCGTAGAGCGCAACTTTCGCCAAGTAGGTCGTATCTCTTACTACGAAACACTCGCAAACACTACTCACTCCTAATTAGGAGCTTCACGTGGCTAAAATAATACGTACATTACCCGTAGAAATATAACCCACTCGAGTTTTAATACGATAAGATAGAATTGTACTTAATGTGTTTGAGATTTTATTTTATAAATAAAATTATAATGCATTATAATTCCAGTTTTTTATTAAAATTATATTTCAAGAATAATGCTGGCTCTGAATGAAATTGAAATAGTCGCAATTTTTTACAATCTTCAAAGAATTCTCGACTATTTTCTAGATATTATGCTTTGGGCCATTTGATTAAAAATGTGCACAAAAAGTACAGACAGAATTATATTTTCCGAAAAAAATCACGGCAGTTAAATGCCTGAGCTAGCTATTTCCTCGGCAGTTTTTGTGGACATTTTCGAGAAAACGTACAAAATTGTCACATGATCTTTTAACTCTAATAAAATATAATGTGTCTAACATTTTACGTTTTCAGAGAAAAAGTGTTACGTTTCTTATCATAAAAGATAGTGATATTGTCGATAAATTCTCGTGGTGGACATTGGCAGTGCGAATGTGCGGGCACGCTCAGTTCGCTTGGAGCACCGATCAGATGGGGTCAGCGTATTCAATGAGCCGGATGCCTTCAACCTGCTATTTACGTTTCACCATACCAGTACTGGTTGGCACACTATGGGTAGCGTCTTCGTTTTCTTGTACGCTTTACAAGTGATACGCCTATATAAGTAATCTGTCGCACTGATCTTTGCTATACAAGTAGGTTCTACATAAAAGGAAAGTGCGTTTGTATTTTTTACTCTTGTTTCTTTATAATTTAATTAATAATGTAATTGTGTTTGTATCTCTCGTTAATTAATACGTTTATTGATTATATCCGTTTCTTGTTCTCTCAACAAGTGTCACAATCTATTAATTCTAAATGAATAATATAATGTCTGACCAATAAAGTTATAAAGTTCCATAAACTCGTTTCCAAAGAATAATAATAAGAAATCTTCAAAATCCTTAACCTAGTATTCATCTGTACTTTAATGTCTATTTTAATTAAATTACATCTGCAAATTGTGATATTCATAAATTTTACAATCTCATCTACATAAACACCGGGCGTTGATCCAAAGCTACTGGATATTTAATCTGTGGAATTATATCTAGGTAGTCAATCTTATCTGCAGTTGAATGCAGCTTTAAATAGGTTTATTAAAAGGTACAACGCTTTGACCGATTGTAAGTTAATTAATTGGTTTCTACAAACATAGATAGACTCTATCAGTGAAATACTTGGAGTGTTAATCTCTTTACATTGTTATTTAATGACACAAATAAACTGCGTTAAGTAAAGTTTAATTAAATTGTTTGTAAATGTTGTCCCATTAACAAGTTATTACTTGCTGTTTTAAAGTCTTAACATAAAATTATATTTAACACACTTTATTTTTATTCCAATTTAAATAAGCGTTTTATGAACCGTAAATCGAAAACACTAACTTTTATGTTGCAGTACTTTAATTACTAAGCAATGCAACTTAGTAGATGGTGTGTTTCACATAGTTCGTAAACCATATCTTCGTAGCGGTAATAAAAACAGACTCCCGTTAAAGCTAATTACAGAAGCTATTTGAATAATCTTCGACGCCAGTGCGCGATATAGACTGACATACCCGTCAGAATACAATGGGGAACCTGAACGGCTTAATCCGCTTGTCTGTAAACTATTAGGCGTGTCTAAGTTCAGCCATTAGCATCGCTAAGAGAACGTTCCGCGGATTTACATTGAATGAAATTGTAATTTGTTGTGTCTCTCTCTAATGGGGTGGCGGTTTCCTTATGTGCCGCGGCTGACGGCCGGGATTGTGACACTCCGCCCTTAGAAGGCGCCAAGCCTCGGCCAGGCGTCAATGTCGCTCATTGTTCAATGCCTATATTTGAAACGAAACACGTCTACGACATATAAATGGCCTTATATGTGCGCAGTTTTAACAAAATGTCTAATTTTATAGCACTTTTTATATGTCGAGTAAGCGAAGAAATTTTTTCTAGTCATAAAACTGGTCTATTTTTAGACAGACTTGATGAATAACATTATAAAGTGAGTTTACATTGTATAGAAAAACCGGAGTCGTTATATCTTATCAACTTAACCTCTAGACATAGAAAGTCAAAGTAACGTTTATTACTTTAAATTAGCTTCTTTCCTCTTTCTACATATATGCGTAAAATAAATGACCTTCCAGTTACAGTAGACGCGAAGAGCGTCTGTTTATAAATAAAAAACAATGATGTACGCGCTGGAGTCCATCTGTATTAGTCGTAACGACAAACTACCGATCATTAACAAAGAACTTTTACTCCTTTAGGCAACGCATAGGCTCTAATGATTACACGTGCATGGCAGGCAAATGAATAACTAGCAGATAATCTGACTCACGGTTGCGAAATTTATTAACTCGCCGAAGTCAGCAATGAGCATTTTTTATTTTGCCTCTACTGTATATTTATGTACCTTTACAATGCTGATTATAAACTGTCTGGCGCCGTTTATTTGTTCTTTCTATCGTTTTATCTTCCAAACTCTAGTGAAACAAATAGGATGCACTCTGTGTAAACATCAGACTTATATGTAAAAAGCTATTTAATTTTGCTCAGAAATTAGTAATCAAGCAGTGTTTGTTTCGTTATAATATCAGGTTATTCAACGTCATGTCATAATTTGAATAACGTTATCGCTTAAGATCCGCGTAACTTCGCATGGCTGACGCCGCAACACACATAATTGGCCTATTACTTACAGAGGAACGTCCGAGTGGGTTAAACAATTCTCATTATAATAATTAAACATTAGAAACCATTACCTCGGCAAGGTAAACGTGTTTGAGTGAATAGAGCGCACAGCAAGGGTTCTGTAAAGCAAATATGCCTGAGATGTCCTCATCGCAGAGGTTAGTAGGGTGATGCGCCCGCGCCGGCTGCGGGTTGCCCCAACGCGGTTTACATTAATGAAGGAATCTCGATTTCTCCGATCCCGATCAGTACATCGTACAACACAACCTGCAACCGCCGCCTACGTGACTATACTTATCTTAATATAATGTTAATTCTAGAATTGTTCAATTAAGACATGAGAAACTAACAAGCCGCTGTAATTCGTCTTCGTCGCAAATCGAAAGCCTGTTGTGGTTTTCAAGACTCGAAAGCTCGTTAGCATATCTTTAATCAACTTGTAAAATGTTTGTCGTTGCATATTCTAGATGTATTCCTTTTATTTATTTTTCATTAAAAAGTGTAATTAAATTTATTCTTAATTAATGAGTACATTTTTGGCTTGCATATTAAACCTTATCATTGTAGTATTAAACGTAGTTACCCGTGCGCATACGTTTGACTGAACAGCACTCGTTGAAAGTATTTGAAATATTGGACCACTTTCCATGATGTAGCTCAGGGCTTCACATTCCAGTGGGCAGGTGGAAATTGCATCGTTTTATTATTCGTTACAACTCGTGGTCTTACAACGATTGTATGGGCTATTTAAATAAATAGATACAATTACTTGTAATAAATTTTCATCGAAAAGATACCATTTACAAGGCTGTGCTACCAACGCCGGCAGTATTCGATATTTTTGTGGTCGTAATGCTATTATCAGTAATGTGTAATTCTCCGATAATGAGTTATCGTAAAAGCTATCCAATTTCAGATTACTAAACGCATTGGTGGTGAAATTATAAGTAACAAAAACTAGTATCCATTGCACCGTGGTAGGAGTTCAATAGTAGCTTTAAACAATGGCACGAACGTGTAATCTGAAAGGCAATATATCAAGCTCACGCGAATCAAAAGTATAATACGTGTAATTTAAACACATCATGCGCTTACCTACATGATTTTCTAACAAATTTTTGTTTGAAAAAATCATTCGTTCGTGTTCGGAATGACTCTACTAATGATCAGTACTTTGTAAAACGTGCGATCCTAAATTACAAAGGTATAATCCCGCCTAGTTTTCTCCGCGATTAATCATGCTAACCCAATGAGAGACTAGAGTCTAAATCCTATAATTTTCTAGCATTGTTCACGACAGCATGGACTCGAAGCAATCAGAAGTAGGTTTGCAGTGCAGTCGTTGCATCCGTGTCTTCTTTGGCTGCCTTTATATTGGCTTAGTGTAAACAAAGGTGGATAACTTAATAATTACCATATATAAGTTTATTGCAGGCTACGTGTTACGGGTAAGATGACCTTGTATTGTCGGTTATTAGATGAGAGTGCTGTGGTCGCCCGGTGTATTATCGACTGCGACATCGCAATTTGTTTCTATTTCTGCCCACATCATCCTTTGTGGTGATGTGTGCAATTACATTCACCTTCCCTTGCCTTTGATTACTTTCAAGGTGGTTTTAACATTTATTTTTATAACTTAATGATACATTTACTCAACAATTTCGCTTTCTACAATGTAGTGGTGTGTTCACTGACCATTGCTAGAAAATATTTAATGATTCTTAAGCATCGAGGTTTTTTGTTATTTTGGATGACAATTTTCCGGGATAAATGAAATCATTTTCGATTTCGCAACTTTGGAGGTCGTTAATTATTGCTGTCTAATAGTTTATAATGATGTCCGCAGTTTGTAAATTCTATCCGGTTACACTTTTCCGTTTTAATATATTGATCCTTGAAAATAGTTATTCTAAACAATTGGAATAAATCCTGCTGAAATAAAATGATGTGTCGATACTTTCCATAGCGAAAGTGTACTTGTTACCGACTTTGGAAAACAATATAACACTATTCTAGGACTCTTGATTTCCTCTATAATGCTTATTCCGGATGTTGTCCAAGATAGCTTTTACAAATAAAGAAAGTCGCCCATTCAACGTTCACAGTACTGGTCAACATCAGCTTAGCTCAATCGATCTAGATTTCTCACATAGAATTTATATGCCACAAACAATACGTATCAACCGAGTTATTTTTGGCATGCACTCAACGCATTTCTTAATAAATTGCTTTACGATGAATATGATCTGAAATCAACCACCTAAAAACAGTCAATCAGAGCCGCAGTAAAGTTACTACATGACACTAAAATGTCACCACGTTATTCGAGAACCAGTTACGGAGAGTAATAAACGCGTTGACAACTCGGGATGAAGCGATGCTGGCTAGATGCAGGTGCATTAAGTGGGCGATATTCCTAAGTTTACATGAAACGCTGTGGCTTGCATTCAATTTACTTAAACTCAGTACAGGACGATTCATCTGTTTGATACCATCGATATGAGCCATTAAAACTTACTTTATCGTCTATGTAGCCAGGAGGTGGTCAGTAAATTTCGTCTAATACAGGTTTGTATCCTGTCACATCCATGTAGGGCTATGACCGTATTCGCACCTGTTCACCTGGACACCCACTCAACCGGTTTGATCCTTTCCCCTCATTTAAGTATTCAACCTAGTACCGTATCCTTTCTATGCATCTTTATGTTTTTGTACCTCTTATTTATTCGTAAAAGTGTGACCATATTTTAATCGCTGTTGTCAGCTTGTGGAGTGATCTTCATTTTAAATCGACTTATCATTACGGAACAGACGAATCGTGGCATACACATTTTTTTGATAACATTTAGTTTGAGGGACAAACCATCGCATAAATAAAGCACAGCTATTTTTGAAAAATATTTCATTATCATTCGAATAGGATGCGGTCTATTTATTTCTGATTCTAACGTTTTATTAAATTACAATTAAAGGTCGAAAAAAATACAATTCAGTTATTCTTCTTATTTTATAGACATCAAAGAAATAAGGTTTTGATTGATATTTATCTTCGCTATTGCGAGTTTTTGCTAGTGTAGTGAGTACTGAGATATAATTCAGATTCGTATTTTGCTCTAAATAAAATAAAGCAATAAATGTTTATAATAGAAGAGACTCGCACGCCGCGGGCTGCTTGGCGGCGGCGGCGAGGTGCTCTAGCACACACATTGCGCCTGCGCACATTCGTCGGTCCCTTTTATTATCAGATCACATCTGATATAAATTTGTAAATACATTTCATACAAGTAACTCGAGAAATGATTTATTTATCCCTACGTCCATAACATATGTCTCGTTGATTTAATTATGTGTAACATTAAAGCATTGGCTGGCATTTCAATTGAGACCTGATTCCAGAACTCGTAAGTGACGCACAAGTGCGGACTAAACGATATTTCAAGCGGCGTTGTAAACCATCACGCTTGTGTGTCGATCGAGCATTTATTGCTTCTAATGGTTTTATATGACCTATCTCGTAAAATTGCAGAACAGATGTCATGTTGCATCTTACTACCTTGTACCAAACGGATGGATTTGCGCAGAACGACGACTGAGAAGTGAAACTATTTTCGTATTGAATATTCATATAAATTGTTTCTAATAAAAAATTACTATTGGACCAACTTAATGGATGATTTTATACGTTGTTTATTGTTTGAGAAAATTGTTTCAAGAGTGTTATGAAAATTTTACAAATACACTATCAATTTGAAACATATAGGTCATATTTGCTATAATTTTTAGCGGGGTTATATATTTTGTCGAATTCCTATTACGCAAAATGATACGGTCGGCTCGGCGGGCGTCATTGCGGCTTCGGTTGTGCGGTAACGGCATCATCAATCATCTGTAATTTGATTTCTATGCTCAATTATTGCGTTCGCGGAGGTCGAGGCGGCCGCACACTCCTCTTCCACGTACCCGCGCACTTCGTTTCCGAGATAGGTACAACGGAATTACACAAATATCAGTAGCCAAACTCTGTTTAGAAAATAATCCTCCGCAGATACATCAATCAAGAACGGTAGATAAAGAAATCTATGTAATACCATAGGGCACTTTTCAATAATCGAAACAAATACAAAAAAAAGAAAATTGCATTCGAAGCGACTAAAAGAATTGATCGTTTTTGAAAAATTTTGTTCGTCCATTGTCATCAAACGGCAATTCACTTTTTATACACACTCTATTTTTGTTTTTTTATTAATTAACCTTATTTTGCGTCTGAACTACTTGAGTTTTGAAGTCACAACAAGCAAAAAGCCATTGTCGTGTCTCGGGTACAACACAATAGAGTGCCGTGACGCAGGCGCTAGACATGATAATCACAAGTAGCGCATGACAAGAGCGGCGCACGCGCGTCGGTCACGACGTCGCCGCTGCGTCTCCGCTCCGGGTGACACTACTGAAGTGTACTGAGACTTACCGATACGCTCACACGCGGCGACCTTTCAGATAAACATCTTTATATCCACTCGCCAAACTAGGTAATATCACTTGTTTATGCTGCCATCTATCATGACGCCGTGACAGACGATGACGGTTGCACTGCTTACAACCGGCATCGAGAACACGTCCTCTTACTTAACTACATAGTAGGACAGCGATAACGACATACTCATTGGCAGTGTTAAGTAGTACAATCATGCTTATTGCTGTTTTATAGTTGGGCTTTGGAGTGAATGGTTTACACATTAGTGAGTGGATATTGTAGTTTGTATGTTTGTAGAATGTTGATGGTTTTTTTTTCAGTGTTCATTTGGTTATGATGGTTGTATCAGCATAAGACGCGTTGAAAGTTAACTGTCCAGCAAAGTGGTGCAATATAACGGTAGGCAGCGCGCTGGGTTGCGCACGAGCACTCGCTGCGCCAGCGCCGACCCTTTCACTCCTCATCATTCTCAGAATTCGTCAATACACAGGAAAATCAAATTCGTTACTATAATTTTTTACATAAAAAAGCGAATCGAATAAAGCAGATCGCGATGTTCTCAGTATTTCGCATAGCTATTTGTTCGCTTTTGTCGATTACTTATTACTTAAAAGCTATAAAGATGACTAGACTTTCTCTGCAGAGTTGGTAAATTCTAGGTTAATATTAAATAACTGCAATACTGAGAAAACGTAATTTAGGAACGGTTTAAGCTTAAAACAATGTAACATAAATAGCAGCTTCATTAATGTTCGTTTTGTTTAGGTTAACGTTGATGTTTTCATTTAAAAATTGGAAAATGGAAAAATATTCATAAGCCTAAGTACCGTTCTACATGTCAAAACACTGTTTTTCATTAATTTCTAAACGGATCATGAAGTACAGTTGCATACTCTGTCAGGATTGAATGTTACCGGTAATGAGAATTCATAGAGTATGCGTAAGGTCGACCGAGACTGTACCATATTGTGTGCATATTAGGATTGCAATAATGATGGAAAGATCGATTTCATATTATCCGCATACGGCAGCTCGCGACCCGGTCTCGTAAATACAATCTCGTATCGCGTCAGTGATACATCCTTCGATACCGGATGAAATATGAATCAGTAAACCCTCAAGAGTTATGATGTATGATAATGAGGTATAGAAACGAATTGGATGCAAATTGGTATCCAAGTAATAGCCAAGGTGCAGTTAATCTTTGTATGGTAAGTACTTTAACTTATGCTTTAGATATGTATTAATCTATAATATCAATCTTACTGTACACTCTTAGACGTCCACATTTTTATGATGAATGAATGTAAAGGAACTTAATGTATCAAATAGAATATTGCTGATGTTTTCTTTTCGAATCTCGTACAGAATTGTCGACCACAAGGAAATCACACAGCGCACTGTAATGACGGCAACACGTACGTGATAGATTCGATTTACAGGTTCACTTCAATCTTCACAGCAGTAGGTGCGCGCACAAAATTGCGTTGCGGCTTTACGGGTGTCCGCAGGATCGAATTCGCGATATTGATTGCGCACATACAGAAACATCAAATAGTTGTAACAAATCTCGTTTTCACTGATTGGGCTAGTTTGCAAGATAGTTAACACCTCAATAGAGCTAGTGAGATTAAATCGTATTAGGCGCGTGCTCACAATTTGTACAATACGAATTTCAGCGTCGGCTATTGTATTGTGGTATGCTAGTTGTCATTGTACCTACTTACTTTAGATATTTATAACACATAATAGTCATGCTTATTGTGCGTTTAATGTAGTTAGATATATAATAAAAAAAATGTTTTACACTATCACTTAAAAGTATCGTCTGGTGTTGAAATCTGTAAAAACTACAAACTACGAGTAGGAGTATAAAAAGTTATAGCTATCAGAGGTACCTACTTTATAAATAAACAACAAATGATTAATGATATCAACTATAAAATTATGCATTGAATTCTCTTTTGGATGCTTTCAATTCTCGCTGATCATTACACAATAATATTTTAGATCGATAAAGATACATTCATCACTTATATTTCGCTGTCTTATTCAATTTTATTGCTATGGAAACGACCGTTAGTCTTGCAACTGGAATTAGGAAGTGAATTATATAATATATGTAGATAAAATCTGTGCATTCTCTTCCCTGCATTCGCGTCGAGGAAAGCAATGACGAAATTATGTAAGACATGTCGGTAGTTACTAATTGGTAAGTGGATGCCACCTGTACTCTACGCATACCGGTCCAAGATTAACGGACCTTTAGTAAACTCGTTACCGAACAAATTCATATACTTGGCTATAACGTTTTAAAAACATGTAATTATTGAATGAGCATCATAAATCAGAAGCCTGTCGTAAATAAATGACTGAACTCAATACAAAGTGATTTAAATTAAGATGATGATTACTCCATCAAAGAATTCCCCATCGAGATGTTTCGTAGTTCCAAAAATTAATGAGCCATCGAAATAGAATTCTGCTTGCCATAAAAATATCACGGAGGCGGCGTCTACATGCCATTCCTAATAAGTAATGCGTTCTTGTCAAACCTGTCTTAGGTTCTCATACCTATTAGGAATCCATATATTTCTGTCATGCATGCATATGTAAAGCACAAAACTAAATAACAAAAACTACTTATGTTCGTGATACGCTAGCCAAATAACCCAAATTATTGTGAGAATGCCTAAAACTCTTCAGCTAAATTATCGACTTACTACCACTTAAGAGAGACTGAAGTCGGGTCAATAAGTGCTATTACGCTGATAATAATATGTCGGTACTTAGGTAGTAGTGCGGATGAATAATGACTTTCATTAGAGGTAACTAATAAATTGTCTAGCCGTAATATATTTATATTTGTAACTGGTGCGTTTAAAATCTGTTTACATGCACTCCGGTAATGAATGCGGACTTTTTGCCACACGTAAGGAGGCATGGGTATTGAATTCGTGTCTGCAGTGGCATATTTATTACTAGCCTCGCGCGTTTTATGCTTTCGTAGTTCCATGCGTCTATCTCGTCTATTCTTCTATTCTTTCCTTTTATTAAATTTTATATGCTGTTGCACCTATTTCGCTTGACTTATTTATGAACGGGCTTAGTTTTACACGTGTTATGAACCTCGGGGAACGCGTAAAGTACGGATACTATCTGTCAGTTTTATTATTTCCTTCTCTGTGAATTATTACGTTATTTTTTCTTGTTTGCTGTAATTGTAGTAGGATGATTTGAAGATAGAATAGGTAACGAAAGCTACAGTTGGAGTAAAGTTTGGGCATGTTGAGCAGGCAGGTCGGCGTTTGTTACGAGGCGCTATTCTGAGCCGGGCGGGTGTGCCTGCGCCGGCGGCAACCACGACGCTGCCTCCGCCTACCGCGCACGTTGCCATTGTTACTCCTTGCGGCTCCATCGCACCCGCACACGATATACCATGCACCACCAATTAAAACTTACTTTACGATCCCACTCTAACTCTCTTCTAATGAAAATATTTTATACCACATAAATCCCATTGCAATACAGTACACGACCGTGCTTTATGATGGTAAGAACATTGTTCCGACTTGCATTCGTAATACAATTACATCCAGGAAATCACGATATTAGCTGCACGTTATTTTCAACTGTTTGAATTGATTCGCCTAACAGTACCTATGGGTATACAGAGTACCTATCTAATATTTGTTGCTATTGTTTTACGGCACTGCTTTCAAAAGCTATGTCATAAAAATGCTACCTTTATAAGAAGCATCACATTGTGATTGTCTCCGACGAATGCCCGTTATAGTTGGGCGCCGTCAACGGTCATACGTTTTGCACGCACCATGCAATTCTCCAGGCGCGAACTGCGGGCTATCTACGTCACATTAAGCTAATATGTAATTGATTGGTTCCCGGTGCACGGGAGCGGCGACACACTCCTGTCCCACTGATGGCGGATGCAAAAACACTAATGTTATAACGGTGAACCAGCTCTTCCGGCAAGCAATATATATAGTATCGGTGCTTACTCTTTTAACTCTTTACAAATTGAACGGCCGCTTTCAATCGAAGAGACAGCGGTCATGTGGCCTAAATTCATTCACTGCAATGTCGATACACAGACAGCTATGTGCATGCACGATATTAATCAACTTAAGATCTGTGACCTCCATAAGAGATAAAAAACAAACTCCGGAATGAGAACACTCAGACAAGTTAAAAAGTGTTAAAAGTGAACATTTAAAGTA
Organism: Amphipyra berbera; assembly: GCA_910594945.2. Classification (NCBI taxonomy): domain Eukaryota; kingdom Metazoa; phylum Arthropoda; class Insecta; order Lepidoptera; family Noctuidae; genus Amphipyra; species Amphipyra berbera. Next base: position 10,909,829 of record OU343128.1, on the reverse strand, counting down.
GGGCGAGATCAACTGATAATTATATTATGCACATTCTCGTAGATAAAAACAGACCGTTACATCGTCTCTGGTCATTCAAGTGAAAACATTACCATTTAAATTAAAAGCCTATCAATTATGTTTGTATCTGTTTATACTACGGACTGTCAATCATTATGCTCGAGTGTTTAATTATAATGCCACCTACTAATAGCGGTAACGCCTCTGACAAAACAGAATTTGAGCCGCCCAAAAACAATTAACTGGCCACCTAGATTTTAAAATACTTTTTTTTAAGCTGAATGATTAATGTTACTAATACATAGCAATCAACGACGGCGTGTATAGCTACACACATCATTCATCTGATTAGGTGTAACGGTATACATTGTGTTATAATGTTCTTTTACTTGGTTTTGTTTGCGCCCATTACTTTTGATGCTCTACAATTTAAACGGCGGAAGAGGTTCCGTTGCACGTGGGAGGCTCTCATTGAGGATTACCATTGTTTCATCGTTTCACAAATCTTTATCGTATAAAGTTATCTTTTAGAAATGACCTGCAATGTATTTTAGGTATGTATTATATATTTACCCGGACAATTTGATAGTTTTAGAGTTGCTTAACAAATGCCCTGTCCATCAGTGGTATAGTAGTAAGTGGTATATTTGTATGTTGATTTTCATTTAGATTTCTCGTACATCACTAGCGTCGTAATGGCACATTTAGATTGAATTTGTAAAGGGTCAATACTCTCATACTAACGTCACGTCATCTTGCCTACCGTTATCAGCGATTGATCGAACGTTTACGAGGCTCGTTTAAGCACACCATTGCGCTATTCATCATGATGCTGTATTATTACCCAATAAACTAGGTAACTGATTTCTGCCGACAATATTGAATTCACCTGTCGTTGACCGACATACTTGACACTAATCTCTAAATGTTTACGTGTCTAGATTGTGAAGTCTTACAGCTTGGTCGAATGTCCATACAAGTGTAATAGTGTTCTACAAGCACTTTACTCGGAACATTCCTTGCGAGAAGCTGGTCAGGTGCAAAAGTAAGAACGTTTTTATAGTGTAGGTATCGCGATAGTTTACCGGAACAAGCTCGCACGTAATTTAAGTGGAGCGATGTATTGCGGCCGCACGATGAGACGCGAAACGATGTCGGCGCGCGAATCCCGTTGGGGCGGACGCCATTACCGCCCACCGCACCGCGCACGCGTAGAAAAACCGACCTCGGGTATAAAGATGTCGCGCGCAGATAACATTGGATGGACACTTGACAACACCGCCTCCTCGCCGACCTCGACATGTTTATCTTCGGAATCGCGGCCTTACCGCGAATATCCAATTATGTTCACACAGATCCCGCCATGCGATCATATTTATTGTGCGGTGTATCCCGACATCTTTGCATGCAAGGGGTCTAACACCGCGACGCGACGGCATCGTAGGTTTCTAAACAACGCTCGTAAAACAAACAAGAACGTGAAAAGCTGTGAGGCGGCAACTTTTACACAAACCAGAAAAAAATACGTTATGTACATTTTAATGCGACATTATAACTACAGTTAACTAGTGTACGTTAGGACCAGTTTGATAATATCTGGATGCATACTCATGATGTGAATTCCCGGTTCGGTGAAAACTTTCGAAAGAATAGTCATTCTTCCGACCTTTCCAGCTATTGTGTCGTAATTTGCTCACGTAGACTGCATATGACCGGTATAATCATCGCTCATTTATCAAAGATAAGCTTTTACTACCGAAGATAAGCTGTTGCTACGACCTTGATCGCGTAAACTTTAGAGACGCTGTTTTGCGGATAATCAAATAAAGTACCTTTTTTTTTACAAATATTTACAAATACCTAACTAATCAAAATATAATAGGCGTATTAACTATCAGGTTGTCTTGTGATTACATTACTATCTCTTATGCTATCCTCGTAAGAGTTTCTTAAATGCCCATCAAAAAAGCAATTAATAATTATCAGTACCTTTGCAGTTATCCATGACTTCTTAGAAGTTGTTTATTGTTTAGCACATTAAATTAAACAGTTACTGAAGTACTGAAACTAATTGTTAAGTTAATGATCAAACGGGCTGCTCGACAGTGGGTGGTCCGCACACTCTATATAAATAATTGTAAGTCTTGAGTGCGTCTGCGCTAATGTCACTCCAGCTTTTCTCCCAGTATTATGTTTCTTAGAGATTGGCAATCAGCATAACGATTACAAGCGCTGTAACTCTTCTGTCAACTTTGTCTTCCGTGTGTATAATGACTTTACAATAACTGCCCCTTGCCTTATAAAGTTATGTTTGCTTTAAAGGAGCATATAACTTAGAAGGTAACGCACGATTTGCAGATACTACAAGATACGGCTAATAATGCATTAGCATGGTGTATGTTAATTGAGGTACGCAGGAGCCATAACCGATCGCAGAACATTATTATCACATACCGTAAGTTAAAGGTAAAATACTATCGCGTGGCTTATCTATAAAGGTCGGTCGCTATCTATTGTCAATTAAAAGCCTCTGGCGGAGATCTCGACCGCCTTTTGCTTGTTCTATAGGATGTACACGATTGCTTCCCGATGCATACCCTACGCCTCAGGGTGGATATTGCTCGGACATTTCCTGTATTACTACTTGTGTGCTTGCATTGAACTAATCTCTATTCTGATTGTTCTATAAATTAACATAAAATCTATTTTAGTTTAGATTTGAATCGTCTCTTGATTCTTGTTCAATCAGGAAACAATATAGGTACATGACGGCTGGTTTAAAATAGGTTTGCTTTATATTTTGCTGGCTTTGCTCGAAGCTCCGCCTCTTTGATATAGTGGCTTAGCAATGACTTGTTATTTTGAAATTACTGCTATTCCCCTGAGTTATTGCTTTACTACACTTACAATTGAATAAGTTTATTATTACTTCTTGCGCATAGGTATACGGAAGATCATATCTTAAATCAATTTAAATACTTCCGCGTTATTTTTTCTAAAGTCTACGCTAACGAGCTTTTATAATTACTTAAAAAAGATGATAACGATGTGGTGGATTCAAAAAAATATTCTAAGCGACCATACATTTATTTTTAAGTATTTTGTATTTTATAGATAGGTATTTTATAGTATTTAAAATAATAATAAAACATCTAATTATCCTACGTTGGCATTGGTTATATCTTCAAAACACTACACTGCTACTACATGTCTCTATATTTTTATTTACGTGCTAAAATCCTCTTTTTCTACAACAAAAAAACAGATTATGACTAAATAAAATACACACCAGACTTGTCGTTACTATAATATTAATAAATCTGCATGAAAATGACTGTATTAGTTCCTAAACAGCATAATAACCTTCTGCTCATAAAATTTCAAACGATGATTACCTATTAAGATAACCTATTGCGGTGCGCAGACGCAACTCTTAGATTAACAGTGTCTAGGCGTTGGTAACGAGACTATCGTAATTGAATTAACACAAGAACGTCACGTGTAGGCTCGCGCTAGGCGACCGCGCGCCGCCTGCGCCGCGAAAGTGATTCCGTGATAATAAATCAGATAACTGACAAGTAATAAAATTAGCAGTAGCCTAATATTGAATTACCAATTTAGATTACCAATTTAGGTGTTAATAGATTCGCTTTAAATAAACTATCATGTGCTAATGTTTTAATAAATCACATTGCGATCTGCGCGTAGCAAGAAACGCTGTATTTAAATTAGTTACAAATGAAATTATTCGCGCAAACTATCTAATATATTATAAACGGTCTACCTGCTTATGGTTTTACCTTGTATACCTAATCAATTTAAATGCATTTTAAACTAATATGCGTATAATTAAAATTATCTCGTAAAGTACAAAGTCTTATAAAAAGTTTACGAAAATCAAACAGCAGTAAAGGCGGAATAATTGGAATAATTGCGTGCTAAAGGAACAAAGTTTACGTACTTGCTTGCATATGTGCACGCTATATGAGACGCAGGTTTGAATGGACAAGATATTTTCACTGCTGTAAAACGGTAAAAGTAACAGGATAATGTTATACAGAAACCGGTACATATAATTTGGAAATCGAGGTACTGGCCAAAGACTTTTGAGCTTTTTTTTAGAAACCTCCAACGATGTATGGTCCCTTGGAATTTAGTGCCCACATGCATATTCTGAGAATGCCACTATTACATTTTATTGACCATTCATTTTTTATTATTTCAATAACCTTGAGCAAAATTGTCTCATTAACATTCATTAAAACTAAAACGTTTCGTCTTAATCCTTGAATGGCTTTTCTTTATTTTCAAGAATAAATAAAGTTAATTAATAATAAATTCAACTTTAAAGAAAACACATAAGAAGTGTTTCATTGTATTTCTATTTTTCATTTATTAACGGTGTATTAATTTGAGGTAATCAATCATTAGGGCAGTTTTTTATTTGTAAACAACGGTACACCGACTACTCATCGTTTCGTAACATCCGTACATCAATTCTGGTAATGGGCGCTGCATTAATAACGATACACGCGTACTTACCGGACTATATCGGCGGGTCATTTAGTAAATAACACCAGAAAAACTAACTGTATCTCTGTTTGCACTTCGGTGATTTTGTTATTTCTTTTTGATTTGTTTCTGGATAGTTTGACAGTATCATTACCAGCCAACATGCAATAATATCTTATTTATCTACCGTTACCAATGAAACTATCCTAATTAGTGTTAATAACTTTAAATTGTATATTACGTGTTATTTATTAAATATAAGGCTACACTAATTTTTATAACGGGTGCAATAATGGATAGTAGAACAATCTCTCAAGACGAAAGGTGTTATTTTCCTTACATTTGCTCTAAGTGCTTCCTCTACGGCTAATAAGACATAATGACGTGTTATTTCTGAAGATTCACGAATTCCGATCGTAGGAGAGTATAGTACGTGGGGTTACTAACCTTGCAGCTTCGCAACAGCTACCTGCAGACCGCCACCGCCTGGCTGCGATCAAAAGAAAAACGCCATTGTTAATTACTCAGTTTACACATGACTGTATCTCAATTATGACATGTTGAATTATAGACGGGTGACTGTAATCACACACCCGAGCGCAGCATTCTATGCGAGTGCATGCGCACGCTCGTGATTCCCTCATTCAGTTCAGGAACAGACTAGGGCCACTTCCCCGTATCGACTTGTAATTACGAGCATTTTGCGCTTAAGAATTTTCCGGAATGTTCGCTTCAACCATAATTCAGTTGTCTATTTACATAGGTAAAGCCATTTGTTTTGAACTAGACCTTGTGCCACGGATGCAGCTGTTTACGACATGTCAGTGATGGTAATAGCAGATAACCGCGGCGTATTATGTAACACGTTTTGAAAACAGATATTCGCCTGAATGTAAAGTGCACATTACTAACTGTTTATGTTACCTTAATGCGGTTTAACCATGTTTATTTAACGTTTTCTATTGCACCTTCAATGTTGTTAATTAAATTATTCATATAATGTTATTACGACTGCCCCTTCAGTTATCCAGGATGTGGAAATGGCAATCGGCCTACACATTAATTATGCAAGTCATATAAATATGAACTGCCTCGTTGGTCTAGTGGTGGCAAACGCGACTTCTGATCGTGATGTTCTGGGTTCGATTCCCAGGTCGGGCAAAGTGTTATTGGGTTTTTGCCTGTGGAATTCCTCAGTAGCAGCCCGGAGTTAGGATTTGTGCCCAGTTGATGGTAATAGGCTCGCCCCCTATTACATGGAACTTAAACATAACGGCGAAATGAGGGTGTTACTATACACTTCTGCACAACCTATCGTGTAATACTGGCGTGATGTTATGTTATAAATATGAAGTTAATATTAGATATAATATACTATTACTATATTATACTAATTATGTAAACATTTTAGATACTATAATAACCTAAATTTAAAATACAGCGACATCGTTAAATATATATCTGTATCCAATGAATTATGTAAAGTGTCGCTTACTAAATTCAAAGTTGCGGCAAATTATTTAAATTCAACATAGTTTCGCCTGAGAAACCATTCTGTTTGTTTGTCGGAACTCTTCACTTTTGTATTCTGTGGCGATATCAGAGAGAATCGCCCGATTTAAATATTAACTGTATCTTTCTTGACCTGCACTTGTACGATACTTGAATTAAGTTGTTCTTCGAAAGTTGATTATTCAAACATTCTTTTCTTTTGTTCCAGGTAAACATGAATATCACCTCAATATTTTAAGCGGCACATATTTGGTATGTACATTATTCTTAGAAGTTATCATTTCCATAATCCAATTCAATTTGGTTACGACCATATTCGGACTTCAGACATATTTAATCTTGATTTATCGCTTAATAATACAAATGTATCTAGACATGAGTATATCCGATAGATATATTTGGTGTTTCGTTTCAAACCGCAAAAAACTATACCTATTTGAATATAATTATGACAAGGATAAAATAAACAGTGTACCTGTTTCCGCTTCAAGTCTAATTAAAGTACAGTAACCTGTAGAAAAAACTGATTTATACGCGTCACTTTGCATCGTCCGCACGTCATTTAAATGAAACACATGCCACTTATCTTATGCCAACTCAATTTTCTCAATCTGTTCCATTAATCAAATCACAGCACCTCTACATACGTTACGTCACTCGGCAGACTCTCATCGCGATCCCACGCTTGAGCAAGCCGGACGAATTGTATCGCTAGAAAAAGTTACCGATCCGTCAGAAGTAGTCTTGACTGATCCTAGTGATCATTGAACCTTCAACGGCACTCGGACTCCCATAGATTGTTTTATAGCTAAGTAAACACGCTCGACTGGCTTACAATCGCAATTTCACAGTCAAATAACAGAAACAGGCACTACACAAAACCTACACGAAGAAACCGAGAGTACTTGCTAGTTTTTTCAACTCGTCAAAAAACGTTGTCGTTTACGTTGTATAATTGTATTCGTTCCAAGTTGTCTTGGAACAAATACAATTATATTTACAGTTAATTAAAAATTCACGCTTTTTTTTATTTCAAAGTAATCGATACTCTTTCTAGCAACTAGGTTTCCATGTTCGATAACTCGTTAATTAATCGTATACATACATATGCAATGAAATAACGGCAATACTAGTTTTAAGATTGGTTTTATTAATGTAATGACAATATTTCCGTAGAGCTTTAATCTAGTGATTTCTTAGCAGTGAGTTTACGACTTTTATTAAGGATGCATCATACATATTTATAATTTTATTGTAGACGTAAAGCGATTATAAAAACACGCAATCTTACAAACTTTCTGCATTATACAAATACTTACATTAAAATATATAAAGTTATTAATTAAGAGGTCTTTTTAATAGACAAGTGCAATGATATTTAACGAACAGTTTCTTATTACAAATCTCGTATATTTTTTCTGTCACTTTTTTAGTCTCATCTCAAACTTCGGTAGCCAATACTAACACTAGTTAAATATATATTTTTTGTCGACCACTATAGTTATTTGTTTAGACAGACAATCTGATACGTATCAGCAGCACTTTTTTATCGTGGTAACACATTTATGCATTGTAACAGACGTAATTTTAAATCGGCCTCATTATCGAGATCAAGCGATGAATAATATAATAGTGTGATAACCAAATTTTGTATGACATGATTAATTTGAAAATTACAGCTAGCATTTTACTTTGGGCGTTATAGTGTTAATGTATTCAGTAGTAAATAAAGACTGCCTTGTTGGTCTAGTGGTCGCAAACGCGAATGCTGAGCATGGGGTCCTGGGTTCAATCCCTAGGTCGGACAAAGTGTTATTGGGGTTTTCCATCAGGAATTTCTCAGTAGCAGCCCGGAGTCTGGAATTGTGCCCGGTCTTGCTCCCATGACATCACCATGGCTCACATGAGACTTAAACATAGCTGGCGAAACGAGGGTGTACTAAATAAAACACCTTTGCTGACCCCTTTGGGTAATACAAGGCGTAATGTTATGTTACGTGTAGTAAATAAGGAATCAGAATTGTATAGACGTAACCGTTATGTTTGGTTAGTGGAAGTTCAAGGTTTGCAAATCTGTAATATACCGTTTATTTTCGATTAGTCTGGCGCATAAATTGTAGTGTTTGCACATCGGTGTTGCGCTCTACGTCACGTCAGCGGCGATACGGTTGGAGCGCCAGCGCCGAGTGCGCCCTGCACGCCGCCCGCGCACCATTTGTCAATGTCGCACCAAACATTGTTCTCACGTGACCAACACTAGGAAGTATTTTTACTTCCATTACGTAAAGATCACTACTGAAGATGCCTCCGGCCAAGCATTGTAATCTTACGTTGTAAATTCACATTAGATAACGGAAATCGAACTAAGAACACGGATTGTTGCTCATGGATTCGTGCCCTTCTTATATCAGGTTTTAATCAGATGCATTCAATTCACGATTCCGCGTTGCTACTAGCACGTACACATTCACATTAGTGCGTGCTTAAAATCTTTAGAACTGATGATCTATAAGGCTCAAAATCACTTGTTATATTGTATTTTATTATCAACAACTCTCTACTTTTACCAATATCCTTTCGAACTATGGGAAGAAAGGAAGTCAGGTCGACAACCTGTAGATAAATATTGACTCATCTCGGAAAGGCACGCGCCTAAACACACAAGACGTGCATGTGTCATGTGTTCCTTCTAGAGAAATTAGTTTCTTTTAGAATTTAGACACGATATTATATTATTTATGTCAGCAACTAATATTACTTTACTGTTTACTGTAGATTAAAACTTTTGCGCAATAAAAGCTTTATGGCAAAAAACGAGACTCTTTGAAAAATAGAGCTTTAACTTTAAGTTGTAAAATCTCAATATTTGTTATGACAGTTTTTTCATCGACATGTGCCGTGATATTCAAACAACTTTGTGACGCTACGCTAGATAAACATCACCTACATTTGCAAATTTCTAACATGACTACAGTATTTTGACGTGTAGTTCTAATGAACTGTTATTATGACGGGTATATGTGGCAAATCAATAAAAATTGTGCCAATATTTTGGTTACAGGTAAAATTCTCAACGTAAAGCCTCGTGACGTATTGTAACTAATACTGTTAGGACGAAATTTGCGGCGACTTGGTTGCCATAAAATTAGCTGACAAATCGCGAAATTAAATGACTTATATATTATTTGACGTTTAAAAGTGCTTTCATGGGCGTAATTCATTTCAATACAGTACGCTTAAACTACTAGAGAAGTTCACTGCTCCTGAAGGGATAGGGTACGCGTGAGAATACGCAGTAAGCTTACGAACCATTAAACATGTTACATTACGAGTGTAACTAAAATGGGTTTGCATCTGTAAATCGATATATGGCGACATCCTGATATCCACCATCTCAAGGGGGGACCCTACGTACGTCAGCGGGGCGCCCACGTAACGCAAACGCGTCGCACCTTCACATAAATATTGCCCGCAGTGCTTGTCGCTGAAAACTCAATAACTTGAAAGTGACTAAACGGTCCTCAGTCCACAAAACACTAGATGGTGTTGTTCATACAAAGCACGTTCCAAACAATAGAGAAATAAACTATGTTCCATTTTCCACCTCCGCTAAACTCGACCTAAAACATTCTTCACTCCACCCAGAGACAGTTTACTTATCTATCTCGCGAGCTGTCTGTATATTGGACACTGTATAAAATCTTATAAACTTTAACTTGAATTATTTTGAGGTGAACGAACGTAATGTAAAAAGAGACCGTTGAATCGGAATATTTGTTCGGCAATGAGTTTTGTATAATTCGATTAAATTTCGTAAGTCGGACGTCGACCTGCGCGGGCGCAAAGCACGACGTTATTTTGGAACTATGTCTACGTGATGCCACGCATCTTTTACAGCCACCGTTCCAGTGGACTGCCTTACTATTGGTAGATTTCACAGTGATGGAAAACGTGATTGTGTCTCGAGCCATTCCGATTCAAAATTTCATGGAACGGTTTTGGTCCATGACGATAATACGTAACATCAAAATATCTTTAACGCGCCTACTGTTTGTACTTGTGCTTACTTTGTGCAAGAGGGGTCTACACTTTTCCGTTAGTAAGATGTTAATTATTTATACAAGGTAAGTCAGAAAAGGTACTAAGTCGCAGGCAATTTAAAGTATCACAGATGACTGTTTGCGAATACTAAAACCTCAAGACATTTATTTTTATTATTTCCTTACGAGAATAAAAATATATTTGTTATGTCATAAAATCGACAAATTTGATTTAGTTACGAATTAAGAAAATGGAGGGACTAATCCGTGATCCTAACGTAACCTAAAATGTAAACACAGTTGATGATACGGTTGCTTTAGCGTATTTTTTATGAAATCTTCTATTTCTCTTTAACTTTTCGAAAACATAGACTTGTGAAAAGTAATAGGTATTTTTTATTGTGAATTCTTTTATACCCTTTCGGACTAAAATTCTATATAAAATGACGTATATTGGAGTAACAATTACAACTTAACAAACGCTATTCATAATATTTGTGACGTATATGGCCACAGTTTGATATTCACAGCATCTATTTAACCATACATATGTGTGTGATTTAAGATGATCCTATCAGTTCCGTGTGGATCCAGGCAAAGAATTCGCTACCCCTTTCCCACCCATGGGTGTCATAAAAGGCGACTTAGGGATAACGTCAAAAGGATGGGCAGCAACATCCTCATGTCTGACGATCACCAATCCGTCTGACAAGCGTGGTGATTATGGCAATTTCCCCTTTAAGCGTTCATCGTAGCGCCTAAGGCCCATGTTCAGCAGTGGACATTTAGGGGCTGATATGATGATCCTATCAGCAATCGGTCACACATCAAAATCCAAGGTACGCTTGAGAAAATTCCTTAAGTTTTTTTTTATAACTGACTCGAAAATCAGTTGTCGGAAATGTGCAACCTGCATGATTCTTGACAAATTATTAGCATTAGCTCTCTCTCTAACTCTGGAGTGCACGATCACAAAACGATGTGATGAGAATATAAATTTACAATAGTTTACCTTCTAAAAGCCTTAGCAATCAAATTATTACATAATAATAAAGTATTAGAAATCAGAACTTTTATAACCTTTTAGAATGTAGTGTTTTCTTCTGCATTATTTAGTGCTGACTGGAAACATTTAAGATAAGTAAGGATTTAAGACGATGTAATCACATATTTCTATGATAGGTCCCAAGCCAAAAACAAAGCGACTCTACATATAAGTTACCTTGCTACAAGATCTCTCACGTACTTTACTTCAAACTGCTATAAGTCATAAAGCGTAATAACTTGATGACATTTTTACACAGAAATGAAGAAGTTTTACTTGTTTTCACAGTGCAAAAAGAGCTAGTAAAAGAAATAACCTAGAAAAATGATAGCCAGTTTTCACAGACACTAGATTTAATGAAAGCAAAAAAGAAAACATATTATCCCAAAAGGTATAAAAATTGCGAGTACTGCTAAAATCATCTACATTGCAGACCGTACTACTTTCCTACTGAATTAACAGCGAAGCGAACTGACCGAAATGCTTTTTCAAAATAAAATCTTTACTTCACGACCTTGTAGTTTTACACTTTACCATTGACTACATCGTAACTTAGCAGACTTGATGGCGGAAATAGAATGTAACTCATTGTTAGGAACAGACGGTAATTGTAATCGTTAGGGCTGGACGAAGCGATCAGCGATGTGAACAAGGTTATGGGGTTCTAATTGACAGATCACAACGACGGCGGCGGACACCGTAACCGCCTTTATCCAGGCTAACTGTACCACTACCGTACGACACGGACCGCCTGCCGCTTGGTCGCTCGTACCCACCACCGCAACGGGAAATGCCGGGCGTCGCCGTCCTCAACCACGTCAACCTTCTCTTTGTCACCACACTCATTTCCTCCAAGAACCGCACTTAATAAAACCACAACAAACAAAAACTTTCGACTAATAAAAACTGAGTCTTTACTCTGGTCATTCTCACACAAATGTACACTGAGGTGTTCTGCCATCGACGGAAAGTGATAAGGTCGCATTGGCTCTCATGGCTTTCCCATTAAAAATTCCACCAGCAAACTTTTTCTGTGTCATCTCTATTTGAGATATTCGCCGTGTCGGTTGCTAAGTGAAACCGTCGCGAGAATCTTTTATTCTTCTTAATGCGAGCCGTTTCGGCTCTTGTTCGGGATCCTACTGTGACAGCCATTATAATTCCGAGTGAATGTGGAAGTATACAAAGACGGCTTTGTACCCGCCATAAATATTTATGAGTAAGTGCCTATTTTCTACACACGTGGGTCGGTGGATACGCACGATACCACCGGCCTAATTGGATGTCTGTAGGCGCGAATTTGTTTCACTCTGAGGGGAATTCCTTATTTGTGTCGGAAAGCAATTTATAATAGCGAAATTTAACTTCCTTGCCGATACGCCCTCGCATTTATAACGTCCTCGTTAATTTCTCCTGTTATTGACATGCCAAATTAATTATTTTGTGGTTCAGTTACGGTTATATAACGATAAATGCATTGAAGATACTAATCCTACTTTCTCTTAACTAGTTTCTTGAGGCCACTATAAGAAAGTAAAACCCCGCTATGTTGGCGCTCGCCCCGTGTCCTGTTGACACACAAATTGCTATGATAAATTATTCTGGAATACTGATTTCTATGACACTCTTATTTGTATTTTTTAAGTGATTTTTTCTGCGTTTACCACAATGAGCATTGTTTTGAAAACAAGTGACAGTTTTCAAATGTGACACATTTTCCAAAAAAAAGAATGATATTGACTACATGAAACTGAAAGGCTGTTAGAAATAGAATTGCTCTAGATCCTGGTGCACTGATTAATTGAATTGAGTTTTCGAAAAAAAATTGTCTTTAAGGGAAGCAGAGATTTGGAAGTAGAGATATTTGCAGTTCTTGTTATAAATTAAATACATTTTGTAAAATTGCTAGTTTAAAAGCAAAAACTGAAAATACCTGTCTAAAAACAATATATTATCATAGTCTGTTGTGACACCACGAATGACCTCAATCCTGTCTATCTAAGTATGTTCTCGCATGCTCGTATATCTGGAACGCGGGAACGGTAGTGCGACTGTGGACGGTATGGCATCTTGCCCCGTCCTGCCCTGACACTTGGCCTTTGACAACTATACACTTGATATTATACCTCGCTTTCCTATTTATCTTGCTTACACGAAGTTATGGCTTTGCGTTTCAAATATATCACACGGCTTCGATACTTCCTGTATATGATTGATGATTTGAATATAAATAAGCAATATCAAACTACCGTGTCAAATTAGAATGACCCTTTTTTTATTAGTGTTGATCAATCTTTTATTTTCAAGCGATTTAATATTCTGCTCCAATGATCTAACATTTTGTCTCCATTGTATGCGCCTAAATCCACAGGTGGTATATGTTGCATTTAAATTCATCTGTATAACATTTTCTCTAAATGTGGTGATGTTTTACTATGTTCACATCGGAGAGAAAGAAAAATAGCTACAACTTAACAGACTAGGATCAAACAAGGGATCAAGTTGTCTCTTCGGCTGGGTACATGTTTGGCACACTTTCAGGAGGTCTCGGTTACAGCGGCGACGTCACGTTTCCCATGTTGGGAATAGTTTATTGAAGTCATGATGTGACCTTAACATTGTGTTTTACGATTGTCTCGTCACCGGTCCGCGCACTGACATTTCAATAGAGAAGGTGAGCGCAGGTCGCGGCGTGATGCCAAGCACGACGCCCAGCATAGCCAACCACCACCTACACACCGCTTCTACTGTCAACACCATACTTATTTCGCATGATTCCCGTTATTTATAAACATTGTCCCACCTGCCATACGTAAATCACCACGTTTGGACGAACAAAGCGAATGTTCCATCTTTTCGATAAGTTTTGAAATGTGGATACCATTTTCTACATAGACATCTTAACGGCACAACAGCAGAGCGGTATTAATTTTAGCTTTATAGTTGAATTTCTCGAATTACCTACAGAAGCTTATCGGCGTCGGTGTTGACTTAAATTTGCATCTAGGTAGTATTTTCTCGTCGCCAGTTCGATAGTGTGTGCTCACGATTTAACGCTGGTATTAATGCATTATTCAGCGGGGTTTTCATTAGACTGTCGCTATCGGCGCGGGCGATCGCGCTCTCGTTAAAATGTACGGATGGCATGACGGGTGCTCGTATTGGACGGGCACGCGAGTCAACCCTATCGCAGCTCAAATTCAAATCACTGAAAAACTTATTTGCAGTTTCGCATTTTCTGTCGCCTAGCTTCGTGACGTACGTCAATCTATTTGAATCGAGTACTTTAAGAGAAGGCGATATTTTGCTGCCCAGAGTGCAGTTGTTTTTATTTAAGACGTGCGTACCTAATTGCAGCCCGTAAATACAACTTTATAGTTTAAAACGTTAAATGCGCGCCATTAGATAAGGTAGAGCCGTCTAGATTAAAGCTTTCAACTTTTTCAGTATTCTTGTTTTAGAAATGTCAATGGTGAAAGAGTTTAGCCAGCGATAAAACTACATGCATACAATTATTTACTCGATTTATAAGAGCTTACAACTCACACTTAGATTATAAATGTTTTTCCGTAGCCGTTTATCTAAACTCGCACATGCTCGTGGTTATCGCATCGAAATTCTTTGAACGCATTGAAGAAATGCAATTAGCAAGGCGAAGAGGACTATTAAACGTGTAGCTCGACCAGTTTAAAGAAACTGGTGCAGTGCGTAAGGACAGGTTTAACAACCCCACACATGACACAAACTCGCGGATGTGGTATACTTTCGATATTAATGAGAACACATCCCGCATACGTCGCCCTAAATAAATTGCCACCACATGTGCAACGAGAACAAATTAATTTTATGGAACGTATATATCATGAGTGGTGACATTTTTCATTAAATGTTTTTAAATATGTTGTTTCGTGAGCTACTTTTTATAGTTACATGATATAAATATGTGCACGTTGAATATTTTGCATGAGAACAGCCTGATTAATCATTTATGTATGTATATTTTATTTATTTCCAACAATGTCTGTGAGGTTTAATTGATGCAGGCATCAGTCATTACTAGGAACCGCCACAGTTGAGCGAGCTCAATGATAACTGCGCTGTTTTTAATTACCTTGTCAACGCTTCGGGTATGAGCGATGTCAGTCGTCTGAAGCACCTGCAACAATCGGACAAACGTAAATTAGTATTACATAAACTATAAAATCTTAAATTTAAAAACATTCAACATGGCTGTCAAACCTTGTTAGCTATTATTATTAATGCGGTGAGAAAGTGCTTTCCATAAAAAGTCATATGACCTCAAACACGATGGGTCTGCAACTAGTCATTGCCGAGTGCCGCCCTGAGGTACCTTCCAAGTCCTAGTCTGAGTCGACACTTGTTTTGACTTGTTAAATTTTTAATTGAAGAGCTATGTAGAGATTTACTTTGCGTTTGATACCTAGTATTAAAATGTATAAGTACTTTATTAGTGTCTATCGTTTTTGAGTTCCTGCGTATGTTTAAGCATGCTAAAGTATACATACATATTAAGTCTTAATTATAATTCTTTATATATAATATTTTATGCAGAATTAAAACAGAATTTGAAATTTATCTATTTCCTGACGCAACAATTTGAAAGTTGACAGCATGATACTCTGTATACAGCAATTTAAATCATTAAGCTATATCCCATTAAGGTGATAAGTTTGTCTGCAACCTAAAACTATAAATTTTAGCCTGGCACGTACATATGAACCTATACAGACTTCATTTACAGAATGCCCATTCAATTAACTGACGCTGTTAGTTTATTGACATAATAGTTTAGATTCGCCATAGGGCGACTGGATTATAGACCTCGAGCACGCATGTCCTTATCAAGATTTCTAGATGGAGTCGGCGTCGGCTGGTGTGCAAGTTCACGCCCAAGGCGAAGGTTTTGATATATTTAACGTACATATTTGCATTTAACGACCACAGGAGGTCGTTATCATTTTTGTAGGCCACATCCGGACTCTGTGGTATGTATAAATAAGAACATTATTTTAGTTGCAAATTAATCTAGAAATCTCCGAGGAGACAATAGGTCGTTTGTTGGCAAGCAGCTACAAGTATGAAGTGTGAACGTCCGCCGTGTGATGTCGGACGTCGCGACACTCGTGTAAACAAAGCGCTACACTGACCGGGTTAACCTTGAATGGTAAATGTGTGCGGAGTTTCGCCGGGGAAAAATATGCCATTGATGCAGGCGGCGTGCGTTCGCCGGGTAACGGTCACCACGAGCCGAATAAGTGGTTTAGCATCGTACGTGGAATGATAATGTTCAGAGCGAGACTTGTCACGCGATTGCACTGCCCTGTCACTGCCGCACGCATTCAGAGACCCACTTTCTAACCTTGTGTCCTTGAACCATAAGTGTGTTTACGTTGTATGCTTTGAATAGTTGATTTCTTCTTGTCGCCGTAATGTATGTAAAAGTCTCTTATATACTTTATGATTACTTCCGGGGAAATGAGTACGCTTCGCCGTAGTTAAGTAAGTAAGCAAATAATCTCAATATATAACAGTGAATGGTTTGATAATAAAAGCGATAATGCAATATTTCGTGTAGCCAATTACAGTAGGGTGGATGTCGGTGTCGGTGTCTAAGAGCGAACAATGTGCCGCTAACGAGATACAGCGGGCTGCAGTGCACCGCACCGGTCCGTCAGGCAGCGCCGTCGCTTGCCCAACACCTCAATTCGTTCTTTGTTTACGTTGGCATCGTACTCGCCCGCGGAGCCCGATCTCATCCCGAACGCAATAAAGCTCGGAGCAAACTCACGACTCTGCAATGTCTACTCTTTATCGCCCCCGCCGAATGCAGTACGATCTTAAACGTATTTTAATAACTTCCACCCGCCGGTCGCCGTAATGGGATCACCATGCAAATGCCTGTGCCCATGCTGTACCGTTACATACCGATACCGACGGTAACGAACCGCCCCGTGAAATAAAGAAAGGCAATAATCGCAAACGGGAAATCCGATCATGCCGAGGGCGCCCAGCGGCGGCGGCGAACTGGTTCCACTGGGAGCATCCAGTCTAGCGCCACAACTATATAAACTCAAATGATTGCACAACACTTAAACATAAGTATGGCAGAATCCCTCGCGGTTCAACGTCAAAAAACTTGAATGAGTCGAAGAAAGTGCCCTTGCAAGTTCCTGTATTCGATCCTATCTTAGATCGAATGAGGTAAGTTGTTAGTGAACTTGACGTACCGAGTGTGGATTTGAAGTTCCCTTTCGTGATATGGCGAAGCGCTTTCCCTGTCGCAACTCTGCGCTCTGACACTTGCACTCTTCCTTTCTACATTACACTCACTAGTGGGACGATGATACCATTGCTATGAACTGTTATTACATTTGAATTAACCTATATGAAGAACTTATTACAACCATCGTTAGAAATGAATTTCGTTTTTAATTTGCATAACAATTCACATAACCGTAACATATTGACGCGCGTCGAATGAATAAACAGAATTCCTACGGTAAATTTGATAATAAGCATTTAACATTAATCAGGAAGCAGTTTTTACTATCGTCGCCAGATAATTAAATTCTTTGAGTGCCACCGAACTATGTCATCTTTTTGAATAAGTTTTCAATTCAAAAGCCGCTTTATCATCTCTCCTTGCAAACTACTATTACAAAATAAGATTAACAATTTTCTCACGTCCGCATCGAGATCGAGTTAGGCGACGACAACCTCTGCAAAAAGTAAGTTGGAAATCTAATAGAGTTTGTGGCAAGCCGGTTATTTGTGTTATTTTTTAGTTTCGCTGACGCTCAGGAGAAATGCTATGTAACGCTCGCGAACGAAGACGAAGCAACCTGACATTACAGTAATAACGCCGAACCGCCCTTCTGTCATTATTCTGTACACTTTCCTCCGGTAACTAAACATGAAACGCTTCTTATTTTTCAAGGGCATGTTCATTACAATTGCATTATAGTCTATATTCATCTTTTGCTATAGGCAACCAACTTCTAAATATAGCACTGATAGTATTAGTTAGGAATCATTTCTTGTCAATCAAGGCACATAATTGCATACAAATGTAATTTTAATTAGCAACCGGATAGACAGCGTTAGCCCCTGATTAAGTGGCACGGATTATGTTGGATTAAGACTTCCTTTGATTAAGATTTGTTATGAATGTATCGACGGTGGCAGCGGTGCGTGACAGAACTAATCTAACAGTAGAAGATGAGGCCTTAGCGTGGTCACTGCGCGTCCTGCGAGATACCCTGCGATTATTGCATCTTTGATTACAACCTACGAAGCCACTACTGCCTCATTATGCAAGCATAATTACGCAAAATTCCATTGCAATATGTCATATTAACACGTCCGACGATGTTTTTACTGTAAAAGATAGGAATTAGGTACGATATTTCAACAGCCAGAAATTACTTGAATTATAATCACAAATCAAACCAGATTACAATCATAGACACTTCCTACAGTACAGAAAGAACATCATACGCATGCAGTACTTACAGTGATAAATACATTTTACTTTATAAACAGGTACGGAGCAAGTTATTCAACACTATTAGTATTCCTTGTTAGTGACATGTAATAAATATGGTGTCATAAAAGAAAATGATCGTTTGATTGGTGCGGAAGAAGAATATGATTTTGTGTTTATATTGAACAGCAATAGATAAAACTTTCAGTTACCGTTATATCAGTATGTTAAAATGACAAAACAAAAAGGAAACATAAGACCTATAGTGCCTTAATATTTCTATACTGGGGGATGGGCAAAATGCATGTCGTCTTATAAATGCGTTATGTTAATGTTGAACATTGTAAAAATTATGAATTTTACTTATGGATGTCATCAAAACTGTATGCAGAGATGATAAAAATAGAAGGTTACAGTCGATTATGTGAAATACATGTCCTCAGTTTTAATAATTTATTATTAGTGATGTTAACGGTCGGTGCATCCTTCCCATTGCATTTTTGCTTGAGGCACTTATTAATTCCGCGCAACGTCTGTTGGAGGTGTTACGTAATTGCAAGAATGCGGCGGCATGTGCCTCGTCGACGTGTCGGACGTCGGACGGTCCTGATCGCATGTGAACCGTATTTATTGTAATTACGTCTCACGGACGCTGACTCCTATCGATCGATGCGACGGGAGAGCGTCCGTATGAAACGATAACATCGACCCTATTATCTATGCGGCACTTGTGACTCGCTCCCTTAAAGTAATTACATCACATCACTTTAGATCGATTTGGTTTTGTTTAAAGTTCATTTAGATTGGTGTTTGTGACCATCGACTAATTGACTTCTAAGCCTTCGCTCCCGCTTTGGCGTTACCGACCCGCTTTTTGTGAGGCACACATAGTACCTGTATTTGTAAACACTTGATAGATCATTTATTGAAACCTCGTAAAAAGGGCTGAATAAAATAGGTTATTTATTCAATGTCTAATCTGAACTTTCGACAACCGAGGTAGGATACTCTAGTGTGGGCACTTGTAATAGAGCAGAGATACAGAAAGTTACGTTCACAAAAGTGAGTTATAAAAAAGTTACTAGGTATTATAAATACGAATCTTTTGTTACTCCGTTATGTGTAAATATTTTTCGATCCAAGAAAAAAACGAATCATCTAAACAATGCCTGAACGGATTGTCAAATCGTGACGATTTGGTTATAATACAGATGGATTTACCCAACAAAGTATTTCAGCAATCTACATATTTATCAGCCAGCATTAATTGGAGTGGCATTGGTAATAGTTTCCCGATTAATGCACGCGATCGTCTCTAGGTGGGTCCGTTTGCGTTATTTCGCGGTATCGCGCGCGCAATCGTAACCTCTTCCCACATAATTGGCGTGTGGGCGCGGCGGTGGTGGCGCGTTATCCCGATCGCCGCCCACCAGCGACGAGGCGACGCCCGATTAGATAGCTCGGCCCCCGACACCCCCGACCCGGGCAACACCTCCCGGCTGCCGAGTGCCGCTGAGTACCGACGCACCCGGCTAACTGGGATCATCTCCTGACGCGATCGCGAAACTCATAAAGCAGTCTCGTTAGTTACACACTTACACTGCACTCGCAAGCCAATTGTCAATAAATAGAAAATTTATTGTATTCGGTAGTTTGCACTTGATTCAGTCCGAATAAAATAATAAATCAATCAGCCTGGGCAATGTTTAGCATCGCCGCCTTCTATTTTTAACTTTAACAATTATCCTTAATAAGCCCGTGTATCTCACGAATTTTATAGGACAATAAGCTCGGAGCTAACCCTTATTAGCGATAAAAAGTGGCACCAGCTCGCCCGTTACGCAAGACGTGATGCTCAGAAGAAGGTTCATTAATTGCGTATTGTCGAAGCTCCCGCGGTCGACGATCACATCTAGTAAATCGTCCAAGTGATCTCACGACGTTCTTATTTCCGCCCGCTACGTGACCGCCACAGCCATGCAAGTTTCTCTTGTATGGCCATGGTTAATAAAATTTAATATAGGTATGTGCAGTGAAAATTAATCGGAAGCATCGATGATAGGCGTGCACGTTTATGCCGCCAGGATAAACACAGATAAACGCGAACACCGTTAAGTTGATTTAGCACGTCGGTTCCGCCTCTCTTTGGTGGTATTACAAACAATTAATACTAGGAGATATTTTATCTTGATGACGCTTTATTTTCAATCTCATTCACTTGAAATGTTAAAACGACAAAATACTGTATTTAAAAATTGCAGTGGATGACATCCTGAGCTGTTCTAGAATCCCATTTATAAATATGAGAAATAATAATGATTAATATCCAGTTCTTGAATTGCGCACGCGGTTCTTTCTAAGAAGCTCCCTATAATTTAACCCTGCTCGCTACTCCAACCACTCCACACAAATTATGATTATACCTAATTCACTTTCTAGTTAGCGTATCAAATAGCGCAGTATTTTTTTTAAAGAATATTATGACTAATGAGCCAATTTTAGGGTCCCGTACCTCCAAAGGCGTGCGTCCGTCAGTCTGACACAGTCGTTCCTTTTTTTTTAAACGAATTTTGGTAAAAAACAAAGTATAATGTTAGATCTTCCTGACGCGCACGTATTTTAATAAGTGTTGAGTTTTTTGTATCTTGTTGGGTGTCATCTGAAAGGGCTTATCCCAAGGTTACTGCTAGGCACGGGCCTCTTCTCAGAATGATAGGGGTTTAGGTCTTAAACTAGACTTCTATATCAAAAGGTTAAAAGAGAATTTGTTATAAAGATGTGCAAAAAGACGTCTTGATCCTCTAGGTTTCCAAAGATTACATTTTGATACTATCGGGGTTAGTAGGTAAATATTGAGGTATAGATAACAGAAAAACACTTTTTCCTCAGTCTCATAGTTGTTAAAGAAAAAAGTATTAAATTCGGATACAAAACTCTGATTGCGCGGGCCCGACTCGCTTTAGACCTGTTTAGTTGTTTACTCCTCGTCATTGATGCAATATAAATTATATTCATTAAAGTGTAAACTATCAATGAGATCATAGTCGCTAGAGCTAATAAATCTGCATACAACATCGCACGCACGTATCGCGCACAATATGGTTGACGTTAATTGACGAAATGCGAAGTAGTAGTGTTTGCGACGGCTGATTTATACGCGCGCAAATCGCTACTCAATTTGCATTGGATCTATGTAAAGCGCCCACTCGAGCACTCGTTACCGCGATCGTAGCCGTCTTCGACATACTAGCCACAGACCAATCGTCACGACTAAAACGAGGAATGTGTTATCTGTTATTTTTTTAATGCGCACACTTCACAAGTTTGCCACTGCAGTAAAGATTTATCGACTGCAAACATTTGCATATTCCTGGTTTGAGAAATCAACACTCCGTTCTGAGAAGTTTTATCAAAGGAATCCAGGTACCTGACCTACTTTTAGACGAATCTGAACATGCAGTAATAAATGACTCAGATAAAGCTTAAACGTATAGAAATTACTACATTTGTCATGACCACATTGGTTAAACACAAACACAAGTCTGCAAGTTGTAATTTAATGCTGTGATAGGAACCACTGTTCAGTGGCGGTTAACATGTATCCAGTAAAGCCTAGTACGGATGTAGGAAAATACGGTTTGAAGATAAAATCGTGAATACGCGTGCACATTTACAGTTAGTGACTCAAAACGCAAATAAAATTAACGAAAGACAGCAGTAAACGACCGCACAGACACATATCCATTGCGGTGTAAAATAGCGGCGCGCGCAGCAAATGACATTCCGCATTCACACCACGCCAAATAAGTGCGGAACGTGGAACGTATTTAGGTCACACACTGATTCTCGGTAATAGAAGTGTGGGGAGTAAATCTGTGGAGTTTCACCGCAAGTTATCTGACAGTCGTATAAGAAGTTCCTTGCTAATTTGCGGCCCGTGCGTTTTGGCCTGCGGTCACGCGCATGCCGACCGCAGCCGAATTCCGCTACTGCTACGTGCTACGTCGACGGTGATGGTAGCCGTCGACCGTCATTCCGAACTGTTACAGCTGTCAAATCACTTGTAATAAACTACCATACATATTTCTTAACATTCCTGAAATCCAGTATGGTCTCTACCTGGAAACACTTCCTTTAGTTTTCTTTCTCAATGATTTCATTAAAATACATATGTATACTATTAAGATTACGCTGATTAGTTCGTCGCCGTAGCAAAATATGTATGTATTTTTTATGTTTTATCGTCGTATTCACACAGCGTGTACACAATACACTCGGCTAAACGATCTGTTGCGCATTCCAAGTGGTAATGAATGTGAGAATTCATTCTAATAAGGTTATGACGGTATTATGGATAATTTAATGCAAATTAAAGCAATAGTAAACGATTCTTGATTTTTTAGTTTATTATGCCGATTACGAGTGAAATCGATTTGATCAGTTAAATATCGCAGCGTAAGTTGAATGTAAAAAATTCGTGGAATGATCATAAACTAATCTTTTTTGATATGTTTACTGTATTTTTAGTATTTTTCTACTCGTATCATTGTACACAAGTCTCAACCCCTTCATTGCAAGCACCATTAATTTCACCGGCATGTAATTTTTCTATTATTAACAACACATTGTAATTACAAATTAGTGTAGTAAATACATCTCCATTATAATTAGATCACATTTTTAATGGCACGTTCCGCTCTGTGGTCTCAGAAATGAATAACGTCTGCATGTTTTATGAAAATTCGTGTATGACATAATGAACAAGTCGTTGAAGGGTAATTACCTACTGGCATAATTTTTATACTGATCAATTTATAATTATCAACACGTGCAGTTTCAAAGGTCAACATAAATTAAAAATAATTTGTAAAATAACAAGCTAATATATTTATTTTAATTACGCTTGTAGAAAAGAAAAAAAATTGTGCGCCATAAATATTTTCAACAACAAAACGTATCGTAAGCTAACTGTAGCGTCAGGCCTGGATAACGCTGAGAAGAGGAAACAAAACATAAGCTTCGAGTCAGTTAATCAAGAGACACGCGAATGTCGCTTAGCATTGCATCTAGTTTCACTTACGGTGCACGCAGTTTTTCGTCGGGAACGCGATCGCGACCGCGATCAATAGCTCACATTGTGCTCGTCGACGCGACACCCGCGCAAGTTGCATAATGTGTCAGTCGTGGGAGCGACTACAGAGTCGCGCCGTTATGCGACGCACGCCACTGGTACCGTTCCATTAGTGATTTTATTAGACGATTCGCGTGTATCGCCCGTAATCAATTTGAGCACATTGCAGGCGTTGTAAGTCGCCCCACTTGCAACGTATTATAGAGCATAAAACGCTTTACAGCCACGTTCTCCATTTTAGCTCACACGGTGTTTCATTCCGGGCTAATGTAAAGCTTGCTGTGTATAATTTTGTTTTGTCCGCTTTATCTAGGACGCAACAGTATATCACGAATTTTGCAGATAAATCGATGCAATGCTATGAGAAATGATTGTATCTATGTTTCGATTACAGGTACCGATACTGATATATCTTCTTAATTTCAGCCACTATCCTTGCGGATTTCGGCTAATATTTGAGACTTGTCTTATGATTATTAAGAAGCTATATGTATCTAAACTTAAACCCTACTCACGGAAAGAAAAAATGAAATGTAACTATAGAGTACTAATATCCTAAGAGACAATATAATTCTGATAATTTGTTCGGTGTGGTACCGGATTCCAATTCTGAAAATTAAATTTCGGGTCTGAAGTTAAATTTAGTGCACATAGCTATGTTTTAACCTAAAAAACT
This sequence comes from Amphipyra berbera, assembly GCA_910594945.2. Taxonomy (NCBI): domain Eukaryota; kingdom Metazoa; phylum Arthropoda; class Insecta; order Lepidoptera; family Noctuidae; genus Amphipyra; species Amphipyra berbera. Next base: position 10,885,409 of record OU343128.1, on the reverse strand, counting down.
ATTTCAAAAAACCTAAACGAAGCCAAAGTGGTTTCGCACCGGCTTAATATACCTAGTGGATATATAATTATTATTTTTGTGCCTAGGTTTTGCTTGGTAAGTATTCTTCTTTTTCGAATTGACCGCAAATACTGTGCAACGGTACCCGAAAATTTTCAGCGTGATTTATTTGGTTATTTTGTTATCTGTTCAGCCGATGAAAGCATTGCTCTCATTTTTTATGAGAAATAAAGTAGACTAAAGCCATAATGTTTCAATTATTATACGAACAAGGAAACTGGTTTGCAAATTTTGGTTAATTTATTATAGTATCAACATTTGGGTACGACGTGGTATCCGTGTCAGCGATGAGTCAACGGTGACCGCTCACACCCACATCTATTGTTAGTCGCAGGCGCAGGTTCCCTCATTTGCATACCCATCTCACCATAAACAAACATAAGCCCATTATTTTTTCTGCTATAGGAATTTTACGAGTTTGCTAAAATATAAGTTTCACTTAACAGTTATGCATTTCACTTATTTGTTTTTAATTTTATATTAACATATTTAAGAATGTGTAATTTTAGACTTAAGCCATGACATCATTGAGTTCGGTTATTTCTGCATTCCGTTGCTTTTTGTGAACTGGTGACCTGTAAACTTTTTATACTTAGAAATATAATTCCGATTATAATGGCAATTCGACATAATTTATAAAAAGTCACTCAACAGCTCAAACCGATTGGAAAAGTGTCGTATTGTAGATAAAAATAAATTAAGTTACGGGACACCTGTTAAAGGAGGGGCCGTCAAAAGTGCACGCACCCGCACCGCGGCCACAGGTCGTTCACCCCGACACGACGTAATTAAAATCCTTCATGGAAAGCACGCCTGATGGAATCCATCCTGACCCCGCGCACGACCGCCTAGTACCGCCCTTTAAACGTTACTTTATAAATAGGAGCAACCCAGCTTCGTGTCCCCTACCACTGCTATGCGATACGGGAGCTACTAAAAAAATAAGCTTAATTATTCCGCGGTTTTTATTTTAACTTTCGTTTTGTAGAATTCTTGCGTTTAAAATCTGACAGCTTTAGAACGTTCGTGGATCGCGTATGAATAGTAATTACGTAAATAAAAAAGATTGAGATAAAAAAGGTTTTCATGCTTTTAATTCACATCGTGAAATAGGTAACTACAATTTCCAACAGTTTTGTTAGTCATGGTCAGTATATTTTGATTTAATATTCCAATCAATTTAACTTAATAGGTACATCTCAAATTTTATCACCAAATGAATAGCCCTGGTAGGTCTAAAAATTCAATTACGAATCAGGTTAATAAAATGCTATAATTACAATGTTTTCAATTACTCCGAGAACAAAATTACATTCAGAAAACCAAATTCGGAAAACCATGTTTCTCATTTCAGCTTTATGGGAATATACAGTTATCAAATTGATACAATTTAATTTCCGGCATACCTGTGTACCTACTTTCCAACGCCTTTTATTTCCGTGAGCCTGTTCCCTACCGAGTCTACGCAATAAGTAGCATAGTTTCCCTTGTTAGCGCAGAGATCCCTCTTTCATCTTAAATCTCCTCTAAGTCTATCCATAAAGTATACTCTGATATCAAAATAATCAGGAAATCGGCACGCGGTATCGCCTTGTGCCCAATAATCGCCGTTGATGGCGTGTCGCCGGCTATGCGCGCGCGCAGTCACGAACCCCGCGGTGGATCGCTGTTCTCACGTGACCCTCTTAATTATAATCTCAAAGCAATCGGGTCAGCTGAATATGTACATCGAAATTTGGGTTTTAATGTAGTATTCAATTTATGTTAGTGACATATTCATAGCCGATTTTTAAATTCGGACTTATCCCACTTCTACTACTCCTGTAAGTTAAGATCTAAAATGACCACAAATGAACAACGAGCAATGACTTTAGATAAATGAAGCGATGACTTTAGATAAATGACTTTTCCCAGGAAACAGTTAAAATTGACTTGAATTGAGAGTTCAATCAAATTAATCCGAAAAGAAAATAGGAACGAAAATCGGCCTTTACATCCCTTCCTAGTAAAGCAGCGCAATAATAAGCTATGAAATTACTGTTTCTTTACCGTAGTTAAATTAATATAATTAACAAATGATTTATTTAACTTAATATTAAACTTATATTACGAGTAAATTTTGAGATACAGCGCTTATTGACACTAAAATATATATATATATATATACCTATATGTAAGTATTATGTCTATGTATGTTGTGTAGTATATATTTTGCAGCAGTACACCATGGACTACCCCCTCTATCTTATTCATTGACTTCCTGTTCATCCAAAGGTTGTCTGGTAGATATCGCTATCAGCGATAAGACCGCCATTGTACCCTTTAATGTTTGTTATTGTATAAGAGCTGTGTTACAATTTTGGTGTACAATAAAGTATATTCTATTCTATTCTAAAACGTTTAATTTATTTATTCAAGCAATTGTTAAATAAATAATCTTACACTATATTCTTTTTACATAGACTGTTTTTTGATAGTAAAAATGGATTTTTTTAAATATAAGTACTCTTATTTAGGAATGTTGACCAAATGCTCTCTAATTATAATTTAATTGGGATCTAAGAAAATATAAATTCGTCCTTAAACAATAAAACAATTCTAATTTCCACTCCTGTTCTAACATCTATGAATACATAGTATTAAACACCTAAATAATTTTTACTCAAATACATATTTTGTATTTCGTATTTTGACAAGACTGAGGAAATCTCTCTTAAGTCTAGTTTTAACACGAATAAAGACGTATTTAAAATAAAAAAGTTGTCAAATATATGGAATTCTACTTTAAGGTAGCTGCTGTTGGAAGATCTCTCAAATGAGCGCTGTTTATTAATACGGGCCATAATGTAAATCTTTTGGAAATTTGTATTTTATTGCTCTTCTAATTTATGCGTACACCCATTAACTTTGTGAGAACAGAACTTTATGGGTTCGCTACGATAGTTAGCAAACTAAAGCTCGTAAGCTCAAAGAAATTCGCCAAACTTTAGTATCGTGGGCAGCACGTTAGGTCGTAAGTTGTAGGTTCGTGATCCAATTCCAAACAGTTGGTACCCCGGTACCAACATGACCTGAACCCCGGTCGTGCTCTCCGGATCGTTTGTTATACTTTTGCGGTTCGCCAACGCTACCAGTTGTTCCGTGTACAATTGCGGACCTAGATACCGTAGGTAGCTAGGACCTTAATAATGTTCACTTCGTGGGAAAAATCTTTCTTCATTTTAACTGCTCTTTTTATTATGTAGAACATTTTGTCAAACAATTATGTAGATGTTCATGACTTATAAGCTTCGTAGAACAATAAGTTCGGAATGATTAAAATTATGTGACATAAGACCAATTACTTGCTTCCAATCGGCTGGTTGCCATAATTAACTTGTTATTTATTATTCATATTTAGTATCTTCGTGTTCAGCAAACAATATCGTTTGTTAACTTGTAGCAATTATTCGTTCACCATTAAAATACATTACGCACATAACATTAACTCAATCTAAGTGCCCTCTGTTTGTTAAATTGAAAGCCTATTATACAGCCTTCGGAGGCCCCTTAAATATATTTGAAAAAGGAACACGCGTAATTTAGTCCAGTAATGGTCGGACGCAGTAGGTACATGTACACATACAGACTTAAGAATTAATTGTTATCTATAAATAGCCTAATTTATTTTCAGTGTGCACTGTGCACTGCTCCGCCTTTGTTATAAATGAATAACATAAATCGATACTTCTATGATTAAATTATAAATTAAAAGATGCTGTTTTTAATTATTATGGTCATATTTAAACCATTATTCACTTCGATATCGAGCAAAGTGATAAAATTATGAGCACTTTTTCCGCGTCTCTCGTTGATGTCTTTTGGTCCGTCAAACGCGAGCTTTGACCATTTGATTGTTGAGCATGCAGCTGAATTTCTTCACTGTTATTTTCCGAATTATTTTATTTTATTCGCTTCAGTGCCCTTTATTATGACAATTGAGTTGTTTATTGGTTTGAGTTCGTTCTAAAAAAAACTAATTTCTGATGGAAATGCTGTACTAAAGATAAAGAGTTTGTTTTTACATGGCATCGTTCTTTATTTATACGCTCATTAGACGTAATTTGTAAAAGTTTATGGCTAGAACTTAAAAACGATGGAATAAATGATAAATCTTCTCGCAAAGGGAGCCAAACGAAGCGACTCTAAATATAGCGCAGTGCCATTATTGCTATATGCGCATCGAAGCTTATCGCTCTATACACGATTGAAGACAAGCTCGCGCGCATGAGCGCAAAAACCTTCCTATACATACCCTAACGGTACGCAATACACACTACTCATTTTTCTACGTTATCATCGATTTATTTCTCCTTGGTATACGTTTCCTGGATGCGGTTCTAATTTATACTTTTTTATTCATGCTTCTAAATTCACCAGTCATTTTTCGAAATGTTAACAAAGATTAGTTTTATATTTTTTGTTACATTATGAATTGTATTATTGCTTTTCTCGTACATTTATAAATATACTTTAGTGATACTTACATCAATTATTCAAGTTATTTAATATCTTAAAATATATTTAGTTATAACATATGTTGTTGCGGTTGTATCGTTGGCTCCAGCGAACAACCACCATAAAATATTTAATAAACCAGTTTATTGAACAGGATCACCTGATTGCACTCAAGATGTCCAGGACTGCGAGCTCGGAAAAATATGTTTAACTACATTTTTAAAATATTTCAAAAAATACTCCAGTGAAGGAAATTATTGTTAATATTACTAGGGACGTACCTTGTAAGGGCTACGGGAAAGATTGATAGGTTAGCGTCACGTGATGTTATAGTTCAAACAAATTTCAACACGCAGTTCATGAACTTTTCACTGTTCGTATATCACAGGCGGTCGCACAGTCCTCGGGATGAGCGCGCACGATAGTCGCGAGTAGTGTCGCGGCCACTCTCGACGAGACACTGAACTTGCCAGAGTGCGCCCCAACGGTTATAACATAACACGTCTGACGTAACCTTAACCTTGCAAGAAGAAGAGGAACGAGCCACCGAAGGACGGAGAGAGAGAGCGATAGTTTCGAGAGAAAGGGAGAGATGGCGCGGTCGCCGGACGCGCGGACACCGCGGTCCGGCCGTCGCGCGCCGCCGGCCGCCTGCCATCAGACCCCATCCTGCTTCCCATACACAACGTTGATAATGTTTATCTTTCACACTACTGTTTGATTATACGTATTTATCAAATTGGGAAATTTATGACACTTAACTAAACGATCTTAAAAGGCTTATGTTTAATGTGTGTGGAGAGCATTGATGGAGAAAAAGTAAACACACATAAAATATAAGTAAAAGGAAAGGAACGTGATATGTTTGACGCTTGTGACTCTGAATTACAAGTTTTTTAGAAAATGCTGTGATGAAGACGTCCGGTCACTTCATAATTGCAACTTATTATCAAGGTCCACTTTGCATAATTGAACCCGTCGTGCATCTATTAGCAAGCGTACGGTTTGTTCCCGTATCCATGATATTAACTATTTCTAGTTATACGTAGAACAACTGGACTCTATCCTCCTTAATTTTTTGGGAAACCATAATAATATCAATGTAGTGGGAGGATTCTGCTGCCCATACATCTGATTTTATTTTTTCCGTCGCCTCTTTATGAAGCAGAAGGAGTAAAGATAGGCTGTACTTAGCCTGGATACACACAACTAAAACAAACATTGAAAAACACAAGCATGTAGAGATTAGAATAAACCAATCCATTAATATGCTATCACTACAGCACACCACAAATCTATTATTCATTGTTGTCAATAGCTCACCAAGGATCACTCGGTCACATCTATCTATAGGCAAAGGTCCCCGAATCGTAACGGTAATCTGATTCGTATTTCTATACTTAGTTAAGTAGGAGCATATTTATACACCACTTTGTGTCTTTGGAGTTGTCAGCGAAGGGCAGGATTATTGCGCCACTTAATAATAGTTATGGACCTGACCCAAGGTTAGGAGACTAGTTTGCATTTCTACGAAAGAGACTCATGTGAAAACTTATAAATACAATGCTTGGCGTGTCTAATTATAAGGGACGTGCGAGTAAGATCACGCAGTGGCCATAGGCCGGGGAAAAGGTAGGTTAAAGAAGAAGATAAACATAATTATGTACACTCGGTAGCAATGAATCCGTGTCACCAACATAAACCTTAATATCTCGAAAAACATTGTTAAACGTTATTTCGTTTGTGTTGGTGACCCGGATTTATTGCTCCCGATTGTATACATTTAATCCTTGAAGAGTTCTAAACATAAGTGTGGTACTTTAGCCCAATACCGATTCTTTGGTCTTGTAATTCTGAAATTATGTCTTAGGGGTGAGCCTAAAATCGTTTCTTGGACACAATTTTTTAACCAGTGCGTTTTGTCCGTCATCACCTACAGTCCCGAAACGTGGACACTGACGTTACAAGTCTAATCCGTAACAACAAATTCGAATTTATAAACAAGAACAAATAATCGACACAGCTTGCCGTATCAGCAAGCTGAAGTGGCAGTGAGCCGGCAACGTCTGTCGAAGTACCAATTGCGGCTGAAACCGACGAGTCTTTTAATAGAGACCGAAAATCGACAAACGTAGCATGTAAGACTCAGCAGCAGATCGAAAGCAGATACAACTGGAGTAGTGTAGATGGAAAAGACGGAGGACTTGTGTTGCGACGAAACTGGTTTGAAATCTAAGTCCAGTTGTGGACTGTGATAGGCCGATGTGGACACAATGTTAACTGAAAACATCATGACAAAAAATCTCAATACCGCACTTTCAAGCCAAGAATCGACTCCAAGATCACTAACTTAACAGCCACATTCTGCAACCACTAGACCAACAAGGCGTTATATAAAATATGCGCAAATAGTGGCACTGAACCTTCCGAACAGCACATGAATCGATTTCCGTCAGTTGATTATACGAGTGCTATAAGAGACATAGTTGGTTAAAGGAAAGTCGATACTCTTCTATACTAATCGGTTAACCATTAGGATTGTAGAGTATCAACTTTCCTTTAATCCTAAAGGTCCGCGCAGACGGTTGACTGCTGGGGTTTTCTTATATCTAAAGTTCCCTCTTAAATGCAATTAGTTGGTTCTATCGCGTTTGCATTAAAATCTTTCATCATTATATCTACCCGCTGATGAACACGAGCCTCTTCGAACAATTAACGTTCGTGAAGAAATATATAAGTATCGTCAGTGGAAAGGTAAAGAGACTAAAGCGCCAATATACCTACTTTACAGTAGAGAGATTCAAAGTATTTTTTTAAGAAAATAAACATAGTTATTTTTCTTAAAGTATACATATTAAATAGACAATTAAATTATCTATTTAATATGTATACTCTAAGAAAAATAACTATGTTTTTTTTTTAAATACTTTTAATCGCTCTCCTTTTAAGTAGGTATATTGGCGCTATAGTCTTTTTACCTTTCCACTGACGATATAGTTACTTCAAATTAAATGAATACCAATAATAACAATACACCGACAGACGCCAACCATGCGCAGTTTCAATACTACCACCTGATAAAACGATTCGGTTGACCCCAAGCATCCTCTGGGGTTTAGGTGCACACCAACACATTGTGTTCAAGATTATAGATGATGTAAATTAATTCGAGTAATTCCTTAACACCGCATCTTCTATCTATATATTCTATCTTTCTTCTATATCTATACATTATCTTATATTACATTAATACATGTAAATCCGTGCCTCGCAGAACACGTTAAACAGTCGGTCCCGGGTGTCATACGAATACCTATGACAGTGGTTACGGGAAGTCAGAAATCCGAAATTCTGACAACCCGTTTAACCTTAGAGTATCGGCATTGCCCAGCGACTGGGTTGCGGAGGTCTGATTGCGCTCGCTCCGTGTAAAATACTGATAAGTATTCAGCGGCATCTGGTTAGACTGGAAGCTGACCCCAACATAGGAAAAGGCTAGGCAAAACAAATTCATATTTAATGGCGAAACTTCACAGGGTAGGTATCATAATTAGAACAAATTCAATAAAAATATACATAAGCTTTATATAATTAGATAACAAGATACCTAAATAATACTACCTACCTACCTACCTTGCCTCGCATTAGGATTTCTCCTGTATCGTGGGTGCGTTCACAGACACAAATCTCCACATGAACAAACATCCAGACCCGGAACAACTATCTGTGGGCCATACAAATATTTGTTCCGTGCGGGAATCGAACCCATGACCCGTAGCGCAGAAGCCGATCGCTCAGCCACTGCACCAAACGTGTCGACAAAATTACTTAATAATTTAGTAAGCGTTATTGGTTAAAATTGAGACTCTTGTATCTTTACCAATAATGAAGCAAAGACCTCAAAGCTCTCCCATATAGAAGTAGCTATCACAGGTAAAATAGCTTAAGAGTCCATCTATATACCCAGTTTGGCAAAAAACAATATTACCATTGGTAAGCGAAACGATTCGTTTGTGTTTATAGAAACCCGGCTTAAGTGAAGTTACGCCAGTTAATTTGAAATAACCCAATAACTACGCCTGGCAAACAGATTGTTATTAAGTTATTATTAACACAAAAGGAGGGTGCTCTTGATATAGAAGTATATAGGAGGATGCCATATCCACCTGTAGTAACACGCACGGGAAAAGATAAGACCACACGCCTTTGTCATAATTTATATTTGATTAAAAAAGCGATCGTTAAAAAATAATCAAAAAATAAATGCTTCGCACTCAGCAAGTATATTTGTTATGACATTATATGAGTCATATTTTGTTACTTACTGCACTGCACAATAGAGGCAGGTGACCAATATAAATGATATAGCCATATTTCACAGCACTTTACCTCCACGACTTTATTACCTACAATGATGCTTGAATAAGTAATATAAAGAGTTCAATTGTTACCCAAATTGCTCAATCTTTTACTCTCATCTTCACATTCGTGAATGAAAATGTAAAAGCATTTCGCTTTCAAATGGAACAATTGCGACGTTTTGCCTAATGACATGTGCCAAAGAAAAGATTATTTCGCCGACCTCCGCTTTCTAAGAAGTCTGAACTTGAAAATTGTTTATTTTATATTTTTTTTATTTACTTTTCACTTGACTTTTCAGTTCCATTGATTTCTTTTTTTTATACTTAATACTTTCACATGACTTGCTTTAAAGAAATTGGATCCATTAAATACAAAATAAGTCTAAGTGTGTGTTGTAATTTGTATAAAACAACAACAGATTTTTATATATTATGTGAATGTGTTTTATACTATTTATAAATATAGAAGAAAAATATGACGGATTCAACGCCCAGACATAACTCAAATAATGGTCGTAGTAACATGTTTAAAATAAACGTTGCTTTTATACCGAAGCCTCTTAACCGCGAGTCCCACTAAAAGCGGAGCTTATTCGAAGAGGACGGTAGCAGAGCTGAGCTTTTAATATCATACAAGACTATAAATAAGTAAATTGATTGATTCATTGAGCTATGCAACTTTTCGTGGAATATCGTCGCACGCTCCGGAAATTTTGCAAGGCAGAATCGTGTCTGTCATGTTTCTAATATGTATGAGTCTTTACTGTCGCTTCATAAATTCCTCAAACTCGCTTTATGTGTGAACTGCGCTTAAATCAGTTGTTTTTGTAGATAATTCCTAAAGGATTATAGACGACGAAAGTAATATTCATCATTTAACGCGACTGAGACTGAAAAGAATCCTATAATATCCACGAAAATTGTAACAGATAAATAAAACCTTTTTCAAATATGGTCATGGAACAAAAGTATGTCGGCATGGTAGTTATGGTAGCGACTTAACACCCACGGTCTCACGTTATTATACCAATACATTAGTGTAAGCCTACTTCTGTCAAAACCTTGTTTTTAAACACACAATTTTTTTGATAAATTCACAGATAACACAACAATGAGTAATCAAGATACATACTGAGCGATCTAGGTTTTGCATATGCAAAACAACTTGACTTTATAGACTTCTAGACATGTAGACTTTATAACAATATTGTTATAATGTCAATATGATCATATATCATTCGTCATTCGACGTCATCTCTATGCACACGTATTTAACGTGCTAAGGTCATTGCAGTCTATCAATTGATGTGTATCCACATGATCATTCTTTTTACCGTAATCATGAGCTCATAATCTTCATTAGTGCGGTCGATTCATCATGGTTTCACATCAATTCATCAAGTTTCCTCTTTGTCAATTATTACATCATAAAAGAATGTTCCCAAGACTATCTGTAGTTTGTTATGCTTCACATCATATTTCCCGTCTGAGTGCCTATTACGCTCCGGAATATGATGCTACTCACTCATTTATTGGCTGATGATACGTATCTTATTGTTTATTGCTATATGCAATTTTACATGATAGAAAAACTTCAAATAATTATCAACAACAGCTATAATAGTATATAATAATAGCAGAATATAAATGGGTTGTGCAATAAATCTCTGTTTTATTGATACCGGAAGTCCATGAGCTACATTTTTAATTGTCTGTTCAATATAAACTGGGGTTAGCCCAGTAAAGTGCATTGAAAGAGAAACGCAACTAATTAAAGAAAACTTAGGAAAGTATTTCCATTACAATTTCTGAAATCATATTCATAACATAATAAGCCCCTGTAACATAAGATACTGTCCTGTACTGTACAGCAGTGGCTCTTCTCAGGATGAGAAGGGTTTAGGCCTTAGTCCACCACGCTGGCCTAGTGCGGATTGGCAGACTACACACACCATCGAGAACTTTATGGAGCCCTCTCAGGTGTGCAGGTTTCCTCACGATGTTTTCCTTCACCGTTAACGGAAGCGATAGTCAAATTCTGATCCGCACATGAATTCTAAAAGTCAGAGGTACGGGCCGGGATCGAATGGAAGGCAAACGTTTAATCGCTAGGCCACTGCGGTAAATGATATATTTTCTTTATTTTGTTAATTAAAACTTCGGGTATAATATAAATGCTACTAACAATAACAACCACTAAAGCAAAATAGTCATAAAACATTTCAGCACCTTACGTATATCTACTTACGCTGATTAATCAGAAGTCATCATGAATTTAATGTATTAGCTCGTAAACAAAACGGTAAAATGTATGCTATGCTAAAACCTTATCAAATGAATAAAGAATTAAATCTATTTTATTATTAGTTACACCAAAGTTAATTAGCGGAGCGTTTTTATTGGCGCGTTTCCTTGAAGTCGCAATCAATTGGTTTATGCCAGCTGCTATATTAAGTTCATTATTTCACGTTAGACACGCCTGTAGAGCCGATGCTGTGCTTATGTTTTAATCTCCGCTTTCGTTCCCTTAATATTTCTCTGGGTGGCGTTGAAAGCATTTAAACCCAAAGCTTTAAATAAAGTACTATATGCCTTTCGAGACAGAATTGATTAAGATATGTAGTCTAATTTAGTGTTCTATCTTGTTGTTCAAGTGTTACAATACATTTTTGACATATTGTAGACACTCCAAAACTGCCTTACTACAATACATTACATAACATCACGCATTTTATTTCCCGACGGTGTCGGCCGAGATGTTTTGGTACACCCTCGTTTCGCCAGTTATGTTTAAGGCTCCGGTAATAGAAGGCGAGCCACAAATCCAGACGACCGGGCTGTTACTGGGAAATTCCTAATGAAAAACCTAATAACACTTCCTCTGACCTGGGAATCGAACTCCCATGCTCAGCAGTCGCGCTTGCGACCGCTAGACCAACAAGGCAGATAACCAAAATATACTGAATATTTTTTTAAAACATAACATCACGCCTATATTCCCCGAAGGGTTGGGCAAGGGTGTATAGTAACACCCTCATTTTGCCGTTATGTTTAAGTCCCAAGTAATAGGGGGCGAGCGTATTGACATCAACCGGGCACAAATCCAAACTCCGGGCTGCTATTGAGGAATTCCACACGGAAGAACCCAATAACACTTTGCCCGACCTGGGGATCGAACCCAGGACCTCACGATCAGCAGTAGCGCTTGCCACCACTAGACCTACGAGGCAGTTATAATATGGTATATTAAACGCTTTTATATTTTTGCATTATGCGACACTGTAACCCCACTACATTCACAGGTGACTAATTTATTTATGTAAGCATGTATTCACTAGTAAACAATGTTTCCGATGCAAGTTGCCGGTAGTTCCTTAAACACAACGTAAATATTTCTAGAAGCAATGTTTCAGTGCTTTTTCCATCAAAAACTGTCAGTAGTGTTTACTGCAACATGTGTCAATGTTTCAAACACGTAGATTCTTGTTTCTGATACAATGTTTATAAACAAATGTATACAAATGAAGACATGGCTTTACATTGTATGAAGATACTTAATTTAAAGTCCACAGTAAAGTAACGACATATCGTGATTGTCAACGATGTGACGCGTCGTTCTAAAAGCGTATTCCTAGTCTCGTTCCCTTATAGGTAGGTACTAAGTATTTTGTGTTACCGTGAAGTGTCAGTATCGCCTCGTATCATCCTCAATTATATATGACCATTTTTTTTAGATATTCCACTGAACAGACTACACCCTATTCACAGAACGAAAAAATTAAATGTAAACAAAATTTGACTACTCTTAATAGAGATATTTTCTATAAAATCGATGAAAAATTCATAACTTACTTGAATAAAAAGTGTTTCAAATACATTATTAACATCAAACAATTTCTTTTTGTTAGAAATTAATTTTATGAAATATTTTACAGAAAATATATCTATCTAATAAGAGTAGTTAAATGTTGTTTACATTTTATTTTATCGTTCCGTGAATAGGGTATAATTCATATATCTAAATACTTAAATTATAAAAATTGGTTATCCAATTTAATATATTATTTCCACTTATAATAAAAATCATCCAAAGACATTTTGCATCGCAAATAAATTATTTATGTATGTAATATATCAATAATTCGTTTATTAATATTACGGAAACACCACATTTTACCGCTACTCACCAATTCTTATTTATGACTTACATATATCTAATACTTGTCCCATGAAATGTATAAAATATTATTATGAAAGCAGCTAGGTATATCTCGCGCGATATGATTCTGATTTGATTGCGATTAACTACACATAAATAGACCGCCGTAGTCTCCCAGAAAATAATATTAAATAGAAACATACCTAGGTAGGTACAACCAACAATTTTTTGGTTTTTTTTTTGTCGTTTTCGTTAATTCGTTATTACATAAATTATGTAGGATAAAGTACCTAGAATCTTCCTTATTAATACAAGGTTAGTCGGAAAGGGGGTACTAAGCCGCGGGCCACTTAAAGTATCACTGATGACTATTTTAAAGCAAGTGTTAAAATTTCAAAATTAGATTGCTTTTTCCATGAAAAATTATTTTTATTTTAGTTTTTTCGAAAATTCTTCACCCCTGCTTTAGTTATGAATTCAGAAAATGGGGTTTCTAATCCCCAAATGTGACCTAAAATGTAAACACAGCTAATTATAGCTGAGGATAGTAATTTAGCGTATTTTTTATGAAATCTTTGAACAGCTATTTCTCTTAAACTATCGAGTTTTGGGGAAAGTTGTAGAACAAAAGTTATCCATTGTTATGGATGCTTTAACACCCTTTCGACTTAGTACCCCCTTTCCGACTAACCTTGTATATAAATTCAAATGTCCATACAGTCCGTATTTTCCGAAATACATGATTGTTCTACGTGCATTACACTAACCGTACCTTTACAAATCTAAGACTCAGTTGCACCAACTAACTATAACTGTTAACTTGCCATATTTATGTCAAATTTGTACTGATTTGACAGATATTTTGGTATGGTTACGGTTATAGTTAGTTGATGCAACTCAGCCTTACACTTGGAACACTAACCACAGATGGACGCAAGTACCTACGTTTTTAATAAAATCTTTAAATATTATTTTCATTCATCTAATAACCATGACTATTATGTATCAGGAAATATCGCTATCTAAAAAATATTTCGCCATTTTCGTAACAATCTTTCAAGATAAAACTTTCAAAAATCATTTTTATATTAATAGATAATACCAACCACTTTTCTATTAATGTTTGCGATATTAGCACCGTTGATGCTATAGTGGAGCCAATAGAACACGTTTTTAATGTGCATATAATATAAATTGCACTGCACACGAACCGGTTGGATTAACTTTTGATTACAATGTAAACGTTAAGGCTTATAATCATAACTAACAACCTAGCAGTTTTGTGAAGTAAAATTAAGTGTCCCTATTGAGTTGTACGGTGTACCGAGCTGTAACGCAAGAATTGTTACATCCTTCTTGCAGAATCTTAACGTTATTATGTAGCTCGACAATGTTGCAACATATTTGTTCCCATTGAACAGGGGCTCTTTAGCATAACAGCCTCTAAGAATCATGAAAATGTGAAATTCCTTAAGAAATATGCTGTTACACCGCGATTCGATATTGTACCAGTAGAGTTATATTTAATAAACGTGAAACCATTTGTTGTTATTATACTGTTATATCATTATTAATCTATAGTAAGTGGATTGTGTTTCTATTCATATGTTAATAAACGTGAAACAAAATGGCGTATTAAACCTTAGCCTATTTTTGTTGTTGCTTTATTAATTCAAGTTTCAATGGAACTGAAGCTAATCATAATTAACTCTTAAACTCTTTGCGGTGTCTATATTACTGGTACAACAAAAACAAATTCAAAACTATGCATACCGCAATTCCTCACGTTAAGGCACTACTACAAACGCAACTTAACATTTTTTTTTTTTAAAACATTGCCCCCCTATGATTTCTCCTGTATCGTGGGAGCGTTTACAGACAAAAATCTTTACACGCACAAACATCCAGACCCGGAACAACTATCTGTACAACAAATATTTGTTCCGTGCGGGAATCGAACCCACGACCGGTATCGCAGAAACCTATCACTCAGCCACTGCACCAAACGTGTCGTCAACACATTAACGCATCGGTCCCCAAGGCTTTCATATTTTGCATTAGCGTCTTTTTAAACCATTGTTGATAAAATTCGCACCTTCAACATTTTAACCTGAAACATATTCCCATAACTCTGCGACAATCTCACCAGTTCATCGGGTGTACAGCCGTGCTTTACATTTAGTGTTTGTTTAAAACATTTACAATCGTTTCTCGCGGGTTGACAGTTAGAAGCCTTACCCAGAAACACGGTATTATTTATGAAACTCACTGCTAGCCTTTCGTATCCACCATAACTTTTTCTTGTTCTCATTTTCTTTTTAATTTATGCTGATCCCTTTTCCTTGATGGAGTCTCTTTTCACACGCTCCAAGATTACGCCGAGTCCGATCTTAATCAACAGACGCCGATTTTTTACGACTACTTTATGAACCAGGAAATATTCTAGGCTCTAAAGTATACGATGTAAAATGTAGAACGTATCTTTTTATCTGCTCAGTAATCATATACGTCTGTCCAACAAAATGGAATACATTTCTTTGAAAGCTAATTAATAATAAATATACCTTTGAAATATGACTGCTTTTAGAGGTCCGTATTAAATCTTTTTTTTGTACAAGAGGTGTTTGAATACGAAACGTGGTATTAATTCATGAACACATCAATCTTTCTCTGTCCGGGCCGGACATAATTACTTGTTTATTTAAGATGAATTGGTATTTGATAATGTATTAGATAGGTACATTTCTTTAATCGATTAACAGTTAGTAGTCATAGTTGGATTAAGAAACATATTGTCTACGAAATGAGCTTAAGAACATTTCACCTGTTCACTGCCCATTATTGCTCTATTCGAACATGCAAAATGAAGGTCTCAATATAATCTTGTGGTTAGTAAGAATAAAGTTCGAAACAATTTTACTGAACACACGACCATTATACGCAAAGAGTGGCCGCATTTATTACACCTAATTGCAATAGCATTATCCGCTATTGAAATTACTTTATAAGAGCTGGGCTAATTTAGAAAAATTTGCTGTGCTCTCGTCTTTATAAAAACTTTCATTGATCGCTGTTGTCTGAACACGTCCATTGGTGTACTTACTATAATTGTCAAAATATAACTGAACCATACATCGTATCATTGCGCTTATTTTGAAAAGCATTTGTAAAGTACAATAATTTGGATCAAGATTTTCAGGGATAGGTTTGGTAACAGGTAAAAAGAAAAAAGGTAATGCGTGGTTGAAAGTACCGTACGTTTATAGTGTTTCGCAAATTGTACGGAAGAAACGCAATAGAAAAGTTGGTAGTAAACTTTCGGTTTCAACCTAGAAAAACACGCAGGTACGTGGTCTTGTGGACAAACTGCATCTTTTAAATATATACATTTCTATATCCCACTATTTGCTAATTTCCATCAAACTAAACATGAAGTTATCTCACTATGTTTTATTACACAAAATGAATTAAACCTGTGATTAAACCTATCTTGTAAAAAACTCATCAAAGGCTTATTCCAACGGCCCGCAAATTATTGAAATTACCAACACAAAAGCTTTGAAACACTCGCATTACATTTAATATCTTACATAATTACTTCAGTTGTCTTTTATAATAGCTTTTGCCCGCGGCCTGTCCTCATGGGATCACACTGGCAGCAAAAACCGACGTCATAGCTGTCTGTTGTAATTATTGTTGTTGGCTCATTTTCAGTTTACGTCTACTGCCGAAGCATCTCCCGTCTTTAGACCGCTAGAATATATATTCTTTGAAGGATTATCTATATAGTGCTTTAGGGTAATTACGAACATGGGAATATTCCGAAAATTACGAATTACTACTAAACCAAGCAATATTTTTTTGCTCTGGCAACATTACATTACATTGCATTACACATCTGGCATTATTACGTTGCCAGAGCAAAAAAATATTGCCTGGTTTAGTAGAAATTCGTAATTTTCGGAATATTGCCATGTTCGTAATTACCCTAAAGCACTATACTGAATAATGACGTCACACGGCGAGCGGAGCGGTGATCGTAGTAATATGTTTTCAGTTAACTATGTCAGGAAACTGTCTTAGTCCTACCCCATTAAATTATTGTAGTGAACCTATTGTTTGTGCAAACAGTACTCAGAATGAGTAATTTACAGCTATGGGTTAATTTTACTGTTTGTTTTTATCACAATAATATGAGTCAGCAATTAAAGAACTTTTGTGTGGTACTTACACACACGTACACAACTCTAATAAATGTTATCTAGATGTGAAGATCGAATACAAATGTAATTATAACTTTCTGTCACTTGCTAATTCCGTAATTATTATAATAATATGTTACTTATTCAATAATGAGAAGATATCATTACTTTAAAAAAAGCCCCTTAAATTAAAGTTTTTCATGTTTGTGAATACGCTTCATAGATTGTCATTATCCAAAAACTTTGAGAGCCTTTGTATTATCCACGATCAATTTAAATGGTGGATGACATTCCGATAATAATAAAACATATTTATATTTGCTGCTTTGTTGGTCCAGTGGCGGCAAGCGCGACTGCTGATCGTGAGGTCTTGGGTTCGATCCCCAGGTCGGGCAAAGTATTGTTGGATTTTTCCGTGTGGGATTCCTCAGTAGTAGCCCGGTGTTTGGATTTGTGCCCGGTTGATGGCAATAGGCTCGCCTCCTATTATATGGGACTTAAACATAACGGCGAAATAAGGGTGCTACTATACACGAACTAGCACCTCTGCCGAACCCTTCGGGGAATACAGGCGTGATATTATGTTATATTTATTTTCGCCGTGAATAGGGCAGATAAAGTCGTATAATAGACCTCAACACCGTACGTCGTCGCCACTTCAAAGAGCTTGTTTTGTTTGACTATGATAACGGGTTTTACTACCTAAATCCCCTAATGCTCATTTCATACGCAAACTAGTCTAGTAGAACATAAGCACGGTCTGGAATTAACAAAATTAAATTTATAAACTAACCCTGAAGAAGCTATCTCTATTTAGTGACAATAAAAACAAACATAAGATTCGATGATCTAGAGATTATTGGTATCCCATCCTATCCTATCATCATCACGATCCCGTAAACGTTCATTGCTAAACATGGCCCGTGGATAAGTGATCGTAATTGGTATAAGTAATGACGTTATTAGTATTTCCTAATAGCATCATGTATGGGTCGTATATCTCTTCTTCAATTTGATAGTTAATATTTCTTCTGCCTCAACAACAATTACTCTGGAGGAGACGCCATTAAGTACTCGTTAATATCTCCATTACATAGAACCATGTTGGCTACGACAGATTACTAGACTACATCTAACTAGAATCCTGTTTCCTAAGACTAAACAAACAATTTCATGATAGCAATTTACTCACATATTTATTAAAGACCGTAAATTAGCAAGTAAACTATAAAAACATGATTTCGTTTTTCAAAGTGCCGCCGTCTCCTGCCTTGTCGGAAGCAGGGTTGTAAATCCTTCGAGTCAGAAATCAACCATTAGACCGATAATTAGCCGGCTCGCGTTGGACGCAGGACGAGTAATACTTATACCCTCTTATAACAAGAGATGGTTTAAGTAAAACCCAGGTTTTAAAATAGCACCTTCTCTTTTTGTTATATGACGTAAGAAAACGATGGTTATTATTCAAATCTTGGTTTAAACTATCTCTCGTAATAAGGGAGATAGCCACGAAACTTTATTTGTTTAAAAGATAATGCAAGAACCAGTAACTGAAGCAGAGTTTATTGCACATATTAAATAATCATGCAACAAATTATTTTACTACACTTTTAAACTGTTACGTGCTATAAAATTTCATGTTATTTCAGATACTAAGTACTCAAGTCCTTTTAGAGACGACTTGTATAGATAAATTAATATGAAATATTCTTTTGAAATAAGACCGCGTATGTATCTGCATTGAGGAAATGTGATTGTATGAAGTTTCAGTCATAATATGTATTTCTTACGCTGACTGCTTACAGATATGAATCCAGTTTTCTTGTTAGCACTAGGTTTGATTTTCCGCCAACGTTGTTAAGTTAGTGGTGGGGAAGCGGTCGTTTCATGTCATAAATATTGTCCGTGTTATTTGTGCCATAATATCGTAAACCGAAGTAAATTGACATAATACAACTATTTATACCGTGAAAATCACAGTGTGAGAGGGGCATAATTTAAATGCACATATTATTATTGCGCCCATTCTTATTTTACGAGTATTGTCAAGTTGTTAACTATAATATTTGCCGATAGATATCGACATACTAGTTTATATGTACAATGTAAATGTATTTTTGTTCATACAATACCCGTTTTAAAGTCAATTTTCACGGTGTCTCTTCTACACCCTCATTGCATGCAGACAGTTGAAAGAACATCATTCAAGACGTATCGTTAGCATAGTTGAATATCCCCAAATCTGAACACGACTTGCGCGTCATTTCTTTTGTTTACTAAATAGTTCTAATCGTTTAAATTTTGATCTGAATCTGAATATGCCACACCGTTATTCTCAAAATCATCATCAATGTTTGGGCAGTCGTAGGAAGTTATTACCGTAAAAGTAGTATTTGCGGTAATTTTATACGCGACATAAATATTAATTCTCTTAAAAGCTGACTCAGAGAATCCTGTTGAAAGTCTTCTTACTTGATACGACTGTGGAAATACATATCAGTTTCACTTTTCCCTCATCTATAAATGGTGATATTCGTATCACGATTGGGGTCGCGCGTGCTAACAGTCTCGACATGTGTGCAAAACTGATTTTCCCCACTGGCTACTGAAAAATAATGCTCTTTTAAACTGTCTTATATAAAAATTCAATATTTTCATAACAAATCCCTGATTCTAAATGCGTTTTATTTTCTTCCGAACCACTTTGTGCTATCAAAATGGAATCGAGAACATAGACTCATCACATAGCGTTGCTTTTCAAAGATATTATTGGCAATATATTTATATACCTACCACGCTCTGGAGACAAGTTATTATAAAGGTAATTAATTCCTACAGTTGTTCTATTCACTATTTCTATGGTTGTTACTCAAACAGTAGGAACTGAATGTGTAATAAACGACAGGAAGACGGGCTAAGCTTTACGAGCCAAGATGTATGTCCAATTGGCAGTTAAAGCATTTTAACGGCATATTGCTTTAGAGTTGAAATTAAAGCGGCGGATATTAGTCGTGGCTGTTTAAGTATAGGAATTAATTAGTGGTGTTGTAGAATAATTTCTCATTAATTTCAACACGGGCGAATAGAAACCCCGCGCGGCATTTCCATGCTTTGTAAGTGGAGGCATGAAGCTGAATTACCATATGCAAACCATATATCACGCGGCCACTGTACGCTGTACTTTATGTTCGCGCCTGAACCTGCTTATTAGAGATACGCAATGAAAAATCTTACCCACATCAAACACATTCCGTAATACCTTAATTATATATCAACAACACTCCCATATTTTTGTTAAGTTTAAATGCATAAACATCTTAGACATTAGAAATGTAGGTAATATTACAATATACTTACCTGATTCAATTTTTAATACCAGATCTAGTGAACAGAGAATTATGATACTCTTATTAAGATTCCTTGGTTAAAATTTATATCTATAATCAATTCTGAACTTTATTGAAAATTATTTCAAAGCTGATTAGAAAATAAACGTGACAAATAGTCTATATTATGCGTTACATGATGTGCTTCATACACAGACTTCCGCTCCATACATTTGAACTTAAGCTTAACTTAACTATCGGCCTTTATAAATTTATCATTTTATAGCTAATAATGCCCATCTTATACGGTGTCTTAATATACTTTTTTGTCCCCAGGTAAGTTAAACATTCCTGGAGCAGTTTTAAAGTCTCGATCGACTGGTACAATATTATGCCGCAATGCTTTCTCGTAAGTCTACATCTTTTTTACATATTTGTATATACGATTATCGTTTGATATTGAATTTGATTATACACTCACGCAGCTTGGTCATCTGCCCTTCGTAAGATAATAGTGACAAGGCTTAAAAGCTTATTTTACAAATAAATATTTCAAACTGAAAATACCGTATTTTAAGTGAGTCAGCTCAAGCCTATGTTACATTCTTCGAAATAACTCTAGTTTCTAGTTAAATAAGACTATTACGAAATGAGCATTTACTGCTTACATTAAGTCACAGCGTGCGTGACATCACTTGTACAAATTAATTACGCCATTTAAACGCTGTAATAATAACGTCGGAACTCAACTGCGCGGTTAATAGTTTGTCACGATTATAACGAGAGACTTACTATCCGTAGTACGATATTAACGGGTAGTTGCGATTCTCACGCTATCTGCATTACACTGGAGTGGATCATTTCCTACGGGTGTACACAAGCCTTTATCTGAGTAACGCGAACCGTTATACTTCGGACACTAACACACTGAGCTAGACAAATTCACTCCACTTTCCATTTTTCACAGGTCATTTTCTTGTACACGCAGACGATGTGAGTGCAGGTGGTTCGCGGAACAAGATGTAGAGCGCCAAGGCTGCCTTCCACATCACCCACTTTTTACTCGTTATAAATCTTGTTGATATAAAATAAACCTTCACACGTCGTGTAACATAACATTCTACAAAACTCTCTACATACACTTGCCTACTTATGGAAATTACCGTTTGTAAACTAAAACAATCCGGACGGTGAATTGTGGTAGCTTTGATAAAATAAGTTTATACGAATGCAAAATAAAGCTACGCGTACAAGCTGTTAGAGGATATTTATTGTCAATATCAACGTCAGTCAGTTTATCGCCTCCTTACGTATCCGCACGTTTGCCTTTTTTATCGCTTTACAACCTTCCTCAAATCGCGCATTTCTACTTCTCTCGCTTCTCTCTCCTTACTTGGGGTTGAATCGCAGGGACGTCGCTTGTGTGATAATGGTGCCAATGTCCGCGTCTCGACACTAATCCGAGTGCTCCTCGACATGGCACCGAAATAAAAGAAAGCTCGAGATGTCGCCCGGCCGCCGCACTTTACGATCACAAACAACTTTATGAGTCATTCGCAAAATCAATCGAATTTTTATTCAGCAGTTAACTGATTTTAAAGCAAGTTGTTTAATCCTCGATGTGTAAATGAAATTGATTTTGAGTAGCGTGAAAGCTTGAAGAATTTTAAAACGCTAATTGGAACGGAATTCAACAAGAAAAATAATTGAGCCTTTGACAGTAAAAAACAAATAAATAAACCAAATTCCTGAAATATTTACAGAAGCTTCAGGTGCTTATCGCATTCATCAACATCAATTTGCAAAAATGCTGAATCATTAACATCTATCCGCGTCACCTGCGAAATCGTCTGCTTTCCGCTACGAAACCATTCTATAGCATGCGAATGCTGAAACGATGTGAAAAGGTGATGGCATTCGTACGCATTCTCACACAAAATGCTCATTTCCTATGAGTGAAATGCTGATAAGTGTGTTTAGTCCCTATATAGAACTTAATACAACATAGATCAACATTATAAACTTTTATGGAAAAGACTATTGCTACGGAATTTTTAAATTGAAAGCACTAACAGCTTCAAACGAAATCGACACAACAAAATAAACTTTATTAATGGTGTTAATTTCTTTTATACGTTTATTTAACACGTCATCATTAAGGTGTTATTAACACTCTTTACAAAACAAACGATCAATCGTCAATGTAAATTGTGTGTACAGAACATTATCCCAACGGAATTATATTCTGTCACCCGTTATACTAATATGGGATAGACACTACCACTATTTGTTTTTTTTTATTAAACTGGGACAAGCCGGTTTATGCATATTTATTCGAAAACTCGACCCGATAAACTTAATTGTTTGCTTTAATATACAAGTCATATTAAATTTACGATCTCACTATTATCTTCAGTTTTAATAATTACATTATAATTAACGGACGTTTACAACTTCATTCAGGTTACTTTGTTTGTCTGGATACATGCAAGTTAACGAGCAGCTTTAAACATCTTCTCAGTTAATCCTTAATCTTTAGATAAAAGCTCTTTTATCTTCATATAAATATTTAAATTGATAGTTATATACGAAGGCAATAATACTAAAAGTCGCCATATAAGCCCGTCATTTGAACCAGTGAAAGACAGTGAATTGCCTATTTACAGTTATTTGCTAAATTTCTAACATAAATTTGCTATTAAGGAATCGGCGATATTCTAATTAAGTTTTCTCTCCATATTATTTGGTTCTTGCAAATAAATTAAAAAACGACGTGGGTATCGGTGGCTTATCACCTGACCTAAGTTGAAAGGCTCAATTGAGGAAGTGGGCTGTTGTAGTACTTGTAAACTAGTCCAGCATCCTGAGTCTATCCGTACACAGTAAAGCTGTACTCTTTATTTTGTTGGCATTACTGTTGCACGTTGCTTCGACTGATTATATTTCGAACGTTTCATTCTTCAGATATATTAGACACATGTAGAAGAAAAGCGAGATATGTCTATGGCGATCGACAACTTATTAGATTTAGGCGCTGTATATGAATGTGAACCAAAGGCAGATCAATTTATTTCTAAAATATTTTTAGCCCCAAAATCAAATGGTGGCAAAAGATTTATTCTAAATTTAAAATTATTAAATAAATTCATAACTAAAAATCATTTCAAAATGGAGGACTATAGGACAGCTTGCAAATTAATTCGATCGCCATAGACATATCTCGCTTTTCTTCTACATGTGTCTAATATATCTTCGAATGAAACGTTCTCATATAATTGGGATAGAACTTCACTTACAGGTAAGTTCGTTTAATCATCAATTCTAAAGCATTTTGTTTTGTGCTACAACATGGACAAGTTACTTCGCCTTAAAAAAATATTATTGAGAAATAGATAAAATATTAAGGATTTTTTTTATAATGTATTAAATACCCCTTTCCCCTCTGCGCATCATAGTTGAACTGAATAACTTGCCCTAGTCCAATGTCTAGCTCATTTATCGAATAATTTATTATTCAATTACATTTACCAACAAACGCCGTTATTAATATAATTTTACAAGTAAAGCAGCTTCTTAAAACGGTACCCCGTTTGCGAGTTTATATCAGCAGTAAGTAATGATGTCCACGAAAAGTGCAATAGTCGCAAATTACAGGTGCATAAACTGGACGCGAATGTGCAATTGACATTGAGAACTTAGACGTAGGATTGCAGCCATTTAAAATGTACACCTAGCTAACTTCGTCGCTAATGTCGCCACTGCAGCAAAAGCTGGCCAAATATAACATGATCACTTGTTG
Source organism: Amphipyra berbera (assembly GCA_910594945.2). Classification (NCBI taxonomy): domain Eukaryota; kingdom Metazoa; phylum Arthropoda; class Insecta; order Lepidoptera; family Noctuidae; genus Amphipyra; species Amphipyra berbera. The sequence goes on along the minus strand of OU343128.1, from coordinate 10,861,005 downwards.
TTACTGTACGTATAATTTAAAAACATGATTATACAGGGTGTAAATGAAATCATGTAATTCCTTCAAACCTGGTGATGTACTGCTGACATAGATAAAACCTGAAAGTGATACTTTCGGATACAATAAAAAAAAAATTCAAGAAGTAAACATGTGTGAGGCATATTAGCGTCCCGAGTTAAATGACCGCGCGGCGAACGATTGCCGCGCTAATCGCTCGGGGCGCTAAAATGCCTCACGTTAAGAACACAATAGGTTAAATTTTTGTTTAAAACAATGTATCCAGAAGCTTCCCGTGCAGGGTCAATCTATGGCAGCAGTACATCACGAGGTTTGAAGGAATTACATGATTTCATTTACACCCTGTATTAGGAATTAGGTTTCAATATCTTAACTAGCTTTATTAAGCGTCTAACTTTTATTTACATAACTTATAATCACGCCTTGTACTCCCCGAAGGGTTGGGCAGATGTTTATAGTAACACCATCATTTCGCCGTTATGTTTAAGTTCGGTGTAAGGGGACGAGCCTATTGCCACTTTTTAGTCTGTTAATAAACAAAATATTGTTCGCAGCAGATTGTGTTAGGCCATTCTATTAATGTCTCTATGCTAATAGAGAACACTTTAACTGCGTTGTTTTTCTTACTCAGGATTAGGTCCACAAAATGAGGCTACAATGAGTACCACAAAATTATGCATCATGTAATAGAAAACGCTAAAAGCTACAAAATCGTATTATCGCTATCTTTATTGTTTAGAATTTGCATATTTATGGTTTTTATAAACATTCGCATCATTTTGACATAATTACATTACATCTATTCTTGAGAAAGTAGCTGCATATATTTTTGATCATGTATCGAGCTTTGCGCAGGTACCAATTACTCCATTTCGATAGTGTTCACAGTTCAATGGCAGGTAATAATAGAAATCAATCTAGTATAAGGAGAGCAGTGGGCAAAAAAACCGCTAACCGAACTTGGTGGTAGAACGTCGACTCATTCATTACTGGGAAGCCGTGCGGTTTAGTTATTTAATGAAACGTTACTTCGACACTGACAGACCACATCAGGAACGGCATGTATCAACCGCATTATGATTTGGAAATAAATCTGCCTTCAATATTCCATTACGACGCCGTAAATATTTACTAGTTAGAAAAGAAAATTACTGCCTTATACTGTATTTTTTGTAAAATCAATACTGAATCTAAAGTAACTTTTTATAAAATACGAATTCTTTTTTGACGTAAGCAAACTGAACGCATACGCCGTGGTCAAGGTGACGAGTGTCGGCCGTCGCGTCTCGGGGCGGTGGACGACGAACAACGAACTGCGACGACCACTACGTCCACCGCTGACGAATGTCAATGGCACGCCGGCACCGTTACTCGATCTCGCGTCCGCCGAATTAATTCGCCAATGGAAATCCGTACAACGATCGATTCCGACATTGAATAACTTAATGAGTAACTTGTTGCTGTAGCGCCCGACTTCGTTATCGGACATCTTATCCCCGAATCCTCTATACTCACATCAAATACCACTAAGTCAAATAAGCCCGTCATTATTCGTTGTACAAAAAAAATATTACTCTCATTGTCTAACTGTAGAGATCATCACGGTCAAAGACACCAAAACAACTCGACGCAAACAAAACTGCGCCTCGTATTAATACAGAAGTGTTGTACATAAAACAACTCATTGATATTGATAACTGGAGCTGAAAGCCGTCAGTAATGAGAACGCTCTACATTTCAATAATTTACATCTTTTGAATTTTTATCAGTAGATGCTCGTTAATCTACTGGCTTGTCTGAGACCTCATGCTGGTAAGCGTTAAATACCATTTGCATGGTTCGCTTGGGCGCAAAAAGCGCAAAAAATATCGTTTTTTTTCCCAGTCAGCACTCATCTTTATAAATAAAAATATTAGACGGCTGTCGATCGGGCGCCACACTTTTACTTACATCGATCGCGATGCACTGTCTTTGTTCTGATTTATATCTCACACACTTAAACTCTGTTAGTCTTAGTCATTTTATACACTATAGCCTTTTTATTTAATTATAGTTCTTTCATTTCATGGTAAGTGTCTTTTCCCGTAATATGTCAGTAAAAAATATAGGTAGTATCTATAAATATATGCGAATTAATGGGTGTTTGCCGGAAGGAGTTAGTGATTCCATTTCATTCTCGTAGCTTTGAATTTTATAAATAAAAATGTTATCAATCACCTTATTAAATTAACTTATAAATCAGTAATAATTAACTAATGCCGTTTCACTAGTGCTCTAGATTCAAATCGCCATTTCTACTCCTAGAGATTTGTCGAAGCGCCATCATACATATCAATTAAGCTAGCCTTTAATTCGATCATCGATCATCTGTCATCCACCTCCAACTGAGGTCAATATCTTTCGTAAACTTGATTACATATGTACATGCATATTGAATTTTTATCAAACTGGTTCCGTTGCTAATTTTGTACGTATGTGGACGTTATTGTAACACTGGAGTCTATTCTATTTTTCGCTTAGACGCACTACTGAATAATACATGAATTGGGCTTAAAATAGCAATAGGTTGGACTATAATCGCCTATTTCTCCCATTGAACTCTTACCAATTGCGTGCCTTGAAAGATACAATCAAGTAACTAACATCTTCAGTATCTTAATTTAGAGATAAACTTTAACACAATATCTGCGACAAAAAACTACATTTCGATAATAATACACACTTAAAAACATTATGTTGGATTTTTTCCTGTGATAAATATATGTGTAATAAATTGATGCATATTCTTATTCTGCTCTTCTCCCTTATTAACAGTTGAGAGGATGATAAAACAAGAAGTAACGATGATAGCTTGTCGTTGACAATAATGTGTCTCTGCGCAGGAGTCAATTATTACTAAACGACATGAATTTATAAATAATGGATGACAAAACAAGCAAACTTGTCACATGGGACAGCTCTGAGTCATCAAGCTATCATGTATTGACAGGTACATATAATACTTAATCTATATAAATTATTCAAGCAGAAATAGGCAGACAACGGGACAACCGCATCATATTTTATTATTTTTATGAGTGAAAATGAATATTTTACTAAATGTTATTACTGTAAAGAGAAACCTTCACCTTAGTTCAAGTTTTTAACATTGGTACGAGTATCTACTGATTCTGGTGTATTTGAACTTCGATTCCCTAGCTTCGGACAACTATTTAAGTAAAAAGAAAATTCAGAACGTAAAATGTGTAAGAGTTAAATTACGTCACGTAACATAGTTTTTTGATGTTTTTTTTTTAATGACATACTTCGATTTGGTGGTTTTAAACGACATCAAATAAAAAAACCACAATTAGTAACTGTCGTGTACATTGATATATCGAAAAAACCGATGTCCGTATTCCGAACGTCTTCGCAAAAAAGTCCACGTAAAGATACGTGCTCGTCTTCGGAAAAAAATTAAAGATTTTGGTTAGCACATCGCAAAAAACTTCACAATTTCTTCTAACTTGGGATCCAGTTAATGGAATCATTATTCCTCTTTATGTTTTTAATTTGTTTTCGGCCGTTTGCGTCAAGATTTTTTAAATGAAAAGTATCCAGTGACACAAAATTAAAAAACTAACATAATATAATTCAGTCAAAATCGTTGGTAAACTACGATCATAACTTCAATTATCAATGTAGCCAGGCCGGGTCGTTAGTAATCTATATACTTAGCATCTGTAATATTATGCATACATAATTTCAATAAGTACCTATAGGATTTTTTATGCACAAGTTTATTACCGAATTTAGAATAATTGTACGATCAGATTGTAATATCAAATTATAATGGAAAGACTTGTCTTGAAAACTAATAATAAATATTCATAAGATGTTTAATTCACACCAACTTTTATTAATTATGAAGCCTGAATTAAACGAAAAAATCTACTACATTTGAGTTATGTAGTTACGAACTTAGTTTGTAAATAGATAATCGAAACACAACGAAAATTACACCACTGCGTATTGATTTCGAAAGATAAGATAACCTAACAAGTTCACTAGAACCCAAACATGGCGGCTACGTTTTAGATTGTATACCGAAATAGTGTGTCTGTCGGTAGCGACCAACAACCAACCAGCGCGCAAGTAAACTTGTCTCTTTATAATCGAACCAATTTATATCAGGCGCCAAGAGCTACCAGTAGCTTAGAGTAATGGAACTTGTGGCCAAGACTTTATTTAGACACCGACACCCGTGCTGAGCTCCGGCAAGTGCACTCCGATTGCAGGCATTGCACCCTCCCATAGACTTTTGTTTTATTGTTAACGGCACATTTACTACATGCCGACTAAATACTGAATGGAAATGAATTATTACCGCTGTCTTTATTTTCATATTATTCAAACTGTTTTATTATAGTTTCGTGACGATGCAATCGACTGTTTAATTAAACACTAGACACGGATTGAAGCTAGACTTTGTTTGAATTTCATTGGTTTCATCGTAGTAGGTGTGAATACAATTTGCGAGTGTTATTAGGATAAATTATTTTGTATTTTGCTCCCTAAATTCTTCTAAAATAGTTCTTAAACGCCGCGTGTAGTTTGAAACTAGTTTTATTATTTCATCGTTTTGTCTGCAAAAAATGAACAAAATGCAGATCATTATCTATTAATATTCGTAGCGAATTTAAAACAAAACTTTAATTGAAATTAACCACATAGTTTTAATAACTTAATCGAATATCTTGTTTTTAGGAGTTATGCCAGCTAATAGATGCTAGTTGTTCTGATGTTATTAGAGTTCATAAAGTTATCGCACGAAATGTAAAACCAGTTACTTTAATAGGTGTAATATTGTTATTTACATCCTCATATAATCATAGGCACGATTTATTGACATGCTTATAGACGAAAGACAAGCTCGCCGCACATTGTAATTTAACAGTTAGATTTTTCCTTACTCTATGAATAAAGCATTAGAACAAATGTATTTAGATTAGTTTATGGTTTTAACCCGGAAAGTGATACCAAACAAAATATGTACATGGAGCGACGATAGGCTAACGACACCAAAGCGTCCTTGCGCGGCGTCCTTGCCGCCGACCGTAAAACCCTCGCGACTCCGCACTCTTTTAAGTTCACTTCTTTACAAATCTCCCCGTCTCGCTCCACACCACTGACGTCCACAAAGCCCCCACGCTCGATCTGCCAAGTAATAAATCGCTCCAACCGACAGCCCTCGCATCGCAGTTTTACGGGACGAGTTTACTCGTGCTCGTACCATTTTTATTTACAACTGAATGGAAGCGCCTCTGCGTATAAAGTTTAATCACTGAATCTTTTTTTAGCACGTATATTTTCATATCTCGCAAACGGTACTGGATTCCTTTTTTTTTAGTTTTGCCCTCGTATACAGTTAGACGCGCAAGGCCGACAAGATCGGTTAAACTACATTGTTACTTGTCATATACAATAAATTTTAACGGTGTTCAATATTTAAATGTACCATAAAAGCGATTCTTTACAATTTGCTAGCTGATGAATATTTAGTAGGGCGGGCGTGTAGGGCGCTGGGCTACGATGCGCCGACCGCAACCATGTAACCGCCTAATGAGGAAGACCCTTATGGGGCCCAACCGTGTTAGAAAATCCCTAATTGTACGTAACTATGTCGTTGATATTCAAAACGCGTACTTCTACGTCCAATTAAACAAGCTTCGCACCTGTACATACTTAGCCGCTTATTATTGGTTTAAGAACGTAAAGTTTGTGCTTTTATTGTTAAATCGATAATTATAATGTATTTTGTACCTAGGTAGACACTTAAGGTATATAGATATGCGACCGATTAATGAGTACCATATACGAAGACATCTTTTTGTAAAGTCATGTAAACGTTTCCACAACATAAACAATTTTTAAATATTTTTTTCATTTCGCACTAACGACTTCGTTGGAGAAACATCTATTCATGGACATTAGCATACCATTATCTTTTAAAGCCATGTAAGCTGTACGCGAAAGAATGTGGAGTAATCCAGTATGATAAAATGTAAAATAAATCGTCTTTAGCACTTTTTAAAGTTATTTACATAAATAGGTTACAGGCTTTACATTGATTGAATCGTAAGTTGAAAACTGTATCTAGATGCGTACATAAATAAATGTTAAACTAAGCGGACATTTACTCCAGTTTTGACGTGGAGTAAAATAGCTTTTTCTGTCTGAAGTAGTGATATAATTTATTGACATAATTGTATTAATACTATAATCTCCCGTTCCTATTAATATTTATACTAGTACCATAATAGTTTCACATTATATGCACAAGATTGAATTACTGAGTCGTAGATAGAAAAAAATGACATAGAAGAATTTCCATATTTTTATATGAATATTTACAGATATCCTCAGGGTTTGTAGGTTAGTTGGTGAGTGTATGGACCAGGGCTCTGGCCGGCGGCCAGCCCCTCGTTAATGCACCTATTTACGGCGAGCGGACCGCATGCCTCGAGAGCTGATTATTGGCGCCTCACTGAATAATGAATCGCCGATCTAGGCTAATCGAGGCACGACGTTTTACAAAAAAATTTGGTTAATTTTTTCCGATCCTTTTGCCACAAATATATATCTAAGGACATCAACGAACAATGGACATTCGTAAAATATTTATTATAAAATAATTTCAACTTATAAAGTTTTTATTAATGGACTGCTAAAGCTTCGATATAATTGAAAGTAAGTTAGATAGTTTCTAAAACGGCAAAATAACTTCTTAGAATTTTATTTTTTAATAAGACCACTCAAATGTCTTTTATTTAAGAATTTCAATTTCGAATCTAACTATCTACGAATATATCTTTATTCGGATAAATTCCATTAGATAGAATCTTACTCCGAGGCAATAAAATTTAAATTCGAAATAAAACTGGCGGAGGTTCCTTTTCAATCGTTTTGCCAACGGATATATGTCGATAGTGGAAGGTATCGCGTCCGATTGTCGGTAGAGTTAACCGGGGATGCTCATCAACATGCGTTGCCAGACTCTTTAATGCGATGCCGAAGCCCCTTTTACGATCACGCGTCTCGATGCAAACCATTTAAGGCTACTGCGCGTGTTGCCCTGATATATAGCTGCTAGTCACGAGCGGAGCGATTCCAGTAGCAAACTGCGGACAAAACATGTAAAAGATACTTGGTGCACATAATTATTTAACCTTGGCAGTATAAAGTGCGAACAAAACAATATTATTGGGACGTTAAATTACCTCTTCCAGAAATATACTTTTAAGAATACAATACAGGTTTATTTCTCATTTAAAACCATTCCTGCACGTAATGGTGGAATCCCAATTTACAAGATTAAGCATTAATCGTTTGAGACTATCTAAAGGCACACGTTGAGATCAGCCAATGAGATTGCAAGGGAAGAGAAACGGAAATAAAGCGACCCTATTGGTTAGTTTGAATACCATTCCGCTTGCCTCCATTGTAAGCGCACGCAAGCCTGTAGTGAGCGCACCTTTACCCGCTCGCGTTGCACCGTGGCGCGGCGCGCAGGCGCCTTTTGATTTACTACAGCGCCAAACTGTTACATCCCTTGGCATGTAAGCCAACTATTTTGGATGACAGCTGTGGCATAAATGGTACTTGCGGTACTTATTCGTATAATAATTTCTACACGTATTAACTAAAATGACGGGCATTTCATATTACCTCTGTGTTTATTACTTAGACTAGACTAGGTATAATAATATAAGAAAACAAATAATAAAGTCATTGCCTAGAAAACATAATAAAGGCTTACTTAGAAAAGCTACAGTTTTTTAATTTTATTTTTATGACTAAGCCTTAGCTCTGAGTACAGTTATTAATGAAATTCTTTGTAGTGTAATAGAACTTTATTACACTGCATACAGAATACATACTCAAATAATACAATCGCATTTCTAGGTTGGTCTGTTCTTTCTAGGTTGTCACTGTAATAAATGGAGATTTATATCTCCATCAACACGCTTAATAAGCAAAGCCATAAATTATGATTTGAATAGTGCGTTTTCATAATTTTTATTGACTAAAGCTTCATACATTGGTCACGTTCGTATCCCAAAATGCAGGTACTAAAATGTAACTGTAATTTGTTCTACAAACTATATCTAGTAATGCTCATTAAACATTAAGATAAGTTTGACGGCGTTTTGCGAGCGGAACGTTTTTCCGAACTTAGATCACTAATTTTGAAATTAGCAATCTAGTCAAAACGAATCCCACTCAATAAGCGGTTGTGTATTTTTAATAACCCTACATAAATACCTACACTGTGGATTTCTACGTCACCGAGGAAACTCTTGTATTAGGGCTACAATGACGGGTCCAATAACAATAAATCCAATAAGGTCTACACCTCTGAAAGGTTCCATACAAAATCATTATTTTGGTTAACTTATTTTCAACAAACACGTCTATATCTATCACAACCCGTTAGTTCTAGCTGTGTATAGTCATGTTACCATATACAGTAAATAGTAAAATGTTTGATACGATCAAAGAGCTGGCCGAAAAGCTTTTATATTTATTGATGACATTACCAATTGAAGTCGATGCAGCCACTAATTATTATATTCAAGTAAGCAGGTCTTTCGATTTACCATCTGTGGTAAATATCACCGATAAATGTAAGAACAAATAAAATAAATTAACAACGTCAGCGAGGAAATAAATTTCTCTTTATGTGTTGTATATTGTTAGAATTTCTCAGAATTTATCGATAGGTTATTTAATGGCAGGCCGTCAGAGCGGCCATAATTTCTGAGCGATGTGACATTACTTCCACTAATTGTGTAATGACCACTGTGATTGAGTGTGACAGGCTAGAATCTACCCGTCGAACAGGCCACACTTCGACTCTCCGTCCGACATCCAGACGTTCATGCGGCCAGCACTTTTCTTTTTGTTGCTCCACATTCTTCCCAACTCGTCTCCTTATTTTTGTTTCACTAAACGTTTAATAGTTTTTATTGTAAACAACACCGAGCATGCGCAGCAATCTATCGACTAAAGTGTTGAACTAAAATCGCACTTATTATTTTACTTTATTATACGACTAGCTGTCGAGCAGCTTGTTCGAAAATTACAGACATTTAACCACCATCGAATTGGATAATTACAAGTAGTGTAATGATACGCCTGTAGACATCGCGCAATTTGAAGACATTTTTTTAGTTTATTTTAAGCATCTACTAAATAATGCGCTCTTAATCGTACAAAATTGTAATGAAATTCAACGGGCTGCACCTGGAATTAATTACTGACAGCGGTATTTACATAATTCAATTTTGTTTTTAAACAATAAAAGCTTCAACGGATAATTATTCGTAGCAGACTACTATTATCTTACGTCTTGTGTAAACTTAATCCTTCTAGGTTGTTCATATAAATAAGAAACTTAACGTAATCACCACGTTGGTGTGTTGACAGGATATCAATTCACAGGGTTTTATGTGATAAAAAGGTTAATCTATTTTCGTAAAATAATTACGTTCAAAACTAGTATTTTATTCTATGAGTCCTGTTCTCCGAATCCAATAACGTCTTAAGACACCTTACTTGCAATTGTCCAGGTCTTAGACGGTCTGCTGGGGTTGCGGTGCATGCAATAGCGAATCCCGTGACCCCGTCCATAGGTTTGAAGGAGGAACACCGTGGGTTTTTAGCAGGTAAGAGTTGCGCAGACCTCCTCGCCTTCCCCGGGCGAAAGACATGTACGAGGATTTACCCACGATAAAAAAGGGCTTAGACGGTGGCACACTGTACTTCATCTTCCGTTCTCAGATGACTGTAGGTATATTGAATCATATAACTATCGTTGTTTACAATGAGCGTTTTTGCTGTATCGCGTTTTGACGTCTATGAACTTTCCGCCACTGTAACAATAATCAGGCATGCACTCGGAAGAGCCTGAAGGACGCTTCAACATCGCTCAAACCAAATATGCGGGGTAGGCTCTGAATTCTGTTTTCAAAAAGCGATTTAGCTGCTGACCTCAATGCTAAAATAATTTCGCCAGTGCCGAATTTCTGTAAAAAAAAGTATATATTCTTTATTTTGATAAATTGTATTGAGGATACTTATAACAACGACAAATACATGTACTAGAAACAGTAGTCACCACGATAAATCAACGACAATTATGGCAAATTATTACATTTGAATGTAATACGATATGTTTTACTTATGTTAATATTACCTATGATATATCATCAATACCGGTAAAATATTATTAATACTACTTAATTCGGAATTTGATAATTTATAGCAATCATTATATCTCAATTTCCTAACCGCTTAATATATTTTCTTTACCGCTATAAAAACACGGACACATAAAATTTGAATTGTAAATGAAGCTATCTAATTCAAATTAGTTCACACCTTAACGATGTCATCAATGATACGCATTATTCAGTTTAGATACCTAAAGCTCGTGACTGAATACAGAGGCGTCGCACGTCGCGTCGCACGCGCACCCTAATGTATGCCGCGTTCTCTTTACTCCGGGGTGGCTCGCCGCGCGCTCATTACCTCGTGCTTCGGAGTCATATGTGCAAGGCTGGGAGGGCCCCAGCCTGTCATTAAGCCACCCAGTCCATGATCGGTCAGATATAAATCATGGTAATGGTAGATTATTCTAGATACATCGGCGGAACACCCGGGAAATGCGCTCGGAGCACCGATTATATAGAGCCCACTGACGTAATTGCACCGCTCATTGATACCTCACGAAATGTAATTAGGCTTTGTTCCAGCTAAGTGCTGCTCGAGAATTCGCCCTCATTGTGCAATTTTATTGTAGCATTAACTAAATGATGAGTAGTGAACGATATACAGGTGGATCCCGTGTCGTTGAAGTTTGTAATGAAGTTCTAATGCTTCCAATGAAATGTTATAAGACACTGGCCTATTACTGTCTTACAAACTATTTATCTAGAGGTCAATTTTTTTAGGGCTACCGTTAAGTTTTATATGTAAAAATATACTGACCTGAAACAACTTGGAAGGATTTTGATTCACGTGCAAATTTGTTTGTAGGTATTTACTAGCAACTAACAGAACCGAAAAATGAAAGCCTTCTCGATCTAGCATAAAACAGTAACTATCAATAACGCTGTCACTGTCCCGGCAGGAAGGACAAACCCCGATCTGATAAATTGTTTACCTTGGACAGTTGAGAAACAACACATTATTCTATGCTTCTCTGTTTAGCATAGTAGAAACCAGTCGTGCAGGCAATGCGCATGCGACATTGACGCTTCTGACATCATTTGACACCTGTCACGGATATCTTTCGATTGATTCGATTAATTGACATGTGCATTACTCCGTAAGGTGCCTATATAATGCCCGAAGAAACTTTTTTTTAAAATACCTACTTTAAAAAAATATCTTTTGATTGTGGATCGATTGAAATTTTGCAATAAGTCCGACGAGACTAATTGCAAACTTTCCAATCAAAAATTAAAACGTAAAACGATACAAATACTTTTGGAACATTATCAGTGTAAAAAAAAATATAAAAGTAAATTGTACATAGCATGTATAAAAGTAGTAATTATGTTAAAATCGAGGTCACCGGCTTACCTTGAGCTTATCCATCCTCATGAACTGGGTTAAACTCCACGTCGGTAATGTATGTATCCTTTCCCAGGGATTTATAATCAAATATAGATGTGAAGTAACTTAAAGATGCAATTAGATAAGATCTTTCTTTACAAAATGTAAATTTCTACTTCTTTACATTATGTAGGTACCAGGTTTACGAGCGTTTTAAAATGTAATTGAACATAGAGATAGCTGCGTAAAAAATATATTATTAATTTAATCTGTATTTGGTTAGTTAGTTTGTTGTAACATTTTATTATTATTTGTAATTAATAGTGCATTAGTTTTAGTAAAAAATATAATCGTAGACAGGTATTAGATATTTGTAGTTCAGTCATATCATGAAATAAACATACGAAGGTAGAACATACATTTTGCAGAGAATTCGATAAATTTAATGATCTTAATAATTTATTAAACTTTACAATACTGTACAGCCTCAATGCGTGTGTATTATCTCCTGTTTTTATTCGTTGCAAATATTTAACGAGCGTCAAGATCAATACATTAAATTTTATAGTGTAGCTAATGTCTGAATCCAATCATCACAAAATGAATGAAAGTTTGCAAATTCATATTACTTAGTTATCCAAACGGTATCTACTTGGAGCACTTAGCTGTATAAGACAAACTTATTGCCATTGATACCGAATATGTTACTGTAAATCAGACTGTCGTGCGCGGTTTTATGAGATGTGTATCATTGAAAAATATGTCATTCCGTTAGACGACGTCCGTAGAAATAATACAGTTGTATGTTGTTCGTAGCCACGATAACCTATCGCCCCGCAACCTCATAGCGTTCGGTAGAGACGCGGCAGGCATTATCGTGTCTAATCAGGTTCGCACGCGGCGCAGTGGCTAAATCATCCGATTATTGATTTCCGATGTCGCGGTCGTGATCGGGCGCGGGATCCAACGTTCGGCGTGACAGTGCAGCCATTGTCGGAGCCGACGGCGGCTCGCGCTCCGCGACGCGCGCGCATTCTCCGTGATTAAACGCTTGTAATTCCAACAATATCATCCCGACTGTCGGATTCAATCTGCACACGCCGAGCGGCGCTCATCTCATGTCATCTTCCCCGCGAACCGACCTAACAGCACGGACCACTTGTATGTAATAAGTCAGTTAACATTAAGACCTCGTGCCCTGGAAACGTCCAGGCTCATGTTATAAAAGAGAATAGCGAATTGCTCTCTCAGTAGATACGAATCTCCTGCAGCAATAATGTCTTGATTTATTATTTCGCTCATGTGATTTATGTTATAATTAACGAGATATCAACGCCTCGTTGATCTAGTCTAATAGAGTTAGCGGTTGATTTGATGCAAATACCTTCAATATATCTTAACGAGAATAAGACACATTTATCTAATCTAAAGTAAGGTACTAGTCAGTAAATTATATCACAAAATGCACTTCTAATTTAAAACGATTTTATATGACCGTTTATGAACACGTCAATCTCAATTCCTTCAAGTGAACTGTGTCTTTTTTTAGTAAACGTATATCAGATAAAGGAGGCTGTTCGCAAATTTTTGCTCTTATTGCACACTTCGCCGCAGTGAACAATAATAGGGGAGGCAATTTCTCGCGACATGAGATCGGCGGATGGTAACGAGCCGTCCGTTGTCGTTATTAAACCCCATTGTTGTGATGCGCCGTATAAAGCCTAACGCAGCCTAGTCCCTTTCTAATGCTGCCAATAAAGCACTGAAAGTGCATTTGCAATACGATTAACTCTCTCGGGTGGTTACGAGAGTATGCACGATGTGAGTGCGACAGAATAGGGCTGACATTTCTCTATGCTTAGGTTAGGGACAGGATATTATTTTTTTACACAGTATTAAATTTCCTCTTTCCTTGTAATTACTGACACTTATAATTGGCAGTAAATACAGTAGTGTCTCGAACTTAGCCAATCGTAGACCAATGCTGGATATGACCTACGTTCTGGTACCAGCATACCCGGTTCTTAGATATCCACATCTAGTCTACCCTAAGGTACTGAGTTCTAATAATAACCTGTGGAACTATCAAGCTAAACTCAGTTCTGGCAAAAATACCATTAACTTTGTTCAAATATAAACCTAAAAGTTTGCTTATTATAAATAAAGCAAATATTTCAATTATAGCCACTTAAACAATATCAAAAATATTTGCCTCCAAACACACAACAACAATAACATAGCAACAACTGTATTGTATGACTTGATCTAAGTTGTGCTAGAAACATCTATATTAATTTGCAATTGTAACGAAACAATCATAAAATCTTCACTGAAAACAATATCGTTTGACCATTTGACCTTTACGATCGAGCAACCCTAGCAATCTATGTCTGAACTCTATTATCGACTGTTAATAAAACTAGGTAGCGCACGCGGCGGGTTGGCGGCTGTTGTTACTAGATGGCGTCGGCGGACGGTGGATGTGCCTGCGCATTTGCATAAGGAATTGGGTGCGCACGCTTTGGTATCGTCTCGCGGCGTATTTCTCACGCTACCCGCGGCCATTGCACGCTCTCGCCATCACCGCCTCCTCTTGTCTAATGGCTGTGTCAGCACGTTGCCCCTGTTCAGACCTTTTTTATTTCCTTCCTAACTCATCATAGATAAAAGCACAAGAAACCCGATAGATACACACTTTAACAGAAACTCGTTTTTAACCAGTTTCCAGAAAACCGTTTTGTAATATCGCCATAGATTTACTATGTTGGTACAGTAATGATGCATACCGAAATAAACAAGCGATGTTAAGTTCATAATTACACGAATCTGGGGATCGTTAAGAACTCGAAGTCGGTCGATCAATTTTCACTATTAAAATACATGTTCGACGAAACATTCGGCGTAAGTGTCGTTAATTGCATGGTGCATTGATAACGGGTGATTTGGTGCCAGCCGTGTTAATGGTGACCTCGATTGAAGCTATAGGCACCACACCTAAATTGCGCATATGGTCAAACCAATTGCTATGATTACAAACAAGAAATGCTAGATAATAAAAACAATAATGTATGAATCTTAAACGACTACTGTGTATCAAGACTTAATAAACATTGTACAGTAATACTTAAACAACTGCAAGACGTCATTTCAGACAGTAAATAAAATTGCAAGCCCTAAGGGATAAAAGACAATAGCCAAATGAATATTTCATAAGGCCATTATTTAATGATGATGCTTATAATACAGTAGTGCTATCAATTAGAAGCGAAGCGGCAGTAATTTCTTTTAGTAGATTAAACACAAAGCGAGCTTTGTCCCATGACCTTTAAGGTCAGGGCCTAAGTTACGGACGGCTGTCTTTTTGATGCTTAAATAAACTTTAAGTACGTAGCAAGTTCACGAAGTAGGTTAAAACTTGATTTTATAGAAAAACCGACGTACAAATACTGCTAGAGCTCATTTAGCTGAAGAAACCGACACTAACTTAGTTGGAAAAAAGCTTTTTGATGGCTGAAAACGCATATTGAGCGCCAATAGTTAAATTATTAATTATTGGATGAGTTAACATACCGCCGCATATGATATCACAATAAGTTCATAATTAGATTATAAATAAAAAAAACATTATTCTTATCTTATTTTGTCTTTATAATAAAAACTGTTTATTAATACTTCCGAGAATCCAAAAACTCGACAAAAATAAATCATTTTGGTGAAATATACATTAGTATCCAACTCTCTTGCAGATTTATGTCCCAGAAAACGTTGGTTAACATTCGCTTTTAACTTGCACAGTTTGCATAACCGCGGCGGTCACTATTGTAAGTAGACAGCACGCAAGACATTCTCATGTAGCGTGTTCCATGAAGTCGTCTACGACTTGCCCGTGCGCATCCAGCTCGCGGCCGCGTTAGCCGCGCACACCACTAACTTCACGAGTATGCGTAACTGACGCGACTGCCTACTCGTAATTCCCTATTGCAACGTTCCTTGTAACTGCTTCCTTTAAAACGTAAACATTCTTGGCAAAATATGTTTTAAGACATTATATTAGTATGGAGTTGTGTAATTTGTTTTAGATAGGAATTTAGTAGAGCTCATTGAAATAGGTAGCGTTTTTTATTACTTTGTCTATTGGGAATTCCTAAATTTTGATTATAATCTTCATAAAATGGACCACACAGCTTTTATAGTCATTTGACTTCAGTCGTATAATATAAAATATGGTCTCGCAACCTCAGTAGCCAACCACAACACGCTAATGCATTATCTTGATAAACTAATTTAAATATTACAACTTAATTCTATCATGGGCAACTAAAACAACATTTCGTGCGTCAACACTAATTCCTGTTAATTTTTTATAGCTATTTCGAGTAATAAACAGATAATATATTCCTATCCCTTTAATTCCAACACTACATAAAAATTAACCAGTGATAATAAACTTTCCACATAATCCAGTACATTAAGTTATTCATGTAACGAGATTATTTATCTACGTCTCTGTAATTATCTGGTGTAAACTGGTTACTTAATGACGTTGTTCTATGGATACATGTTACAAATCTATCATTGTAGAAATACGTTTCCTTGCGCAAAATAACCAGGTTATCTACGCGTATCACAGGACCGTTAATAGCTTATTTGTATCACAGACTAGATATAAATTAAGTTTCTCATAAATGTCCGGATTATAATCAAAACAAACGCTAAACAACGTAAAGCTAAGATATACGTGTGTTTAACAGTTATGAAGGATAATATTTTAAACAGGAGTAATGAACTTTACAGTGTTTCAAAATTAATATACATATAAAGTCAGATTTATGAGCATAGGGACCTTAATTAGTAGGTACCTAGGTTAAATCAATGTTCTATATGAATACCAATCGTATACGTGTCTACGTAGAGACAGGACTCAGAGCCAGTGTCATCTAAGGCATTGAGAGTAAAACAGGTGATGAAAAGGTATGCGATTTTCTCGTACCTACCATGTGACCGAGTAAGGCAAATGGTATCTTAATTCCTGATTACCCTGATGCAGTCTGCTCATACAAGGTATTAATTGCGATGGGCAAAATCTGACTTTGTTTTTCAAATAATGGTGGAAATGAGCGTGTATGAACCTTCACGCACAACCTACAATTGAATGGGATACTTGAAATATAAGGGGTAGTTGTACAATCTGTTGCAGTACAGGTCGACTTAATATATCGTCTGAAAATTCCAGGCAAAAAGCCTGGCAATTCATAAAAAGTCTGGGCAATTTTATATTTTACAATAACTTTTCCTTTTTCGGAAATTCGCCATGTCAAAAAGTTCTGACAATAATTCGGGCAATAAATGAAAAGCCGGACATTCTGTTAGTTAGCCATTTAATAAATTACTTTCCATACTCTTCCTCGCCCTGCCACTTACCACTTATTAACAGATTTCGTCAATTACTAAAGTAGTTTAGATATTTCACGAAAACAATAGACTCAATTCATAGTTTCGGGAAATTACTAGATTAGTTCATTAAGATCACGTAATGAGACTACTTCTCTACCATATTCCGAATTTCCGCGAAACTTCGTGCATGCTCGAAAAAATATGGATAAAACTATCCTCCGCCGACATATACACATCAGTTTATAACGAGTATAACTATCCGATCAAATCAAAAGTACTCGGTCTGTAGACTGCAAAATTTATTTAGTTTTCTGTGAACTAATAAAGAAATATTATTCTGCTTCTCCGATCCATTTGCGAGTTCCGGCAGGAAATTGTTTTAGTGTCGTACTTCAAAAATATAAAAATAATATATACAGGTATTACGGTTACATCTGATTGGCTCTCAGATTCTTACACTAGAACACAGCAATACTTGTTGGATCCAATATTATGATGGAAACTTGCAGTGCAATTTACGTCCATGTTACCGCGGTCACACTTGTTGGCAGTGTGACGTTCAGGGTAGCCAAATATTGCGCTTTTCTCCTTTGCAACCTATAATAAGTACAGTAGAATGGGGTAACTTTGATCAATTTCAAAATTGAAATGTATATTTCTCTTGGAGTAAGAAAGCAAAAAAAATAATGTAAGTACCGATATTGTTTATTTTGTCTATTTCTTGAATAAAATTATAATTTTTCTTATAACTTTTTGAGAAAAAAAATTAAATGTTCGTGATAAATGTTAAACTATGATTAGGGTTACTTTGATACCTCCCTTTTTTCGAAGGAATTTGAAACTAACCCCAATAAGGAATAAATAATTACACAAAACTATTACCGACATATTTTTAATATTTTTTCATCAACCTGCAAGTTTCCACCCACTACGACTGATCACACGCTGACGTTCAATGCTGCCAACTGTAAAAACATAATCGGAAGAATTCGCACAGTTTGAGTTTTATTACGAAACAAAGTTTTGATCAAAGTAACCCCCAGGAACCAAAGTCACCCCATTCTACGGTACGTAGTTTGTTATACGTCAGAAAAAGCGGACACATACCGGAAGCCAGTACAAAAAAAGTGACGAGTGTCAAACGACTGCTCATTGCTCTAACTGCTAGTTTTTACCGTACTTAATATATGCATAGTATCATGTGTTGTTAGGGTTCCGTATTTAAAATGTCGAAACGAAACCCTTATGGTGAGACCTCGGTGTATGTGTGTATGTCACAACCGTTTATCTCAGTGACTACTATTGTCTTAAAATTTGGCAAATTTGCAGACGTCATTGGCTCCCAACTATTCGTGGTGAAAGAATTTAACGTTAAATAATGGAGCGTTTTATGAACTCGATAAGAACTTTAATATTTGTAATAAGTATATTCCGTGTAAATAAATGAACTTGATTATAAGACCAAAAAAAAATTGTCGCACTACTTTGTGACTTAGCGTTCCCCCAAACGACCTGAAACAATTCGTGATCATAAAAGGCTCGATATACTCTTATATATTACATGAAAAACAAAACTGAAGTTTCCGACACTTGGAGTTAACGAAGAAAATTTAACCTTTATAAATATTATATTGTACAAAACCCTCGGTGCCGCTAATTCGCACATGACCAGTTTTATTTTTCATTTCCTCCGGTGTGAAGAATTTATTAAAAGCTTGTCTCCTTGTTGTCTGTCTGCTACGTTTTTCAAGTAAATTTCGAGCCAGTTCTTATCCGAACAGGCTGAAGTTTTACGAACACATCGCACCTTTGGTGGAACAAAGTCACAATAGCTCATTTTGTAATTTTACAGGAGAGGACTTTTACGTTTTTTATCGCATTTATTTCCATATTACTGGATTACTATCCGTAGTAGGTTAAAAATATTTAGATAGTAATCCAGTAATATGGAAATAAATGCAAACAAAATCTTAAAAGTCCTGTCCAGTAAAATTACGAGATAAGCCATTGTGACTTTGTTCCACCGAAGGTGCGACATGTAGTTCTGATGACAATACAATAATATATTTCTTTTTCTATTGATTGTTAAAAATTAAAAACAAAAATTATATTTAAAAAACAATTATGATTAATACGGCTATAGGACCAAAAAGCTAACATAAACAAATAAACGCATTAAGGAAATCGATTTATTTATTTCTTGTTCATAGCTGTGCAGTATTGCATTTTAATACCTAATGCTTACAACGCATATTTTAATATAAATTAAAATATGCATTGCGTGATGCAGTGAACGACGAGGACGGAGTCGAACGGACAACCGGAAAGCCGAGTCGTCAAGTCAGTTCATATCACTAACAAAAAGTAGAGTTTCCCATGTCCATTAGCAGAGCTTTACCCATCCTTACAGTTTACACATATTTATTTATATTGTATCTTGTTGGGTTCCTCTAACTGACAATCTTCATTTATGTAGAATACTCATATAATTAAAAGGTTAGGTTGGATTATTACGACATAAGTAAGCGAACCGCATTCTTAAATAAATACCCGAAAAGAAAAAAAAAGAAAACAGCACATTCATTGAGTTTAACTGAAGCTCTAAAATAAAATTGTTCAAAATAAATCTCCATTCTATAGTAAACACTAACAACACGCTTTCCTTAGTGCAGTATAAATCATTGAACAAAGCGTTATATTTATAAGTAACATTCGCCATTCAGTGTCTTGCTTTCGTATAAGAATGAAAAAGCTTCTTTTTGGTCGTATAGATACACCTGTTGCATCCTAAACGAGCTTGGTATCGTTCTTGCTCTCGTGCCTTACCGGGTGAATCTGAACTTTACACGACTGGGTCCCCGAAGAACATGGGTTGCGCTTTAAGACATGTACGAGAATTCCTTTCTGGTTTAATATTCAGTTATTGTATCTGTAGCCTACGCAGTGCATATCCTTTACCCTCAATTAAGTCTTACAATCCGCTGACGAGCGACCAATTATGTTTTTCTATGATTCCCACATCAGCTTGGGAATAATTCGTTAATAACCATTTTCATGCTTTATAACCTAACATTATATTTTTCTGCAAACCTTCTATAAAGAGTTATCTGGGTGTATAAAACAAGAAAATAATGCAGCGTTTAGTGTAGGGTTATTGACCGGTAACTTGGCGTTTTTTGCTCTATCTTTTACGACTTATTTGGCATTTTTTGTTGTGTATCAAATAATTAATAACTAAGCATTTGCATATAAACGCCGTATTAATAGCAAGATAACTATTTGAATGATAAGTCCAGAGGCAGTGTGGTGCTACGATGGAATGATTAATGACCAGCTTCCTCTTCCTTAATAACATATAGAAACTGGTAAAAACATGCCGCTATCTGTCAGAAGAAGCTGGGCTCCATTAGTAAAGTGAACACTTCAGTTATAATAACAATTCTTTATATTAAAGTATTTCTTGCGTAACACTATAATTTACCAGAAATTTTCCATTTAGTTAGGTTTTTCATTTTATTTTATTTGTACGTACTGTGTGATTTATTAGTTCATCTTGTTCTGTGCGTAAATAATTACAATTTTAATGAGCCGCATTACAATAACTTGTTTAATTTATTACCTATTTTTTTTTACACTTTGTTACGACGGTGATAGTTTACAAGAAAGTTAACTAGGACCTAAAAAAATTAAATATCTGTTTTAGAGAAACTTTATATTTGATGATGAGAGCAAGAATTATCAACAAAGTTGAAATAGAATTGAAATAATAATTTGTAGAAAACGTTCATATTTATTTGTACAATATGATTCAAAGCTACCCAGGGCGTCTGAAACTGGTAGCTAAATTTTTGTAGTCGTTGAAATCTTTTGATCAGTTGATGCGTTAGCATGACATGTGCGTATCGGAAGTGTGCGGAAGCGGGCTTGGTGCCGGCGCGGGCGGTGGCGGGCGCACATAGCGCCTAGCACCTAGCGGTGCTTGCAGACGCGATGGCATCGCGGTCGTGCGCCACCGCTCACGGCAGCCGCCGGCGCTCGCGTCGCCGTGACTTATGGCCCCCGCGCGAACCTCGATCGTCCGATTGAATAATAATATCCGATTCCCGTGCACCGAATTTATGTTAGGAAGTAACCAGTGTCCCGTATCGACGAGCGCATCGGGCGCGCCTCGCCCGCCCGCAATTTCCAGCCGCTTGTCCTTAGGCGCTGATGTACCAGCCGATACTTGATAAATAAATTTTCGTGGAGGACTGTTCCCGCTGGACGTCGGCACTACGTACCCTGGAGTCCCGCCCCGCACCCACATCTAAACGCCTAACTGTCAGCCAACATCACGTCTCTTACTATTATGATTACAATAAATTTCAATTTTCACTTCCTCTTCGTTGCTACAATGTAATAGGACACTAATATTATCCTTTATGCAATATTATAGCTGTAATATAAAAGCTGTGGTCAGGAATATATATTCCGGCGACCACACGCACAGCTTTCAACAGGGCGTCATAACTTTCCGGGGTGTCGTAAGAGGTGAGTAAAGAATTAATCCTACGAGGATGGCTAACAGCAACCAGTGTACTTACTATTAACAACATACTGCGATCACTTCATAATGCCGAGTACGGTAATTATGGTTGTACTTACCAACACCGTTCGTGTAGCGGTCTGTGCAGGAGCCAATGGAATTTTACGAGTGGATATAAATCATATTAGCATCGATTCATCGGTTATACACATAATGAAAAACATAATTATCATAAACACTCAATTTTATTTCGACTAATTTTTTCAGAAAGTATGTAAATTTTCAAATTAATAAACAAGGAAATCGTGACTACAATACTGATATTGTACTTGGTAGGCTGCGTCGGCAATCAAGACCCTGTCATCAGTAAACCGCAAAATGCTCTGTCTTCACACTTGATAATGTTACCAAAATTAGTTACTTTAAGTGCTAAGCTCGTCATTTGACCACTTACTAAATTACTCAAAGTTCAATGGTCTACGAAATTTGTTGTAAATTATGGGTTCACACACCTAATGTTTTCACTTCGGCGAGTAATCGTGACCGCTGTATAACTACCACTAGATCGATGCATGTAGGAATTTGGTTGATTTGTACCGTTAAATATTACTTGCCATCTCTATCCCAGTCCTAACCTGTCATTATGACTAGTTGTTTTATAATTTAATATTTTCAAAAGTCACGCAGTATGTCGGCCTCATTATGTAATTCTAAGCCATAACATTCGCTCGCAATCATATCCACGTACTAAACATAATTCCTGATCAGAAGAGGATAAAAAAGATAACTCGACCGTCGTTATACGTCCATATAGTCCTCGCACAAATAAAAAACTTAAATAAGAGCCATATTTCATGTAGTCATCGAACGGTCATATACCAAAAGCAGACTGTCTAATTCGACGAAAAAAGCTCGATTATTATGTGTAATGCGCCTTAGATTATAGACCTCGAGCAAATTATATTAGCAACATTGATGGCATTGTTCGCGAATGTGCATCATGAGTCAAATACCTCGAGCACTGCCTACGTCGACTCTCTTGTACTATTTCGGTATATATACGTATGTAGGTACTTTTTCAGCACGCAACGCACGCTATGCTTTAAATATTATCAAATTACCCGTACAATACATGGTCATTATGTACTAACGGTTGTGTCAATTAACGCGATTAAATCGAGCAAGTGATCGCGGCCGATCACGTACCGCCGCGCTCCCGTGTGTATTGTTCGTTTAGATGCAATGTTGTCATCACCGCATTCCGGTTTTATTACACTCTTCTCTACCATTCGTAATTCTGTTACGAATAAATAAAACATACATAAATACGATATGCAAAAAACCTGTTATCATATAATAAACGAAAACGGTAGCTAACGGTTTATATAGCCGAGTATCCTCTACGGTAAACTACCATGGAATTGAAACCCCTTTAATACTTTGTTGTTACCACCGACCTTCATAATTTCATCACGTCCAACGGTCGATCTTGTCGACCGACTGTCCTACTGGCTTAGTCTAGGAAATTAAAGTTATTTGATAAATAAAAAACAAAAACAAATATAAATTGCGGTGAACAGGTGCAAAGACGATATTTTTAGAAACATTGTTGCAATATTGATTGCTTACTTACTTACAATAGAAGCATATTGCAAACTGGAAAATCATGAACAAATTAGGTATTTATGAACTTTAAAATATACCAAAAGCACTTCCTTCGCTACAAAATCTTTCAGATGTGAACATACTTATTATAACAAACAACACGCGACAACAACGGTACAACCTCGAATTATTTTGCATCAATAGGTTTTAATTAATTTTTTTCATAACCCTTAAATCAATTCACCCCTAAAAGTCTACAAAACGCACCCTTAATGCCTAAGCACGCAACGACGTTTCTAAATACAATTTCCTGCAATTTTTCAAAGAATTGCCGGGCAAACTGGGGTCCAAATTGGTTGATCGTGCTCCATAATTTGCGAAAGTTATGGACATGGACAATCATGCCTCAATGCCGCGCCTGAAGCTTCTCCTGTTGCTTTCCCGATAATTATAATTACATTCCGTGATGACATCGTTCTCATCAATCTTTTCTCATCTACTTTTACGGAAGCCAATAAATGCTCAAGATGAATAACCGTCCGTTCTCCAACGTACTGCATCATCACACTCTTTAAAGTTTAGAAACAATTATAAAAAATATCGATTCCGTAGTCGATTGCGATTACACCTCTCTACTATTCCCTGCTGTCGGCGCTCACCTCTATAAACGTCATTTAGTTTGGAGTCATCAGGTACACATTCTGCAATCAAAAGGGTAGACAGAACGCGGCGCATGGCTGCGCTAACGCGGTCTGTCCATTGGGTGGGTGGGATGTTAAATCTCTTCGGATGTAACATCTCATATAATTTCGGTTGAAATTCACTTACAGGTAAGTTCAATTAACCATAAATTATATTTCGATGTTACATCCTCGAGATTTAACCAACCATGTAGATATTGAAATAAAATAAACATTACATGAACATCAAAGTTAAAATTTAACTTTTCCGATATGTCGATCATAATGGTAAAAGTGACGTCATTTACCAGAAAGCTGTGAACATAATTTTATTATACCTCGTCAATTATAATATATGACAGATCGGTTTAGTGAAGGGAAATTCCACTATGCCCTTATCGATTTTCGATAAAAATCTATGACAATATTGCATTCGCTTTTTATTACAAGCTTTTATTTAACTTGCTTCGTTCGTATGTGTTTTCGGTTCAAAATTTGTAATCCATGTTCCAAGCACTTGCTGGCATCCAATTGAGCTGAAATTTGGCTTACCTATGCAACTTTTGTGACTATGCAATAATATGTTACCATGGAGCTGGTCTGATGATGGAGCCGGAAGATAAAAGCTTGTTTTTAAAAAGGTTTTTTATAAATTATTATGATTCGATCTGTTAAATATTTATCATTTATATTTATTACGAAACGCGAAGCAGCTACGTTTTAAGGAAACAGTAATTGAGAAAGTAAAATGATGGACGAGGGTTTGTAAGTATTTAAGCGAGCGTAAGCGAAAAATTAACTCAGGTATTTGGTCGGAAATTGCGAGGTAAAATATTTACCTACTTAGGCCTAAAACAATATTAACTAAAACAGATAAAAGTATAATAATCATTATTTCACTATAGGCAGGTAGCGGACTAATATTAAAGATAAATCCTCGCTGTATCTCTCGCTGCTTCTTCTAAGGAAGCGTTAGCGCTGGTGTTAATTAAAGTCAGCACCAAACCTGCATGGCCAATAACGCCCAGCACACAGCTAGCAACTAGCCGTATAATTATCTACTTTCGGACCATTTCGCTAATACACAATCGTACAAATGCTTGTTTACGACGCAACACGCCCACTTAAGATTCTTTGACTGCAAACGCATACTGTGAAACGTTGAATTGTCACTTTACGACCGATTGTTCCACGACGGAGAGCCGCCGGCAACTCGATGTTATTGGGATGAATTCACCACTCACTTGTTCAACGATAAGTGCTAACTTATTATTTAAAGATTGAATATTGATTTTTAAGAATATATTACTCCCTTATAACGTTTATCTGCAACATTAATTTATAACATCAGATTTCACGTAAAGGATCGCAAGATCTTACCATAACTGTTAATCTTTTGCAATGTATATCTTTCTCTCGACGGCAAAATATTCAAGCGCGTCGGAATCCGTAGACTTCAGTTGATGCCCATTTAGCCGGTGCGGTCATTGTATGTGATCCTGGTATCATGAGGCTATCGTAGAAACATTAGCATTATCAAAAGGGCCGCGGGCGTCATGGTCATATCGACGGCGACACGCGACGGTCGCGGAAGCGCCGCGTGAAGGCAAAGGCCCCGACGGACGAGCGGCGATAACTCAACTCAACATACCTGAAATACAATCGTGTGGATACCATGCCGCGGAGCCGTGGAGGCGTGGGCCCGCCTTTACTATATGTTCCTTTTGTTTCCTGTTTTCTTACAAATATTCTTGTGCTATAATATGTATAACTGCCAAATAAATGGATATAATAACTGCAGTTATGAATAAAATAAGACTTCGGAAATGCGTAATATCGAAACGCATGGAGTCCGTGTTCGTGCTGTGTTGACTTATATGAACAAAGTTTAAAACACAAGACAATATACCTACTCGTGCACCGTCTTTAATCCCAACGTCTCGTTCTAGATAGAATATAAATCGCAATAAGATAATATGAAAAATGCATTCCCATGTGTATTCAGTACCCATGCGCATTCGCAATACTCTACTGCGCGTAGAGTCGGCGGGCACTAATTTTTCAACGTCAGTCACTTTGTTGACGTAGAATAAGTTACTGCTTAAGGTCGTTGTAGGACCTTGTCAGTCACTGTACAATTATAAAAAAGCTGCTCCAATTGATAATCTGATTAGAAAAATGCGAGTAAAATGTATAATAATAACATTTGTACCAAAAAAAAACTTTAATCCGTCGTACCAAAGGAGTCAATCAAAGTAAAAGATTGTTTTGAAGTATTGAATTGTTTGATCATGAAATCATCAATTATTTTATCTCAAATGTGGACCTTTAAAGTAAGGTGGATACCTTCATGACTATTCAAGGCTAGTCATACTATGTAATAGTCTTTCATTGGCTACTTTCAAACTTTTCAGCGCGGATTGCGCCTGTTGACTCTTTCTCTCCCTCTCTTGATTTTCTTTCACGAACTTTTTAGTTGGATTTTTAAAGGACAGAATGCTTGAACTATAATTAGATATTGGTATGGATTAGCTGTCCCTGTGCTTTTCAAGAATTCCAACCACTCAGCGCAAATGAATAAATTGTAGGGGCATTCTTCGAAAAATATTAACAAAAATTGAGAACGTCATTAGCATCATCTCAAAGTTAAGAATGCAGATGTTTAATACTATAATTATGATAATGAAAACTGAAACTATACCGCTGCCGTCAAGCAATAAGACAAGAATAAAAACAATCTAACAATACTATAATGTTACAACCCGGGAGAATAATGATTTGTTAAAATAATGTTAAAAAATGTCGAATATTCCTAATGCAATGTGACATAAGTCAACGACGTTTGTCGATGACGCGCGTCACTTGTCAGGGGGTGTAGCGCGGAAGCGGTGCGGACCGGCACACTCGCCGTTACCGTCAACGGCCATTAAACGACCACTCTTAATTATCAACAGTTACCGCACACCGCATTGATACCACTCGGCCGCATCGCGAAACACCGCACCGTAACTGACGAACCACCCTCGAGCGAACGATGCTATATATGCACCGGTTATCTATCACGTTAAGCTAATTATCACGAACGCAGTTATCATCTTTGAACGTATTTTAAATGAGTACATCTGATTTCGGAAACTGTAATTTATTTCGTAAAAGGTTTCTTTCAGATACCGTAATTAAACCCTCTATAAAGTTTTAGATGAACCTAACATATACATAACTAGCCAATTACTTTTCCATTGCTGGGCATGGGCCTCTTTTCACAATGAGGAGGGTAAATAGGTCCTAGTCCACCACGCTGGCCTGGTCCGGGTTGGTAGACCACACACACCATCGAGAACTTTATGAAGCCCTTTCAGATGTGTAGGTTTCCTCACAATCTTTTTCCTTCATCGTTAACGCAAGTGATAATCAAATTCTGATCCGCACGTGAATAATAAGCTTAATAAGATGAACCTACGAAATAAAAATTGTAAGAATCGTAAAGTGGTCCTGTGGTTGCGTATTCCAGTATGTGTTTTCATATTTGTTTTTTTATTAATATTGCGTTAGTTGAAACTGGCGGCGAAGAGCTACGCGCGCCCCGCCGCTTGATCTCCCACATGATAGGAGGTGCGCAGGCGCCGGATGGCGCGATAGCGTCGCGTTAACCCTGCCGCCGCGCGCCGACACCCGCGCCCGAGTGTTCTCTAATTACAAACACTATCTCAGCAGTGAGGATGTGCACGCTGTACGAATACTCGCGTATTGTCTGCACTCCGACCGAGTCCTTCCGGTGAACTTGTCCACGATCTTAATCTGTATCCCAGGCCCAGACGTATACTTAACAGATAACCACACGTAACTGTAAATATTTATAGTCAAATTTGAAATCAAACCACTTTTAACAAAAATGGATAGAAATTTGTAGACACAAAAACTTGTAGACTGCCTCTATGATCTGCCCTCGTTTCTTCCTTACAATTTATCCTCGTAGCATTTCACTGATATAGAGTTGTTACAATTTAATCACAACCTCAAAGGAAATTAATTTCGAAGTTGATTAGAAATTGAGAGAGTTGGTACACTTTGTACTTGGTACGTTATAACGCGGGACGTAATTAGGCGAGTGCGTGTAGACTTAGTCTGACTGGACCACCCAAGCAGACGGCCTTTGGTGTCGACCGACTCCGCTTGTGTTGCTGTCAGCCCTTGTGCTTGATCAAACAATCTATAAATAACAGAAATCTAGAAGACTACCGAAGTTCTAGTGTTTCAAAGAAAATAATAACTAATAAAATGTAGAGTTATTTGAGAAGTTGGACATTAATATATTACGTGCATTATTAAAGTTTCATATTTCTATTTTATGTTTTATATTAACTATGATGAATATATTTAGGCTACCAAAAAAATGTAAATTTATAGATTACAGTTATAAAATTCCAAATACACAAGCAGATCTATTCATTGTGCGCGACAAAAACTATGATAAATTATACCGACGCGATCCTGAATAGTTCCTCGACGTTCAAACTTAATAGACGAGTCCTAATAAACAAATATTATCGATATTTTGTTCTATATTATTATCGAGTCAACTATTGTCTTGTACCGAAATTAATCATCATAAGTACCATTTTTTGTGTGTGAGTCCTGATTAACTCAGTTCAAAAGATCTATAGCGATATGCACAGACAAATAACGGTGGTTAATTCTTCTTAGAACATACTGGCGTCATAGTAAGTTTCAAATTACCTAGACAAGTATTAATTTCATTTGAAACAAGCCGAAGTCGAATAAAAAATATTTTTACCCAGCAGCATACAGTTATCGGGTATGTTTCAATACATATATTTTCGTATCAGAAATAATCGAAGACAAGAATGTCTGTCGGAGTCTATTTACAATTTTTTGTTTAGTAACGGCGCGTGACCGATTGGTCAAACATCATTGTGTCCAGTTTCACGCTCCTTGTCTCTTGACAAATGATGTTTTTACTTTAGCATTCTAGATAGGTATTCATAATTTTTTCTTAGTACGTAAAAACCGTATTATAATGACCTGTTTTTATTACAAATATGATTGAATTTTCCACGTACCTACATGGTAACATCGCTAACCACAGGGGTACATGACTTTCACATACATATGCAAACTTGACGCGTTCATTCACTGACTATTCATGTCTTCAAACAATTATATAGCACTTTAACGTCTTTCTTCCCACGATTGTATCGTCGGAGCGAACCAAGTTTGCAGATTTATGTTTACCTACACAGGCACACGCAGAAAGGTGTCGCGCAACTTAACCCTATACATACTATTTATTGCCCGTGGTGACACCCGTGTAAGCTGTAACAAGGTGAAGCATCTTCTCTCTTAACAGTTAAAATATTATGGTAGGTCCACTATAAAACGAAAAAATACCACAACATGACTCATTAGTTCTTTTCAACAACACAAATCCTTACATTTTTTTTATATGTTGACATATAATATTGGCTTATATATTAAACTTGGTTAGCTTCAAACAAATATTTAAATAAAAGTACTAAACTAATCTTCTGACATGTTAACTTAAATATGGTAAATGCTAATTTAATAATTTCAAGTAACAAAACGTGAATCATGCCCATAGGCTAAACCTGTTCCTAGTGAAAGAGAAAAATGGGAATATAATAATTTTTGAGCAACAAACTGTCATAATATACTAGTACCGACGTACTAATATAAATACCATCATAATATTTATTGTCAATATATTAGAGACTTATCATGAAGGCGTTTTGCATTTATTTGTTCAATTTTAAAGTTCCTTCGTAAAGCAACGACCATAAACCTACCCTGTAGCGTTGGATATATTCTCAGGGACATAAAAATATCAAGATACTTTACATTAACGGCATTCTTTATACGGAGTTTGAATTTGACCAAAACAAAGACATTTAGTTACGGTCGGCAGATTTTTCGCATGTACTTATTTATACTTGTATATATGTAGGTACCTGCCTACATCCTCAGTACAAATACGTATGTGTGACACACGCGTACAGGTGCGAATTTTGGTATGTCGCTCGCCCTGCCACGGTTCCCAGTTCCGCACCGTTAATTTGATATACGGAGGCAGATGGCCTCTCGCCGATAACACTCGGCTCATGCTCCTTCCGCGCTTTACCGCGAAACCCAAAGTTTAGGTGCCACCTCAAGAAACAGGCGACATGCTGTTTTCACGCAACCTTACCAAACACAAATAAAAGTATTTCTTACAAGGTACATTTTAAGAATTAATTAAAAGACTTGTCCGCCAACACTAGCGTAGACTTAAATAAAGATGTCTAGGTATAGAATACGGTAAAAAATAATTGAAATGAGAGGTTTGCTCCAACTCAATCATGAAGCAAAACCTAGAGATAATAAGTTTTTGTGTCATAAAGATACAATAGGTAGCAGTTAGCTACAAAAGAAACTGATCAAGTTTAATATGAAATATAAAATATGCTGTTCCACAAAAAAAACGGCTACTCGTAATTATAACTTGGACTCCAAACAGTATGAAAGTCAGGTGCGGGGTTGTGAGTTAATTTGCATTTTGATCCAGTAACGGGTTGTCAGATAACGCTTTAATGCTCGAGATCTCTCCTCGGATCAACTATCCCACACGTCTCGGTGCCGTTCATCACCAACTTCTTTTGAACTCTACAAACAAACCTTATACGGTGCAAGATTACAATGTTGAATACGAATGTTGTCACACTAACCTACAAGTTTTTTGATTTTTATCATAGTCAAGTTCTCACCAGGTCAGCGATTCTTGAAAGAGTAATTAAGAACCGTAATAAAATTGTTACATTACAAATTGGTATGTATCATCCAGTATTTTAGTAGTTTGGTAATTATACTTTAAAACGCCAGGAAATAGTCAATCAGTGTTCTGTTATTCCGGGTACAAGAAGTCAAAGACCGTTCGTATAAAGAAGTTATAAGATGCCAGCAACGTAAGACACATTAGATACGGCATGCATGTGATGATAGTTGTGGTATCGAAATTCGCTTCGGCTGTTCCCTTCGAGCAGCGTTCAGCCGTTCTATGTATTTCGTTCATATTTTTCCTTGTCATATTTTAATGATGTTCGTCTACTGTAACTAAGAGACTTGAAGCGCGCAAAAGTTATTAATGTTTAGAGTGCGAGTGCTGAGCATGAACGTGAACTGATTTAGGTTTCATTCACCCCGCGTTACGCTAGCTGGGCGCCTGGACTGCGCATTGTCTCACACGGCGCACAAAATGCGAATGATCCTTTGTTCGTTACACTTTACCTACAGTGTAACCCAAACCAATAGCGGAACACTTAGCGCCCACCTCTAAACGTAACATTCACGCGTCTGAGCTCACGCTCGAGAGCCATTCCTGACTTAACGATATTTACTCTGAAATAACAATACGTGTACTGTTCTGACATTGATAGCTCTCCAACTGATATGTACTGTATTCTCCCGGCATAATGCATTTAATGGTCCTGCGGCACTGAAGAAAATGATGTGTTATTTCCGGTTCTTCACCATTAGATAAATACATGTAAAAAATCAACTGTTCAAACTTTCACTCGGCAGGGGAAACGCCTAATTTGCAGTACATATTTTTGTCCCAATTGTTACTTTCTCGTAACTAACGTGCAATTTAATGGATAAAAGATTTAAATTACTTATGCACGAAACTTTACCAAACAATCGTGGTTTATCGTTTTTCTTCATACACACTTTCAATCATCGATCTTCACCGATTACAGTAATTGTAATAATGTATAAAACTTGCTTTTACCAGTGCGTGTTAGGAACGCACGCACTTGTTCAAGATTTCAGAGTAGAAAGCCTTCTCTTGACTTACTCTTCACCTATTGTTTATTGTGATTGTTTCGGTACAATAGATATCTCAAATGATTTTAACGGCTATTTGATACCGGATAGACGTAGGTCGTGAGCTTTTAATAGTGCAGTAAGAGTTATAGAAAGTTAGATGCATTTGGGACTCGACAGATCCTTTGTGGGATTGTCAAGGCTTGTTTTTTTACTCGCCTATTATCTTCATGTAGGTATATATAGGAAACAAAGCAAAAATTATCTGAACTTTTTTGTGTATATCGCTGCATACTACTGGATAAGACTCTCCAGAAAGGAGTAATACTCATAGATACACGCTGGACAAGTAAGTTCTATGTAAAACACAAATTGTAGGTATAAATAGAGAATGGTTTAATTCTCTGCTCATAACGATGGCTTTAATCAATACAAATTATAGCTTTGTTCCGAATAATACTGACTGCTTCATTGGTCTAGTGGTGGCAAGCGCGACTGTTGATCATGAGGTCCTGGGTTCGATCCCCAGGTCGGGCAAAATGTTATTGGGTTTTTCCGTGTGGAATTCCACAGTAGCAGTCCGTAGTTTGGATTTGTGCCCGGTTGATGGCGTTAGGCTCGCCCGCTAGTACATGGAATTTAAACATAACGGCGAAATGAGGGTGTTACTATACACCTCTGCCCAACCCTCCGGAGAATACCTATAGGCTTGATGTTATGTGTTATGTAATAATACGACAACAGTCTGGAAATTTGCTTTACTTTGTGACATAAAATTGATAAATATGCAAGTAAGTAATCAACATTGAACATCATCCATCAATATCACAGAGCGCAGTCATTAAAGTGAATCATCACTATCCTTGTAATTTATAGGACCCTTAGCCAATGTTTAATATTTTTTCTTCAAGCAATTATACTTTGTTGTAAAAGCCGTTAAGCTTTACAAGTCTCGATATAATCTGTTTCAAACGACGTGGATTACATGTTAAGTCTCTAATACGTATAATCAAACTATTTGGAGCTGTTACATTAAGAATTCATTTATAATGTTATGACTGCTAACACACGTAATAGTCTCGAGATACACATCAATTATATCACACTACATAATTTTATTAACGTCAAAACAGTGTTGGGAAAATATTATTATATCCGTTTATAAAAAGGTCTCTAAATGGTGCAATAAAATAAAAAACCAATAAAAAAGGTAGATTTATATCTTCCGTTTTCTTCTTAACACCTCTAATGTCGTATAAGTTCGGAGCTAAGTTCATAGCTCTAGTGATTTAGCGTCTAACGTCGGATGTGTATCAATTACTTCCAAGTTATCGTGAAATATAATCAGTTATAATGGCGGAACAAAATTGGCAGTTGAGAGGCTGGCTAACATATAAATAGAAATACTTTAGTAAATTGTGTTGGGATGCCGAGTACTTCTCTGCAACCTGTTACACTACTTCTGCCAACATTGGACAAAATATCGCTCTTCTGCGAAAATAGTCTTCTTCTCTCGTACGAGCTACAGAGTGAATTCGTATTCGACGTATTCCTTTTAAGGCGTGATAGTGTGTCCTACATATGCAACAAATTAGCACCCCATATATTAAATGAAAGTCAGTAGATTTAGAGTGTTTTCTTTTTTATAATTATTTGAAAAATACTCAGAATTTGTTATTAAATATTTGTTCAATATTTAATATGTGCAAAAGTTTACCTGACGCTTCCCTAGATGGCGTTAGGATAGAAATAGATCGCGCTATGGTTTCGTTACCGAACAAACCTTTATAGTTTTGAATATTTTTTTTGTAAGGGCGATTACTTCTATAATAATATACCATAGTATATATGTGTGTTGTGGTTTTATTGTGTTCTCGCCTCCGGACCCAATTGAAATAGTGTTCATGGTCCTTCGGAGCCGGATTGGCGTGAAGGTGTTTTTGGTAGTCATCGGTGGTGGTGGTGATTATCACCCGCTTCGTCACTACTGGGCAGTGGATCGCTGCCCAGAGCATCCCTACAGCGAGGCGTCAGCGGTGACGTCATCGAAGCAGAGGATCCGGCTGGGTGCCGGAGGAGTGTCGTTGCGTGGAGGAGCCAGGCAGAGGAGTTCGCGAAGCGGTCACCAGAGGGTGCCACAAGTGCAGCGTGAGACGTCCATAAGTGCAGCGTGAGACGTCGAGTGTCAGTGAGTGTAAAGTGGAGAAATCGTGAGTACATTTACGACTTTATTATTAGGAAGAATTTAACTTTAATAAATTCAAGAAAGTGCATTGAAATTTGAACTTTAAATTCACTAGATAATTAACTTAGTCGTTGGTCATATTATTTTGGACTTGTATTAATTTTAAGCAAAAAGTGGTTGAGACGGGGAACCTATGCCCGATTTTACTCAGAAATACAAGTTCAGTAAAATTTTAAACATTATCTGGGACTTAGAAAAATATCGAAGTGCTTCAAAGAAATTATTTGTGGTGCTATTGATGAATGTGTTTACTGGACAATAAGTTTATTTAAAGTGTTCTAGTTGCAAGAAAATTGTGTATTTTTATATTTGTGTTTTTTCTACTTGTGTTTTTTTTAAATTAAAAATGGAGTCTCTTAACGACATTCAGGAAGACATTAAAGTTAAAATGATTAAGTCAAAATCAAACTTTAAAAAAAGTCCTAAAGAGCGTTTAACTGTTTGTTATATAGAAACCAGGATTGAAAACTTAGAACAGCAATGGCAGTTATTCTATAAAACACATGTAAAAATAATTAGTGAGGTAAAAAAGTCTGATTTATTTGGTTCAAATTATCATAAGAATAGCTTATATGATGAGGTCGAAGAATTTTATATACAATTTAAAAGTGAGCTGAAAGAAATATTAAATAATATGAAAATGTCTAGTGAAACGTGTAATGTTCGTCCAGGAGCTAGCTGTAGTACAGGATATAGAAACTTTAAGTTACCAGAGGTTAAGATACCTGTGTTCTCTGGAAAGTATAGTGAGTGGCAGACGTTTAGGGATTTATTTTTAGGGTTAATACATAATAATAAAACTCTAGACGACGCGCAGAAATTATATTACCTGAAAGGGTACTTAACCGGAGATGCAGAGAACCTATTAAGAAACATTAATGTAACATCGGATAATTATACGGCTAGTTGGGCAAAATTAGAGGCAATGTATAACAATAAAAGATTTTTAGCTAATGGAATTTTAAAACGATTGTTTAATCAAAAGACTTTAACAGTAGAATCAGCCACTGAAATAAAAGGATTACTTAGCACCACATCTGATTGTTTAGGTTCAATAAAAAATTTAGGAATAGATGTTACTTCTTGGGACATCCTAATAATACATATTGTTAGTGCCAAATTGGATAAGGATACCAGGAAAGCCTGGGAATTAAAAGTAGCTTCGGATGCAACGGATGATTTGCCTACTTTTATTCAATTTACTGATTTTTTAACTGGCCGGTTTCGAGGTCTAGAAAATTTAGAAAATAAACCTCATGTTCAAAAAAGTTCGCAATCGTTCCATGTAGTAGGGAAAGGAAAAACGGAGTTAGCTTGCCCTTTTTGTTCTGCTTCTCATAAGATAACTGCTTGTAAAGGTTTTGCTAAAGAGAAAAACGATACTCGACGTGATTTCGTACAGAAAAATGGGCTATGTTTCATTTGTTTGGGTAGTAACCACTCTGCCAGATTTTGTAGAAACACCGTCAAATGCCATTTATGTAAAAGACGCCACCATACTTTACTCCACCCTAGCGGTGGTTCTGGGTCTGTTGGTGAGGACACGGGCGTTGCTCAGAAGGAAGCAGCGTCAGTCGCTACTAGGAATAGTACCTCAATGGAGGAAACTCAAAAGACCGCTGTACAAGCGGAGGGATCTACTAACCCAATAGTTTCATGCCTTTCGACAGGAAATTGTAAAGATACGGTTTTAATACCTACGGCTTTAATAAAGGCCAAGTCAAAGGATGGAACATATCGAGTGGTTCGCGCATTAGTAGATCAAGGGTCACAAGGATCTTTTATCACTGAGTCAGTGGCTCAGTATTTAGGGTTAAAGAAAACTTTAACAAAACACCGCGTAACAGGTGTAGGTGGTAACAAAACAGTTATGTCTAATTCTTCCGTAGTGGTTGATATACGTTCTCGAGTGAATCCAGATTATAGTGTTCGAGTAAATGCATACGTTTTGAAGTCCATCACATCCCTTCTCCCAGTTGTAACAGCAACCAGGGTAGAATGGGTAAAGTTGAGTGAAGACGATTTGGCAGATCCTGAATACCACAGGCCTAGTAAAATTGACATTTTATTAGGTGCTGAGATATTCAGCCAAATTATTCAAGATGGAATCAAAAAGAGTACCAGTGGATCGCTCGTAGCACAGCAAACAGAATTCGGATGGATTCTTTCGGGTGTTGTCGGTACAGAAAATTCGTCCGACATCAATTCATATCCTTGTATCACTGTCATGCATTCCAATGTCCAGGCTGATGACTTCTTACGTAAATTCTGGGAGCTAGAAGCGGAGCCACCAGGACCTGAAAAAATAGTTAGTAAAGAGGAAGCGGAATTTGAGAACATATTTAAAAATACCACAAAGCGAGACGAAACTGGGCGATATATTGTAAGGTTGCCGTTCCGAGATGGTAACCGAAGTTGTAAGGATGGTGAATCTAGGTTCATATCTGAAAAAAGGTTAAAGAGTTTAGAATTTAAACTTTCAAGGAATCACAATTTAAAGGCGGATTACACTGCGGTGATGAAAGAGTATCTAGAACTTAACCATATGGTAAAGGTATCTGCAGAAGAAAAGAATAAAGGGTTGTACTTACCTCATCATGCAATAGTCCGGGAAGATAAGCAGACTACGAAGGTGCGCGTAGTATTCGACGCTTCCTGCAAGGGAATAAATGGGGTATCGTTGAATGATGACTTGATGGTTGGCCCGACATTGCAAGCAGAATTACGACATACGGTTATGCGTTGGAGAGCACATCCAATTTGTATAGGTGCGGATATAATTAAAATGTACAGACAAGTTCTGGTCAATAGAGATGATACAATGTTTCAGAGGGTTCTTTGGAGGGATAGTCCTGAAAAAGAAATTGAAGAATTTGAGTTAGTGACGGTTACATTTGGTACATCATCGGCGCCATTTCTAGCAGTGCGTTCTTTACATCAGGTTGCTCATGATGAGGGGAAGGATCATCCATTAGCAGCAAAAATCATTCTTAATGATTTCTACATGGATGATTTAATGACAGGGGCAGAAAGTGTAGAGGAAGGATATAAAATACATACAGAAATAAAAAATATTCTAGCTAAAGGGGGATTTGAATTACAAAAATGGATAAGCAACAGCGAAGAATTACTACATAAGATAAGAGAAAGCAAAAGGGATAAGGCTGAGGAAGTTAAAATAAAAATAGATAATATTACAAAAATACTCGGACTTACCTGGGATCCTCGCGCTGATGTCTTCCAGTACTCTGTAGAACTGCCTCTCCCGACGGAACCTGTAACTAAAAGAAAAATTATATCGGATATTTCTAGGCTTTTCGACCCGTTAGGTTGGTTGTCACCTAGTATCATCTTAGCTAAAATTTTGATACAAAAGCTATGGTTAGCTGGTATAGGTTGGGATGAAGCAGTACCTAGTAGTTTATTAAAGGAGTGGATTACTTACCGTAAGGACTTATCTTCTTTAGTGAATGTTAAAATCCCACGTTGGCTTAACACTAAATCCAGCAATGTAAAGACGGAGCTACACGGTTTTTCTGATGCATCAAAAATGGCCTACGCTGCAGTGGTATACGTCAGAATTATAGATGCAGAAGGTAACATACAAGTTTCGTTAGTCACCTCGAAAAC
The DNA here is from genome assembly GCA_910594945.2 of Amphipyra berbera. Lineage (NCBI taxonomy): Eukaryota > Metazoa > Arthropoda > Insecta > Lepidoptera > Noctuidae > Amphipyra > Amphipyra berbera. The sequence continues at coordinate 10,823,471 of OU343128.1, read as the reverse complement.
CAAGGTGTCTCCCATCAAACAGGTGTCAATACCTAGGTTAGAACTATGCGGAGCTGTTCTATTAGCTAAGTTGATGGTGGACGTCGCTAAAACTCTGGATGTAAATGTATTAGATCTGCACGCCTGGACGGATTCCGAAGTTGTTCTCGCATGGCTTAATAGTCATCCAAGCCGTTGGAAAACGTTTGTGGCCAATCGCACTGCAGAAATCTTAAACACATTGGATACACAATATTGGTCATACGTTCCATCAAAACAAAATCCAGCGGACTGTGCCTCTCGCGGCGTGGCTCCAGGGGAACTCGGCAATACTGCGATATGGTTCAATGGACCAGAGTTCTTAAGGCAATCAGTTATAGAATACAAGAAACCTAAACACTTGATTACTAAAATAGAGGAAGTGAAGGTTCATTCGGGTATCCTTGACGTTTCCTTTTGGGACAGATTTTCATCGCTTTCAAGGATGATTAGGGTAGTAGCCTACTGTAGGAAGTTCTTGCACCTAAGAATCAATTGTGCTAACAAGGAAAGAAATAAACAATTGTCTACGACAGAACTCGAGGAGGCGATGGAAGTATGTATTAGAAAGGGTCAAGAAGAATTACAAGAAGAAATACAAGAACTTAAGAAGACGGGATCTGTAGGAAAAAAAGGAAGAAAGTACCAATCGTTAAACTTATTTTTTGACTCAAAGGGAGTAATTAGAGTGGGAGGTAGATTAGAGATGTCTCAGTTGAGTTATGATCGCAAACATCCAATACTTATGCCTAAAGATTCTTTCCTCACGAAGCTTCTCATAAGCGAGGCGCATCAAAAAACGATGCATGGGGGGCCTCAAGCTATGATCGCTTATTTGAGATCTCGGTATTGGGTGGTAGGGGTTAAATCTTTAGTAAAGGCCTATTTTAGAAAATGCGTTACTTGTATTAGGTATACAAATAAAGCCAGAAACCAACTAATGGGACAACTACCATCTCCTCGTGTTACACCAATTAAGGTTTTTCTGCACAGTGGCATCGATTATGCTGGCCCGATAAACGTCAGAGTCTCTAAAGGACGTGGGAATAAGTCGTACAAGGGGTACATCGCGCTCTTCATCTGTCTGTCTACGCGGGCTATTCACATCGAAGCAGTCAGTGACATGACATCAAAGGGCTTTTTGGCCGCTTTTAAGAGGTTCGTGGCGAGGCGTGGACATTGTGCAGAACTCCACAGTGATAACGGCACAAATTTTGTTGGCGCTGCGCGAGAGCTACAGGAATTATTTAATGAAGAAAAATCTAAATTCATTCCCGAATTGGTTGAGTGCTTGGCAAATAATGGTACAAAGTGGAACTTTATTCCTCCTCACGCTCCAAATTTCGGCGGTCTATGGGAGGCAGGAATAAAGTCCACTAAATACCACCTCAGAAGGGTTATAGGGAACTCTACATTAACATTTGAGGAACTAACGACGGTGTTGGCCCAAATTGAGGCGTGCCTCAACTCGAGACCGCTTTCCTGTGTGGATCAAAATGAGTTAACGGTGTTAACTCCGGGCCATTTTTTGGTTGGGGAACCACTCGTCCTAGTACCTGATTCGAATTTCGAAAAGGCTAACATTTCTAGTCTCAGACGGTGGCAACTTACCCAAAGAATGTTACAGGACTATTGGCGGCGGTGGTCACAAGATTACCTAAATCAATTTTTACAACGCCATAAGTGGGCTCACCAAAACCCAGAACCAGCCATAGGTGGCATAGTTCTGATAAAAGAGGATGATTTACCTCCTGGTAAGTGGTTGATGGGGAAGATTGAGTTAAAACATCCTGGCCCCGACGGAATCACTCGAGTCGTTACTGTTAGAACTAAAAATTCCCTGATAAAGAGACCTATTAACAAATTGGCTATTCTTCCTGTAGCAAATTAAACTTTATATTTGTAAGGTATAATTTAAGAAAATGCATTGTTTATAATAGGATGCATCTAGTTTATAAGAATAACGAAGTTGTTTTCTTTTTTTTGTGTTTTATATTATACCTTCACCCATGTTATTATTATATTAAAATTTTGTACCTGTGCACCCCATATTATTAGACATGTTGCACGGTGGGCGGTTTAGATTAAGAGAAGGACATTCTGCAATATGTCCTTGGTGGGCGGTATGTTCAATATTTAATATGTGCAAAAGTTTACCTGACGCTTCCCTAGATGGCGTTAGGATAGAAATAGATCGCGCTATGGTTTCGTTACCGAACAAACCTTTATAGTTTTGAATATTTTTTTTGTAAGGGCGATTACTTCTATAATAATATACCATAGTATATATGTGTGTTGTGGTTTTATTGTGTTCTCGCCTCCGGACCCAATTGAAATAGTGTTCATGATTTTACAAGTGTTTTGAACTTGTAGAAAATAAAAAAAAAAAAAAATATAAAAAACCAATAAAAAAGGTAGATTTATATCTTCCGTTTTCTTCTTAACACCTCTAATGTCGTATAAGTTCGGAGCTAAGTTCATAGCTCTAGTGATTTAGCGTCTAACGTCGGATGTGTATCAATTACTTCCAAGTTATCGTGAAATATAATCAGTTATAATGGCGGAACAAAATTGGCAGTTGAGAGGCTGGCTAACATATAAATAGAAATACTTTAGTAAATTGTGTTGGGATGCCGAGTACTTCTCTGCAACCTGTTACACTACTTCTGCCAACATTGGACAAAATATCGCTCTTCTGCGAAAATAGTCTTCTTCTCTCGTACGAGCTACAGAGTGAATTCGTATTCGACGTATTCCTTTTAAGGCGTGATAGTGTGTCCTACATATGCAACAAATTAGCACCCCATATATTAAATGAAAGTCAGTAGATTTAGAGTGTTTTCTTTTTTATAATTATTTGAAAAATACTCAGAATTTGTTATTAAATATTATTAATCACTTGCCGTAACCAGTCAAATAATAACAAACTCCAAATAAATTACCTTAAAACAAATACCGTTCCATTTTCTTTATAGCCTTTACTGTTAGCAGTAACACTATTGTCAAAAAGTTCACATATTATAATGAGACATAATAAAAACATCCCGACATTTGAACCTTAATAAGTTAAGTGTATTAACACGGCTAATAGCAAAGACAATTGCAAGTTGCTCTATCAATTACTTACTCACACGATCCCGCCCGATATCGCCATTATAACAACATTAGAGATGGTGCGGTCACGCCATAGAAGCATTACTACCATCTGTAACACGGTCACATCGTTTCTTGACCGCCCAATTTTGGTTTTACTGCACACTTTTATAGTTTCTTAGCAATTTTCACATGAGCGTGCGAAAACAAGTTCGAACGATTCGGTTGTGGATTTCCGATTTATCGAGTTACGACATTCACTATATCCGTAATTGAATTCACCGTTTTCAATCAAAAAAATCTGGGTGCCTTATGAAATGCAAGACAAAGTGATTAGACACAATTTGCGTCCCAATTCTTGTAACATGAATCGACGTCATGCAAATAATATCTGGCTAGACACGCTAGTGTATAACAGCATCTAATTTGAGATATTATTTTGGTCTCAGCTGTAACCTAGGCCTTTTCCTGCTTTCTAATGGGGCAATTATTGTAATGACAAAATTAAGAGGTTATATTTGAATGTGGTTCGCTTCTAATGCTTGCGATATAAGACGAATTAACATTTTCATGTGGTAGGGTCACGACCCAGCGCTCCCACACATAAATCGGCGGTGGATGTCGCGTCGTGCGCGCACCGCGCTGCCGCCGTTACGAGCGCATAGCGCCGCCGCCGCACCGCAGCTACTGGACCTGTGTTGTTTCGTGTTGGCGCTGTAATTAATATTACCAACCTGTTTTGCTATCGCTTCTCGAAAATTCTGGCAATTAGTATAATCGTCCAATGGTTACATCACTCCCAAAATACAGCAACAACACAATCTTCTTTAAATTAAAATTTTCCGAATTCTAAGATTACAGCTTCATAACTCTAAACATTAAAAGCCATATCTCCTCTACAATTACAAATATACTACAAATACACATTACGGTATTTAAATTTTGCATTTTAGCTTTGGCATTTATATCCATTACATTCAATTATGGACAAAGTCATAAACTTACAGTTATTTTTAAACAAATACAAATATCGACAGAGACTAGTTAAAAGCGGGGTTTATATTATATTGTTGTGGTCGCGAAACTGAGGTTAGAAACATATCTTTTCAATTAGACGTGCGAAATGTTAACGACCAATGACAACTGCGAGTGTTCTTATGTACTTTCCATTGACATTAGCGCATGTTAAAAACACTTCCTCGTTCTAGCTCATCATTATTCACTATCGCTTAACTAGCTTTTTCCTTGGGTCCTCCAGCGTTAAAGTCATTTCGTGAAAAGGAACATGGTATTTTTTCTTAATGAACGGTGATATTAATGCAGATATTATGTATACAAACAACAAAATTTGTTTTCTAATATTAGCTTAGGGAACGTACCCATACTACGTGACCCATTTTTTACAACTTTTTACCCCTCTCCCTCCCCTCAGTGACCACCGTAGTATATGCCAATACCCCCCCCCCCTCCCCCTCTAGTTATCACGTAGTCATTCATAAATATGGATTTAAATATACTTTTTTGCAAAAAAAGTAATATTTGGCTCAATGTGCGTCAATATGGCTCAATGTGAGTTAAAAGAGCTAAACGCTGCGCGCCATATTTGAATATAATTCGAAAAAGCGCGAGATTTCCCTAAAGAATATTGACCACGTGATGAAAACCTAAGCCCCCTCCCTTGCCCCTGTGACCAAGCGTGGTATTTTGAAGACCCCCCCCCTGAACGGGTCACGTAGTATGGGTACGTTCCCTTATAAACAAACCGACGGGAAACCCAATAAAGCAGACAGGCGGACACCACGATTCGCAACGTGGAAGAGGAGATAAATTAACTAATCAACTGGTTTTGCGTTGATAGTGAGCGGCGGCCGCGGTTGTGACAAATAGGTGTGTACCTCATACGTACAGTTGGCAACGGTCCACCACACGGTACACCACATATTTCGTTAATTGATTAACTGTACCCCGTTGTAGTCAACGGTACGGTTAGGTACATATTTAATCATCCGTAAATTGATTTATGTGAACACTTTATAAATTGACACAAGTCTCATTACATTGATTTTCTTTCCTTAATTTAGCAAAACGATAAAACACACCGTTAAAATAGATATTGATTACAAGAATTTACATTTCCTATGCTAAAATATACGGTTAATTATGGCCGCCAATTTATATCCTTCTATAGAATGTGTAAACTATAGAATGGAACCCTATAAATAATAATCATGATTTCAAATCAACAAAATTTAACTTAATTTTTATTACCTGTCTCTTACTTATTTATGAACTACAATTATAACTTTTATGAAGAATGAACTCGTTATGTATTAATTAGCAAAAGTAATTCGAAACAGTTTACTACGTACCTAACGGTACAACGTCCAAGTAAATCAGTTCAACTGTAAATAAATTTCCCATTAAAATAAAGTTATTCGCATTGAGATTAAGATTTCAAGGGTTCGTACAATAAAGTAAAATCGGTTAGTGTCCACATTAAAATCAACGTATTTGTACATTAAATACAAGTAATGTTTGATATATTTATGTCTTTGTGCTCCTTCAATGCACAGCATTGATACAGGCAACTACCTAGTTTGGGGACCACCGTCAGAATAAACTGACTATTTAGGAAATACATTATGTAATAGTTATAAGGTTATTTTGTTACAATGATCAAAAAACTAACTGTGTCGTTGGTCTAGTGGTGGCAAGCGCAACTGCTGATATGAGGTCCTGAGTTCGATCCCTAAGTCGGACAAAGTGTTATTTGGTTTTTCCGTGTGGAATTCCTCAGCAGCAGCCCGGAGTTTGGATTTGTGCCCGGTTGATGGCAATAGGCTCGCCCTATTACATGGGACTTAAACATAACGGCGAAATGAGGGTGTTAGTAGACCTCTGCCCAAACCCTCGGGGAATACAGGCGTGACGTCATGCTATAAAAAAAAGAACTTATAGTTCGAAATCTATTCCTCAATCCTGGAATCAACTGTTATAACAATTAAGGTTCATTATTAGGTGTAAACTCTAAATAATTAGGTACCTAACAAATTTTGTTCAATTTCTCGAACCAACGCAACGTTAATTAGCTCCGGTAAATTAATAATCTAACTAAACATTTTTATACGGCGGTTTGAAATATTATGTGATTAATACACTCGCCTAAAGCGTGAATTCTGTTATTAGCCTCTAAATTGTTATTAATCTCCTGCCGTGGCTAATGACTCTTAAATTGCCGCAAATACGTATTATTTGATAGAAAGATAAATAAAACGTGTTACCGGAGTGTGTCAGGCAACAAAATGGAACATGATACTTTACAAAAACCAACTAAGATTTATTAGCTTGCTTCGAATAGATGATAACAATCGATACTAACGCGAGACAATCACGCACCAATCAACAAATAGTGTGAGAATAAGTTAACGGGGATGAGATCAAGCACGGTGTCTAACATTTAGCAATACAAAAGTTATTTGAACTAAAGTTCGCCATTTTCTTCAAAGGAAACAAAGCAATGTTTTTTTTAAGAAGAATTGTAAGGTGCAAATAAAAAGGGTAAGTATCACTTGAATTTGTATTTAGAAACATGACAGGAAGATTCTAAAATAGATACTTATAAAATAGTTTTTATTCCTCTAACCGCTAGTAAACTCCCACACGGGGTCCTAATTATCTCATGTCGAATTGGTGAAATACTTTTGAACGCTCATTGAAGATCGTTATAAACATTACTATCAACACATTTTGAATCCTATCCTTATATCATTTAAGTTCAAATTGTCGTAAGAACATCGCAGCTAGTTATAAATTATTGCACATAGTGTTCATTGAAATACGTATGCTTTGCTAAAGTTTAATAAAAAATATATCATTCTTTTAAATTGTTATAATTACATACCTTTAATTGTTCGTACGCGTTAAGACAGCGTTTCTTTTAATTTTATTAAGAATCAGTTTGAAGGAAGGGGACTTAATTATACCTATTGTAATCAAATTTTCGTATTAATATAAATGCATTCTCTATAATATAAACTATTTCTGTGTACAGTCCATTTATGAGGATTTTACATAACATAACATCACGCCTGTATTTGTCGAAGGGTTGGGCAGAGGTGTATAGTAACACCCTCATTTCGCCGTTATGTTTAAGTCCCATGTAATAGAGGGCAAGCCTATTGCCATCAACCGGGCACAAATCTAAACTCCAGACTGCTAGTGAGGAATTCCACAATAACCAAAATAAAAATAAACCCTATAACACTTTGCCCGACCTGGGGATCGAACCCAAAACCTTACGATCAGCAGTCGCGCTTGCCACCACTAGACCAATGAGGATTTTGTAATAGTTTTTACATTAAAAATAATTACATGCCTGCACCAACCCCAGTGATTATTTATTCAAAGATGAGTTTGTGCTGATCTTCATAATCGAAATTCGATGCATTCACGATAGCCTTTATTGTCCTGTACTCCTTTATTATCAGCAATTAAAATACTTTCTTGAACGCCTATAAATAATGTAGAGACATGACATGTAAAGCTGGTAGCTTTGCGCGCACGCACACCTTAGGAAATGCTAATTTAGTCTTTTCTATAATAATCTTAAAGTAAACGTAAACAAAACTAGGGACAAAAGAACATTAGTAACAGTTTACTTTGCGTGTTTATTATTATTTATTTTATACAAAATATAATGATTATATTCGTAAACTTAAATTTGTATTTAGCTTGGAATTTCATTAATTGGACAAATTAAAAGATAAGTATATTTTGTTTCTTTAAAATAAATTATTTCTATTTATTTCATAAATGTTTATATGTATTTATGTAGTTACAAAATTACCTAAGCCAATCTATACTAATATTATAAAGAGGAAATATTTGTATTTTTGTATATAACGAATAAATTTAATAACTACTGGACAAATTTAAAAAAATCTTTTGCTGTTAGAGAGCTACATTATCACTGAGTAACATAGGCTATATTTATTAGTTTTAATAAAACTTCTTACGCGGGCGGAGCCGTGAGGACACAGCTAGTCTCTAATAAGACATAAAGCTCCAGTTATTGCTACGAGTAGCAACTACCTTACAGCGAGAGGAATAAGATGCGATATTCTTCTTTTGATAAGAATAATAATTAAATGACTATACACCTCGATTGTCAAGCCTTAGCGTCAAAATATCTTCATGACCAAAACGAAACATTTCTCAGGAGCGCGTTGACCGCTACAGTTCTGTTATATTTCATTAAAGGCTATTATTTCATGCTGCTATGCAAATTAACGAGTATCCACGTAATTACACCATAGGATAACAATCAACATTGTCTTACTCAAATACGAAATTACCGTGAAATTAATTTAAAAGATTTTATATTTTCATTACTAACTTCGCTCAGTACACAATTACTGACGTTTCTATAATATAAAATCACCGTCCCATGTAAGGGCCTGTTCACACGACGTTTTTTAAACGCGCCGTTGACGCGCGCTAATGTCAAACTCCATACTTAAAAAATGTGTGTATCGTTTTTATGTATGGAGTTTGACGGAAACGCGCGTCGTTGGCGCGTTTAAAAAACGTGGTGTGTACAGGCCCTTAGTTTTCTGATTCAGCAGAATGAGAACCGTAATTTAATATAAGCATTTCCCGGAAGGAATTTTCATTTACATGCCTGCTTATTATATTTTCACATAACTATTAATTTATGTTCTAGTAGACTGGGCTGGTATTCATCAACATCAATTCTCTCGTTAAACAACCGTTTACCCAAAATTCTAGTACAATTTTCGAGTAAATGGTGGTTTAACAACAGAATTAGTTTTGACTGCCTTGTTGGTCTAATGGTCGCAAGCGCGACTGCTGAGCATGGGGGTCTTGGGTTCGCTCCCCTGGTCAGGCAAAGTGTTATTGAGTTTTTCCATTAGGATTTTCTCAGTAGCAGCCCGGAGTCTGGATTTTTGCCCGGTTAATGGCAATAGGCGCGCCTCCTATTACATGGGACTTAAACATAACTGGCAAAACGAGGGAAAATACTAAAAACACCTCTGCTGAACCCTTCGGGGAATATAAGGCGTGATGTTATGTTATGTTAATTAGTTTTGATGAAAACTACTAACCGAATAAATTTTGCTTGATTTACATCTTTAAAGCTTTTACTCTAATTTAAATTGCAAAATATCCGAATACTGACATCATAAAGTAACACTCATAGTTATCCTTATCACATAGCAAAGGAAATAGATATAACTCGCACACCTAGTTACTCAGCTCTGTAAATAACTAATGGCAGCGCCCCCTCGGCGACTACTACTTGATTGCATCTGTTGTCGCTCTTCATATCGCGTACACAGCTGTGATTTAACAACCACCTGTCGTGGTTTATGTCCTCCGATAGCCGCACACGAGGAAGTACGTGGAACTAGAAACGAGGCGTGACATACACTACCTACCTTTATTCGCACTATCTCTCAACAAATATTCCACCGCATATTATTCAGCTCACATTTTTTGCCAGTTTCCTAAAAGATGCTAATAAGATGAGATAAAAAAGATTATCTTCAAACGGACGCTGTAACTGGAGCCATCATGCTTCTCATAATAAACAAGCCGAAATTATTTTTGCAACATACATTACCATTTCCGTGATAGTCCATGTTGACACTGATAAACTTTTTGATATAATAAAATAAACATTTTATAAGGCACTCTGATTGCATTGTGAGAATTTAAATGTCGACATGAATGAAACCGACGACGCGGATTTTTTCTATGTTATCTCTTATTTGGTGAACTCGTTTAGGTATCAACAAGAGATAAGTCGCGTATTCAGAAGCTAAATGTGGATACTTTATAAATGGATTTAGCCGTGTAGCCAAAGTAATAAGTTGTGTATTTCTGTGCAACGCACCGCAGCTGGAATCACTAATGAGAGCGCAATTCAAATCAACTGATTTATAAGGAGTAAGTTATTTCGCCGGCTGCGCGTACAATATTTACTTATGTTCTAACGGCCACATAGATATTGTAGTCCATTATTGCGATAAGTATAATGTATACCAGATATGCCTTATAAGTTTCAGCTATAATAAATCATAGTATTATTCTTTGTCATTTATTCCCAACGAAATAATATAATACGACTGATCCAATTGTCTTTATAATTGCACGCTGATGGGGTTTGGCAGAAGCTAATTACCGAACAACTTCGGTCGGGAATTACATTTCTTTCGTCTGTGAGTCCATAAAATTTTATATTGGAATATAACTTTTATAATCGGTAATATTGAATATCAGGTTGTCAGTATTGGGAGGTCTACTGGCTCGGAATGTACTACGTCTGCTTATATTAGCTCGTTAAGAGTCGGCGAGCCTTGTCCGGATGATATCGCGTAACCCCCTCAATTAGTGTGCCCTGACTATCGCGTGGCAATAACCCGAAACAGCATATAAGCTCCTCGCACTCGTGACGCGACGAACGAACCAAATGAGTGTACTCTTAATTAGCCGTTATACTATAAATTTTAAAAGCGATGATAAGGTCCCGTTGCGCGCTCTCCGGGAACACTACCAGCCGGCTAATGGCGCCTTGAGAATTAAATTTAATTAATTCCTCCTCGCCAAACGTGCTTACTGCATCGAATTTGGCTAGGAAATGAATGTCCCGGAAAGAAGGAAAGAGAAAGGAGAAGTGCATCCACCTCAGAATAACCTAGGGTTGCCAACTGAGCCAGGTTATAATTCGGAAGTGAGGTATTTTAACATAATCTAAAAGAAAAATGTTTTAAATCTGAACTGAACTCCAGTATAACGAATTGACTTCGGCGTTGAATCCGACCGCTGCCGATATAAAAGGTGCACATAACCTTAACCACATATGATAATAGTACTTATCTGTATGATTGCTTTTAAATTTGTATTTATCGAGGTCCGCCGGGGTCAATTACTCCTCGTAATATAAGTAAAGTCCTTTATTACCAACATTATCTTTTTTTAAAAGTATCATACCGCTTTAAATATTTTATAATGATATCTAAATTTGCAGAACGTGCTGCAATTTATGTCCTCAAAATTAATGTCGGTTTAATAACAGTAAGAACGCTAATGACTTAACATGTTATCGCTATCTCGAGAAGAGCGGAGGATTCTTGAGTATTATGGCGTAACTATTTCAATTACTAAGCGACGTAGTTCTTAGGCGGGCGGAAAAACGTGTGCCCTACCGTCCGCGCCCGCTGTGTTTAATTTACATGAGCGTGTGGCGGACGAGTGCAGAGCGTTGTTAGCCGTACTATGCGTCTCTCGCCTTTGTTTATGTTACTGTTTACTGTACATAAATGGAATGAAACTTGTCGACTGCGCCGTCCGATAACGGAGCGTTTTGTCTGTAATTAAGAACGGCGAGAGCGGGTCAGCCGTCCACTCGAGCATTACCACAAAGTTATGGAGACATTTTGAGCGTGTCCAGATTGTTTAACTACAATCCTGTCATGTTTAGAATGAACTAGTGTTATAAATCTGCCATAACGTCATGATTCCAGTGAGATTGTTTGTTAATTGTAGGTAATACATTACTCTCTAATGAACCGGGTACGGAGTTACAACTCGCAGCACCTACATTATGGAAGTCCACAGCGTATTGTTAATGTAAACCAGTACCAATATTATTATGCACACAATTATTATGTTAAACTGTTATTGTAACTTTGATAAAGTAATGTTAGATGGAGCTTATTAATTATAGTATTATTATAGTTTATTTTTTTCATTATTCAGTTCCTTTTGACAGTAAGGCGGATAAAATCTGTTTATAGTTATTGTACTCTTGTATAATGCATATGTAAAATAAAGTAAGTTGTACTGCACTATTTTAAGTACTTAGGTACTAAAAACAAATTTGTATACACACTGTATTATTCAAAACGCATTACACTGTTCAACATTATCGTAAACTCGAAGAGTCGTTTACAAACTGTGACATTCAAGCAATTAATAGGCACTTTAGATGCAAATAGGCCTCAACGATTTCCTTCGTGAGACATCGATTTGGTGCAGTGCTAAGTGAAACTGTGTGAAGAGATCACGATGCTATAAACAGAAGACAATAATCGTCGCTCGTGGCGCGCCGGGAGCCTCGGCCACGTGTAAACCCTTGTCAAAGTCGGCCGGTAGCTTGACAGTAGCACTATTTGCATTTTATTACACTACTCGCCTCCTACATCATTAGTTACTTACCGATTGTATGGATTGTAATTTTTGGTAGACTGTATTTAATACTTATAATAAATAACATCTTGGATTTAATGCTTCGATAATCACAGCTGATAGAAAAGAACAGAAAATAGGTCAAAATAATACTAATAGCTCGCACTACCTCTGCTAAAGAGAAAAATAATAAGAAAAGCGACAAGTAAAAATCAGTGTTGCAACAATCTAGAAAACAAAAATAAATTTGTTGGTATTGCCAACACCGATATTTTTATTGATTATTGTACACAATATTGTTATATCCAAATTATAATACTAGCTACTTTGAATTGCACTATGCTTCTAGGTAAACTTGAATAACTATATTTTAGTGATTCTTATATCTATATCTATAGAACGTTGATATGTTAATTTAATACATAAATAACTGCTTCGTTGGTCTAGTGGTGGCAAGCGCGACTGCTGATCATGAGGTCCTGGGTTCGATCCCCAGGTCGGGTAAAGTGTTGTTGGGTTTTTCTATATGGAATCCCTCAGTAGCAGCCCGAAGTTTGGATTTGTGCCCGGTGTGTGGCAATATACTCACCCGCTATTACATGGGACTTAAACATAACGGCGAAATTAGGGACTTACTATACACATCTGCCCAACCCTTCGGGGAATACAGGCGTGATGTTATGTTTTAATGCATAAATAAATGTAAACCGCTTCATTAATAGGTACTTGTATCTACATGTCTTGTAATTAATTTGTTACAGCACACACTGACGGGTCACAGTGGCAAAGTAATGGCAGCTAAATTCCTCGGGGAGCCGACCAAAGTAATCACGGGGAGCCACGACCGAACACTCAAAATATGGGACCTCAGAAGTAAAATGTGTAAGTATGTACCAACCCATTTGGTTTATAGGATCGTCTTGTTTATTGGAAACGATTTTAATAACAAAATAGTATTCTCTGTTACTACAGAGAGAAATATATTGCACAATAATTCATAATATTCTATTGTATGGAAACCCTTCTCGCGATCATCTTTTATAACCGAGACAAGAACTAACAGCTCAGATTTAGACCCACAGCATAACGATAATATACAACCTAACATAAAGATGAAGGAAAAATTATGATTTATGAAATGGGAAGTTTTTAAAGAATGTTATTGTAGCTAGCTGATGTGATATTAAAATCGGTAAATCGTACCTGTTAGTGTCGATGAGTAGGTGGCAGAAATAAAATTGTAGGTACTACCTATCAAAAGCATGACAGGTGTATTTTGCAAATAGGGTTGCCATACATGCCACCCATCACGGGAAAATTCTTACATAAACGTTTTTCAGTACTTTCAAGGGTCGTTGAAATATTTTTAGGAACTAAATTCGGTAGAGGGTATTTTAATGCAGGTTGAACCTTTAAGATGATTCACTGGCGTTTTGCGGTTTAATGGGTTGCCTGCTCTAAGCGTAGTGTTCCGACGTCATGCGGAACCGACTTACTAAGCCAAAGAATTTGCGAGCATTCAGGGAGCAGAAAGATTTAAAAGCAATTAGCAAACTAAAACTAAAGTCTTGGCAACCTTACAACCATAATATTAGGTCCTTACCTATGAAATTGGCGTTTTTTTTTCACAAATAGAGAACCTCGTCACTTCTATGATTGAAGATATATATCAATTGCTTGATATTATATCGAATAATGACCATCATAGACAACTACAAATAGTAAAAAAACCTTATTACTTATAGTTTTCTACCCAAAAAATATACCTTAAAAATGACTCCTCTTTTTGTTAGCAGAAATGACCACTATTTTTGTTTTAACTTAGCCAAAACTTATTTTGGTCGCATAATCTAAGTGGCATACGTTATCTTAGTTTTTAAACATTAGTGCATAAAAGTTTTAAAACATTAGTGTTCATAGTTGTTAAATAAATTAAAAAAATGTTAGTATGAAAAATGCAACTTCTTTAAAATTCTCCATACAAAACGCTGATTTCATAGGTGGGGACCTAATATATTAAAACGATGCTAATCCTAAGGCCAGCTTTTCACTATGGGATATATATTACATCCCGGGATATGAATTAATATCGCTCACCGTATTTTTTTATAGAACCCTTTACACTTAGATATAATATATATTATATTCCAGTCGTGGGATTTCATTTATATCTCGTGATATAATATATATTATATCTCATTGTGAAAAGCTGACTTAAGCCTCCTGCGTGGCAACAGGACATATGTAGATATAACAGAAGCACAATAAAATCTACGCGCTTGATATACGAGCAAAAATTAAATGCACGGCTGCCGATTAATGCTACTTGACTGCAAACTGGATAACAACCGCGGTTTGGAATGTCCGCATCGAAGGTGTGAAAATTAAAAGATAAAACAACAAGATTAATGTAGCTAAAATTATATATAATGAAAGAACAGAGGGACACAAGCTATGTTCAGATAGTCGCGCGATTGCGCGTTTAGACTGTTCACATTGCTTAGGCAAGCCGTGTATCAACAACGCTCGTTTTGTGCGATGGTGTATTAAAACTACGCGAGTATGGTGACCGCGCGAAGCGGGCGATATTATAAAACATAGAACTTGAATTCTAGAAAATACAGCTATAATAATAAGCATAGCATAGTCAGCTCATTACTGTCCCACTGCTGGGTACGGACCTCTTCTCGGAATGAGAAGGGTTTATGCCTTAGGCCGCCATGCAGGCCTTGTGCGAGTTGGCGAACATATACGCCTATAAAATTGTATATCGCAACTAACATAACATACCATCACGCCTGTATTCCTCGAAGGGTTGGGCAGAGGTGTATAGTAACACCCTCATTTCGCTGTTATGTTTAAGTCCCATTTAATAGAGGGCGAGCCTATTGCCATCAACCGAGCATAAATCCAAACTCTGGGCTGCTACTGAGGAATTCCACACGGAAAAACCCAATATCACTTACCTGTCGCAAGTAAATCTAGGAAAATTAAGAAACGTACAAACCGTAGCGTGTAATACTCGATTGTCTCTTCTTAACTACCGTTAAAGGGATTAAAGATTATATTCATAGTGGAACATTTAATCTAACTAACCTGTGAAAGTACTAAGGATTATCTTAAATTCCAACTGCGAAACTCTTCCTATTTTACCGTCTGTTAAAAATTTGCATTTTATCTAAAGAGCGGCAATGCATTTATTTGATACGTTCGTGTAATTTATCTGGCAACCATTTGTTTTCTCTTGAGCTTGCGAACGAACACTAAGTGGTGTTCAGAGCTGTTTCACTTAACATTTGTGATTAGTCTCTGCTAACTTCAAGAGGACCTTAGCGTATAAACGTTTTGCCATTTTGAAAATATTCGTTTGTTCTCAAATGCAACATAGGTTTGCTTTTTCTTCAATTTACGATAAACATGCTTGCTTCCTGCGATGCTATAACTTATATTTTAGTCTCGATAACTTATTGCGTACACACGATATGTTACACAAGTGCGGGTGTTCTCAAGCTATAAAATGTCTGGAAACTCGTCCTCATAAACATATTACAATTATTGGATCTTGATAGATAGCACCGTTTATAACTTAGATTATACTTTTAACAGCCGTGGAAGCCAGAGTTTCTAAGAACTGATTAAAATCTAATCAGGACGTGTAACGCAATTATATATTTTAGTGCATCCTTTTTCCTATACTTGTTCCATGTAGGCACTAATTAGAGCACACCTTATTTATTTTATCACTAGCCACTAGATAAGCTATGATTACAGCCGTTTTATTATTGTCGTATTAAAATATAGCAAAACAAAAACAATATCCCGGAAGTAAGAGTCTATGACCAGTTATACTTACTATATGTTTTACTTTAAATCATATTATTTTAGCCAACCATCAAAAATTCAGCAAAATCGCACGGTGAATGTTTCAAATTTAGTTGTTCTGTGGTTTAAGATAACTGGTACAGTAATACGATATAATTAATGCACCTCGACAACCTCAATTCCCGAATTTGTACGAATTATGCGAACAATTAAGCGATCCACAGTCAAAAGCACAAGTGACAGTGATGTAACAGCTCTATTGGATACCATCTCCGCGCATTCGTATTTACGAAGATAACAAATTCTAAATAATGAGTACACAATGAAGACGCAAGCAGTTTGTCTACCTTATTGTTGTTCATAACCAATCAACTGCTTACGAGTTGATTCTCGATCAAGTGTGAATAACGCCGGCGTCCCGTGGCGCCAACACACCGGTCCAATTTATTGATTCAATAAATATATTTCTTCCAATCACACTATGTAATATTAGGACTTGTATCGACATAGATAAACATCAGATATCGATAAGAATTGACAGATTGTTTAATATTTTTAAATGAGCATATTATGAGACGTGTGATAACTGTTCAAACGAGTATTAATTACACGCTCTTAGACTATAAAGTTATAAGCATTTTACAGCTTTATTATATTTTGTTTATAATACCCGGAAATTATGAAGTTAAGGCCAATGTTAAAATCGATTCTCATCTTAGCTAGTCGATGTGAAGAATGCTATAATTTACTCCTGCTATGTACACTGTTATACTATTAATGTGTCCAGTTAATAACCCAGTAATGGATACAAGTTATTTAATGATAATTGGATAACTTTGAAATAGTATTTCAATTCTGTCGTGTCGGCGCGAGCTTTATGAGATAGATAGATCATGCAGTGGTGAAAAGATTAGCCGGTCAGCAAGTTTGGTAGCGGGACTGACTGCCCAGAGTGCGCTGGACGTACTTAACTATCGTCACTCGTGGGGGCTTAATTTCGGTCTACAGTAGGGCGAGTCAATGTTATGATGCACTAGTAAATTAATTGATTTATCTGGGTTTTCTTATCTCTCGTTGTAATATATCTATTGAAGATTTTTAATTTATTTTATGTTTACATAATTCTATATCATATTTAGTGATATGATGTAATGTAGAAATCCCAATAAGTCAAGGTTTCAGTGATTTCAAACATCCCCAGTAACCCATCGAATCTTTTAAAATTGACGGTCTTATAAATAAATTGGGGTAGGCAGAGACTATAGATTTCCACCTGCTACGATCCTGTCACCCTTTTCGATTCATCTACATTCATTAATCTTCTCATGCATGCTCGTCTGTTTAGGATGCTACCAACCTGGACTTTTTTGAGAACACCTACCTCAATGGAAAACAGACGTAATAGTATGTATGTATGTATTATAAATAAATTGGGTCAAGATCAAGCAGTGTTGCGGCCCTACCAAAAACTATTGATTGTTATTATTATGCATACTCTTCTCAATATAAGAAGTAATTACAATGATACTGATAAAATTTATATTCACTTCGTAGGACATTCATGGGATATGACAGAGTGGTTTATTCGTATGCAACCACACTGCAGATAGATACCTCCATAAAGGCATATCATAGGCATTGTTGTGCATCGATCTGTAAATCTCTTCGCAGAGAGATGCAGCGCGATGCGGTTAGCCGCAATCAAGTGAAGACTACGTGTACTTGTACTTTTTCTGCGCCATGGATATATCCAAATAAGTTATCGTCAAACTTTTTTTTTGTGAGAGTATATATATAACTTGTCCCTGTTCATTGCGAATTTTTTTGCTCGTTTCAGTTATTCTGTCTACACTCGGGAGCAATTAATCCGGGTCACCAACATAAACGTACATATCATATCTCGGAAAACTGCCTCGTTGGTCTAGTGGTGGCAAGCGCGGCTGCTGATCGTGAGGTCCTGGGTTCTATGCCCACGTCGGGCAAAATTTTGTTGGGTTTTTTCGTGTCGAATTCCTCAGTACTAGCCCGGAGTTTGTATTTGTGCCCGGTTGATGGCGATAGGCTCGCCGCCTATTACATGGGACTTAAACATAACGGTGAGATGAGGGTGTTACTATACACCTCTGCCCAGGCCTTCGGGGAATACTGGTGTGATTTTATGTTTGGTATGTGGAAAACATTTTTAAACATTATTTTGTTTATGTTGGTGACCCGGATTCATTGCTCCCGGATGTATCTATAAAGTTAATTATACATTTAAATTACATACTTTGTGCTACGATTATCAAAATAATCTTGTCGGGGACACGTTAAAATTAGTGCTGTAAGACTTGCTACGACTCAATGAAATGCTACGAGATCTCGTAGCACTTTTCATAATTACTCAATTTAGTAACTTAATGATATAGTAACGTAATACTATTTAGTCATGATCAGCTATTTAACGTTTTATACGGAATAGCTAACGGTCGATCAATAAAACAAGCTGTCGTGGAAAAGAGCTACTAATCACTACAACGCATCGCATATAATAAACGGTAGTAAACTAGCGGTTGGACGCTTGCTTTCCATGTAGGAGGGTCTGTTTTCATTCTCAGCCCGCACCTCACCACTTTTCAAATTTATATGCGGATCAGAATTTCACTATCACAGGCTTTAACGGTCAAGGAAAAAGTCGTTAAGAAACCTACAAAAATTAGCCTGCTTCAAAAATTTGCGTACTTCAAAAAATAGCGTGCTTCAAAAATTAGCGCGCTTCAGAAATTAGCATACGTCAAAAACTTGCGTGCTTCAAAAATTAATGTGCTTCAAAATTTGCGTGCTTCATAAATTAGCGTGCTACAAAAAAGAGCGTGCTTCAAAAATTAGCGCGCTTCAGAAATTAGCATACGTCAAAAACTTGCGTGCTTCAAAAATTAATGTGCTTCAAAATTTGCGTGCTTCATAAATTAGCGTGCTACAAAAAAGAGCGTGCTTCAAAAATTAGCGCGCTTCAGAAATTAGCATACGTCAAAAACTTGCGTGCTTCAAAAATTAATGTGCTTCAAAATTTGCGTGCTTCATAAATTAGCATGCTACAAAAAAGAGCGTGCTTCAAAAATTTACGTGCTTCAAAAAATAGTTCTAGTTATTGTTCGCAGTCCGCAAAGCCACATCTAGCCAGCACAGTGAACTAAGACCTAAATCCTTTTTATACTGAGTAGACAGTGCCCGGCAGTGGGACAGCTGTTATCGGCTGATTATATATAGCATAATTATAAATTGACAGCGATATAATGATAATGAAGTTATTAGCTCACAGGTCAATAAACTTCTTCTTCTTGCCCTTATCCCACACTAGGTGGGGTCGGCACAACATGTATTTCGTAAATCCATGTTGTTAGAGGTTTGGCTTATTGTTTTATGACCGTCCGCCTGCCTAACATCGAGCCTCCTTGGGAATACTCGTTGCGCTGTCGCGCGGGTGACCCAATGTGCTTGCTGATATTATGCACTGCGTACCAAAATGATATGCTTGTCAATCTTATTGCCGACAACTAAGCAGACTATGTTCATCTTGGTGGAGTATATTTGATGTTACTCGACCCACTCATTCAGTTTTGCTAGGGACTTTGATTCTAAAACATCGTAAACTAATATAGCACCGTGAGCGTCTCTGTAGAAACTTGATATCAATGTTCACTGGTCAATAAACAAAGATGAATACTACCAGTCATCACCTTATACCACCCGTATCAGTCGTAAACTTCGGCATTCCCAGCTCAGCCAGGAATCTTAATTAATTAATGCAATTACACACACAAGCAATATTCCACGCTCATTAATAAGCCTTCAGGAAATTTTATTGTTATTACCAACGGTTGTGTGACACAGATTTTATAACGTATGCTCCAACAGGTACAGAGACGAAGTTCGCAGGGTCATCGTGTAACGACCTGGTGACGTCAGACGGGGCGGGCTCGACGATCATCTCGGGACACTTCGACAAGAGGATCAGGTTTTGGGACATTCGCACGGAAATGTCGGCGAATGATATAATGCTGCAAGGCAAGGTCACATCGCTTGATCTTAGTAGAGGTACGTTTATTGTATTTCTTATTATAACTTTATGTGCCAATTTTCTAAACACAAATGTAAGAAAGCCGGAATGTTAGTAGGTTCAGTAATAGTTAAAGTATAATTTTATGGAGAGCAACCATTTAAACGACAACATTAATCTTATGCATCCATAGTTAATGTTCAAATGCAAGTAATAAAGCAACAGTTAAGATTAACATCTCAACTACTGTTAGACTAAAAGATAAGTACATAACATCAAAAGTTAAATAGCTGTTTATTCGATAAACTACTTGTAACTTTCCGTAATTGAATGCATCGCATATTAGTATCGGTATTCGTGTCAGCACTACAACGTGACGGGTGCGCAATGCCCATTTCCGTTACGCGTTTCTCGATCGATCCCTTTTTTGTCAGTAACGGTCTGTGCATCGCACGAAACGCTCAGATTGATACCTTCAATCAATCGCGGTGTCGGGACGTCACTGCCTCGGAAACTGATTAAATCACGTCGATTTCATCGGACAAATGAATAGGGGAGACAGTTCACAGTTAGCCATCACGCTCGATCCAGATCCATCAGCGCTATCGACAATCTATCATGCGCAGGCGCGGATATTGGCGAAACCACAAATATGTCACGTTGGAAAGTTTTTTATATGCTCTAGTTTTGTTAAATTTCAGTTTCACTTATCGACTTTATTGACAGCAATAATAAAATTTCACAGCCAAAATAATTGCATGAAAGTAGAATACGTACTTCAATAACAGATTCAGAAACTGATAAGACATAAAATGGAATGTGAGGCTGGCTTGAAGTCAATGTTAAACATGATGGTAACCTCGTGAAAGTTTCATCCATCTATAGTCATATTCAGGTTTTGATTCAAAGTACAACGATTTAGGTTAATCCGCCAAACGGTGTTTAAAAAGAAGCACTATTTATGAAGGGAAAGAGGTGTGAAAATATCCTAGGTCAAGACATACTGCACGTTCTACCTAATGAATGAAAGAAAATGTCGTATATTATGTATGCAAATTGCAGATTATCCCTCAAATAGCTTTAGCACGACACGAGCAATGCGCTTTCCTAGTATCGAGCTGATGTTTGCACCTTGACGCCAATCTCACGTTTGGACTAGTAACAGCTAATGGCTCTGATATCGCATGAGAATTTATTATTGACCTCAAGACATTTGATCGATCTTCATACCGACTGATAGCTAATGAAACGATGATGTTATCGCACACTTAAATCATCTAATTTAATAAAGCGGTGTGCCCGATCCGTGTAGCTCTTTACCTTACATTAAAACTATTAAGCGCCAATTGAAAGGCTTAAGGTCAAACATTACCTTCGCAACGATTATCGAAACGGCAATAAAGAACATAGCGGGTTCACGATTACAAATCATCTAAATTAGGAACAAGCTGTAATATGTCTCCGTATAATTTAGTAATCTCTCTTATAGTTAGAAGTCCGTTATAAAACTCATAATTTAACTATTAATATGAATGTATGTTTCGTAACTGTTAAGCTTTAATGGCGACAATTTATGGTTATTTTTTATTTGTACGTGAACTGTCGTTTCAGACAACAATTACCTTCTGGCGTGCGTCCGCGACGACACTATACAACTAATAGATCTGAGGATGAACACGATCGTACGCTCTTTCAGGTATGCTACACTATAATGTATTGTTATTACTTGTAACTCTGCTATTCTAGTATAAAGTTTTATGTGTTTTTCTGCGACGTAATAACCTAAGAAAAGTTAACGGTTAGATGTTCTGTGTTTTACGACTTAGTCTAGAACAATAGCACTGAGGCATATAATTATTTCTTTAAATTTAAATAGACATTTTATTTTTCAATTTTATCGCTTGTTGTTAATCAATTTTATTGTATCGCAAAGAATTTGAAGCCCACACGAAATTTTGTTATTGTATGGAATGTTCAGAAAACTTTACAGAAATAGTTAAGTGAATTGTTTATTTAGGAAGTATATTATACTGAATAAATCAACAATTTACTCGACTTTAAATCTTACACACTGTTTAACATGCCTTATGTTTTTAAATCATTGAAAACAAAAACAATATTCAATGATTGTATTTCAGTCGTACTTACTCAGTTTCAATTATGCATTCTCTTCAATTTTGTAACTATAATAGCTAAATACTAAAACGCTACTCAATTTTAACTGTCACTGTCAGTCTAACGCAAACCGACAGTGACAGCATGAGACTGCAGGACAACACGAAATTAACGACTACATAAAATTGAGTAGCGTTTGAGTATTTGGCCATAAGTCCATAAGTAATCACTAATGAGAAAGTTAACATAAAATAACAGAGAACAGTTAAGGGGTGAAGAAGTATGTATTAATATAGTAGGTATGTTTAATCCTTGTAAATATCGCGTCGCACATTATTCAAGCGCGTTGATGTCTTTTCCTCTGTTTCAAGCGCGTTGATGTCTTTTACTCTGTTTAAAGGTGATCTTTCACTCACCGTGTATAAATGTATTTCAAGACACATTGCGTATTATAACACATTATATTTTATATATATTTTTAATTGTAAAACTTTGGTTGTATTAAAAAGGTTTACTAGAGTGGTTGAATATATCAAGACCCTATCTTTGATGAACTGGAAATCAAAACGAAGACTTAATACAGTCTTGACAGAAGAATTTTAATTTGTGCAGTGCGTCAAATAAAAATCGAAATAATATTCGTGTACGTATTTAAGCAAGAAGACAATGTTTTGGGCTTATTATTCAGCTTGTATCAACAATTATTTTTGCTATAAAATGTGAATAATAGTGTAATTACTTTGTAACAAACAAAACTCATATTAAAGGCCGATATTAATAATAGGTCCCAATCCAAAATCTATGGATTGATGTAGGTTTTTGACATTACACAACTAAGAAGTATTATCGGCAAACTTCGTAAAACCGATCACTTACGAACTGAGTGCGACTTCAAGACCACTAATGTTTATTAGTACTTACTGCATTAAAAAAGATCTTTACGCTAACGCAATAAGTGCGAGTACCGCAAAAATAAGCGACTGCCATAGGTTGTTTGATCAAGTTTTCCGATGCCAATTCTTAGTTGTGTCTACCTACTTGTATTGAATTTCTGTCAAAAGCCTACATCAATCCATAGATTTTGAATAGGGGTCTGTTATTAAAATCGGCCGTTAGATGAACCATAGTCACCACTATCCAAATAGTTAACAACATAATAATATCATGTGTAACTTAGGAAATATCCGTCAGATTATAACACCATCAACTACCAACGAGTCGTTAACAGGCCGATCATATAGTAGGTTTGTGGACACCTGTACATTAAGTTAACCCAAGAATAAACTTATTAGTGTGGACGTGACAAAGTGTAGAGGCATCTAATTGCATTTCAGTCACGAGTCGTTCAAGGTGGGGTGCGACTGGTCGCGGGCGGCGTTCGGGCCCGGTGGCCGGCTGCTGTCGGTCGGCGCGGCGGACGGAGCTGCATACGTCTGGAACACGCACTCCGGTCGGCTGGAGACTATATTGAAGGATCACACGTAAGTACCTTTTAGTTCTAAATGGCAGGTAACCGCCTCGATGATCTAGTGGTGGCAAGCGCGACTGCTGATCGTAGATAGACCGACGACACGATTGGTGCAGTGGCTGAGCGATTGGCTTCTGTGCTACGGGTTGTGGATTCGATTCCCGCACGGAACAAATATTTGTATGGCCTACAGATAGTTGATCCTGGTCTGGATGTTTGTGCATGTGAAAATTTGTCTCTGTAAACGCACCCACGATACAGAATAAATCCTAGTGTGGGGCAACGTTTTTTCAAAAAAATAAAATAAATAGGATAGTCGAACTTTTTATTTATCGAAGTTTTTGACATGGCGATTTTCCGAAAAAATAACGTAGTAAAAAGAAATTTAAAAAAATTCGCGGCATTAACACTAAATATTTTATTGTATATTTATAGGTCATGGTTTTCCGCAAAGTAACGCCAGATACCATCATTTAAAAAAAATAAAGTTGAACGGGCTCTTTATGAATGTTCGGCTTTTTGTTCGGATTTTTCAAACGATATGGTATGTCTACCTGTACTGTAACAGGCTGTACACTACCTCTTATACTAAAAATATCCCATTTAACTGCCTCATTGGTCTAGTGATGACAAGCGCGACTGCTGAACGTGAGGTTATAGGTTCGCTCCCCAGATCGAGCAGCGTTATTGAGGTTTTCCGTTTGGAATTTCTCAGTAGCAACCCGGAGTTTGGATTTATGCCCGGTTGATGGCAATAGGCTCGCCCCCTATTAGGTACATGGGACTAAAACAACGGTGAAATTAGAGTGTTACTGTACACCTCTGCTCATCCCTTCGGGGATTACAGGCGTGATGGTATGTTATGTTCACTCACTCTCTCTCGCATTGGTAGTGCGAGCTGTCTGTACTTAATTACCTATATCTCTATTGTTTTATCATTGCATTAAACTCAATAATATTTGAAATAAACTATGATGTCAAAAATATGATGATAAGTATACATCATCATATTTATCGCTCACACCACTTCACAATACCACTGAATATTAAATATTCTTATGATATTTATTCTATTATATCGCTTTCTGATCAAGTCTTATCCACGAAGCCTGATCTTGAATCGTTAATTAGGTTGTTGACTCCCATATCAGCGCAATGATGATTATGTCGCCGCATTAGAATATTAAATAAAACATTGCTATCACTGCGCTTATAGCTATCTTAATCATGATACTTATATCGCAGCGGTGCATAAGCACTAAGTTTAAACTTAAAGATAGCAAGGTGCATAGGAGGTGGATAAGTAATTGATTTACGGCAACCAATGCAACCTGTTTCCCTCCGTTAACTTTTACAACTCACCTTACTTAATAGATCAGGATGCTGATTAATTGTACCCACTTGTCGTTAGTAACCGTCACGCCTTCACTCGACCGGAGAAGTAGGCAGAAATGTACTGGAGTGTACCAACAGTCGGTAACAAGACTTTTTGGGAGAGGAAATCCTACTGCTACGCTATTTATCTGGCACGATGTTTAGAGCTACGATATCAAAAAAAAAATCGTCGCGGTACATCTAGCAGATGAGAAAGATTGAACTCATTTGTAAAAACAAAAAACTGGCCGAATCAAATCGAAGAGTGCCAACGAGTTACGAAGGTCTGCCTTCGTGTGTCTGCCGTCACGAGCGTCGCCACGCAACAGTCGCTTTCATACCAGTACCGCCGCATTAAATGTATCACATAAAATTGCAGAGATTCGTGGCCCGGTACCATTTTTACTACTGCTACACAATAATACCATTACTCCAATTACAAAATACCTAATTTTAAATCTTTTTAGTTCTTGAAAATAACAATTGATATAATCTATGAACATCCTAAACAATAGTTCACCTTTACCGATTGCAGACTGCAGCGCAATTTGTTTTCAATTTGTTCGTTTCTTTCTAACTGTAACTATAGCTCACGGAAGATGTGACCTTTGAGATTCGTAATAAATTTTCAGCAGACACATTTCTGACCTTGAATTTTAAACTGGAATTGTTTTAGTCGCGACATCGTTCGCTATCCCCGTAACATTTCGCATGGACAATTGAAATCGTGAGGTCAACATTGGCTCGACTGTCTCACCATTGCAAATTTCTCTTTCCCATACCGTACACTGCATATTTATTTGGCATTAAGCTATCGTCACACCTGCTCGATGCGATTAAAGTAAAGAATGACATTTGAATTCATTTGAATACCAAATGCCAAAACATTGTAATGTCATTTTCCGAAGTCCAACAAGTAATCCAACTTTGTACAGATGCATTTCCTCAAAATTGCAATTGCATTTATTTAATAAAGTCATTTAAATTTAATTAGTTGAATATTTGAGTAATGTCGTACATTTAAATAGCACATTATTTACGATAGCATTTCCTGGTCGTAGACAAGCGCGGCAGTCAAAGGACTGTTTACCCTTAGGTCTTGTCGAGCGTCGCGTCCAGTCTTATCGCCAGCGCTCGCTGCAATAGGACTTGATCGAATCTTTGTCAAGACACCCGAGCAACCCGTCGGTGGGGCCCATTCTCCTGCAGATCGCCGCAAATGGGACATATTGTTCTCTCGGCGTGTCCACCACAAGTGCATGGCGCGATGCAATCGCACTTAATTCGCGCCGACACACCACACCACACACAATAGTGTAAACAATTTTACCGTAACAAGGACAAAAGTAACGCGGAAACATTCCTCTGCATCTCGACGTGCATATTTTTGCTTAGTAATACGTACCATATTGATGTTAGTTTGTACAGTATTCGATGTGAGTTTAAACAGTTAAGTTGCTCGCCCACTTTATTGCTGTATTGTCGAGTCTGATTCAATATTGAAACTAACATTACTACGGTTTCCTACAATATACCGTTGCGACATAAAACTCTTATCATCTCTGGTTAAAATCAATTTGAACACAACAATATCGAATTAAACAGAGATGAGCAATAAAGATTGTTTTCCTTTAGGTCCAGCCATTGTTTCGTATTTCATACTTATACAAATTTTACCGCAAACAGATCATAACTATTGTATGTCATTGCAAACACTTAAGATTACTTCTTACATCTATGAATATTTTCTTGTATATTACATTGTATCAATGCGTCTTTGCATTTTCTAATAAAATATTTCAGAGACACTCACGAATGCTTACTATATATGGGTTTATGCGTTCTGAAGACGGCCTGGCGAATATAGCTTCCACAAACATTAATACCGTGGTAGGACTTTAGGACACAGTTATTTGTACCAGATGTGGTATAAATTACATTTGACACGTTCTAAAGTCGAATATTATCCACAAATATGAATCATACGACTGTAGTACTACACACTGAACTTGACCGAACATCAGGCCGGCCGTTTCCGGAATCGTTCGTACAATAGGACCGCGATGTTAGTCAAATGGTCTGCGCTTGCGCTTTTGTACGTTATCTACAAGTACTTTGCGTACGTTGTATCAGCGTTGTTCGACCCTCACGCCCAGCAGGCGGCCATCGCACAAAATTAGCTCGAACATGTGCGACACATATTATTGTTGTCGTCGACCATTACCATGATTTATCTCTCAGGCCCACAATCGTTGAATCTTATCATTTAGACTAGGAACAAAATACATTATGGGCAATTAATCGCCTTCATATAGCTATCGATTACGGACGATATAGATTGCTTGCGATCGTTAGATTATCTCGTTAAATACGCGCGGAATGTGCCGTAGCACTAAAAATAGTACAGTCAATTTGTAGTTTTACTTTTTGCCAAGATGACTTATTTTACCGTGGAAGTTGTAAATATGACAATTGCCGATAACTACCACCTCGCGTGCATGGCCTTAATAATTTCCGCACCGTATAGTTTATTCGTTCAGTAAAGAAGTTATTGCCTAATAAACGTTGGAGATTATTAGCAGACGCTCATTTTCCTATATGGAGTAAAGAAAATATGATGCGTGCTATTCTAACAGCGACGGATAGGAAGCGGAGAACATTTAATCTTCATGCAAACTACATTTGCAGGCCGCGTTTAAGGTTTCAAATTAAACTTTTCTGAGCTGCGCTTAAGGCATATCTCTTTTGTTGCAATTCCCCGTATCATCAGTTTTTAACTACCCCCTTTAGATCAAGAGCGTAAGTGTGTACAGGCATGTACGGACATTGGTCCCGGCTAATCGCAGTGCATGCTTTTTGTAGCGGAAAGGCTAACGACCGCCGGAGATAGGTTCTTGAAATTACTTTATTGGGTAACCTGTTTCCGAACACAGTAGGCGTGTTACGTGGTTATGAATCAAGCCAAGACGGGAATAAGATATGCGATATCTACATATTTATAAACATTCATTTGTAGCAATATAAAACCCATCATGTAAATATCGGCCACGTACTAATTATATTTTCATGTACGGAATAAATCGATCAATAAATCCGGTTCTCTACATTTTATTACTTTCGTTCAGCGTTAATTAATATTTACAACATTTTCCAAACGTTGCCCTGTAGGCGGAACCATTAAAAGCCATCACTTAATTAACTGCCCATCGATTCCAATAAATAAAATTGAATAAATTAACGGTTATTAAGTTTCTGACGAGGTATAGCAATCAGAGCAATCTGTACAACATCTTTGCGCACGTATGAAATGATTCAATAAAAATAATCATGATATCGGAGGCGGAATGCAATAAGGAAACAATCGCAGGTTCTGGTTACCAGATTTGTTCGTGTTATGGTGCTTCCTAGTCCCCGTATTGGATATCCCTGGCTAGGCTCGTTATACGCGACCGGGAGCGGTATGTGTAAACGAGCCGAACAAACCCGACGCTAATTCTTGTTTATGAGAAGCCTCGCCCCGCATAGATACGATGTAAAGCCTTTAAGCGGCCTCCGACAATCAAAGCTACGTACAACAGTTTGCGTACTCGAAATTGTACGACTATGGAGTAGTTCGGTCACAATCCTTCCTTATACGATAAATGGACACCGACATCTGAAAATATGTTTCAAAAGTCGTGACCGCCCTCCATTCTTACGATCATCTTCGGTAAATGGTCAAGAAAGTCGAATACTTTATTCAGTATATTTTTTGTTAGTCTTATTTAAAGTCTGTGCATTAATAGAAGCCGATGAGTATCTTTAAGTGCTACTGACACAGATTTAAATGTCGACATAATATTCATAATGTACGATCATATAATACCGTTCATAGTCTCATATCATATTCTGAGAAGCGTAACGGTTCACGCAGCTTGCACACAAAAACGCTCCAGTTTGATGATAAACGGCTTCACTTGTTTTATTTCTTGACCGGACGAAAAAAGATTTTGTCAAAATTCCTAGCCACGAACTTTAAACTTTCAATTACTATTACTGAGAGAGAATTTCACTTACGTAGATAGCCTTGATGATGGGCACTATAAAACATTTTTTGCGTACATTTTCTGGGTACAGCCTAATTTGTGTAATGTTTTCAATCATCATCATCATCTTCAGACATCTTTGACCATCTTTGTGTGTTGCTCATTTACTTTAAAATGTTGATACAAGAAGATATTATTTTGTGTGGAGTTGACCGTTACTTGTAGGTAACGTTTTATTATTTATTTAAACTTCATGTACAATTGGTGGTACATAAGGCGGACTTAATGCCAGTGGCATTCTCTACCAGTCAACCTTTGGGTCAAAAATTAAGCACTGAAAAAGGTACAAAAAAACGTTTTGCAACATGGCGTGGCTCCTGGAAAAGAAAAGACGTCCTTTCTACCCGTGGATATTGCTAAAGGCGACAAAGGGATAGTGTCAAGAGTATGGACAGCAGCGTCTCCCTGTCTGCTAACAACAACGTTAATTGCAGTGATAGCCTAGGGTGTGACCATCACTGCCAGGGTTGCGGTGCATGCTCTTGCGAATCCCGCGACCCCGGTCGAAAGGTCAGGAGAAGGAACACCATTGGTTTTTAGCCGGTAAGAGTCCAGCAGACCCCCTCTCCTGCCCCAGGCGAGGGACATCCATCAGGATTTTCCAACGAGAGAAAAAAAAAGGGTGTGACCATCAAACTGCCAAGTCATAGGTCTTGTTCATGTGTGTATTGTATAATTTTCACTTGCTTAAAAACGGTGAAGGAAAACATCGTGAGGAAACCGACATGTCTGAGAGATATTTCTCGACGGCATGTGAAGTCAAGTCAGAGGCCCATGGGCGACATAAACTCTGACACCAGGTTAGTCACTAACCACACGAAAAGGCACAAGAAGAGATAACGTACGACAATCAATGCTTTGCATTTTACAACAGATTTATAACATTATAAAAATACTAATTCGGGTCTAATCGCGTAGAAAATTTATAAGGCAGAAAATACCTTATTTATCCCGACGTTTCGACCGAATTTCACCGACCGTGGCCGTGTCTACCCGTGACCACGGCCGGTGAAATTCGATCGAAACGTCGGGATAAATAAGGTATTTTTCTGCCTTATAAATTTTCTACGCGATTATACCCGAATTAGTATTTTTATAATGATTACAAATCGCGAAAGTTTGAAAACAGATTTATAACACTCCTGTTTTATTTGCAGGTCAGCAGTGACGGCGGTGTCGTGGCACCCTCAGTCAGGTCTGCTGGCGACGGTGGATCGCGGCAAGCGCGCAGTCGTCTGGGGAGATTTGTGACGAGCCTGGGAGGCGCCCCCACCATCACCAGACGCCGTACAGGTTATTATCTCTATATTCGACATCGCCTTATCATATCAGCTTGTAGACGTTAATTGCTGAACATAAACCTTCCATTAAACCGTTACAATTAACGGAATTTTGTCTGAAAACACTTGATCAAAACCGGGAAGTACTTTGCTTGTCACTAATGAATTCCATAATATTGTCATAATGTTCCTCAGTTATTTCTGACAATGTGTGTACAACAATATTGTATACTCCACGTTCATTTAGCTTAAGGCTCGTAGCGGTATTGCAAGCGTTCTCTCGTGCTCGGCAACTAAAAGTGTTCGGCATACTCGTAAATACCGCAGTAGCGCACAATTAGTAACAGGTTGTCGGCCCATCACCGTCGTACAACATTACAACTTGTTTCCCTACAACCACTCTTAATACTTAAAGTGACAACATAAACAGCTAATAGCAGACATTTATGATTTCCTAATTAATGATCATCACATATATAATTTGCATTTAACTGTTATTCCAATAGTTCTAAATGAATATTAGCGACCAATGCCTCTTAGCTCAGGTTTAATTACGCCAGTGACACTAAACTAACTCTCACAGCAGTCATCTGACACCAACGTGGGGGGTTAAAAGGTTTATAACACTGTGAATTCTTGACATCATTGTCTGGTTCTGTTTTCAAGTGAGCTAGTGATAAGAATTGCCACTACAACTACACACGTCGCCGACATTAAATATTCACATTACAAGTTGTTAACGACACTGTCTACATGTCATTTGACGTTTTTATTTCACCCGTGAATATAAATTCAAATGGAGTTTCACGTTTTCAACGATATTTTCGACACATTTCTCATTCATTTTAATCACGTAGAGTTGCAGTTTAATGTGTTGTCACTCTTCGTTCCGCTGTCAGATAAATGACTAATGACTTTGAACTATCCATATTTTATGCTCATATTTTTAATGTCATACTTTTATATCAGTATCTTTTCATCACATCGTTACCGTGCTTTTTATTAATGTTGTCTATTTAAGTTGATTTTGTATAGAGCTCTTCAATATAATTATGTTTATAAAATTAAGTATGCCGTGACATACCGTATGGGCGAGAGTAAAAGTAGACCACCCTGTCACTTCCCGCGGGTGTATTACAAGTCAACTAAGTTTAATCACTAAATTGAAAAGCATCTAATACCGAGGGATAGTAACTAACACTTAAGCCTCTATTAATAAACTGTTCTCATCCCAAGAGTAGAATCTTTACATAGTATAAAACAAAGTCGCTCCCGCTGTCTGTACGCTTAGATCTTTTAAACTACGCAACGGATTTTAATGCAGTTTTCAGCAAAAGATAAGAGTGATTCAAGAGAAAAGTTTATATGCCCCACATTAGTATCTAAATGGCATCCGTGTGAAGCCGGGACGGGTCGCTAGTATACTATAAAGTAGAATTCCAAACAATTATCAACTTTTTTTTAAAGCTAATTTCGTATCATGTCCATACGACACTTCAGAGGGATCTCTCAAATGAGAACTGTGTATTAATACAGGCTTAAGTGACTATCCATTGTGCGTACGGGGGATGTTCATTATTGTGCATGTGCATTATTATACGTCAATGCAATTATCAGTTTAGTAAACAATTGACGTTACTAATACACTTTCATTTGCTCATTTTTAATCAACCTGCAAATCAAAAGATTATCTGGTATACTAGCTAGCTATGAGTCTACTCGTTTTCTTTATTTTACTGTACATTTGTGTTCCTGGGACACATTATAAGTATACCTACTATTTTCTAATGAGTAATACTCACAACAGTTAATGTTTTCAAACTTTCGCGATTTGTACACATTATAAAAATACTGAATGAAGCGAAAGGGGTATGTAAGAGTCGTAGCATGTGGCGTTCTATAGTTTCTGCCTACCCCCATGGGAAAAAGGCGTGAGTTTATGTATGTATGTATGTATAAAAATACTAAATCGGGTCTAATCGCGTAGAAAATTTATAAGGCAGAAAAATACCTTATTTATCCCGACGTTTCGACCGAATTTCACCGACCGTGGTCACGTGTAGACTGAAGTGGCGGAACACACAACAGTTTTATTTTTATTTTTTATTGTGCTCTCCATAACTACAAGCAGCACTTAAATAAGCGTTATATATAAATATTATGCAAGTTAACATAAAATGTTAATAGTTATAAATTCAAATTCTTTATTGCGAATTAGGTGTACAGAATTTTGTAGATGTTAACAATAAAATATAAATATAAAATTTATAAATAATATAAAGACACAGTTAACGTGTGATACAAAACACTGTATTGTATCATCTCAATATGATGTTCGTTTATACATGACCGTGCCATGATAGTCCGTTTATTATGCAGATATTAACTGCCTTCAAACTCATTAAAGTATCGCTATTCGCTATGTATGCAAAGGGCATTTATGTAGAACCCAAATACGATATCTCTGAGATTTACCGATAGTTCTTAAAAAGTAATAACAGGTAATAACGTCTAAATTCAAGCTACTTTACTGAGTATTAAGGTAAGCCAATGTATGATAATATAAACCTTATTTTGTATGAAATGCCATGTACCTACACGTTTAACATAGTACGGTACTGAACCTAAGATATCAATGTAAGGTTAGTTAGATAAAAAAAATCTTTATATTTTTTTTTGCATACCTATTTAACAGTTTATTCCATTAAATAATTAACGTCTACAATTAATAACTCCTAACAGTTTCTGTAATTCTTACGGTCTACCCAGGTGTCCAAGCTCTGTAGTTTAAACAACGCTGTCAAAATGTCTACGACTATAATTACCCGTTAGAGAATAAAATCATGCACGATACAAATAAAATGGGTATAATTAATAGATTTGCACATTCATCAAAATTTATGAGTAGTACATACACACCTATTTAATAACTATCAGGTAGGTATGTTAAATATTTATTTTATACAAATTAAAATAATAATAATTAACTCTTAATATATCAATAATATTTTGAATTTTCATCGCTTAAACTAGGCTAAGCGTATATAAACCTGTACTTAATTTAATTTAGTGTCGGTCATCGCGATGAATGCTTGTCACTCGACGTTTTCACAATGCGCCGGCGCCGGTAGCTCATGTTCAACACACAGGTGCTACCCATCGCCTATCTCACACCATTACATGCGTTTATTATTAGTAGTGCACAGGTTTATTACAATATTTTCTTTGTGTCATTTCATATTTGAAAAATACAGATCTCAGTTTATCCGATCTTACAAAAGCTGCTTTTCACTTCGTTATCCCTACACAAAGAGTTATACTCGTCTGCTGAATAAATCACCCGCAGATTTTATTCAAATCTGAAAACGGATTCTATTCAAAACTGGCCAAGCTACCATGACTTCACTCAAAAATAATAATGCTATCTAGAACATGTCGCATTGTGTGCGATACCTGGTTAAAATTTATGCTGTGGCTAATTCTGTGCCGATGACCGGCTAGACTGCTAATGGACCGTCTGGGAGTACGCCACCCTTGTTTTAAAAAACTTTAAGAAATACAATTGAAATTGTGTTGTATACAATTGACGCACAATACAATACCGCCGACAAGTGAAAGCGTACTTTCGACTTTCATTAAGTTTTTGTGTAAGTGTATGTATGGGTCTCGAACGGCCGTTCCATATTGTCTCGCGACATAATTTTACCGAACTATTCTGAATAAAGAGAATCTGCGAAGGTATTTGCTCGATTTTTACTTTCAAACGAATGTCGAACGTGATGAAAGCTCTATAATTAGACAAGAAATAACTTCTTATATTTTTTATTCATCTGAATATAAATTGAATAAGCTCAAGGGGTATCTTGAAACAACTTTGAATATAAAAACTGACACAAATAAAATAATGTAATATAAAACTAAAGAAACGACGAGAAAGAACTAATTAAAATACGATAAAAAGTGAATCCAAACCCGGAGCGCCTAACGAGCAATAATACTATTTATTTTAGTATTGCTTCGACCACTAAAAATAGTGGAATATTTAAATAGACACAAAAACAAACACAGGAAAAATAAAAACAGGACGGTTAAATAAGTGGGTGTCGGCTAGATCCTTACCGTATCATGTATTGGATGTTGTCGCTGCAGGCGATCGACACGAATCATGATTGGCGTGTGTGTAGATCGGACAGTCATCCATCAATTGTGTAGAGCTTGTTGATCGACGCAACACTAGTGGTGTTAACCGTATAAATCGACTAACAGAATCAGATAACATTTAAGTTGCTTGATTAGAAGAAAACTATTTTAATGGAGTTAAACATTCCTTGAGAAAATAGAATGATTAAACAAGATCTGTTTTCGTATCTATATTGAAAACAAAGTTGTTTATTTTTGTTCCAGTGCTGTTTTTTAATTAAGTCCGCAGAAATGCTACACGTAAATCAATGTATCGTAGATCAATAGCAAGATAAACACGCTTAACATATTCCTGTAAAAGATATCCTTAAGATGGAAAAAGTCCTGCTGCGTCATGGAAATTGATTCTATGAAAAGAACAGGAAAAAATTCAAAAGGCAGTTGAAAATTCGGTAATAATCATCGGTCGGTTGGCGTTACTCGCCGAATTGAGGTGGTCGTGAGCTCAACACGCGCGCTGGACCGTTCACTAACCGTTTGTCGCCAAAACGAAGCGGAAAATTTAATACTCCAGCTCTGTACGTGATCAGTATCATTCCTTTTGTACTCGAACTGTGATGGCACACTTTCGTTTCCCATCGG
This sequence comes from Amphipyra berbera, assembly GCA_910594945.2. Classification (NCBI taxonomy): domain Eukaryota; kingdom Metazoa; phylum Arthropoda; class Insecta; order Lepidoptera; family Noctuidae; genus Amphipyra; species Amphipyra berbera. The sequence goes on along the minus strand of OU343128.1, from coordinate 10,788,185 downwards.
GAGAGCCTTTATCTTCATCGACCAACAAATTTTTTGTACACATCAATATTGTAGTAATTTTAATTGACTGATGTACCACACAGAATTAAATTATAAGCTTTCTAGATCTTCCGTATCGATGCCAGGCTTTATAGAGTTTTCGAAGTCTGACACAGATCTATTCATAGGAACTTCAGTCGTCAATCAAAATGAATGTATGATTATCGGGTTACCAAAATGAAAAATTGAACGATTCTTAACGTCTGTAGATTACCGATCGACGTCCATTAGTGCTTTCATCTACTTACAAATCGCTTTAAAAAGTAAAACCGAGTTCTCAAAATGTCAATCAAAAATGAATTTACGTAGCATCACTTTTATGGTAAGGACTATTGATGTGAAACTTCTTTAGGTAAATAAAAAACTCAATGGGCTTAGTTAGTATTGGCATTGTCGTTAAATTTGTCCCAAAACATCTCGGTGGCTCGTCTCGATACCGTTGCGCGCCAAGACCGAAGTTTCGGCGTAATGACCTGCGCAGGCGCTCGGCGCACGAATGTCGCAGATCTCAATCATCCACGGTCGCTAACTGCAGCCTCGCAAATTTCCGCAACACCGCACTGACACCAACATTCATTATTTTAAATTGATCAAACAATTTATCTGAAATGGACTGAGAATATTCATATTTTTGGAAATTAAAAGTGTATGTTTACAAAACGTCAATATAATTTTGTTTAGTGGTGACTCATCTATGAAATCGTAGAAATGTAAATATAATTTATATACAGGTTGTAAACGAAATCATATAATTCCTTCAAACCTCGTGATGAACTGCTGACATAGATTAACTCTGCAAGGGATACCATTGGATTTAATAAAAAAAACAAGAAGTAAAATTCGTTTCGCGCAATTCGCGCAATTCGTTCGAGGCGCTAAAATACCTCACGTTAAGAACACACGTTTACTTCTTATAATTTTTTTAAATTATTGAATCCAAAAGTATCCCGTGCAGGGTTAATCTACGTCAGCAGTACATCATGAGGTTTGAAGGTATTAAATGATTTTGTTTACACCCTGTATAAGTAAATTCCCATTGTTCTAAATGTTTTGTTTGCTGCGGTCTGTTATGGTCTTCGTAGCATAGTTCTAACATTCACATTAGTGAGAGCTATATAGCGATTACGCTGTAATTTTACGGTCCGTCAATTTTGTTAGATACAAACCAAAAACCGGCTACGAATAAAAACACGAATAAGTGTGGTATTACGAAATGATTTAAATGTAATAACATAGTTACAAACATTTTATGGTTATTTCAATTTTGTTCAAACACGGTGTTTGGAATCTGATAAAAACTAATTATAGTGCGCAACAGATTCGGTAAACACGAATAAATCAAATTTAAACTCGTTAACCGTAAAGTACATTATCTGTATTGGTAATTACGTATTCATATATAGAATTAAAGTTAGTAACGTATCGATCAATTCGCTACTTTTTGGTTCGGACACTCGAGCGACGATCGAATGTCGGTACTCGAAAAAACGTGACACGAATTTTACCGTAAGACTATCTACACATGGAGGATCAATTAAGTGTTACCGTTTTAGGAATAATTATGTTTTTTGTGTACGTTAGTAAGGCCGGTAGTCGACACGCAACATCACGAGAGTTGACCGGAGGCGGGCTAATAGCCGCTATTAGCAAATCGCTCTGAGAAATCGCCAACAATGAACACGAAATATGCTCATTGCCGCGTCCCATTCATTAAACTTTTTGCGATACTATCTCTCCTGTTTTAAATGTGTGTCACACTCTTTTTCTTTTTCATCTCTAAATAAACGGAGCGATTTGCCCTCGAGCGTGGCTCATATCGTGATTAAATTATTATCTTTGCGCGTTTATGTGCTATCATTGTATCATTTGCTTGTGAACCTCCAGTGATTTGCAACTATTACTTTTGTTAATTTTACAGCGTAGCAAAAACTAGAGAATATTCTCACATTAGATTTTGCAAAATGCAATTACTCACAGTCACATTCCAAACTCCCGAAATGAGAACTCAATTGAATGTTTGAAATGAGGTGATTACTATTATGTGGCATAATTGTATACACAGATATAATTTGTTAGATACCTATCTTATTTCATTAGAAATAAATCTAAAACGTGAAGTACGTCACTGCCTATCACGCAGCTTCTACGAACAAACTCAGAAAAATAGAGCACTGTGTTTGTAGGCGATCAGTTAGTAATCTATCATTACTTTAAGCTGTTCGAAACTTAAACATTTCTAACGCGCATATTTAGAACTTACCTTAAGGCATTATACTACAAACAGGTATAAATAGCCAGAAACGGATATACATACACTGGCCGTTATTGTCATTAATTTAATTAATCTTTACACACATATCAACAATCGTCTAACGACCTGCATAAATCGCAAATACCGATTCAATTTGAAACACAACCGTGAAGTACAAATATACGAGAACTACGAAATAACGGTCGTTCCACACTTAACCTGTTAATCTCAACATATTTCACTGTAACTAAAACCTTAATTGATGTTATCAGATAGTCTCAGATATTAAAGTGTACTGCGCTGTGCAACGCAATGGTGGTGTTTACTTACACACTTAATCGCATTCCTTTGCTTGCATAAAAATAAGAGCAAAGTTAATCAAATTATTGCTGTCATAAAATGTTTTATGATACGTACGATGTATTATTATTTTAATGCGGTTATTATTTTAATCTGATCATCGTAATAGGGTAATAATTAAATCATATGCTAAAACTATACATTTTGTAAAATTTTCTTTACAGGTTGTCAGAGATGACGATAAAGTGGGGGCCGAAACCGAACCCGGAGAAATGTTCGACTTTCTGCTAGGTATCACCACAGACATATTTCATCGATTCACGTAACAAGAACAACCAATATGCACTTCGAAATTGAATGCGTGGATCACGCTTCATATTTCATAACGGACGAATACGGATATTATTCCGTACTAACAAATGGGGAAAACGGATTGATGACAGCTAATAAAATGTCATGTTTTCATATATTTTGTGAATTTTTATTATATTTTATGAATATGAAGAGGTGCTACTTACGTGTTTCAGATCTTTTTAATACAGAATAATGATGTTCCAAACTGGAATATAAATTACCACGAGGGCCTGTCGAAATACATCCTGTGGGTATTTCCGTGTATACGTGATTGAATGTACTTCAACGTTTAAGTGTTGTGTGAATTGAAAGCATTACAGTGCAGTCTGGTGGCGAACCTTCACCAATTTAGAATGTAAGCTGTCTTCCGTCAATTGTACCTATAGTTTGATTTTCCATTCCTGTATAAACTCGTGTGCATTGTTCTGTGCATTTTTAAAGTTCGAAATCGTGCACCGGCCAATGTATAACGATATTTTATAATGCAAGCTCTGAATGTGCGTTTGTGGTGTGAAGCTTTCACCGCGTTGCGATATTTCTACATTAATGTTGTAGTTAATTATGTGAACTTTGTAATAGTTTTAAATAAGTTAGCATTAGAGTTGTTACGTATCTAAAAGTAACAATAATAATTTCAAAGAGAACAATAACCGTGTAACTCGCTAGTTGATCTAAATCTAAACCATAGCGTTTAAAGTAACTCCAGTACTGCGACGTTTTATACTCCTACGTTTAGTATAAATTAATGGAAGCCATTTATTACTGTCAACATGACATCATATTTGTTTTAGTTAACTGAGTTAGATCGCTGCGGACCACCTGTGCTTCCCGAAGTCTCATTAGCAAACAATGATCGGGCGTCGGCGACTACCGAAGCCTCTCGCGATCAATAAACTGTTGAGCCGATAAGAGCGCGTGGCCGAGCCGATGCAGGGCTGCCATTTATAACTAGTTTAAAATTGCATAATATTTACAGTCCGTAACATGCAAATCTAGGAAAGGAAAATTATGACGTCAAACTTCAGTTATTTTATGCTTGCATTATTCATATTTGGTTTATTTTATATTGAGATTCGATATAAGTTCGAATAGACTTGCAAATTCGGTCGATTAAATTCGCTTTAATAGACGTCGAGGCAGCCCTACATCGGAAGCGCGCACACGCCGCAGGCGACACATCCATATTCCTGTGACGTGTGTTTTGACAACCAGGCTGGGCAACTTTTTCAACGTCATTTTTTACCACTTTTTTTGCCGGACAGTTCAACGACCCCGTGCCACACATAAGTGTTATTTTCACATGTAATTACACTCATAACCGACTGCTTAATTACTCGAAACTGCTGCGACGTCTGGACCTGGAATCCATTCAGAAAAAAATCTAATCCGGCGCCGCTCTTAAATTACGCTTCGTTAACCTACGGCTCGGCTAATAATAGCTTACAACACCTTTGCATAGGATTCTTGAAAGCGCGTTGTCTCTCTACGTCTACATTTTTCTTGCCAATAAACATGTCATATACTCTTCGAACATATTATACTCGTAAATTTTAGTTGCCAGAATGCTATGAAAGTTACTTTTCATTCAAACGGCGGCGTAATTCGGTTAATATTTCGCCGGCCATTTTTATAACTAGTCACTTATCTCGACATTTAAGATTTTCACTTTAAATATATATATATGTGATATAAATTCTTTTTGATAAAATATTGTTTGCATTTAGCGGTATATTTATATGGTATATTTTAAAGTATAACTTTGGAAAATATATAAAAATGTAAATGAATTGTCAAATGTAGGTAAGTTAAACACATTATGCACATAAAAGGAAGACGTTTTAAAATGTATATTATGCCAAAACTATGTATGTTATTCTTTGAATTTATTAGTTGAGTCATGAGGTTGTGTTTGGTTCAGTCATTAGAAAATGAGCACAAGAAATGGCACCTACATTTATAAATTATTGTAATATATTAAAAATATATTATTGATTTGTTTCTTGTTATTTTTGGAAATGTATTATATATATTTGACGTAGCTTAATTAAACTGATGGTTAGAGTATATCTGTTTTGGACAATGTCTGTGGAAATTTAAGACGACATGACATCACTAGCTTTTTTACTGAAATTAAATTTATACCTGCCTATAATTTGCACAAACATCAAAAAATGCTAAGCCCAATCTGTGAAATCCCACTATTTGTAACTGTTTGCTAAATAACAGTAGTAGGTGACATAACACGTCTTTGGTATCAAATAACCGATCCACTGTGCGAGGAGATTCATAGTCATTCGAATAATTCCCGTACGACGACGAAGATAGTCCGCTAGGTGGCTATTACTTATAATTTTACGAAGCCGATTTTCACATAATTGTATTTACTTATGAAAATAATGTGCCTTTTATTAGCTCTATTTTTTTTTAACTTTGCCCTGCACTGATTTATCTCATGTATCGTGGGTGCGTTTACAGACACAAATCTTCACATGCACAAGCGCCCACACCCAGAACAACTATTTGTAGACCTTACAAATATTTGATCCGTACGGGAATCGAACCCACAACCCGTAGCGCAGAAGCCAGCTACTAAGCGAGTAGGTACTTATATGTAAATGGTATAATTATTTTTATTAAAACAGATGTCATAGAATAACAATAAATAATTCAATGTATACTTACAGGTTTATTCCACGTTTTATAACACATCAGTTTAATTGTAAATAGTAAGTATAGGTTATTATTATACAGCTTTACAAGACTGTTGTCCTTATTTTAAGTAAACGTTACATCACAAGGACAAGACGTCCTTAAAAAACTAATAGCGTTAAAAGCTTTCTTTAATTACATTTTATACGTAATGTTTTGAAAACTTTGGCCAGTAGTTATTGATTGTTATACATAAGAATGTATGTGAACGCATAATAAAGTTTTGTAAATGTACAACATATTGGGAGCCAATTATCGCGTATATAATATTATATCGAAGTGGAGATTATCTAAAAAACATTGCGGATATTGATTTTCAACGATGACAGTTTTGACACAATAATTATCACATACGATACTCCGTATCGGCTACGCTTGAGGACTCGTTATAAAATGAAGATCACTCGATATCCGCCATGTTTTTTCGATAAATCTCCACATCGATATAATGTCAAACACGCGAGAATTGGCTCCCTGGCATGAGATATGTGTCTACTGATATTTTTATACTGAACGTTGTACGGTGAACGTTTGTGAACAATGTAACACCAACTTGGTCAACCGCATTAAATAAAAATGTATCTACTTTCTTTACTTTTATTCTTCGAATTGTACCTATAAACGGTATAAATAGACCCTTAACGAAGCCGAAAGGCACTTATTCTCCACGTCATTGCGATAATTTTTTTGTTCTGGACTATGCTTGGGAACCTTCTAGTTACGGAGATATTGGAGGTCAAACTTCTATCTTTATCACAACTTTTTTTTTAATACTTATTCTGAAGGTTGCAAATGTACTTGAAATACCTCCATTACCCGTTTACTATTGATTGCATCCATCAGCACAATGTTTTGTGTGCGTTTCATTGAGCTTTACCGTAAAACGATATTTTTCACCCAAAAAAAAAGTCGTTTCCCAGTGACAATTTTTGCGCAGGGTTACTTAGTTTGATGTACTGAATGCATGGTTGACTGCTTCGTGAAGGGTCTTTTTACACCTTGTATATTGAATATAAAAATAAATATGTTATTATTACAGACTAAGCTTCTTACATTCTAATCGAATTAATTTTTTGCTTACTTTTGTGAGCACTTCATTGTTCGAAATTACTGTATTATTAGTTCGCACATCCATTCGTGTCTTGTCAAATTAACATTCATTTGGCTAAGAAATAATAACGGTTACACGTGATTTATTCAGGTGAAGTTATTAAGTCTGCTATTACCTGCGAACTGCGGTCATCACCCATTGACCTGGCCGTTTCTCCAATTAAACCAGCACCCGAGGGGAGCCGCCGACACTCGAACAATAACTCATAGTCGTTTGCTAGGCCATATGTCTACGTATACATTTTAATGCGGGTTAAGTGATAACAGCAAACTTTTGGAGTGTGTCCCGTTATTGTCTACTCAATATTTGACAGCGCCATTTCGAAAGAACAAGGAGGTTTATAAAAAAGTATTGAACTTGGACCTCAAATCGTGTGTCACGTTCACATAAAAATAGTTTTCCATTTGTCATATGCAAATGTGTGTGTGCCGTATGGCCCATGGGTCGTTGGCTGTGCTCGTGGTATCGTCGCCGCGACTCGTGCCGCCTAATGGCCTCTCCGCCATTACGCCGGTAATAGCACAATATGGCCAATTAGTCCAAGCAGCCAAGATCTACCACCACCAGAACAAACCACATTGCGTCAACCGCATTACTCGTACAATTACCCCTGTTTTACACAAGTTTATTATCAATTTCGTAATCGTAAGCACTTTTATAACACAAAAACCAGTCAAGAGCGAGTCGGTCTCGCGCAGTCAGGGTTCCGTACCTACTAGAACTTTTTTGTAAGTAATATTCAAACAGAAGTAGGTACGCGAGAACGATGTTATAAGAGTTGATCTTATTAGTATGAGTTATCTGATTGATAACTTGACACAAATACTTTTTATTTTTTCAGTTACTATGAGTTTGACGAAAGAAGCAGTATCAATTCTTTTGTTTTCTTTAACTTAATACCTATATCAACATTTTAGTTTTACAAAATTAGAGAAGATCAAGGGGGAGGCGGTTTTCGTACATGTTGGGCTATATCTATACTAATATTATAAAGCTAAATAGTTTGTTTGTTTGAACTCGCTAATCTCAGGTTGGAATTGAAAAATTCTTGTTTGTGTTGGATAGTCCATTTATCGAGGGAGGCTATAACCTATATAACATCACGCTACGGCCAATAGGAGCAGAGCATAAATGAAAAATGTTGCAAAAACGGGAAAAATTTCCACCCGTGCGAAGCCGGGACGGGCCGCTAGTTATCTTTATAACGATACGATGTTAGGATGACCTAAAATTACCAACGTACCTATGCCTTTTTTAAGTTGTGCCGTTTTCGTGAAAATCATCTGTGACAGACTGACGGACGGACGCAAGATTGATCATATAAAGGTTCCGTTGTTTTTTTAGAGATACGGAACCCAAAAAAATTACAATGCTGCTTTTTACCCCGTTATACAAAAAAGTTGACTATGGAGAAAGAGCTACCTACCTACTTGCTGTGCATACCTACTAAATTATTCCTTAGGCAGCAGGCTGGTAACTTATGTGCCAAATGAGTTTACTTTGGTAAATAAGTAGGTACCTAGTTAAAACTGTGTGATTTTTCGTAAGATATGTGTATGATAAAAAAATATGAATAAATGTTGTGTAATTGCCTGTATATTCGCGATCGCGTAACGAACATTGATAAAGTGCATGGCGTCACGTCATAGCGGATGAAACATGATAAATAAATATTTATTACCTACCACAAAAACAGACATAGAACTGATGCGATACGAGCTTCAGGTCTATTGTGCGAATATCAAACTGCTGGGAGCTATCTTCATCATCATTACAAGTCCCTCCTACGCGAACAACAGGTGTGTTCTAGTCATTAGTTTATTCTATCGCGATATGATCTTGATGGATGTAAGCACCGAACATCATTACAATAGGCGGGATGTTTTCCGTAATGGACAAACCAACATGTACTAGAGCGAACTGTATGTACAGTTGGGGAATGAAAATGTTCGGCAGTTTTCAAATTCATTCCTTTCCCACATCGCGGGCACATGTTACCTTTTCAAACTGTTGAACAGAACAGACAATGCATGGAAAATTACGTTTTATTATTTGGAAGCAAAGATCAAAATTGCCTTTTGCCTCCATATGACATTGTAGAGCCATGTAATGTCTTTGATTTGGTTTAAGGAGTTTTGTTGTAAAAACCATGACATCAATCAAATCGATGATTAATAAATAGATTCGCCTTACTTGTCTGTCGCCATGCCACCATAATATCTTGTCAAAAAATACTAGTATTTTCTTTTCTACAATGTTGGCAATACGTAGTCGGTAAAATAGTTCATTTCTTGCACTGTGCAAGCAAAAATAGACCTTAAGGTGTATAACATTTTCATTCCGCGACTGTACATATATAGATAGGTGCTCTGTTCGACGCCTGTTGATGTCTAACGAAACCGATATGCAAAACAAAAATAACAGTATTGGCACATCATTTGTGTTAAGTTTTTGTACGAACAAAAAGCGATCGGCGCGAACTTATTACGGAGAACAAATTAGACGCCGCGTCGTAGGTAATTACAGCGAATATGGTGTGCAATATTTAGGTAGTGATTATTGGGTTTGAGTGGCGAATCATCAAAGCTCGCATGACAAAGAGAACGTTGACCGTGACCCAGAGATAATTTTGTGCAAACACTTGCGGCGACCGGCCGACAAGTGGACTCGCCGCTTCACGGTCAATAACAACACAACAACCGGAGACCACAACCTACATCAACCGGGTAGACACCTCGATACGCTCACAAATTGAAAAATATTTTTGAAACCGAATGGAAACAAGTTGAAACAACTGCATGTGCTGCGTGCAAAATCGATTGCAAATTAATGTCATCAGTTAGCCTGCCATACCACCTTCTAGATAAACGTATATATTTTTATTATAGCCACATACTTAGGTATTTGCATAAATATGCATTGTCACATTTATTACGCAGAAACGGTCGCAAGGACCACCTACCAGCAGTCCTATAGAAAGAAAAAAAAAGTCATATATATTTGCGGTAAATCTTAATGATAATGTAGAGAAACGCTTAGGCTACAGCTTCCTCAAAAATCAACCTCACTGGGCGCGATCAACTGCTAGTAGTGCACCTTCAGATGCACAAACCGATTCAGCTCGGCATTCGAAACACATTAAGATCTTTCACGGCTTTAAGGCTCAGCATCCACCAGAGCTGTGCTAAGCTGCGTAGCGAGGAATGTGTTTTGTAAGCACCAATAGAATCACTTCATTTACCTAGCTTCGCTCTGCGCAGCTCTGGTGGATATGGGTCTAGCAGTGCGAGGTTTTTGTTCATACAAAACAAGCGAGAAATGTGTTGCGAGGAATGTGTTCCTAGGAATGCTATCCTCGCACGGCTCTGGTGGATGTCCAGCCTTCCTATTCTATTTTTCGCGTAACTTATAATAAGAGGCCCTCCGACTAGATAGACCAACGTCCTGAAGACTCGGCTAAAGACGGAGAACCAGGTCTTGTGGGGCAACTCGGAAAACGCCTGTGCCCAGTAGGTTGAGTGCGATAGATTAAATTAAATAATTCTCCTTTTCGTATGGTTAGTGACTAGCCTGGTGTCAGTTTCTGCCGCCCATGGGCCTCTAACTTGACTTCACATGCCGTGTAGAAGTATCGTTCAGGCGTGCCGGTTTCCTCATGATGTTTTCCTTCACCGTTTTTAAGCAAGTGATAATTATATAATACGCACATGAATCCGAAAAGTTAGAGGTCCGTGCCTTGGTTTCGAACTCGAGACCTGTGACTTGGCAGTCCGACGGTCACACCATTGGGCTATCACGGCTGTCAAATAATTGATGGATAAGAATGACCCTTCTGTGGATATAAAATGTTCTACAATTTATCTATCTTCATCCATTTTATTTTCAGGAAAATGCAAAACCCGCATACACGAACTTTATTACGAACAATAAAATAGGTTTGTAACACAATCCATTCTAAAGTTATTAGGTACTAAAATTCTGTATTCTGAGTTAGTTACTGAATTATTTTTGTTGTACATCTCGAGGCAGCTTGTCTAATTAAAATGTTTGCGTACCAGGCGTGGGCTCGGGATAACGGTCTACTTATTAGACACACTTGCTTTCCAATCGAACGGCTGATTTATCATGTACATAACATAAAAAAACAACACACGAGACGACTGTCAGTTATATTTTTTTGACTTTAGCAAAAACATCTTTTTTCCATTTTGCTTGTCACTTGTAGTTGTCGATATTAGTTTGGTCCATTATTATCTTTTCTTTTTATTAATAAGCTTCGTTAAAGTCCTTCAAGCAACTTGTTTAAAAAAAAACCGCCTATAAAATTTATTACTTCCAGACTCCAAACTAGTATTTCGTCAAGAGTTTTTTCTACCACCAATCGTCAGTTAACCAGCCGGATGCTGATAAAACCTAATTGTATCTAATTACATAAAAACTGTGTGAAAGTAAAGGTGTCTACAGACAAGACACAAGTCCGACCTATACACGCTACGGTTAATTGCGGAAAAGTCGGACACAACCTCCCGACACGACGAGACCGTGATTACCTACCTACCAAGACATTAATTTTTCGTACTTATATCAATTTATTTTCCATGTGCATCTTTCGCCCCAAACTACAGATCCGCCCAGCAGAATACCTCGCAACTTTATCTAAGATGTAGGTAATAGTAATCAAAAGCATTATTTGTGTCCAATAAAATTCTTTTAAAAATGCAAACAGTTGTAGGTACTTTATACAAATAAGATACCTAACGTAAAAATCTATAATTATTTGTGAATAATTCGATTTTTAATGCATTAGTTAAATTGTTACCTATGGGAAACAATTTAGCTAATGCATTAGCAAGGTTTCTACTTTTTCAATATTTCTAAAAGAAATCATAAAAGTGATCACAGGTTATTGATGAACTCCGGACAGGAATGAAGGAACGAAGACGAAGACTAAGGTTCATATTAGAAACAGCTCTCATTTGAGAGATCCCTCTTAAGTGTAGTTTTATAATGACATGAGAAGTATTTATTTAAAAAAATTGTTAAATGTATGGAATTCTACTTTATGGTAGCCCCTGTTGGAACATCTCTGAAATGAGAGCCGTTTATTAATACGGACCTTAGTAATCCCATATAATACATTAATTAATGAATGAGCGGCAAGCCCTACCACTGCACCTGTTTAAGTAGAACAACAAACAACAGTGTTTGTAACTTATAAACGAACATTTAGGCCCCGAAGCGGCCCTGAGTTGTGAGGCCATTACGTCAACTGGTCAGACGTAAAGTATCTCCTAACTCATATACCTGCAGACAACATGATATATGCCAAACTTCAGTAGTCAAAGTTACACTGATTACCTACCTTAAGTTCCTCATTCAATGTGCAATGAATTGTTTCTCAACATATAACATAGATAGATCAACATTGCTTCCAGCCAGTGTCCGACTTGACGGATGACTCGACCTCGCAAGACAAAAGCGCGACGGATTTGAGGTAAATCGACGAGTCGTGACCGAGTCGTTTAATCATAAGCATCTAAGCTAATTAGAGTAGGTCGCGAACTCTTGGGACCGGTAATGAAAATCACAATTGAACCTGGTTGCGGTGGAAAATTGCACTTGGCGTGGCATTCCTGTCGACATTGCTAGAGGCTCTCGAGTCACTGGTTGTCAACCCGCCACGATACTGCAATTATTCTCTATAAATATATTATTATGTACCTTACAAAAGGAAACACTGAAATTCTAGGGACTTGTGATTAGAGTTGTCCTTCTATCTCAGCTAACCGTCTGCGGAGTTATAACTTTAGCAGGAAAACAAATAAAGTTATAACTTTAGATTTAATTGACCCACCACTCGGATCCCAGTTCAAGGCTCTGCTTTCTTTGATTATTCTCAAGATCGAGCTTTAATAGCTATCATTAGCAGATCTTACTTTTAATTACTGCGTAAGCTCTCAGAATAGCGGAAATGGCATGTGACATCGGCATTATGACCTTAAACACAGGGTTAACAACTAACTACGAGTAATTAGCGTTTATCAATTCGGGTATCTAGGTATTAATTACTTGGTCAGCATTAAATCCACAATTGTAGGGTGACAATACACAGAGTGCAAATCTTATAGTAATTGAGAAAGCTTATAACAGTTATCTTTAAAAACCTAAACAATAAAAAGGGTAATCGCAACTTGTAGTGGATTCTAAGAACCTTTTTCTGAGGGTCACTCTTGACTAAGATATTAACATTACAGAGACAAAGATAGGTACCTATTCTGTATTGTGTTTTAATATATCGCACACTTAGATCTAAACTAAGACAACTCAAAAAAGGTATTTTTTCAGGGGACGAAAAAAAACGTATACCTACCTATCTGCAAATTTTATTAGGGAAGTTATACAATTTAAATTGATTCTAGATTTTTGAGTTGTCTCAGTTTAGATCTAGGTGTGCGATATGTTAACTTGATTTTAATAAAGTCCTTGTCTACCACGTCATCCGAATCAATAATTATTTCTTGACCAAGAATTTAATTTTTCAGAATACGGACGATTTTGTTAACCTGATATTTGAGTTCAAGCCCTGAAATCCTCTTACTGTTTTCTTGAGAAACGTCAAATCATCAATAACGCGTGTAGGAGACGTATCATGAACTTGCACATTTCAGTCTTAAATAGAAAGCTTCGAACATTATTTTTACATTATAACTTTGTTAAATTATGCTCTTTATAAGAGAGAAATGTTTATAAAATATACAAAAAACAATACACAACTATAACAACGCAGGACCAAACTTAAAATAACCCTCGCATCTCGTCTGGAAAAAGAAAAAAAGGTAATTTATTGCATTTTTATTCGATGAACTGAGTGAGCAGTGACCGGACGCTGCGACCACAATAACTGTAACATGATATCAAGTTTAAAGATGTACGGAACCATACAGAGTTGAATTCAGTCGGAACTCCATACATGCACCTATCTCTGTATGGCCATGCGATAGAACTGGTAAAGCACTGATAATTTATAGCTACCGTTATAATTACTTTCATATACAGACAATATTGTTAAATCATAAAAGGTCAGCGAGATCGGTCGCTGTATTAATTCGCCTCGGGAACTGTTTACGATACTTATTATTCAATAAAACTGTCGGTTATAGGAATTAATATGTTTCTGTTCGTAGCCTGCAATCAGAGTTAGGTATTTGAACTTCGGAACATAGGTAGAGCTAAACAATACAAGTTGTTTATTGCCATTTTCACGGTTAGCAACTTAACTGGATTAAACTACGATGTGTAAAAAAGAAAAACCGGCCTAGTGCAAGTCGGACTCGCGCACCGAGGGTTCCGTACAAACTTGTAAGTAGGTATGTAAAATTATTATTTTTGTCATGTAACTATAAATTTACGGTTTTCGGATTTTTTCCCATACTTGTGCTGACATTGCTTCTTGCCAAATTTTATGATTCTAGATCAACGGGAAGTAATCTATAGGTTTTGATTCCCTTACGAGTATCAGAATATGCGGCATAAACTACCGAATCTTTTGATTGCATTGACTTAGAAGTTTGATTCTTACACAGCTCCAAGGGATTTCAGACCTGAGTATTTGATATTAATTTCAAATTGATACCTCCACGCTTTTCTGAAAAAAAGGGTCTTGACAGACAGACAGCCAAACAGACGTACAACGAAGTGATCCTATAAGGGTTCCTTTTTTTCCTTTTGAGGTACGGAACCCTAAAAAGGTAAATTTGTATGAAATGAGTTTGATACACATATTACATGGATTGAGATTCCTTCTCGACAGATAGGCATGCAAATTATGGCAGATCGTCTAACTTATCTAAATTAGCTCCATTTATGGCCGAGTGTATCACACTAGTAATCGCACCTCCTTACCTTATCCTCACCTGTAATTTGATAGTAGTGGTGAAGTCCTTGCACGGTTTTATTTCCCTCCTGACGTCATCCTGCCTGTAAAATGTGTCAGCTTTGAAATAACTTGTTGTACTGCTCATCTCGAACGCGATGCCCTATTATTACAACTAGATTCAACGAAGGATATTCTCTGTGTAGTTCGTATGTTATTATGATAGTAATTTCACATAATCATAACAGTCTTGCTCCATCTTTTGGGTCATGATAACCCTCAATGGTGCCGGGTATTTTCTTTTACGCCTCTTTGATATACTCTTTATCTGATTATTTGTTTTATTAATATTCTCCCTGCCGACATTTTACGTTCAGGAGGCCATGGAGGCCGCCAGCGGGTCCCACCAGATTCTACTTGTGAACGCCGTGAGTCAACATACACATTATTACAAGAGGCCGTGGGATACAAAATAATTCTTTCTGGACGCCGTGGGATCCGCCCTGACCTCCCGAATTCAAATAATTTTGACAACTACTGGCGTGCTGTTATGGAAAATGTGATAAAAGTATTAAAAAATGTGCTTTGGCCTGCTGAACGACATTTTTTGGGGGTCGCCGGCGGTTCCCACGGCAGGGAGAGTGTTAACCTACTCTTGACTGCCTCGTTGGTCTAGTGGTGGCTGGCGCGACTCCTGATCATGAGGTCCTGGGTTCGATCCCCAGGTCGGGAAAATTGTTATTGGGTTATTCCATTAGGAATTTCTCAGTTGCAGCCCGAAGTCTGAATTTGTGCCCGGTTAATGGCAATAGGCTCGCCGCTATTACATGGGCGAAATGAGGGTGTTACTATACCTACACTTCTGCCCATCGCTGCAGGGAACACAGGGCGTGATGTTATATGTTTATGTTATTAACCTACTCCTACGAGTAGATATTGGCACCTTTACAGAAAGTGTCTGAACCACATCGGTGATATATCTGCTAGTTAAAGCTCTAACAAAGACGACAGGCGTCATCCTTACCCTGGGGCTTGTATGCAACGCGCACTCCACACAAACGAGCTACAAGGAACAGTAACTAGGTAAATGGAATTAAATACTCTTTCCAAAAGGAAAGACGATCACGAAGATATAAATAGAAATGATGGCGATCTAAAAATCAAAGAAAAACATCGAGGATACGCACGTATCTCGCTGCGCAATTTGCAAAAGTCACCTAAGGAAACGGGATTAATAATGCTTGCAAGCAATGAGCTATTCGCCTGTCACCATCTGAGCAATACTGCAGTTTTTAATCAGACACATTATTAGTCAGCCGGTACAAAACACGCCGAGGCGCCGCTTGGGTTGTCTTTACGCCATAAAATAATGTCACCTATTTAATCACTTATCGTATTAACATATAAATAAATTGTTCATATATTTATTGGTCACTTTCGCTATCACCATTAAGTTTGTACGATGTCTCCCATTAAATGTTTTCATTCATTTCTCACATAAGTTTCTCCTTAGGTACCTTTTGCTGACTAGGTGCTAAGAGGTTAACGCGAAGTTAATTTCATAAACCTACTTAAATAAGGAAATTACTATAAAATATTATGGCACAGGCGAGGCGTGAAGTGAAATATTTATAATATTCAACGGTATATGGACACCACAATTATTATAGGTTGACCTCTGGACAAATGCCTCAGGTGCTGAACAACACCTTAATAACTTCAAGTGATGATCCCTTTAACGCTATATTAATCTTGTCTGCTGGTAAATTATAGATAACAAGCTTTTGCGCACGCGCTACCCCGCCAATCAGGACATACTTCCTAGCCGTACGCGCAGGAAGTCGATGAAGGTAGACGAACCGGACTGTTGAGTTATTTTTACTTTTTCTTGCCATCTTGTTTACATAATGACTCTTCCTGTTGACTTATACAGAGATAGGGAACTTCTATGCTAATCTAGCGCATAACGTTATTTGACGCTATAAATAATATGATTGCAAAATTATTGTTATGAGCGCCTATTACAGGGTAGCGGTCCGGCAATGGGCCCTTGTCCCTTTGTCTCTATTACGGGTTGTCGACCATCGTCCTTATCTACACGTGTATCTTGTGTTAGTATCACTCTATATGGAGACCGTTGGGTATTATCACATCAGCTTGTTCCCGGCGCGGTCGCACGGTAAGGGCCTCCATTTGCATACAAGCAAATATCTCGATCTACGGGCGCTGTGCGGGCAGATTACCGTCGCAATGCTTCCGCACGCTGTATTGAATTCGGTACCAACGGTCCCGACTCCCATTACCAGTTCACGTTTACTTGTTAGTGTGATTCTCAAATGATAACAATCGCCCCGGTTGCGGACCGAGCATAATAACAACCAGGAATAAGTCCGGTTATCCTTGCAAATAATGATTTATGAAAATAATGGGAAGATAGTGGATTGATAGTATAAAGGCAAATTCATGTACCTACCTGTTACTGTCGATCAAACAAATATAGGTACAAACGGTATTTTATTGTTTTACGAATGATTGTTACAATCAAAGAGAATTGAATGTCTTTGGTTACAATATACGTAGGTGAATGATTCATACTAAATTAAGTCATTATGTCAGAACTATAGTCAGAACAAATGGCCCGATGTATTTGTAAGGAACATAAATAAGTTTTTTTTTTTTTTTTTAAATTAAAACGTTGCCCCACACTAGGATTTCTCCTGTATCGTGGGTGCGTTTACAAATACAAATCTTCACACGCACAAACATCCAGACCTGGAACAACTATCTGTAGGCCATACAAATATTTGTTCCGTGCGGGAATCGAACCCACGACCCGTAGCGCAGAAGCCGATCGCTCAGCCACTGCACCAAACGTGTCGTCAAAATAACGAGTATTTGAATATCTGGGTCTGTAATAATGTACACAAACACTAGAAATTGGTATCTTGTGTAATTAATGTCTGAGCTTTATCTACATTACCACTCTATAACAAAACAAACCAAAACACATAATACGCCTACGTGGAAAGCGCTAGCAACCAGTTTAAATTATATTAAAATAAACGCGTTACTCAGGCACTCAACACACAAATATATTCCAAAAAATATGACTCCTACAAAAACCAAAGGCGCTGCAATTAAAATAGAAATCATATTCAGGTAAGCTGAATTGTTAGATCCTACTAGGGTTTCTTAGGAATACTGCGGTCTACGTATGCTCGATTTATGGGTACGTCGAAGCAGTTTGGGCTAAAACACGGCACGAAGGGAGGCGGGAGCACAGAGATAACGGGGACATTAGCGCTAGACGTGTACTAACCCGGAGTACACAGGATTCGCCATGTACCAGTGTGTAGGGGAAGCAGAGGTACGTAGTAGGGTCAACTGCAAATGCGTGGGAAGCCGGCGCCAGCCACCACACACCCGATACATTACTATATCTCTATATAATTAAGTAAATAATAATACGTATCCGTGCTTGTCATGCTACACGTCGTTCAGATAGTGGCTTCAATTGCTCAGAATTCGATGAGCTTCCTGTAACTACAACACGCATTTTGCTACCTTGTAAGTGGCAACTTGAAAGCCAGACGAAGTAACGGGCACTTACTACTTACATGCACTTACATTGATTGCTAGTTAGTAGGTATAATGTGTTCTTTGAGCTCGATTATGCGATTATTTCGCCATTAATTTGTTACAAATATTTTTTGTTAAACTTAAATGAGAACAAATACGACCGCGATCGACTCAACACGAGACAAAGGTTAAATTCAAACCTACAAGAAACAATAAAGTTTCCAATATTATGAAAGTAGGTAATTGATCGTCGCTCGGCTTGCACTTATGAAAAGCTATGTCAAAGGTTAAAGACCAAGGATGAGTATTAGGTTAAATATAGAGGGTGGGTGCGGCTATTGTGGGTAAATAAAGCGTAAGGGGAAGGTAGATAGTAGTTGACAGAGGTCACGTTACACCGCCGGCGGCTCTAGGGCTCACCCATGCCCTGTTGACCCACAGCCTCATAGCGCAACCAGCTCCATAAATTGTCGTAGATGACAACTAACTAGCGTCCGCCCATACTTACAAGTAGGATCGGGGGGCACGGCAGTGCCCCCGCCAAGTCGAGCGCGAAGCAAACACTGCCGTACCATCCTTTACTGGAACCATTTCGCCGCATTTTCAGGCCCCTATTTGAGAACCTCTGGATAAGACCAGAACGCAGAAATTTTCGTCATCCAGTAAGCTGTAATCACATACTTAAAATACAAAATTTCAAGTCTGTAGGTCATTTAGTTCCGAAGTTAAGGGAAAGCAAAGTTTCGCATTTATGACACTCACTCACTCACTCACTCACTCATGATCATCAGAATAGAACTAGTACTTCCCATAAACTCAGAGAGCTGAAATTTGGTACAGAGTTAGGGTTTAATGGCCACATAAAGGGAAAACTATAAAAACTAGGATAATCGAAGATCTGGAGTACCTGGTGACCCTGATTAGAAAACACAAGAGCCCAACCAAACTATTAGAGATCGACATACCGCCTTTACAAAAAATATTCAACTTGGTAGGCCGCTTCATTTGACGTCAAAAAAAAAAAAAAAAAAAAACATGCCCCACGTTTCTACAAAAAGAAGTGAAATCCCACCAAAAACATTCTGTAAAAAACTAGCCAAGTCTCTATGGAGCTGCTTGTTTATCTCTAAAAAGTAATGAAATCTAGACAAAGTCGTGCCCAGTCTAAGGTTCCTTACTGCGATTTCTTTATTATTATAGTTAATGTTGTGTGACTTGGCCGTTGAACATTCTTTATACGTTAGTGGGTACAAGTCAACGGGACAGGTACAGACGGACTTCTATCAATGATTAGAAGTCCGTCTGTACTGGTTTTTTTTTATACTGTTTGTTTTAGGCTCGCCTATACATAAGTATTATTGAAATACGCAGCTTTATCAAGCCTACAATTGACTGGTTATTGAATCAACGTTTTCCGAGTGGCAATTTTCCATCGTCAATGGGTAGCGGTTCTGGCGACAGATTGGTGCAATGGTGTCATGGAGCACCTGGTTTTGTACCCTTGTGTACCCTTCAACGGCCAAGTCACACAACATTAACTATAATAATAAAGAAATCGCATTAGGGAACCTTAGACTGGGCACGAATTTGTCTAGATTTCATTACTTTTTAGAGATAAACAAGCAGCTACATAGAGACTTGGCTAGTTTTTTACAGAATGTTTTTGGTGGGATCTAATATTCCTTTAATATATTTAAATGCAATTTAACCATACCGGCCGTAGCTGTTCATTGTTTTAAATTGTGAAAAAGCAAATAGATAAGTGAAGTTCATGAATAGTTAAAAGAGATGCGACGATTAATAATGCTTTATTAAATTATTAAATCCAAAAAAGTGCGTTATAAGGTTATGTTGGAACGGGGTATGGTGTTCCTCCAACGAAAAGGGAGGATCCTCCAACCAGGCGGGTCTTAGGCTGGACATCCACCAGAGCTGTGCGAGAAAAATGTGCGGTGCGAAAATGTGCAGCGAGGATGTGAAACGGTGTGACCCTTTCCACCAGAGCTGTGCGAGGAATGGGTAATGTGTAATGCGTAATGTGTACAAATGAGCGGTGCGAGGATAGGTAATGGACTCTTTGAATATGAGGGTGGTGTGGCGGGAGCTGTACACATTCCTCGTAACACATTCCTCGCAACACATTCCTCGCAACACATTCCTCGCAACACAATCCTCGCAACACATTCCTCGCAACACATTCCTCGCAACACATCCCTCGCTCGCATTTCTCGCTTATTTTGTATAAACAAAAACCTCGCTCGGCTAAGCCCATATCCACCAGAGTTGCGCAGAGCGAAGCTAGGTAAATGAAGCGATTCTGTTGGTGCTTACAAAACACATTCCTCGCCACGCAGCTTGGCACAGCTCTGGTGGATGCTCAGCGTTATGCTCGGCGGGTCACTGCCCCACGGTTGGTGTTGGGTACTTGTATATACCTAGTCTTGCCATAAATAATGTCACGAAGAAAAAAATTTTTTTGTTGCAAATAATATATATTACTTTTACAGTGTGTTAGTTTAATACATAAATATAAAACAATATAAAATATAAAAGCATATTCGAAGTGGTCTCCATTGGCTGCAATACAGTCCTTTAATCGTTAGATAGAAGAACGCACTCTTTCCATGGGAACATTCTTCACTGCCAATCGTATGGATTGTTTGAGGGACTCCAAATTATCATGGCGTTTAGAGCAAGCCGTACTCTCTAAAACTGACCATAAATCATAATCCAGCGGATTAAGATCGGGACTAGACGACGGCGACGGCCAGTCTTCAGCTCTGATGAAGTCCGAAACGTTCACTTCCAACCAAGACTGCGTGGACCGAGCTTTATGACCCGGCGCTGAGTCTTGTTGGAAGGACCATACTTGGTTATTGAACATGGTGTTGTTAAGGCGATTAGAGTCCTCAAAATCCAAAAACACCGTATGTTTAAAGAAGTTTGTAGATGAATCCTTTTGCGCGTTTTCCTTTAATAAAATATATTTTATACTTAAAGTCATCATAAATACATTCTATTGTTTAAAATTTTGATAAATCTTCCCAAATTTTAGAAAAAAATAATAGTAAATAGGTCCCTTTTCAATCTAAATTGTAAATGTTCTCTGTAACGGCTGAATAGTTCGGCATGAATTTTGTACCTAAAAATATGTAATGACGTATTTAACAATTTGTATTGTTTACTTTTTCATATTTCTGTTAAGGTTTTTAAATAATAAATAAAAACCCGAAACTTCACCAGTACCCCGCGAGAGGCACCCCCGCAAGGCCTGTAACGCATACTCGGGACGCGAAACATTAGTGTCACAGAGTACTTTCTAATATATGAAAATTAGTGTCTTGACGACTCTTGTGACGGGTGGACTATACGCGTGTTAATTTTTCCGAAATAATAACCAAAAGTTCACGTTTTGAATAATTTTTGAATGAAGTCCTATTCTATATAGTACAAACATCAATATTTCGTAAAATAAGAATTTAATTTAAGTTTGTAAATATATATAAAGTAGTTTATAATTTCGTTTTGTTTTTTGAAACTATCATAGAGTAAGCCTGGTTATGCCTAAATATAATAATAAATGTAAAGTGAAGCGTGGCCAAGCTCTCCAAAATTATTGGTAAGTACATACCCTCTTAGTAGATACACTATTTCTATGTGTTTATTTTTATTGTTTTTAGCTGTCTTGAGAATTTCGTTTGACGGAGGATGGAGACTTAGGTGACTGATGATGTCACTTATCTGATGGTGGACTCCGAAGGTGGGTATGGGATCTCAGTGACGGCACTACGTAGAACCTTCGTGTTTGAACTCATTTAAAAGCGCTCATGAAGACCTTGATGACTAATGATGTCACTTACCTGATGGTGGACTCCGAAGGTAGGTAGGTATAGGATCTCAGTGACGGCACTACGTAGAACCTTCGTGTTTGGACTCATTTAAAAGCGCTCATGAAGACCTTGATGACTAATGATGTCACTTACCTGATGGTGCACTCCGAAGGTGGGTATAGGATCTCAGTGACGGCACTACGTAGAACCTTCGTGTTTGGACTCATTTAAAAGCGCTCATGAAGACCTTGATGACTAATGATGTCACTTACCTGATGGTGCACTCAGAAGCTGGGTATAGGATCTCAGTGACGGCACTACGTAGAACCTTCGTGTTTGTGTGGCTTATTATCAGACTGTTATAGCAAAAACATTACCTTATCTCACTTAAGTTACTATTTTTCTGGCAATTAAGAAACCAGCAAAACTCCGAATTACAAATTACAAAAAGCAATAATGGAGAAAGAGGAAAAAAGAAAATTACTAAAAAGAAAGCATACGAAAACACCAGCATGTTGTTTAAGACAAGAAAATGAGAGTATAGAACAAGATAACGAAGACCAAAATAGAGGAAATGAAAATGAAGAGCAAAAAGAACGTATACTACACAAAAGCGAAGAAAAAAACGCAGAACAAAAAATAGCACCTACATCAAATGAAGGAAAAGATAAACTTAAAATGATTGATCAAGAAAATCTTAATCATTACCAGCTAGAGGATGTACCTAATGATCACAATTTGCAAGTGTTGGTAGGCAGTCTAATAATAAAGATTTTGTTAAGTGTACGAAGGATTATAAAGAGAATTAAATTAGAATGAATTTTAATTTGGGTATTATATTATTACAATAATAAAGCGTAATCGTTTCAATTTTCCAAACAACATTTTATCCCTACCTACCCTACCTACTTACCTACCCTACGTGCTTGCCTACCCTACCTACCTACCTACCTACCTTACCCTACGCTACCCACCTACCCTACCTACCTACCCTACCTACCCTACCTACCTACCCTACCTACCCTACCTACCTACCCTACCTACCTACCCCTACCTACCCTACCTACCTACCCTACCTACCTACCTACCTATCTACCTACCCACCCTACCTACCTCACCTACCTACACTCAAGGACCCAAAAAAGCAGTTTCTAAATAAACTGCTTCTATAAGTCGTAGAATTCTGTGATACTTCAATAGGTATATAGTTTATGGAATGTCATAACTTATTTGAAGGCTAGATACATTAGCAATTATTATTAATCTTTTTTTTTCAACATAAGTTCGTAGTTGCGATGCCCGTTTCAACCACGCGGCCACCTCATAATATTTGATGAAACTTTGCCAGGAATTAGTACTAATTTGTTACTTAACACACCTCTTTTCGTGAATTTGTTACAAAAAAAAACTAAGACACTATGACAAAGAATAGTTGGCCGCTAGAACCGCCACTTGCCGTAGTCATCGCCCGTGATTACACAGAAACTATATGATGCAGATAGACGAATGATGCATCAACAGAAAGGTCATAATTTGTTCAATTTGTTACAAAAATAAAAAACGTGAAAACGTAAATAAACAAAAAGTTATGCAATATTTAGTTTTCAGGTTATGAGTAGGTAGGTATGTCACCATAAATATCAAATTAATAGAGGCTAATGTGTATGGACAGTTAGTTACTATTTTTTTACAGCGAATAAACAGAAAAAAAATACTAGAAAGTGGGTTCAATAATTTGTTAGAGTCGATTTTAGTTGGCCGCTCGGACGGCAATATGCCTAAAATACAATGGCGTTTATCTCGTTATTAAAAGTAGGTTTAAGCTTAGTTAGAGTACTAATCGACAGGTAACGTAACCTAGTTTGGATAAATATGGCGAATATAACTGCAGCATTCATATTTTAGAAGATATTTACAAAAAAACAGTAATATGAAACCGTATGAGAGTAGGGTGACCATGATTACGTTAGTACAAAGGCATGTTTTTAATGTTGTACTCTGTTTGAACGAATATGCGGTTCGTTTTGCGGCCATATTGATCTTTAAAGTATTTACTGATCAGATTTTCATTATGTTTTTATGTTAGTTTATAAAGATTTTATATTTATATTGTTGACTTTTATTACTTGATTTTTTTCCCTTTGTGTTGATTTTGAATAAAGAAATTTTAATCGATTTGTGACTTTTACTTTTATAAAGTATGCTGCAGGATGCCTTAACTTAAAATGTATTTATATAAGCACTCGCCCTAAAAAAATAAGATATGAATATCGAACATTTCAATAATCACTATTCAGTCTCACTTAATTGTGAAAATACATGGTCACCCTACTCTCATACGGTTTCATATTACTGTTTTTTTGTAAATATCTTCTAAAATATGAATGCTGCAGTTATATTCGCCATATTTATTCAAACTAGGTTACGTTACCTGTCGATTGGTACTCTAACTAAGCTTAAACCTACTTTTAATAACGAGATAAACGCCATTGTATTTTAGGCATATTGCCGTCCGAGCGGCCAACTAAAATCGACTTTAACAAATTATTGAACCCACTTTCTAGTATTTTTTTTCTGTTTATTCGCTGTAACAAATTAGTAACTAATTGTCCATACACATTAGCCTCTATTAATTTGATATTTATGGTGACATACCTACCTACTCATAACCTGAAAACTCAATATTGCATAACTTTTTGTTTATTTACATTTTCACGTTTTTTATTTTTGTAACAAATTGAACAAATTAAGACCTTTCTTTTGATGCATCATTCGTCTATCTGCATTATATAGTTTCTGTGTAATCACGGGCGATGACTACGGCAAGTGGCGGTTCTAGCGGCCAACTATTCTTTGTCATAGCGTCTTAGTTTTTTTTGTAACAAATTCACGAAAAGAGGTGTGTTAAGTAACAAATTAGCACTAATTCCTGGCAAAGTTTCATCAAATATTATGAGGTGGCCGCGTGGTTGAAACGGACATTAGTTGCGTAGGTAGTAGGTACTCAAAATAGCATTATTTAATCTGAATATTCATTATTCATTTAATTATTTCAATCTAATTTATTTTGACATGTATAAGTAAAATTTCGTATTGTTTCAAAATTATGATTTTTATTTTTCATCTAGTTAATAATTAGTAGTGAAACTACCCATTTCTAAATAATTAAATTAAATATTTTCAAAAACTTAGGCAGTAACCTAGCGAAAAGTCGGGCGTATCTGTCTACGCATAACTGTTCTGTGATCCGAGTTAGAGAGAGAGAGTTGCATCGTAGCAAGCGGGGGTGCGCGGGTAAAGCGCGCTAGAACTCCAAGGCCATTGAGGACTCTAATCGCCATAGGGGGCTTAACTTCCTTCTCAAGAATGGTATCTTGATACACTTGCGCCGATGTTTTGATACCTTTTTCACAAAAATATGGCTCAGTCACTCCTTCATAGCTAACACCCCACCAAACCATCACTGAAGTCAGATAATGCCCACGTTGCACTCTGTCGACTAATTGGGAAGCTTCCTTAGAGCTTTGAGCATAAATACAGTCATTTTGTTTGTTAAAATGTTGCTCAAGTGTAAAGATTTTCTCATCCGTAAACAAAATTTTTCTGCGACTTCCCTTTGCGTACCGCTTCAGTAGTTGTTTCGATTTGACCACCCTATTCTTTTTTAAATTATCAGTTAAAAAATGACCAGTGCGTCTCTTATAGGCTGCAAGTCCTAAGTCATCTTTTAAAATACTCGACATGGTTCTGGGTGCTATCTTCATCTCCCGAGATAAAATCTTTTGCTTTCGGACAGGATTTCTTCGAATTCTTTCCCTTACTGCTTTGACCACCTTTTTCGTACGAACACTACGTGGACGGCCAGATCTTTTTCTGTCACAAACAGGAGAGGTCTCATTGTACCTATTAATAGCCCGGTACACAAACATTTGGCTAATACCAAGCGTATGGAGAGTTTTAAAAATTGCATTTGGCTCCATACCAACTTTGTGTAATGCAATCACAGCGATTCGGTTCTCTTTATCACCCCACTCCATTTTAATATCGCAAAATATTGTACAATGTATTGGCGCCAAAATTAGAAAATTCAATGAACAATCGTATAAAAATGACAGATTCCAAATTCAAATGTAATTATCTTTCTTATTTTTAATTGTAACAGTATTTATGGCCAGACTAGGTACTATCGCGATGCAGGATTTGTGATTGCAGATATTTGAGAGTTGTCATTTTGTTGTCGCTGTAGTATAAGGGGTAATCTGTGAGTCTGCAAGACATTCGTCGTACTGTGTAGTTCGCATGTGGCGTGATAGACGCCGCCACACGGTTATTGCGGGTGATATCCTAGATTCCATGCTATATTGGTACACAACATGTTACATAGCTTATACTTACCTACTTACATAGCATCTTACTAACAAGGAAAGGTCCCGAGGTGTCCGGCTCCAATTTAATTCATTAATGAGCATTGAATAATATCCGGCACGTATTTTTTGATTAATTACCTGTTCACGTTACAATGGCACGGGCACAGGCGGGTGCAACAAGTTCATTGTAAAATAAGTCTTATTTAAATACTAGTAAAGAATATATTGCAAGAGCACGTTGACGACGGGCAGCGCCCGTCAGTGCCCGTGCCGTCATAATGTGAACGTGAATGAACAGTCCCTCAGGATCAGGATACGCCTAGCATGGCAAACCCAAGCTGCTGGCTAATATTTATCTATGGCTGGCTATAATTATGTACTGTTGTTTTTGGACCTTACCCGCACAACCAAGGAGCAAAGTATTGCAAGCTTTCTTTTTCTTTTTTTACCTGTGAATTTTCAGTTTGATTTTAAATCAGAGTGCTGTTATAGTACAACATAATATATAAGTGTGCTATGTTGGTCATTACGGTCGAGGCGGTATTGTGCGCGCGAGCCGCAGCCGAGTGCGATAAGTGAGCGGAGACTGTAATGATCAATGCACACCCGTATCATACGACGTTTTTCAACACACTTGCGAGGAAAAAACAGACTTGTATTGTTATTAACTTTTAATTATTGAAACAATTAGTGAAAGTACAATTCTCAAAATGATACCGAACATTGTTGGCATTTTCACAGTTTGTGTTATGGTATTGGTTTATCAATATCATTTTGGGTCTTAACTGTGCTTTTTAACATGGAATAGATACACCAAAGCGAGCTGGGCCTATATTTATTTGCCAGTTCATCGAAGAAAGCAAAAATACGTTCTCAGAAAATTACTGGACATTTTTGCTGATTTTCCATTGTATGAAAGTTTCGTAAGCTGCTAGGTAATTTCTCTCTAGATTTTGGTGGCAACAGGCTATCACATGCGCTCCGTGCCTCGATTAGTATTTCCGGCGGCGTCAAATGTACCTACGTATTGCTCTTCTTCCCTACTTAAAGTCGACATTTTTGATAATAATCAACCACACAGCGAAAACGTTAACAAATATATATGGAAAATAGCATGCAAGTTTCTTGAGTTTCTTTTTCTATTCGCGCCGCGCCAGCAATGCGCGCGCTGATTGGAGCAAGGGCACGAACAACATCGACATACAGCCCATAATAAAAATATAATACAGCGAATATTTTCGTATTTATAACATAACTTATTGTAATTATGAATAATTTGATAAAATTAAATGTTTATTATAATTTTAACAAACACAGTTTATTTATTAATTTTATTAACAAAAAAGTTTACTATTTTTTAGGCATAAAACGGCGGTCCCTACGTATACTATCGAAACTACAAAATCTCAGTTTTTATTTTATTATGTATGTACACCGATTACGCTGAGATTTATGATCCGATTTACGTGATTCTTCTTTAGTTTGATGCGGAATAGTTGCCATTTTGGTCCCATAAAATTTATTATTTTATAACCTTTAAGATAACATAATTTCACACATTTTAAGCAGATAAAATAAAAACTTAGATTTTGTAGTTTCGATAGTATACGTAGGGACAGTCGAAAAACGCTTTCTAAAATTCGTAGACATATTTATATCATTAATCTGTGGTATATTTTACCGGACTAGTCCGCGGTAAGCTACATTACGGACCTAAAAGCGGTCCCATATTACTAATCTATGAGCGGTCCAATAAGAGCCACTTTATGAGCAAGTGTGTTGAAAAAGATTTTTCAACACACTTGCTCATAAAGTGGCTCTTATTGGACCGCTTTTAGGTCCGTAATGTAGCTTATTGTCGACTAGTCCGGTAAAATGAATTTTTTGAATGTCCACTTAAGCACTGTTAGCTAACCTGGGGCCGTATAATGACGTGTTAAAACGATCACTGTTCCGGTGAGAGAAAGTGACGCGGCTATGCAGGTCGTAAAGCGCCGTCACATTCTCACAACGGAACAATTATGATTTGAACACGTCATAATACCCGTACACTGTATGCAGTGCAAAAGAGCTTCAAAGAAAACGCCATAAATGAGAAAGAATTAAGAAATCATCATTATAGAAATATATGGCGCTCGGAGTCGTCATCACATGGAAAAGGAAGTAGTATTTATGTAAAAACTTTTCCATGGGCGAAGCCTTGGGCACAGCTAGTTAGCCAAAATGTTGAACACAATATTACCGATGAAACTTTGGTACCAACGATGCAAAACAACCGTCGCGATGGTAGCGCCATAAGGACTCTAGCAAAGAGAATGGACTCTAGTTTGCCTCTCCCTTTGGCCTCTTCTCTTCGTTACTCCATTATACTCTACATTGAATACTCCGAGCTGTGCTCCATCCATAGACAAAAATGCACCCTCATCTGCGCCTGGCCACACGCGCAGCATTTTAGTTTTTAGTGAAGTAGCCTAGAATGTCATCTTTGCTGCGTGTATCCGAAAATCCCAAACATATGAGCATTGTGAGCAATGAATGGAATGAACGTCATTGACGTATATGTGTATGATAAAAATGGTGCCCGTTTACCAGCTGGCATCTAGTCTTTATTGCTGAAGAATTTACATTGTGATGATAAAAATCGTGTAGCATGGCGTCTGTTCTTGATTTAGTCAAACATTACCAGCATACAATAGAGAAATATCCTAGCGACGAGCATAAAGTGAGTTTACATTTTACTCATCTTCCATTTGGTGTAATTCCCACATAAATTAGATAATTCCTGAATAATTTTGCTACGTGACATTATCGTAAAAAGCAATCCAAAAATAACAAAACGACATGTCATATTGAGTCGAAAATATCAAACAAAATACGGATTGTTTAATAATTTTGAAAATATGGAATAACTATGAACATATGTAGGGTAATTTAATTTCAACTCGCCCATCAAAAACAGTGACGGCTAATGAAGTGAATTATGCACAGTAATATTTACGGTACAACGCACATCAAATGCTCATTGCATTTTAATATTTTCCAGGTTTTAAAATGTATAGACAAGTTATTCAACCTGGCAGTGACAGTCCAGCATCTGCAGGAGACAGGGGTGGGTCGCACAGTGAATGCCTTGCGCAAGGAGCCGGGGGATGTGGGGCAGGCAGCCCGCTCCCTTGTGTACAAGTGGAAGCTGATGGTTGCTGCCGAGGAGAGCGACCAGGAAACCGACCAGAATAATGACAGTGAGCTAACCACATTTTAAACTTATATGTATTTAGAGATGTTGACCTGCGTGCCTCAACTTAATAAGAAAATTTTAAATACTGCTGCCTTATTTTATATACTCCTTTTATTTACAAACATATGGTTAAGAGTATTGTTTTTGTTTTGATTGAAATAATTTTATTGTAGCATGAAAATACTAATGCAAAATAATTTTAATGAATTGATTCAAAAGAGCTTCCTATACTTATAAAGCATGATACTGCATGGTCACCAGTTAGCTAGTTATACATTTACCACACATGGAGGAAAAGTGCAATAAGTTATTTAAATGACTGCAATGCATGAACCTCTACATCACTGACATTGTCATAATCATTATGTTACATACTTATTAACATTACTTGTTTGTTGTTTATGTAGTTTGTGTTAATTTTATTTTTGTTGTGGTTTATTTAATTTGTATTCAGTTATTTATATTTGAGAAAACTTTTATTTTAATTATAATATAATAGTTTTACTTCTTACTGAAATATATTTTTTCAATTTATTCCTAATTTCATTATTAAACCTAAGGAAACCCTTTTGAAATCTGCATAAATGATATCCAACAAGACTAATCACTACTATTAGGACATAGGGTGCTTGCAGGAATAAAAAAAATATTTTTAAAGGAGCGGATTCTTGAGACAGTCCAGTTGGGTAAAATAGCCCCATGTTATCTTACGCGGTTACACATAATGAAACAGGTTGAAATACAATACTAATAGTTTGCACTGACAAGTTGGGACCGGAAAACCTGTTTCTCTATCCAAGTACACACGTGCACACTCACACACACACTTCATACATTTTAGAGCAGGTTTTAAGAGGCAGGTAACACACATACAGAACTCATTTATTTTATTTATAGCCTTTTTTTTCAGAGTGATAGTTGTAGTAAAAGTTTAATATTCGTTCTGAGTCTCTTGTGCTCTTTGGCAAAGGCCTCCTCCAACCCCTTCCAGTTCTCCCTGTTCCTTGCCTGTCTAGTCCATGTCTTTCCAGCCATCCTCACCAAGTCATCCTGCCACCTTTTGAAGGGTTTTCCTTTCTTTCTCTTCCCCTCCCTAGGGTACCATAGGGTTACTTTTTCACCATAGGGTCACAGAACTCATTTAGAAGAATTTATTTGTTTCATGTTGTTGTCATAGTATGTACAATTTTTATAAAACAATAAATATTAATTCATCTCATTAAGGTAAGTTGTAGACCAATCAAACATAGAGCACATTTCTGTATTTCCGTCACTAAATTAAATTGATAAGACTGGAGCAAGAACAACAACCTATTATGTAACACACTCGCAAAAGTTGTATTGATACTCAGACAAATAACACTTGGAGCAATTCTGATTGTGAGTATGTTACACAATTGAGTGAGTATGTTAAACAATGACTGCATGTCACAAGCAGCCAAGTTAATACATGTCACATCAGTGGCGTAGCTTGCCCTAGACGGGCCCTGTATCAAAATTTGTCGGGGGGCCCTTTTACTCGACTGCGGCGAAGCCCAAGTGGAGAAAACCTAAAACCTTGGTCCATGGTTGTGTGGAGTGTCTGGGGTGTACCGAGTTTAGCGTAGCTACGCCCCTGTGTCATATGCATTCACTTGTTCTGTTCAAGGTACCTGGTGACGTATTATGACGTATTAAAATCATAATTGTTCCGTTGTGAGAATGTGATGGCGCTTTACGACCTGCATAGCCGCGTCACTCTTGCTCACCAGAACGGTTGATGGTTTTAACACGTCATAGTACGACTCCTGCTATTCTTTATAACCCGTTTGTTCTCGCTGTACTTGCTCTTTGTTCGTTTGGTTTCAATGCACCTTAAGATGGAAAATATGCTCCCTGTATTTGCATGTAATGAAACATTTCACATTCAAGCATTACATCAATAATTACCTACTTCAAGTTGAGCATACAGTGTGACCATTTTTTTATTACTGTAAACTTGCTGAAGTGATTGTTCTGCCATAGTTAATCATACCGTAACCACCTTAGTGTCCACATTGTGATGGATGATTCAAAACTTGTACAAGGATCTATTTTCTTTAATTTTTTGTTTGTTGTGTGAGAATTTTATT
The DNA here is from genome assembly GCA_910594945.2 of Amphipyra berbera. Lineage (NCBI taxonomy): Eukaryota > Metazoa > Arthropoda > Insecta > Lepidoptera > Noctuidae > Amphipyra > Amphipyra berbera. The sequence continues at coordinate 10,756,423 of OU343128.1, read as the reverse complement.
TACTTATACCAGCGGCCCTCTTTAAACCAGCGGCCTTCTTAAGCATATGCGGAGCTCTGGGATCTCTGGTAAAATGCACCGTTGCCACTCCTGTGCGGTGCCTAAGCACGTCTCGTAGGTTTACTGAGTAGTGTCAAAGAGCTCACAGTAACACATAACCACAACAAGCTGCCGTCCTACCGGCGATCACTGGACCCGTAGTGACAGGCCAGGGGAGCGGTGCCTAGACCTCGCCACCGTTGCCCGCGAGTAGAGTCCGCCCTCTCCCGATCTCGCTCGGCGGCCATCTGGACCACGGCGGTTCCGCAGGAAGCCACTGCCCTCAGTATCTTCAGTAAAAGGAAGCTATTGAGAAAATATTATAATTATTCCAGTAGTTTTCGATTAATTAAGAAACTTTGAAGCAGCTTGTTTATTAAATTTGCAAAACATCAACATTAATCATCCTACCAGCTCGTAAATAACCACTGCTAAATGTATTCCTCTAAATCATAATGTAGTAAATATTGGGTTATTTCATATTAACAGACGAAACTTCAGAGGTTTACTACTAAAAAATACCTAAAGTTTAGGTAATTAGATAAAAAGATACCTTGTAACTACATGCGCGCTCTTTGCTACTAGGTTTTTTTTTTAATGTGTCCTTTTAATTATACCTGGTAACCCTGTGCTGTTTCGCCAGTTAGTTCGACGTAACTCTGAATATAGAAAGACCTCTTACGTCTATAATAATTCATTTTGCGCTAAGGGTCGCGGGTTTGATCCCCGCACAGTAGGTACTAATATTTCGAAAACGCACAGACCTTTGTTAATATTTATGTAGTTTTAACCAATGTAACAGAGAATAGCTTGTTTATATTTTAGCATCTATAATTTTATTTCAGCAACAACACACAACGGACACGGCAGTGGAAAAGATTCAGACGATAACTCTCAAGCTAGGAACAAGTCTGATAGATATGAGAGGACCAACTCTGCTCCTAAACCAAAAGACCACAGAGAGATAAACGGAAACTGCAGTGGAAGCAAACGAAAATACCAGAGCAGTGAGGTTAGCCTTCATATCACTTTTTTGTACTTTTGAATATTTTTTGTATGCCCTTCACCCTGGGGAAGTTGGAAGGTTATGGGTATATATTGGACCCTTACCGAGTAAAACCACCACGGTGTTCCTGCGAGGAGTCGTCGCCGAGGACTCATGACCGGCGTCGCGGGATTCGCTATTGCATTCACCACAAACCCGGGAGGTCCCTCTTATCTGTGGGGCGGCGCGCCACCTTCTTAGACATGTGCCTGTTCGAGAGACGGGCCCCCTAGCCCGCCACCCTTAGGCTACTATCCATCGGAGGTCGTTTAGCACCCTAGCGCCCGTTGCGTCTGCTGTGGAAGGGGAAAGAGGTAGTTGCCGCCGCCTCCTTGTTGACCATCAACTCCTCGCAAAAGAAAGCAACAGCTTGTCCTATGTTCTGGCTCCCGACCATGAACAGCACCACGGCCGGCGTTGAGAAGTCACCACCGATTGCCGCGACCAGTTCATGGCGCCGCGTTCCCGACGTAGGGCACACCTGCAGCGTGTGCTGCGCCGTGTCCTCCGTGCAGTCCAGGTAGTAATAACCGGGCGTTTGCTCTCGGCCTATACGACCAAGGTACTTCCAAAGAGTACCTACGTCAGACGGAAGCTAAGGGCGGCATGACACCCCTCCAGCCACTCCTCCATAACGGACAAATGGCTCTGGCATAGATCCAGCAAGGAGCCCATCGCTACGAAGGAGATCGTACAACAGCCCTATATCACCCGCACGACCATCGATGTGATCTCCGCAAAACTGCGACATTGCGGGCCGTGAAGGTGTATGCCTAAACAGGGGCCCAATTCGTTCATACCAAATCCTGTTGTCTTTTATCTGTGGTTACAATATCACTATTGCAACCACAGATGCGGAAATTATCTGTGAATAATCTTATTCAACTACAAAAACCACAGCATTTATAAAATTATATATTTTATTTAGTTACAGATAATTTTAAAGTCCTTGGATTGTCCTTCCGTTTCTCTGTGCGACTGTCTCTTTACTATTTATTAATCTAGAATCTAGATAGTGAGTTCTTAAAAGTTTCTTATCTAAGAATTGGGTCCAGAAAAGAGCTATAAATGAACATGAATTTAGATTCCTATCAAAATGTGCAAATTCTTTACTGCTGATGCTATTATATGTATAACAATATCCGCCAGTTAGATGGTCATTAGTCAACCAAGGTAGTGGGTTATTCCGATACTTACTGCTGAGATAATGGGCTAACAACTTCTTAGTTCACAATGTAAACTTAAATATATAATATATTACATGACTTTGCAGTATGAAGCTTTGATATACACCTTCTAATGTTATTTGAAGTATTTGGTACTTATACAAAATTGTAAAAAACAAATTTTGAAAAACTTCTTTCAGGATGAAGATCCCAACACAAAACGATCAAAACATTCTAGTTCTAGTGAGGACGACTACAAGAGAAAATCTCAAAGTAGGGCTAAGAAACCAGAGACTGACAGTGACAGTAATGATGATAGTGATGGCTCACAAAGTGACGAAAGTGACTCTGAGATGTCTGACTCCTCACAGGAAGAGGTAAAAGTCAAACAAGAAATAAAGAAAGAACACCATAGTAACTATAATTCATCTTCATCTAAGCACTCATCCCACTATGAGCATGCAGATCAAAAATCGTCTAGTTCAAAAACGTCCTACGAGCCAGAGAAACACTCCAGACATCATAGTTCACAGTCAAAAGAGAGGCATTCCTCTGACCTATCTTCATCAAAAGAAAAAGGTCACAGTTCTGACAAACACAAAAGTTCAAAAGAAAAAGAATCCAGTTCTGAGAAGAAGCACAAAACACATCACCAATCTGATGCAGAGAAAAATCAAAGAGTGTCGGAACATAAAGACTCAAAGTCATCTGCTAGACATAGTAGTTTAGACAAGCATAATAGTTCTGACAAACACAGTAGCTCTGACAAACACAGCAGTTCAGACAAACACAGGTCGAGTAGCTCCCACAAGTCTGACAGTGGATCTGACAAAAACAAAACAAGTTCTGATAAACACAGCAAGTCAGACAAACATAGAGCATCCAGTCAATCGCATGCTTCAGAAAAGGAAAAGCACAAGAGTTCATCAGAAAAGGAAATCTCTAAACAAAAAGTTAAGGAAAGCACTAGTAATAGTAGTAGTTCTAAGGAAAAACATAGTTCCTCTAGTAAGGAAAAGTCAAAAGATAGCTCTTCAAAAGAAAAGGCGAGTAGTCACACTAGTGAGAAAAAACATTCGTCGTCGAGTGATAATAAGTCGAGTAGTAGTAACAGTAAGGGCCAATCTGAGAAAAGTGATGAAAAGAGTAGTGACAAGAAATCAAAGCATAGATCAAGTTCCTCTTCAAACAAAAGCAGCAAATCAAGCACCAGTAAGAATGAAGAAGTACCAAAGAAAAAAGTTCAAATCCAAGTCAATGAGGATAGTGATGATGGAATCGATTGTGGCTCAGGTAAATAAATTGACTAAAGTCTAATGAAACAACTATTGCGTTTTTACTGTGAATAATTAATTTTAACTGATTAAATAATTTTAATTTTAGGTGCCAGTTTTGCTGAAGCTCTTGGCATGGTCAGTCCTGCCAAACCTAAAAAGAAACCATTAAAAGACGATACTTCACCTAACGATGACGTAAGCATAAACATAAAACATTGTCTTTCCTTATTACACGCTTATCCTTATAGGTATTATGTTTGTATGTTGGATTCAGCATACAAATACAGGAAACGAAAATGTGATCACAAATCGCAACCCTTTTCCTGTTTCCTTAAAACGTAATAAAAGCCCTTTTGCTTTTTGGGTCTCAACATGAAGATCCAATCTTTCGGATTAGAGACTTCGCTAAGCGCAGGTATAGGTCATATAAGTATTTTACGCGAATCGCCTACCATCTGACCTCCGCAAACCATTGAGCCAAATCCGACCCCTTTAATGAAAATAACAAGAGTCTCTCATTACTAAGACTTCAGCAGTAGCGGCGTGTCGATGTATAGAAAATTGGTGAGCAGTTGCATACAACGCCATAAACCCAGCCAAACTGACAGCAAAAATCATGAAAACTTCTAACGGTGCAATGCTCTTTATTCACCAGTTGAGTCCCGCCGCGCTGTTGGCCCCTAGTGCGAAACTAGCGCCATTGCCCGCGCTAGAGATCTCGGCTCTGCCGGAAATATCTCCCAACTACAAACCGCGGCCACCACCTCGACCGTTGCCACATTTCAGCGATGATGACGCTATGAGTGCCGTTATATCGTCCAAAAACCAAAGGTAAATATCTTACTTTGCCCAAATAGACCTATTGCCGTCCAATATGGCCACAGGCCTCTTAGTAATACAGATAGAACGACGGTCCCTACGTATACTATCGAAACTACAAAATCTCAGTTTTTTATTTTATCTGCTTAAAATGCGTGAAGTTATGTTATCTTAAAGGTTATAAAATAATAAATTTTTATGGGACCAAATGGCAACTATTCCGCATCAAACTAAAGAAGAATCACGTAAATCGGATCATAAATCTCAGCGTAATCGGTGTACATACATAATAAAATAAAAACTGAAATTTTGTAGTTTCGATAGTTTACGTAGGGACCGTCGAGAAAGGTAGCAAACACCGGTTTTCTAAGTTTATAAATCCAGTGTTCCATTCTATTCTATCAAATTTCTTTTTAAATTCTCGTCTATAATTCTTGAATTCGACGAAATCGTGATGTGCCTTGAAAATTTTATATTATAAAAATTCTGGGAATCGTTTCTTCTCATAGTTGACTTTTATTCAGTTAAATGTGTTTTTTTCAGAACCAAAGTATATTCAGGCAACAAAGTTATAGGGAAAGTATCATCGCTATACGAAATGTGCGTAACTGTTCTTCAAGAACACATAGATGGTAAGTACACTTAATGAATAAAAATAAATAAAGCGACCATAGTGCATTTCAATCATCAACAGCATCATCGCAGTTAGTCAGTGTAAGAAACGATGTCTCTAATAAAAACAAAGTATTCTTCGTAGACTCCACATTGAGCAAGTTACCGTACTTGAAATTATTAACCATTATTATTATATTATTATATATCTTTATGTATCTAGCAATTCGTCATGTTAAATATCTATTTATATTTTAGCACTTGAATACACGGGTGGCGTGCCATACGAAATTCTAAAGCCCGTAGTAGACAGGGCGACCCCGCGACAACTTTTCATACTGGAACACTATAATCCTTACCTGATGGAAGACACTGACCATCTATGGCAGAACTTCTGCCAGAAACACTTCCGGAACAAACAGCGTCAGGAAATGGAAGCATGGAGGGAGATGTACACGGTAAGATAATATAAAAAGTCATGCTTTTTTTAAAGCTACTATTTGTCCCACTTCTCCCATGATGGCCTCATTGTGTCTTATTTTTATATTATATTTCACATTTCAGAGGTGCCAAGAAGAACAAGAAATAAGATTAAAATCTCTCACAGCTAACATAAAAATAGCACAAGAAGCGAAGAAGGCGCCAATAAAACAAACTAAAATGGCGTATGTCGATTCCATAGCAAAACCGCCGCGCAACGTCGCTAAGAAACAGGTAATCATATTTAAAGTAGTTATTTTTATTTTTTAACCACAATATAGTGAATATATCGTATACTATATCGTCGTTGTCTCGGGAATGGTTCTCATCCTATCTTCGTGAACGCCAGCAAGCAGTACGTGTTGATCAGGAGTGTTCTGACTGATTGAACTTGGCAACTGGCGTACCACAAGGCGGTATACTCTCTCCTTTATTATTTATTATCTTTATTTATAAATTCCGTTACCAATATCCTCAAATTTTCTTACCATCTATATGCTGATGACTTGCAACTGTATGCTCAAACTGACGTTGGCAATTTAGATGATTGTATTTCCAACCTGAATGCTGACCTACATACGATAGGAGACTGGTCCAGTAAATTTGGAGTTTCCGTTAACGTCAGCAAATGCCAAGCAATGCTGATGGGCAGCTCGTTCCATCTACAAAACATAAATACTCATCACTTAATGCGGATTAGATTTAATAATTTAGTTATACCACTGTCACCTCATTTAAAGGATTTAGGTTTGCATATCGACAGCAAGTTAAGTTGGAACAAGCAAGTCAATCAGGTCAGCCAGAGCGTCACTTTAACACTGCGATCTCTCTATAGATTTAAACACTTTCTCCCGTCTAGTATTAAATTACTTCTGGTCCAGTCTCTTGTGCTTCCCATTATTGATTATGCTGATGTTTGTTACTCTGATGTATCTCAAGAACTTCTAAACAAATTGGATCGACTTCTCAACAACTGCATTCGCTTTATTTACGGTCTTCGTAAATATGACCACATTTCCTTTTACCGTTCTCATCTTAAATGGCTGCCCATTCGTCAGAGAAGATCCCTCAGATCTCTCTGTTTGCTCTTCTCCATTTTAAACGATCCTTGTGCCCCTGGTTATCTGAAAAGCTGTTTTCAGGTTTTGGGTAGTTCTCACAGTCGCAACCTTCGTGCTTCTGAAAATTTGCTCCTTCAAATTCCTTCTCACCGTACGGGTTTCATTTCCAATTCCTTCGCTGTCTCAGCAATTAAACTCTGGAATGTGCTTCCCCTTGATATTAAAAAGGCTCCCAACAAATTTCTGTTTAAACGCAAAGTCCGTGAATACTATCTGAAATCGCTACTTCCCTAGTTGACGTTTACAGTTTTCGTCATAATTATAATGAGTATTTATTAGATATATACATTGTTCTTATTTTTTATTTATTTTTTGCTTATATACCTATATATAAGGTCTAACGTTATTAATCTGAAATATTTAAGGAGGTGAATCCATAGGTTTGAAATATGCCTTGTAGCAAATAATAATTAATATAATAATAAAAAAAAATTACACCTTTGCTAAATTTAATTTTAAGTACCTGGATGACCGAGCTTAGCTCGGTTTTTTTTTTGGTAAATCTTGTTTTTTGGTTAGAAAAAAAAAGGAATTAAATGGTCTAAAAAGAAGAAAATAAACTTTAAATTAAATCGATCCCATCAATTTATTACATTACACAACTAATTTATGAAAACAATATAAAAGTTTGTCGCGAGAAATACAATTTTATGAAGTACATAGGCACATTTTTTCTTAGAATTACTACACTTTACATTTATTAGTTATTGTACATACATATTGCATTCTTGTTTATTTAGTATCTCCCGACAAGCTTTTATAATATTTAAATGAATTAGTTGTATAATGTAATAAATTGATGGGATAGATTTAATTTAAACTTTATTTTCTTCTTTTTAGACCATTTAAATAAAAGCTTGTTTTTAAAAATGTTTTTTGTACTATTCATTTATTTATTTTTTAGTCGGTATATCATGTTGAAATTTAGAACGGTCTTTCATAATTGAACGCGTATACAACATTTCATGTCTGTACTGCTAACCATTGAGGAGTTCTCTAGTCAGGACCCAATCCTGAGTGCAGCAACCATGTCACGGTAAAACTTAAAACCGGCTATCATAATAAAACGCGTACACAAAATTTCGTGTCTGTGCTGCTAAACATTGAGGAGTTTCCTAGTCAGGACCCAACCCTGAGAGCAGCAACCATGTCACGGTAAAACGTAAAACCGGCTATCATAATAAAACGCGTACACAAAATTTCGTGTCTGTGCTGCTAAACATTGAGGAGTTCCCTAGTCAGGACCCAACCCTGAGAGCAGCAACCATGTCACGGTAAAACTTAAAACCGGCTATCATAGTAAAACGCGTACACAAAATTTCGTGTCTGTGCTGCTAAACATTGAGGAGTTCCCTAGTCAGGACCCAACCCTGAGTGCAGCAACCATGTCACGGCAAAACTTAAAACCAGCTATCACAATAAAATGCGTACCCAAAATTCGTGTCTGTGCTGCTAACCATTGAAGAGTTCCCTAGTCAGGACCAAACCCTGAGTGCAGCAACCATGTCACGGTAAATCTTAAAACCGGCTATCATAATACAATGCGTACACAACATTTCGTGTCTGTGCTGTTGAGCGTTGAAGAGTTCCTTTATCTGGAGCTAATCCTGGATGTCGATTCAGGTCATGCTTACCAAAAAAATGTATTGTCATCGGAAATGAACCAACATTTTTAAATTCAACTCCTTAGGATAAGAGGAAGTGATTCAAAATTCAGTTGCAAGATTTCAACCGAACATATATACATACAAACATTGCAAGTTAAATAAAAGCGTGTAAAAAGAAAAATAAATTATAAAAGCTTGTAAAAAAAAAGAAGAAACTTAAAAAAAAGGGAAAAAAATAATCAGCAGGACTCGAACCAGGGTTTTCAGGTTTTCGTGACCGCCCGATTTCCCACCTGAGCTATTATAAAATTTACTTTCGTATTCTAATGATATTGTAGCAGCTTTTCATTGCCTAAAAACACGGATAAAATGACATTTTTTTTTAAATGAAACCTAGCTAGATCGGTTTATCGCCCCCGAAACCCCCTGCATACTAAATTTCATGAAAATCGTTGGAGCCGTTTCCGAGATTCAGATTATATATATATATATGTATATACAAGAATTGCTCGTTTAAAGGTATAAGATAATGTTGGTTTCACTTGGCATGCAACGTTTCCTCAATGAATGAACGCGCGCGGGGGCGGGCTCTAGTGCTTGTCGTCCGAGTTCTGAGTCCCTCTCTCTCTCTCTCTCTTACTCTGTTGTCAAGAGGCGGGCGGCACTGGTGCATCGTCGTACCGCCGAAACTCCGGTTCCCGCGCAAAAATATCAAACGCTCTGCGTAGGTCATTAACTCAGATCAGCTGCGTCAGAGTACGTACCATTGATAGATCTTATCAGAAATCCTAATTCTAAAATTGATAATTCGACTGATTAATTAGTTACCTACTCACTCATTAGCCTACCTAAGTACATAGTGCCGCCCAAACTCCGGTTCCCGCGCAAAAAAATCAAACACTGCGTAGGTAGGTGATTGACTCAGATCAGCTGATTCGGAGTACGTACCATTGATAGATCTTATCAGAAATCCTAATTCTTAAATTGATAATTCGACTGATTAATTAGTTACCTACTCACTCATAAGCCTACCTAAGTACATAGTGCCGCCCAAACTCCGGTTCCCGCGTAAAAAAACAAACTTAACGCTCTGCGTAGGTCATTGACTCAGATCAGCTGATTCGGAGTACGTACCATTGATAGATCTTATCAGAAATCCTAATTCTAAAATTGATAATTCGACTGATTAATTAGTTACCTACTCACTCATTAGCCTACCTAAGTACATAGTACCGCCCAAACTCCGGTTCCCGCGCAAAAAAATCAAACACTCTGCGTAGGTCATTGACTCAGATCAGCTGATTCGGAGTACGTACCATTGATAGATCTTATCAGAAATCCTATTTCTAAAATTGATAATTCGACTGATTAATTAGTTACCTACTCACTCATTAGCCTACCTAAGTAAGTACATAGGTACGTACTCAACATAATAGCGGTATAGTAGGTACAGTGGCTTGGCGCGACTAGGGCGGTCGCAATTGTCGAGTGAGGCCACGGCCGCGAGCAAACGACGGTCTCTTAAAACCTATTTACCTATAATTATTTATTTACCTATAATTATATTAACCTATAATTAAATAAATTATTATCTACTGTACCCCTGACTGTATCCCTTAGTACCTACTTATGATTTATCTACTAAACGTCCTACTGTCTGATTCAAATTCTCCATCACACTTTATCAGGCTTTGGACTGACAAATTATTGACACAATAATTTGATTTAGATACCTACCTACCTGTCGTGTTTATTTGTACCTACCTACTTTGCATAGGTACTTAGTTATAATTTTTTCACGAGCAGGATAAAGAGTTCACGGTAGCTTAGCGGTTAAATCGACTGGTGTTCTGAACCAAGTCGCAGATTCAAGTCCGGCTCGTGAGAGATTTTTTTTTCCCCAATTTAACTTTAAAGTTCGCCTCGCTTGGGTTGTCCTAATACTTTACCACTTCGTGTACGCATATCGTTGCGTAAAAAACAATCCGCATTATTAATTAGACTACTCGACAACGTAGGCCACGTGTAGTAACATCTACTTTTTGATATTTCATTTGTTTCGCACTGTGTCGAGTCGCGTCGTATCGTTTCGCGTTGCCGCATTTGTCGCTCACTCACGTCGCGGCGTCGGACAATGCGTCAATGGGTTAAAATAATAATAAATAGGTACTTTGCGTTGTCACACATTTTTACGAAGTCGTAAAAAATTATAATTGTTGTAGGTTTTTACTGCATTGTAGGTAGGTAGACAGGTTAAATAGGCTTACAAATTATTACAACAATGTTTTTGGCGTGTTTAAAAATTTGAATCAGTCTTATTTACAATGATTTAAATGTACATACCTAACAACTATTTTATTTACACTAATTGCTGCACATATCCGCCTTGCTGTTGGACACAGAGGGCGGCACGCTTTATGACATGTTCTTGCACGCGCACTGTCTCTGTCACTACTCATCACTGCGAAAGCATTCACAATCCGATTTCTTAGTTCCTCGGCACTAGATATTGTATGGCTATCGTTACCATAAACTAGGTCTTTAGCCCTACCTCACACGTGAAAATCTAATGGCGTTAGATCAGGCGAGCGAGCTGGCCAGGCAACAAAGCCGCCTCGACCTATCCAACGATCTCCGTACTCGTTTGTTAGGTAGTCCCTGACGCGCCTATCATAATGTGCCATCATGTTGAAAGTACATTCGTTGCAGGCAGTCGTACGTCGCCGTGCCGCGCGACGCGCTCGAAACCTAGGAACACGTGCGCTAGCGTGGGCGCCTGCGGGGGGACTATTGCCGCCGCGTCGCTAGCGTTTCATTTTCGGCTACGATCAATCAAAATAGGTAAACAGCGCGCGCGCGCCGCCGCCGCGCCGCTGCCTCAATGGCGTGTAGGTACTACGTAGTAACTGGCGTGGACGGATATAAAAAATAATAAAGAGCCAGTAAATGTATCGTTATTCAAGTCATTTAAAATGTATTTATTTATTAACAATTAAATGGATAAATAAGAAATTTGATATTTGATATGAGTTCCTTAGCATTCATAGATGTACGTCTTAAAATATTTCTGATTAATAATGTTGGACGTTATATTATAGTAATATTATATATATATTTATTATATATTTATATATGTATTTATAACCTATGTCCTATATATATAGTTGTTTAATTATCCATATACCTAGTTAATTAAGTCCCAAATATTCATAATTTATTTTTATTTTTTTGTACCTCTCTTTTCGATGCTGTTCTCTTTGACCCAAAGGTTGACTGGTAGAGAATGCCTTGTGGCATTAAGTCCGCCTTATGTACCACCATTGTGCATTGAAGTGTTAAATAAATAATAAATATATTATTATCTATAAACGTCGGTCTAGGAAAAGATAAAAGCAAATGACTTTGATACTATATTCACATTGGCAAAGCTGAAAATAAGATTTCTTTGTTTGATATCTGCAAAATCCAGACATTTTATTAAATATCAAATTAGGTTTTATATCAGAACTCCTTGCATCTTGCCGACTCATGCCCTAGAGGGATGACAATTGGCAGTTCTTATGCATTGAGAGTGGTGATTACCTTGGAGAGCACTTAAAGCCGTCGCTTCGTCTCGGTTGTCATAGGAATACCCATGATAATCTATAAGAGAAGTGAGATAACCGAATATCTGACAACCGAACAGTAGTAGCAGTATCCTCCAGCAATTGACGGTGATCAGATGGCTGGCAATCACTCCATGTACAACACCAATATTTAGCTGCATCTTGTTAAACTAGAACCCGATTCCAACTTTGGGAAACGGCTAGGCTAGTAATAACGGTGCGTTAGCTGCGTAGGTACATATTGACGCCAATTGCGCTTGCTTGATTGCTCGTCAAAAACACGCGTGACTGTCTTGCAACACCCACTGGAAGAGAGGCTTAAATGTTGCCATTAACATCTTATTTTAAAAATAGCTGCTTGACATTGGTGTCGATTCTGTTCGCACTTGTAGAGAACTAAACTAAAGTAACGGTGTTTGTCTCTTTCTGTTTCAATAGAAAAAGAAAGTGACAAGTGCGTTTAGTCTAGTTTAGTACTGTCAAAATGTGCTATAGAATCGACACTATTGTGTTGCTGTGTTGTTTCTGACGACACAGTTGATGCAGTGGGTGAGCGATGGGCTTCTGCGCTACAGGCTCGTGGGTGCAATTTCCGCACAGAACAAATATTTGAATGGCCTACAGAAAGTTGTTCCGGGTCTGGACGTTTGTGCCTGCGAGATTTGTGCCCACCCACGATACAGGAGAAATTCTAGTGTGAGGCAACGTTTTAAAAGAAAATATCCATAGATCTACCTATGGGTAAGAACATGTAAACCTAGTCATAATCCCTTATTCTTCTGATCGCAGGCGCAACACGGCACTGCGCGGATGACGACGGGCAGCCCGGCGGCCCGCGTGGCATCGCTGGCGGCGCAGCCCAACATTCTGCGGGGTGGCGCGGGTGCTCGGGCACTCGGGCCCGCGCCCTCCACCACTTCATCCTCCTTCAAGCCCAAGAAAGCCCCGCTCATGGCGAAAGCACTGCAGATCATGCGCGGCCGCAAGCGATGATAAACTCCTCCACTCTCCCGTCCCCCGTATCCTTTGTGATCTTTGTTTGTAGGTTCTCCCTCTCTGACCGGTGATGAATTGAGATAGAGAAGAATTCGTTCTCCTAAGTAGTCTATTCTTAAGTGTTTCGATACTTTCTGTTACGGGTTGAGTTAACCTTTCCCCGTCACTTCACCCATCTATAACTACTTTTGGATGTCGCGATAACGGCTAATCTATGTTTGTAAATATATTTAAAGCAAACCGTGGTTTTTTTTCTGCAGAATGTTTATTTTAATTTTTAGAAGCAGAAATTGCTCTTCTGCCTTATTTTTTTAGTTTTTGACATTACATGCATGCAATTGTGATTTACTTGATGCTTCGTTTTTAATTCGCATAGGTAGTTGATGTGATAAACCTATGAAATAAATTTATATTTTTCTTTCTATCCACTATAACATTGTATACGTCTTAAGCTATAGAACAAGAATCATGGATTTTAATTCTGAAAACATGTCAATCTGGTAACTTAATTAACAATTTTATTTTCGACGCAACATCACACTTTAGTACTACCTTGAAGCCAAATACACTATCAAAATATTTTCTTCGTAACATTTTTTAAACTTCATACTTACGTATTTATTCCAACGTATTTTAACGTTTAATTAAAACACTGTCACACGTTAACCTAACCGGATTTAATAATTACTTGTTCCTGCTTAAAACCAAAAAATAGACAGTGTACAAAGGAGAATCATGTAAAATACCTAGAACAAACAAATTTTGAGCTTATCAAATTTTGTAGATGTTAAGTTAGTGTATTTAGCGTAATTTATCGGCACTTTAATCATTTGTACATTTAAAAATCAAATGTGAATCAATGATATTATATAAAAGTATAGATACGTTATACCTAAACTCACAAAACAAACTAAAAAATACTCCGTGCGCAGCGGCATCACACATACACATTCACTTGTTCGAGAGCGACTGACCGACTGGCCACACCACACTGGCCGCAGGCGATAACTGGCGCCTTTTGTTTTGTACGCTTAATTTTCGGCGCGCTAGTAACGTATCTATCTCTTTTTATCATAATATCATTGATGTGAATCGCGTTTGTTCGTGTCATTAGAAGTTTTAACCAGAAATCTTAATATAGTCAATGATAAATGGGATGTCAGAAAGTACCAAATGATTCGGGTTGCTGTGATATGTTTGAAATAAAACATAATTGTGATGTAGTGTTTTTGTAAGACGCAGGATGTGTGATTTGATGATATGTATGAATTTTAAATGTGTTAAGGTATTTTAACGATGTTTTAGAAACATTTTTACTTTTTGTCGTGCACTCTTACACCCATATTCTAAGACGTTCCTCCAAAACTTACTCGACTCGACTCCACCTCGACTCAGCCTTTCTCACTACCATCGGTAGTTACAGTTGACATAAACGTCCTCGACTCGAGATTTTTCCTCAGTCGACGTAAGGAATCATCTGTCAAACCGAAGGTACCTCGGAACCTACCTTAAGGAAAGAAGTGTCAAAGTTCGTATGTAATAAAAATGAATTTTGAAGATTTCATCGAATATGCTTACGATAATCCTTACAACTATTTATCGTGGCTTTATTTGCACGATGCAGATAAACAAAATTATGACGTAATGACTCCACTCTACCTCGACTAATTTGAGAATCCCCCCCAGTCGAGGAACCTCAAAGTTCACTTGAAATTGCGACTAAGAATACAATTTTGAAGGTGTTTTCGAGGCCGTCCTGAGTCGAGTAAGTTTTTGAGGAACGTCTTAGAATATGGGTGTTACTCTTAAGAGTATTAAAGTAATAGTCGTAAATGTGCCCTCAACACTACATAGTAAAGGATAAAAAAAACATCATTTTGTTTCTCGTAAGTATTGTATTGTTATAATAACATCACAAATAACACAAAAATCCATGTAATGAAGTACATATTTAGGAGAAACAATATACGTCCTTATATGTTAGCGACAGAATGAATAATTGATGTTGTAATAATTATGTTCATTGAAAAAGACGTAGGGAACATATTTGTATATGAGCGCATTAAGTTCACTTTCTTGTTACTTTTTCTATTTGTTGATAAAATAAGCACTTTCTATTATGAAGAAATCAATTTTCTTAACGAAAGACTAGTAGGTATTTTATCTTATAAGTTTTGTCTTACTTTTCGTCTGGTTTCAGTGAAAAATTGTAATTATTTGACTCATATGCCATTATTTATACAGTGAAATATACTTATGTGGATTTTATGCATTTTTTTTTATTGTCTAATGAAGAAAATCACATATATAAAATATGCGTTCATATCTAAAGCCGAAGACGCCATAGTTTAATATAAAACAACGTCAATATTTCTAAATTTCGACTTCAGTTGCTTTTCGTAATCCGTGTTTATGATTCTAGGGCACTGATAAACGGCCAGAAATTTAAGATTTTTATAATATTCAGAGATCACATCAACTATCACAGGTGAAATATTTCCTATCCTTGACAAACTCAAGCTTTCCAGTTTAACCAAATTCGGACTTCCTAAAGTTCTATGCAAATTAGCTTCAGTGAAGTTCACATTATTCCAAATTTGTAGATGTTGTAAATGTTTTAAATCTGCCAGTTTGATCAATCCTGCATCAGTAAGATTTTCGCAACGTATTATAGCGAGATCTTTTAATAAATTACAGTGTGACAACATTAACAAACATTCGTCGTTTACAGCGTCGCCCCCATAAATGTGTAGAGCGTAGAGAATCTCCATTTTCGATTTAATCAAATTTTTTACATATTCTAAGTTAAGATTTTTAACTTTTTCTATGAAAATGTTACTTAAATATTGACACCGGAGTAAGCTGTCGCGTGTCACGTCTGGGAGCCCAAAATCAGACAAAGCCAAGTAATTCAGGTATTTAAACTTATCGTAAGGAACCAATACATCCACGTTATTCATCAACACAAGAGAGTTTTTTAAGTTAATTTTCCTTAAATTTGGCCACCTCGTAACATCGTCTTCAAACTCTTTGGAAATGCGACACATTACAAGTTCGAGTGATATAATATTATGGCATTGCTGAATTATTGATTTAATCACAGAGTAACTGTAAACATACTGTATTTTGAGACAATGTATGCATTCACTATGAGTTTGTATGATTTCCAGGTTTTTCTCGCTTACTTCGCTTTGTCCTGGTTTCCCGGAGTAAACAAAAACGATTCCCCTCCAAAGTGCTGCGTCTCGAGATAATTTTCTCCATCGACTGCATACATTTTCACATTCAAGAATTGTCTCTAACGGCAGGAATCTAAAAATGGTAATCATCAACTCATCCGGTAGAGTATCAATTTGATTAGGAGTTTCTTCTTCTTGGGGGACCGTCATTGTCGGGGATCTGAAAAGTGAGCCAATGATGGAGCACAAAGTTATTTACAAATAGTCTTATTAAAAAAGAAATAGCTCACATTTAATATCAATATTTTGAGTAAAATATAAAACTTACCTAGTTGTTCGCTTATTCTACAGAATAGATTTAATTTCTAGTGTTAAACTACGTCAACGCTCAAAATGCAAATCATTTGAAATAAGCATTTCTGTTTCTAAATTTGGCTCCAATCGTTATTTTGCGTATTTTGCTACTTTACATCCTCCCTCTACACGTGTAAAGACAAGGGAGAGTGGATGTGCCTAGCTAAGCTATGGTTACGGAATAAAAGTAAATAATGTCATGTTTTGTATAATTATAGATTTTTTCTACAGAAATAGACAAAATATAAATTGGATCAATACTAAACAATAACAACACCAAAATTTTTCAATGTGTGTCACAGTTAAATACTGTAAGTAACTAACTCTACCGTTAGATAACACTATCTGTGATTGTTTTGAATATTGAACGAATAGATATCGAGTAGGTACTTAATTAAACCTGCATTATGACAGCTTCTGTTCCAGATTGTGTAGCATGAAGTTGTTGTTTCTCACTTTACAGTTTGTTGGCACTATTGACTGATAATTTTTGTAGATGTTCATAGACAAAATATCATACTCTACAAAACCCGTCAAGCCACGTCTATTGCTCAGTATTGCTCACTAGGTAGGTACTTGTCTATGGCCCGTAATAAAAACAACTCTCATTTGAGAGATCTCCCAAGAGGAGCCACCATACAGTAGAATTCCATACATGAAAGTTGTTTATTAATACAACCCTTCAGCCATGTTCAAACCGAGGATATACCATGATACAATATTATTATAGGTACCAACTATTGAAGAATACACGATAATAACATAGAATAGGTAGATATACGTTGTTTTAGTATAGGTACCTTCCTGTCAGGTACTACCTGACATGTCTTAAAAACGTACAGGTTTGGCTAAATTTCTACCTACCTGTTGATAGGACCGTACCCAAACATTCAAAAAAACATGCGCTTGTTTTATTTCTGAATAAAATCTATACACAATCAATGAACAATTCGATATTGAACAACACAACAAAAATAACTCAGCTCTATTTGATTAAATTAATTTTAAAATAGAATCTGTTAACTTGCCTTTTAGATTTAATAAAGACTAAATGAGAAAATTCTAAATTTTTTGCTATTAATTCGTTTTTTTTAAACTAAGTAGGTAAGGTAGATACCTGTATTAAAGGTGTTTCCTAAATTATTATACCTACGCAAACTACCTACTTAACATTCTTTTAGAAAATTTTAAACTGGCTGTAACAAACAAAATTTCGTTCTACAAAATATTCGATATCGTGTGAGTGTGACCAACTTCGTAGTGATGTGTTTATCTTTGTTCCAATGTGTACCTAAGTGGGAGCGAGACCAAATATCCGCATCACGACTTGGGGCCTTTTTATTTTTTGCCATACGCCACTTTACTCAGTGAGTCGTATTCCGTCGGGGCGGGTCGTCACTACTGTCTATTATAGCACTATATACAATTGTGTATTATACATTTAGTGTAGAGTAGGGCGGCCCGATTATTAACCCGAATAACGTACTTAATTAAAACATTCACAATGTTGCACCTAAAGAACATCGCCAAGTCGGTGGTCCCATTAAAGAATAGCATCCAGAATGAGGGAGTCAATACTATGCTCAAACTTGTGCCTGCTGGTGTGAACGTATGCTCCCGTACATATGCAAGCCATGAAATTCCAGACAAGCTTAAAGATATTCCGACGAGCGCAAACCCAAGATTCTTCGACATGGTGGAATACTTCTTCCACAGAGCTTGCCAAGTGATCGAAGATCAACTGGTGGAAGACATGAAGTCAAGAGTTCCCATTGAAGAGAAGAAAAAGAAGGTTGCCGGCATCCTGAAGCTTATGCAGCCATGTGACCACATTCTTGAAATTCAATTTCCATTAAGGCGCGATTCTGGCGATTACGAAATGATCCGGGGCTACAGAGCTCAACATTCCTCACACAGGACCCCAACCAAAGGAGGTAGGTGCCATATTTATTAGATTTTCGTTTAGTATTCGATTTTCGTTTAGTTTTGCTTACATCATCTATGTCATACTTATTGTTAATTGGAAGTTTTATTTATAGCTCGAGAGACACGTGATATTACCGTACGTAATATTAGCAAAAATATGTAGACGTAGAATTTAAGCTTTCTATTCTTAAAATATACCTTGACAACCTGGAAAATTAAGTACAAATTATATACCTAGCAGTAGCCATTTTATTATGTAGTTTTTGGTCTAGGAGTCGCCAAAAAATAGTAGTCAAGAAAAAGAAAAATATAACCTGATTTGCTCGTCACATGTTGATTTAACCTAGCTGAACTACTATGCCATTCACCTTGATAGTGCGATTTGGTACTAATAGCCTATCCAGCCACATTTAACCTAAAAATAAGTTGGTACATACTTTCCTATTATTACTTCTGAGCTAACGACGAATAAACTCTCTAAGAAAAAGGGAAATATGTTTTCTTATAAGTACCATTATTATGATGAGATACCATCCTTAAAATTCTGCCAATAATAATTATTCGTAGGCTTTACAATATGGATGAAGAAATTGGACAAATAGACAGCACAAACTATTTGTTGTTAAACCGATTCTATAGCAGCACTAAGAACATACATTCCACAGAGGATGTGTCTGAAGTAGCAATAATTGAATAGGTATGCAAAATATTTCCGTTACATAATTCTTTGTAACCTATACTGCCGTCGTAAGAAAAAGGGGGCGCAACTGACATTGTTTTCAAAATTTAGTTAAATACATATTTGGAATCAGCTTTTTACGCTGAATCCAAATATGTATTTAACTCAATTTTGCAAAAAAATGTCAGTTGTGCCCTTTTGTATTACGACGGCAGTATATATCGAAGATAATACATAAAAATGTTAATAGAACATACATACTAATTATGTCAGAACATTAAAACGCAACGGAAAAAACAAAAAATTTCTGGAATAGAAAATACCATTGTCAGTGGTAATAAACCTCTTTAATATTCATTGACGAATACCTAAAAGATAAGCAAGGCATTGAAAAATCACTGATCAAAGTAGATTGTTGGGGCCCATTCAAAGGAGATATAATTAATTGACTACCTACCGAATTGAGCGATTGATTGTGCTCTGTGTGGTGCACAAATTAGAATTTTCGAACATGTGGTCAAAAGAATAGACCAGCCAATACAAAAAGAAATACAAGGCGAAGAAACAGGTCTGATATAAAAATAATAATTGGGTTTTGAAACCTCGTCATGATGAACAGGCAAATTAAGTGTCCTATCAAAGAAATTTAAAATAAACACAAGTGCGCTCTATAGACGAAGTAAGAACTTATAAAAATAAGATATTGGTACGCTGCAAGAGCAGCATATTACTATTACATAATAGCTTCATTTCACACAGAAAAGTACGCTGTATCAATAATTAATATTGCGATATTAAAATCTACAATTTCTCCCTTATAAAATACAGTTTGTCCCGAACAAAAACACAGCTGTTCCGCCGAAGAACTGTTGTTCGTAACCTGTGTTCAAGGGTCTCCTTTGTTTGCAACAGGAACTAAACAGTTAGCCTGTTACCAGATATTACGTACGGTACAAAAAAATTCACGCATGTACGGTGTGTTCATAAGTGAGCTCATTCAATCCGTAGTACATAAGCAGCATATTCTCTACTCCTCTTTTTATAAGTTTTTATTTTTGCCATCGGTTCAATTACATTGTTTATGCGATATTTTAAGTAGGTATCAATTTCTTCTGCAGTTAGTAACTGGAAGCATCAAATTTTGGACACCCCAAATTTAATTTTACGACACGAAGAATAAGCATGAAGTAAAAAAAGACTTATAACACCAATTCTGTCATCATGAGGATGCACCTAACTATTATGAGAGACATTTTCCATAACAGGTTTTAAACAACGAGCCTTCGTCTTTTTTATCAGCCATTGTTCACTAAATGCTAACTTAGACCTGCATGGCCAACCATTCTTCTCAGTGTTTTGCCTTCCTCGTGCATTTATTTACCACTGTTTTTGCCATTTCATTAGCCCATTTAACTGGCTGACGATATCCACTCCTTTTTCCGGTGCTTGTTCTCCATTCTAGAACATTCCTGCCCCACCTGCCATTTGTGCCACAGGGGCTTCTATGACCCGCCCACCTTAATTTACCCTATGAGCATCTACGACCTTAGTGCGTTCCCGGATGTCGATGTTTCGACCCGATCTCGCAGTATGATTTCCACCATGGCTTTCATCATCATCATCATCATTCAACATCCTTCTTTGAGTTACTAGCAGCTGGCTTCAGTAAAGTCTATTAAACAAACGTAAACATTAAAACGAAATAATTTATTTAATTGGTGTATTTTTTGTAATTGTATTTCTACGAATAATTCACACAGCCAACTCGTCACTAACAGTTAATGAGAGGACATTGTCATTGTTTTACTGTTCGTTAAAATTCTGTAATAAGTATTGCTTTAAGCCTGAATGGATAACAAACTCCGTAAATTATTTAGCTATTGTTTCTTGTACCTGTTGCAATCACTAAAATATTGTAATGAATTCACGAAGTCTTTTAATTCCAAGGGCTCGTGACCAAATAGCTCTCGTGCAGATAGATGGATCCCACGGTCGTGTTGTAAATGGCTGACCGTTCTTTATTTTACCGAAAACTGAAACGGCGAATTCAGCCTAAAATTCTGAATTAAAATAAATGGAACTTTGTCTCGGAACTTTCCGACCTTTCCGATTTGTTTTTTCAACAATTTTACATTTCTTTGATGTTAAATAACTTATAGGGAACACCGCACTTTGCAAAAACACAATGTTTATCTTTTATTTTAAACGGAAAATTTCGCATTACTTTCCACAGTTTTTCTTTGGGTTTGGTTGAATTAATTGTCTCAATATTTTCGATGGCCTGTCCCTTTATACGTAGTTTATTTACCTTTTAAAACATTAATTGAAATAGAATAAAATATAGGCAAATTAAATATTGCAAGATAATTCGGAAAATTCCGAATAAAAATATCTTATTTTCGATGCAGCATAATGGGCTGAGTTCGCTGTTTATGAATTAGTACCTACACCGTCCTTTCCACCCGGTAGATATGACACTGTCACGTATCCAGTTGTCATACAAATGCCTATGACAATCTATAGTGGCCGATCAAAATCCCATGGGTATGACTACTGGTCCACTCTTAGAATATTAATACTTGCTAAGGTCAGATGACACTTGCTTCGCGTTATAAATGCGGTATTCAGCCGTATCTGTTAAGACTGGAAGTTGACGGAGCCTAAAAACTGGGAAAAGGTTAGGCTGCTGATGATTCACGAATGCTTTCAATCATTCTGACATTCTATTACTTATGTATACTTTGATTTCTATTTGATATTTCCCCTTACCTTGTTATCACCTTTGTTTTCCGAACAAACATTCGACAAGGCTAAATACCCACCAAGAGCCCGTGGCGCAATTTACTTTCTGGGCCTTTTCTAATATCACGTAGTTGTGCATATTTAACTTTCAACAAAAGCCAGAATTAGTTTATTTCTAAGTCTGCTTCTCGTTGTTAATCTATTAGGCTGTTTTAAAAGGCAGAAAAAGTTAAAATTAAAAAAGGTTTTTCGATGGCAAACAATTGACGTTGGAACTTTTTATGTCATAGTAAGTACTTAGGTTACCTACCTAATTAAATCTCATAATTGAATTTAATACGTTTTGTAAGAAACATTTTCGTTTATTAAACGAACATAGGAAGAAAATACGATAACCTGAAAATTGCTCCTTAACCTATTAATAATTAAGTTTCCATTCTTCATACATGCATAGCCTACTTAAAAGTAAGCATTAATTTTGCTAATACCCTGATTATTTTTATCCATAATGATTATATACATATTTAAAGCCATTTCTAAATTAGAAACTCCATATCATAAACAATCTACTTCATTGATAGCGCTCAGAGATACTTACAGCAAATTAGATTATCGGAATTAGTTTTATGGTTACGAACATTAACATAATTAAATTTTTATTACCAATAAACCTATAACACAATACCTAACACAAAAACTATTTGACGAAACCATTGAAAAATGAAATGTTATGGAACACGATAAGAAAATCATTTAGGTAGATGCGATAAGGTGAATACTACAGAGATTTAAATATCTGGAACTATTGATCTCTTTCCTAATGAAACACACCTCCTAATTACAGTTGGCTGGCAACAATTTTATCGTGTTTTCAAAATCCCCGAAATCGAGAACGTAATACATCATTGTGTCGTTAAAAGACTTTTGTCACGGTGAACAGGTGTAGGTAGTGAGATTAGATAATTTGACATAACAAGATAAAAAATCAGGGGTTCTTAGCAGGTTGGCAACGGGAGGCGTGGTCGTGACGCAGTTTTTCGCGTCATACAATATTGCGTAACATCTAAAATTAAACAAGACTTGTTTTCATTTCACAGTCGACACCTTCCCAGTACCCATATGCAGGGACGTACATTATTTATCTATTGGATTAAATTAGAAAAGCACACACGATACCTATTGTCAACTGCTTTATTAAAGAGTCACGTTTTGCTAGTAAATTAAATTGAATGGCACGCCTACTGGGGTTTCCCCATGACTGTCCTAAGGAATGTAGTCAGGGATTGTCACAATAATTTTAAGAAAGCCTTTACCTTTCTTTACTTAACTAGAATGGAATGTACGAGGAATTATATGCTTATGTAGGTACCTATTTTCTTAATCAGGTGTTCTCGAAAGAAACAAAAATATTTCATCATGCAAATGTCTAGATTACTCTTATCACAGCACTCGTTTCGGATAACCCGTTTTGGGGTAAAACAAACATTCTATCGAAATTGATTTTATTGTAAGATTAAATACACTGATAAGTACCTGAGATGACAACATACATTTATGATGGTTGTGACGTGAACATTACATATCTAATTATTATCTAAAATAGCAAATAATGTATGCTTAAAAATACCTACTAAAATTACCTATAGGTATAGGTACCTACTGACTGATAGCTAAGTAATAGTTTTATGCCCATTCATCAGTTGACAAAAACAATGATACCTATGTATATAAGCTGTAGGTAGATACACAGATGTGTTATGATTTAGATTAGGCATTAGGTACTGCTTACAAAACTGCTTTACATACATACATACATAAACTCACGCCTTTTTCCCATGGGGGTAGGCAGAAACTATAGAACGCCGCATGCTACGACTCTTACATACCCCTTTCGCTTCATTCACATTCATACATCTTGTCATACACGCACGCCGGTTGAGAGTACTACGCACCTGACCTTTGTGAGGAACATCACCAATAACATCGATGTATGTCCTTCTAGGACGTCCTCTACCGGCGTTCCCATTAACATCCGCCTTATAAATTCCTTTTGTTAATCGCCGTTCACTCATTCAAAACTGCTTTATATAAAATAAATCTAATACACACATCATGTTGTCGTTTTTTTGTTTCTTGTTGAATTCTAAAGAATCAATAATCAAATCAGTCTTCTACTTTTAAATCACAACGTTAAAACTTAGATTCACGGTTCCACATAGGTCCTCTATAGAAGTGACGACAAGAAACTTCTCTTTTAAAATTATTGTTTTAATATTCATGGATATAAATAGGTTTGTATTTAAAATCCAAAGTGCCAATGACTAATGGGATGCCAACATTAGTATAGTTTACTCTATTATGAATTTATTAATGTGAGAACAATGTGATGATAAATTCCACGCAGCAACAGTCGTTCACGAAGTATGAATGAATTAAACGAATTCGAATTATAACCCTGTATATATAAACAACGAGAAAAAAAAAACAAAAGAGTGTTATATTCACTGTTGATCGTGAAAATAAGTTTGTGTAAACCTCCATATCCTCGAATTAATTCATCGTTGCAAACAATTTACAGCAATTAACTCAATGTTGTTACCTAACAAACATATTTATGCTAAATACATGATACTAAGCTCGGAAACTGTTTGTAAGTACGTATGAAATGCACAAAACTGCAGTTGGTTATAATAAAAAGTTTCATAATTATGTAAAATTGTCAGTTTTAATTTTATTCCTATCTGGGTATCTATAGGTACTTAACTACTTACGTAAATTCTAAACAAAAACTAAGAAAGCCATGGTTGTACGTAAAGTTAAGAATGCAGACGTTAACTCAAATGCAGACGTTAACTAGGTACTAGCTGTGTCCTCACGGCTCCGCCCGTAGCCTATGTTACTCAGTAATAATGTAGCTTTCTAACGGCAAAAGAATTTTTGAAATCGGTTCAGTAGTTTTTAGGTTTATTCTTTACATACAAAAATCCAAAAATACAAATCTTTCCTCTTTATAATATTAGTAGGTACCTATAGAAGTATAGATTAGGATTATGAAAAACCAAATTGTCAGTAGGTACTGTAAAATAAAGTTTTTTTTAATGATTATCCACCCAGTTTTTCTAATCGATGAAACGATTTCTGAACTTTTAATAGAACAATTTATTTATTCAGTATACAATTTATTGTACACCAAAAGAAAAATGCAACCTACTTAGCAGTCCTAAAATGGGCGTCGTACAATGGGCGGCCTTATCGCACTCGAGGATTTCTTCCAGGCAACGTTAGGATGGAATATAGTGAACTGGAAAAGATATAGGGTAGTCAATAGCGTATAAAAAATATACTACAGTTATAACTAAAAATTATAGATATATAAATATATACATAAATACTAAATACAACAAACAAACGCACCCACGATACAGGAGAAATCATAGTGTGAGGCAATGTTTTAAAAAAGAAAACCTACTATAGTAGATATTTAGGATTTATGTATGTATACCTATATAGGTACATAGGAATATATAAATGCAACAAAAAAAAACAAGAGTTAGTAAATATTATTTAATTTATTTCTATTTCTCTTCCACAGGTATCAGATTCTCAACCGATGTATCCAGGGACGAGGTCAAGGCCCTGTCTGCCCTGATGACATTCAAGTGCGCGTGCGTCGATGTACCATTCGGTGGCGCCAAGGCAGGTATCAAGATCAACCCCAAAGAGTACTCCGAGCATGAACTGGAAAAGATCACCCGCCGCTTCACTTTGGAGCTCGCCAAGAAGGGCTTCATTGGTAAGTCTTGCATACTAGATACTTAAAGAAACCGTACCTAGGGCGATAGATAGATAATCAACGTTCTGAAATGTATCTATTCCTGAATTTAAGGATTTCACTGTGCTATGGCTTCAGCAGAGCATGGAATAAGTGTCAATTCAGTCAATTTAAGTTACTGCTAAAAAGTAAATGGTATTGAGCGCCGTTGCTACACATTGTCCTGATAAAATTGTCTGTAGTAGGTGAACGAGTATTTATAATTATAGTATCGCGTTTGATCGCGTCGCACACTTCGCTGGCATATACAAGGTTAGTCGGAAAGGGGGTACTAAGCCGAAAGGGTGTTAAAGTACCCATAATAAGGGATGACTTTTGTTCTACAACTTTCGCCAAAACCCGATAGTTTAAGAGAAATTGCTTTTCAAAGATTTCGTAAAAAATATTCTAAAATCTATCTGTCCATAGCTATGATCAGCTGTTTTTACAATTTAGGTCATATTCGGGGTCACGAATTAGAAAATAAATTTTCTGAATTCATATCTAAAGCAGGAATGTTTTTTTTTGAAAAAACTAAAATCAAAATCTTTTTGCATGCAAATAAAAATTATCGAATTTTGAAATTTTAACACTTGCTTTATAATAGTGATCAGTGATACTTTACGTGGCCCGCGGCTTAGTACCCCCTTTCCGACTAACCTTGTACCTATATCGCAAGCACTACTTACAACTAAATCAGAATTTCAATAGATACCTACATGTATTCGCAATCAAAATAACATACAGATATGAAAATATTTACTTGTTTTCCTCGTCTATGTGTTTATTTTGTAGTTAGTTAAGTATAGTTTATTATTTACATGTAACGACATAATGTGTAAATTGCCACTTCTCGTTTTGACCTTGTTGGGCGCAGTTCATCGACTGTCAACTGACCACTTACCTAGGTCGATAACCGTCGCAAGAAAATTGCGCTCGCGTGATAAACACAACGACAATGGATAGAATAAAAATTTGATGATTTTATAGATATGATTATTTTATAAACATATTTTAAAGGCCACATGATAATGCTTTAGAAGTTGCTCCGCGTGGAGACCTCTGGGTAATCCGATAAGCGAGAAAATAGAACCCAACCCCGAAAGATTATCTCCACAACGACCTTGTAGCGAAGTCCAATAAAAATTAAATATTTCACCTAGTAGGTCTGTACAACAATGCTTTGCTCATTTCCAGATTTTATTTACCATAATGTCATTATCGTTATCAGTCTATTGAATTGGCAGTAAGTATAAGTCCGAGATAACCGCGTAATCTGTTTCATTGTGCAGAATTGCATAGCAACTATAAAAAAATGGTGATATAGCCAAGGTTTAATAAAAATCCAATCTAATTACACATAATAAATTCGGAAATAAGTCATGATAAAGTAGTTACCTAATTGTATGTAGGTACATACGTAGTAGTAGGTACCAACTTAGGTAGTTAATATTTTCTATGCATGACTGGCTATCAATATGGCATTTTAATTACCTGCTCTAGTAACATCTGTGTTGTTTTTTTTTATGATCTATTAAAATCTAGCGTTCGTGACTGTGCGTAATAATGTAGGTTGTTATTGTAAATATAGAAATTATCTCTCTACAGCATAAGTAACATTATTTTTGAGTAAATTAACTGAGTCAGGTGATTGACAAACCCATTATAGAAATAGTTGTTTACTTATTCCTATTTTAAATTCATTAATTAGGTATCTGTGGACTTCGGCGCAGACAGATTAGGGAAGCAACAATAATATTATATCTTTGATGTAATTAGTAGTTACTTAGCTTATCTTTTACAAAAATGTTGCTATGCATGTAATAAGGCGATGTGCTGGCAATAAGATTATAACAGTGCCTAATGCAATTAAACTAAGACGGAATATTAACTTATTCACTTTCCCGAACCCACTGATTAAGAAAACTGCTTAATCCGCTAATAGTTCTAATTCTTCGGCCAACAACCATCCGCTGTTAGATCATTAGATATCTCCTCCTGAGTACCTACGCTACGTAAGGGCATGATCAGGGAGACGCGGAGCTTAAATAACACATCGCGAGATCCGGGACGTAAAGCAGTAAATTCGAACATAATGACGATGTATTAAAATGGGTATGCGGCGACCATATTTTTGTTAGAAATAACCCCTAAGATGTTTTTCTAACAAAATTGGGGCGTGGCCTACTGTTTACTGTGTTGTATTTGGTATTCACGAAACATGTATTGTTAGATTTTTGTCGCAACAGACCCGGCTTTAGGGCGTTTATGGAGACCCATTTTTCCGCACTTTGTAAGGGTTCACAATACAATGAATTTACATTATCCAGGGCCCGGTGTGGACGTGCCAGCCCCGGACATGGGTACCGGTGAGCGTGAGATGTCGTGGATCGCCGACACGTACGCCAAGACCATCGGCTACCAAGACATTAACGCACACGCCTGCGTCACTGGAAAGCCTATCAACCAGGTGAGGATTATCAGATCCCTTTAATACATATAAAACCCCAATAGTGTACACAGGATTTAAAAATCTAAAATTCTGACGTCGCTGCTGCACTTTTAACATAAGTGTTAAACTGAAAATTAAATGATGGTCCCCGTAGATAGCTTTGTAGCTACGTTTTGTAGTGATGTATTTGAGGGAGGACCTTTATTGGTGATCTGCCGTAAACCCAAAAGTCGCTGTACCTCTAATTTCCCATCTGTGTTTACGACGCTGCTTGTCAATTTTTAGTCTAACTTTTTAGCTAGCTACAGTATCAAAATGTCGTTTTCTTATTTTAGATGATTAAATAGTTAATAACTCGTGTTTTTGTAACAGGGAGGTATCCACGGTAGAGTGTCCGCTACCGGCAGAGGTGTGTTCCACGGGCTGGAGAACTTCATCAATGAAGCCAACTACATGAGCATGATCGGTAAGCTATAAACATACTTACATAAACTCGCGCCTTTTTCCCATGGGGGTAGGCAGAAACTATAGAACGCCACATGCTACGATCCTTACATACTCCTTTCGCTTCATCTACATTCATACATCTTGTCATACATGCACGCCGGTTGTAAGTACTACGCAACTGTCCTTTGTGAAGAACATCACCAATAACATCGAAGTATGTCCTTCTAGGGCGTCCTCTAGCTGCGTTTCCACTGACATCCGCCTTATAAATTCCTTTTTTTAATCGCCGTTCACTCGTTCTCTCATCATGACCAAACAACCTAAGCATACTTTTATATTTTTGCCACTAGCTATAAAGTATAGCCGTATAAATATGTATGAGGACAGAATCAACCGTTGAATACAACACAACATAAAAACTGAGCAAGGAGGAGGCTTACGTCATTTATCATCATGTGACTAGTTATAATTATGACATTTCAAACGTGGGTGGCTATAGGTAGGTACTCTCACAGAACTAGAAGGACTTACATAACATTATTTTTGTTAATCACATCTTACTGCAAGAAAATAATAAACACGGGTTTGGTTGTGTCAGAAAATAGTTTTATAAGATAGGTCCTTGCATACCTAACTGTAAATAAAGCCCACCATGTTCAGTTTCAGAATGTTTACTGTTCATAATACCTATCTATTACCAATACATAATTAAGTTAACTTTATTTGTTATTGATAACGTAAGAATCGCTGACGTGAATGACGTTGCAGGCCTTCCACATAGATTCTAACTACAAACTGAATGAAATTTCTCGGTTTGATTGAGTCGTTCAAGATAAACACGCAGTAACTCTCAATTATTTTTATCTGAAATCACTTAATAACGGTATATCAGCTGTTGTTATGCTGTATTCTCATGTTAGCTCTTTTTATTGTGATTCTAGTATTTTGTCTAGGTTTCTGTTCGAAAGGGGTTTGAACATTTTTCTATGTAAGGTGGCATAGCCAATATGGCGCCATTTTCTTTTTTTTTAAATCAATATGACGACTTCCTGACTGTGACACAACGATTCTATCCCATTACTTAATTTATTAAAAAACCGTGGGCACCTGAAAAAGAACGACCCATCTCCTCAACCTCCTATCTCCACCCGCAAGAGTCGTAAGAGGTGACTAAGAGAATATCTAAAGAGGATAACCAGCACCGTTTTCCTGTCTCCTAATAATAATAAAATGCGATCACCAATCCGACTGAGCTTGGTTATCGTGTCATTTATCTTTTGACCGTTCATTTTAGCGGTCATTGGGAGGCCCATTGTGTTAAGCTGATTTTATGCAATATTCATATCTTCGTCTGCACGTCTGTTTGCTAATCAGAAGGTATTATATGACATTAAATTGATTGAATGTCGATATTACGGACTAAACATTTTTAATTCGACATTTTGTTCATAATAATTAAACCTCCCTACCACAATTATTTTGGAACAGGTTTGATGGTATTTTACCTTAACTTAATATTATACAAACAGATTTTTATTCACGGATCCAAATGTGCTTTTGCTTTTCCCATACTAAAAGTTTGTTCATATGAATAACTTTTATTACTATTGGTTCCACATTCTAAGGTATATTATTCCAATTTTCTGTTACCTCTCATAAAAGAAAAGTACCAGTAGTTCTTGGTATAACTTTATAAATCAAACCTAGTCTTATTTGAACAATTTCTTAACCAGGAACAACTCCCGGTTGGGGCGGCAAGACATTCATCGTACAGGGCTTCGGTAACGTGGGCCTGCACACATGCCGCTACCTCGTCCGCGCCGGCGCTACCTGCATCGGTATTATTGAGCACGACGGCTCAATCTACAACCCTGACGGCATTGACCCCAAGGTAAGCTCAGACCCCTTTTTAGAAGAATAACTTGTTATATAAAATCGAAATTCCATAAAACTTTACGCCCTATAAATACAACAATATGAATATTTTAAACTTAAGTATTTTTCCTGCATAGGTAGGTACCTATTATTGTGTGCATAATTTCAGAGGAGATTGATCTCCTAAAACAACGCCAACAAAAAATCGTCCTAATTACATTTTAACAATTTGTAAGCAACCAACCAAGCGGAAATATAATCACTATTAAAGTGTGACGTAATAACTTATTATTAGTAAAAGTAACATAACACTGCCATAATCAGTTATTATTTACAAACAATAAAGAAGTTACAAATAAAAGTGAATTACAGCTGAACAAAAAAGAGCAGAAGATGAGGGCACCAATACTAAATTAAAATAATTTAAAATTCATAGTGCCAAATGCACTAGCAAGTTTTATTACGCAAGTTTTACACGCAAGTGTTCGCTTAGTTCGTAAAACTTGCAAAAGTCGACTTGCTGCGGGTGTGTCCACAGTTTGAAAGTTAGTTGCACAAGTAGGGTTGCCAAGTGTCCGGCTTTTTACAGTCGTGTCCGACCAAATATACACAAGTCCGACCTGTCCGGCTTTTGTTAGGCTTTTGATCAACCCGCCCCGCCAAAAGATACCTACCGAACGAAAGAGCGAAAAAAGTAAAGAAGTTACAAATTACTTTAGTAAGAGGGTGAATATTCGAAATTTTTTAACATTATTTTAACAAATCATTCTTCTCCCGGGTTGTTAACGTTATAGTAGTGTCAGATTGTTTTTATTCTTGTCTTATTGCTTGACGGCAGCGGTATAGTTTGAGTTATCATTATCATAATTATAGTATTAAACATCTGCATTCTTAACTTTGGGATGATGCTAATGACGTTCTCAATTTATGTTAATATTTTTCGAATATTCTCCCAAGAACAAAATGTGATTCTTAATAACATATAATTAAGAGTAGAGTAAGTCTCAAATGAATAAAAGTAATAAATACTCGAATAAAAATCTCAACATTTTTTTTCTTTTAAATACCAGTGTGTCAGGCTTTCAGCGCAAAATGTCCGGCTAATATGAAACTGTGTCCGGCTTTTCTATTTTTGGGCCTGGCAACCCTATGCACAAGTCAACTTGCGTATTAAAACTTGCTTGTATATTTGGCGCTATACAACCACTTCTCTGGTAGAACTTTGGATAGTCGTACCTATTGATTTTTAATAGATTTTAACGTATTTAGACAATTAATGCCTGATAAAACAAGAACGGATGATATGAAGTTACGAACAAAGATTAATTTGTTCCGTTTTAAACGATTTGCCAAGCTGCAACTTCTAAGTAGGTACCTATGCCATATTTTGAGAGCTGGACAACCACTCATCTATACTTAATAGCTACGTGTGATAACAGTGTATAAATATTTTTTTAATTAAATTGAATCCGACACCCATCGCTAGCTACTCAATTGAGCGTGAAACAGTCTGCGGGCACGCACGTATACAGCGTGGCGTATTTGTAATTTAAATTCTCATAGTTATAATAAGTACCTTGTATATATATAACTTAGCGAAACGATTAACATGCTAATCTCTAATAACTGCAAAGGTATTATCATGTTCAAGGTGATTCTTTCGGTCAATCAGCAATTTCTTTTTACGAAATTTTTATTTTTTCCTAATATTGAATATCTTTGAGATTTTAAAACATCGCATTGTATTAAATAATTGTATGTGTTTATTTACCTTATAAAATGACACAATTTACTGGATTTACACAACAAAAGCAAAGTTGTTTCATATTCAGTGAATACCTACACTATACCTACTACCTAAATAGGTATCATTAAAATATTTGTTAAGCGAAAGGAATACATTCATATGTTACTAATCCCCTTACTAATAAACGCTGAATAAAATGATATCATGAATAACGTCATAATAACCATACATTTTTTCATAAGCTTATTGTCATAACGTTATTCAGCGTTTATTAGTAGGGGGTAAATATGTACCTACTTAATTTCAACGGCGTTGGTGGTAAGTAGGTACCTATGTAATGTGTAGGTACCTAGTATTCGCGAATAACAGAATAAAGCCTCAAAGATACACATAAAATGTAATAAAGACATAATTATGTATATCTTAGTAAAATACGAAACTCAAAAAAAATACGGGCTACTGAAGTTATCAACTTCACCCACGAAGCAAACCTTAACGCGTAAAATCACAGAACGTTACAATTGGTAACCATTATCTCATATCGGCAAGGTTACCTACACGTGTTACGGTATCTGCCTTGCCGACCACCGAAACAGCAATTCTATAAAAAAAACTACAAATCATGTAGGTAGGTACCATACCGAGATATCGAATGTTTTTCATTTGTTTGTTAAACAAATATCTGATAACATAAGTACCTATCTTCGCGGCATCTGATAAAGCATGCAGATTAAATCTACTCATTGATTTGAAATATAAATAATAGGTAGGTACAGTTGCTTACCTACTGAACCAGTTTTATTACTTAAGTATAGCAGTGTTTAGGGTTGCCAGGCCCAAAAACAGAAAAGCCGGACACAGGTTTATATTTAGCCGAACATTTTGCCCTGAAAGGCTGACATATTGGTTTTTAAACGAAAAAAAATTCGGTCACGCACTTTTGTTCGGCATCCTTTAGCGGAGCGGAGTTGACCAAAAGCCTGACAAAAGCCGGACAGGCCGGACTTGTATATATTTGTCCGGTCACGACTGTAAAAAGCCGGACATGTCCGGCTAAAATCAGACACCTGGCAACCCTAGCAATGATAGCCTAGTGGTGTGACCGTCAAACTGCCAAGTCATAGGTCTCGAGTTCGAACCCAAGGCACGCACTTTTCGATTCATGTGCGTATTGTATAATTATGACTTGCTTAAAAACGGTGAAGGAAAACATCGTGATTGTGAGGAAACCGGCATGCCTGAGAGATATTTAGATGATAGCGGCATAAACTCTGACACTAGGTTAGTCACTAACCACACGAAAAGAAGATGTACGTACGTAGGTACCCGAAATGCATACAACAAAACTTACTCAAATGGTGGTCATTAATAAAACTTGGTCTGCCATTTCCATTACTACGCAAATATGACGTAGTTAATCAGTAATTTGTTAATAATAAACAAGAGGATTTAATACGACACGTCATTACGTTACATTTCTAGATATCTACGCATGAATCCACTGACTAGTTCATTAGTTGATTATTAATTTGAGTTCGTGTCTATAATAAATATGACTTGCTCACGTGTAAGATACGTAATCATTATAATCACTTCTTAATTAATTTTTATATGGATTCGATTTTATGCTGATATTATAATACCTACGTGGTATGGACGTGTTATCAATGCGGAGGGAAGAAAGTTATGTTACTAGAAGAGTAGGTAGTAAATATGAATGTGGATGGATACAAATAGAGGTAGGTCAAAGAGAACATAAATGGATTGTGTGAAGGATGATATGGGTAAGAAAGGAGTGAGTACTGAGATGACGGCTGATAGAGGAGAATGGAAGAGGAATACGTGTTGTGCCAACCCCACCTAGTGTGGGATAAGGGCAGGGATATTATGATGATGATGATGATGATTATAATACCTACATATACCCAAATGTGTCGTAGCCATAAAGATAAAATAAACTAAAGTCATAACAGTCGACTAACATTTATTTAAATTACTTAATATAAGTTTATCAAGGGGGCTCGTGGCCCTCGAGGGCCACGATTTGCATGGTTAAGCTGCGTTTGTCACGGTCAGATCGTGGATGGGTGACTATTCGTTACACATCGAGACCCCTCCGTGGCTCGCAGAACACGTTAAATCGTCGGTCCCGGGTGACAGTCGTTACAGGTAGCCTGAAAGTCTGAAAACCGGTCTTCTAACCTTAGGATATCGGCATTGCCCAGTTAATGGGTTGCGGAGGTCTGATGGCAGTCCCTCCGCGTAAAATACTGGTATTCAGCCGCATCTGGTTAGACTGGAAGTTGACCCCAACATAGTTGGGAAAAGGCTATGCAGAACGAACTTAATATTAGTTTCCAAAACTTATCCGAGAATGTTTATTCTAGGCCCTGGAAGACTACAGAATCGACAATGGCACAATTGTTGGCTTCCCCGGAGCCAAGGCATACGAAGGCGAGGATATGTTGTATGAGAAGTGTGACATCCTCGTGCCCGCCGCCATCGAGCAGGTCATCCACAAGGAAAACGCACACAAGATCAACGCTAAGGTAACACAACTATTTCTAATTTGATTACTTGCCAATTATTACAACCACTTATATTTGTTGAAATCTTTGAAATTTATTTCCCAAGTCTAGTATAGACGCCACTTAATGAAAAAACTTGACGATCAGCAAAGAAAAAATATTATTACCTTTTGCTTTTTACTATTATATATTGCGTAATATGAGAAATTACTTAAATTGGGTAGGTACGTTGTTCTCTCATTTGCTGATAAGATATGCCTTTATAATGCTTTTTTCCTGTTAAAGGCGATTACTTAAGAAAATCTGTTGCTATCTTTACATAGTATAAAACAAAGTCGCTCCCGCGGTCTGTACGCTTAGATCTTTTAAACTACGCAACGGATTTTAATGCAGTTTTCAACAATAGATAGTGATTCAAGAGCAAGGTTTATATGCCCCACATTAGTATCTACATTGCACCCGTGCGAAGCCGGGGCGGGTCGCTAGTATATTATAAGATTTATGCTTAAATAATTTTTCAAATTCTAGATCATCGCTGAAGCCGCCAACGGCCCCACCACCCCGGCGGCTGACAAGATCCTAATCGAGCGCAACATCTTGGTCATCCCCGACCTGTACATCAACGCTGGTGGTGTCACCGTCTCCTTCTTTGAGTGGCTCAAGAACCTCAACCACGTCTCCTACGGACGTCTTACTTTCAAATATGAGCGCGAGTCCAATTACCAGCTCCTAGGTACGTTTCTCCTTCTACTAGGTCTTGTTTGAGATACGTTTCTCCTTCTTCTTTCTTTCTTTTTCGTGTGGTTAGTGACTAAGCTGGTGTCAGAGTTTAAGCCGCCCATGGTCCTTGCTTCACATGCCGTCGAGAAATATCTCTCAGGCATGCCGGTTTCCTCACGATATTTTCCTTCACCGTTTTTAAGCAAGTGATAATTATGCAATACGCACATGAATCCGAAAAGTCAGAGGTGCGTGCCTTGGGTTCGAGCTCGAAACCTATGACTTGGCAGTCCGACGGTCACATCACTAGGCTATCACTGCTGTTTCTCCTATAGTTACGTTATTATATAACTTTATTTGTACACCATCAGTGTAAACAAACGACCGCAAATGTTGCTTGTTATCTGTTTGTTTTATGAAATAGAAGGTTAGCCTCATTATAGAACTGTCCTCCTATTCTATTGTACAACATCAAGTAAGTAAATTTACCTGAGCCGAGATGACATTTTCGGAATTTCAAAAGTACTAAACGGTGAAATTGCTTATTCGCATTTCCAAAAATAACCTACTTATCTATGAATGCTTGACAGCTTCAGCGATAAAATAAAAATAACGACATTGGATTTCCCAGTGACTTTCAACATCACAATTTTAGATACCAAGAGCAATACTGAGCCACCAATCATCATGTTCCTGCCCTGGTCCCAAGTTACTTGGGGTCGGCGCAATATGTTTTTCTCTTCCACTCTTCCCTGTCAGCCGTCTCATTATCATTTACTCCCTTATCTTTCATATCCTCCCTTACACAATCCATCCATCGTTTCTTTGGTCTCCCTCTCCCCCTCCATCCATCAACATTCATATTCATCACTCTCTTAGTCACATTGTTTTTCATTCCTCCTCATCCATCTATTACTCATCCATCTCAACATTCTCATCTCCGCTACGTGTAATACTGAGCCACCAATAATAATAATTGTTAATGAATTTAATTGAAACACATTTCGTGTTTTTTTTTCAGAATCCGTACAAGAGTCGTTGGAGAGGCGTTTCGGCCGCGTTGGAGGCCGCATTCCAGTCACACCTTCGGAATCCTTCCAGAAGAGGATTGCCGGTGCCTCCGAAAAAGACATCGTGCACTCTGGTCTCGACTACACCATGGAGAGATCAGCCAGGGTATGCATAAATTTTAAAAAATAGCTTGTCTCCATTAAACCCGAAACACTACAAAAGTCGCACGACTTACGGACGCTAGGTCACTGATCGATATTATTATACCAACGCGAACTATCAGTAATTAAGTAGCGGACGGGCGACGTCCGATGAAATTCTGGCGTTCGAACGTGACCGAGTCGTTTCACCCTGTTGCACCCTGTCCCTTACATCCGGTAAATGCATGTTTATTGTTACCTAATAATTTCTTTAAATCAACAGGCCATCATGAAGACTGCCTTAAAGTTCAACTTGGGCTTAGATCTGAGAACAGCTGCGTACGCTAACTCCATTGAGAAGATCTTCACCACATACGCCGATGCCGGTCTTGCATTCTAAACACTCACTAGATAATTCGAAGTATTGTCTGCATTTTTATAGACTCCATTTTAGTCCCTATGCACATAAGTGTTACTTTTAAGACATTATTATCACAGTATTTTTTGTTTGTTGGAAATCATGGCTTTTTTTTACTTTAATGTTAAGCGAATAATTGTTAAACGTTTAAAGTGAAAATTTAATTTTCCAATTGTATCGTCTTAAATTTTGAATAAAATTGTTTTACTGTTATTCATAACCTGCGTTTTATTATATGTATAAAGCAGGTTGCCATATTATTGTTTACTGTTATAAGACCTATTTAACCCCATACAGTTAGTAGGCTCTTGCAGTTGCTGAGATGTAGGTTTCTGGTGGCTAGTTGGTACCTACCCGCATTCGATACTTCGATAATCGCACAGAACGAAAATATAGTTGTGAAATTTTATTTCATTTATACCCGGTTCCTATAAACAAAAACTAATAATTTTGCTTACCAATGGTAACATTTTTTATTGCCAAACTGGGAATATAATAATTCATTATTGGTAAAGAAAAAAATAATTGTAGTTTAAAAAACTAAAAACACGCTTTTATCACGCACTAAAAATTAGAAAATAATTATTTTATATCCAATGGTTAATTCAAAAAGCGTGGAGCGCTTTTTGATTGTGTGTACCTACTTTTGATTAATTTAAACAAACCGCTCCACGCTTTTTGAATTAACCATTGGATACAAAAGAAATATTTTCTAATTTTTTGTTCGTGAGAAAAGCGTGTTTTTTTAGTTTTTTAAGCTACCTACATAATAATTAATTAATTTTTTACTTTTTAGGCGTAAAATATCTTTTAACATATTTATTACTGATACAGAATGCATTTAAAGTTGGCTTAGTAAGCATTTTTTATAGTTATTTGTATATTAATTGAGTTATAATATTTTCGAGGGGTTCACTGAAGAGTTCCACTATCCATCTCCTGGATCCATCATCAGATCCTCGTTACCAATCCCAATCTATTGGACTCATCAAGACGAATCATATGAGCCCAAACTTGAGGGGTTTACTACTAGCCACTGAAGAGTTCCACTCTCCACCTCCTGTCTCCATCATCAGACCCTCGTTACCAAGCCTAATCGATTAGTCTCGTCAAGACGAATCATATGATTCGAAACTCGAGAGGTTAACTAGTAGCCACTGAAGAATTCCACTATCCACCTCTTGGATCCATCCTCAGACCCTCGTTGTCAAGCCCAATCTATTGGATTCGTGAAGACGAATCATATTTATTTATTTAATACTTCAATGCACAATGGTGGTACATAAGGCGGACTTAATGCCACAAGGCATTCTCTACCAGTCAACCTTTGGGTCAAAGAGAACAACAGCATCGAAAAGAGAGGTACAAAAAAAATATATGGATATTTGCTACCTACTTAACTTGCGGTCATATGATCCGAAACTCAAGGGGTTTATTAGTAGCCACTGAAGAGTTCTACTATCCTGGCTCCATCATCAGATCAGCTCCAAGATATCAAATTATAGTATTGTCATCCGAACTACATATACATTACAAAGTTTCATTTCGATACGACAAGTAGAAACTAGAAGTAGGTTAAAATTGACTTCAAGATTTTTTTACATTGTTAGTCAGTTACAAGTGAAGCTAATAAGCGTGTAAAAAAGAGTCTCAATTTTCACCGTTAAAGCTCCGTAAATTGTCTGATTCGACCTTTAGTAAAATCGACCTGGTAATTTTATTTTGCATAAATTGCGACGTGGCTACAATTGTAAGTACCAGGAACGCATGAAGCACTAAGAGATGTCCACATATCGTCAGTGGAAAGGAAAAAATTGTAAATATTCAACTCCGTAGGATAAGAGGAAGTGGTTCAAAATTCAGTTGCAAGATTTCAACCGAACATACATACGAATATTGCAAGTTAAATAAAAGCTTGTAACATCCTTTGAATCTCTCTACTGTAAAGTAGGTATATTGGCGCTTTAGTCTTTTTACCTTTCCACTGACGATATATTTTTTTGATTCTAAGATTGCGTAAAATATATTACTTATACATTTATTGCATAGACATGACAGCAATTGTAAGTACCAGGAACGCATGAAGCACTAAGAGATGTCCACATATAATTTTTTGATTGCCTGGTAAAATATATTACCGTAAAATGAGGCTACTTTGCTCCTTGAAGGTAAATTATGCTCCAAATATCAAAAAAGATTATTTCGATCAAATCTACTAACTAAAACTAAGGAAACTAACAAACTACAAGGAAATTGAAATATTTTTGAACGCACCCGATAAATGTTTTATAAGATTGGCAACACTAAATATGCACTTCCGGTTTTCGCCATTTCTTTTCTTTGAAAGCAGCACGAGAAACACATTGCTTCCTTATTTATTTATTTTTTGGAGAAATTTTCACCTGACGCTGTTCACTTTACCTCTGTACCGAAAATGTGCCTGTTTTAGTACAAATTTAATGTAGGAGCAATGTTTCCGAAAGGACGGATAACACTGCTCCATTTTTATTTATTTTTTAAATAATAATAAAAATACTAAATGTGCCCGACCCAGTTCTCGAGAATGGTCATATCACATTGTACTGGGATCGATCTATCATCACCGACAGGACTATTATTGCCAATAAGCCTGACATATTGGTGATAGATCGATCAGAGCGTCTCACAATGATTGTTGATATCACTGTCCCGCATGACGAGAACCTGGTGAAAGCCGAGAAAGATAAAGAAATTAAGTATCAAGACTTGGCACACGAGGTTGTCGACATGTGGGAGGTTGACTCAGCAGTCATTGTGCCGATAGTCGTTACGGCCAATGGCTTAATAACCAAGAGCCTCGACCAACATCTGACGAGGCTCACGTTGGGCAGCTGGGTCAAGGGCCTGATACAGAAAGCGGTACTTCTGGACACGGCACGTATTGTCAGGAAGTTCCTCTCTCTGAGGCCCTGACCACCGGTAGCTTGGACCCTGTTCCCGATGCCGGAGGGCTACTATTTTTTATATTTTTCAATGTTTTTAATTTTTTATAGAAATATTTAAAAATGTAATCAATTATGTATATTATATGAATAAAGGAGATAATAATAAACTAAAATAACTATTTTTGTCATTGAAATATTAGAGCCAGAATGTTATATAAGCTGTGGAAAATTTTACAAAAGCCATAACAAAGAAGGATTTTTTCATAATTACACTTTTCATATATTGGAGCAAAAAACGGGGCAAAGTAGCCTCATTTTACGGTACTTACATTTATTGTATAGACATGACAGCAATTGTACGTACCAGGAACGCATGAAGCACTAAGAGATGTCCACATGTATTTTTTTTTTTGATTTTATGATTGCCTGGTAAAATATACCTACATTTATTGCATAGACATGACAGCAATCGTAAGTACTAGGAACTCATGAAACGCAAAAAAGTCCTCTGAGAAAATAACATTTGATAGTGTGAGACCAATTTTGATATTAAACTCACCTTTAAGAACCAGGATCACAAACAAGATTGATTATTAATTAATGACAGCAATCGTACTTAAGTACTAGGAACGCATGAAACACAAAACAAAATCCTCTGAGAAAATAAATAACATTTGAGAGTGAGGACCAATTTTGTTTTTTGATATTATACTCACCTTTAGGAACCAGGATCACATAAAACAAGATTGATGATGAAGATGATGAAGATGACCTTTTTTAGTGTTTATAGCTATGGGTACTAACTAGGCAATCATAACACAAAATATTTTGAGGAAGGTAATACACACTGGTTTTTATGTGATCCTAGTACACACAACCTATCTTTAAATGTCGTAAGTACACACACGGGTGTTCGCTAAAACATTCGGGCGCACACATGGATGTACGTAAGAAACGCGCTCCTATTGGTGATGGATGTCGGTACGCAACATACGCGTGTTTTTAGGTAATTGAAACGGTGGTGCGTCACGGGTTGCACACAACGATGTATCTATAAATTATATTCAAGTACTTCCAGGGTTCAATCAAATTACCTATGAGTACGTATTACATATCGATTGTGATGATTATGTACTTAGGTAATCGCTCAGATGGTAATTGTCATCGATTGACGTGTCTTTAGTTTTTTCATCATAGTATTTTATCAGTTCGATTGAAAGTTATTCCCTCCGAGTGGTGCCGGACCACGTCAAGCTGACCCAAGCAAGTAGAAAAACTTGCGGCCGATTTATCTTGACCGCCCTGAAACATGCTTCAGAGAACTTTCTCCGAATTTTCGC
This sequence comes from Amphipyra berbera, assembly GCA_910594945.2. Taxonomy (NCBI): domain Eukaryota; kingdom Metazoa; phylum Arthropoda; class Insecta; order Lepidoptera; family Noctuidae; genus Amphipyra; species Amphipyra berbera. The sequence continues at coordinate 10,715,363 of OU343128.1, read as the reverse complement.
AGAAAAATTATTAAATAAACTTTGCCTTAATTAAATGCGAATTAAAAGGCATTTTGTTCCTAAAAAATCTATTGTGCAAACAATTGCACGAAGTTCACGGTGGCAAAGATAAAACGACCGTTTTTTTAGAATTTTGAGCCAACCTAGCAAAATCAGTCTGAGGTACACCCCTGCACAAGAGTAGGAAAAATAAATTAATAGTAAAACAAATCATTTTTAAAAACAAGCTTTTATTTAAGGGGTCTAAAAAGAAGAAAATAAACTTTAAATTAAATCAAACGCATCAATTTATTATATTATACAATTTATTTATTTACATGATATAAAAGCTTGTCGCGAGATTTACAATTTTATGAAATAGTACGTAAATTTTTTCTTAAAATTACTTGTGTCAAGATCAAGTTACATTATTGTATTCTTGTTTTAGTATCTCGCGACTTTTGCTTTGCGTATGCAACATTTCATGTCTGTGCTGCTAACCATTGAGGAATTCCCTAGTCAGGACCCAACCCTGAGTGCAGCAACCATGTCACGGTAAAATTTAAAACCGGCTATTACAATAAAATGCATACACACATGTCTGTGCTGTTGACCGTTGAAGAGTTCCTTTACCTGGAGCTAATGCTGGATGTTGATTCAGGTCATGCTTACCATAAAAATGCATTGTCATCGAACCTGAACCAACACGTAAAAATTCAACTCCGTAGGATAAGAGGAAGTAGTTCAAAATGCAGTTGCAAGATTTGAACCGAACATACAAACGTACATTTCCTTAATAATTAATTATTTCTGCCTACCCCCATGGGAAAAAGTAGCTTGATAATTTTATTTACCGATACAGCATCACAAAGATTAAATTTAGTTCCGTTTTGAGACTTTTATTTTATACTTATAAATTACGGTCCGTAAACTAAAGCCGTAAACCATCACATTCGAATACAAAATATCGACCTTCGGTCATGTTGACGAGAATACCTGCTACCTAACATCTGCTGAACGCTATGATAACCGACCAAAGAGTAAAGTAATTAGTAAGAAACGTAATTCTTTGAACGCAGCCTATTACGTGGTGAAATGTCACTTGTCAATCGATGCGAATTGTGATTTTTTCTAAACGATACCAATTATTTTTGTACTTACGCTATTTGGTAAATTATTGATAATAAAATGCTTTTCACACCATTATTTGTTACAATATTAATGACATTAATCAACGGCATATTTGCTAAAAGCGTTGAGCTTACCTTTGAATTACCTGATAGTGCAGTAGAATGTTTTTACCAAGAAATAGAAAAAAATACCTCAGCGGCATTAGAATATCAGGTAATTTACATATCCTATAGAAGAATTTAACAGCATGATATAGTAATTAAATAATACTGTTAAGATTGTACAGCGAAAGAAACTGACTTCTAACCTTATATTGGTTCCACTTGTTTAAACATTTTCCTGTTCAAGGGCGTCAATACTATGGTATAATGTTTCAGGTGATAACCGGCGGCCAATATGACGTTGATGTAAAGATTGAAGGTCCCAATAAACAAATAATTTACCAGCAACAGAAAATGCAATATGACTCGCATCAGTTTACTGCACAAATTACAGGTATTTATTTCTATTCCTATTATTATTTCCATTACAAATTAGTTAGTTAATATGTAATTAACATGATAATCTTAGGAAGGGGCTTCTAATTGTATAGGAACATTAACAACTATAGTAATTTTCTAGAATCTAATTAAACCAGTATTATTATTTCAGATACTTTGTCGACACACTTGCAACGTACATGCTTTGTCGTGGAGTTGTAGAAACCTGCCTGTTTAACCTAAACCTACTTTATTCATATTATTGTTTCAGGCATATACAAAGTTTGCTTTAGCAATGAATTCAGCACATTCTCTCACAAACTTGTGTACATGGAACTAAACGTGGGTCCTGAAAAACCTTTGCCTGGAATTGGGGACCATGCAACTGTTCTTACACAGGTTAATAAATAACTAATTTTAAGAATTAACACATTCATATTGTCCTAGTTGCATTCAGATGTTTCATTCATCATTACATTTCTACACAATAAGCATTGAGCAGTTTTATGTCCATTTCCTACTTTATTTTATCATTTACTTTTAAAGTTAAAAGAATTAGAATGCTTAAGAATACTCAATGTCGCAGATAACATTTATCTGTAATTAGAAATTTCATTGATTGAAAGTTGATCCAGTCTAGATGAACTCATGTTTTCAAGTCCAAAATGTCAAATTACACTGACTTATATGGTTAACCTTTTGGACGCCATTGTCTCACATATGTGACAAACAAAAGTTAACCCTGTACGCCAACGTCACAAATATGTGAAAAAAACGATGGGATTACAGTTACCTTGGCGTGGGGGGTATGACAATGCATTTATGTTCTGGTGTTCAAAAGGTTAAAAAGGAAATCCCAATAACATTTAGTAATTAACAAATAATATTTCAGCTGGAAACTTCTGCAGAAGAAATACACTCAGCTCTCAACAGAATCATTGACCATCAAACTCACCACAGACTAAGGGAAGCTCAAGGCCGTAAGAGAGCAGAGGACCTCAATGAGAGAGTATTTTGGTGGTCTATGGGTGAATCATTGGCAATTGTGTGTGTAGCGTTTGCACAAGTCATGGTTCTAAAGAACTTCTTTAGTGACCGACCTACATTATACAATCGAATGTAATAATTAGTTAAATATATAGTTTATTTATTAAAACATCTCTGGGGTTTATTTTATTATAGTTTTATTTGTTATAATGTACAGGTTAAGATCTAATAATAAATCATTATTTCGCAACATAAAACTCACAAGTACTCTTTTTGTTTATATTACACTATAAAATAATATACATTCAACATAGAGATCTATATTATTTTTTGTAAATTTTAAGTTAATTGCCTATAAATTACATAATGTTGCACTATTTAAGAAGAAAACTAAATAAACGAATTTTATCTGGCAAAGAATTCAGAATTTCAGAAGTAATGAGTGTTTAATTTATTTGTTGGAATATGTTTACCCGATCAATTGCCATAAAACAGACAATGGATACTTGGGAGATAACAGGTCATCAGTAACTGAGTGGTTAATCTAGAATTTTTATACAAAAGTTCTTTTTATAATTGGCTCACTTATAATATTTTACATTTATGATTTGAAATCAAAAGAGCACTAATAGAGCAAAAACTCCATTTACTAAGGCACAGGGATAGGCAATTAGAGGTCTTTGTTCAGAGTCACCCGACATAGTAACAAAAAGTCTACTAGCAGAAAGAGCTGACCAAATCACTGCAACAGCCGATAAACTTAATCCTACTGATCCTTCAAGAGAGATAAAAATACCAAGCCCAGCTAAAACAACCATGGGTAACATACAATAGCCTAGTACACTAGCAACACTCAAAAGAGTAAAGACTCCTTCAGAGCGACTCATTAGAGATAGTAAGCAGTACATCAAAATTACTGACATTACGGATAAGCCATAAACATATCCAAAGTGAGCTTTGTTTCCTGCAAGAAAGAGACACACTGCTAGAGCTAAACAAAATGCTATTGGGCCAGCAATATCTGTATCTCTCAAAAGAAAGTTTGCATCATCAGCTTTTGATTGACCGTGGAATGGATTCATGACAGCTAAAGTTTTTTCCAATATCCTATCTGGGTATATTTCAAGTTCATCTAACAGCGGCGGTTCGTCGAAGTCTGTCGTTTCTGTGGCAGGTTCTCCGGGCAACGGTGCTGGCGTGAATATGTTAGAGTTATAGTACTGATTGTTATTGGCAGTCATAGTACCCTGACCCTGGTCGAACGAGTAGTTTTGTTGATCGGTTGGAAACGTCTGAAAATCTAAGGCAGAAAAAATATTACTCTCAATAGAGGCTTTTAATTAACCAAATAGATAAATCTGAAGGTGTGAAGCTCACCTAATGTTTGCGCTGGATCGACAAAGGTATTGGAAGTGTTGAATGAGTAATTCTGGCTAGTATTTTGTGTCTGCCATGAAAAATCGTTCGGGTTGCTGAAATTTGCCATATTTGATGTGTTTAGGAGATCAGAATACACAAATATGTTTCATATAAGTATGTAAATAATTAAAAACAGATAGCCACTTCCATGTCATTACTTGTCAAAATTGAAAATGTCAAAGATACTAGAGAGGTCGTGGCTCTGGCTAAATGAACGTTGGCAATGATAGTGATGTCAAAAATAAGAACTGAAAAAGTATCGATTACCAAAACAACTGCAAGCGAACCACAATGACATTGAGTATTGCATGTATCTCAGAATAATGACTAAGTATGGTGCCATTTCTTATATTTTTCGTAATTTTTAACCCCCACGCAACTGACCCTTATAAAACCCTAGCTGAATAACGAGCCCAGTGCCAGCTTGTGCGCATACTATGGACACAGTATAAAGAAGTACAGTAGTGCGACGCCTTTGATCTCGTAGTAAAAGCCGAAAACGTCTAGACAATGTCGCGGAAGGGTATAAACGCTAGGGTTATCACAACTCAATAATAGGCAATAATATAGTAATAATCATTTATTTAAGTATGTTAGATCAATTTTGAACTCTCATTCTTGTCTACTCTCCCATAAAAATCGGACGCCGTCTAAGAAGTTTCACTTCAAAAATAATGCCCGCCATCTTGGGTTTCAATACCAACACTCCAACAGTCCAATTGTCCATAATCACGCGTTGCAGATTCACCAGGACTATTTTCGTAAACTAAAAGTAAAGCAATTGACATCGAGGTCATTGTATGGATGGGTGACCGAAGGATCAGCTTATGAGCCCATGTCGGGAGTTTCTTAAAGGGGACCAAAATTTTGGTTATTTTTGATGTATGACTCACCGTTTCAAAGATATTATTAACAATTCATAAATTATTGCATGGATTAAAATTACACTACCATAGCGTAATACCTCTCTTAAATCCTTACTAGGCCTATATCTTACGCCCGCCATTTTGTTTACCTTGGTTATTTTTGCCTACTCGAATAATATAAAATAGCATAACTACAAACATTAAAACATGCGCGCGAAAACCCCTAAAAACATGTCCCGAGCTACTAACAAAATGGCTTGTGTAACTTGGGCTCGCTCTTCCCGCGTCTCGCCCCTTGCCCCCCGCACGATTGACCTGTCTAGATTATTAGACTGTGCTATGGATATAACTTGGGTAGGTACCTACCCCTACTATAATAATATATGGACGATAAAAATACTTGGAATTGAGCCGCTCACTGTTATCACTCTCACATCATTGGAATCTGAAATTATTTTTATAAATTATATTATCTTTTTGACATCATATTATTGATTTTTTCAATAATTATTAATCTGTCTTGTTTTATTTTTTAAATTGTGAATGTGAGTACCATGTAGGTTAGCTTTATACACGAATTTTGTAACTGCTTGGCGGTTTTGAGTATTTTTTTGTGACCTACGTAAATGCCCAGTTGATTGGCAGCATCGTGAGTCAGGTTGTTGAGCTCTCTAAAATAAGGTTTGAGCTACACGATGGCTGATTCATGCGTGCGTGCCGTCAGTTTGGACAGGCCAACACAAACCTGCTAGCACTTTCCTCAAAAGGCCATTCCAGACGTTGCTCTACATTGTTACACTCGCATAGTTTTTATACCACATGTCTGGATTTTAAAAGAGACCTTGATATCCGAGTTTGTTTTGGCTTTCTTTCTCAGAGCTAGTCAGACAGGAAAAAGACGGCGCCATCTAGTCGTAAAAAAAAACATTCCGTTGAATTGTAAAGGTGTCTGCAACAGATTTATTTACAGTAATACGGTCGTTCTCTTCAATAATCTCAGTGGCCCCCTAAATTATTATCTTTGAACTGCAAAGATAATAATGTAGGTTGGCATAACACTGCTATTAACTTCCAAATTAGAAGCTCATAGCGGCGTTAAGAAAGGCTTGCAACAATATTTAGCACATTATTATTTAATTCCAGATTTCACCATCTGCCTATACTGACTGAATACACTGCATACGTCGTAGACAGATATTTGTTTTGTCTACGCTGTAAGCACTTAAGAGGAAATGCGGTCGGCATTTAGTCCATACAAACGTATTCCTCAGTTTCCTCCTTGGATAATATCACTAGAGCAAGTATTTTTTACCATATGATATATATCTACCACCACTATGTCCCTATGTTTTGTTTTTGTCAATATATTAATTATTAAAAAAATTAGAAACGTTTAAATTTTACGAAAATCGACCTGTTATACCACCGTTTTCAAACATCTGGCAAACGAATTTGACGAATATAAAAAAATAAAAGAAAAACATACAGACATAACCAAAATCTTTCTTAAATTATTACAGAAAAAAATATTAAAATCGGTCCAGATTTGAAGAAGGAAACAGGGAAATACGAAAGTACGATTTCGCTAATATTGCACAGGAGAAATCAGTCCGAGATGAAGGTGTCTCTTTCGCGCTCAATTGGGAAGGTTTGCGGGAGGGGTGGGACGGAAATGGATCGCAAAAATCTATTCAAATTATTAATATTTTGCAGCCCGCGTTTCCTCTTAAGCGCGCCCAAAGTATCTTGGTTGTCGATCATACACAAGTACTTACAGTAAAAATAAACTGAGAGCACGACGCACTCTCGCGTTCATTGGTTGCTAGTGCAAGTATGTATCGCATGCGAGAGTACATTTTGGCTACACAGACATGCGTCTCCTGTACACCCCTAGTAATACCAGTAATACTTTGCAAATTACGAAAACGCCAATAGTTTTCGTGAGATCGCTAAACTGAATATGTTATTATTCTTTTTTTCTTGCTAGTGTGTAAGAGAGATAGAGCTTGGCGAGCTCACGAAAACTGTTGCAGTTTTCGTAATTTTGAAGAGGCCATCGGGTCGGTTTAAATGTCTTTAATAATATACATACATAAACTCACGCCTTTTTCCCCATGGGGTTAGGCAGAGGTGTACTTGTACACGCACATTTCGCTAGTGACAGTATTTAGTCCGATGTAATATGGGAAGAGCCTATTGCCATTTATTAACAGAAAAATACAATAGCACATTGCCTGACCCGGGATACCTCAGCAGCCGCACTTGTAATCACTCAACAATGGTTCAATGAAGCAGCCAGAGCGGCGTGACTGCAATATACTGAGTCCTTCAAAGCTTCAGCACACAAGACAAAGATGTTTCGTTAGATGAATTTTACACGAAGAGAGGAAAGGACATGTTCAGCTGATGATAACATAGGCGCAGTTATTAGAGGATATAATAAATCTGTCCACACCTAAACCTTATACATAAAGCAGGTGATAGTGCATTCTCTATCAGGTAGGTACAGAAAAATGAAAAAAATATTAATCTTTAATCTTAAAAATCTATCTTAGTCATCATTCAAAGGTTCCCTAAGAAAGAAATCTATTTGGCACGAAAGCAGTCAGACACACAGACAAAAAATTCATAAGAGACAAAACAAAAGAAAAATCAAACAAAAATAAAGTATCTGTGTGTCTAGCGGCTGCGCCAAATAAGCAAAGTTACTGAAACAACTCAATATTCGAGTTTTGAGTCTAGACGTTTACTTCTTGTTTTTATGCTCATGGACAATAATAACAATAGATTTGATTGCATTGACATACAAATAAACTGTTTCATAGTACCAAGAATTGTTGTCCGACGAGGGGTACGCACGCGTGCCTCGGCTATTCAATACAAACATTCAAGAAAATTTACCTTACACTCGGCTGAAACCTATTACACACATTTTATAGACATAGGTAAGCATTTTCTCTTTCCAATCAAACATTCAATGGCCAAGATGATAGATCTTCGTAAACTTAATTTTTAATTAACAGTGGTGTCGGTTCTGTTGCGCACTTTGACAGGACTAAATTAAACTAAGGGCACAAAATAGATAGGTACAGAAGTCAATCTACATACAAGTGCGCTCGAGCAACGCACACATAGACTCTGCTCACGGGCACGATATCTCGGACCGTTTGGGACCAGAGTGCGAGTGAGTGCGAGCGCGAGTGCCTTGCGCTTGAGAGAGATAGATATATAGATAGAGCGACCGCCGAGCGTAGGTATGAAAAGTGAAGTACATACATGTGATTGACTTCTGTACCTATCTGTTTTGTGCTTAGGGTATCTGTCTCTTTGTTTCGATAGAAAAAGAAAGTGACAGTTGCGTTTAGTTTGGTACCATCAAAATGTGCTACAGAATCGACATCATTTGCGGGTTATTTTTCTTTTTTCTAAATTAATACAGTCCGTTTCCTTTTCCTTTGCTTAATTCGTGGATAATTATGTGGGTTATTATGTCACGTAGGTAACTATTTTATGTCCCTAATAAATAAAATAAAACGTTTTAATAAAACTTTGCTATATATGGCATACTTTATTCCATTAAATATAGGTAGTTTTAGTCACTGGATCTATTAGTATGATGGAATGTTTTTGAATCTGTTTGAATAATACATACACATACTTATTTTATAATAAAGTTTTAGTGAGTAAGTATAAGTACAAAAAATGTTACAGTCAATCGGTACGGAAAGTTATAATATCGTGTTTGTATACCACTTAAATTAAATAAAAGTTAATTTAAGCACGGTAAAATAAACTAGTGAAATTGAATAAATAAAATAAACTGCTGTAACACATAATAAGATATTCTTAGTGTACTTATTTCAGTTTACTGATAATATTATAAATTTATTACATGTATAGATGCATATACAATATCTTTGTCAATATTTGTAGTTGAAATTGAGTCACAATTATTATTATACCATAGTGCACTAAAAATATAATGTTATTCTACAGTGGAACGTTGCGTATATGGAAAGCTCGTAGTACGGCGCAATTCTTAATATAACGTAGAGCATACCGGAATGCACCAAAATCAATCGATCGTATAATTACAGTGAATGGTGTCGATTCTGTTGCAAATTTTGACTAAACTAGACTAAACGCAACTGTCACTTTCTTTTTCTATTGAAACAGAAAGAGACAAACATCCTTAGTTTAGTCCTGTCAAAGTGCGCAACAGAATCGACACCAATGATTACCCACGATTGAGAAATCGTAACGAATGAACACATAAGTACCAGCCGTACCGTGCATGAATGTTAAATTATGTAACAACCTCAACTTTGGTGCATTCACATACATTATAATAATAATGTTCGTTGGATAGAGCATGATCGTAAAATAATATTTTCAGGTACTTATTCCTCTTATCAAACAGCAAACAAATTACAAAAAATACCCATTTTTTATCTTGGAATTAATAAACTTAGTACTTGTTCACATCAAAAGTTTGTGTCTCCAGTTAACCATGGAGATTTTACATAGACATATAATGATATTTAATACAATATTTTTAATTACAACAGTAAGTTAATAACAAAATTAACAACAAAACATAAAACAAAATGTTTTAAACTTATGTTACAAATTAAAATATTTGCTGATGTTATGACTTTATGATATACAGTATATTTAAAAAAAACTAATTTCATTGAAGTACATTGGTATGTTCCAATTAATAAAATCAAACTCATACGGCAGTCTTAAGATAAAATGCAGGCTCCATTTACTTGATAACCTTCTCCAAATAGGTGTAATAATAAAGATGTCGGATTATAATTTCATCTTGTATTTACAAATTCAGGCTGCTAAAATATAAACGTAAGCCAATATGAACAACATTTTGGTCTAACTTACACAAATATCAACTCTATGAACAAGTATAATAAGTTGATTTTAGATTGACAAAAGCTATGAAAAGGTCATTAAACAATTCAAGTAGCAATTGAAATTGCACTTTGTTTAATAAAACTATGGTTTCTAATTCACAAGGATGTTAATCTTAAAAACGGTGGAATATATTCCATACAGCTTTTATTCTTATAATACAGAAAGGAAATATTTTATGAGAACGCACCATATTACTGAATTGTTGGGAAATATTACTTTTGCGTTTTGCGTAAATAAAATGTTATCAAAATTTTGAATACAAAGGATCGAATTACTTGTTGGTATTACGTTAATATTTTTTTCACCAGAACCGACAACTTTTTTGTTACCCTGTAAACATGCTCACTCACGTAAAATGACAAATTCTCAATAACATCCATGACCAACGCGAAGTCAATCCATTTTTGATAAAAAAAAAGTTCACAATTAAGTTAGTCATAAATTACTTAAAATTAAAAAAAAATATGTACAATCTACATTTTGTACATGCAATATACAATACACGCATACATTTTCATCAGCATAATATCAAAGTGTAGAAAATTATTACACTTATAAACACACTAATAAATGGAGATTTCGTAACAAATTATTCTTGTTTTCAGAATAATATAATGTCTATCAATGCTCATATAAAAATCTTATGGAAATAAAAACAAAATCAAAATTTTATAACATACATATATCACAGATACCTAAGGAAGATATTACTTATTATATCTAACGTTGAGGTGCTGTATACAGTCCCTAAAATATTTTAATAAATAAATAAAAAGCACTCAATCTCAAAATCCTATGTGAATACTGTTAATAAAATATTCATGTTAATAGCTCAATTTCCTGTGTTTCATTGTTCATAAACAAAGTCATATATAATATTCTTCTGTAACACATTTACACTTGAAAGTAATCACTGACGGTGGCATCGCCTCCGTTATTAATACTGCTTTTCGGCTCACTTCTGTTTGGTACACAAATTTTTTCATAACCTGCTGCTGAATCTGACCTCTCCACACTGGAGGTCGATGATGATTCGTTGTTAACCTTTTCATAAGGTGGTTCTTTCTTGGATAGTTCAAAATATTTAACGCTTTCATAGTTCGGATCCTTTTTGGAGCGTACCGAATCATATTTTGAGTCCTTCGATCGAACTGATTCGTATTTCGGGTCCTTACATCTTAATGATTCGTAATTTGGATCTTGTGCACTCACACTTTCGTAATTGGGATCTTTGGGGCGAACAGATTCATAATTTGGATCTGATTCACTTCCTGTATTGTACAGCGGGTCATGCGGCATCGACTCGTAATTTGGTTCTAAGGTGGGTTCGTCGTTATTGTTCGCAGGCCAATTGTTGTACTTGCTGGGCTTTTTGTTTACTGTAGAATAAGTAGGCTGTACTTTGTAGTTCGGCGCGATAGTGGCGTAAGGCGGAGTGGGTGGCTGGTTCCTTAGCACTTCATAATTTGGATCGGAATCAGAGGCATTGTTATCAGTCTTAGAAATATGCTCATATCCAGCGTCACTGCTTACTATGCTGTTAGGGCCACTATCAACAAGCAGGTGATTTAGTTTTAATAAATTATTGTTTGAAAAATTTGAGTTTGGTCCTGCGTTGTTTAAATCTTTAACTGTTTCATACCCTGGATCTTGATTTTGGGATGATTTCCGCTCTTTATGAGCGATCGTTTCATATCCGTGATTCATAGATTTTTTGCGGTCTATAGTCTCGTACCCTGGATCATCACCGCGGTATTTCGATGTATGTGGCTCTCCGTCGGCTCCAGTGAAGTCTTTTGACCGTCTGATGGACTCTTCTGTTCTACCTTTAGTTTTCTTCACTACTTTTGCATACATTTCCTCAACGTTTCTCGAAGGACTCTCGGTTATACGATGATCAGAGTTTAAACTAGTATTGGCATCCGCCGAGGAATAGTCACTGTAGCCGGGCCCGTCGATGGAGTTATACAGATTGTCAGTTTGACCGTCGCGTTGATCTATATCAAAGTTAAGCTCCCTAGCGACGAGCGGCCGGATTAAATCCCCAGAACTAAACCTATGCTTCTCGACTGGGTAATTACAACCGTAGAAATCTGACGAGCTAACACAACTGTTGTTTCGTTGATGTTTCTCGTTAAGACTCCGTCGTAACTTGTCGTGATTGAAGTGAAGATCACCTGAAAACAAATCTATTAATTTTCTTTATTTAGTGTAATTAATACAGAATATCTGAAAACCCATTCCAAATTGAATAAGCAAACCAGCAAACAAAGTACTTCTTCTCGAGTTTAATAGACAACTTTACCCAAATTCGAAAATAAACAGAGTTCCTACAAATATATCTTCATAATTACCTGTACTTGACATCCGTTGGTGTCGTTGTGCGAGCGCCTGTTCGATGGCAGGCTGGCGAGGTGGAGCGTGGGACGACGCGTGAGACGAGGTGTGTGACGTGCCATGTGACGTGCCGTGTGACGTCACATGGGCAGTGGCGTGCGACGACGAGTGCGCCGACGCGTGTACGGTCACGTGCGAGGTGACGTGTGACGTCGCATGCGAACTGACGTGTGAACTGGCGTGAGACGCGGCGTGAGCAGTTGCGTGAGGCGGTGGCGGCAGTGGCGAGTTGGCTTGACGCTTCTCTGGTTTTGGAGAGCCTAGCGCGCCCGTCGAGTTTGAGCAAGAAGATGACGAGGCTGGTGGGCATTCAGTTCAATATTAATTGGTGTTTTAGTCGCCCGCGTCTTAACTTTAACTTATGAGGCTGAGACGACGACTAGTGTAAAGAAAGGGTTGTTTCTTTAGTTACCAAATTGCGGTTGGCTACGAAACGATTCACTTATGTATTTCATCTTATTATCGGCAACCAAATGTGTGAAATTATCAGACTGTACCTTGTCTGGAGTGTGTAGCATTTGATGTTGTTGCCCCCACATCTGGTGGAGCACTTCTTCTAAAACAAAGTATTAAATAAGTTTTCATTTTCGGAATGGGTTTTACACATTAACATTACAAGAACATAATATACAGCATGTCTTGGAAAACAACGATAACCTTACGGATGTTGACCGGGCATATAAAATATGTAAAAATAGCGGCACTAGTGGAACACTTGTGATTAGTATTCAATAATACTATAGATTAAACAAAACCACAACAACTACCATTAGTAGCTGTAATTACTTCAAGGGAATTTATAAAAATAAAGCTATCTTGCCTGCTACAACATTTTTACTGAGATCATATTCAGGTATGCTTATGCCATACCAAAATAACTTAGAACCATCGGGATTATCGTTGATTTTCAAAACACCATCTATAAATAAAATATTTAGTGTATTTTAATATGTAGGTATGTATTAGTTCTTCAGTCTGAAACGTGGTTCCTTTTTGTCTGTTTACCTAGCGACGTGAGTAGGGTCTGTGTGCAGTAGGTCCGGCGTGGGGTCCCTTCGGCGCGGCTCGGTCGAGATCTGCGCGTACGTGTCCGAGCCTTCGCCCACGCTCGCCTCTTCAATCGCTGCGTACATCTCATCTGCACACAAATTATGACATATTCACATCTTCAAAAGATTTACGATAAATAGAAGGTAATTATATATGTGAGCCATGTGATTTGAGCTACGAATAGTAAAGTTTATTAGGTATTCCATAAGCGGCGGTAACTGACCGACAGGTGATCTTATCGTCAAGATTTTCGCTAGCCTTTTCCCTTGGCACTGACTTTTTCAAAAATAAAGATATATAAAACGCCTTTAAGCCGCGTTCCCACTTTGTCGTGACGACAGATAGTCGTGTAGTTTTAAGTGTCGTGGCTTATATATTTAAATGGAGGTGTTCACATGTAAAACGACACGATTAATTTAGTTTTTGCAGTGACGACAGATTGTAGAGTCAATGGGAACAGCTAGCACGACAGTCGTCAAACGATAAATTTATCGTCACGACATCGTAATGTGTCGTTGTTATGACTATATCTCGTGGCCATGATAAAAATATCGTCTCGTCATGTAGCTTGCTACTGATGGGCAAACGACAAAGCGGCTGTCGTGAAACTATAAAATGTCGTCGCGATCCAATGGGAACAGCTACATACGATAGCTAAACGATAATAAAATTTGACGACAGACTGTCGTTACCTATAATGGGAACAGCTAGAGACGACAGTCGTCCAACGATAAATTTATCGTCACGACATAGTGGGAACGCGCCCTTATTGTAGCTAGGAACAGAACTGAATATTATCTAAGTTCGAAATCTTATTAAACTATTACTTATTAAAGTATTTTTTTTCTTTTCTAGTCACTAAAAAGACATTGGTGTTTAATCCTAAGTATGTTGAGTTGAGTATTTTTTGCGATCTAATTCCGTCCCACCCCTCCCACCCCTTCCGCAAACCTTCCCAATTGAGCACGAAACAGACACCTGCATCTCGGATTGATTCCTCCTGTGCAATATTAGCGAAATCGTACTTTCGTATTTCCCTGTTTCCTTCTTCAAATCTGGACCGATTTTAATATTTTCTTCTGTAATAATTTAAGAAAGACTTTGGTTATGTTTGTATGTTTTACTTTTATTTTTTATATTCGTCAAATTCGTTTGCCAGATGTTTGAAAACGGTGGTATAGGTAACCGGTCGATTTTTGTAAAATCTAAACGTTTCTAGTTCTTTTAATAATTAATTTATTGACAAAAACAAAACACAGGGACATAGTGTTGGTAGATATATATAATTTATGGTAAAAAATATTTGCTCTAGTGACATTATCCAAGGAGGAAACTAAGGAATACTTTTGTATGGACTAAATGCCGACCGCATTTCCTCTTAAGTATAGCTATTTATAGAGGAAGCCAATGTTTGTGTAATGCCTATTGTGATATTATGATAATGATCATAATAACAAATTATTAGTGTTTGAAATCTCACACTTAAATCTAAATACGAGTGGAACAGTAGGCGCCGCAGCTAATCGTCATTATCAGCGTGAGATAAATTGATTATATCTATCATCCATCAATGTAGTTTCGATAATCGAGATATATTTGTTATGTCCTTAGGTTAATTTGATAGAATATCAAGCAAACAAAGCAACGGAACTATTCCACTTTAAATTGAAAATAATGTTTCAAAAATGTGTAACCAGAAACGAGCATAAACCATTAAAGTGCAAATTAGCGTAGGTACCCTTACAAATCACGACCTTTTGTTCTATAAAGATTAAAATACTTAAGTCCCTTCGCATGACTGGCTAATCAAATCAGATTTTATACAATGTGTTTTAGGGGCATTCTTCGATAAATATTAACAAAAATTGAGAACGTCATTAGCATCATCCCAAAGTTAAGAATGCAGATGTTTAATACTATAATTATGATAATGAAAACTGAAACTATACCTCTGCCGTCAAGCAATAGGACCAGAATAAAAACAATCTGACAATACCATAACGTTAACAACCACCATAACGTTAACAACCCGGGGGAAGAATGATTTGTTAAAATAATGTTAAAATTTTTCGAATATTCACCCTTTAACATAATATTATGTTAGAAAACTAATATTATAACACATAATATAACATCACGCCTTGTATTCCCCGAAGAATCCGGCAGAAGTGATTTTTTTAGTACACCCTCTTTTCTCCATTTATGTTTAAGTCCCATGTAATAGGGGGCGAGCCTATTGCCATTAACCGGGCACAAATCCAGACTCCGGGCTGCTACTTAGAAGTTCCTAATGGAAAAGCCCAATAACACTTTGTCCGACCTTGGGATCAAACCCAGGACCCCATGCTCAGTAGTCGCGCTTGCGAACACTAGACCAACAAGGCAGTCAACTATTATTGTGCTATAGCTTATTAGTTTTTAGTAAATTAAGAATGGGTAATGTGTATCCACAACAGTAATTGACACCTATTAGGCGGTGGATAGGTTATATTCTAATACTTTTGGTGAGTAGAAAGACTAACTTAGCTTCGCTCAGAACGGGGGCATTACTTCCCTTGCTGTCAGAGACTTAGACAGGGTGTAAACGAAATCATGTAATTCCTTCAAACCTCGTGATGTACTGCTGACATAGATTAACCCTGCGTGTTATAATTTTGGATTCAATAAAAACTAAACTACAATAAGTAAACATGTGTTCTTAACGTGAGGCATTTTAGCGCTCCTAGTTAAATTACCGCGCGGCGAGGGATAGCCGTGCAATTCGCTCGGGGCGCTAAAATGCCTCACGTTAAGAACACATGTTTTCTTACTGTAATTTATTTTTTATTGAATCCTCAAATATCCCGTGCAGGGTTAATCTATGTCAGCAGTACATCACGAGGTTTGAAGGAGTTACATGATTTGCTTTACACCCTGTATACGTCCAAAATTAATAAGAGGTTTTATTAATCAAGGTTCGTTGTCAACTTACCGGAGTCATCAGATACCGTGGCATAGTGTGGTTGTGACGGCGCCTTGCTGCTTTGAGCTCGAATGTTACTGAGTGGTTCTCGCACGGAGATGCTCGTGTAGCCCTCTGCAAATAAAGTATCACATACTGAATCATGTGAATATAAAATACGTGGGTCTTGTGACCGAACCTTGGATGGTTGATAGCTGTCCACACAGATATAGAGGATCCCTCTGCTTACTGAAATTGTTAGTAGTTTACCCGTTTTCTCAACAGTGGCGTAGCTTGGCCTAGACGGGCCCTGTATAAAAATTTGTCGGGGGCCCTTCTACCCGACTGTGGCGAAGCCTAAATGGAGGGTAAAGACTTTTCACAAAAGAAATTACACACGTCGTGGTCCCTGTAGCCCGGGGGCCCCGTATCATTGATACGGCTAATAAGGCGGTAGTTACGCCCATATTTCCCAAAAAAAAGGTGTCGCCGCACGTTGTATCGCAAAATACGGACTAAGGCCTCGCAACTAAGGTGTTGGCGGCTATCAGAAGCCTGAATTTCGGCAACTTATTTAACCTTAGAGGTATCCTCCACAACTCCATGTATTTTCTTAAGGCTAATTTACATTCTACACTTCGCCATCAAACGTAAAAGTTAGGCGAGTATAAAATTAAGTAACACCACTGTATTTCAAATTCAATAAAATAAAATTAAAAAAAACTTTCGACGCATCCTTCATCGTTGGACGATCATCTCATGGAAGAATCATCCAAAGTAACAAGTGTAAATTGTCTTTCACTATTGACACATCCAAAGTGATAACTCAAGATGTACGATGAAAAAAGTATTACCTATCTCTTCATACTTTTTAACCGACTTCCAAAAACAGGAGGAGGTTCTCAATTCGACTGTATGTTTTTTATTATACTTTTGTTCCGCGATGTCTTTGCTAATTGTTAACTGATTTTAATGATTATTTTTTGTTTGAAAGAATATTCTTTCATAATGGTCCCATTTAAATTTGGTGAAGATCTGATGAAGAACTTCGGAGATAGACAATGGAAATCCTAAATGACGAACAGTACGCATAATGTGATGATGTAATTATGTTACGTACGAGCGTGGATCTGCACCGACTTCTGAAACTGTTAATTTTATAATATGGTAATTATTTTATTCTTTTTTTCGTTTTTTTGATGTCGGTTTTATTTTTGTTAAACATGTTTTTTTGATGAATCAAACCTTCAACACGCGGACTTTAATCCATAGTGAAGAGTAATGACGAATAATATCAGCCCTATTTCGATGAACGTTATCGAATAATTTTTACATTATTAATCTACTACAGAATGGTTGTCACCGAAAACTTTGATGAAAACGTGTAAACAAAAGCAAAATCATTCACTCTTCACCTTCACTTTGGAGAATTCATTCTTGGTGTACATCCATAGTGAAATAGTGTAAACTGCACTTTAGAATAGAATAGAATAGAATATACTTTATTGTACACCAAAATTGTAACACAGCTCTTATACAATAACAAATATTAAAGGGTACAATGGCGGTCTTATCGCTGATAGCGATATCTACCAGACAACCTTTGGATGAACAGGAAGTCAATGAATAAGATAGAGGGGGTAGTCCATGGTGTACTGCTGCAAAATATATACTACACACCATAATACATAAATAGACACAGACATAATACTTACATATAGGTATATATATATACATTTATAAATATTGTAATATATATATATGATATATAATTATGTGATAGGGAAAACAAGGTAGATTGATGATGAGGTACTAATTTATGAGGAATTAGAAACGTGTTGAGAGAAGAAATGATCTTTAACTAATTTTTTAAAAGAATCCAGTGACTGAGCTTGTCTTACTGACATCGGCAACGCATTCCACAAGCGTACAGCTTGGACTGTAAACGATTTGTCATAGAATTTGGTAGAATGCGAGGGCATCGAAAGTCTCAAATTTTCCGATGATCTTAAGTCTCTAGTATGAGTGTCATGAGCGAACTTAAAACGTTCTTTGAGATAAGGGGGGGTTGCTTTACATGATGGATCCGTGAAAGAAAATGCTATGATGATGATGCATCGATTCTGTAGTTCAATAATGAATCAGAAAGATAACATTTTATTGAAGGAATTAGTTATAGAGGGTCAATAACTGATAGAATGTATGTAGTGATATTGTTCTGATATTGACAGCGAATATAAAGAAATGACCTACCTACGCCCAGAAAGTTGGAATTTGATGGTAGGTGGTTTAATGGTTGAACTTCTGTTCCGAAAATATGTCTACGACAACTAAAAATAGTTATTTACTGTGGTCGTAAATGTCGAAATGAGATAAAATATGTGTGGAGAAACGAGGTGAGGTATTCCAACTAGTCAGGTGGTATGGCTCAGTCGTCGTGCAAACTTCATCTATTCTTTCAAATTGCATTTACAAAAAAATAATACCGTTTTTGAGGATTACATAACATCAAAGAAACTATCCGGTTTAAATTACAAGTGATTTTAATACACTGAAAAAGATAATACTTGACGTAGTTCTTTCCTAAGATAACAGATGACATTATATTTTCATTATTTATGCATATGTATGCAATGGCTCTTTGTGCAGACTAATGAGATGCAGTTTAAAGCACCAACAACAATTTCTTATAGTTGTTGAAGTAAAATCTAAAATTATTTTTATTTTCGATATCACAATTAATATTGTACTAATTGGCGGTGCATTTTTCGATTTCGCAGAATTGTTGTCAATAAATTCTTTAAAATTGTAATGGAATAAAATAAAATATGGAAAAATGGACTTTATTTCTAAAGGGTAAGGTTTATCTTTATACAAAAAAGATGCAAATTGATTAATGATTTTTTTAGCTTATCCGTAGAAGCATCTAATCTGTTTATAATGGATTTTACAAATAATTTCAAATCTACAAGGACATCTACGTGTAATTTACGGAGGAAGAGTGAATATTGATCGAAGACATTCATTTTCTTTTATCACTGTTCAAAATAGCAGCGTCAGTTAATAGTCATGCGAGTTATTTTTATTTCCGGCCGATTGAATATATTATCTAAATTGATTAAAGTGATCATTGCAAAATGTAGTCTAACGTGTTTCTTATTTGAAACATTCACATCAAAAACATTTTAATGTTCCCAAACACATTACTGCAGACATCGTGTCAACCAAAAAATAAAACGGACTTCAAAAAACGAAAAGAAAAACGAGTAAAGTATTTACCACATTATAAAATGAACTGTTTCAGAAGTCGGTGCTAGCCCACACTGAATCAAATTAAAGGCATCTACTTCTGAAACTGTTAATTTTATAATGTTTTTTTTTTTGAAGTGGGTTTTTTTTGTTTTTTATTTTTGTGGCCTGAATTATAACATGGTTAGACCTACTAAAGATGGTGCTCGTAATCCAATCACATTATGTGTACTATTCGTCATTGAGGATTTCCATTGTCTATCTCCGAAGGTCTTCATCTACCTATTCATCAGATCGTCACCAAATTTTAATGGGACCATCTCGGGAGAAAACTCGTTCAAACAAAAAAAATATCTCCAAATCGGTGCATACATGTCGGACTTATGACCGAACATACAAAAAAAAACATATTATACAGGCGAATTGAGAACCTCCTCCTCCTTTCTGAAGAAGTCAGTTAGTAAAAACTTTTTTACAAAAAATTTAAACCGACTTCAAAAAAGAATAAAATAATTACCATATAAAATTAACAGTTTCAGAA
The DNA here is from genome assembly GCA_910594945.2 of Amphipyra berbera. Taxonomy (NCBI): domain Eukaryota; kingdom Metazoa; phylum Arthropoda; class Insecta; order Lepidoptera; family Noctuidae; genus Amphipyra; species Amphipyra berbera. The sequence continues at coordinate 10,695,392 of OU343128.1, read as the reverse complement.
GTCGGTGCTGATTCACGCTGAACAAAATTGAAGGCACCGACTTCTGAAACTTTATTCTTTTATTCTTTTTTGAAGTCGGTTTAAATTTTTTGTAAAAAAGTTTTTATTTTTTTTCATTTTAGTAGCCTTAATTAAAACTTAGTTGGACCTACTAAAGACGCTGCTCGTAACATGATCACATCATCACAATATGCGTACTGTTCGTCATTGAGGAGTTCCATTGTCTATCTCCGAAGTTCTTCATCAGATCTTCATCAAATTTAAATGGGACAAACTTCGAAGTATACCCTATCCATTACAAAAATAATCATTAAAATCGGTTCACAATTGGCGAAAATATCGATGAACATACACAAAATAAAAAAATAAAAAAAAATCAAACGAACGTAACCTCCTCCTTTTTGGAAGTCGGTTAAAAATGACGGGTTCCACACAATTAATAGGTAGATTTAATTATAAAAGTATGTTTAACTGTGACAACTAGTATAGACTCCGGCCATTCAAACTTTGCATTAAATAATCCTGTGATCGCGAAACATTGAGTTTGCATAAAAAATCGAATAAACATGTACATTTATAGAAATAAAAAATCACAGGAGAATAAGTGTGTGAGGTTTGCTAAAAATGTGTGTGTTTGATGGATTCTTAAAGTAAAATAAAATGAATAATCACGATCAAAGATTTGTTTACCTTTTATACAAAAAAAATATGTCGGACTTTACAATGTTTTACTAGAACTGTTCACATTATCTGCCGTGTTTCTAGATATTGTATTGAAACCGTCGATGATATAGAAAACGAAATCCAGGACTTTTACATAAGGCAATATTAAATCAGCATCAAATTGGATGCTCACGCCCAGCGTGAAATGATTGAAACGACTTTTCATCGTCACATGCAACGTGTCCAAAAACAGAAATACTAGGCGTGGTTTGTTAGTTCACGAGGAACATAACAGCAGTGATATCCTAGTGATGTGAACGTCGGACTGCCAAGTCATAGATCTCGAGTTCGAACCCAAGGCACCTCTGACTGTTCGGATTCATACGCATATTGTATAATTATATCACTTGCTTAAAAACGGTGAAGGAAAACATCGTGAGGAAACCGGCATGCCCGAGAGATTCTCGACGGCATGTGAAGCCAAGTCAGAGGCCCATGGGCGGATAAATTCTGACACCAGGTTAGTGACTAACCACACGAAATGAAGAAGATGAGGAACATACTTGCGGAGTCAGTGGAATCCCCGCTGAAGTGTGTGGTGTTGTCGGTATTGGGTCGAGGCGAGGGCGGCGTGATGTACGGTAGTTCCTGACTCGATGGCAACTGCCCGCTTATCGCCACCGATGCTGATATTACCACTGATTCTGAAAACGATGCATATTGTAAGAATTTATTTAGAATATATTTGCAATCTAGATCTAGATATTTATACGGCTTACAATTAAAATCAAGATCGCATGTATGATTTTAATCTTGTTTTCGTTCGTTATTAGCGTTTGATGATGATTGAGTATTCTTCCTGTTCTTAGAATAAGACTCAAAATATAAATTATACTACACATTGAAAATAGAGAAATGAATTCAAAAGTTTTATTAACGAATAGCTATCATTTTTAACTATTATACATACAAACCTGCAGCATTTTGTCCAACTTCTCTCTCATCAATTTGCATTTCCCGTTCAGGCGTTTGATCGGTAGTTACTTCAACAAGACTGCAACAACATTAAATCAGATGACATAATCAAGCATACTGTTTAATACAGGGCGCGACGGGCGCAACGAGTATTCCCAAAGAAGGTTGATGTCAGGCAGGCGGCCGGTCATAAAACAATAAGCCAAAACCTCTAACAACATGGATTTATGAAATACATGTTGTGCCGACCCCACCTAGTGTGGGATAAGGGCAAGAAGAAGAAGAAGAAGACTGTTTAATACAGGGTGTAAATGAAATCATGTAATTCCTTGAAACCTCGTGATGTACTGCTGACATAGATAAACCCAGTACGGGATACTTTTGGAATCAATGTTTTTTTTTACAAGAAGTAAATATGTGTTCTTAACGTGAGGCACTTTAGCGCCCTGAGCGAATTACGAGGTATCGCTTGCCGCGCGGTCGTTTAACTTGGGGCGCTAAAATGCATCACGCTAAGAACACATGTTTAATTCTTGTATTTTTTTTATTGAATCCAAAAGTATCCCGTTCAGGGTTAATCTATGTCAGCAGTACATCACGAGGTTTGAAGGAATTACATGATTTCGTTTATAACCTGTATACAAGGTAGAAAAAACGAACGGCCACATAGAGATAAATTACCTCCAGGTGGCGTTCGTTTCTTCCCCTTCTTTAATAAACGAGCTCTCAGCAAACGAGTTTCAATGAAATTCAAAATAGTCATATTGAATTATGGCATAGGTGAGAATAACCAATGCGCGGGAACTTTATTATACATAACATCACGCCTGTATACCCCGAAGGGTTGGGCAGAAGTCTATAATAACACCCTCATTTCGCCGTCATGTTTAAATCCCATATAATAAGGGGGGAGCCTATTGCCATCAACCGGGCACAAATCCAAACTTCGAGCTGCTACTGAGGAATTGCACACGGAAAACCCCAATAACAGTTTGCCCGACATGGGGATCGAACCCAGGACCTCACGATCAGCAGTCGCGCTTGCCACCACTAGACCAACGAGGCAGGCATATTATAAACAACAAAAAATGTTAAGCTCCTAATAAGAAAATGGTATTTTACAAGTAAGAAGGCAAATATAATTTAATTTTTTTGTACTAACATATTGTGGCTTTCATTCTGTAGTTTAGCGTAAGCGTGTTCGTAGGGGTGGTCTCGGCTTGTAGATGCGGTCGCTACCGTTTTGTTTCCTGCGATTAAACAACGCTGATTAGTAAAAACACACACTGATTACAATTTAATTATCGTCATTTCCGAGTAGCGGTACCTTTGTATGATACTGCAGGATCTTGACACTGATAATGTTGTGATCGTATCTCTAATTTGATGAATGAACCACTGTCGTACGGTAGCAGCGAATATTCGCTGTAATGCTTAGCGTTTTTTTATAAAGTTCGATAATCGGAAAAATTATGCGGGTAGGTAAATTATTTATCAATCGGAAAGCCTTGATTGAGTGTAAACATTAGCATAAGTTATATAATCAGTAAATGAATGCTACTCCAGGTAGATATTTTTATACATATTCTTTTATTTTCTTACTTTTTACCTGAGACTCATTCATCTTTATTCGTTTACGGTTTTACTAACGTGCATGTTTCGGGATTGCTTTAAAGTCAAGCTTGGTATTCGGGATACAGCGGGACAGGACCGATACAGAACATTGACATCAAGTTTTTACAGAGACGCTCACGGTGCTATATTAGTTTACATTGTATCTGAACCAGTCCCTAGCTAAACTGAATGAGTGGGTCGAGGAACTTCAAGTAAGTATACTCCACCAAGAAGAACAGTCTGCTTAGTTATCGGCAATAAGATTGACAACCACAACATTTTGGGACCCAGTGCAAAATATCAGCAAGCACATTGGGTCACCCGCGCGACGGCGCAACGAGTATTCCCAAGGAGGGTTGATGTCAGGCAGGCGGCCGGTCATATAACAAAAGGCCAAAACCTTTAAAAATATGAAAATACGAATTATATGTAGTGTAGACCCCACCTAGTGTGGGACAAGGGCAACAACAACAAGAAGAAGATGTTTCTGGAGTGCCTGGCTAGTTTCGGTTAATTTCGATTAATGGAGGTAATGCTTTTCTAGGTAATATCTTATAGATACTACATGGTAATAAGGAAAATACTTATGTGGTTTTATTTATAGATGTAACGTATGCATTTAAATTAAAATTTACTGTTATCCTTGAATAACAATGTAGTTATGTACCGTTTTGTCCTAAATAGGATTATATTTCCTGTAGTTATACCAATAAAAGTACAATAATCTGTTTCCTGTGAAACGTATCTATATTTTCTTCGTTTTTGGAAAGTACAGATCTCTAATAAGATATTTTTTAAAGGTAAACTACTGTTTCCTTTGTATCACGTTGTAGTTTGTACTATAATTCTATTATGGTCTTACGTTCTATAGAGGACAATATAGTTCTGTTATCGAGTCTTTTTTCCGCGCCACACCTGATCACGTCTGCATTAATGAATAATATATTAAGGTTGCACTAACTACCTACTCGTTTTAGATTTTATAAGTTTCCAGTACCACTTATCTGTAGGTATATTCATCTCTTTTACTGTTCTGTGGTATATTCATACTGCCGCCGGACAGAGGATGACAGTAACGACACCTAGGTGTTGTATTCTCGTTTGAAGGGTTGTTTTTGAAAAGGACATTGCTTAATTGCGTTCTAAATTATTAATATTTTCCAATAGAGTGAAGATATACCTCAATCGAAAGCTATAGTTACACAGAAAAATATTTATTATTGCCAAAAACGTCAAAGTTCCGGGTGAATTTCGGAAAACAGGAAAAAAGGGACTAGTAATTCAGTTTTAAATGTAGGAACAATTTGCTATCTAAGGGAACGTACCCATACTACGTGACCCGTTCAGGGGGAGGGGGTTCAAAATACCACGCTTGGTCACAGGGGCGGGCTTAAGTTTTCGTCACGTGGTCAATATACTTTAGGGAAATCTCGCGCTTTTTCGAACTATATTCAAATATGGCGCGCAGAAAGCAAATTTTAAACTCACAGGTGGCAACATTGACGCACATTGAGCCAAATAATTTATCTTTTGCAATTTTTTTTACTTAAAACCATATTTATGAATTACTACGTGTAAACTAGAGGGGAGGGGGTATTGGCATATACTATGGGTGGTCACCGAGGGGGGGTAAAAAGTTGTGAAAATGGGTCACGTAGTATGGGTACGTTCCCTAATATAACATTTTATTGATTTATTACGGAAATAATGAAAGTAATATTGATTTTAAGTAGGTACAATGTAAAATAAATAAAAAATCCACGTCATGTAATGAGTAATAGAATTCTAAATATTATGTATTAATATTTTCCAGCAGAGTTAAGATATGCCTCAATCGAAAGCTCTTATTACGTAGAAAAAAAAATTACGGCTAAAAATTTCAAAGCCCTGGGTTAATCTCGGAAAATAGGAAAAAGGGAACAATAATTCAGTGTTAAATGTAAGAACGAATTGATACCTAATATATTTTTTTCTTGATTTATTAAGTAAGTGATGGAAGTAATATTGATTTTAGATAGTAAAATTAATAAATATTCCACGCACCGACGCAGTCCGTTTCAATAATCAGATAAAACTGATTACTACTTTCGATTAAAAATATTTCTACAGGCTTCAGACCAGTTAAGAGATCAATTTGTTTCAGAGACATTCCCCGTAGCATAACTGGGTGCACTAAAGTGTATTAGGGTACTAATCAATTACCTCTACAAACAAATAAAATGAAAAGCTGTTCCTGAGCAACTGAAAAACTAACTTTGTAGCATGGTATTTCAGGATCTCGTTCTTCAAACAATGGATGAAATAGCGGAACTATACTTTAAGTTTGATTCGTCAAGCACTTGATAGGTTTTTATATTATAACTTAAGTATTCCATTTATGATAAATACTTTTGTATTTTTCAACATAGTTAAAAAAAACACTTTTGGAACTGAAATTGGTTATAACAGTAATAGTAGGTTATTCCGAACACATCAACACCATTTTTATGTTTGCAAGTCTAAATTTTCCACTTAGGACAACGTCCATACATTTTTACGCATTGTCCTTTATGACTGCAAAGCTAGCAGACAGCTAATGTAAAATAAATTGTAATATTAAGTATATTATTTTCTGTTAAGAATATTTTGGTGAAGTGCAACTCGATCAAGCAATATCTATTATCTTCTAAATTGAGAAACATCTGTCATTAAGTAGTATTTTATTTATCAACTAAATAAATAATTTACTGCAAACTTGAGAAACAATCTTATTCACAACGAGTAATAAGCAATTTATAGTATACTTTGTAATACTTGTAGTTCACAATAAACAATACACTTCATGGTTAATTAACACATGTAGTGCGCAGCGAGCTAACATTTTAACATGTACCTATATACAATATATAGATGGATATTAAATAATGTACTACACGTCACGGAGGAATAAAACTATTTAGATAGTTTGCAGGCGCCATTTACACAAGAACAACAACCGATCTTAATGCCTTGTGAAGTTGACACGTACAGTAATGTACTTAGATTCCAGAATTGAACATCAAGTAAATCTGGTTGCGCATACTTTCGCCCGCGACCTTTGCAGAACTAGGTATGTGTCGAGGTATCGTAGGTCACACCGCAACATGTTTATCTAATAACTTATGACAGTTAATATGAACTTCATGGGTGACTGTTGCTTAAGCAGGATTTTCACTTGGCAAGGAATATGGACGTCGATTACATTGCCACCTTAATTGATGAATCAGTGAAGCAGCATTAATCGATTCATAAATATCGATGAATCCAATGCAACGTCTTGCAATGTAATTAAAAGCAAATTACTCGCATTCCAGAACGTTTTACCTTCATCCAAATTCACGGTGGCATATATTTCTGAAGCGGTGTCTCCGCTGTCGTGTCTGCCAACTGGATGTGGTATTTCTGGTAAACTTCGCTGACTGTTTTGAGTAGAAGCCCTGTCAATGAAGCGTGTAAAATCAATTAGAACAATTATCGTTATAAAAATAAACGAGGATAGAGGTCAGTTGAACGTTTTCGGCGTGAAATGCCTTCTATAGACTAAAATCTTAAGCGTAACACCAGTAATTTCCTAATAAAAGAACGTGTCTTGTAAGTGGAATAACAAAATGTGTTAAAAATAATAATTACGAATTCTGGTGATTCGCGCAGATATAACTAAAGCCTTCTACGCATTGTCCATCCGTGCACGATGTAGTACGCAAAAAGATAGTGCGTGGGCTTGCTTGTCAGCCAACCATCGGGCATGTTGCTCTTCAGGTAAGACTACGTACTGTCGTTTTACGTCGTGCATAGTGCACGGACTTACAGCAGGGATGGAAAATGCTTAGAGGGTCTAATGCAGCGTACACAGTGCACACACCTAGCCGACGAAGGCTAAAGAACGTGCATTTGTTGAATTTGACAAAACTTTGTATAGAACGATTCCAGTTTTAGCGGTATCGAGCTCCGTTCGTTAGCTAGGTGCATACGCTGCATGAGATGAAAATTTAATGGATCGTCCAAAATTACTGTCATACTGAATTTCGAATAACCTAACTCCGCCAAATCAGTATTTCGACGAAATATACTTCGTGTTCGGTAGGACACTATTCCGATAGCCGGCTTTATTCTGGCGTTGGTTTAGGTCAGAACTGTGATCACAACAAAGCTCCGAAAAAGCTTTTGTATTCAAGAGGCATAAAACATATATGTATTATGAATACCGGAGTGCAGTTCGGGTGAGCTGCAGTTCTATTGGAAGTTTAGTTCTTTCGAAATACAGTTCTGTCAAAGTGTTGTGCTGTCGAAGTTCTGGGGGTCTAATAACGTCACATTTGGTGTATCATATTTCGTTTCCTATTCGTAATCATAACTGTAAGTGGACTGCATATCCGCAGCCCTAAATGTAAACTATACATCTGCCAAATGCAGCTTGAAGGCAGTCAAGATGCAGTCAGTGCAACTGCCGACTGGATGTGCAGCCTACTTGCAGCTATGATTACAAATATGATACGAAATATGATTCACCAAGTGACGTTATTAGCCCCCCTGATTAGTCGAAATTCAGTACTCGATAGTCGTCATGTAAGTCCGATCTTAGAGAATGGAAATGAGTTTTTTGTAAATTTTTGTTGAATTTAGCTTTTGGTAAAGATAAAGTTCTAGGCAGATTCTTAAATAACCATTTAAGTATCGCATGCTTACTATCGTTTCGTCCGTAAAAGATAGTTCCCGAAAAGACCCGAAACAAAGCAGAATATTTGCGTGCATCACGCAAGAGTCAAGTTGTAAAGGCCACATGCCGCTGTACGACTACCTCCGTTACTATAACATTTCGGATCATTGGAAAGTTCTAGGTCAAGTACAAAATAAAAAACTTATGATCGATTTACGCTATGCGTATTGTTTTTGTTTTACTATATTCCGTAACCATAGAATATCTATATCATAAACATTTAGCAGTACCTTAATTAAACATCGGACAAATTCGATAAAATGTATGTTGGTCAATGTATCAAACAGACGAGTTATGAAGAGAATTCGTACATCGATCAGCTTTTAGAGCTCAGTGACAAACAAGTTCCCGTAGCTTCTAGGAATCCGTAGTTGCATCACGTTAAGAGATTCTTAGATTTGTATCGATACATATTATGTAGTTTTATAGTCTTATTCGATAAGGGTAGGATAATCAGAGATATCGGTCAAGAACTCGAAAAATTTACCCAGATTGTGATCATAAATTTTATAATTTCCAGATCGGTCAAAGTAATAGGACAATAATCGTGTTGTTCTATCAGGAAACGCTAAGTTACAGTAGGTACATTAGAGTAGGTTCGACTCTATAACGGGAAAAGAGGAGTTAAACATGGCAATGTTATATCCCCGAAACTATTCACTAACGCGTTCGGGGACATCTTTTGGACGCTTGACTGGACGGAGCATCTATGTGAACGGCACGGACATCTCATTCGTTTCGCAGCCGACATTGTTTTAAAGATAAATTTAACGATAAAGATATATTTATTTTGTAAAACATGAGTACAATATTAAGGTCTTCTATGTAAGTAGATAGGTAGCTACATGTTTTGCCATATATGGCGTACAAAATTAGTCGCACTAGGCAGACAATACAAAAAAATAGAATTTAAATTGAAATGTCAAAATTTAAATAGTACAAAAAATTTAAGCAATACAAAACAAAAAAAAGAACTTAATGTCAAAATCCAAACAATACTAGAAACAAAATTAAATCATAATGTCATAGTTCGAACAAATACCAGAAACAAAATTAAATATGTTAAAATCGAAACAAGACCAGTAATCAAATCAAATCATAATGCCAAAGATTGAGCTGATTCTTTAGAACATCTGGATTATCATCCAGACATGCTGCATGGCTTAAATGTAGCTTTTAAACAGGACAGCCTTGGCATGAACTTTGACAAGACGAAGGTCATGTAGTATGATGCACATTGCACATGTCGTACTGAGACCTTCCTGCGACAAAGAGACGACCCTCGAAGTTTAGTAGGAATAATACCTAGGACAGGTTATTCAGCACGTTAGACACAACTTCAGGAAAGAAACCAATTAAAGTATTCGCCTGGATTGGCTGCGTTTGACAAGCTCGTCAAATTTTAAACCACTTTTCCTGCCTGTCATGATCTACGGCGCCGACACTCACAGTTGGACTAGTTCAAGGCATAGAGGGGGATATCTGGAGTAATCGACAAACCTTGCCGTTAGGGCTGGCCATGTTTCTTGAAAAATCGGTGACCGCTGGAGCTGACGACTACTTCAGTGGACACCGCGGACTGGTAAATAAAGCGGGGGCGCCCCCAGATAGATAAGACTGGTAATCTGAGGTAGGTATACTGGATGCGGAAAATGGCATCGGACCGAGTGATGTTGTGCAACTTGGGTGGGGGCCTATGTCTTGCAGTGGAATGCAATAGGATTTGATTGAGATTACTCGCACCAGTTCTCAGATCTCAAATTTTTAATAAATTATGTAAAATTTATAATATGAGAGCATGAGATGGACTTGGGAAGCGTCTAAACTCCCGAATTAGCATCACAGAAGTAAAAGAGTATTTCTGTAAAGAAGTCGTAGAACTTAAAGAGTATTTCTGTGAAGAAGTCGCAGAAGTTTAAAAGCAATACCAATTATACCGAATAAGTGTCAATTATGGGAGCAATAACGTAATATACGAAATATGCGTTTCAATCTGTCTACCCCTTCGGGAAATACAGGCGATACGGGTTTATTTGGTTTACGGTCGTTTTCGATAACCTATATATCGACGGTTTGCGCTCCTAAAGATAGAAATTTATATTTATTTCAATGGAGCGTATGTCAAAGTATATCTCTAGTACATGGGAAACCGGCGATATAACTATAGGTTATTGAAAATAGCCGTTAATAGTCGTAGTAATAATAATCTGTACTGAGACACAGTCCAGACGAAAGTTAGACGACAAAACGCGACAAAAAATTGCAAATAACTTGTCATACCTAGATATTTTTTTATTATAAATCTACTACGATCAAGAATTGTGAGTCATAAAAATCATTTGCGTGACTCATTTTCGTAACTTTCCAATTTCTGTACCCAAAATGTTAAAAAGATTCAGACTACACTTTCGTTGCTTCTTATTGCATAGTATGAATGGTATATTTTACAGCAGAATCACTAATAGCTTTAACACTAAGAACACACGATCCATTCAATTAAGGTACTGCTGAATCAGACAATGACAACAATGATAACAACTTCTAACAAGAAACATTAGCCGTTGATAAAATTATACATGCAATTAGCTTATTTTATTGTTCATGCATTGTGGTTTTAATATAATGAAAGTTAGAAATGATAAAAAAAAACGTAATTATATGTAAGTACTTAAGAATATATATAAATAAACTTGAAGACACTAAAAAAGGTACTCTAGGGTACCAGGCTCTAGGTAGGTACACTAAAGGTTCTCAAGACAAAATAGTATTAACCGTAATTTAAAAAAATAACAAATAAATAGGAACCAAAATTACAATGACTTTGTTACCTTAATTTAAATAAATTTTCGACATTTGTATTGTAGATAACTGAAGATTTTAAACACAAAAAATAATACTGTGAGATTCTATTAAGTATTAAATAAAATCACACACAATACAAGAAATAAATAATACTAATATAAATTCTAAGAAAGGATAGCAGTATTATTACAGTGACATCTAAAATGGAATTACACAACATTAATTAAGTAGATGAAAATAGTAAAGAAATACCTAAAGGAAAATATGTAACGGCAGCCCAGACATTATTTATTGTTAGATAGTTAATAATAATGTCCCCATAAATGTATTATATTAGAGTTTTAATGATAAATATTATACCACAGGTGCTACATTACAACAACAATAAAATTAGTTTAAATTCCACATGAATTTATCTGTTAAATTGTTAAAAACCTAGACCATTATGTTAACCCTTGAGTTAGGTATGTCTAGTCTAGGTCATGCTAGATCTATAACAAACCGCTTGATAGAGGCCGGAGTGGTAGGCGTTGGAGACGGTGCCTCCTCATCAAAACGAATTTTGACCACACCGGCCGTACCAACCAACTCACTTCTGTTAAATATAAAAATATTTATTTATAATAGTACCTCTGTTACATTCATTCATTTGCTCTTACAAATGAGTCACTTTTCCACAATATGTATTAAATCAATAGCTATTTTTACTCCATTACAATATCCGTTTGTTGAACTTACTAAATAGACACAGTAATACGTAGACAAAATATGAACAATATTTAATGACTACTGCAGTTAAATAAAGAGCATTTTACTATGTTGTGTTAAATATAAATGCACTATAAATACATTCTGTATTTAAAATAATCAGATAATGTACTTTGCGCTGTTTTTTCTGTGCCAGCTAAAGAGAAAAGCAACCACTTAATTGTTTATTTTAAATGTATATAATATTACTTAGTACAAAATGTTTAAATTATCTGAAACTCCTTGCTATATTTTCTATTTGTGATAGGTAAAAGCTAAATGTTTGTCTTTCGTCATGTAAATAGTTATTACATTTTGTTAATTTACTGCAGTAAGTAAAGGCATGTGACAAATTATTCTAAGTTGCCCATCTATTACAAAGTAAGTTTTCTAAGTGTCTAGCTAACAAAAAATAGATATAATTAATGAAAAGTAATATCAAATATAGATCAAAATATTGCTACTTTTAAAAAACAGGTAATAGAAAGAAATGACATTATTTAGTACCTTCATGATACTAATATTTTAAATGTATTGTTCTAAATAGAATTTTTACTGAGTTCTTTAGTTATTTAAATCAAACAAGTGAAAGTTTATTTGGCTATCTCAGAAGAATAGAACTTAGGTACTTGTTTCATTCAAAACAAATTGCCAAAAAACTATATGGTAAACTGAACTGAAAAAATTGTAAATAAACAAATACTTACTTCTGGTTGGAGTTCTTGCAGCCACAGACACATGCTGAAAGTGCTGTAATGAGGGTCACAAGCACCCCTACACTTAGAGCTATCTCTATTAGAGTATACATAACAAGAGTTTCTCAATCAATAGCAATCCGACCTGGCGATATTCTAAAGAAATATTCCATCACAGATATAACATTAAGTCACTCCCTTAAACAGAAACACTATATGTACACAATTCTCTTCCATTTGAATAAAAAGTGTTGAAATGTAGGGCACTTGGCTATGCGACCACATAGACTGAGTTAAATCTTGAACGAAAACAACTTTATTATAACTATATTATCAAAAGAAACCTGCTAGATATTTTGTTGACCAATAATCTTTAACTTAGATTATTTCGATATCATTTAAAAATAGTAGAAGCGAAAGCAAAGCACATCCATCGACACAGATGCAATATTACAATAATAGTGATGTTGTTTCGATTTTCGATTGACAATTAGTCATAATATATTGTCAATCAATTTTAATGTCGATAAAACTGTACTGTTGAGTTGAATTGAAATATTTGGAATCAGCTCAATAAAAATGCATTGATGAAAAGTGGAGCACTCGTATCCAAGTAACAAAGAAGATAATAATATAGTAGAGGGACTCCCCCTGTACCCTACTGGCTATCACATACACACGTGTGACGGAACACAGTAAACTGTTTGGCACCGGACTCTAATGTGAGAGTGGTAGCTAGTCAGTCGGACTGTAAAAATCCTACCACCAAGCATGCTGGGTTTTACTAAATCTTAGAGACACGTTTATTCCCAGCTCAGCATGTGGTAAGAAAATAAAATTTTATATTCCAGCCTGTCCTCAGCCGAGGCACAAATTACCTTTGGGTACAAATTTATAAGGTTTGTAGTGTCTGTACCCCCTAATTATCAACCTAAAATACCTATAGTTTCGCTTCGGATATAAATGTTTGTATATGTGTGATTATTATAAGGCGATGAAATAATCACCTCCACGTACAATCAACAATCGTCAAACCGATCCGTAGATGGAAGCAGTCTACTGCTTTGGGCCAACCTTGGCCCTAACCCTTGGACCAAGGCTAAGTTTGGCTGGGTTCGTTTCCGTCTTTGCTGAGCCAACGTCTGTCCAAACCGTTTAGTAAATCTCAGCAGGCAACGAAATGTACTTAATAAAACTGTTTATGGAATAAAATTTTAAATGTATTTTATCACATTGCTGACATGTTTTGTCTACAAGTACGTTGTGCCGTGAAGTACCTAAACCTAGATATACTGCGCACTCAGTAGTAAAAAACATCTTCAGGATTTATCGATACGTTATAAAAGTGAGTGCATCCCTTGTTCATAGACAAAAAAGAAATAATCAATCTAAAAAAAAAAATACATACAATATTGCCAGTACGTAATTAATATTTTAAAAAGAAAGGATTCTTTGGTTGGTCTATGCAAGATTCTGAAGATTAAATGAAGACTTTTGTTTCTACTGTACTTAAAATTATCGACAATATGGACATCGCAAACCATAATAGAAAACTGGATTTTGAGTGGAATCGATCTTCCATTTTTATTTGTTCACTTGTCTGTGGCTTAACCAACCAAAACGTTAGTCACAGTGCTGCCAATTCCCGGGAAATTCCCCGATTTGCGGGGAATTGGGGGTCCGTGCGGGGAAAGAGCGGGGAATGAACAAAATCGGGGAATTGGGAGTAGTTCGAATATTTACGGTTAAAATTCGCAATGTGCGGGTCACTCACATTCGCGCGAATACGCGAACCCGCAAGTGTGGGACTGACATTCGCAATGACTATGCGAACATTTTCCATACAAAACGGAAAACATTCGTACAATGTACGAATGTTTGCGCGCATGTGAGTGACCGGGGTAAGACACAAGAAACCGCAATAAAAAAAAAGTCCGACTATCGCAAGAAATGGAAAGAGTGAGGGGAAGGCCAAAAAAAAAAGAAAAAGGGTCGTCCAACCATTGCCGGACAAAAGAAGCGGCAAATAAGGGAAACATTCAGGGGAGCTCCTAAAAAAAGCTCGTCCAACTAGCGTTGGGGGAAAAAGAAGTGTTAAATCGTGTTCGTACCTGCACCACATAAATGAGGGGAACGTCTAAAAAAAAAGGTCGTCCGACGTCCGACTATCGCTCAGGGATGAAAAAAGAAAAGAAGCGGGGAATTTCGGGGAATCGACTACAGTGACGCGGGGAATCAAAAATTTTTAATTGACAGCACTGGTCAGTCAGTGTCATTTTTGACAGTTCAGCGTCAGTTCGCTCAGTTGCTAAAGAATTTACTTTTTATTTGAAGTGCATTTGTGAATTTGTTTGAATTCGTTGGAGGTTATTTTTATTATAACCGCAACAACCCGTTAAAGAAAGGATTTATTTCCCACAAACAACTATGAAAGTTCCTTATAAATTCGTAAGAAGTTATTAACGCTTTAAAGTGATAAGTAGTGATATCCATAGTAAAATCATTTAAATATAACTGCCGGTATGGAAACAAAAAGTGATATATTCTCCAAAAGACTTATTATTGCAGTGTTATGGAACATCGGACTCCAGACGTTTCTCGCTGTCGTGCTAGTTTTCTTTATCCAAGTCGATTTCTTGCATCCAGTGTCATGGGTAACATCTACACTTCACGATATATTCGGTTGGAAGATGGGCCTCAATATCGTGCTCCTTGGTTTGGTATCATTTTTCCAAGCATACGTTTATGGAAGCTACTACATGATACCGCTCCCTAAGTACTTTACGAGGTTCTCCATGTTCTTGAACATGTTTTCAGTCCAAAACACCATGTTCAGTATACTGTATGCACTCAGCGGCTACTTTACTATGGGTTTATATTCATCATTGGCGAAGAGCAATTACAATGTACTGAAGAAGAAGTGCATTTTTTATGATGGGCAATGTCTTGTAGAACAAAGCCTTTTCCTACAGTTTGGTGGTATGTGGATGGGGTTATATTATTTTATGAATATTCACATCTTTGGAACAACTATGCTTATGTTCCCACATATTTATCAAGACAAGTTTCAGCAGATTAAACTAGCCATTAACAATATTCTTTCAACGGGATTCAGAAATTCTATAATGCCAGTGGCTTATTACTGCATTTTTTATTATTTATGGGGAAGCAAACCTAGAAGTGTGGTTTCCGAGGTGTACAGTTTATATCTGGAAGATCCACCTTTAGATAATACTGTTAATTTGATGAGGTCTGGAATTTGGATTGGACTTTGGTTCTATACTAGTTTGTTCTTTGTGTCAGTCTACACAATGAGAACTATTTTCAATATTATACTTACAGAACCAATGAAATTCCCAATTGAATCTGCAAAAAGTTTGATGCTGCACAATGCATTGGCTCTGAGGTCACAATTTAATGGATACTTAGGAGCACAAGATCTAAGAATTATGTCAATGACTGATACTACAAGAAGGCGGCAAATATTCACTCTTTCACAACCTGGAGGTCACCCAAGGAATTGGAACAATTTATTGGAACAGTGTATAAGTATTATTAGTGACTTCAGTAAAGAATTAGATGCTGTTAATGGAGATGGAAAATCTATTGAAACTAATAATTTTGCACAGAGAAATATTGGGAATGGTTCATCTAGCAATGGGTTTACTTATTCTGGAAATTTGAGGAATATGGCCCAGTCTCCTAAATTAATAGCAGTGAAGGATTTCAACATGAATAAAACGGAAGAAACATTTGGTAATGTTGTGAAAGATGAATTTAATATTTTTCTTCAGAAGCTGTGTCAAAAACCAGGTATTAGTTATTTGTTTGGGGAACTAACTGATACAAAATTGAAGTTTTTGTTGATGCAAGCTCAACCAGTGATGTGGACTTGTGAAGGTCTAGCTTGTATTGCTGCTGCCTCGTTGAACGAAGATAAATATGGAGTGGTGCAAAATGACTTGCCTATTGTGATATCAACCTTGATTAATCTTAAACAAAACTTGGATAAGTTGACAAAACCTGGCCTAGTGCCCAGAAAGCATATATTAAATGATATATTTGCTATTAAAATGAAGACTGCCCTAATCTCATCAGTTAAAAGGAGTATTTATAAGATTGCCATCACATTCTCAAAGTACATACATGAAATACCTTTGGATCCGGATGTTCAAGTTGCATTGCAGCCATTTTTGATGTGTAAAGAAGCATGAGTGATATGTAATAAATAAACTTTTTAATTATTTATATTTGTGTGTTTTTTATGGGATACAGAGATTAAAAAAAGTTTTAAAACAAAATATCTATTAAATGTCTTTAAAAGTGTAACTCGGAAACACATTAATAAACTAAACTCTACATTTTAACTATGATTCTTTATCTATGAATACCTATTTATATTATTTACTGTGTAGTAACCATTTAGGTAGTACATAAGAAATTTTAATTATAACAAGAGTTATTGATTAAAACCATTACAATCATGTCGATTCTGTTGCACATTTTGACAGTATTAACTAGACTTAACGCAACAGTCACTTTCTTTTTCTATTGAAACAGAAAGAGACATACCCCTTTAGTTTAGTTTACTCCTGTAAGTGCACTACAGAATCGACACCAATCTCAGTGTATATTGAAATGCAAAGTTTCACTTTGCCAGAATGAGTTTTCTACATAAAAGGTATAAATAAATAAATAATTCTGCTTGAAAAAACGTATTTTACCTATACTATATTACAAAAGTAACTTTTACTACAAAATTAAACAAAATATCAGTCGAAACAATTTGGAGATAATAGCTATAAAAACTTCAGGAAATATGAATGACTGTCATATTTTTTCTCCTTTCTTCACGCGCCTGCTCCTGTGGAGATTGGCTACCAGCATTCGCCATCTTCACTATGCAAGCACAATTTAGTGGTTGCTTAGGAAGAATTCAAAGAAGGGTATCTTCATCTCGTAAGTCGCTACTTAACAACAGAGAGCGCTGGCTGGCAGCACCAAGCAAGGCGGTGCGCTCCGCAGACGATGTACCCGACTCACAGCTCAGAGAAGCTAGATAGGAAACAAATGTTGCATTAGTATTAATTTTCCACAAACATGGAAGTTGATCTAATAGACAAAAGCAGCAACATTTAAAAGAAGGATAATTAAGCGATGAAGTTTTAACAATTTCACTAGGCAAAAGACTGGGCCATTAGAAATAAGAATTATTAGATATGTAGATTTTCATACACATTAAATTTATCTTAATATTGTGATTTTAACAAATTAGGGATGTAGCGAATAGCTTGCGCAGAACGCTGACCATGGTCTATCTGCGCCTTACAATTGTGAAACTACATCGCGAAATCACCTGGAAGTGGTAAAGCGAAGACGGAACGATAACTCACGACAAAGGAGACTGCTCGGCAAGACAGGCGGAAAGACAGAGACGAGAGTGCGGGGGGGTTTGCGTATAAGTTGAGCGGTACATACGAAGGGTTGTTTACCGTCGGGGCTGGCGTGCGGAGTGGCGCTGGCCGTGCGGGCCTCGCCCGCCTCGGGCGACGCTAGCGCCACGCGCGCGCTGCCGCCCGGCGACTCCGTCATGGACGCCTGCAGGCTGTAGCTCTCCCTGTAACATATACCTCGCTGGACATCGCGTCCACGCTAATGGCTGTGTAGTTAACACATGGCACTTCATTTTTTGAATATAACTGTTCACGCCTATGAGCTTAGGTAGCAAGTGTACTCTCATCTGTTTACAGTTTAGCTATGAAGGTATTAGGTGAATAATGGTGGCGAGCTTATCGCCATCTATCGGGATCAATTATAAGCACTAAGCTCCAGCTGAAAATTCCTTATAGGAAATCAAATTACAGCACCAGTCTTGGGAATCATATCCAGCATGTCCCGTACGGCAGCTGCGCTTGCGGTGACGCTAAACAAATGAGGTGGTGAATGATTTTTAATAAAACGACATTATCGTGCACACAACGAGATGACTGACGATCATGCCGAACATAAAACCGGTTTCGAAAGGCGTTTTAACATCGAGACGGGCATGCTGCCACACTTAGTATTGGACGTCTATTTACTGAAGGTTGGGTAATGCTAGCCTGTATCCGGACGTGGAGGACGTTTGGGAGATTTCACTGTCGTAGGACGTGTCGGTGTTGATGTAGGAAGGTTGCAGGAACGGCGGCTGCGACCACGCGCGCCGCAGCGGGGTCGTGTCCGGGCCCGGCGACGAGCCCTCGTCCGACTCCAGCCGCATGTGCGACATCTGCACAACAGATCATTACTTCGGTATACGTAGGTACTACTACTCGCCGGTTGCGGAGAATCAGTGACAGATACGAACAAGAAATATAAAAGAGCAGCCATTTCTAATCCAATTATTTTTATGATTGTGTTTTTGGTGAGAACATAATATAATTCTCATTGAGAAGTGTTTTTACCCACAATAATAATTTCAGGACCGGCAGGCGATTTCAATTTATTCATTAGGGCTAACATTAAAACACATCGCTAGATCATGTAACGTTGCTAATGTTGCTATGGCAGGTTTTAAGGGCATAGAACAAAAATTAACTTTCTTACATCAGGCTTAGTATGCCTGCTGCGTCGAAACTTGAAGGTCTTCTTAGAGGGTCCGTGCGATCGTTGTAACCGCGGTCGTTCTGCGGCGTCGGGCGTTTCTGATCGGTCGCCCACTAACATGTCGCTGTCTAGGGAAGGACGAGCGGGAATGCATTCACCGCACGACGCCTCGCCCGGCGACATTGGTGATAATGGACTCAGTGATGTTTCTCCTAGAACAGTATCAGGAATCAGTTCTTTAAGCTTATTTTAAGCTCCATATAACACCCAAAGTAATAAGAGTTAATGTAGCGCTAATTATGTTAGCTTCTATCTCGTACAATAGTACCTACGCCTCTTGGGGTCATACTGCATTTACGCATTATATTAGATAAAATTCTGTAAAGTGCCTCTGTATATTGTAACTATGTCACCGAGTAAGCAAATCGTTAATATCGGTTATGTCCGTCCATTTGGGGAGTGATCTGGTGCAGATATATTCAATTATTAATTTTAATTGTTGCATCAGCACAAGAAACCTTCATGCTAATCAACGAAGCTTTGATGACCGACAAATGAATGGATAACCATCAAAATATTTAAACTTGAATCCTAATTGCGAAACACTCGCAATTGCAATAGCTTTGATTTTGACAGTTCAAAAATGTCCATTGCACAGTATTTTTTAACAATCTGTCACGTCGACAGCTTTCCACCACGCAATTAATGCTGTATTGTCAAAATTAAAGCTATCGCAATTGCGAGAGAGTTATGTAATTGAATTCAGGCTATAGTTAAATGCAAAAGAACTGGCTCTACGTTGATCAACCTGCTTGGCCAGGCGGGTGACTGTCTTTCTTTGAGACACGTTTATTTGTCCGGCAGTGTACTACAAAAGGCTTTATAAAATAAAATGGAACTTACCAGACGTGAACTTCAATTCTACGGACGGTACGAACCGCAATTTAGTTTGCGTGCTTGTGTATGACGGAGTGCTTGCCGTTGGCTTGTCACTGCCATAGTTGTTAAGTGATCCTATGATAAAGAAAACAGACATAATATTAGTTACCTATCATGTTCTTTAATTTCATTAAATTTAATATAATGTAGTCGGCAAAAGAGATTGATTGAGGGGCTCGTGGTTAATTACCAACCACGCGGATCATACGATTTGTCAGGTTAAGCTGTGCTTAAATTGAATTAATGACGATTTATTCACTTAAAAATATCTTAAAGGTAGGTACATTGCTAAAACTGCTTACGCAGTTTAACTTGTTTGCTACGGTCAGTCCGTGGATGGGTGACCGTTCGTTACACATCGAGAACCCTACCCTGTAACTGGGTTGCAGAGGTCTGATGCCAGTCGCTCCGTATTAAATACTGGTATTCAGCCGCATCTGGTTAGACTGGAAGCCTACCCCAACATAGTTGGGAAAAGGCTAGGCAGAACGGTCGGCAAAAGAGATAATACAATAATACAATACAATATCTTTATTATTCCAAAAGTATATTACATTAAATAAATAGATCTCTGGTCTCCACACTAGGATTCCCTGTGTCGTTGAGGCCAGTCTCTTTCATCGTAGCACAAAGTAAATTACAATAAAGAACTAACAAAAACAAAAATATTATTATAACACTGCAGACATCTAACTACACCTGCATTTGGACAGACATCGCTTATCAGAGCGTTTCTTGAGCGCTAAATCCATCAACAAGTTTTACCACGCAAGTTGTGACTCTACAACTGGCCATCAAACTGTGGACACACTCGCCGCAATTCGACTTCTGCAAGTTTTACCAACTAAGCGAACACTTGCGTGCAAATACGTGCGCATTGCTAGTGGTTTGGCGCTTTGGCATGAAAAGTTATTACGCATTCAATGCCTGCGTAGTGCACACATAGTCGTTGTTTGCCTGCAGACCTGACTCATTTGCCGTGTGCTTATTTCATACTATTTCTTACCTATATGAGAATTGCCACTGCTGGCGTTGTTATTGCTGTTGTCACTCATACGGCCGCTATTCAACTGGGCCTCAAACATCGGCATATGCTGGCTCGTGGTTGAACTACTCGATAATGACTCTGGAATAAGGTGAGTTACAAGATATTTTTTTCAAGGATAATCGCAGAGAAAGCTGAAAGAGGCCCTTGAAATATTTTCGTTTCACGTCGACTTTGGGACTAAATTAGAACTACTTATATGTTTTGGATTAGCAATACCAAGAGTGGAAATCCGTGAAATATCTAAAAATGCTAGCTGGATGGATGATTTGACAGCCGATATACTTTCTGACCGCTGAGAATGCAAGAGAGAGAAAACTCAGTAGTAGGTAGGTACCTCTCTGCGCAGATAACGGTGCAGATGGATGATCAGGTGTTCTTGGCAGTCCGCCGGCACCCGCTCGCCCCACTAACATGGAGATCAGCGACGGACGGTGTTGTTGGTGTTTGTCTGGCATCGTCGTAGTGCGAGGGAATACCTCTGATGCTCGTTTTCCCGCACCTTGACCGAGATTCTCGGCTATTTGTTCTAGAATAAAATATTTCAGTTGATCAAGGTATCAAAACACAATTATTGTTCTGCAAATGATGGCGCGGAAATCCATCGATATCCAGTACCACTTAGCCTGACAGCTGACAGTCTGTATCGGAATGTGTAGGGTCTGTGAAGTAGGTCCCCCTATATTCAATGCACTCTGTGCAGGTCCCTATTGAGCTAGTATACTCCGAGATAATGCAATAAAGTTTTCTGCACTCACCAAATTTGTACTGGTCGTGTGTATCGCGCATGTGCCGCAGTTCTCTTGCGAGCTCTGCTAGTAATGCGCCTCTAGCTCTAGCGGCGGGTAGCTTGAGCCCCCGCACTCGTTCGCGTACTACGAACTGCATGTGACGTTCGTTGTCACCAATCGGAGGTTGAGATAGCTGCAAAAATGGTGAGAATATGCTTTTGTGCCAAGGTGCTTGAATGAGGTTTGAGTCTTATATCTAATCAAAAATTGATCTAACTGAGCGCTGTAATTACTGCGTTATCGGTCAGTCGGCAGAGCTTCGTTGTTCAACGACTGATTGCACTGCGTGCAGGTGGGGTTGGCATTCAGCAAAGCTGGATGACGCGCAACGAGTCCAAAATAATGTGTAAAGAAATAATAGTCACCTTATGTACGATGAACGGCTGCAACAGAATGTACAGTGGAGTGCGGTAAGTAACAACATGTTCTAAGAAGTCCCACAGATGGTGTGCTGCTTCATTCCGTCTGCCTAGATCTCGCATCGCACGAGCTATGCGGCCCCATTCTGTGCATAGCTCACTTGTAAAGCATGCGCACATCACTTTTAATGCTGCAAATATTTTTGTATGTAAAGGCAAATTTGGGAAAACGATAGGCAGAACGAAATGGTAACTTTTATACAGGTAGGTACACACGTCGCAGTAAGATAGCCAAACCTGGGATGTTGCTAAATAACCGACTTATCTATACTGCGAGATGCATATCTTATGAAAAAAAGGAGGTCTAGTACGCAGACTTGGAGGTCAACTTGACAATTTCCACAAAAAACATGTTTGTCAATGGCAAAGGTAGCGGTTAACTTCATTAAAATAATAACATCTGTAGCTATATAGACTATGTACAGTCGAAAGAATCGAAGTAAAAACTAAGTACCTCATAAATAAAAATATTATAATCAAGTAACATGAATAAGTTTTTATCGACCAAAACCGTGTAAACATACCTAAGAAAGCAATCCTATACAGTTGATTGGACAGCCTGGTAGTATTCCTGGTATCCCGGCTTCCCGTGAATGTGAGTGAGTTGGCGCGGTTATCTGAAGCGTTGAGCTTTGCGTTCACAGCCGCTAGCTGACCGGGCGGCGCCGGAGGACATAGTGCGTTTAGAACTACCGATACTAGGTAGCTGACGTCTGATTGACGTAGGGGTGGTACATCTGGAAATAATTTAAAGTTGCAAAAATATGTGTGTAGCTTACTTTGGATATGTATAACCTTTCTAATATTTTCTCCAAAATTCTCATGTAAGAAGCTTTAACGATCGAGTGCCGATTCGAATGATAGGCATCAGTGTCTCCAAACCAACCAAGTCATGATTACAGGCTTTTATAACTAATCGTTTTGGAATAAGCTATATCCAGCTGTGAATTGCAATCTGTATAGCTGATGGATTCACTGATTCCAGAAAGAGTAATTATGAATACATACCTTTTCTCCCACTACCGACGCGTAAACAAAGTGGCATAAATAGATTCATGAGCATGTTTTCAGTTTTTTCTCCAGTTGGGAACGACGCACTGCCTCCACACATTTGTTCCAGTGAATAACTATCCTATAACAACAACAATGTATTGAAATACATATTTAGTTGAACACTATCTAAGAAAGTAGATGCCGTTGTTATTTAAAAATGCCCCTTTGGTATAAGATTTATGAGTTCTTAGCAACCTCATCGCGCAAAGAATTTGAGTGGCTGCGAGTTGAAGTCGAATTGTCACGTCTAATTGTTATTTGCAGTGCTTGCGTGTCAAAAGTAGGAGATACGAGAGAACCTAATCGTTTTTGTACCTTACCACATGACATAACAGCAGGGATAGCCAATTAGTGTGTGACCGTCGGACTGCCAAGTCCCAAGGCCTCGAGTTCGAACCCAATGCACGCACCTCTGACTTTACGGATTCATGTGCGTATTGTATAATTTTCACTTGCTTAAAAACGGTGAAGGAAAACATTGTGAGGAAACCTGGGTAGCCTGAGAGATATTTCTCGACGGCATGGGAAGCCAAGTCAGAGGCCCATGGGCGGCATAAACTCTAACACCAGGTTAGTCACTAACCACACGAAAAGAAGAAGACCAAATGACATGTACTGTAATAATATACAAGGTAATACGCATTAGAAAAAAAATACAGAAATTAATCGTTAGTATATCTATTATTTACCCCTGTATTGATTATTTGCAACGCGATCAGTCGCACGACAGTGCTGCAAAAATGTGGTGGTGGAGGCTGCGACATCAGCGCTGCGGTTGCCGAAGATAAGTTCTCCCCACAATTGTTGTCTGATACTATTAGTGCCTGCAAAGTTTTGATTTAGAAGTGGAAATAGTTTGATTTCAAACGTAAACGTATTTTACACGTCTCTTGTTCCATTCATTGTGAAGTGATTTGTATAAATTCATTTTAAGAATTTTAGGTAAACGGTTGTTTAACCAGGGAATTAATATTGGTGAACACCAGCCTTAGTCACAGTTGTGAAAATGTATGTTGGGGATCAACAATCCACTTTTTTTTTCTTCTTTTTCTCGTTGGAAAATCCTCATGGATGTCCCTCGCCCGGGGAAGGCGAGGGGGTCTGCCGGACTCTTACCGGCTAAAAACCAACGGTGTTCCTTCTCCTGACCGTTCGGCCGGGGTCACGGGATTCGCAAAAGCATGCACCGCAACCCCGGCAGATCAACAATCCACTTGCCCGGCATGGCGATAACAGGAGCTTCCTTTATGAGAGAGGCCTACGTCTGATAAGTAGTAACTCACTTGTACAGTATTGAGGAGGGTTTTCACATGCTGCCAGTGCATTATGTATGGACACCGTACCATTGTTTCATACACTCCTTTAAGAAGTACTGCAGCTGAATCCCAATCCGTGTTTCTCTGTAAAAAGCTTTATAGGTAATTTATGCAATTGGCTATCTTTTAGTCTTGTTGACATTAGAAATCAATAGAAGATAATATGGTGAACATAATGGCTGCATCGAAAAATGGCCTCCATCAAAGGCTACCAAGAAAAGAAGTTAGTCTAGATAAAACACAATATTCAGCTATATTTATTAAATAATAATAATTATGTAGACGGTTTGTCGTAATAAAACTGGAATTACTAACCCTTATGCTAGGCTTCTTGGCAATTTTGAGGAACACCTTATCCAACCTCCTCAAGATCATAATGAGTGCTGGTCGCAATGCATCATCTGCCCAGTCAGCCGCGGGTAATACTTGTGTCATGTAACGTTGTAAACCGCGACAACCCATAGACTCCGGGTCGTAAGGAGATACCTTTAGTAACGAGTGTGCTATTTCTGCGAGACGCTGAAATAAATTAATTAATGTTAAGCATTGCAATGGATAATCCGCTTTTAAAGCAGTTTCTTTTTTCTCAACTCCTTCTGAATGAGGAAAATCCCAATCTTCCGACGGGCTAACATGGTGAAGAATTAACGTCATGGACCTTAAACGTCAATGATAATTTGAGCATTTAGTCTCTGACCCGAACTATGACGATCTACGGATGGTAGCTAAGCCACCTCACTTGTTAGACAAACTGAATAGTCCAGGACTGTGACGGGTACCAAGCGGCTTGCTCAGTGTGTTGCCGACGGGGATTACTTATATTTTAGCAGTAAAATATGTCTTATCTTAAACTGCAATGATGGTAGATAAGATAAGTTCTAAAACTCACAGCATGTGACTTGGAATCCAGTAATTCAACGGGCTTCCCTTCAGTACCGCCGCTGCGGTTAGACCCGTTGATTTCTAACAAGCGGGTAGTAGCACGACCGATGAATTCACCGACCAGCGAAAGTAATACATCGCGTGGTCTGCGATATTCTGCTCGCACCAACTGTTTACATTTGAATTACAACGCAGTTTGTTAGACAGGAGAGATGAGAATACAACATTATCGGGTACAGAAAAATAACACTGCATGAAACATTAATTATCTAAGACCATTTGTGAAAGAGCGGTGTGGGTTTTTTGTGTGTCTTAAAAAGTATATAGGACAAGCAAAGCACTTATAAGAATTTGGTTAAAATGTATCGATTTTTGAAATGCTGTCGTAGAAGCTTTAAGGGCGTTAGCTATTCTGTTCGTGCTGATTTTGTAGGATTTTGTATTTACCTCTGAGTCTTCAGCACCGGTATACTCTGGCACAGGAATCTTGGAGTTATCGTATTTAGAGTGGGACTCTTCGAAGGCGATTATTGTGGCAGCAGCGGTACGAGGACCGGTCCTTTGTGACGAGCCTTTATGCTCCGGCGACGTTCGGTACGGTCCGTTATATGATCTACAAGACCAGGGGAAATTAACGTGAAATTATTAAAAGGGCATTGCGATGGTTTGAAAGAGTATAAAGAAAAACAGAGAAGTGCATGTTTTTAATGTTCCAGGTAGCAACTTTGACAAAGTTAAATCAAAGTTGATCTCAACTGTCCAACCAGGCGAGAGTCAAATCGAGTTAATGCCTTTGGATTATTGTCACTTTGTCTACTATTTTGCTAATTGTAAACACTTACTTGGAAAGTCCTTCGCAGTTGTTAACAAGCGTCTTTATAGCTATGGCAAGTTGTTGAATGATCTCCTTCTCTGTCTTCCCCTCTCGGTTGTAGGATGGTAACTGGATTTGTTTCACGTAACATGGGAGTATAGCCTCCAGGATTATCTGTAAAGTACATTATTTATGAGCTCATTCCCTAACATAAGCGACAAAATGATGAAGGCGACTGGAAGAAACTGCATGTGAATATCACAGAACAGAGTGTTGTGGCGTAACAATGGAGAGATTAAACGAGTAATAAGTTTGATCAGTTCACGTTTTTCCTTTAGAATTTGTACTTACCAACATCTGGTATCCTCTCATACTCTCAGCAGAGTAAGACACGACCATCACACACAGACTGATGCAATCCAAAACGTTGACCATCTCTTCTTCATCGCGATAGCAGAAATCTATAGGTTTTAGTGGCTTCTCCTCTTTGATCAGTTCGGCGATGTGGAGTGGGTCGGGTGACGGAGTCTCGAGACTTAGCAAGAGGTTAAATAGGCAGCTGGATTGTACCTTTGTAAAGATGAAAAAATATTAGTTCAGTGACCGCTCCAAATAATACTCACCAGACCAAAGACATTCATCAGTAACAAAAAAAGCCTGATCGTTTCCAGAGGATTGGGTTTACAGTAAATCAGCGGGCATGAATCGACTAGATTTTTTCATGCTATAAATGTCGAAAATAATAGAATGATTAGTTTGTTTTACTAACTTTGCTAGCATCTCCATAAGTCGATTCTTCATCCGTATCTAAAATGGCGGAAACCGAGCCAAACATTTGTAATATAAATGGCTTACGATTTAGTAAGTAAAACTGTTTGACAGCGTATTCTATTGTGGTAGTCACTAGTTTATTAGTTTGGAAGTTTGAGTATATTTGCAGTAGCGTGGGCATGATAAGTAGGTATCTGGAAAAATATTAATAAATGAGACATTGTTATAAAGTTCAGCATGTAACCAAACAATTTTATAACATTTCTATATGTTACACTGACACGTACCCGTTAGTAGAGAAAATGCTCTTAAAATTGAAAGCAGCATTGACATAAGTGGCAATGACGTATCTGAGTATCAAGGAGTCCTCGCTATGCAACATTAGAGCACCGTTAAGTACGTTGAGGAACAAGTGAATGTCCCGGGATGATGTGAAGTTACCGGCCATTGCTTCGAACATGCGAGCTATTAGTCGCACCCACCTGAAATAATATAATGCTCTTAATACTTTGAAACTGTAACATTTCTTAGAAACAAAATTAAATATTGCTTAACTTCTGAGTCATTGGGCTGTTTTACGCGAATAAGAATGAATGAAGACGAACTTATTGGTTCCTCTCAACACACAAATATATATTCTCTTCTTGTGCTGAATCTCCGTATGGGTAGAGACAAAATAACAGATATTCATCGCATATTTCTAAATCTCCCTTAGCCTAGTTCTACTTACTCCCTGGAGGTGGTAAACGCAGCCACGTTTGTTAATAACAATTATAAGAAACTCACATGAACTTATGTAACACATCTAAACCCAAAAGTGTAGAACCGAGGGCTCCGCGGCTATAAAGTACCAAGTCTGCTTCTAGAGCCTTTCGAGGGAATGAAGGAAGCTTCATTAACTCATCGTGTAGAAACACTACACGTTGGACAACCTGAAACAGAGTTGTGTTCATTAAATATATATAGAAAATCCCTTCTTCGTGTTTTCAATGCTTTATAAATTTGATTTTCAAATCCTGTTAGGAACTGAAACTGATAAATAAATCAATCCTTTTATTGAGAGCACTTCTAGGATTTTAGAAATCATTGAGAAACTGGTGATAAACGGTACATTAAACGCATTACATACCATATCAACATTTTTCAATATAGCCCAAGTCAGCAACACCTTTCCGATTTCAACGAATTTCGACAAGAGTTCTTGTTCCTGCAGTTTGTGGAACGCCTCGTCGGGTTCCATGTGAACCAATCCTAGTTGCGGATATTGAGATCGTTTGAAAAAGTAGTGGTCGCGGACGTAGCCTTGCGGGTTGTGAATTTGACCTACGAAAAACAAAATGTTTTCGATTAGACTGTAAAGTGTAAAACGGAAGATTTCATCTTCCGTGTGACACCATATCTTAAAGAAGCAAGTATATTTTACAAGAATTTACTGATTTTGACACAGTCACAATATCAGCCATAATTGTAATTATTCTAAACAAAACAATAATTATTTTCCACCATTTACACTTTTTGGACGTAGTGCATTTTGCAATATAACCCCCTAAATATAAGAAACAATTTGATAATGCTGCTTACGCGTTTTGAAGTCAACAAGGAAATGTTCTCGATGTAATTTTTCTGGAATACCGAAGAAATCGAGAGACTCTTTCAAAATTTGTGCAAACACTGTGTCTTCTTGAACTGGGAACTGCGAAGGTATATAGCCTTCATTGTCAGCTAAAATAACAAAAAGTTAATCAGTACATATAAACGGGAACCAAGGAAAGATGTGGATAAGAGAGTGATGCTTTTGAATTTCAGGAGTTTCCAGAAATGTCTTCTTATCGATATTTTATAATTTTATGTAGGTACTTACGTGGGCCATGGACAATAATCTTTTTGGCTGCAGGCACATTAGCCGTGAGCAGTATGGACGCATCACACTGCTCTTTGCGCAATATCTGCTTCAGATCTTTGAACATTATACCGTGAACGCTGTGAACCACCTAAAAATCACAATAAGTATAATAACATGCGGGTACTGACAACTCTTTATTCGGATATTTTTCTCGATCGAATACAGACGTGAAGTTATTATGAATTAAAAATGTATCTTACCATCCACAATATAGACAATGCTGCACCAACAAGTCTTTGCCCCTCTTCATGAGGACTCCTCACGTAGAACATTACATACCCTATTATATAATTGTACAGAGCAAAGGCAGCTTGTTGCGGTAACCTCGGTATGAATCGGATCAAATGTCGCAGTAACTTAAACATTTCGTCCTGATGGTCGCGCGTCAAACGTTCTAGGACATGACGAAGGAATAGCGCTGAGTCTTCTACGAGGCAACACCATATAACCTGAAAAATAAAATAAACCATAAAATTTAAACTATTTATTTACTTTAACTATTTACTTTTTTTTTAACAATAAATTATAATTATAGGCCTAAATGATATAAGCGTAATAGTACATGCATCGCATCAAGGCTACCTCGTGTGAATGGTCTAGGTGGCAGACTTTGTATTGTCTGTTGAAGATCGTCCGATTTACTCGGTTGAAAGGTGTTTCGGGCCACTTGGCAACCGATTCATACGGCCGCTCAAAATCGATCAATCAATTCCTAATTTTAATATGTTTTTACCTGATAAGCGACTTCGTAGACAGAACAGCCGTCTCTTGACACAGCAGCATCATCCAGAAGAGACACGATCTCAGCTACCGCAGAGCATAATGTTGAAGGAAAAAGAGCAGATGCTACTTGTGTGTGATGGGATCCTCGCACGCCTTCTACTAACTCTTCATCGGCTGGTGCTGTCGGAAATAATATACTGTAATTTCAAGAATACGCGACTCTGTCATTAGAATACCAGACGGAACTGATTAAAAGTATTTAAAAAAGTTAATTAGTCTTTCTTGCAAAAAGCGTTAATGGCCTCTGTCGGGGCCTATAGCAAAGGACTAACTTGAGGTTGATGGTCAAAACGCCATTTAAATAAATAGTATTTTGTGAGTTCAAGAAATTCGATTCAGCTTTCAGCTCTCAATCCCATAATGAGGTACCTACGTTCAACATGATCATCAGCCGCATGATCTAAAGCAGGCTCGCGGGCCGCCTGCCTCGTGATTGGTATCGTAGTGATGAGAAAACTCTCTCGTTCAGCGCGTTTCTTGTCGTTGCGTTGTTGCAGCGCCCTTTTTATTGCCTCCGTTTGCTGTTTCTTGCGTGTTTTCGTTGCTGTTACTAGGGAACGCTGTGGATATAATTTTCATGTGTTGCAGCTGAATATTTCGTGGTTCTGTTAGCTTGTAAATATTTTTTTAAATACTAAGATTAATAAGATGTCTGGTTCGTTTAACTGACACCTAAATTTCCATAATCAAAGAAGAATACAAACAAATGTAAAGTTTAATAACTTTACTCTTACATGTCTTTCCTGATTTAAAGTCATCTCCATATCCTTGTCCTTGACCTGAGGAGTCCACGGTGGGTCCACAACTGCTAGCGATTCGATTCCAATCTTAGGCGAAGGTAACGTAAACTCAATACCCGGAGGCGGCACTTTGAAAGTAACTGAAGCACCTTCTTCCATACGTGGCCATACTTGATATCTAAGCTTCCACATTACTTGGAATCTTAGAATTGCGTTTATTCTGAAATTATAACAACATACTATTATTCTTTTGGGACTGAGTTCGTACCAGTTCTTGAGGCATCATAGAACAGTTTTTGCGTTCTCCAATCCTTATCGCCTTCCATACAAGGTCCAATTTCATTCTGGCAAGTAAATGATACGATTGTGAAAAACTGTGATTACTTACCATTTGTACTAAAATAACTATAAATCATTCTGTACGTACCTCGTACTCGGTTCAGCATGTTTCAAATCATTATGCATGATTTCAGTGGCAGTGTTCGGAGCCTTAACAGCAGCAAGTATGAACAATGCGGCAGCACACGAACTTAGTTCTCGGTCGGATTCTAATAGGAGTTGCCATGCCACTGGTGCGCATTCTGCGAACATATCTTCACCCATTGTGGTCGCGCCTTTGATAAGTGTTGCGAGAGGCGTGTGGTAGGCTTCTCGGACCTAAACGGAAAAATATATGACGTAATATACTAGTTTGAGATGGTATGAAAAGATTTTATTCATTTATTTGCTATAAAATATTTCGAAGAAAACGAAAGCAAATTATTTAATTATTATAACTATTGTTTTTTTTAAATTTAGTGGTGTTATAATCTCGTAAAGTTTATGTAACAGCAGGAGTGGAGCAAAAAGAAGAATCTATTTTTATCATTCCTCTCTGAATTATATATTGGTGTGGATACTAAGGGTCAAAAAGAGGGTTTATTTTGTTGTTCTGTTCGAATCAAACGCTGGTAACTAAATTGTTTTAAAAAGAAGTCAGACCTGTCCCTTGAGGTACTTGAGTATGGGCGGCGGGTCTAGTGGCGGGTAGGGCACGGCACCCGGCTTCGTGGGTACTCCCTCGGCGGCCAGGTTGGTTTGTTCTCCGCCCGCGGCTCGATATGCTAGGCCCGCACTCTCGATTACTGAACGCTCGATTCTGATACAAGGAATACATTGCTCAAAAATGTTAAACATATTTTTTTCATTATCAACAGTAATTTTATAAAGTTATATTAAATATACGATAATTGTAGCGTACGTTTAATAATTTCTACACGTATAAAGTATAATAAAATTGGTATCATACTGAGTATACCTATCTGTAGAATGCTCAGACGATTTGCGCGAGCGTCGTCCTCGGCGTGTCCCACCATTTCCTTCTTCAGAGCTTGTCGTATTGATTTCGGGGCCAAACTTTTCTCCATAGATCTACAAAAGGGAGAGAACTCCAATATTCAAAACGTTACAAACCTAAGGCATTTAAGTACTATAACGTCTTCGCTCGCCTTCAGGCGGTACATCTGCGCATTATCAGCACAATCCAATGGAAGTCAAATATACAAGAAATAAGTTCAATTAACAAGAAAAGTAAGTTACCTTTTGCACAGACTTCATGAGTCTCACACTGGCTCTCATGTTGCGACGGAAGCAGTAGGGATGACAGAAATTCTGATGACAGCATACGTAGTTGAAAGAGTTTAGGAACTTCACCATCACCTATTGAAAACAATTAATTTTTAAGATAAATAGCACTAACTCCCTTATTTTACCGTTGGTATTAGGAATCTGACTTTTTGGTTTCTGTAATAAAGTCGGTTGGTGTCATTACACAAACATTCAGACGTAATAATACTCTACAAGGCAAACAAACTTCTGTCCTATTAAAAACGGAAACCGTGACTGTGACCACAGCTTCCATTTAAGTGGTCAAAATAGGTGTATCGAGAAAAAATAATTACGTGACCAAATAAAACTGGCCAATAAGTCTCCTTCCAGGCGAGACAAGAAAAAGAAGCTGCTAGACGCACCGAAAACGCCTGGAAGAGCTATTGGTCCATGAAAGAATTAATGAAGGGTAACCTCCCTCTAACACTCAAAAAAAAGCTCATGAACGTATGTATACTGCCTATCCTCACCTACGGTGCTCAGACTTGGTCTTTGACAAAACATCAGAAGTCCGCACTCGGGGTTTGCCAGCGAGCCATGGAGCGCAGTATCTTAGGATTCCGGTTATCAGACCGTAGAAGGAATAGTGTACTGCGCTCCAAAACTCAGATCGCCGACGTTGGTCAGAAAGTCGCAAGCTTAAAATGGATCTGGGCTGGTCACGTTTGCCGCATGTCGGACGAACTGTGGGCAAAACTTATCACTGAGTGGAACCCACACAACGTCAGACGCCGTCGCGGCAGGCCCAGAAGGAGATGGCGGGACGAACTAGACACCTATTGGAAAGACTGACCGCAGAAAACCTTAAACCGAGAGAAGTGGAAGGAGGGTAGGGAGGCCTTTGCCCTGCAGTGGGATGATCATGGCGAAATAATAATAAAATAAAACTGGAATACAACCCACTTTTAGCCAAGGGAATCCTTTGTTAGTGTCAGGTGGGTCGGTGGAGTTACTGTCAGGGCTGTCCGGTGGATGGTCGTGATCATCAGAGAGTACGCCAGGACTCTCCTCTCCACCGCTATCCACTTCATTTGACATTATAACTGTGCCACCTGTGCGTAGTTAATGTTGAAGATTATTGTATAAAGATTCTAGGTTATGTCATAGTTAAGCTCTACTAATCTCAAAGTCTAGTAATCTTACCTGCACCCGGGTATACCTCGGAAGTGTCACTTCTATCAGATAGCGAAGACACTTTCCTTCTGCTTTGTATTGAATCGGACCTTCTTGTAACAACTAGAAGATAAAAACTATATTTTGTAAAGTCCCAAACTCTAATGAAACAACAAAAATAGTGTTTCTACCACGGTGTTTACACATCTACGTGAAAGGTACGCGATGTTGTGTGTTCAGAACTGAAAATAATATTTATGATTGCTGCTATTGCATAGGTAAAGAGCTTCATGCGCTACACACACTTGATCACTACATTCGGCTGTCGCCACACTTACTACCCGACATCGGTTGACGGTAAGTAAAAGAATCTTATTAAAAACCCATTCAAGTAAAAGTAGAATAAAAATACACTCACACTCATCAACAACATCTCTTGTATCCTTCTGCCTTAGTTTTATGGAGCGTCGTTTGAAAGAGCCATAGGCGGAGTGCGTTTGTTGTGTATTGCGTCGGTGCATACCTCCCTTACCGCGAGATCCTAGCCGACCCTTCTTGTCGTCCACCACTGGCGGAATGGCGTCTGCTAACTATAAAAAAGTGATTATTTACAGAATATCCTGTACTTCAGATCAAAGTCTGGCTGCTTTTAAACTGTCGGTTAAGTTATTAGTGGGGGTTTAAAAAATATCTCTTCAATTTTGCCTTTCTCCTTCCTCTTTATCCTTTCCTAACTGTTACCACGGGATATATAGAAATGGAATATTTTTGTAGAATTCAGCTTTTTCATTTAAATTATGTACAACAAACAAATTGTATCTTAATTCAAGAATACTTACAGTAACATTACTTCCACCAGACACGTTCTCAGGTTCATGTAGAACAAATGATATTTTTCTTTCTGTCTCTGCTCCCGCTATTGATTGCAAACTTTGCGCAGATGCCTGTGAATGGCCCATGCTCGATAGAGCCATACTCCATCGACGGTTAGCTTCCCTGTGATCCAAGTTATACACATTTCAACGCGTCAATGGACTTTCAAGTCCACGAACGAGTCAGGTAGCATTTACCAGCTATATTACTTAATTAGCTTCTATTTCTCTTTGCTATACAATTTTCTTTGAATTCTTACAGTTTGATCTCGCATGCCAATGTAGCAAAAGCGTTTGTACTTTTTTTCTAAATTCATCTAAACTATTTTATCTTTTAATAAAACTATTGTATAAAATTTTGAAAGGGTGTATTTCACAAAACAATTTTAATATTCGTGTAAAATTTTAGAACAATTTTAATTGATAGCAATTTAGGTGTGTTATCTTACAACATTCCATGCATATTAATTGTGCGTATGCACATTATACCGTAGATTTGAATATCTTTGTTATAAATAAGAACGTGGAGGTGAGATCATCACAAATGTAGCCGCATGTAACATTTATAAGATAATTTAACAGATAAAAAACATGATTTAAAATACTTGCACAAAACATTAATGTTTTTTTATTTTTAAATAATATAACTTTGCGTTAAATGCGGCAACGATTGTAGACCTCGAGTGCCAAAATTGCCAATACGTGAACATTATTCGCTATTAAAGTCACATCTGTCAAGTGAAATTTGCACATAATACTTCCATTTTAAAAGTGTACGTTATTTAATATTATGTACATTCTACATACGCATGCACGCTTAGTGCCGTATGCAAGGAAACATGCATTATTTCTTTTGAAAACATACTCGACTGGCATTAATGTGTGTTGACTGCTAAGAGCCCTGTTAAAATAAAAGTATTGTCAAATATAATTATGCACTCTTCTTAATACATTTTAAATGAACGGAACATAATGAACTCACTTAGTCTTACACAAAATACGTCGTTTTTCCATCCATCTTCGCATAACATAATGACAAAAAAATAAAACGTTTTACACCAAGAAATTAATAAGCTACTTACCAAAAAATAATCTTCTAATAATACAAGGCAAGGGAATTTGGTACCTGTAAACTCTGTCCCAAGGTCCTCTCTCCTTTAGTGAAGATCGGCAAGTTTTTGGTAGGTTCTGATAGGTTTCGCGCAGGAATGCCGTTATTTCAAACAGCAGTACACACGCGATTATCCTTAAGGCTCGAGGACAATCAGCACCAACGGGTTTTCCAGGCAGGCGGATACTGGCTGTAGGAATGGAAACTCTAAATCATGTAAAAGCAACAAAACCAAATCAAGAAGTTTAAGAGTCCCAATAACATAACTATGGGAATACTGACAAAACTAGACTATTATCAAAGCACTTTAAAAAAACTACTAATTTCAATTTTACAGTTGGATTACTGATTAACTATTGTAATAATGTTCCATGAGGGCGCGCTTAGATCTGTTTGAATTTTAAAATGTCTTCCTAATTGAATTCAGAACATTTAGAAAGGCTTAACCTTCGTCAAGGAAATCCTCTTCTTCATCTTGCTGCAGTAGTTCGCGTTGGCCATCCGGGTCATTCACTAAGTTGACCACTGTTTCAACGTGCTTTTTGTCTTCAATTAACATTTCTTCTAGTCTGTTGCCTATAGCCTAGTGCACAAACAGAGTATACGGTAAACCTTTATTCTGTATCGTATATAGTTGAATTTGCAACTTTGGACGAAGTGATATCTGACTGTTAAATAATAACAAAAAATGTATGCCTTTCTTCAGTTTTGAACTCGGTAAAGGACGAGAAGTCAAATATGTGAGAACAATATAATTATTGAAATACTTGAAACTTACCTCTGCCCATTGGTAAAACAGTTTGCCAGCCAAACGCTGCCTTTTCAGTTGGGGATTTAAAGATACTGAAAATAATAGTTTTTTAATGAGTCAACTTGAAACACAGTATATGAATATTTGTGTAATAAAACCTCACCAGCAGCTTTGGATGTATTCGATTTGAGCCAATAAGGCCATTGGCCTTTATTGCAGTTATGCACTAAGTGTGCACATTCCAAAAGTATCGCAGCTCTCCCAACAACTACTGTATTTGGCTAAAAAAAAAGTTTTGTTACTGGTCGATTTTTATATGAAACTATTAACGCATCAATAATTAATTGTACCTATTATTTAATTTTATTAATGCCACTTGTTGTGATTCCGTGCAAGAACAAAATAAATAATTTTCTTTTCACCTGGGCTCCCAAAATATCGTGTACTGTATACGTCAATATTGCCTTTACTTACCAAATCCAAGAGTGCGGCCATGAAAAGGGCGTCAGGGGTGCCTCCAGGCTGCGTGGCGTCCAACAAGAAGTTGAACCGAGCCAGTCCTGCGTACAGCGGCGCGGCGGCTACTAGACGCCGACGTTTTAATATCACCACCTCGGATTCACCGCCACCCGAACCACCCTCTGCGGAACCACGCCGCGACATATCTGTAATGTAGAATAGATTTTCATTATTGTGGAATCAATTATATAGAAAAATCCGACAACACGCGCTTGAAAATGCTAGGCAAATTATCTTGTCGCGCGATGGTTGA
This sequence comes from Amphipyra berbera, assembly GCA_910594945.2. Lineage (NCBI taxonomy): Eukaryota > Metazoa > Arthropoda > Insecta > Lepidoptera > Noctuidae > Amphipyra > Amphipyra berbera. The sequence goes on along the minus strand of OU343128.1, from coordinate 10,658,854 downwards.
ATAAAAACTACAAAAACCTTTTTTTAAGGCCCAGCCTACGTAGTGTTTGCGCTTTCAGGTAACGTAAACTGCGAAAAGTGGCAGTGTTTAGAAACGGCACTAAAAACCTACACAAGTGCTCTTAAGAAATTATAACCCAAAGAATAGTCAACATTAAGCTGGCGAAAAATACTTCAGTTTAAGCTTAGTTGGAGATATAAAAGTTTGTTTGACTTACAACCCCCGCTGGTATCTTCTATGCTACCATCTCTCTTTTTTCCCATCTTTCTAAGACCGAATCGGTTAAGTCTGTCTTCTACCCGCTTACGAGCCCTGTAAAAATTAATAATAAATTTTATTTATCACTTTGATCTTCTTGTACGATTCCTTCCGCCTACTACCGTCTAGGATGTTTAACCAACCTCAATGGATAAAACTTACCTATTTAACGTATAACCAACCCTACGTTTAACATGTACGGGTCGTGATGTATGCGGCGGCGGCATACACGGTGGTCGAGCCAACGATATCATGCTGCCGGATATCGGCAGTGACTCGCCCGAACCTCCCCCGTTGCGGATCAGCGACTGAGAATGGTGCGGCTTTTGGCGGAACCAGTTTACTGTAAGAAAATATGTCTTATTTTATAGTAAGAGTTCTTTTATCACCTCGGTACTGTATCTCATCATCTTGACGTTCACTAGCTTGCTACAAGGCGACATGTTGGTGATATAGTGCTGATAAATATGAGTTGCATAATGGATCTTTATATAAAGAGATCTGAACGACACTACTAGTTGAGCTGATTGTGATACGATTCCGAAGTGATATGTATGCTTTGACCTTAACGTACATAAGTTCACAGTTGCTAGTTGATCTTGGTTTGATAGAACAAGTATAATATTCTGCGTCTTGATAAACTATCTAAATAAATCCACCAATATAATCCAGAATTAGTCGCATCTTATGGAGCAGTTAACGACGGTAGAGTTAATACGAAAATAATCTCCTAATAAGTGGGGTGGATTACCTCTGACTTGTTTGTAACAAATATATATGATTACATTACATACATTTGAGACATACAGCTGATATACAATAAATACTATATACATACGCTTTCTCAATCGCAGATCAGCACAACAATGTTTTATTTTACCAATGCCGCTGATGTGGAACTTGGAGGGAATGGACTTGGAATGCGAGATCTTGTGATGAGGCGTGATGTCTGCAGACGATGCGGATGGAATCGTGCGCTCGGACTGACGCGGCGTCAGCTGGTATCGGCGAGTGCGGACTGATAGCGGTGACTGGCTTGCTGACTCTTCACCACCCTCCGTTTCTAAGAGGCTCTACGAATAAAAAACTAAGGGTACAAGACTGGAATTGTTAGCAATTGCATTTCACAGACAAAGAACTCTCCCAAAATGGATTTAACACTCCGCGGAGACAATGCGGATTGGTTATAGGACAGCCAAGTACATCTATCTCTCATCCTTATTTGTCACCAGTTATTTTTATTTGGACTGAAAAAGGAAATGTATTCTCCACCTTGGATCATTTAGCAACATTTTGATATTATGCGTTTATTGTGCGTATTTTGTAAAACTCTAATATGTGTTATGAAAACTAGTAAATGTGTTCGTTGGCTTACATGAGCCCCGGTAGACGAGGTGCTTCTCTTCTTAAAGGTAAACTTTTTGTGAGATCGCTCATCGGGTGCGCAGCCGGAGTCAGCACCTGTGTCGGAACCACGCTCCTCTTCGCTTTGACGAGGAATGTGCCTGTAATGATACGTATATAGGAGTGCCGAATGAAGGGCAGGCGATATAAGCTATATTGGTAAGTCAAACAGTGGGTGATAAGAAAATTATGATGATAGCTAAGAAAGATTTTTCTTATCTATCGTCATCATTTTCTGATATCCTAACGACACTCTAATTTTTACGAAGTAAAAATAAAGCATTTCTATTAAATAAATAATGTATATACCTGATAACTCTAGTAGTCTGCATGTTAGATTCTTTCTGTTGGCTATCAGGTCTTTCAGCGGTGTCCAGCAGTGCACTAAATGCCACCACTCTGAATTCCCCGCCGTGGGCTTCTCTTACATAGCTCAGGAGTAGACGTACTTCCATGTATAGGGTCTAAAAAATATTATTCGGTCAGCTCAGCATTATTATTATGTCAAGTATTACGACTTTATTCCGTCGTAAGTCGTAACAAACTGAACTTTTATGATGGTAATTTCTAAAATCTGTATCCAAGATTGTACAAAGTAGAGTCAAAATAACTGGGATTCCTGAAAAGACTCGCGCCCACTAGATAACCTCCTTTTTTGAAGTCGGTTAAAAGACACATTAAGGGTCGCATGTACACTACATATCGGGAAGAAGACTATAAACCTTTCTCACAATTTCTTTTAAGCAAAACGGGATGTGTTAATGGAGAACAACAAATATTCAAGATTTTTAGCGATACAATACATACAGAATTATCCAGCATCTTCAGTTCCTTGTGCATTAAAGCGAACCTGGTGACAAGTACTCTAAACGTGGTTTCAATGATGAATGTCTCTATAGCCCGGCTAGCGTTCGGGCCCTGACCGGCGCCGAAGTTAGTAGCGTAACCTGATTGCAAATTACTTATATCTGGAGACTTGGTGAAGCTGCGTTTTTGTTGATCTGAAATGATTTCTAAATTTAATTTTGGATTATTTTAGACTTAAGACTATATTTTTACATAGTGGATATGCTGATAATGCTAGAAAGGGAAATCATAGAATGAGCTTAATTTTAAGTACCATGATGGCGACGAGATGGTGCGACACTATCATAACCTGCAGATGTCATTCCGTATAAATAATAGATAGCTATGATAGTGGAAATACAGTGACACCTAATAGCTTAAAAGTAGCAAGTCTACTTTTAAGACTAAAAATCCTAACAATGTAAGTTGTGGATTCAAATAATATACTTACTCATAGGGGAAACCAAAGTAGCAGGTTCGGCACAAAAGCCAACAGCCGCATGCAAGTTATCCAGCACCTCACGTATCGGTGAATACTTGGTCATTTCCTTCAAGCGTGTAGTGAATTTAGGTATGGAGGCTGAACGCAGTTGGCGCAGGGAGTTCCGGGCCTGGACTCGCAGGCACTCTGCTTGAGGACCGCGGAGAGCCGTCGTGCAGCCGTGCGAACAGCCTAGTTGACGCAGTAACCTATGTAAAAAATAGTTTTAGTCGTATAAACTTTATTGCGGAGGAAAACATTGTTGTTATTCGCATCTGGTCGAAGCCGTGGAAGATTTCATCGAAGCTGGGCCCAACATATTTGGGAAAAGGCTGATGAGAAAGTTATGAATGTATGTTTAGTCAAAACAGGCAAGAATAAACGAAATTAAACTGGTGGATGAGGAGCAAGCAGTTATAAATTACTTGAAAGTCGTAGTTTTTTCACTTACCTAAGAATAACATGCATAATCATGTAATAAGGACAATCTAAGTTGTCTTCCTCTCTAGTTCTTTCCTTTGTGCTGTCACCACCTTCCACGTTTGTCGAGTCTTGGCTTTGCGCGCATGGGATACCAGAATCTCGTTCCTGTTTATCATTATTGCGTTTGAATTTTAATCACCCAACATAAGCATTTTTAGGCACAATTGATGCAGGTCTATTTTATTTAGAGAGGACTTAATAGAGTGAGATCACGTAATATGACAGCTAAATGCTAAAAAGAGAGCAAGCAAATGTGCTACAACTGCTTTAATGTATCTGTACCGAAATAAACTTACTTTGCTGTCCTTATCCTTATTGAAATCGGCCAGAGGGTCTACATTGCCAGGTTGAGGCTCTTCATTCTTGGAATTTTGCCAATTTTTGTGGACACCCATTTCCATAAGCGTGTCAACTAAGTTCAACATTACTTCCATAACTCGAAGCGTTATGTAGAAACTGTCCATCGTTGACACTGAATATACTGCCTGTAATTTTCTTATGAATTAGTTTATTTGGTAACTTGGTAAACAATTATGGCTAGTTATTTCGAATGCTGCCAACATGTTGTATTATCATGGGAAACATTATATTATACTTGCTTTCGAGGCGTTAAAGGAAGGGCAAAACTGAGGAGATTCAGGAAAAATACTAACAAGAGCTTTCACGATACGTATAATTAAAAAGACAATTCAATAGTAAAACTTCAGTAAAAATAATAAAACCTTACCTTTAGGACTACTTGAAAATCAATATCACCATCCTTCGTGATATAGTGCAAGGAGCCAGGAGCCTCTTGTATTTCTTCGACGACATACGTAATGTTGGAGTCAGTCTGTGATCGCGTTAGACTCGGCTTGCGTTCCGGCGTCGGAATGTGTTGGGAACCTTGCATGCTGACCGAGTCTATTTGAGACTCCAATGAACCCTGTAAACAAAAAATATTTAAACCAAAAAAAAACTTATTTACGTGCTAAAGTTTGGGTTCATCAACGGCCTGCTAGGGTTAACTCTTGGTTACTTCCAAAAACAAAAGAATTATAAGTAATTACCAAGGATTGGTGGCAACAGAGCCAATTCGCAAACGGAACGGTGACGCGACTGCTTGATATCTCCTTGAGGTTGGTAAGTTTATTAGCGACTTTATAATCTGTTGATCGACTGAACTTCATTCATCAAAGGCAGGTAACATCGCGTTCTGATAAGGATGCTGTCTGGGGAAGCTTAGCCCTTTACAACCAAATAAGGACTATCAAGGTCAAATTAATTATACTATATTTACTTGTCTTGTCTTCGTTAAATAATCTGGTGATGGTGTAGGTGTATGTTCAGTGACTGTTATAATGGGATTCTTCTTTTTCTGCGCATTTGTAGGCATCGTATTTGAAGGGCCTTGCGTTCGTTCTGTCCTCATCTCATCAATGTACCTGCAATAACGATCTTTATAATAAGAGGGTTCCATAAGGTACTTTTGACATACTTACCACTTATGACAGCACCGAATTAGGTGTTTTTATAAGTTATTTTGAACAATTTATAGATTTATTTGTTATTTTTAAACGTAATCTAAACGATTTATATTTCATTATATTCATAAATCACATCATACCTGTGTTTTGTCATGTATTATGTTCATGCTATATATTTAGTGTTACATTTTTTGAAATATACATGCTAAATATAATTTCACACTGGTAACATTTTCAAGAAAAATCTCTATAAACTTGCAATTAAACACTATCCTTATCGTGAAGCTTTAAAGTCTAAAATTGTATACTATTTATTGTAAATTATTACTGTTGGTAATAAAAGTGGTGTCTGCATGGATAGTGCGCATTATCACATCCAATGAAGCCTCAAACTAAATGAACGATTTTAATAAATTACTACTCAGTATTGCGATTGTTTTATCTAACTACGTAATCTTACTATTATGAGCTACGGTATTAATTTGTTATTATGAATTGTGTATCGGATATCTAACGAGCATTGTGCGTGCATACAATTACTTTGATGTTCTGTTTAATTGTGAATTGCGACAGTGTGTGTCTGTGTTGTTTTTTCAAATCAAAGTAATTGTTTGATGTGCCAATAAATAAATGTAGCAATAGTATAAGGCCTCATATCGGGAGTGCTTGTGATAGTGTGAAGCAAACCTCTACGCCTAGTAAATATTGTCATACTAGTATGTGTATTACCAATCCGCCGAGCAAGACTAGCGTCTAAGTTACGAAGCCTCTAATTTCTTGTTAATTTGCTCACTTACCCATTAGATGTTAGCTCATCAATCAAACAGCTAGCGACCGAATCGTTCATCCATCATAACAATAGTGTACGGGTACAAGCGTCAACAAGATGGGAGAAAGAGAATAAATATAATTTTTAAATAGAATTTTCACCTAGAATTTTGTGTTGAAATAAATAAACATGCTGTGCCTTGATAATGGAAGATTATGAAAATATTGTGATTGTGATGGAACGAAGTTAGTTCAATAAAGTGAATATTAATAAAATCATATTCTTACTGCTGCTTTAGTACTTGCTTAGCGATTTACTTGAGCTTGTATCATCTTTGGAACAGATGTAGGAAAGGGAGAAGTGAACTATACCAAATTATTCATTTATAGCTATATGTATTCATTCATATAAGATGTAATGAATCGTTAAGTTTTGTGTTAGTATTGTTTAGTCGTATTTCTCCCCCTCCGTTTAAATCTAGTTAATTAATAAAACTCATGTTTGTTCTACTTCTATTAATAAATACCTAAATTATCTATAATAATTTGTAAGAAATGGAATTACATACTGCATATATTTCAAGTAGGTATAAAAATATTCTACGCCTTTTCAATGTAGGTATCATACTTAAGAATGGATTAATAATTACCATAGCTATAAAAAGGTTAAATGGAAAATGCCATGAGAAAGTAAAATTATGAAAAAAAAAACTATTAATTGATATGTAATATTTACCTAAGACTGGGCATACTTTTCCCTTTAATAAGATTGCAGTGGAAGAGATCACCAGTCAGTCGTGGGGCCAAGGGTGGAAAGTTGCTCGCCAACGCCGAATTGGGACGGTCATCAGTGTTGTCCAAACTTCTATGGTATTCCTGCAACAGTCAATAAATTAAAGATTTATATTTGGGAAGGGTATACAAAAAAGCTAGAAATATAGCTACAGATATCATCCTAACTGCTGTGTGAAAGGAGAATTTGTGGTCATCGTGTCCAATTTTCTCCAGCGCTTTTTCCGACTTCGATAACAGCTTTGTTTCGACAAACGCCTTGAGGTCGGCCATTTTCATTTTGCGTTTGATCTTCTCACTAGATCTCCGTGACATTACGTTTTCTTCTTCTACTTTGGTCGGTGATGCGAAAGGCATTTCTGTTATTGGCGACATGTCTTTAACTTCGGGAATCTCGATAAAGTTCTTTAGTGAATCACGATCTTTTATATCCGGGCTCTGGTACACAGACACTTCAATTTTCGGTATAGGCAAGGAGTTGCTCCTTTTTCTTGGTTGTGTTTGTTTGGACATATCATCGCATATATCTCTTAACCTGAAATTTAAAAATGTTTAGAAAACCGACTAAGGCCTAAACTCTTCTCATTTTGAGAAGAGACCCGTGTCCAGCAGTTGGATTGTAATGGGCTAATTATGTTATGTTAGACAACCGAATAAATAAATGAAAGGTGTTACGTTTATATTATTTGTACTGTTTACTAAATAGAATATGTTATACCTATTGTATAAGTAGTGTAAAGCCCAATAAACGCCTTCTTCTTGCCATTGTGACGTAAATAAACACCTCAATGTAGCAACATCTAGAAAAGTGGCAGCAGACACCTGAAAACACGTAATTAATAATGGCTTCAGCATCTATACATACTGTAGCTTTTGTTAACGAATTTCAACATCCTCTGACGAATTTCACAATACACCTTTTACATACCTACGAATGGATCGATTAAGGTTAATATGGAACCATTGTGTTTACGAGAGTCATTTAGCTCTTGTCAATGAGTCTCGTTACATAAGTACTTACATTTCCTTGTTTCGCGGTCGGTGGTTTTTCTGTAGATGTGGGCGTACCTTTGGTGGGTCCGCCTCCACCGCCGCTGTCTGACAGAGACTCTTTGTCTGATGAACTGCAAATGGATTTTTTATATTGTATAACATCATTATACTGTGTTCCTGGGCTGTGGCTTCGGCTCAGATATGTAGTAGGTAGTATAGGACTTAAAATACATTTTGTAAATTACTGTGATTAAGTCCTAAATAATAAGGGGCAAGTCCATTCCCATTTACCTGACAAAATTCGGAATTTCGGGATAATTCAACTAAAGAAATTCCTAACAGAAAAACGCTAGAAGGCTTTGCCTGTTTTCGTAGTTGCACCTCATAATATATTATCTTCTGTATATTTACCTCATTTTAGTTATCGGCGGCAAAGGTTTGATGCCTGGCAGTGCTTGCTTCGCAGCGTCACCTTTACGAGGTTGAAATATACTGGGGTCAGCTGCATAAATTGTGTAGGCCTCCTTAACAGCACCTCCAAAGTTTTGTTCCGAAGGCAGACGGTAAATAAACTAAAAAAAAGATGCTTTGCTGACTCTAAGTTTTATTATATTAGGTTTCATTAGTATATTGGTCTATCCAGATCCGTATAACAATATATCGCCGTCCCCGGAGAATATAATGGCATTCGCAAAAACACAACTTTTTCAGAACAAAATAAAAACCGATGTTTGACGACTGCTTGCTAAGTACTGCTTGTAACTGCCAAGCTGTCGTCAAAAATCGGTTTTTATTGTACGAACGTGGAACGACGGCGATATGATCGTCTGACGCCTGCACCAAATTAGTGGGGGTTGCTGCACTTATTAGCTTTTTGGAAATCTTGGGCTCGTCACATTTTATACATAGAAAAAGAAGAACAAGAAGTAATAATGACATGATTAAAGCCTACCCCATAAAAAAATTACGAAAATCTGCCTTATCTTACCACATGTTCCTCCTCAGTACTTGAGCTTTCTTCAGGTATAGTTTCAGGGAATATGGTGTCTTTGGGTGACGACAGCCACGGCTCTTCTTCAGTGCTGGCCTGTTTGGACGTCATTTCGGACTGGGACATCGACACGTTCTGGCTTGGTGGACTTCCATTCGCATTACCACCTCCTTCTTCTTTGGATAGTTTTCCTGTGACGTAAGAAGTTGTTAGTTATAAACTAGGTCAGATTATGAGCATAATTAAGATATAGTATCAATATTATCAAAACCAAGCTTTATATAGATATAAAAAGGTTGTACACATACGGCCAAGGTTGCTAAATACATAATAAAAGTCAGAAATTGATTAAAGTGGTAAATAAACAAACTCCAGCGGGGTCAGTCCAGGGGATGCAATTGCAAGAAATTATGTTAAGGAAAAGTACCATAAATTATCGTCGTTAGTAATAAAATTACTAAAGAGTGAAAATATGATAGGTTTCTCTACATACGTCCCATAAACACGTCGCCTGGTTGATGTCTCTTGGAATACTTGCCACCTAGAGGCTTGGGCTTTGGCTTGACGAGTGTGGTGAAACATGGCGCTTCTGGATGCCTGAACTCCCACATAGCTTGCCACATCTTTAGGCCATTTTCTAACCGATAGTTGTTTGTGAAGTCAGATTCTTTCAGGTGGTGAGACAGTGGCGCAAACAGGAATACAAAGAGCTGAAACATTTTGTGATACTTAATTATCTGATTGAAAGTTTAAACAAATAGTATCCTTTTGAAAAAGATTTTAATAATATTCTTATAGGAGTCATAGGCGTATTCAGGGTAGGGCACCCTGGAACAGGAAAGAATAGGTAAATGGTCTAGATTCAGTCAACTCGCCCCCCATGTCCACAGAACAATTACCTAAAATAGGCAGACCAATACCTGACATCGTCTATACTTATTTAGACCTCAAAATTAAGGTTAAGGGGCAAAATTGCCCCATAATTCCATTCTGCACTGCCATGTTTATTGAAGACAAACATTTTCTGTCTGAGTTTGCCCCATCCTGGACAAAATCCTGGTTACGCCCATAATAGGAGTTAAAACTAGACAAAAATAAATCTTCTTCTTCTTCCTGCCCTTATCCCACACTAGGTGGGGTTGGCACAACATGTGTTTATGAAATCCATGTTGTTAGAAGTTTTGGCTTATTGTTTTATGACCGGCCGCCTGCCTGACATCAACCCTCCTTGGGAATAATAAATGAGGGTATTAAAAAATCCAAGTCAATTGTTTCTTTTAAACCGGATCACTTTTGGTTATGCCGTGAATGTCACATAATCATTTGGTATAGATGTAGATAACACTTTTGTATTTACCGTCAAAGCAGGTATTGAGAACAGGTAATGAAATGGATTTGAGTAGAAGATGCTATTCTCATAGTCGCTTTCAATACATTCATCGGATGCATCAAGTAGGATCCAATGTAATGTGTATAGCAGCTTCGTTTCCACATTGCCCAGGGATTGCATGTTGTCTTTTACTCTAAACAAAAATAGTTTAGTTAAAATTATATTCTATGTAGGGTGAACACATTCATGTTTACAGACAGATATGCGGACAATATAATTTTCACATAACTAAACAAACTTTCTTGTACTGTTGGTACGTAGTAAAAAACAAAAATAAGAAATTAAACTAAATTAAAATCAATAATAGTGGAGTGAATATACAAAATGTATTTATTACCTGTTGTGTAACAAAGCTGCTAACGCATGCATCACATGAGGTAATGATGCTTGTATGAGCCGCCATCGTGGAATAGACTCAATAGCCTCCGCTAGACTGATGGAGAGGCCAAAGCGAAGATTTTGTACCAGCACTTTTTCAAATGACTGTAATTAACAGTTAAAAGTATGTGTAAAGAGGTACATAATAATATCTTGTAAAGAAACCCAAATAAAACTTATGTTATGCGGAATGGGTTTTATCATTTAATTTTTGCCTCCATCATTTTAATATTTACCTGATCAAAGTTACTGCTATAATTGTGGAAAATCAGTTCGATTTAAGCTCGGTAACGACTACTATTCAAGAAAAAAAACAAATTTTTGGTAAAAATGTAAGTATGCTTCGCTTTTAACCAGTTATAATCGTCTTAAAAATATTATTCATGAATTAAAAGCATTTATTAATAAGAGAAATATCTTACCTTACACGCTTCTTTAACTTCCTAGTAGGTGTATGGAAAATAAATTATTTTATTAAATAAAAATAATGACAAAAGTTTGAAAACAAACATCTCTAACTTTAGAGATAAAAATGTAAACATGTTAAAGTCAATTATGTAAACTGTCATTTTTTTGAAGTTTGCAAGTTAAATGTTGCCATTGGGTGAAAATTAATCTGAATGGAAAAGAAATAAACGAACAGCAAGCAAGCAATTAATATTGTTCTACATAGCTAGTTCCCAGAATTGTTTATGTTGGTTTTTTGAAGATTTCCATCTTGTACTAAGTACTAAAAGTATTTATGACAGTCGTTACGGGTATGCGGGTAGTCTAAAGTCCGAAAGTTTGACTCCTGGGTCTAACCTTAGGATTATAGAATAATATACCTAATATATCTACCTAGGATATTGGTATCTATTGCTAGTAATGGGATTGGGGGTTTGATGGCAGTTGCTGCGTGTAAAATACTGATATTCAGTCGTATCTGGTTAGACTGGGAGCCGACTCCTTAAATATTTGCAAAAGGCTAAGAGAAAGAAGTAAACAAAGTATAAAATAGAATTAGTTGAACAAGAATGTCGGTAAAAATATGCGTACCTACAAATAATTAATTTGAAAAGAAAATTAAACAGATAAAAGAAACAGACAGTAAGCAATACAATAATGATACATACTTAATAATGGAAATTATAAAGTTAATAAATGTGAAGAAAGCACATTAATGTGATTACTTACATGGTGTCCAGGAGCACGTTGACAGAACTGCGTGTTATCAACAAATAAGTGACACTTTACATTCAACAACAAACTACGAACACACAAAATCCAACATATTACAAAAAGATTTCCCGTACCGGGAATCGAACCCGAGCCTCCTGGGTGAAAGCCAGGTATCCTAGCCACTAGACCATACGGGATATACTGGTCATGGCACTATACTTAATACACAATGTGCAGAATACGTTCTGTGACCTCATAGTCATACAAAATAGGTTTCAGTATTTTTATTTAGGTAAGTAATACATTAAATTAACACACAATGTAGAGTGGAGGTCTTGACGAATACGGCATAAAATTGACATACATATTTCATAGATACTTACAATAAAATAAAGGCTCCTCTTGTATCGACTAGTACCTATGTGATTGACAGGTTAACATAAGCAACGTGAGTTTTCCTAATATGTAACCGTTTTTCGGAAACACGAATTAATATTTTTTCAAAGATAACATAAAAATCAGCCAGTGTTGAGCTTATGTACACACTTTGCAAACATTTAGATGTAGGCGCCTCAATATATTACAACTTTTTCATGTCTATCTAGAAGATTTACTTACCATGCAGGCGGCATCGTGGAGTTTTCCTAGGCGCGGTCTCACAAAGGGGGTGGTTTGTCTCCACAGGAATATCTGGACTGGTATCGGCACAACCTCCTCGGAATTTGGGTCTTCTTCGGTCATGTCTTTGCTTTTATAGCAAGGAAGAATTCCTGATAAATACATTGAATGATTTGGCTAGATTTAGATAAAATAAGTATGCATTGAGTTTTGGAGCTCCGGTTTATATTTTTGTTTTAGATATATTTTAATTAAACGTATTGGTTGATGAATAACTTGAGATTTTAATGAAGTCACATGGAACGAAAATACATTTTTGAGTAAATAGGTAGTCAGTCAGTCTTTACAGAGACGCTCACGGTGATATATTAGTTTACGATGTGTCAGAACCAAAGTCCCTAGCAAAACTGAATGAGTGGGTCGAGGAACTTCAAGTATAGGTACTCCACCAAGAGAACATAGTCTGCTTAGTTGTCGGCAACAAGATTGACAAGCATATCATTTTGGGAGCCAGTGCATAATATCAGCAAGCACATTAGGTCACCCGCGCGACAGCGCAACGAGTTGATGAGGGTTGATGTCAGGCAGGCCTGGCCGGTCATAAAACAATAAGCCAAAACCTCTAACAACATAGATTTACGAAATACATGTTGTGCCGACCCTACCTAGTGTGGGATAAGGGCAGGAAGAAGAAGATGGTAGCCATACAGTCCGTCAACCCGCACCTAGCCGGCGCGGCGGCGTGGTGTGATGGACTAAGGTTTAAACTCTTCTCATTCTGAGATGAGACCCGTGACCAGCAGTGCAGCAATAGGCTGATTATTATTATTAAGTAAGTAGATAGTACTGATATGGCTAACTATTGATATGAACACATGATATTCAGAACCAGAAAATAATAATATAAAAGGAATAATTAATTTAGATATTACCTATCTATAAGGTAGACAGTTACATTCGTGGACTTAATAAACTTAAAAGGTGTTACATAATTAAAGTAAGCGACACCACGTCATTATAGCTTGCAAACATACCTCACTTGCAGTAATTAACACATAGTTCGTAACCCATGGAAGCACTGAGAAGAAACACTGTTTACATCCTATGGCGACACTATGGGAAAGTAAGGGAGGAAGCGAGGACCTCTTCGAAGGGACGCGAGACTGGGAATGAGGTTCCGCGCAATTGTGACGAGACAGACGCGTAGGGTTGGCGTAGCTAAGTTTTTCTTAATTTATGCACGCCATATCCACTAGGAAGGAACATCTTTTATACTATTTTTTTAAGGTGCCTAGGTACATGCTGTATGGTATGTCATACTTATAGAAAATTCTAATTTTGGACTGGTACCACAATTCTATCTTTATTCCCAGATATTCATAACATGATGAATGTTTTACTCGTATATTTCCTCTCCGCGGAAGTATTTCATTATATTAATGATAATGTAGGAAATCTATAGCGTGTCGTCAACAACCCTGGAAAATTTTCAGCATTGATCTGTGCGCGCGGGTCGAGAGACGGAGAGGCAGCCTCCGGTTGCTATAGAAACGGCAACATGGCTGCTCTCCGAGCAGCTGAATATGTAGGCCAGACTTTAATGCAACAACGTTTAGACTTTCAAAAGGTCAGCTTTTAAAACTATCTTCTATATTCCATTCAATTGTAGCCATTTTTTTATAAAGCTGTGTTTTTGCAAAGTTGTACTTACCTATTATGATATTTTTAACGAGTGCTTTGCCCGAGGGTAGAGTTATGAAAGATGAATAAACACGAAACGGCTTTTGCAATTCGGATCTTGTTTTAAAACAAAATGTTATTTCAAATAAGCTTTCTCTATCAACCCTCGTCCATGTAATTTATTTGATGTCCCCAAATAAAATGGTAAACATAAAGACATTGAATTAACAAGATTGGCATAGATATCAATGTTCACTTTGTGGCAGGCAATTTACTTTATAAATAGAGACGGTCAGGGAGCGCCGGCACTAAACAGTACCCATTTTGTAGATTGTTTCCGTTAGTTGTGTCCACATACATTGTCATTGTTTTATGCAGGCTTCGGATTTTAAAGCTAATTAGATATTGATTTGTATTGTTTTTAAAGAATAAATTCAAAAGACATAAATTCTTATGTTTTCTTGATCATGATCATCTTGATTAGAAGGGGCTCGTGGCTAATTAACTCTGCGCTTGCGAGGTTAAGCTGCGCTTGCCGCGGTCAGTCCGGCGATGTGTGACCGTACGTAACACATCGAGTCCCCTCCGTGCCTCGAAGAGCACGTCAAACCGTCGGACCCGGGTGTCATCCGAATACCTATGACAATCTTTACGGGTAGTCAGAAGCCCGAAAGTCTGACAACAGGTCTAACTTTAGAGTATCGGCATTGCCCAGTTTCTGGGTGACGGAGGTCTGATGGCAGTCGCTTCGTTTAAAATACTGGTATTCAGCTGAATCTGGTTAGACTGGAAGCTGACCCAAAGATAATAGGGAAAAGGCTAGAATGAAGAGATCATGTTGATTATCATCCAGCCTTTTTCCAAGATTTAGGCTCCACTGGGATAAGTTTCTGGATGTGTAACGGTGTGGTTATTTTACACGTAGTGCTCGCCTCCTGACTACCGGAACCCAATGATGCGGGAATTTCAATTCAGACAGATTTATAAGGTAAATTTAAGGGCACGGAGGGATCTCGGTATTTTAAAACGAGGGCCTCTCATCCGACACTTGATCGCAGCTACGATGCTTGTCTTGCAGATCGATTGCTCTACGAGAGCACCCTTTACTTTTCTGGGTATACGTACATCAATCTGGAATTACTCAAATTAATGTTTATGCCTCGTCCACACTGGGAACATGTCACTCACTATATAATAATTATGTGCAGCAACATTTTACTCTGGCACAAGTAGCGATACATGACGCGGCACATGTCAATCTCTGCAACAGTTGCAGAAACACTGTTGCGATACCGTGTGGGGGAGACAAATGCTTCCGAAGAAGACGACGCATTAGATCGTAATTTCAAAATTAGGTAGACACGCAATATTCTTGGACCTCTCAGATTTGTTAAATGTATACTATCTTTAAGCTGCTTATAAGATTGGCTGACGTACATCTATTCCGTTAATTATTACAACGGCATAGTTCGTAGGTACGTAATGAGTGATTCATTTGTCAGCAACGATTATAATCATTTATCTCGTGGCTTGTTACTGAAATAATTAAACTACTGTCATCTTTTAATCACTCATGTAGCGTATGTCTATGTAGGCAAATATTTTTGATTGCTACACGTGTTTTACCTTGTACTTCAATAAAAACACTGTTTACCTGATTAGGTATAGGTAACCCAGCGTAAAGGGTATTGATGCATGAATCGCGCATCGGTGATTCATGCATCAATACATCATCACGAATATGTTTGTATTCATGCACGCTGATTCATTAACTCTGTCTATGTCAGTCCACTGGTGGACATAGGGCTCTCTAAAGTTATACGACAACCAAAGCACTTGGCCTTCCATCTATTTATCAGTAGTTATATTCCAAACTTCGCTCAAGTCAATTTCTTCTTTCTACTATAGGTTCTTTCTAATATAGACGCAATACACATTACAGCCTCTAGTCAACCACAATGACATTCTTGTTTTTTTTCATGGTATACGATTTAAAAGAGTCAACGCGCACAGAATCAACGTTTATTCTTTAGACTCTGTTTATTCCCGCCCACATTTGGTGTAGGAAGTTAAAATAATATTGAAGACATCACCTGCCTTACGTCATTGTAATGAATCATACACTATCTTTATCTTTTCTTGCGACTTTTTGCGCGAAATGCATAGAGATTGTATCTGATTTAAACATTCCTTTGTATTGCAATCAATCAAACGATAATCGTTATTAACCGACTTCCAAAAAAAGGAGGAGGTTATCAATTCGGCTGTATGTTTCTTTTTTTAATGTTTATTACCTCACAACACCGTCATTTATAAACCGATTTGAATTTTTTTTTGTATGAAAGAGTATTCTTTCGAAGTGGTCCCATTTAAATTTAGTGAAGATCAGATGAAGAACTTCGGAGATAGACAATGGAACTCCTCAATGACGAACAGTACGCATAATGTGATGATGTGATTATGTTAGCAGCGTCTTTAGTAGGTCCAACGATGTTTTAATAAAGGACACTAAAAAAAACACCTTAAAAAAATAAAACCGAGTGCCGACTTCAAAAAAACGAAAAAATGAATAAAATAATTATTATTATATTATAAAATTAACCGTTTCAGAAGTCGGTGCCTTCAATTTGGTTCAGCGTGGATTAGCACCAACTTCCTTCGAAAACTGTTAATTTTATAATATAATAATTATTTTATTCCTTTTTTCGTTTCTTTGAAGTCGGTTTTATTTTTGTTAAAATGTTTTTTTAAAACTTTATTTTAAATAACGCGAAGTAAAATAATGTTTCGACTTTAAGTGTTTTGTCCCTTTGATATGACTTTAGAGACTGTAAATAACGTCTGTCTCTTTCTAGGAGAGCAAAGAAGAAATTATAGTGTACGTTTTTACTATGTTGTAATATTAGTTTTTCATAAAAGTCCTTAGGGCGACCATATTCGGGCAGCTCGAGCTTTTGCTCCATTTGCTCGCTCAACCGTCAGTTGCAATATTATCCGCAATTTTCCGCCTTCAAGACGGGCGGAGGGATTTACTGCGCCAGAGCAGTCGACAGCTCAAGAACTCAAGAGCAGTCAGTTTATGCGTTGCACTTGCAACTGCTCGACCGCATGAGGGAATATTGCCGTGCTGGAGACCGCTCGGTGCGGTCGTGGCAGCTCGAACGGTCTTGTGTGTCAATGAATAAAAGATTGTAGTTCGCCATGCAGCTTAAAGCGATCAGTTAAGACTGCTTCAAGCTGCCCGTGTATGGCCGCCCTAACTAACCTATAATAAGCAATGATGTCACAGAACTTCCTTGAAACCATATCGTCTTAACCCTATAGAATTTCAGTTATTCGCACACCTGTGACACACCTCTTTTCCCTTTACAGGTCAGCTCGTTAGTACGTCATGATAGTGTTTGTACAAGATTGGTTGCAGCACTGCAGATAAACTATCTTTTTGTCAGATTTATACCATATTCCTGGTTCATAACAGATTATTTTACGATACAATCACGAAACTTCGACAAAAATAGAACGAGGTTGAAGTTTTAGAATATATGCAACGTACTATAGCTATTGGCTGGGCGTTACCGAAATAGCGACGTTGTGTTTTGAATGGAAAATGCTTTTCGGGTGTTTGCGAAACTTTATTATAGGATACAATAATAATTTTAAGAAAAATATTGCTATGAATTCTAGTGGATCAATTAACGAAAGTAGATATGCTGATGTCAACAAATTCTATCAGCAAGCAGTAATCAAACGGTTATAAAATTAAGAAGAGAAAAATAGACTTAAAAAAAAGTTGAGTAGGTACCTACCTAATTACCTACTTATTTAATTTGTTGTTTATCGAATTTTCGAACGGTTTACATACTCCCGTTAGCTATTCGTAGGTACACATTGCACATGGAAAAAGGAAAGCAGAGAGGCCCTGTTGCTATTTAAAAAAAAAACCACGATGTCCCGGATCATGGTAATATGCAACGTCAAGCAAGATCCGGCATGGTTTCCTGCCAACTCGTCAATAATAAGATTTCCAAATAAATAAAACTGTTCTACATGTACTTATTGTACTTATGTTAACTAACGAAGGGCGTTCCCCTTTACCCGCAATAGTATAGCGTCCATACAATCTAAAAAAAAAGAAAAATTGAAAAAATATTTTTTTTTTCTAATAATAAAATCTTCCCTAAAAATATTAGAAATATACGTAAAAGAATTGTCTTTCAACGTGGAAGTAGGGCAATTTCGCAATAAATTAATTATTTTTTGATTCATTTATTTCATTATTATTAGTATATTTATTTAAAAATTTTTTTTTTTATACTTTTTTTCTATGCTGATATTTTTATATTAATCTATTAATGATATAGATTAACGAGTTTAAGGGAACGGCCTCTGTTATTTAACATACTGTATAATATATATTTTTGTTGAATACGAAGTAGGATTTTGCCTCCCTGCCAATATACTGGACTTTGGTACTGGAGTAGAATTAAAAAATTATTGACATTAAAACCTTTTTTTTAAGGTAATTTAGTCTAGTTCTGGCTGGAAAAGCCAGTAAAATAAAAATTACTGAAATGTCATCAAAAACCGTCAAGATGACAAACAGGGAAGGTGTGTTCTTGGATTTAGATTTATTATTTATGTTTTTAGATCTTTATTATTAGGTACGTATAATATAACGATGGATGGAGAGTATGAGTAAAATCATGACTGCACTTTTTTGTGTACAGATGGTGAGCAGGGCTACGACCCGCGTCTTGCTGCCTGGTTGGCAGTTCATCTTGTCAGCCAAATTTTGGACGAAGCATATGTCATAGCAAATGCCGCTGCCGAGACTGGTAAAATAATTAATTACATTATGCAATATCTTCTTGCGAATACATGATTAATGATTAGGTATCTAAACAGCTATTATTAACTCTGTAAGTATAGTAACTTTTCCTAGGCTGAGAATAGTGTCGCTTAGCTTTTTTTTTAATATTCCTTGGTCTGTTTATTAAAAAAATTACAGTATTACTGGATATGATAACTAGTGGCAGAATAATATTTTAGAATAAGTAGAGTAGGTACATGAGGATAGTAATCAATCACTAGGTTTTCTTTCCGCATACAGATACGATGGCAATAAAGAGCTTTTTCTATCTGCTTTGATTGAAAGGATTGGATTTCCGTTTTTAAGTGAACATAAACATAACAACATCACGCCTGTATTCCCCGAAGGGTTGGGCAGATGTGTATAGTAAACACCCTCATTTCGCCGTTATGTTTAAGTTCCATGTAATAGGGGGTGAGCCTTTTGCCATCAACCGGGCACAAATCCAAATTCCAGGTTGCTACTGAGGAATTTTTCACGGAAAACCCAATAATACTTTGCCCGACCTGGGTATCAAACCCAGGACCGCACGATCAGCAGTCACACTTGCCACCATTAGACCAAACGAGGCAGTGGCAGTTTAAGTGAAGTACATAAAAAAAGCATTTTATTTTGTGAAATGCCTATGCATCAAAACAAGATAAGACCTACATTCGGCGGGTAGAGCTTTGCGAACTTTATGCCTTCACCCAACGGGTAAGTATGTTAAGTGTTCTCCGGAAGTGAATGTCTCCGCCCTGTCTCATCTGGATCTGATTTTTCTGCCCTGGTTATTGTATAATATCATAACGTATACTGCCAATCTTAAAACTGCTTTCTTGATAGAAATACCTAACATAGCAATTTTACAGTCAGCTCTCGATATTAATCAAACCGTCAACTCAGCCTATCATAGTTCTTTGCTGGAAATCCTCTTACGTTGCTCGATAGGTACGGTCTAAAGTAAATCTGATGAATAGCACCACCTAGGCTTTCCCTATATCAAACAATGCGTCTAAAAAGTACTAAGTTAAAAATAACTACGATTATATCAACAACAGATCAGCCGTGGCGTTATCAATCAATGTTGAAAAATTTTGAAAGTGATAAGAAATGCTATACTAATGATGAAGACACATCATTTGAGGCGTCAAAGGGCGACAGCGACATCGTGAATGAAAATAAGATAGAGCATGTTGCCAATGTAGTTGCTACATCGACACCGCACAAAGATACAGGTATTTTTTACCCAGGTAACATTTTAGACGCCTGCCAAATTATTTAAAGTGACTGAAACAATTCCACTGATAAAATATTGGTTTCCTAAATTATGTCACTGGATTGATATAACACCTTTTAAAAAGCTACGACTGCAGAAAGTTTTAACAGCTTTCTAAGTATAATTCAAACTATTCTTTAGGTGGTTTTATTTAAAGGATCGTATCATGCTAAGACGAACTTTTTCATAAGGTTTAAAAGATATAGTAATACTTACATTGATGTTGCACATTTTGACAGTACCTACTAAACTAGACTAAACGCAACTGTCACTTTCTTTTTCTATTGAAACAGAAAGAGACAAACACCCTTAGTTAGTTTACTCCTGTCAAAGTGCGCAACAGAATCGACACCATTATCTACTTTAGTAATTAATTGCAGAAGACAGCTAAATTCAAGAATAGTCCTTGCAACGAGAAATAATTTACATATCTGTGAATCGGCGTCGAAAGTAGAAGGACGACCGGTGTCGCTGAACCAACCCAATTTCTTTGAAATCCAACACAGACCCTTTTAAACATGCGGACATGCACTTATACAATTGTAATACTCATGTCTCGTTGCGAGCACTATACCTATGTGCCTTCATGTAAAATTTATTTCAGATGATGTACAAAAAAATAAGCCTGAGGCTAGTTTTATTGGCCAAGGAGATGAAGAATTGGATTTGGTAAGCATAACGTCCGATACATTTTTGAAGTTATATTTCTTTTGGTGCATTGAGGGTAAAATTTTCATTGTTACGGAAGTTACGCTCACAGCTGTAACGAAAATGTGCCAACTTGAACTTTATTTAGACTTCTTTTCTATTGACATCATGAAGTTAATTGCTGACATAAAGCTTAAACGTGTCTAAAGCTCTATAGAATTAACATGGAGGTGCCACTAGTCGTAATTTATAAAAAATAACTTTAAAAATAAGCTCTCTGGCAGAAAGTTGAAGTATAACTTCTAAGGCGCGGACATGAGTACATTTACAATTTTTTTAAATTAAGTATTCTGATTATAATATTATTATGTGAATAAGTAATATTTATTCTGGAACAAAATAAATATTTTAGCGACAGAATGAGTTAACCAAATCCACGTCGATGTTTATCAATCATCTTTTCGACATGAGTGACGTTGAAAGGGTAGTGATATGCGATGACACTGAAATCATACAAAATAAGTCAGAGCCCAATGAGTTACTAACTGAAGCAATGACTAAAATTATGGAGTCTTATGTTAACATTGCGTTGGGTATGATAATTGAACAGCCATCGCAATCAATACCTGGTGTCATGCCTAGCGAGAAGTCATTGAGTCCTGCACATTCCGACTACTCCTTTCTGACTGATGCTTTTGCTGATGATATTGGAAGAGATATAGCATTCTACATACATGATAATGGGGCTGGAGATATCGAAAGGAACTGCGGGGCTTCTCATATTGTTCCTGCTGTAGAAATAAGAGAGGTAATACATTATTATTAATTTTAAATCTAATAGTGAATTTATCTACGATAATGGCTTTGCTTCCTGATACCCATAATGTAACAGTAGCATCTTAAATATTGTTTATTAATGTTATTAGCTTAGTGATGAAATATCGGAAAAAATTATCGAGAACAACGACGTCGCACGATATGAAGATGCATATCTATCTTTAAATCGTGAGTACAATTCGGTGACAACGAAACCTTTTAAAATTTTTGAATGTAAGTAATTAATTTATACTCGATAATTCTCTAGGTGATTATGATCAATGCTCTGAAGATGAAATCGATCCAGCATTAGAAGATCCAAAGGGAATGACTCTTCAAGAAGTGGAATTAATGACTGCAAATACATCCGATGAAAACTTATCAATTCATCATGAGCCAGAACCTAATATCTATGTACGTATTTGTAAAAATACAGTATTTCATTTGAATTCATAATTATCTTATCTAAAACATCATTCAGTATGTTATCATAAGATTATTTATAACTTTGTTGTTTCCAGCCAAAAAAGAAAGAATTAGCTGCAACATCAGCAGTATCTGCAACGGCAAGTGCATCTAGAAAAAGCTCGTTGGTCAGTAGGTGTCGCTCTCAAGGAGCCCGGCTTCTAGCTTGTCTCCGAGGATGGTGGCGACGTAGGACACTTGGGAGACGCAAGGCACGAGAATAACAGTGTTTTTTGTTAGCCTCATAAATAAAGTTGATACAGTCAACTCTCGATAAGTTGAAACTCTCTTTGAAAGTCCCTTGAAAAATACTCAGTAAATTGAATAAAATCAATATTCATTGGTTCTCTCGGTAATTTGAAGTTGAAGGAATAGTATCTTGCCCGCCAACATGCAATAATTTGAAGTCCGGGCTTCCATACTCTCTATAATTTGAAGCGCCAATTCCAGTCACATTGAGCGAGGCTAGGAGATCTCTTAGTAACCTACGCTTCTACGCCCTAA
This sequence comes from Amphipyra berbera, assembly GCA_910594945.2. NCBI lineage: Eukaryota > Metazoa > Arthropoda > Insecta > Lepidoptera > Noctuidae > Amphipyra > Amphipyra berbera. Next base: position 10,636,584 of record OU343128.1, on the reverse strand, counting down.
GAACCGACGCAAGTGACGATTTCTTCGCAGCACTCATCACTATCGAAGATTCATTGGACAATGATAGACCTAAGTCGCTCACTCAACAGAAAATTACGGACTACTTTTCAGTAAATAATAATTCCTTGTGAATAACTGTGCGAATGTTTAAAAAAAACTCGAATCTTGATCAGACTCTTGTTATTTTGAACTCTTGGTAATTTAAATTTTTCCCTGGTCCCTTGAGTTTCAACTTATAGAGTCGACTGTATTTTCAGTCGATTAGAGCAATTTCGCTCAAGGAACGTTTTATGTGGTGTACGGAATGAGCCAATATTTGGTAGTGGAAGTTTTGCGGCCGTCTATGATTATTTTAATAAAGCAGGACAACTTTCACGCTTGACCTAGGACACTACAATATATTACTCATCGCACAGTACTCATTATTATAATCTTAATTTACGCTGCCACCCGAGTTTACAGTGAGGATGTTATGTTAATTCTGGGTCACAGCGACAGAACATATTATAGCGACATAAATTACTAGTGGTCATAGCGTATCTGTTGGTTTGTTGCTTTACGAGGAGGAAATAATCAAAATTAGTAATGCCGCTCCAAGCAGTTATAGCCATTTTAGCTCGAATGTTAACCACATGATATACACCATGAAGAAGGCATTTCCATGGTTCTATTTGTTACCGAATAAATCATATTTCATTAAACACTTAAAAAGTAATTATTGCGAAATGTGAAAAAAATCAAAATACATAATTATATTTTTTTAGGAAAATCGGCTTCCGTGTGCTGTTAGCGGACTATGCCCTTTATCTCCAGATGCAAGACGTCGAGCTGTCAGTCTTCTGGATCAACGCCTGCTAAGGTCTCCCTCGCCCACCCGTGCTGTCGTATGGAAGTTCAATACGGTCAACGAAGCCCTCGTGCATTCCTCACGTTGGAAGGACTATTCTTTTGACGTAAAACCCGACGAATGCGGCGAGTACTAAGAAGGCCCGCGTCAGTTTTTCTGTTTAATCTCATTTGGTTTATCTTATATCAATAAAGGTTTAAGTGACCACATTTAATGTTGGGATTTTGATTTAAAATTTCGTTTATGAAATTACATCATTTTTATGTATAAATATCACATTGCTCATTATATTGACACGAATACTTAATAAATCTTTAATGTTGATTTGAGCCATATTTTAGATACCTTCATTCCGGAGAGCGTGTACCGCAGAGATCCGATAGAAATAGTTTAGCATAAATGTAGATTTACCATTACAATTGGCGTTAGCACGTATCCACACACGGGGCAGGTGGAAAATCTTTTCGTCTCTGTTCCACTTGTAGTAGTGGTGTGTGTCCGAAGACGCTATGGAAACGCACCGACTCCGCCGAAAATAGAACGGTTGCGGATTCCTGGGCTAAATCTCAAATATCCAGACGGGTGCGCCATCTAAGCCAGTTAAAACAGTCCCGCGAAAAGTTACCGAGCCCCACTTCTTGTCTGAACGTCTGCCAGTGAAGACCGGGAGGGAACCAACTAACACCACACAAAATGGTGAGTCACTGACGGCAGTGAAAATGTGGAAAGGTGTTAAGTGAGAAATTGAACTGTTAGATTGGCAAGTGATAAATACAAAGCAATACGTAAAAGTAAACGCGTTTGTTCCTCGTGCAAGTTATTCCGCAGACCGGATGCTCGCGAGGGACTCCGATGTGTTCACTTCACCATCCGTAAAATAAATTAGTGTTGTGCTTATAAACCAGTGAAAGAAGATGGTATCGTATAATCCGAATGCTTCTACACAAACTGAGCTGCAAAGCTGTGAATACACACCAACTAATACCTACACTATGCATGGCAACAGTTACATACAAGGAAATAACGAAATATTTTTGGTAATTTTCAGAGCGACCTCAGCAAGAACGACGTTGAAAGTGAGTACTATTTACATAGAAATTTTGTTTACTTAATTTAAGACCATTAACCGAGGCGATACAAGTTTGATCGGATAAACCTGGATGTTGTCGTGTTAAATTATATGGAAAACTAACATTTCTTACCATACTAAATGAAATTGTCTTCGTCCAACCTACCTAGGTTTAACAATTAAAACTTTTGCATCAGTATCATTAACACATACACGAAGTAACGTAACATTACATAAATGACACGAGAGTGAGGATCATAACATCTAAGTTTAGCATCGTTTCTCATAAAAGGTGCGCGTTACTAAGAGATGCCGGGTGGCAGCGCCAGTGGCACGGCCATGCTGCGCGCGCGCTGCGTTCCAAAATTAAACTCGTGCGTCACGTGATCTCGAATCGCCGCCCGCCCAAACAGAGAAACTCCACTCAGATTTCACTGCAAGCGTGCTACGTATGTTTTAGCGTGGGAATCAAAGTCTATCTACATGGACTATATACATTTAATGCAACGGATATCTGTCACTTCATTTGCATTTGCAACGATAAATTAGCTGTCATTATCAAGGTCGGTAAATGATCTTGAATCAGCTGATCCTCATGCACTTTAAGCATGCGTCGAGTAATGAAGAGCAATCTAATAAATCTTCAAGAAAATTCTCGGGATTTTGGCGAATTAATTAATTAAAAGGTGACCTCAATTTATTTTTAAATATTTTAAATCCAATTGCATCCAATTCAATTTTAATCCAATTCCATGCATCAGAAATACAATGAATATTTTTTTAATAAAATAATTATAAAGAAAATCGTGAAAAAGATAAAAAAAACATTTGCTGGTAGAACAGTTTAATTTCGGGTACCGTTTCAAGCGGGTTATATAATTAGAATGTGACTCAGGAGTTCACACCGAATATATTGAAACGTATCGTGGAAAAGTATTATTCTGAGCGAAGAATGTCCGCCCACGCCCCGCACCGCGCTCTACCTGACCTAAACAAATCGTATTTTCCAGAACATTCATGAATTTCAAATGAATCAATGGAAATAATAATTTTGGAAATTATAAATTATGGACTCTTCTGTTGCAATGATACTATTGTATCATTTTCTACCTGTCTGCGTATAGATTATTATTGATTTAATACTTAGCGAATAAAAAAAGAAATAGAAGACGAATGAATCAACGATATAAAGCAATGAAAACAAAATTTTGGAAATTTAAATTTATGGATTATGGGCTTTTCTGTCACAATGATACTTTTGTGTTATTATCCATCTACATCTTAGATTACTATTGATTTATTATCTAGCAAATAATAAAATACCGAACGGAAGAAAAACAAAATCATTATAAAATTTATTGTATCTATCAAAGGAAAACATGCTAAACTATCTACGATGCATTAAAATTTTTACCGAGTGGCCATATCCAAGGTGTGTTTAATACATAATAGGAAACAATAGTTTTCTTTGTTAATAACTTAATGACATCTATGCGTTGTACAATCTTACTTGACACTCTTCTTAAGAAACATTGTTTATTGATTTTATTGATTTCAATTTGATGTCTTATGGGCGGAATTAGCATGACTGTATTTGTTATTCAGGGGCATCCTTCGCCTTCTCCATCTACGACTTCGATGGTTCCGGCAAGGTCGACGCCTTCAACCTTGGAGATATCCTGAGGGCGCTCAACTCCAACCCCACAATGGCCACCATCGAGAAACTCGGTGGAACCAAGAAGAAGGGCGAGAAAACGCTTACTGTGAGTAGTGGTTGGAACTATTTTATTCGAGAAAGTAATCGAAATTGAGAGAAGAGAACTCGCCAAGTCGTGAGCAACATTTAACATAGAGTCTTGGGCTAGCGAGTTAGAGTACCTGATAAAGGAATAAGAATGTGAAAATTAAAATACAGCATGCACAGCATGACCACCGTGGACAAGAGTTATGTCGACAGAAGAATGGACAAAACGACATATACACAATAGGAATATGTCACTTTCTTTATTCTTCAGTCGACAAAACCCTTGTCTACGGCGTTCATGCTAGGCCTGCAGCAGGTAACTGACATAGATGAGTTATGAGTTGTTTTAATAAATATAACCCACGTTTTTTACGACTGCCATCGTAAATACAAGACGTTCTTTCATGTCTAGTTGAATGATTTAATCGTTAAAAGTCATTTGTAACCAGTGTTTATAATCGACACAAGTCAACAAATATATCGGGCTATTTATTCATTTTGTGACTAAGGAATCTTTGTGTTGTTCCAGCTTGAAGAGTTCCTTCCCATCTACAGCCAAGCAAAGAAAGACAAAGACCAGGGACAGTATGAGGACTTCTTGGAATGTCTGAAACTGTACGACAAGAACGAGAACGGTCTTATGCTTGGCGCCGAGCTTACACACACTCTCCTTGCGTTAGGTAAGAATCCACAAATATTGAGAGCCTTTTGCAACCCACAATCGAGCGAGGATAGAACGCTATATTACGCTAAATCAAACATTGATGTGCATTAAATATTTTTTCTTTCTCTTTCATTCTTTTATTGCGGTTTATTTCGATGAGGCAAGCTATTTTTATATTTAGTTAGGCTTTAACATGTCAATAAGATAAATTGGCATCACTTCATTTCCAGTTGGACGTGAACTGAAATCAGTTGGCTAGAAGCCATTATTATCGCGTTTAAAAATAATGTTTTTGTGACACACGTTATTTGCATTTTGGTTTCTATGCAATTATTATAATTGTTGGAGATTTGAAATTCTTGAAAAAAGATGCCACTTAGGTAGAAGTTGTAAAATCATGTCTGTTTTCATTTTCATCAGGAGAGAAACTGGAAGATAATGAAGTCGCTGAAGTCACAAAGGATTGCATGGACACTGAGGATGACGACGGCATGATCCCCTATGCACGTAAGTATCCACTTTTTTCGGTCCTGTACCATATCGATTTATATGTTTATATTTTAGAAGAATATGATCATGGTATTGATTGTTGTAGCGACCCAGTATATACTATATAAATCAAATAATTCGTATTACATTTAAAACGTGTTAATCCTTCCAATGTATTTACATACCCAATGAACAATGACATGTAGAAACATGTAGTCAGTAAATGCACAGATTCACCCACACATTCCTTAGTTAAGCATACTACCTATGTAAGTATGTTACAGCATGCTCATAAAAAAAATTGAATAGCTTTTTCCCCAAAGTTTGAATCTCATTATATGATATACCCTTACTTTTAAAAGCAAATACGTATTCAGTAGATCCTTTTGTTATTTACCAACCCAAGTGTAAAGCATGAGGGTATATTTCCTGGTTTTGTGTGTGTCCCCTTTGTCTTACCGATTTTACATTTACAGCATTCCTGAAGAAGGTGATGGCGTAGAGGCAACACATCTCGTCATATCTTTAGTTATAAGATCGTAAGTGGACTGCCGTAGCCAATATAGCTATCTCTGTGCTCCGTTTCTTCTAACTGTTTATTTAATTAAGGCTTTATAATTTTACTGCTGTTCTGTATTTCTATTGTTACTATCGTTTTTACTGCTTCACATTCTCCTTAATTTAATCTGTTTCTCAAGACATAACCAATATTTAAAGAGTTCTATCAAATTTTGACATCATTTTCGGTCTTACATAAGTTTTTAACCCATATATATCTGCAAATAACAAGTTTGCCCACCATCATTTATGTTTTGCTAATGTTTGTGCACTATGTTTTCAGCGTTCCTCCGAAAAATGTGCGACGGGTGGCAGGGACCTAAGCCTAAGACGGCGGCGCCGGCAGCAGAGGCAGAAGCACCTGCGGAGGGCTAAGTGGCTGCTGCCTGCGCCGGCGCCCGCATGGCGGGGGTCGCGCTGCGCGTGCGTAAGCTTGCGTCGCCGTCGCCCGCCGTGCGCCGCCTACGCTCCACACTCGGTGACATCGACACCCCGTATACGCCATCTTAGATACGGACTACCCCCTTTTTTATACGAATATAACATCTATGCACAAACGTTTTGTACAACTTTCTACCTATGACTGTACATACTAAAGTAAGATTAAATTAAACATACTGTAAACACACGTTGTACGTGTCTTTTAAATTTGTTATTATTTATTAAGTACGTTTATAATGACAAAAATACAAAAAACCGTAAATAATTTTATAATAAACTATTAAAAGTTTAGTCTGGTGTTATCTTCAATTAGATCATTATATCGTTTGAATCGGATAAAAATAAAAACTAGATAGATAAATAGACAGGTGGATATTTTCGACGACACAGATACTCATTTCTAAATTGACATAACTTTAACGTTCATAGCGACTTGTAAAAGTAAGGCATCCAGATTAAATAAAATACAGGCTATATAAGCTACGATGAAAAAGTACTGCATTAGAAATAAGAGGAAAACAACGATTAAACGTTTGCCTGCCCCGAAGTATGTTAGTGTTAGGATTATTTAGAATACTCTCATACCAGTTGCATATTATATCGTCAGTGGAAAGGTAAAAATACTAAAGCGCCAATATACCTACTTTACAGTAGAGAGATACAAAGTATTTTTTTAAGAAATAAACATAGTTATTTTTCTTAGAGTATACATATTAAATACATAACTAAAATATCTATTTAATATGTTTAAAGGTACATATATAAAAATAACTATGTTTATTGTCTTAAAAAAATACTTTGAAACTCTCTACTGTAAAGTAGGTATATTGGCGCTTTATGGTGCGTCCAGACCTGACGAACGCGCTGCGAATGCGCCGCGAATGCGCCGCTCGCGAGCTGCGCGCGTGCATTTCATGTTCGTACAAAAGTTCGCGCGCCGTCCGCGCGAAGCTCGCGAGCGGCTCGCGAGCGGCGCATTCGCGGCGCGTTCGTCAGGTCTGGACGCACCATTAGTCTTTTTACCTTTCCATTGACGATATACTGAAAGACAAAACAAGGACTTATAAATATAGAAATTACAGAAATGAGCCTCTATGACGATGCTCAGTGAAGCGAAAAAAATTAAGGATGCTTCTTTTTTTAAGAGGTTCGTCTAAAATGCACCAGCAGCTTCATTTTAAAGAATGGAGACTTTAAAATGTAATGACCAGATCTTTTGTTTTAAGAAATGCTAAAAACCATTTCAACCTGTTAGTTAGGAAGGTTCATGTGTGCGAGCAATCACGGGGAAAATATATTTCCAAAATAGCCAGGCCTTTTCAATGAAGATCTTAATAATTGATGTTGTTGTAGCTCACAAAAGGATGCTTCTTCTTCCTTCTGTGTGGTTAGTGACTAACCTGGTTTCACAGTTTATGCCGCCCATGGACCTCTGACTAGGTTTCACATGCCGTCGAGAAATATCAGACATGCCGGTTGCCTCATGATGTTTTCCTTCACCGTTTTTAAGCAAGTGATAATTATACAATACGCACATGAATCAGAGGTGCGTGCCTTGGGTTCGGATTCGAGACCTGACTTGGCAGTCCGACGGTCACACCACTAGGCTATCACTGCTAAAAGGATGCTATGTGTGCTGCTTACAACGTTTATTACCATTTATTCTACTTCAAAAAATTCAAATTAAGGTTTTTCTAAGGTTGGTTTATCGCGGTTCACTGATGCCGCTGTATTTACTAAGTGTAGAGTCGCAGCACAGAAAAATCATTTTCAAAGATCTAGGTAAGTAAGAAGTAAAAGGAGGCATCTAGCAGAACTCTACTAATAAATAAGATTAACTGCAACTTGCAGTAACAGTTACATCGTTTTATAAGTTAAAACCACTCAGCCCAATTCGTACGATTCCTAAGTGCCGATTTCACCAACGTCGAATAACTTTAATCGAGGAATAAATTTGACGTTTTGACAGCTTTCGTATAGAAATTCTGTCAACACGTCTGTCTTATTCCTTGGATAAACGCTATCCGACATTGGTAAAATCGAGCCTTAGTCGCGGTATTAGTCTTTCAGAACATAGAAAAAACATATTCTCGGATTCTTCATTCGTCAGAATATGTCAAAACGGTTTTTTTTAATTAATAAACCAATTTTTTTTAATACAACCAACTTGATGAGTATTGGAGTAATTCGTAGGCATAGCTTGCATCATCCGTTCACGAGATGGCATTCTATATTAATTACGTTTTCCATATTACTGAAAATTTTAATGGGAATTCAACCAATGAATAAATTATAGTTAGCTGAAATAGATATTTAACTCATTCATCAGATCAACACTAAAATCACTGATTTACACGAGTACATAGGGTTCAAGTTTTTTTTCGTTATATCCTACATTTCCTCGTTCTTCTTATACATTTTCCAGAATGAATGAAATAAAAGATAAAGCATTAACTTCGAATATTTTATGAAAGACAATGGCTAGAACAAATCTAGGTACAGTTTTTGGTTGCAGCATTGGGAGATTCTTCATAGTATTTAATAAGACAAAGAGATCAACACACAACATCATTATCTACGGGTTGCCTGCGGGATCCTGGTCAACTTAATGCTACTTCGAAGAGTTGTAATAAATAAAACCGAAAAACCTTTACATTATGAATAAATAGCACGATTCCTAAATTTCTAATAATTATTAATCAAAATGAAATCGATAATGATTTATTTGCCTTCGTTCTTTACCGATGGGTCCATTAAAAATCGGGGGCACCTATCAGCTTTGTTTGCCAAAATACTCCCTCGCACTCGCGCCAGAGAAAATGGCGCGGAAAATGTTTTCCCGGCATCAATACAAGCGTTCGGCTGTTATCGGTTGACGTTCGGCCATACTCGGCCTACGCTAAGTGCGAAGCTGTAATACGGTGTAACCAGCCTGAAGTCACTACTGATTTTTAGGTTAAAATTAAAAACAGGGATGGTTAACAAGTTCAGAAATATTTGCTTAAAATAGGATGCTTTCAGCAAAATAAAACTCAACGGAATAATAAACACCTGAAGTATATATATCAGAATAATCTTTAGCAAAATTAAACATATCGAACATCATCCGGATAATGACCCAGTTCTCACTGAATGACCTTATATTTATATCCGGGGGCTGACTTTTAAGTAGGTATGTCATTGCTTCTTTAAACCTCAAGAACACCTACCTCCCTGGTGCACATTGCAGTGGTTCGACTACGAATTCACCTACTGGGCTAAACTAATTTAGGAAGATGTACTGTACCGTCGACACGTTTAGATGAAGAACTACTTCTTATCCCGGAATTACCGGAGATACTTATGTAATAAAAAAGGACTCCTTAAAAAGCATATAATACTGACCTAAAATTGTTCAGCAAACTATTTCCTCTTTACTGTAAAAAATGCTGTTATATGAAAACATAACAAAAGTTTTTACTATGATAGACTTTATTCGGGGACTTTAGTTTCTCGAGTGTGGCAGCCCCGCTCCGGGCTCGCTCCTCAGCTCTACAAAGGCAGTACCTATTCAGTGTTTATCTCGTAGGCGAGCGAGTCCCGCGCTCCGTGCCTCCGCAGTGTTTACGTAGTGTGTGTGACCGATTGCTCAGTGATAACGTGACAAGAGTGCCGGTGTACACAACATCTTATCAAGTAAGAAACAACACTTTCACCTACTAAAATTATAATATATTTTTTAAGGAAAAATAAATAGTGGTGATACTGCCAAAAAGTTTTGAAGTTGACGAAAAATGTAAAGACGTCGCTCTATTTAATATATTATGTAAATGTATTTGTTTAACAGATGTATTCATGTCCTGTGATTGTCGGCTATTATTTTATGCCGGTGGAACTGTTTATACCTATCCCCTCGTCACTCAGACCGCCATTTATCACTGTACATAATGTACGAGGTAGATACATACATAGGTACATGTGTAGATTAAAGTATTTTACAACTACTATCGCAAACATAATTAACGGTGATATGGAAACCAGTTGGTGATTGTACCTTTAAATATACTGAAAATTGTTACTTGCTTCAGTACAAATTCGGGTGTAGCTAAACACCCGAATAGAAGATAAGGGAATATTACCTACATTGCATTAGTATATTAATTTTATGAGTACCAAATAAAACTATGCAGAAGAGTAAAACGATTAACAAATACGTACATTTGTTAACGTTATATGCGTGTACGCATTTCCTAGTGCAAATGGGTAACCCGAATTAAGCGACTGATAACGGATGAAATAATTCCGGATAAAATGCTCTTTATTAACACATCCTAAAATGCACAAATAGAATATCTTATACATAAACCTATCTATAAAATTGCAGGTGTTGGTGTCTGTGAAGTTACAATGGCGGATGTCAAAGAAAACGTAGACGATGGCGGCAAACTTGCGGACAAACATAACACAGGTAAACAAAAGGCTAGAACAAATGCAACATTTTTTCCGCCAAAGCAACGTTCCACTTGCAAAGTAGGATGCGCAGTTCTGTGGAGACAATGACACACTCACAGAAAGCAACATGAAACGAGTTGAAAAAATTCAACCACTCCGTCTGCCTTTTTACCCCACACGAGCTGGTTCCAAAGAGTCTTTATAAAGTGGCACTAAAGCTTTTCGGCTAGAGTTGTTTGACCCAGATCGCCCCCCGTTTCATTGTAGGGGTCCGGATTTTATCCAAATTAGCGAGGGTCTTGATTGCTCGTCGTTTATCGTCTCATATTTCTTTAAATTGCAAATAACTAATATCAATTGAAGTGTTTTTAACAGCTATACCATTTTATTGAACAACACGAAACGACAAAAATAATTAATAAAATGCATTCTGTGCATTTTGTGGATTAGATTCCATTAAATAATTTGCAACTTTGTTTGTGTGCAATTAAATCATACAAATATTTTTGAATGGTACGAAATCAAGACTGTTTGACCTTTTACCTCTATGATCTTTTATTATTAAAAATCAGGTACCGGTTTGTAATAAATTATGTAACTAAGCTTCAAATCAAATAAACACAGATGGACTAAATGCATATATTGAATATTGATATATGTTGTCACATGGCAAAGCTAATACAATTAGCAGCGAAAGATTTCCAGATCTTTCGAAATGTTACATGTAAACGATTTCACAGCCTCCGTCTAAACACAAACAGTTGATAAATAGTCAGTTAGGTAATCCCAGCTTAGCTTATAGGGAACATTAATTAGAATTTACTAAATCATTTGATGAGCAAATAAATAGATTGAAAACGTTAAGCGATTAGTGTATTCAAAATTCAATCAAGGACGAGTGCTTATTAATCATATTTCTTTTACTAGTTCTACATGGCGTTTTTTATTACGCTCAGATTATTAGGGACCTGACAAAAAGCGCTCATCGCTTCCGGGTGCATAAAAACACACACTTCTCAAGTTATATGGATCTTAGCTGAAAAATATTATCTATGGTACGAAAAGTTATTAAATATGACCACTTTAAAGCAGTTACATTTATTAACTATTTAACTATTACCTACGAATCCGGCAGCAACGTATCAAACAGTGTAGACAATTTAACATTTGTTCGAACCAGGAGAGGAAACATCGTTCATAATAAATGTCTACGTGTGTTGCAATGCCATGAGACCGATGATGACAGATAGTGCCACCTGCCACATAATCATGAATAATTTGCGTCAGTAGAGTCATATAACCATTAATAGCAACCGCTATGATAATCTATACACGATTAATAAAATTACCTATCAGCATTAACACAAAACGCGAAATCCCTAATGTTTTCTCTTCTAAATCAATAATTTTGAAGAAGACTCGGGAGCAATGAATCAGGGTAACCAACATAATCTTAATATCTCGGAGAACATAGTTAAAAATTGTTTAACATATTTTAAACATTGTTTTGTTTATGTTGGTGGCCCCGATTCATTGCTCCCGAGTGTATAAGTAGCATGTTGGTGAGTGAATTGTTGATGATGTATATGGTGCGAAATGGTGTTGCTTATGGTGTCTACAAACTGGGACCCAGCCACAAACCAAGTTGTCAGCTCGTTGACATCGCCAGATGAAAGAGCAATCCATACTTGTTGCATGGATCTTATGAAAAGAGGCCCTAACAGCCAAATACACAAACGCTACTCAATTTAAAGTTGCCGTTAATTTCATGCTGTCACTGTCACTTCGCCTTAAAGTGACGGTGTCAGCACGGGACGTAACGGCAACTTAAAACTCAGTAGCGTTTGAGTATTTGGTTATATGTCTATCAGTCCCTGAGCAAAATAGCTAATTGTGGTTGTAGTTGTTGCAGTAGCAATCGAAACAGCTTTCCATTGTAATGTTCGAACAAAACATGGAGCTTTTGAGTGCTGAATGTTGCTCTTGTTGTACTTAATGTGCTGCTAATGGAGTGGGATCCCCGGAAAAAAATATGTGAAAGTAAATATATTGTTTAATGGTTCCTGTATCTGCATAAGCATAGAAGTGGTCGACGAATGATCAATGACTATTGGACATTGTAGTCCATTGTTTATAACTAAATCAATAAAGGTAATTAACATGAATTACACAGAAAATTAATCATTCCTTATCGAGACATCTGAATGATACACAGATCCATTTAATGATCCTATAGATGTACTTCTCTAGGTAATTGCACCGGAAGCTCCTGTGACTTTGAACAATGTACACATGCCAGTGTTAGTACTTGCTGCCTCATTAGTAGTAAAATTGATAAATGTGGTTTGCCTTTATTATTTATCGATATGTGATGACGTTTTATTACATACTTCCACATTTGAGAAGTATAATATAGATGAGTTCTGCGTTTACATTCAACAAAATATGTATGATATGAACTGTGTTTAGCAATGTGTACTTTTGGCTATGTCTTTCATCTCCCGTATGGTCTAGTGGCTAGGATACCTGGCTTTCACCCAGGAGGCTCGGGTTCGATTCCCGGTACGGGAAATTATTTTTGGTAATTTTCCATTTATTTATGTGGCTTATTAAATTATTCTGCTTATAAAGTCTGTTTATATCATTACTATGTCATCCATATAAAAAAAATGATCTAAATATAGGTGGCTGATTCGTCATGATTGTAATCTGTAATCATTTTGTTGTTAGCAATGGCATGGAAGGACATACAGACTGCTTTTAAATTAAAATAAGTACAATAAATGTAATTTTGAAAGGGGCTTAAATTGCTTGAATTTCAAATTAAGATTGGATGAGTAAGTAAATGTTCATCTTTTAGATAGTAGAGCGCCAAGACGACCTTTGTGAAGCGAGTTCCTCCCAACATGTAGGGTCAATAGCGCACGCGTTCAGATTCCTTTTGAATACATCCTTATAGCGCAAATGCTGACCACCATGCTTCCGTTTACCTTCTGCCATCTCAGAATAGAAGACGGCTTTGGGCAAACGGTGGTCTAATTTATTTTAGGGTCGCCGTTATCGAAATCGATAAGGAGGACTATATATATATAAATGTTCATCAAAATAAGTTCATAGGTGTATATTTTTTTAGGCTACATATCACAAGTACGATTCTAGAAGCACACCTACTTGCATTTGGACATAGGAAGCCACAAATTGGTGGTCATAAACCTGTAAATTAGTCTCCTCATCCCGTTGACAATAATCACACATTACGTAGGCGACGGCATTTCAACTTCAACGTCAATCCACTTTCTTGGAGACAATCGTCCACATTCCACTATTATTGCTCAGATTGCTCTGAATGAACAACTATCCTCGTTAATAGAATCGTCCTAGTTTACGACAATATTATGATTTATTGATATACAGACATGCGGTATGAAGTATGATTGATGCGTTGCCCTTGCATACAATCGGGCTTTGACTTGCATCTATTATCATACGACAAAGTTCATCCATACATCCTAATTTATTAACAATTGGCGTGCCATATTTATTAATAAAGATTTATATAGCTACATGCAAATTTAAAATTGTAAGTGAGTTGACACACAGAAAATTAATTGGTTTCATTTGTATGTTTATCATATTACGGTGCATTATCAATACTTTTATCATTATCAACTTCTATATTAATTCTTCATCCTTATCAAACAATGTTAATGTTTATGTTAATCCTTGGTTTTATGATTATACATATTAATAAGTATACATTTTATTTTGTTTACCTATTGTGTTTCATAACGTATTTAATAACGTTAAAATACAATTAGCGAACGTTAGTAAAGTAAATGAATCAAACATTACTAATTCAATATTTCATGGACAAATTGGCAAAGGTGATAAAGAAAGCGATGTAAATACCGGCGATAAAAGAGCACCTAGTTACATTATACAACAAATAGGAGGCATAAATCCCAACACAAAAGAGCAGGATTCTGGAATGAAAATTCGGTAATCAATCAGAAACGCTGAACAAAAAGTTGTGAAAAGGGTCACTGGCGTATTTTTTGTACCTACATTTAGGTTCAGCAAGCGGATTCGGCACGTTGACCGTCAGCCAGAGTTACTACAAATAGATCAGGTGTAGGTGGCATTTCTAAGAATACTTACAATAAATTGACACATCTCGTATGGATCCCCTTGATGCTGCAGTGCACGGGGCCTTGACTTCATTTATCTAGTGCTCCCATTATTTCATTTAGCTATTTCCTACTGGACCTCTGTTTTGCAGACGGGATTTTCAGTCTTTATTAACATCAGCTTTATCTTTATAAAATTGAGATTGAAACAAGCGTACCTATACTAATACATACTCGTAGTTCTTCTTTAATTCCTAGAGCTTTGTAAAAAATTCTAAGAAATAATTACTAACTTAATTGCCTCCTCGTTTCAATAAAGAAGTTTAAAGGCTGAAAGGTATTGATTACAATAGTTGACAGTCACGATAATTGTGTATGGGGTTTGTTAGGGGTGTGAAGGGCGTGATGACGCTTCCTAGAAGAATTCGCTTCGTGCCTGACACCAGCCGCGCCTAGGTCTCATGTCGTGCTATACCAGTAATCACTGAATTTTAATTAGCTGGCTTTACGATCCGTTTTGTTATTAGTTACTTTCTTTATTTTATGCAAGTCTGCATGCAGAGTGTCGTTCGAAGAACTTGCTTTCATAGCTTTATTTTACCATAATTATCATATTTCGGAATCTATTAGCAGCTTGATTTATCAAGCAAGATTTTGCCAACTGTAACATTTCCATTTATACAGTAGAAAGAAAAATGTAGCAATTTTTTCAAAATGTGGAGACACGTGGTTTATATTTCGTAAAGGCAAAAAAAAAGAATATTCTATCGTTGTTGAGTTTCTGTGTTCTTAAGTGATGAACAATGATTTGCGTTTTCGTATTTGGGCCAATTTGATTAATGGGCTTGGCCTGGCGTTAGGTTAGAATGTTTTCGTACACATTTTGATGTTGATATTTTGCAAATTAATGGGATATGATTTTTTGCCAGACAAAACACCGCTTTTTGAGTGTGCTTTTATACTTTCATTATCAATTCTATAGGATATTAAATGACGACGACATTCATTTGTATGGATAATTATTACTGGAAGGTTTTCAACTTTCTTCTTGTTCATACGTGAACGAATTTAATTAAGTAGAACTGTTGAACAAAGGGTTAGCCCATCATAGTAAAAGCTATAAAAATTCTAATGAGGAACGACTCTACACAAAGCTTCCCATAGTTTTTGAAAACAATGAATTTTCATTTGGAATGGAATATTAATATTTTCTCGTGGCATACATATTCAGGGTGTCAGTTGCTTGTAATTATTATGCCTCACAATGTTTTATTGCACTAACGTAATCATCTCATAATGTTTACTATTGTTATTAGATTAGATCGTAGATTTTAATGAAGTATTTACTATTTGTATTACCAAGTATTTGCATTCATATCATTTAACGTACACACTTATCTAGTGAAATACAAAGCTAGAGTGCAGAATTTTCAAAATGTGGATCTTCTTGGTCTCTTACATAGCTTATCTCGTTATTGTTTACATACAAATTCAGTTACAAATTGCCACTTTATACTAGCTCTATCAGTCGAATCTAACACGACCCATTGATTAAATCAGTGTAGGCCTGGACAGGGCACCAGCGTCTATTGTGTTAAGTAATGCCATAAATACAATTAAACTCACTTACTCTCGTTAGTGTGATAATGCAGTGTCTTTGCCCTCCAGCGGCATGGCCGCAAGTCTTATTGTATTATGCTGAGCTCACAACCTATTGTCTTTAGGAACCAACTGGCTCGGAGTTCAACAGGGCATTGCAACTCATTCATAAATGATAAATTATAACAATGGATTGTGCATTGTGCAAACACCTAAATATACTTTAGCTCTGGTTTGCTTCCTAAATTTGTTGTAAGATAAACAAAGGGATGACCGAATATACATGGTATATAGTAAGGAAATTCTAAAAGGTAAACATAATAATGAAGCAAATTTTAAGAAGTAATATTGAAAGTTTTGCAATGAAACAATGTTCTAAATATTTCATAGTCGTGCACTGTCCGCAACTAATGACGCGATGGTAGTTAAGTGAACAATTAGGTCAAATGTAGGCAAATGTCTATCGTCTAATAAACAGCAAGGAATTTAGCATTATGTCAGTGTCTTTCATACTTACTTGAGTCAGAAATAGTGGTGTTTTAATTTAATACTTTAAATATTTAGCTTACTGCTTATTAGACATCTTTGTTTGTATCGTTTCTTTATTGCCCTTCGGGTTGACAGCACAAAGTTGGTCACGAAGATTTATTTCCTCTTTCTAATGCACCATCCGTAGCTTCAAAGGATCTCTTCTTATGGGGGAGTTGGGATTGGAATTATTATTTTTATATATTTTTGAGGTTAGCCAACTCTAATTTTAGAACTAAGTTTTGTCTCGATGTATATTTTGTTGACTTTACTATTTTAATGCCCGCATCTATCAAGAATTAATAAATAATTTAGATACCGGAGATTCGTTAACTCATTAATTTCACATTAGAATATTTAATAAATCATACACACACATAGACTTGAAACAAGCGTTTGTAAAGCTTTCCATACTGATATCGCTTCAGGAATTGAATTCGCGTCCATCTGCTATTATTGAGTAAGGACAAACATGGTTAATGTTATCAATAAAATCAAAATGATGCTCTGCTACCTAGTTATCGACTCGAAAAAAAAAACTCATAACGAAGTGTTTTCTTTATGAGTCACCACGACTCATTAAAATTAATGACAGAAACTAATAAAAAAATTGTTTTGTTAAAATAAGGCGGGGCTCCTGAGTCCCGGGCGCGGCGGGAGCTCAACCTGAAACTTTACTCAATGTCGCTGATTAATGAACTGTGAACCGAACAATGGTGTCTTGGAAGATACACCACTAACTTTCTGAACAACTACAAGATTCAACATCTCAAGTTTCTATTTAAACCTTTTCAAAGCATATCAATATACACAAATAACAAGTTTTGAAAATTTTCAAAATCAACTTTCGTATTTCGTAGATCATGTTTCGTATTTTTAGGTACTCAAGTCGAAGATGAGCTTCGAAATAGGGTTTTTTATGATGTCAGATTTATGGGTCTGCTTTTAAAATGACATCCAGGGAGCGGTGAACTCGTTCCATTAAACGTTTATTAAATTTAATGTCAGTTGTGAGAACCTCGGGTACTTTAGAGTAGAACAATTAAGAAATGTTTTTTTATAGTTAAAAATAGTCCATGTAATTTTATATATCTTATGGTCACGGTCAATAGCTTGATGCTGTTACGATTGAGTAACCGAATAACAATTCAAATGTTGCATTTGCATCATCCACTCATCGATAACTATTATCCCATGGCATCAGTTATAGTTAAGCTGGAATTAAGAGCTGACAACTGTGGGGAATTAGCTAATGCCTGTTTCAACATCAGAGGACATTTAGCAGCTTCTTGCTTCGTGATTGGTAAATTGCCGGACGAGTTCGGCGCAAACGCAACGCGTTATATCCCACCTACAACTAAATGCTTGTCTACTATGATGAAACGATTAACTTTTTAATGTTTTGATAGATCTTTCAAAAGTTTTGCATGTATTCAAATAATTTAAAACGAGGATTCTTTAAAAATACAGACCCAAATAAACAGAGTTTAGTATTTATTGTTACTTTTATATGGTGCCATCCATACACTATTAAAATGGGTGCATGTGGTATCCGCAGTATTTTACCATTCTTTATTTGGATTTAAGGATAAACTCCATTTGTTTTAGCCTGAATCGGTTTTAAATGAAGGCAGTTAATGTCGCCCACGGAGCAAATTTTAACCATTACGTCAATATAATTGTAACGATTAGTACAATTTAGTCGCGACATTGCGTGCGGTTCGCCAATTAGGTGGAACCACCAATTAAAGCTGGTTTACAAAAATAAATTACTTAATGTTACTCTAACTCCTTTTTCCATTGCATCGCTCCTTGTCTACTCCTTTTATTGCTTTTAAATGTTTTGATAAAGTTGCCAGCGTTTTAGAAATGATGCAAGCACGGAATGTAATAAAGCTTTCTTATCTTGTTATGATTTAGAAAACGATTTACAACTTGCAGATAAAAGAGATTTGAATAATAATTCATATCGACACACATTAGAAGAGAACTAGTTTTATAACTATAGTAGTAGTAAATACTATACAGTTACACGACATGTAAATAAAAGATACAGAAGCGAAGCATGAGATTTGGCCCCGGTGGAGTCGCGCGCGGCGCGTGAGGTCGCATACAAATTAGCGTAGCGGTGCGCACGCGCTGGTTTCATACATACACATCGAGTATTTAATTACATCTAGAATATTACGCTATGTTTTAATATATATCAGCGAGGACGCAACGAGATTACTAGTAAATTCATGCAATATCAGTCACTTGGTTTAATTCAGGTGCTAATGTGAAGAACACTTAAGTGCAGGAAGAGCCTTTGGCTCTTTCAAATCTCTCTACACCACAAGGAACTAGCGAGTGTAATAAAGTATCTTGGTTTATGATATGAATATCTACGTATACGTTAATATTAACAGTCTGACATTCATTTTCCTTCACGGGAAGAGCCGTATCTTGTATTAACTTTGAGGCGGATGTACCGCTCCAAACCTTTTTTTACCGCCTACTTGCGAAACTACTGGGGGGGGCTGCTACTACGGTAATAATACCTAGCCATAAATCTTTTAGGACCAACAAAACACAAGATTGAAGCAAGACTCTTCTAAGATTATAAAAATTTACAGCATGGCTGCAATAGACCTAAATCCGACATAGATAAGATTAATTATCAGCCAACAAAAAGACAACATTGTGAAGGTGTGTGCTCCGATGACCCATAACTTGACGTGGCTAGTAAATATTTCTAGTGGTGATGTAAGAAACCGCACTAGCTAGATTCTAATTATTACGACACTTTGAAGGTCATGACGGTTATCCACAACAGTGATTGTTTTTGCAAATCGAGTTAATTCGATTCGAGTCGATTTTAAATTCGAGTTTATGGTGCATCATTTTCTCATATTGACGATCTGGAATTGATATTAGGTATGTATCCTGCAAATTTCAAGGCATTCAAGGTTTGGTTCATAACAATTGGTTATTTTTTTTGTGGTTTGTTATTGTTTTCGCTTCATGTAGTACCTAAGTAGATAATATCATTGTTTTACATAGTGATTGAATTAGCTATTGTCTTTGTTACAATTTCTTTGAGGAAATAAGTCATTTATTACCCGGTAGTTTTACATATTCTTTGGTTATTAGGTACATCAATCTTACGATCATTTATCTTATGTTGCCAGTTGGCTCCGATTACTACCTATTCATAACTTCATATCTCTTTTATTTACGAATTCAGTGCTATTGTATTTTTTTTATAGATTCCTTATCATTTTCCATAGGCAACCGTTTTCCATTAGTAGGAAGCCATAATCATCATCAACCCTCAATATTCCACACTACTGGGTACAGATAGGCCTCCCTTGCATTATGCCAAACTCCAGCTCTGTGCCAACCGAACCATTTCTCTTATGAACAAATCTACCGGGTGTACACGAAATCATATAATTCCTTCAAACCTCGTGATGTACTATTGACATAGATTAACTCTGAAAGGGATACTTTTGGATTCAATAAAAAAAACACAAGAAGTAAATACGTGTTCTTAACGTGAAGCATTTTAGCGCCCCTTAGTTAAATGACCGCGCGGCGAGCGATAGCTGCGCAATTAACTCGGGGCGCTAAAATGCCTCACGTTAAGAACACTTGTTTACTTCGTATACATTTTTTTTATTGAAGTCAAACGTATCCCGTGGAGATTTAATCTAGGAAAAGAAATACATGATTTCGTTTACAACCTGTATTATTTAAGAATTTTATAATTTATACCTAGCTACTGCTATAAATGGGTATGTAAAAAGGAAATATATTAAAGTGCACGCGAAAAATAAAACTAAAACTTTGAATGTACTTTGAGTTTCTCTAAACAGGTGCCTTGGGTCACGCTATGTCAGCCCAGCAGTTACTTTAAATATCGCGTCTACGGTCTATGCAAATGTTAATAAACTTTGAATGTGTTTATTAAGTTCGGGGTAGAATAAACAATTGTATTATTCGTCCTAGTCAATAAATAATATAATAAGCACAAGGAATGATTGCTACGGTAATTAATTAATTGCTTAACATGTAGTTACGAGATCATCTCAATAAGCGTGGGTGTCGTAAATTGTAGTAGTGACTAGTTGTGTACTGGCTACTAAATAACAGTAACTTACTTAAACATTGTTGTGAAAAAGGCGTTTAAAAAAAAATTATACGACTTACGTTGCCAACATAAATGTATAATATACAGGGTGTAAATGAGGCCATGTAATTCCTTTAAACCTCGTGATGTACCTACTGCTGACATATTTTTTTTTATTGATTCCAATGTTATCCCATTAAGGGTTAATCTATGTCAGCAGTACCTACATCACGAGGTTTGAAGGAATTACATGATTTCGTTTACACCCTGTATAATCATTAATATTCATGATGGTTTAAACAGATTTCGGACTCAGGTTGGCCGAAGCAAGGAAAACCTGTTCAAGTGGGGATTCATACACAATTCCAACTTCCAATCCGAAGTGCAAAAATGTGGTGCTGTTCCACAAACGATGGGACACTTATCATCATGTCCTGCATGCGTCGTGTCATGTATGCAATCGTAGTTGAATTCTGGGCAGACAAAATTTAGATTGTCATCGACACTCTAAGGCTCAGCGCACACCGAGAGACAGAGCAGAGCAGAGCATTTTTTGAGACCACTGAAAAAATTACTTTAAGACTATAGCATACATAAACTCACGCCTTTTTCCCATGGGGGTAGGCAGAAACTATAGAACGCCACATGCTACGACAAAGACTAGACAAAGTTGCGGTTTAAAAGATGATGTAGTGACAAACATTGAAAGGAGTATGCTTAGGTGGTTTGGCCATGTTGAGAGAATGAGTGAACGGCAATTAACAAAAGGAATTTATAAGGCGGATGTTAATGGGAACGCCGGTAGAGGACGTCCTAGAAGGACATACATCGATGTTATTGGTGATGTTCTTCACAAAGGTCAGGTGCGTAGACTATAGCATACAGTGCAAAATTAAATACACGTCCAAACTTGATGCTCGAGCTTGCAAGATGCGTGTTCGAGTATGCGTTCTACATGCGCGAGCGCGCTCAAGCCGCCGCCGCCGCCGCGCCGCTGCACGCCGCCCGCGCTCTGATTCAGTATTGTCGCAGCGAGAAATTCATGTTCCTCTTCCTCTGCCAAAAGGGCGATAATTACTAAGTCCCAATCAACCATAGTGAACACGTCTGCCAACGTCGGATTATGGCATCAAACTGGTCATACACGCCCGCCTGGCAACCCAGAGCATTCTCAACGGAGCTTGCTCACGGAGTGGCGTGAATGCCGCCTGCATGGTCAAGCAGTCAACGTTTTGCTCGACCACGCGAGAGCATTTTGTAGTTTGGTGTGCGCTGGCCCTAAGAAGTTCATCATGATAGTATCAGTAAGTTAGTGATCTATGAGCAGTTTCTTGTAGCTCGTAGTTTAATTACTAAAGTAGATATTATCTCAAAATATAATCTAATAAAAAGCTTGGCTTTAGTACACGCGGAAAAATTACCTAACTTTTCCATTTCTAATGTAGTTTTACTAGCTTTCAGAGTTTCCTAAAGAGGAGCCTTCAGTCACGCTATTTCAGTAGTTAGGTATCTGAAATATGACTTCTGTAATTTATGCAAAAACTAATTTTACGTTTATTTTCACGTCCGCTCCACAATTATAATAAATACGTGCCATTCAATAAATATTTATTAAGGAATGGGCCAAAATCATAGTTTGTATAATTATAATTAGGTATCTAAAGTCACGCCAAGCTATTAATGAATAGACAACAGGCTATAAGTAATATGTATATTTAACTAAATATAAAAATAAACTAAAATTGCAGGAATTTAATTTTGACGTATTCGGAAAGTTACCATCAAAAAATTTACCTACTTTTATCTAACTATAAATCATTATCGTACATGGTTCGACAAATATTTCTCAAGTGATAAATATTACTGATGTGATATTAATAGCCAGTATTCATTAAATCCATCGAAATGAGAAAACAAAACAACTTCGATACAATAGTCAGAAAGAACTCTATTAAAAATAATACCAGAAACCGTACCTATTTCATTTTATAAATGTTTGATATATTAATACTAATTGATGCATACCTAATTCATAAATTTATACGTCTCCAAATAATATTTGATCGATAAAAAGCCAAATAAAAGTTATTTAAGTGCTAATAAGTTCCATAACTATGTAGAAATATGACAGATAATTTACAACTGCATTGAGTTGCTACTTATTCTAGGGATAATAAAGTTGGAATTAAGAAAAAACATGCAAATTAAGGAGCTCTTCATTTGTCTGTCTGATATTTTAAATTAGAGGGTTGTTTTTTTCATTGCGAATAAAATAAGTAAATACTGAGTGAAGACCGTTCGCTTTTCGCCAAAGACATTCAAATGTACACATTGGTTTTCGCAAGGGTTTTATTTTATTTTAATTGTTATTATAATAATAATTGTCGTAATGCTACATATAGACACCATCAACGTAATTTTTAAAACGTTCATTTTATTTAGTTTAATCGAAACTATAATAAAAGAAGATTCACGTGTGGTCTTTATGTAGAAAGTATTTAATTACTTAAAGCTTTGTATAGGTAGCTTTTAATTGAAGTGGGGACAAAAACGGCGTTATGTTACAATGTAAGAATACTGATTACTTTTCTTACCTCCCATCGTGGGAACGTGATTACACAAGCAAGATAAAGAAACTTATACTGACAATAACATGAATGCAAGATTATAAAGTAAGCCTATAAAACTAGTGTTAGTATTTCTGTCTTCTGTCTTTCGAGCGTATATACGCTAGAAAGAAAAAAAACTTTTAGCATAATCAGCCATTAGGTACCTACTGCCCTACTAGTAGGTATAGGCCCTTTATTAGAATGTGAAGAATTTAGGCCTTAGTCCATCACGCTGGCCTGGTGCGGGTTGGCAGACTACACACACCATCGATAACTTTTTGGAGCCCTCTTATGTGTGCAGATTTCCTCATCACGTTTTCCTTCATCGTTAACGCAATTGATAATCAAATATTAATCCGCACATGAATTCGGAAAGTCAGAGGAGCGGGCCGGAATTGAATTGCCACTATTAGGTACTGCTCTTATAGCAGACTAAAATAGATGAATTCTTTTTTAACGTTAACAACAAAAAGGCAGCACCCATATTCGTCCACCCTTCATATCTATCATCCGCATTTAGACGACCAACAGACGACCTTCATGTTGATAAGCCATTTCGGCCACAATCCCTTACTGATGGACAACCTTTTCCTTTTTATTATTATTAGTATGATGAACGCACTTTGGATTTTGCCTGTCCGCTTTTACCCGGCCATTTGACCCGCTTTTGGGCGTCGAGGGACCCGCGTCCGGGGTTATTAACGCACCACGGTATTGACCAATCATGTGGGAGAGATATGTCCACAAAAGGGAGGTCTTATTGCTATTAGTAAATATAAGAATTAGAGTTATGTGTATACATTGTAAGTTTATTTAGCCTAGTTATTGTGATAAAGTTTTCAATAGTATTGCATAGTGGAATATAACTCGACTACATAACGCTACGAGAGGAGATGATTATTTTTGACCATTTTTAACGATTTTTCTTTACATATATCTAAAAGGCATCAATCATTTACTTTCTTTTCCAGTGAAGCCGTAAGCGACAACCAATATGGTGCCCATGAGATAGACAAACAAATTAATATTTGAACTTGTCACAATATTGTTTCACACAAAACTCCCAGGCTTCTCCTTTTGCCTGGCATTTAATTTCAGCGATCATCCGCCTTTGCGGCATCACATAATACCAAGACCTTAATATGTGCTATAGTCGAGGTGTGAAGTCGTTGAATCACAGTCGGCGTCGTCAGACTGTACTCTCAGTTGCTCTTCACAAGGGGTAGGTACTCGAAAGAACTCTTTGGACCAATGCTACATCAAGGCCATGCGTTTGCAGCTTTCTCATTAGCATCACCCTTTCGTGTCTGCTGCATTTCTTAATTAAACGTTGCATCAGTTGCACACTTCAAACGTCTCACATAAGTTGATGTTTGTTAAAGTTCCATGAATACACCTCTACCTTAAACTAAGATCTTTATTAAAATAATGAAAACTAAAGCAATGAGACAGTCATACAATGATTGTTTCATTGACAATAAACAATATGTTTCATAAATAATGATCGTAACACCTCAGGAATCATTTTTCGAGGCGTAATAAAATAGTCAAGCTAAGATTGTACAAGAAGGAAGAAGAATGTCAGGTAGAGTACCAGTCGGTCTGACGACATAGCGAGGATCGCAGAGGGGTAGTGATGAGACTGGGTCATGACCGAATAAGTTGGTGTAGATCAGAGAAGGCCGATAGGCACCTACACAGTGGGTGAATGTGGGCTGCATAGATAATTAGATAGAATAAAATAATCATGATGACGAAAAATGTCGCTCCATGGTTTCAAAGAGACGTGTAAAAGAGGCGACCTTATTAATTATTGAATAAACGATTCTATCTTATTCTAGAATATCTTCAGAATTCCAGTGAGTTGAAACAGATACCTACTGATTGTGTGTGTAGCCACAAAGCAATCGATACTTTTTGTCACACGTACTAGTATGTTGGTCGAGTTAAGTACTCGTGCCCACATGTGTGCTTATTAGCATTTTAATTGTTTTCGCGCTAAGCGATAAGGATGCATAGTATAGGTAATTTATTTAATTAAGTATTATCGTAGAACTATAATGCCCACCAAATAAATACACAATAGTGATTAGCAGAATGAAATTGTTTATTTTATTTATCTATGAATTTCTATTATCCGTTTACTATAGTTACAAACTCAAAATTTTTACGTAGGTAGGTACTTTTGTAGGAGGTTGAAAAGCTCTTGGAAATACGAATTTAAGCGGAATAAATACAGTCTCCAATTAAGATTCAAGTGAAATAACCGAAATAATCGCTCCAAACAAAAATATTTCATCGCTCTAATGCATCTGGGGGTGCAACTGGGCACGTTTCACCCTTCCCGGGCTATTAGCAATGGGTAGGGTTTCAAAGCACTCATCCAAGAACGCCATTGTTAGAGAACCGCCACACTCGTGCGTCATTACGTCCTGACTCTCGTAACATTGTCGTGTGCGTAGTAAACAATCATTGTTTTGTTTGATTACATTTTTTATGTGTGAATATGAATGAAATGATATTGAGTGCCGCATTGTTCAGTTGTTAGATGCATAGTAAACACGTAGAAAACGTCAATTGGCTTGGAGAGTTCTCACGTTTATAAATACGATAGTGCGAATGATAAATATTAGTACCTAATAAGTCTCGTGTATCTACTCGTTAAGGTCTTTTATAGTAAACAATTTTAGTTACTTTACTACTTTGATAAGGTAGAGCATCGAACTCCCAAGGTTTCGTATTTATTTGATGGTACCTACTTGTAACAGTAATTGTTTTTTTTTTTCGAAGTGACTCATAATTTTCTTGCAGTTTTCTTAAAAATTAGATAGGTATCGATTACAACGCCATCTATTTGAAAAGTTGTGAAATGTATTGTAGCCGCGCTTTGCGAACGTAGCGCTGCTTTAAAACTCACAATATCGTGGAAAATGGTTGAGTTGATGTTTACTGAAAACGTTCATAGATGGCGCTTCATGAGTTACCATTAGTCTTTAGGCTAGACGCGATGGCAGCACTGGAGGATGGGGAGGAGAGCACTTTCCACTACCAGTTTTTCTTTACAATTATATTTCCTTTTTTGCCAAATTGATTTTAAATTAAACATGCAAAAAAACCCTTCCTTTAATTCGTCTCCTTCATTGTCTTCATGACTCTATATTTTGCTGTCTTTCTTGATCTAAACCTTAGAAAAGTATCTAGACCTAATCTAGCAAGAGTTTCTACGGCCTCTTTGGCGGTCATTCTTTTCTTCAGACTTAAATCGAGACGATTAAAATATTTTTATCAAAATTTACTTTACTTTCATAAAATTTTTATTCATCCATACATATATTCATGGTCCTCCAAGTTGTTTATCCTCCTAGAGTCTGTAAATACCTCTTTACTCTACATTAATAAATTCACAATAATTACAATCTTCCTTAAGTTAACTGTTGCAAGAGTAGGTACTTATGCTTTATTAACTGGGTTAGGGTCTGTTCCCATTAAGGGTACAGCTCAGAAAACGAACCTAAATTGCAAAATAAAAATATAAATAAAAGAGGTATCGATTGACCGATAAAAGGCAGCGCAGATTACTAGACACACATTTTTCAGCCGAACGCCTAAATTCGGGGCACGCACCAACGGATGGTAATGTAAAGAGACACGCGATCGCGAACTCACTTCCTGGTTGGGACAAAACTCGTAATCTTCAAGGACTGCCTACTATCAATAACTTGAAAGTATTTACGAGATGTCGGTTAGCGACAAATATACGCATAAATTTGACCCTAGGTGTGGGTGATAATAATAGGTAGGATATTTATGGTATATGTCAAACTAGCTTTTGCCCGCAGCTTCGCTTGCGTGATTTTTTTTCACCCCCTTAGGGGTTGAATTTCGAGAAATCCTTTCTTAGTGGATGTTTACGTCACAAAATGAACCTACTGTCAAAATTTCAAGTTTCTAACCCCAGCCGTTTAGGCTGTGCGTTGATAGATCAGTCAGTCAGTCAGCTTCTCCTTTTATACATATAGATTACGGCGTTTAATAAGGCTCTTAAAATCTCATATTATTTTCCGCAAAGAACAGGTGAGCTAAGAACAGGTGGGCTAATAACTTTACATTTGGTAAATCATACTTCGTTTGATATTCGTAATCATAACTGCAAGTGGACTGCTGCACATGCAGTCGCAACTGCAAGCTATGCAACTGCCAAATGCAGTTTGACGGTAGTTAAGATGCAGCCGGTGCAGCTGCATAACAAGTGCTGAATGGATGTGCAGCCCACTTGCAGTAAATAGTTATGATTAAGAATATGAAACGGAATATCATTCATGAAATGTGACGTTAGCCCCCGGTTACCCTGATTTTCTGTGGGTGTCTTCAACTGTCCGTTTATGTTAAAAAAATCTGCAGCAGTATCCTATATCTACCAATCCTATATCCTATATCTACCAGTCAATATAAAGATTCTGGCTTTACTTCCTCACGACTGTTTCATAATAACGATTTATCAAGAAGCCCATATAAATTATAAACTCACCCCCGAACCAAATAGAACCTGACCCTTTTGTCTGTCTGTAGCACTGTAGCTCCCAAACGGCAGAACCAATTTCGGTGCGGTTTGCTGGTTAATTGGGATGGTTCTAAGCTGCGTTTTGATGATATTCATATGAGCCATTTCAATGTTGGGAGTCTTTTTTTAAATTTATTATTTATAATTCTCTGTCATACTATGTATTGGCTGAAACATGATGATGGCAAATATAAATAGCACGGAACCGATAATAGCTTATAGGCTTCCCTCGTGCATCGTTAGAGCTAACGATCTGGGATGGATAATCATGCTTCATCGCCACAACCAATCAATCAATCAATCATAGGTAATCATCACTCTTGGCAGGCGGATTTGTGATTGAAGCAAGCAAGATGTTATCAATGTATAGTAGATGTTTATTTCCATATTCATCTTTGATGTAATTCCTTGTTAGCATTTAGCTGTAACATAACATACGCAACATGACGCCTGTATTCCTCGAAGGGTTAGACAGAGGTGTATAGTAACACCCTCATTTCGCCATTATGTTTAAGTCCCATGTAATAGGGGGCGAGCCTAATGCCCTCAACCGGGCACAAATCTAAACTCCGGGCTGCTACTGAGGAATTCCATACTGAAAACCCCAATAACACTGCTCGACCTGGTGATCGAATCCAGGTCCTCACGATCAGCAGTCTCGCTTGTCACCACTAGAGCAACGAAGCAGTTTGCTGTACTCTTAGGAAATATTATATTTCCCAAACACTGTCCGTTAATGTTTACTCCGTAAACGTCCACTGTTAAAGATAAGCTAGTTTACGAGTCGTAGACACCGATGTGAGAAATGTCAAATCAGGGTACTTTAGTACTATTCTTAGACTAAGTCAACTTAATATTTACAAAACAAAAAATAAAGTATTGAATGTGATTAATTCTTAGGCATCATTAACGTTACTTGTTGACCTGACCAAATTAGTAGGTCAACGACTTGTTTGGTAAAGAGATGAATGTCGAATCCACCTACGCTCTACCTACGTTCGTGGGTAATTTTGTGGTTTTGTTATTTGTCTTAATTTCAAACAATCGTTGTATATTTTTTGGTACACAAGACTGCTTATATAGATTTATTTTTTTATACTTAGGAATGGAAATTACGTCTTATTAATAACGATTGGTTTGTCCAGTTTCTCTTTGGACGTCTTTGAGCTCAATTAATATATTTTTCCTTTGTTACAGGTAATAAACTGTTGGGAAAATTGGGAAGCTGTTAACCCGTGATTCAAAGTAACGTTTGGCTCATTTTACTTACTTGTACAACGGCGGTGGTTTATTTATTAATTCGATTTAATTTATTATTATTAGATATAATTTTTTTAAAGTAAATATATATTCAGGTGTTCATTCTTATGTAAAGTTTTCTACATTTTACTTAAGTACAGGAATTATCCTATTTAATGATTTCGGTAAAACGTTATCAAAGTTATATTTGCGATCATAAAGATAAACAATGCAAATTACGTCTCATTATAAGGATTTTTGTTATCATCGCATTTGTATAACGTGGTAACAATTGGGTTTCTGATATACAAATGATTTTATCTATATTGACTTTGCCCACCTACTTTTACGATTCCATAACAATTTTCTGATACGATGATACGATTCATGTAGATTGGAACTTAAAAAAATAAACATGCCGTCTAGCATCACAAGCCGGGGTACTACCTTCTGTCGAAACAAAATACGAAACTGATCTGTCATCCCGTTCACTCAGTATGAATGTGAGAGGGATGCGTACGTTTCGTTCTCAATGAAGGTTGTAGTGATCTTTAATAGCGTTCCTCTGTAGGGAATTGGCCGGTGGTGGCTGCGCGCGCACAATTTTCAGGGCGCAGGACGCTTTTTCGCTTGAACTATGAATGCTTAGACCGGACTATTAGCATATAAATAATGAATTTTAATAAAAATAACTTTTCGTACTCTTATACACATGAATATCGAATATTAAGATTACTAATTTATTAGCAATTATAAATCACTTTCATATATTATAATATTGGAAAGAAAATAATGAATTTATAAGCTTTAATGAAATCATAATGAAAATTGATGACAACTTGATATTTGATTTAATTTATACAAAAAAAGAAATCGTTATGTGCCCGCTCTGAACATTTAGGCAGTCTTTACATACTTCGGTTGCCGATAGAGGCCGCACGTATCACGACACTTCAGGTTTTGCCGGCGTCCATTGCGGAACGCACCCCTTACTTGGAGCTTTCAATCGAACCACAAAGTATGTCAGTCCTATTTCAAACTAAATAACAGTGTTTCCCGTTCGTCACCGGCGAGGTGAGTTGTATAATAAGCCTGAAAAACAAGTGAGCACCGCCACGGCTTCCCGCGAGTGCACCTCGAACATTCTGGTGTTCCTGTTCAATAATATCACTTAACGTCGACTACACACGAAGTAGTTATTCAATATCTAGATATGTTTTAAATATCGATCGTGGACGCACTAATAATTTATTGATGTCATTTTAATAGGGAAATGCCGCTTATTGTTGTCACTCCTACGTTTGAATCACTCGGAGCGTCGGACGGGAGGGTAAAACGAATTATAGTGATCTGGTTACGCGACGAAACGTTTTTTCCTCGTGCTTTGAATGTAGGATTGTACAATTAAGTAAATGCATTAGTTATCACTTAGACACGGCTTAAAGGCTTTTTAATGTTACACAGTTATTAAGCGACTGCTATAATATAAGAACTCTTGAAGTTTCGTCCCACGTCATTCATAGATATCAAAACAATTAGCGGTTTCCCTCGTCAATTGCACTAATTATCTGATAAGATACTTCAATTAAGATGATTGATTCCGAAGGCTGCTTGTTGATTGCTCGATAGAATTATTTATTGGCCGGGGTTCATTGTTTGATCTTTGATGTAGCAGCGAGGTTACAGGAAAATTGCATTGGTATTGATATTGTCAAGTCCATTAAAGATGTGGATGCAGTCTGATAGATCCTTAATGGCGATGGAAATAAAATCATAACATGTGGAGCCTTTGTTTACATTACATAACAAATTTTCTCAGTTAGGTACATTCGATGTTTTTATAAGCTTTATATTATTTATATTTATAACAGTGATAGCCTAGTGCTTTCAAGACATAAGTAGGTCTCGAGTTCGAACCCAAGGCACGCACCTCTGACTTTTCGGATTCATGTGCGTATTGTATTGCACTTGCTTAAAAACGGTGAAGGAAAACATCGTGAGGAAACCGGTACGCCTGAGAGATATTTCTCTACGGCATGTGATGCCAAGTCAGTTAGTTACTAACCACACGAAAAAAAGATAAGCTTTATCGAAAGTACAGCAATAGTGCAAGCAATAAAAACCAATTCGCATAGAAGTAACCAGAACGTTAATTTTGGGAACACGCCAATCAAGCTCCGTATGGAGACACTTGGAGCAATTGGACCATTTGACAGATCCGCCGTCGCTCTGACGCCCACCACAAACTACCGCTTGTTCCCAAACCGACTAATAAAAAACCAGCTACTGATTGTATATTGTTCGTAACATTTATTTGTACTAATTGTACCAGTTTGTACATTTAATGTGGGTGTAACAATACTTAATTATTATCTGCATACATAATTGTGGACGACTTTTTAATGATCATTTAGTGCTTGACTCATTATTTGGAAGAAGTACTGATAGAATTTGTAGCATGACTCATTTTTGTTATATATGATGAGTCAGTGGAGGTTCCATGTAGATCACTTCGTAGCTTTCACCAAATTTTGTTTTCAAAGAGTCATCGTTTAATCATCAGTTAAACTTTATATCCTGTCCAGTTTGTAACGAGTTTTTAGTACTGTTATCGATAAAACAATTACGTTTTCATAAGTTCCTGATACATTTATGATAAGTATCTAATAGATAGAGTTCGTCATAAATTGATAGAGTTCTTCATAATTTGATAAGCAAGTACTATATCTTACTCTAGGCAATTAGTTAGAACGCATTCTGATTAAGAATAAAGTGTAGGTTTTTAAAAATTAAATACCAACGTGGAACTCAATTCAACAGTAGGTCAATTATAATTCTGAAAAGTTCATTGTCACTTGTAAGTTAAAGGTTATTGAACTAATAACCGCTGTACACAATTTTCTGTCTATCATTTAAATACATAAAGTCTGTATTTCCTTAGTTGTTTTATTTATTAAACAATCTTAGTAGTACTCTTTAATGTTAATCTTTTAAATAACTGCTGAGAAAATATAATTATTAGTTCCGCACACGTAATTAGACTAAACAATGTTATTTAGCATGCCAAATTGTCAATATAATCTCGTTTAATAATTATGAATGACGAATTGCATTAAAAAGACATTCCAATATTGTTCACTAATAAGGCAACTAAGGAAAAACGAACTGTAGTACTTCGACTTCAGCTCAAATCGCTCAAATCATATTGGCATAAGAAAAAAAACAAACACTCTAACGTTGACGTCAGTACACTCGACTGAAAAGTAAATACATATTATGTACGCAGGTTAAGAAATAAATATACGTTATCAAATTAATATTTGTATGTATTTCACATGTTTATTGCTCATGAAAATAATTTCGACGTTAATTTAGTTTAACATTTCAAATATTTAAGGAATTTAGCAGTATATAACTTATACAAACACGCGTATAATTATATTATTTTCTAATTTAATGCTATAGTTATTCTAATTATTGCTTTCACTGCGATTAAATCACTATAACTTATAAAACAGTTTACTTAAACCATTGTATCCATATTTGTCACGGAAATGTCTTGTACTCGTGCGGTTTTCCACCAATTATCACAATGATTAAATAACAAAACTTATCGCTATATCGGAGGTTAACCGCACATGTCTCTGACGCACTTCACGTAATGCCTGACTGAAATTTCCCTCGATTCGTCTCCGACATTTACGTAGATTCAGCTTAACGCGTAACGAGGCGTATTTTTATACGACTTTCCTGAAAAGCCCGAACGACAAAATGGCAATTTGCCATTTATATTTCAATATTTTTATTCAAGAGTCCAGAACGCGAAGCTACCCTATTCTTTGTGGGAAGAATTCCAAGGGTTGCGGGTTGGATTGCGGCGGCGGGGTGGGTGGGATCTCGTGCTGAGGATTCAGTAGCCATGGATTATTCGAGCCTTGTTGACTTCCATCGCCTCGCTTTTGTCCAGCGCCAGATGGGGTCAGGTGTAGTTGAGGTAGCTGGCCTTTAGGCCCCACGGGTGGTCTTTCGGATTTCGGCTGCATGTTTCCTGAAACAAAAAGTGACATTCATAAGAAACTGTTACTGAAATATCTAGTTTGACATTTCTTTGAGAATGTTTACTAGTTTACTAATAAGATTTAGGAAGATTTTCTCCACTAAGTGTTCACGGGAAACACAAATCACTGTAATACTGCACAATATTTAAAAAAAAATGATAAAATACTTACTATCTATATTCAAACTGATCCGTTCCAACTGAGAAGTGATAAGACGTTCACCGTTTACAAACATTAATATTTTAAAATCTATATATTGACGAGCACACAGCGTGGGCTGGTGGCTTTATACTAAATGTGCGATGTTTAGATTGGCCGCGCGGTTTTATATCGTTACTGAGTCACATTTGGCAAGAAAAGTCTCTATCTGAGAACACGTCACTTGGCTGCTGACGCCCGATGTTATGACGGTAGCGCGATTTCCTCGCTTAGAACTTACGAAGTTCATAATATAACCAATACGTCTGAAGATGAATAAATGCTATGTAGTCACACATTATTAATCTAGAATATTATTAAACAATGGCTCATACAAGAAAGTATTTTTTTACGTCAGTGCCGTGCCTATGCATAACGTGCTTGTGATTGGTCATTTAAATCAGAACATTTTATGAATAATTACGACTGATCTAATAATGTTATGTCTTACATATTATTAGCCTGTACTGTCCCGCTTCTGGGCAAAGGACTCCCTCCATTTTCTCCATCTGTCGCGATTCTGTATTTGCGATCTTGTATTAAGGTTTTGTAAAAAAGTTTCTTTATTTTAATTGATGAATTTAGATAGAGTACGTAGGATTTACGATTGATTTTCATTACCATTAATTAGGTACTTTAGACGTTGATGTTGACTGTATGTTTTCTTAACTGCTCTCATAAATTTGGATTAATCGGCGTCACCAGTCGCGTTCTTATTTACGATAGTAAAATATAAGGTATAGAAGTATGTCAGGGTCGTGGTTATCATTTTTATTCAATTTTCAGCTGACTAGCGATTTAACAGCTGGTACCTATGGCACAAGTGCATATCCGTGCGTGTCCTTTGATATTAATTATCTAAATATCTGATATATTTTTCTGATATAAAAAAATATTACTTTACATTGTATGTATTTGACAAAATCAGCGAATTAGTTAATTTGCTTTTGCACTCCAAATAATCTAAATCTAGTTTAAATGAGGAAATTCTCATTGGTATCGTATATCAGCTATGATATCATTATCATTGCCGTTATCTTTAACAAGGGAAAGATCATGAAATTTCCTAGGCGTAATGTTTAAAACATATATTTTTATGGTTATACGTGAAATGAAAATGATACTAAGTAGGTATAGGTAGTTGATGATTATAGTTACGACAAATGTTGAAATGTTCTGTTCTACGCAGGTACTATGTTAAGTAGAGAACAATACGAAAGGCTTCATAACTGAACTAGAATAAAAAGAACCAGAGCGCATCAGGTTTTGAATCAATTGTGGGAAATGGGTCATATTACGGTACTGGTGATGGTGTTGGTCTGGTTAACAGTATTTATACGTATCTACCTAATTCTCACTTTGACAATTTTACGTTTGTACGCATCTACAAAAGTGAAGACGAGTTTGATTTACGACGCTCGTTTCTCTCTGTTTGGGTTTTCTGAAAAATTACGTGTCTCTGCATTGTATAACTCGTGTTTTTCCTTCAGTAACTTTTTTGTTGGAATTTTATTTACAAGTGTGTAAATCATTTTCAATCAAATCTCGTCTCTAATTTGGTTTTCTTGATCATTTACATTTCTCACTCTTAGTTCTATTTATATTTCCTTAACTTCCTTGTGTGTTATAATATCTGTGTTTCTATTTAATAGGCTTTATATTCTTTTCTTAATAAAAGTTATAGCTGGGCCGTAAAGACCCATGGTCGTAAAATTCTATCAGAGTCATCTCAGGAAGTAGAATCTCGTTTATTAGACGGAGGGGTTGCAATCCACCTGTGTGCTCATTACATCATATATTGGAAACCCAAAAACCTTGTTATTTACATTCGCTGAAATTACATGTCTCGTTACGATATTTCAGGGAATTAGTAATACGAAAAATATGCTTTATTTTCTGTTAAAATGTTTTTGATAATAAGTCGCGTGTAAAAGGTAAATACTTAGCAGTAATTAAACAAGAAGCTTATTTAGTTAAAGTTAAACAATATTTAGAAGGAAACACGCATAACTAATGCGTATTACGCAGTACTTTGAATACAACGTCATTGCTAATTCACCTTCAAGTAAGTGAACAAAGGGTAATTGGTAGATGAGAAAGCATAATCATCGGTACGAAGGTCGGACCCTCCCAGTAGAGGGAACTCCCATGGGAGTGCCACGGAGTGTCGGAGTGCCGGAGTACCGGAGTGACGGCACGGCCAATCACTTCGCGTCCACTGCCCTGCCACGTGTTTGCTGCGTGCCGATGATGATGCTATCTTATACCAGATATACTTATTTTACGAGTATTTGGCTCCGAGATTCTATTACGTAGATATAAGTAGTTTTTTACAGCTCAGCGTTTATTTGGAGCACCATGAATAAAGACGCCAGGTTCAGAGTGGTCTGGTTACTTATTGTACCGAGCGTTACTGGTTCAAAATGATCTTCTTAAATTTGTTGATCTGCTTAGTTTCCTCTACATATGCCTACCTATCTATTTTTTGTTACTAGATGTCTCTTAAAACACCCTGAGGAAATCTTATGATGTAGGTACTATTTTACTATTTAAGGAGACATATTTGCTGATTTACTTGTAATAAGCACGCTTGTAGGCCTTTAGGGCTTGGATTTGATTTTCAAGTCGGGCCAAAATTATGAGAAAATACCTGTTATCTTGGGATTATACTTTAGCTCGCGTAAAGATGAAAGATCTGTCTTTTATAATTATTTCTGACTGTCCTTATCCTAGGCTAAATAATAATAATATTTTTTATCATAAAACTGAATATTATCTATGTATTCGCTGCGCCTTCATTCAAAATACTGTATGGATAATTATCTGCCTCGTTGGTCTAGTAGTGGCAAGCGCGGCTGCTGATCGTAAGGTTCGATCCCCAGGTCGGGCAGTATTATTGGGTATTTTCGTGTGGAATTCCTCAGTCAGTAGCAGCCCGGAGTGTGGATTTATGCCCGGTTGATGGCAATAGGCTTGCCCCCTATTACATGGGACTTAAACATAACAACGAAATTAGAGTGTAACTATACATCTCTGCCCATCTTTTCGGGGAAAATAGGCGTGATGTTATATTGTTATTATCTTCTTATTTATCAATCGGTTGTCAGTGTTGTCACAGGTCTTTCCCTATGCAAATATGAGAAACTCATATCAGTATTGATCGACGTTAGTGACGTCAAGGCGTCGATGGAAATGTCCAAAATAACTGGAATTTGTTTATAATAAGAATAACATCGTTTATTTACGATGTATTTATAGATACCCCAAGTTCCTACTCTATGACGGTGGACCTAGTTATGGAAATGGTACAATTTGTAGTTTATTTGTGTCGCAGCCGTCATTATCTACATTGTAGAGTTTTATAGAATATTCCAACAAAGCTGTATTGTGAAATTGTACAATGCTCACTTATGCGTAAGTACTTAAAGTTACGATTGGCACTGTTTTATTTAGCAATTATTCTTAGCTACAATAGTCGTGTTTAATTTTACCCGCAAACTGAATAAAATATTGAAAACCACTAAATGTGGTTGGTTTCAAACTCAGATCACAGAAACAAGGGATTCAAAACACAATTTTTCGCAAAACAAGATTCCTTATATGATAGCGTAAATCAAATGAAAACGCTCTTGGACAACAATAATGAATATTCAAAGTCATTTGACGGGTAAAAAACTAGATACGCTTTTTTAAACAAAGTCTACCACATAGCATAGCAACTGGTACCTATTGTACGATTTACAATATTATTTCAATCAATATACCTATGTAAGTTTATACAAGATTAGTCGGGAAGGGGGTAATAAGCCGAGAGGGTGTTAAAGTACCTATAATAAGGGATAACTTTTGTTCTACAACTTTCCCCAAAATTCGATCATTTAAGAGAAATAGCTTTTCAAATATTTCGTAAAAAATATGTTAAAATCTATCTGTCCATAGCTATGATCAGCTGTTTTTACAATTTCGGTCATATTTGGGGTCACGGATTAGAAAATTAATTTTCTGAATTCATAACTAAAGCGGGTATGTTTTTTTTTGAAAAAATTAAATTCAAAATCTTTATGTATGCAAATAAAAATTGTCGAATTTAGAAATTTTAACACTTGCTTTAAAATAGTCATCAGTGATACTCCCGCGGCTTAGTACCCCCTTTCCGACTAACCTTGTATATGTATAACTTATGATTCTTCCTGCCTTTAAGTGGTTTAAGAGAAATGATTCAATGACTCAACATTTTGTCTCTGCGATGTCTTACTCATACTTAGGTTCTGGAAAATCATCATTAGAATTTGTTATATGTATACTCCATTTAACTTAACATTAGACAAAAGTGGCTCACCAAGCGGGCGTAGCTACCGCACCGTATCAGCCGTATCAATGATACGGGCCCCCCGTGATACAGGGGCCCTGGTAAGCAAAAATTCGTAAAATGTTATCCATAATCTCACTTAAGCTCTTACGCCGTAGGCCGTACGTACTGTGTTGAATCTAGGATCCCTGCTGGAAGCAAACATGTGGCCTTATTGCTAAAATGGGTCTTATTTGTTTTATGTTATGTTCTGGGTTCAATCCCCAGGTCGGGCAGTGTTATTGTTTTTCCGAATGGAATTCCTCAGTAGCAGCCCGGAGTTTGGATCTGTGCTCGGTTAATGGCCATAGGCTCGCCCCCTACTACATGGGACTTAAACATAACGGCGAAATGAGGGTGTTACTTACTATACACGTCTGCCCAACCCTTCGGGGAATACACGCGTGGTGTTATGTTATATTAAATAGAGTATAGAACAATGAGATATTTATAGCCATTACGACAGTTAATCTGACCTAAACTCTTTGCACTTACTAGTTTTACATATAATTTTGGTAATAGCACGTGGATATGACGTGTATAAAGAAAAAAATAGGTTTAGGTACCTTTTGTTTTTACAGTCGTATGATCAGATGCGTCAGGGTGACTCATGAGTTGACTACCGTACGTAAGTGTCATGTCAAGTACGTGACGTAAACGTATAGTGTAGATTGTGTTTAGTATGAAGGTGTATGTAAGATGAATGGTCAAAATGAGTTCGCACCTGAAAATGAAAGAGATTTGAGTTGAAATGGTTGATAGAAAAATTCTCAACATTAAAAGGAAATTATAGATGTCAGTATTTGTAGCTACTGGTTACATGTTATTTGTTGGCAAGCTTCTCAGCACGTGTCGTTTTACCATACAAGATATTAAGATCGCTGTTATAAGAAGTATTTTCCCTGATTCCTTCACTAACATTTACATACATACCTACTATTGTAAGGCTGAATGTCTACTTATCGATTGCTCATAAACCTCGTAACGTGTCTATAATCGATTGGACAGCCGTGTGTACTGTATGTATTGAGGCAATATTTTAAACTCTATGCTGTCGTAATAAGGTCGCAAAGTAGTGAATCACGTCAATTGAGTATAATCTTACGTAAGTCACTCGTATTAGATAGCTTTTCACCGTAACACTAGAACATAATTGTGTAAATTTCACTGTTAAATGCGTCACCAAAGCACCGCGGCACCTTTATAGCATCAGGTAGTTGTGCGTGAAGGCTTCATGCCTAATAAAATGTTTATTGTCTTTTATAGTTTCAAGGAGACATCGCAAATAGGCGATCGCCTCGTCGAGCGAAGAAATATGACATAGAGACTACTGTCAAAGTTTGAAGATTGTAAAACTTTAATCTTTGTAGTAAGCAGTATGGACGCTAACCGGGTAAGCCTCGTGGTTTCACGAGAGCACCGATTCAAATGCTGCACTAATGCACTCCATGGAATCATTAGAAATATGAAGTTTCTAATCATTAGCCGAGGCTCCAGTTTAATTAAAACAGTCTACGTCGCTGTAACTACCGAAATGTTAATTAATTCGTTAGCTTCACGTCAGTTTTTCCACTACGAAAAAGGTGCAAAAAATGGCCATGAAGCGCCAATAAAAGTACAAGGGCCGTTTTAACCTATTAGATAATAAATCGAATCACGGATTTTCGTGATTACTTAAACCGTACCACTATCAAACCTGGCCAAAAATGACTGGCTCATGAAAACTTCGGCATTGAACATCGCGGCACTAAAACGTAATTAACGGATTGAATTCGTTTTAACTTCGCAAACTTTTGTAATTTTTTCTTTTGAATTCGCAAAGTTAGTTGTCTCGTGCGTGAGAATCGAAGTGATTCGCAACAAACAGATAATACTATAAGTGTTTATGAATATAAATCAGCAGAGGTACTGCCTTGCAATGTTATGCCAAAGTTAACCATAGTATTCGCGAAATTTTACAGTCTTTTCATGTAAATTTGAGAGAATCCGTTGACGAGCGCTATAAAATATTATAGCAAAATCACGCGATCCAGAACATCTACCTTTTGTCACAAACAATCACAGACATGTTTATGGCGATGCAATGTATTAACTATTCTAAACTGCATTTATGTATGCATCTATCTATGTAACATGCAAATCAGGTATTTTCGTTTGATAAGGTCAAACCACTTTCAATCTACTTCATGTATGCAAGACATCGAATTGGTAATATAATAGCAGATCCATTATTATGTTTTACATAAATATTAATAAATATTATTGTTCCAGTGCTGGGCACGGATTTCTTCTGAGAACGACAGTAATGGGCTGATTATAGTATAGTACAATCAACTTGTATAAAATGTAAATACGAGTATTATGCGTGACGTAGTTCTATTTCAGTTGAGATAGGCCCTAAGCAGGCACCATTTAACGATGCGTTCAACGTTCAAAGTTAATTTAGTATTCATGCTTTTTTATTAGCGATGTTCTTAAATTGTCCTCATTTGACATGTTTAGGAAAGTTGTGAAACGTAATTTATTCAAAGTTTAAATTAATTCGTGTGCAGTTTTAGAAAATAATATCATTTCGTATCAGTTGCTGGTTTTTCCATGTAACAAAAATCAATTGAAAACCAGATACTGATATTCTTTAAACATTAATGTGATCTTTGAATCTACCAACTGTTCATAGCTTCTAGAGTGCTGAAGCTTATCTTGACGTCATTAAGAGTCATATTAAATACGTCAAGATGAGCGTTACATTAAGATACCGTCAGGTCAAAGATGTAGCTGGCATATTTAAAGGGGTGGCAAAGCGAAGACAGGATGTCGTTAGGGCGGTAAGAGCCCGTTTTTGTGACAAAAAAGAACCACTTTTCGGGACTTGTTCATTTTAAGCATTCACTACCCCCTATCGGTATCTATTAATGCTGGTATGTGCTTCATTTTAGTTATTTGGCAGCTAAAATAGTTTAGATAAATGTCGCTAATATAGTTTCTGGAATAGACTGGAGTTCGTAAACAACTCATTAACTAGGAATTTCGGAAATACCATATAATGGGTTGTTTGTTTATAGGAAAATACTATTTCGTATTATAAGTCGGTAAGGGGTTAATAATACGAAAGGGTAATAAAGTACTCGTTAATAATAAATAATTATTGTTCTAAAACATTTTTTAAAGTTAGTAGTTTTATAGAGAAATAGCTGTTGAAAGATTTCACTAAAAATACGCCTCTAACTGTATTTATATTTTAAATCATATTTGAGGACAAGGAATTATTAGTAGCTCCATTTTCTGAATTCAAAACCAAATCAGGATTGCCAAGTTTTTTAAAAATAATAATAAAATTTTATTTCACGTTATTACACAAGCAAATTCCTTAAGAATTGTCGAAATAATCTATAAATATACAATAAAATATTTAGTGTTAATTCCGCGAAAAAACTTAATAAAACTAAATAATTTTTTTTCGCGGAATTAACACTAAATATTTTATTGTATATTTATAGATCATGGATTTCCGCAAAGTAACGCCTGATTCCATCATATATCTGTCGAAATAATTGCAAAGGAATTTGGCAAAGTCATACTTATCGTTTTTTTTTTCAACAAACTATTCACTGAAACTAGTTCAGAGGAGATGCAGTATATTTTTTACCCGGCAATAGCTCGTTGACCCAGTAGCCGAGTTCGTGACAAGTTGTATCTATCGGGCGTTGCTCGTTTCGCTCATGCGGTTCAACTGTATCCACGAACAGGGGACGGGAACACGGAAATAAGTAATTTAGTACATTTCTCAATTTCATATAGTACGTAACCATACGTAATTTATGCAATCATAGCTTATCTTTACTGCGTATATGAAGTAAACGGCCCTTTGATATCAGATGGCGAGTAATTGAAATTATTGTAGAATGGATTCAACTTCAAACCTAAACAAATCATTTATTCATTTGCGAATATGGGTACAAAAAAAGGCACGTTATAAGCATAGGTATTTGATTTTCTGCGTTAAGGCCTTCCTTTTTCTGAGAAGCCTATGATTTGAGGAATATAAGAGTATTTTGGATATTCATCCCTAACAAATATAAAATAATAATCCACACTTCAATGTATTTTTTCCTATACCTAAGTCATTCAATGTTTTGATAGATATTGTTTTTGCTGAAGATCTATTGCTAGTTTGTTATGATTCCGGTCGAGTGGGGAACTGGTGACAGCGCGGTCGTCTCCGCCCCGCACCCGTCAGATATCGTGTTCAATCACTCTGCATTTTGTGAATTATTTGCCAGATTCGCAAAATATTGAGTGTTTGCTTAGAATATTCATGATTTTACAGCGTACGTCTAGAGAAATTATAAGAAAAGAATATCCTCATAGTTATTACTCATCGACCTTGTGTCTTCCATGTAAACAAAATTCAATTTCGTGATCAACCTTACTATCCAATACGATAAGAGTACTTATGTACTCTTATCGTGTTGGATAGTAAGGTTGTGTGGTTAACTTGCTAAGTGGTTGGCTTGCTTACTATACGTGTATAAAACTTTGTTAATGCAGATTTTATAGGGGAACAAACACGTCTAAGTTCACGAATATCTAAATTAAAATCTTATTCATTAAAACTTTTGTGTTTCATCATTTCAATTTGCAATTAGTGTCGACCTTAGGTATTATGGAATTATATGGAATTGTTATTATAGATACTAATTTATTTTTGAAAGGCCCCAACGGAGACTCGCCCCCTGAGTTCTGGGTTGGCTGGTCAAGACCCTCCAGTCTCATCCCAGCCTCCACCACCACTTCGTCCACTCAGTAGGGTTGATTCAAGGTCAGCCTTTCCGCCACAATCGCCGAGACCGGTAGCACCGCAGTCGCAAGCCAGACCACAGTTCCAACCTGGAGGACCTGTTACCACACCTCCGCAATTTGCGCCAAGAGTAGGGGCCCCAGTGCTAAGAGGCCCAGCCCAACCTGGTCCTCCAGGAGCCCAGCAAGTACGGCCTGTACCTCCTACGCTACGACCTTTTGGTCCGCAATCTATTGCACCTCAACAAGGTCCTAGGCCGATTCAATCGCCGACAGCACAACCAATACAACGAGCTCCTCCACCGAATAACTTACAGTTCGGTCCGAGGCAGCCACCAATTGTGAGTGCAACCACACCAGACGGAGGCAGGCCACAGATTCCTCTGCAGCAACCCAACGGGGCAGCTAAAAACGGACCGCCACCTGGGCCTGTATTCGCGCGACAACCATCACAAGGCTCTTTAAAGGGTCTTGATATATCGAATTCTTATCAAACGAAACCAGTCAACCTGGATAACCAAAGTATCTCAAGTGATAATCAAAATGTCAATAAAACTGAGAACGGTATTGAAGGGCCTGGGGCGCCTAAAGGTAGGAGCTACAGTATTGCAGCCGCCCCCGGGGCCCCAAGTCCACTAAAAGGAGAAGACGATCGTCGAAAGTCTGTCAGCGCTATAGGTGGAAGAATTGATGAATTCATTAGCCGCAGTCCGGGACTTGGGTTGATACAGGAAGGCAAAATAGACAGCAAGGAAAATGTACGTGAATCTAAAGAAAGCATTCGATCAGAAGCATCAAACGAAGGAGGGAAAGAAATTCCTGAGCGTCCCGAATCTCGCTTGACTGGATCTAAAATGACAGAATCTTTTATCGGCGTTTTACCAACATCAACGCCAAAAAAGAAGAAAGACGACGATGATGATGTGGTTTCGCAAAACAATTTGATGACGCCGAGAAACGTAAGTGAAACAAAACCGAAAGAAGAGTTTTCTGATCGCTCTCCATCTCTAACCCGCAGTGATGATTCTCCAGAGCCTAAACCAAAACCGACACTAAGTCCCGCCGGCTCTAATAAGCCACAAAGTGTAACCCCAGAACCCGCGCGTCCCAAAACACCCAAAATTGAACCAAAGTTAGAAACAAAGGTAGATACTAATAAGCCTGTAGCAACGCCAAATAAAACGCCTTCGAAGTCTCCTATACCGGACGCTAAGCCACCTTTACAAGTTCAGAAAAAACCCAATGATTTAAGCACAACAATTGCTTCTGCAGATGTAAAGAAATCAACACCTCGTAAAATAGTTTCTGCGCCTAAATCTCGGCCAAAAGGTAATATTTAGGAAATACGCTAGAACATTTAATTTAAAATGAGCCAAACGTCATTTATTCATAAAACTAATAATTATGATTAATATTTGTTAGTAACATAAATATTATATTTATGTTCTCTTTCTTTAGATGGTGACAACGACAGCGGCGTTGATGAATCTACACAGGGAAATGTATGAATCTATATTTAAATGCTCTGGTACATAAAATTGTTGCCTTATCACTAACATATTCTTATATTTCTTTGAAGGATGTCAATGGGTCTCCCGGATCACCAAACAAAAAGATTCCTAGTAAGTTACCCATGAAGGAGAAATCAAGTAACAGTCTGAAAACGAGTCTCTCACGATCATCTAGCAAAAGTGCTACTGCTAAAACGCCGGAAAACCCACCACCAAGTGATAAGAAAAGTGAGTAAAAGCAAAGATTTTTTTAACTGCAGTGTTATTTGCTAGAATACTTATTTTTTGCGTTTAACCTACATAGTATTGCAGGTACTTCCACTATCTACCACTATTCATTGATATTAGAGCTTCATTATATTGTTTAATAAAGTATATTAAATAATGGCTACGATATTTTATACTGAAAGCCAAGTTAAAGCGTACGCAATATGAATAAAAAATTGCGTGGTAATAAATTGGCATGTTTATGAGTTTGCTGAATAAAGCAAGAAAAAAGAAAATGTTTGCCTACAAATATAATAAAAATGCTGATTAATGATATCTCTGCTGTTGTTAGAAATTTAGTCCTACTATCTACTATTCAACATATTTTAACTCATATATTTACAACTTGTTATGAAAATTATGTTTCAGAAGTGCCGATGAACAAAGTTCAGGTAGGTAATGCTCCGTCGCCTAACATTAAATCTGTGAAATCGAAAATTGGCTCATTGGACAATGCGACGTATAAGCCTGGCGGTGGAAAAGTTAAGATCGAAAACAGGAAATTAGAGTTCGGTAACGTAACGCCGAAAATTGCTGCTAAAAATGATGCTTACACTCCAAGTGGTGGTGTTAAAAAGGTAATAATAAACTTTAAAAAGCTATTAGTGTTTGAAGTCATTAAGTAAGTGTCTTATAAATTACACTTGTATTTTTCAGATTGTATCCACGAAATTGGAATGGAACGCAAAGTCAAAGGTAGGCTCCCTCCAGAATTCTGCATACAAACCAGGTGGCGG
Source organism: Amphipyra berbera (assembly GCA_910594945.2). Lineage (NCBI taxonomy): Eukaryota > Metazoa > Arthropoda > Insecta > Lepidoptera > Noctuidae > Amphipyra > Amphipyra berbera. Next base: position 10,591,651 of record OU343128.1, on the reverse strand, counting down.
TGACAAGAAGATTGAAACAGTAAAATTGGATTTTAAGGAAAAGGCAAAACCGAAAGTTGCTTCGACAGTAAACATTACCCATAAGCCTGGAGGAGGGGCTATTAAGGTAAATTATTTTTAAAATATTGGTTTAAAGGATATGAATCGAATAGGTCTTAGGGGTGCGGTAATATACAACATTATAGCAACTTTCAGTGAGTATTATTTTCTACTAGTTTGACAGCACAGCTGGTACAAGTAATATTCGTGTAGAGCTTAAATATTTGGTAAAAGCACGTAAAGATGGCGACACGATCAAATATCATAATTGAGCAAATATGTTAGAGCAGTTCACATATTCGTATTCTAGACGCACTCAATGTAAAAATAACCAAATTGTAATTTTAGATCTGTATTGTATGATTTAAGTACAATATCGAAAATAATGTTGTTATTCTTTAGTCTACAGTTGCAAAGAACGGAACAAGAGCAGTGAGTAAAAAAAAACAATATATAAGTTTGTGTGAACACAGTCACTTTATTGCACAATTTTTATTCAACGAGTTTTATAGGTTTATGTTTTATGCGGTGACGTCATAAATACAATCAAAATATGAAATCCATTATCTATATACGTAATAGTGAGATTGTACATTGTACCATTGTTATTTTTTAGTATGTTAAATGGGCGTTACCGCGATGGAGAGCATCTCATAAGCATTTTGCCTACCACTCTTTGTGGAGTAAGGTTGGTTGCGCGGTACATTTGAGTAGGTACCATGCGTGAGATATTTGACTTGATAGAAACCGTCTAGAGTTAACCTAAGGTATTTCTAAGACAGGCTGCGGCTGTAATTTTCACGCTGGGTGTTTTGCTTTGAATATGAACGTACCTGTGTCTTTCACATATAAATGAAACAACATAAATAAGGCCTTGCCGGATTGATAAATGCGAATGGTAGTAGAATAAGTGTCGTTACACCTTATACGTTTTATTTTTACAACAAGAATGCCATAATATAATTTTCTACATAAAATATTAATGTGATGATATTACATAACATAGAGAACGAGCATAATATGAAATGTTACCCCTATACACACGACCTACACGAATACCATCAACAAGCACGCCATGGAAATCAATAACGACTTTGTACTATGAAACAAACACAAACGTATGTCTACACATACATATTCATCTGTTTATGAAATTATTCCTTAGCAACCGCACTGATATGATAATATATATTATATGGTATAATCATAATACATCCAGGTTCCGTAGATACAGTTTGTAATTAGTCGTCAATTAGCCTTGTCATTAAGTTAAAAGTCGCAATAAATACATATAATTGGAATAAAATTGTAACCTACACTACAGCGGCATTCTCCAGGGGAAAACTTTTCCCAAGATTAAAAAAAACGCTGTGAGCAATACACTTATTAAATATACATGTTAAGTTAATGGATGCAGAATACATAGATGCACTCACTAAGGGAAGTAACTAACACTCACTAAGAAATGTCCAATACGGTTGTTATAGGACATCATAGTTTTTGTATGAACGTTGGATCCATCACAAAATATTGTTGGATGTAATTTAAATTATTTCGTGATTGTATTTAATATTTAGTATATAAGTAATTATTTATATTTCTTAATCTAATCGGAATCTTAATAATTTTATATTGAAATTTTGATACCTAGCTTATACTATCATTAAATACATTTTGCTTATTTTGATATAATCACATCATACTTGTCGAATTGATCGATTCGTTAGAATTCGGAACGAATGCTAAAGTTACATACCTACATTGTTTTGCGCATTTTTCGCACTATGATTAATAGCTAACTAGTATTTTTACAATGCTAGAAAGAATCACAACATTACACTTTATATTATTCGTAATAATCTTGATTTTTCACATCCATCGGGGTGATATTTTAATTTAAGGTCAGTAATTCACTCGTTGAATTTGTTTCAATTCCTTAAAGACTGCTAGAACATGATTTAAAATTTAGGCAAATATATTCAGACGCAACATTTTATTAAAAAGCAAGATGAATTAATACTACCTACCTACCACTATTTTCTGCCACCCGTTATGACAACGTAGCTGGAGAAAAATTGTAAAAAAATAATTAAAAGTCATTAACGCTCTATAAATTAATAAACCACTTATTTTTCTAAACAAACTAAATAATTAATAAAAACCATGAACAAAAATAAATGATGTTCCTATATATTTTAAGTGCCTACAAAATAACATCGAATTAATTAACAATAACTTGTCTGACAATCTTTACGTAAAAGGTATCTAACTACTTACCCTAAAGGTTAGTAAAATTATGATTGATATAATTAATTTGTGAGGTTACGATTTTCTTCCAATCAGGCAAAAACTTATTGAAAATATATAATAAAATACTATCCTAAATATAAAAAAAAAATATTTGGCAATGTTTCACTTTTTATGTTTCATTCTTGCTATAATAATAGACTGACGGACAGTCAGGCAAAAAACTTTAAACACGAAATCATTCGGAATAATCTCTAAATTCTACGGAACCTCTAAATTATTTTTATTGTATGTATATTTATTTTATGTGCACACTCACTTCTTTGAAACAGATCGAAAATCAAAAATTGGAATTCAAAGCACAAAGTAAAGTGGGCTCCATGGATAACGTAAAGCATAAACCAGGAGGCGGTGACATCAAAATTTTCGATGACAAAGACTACATCAAGCAGATGACCGGACAGTCTCCCGTGCCAGACGGTCACGGCCATTCCCGGCAGGAGGTGAGGCCCTTTCTAGCCGCTAGTCGGGCCTTTTCAATGCTATGTCGTTTTCGCTTTTTTCATTTGGTTTTTGGTGAAGGACTCATTCATTTTTGTTTCAGCCCGGGTATTTGTACACATTTTATTGAATAGGTAACTCATTGGGTTTGAGTTTTGAGGGTTGACTTTTGTGGCTAACATTCTAATGCCTGTTTGTTTTCTGTTTGATTTATCTTTTGTTTCTTAACCATTGTTTTTTTCTTTTCATTTGCGTGTCATATTAAATTAACACAAAGCAGGAATATTTACGCAATTTGTTTTATTTTTCGTAGAGTCCAGTACCAGCGACATCGGAACCTCCAAAATCCGACGAGAATTTGAATCAGCAGCAGTGTTAAGAGCTTACACTGAGAAACTGACTTCTCAGCGAACAACACTAATGTTTATATAATCAAGAGTCCAAACTTATTGTATAACATTTTTATATTTGTTAATTTTATTCGATATTGATACCCAGTTTGAGTGACTTTATTAAGGTACGTTTGTTTTGGACAAATTGGTTTATTAAATTTGTCATAATCAATGTCAATGATTTATTGCATATCTTTTCGGACAATATATTGAGTGCGTTATAAGTGTATCATTAAAATTTTGAATTGTATTGTTATTATGTAATTATAAATTTGAATGTTGTATTTGTAGCGTTATAGTTGATGAATATTTTTACAAGTGAAATCCTTTATTTGTCATCATTATAACCCGAGTGATGTTAGTATCATGAGTGCCAATTCATAATAGTACCGTAGAGTTATTAATTTTGGTGTATACAGTAATATTGTGGCAACTAGCCTTAACGTTAATCGACATTGAGTAAGCATGATTTCAGTAGACAACCATTAATAGTGCTTGTGAGATACCATTTTGAACTTTGCACTAATCAACATTATTTTCATTAGCAGCACTAAAGTACCCCTTTTCATGGCGATGTGCTAGTATATTGTATTGGTATTCAAGTGATATTCATATATAATGCAATTATATCTAAATGTGTATATTTATTTGTACTATTCCTAGTAAAATAGGCTTTGTTATCACTGTGTTTTGTTGTTTCCACTACGTATTCATAGATATATGCACTGACTATTTCAATGTTTTATAATTTGGGATGTAAAGATACCAGTAATTAGGAGTTCTTGGCACAGCATTCATCATGATTTTGTGATACACTGATATAGAAATTTTTAGCTATTTCTCGCATTTGCGTAATGTTGTACCGCTAGTTAACAACACAGTTTTTATTATATTGTCACTGAAGGTTCTATGACTATACGAGGCACTGCTGTGGCGAGAACAGTTGCGGGCTCGAGATTGACTGACCAGATTATTATATAAATGTTTTATATGTAACTATGACTATAAGAGATGATTAGGTTTAGATAGCGTGTATTAATGTTTACAGCTTGAGTCACAATACTTTCTTGCATTGTCATTTTATTATAAGATAGTTAATATTCTGCATTTGTACGATTCATTTGGTATTTTTTTCAAAGTATTTAAAATTGAGACGCGTATACCCTAATAAAATAACTTCCTGTTAAATTTTTAATTGGTTAATTTTCAAACATGCTTTTATTAGTAAATTATCTAGATAAGTTTTAACTAAACTAATAGATACTTACTATACCTGTAGACAGCAACTTAACTCCAAATTTTGAGACCTATGATGTTTTATGAAGAGCGAAGGACGTATTGTATACCTATTAGGTAATCGTTTAATACAGTTTAACACTATACGACTTCGTTTTATTTTGTATACTAGTTCACAGAATCACAAGACATTCTGTAGAGTATCAACTATATCAATGTAGCCAACTCTTGCCATTACTTCTCACTTGCACTTAACTGTCTATAGTCCAGGGCAGATTCATGTATGGGATACTTGGTAAGTTCTCACATTTTCCATATTTTTTTAGTGTTTAGATAGTCTTAGCATTTCAGGTGTAGTTATAGCTGTAAAGATAATTAATTTAAAATTAATCCCTGATTCCATAACAAGGATGGTTGAAGTGCGTAAGATTTGATCAATTGACGTCATAGAATAAATTTAGGAAAAACCATATTTTCCTACATCTTTCTTAAACCTAATGGGTGAATTATCAGATTAATTATAATCTGTTGGTGGAAAAATATACGGAAAATTAAACACGGCACATCTTTATTCATTGTCTTCTTTGAACTGTAATTATGTGGGTATGTTTGTTTTCTTTAAGGTGTCTGTTTCAAATATAATAGAAACAGGTAGGTTGTACTTAATTTTCTGAAGCATAGAAACTGTGGTCTTCATTGGACAAGCGAGTTAGTTGGCCGCAGTCTCTTGCACCGATCTTGATGAAATTGCTACTAGAATTCTTGCTGGAAATTTAGATGAATATCCCATCTGGTCTCGTCCTACCACTGTTGTAGTCGGTGAGATTGTTGATGAGAAAGCAGAATATTGTGCACATGACCCTTACACTATGTTCATTACGAAAACTCATCTTCGATCACCAATAATTTAGTGATCAATCTCGTAGTGATACGGTGCATTCAGGATCGCTTCTTGTTACGTTCTTAGGGAGAGGATACAGCCCATGGTTCCTCTGAACAGAGGGCAAAATCAGACTGAAATTATGTTTTACTGTGATGCCGTATACCTACTAATGTTAACTGTTTACGCAGGATCAATATTACATGTCCGTCCACGAATGGGCTGAAGAAGATCGTCCGAAGTCCCGGTGCCTGTCGGCTCGGGCGCCGCGCACACCGCGCACGCCTCGGGCGCTGTCGCCTCGACGCAGGGTTCCCACCATGGATGAAGAGGACCTGGTCATACGCAACAATGAGAGGAACCGACGCACTTCTGTAGCCCGGCCTATGAGTGCTCGCGAGGTTCCTCGTTCAGCCTGTTCTAGGCGAACCTCGCTCACACAACGTCCAGCTTTCTCCATATATTGATGTTGTATCAAGTAGAAAAATTATAGAAAAGATATCATATCATTATGCCATAGGCTCTCTGTGTTGTTAAAATTTGTAGGAAGTCATGTAGGTACTTAATGGAGTTCTAAATGTTAGTTTAGACTTTAGTTCTACAAAACGCACAACATATTTGTACTGCACAAACGTGCACAAAAATAATACTAAATAGAAAATAGAAAAAAAATTTACCTTCTTAGTAGTTTCGATGAGTTAGCTGTCGCATTGTGTACTTATGATTTGCCCATAAAATATTTAACTAAATTCTATATAATATTGATGGAAATAGTTTTATAGATAATTATGTAGTTTCACGTAAACACAAAAGTAGGAGATTCGACACAGTCGCTCTTAATAATTAAAACAGGTAGAATGCAGATTTAGCCGTTACTAAATGTTCGAGTTTATTTATGTTGATTAAACTATACACCTCATTAATCGAATTTTATTTCTGATTCCTCTAATTCAGAATAAACGTATGCCAACCTACATAACTGCCTCGTTGGTCTAGTGGTGGCAAGCGCGACTGCTGATTGTGAGGTCCTGCGATCGATCCCCAGATCGGACAAAGTGTTATTGAGTTTTTCTGTGTGAAATTCCTTAGTAGCAGCCCGGAGCTTGGATTTGTGCCCGGTTATGGCAATAGGCTCGCCCCCTATTACATGGGGCTTAAACACAACGCCGAAATGAGGGTGTTACTATACACCTCTGCCCAACCCTTCGGGGAATACAGGCGTGATGTTATGTTATTCAACCTACACAAGATACAAACCCGTTTTTCTAGATTTGTTGACGAGAACCATTGACAGGCAGAGGTACCTATCGTCGGTCAGCAGTAAAAACCACGTATGTGCAAAATTTTGTTTTTGCAAGATGTTGAAAAAACTTTCTCTTGAAAAAAAAAATGGCCGATCAAATGTTAATACAAGTTTGTCATCATACGTCAAAGATAGCTTAGACGAATTTGAATTGAAAGTTTATTGAACTAGTACGTGTATGACGAGTTTATCAATCTAAAGAACAAATAAAACGCTTTTGAAGAAAATTTGATTTACGAGGTTTTCACTGCCGAGCGTTGCTATGCTTTCATAGGTGGTACAACCACAGTCCACTGATGACTGCATTATTGAGATCCAATGCGATTTTATTTACTTGCTACAATTCTTTAACTATCATTTAATTATTCGTGAAATAACACAAATATTCCCTGCAGTTAGTTATTTTCTATTGAGGATCTTAACTAGGATCTAAAAATGTATAATCACATCATCCACTGGGCCAACGAGGTGGCAAAGGAATATGCACATAATTATTAAAATTCTTTAATACTGATTAGGTATGTACCGATCGTCTTGTCATCATTAAAAGGCCCATCCACACATTAGGAACGCGGACATCTCACAAACTAGTTATATAAGATTGTTTCTACCACATACCTACCTGCAAGTTGTGGTATGGGCTTTAAACACGACACGACACATCCCACGACATGTCACGAACATTGACACGTTTGGTGCAGTGGCTAAGCGATTGACTTCACGCTGCGGGTCGTGGGTTCGATTCCCGCACGGAGCAAATATTTGTATGGCCTACAGATAGTTGTTCCGGGTCTGGGTGTTTGTGCATGTGAAGATTTGTGTCTGTAAACGCACCCACGATACAGGAGAAATCCTAGTGAGGGGCACCGTTTTTTATTTTAAAAACAAAAAACAAAGGTCAAAGAAACTCCGCACTGAAAATGATAGGCAACGTACCGGCAATGCCTCTGGTTTTGCAGTTGTCCATAGATGGCGGTGACCAATGTTCCGACAGGTGGGCCGCCGCTGGCATGTTCGCTAGTCATATTATCAACATAGGTACTATGCGTGCCAAATAAGAATAGGATCGCGCTTGCTATAACTTCACACGATAGCTGTCAAATTAGTACGGACAGCTAAAAAAAACTGTGAAAAGAAAAATGTTATATTTTTTTATTCATAGATTTCATTATTATTTATAGGTACTTATTCATTTTTATAAAATGTTATTTTTTGAATTCCATGAATAGATAATTTTGGATAAATTAATAATATTTGAAAACAGTATTCATTCAAGAAATGAACCAATATATATAGTTAACTTCACGAAATGCTACTGGTCACCCTAATATGTAGCCATAATAATAATATAATTATTGTATAATTAATTTGGCGTAAATTGACTAGAAATACCAAAAAAGTGAACTAAAAATAATTAAACTGAGTATAATTTCTTTATTTATTTTTTTGCACACCTTACGCTTTGGTAATGAAGTTCACGAGTATTGCGGAACAAAATGGCGTCTTGACAGTTCTATTGTTATTTAGCACGCATAGTACAAACAATGATGAGAAACCACGTGCAAGATGGACATAGGTTGTATTTTTTAAGTACCGAAAACTTTTCTGTTTTGCCCAAAAAAGTTCCAAGTCCAGTTTACGAGAAATAGAAGGCAGCTGCAGTGTTCGTAAAATCACGCTTATTACACCTTTGGGTTGTTAAGTCATAATTAAGCACACTTGGCATGTGGTGTTTTTACTGATAAATACTTAAGTACGTCTGGCGCATTCTGGGCAGTCAGCTCCCCTACCATCCTCGCTGAGTAACTAATCTGTTTACCACGGCGTAAGCTAAGTACCATGTCACCAACGCTTCCACCTACTAGTAACTGTTTCTACAGTTGTCTATTCTCGATTCTTTCATAAAAATTGCCAAATTATATCAAGATAGATAGAAACACGGTTTGTAATAAAACAATGATTTCTTTTATATATTGTTTAATTGGTGTACATGGTTATGCATTATAATAATATTTATCAATTGTTAATTCATTAAATTATGGCACTTAACACAAATAAAGATATCTTTAAACAAATAGATATATACATTGAATGAGATAATGTCACGCCGGAAAACAATTGATAATACATAATTTAATTATTATTAATTTTCGAAATAAACTTAAATATAATATTCGGAATAATTTCTCAGTCGTTCGTTGACGTTTCGTAAGATAACGAAAGCCTCTTTTTGTTTTTACTTTTTTTATAAGAAAATAAAGTTTTTAACACAAAATTCAACTTATTGATCCCAATCGTAAAAATTATAAATAAAAATCTTACTCACAAAATAGTAGATACAATAACTTAACCTTTTGTACCCATAAGGACAACTGACTCACCACATGTATCCAACAATACCTTAAAACGAACGCGCAGGATGTCATTTTATAAAAACCAGTTCAACATCATTCAATAATACAAACTGTTGATAAAAACTTACAACTAACAAACTCCTCTATGGTACTGCAAAAAGATACTAACTGCGAAGCGATTACTTGATGAAGCTGTCGCGAAGCGAACACCTCTACGTACTGTTTCATCAACAGATACTTTTGATTATTTTAAGGCATGTTTGTTCGACTAATACTTTAACGGCTAGTTAGGAGTTCTGATTACTATAATAAATAATTTGTGGAAGCATTCCCCATTCTATTTAATGTTAAGTAGACGATACAATGAATACTTCGACTGATGCAACAAGCGCACACACACGACACAGTAACACTATATAACTTTAATTACATACAAAGGCCACAACACATTCAGTCACCAAGCGCGAATTAATCCTAACACTGTAATGAAATGTGTATTTTACAAACGCTCGCCGTTCTCACAGCATGGAGGTTACGATCATCTAAATAATTCAACTATAATTTAGATAACATTATTAGCCTAGTTATTGTATAGATTATTTCTATTGTACAGTTCTAATTTGTGTCAACTTACGTCCACTCTAGTTAATGAGATTATCGTGTCGACGAGCCTCTTATATCTTGTTCACTGAACGTAGAGTTGGCAAGAGTCGATACATCATGACTGCTTCGAGAAAGACGCCTTGTTTATACGCATAGTTATAATAATTTTGTTCACTACGAGTATATCAGCTACATTTTCACCAATGTTGTGACTCGATAGCACGACGGACTACGAGAGGAACTGTATCGTGCATTCAAAAGTTTTGTTACAAATTTTGACCTCTAAAATCACTACTAAGAATAACTCCATAATATTATGTACAATTACTTTACACCAATTAACGAATACTGAAATTTATAATAGGTATAATTATATTAGAGTATTACGTCTCGAATATTAATATCAATCATATCATCCGATAATGTTGCGCCTTCAACTTGAGCAATAAAATACAATACATACCAAAAATATCATTTCTTTCCGCATCATAGTAGCAGTGATATGACCATTATATCACAATAATATTCGTGACTCTTAAGCAGACATTTGTTTTAGATGACGAACTCATCTTTAATACCAATATCGATATCATAATTGATTTAATATCGCTAATAATTTACATAGATAGAGTTAGGTACGGCAGATAAACACAATTTTATTGAAACATGAATGTGCTGGGCTTGGGATGTGTGATGTGGAGAGGCGCGTGCAGTTAGTTATAAATGGTAGTTACGCACCAACACCGTATTATGAACTGTCACTTGGAACTAAGAAGTGTAGGCCAGCTCTAGGAGAGGTAGTTGTTGGTAAAGGCCATGCAGTTAGTAATGTACACGAGTTAATTTACCTACACCCATATTATTAAACCCTTCACCACAGACCGTTAAGGAAGGTGCTCAGGAGAGGAAACGTGCTGTTAGATTAGTCAGATAAGTTAACACAATCCGTGGATAGCTTTTATGTCGAAGGCTTGCTAGTATTATTCAGTCGCCGTACCCAATGTTTTAAAATTTAGTGAAATAATCACAAGTACTTAGTTAGCAAAGTATTATAAAATTTAGTTTCAATTTATACCTACCATGTTACATCACTAATACCAATAGGTAGTAATAAGTATATTATACACATATTATTAATATCAATGGGTAATTTTAGACATCAAATTCACATTTACGTAGTTTACCTAAACATCGAAGTACATTGGCGTCTTTCTCTTGGTAGTCATGAATTTCTATGATTTTAGGATACGATGGAGTTTGCCCTTAAGGTGAGATTTTGTTCCTACCATAAAAGTAAATAGTATTCTATATATCACATATTATTGAGATAAATATTTACTGTTAATATGCCATCAAAGATTTTTTACTACGCACTGTCATTCCCAGTAAATATTCCCACAATTTGTGTTACTTAAAATAAATTTATATACAGTCCAAGACCTTGTCGTGCCTTATAACGTAAGACTAGATTTTACTACAATAATTAGAAATGTGAGAGATATTTAATGATGTTAAGATTCTGCGAAGAAGTAATGAATATTGCTGAGTAAGGCAATATCAAAATTAAATAATATTAAATAATGATTAAGACATAAAAATAGCTCTCCAAACGAGTGGAGTAGAGTATGAAACATAGAATTACATTACAAGTATATTCACATAGTCTTTGAACAGCATAGTTCACGATCACATTCATTTGCACATACCGAATCGAACTAGACAACACAAAGGTTCAAGCACATTCCCAGACGAAACGAAGTACAGTTCCACATTGATTTCTCACACCTATACCTATTGCACATTTTCTCAACCATTTCGAGTTAATATTTTCGATTGTCTGGAAATATAATATGACGAATCTAAGCAAGATTTGCTAGCGTGAATTCATCATAAAAATCTCAAAACATTTGAAAATTATGAACCGAAATTTGATGTATTTCTGAATTCACTTTTTGCCGTTCAAGCGTAACGGGCGCCAACATGGCTGCCAGTCGTGCTAGGGCTGCCAATATCAGAAGTCCTCTAGCAGCACGGCGTCGCGCGGGACGAGCCCCTTCTGCTCACCGCGACAACACAGCAGGTACTGGTCGTCTACCTCCAGTATTAGTCGGAGACGTTCACCTTCGTTGAATGCGAGGTGTCCCGAATCTGAAGGCAACCGATGCCACAGCGTCCTCACGTACCTGGAAATACGAAATAAAGAATTGAATATGAATAAAAAAATTATGACAACATTTTTGACACTCCTGAAATTCCGGAAGACATTTGTGACATGGCCTAAAATAAACAAATCTTCAGTCATTTTATTCCTTCTCCACATCTTTGTGCAATCAGTATTGGCTGTCACTTCATCATAAATCAAATAAGTTAATTTGAATAGGAAAGTAGAGCTTAAATAATCTAAATAAAGGATTTAATTCCTTTTTTCGATTTTGCTACTCTCCAGAGAAAATCAATTGTGATGATTTTAAAATATATTCTCTGAGTACGTACTTGTGCTTCTGCTGGTTGGTGGAGTGGTGCGCGCGCGCGGCAGAGGAGGAGGCAGCGCGGCGCGGGGCGGCGGGCGGCGGCGTGCGCCCGTACGGCAGGGACGACGGCCGCGGCGCCGCCCCGCCCTGACCCGCGCCGTCCACGCGAGACGTCCTGTGCACGTCTACTGTTACTAATTGGATCTTTGTATTCCAAGAACTTGGATGAGATGATTAAATTCTGAGAGACAGGATTGTATATTTACATCCGTAAAATTGTATGTAAGACATGAGTTAATGTTTCTCTGGTATGCTAACAATCTGATGTTGAAAAGTTCTGAAGCCATAGTTTTCCAGATTAAATTAAGTGTAGTGTTGAAAAAAATTTGAAGACTGTAATGGGCTGGACATGTTAAAAGCTGATAGGTATCGAATTAATACGACCGTCGCGGACATGCACCCGACGGAAGAAGTCGAGGAAGATTATAAAGCGGATTCTGGTTTTGGGCCAGGATAACGCTCATTTTCAAATTAAAGCAATTATCTTCGCCCTTGAAGGAAGGAACTATCAAATATAGCTCGTTAAGATTAAAAAAATAAAATTATGATACGATACAAAGTACAAGCTTTCAATAAGTTATTAAATAGCAGTGATTCGTCAACACAAGCATGACACGTTTCTCGTTTGACATTTTCATTTAAATCATTAGCTGATACGCTGTTATGTTCCTTTTAACCCACATGCACCATGCTGTTAGTATTAAACTCTCGGCATTAACGATGTTAGTCGTAAGTTATTCCCATCTAGTACATACGGTGTTCTCTTAACATTTGTAGTGTTAGAAACAGGTACATTTTGCACTCGCGGTATCACGTTCGGTTTCCTCGCTGTCATCTCGGGTAATACTCTGAAGATATTGTGCATTATAAGCATAATAATATATTGCGGTGTTGACCATAAATTATATAAAAGCATAATATCTACAAATAATATATTTTTTCAGTGTTTCAGTAGGAAGATGTAAATAGAAATTCCGCCACCTGTGATATACCATTTAACCTTGAAGTAAGAGCGGAACATAAATATAATTTTATGCTCAATAGAAATAAAATGTAGCATCTCTATTACGACAGAAACATTTTATTATACGTGACTGAAGAGTTTTGTGGACTTAAATAAATATTTTTAGCTGCTCGTATTTTGGTTTACCTGTGTGTCACTAGGGTAGCGATCTGTTTTGCCAATGCCAAGATTGGTGGTTTTGGCAATACCCGGTCTATGAAGAGGCCCGTATCCAGCTATGGACGTTTACGGGCTGATATAGTGAATTCCAAGTTACCTGTTAGCAGCCTGCGGTGGTTTCTTGATGGCAGTACCAGTTCGCGCCGTGGAAGGTCTGGGCGTCGATGTAGTAGGAGATGACCCCTTGCGTACAGGCACCGGGATACCCCTGTTTGTAAAAAAAAACTTTAATCATTAAATTACTCTTAATCATCGTCTTTCTGGCTTGTTATACTCCGGAGTATTGCATAGTCTGTGCTTCGTTTTAGAGTAACAAATGATGTGGTATATTATGTTATTTAATATCCACATGGTAAAGTTCACCAATTGTCTCCTACGATAGGTACAGGACCCAGTGGTCTTATTTGGGTTGGCATATTCCACTAACTAGAGATGACATTTGTTTATTATTCGTGCAAGAGACAAAAACATACCCAGCAGTTTTAATTATACATGACTGACGCTAACAGTCTTTATACCTTGTGACCATATTTGGCACAAAGTAATAATGCATCCTGCGGGAATTGGCACAATGACCACAATGAAATCTTTTCAATTGATTCGTCATTGAGACCCCGACAAATGATGATTGCACAAATTAATTAATCATCTTTAGAAATGCTGTTTCAATTTGCCAAAATATTTTTTATTATACAGATTCTAAGAAGAATATTGTTGTTATATTACCGATGGGTCGTATTCTTGGCTGGGGACTGCAGCGCAGGTGCTATCGGCCGTACGGGTGATGACACAGGTCGAGGAATCTTCGAACCACGCGCCGCTGCCGGGGACGTCTCTCCTGGATATATAAATATACAAGTTGTATATATGCGTGGATTGTAAAGGTATATATGTTAACATGACGTCATTTATCCGATGCACAGTTTACACAGCTGTTCCTTGTTCTCACGAAAACATGTAAACTGTTTTTGCATTGCTGTTTTGCCAATTTATTCCATGTTTTATATACGGATGTATAAGTTACTACAATTACGTAGATTTACATTTAGGTGTATGAGTTCGTTGCAAATGTTTTTATGGACGGACTTTCTAACGTTTCATTCTAATTAAACTTGTTATTCGTATCATGCTGTAATTCCATGGAAGGAAAAACGTAAGTGCCCGTTTACACAGCAGATCCGATTTAACGGATCCATCGGTACTGGATGAGTTGTTGATATCTGTACCGACGGATCAGTTAAACAAATGGCAACTGCGTCGCATTTGATAGACAGGATACGATAAAAATAACCGATCCAGTATTTTTTACCGGATTTGGAATACTGTCTTGTATGTAAACTCGCTCATATAATGACAGGCGCCATGACCATAATAAAAACGGATCCGTTAAAACGGGTCCTGTAAACAGTTTCTGTGTGAACTAACTTTTATTGGCTAAAGTTTTTTCAGTGTCAAACGTAAATATGACTTGCATGATAATATACTTTGTTCTCACTGAAAGTTTAACGACACCCATTAGTTGACGTCATTAAATACGTACGTAAGGTTATCTTAAATTATATTACGATTATGTTCTAAAGTAAGTTTCAACAAGAATAAAAGCATCATCAAATATTGGACAAACCTGACGGAGTGACAGGACTTTCGGCATTGCTGAGCATTTCCCATTTGAGCTGCAGACGACGGAACTTCCCACCTGAGTTGCCACTGCCGTTGCCCGTGTTGCCACTGGCGCCGCTGCTGGCAGACCCTGGTCGCCAATGCTCTTCCCCGCTGCACTCCAGCTAGACAAAACGCACGACCGGGATCATATATTTGCAACATAATTTTCTACTGGTTCTATTATCGAAGATGCTTTTATAGTAATTGCTCTAATAATATGAAAGAGATGTTAAAATAAATATTCTATAATTTTTTAGTAAAAAATCAATAGATATTTCTTAGGATTCGGTAGTTGATAATTTAAATAATTGCTAGGTAATTTTGAAATTCGAAAATTGACAAAATACGTTATTATAAAGGACTGAAATCACAACATAAATTAATATGAGAACACAAATTGCAAACCATTCGAAATGAAGAAGTGAGAAACAAATAAAAGTAAGCACATAAAATAAATGTTAGAAGCAGTAAGCGGGGTACTAAAACAACCTGCAAATTAATAACAACGGAGACTGCAACAAAACCTTTGTCAAAGCACATAACATTCAATTAATGTCCACACAAAGCACCGCCGAGTTACCTTCACTTCATTGCTGGAGGGCTTAGCGGAGGGAGGTTTATTGTTTTCTAGGCTATCAGTGTAATCGTCGCTGTCGTCGAACACGAGCCTATCGAACGCCTGCATTAACTTGGAGCCCAAGTGTACCCCGGACCATCTGCGGTTAGTTTCCATCTCTATCCTGCTGTTGTTCGGACAAATATCATAACCAATCGGTGTCGGATTGACACATGAGCGTGGTCTATTTTTTTCAACGGTAGTCTTAACGTTCGCCGAATCATTTAGCAGGTCGGGTGTTGATGGCTCTTTGATTTTAGGCTCTTTGTGTCTCATTATGACACTCGTTTGACAATCGTCGCTGGAGAGACCGCTCGACTGCATCGAACGCACCAGCTTCAGCAAATTCCGCTGGTTCAGTGTTAGTGGTGGAGTGTTAATCGAAGTGGGCTGTTAAATACACCAAATTCTTTTTAGCATCATGCATCATGCCATCCAATGTTAGTATAGTATAAGTTAAAGTCCTTGACAAGGTCATTGATCGAGTTCGATCGCTCGGTCATGCCTTTATTTGCATTTTATGTAAGCTGTGCACGAAAGTAAATGCTAAAATATCGCGTTTGTACGCCGTGAACTGTGATTTAAGCACATGCAGTAAACAATAAAATGCAAATAAAGCGATGTTGCTCCGGCAGGCGGCTGTTTGATAGTATGCGATAGTGGTTTTGGAACACGAAAGACACGGAATATTGATTACGTATATTTCATGGGAAAGTAGCATTCAGTGTCAGTTTCTTAGATATTAGGTATTAGTTTGTGAATATGATCTAAACTTACCCGACTAGCAGCACGCATGTCGCTTTCAATCTTCTTGAAACTTCTGTGCAATTCACGCATTTCAAACATAAGGTCCAGGGAGAAAGGTAAGAGCTTCAGAGGTTCTAGGCTGGCCAGTAAAGTATCCAGAAGAGCTCGGCATCGCGGTTCTCCCACACAGCCGGCGAGGATCAAAGAATCAGGACTGCAGTGTTTCGCTAGTACAGACTCCCTTGTTCGTACATATGACACCCAAGCATCTACGGACTGCGCACTGTAGGAAAATATGTGAATTTAACATGTCTGTAAATTTTCAATAAATTAGCTATTCGCATTTTCGTTTTCATACTTACTTGAGCAAGCCAAGGATGAATGCATTAAATTTGACCAGCCCCTCTGTTACTGCATCTTCACTGTTTATTCTCAATACCAATTCATTGAGAGATTTTGTAATTGGTCCTTAAAATATTAAATATAACATAAAATTAACAAGTTGACCATAAGAATATACGATTAAAGTTTTGAGCATTATCAAATTATATTTTCTTACCTTGTCTTGCGGTAGCTTCAACCATTTGCCAAACAGAATTATTCACAGCTCCGAAAGAAGTTTCAATATTCTCTTTGAGGCCATCCCTGAATATCGCGTATAAAGCTGGACACAGTGCATTTAGCGCTATTTTGGCGCAGGCTGGGGATTCTTTAGAGTCTCCTAAGAAGGCTAATTCGGCTTGATCAGTAGCAGACGAGAAATGTTGAATCAACATTTCTACAGCATCGGTCACATTTGAGACTAACGCTGCAATTAATACAAAATATTATGGTAATCTTAAATTTTTATTACAGCACTTATGATTATGGCTAATAAGACATCGATGATAGCATTACCTCTCTTTTGTGACACATCAATAATATCATATTTCGTTCTTGTGTCATGGTGGATGGGACTTCCAAATTCATCAGGGCTCACTTCAGCTTCTTCACAAATCGGTATTTCTGCTAGATTCTTGCCCTAGAATGATATCAATTTATCTAATCTTTGGCATGCGATACAAATTTCACACATTTCAAAATTAATGTCACTAAAGTGGTTAATGAGTGACAAGCACAGGTAACGTGTTCAACTTGCTGTGAAAAACATGTGTGCAAAGTAAAAAAAAATGCTACAGTATTAAATAATAGCACATCCATACAAGCAGATAATATAATTTTGAAAAGAACATCGATAACATAACATAAAAAGAAAACATAAGAGCAAATAAAGAACCGAAGGTACTCACAGAAATTAACGGGCAATGACGTGGGTGAGCAGAAGTAGCATTAGCAAATGAAACGTTACCTGGTAAAGCCTTTGCGCTATCACAGCGGAAATGTTGGGCGAGTTAGGTGGCGTTGTTAGATTGACACCCTTAATGTCTTCCATAGGTTTTAATTGAGACTGTTGACTATCGGCCTTCGTGACCTCAGACTTCTGCGCAAAACTCACTGACTTCTTACTATTACAACTACTGCCGCTTGATTCTGTGGACCTTTGGTTCTCCTCTTGAGACCGTTTCATCTGGAGGAATTTGGTCACCTGGTTCCTTACCTTTTGAACTTGATTTTGGTCCCACTCATCCATGTTTAGACAATTGAATCCACTATGTTTCAAAAACTCCTCAAGTTGCTGTAAATCTGCACTGCTGATGAGTGCACCGGGTGGTGGGAATTCGGTATATTCCATTTTCTTAGTTCGCGGTTTGGGTAACGGTGGAGTGTGTGGCCTATGGAACTTCAATTCGTTAGATTTTCCTGATTCTAAGCTACTCTCTGTTCCAACTCCTTCGTCTGGGTAATATTCGTTATATTCGGCATCCTTCTCGGCTGCGTCGAGAAATTGTTGTGATAGCCTTTTAGCAGCTAGATCGTTATTCTTTCTATAGTCCACCACTTGATTCTGTAGATAATAAGGTTCTTGTAACGATCTCCTCTTAGTTTTATGTTCCGTTGCTGCTGTCATGCATACAACTGGATCTTGAATAAGATCATCCATTTCGAACATACTGTATCGTTTAGTATGAGTGCTAGATTTGCGGGTTTTATCCATTGACTTACGCAATATGCTCTTTGGTAATGGTGGCCTAGGAGGTGCTAATTCTCCTTGTTTGAGAATGCGATTTTGATCCGCTAATGAGAGTGATCGTTTTGGAATACTGGGATTTACTCTCTGCCCATCATTATTGACACCACTCGCCTCTGAGCTTGTGGCGCTATCGTAGCGATACACAAACAGAGGATTGAAATTTCCAGCTGGTGCGGGGCTGTTCTGTGCTGAAGAATCTGTTAGCATTGTGGAAGAACCACGGTATCCTGAAGAAGGCTGAGTAGCTGTGCTCGAACTTGAAGATACCGCCGTAGTGTTGCCCGCCAAATTGTTACAATCACAGCTCATCGGTCGGCTTTTTGATCTTGAGGCAGGCGAAGCATTACAGTACTTGTCTCCACATTTTGACATACCTTCTTTTTCTTTCATGTGTTGCATAAGTTCAGGCACTTCAGATAACAACTGCCTGCATTCCATTGGTAGTAAAAAGTTAAGAGAGTCCCAGTCTTTTATATGGCCGACTCCCTTTTTCTTTAACATTTCAAGATCATTGCATGAAAAAGGTCGTTTACCTTTAACTTGCAGTCTGTTCCTCTTGCTTTCACTCGATCTGGGCGATACGTTTATTTTTAAAGGATTTAAATAAATATTTGGCCTTCCATTCAGGAAACTAATATCTGGCAGAGTATAGTTAGGATATAAGACAAAAACGGGCTTTTCACAATCTCCTTCTTTTAGTTTTTCTAAAAATGAAGGCTCGACTACCTTGAATAGTTCTCTTTGTGACACAGTTGACACCTGCATGCTGGATGTTTGTATACTCTTATCTATAGTATTGGCTTCAAGGTGTGTTGACGTTGATTTATTGTCACATGACTCGCGTTGTAAGAGCCTATTCATTCTGGTGATCTGAGTTCCATCAGATTCAGAACAGCTCGAAATACTAACGCTAGTGGCTGAAGATTGGGAAGAACATGATTTTCTGTTACTTCTCATTCTAGATGGACTGTTCATAATATTTAAATTAGTTCTTTTAATGTGTGGTTTGTTTACAGTTGCATAAAGATTAGTTTCACTATCACTCAATTTAGCTCCGTCACCTGTTTCTTCTTCTTCAATTAAAACTTCATCGTATACTCTGTTAGTGAATGGATTTACAGTTTGTATCTCCTCATAGACGACCGATGAGACTTCTTCCACTGCTGTACTAGGCAAATCAATTTGAGGGCGCTCTGAAATTGCTGTTTTCAAATCAACAAATTTTTGCTCTCCCATGGATTCCCCACTTTCTCCTCCAGAGCTGGAGGGCCAGCATTCCGATCTATCCAACTGATCCATACTAACGATTCCATCGTTGCTCATACTCTTCTGTTTCATAAATAACTTTACTAAGCTAAATGCTTGTTTTGGTTGACTTTTATCTGATGAAGTTTGATTTTCAGTTGAGGATGTGCTCATAGGTTCCGAGTGTTGACTTCCCTGTGACGATCGATGTTGTGATACATCGTAAACTTTCATGCACATGGGAGTGCCCATTAGTCTTTGATTTACAGTGAAGGAATCAACCTGTGAATAAAACATATTGTTAGCATAATAAATACACAGAGAATTAGGTGCTCGTGAACTTCTTGGCAATCATGTTGTCTTATTACGTACCGTTGAATTACTCAGAGCAGTCGAATTTATGGAACTATTCATAAGTTTCCTCCTGTACAGATTTGGCAAACTTTGGCTTTTGATGACTGAATTGCTCATGTTGTCGTCTGTGGCATCAGTCCCTTCATTTGAACCTTCATTGTTATTTCCAGATGGGTGCCTAAAATATACCACGTTAGATTTATAGATCATCGAAAAACTATTAAAAGATATAATAAAGAATAATATTTATACAATGGCGTTATTTACCTCCTTAAGGGTGACTGACTGGTTTGTTTCTTAAGCTTACTCCAAGTAGTTAATCCTAAATCGCTCCTAGCCATAGACGTTGTTAACTTATTGGTTAATTTCTTACATCTTTCTAATAATTCTAAGTTCCTGCGCGTTCTTTCATCGTTATCTAAAACTAAGGTTTCTTCTTCGCCCAATTTGTCTAAAAAAAATATTGTGTGTATGAGTTGGCAAGTTATCATGAGTAATAACTCGGCGGTGAATCAGTACAGGTGCGTATATTAGCGTGATTGTAAACTGAGTAAACATTATATCATTATAGTGGTATGCACCAGTGGTTCTAGGGAGGGAAATCAATGTTGCGTACCATGTTTTTGATTGACGGCTGGTTCAACGCACTCACTGTCCTCAGAGTATGTGGTGAGACTGCCCTCGAAGGCGATGGTGTAGTTGTCCTTGTTGGCCTGGCAGGTGAGAATGAGGTCCTGCTCAGAGGGCAGCTCACAGTCGAGGCTGTCCACGCTGAAGTGAACGCCGTGCGCACCCTCTTTTACAGGGGAGAACAGAAGTTCCGACTTGCATATCGACATTGTGTTGATCGAACCGACGGATTCTTCACCCTAGTGGAATAATCATAGTATTTTATAGTTGGGTTAGTTAATAGCTAGATCTGGCTCTGGATTTACGAAAGTTTGTATTACTTAATTTACGTGAAAAGTAAACAAAATTCTTAATTATTTTAGTTAATTAACATGAATCTAAATATTTGTTCTTACGTGTAACATACTAATTATTCTTTCAAATAAAATCTAGGAGCTTAATCTAAAACAGGAACTTCGATATGCATGATATTAAAACAAATCATATACAGGACGTTTATAACGCACTAAAAGCAACACGTTGCACACTACAACATGTGAATGTTCTCAGAAGATTTCGAAACTGTAACGCATGTTAGTTGGAACATAAACATTTACGTATAGTTATAACTGACGCGGATGCAAGTCGCAGCTAAAAATAATGGGCTGCAGTTACTTACAGGTACAATGTCCATTATCAAATAAACTATAGCGTTGGATGCTTATGTAGTTTATCTAACCCGGCTAGATTTATTATCTAAGTAAGGCAGTGATTAAAAAGCTTTTATCAAAACACAATACATTTATCAAAACAATACCTACATTTAAAGAATGGGCTGATTTAAAAAATATGAAGGCGACCTAATTCAGGTAGGACTATAAGGTGGTCTATATTCAGCTGTAGACAATTATGATGATGATGATTCAATGATCGTTCATGAACAGGGGTGTTTCTATACAAACTTATGAAAACTTATTGATGTTGTATACAACAGAAGAGTTTGTATACAATGTAGAATTGTAGATACATGACCCGCATCTTTTCCCGTGCGTATAGATACTGTGTAAGTTATTTCCAGTTGTAAAAATTACCTACAGATGTAGCTCTTGTCGTGAATTGCGGTTGATTGATTAATTTGGAAGGGCAGCCTTTCAAATTAATCAATCAACTACAATCACAGCTGGATAAAAGCTTTCTAAATTGCATTTAATCTGCATTCCTTTAGATATCCATAATGGCAGGCTGTGAAGATTCATTCTCATTACAAGCTTAAAATTTGTGTAAAATCTGTCCATTATTTTGTTCCATGACACGCCCTACGCATCTGTGGTACAGTCAGAGCCAGCAGGACGTTTAAAGTGACAAACAACATGGCTGCCGTTGCGAGCGTTATCATCAATTTAATTCCTTTTCCTGCTACAAATGAGGTCACAAATCAAACAACCACTCATAACAATGTTATTGTTTTACATATTTTACTGCAATGAAGTACCGCAAAATGATTGTTGGTCAAAACATAATGAGGGTAGTTAGATAAGAAGAAGGAATACAAGGATGTAATTGTAGAAGGAACATAGACAATAAAATTGATTGTGTGACTTTGTTAGTGTTTATTGATAATGGTGAGTTTATACGTAAAGAAAGCGATGATGTAATTACTGATAAAGACGTAAATAGTGTCATTGCAGAGTATGTTCTGTTTTGTAATAAGATATTGATAGTTGTTTTAAAATAAGACTAATACTCATAAATCTAATTAAAGCACGTCGTATGTAGCTTGTAGTATTCCTAGGGGAGATAAACAAAAATATTGTAAACTATAGATATGCACTCACTGAATAATATCCATTGTAAGAATCCCAATCGTACTCCCTCACACCCATTTTTAACAACGGTCTGTTCTATTCCCACTGTCTTTAATAGAACGGGATCACTATAACACTAAATCATTCACCATCTACTTGTAGCAAACTGTCTCTGCCATCATGCTTCACACACAGTATCGAAATCTATGAGTCCACAAAATACGCTGAAATGCGTTATCTAACGCAAACACAATTATCTATTAGGTTCTCTGAACTATCACATATATTGGTAAAGCGACATGTGATCGAATTCATTTCAAAAAAGTGCACAGCACAGTACTCCCGAGAGCCCTGGGCGCGACTGGGGCAGCGGGAATATTAATTTTAATATTAGCCACTACTTGCGTTTCTCAAACTTTATGGAAATTGATTAAATGCGCGTGCTACCCATTCAGAGCTTTGAACGCAACTGTTATCAAAGCGCAACTCGTGTTAAAAACAAGATTAATGAGGGCAACAGATGCCCATTAGCCGTACAGTAATTATTGATTAGCGAGTTTCAATTAGTAACACTTCAAGGTTTGAAGTACTACGGAACAGAACACTGTCTTTCCTTAATTCCATGGGCCCTTGTGAATTGGTAGATTTCGAAATGAACGTGGTAGTGTACGCTGAAATAGTTTGAGAACGACTGGACTAGAGGATAGACTTCATTGGCAACTCACACACATGGTGGCAGTATGAACAGGGCCACACATAAGGATGATTAAATATAGCGCACGCACACATACGTAGTCGAGGAGGGAAAGACTATGACTGGGGGAATTACGAGCGTGGTTAAACTGATTGACGCAATTCAGCGTGTAGTTAGAGTAAAAATATCAGTGTGTGAGTTTAGTCACTCACACAATGAAATTGATCTTATTCCGTCTTTACTACTGGCACATCCCGTGGGACCAACGCACTTCACACTATAAGGAAAACTAGTTGTGAATGCTAGCCAAGCGTCTGGACTTTCCAAGTATCTATTGTTTTGATGTGTGCGTACTCTAGGGAGTCAATAACTGTTAATTGGCTGGCGTGACGGTTTGTAATTATTACTGACAATTCAACAAATATTAAATGTGGTAATAAGCACAGGCAGACTGATGATGCGACCTTAAAAACAGTCCAAACTATCTTTCAATTTTGATTTTTGTAAGAATTTCACCAAGTTGCTCTTGCCTCAATTGAAATTTATACTTGATGGGCCTACCCATTTTTTAAATCCATTAATATATGCATTATAAACCTAAGAAAGCAATACCGGTACTGTTTTAAATTAATTCTTAGTCTTTTAGTCATTAAAGAATATCAGCTAATTAGGTGGACAGCAGATAAGTAATTGGTCGACTTTTGAATTATCATTGTGGTCTTTGTATTCAAACTAAAATTTAATGGCCAAGTAAACTAACGATTTGTTCTCGTAGTTTAAATGTAAATAAAAAAATCTAAAGAATTCAAAATAGAAACACTACCAGCAGAAAAGACTAGCATTGTACCGACATCTACCGTTAATAGAGTATGCTACGTAATACCCTTTAGTTCCTCTCACACTAGATGGCGTTGTTGCCGTAGACTAGAAGTTTATAATATACAGCCAACTTTTGAGGGTTGGAAACGGCGCCGGGTGGCGGTGAATTTAACGTGCTATTAGAAGTAATTAAAATAGTAAGTGCTTAGCAAATGTGTCAATAATGAGATGAAAAAAGTCCTAAAGCTTTCATAACTTTAAAAAGATGAATGAAATGAAACATTGAGCAGCAATGCGAGGCGAACCTGGAAACTACTGTTGGCACTGACACTGCTGTCGAATCGAAACCTTTCCATGATAGAACTAGAGATGCTCGCGAACATCTCGCCTCGGGGATTACTCTGCAATACACCATAACACATCATCCACAATGGAAAATAAAGATTATGGAACTGAAAAAATAAACATACATAAAATAAATGTAATAGATATATAACATACAGAAGAAAATAATAACTCGTACATAAATAATGAAGGTAGATAATTAGTGACTAAGACCAACACCATTGATGTTTAAAGTATAGGTAATAGAAGTTTATTTATTATGCAACGATAAGGTAAAGGCTAGACTCAGACTTAACTATACAGCCGATAATGAAGACGTAAAGTTTCAAGTTCGTAGCGGGGCTGACTGCCCAGGGTGCGCCGGACGTACTTAAGTAGCACCAAGCGTGGGGGTTCTTTTCATCCACCCCAAAAAACTGTTATTAATCCATTGGCTTTATAAAAAATACTTTTACATTTTCTTACATTTTATCTACATTTGTAACTCTTAATAATCCATTGGCTTTAAAAATACTTTTACTTTTTTGTTTACATCTATTTTACCCGTCGTCAGAGAAAAATGCGTAATCAGGTTCTAGTGATTTTTTTACCGTAACTTACATAATAAATACAGAGACAAGAGTAAAATTTTCTGTAGCAACGGCCTTTTTGCGAATCATTACAACACTATGTGTAACAAACGTTTCATGAACATAAGCGGTCGATTTCATCGTCATAGCTTCCGTCTTCCGCAAATACACACAGGAGTTAGACGGTCTTAGATTGCTTCTATAGCTTACAAATTGATTTTTACAATATTTCTGAGAAAGCATTATTGCTGGTCATAGTTTAGACCACCTATTACTTTTTAAGGTATAAGAAGGACATAAGGAATATAATATTATTATTGAGAATACTTAGCCGCATGAAGCAGCTCCTCTTGATTGATTAGAATTGTACTGGAACTCATAATCTACTCAATAAATGGTGAATCTGGTACTGCACAATATCGTTAATTATTGCGGTCTAAACTACAACACTTTTTAGACTGATGAAACATTAGAGGACGATTGGACTTCTATCGTCGATTTCAATATTTTAATTATTTGTACATAGACTTATGATATCACCTACTGAGTATTAGTCATCATTTTTGTTTGCTTTTGTCAGCAATATGCACCTGTGATTACAAAACTGAAGTGAAAGATAGCATCATATTATTTAATTAAAAATGTAAATATGAACATAATAAGACAATAAAAATAAATTTTATTCGTTATGTTCACCTCTCGAAACTTGTCCTTTTATGACTTTATCATTGCAACAGTGCAAGTTAATGAATTCACAGCTGCTTTCAAAATCGCAGTAAGTACATTTTCGAGACGATTTTCGTTTTACGTTTTGCAGCTTAAGATTACGTTAACTGCCTACTAAAATCCTTGATCTGTATGTAATGTGCCTTGATCTTTGTGCAGACAAAGTACTAATTAAGATTTATTTAAGAGAATTTGAAGGCAGGTACATATTATCAATGTGAAAATATTGTTCCTTAATAAATAAACTGAATGTAACTACCTACCGTATTTTTTGTCTATAAATGCTTCAGAGCAATAAAGCATGGTTTATTGCAGCAAATTAACAGACATGTGGCATTATGCTTAACTTCATCTCTTTCCTTTTTCTGGGTGAGTGGCGCTCTAATTAAAAGTGATGTTGCCACTTGGTTCATTATTACTCAACCTTAGACAGAAATAATAAACCTTAGACTTTAAGTCCGGCTTTACACCTGTAAGTTTTCCTCACGGATGTCCCTTACGTAATTAACTTACAATACATTTGTAAATGTAATTTTTTTGTAAGTAGCTTATTGACTGATTGGTCAAGTCAAATTAATTGTCATAAGTCACTTACATAAATTTTACGGAAGCAACTTACAAGTGTATTGGCAGCCTAAGGTATATTATTTTCGTCAGCACTTTAGTTCTCGTTATAGCAATTCTTTTTTCATTTACTACAATGATCCCTTTCAAGAAGACTATCTTTTACGTGGTTTATAAATGGTTTGTTGAATACTCTTAATAAACTTTTGACGCGGCGTCTCATAATACTCTCAACTCTCTCCGCTTCAAAAATTAATTATCCTGTTTTTATGCTTCTGGAAAAACTAGAGCAATCCTATTGGTTGGCTATATCATGATAATCTTATTTTAGTTTGTATTATCCAAAAACTTTGCCATAACCTATAATCTTACCCCAAAGGTCTACCCAGAACGAACAATAATTACATATAAAACAGAGAATTAAATATTGATTGGCAAGGAAAGGCAAGGTCATTGCCGATGCACCAATATTACGGGCAAGTTATTGATTAACTCCAATTTGATGCATCATCTTATTAATTCAATAAGAAATTATCGATAATCTTATAGATTGCTACACGTTGTTCTAAAAATACGTAATTTTCAACAACGTTGCTCAACTCACTAATAAGTTTACATACTAGGGTACCACTTATCGTTTGCACAACCTAATGGATAAACAATATAGCTAGGCCAGGAATATTAATTAAGTACACCGGCGCGGCGCCGTAGAATCAATGTCACAAATTGCCTCATATTATGGTAACGAGAAAATGGCATATATTATGTATTCTCAAAATTTCGTTTCTATACATTTGTTTCAGATAAAGCAGGGTCGGCTTGCTTTTCACCAACCACCCGCATAAGCAGTTTTAGGACCCCTATCTTCGCTCCCAATGTCAATGTTCATAAGGACAAAGACTCTGGATTATTACTCACATCATGTGTCCTGTCGTCAATGATGGTGTCGTGAGGCAAGTTGGCGGTCATCAACAGTGCGTGTATGTCTTCAGTCCTAAAACTCTCCATGTCGGCCTCGGCCAGGTTTGCATCGAGGTCTCTTGCGATGTCGTTGTATCGGGACGTGAATTCGAATCGTGATGTTAGGTCGCTTATGCCTTTGTAGGAGGCAGACACGGAGGACAGCACTGAGGTGTGGTGGCAGGAGCCGTCTCGAAAAATTGGGCTGAAACACAAAAACATTTTAATTAATCTTTTTGCTAATTGGCTGAAAGAAGGGACACAAATTCGAATACTAAAATCAAGCGAGTTTTCAATGAAGAGCTATTGGAATTTACAAACTTTATTAATAAATCTTATTTTGGTTGAAAGCAGTAACGGATTAGACCCATTGTAACCCAAATCAAATTGTTTGGAATTCCCAGATTTGAATTACCTGGGTGGAATTAATGATTTGGGTCAATCGATTTATTCAGTCGTTGTATAATATAAACACAAAGAAAATTTTGGGAAACGACTTTTCCAAAATAGACTATTGCGTGACCACCAACAAGCATGCGTCGTGTAGGTATTACAAAAAGTTTTCTGTTACCACTGTAACAGATAACTTAATAGTTACTACGCCACTGTACAAAGTTTCAAATGTCACGGTGTTTGTTTATATGAATGTCGAATTATGTAATTTGCATCTCACTAACGTAGGTATTACAAGCACGGTGGACCTTTAGTGGTTCTTAGCTGGAATTATTAGACGAGCAAAAGTGTACATGTTTTTGTTTATTAGAAAAATTTGATACAACTTGAGATAAACAAACTGACACGGAATGTAACGCGGTGATCAATTTATCTTTCGCCAAATACTGCCAGCTATTTACGGGTTTCTGGTTTTGACAGTTTTTCAGATCACGGCATTTGGCCGGAAGAAAAGATGATGAAAACGAGGATAACAGCATGATAGCCTATTTTTTGCCTATGCGTAAACCCGAAGGTCTCCTCGGGTTTAACGTATAAGGTGCATGTTGAATGAATGAATTAAACTATAACTACAACAAAATAGACAGAATGTCTAAAATCTTTACTTCTAGAAACATCTATGATACTCACTTGTAGTCGAGGAACCAGAGGTACCCGGAGTTGTCGCAGTGCGCGTCGAGGTCATCGTGTGAGTGCTGGCTCCCGGTGAGGCTGGTGTTGCTGTTGCAGTCCTCGTCAGCGCCTGCCACCCCGGGGCTCGCCGCCTTCAGCCCCAGCCGTGGCGGTGGCCCTGGAATTTTGAGAAATGGTACCATTAGTATGATAGTCAGTAGGGCCAAAAATAGTAATATTTAATCTTATTTGCATTAAAAGTAGTTCTCAACACTCTTGGCAGGATAGGATTCGCAGATAACGGAATATTAGTAAGATAGTAGTAGTAAGTTTGTAGTAAATTTTGCCTATCTATTAGGTTTTGTTACATAATCGGGGCCTTTTGATTCAGAGCAATTAAGTCTGAGTCTTTTCTTAAGGAATAGTAAAGTCAAGGAACACTAAAGTTAAGGAACAAATGGGATAACTAGTCTCGACTTAGCATATTTTAGCCGGAGCTCTGTAAGAGCGCTTAAATTACTGTAGATACGGTGAAAATTGTGTGATACGAAGAAGATTGGACTGGTAATAAACTCTGTCAGGTTGTTGTTATTTGTTGTGACTTTCATTTGCTTTTGTTACTCAATGGAAATCACCGTTGTTCTAATTTAGTACTTTGCGACACATATTATTCATGTATATACATTGTACACTGCAACTTGGCTTCAAGAGTAAGCTACTCCCTTCCCTTGCAGTAGACGTCGTGAGAAACGGGATTGTGCAGTCAGGGACGCATGGGACAGCAAAATCTTTCGTAGAGGCAGTCATCAGATTCCCTATGACATATGAGGGTAGCGGATCTCCATCAAAAGTGGGACCTTCTCATTGTGCTGTCAAAACAAACCGTTCAAAATTACAAGTTTCTATAAAACGCCTCTACCTAATAACTATAAAAACAATTCGCCCCATGGCGCCACATTATGCCGTCACGAGCAAGGTATTGGAATACTAAAATGTAGTGGTAAAGGTTGTTTATCGAGCTGAGAGGGGCGTGGGTGGGCAAGCTGGCTGGACAACATGCCTTCTAGGGAATGTTGATGTGCATCCAAGCTATAAGGAAAACTGCGTAATACGCTGCTTTACTTTGCAATCAATTTCTATCATATTAGTTTCAATTTTCAATCAAGGTAATAAGGTGTTTCCTTTAGTAATCAATACTACGTGTGTGATCGAGTAACGGGGTCAATAATCGTCACGCGTTGTAATGTCTAAGCAAGGCTGTGAACTCCCGCGTGAGGCCGGTAAAGAGACTGTGACGCCAGTACCTACTGACTCATCAGTGATACATCGCTTAGAAGCGGCTATGACTGGCCACTCAATTGTTTTTGTAACAATGTTAATTCTAACTTGGAGCTTTAAGACAGGAATCTATACAGCATTGATTCACAATTTTCTTCGTATAGAGAACTTGACTCATGAGACATACTGATTGTAGAGGAAACGCAATATAATTTGAACTATCAAATAAATTTTCTACAAAACCATAACCTTTGGTCATGTTTCATTCTCTAGAATATAGCTTCGTGGGTGTCATATGGGTAAGTCGTAGAATAGCCATTTAAATTATACAGTCACGTGGGTACAATAGCGTCTCGTCTTTACGACATAGACAAATTGATGTAATGGACTAACTTTGATCACACGGACGACTCACTAAAGATAGAATTGAAAAGTATTCGAGAACTTAAGGTATGGCTTCATTGCAGTTGCCTCGGGCAGACTCCGCCAGTGGGCGGACACACTGCATTACTTCATTCTCGCAATTTATGGGCTCAAATGAAAGGAATCTTGGCTATGCTTTATAGAATTCTAAACTGAATATTGTTTACACTTCCTATTTTATCCACGCAAGAAACAGTTAGCCCGAAATATTTGACGATGAGTTATTTGATGTCGAAACAAAACATTCTTTACAGTCGAATAAATGGTTAAGAATCTTAAGAATGCCAGTAACGAACAAGGAGCAACGTCTCACACATTTAAAAGTTCGTTTGAATTAACGGTTTACGGAGTAATTAATAGGAATGTGTTAGAGGTTTCCCAATTTCGTGGAACGCGTGCCGGAGAAAGCATTAACTTGGCCGTTGTTTTGATAATACAACTCCCAAATAGCGGCACAGTGCCAAAGAGACTTCACTGCTGTGGCTGTAATATTGAAATTGTGCTCGTTATATTTAGCAATGAGGCGTATCACCGCGAAAAAACGCATAATTCTGTGTTAACCGTGTTTACTACATTATTTTATGTATTAGCAGTTATTCGTGTCGCGGACGTGGTTGTTCCTCTACGACGCTACATTTTGCCTCGCTCTGGATGCAAGTGTCATTTTTCAAAAGGGATTATGTCTCTAGCAAGTACGCAGCTAATCCGTTTATGATTAATGCGGCGGAAGTCACGGAGCTTATAGTATATTTTTGTAATATATTAGTCGTTTTAGTAAATAAAATTATAAGAGAACACGATCACATGAACAACGCTATGCAAAACAAAAGAACGTAAAATCAATTATAATCGTTTCAACAATCAAACAACCGTGAGAAAAATTGCACTTTACCCAGAATAATAATTAAGTAGTTAATTATAGCAACTGGTATCGGTGAATTAAGTCTTAATTGCATTTTCACAATTGACAATTCAGATTTTGCAGTCATTTTTTGCAACATCCAAGAGACAATGAAAACTGCCCGTGAGATCGCCAACCAAATTGGCCGTGAGCGACCGATGGAGGTCGACTGGCACCTACCACGATACTGCAATACACTCATACATTTCAGAATGTATTTGGGACGACTAAAACATCACAGTTGGATGACATAAAGTTCGTGGTAGGGGCGTTTGCTGCTTCTCATTGCCTGACGGACGGATGGCGGTTATTGCATTCATTTGGTAATTAAGTTATTGCGATACGGTTGATACGCGTATGTAGGTAGTCGCATTGAAAGTTTGTTAATGGGGACTGTATGTTTGTATAAAAAAACATGTTTCAAATATTGAAGCGGGAATGTGAACGATGTCAAAATTATAGTATTTTTTAGCAGAACAGATTTTTATTTCCCGTCAACTTAATTGGAAATTGTGTTGACATATATAGATAGAATTATTTACTTTCTCTGCTTATATATTTTGTCTCAGATTATATTAATTAAACGCGAATTCATGTGTGTTTAAGCAGCTTACCTGCTGCAAAAATTTACGATATGACTGGTCGATGGCAGACAATAAAATTGATCTCATTTAAGACTGATTGCACCTGCTGTCATTATGAAAAGAGGACTGTGCCCAGTAGTGGGACAGTAATGAACAGATTATGATAAGATACAGAAATAATAAATTACATAGAGGTAGAAAAGGCTATTTTTAAAGGTTTAAATTATTCTTAAACAGCAATCGCGGTGATAGTGGCCATAAGTTCCACATGACTATTCAATATTTTGCGTTGTTTAACAGTCTGAAGTACTTGCGCTGATATGAACTGGTCTTTAACTGAAATAGTGAAACCTCAAAGCACCAAACAGTAAACTGTAAGCGTGAGAATGGTAACACAGTGCCAGGTAACCTTTCACCTCCCCGAGCTTGACGGTCCTTATACGGCGGCCGACGACACGCTGGCGCTCCGAGACCACACAGAAACATTCGCTCTACAACCGCGGCCATGTTCCAAGAAAATACGTCGTGGATGAATATAAACAATAAGGGTAAGGCGATTGTAAAAGTAGCTGCTATGTATCTAGGACGGGCATTATTCGCTGCATTCCGAGAAAAGGGATAACGTTTGCACATAGCAGTAACTATAATGCTTAAATTGTTTACATTGCTAAGACAGTTAGTGTACAGTTAATTTTGTTTACTAGAACTTAACATAGAGCAACGCGGCCACCAATGACGTCGACCGCGTTGTTCTAAGAGAAGTAATGACTGCTATTGAATTTGTTTATTTTTGAAATACCTTTTATTCAATACATTATGTCTGATTTTATTTTTGTTTGGGCGAAGTAAGTTTTTTATTTAAATATATTGGACTGTTTCAGAAAATTATCAGAACATTACAATAACAGGTAATAACAAATAGAAAATAATTCAGACGAACTTTATTTTTAGAAACGTTCTAATCTTCCTCTCTACCTCAAAAGACTTTTCAACAATAAACAACAAAAAGTGCTGATCAGAAATTAAACAAATATTTTTATCTCACAAGACTCGTAACACAATTACCTGAATAGTGCCCTACGTATACAAACTGATTATAATATATATATCAGCATGCTTGTCACTAAGCCGATTAATAACGCGAGGACCTACAGCAACCATTGTCCAAACTTTCGAGATTTATTCGTGATATTAAAAAATAAGGCCGTTTCAATCCGATTATGACGTTGTTATAAAATAAGAAATCTTGCTTTCAAGGAGATAATGCTATATTCATTTTTTTATTCATAATTTAATCAGTGATACTGGATAAAACCTTGCCTTAAAAATTATATCCTCAGGAATATGTTCACTAAAGTCTGTCGTCTCTTTTTATTGTAAAGAATATGACAGTGACAACTGAGGGAGCATTACTAATGTCAAGTTTTTATGATTAGGGAGTAATATGAGGGGTTCAAGTTTTTATAGCGTCATACGTCAACTCATGTGGTCGGTTGCTTATTGGATCTTGTTAGCTGTTATGGTATAGTAAGACGTATGTCCATATTTATAAGATTGATTACGTATTCTACGTTACGGGTTTAACCGCGGTTGTAAAGCTCTTGCGTATTTTATTCAAATCCTACTCAAGGAACCACCTAACACGAAATACATTAAACCAACGCATTTAGTTGAACAAACATATTTGATTTCGTAATTTAATCAATTTGTAGCGGGCAAACTATAATGTATATGGTGCTCTTCAGTTTATTGGCAATAATAAAGTAATAAACGGGGCCATAAGTAACTCGCACGACGATATTTTAAGCATGGTAAGTGAGTCATAAGAAAAACAAATTGCGAAACCAAAGAGACGACAATAAAAGAAAACAGGCCAGGCGCCGGATAATTTCACAGCGACTCCACGACATGAGTTCAGCTCAAAATGGAAGAAAACCAACCCTTATAAATAGAATTACTCCTCGGCACACTGCATGACCAATTCTCTAATTTTGTAACCAGTTACTGGCCAATAAAGGGTATCTTATAAATAGATCTCATCTTTATTGGCAAGTTAATGGTACCTACAGTACCTATTCTAACTTATGTAAATACAGTTTTACACGATAGTGTTGAAGCTTTAAACAACCTGTGCAACAAGTTTACAACAGGTGATTACTCAATAAATGAGTCAGTGTGATTAATTTCGTTCACTGCATTAGAGATTGTTATTTTATAAATGTCAGCGTGGGATAAAAGCACCCACACGAGTTACATCACAGAGGCCGCTTTATAATGATTTTTGCATACAGGTTATACAGTTTATGTCTATAATCGTGTTGACTGTTTTTAAATCATCGACCATCCCACGCAAAATCAGAACAACGACCGGTGCGAGGTCGGGGGAACCTTAAGAGCGACTTTTGCTCATACAGGTGAACCAATGACATAGCGCATGATTGACTGTAGGTACATGAAAATATCAAGTGTCTACAAAGTATTTCTTAACACGTACTGCTATAATTATAATGAAACTGCAGTCCCGTGGTATCAGACAGATGTATCGGAGATTGTCATAATACGATGGGCGGACATCAATACACCAGTGAATGACACACTGATAGACGAAACATGGTATGACTAATCGAGCGGTACCAATTTGTACGTAGTACGAGTCAGGGCCACTTCAGCGATGTGACGAGACCGTTGAAACGGCAATTTAGATGCTGTGCAAACGACAACTTCCTTTTTGAAATGGCAAATTGAAAACGCCTTTGGAGATCCGTTGTTCAGAGAAGAGAAAAATACGGCTATTAGATATATTAGATATCGGAATACCTATTTATGAAGTAGATACCCCAGACAGTTTAATTGATGCAGCTTGTCTGGCTAATGCATTATTTACGCAATGTTCACTTCTTATACTTTGACATAATGCATTACGTGTCTCATATGAGTTTTATTATTGTCTAGAATCTAGGCTAGAGTTCTACACGTATTATGTATAGTACTGTTTGGTAAGCAGTTACAACACAAAATAACCTCGAATATTCCAGCTGTGTTCGCTGCACCGCCCACACGAATTCATGAATTGGAAAAACACATGATGTTTACGACAAGACGACAACATACTTGAGTGTCTACTAGGGTGGTAAGAATAGATTTGATTACTTTCATTATCATTGCAAATTGATCGAAAGTCGAGACGTACCGTCATTAAGGGTACCACAGAAACACTTATCCGTGTGATGCATCAATTACACGCACTAATGCATGCCCTACCTTCGTTAGAATACAAAGAGCCCTATCGGATTAGTTTCATTGTGCGTACCAACGAATCACATTAGGCGTGATATTCTCCTGCATAATGACAAAGCATATTCTATTGTTTGGCATTACCAGTACTTGTTGATTAGCGAATTATCATATGTAATAACTTTTATTTATTCATTTCGAATGCATCGTGTCCTGTGATTGCGTAGTCCTCTCATGACATGAGACTGTAATCCTTCTATATTTAGTGCTTTAGCTAGATAATCCATTCCGATTATAAATGTTTTATTATTTAAATTTTTACATTAATTATATTACTTAATTTTCTTTTTACTACTTACACTACCCAGTATTTTATTGTTATTGCACTTAATTCCCAAGCACATAAAAGTTATTTATTATTCAGTGTAATTCAAACCTTATAATAAGTTAGTTTAATGACAAAATATAAACTCATTTCTATTGTTTACTGTTTGGCTAATGAATTTTTGTCTAATTAGCACTTGAATTATACGCCTACTTAAGAAGTTCTTAGAACGTAAACCATGACACCATTGTTATTAATATTTATCCGCAAAGTAAACAGTGAACGAAAGCTGTGAACCGAGCGCTAGTGTTTGCACATTGAGGATAGCTTACGAGTTACGGATAAATAAAAATTTAAATAGAACTCGACCAACATTTATTTTTGTAACGACGCACCTATAACAAAGTGTTGATAAGAAGATCCGTGCGTGTTCGAGAATCAGAATTGGAAAATCTAATGTTTACTACCGCGTCGTTCCCAAACATGAGTCATTTTATAACAGAGATGCTTGTCCAAATCGATATTCTGGGTTGGTATGAGCGTAATTTACATTCATGTATCGTACATCGTATTGATGTTTTGTCAACAGATACAATATTTGCTGAACAAATAAGCCGTCTGTGTGAATGTCTCTTATGTTTAATCGCGGTGAAATCGCTAACAATACGACATGAACGCGGCTGTTGTCGTCCTTGACTCGCGAGCGCTGGCGCCACCAACCGAGTGCCAACAATGTTTTCCGAGCCTGTACCACGAATTCTTAAACCTATTGCCTATTTTGTACCGAAAGAGAAAGGCTGCTGAGTAAGTGTAACGCCAGCCTTCTCGCTCGCGAAAACCGCAAGCAATCTGACGACCGTGGTACGAGCGCGCTGCACTGGTCCGCCACCTCTCTACTTATACATATGTAGAACTATTTTCAAGCCCAACGTCAACTGTAATTTATAGTTTGCAAATCACCATGTAAAGGGTCACGATTAGTCGCTTCATTACTTATTTATATTGTCGTATACATTAGTCATGAGCTGTTCACTAATCAATCTTCTATATTTGTTAAAAAACTTAACACTTTCTCAACGATTTGTTACCAATTCGCTTAGATTAAACGTATGTTGATCTTTAATCGATTGAACGTGTGAATGTGTGAAGATTTCTATTCTAGTAGACTTTATGAATATTTATTAAATTGCAAGTGATAACATGAAATTTCAAAAGTGCCATTTATCATAATTCACAACGGAGCTTTAACATAAAGAAACCATAAATTAGAAGTGCTAATGTATGCGTTAGTGTGCATAGCTGTACATGGGTATTCGTTTTCAGTGTATGAGTTGGTCATGTGAAAGCATTTAGTTTTTTTGTTTGTGCACTAACCGATTATTTCGTCTTCCTAAACAATAGTTTGGGGTATAGCCCCATCGTGGTTAAACGGTAAATACAAGTCAATGACCACAACTGCAACATGTCACGAACCACGAATACCGTAATGACTGTCTTAATAGAGTCACGTTAGCAACGCCGAATTTAGGACAATCTTGTCAGCATATAAAGTAGACGTAGGTACCTAAGCTTCAGTGATTAATATCTATTTTAAGATAAAAACAAGTTTTAACTCCACCGCTTAAAAAGCCATTGAGATAGGTACTTATTGTATTATGTCTTACCAAAAAAACAACAGCCTTAAACTTAATCGATGCAAATTCGATCTCCAATACCATTTCCTGAGTGTCAAGGATAATTCCTTATTTTGTTTTAATCACTTGAACGCATATAATTCTTTGGTTTAAAATATGGATCACGATTATTGCGTGCACAATGCACTTTGTTGTGCGATGCCGAAATGTTTCTCGTGACAACCTGCAATTAATCTCAATGTTCTCAAACTTAGAACGTTATTTCATAGTCGATTGTCAACTGAGACACCGATATCGAGTATCTGGGGGATATTTCACAAAAAGTTTTTGAGTAATGGGTACAATTGACACGCACGGATCACGGTTAGAAATTTTGGCACATTTGGCGTTAAAGTCTAATTCTAACAATCAGTATTATGCACATTACATAAACTGCTGTAGGCAAGAAGTTGTAGAGGTAAATTTCCCGATGTAGGAGTTGATTGGGGCGTATAAATAGCCGGGCGGCATCCGAGCCGAAGCCGGGACCGGCCGGCGTGGACAATGGATTCCGTAGACGAGACGCGTTCCATATGGATGAACTGCTAAAGGGCATACATGATCGCATTCTAAATGCTAGCTCACTCTTTCAATTGGAAATTCCTTACTATTTTAATTGCTTATTGTTTTGAAGGAAGAAAGTGGGGTGATTTTGATATGTTTTAAAACAAAATCCACCTTTCTTTCTTCGTGATTTTCTAACGAGTATTGCTCTATTCATAAATTTTATAAATTAATATAAAATATATAATTCCAAATCATTGACTGCATATAGTAACTTTCAATAGGCTAAAAGCTGAAAAAGCTACACAAACGATATCACATTTTAACAAAGCTTGAAATTGATCGCTTCTCGAGATTTAACGTAAGAGTAAAAGTCACTGTAGATCATTTTATCCATTAATAAAATGGAATTGCGTGTGATTCGAAAAACGGCTTAACGGGGCTGACTTGAAAGAGTCAATCATTATTTTAGTATTTATTTTATCCGCTCGGAAAGGAAGATAAAACAAGCATGTGTGAGAAATATAAAACGTATTGCCATTAAGATTAAGAATGATGACCTATAAATTAAACTGCCATACTCGTTAGTAAAAAATAATATGAAGACAAAAAGGGCATCGTTCCAATGAAAAAAAAGGAGACTCGTTTCACACGATTTTTAGAACACAATTCTTATAAACAAATTAGAGTGGCAGATAGCTGTTGTTTTTTTTGGGTCGCTTCTCAAAATCAGGGAACAAAGTGCCAAGTTAAGATAGGGCAGGGTGTTGAAGGGAGCTATAAAAGGGAGATATGCTAATAACCGGCTTGTGGCAGATATCGCGCCCAGACGTGTTATCTAGGCAGCGGCGTCGCCGGTCCTGGCAATGGCGTCGTTACGTGTTGGTAGTTGAACCACGTCGTGCATACTCTGGTTATAGCTAAGCATGGCTGAGCCAACACATTGTATATGCGTATTATAACTATGCCGTGCATGCAAAGTGTGTATTGCAAAAATTCATTGCAAACGACATAATTACGACAAAATGTTGTGCCAAACTACAAAACTGTACAGGAACAGGAAAAGAATGCGTTAATTTATCAACGAATTGTCTGAAAATTATCGAATTGGTACATAGTTACAAACTAAACATTCATGACCGTGGAAATAACGATTTTTCTACAAAGAAGACAAGACTAGAAGCCGAAGATGTATTTCGACAGTATTTGAAAGAAAATTCAAAAAAATGCCAAAACAAAATTTTCTGAATAGGTATAAGAAGTTTGCTAGTTTAAAGCGTACCTGCGTTACGAGAACTCGTAAACTTCAGTTGAGCTAAAATAAGAACATGGAATTCCACGACGCTCTCAACCTTGAAATGAAAGAGCGAATTGGTGTTAAAGGCATCGTGGCCACGGGCACCCATTGAACACCAGTTTTCTTAGAATAAACTATCTAATTTAATATAAATAAATGTAATGAAAATACGGAATAATGTGTTGCTTATACGAATAAATATTGCAGAAAATTTGAGAAAACTCTTCTTTTTACATTAAATAATATTAATATGATATTTAAGGATATTACTTATCTATATAAGTAAATAAAAATGAATCGCCAAATGTGTTGTTAAGCGCAAAACCTGAGAACGGCTCGACCAATTCGGCTATTTTTTTTAAATATATTCCTTAAGGCACAAGGAAGGTTCTTATGGAGAGAAAAAACATAAAAATTGCATGGAAAATAGTAAAAACAACACTTTTCTTTTCGCACTACAGGCCAATAACTTTTGACAGAACGAAGTCTGTCCGGGCAGCTAGTACCTAAATAAAAATGACATAATTTTTTGTATAATTTATACCAATTGCTTCTTTCGCGTAGAAGGCCTATTAATTACTTGTACATCATTATTAGTGCGATCAGTATACCGACTACACGTTGGTTGAGAGAAGCATTTTCTTTTAAAATCATGAAATATAAAATAACCTATAGAACCTATAGAAATTGAATCTTAGCAAATTTTTCAAATGTTATCGTGTAACAAACATTTTATAATACAAGCCAGTGTACTAGATAACCAGGAAATAATTAAGTCAAACTAGACCGTATGTAGGTATTTTATCGAATTTTTTTGCATCACGTGTACTCGTCCGTGGTAAAAAACCACGTACAATACTAACCAAAGCTTCATAACGTTAAAAATACAAATTTATACGTCTCTTGTTTATTAAAATGCGTGTCTATGGTTACGAACATTGAGTGGCTCTAACCGATTCAACGGTAGTTTAGTATATAGTAGTAACAAGTCAATTTTCCAGTCATTTTCCTCCGTACGCTATACTGTATGACATACGAGTTCGTGTTGTGTTTGTTGACAGTTTTTTTTGTATCTACAATAGTAAGTAGTAACGTAACATCACGCCTGTATTCCGTGAAGGGCTGGGCAGAGATGTATAGTAACACCCTTATTACACCGTTATGTTTAAATCCCATGTAATAAGGGGCGAGCCTATTGCCATCAACTGGGTAAAAGTCCAAACTCCGGGCTACTAAAGAATTCCACACGGAAAAACCCAATAACACTTACCCGACCTGGGGATCGAACTCAGGACCTCACGATCAGCAGTCGCCCTCCACCACTAGACTAACGATGCAGTCGAGGCAGTAGTAAGTAGTAGTAGTGACTTATATTAACATTGCCGGGCAAGATTACTTTTTCTAGTTTTCTACAAAATAGCCCTCAACAAAAGACTGAAGTCGTCCATAAAGCTGGGTAACATTAAATAACTATACTAATACCCAATTTACATAACTCGTTCCAAAAAAAGAAAGAGTTTATAGTACATTATAGGCCAGTCGATAAATCATTCGCCATTCTTTTAAAAACAATATAATTTTAGGATTTATGATTATAGCGCGTTAGAATACGCTCGAAGCTGGAAACTAAGGCGACGATATAATATCTGTCGATCATTAACAACATTACTAAAGAGGGTTTATCCGAGAAGTTTCTCAGTAATTAGTAGTTAGCATGTAGGAATAGGTTTCAAGGCGTTACTGTAAATCTTTTAATCATTGGCTCTATTATCGAGTCGGATCAATTAACGAGTCGAGGAGACGACGGGCAACGCCTACGGGCTGAGTTGCGTGTTTAAGGGTACTCGTCGATCATTACATACAGAATAATATTACACAGCAAAGTATCAGTCTATACATGGTGTTTAGGAAATTGAAACAATTCAATTGACCATATTTGAGCAGTGTTATGCAATAATGTGGCAACCCACAAAAATATGAATGTTGTGTTAACGTCATCTAGTTCTTGTGGTAGGTCTATACTCAACGCTTGAAAAATACCCAGAACTGTAGTAAATTTGATAGAGCGTCTATCAAAAAAATTTTGATGCCATTTGCATTTTTTCAAGCGTTGGGTCGACCTACCACTATAACTAGATGGCGTTAACAAAGAGTTTATATTTTTGTGGGTTGACAAATAATTGCATAACACAGCTCATTTGACTTATCGTTGCTGTGGAATGGAATGCAAGCAAAAATTTGTCATCAACTTAGAAATTATAATGCTGAATATCTATAACTCTTACACAAAAAATGTGCAAGTATTATTATCAAGTATTTTGAATGAAGTTGCGACGAAATACATCACCATTAAGAACGTGCTTATAAATCGTAGCAAGGAGAATTAATTTAATTGAATTATGATATACTTGTTTTTCTTTTTTTATCATTTTTTTAGAGGCATGTGTTCACTTTGCATGACTATAGAAGCCTCATAGGCACCTCCTTTTTATAATTTAAATATAACATTATATATAAACCAAATTATATTAAAACCTATAAACATTCAATAAAGTATATAAAACAAAATAAAATGACGACATCTGGGAACCGCTACACAATTCCAGACTCCCACAACAGAGGATATGATGTACTTGTAACAGATATTATCTAGTTTATCTATTGACTCTTGTCTGCATCGATTCTGAATTGAAACCTCGCTTTCATATTTCTCAACACCAATTCATCTTAGTTAACATGACACTGAAAGTGTGAACCAGTTTTTTGATTACTAATACGATTCTAGAGGGAGTTTGATTGGTAGCTTCTAAAATAGACTGGTCTTTTGTGAGACAGAGAGAATGAATGTATGTTTCCTGTTCTCAATAACATCTATAGAAACACCTAATATATGCCAGAAAACATTTCGTGATGTGGCTGTAAGTTGAATATTTGTTTAGGACAAAGGAAAATTTTAAGTAAATTATGAGTACTTAGTTTATATAAATTACCTTAGCTTACAGCGTTATTTGAAAAACATTACACTCGCGGCTCATTTAGGTTTTTCCATTTGTATTCATACTAGTCTGTCAATTAATGAGGGGCTCATGGCTAAATAACAACCGCGCGGTTCATACGATTTGCGAAATTAAGTGATGTTCTGTGGATACCTGACTCTTCGTTACACATCGAGACCCCTCCGTGCCTTGGAGAGCACGTTAAACCGTCGGTCCCGGGTGTCATATGAATACCTACGATAATCGTTACGGGAAATCAGAAGCCCGAAAGTCACAACCAGTCCTAACCTTAGGATATCGGCATTCGCTCCGTGTAAAATGCTGGTATTCAACCGCATTTGGTTAGACTGGAATTTGAACCCAAGATAATTGGGAAAAGGCTAGCCAGAACATGCTTGGTGCACATTTAGATTTTTCCATCTACTAAACGAAACCATTTTTAAAATTTGTTTTCATACTAGTCTGTTAATTAATTTCGTAGAAGCGGCTCGACTTATGTGAGATAGCTATCTAAATGACAGGCTAAAATTGATCACGACCACTACTCGTATTTTTTGCGTGTCTAAAACATGGACGAAGTTTAAACGGCAGTAATAATAATTACGTACACATGTACATTATTATAATTACAGCCTATAATGGACACGGTCGTAAACTTTTTGCATTTGCTGTAGATTTAAGATAGCTGAAAATCATTGGCCAATAAATTATATGTGTAACAATAAAAGATGTTTTGTTCATAAAAGGGGCTTGGA
This sequence comes from Amphipyra berbera, assembly GCA_910594945.2. NCBI lineage: Eukaryota > Metazoa > Arthropoda > Insecta > Lepidoptera > Noctuidae > Amphipyra > Amphipyra berbera. The sequence goes on along the minus strand of OU343128.1, from coordinate 10,549,501 downwards.
TCTGTAAGAACTACAACTGGTTCCAAGGAATGCAGAATCAGGATTTCACAGTGAATGTATAAGACCCGTGTTTTTGCATGGCTCACACGTGGGCGGCGGGCGAGCCAGACTGCCGACTTTTACTATTTGTTTATCAACCGGCGGTAATAAATTAAATTGATTCCAATTATGTGTATAATTGGCGAAAGCACAGCCGTTTGATATAACACTTATATTATACAATGTGTTACAACATATTCTTTGCTGACTTGTCAGGCTTTTTAATCGTAAAAGAAACCTGCATGTAGCTGTATTTTAGTTTAATTTTGCGTTAAATATTAGCTAGTTGCAGTGAATTATCTGCACACTATTATTTACACACAATATAATGCTTACATCGAATTCTATGGCCGTGAAAAACAAATCGAACGCATACGATGTTTAATTTCGTAAATAACTAGAAGATCAAATGTATTGTAATTATATAATTATTTGTGTTATACTTATTATTTAGTTGATTCCCGGTTTTTAGTAGGTTACATATTTGTACGCTGCAAACTGCCCTTTATATTTTTCTTAACAATTCTTTCCATCCAATGGTTGTCTGGAAGAAATTGCTTTAAGCGATAAGACGGCCATTTGTACTGTTCCTAACTATGTGTATTCCTTCTGTTTTATTTCTTTTAGTGTGCAATAAAGTATATCTGTCTATCTATCTGTCAAGTATACCCCTGTATTTATTGATTTATCGCCTTCTACTAGACCGAATCAAATAATCATCAACAAGATTCAGTGACACAACAACTCGTATCTACTATTAAAGTAATTGGTAAAATTACATCCAATATTGGTGTGCTAGATTCAACAATTCATTGAACATGTCCATCGGCATCGGTGGTCTAACAGTTATTAGATACGGCTTCATACGTGGGTGATAGTTCTCGGGCCATCTTTCATACGCCTACTCCGCTATCATTTTAATAACAAGTCGTAAGTGAAACCGAGGTGTGCATTCCGTGGTGTATATTGATCGGAGATTCAATATAGCTCGTAGAAACGTAAAATAAGAGTAGTTACCGGTATCATAAAAGAGAAGTCGCGTTGTAGGCGTCAAGCACTTGAGGCCGGTTCCTATATCACAAAACATATCGTTTTGCCTGCCAATGGTAGTACAAATGTAATATAACATTCATCTTAAAGGGATTCGTAATTTTTGTCAGATATAGAAGTCAGCAGTAAAAATTATCACTGAAAAAATAATGTAAAAAGGCACTAATGTCCGGCTCCTATTTCCAGAAACGAATCGTTTTACTTACCAGTGGTAGCATTTTTGATTGCAAAACTGGGCAAATAAATAGACTGTTGAGCTAATTTTACATAGTGTGATAGCTACTAACGTATTAGTCTACTATGCAAACCTATGGGAATCACATAAATATGGGGTACCTATGCACTCTTAATTTTAACCAATAACGCTCGGTAAATTATAGAAATCGGCCAATAGGGCCGTAACTGCTTTCACACCGTAACTATTTAATTGTGAATATAGCCGTAAAATACAATCAACATATTATTATGTAGTTTGTTTGTGTGTTCATTTGCATTGTAGGCAAATATTGACCTAATAAGTTTGCAGCTAAGCCTGCACAGCGAAATGCCGACTAAGGTAGTTAGAGCCACTTGAGCAACTAATAAACCCGCATTAGGGTTGGTGACAGCTTTCTTGCTAGAGCTTTCCTTGCTAGTATCGTTTAGTTAAGGCTTCTTAACGCGAAAGAGACATGTGGTGTCTCTATAGTCTCTTGTAGAGCGAGCAATTATTGTAACAGCATAACATCATGCCCGTAGTCCCTGAAGGTTGGGCAGAGGCGTATAGTAACACACTCATTTCGCCGTTATGTTCTATAAGAGCCTGTTTCCATCACCCGGGCACAAATCCAAACTCCGGGCTGCTACTGAGGAATTCCACAAGTAAAAACCCAATAATACTTTGCCCGACCTGAGGATCAAACCCAGGATCTCACGATCAGCAGTCGCGCTTACCATCACTAGACCAACGAGACAATTTATTGTATTTATTGACATTGAATAGCTTGAACCAGGTAAGGAACTACTCGACTTACCTACATCGTATTACTAAATTGGTCGTTAACACGGTTCCAGCTAAAAAATGTAACGATAGACACGCAGTCTAATAAATCCCGGGGACTTCTTAATTAGCCTTTAGTCTTGCTTTTATAATGAGCAGAACAGAATAATTTAAACAAAAATATTTACTGATTATTAAAATATGCAGAATATTTTAATAGATAATGAGCTATGAACTCAAAAGTCAAAATACTTCCGATAGAAATTGAATGTATACCTAATAAACAGATGTGATGTTAGTTTATCAACTCACTGGCATCGGTTCGTGACTAATTAGTGTGTCCAGCGAAACACGCTACAATTAATTTGTACAGCTAGGTACACTAAACATAACTAAACAAGTTTAATGAAATGCTGCATTGTGTTTAAATAATGGTAACTATAGGTAGTGATAGCCTAGTGGCGTGACCGTCGGACTGCACAATCCTGACTCCGATCCTAAGGTACGCACCTCTGACTTTTCGGATTCATGTGCGTATTGTATAATTATCACTTGCTTGAAAACGGTGAAGGAAAACATCGTGATATTTCTCGACGGCATGTGAAGCCAAGTCAGAGGCTCATGGGTGGCATAAACTCTGACAACAGGTTAGTCAGTAACCACACGAAAAGAAGAAGAATAATGGTAACTTTTATTATTCACTTACCTACTCACACGGACAAATAATTGTGTAATTTATAGATGGTATTGAAATTTGGTTGTTTACGTTGATTTTTCTGTTTTGAGTCTGTGTTTCTTTAACTGCAAGTAGGTATGCGAATATTGTGGCAAACAAAGTGTCGTCACGTAATCACGTTATGGTTCTAGCAACAAATGATAGACACTGATTGTGAGAGCTTTTGTGAATTAAGAAAATCCATTGTTGATTATGATGGAGTCGAAACCAAGATTCTATAATTATGACGATAAGTTACAATTATCTGTTTCTATGACATTAATGTTCTACTTACATAACTCTACGTTATTATGAATCGCTATGCCAAAGACATCGAACTTACCTGGAAAAAAGACACAAAATTAAATATTACATAAAACTTAACAAAATTAATCAACCATTAAACATGATTTAAACCTATCCGCATTCTAAGTTAATGAATTAAAATGATCAATATCCAATAACTAAAAAACATAATTTATCATGTCGCTTACACAATCGTGAAAGCGCAAGCAATGTTCTAAAGATACAAGATAGAGATATTACATAATTATTTGGTATCAAATAAATGTTAATCCAACCGTGTTCGAATTGTTAATGTCGGAATCATCGTCCGCACATGAGCAGGCTTCCGATTCTTATGTAATATCACTTTTGAACCTTGCATAATGGCTGATGATAGCTAAATTAGCACTCTTAATAGCTGAATTAAATAATTGTTTTAAGAGCACAATTAATTCTTTTAAGTATTATTCAACAGATCTTCTATTTGAATGATATTTTCGCATTATCATAATATATCGGTTTATTCAACACAAACAATGGTCATAAAATTTGTTGTATTTATTAAACTAAATTAGATAAGCACAAACAAATATTGAATACGTAAAGCTTAATCTGCTTAAAATCTAAATTATGAAAATCAACTGTCTGAAACTAGTTTATATTCATGTGAAAAACTACTAGCTTCAAAACAATTAGGTGTCTGTTTCGTGTAATTAATTTACTTTTTTAAACATTACTTGCTTATTTAGTCTTCATTATAAAAATCTGCGAAACAAATAGGTACTTACGTGCAACTAAACGCGATTCGCTTTGAAGGTATTTAAATTAATATCACTATAGAAAATAGTATAAATAAGCTTATTACTAAAACTGTTAATTAACTAAATTGTTGCACAGCTGTGTACAAACTAGCACAAAACGAGGAAAAATGGAGTAATTAACATACAACCGCGGTGACAGTCCGGATGACGACTGAAATGAAAAGTCACCAAGCATATCCTTCCTCTGGAAACTACTAGCGTTGAAGGACACTCTCCTTTATGTTCTACTTGCTCACCTCGCTCATACATCGCAAAAGAGACTCCTTGATATACCATTATGAAACTAATCCCCTTATATATAAGGGCTGAAGTTGCGACTGGAATAATATGACGCAAGAAGATTCACTGAATGTGACCCGCAGCAGAGCGTGAACCATGTAATGGTACTTAACTCGACACTAAAGACTAAGGAAGTTTGTTTGTACTTGTTGCTATAATCAGGCTTTATAGTATGAAGTCTTGATTCCTTTGTCCCTTATTGGATACAAGTATTGTGTACTCTTGGATACTTATCCAACGCCATGATATGCTGCTGATAAGAAATTTTGTAGTGTAAACAAACAGATAACTTTACGTCCATACCCGTGTCCCAGTTTTGAAATTATTAATGAAAATAAGCCTAAAAGTTGGTAAAGATAAGAAAATATTTACATAGGATCGTTGCAAAAAGTAACATCAAACAAAATATGTAAGGAGATCCAAGAAAAATAGAGGCATGTTACTTCCTCATGAAAAAGTCATGATTTTGCCTCTTAAATAAGGCTACGAGTATTTGTCTGAATTTGATGACTATACAAAAACTCTAAAGTATTAGAAGTACAAGTATTCCGGAAAAAAACACAAATTGATGACATTATTTGCTTTGCGTGTTAACTGCCATAAAGATAACTACTATTTTTTATTCACACCATATAAAACTAACAGGAGCTTCTAAACTTTGCCCATAAACGACAGCTGTTTAATAAAAAAACATAGATGTTATCAATGGCAGTATTGATATAAGTAATTTAAGAGCAATTAAAAGGGCAGCGCATGCGTGATGCGGGCTGCTGAATAATAGGGGCTATTGATGCGTGCAGCGTGCGCTGGCGCCGAGGACGTTGTCGCCTCGCCATCCGGACAGACATTGTACGCAGCTTTATGCATTCACTGATACAGTCGTAGATACTAAGTCAGCATACTTAGTATTACATGCTCAGAATCATGATGTAAGTGATAGATTTGATCTTATCGGTCGTTTGTACATCGTGAGACATACAAACATGTGATAAGTTGAAGAAGATAAGGATAGAAATTATGCCACTACAGTAAATCAGAATCAGAAATCGATACATCTTATAAAACTGTATGACGTTCATTAGAATAGACCATAAAACAATGTTTTAAAGAATTATCTGGGAGCATTATTATTGGCCTAATCTCAAGCCATTGTTGCTAAAACGGAGCTGATCTTTCATATGTTGAGTTAGTCAAAAGTTATATGGTGGTTATTCACAGCCATGCCAGCCATGGTTAGAACGAATCGAAAGTTCTTAGTGACGTCATACACAAATTGTTTTGAATAATAGCATTATAATAACTCGTGATACGTGATGTGTTTGCAAAATACTTACAACCTTGGTAAACAACAATCATAGATCTATAAATAAATTTGTAAATCTTGATTGCAAAACCGATAATTATTCTAACAATTCTCTTCAAAAATTGGATAAGTCTTGACTTTAATGGTATGATATAACTACTAGGCTCCTACTTAAGCCATATCACGATATTCAAAATATTGAATATAACTACGTACCTACCTTGTATTATTAGGTACGTATCTGCTGAATCCATTATAATAAAGAATCCTTCGATTGTGTATCAATGGTCGGTATAGTGCGACTATGCCTATCGGCTCCTTCTTCGCACAATACTTGTCAATTCTAATGATCTGCAACGGCATTGTTCGACCCACAGCGAGTCAGTTTCGACAATAGGCCGTTTTTGTACTATTGAGCAAGAATATCATGTGCGAAATATGATTGCAATAATAATGAACGACTCATTTGCAATGCAATTAATTCGATAGTCATAATATCATTTCGTACAATATACCTTGTGTTCCTAATAGAATTGCAGACTTGTCTATTGCATACTTGACATGCATGTTTATTAAAGGTCAAAACTGAACTAGGGTCAAATAAAGGAGAAAGGAAATATTTAGAACAAAATATGTATGATACGGGGCTTACTACTGTATATTCAATGATGCTGAATCGCAAAAATACGTAGTCTCCTCAACCCACATAAAATAGCAGATAAAAATCTCAGGTGATCTTGTATCCGAGCTCCATCGCGTCCTATGTAAATATCGACCCGGAGGCCTTTTGAAGGAAACTGCACACAAAAAGTTAACTTTCGCCTTGTCATAGGCTAGAGTAACTGTGACAGTAGGCACTTTCCACTGTGGGTGTCACTGGCCGCCCATTGTGTTCAGCGAAAGCCGAATAAAGACAAAAGGTTATTTCGTATGTGAGCACGTGTTATTTCGACCCCCATTGGAAATATGAGCTATAAGTGGTTCAAGTTGGTTAAAGACGGAGTTTCTATTAGTTTATTTCCTGTAACATGTGACCCGATATGACTCACACAAGTACATATTATACCTATACTTGTTGAACAGTAGTAGTTCTGCTCGGATAAGAATAGATGACCTAGACTTTAAAATACTCTTATTTTAATTGCCAGCTTATATTGCCGGAAATAGAAGTCATCCATGTATTTGATATGCAGAAGGAATTGTTATATTTGATGAATAGAAACCGCTTTCCCTGATAATTGAGGACATCGTTCAAGGTACAGTTAGTTACGTCAGCGTTCGGATGAATTTCTCTATGGTTTTTTGCAAATAGTAAAACTTGTTTTTATGCGACCTACAAAGCACTCGGAAACCCATGTTTAGATAGCGTTCAAATCCAAACGATTCTTTACTTTTTTTGAGAAGTGTTTCTAAAGTAATTGGCCATAATATTTCGAAATCTCGATTGCCATTGCTGCTGCCATTGTGGTCATGATTAACTGCTGTATTATGAACTAGCGACGAGCGATTGGTATTGCATCAATGTCACTAGAAAGTCGTATGGATAACTTTTTATCTACACATCATGTCGATAGCTCGCAGGCTGGCTAGAACCAGACTTACGTTATCACCTGTCTCTCCTTATAGAATGCTCTTTGACGTGTCGCGTCGGCTAGCTCTCTCCTTTTAATGACTTTCCAAGAAAGACAGGTGGTTGGCTTATTGATTCATTGATATTTTATAATAAACATCTCTAAACTATCAATTAAAGATGAATAAACAAATACACTCAATACAAGATGTGTTCGTGTCGTCAAAGATGTATTAATAACAGAGTGTCTTAGCCTTGGCACTTGATTTAATATCTACTATTTGCTTCGTCAAACCTGGGGCACATAGCCAAGCAGCGATTTCAAGATTATGTTTGTAATATCATACTATGTACTGTGTAAGTAGCCACATTTGTAATTCTTCTTCCATTACGATATTTAAGAAAAAGTATGTTACCCAAACACAATAATTTATTCATTGCAAAGCCGAAAGCTTATCCAGTATTTCTCGTCTAAAACTGAATATAAATAGTGTAGTAGGGGTACAGGATACGTAAGTTCATAACTAAACATGAAACTTTGCGAGGCGTGCATCCAAATCGATACGCCCCTCGGTCGGGTGCGGAATGACCGCGGTGCGGCCGCGGCCGGCCTGCCGTACAAAAACACTCGGAAACAAACGCTTCATGGCCGCTCAGTTTTTGCCTCACGCGGCTACGGGGCTGAATGTTATTCAAAAACTGCTCAATTGTTAGGTCACGGTAATAATCATTTCCACACAAGCAAATATATATTGTTACTTTACAAGTATCAGTGCGCTGTGGGAACCGTCGTTGTTATACACACAAAAGAACGGTGTGCGTAACATTTAGCTTAGTTCTGCATCTTGAATTAGAATCATTAATTAAATTTGCATATTCTTAGTAGCATATATTGAATGCAACTATCTATACTACACGTTAGAGTGCCAAAACTAAACCACTGACGAATCCATAACTTTACTTCTGCGCAAAATTAACATTATTGCCCTGGTTTTCGTGTATCATTATTTTATTTCAATGCAGTCGTTATACATTTCTGCACGATCGAAGCCGTATCTAATATGTTTATTTTATATCTATGCCAGGGTACTACGAGTAAGTAATGAATTTTAAATCTAGATAATATTAATACGTTTGTTTCCAAGTCGGATACCATGAATCATATTATAGTTTACTGCCTTAGATATAATTAGTAGGAAGTGTAAGTTCTGATTAGCTTCCTTATTTTATTTCCCTTGTATACAACATTCACTGGTATTAAATAAATTGCCATGTAGAGTTTATGATTTCATTTTTTTCGCACAATAATCATCATTATGACTTCGAGAATACGCGATCTTCTTATAATGTCAATTTTATTTTCTTCGTCAAGAGCACGACGGGCACGCCCAAGATAGGAGTTTAGAGCCTTTCCAGACTTTCAACTTTATGTTATACTTAAGAGAAGCTATTTGCATTCTAACTATTTAAAAATTTGCTTTCCTAGAACTGTCTAATCGTAAGCTATACAATAATTTTCTTCTTTTCTTCTAAATCGTCTAGTGTCTGTTATAGTTTTTATATCTGGGTCTATTTTTCCTGATGCGGTAACATCTTATAATAGCTGCGCCAAATTTTAGCTATAAAGATGTAAATAATTTCCCAGAAACACGGTTTGATCGTAGATGCGGACGGCAGAATAAAACGTTCCATTTTCACCTCCTACGTTATTCCGACTACGATTTTTTACATTTATATATTTGACTTTTAAGTAATCAGTTCTATTCAAGCTTTGAGTGACAAGTGACTTTCTATTTAAAAAACATAAATCACAATCTTATGATTCGACAGTACCTAATGTCTGATTAATATAGGTAAGTGCGATCGATTGACTCAAGTGGAAGTTACGTATATGAACGGCAAACATCCGACACGCGTTCTATAAAACTTTCTTTTGTTTGCCATTTGCCGAGCTGATAGAAAGAGACGAAGAATAAAACCAATATCCAATCAAGATGTAGAACTAGGTTCAAGAACATATGTACAAAAACAATGTGGAGCTCAGGGTTTGGTTTCATGAGCCATCTGCTGCAGTTTCAAACAGATGTAAAATCGTATCTATAGGAAGTCAACACTGAAAATAAGGTGATGAATTTGACACCAAATTCGTTTTTGTTTTTTAAAAATCTTACGTCGGTAGTACAACATGTATATTCTTATCTTACGGTTAAGTTGTAAGTGTCAACGCTGAAAAATGGGTACAGTCAGACAATACAATGATAAATGGAGTTTACTATACAAGGTTTAACATGCGCCAATTTGTCTTGAATTTTTGTCTTGTTCTTCTTTAACAGGGTCAGCAGGTTTATTTTATTTAGTTATAGAGCACTATTTAGAAATGAATACAGGTTGAAAATTGTTGAATCCTTATTTTGTTGTCACAGTTTGTTAGGCTTATCTGCAATCACTATTTAGAGTTCTGTCGCCATCACAAACAGTTTTTTGGGATATACGATTTGCGAAATTATTAGCAGTTGTTGCATTTTATATTTTCTTTTACTTTCAGAGTGGAAACAAAAGAACAACATTGTGATCAAAAAGAAAAACAAAACGAAATATTTGAAACACTTCCGGGTACGAATTTGGCTGACATTAAATGGATATCCGATAAATCTAAAGATAAATAAGGAGCTAATAAAACAGTTTTGGTATCAATTAAAGTACTAAGTACAGTGTGGTGGTGACGTCATTAATAGTGATTACACTGACACGGTTTGCAACGCGACGCCAAACCGAGACCGGGAGAGTGTCGAAACACATCCATTAACGATAATTAAGCTTAGTTTTTTATAACAAACGCTCAAAATGTCATCCGCTCACACGTTACCATTAATAGACAAGCTAAAGAGTGCAATTAGTGAAAGAGAAAACAAAAAAAATAATGCAGGTGACGGTGATTTTCAACTGCAGGGACCTACGAAATCAATCAATCAATTATCAATTAAGCCTTCAACCTGTCGATAACTAGATTACATCTTACTGATCGTTGTTGAGTAAACCTACGACTCATGCATCTACTGCGAAGAGATAGAGACTCATATCTAGATAAGGGATGGATTCATTACGGTTGATTGCAAGTAATATCATAGCTAAGCAAAAAAATCGGTTTGGAAGTACTAACCACCGTTTTCTTTTTTTATACTATCATTCTTCTGGATACATTTTATCCTACATGTTATTGTAAAGATTGAAATAAGAGATCCATAAAAGAAACAAACGTAAGCGAACTCATATGAGAGCTACTTAATAATTCAACATGTATCGTTTTTGCTTCATTTTTCACTCAACACTGACTCATCCCGACTGATTTGACAACTCATTTATTGTCATTGCTGCAGATGGTGGAGCCAAGTGTATAAATTATACAGACAGACATTTAAAAAAGTTATATCATTATTCATAATGTCTATAAAATTTTAGAAGCTTGCTTTTCAGGTAAACATGTTGTTCTTTAAAGATTCTTTCCATGGCAACCTAAATATCAAGATGACATTTATAAAATTTATTTTCGCGTATTTTTAATTTTGATTTATTTCATTGTGAATTATTGTAAACGTTGTCGAATAAGGATTACGAGCGGGACAGGAGCGACACAGAATATTGACATCAAGTATACTCCACCAAGAAGAACATAGTCTGATTAGTTGTCGGCAATAAGATTGACAAGCATGCAGCACCCGCAAGCCCGAGATGGAATAAGATCGTAGGTGCTTGCCACCAGCAAAAGCATTTCCAAGGAGGGTTGACGTCAGGCAGGCGGTCGGTCATAAAATATAGCCGAAACATTTATGCAGTATGATATGAGACATACTGCGCCAACCCCAAATAAGTTGTAATAAGGGCAGGAGGATAATGATGTTGTTCTTTAAAGAAAAGAGCCTCCACGAGTGACGATGTTTAAGTATATTCGGCGCACCCTGGGAAGTCAGCCCCACGACCAACCTTGCTAACTGGCTAATCTTTTTACCACGGCATGTTGTTCTCATATAGCTCGTGTCGACACGAGACTAGAGAAGAAGACCCATGAAATTAATCAAACTGGTTTCTTTGTGAAAAGTGTTGTCTAATTCCCAAGATCTAACAGAAAAGCCGCGATATAATCTAGTTATTAATAATTCTTGGTTAGAACGCTAATTACTCATCTTACAGGAATTTGTGTAAACAATAAAGTTTTATCGCGAGCGTTCAGTTGATACCACGTGACTAGTAATACCTAGTCCGTGTTCTAAGTACTACTTTTTATACTTAGTCAACCTGAACCGTATTCATAGCTAGATGACGTCATTGTGTTGATAAAGAAACTACCATTCAACTAAATTGTCATGCGAGTTGGTACAGTATTTTTGAATAGTGTTAACGTTATTCAGCCAATGAATAAAACGTATGAATAAATACGGCCATATCTTACTTTGAGAAAAGGAGAAACAACTGGTTACGCATTATTGGGTTGTCTAAGCACAGCGTGATATTGGAATCTTATTTGTAACAAACAATAATCTATCATGTGAAATTGATATTGAGTGTAATATTGATGACATTTGAGATATTAAGAGTCAGATCAACTTATCATATCGTAATAAATTGTTGGACATAGATCTCTCTAATGAAGGCAGCTGGAGTAGACTTTATTTGAAAGGCCCGAGTGTTGATTTTATGATTTGATTAATAACATAATCTTAATTAGACATGTCATTTTGACTTTAGGATTAGATGACATTAACATTTTGATTTTGAAGGGCAAAACTGATTATGGGAATGGTGTAGGTATTAGTGCGGGCGTTAGAAGTCTGAGATCTCGAACTCTAGTGCAATAGTAACTGACAAGCGGTAATCGTATAAGGCAAAAAGAAAGGAGTACCTACTCATAGAAAATCTTTTACTAGTCTAACGAGTGTCTCTATGTATGTAGCTAAAGACGTTGATTGAGTTATCTAGCTGGTTTCGAAAGCAATTTGTATTTCCGCTGATTTAATGTAAATTAAAGATTACAAACATATGTTAATAAATTCTTCATCGTTAGTAACATTTTAATATTGTTGATTGTAATTTTGTTGATTATAAATTGGTTAACTATATGGTTTTCACCATTGGATAAAAAAGGCTAGTCTTACAACACAATTCGTAAATTTATAATTTCCTATTCTTATGAATATATCGTACTATTTATTTCCTTCCAAAGCTAGATTATGATCGCCATTTTACTATCATATTAAAAGTACAACCGCATATTTATGTAATACGTCGTACCAGGTACGGAAAAAAGTGGTTTTTCCCTTGAAGTAGTTAGTGCTGAGAGTGGTGTTAATAGCATCTAATACCTACATGTACTTAAACCACTTGATCCCGCTCGCTGCTGTAATCTACTTGGTTTAAGTACCTGCAATATCTACTGTATAAGTGAGATTAATAGCTCATCACACCTAAATGCTTATTATAAACATGGGAGCGGGCTGTTAGCGGCTCGGGATTGAAAATTAATGCTCCAAAACCTTACTCACACTTTAAGTGCTTTTCGATAACAGAATTTAGTAGGAACGGAGATTTGCTCGAACGTCTTCGAACTCAGACAAAAGAGTTTGGAAACTTTGTTCTACCTCTACACGGAAAATAAACAGTTGAAAGGTTGAAAGTGACACACTTGTTTCCCCTTCAACGCTTTGATTATGATCTTGTTTACTTTTAAGGAAATTGCCCTAAAAGTAACGCTTAATTTATGATAAGTATGCGATTAGACACTGATCTCATTTCGGATGATTCAGCCGTCCGCTTATAGCGACTGAATAACGTCCCCATCATAAATGGCATGTTCCACGTATTTATGACACGAACCATATGGTATATTAATAGAGGAGAATATAATTATGAATATAATTATATATAGAATATAATACCTACTTGTCACTATAAAAACACTGTTTAGGACACACATTCCTCCGTCGGTCTGGAGTGCCAAATTTCTGCAAATTAAGTATATAAATAGAACGGCAGACTTATTTCACACGTGAATATTTTGGGAATTTGGTACAATGTTGTTAAGACTGTAAGCGTGCTTGCATACGACACACGTCATGCATGTATTAAACAATCTTAAAGTTGTTTTAAATAATATTTAAAACAACTATGTATGTTATTAAAAATGAAATAAATACGTTAAGTATATTCAAAACAATTGAGGGGCTCATAGCTAATTCACAACCGCGCATATCATGTGATATGCAAGGTTAAGCTGCTCTTGCCGCGGTCAGTCCGTGGATGGGTGACCATTCGTTACACATCGAGACCCCTCCGGGCCTCAGAGGGCATGTTAAACCGTCGGTCTCGGGTGTCACACAAATACCTACCTATGACAATCGTTACGGGTAGTCAGAAGCCCGAAAGTCTGACAACCAGTCTAACCTTAGGATACCGGCATTGCCCAGTAACTGGGTTGCGCAGGTCTGATGGTAGTCGCTCTGTGTAAAATATTGGTATTCAGCCGCATTTGGTTAGACTGGAAGCTGACCCCAATATAGTTGGAAAAAGGCTAGGCAGAACATAGTCAAAACAATGATTTATAGTTAGACTGGCGAGTAATACCTACGTAACAATACAGAGATAAATATGATTTACAATTAAATAATTATTACCATAAGTTATTCCCGTATAAGCCATTCCAATATATTTTCCCTAAACAAAAACAATGCTCCTGTCATAGTTCAACAAATATTGGGCAGCTATCACTATTGTAAGCTAAAATAAACATGGCTCATTGGCGCCCCACGGCGTCAGCCGTTGGCAGACCACCGGCACCCTCTTGGCACCGACCACTGTTGTTCAAACTACAAGGACCAGGTGGATTACGATACTCTTTGTAGTTCGTACTAGTGCATAGCGTAGTGCCAATTCTAGGAAGTAGTAATAATAATTAATTTGATTACTCTTTAAAATGGAATTCTTAGATAGTGATGCAATAATTAAAAAAACGTGCAGCTGCAATTTCATCAACTGGTTTCAAGAACTGTGCTGGCACTAATTGAAACCCTGTTTAATCAGTCGGAAATAAATACATCGCGATTTTGTCTGAACGTGTTCAATGTAAACTTTAATATTTCTATAGCCAATTCCATCATAGCATTAAAAACAAAAATCAACTTTGAAATAAGTAATTCTTGTTTTCTCTCAAGTCATATTTGCTTATTACCATCCGTTTCCGCAACTGCGAACAATTTTAACAGGTATCTGCATAGATTTTATCTTATCCAATGTGTATCAACCCTGAACACTATTGTTCCTCTTATAATCCGCAGACAGGAAAATAAGTTAGGCTCGATGCACAGACAGCCGGTAGAGGCAGAGAAATCGCATCAAAACCGGAACTGATAGCTCCGACGGATATTTTATTATTGAAGAGACGTGTCACAGCGGTATACTTCTTCCGAGTTTATCGATGCCCTTGAACTGAGGAAAGATGTGTTGCGATGGAAATAAATGATATAAAATTTCTCCTTTATTTATGTCGAACGCCTTCGCATCAATTGATGACATGATTGGTTAGCAAGCGCCACTCAGCTGCCGAGCGTTCGGTCGAAATACCAAGCGACCAGAAGTGTACCTAGCCGTTAAATTTCGATGGGATTACTATACCGGCAGAACTGTGCGTTCCTTAGTCTAGTTTCTATAACTCTCTGCCTAATCCAGTAATTCTTCGGAGACTACAGGCGTGACGCGTATGTAAATATCTTCAATGGATTGAATTGTTTCCATTCCACTTGTTGCAAGTGATTGTGAATTAGCTTAGCATGTTGTATTCTCGTCCTGCTAATGTCCGTTGATGTATGAATCAATCTTTATTCATTTGTCCGTCCCTGACACCGTATTAACAAATGTAGCTGTGACGTACCTCCTTACGGTAACTACATTTAAGATCTGCACCAAGAGGAAGATTGTCTGTACTGTGCGACAACTGGAATTGGAAACTCAGTCGATGAATCTAAAAATACTTAGAACGTAGTATGTGTCATAAGCCTTGCATATTACTATTACACATATCATAAACATTACCTAAATCTGTAATATCATTTATGATATCAAACATAACAGGTACAACAATTCAAATGTGCTCATAACTACAGTCATCGAAGCCGTCATCACAACTCATTATTATTCATATTCATTTTGTTTTTTAAATCATAATTATAGAAAATGTTCTTCAAGTTGTCGAACTGCATTGCAAAGTGATGTCAAATTAAAAGTTGCTTTGCGGATTGCATGCTTCACAAATCACGCAGTATCATTACTGGATAGTTACACAACTCAGCCCGGTGGGCCTCTGGGCAACTTGTAGCTATGTATTTTTTGCTACTCGTATTACGGTTTCCGAACCCATTCAACGAGGTTCGCACCTAATAATAAGAGCTGTCAGACACTTAACACCGCGACGATCTGTCTTCCATCATTACACTGAACCTGAACGCGCGGCATCGAATTCTCTCGTACTATTTTTAGAGAAGTACACTCGCGTAATAAATAAACATTATTTTTTAATGTTCTAGTATTTTTAGCAGTCACCGACTCATATTTTTACTTAAATCGTTTTTACAGTTACCTAAGTACTGGAATTCAATAGGCAACGATTAACCTTTAACTGTAAAGGCCACAGCGTTATAATCCAGTTAAGTTACAATGAATTACTTAGGCTAAATAACAGTAACTTAAGTATAAACTTTAGATCTGTAGCTACCATTATTAATCATATTTACTTTGCTAATCAAAGCTAACTTAGAATATGTAATAGGCATTTTGTTGGCAAAAAATTTTAACTTAGATTTTGAACTGCAAATTGGATAGTAGTCGTGAATACAGTTAATAATAAAGTCATTTACATGGCACTGTGTTAACGCTCTAGTGCGCATTACGATGGAGAACGATGACAATACAATGCCTTGGTTTTTACGAAGCAGCCGACTTATCAGTCATCAGTGCGATCACTTTCCATATACGTAGGTGCGTTCCCCGAAGGCATTAAGATTCAAGACTAATTACCACATTCACTTGTCTTCAGTTCTTCACACAATAAGTCGTGTTTGTATAAGTACGTTCGTATATTAATTAAGCCTTGCTCCACATTACAGCACATTTTAAAGGCTTTTGTTGTAGAACCGAAGTAGGTCGTGAACTCCACGCGCGTTTAATGTTACTTCAGAAAATGCAGATTCTAACAATTTTATCACGTAGAATGCGATAAACATTCAATTTGCAGTTAGTAAGAAGTTTGACTATGAATTCATATGCTAAGTACTCTCACGGATGTTGCGTAGAAGTCATCCATTAAACGGGGTTTGAATAGCTAATAGAAATGTTTTTTTTATTCTAACATCAACTTCAAAGGATCAGCTGAGGAAGAACTTACGACTCGTATAAAGGACGAGTAAATCTCAGTTAGTGGTAGAAGCAATAAAACTGATAGGTTATTGCCATCTTCGTCTAGAATGCCGACTGCAAAATGTCCGTATATCGAACCGGGCGAGCAGTAAAATTGCAAGGAAAAGTTGGCGACGCGCCAGCCGTGCGTACAGTGCGCCGCGCCGCGTTCACGATTTATTGTTTGCAGAAAGGAAACTCTTATTTCTTATTCATGTGGACACAACACTTCGATTGAAAGTGATATCGAGCTCGCGGTGCGCCACGTTCGTATGTTAGTGCAAACATTATGCTTAACATTGTGGTGTTTCAATCTGCAAAGACAACATTGATAGCAGCTTGATGTACATACTTGATATACAGTACAAAGGAAAGTTGAAAATAATACCATCCGCTGCTGCACGTTGGCTACATGTGTGTTTATAGTTCGTACACACAATATCATGCTTATGGTCCCTTAGAGGATGCCTATTATGAACTCCTATTTCCAGACAGTTTACGCCGTAATGAGAACTGCCTAGCAATTTCGTATTACGAACTTGTTAAAGCAGCCAGTCAGTGGTCACGTGACAGCAGGCCTGCTCACGGCCTACTGGTCTATTTGAATCCTTGGAAAATTCTGAGGGAACACGGGGTGATAGACAATTAATTTAGGTATTTTTTTACCAATATCATAAAACTACAGATGACATAACGCCTCTTCATAATGACGGTAGAAATAACAGAAAACCACGAGATATGTTTACATATTCATTTTGCTACTTCGAAAAAATAAACATTATCGCGAAAATTTTAATAAAAACTTAGTGAAAGTCATAAGTATCGTTGCACAAAATGTCCTAAAACGACGGGAGTTTCATATTCAAAAAGTGCAGTAATTCAACTTAATGCGTCATTACTTAGACATTTTAATGGGTGTAGGGAAGGGAATGGAATTAATTTTGCTGGTACGGGCACGCACTGGCCCGACTCGCCCCCGCGTTGACGTGACGCGCGCCTGCCCATCTCATCAGTGAAGGGGCCTCCAATATTCTCGACAGTCGGTTTAAAATTTAATATATCGTTCGTAATCATTTCAGAATTATATTTTAGGTCTGAATTTTCGGGACTGATCTTAATAAAGAATAAAGAACAGCTTTAAGGAAAGGTAAAACTTTGCAAATTATTCTACCGTCATTGAACATCCAGAGAGCAGCCAGAGCAGTTTTTATGGCGTTTCTGCAACGGTAGAAAGCTATAAAAATCGGTAGATATTTACCTTGAAAAGTTTACCTACTTCAAATATCGTATATTAACATGTATATAGATACGTTGCAGACGGCGAGGGTAAGAGGGGTCGCCGCACTGAACTACCCTCACCCCGACGAATTCCTGGAAAATCGGTGGCAAAACTAACGTTTGGAAAATTTACTGCGTCTCTCTTCCAGTCTTCCCAGATAATCATGACTCACGTTAATAAATCAAAGCGCTTGGCCTTGGACGCTTGATGCCTTCCATTTACTTACCTAACGATCATACCAGGCCGCATGGCTAACTAAGCATAGCCTTGAACTGTCGGTATAATAGTGAAAACAAGACCTAACGACACGCTACCTTTATATTGTAAAGAAATAAGCTGCTAAGGTGGACAACTTTGAAATTAGAAAAGATTTATGAAATTGGTTTTAAGTCTAGATTGATCTTAAGTGACAATAAAGGTCAATATGTGTCTATAGATACGTGACAGAAAAGCAATCCAATAATGTCCTAGCACAATTTATACGTCGATCCCCTTCCCCTTAGCCCCTCGGGCTGTTAATCCTTCGAGCTCGTAACTGAGTTTTTCCCGTAAAACACGCACTGCGTGATTCATCGAGTAACTTTATGTTAGGTGGTTCCATTCTTATATGAAGGAGACCATATTTGCAATATTTTAATATTTTCCTTATAACCTCATTTTCTTGTAAACAGTCTCATTGACCTTGTTGTAACAAGCTCGTCTTTAAAGCCAATCTCATTTCTAGAATCTTGTGTGGGTTCGTTCGCAATTTGGTAAGTAATGTGAGATTCTGTTAGAAGGGATTTTTGAAACAGTTTACAATTCGAGGCGCGTCGGATACATGCAATAGGCTCACCTCTTATGAATTAACCTCCGTCTACCTCCACATGATTCCATTTCGGAGGTTTTCATTCCTAACAAGCGTGGTGAGATGTAAAGCAGTCTATAAAATGGATATCTCAACTACCAACCAACCATCTGTCTCTGATATAGCCAATAGATAATGATTAATTTAAGGTAAGCTGAGATTATTAGGACTTAGGATACGATAGACCTGGCATGGTCCCGAATTTATTTATTTAATGTGACCCAAAGTAACATTAAATAAAATAAGAAAATAAACCTAAATCCATCTACTGTGTAGCTAGTTCCAAACGTGGGACCTCGTGAGTATTTTGCTCAGTCATTCCATTATGACACTAACATTGTTAGTTTATGTGCAACATGCATTAATTATTAGGTCCTTACCTATGAAATTGGCGTTTTTTTCTCACAAATAGAGAACCTCGTCACTTCTATGATTTAAAATATATATCGATTGCTTGATATTATATCGAATAATGACCATCATAGATAACTACCAATAGTAAAAAAACCTTATTACTTATAGTTTTCTAAACATAAAAAGTACCTTAAAAATGACTCCTCTTTTTGTTAGCAGAAATGACCACTATTTTTGTTTTAACTTTGCCAAAACTTATTTTTGTCGCATAATCTAAGTGGCATACGTTATCTTAGTTTTTAAACATTAGTGCATAAAAGTTTTAAAATATTAGTGCTCATAGTTGTTAAATAAATTAAGAAAATGTTAGTATGAAAAATGCAACTTCTTTAAAATTATCCATACAAAACGCTGATTTCATAGGTGGGGACCTAATATTAATTAATAAAAACGCTCCATCTCGTGACTTAAACCATTAGGGGGGTGAACATGTTAGTGACAAGAGGTGCTAAAGTCAAGGGGGACTTGAGTGAAGCTGAATTAACTACATTTTTTTGTATGCGTAATATCTACGTAGAACTAGACATACCAATTTGGATAAAGTTTCAACAAACATTATTATTTTTAATAAAGAATTTGAAAAAACAAAGCATACGAGAAAGAAAGTATCAAATATGAAACCGGATATTATTGTATAATACGAAGACGATATTCAATAAAACCAGCTGTAAACATTTATAAGTAAACTCTTCCTAAGAGTCATAAAATTACGTTTACATTTACATAATGTTTTGTTCCAACAGTGAAGAACATTGTTGAGAGCGTTTCACCTAATAAAATCAGTTAATTTCAACTAAATGTGTGTACACATGAGCCGTTTATTTCAGTTATTATTATTACGTTTACTTGAACAGTAAGAATAGAACTACCGGTAAGCAGAATAATTATGACACATTTTATACATAACATAACAATTATTTCTATCTGTTACTAAAGATCTTTTATTCTTCTGTTTCTACTTGGCGTTTTAAATTCAATCTTAATATCTGACAGGCCTTACATCTTTTATTTACATACATAATTAGCCCACTACTGTTCCACTGCTGGGCACAGGCCTCTTCTCAGGATGAAAAAGGTTTAAGCCTTAGTCCACCACGCTGACCTGGTGCGGGTTGACAGACTACACACACCATCGTTAACTTTATGGAGCACCCTCAGGTGTGCAGTTTCCTCATGATGTTTTTCCTTCATCTTTTATTTATAAATTAGTATTAATCCACATGTATTTATGTATGTAATTGTCTGTAAAGTGTAAATGATTTACATCTTAACCGTATTTTAATGCATGAATGCCTAATTCATACAGATAAATCCGATTTTAACGATTATCGAAACGGAATGAGTACATTTGTAATGTTGATTTGATTTGCATTCATAAAATAGTGATTAAAACAAGTACTAATTTAACGGATTGATAGTTGATGTAATAAATTATATCGTAGCAAGGAGAATGTAATCGAAAATCTATCTACCAACGCGCCACCGGCAGGAAAACCTTTTGTTTCTAGCAAACATTGTGATGAAACAGAAATTCAAAGGCATTGCCAAACGATATACGAAGTGCAGTTTCGCTCTGCGATTTCAATGTAATGAAATAACCTCTTATCATTTAAACAAGTTAATAAATTAAACAAACACGGCAGATGCGATAATCGTATCATTTTTCACCTGGTTCCCAACGCACCTTGTGTAAGGCTAAGGTAAATGCATCTCTTACGAAACCATTTTTGGTACTGGACACATTTCATGTTCGCCTTATCTCGATCCCTGACATTTCATATGGCCAAGTATGCATGTGATAATTTAATTACTATAATTATTTCTTGACTAGTTTTTTTGTTTGAAATGCATTAAGAGTTATACGAATACGGCTAATGTTTGTTCGTAATTATTCATTTAGACTGAATCTATTAATAGCGTTGACCGAATTATATAAGTTAATTTAGTTATTTTGATCCTCATGCAATTCAAACAAGTGTGTGTATGTATCATCACTAAAATCCACAAATTTCAATGACATTTTTGAAGATTTTCGTAAAGGTTAACATTTTTGGCTTTGTATGGATCAGTTAGCATAGTCCTGTCAAACAATTATATCCACTCAGCCATACGATGTTGTACTTTATTCACGTGAACTTTTGGCTGAACTTCACCTTTAAAAGTCGGTAAGGTTCATAGCCTGTGTCCATAGCTATATAGATTCAAATAATGCGAAATCTGTGCGTCATTAAAGTCATACTAAATAAGGAAAGAGCTGATGATATTTATTGCATATACTGGAAAATAAAGATTATCTAGCTTTTTAGCAGTTTTATATCTTTGTTTTCCACGGAAATAAAATATAATGATTTCATTACAGGAAGTGTTTTAATTCAACCATCTTTAAAAGGCTCCGTGATTACTTTCAATCTGATCCGACGTAGTGACAGGGCGACAGGTTTGTCAGGAAGGAAGTCTTCGAACAATGGACAATATTAATAGACAGTATTTATTGCAAGGTAACGATCGTATTATTGCACTATTAATTTCATATCAAAAAATTCTTATATGGCAAAATTACAGTTTATTTTACGTTGCAATAGTGGAATTCAAATGTCCTTCTAACAAGGTGGTGACAATTCTGGCTAAACGCCGCTTCGTTTTAAGAACACACGTCTAGCTAACGTCTGCAAATGTACCTCAGAATAGAATATGTTCACGTTTTATAGAAGCGCTAGACATAATAAGGAAACTAAAATTATTAATAAAAGCCTGCAAACACTTTGTAAATGTAAAGGACTAACCGTGTACGGGAAACAAGAAATTAAATGTGATGTTAGGTGTGCACTAAATTATATTTGCTTGTGTCGTCCGAAAACATCTAAATGTGTGTAATCATTATATATGTATTGTACTTCTAAGTAATATATTTGTATGTTTTTTGATATCCTATTAAAATGATTAACAAATTATGAGCATAGATTCCTTTCGTTTTCAAGGGGAACATTTGTAAGTTTACGGGTCAAATAACAGTGGTATTTAACAGAAAACTCCATCATGCTATTTAGAATGCCAAACAGGAAAAGTTAGGCGCAATGCATTTGTGATATTTTCGTAACTGATAATTTTTCCTGTTACTTCAACACCGCAGAGTATAATTCAATATTTTTACTAACACTTACACAACGAAATACCATCGAACAACATCTAAAAGCAAGTAATAAACAATATACGATGATGTAACACAATAATGTGAGTGTAGATAGATAAAGTGAGCACTTTCCCCGGCAAAGGTACATACATCTCCATTCTGGTGTATCACACGCAACTTGACGAGCTCGCTGCCATTTAGATGATTATCTCTGCTCGATTGATGCGAAAATTTGCGGACATGTACAGTATCGAGCCTACACGCGTCATTAGCGAGGGTTAAACGAGTTCAGACTCTAGATTCTTTTGTTAAAGCGCTCAGATACGCCCCCGCCTGTAGATAATACCACAAATATACACGAACTGTCTGAAAACGCGGTCTAAAATAAATATCTCAGAACTATCTATGGTAACATCGCCTACATTCATTGTAGAACGCCATAGAACATCGTTCTAGTTCTGAGACCGGAATCATGGATTTGTTCAATAGAAACGAATAAAATGTAACTTAAAACTGAACGTGTCGATCGACAATAGAATGCTGATATAACTTTTGGGATATTGGCCCGACATCGAATTGATCACGCTATTGAAGAAGTATGTCAAACATAAATCGAAAAATGAAAGAAAATCCGAACGTGGATCAAAATCTGTCATAAGCGGATGAAAAAATACAGATGTCTTAAAACACTCTATCTGTAGATAGAGATAAGTCTACCATGTCGTTCGTGATGGGGAGTCACCTGAGTCAATAGTTATTTGTGTCGCAGTCGACGGCGAGGGTGGATTGTAGAATCGATTGAATAAGGAAGCCTCTCCCCTACGAGGGTGTCAAGGGTAGCTACGCAGACAGCCTCGAGTGGCCAAGAGACGTTCCTTATCTTAACCATCTTAATGAAGAATGTAAGTCTTATCGTTGATCAAATACTTGTCATTGCCGAGTACTATGAA
This sequence comes from Amphipyra berbera, assembly GCA_910594945.2. NCBI lineage: Eukaryota > Metazoa > Arthropoda > Insecta > Lepidoptera > Noctuidae > Amphipyra > Amphipyra berbera. Next base: position 10,526,402 of record OU343128.1, on the reverse strand, counting down.
AAATTATAATTTTCTTTACCAAATCTCACGGTCGTGTATTATGGACAAGGTTAAAAACATTTGTTTTAGGAAAACTTGTGAAAATTTTTGTTTGTAAAGATCAATTTCTTAATTTCAATGTAAGAAAAGTAGAAATATTTTGTTTTGGTCAACCTTTATAAGTTGTTTTATATTCATATTCTTTCGCATTAAATGCTAATGTTTGACTTTATAAAATGTAGGTGACACATGTTTTATTATCATTTTTTATTTACTAATCGACGGTTTGCATAAGCATTACGACACTATTGTGAAAACCAGAATTAATTAATGCAAAACAATGGGAAATGTTTGTTTGCGTGCTCGTTATTTAGAGCAATTGAAAGACTGTTTTTAACTGGCCTGAAATACCCGTATAATTAAAGTTGATCACACACACACAACATCACGCCTGTATTCCCCGAAGGGTTGGTTAGGCAGAAGTGTATAGTAACACCCTCATTTCACCGTTATATTTAAGTCCCATGTAATAGGGGGCGAGCCTATTGCCATCAACCGGGCACAAATCCAAACTTCGGGCTGCTACTGAGGAATTCTACATGGGAAAACCCAATAATACTGCCCGACCTGGGGATCGAAACCAGGACCTCACGATCAGCAGTTGCGCTTGCCACCACTAGACCAACGAGGCAGTAATTAAAGTTTATAAAAGAGAATTATTGTTATAAACATGTTAACCATAAAAATATAACGCCATAATGAACCGAATCGTGGTAACCGACTGTTTTTTCAAATGAACAATGGGAGGTTGTTGAATAAAGTATAAAAAAACCTTCGCCTACGTAGTATATTATCAATATTGTTCGTGTAATGTTCACATTTCTGATGCTTCAACATACTCTTTGGTATCCATACATTATGAATCGCTTCTTGGTATTGTTGTACTACACAATGTCAAGGCATAATTCGGTCTTTTTGTAATGTTAATATACAAAAGGTATTTGAACACAAACTAGTATTGCTTCGAACTCATTCATACTTGCAATGCCCTGAAGGGGTAAGCAGTGGTACACGAACGCCCATAGTTCGCTAATGGATATAGGTACCCCAATAACAGGGGACGAGCCCCAGCTGTGAGTATATCGAAAATCCTATTGCATATAAATCTATGAACGTAAAATAAAAGTAAACAATATTGTACTTGCGAATGATATGGAATATTGTAAATTTGTAATATTAAAGATTTAAGAAGGATAATTCAAAGACTGGCACATATCTAAATTAAACTCGGTTGCAGTACATCTTCGGTGTGTTTAGCGCAGGCCATATTTTTTGAGCATTATATGCAAATGCACGAGACGAGAACAATGCACTTAATTACACACGATGGCCCTTTTAAGCATCACGGTAACAATAGCATTCATATTGCTGAAATAACAAACACTCTTTCCATAATTTCGTTTGGGCTTTGCTCATCGCCTCAGCAGTGATAAACCAGACACTCATAACATATGCATTCAAATTCTCATATGGTTCATATTTCGTCTCCCATAAGCCTTGCTATGCGCCATATGGAAGATGTTTTATTGTATGTATTTGTGTTCGTGATGAAACGGCGCCCGACCTCGTCCGACAATTGCGCCAACGAGAGGACAGGACAAGTCATCGTAATTTAAATCATTAGAACGTTTGAGTCTGAATTCTGAGCTATAATGCGACGCGTGTAATGACTGTGCTAATCTTAACGCGTTTACCGCAACCCGGCATTGTGTACCCCTGCCTATGAGGCTATGACGTATGGAACTATGGCATACACATTTTCTTTTTTATGTAATAAGGTAATTTTTCTGTGTGAAGAATGTAAACTACAGATTGGTGCAAAGATTTCCACATAAACATTGTCGTCAAACATGGTACTTGTACTCAATTCAAACCTTCATAAAGTCGAGTCTGTGTATTCGTTGAGTTTCCATCTTCTTCCTGATTTAATATCTGTATGAAATTCTTTGCCAAATGCAAATGTTGTGCGTGCATTTCATGCTGAGATTTTTTAGCATCCATTTCGTTTTCTGCCACGTACGGCGATAACGTGCCGGTTGAAAGATCGCCACGGTGATAGCGGTGATAGGCTATCGCTTGCAGACTCGCGGTGAATGATAAGCGGCTGCTACTTTCTACTGCTCTCATATATTATAATTATTTCTTTGGATCCAAATCAGCGAAATGCTTTGAGAAACGTTTATTTGTGAGTAAGCAAAGTAAGGGTTATGAAGACGTCTGTTTGCGCTGTCTTGTCTTTATGTTTGTTAAGAGCGTTTAAGTGCATTACGCGTTCTCAGCGTTCCTTTTGGCATGCCGTTGATTTCCAAGATAAATACAAGAGTGTGCTTTACTCCAGAATGCTTATATGGAAAAATATTTATGCAACAAAAAGAAAAAGTTACTATAAAGGATGTGAAATTGCAAAGTTAGACAATATAACAAATTACTAATTCACAGACGACAATTCGCTAAAGTTGACACTTGTGTAGAACAATTCTAACGAAAGTTACCTACTAAGTTTTACATAAGAACAAACCGTAAGATAGTGAAATTTGACTTTCTCAGCTAATAACAATAGCGTGTTAGACTATTTTCATCACAATTATTAGCCGTGTCAAATGTGACTACATCAGCGACGAACGTTGCGAATATCATTGTCTTACAAAATGTAGGTACCCGTATGCATTGATGCACTGATGCTTCAGTTTCATTCACAACATAATGTATCAAGTAAGTTACAATTCCAATTGTTTGTATTCAGATACCTACATACACGTTAAATCATCAAATACTGTAGGTGGTCTATGGTAATGATTATGTTTAGGTATGTTGCGTACCTATAGTCAAACATACAACTCATTCATCAATTAAGCAAACTACGACAATTAATTAATTAATCTGATGGTACCTAAATGGTGTCTAATGGTGGTGGTGTGTATCTTAAGCTTATTGGATGAAATAAATTGATTAGAGGTCTATTAAGGAATATTTTGACGCCTGAGTGCACTTTTTAATTATTTTCATACGTATTTTTTATATTTATAGTTAGTATTTTCCTTACATTTGTATTACTTAGGTACCTATACTAGTTTAGATTTATATTGTATATAGTATAAGGATAATTTCTTTGTTAGGTACCTACTATGAATAAATACTTTAGCAGAAGAATTAAATACGAAAAAAAATATAGGTCTCAATATTTACCATTCGGGCGAAAATCTGAGTGTGTCTTGATCCGCATTTTCTTTTCTCAATGTATCCTTTATGTAGTGTTCGAATAAGGTACACTATCGTAAATCAGGCACCTTCATCACTATACACTTCGACACATCGAGGGTAAAAACACCTCATATTTCGCGTCTACGATCGATTTTATATTGCAAGTCAGAAAGGATACAAGTTACTTAGAAAAAAATATTAACAACCACTTTTCACATTGTTTTTGCACGTGACAAACACAAGTAAAGACACTGCAAGTGAAATAAAAACACGATTAATTATAATACTATTGGTTACTACTAGGGTTGTGTTATGCCGCGTATCGCTTGATTTGACAGCTGCGAGCGCGCTATCCTGAATTCCCGGTCGGAATATTGGATGAATCGCGTGAATGAGCGCGGGGCGCGGGAATGAGACAGCAAATGTAGTGAACACAGCCACAAATGACGGGGAACGTGTTGGGAACGGGACGGGATACAAATAGAACGGGATTAATTGGAGTATACTACGACCGACGAGTTTTTACACTTTGATCATTAAACCAAAATGGAAACAGGAAAATAATTGCTAGAATGAAGTAATATATTAACATTTCGCAAATATAAAAATTTTCTACACTCGCAAAAAGTTATTGAAACTGTGGCTGATTACGCTACACACAATTTTGATAAGAAATGTATTTAATCCATTGATAACGGCTTCGTATTAGTCAGATCAAGCAGTACGATGCACATTGTTAATGTAATAAACATAGTATTGTATATATTAGAATAAAAATAAAACTGACGTTGTTAATCGGATCACGACTACAGCACCGCCGTGTAAAAGCGTCAAACGCGCAGGCGCAGCGCCCGTAACTGACGTACGCATGCGCGCCAACTTCATTCCAAATATACGTCACTATTCACGACCAGCCTCTCAAAAGGTAGTAGGGTGCATAACTAATCGAAGTAATGGTCAAACCAATTTTGTTATTGTGCTCTTGTTTATATAAATGCTAAGCAGATGTTGCAGCTAACAATACGGCAATGGCGCTTTTATTAAACATTTAGTGAAAAGACAAAAATTATGGTTAATTAACTGGGTGCATCTTTAATTAATAGCTGAAAAGTGTAAGATATTATATTCGATATCTTCTGCTATTACGTTTTTTGTATTTTCTTCCCTTTATTCTCTAAATATTTAATAGTCGGTACATAGGTACATTTATTTTAACATCTTTATAAATAATGAATTAATAATTTATAAAGTCCACTGAACATGAACATGAACCACGTTTCCAGGTTCTGAACGTGTTTTGCAAAAAGCCTAAGTTTAATTTATACCTAACAAAATAACTTTAAAAATACAAAATAATGTATCCTTGTTAACGTTTCGAGTGCTATTAAGTTACTAAGGAGTTTCACAAAATATTAAATCTAAAATCAACCTCACTATCTAAGCCTTGAAAATTTCTACAAATAAGACAAAATAGTGTACATAGTGTAGGCTTCTGTTTGTGTAAGTCAGACTAACACCGGATGGCTAAAAATGTAACGGTATGTTTGCCAAATCAGTCATAATACAGAATACAGAGCTAAGTGAATGACCTCACAGATCGAAACACTAATGCGGATTGTGGGTTCCTCATTCCCATGCTTCGTCTACGATCAGACATTATAACAGTTAATTGTTAAATAAAGCAGTGTCCGACGTTAATTCCACGGTGTTTCATATCGTATTTAAGAAGACATGAACAAGACTAGGTAGGTACGTGGTAATGGAAACCCGAATTGAGTAATTGTTTGAACAAGTACCTAATTCTTTAAAACTAGTAACAAAAACTACTGCAGATAACGTAACTTATAAACCTAGAAAATATTCTCTCGACAATCATGAAGATTTTGATGGCATTTCCAATTGAATGACGTCAACTCGCAAATTTTCAAAACGACCCTGGCAGTTTAGTGGCTCTACAAGCCGGTAAAGTCGCCTACACTTAGCTCATTCGGTCAAGTATTCGTCATACGTCCTTTTTGTTACAGACAAAGGCATGAAAGCCGGACATGACAAATGTATTGCGAAAGAGATTTGCACATAGTCAAAAGAATTATACAATCTTTCATTATACTGTCATTAAACTTCCGCTGTCAAGTTAACTCATGCGCATTTATTAATGTTCAACATGCGTCGTTTTTTAAGCAACAGAGAGCTAGTAGAATTTAAAACAACAAAATTAACTAATTGTTACTAGACTTTATCTAGCAACCAGCGCCACCTAGCTGTAACAACGATACCGACTGTTTCATCAACCATTTGCGTTCAATCGATATTGTTGTAAGAGTCGATCCATGCACTACCACTTAGTTACCACACGGTCACACAGATGTCGTTGAAAAGGATTTTCAATTTGTTTTGAAACTTGACACTGTACCACTTGGCATCCCACGTGTGATTACGTCATTTATAAACTAATAACCTTGGCTACTTGGAAACGTAAATAGTTCTAATGTACAGGGTAACGAGAGCGTTTAGAATAAACAATACGCAAATGACAAAATTAAAAGTAATATTAACGCAACTGTAACACCTAATGCCCATACTTTAAACAATAAACGTATCGATTAGGATTGAACAAAGTCGATAACACATGTTTTTAAATCAGTAAACTATAAGTTGAATGCAGAAGACGATCATATTGTTAAAGAACGGGAAATCTTTACCTTTCCGTCTCCTCTTTTTTCGTAACCTTTTTCTGCGCTTCCGAGTTTTTCCTATCCTCGGTTCAAATTGTTCTAATTCACTTTTACTGTAAGCACTTTTTGCCACTTCAATTATTTTGCCAACCAAGCACAACACCAAGGCGATCATTTTGCACCGTTACTATTATTTTCTGAATAGTTTATCTTTATCTACTACCTCTAAAGGCACTGTTTTTTTCTTTCTCTTGTTAATCTTCAGTTCATGCACAAGATGTTTATTACTTTGCCGTTCACTGCTATTATTTCTTGAGACAAGTTTTGGATTGATCTTATGTACGATATTTATTGAATAACACATAACCTTTGCTATTCGCGTCCTCAACACTGCACTGATATTGATAGTTCTTGAATACTCTCTAGGTTTATCTCTTGTGTGGCAGTAAAAATTCTTTATCGAGAGGTTATCACTGTTCTACAATGACAAGACACAAACATAATATGACTGTTTTGATGCAACTCGCGGCACTCCGGGAGGCTTGGCGTGATTTCTATATAAGGCTAAAAATACACGCCACACACGTTCTATCATTTTTAATCCGTTGTCGCTGGGTGCACTTCACAACGTTGTTATTAGAAAAGAAAATATAAAAAGTATTGTTTTTAATGTTCCGTTATATTTGTACAAGTAGGTACAGAAGTGCTTGGAACTTTTATTGCAGCAGAACGGTACCAGCTTGTTCTCTCGAAGGATTATTGTGAAATGCTTCTATGCTCCTGGGTACCTGTGGCGTAGCGGTAATCACTGCATGCCATATAGCTACGTGCTTTCTATTCAGATGTGCAACGCGTATTCAATTACAATAAACATTGATACAACGGCACCAGCGTGTAATTAAACGAAGTATTAAAACAATAACATCGGGTAGAGCAGACCACGGTTTTGCAAAATGGCTTTCTAGCTATTCAGAAGTATGTACCTACTACAAACGGCTTAAGCTGAAATAGATTCGTAATTTTTATGAAGAGCTTTTGAATTTTAACACAGTTCATCTGTGTAGACATTTTAAGACCACGAGCATGTTGAAAATCAAAATTTTGATAGATGCAATGTTAACCAAACGTGAGAACAATGTAGTCTTAAATATTAAAGTTTGGAAAAACATACATAATAGTAAAAACAAAATATTTATGTAGCTCGTAAGTTTACAAAGTTCTCACATTTAGAAAATATAGTAGATAAATCGTTTGTCCGTGCGGTATACAATTTTTACTTGATCTGTTGAGATCAAAATTATTACATCTTCATTCCATGAAACTGGCTACCAAGACTGAGTGATAGGTAGGATAAATTTCATAAATCAGATGAACATTCGTTTTATAAAAAAGGAACAAACAAAATATTTCATGAATAGCTATGATAGTTTGGGAACAATTAGGAATTATAGGAATTATATGTTAAACATTTTCGTTATTGCTGTTCTCTATCTCTTGACAAAAATGTTTAAACCAACAGGTTTGCTTTGCAGTCGACACCATATTGTTATAAACGTTTCTGCATTTTGAACTTCAAACTATAAGCCTTCTTATTTCAAAGCTCGTGGTAAAGATTTGTTACGGAGAAGAGCAATTAACTGCGTTTAATTGACCGTTACGTCATTACAGTAAATTCTGAACCACTCAAGCAAGGAAACAGGCAAGTAAATGAATATCTGTGAACCAAATCGTTGATATTGTACAAATATTGAATAGACGAAGTTATCAACTGAACCTAAATTGAGGATAACTTGATTAAAATTAGAGTATGCGGTTAGTTTGCCCGGAGATCAATTTCCTCTGATTCCCAGAGTGCTTAATTACATCAATTTTGCATTTTTGCCACTGCGAGCTAAATGGGTAGATTCAATTATGTCAAGACCCATTTCACTTTAGTGGGACCGAAAAATGTTAAGTATTCTAATTTTATAAAACACCCTGCAAGGTTTGCATTTACTGCGAAATGTAACACACATTTTGTACACATTTTTACCAAATCGTGGTTTTAAATCCAGATTTCGGGGAAATCAAAAATTTAATTACTGTCTTATGAAATAATAAAAGTAGGTACAGCCATGGAAACTAAATATTTCCTCTGAAAGATAGTAGGTATACTAAATACGAATTTTGACACGAAATAAAGGCAAATGGTAATGGCGGCAATTATAGAAAGGCGAAAGCGATTTATAACCACCAACCCTTCAGGGTCGACTAGGAAGAATCCAAATCTTGTGCTAGAATCGTCTTTACGTAATATTATTTGTTTATTTTTGCTGAGTTTATACACGTTTCATTAGCAGTTTGTATTCCGATGCTGCTTAGAAAAAAATGTTCATCTTAGGTACCTAATGAACGAAGGTAAAAAGGTAAAAACTTATGCAGGGTATATAATAAAAGAATAATGGCCAAATACTCAAACGCTGTTCAATACTGTTGCCGTGCGACAGCACTTGATTTAACGGCAACTTAAAATTGAGTAGCGTGTACAGTTATACAGTATAAAGTACCATAACTAGCTTTTTTTGCTCCCAGTGTGAGTTCCTATCACTGCGCACTCTAAAATGCTCTAACGCAGGAATGAACGCAAGATTTCTGTACCCCTTAGGGTCTACGCTCTGTGTCGCCGCACCATTGCACCGGCCTAGTTACGGCACTGACAGTTCATAAATGCTAGATAAACAAAACGTTACAGATCGTTTTGCTATCTTTTATTGACTGAGATAGCTTGCTGTGTTTGCCTTATAATTTGTTGCAGTAGGAAGTCGTATTAGAGAATAGGAAGGAACATTTAAATTCAAATCTATATATTATACTATTATACAAGGTTAGTCGGAAAGGGGGTACTAAGCCGAAAGGGTGTTAAAGTACCCATAATAAGGGATAACTTATGTTCAACAACTTTCCCCAAAACCCAATAGTTTAAAAGAAATAGCTTTTCAAAGATTTCGTAAAAAATATGCTAAAATCTATCTGTCCATAGCTACGATCAGCTGTTTTTACAATTTAGGTCATATTTGGGTCACGAATTAGAAAATTAATTTTCTGAATTCATAACTAAAGCAGGTAAGTTTTTTTTTTGAAAAAAATAAATTAAAAATCGTTTTGCATGGAAATAAAAATTATCGAATTTTGCAATTTTAACACTTGCTTTAAGATAGTCATCAGTGATACTTTACGTGGCCCGCGGCTTAGTACCCCCTTTCCGACTAACCTTGTATAATTCTAAAGCTGTGCGTTAGTCGCGCAAAAACTCGAAAATATTTGATATTTTTTTTCGTTTTGTTCGCCCCAATACTGGGGTGGGTTTAGGAAAAAAGAAAATTAGGAAATATTAAAACAAAAATGTGCTACGAAGTTCACCGGGCAACTAGTGTAGTATAAAAATAGAAGCTGTGCCGAAAAAGCCTGCCCACACACACGAGATATGTCATTGTATTGTGTACAAGTCATCATGAAAATAGCTCCAACACAACTCTCAAGTATCTTCCATTAAATAAACAAAAGTATGACTAATCTTGCTACTTATTTATGATACACAAATACGTTTTGGGAAACCAAGAAATCGACTTAAAACGCGTTATTCTGTTCACGATTCATGGCGATGCGGAAACGGTATCCGTGACATCCGCCTGGATATGCCTGCGACATATTTTAAAGCAATTTTTAAATTGATTTAAATTAAGTATAATGGGTGCTGTTTTACTTTAGGAAGAGACGTATCTCTATAGAATAATCCTGTCCTTTAATATATTTATGCTATTAGCTATTGCGTGATTGTTAAAGAATTGAAAACAATGCTTAACCAGTACAGTAAAAAAATATTAATAATGACCGGTGGAAAAGTCGCGGAGAAATCTTTGGATCTCAATATTGGGGCAGATTTTAACTTAGGTACCTACACTATGAGTCACTGCTCGTTTTTTTTAGTCCTGTTATCCATTTCGATATACGATTTAGGGATGTTAAATATCTAAATAATTGACTGTATATCGAAGTAGTCATACCAATCTATAATCATATTTGCATATTTGCCTTCAGAATCACATACCTATTAGCATATTTAGAATGATGTTAATAGATTGTGTGTATATTATAATATTTAGGTATAATATTGTGAACAAACTAGACTTACCCAGCATCCTATTAACTTCTCCCTTTTCAGTCATAATCGTCGTCCACGTCTTTCATGGCTTCGAACCTGTAAGTAGAAAATATTTTAATTCATATATTTTTTAAATAATCTCTTATGCATCGTTTAAGATTTATTTGACGAAAGTGTGAAACATACAGTGAACATCGATTTAGGAGATTTGTTACACTTTTTTCAAAAGAAAGGACTCGGTTCTCTGTGACGACTCTACAATTTAAAAAGCGCTCAAATTCGCTAGAATCTTTACCTTAGTATCGAACTGCGTTCACCCCTTATAACGTACGTGAGCACAACAATTAACTATCACTGACACCAAACAAAACAATATAAACTCACAATTTAACAATATACTACATCAACTTCATTTAAACTGTGTAATAATAACCACATTTTCACTTAAAACTTAATATTTGCGGGGAAACAGTAGGAAATATTGTAAAGATTTTTCAGATTGCGATGGAGGCATGTCGACGAGGGTTGGAAGGCGAATCTCACGGAAATGCACGAAAGTCTCCGATGGTACCCGAATGCAAATATTCTACAGGGAAGAATCTGAGCGGCACTGACCCCTTTAAAAATTATAATTTAAAAAGATAACACAATGTTATATTAAAGGGTATCTTAAACGTTACAATATCCAAATAAATTGTATACTGTTTACATTTACAAAGATGCAAATTACGTAAGATTTCCAGTACTAAAAAATATTTTTTCACGGGGTTGGCTCAGTTCGTGCCTGCATGGAACGGCAACTACCGCCCTGCAGAAAGGTCGTCGTCGCTTCGCCATATTTTGTACGCATGCGCCATAGCACCCCTAGGGGTAATCACTAAATACGGTATTACGTATAATGCGTGTTGCCAGAGAGAAAAATAGCATTTTCCGATTAAAGAGAGATATTTTGTTTAACATTATGGAATATATTCTGGATTATTTAATGGTAAAATAATAGTTCTGCAATTTACTGGTATTATTCGTATATTAGAAACTTATGACGTAGACTTATGGTGCATTGACAGAATAGGTACTTGCAGGCAGTTAGTTAGATCAATAAGATGACGTCACACCATTGAGATGCTGGCTATATTATGGCAGTGCACTTCCAGCTACGGAAATAGGCTCGTAATGGCTAAAAATAAGTACATCTATCACAGATTTCCTTTTCGTTTGACTAAAGAGGCTTATCTCTTTCAGTTTTTTTTCCTATAAGGACATACGTATTAATAATACAAAAGTTACGATAGGATAAGGATGCATGGTACCATTTATCATCGTGGTGCAACTTTTCGTAGAATAATCGTGAAAATTACAAGTTATATGCGTATCAAGTCTTAATTAGTCTCCCATTCTGATTTTAATAACCTCTTTTGATGTAATTACAGTGCTTTCAATTATATAGTTAGTTAATTTAAGTTTTATTTAAATTATAGAATTTCCATTTCCATTTACAGTCTACTGCTTCCAAAGTCTGAACTCGCGGTCTACAACAAAACCTAAAACACTTATCTGAGAACTAAATGTTTTTGTGTAGGCGTCGAACAATACTCGATTCTCAAGCTTACAAGACGTCTAATGGATGCGCATTTCAATCGTTGAACATTGAAGGCTCCTCCAAGGTCGGCCAGACTCCGCATAAGGATTTCATCGGCATTCAATCAACTACAATCAACGTCTGACTGGATCGGGATTCCAAATAATTGGCTCGGGTGAATTGAACCTTGTAGACACGTTTGACACTACGACGACATAGAAAGGAATGAATTATGGACTATAGGTAGAGGTACATGTATTCGATACTACGCCTTATTTAGATTGTATTCTAGCCAAATGTTGACTTATTGCAATGATTCAGTTGTGTACATAATAATTTCGGGTAAATCTCTTACTAATATACAATTCTGTATTACTGCTTATCGATTTTCCAATATTTAATTACTAATATTTGTATATGTATATCCTCCTAGCCTTTTTCCCAACTATTTTGGGTTCAGCTTCCAGTCTAACCAGATGCGGCTGAATACCAGTATTTTACATGGAGTGACTGCCTTCAAACCTCCACAACCCGGTTACTATTCAATGCTGATATCTTAAGGTTACACCAGTTGTCAGTCTTTCGGGCTTCTGACTACCCGTAACGACTGTCATAGATATTCTAATGACACCCGAGACCAACGGTTCAACGTGCTCTCCGGGGCACGGAGGGGTCTCGATGTGTAACGACCGGTGACCCATCCACGGACGAACCGAGGCTAGCGCTGCTTAACCTCTCAAATCGTATGAACGGCGTGGTTGATAATTTGCCACGAGCCCCTCATTTGTATGACACATCAGTCAGTCTGAGTTGAGTATTTAAGAATTATCTGTAACATTTGTATGACGCATGTTACAGATTTTTTTAATACTCAACTCAGAATTTACTCATATGATTATAAGTCGTATCGTAGTCGAGTAGCTTGCTCGTTAGTTTGAAAAGAAATCTGACTCGTGTTTATAGGTCATCTGTTGACGAAGGTACGACAGTCGCTTTATAATTCCGCCCGAATCATGTTCCAAATTCTGGTTACTGGTGTCAATCAACTGGTCTACAATCTACATAGTGACGTTCCATATGTATTGTATTATATAAACCTAAAGATCCAAACATGTTGTTACTCGTTATATTCTTAAGTAAGATAAGATTTGTAAGCCTGATCACCTTTGTCTAATAATAATTAATATCTAATCAGCAAAAACAATTGAATTTCATGATTTCAATGTACCGAAATTGACCTATTTTAACTTAAACATATTGTCCGAACCAAAGGTTGACCATGAAGTAGGTAAATCTGAGAAAAAGGGATTGATATTAACACACTATCTAGTTGATTTTATTGGCTGTTTGATTAGATTACGAATGTTGAAGCAGACATTACAAAAAATATACTTTTGCATGAAGACGATAAGTGAACTATTATCATAACATTAGATAATGTGTTTATTTTGCTGACATCCAAATTTTGGGCTTAAAAACGCTTCCATTCCAATACTAAATATCATACAGTGGTATTCTGAGTATGACAATGCAGAATAGCATATTAAGTCTTTGTGTTAATGCCACAAGTATTAAAAAACGCATACTCATCTACACAAAGCGAAACTGGGCATTTCATGAAGAAATTATAATAGCAGGTGAATGCACTTGTAATATGCAATTTGTATTTTCACGATTATTCAACGACTGTTCTATTATAGTCACAATTGAAGCACCTCACAGTTATGTTCCACATTAATACAATAGTCTTTATGTAAAATTTACAAAACTAAATAGGTACCGTGTATAACAACGAACATTACCAACTAACTGACTGATTAAGGACGTTTTGTAAGACTTTGAAATTAGTTTACTTTCAAAGTAAAATGTTTCGTAATATCATTCAGTTAAAAGTGGTTTTGCGTCAAACATTCGCTTCCGCCTGAAACGTAGGTGATTCCAAACTTGTTTAGCTGAATCAGATAGCATTTAATTAACACCAACTAGAATTTAGTTAATTTACCAGACTTTGTGTATTTTCCGATCAAATGTTTCCATTATGGGTCCCCTTTATCCTCAATTATTACATCGTCTCTAATACAATAGTAATTTAATAATGAGGCAACAGCACAAATACATAATGTTTAGCACTTTCAATTTAAAAAGTGATTATACGTGTAACTAGCACTTAGCCCGCGACTTCGCCAGCGTGAATTTTCATACAAACTTGCATCCCTTATTTTACCCCCTTAGGGGTAGAATTTCAAAAATCCTTTCTTAGTGGATGCCTACGTCACAAAGGAACCTACTGTCCAAATTTAATGTTTCCAGTTTCAGTGGTTTAGGCTCTGCGTTGATGAATCAGTCAGTCAGGACAAGTAATTATAGTAGTAGTAGTTGTATGTAAAAATACGTATAAATTTGAGTAACATATAAAATAAAAATATCATCGAAATCATCACAAAAAACTGTTAACTATGTTCTCATTTCATAATATTCATTAAAAAATGTCCTTTAAATTGAATTTAAAGTATTTGAAATTCAGGTACAAACAAATTTGAAAAATAACACAAATTTTCATCCTCATTGGTAAAACAGTAAATGTAAATAAGCGATAAAAGAGATTAACACACTATAAAACGGGAACACTTGGATTCATGCCACTTGAAATGAAAAACACAAAGCGTGAAGCTGTTGCTATTGTGGTTTATCTATGCGTTTGCTTACGTTTTCTAGCACCTAGCGGAATTGACCTCCGGTCTATAATCAGTGATAATTGCAGACGTAATGATCGCGTAACTAGCCGCGGAACGCGTGCCGACCACCGAGCGAGATTCTCAACTGTTTTATTTTAAAGCTGGCTCCGCACACTTTGGCCGTGAAAAATATTGCAAAGGTGTAGCTCTGTACAAAATTGATGAGCAATAGACAATGTCGTTCATTGACTGTGAAACAAGAACGCTGTCTCGTGGATTATTAATTGCCAAAGCTATTTATTTTTTTGAACAATCGAAGCATGAAATCGTTTAACACGGTACGTCTCCGTTTGAGGCCGTTGGAAAATGATAATAATTCCCTCTAAAATAGAATATAGGTTGCACTTGCATCCTTACACGCTCAAATGCGCCATGATCTCGTGGTACATTTTCCATTAATACTTTAAGACCATTATCTAAAGCCATAACCAAGAAAATCCTATATGAAGCTTCAATATTACATGCATGCATGTAATATTGAAGCTTCTCTGTAGTTTTAATTAACAAAGTTGCGTATGTGGACTCTATCACGTAGTTCACGAATTGAATGACATAAGGAAAGATACGAAAGATTATTTATATATACTGGCAAATTGTTGTAACGTGTGCAGATATACAATGCCTTCGTAAGGGCATGCACGTGGCCGCCGACAATTTCGGTAGTTCGGCCCAACCTTGGGCTAATTTTTAAACGTACAGAAAGAATAACTGTCATGTAATCATTAAATATATATTTGATAAGTCCAGAGAAACTATTATAAAAGAAAATGAATAAATATTAAATAAGGTCTTGAATATTGGTTATGATTAATGTAGAAAACTGTAGCCTCTATCAATAGGTACTTTTATTTTATTCAACAATAGGCAACTTAAATATATTTTTTGTTGATAATATCATCATTATCACTTTATGATGATTAAAAAACCCAGAAATTATAAAAAAAAACAAATATACAGACGAATTGAGAACCTTCTCCTTTTTTGAAGTCGGTTAAAAAAATCTAAAATTAAAAACTTCTTATTCAAGATACCTACTTCATTAGTCTGTACCATATGTGCAAAAATGTACTCAAACTACCTGTATCAGTTACAACACAGTTTAAGCGTTATCGTAAAATCGTAACCCTATTGGTATCAGAGAGAGCGCAGAGCCAATTGCTGTAATCGAACCAATTTGGTCTGAAACGAACCACACTGGTTACCCGCACCGGTCGGTAGCCTCATCCAGTTAAACATTCATTGTGTATTTACTTACAATAATGCACCGTATCCAGTTCAGAAAGTTATCTTTCTATTTGACTAAGCACTTTGTTTCGAATTTGCAAACAGGCTGCTATCTTATCAGCTCATATTAGTAGAAGTTGTACATCACGGGTACACGCGTCGTTGACTGTATAGTTGAATAATAAAACTGTGATGTGAGCTCTCATTTGTGTTTGTGATATACTCTGTGATTTTTTTTATTAGATCCTATCTGAGGAAATAACGTAGTGACAATGAATGAAGGCACCTCTGATGTTCACGGTGAATTGGAAAGATTAAGGTTTTGTTTTATTCATAATTTATAATGTGTGACTTCGTTTATCATTTGCGTTAATTTAATAGTGCTGTAATTATTTTGTAAAACAGCTGGTAGTTATTTATGAGTAATGCTATATTTTTTGGCATTGTTAGTAAAGTTATGATACTTTAATAAAAAGTATAGTCGTCAGTAGAGTCTGAAGTGCTTAAAATAATTTGAAACATGAATTTACCTGATTATGTTAAAATTAAAATACTAACATACAATATCAATTACAATTTCTTAAAGGCAGTCCTGTCCACCATGCTACAAACGTGGCACTAATTAGTTTCCATATATGGATTAAGTAGTTGCAATAGAAAGTATTATAAAAGTCACGCTGCCACTTTAAATTCAATGAATGTAACTTGACTTCAACCATTTTTCTTTGAATAGAGGGCCACAAGAAAAAGGAGAATGTATAAGGTCACCGTCATGTGGGGACCACACCACACCACAGAAATATCGCATTCTGCTCGAGCCAGCCCTCGTGGGAGCTATGATAGCCATCAATCTAGGTCAAACCTCTCTACAGAACTTCTATCTACAAACCGCCTGCACAATTGACCTAGGGAAGGATTTGGCGGTCTGCGAAACAGGAGAGATGGAGGTACTCGTAATAATCACATTACAGATTTTTAAACACTTTTTACTTTCGCTTTTATTGATCCATCATTCATACCAGTATCGTTTTCAGATATACGTTTTCTTTCAAATAAACCATTCCTCAACGTCATACTACAGATACATTTGATCGATATTCATAATTCTAAAGGTTATGTCAAATCTGGAAGGACACAGTACCGCTATAAATAACAGCTGGTGGTCCAGGTGACTACTGTTGTTATAACCACTATGCTTGATAGGCACATATTGGCGATCGTCTTTTTTTGTCCCTAACCTTTCCAACCGAGAGAATCAAATGTTTGGCATAATACTTTTAAAATGTATACTTCTATACCTCGGTATCAGATTGAAACTTTGATACTAAGACTAGGACAGACTTTATTGATGTAATGACCGTGAATTTTATCAGATGTTAGATTAACTAAGCCTAACACACATTTTAACAGATGTAAACAATACACACATAGAAATAACTGTCGATATGATATCAAATGTATTCTATGTACTTCGGAATTAGAGGTCAGGTTTTTTCACATGTGATAAATCTGTAAATAAGCAGAAAAATGTCGTGGAGAGGCCGGAGAAATTGGATTGCGGTTCAGAAAATAGGTTACAACAATGATCCACACCAAGAGATGGAAAGCAAATCCAGTCAAAGTCGTAACAGAAAAAATCACCATGGTTACAAAAAATACTGCGTGGCCATCAATGTTTAAAAGATTGCATAGAAGTATTCCAAATGTCTGTAACCAACCTATACCGTTAACATCTGTAGGTACTCGCGTTTAGTTTATCCCATGCTTTAGAGTCATTAATACTTCAATATAATATGCTTCTAGTGATGCAAAATAAAACTAGGTTAGGTTAAACACAGACTGACTCTATTTAGACTGCAAGCCAGGAGAAGGTCTCTCTTCTTATCTGCATCACAACGGAACAGTCGATCCAACTGCTTGTTTATGGTGCTGGCTTGCAGTCCTAATAGACATCCCTATTCCATCTGTGTTACCTAGCTATTTACTTTGTGTACGACATTAATAAGGGCGTAAGAATAAATAAGAGTACAATGACACCTGTCTGCTCTTATTTACTTATTATTATTTACGTTAGCAGCAGTTGCCTTTATCAGTGTTTGTGTAATTAAATTAATGACTTCAGATAATCCCGACGAAACGGTATTTTGGTAAATCCCTTGTCTATCTGGGCCATCTCAAAGTTACTTTACATCTATCTACCTATTGTTTGCAATTATATTTTCTCGTTCATGACGTTGCGAAAAAACACAGAATGCATCTCAAATTTTTGAGGCATGAGCAAAAACAAAATAGGAGCGGTTTTACAATGCGGCTTTTTAGCCTTTCTGCTTTTTCAGAGCTCTTTTTCACAAGCATGACAATAAACTCTTTCTTCTAGTAAAAGTCATGTTGTTCTGTACGTACCTATTACAGAACATTATGCCATTTTACATTATTATCATTAACTCTGAATGATTTTCTAATACACATTTTTGTTTCAATTGCAGGCACAGAGTCAAATAGTAGTATCAGGTGTAAACGTCAGTCGAAGTTTCATTGGATCTCTTATATCTACCGTAGTCCTTCTGTTTGTGGGACCATGGAGTGATTGCAGTGGGCGTCGGAAACCATTGCTCATATTGCCGCTGGTCGGCATGAGTGTGATGACAACAGGAGTATTACTTATGTTGACCTTCCCTGGAGCATCAACTGTACAAGTACTGTATGCTGTACAGCTGCCTATGTCTTTGGGTGGCAATTTTGGACTGCTATTAGCAGCGGCATTCAGCCATATAGGTGACGTAAGTAAACAGTATGATTTGCTCACTTATTTTTAATTCATGTGTAATGTTGTTTTAATTTTGGAAGATTAGATTAAAAATGTAATATTTAACTAGAAAAGATATGAAATTGAGTAATCATACCTGTATTTAAAAGAAAATCTATGATACGGTAACTACAGTTTAACCTAGTAAAATTTAAGAAACACCACGGTTGTCCAGGATTGATATCAAAAACAGAAAAAATGAGTATAAATTATATAATTATCATATTCTGTAATAGTCATAGCTAACTTTACATGGATTTAGATGGTGCATAGAATTGTTTCTGTTTTGCTCGATATGGTGTAGTTATTTATTGAGATAAAGATTATAATAATTACTCTCATTAAGATAAATCTTAAATATCTCACAAGGAAAGCCATCAGTGGATTAATATGAGCCGTGAATAACAATGATGATGAAAGTCCTAAAAATGTAAATGATAATAAATATAATGTACATGTTTATCCCAGACTTGTAAACAAATTAGGGAACTGCGAAAAACGTAACTCGTATATAGGTATAGGTAAAAGACGTGCAAGAAGTTAATAATAAACCTGATGGCATCATAACAAATTTACAAAATAACCCTACGTATGCAGGCAATCTCCCATTCGAAATAAGATAAAACAAATTTAAATATAGTCTTTCTAATCAGAAGTACTTCTGATTAGAAAGACAAAAATCGATGAGTTTCATAAACACAAATATGTTATATGCAGCATTACCTTGCAATTTTGGTGGTATTATTAAACGTGATAAAAAATAATTTACAATCCACGAGGAAGCAAAATGTAGTTTGAAGGATTAATAGAAGTATATTATAATAATCAGTTAATATTTGTAGAGGAGCATACGAGATGTAACTGTTTGTAGTTAGATTACGATTACGTTATGAAAGACAATCGCAAATACTATAAAATGGGGCCGTTGTACCTACTACTGTGAATATGGTCTCGTTATCGTTATATAAATGGAAAGATGTTCACACGTACTATTTAAATAGGTACACATTAATTTACACATTTTGTAAATTAATTATGGCCAACTAGAACAATTCATGGTTGCTGTAAGAGTAAATGGTGAAAATATATAAGGTGGATGAATAGCAGATGTACCGATAAACCTATAAACCCTATTACTTTGATTATGAATAGAGTTATTGAATTGAGTACTCAATGGACTTAATTATAAGTCCTCAACACCATACTTGAAGATGATTTCATATCGGCCAGTAAATGTCCAGAACTGAATTGGAACTGTCAGTGGCAAAGCATAATAGACTTATTTGTGAATTTATCAGAGGACGAATATACCTATAATATACTATGGTGAATCACGAATCCTTATAAAATCTAGTGTCGAAATGCTTGCAGGTATGCTTCGCGACGGGTCGTGACGTCACCCGCACCATGGGCACCCACCGGGCCGCCATACAAATAGCCCACGTGGTGGGCGCTGTGGGCGGCCCCCTGCTATACCGCTACCTCGGATTCTTCGGTGTGTTTCCACTTGTTTTATTTCTACAGGTATTTAACTCTATCTATACGTTTACACTAATAATTCCTTGTTCTGTGCGTTGATAAAGTGGCTATAGTGGCTAACCACTTTTACTTAACCCCTTTTTAAGAAATCTGAATAACATAAGTAAAACCAGGCGAGATTTAATAAGATTACTATCACACACCGACAGTTTGGCAATGTTAGGTCATATATAGAAAAAACGGCACTTTTAAAGATAAATTACACTTTGGTGAACCCGAATCAAACCCACTGCGCTTCTGCCAAATATACCAATGAGACGCCAATACAAACAGAAAAGTAAAACGAAAAAAAACTGAAAAGGAAAGCTATCTTACATCTAGCTGTGCATGCAGGTATTTGCGGCCGACACTGCAAGCCAAACTACCGGGTCGATATCACGAACGAAAACATTTTCCTCGCATTAAGATCTGGCAGACTGTTTAAATTCGTTATTCTTTTAGTAGCCAACCAGACTCCAACCATAAAATGGAAAATTCGGATGCTAATAAAAACGAAGATAGCTAAGAAACTATCATTTGGGTAGGTACCAGCGTCACGTCAATGTCTTCAGAAGTTTAATCAAATAATCATCCTTCTGAGGCTGTACTGATTGCGTAATTATTACTATCTGTTGGTCAAACTCCACGAATTCAAATTGACTGCTAATTTCTAGTATATTATATATTGACACCATGCATATATTCCCGAAAGACAACAGAAGAGGTGTATTTATAACTGTGCCAACTGTGTACATTTTGCCGAAATCAGTATGGATTCGTTCATTTCGTTTTTTTTAGCTCCATAACTTTATATGCTACCAAAATTCTAAATTCCCTTCACCATTTCCAAAAAATTCGCTCTTCAAACAGTAAACCAATTCCTTACACTATCGCAGTCCACTACTGGACCAAGTTGTACAATACTCAGTCCTCCGCCATCCGCATCCAGTCCGCTCGTAACTAAATTGCTGTAAACTAAATAGATTATAACGTTCCAGCTATCATCCCTGATCTACGTTATATACGCTGTCAAAGATGTCAGTGTGAACCGGGAGAACAAAGTGTCTGTATGCAACTGGAAGCTGCCGTTCAACGCCGTGCACTGTCTGATAAAGCCGAGAGAAGGTCACAAGAGGCTGATCATATTCCTTATGTTGGTGGTCACGTTGGGAGACAGAATGTTGTTATCTGGTGCGTATATAATTTCATTAATAGCCAATGATAGATTAGTAGGGACACTAGTTGAGCAAGTTTAGTTATAGATTAATATATAAACATAGAAGATCTGTATCATCTATGGAAATATCAGTATTAGGTTACGATTGAAGTACCTACTATAACATCATAATATTAGCCCACTAGAGAGCCTAGGGAGCAGTAAGTGCAATGTTGTAAATATAGAATATTGAACCTTAGTACATATTGGTTTATTTGCAAGGTTCAATATTCTATATTTAAAAATTGCACTTATCACATTTTTAGGCTCAGTATGGCAACGCCGTTCATGAGCCTCCTCGTGAACCGCTTAGGCTGACCGCACATGGGTCACTAAGTTGCTCGAGACACGGTTGATTGCCATTTGTTTTTAACTGCAGGCCATACACCAAACGGTTACTAAAGGTCACAGATTACAATCTGTGCTAAAGCTACAAACAAATAGCGATCAACTGTGTCTCGAGCAATATAGTGGTCCATGTGCGGTCAACCTACAGAGAGAGATTTTCTATTCTTCGCCAGGTACGACACGGCATTGAATAATGAGTAGGTACTTGTTCGATGCCTATGATGTGGTAAAGTCCATCTACACTACAGTACTTCGTTCAAGAAACTGTTGCTAGATGGCATTTCAGTACGGACTGAATTCATGTTTAGCCTTTATGTACTACGCTTCAGTTCAAAGTTTTAAATGATAATACTAGATGGCGCTTACAGACTATAATGTAAAGCCTAATATTACTTGATTTAACGGGACTAATTATAAAATAGGTATCCATCATGATGATAACATATTTATCGCGGTCTATTATGTGAATTTAAGTTTAAAATCGTACAACAGAAAAGCGATTATAAGGGGGAAAGGGGTTTTTTATAAATCCTCTAATTTTACTTCTTTCTTTAGATTATTTTTGTATAAAACTATTAGCGTAGGTACTCAACCTAGAGTTCAAACGCTAAATAATAGCAAATCACAGTTGAAGATAATTAATGGTAATAATTCCCCAAAGAAATCCACGTCTAAAAAGAGAAAATATCTAGGTAATGAAGATAACAGCGGCTCAGACTTTAAAAAATTCTCTATGTGGTCTATGTAGTCTCCTATAAATAAAATGTACTATTTTTAATATTTAATTTAAAGTATCTCATCTATACTCCCTGCATGACCACCGTATTCTGGGACACGCTGTATATCTGCTTGCTGGCTTATTTGGTAACCTCTTTTACGAACGAGACATCTCTTTTTTTTGGTAGGTATGACGTTTAAGCGAATTTATATTGCAATATCTCTTCCTTGTCTGCCGGTAGGAAAAGAAAATTTAGGATTTATACCTGGTCGATAGAAAGCAGTACCTTGAAAATCCTATAAAAGTGAACATTTAATGTTTGCTGCCATAAATGGGTATGTTCATTAGCGAAGGCATATACCTATAAGTAAAGTGAGTTGGTATTTTCTTGGTATTATAATAGTTATTTATTGATTGTTACAGCGGAGGTGTTATTAGCCTACATGTACTTTAGGTACAAGTTCCACTGGAATGACGTCATGTTTGGCTCCTACCTCGCCTACAGAAACGTTGTCAGTTTTGTTGGTATGTATATTACATTATAACATAACATAACATCACGCCTGTATTCCCCGAAGAGTTGGGCAGAGGTGTATAGTAACACTCTCATTTCGCCGTTATGTTTAAATCCCATGCAATAGAGGGCGAGCGTATTGCCATCAACCAGGCACAAATCCAAACTCCGGGCTGCTACTGAGGAATCCCACACGGTAAAATTCAATAACACTTTGCCCGACCAATGGCAAGCGCGACTACTGATCGTGAGGTCCTGAGATCGATCCCCAGGTCGGGCAAAGTGTTATTACATATAAATCTGTTAAAATAGCTAAATAGTAGTATTTACTTATTGCACCAATTCATTTGTATTAATAAAACGAATATAATATTATCGTCCAACTAAAAGATACAAGTATAATAACGTGGGAGCTCGCTAGAAACCATATTATTGTTATGCATTCTAGCGAGGACCCAATTATAAACTCTAATGATGACAAGTTCATGGGATTTATTGAGACAACAGAATATACTGACCATAATAAATGTGGAGTTGACGGCTTAACTAAGCAACTAGACCTCGTGATAAGTAATTGTATAAGATTGAAAACTGTATGACGATAAGAACTGTAATAAAATAAGAAAGTTGTACCCTATAGAGTACAGCTAAACGAGAGATAGGTGTTCGTCAAAACTTGGCAAACCTTAACAAAATTACACTTTTATATTGTTTGATAGTAATGAACTATACCTTAAATGAGTGTTTGATCTAATAAGCTGTTACGCGTATCTTGAAAAGAATTTTCATATAAAAATATTTACAACTTAGATCATACTTTCAGGTACGTTACTAATCCTCTCAGTGCTAAAGCGTCGGTTGCGGATGTCCGATGAGACAGTGGGTATGCTGAGCTGCATGTCCTACCTCCTTGCCACCTCCGGGCTTATTACTTCCACTATGACTTGGTGCGTGTTCATGGGTAAGTTTATGTATCAAGTTTATTCTTAATAATCTAACTTTAATTGTGTGCAAGTTTGTGTTTCATTTACTCCAGAAAGAGCAATAACTATGTAGTTATACATCAAGTGTATGTTATTTTGAGGCCTTAGTTGTAGTTTAGGCCGATTAGTTACCAGGGGGGGCTAGTAAGGTCACTTTTGGTGACTCATATTACGTTCCATTTTCGAAATCATAACTAAGGTTAAGCTGCGCTTACTGCGGTCGGTGTGTGGATGGGTGACCCTTCGATACACATCGAGACCCCTCCGTGCCTCGTAGAGCACGTTAAACAATCGGTCCCGGGTGCCATACGAATACCTATGATAGTCAGAAGACCGAAAGTCTGACGATCGCTCTAACTTTAGGATATCGGCATTGCCCAGTATCTGGGTTGCTGCAGAGGTATTCAGCCGCATCTGGTTAGACTGGAAGCTGACCTCAACATAGTTGGGAAAAGGCTAGGCAAAAAGAACGAATAATAATTAGAAAGTTTTCATTTATAAATACACGTCGGGAAATTTAAACATTCATCACTTCCTTTTGTTGTTAACTGTACGAGCTTTTGTTGACGTACTAGTGTAGGTTTTTTGTGTAATAGGTATGTAAGCAGAACGAAGATCCATCTGATAATAAGTGGTTAGCCCAAGAGGTAAAGTCGAAAGTTTCATGTCGCTTGTACGAGAAAGTATTGCAGTATTGTTAGCAAAAGAGGCAATGATGATAATTTCATTTACTATTTGTGCAGACGAGCTATCCTCAGCAAGGGCCCCAAGAAAGAACCCTGTGGAAACCATACTTAATTTTTAAGTTGTTTGTTTTATTCTTGTTTTTTTTCAAGGCAGTAGTTCTCTTTTTCGCGCTTTTTAAGTCGTTTAACCTGTTTCTACTTATTAAGCTGCAGAGAAGCGCGACGATGTTCTAAGATTCAGTAATATGAATGTTTATACCTACCTAGGTATTGGGCTCGACGTTGGGCCGATGTAGTCTGGTTTGCAGTTCTATGCGGTTTGAAAAATTTAGATATATAGAAAGACTCTGATTAGAAGTATATTTTTTATTGTGTTTTCCTTATTGTACCTAAATTTTACAAAATACAATACTAGGTATACGTATTCAATGACTACTTAAAATTTATTTGGTGACTCACAGTTAGTATCTATCTGTTACTAACCCCTATACAATATTCAGAAAAATAAATGGATTATCTAACTAGGTAGATAAAAAAATTATAAATCATTGTTTGTTTTGTATTTAGTTTTGATTTTATCATATTTTAGTTTTATCACAACTAGGCAAAACAGGAAGGTGATAAACATACCTAATATCTAAGTACGACTGTGAATTGCAACTCGTGAAATTTTAGGCAAATGCTACACGCTCAATATTTATTGAGATATTTGGATCACGATCCTATATCGTGATATTTATTGAGCGTTTAATCCATACTGACCTAAATGCTCAATAAATATCAGGATCCAGCGTGTAGCATTCACCTTAGGGATCCTACCCAACCCTACGATGACCTTTTCCCGTACTTATAATACAGAATAAAGCGTAAGTATAGAGAAAGAGCATTATGTATGTGGCCTCAAGAAAATAAAGAGCCTGCTTGCCACTAACTGACTGGTTGCCGTAGAAGGCAATTATGAGAATTGATATCGAAAAGATGGACAGCATTATCTCCCTGTGCAAAATAATCTAAAATGTTTGTCCCTAGTTAGCAGTTGAAGAACATGAGTTAAATGTGAATAAAAAATCATTGTTACGTGCTACTGCGCGTTTTCTATTATCAATTTGTATTTGCCATGTCTATACAAACGGTTCCGTACATTAGAACCAACCGATTTAGTATTAATTAGTATAATCTAACCAATATTACCTAGACTTATCATAAGTATGATTAATCAATCAATGGAAAATATTACATGAGGTAGTTGACAACATTAGGAATGTCTAATTTTGTTGAGCTTATGATAACGTTGTGTAGGTACTTGACGTCATTCATATCATTAGTTGGATACCGAATTTACAATTCTTGATTATTAAGATTATGTAAATTATAAGCAGGCCCATTTTTAGAATTAGACATTTCCGTTCTAATAAGTTGAAGATCAGAATGATACTGTAAAATTATTATAAAACTTTGTTAAGGTAAAATGTTTTAAAAGGGATGAATGGTTTTGCCTGTCTCCGATACTTGGGAAAAAACTAGCCGACCAAGACAATTAGACGAATGCCAAAAGTGGCGTTCCCTGCAGATGTTTCATCAGACACTACCACCAAGTACGATGAAAAGACGAACACGGTACTCGATCGGTATGCGGGCGCGGCATTCCACCTATTCTCGTAATTGTTTTGGTCAGCTGGTATCATGAAGCTTCTTCTTCTTTTCGTGTGGTTAGTGACTAGCCCGGTGTCAGAGTTTATGCCAACCATGGGCCTCTGATTTGACTTCACATGAGAAATATTTCTCAGGCATGCTCACGATTTGCTCACGATGTTTTCCTTCACCGTTTTTAAGCAAGTGATATTAATTTTATTCTTGGAGTAACAAACACTTAAAGTTCACAAAACATTACTTGTTAAGAAAAGATTAAACATTTCCAAAGAGGGATTGTTTTTAATCCTATATATTGTTATAAATAAACGTGTGTTTTTGTTACAGTGCCCTTGGTCGGTATAATCTCACAAGGCTCACAGGTGGTACAAAGACCTATACTGAATAAACAAATACTACCTACTGAACAAGGTAACCTATATTCATTACATTGTTGTTTTGATTATAATCTCTTGGCGACCAGTTCCGGTTGTCTGTTTCCTCTACTGATGATATACATTAATTCCAAAGCTACATTGTATTGTTATGTTGCCAAATTGTATAATTTTATTTTTATATTACCACAAACGTACACACAAGTAGTTCATAAAATATCTCGTTTATTCATTTTCTAAACACATCTGATTACATTTTTAAATATTGCTATAAAAACTATAAAAACAACATTTAAAAATATAAAAAATAGTAGCCCACCGGCATCGGGAACAGGGTCCAAGCTACCGGTGGTCAGGGCTCTGAGGAACTTCCTGACAATAAGTTCCGTGTCCAGAAGTATCGCTTTTTGTATCACGCCCTTGACCCAGCTGCCCAACGAGAGCCTCATCAGATGTTGGTCGAGGCTCTTGGCTATTAAGCCATTGGCCGTAACGACTATCGGCACAACAAATGCTGAGACAAACAAATATATTGTCATAACCTAATAATACAACGATCGATCTTTTTTATCTTTAAATTAGACAACTGATTAGATTATGTTTAATTTTGCAGGTAAAATCTACAGTGTGATGGGTTCCTTGGAATCAGCGATGCAAACGATGTCTTCGCCCCTTTACTCCTTACTTTATACAAAGACTGTTTCGAATATGCCAGATGCTTGGTTACTTCCTGGAATTACTTTAGCTGTCATCCAGCTATTCTCCTTTTTAATAGCAAGGAAACTAGGTCAATCAACAATATTAAAAAACAATGCAATGGATCTCTGTGACGCAGAAAAGAACTGTGAAAACAAAATACCAATGCAATCTAAAGAATCCAGCCAATAGCTATATATCAAATAGTTGTTAGAAAATATTATAATCCTTGGACGACACGTTTGGTGCAGTGGCTGAACAATCGGCTTCTGTGCTACGGGTCGTGGGTTCGATTCCCGCACGGAACAAATATTTGTATGGCCTACAGATAGTTGTTCTGGGTCTGGATTTTTGTCCATGTGAAGATTTGTGTTTGTAAACGCACCCACGATACAGGAGAAATCCTAGTGTGGAGCAACGTTTTAAAAAAAAATACTTTGTATACGCAAAGCTAATTTTATTTAAAGAAAATACATTTTTATAAGAAAATAATTATTTGTTTTTTTTTAACAATTTACCTAAGTTCGAAATAAATAACATTTATACCTTAAACCTGTAACGTCTTCTACTAAAAAATACTCATGACGTAGCGGATATAGACAAATCGCAATATTGATTAACCAGTGTTCAAAAAGTCGTAAATAGGCAGATAATTCAACCTCCACATGATAAACACTTGTAAAAGAGCTCCACGAAGACGCTGTAAAAAATTTTAACAGTTATTCGTATATAGGCTACCTGTTTATTTATATCCTGTGCACACACAGTTTCATTCAGTTTAGCTCACACCAAAATTGATGTACATACCCAATTCCAACGATTCGAATTCCAATTCCAACGATTTCTAAATTCAGAGAAATCTCTGAATTTAGAAATCGTTGGAATTCCGTGGGTGTTATCTATCCTAATCTTTGTCAAAGAGCAAAAACCAAAAATGTCTCAGATGGGTGATAGGACACAGTAGAGCAATAGCTCAATGCTTAGTGAACGGATTCGTTTCACAATACACAGTTGATTGAAACGATGCAGCCCTTATGGTTCTACGTGAGACCATCGTGTTAGACCATTTTCCGACTCGTGACCATCGTAAAAGGCGACTGAGGTATTTTGTTAAGTGCAATCATCAAATCAGTCCGCCAAACACAGAGATTGCCACAATCATAAATTAATGCAATCTCTCAAATGAACTTTCATTGAATTAGATAATGGAAGGCCGATATCTAACAGTTTAACATTTATTGTGGGCTAGTGGGCTGATATGATTCTCCCAACTTTTGAGTATGCCACGACCATGAGGAAGCTTACATCCAAGAGCAACAAGTAGTACCTGAAAAGCGACGACATCACCAAGTTAGGCCGAGGAAACCTTTTTACCAATAGTGCCGTCGCGCCGAATAGATACCAAAACAAGAGTTTTAATATTATTTAGGTTGCCAAAGCATCCAGCCTTCAAAATATCCAGGCATTGCTTCTAGACCCACATCATTTAGGAACACTATTTCACTATTATACATTTTCCGCAGCTAGCTTCGAAGTGGGATGGGAAGCAACTAATAGCGGGCCGGCTAGTTTGGAATATGTCATCAATGACAATCGTGTGCAAATTTATCAATACATCTAATCAGAAACATATGACTTGCAGTCACAAGATCCTTTCGCCTCGCCATTACGCCATTTCACCACTATTGACATATTTTTTAATCTTAATTCAACAACCTAATGAATCACTTTTATCGGTAACTTATGATCTTAAAAGACGGCTGTATCATTATGATAATCTTAATTCTGTTAGGTGTTCAATTGATTGCATAATCTTCATCAAGACTGGTTCTTTAATTGAAATTATGATTCTTGTTTCAGATGAGCTTATTGTTTTAACAACGTTCTTTCAATTTTAAGAAATTTATAGGATTTCTTCGAATGGATTCAGCAGTGTCGTCGTATTAGTAAATAACAACAAACTGTGATCCGTCTGCCAAGCGTAATGGTTATGGTAATAATTATCTCCGCTTACGGATTATATTATAGCGCTCATTTAGAGACCCATACCAGTACTAGCACTAGAAGTTTACATGCTGATATTGCGATGATATATGAACAATACTGATTTTGCTTAAAGGTTAATTCTAAAGAAATTTTGTAATTTTTGATGTGAAACATTTAATGCGGCGGTTCGGGTGTGAGAGCGGCTGTTGCATGACGGATGCTCGCGATGGTAGACCTTCGTAACGCGTCGGCTCTCTTCGGTTTGATTCGTCAAATTTATTTATTTTACAAAATGAGTTTCGATGTTTCACATCAGTCTGCCAGACGTACCGCAACGGCTTAATATATTTTGTATTATTTTACTTGATCGTATTTAACCCTAGTGACACCTGATGGTAAGCCCAGATAGACTCTATGATGGAACACACAAATCCAAGAATACATACGACGGAACACAGTAAACTGCTTATAGACTGGTAAAGCTATATCCGGTATAATCCTAGCGTTCACAACGGGATACTACATTTCATCAATCCCAGCTACAATCGGAGTTGACTACAAATGTAAAGTCATGGACGTGGATGGTGTTACAGCCAAGCTTGGTATTTGGGATACAGCGGGACAGGAGCGATACAGAACATTGACATCAAGTTGTTACAGAGAAGCTCACGGTGCTATATTAGCTTACAATGTGTCAGAACCAAAGTCACTAGCATAACTGAATGAATGGGTCGAGGAACTTCAAGTATACTCCACCAAGAAGTACATAGTCTGTTTAGTTGTCGGCAATAAAATTGACAAGCATATATATCATTCTGGGACCCAGTGCATAACATCGGCACAATATAAGCATATTGGGTCACCCGCTCGAAGGCGCAACGAGTATTCCCAAGGAGGGTTGATGTCAGGCAAACGGCCGGTCATAAAACAATAAGCCAAAACCTCTAACAACATGGATTTATAAAATACATGTTGTGCCGACCCCACCTAGTGTGGGATAAGGGCAGGAAGAAGAAGAGTGGTAAAGCTATATAAGCTTATAGAGTGGTAGTCGGACCTTACAGATCCTATCACTAAGCAAAATATTTTAATATCTCAAGATATACTTAAAAATCAAAAGCAGCATTATCTTGTGCTAGTAAC
The DNA here is from genome assembly GCA_910594945.2 of Amphipyra berbera. Lineage (NCBI taxonomy): Eukaryota > Metazoa > Arthropoda > Insecta > Lepidoptera > Noctuidae > Amphipyra > Amphipyra berbera. Next base: position 10,496,170 of record OU343128.1, on the reverse strand, counting down.
AACTGCAAACATTAATCCGTTATCCGAACGTTGTGATTATAGCCATATTTCCTTTACGACCATTAATTGTAGGGGCCCAGTAGGAGGCTTAAGTTCAGCTTGAACGTTCCCGAGTTGAAGCTAATGTTTGTTGACGACTTTACTATCTGAATGAATTTCGTTTTTGTTAATGACTACTGGAAAATTGTAATTGAAATACTTTAGTTCTCTAGTTTTACAATAATAATTGGCATACATGGGAAAATGGTAAGGATTATTATCACGATGAGAATGTTTGTATTTAGTTTCTTCACGAGACATCGAAATTATTGATAATCCATTAAAATTATTTATTCGACCATCGTAACAATACGAGACAGTTTGTGACCGCGCATTTATTATAAATATTGGATATTTATTATAGCATATAACTGTCACTTTACAACCCAAGTCACAGCTGTATGATTGCACAAATAGGCCATTTACAACGTGGGCTTTGGGTGAGCTATAATTAAACTGAAAGACATTATCCAATTGTATGCTTCTTATTGTGTTGTCTGTACTAATGATACCTATTAAAGAGTTACTATACCAACAGAGCCAATAGCAGTATTACCAGCTGAGGGCACCTTTATTTTAGATAGAGGCAGACTTTCTATGGCTATAGAAAGAAATTCACTTGACATGATTTTTCTGGAATAAAAATCATTTTTACAAAAATAAAACCGACTTCAAAAAACTTAAAAAAGAATAACATAATTTCCATATTATAAAATTATCAGTTTCAGAAGTCGGTGCCTTCAATTTGGTTCAGCGTGAATTAGCACAGACTTCTGAAACTTTACATTTTTTATTTTTTTCATTTTAGTGACCTTAAATAAACATGGTTGAACCTACTAAAAACGCTGCTCGTAACATAATCACATCATCACATTATGCGTACTGTTCGTCAATGAGGAGTTCCGTTGTCTATCTCCGAAGTTCTTCATCTAATATCCACCAAATTTAAATGGGACCACTTCGAAAGAATACTCTTTCATACAAAAAAAGAATTTTCCAAATCGGTTTATAAATAAGGGCGTCGTGAGGTAACAAACATTAAAATATATATATATATACAGACGAATTGATAACCTCCTCCTTTTTTTGAAAGTCGGTTAAAAAACGAATTTAATGATAGCATTTACACTACTTATCTGATTTTGAAAACAAGGTATTGTTTTTAAAAAAAACCGAAAACACGGGCTGTCATCCGATATACATGAAACAAAGGAGCGATTGCCGTGATTTTAGATGATAGCATAACTTTGACAGGTAATCCGATAAAAGAACGTATAAATGGATGTCGCTGCCCTATCTTGAGAACAGATTATACCATCAGTCGATACAACAACAAGTGAACAAGTTTACTTATTTTGTGGAAATATATCATGTAAGTACATACGTGCAAAAATAAAAACTATATCGTAAATTCAGTAATTACTTCAAGGTGTTTCTTTTTCTGTTTCGTTTATTTCGGAGTGTAATATTTGAATCAGTGTTTCTATGATGTTTCTAAAATCCTTTTTCTCAATGTGAACATCGAGTTATCAAATGAAGTATGATCATTAACTTGCTAACTTTGTTTCCAGAATGCAGCGCCCAGGATACAACCAAGGCCATCCCGGCCAAGGTGGCATGAACAACGGTATGCCGATGCAACCAGGCGCACCCGGTGGCCCTGCGAGGTTTAACAACCCCGGAGGTCCAGTCTACGCTCCTGGTTACGGCCAACCCATGGGAGGGCCACAACACCCACAGCAGAACTTCCAACCTAACGCCGGCTGCTTCATGCCCGCTGCCACCATCCGGAGGATCAGTAACACCACGCCACCACAACGATTTGACCCCTCTTTCAACTAAAGCTGAATCTCTGCCTGCTAATTATTACGTAATACTAGCTTAAGTTATTGTTAATTTATAAATAAGTTATAAAATAAACAGTTGTGTAACCACATTTCAGGCATTTTCTTTTGAAGTGAGCGTTTTACAGACATGGTTGTCAATTTTCCATTCTCATGTGACCTGACACGTAGTAGTAACCCATTGGCAGATGAACATTTCGAACGTGATGACTGTTCCTTGACATATAACAATTTTCGTGCTTCATAAACTTGTGGCGGCATAATCCTATATTCTCAATCAGGCATTTCATCGGATTGTGTTCGGTCATGTCTGGCCAAAAAATGCGTCCAGTTCGCTAGATGTACCGGTTGAACCCGCGGCATCATAAGGATTGCTGTTATAGGCTGACAAAGGACAATTTTACAGTTTATTGTTTAAGATCTAAATTCTTAAATCAAATATTAATCAATATTATAAAATCGACGGTCCCTACGAATAATCCCGTAACTACAAATAACAAATTTTACAGGAGAGCGCTTCAAAATTTCAAACACGTGTACATCATGTTCTACTTAACGTAATGTCATGAAATTTGGTATAAAGGTTTAATATGTGATTTGTTTTAAAAAAATAGGTCATAAAAATCACTTTCGTCACTTACGTATACATCGTAATCATCCGTATTGCAAATACCTTAAGTGGTACTTACTAACTTTCATGTTATGCATCGGAATCTTCCCATAATCTTGCAATAGCAAGTGGTACTTATTGACTTTTACGTGGTAGTCTTTAAATTAATCAAAGTCGTAACTGCCATTTATGAAATTGTACGTGGAGTATTATGTATACCGTGTACCCACCACTTAAATACTGCTTACAACATTAGTGTAAGTGATTGACGCACTCACAAAATTGAGCTACTTACCCACAAGAGCATGGAAATGTCAAAACAATCTGGTTGCCTCATATAAAACGGCGCAGCAGTGTAGGTAATTAGTATGAAAAAGTATAAAAAGTAAAATCCAAAGTAAAATTACTGGACTGCCACTACTGTGGTTCTATGTCGGAAATTTTAGTAAATTTTGTAGTTATGGGAAATGTCGTGTGTGGATTTAAAGTTCAATTTGCCAAGTTAGACTTATTTTTCTTAAACTAACTAGGGTAGCCTGAAGGTCACGGAAACAAAACATGCAAATCACGTATCTACCACATAGGGGATTGTACGTAGGGACCGTCGAAATATAACACTGCAGGTGTAGCGGAAGAGATAATAGCTACCATATCAGATAAAGCTACAATACAGATACAAAACAGACATATTTTTTCAATAATATTACAATTATCTAAAGACATTCAATAGTATATCTTTGTAATTATAACATCTTCTCGGTCTTCCCCATGCGTCACCCAAAAATTAGGATTTTCTATTCTTCATATTGTCTCCGTTACGAATTTCAAATTTCATAAATTACGCCACATTAATTTTATTTGGTTATTGATAATCCAATCGCTCGATTACCTATGTAAAATCAAGATAGGTAAATAAATAAATCAACCCGTCACCAAATGGCAACTTGTATTGTATCGTTTATTACTTAGGTACCTACAACAACATTACAATACGCACCTTCTATTTCTCTGCAAATCTATGATAACTAAGTATTTCAATATCACATTATGGATTTGGTTATCACGCGTTACCTATATTAGACAATGTCTAGGAGTACGTGCTAACGTAAATATCTATGTTTTTGTCCATAGTGAAAATAACATAATTACCGAAAACATTACAAGAAGTACAACGCCATCTATACTTAAAAGTGGCACTAAGGTATAGGTTTTCCAGTACCGTTTATCTTATTGACGGCGACATCTTTTTTTAAATAAAAACACACGATAATTATTATACACTTATCAACGTTGATAAATTATTCAGCTACAATCTACAGCTGAAATGATCCTATCAATATGGCCAGGACCATACGATGGTGGGTTCGACTCCGGTTCCCATATCATTTTGAACAAGAGTTCCATGATTTCTGTTCATTTTGTCCAGGCCCTTCTCTCTCAACATAGATAGCGATCACTTTACGACCGTGCTCCGAAACTCTATGTAGAAAAATTGAAAGTTCGTCTTTTCGTGTCTTAAAAATTTATCGTTAGGACTTAATGGTTGTTATCTATGTCGAGATTGCAGGGCCAGGACTCAAACCATCGTACCAAGTTCGTCTAGATTTGAAAAACTAGTGGTGCAGTTGAAACACCACTATTCTAGCGATTTGCTCAGGCACAGTTATACGATCTAAGTTTAGTCGGTCTACCTAAAGAAAGAGTAGTGTTTTCGTTTTTAATTCGATTGTACAATTGCCTCAATCAGTTTAAATAATAGGTGCCTTTTTTATTAGCATGGATACCCTCCACCCACGGAAGGCGAAGGGATAAAATCCCACGAAGGGATAATTTCCTCCTGACCTTTGGCCGCGGTCGCGGGATTCGCAGATGCATGCACCGCAACCCCTGAGATGCGCTCTCGGAACACAGCGCACCGCGTTCTCGGGCCTGTTACTGATCGGGCAACGGGTCCCCTAACCCGCCGCCTGCAGGCCTATCAATAGTGTGCGCCCGGAGCGTCTGGCGCGGGAAGGAAGAGAAGCCGACACCTCCCTCTCCCTCTCCGCTTCCTCCTTAGTCGCCAGTGCCTAAAGTTTTGATTCTCAACTCCAATTTGTGCAACCTATCCAACCGTTAATATCCTTTTTTCAAAATATGTCGCACATTCTTGTTGTTGTTTTTTTAAATTACTTATCACAGACATTCACACACAGAAAATCGCCAACGCATGTATTTGGTATTCGTATTGATAAATTTAATTACTGGCAATGCAAAGAGGGAAGCTTACAGCATCTGTTTCTCTAAATGTAAACCTTATCAGCACACGGTGCTACCGCTAGCGGATAAGCCGAAGCAGGTGACAGACAGCATCGTCAACGGAGCTATACGGCTAAAACCACGTCTGTGGTGACAACCGGCATTCCGTTTCGATTGCCCAGCAATACGAAGCCGCTTCTAAATGGCTGATCGATCGGTACTTGCCAAGATAATTACGTAATAATAATGTAATTTAAGTATCAAGATTTAACACACAAGATTGTCGACATGTGGATGTGTGTGTGTTGACTCAATGGTTGTTATGCCGATAGTCGTTACGGCCAATGGCTTAATAGCCAAGAGCCTCGATCGACATCTGATGAGGCTCTCGTTTGGCGGCTGGGTCAAGGGCCTGATACAGAAAGAGGTACGTCTGGACACGGCGCGTATTGTTAGGATGTTCCTCTCTCTGAGGCCCTGACCACCGATAGCAGGATCCTGTTCCCGATGCCGTTGGGCTACTATTTCTTATATTTTTAAATGTTTTGTTTTTATTTTTTATAAACATATTTAAAAATGTAAACAATATTTATAAAAAATGAATAAACGGTATGTAATTTCCTAGGTTGACGTAATTTTGGCTGATGGTTGATTGGTGCCGTATGGCACATTAGCCGGAATAGAATCCGGCAGACCGTTTCCTTTCGTTTCATCCTCTATCTTAGTCTTAACACAAATATTGTTTTAATTGTACTTCGATTATGGATTAATTTAGTCCCATTTGATAAAAGAATTACCAATTATTTTATCACGAGTTTTACAATAAATGAGATAAAATAAAACATATATTATCTTATGTGTTCATTCCTAGAATAAGAACATATTCTGATAAATTGGTAATCCTAAGATAATATTTCAACACGGGGTGTTTTCAGTAATATTTAATCCCACCAAAAACATTCTGTAAAAAACTAGCCAAGTCTTGATGGAGCTGCTTGTTTATCTCTAAAAAGTAATGAAATCTAAACAAAGTCGTGCCAAGTCTAAGGTTCCTTACTGCGATTTCTTTATTATTATAGTTAATGTTGTGTGACTTGGCCGTTGAAGGGTACACAAGGGTACAAAACCAGGCGCGCCATGACACCATTGCACCAATCTGTTGCCAGAACCGCTACCCATTGACGATGGAAAATTGCCACTTAGAAAACGTTGATTCAATAACCAGTCAATTGTAGGCTTGATAAAGCTGCGTATTTCAATAATACTTATGTATAGGCGAACCTAAAACAAACAGTATAAAAAAAAAATCCAGTACAGACGGACTTCTAATCATTGATAGAAGTCCGTCTGTACATGTCCCGTTGACATGTACCCACTAACGTATAAAGAATGTTCAACGGCCAAGTCACACAACATTAACTATAATAATAAAGAAATCGCAGTAAGGAACCTTAGACTTGGCACGACTTTGTTTAGATTTCATTACTTTTTAGAGATAAACAAGCAGCTCCATCGAGACTTGGCTAGTTTTTTACAGAATGTTTTCGGTGGGATTTCACTTCTTTTTGTAGAAACGTGGGCATATTGATATATATTTTTTTTTGTTTTTTTTTGACATCAAATGAAGCGGCCTACCAAGTTGAATATTTTTTGTAAAGGCGGTATGTCGATCTCTAATAGTTTGGTTGGGCTCTTGTGTTTTCTAATCAGGGTCACCAGGTACTCCAGATCTTCGATTATCCTAGTTTTTATAGATTTCCCTTTATGTGGCCATTAAACCCTAACTCTGTACCAAATTTCAGCTCTCTGAGTTTATGGGAAGTACTAGTTCTATTCTGATGATCATGAGTGAGTGAGTGTCATAAATGCGAAACTTTGCTTTCGCTTAACTTCGGAACTAAATGACCTACAGACTTGAAATTTTGTATTTTAAGTATGTGATTATAGCTTACTGGATGACTAAAATTTCTGCGTTCTGGTCTTATCCAGAGGTTCTCAAATAGGGGCCTGAAAATGCGGCGAAATGGTTCCAGTAAAGGATGGTACGGCAGTGTTTGCTTCGCGCTCGACTTGGCCGGGGCACTGCCGTGCCCCCCGATTGGATTTGTACACCTTTTATATACCTTTTGCACAATATTGATGTCGAATTAAAAGTTAATTCAAATGAAGTTCATAAAAGGTTAAACAAAATATTTCCACACTTATAATTTAAACGGGTACAAATCCAGATTCCGGGCTGCTACTGAGAAATTCCTAATGGAAAAACCTAATAATACTTCGCCCGACCTGGGGATCGGACCCAGGACCCCATGCTCAGCAGTCGCACTTGCGACCACGAGACCAACAAGGCAGAGTCTAGTCAAGGATTTGTGCCTGTTTAATGGCAATAGGCTCGCCCCCTATTACACGGGACTTAAACGTAACTGGCGAAAAGAGGGTGTTACTATACACCTCTGCCCAACCCTTCGGGGAATACAGGGCGTGATGATGTTATGTTTCTTATAATTTAATAGTTGCGCCTTAAGTAAACTTTCAAAGGTTTAATGGATACTTTCAGGGGTTCACAGGGTAGACCCCCAAAGGTTGATGCTAGGAACTGTGTTCCTTTAGCAAGAAGAAATAGCGCAAACGGCCTTTAATATGAACTTGTAAGAAGACTGCCTCGCTGATCTAGTGGTGGCAAGCACAGCTGCTGATCGTGATGTCCTGGGTTCGATCCCCAGGTCGAGCAGTGTTATTGGGTTTTTCCGTGTGGAATTCCTCAGTAGCAGCCCGGAGTTTAGATTTGGGCCCGCTTAATGGCTATAGGCTGGCCGTCTATTACATGGGACTTAATCATAACGGCGAAATTAATTAATTACTGTACACCTCTACCCAACCCTTCGAGGAATACAGGCGTGATGTTATGTTGCAAGAAGACACAGTGATAGTCATTTGCGCAAAATTGGGACCCCCTAAATATAACAGGTATCTGATTATTTTATGAGTGAAACGTCGTTAAATAAACAGCAGATTCAGGCGCAAAGAAATAAATAACCCATCATTTTGACGAACAAAACGGGGTTTTCCATACTCCTAAAGTAAGGAAGATATTGATTACCTATGTATTATATTACTCATTACCCGAAATTGATGATAAGATTAATTTGTATCTTCTTACCTGTCATGAATCTTCATACCTACATAAACAAAATAAATTTTGAGTCATGGCTTCTTAACAACTTAATAGAAGTAGTACCTATACAACGTGTTACAAAAATACCCCTAAAGCCGTAAGGGGGTTAAAAGATCCCTTGTAAAGAGTCTATTGACAATATTTGAAAACCGCAGTATGACCCAAAAAAATATATGGATAAAACATAAAATAATCATCATTGAAACGCAACCCTGAAATCATAAAACTAAAGAGTAGACTACCCAAAAAGTTATTACTTATTCTTACCTAATTTCTTCTGCGAGGTAAATGACAACAATTTGTTTTCGGTTAATATAATATAATAAATATATATATAATAAATATTTTCTTTTTCATGGGGAATTATGTCCACGTTGTACCTATATATACGATACGTTTAACGTATCAATGTGGGAGATGAAAGTATGTCATCATTTCTCTTCGTGTCTGTCAAAAAATCCGAGCGGCTGGGACTTCTGCAAGCTCAGGGGGCGAGAGCAACCGCTGGCTGATAAGTGATAAGGGAGTACAAGATAAAAATTTGGTATGGAGCTGTAAAAGCAGCTGCCTAAACCGTTGTAGTTACAGGAAATTTTCGAAGGAGACTGTCCATAGCTTTTGAAGATATTGATAAACAGTCAACGAGAAAAAAGCAAATCCTCACGAAAAATAATTTTAAGGATCAAGCCTTTTGGATGAACTGAGGTTAGAGCACTAGAAAAGTCAGAAATCGTAAAAATCTATTACTGTATAACAGAAATTTAAAAAAATTCTAAAACTTTTTAATAGACTGGTAATCATTTTGATCAGAGAAGCTATAAATAAGAAGCAACAAACAATAAAAAAGTTATAAATAAGTGTTAAACACAGAACAGTTCCTTCTACCATGATATGGCGAAATTTGGGTCATACGAAACGACTACCGTCTGATAGACTCAACATATAACTACACAACCCTAAGAGAAACCAGGTTTTGACCACATGATGTTATCAGTGCACTGAATCGATGGCCCTATTTGATTATAAATGTGGTCGAACTGCACCAATGTTTATCTTGAAACTCATTTCTTTGTTTAGTTGTTTTCAAAACAGACCGAGCCTTTTATCAGAAAATCTTACTTGACAAACGTTTTGATGTAAAGCGATATTCGTCAATGCTACGACAAATAAGCATTTAAGTAATTACTTACATTCCAATTAGTCAGATTCACAAAAATAATTTAGTACTTACCTAAAGAATTTTGTGATAACTACCTGGTTTGGCATCGGGTAATGACAACCATGGCCTCGCCGATGGCCGAATTACGCTGATTACAAAAAACAAGAAGAACATTTCAGTTAATATGAGACGATTAATGCTATAATTACATTGAACGTCACTAATATTTTTATTTGATTGGTAAACCATAAATTAATGTTGGATTCCCGCTCGGTAAGAGGAGTGAAGGTCCAAAGTACAGGCGTGGCACCTGTCACCTTTTGAGAGAAGATCACAGCTCTCCACTCCAGCAACCCTAATGAAGGTTCCACTTGATCAATGGCCAGGTTATATTTATCAATAATCATAGGTTCGTCCTGCCCAGCCTTTTCCCAACTATGTTGGGGTCAGCTAGTCTAACCAGATGCGGTTGAATACCAGTATTTTACACGGAGCGACTGCCATCGGACCTCCGCAACCCAGATATTGGGCAAAGCCAATATATTAAGTTATAACCGTTTGTCAGACTTTAAAGCTCCTGATTTTATCCGTAATGATCGTCATAGGTTTCCGTATTACACCCGAGACCGACTGTTAACGTGCTCTCCGAGGCACAGAGGAGTCTCCATGTGTTGACACCCATCCACAGACTGAGCGCAGCAAGCGCAGCTTAACCTTGCTTAAGATAATTTAATTATCTATTTAATATGTATACTCTAAGAAAAATAACTATATTTTCTTAAAAAGTACTTTGAATCTCTCTACTGTAAAAAAGGTATATTGGCGGTTTAGTCTTTTTACTTTTCCGCTGACGATATGATCCGCGCGGTTGTTTATTAGCCCTGAAACCCTCAATCAATAATAATAGGTATAATTATTAAACATTATTTGGTACATGTTAAAATTTAATTATATCTAAAATTTTAATTCTGGATTTAAGACTACCCTACTGGTTAGTCTTTTAGAATCGTGACGGTCGATTCGAGGTTGGTTACCCATGTTGATTGGTCTTCTATGATTGGAGCTTCTTCCTGAAATTCCTTCCGTCTTCATCACCTAGCGTTTCTTCTCCCCACTCTTTCTTTCCAGATTGTGGTAGCTGTTTAATCTCTGGAAAATAATTAACAACATACTCTTGCTGAAGCAATGATCGCGACTACAAGCCGACCCCAAGGTATTTAGGAAAAGGATAAGCAGATTAATCTTCTCTCGTGTTAACCTAGCTATTTGTGAATAGCTCATATCGTTGTGAAAAGATTCGCCAGAAAGCAAGGTTGGTAGCGATGTTGACTGCCCAGGGTGCGCCGACAGTTTATCTCATACAGTTTTGCTAGGGACTTTGGTTCTGACTAATAAACATTCTAACAGTGCGATAAATGATTAAAATATATTGTGTTGATTTATATTTAATAACGCAATACTAGGTATTACAATATTTAATGATTTATTACGATACATTATATCACGTATGTACAATAAAGCTTTTATGACGAGTATAAAGGTAAATCATGTAGGTACCTACCCAATTAAGTCATTAATTCTGTTATCTTAGATACAGCGAATAATTTACAGTGTTACTAAATTAAGTAATGATTCTAGGTATTACAAAAAGACGCCAATGTATTGACAAATAAGCAAAAACGACACAGCTTTTCCTATGAACTGAAGTGAAATCACCAGAAATTAAGAGGAAACGCGGGCTGCAAAATATTAATAATTTGAATCGGTTTTTGCGATCTATTTCCGTCCCGCCCCTCCCGTAAACCTTCCCAATTGAGCGCGAAAGAGACACTTGCATCTCGGACTGATTTGTCCTGTGCAATATTAGCGAAATAGTACTTTCGTATTTCCCTGTTTCCATTTTCAAATCTGGACCGATTATAATATTTTTTTCTGTAATAATTTAAAAAAGACTGGTTACGTCTGTACATTTTTCTTTTATTTTTTATATTCGTCAAATTTGTTTGCCGAACCTAAACCTGTCGTTTTTTGTAAAATTTAAACATATCTAGTTCTTTTAATAATTAATTTATGGACAAAAACAAAACATATGGACATAGTAGTGGTACCTATACCTATATCATATGGTAAAAAATATATACCCTAGTGACATTATCCAAGAAGGAAACTAAGGAATACGTTTGTATAGACTAAATGCCGACAGCATTTCCTCTTAATTAACAAAAAAAACTTCGCAATACCTCCTCATAATTCCTTATAACTGTTACATTATGTAATAGTTATAAGGTTATTTTGTAACACTCTTTTTCCTAGACTTTTCCCGATTTTGTTGGGGTCAGCTTCCAGTCTAACCAGATGCAGCTGAATACCAGTGCATTCAGTTACATCTGGTGAGACCGGATGGCAGTCGCTCCGTGTAAAATCAGTATTTTACAAGGAGTGACTGCCATTAGACCTTCGCAACCCAGTAACTGGGCAATACCGATATCCTAAGGTTAGACCGGTTGTCAGACTTTAATACCCGTAATGACTGTCATAGGTATGATAATGACACTCGGCATCGATGGTTTAACGTGCTCCTCGAGACACGGAGGGGTCTCGATGTGTAAGAAACCATCACCCATCCACGGACTGACCGCGGCAAGCACAGCTTAACTCCGCAAATCGTATGAACGGCGCGGTTGTTTATTAGCCATGAGCCGGCCGCATAAGGTTATTTTGTAATAATGAACTTCTTATTTTTATTTCAAAGAACGCGAACGCCAGGTACCAGTTTGATAAATAAGCTTTTTTAACCAGCTTAAACTAAGGTCAATTACAGCCTTTTTTTAATTTCACAGTTAATAGATGCCTTTGATACCTTAATATTTTTATAGTGGTCCATAAGAGATGACTCGAGCCAGGGAAATTGACAGATTGATTTCTAGGACGACATGGTCCCAGTGGGGGTAGCTGTAAGGGGGTGCAAAATACGAAGAACAGTACGATTTGTAAAAAATATGTTATTCAATATAAAACTAGAGTGTACCTACTCTATTTAATATAACATTAGACAAATAAGACCCATTTTAGCAAGGAACTGTATATAAATAAGCAACATGTTTGCTTCCAACAGGAATTCTATTCTATTCACAATATTATGTTTTTATGACTCCGGGCAATCAAGATGTGAAACTCTAAGTAAAGAAATGATTTTAAAGATATTCGTGCTTGCCACTTATATCTAACGTTCTATCAAATAGAGTACAGGTATGTCAGAAAATGTTTTTTATCCAAATCTTTACATAATATAAAACAATGTCGGTCCCGCTGCCAGTACGCTTAGATCTTTAAAACTACGCAACGGATTTTAATGCAGTATTCAGCAATAGATAGAGTGATTCAAAAGGAAGGTTTATATGCCCCACATTAGTATCTACATTGCACCCGTGCGAAGCCGGGGCGGGTCGCTAGTTGTGTATAAAATTCAAATAGATTGAATAGGTTTAAGAGCGAAATGATATATTGATTCAACATACTAAGTATATTTTCCAAAAAATAAACGTTAAAATATCTGTTCAGTGGATTGTTATTGTTATGACACCTTTAAATGTACATGTATAACTTTCAAAGCGATAGTAGCCCCCTTAACCATCTGGGCTGCTGTTTAATAAGTACCACGCTAGTGTCTTATCCCAATATGCGAACAACGTGTTCCTGAATACATAACAGGGATCCGTTCAGTGGCTCTTTGCCAGGGCAAACAGGCAGTGAGCCATGGAATGGAATCTTTAAAATGTTCATCTCTTTAATGTGACTAATTCCACCGCAACCTGAATAATCGGATGGGAATTATCACTTCGGTGATCAGTCAAAGCGTGATACGATCGTGACATTATTTTTAATAGGTAAAGTCCTACGTACGTCAATGAATTTTATTTTTAGTAACAAATGATCGTATGATGCTATAAACAGCTAAATATAATTACGTTATCAGATATTTAAATTAAAAATAAATCGATAAAATTTTTAGGAAGTTGTATCTCTGTGAACATCAAATTGACGTTAGTATCGAACTTACTATTTATGGCCAGATAAGTGAATTTTCGGGAAATTATATAAGTTTATGATCGTATCATAATAAACTAATCAAGGCTTTGCCAAAAATAGTTACTATTACTACTATAAAAATACTACTAAACCGCCAACTTGATTCCCACCGAACGTCAATTTATGGTGCAGTAAACACTAGATCTAGTGCTCACACGTCTGATATCTGCCACAACATGCAAAAGGTAGATAACCTGTACCCTACGAGATGTGCCGAAGTCAACTACGTCGGTCTACCAATTAGAGATGACTGACTCGAAGACTTTTCTAAGATAGAAAATTCGAGTCGATCCAGGAAGTATTTCAAAAACATGCCTTTTCATCCTACAAGCAGGTGGAAAGACACCGTGGGATCGCCCACAATAGTGGATAGGCGGTAGCAAGAGCCGGTATGAAAGCCCACCCTTACGACACGAACGTAATGAAGTCTTAATAGAAATAAACATTATTTTATTATTATTATTCAGCCATGATCATCCCACTGTAGGACAAAGGCCTCCCTACCCTCCTTCCAGTCCTCTCGATTTAAGGTTTTCTTTGGAAGAAATAAACAAGGGTAGAAAAATGAAGAAACAATAATAACATGACTGCAAGACGGTCAATAAGAGATATACATTTATTTTTAGAAACAAATAATTCAACGTCACTATATGTAGGTAAGTATAAATCCCTTTATCAGCTATTATACAAATTAAAAATAGAATTAGAATTCTGCGAAATTTGTGTTAATCACTGTAAGGAAAAAACAACATTGACGTGGTATCTAATATGGTTTCGCCATAAAATCTACTATAGTGTATTATAGTACCCGTTTTCAAGTAGATACACACGTGTCCACTTTTCTTTAACGTTGGTCACTTTGTCACCTCCACTAGGTATAAGGCTGGGAGTGAAAAGTTATATGGGCTTTGAACAAACCAACTTTCTTTTCATTTCATCTCAAAGCATTGAAGTTCCTACAAACGGAAAGAGCGTTTGCGGTTTTTGCCCTAAAAGGGTTTCAGATTCCATCATTCATTGCCCTATAAAAAATAACAGGAAGAAAGGGGAGAGTCATCAGGATTAAGAAAGTACGGAACCAGAATAACAACTTCCAGAAGTGTCTTTATTTGACCGACTTTTTCAAGTGCATCAACACAATCACAAAGGAGGTCAGCGAATGCTTCAATCAGATAGTAAATGCGTAGTGAAAATAATCCGATAAAGCATAAAGCAACCATATAAATACACGCAGTGGTTGCCTTAACGCAATTACACATTCGAGTGATATAGACAAACAAATCGGCTTGAGGAGCTCAAGTGAAATTTTACATTGTTTTAAAAATATTTTTTCAAACCTACATAAATAATGTAAGTATCCCTTAAAATAACTAATACATTGTTTTCAGGAGACTGTACATGCACTTCATTGCTTTTTGGGCAAAGTTCAGTAGGATATAGGTCTGGATCCTCATCATCATAATCTGATGAAGAATAGCAATGGACGCTATAAGAAGCATTTTTGGCGTATATTTCCGTCTCAAACTAGTGATCATCGTATAATTCTGCAGCTCAAGTGCCAGTTTTAATCGTTTCATATTTTTTATAGTATCCAATGGAAGACTGATGCGGAGGGAGGTCTTTTCTGAGCCTGCTATGACATGGATAATACTAACGTTTTATTTTCTTTTCAGAATGCAGCGCAACTCTACCTTCTCCACCGCCATGAATAACGGCTACCAGAACTATTGCATTTCACCCAGACCCTGCGTTGGGCCACCCAGAAATCAGTACCATCCTAACGGAAGCTATGTCCCTCCGACGCCACAAACTTTCCAGCCAAACACGTGCTTCATGACTGCTGCAGTAATCCGGAAGATGAGCAACACCACGCCTTCGAAAGGGTTCGGTCGTAACTTTTAAAACGAAGGAAAGCTCAGGCATTATATCATGGAATCTCGAGTAGTAATTCATTCTGGTTACCGTTTACTGCTAGTTTAGGTTAAGTAATCTCACAATATTTATTTAGCAAGTTGAATAACGTTAAGTGTATGCCTATTTATAAAATTGTTTACAATTTATTAGTCAAATTAGGTATCTTTGTAAGCCGGTTTACACATAACAATGAATAATTTTAAGTTTTATATGAATAAATTATTATAAGTAAGTAAATAATCTTTTGATTTTGAATCATATTTTCATGAATTATACTGGGCTTGTATGAATACAAGCTTTCGAGGATTCTTGGTAAAATAATCGGATGCCGTAACAAAATAAAGAATAAATAAAGTCTACATAAAGTTTCTAAATTCGTTCTGCGTAGACTTTTCCCAACTATGTTGGGGTCAGCTTCCTGTCTAACCAGATGTGGCTGTTTGCCAGTATTTTACACGGAGCGACTCCCATCAGTTCTCCGCAACCCAGTTACTGGGCAATGCCGATATCTTAAGGTTAGACCGGTTGTCAGACTTTCGGGCTTCTGACTATCCGTAACGACTGTCATAGGTATGACACCCGGGACCGACCGTTTAAGGTACTCTCCGAGGCACAGAGGATTTATTTGTGTTTGTTAATTCCTG
Source organism: Amphipyra berbera (assembly GCA_910594945.2). Taxonomy (NCBI): domain Eukaryota; kingdom Metazoa; phylum Arthropoda; class Insecta; order Lepidoptera; family Noctuidae; genus Amphipyra; species Amphipyra berbera. The sequence continues at coordinate 10,480,458 of OU343128.1, read as the reverse complement.
TACTGAAGACTACATTGTTCTCTTGTAGCTACTCTAAATCATTACTATATTTACAGAAATTGTTAAAGATATTGATTTTAAAAAGCTAAGTAATCATTAGGTTTCTTGCCAGTTCTTCTCCATAGGAAACGAAAAATTGGAACCATGCACATGCACAACCTAAATTTGACTTTTCAGAAGTGCCTGTAATGGTATAATATGTATTTTATTCATTTAATTTGAGGACTTTCAGCTTCTTAATATGAGAAATTTATTTGGAACGACTGCCATCTTACTTCTTTCTTTCTACCTTTGCCGGCTTCTGAGTTCCCTTTAACAACTATCATAGGTATTCTGATGACAACAAGGACTGATGACGTAACGTGCTTTCCCTCCGATGCAAGGAGGTATTTTAATGCGTAAAGAATCACCGAATTATGAAAAACGTGATTTAACCTCGTAGATCATTGCATAATTAGGCTGTCAATTTCGAGGTATTATGTATATTTTAATTAAAACATAATTTATTGAGTACCGAAGTATAATAATATCTTGCTTTTAGTGCCATGATCGAAATCTGCGGCAATGGATCGATTAATAGGTATTTGTCCTTAAAAGTTGACCTAGATAATAATTATTGTCAAAGTACAGTTTATATATCTCAATGTCAGAATTGTCAGATAACGATTAATTTTACTGAGGTCATTCACATAAATAACGAATAGCATAGGGCCCAGTCTACTTCCCTGCGGAATTCTGGGCGTTGTTTATGTCTCATTACTTTAGATCACAATTTTTGCTCATTGTGGACAAAAATTTCAGCAAGTATTTTCTGAAATTTTTCAAGTCTTTCACTCTGTTATTACAGTAGGTACTTTCTAGTTTAACTAAAGGAATAGGGGGACTGATAAAATGTCAAAAGCTTCGTTGAGTACTTCCTCTGTTTTGGCAATTTCTTTCTTATTTCGGTGTTGTTAAGTGTTTTGTTTCAGTAACTTCCAACACATTTCAGTGGACTTGCTTAAGTATAACTGAAATAATTTTGAGCTATAATGATGTTCATTTTATCATCACTATCTTCCTACCCTGTTTCCATGTTCCCACCTTGTAATATTCAAAATTGGTTTATAATTAGTATTTTATACGCCTGTACTCTTAAGGCTAGGGTTGATAACCTAGTGCTTTTACCTTTTTTAAGTGCCTTTGAAAATATTTATAGACTTGCACTGGAAAAAAAGACATTGTGGCAATATATATAGAAGGCAGATTATATTTGATTGTTTTGATACTGGTACAGCTCTGCACAAGAGAGTAGGTACCTACGAAAAAACCACTAATCACACATTATTAAATTTAACCTTTATAAACATCTTCTTTTTTAAAACTGGATAATCTTATTCAGTTGAAATCAATTTTAGCATCTTAATACACATTAACCGCCTGATGAAATACTGACAGCATTGATAAAAATGAAAAAAATAATTACTTTATAGACTTTTTTGTCCAGCTCTACATGGGTTTATAAACTGATAGGTACTGATTTTGCGATCTTACCTTGCTTGGCCAATCATATAAAAACAAAGCCACTTTAATCATTTATTTAGGATTTCTAGACTCCTTTTGTATTAGATATTATTTTCGTAGCGCCTTCGTCGTCACTTTTTGCAATCATCAAACGTGTCTTATAGAGTTCCTAATAACATAGGTAGGTATAAGGATACACATCGTCAGTGGAAAGGTAAAAAGCCTAAAGCTCCAATATACCTACTTTACAGAAGAGAGATTAATTAGATAATTAAATTAGCTATTTAATATGTATACTCTAAGAAAAAATACTATGTTTATTTTCTTAAAGAAATACTTTGAATCTCTCTACTGTAAAGTAGGTATATTTATTTATTTATTTATACTTTCGCACAAAGTTTGTACAAAGGCGGACTTAATGCCTTAGGCATTTTCTACCAATCGACCTTAGGGTGGTGCAGACAAAAAAAAACATGGTAGGTGCACTAAGTAGTGTTGTGTATGTGAGGCAATACCAAATTAAAAATAAACAAAGATTACTGTGAAACATTTGAAAAATAATATTTACACTTATAAATTATACGAATATATTAAATAAACATAACATACATAAATATATATTAATAATCAATACCTACATACATACATACATATATATACATAGTATATATATACAAAATATAATACCTACAAAAATATAGTAAAGAATAAATCAGTGCTGAGATGATTCTGCCAATTTCTTGTGGAGATGTTTACGTAATTTAATTTTGAAGGAATACCGACTGTTGGCCATCCTGATTTTTAAGGGGAGCGCGTTCCAGAGAAGAATAGACTGGACAAAAAAAGAAGAGTGTATAAAGTCAGAGCGGTGATAGGGACATTGTAAAAGACGATTATTCGAGGAGCGAAGATTTCGGTTGTGATTAGAGCATATATACTGAAAATGAGGGGTAAGATAAGTAGGGGAAGTAGGAGAGTCGAGAAAAGAGAAGAAGGTAGTCAGTGCCCTCATCACTCTACGCTGACGAATAGGCATCCATTTTAGTAGGGATCGATATGCCGACACGTGATCATACTTGTGAAGGTTGAAAACGAATCGAATGCGAAGAATTAGGTATTAAGAAGGCGGTCGAGTTTGTTGAGAAGATCTGCATTCAGGTCATAGTAGCACACATCCCCATAGTCAATTATTGGAAGGATTAAGGTCTGCACTAACATTGCTTTTGTATTAGATTGGAGAAAAATTTTCAAGGGATAGAGCCACCGCAATGTTCCCGTTACCTTCTGACTTACATTAGTGACTTGTGTTCTCCAACTAAGGGTGCTGTCGATGTGCAAGCCAAGTATATTGGCGCTTGTCTTTTTACCTTTCCACTGACGACATTGAATCGTTGTGTATTTATTATTCTTTCGTTTCTTCGTCTGACATAATAAACAAATATGATGCTGCTACTTTCCCGATCCAAACGGAAGTTTTTTAATGCAGCGTAAATACTTGGCCAACGAACGGGGCTCGATACTGTAAAACCGAATGAAACCGCATTCTTCTATAAAAAGTTTGGTCAAATTTAATAAATGACGAACGTTCGTTGCCCTTCGTCGACTAGGTGTGTACGCTGCATAAACAATCCACATGATGCATGTATGGCGCAATCTGCGCTCAAATTATGCAATGATGAAAATAATCCAATTTTATTGTAAAATTTATTGGTTACTTGGAAAGTTGGAGCTGAAGATAAAATGAAATCTTTGTTTTTATACTAATAGCACGTAGGATAGGTATTTAGTCCTTGAGTTTTTCTATTGAAAAAAACAAAATGTTAGCTAGTTCACGTCTATTGATAATGTTGCTATCGTTATTTCGATCGCATTACCTATATAGACGAACCACTGCGATTTAAGAAATAACTATCTCATCATACTACGTAAAATAGACTTTTTTATATCAGTCCTTGAACATTTATATATAGAGCCTCCCTATGACCGCTACAATGAGAGGTCATCATAAGAGATAATGCCATAATCACCAGGTTTTGCAGACGGGAGAATGCTGCTTGCCATACTCTTTGTATAGACATTCGTAACTTGCGTATTCCTAATATAAGTACGCCATTACAATTAAGAAAGCGTAATATTGTTCAAACTAAGGCACATGTGAATTTTTATAATCAATAGGAAGGAAGAAAAAAGATTAGAAAACTGAATCCCATTCTCAATTAAAATACGTAGGTAATTATACACTCAATAAAATAACACTTCTTTTTTCAAAATCCTTACTTAATTTAATCTATACTAATATTATAAAGAGGAAAGATTTGTATTTTTATATTTTTGTATGTAACGAATAAACTTAAATACTACTGGACCGTTTTCAAAAATTCGTTTTCCGTTAGAAAGCTACATTATTACTGAGTAACATAGGCTACGGGCGGAGCCGTGAGGACACAGCCAGTGGCGTATTTTAAGATTCAGCGCCCTGGGCCTGTATGGTTTGCCGCCCCATAAAATAACGGAAAAAGAGCGAAACATTTAATCATAAAATAAAATCCAGCTATGTGTTGATGTGGGCTGAGAATGATGATAATGAATGAAAAAATTAAAAAGGCCATACAAAGAAATAAACACCATTATTCGGTTAACAAATTCATCAATGACACTGTCATAATTAACGGATTTTGTCAAGTCAGCTTCTACACACATCAACACTGTCTAAGGATATTTCAGGTTTAGTATCATAACTTTAAAAGTATTGCCATATAATAGTACACTACTGCCGCGGTCTGTCATGGCAGCGCTGATGATGGCCGAAAGCGCGGCGTAGCGCAGCTCCAAACCAACACAGCGCGGTCAGCAAGGACTGCAATGATGACCAATCTTGAAGGCCGATAGCGTCGCTAAGCTAAGCTTGAGGCCATTATAACGTGGCCAGCAATGCAGTCATTGCGGATCAAGGCTTGTATAGTGCTTTGCTAAAAAATGTTTGTAATTTAAATAAAACCAGCTGAGTACCCAGTAAGAATAAAAAATAAAAAAATGCTGTACCTATACTGCCAAATTCTGAATAAAATCTTTTTGCACCTGACTATTTATGTAACAAAACTCGACAGTAATGGATTTGTAAAGGAAATTGCTGGTGGCTAAAACTCACCAGCAATGAATTTCCATACAACTTTGCTGGCGCCTATTCAAGTAGCGCGGAAAAGTCGATTTTGCTCCAAGAAGGTTGCAAAATAAAAACCCCATTACAAGCATTTTTGAGTTTACTGCCGCGGTCTGTAATGACTGCGTTGCTGGCAGCACTGATGATGGCCGAAAGCACAGTGTAACGCAACTCCAGGCTATCACAGCGCGGTCAGCATTGCAGCCCTTGATGGACAAGTTGGAATAAAGGCAGAGACCGAAGGTCGAGGCCTTTATAGCGCGGACAACAGGGGCTGCAATGATGACCAAGCTTGAAGGCCGAGAGCGCAGCTGACCTAAGCTCGAGGCCATCATAGCGTGGCCAGCAGCGCAGTCATTGCGGACCAAGACTTGTATAGTGCTTTAATCAAACAATGCGAGTAATTTAAATAAAACCAGCTTAGTATAGTAAGAATTTATTTAAAGTAACGATTTGTTTCTTTCCCGGGCTTTAGCTTATTTTTAATGAGTCTTTGATGATTGTGCTGCCTGTACATATTATACAGCCAAATTATGAATAAAAACTTTTCGCACCAGACTATTTTTGAAACAAAACTCGACAATAATGGATTTTCAAAGGAAATTGCTGGTGGCTAAAACTCACCAGCAATGAAATTCCATACAACTTTGCTCGCGCCTATTCAATTAGCGCGGCAACGTCGACTTTGCTCAAACAAGGTTGTCAAAGTAATGACCACATTACAAACATTTTTGAGTAAAATTAAATTAACTTTATCACGAAAAATTTTCGTCTGTGTGTGTTTTAAAGACTAAATTGTTATTAATCGAAATTTTAATTTTCTGACTTTTTTACAAGTCTGATAATTAAATTCATACTGTTAGTTTTTCCTATACCATGGAACGCCGACATTTAACCAGAGAAGAGATGTTGAGAGCAATAGACATGCTGGAAGCGGGCGCAATCCAGTGCAATGTTGCTGATGCCATTGGCATCAGTCAAAGCGTCATTTCAAGATCATTATGGTCTCGCTACCAGGACACTGGCGAGGTGACTGAGCGGCACACTGGGAATATTCAAATTACCACCGCAAGACAAAACCGATTTTCACAAATAACGGTGAAAAGACAACCTACCGCTACGGCTAGGCAATTGGTTTTGAAGTTACAGTCGGAGCACCAGGTGCTGGTGAGCGATCAAACTGTAAGGAAAAAACTGCACGAAGTCAACCTTCATGCTCGTAGACCACTTCGGATTCCAGCACTACGACGAGGCAATCGCGGACGACGATTACCATGGGCAAATTAACATTTGGCTTGGGACGATCACCGATGGGCTAGAGTGTTATTCTCTGATGGATCCCGGTCCGGCTTTCATCCAGATTCACGAAGAATACGTGTTTGACGAACACCTAGACGTGAGAGCCGCCTGCGAAATCCCCAGGAAGTCCATTCATACCAAGGTGGAACAATAATGGTATGGGCGGGAATGCGCCTAGGCGGGAGAACCGACCTCATTTGGGTTCACGGCAACATAACTGCTGCAAAATACCGTGACGAGGTACTGGAACCTGTGGCTCGACCACACAGGTTGCAAATGGGTCAAGATTTTATGCTTATGCATGATAATGCCCGCCCACATATATGGCTAAAGAAAACCTAATAATTTGATGCGCTGATTAGAGACAACTTGCAACAACTGAAGCACGAATTGCGTCACTCCCATCGCCGCCTGCGCCGCCCCGCGCCCCTTTATCTCTCTCTTATGGATATGAACAAAACCGACACGTGCAAATCCCGAATAGCCCCGAACTCCCGAGTTGCGATACGCGACGTACAAACACAACCAAATGAGTTGTAGTGTTTGTTAATTAGGTAGGCTTTTTTTAATTCCTTCAGGCATATAAAGTCAAAAAAGCTGAGCGAGGTGCGGCTTCTGCCGCCCCTCGCAGTCTACCGCCCCGAGCCATGGCCCTTTTGGCCCTAGGGTAAATACTCCCCTGGACACAGCTAGTTTGTAAATAAATGATTTAATTTTAAAATTAGTGACATGATATTTTACTTAGAAACAGATTGACAACAACTGATTTGTACTTGTGTATTGAATTGTGTATGTGCAAATATTTACGTAAGTATTTCACGTCTGCAAAATCTTTTCTTAGAAAATCCAGCTCACTAATGAGCGATTGGTAATCTATAAATTCCTCATATCATAAATATGCCTTAATCAGACGCAACTTGATTGGAGCGAGACTTTTTTGCATTATTTAGGCTTTACCTTTTTTAATCACAATATTTATTATCTTTACTCTTTAACGTTAGTCGGTGTAATGAAATATGTACTTATGTAAATATCTCATCACATCTAGTTAACAGTAGCACAATATACTATAAAGAAATGAGTGGCTTAATTACAATAAATTTTATTTTGGGATTGAAAGTCGAAGACCTAGGTACAATCTTGGCAATGCTCGAACAATGAAAAAAACCAAGACATTCTGAAATCACTGTGACATTAATATAACGAGGAGATTAATGATTTGTTCCGAATTTCTATAGTTCCACTGAGGTACCAACTTTTAAAGGATGTATCGCTACTTGTATTATTACTGACTCATAACTTGTACTCAAGCGTAATTTTAATAATTCACGCAGTTCTCCAAAATTCATCCATCATCGATTCGAATTAAATCTTTTTTCGCATTAAATTTCCCGTAAACGTTACTAAAAATAGTTGGTTAAGATACCAATATAACAGTTTTAGAATCAAAAACAAATCTTCTATCAATCTTTTTTATAATTTTAATATCAGAAAATCTACTATCTCATCTCTTAAATTTCCTTGGGTTTATCCACCTTGCATATACCTACTCGTATTTACCCAATGTACGCTCACAGCTTAGCCTCTCATTGTGATTATCAATGCTGTTGAGACAGATATTGATGCCACAAGTACTTTGTCAAACGATGTCTTCTGCTTTAATCAGATAGATAGCTGTGAGGAAACTATTCATAATATCACGCGATTACGGTCTATATCTCATAATATCCTTATTCATCAGTAGTCAGCGGGTTTTTTCCCCTTAATATTATAATACTTAAACTGTGACTTTGACAGTGTCCAAATTAGAAAAGTAGTACTATCAGTAACGGTGGTCAAGAAGGTTGCCAAATATTCCGCAATAATAAACAGATCTTCAAACCGCTTGAAAAGCAAATGTACCTACGACATATTACAGGCCAGGACAGTTCATTGTTCTAGTTATCCATGTGAAATGTAATTTTTTGTCAAAAACCAGTCTATTACCAAAAAATACCTAAATCTGTACAAGATACACAAATATGTATTGATATGAATATAATTATCTTAAAATAGGTTATTAATATAGGTAGTTATTTTCGAAACTACTATCAGCGTGATCTGCGCTTGACCAGAGTTTTAAGAGTTACATATTTTATTTCCGGAGGCGGGGCGATGACGTAGCTATGCGTATGTACAAGTGATTTTATCATGATGTACGAGTATATCTCAGCCTGGGAATTTTTTTCATCATTATTTTCTATAGCTTTATCTTTAGTGAGAAGAATGTTTGATCTTACGGATATCCCCAGGGGAATTCCTTAAAAAATAAGGATTTCCCTAGAGATTAGGATTATAGTTTTTAATAAGCGAATCACGATAGACTTCTGAGCCGATATACATGGGATTTTTAAATAGTTATAAATTAAGAGAGATATCTGCTACTTTATAGAAGAAATAATGAATTTAATTAATAAAAAATTGAATTCCTATCGCAGATACTTAAAATTCATTCAGAGCTATTTTTTCAAATGCAGGGGATACTTGTAAAATGGCTGATTTCACTATGCCCAAGAATTAATCGTAAATACACAAAGCCCACGGCGACCCGAATATGTTATAATTGGGGTCCAGGTAAAGTTATGTACGGAAGTTCGCCATCACTATTCATTTTCAAACATGAACTGTCAGATTATCATACTGTTATTTATTACCATTGTATTTAGCTACAAGTCTTCCAAAGTATTTAAATAAATAAATGAAGTGACAGGCTTTCAAACTTAAGAGAAAGTATTAATAAACTAATTTATATACGTTTTAGTAAGAGTTAAGATTGCTACTTATTGCACTTTAAATTAGTAGACATAAAACATAAGATGGTAAGAAGTAGTATATTATTGCAAAGGCCGTGAAATAGGCAATTGCAGGTCGAGTGTGAGTTTGAAGGCCGAGCCGTAGGCGAGGACTTCACTAATACGAGACAGACAATTGCCATTTCCGCCGAGGCATAAATAGTGCTTTTATCAAAAGAATGCAGGGAAAAAAACATACTTTTTATATTATACATTTAATTTAATTAATATATCTTTGTCGCTAAATATATATCATCTGGGGCTTTAATTAGAAATTGTTTTATGTTTTCGCCAGTGAAATTTTTCGATTTTTTGCTTTTGAATCCGGTCGATTGTCGTTTAAGAAAGGTAGTTATGTTTCCATAACTTTTCAAGTTAATGCCGTTTTTAACATGAACTGTACATTTCAGCATCGAATAAATTGCCCATAATGTAGATGGCTTTTTAGTATTAGCAATCTCATTAAAATACGTCAAAAATACTGTTTCGGAGAAAATGTTCACTTTTTTCTCGTTTTTCCAAATCATAAAATTTTCATATACTTTCATGTATTTTTCTTTTGACTTCGCTGGAAGCAGGTTTTCCTTTGCCAATTTGGCTCCTGATCTTAAATCTGGTGGAGTACAATCAATCTCCATTTCACTCTCTGAACCGTTGGAACTCATTTTAATTATTGAATTTATATTTATTAAGTAGGTATGTAAATAACAAATCGAGACGAATTTTCAGCTTGGCGCCAATATTCTATTTATCATCAGTGCCGAAAGGCAAACGCATTTATGGCTATGCAGCCACGTGAACGCAATTTTTACTAAGCAAAGAGACTTACTTTGGTATGCCAAGAATGATAAAAGAGATCCAATCAAATAGTATTTAATAACCCCAGCACGCCGTTTCATACAACATTGCTGGGGCGTTGAATGGATTTGATTTTCTTTGTCCGTAAATTCGATACTACGCGTGTTCTTTTTTCGAAAATAATGACAATATTTCCATGCATGTTTGGGAAAAAAACTTTTTTGTTAATTCTGAATTCGCTTAATATTGGATTTGTTTATCTGCAAGAAGTTAAGCATTTACAGGAAATAAAAAATATTTGAGACAACCTGACCTTCGTGGTATGCGATAGATGTACTATCAGTTAAATTTTATTGGATTTCCCCACAATGACAACTAATGTAAAATATTGTCACATATTAAGAAGAAATGTTGTAGCTATTGAAATAAAATTGGTATTTTTGTAATTACTAATATATATGCATATTTGATGTTGATTAATTCGATGTTAATTACTAAATAAGGCACTGAAAAATCTATAAAAGGTATTAAAAAAAAGTACAAGTTAAAAGTTATATAGATTTCTGTGGTTAAAACACACAAACCCTTATTAACTACAACTGATAGCTTTTTTATGTCGTATATAAGGCATTGTTATTAATAATATATTTTGGAAATTTAGAAGGATCACACAAGCAACCGTTATAATTATACATATTATGTATATTTTCATACCATGTCTACTTAGTAGGTATCCAAATAAAAGTTCGAAAAATAATATGAATATATAATTACAGTTACTGGGACGCTCTTGGAAAGTTGAGTGGGGCCAAAATTAAACGCTGATAAACGTACACGAGTTAAGCGACTAGTAGGGTTGCTGATTGATGAGAACCATTTAAGCGCAGGTGTATGCACCACATGCCCCTTAGATTTCGACCCTTTTAATAAAATGTACCACTCGCTCCGTTTTCAGGGTCATAAAAAACACAGGCATCACTGAAAAGAAATCTAATAATACAAGTTGACAAAAAAATATTTTTTTGGATGGTCTGTTCTAACGCTTGAATTCTGATGCTAGACATCAAAAACATTTTAACAAAAATAAAACCGACTAAAAAAAACGAAGAGAGGAATAAAATAATTACCATATTATAAAATTAACAGTTTCAGAAGTCGGTGCTAATCCACGCTGAACCAAATTGAAGGCACCGACTTCTGAAACTGTTAATATGGTAATTATTTTATTATTTTTTTAGTTTTTTAGAAGTCGGTTTTATTTTGGTTATGTTTTTTTATTTTAGTGGCCTTAATTAAAACATGGTTGGACCTACTAAAGACGCTGCTCGTAACATAATCTCATCATCACATTATGTGTACTGTTCGTCATTGAGGAGTTTCAATGTCTATCTCCGAAGTTCTTCATCAGATCTTCACCAAATTTAAATGGGACCATTTCAAAAGAATATTCTTTCAAACAAAAAAATATTTTTTCAAATCGGTTCGTAAATGAAGGTGTAGTGAGGTAACAAACATTAAAAAAAAGAAAAAACATACAGCCGAATTGAGAACCTCCTCCTTTTTTGGAAGTCGGTTAAAAAACACTTAAATTTCCATTTCTAGCTTTTAAAGTTTGCTTTTGTCTGATTGACGTCGATGAGTAAGTTATAAAGATTTTAATTGATTTTATGAGCAACAGATGGTAGCAATTTAATCAACCCGATAGCATATTGCATATTTATTTGTGAAGGGCACAGTAGTGAGTGTTTACTTGTCTATCACAGCCGTAACAGCCGCCCTTATGTATTACCAAGTTAGAAAATGGCATCAAGACAGAGTAAACAGGATATTGATTCTGAATTTGTTAAATTAAGAAGCAAAAAAATTGTATTGGCAACAAATTTGAAGCTTTGGTTTATCACAATTCTTGAATTAAAAGGATTTTGATGTTCAGCAAAAACTTTGTTGATACTATGTAATTAAAAATAAAATTATAAAAAAATATATAAAAAATCAGTCATTTTACTTGAAAATTCGAAAAATTGCTCTAATTTCTACAAAAGCAAACTTTGATCAGAAAAAATATTTTTTCCTTTATTCAACACAGGAGAAATCAAAATTTCGCATGCAGAAGCCAGACCCAAAAATCGTATCGACCAATGTAATAGGTATACGAACGCATCACCCACACTCATCGGTGATGTGGCTATACATTCCGCGGAAGTGTGGGGGTCGAGGCTTTTTAAATGCTAAGACCCTCCACAACCGCGAGGTGTGCAGCCCCAGGGAGTACTTCTCCCAAACCAACGAGGGGATGCATCGAGATGTAGTCGCAGTAGACAATGGATTCAGCCCACTCTCCTTGGCTAAAGAGAACTGGCGCAAGCCTATTATAGTACTGGATACTAATGGCCGCAGGGAGGTATGGCAGAGTAAGGAGCTTCACGGACGCTTTTACCGGGCCCTTCATGGGCCCGATGTAGACTTCCTAGCGTCCGTAGCCAGGCTACGTTTCGGTGACCTCTTCGGGAAAACCGAAGGTTTTGTCTGTGCAATTATGGACGAAATTATGATGACGAACAACTACCGGAAATATATTGTGAAGGACGGCACGGTTGACATCTGTCGGGTATGCCATTGTCTCGGTGAATCTATTCGACATAATATTATATCTGGTTGTTCTCGTCGTACTAACGGCGAGTATTTGCACAGACACAACTTGGTGGCAAGGATTATCTACCAGCAATTTGCTCTGAAATACAACCTCGTGGAAGCAGAAGTACCGTACTACAAGTATGTGCCCGACCTAGTTCTCGAGAATGGTCATGTCGCATTGTACTGGGATCGATCTATCATCACCGACATGACAGTTTTGTTTCTATAAAAAATATAAAAAAACATTTTAAAATATAAAAAATAGTAGCCCACCGGCATCGGGAACAGGGTCCAAGATACCGGTGGTCAGGGCCTCAGAGAGAGGAATTTCCTAACAATATGCGCCGTATCCAAAAGTACCGCTTTCTGTATCAGGCCCTTGATCCAGCCGCCCAAGGAGAGCCTCATCAGATGTTGGTCGAGGCTCTTGGCTATTACGGCATTGACTGTAACGACAATCGGCTCAACGACTGCTGGGTCAGCCTCCCACATGTCGACAACCTCGTGTGTCTCTTGATACTTAATTTCTTTATCCTTCTCGGCTTTCACAAGGCTCTCGTCATGTGGAACAGTGATATCAACAATCATTGTGTGACGCTCTGATCGATCTGTCACCACTATGTCAGGCTTATTGGCCACAATAGTCCTATCGCTGATGATAGATCAATCCCAGTACAATATGACATGACCATTCTAGAGAACTAGGTCGGGCACATCATACCTACTTGTAGTATGGTACTTATGTGTCCACAAGTTTGAATTTCAAAGTAAGTTGCTGGTGGATAATCCTAGCCACCTATGTTATGCCTGTGTAAATACTCACCGTTAGCAAGAAGAGAACAATAAGAAATAATATGCCGAATGTATTCACCGAAACAGTGGCATACCCGACAGATATCAACCGTGCCGTCCTACACATTATATTTCCGGTAGTTGTTCGTCATCATAAGTTCGTCCATAATTGCACAGACAAAACCTTCGGTTTCCCCGAAGAGGTCACCGCAACGTAACCTAAGGACGTTAGGAAATTTACATCAGGCCCATGAAGAGCCCGGTAGAAACGTCCGTGAAGCTACTTGCTCTGCCATAATATATATTTTATTATTATTGTATAAACAAGCTCTCATTATAAGTGTTTAGTTTGGACCAACTCTATTAGTTCTTCCAGTATTTTTATAGAAACTGTGAGTCTTAATTAGCTGATCTGTGATTATTCTGTTCGTTTTTATTAGTCATAATTCACTGATTGTATAAATAATTTGAATGTCAACCAAACATTGAAAATCTCCAAGTAGGTACCTGTTTAGATTCCAAATGATTCTTTTTAATTCAAAGAGCAGTTTTATTTAACTCTTCCACGTTCTATTTTATTTTTAATTTAAACAAAGATTCATTGAGGTTTTCTGACCCAAATATTAATCGCAACACTCCAAAGCTTAACGTTTCTGACTGTACCTACTTTTAATTTATTAACAATTGGGGGCGATTCTGAATATCAAATCTTCAAGGTTGCCCCCTTGAAGATTTGATATTCAGAATCGCCCCCGTCGTATGTACTTAGGCAGTCAGTTACGGGGCGAGTGATGCATGCACCTGAGCGCACTGTGGTCATTGTAAACTGTAATGGCTGATCATTTTCAATATATCAACGCCAATATTCGAGGGCTGTAACGACAGCTAATGCTTCTCATTCAGTGATGCTGTAATTTTTCCCAGCAGCAGACAATGACTCGATGTCCATGTCCAAACGAGTCCCCCCATTATTGGGGGGACTCGTTTTGCAAACGTTAAACGGTCATGTCGGTCCCGAGTCTCATACCTATGACAGTCGTTACGAAGACGAAGTTGGGAAGTCAGAAGTCCGAAAGTCTGACAATCGGTCTAACCTTAGGATATCGGCATTTGCCCAGTAACTGGGTTACGGAAGTCTTATGGCAGTCGCTCCGTGTAAAATACTGGTTTTCAGCCGCATCTAGTTAGCCTGGCAGCTGACACCAACACAATTGAAATAATGCTAGGCAAAACGAACTAGATGATTTCATAATGGCTTTAAATTAAAATTTCGCTAGGGTTATTATAATTAAATCAGTTTTGACAATATAGCTGCGACATAAACACAAAATTTGACTCGTGATGAAACTAAAAGATGAATAATAATCATTCAATCTAAGACATATGGAGATCAGGGAATTCCAAGTGTAAGTAGCTGGTCCGACTGATAACTCTTTCAAGATAAAATGTGGATTGTTGTTATCTAGCCATGCTGTATTTATATATAAACTACAAACATTCAACTGGGATTTAGTTACCAAATAACTGCTTAACGTGGAGTTTCCTTCAGAGAAGTAAAATATAATCAGGTAGGCAGCTTATTCAGATTTAAAAAGATTTTAATATTTATAATGGTGCGTGATTCCGAAATGTGTTGTTTGAATATTTAGATCTTCCAAAAATCTCGTTTATATTCGATGTTTAAAACCATCTTCATGACCCAGAGGTCAAGTGTCAAGTCAAGTGACTGAGTTCAGGTTTTGGCTTTGACGAAGGTTCATTGACCTCGTGCAGTAGACCTACCGCAAACAGCTATTACATAAGTAATCATTATTTTTGTTAAATTATTGTTTAGGTACAGTGTTTATTTATTTTTAAAGACATCTCTATTAACACGTTCTAAACAGATGTGTTTGGTGTTCTAAACATGGCAGATATTATTGCAGAACCTTATTTATAATTATTTGCTTCAATTTTTTTTTTGGCAATTGACATGCAACATGCAGTCATTTTTGTTAGTAATCGTTGACAGCTAATATTGTAGGGATTTGTTGAAATTCATCAATTCATCCATCAGTGGATTAAGTTGCAGCAAAAAACTGCCTTTGATTCCTTTATTATTAAGTCCATTTTTATAGCTGCCTAATTCCTAACATAGATTCCATGTCTTTAACAAACCCTACCATAACAAATATTAATGGGTCAAAAATAATTATTTAAACTCTAATTTTTATTCTTGTTTCAGTTAATTATGTCTGGATCAGGAGATAAGAGAGAACAGAAGCCGTACCGTCCTCCCCCATATGAAAAGCCTTACGGACCACCCGACAATCCCAAGGAGCGCCCGAGAGTTTAAAAGAAAGCTGTAAACATCAGCTCCATATTTGTTTAACTTTGTTGTTGAAGATGACATTACATTTTGTCCTTAATTAAACAAGTGAAGTAAACAAACAAAAACAACGGGAGATGTAAAAATTGCGTGGCGAAAAGCTTTAGTGGTATAATACTGACCAAATCTATCGGATTATCCAACATGTCATTTAATGCTACTAACGTTACTGGATCTCAGCAGCCAAGACAGCTAAGAGTATTCTCTTTCATTTGTTTGGCAACCTTCATTCCTTGGAAAAACCCAAACATTACGTGAAATATTTGGGAAATACCTAGCGAGATAAGTGCTTGAGTGCTTGAAGAGAAAATGTTATTATTGTGATCAGTTTATCAATCACGCTAATGTGTGTTAATGTCGTATTTGAAATGCAGAATTATGTTGTCAGATATTTTTGTATGTATAATACATGAATAGAATGAGTGTATAAACTAATACATGTTAAATAATTTTAAATATCAATGTTTTGTTACGTTTAAATTGTAGAATCTCTAATAAATTAAGTTATTACCTAAATATGGTGTAATTGGTTCCATTTCTAACTTTAATCCATCTACTTTGTGGGGCACCTATCATTTAAACTCAACCTTAGATGGGTGCCTATAAGGATCGTTTTTTTGAGGTCTCCTAAAAGTTAATAAAAAGCATAAATCCTTTAACTCCCAAGCCCCACCCCACACGATCTTCCGTTGCGTAATTTAGGTACTCGAGGAATTATAGTAACGCATCTTCGGTCAAATGTGTACGGTGTGAGATGTTTAGATAGAATTATGTGTGCCGGCGGACGATCGGCGACGTATCTTCTGCTAGAAGTGCCTTCGTGTCGGACTGCGTTTCCCATAGCGCGCGTGTTGACCGCACTAAATAAGCTAGTGGAAGCCAACCCGGACCGCGATCTATTCGCTAATAAATTTGGTAATTTAATGGTTATGAGACATTATTGTGAGAATAATAATATTTAATTATTGTTATTAGTTTGTTTTATGTTTGTACTTATTATATATATTTTTATTTATGTAATTGGTTTCTTAAGCCGTGTAAATCAAATAAATAAATACATTCCGTCAAATATGGCTTGGCCCTAAACGGTAGCGGTACGTCGTTTATTCTTCTTCAGCCAAGCTTCAACCACGCGCTTTCACGCATAATGCAACCCTCCGAACGCGTGTCGTCGCTTCGGTCACCTCAACATCTTGCTCTCGCTACTTTCATATCCGCCAAGATGTCCAAAGGCAGGTATAGCGCTGGGCAGTTGCCGCCTTGAAAAATAACCGATTGGTATCCTCGCCTGAACGTACTTACAACCAATGGTTTGTAGATGCTGATGGAGTAGCATCCTGTCATATTTATTAATTTACTTATTATTATATTTGATTCCTTTAATGCCCAGTTCCTATAAATAAAAACTAATAGTTTTGCTTACCAATGGTAGGATTTTAAATTGCCAAACTGGGCATATAAATAGACTCGTAAGTTAGTTTTACCTGAAATAGCTACTCCAATATGGGAGGGTCTACTATGCAAAGCCATGATGAGGTCTTTGCTTCATTTATTGGTAAAGATATAGGTAAGTGTCTGAGTTTTAACCAATAACGCTCCGTATATTATAGGAATTGGCCATTAATCATCATAAACTTCGCTTTGAATTTACTCTATTCAGTTTTCTTTTTTTTTCATTTTAGAATATTTTGAGTGCATAATATTTATTATTGGTTCACCAACAATTGTTACACTTTAAAAAACAATACAATGATTTTAGTTTACGCAAAACTTATAACTAAGATGTAATTACTATATAATTATATATAATTTAATTACCTATTTAATATGTATACTCTAAGATAAATAATAATTTTTATATATTTCTTAAAAAAAATCTTTGAATCTGTTACTGTTAAGTGGGTATATTGGCGCTTTAGTTTTTTTACCTTTCCACTGAAGATATGCAAAAACTTAATAATTTAAGAGAGAGAAAACCAAGATTCAACTATCTGTCACAGTGGTGATAAATGATGAAATCAGGCGTTACTTTGCTGAAATACATGACCTACAAATATACAGTAAAAATATTTTGTGTTAATTCCGCGAAAACAGTTGATCGAGCCTGAATGCAGTATGCAGCACCGCCCTCCCGCCCGCAAATATATCGTCACCGAAAAGCCAATACTACTTATGCGCCATTTTTGGCCAAAACGAGTTATATACAGAGATCGGATAATCGGATGCATATTTGCCTAAAGTTCAGGCGTTGGTTAATATGGAATGCACTTTTGTATCGAAAAAATCCCGCAATTCCGGGATCGTCAAATTTAGTGTTCTGTAGAATGGAATCATTTTACCTAGAATTGGATGCATATTTATTTATTTACATACCTAAAGTTGTACCTTTTTTTTAACTAACACAGACATGCACCCCACACTTTCTTACACCCTACGTACACATATATTTGAATCGGGGGTTAATAATTAACTTTTATGTAATTACGAGTATATTATTATGCATTCGATTAGTTATGCAATCCCGTGATACCGGTTTTTTTTTGTTAATAAACTATTTTCAGAAGACGTTTCCATACTTTCGTAGCGAAAAATTAAGTTTAGGTAAATATGCATCCGATTATCCGATCTCTGTATATAACTCATTTTGGCCAAAAATGGCGCTTAAGTAGTATTGGCTTTCCGGTGACGATATGCAAATGCAAAAGGTGCGATTACAAACAAATTAAATTAACACACAAACAAATTAGATCGATACGATACGTGTTTCGCAGTGTTTGTAGTAATTGTTAACTTAAATATAATGATTATTTATTTTTTCAAAAGGTAAAGGCAAGTACTCGTATATATATATACCTTTGTCAAAATTTTGTTTAAAGGCAGCATAAAGCTACACAATATAACATGAAATTAATTATATCTAGACATCATTGCTACGGACATTTTCAAGATTTGTTTGTCTTGCTCCAAAATAATTGAATTCAAATTATGCTATAGGTAATGATATTAAGTAAAGTGCCAAGTAACATAGCGTAACTTAAATTAAACAGATTGCAAGCTATGAATTGAAGACGACCATTGCTGACTAGTTCTTTGAACGTTTCCAAAGTCGGCTTCCTTGACTGCACTGAAATTAATACAATTTGAGTTTGTAAATATGTATTTTGTTAGAACTTCCCGCAAGTTCCATTATACAGTTTGAAGTCATGAGAATAGAAAAGATAATAAAAACATCTTGTATATTCAGAAATTGTTCGCCGCGCTTTTATGACCGAGGTATCTACTCAAAAAGATAGAATGATTTAGTTTAAAAAAACCAGGTATTATGCGTAGCATACTACGTTATTAATTACTTACTTATTTGTAACTAGCTTTATGCGGTCCGGCTTCGCACGGGTAGCACTAAGTATTTACGGCGTACCTACCTAACCTGCCTACCTTCCCTGCCTACCAACCCTCCCTACATACCCTAACTACGTACCTTACCCGTTCTCGCGATATCATCAAAAAAGCCGTTCCATAGAAAATGTTTGAGAAAATGAATTATCTACATTAACATTTTTTTCGTGAAATTTTCCAATGTTTATATCGTCACCGGAAAGCCAATACTAATTAAGCGCCATTTTGGCCAACATGAGTTATAGGTATATATCGTTGGATTGGTTTTTTTTATTATAATCCAACGATATATATAACTCATTTTGGCCAAAATGGCGCTTAAGTAGTATTTATTGGCTTTCAGGTGACGATATAGTTATTCTCCTATTCGGGGCGGAGACAAATCCAACAAATCAAAGATCATAAAAATCGGTCCAGCCGTTCTTGAGTTGTAAATGGTGTAACTAACACGACATTGTTTTATGTATAAATTTTTTAATATACTAATCTTTATTTACACAATTATCATTTACATTTTAACCTAATATATACAATATAAAACTAAACTACAAACATACAAATCTAAAGTCAAAACTAACTACCTATATACAAAATTATTAAAAAACAAATTATTCAAAAATATCATAAATATAGTATAGTATAGTAGTATTTATTATTCATAAATATAGTATTTATGTATATAGATATACACCCATATTCTAAGACGTTCCTCGAAAACTTACTTGCTCGACTCCACCTCGACAGCCTTTCGGTAGTTATAGTTGACAAACGTCCTCGACTCGAGATTTTTCCTCAGTCGAGGTAAGGAATCATCTATCAAACTCAAGGTACTCGGAACTTACCTTAAGGAAGGAAGTGTCAAAGTTAGTATGTAACAAAAATGAATTTTGAAGACTTTATCGAATATGCTTGCGATATCCTTACAACTATTTATCGCGGCGTTATTTGCGCGATGCAGATAATTCAAATTATGACGTAATGACTCCGTCGAGGAACCTCAAAGTTCACTCGAAATTGCAACTAAGTATACAATTGTGAAGGTGTTTTCGAGGCCGTTCTGAGTCGAGTATGAGTCGAGTAAGTTTTGCAAGAACGTCTTAGAATATGGGTGATAGAATAGATAGATAGCCTTGTTATTATTTCTTTCTTTATGTAACTATTACCAAGAACTCAAGAAGGCCTTTGCTTTTTTAGAAGGTTAGTCGGAAAAGGGGTACTAATCCGAAAGGGTGTTAAAGTACCCATAATAATGGATAACTTTTGTTCTACAACTTTCCCCAAAAGTCAATAGTTTAAGAGAAATAGCTCAAATAGCTATTCAAATATTTCATAAAAATATGCTAAAATCTATCTATCCTCAGCTATGATCAGCTGTGTTTATATTTTACGTCATATTTGGGGTCACTGATTAGAAGAACCGTTTTCTGAATTCATAATTAAAACAGGAATTAATATTTTGAGAATAACTAAAATTAGCTTTAAGTTAAAATTTGACTAAGGTTATTATAATTAAATCAGTTTTGACAATATAGCTGCGACATAAACACGAAATCTCGTGATGAAACTAAAAGATGAATAATGATTCAATCTAAGACATATGAAGATCGGGGAATTCCAAGTGCAAGTAGCTGGTCCGACTGATAAAACTCTTTTAAGATAAAATGCGGATTGTTGTTATCTAGCCATGCTGTATTTATATATAAACTACAAACATTCATCTGGGATTTAGTTACCAAATAACTGCTTAACGTGGAGTTTGCTTCAGAGAAGTAAAATATAATCAGGTAGGCAGCTTATTCAGATCTAAAAAGATTTTGATATTAGTGCGATTCCGAAATGTGTTGTTTGAATATTTAGATATTTCAAAAATCTTGTTTATATTCGATGTTTCTTTTACATTTGATGGTGCCGAGTCCGTTTCTAATGCGAAAACTGTGATAATTGATTTTATTTCTGTAAATAAATCTGTTACAAACATTTTTACAAGTCAATGTGGGAATAGTTTATGTAGAGTTGACTAATCTAAACAATCTCCAGCAAAGAGATTAGCTATATTGAATGAAGAAAGTGTGCAAGCGCAGCGTCTGTTTTGTATTCGGTGTGGTCAAGCTTATAAATATTATAAGACTTGAACGAGTTGGCTAAATGATTAAATCCTTGAGTCACGAATTTAATTTATTACTTATATGTGACCGACTTCAATGAATCGAACAACATCCGATTGTTGATGCGACTTCTAATTTGAACGATTGTTGTAATTTATACGATTACTGAGCATTTCGGGATTTCGCCACAATATATTTTTCACTGGGTGCTGCCAACATACTTGCCTAAATTTTAAGAGGTTCGAGAATGTGTTAATTATTATGCCTTTTGAAGAAACGTATCACATAAAAAAATATAAATCATTTTAATGACTTCAGTAAAATAAATGATAATTCCTTGTTTAAAACCATCTCCATGACACAGATATCAAGTGATTGGTTCAGGTTTTGGTTTCGACGAAGGTTCATTGATCTCACGTCGTTACCTACCGCAAAAAGTTGTATATACCATAAGTAATTATTATTTTTGTTAAGTTGTTTACGATGTTTGTTTTTTTAACAGACATCACTATTAACATATTCTGTTCAGGGTATCTATATGTGTTCTGTGTTCTGAACAAGGCAGATATTGTTCCAGGACCTTATTTATACTTATTTGCTTCAAATATTTTTACTTTGGCAATTGACATGCAATAAACTTTGTTAGTAATCATTGTCAGCTAAAATAATAGGGATTTGTTGAAATTCATGTATTAGAGGACTAAGTCACAGGAAAAAGCTTTTGATTTCTTTATTACGTACATTTTTATAGCTATCTAATGCCTAACGTAGATTCAATGTCCTTAACAAACCCTACCATAACAAACATTAACGGATTAAAAATAATTATTTAAACTTTAATTTTTGTTCTTGTTTCAGTTAATTATGTCTGGATCAGGAGATAAGAGAGAACAGAAGCCGTACCGTCCTCCCCCATATGAGAAGCCTTACGGACCACCCGACAATCCCAAAGAGCGCCCGAGAGTTTAAAAGAAAGCTGTTAACTTCAGCTCCATGTTTGTTTAGTTTTGTTGTTGAAGATGACATTACATTTTGTCCTTGATTAAACAAGTGAAGTAAACAAACAAAAAACAACGGGTGATGTAAAAATTGCGTGGCGAAAAGCTTTAGTGGTATAATACTGACCAAATCTATTGGATTATCCAAAATATCATTTAATGCTACTATCGCTAATGGATCTCAGCAGTCAAGACAGCTAAGAGTATTTTAACTCTTTCAATTGTCTGGCACACTTCATTCCTTGGAAAAACCCAAACATTACGTGAAATATTTGGGAAATACCTAGCGAGATAAGTGCTTGAAGAGAAAATGGTGTTATTGTGATCAGTTTATCGATAACATATAGATATAAACCAAAGTGTGTTAATGTCGTATTTGAAATGCAGAATTATGTTTTCAGATATTTTTGTGTGTATAATACATGAATAGAATGAGTGTATAAATTAATTCATGTTAAATAATTTTAAATATCAATGTTTTGTTACGTTTAAATTGTAGAATCTCGAATAAATTAAGTTATTACCTAAATATGGTGTAATCATTTTCATTTCTAGTTTCAATCCATCTACTTTATGGGGCATCCATCATCCAACCTCAACATTGGATGGGTGCACATAAGGATGTCTCCCAAAAGTTTTTTTTTTTCAAACGGAATCCCTTTAACCTGTTGTGATACCTACGTCGTTTATTCTTCTTCAGCCTGGCTTCTACCACGCCGTTTCACGCAAAATGCAGTCTTTCGAGCGTGTGTCGTCGCTTCGGTCACCTCAACATCTTGCTCTCTCCGCTTTCATATCCCCCAAGATGTCCAAAGGCAGGATAGCGCTGGACAGTTGCCGCCTTAAAAAATAACCGATTGGTATTCTAGCTCGAAGGTACTTACAGCACATAATTAGTAGATGCTGACGGGGTAACATCCTAATTTACTTATTACTAAAACGATTCCTTTAAATCATCACAAACTTAGCTTTGAATTTGCTCTACTCAGATTTTTAATAATTTTGCCATCCTGATTTCCGAACTCATTGTTAAAAATATTTTGTGTGCATACCTATATTTATTTATTTAATGGTTCACCAACAATAATTACACTTTCAAATACAATACAATGATTTTAGTTCATGCAGAATTTAGAACTAAGTGTACAATATCAAGAATTAAACACTACATGCAAAATCTTAATAAATTAAGAGAGAGAAAACAAAAATTCAGTTATCTGTCACAGTAGTGATGGTTAGCTTTAATATATGTACAATACTTATTTATTTACCAATACCAATGACAGCCTAGTCGTTACGGGTAGTCAGAATCCCGAAAATCTGACAACCGGTCTAACCTTAGGATATCGGCATTGCCCAGTAGATAACTGGGTTGCGGAGGTCTGATGGCAGTCGCTCTGTGTTAAATACTGGTATTCAGCCGAATCTGGGTAGATTGGAAGCTGACCCCAACTTAGTTGGGAAAAGGCTAGGCAGAACAGAACTTATTATTTTTTCCAAAATTCTCGTCACCCGCCGCTTAATTTGTAAGATACAGGCAGGTATTGACAACATTTTGTTTACTCAAAAATGCTTGTAATGTGGTCATTATTTTGACAACCTACTTTGAGCAAAGTCGACGTTTCCGCGCTACTTGAATAGGCGCCAGCAAAGTTGTATGGAATTTCATTGCTGGTGAGTTTTAGCCACCAGCATTTTCCTTTGAAAATCCATTATTGTAGAGTTTTGTTTCAAAAATAGTCAGGTGCAAAAAGTTTTTATTCATAATTTGGCTGTATAGGTATAGGCAGCACAATTATTAAAGACTTATTAAAAAAAAGCTTAAGCCCGGGGAAGAAACAAATCGTTAGTTTAAATAAATTCTTACTATAGGTACTAAGCTGGTTTTATTTAAATTACTCGCATTGTTTGAGTAAAGCACTATACAAGCCTTGGTCCGCAATGACTGCGCTGCTGGCCCCGCTATGATGGCCTCAAGCATGGCTAAGCTACGCTCTCGGCCTTCAAGCTTGGTCATCATTGCAGCCCTTGCTGTCCGCGCTATAAAGGCTTCGACCTTCGGTCTCGGCCTTTATTCCAGCTTGTCCATCAAGAGCTGCAATGCTGACCGCGCTGTGATGGCCTGGAGCTGCGCTACGCTGCGCTTTCGGCCATCATCAGAGCTGCCAGCAACGCAGTCATTACAGACCGCGGCAGTAATGTACTGTTAAAGGCAACATAAAGCTTAAACTTATTTATTAATCAGCCAAAGTGATTTTACACATTACAACATAAACTTAATTATATCTAGACATCTTTGCTGCGGTCGTACTCTAAAATAACTGTATTAAAATTATACTATAGGTAATAACATTAAGTAAAGTGCCAAGTAACATTGCGTAACTTAAATTAAACAGACTGCAAGCTGTGAATTGAAGACGATCATTGCTGACTAGTTCTTTGAACGTTTCCAAAGTCGGCTTCCTTGACTGCACTGAAATTAATACAATTTGAATTTGTAAAATATTTTGTTAGAACTTCCTGTAAGTTCCATAGTAATATGACATTTTGAAGTCATAAGAATAGAAAAGATAATAAAAATATTTTGTTAAATATTCAGGAAAATTGTTCATCACGGTTTTATTAAAAAGATAGGATGATTTGGTTAAAAAACCCACATATTATTCATAGCACTACACAGTACACTAACACCCATATCCTAAGACGTTCCTCCAAAACTTACTCGACTCATACTCGACTCAGGACGGCCTCGAAAACACCTTCAAAATTGTATTCTTAGTCGCAATTTCGAATGAAATTTGAGGTTCCTCGACGAAGTCATTACGTCATAATTTGAATTATCTGCATCGCGCAAATAACGCCGCGATAAATAGTTGTAAGGATTATCGTAAGCATATTCGATAAAGGCTTCAAAATTCATTTTTGTTACATACGAACTTTGATACTTCCTTTCTTAAGGTAGATTCCGAGGTACCTTGAGTTTGACAGATGATTCCTTACCTCGACTGAGGAAAAATCTCAAGTCGAGGACGTTTATGTCAACTATAACTACCGAAAGGCTGAGTCGAGGGGGAGTCGAGTCGAGTAAGTTTTGGAGGAACGTCTTAGAATATGGGTGTATTTCCTTATAAATTACTTATTTATTTGTAAGGCAGCCGATATACTAGTAAGTTGTTTCCGTAAAATTTATGTAAGTGATTTATGACAAATAATTCGACTTTACAAATCAGTCGATAAGCTACTTACAAGAGAGCAAATTTATCGTAAGTTAATTACGTAAGGGACTTACGTGAGGAAAGCTTACAGGTGTAAAGCCGGCCTACTAACAGTTTTATCATTATTTTCTTTCTTTATAAAATTATCTACTAAGAAAGCCTCTGCTTTTAAATAATTATGAAATAAAAATCAATAAAATTTAAACTTACCACATCTATAGTCTATCAAGCACTTGATAATGAGTGTAATAGTCTGGTCAACTTCCTTACTCAATTGGTCATTAATGTAACATCCAATATAACACCAGAAGAATGGTAAAACGCTTTTAACAATCACCAACCATTTAAGTGAGGCCTAAAATAAAAAAAACATGTAATTATTAAAGTTAGCGTTCATTGCGGTTGAACATCGTCATCATCATATCGGATCGCAGGTGTTCATTGCTGAAGATAAGCCTCCTACATTTGACCGTTTAAACAAGATCTGTCTGTCATCAATATTGTAATATCACCTTTACAAAAAAAAACATGATCAAGATCTGGTGTCTCTAGGCCTGGCCCGAACGTTTGATGTATCATAAACGTATCGCTAATGAAAGTGAGTTGTGAATCGAAAAATAAAACCGACTTCAAAAAATCGATGAAAAGAATAAAATAATTACCTACCATATTATAAAATTAACAGCTTCAGAAGTCGGTGCAAATCCACGCTGAACTTAATTGAAGGCACCGACTTCTGAAACTGTTAATTTTAAAATATGGTAACTATTTTATTCTTTTCATCGTTTTTTTTAAGTCTGTTTTATTTTTGTTAAAATGATTTTTATTTTCTTCGTTTTAGTGGCCTTAATTAAAACATGGTTGGACCTACTAAAAACGCTGCTCGTAACATAATCACAACATCATCACATTATGCGAACTATTCGTCATTGAGGAGTTCCATTGTCTATCTCCGATGTCCTTCATCAGATCTTCACCAAATTTAAATGGGACCAATCTGGAAGTATATTCTTTCAAATAAAAAAAAGCTATCTAAATCGGTTTATAAATGACGGAGTTATGAGGTAACAAACATTAAATAAAACATACAACCGAATTGAGAACCTGCTCCTTTTTTGGAAGTCGGTTAAAAATACAACTGACATAAAATTTTGGTTTATTTTTTTGCGACATGCACAGTTTGTATCATAAATATGCATAATTATGAATGTTGATGGATGTAGGGGGAGAGGGAGACCAAAGAAAAGATGAATGGATTGTGTGAGGGAGGATAAGAAAGATAAGGGAGTAAATGATAATGAGACGGCTGACAGGGAAGAATGGAAGAGAAAAATATATTGCGCCGATCCCAAGCAACTTGGGATCAGGGCAGGAAGATGATGATGCACAGTTTGTA
Source organism: Amphipyra berbera (assembly GCA_910594945.2). Lineage (NCBI taxonomy): Eukaryota > Metazoa > Arthropoda > Insecta > Lepidoptera > Noctuidae > Amphipyra > Amphipyra berbera. The sequence continues at coordinate 10,453,963 of OU343128.1, read as the reverse complement.
TTCTTATTCTTATTCTTTATTGTAGATACGAATAAAGATTTCAATTTATGTAAATAGTATGTGCGAAACGAGTATTTCCGATTCAACATTCAATTACCTACATTAACGTTACGTTTACGGTAGTAACTCGATAGCATACGTGCTAGGCCTACCCATCATTTTTTTTTCGAGTTATAACATCAGCTCTATGCGCCATCTGTACCCTTTTTGAAGGTTCCGTTTTTACAATGACTGAATGAATATACCTAAGCATTAAACCTCCTTAGAATTTTAAATAAAAACATAACATAACATCACGCCTGTATTCCCCGAAGGATTAGGCAGAGGTGTATAGTAACACCCACATTTCGCCGTTATGTTTAAGTCCCATGTAATAGGGGGCGAGCCTATTGCCACCAACCGAGCACAAATCCAAACTCCGGGCTGCTACTGAGGAATTCCACACAGAAAAACCCAATAACACTTTGCCCGACCTGGGAATCGAACCCAGGACCTCACGATCAGCAGTCGCGCTTGTCACCACTAGACCAACGAGGGAAAAAAAAAGGTTAAATAAAAACACCTTGGTATATAGCAAGTGTACAGACTAATTGGTCTTATCATTTGTTAAATATTTACCCTTCCTCAAATTATGGTTTTCATGAAACCTTTGGACCAACAAAGTCACAGGACCTATCTACAATTTGATTCGTATCATATTCATAAGTGTGTTATCAAAACCTATGATACCTGATCGCACACGATCACTGTCACGCCGACGACTGCACTCGTAAACATTAACCATATCGATAAGAAGATCTGTAATCAAAATATGGCGATGACCATTATTATCATCGAAGCGTTAACTTCTCACCGAAGATGGACCTCCATGAACACAGTAAAAATGGTCTTGAGGGATATTGCTATAATTGCCATACTTGGTACACGGATAGGTGTTCTGCCTAGCCTTTTCTCAACTATGTTGGGGTCAGCTTCCAGTCTAACCAGATGCGGCTGAATACCATTATTTTACACGGAGCGACTGCCATCAGACCTCCGCAACCTAATTACTGGGCAATGCCAATATCCTAAGGTTAGACCGGTTGTCAGACTTTCGGGCTTCTGACTACCCGTAACGACTGTCATAGGTATTTATATGACACCCGGGACCGACTATTTAACATGCTCTCCGAGGCACGGAAGGGACTCGATATGTAACGAATGGTCACCCATCCACAGACTGACCGCTTTAAGTGCAGCTTAACCTCGCAAATCGTATGATCCGCACGGTTGGTAATTAGCCACGAGCCCCTAACACAGACACATGGATAAGTGATCACAGTATATTGTGATCATGCTTATTACCCACTCTCTTAACACAATTACGATACCTATAGGAAATGACGACTAGCTGTCTTGCCAGAAATTCCCGCGACGAGTAAGGTGAAATCTTAAGATGGGCTATGAATACTGTAAAAACTGTCAGTATTACAAGCTGTCTTGGTGTAAGTATAGCTCATATTTTAGGAGCAGGCGCAGGCGCTAAATATTTAGTGATAGAGATTCTTAGCAGTTGATAAAGACTACAACACTAGGTATATTCCCTTTCTATGGCTTTGTGTTATAATTTTATATTATCAAGGAAATCCTATTTTGCTTTCAATTGACAATAAATGGTCAAAAAAATATGAACAACAATCTTAGCAAAAATATTTCAAACAAATATTTTTTGCTCTGTTCTAATACTATGAAAGTTTTTTGAACATGAAAAAGAAATGACATTTTTGATTCGTAATGGAAAACAAGAATAATATATACTATGATACTGGATATTAGTATGTTTTAGAATAATCAACCAGTCGAATCTTACCTGTAAACCGCAACATTTTTCCAAGAGATGAATACATGTGCTCAAATTATCATAGATTTTACAAAGTAATTTCAAATCAAAGTGTATTAGATCGTCTACTTCAATAAATTTTATACTAGGATTAAGAACGTACTTTATAATGTACCATATTCCCATATTATCATCAGAAATTATTTTAGGTAATTTTTCAGTACATATTAATGTTTTAGATAATTGATGATTAATCACTTTCAGAAGTGCTAATATTAAGTACAAGTGCATGATTAAATGCATAATTGATAAAAACGTTGGCATTCTTATCAAGAGAATATACGGTGGATATTTATACATAAATTCCATAACAATTAAGATCATAAATATAATCATCATTGTACAAAACCAGAAATACATTTTGTAAGCAAATATATTTAAAATTTTGATGTCAAAACTTAAGTCTTTGAAAATATCATCAAACATTTCGTGTATCCTAATGCATATTTTTTCACTGCTTATAAGATTAATTATTATAATGACAATATTAGCAACTAAATCGTTAATATCAGGTACTATTTCTAAGTCATGTTTTAGGTCCAATCCACTTTGTCTATCTATTGAAAATGAATAGCTGCTGACGAAACCTACGACTACTAACAAGGACCAGAGCTTTAGCCACAAATTTATCTTAATTGGTTTTCCCTTAGCGGTCATAATTGGTTTAACGAATCCAAATACATTGCAAATATAGTTAAATAGACGAAAATAACCGTAAAACATTTTAATGTCACAAGTAAATCTAGGCACAGTAACGGGTAACAATAATATGGTAGGAAAAACTTTCCACGTAGATTACTTCAAAAGACACCTGCTATTAAAATGAAATCAATGCGATTGTATCATTTTGGGTAATTTTAGTTGGTGGGCTTAACTTATTGACATGACTTTTTACTTATTTCTTATTAATTTTTGTTAAATTATTAGCAGGCCTGGACTGGCAATACGGGCAAATCGGGCAAACGCCCGATGGGCCGGTGTGGCCTGAGCCGCCGGTCACACAGTCGGAGAAATCGAAAGAGTAAGGGGAACGTCAAAAAAAAAATGGTCGTCCAACCATCGCCTATCGCTTGAAAAAGAAGCCACAAATTGTTTGTGTTTGTAAATGCACCAAGATACAGGAGAAAGAGTGAGGGGAGGTTGAGCCCGGGCCGATTTCAGGTCCCAGTCCGGCTCTGATTATGAGTATGTATATCTAATAATATGAACTTCCATGTTTTAAAGCTTCACTGTAATAGTTACATTTCAATATCTGGATTACTTTTTTTTTGACTGCCTTGTTGGTCTAGTCGTCGCAAGCGTGACTGAGCAGTCCTGGGTTCGATCCCCAGGTCGAGCAGTGTTATTGGGTTTTTCCATTAGGGATTTCTCAGTTGCAGTTCGGATTCTGGATATGTGCCCGGTTAATGGCAATAGGCTCACCCCCTATTATATGGGATTTAAACATAACTGGTGAAGAGGGTGTACTAAAACACCTCTACCGAACCTATCGGGGAATACAAGGCGTGATGTTATGTTTCTTTTTTTTAAACCGTACCGCGCTTTAGGTTTGCTCCTGTATTGTGGGTGCGTTTACAGACACCCGGACCTGGAACAACTGTCTGTAGACCATACTAATATTTGGTCCGTACGGGAGTCGAAGCCGCGATCCATAGCGCAGACTGCCAATCGCTCAGCTAATAGGTACGCCAAAAGTCTAGTCAAAAAAATAATATATATCCTAAAAACAAATTGTGATACGATTGAAGATTTCAACTTCGTCACCGTAAACAAATCGACATTGTCTTTAAATATTTTTCAATCATGTTGGGCATTACTTTTGATAAAAATAATACATGCCTGACCTGATAGATGGCGCCATAGAGAACAAACCGTTTTGTGCTTCGATCAATAATAATTGATTTACATTTTCAATGAGTTTATTTCCTTATCACTGATTGCAGGAATTCAAGCAATTTATATATAAGTGTCTTAAGTGTTTTTATCGCTTAAAGATACTTGTATTGTAGCAAAAAATAGCAGGCTTCTTTCTAACTTGCAAAGATTTCAGACAAGAGACGAACTAACCAGGAGTTATGGATGTCTTTAAGTTAGGATTAAAGACATAACGACATAACAACGGTAAAACCGATATTCTTTAAGTAGGTACTATTTTCAGGTGCTTTTGCCTTAACTGCAAAAGACACTAGAAAAGACCCAACAATAAAACATGCGTTTTGTATTGCATTAGGACTAGTATCGGCAAATATAACAATTAACCAATAAATTTATCAATAAAAAAATTGACATTACTATTCGATAAATAAAATCACCGTTATCGAATAAAAATATAATTTAACAATTCTCGGTTGGTAGAATTGGTACCTACTACAGCTACTTATTAGTAGTTCATTCCATTCGTGATTAACATAATTTATTTTTCAACGAAAAAAATAACTGATATTTTCAACCAATAAAATTATCGATAAAATTATTTATCAATTACCAGTTAACAGTTAAATAAATTCAACGAATAAGGCCATCTCCAATTAAGACAAGATGGCGCAATTCGACTTTTCATCACACAATAATGAGTCAGTTTATACTTTTCTTTGTTTACATTTGTGTGAAGATCCGGTTAATTGCAATAAAACATTATTTTCAGGTCAATATAGTATCGAAGCATTGAAGCACACTTTATCTTATCATGAAATGCGTTGAATTTCCAACCGATATGATAAGGACATGAATCAGATGATAGGTACAAATAAATGATAAACAACTTGAATGTTCAGTGAAGCTTCAAACACCTGTGAAACAAATAGTTCTGTATTTTGTTTATTTTCAATACAAATATAATACGACCATGTCCCATAGTAAGTACTTTTATAATTTTCTTATCTAAAAGTTAATCTCCGTGTCTCCATAGTATCATTGTAATTTAAAAAGTAAAAAACAGTAATTATAAATCATCCATTTCCACTTATTGATAAGTACCTAAGTACCTACATTGTTATATACTTATTACCAACCAACCAGTTGCTTTTGTTGTAAATCAAACTTCGATTATTAAGTAGAAAAGCTATTTTTTTTATTACAGATCCCCATGGCCCACCTCCCCCGTACTACGCTTATCCGGGCTCGCACCCGCCTCCGCCAGCACCTGGTGCATATGCGTACGTGCCAACGCCAGTGATGATGCCAGTATACCAACCCCAACCCCCGCCACCACCACCTGAACCAGTGCAGCAGCCCACCTACGTCACCAATTACATCTACCAGCAGCAACCTCAGCCGCAGCCTATTCTTGTCGAAGGTACACAATTCATGTCTATAACTTTTCCTAATACTTTTGTTTCGCTGCACGTTCATAGTCAGCAGGATTGTCTACAGCATGGTGTATCATTAAACACACAAACCGAAGTCGTATGAACAGAAACACCCAGCCTTATAATCCTAAATACAAATATGAATATCTACATAACTAAAATACTTACACATCTCGCGACAATCTACTGATCAGCAATAGATTTTGTGAGCTCGGTTAACTCTATCTCTCTTACAAACCAGTAAGAAAAAGAGACAAAAAATATTCCGCTCACAAAAACTGTTGCCGCTTTCATAATTTGCAAACTCGTACAGTTTGTTAATCGGCAACTCGTGCTTTTTTCCATTATTTATTTTAGTCAAATTGATAATGGTGTCGATTCTGTTGCGCACTTTGACAGAACTAAACGAAACTAAGGGTGCTTGTCTCTTTCTGTTTCAATAGAAAAAGAAAGTGACAGTTGCGTTTAGTACCTATAGTTTAGTACTGTCAAAATATGTAACAGAATCGACACCATTGGCCCTGATTCTGTTGAGCACCGCCTAAACTAAACTAAAAATATTGCTATCTTTTATCTTTTACTTGCAGATAAAAGAAGGAAAAAAATTAAAGAATATTAGAGCTGTCAAATTAGGTTGAAGTAAAATTTCCAAACAGATTTAGACTACACCTCAGCGCATGCCGCCTAAAAACATTGTGATGTTCAACAAGTAAACCAGTTTGACTGCTCTAAAATGTTCCGCCTCGTTCTTGTTTTGTCTGTTAATAAAAGACAGCAATATTTTTAGTTAAATTTAGGTGGTGCGCCACAAAATCGACACCAATGTAGTAGTTTTCTAGAATTTGTTAAAACAATATCTTTATTTTCATAATATATCAATCTAGTAGAAAATCATTGTGTTTAAAATCTGCAGAAAGCATTTGCCATTGTAAGTAGGTATCTAAACCATAATTAATGTTTGAGGCGTTGTGTTTAATTGATTTAGAGATTATCTTACCGCTTATCATTAAGTCTTTAACCACTAAACCAATGAAAAGTGTAAACACCTACGATATCTTCAACTGTACCTTAGAGGTCCCACAGGGTAATATGTTCGGCCCCCTTATTTATATAAGACGTATTCAGACAGCATGGTGCTCCTTATATTTGCAGAAATCAGAATTCAACCCCAACCAAGTAATCCTTGGGATAACGTAATGACGAGTGCTGAGAAAGGATTGGCGACAGTTGGCAAAGGGTTGACCTGGCTCGAAAATAGTCTTCAATCTAGGAATTCTAGTAAGAACTTATGTATACTTCAGTGTCTTAGTAAATTCAAGTAGCTAGAAAAAAACATTTATTATGTATTACCTACCAACCCTAACACAGTTCATTGACTATACTCTTTCTTAATCGTCGGTTAGCTCTTAACTGCGAGGTAAATATGGCGGTTTGACAGTTTTTCTATGGAAAATCTGCTAAACCGCCAGATAAGAGCTATCCGAAGATTATAGAACGGGCTATATAGCAGAAATTTAACTTAAGTATTGTCATAGAAAAAACATCTGATACGGGAATCTCATTAAATTAATTCATAGATTTTAATACAATTTTATAAGTCAATCTTAAATCAATTACTGCATCTGCTCACATTTTATCTTCGTTTTAATAATTCAAAATCTGTATTTTTCACGGAACCACTAGATCGGCAGGAAGTCGGCGTTCACGTGACTCACCACCGATCATTGCACTACAATCATAGTATGTATAACTATTTCATATTAGCACTTTATCAAACTCCATAACATTAACTTATTACAACTAGATACTAGACTTTCTCCTGTATCTGGTATGCATTAACAGTAGTTAACTATAATATCCTTAGTACACAAATAGTGTTCCGTGCGGGAATCAAACCCGCAACCCGAGCACAGAAGTCAATCGCTCAGCAACTGTGCGCATCAAGCCGTCTAATACGTCGAACATAGATAGAATCTGTCTTCTAAAATGCGAACAATAACTGACAATAACAAAGCACATCGTGCTAAGCCATTATTGAACAAGTACTTAAAACAATGTGGCAAGCAAAATACAGGTGATCTAGGCTCTAAAAAAAGGAACCTCTTTATTTACACGTGTAGTGAAAGGGGGTAGTTTTATGCACCAATCACCTAGGTCTATGAAAACTTTACCTGTTGTTACTTAGGCGTCTAGGCACAGATTACTTAATAGTACTTACAGTCAGGACCCAGCGGTATCAAAAGCCTCTAACGATGTTGATCAAAGTTAACATGTCAACAACCTCGTGTCAAATTCTCTTAATTTAATTTAATATAATAATGTCGCTTGAAAGTTTAAGGTTTAACAGCACTCGACTTGTCATTCCAGAATTGATTGATTGGATACCAGCGACTACATCGGACGTTGCTTCATTAACGCACAAAGCCTTCGTTGCGGGCAGGGAAGGTTATGACAGCAGTCCCCTCTGGGTGATCAGGGCGCATCACAGCGGAGAGTTCATTCCAGGAAAACTGGCCATCAGACATCGCAGCGCTTATGTGCCACATGGAGGAAAAGAAGTCCCTGTACATAATTTTGAGGTATGTCTTTTTACATTGTTGATATGAATATAATATGAGTCTCCAAAATCTCAGAAGACATTTCTAGAACAGTACCTACTGTCACACAGATCATCATTCATTATTAATGATTTGTATTTGAACCAATATACAGTATGTTAATTAACGCAAGGCGTTCCCAATAAACCAGAATAGAATAGCGTCCATACATGCAAAATAAATATTACCATAGAAAAACAATAAAAAAAAAATTTTAACATAAAATATTCACAAAAAATATTAAATTCATGCGTAAAAGAAACACTGTACACGCGCACTTGTCTTTCAACGTGGAAGTACGGCAATGACAAAATAAATTAATAACTTTTTAATTAATAAGTACATTTTTTAAGATATATTTTCCTATGCTGATATTTTTATTTTAATCTATTAATGTTATGTATAGATTAACGAGGTTAAGGGAACGCCCTCTACAAATGACGAAAAATAATATCAGTTGAGGTGTATAGGTATATAAAATATTATCTTTTAAGTATCTATTAATAAAATCTCCAGGTGCTGTGTGCTCCGGCTCACGCTGTTCGCTGGCTGCCATCCAGCGGCGGCCAGGTCCCGGTAGGAGCCATAGCAGCCGGCAACACCCACAGCGCCGAGCCGCTCTACATTGGACGGGTTAAGCACATGCGATCTCTAACACCTGGCAAAGTAAGTTTTTTATGTCTCTAGTCCCTACATATTTTTTGGAGTCACATATTGACCATGAGTAATGGTAGATCCGCTCATCAACATTCACAGTTCCTACTGCTGTTACTGTTTTTAGCATTAGTGGGTAAAGCCAATAATTAATTTAAAATAGTTGAGTTCAGGCAACATTCAGCTGTTTTGTTTTTATACACCGTGAAAACTATAGTTTGCATCTCGTGGTTAAGTGACTCCATTTGAACAGTAACTATGTACTATCGATTATGAAAATGAAACAAACAAAACTTTCACTACAAAGTCGTCGAACAGCTTGTCGAGTTTGTCTGGGAAGATGATTTGGAAGAGTTAGGTAGGTACTTGAAGGAATTACGTGAAAAATAATATGACACACGAATTCTAATGACTTTTTACTAATTTGCTGACTAACTAGCTAACTAATTTGTGTGACCTGCAACCACAAAAACATTAGTGACACATTTACAACACAAAGGAAATTTAAACGGTTCGTTACACAAATGTGTTGTACGCTAAATTAAACTTCCTTCCTTTATTTGTCTTTAGGTTTATTGTAAGACGATTTCACCAAATCTTGCTCGATTACTTTCGTAGGTCAAATAAATCTAGAAATATTAAAAAATAAGAAAGAGCGCTGATCACATCAGTCAGCGGTAATTAAATAGACACTAGAGTTCCTTTTACTGTAACAACACAATATATACAACCTTATTTTTTATATACCTACAAAAAAACCGAAAAGGGGACATTGTACATGAGTACAATAGTAGTACAAGTTGTTCGTAATGATGACATTACGAACAACTTGTACTATAGGACCAACCTCGAAATCACGAAAATAAAATCAGCTATTATGTCAACACAAATGTATGGAACAGCTGATTTTATTTCCGTGATTTCGACGTTGGTCCCATAGTAAATTGAATGTTGTTCGTAATGATGAGTACAATGTCCCCTTTTCGAGTTTTTGGTATGTAAAAAATAAGGTTGTATACATAATCCTAGGTACATATCGTAGATCTTTCATAAATCAGATTTTTATGCATCTTAGCAAACACTCAATCCTGCTATAATAGCAACGTTGTAAAATATATCTAATTGATTTTCAATTAACAGCCGTCATTGTTTTTCAATTAACAGTGTCATCAAAACAAAGTTGTGTTTTCTTAATTGAAAACGCCAATAGCCTGAAATATGCAGTCTGAATACTTTATACTACCTTATTTACCTAACTAGCATCAACGTCAGTTAAAATAATTGTAATATAACAAAATGTATTAAATTGCGCATGTTTAATTTGACTGCCTCGTTAGTCTAGTGGTGGCAAGCGCGACCGCTGATCGTGAGATCTTGGGTTCGATCCCCAGCTCGGGCAAATTTTTATTGGGTTTTTCCGTTTGGAATTCCTCAGGAGTTTGGTTTTGTGCCCAGTTGATGGCAATAGGCTTGCCCCCATATATTTTTTTTTTAAAAACGTTGCCCCACACTAGGATTTCTCCTGTATCGTGGGTGCGTTTACAGACACAAATCTTCACACGCACAAACACCCAGACCCGGAACAACTATCTATAGGCCATACAAATATTTGTTCCGTGCGGGAATCGAACCCACGACCCGCAGCGCAGAAGCCAATAGCTTAGCCACTGCACCAAACGTGTCGTCAAGTATTACATGAGACTTAACACATTCGCTGCCAACTCTGCATAAAACAATAGATTTTTAATTCTTTTATGCGGATTTGACAGCGAACCGGTTAAACATAACTGCGAAATAAGGTGTTACTATACACCTCTGCCCAACCTTTCGGGGAATACAGGAGTGATGTTATGTTTATGTTAATTTCAGGTGCACCCCAGTCACGGATGCTGCTACATTTCATTCGGCGGATCCGAAATTACATTCACAAGTTACGAAGTGCTGTGCAGAATTGTTGGTTGAAGTACCAAAATGGAACAAAGTTCTAAATACTATCACACCTGTAAGAAAATGCTACATATTTCTAAATTGTCGTTTAAAGGCTCAGACATGACAAATCAGGAAAAAATATTGGCGCCGCTTATTAGTTATTATAAATGTCAACACATTATTTCACTCAAAGACAATTTTTATGGAAAACAATGGTGTCGATTCTGTAACGCACTTTGACAGGACTAAACTAAACTAAGGGTGGTTGTCTCTTTCTGTTTCAATAGAAAAAAGAAGTGACAGTTGCGTTTAGTCTAGTTTAGTAGTGTCAAAATGTAATAGAATCGACACCAATATCAGCGATATTAGAGATTTCTTGATATTCTATATTATACTCCCATATTTTGATATTTGTTTTATTTTGATGATATAAATATCCTAAATCCTTGTAACGCGTTTTTTTTTGTTTTTGGAATATACCCATTTAAACACAAGTAGGTTAGGTACCTAAATCCTATAAGGATATTTTTTAACAAAAAGGTTCGATGCTGATTCCCTGGATACGATAAATCTGCATTCTCAACGGCATGCGGAGGACCTTGACTCTTGACAAGGCTTTGACGAAGAACAAAGGAAAGGATATGATCTAAAGAACAATAACAAAAAGACCCGGTCAAGTGCGAGTTGGACTCCGGCACCGGGAGCTCCGACTAATTATAATATTTTTTTTTAAAACTTCGGTGCCTGCATTTTGTTTGAAACTACATTTTATTTTTTCTGTAGTATATATCAGCCCCAGATAATTAGAATATATAGGTGTTACTCAATCGAATTTGATGGCTCAACGATATTATTATTTTTTACTTTTTAAAAGTTCGTTTTTTTTGCGTCGGGGGTTTTTTAAAGTTTTAATTTAATTTTTATTTTAAACTTTTTAAACTTAGTATTAATTGCCACCATTGCATTGTATGTAGAATCAAATACTGATCAAAACGAATCCAAACACGACATATATCTGCTATTATTTTTTCAAGAGTGTACCTACTAGTGCACTGGTTATCCTGGCTGCAGCATCAGACCAAGAATTTTATAATCTTGCATAGTTATATAGCTATGAGTGTTTCAAATTTTATTTCACACGTATGTTTGAAAGTAAAGTAATACACATTATGCGTCTAAGAACCCTACCGCAGCTAACAAAACAGCTGATAACCTTGAAATGGCTGAACCGATTTTAATAAAACATGTCTACGATCACTCGCTAGAAAACCAGCTTTCAAATAAAAAAAACCGCACTCAAATCGGTTCACCCGTTTAAGAGCTACGGTGCCACAGACAGACACACACACACACAGACAGACAGACACACATAGCGGTCAAACTTATAACACCCCTCTTTTTGCGTCGGGGGTTAAAAACGGAACACATTTGTATAATGTACGAATGTTTGCGCGCATGTGAGTGACCGGGGTAAGGTGCTCTATTTTAAGAGTTAATAAAAAAACTGAAATTATTTAACCAATAATAAATAGGTGCAGACAAATCGCTTCTGCATCAAGATAGCAATAGCAGTCAATGTAATAAACGGCCGTGACATACAGAGAGAAAGATACTAAAGTCTCACCACAAGGATTTCGTTTTGACCTTTTGACGATGTGTATTTGACGCTACATACATTACTAAAGTATGGAGTATAGGAGTTATAGACCATTATGTCTGTTACACTGGCACATTCAATTAGTGTACCTACGGCTTTTTGTAACTTTAAAATGCAATTATTCGTGATCTCGTATTCTGCAAGCTCAGCCAAGCCAACATCTTGCCGGGCCCAAGCAGGATAATGTTGCAGGATAGTGTTGCGATTTTTACCTTGTTACGTGAGACCGGCTGCATGGATTTCGATGATAATTTCACAAACCATCACATCATCTCACTTAAAATCTAAGGTGGGAATATTAAATCTAGGTTCATCGATCATCGGTTGAATACCTGAGGTACATTTTATTCTAGAATGTGATCCTATAAAGTGAGGTTCTAGTTGCGGCATTACTTATGCCATTCTCCAACTTTTATGTCTAGATCCAAAGTGTTACGTTTTGAAATTCGTTTTATAGACTGGTCTTCTAGGCAACCTGGTGAAATAGTCACATTACTAACAAAAATTTACTTACGCTTGTATTTTTCCTGTATAGAATTTTTGTAAAATTGAGGGGCTCATGACTAATAAAGAACCGCGCGGAACATAAGATTCGCAAGGTTAAGCTGCGCTTGACGCGGTCAGTACGTGTATGGGTGACTGTTCGTTAAACATCGATACCCCTCCGTGCCTCGAAGAGCACGCTAAACTGTTGGTCCCGGGTGTCATACGAATACCTACGACAGTCGTTACGGTAGCCCGAAAGTCTGAGAACCGGTCTAACCTTAGGATATCGTATCAGCATTGCCCAGTAAATGGGTTGCGGAGGTCTGATGGCAGTCGCTCCGTGTGAAATACTGTTTTTCAGCCGAATTTGGTTAGACTGGAAGCTGACTCCAAACATAGTTGAGAAAAGGCATAGGAGGAAGATGAATATTTTTTGTAAAAAAAGATGTACTGCCTTTATGTTAATAGGTATTTTATTCTTACAAAATTATTAAGTATTCTCCTGTCGGATTACCTATTTCAACGATAAAGGACGTAATTCAACATAAATGCTGTCCAATATTTATTATATTCAATAAATGTTTTATATTTAATTAATTTAACTTCTATGAGAATTTTACAAGATAATAATCTAAAACTATTTTATCTGAAACAAAATAATAAAATAAAACCATAATTTAGGTATTTCAATTAAATATATTTATATTATTATATAAATACATAACAATCACAATTAAAAAACCAAGCGCGGTCATTACAACCTTCTTGGCCGTTAATTATAGCGGTCATTGAGGGGCCCATGTTAAGTAGTGGACGTTTACGGGCTAATATGATGATAAAGAAATAACCTACATATTGCAATAAAACAAAATTAAGATACGCGAGTATTTGAGGGTCATCTAAACATCGGACTTGGGCCGTCGACTATCTGCACGCTGTGATCAGGGGGTGGTTGATGGAATCCTCCGTCGTTATTATACGCCTGATCCACAACGGTCACTCCCTGTCCATCATCACCACAGCAGGAAGAGCATAAACCCATGTTCGACACCTGGAACATTTATAATAACAATTACACCAGCGGTACTATCTTAGTATGTGTACAAGAACAAAAAAATAACATGAAAAAGTGAGGATTTCATTAATCGACGTAAGAAGAATATATGCATTTTGTTTTTTATTGCGGTCCGCGAATCACGTCATTTCTTTTCCTTCAGCCGTCATTTCAAATCATCTACAACACAATCCACCCATCTTTTCTTTGATCTGCCTCTTTCCTTATAGTCTAACATTAATTATAAAGCCTAATATAACATTCATACTTAAAACATTTCTAGGAACATGATCTTCCTTCATTCCTGCGCATCAATGTCTAGTCCATACCAACCCATATATTATTAAATATAAATTCACATTCTATTCAATAGAAATATCACAACGAAGTAAAAGTACTTTTATTTATTTTAAGATCTTTATCAAAATGGCCCCTATATCGTGTCATACACGGTCGCTCATCGATTGAACAGTCTTCTAAACAACATTTACGATTCTATGGTTGTTCCTCATTGTCTTAAGTTGTTAGATTGTACAATGAAGGACTACCAAAAGAAGCAAAAAGAAGTCCGCCCTAGTCAAAGCAATATGAACATTTCTCAAGAACGCATTTTCTAGAGTTTTAAGAGGAATGAAGTGCACTCATTCCAAAAAATGTGTCGGAAATTTTCGGAATTTATATTAGAAAGTTTTGAAGGTGGACATGGACACTATAAAAATAAACTTACTTTTTTTAGAGTTTATCCGAACGTTGATCCACCACAGATTTCAAAATGTTTTTTATTTTACCAAGCGACTTATTATGTAGCCCACTTGCTAACTGATGTGACTTTAGTACCTATCCAATAAGATAAGATAATTATCGATAATTCTTTGCCGAGCAAATATTGGTGACACGAATTTGTATGAATCACATAAGGCATTTTTCACATTTTGTAAAACATGATAACACAGTTTTCAAGGAAAACAGCAGGATAATTCAAAGCAAGAAAATTTAATAATTAGCATGCTTCTGTTATCCATTTTATAAAACTGATTAAATATCTATTTATCAATAATTATTGCGGTATCATCAAACTCTTAGATAATAATTAAGTTATTTGTATATGTATAGTAATTAGGTTTCGCTGTATGACCGTCTTTGTATAATGCATGACGTATTCACCAATTTCCGGCAGTCCTTAACATCAATCGCACCTGTTCACATCCTACCAAAAACAGGTAATAAGTACACCAGCTAAGAGACTATTGACAAATAGTGACCAACTGTGACTGTGCTGCTAGGGGAGACGACGGAGACGGAGACGATTTGTAGTCGGTAGTCAGGCCAGGAGTTTGCTCGGCAAAAGCACACTAATACCACAGTCTAGCCATTCCATGCAGTCGTCCATCACGGTGACGTCATCTCCCGAGCTGTCTTCAAAACTCTTACGTCATGTCCCGAACTGACTTTAAAAACTGTCAATGTCAAACTCTCGATGAACCACTGTATGGAGTAGGTTAGTTACACTGTGCTAATACCTACCCTAGTAATTATAGTTGCTATAAATATCATGATGTTCTTTACTCTACCTGGCAGCAGAGTCCCGCGGTAATCCCTGAGGTAATATACATATTAAATTATTCATTCCCATTCTCTATTTCTTATTATAAAGATTGTAACTTAGAATTTGTGCAAGGTTAAAATAAAGTTTTATTTTTTTCTTTCTTTCTTTGCATTTTCTGTAGGGTTAGGTTGTGGTATTGGACATCCACATTTCGCCAGTGATTGTATGTCCCTTGCTATAGGGGCAAGGTTAATGCCATTTACGGAGCACAATAATACACTCGGCAGCAATGAATCCGGGTCATAAACAATCAATGTTTTCTGAGATATTAAGGTTTATGTTGGTGATCCGGATTCATTGCTCTCTTACTGAGAATTGAACATTTTGATAAGCATACCAGCCCAAATCATATCTGTAATCTCATAATTATATGTTGAGCAAAGAAATCACATAGCAGAATCTATATTATCAAAAGTTTTTCACTTTCATTAACAACCTAAATCCTTATTAATAAAATAAATGATTCTGTCCTCAACTAAACTGATTCCTTGAGTCAAAGTTTTTAACACTTTCAGAGATTTTACCCAAACTTTTGTAAAATTGAATTTCAATTTATAAGTATTTGCAGCCATAGGAATTATGTATATAGCTATAACAGAACATTGTCAGGTTTGGCAGAAATCATGTAATAATTAAAATAATAATAATATAAATTAGTGTTTTCGTAAAGTCATTTTATTTAGAAAAATATAAAATCAACACAGCATACAGCTGTAACAATAACAACGCCTCAAGCAAAATCGAAAAGTATTCCTTGGATAGTATAATAATCAGCTCACCAATTTCACAATTCCACATTTTCGAACGCAGTCATACATTTTATATCTTAAAAATATTCAGGTATTTATTATGAGGAGAATTTTCATTAACAGAGATCTTTATTCTTTAGTTTTATCGTTGAAGATTCACCAGCGACTGTGATGTCCACCTGGCCCGTGATGGCCACCCGGGCCCCCGTGATGACCGTGGTGGTGTGGCCCATGATGATGCGGCGGTCCATGGTGATGCGGCGGTCCATGGTGATGCGGCGGTCCATGGTGATGCGGCGGTCCATGATGCGGCGGTCCATGATGATAAGGTGGACCGCAGCAGGGACACAGTAAGGACAGTAAGAGACCCATATTCACTGGAAAAAGCATACGATTTTATTAGATTTTAAAATATTGTTACTTTTGCCATCGCAGCCGCAGCAAGTCGCAGCCTATTCTAATAGTCCATAATTTTTTATTTTTTTTCGATAGATCTTTTTAACCAAATGGTTAACTGGAAGAGAACTCATCGTGGCGTTAAGTTCGCTCTGTATACCACCAATGTACAATAGATAAGTAAATTTCCTATGACAATCCATTACTCTGGCAGGCTCAGGAAGAAAAGTAACTACGTAATGACCGGAGTCACCACGCTAGATAAGCGGTTGAGTGACTCCATGTCCATACCCAAGACGTAAGTATCGGTGGCGATGTGTCCATCATTAACTTGGAATATTTGCTGGCAATGTAGTAGGTAGGTATATTTTTGATTTTCGGTGGTTTGACTGAGGTATGTATACCAGACGCTAGTATTTGGGATGCTTCTACAAAAATGTTCGGTCATATTTTTTCATGCTTTGATAATACAACACAAACACAAGTTACGATAAAGCAGTGTTTTTTTTTTCGTCTCATACAATTTTCACAAATAATACTATTTGATAGGTACCACGACACGATAGAATCGATGATAAGGACTTAATTATCTACATAAAAAATCGATATAGATTAACATATCTTTAACAATTGCTAGTAACTCAACGTCACATGGCTCTGATTATAATTATTTATGCAAAATGCAATGAAATACTTACCAAAGGAAGTACCAGGAAGTCCAGGAACTAGTAATATATACTTAGATATTGAATCTTCGCCAAAACGATAGGTTTCGCTCAATTGTAACAAGGAACTGATAAGCATTCCCAGAACACTATTTGTTATAAATATTGATAGCAGACGATATCGATCGAAATATTATGCGGATCTAAAGTAAATACCCTATGAGTCATAACTACGTACGTTTTAAGTTATAATTATGCCTACGTAATTTGTAGCGGACACTCCTGTTAGTCACCTGCAGTTACTCAACCTTTGTTGTCATGTAGGAGACTCTAATCAGGCCTAATGTTATTTTTTTATCACGAGATACTAGCCTGAGAGGTTTCGACACAAGACTGAAAACAATATTGACAGCTCCAATCATCACCATCACCCTTTTCTAACCATGTTGAAGTCGCCTTACAGTCGCTGTAGTAAATCGTACCTATCATATCCAACCAGTTCATTTAAAATTGATCAGGGTTTAAGGGGATACGCACACCTTTCCGATTCCCCAGACGCTTATCTCAACTACACGCGTAGCACTTTACCGTGGATCGACGAGCCTCTAACAGGTGCCTGATGGTAGGATAGATGACCTTCCAACTTACAGCCTCAAAACCCTCGAAAATCGGGAATAGGTTCTCATTAAGGTTGCTGCATGGGGAACCGTGTAAAAGGTAGACATCCAATTAACTTATTACTGAACTGATTGTTTAGATGTAGACACGCAGTCTACTAAATACTAGAGACATCCATCCTGCTCATCACCACCTCGGGGCATCACCATGTTGGGTCATCACTACCTGCGCTCATCACCACAGCTACTTTTCAGCACTACAGGGCTGGGCCAGGAGAGTACTTAACCGCATCACCCTCTTTAAAAACTGAAATAAATGGTGATGGGCATTTTACATGCACGACCTTATATTTTGATAAATACTTGTTGACAAGGTACTGTTTTTAACTTACATTCTGTTAACGGCACCTTTAGCATATCTTATTATTGTCGCAGTGAAGGCTTATTATTTACACCTAAATATAAACGTCTTTAAGGATCGTCCGTCACGCTATTGGCCAAATACTCAAACGCCACTCAATTTTAAGCTGCCGTTAATTTCATGCTCTCATTGTCACTTCGCCTTAAAGTAACAGTGACAGCACGAGACTTAACGGTAACTTAAAATTAAGTAACGTTTGAGTATTAGGCCATTACTTTACAAAAATTCTCGCTTATTTGCATTGTCAGTGCAAACTCTCTAACAGCTAGTTCACACATAAACTGTTTACAGGACCCGTTTTAGCGGATCCGTTTTTATTTTCGTGATGGCGCCTTAATTTGTATGAGCGAGTTCACATACACGACAGTATTCCGAATCTAGTAAAAAATACTGGATCCGTTATTTTTATCGTATCCTGCCTGCCAGATGCAACGCAGCTTTTTTTCTTTAATTGTTACTAGGCCTGCGTTTGGCCGCCATCCCACCTGATGTTAAGCGATGATGCGGTCTACGATGGAGCACTGCATCCATTTGTTAACTGATCGGCGGATCCGTTAAAACGGGTCCCTTGTGTCAACAGGCGATAACATGCATTTGATTATTATAGAATATTCCAACAACAATAAAATGTAACCATTGTAGTTGGCATTTTAATCTTTGTTAACATCGTTGGAAAATTCAATCAAATAAAAGTAATATTATTTATGAGGTTTCTGTCAACGCACTCTTAATAATATATTATATTGCATATTTATGGGTTGTAATAAAAAAACAATGGTACATCAATGGAAGTTTAATTTAAAGTAAATACAAAATATAATAAGTACATAATCTAACTAAATATCTAATGATCGAGCTCTAACAAAAATAAGTAGGATTTTCCCTGTATCGCTCATCAAATTCGTATATATAAATAGTTATAAGTGTAGGTACATCATGACATATGTGCGTCTCCCTTTAATTAGCCTTAAAAATGTTTTTCATTAAGTTCTCAATGGCAAAACGGAGTAACCAATCATAAGTAGGATTAATCAAGATGACATTATACAAGGTTAGTCGGAAAGGGGTAAGTACTAATCCGAAAGGGTTTTAAAGTACGTACCCATAATAATGAACAACTTTTGTTCTACAACTTTACAACAATAGTTTTAGATAAATAGCTGTTCAGTGTTTATAAAAATAGATAGAATTTGGTTATCATTTGCTGTTACAGAGTCATCAGTGATAAGTACCTAGGTACTTTGAGTCACCCGTCGAATAGTACCCCTTTTCTGACTAATCTTGTATGAATAATATGAGTACATCACATACGCTTAATTTCTGTTATTTTGCCTAATTTAAGAAGCGTGTCAGAAGTAGAGCTTCTAACATACCGTTCTTAGGCATTACTATAACTTTTGATATATTTCATACAAAAGCAAACTGTTATTTTTCTGAATTAATGTGGCAATGAACTATGTATTATAGTGCCTGGATTTTATGTGTCCGTCCAAAAGTATTATTCAATATAAATCAAAAAATATCTTAAAAGGAAATTAAAAGATAAATAAAAGATATATGTATGTACATAAACACCGATTTTACATTATTATGTATGTATGTAACGTTGATAGTTATGTAACATTTCAATAGATTTGTTATTATATATGTATTTACAACCGAGGTAAAACAGGTATTTGAAATACCAACATTATCATAATTGATATCTCCTATCTCGACTTAAAACATAAAGGAAAAATTCAAGAACTGAACAACAGTAGCACTCACGTGCTCTTCAACACTAAATTAAAGATAACATATTTTATTTACATTGTCTAAAAGGTGAAAGAAAAAGAAAAGATGCAGAAATAATACAATAAAGGAAAACATTAAGAGCTCCTAATAAACATTACGTGATTTTTAACAGTCCTGTTGTGGTAGATTAAGCAAGAATAACTTCCTTCCGATCTATCTTATTTTTATATAAGTGTGATTAATTCAGAGGTCAGATTAGGTTGTGCTATTTAAAATGAGTTAACAGAAATGTTATTGATGGACATAGCACCGCGATTTTGAAATCTTAAAGCACTTTAAAATAGGTACTTTATCAAGAAAATATGTTCTAGTAACTTATCAATGCCTGGTTACTGTGTTTGCTTTAAAATAGCGAAAAGTAAAAAAAATGCATCGCCTTTTATGCCATTCGAATGCACAGGACTGTTTGTAACAAAAACTACGTTCTTGAAATTGGATAATATTGTCTTACAAAGAATCGTACAATCGTGAGATCGCTTGATGACAGGGAATGGCCATACTAATTATTCGCTTTTTTTAAATATCTCTATGTACCTACCTAGTCTGACCACTGGTACCTACCTAATTATCTAAAAAGTTGTTATTATAATTGGTCATTATAAGTTTTATGAAAGGAAGTGCGATATTCATTGAAACCTCTTCTTACAATATTGACTGTTGTTACTAAATAAATAGAAAATCTATTTATTTAACTTAAAACTACGTAATATGTGCTTAATTAATTGATATTTTATTTATAACAAACAAATAAATATTAACATTTCATGTATGGTTACTACTACTGCAAACCCTGATTAATATATTAATGTAGGTACATACTTCGATATTTTATCAGCTATTTTAAATACAATTTTAGGCTTATGTTATGAAAAACATCATCAAAGAGAACATTATGTTCATATTATTTGTTAAGAAAACAAGAAAAGACTAAATAAGGGCCAAGTTTTCAATCGTCAAAAACTTTTAACACAGGAATAATTTTGATTATTTCATAGTTTTTCTATACAAAATCTTTTGATATTATTCCTCCGATAAAAAAAGCAAACATTAAGAAAGTGAACCTTATTCTATTATTAAAGATTTTTTTACATAAGGATAAACAGTCCAACTTTTCACTTTTTAAATGACAAAATTGTATTTGGAAAGCATTTTTTGAAAAAAAGGACTGTTAGTAGCGTAGTATTAAGTAATTTTCTATGTTTTACTTAACTTAATATTAATTTTAATCAATTTAGTTCATAACTGTAGGTACAAATTATTTAAAAAATATCTGATCAATGTCTTCGTGTAGTATCACGTTTATTTTAAATGTCTCTATAAACAGAGTACACATACAATGCCAATATTAATGCTAACTAATGTAATACGGTTTTGTGACTTTACTTTGGTTTAAATGATGACTTTTCATATTCATGTGTAGTTGGATTGAAAGCAAACTTCAAAACTTACTTAGGAAAAGGCAAGAAAAATGGTGATGCTGATATCGAATCATGGTGTACTATTTATACGGTGGTGGTGCTTCCCTATGAGGTGCATTTGAATGTGCCGGGGGTTGTACGACGACTTGATTGGTTACGTGGTGGACCACGGTACGCTGCGGTGGGTCACTGCAACATTCGCAGCAACAGCCGGGAATGCAGCAACAGCAACACGGACGACATGAAATATTGCAACCCATCCTGAAACATAACGTTGTCAAATTAATTTTGAGGACAAGAATCATTTTTGTATCGCGTGGTTTCGGGCCATGGTTACGCCACTGCCTCTCCAGTCGTGGAATGCGTAAAAGGCAACTTAAGGTTAATGTTAGGATCAGTAAACCATCTACCAAGAGTGGTAATTTGGCAACATCCCCCATGACCGCTTATTGTAGCGTCTCATGGTCCTGCCGACAACAGCTACACGCTCAACGCTCTTAGAATCTTTAGGTGGATAGACATAACATTTTTGGTAGTCTTCAAAATACTCAAATTTCATGGTTCCAGTCCAAGAGATACCAAAATCCGTCTAGCAAATAAAGAAGGGTGAATACCTATGCATGTAAATCCTTATATACATTTATTAACATATACCTATAGATAAGTAGTTTCAGCGGTCATGACTCAGAAAAATATTTAAAAGAAATTTTCTACTATCGCAATGTTATGCTAATAAGAATCGAGGATTACTTATCAGCTTTCTGTTTTTTTTCTTGCCATTTGTTGCCTGAATATAGTAATTAGCTTAGCATTTCTATAAAAACAAATTGTTCTTAGAGATCTCGGTCGCTTATACAACATGTAACGTAATTAACGCACACCCTCAAACACCCAATTAGAATATTATGTTATGCATACACTATAATTTTAGTTTAACATGTATATGCATTGTTATTTACTAAATTAACGTTCTTGAAATTAGGTTTATTTTTCTTTATTTTGTATTGAATGACGGAATTTGTATAAATAGGTACCAATAAAAATTCGCTTTTTAAAGTCTTTTTGCCTTGATTTACAGTCCATTTTAGTTTGTTTTGACTGTATGTACAGGGGTAATGTGACTAATTTCCGTAGTTTTAATTATTTTTAGGATAAAAAATTACCTATATCGTCGGTCAGCAGGGAAAACCACGTATGTGTAAAATACAATTTTTAAAAGGGATAGAAATAACTATAAAAAAATGCAAATAACTGCAATATTGCCGAATAAATGGCCGAAAAAAATGGCCGATCAAATGTTAATACAAGTTTGTCATTGTACGTCATAGATAGCTTAGAAATATTTGAATTGAAAGTTTGTTGAACTAGGACGTGTAGGAAGAGTTTACGTTTAAGAGTTACGTTTATCAACCTAAAGAACAAATAAAACGCTTTTGAAGAAAATTTTATTTACAAGGTTTTCACTGCCGAGCGTCGATATTAAAAATGATAGAAATCGATTCAGTAAACGATTCTGGACAAACTACTTTCAGGATGTGGGTTAATTATGTTACATATTGTATATCGTATTGGTGTCAATTAAATTAGCATTATTTCTACAGGGTGTTCAGTACATCTTGGTAGGTAGTGTACTTGTCAACAATATGAGTCAAATTCACTACATTTAAATTTCGGCGCCTACCATAATATACTGGGCAGGCACTTTATATCATAAAACATGGACATGTCAAGGTAAATTATCAAGACCATGCTAACGTTACATTTCGTCACCGAATAATAATATAAGTAGGTAGGTAGGTACATACTACAATGAAGTAAATGCACCACGAACGTTTCAAATTAAGTTATATTTCTGATAAGTTTAACAGACCTTTTACTCGAAGTTGTATTTTGTGATTAAAAATAACTATCCTGTCCCACTGGATTTCGTCGCGTCTCTATGGGTATTATCGCTTTAATGCACAGATTAAAACCTATTTCAGGTGTTCATATAACAATTAGGAAACTATTGACAATCTGATAGTAGGTAACGGTTTAATATCCACCATCAAGGAATTAAGATATCTAGATATTATCAATAACTTACCTATAATTTTGTTATCAAATCTTAGTATTAACATCATATCAAATACCTATAACCAACCTACAACCTTCTGTTTATAGCATGCATACTAGAAAATCTACAAAAGCATAAAGGGCATAGACACTAAGTAACTAATGGAAAAGGTCGTCCACTATTCTTACCTTGACTAAAAGCTTTTCATCTATACATTGGCTGAGGTTCAGGGTAAGGGTATCCTTGCTGGGGAGGAGGGTATCCTGGGTAGCCGCCGGGTGGTGGG
Organism: Amphipyra berbera; assembly: GCA_910594945.2. Classification (NCBI taxonomy): domain Eukaryota; kingdom Metazoa; phylum Arthropoda; class Insecta; order Lepidoptera; family Noctuidae; genus Amphipyra; species Amphipyra berbera. Next base: position 10,430,391 of record OU343128.1, on the reverse strand, counting down.
TAGCCGCCGGGTGGTGGGTATCCCCCTGGTGGTGGTGGATACGGGTAGCCGGGTTGAGGTGGTTGCTCGTAGACCGTCGGCGGATGCTGTATCACGGTCACCTGCTGGGGTGGGGGCTGCTGCTGTCCACACGCGTTCGGACATAGGCAGGGTACTAGGCAGCACGCACTAAGCGCCAGACAACAAGGGTTGCAGCAGACGTCACAGTCGCCACAGTCGAACGAAAGACACAAACCCATCCTCACGCACCGATGTTTTAACTAAAACCGATATCAATCAATTACTTATACACGTTTAACACCTCCTCAAATACAAGATAATAGAGTAATACAGGTACAAAAAAGTAATCTGACTTTTAAATAAAGTGGAATAAGTACCAGAGTCCTTATTGCTGAATGACAAAATGGCGGAGCGTTATCATTGCTAAGACTCTTATCATTAGGTGTTATCTAATTGATAACAGCAGTTAACGATTACTCATACCGTGTATGAGGAAAATGGCTGCCAAGTCTCCGAAATACAAAAGGATAAGTGAAGGAATACAATTATTACAGCAATGAGTCACCTGTCAAACATGATTGTTTTATTTGCCAGGCAGGCAGTGGCTAAACTAAATGACATTATCTTAACCATATTTAACATCCGTAGGATAATTATCATTAGGAAAACATTCAATAAAAAGGAAATACTTGGGTATTTTTTTCTGAAATTTGTTTGTTAGCTAGAAGCGATTGTGCTATCTCAGACGATCAGCGTATTATTTTAAAAATTTGTAAAATGTTTTAGATGTCCCTTCTGGGAACCAAATTGCTTTATAATAAGTCACAAAGCACAACAGTTAGTTACATTTTTGAGATATCTAGGTGTACCGAAAATTTTAAAAATAATAATATGAGATTACATTTTTTCGGTAAACGAAAAATTAAAGCTAATATTAATTTATATAGGGGTAAACGAAATCATGTAATTCCTTCAAACTTCGTGATGTACTGCTGACATAGAATAACCTTGCACGGGGTACGTTTGGATTCAATAAAAAAAATTTACTAAAAGTAAACATGTGATCGTAAAGTGAGGCATTTTATTAGCGTGACCGCGCGGCGAGCGATACCGCGCAATTCGCTCGGGGCGCTAAAATGCCTGTATAGGACTAACACTCCATGGCGGGAGTTAAAACACAAGGTAAATTATTATTATTATTTCTGCCTTTTTTTATCGCTGGGAAATCCTCATGGATGTCCCTCGCCCGTGGAAGGCGAGGGCGTCTGCCGGACTCTTACCGGCTAAAAACCAACGGTGTCCCTCCTTCTGACCTTAGGCCGGGGTCACGGGATTCGCTATTGCATGCACCGCATCCTCGGCAGGTCTTGGCCCACCAGCTTCTTCTGGTGGACCTCTCCAGTGGAGGGGCAATTTTTCCCCTGTCCCAATTCCTTCGGAGAGGCGCGCGCGGAGCACGGCGCGCCGTCCTCCCGGGCCTGTTACTGGTCGGGTGACGGGTCCCCTAACCCGCCGCCTGCAGGCCACTCACTAGGGTGGCCGGAGATCGTCACGCGCCCTCCGTCGACCGGTGCGTCTAGCGCGAGAAGGGAGGGAGGATGACGCCTCCCTCTCCCTGTCCACCACCTCCTTGGTAACCATCACTTCCCCGCAAAAGGAAGCGACGGCCTCCCACGCATTCTCGCTCCCCACCATGGACAGAACCGCAACCGGAAGCGAGAGGTCGCCACCCACTGCCGCAACCTGGTCACGGCGCTGCGCTGTCCACTCAGCGCAAACTTGCAGCGTGTGCTACGCCGTGTCCTCCCGGTAGTCCACACAGTGTGACATCCGGGCGTCTGCTCCCGGCCTATACGACACAGCCATGTCCCGAGAGTACCTGCGTCAGCCGGAAGCTGAGAGCGCCGTGACGCCTCTCCAGCCACTCCTCCATCACGGGTCTTACCGCCGCAATAGCGGCGTGCCCCAATATTATTTCTGCCTGTATGTTCTGCCCAGCCTTTTCCCAACTATGTCGGGGTCAGCTTCCAGTCTATCCAGATGCGGCTGAATACCAGTATTTTACACGGAGCGATTGCCATTATTATGTATTTCTATCTGTATCGACACAAATCTCACATGCACAAGTGAACGAATATACACACAAATATCTAGATTGAATTTATTAATTTTTGTGTCCAATAGGGTAAAACAGTACGAAAATTATACGTTAATTAAATTACATAGGTTATATCCTTCTTGTATCAGACACAAATCGTACATGCACAATTGTACGAATATCCAGATTCTGAATAAAATTTTAATAATATCTGTGTAAGCCATACAATGTCTGTAATTAAAACCAACATTACCTATATCCACTGCTACATACATTCTAATGATTGAATTATGAATATTTGTTACTTTGCAGATGACTTACACACTATTGTCCTAAATTCATAATAAATAAGAATATACAGTTTAACAGGAAAAACATATATTATTTTCTATACCTACTATTTGGATCTATATTATTACTATTTATTATACAACTATAAAGTCTGTTTTAATAAAAAAAAGTAACTACCTATCCTAATATTTTTATTTTTATACTTTGAAAGGCAAAAAAGAATTTATCATTTTTAGAATTTCTGTCTCTCTGTTTGTTAGGTACCTGATCACCTGAGAAAGGCTTAATGGCTTTCGGATGTTACTTTTACTGGTTATACAGGTGATAGCCTAACTTATAAAGTACCTATGTTTCATCTCAGTTGGTTGAGTGGTTACCGGAGGTACGGACGATCCTATTTAAAGCAAGATTCATGGTTGATTGTTGCGAGATGGTGTCGTTTTCCGACTTCGTTATAAAGAAAGCCACAGGAATACGCTACCTACTATACTATAATCTCAAAAAAAGATTAAACCGATTTCAAAATTATCATAATAAACTTTTAATTATCAACATCTTATCGAGTCATTATGATGTAGTGGAGATAGACGTGTATGAGTTTGTACTTTGTATACAAACTCGTACCCGTCTGTCTCCACTACATCATAATCACTTTTTAACAAAAATAAAACCGACTTCAAATGGTCTATCTCCGAAGTTCTTCATCAGATATTCACCAAATTTTAATGGCACCACTTCGAAAGAATACTCTTTCAAACAAAAAAAGAATCATTAAAATCGGTTCACAATAAGCAAAGATATCGCGGAACAAACATACAAAAAAAAAACATACAGTCGAATTGAGAGCCTCCTCCTTTTTGGAAGTCGGTTAAATAATGACTCGCTAGGATTTTTTAAGATTCCATGACCAATAAACAAATGATTAAAAAATGGGAACTAAACACGGTACAATTTAAATCCATTCAATTGGTTGACGTACTTTCTCGGGTAAACATGCAACAAATAGAATACCTGCATCGGTTTTCTTTCTAAGTCAGTTAAAAATAACAAAGGCATTACTTAATTCTGATGTAGCCTAAAGTATTTAATGATAAATTGATACCTGTGCAATAAAATGGTTTTTCCCAACTACAGTAATGTTGATAACGTTATATATATAGCTGTCGATAAAGACGCTTGTGTTGCCCTGTTAATTTGAATAACACTCATACCCATTAGTCTAATTGCTAATACAGTAGATATATTAATTATACTAAAAGTGTCACTGTACCTTAAAACGTTTGGTAAACACGAAAGACTATAAATTAAACAGAATTACTTTTGTGGAAATATAAAATGAAAAATTGTGCTGCTCTCGGCAAATAATAGGCCACTCCCCCTCTGCACGTGCGTGTCGTAAAAGGCGGCTAAGGAATTATGTCAAGAGGGTGGGCAGCAGCGTCCTTATGTCTGCTTACAACAAACTGTTCCGCCTAGCCTTTTTCCAACTATGTTGGGGTCAGCTTCCAGTCTAACCAGATGCGGCCGATTACATTTTACACGGAGCGACTGCCATCAGACTTCCGCAACCCAGTTACTGGGCAATGCCGATATCCCAAGTTTAGATCGGCTGTCAGACTTTCAGGCTTCTGGCTACCCGTAACAAATGTCATAGGTATTCGTATGACATCCGGGACCGATGGTTTAACGTTCTCTCCGAAACACGGAGGGGTCTCGATGTGTGACGAACGGTCACCCATCCACAAACTGACTGCGGAAAGCTCAGCTTAACCTCGCAAAAATATTTAGCCACGAGCCCCTCTGCTTATAACAAACTTTGGTCACCATCCCTCTACCTAGACCAAGTAACGTGGAGATTATAGTGAGCACCATCCCCAGACCAATCAATGTAGCGGTCATTGGAAGGTTCATGTTTAGTAATTGGCGTTCACGGACTAATGTGATGTGATGTTTATAAAAAATTTTGCACATGTATATATTCAAAATTGAAGTTCTGTATAAGGATAACAGTAATGTAAAATATATTCAGCTAAATCCACAGACTACCAAAAATTATTGTTTTCCCTCTTCTTCTTTCCTCGTGTCAGCACGAGCTATACGAGAGTAGCTTATGCCGTACTGAAAAGATTAGCCAGTCAGCAAGGTTGGTAGCGGGGCTGACTACCCAGGGCGCGACGGACACACTGCCGGGGTTGCGGTGCATGCTTTTGCGAATCCCGCGACCCCGGCCGAATCGGTCAGGAGGAGGAACACCGTTAGTTTTTCGCCGGTAAGAGTCCGGCAGACGCCCTCGCCTTCCACGGGCGAGGGACATCCATGAGGATTTTCCAACGATAAAAAAAGGGTGCGCCTGACGTCCTTAAAAGTAACGTCACTCTTAGAGGCTCTTTTCATGCACCCTCCCTCTGTATGCATGCTAAATTATCTAATTTAGGTCTAACACTAAATATCTGTCTGACCACAAAATCGTGTTCATTAGCTACTAGCAAGTTAAATTTCGCAAGTAGACTTCTGAAATCGAAATTCACTGTGGACACGCCCGCAGCATATCGACTCTTGGTAGTTTCACCGACAGGTCGCAATCTGCCCGTGAAGGTTTTAACAAAACTTACTTTCAGTTTAAACAGGTTAAGCGACAGATCCAATAGCAAGTTTTATTGCAGTGCAACTGACTTTCAAACTGGACACATTCGCAGCAAGTCGACTTCTGCAAGTTTTACGAACTTAGCGAGCAGTGGAGTGCAATAACTTGCGCAATAAAACCTGTCTAGTGCATGCTGCTTTATTAACTAACGTAAATTAACTTGCCAGTGAATTTAACGCTTGACAGTTATTTAGCCTAACCTTTTTATTGTATAATTATGTAGGTACTAACGAGCATGCGATTAAAACATAGTGTAACGTCACAGTTAGGTTAAATCGTTTAAAGTTAAATTAGTATAATATTTAAGCCAATTAAGAAATAATAAAAATAGAACGGAACGTGTTTCACAAATTCCAATCCGGTAAATACAATACTTTCTGTCAACTCAAATTTATTCAAAAATGAACGAGCGGAATGTTTTGTAAGTACCTAACTACTTACCTACATTAATTAAAGAAATACATTATTTTCACACAACAGCTGTAAGTAAACAATACGAATATTATCACATGACTGCAGCAGCTGATAAAATACCTATTTATTTAAAAAGTTAGTGGACGACCAATGTTACAAATTTTTGTTAGTAAATTAGTAGCGCTTACACCTATAGGTTTATTAGTCAATTAAACAAATACGTACTTAAAAATCCTACCTGATGTTTTTTTATTCAATTTAAATAACAACACTGTCCCTTTCTAAACTGCACGATATAAACACAACGCTAGAGCAACAAAAGTGAATGAATCAGTTGTTCGTGGTTTCCAGTTCGTCATACTGCCGAAGGAAACAGTGCGATGACGCGAACGCCTGCGCACTACGCTCTAAAGTAAATTCAATTCTTTGTCCCTCTCACACTAACGTGAAAAACGGTATGGAGAAAGAAGACAAGCCATCGAGAATTACAGTTTTGATATCAGTTGTGAAAATGAGAGCAATGCCGATTCAACCTTGTCGTGTTGCACGTAGAGAAACTGAACCTACATTTACGGGCAGGAAAAACCTTATGATTTATTTGTCACATACTTGGGTAGTAAGGTGCTTGCCCCCTACATTGCAAAGTAAACACGATAAGTCGGGGATCGATAAAATTATTGGAAAAAGAATCCTTCATGCAATGCTGACTCTTACAACATTGCAATTCAAACTATGTAGGTACCTACTCGTAGATACTTATAATATATTTCCAAGGTTAAAAGAGGAGAGTGTGTTTATTACTCTAGAAGACTTGTGAGACCCATTTGTTGTTGTCGAATCAGTCGATCACAATCATGATTTCTGTAAGATCGGTGTGGCTCTTCAGAAGTTGTATTCCATTATTTCATGTAATATGAAGAAACTCTTCGTTCACTGATTAATAATGACACGATCGGAAGTAGGAGAACTTTAGCAATAAACCATGAAGACTAATACTGCTTGCCAAGCAATATTCTCTCAACGCCGTTCTTGGCTTCTAGCACTTACAGGACAACGTGGGATTAAAAATGGCGGCGCTACTGTTGTTGTCGTTATTTCTCTCTCACTCACGCACGTTCTGTGTGAGCGAAAGGACAATCATGAATCCGCCATTTCTAATCCCATTCTTTAAGTAATCGGGGTGTACATATTTACATGCTTATTATTGCAGTCTATTGTTTATCCCGGTATCTAAAACCAGGGTTTCAGCGTAAAATGCAACATGTAGGTAACATGTGAAGTCAACGTTTGGAGAAACTAGATTATGTGTCTCTTTAAGGATTCTCCCTCTTTCAGGATGAAATTGGGATACACACAGAAAGAGGAATAAGAAAATCATATCAATTAGGTACCTAATTAGGTCCATGTGGATCTCGTCAAATAATAGGCCACCCGTGGGTGTCGTATAAGCGACTAAGGTTTACGTGAAGAGGATGAGCGATCGGTGATTTGCGATCGCCCATCCCATCTGCCAAACAAGGAGACTATGGGAATTTCTTCTTTGACTGTTATAGCAGCCATTAGGAGAATGTGTTTATTTAGCAGTACACGTTTATGAGCTGATATCGTGATGATACTTTAAATTCATCTTAATTATTATTTTTGTTCTCGTTCAGATCTCAATTTGTTCACGCTTGTTTTGTTACCAACGTGTACGTTTAATTGATACCTACCTCGTACGATTGCTAACTAGCCTGGCTAATTCAGCCCTCGTCTATTTTATTGATAGAACTCCGTAAAACCATACATATCGCACTGCTAGATTTATAGTGTATCAACTCAAAATGAAGCTTTTTTCAGAAACGACAGAAAACTGATTAATTACTTCCTGTTATAGATTACAAATGAAGTGAATGAAATGAATTACGTGTGAAGATTTGTGTTAGTAAACGCACTCACAATACAGGAGAAATACTAGTATTGGGAAACGTTTTAAAAAAAAAGAAAAGAGCTATCTCAAATTGATCAAATTTTGAGTTGATACAGTACCTATTAATCTAGCAGTGCAATATTGCTTATTAGTTGCCTCTGACGACCATGAATTTTAATGATCCTTATTACCTAGACATTACCTAGTAAGTCTACGCTATCACTACCTTAGGGTGTGATTGTAGTACCTATTGATAATTATTTCAACAAATATAGCTACACTAGAAAAAAACAATGCAGGTATGTCATTCTTATTACGTAATCAGTTTGCATTTCTAATGAAAATGATTTGCGTTATACATGTTTAGAATACGTAAATTGATTATTTTAACATATTGCCGCGATTTTAATTTATACCTACAAAGAACTGGAGACCTGTATTCATCCTTGCTTATTATACTGCGTAGTATGACAAGCATATGACTTATACATTTGTTTAAGTAAATATTATTTGTCAAGATCCAGTGGATCTATCAAGTTTAGAACTGTTCTCGTGACGGAAGAGTTCGTAGCCTCACGGTTACTGAACACAAGGTTACAGTTTTGTTCAATGTTTTTGCTTTGCCTTGTGTTTTTCACCGAACATTTTGAAGACACTTCTAACTTCCATAACTGAGATAATGTACGAATGTTATTGTATTGAATAAAGATTTTATATAGTATTTATTATACCTACCTATCTAATACTTAAAAAAACGTGTTCATAAATAAGTTTGCTACAAGATTTTTACAGCGTATAATCACTCGCACAATCACTATAAACCTAAGTCGCCGTAATCACAGTAATCTAGATATCTTATCATCCGACTGCGTCACACTCAATCAATGCCAAAAATTTAGACAGGAGCTCACTCTAGTCCGATAAACGAACAAAGTATATACAAAATGTGAAAAATAAAACAAATAGTGATGTCTGATGAAGACATATCTGTGATCGCACCGGCGGAAACAACGAGAAATTATGTTAAATCTGTTAAAGTTGATGAAACCAAACACAAGAAGAATAAATACAGCAAACGAACGACGGAGGAAGATGAAAAACAAAAGAAGACTTTGCTCCGACAATTGCCGAAAGTTCAAATAGCGCTGGAACCCGCTTTCGGCAGGTTGCGCAACAGCTTCCGAAAATTGAATTGCTTTAAGAATCAGGAGGAAGACGAGGTACCTATGATGGAAATACCACGACACAAGAGTATAGACATCGGCGTGGGACTGGCGCGACGTGTGTCCCTCTTCCTATTCACAAGGAGAACAGTGTGCGTACATCCTTATCATCCTTACACACCAGAGCAAACTACAAGGAAAATCTACGTTTTTACTGAAGATAAATAAACACCTTCTCTTACTGTGTAACTCACGATGTTAAAGAATATTGTAAGACTATTTCTAGCGATTGTTATGATATCATTGTCATCATTGTGACAGTCGTTATCATTTAGAGCTATAGTCGAGATAAACAAATATTTAACATTACTAGCTATTTACGTTGTAAGCAATTTATTTTTAAGTAATTATCATCAGATGCAATGATGTATAGATTTAATATAAAATAATTTTAAACTTGAATCATGAATCACCACAATCAAATTATGGATGCGAGAGATGATGTGTTTTTACAAAAATGTTATTGAAATACTAACAGCTATGCTAAAATGTTTAAACGATGTGAGCCAAGGACAATATTACTATAGATATTTTAGTAACAATGCGACTTGACATAAGATTAAATAAAACTAGTGTTTAAATAAGAATGAAATATTTTATTTCCTAAAACGTAAGCCTTCCACTGCATTAACGTTTAGATAAATAGATAGATAAATTTAGATAAATAAAAGCTTTAAAATAGTAACGATCTCTACCTGCATACCAAATTAGTAATTATGTTGATTGTAACAGAAATACGTCCACGAGTACATTCATGCTTCTATTATGTATATATTTTGTACCTCTACTAGGTACTTTTATAATAATTTACCCTCTATAAGTTTCTTCCTCATCCTCGTCTGACTTATCGTTTCCACCAAAAAACAGATGAAGTAGATACCTATCTATAAGAAAAAAATATCCGGCTTCAAACAAACCACTGAGTTGGTTTAATTCATCTCGCTCTTTGCAATATTATTAAGAGTACTAACCGAAATAGGCCTTAAATGTAGAGCAGTGTAGAAACAAGTAATTGCACTTAATGGGTGATTCCTATAATTTATGGAACGTTATTAGTTAAAATTGAGACTAGTATCTTTACCAATAATGAAGCAAAGACCTCATGACTTTGCATAGAAGACCTTCCCATATGGAAGTAGCTGTCATAGGTAAAATTAGCTTACGAGACTATTCATATGTCCAGTTTGGCAATAAAAATGCAACCATTGGTAAGCAAAACGACTCGTTTTTGTTTATAGGAACCTGGCATTAATCCTATTACCCACGCAAAGAGCTCGCTCTAAGTTACACCTAACAAATAGTCTTAATTGACGTTTAAAAATGACATTCGCATTGCATCACATATCAACAATGTTGGCATTGGACTTCCCAGGTGACAATAAAGATACATTAGAAAATACGCCACTTAAAAATTAGGTACAAAGCTTCTTGGCAGGAGGATAAAGAAGAGCTCACCCTTTTAGAATCAGCGCGTTTTCATCGAATTTTGATTGCCTCTTATGAAGACAGATTAAGGCCCGTACTAAAAAACAGCTCATTTGAGAGATCTCACAAGAGGAGCACCTTATGTAGAATTCGACTTCCTAACTACAACTTTTTTTTATTCGTCTCAATTCGTATGACACAAACCAAGAACGAATACTGTACCATACCTCCTAAATGAAACGTAAAACCACTAAACTCGATTCCATGGGGTTTTACCATCAGTAACAACATATTACTTATTGGATTTTTTGTAATTAGGGCAGTTTAGCTTTCCTTATGAGACATAGGGATAAAAGGTAAAATACACTACAATATATAAGGGAACACTAAATACTTTCTCTCATAAGTGAAGCACACTGCTGGTGGTAGCTTTCACCGTCATTCCCAGTTTTTTTTTTTGCATTTTCTGACAATCTCCAACAGGTTTTGCCAATCAATTAGTCGTTTGCCTCATCCGTTTTATAAAAACTCAGAATATTATTACCCTTGACACGAAATAATTGGTTAACTCTGCTTAATTCTTGAAGAGTCAAGGAACCGAAATGACGCGAGCCATTCCATTTATTGTCATTTTATGTTTTATATCAAACTCTTTTGGTAAAACCTTTTCAGAATGTGATTTGGTCAGGGAACTAAAGAAGCAAGGTTTTCCGCAGGATCAGCTAAGAGATTGTAAGTACCCACATCTATTTATTTTATTTATACCCTCTAACTCTTTTAAACATTTATGTGCGCTTATTACCTATTTTAAAAAAACATCAAAATTACTATTTCGTTTGAAATCTTTCGACTTAAGGTTACAGTAGGTATCTACCTACTTATGTCAAGAAGTTTTAAAAAAGTGATTACAAAATGTTACTCAATATTTCCACTTATGTATGAAACACTCTTCAACTACAACCCCTAAGCATCTCAAGAATCAGGATTATAAGGGTCCGTCGTTTAAAGAATGAATATTAAAATAGATTAATGTTATTTCAGGGATGTGCCTCATTGATGCGGAGAGTTCAAGACGAACCCATGTAGTTGGTAATGGTAATTCAGACGGTTCCCATGACTACGGACTATTTCAAATAAATGATCGTTATTGGTGCAACACTGACGACAAACCTGGCAAGGGCTGCAACGTGCGCTGCAAAGGTAAATGAAGCTTTACTTAGCCCCCCCCCCCCCTCCCCCCTAGTGTGCTGATAGCCGCCGAGTGGTTTTAGTGGCACTTTGGAAGGTACCTAGCTATGCCTCGAAAAAAATGATGGGCAAAAGAGGATTGTACTGCTCCCCCCCCCCCCTCCCCCAGAACAATCCTTTTGTAGGTACCTACTTTTACGACGTGTATGGGATGAGAGTTACTGTTCTATTTATTACCTGGATCACCCGATCCATTAATTTAGTAAAATATTGAAATAGTTAAAGCTGTGCCTTTATGTCTGTGATAGCCTAGCGGTTGAACGCTTCCTATGTAGGAGGGTCCGAGTTCGAGCCCGGCCCGCACTTTTGACTTTTCGAATTCATATGCGGATCAGAATTTAAATACCTATCACTTGTGTTAATAGTGAAGGAAACGCACATTTACCCCGTGTGGGGACGGGTTAGAATATAAAACTTCCTCACCACACGCTGGAAATAGACGCGTGTTGTAAGATTCAACAAAACCCAGCACGCTTGGTGGTAGGATCTATACGGTCCGCCTGGGTAGCTACCACCCTCACATTAAAGCCGCCAAGCAGTTTACTGTGTTCCGTTGTGTGTATGTGAGAGCCAGAGGGGTATAGGGGAATCCCTCGATATCCGTTCTTTGGATTCCTGTGCTCCATCTTAGACCCTGTCTGCGTTTATCATCAGGTGAGACGGGCCAAACGCGACCAAGTCAAAAATTTAAAAAAGACCGTGCGGTCTCCATAAAGTTTTCGATGTGTGTAGTCCGCCAATCTGCCCTAGGCCAGCGTGGTGGACTAAGGCCTTCTAAGAAGAGGTCCGTGCTCAGTAGTGGGACAGTAATGGCCTGATTATGTTATGCTATGCTACATATAAGCCTGATTTTTATTAGAAACATTATTTGTTTAGATCTCTTGCTGGATGACATCACAATAGCGTCACAGTGCACTAAGAAAATTTTTGCTGCCCATGGATTCAGCGCATGGGTAGGGTGGGTTAATAAATGTAAAGGGAAAAATCTTCCAAACATCAAATGTTGAGTCTGTACGACTCATTCTTCATTATATTCCAATGCATGACACATAGGAATTGAATTATTATTTTGTTTTATACTTACCTACCTACTGAATAAAAGTCATACATTATAACACTACCTACTCTAGTTTTTTTATTAGTCCTAGTTTCTAGTTCTAACTTGAAAACAACGTAAATTACCTTATGCACTTGGTCGCCATCAACCTCTTCGGCAGAAGTGACCCACGGAGACACCCACAGGTGAAGAACGCTCTTCTAAGTGGTGGGAACAGTGGAGTAGCGTGTAGTTCTTCCACCCGGGGCCAACCTTAAATTTGCAGCAACCCCCCCCCCCCCCCCTCAACCCTATTTTCACAACTAAGCAAAAAATCGTTGAAAATTCTGTGATACCTTGTTGTTGTGCTGATTGCAAAAGGATTCAAAATAAGACTTGACTTGAAATTTAGCGTAAATAAGTACTTATGTAGTCCCGATGACAATACAATTATCTGATCTGATGACTATGACCTGACGCTGCAACTGGCCGCCCCCCGCCCCCCACACCTGCGCTGCACGGGGCCAAGGCACCCTTTGCCCTCCCCACGCTACGCCACTGGGTGAGGAATGCTCTACTAAGGATTTATGGATGGGCAGCATATCCTCCTCTCTTGAATAACTAAAAAAAGTGATAACCAATCCGTCTGCACTTGTTCTTGCTCTTTACTTTAGAATCTGCGTCTTGTTCTTTACTTTAGAATTTACGGCTTACAGCTGAATATAGAATAGGTACCCAGGTCTATAACGCCTCGTATAAACTAGTATTTCACCAGATTCGAGACAATAAACCAGAGCTATTACTAGAGGCCCTGGGGCTCCGAGGTAGGAACTGACGAAGAACCTTTTCGAGCCCTTTCTTTCCTCGTGCGGAGGCCCCCTAGGATCGGCGTGGCGGGCCGCAGGGCACTGCCTCGGTTGTAGCTACGGCGCTGTAATAAATATCTTTTATTCCTTCACCTCACAACAATTCTTTTTTAACTCAGTTTTTTTTAAACTCAATTTTACCAATTACTTTTAATTTAACAGAAAACTGAGAAAACATCAAAACTATTTACTTGTAGAGTTACTCAAATGTTTTTAGGCGAAACATAATTAAGTAGATTCACATCATAAAAAAAAAATTGTTACACTCAACATGCATGCCTCGTTTATCAGAATCTATGCTAGAAAAGGACAGGGAAAACTTGAATTAAACTAAGCATTATTAGGTTTAAGCTGTTTATTCCAGGTTATTGCAATCTACATTGTGTTGAACCCACTAACAATACTTTAAAAAAATTGGGTGTGTTAACATAAGCATAGTTTAAAGATTAGTAATAATGCAATGTCAGACATTATTAAAAAATAATAAAAATACTTTTAAATACTCATTCAGGTACTATCTCTTACTTATTCTATCAGTAAAATCAGATCTAAGTATATCAAAATGAATATATTATAATACATCACAAAAATACCTTCCAAGTGCGTGTCGGACCACGCGCGATGTAGGGTTCCGTAGTCTACAGTGGTTGCAGTAGTATGCAGTTGGTTTTAGTCATTCCTATGGAGTTTTCATAAACTTTGACAGTGCCAACTACATGGCATAAGTTCGTCGACTACCTATTACTCGTAAACTAGAAGACTTCCCTTTTAATTTTGTTATATAAAAGACGAAAGTATTTAAATATCTGAAAAGTAGGTAAATACTTTTCAGATATTCAAAAATAGCAGTTTAGGTTTAGCGGGTAATTCTAAAAATACCACTTTAAGCTTAATATTTAGTAAATAAACGGATCCCTATATCTAAACAGTCAACACGATCATGAAGGTATAGGAACACGACATAACCCTATTTTTAAAAGACAATACCATAAAGGATAGGGTTCGCAATTAAAAAACGAACCCTAGTACAGCAGTAGGGGCGGTAAACCAAAAAAGAATTAAGGCCTCATTATATAACTATGTAGTTGTTATAAATATGTATAGTTGTCATATTTCAGCTTTATAATACTAATAGTTTGCTAATAAAACGGCTCTGACATGGCAAAACTATAAGGATTCCTAGTTTGACTACGGAACCCCAAAAACGAACGCAGTTGAAGCCCTATTTTATAAGGAATAGTACTGAGGTAGCATTTTAAATTATAATACATATTTCCGCCGCCGAGTTTGCGTCTTATCCTGCTTGTTGCATTCATTAAAGATATCCCAACAATATAAATTAATAAATGTTTTAAGATTTACAGGTAACATAGTACATATAACTCATATAAGGGCCTACACCCACAGGCGCGGCGGCACGGCATGGCAAAGGATTTTATAATCTTAAACAATTTTAAACTTTATTGCAATACCCTTTAGGGCTCGCATTTACCGTACCGCGGGATGCTTCGGCATTCCACGGTATGCTAAGAAATTATGGGTGCTAATGGTATTAACATAAGGTTTATAATTATTTGAGCTTAAAAAATCATTTGCCATGCCGTGCCGCCTCTAGACGCAGGCTCTTAACAATGTTACAGAGTCACTGGGACATACAGTCATCATAATCCCAACAATTCAAATATAATTTTTAGGTTACCTTTCTTTACCTTCTCGGCTGCCTTTCCACAATTACATAAATATCACAAAAGTATTAACAAAAAATACATTTGGTTGCATAACAAGCGAGTATTGAATTGAGATTCAATTTAGTGCGATTTATTACAAATATTACTTAGCATTTTTAAATTGAGATAGCAGATCTAATCTGAATATTATTTCCCAAGTTCCTTATTTCTAATAGTTGACGCTTCAATTGCGTTGATCAATGAAGCTCTGTAACAAAAGGTAATTAAATTGTTAAATGTAACACTTTTCCATTGGCATATTGAAAAATAACTGGCAGCTGGCAGCTAATGTTATCATATCACGTAAAGGTGCACTGCTGAAGTTATGAACTTATCTGGCAATATGAACACTGTATACAGAGTATAATACCTACTAAAGTAGAATACTTGCTTCATCTGCAATCCAACAAAATGGTGGATTAAGTGTGCATAGGCAAATGGGAATGGGTCTGCCCATAGTTATTACTAATAATCTGATATGTATCTACTGCTTACCTTAGTTTACCATTTTCAAGTGCGGTGACACCACATATAGTCGAGCCACCAGGTGAACAAACTTCATCCTTAAGCAAACCTGGGTGTTTGCCTGACTGCAGAACCATTTGCCCACTGCCTACCACCATCTGCGCCGCGTGACGGATGGCCATTGCTCTTGGTACACCTTGTTTCACTGCCCCATCTGCCAATGCCTCAATCACCAAGTACATCTGTAATTTTATTTCAATAATGCTGTGATTAAAACAATAGATAAAAAATATAGGCAATCTTAGGCGAAACACACAGTACCCCGCGCTACGCTGCGGGGTGCGTGGCGACCGAGTCACAACACTGCGTGTGAATTCGTTTTCTGTGTGTTGCACTACGTGTGTTTTCTATACAAACACAGAAACTTACAAACAACGTAAGAACACGCACTCCTGCTCTACGCTGCGTGATGCGGTGTAGTGTGCAAATCGCCTTAGTGTCAGGGACTGAAAACGGTAACCTTTATTCTATAAAATAATGCACCCGTTTTTGCTCCCCACTTAGTCTAAGTATATACTATTGCACTTGGTAAGCTGTTCAGCAACCATGTGACTGGTGGTTAAAGGTCGAGGCCTATGTACAATTGTGAACTATTGCTACATACAGATTATGGCTGCTATATTGAAGAGCAAACCTTCCCTCGGATGCCAATGTCTATGTAAGGGTAAGGGAGATACTTAACATAAGTCCCTCCTGGACTACCTGTACCATAAAATATAACAGGCCATATTTAGCAGATAGACTGGACTGAATTCTAGGAAAATCAATCAGGTATATGGAATTTTATTTTTCTAACTGATATTATTAAATTACATAAAACAAAATGTTATGTATAAAATTAATGTTGTTTGTTTCTTTGGGTTTGAATTTTCTTTTAATATTTTTTTTAGATATTTAAATGTTCTTATTCCTAAACTTAAGGATTAAATTGCTGTCTCCGGAGAATATAATGGCATTCGCAAAAACACAACTTTTTCCAGACCAAATAAAAACTGATTTTTGACGACTGCTTGTAACTGGCAAGAAAATCGTCAAAATTCGGTTTTTACGTTGTTCTGAAAAGTTGTGTTTTTGCGAATGCCATTATATTCCCCAGGGACGGCGAAATAACTGAATGACTCATATTATAATTGGTATAGACTGTAAAGAAACCTTATTTCATATAACACACATATTAGAATATACTCACATAAGCTGGTCCACAAGCAGTCAATGTACCCAAAGAGTCCATTAAATATTCAGGAACTTTCTCACAAAGTGCTGAACTGCTTAATAGTTTTTCTAATACTGAACATTGCTGTTCTGTCACTTTGGAGTCAGGAGTGTATAAACAAATGCCTGCCCCCACAGTCATTGGAGTATTAGGCATTACCCGTATTACACGTATATCAGCATTAAATAAACGAGATTTAAAGGTCTGAAATGTTAAAAAACACACAGTTAACAAAAAAAAATTATTAAAATGTATAAACGGTGCAAAAAGACCCTTAACGAAGCCGAAAGGCACTTATTCTCCACGTCATTGCAATAATTTTTTTGTTCTGGACTATGCATGGGAACCTTCTAGTTACTGAGATATTGGAGGTCAAAGTTCCAACTTTTTCACAACTTTTTTTTAAAATACTAGTTTTGAAGGTTGCAAATGTACTTGAAATACCTCCATTACCCGTTTACTACTCATTGCATCTATCAGCACAGTGTTTTGAGTGCGTTACAATTAGCTTTAGAGGAAAACGAAATTTTACATCCAAAAAAAAAGCAGTTTCCCAGTGACAATTTTTGCATAGGATTACTTAGTTTGATGTACTGAATGCATGGTTGACGGCTTCGTGAAGGGTCTTTTTACACCTTGTATTATAATATTTGCAATTTCCTTCGATTTGCCACTTAATATAGGAATTCTTCCTTATCAGCAACATTGTCAATTGGTGCAACAATACTATTTTTTTTGCAAAAACATTGTATTTAATACCTAGCTATAGAAGCTGCTTTATCAGAAATATTAAAATGCAATTTTTGTTTTTCAATATCTGTTCACAGCTCCTTTGATGACTTCTCTATTCTTAACAGTTTCGGATTTGGCACTCTAACATTTCAAAAACTCGCCCTATATTCCTACTAATTACTGGGGGAAATCAAGTAACAGAGGAAGAACTAGTAGGTAGTCTTAGGTACAGTTTTACTTTAATACACAAAAACACTTACTGTGTGAAGTTTTTCAATTGGAATCCCAGCTAACATAGAGACAATTAACACCTGTTTTGTTGTTTTTTTTGCAGCATTTGTAATACCATCCACAGCATCATCCAATTTGTTAACTTTTACCCCCAAGAATATCATATCACAGTTGTCAAATACTTCTCCATTTTCTGACGTAACATGAGTTCCCAAATCACTCCAATGCTTAAGGTTTTCTATGTGGGGGCCTGATACCCAAATCTTTGATGCAGAATGGGCACCTGAAAAAGCCAATTCAGAAGTCTTGTTTTAGGTAGTAAAGGCCTAGCTAGAATAGCTTAAATGATCATGAATTTTATACTAAGTAATATTAGTTTTCGTTTGGAATTTACCTTGATAAGACATATCATCAGATGCAGATATTATAGTTTCAGTGATCTTGACAGTTTGATAGATAAAGTAAATATTATTCTTTAAAATAACAATAAAATAAATACATACCACTTTTTAGTATTCCTTTCACAATTGCTGTAGACATATTACCACCACCGATAAATCCTAAATTAAATTCCATGGTGATAAATAAATAATATTATATCCTGGAAATAAGAAATAATGAAGAGAGTTTTTGAAAGAGTTTAATTACAATAATTAAATATCTACAATTTTGTCTTTCTGTCTTCTGTCAATGTCAAACAAATATATACTTCACTTCAATCAATGTCATAATCATCATAATGACAAATCAATAAAAAAAAACGGTTTCCGGTTCACATCCATCGGTACAGTTCGACAAAGTATTCTGTGAAATGATTAAGATAATACCACTAAACAGCTGCTTGGTGTTATAATACCTACTAGTAACTCATTTATAGTAAGTGCATTTAGGCGAGCGCACTTTCGAAAATGGTAGAACAAGCGCATATCAAAAATGCTTTTTACGAATATCATAATTTGGCTAATATGACTATTTTATTAGGTTTTCTAACAGTCAAACTATAATATTCATTAGGATTTCTTCACTTAATGCGTGAATTTTTTTTTCATATTAGAAATACATAGAGGACAGAATTGCCAAACTCAAGTCTTAACGTATACATGTTTCAATACCATATTGTGAAAAAAATACTTGGTACAGATATGCAGTATTATACATTTTTAGAAAGGTTATTTTATGCTTTTTGCGATACAGCTTAATGATTTTCAAAGTACAGAAAAATATTTCAGTAATTACTTAAAAAGTGACACCTTATTTTTCACTTTTCTTTTTTTTCGTCGAAGGTTTTCAATGTTGCCCACGTCTGCCCAAGCGCTACTTTTTGTGTTAACTAGTAATTTAACTATTCATAAATAGAATGCAAAAAAAAATCAGCTTGCGGTTTTAGAAGATATGAGAAAAAAACTGATAAAAGTCAGAATCCGAAAATTGGTATCTTTTGCGGTTTACCACTGACACCATTCACATGAACAATATGGGACTTTTTGGATATTTTCTTCATTATTTCGTGATAATGGTGGAAATTACAAGATACTAATGATATAAGTACCAATTCGATGTTGTAAAATGGGTATCTATAGGGAAGCAAAAACTATTCGAACCATCTACATCAGTGTAACTTCAAGTGAAGCAAAGCTCATCTACGCCTGTTATTTCTGCAGATTGTGAAGTGTTAAAATGTCTTCATTCAGCTGTACCAAACGAGACTTCATAATCCCCTATATTGAGGGCGGCAAGACCATTATCCAAAGTTTTAGTGGAAAAACTCAATGTTTCTGAAAATAAGTTGTGTTTTGTAATTAGTGAAATACAAAGGCACCTTCTTCCTATATTCAACAAGCGCTGGGCTCTGGCATCTCGGAAAAAAGAAACATTTTTACAGAAGTATTGTACTAGATTGGATTCAAGGTATTCGTTAATTTTACCGGATTCTGAACAATATTCTACGCCATCAACATCTGGCCAACGAGGAAGAGCATGCGTGGCTTATGGAGACTCCTCAGAATCTACCAAGAAGAGGAAAAACACTCTTCTACTCCAAGAATATGGCTTCGAGCATATAAAAAACGCCTATGTGCAGGGACTACGGGCTTTACGTGAGTACACAGAAGCTCATCTTGTCGAAGAATTAAGAAACGCTGACACTCAACAGAAATTAGATACCTCAAGTAAGTGGAACGACTCAGACCAGGTTGTTTGGCAAAATCCGATACCTGCATCTGTCCGTTTTTGCAGACCCATTTCTATTGAGTTTTGTAAGGAAACTCCAGAAAAAACTAAGGCAGTTGTCGATGATATTAACAAACAAATTAGGGCTGCACAAGCATCACTGATAAACAAAAATGGTGTTGTAGTAAATGTGAAACATGAACTATTTCTAACGATGATCGATGGAAAGGTGGCTCAGGTCCTTACAGATACTCCATCTGGTTCCACGTGCACGATATGTGGGGCTACTCCACGGCTAATGAATGACCTATCGAAAGTAACTGCCAGACCTGAAAACAATAACGCCTACCAATACGGATTGTCCACCTTACACGCCTGATTTGCTGCATGGAAATGATATTGCATATTTCCTATAATCTTTCGTTTAAGACATGGTCTGCTTCAACTGAAGAAAATAAGAGATTAAAAAATAAAAGAAAGAACTTGTTCAAAAACGTTTCAGGGAGGAGTTGGGATTAATCGTCGACAAACCTCGGCAAGGTAGCGGGAATACGAACGATGGCAATACCGCACGAAGATTCTTCTATAATAGCACTTGCTCGTCTGAAATAGCAGGTGTAGGTGAGGCATTGAATAAACGCCTATACATTATCTTGCAAGTTCTTTCTTCTGGAATGATGATCGACCCTGAAAAATTTGGGGAATATGCAATAGAAACTGCAAGAATCTATGTAAGTAATTACGATTGGTATTATATGCCATCCTCCGTTCATAAAATACTCATACGCGGAGAAAACATTATCAAACATTTTGCGGTGCTTCCTATTGGACAGCTATCGAAAGACGCACAAGAGTCTCGCAACAAAGACTACAGAAACATACGACTTCGTCGTGCCAGAAAATGTTCCCGATCTACTACAAAGAATGGAGATGTCTTCAAAACTCTTTTATACACGTCAGATCCATATATAGGTATAACAAGTTTGAGAAAAACGTACGTAAGAAATGTGAAAGATCTTGAAGAAGAGGCACTAAGTCTTTTAAACGTGGCACCTGTGTGAAAGTGAACCCACATTTACTGACCCTGATCCTGAAGTGGCATAAGTTAAAAATAATATTTATATTTAGTTATTACTTATATTTGTACCTAGCTACATCATTCCCTGAAGCCAGAGTATCTATTAGTAATATGATTTTAATTTAGTAAATTGTTTTCATATATTTTTTGTTTACTTTGCTTGTTGTAATTAACCATATTTTAATCTTTTTAGTCATTATAAACTTAAAAGAAATTTTATTCATTTGAACATTATTCCACTCGAAATACATTTTTAACTATTTTTTTCGTATTTTTTTCCCTTTTCTTTCATTCTATGCAAAAAAACATATATAGATATACAAGAAAACACTATAAACTACACATCATTCGGATCTCCAAACCTTACTGCATATTTTTGCCAAATTTCATCACTATACGACAAAAATTCTTGAAGTTACTATAAGTTCCAAATAAGAATAGTACTGTCAAGACGCCATTTTGTTTCCGCAATACTCGTGAACTTCATTACCAAAGCGTAAGGTGTGCAAAAAAATAAAGAAATTATACTCAGTTTAATTATTTTTTGTTAACTTTTTTGATATTTCTAATCAATTTTACGCCAAATTAATTACACAGTAATTATATTTTGTTTATTCATTATTTACACATATAATTTATAGTTTTAAATATTTCTATAAAAATATAAACAAAACATTTAAAAATATAAAAAAATAGTAGCCCACCGGCGGCATCGGGAACAAGGTCCAAGCTACCGGTGGTCAGGGCCTCAGAGAGAGGAACTTCCTGACAATACGTGCCGTGTCCAGAAGTACTGCTTTCTGTATCAGGCCCTTGACCCAGCTACCCAACGAGAGCCTCGTCAGATGTTGGTCGCGGCTCTTGGCTATTAAGCCATTGGCCGTAACGACTATCGGCACAATGACACACAGTAATTATATTATTATTATGGCGACATATTAGGGTGACCAGTAGCATTTTGTGAAGTTAACTATATATATTGGTTCATTTTTTTAATGAATACTGCTTCCAAATATTATTAATTTATCCAAAATTATCTATTTATTGAATTCCAGAAATAACATTTATATAAATTTATAAAATTTAATTTTAATTTATAAAATTTATATAAATAATAATGAAATCTATGAATAAAAAAATATAACATATTTTTTTCACAGTTTTTTTTTGCTGTCAGTACTAATTTGACAGCTATCGTGTGAAGTTGTAGCAAGCGCGATCCTATTCTTAGTTGGCATTGGCACGCATAATACCTACAGATTTTTGATCCGATACCGACCTATATTTTCCATAGTGCGGAGGGCGTGCTAAATGTTGCCATGATCGCAAAAATACAAAGTACAATTTTTTAAGGAAAAGTAATATATTCGTGAGTATTAAAATTGGGCAGCCCTCTTTTGCGGTTTATTATACTTTAATTGAGTTAAATTATGTACGTTAAAATTTACTACCTACCAATTAAACTAATTAGTATTTTTACGTAATTTGCAAAGGAAAAGAATTAAGCTTATAAATGTGCCGTGCATGAATAAGAATGCATTATGATTATTATCGTCTGATGAGGTCTACTATAGTCTTTATTATTATATTTTCTTTTATTCCTAAAATCAGGTAGACCTAGTAACGAAGTTAATAAAACGGCAACATTGTGGTGGACCATGATTAGTTCCGATTTTAACCGTGAGCAGACTTATCTTGCGCGCACTATAGCACGCAGCGTTGCTCTATCTCTAAGCAGCAAGTGAAGCACCTGCCTGTGTGGTTTGGGCTTAACGCAATGGTGCCATGGCGGACGTGTTAGTGCCAATGATAGGGCCACTTTCAGTTATTATTGATACATTTGGTTACGTGCTGATAATTATCTACACAGACAGAATCAGATGGTAGGAGAATCTTTTACTGGACTCGGCCTTTTCAACGTTTTTCTAATATTCCGTATAGGGACTGATTTAGGGTTCGAGTTGCCTTTAGGCTAATATGGGGGTGATTTAATAAGTAAAAAGATCAAACAGACCCCGGCTGAGATTTCGCCCTAAGGCGGTTCCTCCACGGTAACGCAATTCGGAGCAACACGTGTTATAACGATTTTAGCATCGCACTGTTGTACGGAGTCGCATAAGGCATCGCTCATGGATGTCGCATACCCATGCGACATCCATGAGCATGTGTACCCACACGTCTCTGTAGCACGCATACGCACACTCCGATTTGCGTCACCGTGGGTAAACCGCCTAAATAAAATGTTCCCATTCTTTTTTGAAAATAGACTTTTCGTCTGTTAACGGTCGCACAACCTGTTTTATCGCGCGTTTAGGCTTATGTTTTTATGGACCCTGATTCCATGGTGTAGATAAAATCCTCAAAAATCTGTTGGATAAATTAATACACAAATGAAAAGTATTGTAACACTGCGCAGATTTTACAAAGAAAGAAGTGAGATGTATAATGATATGACACGATTACACTATATAGTTTGTGGACACGACGCAACGCCGCGCTGCGCCGCACCATGCGTTCTTATTTGTCGATGAGATTCTTCTTCTGGACAGGAGAAGAAATGTTAATGTTCTTCGTTGTCGATTCTTCTTAAGACAAAAGTGGAGTACGATATATCAATTATTATTGATAGATATATAAAAAAAAGAGGAATGGTGAACAACCGGTGGACACTTTATTACCCAAATATTCTTTTTTCTTGTTTTGTACTAAATATTTGAGTCAACGAATTTTCGATGATGTTGCCACAGAGAAAACATAAGATAACATTAACAAAACAATAGAGTAGAGTAGAGTACAATACAGTAAAGTATGGCAACACTGACAGTTTGTGGCTTCATTTTGTAGGGTGAGGTGTAAGTTGTGTTTTTTGGATTATTTTGATATCGTTATCAATTTTACAATGCAGAAATAGTGTTACAATCTTGAAAAGTGCTCAAATATGTGTTGTTCTAGTGAATCATTCAATTATAGTTTGTATGAAGTGTAGTGTCCAACATGTTTCGATGTATACCTTTGTTCAAATGTAATCGCCAAGTGGAATGTGTAGACAAGCGGCATTGCTCGTTGCCAACAATACCCGAAGACATTTTGCGATATTCCAGGAGTTTAGAGGAACTCTTTTTGGATGCTAACCATATAAGAGATCTGCCGAAGGTGAGTTAACTTGTAACCTAAATAAGATCATTTCACTCGTGGGCGTTTACCTTATCACTGAATAGGTGTAAATAATATACATGCGTCTTATGTTGTGTTATTGGTACGTAATGTGTATCAATTCTCACGCTTCGGAACAAATAGTATGTAGGTACTGTAACATATGGTTTAGTATGTAATTTTCTTGAAAATAATATCCTTATGAATACAGGTAGACAGTCATGTCACTGAATAAATACAAAATTGTTTGACTTTTACAGATTCATAAACATTTGAGCTTCAAACGTTACACAATACTCTGTATCTCAAATTCCTTTCATTTAGTTTTAATAATATTTATAATGTTTGAGGTAACATGTCACTTAGTTTGTATAATTAATTTTATAACTTGAGGGAAGAGCTTGTGGTCAGGTGCAACAGTAGGAGCTGATAGATAAATTAAAAATGTTG
The DNA here is from genome assembly GCA_910594945.2 of Amphipyra berbera. Lineage (NCBI taxonomy): Eukaryota > Metazoa > Arthropoda > Insecta > Lepidoptera > Noctuidae > Amphipyra > Amphipyra berbera. The sequence goes on along the minus strand of OU343128.1, from coordinate 10,405,959 downwards.
GTGTAAGCTAAGCAATATCTTATAAAGAGAATACTGTCTTATGACATTGTTCAAACCATATTAGTTACTATTTACAATATTCACACACTTACATGTATAAGTACTATACATTAAAAAGAGGAGTTACTTAATGGAATGTTAGATCCTTGTTAAGTATCAAATTCCTTAAAACTTTGGATTGTAATCAATGTTACGTCTGAAACACAAAACAGGTTTTTTGATTGGTGATGGTTTTGGATCAGCAGTTCATTTTATTTAAAAAGCTGATAATATTTACCCTCTAACAAATGTGAATCTACCTGTCTGTACAATGAATCTAACAACTCAGTCTATCTCAGTCCACTGCAGAATACAGGGATGGATTTATTCATAGAATATTCTGACCTAAACCTATTTGATGATAAGGTAAACAATCCCTTGGAGTTATTTACAAAAATAAGTATTTAGAAACAATCACATATAACGCAAACTATAAATGTAGAATACAATTGGTGATATGATTTGATCTAAACAATTTACCTTACATTTTTTCAAATTGGTTCGGTCTCTGTTTACCTCTAGTGGGTAATTTTATATTACCATTGTTTTAATTCATGGTCCTAGCTAGTTATTGTTTTATTGCAGCATGTGATAATATTAATTATAATACCTCTCGGACACAAGGAAAGTGAGCTAGGCAAAACAACTGTACTTGTGGCTAACTAGCCACATCATCAAGCTTACTACATTGTATTACATAGGTCACTGCAGAAACTAACTTTTGGATAATAACTATTGTTCTTAAAATTGCAATCTGAAGTTGCAACAGAGTAGCTGCCTTCATAATTGAACTGGCTGAAAAAATAATGGGGGACCAACACTCCAATACTTTAATTTTATTTATCAACATTGATAACATTGATTTATTTGCTTTTTGTTGTCAAAAATCTCCACTGATCATGTGTCGCTGATCAAATTGTTTTTGATGTGTTCTGCCTAGCCTATTCCCAACTATGTTGGGGTCAGCTTCCAATCTAACCAAATGCAGCTGAGTATCAGTATTTTTATACCGACCGACTGCCATCAGACCTCCGCAGTCCAGTTACAATTAGCACAAATTATTTTTAACACCAATCAAAAATCAATTTAATCTGTGATTGACAGTTAAATGCTACCCTTTAAACATTATCATTTTGTAATTCAGAAATATAACAGTGTGATAATAGGTCATTATTGAATTGTCATTATCAGCTGTTAAAGCCCTACTTAGAAATATTAATAATTTAGGTATGAAAGTAAGTTTGGCTGTTTGTTTATATTGCATCTTCATGGCTTAAATGCTGGATAATTTGTAAAGTAATCGGCAAAAAGTAAACTGGAAACGTAGAAAAGGATAACATATGGGTCACATAGGCAAATTAAAATAAAAGCAATGGTGATATGCCATGCCCAATGGAATGCATTTTCTTCTTCAATTTTTTTCTTTTAATGTTTCAAACTGAAACTTTTGTGTTTGTACTTTAAATTTGTTTCTATTTTTCATATATTGAGCCAATATTGACTAAATTAATTATACAGGGTTATGGGTATACTAAGTAATAATACTTGATACCTAGTATCCAAACTTAGATTGATATAATAACATTGTACCTATAAGATACTGATTTCGTCTACTTAATAAAATTCTAATTTACAAATAAACACTCAAGGCAATGCAATCTAAAACATTGTATAATTTTGTTACAGAATTTCTTCAGACTTCATAGACTAAGAAGATTAGGCCTCAGCGATAATGAAATCCACAAACTTCCATCAGATATACAAAATTTTGAAAATTTAGTCGAGCTAGATGTATCTCGAAATGGTAAGTTTTAAATACGTACTAATATAAATTAATTTATGAAAAAATAAATTTAACACCTTAATCTTGGTATTATGATGGTTACAAGAGAAACCACTCTCAAGGAACCCTCGAACCTGAGCCACCGCCTCGGAGTGTTCCAAGTCCCGAACTCGCTTGATTCGCTCTTTTATACTTACTAATCAAAGACAAGTAGAGGGTCACAGACACATTGTATCAAATAAGCCAATCGGCGATCTCCATCCAGGGCCCACGAGTGACGATACTTAATACGTCTGGCGCACCCTGGGTTGTCAACCCCGTGACCAACATTGCTGACTGGCTAACCTTTTCGACCTAGGCATTAGCTATACTAAGAGAAGAAGAAGAAGCGATTTCCATTTGCTATAATGAAGTCCCGTACATGTGTCCGAAAGACGTTTTATTAATTTACAAGTTATCAAAAAACTTTGTTTTACTAAGGTAAAACTTTGTTTTACCTTAGCTAGTCGAACAAACTTGCGGTAAATGAACGTTAGGACTTGTCCAAATCAATGTTTGACTAACTTACAAAATAATGGCATTCGGTAAAATTAGTTTCGAAGACTTGAACGGGACTGGCAATAATCCGAAAAGAGCAGGGAAGATTACAATTATCCTAAAATCTTCAAAGGATGAGTGTGAAATACTTCGCCGAATGATAACCTGGTGTAATCTTTCTAGGATTATTATGATGATCCAAATCTTATAATAACTATCCTATGACATAATATTAAAAAAAAATATCACATCTCAGCATAGTTACTTGGCACAAGTAAACATATTTCATGGTGAACTGACCACAATCGATAACAGTTTTACAACATTTTTTGCTCAAAAATATAATGTTACAATCGATTACACTTTCATCGTTCAAAGAAAGGAAGTTTTTAATGCTTTTGAACCAGATTACGTCACGTTCTTGATCATGAGACTGTTCAATTTACCTTTGAGAAAGTTAAATAGTTAAGAGACTTTGTACCTATTTTGTTGGCCACATTGTGCCTCATATATTGCCTTTAGTTAGTTCTTCAAACATAATTAGCACGTCATTAGAATGATGGGACATTCGAAAGTATGATTCAAATATACAGGGTTAATTCAAACTAACTGGCAATACTTCACAGGGTTATTAGCTAGGTATAAAATTAATAGAACACATTCTAATAAAAATACCTATACTTTAGTTAACTAGATAATAAGATACCTAACTAATACAGTAGCGAAGAGCGCGCGCGTAGTAATGTAGATTATCTTGTAATCTAATTAACTAGAGTTAATGTATTTTTTATCTGAATGTGTTCTATTAATGATACCTAGTAATCCTGTGAAGTTTCGCCAGTTAATTTGAATTACGAACACGGGAATATTTTGAAAATTACGAGTTTCTACTAAACCTGGTCATATTTTTTGCTCGGTAACGTAATAATGCCAGAATGTGCAATGTAATGTAATGTTGCCAGAGCAAAAAATTATGCCTGGTTTAGTAGTAATTCGTAATTTTCGCAATATTCCCACATTCGTAATTAGCCTAAAGCAGTTTAACTCTAATATATAATTATGTTGTAGAACTTCTATAAAGATCGCTAGCCAAAATAGCAGACCATGCAGTAAACATTAATGTTCCTACCTGCCCTGTTATCTATCAGTATGCACGGTGCGTGCTTGTCCATCAAGCGCATAACTTCACGTACGAGGCAGGTGCAAAAATATTCGTGAATGAAATATGATAAAAAGAAAATATCATCTAGTACCTATATTAACAACATTATGCGTTTTGAGACACCGGACAACAACAGAACTTCGTGACAAGTTACTTAAAATATTTAACTAGGTACCTATCTGATGAGAATGCTGTGAACTGTTATAAGCTGTAACTATTAGCAAATTAATCCATCATTACGTAATTGGAGACCCATTACCAGAGTTATCACCGTTATTAGATTGTCGTTCGTGTAATAGGCAGTAAATTTCTTGTTAAGCTAACATTAAGTTAATTCGCAATGATTCAGCACATTCATAATTAAGCTAGTAAGTACTGTTGAAAAGTTCTAGTACAAAGTAGTAAGTGTTACGGGAATGGTTCAAATTATCTCAATAACATACTTAGGTGGGTTGAAATACGTAAGTAAGTAAATAAACCATAATTAACTTCGATTAATATTAGGATAAACTTCTATTATATACGATCGAGATTAAAACGTTTATCGAATCATTATAATATGCTACAATTACAGAGCAGAAATCTAAACCACACTATAATAAATTAAATGTATTATTCAATTTCGATTAATTTACCACTTTCCTTAAGTAACTTGTTGATAAAGCTCAAGTAAAAATATGGTTAAATCTTGGCAGTCTAGGTTGATAATAATAAACAGTTCGCGCTAACTTGCTCACATGAGGTTTCCAGTGACCTCGCCTTATACAAATGCCGCGCGCGGCTGCAAATCTCCACTAAGCGTCTTTCCCTATTGTGTATTCAATGGGAAATATTTATTCTTACGTTGTATTGTATCAGGCGGGGATTTCTAACCTAATTCCTAACTTATTTGCAACAAAGGTCGTAAGGTAGCACGAATAAGCTGTAAACTTTATACGGCTGTATTCGTTTGAGGTTAAATTAATCGTGTCTCATGTCAAACGTTCAAATCATAATACAACTAATAAAAAAGTTAGAACTTTATATGAAATAGTAAATTTTTGCAGTTTGTGTCACTTTTTTTATTTTACGATGATACAAAAATCGACGTCAGAAACCAATTCTGTACCTACATGTGTTCGGCTCGGGAAACAACGATTTTACCGATTTTATTTTAACGGCTTACACGTTGTCAAAAAAATCTGTTTTTCTATTGCTAGTCGAACAAACTAGCGCTAAGTAAACTTTTACCCGAATGAACGTTTGACTTTAGTGGCAGAATAATGGCAGTGTCTATTGTCTAGCTAGTCTGCCTTTTGTTACCTTTTTGATTTGATTACCCCGACTCGGATAGGTAAGGCTGGAAAAGGAATCTGATTACTTTTGCTATCTTCTGAATATACGGGAGTCCCTATTAATGCTGCAATTCACATTTCAGGCTTAAATCAATAATGATGAAGGTTGTTTCTTTTATTATATTCAGCCTCCGCTGTACAACAACTGGGATATAATAATATGGCCTTCCTACATCTTGACCTCTTCTCATTTTGTAAGGGTAGCTCAGCCAAGTTACCCTGAAATCTCCTTCGTAGTTAAAATCAGCTTCGGCTCGTAAGGCTCCAGGCCATAATGGTACATTCGCAGGCCAGTAAGCTTAATTTAGTATTAGAATAGAATATCTTTATTTCGGACACAAGCATCCATAGAGTGTTAGTAACATACAAAAAGTAACTTATTGTCTAGTGTTAATAAAAATTAACCTCCGCACAAACTGCTGTACAATCAGAGAGCCGAGGCTCTCGGCTACAGTTTTACTAAGTTATAAACTTTAGAAGAATTTTGCATGCATGGTATGGAAGGAGACCACTTGGTCAAAATAAATAATTAAAAAAATAAAATTAATTAATAAATAATTTCTGGACGTATTATTGTATAACCTCCTAGTTTATTTGTAATGGTACAGTGTGTTGTGCTAGATCGAAAGAATAAAAATCGCTTTATCGAAGCTACTGTGGCGAAATGACTTTAAGAAAGTTTGCAATGCTGTGATGAGTGTTACTATCATTTAAAGTTTGTAGAGTTCTAGCGTGAAAGTCTAATCAAGTCAGCAAATTTATAAACTATTTCATCTTTCATGTCAGAACAAGTTATATTAGAATAGATCGTACGATGGCAAAAAGATTTGCCAGTCAGCAAGGTAGGCGTGTGCGCCAGAATCGTCACTCGTGGAGTTTCTTTTATTGTTCTAAAAGTAACAAATCCTATAAACCGAGCTAGGTCGAGAAAATAATTTCAATTCTTTTAAACAATCCGGTTTGTAGTTCGAGTTAATTATTCTAATGGCAATGCACGGCGGATCGACAATGCTAAAACAAACTACGCCACACCATTTTGTATGACGGACATTGGTGCGTTATACAGGTCCCTATCGTAAGTAAGACCTAGTATGTATAGTAGGTATCTGAATGACTAATCATTCTAAAATTTTCTTCCAACACGTGCCTTGCACACATGGTCACTATTAGCCATAATGTCATAGTAAATGCAGAAATGGCATTGTTAATTCAATGCACTCAAAACAAGAACATGAACGTCTTCAAATTCTATTTTTAAGTGCCTCACGAACTAACTGACTAACTTCTGTATCACATTTGCATCAAATTGACACCAATCTCGTTTTACTTAAGGCGATGGTTAAAGCTCTGTGCCATTATAAAATGTTTACGGTACGGATACCGTTTCAATTCTGACGGCGAGGTCTCTCGAACGAGGCTGGTCCAAGCACGTAATAATATGCATACTTATTATGATAATTAAACCAAAAATAAAAGACAGTCATATTGCTCATACACAAGAAGACTTGGCTTCTACTTGGTCAAAAAGAAAGTGCTATTTGAAATTTGGGTAAAATTAAATGTAATTCGGGTGAAGTGTCGCAATTTGGAACAGCCTATATTCAGTGGGCTGCTGACCACAGCCTTCTCTACAGATCCAGCTGCTCGACATGCTTGCGAGTGCTTACCTAAGTTTCCACAATTTACTGATGGCTATGATTAATTTATTTTTCTTATAAGAAAACAAATGACGCTATGCTGTGCATTATCAGTAACGTAAATAGAAAATTGTTTATCTAGAGCCAGTGATCATGGTAAATATTGAGACCTTTTTGTTATTTACCTGTTTTATTGAATGTACAGTTTCCTTGTGATGTTTTCCTTGCAGTTAGGAGTTACTATTGTACCTAAACGTATATTTCAAAAGCACCTGTATAATCATAGTCACATAGTCGGATTTGAAATAACAGATAGAGGTAGCATGTAAGCTAATTAATTACAGGATAGCACGTACTGTTATGTAGTAGTGTCGTACAAATAAAACATCATTGAATGTTTATTAGGTCATAATATCTTTCTGTTTATTTTCGATTTTTTTATTGATTGAGGATTTATTTCTGAAAATGGACCTATTAGCCAGAGTTTATGGTTTTACTCTCGCTGATCTAGTATGTATGAGTAAATATTTATTACATAATAGAGTACCAATTTTTTAGGGACAACATGTATGTTCATTATATAATTTGCCAACTACAACCGACCTTGTCCGCCCTACGTTACAAATTAAACCACACAACTATTATTTTTACCGCTAACCTGACGTCACTAACTATTGAGCCTTTGTTATTAAACAATTGAGTTCCCACATTAGACGAACACCAAGAATTTGCCATAATTGCGAACTAGTTTATTTAGCAATAAACTTGGTAATTTACATGTAATCATTTAACGTCGTTACTTTCGTTATTGTGTTAGCAATTTTCTTTTTTAGACGGGTTATCTTTTCTTTTGCTATCATCGATATCATCTTTCATTTGGCAAAGATAACCTTAATGTTGTATCAGTTGATTTTGAATCCATTTATATTCTGGGCAAAGTATTATACATTACACGCTGTTCAGGGCCCTAGAAAAAGATTAGCAATTTTTCAGTGAAGTATAATAACAGTTAGGGCCCCCGGTATCTTCGGTCTTCGGTTGCGCCATTGAATGAAATTTTATACGGTTTACTTTTAATAATACTGGATTCAGAATGAGGAGGAATTTCAAGCCTTTTTCATTGCTCATAGTTACGGGTCAGCTAAGATGAGCATCTAATCTTTTGAAGCGTAGTGACTGTTATCCACGCAGAAAACTGTTTCTTGCTGTTAGAGTGTGTCAAAAGACTCGAGAGCAGTTTTATTCACGAGTATTATACCAGAAACGGTAACGGTTCGTTTGATCGTAGGCAAGATTTTCTGATACATAAATTTAGCACAACTGTGTAGCATGAGAACTTAAGACCACTAGAAATTAACCAAAACCTAGTTTTGGCATGTCTTACTGCGATATTCATAATATTAGATAAATTGAATACTTCGTTATCTAGATAACTTTACCTAGGGCTAGAGTTTATTTTTAAACAACGGAGTTCGCTACCTTGTTTGAATTCGTGAACTAGCGGACAGTAAAAATTAAGTTGACAAAGTACTGCTATGTATTACCATTTACTAGAACAGTATCTTGTCCAAATTTGGCCCTGCAGCGGTTTAAATGTGATGTTAGCCCTTCGTGTTTCACTTCATTAGCTTATTTGACGAGGGTTCCGCGCGCACTTCTTTGTTGTGTAACATAGTGGTACCTTAGGGCTTACGGGGTAGTGTTATTTGGCTTTGCGAAGTTAATTATCATTTAAATCTGTAACTTTACTTGTTTGTGTAAATCAAGAATCACTAAAATCTAAAAGGGTTTAAGGTATTAAACAGTTCTAAACTGCTTTGGGTTACGTTACTTTGTATGAATGTATTTTACCAACATGTACATAGATATGGCAGGTTCGCGGTGGGTGATTCGAGTACGTTTCCAACGACCCGTGTAGATGAACTAGATTTCCTGTTAAACTCGCCATCAAGCGGTTAGTGCTATGTTTTATACTAACTTATGTGCGTTATTCACAGTTAACTGCTCCGCTCTAAATTTAAAACAATGCAATGAAGTATTGCAACTTTATGTTGTAGCCGTTGTAGGGAACCATAATTATAACAATATTCACATTTCCAACATCATAAACAATTCGGGTAAGTACAGACCGTTGCTAAGCTTTAATTAGCAATCTATTTGTTATTGCAAAGCGACCCGTGTTTGTTGAGATTCGTCGTGAATCTGGGTACTTAATTAAGTCTATCCTGTCAGCTGTAATTAAATTACCTTTGTAGTGATAACATTAATCAGACCAGTAATTACTTTAGCGAGGTGCTTAATTTCGAGTTTAATAATAAACCTGATGTTTCACATTTTGCCAGAGTAAACAATGAATTTTCGTTTGAATGTACTGCAAACTGTAGGTACTCTGGGTTTTAAAACAAGTTATTAAAATTTAATGCTACACTGCTGAACACGAGCCTTCGATTTACCTACAATAAAACATGATTAGTTCTGCGAAAATATTTCTATAACACCATGCTTGTCGATGATAGTATATCACACTGCATTATAGAAATATTCTCGCAAAACTGTTCATAGTTTATTGTAGAGGTAGATCGAAGGCTGGTGTTCATCAGTGTAGCTCTTTTTATCTGATCGCCAAGCACTATGACACCATGCTTCACGCTAGTATAATTTGTACTGGATTTGTAGATAATAGATAGATATATAATCTTTTAGTCTCGTTTTACCACATCCACCTTTAACCACAGGATTACAGGATGTACCTGGTACCTACCTATACCTTTTTCGGACTATGTTTCATAGCATCTTAAGGTAGGACGTTGGCGAAATAATATTTGACTTTATTGACGAAAGATGTAAATCTGTTTGAGTTATTTCTTTAAGTCTAGTCTACTTTGCATAAAATATGCCTTCCTGAGTGCCGAGGTTCCTCGCTTGCACTATCTTTATTCAATCTTAGCATGACTTAACAACTACGTGATGTAGATGCTTCACTACATTTTCCAGTAGAACTGGATAAACACTTAATCTAGAATTGTTGGAAACCCCTGACTACCGTGCAGGAATTCTCCCGCTATGTCGTAAAGTAAATGTTTTATAAGAACAAAGTAGTACTATATAGTATTCCCAATACCTTAATGTATATTTGTGTTAAACTTTGTTATTATCAATGATAAAAACGATAGTTGATAAGTACCTAAGCAATTATGATTGGTTGCAAGTGGTGCAACCTCGTGCTACTGGATGTCACAAATTGCATAATACGTGGAACTGGTCTGGTGGAAGGGTAGGAAACAGATACAAAATCCTTATATTACTATCATAGTTTAATGTTAAGAATTCAAGGATTGCCCACCATTATAAACAATTTAAATTCTCCAGGGGTTCATTAACGTTGCTCGTTTTAAGCCGATTACGCTCTACTTAGAAATAATAAATTCCGTTTTAATTGCCAATTAGGTATTGGTTTGAGGTCAGAAGTATTATGTGTATAATATATTATGAAACACTCAACTATTATACCAATTTTAACTGTTCATTCCTGGGCCCGATGTACTATGGACAGTGGGCATTCCCCTTTCCATTTGCAACATAATCGAATTCACAATAATTGTTATGCCTATGACTTATAGAACAAGTTGCATGTAATCCTCAGGTTGTTGTAGTTGCGAGATTCATTGGAAACTATGGTATTACGTAATCACACATCTCGTCTAGACATTTGTTTTTAGTAGAGAGGGTCAGAGGTAGAGCCAGTGTTTCAATGAGTGCTCATGGGGCTGTTGAACTGGCAGAGCGTGCTACCGACCATCGTATTGTCTTCGGTACTCCCACGCATGTGCGCCGCCCGCGCCCGCTCGGTTGTCTGCCCCATAATAATCGTTATACATCCCATCGCTCTCCCTTATCACAAATTCCACTAGAGAGTATGAGAACCATTTAAACGTCGTATTTATGTCTATGTTCACTTATGTACTGAATACCCTCGTGTGCTGCTTATCACGCAAGGCGGGTTTTCGTTATTCAAGTATTGGATCACCACTATTCACTACAGTGAGGTCACTTTTGAACCGGTTTGGTTACAATAAATTGAGTAATATGTTATTGGTTGAGAATTTTATAGGATTTGCCGTCGTTTTTGTTAAACCAACCAATCATAACCTTGGATCAGAGATAAACATAGCTAGAAATGTAAGTTTGGTTTAATAATACCATTGTATTCTTAGTAAAAGATATTTTCTTAAAGATACCACAATATATTTTCAAGCTTTGTTAAGTTCCACGACACACATTTCACAATAGAAAATAGTGACTTTGATAAAACACAATTCAGTATTGGCAAGGCACTTGGTCAAAAACTTCCATATGTGGAACATCGTTTATGAGCAATAAACTACTTCTCAAACATGTAACTTTACACTTGTCGTTACATTAAATTTCAACTGTAGAGTAATAAAATCAAAGCGTCAGGAAGTATCCAAGCTGGGAGCAATGGCACGTTTACTGTCGCAGGTGTGACTAATTCTTGCGTGCGAGCAAGTACTCAGAACGAGATGTTTGGTATTATGATACGTTAAAAATAATTAAAATGTGCATGTTAAATCTATACTATTGTAGAATATAATACGTATCTAACATATTCATTCCCACGTTCTTAATTCGGTGGGATCGTTTGAAGAAGACTGAAGCCACGTGCAGCAGTGATGTGTTTTGCATCATATCACAACTGTTTATAACAATGACATGTAAGATAAGATATATTTTCCTTTAATTTACAACTTGGAAAGAACCTTACTGTATTCGCGAACATATTAAAATGTATGGGAAATGTTGCTTCGCCCGTTGCCTTGCATATATATCGTCAACGGAAAGCCAATACTACTTAAGCGCCATTTTGGCTAAAATGAGTTATGTGTTATATCGTTGGATTGGATTTTTTTTCTGCGTCGATTAGTTGTGATTTTGTAAGATAATAGAATAAAGTACGAAATCCCAATTAATCGACGCGGAAAAAAAAATCCAATCCAACGATATAATACATAACTCATTTTAGCCAAAGTGGCGCTTAAGTAGTTATTGGCTTTCCGGTGACGATATGTACGCGGCTTAATACAAATAAAAAGAATTCCAGTTCCTGCGCTATGTGTGCACCGTCCTAAGTCATTTAATAAAATTATTTGAGCGTGAATTTTCACCATTGTTATCGTTCAGCCCGGAAACAAAATTCATATATCATTCCGCTTTGTTTATATGAGTGGTTAACACTTAACATCTTTACCCAGTTTCCAATGTTTCTCTTAGAAACTGCTTGCAAAAGCTAGTTTATAATAAATATACTTAATTATTAATATTTGACTTCAAAATGTGTGCGTTGAGTTGCTCGTTGCTCACGCATTGCGAACAATCAATCGTCTGTATTTATGCAAACCACTAAATACATAAACATATACGTAATGATTTTTGTCTTAATTTTGAAACAGATTACGAAGACAAAATTATGGTATCATTTGAATTTTAATTTCTAATATGTAGAGTCTTCTCTTACCTATCTGATTGTGAGTGGATAACGTTTTATATTCGTTGTGTCACTTCAAAAATTGTATGGGGCATATTATTGTGCGGTTATATCATAGTTGGTCAATTAAGTAAAACGACACAAATGTCTGTTGCTACTTGCCACAAAAAAATTCCTTCCATAATTCATCAGAAATTAAGCATTTCTGATGAATTATGGAAGGAAAATTTTCTTCTAAATATCCCTGTCGTATAGGTAACTATATCGTCACCGGAAAGCCAATACTACATAAGCGCCATTTTGGCTAAAATGAGTTATATATTATATCGTTGGATTTGATTTTTTTTCTGCGTTGATTAGTTGGGATGTCGTAATATAATACAATAAAATACGAAATCCCAACTAATCGACGCAGAAAAAAAATCCAATCCAACGATATAATATATAGGTAACTCATTTTAGCCAAAATGGCGCTTAAGCAGTATTGGCTTTCCGGTGACGATATTATAAACATTTCCTCATAATATGAGTGAGACATACAAATAAATAAGTGCCTACGTTGAGTACAAAACTAATTTTAGCGGCGGACAGACCCATTGGTGCGCGGCGCACAATTACAGATAGGATTTTTGCCCTGAGGGTGTCTATTGTGTCCCACTGGTTGAACCGACGTCCATGATTAGTGAGCGTTGGGTCGGTATAGGCTACTCGTTCGTTGCTTTGTACAACGAACAACTCAATAACGTTCTAATGGGATTCCAGTGGTGGTAAGCCACGCGAGACCGCCACTCGACCGGCGACTATAACTTTTACTGTTCATTTATCGAACCTGTATTGTTTATGCAGACTCGCGACCTATAAAACTTGTAACGTATGTTTGTTTTATATTTTGTATAAAGGTAATATTGTGAGGTCAGCTGACATTTGTAACATGCGGATCAAACATCTGCTCACCAAACTATGCGGGATGAGAAACGGGCACGTTCGAGACCCAATGGAAATCTGTGGTTGTCTGCCGAACACTTGTTACATCATCTCTTAAAATAAATTGGTTGGTTGTTCAATTAATACGCTGGAGCTTGAACGATTTAACAGGAAGGTTAACGAGAATAATTACGTTGATTTTTATTAACAACCAAATTTGTATTTTTTCAATGATGGTACCAAGTGTTTTAAAGTAAACTCCCATTAAGTACCTGAGACTCCAAGTATTATTTCGGACCGCCTGCAATTACTGATTACAATTAAGTGCAGTAAAGTCGTTAAGATATTGACGTCATTATTTGTCCTGAATTCTTTCCAGTCTGCAAATCAGGGCACGGAAGTGTCCTCGCCGAAGTCTAGCAACCACGGTCGTTACACCATTTTCTCGAAGCAATTCAAGGCATTTTCAAATCCCCTAATTTAAAATCTTTGTTACCCATGAGAGCAGGAGCCTGAAAATGATGTTACAGAGAGTACTTAATGGCATTTAATTAAATTCCAAAATCACAAAACTCGAACTAAAAAACAGCTCAAAGAATATCTGCCTTCAAAATTTCGTTATTTCGTCACACACTTGCCAACCATCAACATTTTTTACGGCTAAAAAGTCGCGGGTCTTAACCTTTTTACATGAGTACTGTTTTCCAATGACTACCTTAAAAAAAACTGATTTGTTCAACTGTTTACGCACACCTATAAGCGTTTCGCGACGACACATGATGCCTGTTATCTTGAAAACAATGCGCAAATAGAATTCAAAATGAGCATGATTCATTCACCTGCTTACTTATTTGATGTGACACGCTTTTGTTTCTATTTTTTTGTAACGGCTTTATCGAATTTGTATGGCTTATCGAAGGTTCCATCTCTTCGAAAGAAGCTTTTCGTTTATCTAATAAATTCCTAAAATGTATTAGCAACGTGTATTGGTTTTAGATGCGACTATGCAATGCTAGTTGTTCGTATGATAAGACAATCATAGTAATAGAGATTCCGCCACAAGATGAAGACTAATTTCCTTCCAGTCGCCGCCCGTTCGTAAGTCCCCATTCGATTCACCGTTGATTTGTGTTCTGCAACGGATATTATGGTATCCCGGCCATATGCCACTTGTATTCAAGATCTGTCAATCATCTTGGTTTTGTTTCCTAGCGTTTAAATAACTTCCTATTGTTAAAATACATAAATAATTTATATGCGTAAAATAGAAAGTTATTACAGTAAGTTTTGAATGAGGATTTATGATCCACAAGAAAATATTAATAGCGTAATTAAAATTTAAGAAATGGTTTCAAAATTTAAAATAAAAAAAAAGTTGCCTCACACTAGGACTTCTCCTGTATCGTGGATGCTTTTACAGACACAAATCTTCACATGCACAAACATCCAGACCCGGAACAAATATCTTTAGGCCATAAAAATAATTGTTCCGTGCGGGAATATAACAAAAATTATAAAAATAAGTACCTATACGTACTTAAAAACAATAGTTGGCTCACAGAAGTTGCCGAATAAAACGATACTGCTTAAATTAAACGTCATCACTTCGTTGACCGTTTATTATTTGTCTTGCTATACTTTCCATTTGACCTACTCTTAGAATAGCAGCTAATTTAACCGTTGTCTTAGTTTAAAATTATTAAAAGCCAACAATATCATACAAAGCTTTCTTAGAACCTGTTGCATTTGATTAAAGTGAACTTTTAACCAATAGGGAGCATAACATACGGGAACACTCGAGAGCTAGTAGTACCACATAAATAAACATTTTAAGAACAGTTTCGAAGCACAGCGGAAGTGCCATTACCGTACACTGAATATCTTCCCGCACCCTTCAGATAAACAAAGCGGCGCACTTAGAATCCAAATAGTAACACACTCATATACCTTTCTAAATATAGCTACACTCACATTAAAAAAGCGCAAACATTTCCCCGCCTCCCTTTACAAAATGTTCAACTTAAACATTATACAATTAATGATTTATAACCGCTTTGAACACCTGTTACATAAATTGATTAATTTTAAGACATACATCGGAAGTTTGATGCTGACTTAACTGTTAAACGGGCCTTACAATATTGGTTTATCGATAAATACGTATAGTAGAGATGGATTACAGGAAATAATTGACTATCCGAACTCGAAGTCTAAAGTTTGAAATATCGTACGATTACGTGAAAGGGGTTACGCTATGCTAGTGATAAGTAATATTCTTTAAATCACAGTAATTATAGAAATAAATAGTCAACTGTATTACATCCGTTCAAATTTTTATGGGGAGTACAAAGTTGTACGGAGAAAATGAAAAAAAACTCATATCAATGTAAGTTTTTTAACGAACAGTAATCACAACTGACATTATTATGTACGAAAAAGGCTTTAACAACTCCCTTTAGCGAAATGTATTGTACAGTGAGTATTTAAATACAGTTTTTTGGATAAAAGTTACTGACCTGTGTTATCGTTCGGGTTCATCCATATAACACTGCCCGTGGCTTGACAAATAATTGATGACGACACGCCCGTTGGAATGCCCGCCCGCAAACCGGAAACCGGGGCGCACTACCGTTAACATCGTGAAATTAGAAAACCAGTTTGGAACTGCCTTCGTAATGGTGTTTATTTTGCTAAATAAAAAAGTATAGTGACTGTTGAATTTTAATTATCTATTTTTAAATCTTCAGCTTTTATTAAAAAGATGACGTATTTCGGGTTTTGATATTGATTAAATAAAACATCATTTCACTATAAAATATTCTGATGATGTTGTAATAGAAATGCTGGAAAGTTACAGTTCTGTTATTAACTCTCGATGTGCATATCAGTTGTGCACGCTACTCGCAACCTATGAGTACATTAGTATCCGTCGCTCGATTAACTACGAGCTACGGGACTGTTACATTTTACCTGCTCTACTAAACACGTTTTGTAGATACTTCGTTTAATATTAGTACTATAAATTGTTCTACTTTCTTGATAATGTTGCATTATGATTTGAAGTGAGCTAAACATGGTTTAACAAGACCCTAGAAGTTGTAGAGACTACTTAGTTTTTTTTTCTAATATAATGACGGGTAGAGACAAGTTTTCTGTAGATTTTAAAACAAAGAGGTTTTGCGTTATCTTCGTTTTTTTTTATGCTGCATGAATGCTTTGAATACTTTATGAATCTGTCCAAAATATTGTTAATGTCAAACTGATGTTCCAATCTTGTTAACTCGCTCGTTAATTATACTGGGTTACAATATGATGATCTCAGAACAGGAGGATATCCCTAACTTACTTATTAAACAATTATAATATTATATGAAAGTCTAGTAGAACATTTAGTAGTTTACTTGGAAATAATATTTGAATAAGTAAATATTATTTGTGGTTAGAAGTGGATTCCAAAATACAATTTCTAGTTGTATCAATTCATCATCATCATCACTATCGACCGTCTATAAAACTGTCGTTTGATACACGTAATCTGATCAAAATTATATTACTTACATTTAAGATGTAACTGATCTACTGCTAACATGAAATAATAAAACATTTAACACATGAGTGACGCACGGTTTGTCTAACAGTTTTATTTTTGTCTTCGACATGGTGCTTTCAATTGATGCCAATAAAATGTAATCAGTTCGACCAATTTTTTATCAATATGTACTTCCTACAGATTTTGTCCTATTTCTATAGATTGTAGGGGAAGGAAGAGAGCTCTTTAATTACAAAATGAGAGCACAAAGTCTCTTCACATAACTCTAAGGGCCAAGCTAATCTGAAGGAAGATACGTCGCCGATCTTCCATCGCGTAATTTACTTGAGGAATTTTAAGGAATTTTAATGTATCTTCGGTCAAAAATGTGTGCGGTATCAGATGTTTGTATGGAATTATGTGTACCGGCGGAAGCTCGACAACGTATCTTCCGTCAGATGTGGCTTGGCCCTAAATATAGGGGCTAACTCAGTTACTCTAAGTAATAATGCGCTATGGGATTTAAACATTCCATTTGAATTTTGAAACGTTAAACCTCATTCAGAAACCACTGTGATTAGTGATATGGATTCTTTACAACTTTAATGGAACGAACATTTCACTATATTAGTTTAAAGTTTTTTAACCCCTGTTGATTATCTTATGTAACGATGTCTAACAATGGATGTCTGGGCCTCGGGGGCTGCAATTACTTTAGAAGCAACAAGCTCTTCAAAGTTTCTCAGATAGCGTGTTACGTCGAGATTAAATTGAAAGTGAAATCAAACAACTATTAAGTACGCAATTCAACATCCTAGTTAATTAGCCTTGTCTCTTGTTGCTAGTGAAATTACTTAAATTTCCTATAGTTAGGAAACTATTTAGATACTGGATACAGCAATGATGCTAAAATTATTTTTTTATTCGTAATCCAAATTTCTTGGTTCGACCTTGTCTCTAACATCGTTTACAATGTTTTGTTTAGCGTCTGGAAACGTGGAACAATCGCAAATTATTTCGATGACCGCAATGTTTATGTCCATGTGCCAATTACTCTCATGTCGGCCTTCGACGGCCCTTAGCTTCACTGAATGCGTGCGATGCAATAGGTCCTTGTGTGGCGTTAACTGTGCCATATGCCGAAACTGCGATCCGATGCCAGTGCCGTATTTGGATGTTCAATGTTGCAATAACCTGCAAGAAGTGCTTTCATGAAAGGTTAAAAAAATGCCTATATACAATTTTATAGCTGGCCTGGTCGTTTATACCATATTATAATGTAATAAACAGTTACTGTAACTTTATCACTTTGTCTATGACTTGACTTCATTTTGTTGCATTCACATTTCTCACACAAATCGCAAGTTTTGTAATATTAGCGTGTGTTTTTATCATTTACGACAAAGTTTATAATTATTCGAAAAACGAAGTAACTTGTAAGCCATTTGTTATTAGATAACAATTACTTTAGGTACTTACACCCATATTCTAAGACGTTCCTCCAAAACTTACTCGACTCAACTCCACCTCGACTCAGCCTTTCTCACTACCATCGGTAGTTATAGTTGACATTAACGTCCTCGACTCGAGATTTTTCCTCAGTCGAGGTAAGGAATCATCTGTCAAACTCAAGGTACCTCGGAACCTACCTTAAGGAGGGAAGTGTCAAAATTGTAGGTAACAAAAATGAATTTTGAATACTTTATCGAATATGCTTACAACTATTTATATCAGATAATTCAAATTATGACGTAATAACTCCAATCTACCTCGACTCACTTGAGGACCCCTCAGTCGAGGAACCTCAAAGTTCACTCGAAATTGCGACTAATAATACAATTTTGAAGCTGTTTTCGAGGCCGTCCTGAGTCGAGTAAGTTTTGGAGGAACGTCTTAGAATATGGGTGATAAACGTTATATTCTTGTTTCATTTTCACACAATTACTTAAATCATTATTATTTACTAAATACGCACGTCAGCTTACCGGTTTTATTAACCCGGTTTTATTTTTCAAACAACAGCATTACAACCTAAATTCGGAAAACAGCTGGGCACTATACAATCCATCCACCTAAGCAAACTCCAATGTGTAAACTGTTAATTACAAAATGTAATACTGTATGTATTTTACAGACATTCCCGACATCCCGGAGGATATCAAGAAGTTGCGGGCGCTGCAGATCGCGGACTTTAGCAGCAACCCAATCCCGCGGTTGCCGGCCGGCTTCAGCCAGCTGCGGGCGCTCACCGTGCTCGGCCTTAATGACATGTCGCTCACCAGCCTGCCCAGCGACTTTGGCAGGTGAGATACATATACGCGCCTTAATACAAATTACCGAACGAGCAACATTCTTATCCAATGTTAAATTGATTGTTTCTTGTGTTATCTTCAGAAAAAACTGTTCGCAACTCCATGAGCCTCCTCCGTGACACGCTGTTTCAGAGTTCCGTTCAAAGTCATATTTAGATAAATAGGTTTTTTTGTCAGATTATTATAACTTACAACACATTATATTTCATTTGCAAAACGTGTGTCGTCATCGACATCCTTGGTACACGTAACATACAACAAGAATATTGTTGATAATATCTGCAAAAATGCTATATTTGACTTTACCTCCGGCACAGAATAATAAATAGATAGTATAAATTTTGTTGTGAGTGATGAGGCTATATGTAGGAAATGTGACATTATTTTATTAAATGAAAAATAGACTGTTGTCACGACATAAAAACCTATTAAGTACATGTTTTCATGTGACGATCCGCTCTATGTAGGTACGAATTCATGCACACGATAAGTAGAACATCGTAAAATTAAGGCGGAAGATAAAGTACTACGGTTTGTAGTGCATTCACTACAATATAAGTAGTGGGGCTTTGATAAGAATAAAGAATTTCTTTCGTTACTTAGTTATCAGTTAAGTTATCAGAGAAAGCTACCCAGCTTGAGTTTACAAAGGAGAATTTTATAGTTACGGGTGTGATCTGTCTTCGGACTTCGTAATAATCTATATAATAATACTTATAAAAGGAGAAGCTGACTGACTGACTGACTGACTGATCTATCAACGCACAGCCTAAACGGCTGGGGTTAGAAACGTGAAATTTTGACAGTAGGTTCATTTTGTGACGGAAACATCCACTAAG
Source organism: Amphipyra berbera (assembly GCA_910594945.2). Lineage (NCBI taxonomy): Eukaryota > Metazoa > Arthropoda > Insecta > Lepidoptera > Noctuidae > Amphipyra > Amphipyra berbera. The sequence continues at coordinate 10,386,360 of OU343128.1, read as the reverse complement.
AAGGGATTTCTCGAAATTCAACCCCTAAGGGGGTGAAATAGGGTTTTTAAGTTTGTATGTAAGTCCGTCATTTTTGAAGTAAGAAGCTTGAAATTAAATAGTAAGGTTTTTGGTTAGAAATAAACGTACACAGGTTTGAGCATTTTTGGAAATTCAACCCTTAAAGGGGTGAAATAAGTGTTGAAAGTTTGTATGAGAAATCTGGTATTTTTGAAGTGAGAAACATGGAATTAAATATTTAGACTTTTGGTAAGAAATAAACGTATAAGTGTTTGAGGGTTTTTGGAAATTCAACCTCTAAGGGGGTGAAATAAGTGTTGAAAGTTTGTATGAGAAATCTGGTACTTTTGAAGCAAGAAGCATGGGGAGAAACTGACCGACTGGCTGACTAATCTAGCAACGCACAGCCTAAACCGCTGGGGGTGATATAAGACGGACGTTTTGGATTTTAAAAATGTCACTTTAAAATGGGCTTAACGAGGATTTCAAACTTCACGCAAGCGAAGCTGCGGGCAAAAGCTAGTCTACATATAAAACATTTGTATCCTTTGTTTTTGGTACTGTGATTTATTAATGACTAGCTGCCTAGTGAACTTTGTACCACAAAATTTTTACTTTTAAAAAAATCCTAATTTCCTTTTTTCCTATTCAATGAGGCGAACAAAAAAAAAAGTCTAATCGGTCGAGCCATTTTAGAGTTTTTGCGAGACCACGGCAATTGATTTATATAACATAAATTGTGCTGACATCAGCATGCTGAAATTTGCACCATTATACCACGGAATCCAATTTCACTAATAAGCTGATGGTTCTCTAACTGCATCAGATACGGAGAAAATAAACTGATAATAATTGCCGGTACTGTTAATGAAAGGGGAATTCTTTTTCAATATAGCTTAATACGTATTTATATAACTTGATTACTTTTGCTTCTGCTCGACTTTGCACTAATTTCCTGCGGGAAATTGATTTTTGTTCGACATTGATCAGATGCCTTTTGTGGCGGACCCCGGCTAATCCATTGCTTTCTCGTAGTAATTGACAGTCAAAATTCATTATAGAAAATAGACCACAATTCTCTATAGTTTACGATCTGTCCTTTGTTGTAGTAATATTGGCTTCAAGTAGGTGTCTAGTAAGTAAATCATATCAAGATTTCTAAACACGTAAGTCGTTTGAATGCGAGTTATATTATTTTTTATGACTTAAAGGTACCTAACTGTTTTAAGATTCATAAGGTAGGGAATAGTATACTTAAATAATTCAGTAGATGTTCGCAGTCTGTCTCGTTTCGGGAAAACGGACTAAATACATTATTTAATATTCTTGTCAGCCTCTCTTTGTAGTTCGAGTTATATACTGATTTTATTCTAGTAAATTATTTTTAACAAGTTTTCAATAGAACCTATGTCACCGGTTTGCAATAGAATCCAATATATGTATAGGACCTAATTACATTTGCATGTAGATCGAAGATTAAGTTTCTTTTATTTTATCAGTTCTGTCGTAGTCGAGTCGAGAAAGTTAATAAATTGATGGTAGGAGTCACGAGTCTAGTTGTACTAACAAATTGTATGACCAAGCTTTGTTTGAGCTCAAGGCGAAAGCGAAAGTTGAACTCGAAAGCTATGGTCGGCTCTTAGAATAACCTCCTATTGAGGTCCATACAAACAAATAATACGTTTGTTAAACTTGTTTCAATTCTTTCTTTTCTCTAAGTACCTTCTATTGTGTAACGCTTATGCCATTGTACTGAGATTATGAAGAGAAAAGCTTTACTGATGTTTGTTTTCATGTATCACGTAAAATGGTTTGTCTGGTAAATGTGACACATTGCTGTACTGATGACCACAACGTATATAGCCAGACAGCTAATATGCTCCGTAAACTTGTATTTGATAATTTATGACACGTTTAATCTCTAACTACGCGTTATAAATCAGATCAGGGGTTTTGCAGCATGAAGTTTAACATTATACTTGTTCGAGCATGTAAGTTGACACCTACGGGTATTAGCTGCCGGATTAATATGATCGTCATCGTCCAGTGACTGTACCGTACGCGTAATGTTGATGACTAATACCTTGACAGTGAATTCTACATGCAGTTAGCATGATGTTTCCATTATGCCGACATCGGGCAACAAGAACAAGTAACTTGAATTGATTGATATTCAATAACATCAATTAGCACGTAAGCCGTGAGCAGTTATTTACGGACTCTTAATTGAACGTTAAATATACTTACAAGCCGCAGGTTTATCAAAATCAATTTTCACTGCGGAAAGCGGAAAGTAAATTACTTTATCAAGGATTCAATTTTCGGGCGTATGAGCTTAAATCACTTTATCGTTCGATTTATTGAGTTTTCCCGAGCCCTTTGAATTTGTATTGAATATTATGAATAGATTTATTAATAGAGTCCCGAGTGTTATAGGTTTTTAAGTTGCACACTTATTGTTTAGCCGTAAATAGGCGTTGTTTCTACAGTATTTCAATCGAGTTCGATCGCATTAACCGTCCAAGGCTTGACCGAAATATCTTATCAAGAAGTAAATATTTATATCTAGCTATCAAGAGAGTAATAATGTATGTTACTCAAAATGCCCATAAAATACACATTGTAGGTACTTCATTTATTAAACTTAAAATATTCGTTTACGACACGCGGTGTGAAACTAAGAATATACCATAAAATACATATTCTGGTATCACCTTTGCATGGCCGTTACAGGCGTGTAACGTGCGTTGTACGTTGCTAATAACCTGTAGTTTATTACTTACACACTGATTAATGTTTTCCTTTACGATTTAATTGACACAATATTATGTCTTCTTTAAGCCAGGAGCTGTTTTTAAGACGACTCGCTTTTATTATTAAGTATAATAAACCTAATTTTCAGACGCCATTAAATATTTTTGTGATTGTTGCGGTTTAACATAGCATAATTAACAAGAACAACTTTATTAACTTGCTATTTCTGGATTTGGGTCACGAACATCGTACCATGCTTACTGGAACACGTACATAACTATGTTTAGTCCATATACTAATTACTTGAGCACATATTAAGCGAACTTTGTGTGAGTCAGGGCATGATGGCTGCTGTACAAAACCAACGCTAAGTACTTTGACATCGACTATGGAATGCGGCCTCAAGGCTCTAAACAAACATGACGTGTGCTTACGTATTATCAGTAAACAATAGGGCTTTTTTTCTTAACAGCATAACATCAGACAATTGCCTAATCTTAGCTACTCGAACTTCGTCATATTTAATATCCAAACATGACGAAATTAAAGTGAATTCTTTACTTTAATGCAACCGTTTATTTCCCACAATGATGTGTCGGCAACGTCAACGCAACAGTTTTCTGGGAATCCACGACGAAACACGCAAAATAAAAATTTATATGTTGGTCGTGTACGATTCAATGTAGAATTATAATGGATGATGGCAACGGTAATTTTTCATTGAGTTTTTCCAGAGAGTTGTGGTTTTTGATGTTTGCGTCAAGTAATTCACCAGAAGAAATATTTGTATAAAAGAAAGATTTTTTCGAGTTGTTTAATAGCAGCTCACACATTATAACCGTTCACTTTTTACAGGCCTATAGCCTCAATTCTGTAAATAATAAAAGTTGTTTTTGTTTACTTATGCACTTTAAACACGCGCCATATCGTATCGGTTTATGTGTAATTAAAAACCTGTTTCAAACTTAATAACATGTCACTTGGCAAAAGGGTTTCTTCCACATTCCTAACAGGATAATTTTCTGTCGGTTGGCGAGACTTGAACTTAAAAACGTATTGGTTAAACGCTTTGCAACCGGCTAGACTTATCTACTTAACTCGTACGTGTCTAGTCTGTTACTCTGTCGCGGTTACGTGCCGACTCGCCTCCGATATGAATTCCGTTTCTTTGACTATCTTACGTGCATGTCTAACTTGTTTTTGCAGTCAGCTTCGTTTGCGTGAAACTAAAATATGATATTGTAATAATATTATGGCATTTGAGCCAGCCTTCGGTCGATGTGTTTTCAGTTTAGTAATTATTTATTATTACAAGATTTAAACTGCGATAGGGATAAAGTTAATCTCCGTCAATCGTCTTCACTTGAAAATTCTTCCGAAACTTACTAGTCATGAATCTCGCTACTATTATAAATTATGCGAGATTAGATGGTAAGTTAGCAATTAGATATTTATCATCCACAAAAACTAAAAGTCACGCGGCCCCTCCGCAGGAACAGCTAGTATTAAATATTTCGCTCAACAATGAGCTGAAAATAGGACTTTTCATAAATTCGCAATTCCGAGTTCTGACTCCGGCAAACATTCAGAGTCTTCATTTCATTACCTTTTTATTATGCAAAGACTTTTGGCGAGAAACTTAATTTCATTTTCTGTGATGTAAGAAATCCTTGTACGGATATTACAGAATACTTATTACTTCCTTACCGTTTTTTAATTTTGTTATGCAAACAATTTTAGTTACCGACATAAAGTGTTAGTTTTAACATTTTTGGATGTATCCTGGTTCATTAATCAATATCATGCAATCTATTACGATCTTCTTCTTCTCCCTGCCCATTTCCCACGCTAGGTGGGGTCGGCACAACATGTCACTCGTAAATCCATGTTGTTAAAAAGTTTGGCTTGTCGCGCGAGTGACCCAATGTGCTTGCTGATATTATGCACTGGGTCCCAAAATGCAATCTATTCCGATATTATAATTTAAATCATATTAATATTAAACAGAGTAACGTTACCTTTGTTTCTTGGAAATTAATGCCAAAAACGGTTTATGCGATACAGATTTTCGTAGTGCCAAATACAAAATCCAAGGAAACGAAGTCCTTAGAATTTTATAGTGAGTCAGACAAGATTTCGAATGCTACGTATTTGTTATAGTCAAGTTGTTTTCTCTTCAAAACATCCTCAATTTCTCTCTAAACTGAAAATATTTGTTTTTTAGTCTCTACCCAGACTATCATGTGTGGATAAACTCTGGGAATCATGTCTGACTGATTTCTTAGTTGTTTTGTCTAAAAATATTAGTGTTAAATTAACCTTGCAACGATGCAGTGGGAGTCGTTGACGTTGTTACTGTGATAGTCGTTCTATTGTGTTTCCACCTCGCTGAATTGTCTCATCAAATTATTATGTCACAATTGTTGGGTTGTGAAGGTTACATACTATAATGCCTTACTTACCTTATAAGCGTTTTAAAATAAACCTTTTCCATCTTTCCAGTTTGATCTCACTTCAGTCGCTAGAGCTGAGAGAAAATTTACTAAAGTCTCTGCCAGAGTCATTGAAAAATCTTACCAGATTACAAAGGTTGGATCTTGGTGACAATGACATCGAGGAACTGGTAAGTTATTTATCGATTTTGTAATAGAACCTCGTGTTTATTACGTCCATTTAAAAATTAAACTGACGATGTCGTGATTTCAATTTCAGCCGGGTTTCATCGGTGAGCTGCCCGCGCTGGAGGAATTATGGTTGGACCACAATAAACTTCAGTATTTGCCTCCAGAAATCGGCAATTTAAAGGCACTAATATGTCTAGATGTGAGTGAGAATAAACTAGAGAAAATTCCTGAAGAAATCGGAGGCCTGTGCTCCTTAACCGACTTACATCTCTCCCAAAACATGCTGGAAACTGTACCTAATGGTACCGGAGATTTATCCAAGTTAGCTATACTGAAGTTGGACCAAAATAGATTACATACATTAAACGAAAATGTAGGAAGGTTAGTATATCGCGCTGTTTAAGATATATTTCATTTTGTTAGTTTATCTTGAGCTATTTATAACGCTAATGATTCCGTATTTCTCTTCCAGGTGTACAAATCTACAAGAGCTTATATTAACGGAGAATTTTTTATTGGAGCTGCCTAAGTCGATAGGGAATCTTAATGAGCTGACTGTACTGAATGTAGATAGGAATACTTTGGCTGAAATACCGTTAGAGATCGGTAACATGACGTTACTTGGTGTATTGTGCTTAAGAGACAACAAACTTACAAGATTACCAAACGAGCTGGGAAATTGTAAATCGCTGCATGTTTTGGATGTCAGCGGGAATAGGTGAGTGATATCACGTAGATAAAACAAATATTTTATTGATAAGCTAAAATGACGGTTTTTCATTACGATGAATTGTCACAAACCGTTTTGTAAAATCCTGAATTATGTTTTGTTGTTGATAATTATTGACTTTGAATTGCATACTTATCTTGAATTACGTAGTATTATTATACAACATGATTAATTACAATAAATGTAAATACTGCTAATATGTTACGTAAAATTTAACCTTTATATCGGCATTACATTTTACACGACCAATTTTTGTCCCGACTTTATTAAATTGCTTGATATGTAGAATAAAATTCTTATAAATATAATGTTCCAGGTTACAGTACTTACCCTACACATTAGTGAACTTGGAACTCAAAGCGGTGTGGCTATCAGAGAATCAGGCGCAGCCGCTGTTGACCTTCCAAACGGACAGGGACGAAACTACAGGGGAGAATGTTCTTACTTGCTTCTTACTACCTCAGCTTAGTTATACACAACAACCAGGTATGAATGTGCCTTCATATAATAGTATTGCTTTTGGTGTCCTGCTCGTAGAAATACTCTTAATATTTAGGTGGTTCATATAATTTCATCCTTGCCTATCACCACTGGTTATTGTCAATTTCATAAGCTTGCGATTTATTTGATCTATTAGAAGTCAGTTGAAAGTTAAAACTGTTTACTTTGCACATTACTTAAATGTGTTTTGTTTTGAAAACTCATAGTAGTTTATATTTAATTTTCGCTTTTCCACAGTTTTTTAGTGTAATTTTTATCTTGATTTTTATTATAGTTTATAGTGATAAGGAAATCGCATTGTCACGCAAATGTTATACTTATTAATAAATATTTATATAGCATAGTAAAGAATATTACTGCCATTGTACGTTTGCTTTTATGTGAGCATTTTGGTACGTACGTTAATGTCGTCTTTGCCTTTGCTTTTCGTGCTTTTATTTAATTATGCAAAATCAGTGACAGTTTACAAAACTACCTAGGTACGTCTTGGATTGAAACTGCTGGACCGAAATTGTTAATCTTATCCAAGTGAGACGAAACTTACTACTTGTAGTATTTTTATGTTTTCACTGAGTATTTAATACAAGTATCTAACGGAACTCTTGGTTAAGAGTTCCTAGGTAGACAAAAGCAAGCTGTGAATAACAATAAGGCGTTGGTCATCACACTCGCCACCTTTTGTTTTTTTAGCATTGCCTTTTCGAACATGACCAATCTGGGGCTACTGTGGCAAGCCCACACCAGATACCAATGCCAATTAATCGGTTTTCAATTCATATAATGGGCCATTGATAACGAAACGGTGACCATCCTATTATCCAATACGAAAATATTGAATCGAACATTGAATTGCAAACTTATTGCTTAATTCTTAGCCGTAATCGAATGATTCATGATTGAAATACGTTGTAAAATTGACGTAGCAATTTTTACGTAATAAAAAGTATTGTGAACTGTCTCTGTGCTGTTCTTGTTTTGTTTTTGCTGTGTAAATATACTAAATGCACTTGTCACACACGAATAGAGCTGGAACACACGTCAGAGGTCGGCAGTGGACACTGGTACAGGGATCACAGATTTAATTCACAATCGCAAGAGCTAGATAGAAGAGGTAAGGTTCACAAAAGTATCACTTTAAAATACGATTACGATATAGGTATATTGCGATATAGTACCTGCTATAAAAATATATGCACGTCCATTTTATGGTAAAATGTAAGTGTAAGTTGATTTTATGAGAAAAGCTTAGTAATATCAAAAGCAACGGTATTCTATTGAAGACGTTGAAGACGCATAGTCTCAACGTGCGTATTTGAATAAAAAAGGAATTATATGTTTGACTTTACATAATTTTTTACTTAAATAAATAACTGTGTTGAGAGATGTTTACTGTACTGAACAAATAAAAATCCTCGCGCTAGTTTTTACTATCAGATGGACGCGCGACTTTATCAAGGTTGAAATGAAGATACTCTATTATTGTGACTATTTCGCACTGTTATTATTTATTACGACACAACGCAATTCATGGTCATCATGCTGTAGCACTGCACTGAATAGAACTGTAGTGTTATTTAGAAGCTATTAACTATTGTAGCTATTTTATTTACATGGATTATACATTTTTGTTTTAGTATAAAGAGAAGATTTACAATGAACACTTATGATACAATAATTAATATGATTTTATGCAACCTATGTTAATGTTATATCATTTTAGCTTTCAATGTTTGTTGGGTTTGTGGCGTATCGCTGCTGTGTTGTGATTGTCCTCAGTCATTTGTTTTATGGGTATACTAAGCGGGATCATTATTTCCATTATAGATTATATTCCATTTAACTGTAAATCCACGAGAAATACTCATGGTATCGCTAGTGATATCAACTATCTATAAGTTTTCATTAACCACTTTTGAATTATAAAATTGTTTTATTTACACATATTTTGCAACTGTCCTCTAACTGAATTGGTTCTACAGAATCGAGTATGTCTCGCGACCGAGACTCGGACGACGAGAATTGGGAACAGAAGGAGAATTCTCGTACGCACTCGGTCAAGTTCACCGAAGATATGCCTGAAGCTAAAGAGGTGAGCCTTTGCTGTTGTAACTTGTTCAACACTACTAGGGGACGGTATTCACATAGGCGGAAAGCCAAATATAACACTGGGTACGCTTACAAACACATACGATATGACGTATCTACAAGCTTCCACAATGCTGGTTTCGCACTTAGAGAGAGGTGGAGGAAAGTAGGCACTTGGTTCAGAACACACGTACGCGAAACTTGCTCAAGGCACAGAGCTTATCTAGCGCTGAGTTCGATTCTTGTAGCTTTAGAATAATCTCAGTATTCAAAGAAATACCTACATACTTGTAACTATATCATTAACGCTTATATTTAGCATGTTTTTGTTATTTGTATAATACAACAATTGCAATTCTCGACTTGTATGTAGGTAGGAGTATTCCTAAAGAAAGGTTCGTGGTGATAAAAGATCTTTATTTATATTTTAGTCGGCTTAATAAACTTCAGTATTCTTTCATGTAAGCTGATACTAATATTTCTCATGTTTATTTATTCAATAAACTTTTAATTTCCATTATGTTTATCTTTTATTTTATTTGCATGTTTTATTTTGTTATACCTCCAATTTGATTAAAATACATCAAGAACTACGATTAAAATAATTGGCTATGAAGTTAAAAGATCTTTCAAATGGAATGACAAGCCGTTTCTTTTTTTTATTTTATTATCTGTATAGTTTTTTTTTCTTTCCGTACATTCAATAAATATCTATGTACATAATTATACCTAACAACAGATCTGTCGGTCAGATTGCGATTGAGTTAAATTAATATCGAAGTTTTATATCTTTAGATCGGACCCTAATTATCTTCATTTTACACTTTCTAACGAGTATAACTACCGACGTAAAACTGTACCACTTCTACAACTGTTCAGTTACAATTGGTTTTTATAAGTTTGCAATTTATTTCCTTTGTTTTTGATTTATTATTCATTTATGTAAAAGAAAGAGAATTAAATTTTAATAGCTAGGTATCTATCAAATACTGGACTAAACATAGCCCTGTGTTATTGTGCATAACATATCGTATTATATTATTGTATGTTAGTAATGTATAAATAAGTATAGTAGGAAAAGTAAATGGTGTATACACTGTAAATGATTATTTTTATTGAATTGTATAAAAAAATATTTAATCATTTATCAATACATGGGTATGATGTAACAAAGACAACAGCAACGTAGATTATTTTCTTGTGCGTAGAACCTCATTGGTGGCGAAGAGTTCCTGGAACATAAATTTTAATTTTAAGGTGTCATCGATTCAGGAGGAAAATGAGGATGGGACGCCATCTGACTCGTTCTTCACACCACAGTCGATGCTTGCCTTCCGGCGGCCTATAAACGTAGTTCGCAAGCTAGTCACTACACAACGGAGGAGTTCCCTGCAACGACTCTCCTCCTCTATAACTAACCTCGCGGAGGTATGCGGCATAGCGTTTCGCGGGGTGCATTCACAAATAAAAATCCCAACTAATAACATTTCAATTTTCTTAATACACAGTTAGTCGAGTTCTATACCGAATTTTATGATTCGAAACTGATGTTTTGTACATAATATGCACATTTACATTCATTCTGATGATAAACTAGTTTGCTTCCGACTCGTAATCGATTGATGATTAAATTAGAGAAGATTGAATATATTTTTCAATTTATTTTCACAATCCATGTATTTTTAGTCTGAAAGTCCTTTTACATATAGTACATACTACTAAATCTCAGGTTTTAATTACCAGTTTGTTAAAACCCGCAGTGGAACTTGCAACAAAATACACTCAAAAATTGTTAAAAATATTGTGAATGCACTACCATCGAGTTGAGTATGCGCTGTCCGCCACTAAGCCTCTTGCTCTGTCAGTATTTAGATAATAGTTTGTTTTCTTTGGAAGTAGACTAATGCATACATAAATTAGTGTTGTTTTTTGCAAACGCATTGGTATTGTCTATTTTTGCTGCGTTCTGGAACTTCACACATAATTATTGACAATTCAACACTGTTACGTAACACTAACCACACCTGTCGTCCTAGCACGGAATTAAGTACACTTATCAAAGCATAGTTTAGAATTCCAAGTCACTCCCGAAATTGTTTGAATTTAATCACATTATATTAAAAACTATACAACCTGTTCTAAAAATGTTCTCCAAGTAACGTCATATGGCACACAATATTTGAACTGCACTTAAAGTAGATTAGCTTTATACCAGTAACAGACGTCGTAGTGTCACGAAAGAGAGACTACGTGTGATATCATATCCTGTGAATCATTCCGTTTCGTCTCACATATTGCGACATTATGCGGTTAATAGGTTAAGTGACAATTATAATATTTTCGGTACTTCGGACAACATTCTTAGTATAACTGGGATAAGCCTTCGATTGTCTACACGTCATGTATGGATACAAATCATAATATGTATTGACAATGTTCTTGTGATATTTCTGTAAACACAATTGATTTTTGCAAGATTGTAAACTAAAATATCTCTCAGTTCATTAGGTACAATTTTATTCTGAAGATTCTTTATCTTTAGTATAATTAACATAATTTATATGATTACACACTTGCTTGCTTCGTAGACACTTGTCTTTTATCATTAGCACATGCATTATTCAATTATTTTAATTGTGCAAGTGTTGAAATAATATTTATAGCATTATTCGAATTCTTTTTAAAATACGCACAAAAAATTGAATAATTTTGCTACTTTTAGTACAAATTATGGCGTAATTATTTTTTCTTTAAATATACTCACTTTTTTTTCTTATGACTAAGAAAAATCGATGTTGTTACAAGCTTTTATTCAACTTCACTTGTTAATTAAACACTAGCATGCGCATGTTTATTTTAATAATTTCAAACGCTGTAATGCAGTAAGTGATATTTGACAACCGAAACTGACCTTTATTGCCCTATCTAACTTATTAAAATTTTCACAGACTCCGTTTGTCCGTCAAAATACACCTCACCCGAAGGACTTAAAGGCGAAGGCACAGAAGCTCCTTGCGGGACGATCACCTGAAGCTGCAATCCTGCAGGCAGCAAAACAAGCGCCCCCGACAACTAACGGGATAACCATGTCACCACCTGAACACATTCAAGTGCCAGTGGAAAATATTGAAGTAAGTTAAAGACTAATTCATCTGTTGATTCTATTGGGATACATATCGATTATGGACCACAGAAATATAGAGAAAAGATGATATTTCAAGTTGTCTATTCCCTGAATAAATACCCAAATTCTTCATGCGACTCGTTCAGTCTGGTCCCATTTGCTAGCGAGCTAATTTTGATACCTAAATTATACTGAAATCACTTATTGGTCCTATGCGAAAACCAGTGCTTCCAGTATTGGTGTAGCAGCGATGCCACAAAACAGATAGGTACAGAAGTCAACCTACATACAAGTACGCTCGAGCAACGCACACATAGACACTGCTCACGGAAACGATATCTCGGACTGTTTGGGACCAGAGTGCGAGTGAGTGCGAGCGCGAGTGCCATGCGCTTGAGAGAGATAGATATATGTATAGATAGAGCGACCGCCGAGCGTAGGTAGGAAAAGTGAAGTACATACATGTGGTTGACTTCTGTACCTATCTGTTTTGTGGCGATGCTGACACAGGGGCCTTATTTAGCTTTGTACAATATTATTATGTCATTTTCTGTTCTTTCTTCTAAACTAGTGTAAAACATTATTCTGTGCGAGCACAAAATAAAATATGTCCTTCTTTTCTGTTAATGAGGCAATCTAAGGTTTTGCTATCGATAAAATCTAACTTTTGACTGAATTCACGAACTTGTATTTTCTACTTTTCTCTTTATCTGCGTTATATCCTTATGGACCCATTAAACGAGGAAGTTATGTCTTGATAAAGTATGATTTAAACATGCATTACCTGTTCTTAATTGCGACAGCTTATAACGGTTCCTTTGCGGAACAGAGTACGTGTTACTTTACTTCAAATTAATTACTTCCTTGGGATGACATGCAGTTATTACAGTTTATGATCTGCTTAGATTTATGCTAACTTAGAAATGTAGGAACTTAATCCATGAAGAGCATAATTTTCTACTTTGCACACTTTCACATAGGTATTTAAAGTTTATGGTCAGTAATCTGTTTGACGACACGATTGGTGCAGTGGCTAAGCGATTGGCTTCTGCGCTGCGGGTCGTGGGTTCGATTCCTGCACGGAACAAATATTTGTATGGCCTACAGATAGTTGTTCCGGGTCTGGGTGTTTGTGCATGTGAAGATTTGTGTCTGTAAACGCACCCACGATACAGGAGAAATCCTAGTGTGGAGCAACGTTTTTTTTTTTAAGAAGAAGAAGAGTAAAAATTTACTGAGTAAGCTATTGGTGTTAAACTAGCGATGAATATGTATACATAGTAACATGCAAACATCACTGATATTATGCTTAATAAAGCAAAGTTTCAAGTACACACTCCTACAACATTTTATTATAGATACCAATCGTGGATGCCAGTAAAAAAAAACGACTCAACTCCAGTCGATTTTTATGACTTGTATGATCAGCACCATAATGTTTTCCTTTAACTACCAGTGATGCGTCAAATAATTTGCCATTTTTTATATCGAACTAGCGACCCGCCCCGGCTTCGCACGGGTGCAATGTAGATACTAATGTGGGGCATATAAACCTTGCTCTTGAATCACTCTTATTAAAAAAAACCGCATCAACATCCGTTGCGTAGTTTTAAAGATCTAAGCATACATAGGGATATACAGACAGCGGGAGTGACTTTGTTTTATACTATGTGATGATTCAAATGGCTAGATTATACACATTATTACAAAGTTGCAGTCACCATGTCCTGTAACTCAGCGGCACCCTTTCAAACTGGAAACTCAACAACGCTGCTTGACTGCAGTAATAGTGGTGGTAGTACTTTCCCGGACGAACTTTTCACAAGGAGATCAAGTTAAAAATAAAGATAAAAGCTAAAGATAAAGATAAAAAATAACGATAAAAGATAAAGATAAAATATAAAAATAAGATAAAGGATAGAGATAAAAGATAAAGATAAAGGATAAAGATAAGAGATAAAGATAAAATATAAAGGATAAAGATAGAATATAAAAACAAAAAATAAAGATGAAGGTAAAAGATTAAGATAAAGGATAAAAATAAAGGATAAAAATAAAAGATAAAGACAAAAGATAAAGGTAAAAGATATAGATAAAAGATAAAGATAAACTATAAATATATTTATTTTGCAAATATGGGGGTACAAACAAATGTGGTGACATAAAAGAGGATACATGATCAGCCATTGCGGCCCGTCCCGACTTCGCATGGGTGGACATTTTTCCAAATTTTGCAACATTTTCCATTTATGCTCCGCTCCTATTGGTCGTAGCGTGATGTTATATAGCCTATAGCCTTCCTCGATAAATGGACTATCCAACACAAAATGAATTTTTCAATTCCAACCAGTACTTCCTGAGATTAGCGCGTTCAAACAATCAATCAAACAAACAAACAAACTCTTCAGCTTTATATATTAGTATAGATTAGTGTCCTCCATTTCCATGTGAATGCCAAACAACCAAATTACCTATACCAATTCAAGATCTTGGGTACTTACATAATTGCCTTAAGCTACGTTTACAAACATAGTTGCTTATATTAAAGTAAGTTTTATTTACAGCCGCCGCCGGTACACACACCACATCCTATTCCCGAAACGACGAAAGAAGAAGATAGCGACACCCAGACGGCTGCCGATCGAGAATCGTCTGAAGGTGAAAACGACGAGAATGAAGATTCTGACGAACTGGAGGTAAGACAATTCGTAAACTATCTTTATAATATACGCAGTGTAAAAAGGTTCATTTGAGATTTTAGGGAACGATTCATTTCTATACAAGCGAGCGAAACAGGGAGCGATTGCGCGACTATCGCTCGCCACGCAATCATGTAACTCGGGGCGCTAAAATGCCTTACGTTAAGAACACATGTTTACTTTTTGTAATTTTTGTTTTATTGAATCCAAATGTATCCCGTTCAGGGTTAATCTATGTCAGCAGTACATCACGAGGTTTGAAGGAATTATATGATTTCGTTTACACCCTATATTTCCGGTAACCTATACTCGATACACGCTCGATACGAATCGCTCTCTGAAATCTCACACGTACCATTTCTACACCCTGTTTCCGTTTATAGAAAACGATTTCTCAAAATGAACAGATTACACTTAACTTACATTGAGAAAGTACATAACATGGTTTAAATATTCTTTTAACCTTTTCACCGCCAACGTACACGGAACGCGATGCCTCGCCAGCGCCAAGCTATAAATGTATAATGAAATATATAGTAAACAGTAGTGATGAGCTGATGACCTGTTAAATACAGTAAACTTATTTTTATAACATAGTTAACACGAAGAGCTTCTATTGAAGTTGTGGCGCTGGAAGCACGAAAATCTGGAACTTTGAAGTCCGTGGCGGTGAAAAGATTCAAGGTGTCTACAAATTTTCTCTTCTTTGTTGATCGATTTTGAGATGTTCAAAGTCTTTGGGCAAAGAACTTGTTAGTACCCCATAAATTTATTAGATTTTTGACAATTGCACATGTCTATTAAAACACAATCGTGCTTTGTAGACACCTTAACTACCCATAGCCTATCTTTTCTACTATAATATTATTTGAGCAAAGTATCTTTTTACAAGCGTTATATAGAAATTACTCATTATGGGATAAAAAAAAACTAATGACGTTAGTTTTCCGTATACGCTTGTAAACAGTGACTATTTATCTAAAATTCTAAATTTTATTTGGGGCAATATATAAAACTTCTGCTGCTTGGGATTAACATGTTACAAACTAGATCTTAACTCTCGATATTTCTGCTTGTAAGTACAAAAATAACTCTAATGACCTAGAATTTCAATTAACATAGGTAAGGAAACCACTTATTAACATTATTTAAAATAACAAAATAACTATTTAGGATTCTGGTAAACATGATTGATTATGGATTTAGAAAATACTCTTTTATAATAATTATGATAATAATTTAAAACCATGAAAATATGCTAATGAAAAATAATTGTGCTTATTTATAATATTTTCGACATTAATATTTTAGTGTCCCAGATGACTCTTGAAAGTGTAAATTGGCCTTATGCCTAAGTCATTGAAGTATGTGAAGTATAATACAGACAAACACATTTTCGTAAGCATTTATTTTCATATTCCCACACATTTACACCGGAAAGGATTCTGATATTCGTACAGTCATATCTCGAAACACAAAGTCTATTCACACACAACGAAGTTCACATAGTCTGGTTTCGATGAAAACGCAACTACTAAAACAAGGCGATGGGGGTGAAAGTGATGATAGAAATCGCTTAAAGGTTTTACTAAAGCTAAACGACGATCGTTGATGTCGATCGACACGTGTTACTACATCATCTGCCAGATCGATTTTAAAATTGGAGTATTAAAATGTATATTATTTTTTAAATTAAGTGCCTTAACAATCGGTCAACGATTGTTAAGGCACCAGTCGAGGGAGATAAGATTTATTTGATTTTGGCCGAACGCATACACCTATTTTACTCTTGTAGGTCTGTTAAGTTGCGATCGATGCGTTTAAGGCCGTGTCCGTCAAGTATCGCCCAGAGCTTTTGCATCTCAGCTTTTACGACGCTGGTCGTGTGGCTTTGGTAAAACTCGTACTTCCACTAAGTAGGAAAAGGGAAGTGATCAATCATTGAGAAATCTCGTAATAGTTATTCCGCGAAGCTCTTGATATGACTGTATGGTATATGTATACACGGGTGTGTGTCGGTGGTGGTGCGGGTAGCGTCCCCGGCGGGTGGCGTGGCGCGCTACGGTGGAGGAGCGAGGCGCCCCCGTGCAGGCCGGCCGGCTGCACCGGCGTGACACTCCCCACCACCTCAAGAACAAACGCGTCAATCAGATCGACGCCAGGCGTGCGCGAGACCTTATTGCGCAGGTGCTGCTACCGTCTTCCTAATGCATTGTGTTATATGTACTTACAGCCTCTTAACTCTTTTTGTACTCTTGCTTAGTTGGATGGTGCTAGGTACAATCACAAATCCGCCTGGAACATTCACAAGACCTGAAATCACACTTCTGAGCATAAACTTGCAATTTACTTACAATAATCCGTAATTTAGCATAAAGCTGTGTACGCATTTAAAAGATGAACAGATGCATGCATAAGCAGTTTCTCTGTTTTATGAGCCAATTGTTTACTGTTGCAGGCGGGTGTAAAAGGCCTTAAGATGGACTTAACAATTTTAATGGGGCCTCATTTTGGCTCTTAAAAAATAATTGATTCTACTGTTTCAATCGAATTTAAGACTTCAGTTCATCTTCCTAGCTACATTTATAACCTCATATACTTACAGTTCGACTGCCTTGTTGGTTTAGTAGTCGCAAGCGCGACTGCTGAGCATGGGCTCCTGGGTTCGATCCCCAGGTCGGGCAAAGTGTTATTGGGTTTTTCCATTAGGAATTTCTCAATAGCAGCCCGGAGTCTAGATTTGTGCCCGGTTAATGGCAATAAGCTCGCCCCCTATTACATGGGACTTAAACATAACTGGCGAAACGAGGGTGTACTAAAAACATCTCTGCCGAACCCTTTGGGGAATAGAAGGCGTGATGTTATGTTATACTTACAGTTCGTAATTACCAAATACCATTTTTGAAGTCCAGTGTTCCTTGCATAACAGTGAATAGTATTTTGAATGTGTAATCTATAACTATTCTATAAACCACTTAAATTTTCTATTTGCATGTTAACTAATATATTTTTTTATTTATCGGGACTAATAATCTTGTAATGGAGTTATTTAAATATCGTGTGTATTGTGTATTTTCAATATTAATACTTCTTTTTTGACGCACTATATAACTATGTAGTTGATGGTACTATGTCCTTAACGTGTACGGTTGTTATTATTAGAACCTTGCTTCATTTCGTAGTATTTGTATTGGTGTTTGATCATCTTCGACCTTCGTTCTAATTAGATTCACAAAGCTGTGTAAATTCATTCATTCATGCATGTTTACTATGTTTCAGTATAAACCTTATTCGTGAATGATGTATTTCATTTTGTCAGTTGACCTGTTCCTTTGTATGTTTAGTATGGAAGTGAGTAGGATCGTTTAGGAAGAAAGTTTGTGTTGATTGTACGACCATTATCGAAACTATAAAAAAAGAAGAAATTGGTCAAAGGATTCAGTAGAGTAGATAAAAATAAAATTGCATTTTTAGAAAAAAATGTTTGTCGATGTACACACATGGGTGCACAATGCCGTCTGGCGCAATAGTTCCACTTTATTGCCTAGCAGACTGCGGGGTAGCAGCGGATTTATTCTATCCGTTATTGCAAATAGACATGATAGCCCGCTGCTTTGAGTAAATTATCCCAGGAACAAAATTAATTTGGCTGAAAATCAATCCAGTTCCAAAACTGCACAACTGGTTAAGTAAACTACACTCCATTCGTTGGCATCATTTCCTTCTTGAATTATCAATTTTATTTTATCTGACAGATGTGTTCAATGATAATAATATAATAAAATAATGTAAGTGAAAGCCTTGATAAATAAGATATTTGAGTATAGTTTGGATAATATACATAGCCTATCTATTCGTTATGCTTTTCTACATTATCATGAATCTGTTAGCGTGTGATGATATTTTTTGTAACCGGTGTATCTTAGACATCATCGTTCATCAATTAAATACACTGCTATCGTGCAATCGTGCTGCGCATCACAATGGCATCTAAATTGCGGACTATACAATAACGCGAAAGGGTAAAAGCTGACGCACGGTCCGCATCGAAATTTCTTGTTCACCAGAGAATAGCAGAAACAATAGCGTCGTGAGATCTCTTTCGCATCGCACCCGTACTCTGTGAACATATTACCATAATACGATCATCGGGGCAAGTATTCGCACTTCCCTCACATCTTATACTCAAAAATGTTTTCTAAAAACTAGTTCTAAAATCAACTTTAAATTCTTATAAGATTCTGATAATTTCGCAATAAGCGAGTAAATAAATCTGCCAGTGAATCGCTCCGTTTCTGTAAGCACGACCCAACCGTGGGTAATTGTTGGAATACCTCGGCTGTTACGGGCTGATGCGCGCGGGCCCTCGACCACAACGCTCTCGGTAGACCCTCCGCGAGGCTCGCAGAAATGAGTGCCTTCCACCGCGCCGCTTGTAACAATGCTTCGTGTACCGCGATTAATCGATAAGTGAAGTGCCGCTTTCTCAATACAAGTGTAGTGTTAAATAAATCACCAACAAACACCGGGCAATAATAATTTCCAAAGTGTTCCTTATCGGTATATATTAAAATGAGGTGCTTGAAAGCGGCAGGAGGATGGCTCGCCCGGGTGAGATGCGTATGCAAGATAGAAAGACATTTAGCGAAAGATTTCAATTTAGATTCGACTGCATTTTGTTTGGCTTGCTTCGCTTGTGTATTGTCGTGTCACGATCATACCATTTCACTGGCATGTAGTGTAATGCGACATTTAAGTACCTTCCTTACTAGCTGTAATCAGTGTGGCTTTTGTCTTCTGTTATTGCCTGTTTACCTTCTCCCTTAATAGTATATAGAGAATTAATTCTTAAGTACTAAGAATGTGTTCTTTTGCAGGCAATTAAAAAACGAGAGCAACAAGAAGAGCCGAAGACTGATGACGAAGAGGTCGCTGAAGATGTTCACGACGGTGAGTCCACTTAAAATACGTTTTTATTTTTACCAGCAAATTAGGCTGTTTATTAGGTGTTATTACGGCGCACATCTTAGGAGGTGCACGATCTTCCTGTGAGATATTCGATAGTTGCGACATTATTTCACACGTTCGTGACCATAGTCTGTCGTCTTGCGATCACGAACGTGAACCGAGCGGAGCCCGTCTGTCACTCTCGCGTCACACACAAACGCACCGTCTCGCCTTTATTTTTATGTGGGAAACATCTAACTATGTCTAATAACTTTCCAACTTGAAAACGTGTGTTCGCCAATAATTGTCATTTAACTCTACCTAACTAGAGTTATCATGCGAATATGCAGACTCGAAGCAATATTCCGAAACTAGGGAATACGCGTGATTCTTTATTAGGGACATTACTTATCCGCAGTTTCCGAAAGGCTATTCGTTTTAATCTGTTGTCAAATCTTGTCAACGAATGTAATTGGTCGATCAGAATACTAATAACCAATCACATCCCTTGACATGACATTTGACAGCTGATTAGTTATGTTTGCGTTGATCGGCCTTTCAGTAACAGGGTGTTAATTTATACGTGCTCTTCCTTTAAGTACAATGAATGAAGCAACATAGCTGTAATACGCAATGTTAGCGTTGTATAAAATCGGTATCGCTACGTTATCAGCTTATCTCCTACACTCGGCGTGCCATTTCGTTCCGTTGAACGAAGCCCCGCAGTGTTTCGCTTACCTGTGCCGAGTTTGCAGCTAATTCCACCTCCTTCTTTAGTGAAAATTAATAACAGTGTTTTAGTCACGTGACACACTTCAAACCAACGATACAGAATTTTTGATCTGTGCCGAATCTGTGTGATACCTGCATTAGGCATTGTATGACTCAGAACCGTGATTTAATCACATTCGGCACGTAAAACTGTTTGCGTTGACGCAATCTCCCTTCATATCCCAATTCCTTATTATGTGGTATTAAGTTTTCAAAACATTCAGTGCTGGATTCCGTGTTTTGGTGATAACGTAATTAAAGAACTGTGTTCGTTAATGGTTATTGATTCGAACATGAGTAAATAATATTATCTATTGTCAAGCACGTATGTATGATATTCTAGAAACTAGTGTTCAAGCAATGTATGAAGGTCAAGCTCGGTTATTGTTACATCGTTATATATAAACGCGTCACTTACCTACTCCATGTTTCTGTGTTTTGTTTCGAAAATATCACAATTTTGTACGGAACTTCGCGGTAATACGCTTTGCTCCATTTACTTCAAAATTGCGGGCTATATACCCTGCACTTACGTGCACAGTTGCACACGTAGTACACGTACCCACTTTCCCTGTGTCATACCACAGCAAGCAAACCACTTTATTCTTTATTGCTTTACTCCTCTGAAATTTCCATTACTGAATCGCATTTACGAAACAGTTTAATTCTAATATGCTCCTAACTTCTCACAGTAATTGGTCCTTAATTTTGTTACTCCTAAGTAAACAATTAACAAATTGTTGATTTAAGCATGGTCGCGCACCGAGCGTAGATAATAGTGGTCTGTTTAATTTACAAACAGTAACTTTGTTTTTTTAACACTTCGACCTGTGGCGTGTTGAAACGTTTACATTACACGCTCATCAAATACGCTACACGCCAAATATAGTTTAAGATGTTGTTTTTGCTAATGAACGCTATTTTTACCAGTAAGGTATACTTTCACATTGTAGTCTAAGTCCTTTCTTTAAATAATTTCATAATATTATACAATTAAGACTCTGTAAGTGCCTAATTTTTTTCATTATGCAAATGGCCGTATATTTAATAACGGGAATGGTATCAAATTAAAAACATTTATTCGATGTACCTACCCAAAACAATGCTTCAGAGAGCAGCTGTAACCTTGACCCAGTGTACGTATTTTCCGTAACTGCACTCAAGGCAGAATTTCCCGCTTCAAGTACTAGTAAGTGTACTTCACATGTTTCACGTGGCCGGCATACCAAGTTGATAAAAATACGTCTTACATATTAGCAAACAATAACGAGGCAAAGGTTTCATAGAAGGTGTTATGTGCCTCTAGGGTATTATATCTATGCATGTTTGTTGATACGAGTTATTGAACTGACGACACTATCTTATCGGCTATAATAATAAATTATTCGATCGAAACTCATTGTCAGTCGTAGCTGAACATTGCACTCTAGTAGAAGGAAGTCGTACATTGTGATATAATAATATTAATTTTATTTTCTTTGTTAAAATCATCAAATAAGTTCTAATAAATAGTTGACTAGATTGTTCCTTAATTGGTTACGTTTCGTTAGTGTCTTATCGTTACATGAAAACGTTTTCTTGGTAATTTTATGGATTTACTCCGTGTGCACGGATCTTGCATGTCAAGAAGTTGTTTATCAAGCAACATCGTTGTTGGTAAAATATAATTTAGCAATTATTTATACTTCCAATAGTGGTTGTGTATTTGTTGAATGATTTTGTTTTGATTATCTTCTTGGAATAAACGTATAGGTGGACGAATTCGTTTAGAGGTCCACTTAGAGAAATTTCAATATATTTTTTGTTTATAATATCGTGTGTAGTATATAATTGTGACAAGAGTTAAATCCTACTAGCTGAAGGTCGATGATTGATAGGGTAATTGTTAACTAATCGTTAAATGTATCTAAGAATTTTCTCTTTACAATTTTTTATTGTTCTCCTCTGTCTATACGTCAAATTGCCTGCCATGGAATTGACAGTTCCTTTGTCCGAAAGTCGTGTCGATGTTTCATCCAAACTAT
This sequence comes from Amphipyra berbera, assembly GCA_910594945.2. Classification (NCBI taxonomy): domain Eukaryota; kingdom Metazoa; phylum Arthropoda; class Insecta; order Lepidoptera; family Noctuidae; genus Amphipyra; species Amphipyra berbera. The sequence goes on along the minus strand of OU343128.1, from coordinate 10,364,101 downwards.
TTTAACCTCAATTAACTTCAACAACGGCGGTCTTGTTCTCGAGCTTGTGGTCATTTACTTATACATCGACGATCATCATTACTCATCGTTCATGATGTACACCGTTGTAAATGCAATTTACTTTCTTCAGCGTGATATGTTACTTCGTTGTATAACACCGTAAACTATAATTAATTCGTTATTATGTCTGACAACGTTTCTAATTCGAACACCATTAAGTAACAAATTGTGATACTAAGGGAGTGTATAAAGAGGATATAATGAAAGACAAAAAGAGACTGGAAGTGACGTTAAGCGTTCGTGGTGACGGTTCACTGAGTCGAAATAATCTCAGGAGCAGTAACAGGAGTAACCGCAGCAATACAAGCAACAATAGTAGCCTGCCCGTGAGCGAGATATTCGCCACTGATCGTTTCTCCGCACCTTACAATAGATCCTTTGATATACTCGACAAGTACCGCAGGCAACCGAATCAATATGGATATCCAGCACAAAGCTTGCAAGCGTTAAATCATTACGAACAATCCAGGAATGATGGATACGGTATTAGGGAGAGAAACAACCCGTATATTGATTACACAGACTCGACGAAGCCGTATCACTACCAGCCACAACAGCTGCATAATGTGGGCCAATATCAGCCTGTGTATAATGATCCATCAATTCGACTGCACGGAACGTTGCCCCGGTCAGTCAGTCGACAAGATCAGCAAAGGAACAATTCAGGGTATGATGAGTCCTTTCGTTCAACGTTGCCTCGGTCAGTGAATCGCCAAGATCAACAAAGAGATAATACTTATAATAATAATGAGTCAAATCGACTACATGGATCGTTGCCACGATCAGTAAGCCGTAATGATCAGCAAAGAAACAATCCAATGTACAATGATGAGACAACACAACTTCATGGATCGTTGCCACGATCAGTAAGCCGCCAAGATCAGCAGAGGACCAATCCGATGTATAATGATCCCTCAGTTCAATTGCATGGAACATTACCTCGATCATCGAGACGTCATGATCAGCAATGGGAGACTCCAATCTATCCCAATAATCATTATACGTTGCCTTCAAAATACGGACCAAGACGAGTCCGGATAAGTGAATTGGAGCCAATTGTATACGGATATGGTACGTATAATTCAAGCTTGTCAATTTTATGTATCTGCTTTGACTAAAAGCCAAAACGCTGCTAGAAATTATTTAAGCTATGTAATCGAAGATCGTCGGCAGCTAGGTTTAGACGGTTAGAATTCGTTGCTGCCAAGCGCTCATTCTGAAATGAATGTTTGAGTGGTTTTCGGGGCTCTGTCGGTCAACCCTTTTATTAGGAATAGTTGAATCTAACTAAGGGTGCAAAGGTTAATTGCCACAATCTGTGGACTAACTTTTCCATACATTTCTTAAGGATTCGCCGCATACGTGTGGCCGATGGCGACTTACCGGTTACCCAAAATGTATGGAAACAGATTGTGGTCGGCCACCGGTGGCTGTGACGAGTGGGCCGCGAGCGGGTTGCCCTAAACTAGGTGTAGCCGCTCATCTTAGGCATTAAACTCGTACATATTATATACCTAAAGAATTAATTACTTTAGGAGGTCGCGTCGTATACCCATGAATGTTGTGGGAAGATGACAAGCTTGGGCAAAATCTTTAATATGGGGCGGCTATACCATAACGCTATTTACTTTTTATGGTATAACTGATGATTGACCATTTAATGAACGGCGATGACATACAGTATTTCTTCGAAATAAAATGAGTATAACCAAAGATGGATATGAAGCGTAGAGTTAGTGTTGGGATATTTTTATTTACAATAAAATTTGGTTTCTAGAAATATTTTATTGGTAACTTAAATCTACTTCGTACAGTTAACTCTGGAGAGAAATCCACGGTAGAAAGTCGTTTTGAATAGAAACTAATCTAGTCGTTAACCTGCAATATATCACGTTGTATCAAGGTATAACTACCATAAAATATTCTGCTTTCAGCTTAACCACCATACTGTTTTGAATACTTAGTATCGATATTCTAACTACTCATTAAGCTCACTGCAAACCTGTTTATCTTAACTAGTTCGCTACAATTAAATTCAGCGTGGTTATTTATACTTTGCTACAGATTTCTACCAATCGATTAAACTTTGCTGTAAAATAAAGAAACTTTACGGTGTAAATATACGTGGGTATTTGAAATTACAGTTTTGTTATGAATTTGTATTGTTATAACTAAATGTCAGACAATATTTCTCGACACTTCTATATATAAACAAAAGGTTTATTATGCGTGTGTGCGTAAATAGGACGACATCTGGGCCAACCCTCCCGAGGGACGGACAACAATAGCTGCAGCAGGGCACTCTCCCCGCGTTTACTGGTGCGCTCTAATGAGCCAGACCGTTGTGTTAGCTGCCTCTCTCAGTACTTCATATGCCTCTACGATAAGTACTCATATTGAAATTCAGTGGTGTTTAATTATTTTACAAAAGTAAAAAAGTTGCAATGGCAGTCACAAAGTCAGCGGTTCGTGGCATTATGTGTTCCCTTATGGAGTTTACGTTTAAAGCAAGTAAGATGTCTGTATTGCTAATCATTGAACTTACTACATCGTATTCCAATAATATGTATTCTTATTAAGATTATAAATGTTAATCCCATTAATATTCATATTTTTATAAATTTTGCACATAATTTTGATGATGAGGAGATTATGTTAAATATTGTTTTGTGGATTTTCTTTAATCTTGATCATGTGGATAGAATATCAGCCGGTGCCGTTATAATCGGTACGTTTTGATATTCGCGTGTCACCGTTTTAGCATTTGCACAAAAGGAGCAGTGGTTCGGTTAGGAGGTCGACCACTATTTATTGTCCTTTATGTTTTATTAGAGTTATACCAAATAGAGCTTTGGAAATGCATTTCTAATTTTTATACAATAAAAGAACACAAAAAGAATAAGCTTAGTCGCGGTATTATCTTCTCATTATACATCTTGTGATTCTCAAAGCTTCAATGATGTTTTCTAAGTTCATGTACGATAGCCTTATTTGAAAGTTCACGTTCGAACCTTGCGTTCTTTTTTGTGAAGTTTATTTAGATACGGAGTTTATGTAACAGACAGTTACGGTTTAAAAGCTAATAACAAATGGTTCGTAAACCATAATCTATATCTCAGAGTTGTGTAATGGTTGGCGATATCGGATAGAAAGTACAATACAGGCAGTATATAAAGTTGGAGGTTTTGACCCTAACAAATAATAACGGATGAGCTTTCGTTGCGAAGCAAGCACAGTAGAGGAGGCGGTGTGGTGCCGGGCAGGGTGCGCGTGCCTGAGCCGAGTTCGTGCACCGATGCCTGATAGAAAAGGAGACGAGCACGATTGACACTCGTGAACTCACAGCTTCACTCAAATAACATTTCGATTTTACTAGTCAGTCTAAAACTGTTAGTTTTGCTTATAAAGTAAAATAAATAGCAATTGTATCATAATTGATTAATCGTTAAATCTTTCATGACGTCTTTTATCATGAACCTTGAATCAAAAACAAAGGAAATACCGGTATAAAGATTAACACCGGATGTAAATAAACCAAGTAAACAGTGAGTAAGTCTGGAATGATAATTTGGAATAATACTTCGGAATTATAATTTGGATATAAATCTTGGAATGTGATTGAATAATAAAGAAAATATATTATTACTAAGCTAGGGATCTATCCGTCACGTCACGCGGACGTAAATTACCGTGTTTTACTTTCGAAACTTAATAAATAAATGTCATAGATTGTAATTTGGTACATGTTATTATAATGTTGGATACAAAACACCTTTCTCTATAGCAGTAATTACTATAGGTAGTGCACTCATGTTTTTCTTTTGCATTATCAATCTTCGTGCATCCGCGTCTTATTCAACGCCGTGAAAGTCCTTGTTATTGTGTATTCTGGCCCCGTGAACTTATTAATTGTTATTGTTGTTACAATGGCGTTTAGCAGAGATACGTAACCTTTTTCGATTTCTTTTACTATTAATCTCGTGCATGAAAGATGACGTTTGCCATCGCCACTTGACGTAGGAATTTTATCGGAGTACTAACTCAATCTTATCTTTTCTTTTGTATTTAAGGACGTCTGTTTGAATGGATGTGCGCGTGAATATTTCTTATTTTATACGTTTGGTAGTTTCTCTAATATCGCAATTTGACCGCAGTATATAAGATACCTGTTGGGTAGAATCAGCAATGTGCACAGGAAACCGTGCGTTGCGGTTTACATCCGTGCTGCGGGCAGATCTCGAAAGTGAACCTGTGAAATGAGTTATTGAAGCGCATCAATAACACGATACCCTGAGAACATGATCCCCTATCATTAATAGTATTTACTTTTATGCCACTGCTTTTCGCTTACGTCTGAGATATTGCTATTCATTTATCGTCTGCGTCCTTTTGTTTGTGATGACTTTCATCGTGAGAATTTACAAAAAGTGCAAAATTCGCTTAAGTTTACTGGTATGGCGAATGATCAAGCATATTATAAACAAAATTAAATTTAAAATTCTTAGAATTGCAACAAAATTTTATCATTTCAAGGAGAGGTCGGTGCAATACTTTTCACGGATTAACACGTTTTATCGTCAACTCCACCTACGGAGAAACAGTATCAAATTCTTACAGAGCTATGTCACCATGACCGTTACTCGAAACGTAGACGCATAAACGTTTGGTGAGAAAAGTGTCCTTTCGAGAACGAGTTTGTTAGTGCTATATTAAGTAGGTCTGAACGTCCATTACATCTGTGACGCGTGCCGTATCTAATTGGCATCCTTGCATACATTAATCACCCTGCAAGGTGTGCATTGCCTGTATGTAGATCACCGGTTGGACTGCTTTTCGAAAGCTGAAGTCCTGTTCAATAATCTACGGTTAACTGAAAGCCATATCCCGGCTGCTACGCGATTTCTAATTTTCTCCGATAGCTGGTAATATTATATCGTTTCGTAGTGTAATTAACTGTCATCTTAACTTATTAATTTATGTATTTAAATTAATATCGGAAGCTACTAGTAGATACCTACAGTTTATTTTAAATGTTTTTTAGATAGATATTCAACCCATGACTCATGATGTTAAATTACATTCTTCACCTTGATTTTGTAATTCAATGCCGTAATGATTGCCCGATTAGGTAATTATTTATTTTAATTTTACTCTTCACCATTATGTAAAGGAATCATTCACAGCTATTTACAAGTATTCGCCCGAAGTACCTATAAGGTGTATTAAATTAATACCTACTAGTGGTGTAAGTTTACTCTCGTTTGTCTTTAGGATAAATTCGCTCTTTGCTTATACTATATGCTAAAGTGTTCCTATTCCTGTGATATTTCCACTACAAAGTAAATTATATGAAATTTTCTAAAATTATTTTGGAAAGAAGTGCTTTTTTATTCTGTCAATTCAAATAAAATCTACTGTTGTTTTGTTTATATTATAAAGACACTATTTCCGTGTAAACCTTCTAAGTTGGAATTTATTCATAGACATTCTAAATACAGAAGTGATAATAGCAATAATAAATGGGCATATAATCGATCAAATCGATATACTCGTAAAGAATCGAAAGTGTTGGTAACGAGATCGGATGTAGATTCGATCGATCGGTGCAGATAATGGGTAGGTAACGCTAGGGTAAAAATAAAGGAATCGGTATGCGCCAGGTTGAGACTTTCTATTTTTAATCGGGCGGAGAGGTCGCGGGCGCGGGCGCCGGCGCCACAGCCTCCGCCACATCTCGTGGTGCCCCGTGCCTGGTGGTTGCGCGCGCATTCCGTCACCGCATGCGCCCCGGGCTGCGCGCACTACACGCGTTATTATACCCAGTTTGGTGTTCACGACTTGTTTGTTTTGATTTGCCGTACCAAATCCGTAGCCGGTTACGTTTAATGCATCTATAAACAACATTTACTCCACGTTTAAAATAAACTTAGCAGCTTATAAAATTAAGTACAATTTATTTTATAATCAAATTGGACAATGACCTAGTCGGAATGCATTAGGGCGAATAGCCGGCCGGTGCTTCAGTTTGATTGACGTACGATACTAACCAGATAGTATCGTAACGAGAGCCGGTAAATCAACCTCCGCCTACGGACATAGCCGCCCCTATTCAGGAAGTAACCCAGGACTAGTTTGAGACGAGGAAATGGGTGTGATCAGGAGAAAAAAGCGTAAGTTTACTTTCTCTTCGATTAGATAACTAGTAGACTGAAAAATAATGAAAACGCTTCATGAGTTGGGCATTATAATTTAAGATTTTGCATGTGAAACAAATTGTTCATTGTTATGTTTGAAGTTAACATATTGCAAGTCGGCTTTCGATTAGGTAGTAACACAATAAATGCATTTTATTGTTTATTTTTGTACTTGTTTGCGAAACTTTCAATGAAACCTCTGTTGTAATTTTGTAATGCGCCTAAATTAACATTTCGTATTGTTGAATGTGATGTTTTGAACAAAAATAACAGTCGGCAACAAAATTCTATAGACTGTTAACTTTGTTATGGTTATGGAAATAGTGTTGGGGAACGGATATCGTGCTCTATAACTCTATAATATTCTACGACAAGCGAGTCAAGGTTCATTATTGTTTTTTCTATAAAATTACATTCACATTCTATGGGAAGTTTTTACAAAATTTCACATACTATAGCAATAACGTCAACATTTTATTATCTACTAATTATGATCTAAGTGTTTTATGTGGGAGATACTTCAATGGCTTATGATTTCGCGGTTGCAATAAATTTCAAATTCCTACCTAATTACTTCGCGTCTTCTTGTAATAATCATAAGTGTAAATATATTTTTTGCTAAGCCCATTCATCTTAAAACTAACGTACCTACTTGTAGGCGGCCGTAGGTATAAGGTCTTTACCATATTTGTTGTTGTTACCATACTTGTTTGTCTAACCAATATCGATATAATGTATCCTAGTTTGTTTGTATGTACATTAATCTAAACAATGTTTATTTTATGAACCAAAGGTGAATTAGAATGTATATAAAACATTGTTACTTACATGTATATCAGATTTTAATTAAGATCCGCTACGGCAAGTTATTGGATAGTAACTCTACACGCATTTTATACGTAACTTAAAGGAAAACAATGTTTTATTACCAAATGTTAGTAGTCAAATTTTACGGCATGTTTCTTTAAAATTTATGTTTTGTAACAGTTGATTTCTAATGTTTTCTTCTCATACGATACTATTGTTTTATTCGAATTCCTACACGAATAGGTCATCACCATCAGTAAAATGGTATTGATCTCAACGAATCTATTCAATATGTATTATTCTGTGCAAAATGTTCATCTTCACATACATGAATGCACATGATCCTTGCCGATACCGACCGCAAAACAATGCGCATATATATACAGCGCACTTGCACTCAATAACATTTAATCGCCTACCGCCTCTGTTCAATGGGCCATACGTAACATATTTTACGTGCTTCGTAAATACCCTAGTGTGAAGGTGAAACAGCAGTAATGGTTACGTTATGCGGTCATCGCTCACGTATTCGGGTAGGTCCTAAGTTAAACTCGCCATTGTACCTTTATTTCGTAAGTGCGTAGTAAGGAATCTGTCAAGATGTTTCGGATTTTATTGACGAAGTATCTATTGACATTGGTTTAATTTGTGAATGGGTCGCTCTTTACGTACCACGATGACCTTTGACGTTGTCATCTTCGAAAATAGCGTATTTTTATAGTAACAGAATGTATTTCGTTGAAGGTATTATACCTTCTAGCTTAGGTTTACATTTTAGTTCAAGCGGTCCCTTCTAATTCACGAAACAATTCTGTTCTCTTTACTTTCATAAAGCTTTTACACCGTGATTACGTGTTTTTCGTGTAAATTGCTAGCCTCCGTTGAAATTATCTTTCATAACTGTGATTAGTGCTTGCAGCTCGTACTCGAAACGTGCAAAGAGTACCGTATAGCCTGCACACAGCACACAGCTTGCAAAACTAGATCACCCTTACTATCCATTCCCTTCTCTGAATTTACTTCCATTTTTTATTATTCTTCAGCAACATTTCTGCTGTTTAGCTTTTAAATTTAATTACACATCTGGGGAGATATAACAAACAGATTGGTCTATAGGTTCCAAAGATACAATATTTTTGAAAGGGTTTTCAGATCTTACTACAAAGAAGGAATATACACTGGTTGTCGTTCCCAGCTCAATTTTATTTTGATTAATTTTTTTGCGGACGAAATTACCTAGCGTTTCGATACAAGCTGATGTGTTTAGTCAGAGATATCGTCGAGACTATAGATCCCTTATTATTCATTCAGTGATTGTGGTGGAAAAGTTCCACTCAATATTTTACTGTTTTTCGAAATTACTTTAGAAATCAGAAACCTTTGACATAAAATCTATAAAGTTTTGCAAAATACATGCACGTTGTGTTATGCATATTTATGATAGTGACACATAGAGAAAAATGGAAATTTTATTATATGCATAAATAAATGCACAATTCGACAGTAAAATAATAAGAAAGTACAAGTACAGCGAATATCCATAGGTACGTATCCATAGTATAGAAATACTTATCATAATAGTGCTATACCGTTGAAAATGATGAATGTATGAAGTCATACGTTTAGTGGATTTACGGCGTAATGATCGCGAGGCCGCACCGGTGGCGCAGGCGCAGACACTAGACATTTACGTGTTTACACCCATTACGCGAACATAGCCCTCCATCGCCATTAAATCAAATTGCCACTCTTAATTTAACATTAACGGACCGCTATGAAGCTCAAGATTTATTCCTGTCATCAAAGCTGCAATTTCTTACATTGCTTCTAAGTTTTTACTCTGTGTTTAAGCGCACTCCCAACAAAAACTGCATTCGCTACATACACAAGAGGAAAATTGCTTCACTGCTTTTACTTAAATTACTTTCATAAAGTACTTGCAGCAATTATTTATTAGTTACATGCTTTTTCGTTAAATTACTTACAGAATCATTTCACAACATTGACTTTCACCTGTCCGTTACATTTAGATTGGAACTAAATTACCATCATTCCTAGAAAAGAGCATTTTCCAATAAGACTACTGTAAAATGAGAGTCACGAATCCCTCTGTAAACTATCACGACTCGTTCTGGGGTACAATAGTTGTGTAGTTATTCTATTAAGCTTATCCGGGGGTGAAAGTATCGCAGCTGATTGGCTATTGTAATGCACAAGACAGGACGCGGGCCCGACCATTCTGGATCATGATTTCACTGTGGTCCATTCATTCGTCTCGACATGTTGATTGTCGTGCGAACGTTACAGAATGACGCGCGATCATTTGTTATTCAATTCCGTACTGTTTGCATTGAAGATCTGTGGAATTAGAAATCCGGTTGCGTAGAAACGTATCATCAATAATTGTCGCTGCGCGTCGTTTGTTATTGGTCTTCGGGACAAAGCGTTTCTCCTAGCGGTATCAGACACATTTTGTAACTGATAGTTCACAATCGTGCCGACCGCAAGTGCAGGTGATACGTCACACACATAATGTCTATATCGTGACGGGTTATTTTTGCGTTCGTGTTCGTTACAGGGCTGACCTTGCAAACATATGCACCACATTGCATAGCAGCGCATTGTCCCTATTCACGGGAGGGTCAATAATTAGTTCAGTGTCGGCAGTTTTAAACGCCCACTATCCTATTAACTCAAAGAAGACCTTGTTACAACAATTTGTTTTTCTTGTGGAAGTCTCCTACTCATCTTAACTAGTAATTACTGTAACCTGACAAGTAGCTTAATTAGTCTATGCACATTACGTGGTATTATTCTCACAAATATCCATTTTCATATTTATGCTTGACCTTACACTTGTTGACAATGGATACATGTGAGTATTGCGCAAGTGGCGGAACTCAGTAGTCTGAAACAATACGCATTACATAATGAATAGTTCTAGATAACAAACATGTATTTAGTCTGTACGGACTAATTAATATTGAATAATATTTGTCATTGAGCTCAATGTTCTATATTGGCTTATCATCTCTAAATTCAACAATGACATAAAAGTGCAGATAAATAAATAAAAGGCTTAACAAAGATAAGAATGTTTTTGATATTTGGCTTATGATCGGTTCCTATGACCAAAAACGAATCATTTTGTTTACTAATGGTAGAATTGTTTATTGCCAAACTGGGCATATAAATAGACTTGTAAGCAAATTTTATCTGTCATATCTTCTACAGTATGGGAGGGTCTACTATGCAAAGCTTTGCTTCATTATTGGTAAAGTTACAAGTGTCCATAATTTTAACCAATAACGTTCGGTAAAACATAGAAATCGGCCTATCATGAATACACTACAATACAATAATTTTTGTGTAAATCTGTTTTAAACGATTTTTTTTTTTAAATATTATCTACTGAAAGCATAATCTATAAAACCTTGGTATGTTATAGGGGAATAGGGTGTGGTAAGAGCGAGTAAGGGATGTTATCAGTAGCACCTGTGGACTGATAACAACATACTACGATCGTTATTGTAATCTGTCTACCGGAATGGTTTATAGGGCATAGATATTTACCTATGCACATAAAGTGTGTGTTTACTTAAAATTATTTTTTATTTTATCGCAGGTGAGTCTGTATCAGAGCGAGCGGAGAGTGAAGCGCGGGTAGTCAGCGATCAGCGATGCATAGAAGTTCGTATTGCGCGCACTGCGGGCGGTCTGGGGTTGAGCATAGCCGGCGGACGCGGTTCCACGCCGTACGTCGGCGACGATGACGGCATCTTCATCTCTCGAGTCACACAAAACGGACCCGCATATTTGGCTGGTCTTAGGGTAAGTCTGCTATAAAATTTATTGACAAAGCTATAGCAATACGGAGTTTAAGTGTTAGATAGTGTTTCTAATCACATGAATCACTGCTGCAATGATTCATGACATCGTATAGTACATACATTTAATTTTGTAATTGCTTTCTTGCCTATTGTTTAAGTTCATACTTAAATGATGAAACTTTTCACCTATTTCCTAAAATACATGAACATTATTTAAAGCACTTTTAAGACATGTTTTGGGTTCTAAATGAGTATTTTAAGACCATGTAATAAAAATGGTTCCATTGTTTCAGGTTGGCGACAAGGTGCTCTCAGTGAACGGTACGTCTGTCGTAGAAGTGGATCATTATTATGCAGTGGAAGTACTTAAAGCAAGCGGGGCCACGCTCACACTTGTCGTGACCAGAGATTCACCCAATTCGACCAGGTAAATGCCGTTTGTTCCTTATCTTAATGTGTCATCACCACTGTTGCAATACAGATTGCGAGAACCTAAATTATTTAGAACAAATCATGGAAGTGTGAGTCGAGTTACTTCAGACTTAGCAAAGTGTATAATACTATACACTGTGTATATGTGTAATACTTGTAGTAATTTCAATAAACAACCGTTGTTTAATCGCATTAAGGATCTAGAGGTCGGAAGTGAGGTCCTGATATTGATGCCCACAGCAGGCGGTATCTAGCACCGGAAAATAAAAATAAAACGACACTCGCACCACCCTTTAATGGGATTTAATACTGTTATTAGTGTACTTACTGTTTAATAAATAAATTATTCTATTCAGGACACACAGCCGAGCACCGAGCGGAGCGAGCCATCATTCCATATCAAGCACTACCGATACAGTATCCACATTAGAAAATGGACAGGTAACATCTCATTCAATATTCACGCTACAATGTATGTATTATGTAAATCACAGAGTGAACATACGCAACGCAAATCGCAATGTTTTTATTGCAACAACTGTATAAAGTATCGATAAACACGCGAGTCATTCTGTGAACAGGTTCCGACCGGTCGCGGTATACCGAATAAGCCGCTTATTATCAGCAACCAGTATGCGCAAGAGTTCGAGCCGGAGTATAAGGAGCAGGCGGTGAACCAGACAATGCCGACGGTGGTTACCACAGTAACGAGCTATAGTCCGTCTCCTACGGGTCAGGTTACTACGGATACTTACCAGCGGCTGCAAGCTTCGCCCCCACCTCCGGCTACTGAGCCATACATACCGCCCGGTAAGTTAATGAAACTCACAAATAACAAAATAATCAACTAGACAAAAAAGTAGGTCGAAATTAAGAATAGAATTTCCCTATGTCTGTCGAATAATGTAGTCCAAACTCAACTACCGGCGAGGGGCTAATTGGCTATCGCGCAGATCATTCATCTTAAAGAATGAATGAAGCGAGACATTTCAGTTCATCAGAGAACGCGTAAATTTTTCAGTCCCGGTTGTCATAAGAATCAAAAACACACAAGCAAGACACAAGCAATCAAAAAGTCTTAATAAAATCTGATTACCGGTCTAACCTTTAGGAACCGGTATGTCCCCTAGATTGCAGAGGTCAGACGTCAGTTCCGCCATCTGACATATTGATATTCTATCCTATCGCATCGGGTTAAACCGGAAGCTGAACCCAATGTACGTGGGAAAGGGCTAGGGGTTATGTACACAGAGGTTAACACTATTTAAATTAGGAGGATTAAGTTACTTTGCGATTTCTAATATGCCATAAAGGAATCTTTCAAGACGTAAATAGTTTTTGCTTCAAATACAGAAAATCTAATTCTAGGCTGTAACTGAGAATTTTGATAAACCGAAATGAGTATTTTGACAAAAAAGTATAAGCAGAACTAATTTTTAATCGTTGGGGTTTAATCAAGGTTGGGTCAGTCAGTGTTTTATCAGGCGATAAATGTGTATTAAAACGCTCATATTGATTTAAAATTTATAAGATTATTCAAAGTTCTACCAGAGAAGTTTCAATTTTATAATGTATGACTAGTGGCGCCCCCATTTAATGTAGGTACTCTTTTTTACAGAGCTGTATTTGATGAGAATAATCATATCTGTCTGCAAACGACCACTGCTGAACTACCTCTAAAGCTACAAAGATAAATCGAAGGGAATATTATTATAATATACAAATCGCTTGGCAAACGAATCGGTGATCACAATACAGCTACTGCCCATCAGTATAATAATCCCATCCCCAAAAAATGATGACTGATAATTTCTTTGTTCCGAGAATTACTCTCAAAACTAAGCCATTTTCCCTTGTCGTTTCTAGTGTATCAACAAAAGGTGCTAGTCCATACAACGCTGATCCGTGACGGTGCGGGTCTCGGGTTCAGCATAGCCGGCGGGAAGGGATCTCCGCCGTACCGGGATGACAGCGACGCCATATACATCTCCCGGATCTCGCCACAAGGTGCTGCTGCTAAGGATGGCAAGATGCTGGTCGGCGATAAAGTTGTCTCTGTAAGTTCTAAATAAAATTACCCAAACGTATGATATAGAAAGAATGGAAGATTATTTTTTCTTCCATACTGTCTTGACTATAAGAAAAAAAATACAGTAAAATATTATCAAAAAAACTGAAAAACACCTGCAATATAAAAAGCTGGATAAGTCAATTAAAAAAAAAAACAAATACATGCCAAAAGAGTATGCAACTCATCATCATACGATAGGGCAATTTTTTTTATTTAATTTTACGATTTGAGAAAATACTGTTTAGTTACCTTAGAAGAAAAATCTAATGTTAAAATATGAAAGTAATCGCGCTAAAACATAAATTCAAACTTTATATTATAATTTATTTTTGACCTTTGTGAAGATAGTTCGTACAAAAGCAAGATGCCATTTTACAAGAGAAAGGAATTTGTTGTCATTAATTATCGCAGTATAGATACATCGTTAACATTTTACTACGAAAGCCACTAGCTAACCGTAGTGAAAGACTTAATATAGATTTATTTCCTTAGATAAACGGCGTAGATATGGAGAGCGCTCCTCACGAAGCAGCCGTATCCCTTCTCACCGGGCACGAGAGATTTGTAAGGCTCGTTCTACAGCGGACCATCACAACGGAACAGGGTAAGTAAACTGTAAAACTACCTGTTACTATGTAGGCTACCTTGTAAGCTTGCCGAATCGATTGCTTTTGTATTGGCATTTTTCTTTCGCATAAAGGAAATGATACTACTTTACATATACATTTTTCTGAACAAGTAATATTTTTTTATATCGTAAAGGGACTGATCGTAACATAGAAAACCGCTTGGCTTTAATCTCGTTCATTAAAATCTTTTTTTCCTCGTATAGGCGAGATGATCCCGCGGAAGTCGACGTCAGACGAAGTGAGAGAACACAAGACGAGCCTGCAGAATGTGAACGTCACTCCAACACAGAAACCCACCACCAATCACATAAGCGCACCTATTGGCAACCACACCAACACACACACAGCACCGCGCGTACCCACGCAGGCCGCACCGCCCACACACACGCAGGCCGCACCGCCCACACACACGCAGGCCGCACCGCCCACACACACGCAGGCCGCACCGCCCACACACACACAAGCCCCGCAGCCCGTACAGAAGCAGGCCACTTTCGCACCCACCAGTACCGTCCCACCGCAACCTGCACCGCGAAAACTGAGTCAACCGAACGGACAGGTGAGGCTTAGTGATCGCTTTCTATGGACTTTTCGGTTTAGATTAGATTTTGGGAACGTAGAATTAATATAGTCGTAGTCAATTAGTTTAATTTACTTCCATTTTTGCACATTAGTTATACAACTATAACATTTAGATGAAAATATAAAAATGCTGTTGTCTTATTTGGACTACTAACGGTGTGCTAAAATTTAAGTATACCGACAAGACGCTTCAAGAAAAGTTTGACAATTTGCTTTTTGTTCCGCAATGCAAATAAATTCAAAATTAAAACTCGTTCACTCCAGGCCAAACCGACAACTAACAGTACGAGCACGCCCCTAACTCCCGGCGCCAATAACGTGCACGGATCTAACGACGACGTCTTCGATGATATACAGGTAAGATTCACTTAGTAATTTATTAACGTACCCAGATTCGCAGGTGATGGTATTGGTTTAACACGTTCACATCCGAGCTTTTACGTCATAGCTTTACCACCATTGTGTGCGACGCCTTATCTATTTCACTTCACTATGTAGATTAGTTGAAAGTTGGCGATGACATTTAGCCTCCAATAGTTGCGAAAGGTATTATGTCTGATGCATTCTGAAATATAGAGCTCATATTTCGTGATGTTTGGATGTAATATCGGTCACAACTATTTATTTTCAGCTAAATGCGATCTTCATACTTTCAGTGACATTTATCTGCTTCATTATCCCATAAAATTTCCAACATCTTCAGACCTTATACTGTAATTAAAGCCACATGGGTAAAAGTAAAAATCATATAAATTATTAAAATTTGGTTAAAGTTATTGTAAGTTCAAAATTACATGCTAACGTATCATTACATTTATTCTAAAATCGTACGGTGTATTATTATCATTATGTATTGTAGTAACTACGCACTTTATATTATTAATTAATTGTATTCACTAGTATGAGCATTATTGAAAGGCTTCAGCTTTACCTTGTATAATTGCACTATCGCCAATAAACATTGTCGACGCAACATTGTTTATAATTGCCATATTACACGATTATTAACTATTTATTGTTATCATATAAATTATAAGAAATTAATATAAAAATATGTATGTAACACACGTATGTATATTATGTATGTAGGAATCCAAAGCTACAGGCAGTTGTTGTATGTATTGCTAAAAATAGAGCAGAGATGATATTTTGAAAATATTTTAGTTCAATCAAGTAACCAATGAACTAAGGTAGCAGGTAGATTTCTCGTAGACATCTCACAAAGCACTTTTTTAATTTTTCAGATTGTTAAAGCTGGAAAGCTACGGGGGTATAACAATTAAAGTTAACAAGCTGTAAAACCTTTTATTTAAATTTCGCTATGCATCAAATAGTATGTCGGTGAAAGAGTTACAAGCCTTTTTAATTCCTATATTTAACGCATCACCAGTTCTCTGAGAAGCTGCGAAACATAAATAAAAAAAGATACGCATCGAATTGAGTACCTCCTCCTTTTCGTAGTCGGTTGATAAATTTGAGTACCTACATGTAAATATGGTAAGCAAGCTTTAACACAGGGCGCTGCGAAGTGACTCTAAACGTAAAATGTTGAAAAAGTTGCTTAACCTTGACGGATTTGATGACAATGGAACCGAATATTCACGTAGATCGTCCTATCTGCGAGGTTATTCGGTTGCCTCGTTAGGGATTGGAAAGACTGCCCTAAATTTGATTACAACGAGATCCTGCCGTGGTTTGAATACATTAACCCGTTGACGATGTTCTTTGTTGGCATATGAATGAACCTATGACGTGACAGGCACGGACAAGCCCGAAAATCAAATCGGATGCTGAAAAATATCATATTCACCCACAACTAGTAAGTTAAGATAGGAAAAACAAATCCGTTCAGACTAAAAGCCAATCTCAATATATCTGAAAAAAATCCCTACGAACATCATCTCCCTGCACTTATCCCACACTAGGTGGAATCGGCACAACATGTATTTTGTAAATCCATGTTGTTAGAGCTTCTGGCTTATTGTTTTATGACCTTTTGAAAAAACAATACCTACGATAAAAATGATAAGAAATAGTAGATATTCTATTCGAACATCACCAATTCTCATAAACTCAGTTACTCAGTTAGTCCATGGATGGTTGGCCGTTCGTTACACATCGAGACCCCCCCCCCGTGCCTCGGAGAGCACGTTAAACAGTCGATCCCGGATGTCATAAGAATACCCGTAACAGTCGTTGCGGATAGTCAGAAGCCCGAAAGTCTGACAATCGGTCTAATCTTAAGATATCGGCATTGCCCAGTAACTGGGTTGCGGAGGTCTGATAGCAGTCGCTCCTTGGAAGCTGACCTCAACATATTTGGGAAAGGGGTAGGTAGATATAGCAATTCTACTTCGAACGCCTTTCGGGGATTCCCGCTATAATTTCCGAGTTTTTCAAGCAGCGATATGCAGATAATAAATAGAAGCATAGCAATGCTGCCACTTCGTCGCTGAAGCTGGGTCTGGATAGTATTAATTAGTCGGGTGCTACACTGAATGTTAAAGCTTTCCTGAAAATATTATTTTTTCTTTATCGCTCATATAAACTAGCATAGCTGATAACAAAAAATAAACGAGATTTTACGTCAGGCTTTTAGCTACACAATTTTAAGGCCCGGTATCCACCAAAGCGGAGGGGAGACGAGATGTCTCGTAAACAACCAATAGGAGTTGAAGCTAAGCGGAGAGATATGAAAATAACGCGATCTTGTTGGTTGATCGAGACATATTCTCTCCTCTCCGCTTCGGTGGATACCGGACCTTAAGTTGTCAGAAACACCTCATTGCCTCTACAAACAAAAATATCCGCTAGCTTGATACTTTTAAGCACAATAAGCAAACACACAAAGGACAGATTACTGTTTTTTTTAAATTTGAACAGGACAAGTAATTATTTTAAACATTAATTGAAAAGTTAAATATTTACCTAGTCTTGCCATAAATATTGTCACGAAGAAAATTTTTATTTTTTTATTGCAAATAATATTTATTACTTTTACAGTGTGTTAGTTTAATAGATACATTTATAACAATTTAAAATATAAAAAGCTTATTCGAAGTGGTCTCCATTGGCTGTAATACAGTCTTTTAAACGTTGAGGCCAGTTGTCAATAGAAGCATGCACTCTTTCTATGGGAAAATTCTTCACTGCCAATCGTATGGATTGTTTTAGGGACTCCAAATTATCATGGCGTTTAGAGCAAGCCGTACTCTCTAAAACTGACCATAAATCATAATACAGCGGATTAAGATCGGGACTAGACTACGGCCAGTCTTCAGCTCTGATGAAGTCCGAAACGTTCACTTCCAACCAAGACTGCGTGGACCGAGCTTTATGACCCGGCGCCGAGTCTTGTTGGAAGAACCATACTTGGTTATTGAACATGGTGTTGTTAAGGGGCTTAACTACCTTCTCAAGAATGGTATCTTGATACACTTGTGCCGATGTTTTGATACCTTTTTCACAAAAATATGGCTCAGTCACTCCTTAATAGCTAACACCCCACCAAACCATCACTGAAGTCGGATAATGCCCACGTTGCACTCTGTCGACTAATTGGGAAGGTTCCTTAGAGCTTTGAGCATAAATACGGTCATTTTGTTTGTTAAAATGTTGCTCAATTGTAAAGATTTTCTCATCCGTAAACAAAATTTTTCTGTGACCTCCCTTTGCGTACCGCTTCAATAGTTGTTTCAATTTTACCACCCTATTCTTTTTTAAATTATCAGTTAAAAAATGACCAGTGCGTCTCTTATAGGCTGCAAGTCCTAAGTCATCTTTTAAAATACGCGACATGGTTCTGGGTGCTATCTTCATCTCCCGAGATAAAATCTTTTGCTTTCGGACAGGATTTCTTCGAATTCTTTCCCTTACTGCTTTGACCACCTTTTTCGTACGAACACGACGTGGACGGCCAGATCTTTTTCTGTCACAGACAGAGGAGGTCTCATTGTACCTATTAATAGCCCGGTACACAAACATTTGACTAATACCAAGCGTATGGAGAGTTTTAAAAATTGCATTTGGCTCCAAACCAATTTCGTGTAATGCAATCACAGCAATTCGGTTCTCTTTATCACCCCACTCCATTTTAATTTCGCAAAATATTGTACAATGTATTGGCGCCAAAATTAGAAAACCCAATGAACAATCGTATAAAAATGACAGATTCCAAATTCAAATGTAATATCTTTCTTATTTTTAATTGTAACAGTATTTATGGCCAGACTAGGTATAGGGAATATATTTTATGTCAATCCGATTGCGTATTTTTTTATTTACTTTTTCCAGTATTATGGAAGTTAGGCTTGTATTACTTTGCTTACATATTGTTTCCAAAATTTGTTTAGGGTTCTGGTAATAAGTAGTCGGCACATAATGATACGCTACCATGGCCGAATCATCTCTAGGTCGCCCTTTTCGTGCACTAATCCATTTAGACTGATTCGATGTGAACGTGTTAAACGCGCAGCCGTCGCGGCCCATTACCAACGAGGACTTCCAAGCGATGATCCCGGCACACTTCCTGGGCGGCGCGCGCGCGCGGCCCTGCAGCTCGCCGGTGGAGCGCGGCGTGCGCGTCACGGTGGAGCGCGCGCCCGCCGTCGTGCTGCCGCCGCCGCCCGCCGCACTCGGGAAAGTCACCGAGACCATCACCAAGTCCACCTTCACCGAGACCACGGTCACCCGAATCACCGACAATCAACTCGTCGCGCCGCTTATCATTGAAGTAAGAACGCCGACCGACGACGTTTCAGCTACTTGACAAATAATATGAGGCTACGGTTTCGCAATGACAATATTTTTAAATGCCGAACTATCGAGGTTTTGCGAAGTCGATGCTCTCTAGGAAAGTGGTGGCAAGCACCATCACTTTTCATTTAAAAGTATCAAGTATTTTTAAAAACAGGTGAAAGGTAATATGCACGTTTTTTAGCGTAAAAAGGATAAAGATTCTTTAGTTTTTTTCATTGAAAATTGGGTAATGTTGGTGATGTTACTCTGTTTTCAACCTCGATTGACCTTATTCCACAAAACTTCTTTTATCAACATGATCAGTTCTTTTCCATTCACTAAATCCTGTTCCAATGTTGACAAAATTCTTTAATTATAATCCAACCCAAATTCCATTCGCCTGCAAAAAGGAATACGCATGTAATACTTTGAACACTGTTTGTTCACGCCTCACATTGACAAGATCTAGACTGGACCATCAGTGAACATAGTAACTGAACTTAGTCGGAATCAGGGCGGACTAATTCCAATTAAGTTTGAAGCTAATAAAACAACATCGAAAATGACAAGAAGGAAGTCTGTGAAGAGTGTATTTCGAGTACGAATGCATAAGACATCTATCTGTAAGGATATAGAACCTAAACCGAACTAAAGCTGATGATGTTATATTGCAATACCTACATCGTCAGCAGAACAGTTAAGGTATGGTGTCTGTATTGAATGAAGCATTCAAGAAACAAAAGAAAATGAATGGAAGCAATACATTCGTCTTTGAATATTTTAGAATAGGTGTCAACATGCGATTGAGATTAGTTTTAACGAAATCTACTTCTAATCATGTATCTGAAAAGTATAATTTCAAGAGATAGTAAGATATGAATGATGAGCTGAAAAATATGTGAAAAGGCAAGTGTGGGAAATAAAAATTATATTGCTCTAACGCTGTCGTTAATCAGTCCTTGCTGAAAAGGTTCGGCTGCCTGTTCACAATGGCAAAAGAGTATAGTAGCTGAGGCCAAACAAAATTAATCATTGTTCATAATAACTACATATTTATTCACAAGACACACTCAAACAAGCAAAAGTAAAGACGTACAGCCGGTTTCTGAGTTAAGAATTCTAAGATAACCTTAAGTATCATTTGATCATGAATTTTACGAAAAATAATTCTGATTTGAGCAAATCGATGCTAAAATATTATCAAGTTCTGCTTATCTTAATTCCTAACTCAATAACCGGTTGCTAGCTACTGAAATCATGCATAACTGTATACGGATGTAGTTAATTTCTGCATACTTATCTCTTGCCTAAGTACGGTGGGCAAAAGAGATGCTATATTGAATTATTATTATTTATTTATGAATGATGGTATGGCAGAAGAGGTATAAGTGTTCAAAAGTATGTAACTTTGAATGGCAAATAAATAAGACGTATTGTACGACTAAAGTACAAAGCAAAACGCTTCGATGGTTTGATAATTTGGAGATGCATGAAAGCAGTTAACAAGATGGAATGTATGTGGATTATGAGCCGGATAATACAAGACTCTCTTTCATGATTTCCTCTAAAAAATGGTTCGCTTACGGAAAGCGGTAAGAATTATTGGGAAAATGCATGAATATTAGGATAAGAAAAAAGCATTACATGCTTATTTCCTTTCGCGGAAAGTAAACATCTGAATCATTTCGCTTAATTTTTCATTGAAAATTGGGCAAACACTGCATGAAATATGTCATTGCATACCACCTTTCAATCTCCGTAGTTAGCACACAATAAAAGCGCAGTATTGCATATTATGACTGTCCTAACATTCGGCATAACAGGCGTTCTACGTTTCGTCTTATGTATATTACTATACTTTATTAACTTTAGGCCAGAAATCGCTATGGAAGCCTAACAATAATATAACATTCCAATTTGACTAGTAATAGATTCTTGACAAACATAACTTCTCGGATAGAGAGCTACTATACGGCGAAGTTATTTTGTTTCATATGCATACCTATTATGTCATCCGCCTTGAAGTCAACGGTTTGGAATGTTATCTAAAGAAATGGAAGATCAGTAATTAAGTGATATACACAAAAAGATTGAATGCAACTGAATCCAAAGGATTAAAATTTTATTTCTTTTTGTTACAGGAAGTCGTTTTACTCAAAGAAGGTGGATCCCTTGGTTTCAGTATTATTGGCGGTACTGATCATTCTTGTGTGCCCTTCGGTGGAAAAGAACCCGGAATATTTATATCGCACGTATGTATTTAATTTATCAGGCGTCTTTATTTTGGTCTCAGAATATTGTAGTTCATTATTGGTCTTAGGTTCCAAGTTACGACGCTACAAAGCTGGTCGGGGCGTCCCCACATTATGTTAATCAACATGTCAGCTGTTTAAAACAAATATGAATTGAAACAGGTGGTGCCTGGCGGAGTTGCGGCTCGTTCGGGCAAGTTGCGCATGGGCGACCGTTTACTGAAAGTGAACGGCGTGGAACTGACGGGCGCAACGCATCGGGACGCAGTGCAACTGTTGCTGCAACCCGGCACGACGCTCACGCTCACCGTGCGACATGATCCGCTGCCGAACGGATTCCAGGTTTGTGACGTCACCACACTGTACACCGCGTATTGTGACACGGGATTGATTAATTTAGATCTATTTATTGTTAACTAGCGACCCGCCCCGGCTTCGCACGGGTGCAATGTAGATACTAATGTGGGGCATATAAACCTTCCTCTTGAATCACTCTATCTATTGCTGAAAACTGCATTAAAATCCGTTGCGTATTTTAAAAGATCTAAGCGTACAGACAGCGGAAGCGACTTTGTTTTATACTATGTAAATAATTGAAATTTGTTACGATTACAAAATACAATAAGTTTATTGAGATATGAAATTACTTTATCAATTAATTGCGCTCTCCGATTCTATAATATTGTTAATAGTGCAACATTTAATACAAAATATAACATAACATAGTTAACGATGATAGTTAGTCTACAATCGCGCGTCTGTCATAAGTTTTTGTACAATCCTGTGTCACACAATATTTGAAATGAAATACAAGTGATGATAATTAATCGTTTAATTGGTGATAAATGCTTTTAATTTAACAAAAAACAGTCCCCACCATTGGGTATGTCTTGTAATGAGTTATCGTAATTTGTATGTACATACACATACGTAAGCCGCGCAATGTTTTGCATGTTATGCAAGTAACCGAATTTGTGGATTATCATGGTGAGAAGTTGAAAGCATATAATGTGAACTCACAAGTAGAATGATTGAGTAATGTCGCTTACAGTAGTCATTTGGCGGTATACAATAATAAAAAGTATGCATAACGCTTATGCATTGATGCACATGATTGTTCAACATTTATACTGACAAAAGCAACTAGTATCTCTTTGCTGCGAATTCTGTCGCTTACCTACTAGCGTGTTTCTTGTTCAACGACAAAGCTTTTGAGTCTTGAACAGCGCATTGATACGAGTTTGATTTATTTTGTCGTTATAAAACGCTAAAAATTGTTTTGTTCCACACGTTCGCAACACGGCCACCGCCACACGTTCAGGGTCTCATACAAGTTGAGATTGTTGACGCAACTGTAAGTGTGAACGTCGCTCGACGATCTCGAACTTATGTGTGTTACTTTACCAAATATATATGTCAATCTCCAACCCCTCACCCGTCAGTCCGTGTGCCCAGCTATCGTCGTATTCGGAATGGTTATTTCGTAATACAGCTTTTCCTATTTAGAACGCGACTTTTCATCTTAAATATGAAACCTTTTTGCTTATAGCTCTTTCTACTGTCATGCCAATTACACTGAAACTTACACCCTTTACAATTTTGTCTGTCATGTGCTAGGTTTTTTATTATATAGAATGTTTTTGTAAATATTTAGTATGAAAGCTTCTGTTACTTTGAATGCATGAGGTATTGTATTGTGGCTTCGCATGTTACAAGTCTTTGTGAATGTAGTTATGCAACGTATGCGATTTGTATGGTAAAGTTACTATATCAGGTATACTATTTTTACCTTTTATACTTTAAAATAAATTGCCTATAGTATCTTTTTAAATTGATTTCCTGATCTGGGGTTTCAACTATGTATAATTCTCCAGGATCTAACGATAATCAAACAAGAGGGCGAGAAGCTAGGAATGCACATAAAGGGTGGTTTGAACGGTCAGCGTGGCAACCCTAACGACCCTAACGACGAGGGAGTCTTCATATCGAAGATAAATAGCGGCGGTGCCGCCAGGAGAGACGGCAGACTGAAGGTAAGAAGTACCTTTTAATCATGATATTTTGTATACACGTAAATGTTAAATATTACGAAACAGAGAGCATTTATGAGCTACTATACATCCTTACTGATTGGATTATTAAAGAACGCAAGCTTGCTTTGAAGCAACCCGACCTTTCTAGTCGATAACACAATATGTTATCTGTTCACAGGTTGGCATGCGTCTATTAGAAGTGAACGGTGTGTCGTTGCTTGGCGCGACGCACAACGAAGCTGTGAACGCATTGCGCTCAGCCACTAATGCACCACTGCACCTTGTCGTATGTTACGGATACACCAGGCCGGAGAAAATCACGGTAAGATCATGATTATGAACTTGATGGAAATATTTGTGGACCTGTCGTTTAGTTGCAGCAGTCAATCTACAGCTCGACGTGAGAAAACCGATGACTAATTTGCAAGTCTGAGGTTAACAGATATTTCCACGTAGTATTATACATTTGAACTTCATAATACCAGATACGACCGAGTATTTTTTTTAAGTTGTTAATAGGAAGAAATGTTCTCTTATTAAATATCAATGCTTCTTTTAACGCTTCCTTTAAGTTCACGCTTTTAAAATATTCACATTTTTAACCGCTGGCATTTGGCACGCTCCCGAGTGCATTTTACCTTCACACTCAAAATTTACCCGAGTGAGTTTTGGCGAGCGCTTATTAGAAAGAGATAGACAAAGCAAATGTTTACACAGGCCGGTAGCGAGAGCGGGACGGCGGATACGGGCGGCTCTCTGTCTCACTCAACGTCAAGCCTGGACAGAGATGAACCGTTGCACCAACAGCAACAGGTCAGTATAATAACCGCTTTCAAATATTCGTCTTGTTAAATTAGAAATTATTTGCATGTTTTTCCTTTTGATTTATTCAATTCAAACGCAAGCTTCCACCCTAAGCTTTTTGGTTCTAATTAATGTAAATACTTCTCTCAATATTGATGAAAATAATTATGATTATTGTTCACTGAACACTTTATGACCGTGTAATTGCCGCCATCGACGAAAGGCCGCCAATTTCCTTCCCAAAGGTGTCCTAAAATACTACTAAGCGACATTATGCAAAGAGAACGGACAGCTGCAATAACCAATCCGTTTACCTAGATTAGGTCGATATTCCTTAAAAGCTGTTTAGTGTAGTGGTCTATTGTATATGTGTTTGGTATAGTCCAACCATGGATGAAACACTACATTATGTAGAATTTCGAAAGGCTGACAAATTAACCTTCTGTTTTGTTTCCCACAGGAGCAACAATTCCAACAGGACCTTGTTGAGTTTGAACACGAGAAACAAGTCGCAGAAATGAGAGAAAAGTCTACACCCGAAAAGGTAATTAAACTATTTTCTGATATTTTACTATACTTAGGAATAAATGATGATAATAGAAATGTTTTCGTGTGTATGTATATTTTAATATCGTCGAGGTAGCTCCTTAAACATGGCGTAAGTCCCAGATCGTGGTAGGATATGCAATGGTGCAAATGAGTGAGACTTGATGTCAGTTGAAAATACTGCAGTTTTTTTTAAGGGTTCCAGTTTTCTAAAGCTGCCGTATATACATATGCAGTATGTACATATCGACGCTCAGCAGTGAAAACCACGTAAATAAAATTTTCTACAAAACCGTTTTATTTGTTCTTTAGATTGATAAACTCGTCATACACGTACTAGTTCAACAAACTTTCAATTCAAATACTTCTAAGCTATCTATGACATACGATGACAAACTTGTATTAACATTTGATCGGCCATTTCTTTTGCAGGAGACAGTTCTTTCCATCTCTTTTAAAAAATTAATTGTCTTTTAAAAAATTGTAATCTTTCTTTACATTTTTCTAGGTGCTAGATATCGTTCACGCCGTAGAGAGCATGGCTCTCGAGCCCGCGCCACCGATATCGCCCGAACTGCAACACAAAACGACCACCGTCGTAATGTCCAAACACACACTTCAACCTCAGGTTAGTGCATAACTGTACATATTATATAAAATAAATATTGACTTCCTCTTTCGAATAGAAGCTAGACAAATTACATTGCTTTTTCAAAAAAAGCTAGGACAATTAAATATATGCTCTGTCTATAAATTCTAACAAGTAATACGAAGAAGCTCCTAAAGAATTGATATAATGGCTTTTTTAATATGCTCTATACTCCTGAGAATTATGCGACTACTTGATAATAAAAGTATTGTATAATACTCTTCATGGGTTTTACTGTTTAAAAGCAGTTTACAATTACTTATGTGTTTTTCAATGTGCTCGCATTGTTCTCAGAAAATCCCCTGAATAAATTCAAATACTCACAGCAAGGTCACAGAATAAGTTAGACTTCAATAAAGTGATATAATCAAAACCATAATTAAAATAAATTATGTTATATGACATGTGACAATGACTAGTTCTGTGCTCAACTGTACATAATTTTAATTAGAACGCATGTAGTTTATTCTATATTTTCCAATTTGATATTAACAATAATTTATATCTTGTAATTTTAAGCTTTATACTTCGATATAATTGGAAAGTTTTTTACAGCATGATAAATGAAATATAGCTTTGTATTATACTATGATTAACTTGATCGTATTATAAAGGCCGAAACAACTCTGCTGTATAACTTTTGCACGGTTGCATCTTCCTGACTCTGATATTTATAGCATGCACTATATTGTATATTTTGTAGTATAAATATTGCTTGCATGAAAATATTCGTAAATATCTGCATTGAGTATTTTAAGTATACTATTCGTATGTTTAACTCCTGTCTTCCAAAATAAATGTTGTTTAGTATATCTACATGAGCCTTTAATATGTAGCTGGTTTGTGATGAAATGAAAGGGTTGGCACAGAAACTTCAGTACACCTATCTCTTCACGGCGATCTTTCTATCTTACGTCTGTAAATGTAACAACTATTACAGCATTGATATTGACTATTAAGGATTGTTTTGCATGTATCCTCAATTTCTTTAAGTTCTCTCTGTTGGGACGTCTAAATAATAATTGAAATGTAATAGAACTTCTATATGTACCCTAGTACTATTAGTATAAACCTTATAGCAAGACGATGTTGTTCAGTTCTTATTTTAATTTAATGTAGCTTAGTTCAATGTCGTCATGTGTTAGCTTGTATACGGGTTCTGCCTAGGACAACCCTAACTGGTGCAGTTGATAAAATAAATTAATTACAAAGCGTATTACGTCCATTGCAGAATGCAAACCCTGAGGAAAAGGAGGAAAACACATAGTACGGCAATGTTAACTTCTGTCCAAATTATTTGTAAATAGTTAATGTTCAATAAACTTAACGGATGCATTATAATATGTCCAGTAATATTACTTTTGTCTGTGTTGAACTATTTGTGAACTATGATTGACAGAAAAAATCTATATGAAATAAAATAATTACGCATTTATAATTTTTGCTGACCGATTAATTGATGAGTGTTATAAAATAAATAAAATTAATGTTTTTAATTCCGAATAGCTTTATGTAGTAATGCAATGCCATTTAGTTGCATTGATGATCGCTTATGTCCGTGGGTTCACAATTATATTTTAAGTATAGCTATCCAAACTTACTTTTCTTATGTCGTTATGGCTTCGCGCTTTTCAACATTATGTAATCAACTACATGTAAAACATGAAAATGTTCATTATAAATTACGTTATTCTAAAATGAAGTGGTAAATGTATATAATTAAAAAAAATATCATTGTATTTAGTAAGTAAGGAGAAGGGTACCTATAAAGTAGTTAACATGATATAAGTACGTGTCAAATAATATTTTAATTTGAACTACTGAATTAAGCAATTTCTCAATTTGAGTGTAGTACCTATAACAAGTGGATGTTTCTGTGCAGCGTTATCTTAAAATTGTTTGTGAGATTACCTACCTATCGCCTTTGCATATTTTCCATCGTATTATACAACCCACCTAAAATATTACCTTCAATCCAAGTGTTTTTCGTAAAATGTCTAAAATTTGGCAAATCTGTAATATGTATTTATTCCCTTGATATAACAATACAATAATCTCATTATTATACAGTCCGATACGACCAATTAATATCATAAATATTGTAGTAAAATATTTAGTCTACAACAACATAAATAGCTTAACCTAAATACTCATATAATTATATTTGTAACACGTTGTATTCTATGTAATAATCTTCAATCCAAAAGACCAATTTTATATACCTGTTTATCCCTGTTTGTCTAAAACAATTCTATTAATATACATAAACCATATATGGACACGACAAAATTATGTCGAAATAAACTTTTGAAATGTTTATTAAATACTTAGCTTCCAACTTTTTTACAGTGTTTATAAATCATTTTTTCTTTATATACGGTACCTATGTTGAGTAGGTACTATGCATACTAATGCATTTGTTGAAATATTTTCAATTATTTTAAATTTATATAAGACTTAACATTAAGATGTTTGGCCAAATTACTATTCTCAACTGCCAATTATTTTACATTTGATAAAAAACTATTGTGCGTATAACTTTATTTACTTTTTAATGTACAAAACTGTTCTAATTGACGTTATGTTTAGTGTTGCATTAAAATACATGATGTTTCAGATGACGTTTTCTTTTGATTTTAAGTTAGCATGTTTTCAATAACATTTATTTTGGAAGATTTTTGTTCGTCGCTGAAGTAAGCTTTTGGGTTTTATGCTAAATAATGATATTGGTTACTTATTCATAATTTTCGTGCAAGTACCTATTTCGCTATTGTTCGATGTATGGAATAGCGTCAATAATTATATTTGGCTCAATTTGTGATTACGCTCGAATATCTAGCACTTTGTTTTGGTCTTTCTTTTAGCCGTATTTAGCAAAAGTAATGAGTTGCGTTAGTACCGAGAGGTACAGTATATTTTGTTGGTTTGGTTAGTCGTCTAGTTCGCAAGCGGCGCCCCTCTCGCCGCTCGCGGTGTTCACCCAGCAGAAAGCGAGGACGCCGCCCCCCTCCGCACCGACCCCTCCGCCCACGCCCGCAGCAGGCACGCCCGTCGACCCGCCGCTGCTGCAGCGCCCCAACAGACCGCCACCCGCGCCCCCTGCCATACAAAAGCCTCAAGTGCCTCGCAAACCACATACGAAGCGAGTTAGTTTCACACAAGAGCCGATGGATGAACCCGAACTATACCCCTTGTCGACGAACGATACGAATACGATTTTTCGACCCTCATTGCATGACGTGCATGATGACGAACAGACGGGGCCCATGATCATTGACACTAACGATGCATGCGAGGGGTTTAGCTCCTTACTAATACGAAACCAAACGTCTACTGAATTGGAAGTCTCGAGACCGATCCCTAAAGCAAGTCGAGTACTTCACGCCGACCTCATCATCCCTCCTCCGCCTTTGTTCGACACTTACGTAAGTGATAGTGAATTAATTGACGATGAAGATTATGAAGCAAGTCTACCACCTATCATCGTTATTCCTGACCGGATTGTGCTGCCTGAGCCTGCGGTGGCTGAAACATCCATGCAGTCCTCAAATTCCACCAATTCTCCTGAAACCGAAGTCCCTCCTCTTGTAAATTACGACGCCTACCCACATTTGGTCTCGGGGCCGTTTGTTCCTGACGCACCATTCCGCTCGGTTATAATATCAGCAGCGCCTTCACATCAAGTCTTCCGTACGCCAGAACTTCCTGTAGCAAACGATGAATATTATAATGAACTTTCTGCCAGTCCTAGTGGCGAACCCGGTCCCCCTGCATTGCTACACGCACAATATAAAACCCTACCTACTGTCTCACACGTCCCTAATTCTCCATGTAGTTTACACCCAGATCAAACTTATTTTGATCAACGAACATCTTACGTACCTGTTCACCGTTCATTACGTGATTTGAGGACAGATAATACGACATCTGGTATGGTTCATTCTAACACATACCCACCAATCAATCCTTACCCATCTCTAACGACTGTAGCTGGAACGTACAATCCATACACTTGCACAGTCCCTGTATGTTCTTCCAATCAAACTGGTTACTTCAATCACAAACCAGAGACTGCTCTAGTCAGTACTTTAGGACAAGATATAAATGCAAACTTCGCTTCACCTGCCCCAACTAATAACGATGATGCGCCTAAAAGTGTTCAATCAGAGAGAAGAGTTCGTTTCGGTGAGGTGACTACGGTGCCCGAAACCGATAGAATGTCGAACAGTTCGGATCCCTTGAGGGAAGGGAGCCCTACGCCCGCATCTGCCTTGAAACCCGCATGGAGCAGCAAAATCAAAGCCTTCGCCATCGGCGAGGTAAACATCAATGTACGGCATCTTATCCTCGCACACACACACTCAGCTTCTTTTGATTGTGTTCGTCGACAACCCTACCTGGATTCTTGACTAAAACCACATAGTCTGTCATCCCTCCATATCCCATTTTGTTACTTACCCCCATTGAATTATTGTTTTTAACTTGCAATTACTTATATTTTGCATGTTTAATTTACTAACCGCAATAACTTTATTTTATTATTATTATTTATTTAAAACATTGACTGCATGGGTGTGAAGCCTGGAGAAGGGAATTTCATAGCTTGTAAATATCATAAGCTTTTTAACTCATTATTTATTTATTTAACGTACACATCAAATTGTTAGTAAGTTTAGCTAATCAAACCGAATGTCCTCAGGCTTCCCCACCTCATTCTGGTAATTTTGTGAAAGCGTCTGTCAGCGATAAGAAAAGGTTCTTCGAAAATGCTATGGAAGAAAGTCACAAACCATCGCCGAAACCAGGTGAATATTAATGTGAACTGTTATATATATTTTTATATGGTATGACCTTCACTAACTACTTTCATTATAATATAAGAGAACATGCTAACCGTTCCTCGCGCGCTCTAAAATTCGATTTCGTATTGGTCTGACTATCTGTCTATAAAGCAAATAATCAATATCTTTTTTATTCCCGAAACAGCTTCAAGTGTTGCTTTTAACACTTATTGTCTTTCTTTACCAGTTAGCGCATAAGGATTTTTATTTGTTTTCAGAAAAAGTTTTCACATTCCTATCAGCGGATGAGGTGGAGAAATTGAAGCAAGAAGAGGAAAGGAAGATGGCATCTCTGTCGCGATCAGAGCTCGGCTCGTGGTCCCCAGGCGAGGACCGGCAGAGTGGATATAGCTCACATTCCGACGACGAACCTTATGAGAATGGCCATAGGTACCAAAGTTGTCTCAAAACTTTTCTATAAACTTATAAATAGTTGGAAGAGATGTTTAGTCCCTTATAGATGTAGTTCTGAAGTGGGACAAGCAAATTGTAAGTGGTATTAGGATACCGTAGTATAAAAAAGTCCTCATATCCGTCCATATGTCACAGCCTTATAACTCTACATCTCTGCCTCGACATCTTAAAACGAAGCAAAAAAATCTTATTATGCTAAAAATGAAACTATGTATTCTTAGTGTGTCTGGAGGCGTGAGTCCGTCAGCGAAATCTCAACGGAGACGCGCGGGCCGCGACGGTGACGTTGAGGACGCGGCCACGCGCGCCGCGCGCCGCGCCGCCTGGCGAGCTGCGAGGCTGCGCTCGCTAGAACAGGTCACTAAACCAGTAGACATCATCTAATAAAATGACTCACCCCTTCAACGATTTATCATTCATCATTATTCGAATCCTTTACATATGATTGATGGAACATATTAAGAACAACACCTCTTTTTGTGGCTCCAATGCGAATACAGTACCGCATTTGTGCACTAGGATATACCTATAACGTGTGCGTAAATACAGTGGAGGGGCGCGTCATTTTAGTTCAACCCACTTACCGTGGTTTATCGCCTTTTTGCCCATGGGATATAACTGTACAATAACTTTCGTGCATATACAAGGTTGGTCGGAAAGGGGGTACTAATCCGCGGGCCACTTAATGTATCACTGATGATTGTTTTAAAGCAAGTGTTAAAATTTAAAAATTCGATTAATTTTTTTTGTATGAAAAATTATTTTTATTTTAGTTTTTTCAAAAATTCTTCATCCCTGCTTTAGTTATAGAATTCAGAAAATGGAGTTTCTAATCTGTGACCCCAAATATGAGGTAAAATGTAAACACATCTGATCATAGCTGAGGATAGATAGAATTTAGCGTCATTTTTTATGAAATCTTTGAACAGCTATTTCTCTTGAACTATTGACTTTTGGGGAAAGTTATAGAACAAAAGTTACACATTATTATGGGTACTTTAACACCCTTTCGGCTTAGTACCCCCTTTCCGACTAACCTTGTATATAGGAGATTCAAACAAGATTCCTTCCGACTTCTTAGCTTGAACTCCCTATAACTGCAGACTTCCACAAAGTCCGAAAATATTGAGCATCCCTGTTCGCGCGTGAGTAAAAAAGTATTTGAAGATTTTAGTCAATTTCCCTAACACGAGTTAGATAAAATTGATAGATATTGGCCATCGACTTGATGTAGTAGGTTGTAATACTCATAGGTACGTCGAATTATCAGTATTTTGAAAGAATGTGTTATGAACTTGTTTGGTTTATTTAGGAGGCGCTGGAATCACAGAAAGTGATAAAAAGCATGGTGGGGCCAGCGAATGATATTTTAGAAGATCCACCGAGGGAAAATTCTCCGTCCGAGGTAATTACTTGAATTTTACGTACTTGATGTCTTGATAAATAAGTTGAATGTTGTCCAAATTAAAATACTAAAGCAACCGTTTCTGTAAATGGAAAAAAGAACTTGAAGAACTTCATCGAAATCTAATTTCGTGCGGCATGTAACTGTTTGTCATTCAGAGATTCAATGTAGTCTTTTTCCCATTTCAGATTTAGAATGTTTTGTCATGGTCATAATCCAATAATATTAAATGTATTCATTTGTTTGTCTGTAACTGTTAACATTGTGATTAACACTGAGAGTATTAGAATATCTTTGTCCAGTAAGCAATTTATAAAATATCTTTTAGTTCTGTCTATATTCAATTGAAATATTTAAATTGATACCTTCGATGTCTTGTTGCAAGTACCTATAACAGTACTTAAACTGATTTAACTTAAACTAACACATTGTGGTTAATATGTCTTATCATGGGTGGGGATCAATGTCGCTTGGTTGGCATATTATTGTACGTTCACAATGGGCTGCGAATGTCAAAATTGGCTTTACAAATTATAGAAATGGCCCCTGCCACGTATCGCGTTACGTACAAAACCTGGTCAAATACTGGCCGTCAAGGAGAAAGAAAAATTGTTAAACGAGCGCATTACCCTCCGCACCGAGGAGTTCGTGTGCCCGGCAACCGGCGAGACTAAAGTGCGAACCGTCGAGTACATTGAGAAAGTCATTGAAAAAGAGGTACGCGTATAACGCCGCGACTTGTACATTGAGCTACGTAAGACGCTGTACACAAGCAATGCCGTATCGTGTGTGGTTTATATTATCTTTTTGTATATCTTTAAAACTACGCTTAGCTTTCAACGTGCAACTATTATGACAGACAATAGAAATGAAGACTACTGTAGACTGACGAAATGAACGAACTAGTATATATTATATTTCACGACAAAGAAACGATCGACTGACAAAGATTAACTACGTGTATAAACACTAAAATGTTTAACGGGGCCTTCTAAGTGCACATAACGAAATACACTATTTAGCACAACACAAACGTGAAACACCACAATTACTGCAGTAGATAATTTATATCGTAGGAAAATTGAAAAATCAGTTATGATACCTGTTTTCTAGTTAATTGACTAAACTCTGCACGGATGAAAATTCGTTTCAAATTTTACTCAACTAAGTGAATTTATTGGCACATATATTCGCTGATGATGTATTTTTATCTTGCTTCTTTTGAAAGAGCAACGCTTATTTTTGGAGCGCATCCGACTGGGATACGAAAATTAGAGGTATGGCCTAACTTAATAGTCTATCGGATAAATGAGTTTACATGGGAAAATAAAAGATACTTTGAAATCTAAAGTTTTGTTACATACTGTATAACGAAATAAAAAGGTCTTTTAAATATCTATATTGAAATAAAACACAAACATCAAAATTATTTTTTTTAGCAGATATTAACAAGTATCAAAATAATAATCGCCCTACACACTAGTCATATTTGTCAAACAACCGTGTTGCCAGACCGCGATTATAAGATTTTACTAGACAGCCTCCATGTAACTGACACATTTAATCGACGGACTATACTCATTTTGAATTAAGGATAGTTTCCCCGTGCAATTATAAGTATCAACGATAATATCTTGTTGAGTTTGAGAAAATAACTAGAAATATGATCAAATAACTGATTATGCTATTTTTCTGTGACAGATATAAAATGTAGATAATCACGTAGTACC
The DNA here is from genome assembly GCA_910594945.2 of Amphipyra berbera. Classification (NCBI taxonomy): domain Eukaryota; kingdom Metazoa; phylum Arthropoda; class Insecta; order Lepidoptera; family Noctuidae; genus Amphipyra; species Amphipyra berbera. The sequence goes on along the minus strand of OU343128.1, from coordinate 10,330,085 downwards.
TTACACTCACGTTAATGTAGAACTAAAATTGACGTGGCAATAACAAGACTTAAGTTATGTAATAACTATTGTTATAAATTCCAAGTTATATACAATTCATTTGCCTCAATTGACAGTATCCCGATTCCCAAGGTTTTCCCTTTTATTTTCTTTTATTTCTTCTTATCTATTTAATGTTTTCACGAGTGTTGCATGATATTTTGGCATGGCATGCTAACTTAATTTATTGTGTAATTTGTCAGACGATACCTGGATTCTAGACACGGCAAGCTTCAACGAAAACAATGGTTTGTTGCGTTTATTACTCTTCAGAAACATATATACTAAAGCTTATTTCATTGCTTTAGCAGCAGAAGCGAAACTAATTCACTAACGCCTATGTATTTAGAACAATAACAAAGTATTTAGTGCAGGGGTGGCTAACTTGATTCGACCCAAGATCTACTGTTTACTGAGTAGACTCTGTGCGATCTACCAATTACATAGTCAGTATACCTCTACATTCGACTTATATTAAACTTATATTTTTCTTTGCCTTGCCATGGATTAAGAACTGGATTAAGAGCCGCAATCGACCGGTCGATTGCGATCGACTGGTTGGCCACCCCTGATTTAGTGCATGTCAATTTTCATAGGTAACCAACATTACACATATAATTTACCAACAGGTGCTCAAAATTGTGATTTTTTGCATGCTTTTGTATTCTATTTTGTTTTAATTAATTTGTCACACTTTTGAGCACAAGATTCGATGACATTTATTTTATTTTGTTACCACAGATAAAATTCTACATTCATATGATCCCGTTCTGAAACAACTACTTAAAGAACATCATGCATTATACAATTTATTAATTTTTTGAAGCCAGCGGATTTCATAATTCAAAGATAAAATTTATCATTTTCAAAATGCCATTTCTCATTTTTTGGCGAACAGAAATAAAAATTTCCTATGATGTTGGTGTTAATTGTATTTATTCATACAGGTGGAAACGACGCAAGAAAAAATAATATCTCTGGAATTAACGACTAGCCCGAGTAGCGAAACAGCACCTACTGACCTCGAGGAGGCCGGTATTAGCTTAGGAGAGGGAGAGACAGAAGGCGGGGACAACTCGCTGCAACCCGACATCGTGCAGGTGGTCAACCCTCTGCTGGACGGCGGCGCCGGCCGCGTCACCGCCATCCCCGTGGGGCCCACGCACCGGGTCACCGCTTACACAGAACAACCACAGTAGACCACACACTCACTTTAGATCTCTATCTCAACACGCTTCAATCTCCGCTCCCTTACCATACCTGAAGATAATCCCATGACAACACATCGGCTATAACCACAGTTGTAATAGACACGACTCGACCGCGGTTGAGATTCGAACTCGATTGTAGATTTCTTCAACGAAACGAACGTTCGTGAAACGAGTTTCCATCTTAATTTTGTATTGTAACTGTGATAATAAATTTAGATTCCACCGACTTGTTATGTTACTTAAAGGCGCTTGAAGAAATCCACTAGCGAGATGCGTTATGTGGCATTTTATTTTGATCACAATTTTTATTTTTTTATTTTAGTTTTGCGACGGAGATTTTAGAATAATGATAGGTGTTACTATATATTTTTGGAAATATTAATAGTTATTATTCTTTGAATACTTTACGTATTTAATTTTAAATAATTTTCATTCCGTGCATGTTTTTATTTTTGACTGAATGTCGATGCTGTACCTGCTGAGGAATGTGATTGGTTGATAAACCAGAATTTGAATGTGGGCCGAGTGTAAGATGATATTAACGGTGTACATACCAACAACAACAAGAAATGGAATGCGACGCAAGTGTACGAAAGTGGCATCACATTTGACGATTTAAGATAATTACCTATTATCAAACTATGCTTGCATTATACAATTACTTAGTTTATTTGCTAATTGTTGTTTCATTCAGTATTTTGTGTTTGCTGATGTATTAATATTTTAATTTAATGTAATATTAATTTAATTATATGTGGTGCCCTGATTTCTTGAAATCAATTTTATATAATGATATGATGATGACTTTATCATTCAAATTTCATAATTTTTTAATTTTATTATTCTTGTAATTTTGTTTCGTAAAATATTGTACATTAGGTTATAATATAAAGATTGTAATCCTACAGAAGGTGATGAATTACGCATTTGCATTACAGTATGACCATAGTGTTTATTATTAAGATTTGCTGTAAATGTCCCGATGTATTGCAGATATAACGACAAAGTGTACATTTCCGCCTGTATGAAATGTATTATTTGAGTTAGATATATTTAAATAAATATGTATCACGGTAAATACATTGAAGTGTTGAATGGAAGAATGCGTGTCCTTTATACCTTTCTAGTGATATGTGCATTGTAAACTATTGAATACATTGTATGTTTGTCCTAATTAAATGTTTTAATATATATTTTAATAAAATTATTATGTTGTTTAATTACAAAACAATAGATTCATATTATTTTATTTAATCTTTATAATATATCTGAAGAACACAATTTAAACGGCTAAAATCTAATAATAACGACAAAAACACCTTAAAAATAATTAACGAATACAATACTGTTACTTCTTCGGTGCGATAATACCTTCCAGTTGTGCCTGAAAGCAGATTTTCGCACTTAGAAAGTTATAAATACTAACAGGCTGTATTTATTTGAAATATTTCAAAAGAAGAAATATTGCACCTTCAGAATTATAGAGACCTATTTCAAAATTTTAAGATTTTAAGTTTGACTCATAAAATGGCGTTGAATGACCATCTTCATCGACTCTTATTAAAAGTGATGATATAAAATTAAAATCATAATGAATTTTATGAAAGTACAACTGAATAATCTCTATTTTCTACAAAATTCATAAAAATACGAACCTTTATTCGACGTTTTCCAAAAACTATCTTTTTTTAAATAGGTCTCTATAATTCTAAAGGTGCGATATATTAAACGCATGTGTAAGTCGACAATGAATTATTATCTATCATAATAATCAACCAATAAGATAGTTTGAACTGGTTCAAACAAGGATCTAAAAGGTTTTTTAATATAACTGCAGTAGTTAGAGAAAAAGTTTTTTTCACCTTAAGCTGAGCGTTGGTCTTCTTCAAAGCTAGTAGCTCTTCTTGGTGACGTTTTTCTTCGGCGGCCCGAAGCTCCGCCGCGCGCCGCTCTAGTTGCTCAGTCTTTTGTTTCAACTCCATACAAAGTTTTTCCAAGGCAGAGCGTTCCGCTTCCAGCTTTGCTACTTGTTCCATCAAATCTGATTTTCCTTGCTCTGACTGAGAATCAAATTATTTAATTACTTTTTTCCAACTATTTTTAAACTGGAAGATTTTGTGACTACAAACCTGTAAAGCTTTCCTCATACCGAAAGCGATAGAACTACAGTATAGCGTTTGGTAAGCTTCCATTGTGATCCTCGCTTCATCACGCACTCTCAGTAATAACAGGCCTCTTTCTCCGCAGTTTATTGTTACCTATAGAAATTATAGCATTGAAAACATTGCACATTGTCCATATAAGCCCAGAAAGCAGAGGCAGCTAGCCCTGCGGAAAGAAGACCAGAGAACCCTGTTCGCACATGGAGGCGAGTAATGCATACCGCGTTAAAAGCAGCCCAGTTGTCATACCAAATCAACAATTTCCTCTTTTTACTGATATGATAGGTGAAAGATCAGAACTACCGACGTCCCTAAAAATAGCTTTCAGTTACACGTCCGAGATGGAATAAGATCGTAGGTGGTGCTTGCCACCAGCAAAAGCATTGCCAAGGAGGGTTGACGTCAGGCAGGCGGCCGGTCACAAAATATAGCCGAAACATTTGTGCAGTATGATATGAGACATACTGTGCCGACCCCAAATAAGTTGGGATAAGGGCAGGAGGATGATGATGAGTTGCACGCGCGGTATAGCCTATCTAGGTACACTGGTACCTGGTAATAGATGAGGCTCTGATGGTCAACAGATGACGCGTAATTAACTTGCCAGCCATAAGTACCTATTAGCTGCTACAAATTCCTGACAGATAGGCTCTGATGATGGGCATACATGTATTTGGAAAGAATGTGATATGCGACACGTGTTGTTCCGTTTAAGTACCTATACATCTTGTCCTATACAACCTGTCTTATAAGCTCATCGAAGCACTGAGTGTAGAGTTGTCTGCGCACGGGACAAATTCCAGTTTCCCTGGCTTGCCTCTGTTGCAAGCGCGTGTCAAGCATTTCTTGTAGGTTTATCACATCCAGTCGCGTTGCAGGAGTCGATGATATCTAAACAATAACATCAAATCATAATAATTCTTGCCAAATTACATAAAATTTAAGTCAGTAAGTTCACCATACAAGAACTTGGGACCTCGGACGGCACTAGATGTGCTACATAGGCTTCCAAAGATCCTACCTCTCTCTTGATACGATATGAAAATACTTCAGGCAAATGAGAATCTCAAATCATGACAATCATCCCGGGACTGAACCGGTCAATGGTGTGAAAAGACACTACAACACCTTTTGAGTCCATATTTGGCCATCTTCTTCCCATTCCTTGGGTGGTAGGATCGCATTTAAAATTTCTTCTGTTTCCTTTTTGGCTTCTGTCGGTACACATGGTTGTACAGAAGAACCAGCAACAGGCGCTATCTGCAATAAGTGGTAAATATAAAGCATGAACCTCTAGATTGTTTACGACACAAACTCATTCATGAAACAATGTAACTTACGATTCTTTCGGGCCTTTTAGTAACTAATACAGGATTGTCATAACGAACTAAGGTTTCTTCTGAAGACGCTGGTGCTCTCTCACTCATTTCTAAAACTATTTAAGTACCTATCTAAGTTATTTATATTTATTATATTACTTGAAATGACAATGACGACCAAATTAAACGTCGTGTATAAAACGTAGTGATTATAATTATCTTTGGTGTATTGTACACAAAGTTTTATTTCCATAGTAACTGCTTGTTGCATAGCAATCTACTCCGCGAAAGCTTATGGAGCTGTGCAAAAAGTATTTACTATGTATGTTACATTAGAGCTACTGCTGGCGGGTGGCGGCTGCAAATATACCTACCTAAAAACGACCTGGGATTCCATCAATAAATCAAGGCGTGATTGAGTTACGAACTTACATACCTACATCCAAGTCTTCAATTTTACAATACGAATCATGCGTTTACGCGTCTAGGTATAGTGATCCTCTGCGCAGTGTATACACCTAGCCTGCACAAATACGTAACGCGCTGCTTCTGGCTAAGCTTTTCCGGACTGACAAAATATGAGTCATGCCATTTGCAAACTGGAAGCATCATATTTTGTATGTAGGTACAAAGATCCGATCATTAGGCCCGCTATCCACCAAAGCGGACAGGAGAGGTGAAAATAACTCCATTCTATTGGTTGTTCGAGACATCTTCTCTCCTCTCCGCTTTGGCGGATACCAGGCCTTACACTCGCGTCTACGGCTGCGTTTACACGACAGCACACCCGGCGCGAGTAGCGTAGCGACGTGAAGGACCGCTCATACATTCTTAATTGAATTCTAAGCTACAAGCGCGTAGCGTAACTAGCAATCAACGAAATTAAGCGATAGTGGACTTTCACGGGTTAATCTGAGGTGAGGGGCGCGGCGGCCTTATTGCGAGATAGCGAGAAGTTCTAATCCCGGATACTGAACCAACGCCTCACAAGATGTAATAAACGAGACGTTAGTGTCTCTTATCTTCAACCTATGACACTACAACCTATTCTACATCCTATATATCAATAGGAATAACAACAAATAAAATAAAACAGATATTTTGAGATAATTAGTTTGAATACTATTTTAATCAGCATGTTATGTCTAAAATAATAGTACATAAATTACATTATAGATTATGTAGAACAGTCTTTTAATCTGATATTGCAATGTTCAACAAAAAACATTCTTCACAGTTCTTTGCATATAGCTATTCAACATAGACCTTCACATAATTATCAGGATGTTTCATTGTGTTTCACACACTTTTTCTTCCTTATTCATTGAGAATCACTGCTTGAACTGGAACTTGAGTCGGTGGACATAACTTCTACGTCTTCCTGGTTTGGTGCGTCTTTGCCACGGCCGTCAATGGCAACGGAGTTGCCGCCTCCGACCGACATATGGAGCTCGCCAGATGGGTGCCAGGTAAACTGGTTGGTTGCCGATGCTGGCACTACAAAATACATCAAAACATTAAATTACGTACTAAAATTATAATAAGGCATCTATTTCAGAAATTATTTGACACACTACATCACCTCAACCTTTAATTTCTCTGTTGAGAATAGTCCTCTTTTCAAATGGGTGATAAGATTATGATTTAATTTTCTTTTCATTTAAACAATGATTTGTTTAAAGGTTAATTAAATTAATAAAAAGAAAATTAAAAGGTAATTCTGATGAATTAGAGCCATTACGCACTGGCAACTTAGTCGTCGGCGACCTAGTCGCTGGACGACCAAAACTGGGAAACTTTACTGAAGCCCAAGCTGAGCAACTTGGAAACAAGACTCTTGTACTCTTCTTAATTCTTTTATTCATGTGGCTGCCTCCGAGGTCGGTCGTCGTGTGTAAGCGTTCATACAAACGCGTGCATCTGAGTGGTTGTGCGACCCGCTAGTTGCCATTACGTTGCAGCCGCCGAGTAACTCGTCTCAGGCGACACGGCGACCAAGCGCGTAAACATTTTCAAATATGAATGAAATTACATAATTTTAAGGTCACCGGCTACTAAACGATAGTGCGTAATGGCTCTTAATCCCTAAGGGCCAAGCCACATCTGACGGAAGATACATTGCCGATCGTCCGTCGCGTAACGCCCATACACATAATACATATTATGTTATATGTCGAGCGTAGTAACCGAATTGCAAAACGCTGGCGTCTGTTCCGTTTCGGTCGACGCATCGTACGCCCAACGGAAGAACGGCAACGTCGCAATCATTGCAACTTGTGCATTTTGAATGAGGTATGCCACACCACGCGTATCTTCGGCTAGCGTAGGTTGTGTACAGAGTGTTCCTGTCCCGTCTACAATGTTCGACACAGAACGTTTTATTGTAGAGGTACAAGATAGACCTTGCTTGTAGAATTTAAGGAAAAGTCAGATAATGACCAAAATGTAAAATGGCAAGTTTGGGAGCAAATTGCTCCCAAGAAAAAAAAGAAGTTCATCGAAAGAGATAATACTCATAGAATTTATTATAATTTTCCCTTAATTCTGCATAAAAGCAATGAAATTGCCTGATATGTACTCTTTCAGCATTTAAAGGATGTTGTACCTAATATTTACTTTTTTTGTCATGTCGTAAAGCTTCCCAGACAGCAATTACTGTTATAGGTTTCATTTTAATCACGATACACAAATGTCCTGTATCACAAACACTTACAAACTGAACATACGTTGAAGTGTGGCAGGTACACTCTAGCGTAAACTACGCGACGGGTGATCGGTGACGCATCTTCCGTCAGATGTGGCTTGGCCCTAATACTTGACACTGTCAGAACCTATCATTTGATGATTCAAGTAGTAACTTGCCTATGATTTATGATAACTCAAGGAAGTGCAATACTTAAACAATAAAATTTATTCAAGCATGGAAATACCCTTAATTACATTATAGAAACATTAATTGTACAAATGCGATAGCACAGAATAAATTTCTGAGGAAATTTATGAGTAATATGACTCACCTCCCCCTGTGGTCATTCTGTGTAGTTCATTTAGTGTAGATGGTGTGTGTCCATTGAGTGGTAAGTCACACAGCCGGCCAAGCATTCCCAACCTCATCTCGAGATCTGTGGGGTATGGTCGGCGCGGATCCCCTGGCTGCCATGAAAGAGGTGCACTGACTGCATTTGAGGCACTAATTCTGTGGATTTATTATTTTCATCAAAGCAAGACAATAACAGTAAGTACAATATTGTTACAAAACATTAACTAAATGTCAATAAAAATTAAAACTATGGTCTGTTAAATTAATAGTAAACATAAAATTGATACTTTTATGTCCAGTTGTAAAACACTTGCCTGTGTGCAAACTTGATCAATTCTTCTGAAGGTACTGGCCGTTTCCTCGACTTGACTATTGATGCGAGCTTCTGTCTAGCTTGATATAATGATGTTGCCAGGATTTGCTCTGCATCTTTGAGTTGTCTTTGTAAATGAAAGATGTCTTGATCCTACATAAACATTATTATGATGTTAGTAGTAGCGGTAGTAAGTTTTACAAGGTACTCAAACAAATTTTTGAGCGTATTGATTTCATATTAGCTTTATAAATTCAAATGTATAAATTAGTAGAACAGTTTATTTTACCTTATTTTCAACTTCAGCTTTCAAGTCATTCATTTTCTGTTGAATCTTAGCTTGTTCATCAGCTAATTCCAAAGTTTTCTTTAATTCTGAGTCTTTGGAAAGCAGCAAGTCTGTAAGCTGTGCGTGGTCTGCCGCAGAAAGTTTCTGTGGTTTCGGCGCTATCGACACTTCTATCATTTCTCTGTAATATAAAGTATAGGTGTAAACTTTATGAAACATACTATGATTGTATGTATTTTGACCACTGATACACAAATTTCACTTTACTCACTTTGAAATCAACTCAATGTCGTCAATCAATGCTAGCAGCCTGTCTTTAGTACTCAAATGAGACGCCATGCTATATCACCGAATTGAAAACAAGATTGGGTTATTTGTGTTATTTTTCGAAAGATAAACTGGAAATCTATTTAGATTCAGAATAAAACAAATTGCTTAGTTTTTTGATGACACTATTGACAGCAAAATGCTTTTTGATATTGTTGATAATTTGACATTATACAAAGAGTTGTCAGCACTTAGTAATAAAATTACCATTCCGTTTTATATTATATTACATTTAATATTACAAATAATGATATTATAAACTAAATCATAATTTGCTTGCTGAGTGGTTACATAAACTGAAGAATTATTGTTATTATATTAATGGATTTTTTTATGTCTGGCAATATTCAAGTTCATTGCCTCTCACCAACCTCTCGGACCTCTCACCTCAACATCACTCATAGTTCGTAGACATATATCATTAATCTGTGCTCATAGTTGAATCGCCCTGTGAAAAAAATACCTATGTATCAAAAATAATTCATACGAATTAAAAAAAAAACACTTAAAATTAAAAGCCTTTTTGATTTATTCTGGCAAATTAAACTTGATATAAATTTATCACGAAAATTATGTATTTCATGATTTAGTCCATAAGTAATTTGCCGGGTTGATATTATAGTACCTGCTTACCTAAAACTTACAAACATAAATTACATTATAATGTTTTTTATTGTTTTGCTAACCACACCGTGCATCGAATACGATTACATAAATATGGTATTAGGTAAATACTATCAGACGTGATATTGCCCGTGGTCCATCTGTTTTTATCCAGCTAGGTGGAACACGAGATATTATTTTTTCATAATGGTTTTGCTAGGTGGACAGAAAACTGGACGACGGGCAATATCCCTATCAGATGGCCCGCGAAATTTAATTTTTTATTTTGCGTAAAATATGAATATCTCTAGGACGTAATTTTATTTATTGTCTATACCTATCTAATATTGCATTGTATTTATATGTATATTTATTTACCTTTTAAAATGTCATATTTTATCTACCTACTGTATTTTTGTCACACACTCACATGATACCTTTTCTTTTGTTCAACAAAATTACCTGCAGTAAGTAAAATAATTATGATATTCACTCGCATAAAACGATGTTTGGGTAGTCTTATTTTAGGCGCCAAATTGACTAGAGTTATTGTACTCCACTGCTCGCTTAGTTCGTAAAACTTGTAGAAGTCGACTTGCTGTGGATATGTGCAGCAGCTTGAAAGTCGATTGCAGAAGTCAACTTGCCAGTTGATTTGGTGCTTTACTTATCAATAAAAATCGGCAAGGTAACTCGCTACTTAACCCTTAAACGGGCACACTGTGTTTCTTGCCTTGATTTTTTGATTAAGTTCTGATTATACCTACGCTGTAAATGGATGGGAAAAGAAAAATATTTTGAAAATTATAAATAAAATATTGATTTTCATGGGTTTTTCTTATCACTTATAAATGACAGTGCCCATTATTCTATAAACTATGGGTGTTCGACACCAGTTACACAGGACATTGCCAATTTAACTTAAAAAAATATTCTTAGAAAACAATTAATTAAATGTGTGATGATGATGTGAATGCATTGTTTATCTACCCATTTAGTAACTGCTAATCTTCTATTATTATCACACACTACTTCGTATGCTCCTCGGCCCTTCTTCTTCGTAACTTTATCACTGCTGAGACTACAATTTCGCAGTCGGTCTTTTCTTATTGTGCCTAAGGATAATGTTCCCCATTCATTCCGCAAATAGAAAAGCAGCTCCAGCGAAGTGAACCAGTTGTCGAAGTATACTGTAGGTACTCAGCGTGGGGATAGATACAGTGTTACACAATCTTACGACTGTTTTACCCCCCACACCAAGATAATCTTCTTCCCAATCTGTGAATTTAATATTCCGAAATGTATTTGAACCTTCGTGTGCAAAAAAAGTCGTAGACCATTCCTGAACTTCCAGCTCGTAACAGAAATTTAAAGCCCCACTTATGTGGTTCCTTGGGATTGTATTGTTTTCTGTGACCTGCCTTTTTACCTTTATATGGTATTATCATTTCGTCGATAGCAAATGATCTTTCCTCCTCTATTTTAAGACATTGCTGACGCACATGTTCTATCACCGTAGAAACTTTGTGATAGCTATCACTCTGGTCTACATTTGTGTTGTCGCAAAAGTGTAAATAGCGCTTGATACATTTGTAACGCTTTATGGGCATGGTAGACGCAATGGGCTCAAATCTAAGATCGTTACTCTAATAATCTTCGATAACTGGCATTCTTACAATACCCATAATTATCTGAATACCAAGTAGAATCTCAATTTCTTTTTTTGAGACACATAGATCTACCAATTTGTTGTACTGAATACAGGTTAGTAATATCCACAATATAATTAAGTAAATCGACATCAAAGATTTTTTTAAAATATCTTTCAGGAGATAACATTTCATATCGCTCTACAGGGCTGGTACATGTATCCACTTCGATGGCTCCAGAATATTTAGTTTTCTTAAATGAAAACTCTACATGTTTCATCTTGCGTTTTCCAGAAGTAGGTAAAATGGACGGTGGAGGCATTGGAGATGACTCAACATTTACTGTTTGTCTGGTACGACGTGTCCTTATTTTTGTTGTTAATGGTGTCCCTACAGAACTCGACGACTGTGTTTCCGGTATATAGCGTGGTGTTAGATTTAAAGGAACAGCTACGAGCGGCGACGATTCTGTAGTTACTGACTGTGGCCGTGTGGTGCGACTTGCATAAGTGTCATTGATAGCTTCAATCGGCCTAGAACTACCTCGTTCTTGGTCTAGGTCATCACAGTCACTAAGATCCTCAAGTAAGCCGTGCATGCTAGGAGAAACATGTCTTATGGGTGATGAAGTTGGTGACGAGGCCATTATAAGCATTGAGAAAAAACTCACGTGCTCCTATTCTTCTTTCCTCATCCTCATCAGATTCCAAATCAGAATCTTCCGAGTCTGAAGGAGGAACAAGAGTAAGAATTTTCTTGGATCTCCACCCTTTTCCCACCACAATTGTCACTTAAAAAAGACAAAAAAATTAAATAAGAGTTCAATAAGCAATAAATATAACGATTTGAATGGTGGGCATTGTCCGTTATATAAATGACAAACATTAAGAGCACCACTTTTAAGCGATTACAGGCAGTGTCCCTTTTAAATGACCAATGGAAAAATCACTACTTTGAAAGGATTACGGCAATGTCCGCTTTAAATGACAAACAGATAAATCACTACTTTGAAAGGTTTACAGGCAATGTCCGTTTTAAGTGACACTCAGATTTCTTCACGTATCAAGACGAAATTGTAAGTTTTTTTTTTGCAAAATAACTACTTCACGCTGTCATTTAACTATTACAGAATCTTATAAACAAATATAAATAACATAAAACAAAGTAATACTCACTTTACCATATTTTTTATGAATAGCACAAAACCTTTTCGGCCGTTGCGATTTTTAACCAACATCCAAAAAGGAGGAGGTTACTATGTTCATCTGTATGTATTTTTTTTTGTGTATGTTCATCGATATTTTCGCCAATTGTGAACCGATTTTGATGATTCTTCTTTAATGGATATACTCCGAAGTTGGTCCCATTTAAATTTGGTGAAGATCTGATGAAGAACTTCGGAGAGACAATGGAACTTCTCAATGAGAACAGTACGCATATTGTGATGATGTGATTATGTTACGAGCAGCGTCTTTAGTAGGTCCAACCAAGTTTTAATAAAGGCCACTAAAATGAAAAAAATAAAAAAACATTTTTTACAAAAAAATTAAACCGACTTCAAAAAAATAATAAAATAATTACCATATAAAATTAACAGTTTCAGAAGTCGGTGCCTTCAATTATGTTCAGCTTGGATCAGCACCGACTTCTGAAACTGTTAATTTTATATGGTAATTATTTTATTATTTTTTTGAAGTCGGTTTAATTTTTTTGTAAAAAATGTTTTTTATTAGAATGACCGTTGTTTGTCACGCGTCTAGTGCGCGTTCGCTCTCTCTACATAGGTTAGAGAGAGATAGCCTGATTAACGTTACACAGCACGCGAATCGCGCGAGAGTTTGCTCATAGTAAACTTGTGTTAGTTTTGTTAATATGTCCGTTAGAACGGACAAAATCTATTTAAGGGTTGTGTGTCAATCGTGCTAAACTATGGATTAAGTAGCTACCTATATTTTGGTGTTTAGTAGGTAGTGAGGGGCTCGTGGCTAATTAACAGTCGTGCCGATCATACTATTTGCGAGGTTAAGCTGTGCTTGTCGCGGTCACTCCGTGGGTGGGTGACCGTTCGTTACACATCGAGACCCCTCCGTGCCTCAGAGAGCACGTTAAACAGTCGGTCCCGGGCACAGAACACAAGAGGGTCCCGGGTGTCTTCCGAATATCTATAACAGTCGTTACGGGAAGTCAAAAGCCTGAAAGTCTGAGAACTGGTCTATCCTTAGGATATCGGGGTTGCTGAGGTTTGATGGCGGTCGCTCCGTGTAAAATACTGGTATTCAGCCGCATCTGGTTAGACTGGAAGCTGACCCCAACATAGTTGGAAAAGGCTAGGCAGAACAGTAGGTAGTGAACGTTTTAATGATAATGCTTACCTATATTATAATGACCATGATTATATTCCAGCCTTTTTTTTAATGAACGGTGCGTAAATAAACCTTTTGATTAACATTCAGTGTCCTTTTAGCATCTATTAAACGTTCTACACATTATTATTAAACTAAAATAATCAAAGAATGTTAAGGTTTTCTAAAAATGAGTACCTAGTTAATGGGTTCTTAAACATTTAAGGAACACTGAATGTGTTTCAAGTAAAGGTTTGTTTATCTTTCATACACTACAATGGCTATAGATTATTTTGAACTCAAGCATTTCCAGCAATCAGGTTGACTTCGTGGACATTAAAAGCAATAAACTGCCTCGTTGGTCTAGTGGTGGCAAGTGCGACTGCTGATCGTGAGGTCCTGGGTTCGAACCAGCGGGGAAAGTGTTATTGCGTTTTCCGTGTGGAATTCCTCAATAGCAGCTCGAAGTTTGGATTTGTGCTCGGTTAATGGCAATAGGCTCGCCCCCTATTACAATGGACTTAAACGGCGAAATGAGGGTGTGTTAACATTTAGTAACCTATATACCTCTGCACAATCCTTCGGGGAATACAGGCGTGGTGTTATGTATAAGCAATAATATAATTAATAAGATAACAATAGGTAGTAACTTTTTTTAGCATGTATTGCGTTTTTGACTTTATTCGCAGGTGCGTGCGAATCGTGGTAATTCGTAGGTACCATCAGGTGATGGTAAGCGCAGACAGGGTCTTAAAAGAGCACAAGAATCCAAGTGGCAAAGATCTAGTCCTAGAGGGACCCTTCTGGTTCTCGCATACATACACACGATACGATGGAACACAGTAAACTGATTGGCCGGGTTGTAGATAGCCTGTCGGACCGTAAAGATCCTAACTGCTCCTATGTTTTATTGAATCTTACAACACGCGTCTATTACTCTATTCCTAGCGTAGAGCTGCGTATCCATTATGCGCTCCTGGCGCGCGTGCCATGAACACCCGCGCCGAGAGTGCGTTCCGCGGAACGCGCTCCAAATATTTAAATGATATCAACTAAGCGCACATGGCGCGCGCGCCACAACCATATTATTACTATACTCTTTGGCCACAACTGAGCTTCCTTTGATGCGCGGTAATAAACCGACTCTAGATGGAACGGGCAGCTCTAAGTTCGAGCGTTCCAACAAACAAATTGGCGCGCGTTCCAAAATGGTAAACATTTCGCGCGGCCGGAACGCGCGCCAATGTTCGTCCTCTTGGAGCGCGAAGTCGATACGCGGCTTGACGGGAATTGATTGTTTCAATTACTTCGAGGTCTATTATGCAGATGGTAATAACAGCTGAAGAGAAATTAAGTATCTATAAACTGCATCTAATTAAATAGGTACCTACCTACTTAACTAAAAACAAAGTTAATTGCGTGCATAGGCAGGTGCCTATGCACCTATCTATATAGGTAGGTGCTTATCCTTTAATTTTGTTAAATTTTCGCGTAGGTAGCGCTCAGACCACAGAACAGATAAAACAGGTGCTCAGACCAATAAAGTATTGGTCTGAGGCGTAGCGTACGTAGGTAGGTACTTAAGTGAACGACGAAAATCTAAACCTCAGACTCAATCTATTTGGTTTTAGTTCTAAATAATCGGTAGGTATTTATTAACTTAATTCTTACTTACGTGCAAATACATTCATGCATAGCTTACATAGCGTTTCAAGTTTGTGCAGAGGTAAACGTTTACTTACATACCTACCTTGGTTTTTGTTTGTATACATAGTCATACTGCGATTCACGCGAACCGGCTTTGTTCATGCGGTTACCGCGTGATCAGCTGATGGTGAGGGGAATGTGGGCTCCGGGGTGGGGTGGGCAGTACGGAGGGGGAGAGGGGCGACCACGCTGTGAACATGCGCACTCCACGTGCTCGTGAGTCTTTATTACTGTGCGTCACCTAAAATAAATTAAATCCGTTTTAATGTTCAGGTTGTTTTTCATTGTAAATACTTATATTTCTATTAACATGATTTACTTATATGTGAGTGATGATGTTAATAATTTGTTCAGGTTTTCCAAGCATGTTATACCTACCTACCTACAAATTAAACATGTTGGAAATTCTGTTTAATAATTGAAAATTTGTAACTGTTTGAAAATTTGTGTTTTGTAATAAGCCATCATATCAATGAAATAAATAAAATCTTATTTTTAAGTTCTTTCGAGTTTAAAACTACAAATATTCAAAATGTTTCAAACGCACGCTAATAAAGGCAACAACACCACAGTCTAACTAAATCAGTTTATTAAAGGGATATGATGTGATTAATTTCATTACTTAAATGTAATATGATGTAAAATTAGAAACCGTTTTGGTTTTCCTCCCTTATAATACTTTACTACAATCAAACTAAACAATTTTGATGGTCAAAGCATCAAAATAATTTATTTTATGTAACTCTACCAATTAATTGTTAGAAGTAATTCTTTAGGCTGTAACGAAGGTTTCTTTTATGACATCAACACGGCAGGGGCGAGGGGAGGGAGCTAACATTTGTTGATTCGATCGGGCGCCCGTTGGCTTGCTTCAAGTTTACCACTGTTCCAGTGCGAGCTTGGCAGTAGAGGTGAAATTGGCTTCTCTGCCAATCTAATGGAAAATCGCTCCTTTGAGAAAGTGTCATCTGCAATCGTGTTAAACAAATCAAACATTCGCCATAAACGCGACAATTGTCGTAAACAACAAATCCTACTGTTACTATTATGTTGTTTAAACGGATCATTGAAGGAAAGTCCATGTTGAACGCCGATGCCAAGAATATTTCGCCCGAGAAATGTTCTAGAAGGAAGTCGGAATGCGATGGATGTAGTGAACATTTCACGTAAGTCCTGAGTATACCTACTTGCTCCTAGTTTGATGCTTGTTAAATTAAGTAGGTAACTACCTAAGTATTTATTCTAAAACTGTGATAAATGTTTGTCAACACTATTGACAGATTACGTTAAACCAAACATTTCAAAATGCAGAAATGAATAGATTAAACAGATGTTTATTTTTAACGCTAGTTAACACCAATACCATGAATGTGTATTCTCGACCGACTTTTACCAACTGTTTGAGTAAAAACAGCGCTGTCGAATAATATCTCATGTTTGTTTACATAATAATAAATTGGCGGTCAAAAAGGATCATCGCCATTCATATTATGGGGTCAGAAGAGGTCAATGATCTTAAACTAAGAAAAAACATGTTTCTAATGCGGCTAAGTGAGTACCTATTATTTGGCACCCGCAAGCGAATGAAATTATTCATATAATAAATACTAGGTATTTTTAAATCATTGACAAGGATCACATTCAATAATATAAAACCAATAGTATTTTATTTTCCTCACATAATTTCGGAATCGTTGTGGTAGGTAAGTGTCGTTTTGATTGTAACCGGTTATCAACACTGATGATGTGGTCTTGTTTAGGCAGATGATTGTCTAAATTTAAATTATTGAACACAGGCATTTTTTCATAAATAAAATGTCGATTATGTGAGTAAGACACTGTTTCTTTCGTAAGTAGAAAGATAATTATACCTATTACTTTTTTTTTTGAGATCAACGACTTCTGCGGCATCTGTATCGTTAATTAATCAATTTGATTGCCAATACTGCCTAGACCGTGCACCTACAATTATTCATTTCACTTTATCTTTAACTGCCAATATCTAAATATGGTGCATGGCCTTACTAATAAAAGTGGAATAAAGTTTAATAATAATAATGCGGTACTTCTGACGGCACATATTGGTATGAAGTTCCTCTCCCTGAGGCCCTGACCAACCGGTAACTTGGACGTTGTTTTTAGTTTTTTATAGAAATAGGTATTTAAAAATGTAATTTATTCGTATCAAAATGAATGAAGGAGATTATGTCAGTTAAACTATAGGTTATTATAAAGCTTATCATAAATTTATTCACTGTCCCTAAATTAGGTTAATTAAATAATTACCTAGTGCCTGGATGACTGAGCTTTGCTCGGTTTTTTTTTTGGTAAATCGCCGTTTTCTAAAAATGAAACCTAGCTAGATCGATTTATCGCCCCCGAAACCCCCTGAATACTAAATTTCATGAAAATCGTTGGAGCCATTTCCGAGATTAAAATTATATATACAAGAATTGCTCGTTTAAAAGTATTAGATTAGATATTAGGTAGATGTAAATTATGTAAGTACCTACGTTGACAACACTGATTTATCGGATATCGCACTTTCACAGTAGAGTATGATCCTACCTACGTCAGGATTGGGAGTCACTCTTGCTATTCGATAAAAACTTTTTAACATAAATAAAACCGACTTCAAATTATCTATCTCCGAACTTCTTCATCAGATCTTCACCAAATTTGAATGGGACCACTTCGAAAGAATACTCTTTTCAAACAAAAAAAGAATCATTAAAATCGGTTCACAATTAGCAAAGATATCGCGGAACAAACATACAAAAAAAACATATAGTCGAATTGAGAACTTCCTCCTTTTTTAACCGACTTCCAAAAAGGAGGAGGTTCTCAATTCGACTGTACGTTTTTTTTCTATGTTTGTTCCGCGATATCTTTGCTAATTGTGAACTGATTTTAATGATTATTTTTTTGTTTGAAAGAGTATTCTTTCGAAGTGGTCCCATTTAAATTTGGTGAAGATCTGATGAAGAACCTCGAAGATAGACAATTTGAAGTCGGTTTTATATTTGTTAAAAAGTTTTATTTGTAAGTCGGTTAAAAATGTAGGTGATAATAATTATTATATCAAAGGTATCTAATAATTTTGCAGAAAGGGACAACAGGTCAAAATCTATGAAGGTGGTTCTACCCTCTCTATAGACGTGCAAGTGTCATAATAATGATATTCGATATTATCCTATCATATTATCCAAGAAACAATAAAGTTTTATCTTAAAATCCGCTGGGTACCTATATGTACAGTCGGTATAAAAATTATATGAAAAATGTTATTCCCTAAGCTTATAAACGTAAAAGATGGTACAAATACTCTCTAAATTAAAATTTCCATTCTTGTAGCTGTATTGTTTATTTAAAAGCTTAGTTACACGCAAATACAATAAAAAAATATAATGTAAAGGAAAACTGACCGTCTAGCGTCCAATTATAATTTGATCTATGGAAAGTTGGACCTACGATCCGCATTTTATAGACCGATATTATCATTATGTAGGTATTTTTGTTTTGGTAGAACCATTTATTATGTAACAAATTAATAATTTTATCAGTTTGTAAATATGTTTTCTACACACTAATTAACTTCCTAATTAGCTCATGCAATTGGTCAAGTCATAAAAGTTCTGTATAATATTTAATTAAGAAAATATGACTGAACGGTATGGTTTTTTAAAATGTAAGTACCTATTATGGTTGTTAATTTTAAAAGTAACCTCTGTTATACTATGGTTAAAGTAAAAGTTAAACACATTCGTCATCACCTAAAACGGCAAAGACCACCTTTTAAAGGTTTCTAAAGAATTTGTACCTGTCTTTGATGTAGTAAGAACAATGTTAACAAAAGTAAGTGATAAACCCTCATAGTTTCAAAGTGTTTTACGAATTCAAATTTACTATAGGTACCTAATTATTATATTGTAAAAATCACGATGGAGTAGATATAACTATATGTACATACTAGTATTATTATTTGACAACGCTTGGTTTATACGATATTTAATTTGAAAATAAGTACCAAAATATTCATCGATTTTTGCTCACCATCTACACAGTCCATTTATTTTGTAGAATTTAAAAACAACACACACACAGTACTTATTTAACTAAATGTAAACACACTGATACTCTCCTTTCAAGTAACTCCTTGTCAATATACATATTTATGATAGGTTCAATAGTGAAAAATAATTTTAAAAATGGGTAGTAGGCATTTTCTCTTGTTTACGTAAATAAATCGGGTAGTATCGTATTTTTTTCAAGTCAAAGACGACAGTATGAACGACAATATTGGCAGAGAAAATTCGCTTTTAATAACTACCCACCTCTATCACACATGCTAACTGTGACGCTAGGTTTCCAGTTACATAATTAATTTCAGTACAGAGCTGCTTTTCGTGACCTCAAATAAGTATTAAGTGATATTACCTGACACTTAGATAATATAATTCCTTTATTCACTTCGTGAATAAGATCTGTTTAAACTTCTTCTGCGTAGAAGGTATCTGCGTATCTTATATAAAGAAATATATATTTAGATTAGTTAACAATCAATATTCAAGACCAAACATTGATTCGTCACTTGTTTACGTTTCTTAACACGGATTCTCTAAACGAGAAGTACTTGGTACAATTAATTATAATTATTAATAAGACAATTAGGTTTATCTTTAACAGGAACTGTTTACTTTTGTGAAAGATTATTATTTATGTGGTAGTTCAGGGGGCTCGTCTTCATTAATGTATACTTGCTAAAAAGGACAGATAAGTGACGAAACATACATATCAACACTATATGCAGGGTCGGGTTATCTAAGGTCATAATGATACCCTTCTCGTAAATAGGTCTTCATAAAACTGTTTATCCACCCATTTGTTGATCAGTTGGACTCCAAACGTCTTATATATCAGAACGGAGTATGTTAATAGTTAAAATTTGTCATCGGTTGGTCTCTTGAAATTTAAATAGTGTTATTATTCATATGGTGACGCGATGACACAATTGTTGGTTTCTTTTGTTGCAGTATATTGGAAGAAATGACGAAGATGGTGTTACTTGGTGTGGTGCTCTGGGCGGGAGTCACCTTTGGGAGCCACGTTGCTCCATACCCGCTAAATCTAATACTAACAACGGGTAAGTTCTAACTTCATTTTCATTCAGTAACATTTGTTTGTTGGGGAATAAGGTCTTAATGATTTTCTTTTGTAGATATAACGCATCCACCGCCTATGTATGATTATCCATTTCCGAGTGCTGACATGTTGAGGAGGTTGCCGCCTGTCACGACATTACACACGAACAGGTCAATACAGATTAGCAAGCTGGAAGTGTCGATGTTGGATAGATTGGAAAGGAACTTGCAGTCTGCTGGGATTACGCCTTCAACTGGATCAGTGGCGCGTGGTCTCGCTATAGACGGCTACGTCTCTGATCGCGCTATGCATTACGAAAAGTCTTCGATGACGATCACGAAGGCGTCCCAGAATCTAGTCTACACGCGGTGCCGAAGGTATGTTTTTAAATTCATTGTTTATTTAAAGAAACTCCTCCTGTCTGAAGGTTAGAGTTTAATAGCTGTTTTGTTTGTCCACATTTAGATATGGCTTGCCCAATGATGAATGTGCTAGTTTCATCAGCACGTTGAATTTGCGTGAGAGTGAATTTGGTGGGGAGTGTGCGGCTCTTGAACATTTTACGTGTCGTTCGAACAAAATGTCGACGAAGTATCGTACTTTTGACGGCTCATGTAACAATCCCGTGCGTTCTTCTTGGGGTCAGGCCCTTACCGGATACAAACGTCTTCTGCATCCCAGATACGCTGATGGCATTGAAGAGGTAGGTTTTTTAATATTGTGGCTCTCTATTCTTGTTTATTCTTTTCCTTATGCATCATCGAACTGAATTTATGTAGACCTGTTTTATGAACAACAGGTTTATCTTCATCAGGTCGATAGGTCAAAATCAATCAGGCCTCGATGAATTTTTTTAGATAACTTCTTAATATTCATTAATCATTTCTTTTTCAGGGACGTTACAGAGATTTTCGGTTTAAGATACATGTTTTAATTTTGTTTATTTCTTTCAGCCCCGACGCGCTCTAAGCCACAAAGCACTGCCATCAGCTCGTGTTGTCAGCACAAAACTTACAAACAACCTGGATGTGCCGAATAACGACAAAACCATTGCTCTAGCTGTCTGGAGTCAGTTCATTTATCATGATCTGGTACATACTCCTGTTCGGAAAACAAGTAAGTTTTTAATGTTTATGTGTCTAAGATTATGATTAACTTATTATATCTAAATATTGATGGCTCCTAAGTATAAGGGCTAAAGAAGCCGTTCTGTAATTTAGATGTATTTAAAATAATAAATACATCGGAAATGACAAAAATGCTGCTTTTGACCTTATACGAGCCATAAATAATAATATATTGATAAAATAACCAAAAGTGAGTAAGTCTTTGACTTCACTATCTGATTCACGTGAATTTGCAATTTAAATTTAAAGTTGTATTGCCCAAAATAAATATTCACTTTGACTCATCATATTACATACACCGCAAGGCCATTTCGCAGTAAATAACAGTTGCATTGTTCAACAGTTCACACGAACCAAGTTATCCGGTGCTGCGAAAGCGATGGCTTCCCTCTGTCGCCGAGGTACATCCACCCGAGTTGCATGCCCATTTCCGTGCCCTATGACGATCCCTTCTACAGGGGGAAGTACGTCACCTGCATGGAATACACCCGTTCCGTCACAACTTATAGAGGAGACTGCACGTTCGGAGCTTCTGAACAGGTAAGGGACTCCCTTCGTACTTTCCGTATACTTAATGATCCTGAATAATCATGATTCCGTGGGGAAACATTAAGAATACAAATCCCCTCTGCCGCTGGGCAAGCAAGTCGTAGGAGACGATGAAAAATAGAATAGAATAGAATATTGTACACCAAAATTGTAACGCAGCTCTTATACAATATCAAACATTAAAGGGTACAATGGCGGTCTTATCGCTGATAGCGATATCTACCAGACAACCTTTGGATGAACCGGAAGTCAATGAATAAGATAGGGGGGGTAGTCCGTGGTGTACTGCTGCAAAATATATACTAAACATAAACACCATACATAGATATAATACTTATATATATTTATATATAAGTAGCAATAACCTCGCTAACTATTACTTAATACAAGAGGCCAAAAAGAGGGTGTAGAGACGTCTCTTCCCTTTCAGGGATTACAGGTGTGAGTATAATATTGTCATTGGAAAGGTAAAATGACTAAAGCGCCAATATACCTATTTTACAGTAGAGAGATTCAAAGTATTTTTTTAAAGAAAATAAACATAGTTATTTTTTTTAGAATATACATATTAAATAGATAATTTAGTTAACTATTTAATATGTATACTCTTAAGAAAAATAATTATGTTTATTTTCTAAAAAATACTTTGAATCTCTCTACTGTAAAGTAGGTACATTGGCGCTTTAGTCTTTTTACCTTTCCAATGACGATATGTATGTACGAAACATCAATTTGATGTGTTTTAGTACTATTTGTTGGCACAGTGCGATGTTTTCCAATTTTTAAACTAATAGTGGTCAACAACCCACTTGCCTGGTGTGGTGACTTTGGGCAACCCAAGCTTTTGGGACAGGTGAATGATCAGCAGTTTACTCCGGTAGGCTGTTTATGTTCGGCTGTATTCAGACATATAGTCATGACAACTAACATTCCCACCTCAACCACACCACAACGGCTAAAACATGGGCGACCACGATCATGTGTGAAAAATATGACGTTGATTGCTAAATGTGGTTCGTGTAAATCGAACGTTGCATAACATAACATCACGCCTGTATTCACCGAAAGGTTGGGCAGAGGTGTATCGTAACACCCTCATTTTGCCGTTATGTTTAAGTCCCATGTAATACTTAAGGGCGAGCCTGTTGCCATCAACCGGGCACAAATCCAAACACCGGGCTGTTACTGAGGAATTCCACACGGTAAAACCCAATAACACTATGCCCGATCTGGGGATCGAACCTAGAACTTCACGATCAGCAGTCGCTCTTGCCACCACTAGCCCAACGAGGCAGTTGAAGTAGAATGTTGCATTTTCATACATATTTGTGGTCACCTAAATTTTTGCCGATGCAATGTGGTACGTCAAGACGTGGTTTTGAGTAATGTTCATAATTTCATAACAATACTCAGTCCCTTTAGACTCGCGTAAATTAATATCAAATCAAGCTAAACAAATTCCGTGATACGATTTCATGTTTAGGCTTTGTTTGTGCTTACAAGGCTACAACGTCGCGTCGACGATCATGCATCGACTTCGTGCTGGCTGGCCGTGGTCGGGGATACTTTAAATGAAAAGTACTTTGAAATTTGGTTTCTTTGTAATTTATCACTAAGAGCTATGTATGTAATCACAAGATGGTAAAAACCTGCAAAGTAATCTTTACATAGTATAAAACAAAGTCGCTCCCCACTGTCTGTACGCTTAGATCTTTTAAACTACGGAACGGATTTTAATGCAGTTTTCAGCAATAGATAGAGTGATTCAAGAGGATGGTTTATGCCCCACATTAGTATCTATATTGCACCCGTGCGGAGCCGGGACGGGTCGCTAGTTGTATTATAAAAATCTGTTCTTATTAGGAATTTTGAATATGGGGTCTTTAGAGGATGTTTTTCAACCACGTTCGCTTTTAAGCATTCTGGTTACTACTTATCAATAAAAACCAGGTTCTTTTTGTAAAAAGTGATTCAGTCTCACGTAGCTAATGAAACTGGATAATCCTGTATGTAAAACAAAACACTTCATTCAAGTTAAATAGATAATACATAAAACGTGTTGTTTTGAATACCCACTACGTAGTTTAATCGGAAATCGGAACTTCCACGTAATATGATTCGTGTCAACAATCTGCAGTTTCTAGTTGCGAAACTTTGACGTTCGGAAAAATTAATAACAAAAATATTATTAAATGCTAACATAGGCTAAGATTATTTGTTATGATTCAAGAGAAATTACATACAGTAATAGACTTTTACTAACACAATGTTGATAGCAAAGTGACAATTTTTGTTGTAGAGTTATGTCTTCCAACTTTTTTTTACTATGTATGTAGAGATCACAGAAATCTAAATAGAGACGATTCTCGAACGCTATTACAGCAACGATTTCAATTTGTCACAATGTTTTTTGTCATCTACAATTAAAGTGTGTGGAATGACAATAAATTTCATTTAAAAGGTTGATGGTGCCATCTTGTTCAGGTTCAAGAGTCCAAATATTTGCAATGCTAATAGATTCGCCTTATCGATTTGTACTTGAGTACTAAATGGGTTCAATTGATAGCAATACAGATTAATAGTAGACACGAGCCATACAGTGTGGCTGTGGGGCTAATAATAGTCTAGTCTAGGTGCTTCTATTGACAACGTACTCTTACATAAGGGAGTATTTGCGTAATGCACTTTGCGTCATATGAGCAACGGCTGGATTAATTGGTCTCAGGGCCAAATGTGCAATTGATAAGAACTGACGGAGCAATCTAGACAATAACATGTTTTTGTATAGCTCATACATACATAGGGACATTGAAACTGGATGTTATTATGATTTATGGATTTGATTAATTATTGCAGTTCGTTCACCTTGTAATGCGACCCTGATAAAATAAGTTGATGTAGTTTGCATGATGAGTGTTTTTAGTAGAATCTAAGTCGGTTCTTATTGTGCAGTTTTGGTCGAATGTTTTTATAAACATTGCAAAATATTGAACAGATTTTCAGAGTTATATTTTTGGATTAATTAAATTATTTCAAAATGTTCTTGCTAACTCGCTTGCGAACTGCAGGAGTCGTAATTGTGAGTCCAATGCTAAAATACTCGAAACTTACCGAAAATAACGTATCACTGAAGACGTTATTTTCGTATTATTTGCAGCAAGTGCAAATTTGTGGTTAGGTGCTGCGTTCTAGAACTACGCATGACTTTCCTGTTTCTTTCAAATAAATTAATAAAACTATGAGTGCAGTTTGAAATGTTTACAATAATTTGAGTTACATAATCTACGTTTCTCTAGTACCTATGTTGATACGTAGGCAGTTTATAACATTGCGATGATGATACGTGACTCAATAGCTCTTGTCTTGTTATAGAAATGTCATGGAAACATCTCACAGAAGAAACTATGTAAACATTTATGAAGCGAGGTGTACATTTTATATCCAAATCGTACGAGCACTTATTTTTATTTTCCGGATGCAAAGTGACCTTTGCCTTATGTATTCAGCTGTTATATGTATATTAAGAATGGAATAAAGTAGTATCACAATTACTGTTAACTGAAATAACCATGAGTTTCTTGGATTCTGGTATAGCCTCGACCTTCGTTCAACCGGTTATTGGTCCGTTATATAGGTAGGTTTCATTGTCATGTAAACATGTGACATGTTTAATTTCCTGAGTATTTTATTTAGATAAATTCATCGGTTTATCGTTCGTGTGAAAAGTAGAAACAGTATTTTAAAACATAGAATTTGTCCGAGTGTTTTTGTTCCCAGTACCTACTTGTAGCTTTATTTGAAACATTCATGGCTTTCGTTGTGTAAAATGTGTGATGTAGTATTATTGTTATTCAATGTAAGAATAAACGTAATAAATGACAAGGTTTCATATCAATTACAGTCGTGCAGTAGTTAAATCAATACTTCATTAAAGTATGAATTTACATTGAAAATGTTTTTCTTTCTTCTCAGATGAACCAAGCGACACACTTCTTGGACGGCTCTAACATCTATGGTGCCAACAGTAGGGATGCTGCGGCTTTACGCGAGAAGACTGGGGGTCTACTGAAGACTTCCAGCGTTGAAGATGAGGAACACTTGCCTTTGGCTGCCAACCCTACTGAGAAATGCCTTGTTGACAGCAGCTCTGGCACTTGCTTTAATGCGGGTAAGTTTCACGTTTTCATTTTAGAAAACCTACAATTTAAGCCAACTCACCAAGAATTCCAGAAATGATCTTATAAAATTCATTATTGTTTATAGAATTTTGAGACAGATGAATAATAGATTTAGGTGGTGTCAAATGGCTACATAACTAAGTTAAGTTTAGGTACCTACTTGTTTCTTACCCTTAACTTAAGGGCAAAGTCAAAGGAGTTATATTAATTAACGAAGGTATTCGACCTCATATTCTTATTGAAATAATTTCATTGGAATATACAGACTGTAATTTTAAAATATTTGATACGTGATTTACTCATGTTCGCAAATGAAAAGTAAATTTCAAAGGAAGGTACTAATAAATGCATTTTACACTTTGCAGATCCTCATAAGGATCTTACTAATATCCGTGTATATGTATTTCAAGGTGCTAATAGTCATAGATATTTAAGTGTAAAGAACTATAGGTATTAAACAATTATTTACAAACCTTATACGTAAAGATTCCATGTGGCAATACCATGACTCTGATAACAGAAGAGATACTGAAGATAACGAGATCATGTTATTAAGATAACAGTTAATTTGATGGTTGTGTCATTAGATAAGATAAGCACTAGGTTTGTAGGTATACATTAGCTGAATTCTGTCACGTATTGTTATACAGAACTGCTCTGATTCTTTGTTTTGAATCTGATGGAAATTGATTCAAGTCCTAACAATTTTAAAAGATAGATTTGCGATTCTGTCATAAATTTTCATTTTATTTTAGATAAAATGTCTAATGTTGTCTAATTTTTTTGAGTTCTCTCCATAATCCGTCGTGTCGTTTATAACTAACTGTTAGGTAGGCATTCCAATAGTTTTAATTATGCTTGTCTTATGCAATTGTAAGCTATTCACGGTACAAAAACCAAGTTTCAAATTCTTTTCAATATTCATTCAAGCGCTCATTGCCCACGTTAAGAATTGAAGATACCACATTAATTTTGGTTGGATATGAACGTACTTTCAATTTTAACCGCATTGACTTCTCTGCCAGATTTCGAACAATTTCTATCATTTGATTTTGGCTCTCGATTTCATTTGATTATACTATTTTTTTCAATTCAATGCAAGTCCAAGTACTTCATTACAAAAACAAGGTTTATAACCTCTTCAACTTTTTAGAAAATGTTGGTTTTCATGGCGTAGATCTGATTCAGGGTTAAATGTTAAGATAAGTAAACTGGGTCAACCAAATTTTTGGACATGATTCAACTCAGATAACAATGACAGGCGACAGAAAAATAAAAGAAAAATGTTGCATGCATTAAGTTGAGGTAATTTTTTTTGTTGTTTCTAGTTATTCGCTCTTTCTTTATTATAATTTTTACTTTTGCCTAAGGAGACTCTATGATGATTCTCTAAAATATGATCTTACACCAAGGCCAAAGCAAAAATTCTATATTTATTTCACTTTTAAGTCTCATACATTCTAACATTGAAACATTTTTTGTACAGGAGACGCCCGTGCCAACACACACCCCTGGTTGGCGAGCATGTACTCCGTGTGGGTGAGGGAACACAACCGCGTGGCTCGTGCTCTGGCAGCTCTCAACCCGGGCTGGAACTCCGACAAACTGTACCATGAAGCTAGGAGGATTGTTGTTGCTGAACTTCAGCATATTACCTACAAGAACTGGCTGCCCGCGCTGACTGGTAAGATCTATGAATTGTAATAGATTTGTAAATACAGATAGATTTTTGCTTATTCTAAAATACTGGTAAATACCGGGACGATCTAGGTAGACCAAAAGCCGATCCCGTTAACGATCTAGGTAGACCAAAAGCCGATCCCGTTAACGATCTAGGTAGACAAAAAGCCGATCCCGTTAACGATCTAGGTAGACCAAAAGCCGATCCCGTTAACGATCTAGGTAGACAAAAAGCCGATCCCGTTAACGATCTAGGTAGACAAAAAGCCGATCCCGTTAACGATCTAGGTAGACCAAAAGCCGATCCCGTTAAACTATCTACGTTGGAAACAAAACTATACTGGCCTGCAAAAATAAGTACTACACTTTTAATGATATTTACTTTTAAAGTGTGATACTTATTTTTTCAGGCCAGTGTATTTATATTATGTAAAGGCTAGTAGCAAACAAACAATATCTATTTATGTACACGTGTTTTCGAATATACCTATTATGTTTATTGAACAATTGTTACAACACAAGGATGGTTTCTATTCAGTGATTTACTTAAGCCATAATAGGCTTTATACATTAAAAACTAAATAAATAAGATTGTGTGAAACACATTAATTTGAAGCATACTTCTAGAACAGTCCAGTTCTAACAACTGATACAAATTAATTTACTTGTTACTTTCAACAGGGCGGGCATTCGATGAGCTTTACGAGAGTTACGATACTGGCTACAACTCGGACATAGACCCCACCATCACCAACTCCTTCGCAACTGCCGGCTTCCACTTCGTCAACAGTCTTCTGGACCAAGACATCGAGCTGATGGACGAGAACAACAACGTGACGCCACACCGACTGTTGAACAACTACTTCAAGCCAGAGATAGTCTCGCAGAAGGGAGGATTGGAAAAGATCTTGAGAGGAATGGTCAGCCAGAAGAGCCAGGCATTGGACTTCAACTATGATGATGACGTAAGTTTTTTTCGATTAATTTTGAATGAAAATAAAATATGGATGAAAGAAAAACGGCTGATGTATGAGCAGTAGGAGAACTAGGTACCTATAAATGAATGGTAGAAGAAAGGTAGACATCCTATTCCCATGTTCTGTTCAGAGCTGTAGTTCAAATTATTTTATGATGAATGATAGATCGCATACGAAGAGAGAAAAGTTAAACTTTTCAAAAGTAATGCTGTTCTCATTAATGTCGAGGTTTATAAGTACGTAATAGTGACGTAAGCAGTCATTAATCGATAGGCCGAAGTAATTATAGAATCGAGTCAATGTCAAATAACATCTGAATGTTGAAATGTCAATGGTCAATATACTTCATTGGGATTCCCTGATATACGTTCAAAAAGTACGCTTGATATGGGAATATTGATGCGGTATATGGAATACTTCACATATGTATGCTAATATTTCTCATACTTGACGATCTCACTTATTGAAAATATTTACTTTTCTTAACCACGCAGACGTTATCTTGAATACACATCAGAGTATATTGGTTGAGGTCTTATCATAATAATATGCTTAAACATATTTCTTACAACATTCACACATAAAAACGAAAACATATCAATTGATGGTTCGTACATTTATTTTAAAATTAGCTGTATTCACGGCTTTGTCTACGGAAACATAAGGTTTATTGTTCATCATACTCAATAGCGTGATAATTTGTACAATCTGACCCGCTCTTTAACAGATGTGGCGAAAATTTAAATTGGATCTCTCCAGTACCACTAGCGTGTAGCTCAACCTTACAAACAGACACAAAGACAAAAATTCGAAAATTTAATGTTTTGACATCAGTATCGTTCCTAGGATGAGTTGCACTTATTTGTTCAAAAAATATTTAATGTACAGGTTTAGCATCGTTACGATTTTAGATTATAGATTTTTTATTATATTTATAGATTAGAGATTTATATACATGACTTCCGCTATGAGTCAAATACCGCTGAGAATAATAACAAAGCGAGGAGGAATTGTTATGGATTTTTATTCAACGTTTGTTCTTGCCTTGAACAATGGTTGAATGTCACATTGGACGTGTTTGCCTGAAGTACCTACACAATGACACACTGTATTAATGCAAACATTAATTTGCATCATGTGATATGGCTACGTGCATACTTATTTACATAACATGCGCCAACGTAGGATTTCTTTTTCTGTAGGCATTAGTGCACTTTATTTGAATATGGAAGTGTCATGGAAGCCCCCGTGACTCGGACAGCACGTTTAACAGTCGGTCCCGGGTGTTATACGAATATCTATAGGACAGTCGTTACGGGAAGTCAGAAAGCCTGACAACCGGTCAAGCCTTAGAATATAGGAATTGCCCAGTAACTGGGTTGCGGAGGTCTAATGGCAGTTGCTCCGTGTAAAATACTGGTATTCAGCCGCAACTGGTTAGATTGGAAGCTGATCCCAACACAATTGGGAAAAGGCTAGGCAGAACGAACGTGTACTAGTAAAACAATCTTCTGTCAATAATGTTTAATTTTACCACTAGAGCGAGATGATAAGTGTTTGATCTACACTTATTTTTATCATTCATTTCCTTATCTATAAGTGTAAGAACAAACTGGTTATAATAAGTGTTTACCAGTACCACAGTAGTGTTTATGAGTTCTTACCACGGAACATTCTATTACTTTTGTTCCGTGTTTACTCATTAAAACTAATTCATTGTATTTTAGAACCACTTGACTTGTTAGAAGCCAAATTGCTTTTGTTTATTGAAAGACTTAGAATTACTTTGTAGCATTGACAATGAATGCTTGGAATAAATTGCGCATTAAGGTAATTTATTGAAAACAGTTTTAGACGGATCGAGAAATAAACTTTTAATAATAATAATCTCGTTACTAATACAGTTCTATTGACTATGACCGCGAAGACGATAGTCATCTATAATTTATTTATAGCCTCATTAGCTATTGTTAATGTTTGTTATATAAAATACTGATGAAGCGTGAACAACACGGATAGTGAGTCAATACATGTTAATTGAAGCAGTGGTTCCCCGCATCAAACAATGCTGCTCTTTATTAAAAAATCATTAGATTTGTAGTTTTAAAACCCAAGTACTAAAGGAACTAATTACGCATATAAAAACGTAATTAGTAAATTTTTTATAATTGTTATTGTTCTCATGGCGATCTTTACTCCAAATATCTCAGTAACGTGACACTTTAGGGCACCATATGGCGATCTTTATCTCCAAATATCTCAGTAACGTGACACTTTAGGGCACCATATGGCGATCTTTACTCCAAATATCTCAATAACGTGACACTTTAGGGCACCATATGGCGATCTTTACTCCAAATATCTCAGTAACGTGACACTTTAGGGCACCATATGGCGATCTTTACTCCAAATATCTCAGTAACGTGACACTTTAGGGCACCATATTACTGACATTTTTTGTTTGTTTATGTGTTCTATACCCATATAAATGTATTATACAAGTTTCAATGTGCGCCACAACTTTGAAAAATAATTAAAATGGCGGCAGGGTGGTTATGCCAGATCCATAGAAAAATGTTTGAACCCCTTTAAACGTTCTTTTACAGCTGCGTAATTTATAATTATTATTTCTTTTCTGACGAGCACAGTATCGGATAGAGACATAGGACACAACTCTTTTTCTCCATTTTTAGATTCTAAGTCCTATCACAAAACTGCTAAAGTGTAACTTCCTTCAACAGCTTCGTCAACATTGGCTGGGCGGTCTGGACGTGTTAGCAGTGGATGTCCAGCGTGGTCGCGACCACGGTCTACCTGGATACACTCAGTACCGCTCGCTCTGCGGTTTGCCTGCTGCTAACACCTTCCAACAACTCGCTGATGTTATACCGGAAGAGGTAACTACTACTTTAATAATAATTTGTCTTCGAAGGGCAGCCCGCGAATAATTTTAGTGGTGTGGTTTTATTATACTTCAGTGCGATTGACGATTACATAACATGTTGACGGGGCATACTGAGCATAATAATCGCAGAAGTGCATAAATCGCAATATAAATTAGGTACTTGTGAATCAGCGCCACAAGTCAGCCCGCATAAATCCATCATTAATTGGTTTAGGGGAAGATTGGGTAATGGCAGTCAGCGGGCAATGCCGGTCACGTCAAAATCTAAGACTTCCAAAAACATTCTGCTATCTCTACTAGTGTCGCCATTTAGTATGCGGCCGAGTAAACTTATTTACCAAGCGGCGCCATTTTCTTTCGCGCGCAGTGAGTTTGAAAGCTGTGTAAAAGTTCGGGTGTGTTTTGTTGTAAGAAAATCGAAAATTCGGCGAAAGGTAATTTGAAAGTGATTTATACCAATCAATATCTTTCTTAAAGTGAATAACTATACATTTATAATATGAATAAAATGTCGTTTTATTTTATTATGGTACATTATAGAAGCAACCCTGTGTTAATTTTGATTGACCGGTAATACGCCAACAGTAGACCGCCATTACCCGCGACTGCGGGTAATAGCGGTTAACGAAGAGTTTTACAAAATGATAAAAAAATAAGAAACCCGTAATAGATTTATAATGTGCCTCATATATCTAACTATAGCCCACTATATAAGCTATGTAAAAAGTCAGTTACCTATACCGTAAGTCCCAGAAATTAAATAAAAAAGGGATTACTGCTTAAGTGACCGCCATTCCCCATCTTCCCCTACACAAATTCAACAGAAATGTTTGCAGATTCATGCGAAAACATTTTACTAATGGCCCGTTCCTATGGCCATTAACGGATCGTTTTGATTACCAATGGTAGTATTTTTTAATGCTAAACTGACATATAAAAATACTCTTAAGCTAATTTTACTAGTGATAGCTACTAATTTATGGGAGGGTCTACTATGCAAAGCTATGGGGTCTTTGCTTCATTATTGGTAAAGCTACAAGAGTCTAAATATTTAACCAATAACGTTCTGTATAGCATAGGAATCGTCACACATTTTAAAATGAACTTTGTTAACAGGTAATTGACAAACTGTCTAAGCTGTACGAGCAACCCGGTGACATCGACCTGGTGATCGGTCTGATGGCGGAGACACCCGTCTCCGGCTCGCTGCTTGGACCCACCGCTATTTGTGTCATAAGTGAGTATACAATGCTTATTGCAATCCTTGTATCTTATAGCGGGTTCACACGATTCGTTCCTGGATTCGATCCCCAGGTCGGGCAAAGTGCTATTGGGTTTTTTCATTAGGAATTTCTCAATAGCAGCCCGCTGTCTGGATATGTGCCCGGTTAATGGCAATAGGTATGGGACTTAAACATAACTGGCGAAACGAGGGTGTGTACTAAAAACACTCCTGCCGATCTCTTCGGGGAATAGAAGGCGTGATGTTATATTATTTATATTGACGAAACATTGTCCGTCACAAATTTCGTTAAAAACTACAGTCTGCAGATACATCTCCCACAAGATATGAAAGCTGTAGAAAATCCCGCGGGTTGATCACCGCAGACCCAATCATATCGTCTGGTGACCCTGTCATTTTGCACAGACATATTTGTTTACACATGACCTGTTAAATATGTACCTATTTCGACATTAAATAATGATGAAGTGTAATTATATGTGTCTTTCTTTCCTCAGAGGAACAACTATGGCGCACAAAGGCAGGTGACAGATACTTCTACAGCCACCAGGATGAAGCCGGCAGGCTCACCAAGAGACAGTTCGCAGAACTAAGGCGCACTTCTCTCGCGAGACTGCTATGTGATAATACACCCTTCGACAGAATACAGAAGGATGTATTCCAGCCGGCTTCTGACAGGTAAATTGGAATATTACGATACTTATTATTATCATAAATAACTCATTAGGGGCTCGTGGTTAATTACTAACCGCGCGGATTATACGATTTGCGAGGTTAAGCTGCGCTTGCCACGGCCGGTCCGTGGATGGGTGACCGTTCGTTACACATTGAGACGCCTCCCTGCCTCGGAGAGCACGTTAAGCAGTCCTACCTAACTGTTGGTCCCGGGTGTCTTATGAATACCTATGACAGTCGTTACGGGAAGTCAGACGCCCAAAAAGTCTGACAACAGGTCTAACCTTAGGATATCGGCATTACCCGGTAAGGATTGCGGAGGTCTGATAGCAGTCGCTCCGTGTAAAATATCGGTATTCAGCCGCATCTGGTTAGACTGGAAGCTGAGCCCAATGCAGTTGGGAAAGAGCTAGGCAGAATGATACATGGAAATATATGTTTTAAAGATTCAATTCCTGATGGAAAGTAGGATGCAGATGGAATTACAGAAAAAACGACCTTCTTATGATACTTCCTGCTCCGCTTATTTATTTGTAAATATTTACATCATCACTGTATTGAAAGTGGTTTTCCTTCTCATTGTGACATTTGCCATCATTAATGGTTGTTTCATTTCAATGCTGTTGACTCATTTCGTTTTATCTTTGCAGCAATCCTATCGTTTCGTGCGAGGAAATCAAGAAGGTGAATCTGGAGGCGTGGCAGGACCCAGCAGAACAGCCTGATATTCTGACCCGCACTAACAACTGGCTCAAGAATAAAGTTGGCAGCTCGGGAAACTCCACCAAATAGATTCCCACACTTAGCATAAATATATATTATACGTTTTGTTAATCTGCAGTGCAAGTTAGGCCTATATAATTAGTTTTTAGTGTGTCATTTTGTAATTTGGACCATCGAGTACTTAAAAGAAAAATCGATGTTTTGGAACATAGTTGTAGTTACAATACCACAAAGTTCCAAGTATGAAACTGAACATCTAAGTAGTTACGGTTAAAGAGAATGTATTTAAGACTGTACCAGCTTGCATTGTAGACCTTAAGTATATTGTAGTCGAGCGATTCAGTATTTTGTTTGAATGTGACAGTGTGCCTATTTAGTTAATCTTAGTTAAAACCACGTTCCTCGATGCGAAAGCAAAAGAGAACTTTAAGTCATACGAATTTAGTGTGTAGACCATTCGAGTGTCTTCTAAGAATTTAAGATTTATATCCGATGAAGACGGGTTTGGTCGTATCTGCCTGTCGTGTGGTTGTACCGTGTCGTACAGTGGCTGTGATATGTGGACGTTAAGTCCACTGCATTGAGAAAAAAGTCTCGAATCGGGACGTGAGTTTATGATTCTTGAGATCCATATGTTAAAAGATCCAAGAGTTATTTGTAATAACGAAAAACAACATCTATACAGATATTTTGAAGAAAGTTGATACGTGTTAAATATATTTCGTACTTAGACTATAAATCTAGCCAGGGTATTTTCCTAAATAATGCAGTTTATGAAACAGCGTAAAATATTAATAAAAAATGTAACATCTGAATTATTTTTTTAATCAATATAGTCTACCCTGGCAAAAGGTTGTGGTTATGTTATGACATTTTTTACTATGCTTGCTATAAACATCGTTGGACTTGTCAACTCTACTGATGCGGAAATACTCGCGAGGGTGACAAGAGATTTCTTTTGCGTGACGCACGATGCGATCCAAATAGGGATTCTGGCTTTTGGTGACATTACGAGGCTAACCAGTTTTCACTGAGATTTATGATATCTTAAGCAACATGATCATTATTTTTATCGTTATCGTGCGTTATAACTTGTGGTTCATTCGAGTGAGGAATGACCAGATTTAGAAACAAATATTTTTCTCTCAGTATTTTTTGCATCTCAGCGCTTTCTTTCCATTGTTTTCTGTTGTTATATCGTCTTGTTTTCGAGTTCTTTCTTTTCTCTTATGAATTACTTATGTTGATAGTTTTAAGTTATCAGGCATGTAGGTATTGTTCAAAATACTTTTCTTGTTTACAACAAAATTTAGAAGCGATGGAGTACAAGTGTGTACCATCAAAGCCAAAGACTGGAAACTAAATTTGTTCTATTTGTTATTATACTTATGTTGACATTACCTAAATTTTAACATGAGCAACACATAATTTGTTTTTATAACTGTTCATGTTTTGGGAATGTTGAGTGTGATGCAAAAACGTCAGTTAATGTTAAAATGTTCAGAATATATTAATTTGATTATTACTATGTCTTAATTATTTCTCGAAAACATGCCTTTTTAAATAATTCTGCTGCTTCTGTTTAAAATACATTTTCGTTGAGAAGCTCCCTATGCCAGTTGAAGAAAGGATCGAAATATTGAATTTCTGTATTTATTTACATTGTTCAATGAATTATTTTTCATTATTTAAAAAGTTATGACACCAACTAAACTAGCACAAAGATTTTGGCATTTGCATCAAGTTAGAAAAAGTAGGTTTATTATTGTTTTCTTGTCACAAAAAAGAACCTTATTTATAATTTTAAACTTTGTAATCATGAATACCTTGCCATTTTATAATTATCTATAATTTGATATTTTTATTTTATATTCCATGTCATTATGTTGTAGAATTGTTTTAATTGTCTATTGCGAACAAAATTATTGTATTCAAACACATTTTATGTTCAGATCAGTTATTCTTATCCTTAGCGCTTTTTATACGTCAATAAAATAATTTTCCATCTATGTGTGACTTTCATTTGATGATTATTCATCAATATGCCTCGAAGGAGAAGACACTGCAGATAATGTTCTATCAGATTAGGATGTGAAGTTTAGGGCTTTAAAAGAGCTTACAACTTGAAGCACGTAAGACTGTAGTGTAAGGCTAAGGGGTAATGGGATCCTATGGAGGTTTCCTATAAATAATAAAAAACTCTAAATAATTTTGTGGTGGTGTAGTAATAACTATTACAATTTTAAAAAGGACCTTATTACCTAGATTATTTTTGTAATCCAGTGGGACAGGTCACCCGGTCTCAGTAGTCTCAGTAGGTACACCTAACAGCGCTCTTTTTTACATACAAAGTGTTGCGGACAGCAAGCCTAATTTGTATATATTCATGTAAATAACATTAAAGTAGCTATGTGGGTGTTGCTATATACCTCTGCTTATCCCTTCAGGAAATACAGGCGTAATGATAGATGAAGTAAACAAGGTAATAAAATACGTCATAGTATATAGCACAACATGACCACTAGCTACAGATATTAAACTCAGAAAAATATGTTGGTAGATAGCAAGTGTCGTGGGGCCATACTATCCACAACTTGCGCCCCCCTGAACGATACTTAATGAGGTGCATTTTATGCATTGTTACTCATTCCGCTCTCGGACGCCGGCCAGAGCACACGTGCTCTCGACTCCACGCCCGATCGCTGCGCGCCCCGCCGCGCACCTCTGACGTCACTGCGCGCCCCGCCACGCAGCTGCGCACACTCCGTTTCCGGTCGACGCGGCTCAGTACACTCGTAACGCTGTTACGAGTTGTGCTAGCCACACGACCGCTCGATTCAAAGCTCGTCTTTTTCAAGACAAGTGGCGAACATCACTGTCTCCTCCGAGAGTAAACCGTCAAAACGAAGTAGTCCCCCTTCAGGGAAAACCACTCTTATATAGTGGTCCTCGGTGGAAACCAAACGGTGCCAACGAAACCGAGGTGGTGGGGACCCGGCACACCATTCTTAAGCCGGTAGGGGTTTGGGGTTCACCGGCCTTGGGGGATCTCCTAGTCGGACCCAACTCATAACCCGTTCTCTTCCCAGCATTCCCGAGGTAATTAATTTTACTAAGGGACTTAGGAACCCGATTGCACAATAAGATCGGCGATCGGGATTTCAAGCTTAGGGAACACCACAGGTACACAACCTCCCTGTCTACACCCGACAGGGAGGGTTACTCATCTCCGGGTAATCCCACCCGGAGAGCTAGGTTCTTAGGCCCTTCAGGCGATATCGAACAACACAGAGTGTAGCTACCGAGTTTGTTTATGGTTTTCTTCTCGGTAGTATAACACTAGGAAAACCTTACGGGTGGGCTTTTTCGTGGGAGTTGTTCGCCCGGGGCGACACGTACGTGTCTCCTCGGGACTGGATAGGAGTTAGGTCTCCCCCCCATTAAACTGCCCCCTACTCCATCATGACGGACGCTAGTATACTAGCGGCCGTCAAGGAGCTTCTTCACCACGATAAGGCGTTCGCAGCGGCGTACAGCCTGAAAATCTTCGGGGTTCCCTTCAGGAACTCCGCGGACTGCCCTCAGTCACCTGAGCTTAGGCGCGATGCTCAATATTCGAGCATTCGTATCGATGACGGAGTCAACTCCGTATCATCAAACTCGTCCGGTAAACCGCCCTCAGCGGTAGTTGCCCCGGCCCCGTCCGTTCGACCGCCCTCTGCGGTAGTTGTCCCTGCCCCGTCAGTGCAACCGCCTTCCGCGGTAGAAGCCCCGTCCGTCATGGACGTTTGCGGCCCCTCTTCTGAGTCCGACTCCGAGTCGAACTCAAATAATGACTCGTCATCCTCCTCTGAAGGCTACACGCTAGTAGCCGGCAAGGGGAAGAAGCGCGCGCGTAAGACGCAGTCTGCCCCGACCGATCTCCCCGCTAAGGCCCTTAAAACGGTCACAGCGTCCCCCGCGACCCCCGCGACCCCCGCGACCCCCGCGATCCCCGCGATCCCCGCGACTCCCGCGACCTCCGCGAACCCCGCGAAACCCACTAAACCCTCAGTTCCGAGGAAAGAGCCCGCTCCACCGCCTGTGTTCATTCAGGACAAGGCTAAGTGGATGGACGTGGGTCGTCTGTGCACAGCACAGAAGATCCACTTCCTGAGCGCGCGCTCTACCCCTCAAGGCATCAAAGTCATGGTGCAAAATTCTACAGACTTTCGCAATATGACGCGATTGCTCAGAGATATGAAGGTGTCCTTCCACACCTACGCCCTCCCCGACGAGCGTCTCCTAAGGGTAGTCATTCGTGGCATCCCCCTGGGAGTTACCCCCCAAGATGTTCTTGAGGACCTTCAGTCCCAGAACGTTCCCGTTTTAGAAGTCCACCGCATGCACCGCGGCAGAGGTGGCGCCCCCTATGAGATGGTCCTCGCCGTCTGCGAACCATTGGCCGAATCAAAGGCCATTTTCAATATCCGAACCCTCTGCTACGCTACCGGTATCGTAGTAGAGCGCCCCAACAAAGGCGGCCCTCCAGGGCAATGCCATCGTTGCCAACTATATGGCCATTCGCAGCGTAACTGCTACGCGACGCCCAGGTGCGTTAAGTGCCTGGGCGCTCACGGCACGAGCGACTGCAGCAGGCCAAAGGACAGGGCTCTGTGTACAGAGCCCCCAAGCTGCGTACTGTGCGGCGTGGAGGGTCACCCAGCGAATTATCGCGGGTGCCCCAAAGCGCCAAAACAGCGCAGCCCTAAGCTGGCTCAGCGCTCGGCCGTTCGCCAACAGAGGGAGAGCTACTCCATAGCCCCCCTCTTGTCCTCCCATATCCCCGACCGCCTCAGTCCACAGAGGCCTTCCCCCTGGAACATGCTGCAACACCAGCAGTCGTTCCCAGCCCTACAGCAAAGGCGCCCACCACCACCTCCGAGCGCGGTTCCCACCGCCCCGCCGGTGGTGGCGGCAGCTATTCCCCCGCAACAACCTATTGTCGCCCCAACCACAATGCCGGCTGCCTCACAGCGACAGGCACAAATTGCACCACCGGTCCACCATGCACCGGCCCCCGTAACACCACCCAGGCCCTCAGCACCCGCGGCCCCCATCCCCTCACTCATGGCCACGAAAGTGTTCTTCCAAGACACTCTTCCCAGCCTGCTCAAATCTTTGTCCTCCTGCAATATGGATTGGGCACAAAATATGATTTCCGCTTGGAACGCCACTCAAGGCAATCCAATCGCGCGTATCAATGTCCTCCGCGATTTTGAGGACATTCTTAACCAACTTATCTCGCTACCCTCTAATGGATACTGAGACCAACACTAGAATCAAACCGCGATCCCTTAGGTTAGGTTTCTTCAACGCGAATAGCGTAGCCGGTCAACGAGATGAGATCGCAATCTTTCTGCGTGATCATCAAATTGACATATTTCTAGTACAGGAAACGTTTCTGAAGCCCCACAATAGGAATCCTGGAATTGCCAACTACAAGTTAGTTCGCAACGACAGGACCCGTTGTGGCGGCGGTGGTACCCTCATATACTACAAACGTTCCCTGTACTGCACCCCGTTAGACCCCCCTCCCGATCTCCAGTATCTGGAAACCTCTATCTGTCGGTTAGGCATGACAGGACATCAGCCGATCACTATCGTGTCGGTCTACAACCCCCCGTCTAGTCTGAGACTTCCTCTCGAGAGCGACCTTAGAGCTCTATTCGATCTCGGCGGAGGCTCCGTTATCATAGCGGGCGACCTCAACGCCAAACACATCACTTGGAGCTGTCACTCCAATAACCCGGCCGGCCGGACACTCGAAGCACTGAGCCCTCTGCTCGACTTCGATGTGATAGCCCCCATGTCCCCCACTCACTATCCCGCCAACGTTGATGACAGACCCGACATACTCGACATTGCGCTCCTAAAGAACGTAGGCCTCGCCATACGCTCGATAGAAACGCATGAAGAGTTAGACTCTGACCACCGACCCGTTGTCCTAGACCTGGGTCCCCGGGGCGGTCCCCCGGATCCCGGTCTACCCGCGCCTACTAAAACTATCACGGACTGGCGGAAGCTAGAGGAGCGTCTCA
This sequence comes from Amphipyra berbera, assembly GCA_910594945.2. NCBI lineage: Eukaryota > Metazoa > Arthropoda > Insecta > Lepidoptera > Noctuidae > Amphipyra > Amphipyra berbera. Next base: position 10,289,805 of record OU343128.1, on the reverse strand, counting down.
AGTCTCCGTCGTCCGCACATTTAGATTCAATCCCCGACAACATAGTGACAATCGCCGACACGTTGGGCGCTATCGACTCCCTCACGGGTCACGTACAGTCCGCGGTGAACGAGTGTTCACGACAGATTCCAGCGGTGGAAGATCACCGCTGGAAACTGCCTGACGATGTGCGTGAACTGTTGACGGAGAAGAATGCGTCCGTACGCGCGTATGACACTTTTCCCTGCGAAGGCAACCGCCTCCATATGCGTTCTATGCAGCGTGCTGTAAAGAAACGCATACAGGAGGTTAGGGAGTCCCGCTGGGACAAGATGTTAGGCGAATTAGAGCCATCCCATCTCGCTTTCTGGCGTTTGCAACGCGCCCTCAAAAATGAATGTGTAGCCTCTACTCCCCCTCTCAATCGTCCGAATCAAAGGCCGGCCTTTGAAGACGACGAAAAGTCCGAATGCCTAGCCGACAGTCTAGAAGCCCAGTGTACGCCCAGCGCATTACCAGTAGACCCGGTCCATCTGTCCCAGGTGGATACCGAAGTCGAACGTAAAGCCGCTCTCCCCCCCGTAGAAGATCCTGATGATCCCCTGCCCCCTGTCACCGCGGATGAGGTGCAGGCGATAATCAAGAATCTTAAGCCCAGGAAAGCCCCCGGTCTCGATGGCATCACGAACAAGGTGATCAAACTCTTTTCCGCTCAGCTCATAGTACTAATGACCGCCATCTTCAATGGCGCTCTTAGCAATAACCTCTTTCCGCAAGCTTGGAAACAAGCCACAGTTATAGGCATCCCCAAACCCGGCAAACCCAAGTGTGAGCCGTCCAGTTATCGCCCCATAAGCCTTCTCAATTCGTTTGGGAAGATTTATGAGCGTATCATTTATTCGCGTTTAAAGGGATTCGCATATTCCCATAACCTCATTCCCGACCAGCAGTTTGGTTTTCGTCCCACCCACTGCTGCACTAGGCAACTTCACCGTATTGTCGAACACATAAGCTCCGGCTTCATGTTTTCATACAAGACAGGCATGCTGTTCTTCGACGTAGCGAAAGCCTTCGACAAGGTCTGGCACAACGGTTTATTATATAAACTGTACCAATTCAACGTGCCAGACCGTCTCGTGCTCATCATTCGAGACTTTCTGTCGGATCGCACCTTTCGCTACCGAATAGACGGCACGCTTTCGTCTCCACATCCGATCCGAGCCGGAGTCCCTCAGGGCTCTGTGCTAGCCCCCCTTCTGTTCACGCTGTACACCAGCGACATTCCCACTCAAGGCAAGGCCCAGTTGGCACTTTTCGCCGACGACACGGCTATTTACTACACGGGTAGTGACTTAAAATCGATCTCTCGCATCTTACAGACCGCAGCCAACCGCCTCGGCGCTTGGTTTCGGAAGTGGCGTATCGAGGTGAATCCCGAAAAGAGCGCAGCAGTTCTTTTCGAGAGGCACGGCGATAACCACTCGCGTTGTCCCCCAGTAGTCATGTTTGGAAAAGAGATCCCTTGGGAACTGAGCGTCAAGTACCTGGGGGTTATCCTAGACCACCACCTCTCGTTCCGGCAACACATCAAAAAGGTGCACGCTCGCGCCTCTTTTGTTGTGGGCCGGTTACACCCCATGATTAGGGCGCGCAGTAAGCTCTCGCTTAGAAATAAGTTGAGACTTTACCTGACGTGCATTCGCCCCATATTAACCTACGCCAGCGTCGTGTTCGCACACGTTAGGCCATGTCGCTTTAAAGCATTCCAGATCTTGCAAAACCGCGTATTGCGCAGAGCCACGGGCGCTCCGTGGTATATGCGCAACGTTCAGCTTCATTTAGATTTAAAAATGCCAACGGTAAGGCAATATCTCAAACGCACGTCTAAGCGTTACTTCGACCATGCCCCGAGGCATCGGAACCCCCTCGTGACCGCCGCGTCCGATTATAAACCCTCCCAGATTAGCATAGTCCGCCGTCCCCGGCATGCGCTACTAGAGCCCGATGATGAGATCACCCTCCTCCAGGAGGCGAATAAATCGACTAGCACAATACACATACACCGCCGCCGCCGACCGGCGTATCGCCCTCGCCGACGAGGCCCCTCGCGACGTCCCACCGCCGCCGCCCCCGATCCACCGTGCTCACCCGCCGCAGCCGCGGAGCCGGTCGTCCCTTCTGACTCCGCGCAGTCACCATGACGCGAGAATACAGCCCTCATCAAGCTGTCGTATCCCTCCCAGTCCTCTTGCATTCGGCACCCTAAGAGTTCGAGTCCCCCCTTGGGGACGCTCTCAGAGGTGTCGCTGCTATAGTCATAGCCATGATGTTACTGTAGTTAGCTTTGCGTAGTTAGCTAGGTAGTTAGATTAGTAGGTATTGGTTCGGAGACCCCTCTGGTCTCGCCAATAATAGCCAGGTTACGTAGAAAAGGTCCGCAAGACCATCTACAATAGTCGATTAGGAAAAAAAAAAAAAAAAAAAAAAAAAGCATTGTTACTGATCCTGGCAGCGGCAGTCACCGGCACTCATTCATCGAACATGAAGAACTGAATCCTGAATCCTGAAGCCTGAAGCCTGAAGTGAAGCAAGAAGAACGTGTAGTCGCTTAGGTTTTCTACCGAATGAGTGTCAATGTTTTAAGTTTAAAGTTTAGAATTTCTATTGTAATGTAAATAGGTTTATACTGTGAAATAAATACGGCAAGTGCCTTTCAGTAAATTGTGTGTTTTGACTGGTTGTCCTCTACACAAAGTTAACGCGTGTTAACGCCAACATAAAATAATTACACTTTGTACTAAGTACTTTGTGAAGTACCTGCTCAGATTTATAATGAGATTGAAGGACATTAATTTTTGTTTTTCATCAACGATGTCGGAACGACTTATATAAAAAAAATATGTAAACGTGGAATTTACCACTTATAATACCGTATTTGGTTAGCCAGGATGTACTTTATCAAGGAATAAATCAAGTTTCGCAAGCATCTTAAGAGTGTGGTTTTATCAAAATTAACATCTTAGGTGTAATTTGGACGGGCAATATATTCTTTGTAAACGAGACCTGCCATGGGTCAAGAAGAAGTTTTTCTGGTTTTATTAATTGGTCACATCAAGATTATTTTTTGAAGAATTACTGACCTGAAGCACAGGTTCTGTTAGATGTAGTATACACCTCCTGCTTAGTAGGGAGCCGGGAGATCCACCTTTGGAGAGTTTTCCGAGGTGTCAAAGTTTTCAACAACTCACCAGCTCGGCTACGTCTCTTTCATTGTAAAAAAATGCCTTCTACAATAATACACCTAGATATTGCCTTACCTGGATTTAGAATCTATTTAAGTATAATTTATATTATTCAAGATTTGTTTAAGGCCTAATAAACTCACATTCTGAGAAGAGACCCGTGCCCAGCAGTGGGACAGTAGTGGGCTGCTTTTGTTATGTTAGGTAAGATTTATCTGACCTTCCCAACTTTTGTTTCTATGTATTCGAATGGTACCTAGGGCATGCAACTACAGGGCTCCCAAATGAAGATATACCCTATTCACATTGAATACCCTACCCTATTCACAGAAAATATATCTATTAACAGTAGTCAAATGTTGTTTACGTCTTATTTTTTCGTTCCGTGAATAGGGTATCGTTGACCCTACGCTAGGTAAGAAAGAATTTGGTTAACACTTGAATTAACAGTGAAGAAAATCATCATGAGGAAACCTGCGCACCTGAAAGGGCTCCACAAAATTTTCGATGGTGTATGTAGTGCTTCAACCCGCACCAGGCAAATGTCGTTGACTAAAGCCTAAATTCTTCTCATTCCCGTGTCCAGCAGTGCGACAGAAATGGGTTGATTATGCTTATGCTAAGTACGAAAGGAGCTGATGTACATAATCTATTTCAAAGGACGATGGTAACAACTCTAGTTGGTAACTCGTATTTAGTAGTTAAACGCCTACTATAATTTTAAAATAATCACTAAATAACACTTGCAATATGAAGTTAGAATATTAAAAGGCGTCTGCTAATTAATTATCTATCTATATACCTTAACATTTTACATGTAGTAAACAACATTTTCATTTTTAGTACGGAAACAATAATATTACAAAGATAGGTTACCATTGACAATCAAGAATATAAATATGACTTTATTTTCGTGGCGTTTGAGAATATTTGAATAATTATGATGGTTTGCCCTCCGGTTTCTGAAAGGTCCGGTATCTTTATTTCAGAGGAATCGTTGGTTAGATACAAATCTAGTAATCTTGCCTTGCAGCGGAATAACACACAATTTTTGTTTACTTCAGTTCCACCGTAAAAAAATGTATCAATGTGTAAACAGAAGCGAGTTTGGGGCAGGTACCAAAAAGTGGTAATAAATGGTGTAAATAAATATTTTATTTCATCATTTGCGAAATATGAAAAAGGTCCTTGAATGTACTGAACTTATATGGTTTTTCCTGTAACTTATAAAAGGAGGTAGGTAATTACCTACAAATATTTCATACATAAAAAAAAATCTTAAAGACTTTGATTTACACTGTTTACAGTACCTAACGAGTTTTTTGTGAAGTTATTTATGTAGTCAAGCTCCTTCAATGTGTTAAAATATCGGTTGTAACTACTAATAATAAAGATTCTTCAGATCTAAGTAGAGTATTTCACGCTTCATTTACAAATGTTTTTGCATTTCAACAAACATGGTAATTGATTAACATTTATAAAATTTAGATTAATATAACATAATAACCATAACAACATCATACCTGTATTCCCCAAAGAGTTGGGCAGAGGTGTATAGTAACACCGTCATTTCGCCGTTATGTTTAAATCCCACGTAATAAGGGGCGAGCCTATTGCCATCCACCGGGCACAAATCCAAACACCGGGTTGCTATTGAGGAATTTATCACACGGAAAAACTCAATAACACTTTGCCCGACCTGGGGATCGAACCCAGGACCTCACGATCTGCTGTCGCGCTTGCCACCACTAGACCAACGAAGCAGTCTATAAAATAAATTAAAGGCCATATTTAAAACTTATGATTATGTTATGACGTGTGGTTAGTTTAAAAATGAATGAGAAGCTCTCGATTGTGTAGCATAATACAGTGTGTGCATTTCCATTAGCAATAGAAATAGAAGAGGTTGAGCTAACAAAGTTTGTTCATGGTTTATCTTAGCCTGCCGTAATTAAATGCTTGACTAGATGAAGAAATAGCCCGCGTAAGGAGTCGAAGTGAAAGTATTTTCAGTATGATTAGTAAGTACGTATCTAATAAATATACAAATTCAGAATACGTTCTACATTTTTATCACCGTTAGGCCGGGACAGCATGATTGAGACAACATCAATTTTTCACATAATTTCGCACAAAAGTTTCGCTGAATACCCAAATGTCTATTTTTGGGGTCAACACTATTACCTATAATCGAAAAAAGGTTCGGCTTAGACTTTCATGTCATCGTTGGGTTATCTAATTATATTTATAAAAACTCAGGTAAGACTTAGGAATTTATTTCAGTGCCTAAAGAATGGAAGTTGGCTTACCTACTTGGTAAGTTAAAGTTCTTAGGAACACAGTGATAGCATTAAGTATCTACTGAAATACTGAAAAGTTGGTGCGTTTTTTTAAATTACCTTATAAAACTTAGACACCGATGCCATCAGTGAAGGCACCGAAATTTAGATTTTCTGACTGATAAAATACCAGTAAATCGGTAAACTTTGCGACTTTCTTACAATATATCAGGGATTACGAAATCTCACAGTATTTTTGGTACGTTAACCTACGCACTTGTTTCAATAAATTGGTTTACTTACGCAATTTAGTAAGTCCAAGGTAAGTTCGCTCTCCGAACCGATACACGAAGTGTTCAAGGCAAGCGGTTATGGCGAGCCAAATCGTGCCGAAACAAAAGAATTTATTTTAAAAAACACCATAGTGTCGGACATTAATGTATATTTAATGTTATGGCATGATTTCCGTTTCTATAGTTTAATGAATGTTTCATTGAACCGATTTATCATTTAATTGAGGCGACATATAGGTGATTCGTTCCTGTGATTCAATCAATAGTACGGTAGAACGGGGTTATGTACTTTGATTAATTTCAAAATTGAAATGTATTTTTCTTTTGAAATATGAGAGCAAAAAAATAAAACAAAAGGGCAAATACCGATTTTGTTTATTTTGTCTATTTCTTGAATAAAATTATAATTTTTGTTATTACTTTTTGAGAAATAAAATAAAATGTTCGTAATAAATGCTAAAATTTGATTGGGGTTACTTTGCTACCTCCCTTTTTTCTAAGGAATTTGAAAGTAACCCCAATAAGGAATAGCTAATTACACAAAACTATTACCGACATATTTTCATCAACCGGCAAGGATCCACCCACTAAGACCGATCTCACGTTAACAACGACGTTCAATGCTGCCAACCGTAAAAAAAGAATCGGAAGAATTCGTACAATTTGGGTTTTATCACGAAACGAAGTTTTGATCAAAGTAACCCCCCGGAATCAAAGTCACTCCATTCTACGCTATATCATTTCACTGCGGGACAGGAAGGAGCAAGCCAGAGTGGCAGTGGGTTGTCTAATGGCCAAATACTCAAACGTTATTCAATTTTAAGTTGCCGTTAAGTCTCGTGCTGCCGCTGTCACAATAAGCCGAAGTGACAGTGACACCACGAGACTTAACGGCAACTTAAAATTGAACAGCGTTTGAGTATTTGGCCATAAGGCCCGGTATCCACCAAAGCGGAGAGGAGAGGAGACGAGAGGAGATGTGTTTGAATAAACCAATCCGATTTAGTTATTTCCACATCTCTTCTCCGCTTAGCTTGGGTGGAAATGGATCAAGCGGAGAGGAGAGGAGATGTCTCATTTTTCTATAGAATTTTGTGCGGCGTGCAAGCAAGCGGCGCGGCAGAGCGGAGAAGTGTCTTGTCCGGCGGCCGTCTTCCTTTCGTAGACAGAACTTGACTGGTTTCGATCTCTGACAGCTCACATCTGTGCTACACAAAGCTCACATCTCCTCTCCGCTACACTCCTCCTCTCCGCTTTGGTGGAAATAACCTGCCAGCTTCGCAGCACATCTCCTCTCGTCTCCTCTCCTCTCCGCTTTGCCTCTCCGCTTTGGTGGATACCGGGCCTAACTCTGCCAAAACATATGCCCTTAAGTGAAGATCACGAATCGGTTCCTATCCTATTTTTATTTTTTAGTAATAGGTAAGCAAGCCAGCTACGAAACGATCGTAATGGATATTTATGGGATAGGCCTTTGTCCACCAGTAAACGCTTTTCAGCCAATATTTTGTCTTAGTTTTCATTATCAAGGTAGTAGGTCCAACAATGATTTAGGTACATAGGTATATTACGTGGATTGCTGCTGAGTTTTCCCCACGACATCTTGCGACATGGGAATATTTCAGTAGGTAAAAGGAAATTATAATGCATTTAGTACCTAACAGTGCACCGAGTTTATCTTACCTTTCTTTAGGTTTCTTTAGGCTCTTCCAGAAAGAAGTGAGTCTCCTGTATACGTAGTATTATTTAATATTCTGTGGTAATAGGAATGCCTGTAGTCACCACACTGTAGATATTATAGTAACCGTTGCGGGCCTAGAATAATATTTGACCTAGATAATTGGGTATTCCACTGTCTGTTAACCATTAGTCTCGTCGTTCAGGTACAAGGTTCACCGCAAACAAATGACATCAACGTTAGGGAAAGTTGGATGTTGTTCAATTGCTTCTTTTCCTCACATCTCTGTAAAGCTTGACCCATCACTAATGAGTCTTGTAGTTTTTAAATTACACAATGTATGCGTAAAAAATGAAACCACCGTTGATAGCCTTGTGTAACTAACTTTGATAAATGATAGTTATTCAGATCAACAGTGATCTGAGGTTGATAGTGAGTTTTGAAAATTAATGCTACGCTATAATACTATAATGTTACATAACAACACGCCTTGTACTCCCCGAAGGGTTCAGCAGAAGTGTTTTAATACGGGTGTACAAACGAGGGTTCGTTTCGCCAGTTATGTTTAAGTCCCATGTGGGGCGAGCCTGTTGCCATTAACAGGGCATAAATCTAGACTCCACGCTCCTACTGAGAGATTTCTAATGGAAAGACCCAGTAACACTTTGCCCAACCTGGGGATCGAACCCAGGACCCCATGTTCAGCAGTTGTACTTGCGACCACTAGACCAACAACGCAGTCGATAATGTTAACATAGATACACACAGCTGACCAAAGCCATAGCATTCATAGGAAGATTATGATCTCAAGGTTACGATCCAAAACACGTGTAGCCCATTTTCTTTAGCCTTGTCCAGCTCCATATGAATAAATTAATTAATTAACAACGAATACAAACAAAGATATTCATCTTCCTACACTAAATATGTTTATCTAGACAAGACAGTTACACTATTATTTGCACTCCTAATCTCACGTTGCATTAGAACAAACAATTGCAAGCAGATCATTACTCTTTGACTGCACATAAATGGTAGGAGGTACTTAATGTTAATAACGTGTCTTACACTGCTTACGAGTCATTGTTCTGTGAAGAGGATATACGCTTCGAGACCATATTGCTTCACGAGTGTCGCCATATTGGCAGAAATTCGAACTGACGACTAGCGACGACCTGTCGTCACCCTAATTAAATTGTAGCACAGTCGTCGATACGGGAACAGTTAGGTAGATATTAGCTTTTATAGATTGCGCATAAGAATGAGACAATGCCAAAATTACGCATTGAATTAATATCAACATTGTCCTGTAACTGGGTTGCGAAGGTGATGGCAGTCGCTCCGTGTAAAATACTGGTATTCAGCCGCATCTGGTTAGTCTGGAAGCTGACCCCAACACAATTAGGAAAAAACTAAGCAGAACGAACGTATACTAGCAAAACAATCTTCTGTCAATAGTGTTCAACTTTACGGCTAGAGGGAGAGGAAAAGTATGATTCACTATTATTTTTAGCTGACCCCAACATAGTTGGGAAAACGCTAGGCAGAACGAACTGCCAAAAACACAACCACAAATAGTTTGTTTACCTTTTTTTCAAATTGGTTCGCGCCAGATTACAGCCCCGTTTGGGTGTATTGACCCAGCCGTATTTGAAGCTAAATAATTTCATTGTTGCTAATAAAAATATAATTTATAGACCGTCAAATTAACCCGGCGAGGATGTGGTGAAAATAGTAACGTGGAGGTTGTGGAGGGTCTTATTGACCCTGTATATAATTGGGTTTAAAATACTTAAATTTATATTAATGTTACCAAATATTAATCAATATTATTTATATCACATGTTATTTTTACGGTTTTATCGAAATAAAACGCAGATAAGAGTACAAAATATTATAATTAAATCACTTTTAGCAAAGTACTACAAAATAATCAACTTTTGCATAAACTTTTTAAACTTACACTAAAAACAACAAAAAATAACTAACTTCTTAGACGATTAACTTTTAATTTGGTACATACGTAGAGATCAATTAGTTGCACTTACAGTCTTATCATCAATTATGAACTACAAATCATTATTGTCTGTGATTGTAGCACAATCCTGGCAGAATGAAATAGTATGTTCTGGACCAATATACTTATGGCAATCTTCACAAACATTGGCTGTCTTGCGATGGCGGGCATAAGGACATACTTGGCACCTTTTTCGTACACCTGGAACCCTAACAGGTGCTTCTTGTTCAGGTTCTCCGATGAATTCTCTGATTCTCTTGCGTAGCTGTCTCGGCAATTGAGGTGTTTCTTTGCGGCCCTTCAAGTGTTCAGTAACAAGCAATCGGCCTAATGTTTTTATAAAATGGCGACGCTTCTGAATAGTCTGCGTGTTAGACCTGTGTATAATATACGCATTGATGCCAGCCATATTGAGCATTGCATAGAAGACAGTGAGAGGCCATTTTTTCGAGTTGCGTCTAACATCGTATGTCGCCGACAACTCATCTGCTACGTCTACTCCACCTTTAGTGGTGTTATAAAACGTATTTATCACAGGTTTTTTTTTCTCTCCTGTTGATTCATCAATTTCAGCGTTGTGGTGGAGACTAGACATTAGTATGACAACCTTGTTTTTTTTTTTGGAATATGAGACACGAGCGTTATATCCTTTTGAAAGCCAAATTTCGATGAAAATATAGCTGCACCGCGAGTATTGATAAATGACATTGGAAGTTGCCTCTTGTTCTTGCCAGTGGTACGTTATCCTCACCATCACTGCTTGCATTTTGCTCAGTATCACTATCTTGACTGCGCGTACTCAAATGATCTTCCTTTTCGCTACCGTCGGATAACAAGTCGTCTTCACTGTCAGACTGCATTAAAACAAAACGTAGGCGCTCATCCTCAAGCTCCTGGCTATTCATTGTGTACGAAAAAACCTAAAATTATAATAATATTAAGTAAAAATATAATTGAAACCTTACATAAAAATGTTACATCGCGGTTGTCGCGGGGTCATATTTACCCTTTCTGACTGCACGCACGTGTTGCTCCCGTCGCAGGCGGCGGCCGACTGAACAGGGGCGCGGGGCGTGCGCGCCGGTCCCTTAGCAACAGCTATTGTGACGTTCAAAACTCTTCGATCGCAGGATAAAAAACTACACACGATTAAAAATCTACAGGGTCAAAATGACCCCTCCACATCCTCGCCGGGTTAATAAGTTATTACTATAATGGTTTTGATATCAAACAATATCCCTTGAGGTATTTTAAGGTCAGACCAATATGAGATTTGATTACTCCTATTAGATATTATAAAAGTCATAAATTCTACTTATATCAGTTATTTGAAGCCAATAAAATGGTCTCATATGTTTAATGCATTTAAGACGATTAAATTGTACCTAGCTATGGTTTGAGAGACGAAAACTTTTTAATTTATTTTTATCAGACTTCTGTACAAATTAGGTACTTAGTGAACTTTTTATAGTTATTGGCGAAAAGCATTGAAGAAATATTCTGTAGTTCTCGGGTAAGAATAGCTTAGCACTAATCTTTTGGGAGGATGTAAGAGGAAATGAAAGTGGAATATCATAATAATGATAGAACTTTTTTTGCAAAATATTTGTTTGGGTACAGCACAAACAGACAACATGTTAAACAATACAAATACATAGGTACTGTAACTTAGTACTTAGGTACGTATAAACCATGAAACTCGTATAAAGATCGTTTTGTTTGAATGGACTTTACCCTGTCAGTAAATGTGATGGGATACCTATAAGTATAGAAGAAAATGAGAAAGGTTCAAAGTCAATATAACAGCCTTATCCGATAGCCACTTAGAGTATAATTTAGTTCAAACAAAACCTTCACATAGCAGGAAGATTCACAACTCGATCCTGCCTACTAAAAATGGAAGTTTTATTTCTTTGCCCAAGATGTAATCTTCTAGAAATGTAGAAACGATAAAACCCAATTTCCAAATCAACACCTAAAAAGCGGATTTCCAAGAAAATATGATTAAATACAAAGTTAGTTACTTCCACGGAATTCATTTCGACAAAGTTTTTTTACCATTTCGTTTCTTAACTTGTCTACAGTAAGTTCAGAAAATATGGCTGATGCCATTCAATTCTTTAAGTTGTTAGTACTTAATTAAGTACCTCACTATTCTCGAAAATTTAGTGTTAGAAGACTTTTACTTTCGAGTAGATTTAGAAACTTGTATTCAAAAGTTTACTTCACCTGTTGTCTAAAATATTTACAATTGCTTGTAGTTGTTTTTCTATTAACTTGACCGAATCACAGACTTTAAATTACTGAAAATCTTAATTTGTGGCACAGACTTGTGGCAGATTCCATTTGCAAAACCGACTGCATTAGAAAGAAGTATATAGTTATATATGTCATTGTAATGTGTATAACATGCACATTGATGAGAAAATTGTCTAACCCTATGTTTACACTAGGGTATAAAACTTAGTACTTAGGTATATTATACATGTTATGGTGCGTCCAGACCCGGCGAATACGCCGCTCGCGAGCCGCTTGCGAACTGCGCGCGTGCTGCTCGCGTGCGGTTACAGCCTACGTTTGGCACGCCGCTCTAGTGCAACTCCGGCAAGACTCGAGTGGGGCGCGCGTGCAGCGCGCGCGCAGCTCGTGCGCAAACAGCTTCTTTCACGTTTGAACTATGAGCCTCAGTTGTGAAATTGCTTCCGAAGATGTCGGACCATATGACTGCTGTTAGCATAATTGCTGAAGCATCGGTAATTTTAGTCTCCGGCATTTAGAAACAAACTGAGCAGGGAGGTGCGCCGTGGGCGGCACCCGCGCACCTCCTGCGCCGCTCGAGTACGGCGCGTAGATTGCGCGCGAGCGGCGCGCGGACGGCGCAGGTGCTGCTTAAGAACATGAAATGTACGCGCGCAGTTCGCAAGCGGGTCGCGAGCGGCGCTTTCGCCAGGTCTGGACGCACCATAACAATGAACCGTTAAATATATTGCAAATACGTATTAAAGTAGGAAACATAATGAAGATCTACAAAACAAGTATACAACAAATTTTATGGTTTATTAAGTGTTAAAAACAAGTAACTACTAATAGCAGATTCCTATAATTTACGGGTCGTTATTGTTAAAATTTGTATCTTTACCAATATCGAAGCAAAGACCTCATAGCTTTGCATAGTAGTCCCTCGTATATGGAAGGAGCTATTACAGGTGAAATTAGCTTACGAGTTATTTACATGCACTGTTCGGCAATAAAAAATGTTATTATTGGTAAGTAAAACGATTCGTTTTTGTTTATAGAAACCGGGCATGACACTTTTACACAATTTGTTGACAACTTGTATCGAAACTTATTTTTCGGTGTAAGCGAGGGGTAATAAATACCGATTTACTCGAAATTCAGTTACAATTTTTATAAAAATGTTAAGGGTGGTCGTATGTTTATTCGCGGCGATAGACACGAGAGCCATACATCTTGCAATAACACCTTGGTAACGTTTTCTCAGCTGTCTCGCAATTTGCTCAGGAGATAAGTGGCTGGTACACTTAACGGGTATTTTACGTTTCCTTCCTAACATTTCTACAAACAAATGTCTTGAACCGTGAAAAGGTTCCGTAAGCAATTTACTTAATGTAACATTAACTTTACAAAGTTAATAATAACTTTAGTCATAATTTATTAGAAGTTAGGAAATGGAATATTTAATTGAAAATTATAGTTTGTTATAGATACGTTTGGGGTTTAGTTAAAGTTTTATTTTTAAATTTCTAGTTGGTTTTTAAGCGGTCTTGTTTACGTATAAAAATAATATTTGGGTACTTAAACTTCCACCAAAAATAATAGCGAGTTTATGTAGAGGGGGCAGCCGCACCGAAATGCAGAGTCCTTTTTGAAGTGGAGATTGCGATTGTTTTTTTATATTAGAAACTTTAAGCAAAAACTATGCTATTTTAAAATAAGTATCAAATAAGTACCTCATCTACCTAACCTTATAAATATTTATGATAGGTACTTTATGTCAAGATTAGGATACTCACAACTCAACTCCAATGACGTGACTGGACACGTCTCACTTCAAGCGATTTTGAATCCTTCTATCCAATGTATCGAAAATCAAAATTGAGTCGGCTCAGAACTTAGTTACGAGTTTAGTACTATCAGTAGCGTCCATTAGTTCCTGTAACGTGCATGTATCAGGGCACGCAGGGCATGATGTCAGGTGTCCCATCGGTTGTGGAACAGCACCACATTTACACCTCAAGCTGGAATCGTCTATGAATCTCCACCTGAGCAGGTTTTCCTTGCTCCGACCAAACTGGGTTCGGAGTCTGTTTAAAGACTTCCAGGATAGCCAAAGCAACTCATGTCCAGGTAGGAGATTTTCAGCAGGTGGGACAAATTGGGATGGGTAGGGACGCACTATCACGCCACAGCTTTCATCTTTGTCGAGACTGTTGGCCAGTGAGCGGGAGGACACACTTTAAAAATCTGTTGCGGATTTTCAGCCTTTGCCAACCCCTACTAATTTAATTAGTATCCAACTTAATATTGTCCCATCATTCTGGTGAATACGGTCGCACTTAGCCACGAGTCACTCAAAGTCACAAATGTGTCCGTACAAAGTTACTAATTGACGGCAAAACGTTACCGCAAGTCGATACGCCAACGCAATGTGGTAAAACAGTGGGTAGATGAAATGGTGATCAGTCTGAGCCCGCAGATTTAGCGGGCGATGACCCTTGAAAGCTGTCTTGAAGTTATACATTGTTAACTAACATCTGTATTGGAATAAATTTTTAATAAAGTACGGCGGGTACAATCTATTTTGACAATAATAACGACACGTTTGGTGCAGTGGCTGAGCAATTGGCTTCTGCGCTGGGTTGCGGGTTCGATTCCCGCACGGATCAAATATTTGTATGGCCTACAAATAATTGTTTCGTGTCTGGGCGTTTGTGCATGTGAAGATTTGTGTCTGTAAACGCACCCACGATACAGGAGAAATCATAGTGTGGGGCAAAGATAAAAAAAAAGAAAAACGTATCGCAGATAATTTAATACGAGACCTTTAAATCTATGCGTGTGCCAATATAAGAACTTAGACGTTCTAAATAATTATTGTCACTAAAACGTACACGTAAAAACGTTATTTCCTGTGTTTGGCAACATAGATATAAATCATACTCATGCACGTATACAAAGATAAATTGTTGAGTAAATGCACTTAATAACATCCTCTCACTGTAAATACCAAATTCTTTAAAGAACGTAATATTATGTTACGTTATCATATTTCTGTAATTAATTACTGTAGTTTGGGACTGCCCTACAGTTTAAGAAACGCAAATTAATGATGCGATTGCTTGTAGGTACATAATTATATGCGGAAGAGATTGTATTTTTCAACGACAGCGACATGACAGTCTTAATTACAAGCCATCACTTGAAAATTGTGTGTTAAAACTTAATCCAATTACGTCGTTGAGTTAACACAACATATACCTTTCGTATAGTTACCTTATTATGTTATATTTGTGATAGCCTATTAGTTGAGCGCTTGCCTTACATGCAGGAGGGTCTGAGTCACCAATCTCCAAACTGCCTTAACTACTTACTACGCATACGCCTACGCATGGCTTAGTTACGGCGTAATATTGTGGGGCAACAGTACAGATGTATCAACTCTTTTCACCATGCAAAAAAACCTCATTAGAATAATTGCCAACATAGAGAATACCGAAAGTTGCAAACCCCACTTCCAAAAACTTAACATCCTAACGTTACCTTGTATTTATATTTTAGAAATATGTAAATTTGCTAGAAAATATCAAAATTTCTTTACAAAGCGCGAAGATAAACCGATGCAGTATTCGCTACGTCATAAAAATAGGCTAAACTTACCAAACTCGCGACTTCAAATCCATTCTTCAAGCACATTCGTAATGTCTATAAAAGTTTACAATAGATTACCCGAAAAATTAAAAAACGTAAATAAACTTCACATATTTGTAAAAAACCTAAAACAGCTATTGTTAAGCAAATGCTACTACAATATAAATGAATATTTAAGTGATAAATTCTAATCGTATAATAATAACAATAATTATCTATATCTAATTATATTATAACCGATCTATCATCACCGACAGGACTATTGTTGCCAATAAGCCTGACATAGTGGTGATAGATCGATCAGAGCGTCTCGCAATGATTGTTGATATCACTGTCCCACATGACGAGAACCTTGTGAAAGCCGAGAAAGATAAAGAAATTAAGTATCAAGACTTGGCACACGAGGTTGTCGACATGTGGGAGGTTGACTCAGCAGTCATTGTGCCGATAGTCGTTACGGCCAATGGCTTAATAGCCAAGAGCCTCGACCAACACCTGATGAGGCTCTCGTTGGGCAGCTGGGTCAAGGGCCTGATACAGAAAGCGGTACTTCTGGACACGGCACGTATTGTCAGGAGGTTCCTCTCTCTGAGGCCCTGACCACCGGTAGCTTGGACCCTGTTCCCGATGCCGGTGGGCTACTATTTTTTATATTTTTAAATGTTTTTTTATATTTTTTATAGAAATATTTAAAAATGTAAATAATATGTACATATAAATGAATAAACGATAATACTACAATAATTATGTTCTTACTAAATTCCTAGTACTCCTAATAAATAATAATCCTAATAAATAATAGTACAAAAATATACATAAACTGTAGAAAGTAATAAGCAATAATAGATACGGGAAACACTAAAAGAAATGTGCAATATAAATAACTAAATAGATAATAATGTAGGTATTGGTTAGCACATTATTAAATTCTCTAATAGTTTCTAATAGTCTAATAATTATAAGATAGTATTAAATAAAGTAAGTGTACATAAATTAGTATTTAAATAACTAAGCCAAATAAACTTGCAATCTTAATATTTAAATAGATAAACAAATAAGTACTCTAAAAAGATAAACAGGGTAAATATAGTAATAAATAGTATAATATAAATAAATTATTAAACTCCGAATATAATTTGAAATACATCATTATAATTTAAATAAATAGGACAAAAAAATATAATAATTAAATAAAGGCAACTAAATTCAAAAAACCAAGTTATCTACCAACATACAAAACAAAAAAAAAAAAACATAACTATACTTCATACTAAACTTCTATTTGTTTTAAATTTTATCTAATTTAATAATGATCCTCCTCTCTCCTACTTTGCTGTGCCCAACAGGGTCCACAATTGTAACATAATTTTCTATTACTACCACCTAAGTAACATTGTGGAATACGCAAATAAATATTGAGTATTGAGTATTGAGTTCAAACCCGCCCCGTACCTATGATTTTTCGAATTCATGTGCTGATCAGAATTTGATTATTTATTTATTTGTTTAATGCTCAATGTATACAACTATAGTTACACGCTAAGCTTAAACTAGTGAGTACATTACCCCGATAGGGCGCAGCAAGATAACTTAAAACTAATAATATTGTAGACTATCCATTATCTTGCGCTAACGGCGAAGGAAAACATCGTGAAGAAACCTGCACACTTAAGAGGGCTTCATAAAGTACTCGATGGTGTGTGTAATCTGCCAACCCGCACCCGGCCAGCGTGGTGGACTAAGGCCTAATCCCCTCTCACTCTGAGAAGAGGCTCGTGCCCAGCGGTTGGACAGTAATGGTCTGATTATGTTTAAGTATGTTATATTTAGTTTTTCAATACCCACGTGCTTACACGTGTTTGCAATAAAAAAAACGATGAATATGTTTCAGATTTATGCGGTGTAAAAGCTCGAAATTACGATTGGCACCGAAATGGAGCTTTTGATTTATACAAGGTTAGTCGGAAAGGGGGTACTAAGCCGCGGGCCACCTAAAGTATCACTGATGACTATTTTAAAGCAAGTTTTAAAATTTAATTTTTATTTTCATGCAAAAAGATTTTTATTTTAGTTTTATTAAAAAAAAACATGCCTGCTTTAGTTATGAATTCAGAACATTAATTTTCTAATACGTGACCCCAAATATGACCTAAATTGTAAAAACAGCTGATCATAGCTATGGACAGATAGATTTAAGCATATTTACGAAATCTTTGAAAATCTATTTCTCTTAAACTATCGAGTTTTGGAGAAAGTTGTAGAACAAAAGTTATCCCTTATTATGGGTACTTTAACACCGTTTCGGCTTAGTACCCCCTTTCCGACTAACCTTGTATATCGACGATTTATCAATATTTTTCTAAATGATGTCACTGCCTCACTGCTTGGCACTGGAGTGACCTCGCTGTAATGGTTATAGTAATATCGTATAAAGAGCTCTACCATACATTAAACGTAGATACGAATTTCCTTTCAGGGTAGTGGTATTTGTATTGGTGAAGCGAAGATTGCTTGTGAGTGGTACATTAGGTACAAAGAATCACTCTACCGGCGACTGTTGCGTGTCAACTGCCATGTTTCAAGATGTATGAAATCATATGGAGCTATACTGAGCGCCGCACGATACACCGTAAACTGCATTCGTTCGGGTAAACATCATTTGGGACGCAACCATCCGCCGGTCGAGAAAAACATGTCTAGTTTCGTTTTGTCAAATTACTTAATTATACTTAATTCTAATTAAGTGTGTCCTCCCACTCACTGGCGAACAGTCGCAACAAAGACTGTGGCTTCCCTACCCATCCCATTTGTGCCACCTGCTCCAAATCTCCCACCTGGACATGAGTTGCCTTGGCTAACCTGGAAGTCTTTAAACAGACTCCGGACTCAGGTTGGTCGAAGTAAGGAAAACCTGCTCAGGTGGAGATTCATAGACGATTCCAGCTTGGAGTGTAAATGTTTTACTGTTCTACAAACGATAGGACATGTTACAAGAATTAATGAACGCTACTGATAACGTTAAACTCGTAGCTAAGTTCTAGGCTGACTCAATTTAGATTGTCATCGACACGCCAAGAAGAAGAAGAAGATAACTTAATACTAACAATCTAAATTACTTCGTTTCGACTCATGAAAGAAAAAGGATTTAAATTTATAACTTTTAAATAAATAATTTAGAAGGTTTTAATTTACTTTATTATTTTACAAATCTGACAAATTAAAAGTTCTTATAATATAATAATATACTTTAGGGCTTGGGGATTACTAGCAAAGCAATACAATTTAATTTGTATACATTAAAAAAAACACCGCTGTGCTTCACAGTCGGTTCCGGGTGTCATACGAATACCCATGACCGCCGTTACGGGTAGTCAGAACCCCGATAGTCTGACAGCCGGTCTAATATGATATCGGTAATGCTCAGTAACTGGTATTCAGCCGCAACTGGAAACTGACTCCAACATAGTTGAGAAGGGTATGAGGAAAGAAAAAACATAAAAAAAAAATGCAGTAACTTGCAGTTTAAAAAGTGATAATTTTATTTACATCTTGATCTCCTTAACCACCGTAATCCATGCAAACGCTATTCAAACTCATGAGGATATAATGTTTCGTAACATATTCGTAAAATATAACGAGTTATTCGTTGGCCGGCCACCATTTACCGAGCTAAAACAATGTGGCGGTAGCCTGACCTATAAAAGCTAGTCATATATTGTCTAAGATTATGCCGTGGAGCTTAGGTACATAGAGTATACCTAGAGTGTAATTCCATGAGAATTTTAATTAATTGTAAGTACTTATCTAAGCTAAGACCGCTCGCAGTTTTCGATTGAGATAACCAGAGGCCAAGATTCATGCTCTATTTCGAAATTCTAACACAAAACTGTTTACTTTCAAAGTATAGAGGTGTTAAACCCCTTACAAGTAATAGTAATTTAGTAATTCCATTTATTTATGGAAAAGATCGTACATGTACCTAATAGTAGACATTTCACCATGCAATCTATACTAATATTATAAAGCTGAAGAGTTTTTGTTTGTTTGTTTGAACGCGCTAATCTCAGGAGCTACTGGTTGGAATTGAAAAATATTTTTTGTGTTGGATAGTCCATTTATCGAGGAAGGTTATAGGCATATAACATCACGCTACGACCAATAGGAGCGGAGCATAAATTAAAAATGTTGCAAAAACGGGAAAAATGTCCACCCGTGCGAAGTCGGGAAGGGCCGCTAGTGATGGCATACAAACATTAATTGACAAGGAAATGCAATTTGTTTACAAATCTACATAATTATTTAGAACTAAATTAAACATGGTGAAAATTAATATTCAAAACAATGATATTACATTACGTGCTGTGAGTACAAAATACAATTCTGGTCTGATGGCAGTCGCTCCGTGTAAAATACTGGTATTCAGCCGCTGGTGGTTAGACTGGCTGCTGACCCCAACGTAGTTGGGAAAAGGCTAGAACAGAACAAGTACAAAATAAAAACGAATAAAATATTATTAAAACTTATATTAATGTCATCATGAGCAACAATGACATTCAATGCTATAATGATATACAATGCATTCCCGTAATGGTAAGACTGTCACGAATATTTAAGAAAAAGCTTATTAGTAGGAAACTAATTTCATCCAAAATATAAGGTAATTGAGGGTCCAGACTCCAGTTCTGCTTATTTGTTAAATCTTGAGCTCCTAGAAAAATAAATTTGGGTATTCTAAATGTAACTATTAATGCTAAAATGTTTTTTCTAATTATATCATCATAATATGATAGTACCTACTCTCGCAAGTTGCACCAGAATACCCGTTTCCTGCTTAAAGCATTGTTTGTAGTCTAAAGCCATTTAAATTTTGAATAAAAGGTAAAAAACCTTTGATCTTGAAAAACATGCAATTTCCTATAATAATTCATTCGACATACACATGTTTTGAAATCCTTAACACTTACTTTTTACATACATACATACATAAACTCACGCCTTTTTCCCATGGGGGTAGGCAGAAACTATAGAACGCCACATGCTACGACTCTTACATACCCCTTTCGCTTCATCCACATTCATACATCTTGTCATACACTTACTTTTTAATTATTTTAATTTTTAATAATGTGGATTCTGAATTGGACACTGAATGTTTTTCACGATCAGAGGTTGGTTTACTGTTTAAAATATGCCTAAGCTAGTCTTCGAAAATCATAAAAGGTTTTTTTAATGAAAATAATGTACGGTAATGAGCCTAGACCTAGCTTGACTGACTCTATAGGGACAAAATCATTTGTTTTATTAGGATTTTTATTAGCAGTCACAAAAAGGCTTTCTCATATCGCATAGTGATCAGTGAACCTTTTTAAAACAATCCAAATATAGTTTTGCTATCTCAGGGGGTTTAAATCCAATTCACCAATGAGGGGCGCCATGCCTTCGTTACTTTAAAAGAATTTTGTACTCAAAAAAGCAACTGTATACTTCGCATAAGAAACTACTCAGGTTAAAAGGTAATAAAACATTTCTTTATCTTTCTTTATGGAGTGCATTGTGCCTCGAAACTGCTGTAGTGTGTAATGTATATTGTTCAGGTGTGGTAAAAACTTACACACTTGAATGGGGTACTGCAGTATTTTAGGTTGTGTGATGATGAAAATTGTTTTCATTCAACCAAATTCTTTGTTTGTGAGGCTGGTTTTCATTCTTAAAAGGAGAGCTTTTGAATTGAGTTAGTTTAAAATATAAAAGAACAAAAGTGGCCCTGCGCAGTTGCGTTGCGAACGAATGAGAAAACCCGGAACGAACGGCAGGAACTAGGAACATTTAACTACAATTCTGATCTTACATTTAAACCATAGTTTTAAACGTTGCTCTTAGTAGAACTAGTGCAATTTATGTCTTCAAGTACCCATACTTTCCTTGTTACAATGAAGATAAATTAATGTGTCTACTCCTCACGTTCAAACAAGCTTTACTAAAAAAGTTTCAACTAAGTGTGAGAGGAACTCGAATGTCCAAGGTTCCTAAAACATAATTTTTAATAGAGTTTTTACTAACGTAATTCATTTTATCAGTATTTATGGCCAGTAGAGTTTTGATAATGATAATAGAAGAGGGGGTGATTTTACTGAGCAGTTTTACAACAAGAATGTTTTATAACTGAAAGAAGTTTCAAAGTATCTAAGTAAAATGTGCACTTAATTTTTTTTATTCCTGACTTGGTCGCATTTGTCCCTAGTCTCACCTGATGGTAAACGCAGACAGTGTCTAAGATGGAGCACAAGATGGATTCCCCTATTCCCCAGTTGGCTCTCACATACACACGATGGAACACAGTAAACTGCTTGGCGCCGGACTTTAACGTGAGGGTGGTAGCTAGCCAGGCGGACCGTATAGATCATAACACCAAGAAATAAATAGCTTCAAAATCCATACAGGCACTGAAGTATCACGTTAGGGTTCCGTGTTGTCCTTTTGAAGTTTTTGGTACGGGTCCCTGAATAGAACTCAGTTACAGGCGCTTCTATAAAATTTATTGTAAGTGCCATGCGGTTTCTAGCGTAGGATAGTCCCAAGTCGGTCCCGTAGGGGTCGTTAGAGGTGATGAAGTTCAAGGTTGACAGGGCCGGCAGCAGTAACCGCGTTGTGTGTTAATAACAACATATTGTGATCACCACTTTTGTATTACATGTATAGTAATAATTAATAGTGTATTGTGTAGTTTTGTATTAATATTCTAGGACAAAAGCGGACAAGTGCGGTTTGCCGAACTGGTTTGTTTGTGATGTTCTTAAGGGAATATTGAAACAATCATATTTCAATGTTTTTGTTTATTAGGTATGGTGGTCGTCTCATGTTAAGTTGTGGACGTTAAGGGGCTGAAATGATGTAGGATGATACTTATAAAATAAAGATAAATGTCCTGACTGACTGACTGACATACTGATTCATCAACGCATAGCCTAAACCACTGAAGCTGGTAACATGAAATTTGGACAGTTGGTTCTTATCATGACGTAAGCATACGGGGACCCTAAGGGGGTGAAAAAGTGTTGAAAGTTTGTATGAGAAATCTAGTACTGTTGAAGTAAGAATTATGGAATTTAGTAAATAGGATTCTGGTTAGTATTTAGGCTTCTGCTTAGAAATAAATATATACGTGTTTCAGAGTTTTTGGAAATCATAGCCTTAAGGAGTGAAGGAGGGGATGAAAGATTTTTCAAAGTTAAAAGTATCAATATAATTAATAGGGGTTCGAAATGTGTTTGAGCGTTTTTGTAAATTCAATCCCTAAAGGCGTGAAATAAGGATTGAAAGTTTGTATGAGAAATCTGGTATTTTTGAAGATAGACTATTGAACATAAATAATCAGATTTTTTAACACAAATAAAGAAATATGTGTTGTATTCTCATTTCGGATGAAAAAGGGTGTTGAAATTTGTATGCGCCAGTCCGAAATTCACGCGGGCGAAGTCGCGGGCATCGTGCTAGTAACTTAATAAATAAGTACCTTAGGAGGAAAAATAATGAAGTGGACTCTGAGAATCGAATAGGTAATAAATAAAATGAATATTATTATGCTAAGTGTCACTAAGATTAGCGTTAGTCATGGTTTGACTCTTAAATTCCTATTAAAATGTTTAGTTTATGACGAGCTAAACTGCAAATATACCGCATAATTGGATGTTATTACCGCAATATACAATATGTTTAAATATCTTATAAAATGTTTGGGTAGGTAGGTATCATTTACTATGTAAAAATATAATTATATGTTATGTCAAGTGGAGCAGAATCCTTGTGTGATATTTAATACACATTACACAGCGATTTGTTTTATTAAAAAAAATAGCTAATTAATACATAATTACACTGCGATTTAATACACATCACATTGCGATTTGATAAACATCACACTGCAATTTGATACACATTACATTGCCATTTAATACACATTACACTGCGATTTAATACATATTAACTGTGATTTAATACACATTACACTGCGATTTTTAGCCAAGTCTGTTCTGGCAATATTCTTTAAAGAGGTCCGTATATAGTTGTGGACAAGTATGTTGTCGACTGCACACAAGGATTATTCAAAAATCACTTTGAAAATATCCATGAATCATTTTGAAAATATCCTTGATAGTCAACGACGTTGAAATAATTAGACACGCTATCTCGTTATAGGCAATGTGTGCCAAATCCATTGACGCAATACGGTTCATACTACCGCTAGACAGCTGTCAAGTTCAATGGCACTGTGGTTCTGGAACCACAACTCGTTGTTACCATGTTGTTCTACACCTAGTACTTACGTAAGTACATATTATATCAATGTTGATGGTCAATACTTTGGCCCAGTTCCCAGACGTCAGTCTTTGTCTTCTTCAGTTATTTATTTTATCCCTTTACTATTTTTTACTTTACGGTTACCTTCCATGGGTCTGAGTTTGATCCCGGCCCGTACCTCTGACTTTTCGAATTCATGTTCGAATCAGAATTTGATTATCACTTGCGTTAATGGTGAAGGAACAACATTTTGAGAAAATCTGCACACCTGAGAGAGTTCCATATCTGTGTGTAGTCTGCCAACCCGCACCAGGCCAGCGTGGTTGACTAAAGCCTAAAGTCTTCCCATTCTGAGAAGAAGCCCGTGCCCAGCGGTGAGATAGCAATGGAAGAATTATGTATGTTTTCATTGCTTCATAAATTATTTATACATCCTCTTTAGATATACTTAGAAATAACATTGCTTTATTTATATAGCCTCTCTCTCGAGATTACGTTGTGGTATCATTAACCAAATCCTCAAAAACAAGGCGGGGTATTCCGATTATTCACAATTTCATGGCGGCTACTCAAAACAGAATGTTTATAAATGAGATGTTAAACATTGATGTTTACATTAATGGATCGTTTTGTCTAATTGGTTTTTATCACTATTCAATTACGAATGATCGATTGGATTTTTGTTAAGGAACATGTTATTCTTTTATGACTTCAAGCTCAGGTATAGCAAAAATGGAGGGTTACGTCAACAACTAACTTCATTGTGTCGCAATTCTACGACAAGTGCGTGTGTTATTTCCGTAACAATTAAAACTTTACCCTCAATGCGCCAAAAGAAATATAACTTCAAAAATGTAAGTTTTTAACTTTAATATTTTAGTATGGTCAATTGGTCACCAACATAACATCACCACGCCTGTATTGCCCGAAGGGTTGGGTAGAGGTGTATAGTAACACCCTCATTTCGCCGTTATGTTTAAGCCCCATGTAATAGATGACGAGCCTATTGCCATCGACCGGTCACAAATCGAAACTACGCGCTGCTACTGAGGAATTCCACACGGAAAAACCCAATAACACTTTGTTCGATCTGGAAATCGAACCCAGGACCTCACGATCAGCAGTTGCGCTTGCCACCACTAGACCCACGGGGCAGTTGCATTGGTCATAAATGCATGTTAGTGTGCTTCTTTATTAATTATCAAGTGTCAATTTATTGATTTACCGCCCCATTATAACATGTGTAATGCATCATAATTACTTAAACAAACCGCGCTGTATATTTTCAAGTAAACTCTACTTATTTAAGATTTCAATATGATTTTAATGTATCCCCGCTTGTTGGCTGTATAAATTTCCTCGTGCGCCCTTCCCGCGGCTTAGTTGTTTGAGGTTGGCGCGGTGGCAGCACTGTTGACTGCCTGCGCAAGAGCACGCGCGAAAGAGTTTAACGTTCGGAAAGCTGTTACAATTAAATTGTAAGTGAAAAGTGGAGTGATTTCAAGATACACGTTGATTTTTGTAAACAGGTAAGTTTTTTACAAATTAATTATATAATAAATATTTGGAGGATTTTCTTGAAATAAATTAGAATAATTAATATTATTTTTAATAATATAAGTAGCTCCTGGTAGGTAAAGTAGCTACTAAACATCAAATAAAAATTAATTAAAACCAATTTTTATTTTACGAACTTAATTAGTATATTTAACTTAATCATTCGACTGTAACAATAAGTGAGAAATAAGAGAATATCGCTTACACATAAATACTGCATGCTATAATTAATTCACTAACAGTGTTGTCTAAGATATGTATCTCACTGTGGGAAAGGTAAGTAAATAGCTCTGATATTACATAATTGCACTTTGTTTGAGATTACAATTACATCTGATTTTGATTGATGAGTTATTTAAGGTGGTGAGAAGTCGTATAAGTACATAATTATCAGTTTTTTTAATGATGCGCAATTTATAAATAAAAAAAAATACCCTTAATAAGGCAAAGGGAATATTTCCCACCAACTTTTTTGGAAGATGTCGCGAAAACCTCCTTGTTATATTTTTATTTTTGAACCTAGTAATGTTACATTTTTTACTATTTTCTTTAATAGAAAATAAAAATTATGAGGCACCTACATAAAAAAATACTATTTTTTTATTATTTATAAAAGAATGCCAAATTGTTGGTTATTTACTTTCTTAAAACCTTAGGCCCTATTAAGGGTTAAAATATTATAACATTATATAAAAAAATACAAACATATAAACCGAATTATACTTGCTACAAACATTAAATACTGTATTATTTCTAAATAGTTGTATAACTATCTACATCATCACGACGATTTTATTGAGATGCGATATTAATCATAAATTTAGAAAATATGCCTAAATTATATATCAGATTTTATTTAAAACAGTTAATTAATAAACTAATGGGTAAATTACAGTGGAAGACCTCGTTTATGATATTGCTTGATAGGTTTTGATCGTTTTGATCCACTTTGCAGCACCAATCGGAAATTGTAACACCATAATTAACATATTACAAAACAAATGTTGTAAGGACTGGTCCACACTGCACTGGTTTCGTATGCGTACGAAACGAACTTGCGTTGCGTACCAAACGTTAAGGCGGAGATCAGAATGTAATTGCGATAGCGCGCGAAATGTATTGAATTTGACTTAGGTACTCTTTTTTTTATAACGAATCTTGATCCGCACTGATATTTCTCCTGTATCGTGGGTGCGTTTACGATCGCAGTGCTCACATACAACTATCCGGAACAACTATTTGTAGGTCATACAATTTGTTCTGTATGGGAATCAAACCCGCGAGTAGCGCAGAAGCGGCTCAGCCGTTGTATCAGCTTATTTGCGAGCTGGTGCCGCCATAAACTGCCAAGGTATTGGACACTGTGTAACAATTAAATTGGTCGCTGTAAATATTCAATTTGCTCACTACTGACACAGACAATGTTAAGGTAGGTACCTCTATTATTGCTGGCCACAATGACTTATTATTTTTCTCTCTCGCACGTTTTTCCTCGACACGGTTACGGTGTAGAACAACTAAGTGTTGTGAAAGACGTGGGATCTACTGGTTCGATTTTAATCGATTGAAGGTATGATTATTATCGATGCAGGCATGAAAATCGATTTGTTGTAGTTATTTTAAGATATTTAGTCAGTGATATTCGAGGTCACGTGAGAAAATGAAGGTGCTAATTGTAACTTTTTTTTTAGTTTTTGTCAATTAAGTTTATTCTCGATTAGTAGATCTAATTAATAATATTGAAGGTCACGAGGTTTATAATCTGTTTACAAAAAAACTACCATTTGAAGCGGCGTTAACGTGTTGATTGAATATGCTTAGGTACCCAGTAAAAAGTGATTTGGGATGGCAGTAAGTGATTATGTCATTATACTTAGTAGTTAACTTATAATTAGGAGTAACTGCCTCTTGGTCTAGTGGCTGCAAGTGCGATTGCTGATCGTGAGGTTCTGGGTTCGATCCCCAGATCGGGCAAAGTGTTATTAGTGTTATTGGGTTATTCTGTATGGAATTTCTTAGCCCGGAGTTTGGATTTGTGCCCGGTTGATGGAAATAGGCTCGCCCCCTATTATATGGGATTTAAACATAACGGTGAAATGAGGGTGTTACTATACACCTCTGCCCAACCCTTTGTGGAATACAGGCGTGATGTTATGTAATGTAATGTAATTAGTAGTTTATTTTTATAAGTATCGTACAGTTATCAATAATTATTACGCTGTCAGGTCAAAGTGTGACAAAAGGTAAATTATTCTGTTGCAAAACATCATAAATCTAAAGCTCGTCAAAGTAATATTATATAATTTACATAGAATTGCAATAACTATTACTAACTATATATATACTTTAGTAAGACACATTTATGTAACTAATTAAATTACCTATACATTATACAACTAAATAATTGCTACGATAAGTACCTACTAAGTTCCGTTTTATTAACGTTAATTTATTTAAACAGTGCATAACTACATTAAACAAATTTTATATCATAAAATATTAGATTGCCAAAACATGCAATCTAGTTATAATCATAAGTAGTGATTGTTTTTGTTACATAAAGTTAAATCAACAGCGAAATATATTTGGTGCTTCATAGTCTATAGATAAGTGATTTTAAATTAGGAAATGTTCTTATGATTACGAGAATAAAGATTCTTTAAAACTAAATTATGTCCATTAAAGTTATTTAAGTACCCATTATTTTATTTCATAACTATTGTAGTAGGTATAAGTGTTGTAAATTGAATTACGTGGTTCACCTTTTTAGTACTATGCAATAATAACGTATAAATTACGCAATATAAACAATATTATTTCCGCTTTTCTATTGGATAATAAGACAGATCACTAACGGTATATCAATATAAAATGATGTTATTTCTTTTTATTTGACTTACTTTGACGTCTCATAAAGTTTCCACTTCTCCGTATATGATGTAGATGAATACAATAATATTTGCTTGTTTATTTCTGTAATTTTGAGCCCGTTCACGCTTCAAGTCTCGGGTGATGGATGTGGTTGAAATTCATCGAGATTCTTTGTAGGTAAGTGAGGAAGTTTATCCTGGAAAAATATGATGTTGTGTAAAGACGATGTTTATTTTTTTAAGGGGTAGGCAAAGTCGTCCGTACAAATGCCATGTATAATTTTGTTACCTTCAATTTGAAAGTGAAGTAGAATCGTTTTAGATAATAATATAAAACATTGCTGAATAAAATATCATGCAACACGCACGTTTGATTTTTCCCACGATTTTACGTCTTACTATCGGGGAGTATGTTCATAAATTTAATCAGACAGCCAGGCCGTTAAATTCTTCATGCAAATTGTGTGAAACATCACAAGAAACTTCTTCACTTACTTATAAGATCGTTTGCTCAAGAGAAATGCGACGCATGCGACAACCTTGATTGTATCTTTCTGAAGTAGATTTATTGGTTCATTTTGTGGTAACACTTGAGTATTTTCCTCTCGTACCAATTATAATAATATGCTCTGTTTTTTTCTGCACTTTATTATTCGATCTAGTAAAATTACTTAGCATTATAATATTAATGCGTGAATATCGGAAATTGACGTAGTTTTTTTCAGTATCTATAGTAATATTATAAAGCTGAAGAGTTTGTTTGTTTGAACGCGCTAATCTCAGGAACTATTGGTTGGAATTGAAAAATTATTTTTGTGTTAGATAGTCCATTTATCGAGGAAGGTTACTGGCTATATAACATCACGCTACGACCAATAGGAGCGGAGCATAAATGAAAAATGTTGCAAAGACGGGAAAAATGTCCATCCGTGTGAAGCCGGGACGGGCCGCTAGTTTAATATAAAAGGAATGAAATATAAAACTCATATTGTTCGACAGGCACAGTAGGAATACAATAATTTTTGCCCCTCTGAAGTGAGGAACAGAACGCTAAAAGCCTGGTTTCAGAGCAGCAAAGTTATTTTACGCGTACTGTACTGTGTCATTAGATGTGCACAATAATAAAATCATATCTGTATGTAAGGCCTGGTCAGACAGAGAGCGTGGGTGGGTGTGATATTCACGTCGCGTGTTGATCGCGTGCTCTTGGCATGCGAATTACTATGACAATGTATGGAAGACGCCACACAGAAACTGCCACGCGATCAGTGTGGCGTCTTCCATAAATTGTCAAAGTAATTCGCACGCCAAGAGCATGCGACGTGAATATCACACCCAGCCACGCTCTGTCAGACCAGGGCCCTAAATCACTATGACCACTTAATGATTCCTTACTTCGAAACCATGTCAATTCCTTAGCTAATCACGACATCTGCTAATAACGTACTCGTTTTCTCTATGACTCAATGAATGAACGAAACCGCGCGAAATGAACGCGAAGTTGGCGGGAATCATTATAATTTCGAATATATGAAGATTGTGTTCGGGTAAAATCAAGCAAAACTTATATTGAAGAAGGTAAGATACAATTGTTTTTCGTATATACAACAAATGGGACATTGTAAGGTCATGCTTTAAGTATGTACTTATAAACTATTATAATGGTTTTATTAACTTTGCTAAACATTTTCCGTATTTTATATATTGCTTGTGGAACGAATTTTCATTCATTGCCAATGGATCCGACGCATCACGCATCACACGTCTCATTAGATATTTTTGTTGATGACGCCAACGCCTAACAGCCTGAGATCGGATGACAACATACATTTTCGTACTGAAATAAATGTAAATACAAATAAATCAATATAGGTTATGAAACGCCAACTAGTAAAAATTTGTATAAAAATAGTGTAGGTAGCAAATGATAATACTTACGATTACTTCCCTTCAGTCACGAAACGGTCCAATCAGTTATTTTTGGTAATATTTATTTCAAAATCTACAAGAACCCTCAAAACAAATAAAATATATAACGTAAACTCACTCGGACAGCTTTTGAAAACAGACGTCAGTACGTTCAAAAGCATTAATCTCAATAATTTTTTACACTGCTGTCAAAATAATGTCATTGTATTTTCTTGTTTAATAAAAAAATGCCTTAAAGTTTATAAATAATAATAAAATAAAATATTTGTGTTTTGTTTTTTTTTATATGTTTTATAGAAATATTTAAAAATGTAATTAATATGTGTATAAATGAATAAACGGAAATAAAATAAAAAACGATACTTTAGGAATTATTGATGTTCAAAGTGGAGTATTTGCAATTACTAGTTTTAGGATCAAATACTGTTGAATAAAATTTCAAAACGCACGCGTGATTTCATAATGTGCTATAGACAAATTGTCTTGGAGCATACAGAATATGACATTTTGATTCCTTGCCGTTACATGGGTTTCTACAAGACGCGATATTGACGTGGTTTGCATGTGGTAATATATAAGCGGGGAATAATAATTACCATACAGAATTGGGGCCCTGGCCTATTGGCAGGTAAAATTATGGTCGAATTTCGACCACAATCGATAATAGTAGTTATAAAAACAAATTACAAGTTCTATCTCTCAGTTCACCGGTTCTTAGATTGATGCACAAATTACGTACGGAATTAGAGGCACGCGATATTAACAAGCCGTGCATAAATCGCGCGTTTTTTGCGAAGTAAAATGGTAATAACCGTATGAATCTCGGTGTTATGGCAACAATTTTTGGCTGTGAGACCGTCCATTGAGCACAGAGCACTCGCTTAACGATTATCTCTCGTCTTTATAACATTTCCTTTGAGAGTAAGTGTTGCTTAAGATATGTTGTTACTGTTTCCTTGCAAAGGTGGGAATGGAATTTGACGACTCTGCATTTATTAAGCAATGAAAAAATAAAGGATGGTACGTTGTATGACGTAGTTTTAAGGAAATAAGGTGTTATGCAAAAATAGGTGTAGTAGGTATACGTTAAAAAAACATATTCACTGACTGCCTTGTTGGTCTAGTGGTCGCAAGCGCGGCTGCTGAGCATAGGGTCCTGGGTTCGATCCTCAGGTCGGGCAAAGTGTTATTGGGTTTTTTCCATTAGGAATTTCTCAGTAGCAGCCCGGAGTCTGGATTTGTGCCCGGTAAATGGCAATAGGCTCGCCCCCTTTACATGGGACTTAAACATAACTGGCAAAACGAGGTTGTACTAAAAACACCTCTGCCGGGCCCTTCGGGGAATATAAGGCGTGATTGTGGTTCACTGTACTAACCTATTATGTAAGTGTACTTTTTCTCTTAATTTTTTTTTACAATTATTCATGTTGTTCATAAATCATAATTATGTATGTTAGGCTATTTTATTCGACTACAGGCACACACACAGATTTATTGTATCAACAATCGGCAAACATATTTTGTTTGTTATTCTGTTATAAATTAAACCCAGCTCCAATTAAAACGGTAGCCATAGTCAGCAATTATAATCCTAGGTTACCTGAATGAATAAAAAACGGAAAATATAAACCGCGCCTTCTATTTTCAGTAAAAGTGTTGAAAATCAAAAGCAGTTTTGAAGAATATTATAAATAAACTAAAGCTGTGGTTAACGAGTAATGTGCAATCGACCTTTCTTCATTATACAACGTCACGCGCACTTTTGCCTATTTTTCTTCTTTACATAGTACTTATAAAACAAAGTCCCGCTGTCTGTACACTTAGATCTTTTAAACTTCGCAACGGATTTTAATGCAGTTTTCAGCAATAGATAGAGATTCAAGAGGTAGGTTTATATGCCCCACATTAGTATCTGTATTGCACATGTGCGAAGCCGGGGCGGGTCGCTTGTAAAGTATAAATGTTACACTCTTTTGATGCATTAGAGACGCTTTATATTGTCATCCAACATAATCGTAACTTCCATTGTAAGCCATGTAAAACAATGCAATCTGGTATATTCTTTTACGGCCGATTCCTATAATTTACGGAGTGTTATTGGTTAAAATTGAGACCTTGTATCTTTACCAATAATGAAGCAAAGACCTCTCATACCTTTGGATAGTAGATACGTGGACGTAACTACTAGCGCAGGTAACATTAGCTTACGAGTCTATTTATATGCCCAGATTGGCAATAAAAATGCTACCATTAGAAAGCAAAATGATAGATTTGTTTATAGGAACCGGAAATTAGTGAATGAATTTGCAGGGACGAATTATTTGTACTCGTCTCATGTGAGGCACGCCTTATAATACACATAAGGGACGTGAACAGACGTGAACAGTAACATCCTCATTTCACCGTTATGTTTAAAGTCCCATTTAATAGGGTGCGATTTTATTGCTATCATCCGGGCACAAATCTAAACTCCTGCTGCTACTGAGGGATTCCACACGGATAAACTCAATAACACTTTGCCCGACTTGGGGATCGATCCCTGGACCTCACGATCAGCAGTCGCGCTTGCCACCACTAGACCAACGAGGCATTTTATTAATATTTATTATCTCTTCCTTAACGGTCGATTTGATCATGATATACTTTATATTATAGTACGGTATTGTTATGTGGGTAATATTATTTATGTTACGATAAATACTTGTATACGTTTATAATGGCTATAAGGTATTGTTGGCGGTTACGGTGGTCAGATATCCATGATTTACAATAGTCATTTACGGAACTCCGTTATGACAATAAAGAGTATATGGAGGACAACAGAATCAGCCAACTTTCTTTTATTAACCGACTTCCAAAAACATTTTAACAAAAATAAAACCGACTTCAAAAAAACGAAGAAAAGAATAAAATCATTAACATATTATAAAATTAACAGTTTCAGAAGTCGGTGCCTTCAATTTGGTTCAGCACCGACTTCTGAAACTGTTAATTTTATAATATGGTAATTATTTTATTCCTTTCTTCGTTTTATTTAAGTCGGTTTTAATTTTGTTAAAATGTTTTTTGTACAATACATGAAACATAATAAAGAATAGGCCAATTTATTAATCGTAGTCGAAGAAATCAAATACGATGTTTTAAACAGTAAGACGCTATAATATTTCTTAATAGAAAATTCGGCCTGCTTATTGTCTTTTTTATAGTAGCAAGACTGGACGTAATTTCAGCTTGGTGTGTTGTAAGTAATTTAAAAAGCATTGTAAGCGTAACACGCCGAATGTTCTCAGTATGATGAGGTTCGGCGTAGTGATTGCCTATAAAAAACTACTTAGGTATGCCCAGATTCTATAAACAAAAATGGATGTTTTGCTTACCAATAGTAGCATTTTTTATTGTCAAACTGGGCATATAAATAGACTTGTAAGCCAATTTCACCTGTGATAGCTGTGTGAGGGTCTACTATGCAAAGCTATGAGGTCTTTGCTTCATTATTGGTAAAGAAACAAGAGTTTCAATTGTAATCAACTAGTTTTACTCGACCCGGCTTCGCACGAGTATCACTAAGTATCTACGGCGCACCTACCTACCTACCCTACCCAGGGTACCTACCCTTTTCTCTCTCGAGATATTATCAAAAAAGCCGTTCCAAACAAAATGTATGAGAAAATTAATTATCTTCATAATTATTTTTTTCGTGAATTTTTCCAATGTCTTAATAGTTATTCTGCTACTCGGGGCGGAGACAAATCCAACAAATCAAAGATCATAAATATCGGTCCAGCCATTTTTGAGTTATAAATGGTGTAACTAACACGACTTTTTTATATCTAATACCTTTAAACGAGCAATTCTTGTATATATACATATAATCTGAATCTCGGAAACGGCTCCAACGATTTTCATGAAATTTAGTATGCAGGGGGTTTCAGGGGCGATAAATCGATCTAGCTAGGTTTCATTTTTAGTAAACATCGATTTACAAAAAAAACAGACCAAAGCTCGGTCTTCCAGGTACTATAGATAAAGCACGGTAAATCACAGGAATCGGCCTTAGAATACAATTTGGATTTTACATATTCTTGATTAAATTTCGTACCCACTTAATTTTGACAATCGTATAGGTATAAAAACGTTGAAACGCACCAACGACCTACTGAATGGAATAGATAGTGCTCCAATCAATCATGCTAGACGCTAGCCGTGTCTATTTGTTCAGTTTCACAATTGCTTAAGCACTTTCTGGGGCAATTTATTTTGCATGATCTTTCTACATGGGGCATGATGATATATGAAGATGAATTTGATGAAAGGCAAAGAGCATCATCACTGATTGCTTAAAATTTAAAGGGGTCTCGTACATTTAATATTTTTCTTACCTGCATTCTAATCTAAAGGTAAATTATACCGTACGTAGTAAGCTTTTAACGTCATCCATAAGATATAATAGCCCGTTGAGTGAATCTGTTGTATAGTGCCCATAGGCATTGTTTAACAACTTAAACTGTTTATGAATGATAAACCTCAACGTTATTGTTTTATATAGCTTCAAGAGTTACGATCCGAGTTTATGGTTTAAATTTATTATAACCACTATGCGCCCGTAGAGTAGGTACAGATACAAAATTCACAGGAATCATTTACCATATCATTTATGACTCGTATTTATCCACGGCTGGAGGGCCGCATGGATCACACGATTAGCAAGGTTAAGCTGCGCTTGCCGGGGTCAGTCTATGGATGGGTGTGACCGTTTGTTACACATTGAGACCCCTCTGTGCCTCGGAGAGCACGTTAAACGGTCCCGGGTGCTATACCTATGACAGTCGTAACGGGAACTCAGAAGCCTGGACGTCTGACAACTGGTCTAACCTTATGATATCGGCATTGTAACAGTTGCGGAGGTCTGATGGCAGTCGTTCCGTGTAAAGTACTGGTATTCAGCCACATCTAGTTAGACTGGAAGCTGACCCCAACATGGGTAAAAGCTAGGCAGAACATTTATCCGTTGCTGCGCATTTTATTCCAAGTCAACAAATTCTCTGTGACTGAAACAATCAAACAAAAAATATATCGGTCAACTGAATTTTATGTGCTACATTTTATATTCAATCAACTCAATATTATGAATTCAATTTACGTAGGTAGTCATTCGTCATACGACGAAAAATCAATCCAATGCATGAAGCTGGATGCATGATTTATGATTAAAGTTTTAAACATTGTAAGATCTGAACTGATTTCTACATTTCATTCAGTTACAATTCACACTTGAATCATATGCAGGTATGATATTAATAACAATTAACGAGATAACTGCGAAACTCCGTTTTGTAACTCGCTTTCAGAAATCGACATTTCTTGGAGCGGGCCAAGGTTTTTGTCGTTGACATGACAAAAAATAATTATACCTATATTTCTGTTCCCGGTGAATTGACGAAACAAGTCTCATTAACGATTTGAGTGATATTTTTCTTATTATTGTTTTGAATTTAGAACGAGACAATCATGAAGGTAAGACGGGAAAGGTGCAAGATGCTGATGCTTAGTTTTTTGCTCGGTTAGTAAATACCGTTTTATAAGTGGTAAAGATTCATTTAATCTATATAATACAAAACATTTTTTTAAGTTCTCTGAATATACCACGTTTCAAAATAAGTGTTTTTTGAATTTTTAAATCATTTAAGTAATCCAAAAAAAGTAATGAAATGAAAATGTGAAATACATTTTGTAATACATGAAATGATACCTCTATTTTTAAATCATACTATGTATATTTTTGATTTAACAGGGGTTTAGCTATCACCGTATCAGCCATATCAATGATACAGGACCCTCGCGCTACAGGGGCTCCAACGTGTGTAAGCAAAAATTCGTAAAATGTTATCCATAATCCCACTCAAGCTCTTAGGCCGTACGCCAAACTTTAAACCAGGGGTCGCCAAATGGCGGACCGCGGTCCGCATCCGGACCGCCGCGCCACGCCGACCCATTTTGTGCGGACCTCGAGAACACAGCAACTTGCACTACAGAGTACCTACGTAATTTAATAAAAAATGTATCCCCCGCATTATCTTTGTTGAAATCAATTCGATTTTTTTTTCTATAAAATGTTGTGCGGACCGCGATGGTCTTAAAACGGACCCCGAGCGAACCTAATTGGTGAACCCTGCTCTAAACTCTTAAACGCTTAACTCAGCACACCCCAGACACTCCCTACAACCACGAACCATTTTTGGTTTGGTTTTCTCCATTTGGGCTTCACCGCAGTCGGGTAGAAGGGTCCCCTGACAAATTTTGATACAGGGCCCGTCTAGGTAAAGCTACGCCACTGTGATTCAATATCTATTATTATTACCAGACGAGTCTTTTGCTCACAATTTCATTGATACTGTTCTATATCCAGTTCTCGGTAGTACCTAATACTCTGTCAGTTTGTGTTATGAAGAATTTAATATCAGCTTATTTGTTAGGTAGGTACTATGGAAATTAAAAAGTGACTAACTGTACCTACCTGCTGTGATATGAAAGTTCAATGATACTTGGTATACTAGAGGATATAAGATTGCTTCTAGATTAGAACTGCAAGCATTCATATCTTGGGTCTAATGCTAAGACCGAGTATGAGTTTTCACTCGATACTACTTTTTATAAATTGTCTGTTGTAAAAAAACCGGAGGAACGCAATGGAGTCTTGTCCATCGAAAAACAACCAAATACTTCCGTGTAATAATAAAAGCAAACAAGTCCAACCTGAAATGAGTTTAATGTTGATATTATGACGCCATTGATTGCTTTTATTTACTTTTATTACTATTGAAATATACAGGCCTTATGTGAACCAGCTTTGTACTAAAATGCGGTCAGTTATGCAATGATTCGATTAACTCAAATAAGCACAACTTAAGGTACTTGCAGACCACGGCTTCCGTTCGCATATAAACCACAAGCACGTTTTCGTGCAACAATTAATTATGTTTCATTATTTATGTACCCTTATCTTCATAATATTTGCCCATAAAGCGTTCACGACTGAAAACGGGCAATCTTTAGACCTCTTAGATGATCGATCGTGAGGTTGATCAGGCCCGGACTGGCCATACGGGCAAATCGGGCAAATGCCCGATGGGCCGGCGTGGCCTGAGCCGCCGGTCACACAGTCGGAGAAATCGAAAGAGTAAGGGGAACGTCAAAAAAAAAGGTCGTCCAACTATCGCCTATCGCTTAATTGTTTGTGTTTGTAAATGCACCCAAGATACAGGAGAAAGAGTGAGGGGAGCGTCAAAAACGTCGTCCGTCTAATCGCTTGGGCCGACCGTCTCTCAAATGCCCGGGCCGATTTCAGGTCCCAGTCCAGCCCTGATGTTGATCATCCCGTTTGACAAACTGCTTGCTGATTTCTTTGTAAGATGGAGGATGCTACCTACTTATCTTCTTGGCATGGTCCATTAGTGACCTTTAAATTTTTTTATTCTTGACATGTTCGCGTTTAGCCCTAGTCTCATCTGATGGTAAGCGCAGACAGGGTCTAAGATGGAGCACACGAATCCAAGGAACAGAGATATAGAGAGATTCCCCTATACACCTCTGGCTCTCACTTACACAGCGGAACACAGTAAACTGCTTGTTGCTTGCGACTTTAATGTGAAAATGGTAGCTAGCCAGGTGGACCGTATAGATCCTACCTCCAAGCGTGCTAGGTTTTGTTGAATCTTACAACACGCGTCTATTCCCGGCGTGCGGTGAAGAAGTTATATTGTAACGTGTCCCCACAGGAGGTAAAACATTTATGACACCCGCGACAAGAGAAGGAGTTGCCTATTTCTTCCCAGCAGCCAGCCATACGGCACCCGATATGTAGTTGTCACATCGTAACATAAAATTAACACCGTTTTAATTATAAAGTTTGAAGTGAAAAGTAGTTACCTAAATTAAACGCCGATTACAAGTAGGTATACATTCAAAATAACATCTGGTATTCGGTATTAACGTGATTTCAAGTTTCAGTTCAGGTTATTTATTCATATTTCATTATTTTCCGTTTCCAATTATGATTTTAGTAAAGGAAATTATTTTATAATAAACTGCATACCTACCTGCTATACAAGGTTAGTCGAAAAGGGGGTACTAAGCCGCGGGTCACTTAATGTACCACTGATGACTGTTTTAAAGAAAGTGTTAAAATTTAAAAATTCGATAAAAAAAAATCCCATGAAAATTTTATTTAATTTGTTTTTTCAAAAATTCTTCATCCCTGCTTAAGTTATGAGTACAGAAAATGGAGTTTCTAATCCGTGACCCCAAATATGACGTAAAATGTAAACACAGGTGATCATAGCTGAGGATAGATAGAATTAGGCGTATTTTTTATGAAATCTTTGAACAGCTATTTCTCTTGAACTATTGACTTTTGGGGAAAGTTGTAGAACAAAAGTTATCCATTATTATGGGTACTTTAACACCATTTCGGCTTAGTACCCCCTTTCCGACTAACCTTGTATTATCTATCTATTTAAAATTATTTATGTTATGTTATCATAATTTATCCATTTAAGGTAACTAATACCTACATAACAATATTGTACATATCGCTATGTAAAAATATTTCCAATTACTCTTTTAATGTGCGTGTTATTCCGTGGCTTATTAATTAGCTGTCAAATTTAATTATCTACCAGGGTTGCATAAAGAGTAGGTATTACTAGCAAAACATTAATAACCGGCCTTGTACATCGAAACTGACCTGAGGCAAGTTAAGAGTAGGTATGTGAGGGCCCTTAGTCACATGTGTGCCTTTCTTTGACCGCAATTTACCTTGGAACCACATGTTCCGTCACGTGTTTTTAATCGTACCTACTTCAAATAATATTTGTACTTGTAAACATTCTACAATCGACTTTTAGGCCTACTGGTAGTTGTCAGAAATGGGATGCAGTATATATTATTTAAGAGTACAAAAATCATAGACTAGATTAGGTACATAATTACTGTCATGAAATAATATTGGTCTTTTGAATTCGAAAACAGACGATATGCTCGGTCTCATTCCAATGGGGCCTACTAGTTATTGTTAATATTACAATTCTGATGTTTGTAAAATACTAAGCGGCATGATGGTTAGATTTGAAGTTGCCCCTACCGGAGTTTGGAAATAGCTAGGCTGATGATAAATGGGTTGCGGTGCATGCTTTTACGAATCCCGCGACCCCGGCCGTACGGTCAGGTCGCCTTCCCCGGGCGAAGGACATCCATGAGGATTTTACAAAGAGATAAAAACTTTTTTACAAAAAAATTAAACCGACTTCAAAAAAGAATAAAATAATTACCATATAAAATTAACAGTTTCAGAAGTCGGTGCTGATCCACGCTGAACAAAATTGAAGGCACCGACTTCTGAAACTGTTAATTTTATATGGTAATTATTTTATTCTTTTTTGAAGTCGGTTTAATTTTTTTGTAAAAAAGTTTTTTTTTTTTTAGTGGCCTTAATTAAAACTTGGTTGGACCTACTAAAGATGCTGCTCCTAACATAATCACATCATCACAATATGCGTACTGTTCGTCATTGAGGAGTTCCATTGTCTATCTCTGAGGTTCTTCATCAGATCTTCACCAAATTTAAATGGGACCAACTTCGAAGTATAACCCTATCCATTAAAAAAAGAATCATTAAAATCGGTTCACAATTGGCGAAAATATCGATGAACATACACAAAAAAAAAAAAAAACATACAGACGAACATAGTAACCTCCTCCTTTTTGGAAGTCGGTTAAAAAAAAAGGTTGATGATAAAGATATACTGTTATTGCTGCGAGGTGAACGTAGGTACTCCAGTAGGCTTTTTTCTATCCTTTTAGAGATAACAGGCTGATCGAACTAACTTTTATTATGGTTGGTACAAACAATCACTTTTTCTTACACCCACGTGTTTATTTAACGCAGTCAAGTTGTGTAATAGCTTGTGGAAAGTCGCGTTTTGCAATATGTGCATACAAATTGTATTACGCACTAGGATACTTTACGATTTCCGTTCCAACTATCTCTTGGTTGAAGTTTTTAAGGAAATTGTATTTCACACTGTAACGCTCATAAATATAGGATGTCTTTTTATTGGTCTTACAAACTGTGTCTGCTGACAATATCAGGAACGTTATATTGTTTAGAGCAACAAATAAATACAAACAACATTCTGTTTCTAACTTTTACTCTTTTGCTAGTACCAATAACATGCACGTCCCGTCTTCTACTACGTCAATAACTACTTCGTACATTATTATTCATTCAGAATGCGTCCTGAGAATTAATACTTTATCTAATATTAATATTATAAAGAGGAAAGATTTGTATTTTTGTATGTAACGAATTAACTTAAAAACTACTGGATCGATTTCAAAAAATATTTTGCCGTTAGCAAGCTACATTATCACTGAGTAACATAGGCTATATTATTACTGGAATAAAACTTCTTACGCGGGCGGAGCCGTGAGGACACAGCTAGTTTGTAATATAATTAATGTCAAAAGTGCAAGAAAACCAAAACGCGGAATAATTTGTCATTTTATCGTTTTTTGATAATGCCATGTTTATTGTCGAGCTATTAAAATTTTGTATAAAAGGTAAACTACCCATTGATCATTAAAAACATTCAGTTTTCTTTAAGAATGAATTAGAAATATCTAACCATTTTTAGAACAAAAAAAAGTTTTATAAAAATATTGAGGTTTTCTAAAAATGTTGGATACTGAAAGTAAACTGAATGTTTCACGATCAAAGGTTTGTTTACCCTTTATACAAACTTTTTTTGGCCAGATTAATCGTTGTTTCCTTAAAACTAAAACAAATTTACATTACGGATTACGAATTCAAAGCTGTAACTGTTCTATTTGAATCCTACATGATAAATAGGTACAATAGAAAGGGCACGTAATTTTTACCTATTGAAAGGTTTTTAAATTTTAAAGCCTAAAGTTTAAATAATGGTTTTCCCAGAAGGGAGCGAAAATTAATGGCACGGCAGTGAATCATGGGCCTGCTTCGTCCAATCGACAGCTGATTTAACAAAAGTTAGCTTAAACTCTTATTTTTACTCCTCAGCTAAAAGGTTCTTCCAGAAGAATTCGTATTTTTGCGGTAAAGAGTAAATTAAAACTGACATTTACTAAAATTAATAACATTTCTAACTTAGGCAATTTTTTTAAAAGGTTGATTGTGATGAGTTAGTAAAGTAGTAGTGACGACATGTTTCATGCATTGGTTGAGCGATTAGCTTTTGCGCTACGGGTCGTGGGTTCGATGCCCGTACGGAACAAATATTTATTTGGCCCATGTTTGGGCGTTTGTCCATGTGAAGATTTGTGTCTGTAAACGCACCCACGATACAGGAGAAATGATAGAATGAGGCAAAGTTAAAAAAAAAAACTAGCCCTGTGGGTAAAGTGAAAAGTCACGACATCAATCAAACCAGAATATATTGCACTGACATTAATAACTTTAAGTAGTAAGTAAGTACACCTGTTTGTGAAAGGCTTCACCAGGACCTCCTGGTGAAGCCTTTCACAAGCAGGTGTACTTAGGCAATGTACCCACATTGCCACCATTCCTATTTTAGTCTCTAAGCAGTACTGCTGTGTTCCGGTGTAAAGGGCTGTGTGCTGGTGAATTGACAGGCACATGAGACTTTTCAACTTTGTTTCCGAGGTCGGCAACGTATTAATCAAAGAGAAAAAGACCAACATATAAAATACATATTACAGAAACGTGTAGAGGTCAATCTAACATTACAATTATAGCTAATATCAGTATGTCAGGATTGGGAGCATGGTAAATAAAGTAAATTAAACCAACATAGACTCTCTACAACTGATAGTTTACTTTTAATTGGGTTAGTGATTAATTACAGAAGTAAGTTCACAATATAACAACATAATAATTTACACAAGATCAGAAAATAAGGACAAGCGAATCAGATATAAAAGGTCAGACTTCTTCGGCTGATCGACATGGAATCCTCTGCTCCGTCGAATGATCACTGTTTTTATAACTTCGGGTACGTTGATTAATCTTGACGGTTATTCTTATGTTAACATTGTCCAGTGTTACCAGCTACCGATAACACGTACACATTTAAAGTGCAAATGAAAATGGAATTCAAAAAATTTGTGGAACATAATCGTAAAATTAATATTTAAGTAACATTAACATAAATTTTATTGTAATATGCACTGGGTTCATGCTAAGTACATATGAATAAGTAATTAATCATTGTATTAGGTTTTACACACTTGTTCATATAGTCAAATCAATAAGGAAAAGGTGTTCTTGTCATGATTCATGCATGAATGTTTGAGCAGTTATGTAGTTAATTTTTATTAACCGACTTCCAAAAAGGAGGAGGTTACTATGTTCGTCTGTATGTTTTTTTTTTTTTTTTTTTTTTTTGTGTATGTTCATAGATATTTTCGCCAATTGTGAACCGATTTTGATGATTCTTTTTTTAATGGATGGGGTATACTTCGAAGTTGGTCCCATTTAAATTTGGTGAAGATCTGATGAAGAACTTCGGAGATAGACAATGGAACTCCTCAATGACGAACAGTACGCATATGATGATGTGATTATGTTACGAGCAGCGTCTTTAGTAGGTCCAACCAAGTTTTAATTAAGGCCACTAAAAAGAAAAAAATAAAAACTTTTTTACAAAAAATTTAAACCGACTTCAAAAAGAATAAAATAATTACCATATAAAATTAACAGTTTCAGAAGTCGGTGCCTTCAATTTGGTTCAGCGTGGATCAGCACCGACTTCTGAAACTATTAATTTTATATGGTAATTATTTTATTCTCTTTGAAGTCGGTTTAAATTTTTTGTAAAAAAGTTTTTATTTTATTAGAAACTACCTAGCTGTGGCCGCGGTTCTACACGCGTTTTTATTACTAAACTTAGATATAGAAATAGAGATTTATAAGCTAGAAACACGGTAGGTACATGGGTTTTAAAATAACGCAGGTTCAGATTTACATGTTTCCCCGGCACAGCGGCATGCAAATTTTGATAACTGCATTTATGGACTTGGAAGTTTTAGGTTTATTATGAATTTAATATTATATAAGGCTGAATTAATTAAATTACAATTTTTTAAACATTATGATAAGACGCAACTATTAGGTAGATAGGTATTATTATTTTTAATGATCTAAAAATTCATGAATTGTGTAAAAATACCAGTCCAAGAGCCAATTACGTAAATTTTTGCTTAATTTTCTAAGAGGAAGGAAGTTCTCGGAGTGATTGAGGGATTTTACCTATTATATATTTTTATGAGCATCATGTAACTATTTTTTTTATGAAGTGTTGTGGTACATTGCAATACAGCAAGTTTTGTTGTCTCTGGACAAATATTTTTTACTGTATAAAATAACATAACATCACGCCTGAATTCCCCGAAGGGTTGGGCAGAGGTGTATAGCTTAACACCCTCATTTTGCCGTTATGTTTAAGTCCCATGTAATTAGGGGCGAGCCTATTGCCACCGGCGCAACCAATCTCCAGGCTACTACTGAGGAATTCCACACGGACAAACCTAATAACACTGCCCGACCTGGGGATCGAAGCCAGGACCTCACGATCACCAGTCGCGCTTGCCACCACTA
This sequence comes from Amphipyra berbera, assembly GCA_910594945.2. Taxonomy (NCBI): domain Eukaryota; kingdom Metazoa; phylum Arthropoda; class Insecta; order Lepidoptera; family Noctuidae; genus Amphipyra; species Amphipyra berbera. Next base: position 10,246,123 of record OU343128.1, on the reverse strand, counting down.
ATCCAACGAGGCAGTTAGGTTGGTTAGGTTAGGTTAGTTAGTTACTATAATATGATTCAGGATACTCTATCTCTAAATCAAACATCCAAATTCCTTCGGCTGTTATGATGTTATTCAGTAACAAACCTACAACAAAGCTACTAAAACCAACTACGACTTAGTTAGGTTTAAATATGTACAACTTAATTAGGCTTTTGGCTCTGGTTTTCTGTCACGAACACAAGTGTGATTCATGAATATTTCACTCACAAACTTTTTAATTAGTAGGTTCATCATACTACGTCCAACAACATTATTATAACATTCCGGTCTAGTTAATTAGGAAAATGTCAGGTTCCTTTAACTTTTGCGTTACTGTTGAGTTTGCGCGAAGAACCTTACCTTATTAGTATGAAAAGCATTCAATTCATGTTGATAGTAGAGCTCAGTTCCAGTTTTGTACAATAATTAAGAATGTTATAAATAACTTCTTTTTCTTCTCTCGTGTCGGCACGTAGTTTTACGAGAATAGCTAATACCTACCGTGGTAAAAAGAATAGTTAGCGAGGTTGATAGCGGGGCTGACAGTCCAGGGTGCGCCGGAAGTACTTTAAGTAATGAAGTAGCGCCACTCGTGGAGGCTCTTTTAATGCAACCCCAAAAATAACTAAAAATCTTGAGACAAAACTCCAGTTCATGTTGCTTGATCTTGAATCCGATCCAAAACTGTTCTGCCTAGCCTTTTCCCAATTATGTTGGGGTCAGCTTCCAGTCTAACCAGATGCGGCTGAATACCGGCATTTTACACGGAGCGACTGCCATCAGACCTCCGCAACCCATTTAATGGGCAAAGTCGATACCCTAAGTTTAGACTGGTGGCCAGATAGTCGGGCTTCTGACTACACGTAACGATTGTCATAGGTATGCGTAGGACACCCGGAACTGACGGTTTACCGTGCTCTCCGAGGCACGGAATGGTCTCGATGTGTTAAGAACAGACGCCCATCCACGAACTGACTGTGGCAAGCGTTGCTTAACCTCGAAAATCGTATGATCCGCATAGTCGTTAATAAACCACGGGTCGAATTTAATGCACCCCCTAAAATAAATAAAAGTCTTAAGACAAAACTCCAGTCCATGTTGCTTGATCTTGAAGCCAAGACTTCACCCTCCAAAACAAGATTTGGGTGTAAAATGCGTAATGTACATAACTGCCAACAAAATTTTATTCACATACATGTACGTCATCTGATATCAAGGTAAATAGGGCGGAGCACGGATGTCTACCAGACTTACCGTAACATAATTTTGAAAAGACAATCAGACAACGGCAAATGGATAAAGTTTTAGTTTAACAAGGTCATAATGTCTTGTTGAAACTAACTCGTTAAGCAAAGCTATCATCATGTCTGACAGATAATAGGCACGAAACATTACAACAGCTTTTTGTTATATTTATTATGACGTGTTAAATAATATGTTATCGTTACAGTGATTTATGACCATCATGAAAAAGTATTATCATAATTATTATCAGCTCATGACGTATGTTAGGGCAGACTACCTCAATCCAGATTGTCTGACGACTTAACCAGGATTACAGGAGGGCCGCAATGGTTCACGGTTTTGTGAGCTGTAAAAATAATAATAATAAGGTGAAATCACTGTCCCACATGACGAGAACATTTTGAAAGCCGAGAAAGATAAAGAATTTAAGTATCAAGACTTGGCACACGAGGTTGTCGACATGTGGGAGATTGACTCAGCAGTCGTTGTGCCGATAATCGTTACAGCTAATGGTTTAATAGCCAAGAGCCTCGACCAACATCTGATGAGGCTCTCGTTGGGTGGCTGGGTCAAGGGCCTGTTACAGAAAGCGGTACTTCTGGACACTGCACGTATTGTCAGGAAATCCCTCTCACTGAGGCCCGGACCACCGGCAGCTTGGACCCTGTTCTCGATGCCGGTGGGTTACTATTTTTTATATTTTTAAATGTCTTTTAAATTTTTTATAGAAATATTGAAAAATGTAATTTATATAATTTTATTTCTTATAAATGGTGTACAATAAAGACTTACAAATAGCACTAATAGGTAAGTATACAATGTATCTGGTGGGCATGAAGTGTTTGTTTGAACTCCGGTACCCAAAGTAACATTTAACTCGTGTTATGGGTACCAGCGCTCTCATTAATTGAATCCACAGGGAGTTACATTGATTGCACCAGGAGGTGGTTACAGGTAAAACCTACCTGTGTGGCCTGCCTTAGTCATTGTAACTTCTTTATTTATTTGATTACCAGCTTCACCATGGGTCCATTCAAAGCACTATTTTTCTATTTTTTTGGTCGCTACCCAGCTCTGATCAGACATCACCAAATCCATTTAATAAAAAAAAAACTGTAATAAAATATTTCTGGATACACAAGGGACAACAAAACAAGATTGTTTAGTTCGTTAAAACTTAATTTACGATCTGGCTTAATGAAATGAGAAACACGTGATTGGAATCCTTAAAGCCTACTACATACATAGCATAAAATCGTAAAGATTCAACCGTGCAAAGAGATTTGTTGCATTTTCATCGCACGTTGAGTTGGGAGAAAGCAACCACCTGATCTTGATCACCGTGCAATGAATTCTAACAGAAAAGGTCATTAGATTCAGTCGCAATGATTTATTGTAATTTGTACTGGGCTTTGGCATCCGAGAACGAGTCCATTACTTGTGCGTGATAATTACATCGAGTTTTCGATCAGAGGTGATATATCGAGTGGGAGGATCTGAATAATTCAGTGAGACACATCAGTTGTCATATATCAAGTTCAAACGGTTGATCAGATTCCTTTCGAGATTTCTTTGTAATCACTTAGTTTTGGATTCAGATTACAATTAAGGGCCGATTTCACCATTGAAACTAAACGCGAACTCAGTGTACGCGTTTAACTCAGTTCAGAACTCCAATTTGCATTTCACCAACATCAACTGAACGCACTTAAAACTGAACTCTTGAACTTGGTTATTATGACATTTTGCTTACTAACGGTACGTGAGGAAAAAATGGGAAGGATGCACAACAAAAGAGGCAATTCCTTGAGATTATTTATAGACAGATACGATTAGAGAATTATGTAATCACACTCTTCTTGCACTCATATGTGGGAGTCTCCAATAAATATAATATTATCGACTTTAATAAAAATACCTATCAATATTAATATCGTGATGAAAGCGATATATAATGTTATTTTCACAATTAATTGGATACATCTTTGTATTGCAGTTCGTTTCGAATTCTAATATGCAACACAAAGAACGATAAAATTTTCTTTGGTTTAGCTCATAAAATGTGTTCAATTATAAAGCTACGAGGATTGTTTTTGTAAACAGATGTGGTTTGCTATGACAATAATATTAATACTGCTAGTATTTTCCAATAACGATATTAGTTTCTGATCAATAAAAGTACTGGGTCAGTTTTATGCAATTTCTTGGCATGTTTTTTTATTAAGCGCTCACCGCCGCGCTGCTGCAAACTATAATATTTGTTCATTCATTAGCCTTCTTTTATGTATCACAGGAAAAAACCTTTTTATACAAAGGTTATTTTTGATGCAATTCGTGCCCGCGAACTGTGCAAAGCGGGCTGAAAAAATATGCACGAAATTGAATAGAAAGGACGAGAGGCGATTTTATTTATACAGTAGACTAGAATATCGTAGATTGCTCTACAAACAACGTCGAAATCACTTAATTCTATTTTTTTAATTGTTTTTTATTGAAGTAGTTGGCTTGCACTTAACTATGGTCTTGTCTTCTTCTCTCGTGTAAACATGTCACCACGTTGAAATACTAAGGCAGTCAGCAAGGCCGGTAGCAAGGCTGACTGCCCAGGGTTCGCCGGACGTACATACATAAGTATCGTCACTCGTGAATGCTTTTTTATTGCAATCCATGTTTTGTATGAAGGAATGAATATGTGGTGTTCACATCACATGAATATATAACTTTCTTTCTTATTGTTTTTTTATCTTCAACTCTATTTTCTCTACTTAGTTTCTCCTTCTGTTTTTATGACTCTTGTCAAAAATTATAAAAAAAATAGAATGGTCAGAACTTGGTAGTTTAATACCACAAATATTATAATATTGGCTGATCGTTTTATTGGGCATAATAAGGAACCACGTAACTTACGAAGAAGAACGTTGCCTATTAAGGCTCTTGTCCAATGTTTCTTCGAAGACAAATGAATAGATATTACCCACTAATACAGTCGCATACATAAGTATCGGGCTTCAATAAAACACGTGTGTCCTAAGTGAGGGCTTAGGTCAATCCGATACAATATTGATCCTTACTCCCTAGAATGGTAACAAGTTTACTGCTTCAATAAAATTATTTTTGAAGTATCTATGATACTTGTATCTTGTTTGACATCGATAATATTATTAGTTTCACAGCACGACAGCGACAGCGCAGTATGTAACAAGAATGATATTTGAAAATGGAATTCAAGGTACTTATGGCTAAATAATCAAACGCTATTCAATTTTAAGTTGCCGTTAAGTCTCGTGCTGTCACTTTCACTTTAAGGCGAAACAACAGTGACAACACGACATTAATGGCAAGTTAAAATTGAGTAGCGTAACCGAATACTCAAATATTCGGTTATTAGTGTCTTAAATATTAACGAAAAAAGTATAGGTAGTGCGTGTTAAATATTTTAACAGTATCGGAATTTCGAAATCTATTCGGCAGTCTGGTCGGAGCTACCAAATGCTCAAATTTTAATCAAACTTTCCCTTGTAAAGTAACAAATATTCTGAAACCAAATGTCTGAATTAGTTTCAAGGATATCCATTTTATTTCTAGTTTATACGCTGATAATACCTAACGTTTACTTTTTGGAACTGTAAATTACGCTAATGATTTTATAGAATACTAGCTGTGTCCTCACGGCTCCGCCCGTAGCCTATGTTATTCAGTGATAATGTAGTTTTATAACGGCAAAAGAATTTTTGAAATCGGTCCAGTAGTTTTTAAGTTTATTCGTTACATACAAAAATAGAAATCTTTCCTCTTTATAACATTAGTATAGATAGTATAGACTAGCGACCCGCCCCGGCTTCGCACGGGTGCAATGTAGATACTAATGTGGCACATAAACCTTCCTCTTGAATCACTCTATCTATTGCTGAAAACTGCATTAAAATCCGTTGCGTAGTTTAAAAGATCTAAGCGTACAGACCGCGGGAGCGACTTTGTTTTATACTATGTAAAGAAGTTTTTTTTTACTTTTATATAAGATAGTAAATAGTACATAAGCTCCTTGTAAAAAAAGCTCGTCCGGGTATGTACTACTACCATACCTATTTCTACTGCTAAGCACAATTGTAGATGCCGGTGAAATTACAGGCACATAAGATTTTTCAACTTTGTCTCTAAAGTTGGCAACGCATCAGCAATCCTCTCGGTGTTGTGTAGGTGTATATAGGCGGCGGTAACAATTTTTCATCAGATGGGCCGTCGGCTTGTTTGTCAACCTATTACATAAAAATAAAAACAAGATTCTACGTGAAACGTTCTGCCTAGCTTTTTCCCAATCGTGTTGAAGTCAGATTCCAGTGTAACCAGATCCGGCTGAATACCAATATTTTACACGGAGCGACTGCTATCAGACCTCCACCACCCAGTTACTGGGCAATGCCGATATCCTAAAGTTAGACCAGTTGTCATACTTTCGGGTTTCTGACTACCCGTAACGACTGTCATATATATTTGTCTGACACCTGAGACCGACGGTTTAACGTGCTCTCCGAGGCACGGAGGGGTTTCGATGTGTAACGAATGGTCACCCATCAACGGACTGACCGCGGTAAGCGTTGCTTAACCTCGCAAATCGTATGATCCGCGCGGTCATTAATAAGCCACGAGCCCGTCTAAGGTTCTACCTGAATATAAAAGAAGAATGTGTGGTGACATGAAAATAAATGTGAATAAAAGTTAACTTAGGAATCGAACAGTAAGTATTCTATTAGATTAGGTATTCCAGTTAGACTAATTCAATCAAATACTAAGAACTACCATTTATATAAGTCAAGCTTGTCGGCTGCCAAACAGCCATGTAAATGATCAATCAATCAGCATGTTAACTATATTTGGTGACAGATAAAATGTCTTGTATAATTTGGATTAATAGTAGCTAAATATAGCGTGTCATTGCGCCGATGTAAATGAATAGGTACGTAATTCCCAATTAATTAGAACTACACTTGTTTGGTTATTAATATGGTTTGTAAAGAAGTTCTTTAATCTTTTTTGTTTGTTGTTGTATTTTGCAACTTGTGGTACCACAAGTAAACCATGGTTTAGTAATACAGAGACAGTGTTTATCATTTTGTAAATACAAGACTTCGTCGGGTGTCTTTTTTTTTTACTGTTTTTTTTTCGTCGCATATGGCGAATAAGATATTATATCAGAAATATGCGAGCGTCTTCCTGTTCTCTGAAAACAACACTGCGTTCACCGATTCATAATTATGTACGTACGTACGTAATTATGGAAAAGTACTAGGTAAGGTAGGTTACGGTGATAGGTCACTGTTTATTGTAGTAGCGAGTTTGGAAGTTCCATGATGATCTATTTACGGGTCGATGATGATGGCTCATTGTATATTTTGTTTAATATGTATTAACAAAATATACAAAACAATCTGTTGTTTGAACTAAATTAGAATAACTTGGAAAATTATTACACACAGTTTCGCGACAGAGTTGCGGAAATATGTGCAGTATTTTTATGAGAGCACCGTGTGATCCCGGTAAAGGCACGGGCCGGGCGGTGACAGCGCTGTACTCGCCTGTACCGCCACGCTTCACTTCCGACAACGCGCTCAAACTATTTTCCACAAAGACTGAAATATACTAGATGGACCACCTATAAACATTTTCATCTCGTTAAGGTATTTTAGATTTGATATTTAAGTAACTGACGTGGAAAAATATAAGTAGGTATAATGCTTTTAATAAAATTATAATGCAGTTTATTTTTAAGTATTTGGCCTTTAAAAAAATCGCCCTCTTTAAGGATAAACAGTAGACACTGAATTAAAAAAAAAATAAGAAAAAAAATTAATAACAGTGAACTGTCGCACATAGGTACCAAATAATGTCAATGACAATTTAGTAGTTAAACAAGTCTGTATGAATTATTACCATAATTGCAACCTTTTATAAAATTGGTGACAAAAAAACTTGGCATTGTTAAACAACTTTCTGAAACCTATTTATATATAACTTATTTCACTAAAGTTCGATGGTTTTCGACACAGATTAAAATCAGTTTTTAGCCAGCACTAATAATAATGTTTTACAGTGTGATGTCAGTTTCCGTCATCTATCTCATCTAAACATGTCACATTAATACTATAGATGTTTTTTTATTGCCCCTTCTAGTATCATAACATCAACGTAAATATGATTTTTCACTTGGTTGGCATTCGCTTAATTAGCCACTTGCACTAAACAAGGTTCAGTGAAAGTAGAGTGCGAGCTAAACATCTCTTATAATTAAGAAGTTTTACCTCTAAAGTGTGTACCGGACTTTAGTTTTCAACTTTGCCTCGCCTACAAGTTGTACACTTTTCAACTTTCTCTTATAAATGACGAGGTTGAATAAAAATATATCTTCTTCTTCCTGCCCTTATCCCACACTAGGTGGGGTCGGCACAACATGTATTTCATAAATCCATGTTGTTTTAGAGGTTTTGGCTTATTGTTTTATGACCGGCCGCCTGCCTGACATCAACCCTCCTTGGGAATACTCGTTGCGCCGCGCCGCACAGTGGAAAAAAAAACTATTTTTGTTCAAAAATCTGCCTACACCACATATTTTGACGTATCGCTGCCGTTTTTTTATACACTCCTGAGATAACACACTTTGGTGTGTCACTGCCACTTTTCCTTAAAAGTCAATACCATAACCTCAAAAAATCGGGAAATGAAGCAAAAACAACGTCTAAAAAAATATTTTGACAATAATCAGTTTCCAGGGGTTTTTCAGGTCCCTGGTTATGAACTTATTGTCTGTTTATAAACAATCAAAAAAAAATTTTGCTTTGTTTTGCTTTTTTCCATATAAATTGATACGTTATGGTATTGACTTTTATTAGGATTTACCCGCACCGGACTCACCGGTTCACAATTTATCAATGTAAAAAAAGCATTGTTTTTTTAAATTTCATAAAATTAAATTAATAAAAATGTACAAAGACAATTATTTTGATCATTTACTACAATAATAATCAGCCTTTTACTGTCCCACTGCTGGGTACGGGTTTCTTCTCATTATGAGATAAATTAAGGCCTTAGTCCACCACGCTGGCCTGGTGCGTGTTAGTAGACTACCTACACCATCAATTACTTTTTTAGCCCTCTGAGATGTGTAGGTTTCCTCACGATGTTTTCCTTCACAGTTTTTAAGTAAGTGATAACTAACTATACAATACGCACATGAATCCAAAAAGTCAGAGGTGCGTGTTTTTATCATTTATTAATTCGAATAATATATTTATTAATTAGAATTATTCGAATGAAACTTATATCATTTGAAAGGCACTTTGCCAGAGAAGTGCACAAAAAAAATGTGTGCATGTTGCCGTTAAGATAAGTAAAAAAATGATCGAATTTCGACCACAAGCGATATTACACTACACTTATACTTATTTATAAGGCGACTGGATTCTGCCAAAAGGTGTCTATCTCACAAATTTTGCGATCATATACACTGGCCTGCAAAAATAAGTATCACACTTTTAAAATTTCAATTTTTTCTAAACTATAGAAGTTAGAGATTTAAAATAAAAAACGTTTTATAGCAATTTTTATCAGCTTTCTTTGAAACTATTGTAACAAAGTTAAACTCTTTTTTGAGTCCTTTTTGTTTCGAAAATATATCTTGTGTACTTAAAAAGTTATTGCAATTTTAAAAGTGTGATACTTATTTTTGCAGGCCAGTATATATATCATGATCATATATCGATACACGCGTTGGTTAAGTTAGTGATTATAAAAATATTACCTTACGATCTTTCTTTGTAGCTGTTACGATCTGACAGAATAAGACTAATTTTAGCATTACCGGAATCGATATGAAGAAACTCATAGCTGTATTCATAGCTAAGGCTAACATTTCTTTAAACATTCTTAGCGAAGTCGCTTTTTATAACGGGCTGTGGTAGCAAAACGGGGATTTATGTATTCTTATCTGGTGTGGTGTGTAATAAAAAGTATTTCATGAATCTTCCTGTTTAATTCAATAAAGAATATAAATGAGCAAAACGTGTAAAGAGATAATAAATTCACACTTGAACCTCAAACCTTTTGTTTTATACCTTTACAGAAGAATATTTTTTTGAAATCTCTACGCGTCAAAATGTGCTTTGTTTTTGTCGCTTCCTGTTAAAATCCCTTTGTTAGAATATTTTCATTACGTGTGTCCGTTTAACATGACTCCCGAAAGCGTCCATTATCTCGCATTTAAAGAATCAAGTTAAAGTTTTGCAAGTATGTACTAGAATTTATGAAGCTATCGTGTAGTTGAATATAATGGGACTGCTAGAGAATGTAATTATTAGAGTCAGTATGACCCGGTTTCATTGCTTCCGAGTGTACAAAAATAAAAAATTGTGTACAACCTTTTTTAAATTTTTATACACTTAGGAGCAATGAATCCGGGTCACCAACATAAAGGTTAATATCTCGGAAAACATTGTTTATCATTTTAAAATTGTTTTGTTTATGTTGGTGACCCGGATTCATTGCTCGTCAGTGTATTTGCCTCGACAAAGAACATGGAATGAAATATCGAATCAGCCTTACACCTACTTAGATATTGTATTTTTGTCAACAAAACAATGTCTATTAGTGTCTTGGATGTAAATATGGCCTAAAGTACATCACGCCGCAGGAAATATTGTAGATACAAAAGGTATGATAAAACAAACTTTGTCGAGAGTCTAGACCAACTTTGGTACTCATTGGTAAAATAACTTGATTGTTGAAGCAAAACTTAGGTCGTACGGGTCTTTATTAAATTTACTTATGCCTAAGCACCGACCCTGAACCTTGTAATGGCTTCATGATAAGGAAAATTGTCAGTAAAAATAAATTAGTGGAAAGATTCAAAGTAACTTTACTAATAGAAATGTTTTTAATTAAGCCATTCAGTAGGATTTCCTTGATAATGGTAATCACTTTAGGCGTATTTTTGTTCGAAAATATTCAAGATTGTCAATTTCTGAATTATATCGGGAAATCGAAATTAGAGTTTCATCGATACTTTGAAAAATAAGATAACATCACGCCTGTATTCCCCGAAGGATTGGGCAGAAGTGTATAGCAACACCCTCATTTCGCCGTTATGTTTAGTCTCATGTAATATGGGGCGAGCCTATTGCCATCAACCGGGTACAGATCCAAACTCCGGTTGCTACTGAGGAATTCCACAAGGAAAAACACAATAACACCTTGCCCGACCTGGGGGTCGAACCCAGAACCACTAGATCAGCAGTCGCGCCTGCCACCACTGGAACAACGAGGCAGTTAAAAATAAATTGAATAAGTAAGATAATAAATAAATAAATTAGTTAAAAATGTTTTTGAAAAATAAATGGTTTCTTTTCAACTTGCGACAGTATTTAAAGATGATTAGTATGGTATTTGTGTCAACAAATCAAGCATAGCGTTGAATAAACCTGTCTCGACTAGTTATTAGCGATTTGAGTAACATTTAGCTAAAGTTATTTCATTTTCCTCAAATGACTTAATAGAGTTCATGAAATGACATGAAGTTACACTGTATCTATTAAACAACCTTTTTTTTGTATACCATAAATACGAAAAGGGGTCTTTGTACTTCATCATTATGAACAACTTTTATTATGGGACCAAACATGAATTCGCGAAAAAAAATCAGCTATTCCATACATTTTGTCAAGTTATGGGAACATAAATGTATCTAACAGCTGTTTTTTAGCGATTTTAGGTTTGGTACCAAAGAAAAAGTTGTTCGTAATGATGAGTACAATGACCCCTTTTTGTATTTATGGTAGATATATAAAAAATAATGTTGTATTTACATGGTAATCTGAGTATTTTAAGTGCCTGAAAACGGTTTTCATAAGTAAAAAACCATAATACCGCGGCGGCATGGATCTTTCATTTTAATAATGTACTGCTTTGTTTTTGCATAAAATGAAGTGTTTGTTGTTGTTGATGTTATTTTAAAAGATGTTATCTGTAAAGATAAATTCATTTAATGGTTCCATACATTGCATTAGGGTTAATTTATGTCCAAAGTTAATGTAATATTCAGGGCCTATCTATTCCAGAGATTTTTCAAACTGTTTTGCTTAACTAATAGACAACAATCCATGCATGTGTTTGTTTATGTTCGCATTTCGCTAGAAGCGTAGACAATATTGATAAGCTGGTTTACTACATACACAATTAATAATGTTTTGTATATCGATTTACATATCTCCTTCTTTTTGTGTGGTTAATGACTATCCTGGTGTCAGGTATATGCCGCCCATGGACCTCTGACTTGGCTTCACATGCCACATGCCGTCGAGAAATATCTCTAAGGCATGCCGGTTTCCTCACTATATTTTTCTTCACCGTTTTAAAGTAAGTGATAATTATACAAAATGCACATGAATCCGAAAAGTCAGAGGTGCGTGCCTTGGGTTCGAACTCGAAACCTATGACTTGGTAGTCCGACGGTTAAACCACTAGGCTATTACTGCTACAACCTACAATTTACATGTATTAACATTAACCAAGCTTGATTACCGTTGAAATCTGTAGTTGCATGTGCGTTCTGGAAATCAAAATAATCGTTTCGTGTGTCAGTTTGAAGTTTAAAATTAGTTTCATTGTTTCTTCTTCTCTCATGTCGCCACGAGCTGAATGGGAATAAGTCATTTCGTGGTAAGAAGATAAGCTAGTCAGCAAGGTTGGTAGCGGGACTGACTGCCCAAGGTGCGCTGAATGTACAGATGTATTTCACCCCGTAGAGGCTCTTGGAATTCACCCCAGTTTCATTGCTAAATATAGGCCAGCTACAATGCTGCTAAATTGACCAATTAATTATTGTTGTGCAGTCTGTGCAGTACGCATGAGAGAACGGAAGACAAGATGAGTTTGAAATAGAGAAGAAAATACCATGAGTTTATGTGTACTGTTTTTTTTAATATTTAGGCATTTTTGATTATCTACCTACTCATATAATTTTTATATTAAGGCATTTTTGTTTATCTACCTGCTCATATTATTTCTATATTTAGGCATTTTTGATGACCTACCTACTCATATAATTTTTATATTTTTAGGCATTTTTGATTATCTACCTGCTCATATTATTTCTATATTTAGGCATTTTTGATGACCTACCTACTCATATAATTTTTATATTTAGGCATTTTTGATTATCTACCTGCTCATATTATTTCTATATTTAGGCATTTTTGATTACCTACTCATTTTATTTTTTTGCAGAACTTGTCTTGATTTGGAACTATGTATATAATTATTTAATTTTTGTTAATGGCTTACACGATTATAGTGTAATCAAATCAATTAACATGCCTAGTTCACAAAATCAATGTTTACTATGCATTATTTCACCGTTACCTAATACCGGACGGAGTGCGGCGTACTGAGCAATGAATACCTAATAGTCAGTCAGCGTAGCTTCTATTGAGTAGATAAACAGTAACATCGGAAGAGGAAGTGAAAGAGATCGCACGATATGTTCCCACGCTTGTATACGTGCAAGCACATATTATTAATAAAAGGTGTAATATTGTACAACGTTAGTTACGTGTTTCAGCGTTCAATATTGAACCTCGTATGTGCAATAGGTACATAAATAGGTAAGAGTACATACTTATTTTCTCGCGACTGTATAGCTAATATTGTTGTGAAAAGATTAGCCAGTACACAAGGTTGGTATCGGGGCTGACTGTGTGACTGTAGTCCATATATGTACATAAACATAACATCACGCCTGTATTCCCCGAAGGGTTGGGCAGAGATGTATAGTAATACCCTCAACTCGCCGTTATGTTTAAGTCCCGTGTAATAGGGGGCGAGCCTATTGCCATCAACCGGGCACAAACCCAAACTCCGGGTTGCTACTGAGGAATTCCACACGGAAAAACCCAATAACACTTTGCCCGACCTCGATCAGCAGTCGCGCTTGCCACCACTAGACCAACGATGTAGTTAGTCCATATACTATCATTAATACATAGTCTAAATGGAAACTTCTCGAACCATAGGGGGGTATCGTACCGTCATTGGGTTGATGAGGTCAGATGGTAGTCGCTCCATGTATAATGCGATGTTTGGCCGTCTTGGGTTAGACTAGAAGCCAAGACAAACATACTTGGGAAGAGAACAAGAGAACAAAGAGGTTACTATCTGTATATATCTATCTGAGGACTTGACTGACTGACTGACTGATCTATCAACGCACAGCTTAAACCGCTGGGGTTAGAAACTTGAAATTTTGACAGTAGATATCTTTTATAACGTAGTCATCAACGAATGAAGGATTTTTCAAAATTTCTCCCCTAGGGGGTGGAAAAAATCACGCAAGTGAACTTGCGGGCAAAAGCTAGTTTTACTACAATAGGCCTAATATGGGTAATTTAGGACTTCTCGAGTAAGGCGTAAGTCATATTGGCCTTATGCACTACGCAGCGTGACTGACAAGCGTCAAATCCACTAGAATTTTTTACTGTGCAAGTTGACTTCTGCAAGTTTAATGAACTTAGCGAGCAATGGAGTGCAATAACTTGTGTGATAAAACTTGCTTATAGAATTTAGCGCTAAACAGTTCAACATAAATTATATAAGCTAACAGTAATTGGAAAAAATAAGCAACTACGCATTCCTCAAATGAAATAAGTTTCTTTTCTTATTTATAACAAAATGTTATGAAAAAAGTGAAATATTAAACCTAGACCGTGTATAAAGCTGGAGTATTTTGGGGGTCTTAGAGTGAAATCTGTAAAATATACATAAATCACAGTGGCCAGGCATTCTTAGTGTACATAGACGTCTTTCTTCGCTTGATTTATGTATTTCACAGTTTAGCACCAAAAAGGAATATTCTTATAGTCTTTATATTATGATGTAAGTAGCTGGCGTTATAAACCAGATATAGAAGATACCTAAAGATATTCTGGGACAACTACAATGAAGACGTAACCATAGCAATGTTTTAACTCCGCTATGCCATGTCAGCACATAGCCTATTATAAGCGAAATTAATTCATATTATATTTTTAAGTGAAAACTCCAATCCTCTCTTTATAGGGATTTCTTACACCCGTACAGAAAAGACTTAATTTAATGCAGTGTACAACAATATTGGTACATTTCAACCCACAAGTTTTCTAAAGCGCTTTCAGCGTTGCACTTTAATTTCATTTTTCAACTTCACCCAACCTTTCAAGACGAACTTTCAACACGAGTCCATCAGATGAATCGTTTAAAACTGTTTTAATAAATCAGTAGGAACATTAATAGTAACATTTACATATTAATTACCTTTTCCATGACTGGTAAAGTCCTTGTAATTGCATAACTTTCCTTGTTTATTGTTTGTAAAATCTAGGTATCTAGGTACCTAGGTATTGTGATCATTTGCGTGCCATAGTACCTACGGTGTTACTCAGTATGTTTTAACCATAGACCTTCTTATCTATCGTTTCAATACTCACGATAACAATTTCACCAAAAATCTGATTTTTGTAAGAATTAATTCAAAGAAAAAATATAGTGGAATTGTATTTAGTTAAACATAAATTAGGACCATATCGTCACCGGAAAGCCAATACTACTTAAGCGCCATTTTGGCTAAAATGAGTTATATATTATATCTTTGGATTGGTTTTTTTTCTGCGTCGATTAGTTGGGATTTCGTAATATAATAGAATAAAATACGAAATCCCAACTAATCGACGCAGAAAAAAAAATCAATCCAAAGATATAATATATAACAAATTTTAGCCAAAATGGCGCTTAAGTAGTATTTATTGACTTTCCGGTGACTATTATATTATAATCACTCACATCGCCGCGTCGGTGTATAATTAATTATGTTAACGAACCTACTATAAATTTAAAGCTTAAACAAGAACTTAATTACAATTTACAATATTTAGGGCCAAACCACATCTGATGGAAGATACGTCGCCGATCTTTCGGTACACATAATTCCATACGAACATCTCACACCGTACACATTTGACCGAAGATGCGTTACTAAAATTCCTCGAGTAAATTACGCGACGGAAGATCGGTGACGTGTCTTCCGTTAGATATGGCTTGGCCCTAAGTACGTAGACGTTGTCAGTGACACATTCCATCGAGACTTTGTATAAAAGTTCTAGAAATTTGACACAGCACAGATACTAAAGTTGGTTAATAACAGGAAAAACAGAAAAAAAACTAAAAATGTCTATTATATTCCGTTGAATCACATTGCCTCACTGCGACCTCGTATTATACATAACAATGGCACAAAAACTTGGCGTAAGGCGGTACAGTAGAAATGACTTGTGCCTTAGTTAATTGGCTGAAAAAGTTAGCCAGCAAGGTGCCACACCTGGCTGGCTAGTCATGTGTGACGACTTCATTGAAGAGGATCGGTTTTAGATATGAATAGAATTTGCAATAGGTAATCACTTTTTAACAAAAATAAAACCGACTTCAAATTGTCTATCTCCGAAGTTCTTCACCAACATTTAAATGGGACCATTTCGAAAGAATACTCTTTCAAACAAAAAAAGACACATAAAATCGGTTCACAATTAGCAAAGATATCGCGGAACAAACGCACAAAAAAAAAGTACAATTGAATTGAGAACCTCCTCCTTTTTTTAAAGTCGGTTAAAAAGTGCTGGGATTCTGTTGTACTTAGTTGTAGCAAACGCCATTACGGATTTTGAGATTCTGGGTAACGTAGCGCACCAGCAGGCCTCGATTCTGGCGACGAGGATTCTACATTTGTTATACATACGTACAACTAGAACTCAAAAAATACGCCCTGAAAAATGCGTCTCCATAAACAAACAATCATAACATCACGCTTGTATTCCCCTAAGGGTTGGGCGGAGGTGTATAGTAACACCCTCATTTTGCCGTTATGTTTTAAGTCCCATGTAATACGGGGCAAGCCTATTGACATTTACCGGGCACAAATCCAAACGCCGCCGCCGGGGCTGCTACTGGGGAATTCCATACGGAAAAACCCAATAAGACTGCCCGACCTGGGGATCGAACCCAGGATCTCATGATCAGCAGTCGCGCTTGCCACCACTAGACCAACGAGACAGTCTCCACAAAGGTTCTAATATATCGTTATGTTCGCATTGTCCGCTTAAGCCCTGCATCGTACTCCATAAAAGAGGCCTCACGATACTGGCTATAAAATATCGTTTCTCTCGTCCACAAAAGGAGATAACAAACCGATTTGATCGACAACTGCCTTATCGATATGGTTCTGAATGCGGCTTGCGTGGGGGTAAACATAATGATGTGTTCAGCTATGAATGCGCAGATTACGGAATGAGGAATGAATGAAATCTATTATTTGCTTTTCTTATGTCTATTGCAGACGTAGTTGGTTGTTGTCCTGTCTGCAGCGCCATCTAAAATGAAAGACTACTTCGACCATAATTATTTTTTTTTTCTTTCACTTACTTCTAACACTTCTTATATCTTCACACGCACACAATCTGTCCCATTACATTCGGTTTCGCTTTAGGTCTATCCACACATATCAGGGCCGTGTCAGGGCCGGGACCGGGCTGGAGATCAACATCGCATACATTTTATACCGAAGCAAGACCTGTCGCTCAGTGCTGGTTATTTAGCGTCAGTGACCAGCCCAGAAGCGACGGAGCTCTTGCTTCGGTACAAAATGTATGCGATCGTGATCTCCAGCTCGGTCCCGGCTCTGACACGGCCCTGACATGTGTGGATAGAGCTTTATTATATGTATTTATGCCCGGTTCCTATAAAGAAAAACGAATTGTTTTGCTTACCAATGGTAGCATTTTTTATTGCCAAACCGGGCATGTAAATAGACTCGTAAGCTAATTTTACCTGTGATAGCTACTTTCATATGACAGGGTCTACTATGAAAAGCTATGAGGCCTTTGCTTTATTATTGGTAAAGACACAAAAGTCTCAATTTTAATCAATAACGCTGCGTTAATTGTAGGAATCGGCCGTTAATATCTTTTTCTTACGTCAACTGTTGTTTCATACTTTACAAATATATTATTTACTTGCTGTGTCCTCACGGCTCCGCCCATAGCCTATGTTACTCAGTGATAATGTAGCTTTCTAACGGCAAAAGAATTTTTGAAATCAGTCCAGTAGTTCTTAAGTTTATTCGTTACATACAACAATACAAATCTTTCCTTTTTATAATATTAGTATAGACTACTACATGCATAAGCAACACTACAATTAGATTCTTCATCATCATCTCCAGCCCGTAAACGTCCACCACAGTGCCATACTTTACTCTAATGTAATATTAATCCTATTAACATCTGCAATAGATACAAGGAAATCAAAAGAAAAAAAGAAAATCCTTTTAAGGAAATATAAATACCATGTCGCTCATTTAAACTTCTATAAAAGGTACCTACATCAATAATTTATAAAACGAACCCATTGAAATCAAAAAGCAGATTGAATAAAGTTTTCCTGTACTTACAGCACAACTAACATCTGGAAGAGAGAACTAAGAATTTTATCCTTATCATAGGAAATGCAAATATTAAAATATCTGCATAAAAACTGAGATTATTTCTAGAAAATTCCATGAAAAAATGTCAGCAGTTCTTTAATAGTAGGTACTTAGTTTCATTTAAGCAGCAGTTTTAAGCAGTAATAGACTAGAGGTGTGACCGTCGGACTGCCAAGTCATAGGTCTCGAGTTCGAACCCAAAGCAGGCACCTCTGACTTTTCGGATTCATGTGCGTATTGTGTATCAGTTGCTTAAAAACGGTTTAGGAAAACATCGTGAGGAAACCGGCATGCCTGAGAGATATTTCTCGACGGCATGTGAAGCCAACTCAGAGGCCATGGGCGGTATAAACTATGACACCAGGTTAGTCACTAACCACACGAAAAGAAGAAGACAGTTTCATTAGAGACCCGCCGTGTGAAAATCACAGACTAGCAATAAACTACGTTAAACATTGGAGAATTGTTGAATTTATTATTGGTTTACCTTTTGAATTTTTTGTAGGCTAGAGACGAAGTCCCTAGACCAGGGTCGACGACCTGCGGCTCGCGAGCCGCATGCGGCTCTTTCAATGTAAAGCTGCGGCTCTCCACTTCCATACGAAAAAAAAAAAAATTATCAAACCTCTTAAAATCGCGCAATCGATCCATAATTGAGTACTATAATATAGTGTGACTGAAATATACTGACTATGACTGATAGATAATAACTGTATCTAAATGTATTTTCTTTTTGTATTTTTTAAAGGTAACTTTTTTTTTTGCTAAACGCCAAATCATGGTTAGCCATTAATTACAGGACACCCTGTATAAGCAAATACTATAAATATTGAAACGATTTTTTGTAGCTCTTTAAAAACTGTGAAATTTAGTAAAATTGCAACTTTTGGCTCTTCCGTCTCAAAGGGTTGCCGACTAACAATTTTTGGTTTAATTTTTATTTATTTTTAATTATTAAAAAGATGCCCCACTCTAGGATTTCTCCTGTATCGTGGGCGCGTTTACATATACAAATCTTCACACGCACAATCATCCAGACCCGGAACAACTATCTGTAAGCCATACAAATATTTATTCCGTGCGGGAATTGTAACCACGACCCGTAGCTCAGAAGCCGACCGCTCAGCCACTGCATCAAACGTGTCGTCAAATATTGCTGTAACGGATCGGTGTTGGTTAAAACTATGACTTGGGTACAGATGTAAAATGCATAATAGAAATTATCTGAAGGAAAAATTGGCTCTTATAAGTAACTTCAGATAGTTTTAACTGCCTCGTTGGTTTAGTGGTGGCAAGTGCGACTGCTGATCATGAGGTCCTGGGTTCGATCCCCAAGTCGGGCAAAGTATTATTGGATTTTTCCGTATGGAATTTCTCAATAGCAGCCCGGAGTTTGGATCTGTGCCCGGTTGATGGCAATAGGTTGGCCTCCTATTACATGGGGCTTAAAGATAACAGTGAAATGAGGGTGTTACTATGCACCTCTGCCCAACCCTTCCGGGAATACTGCAGGCGTCACGTTATGTTATGTTTTAAGTATAGAGAAAAAGTTTGGCATTTCGGCCAATGCAAATACTACAATAACTAAGCCAAAGATTTGTTGATAGGATGTTTGTGGCTTGCTATTAAATTCTTTACCATCGAACCGGCACGTCATGTCTGCGTTGCTAGGTAAATTCCTAATATTTGAATCCGGAATATTTGGGCTCAGGACACAATGACGAGGGTCTGTGATTACAAAAATCTGAATCAAGTCACGTACCATCAGAATCATTCGCCTGCAAAATATCTACCTAGCTACTGGATTTTTTATTACGATCGTAAGGTCTCTGTGATACTGTGACGGGACGTGGTAATTTTACCTGAAATCATAAAAAATATGAGTCACAGTCACAGTAGCCAAAAAAAGTAATTTTGCCAGTATTTTTGCTAAATAAAATAACAAACATTTGGAGTGATAAAGTTGTTTGTCCTGAAAACAACCAAAAAGGCAAGGTTGCCACATTCATGAATTTATATTTAAGTTCGTTGTTTTATAAAAATGTAACTATGTGTTTTTTGTTTAAAGTATAGCTTTCTTGTATCAGCGAGCTTTTAAATCGATATAAATTATCGGTAAAATGTAGCAGTCAGTTGAATCGATATCCATGTCAAACATAATTATTGTATTAAACGTTATATCAATGCTCGGTCCTCGAATATTTGTTTCATCCCTGCGGTCTGACAAACGTAAAGGTACAATGACACCTTGTCGGAAGGATTTCTTTAAGATTGTTTAAACAAGGAAATAAAAAAACAGAGACAAGGTAAATTTAATAAAAAATGGAGGTGAATGTATAAATAATAAAATGGCTTACACCAGAACCATAAACTTTTTATGATTGTTTTATTTACTATTGTTTTGAAGCGGTTTTATTATAATTTTCTGTCTTCCTTTATTTGTCAAACCGATGAAAATTATAAAATCCCCAAAGAGATAAAAGTTTTGTACTTTTCCTTTTAATATACTAATGTTTAAAATTAATTTGAATAACTTAGGAAGTTCAGACTAAATGGAAATAGTCTAAAGTCTAGACCATATTTTCAAACATTTTTGCCAAGTACGTAGCTAATGTTTCCACGGGGAAAATCCAATGTTAAAAAACTGCCTGTGTACTGTATTTCCACACGATTATTTTTTGGTTAATTTAAAGGCTTTTTTTAACAGTTATCTACATCTTATTTTATAATATTTAGTGGAATAAGTACCGTTAGCCCTGAAAATATTAAAATTTGCAATAATTTAAAAAGACGATATCTGTAGGCACTTCGGTTTCTTTCTACCTTTTTTGGCTTATTAAACTAACTAGTATAATGATGTATAGTATAATTCATTAAATTTTACAGTCAAGTGATGTTGCACAGATTTTTCGAATGGGAACATTGCCGTGACCATGATTACGTTCACGGGCGAGAGGAGCTTAAGGCTCTGCCACATAAGCGGGATGCAAGTGGTCCAAGGTCAAAAGGGAGGGCGGAGCCTTGGCTTGGGTCATTGCTTCTCTCGTGCATGATACGACAACAGCTGCTAAGTGCAGATAAAGAGAAAGTAGCTCTACTTGTTATTAGGATGTTGAAAATGTGGATGGTGCAGGCTTACGTTTTGAATAGCTTCATGTGTGTGTAGTATTCTTGCGAAACGTATGTACATGTAGGTATAGTTGTTTGTTAGTATTGTTGAATAATTGCTTTTGCGGCGTATTGTGGGAGACTGATACTTATGTCTGATGATTGAATAACCATTGTGTGTAATAAATGTTAAGTTCGTAGTTCGTACCTAACGTGATTATTTATTTAATTAGTTCTTGATTGGTTAACTGTTCAATCAAGGAACATTTTATTTTGATTTCTTGATTAATCGAATAATGTGGTTCTTTATAGGAAGTAATGTATCAAGTAATTTGTAGGAAGTAATGTATCAAGTATCAAGTAAAAACGTGTAGTTTATGCATTATAACGAAGTCATCTTTTATCGAAGAAAAAAATAAAGATTGGGTAAAATCGCTCTCCTTTTTTCTTTCATTGACCTGCATAGTTTATTTTTTGTATCAGGCTTAAGTATCCGACTGCTGGGCAAGTCGTTCCATGTATTCTTTTGCTGTGCCACCTCAAACCAGTCCTCGCGGTACGCGTCCAGGTCATCTCGCCACCTTTCTGGGCCGATTTCGGCGGCGCCGTCCAAGTTTAAATTGTAAATTAATGCATTTTATTTTGCTAGCACGTGAGCTAACTTGACAATGCACATTAGCAAAGTTTATCAGTTTTACCATAAGCTGGGTCTACGCTAAGCGAGCCGAGTACGAATGGAACACGAATTCGCGTAGCGTAGACGGACTTGGGAGCCGTCTACGCTACGCAAATTCGTGCTCCGCTTGGGCTCCCCTCGTGCTCGGCTCGCCTAGCGCAGACCCAGCTATAGAATTAAAAACAAGCCTTCAAAGGCACTCATTGACATAATAAAATTCCTCTCTATGATTAAAAATCTAAAAAGAATCCCTTATTAACGTAAGGGCCTTGTTAGTGGTAGTGGGTCTAAGTACCTACTTAAAAAATATCAGTAAGCCGTTCAAATGTAAACTTTGTCAATTTGCCATTAAATACGATTTGAAAAAACTATAGGTACTTTTTTTTAGAAATTCTGGGTTTATATGCAATAAAAGCTTGGAGATGACAGATCAAGACCTGCCGGGGTTGAAGTGAATGCATTTGCGTATCCCGCGACCCCGGCCATGGGCCTTCGGAGGAATACCGAGGTGGTTTAAATTTTAGTCGGTAAGAATCCAACATAACCTTCTCCCGGGTGAAGGGTATCCATGGGGATTTGACCCCGATAAAAAAAAGGCAATAAAGGTTTCGAATCTCATTACAAACTGAGCTTCGATATTTACATTATACAAACAAAGAGATTGTGAATATTTGCCCTCATAAACAAAGCGTAGGTTTAAGAATTAATTTAATTTATTATAATTTATTTTATTGCAACACAATCAGTATCACCCTTTATTACACCATATTACAATAACGGAACTTACCTTTGTTACAATTCATATTACAGTTTGGTATGTTGCATGAATTATCTTATTATAGCGTCGATTAGCAATCGTGTTTGCAATGTCGTAACGAGTCGCGTGCGCAGATCTGCGTAATGCAAATTTTGAGCGTAGCCGGTGCGGCTGGGGTAATTGTGACGTGAGCAAGGCCATGTTGATTCTTGTTGTGGCATTGATAATGATAATAATATGATTTATTGGAATTGTTGATAATTTTCCTGTAAATTACTTTTTTTTGCTAAAGGTCTACAAAGATTTTCACAGACCAGACCAAAAGAAAGGAGGCCTGCTATGCTCTGTAGGGGACGGCTGAGGAGGAGAATTAAGTAGGACTAGGAAGTAGATCTACTCTGAGATTTTTATATTTACGGTGATGAAAATCTATACCTTGCAGCTACCTACGTTCAATTTTATTATAAAATTATTCATCAATAATGTCGTTTCTGGCGTAATGAAACACAACGTACAGCACCTTATTTTGTTATCGATGTAACATACCTTCTACTCTTTTATATGATATGGGGTTACTTTAAATCAATTGGCGGGACTACACATCAGCTTGCTATGTTGACAACAGATCTTGATTTGAATATAATTTAATCTTCTTCTTTTCGTGTGGTTTGTGACTAACCTGGTGTCAGAGTTTATGCCGCCCATGGGCCTCTGAATTGGCTTCACATGCCGTCGATAAATATCTCTCAGGCATGTCGGTTTCCTTACGATGTTTCCCTTCACCGTTTTTAAGCAAGTGATAACAATACAATACGCACATGAATCCGAAAAGTCAGAGGTGCGTGCCTTGGGTTCGAACTCGAGACCTATAACTTGGCAGTCCAATGGTCACACCACTAGGCTATCACTGCTAATATATATAATTTAATAAAAAATGTAATTGCTTTTTACTAAATTTAACTACCAATTCTCGTGGTAAATTACAAAGTAGTGATTCTAGCGATTAGCACAAACATTTATTTCTATTTGTAATGTATTCTATTAGTGATAGTAACCCAGTAAACCTGTGAAGTTTCGCCAGTTGATTTGAAGTAACCTTATAGAGTAGGAAAATTGCATTGTACAAAAGATGGATGCATGAGAGAACATTTAAATTGCTCTGACGCATTAGCTTTAGCAATTAGGCCTT
Organism: Amphipyra berbera; assembly: GCA_910594945.2. Classification (NCBI taxonomy): domain Eukaryota; kingdom Metazoa; phylum Arthropoda; class Insecta; order Lepidoptera; family Noctuidae; genus Amphipyra; species Amphipyra berbera. The sequence continues at coordinate 10,222,578 of OU343128.1, read as the reverse complement.
CATAACAAATGAACTCATGTGATCATTCTAATACCTCACGTAGATACGTGATCCGTATAAAGGGAAGAATCCCTTTATACGGATTTATAATTTAAAAGTTTATGTGAAAATATAAAGGTGTCTGTCATAGTGATAGAATTAAAGCTTTAGAAAAAGTATGTCGAGGGATGAATTAGTAAACTGTTTTTCTGTTTATTTTTTGTAGGAACGCAAGTTCCGCAAAACGACATTTTTGCTTTTTTGTCTATTGGTGTATTTAAATAAAAATCATACGAACGTTTTTGTAAAGATAATTTGTTCACGCTATCTTTGCAGAACTTTAAGACAGTAGGTATAATAACGACTTCTGGATATCATTTTCTTCAAAAAATGTCAAACGAAAAAATTATTTAGACATTTTCCATATCATTAAAATGGCTATTACTGAAAATTCGCAATTTTTCCTCCAATTATGATCGTGATCATTAAATCTGTCTCTTCTTAACAAGCTTCCAGATAATCCGCTTAATGAAGGACTACTTTGATGATGGTATTAAAAACATTGAACGTTACATTGGGTTACGTCACATTGCGTAGTAAAATAAACTTTGAACAATGTTTGAAACTTTTTTAATAGGGTGTTATAAGGCTCCGCGCAATTTTTTTAACTGTCATCACGTGTGGTCGTAGTAAAACAAGCCAAGGTCAATGTGTAATGTGCTTACATTTCCTTTCATAAGCTTTAATACCGTCGATGCGCCTGCAACACCCGCTGTTTTTTTTTTGAAAATCTGTCTTTGATACTATTTTATAATAATTCCTAAGCCACGTGCCCCTGTAAAATCTGTTTTTTAATCATTTATTTGGTTAAGACGATAGCAGATCATTTTGATGATTTTGATGTGAGGGTGGTAGCTAGCCTGGCGGATAGTATAATCCACCAAGGGTGTTGGATTTTGTTGAATCTTACAACACGCGTCTATTCTCAGTGTACAAACTTTCTCGCCGTCGGATGATTTTAAAGGCCACAGGTAGTTATTAATAATCTCAATAGTACGTTTCGTTGAACACGAGGTATTGCCATCATTAAAGGTAACACGTGTGACAAATCACATAATCACCGCTGCGAAACCACGTTAGCCAATTTCCGTCAGATGACTACTTGCATAAGACAACCCACTACTTTTTCATTCATTCTGTAAGTAATTTTCTTAAGATTAACCTGAATTATTCAAGTAATAAAGTAGGCTTCGTTTTATTGTAACTATAACTAGGTAAGTAATAGAAAAAACGTACATTTTTATTTTTTATGTTTGCAACAAACTTAATGAACAATCACCTAAAAACGAATAGTCTAGAGCGCCTTAAAAAAGGTACCGTGAAATTGGTTCATTCAATAGTTCGGTCAAGTATTTTTTGAACGAAGTACACAAAGGCCGCAACGAATTGAACGGCTTCCCGTCTGACCTGAAGGTTGGAGTGTGTTTGTAAACAATACTGTTTTGTACCTAGGCGTTCGGTCGCGTGAATTAATTATTATTAGTGTACCTATTGAAGCATTAAACGACACATTTATTGGGTCAAACATAATTATATTTTGAATGTTATTAAAAATTTTAATCAGTCACGTGTAATATGTGGTTACGTTTTCAGTAATATTGATTAAATTATAAATACTTACATTTTGTCGACGGGAGAGCATATCCTGGCAGGATCGCCATATAAAGATGATCGAAATGAAACGTTGTAATGCTATCTAGATACTGAATATTTATTCAATGATTACACAGTTATATATTTAGGCACTACTTAGATCATACTACCCTTACAATATTATTACCTATGAAAGGAGTAATTTTAAATTACAGAACAAACTGTAAATCGGAAAAAAATATCATAACGACAAAAGGTTATTTCCCTATTCAGTTATTTTACGTGTATTAAATGAACTAGCTTTTAATTTTTACGAACACTAAAAATAAATTGAAATAGTTAGCGCTATTCTAAAATTCTATTAATTTTCTCTCAGGTTCATGTTTAGTTTTACCAATGAAAAAGGTTCTAGGTATTTCATTGTAATTCACCTAAATAAACGTACTTACAATATAATACATCCACGCCAAATTTCCACAGTTACTTTTTTCAAAGAACCGTCTAAATGTCCGGCAGGTCCGTGAAACCCCTTTGATGTAAAAAATACTGTTTTTAAGTACTCTTTAAAAGTTAATTAACTTGTATTTATTCGTTAATTAAAAGCGAGACAGTTGTTATAAGTTTTTAGGTAGATTATGGCGTAACAATGCTTTATGGTTAAGTATGTACGAAGGGTTCAGTGAGCGGTGACCTTTGTTCGTCACGACAGCGATCTGGCGCGCCCTGCCTTATGGGCGACAGAATTATGTATGGTCTCGCAATTATAAAACAATTAACTATTTATTTGCATGCCAAAGTAACAAGTATTCTTACTTGTAGAAAACTTATGGTGTTATGTTAAATCTATACTAATATTATAAAGAGGAAAGATTTGTATTTTTGTATGTAACGAATAAACTTAAAAACTACTGGACCGATTACAAAAATTCTTTTGCCGTTAGAAAGCTACATTATCACTGAGTAACATAAGCTACGGGCGGAGCCGTGAAGACACAGCTAATAACTTATAAAAGTTGAAACTTCTATTGTATGTTATGTTTTCGTTAGTTAAAATTTAATTTTAATTCAGTTATTATTTTTTATTATTAATTGCAGTCTGATTGCATAAAACTTAGCTCATACTATTGGCAGAAGACATTGGCTACTGTAACACAGGTGATATATCTAGTGCCGGAGTCAGGGTCTCAATAAATTTGTAAAAACTTTTTTATGCTATTCTTATTAAAAATATGACATCTTATCCCCGCTACAAGTTGATTAGGTTTAACTCTAAGTAGGTACATTATTTATTCTTCTACAAATACATTTTTCACATACGGTATACAATATGTAAGGGTTCACAGATCGCAACTCAAATTAGAGGGTCAATTCTACTAAAAGAAACGTTGATCAATCACAACCGAACCAAAGTCGAGCCGTTTATTCAGATAGTTTTCAACGAAATCAAAATTAAACATTTAGTCAGGTTTTTTAAACGATAAATCACTGACGGTTATAGTTAGTTTGCGTTTTGGCAACAATTTTGACAGTATTATTGAGCCCCAGAGAGCTGAGACATACCTACAACGAATTTATGCATACTTTCAACATTTACGATCAAAAGAATAAGGTTTATTTGCAGTCGTGTATTTGTTATCATTCTATCGAAGGATATGCTTTCAAAATGTTTCGTTATTCCCACCGTATTATACCTATAAAAGAAACCTTTTGTTCGTCGAGTTTATTGTCCATTACTTCCTCATATATCTACTTACGTTGGTGAGAGAATACTTTTTTATCCTTTTTAAAATATAAAGAGAGCGAAGGCCATGTATGGCAACGCTGGATTTCCAAGATGACGACATTTTTTCTTTGGTTATTCAATTGCGTACTCGCCAACCCCTGGCGAGTTTTAGTTGAACTTGCAAATTATGGAAAAAGGCAACTGAAATGAAGGAACAATAACTCATATTAAGCCATAAAGGTAAATAGAATAGAAATATGCTGCTATACAAAGTGGTTCAAAAATATTGCTCACATATTAAACTTTGAACAATTTTGTTCCTACGACCTCGAAAAGCAATATTCAAAGATTCTGAGAAATAGAAAACAAAAGTTAGTAGGTAGGTACTTATTGTAAATGTATTCTTCTCCTATACATGAAAGATGTTTAATATATTAAAATTTCAGAATGTATTTACAAACTTTTGATTAAACTTATAGTCCGAAAAAGAACGTGAATCTGCTGAAGTTTGTGAAAAAAATGTTCGTAGGTATGTTTCTCCAACTTATACTCAAAAGAATAAACTCAAAAAATATGGTAATAATAACTTAACTAAAAGTTTCTTGTGTATACGTGGTATGATTGATTGTAGGTAAACTATATTATTGACAGGTAGGTACCTATAATTACTCATGAACCTTGATTTTCTTTGTTTTATTTCTGAGTTACAAAAATTCTGAACTTTTACCATTTGCCTTTATTATCAAGGCCCCTCTACACAACATCGGAGCAAGTTAACCACACTAAAATGATTGTTTCACAATGTTCGATTCGCACTCAAACACTGGCCATGAAAAAGAAAACAATAATAGAAATTCTTTTTTTTCTGCGTGTATGAACTTTTCGTAATAAAAGCGCAAAAATATTTGTTCCCTAAATGGATTTTTTATACGCTCTGTGACAGTAAAGAGGAGTGCCTGGACATGTTTCTTGTAACGTTAACAGCTTCAGTTGAACCTCGAATTCTTCAGACAAGTTATGTACTAGTACCTACAATGTTATATGACTAGTAGTTTTGTCTTGTAAAAGGATTGTTATTTACTTTTGAATTTACCCTTTTTTGGTATCTATCATTTCCCTTCATACTGAATACTCTATCTATACCTACTGATTTTATTTTTTGCAACTTTAATTCAATGGAAAGACTTGAGGGGAAGCCTTTTCCCAGCAGTGGGACAGCATAGGCCGACAAAAAAAAAAAAAATGTGTTTATTCCGGACTACCGCATTGATTTTTAATTTAAATGAAAATTTTATTGTTTTTTTTTAATCATAAATATTGGGCCTGGTTCTATATAATTAGCTAAGTGCAATGGCTTGTACTGTTATTTACGCATTCAAATAATAATGTTTATTCGATGAAAACGAAATTGGCAATTAAATTCGGTGAACGCTTTTAATCGACTCTAAATTATTTGAATGATTGGATTTTAATTTAATTAATTTTATGAATCCTGTGTCACGTATAATGCTAAAATACGGAGAATTTGCTCCCATTTAAATTAAATTTCACGAGTTATTGACAGAATAACTATTACTAGTTCACAAACTATTAATTGTTGACGAACAGAAACGTCTATGAAATAAATTATTTTGACATTGTCGATTCGATTGTTGACGACAGCCGAGTCGTACAGTGTTTAGAGCTTTAGACCAAAATGAAGTACTTTTAAGTTAATTGACCATATTATATTAAACCTAGCAAACACAAACCGTAAATGATAACTACCACGCTTAAATGTAAAGAAAAGTTGAATATCAAATCTTGGTCAAATTACAAGCATGCATGATATTTCACAGTCAGTAATGGATATAAATTGTTATGTGTTAACTAATTGATAATCGATACACATCTAAAATTGATGCACATCATTTCACTACATAATACAACCAATCGATTATGTCCATCATTATGCGTAGTGGTGTAATAGTTCTAATTGCTCTGTGTTGTATGGCTAGTTGTGTTGCATTGCGACTAAACAGTCTCAGTGTGCAACTCGCCTAATTATTGTAAAGATCTTGCATAATATTTGGACCAATCGCGAAGTACAGTCGACAGTAAAAGTCAATGATATTACTTAATTTTACAGGATCGAAAAAAGTTGTGTGCTGTTTGTAGTCATCATTTGGTGTAACGAATTAAAAGAAAATTACCAGTGTTTTTAACAAATGCTGACATTTCTGAAAAAAAAACCATTTCTACAGAGGAAATTATTATTTTTAACAGTCATGTATTGTTAGTATAGGAATTTGGAGTCCTAGTGACCTCTTCAATATCATCACCGATTATGATATTGATCATCCGAAATGACAATAGTGATATTTAATATCTATTGATCCATGATCTATCCATATATAAAAAACCTGAAAAGTGGGAGTCGGACTCGCGCACGAAGGGTTCCGTACCATTACCTATAAAAACGGCAAAAAAAACACGTTTATTGTATGGGAGCCCCCCTTAAATATTTGTTTTATTTTAATTTAATTATTTATTTTTAAAGTGAGTATATAACTAAATATTCTGTGAATATTTCAAGCGTCTACCTGTTGTCGTTATCAATATCGAGCAAAAACAAGCAAAAAAATCACGTTTGTTGAATGGGGGCTCCCTTAAATATATTTTTTTTTTGTATTTGTTGTTATAGCGGCAACAGAAATACATCATCTGTGAAAATTTCAACTGTCTAACTATCACGGTTCATGAGTACAGCCTGGTGACAGACGGACGGACGGACAGCGGAGTCTTAGTAATAGGGTCCCGTTTTACCCTTTGGGTACGGAACCCTAAAAAGAATAAAAATCTGTTGGTAACATTGGAAGTTGGAACGTCAGGTAGGTACTTTTGGCGTTGACTGTAGGTACTTTACTCAATAGATCAGTTAGAAAGTGAATGTAAGTCAAAATTATCATACCGATTTACTAGGAAGCGAGGGTATAATCAAGTTAATGATGGATAAATGATTGTTTTATTACCTACTATAACTATAGTATTACAGACATGCTAATAATTTAAATTACCCATTAGACTTTTCTCTCTATGACTAGGTAGTCTTGTCTCTAACTTTTCGGATTTAACACTTGCGTTAAAGGTGAAGGAAAAAATCGTAAGGAAACCTAACATCTGAGAGGGCTCCAAAAAGTTATCTATGATGTGTGTAGTCTGCTAAGCCGCACAAGGCCAGCGTTGACCTTGTCCGTTCTCAGTCTGAGAAGAAGCCCGTGCCCAGCAGCGCCCGACAGTGGGTGTCCACTGATTATGCTTTATCCAATAGTGGACTAAGATACCTACCCCCGTGGGAAAAAGGCGTGATTTTATGTATGTATGTATGGACTGAGATTTTATGCATAGATTGAGTTGATCGAGTCACAAACATTAAGCGGTAGATAGTAGATACTGGTTATTGTTATTGCTATATTAGTTTACGATGTGTCAGAACCGAAGTCCCTAGTAAAGCTTTATGAGTGGGTCGAGGAACTTCAAGTATACTCCACCAAGAAGAACACAGTCTGCTTAGTTGTCGGGAATAAGATTGACAAGCATATCATTTTGGGATTCAGTGCATAATATCAGCAAGCAACGAGTATTCCCAAGGAGGGTTAATGTCAGGCAGGCGGCCGGTCATAAAACAACGTCTAACAACATGGATTTATGAAATGTATGTTGTGCCGACCCCACCTAGTGTGGGATAAGGGCAGGAAGAAGAAGAAGTAGATACTGGTTGCGGTGCATGCTTTTGCGAATCCCGCGACCCCGGCCGAACGGTCAGGAGGAGGAACACCGTTGGTTTTTAGCCGGTAAGAGTCCGGCTGACCCCCTCGCCTTTCCCGGTCGAGGGACATCCACGAGGACTTTCTAACGACAAAAAAACTTTAGATACTTATCTTTTTCCAATGGCCAATTTAGCACAAAAAGTTTTAAATAAATCGAAAGATAAAAGCTGTTTTATGGCCACATTTTCCACACCATTTACTTAAAATTAAAGACTTACCGTTTCTATTCACTGAGAGTTTTTACCAGATATCGATCGATCTTACTTAGTTCTTTACGTATTCCGTAATATACATGTACAAATAGATACGTATGTATCCATTATGGACGTTACCGAGAACTTACATTATGTATAAGATACTCGGTACTCTATGTGACATGATAAATGAAACTAAAGAGACAGTGGTTCAAGCGTAAGTATCCATTCTAATGGCTATACTGAAGATTGTGGTTTTTGTTATAATTAATTATAGCATAAGTCGTTGAATATAACACCCACTTTTTGTCTTTAAAGGTACTTAAGAATCCTTATTAAGATTTCACAACGTGAAACTTAATTTTCTAAAATAGACAGCTTATTGTTTCAATTAGTAACGTTGCCACCCATCACCCATTTCTAGTTACAGAAAAAGTAAATGAAATCCTAAATGTCTTCTATTTATATCATCAATCCATTTCTTATGAATTTAACTTAATTGAATATAATTCTTAAAGCGTTGGAATGGCCTCATTAATCATTGTTTTCATCTTCAATGCTATCTTTCGTCTGTAATCTAAATTCTGTTCTATCGATAATTTTACTAACGATTTTACTTTTTAAACAAAAACAGTGAATGCCTTCGAGAAGCCTTGATCTTAATTGTTAAAATACTTGAGATTAAAACTATTGTTACGAGACGACCATCAGATGGTCATCAACATAAAAATAAAAGATTGTTTTAATTATTTTTTCGTGTGAATCATGCGTACTGCAATTAGCATGTCATGATATACAAAACTAACGGCTTAAGGGCCGGCGCGGATTTGGCGAGGCGCAGCGCAGAGCATTTTTCACTGCCAAACCATTATAGACTTTGCTAGCGATTCAATAATATCGAAAATCGCCTTTCGCCTGTAATCGCTTCGATGCTCTCGGGGACTAGTTGTTATGTTAATTGATTAATTCATTTTCGATACTGTTTAAATGCCAACAAAGTCTATAATGGTTTGGCAGTGAAAAATGCTCTGCGGTGTGCCTCGTCAGATCTGCGTCGGCCTTAAACGTGCACACATAGGACATATTATTGGTTTGAATTTTAAATGACTGTAATTATGTTTGATGTTATAGTATTTTCGTAGTGCTACATATAAGGGTTAGTCAATCGTTTTGACCTTTCATGAACTGTGGGAAATAACACTGTGACATACTGACCTGTAGAGTAGAGACATAGCGATCGACAAAATGTAACTTAGATTAAGTTCAAGGAGCCTGTCTTGCAATAGGCAATTGTAATTAGGTTTTTTTCTATTCGTCTAAATTATAAAACCCTTAAACTAACAACATCATAACATCACGCCTGTATTCTCCGAAGGGTTGGGCAAAGGTTTATAGTAACACCCTCATTTCGCCGTTATGTTTAAGTACCATGTAATAAGGGGCGAGCCTATTGCCATCAATCGGGCACAGATCCAAACTCCGGGCTACTACTGAGGAATTTTGACACGGAAAAACCCAACAACAATTTGCCCGACTTGGGGATCGAATTCAGGATCTCACGATCAGTAGTCACGCTTGCCACCACTAGACCAACGAGGCAGTTAAACACTTAAACTAACCGAGACTAAATATCGTCAAGTGGGTAGGTAATATTTTATTATGACTAAATCATCATATTCCTGCCCTAGGCGTCTACTTCGAAAAAAATTGTCTTTTTTGATCGCAACGAAAAAACGACTAACATTGAACTTATTAATATACGAACATAGTATTGTCACACAAAGAACAACTAAATTTCAATTAACATTTGAGAGTAGGGTGAACGAAAGACAAAATGTCAAATCACGAAAATCGAATCCATCGTCGGATTCGAAATTCGAAACATTTTCGTGGTTGGAAAACGTGCGATCCGTCAGCCGAAACTTCGTAGTTCGATTTTCGGAGTAGGGCACCTGGTTCCAAGTTGCTTGGTGTGGACTCAATATGTTTTTCTCTTCCATTCTTGCCTGTCGGCCGTCACTTTATCATTTACTCAATTTTTCTTCATATAACTAAATATCAAAATGAAATACTATTAATAAAGTAAAACACAAATAGGTAGGTAGGTACTTTAAAAGTATTCCTAAGGGAAATCAATGAGCAAAAACGGAGAACGATTAGTAAAACTCAACTTTAATGTAGCTTAAAGCTTCTCGATGAATTATTACGTCTTAAAAAGGTTTCTGCTAATGCTACATAATGCTGATTAAGTATTTTAAAATAACGTCGCTTAATGGTCACCATAGTTGGAAAAATGTTAAGGTTTATCAGACTAGCACCACAAGACGCGGCTGAACCGCTGAATACATGTTTCATAAAGTCTAGATCTTGACAAACCGCAACTGATATCCTAATGTTAGACCGGCAGATACTCTGACGAGCTTCTGAATATCCTTACCATCAAATCAAATCAAATCAAAAGTTTTTATTTCACATAAACCAATACAGGTGCTTATGAAAAGTCGAATTTAGATGCACGGTTCCAATTAGTCGTTTCCTATGGAGAAGAGCCGGCAAGAAACTCCATGGTTACTCTTTTAAAAATAATATCTTTAACAATTTCAGAGTACAATGATTTAGGATAGTCAGAGAACAATGGAGTCCTGACCACAGTCCAATGAGTAATGTAGAACCAAAATTAACAAATAAAATAGAATAAAAACTATATGAATAACAGTAATTTATAAATTTATAGAGGCAGGTCCACAAAGTTCTCACATTTACAAAAGTGCTAAGGAAGCTAAACTATATAAAACAATTGACATAATTAAATGTCATCACCTATAATAAATACGTATTGGAATGTATCATAATGGAATCAAAAGGTACCTTAATTTGCTCTCTCAGGCACGGAAGGATCACGATGTGAAAAGAACCATAATCTAACCGAACCTCGCTGTCCGCAGCGTTCTACTTCCTTAAGCTGTTGTTTACCATAATGACCTGGTTAAAGAACAATTTTGTTAAAATTTTCAAGTAAACGGTTGTTTAACCAGAGAATTAATGTTGGTGAACACCATCCTTAATCTGCCAGTTGATCGATCTGCGTGTGTGATTTCTGTTTGAGCATCAAAAGTTAAAGCACTTTTACACGACGTCGCTCACATGATTGTCCGTCGTTAATCTTTCACACTTCCTTTTAGATGTAGCCTGTACTTACGTTTCGATGGTTCTAACTTCTAATGGGTTTTCTCGGGAGTGCGGTTATCGAAGATTGCAGTTTATGTTAGGGTACACCTTTATCAAGGACGTGACCTATATTTATATCTTCTTCTATACAAAGTTAGTCAGAAAGGGGGTACTAAGCCGCGGGCCACCTAAAGTATCACTGATGATCATTTTAAAGAAAGTGTTAAAATTTCAAAATTCGATAATTTTTATTTGCATGCAAAAAGATTTTTATTTAGTTTAAAAAAAAAATTACCTGCTTAGTTATAAATTCAGAAAATTAAGTTTCTAATCCGTGACCCCAAATATGACCTAAATTGTAAACACAGCTGATCATAGCTATGAACAAATAGATTGTAGCATATTTTTTACGAAATCTTTGAAAAGCTATTTCTCTTTATTATCGAGTTTTGGGGAAAGTTGTAGAACAAAAGTTATCCCTTATTATAGGTACTTTAACACCCTTTCGGCTTATTACCCCCTTTCCGACTAACCTTGTATAGTTGAAAATACGGATTTTTGAGATTTTATAATATAACCCCCTTATCAACTAATCGTTGGGTAAAGTTATGACAAGCCTAAAATTTAAGAAATGTATGGTTACACTGATGTTAAACAGCGTTATAACTTTACACAGCGATTATTAGTAAGGTGGTAAGGGTAAGGCCGGCTATACACCTTCAAGTTATCCTCACGTAAGTCCCTTACGTAATTAACTTAAGATGAATTTGCAAATGGACGTAGTTAAGCGAAAAGGATCCAACCCACTAAATTATCGAAAATGAGTTATTTATATCAAAATACTCCTTAAACTTCTTAAGCCAAACTACACATAATGACATTTTAACAAGTAAAGTATTATACATTTATCCCTTACAATAAAACCAAGAAATTTAAATCAAATAATCAATGAAGAAATACGGTCTAAACTTAAAAATTGAATATCTCATAACTGTGTGGGTTGGATCCTTTTCGCTTAACTACGTCCAAATGTAAACTCGCTTGTAAGTAGATTATCGACTGATTTGTATAGTCGAATTATTATTAATTGTCATAAGTCACTTACATAAAGTTTACGGAAACAACTTACAAGTGTATTGGCGGCCTTAAGCAATCCGTGGCAATCTCGACAGTTTCGACCGTCCCAGCTGTGAAAAGGTTCCAAATTCGTGTCTGGTAGATCTGTTGCAGGAAGATGGGATACGCATCTGAATACACAGATACAATACTACATACTTACATCTTATGACTACTTAAATATTTGTTGTAACAAAGCTTTAATACAAAATGTTATTATATTACAAATCCTGCTGTAACAATGCTGCAAATAAAATGATATTGCAAGTGTATTAAAAATAAATATTTATACTTTCATACGAAACAGTCTTGTAGTTCTCATTAGTCGGCGTCGTCTATACTAATATTGAAAAGAGGAAAAATTAGTATTTTTGAATAAACTTAAAAACTACTGGACCGATTTCAAAAATTCTTTTGCCGTTAGAAAACTACATTATCACTGACTAACATAGGCTACGGGCGGAGCCGTGAGGACACAGCTAGTATTATTTGATATATTAATGCAGCATTTAATAAATTTTAGAGTTTTATATACATTTTGCCTTACATTATTTTACACTGCACAACTGCCTCGTTGGTCTAGTGGTGGCAAGCGCGACCGGTGATCGTGTGGTCCTGGGTTCGATCCCCAGGTCGGGCAAAGTGTTATTGGGTTTTTAATTGTAGAATTCCTCAATAGCTGCCCGGTGTTTGGATTTGTTCCCGGTTGATGGCAATAGGCTTGCCTCCTATTACATGGGACTAACATAACGGCGAAATGAGGGTGTTACTATACACCTCGGCCCAACCCTTCGGGGAATACAGGCGTGACGTTATGTTATGTTAGTTTTGTGCAAACAGTCAGCAAATATCTCGATTTAAATTATTTTGAAAGTGGACCCTAAGGTCAGGCTGTAGAAGTAGTTTCAAATAAGGCATAGTTTTTATATTGAAATAAAATTGACTACAATGTCGTTTATGCCTCCAGTTTCATAACAAGTAAATTAACTGTTAAGCAAACTTGAAATATTGCACCAATAAAATATAAATGCGTAAAACTCTACTATATTGTTTATAGTACGCAATCTAAAGATAGCATTCTAGTGTTCTGGCTGTAATTGTTTATTATAATGAGAGCGGAAAAAAATTAAGTGGTCCAGAAATTCTCAGTTACTAATACAGTCTTCTTCTTCTTCCTGCCCTTATCCCACACTAGGTGGGGTCGCCACAACATGTATTTCATAAATCCATGATGTTAGAGGTTTTGGCTTATTGTTTTATGATCGGCCGCCTGCCCGAAATAAACCCTCCTTGGGAATACTCGTTGCGCCGTAGCGCGGGTGACCCAATGTGCTTGCTGATATTATGCACTGGGTCCCAAAATGATAAGCTTGTCAATCTTATTGCCGACAATTAAGCAGACTATGTTCTTCTTAGTGGAGTATATATATACTCAGTTAATAATACAGTGATCAGTTTTATTTTAATTTCAAATAATACCTACCATTAACTCATCATCAATAATAATGCAAAAACTTTAAAGTGCTTAATGATATTGAATGAATTAATTATAAGATATTGATTAAGTCTGGCTCGTTATGAAAAATCGATTTCCTAAAAATCACTGTAATTACCCTGTAACCTAGCTCTTTATCATTAACAAATAATCTTGTTGATAAAAACTACCTAATTATACTTAGTAGGTAGTACTGAAAATGTTTTCGCGGCACTCTCTTTAGCAATACTCGACTTGTCAGCGCCGACGCAGTTTGCAATAAAGGTTTCACCGAGATACGGATCTATAACAGTGTTTCCCTTTCGCGAGGAATTACAATTATAAAATATTATGCAAATCATCGGTCCACATTGGTGAATCTTTCCGATAATATTTTATTGGAAAAGCTATTAAAATGTCAGTGCTGTCGAAAATAAACATATTTATCGAAAATTTGAAAGCGGGAGCATAACAGCGATTGCAAGCTTCATTGTAGTTTAATATTTTTTATGCGTGTATGTTGACGTCATCCCTGAATCGGGAATGGCGTGGGACACAGTGACTGTGGGTACAGCTGAGCCAGATGGAGCAACGACCTGAAAATGGCAGCTGAGCTACCTCAGCTACACTGCCCACACTACACTACACTAGCCCAGTCTACACTGGATGCGCAACGTACGAGGCTTTTGTAGCACAACCTTCTTGAGATTATCTATTTACAGCAGTACCTACCCAACTATAAGATGAACGGATTGCGTGTCGATACGCATTGAACAGCATCATCCCATAAGTTTCATGACAAATATCTCTTTGTCGGTTTATCGCAGGCTTGCCGTCAATATACCGAATACCTAGTATAAAAAGTTCTAGAAATTCACCGTTTTTTTGCGTGAATCGGCACAGATAATATGGAAAGTAGTAAGTACCTAGTGCTTCCTTCAAAAAGTAAGTAGTTCAGAGCTCTTGAAATAGTAATATTACATGTAAATAAGTAGGTACACGAGCGTAAAGTCACGAATAGTAAAGAACACTGATAAAACAATTTCTCTCGACAATTTTTTTGTTACGTAAGATTTCATTCAAACTGAAGCAATAAAATATGCGATTACCTTCCCCTTTTTCTAAGAATTGTGTTAAAAAATCTTTCAAGTGAACTTATTACCTTTTTATGTCTATCAGAATGTGTTACGTATGTTTTACGATTGAATAAACAGCCAAAGAGGTTGGAACGGGAATTAAAATAACGTTTCGTTATATTTTCTATATAACACTTCAGTGTGACGTCCGTAGACTCATTTCTTTAATGAGCTTATTTAGATGGTAGGTACCTACAAACTCTGAGAAAAAGGAAAATGACAGTAACAAAAAGAGGACTTGAAACCTCAAATTACTTTCTATAAGATACTTGTTACGAAAACTTTTTCGGGCGCTTCAATCTTTCAATCTTGTTATATTTTTACAAGAAAGGAGATGTTTCATTTTCGGCCATAAGATGTACATTTATCGAAAAAGGGGAAAAAAATCCAAGAATTGAGGAAAAATATTCTTTCGTGAATTTAAACCTGATTTGATGTGCACAAAATATAATAAGTTTTCAATTATTGCCATATTCTATTCAACATGGCGTCCTATAGTTTGCATAGCCTGCTTTCGTTCTGAAATCATGTCAAATCAAAACATAATTCACGTAGACGTTAAATATGAAAGGTATGTGTTCTTGTACAATTAATAATAATTATTATTCTCTTAGCCATCTTTTTCGACTAATTCTAAGCTAGTGTGACGATTTCATCGTTAGAAATATATTTATTCTTCTTTTTTGACGTGTACTTCTGAACGAAAAATTCAAAATGTCAGGTCACAGTCAGTCAGTAATTAACAAATATCAATTTCTAGGTTAGGTAAACGTCATCTTTACAACCTCTCACGGCTGTCATAACTCTCACGACAAACGTCAAACATTTTTAACTTTTATTTTGTGCATAAAAAACATTTGATATTATGAAAAAAAATGTTACTGTAAGCTATTCAGGGTTTAGTTTCCCAGCTTTTCTAAAAGGTACACGTTATGACCGGAGTCCCATACAAAAATGAAACATCTCCTTCTCTCGGGTGAAACAATGTGTTCGTCTTTTATCAACAAAATGTGGGTGTATTAAGTAATAGGAGAATTATTATTTCATCTTCCTTTATAATTTTGTATACTACGTATTTATAAACGATGAATATTACCATCTTATCTTGTCGTGCCGCTTTTCAAAAAGACAGCGGAGTATCTCTTGGAAAATTCTCTCTCATTATTAGGAACATTTCAATATTTTTTAAGGCTATGATTTAAGTATAATTTAATATATTATAGGTTTACTTCAACTTAACTTTAGTCAATTAGATAACAAGATGCGCTACATGCGCGCTCTTAGTTACCTACTGAATTAGATAGGTATCTTGTTATTTAACTAACTAAAGTTTAGGTATTTTTTTATTTAAATGTGTTCCATTAGAAATATCTAGTAGGTAGTCCTGTGAAATTTCGCCAGTTCAATGGTCAGTCTCGTACAAAATCTAAATAGGGATGCCCATTAGGAAACTCTTAGATCTATTTCGGTTGGGAAAAGGAATATATATGTATGTATACCTATATTCCAAATCCATAATTCAGATAATTTATGTATACAAAGAAACGTCAAGAAATGTCACTATCAAAATGACAGGATAATGGTACAAAACATTTTATCATTAAATTTTTACTAAGTAATCATCTATAAAATTAAAGTTGATTAATTATAAGAACTATGCAAACAAAATACTGCAGCCAAACAAGGTTTGCGGCGCTCATATCTAGCTCCGATTAGGATTTAGAAATATTTTTTTCATGATGTGTTGGAATCTGAATAACTAGGTAACTATCGGGTCATTCTCATTTATCACAAACGTTGATAGGTTTGTCATAAATGTAACGTCATCAATTATTCTCACCTTTGTAAAAGTAGGTGCCTCATTTCTGCGAAATAACTGGTGTAGGTACGATTCGTCTTATTGCAGACAGGGTAAAATCGTCCATTCTTTGGACGAAGCTGGTCTTTGGATCTTCTTACTTGGGAGAACTGAGGGTAAGGGTTGTTTTGTATTCTTTTACAATACTTACCACTGTCACTGCAGATATTCTTAAAAATTCAACTGTTTTGGCAGCACTGTCTCCGAAAGACCAATATTTGCCCTCAGCCCAAGTCTTGTATGTCTGCTTGTAGACATTCATCACCATGAGTTGTTCTGTGGCACTCACATTTTCGAGGTCGCTTTGTGACAGGGAACGAACTGTCACGGGCGGTCGCCTTCATGGGACCCGGCTGAGGCTCCATTTGTCAATTAACAAATGAAACTTAACAAGAAACAACAAACACGCAGCGAAAAACATTTAAGTTCGATCGGGGAAAAGTAAACGAATTAATTGAAATAACGCGACTTTGACATAGGTACTATCAAACGAAATTTGGAAATGTTTGGAACTCCTGTAGTGCTACCAGTATCATAAAATATTTTATAGCAGAAAACTTCCTTTTTTAATAACTTTGTTGAAAACCTAAAATTTATAAAAGTAATCACGGCATAATAATTTTATAATAATTATTTCTAAAATCAGTACATAAAAGAAAATCTAGCCTTTTTTTACGCCATTTTTTATGAATTACCATTAATAAGAATTTTTTTTGCTCTATTATCTCCTTTGTTTACATAAATTATCTGAATTAGAGATTCAGGGTATAGTTATAATTAACATTTATCCGCGAATGGCAAATTATACAATTTGTACATAATCTAAATTATTAGCGTATTGCGTTTGAAGGGAAAACTGTGTCTCCACTATTTACCATAACCTACAACATAAATGCAACAACGTACCTAGGTACCTATCTACAGGTAAGTCTAGGTACCCAGCCACAACTGTTGCATACCCTTAGGGAATTGGTTGGTTACGGTTATGCTAAATAGCTAGATGTGAAACAATTTTCCCTTGAAACAATACGGTTAAAAGTAATTTTGATTCGTTCGTACACATACGTAATATGGGCTTGCGCTTAAATAGTCGTGTAATTAAGTACTTTTATTGTAGCGACACAGTTTTTTTATTGGTGTGCGTGAACTTGTTTACGTGTGTTAGGCAACATACCGACTGTAAGGTTACAAGCTTGGTTAATTACGTTGCAAACAATTATTTTGTGTGAAAATCGAAGTGTGAATTGCAAAGAACAGTAGTCGTGGGAATTTGAAAACGAGTACCTACTTGGTGACACGATGAATGGAGTTTAAGCGGCGTGTACACTGCGTGAAACGAATCGTTCTTTAATCTATTGAACTGTCAATTAATGAGAGAAATTCAGACGTTTGTTAATCTAGGCAGATCAACGTTATCAGCCGATTCAGCTCAATTCATTGGATTATTTTAATGTGCGTGGGAAGTCAGCTTCGTAGTCGCGTTGATTTTATTCCGCAGGATAAGGTTTGTATGTAAAAGCTGTCATATAAGTCACTCCCCTTTAAGAAATCAAGATAAATAGTGAGTCGTAAAAAGTCGTACGGCCAATTTATCTTGGTCGCCCTGAACATAGGCTCTCCGAACTTTCGCGCTTGTATCCCCAGGACCCTTCCTGGGGATACTGCCCCCTGGCAGTTACTGTAAAAACTATTAAATAAAATTTGCTTACTAATGGCCGATCCTAAGATTGTATTATTTAAAACCCATTTTGTTCCTGAAAAATCTATTTCGCAACCACCTGCACGAAGTTCAGAGCGGTCAAGTTAAATTGGACAACATGTATAATTTAAAAAAAAGTTGTAGAGTATCAATATACCTTACATGTACCCACATATTGCTTCTTGCTACAGCATCGGTCACACATGTCACGCATTATGAAATCCATTAAAATATTGTAAAACTTTGATTGATTGAAGGAATAATAATGTAAAGGGTTATTCAACCAGTTAACCTTCATAAAGCCTATAAGGTCACTAATAGTAACTTATTTGTATATTTAACTTATTCAAGTTATTCATGATTATCGAGAAAAGCTCACTCGGAGCGAATAAAATATTCTTTAAACGTGATTTTCATTTGCGTATCAACAATCTGTTTTGAAATTCAAAACCTCCAATGTGTCTGATCTTATTTATATGAACAACGCCGAATTCTCAGAGCATTCACTTACAAAACAAGCACCAGATCTTTAACGAGGTCATCCAACGAGAATATCGGGGAATGTTCGTTATACAACACTTAAAAGGATAACGTCGAAACCTTTCCGGCAATCGGACGGCGATCTGTAATTAAGACCTGGTATTAAATGTTAGGAATCTTGAACAACATTAATTAATCGAACGTACACATATGGCCGATTCCTGTAATTTACGGAGAAATTGAGTTTCTTGTATCTTTACCAATAATGAAGCAAAGACATCATGGCTTTGCATAGTAGACCCTCCCATATTATGGAAGTAGCTATTATTATTATTATTCAGCCATGATCATCCCACTGCAGGGCAAAGGCCTCCCTACCCTTCTTCCACTCCTCTCGGTTTAAGGTTTTCTGCGGCCAGTCTTTCCAATAAGTATCTAGTTCGTCTCGCCATCTCCTTCTGGGCCTGCCGCGACGTCGTCTGAGGTTGTGTGGGCTCCACTCAGTGATGAGTTTTGCCCACAGCTCGTCCGACATGCGACAGACGTGACCAGCCCAGTTCCATTTTATGCTTGCGGTTTTCTGACCAACGTCGGCGATCTGAGTTTTTGAAGTAGCTACCTCAGGTAAAATTAGCTTATAAGTCTATTTATATGCCCAGTTTGGCAATAAACAATGCTACCATTGGTAAGCATAAACGATTCATTTTTGTTTATAGGAACCGGGCATTAGTCAACATAATACTACCTACTTATGGTCAAATGCTTCTTAATTGTAAGTTGCCGTTAATTTTGTGCTGTCATTGTTACTTTAAGGCGAAGTGACAGTGACAGAACAAGACTAAACGGCAACTTAAAATTAAGTAAACACTCATTTGAATATATGACTGTCATTTTGATATATGACTGAACAAAATAAAATTGCAATATCATGGAATTCTACTTTTTGATAGCTCCTCTTGCGGGAAAATGAAATTAAAATGTTTATACTATATTTATGCATTAAGAGACTCCTTAGAGCTTCTACAAACTGCAGATTGTATCACCAACTAAAATTGTTTAGTTGAAACGGTCATTAGCGCTGATTTTTCACCAGCTTAATCGTTTAGTCGGTGAGACGCACACGCGTAAAAATATTAATCATTTTGGCATCGCGCTGTTGTAGAGTCAGTGCAGATGACAACCAACATAAAGGTCGGCAGCCGATCAAACGATTGACCCCGGGCACATCAGTAGGCGATTTGTTTCATATTTTGCAAAGTTTTTAATAACGATTAATCTGTTGCGTAGGTGGACGATCGGCCGTCTGCAGGAGCCCTTATACACATATATTACGCATGTGTTACGAAACTCCTTACTTTATTTTACGACTTCCGTGATTCGAGTTCGGAAACAACAACAAGATATACAAGTTCACATTTAACACGTAGGAACAGTCAATTTCCTTTCGATTACAAAGTCGCCTATGTGTACTTAAAGTTCAGTTGTTCTTACAAATAAAAGGAAATGCTATATTATGTGGATATTTACTGGATGTTTGTTCTCATCACACACATTTCCTACGAACAGTTTAGTCGTTTGTTTGTAGTTTCAATTTAGCTGTTCGTTCTGCCTAGCCTTTTCCCAAATATGTTGAGGCCAGCTTCCAATTTAACCAGATGCGGCTGAACACCAATTTTTTACACGGACCGACTGCCATCAGATCTCCGCAACCCAGTTACGAGGCAATACCGATATCCTAAGGTTAGAACGACTGTACAGTAACGACTGTCATAGGTATTCGTATGACACCCGGGACTGATTGTTTAACAAGCTCTCCGAGGCACGGAGGGATCTCGATGTGTAACGAACGGTCATCCATTCATAGACTGACCGCGGCAAGCGTAGCTTAACCTCGCAAATCGTATGATCTGCGAGGTTAGCCACGAGCCCCTGTATTCAATTTAGTTGTATACAACGTTATTTTAAGTATACGCAAAAACAGAAACACCTCGAGAATGTTATTACGAGAACTATCTGACCACATTTTTTTCGAAATCGGCAATTTACTTGATTTTTATTTTCTGCAAGTTCCCTAGTAGGTTGCGAGATACGTGCTGGATGACGTGTAGTGGTTGCTTGACCAACAGAAAGTCATTAAGCCGATCTTCTTGAGCCTGAATGACTTCTTCGTAATCTGCTAATAGACCTACACTTAGCCGTAGTAGGTAATTTTATTTTGTGATAAAATGTAACATGCTATAAAAACTGTACCAATCGATTGTCCAAGTGAATCCTACCAAACTAGTTTCTCGAATTGTGGTTTTAAAAAATTACGTTGTAGGTAAAGTTGTCGCTCGAATGCACCCGGACCGATGGGTAAAGATCGTCACTAATTGGACGCCTGAAGGAGGACACCGTCGTCGAAGTCGGCCGCGGCGTAGGTGGCGTGACGATCTCGACGCTTTTGCGGGGCTCACGTGGTTAGAAACGGCACAAAATAAAGAGGTTTGGAAGGCAAAAGGGGAGGCCTTTGCTCAGCAGTGGGATATTCCAGAGGCTACTAAAAAAAAAGGTAAAGTTGTAATTACAATTTAGCTGAGTCAATTAGCTACGCTTTACGTAGCTAATTGACTCATCTAAATTGTCATTTTGAACGGAAAACAGCTTATCAATCATCTGCCCTAAATCTTTACGTAATTTATTTAAGTACGATTTAATTAAGTAATTCTCAGACTTATTATATGATTACCAAATAATATTTTACCACGTATTGTTATCAAATCAACGTTCTCGTTATTATAACAATAGATATATTTCAAGTTATTTCACATTGACATTCCAATAATAAATTCTGTGCGTTTCATGTCACAATATGGTCACACTCACAATAGTGTATTTTTCACTATATCTGTTTGTTTGTACAGTAATTGTGCTGTGACACAACTTCAAGGCTGTTCTTAGTTTCATGCCCTACTGACTCTGTTGTCAATGCAGAGAAGCGTGCTAAACGCAGCGTTTTGAACGCCCGTCAATACCTGCACGTGTATTAGTACCATGAAGGTATTGGTAAAAATGGAAAGCACACTACGCTACTGAAAGTCGAAACGTTTTGGTCTCGAATATTTAGTTTGGAATTCTGTCTCTTTCTAAATACCCTACTTAGAAAAATATATAATACTAGTCGTGTCCTCATGGCTCCGCCCGTAGCCTATGTTACTCAGTGATAATGTACCTTTCTAACGGCAAAACAATTTTTGAAATCGGTCCAGTAGTTTTTAAGTTTATTCGTTACATACAAAAATCCAAAAATACAAATCTTTCCTCTTTATAATATTAGTATAGATTTAGTTCAGAAATCTATCTCTTTCTTCATTCTTAGTGTGCTTTCTATTTTTACCCACACCTTCAAGATTAATACCGGTACATGGAACTGTTCACAAATGTACTAATTTACGAATCTTGTAAGGGTGAATCTATCATTATATAGCTAATATCGGTCTGTCAGGATCTTGTGAGCATGGTAAATAAAGTAAATGAAACCAACATAGACTCTCCACCACTGAGAGTACTTATATTTGGGTTATGGGTTAGTTACAGAAGCTAATTCACAATATAATAATTTATACAATTTACACAAGATCAGAAAATAAGGACATAGGTCATCAGATATAAAATGTCAGACTTTTTCGGCTTTTCGACATGGAATCCTCTGCTCCGTCGAATGACCACTGTTTTTGTAACATCGGGTACGTTGATTCATCTTGACGACTACCCTCGTTTATCAACATTGTCCAGTGTTACCATCTACCGATAACAAATCTCTGTGTTAAATCAGTACTCAAAATGACTAACCTACCTCATTGAAAACAAAAGCTCCACTTCCATAGAAAAACGAATGACAATCATCGAAGGAAGACAATACATCATAGATTGATATCCAATGTCTGACGTCACCGATATTGTCTGACATTTAGGAGCATGTATTGAAGTAACAGAGTATTATGAAAAATTGAAAGTGATGAGGGTCGAGTGTGCATCGAGTACAATGGCAGCGCTAACGAAATGATGGCGAAAAGGGTGGCGGGAACAATGAGCCTTTCTAAAAGGAAAATATTATAGGCAGGCTCTTCGTATAATATGTGCGTGACAACCATACAATATGGCCGTAGGGCCGTTACTGTTGCATCGTGGACTTGAACGATAAGTGGATTGATGGGAGCTACTTGTGACGTACCTAGATTATTTGTGGCATGTACGAGCAAATGTCTTTGCTGTCGTCAATGACTTACGTCATGTTTTGCATAGTCTTTTCCCAACTATGTTGGGGTCAGCTTCCAGTCTAACCAAATGCGGCTGAATATCAGCATTTTACACGGAGCGGCTGTCATCAGATCTCCGCAACCCAGTAATTGGGCAATTCCGATATCCTAAGGTTAGACCGGCTGTCAGTCTCTCGGGTTTCTGACTTCCCGTAACAACTGTCATAGGTATTTGTATGACACCCAGGATCGACTGTTTAATGTGCTCTCCGAGGCACGGAACGATCTCAATGTGTAACGAACGGTCACCCATCCATAGACTAACCGTGGTAAGCGCAGCTTTACTTCGCACAACATATGATTCGCGCGGTTGGTAATTAGCCAAGAGCCCCTCCAATAACTTACGTCATATAAGTTAAAAATATTTGGGTCGGTTGCTGAAAACCATCAGCTTTCACAATTTCGTCTAAATACTAATATTAGACATAAGAAGAGATGCATTACAACGTTTTTATAGTCCGCGCGCAAGTGTTAGTCACCTCCTGAGGTATGGGAGCGGCAGGAGGGGGTGCAAAACCCCCCAATAGACGCTCTCTGTCAGTTTGCTTTGTCTTGTCTACCGCGCGCACCCCCCCTCTGCCGCTCCCATACCTCAGGAGGAGACTACCACTTGCGCGCGGACTATAATACTTGCGTAAAATTTCCAATTTTCGCAAAAGGCAAGCCTGTAGGCAGGCTATTCATATATTAAGTGTATGATAACACTAAAAACCATAAAATATGGTCGTAACAGCTGCATTGTGAGGCTGAACTATAAGTGGATTGATGGAAGCTAATGTATGGCAGTTCGCTTGTGACATTTACGAGCTTACGTCCTATGTAATAACATGAGAATAGGTTGCTTTAAAGGATTGGTTCGCATTTATAAATGATAAAGTTAATATTGGATCGGGATAGCTATTGTTGATCAATGTTTGTGTGCATTAGTGCTTAGGTTTTAATTGACATATTTGTAAAAGCAAGGTGACTCAACCCTTAAAAGTCTTGTTGTACGCCATGGATCATAAATTACTATCTATCGGGTTATGTTGTAAATAAAACAAACCTAGGCCCTTATCTTTATATAGGTTTATATAATTCGACTGTATGTGTGTATGTCACTAAACTCCTCCTAAACGGCTGGACCGATTTGAAAGAATTTTTTTGTATGCGTTTGGGTGGCGCCCTGAATAGTTTAGATTCATAATTGAACCCGGTAGGTGGCGCTGCTGTCGGTATGTCACCAAATTCTCCGGGCAGGACGACGTCTGTTGGATCCGCTAGTTCTCTATAATATTTAAGAGAGCCACGCAGCAAAACGTATAAGCATAGCACAATCAGCCCATTACACTGCCCCATTGCCGGACACGAGCCTGTTCTCAGAATGAGAAGGGTCTAGGACCTAGGATGGTGTTCATCAACATTAATTCTCTGGCTAAACAACCGCTTACTCGAAAAATGTAAGTAATATAATTTAAGGTTGACAGTTGTTTAACCAGAGAGTTAATGTTGGTGAACACCAGCTTCAGTTCACCACGCTGCTGGCTTGGTGCGGGTTGGCGGGCTACGCAAACCATTGAGAACTTTACGCGAACGAGTTACAATAATTATATTTTTGCACTTTAGAGTGGCGCTGCTTGCAAAGGCCATTTGACAATTTGTCAAATTCTGTAATATACAGGGTGGAATTTTTTAACCGCATCTGGAGGGACATAACATAACATCACGCCTTGTATTCCCCGAAGGGTTCGGCAGAGGTGTATTTTTATACACCCTTGTTTCGTCAGTTATGTTTCAGTCCCATGTAATAGGGGGCGAGCCTATTTCCATTAACCGCGTACAAATCCAGACTACGGGCAGCTACTGAGAAATTCCTAATGAAAAAACCCAATAACACTTTGTCCGACCTGGGGATCGAACCCAGAACCCCTTGCGCAGCAGTCGCGCTTGCGATCACTAGACCAACAAGGCAGTCCTGGAGGGAAGATACTGGAGATAGCCAATTTTACTCAAAGGAAACATTCCTTTATTTAAAAAAAGAAGTAACAAACATGGTAAATTAAATGAAAGGAAATTCAATGAGACAAGATAAAGCATAAACGAGTTAAGAATAGAGGTTTACAAGGACCGATAGTGAATAAGGTTTCTGAAAATGTCAATGTATCTAAATAAAACAATGATTTCAATACTGTTTTCGATTTGTTTGCCCGTTATCCCTTGTCTCTAGTTTTAAATGCTTTCTGGGAAGTTCTGAAAGTAGTTTCTCTTTTGATATGCGGAGCCCGGCAAAAGTTCTTTACGATGAACACTGAAAACGGAGCTCTTACATAAAAGGCATTATTCATTCTTAGTCCGAGATGCTAGGCAACAATGCTTGTAGTCAATCCTCCGTTGCTTTTTTCATCCTACCTTTTTTGCCGACAATGTAGCAGACAGTGGCGAAGCTTGCCCTAGACAGGCCCTGTATTAAAATTTGTCGGGGAGCCTTTCTACCCAACTGCGGTGAAGCCCAAATGGAGAAAACCAAACCATAAACTATGGTCCATGATTATATGGAGTGTCTGGAGTGTGCTGAGTTTAGCTTTTAAGAATTTAGAGTCTAGCCTTAGAGCTTGAGTGAGATTATGGATAACATTTAACGAATTTTTTCTTACAGGCGTCGGGGCCCGGGGGCCACGTATCATTGATACGACTGATATGGCGGTAATTACGCCCCTGAGTAGAGATAGCCATGTGCTCAACACAAGTGCCGATACTTCATTGTGCCGATGCATATTTGTCGCAGCACACAATCATAGTGTTGTGTTTGTAATAGCCAACTACGGATAGATGTGCCCGGAAACAAGTCGTGCGACATGTATTGCAACATGTGACCGAATATAAGTCATGCGACATGTGTCCTGATACAAGTTGCGGTACATGTGTCGCCGCTTGCGCCCGGTGTGTTCGTACCTTTACTGCTTTGTATTCCGTCACAACGTACCTCTCTTGTTTCTATTAAAAATGTCCTTCACCAAGGTTATATTGTTGACAATTCAGCACACCTGGTGTCTAGATTTGTGAAATTTCTTGTTAGCTCGACGCTATTTTGGTTTGAACTTTATGCTATACAAAATACTGGTGTAGAAAATTTGAGGCGTAATATTTTGAAGGGCGTCGAGTTAATTTCAATTTTATGGTATCACGTCTGAGGACGTTAATGTTTCGAGTGTTGAGAAGAAAAATGCCACTCCGTCAAATGTTATTGACGGGGATGAAACACAATAGAGAGTAGCAGAAACAGTAGAATGTTACGTCATTCTTTTTATCTATCTATCTAAATAAAAATGAATCGCCAAATGTGTTGCTAAGCGCAAAACTTGAAAACGGCTCGACCAATCCGGCTATTTTTTTTATATATTCCTTAAGGCACAAGGAAGGTTCTTGTGGAGAGAAAAAACATAAATTATGCGTGGAAGATAATAAAAACAACACTTTTCTTTTCCCACTACAGGCCAATAACTTTTGACAGAACGAAGTCTATCCGGGCAGCTAGTTATAAATAATAACGAATTATTTAACATGTTAAAGAACTTTGAAGCTACTTGTAAAATTTTGTGACTTTGGTTATCAATGAAATGCTACGACAAGTATTTATATGCGCTACGGTAGCTTCTGCTCCTCTTTAGGCTAGCTTTTACGTTCCTGACTTATCATAATATTTTAGGAGTTGCTTGCAAGATCTAAAAGAACTAAAAAGGTCTCTAGATTATTCCGGTTACACTTATCTAATCGTTAAAATATAGACTGAAATCTTTGTAAATTTTCACTGTCATCTATAAAAAACTAACTCTTACCATTAACGACAAAATAAAATGATCGTAAAAATAAGTGCTTGCTGCAAGTTCATAATAAGTACTTTACGCATTGCGGTCTCAGGAAAAATAGGTATTATATTTTAATATTGATTGTTAGAAAAGTGAAGATCTAAACGAAGTTCTCATTAAAGAAAGAAGTAGTTGTTGTCTTGTAAATGAGCCTAAAAATGGAAATGAGATAGCAGGTATTGTGCTAGGAAAAATGTGGAATGAAGAAGAAAAAGTATAACGATAGGAAGGTCGTTTTGTATGTAATTTATTAGCAAACAAGCTGACGGCCCACCTGATGGAGAGTGGTAACCGCTGCTTATATAGGTATACACCTACAACAAAAAGAGGATTGCTGATGCATTGCCAACCTTAGAATCAAAGTTAGAAAATCTCATGAGCCTGTAATTTTACTGGCTCCCATACCCTTAAAACTGGAACACAGCAATGCTGCTTAGCGGCAGAAATAGTAGTACGTAGTACGATGGTAGTATTTTCATGGACGCGCTTTTTCGCAGGGAGCTCTAAAACTACATAAACTTGTTCTCTGGCTCATTGTCGATGGCTAGCGCGAAATTAACAGCAGTGATAGCCTCTAGTGGTGTGACCGTCGGACTACCAAGTCATAGGTCTTGAGTTCGAACCCAAGGCACGCACCTCTGACTTTTCGGATTCATATGCGTATTGTATAATTATCACTTGCTTAAAAACGGTGAAGGAAAACATCGTGAAGAAACCGGCATGTGTGAGAGATATTTCTCGATGGCATGTGAAGCCAAGTCAGAGGCCCATGAGCGGCTTAAACTCTGACACCAGGTTAGTCCCTAACCACACGAAAAAAGAAAGCGCGAAATTGTTATAAAGATGGTGTTCATCGATTTAATGGTACTCATCTTTGCAGAGAAGTGTTACCTATCCGTAACAAACTTTATCAAGATTAAACTTCAGTAAGGCGCAAGGTTATGTATCTAAAACTTTTACAGCTTCTTTTCAATTCCTGTCAAATGACACCTGAGAATTCATTTGTGTAACATTCATGTGTGTCGTTACACAAATGACTGACACAAATACAAGCACAAAAGTAAATCATGGTAAAGATCAATGCTAGTGTAAATCAATAATAGTGACGGATGTCTAGAGGCATTTTGTGGCTTGAGAAAAGAGAAACATGCCGTATTAAAATAAATAGTTGAATCAGGCGTTACTTTGCGGAAATCCATGACATACAAATAAACAGTAAATAACAATACTTAGCGTTGACTCCGCCAAACTACTTTTTTGTTCAATTTGGATGCAGTGTTCAGCACAGGCCTCACACACACGTTTCGCCCCCTCATGAGGATGCCCCGTGGAGGGGCGAAACACGTGTTGTATCGATATGGGTTGTTTGTTGCATTTTATTAATCACACCTTCTACGTTTGCATATTTATTTGCGGGCGGTGCTGCATACTGCATCCAAACTTGATCAACTGGTTTGACCGAATTAACACTAAATATTATTATTGTATAATTGTACATGCCATAGTATCTACTTTTAGGAAGAAAAATTGCTTTTCACAGATGCTTACTTACTGACAGACGACCCGCCCTCGTCTACGTGGTTTAGGCCAGTTGTATGGAATAGCTGTCATATTATGTTTACCAGTCACGTGGTGTCATAATACCACACTAAGGACGTTTTCTTGGCGTGGCTTTAGTCGTATTTTCCCTGAGAGCCATTTCAGCATTTTCTGGATGTTCAGCAGTGGACAAACATAGGCTAGTCAATTATTCAGAGCTCAAACATTTATTTTAATGATCAAGCCTCCATAAACAGGTTGCCGAAACATTCAAAACAATTTAGTTATACTGCTCTTAGTTCGTATTGTATGACTAGGGATGAGAATTTATTGAGAATCCCGAGTCTGTCTATGACCCAGTTGTGGGTCGTGGGAAAACATAATGCGTTATGTAACTACCGCCTCTAGTTTCCTGTTTATGGAGCCATTGAGCATGTTTTAACTACGTGTAAACAATTTGAAGATGGTTGTGTTTATTTGTGTGTTTTGTCGAGTTACATGCAAACGGTAGCATAATTCGCAATCATTCAATCAATTTACCCCATTACTGTCTCACTGTTGGGCACGGGCCTTATCTCAGAATGAGAAGGGTTATAGTTAGCAAACTTGGTTTTAATAGAATTAAGAATAGGATGGTCAGGTCTACGTTAACTCGACAAGTATTTCTAATCAAATTCCAATACAATTGGAGAACTGACCTGGCCAGTAACCACTAAGCTTCTTTTAGCATAATGGAGAGGTATTTATTGGTAGGTAAAAATGTACCTACAAAAATAAGAGACATCTAGTTTAAAGCATACTCGAAAGACCAATGACATAAAAAATAAACCCAGAGTTTCCAAAATAGAACCAAGTTTTTAGAAAGAACAAGGGAATAAATTTAGCTATTTACGATTTACTCGATATTATAATGAAAAATGTTGACAAAAAAAGGCCAATATGCGCAATTCTTACTGATATGACAAAAGCCTTCGACTGTGTCCATCATGCAACCCTGCTTAGCAAGCTTAACGTATACGGAATAAGAGGAAATGTACTTAATCTTATTAAATCATACCTTAGTGACCGTAAACAATTGACAGAAATATCTAGAATTTGTATAAAAACTAAACGTGAAGAGAAATATCTATCAGAAGTTAGAGTTATCCGACATGGCGTACCGCAGGGCGGTATACTTAGCCCACTTTTATTCCTTCTGTATATAAATGACCTACCACAAAATATTGAACACCCAATGGTATTATTTGCTGATGATAGCACCGCATTAATTAAATGTACAGATGCAAATAAATATGAAAGTGACATTAATACTACAGTTAAGGACATTATAAATTGGCTTGACAAAAATAATTTAGTCATTAACCTCAAAAAAACCAACATAATACATTTCTATCAGCGCACATCTGTACCAAATCTAATAATAGAATACAATGGACATAATTTGGAACAAGTAACAGAAGCAAAATTTTTGGGGATATTGTTGGACAGTCAGTTGACCTGGAAACCCCAAGCAGAAGAGGTGTGTAAAAAACTAAGCGTATCTGCATATGTCCTATACAATCTGACGAAAAAAGTTAACATCGCCACAACATTAGTTGCATACCATGGTCTAGTCGCATCTATTTTGAGATACGGAATAATTTTTTGGGGAAATTGTAGCCTGCGAGAACAAGTATTCAAAGCCCAAAAGCGTTGCTTAAGGGCAATGTATAGCATGAAAACGACAGATAGTTGCATTCCTGTGTTTAAGTCCCTAAAACTATTGACATTTGCGACAATGTATATTTTAGAAACAGGAATTTTTGTTAAATGTAACAAGAATCTCTTTCACACTTTAGCAGAAACTAGAAAGAGACCCATAAGAAGTCAGTATAAAAATCTTTTACATGTTGAGAGTTGTAATACCGCTTTATTTAAAAAAATATTATCAATATGGGCACGATAATATATAATAAATTTCCTGACGTAATTAAAAATGACACGATACAACACTTCAAAAAGAAGCTAAAAATGTTATTAATTGAGAGATGTTATTATTCCGTTAACGATTTTTTGAACGATACTTTCTAATTTTATTTAATAATTATATTCAATCTAAAAATGCTGACATATAATTAATTTTTATATTATAATATATTCTGACATATAGGTAATTAACTAATTCAAATAAATAATGTTCACAGATGTAGATATAAATTGATAATTTAAAGATAAAAGATATGTAATTATAGATTCACCCCTTTATTATTGTAATTTTTGCATGCCTAATTTAAGGTAGATTGTACAAGGATCACTATGTTTATCTTTAACAACTATTTTTTTATGTACCTACAATATATGCAAATAAAAATTCTATTCTATTCTATAGAGTTCCAAGTACGAAAGTCATGTATCTCGAACTTTCCACAACTATCACAGTTCTTCCCGAGTTGGTACTCGAGCGTAAATTAAAAAAGTTTAGAGATTTCTTTTTTATTTAATAAGAATATTGATCCCGATCGTGTGAAAGTTTTTTCTTCTATGATATGCAAAATCTAGTAAATAAAAATCATCCCATTAACCGATCGATATTGATCCGATCATGTTTTCCAGACCATTTATTGATGCGTCATGTTTGGATTACCTTTGTCGCTGAACCGAGTTCATTGGTTCCTGTAGATACTTTTGCTAAAGGAAAATACACTTATTTATATTTTGGCTGCATAGCGAGTATCTTTCGGTTTATCAGTTATCTATTTTATTTCAACGTGAGCTCGACTAGAAGACAAACTTTGCGTTTGTGTCACAAAAATGTGAGTGATGGCGGATAATGAATTGATGACGTAGTTTTATTTAATACTAATTACTACGATTTCCTATCCAGCTCCTAAGGACTATGGGAGTTTAGAGTCGAAGCGTCAATCTAAAAAAATTCGACGCGTGCACACGGTTTCGACTGAATGCGCGCGTCTTTTTTCTATCTCCATAGAAATATGTGCATTACATTGTGGAGATAGGGGTCACTATGCCATGTACATTTTTAAATCGACGCTTCTACTCTGCGTATCGACGCAGAGTCAAGTCAAGGGTCAAGGCACATCGGTGCCTTGACCCTTAGTTGCGCCGGACGATCAGAAGTTTATACTTCATTTTAGGCTGGCTGTAATTACTATGATTAATATGAATACTGCCTTTAAATTGTAATGACATCAGTACTAATTAAGAATGATCTGTAATTTTTCAACCATACGACGAGAAATCAAACTACACAATGCCAATATAAGCTGACCTCTCGTTGTACCGAAATATCGTACAATGGGAGGTCAGCATAAACTGGAAATTTATAGCTTGATTTGTCGTCGCGTGTACGCAACAATAATTTTAACTTTCATAAGGCCTTAATACGCATTTGTACGATTGCTCACAGTTCTGAAAATTGCAAATGTTATAACTACATCATGCTCCATTACTTCTCTAACCGACCGTTATTTTGACATGGGTGACGTTTGACAGGTAGCCGTTAACGTTTATGACGTGTTAATACGCTCTAAATCAATTAACCAGCTAATTCGGGTATAATTAAAACGGGTTTGTTGTTGTTGAAAACCCAGTCGTTTTTAAACAATTTAAAAGTGATTTGGAAAATAAAATAGATTGCAATGACCACAATTTAGGTATAGATTTTATAATACAAATTATGAATTTAAATTCAGCATAATATTCTGTTTATTGGCCTACTATCTAATGGCACTATAGTGTAATACTAGAAGTATGGTACTTATCATATTATTAAATAGATAGGTACTTTTTATATTGAGGCCATATTTATAGTTTAAAACTAGCTATTTGTCTGTGGACTCCAATAACATGTCATAATGTTAAACGTAATAATTAACTCTACATCATAAGAAAAGTCACGGTTTCTGGTAGTATGAAATTATTAAGATAATTATTATGGCTGATTGTAAGTCTGATAATGAGGTAGATAAATGTAGGTAAGCTACCCTCGTGCGAAAATATCGTTGTTCGAATTCAAAATTCAAATGCGTTGTCAATAATTTTTGGGCCTTCCTTTTGCAAGGTCTTGGGTTGTGTCCTCTAAGACTACCTCATAATCAATGAAAATACCAGTCTGCCTTTGTACTTGGGGCCTGTGTGCATATTGTGATCATACCTTTAGGTATATTATGACAGTCTTGAAATGTAACGCACTATCGCGTCAATCGTACACTTAATACATAGTTAAAACGCTGAAGTAATTATGTATCAACTATCAACGTAGATTTTTAGGCGACAAGATAGTTTTTAATATTTTTTTCATTCTACCTAGCTATTTCCCAACTATGCTGGGGTCAGCTTCCAGTCTAACTAGATGCGGCTGAATACCAATATTTTACACGAAGCGACTGTCATCAGACCTTAATAGTGTGTAAAAAAATATTTTTATAAATTTCACGCAAACATTTTCAACAAATTAGGTGCTCGCAATCATGCGTAATAAATAGATATAAAGTTACGAGTACGTTATTAAAGTATCTAGTAGATATACATATTTCACTAAAGATGAAAGATATAAATTAATAAAGGAGGTTTTGTGGTTTTAATTAACAGTAGCAATACCTGATACGATAATCCTCAAGTTATTTAATAATATTTAATGACTGTAATGTATATTATGCCAAATAAATATTTCTTAAACGATCGTAATAAGTTATGCGCATAAGTCAATAAAAAAGCGTTTATATCTTCCTTTTGCTTATTACGCCACGAAATAAATAAATTACTAATCAGTACGTACGAAGTTTATGTAACAAATAGCTATTAATTTTATCTATTTTATCTCTTCCTACATTTCACACATAAAACGTGTTAATGATCTCCCTTCTTAAGCAGGCATTCCATTTAGCGCACCAATCTGAATAGCACTAATACGAATCACACCAATAGTATTCCTGTTACTGAAATACTATTGGTGTGATTCGAATGGAATACTATTGGTGTGATTCGAATTGGTGCTATTCAAATTGGAGCGTTAAATGGAATGACTCACATTTACGCTTATTTAAACTTTACTTGAGTCAGTCAGCTTTTAAGGTTTTTTAAAGAACATCATATCATATTAGATAGCTGATATAAATAATGCATTTTTATCAGAATAATATTAACAATATCGTAAAACGCGTGATTAAACTCTAGCGGCCATAAATATAACGTACACTTGATACAAGTCAATACAAGTGTATCTCGATAAAGAGATTGTTAATAAAATCATATTACTTAATTCTTTTATTCATTAACTATACATGATTTATTTTTTTAAATATGTCTATACAATAAAAATAGTAGCCCACCGGCACCGGGAACATGTTCCAAGCTACCGGTGGTCAGGGCCTCAATGAGAGGAATAGCCTAACAATACGCGCCGTGTCCAGAAGTACTGCCTCCTCTATCAGGCTCGTGATTCAGCCGCCAAACGAGAACCTCATCAGATTTTGGACGAGGCTCTTAGCTAATAAGTCATTGGCCGTAACAACTATCGGCATGACTGCTGAGTCAACGTCCCACATGTCGACAACCTCGTGTGCCATTATTGTTATTTGTTATTATAATGTGAGAATAGGTAATTTCTGTGCTTTTACAGAAATTTAGGAGATAACGTTGTTATTTTTTCGTTTTGGACTTGCTGAGGTGGTATGTCTGATATAACTATAGCTTGTGCTAAAACAAGTGCCTGACAAGCGAGTAGTTGCAATATGTCTCACAGCGAAAATAATATAAACAAAACAAACATCTTGGTCCACCAAAGAATATAAATACGTATACTAAAGATAAACTCTAGAACAATATTTGCTGATCGTCTGTCTTTTTATTTAGATATAATTTTGTTCTGGATTCTTCTCCAGAACATAAACAATGGAATACCTACAATATCAGTTCAGCCTTTCTAAGAAAAATGCTATTTCAAATTGGAATTCCAGATTATAGTCAGAAAAAAACTAGGAACTTAGATTGTTTTCACGTGCATTGTTAAAAGTTGTGACAGTAACAATCTTTTGTAATACCATCATAATAATATTATTGCAACCCACAAATTGTCCTAGTGTGTCGAAATCAGCATCTCGTCCAATAATAATGATCTTAGCTCCTCGATATTCGTAAGGGCTCTTGGCATCTAAATGCGTCTTTGTGTTCGCTTCATTTAGTCGAATGGGATTCGGGACTCGAATGATCGGATTTAGTCTAATCCATAATGTAGGGAAACAAAAATAGAATTATTTTCCGGCGAAAATCGAACGAGTGTCGCGATTTATCGAAATATATTTTGCAAATGACATCATGGTACTAGTAACAATACGGTTATTAGTTTATAGAGGAGGTTCATGTTTAGTATACGATAGAGTTTTAAACATTGATTTTATGAAATGTAGGTACTTACTACTTAGTAGATTTTTCACAAGTGAAGATTCTTAGAATCTTGGGGTCCCGCTAGGTACGAATCCAAGTAGCACCATGTATATTTGTTCTACCATAGGAAGTAAATTAAATAGATAGTAACTTAAGCAATTTTCTTTCTTCGCAGATACAATGGCCCCGACAACAATATACCTGACGCTGGCATTGTGTTGTGCCATAGAGGGCGTTCACCTCAACTTCCGAACGAACCCATCGCAACTGTTCCTTCAGAATACTCCAAGTTTACATATCTCTGGACCTGGAGCCGCTTTTGCTAGAGTTGCAGCATTCGGCCCAATACCTGCCAGATTGCCTGTCAATGGATTTGGGTGAGAGATCAAAAATAAGCTGTAAAAGATTTAAAGGTTTTCATATAATTCTGACAATACATTAGATTTGTTACAGCCTGCGTAATTTAGTTTAAGAATGTGTAAAGGTACCAGTCTTATTTCGGTATTCTTGTAACTAACTTATACAAGCACTTGCTAGTAAAATTTCACCGTGTTCCTCTTAAATAAACGATTTGAATGTTGCTTTTGGAGCACAGAACTTGAAACGTGAAATGTGTTAAATAATTTTCTTGTAGAGTGTAATTGAAATTTCACCGTTTGAATTATGTGCTCTACGAAAATGTGGAGTATGAGTTTATGATTTTCGTTTAACAATATGTCGTGACATTTCTGCAGTTTAGTATTTTTCTCCTGTTATTCGTTCTTTGCCAATCGCCAAGGTCATAAAAGGTTCAAGTTTATAATGACCTCATCCTCTAAATTTAGGATTTTATGAAAATCAATCATGTTTAAAAAGTTAAAAACATTGGAAAAAAACGATATCTCAAAAAATTACGAAATTATAGGCATTCAAAGTGAGCACTGCCTGCGCTTTATTAGCACACGACGTCATCCGACATAAGTAATGTATGTAGGTGTTGTATCACTTGACGTATGCGCTAGATGCAGCGCTTTCAAAATATATTTGCTCACAACTTCAGTAGTAACAGGAATAAAAAAAAGTGCTATGTTCAATGTTAAGCACTTAACCAGTACCTAACTACAAAAAAAGTCACCAGTTCCGTAATTTCAACCCCGCTTTTATTTTGTTTCATAAATGCAACAAGTGTGGTAACAACACTGCAGAAATGCCACGACAGATTGTGAAATGAAAATCATACAGTCATAGTCCACATTTTTGTAGAGCACATATTTAAAACAGTGATGTCCAATAATACTTTCATAAATCCCGCTTAGGAGTGCCTTATTATTGCAGTGGCAATACAGGGTCATTTGTATAATACTGAGTTTTTATCAATAAAACTAATAAATTTTGATAAAACAGTTGATGATGCGAAAAGAAAAACATCTTTTTACACACAATTAATAATTTGTCGAGTTTTTTTGGGATATGATTTATATTTTCTCAAATATTTCTAGAAGTCATAAAACAAAAGTTGTTCGTTTAATAAATGGTAGCCAAGAACTTGCCGGTATTTTTTCAATAACCCTGTATATGACATAATAAGAGCTACCAACTGACCATACTTTGCATAATCCTAGAAGCCCCTTAGTATTATTCAGTTTAGCGAGCTAACTAAAACGAAAATTTGAAACATCGTACTAGCTGTTATTAGGTACTAGCTCCTATGCACTGAATGTAGTAGTCTAATTGTGAATAATTTTCACTCTACTGTTACGAATAGGCCCACACATCCGAAACCTGTACAAATTGCCCGTCCCACACATATACACCATTGTTGCTATTAAGCCTCTGTGTTGCACGTACCTGTTGTAAAATGCACCGATTCTGTCTACAGCTCGACGACTGACCCAGGCATCAATGGACCAACTATAAGGTTACTAGTTATTTATGTGATTGACTAACACAAATAATTAATTAACGATTAACAATTTAATAAGTTTAATCCTTGTTAATAAAATTAACTATTAACAAAACTAATAACATGGTATAAATATTAATTAAGTAGTACTAATACATCGGTTTTAAAGTAATACCACTGAATGAGTCAAAGAAAATTAACTCTGACAATTAATGATGATATTTATTTAATCTGTTTGAAAAAAAATATGAATTTTAACTCGAAAATAAGTAAATTTTGATTTTAACTACATATTTAATTATCACGTCACTCATACGAGTTAGCTGGACTCGTTTTACCTAGCTTTTTCCCAATTGTGTTGGGATCAGCTTCCAGTCTACCTAGAAGCAACTGAATACCAGTACTTTACACCGAGCGACTGCCATCAGACCTCCGCGACCGGTCTAACCGTTAGACCGGTTGTCTGACTTTCGGGCTTCTGTCTTCCCATAACGATCGTCATTGTATTCGTCTGACACCTGGGACCGAGTCACGGATGGGTCTCGATGTGTAACGAATGGTCACTCATCCACAGACTGACCGCAGCAAGCGTAGCTTAACCTCGCAAATCGTATGATTCCCGCGGTTGGTTATTATCGAGTTAGCTGGACTAATATTTATCTACTTACTATATTATCGCACAAGATTTCGCTTACCCGGTTAAGAAAATAATTTCGATCGAGAAAATATGATATAGGTACATACATCACCGGTTTCAGCAAACTCTTTTTACCTTCGCACTATTTTCATTTCATGAATATTTAATACATATGAATACTTATACGTGTGACTACCTATTTTGTATATAACTAACACCCATATTCTAAGTCGTTCCTCCAAAACTTACTCGACTCAGGACAGTCTCGAAAACACCTTCAAAATTGTATTCTTAGTCGCAATTTCGAGTGAACTTCGAGGTTCCTCGAGAAGTAATTATGTCATAATTTGAATTATGCATTACGCAAATAACGCCGCGATAAATAGTTGTAAGGATTATCGTAAGCATATTCGATAAAATATTCAAAATTCATTTTTGTTACATACGAACTTTGACACTTCCTTCCTTAAGGTAGGTTCCGAGGTACCTTGAGTTTGACAGATGATTCCTTACCTCGACTGAGGAAAAATCTCGAGTCGAGGACGTTTATGTCAACTATAACTACCGAAAGGCTGAGTCGAGGTGGAGTCGAGTCGAGTAAGTTTTGGAGGAACGTCGTAGAATATGGGTATAAGCTTCGAATCAGTCCTTGTAATGTGAAATTATGACATTTCATATTGTATTCACATCACGATAAGTACTCATGTTATTTAGAATTCGTTCTCAGAAAAGCGAAAGAATGAAGAGCAGTATTTTTCAGTTTCATTCACAACTACTTATATTAAACGTCTGACTGAATGACAGATGGCTAGGGCGTCAAACTCTGAATAATATCTACTGCCTTGCTGGTCTAGTGGTCGCAAGCGCGACTGCTGAGCATGGGGTCCTGGGTTCGATCCCCAGGCCGGGCATAGTGTTATTGGATTTTTCCAATAGGAATTTCTCAGTAGCAGCTCGGTGACTGGATTTATACCCGGTTAATGGGAATAGGCTCTCCCTCTATTACATGGGAATTAAACATAACTAGTGAAACGAGGATGTATTAAACCATCTCTGCTGACCCCTATGGGGGATACATAATTATATCTATCTATGGGAAATGTTGCGTTTCAGTGTTATTTGCGTTTTTTTTAGTTTTATGGCTAAAGAGGGGGTGACTACTGAGATGACGACTAATAGACATGTATGGAAAAGGAAGACATACTGCGCCGACCCAAAATAAGTTGGGATAAGGGCAGGAGGATGACGAATGATATGCATCAAAATATTTAAACCGCAGCGTCAAGCTGTGTTGAAAGCGAACTTGTAGAGAAACTTGAAATTCTAGTAAACTGCGAAAATGTTAACATAATTTGTTGACATGAAGCTAGCTACGTTCAGTTAAGAAGATTTTCACGGGCGTCAACATTACCTTAGTAACTAACTTATGAACAATTTGCCTGCAGGTTTAAATGTTCCTGCATTATCTGAACATAACCTTTACCGCAAATACACACGACACGTTTGGTGCTGTGGCTGCGCGATCAGCTTCTGCGCTAAGGGCCGTGGGTTCGATTCCCGCACGGAACAAATATTTGTATGGCCTACAGATAGCCGTTCCGCGTCTGGATGGTTGTGCGTGTGAACATTTGTGTGTCTGTAAACGCACCCACGATACAAGAGAAATCATAGGTAGTGTGGGGCAACGTAGTTTAAAAAAAAATAGTAGATTTGTGGCTAATTTATTATCGCGCGGATCAAGATTAAGCTGCACTTGCCGCGGTCGGTCCGTGGATGGGTGACCATTCGGTACGCATCGAGATCCCTTCTTGCCTCGAAGAGCACGTTAAACAGTCGATCCCGGATGTCATACGAATACCAATGACAGTCGTTACGAATATTCAGAATCCCGAAAGTCTGACAACTGGTCTAATGTTAGGATATCGGCATTGTCCAGTAATTGGGTTGCCGAGGTCTGATGCCAGTCGCTGTGTAAAAAACTAGTATTCAACCGCATCTAATTAGACTGGAAGCTGACCCCAACATAGTTGGGAAAAATCTAGGCAGAACAACCTGTACCGTAAATAGTCTAGGACAGCTATACTCAACCTGCGGCCTGCCGAGCCTTTGTTATTGGCCCATCTGATCTGATTTTTTCATTAATAAAGTAACTATATCGTTAACTTGGAATTACGTCTTAATTAAGACCTAAATCATTTTTGCTTGCGGCCCTCGACACCATGACTGAAACGTGTTTGTGGCCCCTATAAAAAAAAGGTTGAGTATAGCTGGTCTAGGATATATGTATAGCTCTCGAAATCAATTGTCGTTCCCAACACGTGTTACAACTGCACGTGATACTAGAGCTGACATTCTCTAGAGATGCTCGCCTGAACGATTTTAGAGTTGTAAATGAACAAACTTGACTTCGAGTGAATTCGCTTTTGCCCTCCCAGTGGGAGCAAGTAAGGTTGGCTCGTACAATTTCCTGAAATAACGAAGGTGGAAATACACAACATTTCCTTGGAGTGTTTACCTAATTCATGGTGAACATTGCAAGGATTTGTACATGTTTTAAATAGAAATTATATTTTCTTACTGTATTACCTAGCTACATTGTGTTATTATTATTATTTCTTGCTGTATTATGATAGTGATAGTCTAGCGCAGTCTTTCTCAAAGTGGGTGATAACGCCCCCCTGTGGGCACTGAAGGCATGGGGGGGCGGTAAGGGGCCCATATTTTTTTTTAAAATTTAATTAAAGCAATGAATGTCATTGCGGTTTTTAAGATGTGGTAAACTAAAAGAAAATGGGGGGCGCTGAAAAATAATTGATTTTCGAAGTGGGCGGTAGATGAAATAAGTTTGAGAATCTCTGGTCTAGCGGTTAAATGCTTGCCTTTCATGCAGGAGGGTCTGATTTCGGTCCCGGCGCGTATTTCCGACTTTATGAATTCATGTGCGAATCAGAATTTGATTATCACTGCGTTAACGGTGAAGGAAAAACATCGTGAGGTAACCTGTGAGGGCTACATAAAGTTCTCGATGGTGTGTGTAGTCTACCAACCCGCACCAGGCCAGCGTGGTGGACTAAGGCCTAAACTCTTCTCATTTTGAGAAGAGGCCCGTGCCCAGCAGTTGGGGGCAGCGTGGTGGACTAAGGCCTAAATAAACCCTTCTCATTCTGAGAAGAGGCCTGTGCCCAACAGTGGGACAGTAATGAGCTAATTATATTATGTATGTATTAAACCGTGCTAGGATTTAATGATGTACTTACCTATTATTATAGATTGTAATTAGGTATTTTATGTACAGTTGGGGAATGAAAAGGTTATGCACCTAAGGTCTATTTTTGCTTGCATAGTGCAAGAAACAAACTATTTTACGGACTACGTATTGCCAACATTATAGAAATGAAAATACAAGTAGGTAGTTATTGATAGGATATTTAAAATTATAATGGCGACATGATGACAACCATTAGTAATGTTAATTTATTTAATCATTGATTTGATTGATGTCATGGTTTTTACAACAAAACTCCTTAAATCAAATCAAATACAATACATGGCACTACAACATCATATGGAGGCAAAAGGCAATTTTAATCTTTGTTACCAAATAATTAAACGTGCCATGCATTGGTCTGTTCCGCTCAACGGTTTCAAAAGGTAACATGTGCCCACGATGTGGGAAAGGAATGAATTTGAAAACTGATGAATGTTTTAATTCCCCTACTGTACATGGGGTATTTGATCTTTTTTAATAAATTATTATGTAGTTCAATTATTTATAACGTAATATCTTGTTGTTTGTTAACTCACAGTACTAAAGTAATGTTAAATATATGTTTACATTTCTCTGGGCTAAAGTAAAATTCTTTTCTAACATTTTCTTTGTTTAAATAGTTTCAGCAACCCGCCTCCTCCGTTAGGATCAGAGCAGGACCCAGCCACGCAGACTTGTGGTCTGTCGCCGCCCTTCTGCGCCAAGTCCCGGTATAGAGCCATCGATGGCTCCTGCAATAATCTTCAGAGGCCGGCTTGGGGCATGCCTCAGACGCCTTACGGACGGTTGGCTCCGTATAACTATGCTGATGGTAAGTAATTATTTTCGGCTAAGAAGATTAGTAACTGTTGATCGTGAACTATTGATGACACTACAGAAATAACGTTGGAAGTAATTCAAATAAGATTTTCTTTAATTGAAGGAGATGGAAAAATCTCATAAGAATTTTCCACGACGACTGTAATTCACCTTTTGAATTATCTTTTCCGTACGAGCACAAATCTATACTAATATTATAAAGAGGGAAGATTTGTATTTTTGTATGTAACGAATAAACTTAGAAACTACTGGAGCGATTTCAAAAATTCTTTAGCC
The DNA here is from genome assembly GCA_910594945.2 of Amphipyra berbera. NCBI lineage: Eukaryota > Metazoa > Arthropoda > Insecta > Lepidoptera > Noctuidae > Amphipyra > Amphipyra berbera. Next base: position 10,181,341 of record OU343128.1, on the reverse strand, counting down.
GTTAGAAAACTACATTATCACATCACTGAGTAACATAGGCTACTCATAGGCATAGGCGGAGCCGTGAGGACACAGCTAGTGTTTTATATAATTTTAGTAGACATATTATTCTCATTGCAAGAGGTTTTTGTGTCCAACTAATAGTAGATAATACCTACAAAAAACTACCTCGTTGGTCTTGTGGTGGTATGCGCGTCTGCTGTTCGTGACGTCCTGGGTTCGATCAGTAAAAAAAAAAAAAAAAGGTCGGGTAAAGTGTTATTGGGTTTTACCGTGTGGAATTCCTCAATAATAGCCCGAAGTTTGGGTTCGTGCCCGGTTGATGGCAATAGGCACGCCCCCCATTACATGGGACTCAAACGTAACGACGAAATACGGATGTTACTATACACCTCTGCCCAACCCTCCGGGGAACACAGGCGTGTTATGATATGATGTTAATATTAGTAAATATCATATTTGCCGGTATTAGGGTATTCTAAAATCCTAATAGAACGATACAAGGAACTACAGTCGTGTAGGAAAACTACCATAATCACTATGTTTGAAAGATGGATTAGGCATCGCTATATGTTGATATTAGTGTTAAAATGCTGCGATCCATCTTCTTGACATCATATCGCACACCTAGATCTAAACTAAGACAACTCAAAAAAAGGTAATTTTCCAGGGGACGAAAAAAAAGTATATCTGTATATTTTTTTAGGGAAGTTATACAATTTAATTTGATTCTAGTTTTTTTTTGAGTTGTCTCAGTTTAATACAATTTAATTTGATTCTAGTTTTTTTTGAGTTGTCTCAGTTTAGATCTAGGTGTGCGATATATTATGCATTGCTAGAGTAGGTATAGAGTTTAGTTACAGGAAGTACCTACGGACTTTACGCATAGTACGGTAAGAAATTTCGCTTTCTGACTATTATGTTGCCCCTATTGCACTAACACAATCAACATCTCGGATGAAGGAGATGGCGCGATTTTTATGAGTTAGATTGTCAAGTAGTTAATGGTACCTATCCGTACGCTAACAAACAGATACCTAGTTCCTGATGAAAGTAACTGAATAATTAAATTTAACCGATTCTTAACAATTAATAACATAAACATAACATAATATCACGCCTGTATTCTTCGAAGGGTTGGGCAGAGGTGTATAGTAACACCCTCATTTCGTCGTTATGCTGAAGTCCCATGTAATAGAGGGCGAGCCTATTGCGATCGACCGGGCACAAATCGATACCCTGGGCTGCTATTGAGGAATTCCATACGGAAAATCGCAATAATACTTTTGCCTGACCTGGGGATCGAACCCAGGACCTCACGATCAGCAGTCGCGCTTGCCACCACAAGTCTAACAAGGCAGTTGTTTTTAGCAATTAATGCTATGTTTAATTCACTGCTTATCCAAATTTATAACGTTTGAAAATACATGGCTTACTATGAGGATAGAGTCTATTGTCAGCTCAACGCAGCGAATGATTTACGAATGTACGAAAACGAGCTCCGGCTCAGCTTATGCAAATGTCCTAAAATGGGCCGCGTATTTGCGACATTTGCATATCATTCCACTCTTCACTGGCGGAGCTGCATTATTGATGTTCACCTACTTAATCTACAAAATTGAGCGCAGGAGCAATTTCGAGGGGGGACTCGAGTTATTAGCGATCTGGAGGACTAGTGCCATCTCTTATTGGAGTTTAAACGGTGCTTACAAGTTCTTCAACCTTTGCGCAGTCTGGATCAATTTAATATTAAAGCATTTTTTATAATTTTCGTCCCTTATCGCTTTGTTCCGATTTGTTACGACTTTAATTAACTTTTAAAGCACTCTTATAGGTATTGAGTGCTTTGTTCACGATATCCCAGTTTTACTAAATAGATTCTTACCTATATCGCGAGGAAAGCAAGTAATAACTTCAGTATATCATATTATTATGTTCGTGTAAATATTTAGAACTGAATAACTGAGTTTGGAATAGTATTTATTATAACAACGATGATTTGAAGAAACAGCTATTGAACTGTTGGTAGTTCAATAAATGCAACGCTAAACTAAATTATTTATTACTTTGAAATTCTTAATAATAAGAAGTTTGCAGTGAAACTAATATGATTGTGTGTAGTTACGCATGTAGCACGCGCGTTTACATACGCCCGTAAACAAGAAATATGCTAGCAGCGCCCCGTAGCTCGTAGCAACAAGTATACGCGAATGTCTTTAACCGCGTATGTAGCACGCGCGTATACAAAAAACCCGTGCATCGCGCTTCATACGCGTAGCAACTGGCGTATAACTCGTAGCAACTTAGCGCGTGTCTTTACGCACGTAACACGCGCGTATCACGTGCCATCAGAATTGCATTTTTAATATTGATTTAGTTTAAAGGGAACGTTTCTGTGCAATAATGTTCCATTTCGTTTTATAAACAACTCACAAATAATGAATTCCCAAGACATTGACAATGCTATTGATATCAAACGTTTTTATTTCGTATTAAAGGACTCTTCCACAACTGGGCACAATAAATCATTTTCGCTGGTTACATTTCTGATAAGATAACTTCCTTCTATTTATTATCTACTTCCAGTAGAAAGAGATTGGCGCCAATTTCCTTAGTTGACGACGTTTTGATTAATGATTATGACGCTTAGGAATTAATGTATTGCGCACATATATTGTATAGATAGGGGTATGTTAATTTTACCTAATGGCGCAGGATGCGAACACGGTAAAGGGATGTGGGAATTTATGAGGGTAAAATATTCCCATAAGGTAGCGAGTGTTAGCGGGTTAGATTAGGTTTGCAGGTACTTGTGTCGTGTTTGGAGAAATAAAATCTAAGGGAATACAAAATAATGGGAACCGTTTGGTCACTGTAGTTTCTAGCAAAGACTAGGTCAACTCCTTTTTTGTGAGTATCTTAAAATCGAACTTAGCAAGAAAATGGGCAACAGTGTCTCTTGTGCGCTAATAACAATATACCTACTGCAATTTGCTAAACCTGGTGGTAGTGGTAGTGTTTTGTGGTGCTCTTAGAGGTTTAAGTACCCATTGCTTTCGCCGTTTATGGCTGATATCACCGGGAAAGAATAATTTAATTAATCCCTGGATTTTTTTTAAATTTTTCGGTTTTATCTTGCAGTAGGTACCCCTGCAGCATCAAGATTTAAAGATTGAAATTATTATAAAATTGTATTGTAATGGGACTCGAATTTGTGTGCGATGTTTCAGCAGAATCGGTTAAGTAGAAGTAGTTGAAAAATCTGTCGCAAGATTTAAAACTTCTTCTTCTTCTTCCTGTCGTTATCCCACACTAGGTGGGGTCGGCACGACATGTATTTATGAAATCCATGTTATTACAGGTTTTGGCTTATTGGTTTATGACCGGCCGCCTGCCTGACATCAACCTTCCTTGGGAATACTCGTTGCGCGGGTGACCCAATGTGCTTGCTGATATGATGCACTGGGTCCCAAAATGATATGCTTGTCAATCTTATTGCCGACAATTAACAAACTATGTTCTTCTTGGTGGAGTATACTTGAAGTTAAATAGATTTAAAACTAACAAACAAAAATACGAAGAAAAGACTGTTTTTTAAAACGTTGCACCTCACTACGATTTTTCCTGAATAGTGGGCGCCTTTACAGACACAAATCTTCACATGCACAACCATTAAAACCGCTTAAAAAAACAGTAAGCGCCACAGATTGTCATGAAAGTTCAACTGTCTTTCTATTCCAGGTGTAAGCGCGATGACCCTGTCGACCTCCGGTCGTCCGTTGCCGAACCCCCGTGACATCAGTCTTCGGCTCTTCCCGGACCGACAACTGGTCGACCCTATATGGAATCTCAACACGCAACAGTGGGGACAAATTGTAACTCACGATATGTCACTCACAGCCGGCGTAGTCCAGTCCCGTAAGTTTTCTTACTATAATTCTTTTTCGTTGTAACAAAAAGTTTGTTTGTTACCTATTGCTACATTAGGGGAATGTACAAAGCGGGCTGGTGTAGATTTACGTTAGGATTATCGGATTTCGTTCAAACAATGTTACTTTTCGTGAACTTTTGTGACATTACTAAAATGTTACAGTACGGATAATTAACGGTATCAAATATATACCGACGTTGTTTTGTAGATGTTTTTCTCATATTTGTGTCGAAGAAAAACTATGATTGATGCTTTTTTATCAAAGTAACTGCCATACTTATTTAGAAGGCCGGAAGAACTACTACTTACTAGATGTTCCTATCGCCCGTATAGGGTTAACAAACTCTACTTATATTTTCCAAAAATAATTATAATCGTTTTTCTACAGCCGATTCTACAGCAACCGACAGTAAGTTTGAATGTGTCTGTGTGTGTTACTAAAACATATTCATTGTGTGTGCAATTAAATATTTTAATGTTGTAAGTCTACATAACACTATGTCATAATTTTACATAAGTATATAAAATCATTGTACTTAACTTACATTCATTAATTGTTATTGATATCTATCTATATTCTAAAAGCTTTTGTGAAGATTCCAATTTTTTGTAATTACATACATTTTTGTTTTAATTATTTAATATAGAATTAGCGGAGATAGGATTTTACTGAAGAATCCAATTTACTAATGTTTTGAACAAGAACATTACGAGAAAAAGAAAAATATTATCCGCGATTAAATGGATTTTACCAGCAAAAAAAAATGCCTGTCCTTTTTACACGACAGTGAAACTTGAAAGTAAAATCCTAGCTACTTGCTTTAATGTTTATTGAATTTCAAAGTACAATTTATAGAATCATTATAAACGTTTTTTTTTATTTTTTTTTTCAAATATTTTTCCGAGGCATTAGTTCGCCCTTCAGCGACTATGCAAGCCTCATTGTGTACGTCTTATATTATTAGATACTAAAGAAAAACATTAAATATAAAAAATCACATACATAAAAAAAAACAAGAAAATATATAATATCGACATCAGGGAACACAATTTCACCGACACATTATAAACGTTGTATGGTTAAGAAATGAAGACCGAACAGTGTTCTATTGTTAGGACCTATTTCTACAGTCGAACAAAAAATAAAGCTGATGAAAATATCGATGAAAACGTCTGGACATTTCTTCAATTTGAAGAAACAATTTTTTGGATCACTTAAAGCACGTCGTTTACGATTGATTGCTCTACTCAATGTTGTTGACAACGATAAACGCGAGTTAATAAAACCTTATCTATTGTAGAGAATACGGATCAGCAATATCCGGAAAGGAAAATGTATTTCCACAAAAAATTTGAACAATTTCCTTGTTCGATGGCGTCGCAAGTTAGTTGACGGGAATTTTCAAGCACAATGTTCTTTATGTAGCTTTACTTTGTTTTTTATATAGGTACTGATATTTTATACATTAATTTTTTTGATGTTCACTTCGATAGCGATACATCTCATTATACCGATTTCATCGGACATGAGTCGAGTGAAGCGCAAAATTTTTGGAAATCGAGCTTGCATGTCATTGGTACATTCAGGCTGGCTTTTTACATCAGTTGTATGACTTACAGCTCTTATTTATCTTAAAATTTATTCTCACATCCATCCATCATTTTATTAGACAAGGACTTGGTCACATGCTGCGACGACAACGGCCGACTGGTTCCTGACTCCGCAACCAACCCGATCTGCGCGCCTTTGCTGATCCCCCCCAATGATCCCGTCCACTCGCCTCAAGGAACCCAGTGCATGAACTTCGTGCGGACTGGCACCACTAGAGACAGAGGCTGCACGGCACCAAATGCTCCCGCTGAACCGGTAACTAGAACTATGGACAACTTAATTTTACGCGTATTGCTTCGTTTATCTAGTGGTCGCAATCGCGACTTATCCGTCCTGGGTTTAATTCTCTAATAGAATAAAGTTTTGAGTTCTTCTATCACGGAATTTTAATGTGAATATTCTCCCTGGGTTTGAAAATAGGCCCGAAAAATATAAAAAAGTATCAGCCCAGTATTACATCTCTAAACACCACCATCAGTGAAATATGGGTATACCATAGCAACAGTACAATTGCGCCTATCCTAAGGGGAATTCATGTGTTATATTAAACTTCCTCCAATGTACTGTTTATTTTTCTCCATTCCAAAGATTTCTTGTTTCATTGGAACTATTGACGTTGTAACAGTTTCCTCCGTGCTTGATTTGAAATGTTTTTAGCTCCACTCAAAATGACTGTATTCTGAGCTCAGCAAACTTTAGGAAACCTTTTCTCAACGAGATTTTACTGAAATATGATATAGATGTTGCTAGTCTCTTACAACGCGAAAAGATGGCGTTTTCTTAGCCGAAGATACAAAGAATAAAATTTGTTTTGTAGTATTCTCAGTAGGGTGTGCCTATAACTTTTAATATAATTTAAAATCTGTGAATTTCCTTTTAAATTACAAATATACATAACATAACATTACGCCTGTATTCCCCGAAGGGTTGGGCAGAGGTGTGCAGTAACACCCTCATTTCGCCGTTATGTTTGAGTCCCATGTAATAGTGGGAGAGTCTATTGCCAACAAGCGGGCACAAATCCAATTCTGGGCTGCTACTGAGGAATTCCACACGGAAAAACCCAATAACGCTTTGCCCGACCTGGGGATCGAATCCAGGACCTCATGATCAGTAGTCGCGCTTGCCACCACTAGACCAAGGAGGCAGTTACAAATATTATTACTCAAATTCAATAATGTATGTCTATTACAATTCATTACCTACATATTATTCGATAATAATATCGCGCCTTTCTGTATAAAATAATGGGTCGTATCTGTAAAATACAATAAAAATACGTTCAATTTACGGAGGCAGAACAATAATTTCGTTTATTTTTGTCTATTTAGGAACCACACAGGATATGTGTAATATTTTTTCCAGAGGAGAATGAACAGTAAACAGATTTGTTCAATGCCGGAGGCCACAGCTTCCGTGGAAAAATAATGTGAAATGTACGAGAATCTCGATATTATTTAGTCAGCGTTCCTCTTTGTTAGAAAACGCAAAAATGACTAAAGTAGAAGAAAATAGTTATACTAGTAATGTACCCGCGGTTTCGGCAGCCGCATGAAAATGTATGTTTTCCGGTGTGAAAAGTAGGTACATTGACCAATTGTTTTGATGCCAACATAACTCATAAATCAAAACTAGACTTAAAATCAATATTTTTTAAACGTCAAAATGACAATAGACAGCCCCCAAATCCGCCCACCCTTTACCTGAACTTTCTACCACTGTAACAAATTAAATCCAAATCACTTCATTGACGGCAACATTATTCAAATTAATATTTATAATAATTGTGACAAACTCAGCGTCACTCCTGTAATTTTCCAAGATTTCCCAGAGATGTCCCAGACTTTTAGCTCTCCAATGACGGTTTATGGTCTAAAAGGAGAGCAAGTCAATAAACTCGCTCCGTCAAATTGGCAATAGTCAATACTTTTTGCCTGCAAACTTTATTCGCCAAATAACCAAGTTGGGCATTATTCGAGCATGGCCTTGGATCCAGAAGTTTGCAAACGTTAATAAATACTTTTTTTTTACTAGATAACAACTGTAACAGCATTCATGGATCTGTCGTTGGTATACGGCAGCAGCCTTGGCCAGGCCAATCCCATCCGATCTGGACAAGGTGGACGTCTTCTAACAGCCGTGAGGGGAGGCCGGGAGTGGCCCCCGCAGGACCCTAACGTCACCATAACCTGCGAGTCCGCACAGTCGCCCACTGAACCTTGCTACTTGACAGGTAAGCCAAAATACCTATGGGGAAGGTTTTTCTCGCTGCGTGTTGCTCTAATATCGCATCCATGTAAAAAAATGTGATCTAGAAATAGAGTCGGCACGTGATGAGAAGTAGACATTTCGTTGTTTATGGATGCATGTTTATAGCTCCAGCTATTAATATTATCGAGTACTCAAATTATTATCACATACTAACATACTAGCTTTGCGCTGTTCAGGAGAAACGTTGCTAAACAATGAACGGTTATAATTATGAAAAATCTGTAGATAGTGTAATGTATGTATTATTGAAATGCACTTTGATAAAATTATACGCAGCGCTACTAAAAAGGACTGCCGACTAAGCGTCTCTATTACCTTATGCTTAGGTGTAAGTTTACTATTATAATTTACTCACTCCTTTTGTAACCCTCTTAGGGTATAGACAGACAGTAATAAAGATTTTATTATTATATCACCGTTTTAATCAAAGAACCTTGGAACATTGGAATAGTTCGAAATTTCAATGCCAAGGTGGGGCACTTTGTAACATAAGTAAATTATTTCAAAGTGTCTAGACTAGTACGTAGCATCAATAGAATACAGTACGTCGTTTATTGTGATAATAATTCTACAAACACTGTCCGTTAGGTACTAGGAAGCTTAGCCAATATTCGTTCAGGCGTACGGCCTTAGAATGAATACTGGCTAGCTAAGAGGATTCGCAATAATCCACTTAGGCATATTGACAGAGTTTGAGGCAGCAAAGGAAACAGATGATACTAAGCAAGTGCTTACATAGCCATAAGCCGTTTGAATACTGATGGGTAAATCCACTTGATCTTTGCTTATAACCCCCTCGGGGCAATTTCCGACTCAAGTGGCACTGTAGAGGCTAATCCAATTAAAGTTGGGTTTCTATATATAAACTACCATTAGTTTGAAATATAAGTAAGGAAGCTAATGTTGTTCTTATTGCTATCAAATTGTCACACACGTGTAGAACTTTAAATACAAATAGCAATCTAGTCTAGCTCAAGTTATAGTGAAGTTGTTGCAGGATAGATTATTGCGAAAACATTGATAGTTGTATTCATAAAAATTGTTTTATATATTCTTAGTTATATGAAACAGTTCAATAACTACAAGGTATTCGAGAAATAAGATTGAAATGTGGTTTTTGACGAACTGCAAATTGGCAGTATTATATTTTTTATTATAGGTCAACCAGAATCTCATGGCATTAAAAATTAATAACAAACAGTGGTTTTCATATGGCAATGTCAACATGTCACTTGTCAAAACGAGTATGACTGTAGTTGATACATTTTCCAGTTCTGATTAATGTTTTCTTGTTCAAACATTTTTAATAAACATACTTATTTTAACAAGGTTTCCTTTTCCATTACAATAAAATTGCAAAAAACCATATATCAGCATATCATTTTGGGACCCAGCGCATAATATCTGCAAGCACATTGGGTCACATAAAACAATAAGCCAAAACCTCTAACAACATGGATTTATGAAATACATGTTGTGCCGACCCCATCTAATGTGGGATAAGGGCAAGAAGAAGATCAAGAAGAAATTAAAGAAAAAAAATTACAAGTATCAAGACTTTTTATTCAAATTACCCTTGTGTTACCCACAAAAACATTTAATTTCCCTATTTGCCATCAGATTCTGGTAGACCTATACCAATCCGTAACGATGCAAACCAAAAAGATACACCTTTACCGACCTTTTTATAGTGACAGAACATATTAAGATTATTCTTTTCTTCCACAGGTGATATCCGTGTGAACCAAAACCCTCAACTGACAGTGCTCCAGGTGATTCTGATGCGCGAACACAACCGTATCGCCGACACCCTGGCTCAGCTCAACCCTCACTGGAATGACGAGACTATCTACCAAGAAGCGAGACGCATTCACATCGCTGAGATACAACATATCAACTATTATGAATATCTTCCTATTCTACTCGGTAAAAAACTTTGACAACAATGTATACAAAAAAAATGGACTCAAATGCACTCGGTTGCAATGAATCCGGCTCACCAACATAAAAAAAAACAATGTTAAAATGTTAAACAAAAGTACCACTTGCCACTGCAAGTGGTACTTATTCCCTACTGGGAAGATTCCGGTGTATAAGTAACCTAAAAGTTAGTAAGTACCACTTATGGTATTTGCAATACGGTTGATTCCGATGTATAAGTAAGTATGTGACGAATAATACACTAAAAGCGATTTTTATGACCTTTATTTTTATTTTTTATAAAACAAATCACATATTAGAACTTTATACCAAATTTCATGACAGTAAGTAAAGTAGAACATGATGTACACGTGTTTGAAACTATGAAGCTCTCTCCGGTAAAATTTGTCATTTGTAGTTATGTGATTATTCGTAGGGACTGTCGATATAATGGCTACGCTTATGTTACTAGTGAGATGTTAACCACCTACCGTTTCTTTAATCATAACTACTTTCTTTTACCGATAGGCTTTGAGAACATGGTGAAGAACAAGTTGATCTACCCGGGGGCTCACGGCTACGTGAACGACTACAATCCCGGAGTGGATCCTTCAGTACTTGATGAGCACGCCACAGCTGCCTTCAGACACTTCCATACATTGATCAGAGGTTACTTGAAGTATGTGAACCGTCTTTTATACCTAGTTTTGTCCTTAATTTAAGTGATTTCTTAGCCTATGTTAAGCGCCTAGATAGGGCGTATAAAAAAAACTCATAATTGTGTTAACGGACTATCAGTGCTATTAGCAGAATCTATAATAAGACATTTGATGCCCTCAACTGTTCAGGTGACTAGATTATTAGTGACCATCACTCTGTAAAGTTCCTCAGTTATCAACAAATGTTCTCTTTTAACAATTTCGACACCTACAATATGGCAAAGGCCTGCACTTTATACAAGGTTAGTCGGAAAGGGGGTACTAAGCCGAAAGGGTGTTAAAGTAACCATAATAAGGGATAACTTTTGTTCTACAACTTTCCCTAAAACTCGATAGTTTAAGAGAAATATCTTTTCGAAGATTTCGTAAAAAATGTGCTAAAATCCATATGATAGCTATGATCAGCTGTGTTTACTATTTAGGTCATATTTGGGGTCACGGATTAGAAACTTAATATTCTGAATTCATAACTAAAGCAGGTATGATATTTAAAAAAAAAATCTAAAATAAGAATCTTTTTGCATGCAAATATAAATTAACGAATTTTGAAATTTTAATACTTGCTTTAAAATACTTATCAGTGATACTTATCAGTAAATACTTATCAGTGATACTTGTCATTTTTCACACATTTAAAAACAAAACTGACTTTGGAAGCACATAAGTACTTTTTTGCAGATCAATTGCATCAAATAATGATTTATTTAGAATGAGAATACATTGCAAAATACAATAAAAGCTATTTCGTGCAATTACAACCATAAACAATAAAGTAATGACGATTTAAAGGCGAGATTTCTGGTAATTTTGGGAAAAAATCTAGAAAAATCATATCTTAATAACCGTGAGACTTAGGACATGGGGTCTTTGGGTGAAACCTCGCAAATGACCCTGCCAACCCCCCAAAAAATTGTGTCTTTGCTAAATTGGTTCTAGTGCAATCATGCCATATATTTATTGACTATCAATATTAATGAGCTTGGAAATTGCAATACCATCTATCTAGGCTTATTATGCAACCCAATAACATTCTAAGTACAATAACCAATATTATAATATTCAACCTTTGATAAACATGTCTTCAACGTTTTTGTTTGGGTGTGTATATGAGTCTCTTGTTAATTACATCTTGTATTAAAATAATTTACTAAAGAATATTTTGTTACGATACCGTAAAAAGAAAGAGGGCCACTATATTAGAGAGCGCACTTAAAAAAAATCTATTCTTTTATACTTTTTCACAGACTTATGTCGGAGAACCGTCGTTTAGTCGGGACAGTACGTATGAGTGACTGGTTCAACAGACCGCTGCTACTCGAACTTGATAACGCCTTCGATCACTTGGCAAGAGGACTCACAGTGCAGGAACAAGATTTCAGCGACCAGTTCTGGGATTCGGAAATAACCCAATTCCTTTTCAAGTAAGCTATTCCTACTTTTGAATCTAATAAAAACTTTTCGCTCCAAACTAATGCAACAAAGAACTCCGACGTTCAATATCGAAAGACCGTCACATCCGAAGCAGAAGAGGCAAAATTACCAAGGGAACTTTTTAAATTATCTTAGAAGTTACACGGCTAGCGGTCGTCGGTGACCGTGAATAAATATTCAAAATAAACTCTGCAGTCAGAATATAAGGGTTAACGATGGTCGGTAAATGCCGACGATTTACGACTGAAACAGTCAACAAAATTGTGCTGAAGTTAATGTATGGAAGATACGAGCGAAATTTATTGCCTTATTAATATTAATACCAATCTGAGCTGATATTACCGTCCCAAATTGAAATGTCTATGAATTTGACGCTAGGCTCGATTCTGAAATGTCTCTATCACGGAAGAATTGGCAAGGACGTATTTGAATAATGCCTAGTTTTGCAATCAAGGTATTATAATGTCATATCAAAGGAAGTTCATTTCGTGTTTCTGGTACAGGATAATTTACTCACATGCGATAGAATTACAGATGTTTAAGTGACATCAAAGTTTCTATTGTCATGTCTTTGATGTCACGATTCTTCGAAATAGAATCGTAGTCAACGTAATTTTATGTTGATTGCGTTCAACTAATGTTTTGCATAGAGACGGTAATGTTAAACAAAATAACTGTAGGTGCTTTGCTATTGATCGGCTTGTTGTTATCATAGGTCCATGTTGTTATAATTAATTAATGGTTAATCAAAATGTTACAATTATTCGACCAAACGTCATACACCCTCATATTCATGAATTATTCGCTTGAATAAATTTTATAAAAGCTGTTATTTCGTACATTTATTGCTATAGTTACAAAGGGTGCGACATGTACGTAACTACGCGCGGAATTACTTCCCGATAGATTTATGGAGTTCACGAAGATATATACTGTATCCTTGATTATCCAGTGAACAACAAAACAATTTAATACTGCTAAAACAGTTAACGTGAAAGCAATATTAAGTCTAAAAGTTTTAGTTAAGTCCTTAGTAAATATGACTTTCGTCTTTGTAATAGTTTCGGTTAGTTAAATGTCAAATCCGTCTATAGGTTTGTATAGCTTCCATTATTTATCCTAAGTCTAGTTAACCTAGTTAATTGTTTGCACTACAAGTTTAATAACGAAACTGAGACAACGTTTCAATTTATCTTCCTTGTTTAACTTGTTAAGGGCGTACATCCCTTAAATTCGAAAGGACGCTTAGATTATCTTTTGGAAGTTAACTGATTACAGATTATAAAGTTACTTATTCACTTCTAGGCACATTTTAATAGACATTGTATTATCAAACTGTCTCGTTGGTCTAGTGGTGGCAAGCGCGATTGCTGGTCGTGAGGTCCTGGGTTCGATCCCCAGGTGGGGCAGTGTTATAGAGTTTTTCCGTGTGGAATTTCTCAGTAGAAGCCCGGAGTTTGGATTTGTGCCCGGTTGATGGCAATAATGCTCGCTCCCTATTACATGGGACTTAAACATAACTGCGAAATGAGGGTGTTACTATACACCTCTGCACAACCCTTTGGAGAATACTGGTGATGTAATTTAATGTATTATCAAAATATAATATAAAAAGTAAAACAGTTTTGTGGGATGAAGTAATAGTATTTAATATCTAAATCCGTAACATGGGCTTGGCATTTGCAATTAGGTAACAAAATGATAAAAGGAATTTCCCACTTTTCAATCTGCCGGGATACTATGCGTGATTTCATGCTTGAGTAATTCAAGCTTTCATTGTTATTATGACGCAATAAAATAACCAAGGTTGGAATGTAGGCAAATCCCTAATGCCTTTGGGGTCGCGGGTGCTTAGTGTGGGTGCTCTGGGCGTTCACTAAGTGACCACAGGGATAACGGCGCCAAGTATAGTGGTCACTATGGTCGCGTGTGGATAGCACCGCGAATGTATAGAGGGTGAGAAATCAGTTTCCGAAACCGACTCCGGAAGCTTAACTTAGTCTCGGAGTCTCACCCATTGTGCTGAAGATGGCCACCGGGGGGGTTTTAGTGCGGTTAAAATGCGACACTCGCCGGCTTCCGAAACCGAAAAACTTGAATAATGCCCCACACTCCCAATTATAACTAATTACCAACCGCTCGTGGCTAATTACCAACCACGCGGATCATAAGATTTGCAAGGTTAAGCTGCACTTACCGCGGTCAGTCTGTGGATGGGTGACTAGTTGTTGCACATGGTGACCCCTCCGTGCCGTCCTAGCACGTTAAATAGTTGGTCCCGGATGTCATACGAATACCTATTACATCAGTAGTCATGTACCTATGGCAGTACCTATGGCATCATAGTCAGAAGGTCAAAAGTGTCACAACTGGTCTAACCTTAGGATATTGGCATTGACCAATAACTGGGTTGCGGAGGTCTGATGGCAGTTTGGAAAAGGCTAGGCAGAATAGAACTCCCAATTATAACTATCGTATTTGTATTACTACAGGCGCAACAACACTTTCGGGGGTGACCTGCGAGCTACGGACATCCAAAGAGGTCGCGACCACGGCCTTGGTTCATATGCGGCCACGAGAGCAGCATGCGGCCTGTCCGTGCCCAAGACCTTCAATGAAATGCTGGACTTCATTTCAGAAGAGGTATGTCTAACTATTATTATAGGTTTACCTACTTTGGAGGTCGACTTGAACAGGTCATGACCATGGCCTCGACTCTACAGTATGATTTGTGTAGAGTCGAGGCGAGGCCTGACAAAGGGCGTCGAAGCACAACAGCGCGGGCCCAAAACCCTTTCAAGATATGCTGGACATTATGTTGTGGGTAGGTCACTCGACCACGAACTCAGCACCTACGGTGAATAGCTTGCGGCCCGTCTGTGCCCAAGGCTTTCGTTGACATGCTTGACTTTTTAATGAAGTGTGTAGTGAAGTGTGGTTCAACTATACAAGGTTAGTCGGAAAGGGGATACTAAGCCGCGGGCCACCTAAAGTATCACTGATGACTATTTTAAAGCAGGTCCCCTAACCCGCCGCCCGCAGGCCACTCACTAGGGTGGCCGGAGATCGTCACGCGCCCTCCGGCGCCCGGTGCGTCTAGCTCGAGAAGGGAGAGAAGAAGCGGCCTCCCTCTCCCTCTCCGCTACCTCCTTGGTCGCCATCACCTCCTCGCAAAAGGAGGCGATGGCTTCCCACGCAGTCTCGCTCCCGACCATAGACAACCACGGCCGGAAGCGAGAGGTCACCGCCGATCGCCGCGACTAGTTCGCGGCGCTGCGACCCCCATGCTGACACGCCTGCAAAGTGTGCAGCGCCGTGTCCTCGGGGCAGTCGCAGTGGTGACAACCGGGCGTCTGCTCCCGGCCTATGCGACACAGGTACTTCCCGAAACAACCATGTTCCGAGAGCACCTGCGTCAGCCGGAAGCTGAGGGCGCCATGCCGCCTCTCCAGCCACTCCTCCATCACGGGTCTTACCGCCGCAATTGCGGCGTGCCCCGAGTTGCAGTGAACCTTTTTTTTTGGGGAAATCCTCATGGACTGTCCCCCGTCTGGGGAAGACGGGGGGGTGTGCCGGACTATTACCGGCTAAAACCCCACGGTGTCCCTCCTTCTGACCTAAGGCCGGGGTCACGGGATTCGCTGTTGCATGCACCGCGACCCCGGCAGGTCTCGGTCCACCAGCTTCTTCTGGTGGACCTCTCCTGTGGTGGGGCAGTCGCTCCCCTGCCCCACATCCTTCCGAGAGGCGCGCGCGGAACACGGCGCGTCATCCTCCCTGGGCCCGTTACTGGTCGGGCGACGGGCTCCCAACCCGCCGCCCGCAGGCCACTCACTAGGGTGGCCGGAGATCGTCGCGCGCCCTCCGGCGCCCGGTGCGTCTAGCGCGAGAAGGGAGAGAAGAAGCGGCCTCCCTCTCTGTTAGCGACGCGAATAAGAATACTTATATATGTTGAGACTAATGTTAATACTTACCTAGTTAGTTCTTAGTTTTATAATATTGTAAGAGGAAGCGTGCGGGGTGAGGTGCGAACTGAAGAGGAAGGGGTTCCGGCCCACCAGTCACACGATATACTCGCCGCACGCCGCGCGCTTCCTTAGCTCTCAGTTTTGTCAAAGTGACTTACCCACATTCATAGAAAATATATCCCTTTTACCTAAATACAAGTTTTACTGCAAACTGCTCCACTCCAAACCTTTACACTCTCCCTCTCCGCTACCTCCTTGGTTGCCATCACCCTCTCGCAAAAGGAGGCGATGGCTTCCCACGCAGTCTCGCTCCCGACCATAGACAGAACCACGGCTGGAAGCGAGAGGTCACCGCCGATCGCCGCGACTAGTTCGCGGCGCTGCGACCCCCATGCTGAACACGCCTGCAAAGTGTGCAGCGCCGTGTCCTCGGGGCAGTCGCAGTGAACCTTATCTTTTTTTTTTATCGTGGGGAAATCCTCATGGACTATCCTCCGTCTGGGGAGGACGGGGGGGTGTGCCGGACTCTTACCGGCTAAAACCACCACGGTGTTCCATCTCACACTAACCTAACCTAACGCTGGAACGCTTACACTCACAACACTTTAAACCTGCGAGCGAAACTGATACTCAAAATTCACGATCATTAATTATAGAGAAGTGGTTATATTGAAGACATGTTCACTGAGATGTTCTTCATATCATACAAATTGTATGTTCCAAACAAAACAATCAAATCACCTTCCACCTTCAATTAACTTAGTCTGGTTTAATTTATTGCTACCACGACTTGGTTAGCTATGCTCATGTGATGTGACGTATTTATTATACCTACTTACTACGTGCTGCCAGCCGGCACCAAAAACTTATATCAAACTGTATTTTCCATGCCCTGGATTCTCATATCTAGACAAGTACAAAGAACTAAGAAACAACAATAACTTGCGTGTTATAATATTAACATGACAACTTAGACATTACCTAGACTTCTGCCTAACTTGTGATGTCACATCCGGTAATATCAAAAACCTGATATCAATGACTTATTCACGACAGTTGAGTCTTTATTCGTCTGGCACGTGATCTGTTTCTCGGAAAGGAAAATATTCCACAGTGACGAGACGAGTTTATATTTATTTGATGAAATAAAAATAAAGCTGGCTTGTACGTTTATTCAATCATATCAAAGCTACAAGCTATCTTTAAAGCATCAGCGGGTTTAATAACGTCATATTAGTTGAATCGTATTTTATTCATATCACAAATGGATTTGTAAGGGCCCAGACAGACGGTCTGTCTCCCGACTGCAACTGCAAATGCCAAATGCAGTTCGAAGACAGCAGTTCTTCAATTTGTTCTAATTGATTTATGTTCGTGGAATACGAAGCGTTGAATTGAAGAATTCTTTGAATCTACAGTCAGTGCTGTAGTAATCTTAACAGTAATCATCCGAGAAGTGGTGTTACTAAGATTAACGTTGTGAAGTTGTCCAGATAACAGATAGCACTGTAATATTATTAATAAATGAAGTACAATTGATACAAGACGAACTGCCACGTTGGTCTAGTGGTGGCAAGCGTGACTGCTGATCGTGAGGTCCTGGGTTCGATCCCCAGGTCAGAAGTGTTATTGGGTTTTTACGTGTGAAATTCCTCAGTAGCAGCCCGGTGTTTGGATTTCTGCCCGGTTGATGGCAATAGGCTCGCCCCCTATTACATGGGACTTAAAAATAACGGCGAAATGAGGGTGTTAGTATACACCTCCGCCCAACCCTTCGGGGAATACAGGCGTGATGTTATGTTATGATACAAGACTCGTTCTGAATGAAGAGTAATAGTATCTTCTACCATACAGCTGATTCAAATACTGAAATCTGAATTTGGAAAGAATTCATTAAATTCATGTTTATTTTCCCTGCATTTTACATTTCCCAATTTTCAATACATTGTGAACACCTTGTAATTTGCTACTTGCTTGTGTTCATGGTAACTGGTGTACTTATACAGAATCATAAACAGAAGATAAATAGAGTGCGACCCACCACTATGACGTCATAATGGCAGAACCACTACTTTTCACCCATATCTTTTAAAGTAAAAAGGTACTTTTTTTTTCACAAACGGTACCAAATTGGTACTAAACCCTGGAAACACATTATCGTCAAAATCCGGAAGTGGATCCCACCATTTTGATGTTAACCGATATTTCTATAAGTATGTAATAAGTACTAGTTATACATGATTTCGACGACACGTTAGGCGCAGTAGTTAAGTGATTAGCATTCTGCGCTACGGGTCGTCAGTTCGATTCCCGCTCGTAACAAATATTTATATGGCATACCGATAGTTGTTCCGGGTTTGGGTGTTTGTGCGTGTGAAGTTTTGTGTATGAAAACGCACCCACGACACAGAAGATTCCTAGAGAGAGACAAACGTTATTTTTTTAAATAAAAAAATATAATGTTCTTGTTTTATACTACACTGAAAGTTATTTCAAATCAAGAGATATGATTAAAGTTTTTATGTCGCGTCTTATAGCAACGTCATATTGCATTACGCCAAAGGTTTCAGTAGGTACGTGTTGCACTATCCTTTACTCACAAGTCGCAGAGTAAGTTTGGATGTAATGAGTTTCTGTTGGAGGAATATGAGGTCTGGCTAAGAATCGCCTGCCTTCACTATAAAGTCAGTTACAAACCGAGGCAACATCGTGTAACAGAGTAGCATGCTACATAATATTGTGGCATGCGTTTTCTTGTTGCATGCTAAAAACGTCAAAATCAACGACCGATGTAGTACGCGACAGTTCCATTTAAAATAAAGCAACAGAATCTTTTTCACAAATTAGAAGGTTTGTTATCTTCTAATTTCATGGAATTCAATAATATTATTGTCTAACGAAGAATCGTTAATTCGTGGGATCGCTTGATAACAGGGGATGTCTAGACTAACTTTTCGCATAAAATAGCACTATCTATTTCACAACACAAGACGCACGGTGCTAATAAGGTTCGTACAAACATTGCGAGGCACGCAGCTTGAGGCATGCGTGGCAAACCCTTGAGGCATGCATGACAAGCCATTTGCAGAGCATGCCTCGCGATGGCTGAACCACCTTAGTCGCAGGATTCGACATCGTGCATCATTGTAGCACGCAGACTTCCTCGAAGAAGGTTCTCCTTCGGTGTAAAGCCAGCTTAATAGTACATATACCTATCTAGTTCGTTATGACCCGGCAGCGATGGTGTCACTAAGATTAACGTCGTGAACTTGTCAAGTGTTATCTGCTATTATAAATACAGTTTACAGAGGCTCATAATTAAGGTCATAGTTTATGGGCTTTCCAGAAGCTATTATTAAATGGAATTTTCAATGGCACTGTAGCTAGACGATATTATTACACCATAGATACTAAGCAAGTGTTACTTTAGTTTTTTTATGAAAAATTTTGGTCGTCATCTATGTCTCTGAACATTGCAATTTTGGAAACAGTTACCGCTAAGGTACAGGATTTCCTAACTAGGTTATTCGTTCTTATTTAGTTCATAAAAATACAATGGTTCTTATAAAACCAAACAAGAAAACAAGCGCCACTAGCTGCATTCTGGTGATAGCCTCTTTTGCATAATTATTCTTTTAAGTTACCTTTTCGCATTTTCAGAATACTGAAGAAAATTTTCTGTAGAACAAACTCTTAAAGTTATGACGTAAAGCAGTGTAGCGGCTTTCTTATTTTGCTCTACATTTTAAAATACATTACAAAAATATTTAACGAACTATTTGTACAGCGGGCAAAAAAGATACGTATGCAGGCAGCCAATTACATCTGCTTTGTAACAGATTAGTGTGTAACAGGTAAGTCTTTGAATTCGCTCCTCTATCACGTACACAATCTTCTTCTTCTTTTCGTGTGGTTAGTGACTAACCTGGTGTCAGAGTTTATGGCGCCCACCGCGGGTCTCTGACTCTCATGCTGTCGAGAAATATCTCTCAGGCAGCCGGTTTACTCACGATGTTTTCCTTCACCGTTTTTAAGCAAGTGATAATTATACAATACGCACATAAATCCGAAAAGTCAGAGGTGCGTGCCTTGGGTTAGAACTCGAGACCTATGACTTGGCAGTCCGACGGTCACACCACTAGGCTATCACTGCTACGTACACAATAATAATGACAGTAGTAAATAGTAGTTCATTCATCGTTCACCTGCATACTTATTTCCTTTGCCTAGCGTACCTATTTCAAGACTTCCAGAGGCTTCCATAATAACAATTCGATCAATCTTATTTATCGCCTCTCGTGAGCTTTATGAAAATAGCCCATGTCAATCACTAATCCATGGGCACAGTGGAATGATTACAGTAATATTCCCAGTACCATTGAGTCACACGTTAATGGTTAGACGTTTATGGCCTGTGAGTTTAACGAACCTTATAAAGCAATCTAAAATGTTAATCAAGTACTACTTGTTCGTAGTACTAATATATCCTAGGGTAATACCAAGTTTTGTAACAACAATCTGTTGTTTATCTTCGCGTAGGCGTAGAAACACTTGTGCCTAAAATAACTACTAACGTGTATTAGCTATTAATCATAACGAGAGTTGTGGAGTTTCTGTGTTTGCCACAGTACCGCCTCACCAAAGAAATTTTACAATGGAATTTTCTTTGTAATTCATACGTTACATTCTAAGGTGAAAGTGAGGTACTGCTAGGAACAATGAATCCAAATCTATTTGATGTAAGCTCAGTTAAAACCATACTATCATTACCAACTACAGATGCCGCGAAAATGTTATGTTATACAAGGTTAGTCGGAAAGGGGATACTGCCGAAAGGGTGTTAAAGTACCCATAATGATGGATAACTTTTGTTCTACAACTTTCCCTAAAAGTCAATAGTTCAAGAGAAATAGCTGTTCAAAGATTTCATAAGAAATACGCTAAATTCTATCTATCCTCAGCTATGATCAGACGTGTTTACATTTTACGTCATATTTGGGGTCACAGATTAGAAAATCTATTTTCTAAATTCATAACTAAAGCAGGGAAGAAGAATTTTTGAAAAAACTAAAATAAATATAATTTTTCATGGAAAAAAAATCCTTTTTTTTTAAACATTTTCTTTAAAACAATCATCAGTCATACATTAAGTGGCCTGCGGCTTAGTACCCCCTTTCCGACTAACCTTGTATAGTCACAGTGGCGCAATGAATCTCATTTTGTGGAAAATAATATCGTTGGGCACAATGGTGTTGTATGGTCCAATTAAGGATAAAAATCCCTAAATAATTAAAGGAAAAAAAAAGGATATTACATTATACGTATACTGTTTACTCTATGACTATTTAAATGCTAGCCGCTACCGCATTGCGTTATTATTTTTGCATTTTATATTCGGGCTACATATTAATTAACTACAATTAAATTGTAGTTAATTAATTTGTTTCATTAAGCATTACAACAGACATAATATTACCAACATAAATTGTATGTTGGTAATATTTCTGTTATAATGCTTTAACAGATGACATTCGACAACATTTCTATACTTTTATTTATTATAGCGGCCCGTCCCGGCTTCGCACGGTTGGACATTTTTCCCGTTTTTGCAACATTTTTCATTTATGCTCCGTTCCTATTGGTCGTAGCGTGATTTTATATAACCTGTAACCTTCCTCGATAAATGGACTATCCAACACAAAAAGATTTTTTCAATTCCAACTAGTAGTTCCTGAGATTAGCGCGTTCAAACAAACAAACCAAACAAACTCTTCAGCTTTATAATATTAGTATAGATTTCATTTAACTTTATAATTGACAATATTAACCACCATAGACAATCGTACGTGTATATGCAACTTATAATCTAAACTCAAATCTACAACAATAACTTCCTAAACCTTTCTTTCTTCACCAGAATGTCGGCGTCCTCCAAAATTTGTACGAGACGCCTCTAGATGTGGAGCTGGTGGTAGCAGGCTCACTGGAGCGAAACGTGCCTGGGGCGCAGGCTGGCCCTACCTACCTTTGCATCCTCACGGAACAGTTCTACAGGACCAGAGTCGGTGACAGATACTTCTATGAAAATGGAGCTGACCCTGACATTGCATTTACGCCTAGTAAGTATAATTTATTCACTAATCCCACCAGTGCTTTTTTCACTTAAATACTTAAGTGGCAGCCCTGAGTTTAGAATTACATAAACATAACATCACGCCTGTATTCCCCGAAGGGTTGGGCAGAGGTGTATAGTAACACCCTCATTTCGCCGTTATGTTTAAGTCCCATGTAATAGGGCTGTTGCCATCAACTGGGCACAAATTCAGACTCCGGGCTGCTACTGAGGAATTCCACACGGAAAAACCCAATGACACTGCCGGACCTGGGGATCGAACCCAGGACTTCACGATCAGCAGTCGCGCTTACCACCACTAGACCAACGAGTATTGTGTACTGAAAATAGCAATGGAAGAGTCACCTTATTACCTACATAGGTTTTATCAATGAAACGTGAGTGAACATTAGCATGGGCCTGTAATAACCGCATGCACTGACAGTAATTAGTAGTGTTCAATTATTAGTAACATGATAACCTTTTCCCTAGTTAGTCATTTAACAAAATGGCCAGTTTACCTACCAGTTAAGCGTAATAATAGATTCAGGGAGTCTAGTAAGATATTTGTTGTGATTTTATAACTGTATTTATGTTATGTCGTTCCTGGAAAAATCCAATCTACACGGCAGAATAGGAAGACACGTAATATATATTCTAGTCAGAGAAGTTCTCTAGAATATATGTAAGTACTCGTTTTATTCCTTATGACAATCTAGACAAAATAGGCTTTCTGGATAGATAGGTTCATGTCAATCAGACAATTGTTATTTATCTGAGTTCCCGACAAACAAAAGTTTCATTTATATTTATTTATAGCCTTTATAAATAAACGACAATTGTTTTATCTCTCATTCGTCGTGTAATCAATCAAATCAATGTTTATTGAAACAAAAATTCGGATAATATGCGTTATGTGTAAATGCGTGATTGTTAATCATTTTTTCAACAGTAGAATTTAAATTTGGTAAACCCATGTCCAAACCTTTATTATTTTTTGTCTCTCTTAAATAATAGCATTTCCGTGAATAAATAATATTTCACCGTCGTATTTTTCAGCAAAGCACGCATTAAAGTGAGGATAATGGCAATTATTCACCAGATTCGGAGCACGTGGCTCGAGGATATCAAAACAGTCTTCCGAATACATAATATAGGCTCTCGTTTTATTGCTTTCCTCAATAAATCTAGATATTCTGCATATTTAGTGCAGCGGAAAAAACATTACAGAAATAACTTTAGAAGAAATCCAAATAAGATTTTCTTTAATTGATGGAGATGGAAAAATCTCGATTATTTTCCACGACGATTGTAATTCACTTGAATTATCTTTTCCGTACGAGCACAAATGTTTTATATAATTGAAGTAGACATTATTCTCATTACAAGAGGTTGTTGTCTCCAGCTAATCGTAGATAATATCTACAAAAAAGTACCTCGTTGGTCTATTGGTGGCAAGCGCGACTGCTGATCGTGAGGTCCTGGGTTCGATTCCCAGGTCGGGTAAAGTGTTATTGGGTTTTCCCGTGTGGAATTCCTCAGTAGCAGTCTGGAGTTTAGATTTGTGCCTGTTTGATGGCAATAGGCTTGCTCCGTATTAAATGCGACTTAAACATAATGGCAAAATGAGGGTGTTATTAAACACCTCTGTGCAACCCTTCGGGGAATACAGGCTTGATATTATGTTATCTATAAAAAAAACAACATAACAAAACAAATTCACAACTTAGCAGAGCAAAACAAAATATAATCCCCAAGCCATAACCTAATAGTTACTAACACAAGACAAAGAAAAGTATCTTTGAATGTATTATTATACGTGCTTCAATAAACAGGTCAGCTGGAGACAATACGTAAGGGGGCATCCATGGCGCGTCTACTGTGCGATAACGGTGACGGAATACGAGTCATGCAGCCTAGAGCTTTCCAACTGATATCGCACGGGTAAGTATCACCATTACTTACAGCCCCGCCTTCTATAGAGATATAACGTATCTAGAGATACGGAGTAAGGAGTATCTGCCCATCAAATTATACTTCGAAAATGAGGAGTTATTGTGATTATGTATTAAGTGTTCGGTGCCGGAAATCGGGCTCGAAATTGAGGATTTATTTGACTTCCTTATTTTGGAAGTAAGAAGAATTTACGCATAAAGGTCCGTATACAAAACTGCGATGCGACGTCGCATCGTAGAAATATACGAGCTCGCACGACGCATCGCAAGAACTTACGAATTGATTCGCGTAATTGATTTTTCCTATATCTTCTTATCAGTAACAGCAGTGCGCAAATCTTTTTACGTAAATTTATTCTATCTAGTATAAAATACGTAATACGGTTGACGATCGTGGAGGGATTGGTCATCCGAACCTTGGAAGGAAGACGCCTTCCCGTACGAAATCGCATCGCAGCAATTTGCGTCGCAGTTTTCTGCGTTGCGAATTTGCATCGCAGTTTTGTGTACAGACCCTAAAACCGCAAAACCCATATCTATGGAGTTATGCTACCATATAGTAACATACTTTCAGGATCAGATTTTTTGTTATGTTATTTTGCACTTCCATTAATTGCAGTTTCAACAATGTTCCAATTTGTTCAAAAACGTTATTGTGTGTTTAATTAGAAATGAAATTGACTAAAAACATGAAATCCATCGCATAATTTTTTAACTCCCATCGTAAAATAATGGTGGCTATAAATTTTAGCCCTTTGTCTATCTGTCTGTGGCACCGTAGCTCTTAAACGAATGAACCGAATTGAAAGCGTTTTTTTTGTTTGTCTTGTTTAATCGGTATGGTTTGTTTGCGCTATGTTTGATTATAATTACATAAGTCATTTTAATGTTAGGGATCTAATAAACTTTAATATAAGTTTTGTTTACTAATAATGATTTAATTTTTTTACAGGAACAAGGTGATTCCGTGTGACCAACTGCCGTTTGTTGATTTAACATTATGGCAAGATGCGAGAGGCCATTTCTAATACAAATAAGAAAATAGTATTATAAGTTTATAAAATCAAAAATGTTGCCACCAACTATCAACAGGTTTATTTTTGAAAAAACCTTAATTTGTCATTAAAGTCTCGAGAAATAATGGAAAAATAATTCAAGGATTTTCTTTCAATGACCCTTGGTAATTCGCTAGGTGTCATTACAAAGCTATGTAAGTTACCAGTATTTTCAATTTACTTGACGGAATCAATATTGCTTAAAATGTTAAAAACTATTTGCTGATTCTTTTTTCTGAATCTGATCTGTTAACTTTATGTTCGTTGTTTTGTGAGGAAACATTTTTTTTATTTATTTGTACAGATTATGGTACTAAGTTGTAAATGTGTGATCATGGCCATTATATATTTGTATATATTTGATATAATTATGTAATTAGAAGTTACATAAGTTTTTGTTTTGATAATGCTGCATATTTTGCGACTGTATAAATAAACTTTTTACATACTTTATTTGAATGATATGCGAGGAAGTTGAGTGTTTGTAAATAAAAGTAATAAAGTATTTGTTCATAATTGTCGTTTTTTTTAATCCAGGAAAGTAAACAGAATGACAAAGATATCGTTATCTCTTCGCTCCGGTTTTGGGTTTAACCTTTGTAATTTGTATATCAATATAAATAAAAAATTCGAAGGATCAAAGGCTGGATCTTCTTTGACAGAAGATAAAATTAAATATAGATACCCAATGCCTGTACAAAAATGTAATATCTTGATATTTTTTGCTTGAATAACAATATCAGCTGCGTGTCTTAGCGCTTAAAAAAACTTACTAAAAATAGATCGTGAGCACAATAAAGTAGAATATACTAAAAAAAAACTGACAATATTTTAAAACCCATCCTTCCATAGACAAGGATTCTAGAAAATATTACCAAAGCAGATTTAGACCCTTTTCTCAACAATGACCTAAGCCGAGATCCAAGCCGCAAGTGCCCCTTAACTGCACAGCAGTTGCTTATATTTTTAGTTCCGCCAAGAGCCATCTGAGCTCTCCGTTGCCCGACGGTAAAGGGCACCAGAAGCCAACTACTACCAATATAGCTAAGTGGCCACTACAATGACATTTGACAGGAGGAAAGGGGAGGTTTATTCATAGTCGGGACTATACGGTACGGATGACATACAACAGTTTAATATGACTTGTCACATTCACGTGCCTGCGGGTTGTGGCATGTCTACGGTGTCGTGTTTCATGTCGTGTGAATACGTAAGTAGTACTTTTGCATATTAATGCTAAATGAATTACTGAACACTCTTAAAATTATACGTTTAGGATGTGTGGTCGGAATATGGGTGAAATGCAAAAATAACTATAGGAATAAAAAATTGTAAAGAGTTGTACTCAACGAATAACAACTACCATTTCAATACATACTATAATTGTTAAGTAATGTTAGAGCCACGACGATTAAAAAAAAATTGAAGGTCTACGTCCATTAACCGCCTTAGCACCAGACCAGCACCGCCTCGCCTCACAAATCAATTACTGAAAAACGGACTGTAAGCTGTGTGGCAAACATTATATTTTAGATTTGTAAGTGAAAACAGTGGTCAGCGCAAGGACAGCGCGCCGTCCACTCTTGTTAGTTGAACCGTGTGCTGGTCTGGAGCTGAGGCGATTATATGGACGACGAGCTTTTTTCTTCATTTTCATTCAGGTGACGCAAAACAGAGGCACGCATTCTAAATTTAAACTAACCGACCCGTTGAAGTTTTGTTTATTATAGCATAGAGGTTTATTATCTATACTAATATTATAAAGAGGATAGATTTGTATTTTTGTATGTTAACGAATAAACTTATAAACTACTGGACAGAATTCAAAAATTATTTTGCGATTAGAAAGCTACATCATCACTGAGTAACATAGGCTATATTTATTACTGGAATAAAACTTCTTACGCAGGCGGAGCTGTGAGGACACAGCTAGTAATGTATACGTTACAAAATATCAAAATAGATCTACAAATAATCACTTTTTAACAAAAAATAAAACCGACTTCAAATTGTCTATCTCCGAAGTTCTTCATCAGATCTTCACCAAATTTGAATGGGACCACTTCGAAAGAATACTCTTTCAAACAAAAAAAGAATAATTAAAATCGATTCACAATTAGCAAAGATATCGTGGAACAAACATACAAAAAAAACATACAGTCGAATTGAGAACCTCCTCCTTTTTTGAAAGTCGGTTAAATAGTAGTTGCCCGTTACTGGTGGGATCAGGTGACCTAATCTAATCAGAGATCACATTGTATTGAACCGATATTCATGAAAATTATTGTGGTGCCGGGTTCTAAAGTCAAGTATTTGAAAAACATAAATGAAGACGTCGCGGTACGCCTGGCAGATGCGAAACATAGAAATTCATTTTCTAAAAAAAAGTGGTCGTATCAAACCGACGAGAGCCGACGAGTTACGAAAGTCTGCCGTTGAATCCTTTCTTTTTTTTATCGTTGAAAAATCTTCTTGGATGTCCCTCACCCGGGGAAGGCGAGGGTCTGCCGGACTCTTACCGGCTAAAAACCAACGGCGTCCCTCCTTCTAACCTATGGCCCCACGGGATTCGCTATTGCATGCACCTCAACGCCGAGTCCGCGGTGCCTGCCATTTTTCAATTTCTTAATTTTTTTCTTTTACGCGAATCATTTACTGATCGACTGTCCAAATATGTATAACAATAGATCATATATAAATATATCTCGTAAATATTGTACTATCTTAAACAGAGTGACGTGTAACTTTATTAATTTTGTCAATGCGTTGTAACTTTTCAAGCACATAATTTACAGTGGAAGCCGGATGCGAGGGGACGTCACATTGGTAGGCAACCTACGCGAGCAACTTTCACGTGTTAGAAAATGTTAAGGTGCAAACGAAATTGTAATGAACTTCGGTTAGTGTTAATAGTCTAGGTATTTTAGTAAAATGTAACGTTTAAGTTTACGTTATAAAGAGTCATCGCTGGTACCGATTCTCTTGTTCACCAACTAAACTAAAATTAGAGAATTGCTTGGCTGCGTTCAGACGACATGCGCCCGCTAAGCGCACGCCACGCGCGTCTACACCCGCGTCTTATGACTTGATATAATTTGAGTCTTATGACACATGAATAGATCTCAAATTGCATTTATCGAAGTCCAACCGCACATGCCAAGCACCCGCTTCGCGCCCGCCTCGCGCCCGCCATGCGCCCGCCTCGCGCCCGCCATGCGCCCGCCATGCGCCCGCCTCGCGCCCGTCTCATGCCATGCTTCGATAAATGCAATTTGAGATCTATTGATGTGTCATAAGACTGAAATAATATACAAAAAATTTCAAAGCGAGTTAGACGCGGGTGTTGACGCGCGTGGCGTGTGCTTAGCGGGCGCGTGTCGTCTGAACGCAGCCTACAGCGCGAGAAAAGGACGGTGATAGATACCTAAGAACTAAGTTAGAGATGTCAAACTAGTTTACGCCTTGACATCACCGTGTTTTTAATCGATATGTTATGACGTGTCGTCTAAAGTATGGAAATTTTTGTTCAACTAAATTTGACAGCTGTTAATTTACGTCCGTCTCTTTCTTATTTTGTCAGAGTGAAAAAGGTGGCAATGGCCTAAATTAAGTTTAGTTTGTGCACAACAAAATCGGCTCCAGTGACTGTCTGTGATCACAGACAGATATGTCTAATTTGAAGATTTGAACTGATATAACAGCTAAATACCTATATATTTCTCTCTTGCTGTTTGTGCAGTTGTATGAAAAATTAACAAAAAATATTGAACTTTTTAGTTACTGTAAGCTACAATCTAGATTAAAACTGATGTTTTTGTAAACAAAGCGAACTTGTCTCGTAATTCTCCAACGTAGTATAGAAATTTGTCGCCCTGTTAGTGTTTTATTAAAAAACCTACAGCGGGCTCTTCGTTTAACAAAGCTTAGCAAAGTTTAGCAAAATATTATACTTGGCAATAAAGTTTTTGTACAATAGAAAAGTTACAACGTTACTCCCTGGGTAAAACTGGAAACTTTATCAAAAGCTTTGTCAAAAGCGCGAAAATAGCGGACGAAATACCTGTGCTATTTGGTAAATTAAATTCTCTTGAGTTTTTATTTTTTTATAGAAAACTATTCAAAAACTACGGACTTTTTTTATCTGTGCAAATATTTTGAATTCTTCACTTTAATAGAGTGCGCGCAAGATAACTCTGCGCGCGGCCAAAATCGGAACTAATCATGTTCCGCCATAATGTTGCCGTTTTATTAACTTTGTCACTATAGGTCTACCGGAATCTCATGGCATTAAAAATTAATAACAAATAGTGGTTTTCATATGGCAATGTCAACATGTCACTTGTCAAAACGAGTATGACTGTAGTTGATACATTTTCAAGTTAATGTTTTCTTGTTCAAACATTTTTAATAAACATACTTATTTTAACAAGGTTTCCTTTTCCATTACAATAAAATTGCATAAACTGCATTTTGTTATGAGAAATAAATAAGACAGGTTGTAAGTAGTCAGCTCTGCTGTACCCTGTCTGTCTCTTAATTCACGTAAGAAGAACTGATATTCATGATACAATATTGCAGTCTATAGTAAATAATATATTACTACAGGAAGTGAATAAAAACCAATAATAATTACAGAAATGAAAGAAGCTCACGGTGCTATATTAGGTTACGATGTGGCAAAACCAATGTCCCTAGCAAAACTGAATGAGTGGGTCAAGGAACTTCAAGTATACTCCACCAAGAAGAACATAGTCTGCTTAGTTGTCGGCAATAAGATTGACAAGCATATCATTTTGGGACCCAGTGCATAATATTAGTAAGCACATTGGGTCACCCAACGCAGCGCAACGAGTATGCCCAAGGAGGGTTTATGTCAGGCAGGCGGCCGGTCATAAAACAATAAGCCAAAAGCACTAATAACATGGATTTATGAAATACATGTTGTGCCGACCCCATCTAGTATGGGATAAGGGCAGGAAGAAATGAAGACGAAATTAAAGAAAAAAATTATAAGTATCAAGACTTTTTATTCAAATTACTCTTGTGTTACCCACAAAAAAAATTAATTTCCCTATTTGCCATCAGATTCCGGTAGACCTATACATCTACCTGATTTTAGGAATAAAAGAAAATATAATAATAAAGATTATAATAGACCTCATCAGCCGATAATAATCATACTGCATTCTTATTCACTCACGGCACATTTATAACCTTAGTTCTTTTCCTTTGCAAATTACGTAAAAATACGAATTAATTTAATTGATAGGTAGTAAATTTAAACGTACATAACTTAGCTCAATTAAAATATAATAAACAGCAAGAGGGCTGCCCAATTTTAATGCTCACGATATACTACTTTTCCTTGAAAAGTAGGACTTTATATTTTTGCGATCATGGCAACATTTAGCACGCCCTCCGTCGCGCGCAGAGTTATCTTGCGCGCACTCTAGCTACCTATCTTCTTTTTGTTTTAGTCTGTTACGAATTCACCCGGACATACTGAAAAGTGGGCGGCGTTTCTTATTTTTGTCGACGCTTCATTATAGTCTTGGTGACTATAATCTCCGCGCAAGTGGTAGTCACGTCCTGAAGTATGGGAGCGGCTGGAGAGGGGTGCGCGCGGTAGACAAGACAAAGCAAACTGACAGAGCGCGTCTATTATTTCGCACCCCCCTCCTGCCGCTCTTATACCTCAGGCGGTGACTAGCACTTGCGCGCACACTATACACTAGCCGTGTAGGTACCTATCTCTTATATTAAACTAAATACATTTTATAATTAACTAAAAATAATTCATGAAATTAGTTATCGACGATACCTTAAAAACATCTGTTTTATTCATTTATAGATTGCTATTGATTTTCCAGATAGAGGTTGATAGATGTCTAATTGGGCGGTGTTACGTTAACTTATGACGTGGAGACCAGGTACCTACTTAAATAATTATACATACTTACCTACTCAAAAGGTTATTTAGGATCTTCATGCACTACATACAGAATTCAATACAAGGAGAAAAAAAACCGGCCAAGTGCAAGGCGGACTCGCGCACGAAGGGTTCCGTACCATTATCTATAAAAACGGCAAAAAAACACGTTTATTGTATGGGAGCCCCCCTTAATATTTGTTTTATTTTAATTTAATTATTTCTTTTTAAAGTGAATATATATATAACTAAATATTCGGTGAATATTTCAAGCGTCTACCTGTTACCGTTATCAATATCGAGCAAAAACGAGCAAAAAAAATCACGTTTGTTGTATGGGAGCACCCTTAAATATTTATTTTATTCTGTTTTTTAGTATTTGTTGTTATAGCGGCAAAAGAAATACACCATCTGTGAAAATTTCAACTATCTAACTATCACGGTTCATGAGATACAGCCTGGTGACAGACGGACGGACGGACAGCGGAGTCTTAGTAATAGGGTCCAGTTTTACCCTTTGGTTACGGAACCCTAAAAACAGTGTAATTACTCACACATGTAAATGCACATATACTTAATATTGGTAATATCCGTCTTATGCATTTTCTTTTTTATGCCTTGGTACGTGCGCAATTAGTTTCCGCATATATATCGACTAACAAATAACTTTTTCCATTGCATAAGAAGAAATTTCACGCTAACTGGACCCAGACTAGCGGAAAACAGTAATTTATTAGTTTTTAAATAAAATTGTAAGTAGCGCAAATGCTCAATAGCGTATAATTGGAAATGTAGGCTACTTTATCGACGGGGTTCCTGGTAATTCAAAATGTTTTATTTCTAAACACACGTACTACTCTGTTCGACTGTTTTCATGTGATTCTGTTATTAGTGTATTGTCTATGTGTATCTGCTTTTCTGTTCCTATGTCAAAATCTACAGTGACGCGCACGCGCACATCTTTTTCTCTTCCATCTCGAGTCAACTGCACGAACACAGCTCCAATGTAGGGTGAGTCAGTAAAGGCAATTTAAATATGATATAAGTAATAAATGAGCTACGTATTCAAAATGTTGGTATCATATTCACAAAAAACGCATTCTTGTAAGCATCTTACGGTATAAATGATCATATACAAGGTTAGTCGGAAAGGGGGTACTAAGCCGAAAGGGTGTTAAAGTACCCATAATAAGGGATAACTTTTGTTCTACAACTTTCCCCAAAACTCGATAGTTTAAGAGAAATAGCTTTTCAAATATTTCGTAAAAAATATGCTAAAATCTATCTGTCCATAGCTATGAGCTGTTTTTACAATTTATGTCATATTTGGGGTCACGGATTAGAAAATTAATTTTCTGAATTCATAACTTTAGCAGGTATGTTTTTTTTTTGAAAAAACTAAAATGAAAATAAAATAAACTCCTTACGTGATAGCCCGTCGTTAGATGTTTTTAAGAAAAGAATTAGGGAACATTTCCTGTCTACATGACCTGTATGTATGTATGTATGTAGTATTTTATATATTATATTGTATGTATTACGTTTATGTATTGTGTGATATACACATATTTGTTTAGTTTATGTACATGTGTATATTTATTATGTATTTACTTTGTAATTTTATATAACTTGTACACTTAGGTAATTGTTCTCCTCAACATCAAATCTCTCTATCGCTCTAAGGTTTGCTGTTAGAAAACTTATTTGTGAGTTAAGCTCGCCTTTGTACATGAATTTACCAACCAAACTGTATTGTATATTATTATTTTGTGTACAATAAAGAATAAGAATAAAAATCTTTTTGCATGCAAATAAAAATGATCGAATTTGGAAATTTTATCACTTGCATTAAAATAGTCATCAGTGATACTTTAAGTCACCCGCGGCTTAGTACCCCCTTTCCGACTAACCTTGTATTTATAGCTAGGAATATGTTGGCATGGAATACGAGTTCTACACAACATTAATGTTTTTATCTTTTTTATCATTGATATAATATGTAATAGCGTACTAGATGCTCTGTTTAGAAGAACAACATGGTATCATCGGGTTGTGGTTCCGGAACCACAGTGCCATTGAACTTGACAGCTGGTTTGCGGTAGTTTTAATTTTAACCTTATTGCGTCAATACATTTGGCACATATTGCCTATACGAAATAGAGTGTCTATTTTGTGTTTACATAGTTTGTTCTTACAAACATGTTAGCCGACTTGAATCCTAACCGCTATTTAATTACGAAGTTTCTATTGCCTTTGTGTTACTATGACATAATAAACTCTTGCTTAACATACCCCGGGACTTGCGGCGAACAATAAGGTTGACGGCACAGTATGATAAGCAAACGCAAAGCATTCATAATATCAGTCAGACCATTTAGGTCACCATTTGTTCTTAACCGCAGGCCATATACCAAACGGTAACTGCAGCTAAAAACAAATGGCGATCAATTACTGTCTCGAGTAATTAAAGCTACGGTCACACGAGGCATATCTCCTTGCGAATGCAATCGCCACGAGCAATTTCGTTTGGTGTGACATGCTACTCGCTGTGATTAAAAATCACTCGCCGCGAATGGAAATGAGCGTGTTCGATTATTAACGTCGCTCGCGCGCTACTCGCCGCCATGGCAACTAGGGTTGCCACCCGTACATATATAGTATCGTACTATATTTCATTCAAATACATTATAGAAAAATAATACATACATACATACATAAACTCACGCCTTTTTCCCATGGCAGGCAGAAACTATAAAACGCCACATGCTACGACTCTTACATACCCCTTTCGCTTCATCCACATTCATACATCTTGTCATACACGCACGCCGGTTGAGAGTACTACGCACCTGACCTTTGTGAAGAACATCACCAATAACATCGATGTAGGTCCTTCTAGGATCTCCTCTACCGGCGTTCCCATTAACATCCGCCTTATAAATTTCTTTTGTTAATCGCCGTTCACTCTTAGAAAAATAATATAGAACCAAAAATACTATATTTTTATTCCTAATTCAACTGTCACGCTTTTTTATGTTAATTCTGACTGGAAGTCTGGAACGCACCCGCAGCGCAGCACTGGAAATTTTAGAATGAATTTTTTTTTTCAATATAAACTGGTACTTATTTTTTTGCTTAATTTCCCAAAAGTACTATATTTTTGCATCTTTTTTGGGAAAACTACTGTATTTGTTCAATAAAAAGGTGGCAACACTAATGGCAGCGCTCGCGCGAGTCGTGTGACAAGGCACTCGGTCCGAATTCACATCGCGACGAGGTCCGATAGACGATAATTATTTTATTTCCCCGGGATATATTGAAACGCGCGAATCGCAGTCGCTACATGTGACAAACAGGCAGCGAGTGACTCGCAGTGGTCTATTCGTTGTGAATAGATTGCTGCGAACAAACTCGCTATGTGTTATTTTAACTTTAGCGGCGCATGTGCGGTCATCCGTACAGGCTCTTTTGAATTGTCAAGAAGAAGCTACGGATAACTAACCACCAACAATAAGAATCCAACTGCCTCGTTGGTCTAGTGGTGGCAAGAGCTACTGCTGATCGTGAGGTCCTGGGTTCGATCCCCAGGTCAGGCAAAGTGTTTTTGGGTTTTTCTGTGTGGAATTCCTCAGTAGCAGCCCGGAGTTTTTATTTGTGCCCGCTAGATGGCAATAGGGTCGCCCCCTATTACATGGGACGTAAACATAACGGCGAGGGCGAGGGTGTTACTATACACTTCTGCCCAATCCTTCGGGGAATACAGGCGTGATGTTTTTTGTATGTTAAGATACTGCCGCGTTTGAAAGCGAAGATCCTATGGAAAAGAACGGGCAAGAAACTCCATGGTTACTCTTTCGATATAGTATAAGCATATCTGGAAACTCGAAAGTGAAAGTGAGCCATAATGACCAAGTTTGGCAGGCGAAGTAGTTATCGCAGTGTTCACTTGACATAACACTTATTTTAATTTAAATCTTAAATAGATTTAAGTATTATATTAGTTATTTTTTATTGCCAGATTAACAGCAACTGTCCAGCTTGTAACATCGAACTTATTAGCTAAAAAGTTAAGAATATTAGTTATAGCTATTACAGAAAAAATAATATGAATATTTTATTAGGTTTTACTCTTTTTTATTAGCAAGAACAGCCCAGCTGTTCTGTTGCTACGTAAAAAATCTAGTTTTCTACTATTTTTATGATAAAGTTGTTGAAACACATTATAATAAGACTACTTAATATTCCTTCTATGCTATTTACTTAGGATAGTTAAGTTACCATAATCTAGTTATGTTAACTTACTTTCATGTCATGAATAATTCCCTGTAAATTAATTAGAATTTAATTAATTAGCGATAATCTGTAGCCTCGAGTTTAAATATAGCACTCTCTTTTTGGTCGAAAGTTAATAAATAGGATTAAATCCAGCCTGTATTTGATTTTTGGTTTAATTATCTCGATAATACCAAGCAGTTTGAAAACCTTTTCTAGTTAATAACGATAGGGTGTAATTATGTGTGTTATCAGATAATAGACTAGCTATGTCCTCACGGCTCCGCCCGCGTAAGAAGTTTTATTCCAGTAATAAATATAGCCTATGTTACTCAGTGATAATGCAGCTATCTAACGGCAAAAGATTTTTTTAAATCGGTCCTGTAGTTTATGTTTATGTTACATACGGAAATACAAATGTTTCCTCTTTATAATATTAGTATAGATAATAGTACTACGAATAAGAAGTAATAGGTATACAACGAAAAAAAAATGTAAAACTATTTCAATTTTTTATTTTTATTAAGTTGTAGGTACGGTACTTACTTTCTATTTTCTGTCATTTTGGTTATCGGTTCAAATCAATACTCCACTCCACTTACTAAATAATACCCGTTGTAGTCTATACTAAATTATAAAGAAGAAAGATTTTTATTTTTGATTTTTTGTATGTAACGAATAAACTTAAAAACTACTGGACCGATTTCAAAAATTCTTTTGCCGTTAGAAAGCTACATTATCACTGAGTAACGGGCGGAGCCGTGAGGACACAGCTAGAAATTAATAAATCCATTCTCGATGTCTGCTCATTCTGGATTGATGTAGTGGATGTAGGTTTTTGACATTACTTCTATTGAATTTCTGTCTAAAACCTACGTCAATCCAGAGATGGATTGAGATCGGTTATTGGCTCCAGCCGCAAATCAACCCACTACTTACAGGTAAATGGTGAAAATAAATATCAGCCGTGATATATCAATACCAACCATACCGACGAAGTACATCTATTTTAGATAGGTACCTCTGGCTTAGTAACCAGAATGATTTAAAAAACGGTGCTTTTTGTTTTTTAGCTTTTTGTCTTGTTTATTTTATTTCTGAAAATGTACTTTTCGTTAAAATTGTTGTTTAATTGTTTTTTTTGTTTCTTATGTTTAAACTTTCGGTCTATTTCATTTAAAACATACCATTGTCTCCGATTTTTATAATTTACAAACCCCAAATCTCCATAATTTCGTAAGGTTGCCAGAAAAACAAAGTGGCCCTTATTATTATTTGACTAGTATATTTTGTAGGTACTTATTGGTGGTAAGCAAAACCACAAAACGGAACTGATTTACGAGTAAAGTATAAACAATTGTTAATTGTGAACGTTTAATTATAACAATACGGTCCGGAAACTTTTCACTTGTTGCTTTAATTAATTTATTAACATTAAATTAAATTTCCCGTGGTAGATGTGCTAATTAAGAACCACAGTCCATCCGTCATTGGCAGGTGACATTATTTCTGACAGAAAGTTATTCCCCGACTCATTCGAAGTTTGATTATGTAAACCCCCAAAGGAGGCTACAAAATAATGCCAAAATCAGAAAAGTAACTAACGTTACGAAGTAATTCGTACTTGTAGGAAACATCAATTATCGGCCCGTAAACGTTTACGGCTTAACAATCATGTCCGTGAACGGTCAAAGGGGTAATTGCGCGCCACGCTTAGCAGATGGGTTGGTGATCACAGTTTTTTGTTATTGTTAGCTAGTAGGAAAACGTTTAACCTCAAATTCGTGTTTATGGTTTAATTAACTTAACTTTATTTCTTTTTGTTGATGGAGTGATCAGGATTGAGAAAGGTATGTTAAGATGCTTTGGACATATAGAGAGGATAAACGAAATGAGATTAACGAAACAAGTGTAGAAGGCAAGTGTGGATGGAACAGTTGGAAGGGGTCGACCTCAGTGAACGTACCACGAACAAATCGCGGACATTATCAAAAAAGGCCACGTTGGTAAGCACCCTAAACCGAAGAGAAGGTTAATGAATGTAAATGAAGCGAAAAGGGTGTGTCAGGATCGTAGCAGGTGAAATTCTATAGTCTCTGCCTACCCCGATGGGAAACAAGCGTGATTGTATTATTTGTTTTTCGTTACATGGTTTTGTTTTGGAAACGCTGACGAAAGACCAAGTTGAAATTAAAATTTCTCTATACCTACTTTGTGCTAAGAAGAAATCTAGGCATCTTTTAATGTTTTTTAAATGATTTATTACTATAAATATAAAATAAAACACCAGGAAAATGAGTCAGGTAAAGCTCGTTGCTTGGCTTTAGATTGGGCAAAAGTTACGGTGACCGCATACCCAGCCCTCTCGCATTGGTCACACTGGTGCCCGTTACCGAATCGGGCATCACACTCCGCTCTCGGCCGCCGCAGCGCACACCCGTGCCTCCCGCTCCGCCCGAACGCACACTGCACCCCGCACCCACACGCTCCGTCGTCACCGCGTGCTACGTGCGTAGCGCACGGCTACAAACGCGTCACCGCCGGCTGCTTGGCGCCGCCCTTTCGTAGCACCCGCTACGAATTGTGCTACGCCTACGGTCGTAGTTCCGAAGCAGACTTTTTTAAGACTGCGGACGAAATTCTTATTTCTTTGGTTTTGTTTTCGTCGGACGTTGGCCCCCTAAGGGAAAAACCACTGTTTTTGTGGTCCTCGGTGGGAAACCTAACGGTGATAACGAAACCGAGTGTGGTGTGGACCCGGCACACCATTCCTTGTTAGCCGGCAGGGGTTGGGATCACCGGCCTTGGGGGATCTCCTAGTCGGCCCCAACTTATAACCCGCTCTCTCCACAGCATTCCCGAGGTAATTAGGGTTAGCGCCCTCTTTACTAAGGGACTTCGGGAACCTGTCCGCACATTAAGATTGGCGGCAGGAATACAAGCTTAGGGTACACCGTAAGCACACAACCTCCCTGCCTATACCCGACAGGGAGGGTTACTCATCCCCGGGCTATCCCGCCTAGGGAGTTAGGACTTAGGCAGGCCCTTCAGGCATTTGAACAACTACTAAGTGTAGCTACCGAGTTTGTTTGCGATTTTCTTCTCGGTAGTTTATCACTAGGAAAATCGTAAGGGAGGGCTTTTTGTGGGTGTTGTTCGCCCGGGGCGACACGTACGTAGGAGTTTAGTCTCCCACCCCCTCTCTTATATTCGTTTAAAATTTTTCTCCGTCATCATGGCGGACGAGTTAGTTGACACCCTTTACAACGTCCTTAAGGACATTTTCAAGAATCAGCCCCACTTAATGACAAAGTACGGCAAGCGTCTCCCTAGTGGAGTCACTGCGGCTTTGTCATGTTCTACCAAGACCCCCGCGCCCCTCGAGCCGACCCCCGCGCCAATCCCCGCGCCTTCCGCGCCACCCTCTTCCAACCCCTCTGGCTCGAGCGTCGCCGCTTTTAGCGACGTGCTTGAGACCCCTGCCTCCCCTCCTCCCACTCGGGCGTCCTCGGCCGCTCCGACTGTGGAGGAGGTGATGGAAGATGAGGTGATGGATGATGATGGTGATGAGGAATACATCACCGAATCAGAGGAGGAGGTTACTTCTGCCACTGACTCCACTTCCTCTGAAGACGACTATACAGTCGTCGGTAAGGGGAAGAGGAAGAAGGGCAAAGCCCCCTCCTCTGCCTCAGCAGCCAAGAAAGTGGTGGTCACCAAGACCACCCCTCCCCCATCGGTCACCAGGACCACCCCTCCCCCCTCGGTGAGCGCCTTTATTTCCTGGCACACACAGAGCCCCACGGCCACAGCCACCCCGGCTGCAGCCAACACAGCCACCTCGGCTGCCCCTAAAAAGACCCGACCTCCGCCACCCTTTTTCATTCATGACAAAGGGCTATGGCTGGAGATCTCAAAGGCGTGTTCTGAACGCCGTATCCATTTTACTAATGCCTGTGCTACACAGCAGGGCATTAAGGTTCAAGTCCAATCAGATCAGGACTACCGTGATCTGACCCATTTCCTCCGCAGTAGGAACGTGCATTTTCACACCTACTCGCTAAAGGAGGAACGACCCGTTAGGGTCGTTATCAAAAATGTGCCGGTTGAAGTTCCCACAACCGCCATCCGAGCTGACCTAGAGTCACAAAACGTCCCCGTCTCCCAAGTGCACCGCATGCACCGCAAAAACGGTGGGGAATCATATAATATGATTCTCATCGTGTGCGACCCCACTGACGGATACCACCCTATCTTTAAAATAGACCAGATCTGTGGCCTTGCAGGCATCAGAATAGAAAAACCCTACGCAAGTGGCATTGTTAACCAATGCCACAATTGCCAACTCTATGGCCATACACAGCGGAACTGTTACGGGAAGCCCAGATGCGTCAAGTGTCTGGGCGATCACGGAACAGCCGACTGCTCCCGCCCAAAAGACCGCGCCCTGTGCACAGAACCACCTAGTTGCGTTCTCTGCGGAGGGTCCGGCCATCCCGCCAATTACCGCGGATGCCCAAAAGCTCCTAAGTCGTCAAACCCCAAGTTGGCCAGACGCAACCAGGTCAGGCAGCAACGAGAGTGCCCTTCACTCTCGCAGCCGCCCTCTGTCTCTCTCAGCCCCCAGCGCCCCAGCCCCTGGAATGCGCTAAACCACCAGGCCCATTTTCCGGCCTTAACCCGGACCAAACCTCCCTCGCCGCCTTCGGCGACGGAGCCCCCCGCGCTCCCTGCTAGGCCCATCACTAAAACGGCCGCGCCTCTCGCGACCCCCCCCCACCACCGGTGCTCCCTTACCCCGAGCACCCACCCCAGTCGTGGCCCCACCTCTTCGCCCCGCGACCCAACCCTTCCCGCCGAGACCGGCGTTTGATCCCTATGACCCCTTCCGGGTCATCACGAGCTCCTTCGGGGTCTTCCATAGCCCCCGAGGGATTCAAATGTCTAGAGACATTATAGCCTGTAAAGGCGATTTCATTTCACTCGCCCGGGTATACGACGCATACCCGGACTTCACCCAAGCTCTTAGGACCTTGCCTCACAACGTGTAGATTAGGGCCTAGCTGTCTATACCTACACACACACAACCGACGCGCACCCGGCCTCGCCGTCGAGGCCCCCGTGACCCCCCCGTAATATCAAGCCCGACCCTTGCTCGACAAGCCAGCCCGCGTGCTGAGCCAGTAGTTATAAAAATTCCCTAATAATAATTAACCCAGCCCGACCCTTGTTATATCTCAACGACGCACTAAGCCGTGGTTCTAACCCCACCCCGCCCTTAGTGATCGGCGTTTAATTTATATTCCTAGTTTGTAAGCCCTAGCTGGGGGCCCTAAAGTAATTTTTGGCCACCCCAGGAATAGTCCGGTTGAGCATACAAAAAGCTTCCGAAGCTTTATTATGTCCTGATCAAAAAAAAAAAGTTACCGAATCGGGCATTTTGGTACGCTTGAAATAAACATTAAAATGTTAATTGTTAAAATTAAATGTTACATTTCAATTTTGTCTCATTTGGGTAGGGTATAAATTATATTAAGTGCTCACTAATAACGGACCCAAACATGTATATATAAAATTTTAGACAGTTTTTTTATGAGGGGCTCGTGGCTACATAGCAACCGCGCCGATCGTAAGATTTGCGAGGTTAAGCTGCGCTTGCCGCGGTCAGTCCGTGGATGGGTGACCATTTGTTACACATCGAGACCCTTCCGTGCCTCGGAGAGCACGTTAAGCCGTCGGTCCCGGGTGTCATACGAATACCTATGACAGTCGTTACGGGTAGTCAGAAGCCCGAAAGTCTGACAAACGGTTTAACCTTAGGATATCGGCATTGCCCAGTAACTGGGTTGCGGAGGTCCGATGGCAGTCGCTCCGTGTAAAATACTGGTATTCAGCCGCATCTGGTTAGACTGGAAGCTGACCCCAAGATAATTGGGAAAAGGTTAAGAGGAAGACAGTTTTTTTATGTAGTGATCTGGCAAACAAACCGACGGCCTACCTGATGGTAACCGCCTGTTATACAAGGTTAGTCGGAAAGGGGATACTAAGCCGAAAGGGTGTTAAAGTACCCATAATAATGGATAACTTTTGTTCTACAAGTTTCCCCAAAAGTCATTAGTTTAAGAGAAATAGCTGTTCAAAGATTTCATAAAAAATACGCTAAATTTAGATTTCATAATAAATACGCTATCCACAGCTACGTTCAGCTGTGTTTACATTTTAGAATCATATTTGGGATCACGGATTAGAAGCTCCATTTTCTGAATTCGTAACTAAAGCAGGGGTGAATTTTTTTTGAAAAAACTAAAGTAAAAATAATTTTTCATGGTATTTTATTTTCGAATTTTGAAATTTTTACACTTTCTTTAAAACAATCATCAGTGATACATTAAGTGACTCGCGGCTTAGTACCCCCTTTCCGACTAACCTTGTATACACCTACAACACTAAGAGGATTGTTGATGCATTGCCAACCTTAGAGACAAAGCTGAAAAGTCTTATATGCCTGTAATTTAAACGGCACCCATACCCTTTAAAGCGGAACACAGCAATCCTGCTTAGCGACAGAAATAGGTGTGGAGGTAGTACTTCCCCGGACGAACTCTTCCACAAGCAGCTATACTACGAGTAAGCCCATTTCCACATCTTTCTCGTTGTCAGTTTGCTTGAGGATGTTTTAAACTTGAACAATCAATTCTGTATTAATGAAATATGCGTCACAGGCTATGCTTTAATATTTTCGTACTTT
This sequence comes from Amphipyra berbera, assembly GCA_910594945.2. Classification (NCBI taxonomy): domain Eukaryota; kingdom Metazoa; phylum Arthropoda; class Insecta; order Lepidoptera; family Noctuidae; genus Amphipyra; species Amphipyra berbera. The sequence goes on along the minus strand of OU343128.1, from coordinate 10,139,418 downwards.
GATTTATGGATTTTAATTAGCTTTTCTGTTTTATCTTTGTTATTTGTCACACTTAAATTCAGACGAGAATTCACACATATAATTAATTATTATCTAATATTAGTAGATAAGATAGATAGTCCTGTTCTACGAGAGTCAATACATTTTTATGTTCCTGACCAGTATATGCGTGGCGTTGTAAGACGACAACATAGAGTCCTCTGCTACCCGCCTACATGGCGTGCTCCCCTAACCAACAACACTCCCACTGCTAGAGCAATTAGCTCAATAAATGATTTTCTAAAATATATTCCTGAGGCTGATTTATTTTTTGACTCTCAATGGACTATCACTAAACATGTGTATATTTATTTAAATATGAAGAAATAATTGTTTTTTCTTTTTTCTAATTTTCTGTATAAGGTTGTTTTTTGTTTACAAATTTAATTTAATTTTATTCCGTTTCGTTTTTGTAATTTTTAGTCTAAGAAGTTTTAATTAAAACTTGTATGTAATTTTGTAGAATTAGCATAGATATAAGCGATTTGGTGTAAACTGTTAGCTTATATTTGATAAATAAATGAATTTGAATTTGAAAATTTGAATTTGAATTTATAATATTTACGTCGTCGTGTTCTGTGTTAGATGATTGTTTCAATGGTGCAATTATTTGTTGTTGAGGTATTAGAGCATTTACTTATAATAAATCGTCGAGCTAATTTTAATTTAGATAATTTTACTGCCTCGTTTGTTTAGTGGTGGCAAGCGAAACTGCTGATCGTGAGGTCCTGGGTTAGATACCCAGGTTGGGCAGTGTAATTGAATTTTTCCGTGTGGAATTCCTCAGTAGCAGCCCGGAGTTAGATTTGTGCCCGGGTGATGGTAATAGGCTCGCCCCCTATTGAATTGAATTTGAATTTTTATTTATTCTGAACAAAAATACATTTGTGTCGAATACAAGATTAGTACAATAATAATAATCAATAAAAGTTACAATCAATAATATGGATAAAATGTCAAAAATAAAATAAGTAATATCAAGAACTTAGTTAAATTAAAAACATTAAAAAAAACACAATTAGCCTAGTCAGAAAAAAAAAAAACAAACATTCAACTTAATCAAAAAATAACATGTCAAGAATTAGACTTAAACTTAAACAATAACAAGTTACACTGTAGCATTATTTTGTCCCTAAAAAACTCTTCTAGCACTTGGTCAATAGGAATGAGTTTAATTTTATTGAATTTATTGTTTATTTTTTGTTTTTTATTGTTTAGTTTGAGTTTATTTTTATTACATGGGACTTAAACATAAAAAATGAGGGCGAAATGAGACTATACACCTTTGCCTAACCCTTCGGGGAATACAGGCGTGTTGTTATGTTATGTAGATAATTTTCCATAAAATTATTATGCACTTTGCGGTGTTTGTTATTTAGTTTGTGAAGTGAAAGTGTTTGATCTATATTTCTTTACTTATACAACATTCACGCCACGTGTAGAGTTGATTTCGTCCTTATAACTACGTTATTGCCTACAGTTTTCAAAGCAAGGCAGTTGTACATACTTTGATATTCAAAACTTCAGAGACTTTTTTCTTATTTCCGCTCTTGTAATCTAGCCCGATGCTGCCTCATTTGAGTTGGGCGGTACTTCTCTTATTTCATTCCTTAATTAAGTTTCAGATATTTGACACACTGAATGGGTTTCCTTAACTTGATTTTTTTCCTTTCGAAATCTTTTTATATTATTTTTATGAGAATTTTGGCAAGGAACATTTTTGATTACGTAATAGCAAAGACCAACATTTGTAACGAAGGTTCATGTAACTAAGATTCTAAATGAAGGTTTTTGTATGGAAGTATTAATTTTAATATCGCTTGCACAACGACTCACTAAATTTAAAGGTTGTCTGGTAGATATCGCTATCAGCGATAAGACCGCCATTGTACCCTTTAATGTTTGTTATTGTATAAGAGCTGTGTTACAATTTTGGTGTACAATAAAGTATATTCTATTCTATTCTATTCTAAATTTAGTGCTAAACATAGTTAACAAGAGAATTAACGTTGGTAATCGCTAGCCTAACTTCATTAGTGTTGACTGAAATACAACATAACATATCATCACGCCTGATTTCCCCGGAGGGTTGGGCAGAGATGTATATTAATACCCTCATTTCGCCGTTATGTTTAAGTCCCATATAATAGGGGCGTACCTATTGCCATCAACCGGACACAACTCCAAACTCCGGGCTACTATTGAGGAATTCCACACGGAAACACCCAATAACACTTTGCATGACCAGGAGCCGTATAAAACCATCACTGTTCCGGTGAGAGAAAGTGCACAACTATGCAGGTCATAAAGCGCCGTCACAATCTCATGACTGAACAATAATCTCATGATCGAACCCAGAACCTCACGATCAGCAGTCGCGCTTATCACCACTAGACCAACGAGGCAGCTGAAATACAATGAACAACATAATTATGTTTTAGTGGACACCAGCCTTAGTGAGTTGTCGTGTAAGTGAGCGTTAATCTACTACACGCTCGGTATCTATCTCTAAAGGCCTGGTCAGACAGAGAGCGTGGCTGGGTGTGCGAATTACTATGACAATGTATTGAAGACACCACACAGAGTCTGTCACACCGCGCCAAGCTTCGCGTGGCAGCCTCTGTGTGCTAAGAGCACGCGATTAACACGCGACGTGAATATCACACCTAGCCACGCTCTCTGTCTGACCAGGCCTTATGTATTATGCAGCGAAACTAGCAAATTATTCCAACTTAGGGTAGGTTTCTTAGTTGGACTTCAGAAACTATTTCCTGAAACCATTTGTACTCTAACTTAGAGAACTTGGACTTAAGTCTCATGGTCAGACACAATGCTCTTAGATGTCCAATTGATTTAATGCAACTGTTCACTTATGTTAGTAGTGCTTTCCTGTAAAATGTATTGTTTAAAGTTTAAAGTATTGTTCTCATCGATTACGATATAATGGCGCAGTGTGACGGTAAAATAATGATCTGTTCCTTAAATAAACGTACGGTTCATCGAACCAAAACCAGGGTTGACCCACATAATGTGCGTCATCAGTTACACCAAATCGGAGTTGGTCACAGCAGTTTTTTGATAGTGACGTAATCTCCGATCTCTTCTGGTTTAAAAAAGTAACATAAAAGCTTGAATTTCCTTAGTTACATCATTGGTAGGTTGCATCATTGTAGCTTATATCTGTCGCAAGGAAATGATGAAACCAGGGATTTCACGAAATCCCTAGGGATTATATTATGTCTAGACATACCACCAAATTCCCGGATAGTGTCGAATATTTCAACAGATTTAACTCATCGTACTTAAAAAACTAGAAATCAGATTTTAACCTTATTCGGATTGAGTTAAGTACCTTTTCTGTTATATAAAATTATATTTGTACGCCACGATAAGCAAACTTTTAATAACGTTACCTTTAGAAACGGACCCAAAAGGATGATTACCAAAACTCGTTTTAAATATTTCAACCACTTCAAAATTTATTACAAAATCGTGGTTCGTTTTGACAATATCTTTTATGCAAATAAAACGAATTCTCTAAATCAAAATCAAAATCAAAAATTTTTATTTCACATAAACCAATACAGGTGCTTATGAAACGTCGAATTTAGGTGCACGGTTCCAATTAGTTGTTTCCTATGGAGAAGAGCCGGCAAGAAACTCCATGGTTACTCTTTTAAAAATAATACCTTTAACAATTTCAGTGGATACAGTACAATGATTTAGGATAGTGAGAGAACAATGAGGTCCTGACCACAGACCAATGAGTAATATAGTACTAAAAGACTTGAGTACAAAAACTAACAAACAAAAATAAAATTTAAAAAAAAAGTAATATGAATAATATTGTAGTAATTTACAAATTTATAGATGCAGGTCCACAAAGTTCTCACATTTACAAAAGTGAAAAGGAAGCTAAACTATATAAAACAATTGACATAATTAAATGTCATCAAAGATCGAAAATCCGCAAAGTCAATAAAGTATTATCTGATCTGGTTGAAGTCAATGACAATTCTGTGGATTTATACCATGCCTTATTTTTCTCCTGGTTTGACCCAGTTTTGATGGGATTAATTTTTTATCTTTATTACTTCATCCATTGCTACCGTGCGGTTCACTGCATGGGAAAGGCACCCCGTTCTCTGCCTCCGCAGTTTTCATAAAAGTCGGCTAAGGTGTTTTATCAATAGGACGAGCAAGAGCATACACTGTGCGATAAAAACATAGTATAGTCAGGAATCCGTTTACATAATTTTGATCGTGAGTTTAGATCATGGCGATTATTTTTCTTTTTCTTTGGCTGCTTGTAGATGGTCTTTGCGAACCGCTTCTACGTAACCGAGCAGTTTATTGGCGAAACCTGTATAGTTAGCACGAATGCTGTCGAGTCTTCTTCGTCTTTTCGCGTGGTTAGTGACTAACCTGGTGTCAGAGCCCATGGGCCTCTGACTGGGCTTCACATGCCGTCGAGAAATATCTCTCAGGCATGTCGGTTTCCTCACGATGTTTTCCTTCACCGTTTTTAAGCACGTGATAATTATACAATACGCACATGAATCCGAAAAGTCAGAGGTGCGTGCCTTGGGTTCGAACTTGAGACCTATGACTTGGTAGTCCGACGGTCACACCACCACATGTAAACGTAACGTTAATGTTAGTGAAATTTAAATTCGTGCTTGACAGCATTTGTACTACAGATGGGTCTCCAGCCAAATTATGGCAAACTTATAGGTGGCCTTCTAATTGCCTTGTTGGTCTAGTGGTGGCAAGCTCGACTTCTGATCGTGTAGTCCTGGGTTCGATCCCCACGTCAGGCAAAGTGTTATTGGGTTTTTCCGTGTGGAATTTCTCAGTAGCAGCCCGGATTTTGATTTATGGCCGGTTGATGGCAATACGCTCGCCCCCTATGCATGGGACTTAAACATGACGGCGAAATGAGGGTGTTACTTTACACCTCTGCCCAACCTTTTGGGGAATACAGGCGTGATGTTATGCTTTCTAGGTGGTTCATATTAAGCAGTAGATGTCTGTCGGCTAATATGATGAGTTCTTCCATATATAGTGTCTTGGTAAGTTTGCTTTCGCACTACATAATTTATAGGCATCACAAAATACGTCGATGTATAATTTTACATTGGTATCAAGTCAATACCTAACCTGACCGATACCTGCTCGATTCCATCTGCTTTATACGGTAATAACCACGAAGAAAAATACCTGTTTTTTTTCTATTGAAGAAATTGCTTCTAGGTTCGTTCAGCCTCACCTTTTCCCAATTATGTGGTCAGCTTCCAGTCCAACCAGATGCAGCTGAATACCAGTATTTTACACGGAGCGACTGCCATCAGACCTCCGCAAACCAGTTACTGGGCAATGCCGATATCTTAAGGATAGACAGGTTGTCAGACTTTCGGGCTTCTGACTACCCATAACGACTGTCACCCGTCGTTTAAACCTAAAAACAAGTTGTAAACATAATTTGTGTAAATGTCTTTTTAAAACTTTTAACACTTTCTGATTGTGTAAAATATTACAAACAAGTGTTTTAAAGATGTACATACATGTTTGCTACTTAAAGTATGCATATTTGTAATATACAAGGTTAGTCGGAAAGGGGGTACTAAGCCGCGGGCCACCTAAAGTATCACTGATGACTATTTTAAAGCAAGTGTTAAAATTTCAAAATTCGATAGTTTTTATTTGCATGCAAAAAGATTTTTATTTTAGTTTTTTCAAAAAGAAATCATACCTGTTTTAGTTATGAATTCAGAAAATTAATTTTCTAATCCGTGACCCCAAATATGACCTAAATTGTAAAAACAGCTGATCATAGCTATGGACAGATAGATTTTAGCATATTTTTTACGAAATCTTTGAAAAACTATTTCTCTTAAACTATCGAGTTTTGGGGAAAGTTGTAGAACAAAAGTTATCCCTTATTATGGGTACTTTAATACCCTTTCGGCTTAGTACCCCGTCTCCGACTAACCTTGTATAGGTATTTTTCGAAAAAGAAATTATACATGTTGAATAGATGCTTTATACTTAGGTGTAAACGAGCGGTCATAGGTACTCGTGTGACACCCGGGACCGGCTGTTTAATGTGCTCTCCGAGGCACTGAGGGGTCTCGATGTGTAACGAACGTTCACGCATCCACGGAATGACTGCGGCAAGCCCAGTTTAATCTTGCAAATCATATGATCCGTGCGGTTTTTAGCTAGCCACGAGCTCCTCTTCCAGGTGATAACCCAATAACACAGTTGTATAACTTTATTATGACGGATGCTGCTCTTAGTCTCAGTGATTTACACCCATATTCTAAGACGTTCCTCCAAAACTTACTCGACTCAGGACGGTCTCGAAAACACCTTCAAAATTGTATTATGTCGCAATTTCGAGTGAACTTTGAGGTTCCTCGACGGAGTAATTACTTATGATTATCGTAAGCATATTTGATAAAGTTTTCAAAATTAATTTTTATTACATACGAACTTTGACACTTCCTTCCTTAAGGTTCCGAGGTATCTTGAGTTTGGCAGATGATTCCTTACCTTGACTGAGGAAAAATGTCTAGTCGAGGACGTTTATGTCAAGTCGAGGTGGAGTCGAGTCGAGTAAGTTTTGGAGGAACGTCTTAGAATATGGGTGATAATCTCTGCTACTTCTAACGCCACGGGACATTGTAAACAGGTTGAATTGATAGGTAAGACAAAAAAGACAGCCTTTAATAAAATAGACACTAAGAAATGTTCGACAGATTTATTCTCGAAATAAACTACTCTTTCTATACAAGGCTGGTCGACACTTCGCGTGACCCGAAAGCTGGCCTATTTATTATATTAGCTAAAGGATTAGCATTGCCGTACAACGAGGCAATGCTGCCAGTCTTCTGGACACGTTACAACTAGTTCACACAGAAACTGTTTACTGGACCGTTTTAAATGGCGCCTGTAGTTGTATGATCGAGTACACGACAGTATTCCGAATCCAGTAAAAATACTGGTCCGGTATTTTTACATATTCCTTCCGTTTTGTCATCAAAAACTGGAACAGTATAAAAAACAGATCCGTACATGATGTATGGAGAATTATAGGTGCCTTCACACACGATCTGTTATTTTTATCGTATCCTGCCTGCCAGATGCGACGCAGCTGACATTTGTTTAACTGATCCGTCGGTACAGATGTGAACAACACATCCAGTACCGACGGATCTGTTAAAACGGATTCGCCTGTGTGAACGGGCTCTTACGAGTTGACAATAATGCTAAGGAATATTTAGTGTATAGTTTTATATTACGATATATTTTTCTTTAGTTGTAGGTATATAATAATGTAAATATTCTTCGAAATAAAATGATACTATGCTTGCCATAAGTTCCAGCTCTTTCTGTTATCTACAGAACTTACAATGTTATGTCTACAGTGTTTGAACACAAAGCATTTTGCAAGATCACATACTGTTAAAAACAAAGAAAAGACGTCACAAAGTTTAAGAAAAGCCTTATTCGCAATAATGTTTCGTCTTATTGCTCATTCGTTTCATTCATCCACCCATCCGTTTAAATAAATAATCACTTTTTAACAAAAATAAAACCAACTTCAAATTGTCTATCTCCAAAGTTCTTCATCAGATCTTCACCAAATTTAAATGGGACCACTTCGAAAGAATACTCTTTCAAACAAAAAAAAAACATTAAAATCGGTTCACAATTAGCAAAGATATCGCGGAACAAACATACAAAAAAAAAACATACAGTCGAATTGAGAACCTCCTCCTTTTTTGGAAGTCGGTTAAAAAGAATTAATATCCGAGTCATTGGCCAAGATCAAAGTGATTTTCTCTAAACTCGATTTTATTACAAACTCCGATTCCTTTTGGTTTTAATCTTGTCAATATTTAAACTGTTATAAAGTCGTGTTGGCTCTCCCGGTATCAATTAAAATTGTGTTTTAGAGGGAATCGATTTGTGAGAGAAATTGTAAATTATTGTTAAAGTTATTCTAAAGCATGTTCCAGATTAAAATTATGTAATTTTATCACGAGTTATTCTAAAATTTACTTAATATTTTGTACAACAATCTGTACTAAGCCGTCTTGAAATAGGTAGGTATAATAAATGATGAATAATATAACATAATATTGATAGTAATAAAATAAAAATACTGTTAATATTGTACAGTTGGCATTTTCTTTATTAGGTATATTACATACAGAATAATTTAGTGATTCTGCCTAACAAAGGATAGAATAACTTCGTGCTACAGATAATAGGAATTTAGTCTAATAAATTAATTTATTGCCTCACCTTTCAGCGGCTCATTGAGCAATTAGATTACCTAAGCCGACCAGAATTACTTATTAAAAGACCACAAAAAAAATGGGTAATAATTTCTTTTGTAATTTGGATGAAATTGGCAACGTCAAATTCATATCAACGAGGATGTCTGCATTCTCCGAACAGCTAAACAGAGGTTTACTCTGGTAAAGCCAAGCACAAACTACCGTGACACATGATTGTCAGTATGCTAGGCCTGCAGAACCCTTTTTTCGCGTAGAAACCCTCATTGATACTCTCCATCTGGGGAACGCGGAGCAGGATGTCGGACTGTTATCGACTAAAACCACCCTTAGGTCGTCCTTAGCACAAAAGAGGTCTGGGTCTACGGTAGAACGCACCGTAGCCTCACTTGTACTACGCCTTTGGCACTTCCCAGGGAAATAGCGTTGTTTCTTCGACACCCTTGTGGTGCATAGCGGCACGTGACTCTTGACTACTACGTGCTGCTGATGGTAATAGGGGAAGAACCTACTGCTATCAAACCGCGCAGAATTCCAAACTCCTGACTGTTACTGAGACTCTTCTAACAGATAAAACTTTATAACAAAAATAAAACCGACTTCAAATTGTCTATCTCCGAAATTCTACATCATATCTTCACCAAATTTAAATGCGACCACTTCGAAAGAATATTTTTTCAAACAAAAAAATAATCTTTAAAATTGGTTTACAATTAGCAAAGTTATCGCGGAACAAACATACACAAAAAAACATGCAGTCGAATTGAGAACCTCCTCCTTTTTTTGGAAGTCGGTTAAAATTGTAATGACACTGCCTGGTCTGAGAATGGGACTTAGGGTGTAACGTGTGACGCACGCTCGCAGTCATTAGGCAAGGCAATAAGGCATTTGACAAAGTTATTAATTGGATATTCCGACAGTGAAAGTTATGTAATAATATAATTCTAAGAAGGCATTATATTACAGGGTTGCCCTGACCCGTCAACTATTGGTGTGGTTATTAAAATAGTTCATGGTGGCCAGTCTCTGAGTCGACGATCAAAACTTATACTTCCTGTTCCCGAGTTAACCAACCAGCTGTTACATATCGTTTGCCCATGACCTTCAAACTTTGGACTCTTAAGGATTTGAACGAGTGAATGACATCAGAATGTTTTATTTTTACGCTGTGTGAACATTATATTCTTAATATACTAAAGCAAAACTTGATGTGCTGTAAACAAATCGCTCATAAGATATTTTTCATGTAATTTCAGATATCTATCCATTCCAATCTATAACACCTGTGTCACAGTAATTCAAAATGAAAGATAATTTGTTTACGTAAATTACACATTGAATTTGGCTGGAGTATAGCACTCATTGCATCGAGATTTGGCTAATTTGAGTGAATTAGGTTCTGCCCTAGTCTGAAGTTACGTTAGGGAAAGCCAAGAGCTGACATAACTTTATATCCAATTCTCATTTGTGGAACGATATTCTACGCTTAATGTAAAAGGATTTTTTATTCAATTTAATCCCTCTCTATATAGGGTGCCTATGAATGTCATGATATAATATGCCACCCACAGACAAGGAAACAGTTCATAAAAAAGGGATGATAAACTCTTTGAGAAGAAGCTGGTGTTGTTATTATTTCCGACACGTAGCCACCGAGTTTCTTAACCTCAGATATCCCTAGTGTCCTGCAACATAATTATAGGAAGTTCGTTCGTAAGACTTCCAACAGTTCCGTATAAACTACGAAGAATATCAGTTTATTCGTATTTACTTTATAGATTGACAAACAGGCCGACGACCCACCTAATGGAAAGTGGTTACCGCCACTTGTAGGTATACACTAATGATCGATTCCTTTAATTTACCGAGCGTTATTAGTTACTAGCTGTGTCCTCACGGCTTTTCCCGTAGCCTATGTTACTCAGTGATAATGTAGCTTTCTAACGGCAAAAGAATTTTTGAAATCGGTCCAGTAGTTTTTAAGTTTATTCGTTACATACAAAAATATTAATCTTTCCCCTTTATAATATTAGTATAGATATAGATAATTGAGACTATAATATCTTTACCAATAATGAAGCAAAGACTGGCTTGAAGTGACTATCACAGGTAAAATTAGCCATTTATATGCCAGTTTAACAATAAAAAATGTTACTATTAGTAAGCAAAACGATTTGGTTTTTTTTATAGGAACTAAGCATTATCTACAACATAAAAAGGATTGTTGATGCATTACCAACCTTAGAGGAAAAGATGAAAAGTCTCACATGCTGTAATTTCACCGGCACTCATATCCTTCAAACCCCACACGGCAACACTGCTTTGCGGCATTAAAAAGTGTGGTGGTACTACTTCCCCAGAGGAACTCTTAAGGAGTCTTATTAGTGTGAAAAATTGTTATTCTCAACGCCGTGCCCTCGAGTGGCATTATTAGAAACAGATTTCATCAAACAAATTGGCCTCTAATTATGAAACACAATTAAATCAATGTTTTAAGAAACGCTTTCCGCTCAAACATTGTCTGAAGATAACGACACTATAAGCTCAGTTATTCAAGCCCTAAGCGAAGATAATAAACCACATAATAAACCTAACAAGAAATATAAAGTTTATTTCACTCTTTTTATTCTATGTCACCAGAACAAAAAGTTTTAACAAATGTCCACAGACAATGATGAAATGAATATTTCATAATATAGCTGAAGAAACTCGCTATGCGGATCTCTAAAGAAATGAAGCTAAAAGAAAATATCAAAGTGAGATAAAAAACGCAAAATAGCGAAGTCAAAAGTAGAATAGCTAAATACTGGACTAAACGTTGTATGAATAATAATATCTTAGTTAATTGACGTCACTTTTATAAGAATTTGGGCCACCTCTACTAATCTTCTTAATTTGTACCGAAACCATGTTTAATTTTTTCCTAATTACGAAACGGGTCATGGTATTGTTGTGCTTATCATGGATTATATTAATCGGCCAGTTTTCGCTTATTAAAGCTTACTTAAGGCGTGACTTAAAGGGTAGGCATCCCGCCTGTATTTAGGGGTAGACAGGGGTGTACGATTTGTTGTATTCAGTCCCATGTATGTAAAAGGACGAGCCTTAATATGACCAATTATATTAATCAGCATAAATTCGCAAAAAGCTAGGAAGCATACGAAAGCTAAATTGATGCGAAAAAGTAAAACAATTTGTATCTACAGCTTATTTTCTATCAATGAAATGCTAATTGATATTGAAAAATGTTGAAAGTGTTCAATCAAATGTTATTAACGGGTACATAATTTCAATCTACGGGCTGCTACTAAGATCTTTCTAACAGAAAAAACCAATCACTTTACCCAATCCGGGTATCGAATCCAGTCCCCGCGCGACAGCAGAGTTTGCGGCCACTACACCAATTAGTTATCCTCCTTATGGTAAGCACGACGCACTAAATATAATTAGAGCTAAACCAAATTAAGAAAATATAATCATGTCTCTAAGGCATATAATCATGTACACAGTCAATCTCGATCGCGATCCGCAATCAAAATCAATGATCGCGATCCAGATTGATAATGTACGAATTAGATTGACGGATTGATGCATCTGATCACAAAACAATCTGAATCGCGATCATTGATTTTGATTGCGGATCGCGATCGAGATTGACTGTGTACGGGGCGCCTAAGAACTTCAAACAATTTGATGAAAACACAATGACAATTATCTTAATTATTATTATGATCAGCACGAAATACTTTTAAAGCCACCCTAAGAACTTATAATGGCAATAGCAATTACGAAAAGATTTGCGAGTTTGTATCCCAGGAATTTATGTTATAGTAATCCATCACTTGTCTCAATTTCCCAATACACATTATATATCTTTCGAGTGTATAAATGTGTATCCCGTATCTTTCTGGGTTTATGAAATAGATTACATTCGTATCTAAAAAGGAAAGTAGTATAAAGAATTGATCAACCGAGTACCGCAATTTCCTTTGCTATTGATATTAAAATGCTTTGTTGGTAATGTTAGATGTGTAGTGAAAAAACGTATGTTTTGAATGCCTTTTCGACGTTTTCAAGTTGCCTTTGTTATTTTAATCACTTTCTTTTCTTTGTGGGACTTTTATTGTGATATAAAACGCTGATAATTTACATGTAATAAAAAATAGACAAAGATGATGATGTAGTGACAAAAATTGAAAGGAGTATCCTTAGGTGGTTTGGTCATGTTGGGAGAATGAGTGAAATGCGAATGACAAAAAGAATTTATAAGGCAGATGTCAGTGGAAATGCAGGTAGAGGACGCCCTAGAAGCCTGCATATATCGATGTTATTGGTGATGTTCTTCACTAAGGAAAGTTGCGTAGAACTCTCAATAGGCATGCGTGTATAACAAGATGTATGAATGTGAACGAAGCTAAAGCAGTATGTATGGATCGTAGCACGTGGCGCTCTATAATTTCTGCCTATCCTCATGGGAAAAAGGCGAATGTTTATATATGTATGTAATAAATAAATTGCAAACGTTAAAGCTATTCTCAATTTCAACTCAGTGTAGAGATTTTTATTCCAAATAAAATTATTATTAAACTAGGCCATGAAAATCTTTGTACTATACAAACTTAACAAGGAATATTGTGAAGTTCAAAGCTACGCAAAAACTTAACCGCTTTCTGACGCAGCAACCTTATTATTGTCCAGAAGGCTTAAATAGATGCTGTAAGGGAAGCTTTTAAAAAATATCAAGTGACACAAAGTTAATGTACTGAAAAACGATGTAAAAGACCCTTTTCCAAATAGCTGTTCAGATGAATCAATCGTTTTATATCGTCGCCTTGGTCACTGTCATCCGTAATATTTCACGGGTCTCCAGAGTAGCAGAAATAAGTCCCACATGGGTTATATTTCGTTGAACGACTATTCGATATTAAGCACGTATTTTTCGGCGAGTATTTATTTGTATTTTAGGTCATTGACACTGAGGCCGTCTGCTATGAAAGTAGAAGGAGAAAGAAAAAGTTTATTTGGAGTAATTTTGAAAATGTCTGTGAAAGATTTGGGGTTTCACCCTCTCAAACCTTAAACAGAGATATAATAATCTCTTAAAAAAAACTTTTAAGTTAAACGGTTTTATATTGCAGTGCCCTGCAGCATCAGGATTTGAAGATTGAAGGTTAAAATTATTATAATGTTGTATTGTCATGAGAATTGAATTTGTGTGCGAAGTTTTAGGAGAATCGATTAAGCAGAAGTAGTTGAAAAATCTGTCGAAGTTAATTAGAACCGTTAAAAACGACAAATATAACTTACTAGTAAAATCTTCGTTTTACTAATCAGTTTAAAATATTACTTTCGTAACGAATAAAAATAATAATAAAGAGTAGGTCATGCCCTTGCATGTCACGGTCTGCAGTGTCAATATAATGTCAAAAATCATGATTGTTTTTATTATACAACAATCTCGACAGCGTCTGTTCAATTCTGTTCAATTTAACTAGAATGAAATGCAAATGTATACGGGAAGACTAAAGAAAGAAGAAAATATCAGGAAAAACTCAACATACAGGTTGTACCAAAATGAATTCGTGTAATTCCATTAAGCCTCGTGATCTAATGGTCACACAGATTGATCCTGCATAGGACTTTTTCAGTATCAACAAAAAAAACATATCTATTAAATACATTTTGTTCTTAACGTGCGTCACTTTAGCGCCCGGAGTTAACTGACTGCACGGAGCGATATCACGCTAGTCGTGCCCGCCAGCTGTGTCGCCGGCTTCTGAGAAATGAGTTAATATTTCTTTTTTTATTGCAATAAAATATTGTATTTTTCTTTTTTATCTATAATAATATTTTATCTGTAATAGATCATGTAGTTTTAATGATATACACAAATCGTTTACACCCTGTATATTTAAAGCAATAATAATATATTATGGTATTTGTATTATAGAAAGTTGTTATTTTTTTTCTAATCAGTTACCTAAATGGGAACAATAGGTATTTTGTTATCCAACGTCAAAATAAATTATGTCGTTAGTTAAAAACTTTGTTTCCATATATCAATCATATATATATATTTTAAACTGATTAGTAAAACGAAGATTTTACTAGTAAGTTATATTTGTCGTTTTTAACGGTTCTAATTAACTTCGACAGATTTTTCAACTACTTCTGCTTAATCGATTCTCCTAAAACTTCGCACACAAATTCAATTCTCATGACAATACAACATTATTATCAAGGATTTATGCGAAACCCTTTTCTAAAAAAAGTACTTAGTGTGGGTACTTCAAAGTTTTCAGGCCCTCATGTTAACGGAGAACATCTCGAGGTCCTAACCTCAAACAAAGCTTATATTTTCTTTTTTTATACATAAATGTTTTATATTTATTTTAGTGCCCAAGCTTTGTGCTAAAAGTAGCTGAACAACGAGATCTTATTGTGCTTGATATAAAGGCCGGAATTAAATAAAAAATGTAACATGGTGCGGGCGACGTCCACAGTTGCGCTGAATGTTCTTTTGTTCAAATGCTTAATGTTTGTAGTGACCACAGTACAACTTTTATGAGAGGATATAATGTGTAATTTAAGTACTACTGTACTATATTAGAGGGAGTTTGAAAGCGGCACCAGTACAGAAAAGTTGAAAGGAAAGCGTTTGTCTTGGTATGGGCATGAGATGAGGAGGGATGAAACACAGGTGACTAAGAGAGTGATGAAAATGAATGTTGATGGATGGAGGGGGAGAGGGAGACCTAAGAAAAGATGGATGGATTGTGTGAAGGAGGATATGAAAGATAAGGGAGTAAATGATAATGAGACGGCTGACAGGGAAGAGTGGAAGAGAAAAACATATTGCGCCGACCCCAAGTAACTTGGGACCAGGGCAGAAAGATGATGATATACTGTTGTATGTACCTCATCTATATCTTACACTACTTGTATTTTATGATTGTTTATGGTTTGCTCACGTGCATACGGCTAGTTTCGGACTAGGGAGCTCATCGCGATTCGAAAAATGAACGTTAGTAAATTGTTAACAAACAAAATATAAGGTCGACTGGTAGAAAATGCCTAAGGCATTAAGTCCGCCTCTGTACAAATTTTGTGCGAAAGTATAAATCTATATAAATAAAAACGAATCGCTATATGTGTCGCTAAGCGCAAAACTTGAGAACGGCTCGATCAATTCGGCATTTTTTTTATATGTTCCTTAAGGCATAAGGAAGGTTCTTAAGGAGAGAAAAAAACAAAAATTGCGTGGAAAATAGTAAAAACAACACTTTTATTTTCCCACTACAGGCCAATAACTTTTGACAGAACGAAGTCTGTCCGGGCAGCTAGTAAATAAATAAATAAATGTGTCTCACGAAGTACCTACTTGTACACATAATAAGGGCCGGTAGCCACCAAAGCGGAGAGGAGAGGAGATGTGTCGTAAACAACCAATAGGATTATGATTGTGTTCAAGCTAAGCGGAGATATGTGAAAATAACGCAATCCTATTGGTTGTTCGAGACGTCTCTTCTCCTCTCCGCTTTGGTGGATACCGGCCCTAACACATAAAGCTTCCACGAAACTTCCGTACAATAAGAGACTCATTCCGCTCTCGGACGCCGGCCAGAGCACACGTGCTCTCGACTCCACGCCCGATCGCTGCGCGCCCCGCCGCGCACCTCTGACGTCACTGCGCGCCCCGCCACGCAGCTGCGCACACTCCGTTTCCGGTCGACGCGGCTCAGTACACTCGTAACGCTGTTACGAGTTGTGCTAGCCACACGACCGCTCGATTCAAAGCTCGTCTTTTTCAAGACAAGTGGCGAACATCACTGTCTCCTCCGAGAGTAAACCGTCAAAACGAAGTAGTCCCCCTTCAGGGAAAACCACTCTTATATAGTGGTCCTCGGTGGAAACCAAACGGTGCCAACGAAACCGAGGTGGTGGGGACCCGGCACACCATTCTTAAGCCGGTAGGGGTTTGGGGTTCACCGGCCTTGGGGGATCTCCTAGTCAGACCCAACTCATAACCCGTTCTCTTCCCAGCATTCCCGAGGTAATTAATTTTACTAAGGGACTTAGGAACCCGATTGCACAATAAGATCGGCGATCGGGATTTCAAGCTTAGGGAACACCGCAGGTACACAACCTCCCTGTCTACACCCGACAGGGAGGGTTACTCATCTCCGGGTAATCCCACCCGGAGAGCTAGGTTCTTAGGCCCTTCAGGCGATATCGAACAACACAGAGTGTAGCTACCGAGTTTGTTTATGGTTTTCTTCTCGGTAGTATAACACTAGGAAAACCTTACGGGTGGGCTTTTTCGTGGGAGTTGTTCGCCCGGGGCGACACGTACGTGTCTCCTCGGGACTGGATAGGAGTTAGGTCTCCCCCCCATTAAACTGCCCCCTACTCCATCATGACGGACGCTAGTATACTAGCGGCCGTCAAGGAGCTTCTTCACCACGATAAGGCGTTCGCAGCGGCGTACAGCCTGAAAATCTTCGGGGTTCCCTTCAGGAACTCCGCGGACTGCCCTCAGTCACCTGAGCTTAGGCGCGATGCTCAATATTCGAGCATTCGTATCGATGACGGAGTCAACTCCGTATCATCAAACTCGTCCGGCAAACCGCCCTCAGCGGTAGTTGCCCCGGCCCCGTCCGTTCGACCGCCCTCTGCGGTAGTTGTCCCTGCCCCGTCAGTGCAACCGCCTTCCGCGGTAGAAGCCCCGTCCGTCATGGACGTTTGCGGCCCCTCTTCTGAGTCCGACTCCGAGTCGAACTCAAATAATGACTCGTCATCCTCCTCTGAAGGCTACACGCTAGTAGCCGGCAAGGGGAAGAAGCGCGCGCGTAAGACGCAGTCTGCCCCGACCGATCTCCCCGCTAAGGCCCTTAAAACGGTCACAGCGTCCCCCGCGACCCCCGCGACCCCCGCGACCCCCGCGACCCCCGCGATCCCCGCGATCCCCGCGACTCCCGCGACCTCCGCGAACCCCGCGAAACCCACTAAACCCTCAGTTCCGAGGAAAGAGCCCGCTCCACCGCCTGTGTTCATTCAGGACAAGGCTAAGTGGATGGACGTGGGTCGTCTGTGCACAGCACAGAAGATCCACTTCCTGAGCGCGCGCTCTACCCCTCAAGGCATCAAAGTCATGGTGCAAAATTCTACAGACTTTCGCAATATGACGCGATTGCTCAAAGATATGAAGGTGTCCTTCCACACCTACGCCCTCCCCGACGAGCGTCTCCTAAGGGTAGTCATTCGTGGCATCCCCCTGGGAGTTACCCCCCAAGATGTTCTTGAGGACCTTCAGTCCCAGAACGTTCCCGTTTTAGAAGTCCACCGCATGCACCGCGGCAGAGGTGGCGCCCCCTATGAGATGGTCCTCGCCGTCTGCGAACCATTGGCCGAATCAAAGGCCATTTTCAACATCCGAACCCTCTGCTACGCTACCGGTATCGTAGTAGAGCGCCCCAACAAAGGCGGCCCTCCAGGGCAATGCCATCGTTGCCAATTATATGGCCATTCGCAGCGTAACTGCTACGCGACGCCCAGGTGCGTTAAGTGCCTGGGCGCTCACGGCACGAGCGAGTGCAGCAGGCCAAAGGACAGGGCTCTGTGTACAGAGCCCCCAAGCTGCGTACTGTGCGGCGTGGAGGGTCACCCAGCGAATTATCGCGGGTGCCCCAAAGCGCCAAAACAGCGCAGCCCTAAGTTGGCTCAGCGCTCGGCCGTTCGCCAACAGAGGGAGAGCTACTCCATAGCCCCCCTCTTGTCCTCCCATATCCCCGACCGCCTCAGTCCACAGAGGCCTTCCCCCTGGAACATGCTGCAACACCAGCAGTCGTTCCCAGCCCTACAGCAAAGGCGCCCACCACCACCTCCGAGCGCGGTTCCCACCGCCCCGCCGGTGGTGGCGGCAGCTATTCCCCCGCAACAACCTATTGTCGCCCCAACCACAATGCCGGCTGCCTCACAGCGACAGGCACAAATTGCACCACCGGTCCACCATGCACCGGCCCCCGTAACACCACCCAGGCCCTCAGCACCCGCGGCCCCCATCCCCTCACTCATGGCCACGAAAGTGTTTTTCCAAGACACTCTTCCCAGCCTGCTCAAATCTTTGTCCTCCTGCAATATGGATTGGGCACAAAATATGATTTCCGCTTGGAACGCCACTCAAGGCAATCCAATCGCGCGTATCAATGTCCTCCGCGATTTTGAGGACATTCTTAACCAACTTATCTCGTTACCCTCTAATGGATACTGAGACCAACACTAGAATCAAACCGCGATCCCTTAGGTTAGGTTTCTTCAACGCGAATAGCGTAGCCGGTCAACGAGATGAGATCGCAATCTTTCTGCGTGATCATCAAATTGACATATTTCTAGTACAGGAAACGTTTCTGAAGCCCCACAATAGGAATCCTGGAATTGCCAACTACAAGTTAGTTCGCAACGACAGGACCCGTTGTGGCGGCGGTGGTACCCTCATATACTACAAACGTTCCCTGTACTGCACCCCGTTAGACCCCCCTCCCGATCTCCAGTATCTGGAAACCTCTATCTGTCGGTTAGGCATGACAGGACATCAGCCGATCACTATCGTGTCGGTCTACAACCCCCCGTCTAGTCTGAGACTTCCTCTCGAGAGCGACCTTAGAGCTCTATTCGATCTCGGCGGAGGCTCCGTTATCATAGCGGGCGACCTCAACGCCAAACACATCACTTGGAGCTGTCACTCCAATAACCCGGCCGGCCGGACACTCGAAGCACTGAGCCCTCTGCTCGACTTCGATGTGATAGCCCCCATGTCCCCCACTCACTATCCCGCCAACGTTGATGACAGACCCGACATACTCGACATTGCGCTCCTAAAGAACGTAGGCCTCGCCATACGCTCGATAGAAACGCATGAAGAGTTAGACTCTGACCACCGACCCGTTGTCCTAGACCTGGGTCCCAGGGGCGGTCCCCCGGATCCCGGTCTACCCGCGCCTACTAAAACTATCACGGACTGGCGGAAGCTAGAGGAGCGTCTCAAGTCTCCGTCGTCCGCACATTTAGATTCAATCCCCGACAACATAGTGACAATCGCCGACACGTTGGGCGCTATCGACTCCCTCACGGGTCACGTACAGTCCGCGGTGAACGAGTGTTCACGACAGATTCCAGCGGTGGAAGATCACCGCTGGAAACTGCCTGACGATGTGCGTGAACTGTTGACGGAGAAGAATGCGTCCGTACGCGCGTATGACACTTTTCCCTGCGAAGGCAACCGCCTCCATATGCGTTCTATGCAGCGTGCTGTAAAGAAACGCATACGGGAGGTTAGGGAGTCCCGCTGGGACAAGATGTTAGGCGAATTAGAGCCATCCCATCTCGCTTTCTGGCGTTTGCAACGCGCCCTCAAAAATGAATGTGTAGCCTCTACTCCCCCTCTCAATCGTCCGAATCAAAGGCCGGCCTTTGAAGACGACGAAAAGTCCGAATGCCTAGCCGACAGTCTAGAAGCCCAGTGTACGCCCAGCGCATTACCAGTAGACCCGGTCCATCTGTCCCAGGTGGATACCGAAGTCGAACGTAAAGCCGCTCTCCCCCCCGTAGAAGATCCTGATGATCCCCTGCCCCCTGTCACCGCGGATGAGGTGCAGGCGATAATCAAGAATCTTAAGCCCAGGAAAGCCCCCGGTCTCGATGGCATCACGAACAAGGTGATCAAACTCTTTTCCGCTCAGCTCATAGTACTAATGACCGCCATCTTCAATGGCGCTCTTAGCAATAACCTCTTTCCGCAAGCTTGGAAACAAGCCACAGTTATAGGCATCCCCAAACCCGGCAAACCCAAGTGTGAGCCGTCCAGTTATCGCCCCATAAGCCTTCTCAATTCGTTTGGGAAGATTTATGAGCGTATCATTTATTCGCGTTTAAAGGGATTCGCATATTCCCATAACCTCATTCCCGACCAGCAGTTTGGTTTTCGTCCCACCCACTGCTGCACTAGGCAACTTCACCGTATTGTCGAACACATAAGCTCCGGCTTCATGTTTTCATACAAGACAGGCATGCTGTTCTTCGACGTAGCGAAAGCCTTCGACAAGGTCTGGCACAACGGTTTATTATATAAACTGTACCAATTCAACGTGCCAGACCGTCTCGTGCTCATCATTCGAGACTTTCTGTCGGATCGCACCTTTCGCTACCGAATAGACGGCACGCTTTCGTCTCCACATCCGATCCGAGCCGGAGTCCCTCAGGGCTCCGTGCTAGCCCCCCTTCTGTTCACGCTGTACACCAGCGACATTCCCACTCAAGGCAAGGCCCAGTTGGCACTTTTCGCCGACGACACGGCTATTTACTACACGGGTAGTGACTTAAAATCGATCTCTCGCATCTTACAGACCGCAGCCAACCGCCTCGGCGCTTGGTTTCGGAAGTGGCGTATCGAGGTGAATCCCGAAAAGAGCGCAGCAGTTCTTTTCGAGAGGCACGGCGATAACCACTCGCGTTGTCCCCCAGTAGTCATGTTTGGAAAAGAGATCCCTTGGGAACTGAGCGTCAAGTACCTGGGGGTTATCCTAGACCACCACCTCTCGTTCCGGCAACACATCAAAAAGGTGCACGCTCGCGCCTCTTTTGTTGTGGGCCGGTTACACCCCATGATTAGGGCGCGCAGTAAGCTCTCGCTTAGAAATAAGTTGAGACTTTACCTGACGTGCATTCGCCCCATATTAACCTACGCCAGCGTCGTGTTCGCACACGTTAGGCCATGTCGCTTTAAAGCATTCCAGATCTTGCAAAACCGCGTATTGCGCAGAGCCACGGGCGCTCCGTGGTATATGCGCAACGTTCAGCTTCATTTAGATTTAAAAATGCCAACGGTAAGGCAATATCTCAAACGCACGTCTAAGCGTTACTTCGACCATGCCCCGAGGCATCGGAACCCCCTCGTGACCGCCGCGTCCGATTATAAACCCTCCCAGATTAGCATAGTCCGCCGTCCCCGGCATGCGCTACTAGAGCCCGATGATGAGATCACCCTCCTCCAGGAGGCGAATAAATCGACTAGCACTATACACATACACCGCCGCCGCCGACCGGCGTATCGCCCTCGCCGACGAGGCCCCTCGCGACGTCCCACCGCCGCCGCCCCCGATCCACCGTGCTCACCCGCCGCAGCCGCGGAGCCGGTCGTCCCTTCTGACTCCGCGCAGTCACCATGACGCGAGAATACAGCCCTCATCAAGCTGTCGTATCCCTCCCAGTCCTCTTGCATTCGACACCCTAAGAGTTCGAGTCCCCCCTTGGGGACGCTCTCAGAGGTGTCGCTGCTATAGTCATAGCCATGATGTTACAGTAGTTAGCTTTGCGTAGTTAGCTAGGTAGTTAGATTAGTAGGTATTGGTTCGGAGACCCTTCTGGTCTCGCCAATAATAGCCAGGTTACGTAGAAAAGGTCCGCAAGACCATCTACAAGAGTCGATTAGGAAAAAAAAAAAAAAAAAAAAAAAACCGTACAATAAGAGGTCAGCTTATACTGGAAATGTACAGCTTGATTAGTCGTCATGTGTACGACACTAACTTGAATTGAAACCACTATTTGCTGTGTTTTTTACCTGTATAATTATTTTGTGAATAACGGTGTTGATTGGGAGATTTTTTTTTAACGTTGCCCCACACTAGGATTTCTCCTGTATCGTGGATGCGTTTACAAACACAAGTCTTCACAAGCACAAACATCCAGACCCGGAACAACTATCTATAGGCCATACAAACATTTGTTCCGTGCGGGAATCGAACCCACGACCCGTAGCGCAGGAGTCGATCGCTAAGCCATTGCACCAAACGTGATTAATTTAAGATTTTGTAATTGCTATAGCTTCTTATCCTGAAGATTCAAAAATAAAATAACAGACGGGTGCTCGCCAGAACAATTCAGAATTAGATACAACTTTTTGCACTTTTTGCGCCAGTCTGAGCTTTCCACAATGAGTGTAACGGTTGCTCGTAATAGTTCACTGGAGTGAATGGTGGTCTGTTGCAAGGTTCGCAAACAACCATTTTATACATTCTTACAACTTATAGTATTGTACAAATATTGAACTTAAGTAAACTCGAATAAAGTGGTTGTTTATAAGATTAACAAATAAGATTTTCCAAAGAAGGATTATTTTATAAGAAAGTTTCGGTAGAAAGCTATTTTAAAATAACCTTTATATTTTCTTATCTTTTCTAAATCGTATAACCTACTCAAATCTGTAGATAATCCTTTAAGGTAAGCGGGCACAGGTCCAC
Organism: Amphipyra berbera; assembly: GCA_910594945.2. Classification (NCBI taxonomy): domain Eukaryota; kingdom Metazoa; phylum Arthropoda; class Insecta; order Lepidoptera; family Noctuidae; genus Amphipyra; species Amphipyra berbera. Next base: position 10,116,779 of record OU343128.1, on the reverse strand, counting down.
ATCGATGTATCGGACGGATGTTCTAATTCAAGTCAAAATGCAAAGATATAATTGGTAACCTAGTTGATAATCTATTTTTTATTAATTGTCTCGAAAATTTTACAAATAACATAGGCAACAATGATTTTTGTAATAAAATGCCCAAGTTTTAAAATTGTTACTATTAACAATTTTAAATAGATTAATACCGCACTATTAAACGATGACGCCATTGTTCAAAACCTTCATAATAACTTGACATTATTCCGTACAATGTCCGTTTCGTGTGACATTGACAGGAAATGCGCCGTTCAAAAACTTGAAAAGTGTATCTCCTCCATTTTTAGACGGATTTAATAATTTTTTCAACGATCGTTTTCTCTCTTTAACTTTTTTGACATAATAAAAATTCTTCTTAATTTTTTAAAGTACCTAGTCATCTACCGAATTGTATTCTACATACAAATTACTGTATTTGTTATTGTTATCGTACGCACAAAACAGATAGGTACAGAAGTCAATCACATGTATGTACTTCACTTTACATACCTACGCTCGGCGGTCGCTCTATCTATATATCTATCTCTTTCAAGCGCATGGCACTCGCGCTCGCACTCACTCGCACTCGAGTCCCAAACAGTCCGAGATATCGTGTCCGTGAGCAGTGTCTATGTGTGCGTTGTTCGAGCGCACTTGTATGTAGATTGACTTCTGTACCTATCTGTTTTGTGTCGTACGTCTCTGTTGCTATTCACAAGTGTATAAAGTTAATATAACAAAATTACAAACTCGGAGTCTCAAGATCCGAACTTCCAAACATTGTTACACTTTGAAATATTGTTCGAACATAAATCAAGGGCGTTTAAATACGAGAAACTAAGCCCGTATTTTATATTAGGACTCAATAGGATCACGGGACGTCTTTGAGAATTTGTTTTAAAGAACTTATTGATAGGTATTACTTACTGTTTGCTGAAGGAATGTAATCTAGAAGGTTATTTGAGGAATCTTTACGTAGGTACGAGACCTTTTTCGAACAATGTGTATGGTGTTGCAAAAATAATTAAAAGTGTTAAATAATTTTAGGTTTATTGCATGCATTTTTCTCTTTACTGATGTTTCGATTGCCTAGGATGTATTCCGGGTGAGGGCCTGGTGATCTGTCACACAGGGTTTCCCTAGTACGGTCTCCAGTCTCTTACAAAGGAACAACACTCTGTAATAGCTTTAAAAATATTGTGTACTTACACCTTACACTTATACCTTTGTGAAGAGAGAAATAAAAATCATTATAATATAATTATCATTATCAATTAATTAAGTTTGGTGTTCTGGAAGTCGCAAAAGTCGCATTTACCTAATATAAACCCGAAAAAATATAAATATTAAGTAATTTTCTAGTGTCTAGACGTCTTATTGTGATGTTTATGTCATCCTGGTAAAAGTCTATTTAATAAAAGTAATTTTAAGTTTTGTCAGAACTGTGGTACCGTTTGAAACACTTCTTATTTGACACTAACACCCATATTCTAAGACGTTCCTCCAAAACTTACTCGACTCAGAACGGCCTCGAAAACACCTTCGAAATTGTATTCTCGGTCGCAATTTCGAGTGAACTTTGAGGTTCCTCGACGGAGTCATTACGTCATAATTTGAATTATCTGTATCGCGCAAATAACGCCGCGATAAATAATTGTAAGGATTATCGTAAGCATATTCGATAAAGTCTTCAAAATTCATTTTTATAACTTAAGAACTTTGACACTTGCTTCCTTAAGGTAAGTTCCAAGGTTGACCTTGAGTTTGACAGATGATTCCTTACCTCGACTCAGGAAAAATCTCGAGTCGAGGACGTTTACGTCAACTATAACTACCGATAATAGTGAGTCTACGTGGAGTCGAGTCGAGTAAGTTTTGGAGGAACGTCTTAGAATATGGGTGTAAGCCTTAAGGGTTACTTATTATTAATGTTTTCAAAGGACACTTAAGATATTATCCTGTAGGTACTAGCTGTTGCCCGCTATTTTATTCGCATCCTAGGAAATATATTCCATGTACCCGAACAAAAACTATCATAAGTATGTGTTAATCCAGGACATGGTCTATCAGTATACCAAATCCGTTCAATCGTTTATATGTGATAGCACTTAGCCCGCAACTTCGTCCGCGTGAATTTTCATACAAACTTCCAGGCCCCATTTTACTCTCTTAGGGGTAGAACTTCCAATAATCCTTTCTAAGTGGATGCCTACGTCAAAGGAACCCACTGTCCAAATTTCATGTTTCCAGCTTCCGTTGTTTAGGCTCCGAGTTGATGAATCAGTCAGTCAGGACAAGTAATTATATATGTATAAATAGATAGACAGATTGAATAACAGACATCCATCTGTCTTCACAAACTTTCACATTTATAATATTAGTGTCATTGTATTTTACGTACATAATATACTGTAATGTACCTTGAAAGATAGATTTACCTAGAAGAAAATCTGTGAATACGTGTACACGTCAGGTTTCTACGACAAATCTCTTCAACCTCAATTTTAGAGTTCACTCAATATTGCTGACGCGGCGCAAATCCCTCCATGTCACGTTTTTTTACATTACCTTACCTGTTCCATTACGACGTACCCACAATTCCTTAATCGCACATTCCGACATGTCAGTTTTGGACGCACTTTTACGATAGATTCTAAAAGTAATGGAATCGTCATGTTTATGTCCCTCATTCGCGATAATGTATTTGGTATCAGTAGGTGCTATATCGGAGACTTCCAGTATACTTTGCTAATAATACTAGTACGTCTCTCTAAAAACTGACGTCAATTTTGAGGGTCAACTCGACTTTGGTAATGTTACAGTATGGTTATTGAATACAAGCCCGTACGTACGGATAATCGACAACATAACCAATAAACCATTAGTGTGTAGTTTTTATATTCTATCAATATAGGTGTCGAGTACTCGTTTGATATAGTGCTCGGCAACACACGGTATGCAGGTGACGTGCGTTCCCCTCTCTTATTTAACGCTCTCGTGTCGTGTCAGACGTGCACTAGACATGTGCTCAAAGCAGTTTCGTATCGTACCTATAGCTGTATGACCATGTACACTCGAGGTTTACTGAAACAGTGACAGAATAACCACTACTATTATGTCCCATATTCGAGCCAGCGCTATTTTATAGAACACGATTCCAGCATCTATCTTTAATTGTTTACCTACAAACGTTACAGTAAAAAACAATATTAATTCCTGACTAGGGTTGCCACCCGTACTTTATAATAAAGTATTGTACATTATTTCAGGTAATTGTACTCTATACTTTATGAGAACAATAAAGTACACGAAAATACTTTATTTCGCATGATTTGATTTCTTTGGGATTTTGAAAGGTTTAGTCATAAGTATTTTTTCGTTAAACGAAATTTATCGATTAGTGCTAAATCGATGTCGCCACTCGCCAGCGCTACATCACTACTAATTTCATATAAACTGCAAAAAGCAATAAAAAATATGTTTTTAAACATAATAATAAAGAAAAACAAATTGTACTTTATTTTGATACTATGTTTTTTTTTTCTTACCAATGTACTTTAACTGCAAAAAAAAAGGTGGCAACCCTATTCCTGACAGAATAACATGACTGTATGCTAGATAGAGTAAGTAGATTTGCATTATGGCTACATAAACAAATTTGATCGTTTGATAAACCTAAAGTCAGGCAAATGAAACAAATTCGTTAAGACGAAATAAACAAACTAATTTAGCAATATTTGCATCAACCGACGGCCTCGGGTTTATGACAAGGTTGAGCCCGTTCAGATGAGACATGGTTTAAAATTCAGTTCTATACACTCTGTACACAATTCGTAGAAATTCTTTAATGAACTTATTCATCGTAGTATTGGCTTGAGGATTTTATTCAAGGAATAGGTTATAGCGATAGGTTTATTCATTCAGTTGTGGCGTGTATAATGTCTAGTTTGCAGTTAGTATAGGTATTATCTACCCTGTAATAGGAAAGCAAAGTAAATTCATCTTTAAGCTCCAGTTGCAAAAAAGTAGCAAGGTGGAGGAAAAATCTGTTCATAATTAATTCTCCCTGCTCGATGGGCACGAATAAAGGTTGATAACTGATACTTGCAAAAGAAAAAATACTCCCCTTATAAAAGTTTTTTTTTAGTTAAGAATATTTTTTAAAGGGAAGATATTTTCCCTCTGAGGCTGTTGACCGAAGTAGGCCGGCAAATCCCCTCGAGAATTAATAATATCAAATTGCTCACCACGCTTGCTTCTTGCGTGTTGGAGATTTCAGAACGTAAGGGCCAAGCATGTCACACAGTACACGTTTGACCGAAGATGCGTTACTAAAATGCTTCAAGTAAATTACGCGACGGAAGATCGGCGACGTATCTTCGTTCCGATGTGGCTTGGTTAAGTCTAGGTTACCTCACGATGTTTTCCTTTAATCAGTGGAGTCTTAGATTAACTATAATAGTACATTATTATAACATCGTAAAAAGTCATATTGGTAACATGCCAGCTTGCAAATCCATAACCAGAAGCATGCCCGTAAACTTCCAGCGCAATATGATATTTAAATTATTTATGACGTACAAATGGTTAAGACGGTTGTAACTAGGGATGGGCCGAATATTCGTTTTATGTTCGGTATTTGGCATATTCGGCAGGTTAACCGAAAATTCGTATTCGGCCGATTATTCGGCAAAAATGCCGAACATTTTACTGAATAATCTTACGTTAAAAAGTTGCCTCTTATGCTTTTATGTAGTAGTATAATAACATAATTGTATCCATATCAGATGTGTCTTATCATCGTTTAATAAAAATATTACAAAAATGTTTGACTTCTTCCTTCCACTCATTTCATTGTTTTTTGGCAATTTACTCTGTTTTAACGATTTTGTACACAAAAACTAATGCACGTGCCAATGTTTTGTCGCTAACTAGATGATGCAATAACAGTCCAGACTTGAATTTTTGTACTGCACGATAAAGCGCGCCAAGTCCTACCGAATATTCGGCCGAATGTTCGGTTCAGTAAACTTTTAGCCGAACCTTCGGCCGATTATTCGTATTCGGTGAAACCCTTGTTCGGCTCATCACTGGTTGTAACAGGCAGTCAAAAGCCCTAAACTCTTATCTTAGCAGTCCGGTGAGACTGACCCACCCTAGCATAGCTGGGAAACGGCTAGAATAATAAATTTTTGGCATCGTGGCATTTTTATACTGTTTTTTATTGTCTCTATTCATAAAAATAAGCTAGACTTCGTATAATTTTTACGTCGCAATGCGTACCTATCGAAATCACCATTCCCTGAGTGTCGACGCATACATAAAGGAAATGTTGGGCATTCCTTATGTGGCAATTATAACGACAGGGAGAACATTATAATGTTTGTAGGTACTGCGGCGAAACTATTTCGGGAGTAATTATTAACATCCCTACAATATTAGGGCACGACGAGAAATGGCTTATTGGCACGGAACTACAATGTACCTACACAAACCTATCTATACTTACATAACTATACATACTTTCAAGTGTCATTCGATTTTTCTATCAGGAAATTCTCAGCTGCGATCAGTTGCTTGGAAATGTTCGAATTATGCTGATTGGCAATTACTTTGGACTTAAGGTGATCGCTTTCCTCCGTCCGCGAAATTGTATTTTTTTCGAGTTTTTAATGTTTCACGTAAAATATTCAGATCATCTTTCAGGCGTGATTTTATAATTCACACTTACTACAAATTGAATTGTATTTTGCTTAAAAATAAAAAATAAAGTATATAACTGAATTTAATGACTGTGAATAACTGGTTATATCCAGTTATGAAATAAAAACTTTTATGGTTATTATTTACATAACCATGTAATATCTTGGATGTTCACCCGTACCTACATTTAATCATGATTTACTGTTATTATAAAGTTTTTCGTTGTTATCAAACATTTTCACTAAACTTGCAATTTTTTGGCAACTCGAATGCAGTCGGCAGAAACCGTTAATCATACTGCTCTAATAAACATGGTAGATTTATTTGGTTGTTTTTTTAGTTAACGCCGAAATTGCTCTTTTGTTAAGTCTTGTTTGCAAGTTTAAGTGAGAAACATGGTTAGTAAATAAACATGTTGAAAAAAATACTTATAGGTAAGTACCTAGTACGTTTGCCAAGTACTTCTTCTTCTTCTCTTGTGTCAGCACAAGCTCTACGAAAATAGCTCATGCCGTGGTTAAAAGATCAACCAGCCAACAAGGTTGTGTGGGGCTGACTGCCCAGGGTGTGCTGGACGTACTTAAGTATCGTACGCCGAGTACCTTCCAGTCCCAGCCCAACCCTAGCTGCCCCCCCCCCCCCTCAATGATGACGCACTAAGCCGAGGCCCGTACCCCATATAGGGGGTGCCCTTAGTGTTCGGTCATTTAATTTATATCCTTAGTTTGTAAGGCGCGGATCGTATTATTTATTATGTGGAGATAAATATTAATGAAGATTAACTAGCTCAAGGAATTTAAGAGTAAACAACGACGACATGGCAAATATGTATATAATTTTGTACGGTGATCTGCGAGCTTAAGACGGGCTTGTGTATCGAACGTCATCCATCCACAGAAAGACCGCGGCAAGCCCAGCGTAGCCTCGTAGTTTTACTCGAGTTCAAGCACAATAATAATTTCCTTGATATTATTATATTTCCACCCACCAATAGGTATACATCATTATACATATTTCTTAATATAAAGTTTGCATCCCAAGACACTTGCGTATTTTGTTTACATTAATTATAAAGTTTGGTGACGTGGGCAACTGTTTACATAAACAACCTTGTTTTGGCGATAGTAATTAAGTACCTATATACCTAATATCTGTTTATAATTGGGTCAAACCCAAAAGATTATTCATATTACCCTATACATATATCGTCGCTTATACACCGCGAACTCGAAAAATAGTAAATTTGAGTTATGCACGTCATTCGATAGGGAATTGAAAAACGCATCGTTTGACCAATCACCGTCAATGGTTAGATCCAATAGCAACGCGTTATTTCAAAAACAAAATCCACCGCGTATGTAATATTTTTTCCATCAAGCTATGTAAACAGCTAAAACAGCGTGTAAGCGTGTGTATATTATGCTACAAGCAAAGTAATAATTAAATATATAAGTAAGTAATATGTTATGTTAGAGTAGTTATGTTATATTGTGGTAATTATTTTGTTTATATTAGTAGTGTCTCATTTTATTATTGTAAATATATATTTTAATAGTTAATAAGTTTAGTAAGAACTGGCAATATTTTAATAAAAATTTAGATCGTAACTGTCGCATTAGGGTAAGATCTGTAATGATAGTTTAAGTTTTACAAAAATAAATAAATAAATAAATAAGTTAGGCGAGTTCCATTCCGGATCGTGTAGCGAGTGCTCCGTCGAAAAAACCAAAATAAAATAGAATATTGTAGATTAAAAACAATTATATCATAAGTAGAAAAAAAAAAAATTCTCTCCTGAAATGTTAACTATTTGGAGTTACGCTGTGTTAGAACTTAAGCGACGATATGTAGGTTCGTCAATTGGGCTGCTTATGATTACTAAATAAAGGGATGTATTTGAAAGCACTTCAAAAATAATGGTTTCCACAACAAAATCATAGTTGCACTTTAATTTTAATAGGTCTTTTTAACTTTAAAAATAATGGTTCTCATTATAATCAATTAAAAACCAATTGTTTTTTAATGGACTCATTAAAGGAATGGTGGAAAGTGATCGGCAAATCGTTTCTGGCCATTTTTGGCACTTGCCGGCCGCCGGCTGCCGCGGCCCCGTTCGCTTCGCTCGCTCAGCTCGTGCGTTAAGTGGTCACAGTTTAAATATAACCTAACCCTACCTTTCAGTTATCTGTTTGTCATTTTATTTCTTATTGCGGGGGTACTTTGAAGCAGTCAAATTATAGTGAAAACAATTATTTTTAAATTTGAAACATTAAAATTAAAGTGCAAACTATTCATTTTAAAGCTAGAGGCTTTTAAAGTGGGATCTATTATTTTTAGCGTTCATTTATACTATATTATGTTCAATATCCCTTAAATACCTAAATCCACATACTGGTATTTCTTTTTCTTTCTAAACGTTTTCTCACATGCATGATGCGTTTAGACACATTTTTCGTAAACACTCAAACCCGGAACAATTATCTGTAGGCCACACAAATACTTGTTACGTGTGGGATTCAAAACCGCGAAACGTTGCTCAGCAGCCATGCGCTCAGCCTCTGTGCCAATCGTGCTGTAGTCGTACTGCAACAACAACAAGTATGTTGTAATTAACACACAGATGAACGATACTGCCAGTCCCCTATACGTGTGGTGACTTATTGTAAGGGTGGAAAGTGGGCGGTCCTTTCTTTAAATAATGGAATCAGGCGTTACTTTGCGGAAATCCATGACAGACAAATATACAATAGGTAACAATATTTAGTGTTAATTCCACCAAACAGTATATCTAGCTTGGATGCAGGGTGCAGCACCACCTTCCTACCCGCAAAACATTTTATTACTCGTACCTTCTGCATTTGCATAGATTTGCGGGCTGGGATTTGCTGCATACTGCATCCAAGCTTGCTCAACTGTTTGCCGTCTTTCAGAGTGGTGGTGGGTGCGGGTGCTAGCGCGGGCGCGTGTAAATCAAAATGTATGTAGACGCCATGCCAGTTGCATTCAAAGTGCTCCCGCGAGCCGCACGTCTGCATGAGGCGGGCGCGGGCGCGGGTGGCGCGGGTGTTTCTAATGGCTCAGTCCGCCGAAGCATCGCCATGGATATCAATACGGAAGAATTTATATCTGCAGTACAACATCGCACTGCTATTTGGCAAAGTAAACATCAGCAACATTTAAACAGAGCATTTATTTTTAGCAATTTCCATTTCAAGTACGAATTTTCCATTAACAAAATCAAATCGTCATCCATGTCTTCTAACTACGCAGCAAAGTTTGCGAACGACCAAACACGCGAACGCTACGATAGCTCTTTCGGCACTACTGTGAACACGCAGACGCCAAGACTCAGCGCCCGCCCCCGCACCCGCTAGTGCAGTCTAATTGACCACTTTGGCGGAACTGACACAAAATATTGTTATTGTATATTTGTAGATCCTTTCTTTGTCGGGCATAACACAGCTGCATCTAATAGATAACATCGATGTTACCCAGTATATAACAAGTCATTCTAAAAATAGTTATAATAGTCATGTCAGACAGATATCATCTGTTTGTCTAGATTAAATAAACATCTTATTATCTGGGAATAAAAGAAAAACAGAGCCTTAAACTATCAGTTGTTTGTTTGTAATATACAATGGCCTCAGAGTAAAAGAGTGCGCCTACGCTTAGGTGCTTTGATGGCGGTCGATTCGCTTCGTTGAATCTTAAGGTATAAGGAGATTAGGTACCCAATGATACCCTCTTATGTTCATGAATATGCCTCGTATCAAGTCGTTTCAATCATCATCCACCTGTCAGTATCTTAGTTTATGAGATCGTTTAACCTTTTAAGTGCGTGAGTCGCATTTATGCGACAAATATTTCCGTGCCCCTAGCGCGCGTATCGTATTTCTGCGACAGAGAACATGCATGATTTTTTTGTTCTATTTTCGTCTTATGAACTGCGTGGTACAACTAAAACGATTATTCAATAGAGATATGATTTACAACAATTACTTAAAATTGTTTCATATTGAAAAAGCTTAATATATTTATTGTAGGTATTATTTTATCGATTCGTAGTCGGGCGCTAGGGGCACGGCAATTGATATTTAGCCACGCGCTTAAAAGGTTAAGAAACAGACAAGCATATCTTGTGTGTCTTAATTTTTAAAAGGTGACCATAATCAGGTACCCACTCGGCTATAGATTTGAAACTATAATTTAGTTACAAAATTCTGCATGTCCCTGTTCTGCCTAGCTTTTTCCCAATTATGTTGGGGTCAGTTTCCAGTCTAATCAGATGCGGCTGAATACCAGTATTTTACACGGAGTGACTGCCATCAGATCTCCGCAACCCAGTTACTGGGCAATGCCAATATTCAAGGTTAGACCAGTTGTCAGACTTTCGGGCTTCTGACTTCGCGTAACTACTGTCATAGGTATTCGTATAATAACCGGGACCGACTGTTTCCGAGGCCCGGAGAGGGTCTCGATGTGTAACGAACGGTCACCCATCCACGGACTGACCGCGGCAAGCGCTGCTTAACCTCGTAAATTGTATGATCCGCGCGGTAGGTGAATAGCCATGAGCCAATAGAAAAAAAAAACTTGGCCCTAAACTTTCAAAATATTCTGCAACGTGTGTCAAATAAATAAATAAATTCACATGAGTAGTCCACTTGCAAACCGCGCTATGTGACAATTTTTGTGATTTTTAGATAATGGCGGGAAACGGACTAGTACCAGTATTTAAAATAAATTCATATAGGTACATCAAAAATACAACGCCAAAACTGGCTATATTCTGAGCAAATCGGTATCAAATGTTGACTACTCTTGCAGAACTCGCTATTTTACTTAGATGTTAGTGTTCGGAACAATCATTCTTTTTCAGTTACGGTTTTTTTTTATCCAAGCACATAACGCCGTTTGCAAGTGGACTACTCAAATATTTTTTTTTGCGTCGTTCCACTTAGGTATTTGCTAACCCTAGAAGGAATAAGGTTTCTTGAATATTTTAGCAAATCTTCGCTACCGTAAAAGTCTGGCGACGAAAGTATTACGACATATGTATCAACGATAAAACATAGCAAAAATCTAGAGAAACTATCCATTACATACATAATAGCTAACATCGAGCCCAGTGATATCGATGCTCCAGATCTTTAGCGAATACCTACGTAGGAAATGAGAAATGAGCATGTTTTGGCGATGTACGAAACAGTTGAAATCATTTTAGATATCCACTCTTCGATCAATAATAGATCCACTGCAAAAAATCGAAAAACTTTTGAAAATGGGGTGAACATAAATGAAGAGGAAGAATTTCTAACATTCAGATTGACATTCATAATAATTTTAAGCATTTTCATAAGAGGTTTTGTTGTTGTCTCTATTCGTTCTCATATGTTAAGAGGAAATGCGGTCGGCATTTAGTCCATACAAACGTAGGTATTCCTCAGTTTCCTCCTTGGATAATTTCACTAGAGCAAATATTTTTTACCATATTATGATATACAAGGTTAGTCATAAAGGGGGTACTAAGCCAAAAGGGTGTTAGAGTACCTATAATGATGGATAACTTATGTTCTACAACTTTCCCCAAAAGTCATTAGTTTAAAAGAAATAGCTGTTCAAAGATTGCATAAAAAATACGCTAAATTCTATCTATCCTCAGCTATGATCAGCTGTGTTTACATTTTAGGTCATATTTGGGGTCACGGATTAGAAGCTCCATTTTCTGAATTCGTAACTAAAGCTGGGATGAAGAATTTTTGAAAAAACTAAAATAAATATCATTTTGCATGAAAAAAATAACTAACGAATTTTTAAATTTTAACACTTTCTTTAGAACAATTATCAGTGACACATTAAGTGGCCCGCGGCTTAGTACCCCCTTTCCGACGAACCTTGTATATTTACCACCACTATGTCCCTATGTTTTGTTTTTGTCAATAAATTAATTATTAAAAGAATGGCTCATGGCGTGGTGAAGAGATTCGCCAGTTAGCAAGGTTGGTAGCGAGGCTGACTACCCAGATCACTCGTGGAGGTTCTTTTAATGCACCCCAAATGTACTGAATTTGACATAATATATTTATTGTCAAATGCTCTAGGCTAAAAACAACAAGTTTAGTAATTACCAACCGTGCGGATCATTCGATTTGCGAGGTGACGCTGCGATTGCCGCGGTCAGTCCGTGGATGGTTAACCATTCTCCGTGTCTCGGAGAGTACGAACAGTAGGTTCCGGGTGCCATAAGAACAGAAACCGGAAACTGTAGGTTATCGGCATTGCCCAGTAACTAGATTGCGAAGATCTGATGGCAATAGCTTCGTGTTAAATAGTGGTATTCAGTCGCATCTGGTTAGACTGCAAGCTAACTGCAACATATTTGGGAAAAGGCTAGGCAGATATAATATATTTTATTGTCAAATAGTCTTTACAAGCAGTGCCACCATAAACTGTCAACATAAATATAATTGTAACGTTATTTACATGTTTTTACTGAATGTCACAGAGAATAAACCTTGTCGTTTCTAATCATATGGCCACCACTGTATGCCATAATAACAAGTAAAATTCACAGAAGGTCAAACGGCATCGCGGCAACTAAATTGCGGGTCGAGCTTGTCGCCAAATAAAAAGAAAAAGAAGACCTTTGGCCTAGATATACGCAAAATTAATAAAATAAATCCTACGCGATGGTGAAAGGCTATGCGTGTATACATGAAACTCCTCGTAACTTTATCCGATGCTCAATTGGAATGATATATTTCATACGTTAAATTTACGCTACATTTTATTATTCTGGTAGATTTATCGTGCCGTTAAGGTTGGCGTTTATCAACATTGATTCTCTAGTTAAACAACCGTTCACCTAAAATTCTAGTACGTATTTCGAGTAAACGGTTAATTACCTGAACACCAGCCTACAATCTAAATTGTGAAGCTAGTCGACCAATTTGCATATTATCTTTAGAGGAATTTACGGAAGAATTTGAATTTGTTTATAAGCAATATATGGTGACAATGTTTTAATTATATTGTTTATGCGGATAAATACTAAGTAGTAAAGACTCGATAAAAAATAAAATGTTATTAAATACTGAATATTACTCAATTATGTATATGAGTATTTACTCAACCTCGTATTACTCCAAGAAAGAACTCATCTCTATTTATGGGTAAAAACGTTAATGAGGTAATTGAACACGTTTAACAATAAAACATAATAATTATGATTCGATAGTTACATAATTCGTAATAATTCAATTTCATGGCTTTCATTTAACGATCTTTTCATACTTTTTCATAATTTATAGTCCACAATAATATCGTTAAATAGGTATTTCTCGTGTTATTTCTAATTTATCTCAGAATATGAAACTCCGTTTGTGTTTTACCTGTAAGTAACTAAATTAATACAAAAATATAATAACACCAAAAGATATAGTTAACTTACATCATTGAATATGTTTTTTTTCAGTGGGCTTATTAACATTCTTAGAATCAAGCGCTAAGAGGGCAAGTATACAGATCGATCCTGATGACATATTGAAAATAATAAATGGCGTGATGAATTCAGTTTTCGTAAAAAAAATCGCAAATCAATTTTTTCGAAAAAGTTCAGTTAATAGCTGGGATTATAAAAACCCCTACCATCCAGAGGATGAGTTAATGCACTTATTTGATGACATTGTTAACGAAGAAAAGGAATATCCCAAAAGAAATCCTAAATATACTTCACGACTTATCGCAGATCCATTAGACAAAGAAAATGACGATTTTTTATATGGAAATGGTGTCGCAAACGAACCTGATGTCTTAACCGATGAGATTGGAAAACCAATAAATATGAAAGAAAAGAATGACACTGAAAAAACAATAAAAGCAGTTGCCTCTAAACAAATATTAACCAGAAAAGATGGTAAACAGAAATATAAAGATGATCGATACTAGTCTATACAAACAAGATTCGTTCTAAAAAGTTCCGATGACAAAAACAGATAAGCTTTAGCTTATAAAATTTTAAAGTAAAATAAAAAAAAAATGGTGTCAATATCCTGTTCTGTTCATTGTTTTCGGGTAAGGTGATAAGATTAATAAGAATCCTGGATAATGGAGTAACAAAGCAGTTAGTAATCTAGTTTTAAATCAACAACAGTTAACAACAATAGTCTTAGTAGTAGTAAAGGACCTTGTGAAAGAGTGCGTGCAGGCTAGTACTACCAAAATCCTTATTTTGATTTAAAAGGTATGACTGCGGGTGAAATTACAGGCACGTGAACCATTCCAAGTTTGCTCTAAGGTTGGGCTCGCTTCGGCAATACTCTTCGTGTTGTACTTAGGTGTACCTAGGTGTCACTGCACCTGGTGGGCCGTCGGCCTGTTTGCCAAGAAAATAAGAAAGACCTAATGGTTTAGAAGTTTTTAAAATATGTATTTTCTGAAGGATGTTTTGTTATTTGCGATTTGTGTTCTATTGGATTAAGATCACTGCATTTGATTTGTATCTACACCTGGTTTGTATTAGGCAAAACAAGTACTTTTGGTCTATATATACATGATACATCTACCAGCTTTTAAATGCCTCTTTTCATACAGAGAAGCATTGATCACCATGCTTGCGTACTGGCGTGTTGATGATTTTAGACCATTAAGTATTCCTCACAGTAGCCCGAAAGTCTGACAACTGATTTAGCTTAAGGATATCGGCATTGTCCAGTAACTGCGTTGCGGGGGTCTGATAGCAATGTAAAATACTGGTATTCAGTCGCATCTGGTTAGACTGGAAGCTGACCCCAATATAGTTGAGAAAAAAGCTAGGCAGAACCAATTCAGTTTTCCTCACAGTGTTTTCTTTCGTCATTAATCAGTGGTGTCTTAGATGAAAATAGGAAGTAAAATTATGACACTAAAAAGAGTCTTGGTACATGCCACAAGAAAAGTGTGCCTACAGGCCACCACTACATTCTTACGACGCATAAGTACATATCACAAAAACAAAGTACATACCACTAATGGCATAACCCTTGGATATTGTTTATCACAAAAATGGTGCTATAACACGTCCTTATTGAAGCTATAAACGTTTAGTACATAACATAAATTGTTCAATAAGGTGTAAACGACTCCGTGGGTCTGTATGGCGAAGATATTTTAGTGAATACACTCACAAAATTTATGGTAATCATTCTGATGCTATCGTACGGTGAATGTACTCCATTTGGATTTGCAGCACGTTCTTTATCGACTGAAAATTTATATGCTGTATTTCAGAATGTTTATAGTAAGGTGTAATAAGGAATTCAATGAGTGAAAAGTGGTTTCATACGATAACATAAAATGGTACTTATTTGTGTTACTTCGTGAGGGGCTCATGACTAATTAACAACTGCACGGATCATACGATTTGTTGCGTTAAGCTGCGCTTGCCGCGGTCAGTCTATAGATGGGTAATTATTCGTTACACATCGAGACCCCTCCGTGCCTTGGAGAACACGTTAAACAGTCGGTCCCGGGTATCATACGAATACTCATGACAGTCGTTACGGGTAGTCAGAAGCCCGAAAGTCTGACAAGCGGTCTAACTTTAGGATATCGGCATTACCCAACTGGGTAGCGGAGTCACTCCGTCTAAAATACTGGTATTCAGCATCTGGCACCTGGTTAGTCTGGAAGCTGACCTCAACATAGTTGGGAAAAGGCTAGGAAGAACATTTGGGTTATTTTGAAGTTTTTTTTGGACTAATTTAATATTATGACGGTTGCCTAACAAATGACTGAAAATACTGAGTTTTTTTTATTTACAACGACTTCAGCGTAATAATCTCTACGTTTGCGAATCAGGTTTTTTTTAATAGTCTGCATTCAGTGTGAATCTATAGTTCTCTTAAGCCTGGTTCCTATATTTAAAAACCGATCGTTTAACTTACGAATGGAAATGTTTGCAATGGATCGTAATGCCAATTTATTCTAATAAAGATGGAAAATTGTTATAGATACAACTAGCAGTGTTCCGCAGTAGGTATGTGCCGCGGCACACTGGTGTACCGTGGTCATGAATTGGTGTGCCGCGGGAAAAATCTATTTCTTATAAAATTATAAAGGCGGACTGGAATAATGTATTCTTTGCTATTTTTATATGATTAAAATATGATTTTTTATTTATGGTGTACCTCTGAAATTCCCCGATTTCGTAGGTGTACCTAGAACACAAAAAGTTTGCGGAATACTGAACTAACGGATTAACAAATTTTCTTCACTATGAATCCAAGGCAACATTAGCAAACATACATGAATCTTAATCTTCAGTCGGTAAGATAGAATTTGGAAATTAATTTGTCAGGTACTGAAAACAATTGCATCAACATCGTATTTGACGGCAAGAGTGATGAAATGGCTGAGCGCTCGTGGGTTCGATTCCCGCACGGCACAAGTTATAAGGAAACAAAATAAAACATTTATTGACCACAATCAGAGGCACACAATAACAATAATATACAATTTTAACACTAAGATACAACTTAATCCTAAAGTATCATTTTGTGCCCCACGGCTGAGCCAAATAGGTTCAGTTCATCAAAAATACCAGACAACTAGTGCTACTATTAGTAGTACTATTTCTATGGCTTACAAATAATTGCTTCGGGTCTGAGAGTTTTGTTTGTGCATATTATCGTCGCTTAAGTTCTAACACCGCGTAACTCAAAATAGTTAACTTTTCTGGAGAGCAAAAAAATTTTTTTTTTCTACTTATCATATAATTGTTTTTAATCTACAATACTCTATTTTATTTTGGTTTTTTCGACGGAGCACTTTCGTGACACGATCCAGTATGGAACTCACCTGACTTACACGCTGTTTTAGCTGTTTACATAGCTTGATGGCAAAAATATTACATACGCGGTGGGTTTTGTTTTTGAAATAACGCGTTGCTATTGGATCTAACCATTGATTGTGATTGTCAAACGATGCGTTTTTCGATTCCTTATCGAATGACATGCGTAACTCAATACTACTATTTTTCGAGTTACGCGGTGTTAGAACTTAAGCGACGATATGAAGATTCGTATCTGTAATCGGACCCACTACACAGAAGTACTCCAACAAAAATAAACAAACAAACGTTGTCTATCTGAACCATTCTGTCTTCAACATGTGTAAGTATATAAAGTACAACACTATACCGGATAAAGAAGGCTTTTAAACCATGACAACAGCTAAGATGTCTGAGTTTAGAACAGCTGCAGATGATTCTTTATTTAATTTGACTTGTTTTATGTAGTCTCTTTCACTCGTAAACTAAAAGGTTCTTGGTGCAAATGTTACGTATATCTAATATTTTCATTTTACGTGCACCAACAAGCTTTTAGTTTATAGAGACTAGATAGAATAAGTCAGCTGCAGTACAGTTAACCTCAATATAATTTACTAGCGGCCCGTCCCGGCTTCGAACTGGTGGACATTTTTCCCGTTTTTGCAACATTTTCAATTTATGCTCCGCTCCTATTCGTCATAGCGTGATGTTATATAGCCTACCTTGCTCGATAAATGGACTATCCAACACAAAAATATTTTTTCAATTCCAACCAGTAGTTCCTGAGATTAGCGCGTTCAAACAAACAAACTCTTCAGCTTTATAATATTAAGTATATAGGTAGATATACAAGGTTAGTCGGAAAGGGGATACTAAGCCAAAAGGGTGTTAAAGTACCCATAATAAGGGATAACTTTTGTTCTACAACTTTCCCCAAAACTCGATAGTTTAAGAGAAATAGCTTTTCAAAGATTTCGTAAAAATTTGCTATAATCTATCTGTCCATAGCTATGATCAGCTGTGTTTGCAATTTAGGACATATTTGGCGTCACGGATTAGAAACTTAATATTCTGAATTCATGACTAAAACAGGTAGGTATGATATTTTTTTGAAAAATCTAAAATAAAAATCTTTTTGCATGCAAATAAAAATAATCGAATTTTGAAATGTTAGCACTTGCTTTTGAATAGTCATCAGTGATACTTTAAGTGGCTCGCGGCTTAGTACCCCCTTTCCGACTAACCTTGTATATATAAAAAGGGAAATAGTATATGTAATATAAAATGGGATATAAAGAACAACATGTAAGAAGCATGTAATACCTATATTTAAATTTAACAACCTATGTAGGTAGGTAGGTATTCGTAATTAACTGTCTCGTTGGTCTAGTGTTGGCAAGCACCTCTGCTGATTATGAGGTCCTGGGTTCGATCCCCAGGTCGGGCAAAGTGTTATTGGGTTTTTCCGTGTGGAATTCCTTACTTCGAAGTTTTAATTTGTGCCCGTTTGGTGGCAATAGGCTCGCCTCCTATTACATGGGACTTAAACATAACGACGAAATGAGGATGTTAGGTACTATACATCTCTGCCCAACCCTTCGAGGAATGCAGGCGTGATGTTATGTTTTAGGTTATGTGTTCGTAGGTTTTGTCAGATGTTATATGTGTACTATAAAATATTTCAGTCACAACTTTATGTATATTTGAGTTTTTAAATTCGCAAAGTGTAATTAATACATCTTATTGAGGCTGACTGTACGAACGTTTAGACTTTTTACAGACGATGTCTCAACAACCCTTTGATGTAAGTAATATAATTAATTTGCTGGGATATTGCCTAATGGAATGCATTTTTTTTAAGTAGGGCTGATTCCAGTAAATTTTTTTTACAAAGAGTTTCAGACTACCAAACGCAGTTTTTCTGCGAAAACATTTTACATACTTATAATAAAATAATAAATAAAATAATAAAATACGTTTATTTCATATCATTTTGGCTATCATTGCATGTCGAGGAGTCTCCATTTAGGCATAGAAAATGCCTGTAGTTGAAGGCTCCGCTCTTCCCTTACATTATACAAAGAAAATAGGAAAAATAAAAAATAAAAGAAAATACGATCAATTATATAAGTGTGTGTGTATGCGCGCGTGTGTGTTTGTCTGTTGTGTGTGTGTTGTGTGTGTGTGTGTGTGTGTTGTGTTTGTGTTGTGTGTGTGTATGCGTGTGTGTGTTGTGTTTGTGTTGTGTGTGTGTGTGTGTGTGTTGTGTGCGCTTGTGTGTGTGTTTGTGTGTGTGATAGAGATAGAGACAATTAAATTAAAATTCTTATTTTTATATTCATTAAACAAATTAACTGATGCAACCATATACCTATATGAAAATATAAACTAAACATTTGATGTTAGGTACAAATATTTGACCTTTAATCGTATTGAAATACGTACCTTAGGTAGATAACATTATAAACGAATGAAATGTGCAAATATTTAAGATCCCTTCTATTTGTGTTAAAGGCACAGACGTAAAACTCCGTAAAAGCACCTTGATAAACATCGTAACAAATCCTACGGACGACTGAGGGAACGACGCCCTCCGAAAATTGTTTCACATCTCTCTGTGTAAATATAAGTTAATATGAAATAATATATTCACATGCTTATTAAATATTACAATGTGAATGAAAAATTTCACCAAAAGCGGATTGAACTCACAACAATGTTACGTAAAGGACGTTAAATCATTATTATAATAATATCACTATACCTACCTGTAGGTAAGTAGTCTGTAGGTAAGTCCTATGAAATAAGGGGCATGTGCCTATTATTACTTATCAGAGATAACTTCAAACCTTAATATGCTACTTTTCAAAATATCACTTTGTCCGATCTGATAACCAAACCCCTGATCCTAGACTCTGGAGCCATATTTTCAACCAAGGAAACGTAAACGTAAAAAACTCCATAGTTAGAGCTCACATTGTATTGAGAATATTCGTTTTTTGGAAATAAATTGTAATCAAATTTACAAGTGCTCTTCCTACATAATTTCCTACTCACTATAGGCAAAACAGTTTATTATTTTAATATAGGTACCGTCAACATAAAAAATAAGTGTTAGTTGCTAAATGTTTCATAATTGTTTATCAATGAAAACTTGCCAATTATTAACGATAGACTAGTGAGCTTTTTAAAGCATGGTATTATGATAAATTAAGATTTATTAAAGTTAACTTATTCTTCTTCTTCGTGTCGATGATTATTATCGAGATTTTTTATTTAGGTATATGTGTGTAGACCATAACTTGGCAACGTCGGCGGCTTCGCACAAGTTTTTCACTTCACTTTAACTCTTGAGAGGACTGCTATGAAAACATCAAAATATTCACGTACTTTTGCTGTTGACTGTACCCGTATCGTTCTCGCATAGGGAGCTAGTGAACTCATGCGGACTAAATTGAAAACAATTTACCCTACGTGAATTTACAGGCAAGCCTTAACAAGAGGAAAACGTGACGAAAAATTCAAGTGCAATCGAAAAAATGAGACCTTGTACATATTCAGTGCGGCTGGCGAAATTGTCTATTGTATAAAAGGTTCGTTTGATATTATTAAAGATTTTGCAAAAGTAGGTAGAAGCATGGATGGGTGACCATTCGATACACATGGGGACCCCTCCTTGCCTCGGAGAACACGTTAAACCGTCGGTCCGTCGTTACGGGTAGTCAGAAACCCGAAAGTCTGACAACCAGTCTAACCTTAGGATATCGGCATTGCTTTGTAACTGGGTTGCGGAGGTCTAATGGCAGTCGCTGTAAAATACTGGTATTCAGCCGCATCTGGTGAGATTGGAAGCTGACCCCAACATAGTTTGGAAAAGGCTAGGCAGAACAGGTAGGAACAAACGATCACTATTTAAATACAGACAATGTTGAACACCTTCTTAATTGATGGCTACAGTGAAGAGAATGTTACATTATGAATATGAATTCCCAAGGAGGGTTGATGGCAGGCAGGCGGCCGGTCATAAAACAATAAACCAAAACCTCTAACAACATGGATTTATGAAATGCATGTTGTGCCGATCCCTCGTCGTGTGGGATAAGGGCAGGAAGAAGAAGAAGAATGAAGAAAATGTTAGACTCCAGTCAAAGCGCGAAAAGTGTTCGAAGAACAAGCGAGACGACTCAGATCCTTCGTACTTCGTTACTCAGCCCGGTAAACAAGGTGAAAAATACCCAGCTATCGATCAGTCTGGGAAGACCAATGGCATATTATTTAGTAATAATTTGCTACTATTTGGTACCACTTTAAATAATGAAATGGTTGCGCATTCCATCATCCTGACGTTATGATGGCTGGTCATTTACGAAACTAAATATTGGTACTAAAATTGATGAAGGTACAGTAGTAAAATAAACAGTAGGTAAATGTTTTAATAAGTCGTCATTCCAATCCTTGACATTGTCCCGCGGTTGTGACACTAACATAGGCTTCGTTTATGCACACGTGAGATCGTGGCGCGTATTTTCATTATACCTATATAACTACAACTCAAAAAATACGCGCGGAAAATTACCTCTCCATAAACGCTCTCTATCGCGCTCCGCGTTAAGCTCCGTGTCTATAAAAGGGGCCTTAGGTTTCAAAGTACCGTTCGCAGTGTGTCCTACTAGGGTACCTACATCATGTACAGATGTGAAGACTACTATATATTTGATGTTACGATTCAGCCTTAACATCACGACTTTATACCTTCAAGGATTGGGCAGAGGTGTATAGTATCACCCTCATTTCGCCGTTATATTTAAGTCCCATGTTATTACATTGCGAGCCTATTTCCATCAACCAGGCACAAATCAAAACTCCGGGCTGCTACTGAGAAATACCACACGGAAAAACCCAATAACACTTTGTCCTACGAACCCAAGACCTCACGATCAGCAGTCGCGCTTGCCACCACTAGACCAACGAGGCACTTAAATTAATAATCATTATTTAAATCCGCATCAGATACCTATCGAATTATAACACTTGTTATTGCAGTATAAATTCAATTACGTAGCTGAAGCCTTAGTAAAGCCAAGACTCATTCTCCTAGTTGAGGAAGTTTATCTACGTATTCTTGTCAACTGGCACTTATGATAACGCTTTATTAAGTAAGCCTATTGTCACAATAGAATAGGGTACTTGACCTTATAACCGAACTTTTCATGTCGTTCCATATAAGTTTGTAGTTCGTAGATAGCGTTATATTCGTAAATGAGGTGGCAGTCTTACTGGAAGAAAATATTTGTTACCCTACTTTAATTTCAGATTGAGGAGCTCGTACCTAATTAACAACCATGCTGATTATACGATTTGCGAGGTTAATCCGTGGAATTCCGTGGATGGGTGACCGTTCGTTATACATCAAGACCCCTCCGTGTCTCAGAGAGCATGTTAGACAGTCGTTACGGGTAGTCAAAAGCCCGAAAGTCTGACATCCAGTCTAACCTTAGGATATCGGCACTGCCCAGTTACTGGGTTGCAGAGATCTGATGGCAGTCGCTCTGTGTAAAATACTGGTATTCAGTCGCATCTAGTTAGACTGGAAGCAAACCCTTAAGATGATTTTGAAAAGGCTAGGAGGAAGAGAAAGAAGACTTTAATTTCAGGTCAGAACCATTATAAACCGAAGTCTAAATGTTTCTTTAGACCCACTTGTGCAACATCTTTTAGCCCAGGGCTCAAGCGATAGCCTATTGAAGTCTGTATAGCTTATAGCTTTGACAGAGATTTATTTGGGTTAAAGATGCGGTTCAAATACTTACTATACTTTCTTTTTTTTAACTTTGCCACTCTCTTTGATTTTTCCTGTATCTTGGGTCCGCTTAAAGGCACAAAAATCTTTGCACAAACACGTAGCGAGGAACCCAACCGCTGAGCCACTGCGCCAAACCTGTTGTTGAAGTAGACCTAAATTACTTCTCAAATTCCTTTTTTTCTGATACTCTGATATTCCTACCGATCTGAAAAATTGCCATAAAACAATATTTAATTCAATTAAGTTTACTTTCAACGCAAATACAAAATTAATGTTGGTTCTACAATGTACTCAGCATGAAATTAAAAAAGTAAAATAAAATTGCCGCTTAAATCACGTTTGGAATGACAACGTAAAAGCTACAGGAAAACATTTAGACTCGATAAAATTACGATTCGGATGCAAATATTTGACGGCGTTAAATATAAATTTTCCTTTCAATATCAGCGATGCAGATAATTGGAATTTAAAATTATCGTTTTAAGGAAACTCCAAAGGCTTGTTGTAGAATAACATCGAATTTAGAAAAACAAAAGCTGTAAGACATAAAAGATGTTTTGGTAATTGAAGTGGAAATACTGCGTGAATACCATCATAGAAAGAATATACTTCGAAAAGTTATGAACGTGCTGAAGTAGTAGAATGTCCGTCAAATTTGGGCTGGGGCTGGGGTATAAACTATCAGCGTATTGCGGACACATGGAGTGCAAAACAAACATCCTCATATTTGTAACCCAATCGGATATCCCTTACTTGCTCTTGAAGACGCTTTTATCAGATCCACTTCCTTTCCAAACTTGTTTTAGATGAGACAGTGTTACCTACTACTTCATCAGACAACTTACCCCAAATCATTATAAACCTCATCTCCTT
Source organism: Amphipyra berbera (assembly GCA_910594945.2). Taxonomy (NCBI): domain Eukaryota; kingdom Metazoa; phylum Arthropoda; class Insecta; order Lepidoptera; family Noctuidae; genus Amphipyra; species Amphipyra berbera. The sequence continues at coordinate 10,093,572 of OU343128.1, read as the reverse complement.
TTGCGAAATGAAAAACGTAGTATCTTTTCTGAAAGCAATATTAGTTTCTAAAGAATTCTGAGACTTGTAGTGTATATATAATTTCCTAGCTAGTAAAACCAATAACTTGGATAGACTCCTGATTCAATTCACTTGAGCTAATCGATATGGTAGCGGAGAAAACATTCTATGAGCACATTCATTCAGCACACGAATGTGAAGTACGACTTAGAACAGAACAAAATAAATTTTATTTGTAATCATAATAAAGGTATAGTACGATATATTACTTAAAAAAGGATTTGTGTTGATTAAACTAAGCTATATCAATAGTGCAGAATTTGTAGGCAAACGATATTTTAGGTGAGTCAATCGTGATTGCTATGAAATTGGAAGTAGCATTTGATTTATAATCAACTATTAATTAGTGTTTCACGGAAAACCGACTAATATATCGTCGTACGTGTATGTGGGCGTAATCAAATCAATTGCAGTATGACAACAAAAATATAAAAATATAATCTAGTTTGTTGTTCCAAAATTGGAATTCTGTGTATTAAAACAATTAATTTTCCTGTTATGGAGTAACGGGTAAAAATTGAAATATGAGCAGTAAAATATGTAACGAAAATAGAAGAAAAACAAACGTGACTTTGTATAAAATCTAAATCGATTTGATTGGTTTTAGTTTTTCTATTTATTAGATATGCACTAATTGACTGATTATTGTTGAATAGCTTGTGATTTCTTCCTTAACATTGAACTTGAATTTTGAACTGATGAAATATTCTCTGTAATGAATAATAAACCAAGAGAAAAATTAAGAGATGTCTTGCATGAAAGTATTAAAACAAAATGGATTATTATGAGGCTGCAAGCGTTGATACTGCTCGAATTTACCATAATTCGCAAAGCAAAGAAGCTTGCGTTTATGCATACTTAGTATGTGTGAATATTTTCTGTTTATATAAGTATATAAAGTTAGGGCACTTATATGCAATAAACTTCTTCTTTAGGCTAAATAGAACTTAGAGTAATACTAGATGAACTAACATAAGACGAAATATTGTGATAAAGTGCTCTTTTACTTTTGTTCAAAATAAAGGATGTATCGATAGCACTTCATATGAGTCCAATCCGAGATTGAAAGACCCTTTAGATATTAACGACAGAATATCTATCGAAAACACTCAAGAGATTCCTATGGGTAACGAATTCTAAATGAGTCTTGCTTTCAATATCTTCTGTTTCCCTTTTCAAATAAATAATGATCAGACGTTATTATATCAAAATCATTGTTATATCAAAATCATTGTTGTAAGTATTGTAGTGATTTTCAATTATTAAGAAGAGATCTAGACTAGGTTCAAAATTCGATTGTGTATTCAGTTAGGCCCTATCATCATTATTATATGCTTTATTTGTGTCAACCAAGCTACAACCATATTTCAGTTGCCATGTCAACCGAAATATCAATATGATATTTTATTGTATTTTATAAAAAATATTTTTCGCGTATTTATTTACATTGATAAATTGTGAATTATTTTATCGGTGAGTATGGCGTGGGTAAATCCGGCATAATCCTAGCGTTCACAACGGGAGACTACAATTCATAATTCCCAACTACAATTGGAGTTGACTACAAATATAAAGTCATGGACGTAAACGGTATTAAAGTCAAACTTGGTATTTGGAAAACAGCGGGACAGGAGCGATACAGAACATTGACATCAAGTTTTTACAGAGAAGCTCACTGACTAACCAAAGTCCCTAGCAAAACTGAATGAGTGGATCGAGGAACTTCTAGTATTCCACCAAGAAGAACATAGTCTGCTTAGTTGTCGGCAATAAGATTGACAAGCATATCATTTTGGGACCCACTGCATAATATCAGCAAGCATATTGGGTCACCCGCGTGACGGCGGAACGAATATTCCCAAGGAGGGTTGATGTCAGGCAGGCCGCCGGTCATAAAACAATAAGCCAAAACCTCTAACAACATAGATTTATGAAATACATGTTGTGCCGACCCCATCTAGTTTGGTATAAGGGCAGGAAGAAGAAGAAGAAAAAACAAGCTACAACCATTTTGAAACATGGGTAGAAGCAAAATAGAATTATTGGATTGAATACTAGCTAGTCAAGTGGAAAGCAATTTGGGACTCTAAGCGTCGATAAACATCGTGAACTCATGTTTTTTAAGTAGGTTACTTATTTTAGGTGAAGTGTCACTGACATTATTCTAAGCCTGCTTAAGTATTAGGGCAACTCAACAATGGCTGGAGTGATTAATATCTATTGGGATTTGCCAGATTTCTATGAAATTTGCTCATAATATTGATCTTGTTAGTCTAGTGTAGCATACGATTCTTGCCTGAAGAGACAAAATGAAGTAAAAAAATAAAATATTATTGATCTGAAATATGTCTATAAGAACTGTTTTTCATATACATGCTCCCAAAGGAAGACTAGAAACGAAATCAAATGTTTTATTCAACAAACACTATGTCCGTTTATAACATAAATCTTTTCACGTTTTATATCTACGACTACATGCGAACCTTGTTCTTTCGCATCATATCTCGATAATGATACACGTTTGCATAGACCATTACTGGGTTATTAGATAGTCCACTATCAGATAGCAGAATTGTAGGACATGTTATCCATAACATGTCCTACAATTCTGCTACAGGATCGTGACCAATAACCAGTTACCTTGTATAATGATGATGTTACATAAAACCGACTTCAAAAAAACGACGAAAAGAATAAAATAATTACCATATTACAAAATTAACAGATTAAGAAATCGGTGCTAATCCACGCTGAACCAAATTGAAGGCACCGACTTCTGAAACTGTTAATTTTATAATATGGTAATTATTTTATTCTTTTCATCGTTTTTTTGAAGTCGGTTTTATTTTTGTTAATATGTTTTTTTATTATTTTCGTTTTAATGGCCTTAATTAAAATATGGTTGGACCTACTAAAGACGCTGCTCGTAACATAATCACATCATCACATTTTGCGTACTGTTCGTCATTGAGGAGTTATATTGTCTATCTCCGAAGTTCTTCATCAGATCTTCACCAAATTTAAATGGGTCCAATCTGGAAGTATATCCTTTCAAATATTTTTTTTTTATCTAAATCGGTTTATAAATGGCGGAGTTATGAGGTAACAAACATTAAAAAAAAAAACATACAGACGAATTGAGAACCTCCTCCTTTTTTGGAAGTCGGTTAAAAATTCACGGCAACACAATGCTAAAGAGTGACTAGTGGTTTATATAAATTGAAAAGACCATTCTTGCGTTTATCAGGACGCATATTAGGTATTTTCTTTTGTGACGGGGTGGAGGAACAAAAAGTAAGTTCAAAGCTCTCTCCAAGTTTTAATTACTTTAGGAATTTACGTCATGTAGGCGTTCTGACTTTGAGATGTGAATAGGTTCAGGGATTTAAGGTTTTTGGCAGGATTTACAATTGAATATCTAACCTCGCGATCTCTTTGATTTCGATTCATAATTCTTTTTTCGTGTCCTCGGGAGTTTTTTTTTGTTTTTATTAAAGTAATTAGAATTTTACATAGTTGAGCCTTTTTTAACACCTTTTCGGAATGTGTCTGTATTTTTGTAGTTTTTAAATTAGGGTCTGCCACGATTAAAAAGCTTTAACCTTCAAGAAATAGTTTTACATTAATTAAAGTTTTAAGTTACGAATAAACTTATGAACGTTTAGTTGTTTTTTTCAAGTTTATTTAAATTTTTAATACGTTTTGATAATTAAAGGTTTTCTAGCATTTAAGATGAAGAAGATTCTATAACTACAAATCAAAACTTTTTACTTGTAGAACTTTTACCATTAAGTGTTCTGTTACTTACATAAGATAAGTGCTCTCTCTATCTTATTGCGTAATTAGCCAAGTAATTAGATTTCTTAGACTCAGTTTAAGAGTTCACAGAATTATAGTGCTAAAATGACAAAACTTTGTGTCTCGACGTCGTTACGTTCGTTGATAAATGAACATAAATACTTAGAACCACTATAAACTGTTCACTTTACTCAAGTGCTGCTATGAAATATTTATATAATGAGAAACTATAACAAAATTCCCTAGACAACGTCTGTAGAAATCACGGAATCTTTTCTTTAAGTTTCAACTCGTTTGAGGTGAGGTTCCAAGTATGAAGTACCATAAAATTCACTGTCGACGCAAACAGCAGTGATAGCCTAATGGTGTGACTGTCGGACTGCCAAGTCATAGGGCTCGAATTCGAACACACGGCACGCACCTCTGACTTTTCGGATTCATATGCGTATTGTATAATTATCACTTGCTTAAAAACGGTGAAGGAAAACATGGTGAGGAAACCGGCTTGCCTGGGCGATATTTCTCGACAGCATGTGAAGCCGCGGCAGAGGCCCATGGGTGGCATAATCTCTGACACCAGGTTAGTCACTAACCACACGAAAAGAAGAAGATTATCGACGCAAATCTTGGGTAAATTTTGCGTTCGGTCATAACTCGGTACATTACATAGGAAATGGAACAAAATACTATAAAACAACCGAAGGCCAATCTACATTCACTCGACTTCCTTTTGTATAAATTCGCTTTGGCGCGAATACTCGGGTACGCGCCTCAAACTTTCCGTGTCACTGAATATTATACAAGTTTAAAGTTCTTCCATTTGTTTATGTGTAATGAATTTTCCGTGTGAATTCCTTTATCAAATTTGTTTTGAAATCGGATAAAAATAAGGGGTTATGTTCTACTGGTGGATGCCGTCCCTGATCCACCGCGCTCACCCGCCGCAGCCGCGGAGCAGGTCGTCCTTTCTGACTCCGCAGTCACACCGTTAATTCAGCCCTCATCAAGCTGTCTCCCTCCCAGTCCTCTCGCAACAACACCATAAGCCAAGGTTGGAGTCCCCCCTAGGGGACGCCCTTAGTGGTGTTGTTGCTATGTAGTCCTAAAGTTAGTATAGTAGACGTAGTAATAGTAGTTAGCTTAGGTTAAGTATTTTACTCTCATCGGGATTGGTTGGAGACCCTTCATGTCTCACCAATAACTGTCCGGTTACGTAGAAACGGGCTGCAAGACCATTTACAAGCAGTCGAATAGGAAAAAAAATCTACTGGTGGATGATGTGCTGCGGAAACCACCTCTCTTGACAGCGTCAGATAGGTACCTACACATTAAGTGGTAAAATCGCTCACCATATTTTGAAATAGCCAGAACAGAGGATTGATCCCAATGACGAGTGGTAAACATGTTTAATGAGATGTAAATAAACAATCCCTTTTTATCTTGCAGTTCCCCCCTGCAGCAATAAAATAAAGTAAAAAAATAATGGTTAAAATTATTATAATAGTTTTTACAGAGACGCTCACGGTGTTATATTAGTTTACGACGTGTCAGAACCATATTCCCTAGCAAAAATGAAGTGAGTAGGTCGAGGAACTTCAAGGTATACTCCACCAAGAAGAACATAGTCTGCTTAGTCGTCAGCAATAAGATTGACAAGCATATCGTTTTTAGACCCAGTGCATAATATCAGCAAGCACATTGGGTCACCCGCGCGACGGCGTAACGAATATTCCCAAGGAGGGTTGATGTCAGGCAGGCGGCCGGTCATAAAACAATAAGCTAAAACTTCTAACAACATGGACTTATGAAATAGGTACATGTTGTGCCGACCCCACCTAGTGTAGGATAACGGCAGGGAGAAGAAGAAGAAGCTAATTAAAACCGTTTTAAAACTGTTGAACATCGGCTCCAGTGTTCACTGCGACCGCGGAAAACGTTAGATTACAATGACATACACGTGGTAAATCGTATGTGCGGTGCAGTTGCTTCAGCGAATAGTGTGTTTTATGTCAATCAATCCACATGTTTGCAAAAGCGGACCACTAGATATAAATTAGGAAAATATTGGTATAGTCGCACGTAACTTGGCAAGGTTTTGGCGTAGTGGGAGTAAGTTTGCGCATGTCCACTTATGTTCCTATGGCCAAAAACGAATCGTTTTGCTTACTTTAATTGTCAAAATGGGCATACAAATAGCTTTTAAGCTAATTTTCCCTGTGATATCTCCTAACGTATAGGAGGGTCTACTATGCAAAGCTACAGGTACTTTGCTTCATTATTAGTAAAGATACAAGAGTCTTAATTTCAACCAATAACCCTCGGTTAACCATAGGAATCGGCCATTAGTGCAACTAAAAAATGGTCACTTATTGCTTGTCATTATTCTATGGATAACCATAGAATAATGACAAGCAATAAGTGACCATTTTTATTTTTAAACATGTTGAAGATATGAATGAAATATGACTCGCTTGGATATATATAACCTTATTTATTACAGATAGGATATTGGTACAATTAATAATTTTAAATAGATTGCACGGTACGTCCGCCGATGACCGAGTCTGTAGGCGAGTCGTGGGAGCACGGCCGGGGCTCGATCAGCTGAGTGACCCCTCCTCCCGCGTGTCCCCCGCCGCTGCTGGTGCACGCGTATGATGCGTGAACAAACATGTCTGTTTAGAATAAAGAAAGAAAGGGGAGGAATTATCTTCTCTTCTCTTTCCAAGCTACATGCCGGCAACTATACACATCGAAATAACTATTAATTTTTGTCGTGTGCCAAACGTGTCATTTTCTTCAGCGTTGAGTATATTTTTTTGACTATTAAAGTTTGTGCAAATCCAATGTGTCAGTGAAAACACAAACTTAATAGGAAATTTAAATTTTCTACTACATTAGATTTCCAATGTGACACTATGTTTGTGATACTGATAGCGCAAGGGAGTTAAGATAATTTCGCAGTCGAATCAATCCAAACTTTGCGGCATAGGTATCGTCAGTCATTTGAAACAACTTTGACACGTATTGATCGTACTATATTATTTTGTTAGTGTAGCTATTTATGATCTTCAAAGTCCCTTTTATTTTCCTATGTAAACATATTTATACGACTATACAAACACAAATCTATTATTTATAAGTATCGAATAATTTTAGAGATTACAAAGAGAATAGTTTTCTATTTGAAGTCTTAAAATCTAAATCATGCTTGTCATGATTATTGTGGTAGGTAAGTAACCAGAAAGGCCTTTCTCTTCCTGTTCCCTGCAGCAACATCATCCTACCTACTCATGAACGCCAAACGTTATTGGATAAAATTGTCTTCTTCTTGTAAATACATACATATATTTACAAATAATGAAGCAAAGACCATTTGCATAGTAGAAACTCACAAACGTACTAACATTGAGACTACTAAGTTATCACAGGTAAAAGGTTTGCTTACGAGACCATATATATGTCCAATTTATTGACACAAAATTCTACCATTTCTAAGCAAAATGATTAGTTTTTTGTCATAGGAATCGGACATATCCTTTTTTATATCGACGGTCCCTATGTATACTATCGAAACTACAAAATCTCAGTTATTATTTTATTATGTATGTACACCGATTACGCTGAGATTTATGTTCCGATTTACGTGATTCTTCTTTAGTTTGATGCGGAATAATTGCCATTTAGTCCCATAAAAAAATATTATTTTATAGCCTTTAAGATAAAGATAGTTTCACACATTTTAAGCAGATAAAATATAAACCGAGATTTTGTAGTTTCGATAGTATAGAATCTGTACCCATATATCGACGGTCCCTACGTCGATATATGGGTACAGATTCTATACCTATATATAAAAAAATAATTGCCATACGTTAGTCTCGCAAAAACTCGAAAATGGCTCGACCGATTTGTTTTTTTTTTTGTTTTATGCTCCTCATTACTGTGGTGGTTTAGGAAAAACAGAATATAGGAAAGATGAAAAAAAAAGTTAGGTGGTACGAAGTTCACCGTTTCGTCTAATATACTGTGATCATAAATCCATTTGCCCACTGTGTGTGAACTAACATCATTTTATAAACCAATAGATCTATAATCAACTTCATATTACACAAAATTCGATATCATGTATTTTATCTAAAGAGCGCGCAAGTGAACACTTGTGAACCACTCAACCATAAATGCGTAACGCCGGAAAAAACGATTACAGCTAAATGGTCTGGGATTGTGTCAAAAATCTAATCTACCCTATTTTCAAATAAAGCTATTTCAATGAAAATGTTATTGAAAAGAACTTTTTTGTCATCATATTAGGTATTATTTGAGTCTTATAGTCGTAAGTATAGAGGTAGCAAGCGCGACTGCTGAACGTGAGGTCCTGGGTTCGATCCCCAGGTCGGGCAAAGTGTTATTGGGTTTTTCCGTGTGGAATTCCTCAGTAGCAGCACGGCGTTTGAATTTGTGCCCTATTGATGGCAATAGGCTCGCCCTCTATTACATGGGACTCAAACATAACGGGGAATTGAGGGTGTTACTATACACGTCTGCACAACACTTCGGGGAATACAAGCGTGATGTTATGTTATGTTGTGTTTGAGTCTTATAAAAATACCAACATATAGCAATATCAGATTTTCGTTTCAAGCTAACATAGTGAGTACGAGCTCGTCTCTTTTTCGATCACAGTCATAACACCAGCATGTCGTTTTCCCAAAAAGAGAACTGTCACCAAAAATGTTATCTACGTATTTCTCGTCAATCTAAATCGCTGGGCAGACTATTCTACCGGCGTTTTACATTTCAGTGCCAAAAATACGTACCATTTATCAGGTTCCTACAAAGCCGCATTTTTCTTTTTATCTTTCAATAGAATACTTTGGATCTGTTTATTACAAGCGTATTTGACAAACTTTCGATATAACTTTTCCTACTGTACTATAGGCGAACTTTGCGGTAGGTAGTACACAATACAATAAGCATTTTGTATAAAAAATTTGTATTGAGATCCGTTCAAAGCTGAATGGCTACTCCTTTCCCACGAGTGAGCGTTGTAAAATGCGACTGCAATGCACTATAATAAATTCACTCTATATAAACACATAAACATAACATCACGTCTGTATTCCCTGAAGAGTTGTGCAGAGGTGTATGTTAACACCCTCATTTCGCCGTTATGTTTAAGTCCCATGTAATAGGGGGCGAGCCTATTCCCATCAACCGGCACAAAACCAGGCTACTACAAAGGAATTCCACTCGGAAAATTCCAATAACACTTTACCCGACCTGGGGACCAAATCTAGGACCTCACGACCCGCAGTCGCGCTTGCCACCACTACTAGACCAACGAGGCAGTTACGAGTTAGATACTCTATATATCTGTGACACAAATTAATGCAGTTTCCAGGGAGCGAACGTACCGCAGACGTCATACGCCGTATACAAGCGTTTTTAGACTTACTAGTGGAGTGGGCGACCGCCGAGTTTGCTGATAGTTTACCTATTCGAAATTTCTCTCTAGCGAATCATTTATCAGACAGACTGAAGAAGCAATAAGATTTTAATATTTTCAGCCTCGACAATTGGTCTTCTGGGAAATTATAGGTCAATGTTTTACTTTTATAGACATACTTTGTATAAAGACGAAATTTACATACATTATTGTTTATTTTTAGAGTGGGATTTGTATGGAAAGTAAATAAGGATCATCATCACAGTAGGGATTAATAATAACCAAAAAAAATAAAATATTTATTTTTAAGTGATGTATAACTGTGGCGAAGTATTAAAATATAGCTAAATACGTTTCACTGATTGGCTGTTTGCCGGGCAGCCTCGTTTTTTCATATTTTAAGCAAACATGATTTATCACCAGGAAAGCATATTACTATTAATTTCAATAAAAGTAAAAATACGTGTGTTAAAATTTGATGAAAATGCACTATGTTGCGATGTAACTACCAACACATTATTTTCTTGTGGGTACCTATATCATACTATAGGACATAGGTTCTAGAAAATACCTACCTACTTTCTTCTTAAATCGGTAGACACCATGATCAGCATATAAGACCATTTCCCATATTCTAAAAAAATCATGTTTACTTACATATGTACTTACGCTATAAACAACTTTTTATGTTCAAAGTTGCTCTTGTAGTGTTCAAAAGTAATATTTGCTGTAGATATTTTTTCCTTCTCTTCCGTTTTATTATAGCAAGTCTTCAGGGTTCACTTTCTGACTAAGTGTTTAATAGCCAGTTTCCGAGTTGAGAATTCTAAGATAAGCAAACCTTAAGTAGCATTTAAGCATGGATTTCAGAGCAAATGCATGCTCAAATAGGGATTACTTAAGTTATAGTGCGCGCCAAATAATTAGAACCAAGATTGCGTCGACTGCGTGATCTATGTGAGGTTCGGGTCATATGATTCGTTTTGATGAGTCCAATAGATTGCACTTGTTGTTCAGGTTCTGTCGATGGAGCTAAGAGGTGGATAGTGGAACTCTTTAGTGGCTACTAGTAAGGGCCGAAACACATAACCGCGTTGCGACGCCGCAACGCTAAAATCGGCAGTTTGCGTTGCGGCGTCGCGGAAAAGTGCGTTATATGGTATGGTAGGGTAACCAGTTCCTCGTGATTTTTGATTGTGGATAGACTTGTCTATGCCATGGATCGTCGTAAGAAACTTATTGCTTATTTGTTATTAAGAAGACATTACTCTGTTTTAAATTTACGACAAAGAAGATATTAGATAGGTACATCCATTTAATAAGGCTAGGAATCCCGATGGCGAGTACTTTTCTCGAAAATACAAAGCATTAAAGATAGACGAAACAACATTTTCACCTACTTTAGAATGAGTGTATCATCATTTGAAGAGCTATTAAGCGGGTTATCAAAATATATACAGAAAAAAAAATATTAAAGGAAGGAAACCTGTTACTGCTTTATAAATGCTGGGCTTGACTGTAAGGTAAAGTAAAACAAGTACATTTTTATTGATATTTATGGTACTAGGAATCAAATTAAGTTTTTTGCATTATACTTAATTACTTACTTTAAGAATACTTTAATTGGAAATTTATAAATAAATCGATGTCAACGTCAGACATTTTAATTTTAAAACTGCTTCCGGGTTGACGCGTGTTGTTTGCAAGAGTGATAGAAACAAACCACAAACTATATAGGGATATACTATAAACAAACTGAATCATTGTCAACAAGTATGACGTCATAACGCGGGTTCCTGCGCCGCGGTGCGGCGCCGCGCCGCTAAAATCGGCGCTGATGCCAATTTTAGCGGCGCGGCGCCGCAACGCGGTTATGTGCTTCGGCCCTAATCCCCTCAATTTTGGCAGTCGACGCCATCTTGGTTCTAGTTATGTGCTGTACTTAATTCGAAACCAGCCGTAAGAATCCTGTACTTTTTATATCATATCATGTTATGTGAATATGTAAATCTATTCTAAGCGGGACATACCCTGAAAACACCATAAACTTATGCAGAGCTTACAATATTAGTTTTGCAAGATTTTTTTTCTGATATGGCTTTATTCCAATAGAAACAAGCTTCTACATCCATGTAACTAGGTTATGTAAAGAGTAATATATAAGTAGGCTTTTGCTATGGTATGTTTTGACACACTTTAAGAGAAACTTTGTATTTACTCACGAGATTTAAAAAAGTATCCCTTTCTATGGTACATTAGGCGATAGAGTTAAAGTAGGGCCATTTTAATAGGCCACATTTGACATATCGCTCCTTCGCATGAAAAGAGTATAATCTCGAAAATTTTGCAAAATCGAGTTAGGTATACAGAAACGATCAGTATTCAGTATCAGCTACTGATCGTTTCTGTATTCTTAACTCGATTTTGCAAAATTTTCGAGATTATTCACTTTTCATGCGAAGGAGCGATATGCAAGTCTATCGTCTGTTTGTCAAATTAAATCGTAAAATTGTCTTCTAATTCATTATTAAAATAAATATAATTTAGTAGCTGAAATATGTTGGCCAATTGTGAGTTCTAACTTTAAAAAAATATATTTAAATTGTATGGCTGCCGTTGCATATAAGTATTTTGATGAAGTGTCAAATGTGGCCTATTAAAATGGCCCTACTTTAGTATTACACTTTCTTAAGTCGTGAAAGTAACTCGACTTACTGCATTTTGGATTATACTTACCACTTTTGTTCTCGGTGTGCGTAACCTTACCCGATTCCAAATCCGACTTACTTATCTTAATTTTTAGGAGTGATCTACATTTTTGTATAAAATGACAAAACCTATTTATATTTTTGAATCTTGAGTAAATTGTTACCTGCTGTGGGAAAAATATCCTTTTCAACAGTCGAACATCTTGGATTTATTTGACGCTATCCCCATTTTCAGCGGCAAATATTTGTAACAATGAGTGCTTTGCAGGTATTAGGAACAACTTTATGTTTTGTGACTCATTTGGGATTAAAATTGACACAGTTTTTCTTTAGCTGACTGAGATGCTGTTTTTGCATATATCTATTATAACGCTAATTCAGAGACGGTACAAAAAAAAGAGAATAACAATGATCTTGTTGGGTTAAAGTATTTACTTCGCTGAGAAATTAATCTAGGACTTTTCGCGTCTTGATCAAGAAGGTATCTACCTATCTAGGTATAGGTAGATACCGCTCTGCTTTAATGTGGTTTACGGGTGTCCCAATTATCCCATATAATTGCTACAAACGGTGCTCTAACGAAACGAGGAAAATTCCTGTCGACCTTCCGTGTCTCCGTCCGCATTATCTTTTTTTCTTTTCTTTACCATGTATTTCAATTGTGTTCCTACTTTTGTATGCAAGGAATAGGTATATACGGTGTTAAAAAATTAACTCTTTGTGGGGTTACTCGGTATCGGAAACTGAACAACTTACGTAGAACAACTTTTCGAGTTTTTCAATTTCCGATACCCCCACAAAACTCTTACACCCATATTCTAAGACGTTCCTCCAAAACTTACTCGATTCAGAACGGCCTCAAAAACACCTTCAAAATTGTATTCTTAGCCGCAATTTCGAGTGAACTTTGAGATTCCTCGACGGAGTCATTATGACATAATTTGAATTATGTGCATCGCGCAAATAACGCCGCAATAAATAGTTGTAAGGATTATCGTAAGCATATTCGATAAAGTCTTCAAAATTAATTTTTGTTACATACGAACTTTGACACTTCCTGTCTTAAGGTAGGTTCCGAGGTACCTTGAGTTCGACAGATGATTCCTTACCTCGATTGAGGTAAAATCTCGAGTCGAGGACGTTTATGTCAACTATAACTACCAAACGGCTGAGTCGAGGTGGAGTCGAGTCGAGTAAGTTTTGGAGGAACGTCTTAGAATATGGGTAATAGAGTTAATTTTTAACAGCTTATATATATAAACCATCACGTTATTTGTACGAGTTGTATTGTAAGACTTTATAGGATCGATCATTGCATATTGATACGTTCCGATCAGATAGCATTTTTACTTTAAAAATAAAAATATCTACGTTCGAGCGTGTGTCAATAACTAGGTATATTTCCTAAATTGGAAAATACACTGAATCACGAACTTGATGGAAATCGCACTAATAGACATTTCGATTTGCATTTTAAATGAAATGTCAGCTTTGGTTAAAATCCTTGTGAAACTTCATCCGAGCTTTAGGCTGGCTTTCCACCACAGCTGTGCTAGGAAATGGTGCGGTGAGCGAAGAAAAAATCCACCAATAGGATTGCTTCATTTGCCTAGCCTCGCACAGCGCAGCAATCTTAATGGTGTATTTTTTTCCTTGCTCACCGCTCCGCTTCCTAGCACAGCTTTGGTGGAAAGCCAGCCCGAGTAGATACATAGAGAAATAAAACTCAGATATAGTAAACAACAACATTTTTATTGAAATTAAAATGAAGATCTAATACTACAGTATATCAATATGTTTTCAGTGACAAACAAAATATCTTAACAAAAATATTATACCGTATCTATTGTCTTCAATGTATGAATTATTGGTATGAAAATAAAATATGTTTTTATGGGCACAAGTTATACTAGACTTATATGAGGATTTGTAATAGTTTTCTAGCAAAACACTATACCTAGCATAGGTATAATAACAAGTAGGTAGGTACATTAATTTTATTCTACTATAAATTGACCTTATCTGAAATGAGGTTTCATGAATGACCCTGACCTGTTTCAAAGTCTGCTTAAAGATAAGGAATCTGTTGCATTTTATTTCGTTAATGATGGAAATACAATACAAAATAATTAGAAAATTATGTTAATCAAGTTTATTAGGCTAACTTTAAAACAGCTTGCCACGAAGGTAAATCAGAAACCATGTTTCTTCCATACACTTATAGAAAGAGAGGTAAAACTTCATTTAACATTATACAGATCAGCAATTAAGATTAGCAAATATTAGTAGGTAATAGAGAGTTCATGAAATTAAAAATATGCCATTTGACGACATTCCACGCAACAAAAATGGTTCACCACACCATGACAGGCAACAGGAACTTTTAAAAGCTCTCCAAACTCAGCATGTTTTAATTAAAATTAGTAACAAACAAAAAAAAGAACGTATGAAATGGTACATTTTCGCAGAAAGGTATTTTAGTAACTTTCACAAAAACCAACACCCGAATGGGTTTCCAAAAAATATTAATTTCGATGTATCGATTACAGCGCTGAATTGAGATTCTATATCATAATAAAAATGACAAAACGTGACCATGATCACTTCTACATCAAAGTTCGATATAAAAACTAGCATCTTTACGAATTTCACGTAATTACTATCTACGAGATCATTTTTTTCTATTCAAATATTGGAGTTTTTGTAAAAAACTATTCTATTATTTACACTGATTTTATAACTTGTCGTCACACAAATGGAAGTGTCTTTCATCAGGGTCACCCCTCGGATTCATTCGCACTGGGTTGCCGTTCGTTATCAGTTCTGTAGCATTCGAGTGATCTGTCAACAAAGAGGAAGTCGATTAATAACGTTATACCTAGATCTCGAACACAGATAGCAATCTCCATCGGTCCAGTTCACGGGGCCTTTGTTTGAAAATCCTATACCTAAACTTGGGTAGTAAGGATATGATGGCCAGGCTATCGATTTATTGTTATAGGTACCCAAATATATTTTACAGAGTTCGTCGTCACGAAATTTATAAATGAACAAAATCTGATTCAGAATCTGAAAGGCATTGTTTTAATAAGCCCTAATATTTTGTAAGGACTAATTAAACAATGGCTGAGGTAAAAGCTTTTGGGGCTTAAAGGGCTTTACTCGTAGTTTGTCATAAAATAAATTATTTTGATCTACATCTCGCTTAAAATTAGTAGAAAGTCATTAATTTCAATTTGCAGTAAGTATTTTAAATAAAGAAAACTAGAATTTATTGTATTCGTTATTCTTGAACAATGGAATATAAAAACAACTTTGTCTGCTGCTTCTTATTATATAAGGCTATTTAAACTGAGGTCAACGAGATAAGACTGAAGCTTGTTTAGGTACTTACTATCTACCTTTTTTGAAGACCTCACTCAGAAAATAAGAACAAAGTAGGCTCGTTAAAATTCGACCTTAACTTTAAAATATAAGGAAGACAAGTCGAGTTGCTAAATTTAACAAATATACGTATACAAGATTAGTCGGAAAGGAAAGTGTTAAAATTTCAAAATCCGATTTTTTTCCATGAAAAATTATCCTTATTTAAGTTTTTTCAAAAATTCTTCATCCTTGCTTTAGTTACGAATTCTGAAAATGAAATTCGAATCCATGACCTCAAATATGACCTAAAATGTAAACACAGCTGATCATAGCTGAGGATACATAGAATTTATCGTATTTAAAAAAAAACTTTGTACAGCTATATCTTTTAAATTAATGACTTTTGGGGAAAGTTGTAGGACAAAAGTTATCCATAATAATGGATACTTTAACAATGTTTCGGCTTAGTACCCCCTTTCCGACTAGCCTTGTATAAATATTTATTGTGTCGATGTAGGTAATACATACCTAAATATAATTTTCTACTTTTACTATTTCTAATTATGTGGTACCATTACTTTTTGGCACCGCCAGGAACAAATATTATACATACATGAAAGAACATAATTATATACCTAACCATAAATAAAGATTACAAAAATTAAAAATTATAACAAGCGGATTTCGCAGCCCGTCAATCGTTAATATGAACATCGCTAATTGGAATAAGGGTGAACGGGGCACTTCAAACTACATATGAATAACGAGAAAATTTATTTTATTAGCATGTAGCACACTACTTTGTACCTGTAATAAATTCAGGTACTTTTCTTATAGTATGTCGTTATTTGTATTAGAAAATTGAATATTATGCACGATACGAGGGGATCAATTCTGCTAACAAAATTTTTGCCAAACCGCAAAGGAACCACAACTGACATTCAACATTTTTGGTTATGTTTTTGTTGCCGAAAAATTTTACAGTATTTATTTTGAATAAACGGTGGCTTCGGTTCGGTTGCGATTGCTCAAAGTTTTTGTTAATAGAATTAGGTCACTGAGAATACCTAACATTTCAAAGTTCGTCGTAAACGTCGTACAAGTTTAATATGCATAATGTACCTAGTCTTGCCATAAATATTGTCACGAAGAAAAACATTTTTTTTTATTGTAAATAATATTTATTACTTTTACAGTGTGTTAGTTTAATACATAAATATAAAACGATTTGAAATATAAAAAGTTTATTCGAAGTGGTCTCCATTGGCTGCAATACAGTCCTTTAAACGTTGAGGCCAGTTATCAATAGAAGCACGCGCTCTTTCCATGGGAAAATTCTTCACTGCCAATCGTATGGATTGTTTTAGGGATTCCAAATTATCATGGCGTTTAGAACAAGCCGTACTCTCCAAAACTGACCATAAATCATAATCCAGCGGATTAAGATCGGGACTAGACGACGGCCAGTCTTCAGTTCTGATGAAGTCCGAAACGTTCACTTCCAACCAAGACTGCGTGGACCGAGCTTTATGACCCGGCGCCGAGTCTTGTTGGAAGGACCATACTTGGTTATTGAACATGTTGTTGTTAAGTACCTTCCCAAGAATGGTATCTTGATACACTTGTGCTGATATTTTGATACCTTTTTCACAAAAATATGGCTCAGTCACTCCTTCATAGCTAACACCCCACCAAACCATCACTGAAGTCGGATAATGCCCACGTTGCACTCTGTCGACTAATTGGGAAGCTTTCTTAGAGCTTTGAGCATAAATACGGTCAGTTTGTTTGTTAAAATGTTGCTCAATTGTAAAGATTTTCTCATCCGTAAACAATTTTTTTCTGTGATCTCCCTTTGCGTACCGCTTCAGTAGTTGTTTCAACTTTACCACCCTATTCTTTTTTAAATTATCAGTTAAAAAATGACCAGTGCGTCTCTTATAGGCTGCAAGTCCTAAGTCATCTTTTAAAATACGCGACATGGTTCTGGGTGCTATCTTCATCTCCCGAGATAACATCTTTTGCTTTCGGACAGGATTTCTTCTAATTCTTTCCCTTACTGTTTTGACCACCTTTTTCGTACGAACACTACGTGGACGGCCAGATCTTTTTCTGTCACAAACAGAGGAGGTTTCATTGTACCTATTAATAGCCCGGTACACAAACATTTGACTAATACCAAGCGTATGGAGAGTTTTAAAAATTGCATTTGGCTCCATCGTAATGACAGATTCCAAATTCAAATGTAATATGAAAGAAAGAAAGAAAGAAAGAAAGAAAAACCGTTTATTCACGTGAGAGTGACGCACATAACATAGCTTTTTATAAAAACAAAATAACTGGCACAGAAATATATTATGCGCCACTACCGCGCGAAACGGCCGACGCTCAGCATAATATCTTTCTTATTTTTAATTGTAACAGTATTTATGGCCAGACTAGGTATAGTGTAACTATATAATATGATCGTAAACAAGCATCATTCAAGTACTAAATTGATTTGCAAATTCAGATTACTAAGTAAGTAGGTACGACCCAAATCATGATCTATCCCAGGTCTTAACCTTAGTCTGGGCTTTTGTTACGTACCTACACTATGGAGAAAACACTTAAAATGGTTGTTCCAGGCCTGATAAAGGTTTCCTTCTTTTGATATTTAAATTACAATAACCGTGAAAAGAAAGGCTTTGAATTTTATTGTATTCACGCGTAGGTACGATTACAAAAGGTGGAAAGTAGTATAAGCAACAAGAGGCCTATACTGGCGTGGTTTAGTTCATTTCAGGCCATAGCATGAGTACCAGGGAGATCTAGACACTGCCTGACTTGAAAATGATAAGGAGATTCATGATTCTTGTTATTTATTTATTATATTATTGTAAATATAACATAACATAAACAGTCCATTACTGTCCCACTACTGGGCACGGGCCTCTTCTCAGAATGAGAAGAGTTTAGGTTTTAGTCCACCACGTTGGCCTGGTGCGGGTTGGCAGATTACACATACCATCAATAATTTTATGGAGCTCTCTCAGGTGTGCAGATTGTAAATATATTCAAGCAATGTTTGAGTGACTGGCATTGCATATTATAAAATATCGGTGTACGTAACCTTGATTTTAAAATAAACCCAGACTATTTATAAAAGCTGACAAAAGGGCAGCCTTTAAAATATTAAAGTCGGTATTCACGCTATAATGATGTTGATGGCTTTTGCGTTGGCGGATTTCAACAGATTTTCAGGGTGGTGTCTGAAATATTGTACCGAGTTAATCATGCGCAAAACTGTAAAAGGAGTGCGGTTTCAGCTCGATTAAATCTATTGTAAAGGTGGTAATAATTTAAACTCAGGCATCAAGTTCCATTTTCAGGCCACCTGAACCGAATCATCAGGGGAAAAATCCTAATAGGACAAAGGCTTTAGAGCGCCAAATGTGTACCTATGCCTATTTTGTTAGGGCTGTTCCGTAAGGATATAGTTTATAATAACTATTTTAATACTCTCTGACAAAACTTTTGTCATACGTTGCTTTTAAACGTCAACAAGGTACGTCCATTATCCCTTTACTAAATACTTTGACAGACTGCGTGTGCGTACTTACACGGTAAACTAATGGAAGTTATTCTCCAGAGGTTCACTAATACTGACCGGCTAATGTTTCATAAGAAGAATAAAAATAATTTTGTCTGGTATGTTATACAAGGTGACTGATTAAACGAGTAATTGAAAGGGGGTTATTTTTTTAAGTAGGTAAGTATTCGATTCTTGTTCCAAATATGTAAAAAAAACAGGATCTTAATATTTGATCTATTATTCCAATAAAGAAATGGACACTAGTTCGCGTATAAAACCATGCGAGGCGAGGTAGCAAGCGGTGAGGTGATGCACACGGCACTACAAGTGTCGACTGGCCTTTACTCCGCCCTCCCAGCCCTTTTTACTTGCCGATATACCCCGCCGGTCAATCAAATTCCAATATTTTCATAAACATTTTCTTTGTGATTAAGTAGTGTTTTTTTTTTAATCCTATAACTGAACACACAAATTACCGTATCCTTGAATATGCCACTCGTTTAACCAGTCACTCTGTATACATAATCTCAGTATAATATAAGTATCTCATAATCAGAGATCGGATAATCGGATGCATATTTAATTTGCCTAAAGTTAATTTTTCGCTACGATAGTATGAAAACGGCTTCTGAAAATAATATTTATTAAAACAAATAATCCTTTATCACGGGATTGCATAATGAATCGAATGCATATGATTAATTGATGTTAATTTTTAACTCCCGATGCAAATATGTGTGTATGTAGGGTGTAAGAAAGTGAGGGGTGCATGTCTGTGTTAGTTAAAAAAAGGTACAACTTTAGGTATGTGAATAAATAAATATGCATCCAATTCTAGGTAAATATTCGATTTTATTCTACAGAACACTAAATTTGACGATCCCGGAATCGCGAGATTTTTTCGATACAAAAGTGCATTCCATATTAGCCAACATCTGAACTTTAGGTAAATATGCATCCGATTATCCGATCTCTACTCATAATATAGGTACCTCACACACATTGTCAAACACAATATGAACCTTGATTAACGATATCAACGTGGAAGAATTATATTAATCATTTTTAAGTTCTGCTCAGAAGTTCTTAGCAAAACGATTTCTGGCAAAATGCCAATAAAATAAAGGACTAGGTACTACTACGTAAAAAGTACTCCATTATATTTTTCTTTACATAGGTATCTAAGTAAAAAAAATACAATGGAGTGCCTTTTACTTAGAAATCTAAGTAGAGATAAATATAATGGATTGCTTTTTACTTATATTATGTTCCTGATTCTTTACTACATTACTCAAAATAAGAACCATTATGTAGTTTCAATACTTACAACACTTCATTTTAAAAGAATAATACATATCTACATGAATATTATTCAGCTTAAATCTGCCCAAGTTCTCAGTAGTCCATTGAATATTTACCTATAGCATCAATGGGTGATTCAAATAATAACGCCATTACACTTCAGTCAGACAACGATAAATAAATACATCCAACTTGCACAAATCTCATATCCTCCATATTGCATTTGACAAATCACTTCAAGCTGGCGTCACGGAAAACTATTTATTAAGAACAAAAATAAAATATCGCTCCTATATCTTCTTATTGGTTTGTGTGACAACTGACTATATGTTTGACAAAGTGGTCATTAAGATAACAATCATTTGACAGAACGAGGTCAATTAGGACAGTCATAATAACTGTCGCACAATAATCGCGTCCCATTCGCTTAACGATGGAAATAAAAGACTGTTTAATGTATTCATATGGAAAGTTTTCTACGAGCTAACTTCGAACAAAAAGAATTCGTTCGCTCTGCGTGGATAGAAAAAGATAATAGAATGAGTATTAACTTTTATTTTACGCAAAGTAATCAATACATAGACCCTTTACTTAATTGGCGGTCTTAACCTAATTGACGATCCCTTTTGATAAGGTAAAATTGTATGAAAGGGATAAAGGGTATTCTTAGATAAATTTAAGACAGGTGGTAATTATACAATAGGTACTTATATACATTCGTTAATGAAGGGCGGGAACGGCTTGTTGGGATCTATATTGTAATCAATTTTTGCTGTACATAAAAATAATACCTACCTATGTAGGTATCGACTCAATTCAAATGGCACGTTAGGCTAGCTACCACCCTTACATTAAAGTCCAGCGCCAAGCAGTTTACTGTGTTCCGTTGTGTGTATGTGGGAGCCAGAGGGGTATAGGGGAATCCCTCTATATCTCTGTTCCTTGGATTTGTGTGCTCCATCTTCGGCCCTGTCTGCACTTACCATCAAGTGAGACTAGGGTCAAACGCGACCAAGTCAAGAATAAACAAAAGAAAAAGGCATTTACGTTAAGTTCATTTTTTATTAACCTATGTAATGTTGAGCAAAGGCCTCCCCTGTTGCCTTCCAACCCTCTCTATTTTTTTTTAAATCTATACTTATAAAAGGAGAAGCTGACTGACTGACTGACTGATCTATCAACGCACAGCCTAAACGGCTGGGGTTAGAAACTTGAAATTTTGACAGTAAGTTCATTTTGTGTCGTAAACATCCACTAAGAAGGGATTTCTCGAAATTAAACCCCTAAGGGGGTGAAATAGGGTTTTTAAGTTTGTATGTAAGTCCGTCATTTTTGAAGTAAGAAGCTTGAAATTAAATATTAAGGTTTTTGGTTATAAATAAACGTACACATGTTTGAGCATTTTTGGAAATTCAACCCTTAAAGGGGTGAAATAAGTGTTGAAAGTTGGTATGAGAAATCTGGTATTTTTGAAGTGAGAAACATGGAATTAAATATTTAGGCTTTTGAAAAGAAATAAACGTATAGGTGTTTGAGGGTTTTTGGAGATTCTACCCCTAAGAGGGTGAAATGGGGTGTTGAAGTTTGTATGTAAGTCCGTCGTTTTTGAAGTAAGAAAGATGAAATTAAATATTAAGGTTTACATACATACATAAACTCACGCCTTTTTACCATGGGGGTAGGCAGAAACTATAAAACGCCACATGCTACGACCCTTACATACCCCTTTCGCTTCATCCACATTCATACATCTTGTCATACACGCACGCCGGTTGAGAGTACTACGCACCTGACCTTTGCGAAGAACATCACCAATAACATCGATGTATGTCCTTCTAGGACGTCCTCTACCGGCGTTCCCATTGACATCCGTCTTATAAATTCCTTTTGTTAATCGCCGTTCACTCATTCTCTCAACATGACCAAACTACCTAAGCATACTCCTTTCAATTTTTGTCACTACATCATCTTTTAAACCGCAACTTTGTCTAATCTCTTCATTTCTCAATCTATCATTCAAAGTTACACCGCACATACTTCGCAAGGAACGCATTTCCACGGCATTTATTCTACTTTCATGCCTCTTCTGCCACGAGCAATATTCACTACATACCTACATAAGTGTAGGTACCAGCACACCATTATGGACAGCCAGTCGTGCCTTTTTGGACATCGACTGGCTAGCCACAACCGCATGCATAGCATCATTTACTTTATTTCCTGCATTTGCTCTTCTTTCCACATCTTTGTCAATCTTACCATCTCTTGTAAACATACTTCCCAAATAAACAAACTCATTCACCTGTTCAATACTTTCATCTCCTATCTTTACTTTACACTCAGATACATCTGCATCTCTTTCAAAAACCATTACTTTCGTCTTGCTTACATAAATTTTCATCCCTTTCGTATTATATGCTCCGTTCATCATAGTTACCATATCTTGCAACTCTTCCGCCGACGATGCAAGCAAAACTTGATCATCTGCGTAGAGAAGATATTTGACAGGCAACTCATTCATTTTCAACCCACACTCACTCCCTTTTAAATCTGTCAAACAACTATCCATGTATAGGCTGAACAGCCATGGAGACGCTACACAACCCTGTCTAACACCTCTGGAGATGCCAAACCAGTCTGTGAACGCCCCATTTATCCTAATACAAGCACTGGAATCCCTGTACAGCGATTTCAGTGTCCGTATCAAGCGCCAGTCCACCCCGTACAAAGATAGTGTCGACCACAATTCTTCCCTCCACACACTATCAAAGGCCTTCTCCAAATCAATGAAAGCACAGTACACTTTCTTGTGCTTTGCCAGATGTTTTTCGACTATGCACCTCAAGGAGAAGATCTGATCCATACAGCCCATCCCCTCTCTAAACCCTGCCTGAACATCCCATAATTTCTCATCTGTTATTCTTATCACCCTGTTAATTAAAACTTTCGCATATAGTGTGCCGACCACACTCAAAAGACTAATGCCGTGGTAGTTTTTACACTCCTGCTGTGAACCTTTTCCCTTATATAGTGGTACGATTACAGCTTTGCACCAGTCGCCCGGCACTTGGCCGAATCTCCAACACATATTAAAGATCCGGTACAGCAGGCTTGCTACCACCCCGTCACCGCCCTTAAGCATTTCGACAGACACTCTGTCACACCCAGCAGCTTTTCCAACTTGCATACATTTCAGCGCTTTCACGATTTCATCCAAGTCAATGTCTGACTCACTCGCTTCCGCCCAGTTACACACTCTTTGCACACTATCCTGCCAACTAAATAAACTGTCAAAATATACCTTCCAGCGTTCCAACACCTTGCATTCTTCACTTAACAAGCATCCATCTCCTCCTCTAACTATATTCATATTTGATGTCCCCGAAACTCCACGAGCCAATCTTACTTGTTGCCAGAACAGCTTAACATTGACCCTGAAGTTGTCGGAAAACTTCCTATTATACTTATCTTCCATTTCATTCTTCTTCATCTTTACGATCTCTTTTACTTCCGCCTTTATTTCGGTGTATCTTTTCTTCACTCTTTCCAAATCGTCAATCATACTCGTTACCTGATTCATCCTTATTCTAGCTTTAAAGGCTAATAAATTAAGCCAAGCTTCTTTCTTCTTCCATACAACCTCTTTAACTTCATCATCTATCCAACAATCATTCGTTCTCCTGTTATTTTTCCTCTTCGCCACACCGCATACTTTTGTGGCCACTTGCACCATGCTGTTTTTTACAACATTCCATGCTTCTTCTAAACTATAATCATTCATTCCTTCTAAAATCTCAATCGTCTTCTCTTTTACTTCCCTCATATATTCCTCTTTCACTTTTAATTCTTGCAATCTTTCTACTTTTATTCTCTCAAGTGCAGTCACAGGAACCCAAACCCGATGGCACCAACGTTTAAACAGACCATGTATCCGGCACATGACAAGATAATGGTCGGTCCCCACATTGGCACCCCGATACACTCTTGTATCTGTGACCTTGCTCTTCAGTCTTTCATCAACAACCACAAAGTCAATAAAGCTTCTACTATCTTGCCTTTCCCACGTATACATGTGAATCTCTCTATGATTAAACATAGTGTTCATTATAGAAAGATTCTTCTCCACGCATATTTCTAACAAACTCATTCCATTCTCATTCACCCTTTTATCCCCAAACGCACCTAGTGTACTTTCATATCCTTTCCTCTTCACGCCTACCCAACCATTGAAATCACCAAGCATAACAATCTTCTCATTTATTCTACACTCATTCACAATACCTCTTATAGGTACTATCCCAGAATGCATCTCTCTCCGAAAGGTTAGGTTAGGAATAAATGTACACATATTTGGAAATTCAACCTCTAAGGGGGTTGAAATAAGTGTTGAAAGTTTGTATGAGAAATCTGGTACTTTTGAAGTAAGAAGCATGGGGAGAAACTGACCGACTGGCTGACTAATCTAGCAACGCACAGCCTAAACCGCTGGGGGTGATATAAGACGGACGTTTTGGATTTTAAAATGTCACTTTAAAATGGGCTTAACGAGGATTTCAAACTTCACGCAAGCGAAGCTGCGGGCAAAAGCTAGTACAGTATAAAATATGCAGAAATTTGATGGAGGAGCGCGTTATTTTTGCTTAGCCGAATCCTAATTTAATATAGTCAAAATGCGAAGGCAGTGAAAGTTTTATATAGGATACAGATCATAGTAAGTATATGCTGCCTAAGGGCTCGTACAAACGAACGGCACTTTGCCGACGACATGGGTAACAGCAGATGTTGCGTCTCTCGACGGCTGCCGTCGACGCGCTAGCGTCTCGGACCCGCCGCGGATCGCAGACGCTGGCATATCGACAACAGCTCAGTGAATGAAAAGTTTTATGAGTGTATAAAATATAACTTACCATGCTGCGGCGTCGAGCGCGAAGTGTTGCTCCGTCTTTTTGAATGTCATGCTCTGCTAAAAGACGATATGTCACGATAGTTCCTCTGGCTGACTGCAAGAGGGACACAAAAAATACTTTGTTAATAGTATGTTTGTCTTAATAAACACTTATGTAGCCTACTTCGTAATCTTTTTATTGTATTTAATTGATCCAGACGAAGATGGTGAGTCGAAATACCGGTCTAGAGAAAAAGAGAAAGAAGGTAAAATACAAACATTGCTAGTAAAAGTAAAAGCTTGTTATGCGTGAAAGGGCTTTGCTGTATAGTGAAAACAAAATTCAAATACTATAATTAGTCGGAAAGGGTACTAATCCGAAAGTATGTTAAAATACCCATAATAATGAATAACTTTTGCATTACATTTTTCCCCAAAAGATTTAGAGAAATAGCTGTTGAAAGATTTCTTAAAAAACATGCAAAAATTTATCTATCATCAGTAAACATCACTTTAAAAAAAATTAAGTAAACATAATACAAATTCGAAATTTTAACACGTGCTTTAAAATTCATTAGTGTTACTTTAAGTGGTCCGCAGATTAGTAACTCATATCCGACAAACCTTTATAAATCACACTATAGATATCTAAGACTGGGCAAATAAAAAGTACAAAAAAAATATGACGGGTGATCTTAGCTAAATAAAAAATCACTCCTATTGTGGTTTTTATAAGAGGAGGACTAAAGGACCGCAGAGTTAATATAGATCCGTATTCTAATAACATCTTCCTTGACCATCTGAACGTTACCAGAAGAACTAGGGTAGATGTTTGAAAAGTGTCTATTGTATTCAGTCGTGAACGTTACCGGCTGACAGTGACATTGAATTATGTATAATTCATAACGCCACGTCCGTGATCCCTCAAAGGTTGGGTAAAGGTTATAATCATTTCCGTACACTTGCAGATTTTGGTCCCATTCGTTAGGTCGAGCCTTTTAACGGGCAGTTAAAACGGGACAAGAATAAGGTCATTGACTACTTTTAAAATGTAGAAGGAATTAATATTACTTTAAAGAAGGTATATAAAGAAAATTATACAAAAAAATATATTCTACATAATTCTACATATATTATACATAAAAATATTTTCTGTCGATGTCGCGCGAAACGGGCGTTGTACTAAGTAATGTGGAGAATTTCTAAAACGCCTAAAACTTAATGTTAGGCATTTTTTAAAATATTTAATCAGTTTTTAATTAGTACGAATATTCACCCACCTCATGGATGCCGCAGAACACGAATATTGTGTACGAAAGTTTGAACAGTTGCCATTTGAATAGCAAACAATTTATGAGAAGTAAAGTTCAACGTACCAATTTATTTATATATTCTTTGAAACATATGGTATAAATGAAAGTAATTAACGTGTAGTTTCTAAAGTTTTCAGTGCGAATTTAGCTTTAATCACATGAAAAATAGAAAGCTCTGTTATTGGAGTTCTTAACTTGTCTTAGTAGGTATAATGGAAGACCACATTTTGATGCTACATATTCTAATATAAAAAAAAGTATAAAGAGAATCACTTAGAGTAAAGAAGATTGATGATATCTATTAAATATGTAGGTACTTAAACTAGGCACGTCATTATTTTCACAAAATATTGTAGCTATATTAAAGGTTTCGTAACAAATTATACGGAGATTATTATTACGGAAAGCGAAGCTAAGACTAAATAAATAAAGTTCCGTAGCTGTTTTAGGAGAAACCCTAGTGGAGTACCATCAGGTCTTGTCATTAAAGTGCTCGGTTACGTAAAAGCAGTTCGCAAGGATCATGCACAAGAAGAGCAATAGAATAAAATAATTACACTATCGTAGTGACACGAAAAATGTTAAAAAACTTTAAAACTATAAAAACTGAAAAGCCAGTGTTATACAATACTTATTCCATAAAGTAAAGATGAAAATTAATAATATTATAGACCAAAGTCCTAGCTAGAATTCGATTTTTTTTTGGTTTTGTTTCATTATTTTAAGAATTAAAAGTGGATAGGTAACTTTTAAATTTTTTGGGGCAAAAACACTAGGCTTGTTATAACAATGTTATTCAATTTTCTTATTTTAGGTAAAAGATAAATGCGTTTGTACGTTCTCGACAATAACCACACCAAAGAGTAAGCAGAAATGGGACATTAGAATAAAACAAACACTGACCGTGTTTGTTACTTACAAAAACCTAACTGGACCTAATGTTCTATATTATCATATTACGAGGCTTTACTAAGAGGATAAACACACCACAGTTATTACAAGGGACCTACAAAACAAGGTATGTGGTTTATTTACCGTCACAGACTTGGTTGATGACGTATAGGGTACCCAGAACACATTTTGTATAGAGTATAGAGACTTTGTTGTTTTGCAAAGAAAGTCTAAGATAAAATGGCAGCATTTTTTTAGTGATTCTTAAATCCACACCAAATGGCGTCACTGTAAATGTAGATCTGATAAAACTTTATTTTGTACAGTCCACAACAGGAGTCGTTTAATGTATATCTGCCTACCCTTTTCCCAACTATGTAGAGGCCAACTTCCAGTCTAACCAGATGCGGCTAAATACCAGTATTTTACACCTCCGAAACC
Source organism: Amphipyra berbera (assembly GCA_910594945.2). Classification (NCBI taxonomy): domain Eukaryota; kingdom Metazoa; phylum Arthropoda; class Insecta; order Lepidoptera; family Noctuidae; genus Amphipyra; species Amphipyra berbera. The sequence continues at coordinate 10,065,785 of OU343128.1, read as the reverse complement.
TAGTTACTGGGCAATACCGATAGTCTAAGATTAGACCGCCTGTCAGACTTTCGGGCTTCTGACTACCCGTAACGACTGTCATCGGTATTCGTATGACACCTGGGACCGACTGTTTAACGTGCTCTCCGAGGCACGGAACTGTGCTCTCGGAGTCGTTGAATGAACACAATTAAATTACAGTACCATGTTGCTACCAATTTAATTAGCTTTACAACATACCATAAATTACTTTCTAATGTATTAGAAATTGACATTTCGATTGAATATTTGACATTGATAGCTCTACATAACAACAGCGCCAAACAAATCCGCCATTGTTGTTACAATACAATAAATTTGGCAAGATTTTAAGCCAAGTATCAGACAGTAGAGCATAATAAGATAGTCAATGACAAAGCAATTTACTAGTCTGTAAACAGGCTGCTTTCCTAACTTCTTGAAGGACTAAAAGAGGGCGGTAGGTATTATGAGACTATCAGAACTAGGTTATTAAGTTATTTCGCGGTTCTATGATTTCTTAGTCGCTTAACTCATTCACTCACACACTTAATTCATTGTACATTTCGTTAAAGTATGTATTTACATACTTTTGTACCTGACTGTTTAATTTATTATATTCATTGTATATTTTTCTTTTATTTTCTCTCCGCGGCAAAAGGTAAATTCAGAATTAATTTTCACAATTCACCTGGGTATTGAAAATAAATTGGAATATTGGATATTTATTCACAAAGCTTTTATTGGCTTATTGCAATAAACCCATTATGATATAGACGTCTATAAATTAGATTAATTGTCACAAATATCATCAATTGTTACAAAAAGGTTAACAATTTAAAATAAACAGAACAGCAATTACGAATCCGCCCGAATGACAACATCATTCGAATTAACTTTTAATCAATGAGGGCCGAGGGATTAGTTCTCAATCCCCAAAGTGATAAAATCGCGGAAGCCCTCAATTTATTGGAAACATCCGAGTTTCACGGATCGTATTTTGATTTAAATCGTGTCGTATGCTTTTTATAAATGATCGGTGATATTGGTGTTATTGACTGGGTACTCTGCAGGATAAAGATAAATATTTGGTACCCGAAGCATTAAATTTTTGTTTATTTTTATTTTTGTAATTATTATAAGACTACACCTGCGCTCTATTGAGAAACTAAATACATTAATTAAAATGTTTTAATTTTCCCTATAATGTGATTTTATAATATTTGAGAAGCTGAAATCTTAAACTTTTAAATCCTGGAGCACAAATATTTGACGAATAGTAGGTACCGTATCGTAAACCTATCGCTAATTTAATCCAAGAAACAACTGTCCTATAACATAGTGCTATTTTTTTTTGCTACTTACACAATTTGTATCATACATGAATATGAATAAAGATTTCGATTTAATTAAATAGTAGGTATGTGCGAAAAGAGTATTTCCAAATAAATTTTCACTCACATTAACGTTACGTTTACGTACATTTGTCCCAGGATTACTGTATTCCAATATAATATAGATAATGTCAATATTTAAAACAACAAGGTTACTTCAAAAGGCGGTTCACCAATCAGATCTAGAGAAAGATAATCTTAGGTCCGTATTACAGAACGAAACTCAAGCATTAATCTGTATTTAAAACTAGTTTTGAGTCGACTTTAAATTTTAGAACATTCCTCAAGCATAGATTCATCGATCATAGTTCAGCTGAGTTTGGCTTTATTTTAAATCGTTACTCAGTTCGTAGATTCGATCCCAAGCAGTGATTTGATCTGTCATCAACCAATCGATTGGCTCGATTTGAGTCTCGTTTTATCTGAGTATAGATTGATTGCCGTTCTGGAATAAGACCGTTCCTCAAGTACTGATTCTATACTTAAACAGTGATCAACTGATTACAGATCAAACTGGACTAGAGGAATGTTCTGTAATACGGACCTTAGTATGTTAATACGGAAGACGCCGCTGTCATTTGCAGTAAGAAAAAAAAACAAAGCATTGTGGAGCATAAAACAAAGGAAAGCAGACACAAACGAAACATGCATAAAAAGAGAAAATGTGTTCCTTTATGTCTCCGGATTGTCGTGTTAAGTAAAAGCCGTCTTTGAAATCCTAAACTTAAAATCCACTCACGCATTCAACCCAACTTAATGGTAAGAAACTAATTATACCGTAATCATTACATACTTATGTGTTCTCTGGTTTTGTGTCCTTGACAAAACCGAGGAAGCGTTGGCAAAATTAATTCTGCTCTCTAATTACTTTCCACAGAGTAGCTATTATTATGTTGAACAATTTTAATGAAAAGAAATACGGGCTTACCAGAAAACGATTTGTTCATTTCTAGTTTCTTCAGATCGGTAGATGTTGCTGATTTGGGTGTCCAACACCAACATAACACCATTCGGAAATAGATCCGAAATCTGCAAACAAACATGAAGTTCGTATTTACTAATCATAACAACACACAGCATCACTGCCTCGTTGGTCTAGTGGTGGCAAGCGCGACTACAAATCGTGAGGTCCTAGGTTCGATTCCCAGGTCGGGCAGTGTTATTGGGTTTTGCCGTGTGGAATTTCACAGTAGCAGCCCGGAGTTTGGATTTGTGTCCGGTTGATGGCAATAGGCTCGCCCCCTTTCACATGGGACTAAAACATAGCGGTGAAATGTGGGTGTTACTATACACATCTCCCCAACTTTTCGGAGAATAAGTACAGGCGTGGTATTATGTTATGTAATCACAATTTTGCCGTTTTCACATACGTTTTTTATGTCTGTATATCCCTGGGAAACTACTCGATGATATTCTACCATAGTTTTCTCAACTTTGTGAGTTCGTAATAACTTCGTAGAATCCGGAATAAAATCTATTACGAGAACAAGGGAGTATTTATTATGAAGAAGGGAAAAGTAAATCACACAAGAGCTTTGTTTGCGAGTGGTCCATAAAAAAAAGAAAAAAAAAAGAAGTAAATCACAGAACTCATGGTCATTTTATGAAGGTTGGTTAAACAGTCAAGCATTTTATACTAAATTATTAATTCTTTATCGTCAGTCGGCAGTGAAAACCACGTATCTGTAAAATACAATTTTTTAAAAGAGGTAGAAACAACTGTCTCCTGCAACAAAAATGACCGATCAAATGTAAACAAAAGTTTGTCATCGTACGTCATAGATAGCTTGAAGTATTTGAATTGAAAGTTTGTTGAACTAGTACGTGTATGACGAGTTTATCAAGCTAAAGAACAAATAAAACGCTTTTGAAGAAAATTTTATTTACGAGGTTTTCACTGCCGAGCGTCGATATGCACGATGTACCATGATATGATAACGCTTGGCATCTATGTTGTGGCTTCGTGGCTATGGCGACGTACCCTAACGACACACCACATCAGATTCAATATTATTAAAACTCTAACGTCGGTAGTTTGGCTAACACGCCTGCCTAGGCAGCCAAGCATGAATGATACATGAATAAAAAACTTAAAGGAATAAATATACAAGTATGTATTGGATTAATAGTGAAAAGGAAACGTACTTTGACATAGGTAACAAATATTGGTGTTTAGTTCCGACCTATGTTCTGAACATTTGAAGTCAATAGTTTAAAGACATGTTTTTCTACTTGTGCCCTCGCGGCTCCGGCCCGCGCAAAGTTGTCCATGTAAAATGTACCGCCCTCTTTCACTCCCCAAGGGATGATTTTCGGAAAATCCTGAGAAACTTATATTTTCGCTTGCTTATTGATTGATCGGTGCTTGATATCAAATTTCAAAACTCTTTTACAAACTGAAACACCCCATTGCACCCGCTTTTAGTTTTGGAAAATGGGTAAATAAATAATTAATTCCAATTTAAGATTTATCAAACTAAATTTACCATCCTTGTTCATACCCTTAGGAGTAAATTAATCGAAAAATTCGTTCTTAGTTTGCGCTTTCGTTAGAAATTACAACTAATCTCGAAATATCAAGTTTCATTCAGCGGCTTAGGCTATACGAGAGTCTTAGATTAGGACGTGTTCTTTTTAATAAGTACCTAAGTAGTACCTAGTTTTCTTAATGATGGTAGCTGTAACACGACTTTTTTTAGTTTTTTATAAAATTTTCATTAAAACATAAGTGCAATCCCAGTTAGTCAAAAAAGTATCACTTAAACCTCTTAGGTTTGATCGTGACACTTACAATTCAACCTCGTATCAGCACATTTATTTATAAGGATAACAACGTGTAACTTTTTACTCTTAACAAACAATATAAAAATGTAATTAAGGTAACAACTAAATACCTAAATGAAGATTCGACAGTGTTCTAACGCCACGCATGAATAGTCAGGAAATATGTTTTAACTCGACTGCGGCGAAGACAAAAAAGGAGGGTTATGTTTTGACCTGTATGTACCTATGTATGTATGTCCGTCCCTATGTTCCCTCGTAATTACTAAACGTCTGAACCGATTTTAATGAATGATATGTCGTTAGATTCGTCGTTATTGCGCGAGTGTTACTGCACTTGTTTTTTTATTTACATTTTTAATTTAATTAATTTATAATTTTATCAGTGATATTATAACGTATGGCGGTAGGTAAAGAATTAATGAATCGCGAAATCAGATATGCGACAAGATACGAGATATGTAACAAGATATTGAACCTGCTGATATCTTTACACACACACAATATACAGCATGGCTGGTTAGTCGCTTTACATCCGAAAACCATGAACTCTGTTCATCATTCTGTACAATTTTCACTATAGATAAAACTCTGAAATATGAAAAAAACAGCTGTACCATATAAAATAATCAATATTGTTTAACAATATGTATGGAACATCTGATTTTTTTTCACGAAATTCGAGTTTGTTCCGTGGTAAACGGAACGATAAGCAGAGTTCATGGTTTTTGGATGTAAAGCGACTAAATATTCATGCTGTATTTATATAATCAGTTTTGTTTGCTTTTTATTTTTCTTAATTTTATCACAAACTTAACCAAACACTCGTAAATGAACGAAATTTCAAAAATTATAATAAAAGGAATGTGATTAAAAAAAAGTTACATGAAATTCAAAACACCTCACCTAGTCGTTTCAAAAGATTACCATACGCAATTGCTTTATTTGTAATTAACTATTTACTTCTACTAATTGCTTGTATAATCAAAGTGTAGATAAAAGGCTTAAAGATGAGACTTCACTAACTTATACACTTCAAACAACCTTCACAAAATAAAAACTTTATTTCAAACTTATTTCTCTTTAATCTTTTCACGTTGGTAAGAGTGTTTAACTTTTAACTATTAATTTAGAACGAAAAATCCGAGATTTTTTGAAGTTACGATATCGAATGGCTGTTTTGTTGGTCTAGCGCGACTGCTGAGGATGGGGCCCTGGGTTCGATCCCCAGGTCGGGCAAAGTGTTATTGGGTTTTTCCATTATAAATTTCTCAGTAGCAGCTCGGAGTATGGATTTGTGCCCGGTTAATGGCAATAGGCTCGCCTCCTATTACATGGGACTTAAACATAACTGACGAAACGAGGGTGCACTAAAAACACCTCTGCCGCACCCTTCGGGGAATATAAGGCGTTATGTAACCGAATGGTAAAAATGAAATCTTAATTGTTGCATCTTGCACAAAATCTGTTAGTTCCTGTCTGAAAAAAATATTTGAAATAGCTTATACTATTACGGTGGTTTTCATTTCGGAAAAGTACGAGCTCGTCACGCGGACGATCTATGCGCTACTGGTAAATACATAAGTTAACTAAACCATAAAATAAATTCCATTTCACATTTCTCAAGATGAAAGCGGACGTTGGAACATTGGAACTTTTCCAAAGAGCATGTCTACAAAAGACCTCCAGCTCTCCAAGATTTCAAGTCATTAATAAAAAGTCAATGTTTTTAACACTATTGCAGTAAAAACTGTGACGTAAAGACTGCCTGTATTATTCTATCTCTATTCATTTGATAGTATGAAGAAAAAAAAAAGCCAATCGTAAGGGTAGGTTAATGTTGTTCGTCGGCGAAGGGCATCTAGTTTTACTTGGCTCAAGGGTGCACTGCCCTCCTTGTATAAAACTTCTTGTAAGGACCTCCTGAAGTTTTCTAGAAGAACAAAAGAATAATTGGAATGATCTTAGACTTGAATTTAGATTGTTTTGTGGACACGTAAACAATGTTTACTATCAGTATTATTTTTATATATATTTCTGCGGTTAATATTTTTGAATTTAGTACCGTACTTACTAAATATATTCATTAAAATATACGTAGGTAAATGATTTCAATTTAAAATACGTTTATTAAAAAAAATTGTAGCCCTCCGGCATCGAGAACAGGGTTCAAGCTATACCGGTGGCGGGGCTTCAGAGAGAGGAACTTCCTAACAATACGCGCCGTGTCCAGAAATACCGCTTTCTGTATCAGGCCCTTGACCCAGCCGCCCAACGAAAGCCTCACCAGATGTCGAACGAGGCTTTCGGCTATTAAGCCAATGGCCTTAACGACTTCGGTACGATGACTGCCGAGTCAACCTCCCACATGTCGACAACCTCGTGTACCAAGTCAAAGTATTTAATTTGTTTATCCTTCTCGGCTTTCACAAGATTTTTGTCATGCGGGACAGTGATATCAACAATCATTGCGCGGCGCTCTGATTGGTCTATCACCACTATATTAGTATTATTAGCAACAATAGTCCTGTCACCGATGATAGATCGATCCCAATACAATGTGACATGACTATTCCCGAGAACTGAGTCGGGCACATTCTTGTAGCTATAATATACAAACTTATTATTGAGATTCTCTTCCTTGTCATTTTTTTTGTTTTTAAGCTTTTCTTTTGCTAAAATATAATATTGTAACAACTATAACACTGTCTACAACCAATATACAACTTCCACAAGATACCCAAAACTTACTCGAATACTACAAAGCTAATAAAGATAAATATTTTGTAGACAGTTACTCTTGGACTTCTCTGCCAGGCTATACACCCTAACCAAATAGATGAGTTTCCATTAATTAATGCCGCTCTAAACATCCGACTTATTAATTAAGCCTGTTATTGATGATGATAGTTTAACAGTAACTATAGGATATAAACTTTTTAATTTTAGGATATGAGGCAGAGCATTATTCGTAATAAACATTCAGGTTTGTGGACCTGGGAATTTACCCTGGTTTCAAGAATTGGAACCGTCCGGACCAATATGTACCGGTTTTTTTTGGTATATGTATAAATGAACTTTAAAAATAATTTTAATACTTCAACTTTAATAAAAAGTATAAAATAAAATGTGTTTATTGGCCATTTAACTTTATTAAAAGTACCTAGTAATATTTTGATTCAAGCGTCGTCACGTCGGGGGACCGCTAAGTAAATTTTATTATCATTACCAAGCTTCTTTTTTGTATTCTGTTTTTTATTTTATTTATTTAGTTAGCGGTCCGCGACGTGATGACGCTTGAATCAAAATATTACTAGGTACTTTTAATAAAGTTAAATGGCCAATAAACACATTTTATTTTTTACTTTTTAGGGGTTCTTTTTTGAGTCGGGGGTTTTTTAAATTTTTAATTTAATTTTTATTTAATACTTTTTAAATTACTAGTAGACACCATCATCTATCTAACATCTACTCATTGAGACCATTCTTATGAGCCCAAAGATGCTATATCTGCTATAAGTTGCTGAGGGGTTGGGTATCCTGCAGACTACTTGATACTGCAGCATCAGCTCAAGGTTGCCATGTCTTGGAAATACCACCAAAGTAACAGTACACCAAATTTCAAATCAATCGGACCAGTGAAAGTTGGTAAGACCCTTTAGTCAAATAGGAAATGAGCTGATGATCTGCAAACGCCTAAACAGATGTTCATAAATTATAGCTAACAAATACTGATCAAAACGAATCCAAACACGACATATATCTGCTATTCTTTTTTCAAGAGTGTACTAGTGTGCTGGATATCCTGGCTGCAGCATCAGCTCATCATGTCGCCACCATTGAATTGCATGTAGAATCAAATACTGATCAAAACGAATCCAAACACGACATATCTGCTATTATTTTTTCAAGAGTGTACTAGTGCACTGGTTATCCTGGCTGCAGCATCAGACCAAGAATTTCATAATCTTGCATAGTTATATAGCATACATGAGTGTTTCAAATTTTATTTCACACGTATGTTTGAAAGTAAAGTAATACACATTATGCGTCTAAGAACCCTACCGCAGCTAACAAAACAGCTGATAACCTTGAAATGGCTGAACCGATTTTAATAAAACATGTCTAAGATCACTCGCTAGAAAACCAGCTTTCAAATAAAAAAACCGCACTCAAATCGATTCACCCGTTTAAGAGCTACGGTGCACAGACAGACACACACGCAGACAGACAGACACACATAGCGGTCAAACTTATAACACCCCTCTTTTTGCGTCGGGGGTTAAAAATAATAGTTTGCACTATAACTTTAATGCTTCTAACCTCAAAGTCCCCCGCAATAAGAAATAAAATGTCAAACAGGTAGCTGAAAGGTAGGTTAGGTTATGTTAGAACTGTGACCACTCAGCGCACGAGCCAAGCGTGCGAAGCGAGACATGCCGCGGCAGCGGCCGGCGAGTGCCAGTAACGGTTCACCGATCACTTTCCACCATTTGTTCCATTATTTTTAAAATAAAAAGTATTAAAATTAAAGTGCAACAATTTTTTTGTTGTGGGAGGAATTATTTTTGAAGTGTGCCTTAAACATTTTTTTGTTGTTATTTTCATTAACTCTAAAGTGTCTATAAATACATCCCTTTATTTTCTATGGTCGCATTCTTGTCGGCTTTGCTGACCGGGTGCAGCCGGGGTGTTTATGGAGAACGTCTTGAACTATTATTTTCGCTAACGTGGTTCACGTTAGCAGTGTTGGTCGGTTTCGGAATTAGACCGGGAATTAAAGCAAAATTCAGCGAATGAGTTTCTTACGGGCACGCCAATTTATTTTAGAGCTCATAAAAATGATTTGAAAATTAGAACCTTATCAAGTGCTAACATTTACATTATTTAATTCAAAGTGTCTAAATAAGATTTAATTCCCAAAATACATAACCAAAACGAATACTAGGCAATCATTTTAACAACGCCAATTACCATATACAAATTAACGCTGTGGCTAACACCCGCTCGAAAAGTTCACGTGTTATCCAGGCAAACACACGAATAACACGCCATTTACCCAATAATATTGGATATGAATAACGTTGGGCTGTACCACGGTTTTGTCTGCGACGAAATTTCTTAGTTTTACGGCAATCCAGATTAATTCTACTTCTACACCTACCAAATTTGTATAATCCATTTTGGCATAATTAAAATAATGTGCAGTAGGTATGTACCTACACAATACAATATGTCACCTTCAGGGGTGTCGTACTTGTACACCGACATCTTGCCTATGACGATATGCAGTGCCTTATACTGTAGTGGCGAACCTATTGCCATTTAACGGGAATAATTCTAAACTCCCGAATTTCATTTAAAATTTTCTCACAAATCGCCTGATCTGAGAATCTATCCCACGCTTATGATTAAGAAACAAATATCTAAAACCTTTGAATCCAAAATATTACTAAGATAAAGTCTTGCTTTAACGATTCTTCATTTAAGAGGCTTCGGCATTAGTACCTACGAAACTGGATATGACAACAAAGGAAAATGGGCAAGACATTGGAATGTCGCCTAGCCCTTCGTCATAAGAACTATTATTCACACATACTCGTAACTAAATGTTTTACGATGAGAAAGGACACAACCCGCGTGGCCTTTAGAAACGTTTGTCATATTATGACCCTCTCTAATCTAATAGTAGCAAAACGACTCACCCAACCTCCTGTGTTTTTTATTATTATTGCGGTCTTAGTGGCAGGGCGTGTGGTATATGATAAGGGATCACTTTCTAGGTATTATCGCTGAATTAACTTGTTTTGATGCCCTAAATAGCTCTGCGAGAGTGCGATTCTATGTGTACGTAAACGTAGGCGTTCCAGGAAATTATACGAGCGACATTAGTCACGAAGTTAACGCTCGACAAAAAATGGAGCGACTGTATAATCGACCGCTTTTTCTCCTGCTGTCTGTAATGAGCAAATATTGAAGTCATTTGTCTAAGTAAATATAAAAAAGTAAATAAGTTCCAATATAAAATGTATTAATCCGTACAACGTAGCTACGTGCCTAAATTTTGCTCTCATTAGATCCGATAAATTCCACATGGTTTGTTTCGCTCGCTAATTCACTGCTACGGAGGGAGGACTTAATAAAATTCCTTACACCCAGACTGCTGAATTTTAATAAAGCGCCATCTTAGTCGACCTGATTAAAGCCGTTCATGCATAGAAAACTAACATGTGCGTATTCCAAGCAATTTCAAAACACATTACACCCGTAGGTATAGTTAGTGTACAACGCTGTTTTTATAGCGGGTTTTTGAATTTCACACTGTAAGCATACAATTTTACTGTTTATGTTTGTTTTACTAAGTTATGAAGACATTTTCTAAATGGATGTTGTTTTCAGTCAAAAGAGCAAAGATATAGAACAATGAATGGATATAACGCGGTAATTATAGCAAGTGAATATTCGAAATTTTTTAACATTATTTTAACAAATCATTCTTCTCCCGGGTTGTTATTGTCAGATTGTTTTTATTCTTGTCTTATTGCTTGACGGCAGCGGTATAGTTTCAGTTTTCATTATCATAATTATAGTATTAAACATCTGCATTCTTAACTTTGGGATGGTGCTAATGACGTTCTCAATTTTTGTTAATATTTTTCGAAGAATGCCCCAGTTCTATTCGGACAATATACCTAATGAGTTTTATGGTGAAAAAATAATTTTTCTCGTCTTATTGTGTGTTTACCTTAATGATGTGATCTATCGATGCCGATGTTTGCTGAATCAAAACTTTATACAGCAGGGTGTAAACGAAATCATGTAATTCCTTAAAACCTCGTGATGTACTGCTGACATAGATTAACCACGCACGGCATCAATAAAAAATAAATTAAAAGATGTAAACATGTTTTCTTAACGTGAGGCATTTTAGCGCCCCTAGTTAAATGACTGCGCGTCGAGCGATACCCGCGCAATTCGCTCGGGGCGCTAAAATGCCTCCGGTCAAGAACACATGTTTACTTCTTGTAATTTTTTTATTGAATCCAATCTTATCCTGTTCATGGTTAATCTATGTCAGCAGTACATCACGTGATTTAAAGGAATTACATGATTTCGTTTACACTCTATATAGCCGAATATCAAATTGAGCCTAAAATCTGGCAATCGTTAGGTAGCGTAAATAATAATCAGTATAAAAAAAACAGTATAAACTTATATAAATCCTGATTCAAATAACACATAATTAAGTACCGGATTAAGTTTAGCTCTTTCGATATTAAAGCCTATCAGCCTTCTATATCTACATAATCAGCAGTACATAATAAGCTTTAAATTTGCACCTTTAGAATTCAATTTGAAATAAAAAAAATATCACACTTTTTACGTTTTTTCACAAGCCTATAGGTAAACGAGAAGCAAGCGATAACTAACGCGTTACCAGTCTTTTGTTTTGTACTATAGTTCAGTACTGTATAGTAGAACTGACTTCGCGGTCACGTGGTCCTGTTTAGCTGAACAATGAACAGTCGTTCAAAGCCAATGACGCACGCGGGGAAGCAATCAGTGCGTCATCCATTTGAGAGAACGGATGAGTGCGGCTAATTGCAGCCGACAGAAATGAGTTTTAATGACAGCGTACAATCTAAATAAAACTTTTGTATTTATCTGTCTATTTCAAAGTTTATTTTGGTCGTGTTTACTAGGTGTGGAGAAAATATACAAGATTTTTAACGGAACTGGTGCTCGTCAGCCCGACGTTTTGAAAATGTTTTGAAAACCAGATTTTTAGTAGGTAGGAATATCATGTTGCCGGTGGATGCAACTCAGGCGAAAAATGCTACCGGACTTTCTTTGACACATTCAAACAAATAAATAAGATTTTCAACGATACACAAGTATTCCCGAGGGAAATACACACCGACGATGTGCTAAGGATGTTATCATATCCCAAGAAATAAGGGTCAAAACTTGACTATTTACTTACCAGGAACAATTTCCATTCCTGGGCTGCTATTGAAAATTTACCAGCCTAAAAAATCATAAAACCTCAACCTGACCTTGACGGACCGAACCCAGAATCACAGGCTCTGCAGCCGTTCTACCAATAAATAATAAAACGACCAAAATAAACACATTAATACTCACTTATTGCTCATCCAATAATATATTAAGGGGTTGAACATGGAATTAGCCATGGCCAGCCAATAGAAGAAGAGGTAAATGTGTTGGGCGAACGGCGCAGACGCTAATGACTGGTAGTGGTACGTCAACACGAAGTACGCGTGGTACGGGAGCCAGCAGAGGGCGAACACCATCACCACGAGCACGAACATCCTCACCACCTGCGAAGAAAATGTAGTGTTAATAACCAATCAGTTTGTTAAACGTGGTGATTAAAATCAAAATTAAATAGCATAAACATAAGTTGGGCAGAGATGTATAGTAACACCCTCATTTTGCCGTTATGTTTAAGTCCTATGTAATAGGGGCGAGCCTATTGCCATCAACCGGACACAAATCCAAACTCTGGGCTGCTACTGAGGAATTCCACACGGAAAAACCTAATGACAGTTTGCCCGACCTAGGGATCGAATCGATCACGATCAGCAGTCACGCCTGCCACCACTAGACCAACGAGGCAGCATAATAAAATTTGACTAGAAATAAATTAGTGCTTTTTGAATGTCAACAATAACAGACAGCACCCAAAAATGGCCACCGTTTACCTCTTCGCTGGTTAGAAGCGATGCAACAAAGGCAACAAAAATTATATCAATATTCCCTCACCACTGAAGCGGTGTATGAGGCTCTTCGACAGCCGTTAATGTTTGTGGGCTTATAAACGTATCTCATACTACATAGCTCGTAAGCGTTCACTGCTGAAGATGGGCCACCTAATGACCACTACAAAGAACAATCTAAAAGGAAATTATCATGAAGGCATAGGTAAAAATGGAGACCTCACTACGAACACCTACTGAAAGCCGAAACATTTGGGCTTGAATATTTACTTTGGTGGTCTATCTTTTCTAAATACCCTATTTAGAAAAGATAGAATATTTCGTTTGGAACTCTATTTCTTCCTAAATAGGGAATGCCCATTTTATTTTTGTTAAAAGGATTTTTTTAAATGTAAAAAAATCATTTTAACAAAAATAAAACAGACTTCAAAAAAACACGAAAATCACTGCTGCCCATCCTCTTGGGATCTTAACAAATCACTCGAGGTATTAGGTACTTGGACTAGGATATTTCTAGTAAGCAGTGAGCTGCTCTTTCATTCGATATCTGAGGGCCGTAAGTATTTATAAATTGGTCTCCATATCGCTCTTGGGAGCGATTATATCCCAGTCATGTGGGGTCTCTATCTAAACTGGGAACATGTGTCAACTTGATATACCTACGTTTATTAAAAAAACAACTTCTCTTGTGACCGTTAATTAGTTATCAAGATAGCAGGCTATTAATACCTGCCTACCGTTTTAATCCTCTCTTCCCATCTCCATCTCTCTCCGATATCCACGAATAGATTAAGTTAGCTTATTATTAGCCGGGTATCACATAGACTTACCTGAATTGCTACCTAAAAATATATTAAGAGTCTTAACTCCGGGGATAACAATTATATTCTAAGAACTGGAGAATCTCCAGATAATATTAACAATAACCAGAATAGCAACGGAACTTCGTGTTTCGTACTTTCTTGTTAGATTTAAGTTCTTGAAGTACTAACTTATAGCTTGTGGTTCGAGGATTTACGGATCAAAAAACTCGTCTTTTCCTTCATAACCTATTTGAACTTGAAAAATATGTTCAGCCTAGCCTTCTCCCAATTATCTTGGGGTCAGCTTCCAGTCTAACTAGATGCGGATGTATACTAGTATTTTACACGGAGCGACTGCTATCAGACCTCCGCAACCAAGTTACTGGGTAATACCGTTATCCTAAAGGTTAGACCGGTTGTCAGACTTTCGGACTTCTGACTTCCCGTAACGACTCTCATAGGTATAATACCCGGGACCGACGGTTTAATGTGCTCTCTGAGGCAAGGAGGGGTCTCAATGTGTAACAAATGGTCACCCATCCACGGACTGAACGCGGCAAGCACAACTTAACCTCACAAATCGCATGCAAGTGCGGTCATCAATAAACCACGAGGCTCTCGAAACTTGAAAAATATAAAAAGAGATATAAATATCTTCCACAGTATTGCCTTGGTGTCATTCGAACAAGAAGTAATAAAAAGTAGTAAGTAAAACTGCGGGAAACGGGAAGTCCTGTAAATAAATATTTTCGAAACTTTTTCTATGAAAAGTTATACGTATCACTATTATTTGTTTACTAACCACTGTACCTACAGGCAGAGATTATTCTTCCTAACAACGTAAAATGTAAATTAAATTCGACGATTCGCATTGTCCACTACAAAAGCATGTTGAAGACTTCTGGTGAACTAAAATTCTGTTTAAATATTACCGTGATTAAAACTAAAAGGTGTTTTTCTCCATTCTATGAAATTGCACAGTATTTTAAAATTAACTGTATCGATAACACTGAATTTATACACGCAATGCATCTGGGTCTCCAACATAAACACTTTTTAACAATGTTTTCCGAGATATGTGTTTATGTTGGTGACCCCAATGATATTATAAGTAAAAAGGTGTAGATAGGTTACCTAAACAACATTCGATCTTCAAAAACGGCACACTAACACTCACATAAATAACTAAATATTGCAATAGCACACTTCATTACGATTAGACGTCAAGACAGGATTAGCACGATTCGATTATCGCGAACGAAAAAGAGACAAATGTAATTGCGTGAGTGAGTCGTCTAGTGTAGTAGAAACGATGTAGAATAAATTAATCAGATATGACATTTTACCTTACACCGTGATTTATGCCTAAAATGCGATTCACTGATGAGTTAATAAGTAATAATAATATTCAAGTAGACGAAGTCGCTATAAAAATGCAACATTAACAAAACCGTAAACAAATTACATCCAAAACAGGAAACGCAGATTTTTTTAATAAAGTGTATCCCTTGCCAGACATGTACTTGTCTTAGACTTTAAAATGAATGGAGCATATTTTATTCGATTTATTCGGTTGCCAAAATTCTTTATTTCTCTGTTTGCGGACTATATCCACCCACTGGATGCACCTTAGTTCATTTGTTGGAAATCTAGAAACAATTAATTTATTTAATACTTACACTTAAAGATAAACATTCTACTTTACCACACACTAAAATTTATATTTTGATTCAATGTAGTAATATAATATTTAATTTATCCTCCCTCGTCATAACAAAAATAAAAATATACATTTGAGTATAAATAATAATATAATTATGCCACCATTTTTTAGACACAATCATACGTTCAATCAAAGGAAAAAACATCATCCTAACAGGCGACGTCAACATTGACATCAAACCAACCAGTGTCGACAGAAATACTGAACCATATTTAAATCTGACGGCGGAATTAGGGCTTCTACCAGGACACACGCATCCTACGAGAATGCAAAATTGTTTAGACCACATAATGCTGAACATTCTATACCCAGCTACGGTATTCGTGGTGAACTCTACAGTTACCGACCACGCCTCAGTAATTGTAAGCCTATCTCGATGTCGTCGAAAAGATAGTAGAGTACACATAATGACTAGAATCGATTATGAAGCAGCTGCCAAACATCTTGAGACGGTTGATTTTTCATTCATAAATGATGAGGCTGAAGCCAATCAGGTCGCTACTGTTTTTGTTAATAAGATTGCTACAACTCTAGAGGCCCATTCAACAGTAGTAAGGAAACCAAATAGACAAAGGCTGCTCAAACCTTGGCTAACCCCCGGATTACTTCGATGCATACGCCACAGAGATCGACTTCATAAAAAGTTCTCTTTAAATCCTCAAAATTACGTTATCGAAACATCCTACAAAAGATATCGTAATTTCTGTAATGCATTGATAAAAAAGCTAAAAAAAACTACGAAAAATCCCTTATACAGAAATCAAAAAATAACAAAGAAAAATGGAATGCAGTGAAGACTATAATACAGCAGAACAAACCAAATACAGTAGCATATAACCTTATACCAAATAATACAAGTTACCCCAGCGCGATAGATGATATTAATAACTACTTCTCTAACGTAGGCAAAGAACTTGCAGATACTATTACGAACACTTCCTCCGCTAATTTTACTAATACTTCTTTTTGCAATTTATTATCCCATAAAGCAGGCATACCGGGTAATCTAAGCTCGATAGTTTTACTCCCCCCAGATGAAGCAGAAATTGAAGCATTGATACTCAATCTAAATAACGAGTGTGCCGTCGGATGGGACGCTATACCTGCTAAGCTTCTTAAAGCAGCTAGATGTACTATTGTACCTCACCTACCAAATTGATTGAAATCTGCTTTTCTCAAGGTATCTTCCCAAAAGTCTTTAAAAAGTCCCTAATAACACCTGTATATAAGAACGGCTTAAAAGATGATGTAAAAAATTACCGGCCAATTTCGGTTCTCTCCACAATGTCTAAAATACTGGAAAAAATACTAAATATTAGACTAATTAGATTTCTAGAACACAATAAGATATTGTCAGACTGTCAATTTGGGTTTAGGTCGAAAAAAAGCACAGAAGACGCAGTAGGTCAACTTGTAGATCATGTTTCATCTGTTGTAGATGATAAACGAAAATGTATCGGTGTTTTCCTTGATCTAGCCAAGGCTTTCGATACCGTCTCGATACCTATACTTGTAGACAAGCTAGAGCGGATTGGCATTAGGGGGAATCCATTGAACATATTTCGGGACTTTTTATGTGGCCGTACACAGAGAGTGAAAATTGGCGAACGGGTTAGCTCGGATGCCTCTGTTACATATGGTGTACCACAGGGGAGTATCCTCGGCCCGAGTCTCTTCCTGATCTACATAAACGACCTGTGTCAGTTAAATCTTACAAATTGCAAGATCTTCACATATGCTGACGATACAGCACTCGTATTTCACGGAGAGACTTGGGAGGAGGTTCGAATAAACGCTGAGTTGGGACTGCTTCGTGTGAGTAACTGGCTGAGAACTAACCTCTTAACCTTAAACATACCTAAATCAACTATGGTTCAGTTTAGTTTCTCTAAACTTCTAGCTCCTAACATAAGCGTCAAACTACATTCGTGTAACTCTCCTTGTGACAACGCATCCTGTTCATGTCCGGTTATAATGAAATCGGACGCTGTCAAATATCTGGGAGTACTCCTAGATGCAAAAATCAGCTGGCAACCACAAATAGAGCTTACCACTGCACGTATTAGGAAATTCATCTGGGTTTTCAAAAAACTAAGACATGTTGCAGAATACGAATTACTACGCATGGTTTATTATGCCTTAGTGCAATCGGTGGTTGGGTATTGCATTGGTGTTTGGGGGGGGGCATGCAAAACTCACATGCTACGTCTAGAAAGAGCCCAAAGATCTGTGCTAAAAGTAATGACTTATAAACCATTTAGATTTCCCACTTCAACTTTGTACGAAAATTGTCAAGTGCTCACAGTAAGACAAATGTACATTTTTCAAACAATCATGAAGCAGCACATTCTCACACCATATGATAAAAAAACTGCAAGGAAACGCACAACAAGAAACGTTTCCACATCCGTAAAATGCAATACTACGGCGGCTCGGAGACAACGTATGTATCTGTCAACTTACTTGTACAACAAAATAAATAGAACTCACAATATAAATCCTCTTACAATCAATGAAACCAAACTCAAAATTAAATCATGGCTACTGACACTCGATTACAACAAAACAGAATCGGTTTTAAAATAGATATATATTATACGTTATATAAAATCACATGCTCACATACACCATACACAATTTCACACCAATCCCACACAACCCATCTCTCACACACACACACACATACACTTACACACACTCACACACAACCTTTCATACACACTAAACCAATCACACATCCATGAAGTTTATACTTCTTGATGGACATTTCGCATAATGACAACAACCGTACTATTTTATTCTTATTATTATATATTTTTTTCTTTTTTTTTTTCATCCTTTTTTTCTGTTTGTATAACATAAATAACTTTTATTATTGTTGTTACTTTTCATTTGTTTAAATTTAATTCTTATATTGCATAAATTTGGAACATAAATGCTGGGAGAAGACACTGGCTTCTGTAACACAGGTTTGTTAACCTAGCGCAGGAGTCAGGGCCTCACTACTGTTGTGAATATTTTATTATGTCAATAAAGAATTATTATTATTATTATTATTATTTGTACCTACTGTCAGGCAACTGACTTGTCTGTTTCTTAGGCATCATTTTACTCTATGATCGGTAATGACGTTTTAGGAATATAATGTTTGATTTGTTAAAATATTAAGATAAATAGGATTTTACGAATGATATGTGATTCCTTGACTTTTAGAAGTTTTGCTTGTATAATATGTGCAATATCTCATAACACACGACGGCATTTTCGGAAGTTTAGGGTCACTTTTAATGCACTCGGTACGTGAAGTGCACCCGTTGACGCTGGCAACGTGACACTGACGTCAAGTCTGGCCAATTAGCCACATTTTAACATGTCGCTTGCTGAGCTCTTATAACCTATCTACACCTTTTTACTTATAATATCATTGGGTGACCCGGATTCATTGCTCCCGAGTGTTATTGTAGTTTCTACTAGAAAATTATTATTTTGTGATTGTGAGGGATGTTTGTTGAGATAAATAAAGAAAAACATTAAAGACCATTAGATAGTGTCTTGTAGGATTTTTTCCATCAAGAATGTCATCAATCGCATAGTGAACAATGTTTGCAGGTTAATCAACCTTTGTGGGGTCTTCACAAAAAAGAGTGCCCGATTGTGCTAACTCTACACATCGAACCTCTTTGGCAGTAACAGGTATATTGTGGTATATACTATTGATTAATTTATATTCCAAATCCATAACTCTGTTATTTTATGTATACAAAGAAATGTCAAGAAATGTCACTATCAAAATGACAGGACAGTGGTGCAAAACATTTTATCATTAAATTTTTACTAAGTAATCATCTATAAAATTAAAGTTGATTAATTATAAGAACTATGCAAACAAAATACTGCAGCCAAACAATGTTTGCGGCGCTCATATCTAGCTCCGATTAGGATTAAGAAATATTTTTTTCATGATGTGTTGGAATCTGAATAACTAGGTAACTATCGGGTCATTCTCATTTATCACAAACGCTGATAGGTTTGTCATAAATGCAACGTCATCAATTATTCTCACCTTTGTAAAAGTCGGTGCCTCATTTCTGCGAAATAACTGGTGTACGATTCGTCTTATTGCATACAGGGTAAAATCGTCCATTCTTTGGACGAAGCTGGTCTTTGGACCTTCTCACTTGGGAGAAATAAGGGTAAGGGTTGTTTTGTATTCTTTTATAATACTTCCCACTGTCACTGCTGATATTCTTAAAAATTCAACTGTTTTAGCAGCACAGTCTCCGAAAGACCAATATTTGCCCTCAGCCCAAGTCTTGTATGTCTGCTTGTAGGCATTCATCACTATGAGTTGTTCTGTGGCACTCACATTTTCGAGGCCGCTTTTTGACAGGGAACGAACTGTCACAGGCGGTGGCCTTCATGGGACCCGGCTGAGGCTCCATTTGTCAATTAACAAATAAAACTTAACAAGAAACAAAAAACAAGCTGCGAAAAACATTTAAGTTCGATCGGGGACAAGTAAACGAATTAATTGAAATAACGCGACTTTGACATAGGTACTACCAAACGAAATTTGAAAATGTTTGGAACTCCTATAGTGCTACCAGTATCATAAACTATTTTATACCAGAAAACTTCCTTTTTTTAATAACTTTGTTTAAAACCGAAAATTTATAAAAGTAATCACGGCATAATAATTATTTCTAAAATCAGTACTTAAAAGAAAATCTAGCCTTTTTTTACGCCAGTTTTTGTGAATTACCATTAATAAGACATTTTTTTGATCTGTTATCTCCTTTGATTACATAAATTATCTGAATTAGGGATTCAGGGTATAATATGTTAGAAACTCAATACCAACATCGAACGGATACATTTGAAGTAATATTCCGATTCTTCGTATTGGGTAAGTGAATCGACATCTCAGCGCAAAAATACACAGAAGGGACCAGCTATTTATGTTGCATCGCAAACATTCGCGTTGGCGAGCCAAATAGAAGCGTGACAAAATCTATGCCACGCACCACGGCGATGTACAAGCGGAATTTTATTTGTTTTACCGTCTTTTATTCGCTTTCGAATAGCGGGCGGAAATAGGGATGTCAGGGGTTGTTGATTCGTTTGTCGTGTAACCCATACCGTACCGAAAGGAAATTAGAGGATATTCTCAAAAGGGTTCGTGTTAGAAAGGTGAAATCTTTGGTACGCAAATATCTGGTATTTGCACACCGTGTGATGGCCTTTCGCTTGTGTTTCAGTGAATTAATATACAAAACAATAAACGCAAGGTATTTAATTCCATTCAGAAGCTTTCGTATATAGTTGGAATGAACGGATATTAATTGAAGATTTCTCTGCCGGATATTACATTACTTTGGACAATGACTGAAATTGAATATCTGTAGCGGCTTATGTTTATACTATGTAAAGTGTTAATAACAAAATAAAGGATGGTTTAATCCCTTTTTGTCTTGATGTGTGTTGTAATTTTTTAGTAGAAACACTCAATTTCAATTAAAAAAATCTATACGTAGAGTACCATCTAATATCTCGTACAAGTGCTTACTACCAAATCGCAAAACCCATTTCACAGGATGCTCCATGCTTAATGCTAATACCAACATTTGCATAGACACATAATTATTTAACATCTATCAACGAACACAGTACCCGGTACGTATTAGTGTTAAATAGATTCCCAACTCTCACAGAAGCGCAACTGTTTGAGAGTATCAATCATGACGAAGTTTACAATTGATGGCTAGCTTAGTTAGACTCATGTGGGGGTATTCGTTATTGTCACACCATGGGACCATGGTTTATCTATATGCAGTAAAATTTTAATGGTTCTAACCATTAATTAGACAATGTTAATTACCTCTCATTTGACCGATAAAGAACCAAATTTATTTACAAATTTCAAGTTAAGCTACTTTCGGTCTTAACTCTTAGTAGATAAGTACTTATTAACCAGAAAAGAACAGTAGATTATGGCAAAAACTAAAAAACCTTCTCTCTCAGATCACAGAAAGTTACATTTTCCTTTTTAAAATCGATAGTTAATGTAGAAAGGACGAAGATCGAATAACTTTCAATCTAAAGAAATATTTTAGTAAACTTTAGGATAACTTAATTTGTATATCGGGAGCGAATCCTTATTTGCATTTCCTTCCATTTAAACAAAAACTTCAACTATTTAGTAAGCCTAATTTCAACTACGGAACACGTACATTTTTCAATACATTTGACTAAAATGACAAACATATTTGCCAGTAAAAGTAAAAATTGAAGTTTACTTTTCATATGAAAGTTGCTTGTACACAAGCAAGCATATTTAATGTTTGGTCTCCTAACATAATCGTACGTCTAGAATTTTCCTCATTTCACGGAATTCCTGCCGAAGGTTGAAGTTGACTGGGCTGAAAATAAAGTTAATGTTATTCTTTTTTCATGTTCTCGCTACTCGTATTCCCTGAAATGTGGCTACGAATGCAAAGCGGCACGATGTGACGTGAAAATGTATGAAGACGAATTGGTAGATAGCGGCCTAACCTTTTTTGTCGTCGTATTATTAAACCCGAAAATAACTTGAAAAGGACGTCTTTATGCGCTGATGGAGATACACAATACATGGGGGCTGTAAATGTACATGTAGCTAATATTATTATCATGCATAGCTTCCATTATTACCAGTATATGGGCCATCACAAATGTACATGTAGCTAATATTATTATCATGCATAGCTTCCATTATTACCAGTATATGGGCCATCACAAATCGCTCATCAACAATGCCTGTATAGTACCTATTGTAAAGCTTGGATCAAACGAGGCGTGAACAATTCAATATGGAATTTCTTTTTTTAAACGCTCTCACCTATAAAATAAGAGCTGAATTATTATTTTATTCTGGATTCATAATTGTAGCTTTTAACACAGCTGTTGGTTACATTTAATTTCAATTGTTAACATTAATTCCACTCATGTGAATGGGAACGCGAAAATTTGAAAGATAGAAATGTTAGTTCGTCTGTTTTTATGCACGGACATACCTCGATGCGATTGCAATGTTTATTTACGATTGCAGTGTTTTCTATTCAAGTTTTTACTCTCAGTTTTGTTGGTAAGAGACAAACTATAATAAGAAGTGTTAGAAGTTTTCTTACAAGTAAAAACAAAGTTATTCACAAGTTCCTCTACAATTCGTCAGTTATTTGTTTGCCGTAGTCGCCGTAGTCGCCGTTGAAATTCTGATGAGTACATAAACTTAAACCAGATCTATACGGAGATTGCGAAAATAAGGAGTGTTCTGGCTCCTTGTTTACCCACAGATGCTAATTTATTTTAATTGTTCTTTTTTAATTGTTTCACGGGCTAATTTGCTCTGCCTCCATTTCTTTTCATTGGTATCCTTACGATTTTAATTGTGAGCTCCTGCTGCTCGGAATTTAGTCCATTATAATTTATCAAAGCGTGTTCGTTTTGGTTGTATTCTTATTTTAGAGAACATTTCTTAGGCAATAAATATTTAATGCAAATGGCCCAAAAAATACGAACCCGTTTACTTGGCATTTGTCTTTTAACAAAACGTATTTACTAATAATAAGGAAATGACGATGGAGGCAGGGAGGGTATGCTGTTGAAGATTAATTGACCCTCGGAGAATAAATTTTCATTCTTTTTTATCGTTGAACGCCAAGCTTCGGTGCTTTACGTAACGTAGGCTAGCACGACACTATGAGTTATGCGTTTTTAAAGATCAGAATGTGTACCTACTTGAAATATGTTTTCGTTTTCACACTAAATCCTTCCAAAATACCCCTACTTAAAATTTTCAAAAATGATGATTTGGTAGTATTTTGCTTCAAAAGATAATACTTAGTTCTAGCTTGTAGTTAGCATGACTTGATATTAAAACTCGAACTGAATTAAAAAAAATACTTATTTACGAAAATATTACATAATCACAGAGAAATAAAAATTTATAAAATTACTGACTAAAGGGATTAAACTGTGGTTGTAGAGCGAGTAAGGGCTTTTCTATCCTACTTTAATTGCCAGCTAAATATTTATAATAGATTAAGCATAAAACGTGGTCATTTAGTTTTGGGTTCACTGTAGGTACCTACTGACTTAATGCAAAAAGGTTGATACGCAATTAGGTAAACCTACGAAAGTCTCAGTTTACACTTTCCTGTTCTGTATATTTACACGAGTTGTACATTAATAAATTTTAATTTATTTTAAAAAATGGCTGTATTTGCGTAATTGTAACTGTAAGTATAATGTTTTTGCGCTCACTTCATAGGTACTCTCTCATTTTATTCCTATAAAACTGCGAATAAAATTATTATCATTTCCATTTATCTTTTCTTCCCTACATGTTAGTTATTCCGGTTAAAAAATAAAGTGTAAAAATATTATTCCATGACGGTAAAATGTTCTGACATAAAATTTAATTTTCACGAATTTTTCAAATATTTCAAACTGTTGGAAAGACCGTGCGAATAAAATTAAGTTAAAGGAAAAACTGCAAAATTTGGTGGGAAAAAATCACGGAAGAATGTAAAACCTTAGGAACACTCTAAACGACTTTTTGATAGCGATTACTACGCATGTTCGATTTACCTTAAAATATACAACCCACGTGCATGTGCGTGAGAAGAATAAAGAAAAAGAAGTCAAATTGATTTAACAATTTTAGACCAACGAAAAATTTTTTGAGATCCCCATTCTACCGTATCTTCTACATAATTCATTGTATTGGACCTTTGTACCTTCTAAACAAAACACGCAGTTAGTCCCTGTAGGTATTCTGTAGGTAACTAACATGTAAGCTAAAAAAACAACTGTTTGGAATATTGTGGTACACTACTGTCCAAGTTTTCTATTTTTAACCGACTTCCAAAAAGGAGGAGATTACTATGTTTGTCTGTATGTATTTTTTTTTTGTGTATGTTCATCGATATTTTCGCCAATTGTAAACCGATTTCGATGATTCTTTTTTTAATGGATAGGGTATACTCCGAAGTTGGTCCCATTTAAATTTGGTGAAGATTTGATGAAGAACTTCGGAGATAGACAATGGAACTCTTCAATGACGAACAGTACGCATATTGTGATGATGTGATTATGTTACGA
Organism: Amphipyra berbera; assembly: GCA_910594945.2. Lineage (NCBI taxonomy): Eukaryota > Metazoa > Arthropoda > Insecta > Lepidoptera > Noctuidae > Amphipyra > Amphipyra berbera. The sequence continues at coordinate 10,041,205 of OU343128.1, read as the reverse complement.
GCAGCGTCTTTAGTAGGTCCAACCAAGTTTTAATTAAGGCCACCAAAATGAAAAAAATAAAAACATTTTTTACAAAAAAATTAAACCGACTTCAAAAAGAAAATAAAATAATTACCATATAAAATTAACAGTTTCAGAAGTCGGTGCCTTCAATATGGTTCAGCGTGGATCAGCACCGACTTCTGAAACTGTTAATTTTATATGGTAATTATTTTATTATTTTTTTGGAGTCGGTTTAATTTTTTTGTAAAAAATGTTTTTATTATTGTATGACTAGCTAGGTATATAATTATTTACCTTTGTCGCCAGCTAGTTCTAAAAAGAATAAAAAAAAAACGTCAAACGATTTTTGTTATTTAAAATATTTATTACCATACTAACCTTTCTCTTCGCTCTGACCACCTGCATCTGGTGATGCGTGCACTCTCCAATCGCTCGACCTCTTAGAGCTGCGCTCATTCGCGCATACGCCCACACCATTACTGACATAGGCACCACATACGTCACAGCCAGAAACACCAAGTTATAGCTACAATGAAAACAGTACACGGTAAAAACACATAGAAAACCGAGGTTATTATCTTAAAAGGGGTTGGGCGAGCGTAAACAAGTAGGTTGGACAAGTTGCCTGGAGGCTATGCTATACCTAATATATACGTATGTTACTACTACAATCAGTCTGGCTGCAACCGAGAAACGAGGGTGATAAGAATGTGACCGGCATAGTCGGGAAAATAAATAATATCAGCGGATCCATGGCGGTTGGTTTTATCTTTTGAACCTGGTCAAGTTAGAGTGATAGCCTAGTGGTGTGACCGTTGGACTCCCAAGTCAGTGGTCTCGAGTTCGAACCAAAGGCACGCACATCTGAGTTTTCGGATTCATGTGCGTATTGTATAGTTATCACTTGCTTAAAAACGGTGAAGGAAAACATCGTGAGGAAACCGGCATGGCTGAGAGATATTTCTCGACGGCATGTGAAGCCAAGTCAGAGGCCCATGGGCGGCATAAACAGTGACATCAGGTTAGTCACTAACCAGACTATAAGAAGCCTGGCCTTTATTGAGCACTCTGTTAATAACTAGCTGATAAATTGCACTATGTAGTAATGGATAACCAATTCATCCCGTATTAATAAGTAAATGAGGCTGTTAGGTACTGTCCCACTGCACTGTCGCACTCAGACCCCTAGGGTATCACTGCTACATTGAATAATTCACATTAGTATATGTGGTTTTCAAACAGGAACCTGGTGTTGAACAAGTGGGTCGCGGTCACCACGAACATTAATCTCTATCTTATGAAAATAATACAGGTGGAATAATCTGATGCTTGGAGTAAACAAACAAGCCTTGTAGAGCAGAAACTTCGTAGTTTGTTCGATTTTAATAGATTAATATAAAATCCATTAAAACTTAAAAACGACTTCGTAGATGCGCTCCGGTAAATTGTTGGACTTGATAACCAAAGTTCAGCTTGATGCATTTCATAATACGATATGAAATAACCACATAATAATACATTTCTTTACAGGTTCATTTACTCATGTCTAGTCTTTAGTAGAGTGCCGGTCACAACATGTAAACAGCCACTCGACTGACTTCTAACAATACATCGGTTGCTTTATTAGTTTTAAGACAATTTCTTACTCTGTAATTTAACAGTAGGGATAGCCTTGTGGTGTGAACGTCGGACTGCCAAGTCATAGGTCTCGAGTTCGAACCCAAGGTACGTACCTCTGACTTCGGATTCATGTGTGTATTTTATAATTATCACTTGCTTAAAAACGGTGAAGGAAAACATCGTGAGGAAACCACGTCATGCCTGCGAGATATTTCTCGATGGCATGGGTAGCGAGGTCAGAGGCCTATGGGCGGTATAAACCCAGGTTAGTCACTAACCACACGAAAAGAAGAAGTCTGTAAATTAAAAGTAATATTACTTATCTATATTTATTTGGATTGCTTTGAATCATATATTTTTGAGTACTCAAAAGGTTTTTTCCAAACCTCATTAGATAAATCTGCACACTTTGATTATATCTTCACACAATGTCTCATAAACAGAATTCAGAACTCAATGGTGAGTTCGAAAATTATTCAATTTTTAATAATGTCTACATTTCTGAATGGATGAAAATGTATTCTCGAAAGGTTGAAACCAAGAATTCCAGCCATATATTAGACCGTATTGGTACCTGGGCACAATTTTCAATTTTGTAAATATTTATCTTATCCTACGTTTTAGCTCGCCTTGGGTATAAAAAGGTCTATTTATTTTTGACAAAAAAATTCAATGTACCAGGGCAGGTACCTTTTCTTCTTTAAGGAGGTATTATCACGGTCTAAGAACCCTAATAAGATGTATTTACTGTTCGAGCCGACGTAAAAGATAACTTGAACCTGAACCTAGCTACAAAATCGACTTTTAGATCTATACCAAAATTATTCCTTTTTAGGGTTCTGTACCCAAAGGGTAAAACGGGACCCTATTACTAAAACTCCGCTGTCCGTCCGTCCGTCCGTGTGTCACCAGGCTTATCTCATGAACCGTGATTGTTAGACAGTTGAAATTTTCACAGATGATGTATTTCTACAACAAATACTAAAAAACAGAATAAAATAAATATTTAAGGGGGCTTCCATACAACAAACGTGGCATTTTTGGTCGTTTTTGCTCGATATTGATAACGGCAACAGGTAGACGCTTGAAATATTCACAGAATATTTAGTTACCTATATATTAACTTTAAAAATAAATAATTAAATTAAAACAAATATTTAAGGGGGGCCCCCATACAATAGACTAGTGATGGGCCGAATAAGGGTTTCACCGAATACGAATATTCGGCCGAATGTTCGGTTAAAAGTTTACCGAACCGAACATTCGGCCGAATATTCGGCAGGACATGGCGCGCTTTATCGTGCATTGCAAAAATTCAAGTTTAGGTATACATGTCGGACTGTTATTGCGTCATCTAACTAGCGAAAAAACAAGGGGACGTGCATTTGCTTTTGTGTAGAAAATCATTTTAACTCAGTAAATTTCCAAAAAACAATGAATTAAATGGAAGGAAGAGGTCGAACATTTGGACATTTTTCTGTGAAACTGACGATGTTAAGACACACTTGATGTGGATACAATTATGTAATTATATTACTTCATACAAGCATAGGGGCAACTTTTTAACTCAAGATTATTCGGTAGAATGTTCGGAATTTTTGCCGAATAATCGGCCGAATACGAATGTTCGGTAAACCAGCCGAATATGCCGAATACCGAACATAAAACGAATATTCGGCCCATCCCTACAATAGACATGATTTTTTGCCGTTTTTATAATGGTACCTACGGAACCCTTCGTGCGCGAGTCCGACTCGCACTTGGCTGGTTTTTTTGTTTCTCTCTCCCTCCTTCCTCTCTACATATAGTTCTTATGAATGGCATGATATAATATGCAACACATAAACAAGGAAACAGATCATAAAAAAGGGATAATAAACTCTTTGAGAAGAAGCTGGTGTTTTTATTATTTCCATCACGTAGCCACCGAGTTTCTTAACCTCAGATATCCCTAGTGTCCTGCAATATAATTATAGGAAGTTCGTTCGTAAGACTTTCAATAGATCCGTATAGGCTGCGGCGAATATAAGTTTATTCGTATTTATGTTATAGGTTGGTAAACAGGCCGACGACCTACCTAATGGAAAGTGGTTACCGCCTACCTACAAGTCCAAGAGGATTGCTGATGTGTTGCCAACTTTAGAGATAAAGTTGAAAAGTCTTATGTGCCTATAATTTCACCGGCAACCATATCCTCCAAACCTAAACACAGCAATGTCGCTTGGCGGCAGAAATAGGTATAAATGTCTAATAAAAGAGAACTTTGGTACAGTTTAAGGCCCCAATTACACTATCATATTATATTTATCATACAAATATAATTTCATATCTGTCTAATTCTATGATCATAGTTAAATGCTGCTGTTCTTCTTTTTTACATATTACACTAATGATCATTTATAAACGTCATACTTAATTAAAATGGATAACGATTTAGCCGTGTTTTCCGTTGTCATTTTGACGCCATTTTTGAGGTTAAACGGATATGATCATATTTGTACGCTTGCTGTCAAATAGGCATCCCTTAACTATGATCGTAGACAATATGAATCATATTATGTAGTTATTATACCGTCATAGGTTCTTCATATAAAAATGACTCGGTGTATCTCTGATCGAACATGAAATGCACGCGCGCAGCTCGCGAGCGGCGCATACGCGGCGCGTTCGTCAGGTCTTGACGCACCATTATATGGCTCTAACACCAAAACGCGCAGTCTTTATACATAGGTAGTATTCCTGCATTACACAGGTAGCTGAATGATTTCCGCAACTCTTATAATATACTAGCTTTTGCCCACAGCTTCGCTAGAGTGATTTTTTTTAACCCCCTACGGGAGGAATTTTGAAAAATCTTTCCTTAGTGAAGAATGGCTACGGTATAAAAAGCACCTACTGTCAAAATTTCAAGTTTCTAACCTAGTGGTTTAGGCTGTGCATTGATAGATCAGTCAGTCAGACAATCAGTCAGTTTCTCCTTTTATATTACCAATAAATAAAATTTTCGCAGCATTTATGACGTCATTAGATACGGTCTGCCATTTGATAGCATGAGAAAATTCACTGACCGTCTTTCATTATAATATCCTATCATTATAATATAATATATCCTATATATTCTAAAGGGGCTGGCTAAATAACAACCGCGCCGATCGTACGATTTGCGAGGTTAAGCTGCGCTTGCCGCGGTCAGTCCGTGGATGGGTGACCATTTGTTACACATCGAGACCCCTCCGTGCCTCGAAGAGCACGTTAAGCTGTCGGTCCCGGGTGTCATACCAATACCTATGACAGTCGTTACGGGTAGTCAGAAGCCCGAAAGTCTGACAAACGGTTTAACCTTAGGATATCGGCATTGCCCAGTTACTGGGTTGCGGAGGTCTGATGGCAGTCGCTCCGTGTAAAATACTGGTATTCAGCCGCATCTGGTTGGACTGGAAGCTGACCCCAAGATAATTGGGAAAAGGCTAAGAGGACATATCCTATATATTCTAACATGGGTGGATGAAGTCCATCTGAACTTATATCTTCTATGTATCTACATACATACATAAACTCACGCCTTTTTCCCATGGGGGTAGGCACGCCGATAGAGGACGTCTTAGATGGACATACATTGATGTTATTAGTGATGTTCTTCACAAAGGTCAGGTGCGTAGTACTCTCAACCGGCGTGTGTGTGTGACAAGATGCGAAGAAGCGAAAGGAGGAAGTTCAGATATCTACTCAAATAGCAATATATTGTAGATGGTGGAGCTTCATAATTATATTCTATTTATATCATAGTTTAAAACTCACACATAATCTGTTCTAGATGACGGGTAGCTGCTGCCGTCGGGCCATTTTATGAAGCATATTTCTCTTTCACCATTTACATACCTGTAACAAACAAACAAAAATGAAATCATGTTTCACGTTTCAAAAGTAAAAAAACCAGGTTTCTCAGAAATATCTCAATTAATTTTACAATGTCGTGACCTTCTCTTGTGTCGTCACGAGCTTTACGAGAATAGCTCATGCCAAGCAGTAGTGTAAGGTTATCAAGTCAGCAATGTGGGTAGCGAGGCTAAGCTACGCTTGCTGCGGTCAGTTCGTGGATGGGTGACCGTTCGTTACACATCGAGACCCCTCCGTGCCTCGGAGAGCACGTTAAACAGTCGGTCCCGGGTGTCATACGAAATCCTACGACAGTCGTTACGGGAAGTCAGAGGCCCGAAAGTCTGACAACCGTTCTAACCTTAGAATATCGGCTTTGCCCAAGAACTGGGTTGCGGAGGTCTGATGGCAGTCGCTCCGTGTAAAATACTGGTGCTCAGCGGCATCGGGTTAGACTGGAAGCTGACCCCAACATAGTTGGGAAAAGGCTAGGCAGAACAATGTGGGTAACGGGGCTGACTGCCCAAGTGCGCCAAACGAGTTTAATGTCGTCACTCGTGATAGCTTTTTGAATATACCCCGAATTCATGATAATACATACCATAACATCACGCTTTGTATTCTCCAAAGGGTTCGGCAGATGTGTTTTTAGTACAACTTCGTTTCGCCAGTTATGTTTAAGACCCATGTAATAGGGGGCGAGCCTATTGCCATTAACATAACACAAATCCATACTCTGGGCTGCTACTGAGAAATTCTTAATGGAAAAACCAAATAACACTGCGCGACCTGGGGAACGAACACAGGACCAGCTCAGCAGTCGCGCTTGCGACCACTAGACCAGCAAGGCACTCAATAAAATGATCATGATGATCATATTCATGATAATACTAGTTATTTAAATGTTTCATTTGATTTAAAATTTCTAAAATGACAATTTAATAATCCAATTTGAGTTCATATTGTTGCTTAAATTCACAGGATAGCACAAACAAACATCTTTCGAATACTAATCAAACCGTAATAACTTCTTCGTAATAAAATGGTAAATGTCACCAACAATAATAACTCTATTAAAAGCCGACCTTTGTTTAGAATCAAAACTTTCAAACGCGTTCGTAGGTAAAATATGTTGTTTACCTTTGTTTACAATGCAACTTAAACAATTTTGTGACATTTTATACTCAACTAATTGTTGCTCAACTAAAGGGTAGGCGGCAAATCATTAGTTATGTACCTACACCCCATACTTTGAAGTTTCCTTTTTGTTACGGTAACCTTTGCCGTGTAAAGGGCTTATTACATTACCCGATTTTTGGGGTCCTTAATTCTTATTCAGTGTAGTATAATAACAGTCTAACTGTAACTGACTCGTTAGTCTAGTGGTGGCAAGCGAGACTGCTGATCGGAGGTCCTAGGTTCGATCCCCAGGTCGGGCAAAGTGTTTTTGGGTTTTTCCGTGTGGAGCTTCTCAGTACCAGCACGGAGTTTGGATTTGTGACCGGTTGATGGCAGTTACATGGGACTTAAAAATAATGGCGAAATGAGGGTGTTACCATACACCTTTGCCCAACCCTTCGCGGTATACAGTCGTGATGTTATGTTATAATAACAGTTAGGACAGCCGGTCTCTTCGATCTTTGGCCTCTTTCAATCGGGCCCTAAAAATCGGGTAGTTAATAAACGGTTAAGACCGCGATTTTACGACCGCGGATCGTGCAGTATGGCTTTTGAGTAGAAAATGAGTATTCGAGTTTATCTCGTTCTCCACAACACCCTTGTGAGTACTTTCGCCTGATGCTCTGGGATTTTATTGAGGTAATATCCACGAGTGTTCGATAGAAACTAATACTATAATATTTACGATTAAGTATCAATTAACTGGGCGAGCACGGTCTTGGCATTATAAACATTCCAATAAAATTAAATAATGACTACAATACACTTGGTAATAATAGACACCTGTAGGTATTTATATTTTATATTTATATTTATTTATTTAAACTTCATGTACAATTGGTGGTACATAAGGCGGACTTAATGCCAGTGGCATTCTCTACCAGTCAACCTTTGGGTCAAAAATTAAGCACTTTGAAAAAGGTACAAAAAAAAGAATTTAAAACAAATATTGAATAGGTAAATAAAAATTATTAAAAACAAAATACTAACAAAATATATACTTTATATATATACATCATATACTTTATTTATATCAAATTGAGAGTGAGATTGAAACATGTCTTTCATGTCAATCAAGAAATTGATATTTTAAGAACCTTTATTTTAGGATAATAGTATGAAAGAATATCGAAAATAAAGCAGTACAGAATATTGACATGAATATCTATCTATATATAAATTAAAATGAATCGCCAAATGTGTTGCTAAGCGCAAAACTTGAGAACGGCTCGACCAATTCGGCTACTTTTTTTAAAGGTATGTTCCTTAAGACACAAGGAAGATTTTCATGGAGAGAAAAAACATAAAAATTGCGTGGAAAATAGTAAAAACAACACTTTTCTTTTCCCACTACAGGCCAATAACTTTTGACAGAACGAAGTCTGTCCGGGCAGCTAGTTTCTTAATATTCTTTACTTGGCATGAATCTGTTGTTGTTCAATGCTCTATTTGTAAAAAAATAAACAAATAGTTAAAAATAAACATTGCATTTGTAATAATTTATAGACGCCAGTTGGTGTACTTTCGAAAGTCTACGCTGCAATATGACGATATACTGAAAAATATTAAAATTCTTTAGCCCGACGTAAAACAAATTGAAACTTAACGACTAGGAGGCAGACGTTGCAATAGTTTCATACTTGGGATAATGAGTTTGATGACATGGGGAGAAAGGGTGTTTATTTACAAAGAAAAGAAAAAGGTAAGTTTTCGTCGGGATTCATTTGTTTTCATGTAAAAACCTTTGAAACAAGAAACTTTCTGTTCATTGATTCAGAATAGAGTTCGTTACTTATTTGAATTCGAAAAGTTTTTTTCTTTACTTGTTATAAAGGGCCTTTGTGGTAATTTGAATGAAGAATGCATATTTAAAGAGCTCTGGAACACCTCAGGCTAACAAGTTATTATACTTACACTACCTCTTCGTTGGGTATTAAATTAGTCAAATGTTAGATCATTTAATCATTATACCCACGCTATTATAAGGAAAGATCGGAAGATATAAATTCCAAATGAATTCGATTAATGTTTGTTATTTTAACTGCAATTAAAACTTTTAACGGGGCCTTTGAACATTTTGAAAATGAGAGAACTCCGATATTTTATAACTTAATACAACAGAAAGGGTAAACAGCTTTAAAATGTGTGTACCTTCTTTAGACGCTATTAAATGATTTTATTGTTACGGTGTTCTGACGTCTACATCGTTAAATTTAATTAAAGATTTGTTTGTACTATAAGACGTCCTCACACGAACGAGTTTTTGAAGGTATTTTAGGGTACCGTATGGTCTTGCCAAAGAAGCCAATCTCTCTCCTTCCAAGGGTGCCGTAATAGCGACTAAGGGATTATTAAAAGAGGATGGGCTGTGGTGTCTTTCTGCTAATAACAACATTCTACGATTACCATGTCCCATGTAGGGACAGGCTAGAATATATAGTTTCCTCACCGCACGCGTGTTGTAAGATTTGGTGGTAGGATTTTTATGGTGCGACTGGCTAACTACCATATTCACAATAAAATCCGGTGCCAAGTAGGTTACTGAGTTCTGTCGTATGTATAAAAGAGTCCCTTTATATCTTAGATATTTGGATTCGTGTGCTCCATCTTCGGCCCTATCTGCGTCCATCAGGTGCGACAAAGGTCAAACACGACCAGATTAACGATTCTTTATTTATATTTTTAAACCAATTCGTCTGCCTGGTTCGATAATTATGGCAATATGATCGTTCATTGTTGATCTGCGTGTAGATACGTTCCTTCACAACACAAATGGTCGAGTCAAAATAAGTTGAACTTTGTCGGCATGGAAGCGGGCGAGGCCGTCCGATTTGTATCGTTCGATATTCGAAGAGCGCGATGGGTGTTTGAAGTTATTGAGAGCAATATATTTAGAAAAGATCTCGTATCCCGTTTTAAGCCTTGAAGTTCAATATGGGACTGTTTTATTTATTCTTTTATAGTCTTGTATAGGATCCCAAATGATAGCTCGACTAAAATGGACTATTTAAGTAGGTATCTTCCTAAGGAATTTCTAACTTATCATTCAAGACTAAAACAGATTGTTTGTAATACTTTTGAAGGCTTGAAAATAGCAGTTAATACTTAGTTCAAAGTTTTAATATAATAGAGACACCTACAAAATTATGTATTTTACTTCTAGAGTAGACTTTCAAAATATTTTAATTGCCCTTATTTTCCTTTAAACTCATTGTTCTCTATTCGAGTGAGTTTCATTTGTGTGGGATTTTGTTATCATAGCAATCTTAAACTTTTCCTTACACGAGTTTTAACTTTGCTCGCCTTCGCAATTCCGAAACATAATATAAGTAGCTACCTATGATAATAAAATAATGTATATTGAAACTGTAAATTATACGAAGTTCTAATATGATAGCTGTTTACGCTTATCCTAACGAGAAAATAACTATACTTGTTACTTAATGCTCACAGCCTGTGACTCATCATAGTTATGGTGTACCGATGAAGGTATAGGTAAAAATGAAGAGCACACTACGAACACCTACTGAAAGTAAGTACATTTATTTATCAAAATTTTAATAACGTTTTTATTTATTTTTAATAAAAATAGTATTATACCTAGTCTGGCCATAAATACTGTTACAATTAAAAATAAGAAAGATATTACATTTGAATTTGGAATCTGTCATTTTTATACGATTGTTCATTGAGTTTTCTAATTTTGGCGCCAATACATTGTACAATATTTTGCGATATTAAAATGGAGTGGGGTGATAAAGAGAACCGAATCGCTGTGATTGCATTACACAAAATTGGTATGGAGCCAAATGCAATTTTTAAAACTCTCCATACGCTTGGTATTAGTCAAATGTTTGTATACCGGGCTATTAATAGGTACAATGAGACCTCCTCTGTTTGTGACAGAAAAAGATCTGGCCGTCCACGTAGTGTTCGTACGAAAGAGGTGGTCAAAGCAGTAAGGGAAAGAATTCGAAGAAATCCTGTCCGAAAGCAAAAGATTTTATCTCGGGAGATGAAGATAGCACCCAGAACCATGTCGCGTATTTTAAAAGATGACTTAGGACTTGCAGCCTACAAGAGATGCACTTGTCATTTTTTAGCTGATAATTTAAAAAAAAGAATAGGGTGGTAAAATCGAAACAACTACTGAAGCGGTACTCAAAGGGAGGTCACAGAAAAATTTTGTTTACGGATGAGAAAATCTTTACAATTGAGCAACATTTTAACAAATAAAATGACCGTATTTATGCTCAAAGCTCTAAGGAAGCTTCCCAATTAGTCGACAGAGTGCAACGTGGGCATTATCCGACTTCAGTGATGGTTCGGTGGAGTGTTAGCTATGAAGGAGTGACTGAGCCATATTTTTGTGAAAAAGGTATCAAAACATCGGCACAATTGTATCAAGATACCATTCTTGAGAAGGTAGTTAAGCCCCTTAACAACACCATGTTCAATAACCAAGTATGGTCCTTCCAACAAGACTCGGCGCGGCGCCGGGTCATAAAGCTCGGTCCACGCATTCTTGTTTGGAAGTGAACGTGCGAGTTAAGTGTAATGCTGTCGTTGGACCTCCTCTATTTAGTTCTCTGCTGAAGTGTACAAATATAATCATTACAGAATCGTTTCCAAAAATGTTGTTTTATGTATTCCACCCGCTTGTAGCGCTGCAGCAGAGTGACATTAGCATTCTCAGCTACCTGTGGACTTGGCACTGACGTTGAGACTCGTCCAATTAGAAAATGGGAAGGAGTTAGGACAGACAGGTCGCTGGGTTCAGTGGATAAAGGTATCAAGGGGCGAGAATTCAAAATAGATTCAATTTGAGTGAGACAAGTGGACATTTCTTCATAGGTAAAATGAGTTAAGTTCAGAATTCTACGCAAATGATGGTTTGTAGAGTGAACGGCGGCTTCAGCCAGTCCATTGAAACGAGGTGAATATGCTGGTGTAAAAATAAATTTAATGCCTTCATCGGCTAAATCAGCAGCTATGTCTGGGTTAGAAAGAAAAGATTGTAACTCGTTACATGCACCGACAAAATTAGTTCCGTTGTCGGATGTAATTGTTTGAGGCTTGCCTCGACAGCTAATAAAGCGATGTAATGCAGCCATGTATGCTTCTTTGCTCAGGTCTGTCACAAGCTCCAAGTGAACCGCCTTGACTGCCAAACACACAAAAATACACAGGTAGGACTTAAGTAACTTGCAACCACGACCCTTTCGATCGGCTATCAAAATTGGCCCGGCATAGTCGACTGCACTGTGTAAGAATGGAAATTCTAATGTAGTCCGAGATACAGGTAATTGACCCATGATTGGTTCAACATTTTTACATTTATGTCTGAAACATCTTACGCATTGTTTGACAGTATATCTAGCTAGATTTCTACCACCTAAAGGCCAATAGATTTGTCTAATGTCTGCAAGAAGTAATTGAGGGCCTGCATGTAAAAGTTTCAAATGTTGTTTGCGAAAGATCAACTTTGTTAAGTGATGTTTACAGCATAAAAGAATTGGATGTTTCTGATTAAAAGTATAAGGCGAGTTGTCGAGTCTACCTCCGACCCGTATTAAAAGATTTGTGTCGAGAAATGGAGACAGAGACAACAATCTGTTTTTAGGTGGCAATGTTTTGCCTGATCTTAAAAGATCATAATCCTCACTGAACATTTCAGCTTGACTCTTCCTTATTATAGTGTATAAAGAATTCTGCAGCTCATCTGAAGTTAAGTAACCTTTTAGTTTGTTATGTTTATTTTTACAATTAAATATGAATCTGTGAATATAACAGGCTGTGTGAATGAGACGCGTGAGATTAGAATGTTTGTGTACTAGTAACGAAATAGTGTCTGTCATGTGTGCATTGTCGTTAGCAGAGTCATTAGCTAGGTGACACAATACTTCCGGTAGATCCCGTTTTTCGTTTGAGTTCGGCATTTTAGGCCATTTATCTACGTTATCTTTTAAAAATGGTGGGCCTGACCACCACAACGACGACGACGAAGTGCTAAGAAGATTAGCCTTCACCCCGCGAGAAACGAGATCCGCAGGGTTATCGCACGTGTGTATAGGTTCAGGCAATTTAAAGACCTGACTGAATATCGTCGTCTTGCATAGACGGTTACACAATAGCTTCTCGCATAGCATATTGTGCTGCATGTGGGTGGATTTAGAGTAGATCCACCCCAAGTACTACTTTACTGCGTAGAAACGGACTTCCTGGAACGGTGAATTTTGCAAACTCGCGGAAATCACGTTGTCAATGTATGTAGGTGCGGAGTCCCGAAGTAGGTAAACCCGCTGATACGTAGATTTGTGAGATGCAATTCAACCGGCGTCCTTCGTTTTTCCTTTGTTGAGCGTCGCAGTTGACGATTCAAAACTGGCGACGATCACGGAGAAAACAGAAAATTCTCAACGATCTTCTACTTTCCTCGAAGGACCAGTGGTGGTATCCTTACGGTATGAAGAATAAAAAGTGGACTGTATTATAGCTGGTTTATTTTATAGAAAATCGTAAAACAATTGCAGAGTTATTTTTTGGACAGCCGACCGTTTCTAAGCAATGACTATCGTTTTTGTTCTAGAAGGCGCGCTTACAGCGCGGCTGCGCGGGGTTGCCGTGCGTAGACACATCCGTGGAACACAAAGGTTCCAGACGATAACCAGCGTCAAGTACTTATAGTTCTTGACATTGATCTGGACACCTTTTTGGTCCAGTCGTGAGACACAAACCCAAGACTTTATTTTATATCACACTTTTTATCTTTTGTCTCCTTGTGCTGTGTCCAAATAAATGTTTCCTTATCTTATCTTTTATCTTAAAAGTCGAAAAATTTGGCCTTGAAAAATTATTTTGGTGGTCTATCTCTTTCTAAAAACTCTATTTAGAAAAAGATATAATAAGTATATTATAGTTTTGAAATCTATTTCTTTCTAAATAAGGTCTTTAGAAAGAGATAGACCACCAAAATAAATATTCATGGCCAAATGTTTCGACTTTCAGTAGGTAGTGTTCGTAGTGTGGTCGCCGGTTTTACCTACACCTTTATGGGTAGACCTAATTTTCATATAACCACGTAGGTTACTCCTGTATTTACACGATAGAACGAAATTCGATCACAAAGTCAGATACATCGTTTTGGCAAATGAGACAGTGCAGCTCATTGAATCTGTAAATTCCATACCCGGATTAATAATAAACAAAGTTTTTAATTTTAAAAACTCGCTCTAAAATGAACCGTACGATGTACACAGGTAGGATACCTTTCCAAGTAACAGGAATAATTTAAAAAAATCAGGCCAGCTACTGTATCTACGTTTCAGTCTGGCGATCCCATTTAGGCTTTTATTTACAGAGTCAACCTAGGAAATCGGATTATTCTGACGCTGGTTCGCGATGAATTGCAAACTCATCGAACACTATAGCTATCGCCATTTCTCTAGTGTTGTTATCGGAATCGGCACTTAATACTGAGCGTGGCTTTGACTGGTAAAGCGCAATTAGTGCCGTCCGGCTTTCGGCCGCAAATTTGTCCGCATCATAACTATTCCAATTGTTGCGGACAGCAAGCCTAAATTGTACATATTCATGTAAATAACATTTAAAGTAGCTATGCGGGTGTTGCTATATATATACCTCTGCTTATCACTTCTGGAAATACAGGCGTTATGATAAATGAAGTAAACAAGGTCATAAAATACGTCATAGTATATAGCACAACATGACCACTAGCTACAGATATTAAACTCAGAAAAATATGTTGGTAGATAGCAAGTGTCGTGGGGCCATACTATACATAACTTGCGCCCCCCTGAACGATACTTAATGAGGTGCATTTTATGCATTGTTACTGATCCTGGCAGTGGCAGTCACCGGCACTCATTCATCGAACATGAAGAACTGAATCCTGAATCCTGAAGCCTGAAGTGAAGCAAGAAGAACGTGTAGTCGCTTAGGTTTTCTACCGAATGAGTGTCAATGTTTAAGTTTAAAGTTTAGAATTTCTATTGTAATGTAAATAGGTTTATACTGTGAAATAAATACGGCAAGTGCCTTTCAGAAAATTGTGTGTTTTGACTGGTTGTCCTCTACAGCCAGTCTTTGTGGTCCTTCGAGAGCCGGGTCGAACAAATTGTGTGCTTAGCGGGCGGACCCCAAATAGCCAGTCTTTGTGGTCCTTCACAAGCCGGATCGAAGAATCAAGATCGAAGATTGAAGATCCAAGGTGCCAGGCGTACAAGATTGTTCCTGTGTGCCTGCCGGGCGTACAAGATTGTTCCTGTGTACGTGCCGGGCGTACAAGATTGTTCCTGTGTACGTGCTAAGAAGATCAGACAAAACGTTTCGTACAAACGGGTGGACCGCGACTCTGTGTCCCTACCACCCTACGGTGTCAAAAGGTAGAGGCCAGAGTTAACGCCGATCAAGGCGGTGTGGTACTGTGCGATACCACCGGTTCGTCAAGAACGCCTTTTACAAGGCGCGAACCGAATAGTGCACTACGCCGGTAAGGTCGTGTGTAGTGTGGGGGCCGGACTGTAGGCACTGGCGAAGGGGCCGGGTATTTCCCACCGGTCCCCGAGCACCCCACAGCGTGCACGATCCTCTGCTGGGTAGATCCTACCTGTCCAATCCTGCACGTATCCATCCCTGGCGGAGCGTATCCCGGTTAACCCCGGGCCCTCCAACAGGATTGATAGGGTTGTTAGGCCTGTTAGGGGGCGTCAAATGCCGAAGATGCCGACCACCAGAAGCCAAGCAGCCGAGGAGAAGACAGCAAGAGTGTACGAGGATCCCCCCGCGTCCGCGTCCGCAACCGCGTCCGCATCCGTACCCGCGCCGATCGGTACCACGTCACGCGTACAAGCCGACCCGAGCGCCCGCGTATCCGCGTTACCCGCGATGACGTCACGCGCCGCCGCCGCCGCTGCCGCTGCCACAGTCACCGCCGCGCCTGACACTAGAGAAGAGAGATCGAGAGCGCCGTCCATGCTCTCTCAAAGATCGACTGCCAGCGCTGTTGCTCGACAAGCTGAATTCGACGCCCAGGAACGTCTAGCCGAAATCGAGAGGAAGGAGCTGCAATTACAAGCCGCCCTTATCAAGAGAAGGCTAGCTTTGGACGTAGCCACTATACGGGAGGAGACAGACCGGGATACCATCGTCGCCCGTGAAACAATAGAAGTGGACAATCGAATCGCTGACCGTATTTGGTAAGAATAGAAGCTGACCCCAACATTGTTGAGAACAGGCTAGGCAGAACGATGAGCTATTTTCGTATAACTCGTTAAATGAGTTAAAATATTCAATTGAGTTTAGGTCGAAACTTTACTTATTCAGTTTTGTCATACCGCATAAGAAAAGTTTGTTTCGACCACAATTCTAAACAATACAAATTTTAATGTAAAATGTACTACGTTCTAAAACTAAATTCAGTTACTTTAATGTATGGTCCATACATAATGTGAGTGTATTACACGGAACATATTTTAAAGCTTTGCGTTTACTAAGTAAACCTTAACTGTAATGTATGTAGTGGCAGTTACCTGGCCCTCGAGAATACCCGTCGACCGCTGGATAAAATTATATTTAAGGCTCCTAGACTACACGCAGCTTTTGTAGGCCTGGAGATTGTAAAATATTCAGTATGCTGTGTAGTATATGATTACGACATAAATATAAGACGTTGTCTAGAAAATTAACTGAGGGAGTTGGAAGGACACCCGTTTACGAGCACAAGTACCTGGTAGTTGGGTACCTAGTTTCTACATATTTGATGAATGAAGTTTATCGAATTTATCTACCTCATCTTAGTATTTTCCTAAGTATTTTGGGGTCTGCTTCAGACTAAACAGATGCAACTAAATGTTACTCCTTATTATTTTACAAGTAACTGAGTCGTCTGACCTCTACAGCCCATAGTAGAGGATCTATAAATCGAGATTATCAAATAACATATCCGGCTTCCAGTGTAAATTTTTAGTCCTCATTTTTTTAGGTGAATGTCCAATAATGGAATCAGGCTTTACTTTGCGGAAATCCATGACTCATCGACCGCTGAGACGCGCGTCCAAGCGGTCGATGAGTCAATATCTCCTAAGGGACAAGTTCCACCAAACGGAAAAATCCTCGTGGATGCTCGGCACTTTTTAAATTTCACTGAATATTGTAACTGTATTTATATTGACTTTAAGTACTTATGAAATTCAATGTAGACATCAAGCTTTTCCTTGCGCATGCTGGAGCTTACCCGAGCGTTTTATTTTATATCTATAGGCAATACTGATACAGTTCTTTACAGTGACATTAAAAAACTGCGCGAGGATTTTTCCGCTTGGTAGAAACTGACCTTAAGGATACCCCGTGGAGGGGCGAAACACGTGTCATATCGGTTGGAGTTGTTTGTTTGTTGCATTTTATTAATCGCACTTTCTGCATTTGCATATACCTATAAACGGTGTAAATAGACCCTTAACGAAGCCGAAAGGCACTTATTCTCCACGTCATTGCGACAATTTTTTTGTTCTGGACTATCCCTGGGAACCTTCTAGTTACGGAGATATTGGAGGTCAAAGTTCCTACTTTTTTACAACTTTTTTTTTTAAATACTAGTTTTGAAGGTTGCATATGTACTTGAAATACCTCCATTACCCATTTACTACTCATTGCATCTATCAGCACAGTGTTTTGAGTGCGTTACAATTAGCTTTACAGTAAAACGAAATGTTACACCCAAAAAAAAAAGTTGTTTCCCAGCAACAATTTTTGCGTAGGGTTACTTAGTTTGATGTTCTGAATGCATGGTTGACGGCTTCGTGAAGGGTCTTTTTACACCTTGTATTTGCGGGCGGGTGGAGCTGCATACTGCACCCAAGCTTAATCAAATGTTTGGCGGAATTAGCACTAAATTATTGTATATTTGTAGGTAAAGTCCGTCAAAATCATAAATATAGATTTTTGTTTACTATCACAATACAATTTCAATGGAAGGTTCTAATCAAATATTAGTGTTTATGTTAGTAATCACGTTTTTCAGTGTTTATTGCATACCGTTGGAACGTTACAAGGAGAACTCATGTTTGTGACAGATGGATATGATTTACTACGGAACCTTAAAAAGGAGATAATGGTAAAAGTCAGTATAACTACGGATAACTCCGTGTTTTTGATGATAATGAAATTATTTAACAGGGTAGATAAAGTTAGCATATTAAGTCACACTGGAAACTTTATTCCCTGATGTAATAATTTAATATACCTAATAACTCTGTTTAACTATTCAAAAACATAAGTTTGAGGATATCATTCAAAAAGTATATTTTATCAGAGCAAAATATTTTTCAAGTAAGCCATATTTTCTTTATGAAAAGTACGAGTTTCGATAGTTTGTGTGTTTATATTTTCTTTGGTTCTCAACCGTTCGTTACCTTTGAAAATTCCAAGACTTTGATAAAAAAATACTTTCTTGATTGTAAAGAGACTAGAACTCCTTTTTATAACTAGGGATAGGCTCCATATTACGCTATCGATTATACCTGAGTTATACAACACCATTTTTAGTATACACAAAGTCCAAAATACGTCTATAAGATTTTCATCGGAACGGCCAGTTTCTTTTTAATTTGCAAGTTACATAGGTGCCTACTAGTTTATGGTGCGGTGTGCGTGAAATATGTCATGCAGGGGTTGTCTAGAAACTTACTGAGCTGATTATTTCTGACCTCAAGGTAACCTCAAGGTATTTGCAGTCTACTGTTATGTATAGATACCTATTAAAATTTGTACTTATGGAACAAAATATAACGTGATATAAAAACAATACAAATCGATACTCGTAGTGATTCTGAACAAACTAAATCCAAGTTTATTGCCTAAATATTAAAAATAACCTTGTGTTACCCTTTATTCTGCAAAGATTGTCTATGAAGAAAGTCTATATTCGGTAAAGGTCGCCTGTCGACCCTATTTGCCAAGCCTTTGGAAAATAGACATTAGGCACAATCGAAAATCTACATGCCTATCAGAGATAGAGGTATTATTCTTCAGTACAACTACAGTTTACCGATGACCGTATTAGATTAGGGCCGGTCTAGCTCTAATCACGTACGGTCATCGGTGAACGGGAACAATTTTAAACTGCGAAACTGCACGTAACTGATAATTTTTGTAAGAAAAAGCTGGGCCTTTTTTGGTGTCTGTCACAATAATAAAATCCTAAGAGATTCGATGTTTTTTCACAGAAAATCCAACTACAGTTTTAGCGACCTGGAAATCCAAACCGATTGACTGCCTTGTTGGTCTAGATCAGCCATACTCAACCTTTTTTAGGGACCACACGTTTTAGTCACGGTATCGAGGGCCGCAAGCAAAAAATATTTAGGTCTTAATTAAAACGTAATTCCAAGTTAACGATAGAGTTACTTTATTAATGAAAAAATCTGATCAGATGGGCCAATAACAAAGGCCGCAGGTTGAGTATAGCTGGTTTAGATGGTCGCAAGTGCGTCTGCTGAGCATGGGTTCCTGAGTTCGATACCCAGGTTGGGCAGTGTTATTGGGTTTTTCCATCAGGAATTTCTCAGTACCTAGCAACTCGGAGTCTGGATTTGTGCCCGGTTAATGGCAATATGATCGCCCCCTATTACATGAGACTTAAACATAGGTGGCGAAACGAAGATGAACTAAAACTCCTCTGCTAAACCCTTTGGGGAACACAAGGCGTGATGTTTTGCTATGTTAAATCCAAACCGACACGACACCGCACACACGGCTGCCTCTCTTGCAACCAATCCACTATAAAATTCTACTACTACACAAATGTCACTTACTGTTTCTTATAAGTATCGGAGTAGAGTAGACTAGGTAACGCGAGCAATGCGCTGGCGCACCACACTGTGATGAGACCCGCGCGCGCCACTCGACGACTCAGTCTATGTTGTAGCGGCTTCACTATCGCCACATACCTGCACAAATAAAAAAGTTAATTAACAAAGATGATAAAGAGATTTCAAGGATACTAGGCACAGATTTCCTTTTTAGTTACCATGTAATTTAGGTTCATTAATAATACCTATCTCTGCCACCCCAGTAGGTTACCGAAGGTTATTAATAAAAGGAGTCGTATGTTACATTTTGATAGTTTTATATGATTTTATCATACTACGTGATTAATCGTGTGGAGGACCAAAAGCTTGTTCTGACTACTCTTGTTAATATTTAATTTGGCTGTCGATTGTCAGATACCTACTAGGTTTGTAGGCCAGTTGGTAGGTAGCCGAAGAAATTGGCTAAACACCAAAAAAGTTGTCGTAAAACAAGAAAGAACTATACTCAGCAGTGGCTGAAGGATGGCTGAATAGTTTTATCTTGTAATTAATCGTTGCAAGGGAACACAGACATTACTAGAACTACCAGCAGTCTAGATATTAGTCATACAATAGACTATTCTGTGATACATTTTAAGATTTCCGTTTGATACAACTACCAATAATGTACACTCGGGAGCAATGAATTCGGGTCACCTTTCGGAAAACATCGTTTAACATTGTTTTGCTTATGTTGGTGACTCGGATTCATTGCTTTCGAGCGTAGTAATGTAATATTTAGCTCATGATTAAGGGCTCCGTTTGGGGCTGAAACTAGCTGGGTAATCCCGAAAAAAGTATGCGTGAATAAACTTTAAACAATCAATGTACCGAAACTTTTGAAACAATGTGAAATATGACACTTAGGTACATCACCTAATAAATTGGATCAAGCGCCTAATACAGAAAGCGGTAACTCTGGACACAGCGCGTATTGTTAAGAAGTTCCTCTCTCTTAGGCCCTGACCATCGGTCGGTAGCTAGGACACTGTTCTTCAGGCCTGTGGACTACTAGGTACTTTTATATTTTTATAAGTATTGAAATACCTATTTAAAAATGCAATGTAGTACGTATGTATATTTAATGAATAACACATAACATAATTTGCCAATTACTGTCCCACTGCTAGGCCCCTGCCTAGCAGCCTAAACCCTTCTCATTCTGAGAAGAGGCCCCTGCCTCTTCTCAGAATGAGAAGGGTTTGGCCTTAGTCTACCACGCTGTCCTGGTACATTGGTAGACTACACACAATATCAAGAACTTTATGGAGCCCTCTCAGGTGTGCAAGTTTCCTCACGATGTTTTTCCTTCATCGTTAACGCAAGTGATAATCAAATTCTGATCCGCACATGAATTCGAAAAGTCAGGGTTACGGGCCGGGATTGAACTCAGACCCTCCTGCATGGAAGGCAAGCGTTCAACTGCTAGGCTGTCACTGCTTTTTTAATGAGTAAAGGAAATAAAAAATATTTCCAAATTCATTCTCAAGATAAAGCTGTACACCACTTGACGAACTTAATAAACAGTCATTTTTCCTCTTGTATAGGCTATAAGGACAAAGGCCAGATAATGTGTCAAAAAAGAGGTGACATCGATTATATCGGAGCATCAGACTCCTAATTGTGATAGATAAATATGTTGGCAGTGACAGATAAGGGTAATTTAGGAAGAAAGACGAATTTGCCAAAGATTAGAACAGGGGCAATTACGTCACAAGAAATGACGTCACAATGCCGAAGAAAAGCCCGTCCTATGTTAAGATTAAGGTGAACACGGGCTGATTACCTAGGACGTCTGGTTTGTCTAGTAAGGTCGTCGGCTAACAGTTCGTAATGATGGACAGTCAAACAAAGGGTGGGTACAATATTAACCTTGATTTTTTTCTTGAATTTGTTAAAGTTTGTATACCTGTCCTTTTAGATGACAGTTATTAACGAGCTTTTAATGATGTTACCAGCTGTTTTTGTAGTTTTAGGATATGATTATGTTAGCAAATTGTTTTTTTTTTTTGTTCCTTCGCTAGTGTTTTGCTAAGCGTGTTTTCCCCAAGTTTTCATTGAGGAAGAAGATCAATTGTCATCGTAGTTTAGTGTTTTGGAACCCAAGCGAATAAATATAAAACCTAACTTATAAGCATATTTAAACGTATTCTTACTAAAGGTCATATTTTTATCGATATTCAAAATATGTTTAATCGATTATAAATTCTGCTCTATTCTATTAAAATTAAAATCAAATCGGTCTATCGCGTGCAGAAATAAACAGTTTATAGCATGTTTGTAGTGGGTATCGATACCTATTGTTGGTTTTTTCTTTTGTCAAATCAACCCATTTAATACGTAAGCCTTGGGTTACCAACAGCAATAATTTATGTAGAAAGAGTACCTACATAACAAATCACATTGACAATCAAATATTCCTACGATAAAATATATAAATATAATAGTTTAGGAGCTCGTGAACAATTCTTGGAAGTGCCGAATATCATCAGAAATGACCTGACCAAAATGACCTGTCAATTACTCTGCGGTTCCATTACTAAATAATTATGAAATCAAAAACGTTTTCTTTATCAAATAAAAATGCATGCATAAAAGTCACATGCTTTTTTTATGCTTACTCAAATCCTCATTTATGTATAGAATCTGACATTCTCTAACTTGTCAAGTCCTTTATTTCCTTTATTTTAAAGTGTAACAATTGTTGTTGAACCAATAAATAAATAAATAAACAGATTAACATAATTACTTATTGGAAAGTCAAATTAGTGGTTGGTCCCAATTCACGACGTCTTGGACTATAAATCAATTTGTTTAAACAATCAAATATTTGTTCGGCGGCTTTACAAATATCATTATGTATATTGACCGCCTGGTTTGCGTCTATAAAATAATAATAAAACATAATGTGAAATGGTACTTAAAGATAAAAAAACTGCGTTTAAAAAACCGACTTCACAAACTAAAAAGTATAATATAACTTAATAAAGATTTAATTTAATACACTTCTTATGCAAACCCAATACCTTTACCATAATATAAAATTAACAGTTTCAGAAGTTGGTGCTAATCCACGCTGAACCAAATTGAAGGTACCGACTTCTGAAACTGTTAATTTTATATTATGGTAAAGGTATTAGGTTTGCATAAGAGGTGTATTAAATTAAATCTTTATTAAGTTATTTTATACTTTTTAGTTTCTGAAGTCGGTTTTTTTAAACGTAGCTTTTTTTTTACTTTTTAGTGTCTGTAATAGGTTGTTCTGTAAACTACAGTAGGATTTTCTAGATTACATCAGGTAGAATAATTACATTGTCCACGTAAACAAAAATGTTCATAAATAAAAAATATGTACATAAAAACATTTTTTACAAAAAATTTAAACCGACTTCAAAAAATAATAAAATAATTACCATATAAAATTAACGGTTTCAGAAGTCGGTGCTGATCTACGCTGAACCAAACTGAAGGCACCGACTTCTGAAACTGTTAATTTTATATGGTAATTATTTTATTCTTTTTTGAAGTCGGTTTAAATTTTTTGTAAAAAATGTTTTTATTTTTTTCATTTTAGTGGCTTTAATTAAAACTTGGTTGGACCTACTAAAGACGCTGCTCGTAACATAATCACATCATCACAATATGCGTACTGTTCGTCATTGAGGAGTTCCATTGTCTATCTCCGAAGTTCTTCATCAGATCTTCACCAAATTTAAATGGGACCAACTTCGAAGTATACCCTATCCATTAAAAAAAGAATCATCAAAATCAGTTCACAAATGGCGAAAATATCGATGAACATACACAAAAAAAAAAAGATACATACAGACGAACACAATAACCTCCTCCTTTTTGGAAGTCGGTTAAAAATGAAAACTACTGGGCCAAACTATGTAAAAATTTTATGGGACCAAATGGCAACTATTCCGCATCAAACAAAAGAATAATCATGTAAATCGGATAATAAATCTCAGCGTAATCGGTGTACATACATAAAAAAAAATACCAATCGAAT
Organism: Amphipyra berbera; assembly: GCA_910594945.2. Lineage (NCBI taxonomy): Eukaryota > Metazoa > Arthropoda > Insecta > Lepidoptera > Noctuidae > Amphipyra > Amphipyra berbera. The sequence continues at coordinate 10,017,643 of OU343128.1, read as the reverse complement.
AGAGAACCTCCTCCTTTTTAAAGTGGGTTAAAAAACGTATTGTTCATAAGGACTTAAATAAATAATGTTTCCAACACCTACATAAAACTTTCCACATAAAAGGTACCTGGTAGATATAGCGTTCTACATTTATCTACTAACACCGACAAATGGTCAGTTTTCCTAGAAACTTCACATATTAAATCCAGCAACAAAATATTGAACCGGGCCTTTAAACGAACACCACAGGTCATCGATTTACCCCGAGGACCGTTTACTAGGAACTCTTCAAACGGGCAATATCAGACAATATCAGACTATTAAGTACCTGGTTATTATAACTGTGCACCTGTCAACATCAAAATATTACCATCATGGCTGCATCGGTAGCCATACTTGGCAGGCGTCGGCGGAGAGGTGAGGAAGTAAGCGGTCAGGTGAAGTTTGACAACTTTGACAAGTGCATATTTATAAAAATCGAGTTCGGGCTAGCGCGCACTGATTTACTAGTATTTTACTAGTGAAAAAAAACGCACCGCAGTGCGCGCTCGCACTCAGCGCCGGCCCTAGACCTTGATCAGGGTAGAGCGAGATTGTCTTTCGACGCCCTTCAGTCGACGCTTTCACATCACATAAATTGCATTTCAGTTTATGTTTAAGAAATAAAAATTACCGAAATTCCAAAAATCTACATTTTGGCGCCTGTGGCACCTGGCGCCTAGAGCGACCGCTCCTCTCGCTCTACCCCAGGGCCGGCACTACTCGCACTTATAAGTGGATCACTATTGATTCGCATACAATTGAATGGCATAATTTATCATGGCATACTTTAACGTATCCTAATGATCGTTACGTGTAGGTAATATTAATTCTGCATAAATGTATATGTTACAGCCAAAGTAATAAATCCGGATATTATATATAGGTATATAATGACCAGTCGTTATGTATAATAGCTATTTAATCACTATGACTGTAAAATATAGACATATTTTTTTTAACCATAATAACCTAACTTAATCTACAAAATTACACCGAAAAAATTTAGACAAATTATAGTTACTTATGCCAATCTAAACAGTATGCCAAAAAACATTATGTCAAAGTTTATTATGCCATTAAAAGTTATGCCTAACTCGTTATGCGAAAGTAGATTAGAATTAAAAATTATGCGTATCAAACGGATTCCGTACCTATATGGCTATAAGTTACCATGTACCTATCATCCACGGAGGACAGATTGCTAATTTTGTAAACACACGACAAAATATCTGATCTATAAAGCCGTCGTGAATACCATTCACGAACATGGGCAGCAGCGTCACCCTGCCGGCTAATAACAACGCACTGCGGTCACAAATATCACGTTTGACCACGTAAAATATTTGTAGTTAAAATATTTTACCTCTACATTTGATCTCTCTAATGACATATTAATTTTGGTAGATCCACTCACATTATCAAAGCCTTATTAAAATAATCTACCTCGATGATTAATTATTATTGTAATTAGATTTAACTTGAACCATACTGTATTAGATAAACATTAACATTCAAGTTACAACTGTTATGTTCATTAATATGTAAATCTTATACAAACGCATGCAAAGGAAGCTTTAATGCTCGTAATACGAGCTTTAAAGCTTCATAACTAAGCACGTGCTTAATTTAAATCGATACTTATCAAAGTAAAGCAAATGTTGTCCAATAAAAGGAAAACAGCCTCGTTGGTCTAGTGGTAGCAAAAGTGACTGCTGATCTTGATATCCTGGGTTCGATCCCCAGGTCGAGCAGTGTTATTGGGTTTTTCCGTGTGGAATTCCTCAGTAGCAGCCCGGGGTTTGGATTCATGCTCGGTTGATGGCATTACGCTCGCCCCCTATTACATGGGATTTAAACGTAACGGTGAGATGGAGGTGTTACTAAACACCTGTGCCCAACCCTTCGGGGAATACAGGCGTGATGTTATGTAAAACGAAAACATGCTCGATATCAAAATGAACTGATCGATAATCCATACACACGTTTCCTGAAAATAGCTCTAGAAATTTCGATGTAAAGAATAAACCTCAACATTAATTTTATCCCGGACTCGTATTAAATCTGGTTCACTAGGGATATCATATACTAGCTGTGTCCTCACGGCTCCGCCCGCGTAAGAAGTTTTATTCCAGTAATAAATATAGCCTATGTTACTCAGTGATAATGTAGCTTTCTAACGGCAAAAGAATTTTAAATCGGTCCAGTAGTTTTTAAGTTTATTCGTTATATACAAAAATACAAACCTGTCCTCTTTATAATATTAGAATAGACAATCAATATCATACTGATGCTCAGGGCCAATATTGAAAGATGTGTATTATTAAGCACATTTCGCAATCGTGCGTGGAAAATACAATGACTTATTTACAGCTACAAAGGGTGTATCTGAATTCTTGTAATTCCTTTAAACCTCGTGGTCTACTGGTGACATCGATTGACCATGGCTGGGTTTTTATCGAATGGAGCAAAAAACCAAAAAGAAAGCATGGTATTTTTAGCGTGAGGCCATTTAGCTCCTCGAATTAACGGGCTGCGCGAAGCGATACCGCGTTACTCGTGCCCGCCAGCGCAGCGGTCTTACCGGGCTTTCATTAATTTATGCGAGGCAATAATAATTATGTACTATCAAAAAAAAAAAAAACTATACTTTTTACACTTTTGTCTACCAAATGCCGTGCTGGGTTAATCTTATACCAGTAATAGATCATGTGGTTTTAAGGAATTACATGAATTTGTTTACACCCTGTATACTCAGACTGGAGAGAGCCAGAGTTAATAGATTCTTGTAATAAAACAAAGCTCGACATATCTGCGATGTAAGTGCTCCTATACTGAAGTCATAAAAAATGTATTATACCGTTAATAAAATACAATGAAGTATCTATAACTTTTACATATTGTTTAGGTTTTTTGTGATACAGAATGTTTGGGAGATGGGTATAAAGCTTTAGGGATATGATAGCTTAGACCGTTAAGACCATATTAAGCCAAATTTGTCGTGGGCGAAGTCTATTTCCTACTTTTTTTGGAACTGTTTTTTTTATTTTTTTTATTTGATACTAGGCCTGCGTTTGGCCGCCATCTCGCCTGATGTTAAGCGATGATGCGGTCTACGATGGAGCACGCTTGCCCTGAAGAAACCGATTCACTCGTGACTGGAAGACACCCAGATTGTAACTGTCGGGGAACACCCACTCGGGCAGCGCATTCCACTGTTTGTCGGTTTTCACAATGAAAGTGGAATCAGAACGCTTCGTGTATAAGGTTATTAACAATAAAACCCATTTTTTCAATTAATTACTAATGGTGTTCAGTTAGTTGTTATGTTATTATTTGTTATTTATGAAATGCGTGAAGAATCAAAAAATACACATACCAAACACCTGTGTCATCAGAGAAACATTCTACAGATACTGAAGATTTCGAAATTTTTTAAAATTGACTTAACATGTTTATTATATGGTTTCAAAAAAAATGGTCTAAGCTATCATCCCCTTAAAGCTTTGCACCCATCTTGCAAACACTCTGTTTAAAAATAGCCTTTTTGATAAAAAAAATGTTTATATTACATTTTATAACCTCAATCTGGGAATACTATAAAACGCAACACTGAACTGAATTCTGAGAAAAAAGTGTTTCTATCAGCACTGGGTACACACCCATTGGCTGCGCCCAGTGTGTAGTGTTGTGGCTAGATGGGTTCATGACCTCGGTAGAATCGTAGAACAGTTTGCAATTGTACACAAAAAAGACGAATGGAACACACTGACGGACCTATATCTGTAGCCATAGTTAGCTTTCTTATAGAGTGTATATAACAGAGGCCAAAGCAGTAGCAGTAGTATAAATGAAAATTATCCAACTTTTACAGAAATTATTATTAATTTATAGAAATCTGAAACAGTAAAGTGTACATTTTTTGCTCATTGGAGAAGTACCTACGCAAGTAAAGGCCGATTTTATCAACGTTAGACAACTTTTATCGAAAGAATAAATATGTCGTTTTGACAGATTTTCTAAACCAAAACTATCAATTATTCAGATAAATGTTATCCTACGGTGGTATAGACCCTTAGTAGAAGACAAAACAAATTAATTATATCATACGTTTGTCCTAGAGACGAATTTCCATATTCCAGATTTGCTGGACGAATTTCCATATTATGAGATAAAATAAAATTCTTCTCACAACAGGCTTTACTTAAAATATTAAATTGAACGGCCAAGAGGATTTCATATCATCGTTCGTTGACACTACGGGGCTGACGCAGGAAGAAATCAATCAAGCCTATCAATTGGCCGAGGTCAACACAGTTCACCATTTATTTCCAAGGGTTTCGCACAAATTACCGGAGTGGGTCACGACGATCGAACAATGTTATTTCAATTTTATTTTTGTAAAACTGAACGCCATAGAAATAGCCATAAAATAAAATTTTATGACTCGAATTTAGCACCATCCTTCCGAGGTTTGTTATGGGTACGTGCTCGTACACATAAAGACAATAGCTTATTGAAAACATTACTTTTTTAATAATAAATGTATAAATAAAAACATAACATACTGTATTCCCCGAAAGGTTGGGCTCATTTCGCCTTTATGTTTAAGTCCCACGTAATGGGGGGCGAGCCTATTGTCATCAACCGGGCACAAATCCGAACTCTGGGCTGCTACTGAGAAATTCCACACGGAAAACTTAATGATATTTTGCCTTACCTGTGGATTGAACCCAGGACCTCACGATCAGCAGTCACGCCTGCCAGCATTAGACCAAAGAGGCAGTTAAAAATATTTAAAAAATTCACGCAGCATTTCATGGTTCAGAATTCTTTTCATATTAAAAATATCGCTATTCCGACATCAGTAGATATAAATATATCTTTACCACATACTGCATCCCTTGAATAGGAAATCAAAAACGAAACGCTCTTTGGATTTACTGTCTAGATACCCCGAAGCTCATCAGAAACAAATAAAAAGACGAAAAGTCCTCTTTAATGGTCCATTTCGCATCGGGATTTTCTAATCTTTTTGTTAATACTGTGTTTAAATTAAAGTCGAATACAATCCTAATTCTCCTATGTATTTTCGAGAACGCTTTGAATTTCTTGTTCCTAGAGGGAAACCTTATCGCTCATCCTCATCTCTTCTCCTTCGTATCCCTTCCCACACCTCGAGTCGTTATAATGGATCATTTACTGTTCGTGCTTCGCGCCTTTGGAATTCTCTTCCTCACTCCTTACGTAATAGCCCGTCGTTAGATGTTTTTAAGAAAAGAATTCGGGAACATTTCCTGTCTACATGACCTGTATGTATGTATGTATGAAGTATTTTATATATTATATTGTATGTATTACGTTTATGTATTGTGTGCTATACACATATTTGTTTAGTTTATGTAGATGTGTATGTTTTTGAAATTTTTATGTAATTTTATTGAACTTGTACACTTAGGTAATTGTTCTCACAAAACTGTATTATATAAATATATTATTATTTTGTGTACAATAAAGAATAAGAATACATCCCGACCGTTGACGTAATCTAAAGTTTTGTAAAAATGTTCTTAATAATACAATATAAAAAACTAAAAACAAGCTTTTGTTAGTGGATTGAAAACTAAAAGCCATGAGGGGTTCCACTACCTACCTTCTGGCTTCATCATGACATCAGCTCGATGGTACCATATTATTGTATGGTCATCAGAATTAGATACATATGCAAAGTTTCACATCGATGCGACAGTTAGAAGTGGGTGAAAATCGAATTCAAAGTATTATTTACAAAAAACTTAGTTACACGTAAAGCTAATATAGGTATGCGTGTTATAAACTCGATTTTATGTATTTCGGAACCTCTTACTGCAATAAGTAAATAAACAAACTTATTAAAAATCGTGAAAGTCGAATAATGGCAATGGTTTATCTATTGATAAGTAACTCCCTATATTTAACTGCTTCATTGATCTAGTGGGGCAATCGTGACTGCTGATCGTCAGGTCCTGAGTTCTGTCCCCAGGTCGGGCAAAGTGTTATCGGGTTTTTACGGGTGGAATTCCTCAGTTCAGTAGTTGGGTGTTTGGATTTGTGCCCGGTTGATGGAAATAGGCTCGCCTCCTATTACATGGGGCTTAAACATAACAGCGAGATGAGGGTATTACTATACACCTCTGCTCAATCCTTCGGGGAATACAAGCGTGATGTTATGTCCCCATATTAATGGCATCTATGCTTAACTTGTTTTTTTTAGGCTGACCGCACGTGGACCACTGACGGCCCGTATTAATAAACAGCTCTCATTTGAGAGACGTTCCAACAGCAGCTACCATGAAGTGGAATTCCATACAATTGACAACCTTTTTTAAAATACATTTTTCACATTTTAAAACTACACTTGAGAGGTATTAGAGCTGTTTATTAATACGGGCCTAAGTCGCTCGGAACTCGGTTGATCGGCATTTGTTTTTAGCTGCAAGTTATACATCAATCGGTAACTGAGGCCACAAACTCTCGAGCAACTTAGTGGCCCATGTTCGGACAACCTTATAGGTACATACTTTGTCCCTGGCTCAATTTATGAAAACATGACAATGTATAAAAATTACGATTAAGTAACTCCCTCATTTCACCGTTATGTTTATGTCCCATGTAATAAAGGGCGAGCGTACTACCATCAACAGGGCACAAATCCAAACTCCGGGCTGCTATTGAGGAATTGCGCACGGAAAACCAAATACCAATGCCCGACCTGGGGACCGAACCCAGGACCTCACGATCAGTAGTCGCGCTTGCCACCACTAGACCAACGAGACAGGTCTGAAATATTATATTATTATGTATATGTAATAGATAAAAGACCGGTCTAATCTTAGGATACCGGCATTGCCCAGTTACTGGGTTGCAGAGGTCTGATGGCAGTCGCTTCGTGTAAAATACTGGTATTCAGCCGCATCTGGTTAGACTGGAAGCTGACCCCAACATAGTTGGGAAAAAGTCTAGGCAGAACAGAACATATGCAATAGATAAAACCACAAACTGAAATATAACTATACCGCTGGTCTTTAGAAACATGTTCACGTTTAGTAGAAAATATTTTATTCAAGTTATATTACTACACTTCTATGATACATTTTTATTTGCCTGCAGTAAAAGATAAAGTTCAGAGAAAAAACATTTACAATACACTTTTATTGAATAGATAATAACATTTTAAACTTACGAGGCCTATGCCCTCAGTAAGATCGTCGACCTCAGAGGTTCAAACAATGTAAGGACGCAAATTGAGTAAACAATTACTATAATTGACACTTTATTGGAAATTGAGATTTGAAACGATGAAGCCGTAATTTTATTTACGTTAATAAACAACAAAATACGCGGGTTATGGGCTTGATACTTATTGCTGAAGGCAGTCAGAAACCGTCAATTACATTTCATAATAGAAGAGTCTTGTTGCATGAAAATAATTATAAAATTAAATACTTCATAAAAAATATCCCCAACTCCTTTAAAAAAAAAATCAATAATAAAATACATAACAAAACATAATCAGCCCATTACTGTCCCAATGCTAGGCAGGGGCTTCTTCTGATAATGAGAAGGGTTTAGGCCTTAGTCCACCACACTGGCGTAGTGCGGGTTGGCAGACTACACACACCATCGAGAACTTTATGGAGCACTCTCAGGTGTGCATGTTTCATCACGATGTTTTTCCTACACCGTTAACGCAAGTGAAATTCAAATTCTGATCCGCACATGAATTCGAAAAGTCAGAGGTACGGGGTCGGGAGCGAACTCAGACCCTCCTGCATTGAAGGCAAGCGTTCAACCGCTAGGCTATCACTGATAAAATATATAAATTATAATTATGTTAATCTTATCAAGTCTATCAAGTTATTATTTCAATACATTATAATGTACTTACTTCGCTTTTAAAACTTATCAATCATTATTTACACTTCTATACTACGCCACAAATTATACGATATTCCACCGCTTTCTCTCTAAAGCCACGAATATATCACAACATATGGACATGAATGCGAAGAGATAAAGTTAAATCGGTTTTCGAAATCCCTCTTTTACACGTTACCCGAATTTACAAGTCAATCGTGTTGCAGACCAACGCCTCTGTAAGCTGAATTTAGCATTTCATTGCTTTGGCAGGAAACATCTAGAAATCTTGGATGTTTGTGAGAAATGCTACGTGTAAGACTTGAGTTTTGTATTCCCATACAGGAAAACCAAACGATTTGTATTTTTAGTACCTACTTTTATCATTGTTTAAGTATAGTATACCTCAACGTATCTTAAATGCATTGGTTCGATATCTTGCAATGATGTAAAGATAAAAATCAAAATGGCTGCCATTCAGAGAGGAGGGGGTTGGTATTATAAAAGGGGGTATTTTTGTCGATAAAATTAAGTGTTCAAAGTGTCATAAAATGTTCAGTAGTGCAATACCCAACACACTGTATAATATTATAAAGACCCAATTTTGTCGACTGTTCTGCCTAGCCTTTTCCCAACTATGATGGGGTCAGCTTCCAGTCTAACGAGATGCTGCTGAATACCAGTATTTTACACGGAGCGACTGCCATCAGACCTCCGCAACCCAGTTACTGGGCAATGCGCGTATTCTTAAAAGTAGACCAACAGACTTTCGGGCTTCTGATTACCCGTAACGACTGTCATAGGTATGAGTATGACACCCGGGACCGACTGTTTAACGTGCTCTCCGAGGCACGGAACAATTTTGTCGATTGCTTCCAAAAAAACATATAGGTAATTATTATCTGGGTTTATCGATGCAGAGAAAACCATTTTTTATTGCACCGCGATTCACCCAAACATTATCATTGAGCTACAGACTATAAAAAGTAAATGGTCGGAGATTTTTAGGTCCATCCATTCAATATTGATATTATTCCTAGCAAGTTTCTCACATAATATGTAGTTTCGTACAGAATTCTTTATATTTTATTTTTATGAGCTGCGTTTAAAACGTAGGTATTTTAGGTTTTATTGTGTTTGTAGTATTAATTGTTTTATTACTTTTTAACAGTACATTGTATTTCTTTATTTCAATAAGCAATTTTAGCATAACATTTTAAGATGTTTTTAAATAGAATTAAAATGGCTGGTGCATCGCCCTTTTCTTTTTCGAACCTGGCTTGACACTCTGCCGTGTGCCTAGATAATTTACTGCTACACTTAAAACTCGACACTGTTATTTCGGTATAATTAATTTATTAAATGTATTCGTGATAATTAGTTCTCCTGTTCACATTCTTCCTACACAAAGTACTCTGTTACCTTTAATAATATAACAACACAAAACAGTTCAGTTTTCCACACGTATTTATACTTTGTTATTTAAGTAGTATTTAATCTGCTGCAATTTAGAACTAAGTCTGGGTTTGAAACTTGACGAGTTTATAATTACTACTTTATTACGTACAAAGTTACACTTAGAAAGGGTCTTTGCAAACATTTTAATAAACGACTTTATAAGCAGCTTTACACTCAAAAGTTTCTGAAGTAAACCCATGTGAGATTTGTGACAGGGCTGAAATGTGAGCACCCCACTGCAGTTTTGAGTCAATAGTAATACCTAGAAAAACTGTTTCATTAATTATATCAAGTTTCCTGCCATCGAGTATTAAATTTGGTTCAACTTGAGGTACGTTCGGCAAAGAGAATTTTAAACATTTTGTTTTATTTGTATTTAGTAACAAATTATTAGCCGCAAACCATTTAGATAAAGATTTTAAGCTCTCGTTTACGCTAACAAGTTCACGATCCTTTCTATTAATTTCAAAAATGAGGGAAGTATCGTCAGCAAACAAAATTATTAGTCAGTATAACAATCATCAGTGATACTTTAACGGCAGATATTACTAACCGATCTCAATCCAAAATGTCTGGATTGATGTAGGTTTTTTTTATATGACTCCTATTGAATTTTTTATATGACTCCTATTGAATTTTTTATATGACTCCTATTGAATTTTTTATATGACTCCTATTGAATTTTTTATATGACTCCTATTGAATTTTTTATATGACTCCTATTGAATTTTTTATATGACTCCTATTGAATTTTTTATATGACTCCTATTGAATTTTTTATATGACTCCTATTGAATTTTTTATATGACTCCTATTGAATTTTTTATATGACTCCTATTGAATTTCTGTCAAAAATCTACATTAATCTAGAGATTTTGGATTGATCTCTATTAATATCAGCCGTAAGTGACCCACGGATTTTTATACAAGATTCGACCGAAAGCGGGTACCTACCTATAAATAAAAGCTATATTACGTTGTGATAGATTTACGCTGAGTTAGGAGAACTCGTGGTTAATTAACAACCGTGCGGATCATATGATTTGCAAGGTTAAGCTGCGCTTGCCGTAGTCAGTCCGTGGATGGGTGACCATTCGTTACACATCAAAACCTCTCCGTGCCTCGGAGAGCACTTTAAACAGTCGGTCCCGGGTGTCATACGAATACCTATGACAGTCGTTACGGGTATTCAGAAGCCAGAAAGTCTGAAAACCGGCCTAACCTCAGGAAATCGGCGTTGCCCAGTAACTGGGTTGCGGAGGTCTGATGGCAGTCACTCCGTGTAAAATACTGGTATTCAGCTGCATCTGGTTATACTGAAAGCTGACCCCAACATAGTTGGGAAAAGCTAGACAAAACGCAGATTTACGCAGATGGCGTCGATTTCGTCGCACACATTAATATGATTGCGGTTTCCTATGACAGATTAAAAGACGTTTACATATTATTATGCCCATCATATCGTAGCTACTTTGCAAAGGATGAGGAATAGGACAACTATCAGAGATCAACTGGAGCGTAATAACTTACAGAACTTTACACGAAATCCTGGAGTTTCAAAGTTCCCAACTGAACACTAACTTCGGTTTTCAGAACCTTATACTGGCTCTACGAAAACCATATATCTCGTAGATATCGCCTATCTACATATGAACTAAAATATTTACCCTCGGTTAACATTTTTCTACCAACTTAAGTACACTTAATTCTGAATTCTTACTTTAATTTAATTCTGTGATGTGGCTCAAAAGGCCACCCAGCTGCAGTGAGATTGGGCAGGACAAGTCTGCCGTATGCCGAATGAGCTGTGGGCTCTTATAGGACAAGACTGGAGCCCTGAGACAGCGAGACGGGGTCGCGGCAGACCGCGGAGAAGATGGCGGGACGAGTTGGATGCTTTTCTTGACAATTGGCATGAAGCTGCACAGAATCGCGACAGAGAGAAGGAACGGAGGGAGATCTTTGCCCAGCAGTGGGACAGTACAGGCAAATTATAACATAACATCACGCCTAAGTTCCCGAAGGGTTGGGCAGAGATGTATAGTAACACACTTATTTCGCCGTTATGTTTAAGTCCCATGTAATAGGGGGCGAGCCTATTGCCAGACACCGGGCAGAAATCCAAACTCCGGACTGCTGAATTCCAGAATTCCACACGGAAAACCTAATAACATTTTACCCGACCTGGGGATCGAACCCAGGACCTCACAATCAGCAGTCGCGCTTGCCACCACTAGACCAACGAGGCAGTTAAAATAATATAATAATTTAATTCTGATGACTCAGAACAAGAGAGGGAACCTTGTGCAAGTCCATTTCACTGCATGTGGGCCTCTTTTACCAGAAAGCTAACCCAAAAAAGATACTCAACCCTGTTTATTAATAAAATGAACATCTAAAAAAATACCAAGACGGGGTACACTCAATTAACGGGTCTAAGATCAACCTAGTAACCGCACAGAGTCGACTTTCTGAACTTCATGAAACAATATTTAATATTTGAAGCACCTGCCATAGTTAATTGAAACGTGTATAATTATTCTGGAACTTTTCAATATCATGGATATAAATAAAATATACAAGTATATTGGCTTGGCACGCGACGATGGGAAGAGACCAGACGGAATGACCATAATGCCTTGGAAGGTAGGTAGGCCTTTGGTGTGGGATGCAACTTGTGTCGACACCCTTGCGCCATCCCATCTTCCTAGCACGGCGGGCTGTGCTGGGGCGGCTGCTGCAGGTGCTGAAAACCTCAAACGGCGCAAATACTCCAATCTTTTTGGGTCTTAATGTTTGAGCCGTTTGGGGTTGAAACACTAGGGCCATGGGGTCCGAGTGCCCACTTAGTTTTTCGCGACATCGCCAAGCGGTTGGTCGACTCTTCACGTGACCATAGGGCTGGCCTATATTTTGGCCAAAGAATCAGCATTGCCATACAACGTGGCAATACTGCCAGCCTTATGGGCACTTTTCCTGTTGACAGCGAAGCGGACGAATTTTTTGATGCCCTTTGATTGTTTTACTTTATATTTGTATTTTAGTAGTTAAGATTTATATTGTATAGGTATATTAGGATAATTCTGTAAATAAATGTTGCAAGTATATATATATAAGTCTGGAACCAGACGTGAGTAGGTAACAACACGATATTACTAACTCTACGGATGGAAAGTTATTTGCAAAAGCTGTATGTAACTATGTAACCACACAATAAAGCCCTCTGTTTCATACATACATAGGTACATTAAACAGCCTGAAATAAATAAGTTCCGAAAAAGGAAAGTTCTTTTTCAGAAAAAAAAAGTATTGCAAAGACTCTCGATAAGTGCGTACAGAGGATTTTCGAGTACCTATATACAAACTTCGCCCATATTACCCAAACATTCAGAAAAAAAATACCATTGTATCCGAGATACGTCACTATGGCTATGAGACATAACATCACGCCTGTATTCTTCGAAGGATTGGGCAGAGGTGTATAGTAACATCCTCATTTCGCCGTTATGTTTATGTTCCATGTAATAGTGAGCGAGCCTATTGCCATCAACCGGGCACAAATACAAACTTCGGGCTGCTACTGAGGAATTTCAGACGGAAAAACCCAATAACACTGCCCAACCTGGGGATCGAACCCAGGACCTCACGATCAGCAGTCGCGCTCGCCATTACTAAACCAACGAGACAGTTATGAGACCAATGTGTTATATGTAAGCTGTTTTAATACTTAATTAATTATAATCGCTGACACGTCTTATGTGTTAAGGACGGGGTGTTTTTACTCTGCACTATGTATGTTACAATTAGTAGATACACAACTATTTATAGAAAGGTTCTAATTTCAAGCAAACATTTATTTTTATTACGTTTGTAAATGAGAATGGAAAAGAAATGTACAAATCCTGGTCCCATCTTTCAATGGTAGGGTAGCAATTTGACTGAATTTTTGTCGAACAAAAAAATTTTTTTATATCATGGCGACAAAAAAACAGTTTAAATATATCGTTTTATAAGATAAATACATGCACGCATAAACACAATGTAATATAGGTATTCGCCATTTAATTAAAGATGATCATGTTTTAAGTAAAATATTAAAAACTCATAAAGTTCTCGATGGAGTGTGTAGTCTGCCAACCCGCACCAGGCCAGCGTGGTGGACTAAGGCCTAAACCCTTCTCATTCTGAGAAGAGGCCAGTGTCCAGAACTGGGACAGTAATGGTTTGATTATATTACCGTAAAACGAGGCTATTTGAAATTCATGGGGTTAATTTGAACGTACAAGGTACAGAAGATTTTTCGATATATATTTATTTATTTATTTATATTTATATACTCTTTATTGTACACCAGGTTAATATAACACAAAAAACTATTTAAATACAAAAATGCACAATGGGCGGTCTTATCGCGCAAGGCGATCTCTTCCAGACAACCTTTGGATGGACTGGGAGAATGAAAAGAGAAAATCGAGCAATCTAGGTGTACAAGTACACTACGTACCTACATAATATTACTTAAATTTAATAATATAAAATACATGGCAAAATAATTACATAAATATGAAAAGAAAACATAAATAATAAACTAATAAATATAAGTATAAGAACGGAGGAGAGGAATAAAATAAATAGCAGATTAAAGCGACATGTAATGCTCCTTCACTGACTTTTTAAAAACTGGCAGTGATTGTGCACGTCTCACATTAAGTGGCAAAGCATTCCACAGACGAGCAGCTTGGATCGTAAAGGACTTGTCATAAAAAGAGGTGGAGTGCTGTTGTATTTTTAATTGATATATTTTAACTACCTATGAATAATTTCATTTTTAATATTTATTTTAATAATAATAAATATACAATTTCATTGAAATGGTAAATATGTATAAGAAGTATGTTCCACAACTGAATTCCAATTAACCCGATGAATTTCAAATAGCCCCGTTTTACCGGTAGGTATGTATTTTATTAAAAACTGATCGCATGAACACTCTTTCACAGGTAATTGTTTATATCGGTCTGAGTCTGATAAGTGTGCCTAAAATCTAACCAACTAATTGCCAATTGATGCTGATTAATGTGATTAGTATCTCAATCTGTACCACACCTATCACAGAATACAATAGACTAGGTTGCCATCTATTAGGCCTTTATGTGAATAAACGTCTGACAGCGGCTGGATAACCTTACCGGATATTTGATTAAGCTACTAAGCATCCATATATCAAGACTAGCTTTTGCCCGCAGCTTCGCTTGCGTGATTTTTTTTCACCCCCTTAGGGGTTGAATTTCGAGAAATCCCTTCTTAGTGGATGTTTACGTCACAAAATGAACCTACTGTCAAAATTTCAAGTTTCTAACCCCAGCCGTTTAGGCCGTGCGTTGATAGATCAGTCAGTCAGCTTCTCCTTCTATATATTATATAGATTGATTAAACAGACTAATGGGTTATCTATATTATTATGCGTAAGTTTATCTAACGATACAGGCAATTAATACAAGGTGTAGGTCTACATTAGAAATTTATAGGTTTCTAAATTTGTATGATGATCCATCTCTATGATAAATATCTAGATTTTACGAAAACATTGCCAACTTGGCTTCCAAAGCTGTTACAACATTTTTAAATACTAATCTGCTTCGTTGGTCAAAAGGTGGCAAGCGCGACTGCTGATCGTGAGGTCCTGGGTTCGATCCGCAGGTCGGGCAAAGTGTTATTAGGTTTTCCGTGTGGAATTCCTTAGTAGCCCGGTGTTTGGATTTGTGCCCGGTTGATGGTGATAGACTCGCCCCCTATAACATAGGAACGGCGAAATAAAGGCGTTACTATACACTTCTACCCAGCCCTTCGAGGAATACAGGCGTGATGTTATGTTATGTAAATGCTAAATACCATTAATCTTAGGAAATATTTTTATGTGAAACTTTGCAAAGGTGACTTCAAATTACTTCAACTAAAAAATACCGAAACTTTAGTTAAATTAGATAACGAGATATCTATTACGTGCGCGCTCATCGCTACCGTATTATTAGGTAGTCCTAATTAAGTAAAGTTTACGTTTTTTTTACATTTGAATGTTTTCTCATAATGATAGGTACCTAGCAGCCCTGTGAAGAAATAACCCTGTGTTCGTCTTAAAATAATAATTAAAGAGTGGATTAAAATCAGTGTTATTACATTTGAGATATTAAATACAAATGTATTTCGATAAACCCTTTGGTGTCGACAGGTAATTCATTAAAATATGTACTGGAATCAGTCTAAGTAATTTAACCAAGTACATTACGGATTTGAATAATCTGAAATGGAGTGATTTCGTAAAGTGACAAGTATGTAACTTATATTCATAAGTTATCTCTAAAGAAGTGCAAATAGTAGGTTTTTAATCGGCTTATAGTTTAGTTGAATTGCTAAAGCTAATAAGTGTAATAATAATTTCTTTACAAAAAGTAATGATATCCCATCAAAAACGTAAATGTGATAATCACTTTTTAACAAAAATAAAACCGACTTCAAATTGTCTATCTCCGAAGTTCTTCATCAGATCTTCACCAAATTTGAATGGGACCACTTCGAAAGAATACTCTTTCAAAAAAAAAAGAATCATTAAAATCGGTTCACAATTAGCAAAGATATCGCGGAACAACCACACAAAAAAAAACAGTCGAATTGAGAACCTCCTCCTTTTTTGAAAGTCGGTTAAAAATATGGATCAGGTGGTGTATAATGACGTGTTAAAAATATAATTGTTCTGTTGTGAGAATGTGACGGCGTTTTACGTCCTGCATAGCCGCGTCACTCTCTCTCACCAGAACAGTGATGGTTTTAACACGTCATGATATGGCCCCTGGACTCGATTCTTTAAAATCGTCTATTGGCCGACAGAAAAATCATTTGCAATGCACTTTTAACCCCTCGTTAACCAAGGTATAACACATGTAATCTACACGTATACACATAAAAACCAAATTAAAATAAATGCTTATACGTACATACTTCAAGTACCTTTTTTTTTTTTTTTTAATCGTGGGGAAATCCTCCTGGACTATCCCCCGTCTGGGGAAGACGGGGGGGTGTGCCGGACTCTTACCGGCTAAAACCACCACGGTGTCTCTCCTTCTGACCTAAGGCCGGGGTCGCGGGATTCGCTACTGCATGCACCGCAACCCCGGCAGGTCTTGGTCCACCAATTGCTGGTGGACCTCTCCACTGTAGGGCCCCACCCCACGACCTCCTGAGAGGCGCGGGGGGCACCCCACATCACCGGCGCACCCGAACACATGGTACGCCGTGACCACCCCGGGGACCAAACAAGTACATGGGCGCCAGACTACCCCGTGTCTGGACCCCTGGTCCCCCTGCGACGGGTCAGGTTAGTGGCCCCGCCGCCTACCACTTTTCGGCCGCAGAGGATAGGGAGAACGGCCAACTAAACACCGACACTCCTCTCCCCCTGCGGCCCCACCGCGTCCGCCATCTGACGGTGGCGGCCCCGTCAGGCCGCGGAAGGTAGGGAGAACGGCGCACCGTAATACCGGCACTCCTCTCCCGCCGCGACCTCCACCCTTCAGCCGCAATGCCTCCCATAAGACATCGCGGCCCTCCTCAGTTGCGATGTCGCCCAGGCGACACCGCAACCTACTTGGCCGCTACATCGAGGGCTTCCAGGCCCAAGCCCCGACGAGCAGCCCCTCCTCGGGTTCCTCTTCGCTTCACCGTGGGGCTCAAAGCCACGGCTACTAAGCCCCCCCGCAACGACAATGCGGGAACCCACCGGGGGGGATACTTCAAGTACCTAGCAAATTTTGTAGAGATCTTTAAAATAAGTAGGCAACAGATTTTACACAGGTTTATTAAATGTTAAAACAGGTACCTAAGTAGTATTGTAGAAAAACACTTTTACATAATTTGTTTACAACTTGTACCTCAACTTGTTTTTCAGTGTTAACGAGGAGTAAGAGCTCCAATCTGTAAACAAGGCTCGATGTTTCGACTTGTTCCAATTTACCTGTTTACTGGAGACGCTTGTCTCTTCTGTCAAGAAATCTTGAAGTTGACCAAGTGTGTAACTAGAATCTGTACCACGTATTGAGTTCACCACGTACCTACAGCCATTGAATGCTAAGAATGATTGATGGTGGCTAGAAAAGATTTTCACCCGAATACCAAGATGCTCAATGACACACAAAAAAAAACGTAAACATAACATCACGCCTCGTATTCCCCGAAGGTTTCGGCAGAGGTCCTTTCGCCGTGCCGGGGTTGCGGTGCATGCTTTTGCGAATCCCGCGACCCCGGCCGAACGGTCAGGAAAAAGTACACCGTTGGTTTTTAGCCGGTAAGAGTCCAGCGGACCCCCTAGCCTTCCCCGGGCGAGGGACAACCATGAGGATTTTCCAACGATAAAAAAAGATGTCCTTTCGCCAATTATGTTTAAGTCACATGGAATAGGGAGCGAGTCTATTGCATTAACAGGGTACAAGTTCAGGCTCCGGAGCTTGGATTTGTGCCCGGTTTGCAGCCCGGGCTGTTACTGAGAAATTTTCTAATTGAAAAACCCAATAACTTTTTGCCCGACCTAGGAATTGAACCAAGGACCCCGTGCTCAGCAATCGCGCTTGCGACCACCAGACCAACAAGTTAATATAACTAAAGTAAATTTATAAATTAAATTACTATTCATGCAAGTGAGTTTCCGAAATCGTTTTAAATTCCGGTGGTGTGCGCCTGACCTTACACGGTAATTAGTTCCTTTCAATTAGACAAGCAGTTTCAATAGGAACAAACTTTGTGGTTACCAAGTTGTGGTTCTATTAGCGACATAATTTGGCAACATTGTTTCTTTACTACGCACTACGTTAACACAGTAAATACGTGTCTAGACGCTCACCTTTTAAGATGAGTGCCAACAATAATAAATCATTACGATAAATAGATTAATCTAATAAAATTTTAAATTTAATAATACAAAATTTTGGTAGGTAGGTCTTCTCTCATGTCGGCACGAACTATGAAAACAGCTCATGCTGTGGTGAGAAGGTTAACCAGTCAGCAATGTTGGTCGCAAAGCTGACAGCCCCGGGTGCGCCGGACGTACTTAAGAATCGTCAGTTGTTGCTTTTTTTAACCGACTTCCAATAAAAATAAATTAATATAATTATTATAAGCGCTACCCACTCATCTATTTGAAATCGGTGCCAGCCAAGTCTAATAGGTAGTAGATAGATACTATGTATGTAGTTAGTAGGTAGGTAGACACTTGTAGGTAGTATCTATCTACTACCTATTAGACTTGGCTGGCACCGACTTCAAATAGATGAGTGGGTAGCGCTTATAATAATTATATTAATTTATTTTTCGCTTTTGAGTGCCTGTTTGTGGTTTTGAAGTCGGTTTTTTTTAATTATTCATACATTGTTTTCTTAGTTAGTAACTCAATTTATTTTTCATATCAGGCCTTAGGCCGTGTTCATAGGACCCGCTCCCGCACCGCGCAAGACCCGCGATCACCCGCCTCGCATCTGCGTCGTGCCCGCTTCAATTAGTGCTGTCCTAGTAGTTACCTACGACACTGGTCGAAACGTGGGCGCGGAGCGAACACGAGGGGAGCGCGTTCGTGGTGCAAGGCGGGTGCGAGGCGAGCGCGGTACATCGACAAAATATAATTCGAGATTTATTAATGTGTCATAAGACTCAAATTATAAGCAATGCGTTTCAAGGCGACTAAGACGCGGGTGCGGACGCGAGTGGCGGGCGCTGAGCGGGCACGGGTCGTCTGAACGCGCTCTTAAACGTCAATGAACAGTCAATTGCCCTAATCATCACGCTTGGCAGACAGATTGGTGATCATATTTTTTGTCGTTTTCCCTCGCCATTTATGATACCCACGGGTGGCAATTCTCTGTCCGAAACCACAAGGAACAGCTCCGCATAACAATTCCTATATTTTAAATTTCCATTCCGTAACTGCCTCGTTGGTCTTGTGGTGGCAAATGCGACTGCTGATCGTGAGGTACTGAGATCGATCCCCAGGTCGGGTGAAGTGTTATTGGGTTTTTCTGTGTGGAATTATTCAGTAGCAGCCCGGAGTTTGGATTTGTGCCCGGTTGATGGCAATAGGCTCGCCTTCTATTACATGGAATTTTAAACATAACGGCGAAATGAGCGTGTTACTATACACCTCTGCCTAACCATTCGGGAATTACAGGCGTGATGTTATGTAAATTTCCATAAACCTTATTAGCCTTGTGTCGAAGCAGGGATCAACTTCCTGGTCGAGTAAAGTATTATTGTGCTTTCTCTATAAAGACATTTTTACTGAAGTCAAAGGCAAGTCTCGTTCCCTTTTACATTAGACTTAATGACATCAATGTGAATGGCTCTTTGAGCCTCTTAGGAGTATTATACAGGCCTGAATAATACCTAAGCAGCTAGTAAACATCTGTAGTGTAGCGTAGGTGTGTTAGTGGTGTTTGACATTTTTTTTTAAATAAAAGTTTTTTATCAAAAATAAAACCGACTTTATATTGTCTATCTCCGAAGTTCTCCATCAGATCTTCACCAAATTTAAATGGGACCACTTCGAAAAAATACTCTTTAAAAAAAATCATTAAAATCGGTTCACAATTAGCAAAGATATCGCGGATCAAACATACAAAAAAAACGTACAGTCGAATTGAGAACCTCCTCCTTTTTTTGGAAGTCGGTTAATTATAAATGTCCATATTATAAAAGAGTAAAGAAACAGTGACAAAACTAATTATACTCTACCCTACGTTTGAGAAGTTGAAAAACGTGCGTAGTGTGGCCGTGCGCAGCAATGGATCCTCGCCTTAATGTTTCTGTATACACACACAGATGCAAGTAACTGCTCACTTACATCATTTACACACACTTCTCAATGTTTATTCAGGACCCTCGCAACAAGAAACTTCGTCCAATCATTACGCGTTTAGTATGCAGGTCACCGTGTATTTTATTTATTATTTATCTTGCAAGGGACAAAACGTGATGACTTGATTGATGAAAGTCTCACCCAGCAGTAACTTCCGCATTTTCAGTCGAACTCAACTTTTCTCTTTCAGTAAGTAGTCGTAACCAAAGTTGGGGTAAATAAGGAAGTTATTAGAACATAAAACGCGAAGAAAGTATCTTGTTGGTGGAATTTGACTCCGACTGTTTTAGAAATAAAATAAGGGATAGTGGGTCCGAGTTTACGACACTGAAGGTAGGGAACATGAAAGAAGACATCACACAAAGGTCTGAAAGTGGGCGTCTGCCTGTTAAAAGAATACGTATTGTTTCATCAAGTAAAAAGAAAATAACAAAATCGAGTAAAACTTTTTTTATGAATTTCAATGTTGTTGTTACAAGGCAAAACACGTCAGAACAAAGCATTTTCAGAAAATTTTCACTTAATATTTACGAGGAAAAAATGTTAATGTCTAGTCAAGATAAAATAATATAAGGCCAAAGTTTATTGCCGGATGCCGGAGGTAAGATCGTCAAAAACACTCTAATTACAAAGATTATTGAGAATATCGGGAAAAGATGAATTCCGTATTAAAATTCCTGGCTCTGTCGTATGAAATATGAACATAATTTTTTATACGGAGAACACGTTCTCCTTATAAAACCAACCGACCATAAAACCATTACGACAGTTTTGTTTTAGAAAATAAAGAAACCCGTCTTAATTCTTAAAATTATCTTTACTAATAAATCAATATAACACTGTGTATTTATTCGTAAGTGAACATTGTTATTTTGAATAAATAAATAATCTTTAAACCAAACCGATTATCAGATGCATTAAAAGAGCCTCCACGAGTGACGATGAGTATTAGTCTGGCGCACCCTATTTTTTTTTCTCGTTGGAACATCCTCATGTATGTCCCTCGCCCGAGGGAGGCGAGGGGGTCTGCCGGACTCTTACCGGCTAAAAACCAACGGTGTTCCTTCTCCTGACCGTACGGCCGGTGTCGCGGTATTCGCAAAAGCATGCACCGCAACCCCGGCAGGTCCCGGTCCGCCAACCCGTGGCGGACCTCTCCTCTGTGGGGCCTTGCCCCACGTCGTCCAGAGCACGGAACACGGCGCGCCGCCTTCTCGGGCCTGTTACTGGTCGGGTGGCGAGTGTCTGGCGCTCCCTGGGCAGTCAGCCCCGCTATCAACCTTGCTGACTGGCTAATCTCTTATCGCTTATTTCTCTCTTCTCTCTCGGCATGAACTATTATTTTGTAGCCTGCGCCGACACGAGAGAAGAAGACACTATCTTCTGAAACTTTGTTCACGCTTGTTTTACCTATCCCACCGCGGTATACAAACTACATAACTGGAACAAAACTAATTTCTCAATGTTCTACAGCTATGACATCGATCATGTAGTTAAATCTACCTGAAAGCTTAGCCAAGGTCACGGCTAAGTAACTTCAACCTAGGCGAAGTTTGTACAAGACAGTCTAGCCTCATAGTAGTAGCGGTTTGTTTGATGTCAACATGTCAGCCAACAGTTCTAATAAACAACTCGCGGCATCAGGTCAAGAAAATGCCATGTTTTCTGTTCGTAAATACGACACCAGAGGCCTTCCTTGTGTATGTTTTGTGGGTAGCTAATGCTACTAGAATAGAATACATGTTTTGTGCAGTGTCTGAGAGATTGGTTTCTGCGCTACGGGTTTGATTCCCGCACGGAACAAATATTTGTATGGCCTACAGATAGTTGTGCCGGGTATGGATGTATGTGCGTGTGAAGATTTGTGTCTGTAAACGCACCCACGATACAGGAGAAATCATAGTGTGGGGAAATGTTTTAAAAAAAAGTAATAGAATATGCACCATGTAATTATTGTGCACCATAACAATAGCAAATACCAGAAATAATATAGGTAAATGGAGATATAATGGCGGTCTTATAAATAGTAGCAATATCTTCCCGAGATCGTTTGGATGGACAAGGAAGACGTGAAAGATACATCATGGGGGGCAGTCCGTGGTCTGCTCTTCACTTTTTCTATTGTTCATGAATAGATTTAACGCAGACGCAGTGGTAACGTTAGGCTGACTTACGCAACATCATTAGCCAAGTGCTAGCCAACTAAAGCCCTGTTACGGCCATACAAACATCACTGGGCCATTGCTTGAACCCATGTTGTACAAGTGAGCTTTAGACGGCTACAAAACCTACACGTAGGCCTCAGTATTTATGCTTCATGTCCAAACTCCAATGAAATGTTCAAAGATTTCAATCCATTTCAATAAAATATTACGTGACACCTTTTACTGAACTGTATTGTCTGCAGCGAAAATGAATAGGTATCGATATTCGGTTTATCGTCAGAATATCGCATTGACAATATCGCTGCTATGACCAACTTTTATCATTAATTTGTCTCGGAAACATTTTATGGCAGTGCAGTTTATTACATGTCCGGCTACTGGCTATAAGTCTAGCTCAAATGCTTACCAACGGAAATCGATAAAGTGTCGAAACACACTTACACATAACATCACACCTTATACTCCCCGAAGGTTTCGGCAGAGGTGCTTGTTTCACCAGTTATGTTTGTCCCATGTAATAGAGGCGAGCCTATTGTCATTAACCGGGCACAAATCTGGCTGCTACTGAGAAATTTCTAATGGAAAAACCCAATAACAGTTTGCACGACCTGGAGATCGAATCCAGGACCCCATGCTCAGCAGTCAAGCTTGCGACAACTAGACCAATAAGGCAGTCAAACACACAAATACACTAGATAATCTATACTCTATACTAATATATAAAGCTGAAGAGTTTGTTTGTTTGTTTGATTGTTTGTTTGTTTGAACGCGCTAATCTCAGGAACTACTGGCTGGAATAGAAAAAATATTTTTGTATTGAATAGTCCATTTATCGAGGATGGCTATAGGCTATATAACATCACGCTACGACTAATAGGAGCGCAGCAGAAATGCTAAATGTTGCAAAAACGGGAAAATATTGTTTGAACGCGCTAATCTCAAGAACTACTTAGGTATTGGAAATGAAAAATTATTTTTGTGTTAGATAGTCCATTTATCGAGAAAGGTTATAGGCTATATAACATCACGCTACAACTAATAGGAGCGGAGCATAAATGAAAAATGTTGCAAAAACGGAAAATATTGTTTGAACGCGCTAATCTGAGGAACCACTGGTTGGAATTGATTTTTTTTTGTGTTGGATAGTCCATTCATCAAGGAAGGTTATAGGCTATATAACGTCACGCTACGACCAATAGGAGCGGAGCATAAATGAACAATGTTGCGAAAACGTGAAAATCTATATACATATAATACAACTGTAAAAGAGTTCAATTCTGTACATTGAATAAAAATTATAAAAAATACCCTTAAGGGTCTTCATACAAGTAACACAAACAAAAAAAAAAACATTTTGAATTTTTTGTCTGTCTGTCTGTTGTCCGGCTTTAACACAAAAACTACTATACGGATTTTGATGAAACTTTTTTGTTATATAGCTATTAGTCCTCGGCAACAAATAGGCTATAATTTATTAGGGTAGGTAGGTAGGTAGGGTAGATAAGTAGGGTAGGTAGGCAGGTAGTGTAGGTAGGGTAGGTAGGCAGGTAGTGTAGGTAGGGTAGGAAGGGTAGGTTGGGTAGGTAGGTAGGTTGGGTAGGTAGGTAGTGTAGGTAGGTAGGTTGGGAAGGTGGGTAGGGTAGGTAGATAGGTAGGCAGGTAGGGTAGGCAGGTAGGGTAGGCAGGTAGGGTAGGCAGGTAGGGTAGGTAGGTAGGGTAGGTAGGTAGGGTAGGTGGGTAGGGTAGGTAGAGTCGGGGTGGCGGTGCATGCTTTTGCGAATCCCGCGACCCCGGCCGTACGGTCAGGAGAAGGAACACCGTTGGTTTTTAATTTTCAAACGAGAAAGAAAAAGGTAGGTGGGTAGGGTAGATAGGTAGGATAGGCAGGTAGGGTAGGTAGGTAGGGTAGGCAGGTAGGGTAGGCAGGTAGGGTAGGTAGGTGCGCCGTAGATACCATAAATGAAAAATGTTGCAAAAACGGGAAAAACGCAGACGAAGTTGCGCGAGTCAGCTAGTTAATTATATTGGTGGAAACCGTGGAAACTATTCCGAATTGTCATTCAAACGCTAGCTAATGCATATTACAATTAAATCAAACACGTGCAAAATTGTGACTGATTGTTGTAAATTATTTTCAGCATTGCGAAAATCAGGTCTGTGTTAATAATAATGTTAAATTAATTTTAATGTAGCTGGTTAAAACAAATTATTTTAAAAGAAATATATTCTTCTCTCGTGGTGAACCGATTAGCTATAGTCCACGCGGACCTAGTTGGCCGCGCCTTAGCGTGCGTCCAAACCTGACGAACGCGCTGCGAATTCGCCGCTCGCGAGCCGCTTGCGAACTACGCGCGTGCATTTCATGTTCGTACGAAGCTCGCGCGCCGCCCGCGCGCCACTCGCGCGCAAGCTACGCGCCGGACTCGAGCGGCGCAGGTGGTGCGCGCGTGCCGCTCGTGGAACCTGCCACCAACGTCTTCTGTTTTTCCTTTTAGTTTTTGTCAGTAATAAAATAGCCGATGCTGCAGCAATTATGTTAATGGCAGTCGTATGGTCCGACATCTTCGGAAGCAAATTCACAACTGAGGCATAGTTCAAACGCGAAAGAAGCTATGTGTAGGTACACGCCCCACTCGAGCCTTGCCGGAGTTGCACTAAAGCGGCGCACCAAACGTTTGCTGAAACTGCACGCGAGCAGTACGCGCGCAGTTCGCAAGCGGCGCATTCGCGGCGCGTTCGTCAGGTCTGGACGCACCATAATGGTGCGTATGTGAGCGGCAGAAAGGGGGTGTGCACAGTAGACAAGATAAAGCAAACTGACAGAGCGCGTCTATTGTTTCGCACTCCCCTCCTGCCGCTCACATACCTAAGGCGCGGCCAACTAGTTCCGCGCGGACTATAGTCAGCAAGATTGGTAGCAGGACTAGCAGGCCGGGAGCAGGAGCAGGAGCAGGCGGGGGCAGGAGTAGCAGGCCCAGGGTGCCCTCACTCGTGGAGGCTTTTCTAATGTACCTCCATTCATATTGAATTAATGAATAAATAATTGCCTCGTTGGGCTAGTGGTGGCAAACGCGACTGCTGATCGTGAGGTCCTGGGTTCGATCCCCAGGTCGGGAAAACTGCTATTGGGTTTTTCCGTGTGGAATTCCTCAGTAGCAGCCCGGAGCTTGGATTTGTGCCCGGTAGATGGCAATAGGCTCGCCCCCTATTATATAGGACTTACACATAACGGCGAAACGAGGGTGTTACTATACACCTCTGCACGACCTTTGGGGGAATACCGGCGCGATGTTATATTCTTATGTGAATAAATATTTACGAAACTTACCTGTCAACAGTTATAGCGACTAATGTAAACACTCCGGCGGACACGGTGAGGTTTGCGGTGAAGTTGCTTGCTGTACAGGTGACCGCCCCGAACGGCCAGTCTGCGGTCACCAGGAATATGAAGTTTGGAGCTCCGTTCAATGTCGCCATCAGCAAATCTGCGACAGCGAGGTTCACGAGGAAGCAGTTGGTCACTGTCCTCATGCGACGGTGCGCTGCCGAAAAGAAAATACAGTTGAAAATTTTTGATACATATATACCTACATAATCAGCTCATTATTGTCCCACTGCTGGGCTTGGGCCTCTTCTCAGAATAATTCTTATTCTGAGAAGTTTAGGCCTTAGTCCACCACGCTGGCTTGGTGGGGTTGGCATATTACACACACCGCTAAATTAATTCACAAAGTCTGAAGTGCGTGCTGGGATTGAACTCAGACCCACCTACATGGTATTGTGTCTCTTAAGATCGACGAATATGAATGAGACGTATTTTTATAGAAAAACTCGCCGCATATGATAACATAATAACGTATGTATTTGGCAAGTAGATGAATACCAGCTTAATTAATACAAAATTGTTTATTTTCCGTTGTAAAAGTGTCTGTAGCAGATTTATTTTATCAGTTATCACATGGTGCAGATACAACTATCTATATCTGAGAGCATTTTACGCGATATCGCTCTTCATAGAAATCAATGGACTAACACACACGGCGCAGTATCTCTTCCTTCTAGCCTTTTCCTAACTATGTTGAGGTCAGCTTCCAGTCTAACCAGGTGCGGCTGAATACCAGTATTTTACATGGAGCGACTGTCATCGGACCACCGCAACTCAGTTACTGGGTAATGCTGATATCCTAAGGTTAGACCGGTTATCAGATTTTCGGGCTTTTGACTAACCGCAACGACTGTCATAGGTATACTAATGACATCCGGGACCGACTGTTTAATATGCTTTTCGAGACACGGAGGGGTCTCGATGTGTATCGAAAGGTCATCTATTCACGGACTGGCAGTGGCAAGCGCAGCTTTACCTTGCAAATTATATGATTGGCGCGGTTGGTAATTAGCCAAGATCCCTTCTACACACACACGGCCCAAATAATATACATATATTTCATCGTTAAGTATAGATAACGATCGTAAGAGGTCCAGAAGATTGTACTTGGAAACGATGTTTCTTTATGATAATTATGTGTAATCAGATACGACTGCTCAGACATAACTAATAGAGTACACTACATTGTTCCTACTTCCTAGAACTGCCTTAGGACGCGAGGTGCGCACACGCTCACTATTTGTGGTTTCCTCCTGTCGGACCAATGCTGGAGTCCGCGTAACTCTACGTCGTATTAGTAATAATTATAATAAACTATTTACACAATTAGACATACTTGCAATGCCGATTAGTAAGTTTCGTAACTGCCTTATTGAATAAATCAAGTGCCTTTAAACATGTTTAATAATTGTTTGTTCCTTTAACTTTAATTAGTTTTGCTCATAACATAAATATTCTGTTTTGTATATTGTGGATAACAGTGCGAGTTGCATATTTGTATCATGTATATGTTTTGTAAGCGAGTTCAAAAGATCTAAAGCCGAATTTACAGTACGAAACTAGTTTCATGCATGATGAAATTAATTTCACGACACTCATCATTTCGTCAGTACCTGTGAAACTAGTTTCATTACAAACACACTTTCGCGACACTAGTTTCGCGTCGCGTTTATACGATGACATTAGTTGCATGACACTAGTTTCATCCAAAAATCGCGCTAGACACGAAACTAATTCAGTGTCGTGAAATCGATGCATGCATTGTAAAACTACATGATATTGTTGATGAAATTAATGTCACGAAACTAGTTGCATGCCACTAGTTTATTGTATGTAAATTCGGCTTAATGTGTAAATGTTTTTTAGTCCCAAATAAATAAGTATGATGCGGCTCAAGATCGCGGGACCGGAGTTAGATGGTGTTACTGACGCGCTGAATCAGTAAAATAGGGAAGAAGAGTGGACTGTATAATTTGGCTCTAGTTGTAGGTATAAGCGTGGTTTGACTTGATAGTGGAGTTAGAAGAGTGAGGACAATGGAACTTACCCAAAGCTTGGACCGGGCTACCGGTCTCAATATAAAAGCACCCAAAACCACTGGTAGGCGGCGGGGCCACTAACCTGTCCCGTCGCAGGGGGACCAAGGGTGCCCAGACACGGGGCGTCTGGCGCCCATGTGCTTGTTTGGTCACGGCGTGCCATGTGTTCTGGTGGGCCGGTGATGTGGGGTGCTCCCCGCGCCTCTCAGGAGGTCGTGGCGCGGTGCCCTACAGAGGAAAGGTCCACCAGCAGTTGGTGGACCAGACCAGCCGGGGTTGCGGTGCATGCTTAGGTGAATCCCGCGACCCCGGCCGACGGTCAGAAAGAGGACCACCGTGGGTTTTTAGCCAGTAAGAGTCCGGCAGACCCCCTCACCTACCCCGGGCGAGGGACATCCATGAGGCTAATCCCACGATAAAAAAAGGCTTTCAGGGCAAAATGTCCGGCTAAATATGAATCTGTGTCCGGCTTTTTTATTTTTGGGCCTGGCAACCCCATGCGGGGCCTCTCACCCGTCGCCCGCAACCTTCTCTCCCCTCTTCTCTCGTTCATTTTCCGATTGATATGTTAATGAAACAAACCAATCGTTTTATACGAAAAATACCGTTGGAAATAGTATAATACCGTTTAATACGGTATTTTTGGTATTATTCGTTTTGTATGAAATGGAATAATACCGCACTTACATCTCTAAACTCACCTAATCAGTACCTAAGTTAACTCACCCGCTTAACTACTGCGAGTGTAAATCGGTTTTAACAGATAACCTTCATTGCCACCCATCGTCTGCAAACACCAAGACCTTATTCCGAGTTACCTCTTACAATTCCACGGGTATGTAAGCAGAGGAATGTTTCCCTTTAATTACTAAATCTGCATAGTAACGACGGTGTATTCAGTTCAACTACGTTCATGGTATATGGAAACACATTCATCTCCCTTGCAGAGTTAAGGCATTGTCAAACAGAACGCGTTATTATCGCGCGTCAGGGCGCTAACCTAACGCGACGCTATGACGCCGAGCTGTGTTGTACTGCGATGGTGATGTACCGCCAAACAGAGCAAAGGCGCTGCGTAATGCTAGCGCTGGCGCTCTGTTTGGCGGTACATCACCATCGCAGTACAACACAGCTCGGCGTCATAGCGTCGCGTTAGGTTAGCGCCCTGACGCGCGATAATAACGCGATCTGTTTGACAAAGCCTTAAGCGAAGATAAGCCGATGGAAACCCAGATTGTAGAATGTGAACTGAATGTCAATATGTCAATAATGTGAATAGGATAACAATAAAGTGTCTAGTTGTATGTGAAGGAAATTGTAATCAGATGGAGTATTGTGTATTTTCCCCGTGTAGTTTCGAGCTAAGAATAGGTGTTCCAATAAGCCTAGTAGGTACGAATGCTGTCGAGTTACTAACTTAACGTTAATATAAGTAAATTTTGAATCGGACTATTTAATTACATTGGAAACTTTATTCATAAGTATCTATGTTTGACACAAATTGTGCATGTCGCAAAAATAAAACCAAAATGTTGTAGGACTGTTGTCTGTATTCTCGATTCAAAATTCGCTAACAGTAGCGTTATGTTTACGAAACTATACGACAAACGTTCGTGCTTGGCTTAGGCTGGACTTACACATTCTGAATTCCTCTCTGAATTCAGAGTCAGAATTCATATTATTAATTAGAAATGCATACAATTTGATAATCTGAAAAATCAGAATGTGTGTGGGGCATACTGAAATTGTATGCATTTCCGGGCTTTCTTAATTAATAATATGAATTCCGACTCTGAATTCAGAGAGGAATTCAGAATGTGTGAGTCCAGCCTTACAGTTTGTCTAAAAGCCGACTAGGAAATTGTGACAGGAAGATCGCGATTGTGCGGAAGTCGGCCGGTAAATCATGCTCGCTCATGCATCAGTGAACATACAAGCTACTATAATGAATTCTCAGAGTCTATAGTTAGGTAAACCAATTAGGTGTAGCTCTATCGAGCAGAATAAGTCGTCTGTTAACTGCAGCTTCTCATAACAATTACGTAACGTTTCAATGACCAATGTGGAGTAACATCCGTTATAACCGTATAGTTGAAGGTCAAGTAATATTGGACAAATTAAATAAAACAAATAACTTATGGATTACTCATGGGAAACACGTTCAGCCACAAAAAGGCTTGCTAGAGGGTCACCCTGATAGCTTTATGATATTCCGACCGAAACAAAACCCACATAGCTGAGGAAGTCACGTAATACCTACCAACGGATTTTTTCCTGCATTTTATGTAGACAAGGTTCGAGTTATTTCGCTCGAAATACGGATTTTCTGGAATAAACCAGTGCAGTTTGCTGTGATAGCAAAGTGTAGAAATGTTGGTACGGCATTTTGTTACTGGGACTGAGAAAGGACTTTCGAAGAAGACATGTTAATAGAAACACTTCATCCAATTACAAAGTTGTGAATGCGTGAAATGGAGTAGGTATCTTAATCGGCAATGTAGTCAGGATAGACAATGGTCCGTTTCTCGATCCATCATCAAGAGATCGTTATTTCATGGACACCCAACCCGCACACTGGTAACTCGCTCTAATAAACTATTTACACAAATACATAATAAATACAAATCATTTACATAAGTAATTAATACTGTTCTTGTTCTGCCTGACCTTTTTCCCATCTATGTTGGGGTCAGCTTCCAGTCTAATCAAATGCGGCTAAATATCAGTATTTTACACGGAGCGACAGCCATCACTCCGCCGCAATCCAGTTACAGGGCAATGCCGATATCCTAAGGTTAGACTGGTTGTCAGACTTTCGGGCTTCTGACTTCCCGTAACGACTGTCATAGGGATTCATATGACATCCGCAACCGACAGTTTAACGTGCTCTGTGAGGCACGGAGGGGTTTCGATGTGTAACGAACGGTCACTCACCCACAGACTGATCGCGGCAAGCGCAGCTTAATTTCGCAGATCGTATGATCCGCGCGGTTGGTAATTAGCAGTGATCGGAATAGGTAGAGCTAATGTGCCTAAAACAATGTAATGTGTCAAGGAACAGAAACGAAAAGTGGAGACTTCCTTACGACAATTTTTTTTTTCGGAATATTTGTTCCGAATGTCGGAACATTACTTAAGTACAACTAAAATTAATAAAGTAAAACTACTATAAAATTCATTTACTGTTTCTGTTTAAAAAAAAAGTGCATGATTTTTATTGTTTAAAAAATAAAGGTAATCTCCTTATCTTCGTTTGAACGCCGTAAGTAAGTGCCGAAGCTAATTTAATTTTCATACCGGCTTTAATAGTTAGAACTAACAAGTTAAAAAAAGCAATTTACAGGTTTTCATACCATTTATTCATTTTGTACAATTATTGGAACTAAACGTAAACAGAAATCAACCTCAATAATTAAGATAGCAACCTTAAGATAGACTATTTTAATTATTGAGGTTGATTTCTGTACTTAAGTAATGTTCCGAAATTCGGAACAAATATTCCGAAAAAAATTTTTGTCGTACGGAAGTCTCCACTTTTCGTTTCTGTTCCTTGAACTTTAGGCACATTAGCTCTACCTATTCCGATCACTGGTAATTAGTCACGTACCCCTCAATTAATGAATACTGTATGATGTAGGTACAAATAATTTATTTTTAAAGCATTTTATCAGTTCTAGAGATTAATTTTCTTTTCACTAGTATCTACGCAGTTCCATAAATTGTATGTGGGAGTTCGAGAAGTATGTTTTTATTCCCACTGAAGTTCTTAACATAGTCAAAGCTAAATTCTGAATATCGATAGCTAACTGACATTCAGAATACATAATGAAGAATAATGAACAAACGTAGAGTCACCCTTGAGGCGTTTTCTTTGTGTGAAAGACTATATTTATACGAGATTTAAAGGCAAAATCTTTTAGAAAAATACTCCGGTAAAAGAAATTCAAAATAATAACCGGTTTTCTGATAACTTAATGCGCAAATTCGATTTTCATTTTGACAAATGGGATGTGAAGTCTGTAACCTTAATGTATTCTTAATTATATGCATTAGGTTTACAAAGAAGGTATGCAAAATTCACAGCACTGTTACAATATCTGGAAAATAGCAACAATAGGCAACATCGTTAGATTTTATAATCCAGAAGTAGACTGTTTCCGAGTAGTTGGTGTGCGGGGATTATGGCAATATTTCGGATTTTTCGGCACCTATGGAATAAAAAAGATTGGTCTAATCTTCGCGAGGAACCACTATTGTACATACGACAATATTCCCTCAGTTCCGTTATTTTTTTATTGCTATCATTATTCTCAAGATATTATCTTTATCTTATTTTACAATGATTTTCTAGCTAAGTTTTGATGACATTTAATTATGTCAATTGCTTTATATAGTTTAGCTTCCTTTTCCCTTTTGTAAATGTGAGAACTTTGTGGACCTGCATCTATAAATTTGTAAATTACTATTATTCATATTGTTTTATTTATTTATTTTTGTAAATTTTTTGTACTCAAGTCTTTTAGTATTTCATTACTCATTGGTCTGTGGTCAGGACTTCATTGTTCTCTCACTATCCTAAATCATTGTACTGTATCCACTGAAATTGTTAAAGATATTATTTTTAAAAGAGTAACCATGGAGTTTCTTGCCGGCTCTTCTCCATAGGAAACGACTAATTGGAACCGTGCATCTAGATTCGACTTTTCATAAACACCTGTATTGGTCTATGTGAAATAAAAAAAATTGATTTGATTTGATTTTGATTCAGGAACGCTTAAAGCGCTGTTAAAGCGGAGGGTATATAATATATTATGTTCAGTGAACCTTTACGGACTTCTATGATTCAAGTACACTGATGAGTTGTCGTTGTTTCTTTATTGGTATGCAGCCTGTGACAACGTTGAGATAGAGCGTCTTAATGAGTTTATAAATAACGCCATAAAACTGAAAATGTCAGTTAAAGATTATATACCACAAACAAGCGCTGAGCGTTTGACGCTTTGACGCTCCGTTGCTTACGTCTCTTGCTAAAGTAATTAAAGCGATACTTCCACTATTAATAAAAGCATCACCTTTACGGCACAGAAATTTCTTAGTACGTTCATTACATTTTAATATTATAATATTCGTAATATTGAAAGTTTCTTTTCTCGTATAGATTCTTTTCTTGTCTTTTTTCGTCCATTACCACGAACTAAGGCTGTACCTACTTGTACTTTAGACGCTTTGACGTTACGTCACTTTAACGTAGCCACAGTCTCGTTAAGAGGTGCTGTCTTCTGCCAAAGTAGTTAAAGTTATATTGTCACTATCATAAAAATGGGCTCGTAGCTAATTAACAGCCGCGCTGATGTAACGATTTGCGAGGTTAAGCAGCGCTTGCCGCGGTCAGTCTGTAGATGGGTGACCACTCTTTACAATTGAGACCCGTTCATGCCTCGGAGAGCACGTTAAACCGCCGGTCCCGGGTGTCATAAGCATAACTATGACAGTCGTCACGGGTAGTCAGAATCCCGAAAGTCTGTCAAATGGCCTAACCTTAAGATATCGGCATTGCCCAGTAACTGGGTTACGGAGGTCTGATAGCAGTCACTCCGTGTAAATTACTAGCATTCAGCCGTATTTGGTTAGACTGGAAGCTGACCCCAAGATAACTGAGAAAAGGCTAAGAGGAAACATTGTCACTATCATGAAACCACGTTACGACAGTATCTTTTAGTGAAGTTATTCTTTTATATTTTCTTCTATATACGCTATAAGGCTTCTTTTCTTGTCATGATAAAACATTATAATGAGGTAACATCTTAAACTATATTTCGTTGTATAAAGATTATCTTTAACCACACGCTGGTGCTGAACGGTAGACACTGTCGCTTCGTCGCTCAAATGTAACACTTTCGTCAAGGGTTGCCATATTCCACTAAAGTAATTAAAGTGATACCTCATCTCATTTACTTCATTGTTAATTAAGAAAATATTATATTAAGGTTTAAATAAGGGAAATTTAAAATATAAATAATTCATGGTATTACTCACCCAGAACGATCCATATGACAAGGGTATTCCCCAATACAGCGAGCAGCAACATGATGGCGAACACCAAAAACCATGCGAGTTGGCCCCACCATGGTGGGCTGAACGGCCTCTCGCCAAGCCCCATGCAGTTACCAAGAGTGATCCTGAAAAGAAAATCTCTTTATAGTACAAATTAAATGACGCAGATGGAGGTGAGTACAGTAGGCAAAACAACTAAGTATACAGGCAGCTGATCTATTTCTTCTTTCGTGTCGACAGAGCTATATGAGAATATGTCATGCCATGATGGAAAGATTAGCCAGTCAGCAAAGTCGGTAGCGCGGCTGACTGCCCAGGGTGCGCCAGACATACTTAAGTATCATCACTCGTGGAGGCTCTTTTAATGCATCCTAGGCTTTTTAACAGAGTTGCGCGTTTACTAAGTCTCTGTTTGAATGTGTCTAGTCTTGTGCATAAAAAAGTGTTATGTACTCAATAATAATAGCATTGACTGCCTTAACTTGTGCAGTAAATTTGGCGCTACAGATGTTGTCCGTTTGCCTGTCTCTTTTGCCGACTGTACTCTATCTGTGGCCCGCCAGGTCTATTGTGTGGACGTACGGCTTTTTAAAAAATGGTGGAGTAACGTTGCAGTTGGAGTGGATTGATCGTTTGAAAAGTGGATGGATAATAGAGTACCTACCTGTACCTGCACTTTATCCTGATCTGTATGTATATTTATTAAGTATATGTTACTGGACAATTCCGAACGTACCTACACGTACGTATACATACGTAGTTAAATATATATGTTATGTAGGATGATGTTTTTTTTAAATAATTATTTATTTTATTCTTCTGTTTTGAGTGGGCTAAACAAAAACTCAGCTACCTATACGAAAAATTATTGTATTGCGAGTTTTTAATCCACCTATGTATTATTTTATGACTTACGACCTTTTCTAGAGGTTCTACGCTCATGCGTTCATTGATCGCCACTCGGTCAAGGCTTGGTTCCACCTACGATCACCTCATAATGTCTGTTATTTATTTTTGAAACACGCAATATTAGTCAGACAAAGTTAAAAGCCCATTAGTCTATCATATACATAATTTGCATTTTTTTATAGCAGACATCTATCATAATACTCTAATTAAAACACTAGATATTGATATTTCGAAAAAAGAACACGTATAACGCTTCTTCATACGGGAATAGTTGTGTTTTCCCAGAAGATTTAATAATTAGTAGGACCTAAGTCTAGGTGGCAGTGAAAGAGGTGTTCAAAATAAAAATCTTAAAAAACAAAGTAAATTATGAATTTTAATCTGCATAATGTATGGAGGTTCAAGTATTCAATTTGTGGCAAAAAAATGTAGGTACCCACCTACATACTACAAAAATGTAGCCTTAAAGAATTTATTGTATACGGTATGTTTGCCAAACCAGAGATATTGTTGTTGCGGAATTTATATTAAGTCTACAGTAGTTCTGCAAGTATTTTACATTTCTTTTGATATAAACAACGGGCGTGTAACCAAAGTAGTATAACACTCGTTCTTGGAACACCTCTTCATATTATTGTATTTATATTAAAAGAAGATATTTCGTTTATTTAGTTAAGAATCTACAAAAAAATCTAGTTAAAATAACATAGCACTGATACCTTAGTTGTGTGACCGTCTGATTACCAAGTCATAGTTCTCGAGTTCGTACCCAAGGCACGCACCTCTAACTTTTCGGTTTCATGTGCGTATTGTATAATTATCACTTGCTTAAAAACGGTAAAGGAAAACATCGCGAAGAAACCTGCATGCCTGAGAGATATTTCTCGTAGGCATGTTAAGCCAAGTCAGAGGCCCATAGGCGGCATGAAATCTAACACCAGGTTAGTAACTAACCACACAAAAAGAAGGAGATAGCATAGTTTGTGTGTAAAAACTGCTTATTAGACCAAAAGGCATCTAGGTTTTCAGAGATTTTATAATCACTTTACAACATCCACTTGAACAAAATCCTGCGAAGCGAGCGTGCAGGCTTTTGATGCATTTTCATATACTTTAGTAAATGTAATACATACATCAAATTTAAAAAAATAACAGGTAGCAGGAAGTGGGCGGTCCAAACAAAACAAATTTAACTTTTAGAATACTCGCTTAATAAAGAAAATCTTTGAGTTCAGAACGCCATCGCGAACAATCTGAAGTTTCGAGATTGTGCTGGCATTAATTAAACAAAAGTTACACAAAAATACGTTGACAATTCATAATTGAATTTTAATATTACTTTACAGGTGGAATTTGGATGAAGTTTGATATCTGCGAAGTTAAAAATAACAGATTATACTGGATAACAACATTCTTAAACGTTAAGCTAATGATCTAAATGAGAAAGTAAATCTATCTATGAGCAGTAAAAAGCTTAGTAGACCAATAAAACGTCAAGTCCTACGTTCTTTTTATAAACATAATATTACGCCTATATTCTCCGAAGGGTTGGGCAGAGGTGTATCTATAGTAACACCCCCATTTCGCCAGTTACGTTGTATGTAATAGGAGGCGAACCTATTGCCATTAACCGGGCACAAATTCAGATTCCGGGCTGCTACTGAGAAATTCCTAATGGAGAAACCCAATAACACTTTGCCCGACCTGGGAACCGAACCCAGGACCCCATGCTCAGCAGTCGCAATTGCGACCACTAGACCAACAAAGTAGTCTTCAGTTTTTTTATGTTTTTGTGAAACATGTTACAGTTCGTTTGAGCTTTTATCATTTACAAATACATGAAAACAAACCGTAGGTACCTAGTATTTATGAAACATGTTTGTTGGTTTACAGGGTTTATATGTTAACTGTACACGGTGTTCCTGACATTTACTGCTAAAACTAGTTTTGTTGTGTTAAAAAAATGTTGAAGGCTGGCTATCGTATATTTCCGTCCATAGGCATACTCGCTTCCGTTTGAAAAGGGAAAGGCGCGGGTCAGCATTCATTACTTACGACTGAATAGATCAACACCCTTGTAAATGTTCTTTTATCAAATTTGTTTTACTGTCTTATTGTTCCTGTAGCATGGCTTCGGGCCAAAACTGTACCTACGGAGTGAACACGCTGTACACTGTGGCTTTAGACTGCTAGAAATAAAAAAGATTATTCTGTGAAGCAAGGGTAACAGAAACTGGAGATATATTCTTTTTTTTTTAATCTTAATTATCTTGTGTCATTAGGTAGTTCACTTTGCGTGACTATGGAAGCCTCACAGGTACCTCCTATTATATAACTTAAATATAACATTTCATAAAAAAATTACATACATATAACTCAAATTATACTACATTTAAACATTAAATACCGTAATAAAAAAAATATAAAAACGACATCAGGAAGGCAATTCTATGTACTTAAATTGTTGCCAATCCGCTAACGAACCACACCCGTTAGTCAGTTATTATTTACGAAAATTGTCAAATGTTTAGTTTCATTTTTATTGTCAAATCATTTGACAGTTTTTGTAAACGAAAACTGTCTAATGGCCGATACCTATAATTTACGGAGTGTTATTGGTTAAAATTGAGATACCTACTTGCATTTTTACCAATAATGAAGCAAAGATCTCAAACTTTGCATAGTAAACTCTCCCATATGGAGGTAGCTATCACAGATATAATTAATTTACGAGTCTATTTATATGCTCAGTTTGGCATTAAAGAATGCTACCATTGGTAAGAAAAACGATTAGTTTTTGTTTACAGGAACCGGGCATAAATGGACGTCAGTCCGTCAGTTAGGACAGGTCAACTCAAACCTGCTATGGCACTTTCCTAAAAAGGCCATTCCAGACGTTGCCCTACATTGTTACACTCACATAGTTTTTATACCACCACAATGTCTGGACTTTAAAAGAGACCTTGATCTCTGAGTTTGTTTCGGCTTTTCTTCTCAGAGCTAGTCAGATAGGAAATGCCGGCGTCATCTAGTATTAAAAAAAAACATTACATTGACTTGTAAAAGTGTCAGTAACAGATTTATTTACAGAAATAAAAAAAAAACAATCAATTAATGAACGGTTCGGTTGCAAATTGCAATGATCAACATTGCTATTAGTATAATTGTCTCCCTGGAAACAAATCAGACAGATAAACGGGATATTTTGCAACGTTAGATTTCCCATGAACCATGTCATTGTGACGTGGGGCCATGGCGACCCGATAGAAAATCTTGATTCAGCTTTTGTCCCGTCGAATCGGCTGCTGTCCGAAGTAAAATCCTTACTCAGAG
This sequence comes from Amphipyra berbera, assembly GCA_910594945.2. Classification (NCBI taxonomy): domain Eukaryota; kingdom Metazoa; phylum Arthropoda; class Insecta; order Lepidoptera; family Noctuidae; genus Amphipyra; species Amphipyra berbera. The sequence goes on along the minus strand of OU343128.1, from coordinate 9,979,492 downwards.
TTCGGGATTTAAACCGTTCTCGATAAACGGCGATAGGCTTGTAGGGCTTAAAACGACTATCGACGGTTTACGGGTATACGGGTGGATATTCACAACTCTAGTAACGATGTTAACACGTTTAAACACGCTTCCCATTGTTTATAAATAACACTACGAGTGCCGGGACAGATTTGGTCTGCCCTAAACGACGCGTATTTTTGAACCTTCAATCAATGAAATAAGTTTATTGATTATTTGCTATTGAAAACATATAAGAGGATGAACGATAAAAAAATAAACTTATTCTCAGAAGCACCGTAATTTATTCTAGAGAAATCTGCTCCTTTCTCCTATTGTATTGCGTCATCACTAACAATGCGGCGTGGCTTGTCAAACGCAGCCATAGTAACAAAATTATACCTACAATTATTTTATTCACCTGTTTTGATAGAAATAAATGTAAGGCTTTCCTAGATACGATGCAAATTTATTTTTCTCTCTAAATACTATACACCGTCTAATTACGCAAAGCACATAGCAGCCTTACTTCGTTAAACATATACTACCAGTACAAAATACACGCAACTCTATATAAAATAGGAGGCTTTCAAGATAATCAGGCATCTGCGCCCGGACGTTACGTTTGATCAAGTTAAAAGCCTGTTAAGAGGTCAATTCGTTTGATACAAGTTAACTGAGTAGTTCGTGCATCATTAGCCTAACTGAGAACATTGTTTGTGTTTAAAGCTTGTGCTACATCGCATACACGCATTCAATTTTTTCATGTAGGTGTATTTTATAGCTATAATATCGACGGCAGGTATGTATTCCCCGATGGGAAAGTCAGAGGTGTCGGAGGTTTCGGACACCCACATAAAAATGTGTTTTTATTCTTTATTTCACAGTCCGCCTAACACGGTATTAATTGGGTCCCATGAGATACATAATGTTGGTATTGCTTTTTTTTAACAGGAAATCCAATTGTTTTCGTCTGGACTGAGAATCGAAACCAGAAATTTATAGCCCGAAGTCGCTGAGTGACCATGAAGACGTTTATGTAGGTATTTTGGTGATATTTTAAGTATGATTTACACCTAACAAAGGGCGTCGGAGAGCATCGGCACGCAGCGCAGAGAAACGGAGCGCATCGGACCAAACTTAAGCGCAATTTATAATGCAATAAAGAAAATTGTCTTGCAAGTATCTATAATGAATAAAGTTCATATTATTTGCATTGGAAATTGCGCTCCCATCCACTCCGATGCGCTTCGCACATTATTGAATGTTTGAAATGGAACTTCGAGCAGAAAGTGCAATATGTTCGACATTGTTGAATGTTCTATTGAGAAGGGTCCTCATCTCGTTCATAGTCTAAATAGTAATGTTTGAAATACATTCCTCTTTACTATTTGTTTTTATGGAGTGTACTAAAACGGAGGCGCGTTGTTCACTTGCGTATTTTGATCGTTATTGTTGCTGATTTTATCATTTTATTAATCCAATTTTAAAATATTATAGAAATAATACTGTATTTCTGTTTTTTAAGTTTAAGGTCGACAAACTCGGGTCGTGAGATCTGAATATTCAACTGTTATACAGGGACCGCCAGGCGGCTGGTCGACACTTCGCATGACCCGAAAGCTGGCGTTTATTTTGACTAAAAGATTAACATTGCCTTACAACGAGGCAATGCTGCCAGTCTTCTGGAACGTTACCAATTAACAGCAAAGCGGAGGAATATTGTTTTATATTAGATTATTATTTTCTTTATTTTGTATATTATGTAAATATGCGCTGCTTCGTTGGTGTAGTCGTGGCCAGCGCGGCTGTTAATCGTGAGGTCCTGGGTTCGATCTCCAGGTCGGGCAAAGTGTTATTAGGTTTTTCCATTAGTAATTTCTCAGTAGCAACCCGGAGTCTGGATTTGTGCCCGGTTAATGGTAATAGGCTCACATCCCTGTTACATGGGACTAAAACATAACTGGCAAAACGAGGGTGTACTAAAAACATCTCTGCCGAACCCTTCGGGGAATACAAGGCGTGATGTTATGTTATATGTAAATATGCTTCTAAAAAGCGTCATAATATTAGGTAGTTACATAATATATTATTATTGTAGTATTTATTATTAAACGCCACAAACGATATTGTCATAATCTTAGCCGTTTTATATCAATATTTTGTAAGTTCAATCATCAGTGTAAATCGGCTTAAGTTGTTCGGCCGTAATCACGAAACCGGGATTCTCATCCGGTTTCATTATTGTCTTCGCAATTTAATCAAATGGAAACTCGATCAAATTGTGTTTACCCTTTAGGTACAGCTATTAGTTGTTAGTCTTAAGGTTAATCCCTAACGAGTAAATAATTATTCTGAAACTGTTAGGTCGGGTTACTCGTTCGATAATTACTAGTACAGACTGTTAATGGCAGTTCACGTATTTGATGAATGTTGGTCAAATACTCAAACGCTACTCAAATTAGAAAAGGGACCTAGACAATTTTATCTGTACTTTGTATTTTAGCCTAAAATTAAGATAGCAAGAAAATAACCGTGGAATTAAAGTGAACGATAAAGAAGAACGTAAAATAATTATTTCCCAAAGGAAACCAACAAAGGGCCATCCTCCATTTTTATTAGACATTTCGTAGATAGTCCGCGTTTGGCTAGCGATTCATTGTAGTTTATTGTTATATCCGCCATGACAGAAAAAAAGATCGTTGACCTCCCTCAATTTCCCTTTCTTAAGGGATAGATAACGTGTCCTTGTTAAATTTAAAGAAACTTTCTTTTCGTAGACGGCTAACAAGAGTTTACAAGCATGTACCACCCAAAGCTGGGTTTACACTTCGAAATTAGTGTCGATGCTTCACACCTAAAATCCTCATTAGACTAAAGCATTACATTGGCTTTTCTACAATCTGAACAGTCCCCTGATTCAGAACGATTTTATTAGTCTCATGTCGAACGATTCAGTTTGCCATCTCTTTTTCCCTCGTTACGAGAATTGTAGATGAAACGAGATATACTAACACTCATATTCTAATTCTAAGACGTTCCTCTAAAACTTACTCGACTCGACTCCACCTCGACTCAGCCTTTTTCACTAGCATCGGTTGTTATAGTTGACATAACCGTCCTCGACTCGAAATTTTTCCTCAGTCGAGGTAACGAATCATCTGTCAAACCCAAGGTACCTCGGAACCTACCTTAAGGAAGGAAGTGTCAAAGTTCGTATGTAACAAAAATTAATTTTGATGACTTTATCGAATCTGCTTACGGTAATCCTTTCAACAATTTATCACGGCGTTATTTGCACGATGCAGATAATTCAAATTATGACGTAATGACTCCGTCGAGGAACCTCGAAGTTTACTCGAAATTGCGAAATTGCGATTGAGAATACAATTTTGAAGGTGTTTTCGAGGCCGTTCTGAATCGAGTATGAGTCAAGTAAGTTTTGGAGGAACGTCTTAGAATACCTATGGGTGTAAGACCAAGTTATCTGTGAATTGAAGAGCGTCGCTCTGTTCGCTCCTGTGTTGCCATTCTATGAATAATGTAATTTTCGGGCGTTATTGTAAAGGCACAAATTCCCTATTAAATATTTAATAAATACATAGAAAAGATTTTTGTTATCGTAGCAACTGAATTAAATTGCCAATGTTACAAGTTTCGCCAATTTGCCATTTCACAAAATAATTGGTCGACAACTGCTTATCGAAAACGTTTTGAATCGGGCGGCAGTTTGTTTAGCTTCCAGCATTTTTCCTTTAGGCCCACAGTCATGCCCGGCTCCTATGGCCAGAAATTAATAGATTTGCTTACCAATGTTAGCCCTTTTTAATGCAAACTTCCAACAATTAATTTTAAACAATAACGCTTGGCAAATCATTGAAATCAGTCAAGAGACGACGAGATAGTCATGTTTACAGATGATACACTACATCATACCAAATGTTAACCAGTAAGCCTGTCTGTAAACATATAGGAGAAAGGTACATGCACGCATAAAAGTACAGGCTATAGGTATGTATATTTGAGTCGGGGACCTTTTGAAGATTTCCCCCCTTAAGGGTAACGTGAACCCAAACAAGGTTGAGGTGATTGTATCTATAAGCCCAAATAAATAAATAAGAATCCTTTTTAGTCAAGCCCATTAATTAATCTTGACATTTATTTATCTATATGTTTTTGAGAGTTGCGCTTGAACAATCGCACGTTAAACTGAATAACACGACTAAAAGGGACAGGTGTTTTGAAAACAACCCTTTGAACTACTCTTATTTTATTATTTATTTTATTACTATAGGTACTCTTACTTATATTTCGTTGCTCGGAGAGCATGTTAAACAGTCTGTCCCGGGTATCTTACGAATACCAATGACAGTCGTTACGGGTAGTCAGAAACCCGAAAGTCTGACAACCGGTCTATCTAACCTTAGCATTTCGGCGTTGCTCGTAATTGAGTTGCGGAGGTCTGATGGCAGTCGCTTGTGTAAAATATTGGTATTCAGCCGCATCTGGTTAGACTGGAAGCTGAGCTGACCCCAACATAGTTAGGAAAAGGGTAGGCAGATCAAACTCTTATTTACCTAAGGCTCACGTGCCACATTTTAATCAGATAAGAAGTATATTAGGTACCTACCTACTTTAATCTGCATTCTAGGAATTAATGCCAGCGAAAGTCCTATAGAAGATTAATAATACTAAAAACACTAATTAAGACTAATTCCTAGGGTGCAGATCAAAATAAATTCATAAAGTAATTTTTTCATGAGTCTGTGTGGACTGACAAACAGTCGTACAGTTAAATCCCTCTGTGTGAATTGTTTTAAAACTTGTTAGTAAGAGCCACCCAACACGGGCAACAAAGAAAATGCTAAACCAGCAATAAATTTAACCTTACATTATAGAAGCAAGCTCATGTATTTTAGGGACGGATTAGCATCAAGGAATAACATACAGAAGGGCAGAGTTTTTAATTAACATTCATTTTCACGCTTGTAAGGATGTAAGGCCACCTGAAACTGAAAGGTTACATACCATTTCGACAACTTTCCAACACGAAAAATGTTTATACTGGAATACGCAACACCAAAGCACAACATTTGAATAATTAGGTAATAATTATGAACATGTCTATTTGGAGATGTCGTAATACGAGAATTCTCTTAGGGCCGGTATTTGATCCCAACGGTTTTTGATAGTTAAGCCAACCAATGGTTAAAAATTCATACAATTTTTAATCATTGGTTAAAAATCCATACAAAATTTGACAATTTTTAACCATTAGTTGAATTAACTAGGGATAAAAAATCGGCCCTTAGATATGTGGCGGCATCTATCACGCCACATACGAACTATCCTGCATCGCGGTATCAAGATTTAACACGGAGTTAGTATATAAACGGTGTAAAAATACCCTTAACGAAGCTGAAAGGCACTTATTCTCCACGTCATTGCGATTTTTTTTTGTTCTGGGTTATGCCTGGGAACCTTCTAGTTACGGAGATATTGGAGGTCAAAGTTCCAACTTTTTCAAAACTTTTAAATAAATACTAGTTTTGAAGGTTGCAAATGTACTTGAAATACCTCCATTACTCATTTACTACTCATTGCATCTATCAGCACAGTGTTTTGAGTGCGTTACATTGAGCTTTACAGTAAAACGAAATTTTTCACCCAAAAAAAAAAGTCGTTTTCCAGCGACTATTTTTGCGTAGGGTTACTTAGTTTGATGTACTGAATGCATGGTTGACGGCTTAGTGAAGGGTCTTTTTACACCTTGTATACAACTTCCCAACATCACCCGTCGGACAGTGGCCTGCCAGGCAAAAGACCCGCCTGGTAGGAGGATCCTCCCTTTTCGTAGCCGGAACACAATAACTCGTTCCACTACATTGGTGACCCCGACGTGATCGTCACAGACAGTGTTTCCACACTGGTGACGATTACGAACGCAACCTTTGCAGCCCATGAAGATCGGCAGCAACATCAACATTCCCTCATCACTCCCCCTGCACAGCATTCAAGCAAGCAGCAGTCACACAGCCAGCCAGCATCCTCGGCTCCATCGTGTCACCATTAGCCTGCAGCGCAAGCGCAAGCATGGTTACACCTTCAGCCCTCTTCAGCAACATGGCACAGCACGCTGCAAATACGACCGGTCAACTAGCAGAGGCACATCTCTTCTGGTCGACGCCAGTAGCCAGCCACTTCTCGCCGCTCACAGTTCCGACTCACCGTGAACGACGCGGCATCCGGTTCCGACTCACTGGAACCCGCACCTGGCCCTGGCAAGCATCTCAAGATGCAACAACTGCAGACTCATCACAACAATCGACCTCCGGTCTTGGGGGGGAGTGATGTGGCGGCATCTATCACGCCACATACGAACTATCCTGCATCGCGGTATCAAGATTTGACACGGAGTTAGTATATATACAACTTCCCAACATCAACCGTCGGGTTATAGTCCGGTTACGTAGAAAAGGTCCGCAAGACCATCTACAAGAGTCGAATAGGAAAAAAAAAATCAACCGTTGGGCAATGGCCCGCCAGGCATAAGACCCGCCTGGTAGGAGGATCCTCCCTTTTCGAAGGCGGGACACAATAACTCGTTCCCCTACAGATGCATTTCTAATAAACGTAAAGGTTAACATTATAAAGATTAAATACATTTTAATTATTTCTCACGTTTTAAGGATTATTAATATTATCATTATCACTCACCACCCGGCTAAGGCTGAGCCGTAAACGCGGTTCAAACGAATTCCATTTACTCGAAATTATTCTCATTAGACCTTTGTCTTGAAAAGTTTTAAAACAATGCGGAATTTATCTACAACAAATATTCGACAGTTCCTGTAATATTAAATCCGAACTTGGCTTGACACACTGCCGTGTGCCTAGTGTGTTAATAATAAAATAAAGCTATTAAATATGTAAGTTAAACACAAAGTAAGGAAAAGATTTATCGACAAAAGAAGCTCTTGAAGCGCTAGCTTTGACTTTGGGAGCCTTTATGAGGGCTAACAAAATGATACTGAGGGACGTCAAGACCGACTGAAGTTAATTAAGACTTGCTGAACTATCTATTGAAATATCTATAATATTGTGACATCTGGAAATAGTAAAAATTCTTTTCTTTTCATGTCAATGGGTATTTGACCAGAAAGTGGCAACTTCGATTCCCTTGTAGGCTTTTTTTTATCTTTTGAATCATCTCGTGGATGTCCTTCGCTCGGGGAAGGTGAGGGGGTCTGCCGGACTGTACTGACTGTCCCTCCTATTAACCTATGGCCGGGGTCACGGGATTCGCTATTGCATGCATCGCAACCCCGGCAGGTTCCCCTGTAGCCTGCATCAAGTCACAACAAGTACATACTACTAATAATGAGAACGCTTATGAACCACGAATATCTTAATATCTTCTTCTTAGCGTGTCGATAGCAATCTAAATTGAGTCGGGCCGGAACTTAGCTACGAGTTTAGCGTTATCAGTAGCGTCCATTCGTTCCTGTAACGTGCAGGTATCAGGGCACGCAGTGCATGATGTCAGTTGTCCCATCATTTATGTGGAACAGCACCACATTTATACTTCAGGCTGGAATCGTCTATGAATCTCCACCTGATCAGGTTTTCCTTGCTTCGACCAACCTGGGTCCCAAGTCTGTTTAAAGACTTCCAGGTTAGCCAAGGCAACTCATGTCCACGTGGGAGATTTTCAGTAGGTAGGACAATCTTAATATGATATAGATAGATAATTATTCTTCGTTATTGTCCCTGGACATTGTGTTTAATTAACGATATTAGTATGCTAATTAGAGCTCACATACAGTGATGGTAAAAACGCAGTTGCAGAACCAATTAGGTATGCTGTTTCCCTAACAGTTATTGGAATATCGCATTGCATCCATATCAAACGATATAAATCATATTGGTAATTATAGTATTGTCACAAAACAGATAGGTACAGAAGTCAATCATCATCATCTTCCTGCCCTGGTCCCAAGTTACTTGGGGTCGGCGCAATATGTTTTTCTCTTCCACTCTTCCCTGTCAGCCGTCTCATTTTCATTTACTCCCTTATCTTTCATATCCTCCCTCACACAATCCATCCATCTTTTCTTAGGTCTCCCTCTCCCCCTCCATCCATCAACATTCATATTCATCACTCTCTTATTCACATGTGTTTCATCCCTCCTCAGCACATGCCCATACCAAGACAAACGCTTTCCTTTCAACTTTTCTGTCACTGGTGCGACTTTCAAACTTCCACTAATATACTTATTTCTTACTTTATCCATTCGCATCACTCCACACATCCATCTCAACATTCTCATCTCCGCTACGTACAGAAGGTACAGAAGTCAATCACATGTATTTATTTCACTTTTCATACCTACGCTCGGCGGTCACTCTATCTATACATCTATCTCTCTCAAGCGCATGGCACTCACGCTCGCACTCACTCGCAGTCTGGTCCCAAACGGTCCGAGGTATCGTGTCCGTGAGCAGTGTCTATGTGTGCGTTGCTCGACCGCACTTGTATGTAGATTGACTTCTGTACCTATCTGTTTTGTGGTACTGTGGTATCGGCGGCGGCGTGGCGTGGGTGAGTCCATTGGCTTATTGTATTATAATCTATAGAAATAGTCTCAAAATATAGCCGGTAAATAGACTCGTAGACAAGTCGCAAATAACGTTAAGCTGTCAGTGGCCTGAACAAAATAGGCCGTGGCTTTCAATGTTAATTAAATAGATATTAGGAATGTTTCTTGGTATTAAAATTACTCTAATTAATTAATTTGCCACTTGAGTTTCCGACATTCAATTTCAAGCAGGCTTAAATTATAAACAAGGAATTGGTAATTTTAACATTTTATAAACGGAAATTTTGTAAAAAATTGTAATTATAATTAGAAGTAAGTACAAGGGCTTCAGTCCTTCGTCCTTGGCTTTTCAGCCCAGAAGAAGTAAATAATACTATCTGTTTAAGAGTTTAAACAATTCAATTTATTTTAATAAATAGTAAATACGTATTATCCTTTTTTACAGTAGGTATACCAAACCAAACAAAATGGTTGACATCAATATGGACAGATAATAATAATATTTCTGTAGCCTTTACTCTATTTCCGGTTTTTACAAAAATATACACATTCTCGTAATTGCTGCTGTACTGCAATACCTAACGCAACTGGATAAACGTATGAATTTATACAATGCTATTCCGTGCGGTAACTAGGAAGGTAGTCACTATGTGCTTTCGAATTATGAAATTATTAATATACGAGTATCATTTTATCCTTTATTCACTAAATATATAGACCGGGGCTGAAAGCCTTTGAAAATGGTAAAAAGTGAAAAAAAAAATAGTAGGATGAAACCCATTGGAAAAGGAAGAGAATATAACAAAAATTAAAGGAAAAATAAATTACGGGCGATCTGAGGTCGGGAAGTGGATGGGGGTGCGTTTTTAAGGGTAAAAAACGGTTTATCTCGATTTCTGGCAAGTCCTACGGAAAAAAGTTAAATGGTAAAGTTGTAGATGATAAAAAGATCTACAACTTTTGTATTTACACTTTTTTCACATAACCTCAAAATTTATGTGAAAAATTCAATTAACCAAGTTTTTGGTTTTTTTATTTTTATCTTATACAAAAAAAAAATATTCACGAAATTATTGGCTCTGGTCTAATACAGGTAAGTTACATTTTAAAATATTTCTATAAAGATATATAAAACATTTAAAAATAGTAGCCCACCGGCATCGAGAACAGGGTCCAAGCTACCGGAGGCCAGGACCTGAGAGAGAGGAACTTCCTAAGAATACGCGCCGTGTCCAGGAGTACCGCTTTCTGTATCAGGCCCTTGACCCAGCCGCCCAACGAGAGCCTCATCAGATGTTTGTCGAGGCTCTTGGCTATTAAGCCATTGGCCGTAACGACTATCGGAACAACAACTGCTGAGTCAACTTCCCACATGTCGACAACCTCGTGTGCCAAGTCTTGATACTTAATTTCTTTATCCTTCTCGGCTTTCACAAGGTTTTCGTCATGTGAAACAGTGATATCAACAATCATTGTGAGACGCTCTGATCGATCTATCACCACTTTGTCGGGCTTATTGGCAACAATAGTCCCAAATATATATAATAGTCTCAAATATATGCTACTAGCTATCGCCCGCAGCTTCGCTTGCATGATTTTCTTTCACCCCCTTAAGGGAGTAATTTTATAAAATCCTTCCTTAGTGGATGCCTACGTTATAAAAGGTACCTACTATAAAAATTTCAAGTTTCTAACCCCAGCGGTTTAGACTGTGCGTTGATAGATCAGCCAGTCAGCTAGTTTCTCCTTTTATTGTATTCAGATATTTGCATTTATTTGGACCTATTTCATTAAGTACCTATTTAACTTCAATTACATAATAATGATTAATATACAAATGGAATAGAATGTAGCATAGTGTGTAGTTTATGGCAATAAGGGGTAATGAGCGGCTCGTCGGGTGACCGTTTGTAACAAGTGGAGCCCCCTCCGTGCCTCGACGAGCACATTAAACAGTCGGTTCCGGGTGTCATACGAATACCATTGACGGTCGTTATGGGTAATTACAAGCACATTTTCGGGCTGAATAGATGATTTTAAACTTATGTTAAGTTATTCAGTAAGTTATGTTACGTGCAAAAGCACGTGAAAAAATAGCTTAAAAGGTCATAAAACAATTGAGGGCTGGAAATTACAAAGGTGCTAACTAGAAAAACAAAAAAAAACTAAAGTAATTAAAACCTGTGTATCTTATGTAATATGTGAACAATTTTATTTTCGTGTTATTAAAAGAGTCGCATTAATTAATGGTCAAATAAAAAAAATATAAAAAAAAATATCTTAATTATAGTTTTTCTTTTTAATAAACAGTTTTTTCTAATTATATTCGCTCTATGCCATTATCACTTAGCACTTTTGTAATTTCCAGTCCTCAATTAATTTTAGTTAGTTGCAATAGAAATTCAACTGTGTTTAATGAAATTAAGATGTATATTTCTAAATGATGTTAACTCAGTGAGTACCTACCTACGATTGCGCGGAAATGCTTGATAAGCATTTTTGATCGTCCACGGGTCTATAAAGATAACTTATTCTTTCTGTTGTAATGACTACAGAATTTACCATCATTTATGCAACATGACATCGTCGTTTGTGGTAACTATTATGTACTTAGCTAAATAATTGGTACCACTTGGAAATGTGCCAACCCCCTATGACTTAAGATATAACAGAGCAGGAGATAAATGTGGATCTGGATGGCGGTTATTTACCAGATCAATATTAACCACTGCACATAAGGAGTCATAATGTAATTTTTTGGATTTATTTTATTTAGTTAGTTCGTGAGGTTATGGGTTCGATCCCCAGGTCGGGCAAAGTGTTATTCGGTTTTGGCTTGTGGAATTCCTCAGTAGCAGCCCGGAGTTTGAATTTAAGCTGGGTTGATGAGAATACGGTCGCCTCCTATTACATGGGACTTAAACATAATGGCGAAATGAGGGTGTTAATATGTATAGTAACAGCATGTATTCCCGAAGAGGTGTACCTCTGCCCAACCCTTCGGGGAATACAGGCGTTATGATGCATGCTATTGCTATGAGAGGCTACTGCTATAAGAAATAGCTTCCACTTACGAAAAGAATGACAACTTGTAACACACCATATAAAAACATTGCTGGGCACGGGCCTATTCTCAGACGCTGGCCCGATGCGGGTTGGCGGACTACACACACCATCGAGAACTTTATGGAAGTCCGCTCAGGTGTGTAGGTTTCCTTACAATATTTTCTTTCACTGTTAACGCAAGTGGTAAACTCAAAGTCAAAGTCAAAGTTTTTTATTTCAAATAGACCAGATTTCAGGCACTTTTAAAACATCAAAACTAGGTGCACGGTTCCAAAAGGTAGGTTTTATGGAGAAGAGCCGGCAAGAAACTCCATGAATACTCTTTTTAAAATGGTAGTTTATGACAATTCCATTACAGTAGTGTGAGAAATAGAATGAGAATAATGCAGGTTAATGTAAGAAATAAACTCACATAAGAGTAACAAATAGAAAAATATGCCTTCTAGGATTGCCATAGCAGTTAAGGGCTGACCAGTCCCGACAGACGGCACCCGTTCACGAGCCGATAACACGACGATAACGAGGTAATAAAATTTTGATAGTCAGAGAACTTGAACTCTCCTGCATGGAAGGTACGTGTTATACTACTGGGCTCTCACTACCTTAACATTAAAGAAATCTTATTCGTCCCACTCGCTCTACTCTTTGTTAAAGCTCTCTTTTTTACTTCTTTGTTCCTCGTTTACTTTTATTCGATAGAAAATGTATGTACATATACCATACTATTCTATAAAGCCTTCTTCCTCTCTCCTACTGTATTCCGTGCCCAGCAGGGCCCATTATAAAATCTTCTTTTATATACAACAGCTTTTAAAATACTACGGAGGGCACTAAACATATTTAGTATTCATCGGGAACGAGAATATTAAAATTTATTAAAACAGTTTAAAGAGCAAGAATCAACCATACCTATAATATTAAATTCCTCCTAGAATTGAACATACTCTCTCATGTAACTTTGTAGAACCTACTACATGTAAAGTTGAACAGAAAACTGTGTTCAATTCTACGCAATACATGAATTGCGTAGGATTGAAAATTCATTTCAATCAATACAAGCGTAAGCGTACAGTTTCACTTTGCGAGCTCGTTGCTATAAAGTTTATGTGGTCCTGATTCTTAAAAGTTATAGTTAGTAGTTTTACTACTTGTTGAATGTCTCTAGGGAATAAAACTTGTTGCTGCACAAAGGCCTAATTTTATATCAGATTGTACACTGTTTATATAATTCACCGCTTTACTGTACAAGAGACACAAAGAGGTTGTAGAAATTTTCGAGGTCGTTCCGGATACGGTTTGCCCTGTTTAAATATAACTGAAACAACGAGTTTTATTCAAAACAAGAGGGTGGTTGTTTAAATGTTTTCCTCGCTGGGGACTATGAATTTTGAGGGTACACTTGTAAGAAAAATCATAAATGCTTGAAAATTTGCTTTGTAAGAAATATCACTTTTAAAACTGTTTACGATTTGAGACAAGCTCAAGTCCAATAAAAAAGGACATTTATTGTATAATCTTGTTCAGCTCCATGCTTTCAAGTCAATCAACTTGTATAATATACATGTTAAATGGGACGAAAACTACGAAGAGGCCACATTTTATTTTTCAAATAAGTAATCTCAATTCTTGAAATACAATAAATTATTCATGCACAGTCACGTGCAATGATATGTATACAATCTCATTCTATTTTATACCTTATCACAATGTCATAAGATCACAGTTGTTTACATTTCATTGCTCATGACTGTACAAGGTTAGTCAGAAAGGGGGTACTAAGCCGAAAGGGTGTTAAAGTACCCATGCAAAATAAACTATAGAGTTTTGGGGAAAGTTGTAGAAAATAAGGGACTTTTTTTCTACAACTTTCCCCAAAACTCTATAGTTTATTTTGCATGCAAATAAAAATTATCGAATTTTGAAATTTTAACACGCTCTAAAATAGTCATCAGTGATACTTTAAGTGGCCCGCGGCTTAGTACCCCCTTTCCGATTAACCTTGTATACTCACTTGAGATTGATATCCTCGAGGATTCTCGTTGGCAACAAGTCCAGGATTTGTGTGACATTGAGATTATCCCAAGACTGCTGTCGTCCCAGAATCTGCTGGGTGCAGTTGATGAACAATTGGATATCTATTTCGGAGTCCATCGCAACATATTTCACTTACACTTCACAAACAAAGTCTTTTCACCAGAAGCACTAAAGACAACAGACAGATTGTCATTCAGTTCAAATTGAATGTCACTTAATTACTCCCGCTTAATTGTTCTTACGCAGATTCCCCACTCTTTGAGGAGTTCAATTGTCTTTATGCCACATAATTGTTTTATCACAACGTATTCTAAGGTCATCAATTTAATTGGGTCAAGGAAAAAATCTTCTACGCATCACTAAAAATAAATTACACAATATTACTTAAGTATGTTGGAGTCTTTATTACTTGACACCAGATATTAATATCAATTATTCTTCGGAAATTTTCAGGAACTTAATAAGCACTGCTTAATTAAGATTTCTTTGTTATTTCCTCCATTAACAGAATTTTTATGGCACAATCAACAATGAGAACAGTCATTTAGAGAGCCATTATAATAGAAAGGACTTGATTGACCACTTCCTTTTGAATACACAATGAATTTCCGTATAAATGCTCCCCCTATCTTAAACGTTCCGGAAAAGTTTCCAAAATTAAGGATTGAATAAAGAAAAGAAAAAAATAAAGCCGTATTTCATGGGATCTTCTCCTATCTCAAAGGCACCTTTCAAATTGCGATAAAGAAAGGTATTATTATAGAATTTCCGCTTAGTTTCGGATTGAGTGTCTGTTCCCCCAAGACAAAAGCGTAATACAAACCAGCATTTGACTTGACGGTATTCATTTCTAACCGAAATATGATTATTTCAGAGTAATTTAAAACATCAAAAAAATCAGAGTTTTACGAGTAGGCCTTGTATTGAGCCTCTAGACTGTCGTAGATTTTATACATTTAGAATCACATGTCATTCGATTCATACCAATTTATACCTGCTTCTCCGTCAAAATGATCTTTGAATATTTGGTTTAATAAATCGATATGTTGCAGTCAAAACTATTAAACAGTCAAAAGTACTACTGACTAGCAAAATCAGTCAAAAGTACTTTTGACTGAAAAGGTTGGTCAAAAGTGGTTTTGACTGAAAATTATTGGTTATTAGTACTTTTGACTGCAAATTTGCGGTTAAAAGTACTTTTGACTGACGCTCTTCGTCAAAAGTAGTTTTAACTGCAATAAAGCATCAGTCAAAAGCATTATTAACTCGTTAGGTGTGAATAAAAAATAAATAATAATTAATATAATTATATTATATTATTATTAATAATAATAATTTTCTTTTGTCATCACATTGAAATTACTATCTTTCATATCTTCTATCGCTAAAATTCTTTGCAAAAAGCGTTCTTTCTTTTCGTAGTCACTCATTTTTGTTCTAATATCAGCACGTTCTCCACTAATAATGAGTAATATAAAAGTTTATATGTGCGTTTATCGATATTTTTATCGACCACCTTAACTTTTTAAGAGTTTTGACTGATACGACCAGTCAAAACCACTTTTGACGGAATCACTTAATCAAAAGTACTTTTAACCAGCTCCATTGGGCAAAAGTACTTTTAACTGTTATTTTAGTCAAAAGTATTATTGACTAAAGCATACGGTCAAAAGTACTTTTGACTGATTTTGCTAGTCAATAGTACTTTTGACTGGTTAAGAGTTTTGACTGCAACAGATATAACTTCAAAAATTTTAGAAAACAGGCCACCGCCATGCCGTATGAAAGCAATATTGGATCGAATTGCATAGAAGTGCTCCGTTTGAAATGTTGATACGTATACGCACACCCTAAGGGAATAGGCACCCCTTTTACTATACTACTCTATGCAGTCACCCTGACACAACATCTTGTTTGAAATAGTAAAATGAGACTCAAATTAAATTAAATAGTTATCGTTGAATAATATTGAATATGTAACATTGAATTCTTATATACCATTAGCAACTTCCGGAAGAGCCACAATACATTAATCAATTTTATTATTATGTACTATTAATTAAATTAATATTTCTATTGTTTCTGTTGTACACGTGTTATAATCTTAACAATTCGAGATAATTATCTATAAATAACTCTTTCAAGCGAACTGGATTGAATGAAGGACGAAGAGAAAGTCACATTTAATATAAAGAGGGATCTGAAGAATTCAAAATTACTCTAATGAAACACGTGGCTGTGCATCGAATTGAAATAAAAAAGCCTATAAAAGCATTACTTGACCTTTACATGAACCATTAATTTCAATTAGTGAAATTGCGTAGACATTAACAGAGCAATGAGACGGCCATTCTCTTTCGTCAGATCCAGTAAAACTGGTTAGTGACAATACATCACTAGGAATAACTAGTGATATGCTACTAATAGCTACTTTTTACAAAGTCAACAGAGAACAAAGAAATTTTGGTGAACGTAACCATGCGGAAATTGGAGTGAGCGCAATTGTGGATCTCGCAACAGAGAAAGGAAGATTTGAAGTTATTCGGAAGGTGAAACCCAAATTTGACAACAAGGTAAAGGTTGACAATAATAAGCGTAGCTTGAATTAGAATACTGAATGGTTAATAAACCAATGCGTTTAATGTAACGCTTTCGGGTGACTAAAATGCTTTTGGAGGAATTATCATGATGATAAATTTCCACAGCGACGGCTTTCGGTAGGACTCGAGTTCAAAGAAGCATGTCAGTTCGAGAGTTTGCTTGTTGATGGCTGATGTATCCGTTCTCGACCAAAAAGGTGCAATTGCAACGTTACATTAATACACCGTTAATATAATAATTGTGTCTATCACATTATATACAATTATTGTATGTAATGAGATAGACTTAATAGACTGATGTTGAACGATCCATATAAAGATCTGAATATAATCTTTCCTAAAATTTACGCGAATCGTATCGTAAACAACTTCACGGATTATAATCGCGTTACGAAGTACTAGAACGTAATATAATCCTTGTTTGCTTCAATAGATCTGAATGCAGTTTTTTTTCTTAAGTAGGTACTACTTTTTCTCTCCTCTCGTATCGATCGACACGAGCTATAACAAAATAACTCATTCCGTGGTGAAAAGAATAGCCAGTCAGCAATGTTGGTCGCAAGACTGACTGCCCAGAGTGCACCGGACGTACTTAAGTATCATCAAATCGAATCCGTCGTATCGTAAGTACCTACTTATCTATACTCTATACTAATATTATAAAGAGGAAAGATTTGTATTTTTGGATTTTTGTATGTAACGAATAAACTTAAAAACTAATGGACCGATTTCAAAAATTATTTTGCTGTTGGAAAGCTACATTATCACTGAGTAACATAGGCTACGGGCGGAGCCGTGAGGACACAGCTAGTAATTTATAATTTGAATAGCCTCTAATCAACTGGATTATAAGCTTATTCAAATAGCTTGATACATAATGCAACCGCTCTCAGAGCAATGCTATCGAATTAGATAGCTCATGGGCGTAAAAAGGAGGCGAACAGATTTCCAAGGACGAGATTGTATAGCAAGTGGTAGGTATATACGTGGTGGGAAAATCCAGGATGCGGATCGAATTGCCTAATTAAAACTTATTCTCCGTGAAACGTATTCGATAATAACAGAAATATCAGTAAAGGAACGGTTTTAATTTCGTAAAAGCACTTTACACTTACAGAAAGATTTCATTTTGATACTTAGCACTCCAAAGCATTTGGGCTGGAGAAGCATTAATATTAATTGTAGATTTTATGAAAAATTTAGAACAGATTTTTACGGTAATATTTAAATTACAACCAATTTTAAATTCAACTCCTAATTTTTTTAAGATTGTCATACCAAACGCAGATAAATAATCATAATACTTGACCAACTTGACTATGATTTATGTGCAGGTAAAATTCGATTCATCAGTTACCGGATTCAATGGGAAAAAACATAAAATGATGAATCT
Source organism: Amphipyra berbera (assembly GCA_910594945.2). Taxonomy (NCBI): domain Eukaryota; kingdom Metazoa; phylum Arthropoda; class Insecta; order Lepidoptera; family Noctuidae; genus Amphipyra; species Amphipyra berbera. The sequence goes on along the minus strand of OU343128.1, from coordinate 9,961,802 downwards.
TATAAGTATCTTCCAATTACATTGTCATGTTCATGGTTCCATCGTTATTCGATGATTCTGCTAACCTCAAGATTTAAAAGGAGGCTATATTAAAGACACACACAAAATTTAGGAGATGCAATTAGAGGTAAAGCCCTTCGATATTAGGGTTCCCGATCATAGATATGTTTACTAAGGAAGGTATAAAGGTTCGCCGGTGTAAATAAATGTATTTGTACAGGCCGAACGCTAGCCACCCGGCGTAGATTTTTTTAAAAAGATTTCTACCTCTTTCGTTCCACTCGAAATTTTGTGTCAAAAAAAATATATCATACTTTCCGTATGCAAAAATGTCTAAATTATAAGCAAGGTTTTAAAATCTTTATAGATTTCAAATTTTTGACGCCAACTCTCTCATAATTACTGTATTTTTTTTATTTCATTCAATCATCTAAAAGGAAAAGTAACTTGTAAAGACTTGATTACTTCCCTTGAAAGCCAAAAGCCTATTATTAACCGTCCCCTGCAGCCCTTTCAAAGCCAGCGAATAAAAACTCGTTCTATTTTCCGCCTTTTCCTTATATATCGATATTGCCTCACCGTTCCTGATTAGAAATGTGCACAATACACGTTAAAAGATTGCGCTTTTATCTTCCTCGGTTAACGAATGTGTTTAATTTTGAAAGGAAATACATCAAATGCCAAAAAACAAATTATTTGAGATCGCAAAAACTTTTGGTAAACTTTCTAAAACAACTTTTTTACAACACTTAAATACCAAAATAAATGTTTATTAAATAATTAGAAGGTATGGATTAACTATAATGTTCTGTAATCAAATTGTTTGTTAGTTTGATTATTCACAATATTGTTAGTTTAGTCGCATTATCACTCGCGTCGCAGGGCGCGTGCTAACGTAACCGCGGTCGGGACTCGACTGAACTCCAGCACCCTTAAAAGTCGAAGGATGTTTTCCACTAAAACAAAACTCACTAAACTGCATCAGACAGGTGTTAAGATCTGTAGATTATACATTCCTGCAGAGGTCACGTACTAACGCCCGATGGACATCTTTCAGGGTATTGCGATCTCGTTTTTAATTTACGCGAGCTCGATAAAGGGCGATAACTTTTTTCTCTAAGCAGTGAAAAGCGATACTTTTTATTTTTTCCCGAAGAAAAGAATATCTATCTGTAAGGCTATAAATTTGTTGATGCTGTTCCATGCCGCTGAAAATATTTACGGGTGAATAATTTCAGATTTTCATCGCACTGCCTGTTATTATCGGGTGTAGGTCAAAATAAAATTTACGCTTCGTCGTTTCGTTATAGTTATTTTACCCTTCCCTTAATAAATAACTGCTTTATAAATATACAGCTACATCAGGCAATGTTTCCTTTACGTTATGAATATGTTGTGTGTATAGTGGACCATATAAGGTTTAATGACCTATTATTTACTGTAGTTGATGATGTGAAGAAAGCCAAATGTGCGTATAATAATAACAAACAACGTCATGGTGCAAGAATACACACGCCATTTTATGTACAATCGAGTGTATTTTGATGTAATGCCATTAATTAACGACATACGACGTAAAAAATGACTAACAGATATGTCAAGATACTTGATACTCGTGTGCGGTAAAAACAGCATACATACTGGGACCACCAATCGCCGATTCCTATAATTTACCGAGCGTTATTAGTTAAAATTAAGACTCTTATATAATATAACATCACACCTATATTCCCCGAAAGGTTGAGCAGAGGTGTATAGTAACACGCTTACTTCGCCGTTATGTTTAAGTCCCATGTAATAGGAGGCGAACCTATGTGCCATTAACCGGGCCCAGATCCAAACTATGGGCTGCTACCACACGGAAAAATCCAATAACACTTTGCTCGACCTGAGGATCAAACCCAGGACCTCACGATCAACAGTCGCGCTTACCACCACTAGACCAACGAGCCTGTTATAGTTAGTCTGTCATTATACTACACTGAGTTAAGGACCCTAAAAATTGGGCAACGTAATAAGCCCTTTACACGGTAAAGCTTACCGTAACAAAAAGGAAACTTCAAACTATATACTATCGCACTTGCTCTCTTACTCTCATATCTCTTATATCTCAGTTACTATTAAATCTTTACCAATAATGAGACAAATACCCAATAGTTTCGCATAGTGAGTTCGACGTTAGTAGCTATCACAGGGACGAAATGTGATGATGAGACGTTAGCTTATGCGACTATTTATATACCTACCCAGTTTAGCATTAAAAAAAAGCTACCATTGATAAGCAAAACGATCCGTTTTTGGCCATAGGAACCCTGACTGTGATGATTTCTAAGAATTATATTAATATTCTTTACAACCGATAGTTGGAGCGGTAATGTAGGCGGGCTATTCTTCTTCTTTTCGTGTGGTTAGTGACTAACCTTGTGTCAGAGTTTATGCCGCCTATGGGCTTCTAACTTGGCTTCACATCCGTCGAGAAAAATCTCTCAGGCATGCCGGTTTCCTCACGATGTTTTCCTTCACCGTATTTAAGCAAGTGATAATTATACAATGCGCACATGAATCCGAAACGTCAGAGGTGTGTGCCTTGGGTTCGAACACGTGACCTATTACTTGGCAGTCCGACGGTCACACCACAAGACTATCACTAGGCTATAGTACCCATCTAGGTCTTTTACTAGTTAACGATCATATAAAAATTAACAAATAAACAATATGTTATGTATGGAAAATTTTGACAACGTACGTTTCAATGTCGTGTCCAAACAGCGGATGTATCGAATATAAGAACAATTCCTCTAATTGAATAAAATAAGGGTTACCGAATATTCTCGCTGCCTCATCTTCGTATGATATTATGTTTGCTTATCATTCTGCGAAATTGTAATATTTCTTATAATGATGGTATTCTCTTCCCAATTAACGTCACTCAGATTTGTCAATGTGAATCTACGTTCATTATTACAAATGATAGAAACAGCTCTGCAATTGCTTTTATTGTATCATACATTAAGGCTGCTTGTCCACTGGAGCGGAGAGGAGCGGAGCGGTGCGGAGCTAACCAATAGAATTGCATAAAATTCACGTTTTCGCTCTGGTCTGTGAATATTGTACGTTTCTATTGGTTAGTTCCGCACCGCTCGGCTCCTCTCCGCTACTTAGTGGAGAGGCAGCCTTACGCAACATACATTATTTTATTAGTATAAAAATACACAAGTATAACTAAGTAATGGAACGAAAAATGGGACACATTGACTATATTGCGTACGTCTGCTCAAACAGTTTGAGGTATTCTTCTTTTAATACAGCTTCACGTGGGCTAGGGATTGCAATACTGCAATATGAGATACCGCGGGATTGTGGGATCCCACAGTCCCGAGGTATCCCACGTGATTTTAGGGTCTTAGGGATCCCGCACAAATCATTCCATTTAACACATTCTCGAGCAATATTTTTGATTTTGCGAATCCGCGCGCGTCCCCGGTATTGGCATGAATCCCACGAAAATCCAGTGGGATTGAAAATACTACGGTATTATAACCCCTATCATAGACTAACTAATGAATGCCCAGCAAAATATAATTTCAAGCAAAGCGGGTTTAGCAGACGAACAGATAAATACAATAAAAAAAATCATGGACGTCTACGGCCTAATATAAAGATTGTGTTAAACCAAGTGTTTTAATGCATCTATTGACCACACGAATATATACAAAAAATACTCAATATATTCGTACATACATTCGCATATGTTCTGTCTAGCCTTTTCCAACTATGTAGGGGTCAGCTTACAGTCTAACTAGATATCGCTGAATGCCAGTATTTTACACGGAACGACTGCCATCAGACCTCCGCAACCCAGTAGCAGGGCAATGCCGATATCGTAAGGTTAGACTGGTTATCAGACTTTCGGTCTTCTGAATACCCGAAACTACTGTCATAAGTATTCGTATGAAACCCGGGACCGACTGTTTAACGTGCTCTCCGAGGCACGGAGGGGTGTGCAACGAACGGTCACCCATCGACAGACTGATCGCGGAAAGCGCAGCATGACCTCGCAAATAATATAATTCACGCGGTTGATAATTTAGCCATGAATCCCCGTATATTCTGGTATATAAAAAGTGTTCATCCTTAAAACTAATTCCCAAAATTCTTCATGAATATAAATATTATCCTGTGTGTTCTAATGGGGTTTTATTTCACCAAAGGGTGCTATTTAGAATAACGGCCTCCCTACTTTTACAGACATAATTTAGGCATAATACTGTACACTGATTTCTGTTTTAGTCTCCAATAGCCACATAAAACCAAAGTACAGTCGTTTCTATATTTTACTTGAATTTTCAGATATATTTTTATTATTCAGTTGCGACTTGCGACTGTTCATTTATTTATTACTAGCTGCCCGGACAGACTTCGTTCTGTCAAAAGTTGTTGGCCTGTAGTGAGAAAAGAAAAGTGTTGTTTTTACTATTTTCCACGCAATTTTTATGTTTTTTTCTCTCCATAAGAACCTTCCTTATGCCTTAAGGAATATATAAAAACAAATAGCCAAATTGGTCGAGCCATTCTCAAGTTTTGCGCTTAGCAACACATTTGACGATTCATTTTTATTTATATAGATTTGACAAATTTCACATAGTTACAGACTAATCTTAGATTAAATAAACATAATATTACATCACACCTGTAGGTTGGGCAGAGGTGCATAGTACCCCCCCGGTGGGTTCCCGCATTGTCGTTGCGGGGGGGCTCAGTAGCCGTGGCGTAGATTCCCACGGTGAAGCGAAGAGGACCCCGAGGAGGGACTGCACGTCGGGGCTTGGGCCTCGCCCTCGACCCGAGGAAGCCCTCGACGTAGCGGCCAAGTAGGTTGCGGTGTCGCCTAGGTGACATAGGTTTAGGTTTCGTATAATAGGGAGCGAGCCTACTGCCACCAACCGGACACAAATCTTAACCCCGGGCTGCTTCATAGGAATTCCACACGAAAAAAACCCAGTAACACTGACCGACCTGGGAATCGAACCCAGGACCTCACAATCAGCAGTCGCGCTTGCCACCACTAGACCAACGAGGCAGTTAATACCGTTATTAATTAGGTACTAAAACTTAGAACTAGGAAACTAACCTATATGTAACAATTACTATCCCATATTATGCATTTACTTTATAACAGTTCGGCTGAAGTCCTATTTGAAATTTTATACAAACAGTTTCTGTCTGTTTCAGTTTCTTCAAATACTCTCAGCCGGCGTGCGTGTATGACAAGATGTATGAATGTGGATGAAGCGAAAGGGGTATGTAAGAGTCGTAGCATGTGGCGTTCTATAGTTTCTGCCTACCCCCATGGGAAAAAGGCGTGAGTTTATGTATGTATGTAGGTAGTTTCTGTAAATTGTTTTCAAAAATTTGACATTTTTGTTAAGTACTGAAAATGTATGTGAAAACAGAGGCCTTAGGTTTTAACGACAGGATTAATTACTCATTATAATGTAGCACAGAAAAAATGCATTCGCGCAATCTTCAATATGGAGTGGACTGACTCTTGCAGACCAGCGTATAAATCAACCTTCTCACAGTTCCTTGTATTTATATATACGAAATCGCTAAATTTGTTAAAACCAATCCTTCACTATTTGAAATAAAAAAACAATAATAATAAACGAAAAGTTACACACCACCAATTAAAAATGCCTGTACCTAAAATTGAATTATTTAGACGTAGTTGTGTATATATGGCCCCACTTATTTATAACTCGATACCAAATTTTATAGTTGATCTTCCTTACAGAAAGTTCTGCAAAGTCCTTAAAAAGTGGCTCATCTCACATAGTTTTTATTCTATAACCGAATTTCTTAAAAAAGGTTCTTGCCAATCCTATCATTACAGGAATGTGTTATAAATCGTTACCTATGTTAATATCTAACTGTTGCAGGACCCACTGCGTTTTGTGTTGTGACAAGTTTAATTTATATTTTATGTTGTGTGTCTCTAAATCTAAAGTATGTTATTTAATTTTATGGTTTAATTAAAACATTTAATTGTATTAATTTGTGTAGAGTTTATATTGTTGTGAAACTTATATTTTAATATTTGCATGCCAATTTATGGTGAAATGTGTCATTGTACTAAAAATTTATTTATATACCATCTTTTGTTCCACATTTATTGCAAATAAATGGCTTTGACTTTGACTTTGAATATTGTTGCGATCATTGTTACAGCTAGTTCACACAGAAGCTGTTTGTAGGACCGGTTTTAGCAGGGCCGTTTTATTTTGGTGATGGCGCCTGTAGTTGTATAAGTGAATTCACATACACGACAGTATTCCGAACCCAGTAAAAATACTGGATCCGGTATTTTTATGGTATCCTGCCTGCTAGATACGACGCAGCTGCCATTTGTTTAACTGATCCGTCGGTACAGATGTGAACAACACATCCAGTACCGACGGATCCGTTAAAACGGTTCCGTTGTGTGAACGTACCTACTCTTTTAGTTAAATATCTAGTATTGTTGATGTAGTTACACAATCTGCAGCTTTAAGAGAGCGATAAATTATCTGCGTCCCCAAATGCTGGGAATAGAAATATAATCTCTTCGTTAAACCAATTTAATAATAGAAGCGTATAGAGATTAACCTAAGCAGTTCGCTACGATTTTATCATTAGGCCTACGAATTGTTTTGATTGAAGCCCACATTTAATTTTATCCCGCATAAAACTCCAATATTGTGTCTATCAGGGGCAGAAACCCAGCTCTATAACTTACCTATATCGTTGATGAGAAATTAGAGACCACAAAATTTGTTGAGCAATGTTTTGTGAATTAACAAATTTCCCTTTGTTACATACAAACGTTTTATTCATTTCTATTTGAAAGGAAAAACTCCAAATTGCTAATCAGCTTTCACTGGGTTACTCTTTTTATTCAAGCCAATAATGGCATCAAAATTAGAGGGATTTATTGAATAATGTTAAAGACCTTTCGGCCTAACGCATGAAATTGTCAAAGCTTTGATTGTTTGATTAGATATTGGATCTCTGCGAATCCTGCATTAAAAACACATTATTTACATAAAGGCTAACAAACTCGCCGCAATATTCCCCGCGTATGTGTGGGCACGCCTCACCCGGCTTTGTATAAAAAGACAAATATTTATTCAGAATGTAAGTCTGCAATTTTCTCTGGAAGGACTTGGACCCGGAGTGTGCGTATAAAATCTAAATTAGGACTATTCAGGCGTCGAGGAGCGAGTTATTTAGAAAGTTTACAATTTACAGCACTTCGGCGGTCTTGTGGTAATGTTTTATGTGTACCGCTAGACGCTCTCCAAATGGAAAATATCTTGGCACGCCTTAGCGCAACAAATTACTGTTATCCCAACATTTCGCCTTCCGCTTCGGAGCGTTGCGAAGGGGGCTTTATTTCATTGCCCTACTCAACTCGAAACATAAGGAAAAGCTTTGCCCAAGATGTTTTTCGAAATCGTTGGCTTCGGACTAATTACGTTATATCATATCAGACGCGGCGCTTGTCTTGCAATCTGTCCGCTTCAGCTGGCTGGGATTAAATCAGGACTGTAATTTAATCTAACTTCCGACACAAATAGGAATGTTGCCGTAAGTTAGGCGAGTTTGTTTGTTGTAATGTGTTCCTGAGACTGTTAGGTCATTATGTTTTATATTAATCGCAAAAAAATTACGGAAATGAAATAAAATTCATTTATAGTGCAATTTGCTAAATACAGTCTGTAACTAGCTAGCAGCGAGTTAATTTACAAAATATTCTAATTTAAGTTTCGAAATTTTGCCCAAAGCTTGATCTTAGTCTTGCATTTGACAATTTGACATGCTCTTTTAATCTTAATCTACTACGATCTTAATTAATTTAACAAATACAAGAGCGTTGAATTTTCACAATGGACACAAAGCTACGAAACGTGAAGTTAGTATTACTTTCCTAAATATTCCATTATTTGTAAAGCCTCAGTCGTAAAATATGGAAGAAGTGATAAAGGCGTTCGTCTCCATCAGTGAAATCGCCGCCCCCATTATTTACAAGCTACAAATCGGGGCGAAAGCGAATGTTTTACTTTGACTCTCAGATGCCGACGATCAACGATGGTACATAGTACAATGTAAATAGTCATTATTTTTTTTCATCGAGCTATATTAAATGCCTACTCCTCACTACATTGTACAGATAGCAGTGATAGCCTAGTGATTTGACCGTCGGACTGCCAAAACATATGGAGGTCTCGAGTTCGATCCTAAGGCACGCACCTCTGATTTTTCGGATTCATGTGCCAATTGCATAATTATCACTTGCTTAAAAACAGTGAAGGAAAACATAGTGAGGAAACCGGCATGCCTGAGAGATATTTCTCGATGGCATGTGAAGCCAAATCAGAGGCCCATGGACGGCATAAACTCTGATACCAGGTTAGTCACTAACCACACGAAAAGAAGAAGACTACATTGAACGGTTACGGGATATTGCCAAAATGACCACCCTTGACAGATGGTTATCGCATTATGTTATTATAAACGGACAGGAGGACGCAGCTTCCCGTCCTATTAACATCCCCTTAGTCACCTTTTACGACACCCAGGGATGGAGGAGAATCCGCACGCAACGAACTGGATTCGCGGCTAAACTGCAACGGGATTATCCCTGGATAGGGTACCTACTTCACATCCCAAAAAATTAAAAACTCATCCCGCGTCTTACTGGCAATAGGCTCGCCCCCTATTACATGGGACTTTAACATAACTGGCGAAACAAGAGTGTACCTACTAAAAAACACCTCTGCCGAACCCTTCAGGGAATACATGGCGTGATGTTATGTCATGCATCTTACCCGAGACATAGCTGGTTTTGAATAAAATTCCACATAAATCATTCACAGAAACGATTTTTTTATCTAATTATATCCCTGCCAATCAAAATTGTATTATTAATCTTCTTTCAGTTTCAATACCTACCTAATTCCCATTGGGATGCAGATTTATGTAGTTTAATTCCGAATGGGTGAAATCACACGTATTTGTATACAGTGGAAACTAAAAATATATTTTGAATCCACAGTGTCTTGTTTGCTTTAAAACGGCAGCAACACGCGTCGCGAAAAAGTTAAAAATCGGATTGCTATCCTTTTTTTAATATTCGACAGACGGAAATTTAACGGCGTGGGTGCTGCAAAATCTTTTCAATGTAATTTGTTCAATACTAATATTGATTCCGCTGGTATTATGTCAACAAACAAGGATTGAGTAACGCGGAAGAAAATCTTATGAGGCAAAGTTGCAAGCAGACTAGATAGGCCGCCGAGATTGCGAAAATAGCCGGAAATTTATGGAGAAGGACAGCGGGATACAGAGGACAATGGTGCGATCATAAGGAGGCTTATATCTAGCTGTGGATGATATAGGCTGAATAAAAATAAAGAAGACGTACCTATGGTAAGAATATAAAAAATATAACATAACATAGCATCACGCCTGTATTCCCCGAAGTGTTGGGCAGAGATGTACCTATAGTAAACACCCTAATTTCGCTGTAATAGGAGGCGAGCCTATTGCCATCAACCGGGCACAAATCCAAGCACCGGGCTGCTACTGAGGTATTACACACGGAAAAACCCAATAACCCATCAAAGGCCCCGTTATTAAACGCTTTAAACTGAATCCCCTTAACAATAAGGTATCAAGTAACGCTTTTGAAGAGACAAGACAATCTCTATAGAAATCCGTAGAAATATAGCTTTCAGGAGTCAGACATGAGTTAATTTTCCATAAAAATATGACTTGCGACAAGCCCAGGCTATTATAAGTCCACCCACCCGGTGGGTGCCCGCATTGTCGTTGCGGGGGGGCTCAGTAGCCGTGGAGTGAATGCCCACGGTGAAGTGAAGAGGAACCCGAGGAGGGGCTGCTTGGGCCTGGAAGTCCTCGACGTAGCGGCCAAGCGGCCAGGTTGCGGTATCGCCTGGGCGACATCACAACTGAGGCGGGCCGCGAAGTCTCGCGGCTGAAGGGTGGAGGCCGCGACGGGAGAGGAGTGCCGGTATTGCGATGCGCCGCTCTCCCTACCTTCCGCGGCCTTGACAGGGTCGCCACCGTCAGATGGCGGACGCGGTGGGGCCGCAGGGGGAGAGGGGTGTCGGTATGTCGTTGGCCGCTCTCCCTATCCTCTGCGGCCGAAAAGTGGTAGGCGGCGGGGCCACTAACCTGACCCGTCGCAGGGAGACCAAGGGTGCCCAGACACGGGGTTGTCTGGCGTCCATGTGCTCGTTTGGTCCCCGGGGTGGTCACGGCGTGCCATGTATTCTGGTGCGCCAGTGATGGGGGGTTCTCCCCAGAGGAGGGTCCGGTGACGGACAGCCGCGGCGGGTTCGCGGATGAGTGCTTACGCGTGCCCGTGTTCCCGCCATATGTGGCAGAGGAGGACACCGTGGAGTTTTAGTGGGTTTGAGTCTCACATAAGTGCACTATCTCCCCGTGGTAGTGCAGTATGCGTGTGCATATCTCCACGACAAAAAAAAAGTCTATAAGCCAAGAACCTCTATCAACACCTTAAGAAGCTCTCTTTAGGCGGCTGGATTAGGGGTTTGATACAGAAAGCGATACTCCTTGACAAGGCACGTACTGGGAGCAGGTTCCATTCTCTGGAGCCCTGACCACCAGTAGCTTGTACTTTGGACCCTGTTCCCGATGACGGAGGGCTACTATTTTTTATATTTTTTTATTGTTTATTTTTATATAGGTACCTATATAAAAATAAAATAAGAAAGTATGTTAATTGAATAAAAGGTATTAACTACTTAATTATTGATTAAAATTTCTTAACAGAAAAACCTTGTCCGTCCTAGAAATCGAATTCACGCCGTACCAGTCGCTAGCCACGTTTGCCATTGCACCAACGAGCACTTAATGTATACAAAATAAAGATAGGTTGTTTCTTCATATTATTTTCCATCCCCGTTTTAGGATTTTTCCGCCAAGCAAGATTCGGATATAATCTAGTTGGTAAATGTAGTGTATACCGCTGTCATATCCTATCATCTTTGTACTACTAATGGCTACACATTATTCAAGAACAGTAAACAATTCAAATAATCATCTGTATTTATTTAGTTCGTGTACTTCAGTATTTTCTCCGCGACCTCATTTTCTATACAAAGGCTCTGCATCCAAACAAGATGAAAGTGTATCACTAAGGCTTCTTCGTTGCCTCTCAGAGCTACATATTATAACCACTTACTTTTATATAACAAAGTTTTGAAACTACTCCTATGATATTTATTTCTAAGAGTCTGTTTTTCAAAAGCAAAAAATCGTATAGTACCTACCATCATCATTCATTATTCGTTTTATTCAACATGGGCTTTTACTAGATCACTACAGCGAAGAGTGTGAGGAAATATTGACTTCATCACCGAGTTTGGCGAACAGGCTGGTGATTTGATTACAAGGCCACAGATGGATGATGCTGGTTCACCTTCTAACGTAAAAGCCTTAGGCTCTGCGCAAACGACGGGCTTTTCGTTAGGCAGACTGCCGCGGACAAAAACAAACCAACAAACGCGTGCTGAATGTCACAACGAGGAAACAATGTCATGCCTGCCCGCAGCAGTTCGCCGGACAAAAAGTCCGTCGTCTGCTCAGGGCCTTAGGTACTTTTTAAGACCCGCACCAAAAAGAAGGAAGTGGCAGTCTTTACCGGAAACCACAAATCTGAAACAGCTTTGGTTTATTGAACCGAGTAGGGAAACAAATATAAGTAGGTAGGTTTATTCTTTGTGTCAAAGGAATCACTGTTAAACCCATTTTCCAAGAAAGGGGAGATAAAATTAAATCATTCGTCTTGACCTCGCCTGCGATTGGCGTATGACAGGGGTCGGTGACGAATACCGGAACAAAAATATCGCCCTGTTGTAAGCCTTTGTATTCTTTGAAAAAGGCCACCATACGAAATTCATACACATTCACACTGATCTCTACAAGTCGATCGAAATGTATGTAAACTAATGTAGGTATGCATAGGTAATCTAGATTTTTCTGCCTAGCCTTTGCCCAACTATGTTAGGGTCAGCCTCCAGTCTAACCAGATGCGGCTGAATACCAATATTTTACACGGAGCGACTGCCATCAGATCTCCGCAACCCAGTTACTAGCAAATGCCGATACCCTAAGGTTAGACCAGTTGTCAGACTTTTGGGGCTTCTAGCTATCCCGTCACGACTGTCATAGGTATTCATGTGACATCCGGGACCGACGATTTAACGTGCTCTCCGAGACTCGGTAATATAGCAAAAGTAATCTAGGTGGTATATGTAAATATAAATTATTAAAAAATCTCACAATATTCTAGAATGATGTCTTGTTGTAACACTAAGTGAAGTGCATTTAAAGAGCCTGTACGAGTGACGATACTTAAGTAGATAGGTAATTATGTCTGGTGCACCCTGGGCATTCAGTCCAACTCCCAACCTCGTTGCCTGACTAACCTTTCCAACACAGCATGGGCTATTCTCAAGTAGCTTGTGCCGACACGAGAGAAGAAAATAGAAGTAGCGCATTTTATAAAGATAAGTTACCTACTTACCTTCTCTTTTAACTCAAGTGCAATATTCAAAGCAATTAAAATAATTGTACAATCAACGAACGGGTTTATACCCTGACAGTTATTAGGAATTTTCCACCGTAAGTATAAGCAGATGTAGCGTACAATGAATTACAATTTACAACCTTCATGAATTGTTTTTTACCACTGGTTGGCCATCTAAATTGTCTTAGTCCAAGATCCCAGAGCGATCTGACTTTATATAGAATATTATTCTTAAATAGTATCATAAGTGTCAGACACTTTCCATGGACCAAAACTTTAGTCAGACGCTTTAAAGCTCCACAAAAAATAAATGAACTTTACTTATTTTTACATGTCTGATTTTTAAATATGTTATTAAGGTAACTATTACAAAGTTATATTTCATTAGTCAGACAAATTGTAGCAACGACAACATAGCTGATGATGATAAGGATGATGACTCGAATGGACAATATCATGATTGGGCTTATGATGAAAATCCCAATGATTATGACGATGACTACGATGATTAAAAGATAAACAAATACTTTCTTTACTTAATAATACTTAAATATTTTTTTATAAAATGATTTTTGTTTTAATTGTTCCAACTGGTACCTTTTTGTAATAAAATGAAAATAATTCTTCATGAAACAAAATTGCGCCGAATACATTTATTTTCCCGTATATATGCAATAAATTAATTTACTTAAATATTAATTAATGAATAATGTAATGTTGAAGTTCGTCTTATTTAAACAGAGATGCAAAAATATTGAATCGAAAGCAGTAAGTACTTTAAAAATATTTGAATATTTTACTCTGAAACGCATGCGTATAGTGCTCTCGCGCTCATTCTCTCGGCTGAATAACTTTTCTGTTTATGTTGTTGGTCACTACAATTTGTCTGATTAATGAAATATAACTTTGTAACAGTTACCGTAATAACATATTAAAAAATCAGACATCTAAAAATAAGTAAAGTTCATTTATTTTTTGTGGAGCTTTAAAGCATCTGACAAAACTTTTGGTCCATGGAAAGTGTCTGACACTTATGATACTATTTTAGAATAATATTCTACAAAACATAAAGTGTCTCTTATTTTTATTTACCTTTCTTACCTGGTACCTGCCCAGGTGTCACAAGGCGAGCTCCACAAGCACGCAGGTATTCAAAGAACATGAGAGGCTACTGAGAACCTAAGGTTTCATCTATTTGAAAATAAGTTATGTCAGATCGCTCTGGGATCTTACTCTATCTCATCTGAAATTTAAATTTACACACATTTGAATTCCTTTCAAATCTTACTTATTCTTTTATAAGATAACAGTTATTCGGAAGCAATATGCATTTTCATTTATAGCGGGTTCATATCACACGGTTCAATTTTAGTTGATCAACATTAAATTTGTTGATCAACTAAAGCTGAAACGTTTTGTTCCTTCAAATTGATTCAATTTGATTGAAAGTCTGTTCAGACGGTTCAAATCGCATGCGATTTTGCAGTTGATCAACTAGAATCGAATCGTGTGAACCCGGTATTCGGTACTACGGACACAATCCATAAACAATTCATGTTTTGGATGAAAAACTTTCAATTTAAAATAAACCTGTAGTGTAATAAAGTAGTTTACATATAGATTACAGTTGAATAATGAAAACCTGTATCATTATTCAACTGTAATCTATATGTAAACTACTTTATTACACTGTAAAGTTTCACTGATAAACTAATTAGTGTAAAGGTCGCCATCCAAAAAAAAATCATATTGCTTGGAATAATACTTAAAGTGCTTTTATCATTAAAATATTCAACAACTTTACAGACTATTATTGAAAATTTAAAAATATTTGTCTAGGTGGAGACCGCTTCGGTTCAATAAAATATACTTATAAGCCTTAACATAACATCACGCCTGTGTTCCCCGAAGGGGTGAGCAGAGGCGTATATTTCCCTCGTTTCGCCGTTATGTTTAAGTCCCATGTAATAAGGGGCGAGCCGATTGCCATCAACCGGGCACAAATCCAAACTCCGGGAAAAACCGAATAAAACTTTGCCCGACATGGGGAGCGAACCCAGAACCTCACGAGCAGCAGTCGCGCTTGCCACCACTAGACCAACGAGGCAGTTATAATATAATAATTTAATTATATCTACCGCTTGTTAACAAGGATGTAGACGTTATTCTTCCGACAAGCAGTTTATCTTCTAGAAATTACATTACCTACATCAAAAGAATCGAAATATAAATCCGATTGGTACAAGCATCCCTTGTCAACTTACCAAAGAGACAGAATTATGTATTACGCAGTTTACAAAGGCACTCATGGGAACAATATTGGACTAGATTTCGCCCTCAGTTCCGATTTGTTTGATACGTTTCGCTTTTTTGCCGTGAATAGTACTATCTATTCTATCACGAGTCACTATTACTCTGTGAATCTGTGACTAATTGTCACCCCACATCTATTAGTGGTTGCGACAATTTATAACTAAACATGAATTGTCTATTATTTTGTGTATTTCAGTGAACGATTTGTACGGAGACTTCTCTGCATCATATCAGCCCGTACACGTTCACTGCTGAACATGACTCCCGAATAACCACCACAATGAACGATTGAAAGGGAAAACGCCATAATCACCATGTTTGGCAGACGGAATGGTGATTGTAGTTGGGAGTTGTTAGCAGACAGAAGAGCGTTGCTGCCCATCCTATTGGCGTAATTTTTTAGTCACGTTTTACAACAACCACGGGTTGGAAAAGTTGCCGGGAACTACACGACAAATTTTATTTTTAAGTTTCCGACAGACGTTATTCATAATTTGGACATATACTATATATAATATACTAGCGAACCCGGCAGACGTCGCCCTGCCCGAAAAAGCAGCGCCACCTACCGGGTCCAATTGTGAATCTAAACCACCCAGGGCGCCACTAAACGCATACAAAAAAAATCATTCAAATCGGTCCAGCCGTTTAGGAGGAGTTAGGTGACAAACACACGTACAGAAGAATTATATATATACTAGCGGACCCGGCAGACGTCGTCCTGCTCTAAACAGCAGCGCCAACTACCGGGTCCAATTGTGAATCTAAACCATCCAGGGCGCCACCCAAACGCATACAAAAAAATTCATTCAAATCGGTCCATCCGTTTAGGAGGAGTTCAATGACATACACACGTACAGTCGAATTATATATATAAAGATTAAGATATATACACACATATAGGTATATATATTAATTTGAATAATTTGTATGAAGCCTGGTGAAATAGAAGTCTGAAGTCTGAGAAGTCTGACATGATCACATGAACATGCCGATTTACTAGGGAACTCTAAAAAGTGCGTAGAAAGGTATATTTTAAACACATCCCATAAATCAGCCAAACAAGCCTAATATTTAGATATTAAAGCCTGACCCTCGCGTCACGGACAACGTAACATAAACCAAGTCTGCATGTAATTGATAAGTTGGACGGCGTAATGTAACACTACATCATAAATCTAAATACGTCGTAAATCACACTTTTTACTAAGCCAAGCGAGAGGTCATGGATTTGATGAACAGAGGAAGGTTATTAGCAGTCTGCTGTTCTTCTTATTTTCGTGTCAATAGACCAACTCAAACTTTCTTCGACCAATATGTAGCGATCTGGACGACCCTGACGTATTGGCTGCTAGCAGATTAGGATTGGAGTTGTGCCTGAACTGCCTGATGTATGGCAAGATTCGTCTTTTATCACATTGGGCGAATCTGACAATCTTACTAGACTGTAACCATATCAACTGCTTTCTGATTTATAGTCAAACGCTGGACACTTATCTGAAGGTTCCTTATCTAAAAGTTCTTCAGACGTACCACAGCGCAACGATTAAAATGTGGATAGCATGAATATGTATGAAAAATAGTTATTTATGTGAACTGCAAAATGTGGTCCGTATTAATGGAACGTGGCGTATTTATATTTGATGTTCGCTTACATTCAAAACGTGGATATTAACTGGACTAGTCAAATAAAATGTACATTCACTCGACAAGTTATGGAGGGAGCTATGCTCAAAATAAATATACGATTTGAAATTAGATTATTTAGAAAAAAAATGCTGTCATTTTTACAGATTACGAATTCAGCAAACTGAAGTATTCAATGGGCTGGCCATATCTTTTGGCCGTTGAAACTGACATATTCGTGGACTATGGAGCTATAAACGTAGCTTAGGACGCCAGCCTTTTATGATCACATTTTTTTACAAGAAGGCACCTAGTTGTGTTATCTAATTGCAAAAGGCAAACGAAGAGCTGAGGCGTTTCTAGGAAATCAAGGTGATCTAAAATTCAATCTAATTTTAATTTAGCACAACATTTACTATCGCACCTAATACTGAAACCCAACGTAGGTTATGTAAATATGTACTTTGCAAAATAAAGCTACGTTTCCATTATGCAAATAGCGTGCACGCAAGCGGCAGGTTACAAGTAGCTTGCGCTATAGACTAGATTCTATGTATTACGGCCTACATAGGGCGTAACGATACACCCGCGTGCAAGTTACTTGCTTGAAACGTGACATTAATATAAAAAATACTTGTAGAGTGAATACTTGTAGTGTTCTAGTAAATACCATAAAACGACAGCGAATGTCACATTATTTATTTATCTTGTCAATCTTCGTAACGTATGACAGTTGCTTCGAAATTTCAAACTCAATAAGCTTCTATTATTGGTTTAATGTGAATCATTAATGTGAAAATTCTTGAGTAAACAAATAGAGACGCAATCGTTACTTCAAATATTGAGAAGTTCAATCTTTTATATGTGCGTATATAAAATCAGAAATTCGATATGTAAGCGAATAAAATATTAACCACAGGGAGCTATACCATATAATAACCATATTGATATAATATGTACTTACTAGATGCGCTGTTTAGAAGAACAACATGGTATCAGTGAGTTGTGGTTCCGGAACAACTGAGCTTGTGTAAAAGACAGAGACAGAATCGTGTAGAGGGGAATCTATCATTACAGTTATAGCTAATATCGGCCCGACAGGATTGAGAGCATGGTAAATAAAGTAAATGAAACCAACATAGACTCTCCACTACTGAGAGTACCTACTTATATTTGGGTTATGGGGTTAGTTACAGAAGCTAGTTCACAATATAATAATTTACACAACTTACACAAGATCAGAAAATAAGGACAAGCAAATCAGATATAAAAGGTCAGACTTCTTCGGCTGTTCGACATAGAATCGTCTTCTCCGTCGAATGACCAGTTTTTATAACGTCGGGTACGTTGATTCATCTTAACGACTACCCTTCCTTTATCAATATTGTCCAGTGTTACCAGCTACCGACAACACTCACTTGTCGCGTCAATGCATTTGGCACTTTCAACAACGATGATATTCTTTAAAAAGAAAGATTATCCCTACTACTTGAGCCATATTTTCATCAACTTTATGTGTTTGATTCTCTTGTACAAAGCGTCGTATCTTTAGTTTTATGCTAGTTATGCGCGGCCGCGTGACCCAGCTGTTAAAAACGGCTCAACTTGTTTATTCAATAAACTGAAACAATTCATCTGTAAAGCCCGAAAACGCTCTAAGTTTTATGAACCTAGATATCGTAAAATACAAAGGAAACCTGATGTGAACGTTATGGAAAAACTAATGGAACATAACAGTAAAAATCGTGGTTATATCGAAAGTTTTTAAACGTCTCGAATTTCTGAAATAAAATGTATTGCCCAACATTATAGAAATTATCCTAATAAATACAATACAAATCTAAGGTAGAAACTAACTGTATTTACAAAAACGTATAAAAATAAATCGTACTTAATAATATTATTAGTTTAAGAATATTGTCATAAGAAGTAAAGTAGGTACTTCTTTCATTTCATTACAATGAGAACGAAAGTAAAGCTTAAACTTTATATGCAGAGCCTAACTCTATATGAACTATGTACCTAACTTTAGCAATAACTAGAGTACAATATTTGAAACGTATCTACCTATATTTCAATCAATAGATAGACAGATAGATCACTCTTTATTTTACATCAGATAGAAGATAATACAAAATTTAAAATTATTGGGTTTTTCCATTAATAATATCTCAGTAGCAGCCCGGAGTCTGGATTTGTGCCCGGTCAATTGCAATAGGCTTTCCCCGTATTATATCACCCATCCACAGACTAACCGCGGCAAGCGCAGCTTAACCTTGCAAATCATACCATCCGTGCGGTTGTGTATTAGCCACGAGCAGGGCCGGTGTGGCCTGATGGGCCGGTCACACAGTCAGAGAAATCGAAAAAGAGTGAGGGGAACGTCAAAAAAAGGTCGTCCAAGTATCGCCTATCACTTGAAAAAGAAGCCGCAAATTGTGTTCGTGTTTGTAAATGCACCCAAGATACAGGAGAAACAGTGAGGGGAGTGTCTACTTGGGAATGATTTTTTTTTGCCAGCACTGGGCCGACCGTCTCTCAAATGCCCGGGCCGATTTCAGGTCCCAGTCCGGCCCTGGCCACAAGTCCCTCTTCTCAACAGTATTACTACCTACTATTTTTACATTTTATAACTAGGTATATTTACTATTTTATTCTAAAAGAAACAATTCAAAGCACCGACTCACATTTCCAGTAAGTATCTACCCACTTGAAGGTGAACACTTCGTATAATCATAATCAGATAGTAATTAGTACAAAGCGGTTATCACTAATAACAATATCAGTAGGTACTAATGACCTGCCAAGCCCAACGTTGTCTGTCTGTGTATTTAGTAATAGATAACTATTATTTAGAGAGCCTATCCTTGCAGGGAGTGTCTAATAACACGAAATGGAATAATTCACAGCTATCTATGTTAACTGCTGAAGGCAACTGCGTAAGGAAATTGTCGTTATTTACTAAGATTATTTTGCTACACGCACATCTTCATCGTTATAATAATCATGATTATCCTAGACTCTTAGGCATATTTAACAAACGACTCTTATCTGAGAGCTTCCATCCAGAGTGTCGTTTCGATATGACTTGAAAGTCAGATTTAAAAAAAGGTGACAAATGTATGAAATTCTACTCTATGACAACGCCTTTTGGTAGCCAGTTCCCAGGCCGCCATGTTGAGTGAGAGTTGTATATTAATACGGACCTTAGAACCTTCCCAACTACGTTAGAGTCAGTTTCCACACTTACCAGATTCGGCTGATTAAATATCGGTATTTTACACCTGACGTCTGCTATAATGACTGAACCTCATTACTGGGGAGACCGATATCCTAAGATATTTTGACTGAACCGAGGGCTTTTGAATATTCCTTACGACTGTCATAGACATTTGTATGACAGGCGAGACCGATTTAACTTGCTCTCGAAGTGTAAATAATCGAACCACGCGGTCGCCATTTGGCTATGAGCCACTTAATAATATGTTATCGGTAACTGGTAACACTGGACAATGTTGACATAGGAGGGTAACCGTCAAGATTAATAAACGTACCCGAAGTTATAAAAACAGTGGTCATTCGACGGAGCAGAGGATTCCACGTCGAACAGCTGAAGAACCTTTTATATCTGGTTTGCTTGTCCTCATTTTCTGATCTTGTGTTAATTATAATATTGTGATATATTGTGAACTAGCTTCTGTAACAAATCACTGTCACTAACGGTGGAGAGTCTATGTTGGTTTCATTTACTTTATTTACCATGCTCCCAATCCTGACATACTGATATTCGCTATAAATGTAATGATAGATTCACCCCTTGTAAGATTCTGTTGCCTGTCTTTAATAAATAATATATTCATTCATCCATAAAATTTATTAAATAAAATTTAAAATTAAATTTGTAAAACAAAATTTGCTCGTAAAAAGGGCTTACGAAGCACAATAATTATGCTTAATACGATAAATAAACCCACGATAATTTGATGTATTAATTCGTGGGTAGAGACTGGCTTTTCGAAAATAAATGTGATGTATTATTTTCGCCCAGTCATCACCATTCACCCAGTCCAATATTGTAGAGTTTATTTTACATAACATAACATAACCTCACGCCTTATATTCCCCGAAGGGTTCGGCAGAGGTGTTTTTAGTACCTACACCCTCCTTTCGCCACTTATGTTTAAGTCCCATGTAATAGAAGGCGAGCTTATTGCCATTAACCGGGCACAAATCTAGACTCCGGACTGCTACTGAGGAATTCCTAATGGAATTTATTTTATCTGTGTCATTATCAGTAGCTTACTGCAGTCTCTACCTGTATATGTTCCACTTTTCAGCTCTTAACCACGAGTTACTTTACAACTAAGTATTTTCTTCAGCATACTTTAATATACTTAACTTCATTGTATTTTTTCTTAGTCTTAACAGATTATCTCGATTATTTTCAAAAAGGCCCAAAAATAGAGTGAAATCATCTTAATGACGATGACGCAACTCTCGTCAAATTAAGGTACTCTGGTAAGACAGACCCAGTACAGTTTAAGAAGAAACAGGATGCCTGTAGGTGGTTTTGCCATATAAAATATATAGAACCATAACACACATTTCAGTAACACCAGCCGGTCAGAAAGAAAATATGTGCCAGGACTGCTAGGGACGTCGATTTAAACCTGAGTATTAAGTTGACGAAAGTAAAGAAATGAAAGAAGGGTAAAGTTAAAATTGTATGTACAAAAAATGCAGCTGTTATTATGAAATAAAAAATATTTTTAAGCAACATTTTACAACGTTGGTTTCTATCGTGCAAGTAACTTGCACGCGAGTGTGCAAGTAACTTGCACGCGAGTGTGCAAAGTGTACAAGCCGTAATTCAATGTTAAGTATTGGCACCTACGTAAGCTCATGTTTTCACTACGAAAGCTACATGTAATCTGCAGATTACGTGCACGTTTCTTGCATAAATATATACTTAATGGAAACGCGGCTTCAGTTCCAATTTTGATCAGCGCGTCAGATAATTCTGTTTGGTACGTAAAATATTTCAAAACAATTTAAGACGTGTGGAAGTGAAAATGTAAAGAATTGCAGAGTATATAGCGAATCATGTCAATTCATCTTATCGTCTTCAGCTTCATTTTACTTCAGAGCTTGCAGCCTATCCGGAGATTGGAATGGAAGTACATAGTCAACTTTATTATGGGCTTATACATCTCATGACTGCATTTTATTTTATTTTATTTTATTTATTGAGGGATAATAAACAACTACAACATATATAACACATACAATTAACAGAACTAGGTGGTAATGTTGCAGTCAACTGCATTATCCGCAGATAAAACATATTTTAGTATCAGTGGTTGCCACTAGAAGAGCATTACCAAAATTAACAAAAAAATTTAAATAATAAAGTAAGTTACTATAAAGCAAGCTACAGATACAAAATCGAATCAGATAATAATAAACAATTTCACTTAAATTATGCAATAAAATAAATACTTACTTGCGTTGATAAAATACTTACTTTATATCCTACAACATCCTGATGTAAGGAAGAAGAATTCCGAAGTAGGCTACGCTCTAGACGTTTATGTTACGCCATAAATCCAACGATAGACATTTGGGAATACTAAATAATTGCATAATAAAATACGAAAATTGATTAGACACCAAGGTTGGCCTGAAAATTGTTATTCCAGACTAACTTTTGAGACCTCGTCCTAAAAATACTTTTTCTTACAGTTTATGTTTAAACATTATCCACATATATGTCCACAAGAAATTGGCAGAATCATCACAGCACTGATTTATTCTTTACTATATTTTTGTAGGTATTATATAATACCATGTATATATATGTATGTATGTAGGTATTGATTATTAATATATATTTATGTATGTTATGTTTATTTAATATATTCGTATAATTTATAAGTGTAAATATTATTTTTCAAAATGTTTCACAGTAATTTTTGTTTATTTTTAATATGGTATTGCCTCACATACACAACTCTACTTAGTGCACCTACCATGTTTTTTTGTCTGCACCACCCTAAGGTCGACTGGTAGAAAATGCCTAAGGCATTAAGTCCGCCTTTGTACAAATTTTGTGCGAAAGTATAAATAAATAAATATGTTTATTTTCGTGTAAATTAATGTCACACTTCACTAAACATCAGCAAATATTCATAATTCAAAACGAATGCTCGACGCAATTTCAGGCCTCGTTATTGATTAACTGATCCGCTGAAGTAGACATCCTAGCGAGACGTTTCTCGACATATAAAACACAGTTTTTAGTATACACAAAAGCCGAGATACCCAAAAAGATTTTCAAGAGAATTGCCTTCTTTTTTTACGATTCACTATGTTATATGCTAGTTTATATTGCGTTAAGTTCCCCAGTAGAGTGTGAAAATACGTGAGGTCTGTCTTGCAGGGATTATTTAGTAAGTCACCGAGCCGACCGCCTGCCTAGAAGTATCTCAGGCCTTAAAGTATCTATTCAAAGTCCACTGATATGCGTGGATACCTATTTAAACCTATCTCTTATGTTTGTAAAACAGTATACATGATATAAAACCGGCCAAGTGCGAGTCGGACTCGCGCACGAAGGGTTGCATACCATTATCTATAAATACGGCAAAAAAAAATCACGTTTGTTGTATGGGAGCCCCCCTTAAATATTTATTTTATTTTAATTTCATTATTTATTTTTAAAGTGAATATATAACTAAATATTCTGTGAATATTTAAAGCGTCTACCTGGTGCCGTTATCAATATCAAGCAAAAAAAAAACACGTTTGTTGTATGGGAGCCCCTTTAAATATTTATTTATTCTATTTCTTAGTATTTGTTGTTATAGCGGCAACAAAAATACACCATCTGTGCAAATTTCAAGTGTCTAACTATCACGGTTCATGAGATACAGCCTGGTGACAGCCGGGCGGACGGACAGCGGAGCCAATCGATGATCCTCGTAATTCTGAACAGACAACTTTCAGGTTTAGTGTATGGTAAAAATAATCTTGTAAAATAGGTACGAATAAGGAATAGATAATTATAACCACATAAATTCACAAAAAAAATACAAATTACACAGCAAACAATGCTGTATAATATAACCCACTATTCGACTAACATTATAAATGTAAAAGTCTGGATGGATGTTCGTAACTTAATCACGCTGGAAAGGTTAAACGGATTAAGATAAAAAGTTGAGGTATAACTTAGGTATCTTGAGCTAGTTTCATCACGAAAAATCGAGTTGTAAATCATGTAAGCCACGCAAAGTGAAATAGAGCAAAAAACTAGTTGGCTATTATTTACTAAACACAAACTTACTCAAGCAGGGTTACTATAATTGTACCTAAGTTCTAAAATGACATAGCTAACCCCTACATATCATATGGAAGTCATTAAAGTTTATAAATCTAGTTATAATCCGGGTCAATGGTAATGGCCTCCAACCCTCTAGCCACAATCGTCGACCCGCGAAGGTTTCATAATAGAAATTGATACCAATTTGCCGTAAGTGGATTGTGTGAACAAAATATTTCATTCAGGTTTATGTCTTAGTACTCCAGCATAATGTCTTTAATTTGAAGCCTTGTACTTGCATACTAAACGTGCTGTATCTACATAAATTATTATACTGCCGTAATCAGGACGCCTTTCTACAAGGATCGGTACATGTTATTAGGGGAGAAGTGGCATGAAAGAGCCAGTTTACTAAACAGAGCAAAAAAAAAATACTTTTAATGAAAGAAATGATGTTTTTTTTTTCTTCAATTATTATTTATTTATTAAAGAAGGTAATTTCATACGAAAAAACCTCGAACAATGTAAAAAAATCAATGAAATATTCATTTTTAAAAAGTGTGTCTTTTGGCTCTTTCATAACATTTCGGTATTGAAAGAGCTACTAGAAGTTATGAAAGAGCCAGTCTGTATTATAAAGTGTAATTATGCAAATTAATAATAATTACACTATTAAAAAAAAAACAAAAAGACAATTTTAACAAATCCTTTTTAGAAACTAATGACATTTTTAAGAAATTATTAATTTTATCAGTCATTTTAAGTAATTCTAACAGTCGCTTTAATCTTAACATATTATTCAGTCTTACCTATTATATACCGTATAGAATCTTAACATATCAGAGGCGGATTATTTTTTATCAATAGCAATCTCGAAAATTAAAGAAAATAACAAATAATATCTTCTATCAAAAACAACATCGTTAAATCATTAAAAATGTTTTTCTTTCATATCAATAATTATTATCAATAATTATTTTATTCATTACTTTGAGCTTTTAAGTCTTAACTATCTATTTACTTAAGTTTAAGATTCAGAGTCTTCAGGAACTTTGTAATTTTGTTAAAATTAGAAACATATAGTGCAAAAAAAATGTAAAAAAAAAATTAAATAAAATTATGGAAAATAATAATAATTACAGTATTAATTGCTAAGTATGCCCTCGATATATTTGAGACAAATGCAATTTTGTTTATGGACTGGCCTTTCTCCAAAACTTCACTGACTGCTTCTTCAATTACTGATTTTTCGGATCTTTTTAGTTTTTTTGGGCCAGGCTTTTTCATAATGCAATATCTGAAGCAAATAATTTCATAATATATGAAAAAAAATGCATTATTATTATTATTTTATTTACAATATTCAAATTCAGGGTTACGAAAGAGCCGGTTGTGAAAGAGCTAGCTCTTTTGTGGCCCATTTACCCGGCTCTTTCATAACTTATTCTTTAAAAAAATATATCCTTTAAAATAACAACAATATCAAAACTTTTACGGCTCAGTTTGTACGCAGCTGCAAGGCCAAATATATGCACTAACTCAATCTACAAGCCATTTACATATATTTGTTTCCAATAAAATACCAAAAAACAACTTAAATGAAGCAAAATACTTACTTTTTAGTGCCAAAAACTTTGACTCAATGTGCCGGTGTCCGTTGGTTTCGGCGAACTGTCAAATGTTTGTGGGTGACGGGAAATCCGTGTTGCTACTTAAAAATAACGTTACCAACCAAATCCGTTCCTAAACTATCAAAATAATGTAAGTGGCTCTTTCAAAACCTGGCTCCTACATGCCACTTCTCCCCTACTACATAAGTGGATGTTGCCATCTATCCACTTAATGATGTCTAAAAGATACTCCCCGTTATAAGACTGTCCGTTCCCAAACGCAGTTTGATGACAAGAAGTGCATTTATATTTTTCTAGTGTCGGAGCTATAGGTACGAGAATAGCTCACATAACATAACATCACGCCTGTATTCCCCGAAGGGTTAGGCAGAGGTGTATGGTAACACCCTCATTTCGCAGTTATGTTTAAGTCCCTTGTAATAGGGAGCGAGCCTATTGCCATCAACTGGGTACAAATCCAAACTCCGGGCTGCCACTGAGGAATTCCACACAGAAAATCCCAATAACACTTTGCCCGACCTGGGGATCGAACTCAGGACCTCACGAACAGCAGTAGCGCTTGCCACAGAGGCAGTTGAGCAAAGCTCAAGCCGAGTGAAAAGATTAGCAAGTCAGCAAAGTCGGTAGCGGGGCATACTGCCCAGAGTGCGCTGGACGTACTTTAGAAACGCCACTCCTGGAGGCTTTTTTAATGAATCTCAGTTATAAACAGTGTACTATCAAACGGTATGAAATGTAAAGATGTACCTATACCAGGAACAAGAAACAAGATTAATTAGTTCCTCGAACCTTCAAAGTTTAAAGGATCTGACCTAGTTTGAACGTTGATTTGAGAAAACGATACTAAACTTGTACATACTGAAATAACTACAACAGTACATGAATGAAATAAGATAAAAAAAGTTCTCAAGTCTGATTTTCTATAGAAAGTTACCATGCTAAGCTATTTAGTTTCAAGAAAATAAAATACCAAATCTTTTCTTCTTGTAGTTTATACAGCATTTTCTTTGACATGGAAAGTTGAAATCCCTTACTTCACCCAAAAAAAGCTTACTAGGATACGCTTAAGTAAATACAATTTTCTCATACAAAATGGCTTAGGACTCTTTGCACAACTTTTTGTAACTTAAGTATTATAATCTTTTTCCGCCTCTACTTGAAGATCAATTCTTATTTATACACCAGAACGGATACATACAACGCCACCGCCTATGAGTTTATTTTTTCCAGATTTATGGCCAAAATATAGAACTAATGTTTACGATATACTCATAACTAATCCCTTTTTCAGCGGTTCGGGGCGTGTTTCCAAGTATTGGAAACGATAATATTTGCAAGTATGATTTTCTAGATTCACGGGTAGTTTTGCTGCTCAATCAGTCAGAATATATGTTATGTGTAGGTATATATGTATTTTATGTAATTTATATTTATCTTTTGTATTTCCAATATATTCAGCCCAAAATTGTCAACTCATCTTTTTCCTG
Source organism: Amphipyra berbera (assembly GCA_910594945.2). Lineage (NCBI taxonomy): Eukaryota > Metazoa > Arthropoda > Insecta > Lepidoptera > Noctuidae > Amphipyra > Amphipyra berbera. The sequence goes on along the minus strand of OU343128.1, from coordinate 9,934,808 downwards.
TACCTATTTCGATGCTTTTCTTTTTAACCCTAAGGTTGACTGGTAGAGAATGCCTTATGGCATTAAGTCCGCCTTATGTACCACCATAGTGCATAGAAGTATAAATAAATAATTAAATATATTTTTTGTGATATTATGAAATATGATTATGATCATAGTAATATTAATATTTCGTACTTTGACTATAGTGAAACGCGAGTTGTCAAAACAATTTGCTTTCGTCGGCTTTCACACCTTAAGAGTATACAGGGTGTAAACAAATTCGTGTAATTCCTTAAAACCACATCGTCAGTGGAAAGGTAAAGACTAAAGCGTCAATACACCTACTTTACAGTAGTGAGATTCAAAGTATTTTTTTAAGAAAATAAACATAATTAAATTATCTATTTAATATTTATACTCTAAGAAAAATAACTATGTTTATTTTCTTAAAAAAATGGTTTGAATCTCTCTACTGTAAAGTAGGTATATTGGCGCTTTAGTCTTTTTACCTTTCCACTGACGACATGATTTATTATTGTCAGTTAGTCGCCAATTACCGCCAATTATAAGTGCTAAAATGCCTCACGTTAAGAACACCATGTTTTCTTTGTGAAATGAGTTTTTTTTCAATCCATAATAATCCCGTGCTGGGTCAATCTGTGTCACTAGTAGACTATGAGGTTTGAAAGAATTACGCGAATTCGGATACACACTGTATAAATGTATAAGTATAGATATGTGTAGGTAGGTATATTATATACATAGTTTCTAGAGTTAACTGTAGTAGTCTTCCATCTTAAACAATCTCTTACTAAAATCTTAACACAATTATCCCATAATCAGTGTCATCAAACAATGGAAACATAACGTGATGCCAAGAGGATATCTACGTATAAAAATCAGTTGATAATGTTGATATATTTTCATGCATATAAAATCAACCAAAAAACAAATAATGTCCTGATTTTGGCTGATAAGAGACTTCCGTAAAAGCAGCTTTTATAGCGCTGTGCTATTACCGTTCATAAAGATTGTGTATCTAAACAAGTATTATAACAGCAAGCGAGGTATTATAGAAATCAAACACCGAAATAGAAGTCATACTTGTTTTTCTATAAAAAATTTTTATCAGAGCTAGAAGTTCTACAAGCAATTCTCACTGGAAAAAAAAACTGTGATAATAATTGCTCTGCCTAGCCATTTCCCAACTATGTTGGGGTCAGCTTCCAGTCTAACGGCTGAATATCAGTATTTTACACGGAGCTACTGCCATCACACCTCTGCAACACAGTTACTGGGCAATGCGAATATCCTAATGTTAGACCGGTTGTCATAATTTCGGGCTTTTGACTTCCCGTAACGACTGTTATAGGTATTCGTATGACACCCGGAACGACTGTTTAACGTGCTCTCCGAGACACGAAGGGGTATCGATGTGTAACGAACGATCACCCATCCAAGCACTGACCGCAGCAAGCTCAGCTTAATCTCGCAAATCGTATGGTCCGCGCGGTTAGTAATTAGCCACGAAACCCTCTATCTGGGGTAAAAAGAATGCTATTTTTTAATGCAAGAAACACCTTTGTACTTCCAAATCCGTTCAGGCGCTAGGGTGGGATTGTACAAAAACCATAACAACTCGCATTTTTGTAACTTGTCCTGGAATAGTGTTTATAAAATAGACAAGGCTAAAAAATGTGATAGCCAATCCATCATCTGCAAAGCGGCGTCACCGTTTCACAGGAAGAGGTCCTGTAATGAAGGTGACCCTTTTCCAAAGTTTGGTCCCATTAGTACGCTTGTGGAGTGTTCATAATATATCTCTCCATCCCTTAGGAATAACACCGTTTATCCATAGCTTCACAGCTCGACACGAAAAAATGTTATGACGACACCGAGCGCCATATTTAGAATTATTTCAAATTAACTGACGAAACTTCACAGGGTTAATAGACTACAATCAAATAAAAAAAAACTAAACTTTAACTTTTAGGCCTCTACCAGTCGTCGTTCTTTTTGTGCGACTGAGAACGAAGCGTTTACTTGACATTCTTTTTTACTGTATTCTTCTTTTAACGCGCCGATGCGATGCTTCATACAAATTAGTATTGTCCATTTCCACGTGCAAAAAGTATGTCGTTAAATTGCGCGTCGTCTATTCAGTGCATAACGTGAGCGCTGTTCGCTATTGTATTAGTTAAGTATCTTCTTATCTAATCAACTAAAACATAGTACCTACCTAGGTATTATTATACATATTTTATTTGATATGTTCTATTAATGGTACGTAGAAGTAGTAACACAGTGAAGTATCGCTAGTTAATTTAAAGTAACCCTCATATTTCTACGAACCGTTTAGTGACACTAGTTATGTCGTGTCGAGTTGTTGCGTGAGAATACGGTTCATAGAAATATATGGAGCATGGAGTCGTCCCCACTGAAGTGCCGTTAGCTGTGGAAGAACAGCCTAAAGAATTACAGGTCAACCACGCACAATATTATCCATCTGCTGGAGTGAGTAATTAGTTGATATTTTTTTTGTTTTCAGGTCTAACGTTATTTGTATAGGTACCTTTGTAAACTAGCTTTATAAATTCCGCTTACCCTATTCTTGTGGTTATTTGTAAAATATATATACACCTTTATATTAACAAATGATAAACAATAATTGTAGGATTATAACAGTTTATGTGCGCCCTAGTTAAGGATGAGACGATAACCGTCTTTTAGCCGTTGTGAACGGAAATAAATTTCCGCAAATTCACGGTTCTGCGTCACTTAAGGGGGATGTATGTGTCGCCTACATGTCTTTGTTTACAATCAATTAACCCAAACTATCATGTCATGCATTGACAATGTTTACATCATGTGTTAATAGTGGGTAGACATGTTTAAGGTAACTATATAAATACGAATAAATGTTTCAATAATCCCTTAAAAAAACTTTTAAGTTAAACGGTTTTATCTTGCAGTACCCCTGCAGCAATCAGGAAATGAGGATTGGAGGTTGAAATTATTATTAATGTTATATTGTCATGGGAATTGAACTTGTGCGCGAAGTTTAAGGAAAATCGGCCAAGCAGAAGTAGTTGAAAATTTGTCGCAAGTTTGAATCAAAAAACAAATAAGTATACGAAGTAAAGCCATTGAGATATAAAGCTAATTATTATCGGTAGCTGGTAACACTGGACAATGTTGACATAGGAGGGTAACCGTCAAGATGAATCAACGTACCCGAAGTTATAAAAACAGTGGTCATTCGACGGAGCAGAGGATTCCATGTCGAACAGCCGAAGAAGTCTGATTAGCTTGTTCTTATTTTCTGATCTTGTGTAAATTAATATGTGGTGTCATAATTATTGTGAACTAGCTTCTGTAACTAATCACTAACCCAATTAAAAGTACTCTCAGTGGTGGAGAGTCTATGTTAATTTAATTTACTTTATTTACCATGCTCCCAATCCTGACATACTGATATTAGCTATAACTGTAATGATAGATTCACCCCTACAAGATTCTGTTGTATGTCTGTTATATAATTAAACCCGTTTAAAAATGCTTTGATCATAGGGGATGTAGTTAATCGCAATTGGCTTACATACAATACCTAAGTTATATTCTCAGGTGCAACACACCTACCACACCTGTTAACGTAAAAGGTAGACAGTCACTATGTAAATGAAGAATTTACACTACAAAACCTGAAAATATTTTCAGCTTCCGGTCTACCTACAATATCCCTTAAAAACATTCCACAGAAACGGTGATACATACTTGCCTATGCTAATTTCTAGGAAAAAGTTTATTAAACATGAATTCGATGTTTTGCTAACCAGTCCTATGGATACTTTCACTCCCTTGCCCATTGAAAAGAAATATTCGTTTTATATTCTACATCGGTATCAAAACACAAAAAAATACTATAATAAAAACGGTGTTAGTTAAATTATAAGTAGTACCTAGGTATTTGTTTCTGTAAAGACAAAGAAATGTAACTTCATATAATTAATTTATATTTTTATTTTCACTAGTGCAGTCAAATGTCTTCTTCTCTATTGTGAAGAAAAGAAAACATAATTTTGCTTTGTTCTTTAAAACAACATTTTAAATTACTTGTAAGTACTTACTATTCTTGTACCTACTATTTATTCTGTAGTTAAGAGCCCGTTCAAAAAGTAACCAATTCATATATTTTTGTACTATTTCATCTTTTTTCTTCTTTCTTTAAAAAAAATACGTTGCCCCACACTAGGATTTCTCCTGTATCGTGGATGCGTTTACAGACACAAATCTTCACATACACAAACGCCCAGACCCGAAACAACTATTATAGATAGGCCATACAAATATTTGTTCCGTGTGGGAATCGAACCCACGACCCGTAGCGCAGAAGCCAATCGCTCAGCAGTGTCGTCGTGTCGTGTTATAATTAGAGTCTAGGTGCGGAGGCGAATTTTAATCTATACATATAATAAATCTGTAGAGTTGGCGTGTCTGTACATAGCAAACATTTTGAAAAAACCTGGTTGGGGTGTTAAACGATAACCAATAGAACCCATTTTTAACATTTTTTGGAATTTTTGTCTGTTTATCTGTTTGTTTGTTCAAGCATCACGTAAAAACAACTGATCCAATGTTGTTGATTTTTATAAACAAATATTGTGCTTATCTCCATGTAACATATCGTTTTTGTTTCATCACAATCGGTTCACGCAATTAAAAGATATGCGAATTTTAAGTACCCTAGAAGAAGTTAGCATGTATTCGTTTATACCATTTCATTTCAATAGATGGCGTTAGGTGTATCAAATCACGTTGTGAGGAAATATATTACAACGAATAAATCCACACATTACCTAATATTAATTGTTGAATTGGTACCTATTCTCAGTCTACGGAAGGTCTATTGAAATGCTATCCTCATGAAGAAGGTACTAAGCTTTGATAAAAAAAAATCGAAGATATTGTTATTTAGAATTTATTAGGAATTTAGAATTTATTATTTAGAATTTATTGGTGCTCAAATGGGAATACTTCATTAATATCGCTCAATGTAATTTTTAATAGAACCCTTTACACTTAGATATAATATATATTATATTCCAGTCGTGGAATTTCATTTATATGTCGTGATATAATATATATTATATCTCATAGTGAAAAGCCGGCTTAAGAATACCTCCATATGAGACGCCATCGCCACAGCCTCGAAGAAGGAAGGTCGGCTGCCTTCATAGGGTAAACAAGATGCATTAAATGATATGACGAAAATGCAATTTGGAAAAGGCCAATTTGATTTGATTTGATTTTGATTTGATATGATTTGCATAGGCTAATGTGTGTGCAGGAAGCGAAAAATTGCATATTGAAGGATCAACTCTAAACATGTTTTTGATTAAACGGTAACTGTAATCTGCGTTTCTAAAAATATGTTTTGTTTTTTTTTTATTTACGATTTGTTTGTAGTAAGTTTTAAACTGCTTCAGAGTTTCAGAGTAGTTGTGGAATAAAAATAAATAATGTGAATAATTATTTACTAATTATGCATTGTTGGTCTAGTGGTCGCAAGCGCGACTGCTGAGCATGGGGCCCTGGGTTCAATCCCCAGGTCGGGCAGTGTTATTGGGTTTTTCCATTAGGAATTTCTTAGTAGCAGCCCGGAGTTTGGATTTGTATCCGTATTTGTTTGTATTTTTTGTCCCTATTAGGAACATGGGACTAAAAATAACGGCGAAATGAGGGAGTTACTATGCATCTCTGCCCAACCCTTTGAGGAATACAGGCGTGATGTTTGTTATGTTATTAATATGAATGATAATACCTATCGTCGAGATAAACTAAACACGTACGAATTTGAACATCAAAATTAAGGTCAGTACGATAATCAATTTTGATGATTTAAAAGTTTATTAAGTATGTTTATATTGACGTCAGATCCTATCTTAGTTCTAGATTCATTAATTTCGGCCAAAAGTAGGGTATCGTCTGGGTGAAACTTTACATCTGGTTTAGTATAATCTGCAAGAAACAAACATTTTATCCTAAAATCCTTTTAGCTTCTACCTTCGTTAAGAGGATACTGTTTACGTAATTCGGTGTTAAAAGATATAAGATGCTTAGGCGTTAATAACGTGGGTAAAGTGGTACACTGAAAAACGTTCTTTCCTTCAAGCCTTTTCTTAAACTATGTTAAGGTTGGTATCCAGTCTGACCAAATGCGGCTGAATATTAGTATTTTACACAGGGCCATTAACTTAGTCGGCAAATCAGTTACTGGGCTATACTCCTATAATAATTAGACCAGTTGTAGGGTTTCGGGCTTCTGACTAAGCAAACACTGTCATAGATATTGGTTTTACGTGTTCTACCCTTTACTTACGTAGTCTAATAATATAGAAGAAATTTTATTTTGATTCCATGTTTCAGAACAGAATATTAGATTCAGGACACACAACCGGCCCCCCGAGGTGTTCTGTAGGTATTATGATAGTGATCGTGCAAGAAAAGCGAGGAATTTCTTATTCAAATAGCTAGTTAATTAAATAAGAAACCTCAGAAGTATGTACAGACTTCGGTTTTAGGGAAAATTATCAAATATTTGATTTTAATGATATTACGGCTAAGAAATGAAATGATAAATCACTTGAAATTGTATTTTCTATTTGTGGGAATCTCCTATGCCTACCAAGTTTCTCATAATCGACACAAGGTTTCCTAGTTTGAGAGAAATTTAATTTTGTCCCAAATGACTTTGGCAAACATAATAAAACAAATTAATTATATTTGTGACGCTAGGCAACGATGGAGCCTATCGCTTGTAAACCATGTATAATGATCATCAGCTCCATACAAAAATGAAACAAAAAGATTTTATTTTGTAGGCCTAATCCGTAGAGGAACAGGGGACGGTTTTGACGAGCTTGGACGTATTCAATCATTCAAATCATTGTAACCTTTAAATTTTTATTTACATTTAAACGGGTGTAAGTATATATCAACCCTAAAGATTAACTAATTCGGGAAGCTGGCCGCTCACGATCAGGAATTAATTAGCGGAAGCCTTATGTTTGATCGTTGTTATTCTTGACATTTGCATAATATTCGGTTCAGGGATTTGCGAAATTATGATAATCCATTTACTTACGACAGAATATCCTATATTTATTTTTAGAAATTCTGGTCGTTTTCATATCATTGATTTCATCTAACCGTTCATATATTATTTCAACCTGTAAGCACTAAGCAGGTATGCCGAACATGAGTCTGCAAATAGAACTTAATTTTAGTGTAAAGTTATTTTCGTATAGAAAGATTGTCTAGAATACAATAGGTATCAAAATATTATGAAAAGCAAAATGTAAACAACATTATTTATTTTTTAGGAAAGATCTGGAACACGTGTTCTAGGTATCTCTTTCAAACATTTCTGTTTGCAATGTCCGTTGCTCTATAAATAAAACTGTTTTCAATAGTTTTAAACAAGAGCTTAGAGAGCGCAGATAGGTACATACTGCTCATTGGTTACCTACCAGGAATAAAAGCTGTCAGCTCACAATCAAAAAGCAGTGATAGCCTAGCGGTTGAACGTTTACCATCCATGCAGGAGGGTCCGACTTCAATCCCGGTCCGCACCTGACTGTCCGAATATTTTTTGTTGATTAAAATTTGATTATCACTTGCGTTAACGGTGAAGGAAGACATCGTGGGGAAACCTGCATACCTAAAAGGGCTCCATAATATTCTCGATGGTGTGTGTGCCCACTAACCCATACCAGGCCAGCGTGGTGGGCTAAAACCTAAACCCTTCTCATTCTGAATAGGGCCCGTGCCCAGCAGTGGGTCAGTAATGGGTTGATTATGCTACACTATGCTCACAATCAACATGGAAGATCCATGAGGCTGTATCTACCTGTTAACTGAACCATAAGTAACTGAAAAGGCATGTTAAAGGCATTAATACCAGTTATTAATCAATGCAATAAATTGTTACGTACCCACTATTTAAGTAATTGCTTACCTACCGAAGTTTATTGGTAGGTACCGATGAAAGCATATAATATAGATAAGATAAGGGGATAATATATTTTTGTAAGTACTTATATTATAATTTACCAACATATGGATGTACCTTGTCCGAAATACATTTGATTGATTGATATAATATTTTTTGTCTTAATTATTAGAGCGCTTGAACACTGCGCCCGGTCTGAATCTGAGAAAATATGATCCGAGGAAACTTGGCTGCAAATCTATGAGATTTGGATGGGATCTAGTGGACAATCATTCATACAAATACTTCTGCAGTTTCTTCAAATGGTATTATCTTGGATTCGGATCAGACGCAGAGCACACGCGCTCCTAGAGAAAACGAAAAGCACAATTTCATCTTTTGCAGTGCTTCCAAATTCATATAAGTTAACGTAGAACATTTTGCTGACGACAGTAGGTAGGTAGGTAAATGTTCAACCAGTATTGTTTAATTTAAATATAGATACAATTATCTACCACAACAGTTATTCCGCCCCATCAAACAAGCAGCAATTCCGGCTGAACCCACAGAACATGATGCCGCAGAACCGCTGCGGTTATGATGCCCATCAATCTTGACGGTTTGCGGTCGTTTGTAACGCCCTCTGTGTTATAATTAACACACCATGGAGAAAGTTATCATGGCACAAAACAGATAGGTACAGAAGTCAATCTACATACAAGTGCGCTCGAGCAACGCACACATAGACACTGCTCACGGACACGATATCTCGGACTGTTTGGGACTAGAGTGCGAGTGAGTGCGAGCGCGAGTGCCATGCGCTTGATATATATATTAGATAGAGCGAGCGCCGAGCGTAGGTATGAAAAGTGAAGTACATACATGTGATTGACTTCTGTACCTATTTGTTTTGTGATCATTGTTCATGGCTAAATGCAATTAGTACCTACCCATCTAACTGGTGAATCTCTTCGAAGGTAGGTATTTAGGTTTTTGAAAGCAGGAAAAAAAACTTATTTATTCAGAATGGACCGAATATCAGTACTTTTTCAACGTCATAATTACAATATTAGAGCCCCCAAAAGCAACTATCTTTCACCGGTGTCTAGAGTTTCAGCTTAAAAGAAGCGGCGCTACAAACTCGCCAGTCATTACAGGCAATTTAAAGCCTGATAAGATAGATACACAAACCATACAGGCAGACAGACAGCAGCCTGAAAAAAATAAAGGCGTTACCTACAGACAGTCTGGAGCCTGAAAAGATCAAGTCATTATAGGCATTAAATAGTCTTGAAAATATTTCTACCGGTGTCAAGTTGTTATTCAGTCTTAGTCGGATCCTCGTATCTAGCGAGATGGGTGCCGACCACAACATACCAAGGTACTACTTGACAAAAGGCAAAGAGTACCTAGCTAAGAAGTCAAATGAGTTAAACAATTATACAAGCGTGTGGCCCAACTTTTGTGGTTGTTAAAGCGAATTCGAATCGGATACCAACGGCAATGTTACCATATAATATATCAAACTCAATATATAGCGAATTCCGATAACCACAAACATTAAGCAGATTTCATCTGTTACATGAACACAATTTTGAAAATATAAAACGTTTGTATTTTCGGATGATTCCACGGGGTTTACCTACCTCATTACTTGATACTTACTTAGTTATATGATGTTAAGCTTTAGCTGCTATTTGACATTATAATATTATCTATCTCGGGTACATTTGTTTGATCTGTGGCCTGGCACGAACGTTTGACGTAAGTATAAGGCGCCCCGTACACAGTCAATCTCGATCGCAATCCAGATTGATAATGTACGAATTAGATTGACGGATTGATGCATCTGATCACAAAACAATCTGGATCGCGATCATTGATTTTGATTGCGGATCGCGATCGAGATTGACTGTGTACGGGGCGCCTAACTGGCGAAACGAGGGTGTATTAAAACACCTCTGCCAATCTCTTCGGGGACTACCAGGCGTGATGTTATGTTTAGATATGTATCGTAAACGTATCGGTTTTGTAACTAAATTTTGAATCCGAAATACAACTGTCGTAACAATTTGGTTTATTTTTTTGCAATAAAGTTTTCAGCGAAAAGAGTGTTTTCGATTAAAATTCACTTACATTAACGATACCTACGCTTATGTTAGTAACTCAACAGCATTCGTGCTAGGCCTACTTGATTCTATTGTACCCATTTTCATGGAATCAAGAAACGATTTAACAGGTTGTAGATTAATCAACATCGTACTTCATCATTCACGTGAAGCACACTTAGGTAGTCCCAGTTAACATTAGAAAAATAAATACCACTCACCACAAGTAATATAACGATTCATAACAATTACGATGAGAAATGGTTATGATGACCCAATTTTGGTTGGATAAATATCTACTAAAGCCACTAAAGGGGACACAAATTGATTCAGTTACAATCCCCTTATAATAACCGAGCCGGCTTAAATGGGACCCGTCAAAGTCTCTATTTTCTCCAACCTTTGACTTTGTTACAGTTTGAATTATTGTTTGAGAAGTCGAGGTTTGTTCTCGTTTCTAAACCTCTTTCTTAATGTTCCTTTGAGAATCTGAATTAAATTACTTCAAATAAACTTAAGTAGTGCACCTCTCGTGTTTCACCTCCAGTAAGTTTTCTTGCTTCCCGGAATTAAAGCAGGATTTTGCCTTTGTAATTGTGTTGCTAAGGATGTAAAAAGAAATATTCGTGTAAATCGTCGCCTTGGAAATGTTGTGAAATCGAGTTAAGTGTATTATTAAAATAATGAGAAATGTCCAAAGTAAGTACATAGATATTTGTCAATGAATCTAACATCTACCTATCATGGTCATACTTATTTTTTTATAAAAGCCGCCAATAAATCGCAACAGTACCTACTCCGATTTCCTACGACTCAAAAACGGGGAGCCGTGCCAATTTCGTCACGCACGCGGGTTTGACCCGCATGCGTGGTGCCTGCATTGACGGCAATTAAGTTATTTTTTGCGCACGGGCGCATAAAATAACTTAATACCACATTTTGGAACTGCGTCCTTAATAAAATATTACCTACTTACTTCTAACGAAAATTATTGTGAACAAGATTTATGTTACAAAGTCTTTTTTTTATATCTGCGCGCAGTTTTCAGTTACAAACTAACTTAATTTTGGGATCTGCGAAATAAGCTTTGATTCGAAGAAATACATGCAACGGAACCCCAAGTTACTACGTGGTATAAGACGCTTACTTGGCAGGATTTTGTGACTGCGCAACAGGTCTACAATTATTTATGACTAAAGAGAGATTTTGCCCTACTAGCGCCATCTAACATTATTAGATAGTTCCAACATACACAGAGTTTTAAGTTAGCCTGAGTTTTCAAGGCCCTAAAACTTCTCGACGTATACGAAAGAGGGCGTAGAATTACAAATGTGAAAGTCGTAGTAAGTACCTAAGCATTGTTGTACTTGAGGGGCTAATAACTTCACACTTGGTGAATCATATTTCGTTTCATATTCGTAATCTTAATTGCAAATGACTAAAAAACACATTTTTATGATGCCGATCGAAAGGGTCATCATCATACCTACGGATAAATTAAAGGAACACCGTGAAATTTTACAATTTAATCTAAAAAGAAACAAACTTGAATCTGCCAATGTATCTAAGATATCTGCAATTAGTTTATCCAATGTTGAAAATATGATCCCTCTTCTTGTATGTTGTCTCACTTATAATAAGGAAAACTGTGCACGGAGGAAGGCTTCTTAAGTGGGCATTTATTAATAAATAATCAAAGCTATCTATGAAATGATAATGCCGATATTTTTAGAAGTACGAAAATGGACCGTACCTACGAGACATTGTAATTCATCTTCCTACACTTAAATGTGAAATTTCAAGGTGTTCGTTTAATTTAAGATACTACGTTACTTAGAAGGAATTAATTCTTATGATTGACCCTTTCGATCGGCATCATAAAATACAGAATGTGATGTTTTGACATTTGGTCGGTTCAATACCCAAATGAGGCAAGAAACTAAAAAATCTTTGAATGTAATATCACATAGAAAAATAAAATAATGTCTCCATGAAGCAAAATATCCTATCTACAATATATAAAGTACTTTCGCTCCGTGTTCCATAGCCGTGGGAAGCCCTGTAAATGGAACATTGATTTCATTTAACATTTCATCTCCATAATTTTAATATTTCTCTATTCCGTGTGATAAAAATGAAATAAAAAACATTCAGTGTGTTTTTTGAACTTTATTAGAAATACAAAGTGAAATAAATTAAATCTAATCTTAAACTAATCCTTAGAGGACACGATTTGTAAGAACATTAATTACATCATAAAACAAAATGAAATCTTGTGTTGCTTTTCAAAATATGTAACTACAAAGGAAAATTCAAACTGTTATTAATACTCATTATAATATTAGATAATACTTAATTTCTATATTGCTACTATTCACAACCGGAAACAAAATAAGAATCGAAATGATATTGAGAATTCTACGCCATCACAAATTATAACGTGACAATTAGCATACGATATTTATTTACACAATTTACATAAATTTTATAGGTAGTTGTCCAACATCAATGAGTGTAATAAGTAGCATACAAATCTAGTCCGGAGTCTACTACATGACATGTGTTCATTATATTCACTAATATTATTCTGTTAAATTAATAAAACTACAAACTAAAACGGCTAAGTAAATAAGAAGTGTATAAAATGCCGGATATGCAGTATTAAACTTATACATTTTAATATTAGCTGTATCTAAACATGTAGGTACCTCTCTAAAAAAGGTACCTAGTCTGATCATAGTGGAAAAAAAAAATCTATCAGCATTGAACAATTTTATTAAAGTTTTGTAGTATGTAATTAATTAATATTATACCGGAAATAAATTACTATTATTAAAACTTTTAATGTTATCGAATGGTGAATAGTCGCAAATGATAAGCTCAGTAATAATATTATAACTATCCATACATTGTATGATATCAAATGGAATCTGCGCACAATCAGAATGGGATACCTCTTGGAACTAAAGCGCGCAACACGCCAGCCGGCCAGTACGGTCGGCAAACACACGTCACAGCTCGCGTGACGTTTAGAAAAACGTCGTTTTGGTCATTTTCAAATATTGCGAGAAAGTTCCGCCCCATTCTAAATGCACAGATACACAGTTATACCAAACAGCCTCAATATAATTTAGATTTTAAACATATTGAGATCTAATACCAGCGGCCAAATATCTAACATTTATAAACAATGTTTGAATTAATGTGAATAACCCATATTTACTCAATATTTTAGAAACTAAATAAAAATTAAGTAAAAACACATACGGTAAATTAATTATTTTTTCGAAATAAAAACAACCCTCTTTCGATACTTGAAATAAATCCATTTAATTTCTTAATCACAGTTTACATAAAATCATAATTATAATCTTTATGACATTTTGTTATTATTTTGTTTGTAATATTATTGTTGATTGTATTAACCTAGTGTTGTACTTGTCACTTTTACTGAAGCTGCTTATAAGTTATAATAATGCCTTTATATAGGACAGGCACTTGGTGCACATTTTATTAGCATACGAATATTCGTGGTAAAAAGGACGAAATAAGACCGCGCTTTCGCGACCGCGATGCGTGCCGAGTGGCATTGTATAAAACCAGGTCAAACTGCTCACACATTTTCTATCAAACGCTGCACGCTGCACGTACCGCGGTTTTGACAACGCGGCCTAATAAGTCGAACTTTGAAATGAAAAAGCCACACCCTCTATCACGACCCAATACGGTCATCGGCGAATATACATCTGCGTACTTCGAGGAATAGAGGCGAGACGATTATGAGGCTTAGATGGGAATGTATGGTGTAGTTACTAAGTGTACTAGGATGTAGAAAATAAAAATAAGTCTAGCGACTAAATGGCCTTATTTGATTTATGAAGACATAAATAAAAAAGGCGAAACTTCTCTGAAAACGAATAAGAAGACAACCTGTGTCTCACTTCCTAATTAATTATGTAGGAACTCCTTACAATAAAACTATTCACTGTATTAATAAAATGTTTTCTAAAATATGACCTCTCTGAGAAATATAAAAAAATGGCGAAGCTACGGTAATTAATTTTTTAAGTAATTAATTAACTGTTTTTAAGAATATGTTGACACTGGCGTAAATTTTGGGCCAAGCATTGCACTTTTGACCTACTCCTTTGCTTTTGGAGACGGATAGTATAGTACTGGCCATTAACTAAAATAAGATACAAAATTAAAAGAAACGAAATTTTGATTAGAGCATCTGTGTTTTATCACCAGGGCAAAGACTAAATAACTACATTAAAAAATGTGGGATACGGTTTATGGTGCATGAAAAAGTGAAACTACACCACTACAATGATTGTGAAATCCTGTATTTGCCTCTTAAAACGCGTGAATAAATTTAATAAATAGAATGAAAATGAATAAAGCGAAAATGACCGCATACTGAAATACCCTTGCTTTTATTAAAAAATCATTTTTAATAAACTGATGTAATTTTTTTTAGAAGACGATGTATCAGTCCATGTCGTAATCCGTTTTCCGCAGACAGGCTGCGTCCATGCGAACCGTGTCCTGCGTTCCGTGTTCCATTCAATTGGAAATCTTGAACAAAATAAGCGTAGATGGCGCCACCAACTTAACATAAGCAACATTCAAATGAAGTACATAGTACATTTTAGATCTCATATACCTAGATTTAATTTAAGGTTTTGTGTGCAATAAGCAAATATGGACAAACATTATAGATATTTAACCTTTTAACCGCTTGAGTCGCATTTCTGCAACAAATATTACCGTGCCCCTAGCGCGCGTGTCGTATTTCTGCGACAGAGAACATGAATGGTTTTTTTGTTCTGTTTCCGTCCTATGAAGTGCGTGGTACAACTAAAACGATTATTCAATAGAGATATGATTTACAACAATTACTTAAAATTGTTTCATAGCTCTAAGTATTGAAAAAGCTTAATATATTTATTGTAGGTATTATTTTATCGGTTCGTAGTCGCGCGCTAGGGGCACGGTAATTGATATTTAGCCACGCGCTTAAAAGGTTAACTTTACGGTACTTTCTAAAACAGTAAACATTGGCAGTCTAGTTCCCATAATACCTCGTGCGTCATTGTGAGCCAATTAAAATGCTGAACGCAGTTCACAGGACACATGATCACAGTCAGTCTGCGCGCTCTTTAAGCGAATGTATTAAATGATTATTACCTAATTCTTAAGCAGCATTTCAGTATATTATCTTGCTGGGCGGCGCGGCTGTGGTGGTGCTCATGGCCTGTTCCAATGTGTCCAGGCGGCGGTAGGCGTGGCCGCGGCTGTTGCGACGACGACCGCTTTGACGACCTTCTAGTATTAAGCCGAAGAACTGGAAAAGAAGGTGGGTATAAGTTCATTAGGTAATAACAAAAAAAAAGAAATTTGTCTGCCCCATGAAGTGAGTTTTGCTACAATGCTATGCACGTATTTGTAACAATATACAAGTGTTTTACGTACATCATATTGTCATAACCATCTACTATCACTAGGTATACCTACAATTATACACAGCTAGATCACGACTCAACACTGCATTTTAATACACGATAAATAGTTGCGAGTATAGCCATTTTAATTTTTTGCACATGACCTTTCTGCTGCCCAACTTCTTGATATAATCTCTTAACCGATTTTTATCACAACCACTTTTACCACAGCGACTGACCTATTCTATGCCGGGAACGATATTTCTATAGATAAGCGATAGGTACTTACCACTTTGCTGACTTTGCTCTTGTTGTGATACAGGACGTATAGCAACACCATCAACACGACGGACGTCATGAAGAACGGGAAGAAGTGGTCGTTGTCCTCGGAGAAGCCGTCAGGCATAGAGTTGGGGAAATATTCTGAAAATCAACAAAATAATATAATTTATTAGCGTTCTGCCTAACCTTTTCCCAACTATGTTAGGGTCAGCTTTCAGTCTAACCAGAAGCAGGTGAATACCAGTATTTTACACGGAGCGACTGCCACTAGACCTCCGCAACCCAGTTACTGGGCAATGTCGATACCCCAAGGTTAGAGCGGTGGTCAGACTTCCGGCCTTCTGACTATCCGTAACGATTGTCCGGTATTCGTATAACACCCGGGACCGACGGTTTAACATGCTCACCGAGACACTGACAGGTCTTAATGTGTAACGAATGGTTACCCGTCCACCGACTGACCGTGGCCAGCGCAGCTTAACCTTGCAAATCGTATGATACGCGCGGTTGTTAATTAGCCACGATCCCCTCAAAAATATAACTTATTAGCATTTGAAATAAATATGTTTTCTGTTCGTGTGTACTATTAACCTGTAGACAACGATCTCTATAATAAACAATCGTGAGAGAAATATGGCCATTATTATCAAACTTGGTTTGATATAAATGCTCAAGGATGCTGCTGCTACATTTACATTTTACAAATTCATATAGATCTGCTGAAAAACTGACGAGAAATTCATAGAAAATAAAAGAAACAAAAATCATAGAACAAATGACATGATGTGAAAAGTTTAAAAAATAAGCAGTACCTACTTATACTGAAATCTTTGGTAGTGCCTTTTTCACATCATAATATGTTTCTAACTTAAATATTAAACTATAAGGTACAAAAATTTACAGTCGGACTAGGTTAAACACATAAGCGAACTATTTGAGTATGTTGTTTACACCTGAATAAACTGCCACGAGACTGAGAGCTAACATGATTGAATGAAAAAATAAACATATCGTGCTTGGATACACTTTTCATCCGAAAATAATATGAAAGAAACCACTAATTTAAAAAAAAACTTATGAAATAAAGAACTGAATATTCATACTTTGCAGTTTAATTTCAAATCTTAATTATAGATGTACTAGCTGTGTCCTCACGGCTCCGCCCGCGTAAGAAGTTTTATTCCAGTAATAAATATAGCCTATGTTACTTAGTAATTACTTAATGTAGATTTCTAACGGCAAAAGAATCTTTGAAATCAGACCTGTAGTTTTTAAGTTTATTCGTTACATACAAAAATACAAATCTTTCCTCTTTATAATATTAGTATAGAAGTATAGATTAAGATTAAATATAAACTCATTCAAATTGTAAATTTCAACTTTCTTTTTAATTACTTATCAGTCTTTCTGTAACACATTGTATGTGGTGTATACCCTTAATTAGATGTGCAGTAGTTCTAAGATATGATATATGTATTACATAATAGTAACATTATCTTTTAAACGTATTCGTTATTTATGTCCTTATTTTATCGCGTTTTTTTTGTAAACACATTATCCAAAGCTGTCGTGACTATTTCACCATTAAATAAAAATAGGTAGGTAGGTACTAAAAATTCTGCGCGTATCTGATTATACTTGTACTTACGGCTTCTACTTCCGCCACAGAATAATAATTAATTCTATAGCTTAACTTATAAATTCTCTAACATACAGGTTGTTGCGGACAGCAAGCCTAAATTGTACAATTATATTCCTTATTAAAAAGGATTTAAACTAGCTATGTGGGTGTTGCTATATACCTCTGCCTAACTCTTCAGGAAATACAGGCGTAATGTTATGTGAAGTAAACAAGGTCATAAAATACGTCATAGTATATAGCACAACATGACCACTAGCTACAGATATTGAACTTAAGAAAATATATTGGAAGATAGAAAGTATCGTGTGGCACACCATACACGACGTGTGCCCCCCTGAACGGTACTTAATGAGGAGTCACCGGCACTCATTCATTCGATAATGCCCCGAGGCATCGGAACCCCCTTGTGACCGCCGCGTCCGATTATAAACCCTCCCAAATCAGTATAGTACGCCGTCCCAGGCATGCGCTACTAGAGCCCGATGACGATATCACCCTCCTCCAGGAGGCGAATAAATCGACTAGCACAATACAAATACACCGCCGCCGCCGACCGGCGTGTCGCCCTCGCCGACGAGGCCCCTCGCGACGTCCCACCGCCGCCGCCCCCGATCCACCGTGCTCACCCGCCGCAGCCGCGGAGCCGGTCGTCCCTTCTGACTCCGCGCAGTCACACCGCGATTAATACAGCCCTCATCAAGCTGTCGTATCCCTCCCAATCCTCTCGCATTCAACACCCTAAGAGGTTCGAGTCCCCCCTTGGGGACACCCTTAGAGGTGTTGCTGCTATAATAGTCAGTCATGATGTTACAGTAGTTAGCGTAGTTAGCTAGGTAGTTAGTGTAGATATTGGTTCGGAGACCCTTCTGGTCTCGCCAATAATAGCCCGGTTACGTAGAAAAGGTCCGCAAGACTACAAGGTCTACAAGAGTCGAATAGGAAAAAAAAAAACAACTCATTCATCGAACATGAGGAACTGAATCCTGAACCTTGAAGTTGAAAACTGAAGAACGTATAGTCGCTCAGGTTTATTTATATTATATTTATATACTCTTTATTGTACATACACCAGGTTAACACAACAGGACAAACTATTTAAATACAAAAATGTACAATGGGCGGTCTTATCGCACAAGGCGATCTCTTCCAGACAACCTTTGGATGGACTGGAAGAATGGAAACAGAAAAACGAAAAAGGTGTACAAGTACATTACGTACCTACATAATATTACTTAAATTTAATAATATAAAATACATGGCAAAATAATTACATAAATATGAAAAAGAAATCATAAATAATATAATAATAAACTAATAAATATAAGTATAAGAACGGAGGAGAGGAATAAAATAAATAGCAGATTAGAGCGACAAGTAATGCTCCTTTACTGACTTTCTAAAAACTGGCAGTGATTGTGCACGTCTCACATTAAGTGGCAAAGCATTCCACAGACGAGCAGCTTGAATCGTAAAGGACTTGTCATAAAAAGAGGTGGAGTGCTGTTGTATTTTTAATTTAAGATTTTCTGATGATCTCAAGAACCTAGAATGAGAGTCACAGAGGAACTCGAAGCGTTCTTTTAGATAAAACGTGGTAGAAGGATTAAAGAGCACATTATAAAGTAGGGAAAGAATATGGGCATTCCGGCGAAGGCGAATTGGTAGCCATTTGAGATTAGTACGAAATTCAGAAACATGATCATATTTGCGCAAACCAAATATGAATCTGATACAAAGATTTTGAAGTCGCTCAAGCTTTTCAAATTGATCTTCAGTTAGATCGAGATAGCTGGCATCAGCATAGTCGAGAATTGGGAGAAGAAGAGATTGTGCTAGCGCTATCTTAGTGGCAGTAGGTAGGAAGTTTCGAAGGCGTCTCAAGGAGCCCGCTGAAGCGAACATCTTACGACTGACTTCCTGCAGTTGTGTTGTCCAGGAAAGTGTACTGTCGATATAAATCCCCAAGTTCTTTACTTTGTCGGTAATTGGAATAATAACATTATTAAAAGAAACTTGAGGAAGTATCGACCAGCCAATCCGAGAGACCATCCGGGAACTGCCAACAACAGTCACCTGGGTTTTTTCGGGATTGACCTTCAGACCAAACTTCATGCTCCAGTCGTCTATTCGAGCCAAGCCTATATTAATGGTATCAATGGCTACTGATAAATTTCCGAGAGGGGCTTGGCTATAAATTTGAAGATCATCTGCATAAAGGTGGTAGGAGGAAGTAAGCTGGTGAGAGATATAATTAATAAAAAGAGCGAAAAGTAGAGGGGATAGAACGCCACCCTGAGGTACGCCGGCAGAAGTACTGCACCAAGAAGAGAACTTATCTTCTAGGTTTCTACCGAATGAGTGCCAATGTTGTGAAAACTTGTAATTAGTGTAACTTGTAATGTAAATAAGTTTATTTTGATTAAATACGGCAAGTGCCTTTCAACGAATTCTGTGTTTTGACTGGTTGTCCTCTACACAGGTACTTGATTTGCATTCAACCGGGCAATCAAAAATAACATTGCATAATAAGTATCAACGTTTGTTTCTATTTACAGGGAGTACCAAACATGGGTAGATGATAATATATGTGACTCGAAGGCTGCAGTGCTACGCCAATTACTTTGCATTGAACAAAAGATTGAAATTCAGTACCAGTAATAAAACTTAGATTGCAGATTGGAATTAGATGATAGTGGAAAGATATTGGCTTAATTACTACTCTTAAAAGATGATGAATACAGTATACTATTACTACCCAGGTGGACCCAGATATAAAAACGTAAATTAGTGAGCTCAAGGTTACAAAGTAAATTTTTCAACAACCTCTGCTTAAGGGCCTTCACATTCGACCTCTAGAATTGGTTACTCATACAAAATATGACAGGTTTTTGCATTCTTGTTAATAAATACAATGTTTAGTTTTGATTATGATGTACGGTAACTTTTACCTTCACCTTTAATAAGCAACATCTACATTATTTATTAATACTTCAAGTGCATAGGCTAAATTCTGAGACCTTGCTCATAATGTCATACTTGTTTAATTTTGTTGCTAAGGTATGTATATTAAACTTTGCACTCTATTTTATAGAAGATAAAGTGTCTATATGAATGTCGAAATTTTCTGCATAATCTGGGATTAGCTTGAACATCATTACATATTTAAATGACAATACTATCTATTGTTAGCCTGCCTCATTAGTCTAGTGGCAAGCGCCACTGCTGATCGTGAGTTGCTGGGTTCGATCCCCAGGTCGTGCAAAGTTGAATTCCTCTGTAGGAGCCTGCAGTTTGGATTTGTGCCCAGTAGATGGCAATAGGCTCGCCCTCTATTACATGGGACTTGAACATAACGGCGAAATGAAGGTGTTACTATACACCTCTGCCCAACCCTTCGGGGAATACAGGTTTGATGTTATGTTATTGATAGCATATAGATAGACAATATACATTTGTCTTGTATGTTACCTTTTTGTGAAACATCCACATCGTGAACAGGAGGTACAATCAACTTGTTCCTGACAAAAGTGTTCTGATTTGCAGCCTGGTCCGGTTTGATCTCAAGTCCTGTGTCTTCACCATCATCATCACCCACATTATCGTTACCATCTGAGTCTGTAATAAAAATGATTTATTTTAATTACTGATTGATTTTAAAATGAGATAGGAATAGATATTTTTTTGAAATTAATTACGATACTACAAAGCTAGACAACTCAATTTGATTTTTTTCACGACAACTTTTTTTTGACATGGTAACAATTGTGATTGATTTATAATAGGTAACACGTTCTTAGACCCAGAAACATACTATACTATAACTCTACTTACATAATTACCTAACTCAGAACCTACTTTTGAAGTAATATTAAAAGTATTTTTAGAAAAAAATAGCAACTTTTGTGTATCACTAATAACTCATGGTGGATAAAAAGTCATTATCTATTTACCTATTCATTAAAATCCTATTTATATTAAATTCATAGACAATTAGTTCATTGAACACATATTGTATCTAACTATCATTCGTAAACATAACATTATGATATCATTGAAAGAAACTGGTTTAACTCATGATAATTATAATAAATAATAACCGATGATTCACAATTTTTTCTATTTTCAAATGTTTTTTTTTTTTATAGATATATTAAAAAATCTAAAAGAAATGTAAAGAAAGTTAATAAAGAGAAAACATAATCATGCAAAAAGTAATGATTAGGTATTCTAAATTGATTTTAATCTCTTGTATATTAGTTATTAATTAAGAATTTGTAGACCTAATCCAAGATAAAAATAAACTGATTAGTAATGTAAAGGTGACTCAACAATCAACAAGTGTTCAAACAGTTGTTACTGTGGCTGAATAATCAATAATTGTATAGCAAGAACATAAATAAGTATAAATATTACACCATCCTTGAATATCTTAAGTGCCTGGTTACGTAGAAAAGGTCCGCAAGACCATCTACAAGCAGTTGAATAGGAAAAAAAGAATATCTAAAGTGAAGCAACTTTACAGAAATAGCAGGCCCACACCAAATAATGACACATGCAGTATATGTGTACTGCAGTGGAGGTTATAAATTACTTGTAATTTATAAAATTCTATCGTACAAGATGCCTCACTAAAGCCAATGTGTCTATTAGTGACAGCTGTAAAGTGAGAAGACTATAGACCAGCCATTTTAACATTGTATAAAAGGTAAACAAACCCTTAGTAGTGAAACTTTAATTTTGCCATAGAAGCCATTAAAAATAGTATTTTTTAGAAAACATGTGGTATTTATTGAAGAATAAGGGTTAAGGTCTTCTAAAAACGTCAATGTTTGATTGATTCTTAAACCACAATGAATGTTTCATGATTAAAGGTTTGTTTACACAATAAACTCACACCTTTTACACATGGGGTTAGGCAGAAACTATAGAACTGTAGAACCTGCTACAATCCTTACATACTCCTTTTAGGTTCATCTACATTCATACATCTTGTCATACATGGATGCCAGTTGAGAGTGCTATGCACCTGTCCTTTGTGAAGAACATAATACATACCATAACAACATAAGAACCAATACATTATAATTGTTTACATTTTATATAACATTTAAAAGACCAGACTATTACAAGTTGGAACTGTGTGGACACATGCTGCGCTACACAAATACTACATATACTGTTGCCTAGTTTAAAAATTTTGATGATAAAGATTAAACATTGGGAATTATAATGACAAAACATTTTGCTTTGTGGCCAGTATATTTAGGCAGACAATGAAAAAGGCAACTTGATTAAAGTAAGTACTGAATTTGACATATAGTTGACATTGGCTTTTCCACTAACAGCCAAAATAATTGAATTATTAGATGTCATGTGTATATGAGAACTAGAATGGTATAGAGGATTTCCTCTATACCT
This sequence comes from Amphipyra berbera, assembly GCA_910594945.2. NCBI lineage: Eukaryota > Metazoa > Arthropoda > Insecta > Lepidoptera > Noctuidae > Amphipyra > Amphipyra berbera. Next base: position 9,911,942 of record OU343128.1, on the reverse strand, counting down.
CTGTTCCTTGGATTTATGTGCTCCGTCTTAAACCCTGTCTGCTTTTACCATCAGGTAAGACTAGGGTCAAAAGCGACCAAGTAACAAATAAAACAAAAAAAGAAACTTACTGAGCACCCTAAATGAACTATCTGAAAATCCAAGTCTACAGTAATTACTTAATTTTTATATATTAACATTTAAATTAATAGTCATTAGGTTTTTTTTCTCATAAGTTATCTTAATATTTCAACAAACATATAATGGAATTCCATAAAAAATAAGGTTGCCCTCATTTCATTACCTTTTGTTGTTTTATTACCTGGATAGTCATCAGCATCAGCCATTGGTTTCGGTTTTGGGTTATCTAGAACAGCTTCTTTCTGCTCAACATTAACAGACAAATCTTTACTAGTTTCTGGAGCTGCCACATCATTGAAAACTGGTGGTTTTTCTTCAATGACAACTTTTGACTTATTGACATGATCTTTATTAGGAATTACATTTTCTGGCAAGGCCACAGAAGGATCTTCAAGTCTGTTCACATTGACATCCAAATCTTCATTTTTCTCAGCATCCGCGGGGTTTAGACTCGTAGTCTGTTTAGATGTTGCTTGGACTAGTGTGTCGGGTTTCACTACTTCATCATCAATTGCTTCCTCAACCTTTTGTGGTGTTGTTTTAGCAACAACGGACTCTGTTTCCTTAATTTGCCCATTCAATGTTTTTGTGTTTGCATCTTGTGGATTAATGGGATTACTATTAATGGGTTCAGGAATATCAGCTTTAGCATTTACATCAGGTTCTGGTATCACAGGTGCAGCAACTGCATTGTTTGCCACTGTGGACACTAGTTGGCTTTTCAACATTTCTAAACCCCATTTGTAGTATTTGCAATAGTAGTTAGCCTCATTCATGATATCCTCAACACCACACACTTCCCCACAAGTGACTGGTACTTTGAAGAACGTTTCTGCCGATTCTTTATAATTCACGAAATCCGACATGTTTGTGAAAACCCATTCTTTGGCCAGTGTGCATACAGAGGTGATATCCTGTTTCTCGTTTATTTTAACCAGATAATCTTGGTTCAGTGCTAGTTTAGATGATGACACAGCTGAGCACAACTGCATATTTATGTCATAGAATATCAAACACTGGGTTTGCTTTTTACCGTAAGGTGGTACGAACACCGCACATTCTTGTATTTTGCTTTTGAGTTGATTTGACAAAAATGTATCTTCGCATTGGCTGGCTAGAACAGCGAGTGATTTGGACAATAATTGTTTTGGAGCACTTGGTTGAATGGGGTTCCCTAAACTTTGGTAACACGTATTTATCAACAGAAAAGCAAGAAAGTAATGAAACATATTTGATGAAAACTTTTGAATTTCCACAATTGAATAGAAACTAAAGTCTAGTTATTATCGCACAACACGCTGTCGTCAGAATTATGGAAATGAACTGTCAAAATATTGTCAAATTTGTCAAACTAAACATGAAAGGAAGGGACAAAATACATCGATGTTTGAAAAGTTTATCGATTTCATCTTTAGTAAAATACCTATTATATAATATTTACCCTCCACCTATGATTATGTGTGAAGCGTTTATTAAATTAACTGATTTTTAGGACGCAGTTGAAAGAGTCCCGACCGATGACTGAAGAGGCCGGGCGCCCTAACGGTTATTATAGGTAAGTACTAAGAGAAGGGGACCCTAAAAATGGGATTATGTTATAAGCCCTTAATTATCATGGAAATAATCACAAAGTTGACATTTTTTATTATATACCACATAATGGTTCTTCAGATAAACTAATGTTATAAAAAGTAGGTAATTGTGTTCGGATACATAAGTAAGTAACCACATGGAAAATAATAAATACAACTAAAGATGCTATGTTCCCTTGATAATTAAAATTTTACCATAACTCGACATTCTCATTAACGTTATGTAAAAATTAATACTACTGTTGATTAATGAGATGTCGATATTAAATTTACTTTTTGTAATCTTATGCGTGTGTGTCTCGTCAACTGAAGAAACGTCAACCCTATGACCCTATCTTTTTAAAGTGGTAACTAAACATCAGGCTTTTGAGAATTTTCAAAACCATCAGTATTAACTGTATGCATTACTGCTGGGACAGTTGAAAAAAACCATGCGGACACGAACGTATTCTGGTATGTTAGTCAAATACATGACAAATTAGATTTCACCCTACCTACATGATGTTCTTCATGTCGGGAATACCTGGCGTGACACCATCCGAAATAAAATGGGATCATTGAGAAGTCCCGATATTCAACAGTTATGAACAGACTCAAAATGAAGAATACAAAGAAGTTAATCGTGGGATATATTATAAACTACCTACTTAAAAGGGATCTTGATTCATAGATAGTCTAAGAAAAATAGGTACGCTAAAGTTAAAATTAAGTTAAAGAATCCCTCATTTTAATCACATTTACATAATTGAAGAAAAAAGGTTTAAGTAGTTAAATAGATCCGTGCACCACTCACTGTGACCTGAAAAGATTTATCATGATGATTCTTCCATCATAAACAATTCACCCTAACGAGATTATGCCTTCCAGGTACTAACTTCTTGTGTGGTGTAGGTATTGATTCGACTCTCACTCTCACACTCCATAAATTTTTGATGTAAGTACTAGGTAGGTACTGACAGCTCGACAAGCCGCTGTGCTGGCGGCCGCTGCGCTGGCGGCAGCTGCTACCGCCCCGAACTGCACTGCGCTTTCTTTGGGCAAGCGATTTCTAACTGGTCTGTGCCGCGTTTGGTGCTGCGTCCTAATATGCTAATGTTTTTTTATGAAGAAGTAGGTAAAGGTAAATGAGAAATTGGTAGAGTCTTATTTCGGAAACTATTTTCATTTCTTAATTTGTGTTCTTTAATAATGCATAAAATGTATATGAACTCCGCAAAATCTGAAAAAATAAAGTACATATGAAAATAATTAAGAGCACAAATAATATGGCACCAAAAAACGATAAAATTCTCTAAAAAAATATATTAAAATAAAATTCTCTATTCCCTGCTAAGTCCATATAACTGAAGATGGACCTTATAATTTATAATAACTGCTACAGTAAACCACGCTTGGTAGATGGACGGTGATCGCAATATGGCGATATATTATCAGACAGAAGGCAGAATGCTGCTACCCATCTGCGTTCAACGACACCCACGGCCGGGCAGGGGATGTCCTATTCTTTGCTGGCAACACACAAGCGAAAAAATGTTTAAGTACTTACCGAAACAAATGTACTGTTAGAAAGAGGTATCAGAACCCCTGCCACAGGATTTACAGTGCGCTTGAGTCTTTCCAAAAAAATTATCAGCGCACGCTTGTATTTTATAGGTAATTCCGCCCAGTCCATAGCATAAGCAGATTCTATGAGTTTTACGCTCTGCAAACAAATAAATAGAAACTTGGTAAACTGCTTAACTTTTTAAGATTTGGTTTGATGGAACTCTCGAGCTCTAATAAAATTTCATTAAATTCCTGGTACAGAGAGTATGTACCTACCTACCAAACGTCATAACTTGTTATAACAATCGAGCTTTCACGTTAAACCAACGTGCCATTGCCATAGGGCAGAGAGTCTTTTTTTACCACGGCTTAGTCATGGAACGAGAGCCAGTTTTGGCCAATTGGCGCTGGGTGCCCTCCCCGCCGTCCCTCTCGGCAGCGACGCAAACTCAAGGTTGTCTCGTCTTACCGAGCTGAATGATAACAAGCGACACCACACTTAAGTCTGTGAGGCTTATTGTTAAGGACATAATCAGGCAAGACAATAAGACTCTTTCGTTACGGTATGATACCCGTACATCTATACTAATATTATAAAGATGAAGAGTTTGTTTGTTTGTTTGAACGCGCTAATCTCAGGAACTACTAGTTGGAATTGAAAAAATATTTTTGTGTTGGATAGTCCATTTATCGAGGAAGGTTATAATAACATCACGCTACAACCAATAGGAGCGGAGCATAAATTAAAAATGTTGCATAAACGGGGAAAATGTCCACCCGTGCGAAGCCGGGACGGGCCGCTAGTTTCTGGTAAAAGGTCAGTCAAATTGTTAGATACCTAAAAACGTATGGCTGAAGTTTCTCACTACCAGCAGAAAAGTTTTAGTGGAAACTCACCTCATGAGTCACTTCGTTGCCGTAAAAACAATACATGAACAATTGTGTTATTACACAACACATATACATAACCATTGACACGAATTCCACTGATATTGGATTAATCTGCAATGCAAAATAGATAAGTATAAAGTAGATATAAAATTAGAACATGGTAAGGTATTTACGAAATATACCTACTAACATTAACTGTCCTATATGCTGTAGTGCATATTATCCAGCCGCTCACTAAGAATTGATACAGGATTACAGCTCCAAATACTTCCTGAATTACGTCTGAAAATCTGAGAAGAATATTTATTGTTAGATAGCTTCTTTATTATTATGTCACATGAATTACCAAATAAATCATTCATCATCATCGTCCTCCTGTCTTTAACACAATTTATTTAGGGTATTTTTCTTCCGTACATCTCTATCACCCGTCATCTCAGTGTTCATTTCAATCTTAGCCATACAATCACACAATCCATCCATCTTTTCTTAGCCATCCACATTCATATTTAAGACTTTTCTTATAACACGTTCCTCAATCTTCTGCACCACATGTCCATTTCATAACAATCAATACAGACAGAAAGTCTGACTAGTAATAACTAGTCAGCCTTTCTGTCAACTGCGCTAGGTACTATCAAACTCCCTCTGACCTACTCATCTCTTATTCTATCCTTTTCAAATTTCTCTGAATATTCTTATTTCAGCTGCACGCAATTATCTTTCATTCATCTCTTTTGTGGTCCAACATTCCGATCTATACAAGACAAGGTCGTCATATGAATTTAAAAGTGAAAGCTTAGGTACCTGATAATTTCATCATAATGCATTAAACCCTTTTTTAATCGTCTATCCAAAACATTTTCAAAGTTCATCGATGTTCCTTCAGCTTCCTCCTTGCTCTTCTCAACCATGTGTTCCAAATCTAACCTGTAAACATTCGGTCTTAGAATTTTATTTTTAACTATTGCCTATAAAACATGTCTAGGAAAATTGTTCACCTGAGGATAGAAAGCTGTGTCTTGCACTGAGAGAGAAAAAATGTTATAAAAACGTCCATTGTGGTGTTACTGTAAGCAAGCCACGAAGTTTGTAGCCACACGTAAAGTACCGCGAAGTAGAATCTGTAGAAATACTTGTAATAAAATTGATGAAAATAATATCAAAGTGCTATTTTTGAGTATTTTGTTAAGGGCCTCTAAGTTAATGCTAGAGTACTAAATATACTTTCAAGGAAGTAATGTATTGTGTTCCCGCTTTGTATAATCATAATCATTACTGTCCCACTGCTGGCCACGGGCCTCTTGTCAGAATGAGAACGGTTTAGACCTTAGTCCACCACGCTGGCTTGGTGCGGGTTGACGGTCTACATACACTATTAAGAATTTTTTAGAGCCCTCTCAGTTGCAGTGTTCCTCACAATTTTAAAGACCGTATTACTGAACGGACTCGCTGCATCTGACATCCACCAGCGTCAAGCAATTTATCGATCACATTAACGGCCGATATTATTAATAGATCTCAATCCAATATCAATGGAATTATGTAGGTTTTTTACATTACTTTTATTGAATTTCTTTCAAAAACCTACATATTTCTGGAGATTTTGGATTACAGTCGGTTATTAATATCGGCCGTAAGACGATTGCGCCTTTTTTTTCTCGTTGGAAAATCCTCATGGATGTCCCTTGCCTCGGGAAGGCGGGGGGGTCTGCCGGACTCTTACCGGCTAAAAACCAACGGTGTTCCTTCTCCTGACCGTTCGGCCGGGGTCGCGGGATTCGCAAAAGCCTGCACCGCAACCCCGGCAAGACGATAGGGCCTAAATAAATCCTTCCTAATACCATATCGTCTCTTACGACACGGAACGATACCTACATAATAAACTGATGGGGTCTATTCTTATCGTAGCCGAGACTGTATGGCAAAATGAGATTTAGTACATAAATAATAAGTTACAGTTCATTAATAACACAACGCGACGTTCCGCCAGCCCAATATATCTAGCTAGTAGGTATAATTAAGTTTCACTGAAATAGCAATCTTTTGTAACAGTTTCAAATTATGTATGTAAAATACTGGCCACGTTATTATACTAGTAGACAAAATTATGATAATCTTAATCTGCTGTGCTACGTAGGTTCGGTACGTCGGTATTACGTAATGAGTAGGTATAGGATATAAAATGTACGTTTTACGTGCAAATTTGAACTCACTGCGGACTTAGGTTGGCGTCAAAGGGTAGCCATATTGCAAATTCAACGGGTTTTCTCTTCACGTATAGTATGACCGGGTATAGAACCCAGAGCAGGCAGGTGGATAGAGCTGCGATATTGAATGCACGTAGGAGTAATCTTGCTTGTCGGGCGGCTGCTAACAGAAATTCTTGATGCTCTTGCTTTTTCTGATTAAATATTGGACCTAGAACGAGCAAATATATTAGGTCCCCACCTATGAAATCAGCGTTTTATGTGGAGAATTTTAAAGAAGTTGCATTTTTCATACTAACATTTTCTTAATTTATTTAACAACTATGAATACGAATGTTTAAAACTTTTATGCACTAATGTTTAAAATCTAAGATAACGTATGCCACTTAGATTATGCGACAAAAATAAGTTTTGGCTAAGTTAAAACAATAATAGTGGTCATTTCTGCTAACAAAAAGAGGAATCATTTTTAAGGTATTTTTTATGTATAGAAAACTATAAGTAAACTAGCTGCTGCCCGCGACGTCGTCTGCGTGAAGACTCTACAGCACCAAAAATACCTAAGACGCCAGTATCGCTATAGCATTATAAGTAAACAACTTTTAAAATAGTATTCAAATATAAGGTTTTTTGCAAGCGAAGCAAGTGAAGAGAGTTATATGGGAATCCTGCTGAGTTCAGTCATAAGATGTGACTGAAAGAAAAAGAGAAAATAATGCAGGAATACATTCCAGGACACAAAAGAGTAAAAATACGTACAAAGGTATCATACCTTACAACACTTCCCTATAAACTACGTTGGTAGTTATGCTGCCAGGAGCCAAAATGTAAAAAGAGTCAGGACTGGTGACGCGGGAGCAAGCGACGTACAGTTGCCCGTGTGAGAAGCAACTCGTCCTGAGGTCGACACCCGCTGCCCTCAGTGTCTGCCCCTGCGACTTATTGATGGTCATCGCGAAACAAACACTCACGGGGAACTGTACGCGCTTGAACTGGAATGGGAAGTTATGAGGTATGAGGGGAATGCGTGCTATAAATACTGCCTCGCCGACGCCACAACCCGTAAGAATATCCGCCTCAATGGTATGTCTGTGGCGCGAGATGACTTTAAAGCGGGTCCCGTTACACAACTTCGGAGGAGATAGGTTCCGAAGAAGCATAATCGGGACACCGACCTTCAGCTTGATGGTATGCGCTGGACGTCCACTTGCTGACAGGGAGTTCAGAAATTCCACGGGATAATGTGTGGCGTCATCTTGCTCGACAACAGTGTTTATCGAGGTGTAGACCACTTCATTCCCCTCAATTTCCGAGAGAATGCATCCGTTAATTGCTGCAGCCTGATCATTTTTGGGCGTCAAAATGGCCCGCTCACACACCCAAGAATTCTGCTGGTGCGGTATACGACTGAGCGAATGAGTTCTTCTAAGCTGGATACCACTCTACCGAGAGACTCTGGAAGCACCCCCTGTCCACCTCTCTGTTCTGGTAGAGTGCCTCCGCCAAGACTTAGAAGGACATCGGAGAATTCTTGAGCACATGCATTGCCGCCGAGCCGAGCTCTCATATTAATGGTCAAGCGCAGCGTACGAACTCGTGACCACAACGAAGATCGTTTCAACGAAGCATTCACCTCGTCAGCCCTCGATCCCCGCGTCACCACGGGAAGCGTTTGCCGGAAATCGCCACTGAACAGAACTGTGACACCACCCATGAAATGTTCGTTCCTGCGGATGTCCTGCAGGGTTCTGTCCACGGCCTCAACTGCCTTCCTATTGGCCATCGTACACTCATCCCATACGATCAGAGAGCAATCCTTGAGCACGTGTCCCTTATCGCTGTTACGTGACACACCATAAACAGGCGTTTCGGCGTTCTCTAAATCGATGGGAATTTTAAACATGGCATGTGCTGTCTTGCCACCCAGAAGCAGTGTGGCAGCGATTCCCAACGACGCTACAGCAATAGCAATTTTACCTCGCCTCCTGACCTCTGCAAGTATGCCAGTGGTAACAAATGTTTTTAATGTTTTTTATTTAATGTTTTTGTTTTTTTTTATTCATTTAAGTTTATAATTAGGTATACGACATGAAAATATATTAATTACCAAGCAATAATCACACAAATAAATACCGAACAAAAGTATTAACAGTCAATGTTTATTTAGAAAATGCACATTACCATCTATGAATTTTAAGAATAACTAACTACTAACCTCGCCAACATGATCAAATTTAAATGATTAATTTCCAAAAAGTGTTAACATGTAACTTGATTTGATTTTTATGAAATCTCATAGATGGCGCTGCTTCAAAATTGTCTTTATACTACTAACATTCATTAAACTATGTTTCTCTGCCCAAGTTACTTAAATGGCGTAGTTTTTATAGTGTAAAGCTAGATAATAGCATGGCTTACTCAAAAACAACATTTAAATATGCGTCGTTAGATTACACGCTGTCACAGAATGCGTAAGAAAAATAAAGATTCACAGCTCCTCCCCCGTAGGTGACAGCGTGATAATATGTAGCCTATAAGTTGACCCAACCTCTTAGTAATATTCATGCAAAATTTGAAGTAAATCCATGCAGTACTTTTTGAGTTTAGCCCGGACATACATACAGACAAACAGACAAAAATTCTAAAAACTATATTTTTGGCTTCGATATCGATTGTAGATCACGCCCCAAGTATTATTTAAAAAAAATATTCAATGTACATTTTTGACTTTCCTACGATTTTACTAAATGTATCGATAAGGTTTTTTTACTATTGGTAGTTGTCTATGATGGTCATTATTCGATATAATATCAAGCAATTGATGAATATTTTAAATTATAGAAGTGACGAGGTGAATAAAAAAGAAATTTGTGAGAAAGAAACGCCAATTTCATAGGGACCTAATATTTCTGCCTTATTAAAGTTGAACCTATAGGTATATTTCTGTTATTCTTTCCATACTGAACCAGAAGGGGCTCGTGACTAATTACCAACCTCGCGGATCATAAATGATTTGCGAGGTTAAGCTGCACTTGCCGCGGTCAGTCCGTGGATGGGTGACGCTTCGTTACACATCGAGACCCCTCCGTGCCTCGGAGAGCACGTTAAACCGTCGGTCCCGGGTGTCATACGAGTACCTATGACAGTCGTTACAGAACGTCTGAAATCCGAAAGTCTGACAACTGATCTAACTTTAAGATATCGGCATTGCCCAGTAACTGGGTTGCGGGGGTCTGATGGCAGTCACTCCGTGTAAAGTACTGGTGTTCAGCCGCATGTGATTGGACTGGAAACTGACCACAATATAATTGGGAAAAGGCTAAGCACAACTTTCCATACTGAACCAGACTCTAAAATAGGACTGTAGACTTAGACTTTATAGTTTAGAGAATCCGATATTCAATATTAAACAACTCACTATTTGCGCACTATGATCTAATTTGAGCTATTGTTTGTAAGTAATTCATAATATTCACTGAACTATCTTCACTGACTGGTTTTGATCTAGTATTGACTTTCAATTAGCAGACGTGCTAATGATCGCTTTACCTACGATGTTACTATTTACACAGGACATAATAATATTAAGAGCCTCGTTCGTTTAGTGGTGGCAAGCGCGACTGCTGATCGATCCTGGGTGAGGTCCTGGGTTCGATCCCCAGGTCGGGCAAAGTGTTATTGGGTTTTTCCGTCTGGAATTCCTCAGTAGCAGCCCGGAGTTTGGATTTGTGCCCGGTTGATAGCAACAGGCTCGCCCCGTTACATAGGACTTAAACATAACGGCGAAATGTGGGTGTTACTATACACCTCTGCCCAACCCTTCGGGGAATACAGGCGTGATGTTATGTCATGTTTATAATAATATTATACAGCACATAGGCCCTTAGGGTAATAAATGAACGTGCTTTATTAAATTTGTTCATAACTGAAATTATCTGTAAAATCATCCCCTGTGTGGGGACAGGCTAAAATATAAAACTTCCTCACCGCACGCTGGGAATTGACGCGTGTTGTAAGATTCAACAAAATCCAGTACGCTTGGTGGTAGAATCTACACGGTCCGTCTGGCTAGCTACCAGGGTGGCCTCACATTCGCGGATGAGTGCTTACACGTGCCCGTGTTCCCGCCATTTGTGGCAGAGGAGGACACCGTGGAGTTTTAGTGGGTTTGAGTCCTACGTAACTGCACTATCTCCCCGTGGTAGTGCAGTATGCGTGAGGATTACTCCACGACAAAAAAAAAAAACTTTAACAAAAATAAAACCGACTTCAAATTGTCTATCTCCGAGGTTCTTCATCAGATCTTCACCAGATGTTCACCAAATTTAAATGGGACCACTTCGAAAGGATACTCTTTCAAACCAAAAAATAATCATTCAAATCGGTTCTCAATTAGCGAAGATATCGCGGAACAAACTTACAAAAAAAACATCCTACTCCTTTTTTGGAAGTTGGTTATAAAGTTGGCCTCACATTAAGCCAAGCAAGTTAACTGTGTTCCGTGTTATGTATGTGAGAGCCAGAGGGGTATAAGGGAATCCGTCTATACCTCTGTTCCTTGGATTCGTGTGCTCCATATTAGACCCTGTCTGCGCTTACCATCAGGTGAGACTAGGATAAAACGCGAACAAGTTAAGAATTTAAAAAAGATTTTAGAAAACCGAATGAGATAATTAAACTTTTTAACAAAAATAAAGCCGATTTCAAATTGTCTATCTCCGAAGTTCTTCATCAGATCTTCACCAAATTTGAATGAAACCACTTTGAAAGAATACTCTTTCAAACAAAAACCGAATCATTAAAATCGGTTCACAATTAGCAAAGATATCGTGAAACAAACATACAAAAAAAAACCTACAGTCGAATTGAGAACCTCCTCCTTTTTTGGAAATCGGTTAAAAATACAAATACAACCTTTCATTATAGCTAAAAGTTCTTCAATGCGACTAGCTTTCTTCCACAGGACGAGTTGTTTGCAGATTGTATCTGAATTTGTAAGCAACAGGAACATTGTATCCATTACTTTATTTACGTTATCTCGAACCTGAAACACAATTTTTACAGTTTTAATAAAACAGTCCGGTTAGGCCGTTTACTTTGAAGCATTTTTTTGTGACAATCGTATTTTCTTTCTGTTCAAACGGTAAACTGTGGTGTCATCGTTAATCGTATAAGTAATGCAGAATAGATAAGAGAGAAAGAATATTAGGAGATCACGTCTTGGATAAGCTCTTAAAATGTAAGACATATGTAAAATAATATATTATCGCTACACATTACACGCTGCATGATATCAAATATCCTACAATAAGTTTTCGTCCATGAATCGCAGAGGACCACACCAACAGACATCAAACTTTTTCACTGTCTCACTGCTCCTTTCCGGAAAGCTTTAGCATTTATCATAAAGTTTAAAATTTTTAATATTTTAAACTTAAAGTTTTTAAAAATCTCATGATTTTGAGATTTTTAAAAACTTTTATTTAGCTTGCTTTGTTGTCTGTCTGTCTACCTACTACAAATCATGCAAGTCAATTTTGAGCCAGTTTCTGTTACCAATTCACGCTGAGATATTGCATACAATGTACGTATATACCGAATGGTTTTGATGACAATACAATAATAAAATATTTTATGCCATTATTTTATCACTTTTTAGTATTTATATCCCACCATAATACAAATATTTACAGTACACAAAGTGGAATTTTCTGATAGGTACTTACTTGGTAAACTTTTATTATTTGCTGGCCTGTATAGAGCAAAATTAAAAATAAAATCAATCGCATGTAAGCTGTGTGTAGGATTTTTCTCATTTTTGACGAATTGGAATCTAATTGATAGAAGCCAAAAAATCGCAGATTCTTCAAATGTGGTAATACACCGTAATAAGATAATTCATCCGCCATTTTTTCAATTAAATATCCACGTTTGAAATAATACTATATTTGAGGAACGTCGTCTTTTATAGCAGTCGTCTAGGGGACTGCTTACGTATTTATACAAAAGCCTTCGATGCTAGCACCAACGTATTTAATTACTATTTGACAGTTTACAATTGCCACCTATACTTAACAAAATAATATGTTGTTCCAAAACCATGTTTGACACATTTGGCGGATTTGATTAATTTTAAATGTACTCCACATAATAGTATAAAGGCGGGTACAGACTGCTGTAACGTAACATGCAATGTAACATGAAAGGTACGTAGCACGCACGCGTAGTGTGCACGGTTCTTGCGCGCAAGGCGTCCATACCACGGGAATTCTGTTACATTGCATGATATATTGCGACAACGTGGACGGCAAATTCTTTCATTACATGTTACATTGCATGTTACATTTCGTAAGTCTGTACCCGGCTTAAGAAACTTTAAACAGGTAGGTAGAGTTAATAATAACTTTGAGTCATATAACTTTGGCAATATTATATTGTTTGTTGCTCTATGATTATATACTTATTTATTTAGAAAACTTCGTTAATCATCACAAAATATTTCATTCTCTATCGAAATCCGTCTTGAATTTAATAGAGAAAGAAAAGAAAGGTACGTACACAAACAGTAAGAATTAGAAGCTCATCGTAAACTTTTTAATACAATTAAATACATTTAAATTTTTCCTCTTCCCAGGTAGCCATGGATTTGCATTATGCAAAGAACTTTCGTTAACGCCGCAGATAAAATCAGCCGCAACAAGAACTGAAGCTTCGTGAAATTCATGACAATTATTACAGCATTAAATAATACTGAGATACAGAAAAGGAATGGGCACAATTTCTTTTTTGGTGGTATTTGAAACGCCTTGCGTGCAGCTCTCCAACCGTACAAGTTATTATTAAATATTACATAACATAACATCACGCCAGTATTCCCCGAAGGGTTGGACAGAGGTGTATAGTAATGATATGGTCAGGCCAGATCAATGAACTTACCAGCGTTATGAATAGCTAGCGCACGGCTACTTCATGATATGGTTAAACATTAGTGATCATATCGTAAAATAGTTACATTATCCACCGCTAGAGGCGCTGTAATTGTTTTGTTGTTGTTGTGCATCATGGCGGCGGACAAGTGTTCTGTAATAAAAATAAAAGAAAGTAGGGTAACCACGCATTCCGCTCTCGGACGCCGGCCAGAGCACACGTGCTCTCGACTCCACGCCCGATCGCTGCGCGCCCCGCCGCGCACCTCTGACGTCACTGCGCGCCCCGCCACGCAGCTGCGCACACTCCGTTTCCGGTCGACGCGGCTCAGTACACTCGTAACGCTGTTACGAGTTGTGCTAGCCACACGACCGCTCGATTCAAAGCTCGTCTTTTTCAAGACAAGTGGCGAACATCACTGTCTCCTCCGAGAGTAAACCATCAAAACGAATTAGTCCCCCTTCAGGGAAAACCACTCTTATATAGTGGTCCTCGGTGGAAACCAAACGGTGCCAACGAAACCGAGGTGGTGGGGACCCGGCACACCATTCTTAAGCCGGTAGGGGTTTGGGGTTCACCGGCCTTGGGGGATCTCCTAGTCGGACCCAACTCATAACCCGTTCTCTTCCCAGCATTCCCGAGGTAATTAATTTTACTAAGGGACTTAGGAACCCGATTGCACAATAAGATCGGCGATCGGGATTTCAAGCTTAGGGAACACCGCAGGTACACAACCTCCCTGTCTACACCCGACAGGGAGGGTTACTCATCTCCGGGTAATCCCACCCGGAGAGCTAGGTTCTTAGGCCCTTCAGGCGATATCGAACAACACAGAGTGTAGCTACCGAGTTTGTTTATGGTTTTCTTCTCGGTAGTATAACACTAGGAAAACCTTACGGGTGGGCTTTTTCGTGGGAGTTGTTCGCCCGGGGCGACACGTATGTGTCTCCTCGGGACTGGATAGGAGTTAGGTCTCCCCCCCGTTAAACTGCCCCTACTCCATCATGTCGGACGCTGCAATAGCAGCGGCCGCCAGGGAGCTTCTAATCAAAGACAAGGCGTTCGCAGCGGCGTACAGCCTTAAAATCTTCGGGGTTCCCTTCAGGAACTCCGCGGATTGCCCTCTATCACCCGAACTTAGGCGTGACGCTCAATATTCGAGCATTCGTATAGATGACGGAGTTAACTCCGTATCATCTAACTCGTCCGGTAAACCGCCCTCAGCGGTAGTTGCCCCGAACCCGTCCGTTCAACCGCCCTCCGCGGTAGTTGTCCCTGCCCCGTCCGTGCAACCGCCTTCCGCGGTAGAAGCCCCGTCCGTCATGGACGTTTGCGGCCCCTCTTCTGAGTCCGACTCCGAGTCGAACTCAAATAATGACTCGTCATCCTCCTCTGAAGGCTACACGCTAGTAGCCGGCAAGGGGAAGAAGCGCGCGCGTAAGACGCAGTCTGCCCCGACCGATCTCCCCGCTAAGGCCCTTAAAACGGTCACAGCGTCCCCCGCGACCCCCGTGACCCCCGCGACCCCCGCGATCCCCGCGATCCCCGCGACTCCCGCGACCTCCGCGAACCCCGCGAAACCCACTAAACCCTCAGTTCCGAGGAAAGAGCCCGCTCCACCGCCTGTGTTCATTCAGGACAAGGCTAAGTGGATGGACGTGGGTCGTCTGTGCACAGCACAGAAGATCCACTTCCTGGGCGCGCGCTCTACCCCTCAAGGCATCAAAGTCATGGTGCAAAATTCTACAGACTTTCGCAATATGACGCGATTGCTCAAAGATATGAAGGTGTCCTTCCACACCTACGCCCTCCCCGACGAGCGTCTCCTAAGGGTAGTCATTCGTGGCATCCCCCTGGGAGTTACCCCCCAAGATGTTCTTGAGGACCTTCAGTCCCAGAACGTTCCCGTTTTAGAAGTCCACCGCATGCACCGCGGCAGAGGTGGCGCCCCCTATGAGATGGTCCTCGCCGTCTGCGAACCATTGGCCGAATCAAAGGCCATCTTCAACATCCGAACCCTCTGCTACGCTACCGGTATCGTAGTAGAGCGCCCCAACAAAGGCGGCCCTCCAGGGCAATGCCATCGTTGCCAATTATATGGCCATTCGCAGCGTAACTGCTACGCGACGCCCAGGTGCGTTAAGTGCCTGGGCGCTCACGGCACGAGCGACTGCAGCAGGCCAAAGGACAGGGCTCTGTGTACAGAGCCCCCAAGCTGCGTACTGTGCGGCGTGGAGGGTCACCCAGCGAATTATCGCGGGTGCCCCAAAGCGCCAAAACAGCGCAGCCCTAAGCTGGCTCAGCGCTCGGCCGTTCGCCAACAGAGGGAGAGCTACTCCATAGCCCCCCTCTTGTCCTCCCATATCCCCGACCGCCTCAGTCCACAGAGGCCTTCCCCCTGGAACATGCTGCAACACCAGCAGTCGTTCCCAGCTCTACAGCAAAGGCGCCCACCACCACCTCCGAGCGCGGTTCCCACCGCCCCGCCGGTGGTGGCGGCAGCTATTCCCCCGCAACAACCTATTGTCGCCCCAACCACAATGCCGGCTGCCTCACAGCGACAGGCACAAATCGCACCACCGGTCCACCATGCACCGGCCCCCGTAACACCACCCAGGCCCTCAGCACCCGCGGCCCCCATCCCCTCACTCATGGCCACGAAAGTGTTCTTCCAAGACACTCTTCCCAGCCTGCTCAAATCTTTGTCCTCCTGCAATATGGATTGGGCACAAAATATGATTTCCGCTTGGAACGCCACTCAAGGCAATCCAATCGCGCGTATCAATGTCCTCCGCGATTTTGAGGACATTCTTAACCAACTTATCTCGCTACCCTCTAATGGATACTGAGACCAACACTAGAATCAAACCGCGATCCCTTAGGTTAGGTTTCTTCAACGCGAATAGCGTAGCCGGTCAACGAGATGAGATCGCAATCTTTCTGCGTGATCATCAAATTGACATATTTCTAGTACAGGAAACGTTTCTGAAGCCCCACAATAGGAATCCTGGAATTGCCAACTACAAGTTAGTTCGCAACGACAGGACCCGTTGTGGCGGCGGTGGTACCCTCATATACTACAAACGTTCCCTGTACTGCACCCCGTTAGACCCCCCTCCCGATCTCCAGTATCTGGAAACCTCTATCTGTCGGTTAGGCATGACAGGACATCAGCCGATCACTATCGTGTCGGTCTACAACCCCCCGTCTAGTCTGAGACTTCCTCTCGAGAGCGACCTTAGAGCTCTATTCGATCTCGGCGGAGGCTCCGTTATCATAGCGGGCGACCTCAACGCCAAACACATCACTTGGAGCTGTCACTCCAATAACCCGGCCGGCCGGACACTCGAAGCACTGAGCCCTCTGCTCGACTTCGATGTGATAGCCCCCATGTCCCCCACTCACTATCCCGCCAACGTTGATGACAGACCCGACATACTCGACATTGCGCTCCTAAAGAACGTAGGCCTCGCCATACGCTCGATAGAAACGCATGAAGAGTTAGACTCTGACCACCGACCCGTTGTCCTAGACCTGGGTCCCCGGGGCGGTCCCCCGGATCCCGGTCTACCCGCGCCTACTAAAACTATCACGGACTGGCGGAAGCTAGAGGAGCGTCTCAAGTCTCCGTCGTCCGCACATTTAGATTCAATCCCCGACAACATAGTGACAATCGCCGACACGTTGGGCGCTATCGACTCCCTCACAGGTCACGTACAGTCCGCGGTGAACGAGTGTTCACGACAGATTCCAGCGGTGGAAGATCACCGCTGGAAACTGCCTGACGATGTGCGTGAACTGTTGACGGAGAAGAATGCGTCCGTACGCGCGTATGACACTTTTCCCTGCGAAGGCAACCGCCTCCATATGCGTTCTATGCAGCGTGCTGTAAAGAAACGCATACAGGAGGTTAGGGAGTCCCGCTGGGACAAGATGTTAGGCGAATTAGAGCCATCCCATCTCGCTTTCTGGCGTTTGCAACGCGCCCTCAAAAATGAATGTGTAGCCTCTACTCCCCCTCTCAATCGTCCGAATCAAAGGCCGGCCTTTGAAGACGACGAAAAGTCCGAATGCCTAGCCGACAGTCTAGAAGCCCAGTGTACGCCCAGCGCATTACCAGTAGACCCGGTCCATCTGTCCCAGGTGGATACCGAAGTCGAACGTAAAGCCGCTCTCCCCCCCGTAGAAGATCCTGATGATCCCCTGCCCCCTGTCACCGCGGATGAGGTGCAGGCGATAATCAAGAATCTTAAGCCCAGGAAAGCCCCCGGTCTCGATGGCATCACGAACAAGGTGATTAAACTCTTTTCCGCCCAGCTCATAGTACTAATGACCGCCATCTTCAATGGCGCTCTTAGCAATAACCTCTTTCCGCAAGCTTGGAAACAAGCCACAGTTATAGGCATCCCCAAACCCGGAAAACCCAAGTGTGAGCCGTCCAGTTATCGCCCCATAAGCCTTCTCAATTCGTTTGGGAAGATTTATGAGCGTATCATTTATTCGCGTTTAAAGGGATTCGCATATTCCCATAACCTCATTCCCGACCAGCAGTTTGGTTTTCGTCCCACCCACTGCTGCACTAGGCAACTTCACCGTATTGTCGAACACATAAGCTCCGGCTTCATGTTTTCATACAAGACAGGCATGCTGTTCTTCGACGTAGCGAAAGCCTTCGACAAGGTCTGGCACAACGGTTTATTATATAAACTGTACCAATTCAACGTGCCAGACCGTCTCGTGCTCATCATTCGAGACTTTCTGTCGGATCGCACCTTTCGCTACCGAATAGACGGCACGCTTTCGTCTCCACATCCGATCCGAGCCGGAGTCCCTCAGGGCTCCGTGCTAGCCCCCCTTCTGTTCACGCTGTACACCAGCGACATTCCCACTCAAGGCAAGGCCCAGTTGGCACTTTTCGCCGACGACACGGCTATTTACTACACGGGTAGTGACTTAAAATCGATCTCTCGCATCTTACAGACCGCAGCCAACCGCCTCGGCGCTTGGTTTCGGAAGTGGCGTATCGGGGTGAATCCCGAAAAGAGCGCAGCAGTTCTTTTCGAGAGGCACGGCGATAACTACTCGCGTTGTCCCCCAGTAGTCATGTTTGGAAAAGAGATCCCTTGGGAACTGAGCGTCAAGTACCTGGGGGTTATCCTAGACCACCACCTCTCGTTCCGGCAACACATCAAAAAGGTGCACGCTCGCGCCTCTTTTGTTGTGAGCCGGTTACACCCTATGATTAGGGCGCGCAGTAAGCTCTCGCTTAGAAATAAGTTGAGACTTTACCTGACGTGCATTCGCCCCATATTAACCTACGCCAGCGTCGTGTTCGCACACGTTAGGCCATGTCGCTTTAAAGCATTCCAGATCTTGCAAAACCGCGTATTGCGCAGAGCCGCGGGCGCTCCGTGGTATATGCGCAACGTTCAGCTTCATTTAGACTTAAAAATGCCAACGGTAAGGCAATATCTCAAACGCACGTCTAAGCGTTACTTCGACCATGCCCCGAGGCATCGGAACCCTCTCGTGACCGCCGCGTCCGATTATAAACCCTCCCAGATTAGCATAGTCCGCCGTCCCCGGCATGCGCTACTAGAGCCCGATGATGAGATCACCCTCCTCCAGGAGGCGAATAAATCGACTAGCACTATACACATACACCGCCGCCGCCGACCGGCGTATCGCCCTCGCCGACGAGGCCCCTCGCGACGTCCCACCGCCGCCGCCCCCGATCCACCGTGCTCACCCGCCGCAGCCGCGGAGCCGGTCGTCCCTTCTGACTCCGCGCAGTCACCATGACGCGAGAATACAGCCCTCATCAAGCTGTCGTATCCCTCCCAGTCCTCTTGCATTCGGCACCCTAAGAGTTCGAGTCCCCCCTTGGGGACGCTCTCAGAGGTGTCGCTGCTATAGTCATAGCCATGATGTTACAGTAGTTAGCTTTGCGTAGTTAGCTAGGTAGTTAGAATAGTAGGTATTGGTTCGGAGACCCTTCTGGTCTCGCCAATAATAGCCAGGTTACGTAGAAAAGGTCCGCAAGACCATCTACAATAGTCGATTAGGAAAAAAAAAAAAAAAAAAAAGGTAACCACGCAACGAAAATCAATGGCAATTCTATGATCTGGCCACGACATAATTATATACCTGCGCCAGATCCTCTCCATTGTTGGTGAATCATTTGGGTTAGGTTAGAACATCATCAAACATGTGTTTGTCTTGCTATTAAATTAATAGTTGTTATATTAGGAATTTTGAACCATTCGGAATTATGAAAATCATGGACACCCTACTTTAATGATATGACCAAACGTGGATGGCCATATTAACAAACGTTGACGAATAAACGATATGGCCAGTTTTAGCTGGCCGTTTCATGAAATGCAACCATTTCATGAAATGGTTGGCCACATCATGAAGTGATCAATTCTATGATATGGCTACGACATACACATATCCATATCTATATCATATACATATCCTTCGAACCACAACACAGCAATGCTGCTTGGCGACAGAAGATATGGTGGTAGTACTTCCCCGGACGAACTCTTTCTCAATGAGTTCTGCTACGACTTAGAGGTAGTACTTCCCCGAACGAACATTCTCGTTGAACTCAAGTGATATCAACGAGACTGAAATAATTGGTATTAAACAGTGAAGTGACTATTGGATTCTATATCGCCAATTTGTTGCCATGACTACCTACTTTATAAAGATTCCATAAAAGGCACTTCCTCAAAATAGCCATACTACCTGAGCAATCTTATAATAATATATTACTTTATTATCTACTAATCCCTATGATTGCCGTCTAAATACAGTTTATTATGCCAAACAAAATGGTACTCTGTTGTTCAAAATAACAGTTCTCAGCGACAATGGAACGACAATTAATTTGTGCCCCGAGCCGACGCGGTCGCCCCGAACTTTTACTTTAAGAACCCGAAAGCCCTAAGACCGCCCGAAACTGTTTTTATAAATAAATATTAGGTACTGTTAAAGTTTTAAATACTTAATACTAGGTAAGTAATTTAATACCCATGTTATGAATTATGTTGGTTATTTGTATACCTACTTAACTACAAATTATTGAAGAAACTCGGCAGAAAACAATGAGTAGAGTAGATAGAGTCGGTTTAAAAATTATTTTCTTTACAGTCCAAATTGCTTTGAAAATTTATTTTTAAAATCTGAAAGTATTTTCCCTTTGTTATCTTATTAAGTAGAAGATTGCAAAAGCAGTGATGTAGTGACAAAAATTGAAAGGAGTATGCTTAGGTGGTTTGGCCATGTTGAGAGAATGAGTGAACGGCGATTAACAAAAGAAATTTACAAGGCGGATGTTAATGGGAACGCCGGTAGAGGACGTCCTAGAAGGACATACATCGATGTTATTGGTGATGTTCTTCACAAAGGTCAGGTGCGTAGTACTCTCAACCGGCGTGCGTGTATGACAAGATGTATGAATGTGGATGAAGCGAAAGGGGTATGTAAGAGTCGTAGCATGTGGCGTTCTATAGTTTCTGCCTACCCCCATGGGAAAAAGGCGTGAGTTTATGTATGTATGTATTGCAAAAGGATTCTATTGTCGCATCGAAATATTAATATTTGATATGACAAGATTTCAATAATAGTTCAACTGTTTTTGGATCATTTTTGACATGTAAAGGTAATTTCCTCAATTCTATTATCGGATTAGCAGTGATAGCTTTGCAAGCGTTGAACGCTTGCTTTCCAAGCAAGAGGGTCTGAGTTCGAATCCGCATGTGCGGATCAGAATTTCATTAAGACTTGCGTTAACGGTGAAAGAAAAATATCGTGAAGAAATCTGCACACCTGAGAGGGCTCCATAAAGTTATCGATGGTGTGTCTAGTCTGCCAACCCGCACCAGGCCAGACTGGTGGACTAAGGCCTAAACCCTTCTCATTCTGAGAAGAGGCCCGTGCCCAGCAGTGAGACAGTAATGGGCTAATTATGTTACGTTTATTATGCTATTATCGAATCGAAAGAATAAATAAGTGTTTAATCATTTTCGATACAAGTTTCAAAATGCAACCGAAACAAAGTAAGTAGGTTGTATAATAGCGTATTGCGTAGCGTATCGCAGCGGTTACGAACAAAATATCTTCAAACTCCACATGTAGATAATTGCTAATTGTAAATGTTTTCCGAAGTAATTTTGGAAAGATTCTTCTTCTTCCCACGTAGATAGATTCAAAAACAACAGTACGTAAACTGAAAAGTTTTTATGTAATAAGAAGTGGTTGTGTTTTCAAACCAAGTTTTTCATGTTTAATATTTTGTGCAACTGACTATGTGTAGGATCTCTGTTCTAAATAACCTCTAAAACTATGGCTATCATTTAAAAAGTTAGATAAATATTTGAGGTTTTGGTCAGTGAAAATATATAATTGATCAGCGATGCATGTTCAGCGAATAAAATTGTGTCAGATTTTCAACAATAAACTTTTCCAAGATATTAAAAAGAAATAAACACACTTCTAGCCTTTTTTTTATCGTTGGAAAATCCTCATGGATGTCCATCGCCCGGCGAAGGCGAGGGGGTCTGCCGGACTCTTACCGGCTAAAACCAACGGTATCCCTCCTTCTCACCTGAGGCCGGGGTTACGGAATTCGTTATTGCATGCACCGCGACCCCGGCAGGTCTCGGTCCACCAGCTTCTTCTGGTGGACCTCTCCAGTGGTGGGGCAATTTCTCCCCTGCCCCATTTCCTTCTGAGAGGCGCGCGTGGAACACGCCGCATCCTCCTGGGCCTGATACTGGTCGGGCGACGGGTCCCCTAATCCGCCGCCCGCAAGCCACTTTCTAGGGTGGCCGGAGATCGTCACACGCCCTCCGGCGCCCGAAGCATCTAGCGCGAGAAGGGAGAGAGGAAGACGCCTCCCTCTCCCTATCCGCTACCCCCTTGCTGACCATCACCTCCTCGCAAAAGGAAACACACTTCTAACCTAACCTAACCTAGTAGAAGTGCTCAAACTATTTAACAGCAGATTTTTTTGCTGATCAAACGTGTAAGTTTGTTGGGAACATTAAGCTACTTCTCTAAAAATATTAAGCAGGTAACATAACGTCACGCCTGTATTCCCCGAAGGGTTGGGTAGAGGTGTACAGTAACATCCTCATTACGCCGTTATGTGTGTCTCACGTAATAGGTGGCGAGCTTATTGCTATCAACCGGGCACAAATCCAAACTCCGTGCTGCTATTGACGAATTCCATGCAGAAAAACCCAATAACACTTTGCCCGGTTTGCCACCACTATACTAACGATGCAGTTACTTAAGCAGGTACTTATACGAAAAAAAATATTTCAAAACTGTATATAATTCAAAACAATTCTTATCAAACAACAGTGATACAGGCAGGAACAAGTGCCTTCATAAGCGCTCGCAGTTTAAGAGGCAACACCCTTTGTCACGTTTAGTCCGTAGCGTACAGACAGAGCACTCGTTAGCAATGTGTTATTGCTCACTTAATTCTTACAACGAGTACTTAAAGAGTACTGTAATTTGCGACGAACATTACGTATAAACACGCCTTCGAGCATGTGTGTTCTTTAGAAGTGAAAAAACAAAGTGGTTACGAAAGTACAAGTGTCTTCGTAAGTACTTTTCAGTCGGCCTTTTTAGTTGAGAAAATTTATTGAGTTTCTGAGAAGGGAATTAATATTCGTTTGCTTCAGGTTTCTATGTATACAGTCTGTACTAGCTAACATTTAACAAACATACCTACTTACAACCAGGAACAGAGCGCCACAATATTTTGATATTGGGATATATTATCATAATCATATTGTTATCAAATGTACAAACAACACAATATTCTGAAAAACAAACAACATAGCATACATTTTGATAATAATTTGCATACTTCAAATACGTATTGCCTGCATCATTAATTACACGTATGACAATATTATTTATTACGTAAATCTATACATGATACATATGATAAAAGCTAACAATAAAAATATCAACTAAGAGCAAAGACAAGTTCTCAAACAGCTAAATTATGTTTCAAGTTTGCCCCACTTATGCCATTTTATGGAGACCCGTGTCTCCGCCGGCCATATTTCTTCCATATTATTGCTCCCGACTTTCAGATTAGCATAAATAAGCGAAAATATAAAAAGCTTTTAAAGAAACATTAAGACGTAAATGCGATAATCGCTATTCCCGTTTCCTGCTATCTATGTAAAGCAATCTTATTTTTAAAACATTATTTAATTTAAAAATAATCTGCTTTTAACGCCGATTCGCAACTTTTGTTTTCCTCATTGTCATTCATTACGTGTTTGGTAACTTTGTGTTTATAAATAAACGTACATTTATATTGACGACGTCTATTTTTATTTTTAATGCAAATCTATAGGAAATATTGTTATAGTCCGTTGTTTTAGTACCGGTACTCATGATTATGTATGGTATTTTATATTAAATTCAAATTCATAGAACCCTTTATGTTTCGCGGAAAAATGTTATGTACCCCCCCGCCTTATATAAAATATACATAAGGAAAAACGACCCATTAACACACATCTGTGATCACCCTAGTATTCTCTCAATGACTGTTAAAAGGCAATTTGTAAAGTGCCATTTAGTTTTTATTACCTTCTCTACCACCTCGAAAACTTTACATCAATGTACTCTACAAAACTATTTAAATGTTAACAAGTAGGTATATCGTATTGTTACTTTTAATAGAATAGATAGAGATACCTTTTTAAACAGATGCCTCATTCAATAGAAGATATTTGAATAGAAGATATTTTCAGAAAAATACGGAAGAGCGGGCATTGTCGTGAACTTCGGTATCATTGAGAAGGCGCCTTCCAAGACCCGTGTCTTTGTTATCATTGCGTGAATTACGCAGGTAATGGGCCGCATTTACAGCGTACGTGCCTCGACATTCATTAAAACGGCTAATTAAACCAGGCGTCGAGATTCCTACGACGAATTCGCCTTTTGAGACGACAGAACTCTACATATTTCTTTGGAGAAAATTTTAAGTGGAGCTTCGCCGACATTCATTGTTTCTCCGGGCGAAGTTTTTAAAAGACTTTAGAAGTTATTAGGAGTATACATTATTCAGGCTAGATATGTAACCGCATATTTATATGCCTATGTACTACGAAATACAGGTTTCGCGGATGTTGTGTCCAAATTTATTAGCTATTATGCAAAGTTTAGTGGCGTAATTACTGGGGGAGTGTTGATTAGTTTTGCGTGCTGTTTATCGTATAATTGGGGAGTTACATTTACCAACGGATTGAATGTTTGACTCAATATTTGCTTAAAATCTGTATTTTGACGGATAACGCGGTAGATTTTGTTAAACTAATAACACCAATGTTTATGAGCTTAGAGTTCAATGCAGAGTAAAGTAACAAATTACGTGTTCCTTGATACTAATATAATATATAAAATACGAGTAGGAGGGAAGTAAATATACAAAAGAGCCTCGTAGGAGTTTCGTTTGTTCGACTAATGAAATCAAAAAATCCCATATCTTCCTTTTTGCAAACGTTATTGGTTTAATTGCTTGCACAGACGTTTTCCTGGAGACGTTTCGAGTAACGTACCTAATGTTGTAGCCGTAGTGTCGGTTTTATACAAGCTCGAGCAAATGGTGCCTAGTAATTAACAAAGCTGCCAACTCCCAAAGGGATCAGATGTACCTACATCGAAAACCAAACCATTGCCTTTCATTTGGTCCCCAAATTAACACTAGTCGAAATCAGAGTTGCGTGTAGCGACGTGTATTTGGTTACATCACTATTGCTATTCTGTAAAATTGAACACGAACTCGTATCTCTATTCTCGTCTCAATGAGTACTTCTGACGAAACGTTGTCGATACGTAGACGACTATAGACAACTATATTGGCGGATTAGCTGAGCTCTTTTCGTCGCTAATCAGTTCTGGTTTTATGGGTAATACCCACTGTTTAGGCATGACAGGATTTATATGCAACATTTTGTCGAGAATATACTCGCGTCAGTGACGCGTATCAGCATAGGATAAGCCTAGCTGCAAGCCATATCAACGTATCTCTTGAATGGCAAACAGGTGGCTACTATGTTGCTTGCATAGTGAAATGATGCGGGTAGCTCAGATGCCGAAGTCAACGTCAAGATTCCTTAGTATAATTCAGATATATTTTTAGCATAGACTAGTTTAGTTTAGTTTACCTGGGCTGTATCCGCACTTAGCCTCTTGATTGGGCCATTGTGCGTGTTCCGTCTTACCTTCCTACTCCAACCAACCTAGGTCATCCCAGAAGGTTAGCAGCCTTCTCAGGCTGCTACAGGCCTCCGGGAGCGATGCTGGTGATTGAAGAATCCGTGCCCGTTGTTCGGCCACGCTCCTGCATTCCATAAGCACGTGCAGCGGCGTTTCTTCTGTCTCCATGCATCCTCTGCACAGGGGACTATCTGTTACACCTATGGTGAATAGGTGTTTGTTTAGAGGGTAGTGTCCTGTTAAGATTCCAATAATCTTCCGGATGTCGCCCCTTTTAAATCTGATGAGGTTGCGGGACAATCTTTTTGATGCTACCGGAATCGCATTTTTGGTTTGCCTGCAGCCGTCGCTGTTTGTCCATTCTAATAAATGGATTTCTTCTGTTTTTGTGCGCAGCCATGTTTTTATTTGGGCCTGGGGTATGGGCAGTAGCGGCTCCGGTCCGTACACTATTGTCTTTGACCCCATTTTGGCCAGGTCGTCCGCTGCGTCGTTTCCGAGCGAGTTACTGTGTCCTTTAATCCATTGCAGAGTCACTTTATTTGTACTTAGCTTAGACTAAATACGGAAGGTATTTTATTCAAAGCCTAAAACAATTTAAGAAGTGGCTTAACGTCGGTGTTGTACGATAGTAACTTAATTTTATCATTCTTCTCCTTTTCGTGTGGTTAATGACTAACCTGGTGTCAGAATTTATGCCGCCCATGGGTTTCTGACTTGGCTTCACATGCCGCCGAGAAATATCTCTCAGGCATGCCGGTTTCCTCATGATGTTTTCCTTCCCCGTTTTTAAGCAAGTGATAATTATACAATACGCACATAAATCCGAAAAGTCAGAGGTGCATGCCTTGGGTTCGAACTCGAGACCTATGACTTGGCAGTCCGACGGTCACACCACTAGGCTGTCACTGCTATATTTTATTATTGACTCGGTATAATAAAGGTAAGGGGGACGTCTTCAGGCTGATGATGATGATAATAAAGGTTTAAATTTTTTCAAGCGTCCGTAGAGAGATAAGGCACCTTTACAATTTCGTCATGATCGTCTACGATAGAAATATTTCCTTGTAACTTTTCAACCGAACGTTTTTAAATCGAAACTAAACTAGTAACATATTTAGAGCTCATATTGTAGTGCACCAAGTCATCCGTCAGTAGCTTTGATACAATATATCTCTAGGCGACTACGACAAATAACCTTACTGCAAGATATACAACCTTATCTAAACTCTAAAAGGGGTCATTGTACTCGTCATTATGTACTTTTACTGAGACCAAAGATGAAATCGCGAAAAAATAATGCTGATCCATACATTTTGTCGAGTTATGTAAACATAAATGTATGAAAGAACTGCTTTTATTTCGCGATTTCAGGGTTGGTCGAATAGTTAGAGTAGATCATAATCTCATACTGATGAGTACGATGACCCCTTTTCTGGGTTATGGCATACACAAAATAAGATTTTATAAAAAAATGCACTACCTACTATTTTTGGCATGGTAAAACACGTAATACTTATTACTTCTATGGGTAAAACACTTACGTATTTGTATAAACCTCTTTGAACATATTATCAATCAAACTGTTTCTAATATTTACCTTGGTTTACCTGTTTCTCTAACGTAGGTAACTATTTGAATTCTGATTCTGATTAACTAATTACTATCAACTGATATGACATCGATTTATTGGATTCGTTCCTACTTGATAATTATTTGTATCAAGAGCATGACTTATTATAGGATTTGACGTTTCTAATTAATTTATTATTCTCATTGATTTAAAATTTATTTTATATAACTTTGAATGCCATACAATAGAATGTACTGGATTGAATTATTTAACGCCAATAACACCTTTATTTCTCACCTACATTCTTTGCAAATAAATTCTTCTGATGATTTATGAATGGTAGAATTATTATTACTTAGCCGATTTTATTTAATATATTAATTAAAGTGTTATAACAGGACAGTTGAAGGAAACAAAGCACAAAATGTGGATAAAAAAAGTATTGAAAAGTTCTGAAACACAAAAAAACGCAATAGAATTTATGATTTACTTCGAATCAACTTACAAAACGTTATTAGTGATATACATACATACATAATCAGCCTATTTCTGTTCCACAGCTGGGCATGGGCCTCTTCTCAGAATGAGAGAGGTTTAGGCCTTAATCCATCACGTTGGCTTGGTGCGGGTTGGCGGACTACACACACCATCAAGAACTTTTTGGAGCCCTCTCGGGTGTGCAGGTCTCATGATTCCTTCACCGTCAGCGCAAGTGACAATCAAATTCTGATCCACACATGAATCCGAAAAATCAGAGGTGTGAGCCGGAATTGTACTCAAACCCTTCAGCATGGAAAGCAATCATTCAACCGCTTGGCTATATTGTTTGTTATATTGTTGTTATTATATACCTATTCGGTTATTTTTATCTTCATACTGTTACCAAGAAATAAGGTAACTTATAGATCAATAGAGTTACCGATAATGCTAACTTGATTCACCGTTAACTTTAACTTAGCAGTATCGATAATTGTTTTCATAACATAACATCACGCCTTGTATTCCCCGAGGGGTTCAGCAGAAGTGTTTTTAGTACACCATCGTTTCGCCAGTTATGTTTAAGTCCCATGTAATAGGGAGCAAGCCTATTGCCATTAACTGGGTACTAATCCAGACTCCAGGCTCCTATTGAGGTATTTCACGCGTAAAAACCCTATAACACTTTGCCTGACCTGGGGATCGAACCCAGGTCCACACGATCAGCAGTCGCGCTTCCGACCACTAGACCAATAAGGCAGACCAATAATTGTTTTCATGAGAAATAATTGAATTGTAGGTAGTAAATGCATCATGTAATAGTACTCTAGTAGATAATACATTTTAATAGGATAGCCTCATTATTATAATTGACTGTCAATTAAAATAAGTGTCCAAAGCCCAATCATTTCTCATTACTTACTAATATTATAAATGCAAAAGCGAGTTTGTCGGTCTGTTTTTTACTTCTTCACGACTAAACCACTAAACACATTTTGATATAACTTGCCACAGAGATAGCCTGAAACCGGTAAAAGCACATAGGACTCTTTTTATCAACACACCACGCGAGTGACAGCGGTTGCGTCAACTAATATTTTTATATCGTCTTTTCGGTCACAAACCAAAACCAAAATAAATACGTGAAAGCTGCACGCAGACCCATATGACACTTGATTCAGTTGTTTGTTTTCAGAACAGTGAAAAATAACATTTCATGCAAAGCAAATAAACGCGACCGGAGATAAAGCATCCGAGCCAGCGGCGAGCCTGTTTTCAACTTCGGCAAGTTCGTAATTTTATAGCTGGCCTTTCTACTACAACTTTTGACTAACTGAGACCTATAAAATGTATGCACCAGCTGTCTGTTAATATATTTAATACTAAAACGTTGGTCGTGTTGTTGCTCATTTTTTTGGTTTGAACACTTGGTGCTATTTTCATAAAATGTTTGGTAAACTTTTTAAATCCTTTTGTCGGAAAGTTACTGGCGAAACTCGGGATTTTTATTTTAAAATATGTCTAGGATCACTTGTATTTTATAAGGCTGATTATAGTTATGATAAGATATTTGATAGAGAAATGTATCGATTAAGATGGTAAACGGACAAGAGGCAACTTAGCCCTTCGAACATGTACTAGTATTTTGTTTTAGATATGTTTGTATGTTGTATTATAAACTAGCTGTGCCCGCGACTTCGTCTACGTAGAAGTTAGATAGGTTTTAATTTTTTTTCGCGGAATCATAATTCTTTTTCTAAAATAAAAGTAGACTAAGTTACTCCTTAAAACATCAGCTATCTGCCAGAGAAAATTCCGTCCAAATCAGTCCAGCCGGAACAATCAGACGGACAGACAGACAGACATAATTGCTTCTTTTTTCAGCTTAAACACTAGGAAGCGGTGAAGGCCGCGGCGGGTGGTTTTGGAGGCCGTCTCTATTGTCGACGTCCAAAAAGTGCTAATTGACTTTAGCCTATTTTGAATAAATGCTATTTTAATTTTGTTTAGAGCGAATATAAACGAATAAAAAAAAAAGCGTACAAAATAACAACTCTTTATGAACTAGGTAAGAAACGTATGTAAAATTGATGTTCGCGGCTTTCTAGTCTTCCAAACAGAGCTCGCCTCCCCGCAACAATAACTATTGCGGTCGCCATCTTATTTAGAAATCTCCATATCTCCTAAGAGCTCTAGGATTTTCTTAGCGAAGATTTGTTGCAGTTCATCTGGGTTACATAAGTGCTTCCCCAGATGCGCGTTTAGTTTATGCATCGGTGGGTCGTCTTCACACAAGATATGCAGAGTATCTGCTTCTTAGAGAATGTGTACTTACACCCAAATATATGAGTCTTTATTATAAAAGAAACTGCCTCGTTGGTCTAGTGGTGGCAAGCGCGACTACTGATCGTAAGGTCCTGGGTTCGATCCCCAGGTCGGGCAAAGTGTTATTGGGTTTTCCGTGTGAAATTCCTCAGTAACAGCCCGGAATTTGGATTTGTGCCCGGTTGATGGCAATAGGCTCGCCACCTATTACATGGGACTTAAAAAAAGATAACGACGAAATGAGGTTGTTGCTATACACCTCTGCCCAACCCTTCGTGGAATACAGGCGTGATATTATGTAAAAGAGTAATGTGGAGTTTATTACTTATTTAGAAAAGACATTTAGAAACGCGAGAACTCTTGTTGACTATTCATAATTTATTATTCTTACTCAAATTCGGCAACTACAACTACAAATATTCTACAAACAGAGTCAACTTCTCTGGACATAGCACCTGGTATTGCTACAAGAGGGTCAGCAAAAGTGTCAAGTTCGAGTCAAGGTGATCAATAAGGAGGTAGTCGAGTTTACAGGAAGGCATTCTCACCAGCTCGCTACAATGCATAAAAATGTCGAAGGCCTGGATTTCGATGGTTGCTAGTATCTTACTTATACTTATCTCTTAGGAAGTCGATTTAGTACTTGGATTTACTTCACTTAATTATTGTCTTCTTCTTTCTTCTTTTCGTGTGGTTAGAGACTAACCTGGTATCACAGTTTATGCTGCCTATGGGCCTCTGACTTGGCTTCACATGCCGTCGAGAAATATCTCTCGGGCATGCCGGCTTTTTCATGATGATTTCCTTCACCGTTTTTAAGTAAGTGATAATACAATGCGCACATGAATCCGAAAAGTCAGAGGTGCGTGCCTTAGGTTCGAACTCGAGACCTATGACTTGGCAGTCCGACAGTCACAACACTAGGCTATCACTGCTGTGAACTTAACGAACTGAACTTAACGTGTGTGCCCTTAATTATTATGTGTGTATATGTTGATATCATAATATTGTGTAACTTTAATTATTTATTGTATAATACTCTGGCAAAATAGGTTTTTATCTTATAATTATTATTTTAATAATATAGCTTTACTTCATTCCAAACTGTAAAGTATGAGTATCATGTAGCTATTGATGATACACCTAAATCATATCATATTACTGCCTATTGTCTGGTAGTATGAGTCTGTCATGCTCACTTAAATGTCTTGCTGATGGTGGCGTTGTTTATCCGGTCGTTGGGTTCCCTACAATATGGTTGAGCTGACCGATGCGGATGTGCACGTCATGCTCGTGAACGGGTGCCGTCTGTCGGGACTGGTCAGCCCTTAACTGCTATGGCAATCCTAGAAGACATATTTTTCTATTTGTTACTCCTAAGTGAGTTTATTTGTTACATTAACCTGCATTATTCTCATTCTATTTCTCACACTATTGTAATGGAATTGTTCTATTATATTACTATTTTGAAAAGAGTATTCATGGAGTTTCTTGCCGGCTCTTCTCCATAGAACCTACCTTTTGGAACCGTGCACCTAGTTTTGACGTTTTAAAAGTGCCTGAAATCTGGTCTATTTGAAATAAAAAACTCATTATTATTTATTATTCCTCTATCTTATTCATTGACTTCCTGTTCATCCAAAAGTTGTCTGGTAGATATCGCTATCAGCGATAAGACCTCCATTGTACCCTTTAATGTTTGTTATTGTATAAGAGCTGTGTTACAATTTTGGTGTACAATAAAGTATATTCTATTCTATTAACGCCTGTTTGGATCTGTTATTAAAGGATTAATAAAGATAGAACATACAGTGAGAATGCATTGCATAACATGCACAATAATGCCTCTGGTTAACATAAATAAAAACCTTATTGTCTTTGAATACGAATAAACCATCCTCTCTAATGTTGACCACCATAGGAGCTTACCTTTATCGCTTAATGCTCACTACTGCATGTAGCATAAAGGGAAAATTAGCAATGGTCTCTGTAGACATGTCGAGACGCTAGCTAATACTGTTATTGCGGTAACGTAAGCTGGGCGTTATGCATTTACTGAATCGAAATGTCAACCACATGCGGGAGAGGTTCAGGGTTGATTACCAAAGGTCGATCCAAACAATATCAAACTTCGCAATCAAGAGCAATATAACTTTTATTAGAATAATTTTATTTGTTCATAGTTTCCAGTCAGTTCGGTTTAAATATTCATACCTATAAAATTTAAAATCAGAAAGTTTCAAGATATCTAACAAAATATAATTTTTAGTACCTACGTCATTAATTAAAATCAAGCTGGAATAAATTGGTGCTGTAAAATTTAATGCGACCAGCGAAACGTGTTATTCAGTGTGGTGACATCGAAGCGCACTCAGTTAGATCGTCCATATGTAAACCCCTCTTTATTTATGTAGGCGTGTTGAACAAGCTGCGGTTGGAGTGGCCGAGTTATACCTAATTAAATGCAATTTTGTGTGGCTGACAGCAATCGTATGTGATTAATTTATTTGTTTTCACTGTAAATATCCAATTAAGCTGAAAGCCGATTTCAACAAACATCTCGAGGTAATTAAGACGACATGTCTGACGAAAAAGTAAATATTAATATCGTTCTATAAATAAGCTATTTTAAGACTTCATTAGTAACATTCTTTCGATATCTAAGTACTTAAATGTTATAGGTACTCCGGGTAAAATAAACTAAAGTTTTCAGTGATAATTTTAAACGGTCGCGTTATTGAAAAAATGTTGGGTGTGAGGATTTAACGGAAAGATTAAAGTGTGACATTCATTAGCAGCAATCAGTCAAGCGAACTAAGCAGGGTGGCCTTCCGACAGCTGACTGCTACTTATCTAAATAAGATCGGCGTCGTGCGTGATGGATTTTAAGACCCTCGTCCCACTTGGCTGCCACCGTTCAGTAATTTAAAATCAGCTTTCGCTTTCAGAATGTACGTAGGGCTTAAAACATTTTAACGTGATTTAAATACGCTTTACGCTTGTAACGTTCGACGTGTAAAACAATGAACAATACTACCCAGTTGTCGGACTGAAACCGTCATACCTGTTTCGGCTGCCTCGCTTAAAATTCCCATTTTAATATGACAGTCGTTGCACTTGATATTCCACAAAAAAGCATGTACATTTGAATGTATGCCATCAAACCTTTTACGTGGGTCAAATAAACAGAGCTTTTGCATTCGACTATTGCCGGAATACGTTTTGAAATTATTTATTAGTGTAATTTAATTCTGCATATGTAAGCCGCTTTGGAGCATTCCGTAGAATCTCGCATGTACAGTACAAAGTAGCTATAGTATAAGGAAAATTCAGATTAAACGTGACTACCAGAGTCCCAGGCGCCGAGTCTTACGGGTAATTCGCAATAACATAGCGCTAATGAGCCAGCATTCACAAGGGAGAATTCTCAGCTAACTGCGACATTAAGACCTTCTTATTTGGCTATTTCACTTCGTTATGGGGCCTTTGTGGGAAGTTGTGGAAAATATCAAGTTTACAGTTCTGAAAGGAGATTATGGATATGGACAGCACGTTCGGGCGTTTCGATCGAAAACCATCTAAGTATTTCTATGTGCCTTATGTAGTTACAATGCGACTGTACTTATGTTTTTGTCTATCTAATACCTTTAAACGAGCAATTCTTGTATATATATACCTATATATATATAATCCGAATCTCGGAAACGGCTCCAACGATTTTTATGAAATTTAGTATGCAGGAGGTTTCGGGGGCGATAAATCGATCTAGCTAAGTTTCATTTTAGCAAACGTCGATTTACCAAAAGAAAAATACGAGCAAACCTCGGTTATCCAGGTACTACAAAATAATGATTGCTTCGTTGGTCTAGTGGTGGCACGCGCGACTGCTGATCGTGTTGTCCTGGATTCGATCCCCAGGTCGGGCAAAGTGTTATTGCGTTTTTCTGTATGGAGGTCCTCAGTAGCAGCCCGGTGTTTGGATTTGTGCCCAGTCAATGGCAATAGGCTCGCTCCCTATTACATAGAACTTAAACGTAACAGCGAAATGAGGGTGTTACTATAGGTACACCTCTGCCTAACCCTTCGGGAAATACAGGTGGGATGATGTTATGTTACAAAATCATATATTGATGTACGCTTTGTTAACTATTTTTTTCAAAATAAAACCCCTTTCCATGTTTTCTAGGATAACGATGTATTTCTACCAACTGTAACTCTATCAGTTCATCCAACTGCTCTTTTCTAGCTTCAACCTATTCAATTTCCTTAGAAGCATCGCAGATCCTATAAAAGTGCATTAATATAGAGAAAACTTTTACTAACATAGAACAGCGTAAATAAATTAATCATTCCTCCTGATAAATAGTGGGTAAATACAGTGAAGTATTTAGACAAATGATAAATACTCTAGCTTCGGTTACATTGGAACGTGAATAATGAACTTGATACTATAGATTAGACGGTTTAATCAATATCGATAATGTATTCATCGGGACTGTTTCAATGCTCACCTCGCCAACCTTCTCGTTGATGCTGGAAATGGAATAAAAGCCACCCATTACGAGATGAACAGAAAATTCAATTCACTGAATGTGGTTGAGAACATTTTGATTACATAGCGACTCGCAAACACTCTATCTATGCTCTCGTACAGGTAAATAATTGGATATACAGAGATCCGATTGCGTCTTCTCGTTTCGCGCCGATTTCCTCCCTATATAGGACTAAGTCTCCTAGACATTATGATATGTCTACTTATTTTTTGCGCGTGTATCACAGGGCTGTAAGTTGATTGGGGTGTTTTTTTAGGGATCCGTACCTCAAAAGGAAAAAGGAACCCTATAGGATCACTTCGTTATCCGTCTGTCTGTATGTCAAGGCCCCTTTTCTCAGAAACCCGTGGAGGTATCAAGTTGAAATTAATATCAAATACTGAGGGTGCAATCCCTTGAAACTATGAAAAAATCAAACTTCTGAGTCAACGCAATCAAAAGATATGACCGTTTATGCCGCATATTTTGACATTCGCAAAGGAATCAAAACCTATAGGGTACTTCCCGTTGAACTAGAATCATGAAATTTGGCAAGAAGCAATGTCTTATAGCACAAGTAAAGGGTAAAATCTGAAAAACGTAAATTTGTAGTTACATCACGAAAAATAATAATTTGTACGGTACCTCCGGTGCGCGCGTCCGACTCGCACTTGGCCGTTTTTTTT
Source organism: Amphipyra berbera (assembly GCA_910594945.2). Lineage (NCBI taxonomy): Eukaryota > Metazoa > Arthropoda > Insecta > Lepidoptera > Noctuidae > Amphipyra > Amphipyra berbera. The sequence goes on along the minus strand of OU343128.1, from coordinate 9,876,797 downwards.
TTCTATATAGGTACTTACTATCGCATTTATATAATATATTTATAATAAATAGTAAACAAATCTTTTCTTGATAGGTATTTACTTACCCTAACATTCTAAAATGTAGTGATCGCCTAGAAGTACAGCACTTAGGGTTTCAGTTTAAATATCATATTGTAAGTACCTAGTGAGTAGCATAATTGCGGTCTAACAGCTATAGTTCACAAAGAAACTGTATACAGGACCCGTTTTAGCGGATCTGTTTTTATTTTGGTGATGGCGCCTGTTTTTGAAGGAGCGGGTTCACTTACTCGACATAATCCAGTAAAAAATACTGGATCCGTTATTTTTATCGTATCCTGCCTGCCAGATATGACGCAGTTGCCATTTGTTTAGCAGATTCGTCGGTACAGATGTGAACGACACATCTAGTACCGACGGAAACGTTAAAACGGATTCGCTGTGTGAACGGGCGGCATTAGGTGGAATATCTACCTAAATACTTACAATTGAATAATCGTAAGTAGGTAATTAGTCAGATATTGTACTATAGTAATAGAATCCTGTAGACAGTGCTGACATTTGGCAGATAGTAGGTGCTGACATATACCAGATTTACTAAAGGTAAATCTCTGTAAACAAGGCATTTACTCAGAAAAAGCTTGATGGTAGTATGATTTCAAACCAACATTTTTGTTTGACCTTAAATCATATTTGACCCGCACACCACAACATAAACCACATGCCTTCACTTGGCCGAAATGCAATTTTGTTGATGTAAAAGAAACTTAAGTAAATATTATATTTGTTATTAGGGGTTATTTTAACAAAATAGATAGACATAACTTAAAAAATATTATCTCACGTTAAATCGTCGGTCTGGTATGACAGTTGTTACGGGTAGTCAGAAGCCCGAAAGTCTGATAATCGGTCGAACATTAGGATATCGATATTACCTAGTACCGGGTTGCGGAGGTCTGATTGTAGTCGCTCCGTGTAAAGTACTGGTATTCAGCCGTATCTGGTTAGACTGGAAACTGACCCCAATATAGTTGGGAAAAGGCTAGGCAAGGCTAAGAAGAAGTAAAAGACTTGTAGGTGCGCCACTTATGATGTATTCTTAAATAAATATAATATGTAAATGTAATACCTAATTGGATTTTTGGACGCAAGCAAAGCTGCCGATGGTAAGGTCCTTTTTTTATCGTTGTAAAATCCTCATGGATGTCCCCCGCCCGGGGAAGGCGAGGGCATCTGCCGGACTCTTACCGACTAAAAACCAACGGTGTTCCTCCTCCTGAGCGTTTGGCTGGGGTCGCGGGATTCGCAAAAGCATGCACCGCAACTCCCGCAAATCCCAGTCCGCCAGCGCCTGGCGGACCTCTCCTCTGTGGGGCCTTGCCCTACATCCTCCTGAGAAGCGCGCACGGAACACTGCGCGCTGCCTTCTCGGGCCTGTTACTGTTCGGGCGGCGACTCCCCTAACCCATCGTCCACAGGCCACACACTGAGGCCTGAGGCCTGGCATGTCTGAGGTCATCGCGCGCCTTCTGGCGCCCGGTGCGTCTGGCGCGAGAAGGGACAAGAGCAGACAGCTCCCCCCACCTCTCCGCTCCCTCCTCGGTCGCCATCACCCCCTCGCAAAAGGAGGCGATGGCTTCCCACGCTCCCGACCATGGACAGAGCCACGGCTGGAAGCGAGAGGTATCGATGGTAAGGTCCTGGTACTATTCCAAATAGTCCCGCCCTGAGTTACGTCCAACTTGCCCAAGGCGCCAATCCCTCAAAGGGAACTATGGAATATTTTATACACACTCTCGGCGATTTTTACCTTTTTCCGTCTTAACTAGACGTCATAGACAATATTTATGGTCGCTTATAAGAGATTTAGGTGAAGGTTAACCGGCACCACCCGACGGAAAATCTTTGTTCAATAAGTCGCACTTTTTATCACGCTATTTAAGGGACTTTTTTCCTTAAAGCATGAGGTCAAGAAAGCGGATATCTACTATCTAAGAGATAGTGAGTAGGTGAAGGTTGCACGGCACCACATCGCAATAGACACGGATTCAATTACCGCGGAGGTGTGCGCAGCATGTAACACGCTACGCTACATGATGTCGTGCAGAAGCGCCTGCGGCTTCCTGCACCCGCAGCACTTAGGACGCGCCGGCGCAATTGTTAAGCTGAAGCGATTTATTCAGCAACTATATTAGATTGCTACTTAAGTCATATTTGAGTCGCAAATATTGAAACATCTAAATACGAACAATAAAAAAAACTATTTCAGCACGCACTTAAATTAAAAGTAAAAATGATAATATTTCATTTTTGATTCGGAATTTTGCTTCATCCAGAAAGTAGAATCTCATTACTCTTTTGAAATAAAAATTGACTACATCATCGATCATTTTAAGCTAAATGGGTCCAATCTAATAATTTATTTAGTAAATAGGTAGTTTGTCAGCTAAGTAGCAGAATAAAAAAAAACATGTTCCTATAGTATAAAAATGTGATAAGTATATCTATGGCACGTTAGTTACATCGTCATTATAATATACTGGCCTGCAAAAATAAGTATCACACTTTTAAAATTGCAATAACTTTTTAGGTACACAAGATATATTTTCGAAACAAAAAGGACTCAAAAAAGAGTTTAACTTTGTTACTACAGTTTCAAAGAAAGCTGATAAAAATTGCTATAAAACGTTTTTATTTTAAATCTCTAACTTCTATAGTTTAGAAAAAATTGAAATTTTAAAAGTGTGATACTTATTTTTGCAGGCCAGTGTATATTGTGAGAACATTATTTACGTTTATTTAAATATAACACAAATATTTCGTAAGCGATAGGCGTAGTACCAAATTTGAATGGATTGTTTTAGCATTTCCCATTCCGTAGTGTTAAACTTAATTATAAATGATTAATTTAATGGACGAAATACTCCAGGAAGGTCAACGGATACGAACTTTATTCACCTTGTCAGAACCCACGGTTCATTTCTAAAATTAATGTTAAAATTAAATTAAATAAACTTAATTAGGAACAAACAATTTTGTTTACGTTAATTCAGAAGTTAAAGACAGATTAACAGAAACAAGTTAGCGTAACACCCGCGTAACGGAATTGAGTACGTACGACGGGCAAAAGAGATATAGATGCAGGTAGGTAACTAAGTCTGCTTTTATATTTGTTGTGCATGTTCTAACACCCATATTCTAAGACGTTCCTCCAAAACTTATACTCGACTCAGGACGGCCACGAAAACACCTTCAAAATTGTATTCGTAGTCGCAATTTCGAGTGAACTTTGAGGTTCCTCGACGGAGTCATTACGTCATAATTTGAATTATCTGCATCGCAAAAATAACGCCGCGATAAATACTTGTAAGGATTACCGTAAGCATATTCGATAAAGTCTTCAAAATTAATTTTTGTTACATACGAACTTTGACATTTCCTTCCTTAAGGTTGGTTCCGAGGTACCTTGAGTTTGACAGATGATTCCTTACCTCGACTGAGGAAAAATCTCGAGTCGAGGACGATTATTTCAACTATAGGCTGAGCCGAGGTGGAATCGAGTCGAGTAAGTTTTGGAGGAACGTCATAGAATATGGGTGTAAGAGTCCAAGTTCTTGGAATCGCTCGACTGATCACGCCATCTACATGAATGTTATTAATATGTACAATATAATGATGAAAGATGCCTGCATAGTATACAGATGCCTGCGTAGTATACAGATGCCTGCGTAGTATTCAGATGCCTGGTAACTTAATTCTTTTGCCGTCTGTATCTGTGAAATTATTTAGATGCGGTTTGGTTGTAATTTTTTAATATTTTTTGAACGTACCTTGTCTTCACGCTGTTCATAGTGATCAAAAAACAAATTATACTTGCTCTCTATATATAAAGGCATCATCGTGCAGTAAACTTCTAAGCTGCTGATAACGTGTAATGAGTACCATAGGTATTCGCTTGATTTCCAGTCTTAGTCCAAGGCACAGAGAGCTATCTTTTACGAATACTAAAGCATGATCTCCAATTGTCTCTCGATACAACTCCTCTTCAGTATGACCTTAATATTATGGTTATTATGGTTTTATTTAAAACTAGCGACCCGCCCCGGCTTCGCACGGGTGCAATGTAGATACTAATGTGGGACATATAAACCTTCCTCTTGAATCACTCTATCTATTAAAAAAACCGCATCAAAATCCGTTGCGTAGTTTTAAAGATCTAAGCATAGGTACATAGGGACAGACAGACAGACAGAGGGAGCGAGCGACTTTGTTTTATACTATGTAAAGATTCAAATGGCCAGACTATACACATTATAATAAAGTTGCAAAGTCACCATATCCTGTAACTCAGCGGCACCCTTTCAAACTGGAAACTCAACAACGCTGCTTGACTGCAGTAATAGTGGTGGTAGCACTTTCCCGGACGAACTTTTCACAAGGAGATAAAGATAAAAGATAAAGATAAAGGTTAAAGATAAAGACAAAAGATAAAGGTAAAAGATAAAGATAAAAGACAAAAGATAAATGTAAATGATAAAGGATAAAGACAAAAGATAAAGGTAAAAGATATAGATAAAAGATAAAAATAAAAGATAAAGATATTTATTTTGCAAATATGGGTGGTACAAACAAATGTGGTGACATAAAAGAGGATACATGATCAGCCATATTTAACCATAGCGGCCCGTCCCGGCTTCGCAATGGGTGGACATTTTTCCCGTTTTGCAACATTTTTCATTTATGCTCCGCTCCTATTGGTCGTAGCGTAATGTTATATAGCCTTCCTCGATAAATGGACTATCCAACACAAAAATAATTTTTCAATTTCAATCAGTAGTTCCTGAGATTAGCGTGTTCAAACAAACAAACAAACTCTTCACCTTTATTATTAGTATAGATTTAAGTTTTTGTAATTTTTTACCAGTAGTAGGTAAGTAAACTGAACGAAGCTACTACCAACTTGATTTTAGGGGGATAACGACTAATCACCATTATTTACCATTAATACGATATGAGATGCTGCTGCACATTAAGGCGTTTTAATATTTTTTTAGTCGCCCGTTATGATAGTGGAGTTCGTGGTTAAATGATAAATGATTTTTATTTCTGTAAATAAATCTGTTACAGACACTTTTACAAGGTTTAGGTTAATTACAAACCGTGCGGATCATACGATTTTCAAGGTTAAGCTGCACTTGCCGTGGTCAATCCGTGGATGGGTGACCGTTTGTTACGCATCAAGAACCTTCTGTGCCTCAGAGACCATGATAAACACCAACTGTTGTAACCCGAATGTCATATGAATACCCATGGCATGATTACGGGAAGTCAGACACTGACATCCGGTCTAATCCTAAAATAGTTGAGAAAAGGCTAGGCTTAACAGTCGCCTCATATGATGTACTGACCTAATGTTGGGAAAAACACCTCCTTCTGTTAGCCGGTCTATTTTTAACCGCTGTCTTTAAAGGGGCTAATTAGAGACGAATCCGATTTTCTTTAAAATTTAATTTTGTTCCTTTTACATACCGCACAAGAAATTGGATATTCACTTTGTACATATTCTTGCTTTTTTTTGGCATTATTTATCCGCTTGTCGCTTATCACTTGTTCTATACTACTGGAACCGCCTCCAAATTACCTGACTGACGTTCCACTACTTCCATTCTAATTCTAGTTAGTGTACTTGCCACCAGCATTACTATCACGTTTTATATCACTTAACGGTTAATGCCATTAATTTTGAATATTTCCCTAATGTTCCTCTAAGAAGCCCTCCTACGTTAATGGATCTCTCTTCATTAACTCTGTGGAGGGTGCTTTTGAATCTGTGTGTTAAGTATTGACCTTCAAATTAAGTAAGTAATTAAGATTTCTAATCAGAAATGATCATGAAATATAGGTATACTCTAAACACCGGCTGTTATGAAATTACTTTACACGGTTTAAAGAATTCATGTAATTCCTTAAAACCAAATGTTCTAATACTGGTATGGATTAACATTGCATGAGATTTTGCTTAATTAAAAGTAAAATATAAAAATCGTTTTTGTCTTGCGATTGTGCTAAGCGATCGTATCTAAACCTCTTGAAAGTTTAAATAAAATAAAAAACTTGCAAAGGAATAAAATTATGTTAGTACATTTCGATGCTACGCATAAATTAATGAAAGTTGGCGGGCACGACTAGCGTGATAGCGATATGGCTGTGTGCAGTCAGTTCACTCGGGGCGCTAAACTGACTCACGTTAAGAACTATTTTTTTATGTAGTTTATTTTTGTTCAATGTTAAGAAATCCCATACAGGGTCAATCTGTGTCGTAGACCATGAGGCTTAAAGGGATTACACGAATTAATTTACACTCTGTATAATTTTCATGACAGCCGGTATAACTCCACTGTTCGTGATCATCGGGCAACTATTTCAGACTTGCCACTACCAACGCTTAACAGACGAGCTTATAATTATGATCACAGTATATTACTATACATAAGAAGGTTTTTTTATTATTATTCTTAACTTGGTGGCGTTTGGCTCTAGTCTCACCTGATAGTAAGCGCAGACAGGGTCTAAGATGGAGCACACGAATCCAAATAACAGAGATATAGAGGGATGTCCCTGTACCCCTCTGGCTCTCACATACAAACGACGGAACACAGTAAACTGCTTGGTGCCGGACTTTGATGTGAGGGTAGCAGCTAGCCAGGCGGACCGTATAGATCTTACCACCACCAAGCATACTGGGTTTTGTTGAATCTTATAACACGCGTCTATGCGCAGCGTGCGGCGAGGAAGTTTTATATTCCAACCCGTCCCCACACGGGGTAAAGTTAACCTGGACTAGTGAAGTTTATATGCCTGCTGACAGGGCTAACCAAGCAATGTCCAAGCTAAACGATGTTGCGCGAGGCGACCTTGAAATCTTAAACTAATTATTTCTTACAATCTTCTCAATAAATCAATGAAAGGTAAGTCGTTCTTTATAATTGTTTGAAGGATTTTTTTCTAAGCTCTGAGAAAAGTTCTGCCAAGGCCTTTAACGGTTTCACTGAAATTTATTGCCGAGTTCTTAAAATAGACATTATTTTCATACAGAAGACTGAAATGTACGCGTAATAAAGCCTCAAACGAAATCAAATTACGTTACGAATTATATTGATTTCCTATGACTTCTTACTAACGTACGTAATTCACCAATTTCTGGTAGCAATTTAATTCGTGTTGCAGTGTTTCGACAAATATTAACGCTACACGCCCATTGCTCGCTAAGTAGATACTAAAATATGTATTTCCAATTCGCTGTGGAACTGTAATACCTATTCAATGGTACATTATTGTTTTAAATAATTATTGTTGAGTGGATAAAATGGAGTTTCTTCAGGTATTTCTTTTTTGTGTACTTTCATATGCCCGTTCATATGACGTTATGATAAATTATGAGTTGTTCTGTAAAAACCTGACACTGTTCAATCCTAAGATATTCTCATGAAATTCTAAGGTTAACTGAGGAATACAGGTACAAATCCGAAATATTGGGAGTCTGTCGTCCAGCAGAAATATTGACAGAGTGAAATGTAAAACGACGCCTTTCGAGACTCTGTTTTAACAGTTTTTGGAAACCTCTTTTAAAGACATCACATTCTTCTTTTCCGCGTGGTTAGTAACTAACCCGGTGTCAGAGTTTATGCCGCCCATGGGCCTCTGACTTGTCTTCACATGCCGTAGAGAAATATATCTCAGGCATGGCCGGTTTCCTCACGATGTTTTTCTTCACCGTTTTTAAGCAAGTGATTATTATACTATACGCACATGATTCCGAAAAGTCAGAGGAGCGTACCTTGGTTTCAAACTCGAGACCTATGACTTGGCAGTCCAACATTCACACCACTAGGCTATCACATTATTGTAAGGTTCTAGACACTCTTATCCGCATCACCTGTAAAATCATGTGCTTTCAACTACGAAACTATTCTACAGCATGCTGACGCATACTAAAGCTGGATCGATGCGAAAGAAGAAAGCATGTGTACCCACGTTCATACAAAATACATATTTTCTGAGTGCCATTGATTTTATTGATAGGTGATACGTGTTTCGTCACTTATGCGTTTCAACAGTCGAATAACCTTAAAGTCGATCGCGACTTATTCAAAAGAAATCTAGAAAAAGTATCGCACGTTTAACTTAAAAATTAATATATCATTAATTTCAGTTTAGTTCTGTTCTGCCTAGCTTTTTTTCCCAACTATGTTAGGGTCAGTTTCCAGTCTAACTAGATGCGGCTGAATACCAGTATTTTACACGGAGCGACTACCATCAGACCTCCGCAACCCAGGGACTGGGCAATGCCGATATCCTAAGGTTAAACCGGTTGTCAGACTTTCGGGTTTCTGACTTCCCGTAACGACAGTCATAGGTGAATAACTATGACTGTCGTTACGGGAAGTCAGAAGCCGAGTACGAATGTATGACACCCGGGACCGTCTATTTAACGTGCTCTCAGAGGCACGGAGGGGTCTCGATGTGTAACGAATGGTCACCCATCCACAGACTGACGGCGGCGAGCTACTTTTAAGAACTTATCACATTAATTTAAGGTTTTAGACACACTTATCCGCATCACCTGAGAAATTGTGTGCTTTCAACTAGGAAACTATTCTACAGCATAATGTACGCGTGCTGATGCATGCGAAAGTTGGATTGATGCGAAAGAAGAAAGCATGCGTATGGGTATTTGTATGTTCATACAAAATACCCATTTACAGAGTGCAATGTGAATGGATTTGATTGATAGCTAATAAGTGTGTTTAGTCATTTCAACAGTCAAATTGCCTTATAGGCGATCGCGTGACTTACTATAAAAAATAGACCTCGAAAAAGTTTCTTACGTAGTGCCTTAAACATTAAAATATCATTAATTTCAGTTTATTATCAACAAATCCTTTATCAAAAGTTCAACAGACACTTTGTGTATGACATGTAATATCCTACAAAATATGTATGTACCTATCATTCTACATTCTATTTATATGGAGAATAAACTACTCGAGTATAAGAACGTGGTGAAATTCAACCAACATTACGTAAGTGACTTTGATATCGCAACATTCATAAAACATCAAACGCCTTTCAAAAAAATATTTATACGACGTTGCTCGCAGTATATCAATATTTATTTATTTTTAGCATACATTTTGTTTTGACTGTGTACCGCATAATTATATTTCGTCTGATATAAATAGAAAATACCCGAATGAAAATGGTGACCCCTGACATGTACGGGCTAACAGACGATGTTTTGCACTACTCGATTCTAAACCCTGTATTCAGATCTCATTCATGCTTGTTGAGAACACTCAACAAAGATATGCACGGCTATTTCAACTATGGATAACCAATGCTGAAAATACACTCTCGGTTTCTTCAATTACTGTAGTAGAAAGCAGTAGAAGATTGTACGTCTAAATTGCATCAGTTGGATAAACAGCAGCATCGAGCTTGCTTTGCTGACTCAATTTCCTTATTGCATAAATCGGGTTAATCCGAAAATATCGGACAAGTTAGAGTTTAGTTAGTACATAAGTGTCTAAATAAAAGAAAATAAGCCACCAATTTATTCTCTAATTAATTAGTCATCACTTTTGAAGGCAGATGAGTTTGCTAGTATTAAAAAAAATCATTGAACTTTCTTTATAATAAATCTGAAAATGCTACGCCACTACTGTACGCTCGTAGCAAAGCGTAGTCAGCCGCTACACCGTTCAAAATCACAATACCCTATTCACGAAACGAAAAAATAAAATGTAAACAACATTTGACTACTCTTAATACAAATATTTTCTGTAAAATCGATGAAAATATCGAAATTTACTTGTATAAGAAGTGTTTCAAATAGATTAATATCACTCAATTTTTTTTAGTTACAAATTAATGTTATGAAATATTTTACAGAAAATATCTCTATTAAGAGTCGTCAAATGTTCCTTACATTTTTTTTTTCGTCGTCGTCATTCACGGAACAAAAAAAAATAGTTTTATAAACTAAATATGCCTTTACCCTATTGCGTATAGGTAGGTTGGGTTATAAAACTCAATTAATGCATTGCATTGATTGTCTACCACTTTGAACAAAATACCTTTTAGTGAATTCTTCAAACTTATGTGCGAAGTGAACCACCTGGCGTATCCTATCCATCTTTGTTGTCAAGATCAAAAGTATGCAGAATAGGTTATGGATTTTGATATCATGTATCAACCATGACTCAACTTGAGAAAAATGTAAAGTTAGACGAGTGCCAAGTTAAAGATTAATGGTGTATATACGGAATGTTTCACACTAATGGATTGCATGAAGTAGGTACGTACAGAGTGGCCACAATGTTGACGACATACTCCAGTGAAAATGAAGAATAAAATGGGGTTTACATTTATATACTAAGGTAAGAAAATATCCGCTTACAGTTGCTGATAATAGTCCAGTCAGCCAGTTAGTTCCACAGTACCTTTAAGTTTTCTCCTTTAGTCGACTCTTCTCCGTTTTGCTTACTGGAATAACACGGTAAATAACGAGCAATTAAAGATGTAACCCGCCGTAGCAATTCCATTAACGTGTCATCCTTTCCCTGTATTTTTGAAACAAGTAAGCAGTATTTGTTCTAAGAATGTTTACTACATACATTAGAACCTCGAATCGAATTTTCTGGCTCCTCAGCCGTGTGGCAGACGTATTCAATTAACTGGAAGTGGGAGAGAGTAACAGAATTACATGACGCCTCGCCTCCAAACGTCGGGCTCAATACACGGCTTGAAACTGACGGATGGCTCCAACAATTCGTACCACCTCATAGATTAATTACTTGAAACTAAACTTGGGTATGCACTTGATTTCCAAGTTTAGCTCTTAAGCAATTACTCTATTCTGTTCAGGAAGTTGCAAGGTATGGATTCGGGTCTGAAATATCTGCGTTTGAGTTGCCAACTAAACCTTAAGCGGTGTTTACAGCATTACGTATGTTTGCCGGAGGCTTACTGCATTTTAGTAATATAAATTATGTACAAGTACGAGAATGTAATTATGCATATAATAAATAATTTTTATTTCTGTAATTGAATCTATTACAGACACTTTTACAAGTGAACATAATGTTTTATTTTTAAGACTAGATGGGGCCGGCTTTTCCTGTCTGACTACAATAGCTATGAAATTAATAACTGAAGAGCTGAAGATATTAAAATATGCATAATGTATAAGTCGGAAGATGTATTTGTTTTTTTGGTATTTTGAGACAACCTACAATAATAATATAGATTATAATATAATCTTGGCTTAGCACACGAGGTTGTCAACATGTGGGATGTAGATTCGGCAACCATTGTGCCGATAGTCGTAGCGGCCAATGGTCTGATGGAAAAGAACTTCGACCAACAACTCATGAAGCTCTCGTTAGGTGGCTGGATTAAGGGCCTGATACAGAAAGCAGTCCTCCTCGACACAGTACGTATTGTGAGGATAGTCCTGTCTCTGAGACCCTAAACACCGGTAGCTTGAACTCTGCTCCCGATGCCGGTAGCCCCCTATTTTTAACCGACTTCATTTATGTTTTAAATGGATATTTTTTTATAGAATATACCTATTTAAAAATATAATTTATAAGAATCTAAAATGAATAAAGTAGATAGTAATAATGATATTAGATTGTGGTTGCATAATGTGTTGATTAGAGCGAAGTAGATTCTGCTGCTCTTGACCCTTGAATTCTTTTTCCAAGCGTGAGTATCAGAGATGGGCCTATTAGTCACCGACTAGTTGGTTAATCCGGACTGTTTTGTAGTCGGCGATTTGTCGGTTAGTGGACCAAAACTATAGTACGTCCATCCCTTCTAGTTATGGTAATCGTCCCTAAGGACCGTTCAATAAAGTGGGCCTTCAAAAGACCCATGTTCAGTGGTGGACAACAGACGATAAAGAACAAAAGCTGTTTCACTTCAAATTATCTAATAGTTCCCTAAGGATCAGCCTTTGCACGGGTGAAACTGTGTCTAGGAGCTAGAATTCCATAAATAAAAAAGCAGTTTGACTTTGAAACTAAATAATTTATTTGTACAATCTTATTTCAATATTCAAGTTGTTTAATCAAAAATATTAGAGTTAATAAAAAAAACAAAATAAAAATAACAATGTTGTCTTAAATCATACTAGCAATATTTGAATATCTGAGTTGATATCGAGGTTTCTAGTGTTTCCAGATTTTTTTCCAGTTCTAACATTTTATGTTCCAGTATGGTTGCCAATTTCACCTCGGGATAGAAGAAAAACGTAAATTACGCTGACTTTGTAACATTACACAAAAGTCTAGTGGAAGCTACAAATTGCCAAGAGATTTTCTTTTTGAAAATACAAGTGACTATTTCGCTTCGATTTCATACTAAATGAGTAGAATTACTAAAAAATGTTACTCTGTACTTTCACTTAATTCGACTGAGATTACATTGTCTTCAAACAATTCTGTAAAGGTAGACTTAAAGTAAATTGTACCGATTCATATACCGCACTATATTTTAGTAAGAATTAACAGTATCATTCGAGCTATCGACGTCGTAACATCGTAAGCTGTATAGGCCCGGCCACAAACCGGCGCAGATGTAAACGCCCTGCCGAAAGCTTTCAACTAGTTAAGCGCTTTGTGTTTTATAACAATTGCGAAGATAAAGGTGGATCTAGTTTTAGTTTCAACCTCCATTGTTCGCTAATGCAACGTCAAACCTTACTACCTTCCACGCTTAAGGTCATTAAACGTTCTAAAGTCGGGAACCGCCCTTTTCATTTCATTTGTACGCGTGATATCCATTTGTTTAGCTTTTCCTTGTTGATATAAATTGATGTGCCAGTTTCTTTTGTTTTACAAAGTATTGTTACGGGAACAATTGGTGTTATAAGTACAAAAGCATGTTATGTGTCATTGCTTAATAAGAAAGTCGAAAGTCATCTTTGTCTTGATAAACAAAAAAAATCTGCCTTCGCTTGTTTTTATATATTACTAGCTTTTGCCCGCAGCTTCGCTTGCATGAAGTTTGAAATCCTCGTTAAGCCCATTTTAAAGTGACATTTTAAAATTCAAAACGTCCGTCTTATATCACCCCCAGCGGTTTAGGCTGTGCGTTGTTAGATTAGTCAGCCAGTCGGTCAGCTTCTCCCCATGCTTCTTACTTCAAAAGTACCAGATTTCTCATACAAACTTTCAACACTTATTTCACCCCCTTAGAGGTTGAATTTCCAAATATGTGTACTTTTATTCCTAACCTAACCTTTCGGAGAGAGATGCATTCTGGGATAGTACCTATAAGAGGTATTGTGAATGAGTGTAGAATAAATGAGAAGATTGTTATGCTTGGTGATTTCAATGGTTGGGTAGGTGTGAAGAGGAAAGTATATGAAAGTACACTAGGTGCGTTTGGGGATAAAAGGGTGAATGAGAATGGAATGAGTTTGTTAGAAATATGCGTGGAGAAGAATCTTTCTATAATGAACACTATGTTTAATCATAGAGAGATTCACATGTATACGTGGGAAAGGCAAGATAGTAGAAGCATGACTGACTTTGTGGTTGTTGATGAAAGACTGAAGAGTAAGGTCACAGATACAAGAGTGTATCGGGGCGCCAATGTGGGGACCAACCATTATCTTATCATGTGCCGGATACATGGTCTGTTTAAACGTTGGTGCCATCGGGTTCGGGTTCCTGTGACTGCACTTGAGAGAATAAAAGTAGAAAGATTGCAAGAATTAAAAGTGAAAGAGGAATATAAGAGAAAAGTAAAAAAGAAGACGAATGAGATTTTAGAAGGAATGACTGATTATAGTTTAGAAAAAGCATGGAATGTTGTAAAAAACAGCATGGTGCAAGTGGCCACAAAAGTATGCAGTGTGGCGAAGAGGAAAAATAACAGGAGAACGAATGATTGTTGGATAGATGATGAAGTTAAAGAGGTCGTACGGAAGAAGAAAGAAGCTTGCCTTAATTTATTAGCCTTTAAAGCTAGAATAAGGATGAATCAGCCAACGAATATAATTGACGATTTGGAAAGAGTGAAGAAAAGATACACCGAAATAAAGGCGGAAGTAAAAGAGATCGTAAAGATGAGAAGAATGAAATGGAAGATAAGTATAATAGGAAGTTCTCCGACAACTTCAGGGTCAATGTTAAGCTGTTCTGGCAACAAGTAAGATTGGCTCGTGGAGTTTCGGGGACATCAAATATGAATATAGTTAGAGGAGGAGATGGATGCTTGTTAAGTGAAGAATGCAAGGTGTTGGAACGCTGGAAGGTATATTTTGAAAGTTTATTTAGTTGGCAGGATAGTGTGCAAAGAGTGGGTAACTGGGCGGAAGCGAGTGAGTCAGACATTGACTTGGATGAAATCGTGAAAGCGCTGAAATGTATGAACGTTGGAAAAGCTGCTGGGTGTGACAGAGTGTCTGTCGAAATGCTTAAGGGCGGTAACGGGGTGGTAGCAAGCCTGCTGTACCGGATCTTTAATATGTGTTGGAGATTCGGCCAAGTGCCGGGCGACTGGTGCAAAGCTATAATCGTACCACTACATAAGGGAAAAGGTTCACAGCAGGAGTGTAAAAACTACCGCGGCATTAGTCTTTTGAGTGTGGTCGGCAAACTATATGCGAAAGTTTTAATTAACAGAGTGATAAAAATAACAGATGAGAAATTATGGGATGTTCAGGCAGGGTTCAGAGAGGGGATGGGCTGTATGGATCAGATCTTCTCCTTGAGGTGCATAGCCGAAAAACATCTGGCAAAGCACAAGAAAGTGTACTGCGCTTTCATTGATTTGGTTTCTAGAATTGTGGTCGACACTATCTTTGTACGGGGTGGACTGGCGCTTGATACGGGCACTGAAATCGCTGTACAGGGATTCCAGTGCTTGTATTAGGATAAATGGGGCGTTCACAGACTGATTTGGCATGTCCAGAGGTGTTAGACAGGGTTGTGTAGCGTCTCCATGGCTGTTCAACCTATACATGGATAGTTGTTTGACAGATTTAAAAGGAAGTGAGTGTGGATTGAAAATGAATGAGTTGCCTGACAAATGTCTTCTCTACACAGATGATCTAGTTTTGCTTGCATCGTCGGCGGAAGAGTTGCAAGATATGGTAACTATGATGAATGGAGCATATAATATGAAAGGGATGAAAATTAATGTAAGCAAGACGAAAGTAAAGGTTTTTGAAAGAGATGCAGGTGTATCTGAGTGTAAAGTAAAGATAGGAGATGAAAGTATTGAACAGGTGAATGAGTTTGTTTATTTGGGAAGTATGTTTCTAAGAGATGGTAAGATTGACGAAGATGTGAAAAGAAGAGCAAATGCGGGAAATAAAGTAAATGGTGCTATGCATGCGGTTGTGGCTAGCCAGTCGATGTCCAAAAAGGCACGACTGGCTGTCCATAATGGTGTGCTGGTACCTACGCTTATGTATGAAAGTGAATGTTGGTCGTGGCAGAAGAGGCATGAAAGTAGAATAAATGCCGTGGAAATGCGTTCCTTGCGAAGTATGTGCGGTGTCACTTTGAATGATAGATTGAGAAATGAAGAGATTAGACCAAGTTGCGGTTTAAAAGATGATGTAGTGACAAAAATTGAAAGGAGTATGCTTAGGTGGTTTGGTCATGTTGAGAGAATGAGTGAACGGCGATTAATAAAAGGAATTTATAAGGCGGATGTCAATGGGAACGCCGTTAGAGGACGTCCTAGAAGGACATACATCGATGTTATTGGTGATGTTCTTCACAAAGGTCAGGTGCGTAGTACTCCCAACCGGCGTGCGTGTATGACAAGATGTATGAATGTGGATGAAGCGAAAGGGTTATGTAAGGGTCGTAGCATGTGGCGTTCTATAGTTTCTGCCTACCCCCATGGAAAAAGGCGTGAGTTTATGTATGTATGTGTGTTTATTCCTAACCAGAAACCTTAATATTTAATTTCATCTTTCTTACTTCAAAAACGACGGACTTACATACAAACTTCAACCCCCCATTTCACCCTCTTAGGGGTGGAATCTTCAAAAACCCTCAAACACCTATACGTTTATTTCTTTCCAAAAGCCTAAATATTTAATTCCATGTTTCTCACTTCAAAAATACCAGATTTCTCATACAAACTTTCAACACTTATTTCACCCCTTTAAAGGTTGAATTTCCAAAAATGCTCAAACATGTGTACGTTTATTTATAACCAAAAACCTTAATATTTAATTTCAAGCTTCTTACTTCAAAAATGACGGACTTACATACAAACTTAAAAACCCTATTTCACCCCCTTAGGGGTTGAATTTCGAGAAATCCCTTCTTAGTGGATGTTTGCGTCACAAAATGAACCTACTGTCAAAATTTTAAGTTTCTAACCCCAGCCGTTTAGGCTGTGCGTTGATAGATCAGTCAGTCAGTCAGTCAGTCAGCTTCTCCTTTTATAAGTATATAAGATAAGATATAAGATAAGATAATAAGATATAAGATACTTCCTAGTATCAAGTTTGATCTGAAGTTTGATACGGCAAATTGATCAGTTCTTATTACTTTGGAGATTATATGGGTTGGAATAAGCAAACAGAAAAACCAATACAAAATTTCGCAAACACACAACAAGTCCTAACCTTATTGTTTGAGTTAGATCTAATTTACCGCATTACGTAAGTCCGTGATTTTATCTTAGTAATTAATGAAATATTTCGAGTCGGTGTTGGCGTACACGAGTGCTCCTAATTGTTTTCTGTGTTGGCCTACAATTAACAAGGGCCTATTCTAGTGTGGGCGGTGCGGTTGGAGCGAGCCAAGTTCCCCTCCAGCCGCCGCGGCGACGAGACCGACCGACGGCAATTTCCGCTGCAACGCCGCCTGTTAACGCCACCTGGTGCCTACTTAAAATAACGAACAAAGTTACATACAAAAAAGAAATACTCTTATACAAAATTATTTCATAAACGACGTATTTCGAGTCGGCAGCGGCAGGTGTAACTGGGACGCGGCAGAACGCTGGCTTTAGAGGAATTACGCTGAGCCGTCTGCGGTGGAGAATTATAGCTGCTTTAGTCAAGTCTGGATTATCAGCAAAAAACTAGTTTATAGACGATTACCTACTCTACTATTTTTCCACTTTTAAGTAGAAAACACAAAGTGGCTTCGATTTTCAGTGATCAACTATCTTTTAATAGATTATACTGGTAAAACGTCCGGTTAACTGAAGGTGTAAATTCTGTGATATCTAACTTCAAACAGAGCGTACCTACCCGTCGGGTGTCGTGTTAACATTCACACCGAGACAAATCTGTGAAACAGCTGGCGTGTATTAACTAGAAAACAGTAACTCTAGCCAACCGCCCGTCCAACAATAATTCAAAACAAACGTACAACCCTACAAATAATACGCCTCATAAATATTATACCTATATACTAGTAACTACTAAGATATTTCTTATTAAAACTTCGAGATTATAAATTCTACTACAGTAATAACAGGTAATTACCATCAAATCATGCACGGTACTATTTCAGCTAATAGAATTACTTGGCGCCGCAAACCATTGATCGTATCAGAACCGAGTATCGTTGTAAATTTCTATGAATTCCGGAACAACACGAGTTACAATAAAACCTAACAACCTAACTAAAAGTAAAGGAAAAGCCTTTAATACTTAGAAAGCAAAACATTTGCCGTGTTCTAGAACCTTTCTTGGTACAAAACGTACAATTTATTATTTATTGGCCAGTGCCTTGTACCTACAACATTATTGAGACTTTAGGGTACAGTGAAGACACGTATCTCTTGTACTAAGTTATAAATCATGTACCTACCCGTGACACGAAAAAGCCTAAGAATGAGGTAGAATAACGCGGCTATTGGACGCGGCTACATGCGAAATGTAAACAACGGAAACAAAATTATACCAAACTCTGTAGGTAAATGTTTGGACTGGGAATTTGGTGCCTTAATCTTTTATAAAATTTCGAACATGTTTAAAACTAGAAAAAGGTTGAGTATATTTGTCAATTTTGCATTTTTCGTCATCATCATCAGCCCAAAGACAATCGTTCACCTTCTTCCATTAGTGTCAATATACTAAAAAACAATTTTCGACCAATTTGTAGCGACCTGTATGGCACTGTCGTTTGCCTCATTTAAATCCTGCGCCGAGTGAAGGTGGTCGTATATGACGGGAAGGAAAATAGAAGAGACATATCCTGTGAAGGGGATCCGCACTTACACTGTGCTTTGGATGCATCGATGATACCCCCATTCTGCCAGATTGTTGCTGGTTGGATACGGATCTCCTCAAACATCACCAATGAATGATCATTATCGATATTGTCATAACCTGCTATGACCAACGGATTGATAACAGCAGTTGTACTAATTGGTTTTTTAAGACGTGTAAATGAAATAAACGAATAAAGTAGTGCGTATATTGTTATTTCCGTATAGCTGGGTACTGCTCCCTCCTAACGAAATTCCTTTGAGAACTTTAATAACACAGCCAGCAAGAGAGGGGGGGATAGTAGTCGGTTCTTTGCACCGGATCCACACGGCTTTTTCATCCAGCGTTTTTTTCGGATATTGTCTGCTTTCATCATCAGCAGCCCGTACTGTTAAACACGGTTTTCCCATTAAAACATAATATAATATCACGCCTTACATTTCGCGAAGGGTTCAGCAGAGGTGTTTTTTAAAACACCTTTATGTTTAAGTCCCATGTAATAGGGGCGAGCCTATTGCCACTAACCGGGCACAAATCCAGACTCCAGGCTGCTACTGAGAAATTCCTAATGGAAAAACCCAATAACACTTTGCTCGACCTGGGGATCGAACCCTGGACCCCATGCTCAGCAGCCGCGCTTGCGACAGCTAGACCAATAAGGCAGTCAAAAATTAAAATTAATCCCATTAAAAATTAAACAATAATTATTTATAATATAATAATCGGGCGCATGAGGTTCACAAGTAAAAGATTTTTCAGTAAATGGATCTTTTGAAACATTTACACATCAACCTAGGCGTTTTACTTTGACCCCTGTAACCCTCTTAAGTAAGCAGGCTTTCACGGTACGATGTTATCAGTGTACCTACAGGTTGAAGCTGCTTCCCATTCACTTGGTTAATCCTTTAATCGTCTGCTACGACACTCAAGGAAGACGTTAGACATATTCTAAGTGATAGACCACACGACAGGACCTGTCGCTTCTACGATAATATTTAGATCATCCTTTGTTAGGATGATGTATATGCAAGGAATTAAAAATATGCATAGGTAGACGTAGTATCGTTTTTTGTTTAAGGAAAAAGGCGACTGTTGAGAAGTACAAAATAAACACATGAATTTAAAGTACCAATATTGTGTGAAAATGAGACGTTTCCAAGAACCAACTTAAAATTCAGTTTACTCTAGTAAAAGCTTCTAACTTGCGCATCAGCAAACTGTGAAACATTACATTGTATGGTGTGTAGATACATCCGTGTCTCGAGTTGTCGTAGTGTCGACAGTTTCCACTACACTGCCGGTAGTTAGCGCCACCTGCGTTGTACGAGATACATGGCCCGCTTTATGCCATCATAACAATAACATCACACCGCTTTACCGCCCTTCGCCCGCCGTAATATTACGTTCAAGCCATCGCTAATAGGATTACCTATTATGAACACCTCGTCATTCCTCCAAACATTCTAATTAAAACTTTAACTTTACAACTGAACATTTCCTCAATGAAACATTGTAATGTTTCAGAAACTGCGATGTCCTGATTTTTTCCGATACATTAAATCGATATAAAATGGCAAAAGTACGTTAGGAGGGAAAATTTATTCAATAATACAGAAGACAGGATTAACTGGGCTTGATAACGCTTCGCTTGAGTCGAACTCATCTGCGGCGCTATACCATTTTTTGAGCCTCCGAATTTCATATACCAACAGACTTACCACGTCGATTGGCTTCTAAATCTGTTTTATATAATATTTTGTGTTTGTTTTATAGATGGTGATATTAACTTTGACTGAATAAATAAGGCTCAAACATAGAAACCTTGGAAGACTTAAGTTATATAGGTATAAGTGATAGTAAACGACAAATGAGTAAGTTAAAGCGACGAGACGCAGAGTTTGTTGCAGTGGAGGTAAACCCAGTTGCGAGGCTTGTTTGTTCTTTAAATTACGTAGGGCTCTACGGCGGTAGACCGCTGTATGTACTGTTGTTCCCGTTAGATTGCTTCCCGTCCAAGTTTCAATCCTGTTTAGGATTCCACGTTGCGGACGGCATACGATTTGTTTTGACTTTGACGTTTCGGAATGTTCTAACTAGTGACACGTCACTAAAATGCCTACCTACTAAAACATTTTTAAAGGTAATTTCTCTTCATTACAGGTATTCACTGACATAAACAACCTTTGTGAAATTAAAACTCTGTAAGCAGCACGTTTCAGCGTACATGTAACGTGTACGTTCAATTCAATAGAAACGTTCATCGAGCACGATCCGTTAAATAAACAACGAGCAAGCACAGTACATACATCCCTCATACCTATGTATGTACAAAGTAAAGAAATAAAGTGCGCCAGTGATGGCGTCGAAAGTATAAAATGCAGATAGCCGCTCTACTGAACGATAGCTGTTGCACTGAACAAAATTTTATTGGTCTCTTTATTTTGTGAACAGAAACGAAATGTCGCGCGGCCGTCTGCACACTTTGTTTACTCGCTCCTCTTCATAATGATAACGGTTAGAACAATGTTTTGATTCATGTACCCTCTTTGTGTAAACAAGATACGAGTTTATGCCGATATATGTTCATTATTTCAAGGCTAGTGATGGTATGTATTATGTGAGAGCAGTGGAGGCCCAGTGGTAACGGCCCCGACTTACGAATTGTATATCGTGGTTTCGAACCCAGCCAGGCGCATTACTTTGTGTAATTTATTTCATCACTACTGCTCTCAAAACGGTGAAGGAAAACACCGTAAGGAAACCGGCATGTCCTAGAACCAAAAATTCGAAGACATGTGACATCTACCAACCCGCACTGGGCCCGCGTGGTGGATTACGCCCATTCCCTCTCACAGAGAGGAGGCCTGTGTTCCAGCAATGGGAACATTATAGGCTGATGATGATGATGATGATGGTATGTAGCGTCATGCAGTGACTGTCTACGAGCACTATAGGTAGGTACCTTCTATTTAGGAAAAGTCTGTTTAGCAGTACTTCTTCTTCTCTCGTGCCGGCACGAGATATATGAGATTAGCTCATGCTGTGGTGAAAATATTAGCTAGTCAGCAAGGTTAGTAGCGGGGCTGGCTGCCCAGGTTGCACCGGACGAACTTAACTATCGTCACGCGTGGTGGCTTTTTTCATGCACCCCAGTAGAAGCAGTAGACTTCGATAGATTATGTATTGCGTTTATTCATTGAAGATTCTTATTAGATACATTTTTAAATATATGTATAAAAAAACGGGTCTAAGTGACTGGTGGTCAAAATCCTACATCTCGACAACCTCGTCTGCCAAGTCAAGATATTTAATTTCTCTATGTTTTCTTTACACAAGGTTAGTTGGAAAGGGGGAACTAAGCCGAAAGGGTGTAAAGTACCCATAATAAGGGATAACTTTTGTTCTACAACTTTCCCCAAAACTCGATAGTTTAAGAGAAATAGCTATTCAAAGATTTCGTAAAAAAATATGCTAAAATCTATCTGTCCATAGCTATGATCAGCTGTTTTTACAATTTAGGTCATATTTGGGGTCACGTATTAGAAAATTAATTTTCTGAATTCATAACTAAAGCAGGTATGGTGTTTTTTTTTTAAAAACAATAATAAAAATCTTTTTGCATGCAAATAAAAATTATCGAATTTTGAAATTTTAACACTTGCTTTAAAATAGTCATCAGTGATACTTAAAGTGGCCCGCGGCTTAGTACCCCCTTTCCGACTAACCTTGTATAATGAACGATTATTATTATTGATGCATGCATAAACCGTTAACCAGAAAAGCAATAGCGACAAAAACAAACAACAATAGAGAGTTTTGATAGCAGATTTGCTTTTCAAAACAGCCACTTTTGTGACCAATTGAACGGCACTTGCAACGAAACAAAGAACACTGACCCGTTCAAGTTTGAAAACTATTACCATAATAACACGTTGCCGGCAACGCCGAGCAGCCTGGGGTAAGCTGCATGCAATTATATTTCAATATTAATTCACCCCGCATTATTTACAAGAAAGCAGGCAATTAGAAAAAGTTAAAAGGACTGAACTTAATTTTACGGCATGCATTATTAAAACGTGCTATCTTTGCCGAAGGATGGCTGTTCACATTTACATAAAATGATAGTAAAAGAATGCATATTGCGAGGTGACCATAAATAACAGGTGCGGACAGGATACGCCGTACTTACCTTTTCTCACGTTCCCACAATATTCAGAACGTTATTTAGTATTTCGTGGATACTCACACGGTTTTCGCTTACGAGTTGGCTACAGATTTTATAGATTCAATTTAGAAATAAATTGTATTAATTACCAAACGAAAACACTCACTAATTATTTGCTTTTGTTTACTCTATTGCCGAACTATAACCGTATTTTTAAATGAGCCACGTAAAAGTTACGTAAAAAATAAACCAAAGGAAGATACCACTGAAATACCCACATTATAAGTAATTCCACGTATTTTAATCATTATTACCCCTTTTATCATATTGTATTTGTAGCCCCAACCATGGATGTAGTACGAACCATAGAAATGAAAGAAAAATAATCTTTGTTTCTTCGTACTACGAATACTTACCCACAGATGTTTTGTTAAGGGCGGCGTGCGGGTCTCGCTCTCTATTTGGCTAATGGATATATCAACGAGATTGGTTTCTAACACAAACGAGCCGGTCGTCTAGTTAAAAATACCGTGTGTATTTCCACGGTCGGTAAATTCAAAGCGGTATCCGAAGTTAAATATTTGTACCGTGTTTGGAAACAAGATCGGTATCGGTTTCCATGTACCTACCTGAAACTAAATGGGAAATTTCAAGCAGGCTCGACAGCCGATAAATTATTGCATGAAATAAAATCTGTAGGTACTACACGTTTAGAACGACAAATAACTGCCAGATTTATGTTTTAACAACTCAATCATAATGTGGCTGGTTTTATTTCGTTAATATTTACATGAGTAATACGATTAATTTTCTTTTACATCATTAGGTAGTCGTGAACTAAACACTTTAAACCTAAACAAAATATATCATAGTGTGAAAATCTTTAGAATTTTTCACAGTTTATAAGAATTAGTTTCTATGTGCGGATGTAGTCAAAATCAACTTACGGATAATGGTAAAAGATTGGTAGTTGAACTTCTAACCGTTGATCACCTATCTGTCAGTCAAATATTGTGATTATGGAAATATTTCTTGATCATGCTATCTCATCTTTGATCATATTCATGAGTCAAATTTTATGGTGTATAATAAAACGTGACTTGAATCCATGCTAGTACTGTTAGAACTTCAAATCATTGTTGCAAGCTAAGAGCGCGTGTGCTCAGCGTCCAATCCGAATCCGAAAGAATAAGATCCGAGCGAACTCGGCTGCAAATCTATGAAATTCGGTTCGAATGTATTATACAACCATTCATAAAAATAGCACTGCAGCTTGTTCGCATCACATTTCTCGGATTCGGGTCTGAAGCAGTGCACAGGCACTGTAAAAAAATAGGTAAAGGTCACTCTAGCAATTATACAAAGAAAAAGGCATATAGACTACTATTGCACAAACTAATTGCTGTCGCAGAACAAATAAAGAGTTTAATATCCGCGCAAACGACACTCGGCAAACATTCCAGAACAACATTTGTCATTTATTATCCGAGTAAATAATATAGTCGCTACGGGGAATTACTGCTTATATTAAAATACTACCGTTATCACAAAGCTAGGATTGTCATGAACTTTTGCGTTTGTGTGAGTGCTCGTACACACACGTCGTTGTACCGGTGTGACAAGATTTCAACCAATCAGACAGATGTAAAGCTCATATCTCATCTAGGTACGCCTTTGCAACTTTTTTCCCTCTGATGTTATCCTTGGATGACAGGATGTTATCATGATCTAGACCTCTTCCCAAGTTAGAGCCAGCTTTTATAACTAGATGCGGCGGTTATCAGTAGTGATTGTACTTTAAGCTGCGTATCCTAGTAAGGTTAGACCAGACTAGGTTAGGTTAGGTTAGGTTAGGTTAAGGGGATTATCGCCGGCCGCCTCAATGGCCACCTTGCGGAGGTGGGGCCGAACCTGTCGGACGCCCAATTCGGCTTTCGAAGGGGGCGTTCGACAATCGACGCCCTGACCCGCCTCAAGGGCCAGGTGAGGGAGGCCGTGGACGCGGGGGACGGGGTTTTGGCAGTGTCGTTCGACATTGCCAACGCCTTCAACTCTGTCCCCCACTCGACGATACTGGAGGCGCTCCGGTATCATGGAGTGCCTCAGTATCTGCGGCGCCTCTTGGCCAGCTACCTGGAGGACCGAGCAGTCTTCCTCGTGGACAGGGCGGGTCAGCTCCGACGATATGGCGCAGAGTCCGGCGTCCCACAGGGGTCCGTCTTGGGACCGACCCTGTGGAACGTCGGCTTCGACTGGCTCCTGCGGGGAGCCCTCCTCCGTGGCACGAGTGTCATCTGCTACGCGGATGACACTCTTCTCACCGCCCGGGGGAGGGACTTTAGGGAGGCGGCGAGTCTCGCCTCGGCCGGCGGAACCCTGGTCGCGGGGAGGATCCGCCGACTGGGATTGGAGGTGGCGCTGCACAAAACCGAGGCCGTGTTCTTCCACGGGCCTCGGCAGCGCATCCCCGCAGACGCGCATATCGTCGTGGAGGGCGTCAGGGTCGGGCTCAGGACCCAGATGAAGTATCTGGGTCTGGTGCTCGACAGCCGTTGGCGGTTCGGCCCGCACTTTAGCGGGCTGTCGGAGCGTCTGCTCAAGACCGCGGGTGCGCTCTCGTGGCTCCTCCCAAATCTGGGGGGGCCCGAGGCGCGATGCCGGCAGCTGTACGCCGGCATACTGAAAAGTATGGCCCTCTATGGGGCCCCCATCTGGGCGGACTCCCTCCAGAGGAGGGAGAATGCGGCGGCGATCCGCAGGCCCCAGAGGGCCATCGCGCAGCGGGTGGCGAGGGCGTACTGCTCCGTCAGCTTCGCGGCGGCGTGCGCGCTGGCGGGCACCCCTCCTTGGGAGCTCGAGGCGTGGGTGCTCGCCAGGGTGTACGAGTGGACGGCGGGACGCAGGGCGCTCGGGGAGCACCCTGCCCCGGAAGAGCGGGAGGCCGTCCGGCGAGAGGCGAGGGACGCTATCCTCCACCACTGGGCGGAGGACCTCGCCTCCGCCGTGTTTGGCCGCCGAACCCTGGACGCCATCGGGCCGGTCCTGCGAGACTGGCTCGAGCGGCCCCACGGCTTCCTCTCGTTCCGTATGGTGCAGGTGCTGTCTGGGCACGGGTGCTTCGGATCGTACCTGCACCGGATCGGAAGGGAGGGGGCCCCGTCGTGTCACGAGTGTGGCGCGGCGGAGGACACGGCGCAGCACACCCTCGAGGTGTGCCCGACTTGGTCTGAGCCGCGCCGCAGTCTGATTGCGGAGATCGGCCAGGACCTCTCGCTTCCCGGCGTAGTTCGTTCCATGCTGGGGAGCGAGGAGGCTTGGGCCGCGGTCGCCTCCTTTTGCGAGGACGTCATTTCGCAAAAGGAGGCGGCGGAGCGCGCGCGTGAGGACGACCCTCTCGCTGCGCCGCTCCGTAGGCGAAGAAGAGGTCGGAGAAGACGCAATCTTCTCCCTCCTCTTGGTGGTGTTGGGCGGGCGACAGGCGCGGGGGTGCCTCAGCCCGCATTGCACTCCACACCACCTCCGCCGGACATTCCCAACCCTCCCCCCCTGGGGAGGACTTGAGGGACCTGCCGCGAAGGCGGGCGATCGTCGGAGGGGACTGGATGTAAAGGTTACGCCGGTTTCCCAGTCCCCTCCAGTCAGACGATGCGGGAATGCCGCTGGGTCGTTTTAGTGGGTATACCGGGCTTGCCCGGGGAGTCCCACATAACCCCCCCATTCCCCCAAATGGGCGGGTATGCGTAATAGCATTTTTTCCCAGCGCAAAAAAAAAAAAAAAAAAAAAAAAAAAAAGACTAGGTTAGGTTAGGTTAGACTGTTCATAAAGAGTCGACGATGAAGTACCTGGGACTCGTCCTCGACAGCCGATGGGACTTTGGGCCGCATTTTCGGCAGTTGACCCCCAAACTAATGGAAGCAGCGGCTGCGCTTTCGCGGCTGCTGCCCAATTTGGGGGGGCCCAATGCCTCCTGCCGGAGACTCTACTCGGGGATCGTACGATCCATGGCCCTCTACGGGTCGCCGATCTGGGCGGACACTCTGACGGCCCGCAACGTCGCTATCCTGCGGAGACCGCAGCGGGCGATGGCCGTCAGGGTGATAAGGGGGTACCGTACGATCTCCTTCGAGGCGGCGAGTCTTTTGGCCGGATCCGTGCCCTGGGATCTGGAGGCGAGAGCCGTCGCGCTGAGATATCGTCAGCGCGAGGAGGCGCCTGAACGGAGCGAGCTCCGCCAGATCCTGGTGGCCGAGTGGTGAGAACAACTTGCGCAACCCAGCGCGGGGCACGCCGCGATAGCGGCGGTAAGACCCGTGATGGAGGAGTGGCTGGAGAGGCGTCACGGAGCCCTCAGCTTCCGGCTGACGCAGGTACTCTCGGGACACGGCTGTTTCGGGAAGTACCTGTGTCGTATAGGCCGGGAGCAGACACCCGGTTGTCACCACTACGACTGCCCCGAGGACACGGCGCTGCACACTTTGCAGGCGTGTCCAGCATGGGGGTCGCAGCGCCGCGAGCTAGTCGCGGCGATCGGCGGTGACCTCTCGCTTCCGGCCGTGGTTCTGTCCATGGTCGGGAGCGAGACTGCGTGGGAAGCCATCGCCTCCTTTTGCGAGGAGGTGATGGCGACCAAGGAGGTAGTGGAGAGGGAGAGGGAGGCCGCTTCTTCTCTCCCTTCTCGCGCTAGACGCACCGGGCGCCGGAGGGCGCGTGACGATCTCCGGCCACCCTAGCCTGCGGGCGGTGGGTTGGAGAACCCGTCGCCCGACCAGTAACGGGCCCAGGGAGGATGGCGCGTCGTGTCCTGCGCGCGCCTCTCGGAAGGATGTGGGGCAGGGGAGCAACTGCCCCACCACAGGAGAGGTCCACCAGAAGAAGCTGGTGGACCGAGACCTGCCGGGGTCGCGGTGCATGCAACAGCGAATCCCGTGACCCCGGCCTTAGGTCAGAAGGAGGGACACCGTGGTGCTTTTAGCCAGTCTGGCACACCCCCCCGTCTTCCCCAGACGGGGGATTGTCCATGAGGATTTCCCCACAATAAAAAAAAAAAAAAAAAAAAACTGTTCATAAGGACCGCGCTAGACCAAAGCCGGAGAAAACATGATCGCTTCAAATGCATTTGTGTTTTTTTTTTTTTCATGTTTTTTTTTATGCATTAGTACACTTTTTCGCGATTATGCAAACGTATGTACGTACTTAAAAATACAATTAAATATAAAAAAATACATGTGAAGTTTATAATGTAAGTCATATAAAGTGAAAAATATCAACTATTCGATAGTAAAAGTTTTAAGTATAACTGTAACTTATATAGATTAACGTTTCGCACTCCCAGCCCCACATCACGGATCCATATGTAGTCGGTCGTGCTTAAATTACATACACAAATATGTAGCAAACTTTACAAAAGGGTATTTGTCGCGAAGTGGGACTTGAACCTACCAAAATGTCGAGTCATAAAATCTTCCTCTAATATTGAGGGACAAATAGAAGAAAGATAAATATTGATACACTGTATTCATAGATATGTAACATCGAACGCTCGATTTAGAAAACGTTTATTAGTATGAGGCTAAACTGCGATAGGGATGTGAACGGGTGAACGTGACGAATTCAGCTGAAAACGCACGTAGACAATTAACCCAGGGCTGACGTCTGCAGTGATACATGAAGCAAGCCCCCAAAGGACGATGGAAATAAAACGGACCCGAATAAACACAGAGTTCATACATTTTCTTACCTTTTTCCCCTCGCTTAACAAAATTGGACGGAGATAATGTCCGTATTTGTATCAGAAGTTGTCTTAAGTAAGTTGTCGTTGATCTAAAAGCTTAAGATCCCGGTTTAAGCCCAGTTGTTTGTGGACTACGCTGTAGATATGCGAGTTTCGCTATAGGAATTTAGTATAGCTCGCTAACCTTAACTAATTGTGGCAATAAAATGCCATGTCCGTTTTAAAACCGCTCCAATTTATATTTTTATTTAATTGGAACATTTAACAACATGTAAAAGACATTTAACTGTAAAATATCTCGTACTTAAACTTATTAAAGCAATAAGTTTTTGCCGAGGAAAAGTGTTTCAGGAAGAAGCACGTGTCGCAGCCAAAAATTTAAAAGAATTTGGGAATTTCCGTAACATAAATCTTCGTAGCGTCTAATTACATGGATCCAGCTCTCTCCGCTCTTTTCTGGGCAAACTTATGGCGGTCATGCGTCATGATGTTTTTATGAAAAAATAGCGGCGCATCCCTGAAAGCCTCTATTAGAATTATGAAATAGGTTACTCGAAAAATCTTCTTCGTATTAGATTAATTTTCCATCAGACGTGAGCTTATAAAATGGAGCGATGAAGTGAAGAAATATTGGTTCAATTTAATGTTTTATCCAGCCTAAATCCTTTTACATTTAGCAAAGCTGTGCAGTTATTGCTAGCATTATGGTTGAAAGAATACAGTCCGTCACATACAGTTTATATTAGCTTTGGTGCGCGGGGGCTGCGCAGTGAGGCACCTCACTTGAACATAGTCTGTGTGTTCAGCTCTAGGGCTCTCATACTTGGAGAAAAATAAACTGAGCAAATAATAGCCGCCAACTTCAACGTCGAAAAATTATTTTGAGTGCAAAGTTGCGAATAGAATTTCACTTAACAAAAATTAATAGGTGCAGCTCTCTATAGGATAAACTTTGCACACCACACCGGTGAAACAAAACTTTTTATTCAGCGTTTTACTGAAACGTTCTGAAATATTATTACAGTTCTCTAAGGGTTGATGGTAACTTCCAAGACCAACGTTAATACAAAACAGAGTTTTGGGAATAAATCGAAAGTTAATTACGTACGAAATTGACTTTGCACAGACTTGCCGAAAAACAATAAAGATGATACAATACTTGATTACTAGCGCGAAAATAGGTAGGTCGAAAACCAAAGCTGAACGCGTGATATTCCGCTTTACTCATATTCAGCACGTGCTGAAAAGCTGAATATCAGTACGTTTTTCTTAATTAGGTGCTGCTTTAATTAAGCTACATTTGTAAAACTTTGGTACAAACAAGTACTTTGCAATTACTATCCGTGTTTGCAGGTAACCGCGGTCGATATTGAAACCGAAACTTGAATGCGAGGTCCTCTCTAAAATACTCGAAACAAATATAAACAGAACCCGACCAAAAGCTGTACAGTTGGCAACAGAAGTGGCTTAAGTTTTTGCCTGAATTTATATTTTAATCACTCATTCCCGATTCTGAGTAATACTCACTTAAAGCCCACTGATTTAATTTTCACGAGTACTTATGAAAGGTTTCCCGGTAACTAGTTATCATAAATTGCCTGCATTTTTGAGTCCATTTAATATCATGGATGGAACCATTTAAACTATACGGGCTTCATTAGATGGAGTCTGTTATTTATGTAACCGTAAGTACAACTTTTTTAGATTTCGGAAAAGAACTACTTTTCTAAAGCTAAATTCAGGTGAGAAACATTTAACTAGAGTTTTGCAAACGCGCATTATTAATCTAACTCTAAAGAAACCCGCGTTAGCAAACATGTCAAGTTCTTGTCATTTGAATATAGCCTTTTGGTCCGCGTGTGATAAACTGTCTGCACATTCATTCACAGTTGAAAGCAGTTTCAAAAATAGAAACAAAAGTTTTAAAGCACTGGCGTCTGGTAGACATTTTTGACAAAGTTCTGAGCGCGGGCGCGGTGCCGATAGTCGGCAAGTGGCGACGACGCGACACGCGACTTGTGACGTCACACGGCGCAAAACGACTCGCGCCTTTGAGGGAGTTCTCTTTTGTTACGTAACCGTATAAAGAATTGTACAGTTTCCAATCTGTCCGCAAAAGTATGAACATGCAATACGTTGGAACGAATAGAATCAAAAAATCAAGCGAGTGCTATATTGTGTAAACAGAAATGCGAGCAATCCTGCACATTTCCAATAACATTGCCAACATGAAAGTTTACTTTCGTTCAATTCGCTTTGAGTTATGTAAAGTTTTGGGCTGCCGCTTTTTTATGTTAGAACAAACAAATATTTGACAAATTGCAGTGTTTAGGTTTAGGTCACAAATTAAAAAACAGAAAAAAAATACCTATTGCATAATCAATGAATGGAATCATCATCGGATATTTTTTACTTTCAACAAAACTCATAAAATAGATAATTATATCATTTTTGATTGATATTGCCGCGGCATATTTGGTTGCCGCGGCAACCGAATATCAATATGTCATTTTATAAAATTTATTTTTCGCTTAAATATTTTTACATTTACAAATTGTTAATTATTTTATTGGTGAGTACGTTGTGGGTAAATCTGGCATAATCCTAGCGTTCACAACGGGAGACTACAATCCATCATTCCTAGTTACAATCGGAGTTGACTACAAATCACCTTTTTACTTATAATATCATTGACAAATGTAAATTCATGGACGTGAACGGTGTTAAAGTCAAGCTTGGTATTTGGGATACAGCAGAACAGGAGCGATACAGAACATTAACAGCAAGTTTTTACAGAGAAGCTAACGGTGCTATGATTTACGATGTGTCAGAACCGAAGTCCCTAGCAAAACTGAATGAGTGGGTCAAGGAACTGCAAGTATACTCCACCAAGAAGACACCATTGTTGGACCCAGTGCATAATATCAGCAAGCACATTGGATCAACCGCGCGACGGGCGCAACGAGTATTCCCAAGGAGGGTTGATGTCAGGCAGGCGGCCGGTCATAAAACAATAAGCCAAAACCTCTAACAACATGGATTTATGAAATACATGTTGTGCCTACCCCATCTAGTGTGGGATAAGGGCAGGAAGAAGAAGAAGATATATCATTTTTGGAACGAGTAAAAGTATCATTTTCAATTGCACAATATTCAATTACCACTTCACAAAATATCCCATCCACTTAGCTAGTAACGATATCCACATATTTACAAATAAAAATAACGTTGATAAAATGTTCATTCATGGGAAGCGTCCTATTAATTCTTTAGTGAATAGAATTCGTTAGGAACGAATGCAAGGTAACATTGCAATTGGCCTATGCAAGTACGGCAGCCCACTTGACCTCTCGCAACCGGCACTACTTGCACTACGTGATTGGCTCTGTTTGCGGTATAAGTTCACGGGAGCTTTACGGCACACGCTCTTTTGTCACAAGAATGTATAAATATTTTTCGTAAACTTTGGAAATAGAAAAGCGGTTTTCAAGTCCCCTTTACCGCCGGTATAAGAATTCAGCTTTTGCTTTTCGAAGCAAAACTTAATGTTCGGAACACATTTTTCCTAGTTGTATTGTGGTAGGAAATACTGACAATGGGTTTTGATGGGTTAAGTTCTCCAAATATATATAAGTAATGGTTATGAATTTAATTTCTTCGTTTCAGTAATAAATCTATCTACTTTCAATAACGTCACTACAGATATTTATTAAATATTTCAGAAGCTCCTCTGCCAATATCAAAATACTCGCGTCCTTCCAATCTTTAACTACAAAGCCGAAAAAGCGGTCAAACATCCAATATAAAGAGAATAAATTTATCTTCCGAGAAAACGGTTGAATGAGAAACCCAAACGCAGTCGAAGCGTCAGTTACAATAACTATTGTCACATTCAATCAAACCATTCAAACAATGTGTGCCCTCGACAAAATAAAACGCGGGGAAGTTGGTACGTAACAATTCCCGGGATCCATACAGTAAAAACAGTGGGATCTCATCCAATTTTGCATTCAATCTACGACCACGAGAATTGCTTCCTCCGAGATGACCCGCCACTTCCACTCGCCGTAAAGCGATGACCTAATCCGGTTTATTTGATTTGGGTTCCTGACTTCAGCCGTCTTTACCAATTTGTAAAAATAATGTCAGATATGGGAACTCACAGCCACTTTGTATTAATTCAACCGATTAAGTTAAGCGCGCTCTCGAAGTACCCGTAGGCATGCTATGCTACACTCGCTCCGCCCATAGCGCACCTAACTCCTACAGAGAGACTTACAAACAATTAAAGTTTTCACGACTGTCTGTCGTCTATTTGTCGCAGTTCTACTCTCGCCTCACTTTCTTTTCTATTTTGTATTGTGATCATTTACAATGATTTTGCATCCCGACGACAAAGTTGAATTAAATACGTGACTTTAGATTTGCAGACAAATATCAAAGCGAAATTTCGCAATTCTGAGTTTAAGTCTCAATCTGATTCGCCATGCTACTGAAACGTTGTGTGCCTGACACGAGTTGCTTTGATTCGACTAATTTTACGTCTCGCTGAATTAACTGTGAGATTCAGCTACAAAGAACAATGAAAACTTCAATTTGAGAATCTTAATTAGTACGTTTAAATTGCCTTGGGTGAAGCGACGAAAACTTCAAACTTATACTTAGACATGTTTCAGGATTGTACGGCGAGCAAGAACGACAGCCATTAATTCACAAGTGAAATAAAGAAGTTATCAAGAGTCGCGGGGTCGCGGGGGTAGCAGTAAACAAGGCCTGTTGTGGGTCATGTGATTAATTTCAGCGAACACTTTCCGGCCACAGATGGCTTGTCAGAAAGTTTATTGCAGTAAAAAGCTTGAGTTTGTACGGGGAGAATGACGCGAGGCTTTACACTAATGGCCCTTGAAGTTTCACCCATTAAAACAGAGTTTTTTTACCCAACATTTGGGTATCTATGAAATTGGATATTATACCGCAAATGATATAA
This sequence comes from Amphipyra berbera, assembly GCA_910594945.2. NCBI lineage: Eukaryota > Metazoa > Arthropoda > Insecta > Lepidoptera > Noctuidae > Amphipyra > Amphipyra berbera. The sequence continues at coordinate 9,843,651 of OU343128.1, read as the reverse complement.
ATTTAACTCGTAAAATTCTTAATTTACGTTTTATATTGTAGGTCACACGTATTCACACGATATCATTTGTTATGTTATGAAGGGCGGTATCTCTGCGAGTCCTCTAATTTTTAATTCATCTGAATCCAAAATGGACTTAATGAGGAAACGTTTTCAGGTCACTTTATAGAGGGGACTAATTTGCATATTATCGGGGTGTGGACAGAAGGTCGCGTGACAGTGAGGTCGAATTACCATAAGAATGGGCCAACGAGGTGAACGTTTTGTTAAGGTTCCAACCAATGTCCCATTGTAACAAGTTTTCTTAACAATTACGCGAAGAAAAAGTCCACGTCTAATTGGGACGATTCTCTTAACGCGGAACAAACCTTCAAACTAATGTCTATTAAGTATATCTAGAGTTACATTAACCTCGTTTTAAGTTTCTCAGATATAATATTATTATTATATGAAAAGATTATTTCTATTTCATAAAAGTACACTGTTTTATCTTTCCGTTAATATTAGACACTGCTATTAGATAAATGAATATTCTGTTGAAAAGCCAGCTCTATGCTGCACTAGTAAAATAGAACAAACCAATTATCAAATAAACAAAAGAACACAAATGAATAGTCTTTTTCCTTGTATTTTTCTTCATTTATTTCTATTAGGTGTGTAGCTATCAGTATTGTCCTTCATTGTCGCGGTGTCACCAGACAGTCAGGTTTATTGTCGCATGCTTCGAGGCAGTTTCCTACCACCAGAAATTTAGGGTCCATAAAATTGATGGACAGCTTCTTAATAGCGTCGACTGACTTCTTACGATTTTTAATTCCCAATTATGTGAAATATATACGAATATATACAGCGAATGAGGTCACACTGGCGTTATTTGGTTTCAGAAAATCAATTTAGTCAAAAACCATTTTTGCTTGGGTAAGTGTGGTACGAACAATATTTGCAGCCGAGACGCTATATTCGGAGCTACGAGTGGTGCTGTCGGCATTATTGGAATTTGCGGGACCACATAAAGGCGGAAGAAACGAATAGATAGCTGCGTCGACACTAAAATAATAATATCTTTTGAGAATCAAGCTATTTCTTTTATAATCAACAAAAAACTAATTACCATTAACTTATTTTTATATACTGTCTCGTTGGTCTAGTAGTGGCACGCACGACTGCTGATCGTGAGGTCCTGGGTTCGGTCCCTAGGTCGGGCAAAGTGTTATTGGGTTTTTTCGTGCGGAATTCTTCAGTAGCAGCCCGGCGTTTTGATTTGTGCCCGGTTGATGACAATAGGGTCGCCCCCTATTACATGGGACATTCACGTCGAATTATGGGTGTTACTATACACCTCTGCCCAACCCTTTGGGGAATACAGGCGGTGTTATGTGTTATTTTCATATATTATGTTGATGCTACCTTTTTTTTATTTTTCTCATTGGAAAATCCTCATGGATGTCCCTCGCCCGGGAAAGGCGAGGGGGTTCTGCCGGACTCTTACCGGCTAAAAACCAACAGTGTTCCTTCTCCTGACCGTACGGCCGGGGTCGTGGGATTCGCACGCAACCCCGGCAGGTCCCGGATGTTGATGCTACCTAAAGATTCACAATAATTATGTCTGCCTTTCATTGACTTATGAATACTGATAATTTCGCGTCCTTGTCTTCGCGTGACGGCTTTCCTTCGTGTTATCAACGCTCTTAGATCGCTCAACGGGTAAATTTATTGGAGTTGACTTCGTAACGGAGGTGTTTTATCATCGCAGTACTTGAATATGCAAGCAAGGAACTAATATAGTACGCTAATAGCATTAACTTTAGCTGATATGGAAATTTCTTGTCTAAGTCTGTGCCGAAGAGATAGAGCTGAGTTTTTAGCTGGAAGTTTCGGGGTAGGTATTGACCCTGGCAGAGGCAAGGCAAGAAAGCCCAAAATGTATTCTAAAAGGACTGAAAACTAAGGATTATTATGAAACAGAAATGCTATGTACTATTTTTAGTATCTTATATCTTAAATTGTGACACAACGTAATACAGAAATACCCCGGACTTACGCGATAGGTGGGACCAAGAGATAGCCGCGTAAGTCGAATTCGCGTAAGTCGGAGTTCAACCTTGCATATAAATACGTATAAAGTTTGTATCATAAACCGAATTTGCACTGCGTACGTAATGTTTTACAGAATTGGAATTGTTATTCCACACGGAACACGTTCGAACTTGTCGTAAACTGAACACGCCGATGCGCGCGATTACCAAAAAGAAAAACCGCGTATCTCCGAATTCGCATAAAACGGGGTAGCGTAAGTCGGGGTATTACTGTATGTAATTAACTAAACTAACTGCCTCGTTGGTCTAGTGGTGGCAAGCGTGACTACTGATCGTGAGGTCCTGGGTCCGATCCCCAAGTCGGGCAAAGTGTTAAAATTGGTTTTTCTGTATGGGATTCCTAAGTAGCAGCCCGGAGTTCGGATTTGTGCCTGGTCGATGGCAATAGGCTCGCTCCCTATTATATGGGACTTAAACATAACGGCGAAATGAGGGTGTTACCATACACCTCTGCCCAACCCTTCTTGGAATACAGGCGTGGTGTTATGTTATGTTTTGTTTTAATGTATACTCTCGTTTCATTTTGAAATATGTTTATTTTTATAAAACACTAGCTACTTATGTAGCCTATGTTAATCAGTGATAATGTAGCTTTCTAAGGGCAAAATAATTTTTGAAATCGGTCCAGTAGTTATTAAGTTTATTCGTTACAAACAAAACTACAAATCTTTTCTCTTTATAATATTAATATAGATTATGCTTTCATACAATATTTTAACAAATACAAAATGTCTTATTCAGAATTATAATTTATCAATCAATGGCGAAAGCCTACCATGACCTATTACAAAGATTATTAAGCCATTAATTCACCAATCACCGTTTTAGTAATTACACTACAAATACAACGTAAAAGTCTTTTATTTATTATTGTTTTGTTTAATGGAGGCTAGACTGAAGCGGGAACTACACTAGCACAAAGTGAGTCACGCAATCCCTTTATACTACAGCGGTACATCATTGGTTCTTTGGAAAACCCGTTCAATATTTACTACATCAGTCCGCAAATGTCCACTGCTGAGCATGGCCTTCCAATGATTGCTAAAATGTATATTTTTTTCTTTTTTCTTTAGAACTGCTTTTATATGAGCTTGTGGACCGTTTCTACGTAATCGGGCAGTTATTGGCGAGACCTGAAGGGTCTCCAACCAATGGGGACGAGTAAAATACTTAACTTAAGCTAATTACTACTACTACTACTACTACTACTACTACTACCGCACTACTACTACCGGCTGTCGCTGAAAACCAGCGCTGTGGCTCTGTCTCGCACGTGAGACACAGCATTATGCTGAGCGATGGCCGTTTTGCGCGGATGTGACGCATATTTTTCCCCAAGTTTCTTTTCAGTTTTGTTTACTTTTATTTTATTTTGTGCGTCATGTTGGCGCGAATAAATAACTTTTCTTTCTTATTTTACTACTACTACTAATATCATGACTACTAGCAATAACAGCACTAAGTGCGACCCGTAATGGGACTCGGATCTCGGCTTAGGGCGTTGCTGGCGGGAGGACTGGGAGGGAGACAGCTTGATGAGAGCTTAATTATCAGTGTGGCTAGAATGAACGATTAAACAAAACATTTTATAATCACCACAATTGTCGGATGATTTGATGATTACAGTTTATATTAAGTAGGCAGGATGACGCTTCTGCCCATCCTTATGACGTCATACCTTAATCACCATTTACAACACAGATGGAGAGAGAGTAGCCTATACTTTCTTTTTTGTTTTTTTTTTAATAAAACGTTGCCCCACACTAGGATTTCTCCTGTATCGTGGGTGCGTTTACAGACAAATCTTCACATGCACAAATGCCCAGACCCGGAACAACTATTTCTAGGCCATACAAATATTTGATCCGTGCGGAAATCGAACCCACGACCCGTAGCGCAGAAGCCAATCGCTCAGCCACTGAACCATACGTGTCGTCATTCTTGAGTACCACACGGTACTGCATAGTAGATACGTTTGGGGTGCATGAAAAGAGCCTTCAATAGTGACGATATCTAAGTACGTCCGTCGCACTCTTAGCCGCGGGCCGCTTATTTATCACTGATGGTCGTTTTAAAGAAAGTGTTAAAATTTCAAAATTCCAGTTTTTTTTTCCTTGAACAATTATTTTTATTTTAGTTTTTTCAAAAATTCTTCGTCCCTGCTTAAGTTACGAATTCAGAAAATGAAGCTTCTAATCCGTGACCCTAAATATGACCTGAAATGTAAACACAGCTAATCATAGCTGAGGATAGATAGAATTTAGCGTATTTTTTATGAAATCTTTGACCAGCTATTTCTCTTGAACTATTGACTTTTGGGGAAAGTTGTAGAACAAAAGTTATCCATTATTATGAGTACTTTAACAACTTTTCGGCTTAGTACCCCCTTTCCGACTAACCTTGTATATAGTATACCTATATATATTTCGTGTTAACACGAAAGAAGAAGTAGGTACGTTAAATATTAACTTTCAAAATATCGAAGGAGATTCAGTGTAAAATCAAAGACGTGAACGGTGCGAACAAGGAAAACATTTTACTCGCATAGTGCCGCTGTCTCACACAAACTTTCCGAAGAAGGTATCTGTGTACAAAAATTATGCAGTACAAATCTGTTGCTTTTCTGGAACACTTTCCAGTATCTGTTTACACTTAGGTACCTGGATGAGCGAAATAAAATCTATAAATAAAATAACGTTTTGCTTGGTAGTAGGACTTCGGTGAAAAGGAGGGACGCCGTTGGTTTTTAGTCGGTAAGAGTCCGGCAGACCCCCTCGCCGTCCTCGGGCGAGAGACAACCATGAGTATTTTCCAACGCAAAAAAAAACAAAATAAACGAAACCATTTATAGGGTGGAAACAAAATCATGTAATTCCTTTAAACCTCGTGATGTACTGCTGACATAGATTAACACTGCACGGGATACATTAAATTTGGATTAAATAAAATAAAAAACACAAGAAGTAAACATGTGTTCTTAAAGTGAGACATTTTAGTGCCCCGAGTTAAAAGAACGCACGGCGAGTGATAGCCGCGCAATTCGCTCGGAGCGCTAAAATGCCTCATGTTAAGAACACATGTTTACTTATTGTAATTTTTTCTTTATTGATGCCAAAAATATACCATGCAGTGTTAATCTATGTCAGGAGTATATCACGAGGTTTGAAGAAATTACATGATTTTGTTTACACTTGTATACGGTCCGGCTGGCTATCTACCACCCTCACATTAAAGTCAAGCAGTTTACTGTGTTCCGTCGTGTGTATGTGAGAACCACAGGTGTATAGGGGAATCCCTCTATATCTCTGTTTCTTGGATTCGTGTGCTCCATCTTAGACCCTGTCTGCGCTTACCATCCGGTGAGACTAGGGCCAAACGCGACCAAAAAAGAATTTAAAAAAAAAAACTTAAATGTGATTTCCTGAGTGATCGTCTGTCACGTCAACGTCCAAGCAAATGGTTTATTAACATAACATCACGCCCATATTCCCCAAAAAATTGGGCAGAGGTGTATAGTAACACCCTCATTTCGCCGTTATGTTTTTGTCTCATGTAAAATAAGCTCGACCCTATTACCATCAACCGGGCACAAATCGCAACTCCGGACTGCTACTGAGGAATTTCACACGGAAAAATCCAATAACACTTTACCTGACCTGGAATCGAGCCCAAGCCCTCACGATTAGCAGTCACGCTTGCCACCACTAGACCGAGGCAGTTTGGTTTATTAATATGTTAGATACTTGATATAGTATGGCAGGTATGACGTAATCTTTGTTAAAAAATCTTCTTGAAAGGGTCCAAAAAGGGACAATACCATTAAACAAGGGGACAAAGTCGCAAACTCACGATAGTGTCACTTATTTCAAATGAAAATGTTCCAAATCCAAAAACACAATTTGTCTAAGCGATGAAACGGTTGAGTGAAATTTTCATTTATTTTTCTATTTTGCTGCTTCAATCATAGCGAAAGTTCTAGAAATGTATGCAGTACGTACCTTTATAACTTTAATCATGATATTTTAAGAATCAAAGAAAAAATAAAGATAAAATCAGAGAATGCTGTAAGTACTTAGTCTTGGTCTAGGTCGATTCAAATAATGTATTACTTCGATTTATATTGCCAACACCCCAAACCCTTCAATATTGTCGCATATAAATTCATACCTTGATCCATAAAATGGAAAGCTCAATTTATTATCATAAACTCAAAGCAAATATTTTCCCAGTTATTTTTAGATAGTAAAATCTCTATTCTATCGACTCAACGCAGAAACAGGAACTTACGTTATCTTAAAATGTATAACAAACCAAAAACACAAGAAGCCTAATATATACAATCGCAGTCATAGTACCTAATTATATTCAAAGGAAAATCGCGCCAAAACACATAGACCCACTCACTTCTATCGGGGGTAAAAAGTGCTCAAGGATTCAATGGTGCGAAATAGCGGGCGGCGCGGTTGGCGCAGTAAGCGTTATTAAAATTTGCCTACAGCAGCACAACGAGTGCCAACCGACGAATGAGAAAGAAAGACGAAATTAGCCAATTTTATGAGGTTGCAGACTCGTCAACTTATGCCTTTGAACATTTTCAAACTTAATTTTTGTTTAAGCTGAACGATTTAACCGATCTGAATCCCATGTTCGGTACATGACTGTAATATTAATTAAAACGCGATGTATATTAAGCTTCACTCTTTAATGAGAAGCTTAATGTTCAATTACTATGCATATTTTCGCTTTAGCAAGCGTGCCTAAGCGAAAATATCAGAATATTATTGTATATCCAGTATATTCTGTAGTGCACGTTAGGTTACCATATCCTCGTGGGGCAAAGAAAGGGTTAATGCGTTCTGGTGGACCGCGTTGTTAACCCGTATGACCGCTATTCCGCTCAAGGCTGTGTCCGAAGGAAAATAAAAAGGTTATCGAAATAATTTTTGATGTCCGCCAATTGTCATTTACTACTGCGGGTCTACACTGAAAATAATAGTGTGGCCCAGAACACTCACTAAGCGGCCAACTTCAATTATATTTCGTTTAGAGTTTGTGTAATAAAGCCAGCCAATAAACTGTTTTTACGACCGTATACAATATTGTAATGTTTTGTCTTTTCAACTGAAAATATAACTCAAATTAAAACTTATTTATTTTAATTGTGTGTGTGTGTGTCTGTGTTATATTTTCCAGCGTATCCATACTTAGACAAATTAATACGATTCCAGAGAATAAACAATGCACTATGTTCTCGTGTTCACGAGACGACTACGTTCTCGTATATTTTTTTATTTAATTAAGAGGCCCGACAGAAACGTTTTATATTTTATTTTTCTCAGTTACCTGAAAGCATAATTTTATTTTTCCATTACCGCTGTCTTCTTAATTGCCGTTATTAAAAGATATTGAGTCAAAATAATATTAAGCTTTATTTCTGGCATGAATGTTACTAATGGATCACTAATTAAAGATACCAGTAGGTGCTCTGAAAATGGTTTTTATTCGCTTTCTAGCTTTAATTACATTGTTTCATAGCTATTCCAACTATTCATATTATTAATTTAAAACTGGAATGATAGATGGAATGAGTTTAAAAAAGAATAAATTATTTAAATATTCTAAAGTTCGTCCGTATTTTAGAAAATGTTAACCCTTACAATGACGCAGCTTTCGGGCGAATGAATATCTTTTTAAAATTTAAGTCCCACAGTGGGACTTCTATTTCCTAAATTAGCATAAGAAAAATTAAATTTAGAAATGATGACACTGAGTTCTAAACGTAGTGGGTATCATATACTTACATAATACCTACTATAGTACTTAAGTAAGTAGGAACATTAGGTTCAAAAAATCATGAAGTAGGTAATGAAAATCCTATTTATCTAACAATCATATAATGTGCATCATAATAAATTCTTTTTCTACTATTGACAAAGAAGAACATAACCTCTTTATACAAGAGCTTACGTTCAAGATTGTCAGCCTAGTATTGTAGTAATAGTAATGGACGTAATATGAGAGACGAGTATTGTACGTGTTTCGTTAAATAGGTGAAGGCATACAATCGGTAGCGAGTTAGCAACCCCTCATGGAACAATCTCGACGTGTACGGCTATATCGCGGGGTGGCCGTCCCAGTGATTTGTACACTGCTTCCTATTTATTCATGCAGTTTCTAGAGACGATTACCTACTCCCGCGGCTCATGAATAAATTTGAATAATTTCCCGCTGAGGTGTAAATGATGCAAGTTTTTGCATTTAAAACTGTTATTAATCACTTTACTTTTTCTGTTGACAAATTGCGAAGTCGCTGTGTTCGTAGCTTAGTATTAACATTTTTAAAATTCTTCACAAATGTTGTTTTGTAACAAATGATTGTTAGTAAGGCGGTTGATAAATGTTAGCTACCACGATCGCCATAATAAACGTCACAATACAATGTATAACTTACTTGTTCTGTAGCGACACGCCATTCGTAAAATGCAAATGTAAAACTGCATACAAAAAGCAACTATTCGAAATGCTTTAATAAAATTATGAACGATTGAGGCTAGCCTTGCAAAAATATATACCAGATATTTTATCTAGATATGAATAAACATTATTTTCCAGTTTGTTTACGTATACCACTTGAGTATCAACATACTCATATTACGCAGGTTATGACTTTTTTAATGAGAAATAAGCGTAATTACAGGCAGCTGCATCAATTGGGTACCCCCTTAGTAACTTGTGGTAGCTCTTCAAATGCACCCTAGTACTTCTAGTAGATACAATTTTTGTGTAAGTATTCATATAGAGGCCTAAATTAATCCCTACTATATTCAAAAAAACTATAAGTGCCAGGATACATTACGAGAGCCTTCAAAGTTACCAGGGTGGTACCCAATAATTGCAGCTGTCTGTACCTAACATCTTTTATTTTCTTGAGCCTTGGGGGATAACTATAAATATTTATTAATAGTGTATGTTTGTTCTGCCTTCCACTGCACATGGATGTTTCTTTGATTTTTATCAAATGGCTCTTTATACAGGCATCGCCTGACAGGAGTACCGCAATACAGACATGACCTACTTATTTTCAAGTGTTGACTACAATTCAATAGAACATTGAATGACGAGAAACCTTGAACAGAAAAAGCTTGCGTCACCAAAAAGGACACAGGCCACTTCTAATCCCAACTAGATAAGTAATTCCCTCGGGATACTGAACATTTTATTTTCTCTTTGTTGCCAATCACATTTGAACGATATCGACATACGTGAAATCTATGCGAATGAAGCAACCAATAAAATTATACTAATGACATTTTAAAGGCTTGCCTTTTCATTGCTGTAATGAATCTTAACCAGAATTTCATTCCAAAGTCGGACAGAAATTGGGAAGGTCCAAATCTCGGATTATAGTTCCGAATTAGAATTGGATCCGATACATGTCGATAGGGTCGGCCCTTATCACATTGGACTTAATGTCGTCATGGACGATCTTTGCGTTAACCCTACACCTCTGCTTATCTTCTTTTAGCTTTAGAGAATACATTTTGAGAGTTACATGGAAGATTTAAGGCTAAGGATGGTACCGTGTTTTTCCTGTATGTCACAGGCTGATTGTGATTTTCTCGAAAACTGCTAGATTTTTTTCGATGAGTCTTTCTCTATTGTATTATTTATAGTTTTGAAAAGGTTTAAATATACCAACTAAAGTAGGTTCTATTCTAAAAGAAAGAAAGTTTACTATTTACCTATTATTTAGTAGAAAAACAATTATCATTTCAGTGCAGTGTAAAACAGTTGACTTGGGAGCGTGCTGCAAGATTGATCGCACGCCCATGTGACGTCCACTTCACCCACGCTAAACATCGAAACGTCCACCCGTAATTATAACTAGAAATAATTACACCTTCTACTTATCGATAAATAGGTAACTTATCTTATGTAGGTTTTTTTCTATTTTCGTAAATGTTTCCAAAGGTCAATTGGCCATTAGGTTTTGATTCCTCGAATTTATTTTTATAGTACCTAATCAGTCAGACGGTTATCGTCTACGTAAGTAATAGAAATTAATAATAATTTTCTACATCTAAAATGTTGGTTTGGGAATATCGGCCCTAACGCCACGAGGAAACAGTCGTGGAACTACACGTTGTCGGTAACTGGTAACACTGGACAATGTTCATAAAGCAGGGTAGTCATCAAGATGAATCAACGTACCCGACGTTATAAAAACAGTGGTCATTCAACGGAGCAGAGGATTCTGTGTCGGACCGCCGAAGAAGTCTGACCTTTTATATTTGACGAGCGTGTCATTCTTTTCTGAACTTGTGTAAATTATTATATTATTTATTTATTTAAAACATGGAAGACTTACAGCTAAAGAAAAAACTGAATTAACAAAAGTATATAGTAAACACGGAAAGCCAATAACAAGTCTTCACGTTTAGACATAGACTAGGTATAACTTTTAATGTGAGCAAACAAGAACACATTGCTAAAATTAGAGGTTTGCAACTCAGATTATGTATACAGAGAGGTTAGAAATAACAAAATATACATATATATAAAAATTAAAAATGCACAATCTTAGACTGATTATTTGAAAAATTTAAGGCTTAAGCACCTCCTAGCTGAGTTAATACTAGTAGTAAAAGGATCCAAATCATGCTGCTTACATATCTTATTAAAATTTCTGCCTGCACGCACAATATAACTATTCTGCCTATAATTCGAGGTTGAATGTGGTATATGAATGGGTGGATTAAAGCGAAATGACTTACTAGGCACATTAAAATTAATTTTCGATAATAACTCAACTACGATTATTGTGAACTAGCTTCTTTAACTAACCACTAACCTAAGTATAAGTACTCTTAGTGGTGGAGAGTCTATGCTGGTTTCATTTATTTACCCGTACCTAATCCTGACAGACCAATATTAGCTATAAATGTAATGATAGATAAACCCCTACACGATTCTGTTGTTTGTCTTTTACATACTGTTAATAATCATCACGTTTGGACATCGTATAGTGATGATCACAGCTTCAATAATCTTTGTCACTTCTTACAATACCTGGACCCTCGGTAATCAATGATCATTAATTTATATTTTGTAGTTTAAGAGGTCGTTCCCGTTTCACAGTCGTCTCTCTCTAACTTAAGCCTTTTTCAAAGATTTAAAGAGGTTTTAAGCGATATTGAAAAATGTATTCAATAAGCATCCTTCAGGATAACATTATAATTATATTTGAAACATATTTTCGTTTTGATTTGTTGCCTAAAAAGAAAATTTATGTCTTTTGTTTTTGACGTGACAACGTCTAATCAAAAAACGATGAACACTGGCAGCATGCAAAAAAAAGCGTGACTCATTGTCGCGGTCCGACTGAGGCGAGCGTGTGAGCGAGAGCGTGGAACAAGCGATAGAGAGACACGATGTTTTGTTATGACGTTGTCACGTTAAACTATCGTCCGTAAACAGACTTTACAGACAACCAATTTTTTTCTACATACATCATGTATGGAAATAAAAGTATTGTTTAAATATTTGTGATGACACTCAGAATGTGGATACACTGAACTTCTATAGTTTTTTTTTATATCACCCAAAATCTCTTTATATCTTTAAAAATGGCTTAAAGTTAGAGCGAAACGGGAACGGCCTCTTAAACCACAAAGTGACCAACACTTTTATTAATCAAGTTTAATTAAAACGCAATAGAGCGCTAAAGGCAATCATTGCTAGCTTTCTAGTTCTAATTATAATTACTTACTTACTCCCTAGACACCCTTACTTCGAGTCATTGTAATCCCAATCTATGTAGATTGCAAATCAATAATTTATACACAATCGCTTCGCTGTTGTAGTTAAAAGCAATCATAATACGATTTAAACGTGTTTTCGTATGCGTAAAGCGTTCCACGATGTGGATATTCGATATTTCGCTGATAGCGTGGCGGTTGACAATGAGAGATGAATTTATAGTGGCAGGTAATGCTCGTTCAACGTCATTCTTTCATGAGCCAGGTTTTGTTTGTGTATTTCACCGATTGTGCCATTTAATTCTACTTAATCACTTAACTTTTCGTCAATCAAAATTGTATTCTTATACAATTTATTTCTGAACCGACCAAAGGTGACTTTGGTGTAGCCTTTTATTAGCTTTGACTTTTGGTTAAACCATTAATTTTTGATGACATCTTGATCATTCTTCGGTCATGCGACGGCAATTACGTGCAAAACTTTATAATAATTTAGAAAAAATAATAAATGTTCGTTTCATAAAATAGTTTACTATATTAATACATACATCGATCAGGCTTTGGTCATGAAGAATATTGTGATTTTCCGCCACCTCATTAATAATAAATTAAACATATAACAGCAATTCATTGGTGCGTGAAGCAGCAACATGCATACAATGAATGGACACGCGACACTCCACCGGACAGAACATGTCACGAGCCCGATTTATGGACACCACTTAGTTGCACGTCATATGCTACTGCACCGCTATCAAAAAAGTGATTTCAAACAGTTCAACGGCAATTATTATTATCCTCGGCGCTGTTACACCACCACGACACGCACGTACGAGTACGACAAACGTTCCTTGTCTTTTTAATGAAAGTTCACTCGCTAGCGTCCCACAGGATTAGTTCATTTGGACATGGAGTAAATTTACTCAGGCCAATCTAATATGGGTACACGCACGAGATAGCTACGATCTTATTTAATCTATAGCTTTAATTTCGACCTGGGACCTACGATAATATCTGATAGTACAAGAAAAATATTTAATAAAGCTGTAGCAACGAGTTTCAATGTTTACCTTTTAGAAATTAATTTAGAGGTGTTGAATTTTCGACCCTTATCAATAGTGGATATTATAAACTATTGCCCCGAAACGTTTATAGGCTTTAAGTACCCATCGGTGAATGTCGGCAGTATATCTGTATGTGTTGTTAGAAACATCTGCTTCGAAGCTCCTCAATAAGGACTAACTATATTGTTATTACGATGACATTTAGCTAGTTGCTGAACTTTCGTATCAGACTGAAATGTCCATGTCTGACCTTAGTCAAAAATTATAATAGTTACGTAGGTATTGCTCAAACTTAAAAGTAGATACGTAAGTAAATTAATTTGATGTCTAGATTCAAAGAAACTTGCTGTTTAAGTTTATAGTTTCATCGCATAAAGGTTTTCTAAGAACCCGCTTGATTAAATAAAAAATACTTTGGTTTCGTTTCATCTACATATTATATTTATTAGAGCAATTAAAAGAAGCGACGACAAAAAATATTGATAAATTTTTTTCACTAAAAAAAAGTATAACGATAAAAAAAGAACCTGAAAATTCTTTTTCATAAAAATGTAGGTTACCTAAAACCCAGTATCCAGTGTTATGTCAAAAGTTAGTTTTAGTACCAATAACCGTTTTTGTATCGTACCAAGTTTCGAGATAAAGCCGTAACATTTCTGCTATCGTCGCACTGGATCACAACGCAAGTAATTTTTGACGGAGTATGAACAAAATAGGATATCGTGTGCCCCAGAGGCCGGCTGACCCGAGATATTGAACTGGTCAGGCAAAACGAATAGCAGGGTTCGGGAGCGGACCAAGTACCGCTATCCGACTAAATCCACCTTCCGCTGAATTGAACCTTTCAAGTGTTTAATACATCAACGTTTATTGAGTTACGCTCGTATATCGGTAAGTAAATTGTGTATTATGATATTGAATTGCAGGGAATCATTCGGAAATGGAATAGTACGTAATGATAATAAAATGTTCATTGCTATCAGAAACCAAATTTTCCAGAAAGGTGGTCCAGGATGGCAACAAAGTGGGTACCTGAGGATAGAAATCTTCGCCGAGGAAACGCTGGTGGGACAATCTGGACACTTTTTAAAAAGCAAGTAACCGTTGCCCAGCTTTAGGACAGTATAGAATAAAAATATAAAATTACTCGGTTTGAACAAATAACTTTTAGGAAATTAAACACATTCTAGCATTTGAAAACCAATAGGTAATGTACAGGCTTACATACAAGCAGAATGTTGATAGGAAATACTTCAGTATTGCCTTAATAAATGATACTTGAATGTATTCAAGGAAACAAAAAACAGATAGTAAGTACAGCACGGCCAAAATATTTTGGCTGACCTGAATAGGCTCTCCGAAATTTCGCTCATGTGTAGGGCCTTAACCCTTCTAATTCTGAGAAGGGGCCCTTGTGCAGTAGTGGGACAGTAATGGGTTGGTTATGTCATGTAGGTACTTAGGAAGGAAATAGTTACTATAAAATCTAATAAATTAACTTTGCTTAAATATGGCTGATGTTAAAATGATGTTAGTTAAATGTTAAGTAAAAACCTATTTATTTCTAAAAGAATCTATTACGCAAGTACCTGCACGAAGTTCAGGGCGGCCAAGATATTTGGGCCGTAATGTACCTTCTGTAAAACGTACTTACATAAATGTTAATCAATTATCCAATAAATATGATATTTGATCCCGTGGAACGAGACTAAATAAACCCCATGGCCGCCGGCGCATTCCGGTTTTATAACCTCCATTAACAATGAAAATACGTTTATTGGATAACATAATAAGTAGAGGCTCTTATTATTTATATGAAAATATTATTATTTTTATAGGTACCTATTGTAAATGATATTGTAGATACATTAAAACCGTTTTCCACGGCTCACGACACGACATGTAAAGGTCGTCAGACTCCGAGTGCCTTAATGAACCGCTTAATAACATAAGATAACATCAGGCCTGTATTCTCCGAAGGGTTAAGCAGAGGTGTTATAGTAACAACCTCATTTCGCCGTTATGTTTAAGTCCCATGTAATAGTAAGCGAGCCTATTGCCATCAACCGGGCACAAATCCAAACTCCTGGCTGCTACTGAGGAATTCTACACGGAAATCCCAATAACGCTTTGCCCGACCTGGAGATCGAATCCAGGACCTCACGATCAGCAGTCGCGCTTGCCACCACTAGACCAATGATGGAGTTCCGTCTAATATTTAAAACTATTAATGTCGTGTCGTTTCGTAAAAGACAATCTGTCATAAGTTTTATGGTCGCAAGCGCAGTCGTCGATCGTAACATTTTCACAGTTGCTTATGTTTTTTGTAAAAGTTTCGTGATACTCGTACCTATGTAATATCTAATAAAAAACTATCACCTACACTATTAACATTAACGCCAAAAGACTTGAGCCTTATTACAAGGTACGTCATACCATTATTGAGAAACTGTAGACAACGAAAGTAAACTTCTGCCCAACCGTTTGGAGAATACGAACGTAGCAATATCTTAAGACAACAGACATAAAATGGACCTACTTATGCAAAAAGGAACCAATCCACACACATGCCAAAATCGAGCTAAGTATGAAGAAAGCTTTCAAAATGCACCTTCTATCGACCCTGTAAAGACCAAAATGATCTGACAGCTTTGGCACATATTCTGTCAAAGTTAAGATCATTTTGATCCTTACAGGGTCGATAGAAGGTGCATTTCTAAAGCTTTCTACATACTTAACTCGATTTTGGCATGTGTGTGGATTGGTTCCTTTTTGCATAAGTAGGTCCAAATCATATCTATCTATAGTCCGACCGGATAACTCAGTCCTCACCCGCGACGTTACAGGGACGCGGGGGATGACGACTAAAAGATGATTTCCAACAAACGGCTCGTATCGCATCGGATCGGAAAGGATACGGACGGATGCGAGCCGTTTGTTGGAAATCATCTTTTAGTCGTCAACCCCCGCGTCCCTGTAACGTCGCGGGCGAGGACTGAGTTATCCGGTCGGACTATAGTCTCCAACCTGACCTGTAGGTGGTTAATATAAGCCTAAGTAATGGAACGTACACACCAAGCCTACGAAGGCCAGCCAATAGAGTTCGTAATAGCTTACATACAAATGAAACTGGATTCGTTGTAAACAAAGGATGATAAAATTAACAAATGACGAACGTACGTTAGCGTTCGTTGGCTTGGTGTGTAAGTACCACAATAGAAACGAATTATTCGACTCAATTATCTTTTCCAAGATAAAATAATTACTTGGTGTAATTGTCTTGGGCTACTAAGATACTGAAAGCAGCCATTAAAGCTACTTACGAGATTAGTACCAGTTGAATTAGGTACTTGCTAATGTCACTAGATCGCGTTGGATAGAGCATGTTAAAGACTTGGCTTTGTAATAATTGTAAACGTTGCAAGTTTCAATATAATGTTAAAAGTTTTAACAACCGCGCCGGTCATACGATTTGCGAGGTTAAGCTGCGCTTGCCGCGGTCAGTCCGTGGATGGGTGACCGTTCGTTACACATCGAGACCCCTCCGTGCCTCGAAGAACACGTTAAACCGTCAGTCCCGGATGTCATAAGAATACCTATGACAGTCGTTACGGGTAATCAGAAGTCCGAAACTCAGACAACCGGTCTAATCTTAGGATATCGGCATTGCCCAGTTACTGGGTTGCGGAGGTCTGATGGCAGTCGCTCCATCAAAAATACTGTTATTCAGAATCAGCCACATCTGGTAGACTGGAAGCCGACCCCAACATAATTCGGAAAAGGCTAGGAGAAAGAGAGAGTTAAGTTTTCTATATTATAAAGACTAATATTATAAAGAGGAAAGATTTGTATTTTTGTATGTAACGAATAAATTTAAAAACTACTGGACCGATTTCAAAAATTATTTTGCCGTTAGAAAGCTACATTATCACTGAGTAACATAGGCTACGGGCGGAGCCGTAAGGACACAGCTAGTCTTTACTAATATTATAAAGAGGAAAGATTTGTTTTTTTGTATGTAACGAATAAACTTAAAAACTACTGAACCGATTTCAAAAAATCTTTTGCCGTTAGAAAGCTACATTATCACTCAGTAACATAGGCTACGGGCGGAGCCATGAGGACACAGCTAGTGTTAAATAAGATTGTAGATTGCCTGTTAATTAGTATAGAAAAGGCTAGCTATTCTTCCTAGCCGGCCCAATTTATGCAAGATCTTACCAGAGATCGCCTTTCACCTTAATCTCCTCTTTGCTTTGTTCAGTCTTTGATGTCGTCGGTAGATTGTCATCCATCATCATTTTAGTAGCATAATTAACGGAAAAAATAGTAAGTTGTCAATTCTTGTTCATCAATTTGTTGCGCCGCTTTAACTCCCGGTTCCTGTGACCAAAAACGGATCGTTTTGCTTACCAATAGTAGCAGTTTTCATTAACAAACTTGGCATATAAGCCTCGTAAGCTAATCTTAAGTACGATAGCTACTAAAGTATGGGAGGGTCTACTATGCAAACAGGGTCTTTGCTTTATTATTGGTGAAGATACAAGAGTCTTAACCAATAACATTCGTTAAATCATAGAAATCGGTCATAAGCAAAGTAAAATAAATTCCGGGTGTTATTGTGACAACAATCATTTCTTCGTTGTACATTGTACACTTATGATCAGTGTAAATATAATTATGCAGCTCAATCCTGGAACAGCTGGAATATATATCAGTTTATACGAAGTTGGGACCGGCCGGAGTTCCCATCACGTAGAATAATTAAACGCAAACAAACTGCCGTGTCCACTGGCGATCTCGATAGTTAAGTTTATTTTCGATATCTGCTGTGACCCAAAATCGATTTCATTTATTAGATTTTTGTAAGCGAACATTCATTCGATATGTCGGAAAATAATGTGTAACGATTGTTCGACAATTTGTAAACGGATTACCTGAAATAAATCCAACCATTCATGAGATTTTAGTCAGAATAATATAATACAAAGAGAATTTATTGCTAGCTGAAAATTTGCTTTATAAAGAAATATAAAACCATATTATAGGTAGGTAAGCTATTGTTTGATTTCCGAATCGTTTATCACAAAATACATAAGAAGGTTATCCGTTTACTGCGCAGTTTATTACTGATTACTAATATATTGTATGATATATTGTTCGGAGAATTGATCCCACAGTCAAACTGTCAACACAGTTTTGTGGGTCAATGTACTATTTGTAAGAACACATGTAATTATTACATAACATCACGCCTTGTATTCCCCGAAGGGTTCGGCAGAGACGTTTTTAGTACACCCTCGTTATGTTTAAGGCCCATTGTAATAGGGGGCGAGCCTATTGCCATTATCCGGGCTCAAATCCAGTTTCCGGGCTGCTACTAAGAAATTCCTAATGGAAAAACACAATAACACATTGCCCGACCCGGGGACCGGACCCAGGACCCCATGCTCAGCAACCGCGCTTGCGACCACTGGACCAACAATACAGTAATTGTGTATTAATAAATAAATAATAATAAATAACTGTACTGGTACATATCCATTTTTCAATGATTACACAGCTCCACAAAAAAAAATTGTTCAGCGGACTAGACCATGTCTATCTTATGTTTTTGGGGTCGCTAAGTCCGAAACTGTGATCTGTTTGACCCTATCAGGTCAGGGTTTCTTCATAAACTCAAAAAAAAGACTAAAAACCCAGTAACTACTTTTAACTGTATTCCAACGCACAAAAAATGTATTGTTCAGCGGACTACATCATGTCTATCATACTAGACATGGTCTAGTCCGCTGAACATTTTTTTTGTGATTTTAAGGAATAACTGGGTTTTTAGACCTATTTTTCGAGGTTATTAAAAAACCCCGACGTAGTAGGGTCAAACGGACCACAGATTTGGTCTCCACGACTCCAAAAACATAAGATAGACATGGTCTAGTCCGCTGAACATTTTTTTTTGGAGTGTGTTATCCATGTTTATAGTAACTAAGTATTTGTTAAATTCTAAAAATTACTTTAAAACAGTTTAAAACTTTTAAATTTCAAAGAAAAATGTCATAGTCCTTCAGGTTTGGATACTCTAGATAAGTTTAGTAACATAACCGACATACAAATGGCTACTTACTTGAAGATAACCCTGTATTAAGTGCATCTCCGTTGGCATCATGTCACTTAATTAAATGAACATTTGGCTATCAAGCTGCGATAGACGTTACCGTTATGGCTAACAGCACATTGTCACCACTTGCCCCCGACCTCACCACTTATTAGATCCCACAGCACTGCAAGTGACGTTAACTCTATATGAACTTGAATATAGGAGGCTATATGAAACTATTAAGAACTACTAAGTCTTGCTTTACATTAAGAAACTTAAACTTCCATTTTAATACCACGCAGACAGTATATAATTGTCTTTTATACACAACATCACGCCTGTATTCCCTGAAGGGTAGGGCAGAGGTGTATAGTAACACTCTCATTTCGCGGTTATGTATAAGTCCCATGTAATAGGGAGCAAGCCTATTGCCATCAACCGGGTACAAATTCAAACACCGGGCTGCTACTGAGGAACTTCACCGGAAAAACCCAATAACACCTTGCCCGACCTGGGAATCGAACCCAGGACCTCACGATCAGCAGTCGCGGTTGCCACCACTAGACCAATGAGGCAGTTATGTTAGTTAATTTTCTTTTATCTTTTTAAATTTTCAGTTTTAAAACACATAACCGAAATATTAAACTTCTCATATCTATTTAATACCTTTAAACGAGCAATTCTTGTATATATCTTTATATATATAATTCGACTGTACGTGTGTATGTCACTGAACTCCTCCTAAACGGCTGGACCGATTTGAATGAATTTTTTTGTATGCATTTGGGTGGCGCCCTGGATGGTTTAGATTCACATTTGGACCCGGTAGGTGGCGCTGCTGTCGGTATGTCACCAAATTTTTAGGGCAGGACGACGTCTGCCAAGTCCGCTAGTGTATATATATATAATCTGAATCTCGGAAACGGCTCCAACAATTTTCATGAAATTTAGGATGCAGGGGGTTTCAAGGGCGATACATCGATCTAGCTAGGTTTCATTTTTAGAAAACGTCGATTTACCAAAAAAAAAACCGAGCTAAGCTCGGTCATCCAGGTACTTTTGTTTTAAACACGGATATATCCAAAATAAGATTGTTTAATTTGATCATTTTACGTGCAATATAAAACATGAAACTTGCTCGTCGAGAATATCTGTCCGAAAATATGCACGAGTGACGGCTGTATTTGTAAAATGCTAATAAGTTATACATTTTCAATATCAAAGAAGGACAGGCAAAGGTTGTTCTGATTTTAGATTTTCAATTTTTTTATTTTGTTGACTGTACTGTATTTCGTTAAAATATAAAGGGTGTTGAAGTACCCATAATAATCGATAACTTTTGTTCTACAACTTTCCTCAAAAGTCAATAGAAATAGCTGTTCAAAGATTTCATAAAAAATACGCTAAATTCTATCTATCCTCATCTATGATCAGCTTTGTTTACATTTTACTTCATATTTGGGGTCACGGATTAGAAGCTCCATTTTCTGAATTCATAACTAAAGCAGGGATGAAGAATTTTTGAAAAAACTAAAATAGACATCATTTTTCATGAAAAAAATAATTATCGAATTTTTAAATTTTAACACTTTCTTTAAAACAGTCATTAGTGATACTTTGAGTGGCCCGCGGCTTGGTACCCCCTTTCCGACTAACCTTGTATATCCCAGACAAAATGATCCAAATCTGGATCGTACAAATTGGTGCAACGTGTAATGAAATCAATAGTCTTATGCAGCTGAAACTATTGAGGCTGTTTTGCGATCGTTGTGTATTATATGTGTGAATGGAACATAAAAAAACACAACATAACATCACGCCTGTATTCCCCGAATGGTTAGGCAGAAGTGTATAGTAACACCCTCATTTCGCCGTTATGTTTAAGTCACGTGTAATAGGAGGCGAACCATTGCCATCAACCAGGGACATATCCTAACACCGGGCTGCTATTGAGGGATTCCACATGAAAAAATCTAATAACACTTCGCCCGACCTGGGGATCGAACCCGGAACCTCACGACCAGCAGTCGAGTTTGCCACCACTAGACCGACGAAGCAGTGGATGGAACCTTATTTAATTTTTACAATCTACATAATTTTATCGTTAGACGTCTACGCAACCATGTTGAATTTCAGTATTGATTTCAGTAATTGTTGTACAGTAGGGAAACGAAAATGTTATACACCTTAAGGTCTATTTTTGCTTGCACAGTGCAAGAAACAACCTATTTTACCGACTACGTATTGCCAACATTATAGAAATGAAAGAACAAATATTCATTGACAGGATATTAAAAATTATAATGGTGACATGATGACAACCACTAGTAATGTCAATTTATTTAATCATCGAATTGATTGATGTCATGGTTTTTAAAACAAAACTCCTTAAATTAAATCAAAGAAATTATATGGCACTACTACGTCATATGGAGGCAAATGGCAATTTTGATCTTTGCTACCAAATAATTAAACATAATTTTCCATGCACTGGTCTGTTCCGTTCAACAGTTTGGAAAGATAACATGTGCCCGCGATGTGGAAAAGGAATGAATTTGAAAATTGACGAAACTATTTATTCCTCTACTGTACAAGTCTGCACCCACCATTTACGAGTCAAAAAGCAGGTATTTTAAACTTCTTTGCCTAAGTGTTATCGCAGTCGTCAGGGTCCGCTTAGCTTCTAAGTGGAGAGTGATCTACTTAAGTATCATTTTACACCGACATTTTATTTTCAAGATCATGGTCGGATATTCTCGATAGATAAGGTAGGCTAAATGCCTCGTTGGTCTAGTGGTGGCAAGCGGGACTGCTGACTTTGAGGTCCTGGGTTCGATCCCAGTTCGAGCAAAGTGATATTGGGTTTTTCCGTGTGGAATTCCTCATTAGCAACCCGCAGTTTGGATTTGTGCCCGGTTGATGGCAATAGGCTCTCCCCCTATTACATGGGACTTATACATAACGGTGAAATGAGGGTTTCACGATACACCTCTGCCCAACCCTTCAGGGAATACAGTCGCGATGTTATGTTATAGGGTAGGTTACTGATTTTATAGAGCGATTTTGCTCAATATTCTAATTTATATAATTTATTATAGAAATACATAACCAATTAAAGAGATGGATAATTAGTTTAACTCTATCGAATTACAGCAGCTTCAAAGCAGCTTCACGTATTCGATAATCTTGAATCAATTATGCATCTCTGGGATAGTACTTAGATACTTACTTATGTTATAAACATTACCCATAGTGCTGTAAACAAGTTTTTAATTTTGTACGGTAAATATTTAGGCTCAATCAGCAAGTACACTCGAATAAAGCTCCCAGCAGAAACTCAAAACAGCAGTGATAGCCTAATGGTGTGACCGTCGGACTGCCAACTCATAGGTCTCGAGTTCGAACCCAAGGCACGCACCTCTGATTTTTTTGATTCTTGTGCGTTGTGCATATTTTATAATTATCACTTGTTTAAAAATGGTGCAGGAAAACATCGTGAGGAAACGCCTGAGAGATATGCCTCGACGTTATGTGAAGCCAAGTCAGAACCCATGGACGGCATAAACTCTGTCACCAGGTTAGTCACTAACCACACGAAAAGAAGAAGCAAAAACTAAAGCTAAAATAAAAAATAAAAAGGTCCCCTCGCAGAATTGCAGGTACTACATTATGTTACAATCTTAGTGTCAGAACGTTTTTCCGCTTCTCAATTATTTATGTGTACGCAGTTATTACGACGTAAAAAGCACAACCTTCCCCAGATCATTAGGACCAAGGAAAAACAGAAAATGAGAGAAACCTTTTGGGTATAACGTTACGCCATACAACACTTAATTTGTGATTGAGGTACAGGTTTTCTATGGCCTTTTTTGGCTCCTGTAAAGACTTTCCTTGCAATCATTTTTTTTATTTTTTTATTTGAGATGGGTTTGCTCTTGACTCTAGTCTAGGTCAAAGGAGACAGAGACAAAGTCTACGATGGAGTGAGCTTACCCAGAAGAAGCCTGTTAACTCTAACTTTGAAGAGATTCAGGTTGAATGCGTTCGGGAACACAGACGCAGGTAGTGAGTTCCACTCTTTTGCAGTGCGCATTATGAAGGATGTTTGGAAGCGCTTAGTGCGAATTGGTGGAATGGCAACTAAGTAAGGATGGTAACTTGCAGTGCGTCTAGATGTCCGATAGTAGAAGGGGGCTGGTGGGATGAGGTTGTGGAGTTCTTGAGCACACTCTCCGAAGTACAGTCTATAGAAGACCGACAAGCAGGCAACCTTGCGGCAATGAGTCGCTTTATATATTGTAGACAAGGACAATTTTTTTTTCTGAAAATAACAATTCCTTTTTGGCACACATCTCAAGTTCATACAACGAGTCGCGATATTAAAATGGCTAAACGCTCATTTAGAAACAGGTTCTCCACGAGAATATTCAGAATCTAACCGAGTTTAAAAGCTGCGCTATGAATTTTAAACTGAAAACTACATTGGATATGAGCAGAAAGGCGAGCGTTGTGTAAACAGTACCCTGTTTCCGCGAGTAATATTTGAAAAAAGTGCCTCTGAAAGGATGCTGCACCGACAGTGGAAATAAAATATTCGTATACAAGAGCCAGGTGCACAAAGTTTAGGAGTATTTTATAAGGACTTTAGAATTCAAATCTACCTAATCATTGTCTTGAGTAGAGTTATGCGTCTGACTATATACATTTATTTACTTATCTCACAAGATAAAATTGTCATTACAGGTTTTTACCCAATTCAACAATTCAGTTACATAGAAGACAAACAATTAAGCGTCACCCTCTCGAATTCCGCCAAAGAGCAAGTAAAAATATCAAGCCGTTGCGAGATGGAATTAAGTACTCGTGTATCTCGAACAACCGGTGTAAATTTTAAATAGTTTGTAGGGGTTACCGGGACCTCAAACAGCCTCTCCCTCGGCCCCTGACGCAACCTAGTGTTAGGAACGAGTAGCCCCAAAGATCCCAATATTTGTATTTAGCATACCACGGAACACAAAAAACATATATTTATCTAAAGCGAAGTTTCGCCTAACCTCGAGCTACATACATACATAACATCACGCCTGTTTTCCCGAGGAGTTGTGCAGAGGTGTATAGTAACACCCTCATTTCGCCGTTATGTTTAAGTCGCATGTAATAGGGGGCGAGCCTATTGCCATGCAACCGGACACAAATCAAAACTCCGGGCCGCTACTGAGGAGTTCCACACGGAATAACTCAATAACATTTTGCCCAACTTCGCGATCGAACCCAGGACTTCACGATCAGCAGTCGCGCTTCCCACCACTAGACCGACGAGGCAGTTGGCATCAGACTATATTCTTCATATGTATGTAGGGACGAACCACTGATAAGAAAACCGCCGTAGGCCCGTAGGACCGCGCAGACAAAGGACTTAGTTTGTTTTCAACAAAACACAAAAGAGAACCCTAAGTAAGCACAAACAAACATGTAACGGTACAAATTACGTTGAGAAATTCCAATTTATCTTTGCAACTGAATCCATTACCTTAATTTCTCTTTCATTGATACAATTTTATACAGAATTTTCTTACAAATAATAAATAACAGTTCCTATGACTAAAGAAAAAGAAAATACTAGATTGTTTTCCAATTCTTTTGTTCATAGTTACGTTGCATACATGTATACTTAATTTTTACGGACGAAAGGTCACCGCCCATCTCCCATACATCGTTGGGCCTACAATTTGATGAACCGTTACAAGTTTCAAATTAGTGTCATTTGATATATTAAAATATAAGCTTTAAGCTGCCTTAGTTTCAGTTTCATTGACAGTTGCATAATTAAGATATATGGACTCGAATCTAAGGTTAGGTTATATTAGATATTGTGTTATTTAACAATATATTTTGCAATAATCAATCTGGTAATGTTCGGATGACTAATAGTACACTCTTGAGATAGGTTTCCATTGTATAAAATAAACCGACTTAACAGATTGAATGATATATAGCGGCTAATGCATATCTACTTAAAAAACAAATAGAACATGTATTTTTTTATAAATGTGTTTTATTTGCATTGAAAACACTAATTAGATGTCAGCTTAATAAGACCCAACCCGGTAGAAAATGAAACAAAGTTATGGATTTTGTAAATATATTGTAAGATTAAGGTAAGTACTTCTATCTATTTATTAATCCTAATAATCTTACATGCTATGTCAGATACTTAGTTTTTAGTAGGTAGATAGGTTAATGATTCCCAGGTAAACTATAATGTGGAAATAGATTAGTTTTAAATATGTACTTTAAGAAAAGACACATTTTGTAAGTAGTCATTCTCCTTTATTAATTCATTCACATTAGTCATTCGTCTTCTTCAACAAACAAGCTCGTCTTCCCGTTATATTGCAGCGAGAAGTTGCATTACCGCAATTAATGCAGTTGTCCATCACAATAGGTGGTATCGAATTCCGAAATAACAAGCTGTAGTCAATCAAAGTAGCAGATACAAAGTTCGTTTTAGTGCTGAAGTAGTTCGTAAAAGCAAGACTCGTCAGATTCCGTAAAGCAGCCAAAGTCGTTGGGTAACTCACCGAAAACACGAATATCGCAACACAACACATTCACTTGCGCGTAAAAACAGAGTAGGGATGGGTAAAAAATATCGATATATCAAAATATCGAATTTTTCTCATAAAATTATCGATATATATCGTCGATATTTTTAATTGCGTTATATCGATATTCGATATTTATTGTAAAATATCGAATTCGTATCAATTTCGATATATTTTTTAACGCCACTCTGGTTCGTAGTTAATGTTACTAAATACTCCTGGCATGTTTTTCGCGTATCGTTTATTTTGAAAAATCTCGCCACAATCTTCATGGAATGCATACTATTTAATCGTGTGTATTATTCTTTACGATTTTTGAATGTTTTGGGAATATGTATGAATAATCATGCGAAAAATGACGATATATCGATTTTTTCACTCGATAATTATCGATACTATAGGTATATATAAATATCGATATATTTTGTTCACTTGCCCATCCCCAGAGCGAATTAGAAAATGTTTTTTTCATTTAATGTCATTTTTATTTTGACTATGACATTTGTTTAAGGACTGGACTCATTGCATTTTTAGCCATTCCACGACGGAATGCATGATTTCAACAAAAAACACAAACATTTCAAAAATTTTTTTCTATATTTTGCAACTGTAAATTAAAATTATTTTTTGTGATTTTGATTTATCATAAAATAAAGTATTTTTTCTATATTGTTTTTTTTCTGTAACACGCTGGGCCCAAAAATGGGCAGTGTCCTTTGCGAATAACAACTGTTAAATTCTACTATAACTATAATAGCGGTCAGTTGAACTTTAAAATATCGACTATTGAGTTCAAAGTCGGGTAGCCGCTGTATCCTGAAACTGAAACTCGAAGCCAGCTGACAATCTGTGTCTTTGCTAACAAACAATCGGCTTTTACTTCGTTCCACTAGAACTTTGAAGTACTAAACTAAAGCATGGGTGGCCAACACGCAGCCCGCCGGCCGGGCGTCAACTTGGAACCCGTGGAGCTGGGTCATAAATGAACAAAAAATTTTAGTTGTCTATTTAATTTACTCGTAATATTTTTTTTATACATAATGTAACATAACATTACGTCACACCTGTATTAATATTATTATTATTTATATATTTCAGGCATCACGGCCCATATAAACACATAAACCGTATTACCCGAAGGGTTGGGCAGAGGTGTATAGTAACGGTAATCCCCCTCTTGGCATAAAATTTTAAGGCATAATATTGTTTGGCATAACGTTTTCGCATAAGTTTTATTAGCATAAGAATACTTTGGCATGATGTAAAGGTAAATCATTAACAAATAAAAGGAAATCAATAACTATTATTTGGTCTAATTTGTTTGGCATAATTGACTTTATTATGAATCATTTATTGTAATTCCTAGTACACAATAACCGATGTAAGCTATTATTAAAGTCTATTGATAGTTTACTGATTCTTATATCCATAGGAGATACGATATTTAAGTTGGAACATAAACATAACATAACATCATGCGAAGGGTTGGGCAGAGGTGTATAGTACCACCCTAATTTTGCCGTTATGTTTAAGTCCTATGTAATAGGGGACGAGCCTATTGCCATCAACCGGGCACAAATCAAAACTCCGGGCTGCTACTGAGGAATTCCATACAGAAAACGCCAATAATACTTTGCCCGACCTGAGTATCGAACCCAATACCTCACGATCAGCAGTCGCGCTTGCCACCACTAGACCAACGAGGCCTGACGTAAAATCTTATTTTCAAAACATGGCCCGGCTGCTGAATTATTTGGCCACCCATGAACTAAAGCAAAATGCGACCGGAATCGCTCTGAATATCTGTTGACAAATGTACCGGGAATGGAAATACTGCATAACCTATTAATAACTATCGATCGGTGCTGTAATTATTGCTTTAGGTTGTAGTCAAATTAGTACGAAACGGTACCAACACAAGATGCATGTCCTAACAGAACTAGGTAAACCACTATACTGTAACTTGTTACCGAAATCGGCATAGGATTTGGTTTATTCTAAGCTACAGGGTTCAGCTCACTTGAATAATTCGGTAGTCATTATGACTATTTGGAGGTAGGTAGTTCAGGAAACACGCAGCGTGGGCTTTGAGTGGATATGGTTGAAAATCAGTAAATGACAGTTGACAGTACATGGTTATGGTTATGGTTACAGCTCTGACGCAGGTACTCTCGGGACACGGCTGTTTCGGGAAGTACCTGTGTCGTATAGGCCGGGAGCAGACGCCCGGTTGTCACCACTGCGACTGCCCCGAGGACACGGCGCTGCACACTTTGCAGGCGTGTCCAGCATGGGGGTCGCAGCGCCGCGAGCTAGTCGCGGCGATCGGCGGTGACCTCTCGCTTCCGGCCGTGGTTCTGTCCATGGTCGGGAGCGAGACTGCGTGGGAAGCCATCGCCTCCTTTTGCGAGGCGGTGATGGCGACCAAGGAGGTAGCGGAGAGGGAGAAGGAGGCCGCTTCTTCTCTCCCTTCTCGCGCTAGACGCACCGGGCGCCGGAGGGCGCGTGACGATCTCCGGCCACCCTAGTGAGTGGCCTGCGGGCGGCGGGTTGGGGAACCCGTCGCCCGACCAGTAACGGGCCCAGGGAGGATGGCACGTCGTGTCCTGCGAGCAACTGCCCCACCACAGGAGAGGTCCACCAGAAGAAGCTGGTGGACCGAGACCTGCCGGGGTCGAGGTGCATGCAACAGCGAATCCCGTGACCCCGGCCTTAGGTCAGAAGGAGGGACACCGTGGTGGTTTTAGCCAGTAAGAGTCTGGCACACCCCCCCGTCTTCCCCAGACGGGGGATAGTCCACGAGGATTTCCCCACGATAAAAAAAAAAAAAAAAGATGGTTATGGTTACAGCTAGTTTACACAGAAACTGTTTACAGGACCCGTTTTAGCGGATCCGTTTTTATTTTGGTGATGGCGCCTGTAGTTGTATTAGCGAGTTCACATACACGACAGTATTCCGAATCCAGTAAAGAATTCTGGATTTTTTATCGTATCCTGCCTGCCAGATGCGACGCAGCTACCAATTGTTTAACTGATCCGTCGGTACAGGTGTAAACAACACATCCAGTACCGACGGATCCGTTAAAACGGATCTGCTGTGTGTACGGGCTCTTACGTGTCACGTCCTACGCATCACGTCAGTATAGTGTGCACGCCTTCTTACATAAAAAACAAAAATAAAACCCACTTCAAAAAAACGAAAAGAATAATCAAATAATTACCATATTATAAAATTAACAGTTTCAGAAGTCGGTGCTAATCCACGCTGAACCAAATTGAAGGCACCGACTTCTGAAACTGTTATTTTTATAATATGGTAATTATTTGATTATTCTTTTCGTTTTTTTGAAGTCGGTTTTATTTTTGTTAAAATATGTTTTTTTTCAATTTAGTGGCCTAAATTAAAACATGGTTGGACCTACTCAAGACGCAGCTCGTAACATAATCACATCATCACAATTTATATGCGTACTGTTCGTCATTGTGGAGTTTCATTGTCTATCTCCGAAGTTCTTCATCAGATCTGCACCAAAATGGGACCAATTCGAAAGAATACTCTTTCATACAAAAAAAAATCTAAACCGGTTTATAAATGACGGTGTAGATACCCTCCACATTTTTTGGAACTCGGTTAAATATATATGAATCCGATAGCGTCAGATGCGCCTATTGATGCGTCACGACAGTGTGAATCTGGCTTTAGTATTTCTTATGTGATTACGACAAAACTGAATAAATTTGTTTCGACCTAAATTCTAAATTCACATGATTATTCCAAATTATTTTACTTTAAATAAATACCTAGTTTAGTGTATATTGTGAATTTGTGCTTATTGCTCAAAAAACCTTTAATTTATTCTAAAATTAAAAACAACTGCCTCGTGGGTCTAGTGGTGGCAAGCGCGACTGCTGATCATGAGGTCCTGGGTTCGATCCCTAGGTCGGGCAAAGTGTTATTAGGGTTTTCCGTGTAAAATTCCTCAGCAACAGCCCAGAGTTTAGATTTGTGCCCGGTTGATGGCAATAGGCTCGCCCCCTATTACATAAGACTTAAACATAACGGCGAAATGAGGGTGTTACTATACATCTCTGCCCAACCCTTCGGGGTATACAGGCGTGGTTATGTTATTAAAAACAATATTAACTGTCTTTTACTGGTGTTTAACCTTAACACAGAAACAATGTTAACCATACTGATTAATCAGATATATGGAGGTTAGGTTAGTTAACTTCTCCACAACTTCCTCACAACTGTTGCAATAGCTAAGAGAATTTCAGGAATGCGTAATATAGAGTTTTTTTCCACCAGGTTTGTTTCAGTTCGTTACTGCGTAAAATGTATCAGGAAAGGAATACCTACGCTTTTTGGATATCCATTTTCGCAGAATACGTTTTTCACGTGATTGGCAATATAATGTTATTATCGACATATTTTTTTTTTCTTTAAAAAAAAAAACGTTGCCCCACACTAGGATTCCTCCTGTATCGTGGGTGCGTTTACAGACACAAATCTTCACATGCACAAACACCCAGACCCGGAACAACTATCTGTAGGCCATACAAATATTTGTTCCGTGCGGGAATCGAACCCACGACCCGCAGCGCAGAAGCCAATCGCTTAGCCACTGCACCAAACGTGTCGTCGTCAATTAAACCAACCGCCCAACAGCCGTAAAGCATAGTAAAACCGTTTATTAATAACTTTGAATAAATGGTTTTCACAAATATTTTGTATAAAATTACCTGTTTTTATTACCATTAATTTCGTATTCTACAAAATCTTTATACGATTGATAAAAAAGCAACAATAAAAAAAACTATAAACCTCTTTATTTCACATAATACTTTACATATAATTATATTATTATTCCATTAGGAATTTCGCTCGGAGTCTGGATTTGTGGCCGGTTAATGGCGATAGACTCGCCCCCTATTACATATGACTTAAACATAAATGGCGAAACGAGGGTGAAAAAGACAAAAAAAAAAAAAATAAACATCTCTGCCTAACCCTTCGGGGAATACAAGGCGTGATGTTAAGTTATGTTAAGATTATTATTTGGATTGCGGGTAAATAAGTTCTCAGAATAATTACAGTGGCAAACTAGGTCCTCTTACCCCAATGCATACCACCACATACAGTTTGCATGATGCAAAGTGGTGCGTAATAAATATAACGTAATAATACCTTTCTGGTCTTTTAAAAACCGTACACCACACCCACAGTAGCTATATCATTGTATAAACAGTCAGTCTTTGAATTTCCGGTAAGTAAGTAATGTAATAATAGAAAGAAAGCGTACGAAACACAATTAGGACAAAATAAAAGTGACGTTTTACGCAGCGTTGTTTGAAAGAAAAGCTGTATTTTTGCAAAGAAAATAATACTTTTGTTTGTCGTTTATTTCAGAAGCTCAATGACAAATTATATTTAAGTAGCAACGAAATATGTGCTGCTTGCAATTTAATTACTTTTAATTATATACAGAAATATTTTTGAAACACTGAAATTCATCTTCATAATATATTTCTGTATGTGGTAGTTTACTCTTGTAAATAAATAGTTAACGTAATTGTAGTTTTATTTATGCATAGCATGTAAAACTTAACATAAAGAACCACTCAATTTTACATAAAGACGTTCTGTACACGAAAATCAAATCCACTCCTTTCCCAGCCGATTGATAAGTGAAGTGGAAAGGAAGGAATTATTATTAAGTTTGATTCAGCTCGTGTGGAATGCGTTCGGCAGCGCATGTGCACCGGAGCGTCGAACTTAGCGAGCCAAGTCGCACGTAGCGGGCCTACAGTCGCGCCTCGACTCGCTACGCGGACGCACGTAGCACGTCTACGCCGCTACGGGCTACGAACTTCTACATCGTCGACTCGGCGTAGTATGCCGCGCAAACAGTGAAGTTTTTTTTTGCTAACTTACAATGTGTTTTGAATGATGTTGTTGGGAAAACTCTTGTTCTATATACACTTCGGACTTGTCTTCCATGTTGTGATTTGTTTTAAGGATTCCGTCGGTAAGTGACAAAATAATTTGATGAAATTTCGTTAGTATTTTTATCAGAATGTTATATGGCTGCTAATACTAAAGTCAATACAATAAAAAAACTAATATTTATAACAGTACAATATAGACAACTCTAGTAAAAATAAAATTACATACTATTAATAAAATTAGTTTCATTACGGTTAGCGAGGGTCTAAACCGGTAATAGGGAAACACTAAGTACCGTTATTAAACGTCCTTTGACGATTGTACGAATAATACATTAGAGCAGTTACAGGTTAGTGTCAATAAAATGACTTGCGGTAAAGTGATCTTTACTTGTCGTGACTAGAAGATATAAAAAACATTTTTTTTATATATTTAGACCTTGTCCGTAGGTAAATCTATAACGGGGTTATTCAAATTATTGTGATTAAGTGCTATGGAGACTTTTATTAATTTAAATAAAAAGGTAATAAAGCTTGGAAATAATTGAAACATGGAGGCCTATCGTAACTTCGTCACTAGAAATTAGGAAGGCAACAAAACGGTCCTATATTCAATAATTTATACTGTTAAACGATGGTACAACAGACGAAACCAATTGATTTTCAATCTATTCGTATTGTTTTTACATAAAGCACCGCACAACATCCTTAATACTATATTACATTACATTATTGGTTATTTACTAAAAGTTACAAGCAGGTATACCCAACAATTAAACGGGATCTAACTCTCTTAGCCTTTTCCCAATTATCTTGGGATCATCTTCCAGTCTAACCAGATGCGGCTGAATACCAGTATTTTACACGGAGCGACTGCCATCAGACCTCCGCAACCCAGTAACTGGGCAATGCCGATATCCTAAGGTTAAACCGTTTGTCAGACTATCAGGCTTCTGACTACCCGTAACACTGTCATAGGTATTCGTATGACACCTGGGACCGACAGCTTAACGTGCTCTCCGAGGCACGGAGGGGTCTCGATGTGTAACAAATGGTCACCCATCCACGGACTGACCGCGGCAAGCGCAGCTTAACCTCGCATATCGTACGATCGGCGCGGTTGTTATTTAGCCACGAGCCCCTCAAACGGGATCTAACTGATCAGTGAAATTAATATTGGGTCACCGACAAAGATCAGCATACTCGATTAGATTAGGTTAGAAGTGCAAACGGATCACTTTGCACTACGTATATTTTTGTGAGCGCCCTGTAAAACTTATTGACGAAAATCTCTCCGCTGACCATGCATCGTTAATCAATTATTGTTTTTCACTGATCAAGTTACTTTTAACGCCAATCAATATTCAATTTAAACGTTGATCAGGGTAATGGTTCCGCTATTAAACCAGTACAGTAATACCCCGACTTACGCTACCCCGTTTTACTCGAATTCGGAGATACGCGGTTTTTCTTTTTGATCATCGCGCGTATCGGCGTATCCGTTTACGACAAGTTCGAACGTGTTCCGTGTGAAATAACAATTCCAATCCCGTAAAACATTACGTACGCAGTGCAAATTCGGTTTATGACACAAACTTTATACGTATTTATATGCAACGTTGAACCCCGACTTACGCGAATTCAACTTACACGGCTATCTCTTGATCCCACCCATCGCGTAAGTCTGGGGTATTACTGTATTCTTTTTGTGGTTTGAATCCGCTCTACTTGCTAGGATTGATAACACATTTAATGTCATCCATACTTTAGCCAGTTGCGTCTTAGCTCGGCAAACCCTTGAAAAACCTAACTGTAATAATAGTAGAAGAAAAAAATACAATAGAATAGTATTTATTAATTAAATAGTTTTATAGTTAGCTTCACTTCGTATATTTGTTTGTTTGATTCAAATCTTACGACAGATTTTTCAACTACTTCTGCTTAACCGATTCTCCTGAAACTTCGTACACAAATTCAACTGCCATGATAATACAACATTATAATTTTAACCTTCAATCCCCAAATCCTGATGCTGCAGGGGCACTGCAAGATAAAACCGTTTAAATTTAGTTTATTTAAGGGAATATATGAGATACAATTCCTTCTATAAATATATAAAACTACAAGCGGACCTGGCAGACGTCGTCCTGCCCTGACAGCAGCGCCACCTACCGGGTCCAACTGTGAATCTAAACCATTCAGGGCGCCAGCCAAACGCGTACAAAAAAAATCATTCAAATCGGTCCAGCCGTTTAAGAGGAGTTCAGTGACGTACACACGTACAGTCGAATTATATATAAAACTATATAACTTACAATTCTGAAATTATTCTAATAAATACTATTAAAAGTCGACGATAATAGTTTTAAAAGAATCAAACGGTATATTCGCTCACTGAATCATAAATAAATTAGTATGAATATTCCGTCTTCATTTCTCTATTTGTCTCATAAATAATTAAAGAATAGATTCCAATTTTACCCTTCATACGGCACAGCTTTATACTCAGGGTTAGTGATTTACACACATTTTCATTTATGAACAAAATACGATCGGTTTTCACATCGTAATATGCATAACATAATAATAATCCTATTACTGTCCCACTGCTGGGCACAGGCCTCTTCTCAGAATGAGAAGTGTTTAGGCCTTTGTCCACCACGCTGGCCTGGTGCGGGTTGGTAGACTACACACACCATCGAGAACTTTATGGAGCCCTCTCAGGTGTGCAGGTTTCCTAACGCTCTCCATTGGCTGCAATACAGTCCTTTACACGTTGAGGCCAGTTATCAATAGAAGCACGCACTCTTTCCATGGGAAAATTCTTCACTGCCAATCGTATGGATTGTTTTAGGGACTCCAAATTATCATGGCGTTTAGAGCAAGCCGTACTCTCTAAAACTGACCATAAATCATAATCCAGCGGATTAAGATCGGGACTAGACGACGGCTAGTCTTCAGCTCTGATGAAGTCCGAAACGTTCACTTCCAACCAAGACTGCGTGGACCGAGCTTTATGACCCGGCGCCGAGTCTTGTTGGAAGGACCATACTTGGTTATTGAACATGGTGTTGTTAAGGGGCTTAACTACCTTCTCAAGAATGGTATCTTGATACACTTGTGCCGATGTTTTGATACCTTTTTCACAAAAATATGGTTCAGTCACTCCTTCGTAGCTAACACCCCACCAAACCATCACTGAAGTCGGATAATGCCCACGTTGCACTCTGTCGACTAATTGGGAAGCTTCCTTAGAGCTTTGAGCATAAATACGGTCATTTTGTTTGTTAAAATGTTGCTCAATTGTAAAGATTTTCTCATCCGTAAACAAACATTTTCTGTGACCTCCCTTTGCGTACCGCTTCAGAAATAACTTTCGATTTTACCACCCTATTCTTTTTTAAATTATCAGTTAAAAAATGACCAGTGCGTCTCTTATAGGCTGCAAGTCCTAAGTCATCTTTTAAAATACGCGACATGGTTCTGGGTGCAATCTTCATCTCCCGAGATAAAATCTTTTGCTTTCGGGCAGGATTTCTTCGAATTCTTTCCCTTACTGCTTTGACCACCTTTTTCGTACGAACACTACGTGGACGACCAGGTCTTTTTCTGTCACAAACAGAGGAGGTCTCATTGTACCTATTAATAGCCCGGTACACAAACATTTGACTAATACCAAGCGTATGGAGAGTTTTAAAAATTGCATTTGGCTCCATACCAACTTTGTGTAATGCAATCACAGCGATTCGGTTCTCTTTATCACCCCACTCCATTTTATAATCGCAAAATATTGTACAAT
The DNA here is from genome assembly GCA_910594945.2 of Amphipyra berbera. Classification (NCBI taxonomy): domain Eukaryota; kingdom Metazoa; phylum Arthropoda; class Insecta; order Lepidoptera; family Noctuidae; genus Amphipyra; species Amphipyra berbera. The sequence continues at coordinate 9,808,286 of OU343128.1, read as the reverse complement.
GTATTGGCGCCAAAATTAGAAAACTCATTGAACAATCGTATAAAAATGACAGATTGCAAATTCAAATGTAATATCTTTCTTATTTTTAATTGTAACAGTATTTATGGCCAGACTAGGTATATACAAGGTTAGTCAGAAAGGGCGTAATAAGACGCAGGCCACTTAATGTATCACTGACGATTGTTTTAGGGAGAGTGTTAAAATTTAAAAATTCGTTTTTATTTTATGAAAAATTATTTTTATTTTAGTTTTTTCAAAAATTCTTCGCTTTAGTTATGAATTCAGAAAATGGAGTTTCTAATCCGTGACTCCAAATATGACGTAAAATATAAACACATCTGATCATAGCTGAGGATAGATAGAATTTAGCGTTTTTTTTATGAAATCTTTGAACAGTTATTTCTCTTGAACTATTGACTTTTGGGGAAAGTTATAGAACAAAAGTTATCCATTATTATGGGTACTTTAACACCCTTTCAGCTTAGTACCCCCTTTCCGACTAACCTTTTAAATATATATATATAATATAAATTAATTGCCGTGCATTAGTCTCGCAAAAACTCGAAAATGGCTCGTCCGATTTGTTTTGGGAAAAAAGAAAATAAGGACAAAATTAAAAAAAAAATTGGCTAGTACTAAGTTAACGGGTCATCTAGTATATGAATAAAATATAATGTGATAGTTTGGAAACCTGAATATTTACTAACCCAAATGGCGCAGTGGATAATCGATTGACTTTCTACGCTAAGGGTCAATGTCTACATTTATATCGCCTACAGATATTTGTACCAGTCTAGATATTAGCGCATGTGAAGTTTTTCTGTAAAATTCCCACCATATAGGAATAATCTTAGCGCTTGAAAGATTCCATACAGCCAATCGTGGTACAGCTTCATCGCAATGTTGAGATAAAGAGACCGAGAGACAGGGACAAAGATAGTCTAATATCAATAAACCTTTAAACAGGGTTACTTAAAATTAATTGTTCTAGTAATGATACTTAGTAACCCTGTGAAAGTTGAGCCAGTTAATTTAAACTTACCCTATGAACATATAATTTTAATAACTGCACTTTTGTATTAAGTTTCTTGACAGCAATATAAACTCTCCATTACATAACATAATAAGCCCATTATTGTCCTACTGCTGGGAACGGATTTCTTCTTAGAACGAGAAGGGTTTAGACCTTAGTCCACCACATTTGCCTGGTGCGGATTGGCAGACTACACACACCATCGATAACTTTATGGAGCCCTCTCAGGTGTGCAGTTTTCCTCACGATGTCTTTCTTCACCGTTAATGCAATAGATAATCAAATTCTAATCCATACATGAATTCGAAAAGTCAGAGGTACAGGCCGGGATCGAATTCAGACCCTCTTGCATGGAAGGCAAGCGTTCAACCACTGGGCTGACTGCTTACTAAGCTAACTATCCATTAATGAGCATTTATATTTAGAAAAACTTGCGTGATTTTATGTAGTACTGAGTTATGATTAGGTACGTATTGAGCCATATTTAGGCACAACAGATATATGGCAATAATATAGGTATGTTCACAAATAATATGTTGCTAGTCCTCCGCCTACGATGTTATTAGGCAACTGGGTTTTCCTTAGTAAAAACACCCGCGAAATGACTACCAGCTGCTACACACCGCGTTTTTTTTTTAAATTTAATCAATTTTGTTGTATAAAAAGGTACTATATGAAATCTTCTCTTTATTCCTTTTTCTTATGTGGGATAAGGCTGAGTATACTGCCAGAGTTTTGTACACCTATATACTATAGCTTTTAGTATAGGCAAGATCTCTTAACTGAAGCATGAATTTCGGTTGTACTACGACTTCATTAGGAGTCTTTGATTAAGAGTCTTTAATTCCTAGTACACAATAACCGATGTAAGCTATTATTAATTTTCTATTGATAGTTGACTGATCCTAATATCCCTAGGAGATACGATGTTTAAGTTAGAACATAACATAACATCACGCCTGTATTCTCCGAAGGGTTGGGCAGAGGTTACTATACAGTAGCACACTCATTTCGCCGTTATATTTAAGTCCAATAGTAATAGGAGGCGAGACTATTACCATCGACTGGGCACAAATCCAAACTATGGGCTGCTACTGAGGAATTCCACACGGAAAAACTCAGTAACACTTTGCCCGACCTGGGGATCTAACCCAAGACCTAACGATCAGCCAACACTAGACCAACGAGGCAGTTGGAACAATGTCTTTTTTTTTTAAAATCGTTGCCCCTCACTAGGATTTCTCCTGTATCGTGGGTGCATTTGTTCCGTGCGGGAATCGAACTCACGACCCGTAGCGCAGAAGCCGATCGCTCAGCCACTGCACCAAACGTGTCGTGTCGTAAATAATTATGTTTACATTAAATTTTAAGCATAGCACAGTAGAACACTTTAAGTTAATAATTTATCTCGTGAATAACTTCAGTGTTGAGTAGCAATATTAGCTCGTAGGACAGTCCACTGAGATGTTGTTACAGCAAGCCTCCGGGTGAAAGCCGGCTTAGCGGCGTGAAGGGCGACGCACAACAACCCGCAGTATATACGGGAATAAAGGTTAAATGTCCCCAGGGTACACCGACTGTCCTGTGAACATAATCAGGGGTCGCACACATTTATTATTCAGTTAATTTTCCTAGTTTCTACCTTTTTATTATAAACCTACCATAGGGTTGAATTTACGCCTAAAGTTGTCTCGTGGGTAATTGATAGACGTGTGTTCGTGAATTATTAAAATGACGATTAAGCGGTGGAATTCCCCGAGCGGTAACAAAGTTTTGTTGAAGCTCTAAAAAAGCCCGTTTTTATCCAAACGAAGTCCCTAGGAGCTAATGATTATCATATTTATATTACAACCTTCGTATATTATAAGCGTCATGGCTATAGTTCCCAGTAAAGCAAGCTGAGTTTGTTATCTAACTCCACAGAGGTACGCATTCAGAGCGACCTTATCACCAATCACTTGGTAGTGCAGAGCCACGAGTGTTTTTTTCTATTAGGTACGTAACAACACGCCTGTGTACCCCGAAGGATTGGGCAGAGGTGTATAGTAACACCCTCATTTCGCCGTTATGTTTAAGTCCCATGTAATACGAAACGAGCCTATTGCCATCAACCGGGCACAAATCCAAACTCCGGGCTGCTATTGAGGAATTCCACGCGGGAATCACAATAACACTTTGCCCGACCTGAAGATCGAACCCAAGACCACACGATCAGCAGTCTGTTTTTTTTTCTATTACAGAACCTATAAATAAATAAGAAATACACTTATAGCCGGCTAATAGATACCTGTAGGCCTTTTTTTTTCTCGTTGGAATATCCTCATGGATGTCCCTCGCCCAGGAAAGGCGAGGGGGTCTGCCGGACTCTTACCGGCTAAAAACCAACGGTGTTCCTTCTCCTGACCGTACGGCCGGGGTCGCGGGATTCGCAAAAGCATGCACCGCAACCCCGGCAGGTCCCAGTCCGCCAACCCATGGCGGACCTCTCCTCTGTGGGGACTTGCCCCACGTCCTCCTCAGAAGCGCGCACGGAACACGGCGCGCCGCCTTCTCGGGCCTGTTACTGGTCGGGCGGCGAGTCCCCAAACCCGCCGCCTGCAGGCCACACACTAGGGTGGCTGGAGGTCGTCGCGTACGCCCGCCCTCCGGCGAGATACCTGTAGGCCTACCACGAACGTTTGACGTATAGTATCGTAAATTAATTTTGAATCGAAAATAGAACTATCCTATAACATTTTAGTTTATTTTTAGGGGCATGCACAATTTGTATCATATCATATGAATAAAGTTTTCAATTCAATTAAATAGTATGTGCAAAACGAGTATTTCTGATTCAAAGGAGACCATTCATATTGGGTCCAAAATCGTTTTTTTTTAATATTACAGTTACACTTACAGAATTACAGTCATGGCTAAAAAGTCAATAATGACCCACTAAATAAGTTCATGTACATACATATATTTATTTGTGGTCAAATGTATGGGAAATCAGATTTTTCAAACTTATGCAGCTGCTATTCCGATGGTTCTATCGTTTTGGTGTCATAGTATCAAATGCTTAGGATGATGTTCCAAATGGATTTAAAACATTATTTTCCGTTACTTTAGATTTTGGGCCCCACTTTGTATGAAACCTGAATGGTCACAGTACGTTTACGTTAGTAAACGTAGTAGGACTGGCACTGTTAAGCCGTTTTTCAATACGGCACGACAAACGTTCGTGGTATTTCTATGAAATGATTACTAGGACGCTAGTAATGTCGTGTAGATCTATGAGTAATACGTTCATAGAAAAAAATTGCGCTTGGAGGCAGGCCCGCCGCTAGCTGTTTCGTCGCCCGCGTGCATACCAAATGAAAAAATGACAATGACTTGAATTACATGATGAGCAGTGCATTCCCCGCGTCAGTGTTGTCAATTCCCCGAAATTCCCCGCTTCTTTTTGATGAATTCCCAAGCGATACTTTTTTTTTAGACTCTCCCTATTACTCCTGTATCTTGAGTGACACAAAATCGAAAAAAAAATAATTAGTCTCAATTCCTTTCCCCACACGGACCCCCAATTCCCCGCATTTCGCCACGATTGGCAGCGCTGGTGATGAGTCGCTCGATTTGCCGCCCCCTGGGTATGCCGCCCGTGTGCGGTGCACGCTTTGCACGCTCGCTTACGGCGGCCCTGCTTGGAGGCGTCACCAAACTGCCGTGTCGTGTCTTATGCCGTTGAAGAAAAGGCCTTACAGTGCGAATCTATGACTGTTACCCATAACAATAAAGCTAAGCTTATCTTGCTAACGGCGAGTATTTACACAGACACAACCTAGTGGCTAGGATTATCCACCAGCAACTTGCTCTGAAATACAACCTTGTGGACGCAGAAGTACCATACTACAAGTATGTGCCTGACCCAGTTCTCGAGAATGGTCATATCACATTGTACTGGGATCGATCTATCATCACCGACAGGACTATTGTTGCCAATAAGCCTGACATAGTGGTGATAGATCGATCAGAGCGTCTCACAATGATTGTTGATATCACTGTCCCGCATGACGAGAACCTTGTGAAAGCCGAGAAAGATAAAGAAATTAAGTATCAAGATTTGACACACGAGGTTGTCGACATGTGGGAGATTGACTCAGCAGTCATTGTGCCGATAGTCGTTACGGCCAATGGCTTAATAGCCAAGAGCCTCGACCAACATCTGAAGAGGCTCTCGTTGGGTAGCTGGGACAAGGGCCTGATACAGAAAGCGGTACTTCTGGACACGGCGCGTATTGTCAGGAGGTTCCTCTCTCTGAGGCCCTGACCACCGGTAGCTTGGACCCTGTTCCCGATGCCGGTGGGCATTTTTTATATTTTTAAATGTTTTTATATATTTTTTTATTGAAATATTTAAAAATGTAATAAGATATGTACATATAATGAATAAACGAAGCTAAGCTTATATTTGTAGTCATTCGGTCAATATGACTTCTATTGTAATCTTCTTCTTATCGTGTGGTTAGTAACTAACCTGGTGTCAGAGTTTATGCCGCCCATGTGCCTCTGACTTGGCTTCACATGCCGTCGAGAAGTATGTCTCAGACATGCTGGTATCCTCACGATGTTTTCCTTCACCGTTTTAAAGCACGTGATAATTATACAATATGCACATGAATGCGAAAAGTCAGAGGTGCGTGCCTTGAGTTCAAACTGGAGACCTAAGACTTGGCAATCCAACGGTCACACCACTAGGCTATCACTACTATGCTATTATAATTATTATGATAGAAATGGTCTTGCTTATATCAATTTTAAAGTAAAAATTAATAATAAATATGAAATCAAGCGTGAGGCTTCAGTAGTAGAATGTTACAGGCTAATAGTAACATTAATTAAATTCACTAAACGCTACCGGTTTTCATTCCCGTCTTCACTACCAATAGTAATCTTCAGGAATTTTCACTATATGATACAACATGTATTCAGGTATCCAGATTATTTAATCAATCTTCCAATGTAAGAGCCCGTTCACCCAGTGGATCAGTTTTAACGGATCGTGTGTGAAGGCACCCATACTTCTCCTAATGGTCTAAGTTCTCCATTCTCCATACATCTTCATGTACGGATTCGTTTTTTTATACTGTTCTGCATCCAGTCTTTGATGACAAAACGGAATGTGTAAAAATGTCGGACCAGTATTTTTTACTGGATTCGGAATACTGTCGTGTAAGTGAACTCGCTCATATGGTCCCGTAAACAGTTTGTGTGTGAACTAGCTGTAAGACGATTGTAAACTGAACATCTGAATCAATGTATTTGCGTTAGATTCACGTTCACCGGCAGTACTTCTAACATTACCCTGCAATCGGTTCAACGAAGGCAAAATACAGCCTATATTAAGTACTGTTAGCTTTGATGTAATTGATTAATACTAACTGTGAATAGCAACGCTGATTTCATATTACCATTCACATCATGATCGACAGTAATGCTGCATTCATACTTAAGCGTTTATCGGTCAATTTTGAATTGGAATTCATTATGTAAATTGTTCATTAATTAATGTTATATTATAATGAACATACTTGACAGAGGCGTTATGATGGTAGACTCGCATCGACTGTAACTCTAACTCCCGAACTAATGCATCAAGTACCTAGAAAAATGTGCTCCGCGAAATTGAGCTTTATTATAAGGCGATAGCGCTTTCATTCCGCTGCACGTTCGCGCTCTTATTACATTGCGATTCGGTCACTCATTAACATTCGGTTCTGTTTTCTTGAGGTTTTCACTCCAGAAACGAAGAGTAGCTATGTTTTCATACCTAAATCACAGTATGACACAGACCTGCAACAGGCTGTAATTAAGAAACTAACCCGGCTACAAACTGCTTGACTAAGAAATCAAACCAAAGTCCTCGCAGTCAGGTTTACAAGGCGTATGCTCCACAAACATGTTCTATACTATTCACAACGAAGACGTAGGTAAGACCCCGTCTAAGAATAGCCCGCCCTATGTTACCGCTAGGGTGTAAGACGCGCCTAAGGGATTATAACAACGAGTAGGCAGAGGTTTTCACCATCATCTGGGTTTCTCTAATGATCGAAGAGGTCAAACAATAGTGAAATATGAATTTCTGGTCTATCAGATATACGTACTAGTAATGAAACTCACCGAGTCCTCTTCATGCCTCGGAGAGCACGTTAAACAGTCGGTACCGGGTGTCATAAGAATACCTATGACAGTTTTTACGGATAGTCACAAATCCGAAAGTCTGATAACCGGTCTAACCTTAGGATATCGGCATTGCCCAGTTACTGGGTTGCGGGTATTCAGCCACACTTGGTAAGACTGGCAGCTGACCCTAAGATAATTAGAAGAAGGCTAAGAAAAATAAAACTCATACTGCGAAAAACAACAGATCGTAAGCTTGTTATGATCACAGACGCTAAGCTATTGAACTAAAAAAAAAACTTATCAAAGCATAGCGCTATTTTATGTGTTAGTCTTGGTAATATAGTCCGTATTTACATACATAATCAATCAATCAAGTCAGCCTACGGTTATTTAGTTTAGCATATCCATTGTTCCAAATTGCGCCAGAAGACTTGATCCTTCGCCTTCCGCATCCATCCCGTAATAGTGTTAGTTGGAAAGGAAGTACTAATCCGAAAGGGTATTAAAATATGTATCCATAATATTAAGTAACTTTTGTTCAACAACTTTCCCCAGAAGTGAATATTTTTAGAACAATGTACCTATATATAGTGTCTGTACAAATATTTCATTTTAGGTCATATTTGGGGTCACGGATTAGTAGCTCCATTTTCTGAATTCACGACTAAATCGTAGTTGTCGATTTTTTAGAATAAATAACAACATGTTTTATTTTATGTGGACGTATCAATACACGTATTTTTAAATTTTAACACCGCTGTACAACAGTTATTAGTGATACTTTAAGTGGCACGTGGATGAGTACCCTCTTTTCAAAACACCTTGTGTATCGACATGCACTAAGTTATACCAATACATCACTTACCAGGTGAGCAAGCTGAATTTTGGACCACATTTTCATTCATCGACAGTGTCTTTAAAATTCCAAATCATTTCCTCGAAGAAACAACAGTAATGTTTAATTTATAACTGATAAACTAATTAGAGGTTTAGCTTTAGCAGTGATTCTGTTACAATTTGTCCCTCAATAAATCTTTGTTCCCGCTTTAGCCTGTCCTGTCCCAGTAGGACTTTGCCTCCCCGTTTCCTCCGTTTCTCTTGTTCTTGTGTCATCTCCGATAAATCCTTTAAGAAAGCGTTTAAATCGTTCGCCATTTGCTCAGTTGCGGTGTTCGAGAGACTTGAAAGACATTTACCGTAGTTACTTCGACTCGCAACTCGTTCGGCACACTTTAATTGTGAACCACTTCTTATTTTTCTGTGATAAATAACGACGTTGTTTGTTTAGCAACTGTTTTTACGATAAGTCACTCTTATTTAGTTCCAACCCAATTGTTTTAGTGAAGTTGCTAAATAAATAATAATTTATAAGTGTTACGAAGGGTGTTAACAATCCTATCAATACAATGTCTTATTAATTACTGGAATAATTGGTAGGAAAGAGGCGCCCTTCTATCCGGTCACGTCGTCCAAACTTCCGGCCAGCCATTAAATTAAGAGCAACTAAACTTCATTTATCTCGGCTTGTTACTTCCACGGACGATAAGGTTCAGAAACACGGCTGGAAACTTGGCCAAACTTACAGCTAACTTTGGCGAAAAGTTATCGAATCACGCCGATCGTTCGAAAATTTGTTACTTACTCAATATTTTAAATAATCTTCTTTGCAACACTTCTTATCTCCAAAGTTTTCACTCCTTTTAACTCGATTTGATTAGGTAGTGATAATAAATTTACCTGCGTAGACTCAAGTTACTTAATTTTGTTAATTAATTCTTGTAAGTACGTTAATTACATTCGTAATTTCCTTACGAATGCCACTAATGTCGTAAAGTACTACACTTAAACGGCCCGGTTCTATAACAACCACTAATTTCTTAGTAATAAAAAGTTAATTTTAACAATAACTTTAGAGTACTACTAAGGCTATCTCAATTTAAAAATCTTACACGTACGACTCTCGTATTCTAGGACCAGGATAATTCATGGAAACTCCTCCCTTGGGAACTGATAAGTTTTCCCATTTTATTCTAGCAAGAAGAGTTCTAGCCAGTACAATAGTATGGCGTAATAACCGACCTTAATTTGTAGAACATATCGATTCACGTAGGATATTTAAAGTGGAATAAACTTCTTACATTGAGGCAGCGGTCGCGTGACGAGCCACGTTTGGAGGAGCGGGCAGGGAGCCAGCGCGGGCGCGGGGCCGCGGCACGCCAGCCGGCAGCCGCCAGGCGGCGATGCGATACGCAAATATTTATATCGGCCCCCACGGCACAAGTCATTGCCTGAAAGCGTTGTCTTGTACCAACCTCGTTGTAAAGAGAAAATATTGCCTGTCGATGCTATTCACAAAGTCACGGCACAAATAAGTCGCGTTGCATAACGCCCATTCAAAGGTATCGCCCCAAATTAAGATTAAGTGAGGCTTTACTCAATATCGTGATTTATTGACAATATCTTTTTTATGTTCACACTTTTAAGGGACCCGTTCTTATTTATTATTCAGCGTATATGATACAAAATAAATATTGACGTAAAAATTTAGTTTTCAAACAATCTCTTTAGATAAAATGCGACCATGTTGAAATGTGGCCAGACGTTTTATTGTTTGCATTCATGTCTAGGCTTAATGAGGTCTTGTTAATAAAACTTAGATTTGTTCTTTTATACAAATGGAAAAGCCTTGTAAAACTATCGTGTACATTTATAAAGCAAATATGTAATAATGTTTTTATTCATTCAGTTCTTTTGTAAAACGCCCTAACTTAAAGTCAGTATATTGTTTTGCGTAACAAAAGAAGTGATTGTAAAGAAACCAAAAATTACTAGTGTGCGTGATCACTCTTCACGCATTAAGGGCGAATAACGTTCCTTTTAATTTCAACTGACGATTTAAGGGTTGTTTGGATAACGGAATATCGACTATACCTTAATGGAAAATATATAAGGTATAAGGTATAACGGGCTGGTGTCCGCAACTCCACGTCTGAGCGCGTATTTTGCGTACCTTAATGGAATGCTGGAATATCATATTTATAGACGCTGCCAAACAAAAAGACGTAACAGAATATAAATACCTAATGAATAATTTCCTCTTTTGTCTCTTTAACAAAGAAATCTGCATAAAAGGTTTTCCTGGTAAACACTATCAGCAAGTCTGACAAATAGACGTAAAGTAGTTTAAATATCAGCGAATCTCGGATAGTGGGAGAGGGTTGACAACCGGGTTCGTCGTACGTACAGTCAGCAACCGAAATAGAGTTACCATAATATTTTGTAATTAGTACTTACGTAAACTTTTCTTATCTATATCTATACTAATATTATAAAGAGGAAAGATTTGTATTTTTGTATGTAACGAATAAAGTTAAAACTACTGGACCGATTTCTAAATTCTTTTGCCGTTAGAAAGCTACATTATCACTGAGTAACATAAGCTATATTTATTACTGGAATAAAACTTCATACACGGGCGGAGCCGTGAGGACACAGCTAGTTAGACATGAATTTGGAACACGTAAACCAATTTTTGTACTGTGTTTACAAGCCGCTTTAAGATGTGAATGAAGATGTAACGAGTAACTCAGACGTTCATTATTGAAACTTATATGTTAAGCGTCGAAGCGTAATGAACAGCATCAGTTAAGATTATTGGTATGCTATGACCTATGTTATACAAGTAAACAATATAATTCTAATTATTTACCAAATTGAAACTACCTCGTTAGTCTTGGTAGCAAGCGCGACTGCTGGTCGTAAGGTCCTGGGTTCGATCACCAGGTCGGGCGCAGTGTTAATGGGTCTTTCCGTGTGGAATTTCTCAGTAACAGCCCGGAGTTTGGATTTGTGCCCGGTTGGTGGCAATAGGCTCGCTCCCTGTTACATGGGAGTTAAACATAACGGCGAAATGAGGGTGTTAATATACACCTCTGCCCAATCCTTCGGGGAATACAGGCGTGATGTTATGTTATGTACCAAATTAAGGCTAAGACAATTCAAACATTATTAGATTATTAATACATTATTATATTGATAACTAATTCACACATAGTACTACAAAATCAAGTTTACATATTTGATTATGATTAAATTAATGATTCGTTAATTTTCAAAGAGGTAAAAGAAAACGTTATACATAATTAAAGTTAAACTAATTACCAAATTACACGTAATTTTTTTCATATCTGCTATTATCATTATTAATCTGTAGACTTTAATTACCTATTATTAGGTAAAACCTGATTCAAACTTATGCATAATCAATGCAAACGGATTGAAATTGTGAACGAATGAGAACTATTTCTGTAAAACCAATCATTCTATGATAAGTTTCATAAGTTTTAAATTAAACTCAGTATTCCGATTGTAAATTGAATATTCTATTAACACTCTGTATTTTTCCGTTGGATTTTTATTACGGTAAAGCACGCTAGGATTATTAAACTTTTTGTTTTGCGAGTTTGCGTATCTGTAGAATTTGCGCAAATATAGAATTTGCGCACCGCAAAACGCGTGTGTGTGTGAAAGGCCTAATATTTAGGCAATGCAAGGCAATATTAGGCACTTTACATCGATAGCGCCTAATTAAAAAATCTGTATTCAAGAGATTGCCTTAATAAGTAGGTATTTTAGCGTGTAACCAGAATAACGTAGTCGAATGGACTGGTGCTATTGCTAATGAGTGCGCGACCTATATGTGAAAAAGTCAATTATAATAATATCGGATTCAGTGACATTTCACGTATACATTTTACATTCTGATCCATCCAAATTGACCCATCACGTATTTCATCAACTGTATTAATCATGAGTTCATCCATTTTGTTAATTGAAGCATTAATCAATGACTAGCGGAATAACTAGGTACTAATTAGTCAAACAAGATAACAAGAAGACACATTTAAACAAAACTGTCAGAGTAGGTACTAAAAGTGTAAACTACGCAAACTAATATTATAATAGTATTTTCATAAATAATTTTAGTTTATTAATTTAATTGCGCGAAGAATGTAAACAATTTGAATATTAGATAAAGCGTGTTTACAATATCATTGTTACGAAACATTTTATTCAAAAAGGTATTAACATAACATTTCAACACGAAACTGTTTTCTTTAAGAATGTTATACATAAATCGTGTACGACTCAACATTTTCACACTTTACATCTCAAGCATACAATCTGAAAAATAAAAACCGATACGTGAGGAAATAAGATATCTAATCCGCAGTGCTCCGTAAAACTTATTCACATGCTTGAGGTCACGAAACCTTTGTGCTGTAAAGACGGACTTTTCACACTAATATTATAAATACGAAAGCGAATTGCCTTGTTGGTCTAGTGGTCGCAAGCGCGACTGCTGAGCATGGGGTCCTGGGTTCGATCCCCAGGTCAGGCAAAGTGTTATTGAGTTTTTCCATTAGGAATTTCTCAGTAGCAGCCTGGAGTCTGGATTTGTGCCCGGTTAATGGCAATAGGCTCGCCCCCTATTACATGGGACTTAACCATAACTGGCGAAATGAGGGTGTTTTAAAACCGAACCCTTCGGGGAATGTAAGGCGTGATGTTATGTTATGACAGCGAATCTGTCTGTCTGTCTGTCTATTCTTTCAAGCCTTTCCCAACTATGTTGGTGTCGGCTTCCAGTGTAATCAGATGCGGCTGAATACCAGTATTTTACGCGAGGTGATTGTCATCAGACCTCCGCAACACAGTTACTGGGCAATGCCGATATACTAAGGTTAGACTGTTTGTCAGACTTTCGGGCTTCTAACTACCCGTAATGACCGTCATAGGTATTCGTATGACACCCGGGACCGACTTTTTTATGTTTACCGATGCACGGAGGGGTCTCGATGTGTAACGAATAGACACCCATCCGTGAACTGACTGCAGTAAGCGCAGCTTAACCTTGCAAATCATATGATCCGCCCGGTTGTTTATTAGCTAAGAGCCTCCTCTGTCTCTGTCTATCTTTATGCTACGTTTTTACGGCTATACTAAAAAAACATTCGTAATGATTTTTGGCACAGAGGTAACTTTGTGCTTGAAAAAGAGAGGTACTTTTCATGCCGGATAATTAAAAACTTACGAGGCGGGTGTAGCCGCGCCCACAGCTAGTTAAATATGAAACTTTAAAGGTGTAAGATATTTATATTGATACATAGATAGATAATACTGCAATGTATGTATCAAGCTATCTGTATATCGTCGGTCGGCAGTAAAAACCACGTATGTGTAAAATATACATTTTTAATAGAAATAGAAAAAACTGTCTCCTGCAAAAATAATGGCCGATCAAATGTTAATACAAGTTTGTCATCGTACGTCATAGATAGCTTAGAAGTATTTGAATTGAAAGTTTGTTGAACTAGTATGTGTATGACGAGTTTATCAAGCTAAAGAACAAATAAAACGCAATTGAAAAAAAAGTACGAGGTTTTCACTGCCGAGCGTCGATATACATATAAATGGAGAACCTGACTGACTGATCTACCAACGCCTTAACCGCTGAGGTTAGAAACATGAAATTTTGGCGGTAGGTACCTTTTATAGCTTAGGTATTTACTAAGGAAGGATAAATCAAAATTCCTCCCCTAAGTAAGTGAAAAAAAATCATGCCAGCGAAGCTGCGAGCAAAAGCTAGTACATAATAAGAGAAAACAAATCATTTTTGTGAATGTTTTTCGGTTTGTACCAAACATTATTTCATAATATCTATAGTTTTCTCTAGGGGGCTCGTGGCTAATTACCATCCGCGCAGATACGATTTGCGAGGTTAAGCAGCGCTTGCCGCGGTCAGTCCGTAGATGGGTGACCGCTCTTTACAATCAAGACCCCTTCATGCCTCGGAGAGCACGTTAAACCGTCGCGCGTCAGTCCCGGATGTCATAAGAATACCAATGACAGTCGTGACATAGTCACAAGCCCGAAAGTCTGACAACCGGTATAACCTTAGAATATCGGCATTGTCCTGTAACTGGGTTGCGGAGGTCTGATGGCAGTTGTTCCGTGTAAAATACTGGTATTCAGCCGCATATGAATAGACTGAAAGCTGACCCCAACATTGTTGGAAAAAGGCTAGGTAAAACAAACACGTAATAAGAAAAATCGACAAACATTTTTATCAAGGTTTTTCAGTTTTAGCAGTGAGTGAGCCTAGTGGTATGACCGTCGGACTGCTAAGTCATAGGTCTCGAGTTTGAACCCTAGGCACGCTTCTCTGAATTTTCGGATTCATGTACGTATTGTATAATTATCACTTGCTTAAAAAAACGGTGAAGGAAAACATCGTGAGGAACCTGGGATGCCTGAGAGATATTTCTCGACGGCATGTGAAGCCAAGTCAGAGGCCCATGGGCGGCATAAACTCTGACACCAGGTTAGTCACTAACCACACGAAAAGAAGAAGAAGTTTCTACCAAACATTATTTGTATAGTTTTCTTTCACCGTGCACAGTTACATAAATCGTGTATGACTCAAAATGTTCACACTTTACATCTCAACCATAAAATCTGAAAAATAAAAACTGATACGTGAGAATACACGATATCTAATCCGCAGTGCTCCGTTGAACATGTACACACGTCTGACGTCACGAATCCTTCGTGCCATAAACATGGACTATGGAATATAGAATATAACTTTGAGGGTATAAGAAACGTATGAATGCACCAACCGAGCTTTGAACCCCCTCGGGGAAAACGGACATGCCGATATAAATGCATGGTTTGAAGTTTAAAGTAAAAAAGCGGGTAGACGTGATAAAATGTTATTTTCATTGTACTTTGCTGCAATGGATTTTATACCTGATTCTTCGTAACATCTGCTTCAAAGGTGCCCTTGAAGTAACAAGATGCCTGCGTAATAAAGACCTGCCTTAATCATTATCTTCCTGCCCTTATCCCACACTAGGTGGGGTCGGTACAACATGTATTTCGTAAATCCTTGGAAATACTCGTTGCGCTGTAGCGCGGGTGACCCAGTGTGCTTGCTGATATTGGGTCTCAAAATGATATGCCTGTCAATCTTATTGCCGACAACTAAGCAGGCTGTGTTCTTCTTGGTGGGGTATACTTGAAGTTTCTCAACCCACTCATTCAGTTTTGCTAGGTACTTTGGTTCTGACACATCGTAAACTAATATAGCACCGTGAGCGTCTCTGTAAAACCTTAATGTCAATGTTCTATATCGCTCCTGTCCCGCTCGTAATACGTACTCCGTATTCGACATCGTTTACAATAGAAATAAACGGTAATTTATACTAACAAAATCAAAGACCTGCCTCAATATGTTATCTATACTAATATTATAAAGCTGAAGAGTTTGTTTGATTGTTTGAACGCGCTAATCTCAGGAACTACTGGTTGGAATTATAAATATTTTTTTCTTAGATAGTCCGTTTATCAAGGAAGGTTATAGGCTATATAACATCACGCTACGACCAATAGGAGCGGAGCATAAATGAAAAATGTTGCAAAAAAGGGGAAAATGTCCACCCGTGCGAAGCCGGGATGGGCCGCTAGTTATTTATAATTACTCATAATGATGCTCGTGTAACATAATTTAATATAGTCGCCGGCACTTAACTCGGCAAGAGTAGAGAAGAGAATTCCTCTTCTTTATTTCTTTCTTCTATTTAGAAGAAATTTATTATTAAATTTAATTTAAAAAATGTATTAAAAATTTTATTAAATTTGTTATTGCCATAATTTATTTTTAAACATGTCTATTTAGACATGTTTAAAAATAAATTATGGCAATAACCATAGAATAATGACAAGCAATTAAAGTGACCATTTTTTGTTGCACTAAGTGTACATGCGCCATCTTACTCCCACTACGACAAAACCTTGCCGGTGACTTTTGACTTTTAACATACATAAACAGCCCATTACTGTCCCACTAAAGGGTACGGGCCTCTTCTCAGAATGAGAAGGGTTTAGGCCTTAGTTCATCACGCTAACCTGGTGCAGGCTGACGGACTACACACAACATCGATAACTTTATTGAGCCCTCTCAGGTGTGCAGCTTTCTTCACGATGTTTTCCTTTACCGTTAACGCAAGTGATAATCCAATTATATGATCCGCACATGGATTCGAAAAGTCAGAGGTGCGGGTCGGGATCAAACTCAGACCATCCTATGCTCAAGTAATGACGCAAAAAGGCCTTAATAGTATCTAAGTTACAATAACATTCACTAGTGCAATGTATATTGGTTATCTAACCAATTGAAGAAAAAGCAGTGATAGCTTAATGGTGTGACTACCTCTGACTTGTCGGATTCATGTGCGTATTGTATAATGATCACTTGCTTAAAAACGTTGAACGAAAACATCGTGAGGAAACCGGCATGCCTGAGAGATATTTCTCGCCGGAATGTGAAGCCAAGTCAGAGGCCCATTTACAGCATAAACGCTGACACTAATTTAGTAACTAACCACACTAAAAAGAAGAAGAACAAATTGAAGCAGATTGTCTTACTTCCAAAACATTTAAGTACCAATGAGCATCGATCTATTGACAAATTAATTACTTGTCGATTATTTCGGCCAGTTGGACCGGCCGGCCTCTTGCGTCACGGACACTAATTTCGAATTCCGCGTAGGTCGTATATATTTTCTGTGCGTGTTCTCTGTACTGGTTACTTTAATTTGTGCTCAATAATTTTGGCGAACATCCTAGAAAAATATTCTATTTAAAAACATGTTATTCCACGTCTTATATAATCTATATTATTATTTATAGAACGTGTAGCTGTATAAATAATAATAGAGATGTGCGCCGTCCAGTGTGGTTTGCTCTAAAACGGAGCAATTAGAACGACAGTAGCCATGATGTCCACAATGAGTGTTTGCTCTCAGTGCTATCACTATTAATTCAACATGCGGGACAAGTGAATTCCAACTGCAGCTGTGAAACACTAGACACGAACTAAGGTAATCGAACGTGGTTATATTATATACCGCAGTTCTATTCTCTTGGGCCACATTGTACAAGATACAAAGTGCCACGACAGAAAGCGCTAATTTAGCATTTACACGGCAGAGGGATATGAAAATAAAGTTACAAATAAAATGTTTGTCTTTTTGTTAGATTCCAGATTTAACACAAGCCGAAAATATATAAAAGCGACACTCGTCATGTATATACAATCTCTAACAAGACTCGACAAATTGTGTATGGACTACGGGCGAATAGACCCAATTGCCGTCCGATAAAAAAACAATAGGGAGTGCTTGCCTTTCTGTCATGCGGAATACAATGGCATTCTTCCTGAGCGATAAAACAGTCGCCCGCAGACATCGGCAAACGTGAATGACAGTTTACTGTGTAAAAATACATACAGAATTACAAAATTTAATGTCCGCAACATCGTATGTGCAAGTACCCACATAAAGCATTTAAAACTTTCTTTTAGAGTCTCTAAGGAGGGGTAATATTCTGACATAAATTCTCCCCGGGGGTTCACCCCACTCCTTGAACCCATAAAACGATAAAGATCATCTTTTGTAGCTTCTGAAGGGAACAGTTACGTACCTCCTTGTGTCTTAAACAATTCGTTCATTTCTAAGAAATACATCGAGACAAATCCACTCATTAATATGCGGAGTTTAAACTTTGTTTCGAGTTTGTTAAACTGGGAATTGTCTAAAATGTACTGGAGGTATTTAAAAGGGATCCATCTCATAAGTTATAAACAGATACCTTTTCTGATAGCAGGTCGTGGCAAAGAATTTCATAAAATTGCTATGAAAGGAAAAGGACAATAATTCGAATTCTTTCGTTGAATTTGACAATTTCAGAAATTTTAATGAAAGATGATTATATTTCGTGTGTACCATAAAATTATTGAGGAAAGTCTTATTGACTTATTATACTATTATATTATTTGGTTTCATATCTGTCAACAAATCTTACAGAAATATAATTAATAAACATTTATTTATCTTTAAAGTCCGTCTATATATAGCTGACGCTATTCCTTCATCTATGAAAGAACGAGTTTTAGGTTCCACAGCCTTTACAAGCTAAATATGATTAATATTCTACAAACCAAAGATTTTTAAGCTACGATAAAATGCTAGCTACCCACAAAATGGTAAAGCTATAAAACTTACATAAACATTTTATTACCGATCAGATATATCTACTGTCTTATTTGCTATTTATAATCCTACACACAACCTTAAGTTTATAGTATTAAGGCCTACTTTAAGCATCATTCACTCGTCCTCACATGTACAATTTGATTACATTATACGACAATAAAATTTCAGTGACCAGAGGAAGGGGAGGACTACTAATAAGTTAGCCTTTATTACACCTTTAGTATATTGAATGCTCAGAATAGATACGGAGAAAAAACGTTCATTATCGGCACTGGCGCGCAAATAAAACAAGATAGCACCCCAGGGCCCGTTCACATGGATATTGCGACCCGCAAGCAAATTTGCTCTAGGCACAATAAATGCTTAGGACTGTACGTGTGAGAACACATTGCCCGGGCAACAATAACATTTATATATACTGATACATTAGTGCGCAGATAAAGCGCAGTGATATATTGTCGACTATAAACATGTCGCTTTCATACCAACGACTACTTTGTTTAAATTGATAACTTTATCTGTTCGAGATACAAACGGTTGAAAGTAAACTGTTTGACAGCGTTTCTCATTATCTAAGTAAAGTAAAGCAAATATATATCTAATTGATCGTTATTTCAATCTTATAACATAAATTGAGTTTAATGAAATACTCAGTAAGGAGATAATATAAGATTTTCACGAAATAATTACGTTAACTTTGTGAGTACTTACATCAATAGAATTCTAATAAACTTGAGGAGGTTGTGTATGAAATTGAAATTCTGACAGTCGTTTAAAAATAATATTAAACATGCGACGGAATCTTAACTTATTTTGTTAATTATTTAGGCATTTTACTTCTAATTATAAAAGGTGCTTCATTAAAATGTATAAAATGTTGCTGAGGTAGGCTGAGCCATCGATACTGGTAGAAAATAAATTCAGTGTAAATATTTGTTCAGTTAGTAATTAGTTAACAAGCCGACTGTTTGCCGTTTATCATCTTCATTTTATTGCCGATGCTAGCTTCGCTGTTACTGTTTATTTTATTTATTCATAAGCTCTCGATAATTTATTATGCATTTATTTTATTATGGTATCTCTTTCTGTGGATTTAACATTTCCATTCATCTTCGGAACAGATCTAAAAGTGAAATACATTTCTTCAAATTCATGACTTGTTATTGCCTTTGAAAATTGCGAACATCATGATCTTCCAGTTAATATTGTCTGTCAGTTTATAGTCTACAATCTGTAAATGGATGTTATTTTACTAAATCAGACGAAACGCCAAATCTGATTTGGCTCAAAGGTAGAATTAGCGGCAAAAGACGATACCAGGAATTTTACGAAATCTTTAGCAACACCACGAAATCACGGATGATGTCGAATAATCAGCTGTTTACCTCATCTTACTGTAACATAACATCACGCCTGTATTCCCCGAAGGGTTGAGCAGAGGTGTAAAGTAACACCCTCATTTCGCCGTTATCTTTAAGTCCCATGTAATAGGGGGCGAGCCTATTCAATCAATCAATCAAATTTATTTCGGACAAGGTACATCCATATGTTGGTAAATTATAATATCTATTGCCATCTTCCTGTAATTTCTACAATTGACAAAATACTAAACAATTTTCGGTGATATGTCGATCCTAGTAAGATTTCGTGGTATGCCTAGGAATTACCCGAAATCCCTTGTATTATCGTTTCCCTGCGACATAATTATAATACTTTACATCCAGCAAAACTCAAAACCAATAATGGGTAGAACCGCGAGCACAGCTAGGGTTGCCACTCGTTCTATATTTTTTTTTTTTTCTTATTCGACTATTGTCTTGCGGACCTCTTCTACGTAACCTGACTATTATTGGCGAGACCAGAAGGGTCTCCGAACCAATACCTACTATTCTAACTACCTAGCTAACTACGCAAAGCTAACTACTGTAACATCATGGCTATGACTATAGCAGCGACACCTCTGAGAGTGTCCCCAAGGGGGGACTCGAACTCTTAGGGTACCGAATGCAAGAGGACTGGGAGGGATGTCGACAGCTTGATGAGGGCTGTATTCTCGCGTCATGGTGACTGCGCGGAGTCAAAAGGGACGACCGGCTCCGCGGCTGCGGTGGGTGAGCACGGTGGATCGGGGGCGGCGGCGGTGGGACGTCGCGAGGGGCCTCGTCGGCGAGGGCGATACGCCGGTCGGCGGCGGCGGTGTATGTGTATAGTACTAGTCGATTTATTCGCCTCCTGGAGGAGGGTGATCTCATCATCGGGCTCTAGTAGCGCATGCCGGGGACGGCGGACTATGCTAATCTGGGAGGGTTTATAATCGGACGCGGCGGTCACGAGGGGGTTCCGATGCCTCGGGGCATGGTCGAAGTAACGCTTAGCACTCGTACTATAATTTATATATAAATTATATATATATTTATATATAAAATTTATATATAAAATTGTACTATCTTTATATATATAATTCGACTGTACGTGTGTATGTCACTGAACTCCTCCTAAACGGCTGGACCGATTTGAATGATTTTTTTGTATGCGTTTGGGTGGCGCCCTGGATGGTTTAGATTCACAATTGGACCCGGCAGGTGGCGCTGCTGTCGGTATGTCACCAAATTTTCCGGGCAGGACTATGTCTGCTGGGTCCGCTAGTATGTTATAGTAAAATAATATAGTACGAAAAATACTATATTTTTATCCCTAATGCTACAGTCGCGCTTTTTTACGTTAACTGTGACTGAAAGTCTGGAACGCACCACAGCGCAGCATGGGAAATTTTAGAACGAAACGCAGTCGCGGCAACAATACGTCAACTGTCAAACTGTCAATATTTTGTCGATGAAATATGGAGCAAAATGTACAGTATGATAAAAAAATAATGTGTACTTTTTTTTACCTGAATTTACCAAAAATACAATATTTTTGCATCTTTTTTTGGGAAAAATTTTATATTTGTTCAAAAAAAGGTGGCAACCCTAGGCACAGCAGTCATATTGTAATTCGGGCCCACGCATTCCATTTATTTTTAGTCGATAACCAAACTCCATTGTTTTATATAATCGTTTGACATCGATACAACTCATTAGCCTTACAATTACACCCTCCATCGACAACAAAACAGTTCAGCCAGCCGTTAGCAGAAGCTTTTAATTTCCTATTGATGTCCAATTCGATTATAATTATCTTTAAACGGTATCTTCATTCCTGGTATTGCTGCGAAAGCCTACCTAGTCTATGGTCGTATCCCACAAGGGAAATGTACCTTTGTGTGTGCATCTACATGAGGCATACAAGGTTAGTCGGAAAGGGGGTACTAAGCCCAAAGGGTGTTAAAGTACCCATAATAATGGATAACTTTTGTTCTACAACTTTCCCCAAAAATCATTCGTTTAAGAGAAATAGCTGTTCAAAGATTTCATAAAAAATACGCTATATTCTATCTAACCTCAGCTAGGATCATCTGTGTTTTAATTTTAGGTCATATTTGGGGTCACCGATTAGAAGCTCCATTTTCTAGATTTGTAACTAAAGCAGAGATGAAGAATTTTCGATAAAACTCAAACAAAAAATCATTTTGCATGGTATTTTTTTTATCGAATTTTGAAATTTTAACACTTTCTTTAACAGAACCATCAGTGATATATTAAATGCCCGCGGCTTAGTACCCCCTTTCCGATTAACCTTGTATAAGTAGCCAGTTACTGTCGACAAAGTAACGTTAATTACAGTGAATTTCTCATTTTGATTTTACTGGCTTATTGAGATTTCTACACAATACATGATAATGAAATCACTACGGTAGTGTTTGTCCGCTTGATACTTCAAGTCCCTAATGCTCCATTCCTTTCTTCAAAAACGAATCGTTTTGCTTACCAAAGGTAGTATTTGGTAACGCAAAACTGTTCCTATAAAAATGTTAATAAGGCAATTTTCCTACTAACAGATTTGAGGGTCACGCGTCTTCTCCATGGCGTAGTGCTACGCGTGGCTACTCATAACGCTTTATGAGTTTTGGTTTCAATAAATTAATAACAGGTAGCAATAGGAATGAGGCGTAAGATCCATGGGAAGAAAGTGAATAGTATTTAGGCTGCAAGATAATAAATACATCATACGTACAATTAATGCTACTTAAACATAACAACATCACGCCTTATATTCCCCGAAGGGTTCAGCAGAGGTGATTTTAGTACGTCCTCGTTTTGCCAGTTATGTCTAAGTCCAAAGTAATAGGGAGCGAGTCTATTGCCATCAACCGGGTACAAATCCAGACTCCAAGCTGCCAATGAGAAATTGCTAATGGAAAAACCGAATAACACTTTGCCCGACCTGGGGATCGAACCCAGAACCCCATGCTCAGCAGTCGCGCTTGCGACCACTAGACCAACAAGGCAGTTCATACTACAAACACAAAACTGTCGTACTTTCAAGTACCACAGAAGTATTGCAATAAAAATATGTACCTATTATTATGACATGGTAAACAATAATAGAATAACCTGTGAAATTTGTTATTATTGTTCTAGAAGTACCACGTTTCGAAGATAGCCTAAACAACTTGACTGTATCTTTGGGAAGAGAGGCAGTTTTCACTTGTGTTGTCAATGACCTCGGCTCTTACAGGGTAAGTACTTTTAAACCTAGACTTAGTTCTGAAATAGACGGACTGTTTGAAACAAATAACTGCACGTAATAGATATTATTACATTCGACGCTTTTATAACTTTACACGCTACGATACGGTAACGACACGCCACGGTAACACTATATCAGCTACGATATCATTAGGATTAATGTACACGAGCATGACATTGTATGAAGACACTTTTAGTTTAGTTTTCTACAACACGACATATATATTGTAGACGACAAAATTATAAACAGAGAATTAATTAAAACAACTCTGTCGCGGGACTGATCTTTTTTTTCAAAGAAAGTATCTAAATTATCTTCTATAGAATCTGAAATCATCTATAATGGATATCTTAATCTATGTGACATGAATGAATAAGTTCTTAATTGAATTCCAAAGAACTCGATCTTCTGTTATTTAATAATTATTATTTAATTTAGGTCTGAAATTAATCAGATTAATATGAAACCTGCAATTATTTTGAATTGGAATAAAACCGCATTATTTTGTCTTTATTTACAATAATTAAACTATTATTTTCATAAATATTCGGATATAGGTATTGAAGTATTTTACTGTTTGTGGTTATTTTTACCACATCATCAGTTTATGTTTATATTAATCAAAAATATTAAAATTGGGACATTGGGAAAATTCCATGTCCAGTCCGTTTCCACATACAGCGTAGACACTAGATAGGTCGAAAAGTACTCTATAATCTTTTAACGTAGATTTACTCATCTTGATAAATATACTATGCATTTATTCTCGTATACCACTCATTACCCTATAAGTGATGAGTCCCATATAACTATGTTTCCAACACTACTAGTGTGGAAAGTTGGAACACAGAAAAATAGAAAAAAAAAATATAAAGAGATTTTAAGATTTAAAAGTCTTTCTCCGAAGGTGGCGTGGCTACGCGTGGACACGCAGACTATCCTGACGATCGCGACGCATGTGATCACCAAGAACCACCGCATCGCGGTCAACCACAGTGACCGCCGGGTGTGGTTCCTACACATACATGACGTCAGACAGTCGGACCGGGGCTGGTACATGTGCCAGCTCAACACCGACCCCATGAAGAGTCAAACAGCGTACCTAGATGTAGTAGGTAAGTTTGACTAGCCGATAAATGTAACATGTAGGCAAATGTATTATAACTGTCCAGCGGTTCGAGGATCTTGTAGCTACTGACGGTATTGTTTTCTCAGGTCGTTGAGCTCCTTAAAATATAATTGAGCCGACTAATGACTAATGTATTTTTGCCATCTGTCGGGACAGCTCCACTTAAATTGATATTGCACTAGTTCTATGTAAGGCCAGTCCAGACGTCACCCTGCAATATTCTCTTTTTTTTTTATTACTCCATATTATCAAAGTCATGAGTTTCATGTCTAGACTTTAAAAGAGACCTGTACTTACCTCTGATTTTCTTTCGGCATTTCTTATAGGCGTATACAAAAAAAAATTGCTCAACAATGTTAATTATAAAAATAAACCATTTCATCCTGAAAAAACATCATAGGCATACCTCCATATAGCAGTGCAATGTACCAGTGCGTTCCACTCAATGTGACATCAATAGTTCGGCGATGACAAAATTACATCCTAAGTACTTAGTAGAAGAGCGAAACTAGCCTTTTACCGGATTCAAATTCTTTATAAATTAGGCAAATTTTTTGAACCGAAACCTCAGTCGTGCCCCTTACTTTGCTCCGACCGAAGAAGTTGTAGCGGTCTAAAGTAGAGCTTCTTACAACTGGCCCATAGTACAACGACGTAGGTAATTTTATTTGAAGAAAATTTGTTAGTTTACATAGGCAGGCAAGTGTAGTATAACTAATTTGTGTACCAAACCTTGCTTGTAATGTTCATAATTAATTCATATCGGCTAAGGTGAATTTCAAATTAAGTTTACACAACGTCTACTTATCAATTCAGAAATGTTTCGTAATTTATATTTTTCCGGTTTTCTGAAAACAATAACAATGCGGGTTACATTGTATACTCGCTCGAAATTCTCCATAAATATATCTGAATCTAGTCTTACGAATATTCTTTTCAATACCCATGGATAGATTACACTCGCGACTAATCCAGGAAAAACTTGAAGCGTCAATATCAACATTTTACCTAGAACATTCGTATTACTAGTTTCTATTCAATATAATATTCGCGTAGATATCAAAAACCGCTACGGATTTGCGCAGTGCCTCCGGACATTTTGGACTACCCGACGAGTAGTGACCAGGTGGCCAGAGAAGGAGCAAACGTCACGCTGAGGTGTGCGGCGCACGGCGTGCCGACCCCTACCATCGTGTGGCGAAAGGAGGCCGGCGACTTGTTGCCTACCACCAACTTCAGTGACACACATAGTAAGATATGCTGCTAAGATATATTTTTGAGTATACTACGATTAGTGGTCAGGTGGCCAGAGAAGGAACTAACGTCACGCTGATGTGCAGCACACGAGGTGTCCTTCCACCAACTTTAATGGCACATAAGTGTGGTGCAGTGGCTGAGCGATTGGCTTCTGCGCTACGAGTCGTGAGTTCGATTCCCGCACGGGTCAAATACTTGTATGGCCGACAAATAGTTGTTCCGGGTCTGGGCGTTTGTGCATGTACAGATTTGTGTCTGTAAACACACCCACGATACAGGAGAAATCCTAGTGTGGGGCAACGACATTATTAAAAACAAAAACATAATTATAGTAAAATCATAGCGTTAAAAGTGATATTCAAATATTTACTCTGAGCATATTACCTACATAAATGTCTGTAGTTCCACTTCTTTTGCGGAGGTTACAATTCTCCAGCAGAAATCTAACTTTGATCAAATCTTCCTTCGAAGTGAGTAAAAATTTTGCACAGCATATGCTGTAAATTACAGATATACCTTAAGACTTACGAGAAAATAATGCAGCACGATTACTAAACTGTCTATATACATATTTTTTGTATATTCACGAAATGCATTTGAAATATTACACCTTCTTTAAAAAACATTGAAGTGTGTTATAAACAGCAACAGAATACGTATAAAAGGGGGATGACATCTCAACCCTCAAATAATAACAAAAAATACAACTTTCGGAATCTTTTGAATACCTTCATCATCCTCCTTTGATTGTTTATTTTTTCTGAATATTATCTATCTTTATCATTATTTAGATTCGTCGGTACACGGCGCAGTGCTTCAGTTGGTCAAAGTATCAAGATTACACATGGGTGCCTACCTATGTATCGCCAGCAACGGAGTCCCGCCCTCTGTCAGCAAACGCGTCATGCTCGTCGTACATTGTAAGTTACTTTTCAACAACTCTATAGACATGACGGTAAAGATCTCAGAGCTGTAGGTTTGAACATTGATTTCCTTGAAATCAAATAACATTTCGACAACTATGGAATATACTACGCGTTGCTTTTATTTTCTCACATTTTATTTCAAATTTAACAATTCCGGAAATTTTATTCATAGACCGTTTCGTAAAACTTCAGGAAATGTAAAAATTAAAAGAGACTAAAATAGGCTGAAGTGAACAAAAAATATACCCAATAGTAATTACTGATTTAATAAAGTCAACCAATTATATGGTAATTAAATTTGGATTCACTTAATTACTTTATAGTTGTAACATTTTAATAAATTAATTCGCGTAAGTATTGAGTAGAGTATTATTGAGTACATTGAGTAATACGAAACGTTCAAACTAAGTCCTGGCTGGACGTAGAAATTTCCTGTTTTTTAGAAAATCCAATGACACAAATAGTCTAGGACCGCTTCTGGTCCAGATCGCCGCCGGCCAGCTTTTGTCTGACGCTCGCTTTAAGCCAACTTCAATTGCTTTATAAAATGCCTTTGAGATTGGAA
Organism: Amphipyra berbera; assembly: GCA_910594945.2. Taxonomy (NCBI): domain Eukaryota; kingdom Metazoa; phylum Arthropoda; class Insecta; order Lepidoptera; family Noctuidae; genus Amphipyra; species Amphipyra berbera. The sequence continues at coordinate 9,781,471 of OU343128.1, read as the reverse complement.
AACTTGATATTGCGACCGCGGCCAAAATCTACATCATTGCAGAGTGTACGATGGACTTTAAAGAGATTAAATGCTAAATGTAGATACATCTTTAAGCTATATATACATACTTGCGGTTGCCTCGCAAAGAGAGGAAACGTGTGTCGCCAGCATTAGAGCTGAATTCTAAACCGCAACTAAGCTAATTTGAACTCAATTACGTCAACCGACTTACTCGAAGCTGTTACATTAGCTTGTTTGCTACATACGGATCTGAGAAAAGCCGTCATTTGATCATTTAAAGAAATTATTTATTTTGTTACAGTTCCGCCGATAATGACTATACAAAACCAATTAGTTGGAGCAAAAGAAGGCGATACTGTTCATTTGGACTGCCATTCAGAAGCTTTTCCTAGATCTATTAATTATTGGACGATAAATGATCAAATCATATCACAATGTAAGTATCATACATAATCCCAGCATGATAGCTAACTAATTAATTATGAGTATAAAACCATCATTATTTTCATTTTGTAGCGGATAAGAGGTTCGAGATCACAGCTGTGGAAAGAGGATATGAGGTGGATATGAGGCTGAAGATTAAAAAAGTTGGTAGAAACACTTTTGGCACATACAGTTGCATATCAAAGAATTCCCTCGGAGACACGGACGGGACAATAAAATTGTATTGTAAGTATCGAAGTAAGAAAGTACAAAGTTTTGTTTTTGTTGCTATGATAAGAAATACTTAGAAAGCGTTTAGAGGCAAAAGTTAATGGTCATGTCGAGTAACTTGATATTTTCGAAAATGGCGTCCGATTTGGCCTCGAGGGATGTTAGGAGCGTTTCTGAGCGAGTATTTTGTTTCAGCTTTGTCCGGCAAGTTCGAGGAGATGCAGTACAACGAGGTGGGCGACTCTGACGAAAGCCCTGACGTCAGTGAACTCGAGGCGCTTAAACGCAGCGCCGGGGTCCGCTCGTACCCCACGCTGGGGTTCTTCGTAGTTATTTACGTTGTATTATAATGCTACTTTGTACATAAATATATTGTTACAATAATATTTTATTCGTTGTTTAATTACCCTAGCCGTATTCGTAATTTATTTCAAATTGTGTGCCATATTATTAGTATCGGAAACTATGTAGGTATGTTTCAGGCCTTTATCATAAGAGAAAGCAATAAATATAGCTAGGTATACACCTATCACCATCTTAAATCAATTCGAAGTCATATTTCAACATGAAACTTTCGAAGAAATATAAAATGTACAAAGTATTGTAAAACATGTTCAGGAATTGTTTGAACGTAGCCGTCACTGGTGTCATATATCATGCACGAGGTGTCCTGGAAGTTCTATATTTCATGTTTGTCGCCGGTCCGAGCTCGGGGAGGGACGACGACACCTGCGCTCCGGGCGACGAGGCGCGGCGGCGAGGCGGCGCCGCGGTGGCGTCGGGCCCCTCACTACAAGCGTCGACATCTCACTACTACAACAATTTTAGTGTACACATCGCGACACGAATGTAAATTTGTCACTCGAGACGTCCGAAGGTGTCACATGACTACTGTTATCTGACGCACGAACAATTTTCTCGAGCTACTTGCGAAAGGGTACCCTTAAGCCGCCAGAAATAGGTATCATTAGAATTCATTTCGCATACAAGATACTTATCGCTGTTGTGTGTGGTGTACCTATTTTGTTTATGTAACTTCGCGGATCCATGTACCCACGTTACGTTATGATCAATATCAACGATATTAAACCGTTATTTATTAAACTTCCAGCCGTTCTTGTCTGGAATTTATCTTGGTTTAAGAACTGGGCAACTTTTGGGCGAGTTTCAAGTCTAACATAAAATAAGTTCCTACTAACATATTCCAAGGTTAGCGGATTCCTGGGTAAGGGATTTTAATGATAGCGCTCGTAACCGTAATTTTTTATTTCGTCTTCCCTTTTCGGTTGGTCATTAACCTTATAAGGGCCGTTCTACTGAAGTACTGTACTAGGAATATGAATTGTTAACGACCCGCAGAGTGATTTTATACATACCTAATAGCCACAATAAATAAGGGTAATTGAATTTTTGTCACATCCTGCCAGCAGTGAAAACAATGTTATAAACGTAAATTTTTACTCAGAACCGGCTTAACTAAACTATCATTATTTTTAATTTTTATCTTTACCCCTCTCTGTGCTTTCTCCTGTATCGTGGGTGCGTTTACAGAAACAAATCTTCACATGCGCTAACACCCAGACCCGGAACAAGGCCACATAATTATTTGTTACGTGCGGAAATCGAACCCGCGAACCGTAGCTCGTAGCGCAGAACGCCAATCGCTCAACCATTGCGCCAAACATGTTACGTTACCACTTACACGTACGTAAGCCAATTCCTGGAAAACCATATAATTAGTATAAAAACATGTAAAGTTACCACCCGCGTTAAGTTTTGACTGAAAGACTAATTGAATATTATATTGAATGGAAAACATTTTGAATGATAGATTGAGAAATTATGAGATTAGACAAAGTTGCGGTTTAAAAGATGATGTAGTGACAAAAATTGAAAGGAGTATGCTTAGGTGGTTTGGTCATGTTGAGAGAATGAGTAAACGGCGATTAACAAAAGGAATTTATAAGGCGGATGTCAATGGAAACGCCGGTAGAGGACGTCCTAGAAGGACATACATCGATGTTATTGGTGATGTTCTTCACAAAAGTCAGGTGCGTAGTACTCTCAACCGGCGTGCCTGTATGACAAGATGTATGAATGTGGATGAAGCGAAAGGGATATGTAAGGGTCGTAGCATATGGCGTTCTATAGTTTCTGCCTACCCTCATGGGAAAAAGGCGTGAGTTTATGTATGTATGTATTGAATAGAAAGTGCGTACCAAAACGTACAGCACGTATTTAATATTTTTCAATATATTTTATGTCACCTTTGCTATTTCTTTAGTAGAGCTCATAAAAAGTAGAAATATAAATACTTACTTGCGATGTGTTTCATTATAAAACAAAATTTCATTAATGTTATAACAACATCTATCTATCAACATAAAAAAAAGAGTTGATTTAAAAAAACGTGTTCTAAAAATTTAAAAAAATTAACATCTGGAAACAAAAAGCTTTGGTGACGGTCGAATATTGATCTAAGTAACTAAGCAATAGTGATAAATGATGCACTTTATATGCATGCGCATGTATACTTTCACATTTTCGCATCGATTGAACTTCTGCAACTGAAAACACACCATCGAGGAATCTCACAGATAATGCGGATAAGTTTGTCTTAAAACCAGCTTTTGCAAATTGATGCTGAATAATGAGATAAGTTCCTTGGTTGTCTGCTACTGAGCGTTGCCTAGGTTTCAAGTTCCAGTTCGAGCAAAGAATAACATACATATTATTGGCAAAAATCCGCGATTCAGGTGGTGGACTGAAATTGTTCCCGGTAATTCTAATAGTTCATGAAACTTTCTATTGTCATCGGTGACCTGTGAGTACCTACATACAATATACAACGTTAGTCGGAAAGGGGGTACTAAGCCGAAAGGATGTTAAAGTACCCATAATAAGGGATAACTTATGTTCTACAACTTTCCCCAAAACTCGATAGTTTAAGAGAAATAGCTTTTCAAAGATTTCGTAAAAAATATGCTAAAATCTATCTGTCCATAGGTATGATCAGCTGTGTTTACAATTTAGGTCATATTTGGGGTCACGAATTAGAAACTTAATTTTCTGAATTCATAACTAAAGCAGGTACCTATGACTTTTTTTGAAAAAACTAAAATTAGATGCAAATAAAAATTATCGAATTTTGAAATTGTACTACTTGCTTTAAAATAGTCATCAGTGATACTTTAAGTGGCCCGCGGCTTAGTACCCCCTTTCCGACTAACCTTGTATAGACGACACGTTTGGTGCATTGGCTGAGCGATTAGTTTCTGCGCTACGGGTTGTGGGTTCGATTCCCGCACGTAACGAATAATTATATGGCCTTGTTCCGGGTCTGGGTGTTTGCGCATGTGAAGATTTGTGTCTGTAAACGCACCCACGATACAGGAGAAAGCACAGAGAGGGGCAACGTTTTTAAAAAAAAAAAAAAAAAACCAAACATTTCGTGAAATTCATTGAATACACAATTTTTTCTACCTATATTTGTGAACAATATAGTTGTAATATTAGGGCTTAATATAATAATAGGGTTAAGTTTGATTCCAGCCCGCATATGACTATAGCAATGATAGCCTAGCGGCTTAACATTTGCCTTCTGACTTTTCATGTGCGGATCAGAATATGATTATCACTTGCGTTAACGGTGAAGGAAAAACATCGTGAGGAAACCTGCAGATCTGAGAGGGGTCCAAAGAGTATCTACGGTGTTCCAATCTACACTTTTGCACTTCTCATTATGAGAAGAAATCAGGAAATTCAGATCAAATGCTACTGACATATTTCCCATCTCATCAGTTGACTTGCAAGCTAAATTAAGCCTGAATGATGCCTCAAGTGCCCTTGGCTTGGGTTGGGGCCCACAATTAGACGCTCTTCAATTCACAATCGAAGCTCCAAGCCCCGAAACTGAAACTAAGATAACAAAAAGATTAATATCATCTACATCGTTTAGTATCTTTGATCGTCTAGGACTACTCTCTCCGTGCACCGTCCAAGCGAGGTTAGGACTGGGACGAGCCAGCTCCTGACAATCTGCCAGCCCGTACCCAGCTGTGAGACAGTAATGCGCCGATTATGTTATGTTATATTGTACAGTTGAAATCGACAAAAAATATTTATTAACTGTATAAAAGCAACTTTCATATTTTTACTTGTTATATAAAAATATCGACATAATATTCGAAATGCGTGCACGACAAACTAGATTTTTATAAACCAATATAACATATCGAGTTGTAACATCTGGAATAAATATTTGTCGGTACATTACGTAATTTGAAATAGATTGAGATTACTTTCTGACTTCCTGACTCTTTTTGATTTCCTGGTAGGTACTTTAGGAAGCTATAGCGTAGGTATTAGTTATTATTTTTCCAAAACTTGATTTCCAGATTGGACAAAACTGGTCTATAACTTTACCTTTGAAATGAATCTTAACCAACGCCTGAGAAAAAACTGTACTACGCATTACAACTTAATGTTATAATTACATTTTCTTACCTCTCTCATTGTCTTGGCATTTTCCATTACCACTAAAACATAACTCCGAACAATTCCAAGAATTAATTAACTAGCATATTATACAACAATAATATTATGCGCGGGGATTATTCGCTAAGCTGCGTTCTGTTACACCGTAGTCTGTAACAACCCTATTCACATGAATACTCCAACATAAAGAAAACTTTTATTCGAATTCGTTTACAAATTAAGGTTTTCCATCACGTCGTCACCAAGCACAAATTGGAAAGGAATCCAGCTCAGGTAACAGAGCCCCAATGGCGATTGTCACGATTTCGAAGGGTCCGGATGCATTCAGGACGGCACAAATGGAGCTATTCACTTTGAATCAGATACAGAATTACGCTGTTCGTGATCTGAAACTTCTACTAGATAGCGCCACTGTTAAAAAAGCTATAAAAGTTTAATGTACCCACCTTTGATAACCTTTTCGTTGGCCATTGAAATTTGGGATACACACTCCAATTTTCCAACTCACCTAACATTTGTAAGTTGATAAACATATTTTTGTTTTCTCTTTGACTTCTTGTAGATGGTCCCGTTTCGACGTAACCGGGCAGTTATTGGCGAGACCTGTAGGGTCTCCAGTCAATGAGATCGGAGTAAAATACTTAATAACCTAAGCTAAGTCATGACTACTAGCAACAACAGCACTAAGGGCAACCCTAATGGGACTCCAACCTCAGCTTGGGGCGTTGCTAGCGGGAGGACTGGGAGGGAGACAGCTTGAAGAGGGCTGAATTAACGATGAGATTTAGAATGAAAATACCAGCTATAAGTATACTTCAGTTTTTTGCCGTAAGTATACTGAGCTAAAAGTAGATGAACTTGCGCTACATAGCGCTAAGTTGCTAACTTATTTACTGACTCTCAACCTTTTTCTTCAAATAACTTTAAAGACTTGCATGGAATGGTATGCAGTTGAGGCATTCCATCTCCGTAGTACCAGTTTGTGATTGATGCTATCGCTGTAATCATTTTAAAATCACCCTCAATATCAATGTTGATTAAATAAGATTATCAAATCAACCGTACAGAAATAATAAAACCTCTGCTAGCTGTTAAGATTACATCACAGCCCGACACGATATTTTTGTAACTCGTTAACAACACGATTTCAATTTCATACAACCACAAGCAGTGTGAAAATGAAGGCAACACGTCGGTTAATTTTACTAAATCGTTACAATTTGTGGGCGAAATGAACCCCTGAACACTTAACGGAATTATATTGGACACGCACACACGACGGCGACAGAAGGCTTGAAAAATGTAAATGTTCATAGTCATTATTAATATGAGTAAATTAAAATAGCAAAGACAATTAGTGTTACGATGACTATTTAGATTTGACAAGTGCTATTCGTTCTGCCTAGCCTTATTCCCGATTATGTTGAGGTCGGCTTCCATTCTAATTAGATGGTTCTGAATGTCGGTATTTTACATGGAGCGACGCCCTCAGACCCCCGTAATCCAGTTACTGCGCAATGCCGATTACCTAAGATTAGATCAATTGTCAGTAGTATTGTTTTGTTCCGATTTGAAGGGTATGGTTGCCGGTGAAATTTCAGGCACACAAGACTTTCCAACTTTGTCTCTAAGATTGGAAACGCACTAGCAATGCTCTTGGTATTGTAAGTGTCGACGATAACCATTTTCCATCAGGAGAGAAGACCTGATTGCCATACAGTAAAAAAAACTGAATAATTATGATGTTGTTAAAATCGTTAATTGCAGCGGTCTACGGGTGGCCCATTTAGTTGTTATAGTTGTACGAATCCTAACTACCGTAAAAGAAACTTGGTAGGTAATAAAATCTTGGCACTCTTTATAAAATGGTGTACTCCGGCTATACTTTTTCGCGGAACATGCCCTTTTGTAACGAAGATATCGTCTTGCATTTTTCCTGGTAATTAATTGAGTTGTGTCGTATTATCGGGCTAATAAAGGATGCTCTTATTTTATATTACCTACCGTGTTTCAAAATCATCAGTGTATCTAGAAGTATCTAATTCTGCCGTTTTATTTTATATCAATAAGCTAGATTATCTGTTTCCGGCCTTCGTAGTAATATCAGTAGGTTCTCTATAGGTATAGAGCATTATCATGAGATGAGAATATCTAAAGATTCTTGGAATAAAATAATTACGAGTGTATTATACACATACACACATAATTACAATAAGCAAACCAGAATAAAATTATAAACGAACTAAATTATTCGAAAGAAATGGAAAATAACATATTTCAAGATACCAACACAAAAAAAATGTCTTGAAATAGACTGCAAAGGCGCCAGCCGTAACGGGCCAGAGATAAATTGTTTAGTTCTTAATTAAGGCTTTATCTATTTTAATCATTATTTTTTTGGACGAACATATATAGCACAATACCTACTGATTTTGAATATTATTTATTATAAGCAGAGAGAATGGTGGGAGGCCTAAACTACGCGTAGTTTTGCGATGTAATCGAGAATCAAACACTACTATCATGATTGAAACTTGTTCCAACAGCCCTGCTTACAACGTAATGTAATACAAACTTGAAGATCCTTACATTTTGCATAAGTGCCAGTTTGCATAAGTAGTCTGCCTTCTGCTTGAACAGGATTATAATCGCATGCGATGCTCTAATTTATAGCGAGTTTAATTCCTAAATTAACGTGGAATTACTAATTTGACTGGCCAAAAAATACCAGGACATTCAAATTCCAGTCTTAAACTATGTAAATAGTAAATATCAATGGGCTAGCTTCCTGTTGCTTGGGTCTTAGTAGTCATTCGCCTAATGCGGGTGATATAATTAGAATACCTATTCGAAATGAAGAGGAAAAGATCATGTCGGTTAGAACATAAACCTAAATTAAAAACCCGAACACAGGAGAATCCTTAGAAAACGCACTGACTCGGAAAATACAAGTTTTAATAAACTCACATGCCGTCTGTTTCATAACAGAGCTCCCACATGTAATAAGATAAACGTTTTATTGCCTCCTTACACCAGATATTGTGAGAAGTCAGCGAATAAGTCGTTAGTACGTATTTAGCTAATAAACTCAATTTCCAATTAGAGAAAATCGCTTTTTCACGACTTTTCCACTGATCAGCCTTTATGAAAGCTCCGTAAGAACGATCGTGGAAATGTCCGATTCCCCAGTACTAAGTACTCGCGCAATCTTTATTGGAAATAAATTAAAGCCAGCGGAAAAGAATTCGGACCCTTTGTTTGTTTGGATGAGAGAGTAGATATTAAAAAATTTAAAGCTGTGAATTTCCATAGAATTTTTCGTGACAACGGGGTGGCGTTGGGAGTAAAAAACACATACGTTTTATTAGGTTATATTTGAGACAATGCCCTTTTATATTCACCTTATATTGTTGTGCTTTCATGTAGAAAAAGTTTTGCCGTTCTACCTCTATTTTTGCTATTTGGTCGCTGAGCAACCGGCGGCGTTTATATTCAAAGGGTTTACATACCTTTATATTTTTGGGGATTTTGTAATAAGATGATGTAACTGATTTGGGTTAGATATTTAAATGAAAAATTTAAAGTTTCGTGTGGTTTCGGCATGTTATAGCTTCCAGTGAGTGTTGCAAAAGGCGATTAATTATTTCAAGTGTGTAATAGTACCTAGTAAGATCTTACTTAAGCGTTAATAAAAACTTGCTGCGTCCACACCAATCGTTTTGCCAGTTAATATGGAAAAATTTTCTTCATGACAGTACCTAAGCCTAGCACTTTTTTTAACAAAAACTTTGCCCCACACTTGGTTGTCTCCTGTATCGTGGGTGCGCTTAAATCTCACATGCACAAACACCCAGACCCGGAACAACTACCTGTAGGCCAAACAAATATTTGTTCCGCGCGGGAATCAAACCCGCGACCTGTAGCGCAGAAGCCAATTGCTCAGCCACTGCACGAAACGTGCCGTCAAAGGTAAACGTAACGTGAATGTGAGTGAATTTTGAATTGAAAATACAATTGTGCTATAACATTTTGGTATATTTTTTGCAACATCCACAATTTGTATCATACGTAGATTATGAATAAAGTTTTCAATTTAATTTAATAGCATGTGCGAAATTGATATTTCCAGTTCAAATTACACTCAAATTAATTAATGTGATAACAAGATGTATACAAGGTGTAAAAAGACCCTTCACAAAGCCGTCAACCATGCATTCAGTACATCAAACTAAGTAACCCTACGCAAAAATGGTCGCTGGGAAACGACTTCTATTTTTGGGTGAAAAATTTCATTTTTCTGTAAAGCTCAATGTAACACACTCAAAATACTGTGCTGATAGGTGCAATGAGTAGTAAACGGGTAATGGAGGTATTTCAAGTACTTTTGCAACCTTCAAAACTAGTATTTTTTTAAAAAATGGTGAAAAAGTTGGAACTTTGACCTCCAATATCTCCGTAACTAGAGGGTTCGCAGTCATAGTCCAGAATAAAAAAAATATCGCAATGACGTGGATAATAAGTGCCTTTCGGCTTCGTTAAGGGTCTATTTACACCGTTTATAAGTAAGTTCATCTTCTGTAGACTACGGGCTCGGCGATAAAAACAATATTAAATTAAATTCTTTATCAGAACACCATCTTCGATAACAACCACTTCACGCTTCACTATATCACGAACAAGCTGTGTTATAAACAACGCTATGGGAAACTAAACTTTCTTATACAGCCATAGAAATACTGACGAAGAAACAACAATAAACAAGTAATTAAAACTTATTTACCTATACGGCTAGTTCGCGTGCAGTAGACGAACTAAATGAGGCTCCGCGTTTAGCTAACATAAATATGTGTCCGTATCTAGCTGCGGGAACATAGACGGCTTAAGGCTTAATCTTTATGAATACTATTTTACCATTCCATTTTAATAGTGGCCTGTAAAGCTTTTTATTTGGTAACTGATTTATTTAATTCTGTCTATGAATATTTGTTAGAATAAGCATCATTAAAACCAGTGCTGCAGGACTACTTGAGCTGTCTTGCAGCATATACCTGGCGGGACACTCGGTACAGCCGTAATATTTAAGTAAATAGTAGTACTATTTCTAATTAGACGTGAAGCTGACCGCAACAAAGTTGGGAAATGGCTAGGCAGAACGAGATAGTAGTACCTATTAATGTAGGTATTACGAGAAAAATAATTAGTTTGTATTTTTTATGTGTTGCTGCTACTTCTTTAAGTACATGTTATTCTGCCGTCCAATAAAAGTCTCATAATAATCATCTTCATCGTCGTATCGGCCATTACACACCCACTGCTTCACATTTGCCTTGTCAAAATACGAATAATTATTTTTCCCTATCGAATAAGTGATATTTCATTTCAACACCTATACATATGGCGAACAATGTGAAAATAAAGTTTTTCAGTATAGAATTGCGCGCGAGTACGTTCGTTATATGAATACCTGTTCATAATTGCTAACATGTCACTATGACAGTTAGGAATTCTATTTTAGTAGCATTTTGTCCATATAAAGGGGTTTACACAAATTATTTGTTATCCAAGCTTGTTCTCTCTAGACCAGTAACACAACAAATTAAACAATGATATAATTATATTTAAGCCTTTTTTATTTGCACCTTTCTGATGTTTGAAAGTATGGTACCTAACTCAGTATGTGTAGACTTTTTTTTTTGCGTTGTAAAATCCTCATGAATGTCCCTCGCCCGGGGAAGGCGAGGGGGTCTGCCGGACTCTTACCGGCTAAAAACCAACGGTGTCCCTCCTTCTGGCCGTCGGCCGGGGTCGCGGGATTCGCTATTGCATGCGCCGCGACCCCGGCAGGTCTCGGTCCACCAGCTTCTTCTGGTGGACCTCTCCTGTGGTGGGGCAATTGCTCTCCTGCCCTAATTCCCTCCGAGAGGCGCGCGCGGAACACGGCGCGCCATCCTCCCTGGGCCTGTTACTGGTCAGGCGACGGGTCCCCCAACCACTCACTAGGGTGGCCGGAGATCGTCACGCGCCCTCCGGCGGCCGGTGCGTCTAGCGCGAGAAGGGAGAGAAGAAGCGGCCTCCCTCTCCCTCTACCTCTCCGCTACCTCCTTGGTCGCCATCACCTCCTCGCAGAAGGAGGCGATGGCTTCCCACGCAGTCTCGCTCCCGACCATGGACAGAACCACGGCCGGAAGCGAGAGGTCACCGCCGACCGCCGCGACTAGTTCGCAGCGCTGCGACCCCAAAGCTATGTGTAGACCTGGCTGTCGAGTTACTAACGTAAACGTAACGATAATGTGACTGAATTTTGAATCGGAAATACTCGTTTCGCACGTACTATTTCATTAAATTGAAAACTTAATTTATATCTATGTTTGATACAAATTGTACATGTTGCAAAAAAATAAACCAAAATGTTATAGGACAGTTGTATTTTCGATTCAAAATTCGCTTCAATACTGATTCGTTTACGGTACTATGCGTCAAACATTCGTGCTAGACTTACTGTTGTTAGTAGTTGTACTCTATCAGTACCTATTTTACAGTAATGAAAATTACTACACTTATAACAAACAAAATGTCAACTTTGCATGGTGTGCGCTATAACATTATCAGCGTCGTCTACCTATATACTGGGTGTAAAATAGCCTTAACGAAGCCGAAGTCTACGCATACTGTACATCAAACTAAGTAACATACAGCAAAAATAATTGCTGGGAAACGACTTTTATTTTTTGGTATTAAAAACAGCTTTTAATTGTAGCGCGCAATGTAAGCGCGCGCGCAGCAGACTGTGCTTACATTTTGAAAATGTTGATAATGTTTGTATAGAAGAATGTTTAGTAATAACATTAAAACTTAGTTTTCGTGAAAAACGTTCAAAAATATGGTGACTTTGACCTTCAATATCTCCATAACCAGTCTGTTCCCAGTTATGGCCCAATACCAAAAAATCTTCGTAATGATGGGAAGAATACGTGGCTCTCGGCTTTGTTAAGGGTATTTTTACACCCGATATACAAAGTCAACCTTTGTTTTTGAGCTTTGAGCGCATAGATGGGTTTAGTAACAGCTACTGAGTCACAATACTCTTACTGGCCCTTGAAACATCACCCTTTAACGATCTTTGTGATAATGACAGAAAAAGGCCTTATTTTTTTATTTTTCTATACTAAATCAACAATTTTCAATCAACTCCTATATCTATCTTCATGGTGATACAATTTCGAAAACGACGCAGAATATATTTCAAGGGAGTGGTTTAGTTTCCGTGTAAATATTAATTATTACTTACAGGCAACGTCGCTAGTCATGAAATCCAATATGCTAGCCTACAATCTGTTCTCACAAGACTGTGTGAGGTGAAGAAGGGAATGCTGTCGACAACTCGAGCAAAACTAGCAATACTCATCATCGTCCCTATCCTTATTGCAATTTTGTTGAGGTCGGCGGAACTTGTCTTTTTCTTTCATACATCTCTATCAGCTGTCATCTTAGTGTTCACTTTCTTCTTACCCATACCATCTTTCACACAATCCACCCATCTTTTCTTTGGTCTGCCTTTTTTCATAAAGCCATCCACGTTTATACATTCTCGTAACATATCCTCATTCTTCCGCCTCACATATCCAAAATTAGAAATACTAGCCCGACAAAAGATTTTTTCATACTTTTACATACGCTCTTTAATCAATTAACTATTTCTATATTATTTAGCTTAATAATCTATTAAACCGAATGTCTTTTTGTTCAATCCATTTTTTTTAAACTTGGCTTTTCGCGTATGGCCCTAGTCTCAACTGATAGTAAGCGCAGACAGGGTTTAAGATGGAGCACAGGAATCCAAGGAACAGAGATATAGAGGAATTCCCCTATACCCCTCTGGCTCTAATATAGGTACACACGACGGAACACAGTAAACTGCTTGGCGCCAGACTTTAATGTAAGGGTGGTAGCTAGCCAGGCGGACCGTATAGATCCAATCAAGCGTGCTGATGGCTAATACCAATATAACCTCCAAAACTTGATGTAAAGTTTACAGACAAGCCGTTACTTACTCATCGACGCAAGTAAAACCCAGTCTAGCCTTTCTCCTTGCAAACATGAAACATTTTCAAATATTATGCACCTGTCTGATTTATAGGAGACAGCTAGCTAATCTTGCCACGCTATCGCAAACAAAGCTGTACAAAAAACGAATTTCAAACGGCGACTTTTATGGTAGTCCCTTTATACTGTCTAGCCAAAAGTGAAACTTTATCTTGTAAACTATAAATAAATAAACCTGACGTTTCAACCTAACATTGATAGCATCACACTTTGTTATTTTAAGGAGTGAATGAGCATTATTGAGCAGTCTTGCACTTGGTGAATCACAAACTTGTTCAACTGCCTCGTTGGTCTAATGATGGCAAGCGCGACCGCTGATCGTGTGGTCCTGAGTTCGATCCCTGGGTCAGGCAAAGTGTTTTTGGGTTTTTCCGTGTGGAATTCCTCAGTAGCAGCCCTGAGTTTGTATTTGTGCCCAGTTGATAGCAATAGGCTCGCCCACTACTACATGGGACTTAAACGTAATGGCGAAATGAGGATGTTACTATACACCTCTACCAAACCCAGGGAATACAGGCGTGATGTTATATATGTTATGTAGAATTGTTCAAATTCGCAATCGAACGTCAGCTGAACTACGGCCATTTGACTTCGATCCCGGAATATACCACAGAATAATTGTAGTACCTATGGCTAAGTATAGCTACCATCTCCTCCCGAGGGTGATCATTGTAGTGGTCAATTGATAACACCCATTACGTATAAATACGTAAGTTTAAATATAGAATGTAAGTAGTTGAACGTGTACGTGCATGAGCCCGTACGTACGTGGTATTTTTTAATTCCCTCAAGGATTAGGGAATTACAAAATACCAACAATAAAGCTATAATTACACTACAGAAATACATAGCAATACAATATTGAACTGATGAGTTCTCTTAATTAGACAAAACCAACCACAAACAGACAGGCAAGCTGATTTCTACATCTCTAATTACATCATAACGGAATGGTAACTGAAAAAAAAAGAAGATTTTATCGAAAACGATCCTTTTAAAGAGGATTTACGCAATTAAAACGAAGACGGGAAGCCCGATAAAGGAAAAAACATTTATTCTTGCCTTTTGAATAAAGTTCTAGAAATAATAATTTTCTATATTATGCAGTACATACTGTAAATATTTAAAGTTCATCGGAATAAAATCTATGATTGTCTTAAGCCAGCTTTTCACTATGAGATATAATATATATTATATCACGAGATATAAATGAAATCCCACGACTGGAATATAATATAAATTATAATATCAAGTGTAAAGGGTTCTATTAAAAATTACGGTGAGCGATATTAATTTATATCCCGGGATGTAATATATATCCCATAGTGAAAAGCCGGCTTTAGGGTTGACTTACGCGTATTTTTAGGGATTGTCTGACTAGCTTCTTACCCAAACGTTGCCCTTAATTATGAGCTCGCGAGTCGAACTATCGCCGCAATCCCGAAAAATGCACGTGAGTTAACCTTAAATAGTCATAAATATAAATGTCTCATGAACTTGTCTTTGACTGCCTTGTTGGTCTAATGGTCGTACGTACAACTGCTGAGCATGGGGTCCTGGGTTCGATCCCCAGGTAAGGCAAAAATACATAGCGGATTTTACAGGCGCGGCGACGTTATGTCTCATGAAAGTTATAATATAAACTTTATCATTGTATATAGTCTTCTTCCTGGGTGTTTCATGTTGATTGCTGACTTCGTGAAATTTCAGTTAATATCAGTCCATTATTGTCTTACTGCTGGACACGGGGCTCTTCTCAGAAAGAGAGTTTAGCTTTATTCCACCACGCTGGCTTGCTGCGGGCTGGCAGACTGCACACACAATAGACATCTTTGCAGGTTTCCTCTTCCTTAAACGCTAAATTAACTAACACTTAAAATTGTGCAACTTGACTTCTGCAACCAAATTTCACTATGAACGTGCCCAATGCAAGTTCACTTTTGCAAGTTTTACCAACTTGCCTGGCTCGCCACAAGCTTGTCGTGAAAGTTTGTACAAAGCTTGCTTGTTTGTAAGCAAGCATTTACTTGCTGCAATAACTTGCACAACTTTACTTGCTAGTTAATTTAACGCTTTAGGCAGAGATGACCAGACCACTGCCACTTCAGTTTTTGATTTTATGAGCTACGCGATTGAAGGCAAAATCTTTACATAGTATAAAACAAAGTCGCTCCCGCCGTCTGTACGTTTAGATCTTTTAAACTACGCAACGTAAGTTTTCAGAAATAGGTAGAGTGATTCAAGAGGAAGGTTTATATGCCCATATTAGTATCTAAATTGTACCCGTGCGAAGCCGGGGCGGGTCGCTAGTATATTATAATGTTTAAACAGGCTGGAATATTATATGGAATTAATGCAGCGTCAAAGAAATAAATTCACAACGCATTGTTGCACATTTTCCGCTACATTCTAAATTACCACCAATATAATGTTATTGTTAATTTAGATATTAATTTAGGCTGAAATAGTAAATATTTTAGCAACAATTTCAGCGAAATAAATACACTCGGGAGCAATGAATCCGGGTCACCAATATAAACCTTAATATCTCGGAAAACATTGTTAAATATTGTTTAACATTGTTTTTTTTAAGTTGGTGACCCGGATTCATTGCTCCCGATTGTATATTATATCGAACAGCAGCAATTACAAGCTAGCCATATTTTACATGTGATAAGTATTATCTTCTTCTTCTTTTCGTGTGGTTAGTGACTAACCTGGTGTCAGAGTTTAAGCCGCCCATAGGCCTCTGACTTGGCTTCACATACCGTCGAGAAATATCTCTCAGGCATGCCGGTTTCCTCACGATCTTTTCCTTCACGGTTTTAAGCAAGTGATAATTTTATACAATACGAACATGAATTTGAAAAGAGGTGCGTGCCTTGGGTTCGAACTCGAGACCTATGACTTGGCAGTCCGACGGTCACACCACTAAGCTATCACTGCTCTATATACGATATTTATTAAATTAACCGAAAAATGAAAAGATCTCCTCTTCCGGTGAATAATATCATAAGATACTTTCTTCATCTTCAATCAGCTGCCTGTTGGGGTAAACTGTGCGACGGGGGTACGTGATACGCATTCAGATACAAAGGGATATTGGGGCATTGAAATATGGGTAGCTGATTCTTGCCCAGGGCTGGTAAGGAACGGGGAGGGGGCAGGAAATGGACATCTGCTGTTGCGTACTTATAAGTTTGGAACCTAATTAGTTCCGTGTGAAACTGAGACGCGTTGGTAACGAACATGAATTTGCCGGGTTCAGAGCAAAATTTTGTCCTAGCTTTGCTGCATTTAAAACTGTTTATTAAATGAGAATATTATTATAGTTATCTCAATGTATAATTAGGTGGATCATATTTAACTTTATCATAAAGATTAATCTTGTATTTAATTTGCACTCAATGATACTTAATTAGTTGGTTAGATACTCGCCCTTTTGTTTGTGTGTAGCGAACACTCATTCGCCCGAGGTAAAAATTATATTGTTTGGATTCAGAGCAATAGAAATCCAACATTCTACTTTCAATGTACAAAGTTTTCGTATAAATATTTATACACTACTTAATTTTCACGTCTGTAAAGGGTCAAAATTAACATATTATTGATCATTTTATTTGAAAAATAGCAACATTACCAAACAAGCGGTTCCAGTGTTTTTTTTTGCGATTGTTTACATGGGAAACCAATTAATTTTGTTAGAGGTACAGTCTGTGTACCGGCCAATTAATTGTTCTGTACCAAGAATAAATGAATATAACGGAAACAAGTAGGAATTACTAACAAAGTATTTCCTTTGATTTCTATAGGTAATTGTTAGAAACTGATCAAGTCGCTAATTACTATTGTTCGCAAATTAAAATATTTAAATGAATATAAAAATATTTTATGTTTGTTTATCAACGTTTAATCACCACCGTGTGAATTACGAAGCTCGATCAAATTTGATCAGCGTCCAATTAATTTGTTACGTCAGATAGTAAATAGACAATTATGTACAAAGCCCTACATATACCAAAAATACTATGTATGTATATAAATTTTCCTACGCGTTGATTAATATGAGCGCGCAACGAATTGCGTTATCGCCGTTGAAAGTTCAGAGAAAAGTAATACATTTATTTCACTCATATGCAGAAAAATCGTTCACACATTTTATTGGTATCTCCCAATTAAAAAAAGGAATGTGGAGTGCATTGGTGTGATGCAGCGGCATTCACAAGGACCCTAGCCGGCAATAAAGTAGGCATCAAGCGAGCTACGTGCCTTACGATAAGACGAGTTGTACGTGCTAACTCCTTATTTGTGCATGAAGCTCAGCCACCGAGCAAACTGGGACGTTTAAAAAACGGAAAGAAAAATTTACATTATCACATTCCTCTGGAGAGTTATTTTACTGTTCTCAGAGCTTAAATATTTCATTGTGGAAAATGTACTTCGTTGAAGTTGATCTGAAAAAACATTTTATAATGAAGATATCTACCGAGATACAGTAATATAATTTAAAAAGGATTGTATCAGTCCGACGCTCTCTGCAATTCCTTGAAAGGGAAATTTGTAAGAAGACTAGCGATTTCATCAATATTAAAATCCGCCTACGTAGTTACTTTGTAACTATATTAGAAGTCAAATCGTTTATTCCATTTCTAGAAACTGCGTATGTAGATATATGAAGATATAATTTGATCACAAAAATGTGATGTGTGGTTTTATTACCCATATCCCCATTATTTTCAGGCCAATATAGAAAAAAATACAAAGAAAAAATAAATAAAAATCGAATAATGTCCTGCGGCATTAAATAATGTTTCCCGCGTAGTGTATTCTAGCGCACTCGTGCGTTACGTGGACAGCTACCACGAACGTCAAACGCTCCTGGATGTCGCTCGGCACGTAGGTTATAAAACTGAGGGGTCTCTTTAAAGTGAAAAGTAAAGCGAGTTTGGCTTTTATGGTAGTTACCCTGAGTTATCCAATCAGTCGGTGCCGGGGAAGCAATAAACTGGGCATCACGTCCAAACGTGTCCTCCCAGTGACAAACTACTAACGCCGCGCGCCAACTAGCGCGAGCGCACTGAACGCTTGCCTGCACTCACTGATGGACGAATTTAGATTTATTACTCACCCCGCTTGTTTACTTTTCCTCACATCGTCCGAGCTGCGACGAGATTCATTAGTTAGGGGTTAGTCGACGATGTAGCTGTGTTTGGACACGGCAAGGGGACAGTCGTACTACGATGAGATTGGAACAACCTGGTACAAAAACAACTGATATTTAGAATTGGAGACCCGTTTATTTTTAGAAAGGGTTACAGCTTAGGGAATTTAATAATCGTATTGCTATAATAATAATATAATTGATTCTGACTTATAAAAGAAGATGATGTTTGTTGTTTAACAGAATAATGAAAACATTTTTTTTTTCAAATAATTTTATCATTAATCATTCCTAATGCAAAAGCATTTAAATAACCATCATCTAAAAGTAAGAATATATTTTGTATCGAACAGTTCCTCGGAGGAATGATGCAGGAAAATTTACGTTTCGATCAAATATTTTTGAGTGCTTTCCGCATCGTTATTGTATAAATTATTTCGATTAATCTTATTTCTTTTTCCATTACAATAAATATGCAGCAATTTATTATAAATAGATATTTTCTTACACATGACGTCAAGGTATTATTAAGGTACACAAAGAGAAGACGTTTCTCTGTCAACTATTCTACATTTGATATGCCAAGATATTACCTGTAGTGTCAACGTTCTGAATAGGCGTCTATTAGACAATGTAGAGCAACCTATTGAGAACGGGCCCCGCTACTGACAGCGAAATGTACTCCACGTCCCTAATTGCAGATTATCCGTCATATTTATTGATATAATCAATCATTCAATCAATCACATTTGAAACATAATCATGTATTAATCATTACAGTTAATCCACGAAAGTACTTAGTCAATAGACAATGGATAACGACAAGATAATCGTTTTCTTAGTGCAAATTGTTTGATAATAATATGACAAAATGAGACTATTCACGGATGAAATCACAAAATAAATATTACTTTAGAATTAGGCTTAAGAGACTCGTAACTGACTAACTAGCGCGCAGACCTATTGATCGGCGAGGTTGAGTGCGCTTGCCATGGATGGGTGGCTGTTCTCTACATACCCTTCAATGCCTCGGAAAGCGTGTTAATACGTCGGTTCCAATAAATATGATAGTCACTAGCAATTAGAAGCCTAAAAAGTCCGTCATCCAGATTCTGATATTCAGCCGCGTGCATCTAGTTAGACGAGACCCGATCCCAATATAGTTGAGAAAAGGCTAAGCTGCTGACGAACTAGCTTTTAGTGCAGCCACATATAGAACGAATCGAGCGGTCGAGTTAAAAGCGTGTTTCCACTAATGACCAATGTTAATGAACAAATGGATAATTTAAACATTATTTGCTGGTATTCGTACACTTGTTCGTAATTACAGAGGATTAATATGATACGTATCATATTATTTGAAATGATTACTGTACTGCACTGCCTGGCCTTTGATGTGGCTTTCACAAATTACATGTCTTGATTCTTTTAATCCTTTTGTAGGTGGTATTTTTAAAGTCTAGAATTAAATTATAGAGGGGCTCGCTAATTAATAACCACGCCGATCGTGCAATTTACGAGGTTTAGCTGTTCTTGTCACGGGCAGTCCATGGATGGATGACCTTCGTTCCACATCGAGATCCCTCCGTGCCTCGGAGAGCACGTTAAACCGGCGGTTCCAAGTGTCATCAGAATAATACCTATGACAGCCGTTACCGGTCTAACCTTAAGATGTCGGCATTGCCCAGTAACTGGGTTGCGGAGGTTTGATGGCAGTTGCTTCGTGTAAAATACTGGTGTTCAGCCGCATCTAGTTAGACTGGAAGCTGACCCCAACATAATTGGGAAAAGGTTAGAAGGAAGAGAATTAAATTATAACGAAACTAACTATTATTCTATTGGACGCAGCTGCCGAATATAAGGTAGGTAAGTAGGTACTAGGTTCTCAGGTAGCACAAAATGTAATTGGATGGCTCTGTTGGGATATTCTGAGATGGAGTTCTAGGGTAGGAATTTTGTCCGGTAAAAGGCGATAAGTTTACATGGGAGCTGAACCTAATTCCGCCATATGTGAACCAACCGCGAAAGTGACGTAGTATTCTCCATAACCTGGCTCATTCTAATCATTTTATTGCATCTTCCACAGTTACAATAGTTATATATCTTATATCTTATCTTTATATCTTTTTTTCTTTATATACTTATAAAAGGAGAAGCTGACTGACTGACTGACTGATCTATCAACGCACAGCCTAAACGGCTGGGGTTAGAAACTTGATATTTTGACAGTAGGTTCATTTTGTGACGTAAACATCCACTAAGAAGGGATTTCTCGAAATTCAACCCCTAAGGGGGTGAAATAGGGTTTTTAAGTTTGTATGTAAGTCCGTCATTTTTGAAGTAAGAAGCTTGAAATTAAATATTAAGGTTTTTGGTTATAAATAAACGTACACATGTTTGAGCATTTTTGGAAACTCAACCCTTAAAGGGGTGACATAAGTGTTGAAAGTTTGTATGAGAAATCTGGTATTTTTGAAGTGAGAAACATGGAATTAAATATTTAGGATTTTGGAAAGAAATAAACGTATAGGTGTTTGAGGGTTTTTGGAGATTCCACCCCTAAGAGGGTGAAATGGGGGGTTATAGTTTGTATGTAAGTCCGTCGTTTTTGAAGTAAGAAAGATGAAATTAAATATTAAGGTTTCTGGTTAGGAATAAACATACATACATAAACTCACGCCTTTTTCCCATGGGGGTAGGCAGAAACTATAGAACGCCACATGCTACGACCCTTACATACCCCTTTCGCTTCATCCACATTCATACATCTTGTCATACACGCACGCCGGTTGAGAGTACTACGCACCTGACCTTTGTGAAGAACATCACCAATAACATCGATGTATGTCCTTCTAGAACGTCCTCTACCGGCGTTCCCATTGACATCCGCCTTATAAATTCTTTTTGTAATCGCCGTTCACTCATTCTCTCAACATGACCAAACCACCTAAGCATACTCCTTTCAAATTTTGTCACTACATCATCTTTTAAACCGCAACTTTGTCTCATCTCTTCATTTCTCAATCTATCATTCAAAGTTACACCGCACATACTTCGCAAGGAACGCATTTCCACGGCATTTATTCTACTTTCATGCCTCTTCTGCCACGACCAACATTCACTTCCATACATAAGCGTAGGTACCAGCACACCATTATGGACAGCCAGTCGTGCCTTTTTGGACATCGACTGGCTAGCCACAACCGCATGCGTAGCACCATTTACTTTATTTCCCGCATTTGCTCTTCTTTCCACATCTTCGTCAATCTTACCATCTCTTGTAAACATACTTCCCAAATAAACAAACTCATTCACCTGTTCAATACTTTCATCTCCTATCTTTACTTTACACTCAGATACATCTGCATCTCTTTCAAAAACCATTACTTTCGTCTTGCTTACATTAATTTTCATCCCTTTCATATTATAAGCTCCATTCATCATAGTTACCATGTCTTGCAACTCTTCCGCCGACGATGCAAGCAAAACTTGATCATCTGCGTAGAGAAGACATTTGACAGGCAACTCATTCATTTTCAATCCACACTCACTCCCTTTTAAATCTGTCAAACAACTATCCATGTATAGGTTGAACAGCCATGGAGACGCTACACAACCCTGTCTAACACCTCTGCAGATGCCAAACCATTCTGTGAACGCCCCATTTATCCTAATACAAGCACTGGAATCCCTGTACAGCGATTTCAGTGCCCGTATCAAGCGCCAGTCCACCCCGTACAAAGATAGTGTCGACCACAATTCTTCCCTCCACACACTATCATAGGCCTTCTCCAAATCAATGAAAGCGCAGTACACTTTCTTGTGCTTTGCCAGATGTTTTTCGGCTATGCACCTCAAGGAGAAGATCTGATCCATACAGCCCATCCCCTCTCTGAACCCTGCCTGAACATCCCATAATTTCTCATCTGTTATTCTTATCACCCTGTTAATTAAAACTTTCGCATATAGTTTGCCGACCACACTCAAAAGACTAATGCCGCGGTAGTTTTTACACTCCTGCTGTGAACCTTTTCCCTTATGTAGTGGTACGATTACAGCTTTTCACCAGTCGCCCGGCACCTGGCCGAATCTCCAACACATATTAAAGATCCGGTACAGCAGGCTTGCTACCACCTCGTCACCGCCCTTAAGCATTTCGACAGACACTCTGTCACACCCAGCAGCTTTTCCAACTTTCATACATTTCAGCGCTTTCACGATTTCATCCAAGTCAATGTCTGACTCACTCGCTTCCGCCCAGTTACCCACTCTTTGCACACTATCCGGCCAACTAAATAAACTTTCAAAATATACCTTCCAGCGTTCCAACACCTTGCATTCTTCACTTAACAAGCATCCATCTCCTCCTCTAACTATATTCATATTTGATGTCCCCGAAACTCCACGAGCCAATCTTACTTGTTGCCAGAACAGCTTAACATTGACCCTGAAGTTGTCGGAGAACTTCCTATTATACTTATCTTCCATTTCATTCTTCTCATCTTTACGATCTCTTTTACTTCCGCCTTTATTTCGGTGTATCTTTTCTTCACTCTTTCCAAATCGTCAATCATACTCGTTGGCTGATTCATCCTTATTCTAGCTTTAAAGGCTAATAAATTAAGCCAAGCTTCTTTCTTCTTCCGTACGACCTCTTTAACTTAGTCATCTATCCAACAATAATTCGTTCTCCTGTTATTTTTCCTCTTCGCCACACCGCATACTTTTGTGGCCACTTGCACCATGCTGTTTTTTACAACATTCCATGCTTCTTCTAAACTATAATCAGTCATTCCTTCTAAAATCTCATTCGTCTTCTCTTTTACTTTTCTCTTATATTCCTCTTTCACTTTTAATTCTTGCAACCTTTCTACTTTTATTCTCTCAAGTGCAGTTACAGGAACCCGAACCCGATGGCACCAACGTTTAAACAGACCTTGTATCCGGCACATGACAAGATAATGGTCGGTCCCCACATTGGCACCCCGATACACTCTTGTATCTGTGACCTTACTTTTCAGTCTTTCATCAACAACCACAAAGTCAATCATGCTTCTACTATTTTGCCTTTCCCACGTATACATGTGAATCTCTCTATGATTAAACATAGTGTTCATTATAGAAAGATTCTTCTCCACGCATATTTCTAACAAACTCATTCCATTCTCATTCACCCTTTTATCCCCAAACGCACCTAGTGTACTTTCATATAGTTTCCTCTTCACACCTACCCAACCATTGAAATCACCAAGCATAAAAATCTTCTCATTTATTCTACACTCATTCACAATACCTCTTATATGTACTATCCCAGAATGCATCTCTCTCCGAAAGGTTAGGTTAGAAATAAATGTACACATATTTGGAAATTCAACCTCTAAGGGGGTGAAATAAGTGTTGAAAGTTTGTATGAGAAATCTAGTACTTTTGAAGTAAGAAGCATGGGGAGAAACTGACCGACTGGCTGACTAATCTAGCAAATCACAGCCTAAACCGCTGGGAGTGATATAAGACGGACGTTTTGGATTTTAAAATGTCACTTTAAAATGGGCTTAACGCGGATTTCAAACTTCACGCAAGCGAAGCTGCGGGCAAAAGCTAGTATATCTATATACAAGGTTAGTCGGAAAGGGGGTACTAAGCCGCGGGCCACCTAAAGTATCACTGATGACTATTTTAAAGCAAGTGTTAAAATTTCAAAATTCGGTAATTTTTATTTGTATGCAAAATGATTTTTATTTTAGTTTTTTCAAAAAAGAATCATACCTGCTTCAGTTATGAATTCAGAAAATTAATTTTCTAATCCGTGACTCCAAATATGACCTAAATTGTAAAAACAGCTGATCATAGCTATGGAGAGTTAGATTTTAGCATATTTTTTACGAAATCTTTGAAAAGCTATTTCTCTTAAACTATCGAGTTTTGGGGAAAGTTGTAGAACAAAAGTTATCCCTTATTATGGGTACTTTAACACCCTTTCGGCTTAGTACCCCCTTTCCGACTAACCTTGTATATATATATATCTATAAAAGGAGGAGAGATAGTAAAATCAGTTTAAATAACCAGACCGTTTCCTTAAACTATTGGGTTTGGGACTTTATTTCTTGACTAATATTAAAATATATTGTCGACAGTCAAAGCTTATTGGGGAAGCTGAACCCTTCTGAATCTGTTTGGAACACGGATCCGAATAAATCACTGATTCAAAAAAATAATGAGTAGGTAGGTACGTTTATGTACATTGTACGTTCGTGATCATTCCAGCATTTTCGCACCTAAAATGATAAATGTTATTTATTTTTGTTATTAGAGTACACGTGCCGATTTATATACACAAGCAAATAAAAAAATATGTTCTGTACATGTTTTTAACCTGAAAAAATATTTTCTTTTAATTTTTTTGCGTTTCTGATTGCTCCTTTGACTGACTGTTATATACTGTTGTCGAGGAACGAGGTATGGTATTTCTCCAACGAAAAGGGAGGATCCTCCAGCCGGGCGGGTTTTATATCTGGCGAGCTACTGCCCAACGGTTGATGTTGGGAAGTTGTATATACAACATGTAACGTAATTAACGCACCCCCTTAAACACCCCAATTAGAATATTATGTTATAATCATAATACATACACTGAAATTTTAGTTTAACATGTACACTGTTATTTACTAAATTAACATTCTTGAAATAAGGTTTATTTTTCTTTATTTTGTATTGAATGACGGAATTTGTATAAATACAAATAAAAATGCACTTTTAAAAGTCTTTTTGCCTTGATTTACGGTCCATTTCAGTTTGTTTTGACTGCACAGGGGTAATGTGACTAATTTCCGTAATTTTAATTATTTTTGGAATAAACAATTACCTATATTAAAAATTATAGAAATCGATTCAGTAAACGATTCTGAACAAACTACTTTCAGGATGTGCGTTAATTATGTTACATATTGTATACTATCTGCGTGTCAAATCTTGATATCGCGAATTCGCGATGCAGGATTTGTGACGTAATTTTTGAGAGTTGTTATTATTGTCGCTGTAGCTGCTAGACATTCTTCGTGCTGCCTAGTTCGTACGTGGCGTGATACATGTCGCTACACTGTCATAGATTCTCATGAGGGGCTCGTGACTAATTACCAACCGCGCGAATCATACGATTTGTGAGGTTAAGCTGCGCTTGCCGCGGTCAGTCTGTGAATGGGTGACCATTCGTTACACATCGAGATCCCTCCGTGCCTCGGAGAGGACGTAAACCAGTCGGTCCCGGGTGTCATACGAATATCTATGACAGTCGTAACGAGAAGTCAGAAACCCAAAAAGTCTGATAACCGGGCTAACCTAAGGATATCGGCATTGCCCAGTAACTGGGTTGCGGAGGTCTGATGGTAGTCACTCCGTGTAAAATACTGGTATTCAACCGCATCTGGTTAGACTGGAAGCTGACCCCAACATGGTTGGGAAAAGGCTAGGCAGAACGAACTGTCATAGATTCTCATGGAAGACTAAATAGTAGTGAGTGACAATTTATTTAAGGATTGACCGACCCACCATTGCTTAATGTCTTAGTGGAACCAAATTTGAGCAGCTATCCGGCTACCAGTCTTTCAAATTAGGCCTACTACGACTACTACCTAGTTATAATTTCATTCATGCTTATAGCTTTGTCAAGCTGATGATGTCATAACCAGCCTATTTCTGTCTCACTGCTGGGCACGGGTCTCGTCTCAGAATGAGATAGACCTTAGGGCCAAACCACATCTGATGGAAGATAAGTCGCCGATCTTCCGTCGCGTAATTTACTCGAGGAATTTTAGTAACGCATCTTCGGTCAAATGTGTACGGTATGAGATGTTTGTATGAAATTACGTGTATCGGCGGAAGATCGGCAACGTATCGTGGCTTGGCCCTTAGTCCACAACGCTGGCCTGGTGCGGGTTGATGGACTACACACACACACAAGAACATGTTGTAAGATCAGTTGAGCAGGTTTCCTTACGATGTTTTCCTTTGCCGTTAACGCGAGTGATAATCAAATTAAATCAAAAAGTCAGAGGTGCGGGCCGGGATCAAACTCAGACCCTCCCACATGCAAGCGTCCAACAGCTTGATGATGCTGATGACAGTATACTATAATGTATTTAAGTAATTTATAAATTTCAATAAGCTTCAAAAATTTGCTGCAGTTTCAACTGGTTTACTGGGGAAAAAAACTCATATGTGGCATATTTTTTATGAGTAATAAACCATTTTATTATATCCTGTATTCCAAACATGAAATTTTCATGCATTAAGGACTTGATATTAAGTTATCTTTTTTTTTCAAACCATCATTTGCTATAGGTACGTGTTTTCGATACATACATCATCGTTAGAATTTGTACTTAAACTATTTATACATATACCGAAAATCGGTCTTTGTGCAATAAAACGCAGCGAAACTGTAAATAGATTTGATTACAAACTGTAATTAAAACTAAACCCATGCAAATGTAGACCAAATCCTGCTAATATAATTCAACCTAACACAACACAGACATCTAACTAAATAGACTTGGCGAATCGCTCCCTAAGTACCAAACTAATTTCCAGAAGTAGGCAATATAATTCTGTTCTAAGTGTAGCAGGCAGTTAATAATCGACATTAGTGAAGTGGCTTGGTAGGGGAAGCCTCCCCTAAGGCATCCCCCCATCAGTACCCGGTGGCCGACTGTAGAAACCCGGTCTGATACCATCTACCACTTCTACAGTGCAAGGAGGTAATTCCTCAATTTACTGCAATTTGCTTTTAGAGAATCGGTATATTTATGTAACACAATATCAGTATTGATTGTGGTTACAAACATAAATATAATTCGTTTCAACTGTACTCGTATTGATTTCATTCTCTAATTAGAAACAAAAACTGGCAATAAAATAATCGACTTAATAGCAGCATGAAATCTTTAAAAAATAGATCGACTTAATAGCAGCATGAAATCTTTAAAAAATAATTACCTACTTACATAAATATCTGCAAACCCGTAATTAGAATCAAAAACTGGTACATAACAAAATAATAAATGTATTAAAAGCTAACATTTTTTGTGAACGTGATAATAGCAACATGAAACCTTAAAAAAATAATTACCTACCTATTTAAATATCTGTAAACCCATTTGCTTTTATAACCGAAAAAGCGTATTGTATTGTTTGACTTATAAACAACCCCATAAACGTCATGTAAAAATTAAGCTCTCTAAAAAATACACAAGAAGTTACACCCCAGGCGGCCATTTTTCATATTGATAAGACGATAAGCTAACAACATGCAGGCCTTTTTATAGCCAATAAATAAGGGTTTAAACATATGCATAACTCTAAATTAAGCGAATATACCTATAGGTTAAATAAGACATGTAACGTTGAAGTAATGGCAACACTAGCCCGGAAGCGGAAAAACGAAACGGACTAGTATTTACGAGCAGCACATCCGCCCAGTGGGCTTCATTAACACACGCGCTGGGCAAAAAAATATATTGTTGTACAGGCATTCATTGAACTTTACTACTTTGTTACTACATTTTGAATGAATTATACGGTATTGCATACAGTTTTATTTAAATGAAAACATTGCTTAAATGAGATTTTCATTCTATTTTAGAGTTTAACGCATTGTATTAAATGCAGTGCGGTATGCATAATTAATCTTAGTTTTTGTACTATCAAAATATTACCAAATGTAATAAAATATGAGTACAGTTCGCTTATCAGTATAGTGAAGTACCCCTAGTGGTTAGAGTCAGTTCAGTGGCGCACGCTGCTAATTAGCCAGCCACAAGATAAATGTCAGCAATCACGAACCCCCGCAACGCGGCCGCCACACGCTACCCGCCTCCACCCGCGATCAACAGATTACTTACAAACTAGCATCTCGCCTTACAGGCCAATCCGCCTTATTACACCGTTTTTGTATCCTCAACTGGCCAACGGAACCCTTGCTACTGATTTATATTAATAGATCACAATCAATCATCCACTATCTTGACTTCCACGCTGATAGCTCAATAATAAGCTTGAATTGCCCCCATAATAGTGTCTTCGTCGCAAATGTCAATTGTTGAACTTTTAAAGGGCTGTTGGTAATAATAGGGGTGGTCTTGTTGAACCATGTCGTTGTAAATCAGCAGTTCACTTTATATTGAAGGTAAATCACTTTGTTGAAAGTTCAGGCGGTTCGCGAGTGATGCGAGTCGTGTCGTTGTAAGGCGTGCTATGTATGATTCAGTGTGTGTTATTTCCATATACTTTTTATTTTTATTTTATACCAAGTCATATTTATTTATGCACTTATTTAAAGCCTTCTAACTATTTCGTGCAAAATTCTTGTCTGTATTTCTCAAATAGATTTTAATGCGTATTCCTCTGTGGTAATAATCTGGTTGGATTTTTGGTTAAGTATTTAATATTCATAAAGAAGTTCTGAATACGGAGCATGTGCAAGTTCTAAATATCTTAATTACCTGGTGCCGCGAGTTCGCCGCGGAAAGTTTTCACGTTATACTCGTACCGTTTTGAATATAGTTCCTTTACATGACGTCACGCCTCACAACATTATGCGTACAAAATTATTTAGGAAATATTTACATTCACCTTTGATATTACCTACTAATATTATAAATGCGAATGTTTGGATGTATTTTTGAATTTAGACGAGAACATGCTTGAATGTGGCAATCCAGGATGCCAGCTTAGAGGCTGCTTTTTATACTGGAAAACAAGATTTTTACACATTAAAATACTTTTATCAAATTAAGCCACAGACCCAGACCAGAAT
Source organism: Amphipyra berbera (assembly GCA_910594945.2). NCBI lineage: Eukaryota > Metazoa > Arthropoda > Insecta > Lepidoptera > Noctuidae > Amphipyra > Amphipyra berbera. The sequence continues at coordinate 9,752,243 of OU343128.1, read as the reverse complement.
TTTAATTGCTACATTAATTTGGTCGAAAGCTAAAGTTAAAAATAAGGCTTCCATACCACACAGCCACATATTAATAAAGCGCAGTACTTACCAACAGAATCGATTAAAAACATTTCTCAATCAAGAAATTCTCGTTACACTATCGATACAAACAAATAGTTTTGTCAATCGTCAGATCAGACACTTACTCGGACCGATAAACATAAAAGAGAGTCAATAATTTCTTATTTATATTTCTGTTAGATGTAGGTAATTGCTTTCTGTCTGGTAGGTACATGGATGATATTACTATCCAATTTAATACATATGATATTCTTAGCTACCTAAAATCTTATATAAATAGCTTTTGTAATCATTTTTATTTATTATAAATTTAATGAATAAAGAAAATGGAAAATACTGGGTAATAATGAATTGCTGAGCGTGAGGTTCGATCCCCAGTTCGGGCAAAGTGTTATTGGGTTTTTCCGTGAGGAATTCCTCATTAGCCCGGTGTTTGGATTTGTGCCCAGTTGATGGCAATAGGCTCGCCCTCTATATGGGACTTAAACATAACGGCGAAATGAGGGTGTTACTATACAGTTCAGTTTCAGGTTGGATGAAATGGCGACAGGTCACAGGGACAACTTGTGACCAACGGATGCCCCTCAAGCTAAAGGGCAAAATCTACAAATCCATTATAAGACCTGTCGTTCTGTACGGATCAGAGTGTTGGGCCGTGAAGAAGACGGATGAAAGAAGATTACACGTAGTGGAGATGATAATGTTGAGATGGATGTGTGGAGTGACGCGAATGGATAAAGTAAAAAATAAGTATATTAGAGGGAGTTTGAAAGTGGCACCAGTGACAGAAAAGTTGAAAGGAAAGCGTTTGTCTTGGTATGGGTATGTGATGAGGAGGGATGAAACACATGTGACTAAGAGAGTGATGAATATGAATATTGATGGATGGAGGGGGAGAGGGAGGATATGAAAGATAAAGGAGTAAATGATAATGAGACGGCTGACAGGGAAGAGTGGAAGAGAAAAACATATTGCGCCGACCCCAAGTAATTTGGGACCAGGGCAGGAAGATGATTATGATGAGAGTGTTACTATACACCTCTGCACAACCCTATGGGGAACACAGGTTTGATGTTATGTTATAAAATGAAAAATACTATATAGGAGAATTTGAGCAGTTACATATTGTAAAATACCCTCGACTGTTGACTTTATACTATCACAACTTAGTTTCCCTAGAGATAACATAGGTCAGGATTTCAGCTACGATTAAATCTAGCCATACTATGGTTAATCGTACCAGTCCTAATTATACAGTTAGTAGAGTTGCTCTAAATATAGACCCGCTGTCCTGTTACGGACTGCATATTGTTCCAGTCGAACCAATATCGCAAAAGATAACAAAACCAAAAAAGCAAAAACAGACGAAATAAGTGAGTAACATTTGTTTTCTATTTCTATAATAAGTATTTGTATGTAAATATACAAAAACCAAACATTCAACATGACAAAGTGTTTGCTTATGATAATTACGAAAATTACCCTTGATAAGTAACCCCTTAACCTACACACTTCAATAATAAACCAGCCGTCTTTGTATGAAAATTGAACCGAGCACTCTATTTGAACAGCTGACGCTCATTGTAAGCCGAACATAATACAAAAAACATCGATTAAACCACCCGAAGGTTACTAAAACGACGGTTTTATAAGTCCTAAGTAACTACTAGAAGCTGGTAAAAATACTCCGAAAACAGTGTAGATTAATGCCCGGTTCCTATAAACTAATACGAATCGTTTTGCTTACCAGTCGTAGTACTTTTTATTGCCAAGCTGGGCATATAAATAGACTCGTAAGATAATTTTATCTGCGATAGCTACTTCTATATGGGAGGGTCTACTATGCAAAGCTATGAGGTCTTTCATTCATTATTGGTAAAGATACAAGTGTCTCAACTTTAACTAATAACACTCCGTAAATTATAGGAATTGGCCATAAATGTAGAATAACAAATGTCGTTTGATCTGTGGACCAAATCGATTGTGTCAAACTCACTACAAATTTTATCTAAACAATGTGGCGAGCACGTGGTAGTTCCAAACTTTGCTTTTAGGCACAACCGAATGGAAGAACGCTGTTCATAAAACAATCAACTATTACGTTTTAAGACCAGCCGACTGCTACTTTATAAAAAGGTTTAAAGGCTTTTCAGACACATTAATATTGTTAGAATAATAGAACTTTTATGCCAAATAAGAGTTAGACAGTTGTAGGTTTGTTTTTATATAAAAAAACTATATTTCACTTTGTTTATGAAGTTGATCTATTTTTTTATTCAAATTGCTTTTGGAATAAGTTGCAAAAGTTAAGTGGCTTTTATATGTTTGACAGATACTATACCTATAACTCCAAGTACTTTACAAAGTTGGAAGAGTTGCCTTCTACCTAGATATTAGCGAATCTTTTCTTGATTTTTAATAAGGAATCTATCGAAGCTCGCTCTCTATCAACCAACCCATTTACTAAGAAAAATAGTCCCTGTAATTGAACTGAAAACGTTCACTTATAGTTAAGAGAAGAATTCATAATTTATGCATTTAAAAGTTGAGGAGTTTTCATAGCTAAAGGATATTATATATCGCTCGGCATATTAGTCCAATAGCACAGTAGAAACTTGGGGCGGATATGTACAGAGTTGTGCAACTATTTCTCGTGGCTGGCTTGAAAACTTTCAAGCTTCATTAATACTACACTCTTACCGCTGTACATTTAAGTTCCTTTTACAAAATTACTATTTCAAGTTTTAAATATGCCATATGGGTGAAGTCTAACTGCTATGGACTGGAGACTTTACAATACGCGGATCAAATCCTAGACTGCCTGCACTGATTTAATTTTCTGGACCGAATGAAATAGCAAATAGTATAGTTTAGTATAGTGAAATAGTATATGCATGGTAGCAGTGGTAGCCTAGCGGTTGACCGCTTGCCTTCCGTGCAGAAGGGTCTGAGTTCGATCCTGGCACGTACCTCTGACTTTTCGAATTCATCTGCGAATCAGAAGTGATTATCACTTGCGTTAACGGTGAAGGAAAAATATGGTGAGGAATCCTGCACACCTGAGGGCTCCATAAAGTTCTCGATGGTATGTGTAGTCTGCCAACCCGCACCAGGCTAGCGTGGTGGACTAAGGCCTAAACCCTTCTCATTGTGAGAAGAGGCCCGTGCCCAGCAGTGGGACGGTAATAGGTTTTTTTTTATGAATGAAATCTTGTTTTATGGCAACACTGGGAGCGATATATTGAGTCAAAGCTTCTTTCTTCTGCCGGTGAGTCAGCTATAGAAGTTCTTAAACATTAATAGGTACAGAAACAGAATATAAATATAAATTAGTTACATAATTATCGTGTCACCTTCATCTCGCCTTTCTATATACAACGTCAACATTGTGCACTACAAGTTATCAATCAGTGTCGATAAATAAATGCTATAGTAACAACAATATTGCTGTACACTAGGGTGAAAAAGTTATCAGAGAAGTCGTTACTCATTTATTGATTTATATTTTATCTCATAGAGCATTCACCAATGTATTTATTTATATTTTATACAATATCTCTGGCTGCGTATTTTATGTGAAAGTCGTGTCAGATTGTGTTGCAAAACACTATAAGAGTACTTTCCTAAGTTACGTTTCTATATTCTTCTTCTTTTCGTGTGGTTAGTGACTAATCTGGTGTCATAGTTTATACCGCCCATGGGCCTCTGATTTGGCTTCACGTGGCGTCGAGAAATATCTCTCAGGCATGCCAGTTTCCACACGATGTTTCCCTGCAACGTTTTTAAGCAAATGATAATTATACAATACGCATACGAATCCGAACAGTCAGAGGTGCGTGCCTTGGGTTTGAACTCAAGACCTATGACTTGGCAGCCCGACGGTCACACCACAAGGTTATCATCGCTGTTACATTTCCACATTACTAGGTTAGTAATACTAAAATCGTCAGGGTATCCAAATTTTGAACTGATTAAAATTTATTTATGAGACACCAGTGTTCTTTGTTCGCTGTAGCATCGATACCAAGCGACGCCTGCGCCTGATATTTATCGCCACTCTGCATCGAACCAATTTTATCCAACTCTGATACAGCATAGAATTTTTACGACCATCTCCGCAAACAGATGCACAATTTTATCTCAACGTACCGTAATTTTTGTCGTTAAAATCTCAAGCCGCTCGACTACACTCGGCATCTGACATTAACTCGTTGAGAATGATAAAGCTCTTCGCCCCCACAATGGCTTTATTAATCTAACAGTGCTTGAACAAATCACGCTAGCTCTACAAATAATAACTTCGTTCATACGAGACTGAAAGCGACTGCACAAATGGTTTCGAGATAACTCGTCTCGAGTCCATAGGCTCTTGTATTTTCATACCATATCTAAGTTACTATGCTACGCGTATTGGTAATAATACATGTGCGTACGCCTTCTGCTTTCTTACGAGATATCCGCCTATGATATGAAAACCCCTATTAATATCTTTCTATATTTTGTATTGTTAAGAATAAGAGGAAAATTCTGTTCAAACGATTTCATTCAATTTTCTAATGTTATACAGGCGTTGAATAAAAATCGAACGTTTGGTGATTAATCAGTGGTTTTGTGATAAATTGACGCGTCAGAAAGCTTTTACTTACATTGCCCAATGTGGATATTATAATAGTCGATGAAGGTAGAATTACTGAAACGTTTTAGTCATAAATAATCATGAATCGTATTTAAATTAAGTATTAGGAAATATGTTTATTGTCAGGAAAGAAGACGAATTTATTATACCAACGATCACTGTATTTTTTATTCATACTATTCAAACTTAAGTATTGTTTGTTTCTCTTAACAAGTTCTTATGCTCATTGTCAAGTTGACGTTAAGAAATTAATTTTATACCTATTATTATTTTTGTTAAACAATGTCAAATATATACCTGCGTAGTTTCATCGAACTAACATTACAATAAGCAAAAAATCCTGATACCACTCTAGCTGCACCCACTTGCAAGTACTTAGTTCAGTAAACATACTATAAGAAACTGGTGAAAATCTAACTTAATTTCAACAAAACCAGACTTAAATATCTTAAGTCATACATCAACAGAATTGACCCGAATATCGGTGCCAGAAGGAGCAGGATTAAATTTTAAGTACAATAATAAATTTATGGAAGGTTTGTGGAAGCGGTAGCGCCGTCGCAGCTTAGCTTGGTGCATAATGGCAAAGATAATGATGTCAAGAGGCGGAAGAAGCAATTACGACCTCGAGCCGTTTGCAATCACGTCGAGATATTTCTGAGAAAACAACACTGCTTCCAGACAATTCCGAGATTATATTTCTTCTGAATATTATTGCGGTAAGTATCTTCCGTCGCCAAGAAAGAAAATCTGTTATCTTATACTGTTTTGTGAACAGGCGATAAAATGCCCGGGCAAAGGAAGATAGGCACAATACAAAGCTATTATTAGCTGTACAATAGTTTTCTGTACGCAATGCTAGACTTCAATCACTTTGATATTATAGAGCTTCTCATACTAGTGATCGCTTCAATATTGAGCTACGATCAAATATTCCGCAACGGTTGCTTGGTATTCGGCGAACAGTTTTACTTTTAGCCGTAATAGAAGGACTCTATTCCGTTGGATAACAAATAAACGAACAGTAGCGGCCTGCCAGTGGCTTCGCACGTGTAGAATTATTACACCGAAACTTTTCGAATGGTTGTAACTGTCGGTAAAAATCGGCAAAATCGATGCAGTACTTTTGAAAATTGTTTGCTTGATACTGCTGTGCTGTGATGCCGTATGATATTTTTTGGTACTATTTCATTTTTTATCCATTTAAAAAAAAATACCTACTGCTCCAGTTATAATTTTGGTAACCGAAAGAGTAGTTAACAGAATAATACATAACACTACTTTGGAGCACACACCGTACCTTAAAGAGAAACGCAAAAGTGATTTCGTTAAACTCAATACTAAATACTCAATATTTATTTGCGTATTCCACAATGTTACTTAGGTGAAAATGATGTAATGTGTTGCAATGGTGGACCCTGTTGGGCACAGCAAAATAGGAGAGAGGAAGATCAGGATTAGTTAAAATTTAAAAAAAGAATTAGGATGTTTAGTATGAAGTTTTTTTTTTTGGTACCTGTATGCGGATAATAACTTGGTTTTTTTAATGTATTTGCATTTTTTTTTGTATGATATTTAAATTATCTTTTTGAAATTATATTCGGGGTTTAATAATTTATTTATACTATACTATTTATTACTATATTTACCCTATTTATAATACTTCTTGCTTTCTGCGCTAAACCTATACTTCTTACTTTCTGCGCTACAAAAAACGTTTTTGAAGTTAGTTTCATACAGGTTAAACTTACAATTTTTTTTTTTTTTTCTTTTTAAAAAAAACGTTGCCCCACACTAGGATTTCTCCTGTGTCGTGGGTGCGTTTACAAACACAAATCTTCACACGCACAAACATCCAGACCCGGAACAACTATCTGTAGGCCATACAAATATTTGTTCCGTGCGGGAATCGAACCCACGACCCGTAGCGCAGAAGCCGATCGCTCAGCCACTGCACCAAACGTGTCGTCAAAACGTATATTTAACGATATATTTAACGTACGCTCAAAATATATACTTTGTGGACAAATGCTGCAGGCACTTGACCCAAGCCATTTTCAAACTGCACTACTACGAAATTTCAGCCTAAAAGCTGCTGCTAGCCTTCTTGGTGTAAATAAATTAAAGGAAAAGAAAAGAAAGAAAATACATTTATTTAGCACAGACTAAAAGGCACACAAAAACATAAAGCAGAAAAAAAAGAGATTAGTAGGAAAGTGTGCCTCACGGCTGCGCCAAAAAGGCCCAGTTCAGCAAAAATGCCAGACAACTAGTGCCTGACACTGGTTTTCAACTGGACCTGAATTTTGAGGTGACGGATGTCAAACGGTTTTATACCACAGTGTGTGTATGCATACTTAAATAAAATAAATTTGCGTAGATAAAAATAATAACGATATATTATAGGTACGAACATAGTGTGATATTGAATAAAACTGCAATAAAAACAAAACAAAAAAAGACTAATAAATGAGTCGGAAGGATTAATATGTAAATAAATAAATCTTTCGAAACACGCATAGATCATATAATGGAGACATTCAGTGTGATCATGTCTAGCTCCCGTTGCGCTTCTATGAGGTACTGCCGTAAGCGTCGTCTAAAAGTATCTATTTTATTAGTTACTCTAATCGGCGGTGGCAGGTTATTCCATACTTTGGAAGCCGCATAACGAAAGCTGCCTCTAAAAGTGGCTGTACCATGAGACTGAGTCGAGAGTTGCTGTGAGCATTGCCTTCTCCCGCATTCTCGAAAGGAAGTGTGTATTTCCTGGCACTGCTTAGAGTTCTGCCATCTGCACGAAAAAGAGCGTGAAGATATATTCTATCAAACACATATTTTGCCCCTGTGATATACGATCAAAGCAAATATTGAATATCCGAGCAGTCTAAATAGGTCAGTGCAAAATTCCCAGAAACCATTTCATAGCTGCAAAATTTCACACTCACACAAGAAATGACAAAACACAGCGCAAGTATTAATTTACGCCTGAGTAATAGTATGTCAAGATTGTCAAGTAATCCGCTTAAAGTAGATAATGTATTCTCGTAAAATAAAGTCGAGTTAAGTCTCAAAGTAATTTGTATTATTTCGCTTCATGTTTTGCTTAATTATTCGCTACATCTAGACAGGCAGGTGCGACGAATCTGTATTTATTTGCATTAAAAATAAATTTGCCAAGCGACTTGCGTAATTCAGGATTATCATCCGACAGCTGTGTCAGACAAATTCGAATTTGCGGATTAAGTCTTAATTTTGCTATCAACATGATTAATAGCTTTAAGCTGTGGCATGTGTGGGCGATGAAAAATCCTGAAGGAAGTACATGCTTGTTTATAATATACAAACTTCTGTATGAAGTCGCAAAATACGCGAGTATATGTATCTATGCTTCGATGTGGTAATTTAAAATAGGTCACCCTTCCAGTACGACTAGTAAGTTTTCACTATACTATACTAAAAGTTATTTCAAGTAATTAGGCAACATACGCCTAAAGGCTTCTACAACATTATACCTACTACGAAAATCAAGTTTCATCAATGACTTCCAATTTTTTATCAATAGTAACGGATACACTGATACGTAAACGTTATTTACTTATAAACAATTTATATAGTATAATTATATAGTAGCAAAAAACGGTGCAGGATGAAAAATATTTTTCATTAAATAAAAAAATGCACTCGTTTATAAACATTTATCGCCAAGTAGCAAAAAACAATCCAAATTGCAAAAATAATTTTAATTAAATAAAAAAAAATTACTTGTTTAAAAATATATTATCGCTAAAATACGTACCTATGTAGGTATCAGGCTATGTAGCCTGAAGGTAAGTCGGTCGACTTGCTTGGCACTACAGCTACGTATCGCAGTTTTCGGGGCATTAGCGACACACCGGTGGAGTTCATTATGAACGTGGGTACGTGGTGTAAAAGTAAAACAGGCGCCATTTTACTCCGCCTTCTTCCTTATTCTTAATAAAAATGAAGGCAAATTTTTAAAATTTTGTTAATTTTGAAGTTTTGCTAATAGAGCGTATATTCTGATGAAACTATATTTATATTTACTTTTCTCGACCTAAATAACGACCTGTGGACGTGACTGCTGAAATAAGGGGTTCCCCATAGACCAGTACAACAAATAATCTTGAGGGAAGCCCTATTTACCCCGGACAGATAATAAAGTAAACGATGGAAATAAATATAATCGCCTACTGCCCACAAAACACAGTAACACGTATAAATTTCATGAAAACTGCCACAGTACCGGCTTCCCCGTAGTCGTTCTAAAGTAAAATACCATCTAATTTCCAAGTAAAATGGAACAATACCCGTAACCTAACATTCCTCATGTTTACGCTACATAAATTGTGTAATCATATCACCATGAACGTAGAACACTCTTTACAACGGCCACTGATACGAACAGTGTCATTAAACAGCGATATGTAATAACGTACTACCATACAATTTAAATAAAGCTCACATAAACATATGTGTATGTAGAATAATAGACAAATATCTATATAGATACTGAACAAAGGACTGCCACCAACAAACAAAAACGTGATTTACGGGAGTGTGAAATGAAGGTACCCTTACGAACCTCTAAATTATTATGATAGGGCGATAATAAAGTACTATTTTTGCCTTTGAAAACAAACAACTCAATAATAAATTCTGTCAGTCTCTCGTTCTGTATTAACTTATCTAATTTACCCTACTTTATATCTTGTTTAAGTTTGTCCAAGCAAATGGGATTATCAGATCGAAACGCCTTTAAAACTAAACAAACGAAGTAATCAATACCGCTGAAAGTATTTGTCGATAAACCTTAGCAGGCTGTTCACGTACGTTCAGCCTTCCACATCATTTACCTGCGAGCCTACACCTGCTGACAGATAAACAAACGATTCGATAACTGATTTTATTTTGTTTGAGAAAATATTAGGATTTATGCGCCAATAAAATACATTCGGCGTCGCATATTGTTAGTTGTGTCGCTTTTTCATTAAAGGACATTAATCAATGCAACAATAGAAAAATGTTTGTTTTGTTTCATTCGTTTTGAGAGTTATATATAGCGTGCTTAATTACTTAATTATAATGCTATTTCCTTCTCCAAGGATATCTCGTTACACTTTCCTCGCTAATTGTCTTAAAAGGGTTCTAGGAAAGTTATGTTGTGTTTCTGGAAATACGTTCGGTCTGAGGAGAGTCCGTGAGAACGTAACAAGGTGCACACGTCCACGCTCCATTGGATAGCACACGTAATGACCCATTACGTTTTACTTTTATTTCTTTATTATCCCGATTTAACTGCTGTTATCAACATTTATGTCACCAGCAGGCATCCAGAACAGTAAATACTTGCGCATCCCTCACAAATTTAACGTGTCAGTCAAAAGATAATATCTATAATATTTTTATTCTCCATATATTAAGCTGCGTACGATATTGATGTACCTGCGATAAACCTTTGGCTAAGTTGCTATTTTTTTTAACAAAATATTTTCTTCTCTCTATCTGCGATACTCAATGATTTCATTGCAGACTGTTCTACTTATAAAAAGAAATACATTAGGTATATTCATAATTAATAGGTACATAACGGGTCACCCTCATAACGTAAGAGTTTATGGCTCGATCCTTTCTTCGAGCGGGTGTATTTACATTCGTGAAGTAGACGCATAGACAATTTGATGACAACAATTGCGGTCTTCACTCAGATAAAGGCCACAATGGTTGCTAAAGAAGTCCTTGGAAATTGGTTCGGCTCTTCCGCTTTTATTTTTCGCTTACCTTTGTATACAATTTCGTCGACCCATCGCTTTGAATTAATTTCACGCCAGGGCGGTCGTTTGTATTTCTTTTGTTTCCAAGGTGGGGACGCTTTTGGTCCCAGTTAAAGATATATTTGGCCCGTTAGCACATTGCGACAACTTTGAAGCCGGCTATTTATTTACTTGTCTCAATAGATGCCGCCGCGGCTCGTATTTCAGATTTAATCAAGTCTGACAGCATGATTAACGTCACCTTTCCCATTCGTTGAGCTATCAATGAAAATGCCGAGGCCCCGATTTCAGCTTTTAGTTAGCTACTTTTACCGAAAGCTTATTTTGTTGTCTTAATTCCGTCCCAAAAGACTAATATGTTGATTAATGAAACAAATTGGAATAGTTTGTTGCAAACTATGCTAAACACAGTAATAATAAGAAGCATCCGTTTTAATTGCGCACTTGTGTGAATAATTACGTGGTTCGTTCATCTCGATCGCGGCTGACTTATGGGGTAAAGTTGTTCAGGCATTGCGGCTTGCCTCTGACACCTGGCAGTAATTAGGTTCAAATTTATTGCTTTTCCTTGCACCTTCCGTCGTCACACAATATAAATCATTTTCGTTAGTTCTCTGACAGTGGAGTGGCAACGTGTATTTTATGAAAATTTAATTTCGCTCTGTTTGAAATATACGTTTTCGAACAGATAACGTTTCGTGCACGAATACTGTAATTTATTTTAGAATAAACTATTGCTCTCGAAATTGTATTTATATCGGTTACCAAAAAGTCACAGTCTAAAATTTTGTGACTAAAATGTAACAGAAAAGTAACTCCATTACGGTAATGGAAAACAGTGGGCTCTCACGTTGCTAGATTTTTTTTTGCTTTAGACCGATGCCGCAGTGCAGTTACAGGAATACATGTATCAAAGCTCTCTTTCATTTGGATACGCGCTACTCCCAGCTGCTGCATCCCAGGAAATATCGGCTTTTATTAACATTACACCGTACCACAAATTATGAATTGAAACCAACTGCACGCTAGCTTTTACTGTAATCACGCTTAAAATAATATTTATGAGAAAGGTACTCTGACACCGGTTCTCCGATTAGTAAGAAAGTAATTTTCATTTTCTGAACTATTTCCCTTGTATAATGTAGAGTCGTAGAGGTAGAAAGGTGATTTAGTAATTTATTTTAGATAGAATGGCCAACTAATGCACTTTCCCGTGTTTCCCGCAATAAAAACCTTTCTTTTATTACGTGTTTACAAACATATGCAGTGTTCCAGTACGACCGCCTGAAAATTAAGTTTCACCCTGGAAACGAGCTGGCGTTGGAGGTATATAAACTAACCGTGTGTTTCACTTTACAGTTTAATATGAAAATATTAAGTGAACAATTTAATTTACAGGCAGCTCGCTTGATGTTTTTTAGGCAGAATACTGATTTTTTTCTGTGCCGGGAGTCCGTCTCTTCATAAAATAAAATTGACATCACGTAAAATATGACCCCATAACTACAGGTCAACTGTTTACCTCCAAATAATTATACAGCTGAAGGACATTTCCGCGTATTTGATACGTTATTATGTATTACAAAGGCACAATAATAGTAATCAAGTCGTAATTTGATCAATGAGTGATTAATAGTGTTACGTAGGACTTGTCCTTCGTGATTAATTAATTAATTATTAATAATGCCGTTTTCTTTGAAGCTAATCAATGAAATATTGTGCGCAATCATACTAACGTAGATTGTTTAATTATTATTTGTAATAATTATCATGTTTTAGGGTAATTACGAACATAGGAATATTCCGAAAATTACGAATTTCTACTAAACAAGGCAATATTTTTTGCTCTGGCAACGTATTATGCTAGAATGTGTAATGTAATGTTACCAGAGCAAAAACATTGCCTGGTTTAGTAGTAATTCGTAATTTTCGCAATATTCCCATGTTCGGAATTACCCTAAAGCACCTTACACGATTTTTAGAAAATAGTTTGGATACCTTCAAAGATGCGGCGCGTCATAAAGGCGTAATTGGCATCACGGCCAGGCGGTATTTATTCCAAACCACACAGAATCCGTAACAACTTTTTCTATTCCTGCCTGTAGTGTATGTGATCACGCTGCTATAAAAAAGTGATGTAACATACTGCCCAAAAAACAATATGTCTAGCGAGGTGAATTGCCGGAGACACGAAATTTGTTAGCGAGAGTGGACGTATGTACGTACCTGCATATATGCGTATGTTGCCGAGTCAGTGAGTAGTAAGTATTAACAAAAGTACTATCACGTTAGTCTACGAATACTACACCGTCTGACTTTAGCATCATCAGCGGCTTCGACTGCTAATAAGAGGCCTACTCGTGGCCCGATAGTGTAGCGGGCTGATTTCCGCAACTCATCTACAAAGCTCCACGCAAAGTGCGAATGTGAACAAATATATTTGATCCACTCCAACTTCTCGATCGACGATCGAGTTCGGTTGACGATCTCTCTGAGAGTACTTGTGTTACCGAAGGACTTAGCCTTGTATTTGGCGACCTCGGGGCAGTTCAACAGCACGTAGCCAGTAACTACCTAGGTACCTACAACGAATGTTCGTGAGGAAATAATCACCACGCATTATAACCGCAGTCTTCTGCCCTCGTGTCGGCATGAGCTCATTAATTGTGGTAACTGCAGTATGTTATAATGAGAACACAGTAGGATGGTGCTGCCCATCGTTTGTCAATAATGCCTTAGTCATCTTTTATAACACCCGCAGAAAGAGACAAGGTTATCCATTTTTCGCCAGGATCCACAGTCATATCAATATACCCAACTGCCGGCCCAGCCCGCCTCCGCTCCGCCTTCAGTGTGACGCGTGCTTTAATAAATAAACTCATTCGAGCTTTATTGTCGAATTTGAACAGCACGCAATAAATAATTTACGTTCACAATTTAATTACCATGTAGGTGCGTGCCATTTATTATTTCAACACACATTTATTAAGTGTAAACTGTAAAAATGGTTAATGACGTACAATTTATCTGAGAATAATAAATAAAACTTAAACGAGGGTTCCTTTAAACATAATATGTAATAAGTACAAAAAATAAATTATATCTCCATAGTGTTTTAAGTTTAATAAAGTACTTTAGGGTCATTAGTCATTACGAACATGGGAATATTCCAAAAATTATGAATTTCTACTAAACCCGGCATTAATTATTGCTCTGGCAACGTAATAATGCCAGACTTTGTAATGCAATGTTGCCAGAGGTAAAAATATTGCCTGGTTTAGTAGTAATTCGTAATTTTCGGAATATTCACACGTTCGTAGTGACCCTAAAGCACTATATATAAAAATAACTACTCTATACAAAGTGGGGATGACGTAATTTGATACCACGTATTCTATGACGCAGTCTACAACGGTAAACAAAATATCAATAGTTTAGTCACAGTAATTTTCTTACGATAAATAATTTTACATGTATCTAGATCTCTACACGAAGCTGTGTATTTGACCTGTTCAAACCAAAATAATCTTTAGAATAGATGATATAAATTTGCACTACATCAAAGTCCCTTCACTTAGAGGAATGCATGTAATTGAAAAATCATGCGAATAAGAAAATACTTGAACTGATTTTTATTATATTTTATAAAAGTTTTTTTGTGTGTACGGTCTTATAACGCATAATATACGTGGTGTCATATAATGGGTAATAACTATATTTTTACTTTAAACTAGGTTACTATAAACGTACAATGTTTTGTAGAATGTTGACTCAGTCATAATATTGCAAAATCATCACGTTCACTTTAGGACAAAGAACTAACATAGCAATAGTTTTTGGCTGTAACCATCCAACATTACTGCTAGGTACCTTTAAAGTCAAATCTTGAACAGATATTACTGAATTATTCACAAAAAATAAATAGGTGTAGTTTTTCATAGAAGATTTTCAAGTTAATAAAAATGCCGGCTAGGAACAAGGAATATCTTATCGGCGCCCGGCGTGTCCAGAATACCGTCTGTATCAGCCCTTAATCCGACTGCTGAGCGAGAGCTTCTTTGATATTGATCAAAGCTCTTCGCTATTAAGCCGTTTACCGACACGGCTATCAATACAATGACTGTTGAAACCAAGATCTTTTACGATCTTGTACAAAGGCTAAACAAGGGGGATAAGTTGTATGAAAAAATGTATGTTTTTAAGTACTTTGTTTGTAGCGATTCTAAAGATTCTTTATTGTTAATAATAATAGTCTCTTATATTGTGAAACAGTTATTTATTGTATGCCATCCTAGATTTTTAGACGGTAAACGTACTCTCACTCGTCTATGTAGTTGACAGACAGACGCGTTACAACTGAATTATGACGCGCACTTCTACTCTAGTCAATACATACGTACTGTCCCTAAATATAGGCATACACAGGTACTTTTCTATACAATGATTTTTTTTCGCCGAGAAATTTTAAATCCATGCTTTCAATTTGCAATAATAGGTATTTAGAATACATCTTGAGAATAAACATACATGACCTTCATATAGAAATATTGTTTTATTAAACTTACAAATAATCTTGTAAACATGTCATAGCTACACCATAGTACTTATATAAATGAAAGTTACTGCGAGAAAATCTCAGAATCATAGAAGTAATTTAATTAGAAATGGCAATAGCGCGTTACGCTGCAGCGCGCAGCTGATTGCCAATATTTGTACCATTGTTTTTTAATCTAAATATAATGTAAATCAATGTTTGAATACGCCAATATTGGTATAAAAATTCACGTTGTATACGATATCGATATTATTTTGAGAGTTATAAATAAATGAAAAGAAAATTTTGTACTCCCCTAGCTTTATAAATATTATCTACCGTTGGCAACCATATTTTAAAGATAATCTTATTATTTATTAATCAGAAGCTATTGTAAAGATATCAGGAAAGTTACGGAACAAATCTTCATTTTATTAAATGACTTTTGATGGCAAATGATCCTTTCAGGATTTCAGAAACAGGTTTCAAATTCTCGCCTTAATTCATATTTTATTTATTAATTACTTTGATTGTTTATAGAATAGTTAAGTCAACTGTATCACCTTCTTATTAAAAGTCTAAAAGCTAAATCATCAATTAAATTTATTACTTACTTTATTAATAATATATTATTTTCTTGATAATACTGCTGTGTGCCGCGCTAACAGAGAAGTCTATGAAGCTGGCCGCCCCTATATGAAGGTATCCAAAATAATAAAGCATTTTGCAGATTGTCATTAGAACAAGTTTAGACGTTTAAAATTTGTATCAGTTTGTTAAACACTTACCTACTTATAAAGAAGAAAATAAGTAAATATAAAAATCTTTAGTCCTTAACGTAGGCTATATTTTTTGCTTACAATAAGTGTTGTAAAAATAAAGGTACATTGTACCTCTACATTGTACCATACAACATTTTACTTATTACAACCCAAAATGAAATACTAACATAGGCTTAGAGGAATCGAATTTTAATGAAAATTATTTAAATTATTAATTGGTTCTAGTAAATAAATTTCCTAGCCAGATATAAAATACGTTCAATTAATGCTATTCCCAGCGCTACGCAATCTAATTATCAATAGCATTACATAAGTATCATTAATTTAATATGATTTCATTTCATATATAAATTTCGAAATATAAAACTTAATTATGCCATTTCATTAGTTTCTAGTACCTTTTAGGGTACTAGAAACCGAGTTCTCTAAAAGAGTACTCATTTTTTTTAAGATAAAATAAATTAGAGGCTGAACTTCTAATTTATTATACCTACCTAATTTACTAAACGAAATATTAGATTTATTTACAACTAAATTACCCTTCAATCTTTGATGAAAACTAAAATCCTAATTCTCATTGTTTTTCTTTACCCTACGGCTCGCTCCATTTACTTATTGATTATCAGATATTTTTAACGTAAAATCAATCGAAAATTAATTCATGCTAACGTAAGCTAGCCACTTAAGACCAGTCTCACAAGGCAACATCGGATGATAATACGAGAAATCGATTGGAAACCCATACCGGAATATTCCATTACCTCCAGCAGGCAACAGCGGCCCTTTTACATTTCCAATCAGCGCTTGTGTGTGCAGTACACGGAATTGGGCGCTAATAGGCCGGTTGTCTCTGAACCAGGGAACGCCAGAGATTTACTGGTGAATTTTACGGCCATTTGCATAGTTGTAAATAACGTAGTGTCGGCCCCCGCCGCTTATTTAGACGTTATAAACTGATTACTCACTCGATAACGCCACGCTACATGTAAATGTATGACGGTTACGTCTATAACTCTAATATAAACGGCAAATAATTTATTGTGGAATATTCTTTAATTATAGTACCCGAGGTTTTGTGGTAGATGATTGTGCTGTTTATTCGATGTGTATTGCTTTAAATGAGTTTTTATTATAAGGCTTATGGAGAGTCCATTAGTATTATTTTAATGAGCCCAGGGATTTTATTAAACCATAAAAACACGCATTTTTTTCCTTTATACCATTAACACGGCGAGAACTATAATATAACCCCGGCGGGCTAGCAAATATTTCATATTATGTAGCAATCATACTACGTTTAGTTACTGCAATATAAAACACATATTTCAATACGTTCACCTGAAAATATTGAAAAATATGTGCTCATAGCATGTTTTAGACAAATAGCTGCAGTAAAAATGTAATATTGTGAATACAATAGGTACCTATGTAGTGTAACGTGCAGTTCCAGTATTTTTGTAAAATCATTACGTTGTATTTTCATTACGCAAGCATTTTTATTTATTTTATTTGTGTGCACGGCAGTTGTTTACTCTGCCTCTCGACCTATAAAGTGAGGAGAATCGAGTGAATGTGCAATTTTCCATGATTGAGAATTTAAATTTGTTATGGCATGCTGATGAATTGGTTTCACAATGATTGTGTGCAGACCAGGTACCGTTTTGTGTTATGTTACAATCAGTTAACTAGAGCTGATTACTTTATGATGTTATGCTTTGGGTTTATTACATAATTACTTGATTTAGGGAAAAACTAAATTATAAGACCAGGTTTTCCATGTTTTTATTCAGTAATAATTTACATGCAAACAGTATTAGAATTTAAATCTTAAAAATAGCTTATATTAAAATGCATATTATCGTCACTGCGCTTGCAAAATCCGCTATGGGAAAAAACCCAACTTTACAGGTTCTCCTGTAAAGCAAAAAGTAAAGCAAGCTGTGTAGCAAAGAACTGCTTTTTCCCAAACTGATATTTAAAAACTTAGTATGTAGAAAATCAGACTTTATGACGAGACATCGTAAAATTTTTTTTTTTGCTTGTTTCTACGATATAACAGGTGCTAGGATTTTTTTTAAAGTGGGTCGTAAACACCGCTATATAAATTTTCGCCACATGACGGATTTATGCTTTTACTAGATAATTTTTAATTTTTGGTCTTCCTAGAACACTTAGCGGATTTTCCACACTATTTTAAAATTATAAATCCGCTATGTGTCATATTGAAGAGCAATTCTAAGAGGCGCGCATCGAAATAAAAATACGTTAAGTGTTTCTTTGCACACATAGAAGATTATAAGGTTATAGATGTACCTATTTATGTTTTACTATGTATGAGAGGCTCAACGATCTCACAGTTAAACTGCGTAAGCAGTTTTGTGGGGCAATGTACTTAGCTCTAAGATTTTTTTAAGTGAATAAATCGTCATTAATAATAATAAAAAATAAAAAATAATTGAAGACGTTTTTGGCCAAAATTACATAGCTGATTTTTCTATCTCCTTAACCAAATAAATTGTTAGAAAACCGATTTCACAGGCCTACGTGGCTTGAGAAGTATTATAAAATAGCATCAAAAACCGAAATTAAAAAAAAACAGCGGATTTTGCAGGCGCAGCGACGATATTGTATCGAAATATACCTAACTAGCTTTTGCCCGCAGCTTCACTTGCGTGATTTTTTTTCACCCACTTAGGGGAGGAATTTGAAATATCCTTCCTTAGTGGATGCTTACGTTATAAAAAGTACCTACTGTCAAAATTTCAAGTTTCTAACCCAGCAGTTTAGAGCGTGCGTCGATCAGTCAGTCGGTCAATCAGTTTCTCCCTTTATTTATACAGATGATTTAATTTAA
The DNA here is from genome assembly GCA_910594945.2 of Amphipyra berbera. Classification (NCBI taxonomy): domain Eukaryota; kingdom Metazoa; phylum Arthropoda; class Insecta; order Lepidoptera; family Noctuidae; genus Amphipyra; species Amphipyra berbera. Next base: position 9,733,579 of record OU343128.1, on the reverse strand, counting down.
AATTAATTTTGGCCTTAAAATATATTATACAAGAAATAAATTATATGCATTTCCGTAACTACCGTTACTTACTGTTACTTTTCCACAAAAACCATCAAGGTGAAAGATGACCAAATGATTATTTGGAGTGCCCACTGAAATTGCTAATGTTATTCCGCATTTCAAATCACTAACATTCGGCTAAAGTGATCGATATTAGAAACTATCTAGGTAAGCTTGTGTTCGCGGTTCAGTTTGACAGCCAAGCTGGGGTCGCGATGTCGACGAGATCGCATCAATAAATCACAGAGAAACTCCTTAAACTGAGAGACTGCATTTTATCTGTCACTTGTCACAGTCGACTTGCTTGACAAATTGATGATAACGGATTCGCTAGCGCATCGTTAGTGACTCGAAAATGTTTGTTCTAAGTACATTGTTGAAGTACACTCGGGGAAGTATCTCGGAAAACAATGTTAAATATTGTTTATCATTATAACATTGTTTTGTTTATGTTGGTGACCCGGATTCATTACTCTCGAGTGTAGTTACATGTTCGTATATTGAAAGGAAAATTATGTCAAGTAAATGGCCAGCCGTATCCTGATATGCGCTAATAACTAAGCTGCAATCACCGATAAATTTGTCATGAGTTGGAACTATATTCCAATCAATCAAATAATTCGTACAAATTCGGAAATACGAAGATTGCCGAAGCGCATAACTTATGTCGTAGTACTGTATCTTAATTCTAGCGGACAGGAGGACACTGCTGGTCATCTCCTTGATATAGTTCCCTTAGTCACCTTTTGCCATACGGAGAATTCTTAATAATTAGGCTGGAACTGATGAAACTTGGTTCGATAAAAATTGGCACCGTCACCCAGATAACCAGGAAGTTTTAAGATTTATCACGTTGCCTATTATCAATATTCCGATGGTCATCTATCAACATTTTTGAAACATGATCTGATTTATGGGCCTCTTCGAAGAACGCCTCAATTTCTTGCAGCGTTTTATCTTTCGTTTCAGGCAAGTATTTATACAGAATTATAACAAATATGGAAGCTAATATTCCATAGCATAAGAAGGCACCTTGTAAAGTAAGCACTTTGAATATATGTCGTGATAGTTTCAATACAGTGGCCATCAATAATTCTGAATAAAGTGTAAGTAAAAGTAGAGATGAACTTATGTACCTTAAAAATATAAGTTCATCAAACAAGCAGGCAGGTAAAATGATTGGGCCACAACTTATACTTACCGAAAACGATGTCAAGAAAAATATTGATAATATTTTATTTTCGGCTATTAGACTTAAGCTTAGTAAATGTAAGTACAAAGATATTATAAACAAGAATATTATACCAGTCACAGAGGATCCTATCTATAAAGTTCTTCTGTTTAAAAACTTACACATAGAGCAACCGATTTGCATGCCAATTATTGTTACACCGTCCATTATAAACATGCGAACATAAGCAGTAGACTTGCTGGCAGAGATTTGCTGTATCAAGTCTACAGCGTACATTCCACACACAAATTTCCCGTAAAAATGATACAGTGACATCACTGATATACACAAAAGTAAAGGCTTATAAAACGCTCTTGACGATATTGTTTCTACGACACTTCTTAACTGACATCTGGATGAACTTTCTTTTCGTTGAGCACATTTTCGGAGATATTCCTTTTGTGAATTTATAAGATTTATGAGTTCATTCTCAGAGTCTTTGTCGAATCCTTTCAACCAGTGATGTGACGCGGCGCACTCATCGAATCGTCCTTTCATAGCTAACCAAGAAGGTGATTCGGGCCAAACAACGGCTGTTAGAGAATACAGTGAACACACAAACGCGATAATGCCGATATTCTTCCAGTGGATAAAGGTTCCGGTAAAATTTGCAACCCAAACTCCCCAAAAGAAAACGGCTGATTCGATAGCTAGAGACACTCCTCGATATTGCGGTGAAGTGTACTCGGTAACGATAACGACCAACAGTGTAATGTTGCTAGCGAGAAGCATGCCTTGCATTATTTCGCTTATTAGCAGTTGTACCGAATTAGTGCTACAGTAGAAGACTATGAAGCCGACTATAGTATTTATGCACACGATTAAGAACGGTATTTTTCTTCCCACAAGCCGTGAAACTACTGGTATAATGAGGACCCAAGGTAACGCTCTGTAGCCGTGCACGGAAGCTGGAAACGAAATAAGTTTATTTTACTACAATTTGCATTCAATTTAATCTTATTTAATTTTCTTCATGTACAAAACAAACTTTAACTGAAATTGTTGTATTAAGCAAATGCACTGAAATGGCTTCGTGCCTATTATTTTGGCTAATTGTCCCTCCTTTAGAGGCAATGTGGCAAATTTCTGGGACCAGCTGCTGTTTCAATTCACCTCGATCATTTCATTATATGGCTGTAATCCGATATCACAATAGCATTTACCTACTAATTCTAGCATATCATGGCTGATCGCAATAGGCTAACTAGAAATACCTCAGTTCATTCACAATTAACCATAGTTGCTCAAATTGTATCTGTGTAGATATGAGTATAGAACTTTATTAGTAGGTCAAAACATTATTCTCCTTCTCACAAGAAAGTTGTTATTTTTTAGTTGAACTGTTCTGCTTAGCCTTTTCCCAACTATGTTGGGGTCAGCTTCCAGTTTTATCAGATGCGGCTGAATACATATATTTTACACGGAGCGACTGCCATCAGACCTCCGCAACTAGGGTTGCCAGGTGTCCGGCTTTAGCCGGACTTGTCTGGCTTTTTACAATCGGGTCCAGCCAACTATATACAAGTCCGGCCTGTCCGGCATTTGTTAGGCTTTTGGTCAACCCCGCTCCGCCAAAGGATGCCGAACGAAATCAAGCGAACGATTTTTTTTCTTTTAAAAATCAATGTGTAAGGCTTTCAGGGCAAAATGTCCGGCTAAATATTAATCTGTGTCCGGCTTTTCTATTTTTGGGCCTGGCAACCCCATCCGCAACCCAGTTACTGAGCAATGCCGACCAGTTGTCAGACTTTCGGGCTTCTAACTACCCGTAACGACTGTCATAGGTATTCGTATGACACCTGGGACCGACGATTTAGCATGCTCTCCGAGGCACTGAAGGATCTCGATGTGTAACGACCGGTAACCCATCCACAGACTGACCGCGGCAAATGCAGCTGAACCTCGCAAATCGTATGATCCGTGCGATTTTTACTTAGCCACGAGCTCCTAGAGTTGTTTTTTACTTGAACTACAATGTAATAAATAAATTTTACACAACCAAGATGCCATATCATCGTTGAGGTCCTCCGTAGAATTCGCTTCCGTCCTAAATTGCGGAATGAAGACTGTAGGCGCCCCGAAACATAATCCGAGCACGAAATATATCGAGCAGACGCCACGGCACACAAATAGCTGCAAACCAAACATAAATAGAACTATAATTAGGACATTGCATGTGGCTTGTAGTAAGGAATATGGTGTAAAACGGTATGTAACCAAAGAAACAAGCTTAAACAGATGTAAAGGTTTTGATTTGACATAATTAAATAAAACTTTTAAATAAAATTTAAAGGCATTTTTTGTATTCATTATCACGAGAAATCTGAACAGTCAACTGAGAAATACGGGTTATTGCTGTAATTTTAGATAACGGATTGTCGATATCCAGATTTATTTTTGTACGGCGAGCATATTCCACTAAATTGAGTATGACTGTCAGTGAATTATCGAGGGCAAAAAATCAATAATTATAAATTAAGTGGTTTATGTTTAATTTCCCTTGAAAATTTTGGTCATGTTTCTAGAACAACCACTACTGAAGACCAGAGCTTAAATTATTGGTTGTATTAATATACCAAGCAGTGACAACCCCTTTTTTTTCGTTGGAAAATCCTCATGGATGTCCCTCGCCCGGGAAAGGCAAGAGGGTCTGCCGGACTCTTACCGACTAAAAACCAACGGTGTTCCTCCTCCTGACCGCTCGACCGGAATCGCGGAAAGCAGTGATACCCTAGCGGTGGAACGCTTGCCTTCCATGCAGGAGGGTCCGAGTCCGATCCCAGCCCGTACCTTTGTATTATCGAATTCATGTACTGATCAGAATTTGATTATTACTTGCGTTAACGGTGAAGGGAAAACATCGTAAGGAAACCTGCACACCTGAGAAGGCTCCATAAAGTTCTCGATGGTGCCTGCCAACCCACACCGGGCCAGCGTGGTGGACTAAGGCCTAAATCCTTCTCATTCTGGGAAGAGGCCCGTGCGAATTATGTATGTTTATATATTAATATACGTAGCCGATATACCTAAATCAATATATATATACAGGGTATAAACGAAATCATGTAATTCCTTCAAACCTCGTGATGCACTAATGACATAGATTAACCCTTCACGGGGTAATTTTGATTTCATTAAAAAATAATTACAATAAATGAACATGTGTTCTTAATTGAATCCAAAGTTATTCCTTGCAGAGTTAATCTATGTCAGCAGTAGGTACATACGAGGTTTGAAGGAATTCCATAATTTTGCAAGGAAGCTTTATTATAATAAAGTTTCCTTAAAAGTCTTCGCCTCCAATCAAAGTCTGAAATATATATATGTGAATACCCACCTTTCTACCTCAGTTGACATGGCAACTCAACCGAGACTTACAAAATGTGTAGTACTCTGTGGTAGGCCCTAATTGCTCTTAAAATAACCCAATACAGAAGCACGAACATATATACATTACTTATTATTATTATTATACATTTATTTTAACAGAGCGTTTGTAGTATTAATGGCTAAAAATAGACTGGTGGGCATCGTAACAGGCAAATAAAAAAATGTTGCGATGGGTGCTTGACTAGTTGTAGAATACAAGTATTTAATATTATTAAAAAAAGGTATAGAAGGAACACGATATGTATGTCGCAGACACACACTGTTTATAGAGTTTGATAGAATGGGGTAGGCAACTGTGGAACTAATGGCGCCACTTTCGATTGTTCCACTGCAATCTTATTGGTTGTAATGTGTTTGACATTATTGTTAATATCAACCTGATGGTTCTGATTGGTGGAAATAAGTAAGTATGGAGGTGCTGCCATCTGCTTTAGTTTTGCGTTGCCTTCCCCATTGAGTATATCATTACAGTTTAGACCAGTGTCTGCTTATCAGAAGGTAAAACGGGTATTTCGTAAATAAAACCAACATAGACTCTCCACCACTGAGAGTACTTGTATTTGGGTTAATCTTTAGTTACAAAAGCTAGTTCACAATATAACAATTTACACAAGATCAGGAAATAAGGATAAGCTAGTCAGATATAAAAGGTCAGACTTCTTCGGCTGTTCGATATGGAATGCCTCGCTTCGTCGAATGACAACTTTTTTTATAAAGTCGGATACGTCGATTCATCTTGACGACTACCCTCCTTTATTTTCTAAATGATTTATTCTTCGAAATGTATATTTTTAAGTAATATATACTGGCCTGCAAAAATAAGTATCACACTTTTAAAATTTCAATTTTTTCTAAACTATAGAAGTTAGAGATTTAAAATAAAAAACGTTTTATAGCAATTTTTATCAGCGTTCTTTGAAACTATAGTAACAAAGTTAAACTCTTTTTTGAGTCCTTTTTGTTTCGAAAATAATCTTGTGTACTTAAAAAGTTATTGCAATTTTAAAAGTGTGATACTTATTTTTGCAGGCCAGTGTAGTTGAAAAAATTAAGCAACTTCAGGCTGCCGAAGATTTTAGAGCGGGCATTTCATGTCCTTGTCACGCGACACGGACATTGTACTGTGTTATGACTTCAGCGCACAATAGTACTGTCTCAGTCTAGTAAAGAATTTTAAAACGTTTAAAATTAAGGAATTTTTGTATATTTTATAAAAATATTCATTGTTACTCATTCTTTTTGAATGTAGCAGTTTCTAGTTTTAGTAAAAAAAAAATAGTTAAACAACCTATTATATCAAGAGGATGGGTCGCAGCAACCTCCTATATAGACTATAACAACATAGTATGATCACCAATCCGCTTATTGGATCTAGTGCATATATACACATGCTGTTCATTGGCGTAGCCTATATGAGGAGGCCCATGTTCAGCGTTTACGAGCTAATTTATGATGATGACATTATACGATATTAGAACAAAGTTCTCAGATCAAATTATGTCTATACAGGGTGGTCGAAATGAAGACGACCAAAAAAAAATATCTTGATAACTACAAAACATCGCGGAATGTACATGGGGTATTTTCGAATACCCCTGGGTATGAGGAATTCAGATTTTTCTTTTGAACGTCACTATTTGGACCACCCTGTATGCACATACAGAATATGATTCTAATTTCCATTCATTCTCACATCAATTTAGAAACTATTATTCTGTACATTCTACTCTATAGAGGTAAGTACTAAAACCGAACCTGTCTCATTAGGGGCTTCCACGAAGAACCATTGTTCCGCTCGTCAGCTTCATCAACTTTGACTGCATTATATCCATACGCGTCCATATTATACTCATAAAATCATATAATAACCGCACAAATGCACTAAGATTTCCGTGAATCAAGCTACCGGTGACTTCACGATAGTGATTCATACTAATACATTTCTACTAATTACACGGAATATTACCCTTAATGTCAATAAATTCAAAACAAAACAAGTTAATGAAGGCTCACTCACAACAGAGGGAATTTATCATATTACCATAGTCTGTATCGACAGTATTTTAATGCCAAATTGTGAAAATTGAGCGTTAAAATCATAAATAGATAGTCACAATAAAATTATTTTAATCCTCACTTTCAGAACACTTTAACTTAAATAAGAATAACTATTTAAGTAACATAACATGAATTGTGGTTATTAATAATCCTAGAGTTCCGTGGGCATTGATTAGGACTAATATATTTTACATGCGACTTAGCGGAGCTACGAACCACTGTACAAATCTGCGAAAAATAATGATTAGGTACGTAATTGCTTACCTTCGGACTTACACAAAGTAGGTACTTATGTTATTGGTGTATGGAAGAAAGTAGTATTTTTATGAATAAGGGTATGGTTTTGTTGTTTGTTAAGTATGAAGTTTAGTAAATTAAAAGATTGGTAAGTACATCAATGTATAAAATATTTTAAATGTTAAGACATCATTGTTGTTATTTCTAGTAACACCGGGTATCAGCTAACAACGTTTTAAGTGACAGGTATATTTCTAAACAATTTCCAAACAAAGAACCTCAAATTCTAGAAAATATGACAACAGCAAATCTTGATACTGGAACTGTACAAAGAAAACTGTTTGCCTCAACAACTGCTGCGGCACCCAACAATAAAGCGCTTGCGATAGTTTTTAAATAATGTTATTGACGTAAAAATGTTTCATTACAAAATAGAACTCGTGTATTCTGAATTAAATACTTGTAACATTTTTATTTTGTAAAAGGCCTTGCCGATATGTGTGGATGAAAAGACAATAACAAATACCAGATACAACAAACAGTTGGATAAATACTCGTACATTTCAACAAAATGTCAGGTGACGGGTGATCGTGGATGTCTCTTTATGAATTGAATTTTCGTATATTTAATACGAAATCCGTATTTTCGTATCCTAATTTGATTATTACTTGCGTTAATAGAGAAGAAAAGTATCGTGAAGGAACCTGCACACTTGAGTTCATAAAGTTCTCAATGGTGTGTGTAGTCCATCAACCCACACCAGGCCAGTGTGGTGGACTAAGGTTTAAACCCTTCTCATTCTAAGAAGAGGCCCGTGCCCTGCAGTGTGACAATAATGGGCTGATTATGTATGTTATGTATACTTAATACTGAGGGAAAGAGAATATTCAGTTGTGGAATCTGAAGTGTTAGGGGGTGTTAATAATGATGATACTTACTACAGTAATGTAAAACAAAAATACACTAAACCGTATCATTTCATTACTAATATAGAATATATATAATAAATACCTTGAACTTCACACACTTTAAATGGTTAGTTACTTCACAGTTTTCTTTAGATAGGTAAAAATGCTATAGACCCAAATGAATCATTAAGAAACGACACCAAATTATACCTATAGGTAAACCTCTCTAAAACAGAAAATCACTGGCCTTCACAAATACCACGAGTATTTTAAAAAATCCTGCTGATTTCGTATTTTCCGTAAATTAAAGTCGGCTGGCTGATTGAACGAGATAAGAAACTTTTTTGGCTGGAAGTGAAGCTAATCATTCAAGATTAGCAATGAAGCTAAAATGTGGCAGAAACTGGCAGGCTTATCTACTTTAAACTCCTGAACTATTAAGTTGCCAATAATCATGATTTTAGATACTTTTAAAGTTCGTTCTGCCTAGCCTTTTCCCAACTATGGTGGGGTCAGCTTCCAGTCTAACCAAATGCGGCTGAATACCAGTATTTTACACGGAGCGACTTCCATCAGACGTCCGCAAACCAGTTACACGACAATGCCGATATCCTAAGGTGAGACCGGTTGTCAGACTTTCGGGCTTCTGACTGCTCGTAACGACTGTCATAGGTATTCGTATGACACCCGGGACCGACTATTTAACGTGCTCTCCGAGGCACGGAGGGGTAACGGACGCTCACCCGTCCACAGACTGACCGCGGCAAACGCAGCTTAACCTCACAAATCGTATGATCCGCGCGGTTGTTAATTAGCCACGAGCCCCATTTTAAAGTAAGGAAGCGTACCTATTATAACTTATTGGGAAAATTAGTCCCAATATTGTCACAACACGTCTTGTGATGATAACCGGGGCATTCTTCGAAAAATATTAACAAAAATTGAGAACGTCATTAGCATCATCCCAAAGTTAAGAATGCAGATATTTAATACTATAATTATGATAATGAAAACTGAAATTATACCGCTGCCGTCAAGCAATAAGACAAGAATAAAAACAATCTGACAATACTATAACGTTAACAATCCGGGAGAAGAATGATTTGTTAAAATAATGTTAAAAATTTTCGAAGAATCACCCAACATTCAAATGTGAATGCTACGCGTTTTTGTTTTTTTAGTTCTTACTAATCGTATAAAGTGTGCTATGCACGGTGCTTGTTAAGTATTTTTAGGTAACTGTTACACCTTTTGGCATTATATTAGTGAATGTGTCGATTTGCATGCTGATTATAAATTGATTTAAATGATTTTCTTGCTTTTCTAAGTATCAAAGAAATGGATCTGACATCTCAAAATAAAATTTGTAGTGTCCGACTGAAAGTCGATTTCTGGCTGAAGCCGAAGCCGATTAATCGGCTATCGCCACAAACTTTGGCCCCTTCGGACCCTAAGAAATTCAGTTTAAGATTGGCTAAGAGTAAATAAAATTATTGTTTTTTAGAAGTTTATGTTGAATGTATATAAACAACTTAACAAAATGATTAAACTTACATTGCATGTTGACAAAAATAATAACACTTCGAAATAATAACACATTTGTAATATTTATTTATTTAGGTACTTAATAATAATATCACAATCAGTGTCAGTTTTACTCAACTTGTGTGAAACTAGACTAGCAAAATACATCACGCTCTCAGACATTTGTAACAGTTCGTTCAATATCGGCGCTTGCTTGTAATCTTCGGCATCAGCCAAAACTTCGGCCCATCTTGGCCGTACCAGGAGGTGGTTTTTTGGCCGAAGTTGGCTGGCTGAAGCCGAAGCCGAAGGTTCGGTCGGACACTAAATTTGTTAACTATATGATAGAGTATACCGATACTTATTACGTATTTAAAAAAAGCTTATCTAGGACTTTATACCATTGCAAATATAGTTAAAAAATAATTCAATTATGCATCGTTACTCGTAATCGGGCCAGATTAAAATACTGATAGTATTACACGCTACGTGCAATTTTGATAACAAAGTCACGCCAAACCGTGACTAACACAAAATTTGCTTGACTATTAATTCTCATGCTCCTTGGTTGTATAAACACAGTGCTGCTGTTGAACTGAGGTCCTAGATTCCATTATCAAGTTGGGCAAAGGGTTATTTTCTGTTAGATAATACTCTAAAGCAGCCCGTTAAGTGTACCTAAATTTGTACAGCCCGACCAATAAAAAAAAGATAAACCCTCCTTTGATCGTGAAACATTGATTACGCTATAGGAATCTACAAAAAATATATTTTTTTTATAAAATAAGTGTTGTTTAAAGAAGAATAATGAATGTAATATTTTTTTTCAAAAATGTTTATTTTTAACGGATTTTTAAAGCAAATAGAATGTTTCACTATCAAAGGTTTTATACAAAATTGTAATAGCCGGGCAATAAATCTCTGACTATCAATTTAATTCAGTATTCAGTTTGACTTGTATTCGTCAGCAGGAGAACTATTCCGCTCCATCTATCATGTGAAACCAAAAGGAATCGAAGTATCATTAAAATACAATTGTTCCAGTATCTAGTATTCTTCAAAGAACTTTTGTAGATAAACATAAGTCTCCCCGCAGATCTGCGAATAAAAGATAAACACAACTTCGACGGCTGCACGTCTTCCCGGGCAAAAGAAAGTAAACTGAACAGTCGATAGACTTGCCAACTGTCACTTACTATTTATGCACCATCGCCATTTTGAATCCTACTCTTTCATGTACTTATTGAGTAGCAACAACGCATTTCCTGAATTCTCAACGGTACTGAACCGCTTCGTGCTCTTGTAAAAGCAACAATAGGGATCAGAAAAAAAAGAAATACGAGCATGTTAATACTTCTTTTATCGTATGATTCCTGGCAAAGAATAGGCCACCCACAATATAAGAATGATCTGTTGTTGTCGTAAACTGCGATTGACGGATTACGTCAAGAGGATGAGCAGCACCGTTCTCCTGTCTGTTAATAACAACAAAATATGATCACCAAACCAAAATAGGCCTCCCTTAAATTCAGCAGGCGACCACGTAACTGACCTATACTACGTCATAGCTACTGATGAACCAATAAGCTTCGGTTTCTGTTGTCAAACTTTGTTACTATTGGTGGGAAAAAAAACACTGATCGTGACGTAATACGGGTCAACATCGGAAGAGTAAACGTTGTTTTATTATACCATGCAGCAATAGACGTTGAGAGATGAGATACTCCTTATATTGCTCAAAGTACTCAAAGTATCGTAAATATTGGATCAAAGGTAAAGCATAAAACGCACACAATAAACACGCTATTCGGATCAAAGTGCTGTACAGACAAAGATGCAATTGAGTATTCAGCGTCAGTGAATTCCAGAATTTCGGGCAATGCTCAGTCAACCCGTGCTGTCGACAAGAGGCTGAACGGCAAAAGGTACTTAATTGTGGCTTTGGTGAATCAGTTATCTTCATCGTGCTTCAACTTAAAAGTCTGGCTTGGTCCCAGCTTGACCTATTTTACTTGAGAGACGAAACTTTGGGAGAGTTGATTGTATAATTCGAAATTGTGGGGATAGAGTAAATATTCATTACAACAATTATTCATTAACAACGTAAGTCAATGTGATTATAAACTATTTTAAAAAAATGTTAAATTACTTTTTCAAACTACTGTGGCCCTTTTTTTTCTGTATCGCGTGTGGTATATTTGCGTCTGTAAACACACACAAAACTCAAACACAATTCGCACATGCACAAACACCCTAATTATTGTTTTTCCCTAATGATTACAATAAAACTATTAATTTAATACACACGTCAGGAACGAGATTGTTTGATTTGACGACACGTTTGCTGCAGTGGCTGAGCGATTGGCTTCTGCGCTACGGGTATGGCCTATAGATAGTTGTTCCGGGTTTGGGCGATTGTGCTTGTGAAGATTTGTGTCTGTAAACGCACCCACGATATAGGATAAATCGTAGTGTAGGGCAACGTTTAAAAAAACAAAAAGTCAAAAACCATAAAAATTTTAATACACTCTTCGATAAAAGATAGTCTCTCTGATCACATGAAAAAAAATCTGTAATTGAATTCTGTTATCTTTTCACAGGAAAAAGTCAAAACAATGAAATTTTGTAAAAATACTTAATTATACTTAAATTACGTTTATTATTTACACAGTAAATGCCATTAAATATAATTACAAAAACATAAAAATCATCTAACATTTCTGAGTGTCATAATTATCCTGTTTCTCATTAATAAACGCTTTAGCGGCATCCTCTTCCATTTCATGCGACTCTTTGAAATAATTCTCTATTTCTTGCAAGGTTCTATCTTTGGTTTCAGGTAAATATTTGTACAAAATAAATGCAAAAATGGAAGCTGATACACCGTAGAAAAAGAAAGCGCCGGGTAATGTGAACAATTTAAATATGTGCGGTGACAGTTTAAGAACAGTTGCCATCAATAGTTCAGAAAACAATGTAAGAATAAGTAAGGACGAACTTTTGTATCTTAAAAATATTAATTCGCCAAAAATGGTAGACGGCATTATCATCGGTCCACATGTTATGGCCACTGAAAAGGATGTTAGCAAGACAATAGAAACAATTTTGTTTTCCATTATGACTTGCAATTTAATCAAGTAAAGGTATAATGATATTATAAACAAAAACAAGATTCCTAGAGCTGATGATGATAATAGCAACGTTCTTCTGTTTATTAACTTAGATAAAACACAACCGATCTGCATACCGAGTATTGTAACAGCGTCCAAAATGAGCATTCCAGTATATGCAGCAGACTCACTTGAAGTTATTTGACTTAGCAAATCTACGGCATACATAGAACATACTAATTTTCCTGAGAAATGATATAATGACATGACGCCCATAGAGAGCAAAAGTGGTTGATAAAAACCCTTAGCAGTTACAGTTTCTTTGATGAGCTGGAGTTTGTACCATGAAGTGGATTTTACACGAGCAGCGCACTTTCTAAGATACTCTTTTTGAGATTCTATCAGACTTTCGAGTTCCTCTTCCGATTCTTTACTGTATCCTTTTAACCAATGATGTGCCCTAGCGCTCTCCTCGAAACGCCCATTCATTGCTAACCATGATGGAGATTCAGGCATAATGACAGCTGTCATGGAGTATAGGCAGCACACAAACGCGATTATGGCGATGTTCCTCCAGTGACTAAAAGTTCCAGTCACATTTGCGATCCACACCCCCCAGAAGAATATTGATGATTCTATCATCATAAACACGCCTCGGTAGCGAGGTGACGAGTATTCCACGATGATGACTATAAGAACAGTCATGTTACTCGCAAGAGTTACACCTTGCAGTATTTCGCTGATTAAAAGGTGTAATGCATTTGTACTGCAGTAGAAGACGATGAAACTTATTATTGTAAGTACTGTTACGATTAAAAATGGTATTTTCCTTCCAATATATTGCGTGAGTATTGGTAGAACGATCACCCATGGCAAAGCACTGTAGCCGAGGATAGATGCTGGAAAGGAAATATTAATCACGTTAGACGACAGAGATCATGAATTAAATTAATTCGACCGTGTGCATGAAAATACAGGTTACTTTTTAACCACAGTAAGACAGTAATACGATATATTTTTCGTATTGAATTGAATGATAAAACTAAAACACTGGGATATCTTCCACCCAAAACAAATTCTAATTTATATAGATAAACTATAGACTGCTATACAGGGTGGACATTTAAAATGGGGCAGTAAAGATCGTTATCTTAATCGTTGTAACTGCAGATAAGCGTTCTTATGAAATTGTGCATATTTTTTAGAAATATGCACAATTCTCATTATCATTCTACATTCACAGATTTTGAAAAAATGGTACAGCCAGGAAGAAAAAACACAGATCTGAAAAAAAAAATGATGATGCCAATCGATCCTATTTCTTATAAAGATCAAAAGATTTTTCCCGATCAAAGGAGGCTAAGTAGTAGAAACGTCAGAAATCATGAAAAATTTATGGATAATCTCCTAAGAACGTTTTCCTGTAGCTCCAACGGTTACGGTAGCTGCCTTTACCACCATCTCAAATTTCCACCCGGTATTTAAGTAGAAAAGTTGCCTTTTCAAATATAATTAAATATATGTTTCGAGGAGATCATTTTATAAGTAAAAACATGAATATTACACAACCAAGATGCCATGTCGTCTGTCAGCGGCTCAGTTGCATTCATCTCTTTTCTCAGTTGTGGTATGAAGACTGTAGGTGCCCCGAAACATAATCCCAGCACGAAATATATTGACGTGCATATCGTGCATACGTATAACTGAAAAATAAAATTTTAAGCTACAATAAACATAACAACATCACGCCTGTTTTCTGCGAAGGGTTGGGCAGAGGTGTATAATAATCCCCTCATTTCGCCATGTTTTTAAGTCCCATATAATAGGGGGTGAACCTATTGCCTCAAACGGACACAAATCCGTACTCCGGGCTGTTACTGAGGAATCCCATACAGAAAAACTCAATAACACTTTGCCCGACCCGGGGATCAAACCCAGGACCTGAAAATCAGCAGTCGCGCTTGCCACCACTAGACAAACGAGGCAGTTACTAATCTAAACTTACTAACTAAACTGCAATAAAGTACTGGAACACTTCCTTTGAGAAGTTAAACAGAAATTTTAAAAATGTCAATCACACTCGTTATCGTTTAGCATTTAGGTATATATTTACACATCGTCACCGGAACATTTTACATTGTATACCTATAGATTGCAACGAAAGGTGCATTCGGGGTTTTTTAAACCGTTTTAAAATAAATGTTTTCAAACTTTCGCGATTTGTACACATTATAAAAATACTAAATCGGGTCTAATCGCGTAGAAAATTTATAAGGCGTTTTAAAATAGCTTCACTTCGTACATTTGTTTTTCAAATCTTGCGACAGATTTTTCAACTACTTCTGCTTAACCGATTCTCTTGAAACTTCTCGTACTTACTAATTCAATTCCCGTGACAATATATCATAATAATATTTTCAACCTTCAATCCTTAAATCCTGATGCTGCAGGGGTACTATTAAGGGTAGATAAAACCGTTTAACTTATAAAACTTACTAACAAAAATAAAACTGACTTCAAATTGTCTATCTCCAAAGTTCTTCATCAAATCTTCACCAAATTTAAATGGGACCACTTCGAAAGAATAGGTATTCTTTCAAACAAAAAAAGAGTCATTAAAATCGGTTCACAATTAACAAAGATATCGCAGAAAAAACATACAATAAAAACAAACAGTCGAATTGAGAACCTCCTCCTTTTTTGGAAGTCGGTTAAAAAGTGCTTTTACTTCTTTTTTTAAATATTTTTTGCCTTGTGGTTTCCGACAGTGCAGCGATCCCTTTCTCACTCCCCTTGGGTGTCACAGTAGGAATCTTTAGGATGATGAACCGAAGATCAGCAGCAGCATTGTCTCGCGTGTCGATAACAACATACTGACATCACCTATCTGTTTGTCAATAGTGATGATTACGACCACATTCTCTTAAGACCGTTCATTGTATCGTTTATTCTGAGGCACAATAGGCATTTTAGTTCGAAAGATTAAAAAAGACATGTCTTGAAAACATATTGAAAAATGTTTAGGTCCCAAATCGTAGATTACAAAGTGATTTCGTATTCTGAGAACATTCATATAGTGTTTATTCTTAAAACAAAATATTTTATAATAAACCGCCTATGTTTACAACTCTTCAGACTAATGATTGTACCTACTAGAATATTTAATTAATCATAAAACTTCTACTCACATTACACTGTACCTAACATCCTTTAGAATGTCTAACTGGAGAACATAATATTTACAAACCTGTCTTAAGAATGGTTGCCACGATAATCTCCTGTGTGTCGTGCATTCTTCATTGTCGTCAGTTTCGACACCGTCCCGGTTCTCCATTATAAAAAATAACGTGAAGTTTTATGTGAAACAGCAATTTAGCAATAGCGAAGTGACATCTGAAACCGAATAGTAATATTTTGACTCTTATTATATTATGTTACAATTAATACCTACATAAATTATTTATCACAACATAATATTTATCATTTGTTTTATTTTGTTTTCACACAAAATTATGTCATTCTTGCTTAGAATGTTTTTCAGATGTTAAGTAACAAGAAACATTTATATAATTAGAAAGTCATTAGTTTTTGCAGAAAAGTAAGCCAATTTGTTACCGTCAAAGTCCTAATTTGAATGCAGTAGGTATAGTAAAAATCATAACGTACCAACAACTATGAAAAAAACACACAACACACGTGAATGAAATCTCACCATGGTTTTTTTCACGGCTTTTTATAACAAAACCACACTTTAAAAGTCATGTTTATTAAACAACAACCACTGATCACAGTAGACAGTTACGATCGATGTCTTTATTGCAGTAATACTGAGTCAGATTGCTTGCACTAATTAAGGTTCAAACACATTGACACCACGCTGCCGCGATGTTTGCCGAAGCGCGCGTAGTATGTACTGCATAGTGCAAGTGTAACGCAGCGAAAATCAATCCCTCTTATCAGTGATTTACTTACGTCGATTTATTTTATATATGACATATTCTAAAAAGATGTTTACTACAAATAGCAGTATTGATATAATGTCGTATGGTCCCTTACAGTTACTTTACTCGTCACGTAGCGATATTATTGCAACCACGTGAACTTAGTTTATTAATGCACATTGCTAAACAAAATTCTATATAGGAATACATTAATTGTACAATAATTTTAATTCTTCCAACTACATTCAGTCAAAAATCTGTAATTACCTAAGGTATATTTTTCCCAAGCGGTTTGAACCTCAGTAGACACATAACATGATTTACAATATTATTTTGATAAGAGGGTATGCCACCTTATGTATCTAATGCAACATCGCGTCAATGTAGTCGCAACTTAATTCACACGTATCTGAGTCGGGCATGTCCAATGATTGTTATGGAATTATTCGTTTGATCAGTCTACACAATAACACAATAGTACGTATAAAACGGGCGATTGGATCTAACTTAACACTTGTACTAACTCATTAGTCAGATAAGACTGCTGACAACATTGTTACAGCGTCACTGACCAAATAGATTGCAATTAAGTAAAGTCTATAATTTATTTTTATCCTAATTATCGTACAGAGTATTTACAACCACAGAGAGAATTGTACGATTCCGACAATATTATTACAATGCACGAATTTAAGGTTATACCTAGTGTTATAACGGTTATATAAAACAAAAATCTCACCTTTTATCGGACTGTGACAACTGTAAATGCAAGGGAAAGACACCTTTGCTTACTACCCTGGAAATAATAAACGTGAGAGTTCGATGACGTTGAAGCAAAAAAATAAAGAAATTGTTCCGACACACGCTTGATTCTAGCACCGTCTTCCGCGCTTGTGTCAAAAATCTGTGTTTATATATACATTGGCAGGTCAAGAGCATATAAAATATTAAGGATACACAAGATAAGGGACATAACTTTTATAATAACGTTCATAAAATCATCAATGGGGTTTTGTCTTACTGAACCACAGCTTGTTCTCAGTTCTGAAATGAACGAAAGTTTATTCCAGAACTATTATTTTAAGACGCCAAAGAATGGTTATTTTTAAAGTGTGTGAGTGAGTGAGGTTTGTGTGTTGAGTTTAATCACCCAATCTCTAATAATAATACAGTGGCAAAAGGAAAATTGGAATGCCTAACTTGTGTCAGAAGAGATAACAGCTGACACTTGATACGTTAGTCTTAAAATTGTTACATACTCATCTAGATTAACGGAACTACAAGGTTAGTCGGAAAGGGGGTACTAAGCCGCGGGCCACTTAAAGTATCACTGATGACTATTTTAAAGCAAGTGTTAAAATGTCAAAATTCGATAATTTTTATTTGCATGCATAATGATTTTTATTTTAGTTTTTACAAAACTAAAACATACCTGCTTTAGTTATGAATTCAGAAATTTTATTTTCTAATCCGTGACCCCAAATATGACCTAAATTGTAAAAACAGCTGATCATAGCTATGGACAGATAGATTTTAGTATATTTTTTACGAAATCTTTGAAAAGCTATTTCTCTTAAACTATCGAGTTTTGGGGAAAGTTGTAGAACAAAAGTTATCCATCATTATGGGTACTTTAACACCATTTCGGCTTAGTACCCCCTTTCCGACTAACCTTGTATAGGATGTAAACGAATTCGTGTAATTCCTTAAAACCACATGATATAACTGATATAGATTAAAAACATTTTTATTGATTAAAAAAATAAACTTTTTTGTCTTGTAGTAGTGGTAAGTGATCATATTACAAACATAAACAACAACTAAAACAGTAAACCACACACAAAACATTACAACAGTAAAATATTTTTATAAACACTGTACTTACTTGAACCTTTGTTATTTCTTCAATTTAAGTAATTTAATTTATACCGTAACTAAACGATACGGTTAAAATTAGAAAAAGAAAATGCAAAGTTATTTTTTTGTTGATAGAGCATATCGATGCCACGGATAAATTAATGGAAGCACGGTGACACAGCTGGCGGGCACGACTAGCGCGATATCGCTCCGCACAGTCAGTTAACTAACTGGGGTCGCTAAAATGGCTAACGTTACAAACATGTTTTTTAATTTATTTTTGAACCTTTTCGAATCCCATGCAGCAGGGGTGGCCAACTTCATTCGACCCAAGATCTACTGTTTACTGAGTAGACTCTGTGCGATCTACCAATTACATAATCAGTACCTCTTCATTCAACTTATATTAAACTTATATTTTTCTTTGCCTTGCCATGATCGACTGGATTAAGAGCCGCGATCGACGGACTGGTTGGCCTCCCCTGCCATACAGGGTCAATCTGTGTCACCAGTACCTAGATCACGAGGTTTGAAGAAATTACACGAATTCGGAAACGCCCTATATACGCTTCTTCTTCTCTCGTCGGCATGAGCTATACGAAAATAGCACATGCCGTGGTTAAAAGACAGGTCAGTCAGATACCTATACTAGCCCCGCTACTAACCTTAGTAGCGGGACTGACTACCAAGCGTACGCAGGACGTACCTATTTAACTGTCGTCACTCGTATGAACCTCTTTTAATGAACCTCACTATATACGGTAATGCTAGATATCTATATATATACAGCATTATAAATTAAAATAAGTCGTACAAACAAAAATGTTGACACTAATTGTTAGAACCATGCCTAACGACAAACTTCATCCTTAAAAACCCTTCAAAGTGCGTATCGGACCTCACACAGTGTAGGGTTCCGTAGTCAGTATGGCTATAAGATGTTATAGTAAAAAAAACAGGTAAGAATATAAATAATATATACATTTTAAAATACATAGTTATTTTTACAAATGATATGTATGGAGTTTCTATGAACTTTTTACAGACTCAACTACCTATACTCCATAGGTTTAGGTAGTTAAAAAAGGGTAAACAAAAAAAGCCACGTGACTCATAGATGCAAAACCTTTTATTTCAAATGTTAAAATCGTACTATTTATACATATTAACAGGCTCTATTCTGAATCAGAATTTGATGAACTGTCACATTAATAATAAAGCGTTCAGTGGTATCATCTATTATTTTGTCTAATTTAAACATTTTCTGTTCTTCTTTTATTACATGACCCTCGCAATTTTTCCAATTCTCTGCTGTTATATTAGCTACAGCCTCTGGCAAAAGAATTTTTAGGACAGCCATTTTAAAAGTTTTATTTTTCTCGGCTACAAACCCCCTTAACTTGAGCCCATATTAACTCAATTGGATTGAGCTCACAGTGATATGGCGGCAGGCGCAATACTGTAACACCATTTTCCTTGGCTAATTCATCCACAACATAGGATTGGTATTTGTGTTTTTCATATTTAACTTTTATTAATAGTTGTGCTTTTCAACAAAATCGATTCGAAACACACGCATTTATTCGCAAATGTTGAGAGCACTGTCAACAAAGGCGTCTGGTTAACCGACTAAACGTAATACCTGCCACTTCAGTTGGCAGACTACGTCATAGTAGTACTCTTCAATTTAGCAACGTTATCTAATTCGTTGTATTTTCTAAAAGGTTTGGGAAACCTGTCTTTTTGGGCTCTTTACAATAGACAGATTACAAAATATTATATTATTATTATAAATCTAACTAAATAATTGTGCTCAAGCAGTTACATCTACGAAGAGTACTTTAAGAATAAATGATAAAGTTGAACATACTATAATAAAAAATTTAAACCGACTTCAAAAAAGAATAAAATAATTACCATATAAAATTAACAGTTTCAGAAGTCGGTGCTGATCCACGCTGAACCAAATTGAAGGCACCGACTTCTGAAACTGTTAATTTTATATGGTAATTATTTTATTCTTTTTTGAAGTCGGTTTAATTTTTTTGTAAAAATTGTTTTTATTTTTTTCATTTTAGTGGCCTTAATTAAAACTTGGTTGGACCTACTAAAGACGCTGCTCGTAACATAATCACATCATCACAATATGCGTACTGTTCGTCATTGAGGAGTTCCATTGTCTATCTCCGAAGTTCTTGATCAGATCTTCACCAAATTTAAATGGAACCAATTTCGAAGTATACCCTATCCATTAAAAAAATTAAATAAAATATTTAAAAAACCCCCGACTCAAAAAAGAACCCCTTAAAAGTAAAAAATAAAATGTGTTTATTGGCCATTTAACTTTATTAAAAGTACCTAGTAATATTTTGATTCAAGCGTCGTCACGTCGAGGGACCGCTAAGTAAATTATCATTACCAAGCTTCTTTTTTTGTATTCTGTTTTTTTTTTTATTTATTTAGTTAGCTAGGAAATGAGCTGATGATCTTCAAACGCCTGAACAGATCTTCATAAATTATAGCTAACAAATACTGATCAAAACGAATCCAAACACGACATATATCTGCTATTATTTTTTCAAAAGTGTACTAATGTGCTGGATATGCTGGCTGCAGCATCAGCTCATCATGTCGCCACCATTGAATTAATTGCATGTTGAATCAAATACTGATCAAAACGAATCCAAACACGACATATCTGCTATTATTTTTTCAAGAGTTTACTAGTGCACTGGTTGTCCTGGCTGCAGCATCAGACCAAGAATTTCATAATCTTACATAGTTATATAGCATACATGAGTGTTTCAAATTTAATTTCACACGTATGTTTGAAAGTAAAGTAATACACATTATGCGTCTAAGAACCCTACCGTAGCTAACAAAACAGCTGATAACCTTGAAATGGCTGAACCGATTTTAATAAAACATGTCTAAGATCACTCGCTAGAAAACCAGCTTTCAAATAAAAAAAACCGCACTCAAATCGGTTGACCCGTTTAAGAGCTACGGTGCCACAGACAGACACACACACAGACAGACAGACAAACAGACAGACAGACACACATAGCGGTCAAACTTATAACACCCCTCTTTTTGCTTCGGGAGTTAAAAAAAGAATCATCAAAATCGGTTCACAATTGGCGAAAACGACGAACATACACAAAAAAAAAACAAAAAAAAGAGAAAAGTATCGTGTGATCGAAAATAAATTTAATTTTGTTAGAACGTATTTTTAAACAAGAAAGTGTCAACTATAAGAAACCCTTTTTAACCCCCGACGCAAAAAGAGGGGTGTTATAAGTTTGACCGCTATGTGTGTCTGTCTGTCTGTCTGTCTGTCTGTCTGCCTGACTGTGTGTGTGTCTGTCTGTGGCACCGTAGCTCTTAAACGGGTGAACCGATTTGAGTGCGGTTTTTTTTATTTGAAAGCTGGTTTTCTAGCGAGTAATCTTAGACATGTTTTTTTTAAAATCGGTTCAGCCACTTCTAGGTTATCAGCTGTTTTGTTAGCTGCGGTAGGGTTCTTAGACGCATAATGTGTATTACTTTACTTTCAAACATACGTGTGAAATAAAATTTGAAACACTCAGGTATGCTATATAACTATGCAAGATTATAAAATTCTTGGTCTGATGCTGCAGCCAGGATAACCAGTGCACTAGTACACTCTTGAAAAAGTAATAGCAGATATGTCGTGTTTGGATTCGTTTTGATCAGTATTTGATTGTACATGCAATTCAATGGTGGCAACATGATGAGCTGATGCTGCAGCCAGGATATCCAGCACACTAGTACACTCTTGAAAAAATAATAGCAGATACGAGTATATGTCATGTTTGGATTCGTTTTGATCAGTATTTGATTCTACATACAATGCAATGGTGTAAGGAGAAACACAAAATAATTAGTCAATTACTATGTTATGTATACATAGAAGTTAACAATAAACATATGAATAATTGTACACGTTAAACAAAGAATGCGAGTTCACACTGAAATCTTAATTTATGAAATATATATTTACTTAACAATTTACGTGCTTTTTTGCCAAAAGTAAGTTAAATTTGTTTAACTTAATACTAAGTTTAAAAAGTTTAAAATAAAAATTAAATTAAAAATTTAAAAAACCACCGACGGAAAAAAAAACGAACTTTCAAAAATAATAGTATCGTTGAGCCATCAAATTCGATTGAGTAACACCTATATATTTTAATTACAGAAATTGATGGATGGCACGATAAGGTTTGCTCGTTGAAATGGCGATATAATGTCACGTCGGGGTACCGCTAAGTAAATTAGCTAGCTAGTAAATTAATAGATGGTCAATTAAATGAAGGGTCTGACTTACTTTAGCGGTACCCCGACGCGATATTATATCGCCATTTCAACGAGCAAACCTTATTGTGCCATCCATCAATTTCTGTAATTAAAATATATAGGTGTTACTCAATCAAATTTGATGGGTCAACGATACTATTATTTTTGACTTTTTAAAAGCTCGTTTTTTTTGCGTCGGGGGTTTTTTAAATTTTTAATTTATTCGTATACAATTTGAGTCTTATGACACATCAATATATCTCAAATTGCATTTATCGAAGTCCAACCGCACACGCCAAGCGCCCGCCTCGCGCCCGCCTCGCGCCCGCATCGCGCCCGCCTCGCGC
The DNA here is from genome assembly GCA_910594945.2 of Amphipyra berbera. Classification (NCBI taxonomy): domain Eukaryota; kingdom Metazoa; phylum Arthropoda; class Insecta; order Lepidoptera; family Noctuidae; genus Amphipyra; species Amphipyra berbera. The sequence goes on along the minus strand of OU343128.1, from coordinate 9,710,616 downwards.
CCGCCTCGCGCCCGCCACGCGCCCGCCTCGCGCCCGCCTCGCGGCCTCCTCGCGCCCGCTTCGCGCCCGCCTCGTGCCCGCCTCGCGCCCGCCTCGCGCCCGCCTCGCGCCCGCCTCGCGCCCGCCTCGCGCCCTCCACGCGCCCGCCTCGCGCCCCCCTCATGTCATGCTTCGATAAATGCAATTTGAGATCTATTGATGTGTCATAAGACTCAAATTATATACAAAAAATTTCAAAGCGTGTTAGATGCGAGTGTTGACGCGCGTGGCGTGCGCTTGGCGGGCGCGTGTCATCTGAACGCAGCCTAATATAAATTACCACTTTGCAACTTAATATTTCGTAAACGGATCTCTGTAACAAAAAAGTGTTTATGGTATTCCCCAATTTGGGAAGAACTATTTAACGATAGCCAACACGACGAGGTATGTGAATAAAAAAAAACACCCCACTTTACATATATGGGAACCAGTAAAACGGCTGTGACATACAGACGGACAGACAGACACGCATTCTAATATGGCGAAACTATAGGTAACGGTTCCTAGTTTGACTAAGGAACCCAAAATAGGTGTTTAAGTCCTATTTAGCATAAACAACATTATTTCTGTTAAAACAGTATATTTCCAAATATACTGGTAAGATATTCTAATTTTGATAATTATTCCTTCATAAATTTAGAAGATAAACAAATTTCCGTTCGATTAAACCTTAGAGTGAACATACACGACTTGGGCCTACTACATATCTACTTATAAAACCTATGTAAATGAAAAATTTGTTTCACGACTCGTGCATTAAAAGTATCGCATGTGATTACCGTTAATATTTCTTCACGCCACAGAGTGACAGTTTCAAATGTGTATGATAACCCTCTTAAAAGCAAGCCCCCTTTTCACATATCATTGAAAGTCATAACTTAATTTGGCATGGATTTTTTTAAGCGACGACGTCGTAATTTACTTATTTTTTATATATAATTAAATTTTAATCATTAATCTATATATATAAAAGGAGAAGCTGGCTGACTGACTGACTGATCTATCAACGCACAGCCTAAACGGCTGTGGTTAGAAACTTGAAATTTTGACAGTAGGTTCATTTTGTGACGTAAACATCCACTAAGGAGGGATTTCTCGAAATTCAACCCCCAAGGGGGTGAAATAGGGTTTTTAAGTTTGTACGTAAGTCCGTCATTTTTGAAGTAAGAAGCTTGAAATTAAATATTAAGGTTTTTGGTTAGAAATAAACGTATACCTGTTTGAGCATTTTTGGAAATTCAACCTCTAAGGGGGTGAAATAAGTGTTGAAAGTTTGTATGATAAATCTGGTACTTTTGAAGTAAGAAGCATGGGGAGAAACTGACCGACTGACTGACTAATCTAGCAACGCACAGCCTAAGTCGCTGGGGGTGATAAAAGACGGACGTTTTGGATTTTAAAATGGGCTTAACGAGGATTTCAAACTTCACGCAAGCGAAGCTGCGGGCAAAAGTTAGTACAAGTATATAATGATAATTCAGGGGCTCGTGGCTATTTACCAGCCGCGTGGATCATACGATTGCTGCGCTTGTCGCGGTCAGTCTGGGGATGGGTGACCGTACGTTACCCATCGAGACCCCTCCGTGCCTCGGAGAGCACGTTAAACAGTCGGTCCTGGGTGTCATACGAATACCTATGAAAGTCGTTATGGGAAGTCAGAAGCCCGAAAGTCTGACAACCGGTCTAACCTTAGCACTTTGATTATTTCAAAGCATTAGGATATTGGCATTACCTAGTAGGTACCTGGGTTGCGGAGGTCTGATGAAAGTCGCTCCGTGTAAAGTACTGGTATTCACCCGCATCTAGTTAGACTGGAAGCTGAACCTAACATAGTTGGGATAAAAAGCTAGGCAGAACAATGATAATTCAGCGCCCATTATTTCAAAATAATTATTTTATTCCTTCTTATTTTACTTATTCGCTACATACAGCCTTTAATTAAAAGCCATTTTAACATAACCGTGCGGAGTAGCATGAGTGGGGAAGGTGATAAATGTCGAATACGAACCCTATATCATCTTTCGTTATTTGGATAGACAGCAACGGCTGGGAAAATCCTCTAGCTTTTACGATCTCTCGGACACTATTCAATTGATTCGACACGTCCATACAGATGTTTTTCGATTTACGAATTCGACCTCCAAATTCCTGTTGAACCTTCTCAACCAAAGCTGTGACGCTGCACATTCTTCAAAGCTTCAGACAAAAGGTGTATAGGGTCAACCAACTGCGAGTATTTCGAAAATAGAAATGCTATGATGCCGATGTTTTCCCGATGGAAAAACGTTCCTGACATATTTGTAAATGATAATTTGATATCTTGTTTGAATAATAAATTTAATACTTCAACTGTTATGGTGTTACAACAATTATTAATGATTGTATTAAAAGTTGTACTATTATCTAATATTGTACTAAAGGAGAATGGGCCTTTTGGTCTACCCCTCCTCTAGCAATGACTGATATATCAATAGAAAGGTTATTTTAAGTAGATTATTTTTTTGTATTACAGCTACTGTCAATTATTGGTATTTATCGAGTTAAAGCTCATTAAATGTAACCATTTAAAAACTATGTTAACGCTCAAATATTGCTATTTATTATCTTTTTTACACATTTTGCCATACGATATTTGTCATAATAATTATTTAAGATACCTACCTAAAGTAACTCACGTAACATTGACGCCTAAATTTCCCAAAGGGGTAGGCAGATGTGTATAATGCACCCACGTTACGCCAGTTATGTTAAAGTTATTTTTCTTCACACATTATTTGCATATAATATGATAAGAACGTAGCGATACATTAGTGTAACTAACAAAAAAAAAGAAATTGTGATAGTATGGATATAAACAATTTTTCACTTTTAATAACTCCGGAAATACTAACAATTGACTTTAGTTGTGTTAGTAGGTACCAAATGTTTCGCTTAAAAAGACCTTTCTAATGACATACCACCCATTGCTAGAGGAGGAATAGTAAAGAAATTGTGATAGTATGGATATAAACAATTATTCACTTTAATTGTGTTATAACTCCGAAAATACTAACAATTGACTTTGTTTGTGTTAGTACCAAATGTTCCGCTTAAAAAGACCTTTCTAAAGACATGCCACTCATTGCTAGAGGAGGAGTAGACCAACTGCTAAACCTTTCGCCCATTCTTCTTTAAAATTGCGAAATAAATTCGCAATTTTAAAGCAACTCTTTTCATTTAAAATTTTAGATTATCAACATTTATCAATAAAAGTGTTGAATATCCATAAGACTTAACTGAATGTGGTAACTGCTCAATCATTAATAAAATTATTAATAGTGCAAGAAGCATAGTGTGTGTACCATAGGATATTTAATGAAAAATATGGATAAATTACTGTTGCATGCCCATAATAGGCGAAACATGATGTACCTCCGATACTGTAACACCGTATAACCATGTTTCTGACAAATAAACAATTCTATTTCTATTGCTATCATCAATCATACCTCGAAAAAAAATACTAGCTTTAATTATTAAGAAGTCATTCGTCACGAATACGAACATTCAGTCAATGGTTCCGTGTGCTTCTCGGCAAAGAATAGGCTATCCGTGGATGACGTAAAAGGCGACAAAAGTATTACGTCAAATAGATGGGCAGCAATGTCGTCCTTTTTCCTAATAAAAACAAACTAAGATCACTAATCCTTCTGTTAAGGATGATTTTCACCAAACGGCTCGCATCGCATCGGATCGGACAGGATACGAACGGATGCGGCGACAGCCGATCGCGTTCGTCAGGATGTCGACGCATACGATCGGCTCCGTACCGTCGCTTGCGAACATATGTGTTTCTGCGCCTAGTCAAATAGTTTCATTCTTACCGTGTTGAAAGCCAAAGGGTTCGGTCGGATACGTTAACAGGCGAACGGAACCGATCACGCGTCGCAGCATACTTTCGGCTACGATCGCGTATCGCGGAAGACGCCCGCAGTCAAGCTGCTGTGCGCGGCTTGGTAATATAGACTTTAAATACTGTGTACACGATTTAATATCGTTTAAAGATTCTAAAATCCGTTCCGATCCGATGCGATGCGAGCCGTTTGGTGAAAATCATCCTTTAAGCGTGATAATTACAGCAATTTCCTTTTTGGCCGTTCATTGCAGCTATCATTAACAGTCCTATGTTCAACATTGGACGTTTACGGGCTGATTAAATGATGATGATAATTCCCATGCTATGTTGTTTGCCAGTAGTATTCCCTGCCTAGCTTTTTCCCAACTATGTTGTAGTTAGCTTCCAGTCTAACCAGACGCGGCTGAATACCAGTATTTTACACAGAGCGACTGCCATCATACCTCCGCAACCCAGTAACTGGGCAATGCCGATATCTTAAGATTAGACCGGTTGTCAGAATTTCGAGCTTCTAACTACCCATAACGACTGTTTTACGAGCCCTCCGAGGCATGGAGAAGTCTCGATGTGTAATGAATGGTCAGCCATCCAGGGACTGACCGCGGCAAGCGCAACTTAACCTCGCAAATCGTATGATCCGCGTAGTTGGTAATTAGCCACAAGCCCCTCCATTATTACTAATAATAGTAGCATTCCCTGTATTATTACTAATTAATAGTTGGATTGCATTAATACCGCAATAGAAAACAATAACCCGACCAATGTATTTATGCAAATGATTATGAAGGGTACTTTTCGTCCATAAAAACTTGTTACCGCGGCTATTGCGGAAAGCCACGGTAAATGCACTGATAGCCGGGGCCGGAACTGAACAGAAAAAGCTTAACAAATACTAACAAAAGAAACCGTGTTAGTTACAATTTTTTGAAGTAAAAAGGAGTGGGAACATAACATGTGATCTCACGCTTTCGACTCTCAACTTTTTAAAGGAGTTACTATCAATACACCATGATGTTTGGAATCGACATGCACAGCATCTGCTAATTCTAATGCCTGCTCCACACTCTCGCCGAGACAACCCGAGAGGTTATCTCTATCCTTTACTTTTAACATCAAATAGTAAAGGGCAGGATCTAAGTCTCGGGCTGTCTCGGCGAGAGTGTGGAGCAGGCATAACACAACCAGCAAGTTAACGATGACGAAGCACTTCGATCAGTTCCGGGTACTTCCTTAATTACATAATTATGAATGGCATGGAGTAAACGAGAGCATGAGGGTCTCGGTGATCGAGAATATTGGCTGAATAATTCAGACCAATACAAACCTTTTTTTTAATGCATGGTTTTATAAAGCCATTCAATGGATAATTTGATATGGGTAATCTGACATTATTCTCGAATTTCATATGCCTAAATTGTAATAATCAAGTGGCACGGTAACCATAACTGTCTAAAGTTATGACACAATATCACGCCTTGTACTCCCAGAAGGGTTTGGCAGAGGTGCTTTAGTACACCCTCGTTTCGCCAGTTATGTTTCAGTCCCATGTAAGAGGGGGTGAGCCTATGGACATTAACCGGGTAGAAATCCAGACTCCAGGCTGCTACTGAAAAATTCCTAATAGAGAAACCCAATAACACTACCCGACCTGGGGATCGAACCCAGGACCCCATGATCAGCAGTCGCGCTTGCGACCATTAGACCAACAGTGCTGTCTAAAATTATACTCTATATTATTTACTAATTATGAAAACAAGAACAATGTTTCACCTTTAAATATTATTGTTAAACAGTGAATTGTTCAAATGTTTAAAATACCCTGATACTTTACGTAAAAATACCTTTCTGTAACAAATTATTAGGATTCATTCAAACTTAAAATATTTATAAACGGAACCTCTGATATTTGAAGAGAGCACTCAGAATTTCTAAAATTTACGTCTAGTATACATGGGTGCGTGTTACCCCCCGTTTACACCTAAAAACAAGTTGTAAACATAATTTGTGTAAAGGTCTTTTTAAAAGAAATTACCTTAGTCTTAACACATATGACCATGTGTTAAATATTTCAAACAAGTGTTTTAAAGATCTACATACTTGTTTGCTACTTAAAGTATGCATTTTTGTAATATTTTTTTCGAAAAAATATCTGATACATGTAGAATACATGTTTTATACCTAGGTGTAAATGAAGGGTTACACAACCAAGACACCAGTTTGTCGCTGATGATATTAGCCCTCTCTACTTAAGACTGAATATTGTAGGTGCTCCAGCAGTCGTAGCATGATAATCGAAGACAATTGCCATTGTGAATATGTCATTATGTCTTTTTTTTCGTCGGCAAAACTCTTGTTCTACAGGTGGTCATGCTACGGCTGCTCAACACAATCCGGGCGCAAAAAAAACAGATGTTATTATAAATGTACAAAACTGATGAGAAACATTTTTCATATTCTTGACTGAAAATATACAAAAAGACGATCTTTTAGGAAGAATTAATTTCACGAAATGTCTTTAATTTGTAAAACTGGGTACTGACCGGCGTTACGGAGCGTAATGTAACTTGTTACACAGCGAGCGTCCGTGCAGTCAGTACGGGGAAACAAGGCGCTTGTGACGTACTGACTGCACCAACGCTCGCTGTGTAACACGTTACATTACGCCCCGTAACGCCGGTCAGTACCCAGCTTAAGAGAAACACAATGTTGTTAGGAACTGGATACAAATGTACTTAGCGAGTATAAAGATTTTTGGCAAACAGGTCTTTCACTAAAATTAAAAAGTGAAAAATAAGAGTTTGGCGCATTTCATTCCGGTTCGAAAGGCAAAATCTACTAACAAAATTGTTTAAAATCACAATCGAACCGTAGCTGAATCACACGGCCGTTCGATCGTTATCTCTAAAATCTTTTTCAAACAAAAAAAGAATAATTCAGATCCGTGCATATTTGTCGGAGTGATGCATGAAAATACATTTAAAAAAATATACAGACGAATTGAGAACCCCCCATGAATAAAAATGAATCGCCAAATGTGTTGCAAAGCGACCAACGTTGAGAACGGCTCGACTAATGCAGCAATTTTTTTTAAATATATTCCTTAAGGCACTAGGAAGCTGGAGAGAGAAAACATAAAAATTGTGTGGTAAATAGTAATAACAACACTTTTCTTTTACAACTACAGGCCAATAAGTAACTTTTGACAGAACGAAGTCTGTCCGAGCAGCTAGTAAGAAATAAATTCAAACTTCCGTAGTTCAGTTGTGATTCGATTGCGATTTAAACAATTTTGTTAACAGAATTGGCCTGCTGATATTTTACGGTCAAAATCTTGAAAACTGCGAATTTATTCACACATCGTTTTTAGACAATGTTTTTATTATGTGTTTAATTAACATATTTAAGTATTGTATGCAAGATTTTATTATAATGTTAGGTGGAACATTTGAAACAATTTTAACTATTACTTAAAAGCATTGTTGTTGTTTTAAGTATTCTATCTTTACATAGTATAAAACAAAGTCGCTCCCGTTGTCTGTACACTTAGATCTTTTAAACTACGCAACTGATTTTAATGCAGTTTTCAGCAATAGATAGAGTGATTCAAGAGAAAGGTTTATATGCCCCACATTAGTATCTACATTGCACCCGTGCGAAACCGGGGCGGGTTGCTAGTAATTTATAAAAGAATTTAAATTTCATCATATAGAAATCATCAGAAAAATAAATAGAAAAATAAATGAAGCCGTCGTGGGACACCTGGTAGATGTGAAACATCAAAACTCATTTTATCGCGTTCTTTGCCATCGCGAACTTCGCCACGCAACAGCCGTTCACACCCGTACCGCCGCGTTGGATGTTTCACATCAAAAACCGGTAATTTTAAGAAATCTTCAAGTCTGCGCTGCATCCGTTGGCATCTTTTGTATTGACCTTTTGTTGTTGTAGTTGCCCTTCATAATCTTTCATCTCTCATTAGCCCTTTAAGGCCAACTGCTGAAACTGCCTCGCTATTACCGTTTCTACATTGAACGGTCATAGAGGATATTACCATATTCACCAGGCTTAGCAGACAGATTGATGATGACAATATGTTGTTATTACCAGACAGGAACTGCTGCCTTTACTCTAGACACGATCCCTTAGTCGAGTCCGTCTTTTTATGACACCCACCGGTGTCAGAGTGGTCTATTCTTTGCCGGAATCCACATGACACACGCACTTCATAATATTACATTTACATTTTTGAAAATATAACTGCCTCGTTGGTCGAGTGGTGGCAAACGCGACTGCTAATCAAGAGGTCCTGGGTACGATCCCCGGGTCGGGCAGTGTTATTAGGTTTTTCCTTGTAAAATTCCTCAATAGCAGCCCGGAGTTTGGATTTGTGCCCGGTTGATGGCAATAGGCTCGCCCCCTATTATATGTGACTTAAACATAACGGCAAAATGAGGGTGTTACTATACACCTCTGCCCAACCCTTCGGGGAATACAGACGTGATGTTATGTTATATTATTTATAAATAACATAACATAACATCACGTATACCTAACGTTAGTAGATATCTATTCTACAGGTTTTTTTATGAGTTTATCATTGCTTAAATAAGACTTCATATCGAGGTACTACTGGTGGTACTTTGATACAATACTAGCTGCTGCCCGCGACGTTGTCTGCGTGAAGGCTCTACAGCACCAAAAATACCTAAGATGCCAGTGTCGCTATAGCATTATAAGTAAACAACTTTTAAAATAGCATTAAAATATAAGTTTTTTTTGCAAGCGAAGCAAGTGAAGAGAGTTATATGGGAATCCTGCTGAGTTCAGTCATAAGATGTGACTGAAGGAAATAGAGAAAATAATGCAGGAATACATTCCAGGACACAAAAAAGTAAAAATACGTACAAAGGTATCATACCTTACAACACTTCCCTATAAACTACGTTGGTAGTTATGCTGCCAGGAGCCAAAATGTAAAAAGAGTCAGGACTGGTGACGCGGGAGCAAGCGACAAACAGTTGCCCGTGTGAAAAGCAACTCGACCTGAGGTCGACACCCACTGCCCTCGGTATCTGCCCCTGCGACTTATTGATGGTCATCGCGAAACAAACACTCACGGGGAACTGTACGCGCTTGAACTGGAACGGGAAGTTATGAGGTATGAGGGAAATGCGTGGTATAAATACTGCCTCGCCGACGCCACAACCCGTAAGAATTTCCGCCTCAATGGTATGTCTGTGGAGCGAGATGACTTTAAGGCGGGTCCCGTTACACAACTTTGGAGGAGAGGTTCCGAAGAAGCATAATCGGGACACCGACCTTCAGCTTGATGGTATGCGCTGTAAGTCCACTTGCTGACAGGGAGTTCAGAAATTCCACGGGATAATGTGTGGCGTCATCTTGCTCGACAACAGTGTTTATCGAGGTGTAGACCACTTCATTCCCCTCAATTTCCGAGAGAATGCATTCGTTAATTGCTGCAGCCTGATCATTTTTGGGCGTCAAAATGGCCCGCTCACACACCCAAGAATTCTGCTGGTGCGGTATACGACTGATGTCCCCGTACACACAGCGAATGAGTTCTTCTAAGCTGGATACCACTCTACCGAGAGACTCTGGAAGCACCCCCTGTCCACCTCTCTCTTCTGGTAGAGTGCCTTCGCCAAGACTTAGAAGGACATCGGAGAATTCTTGAGCACGTGCATTGCCGCCGAGCCGAGCTCTCATATTAATGGTCAAGCGCAGCGTACGAACTCGTGACCACAACGAAGATCGTTTCAACGAAGCATTCACCTCGTCAGCCCTCGATCCCCGCGTCACCACGGGAAGCGTTTGCCGGAAATCGCCACTGAACAGAACTGTAACACCACCCATCAAATGTTCGTTCCTGCGAATGTCCAACAGGGTTCTGTCCACGGCCTCAACTGCCTTCCTATTGGCCATCGTACACTCATCCCATACGATCAGAGAGCAATCCTTGAGCACGTGTCCCTTATCGCTGTTACGTGACACATCACAAACAGGCGTTTCGGCGTTCTCTAAATCGATGGGAATTTTAAACATGGCATGTGCTGTCTTGCCACCCGGAAGCAGTGTGGCAGCGATTCCCAACGACGCTACAGCAATAGCAATTTTACCTCGCCTCCTGACCTCTGCAAGTATGCCAGTGGTAACAAATGTTTTTAATGTGTTTTATTTAATGTTTTTGTTTTTTTTTATTCATTTAAGTTTATAATTAGGTATACGACATGAAAATATATTAATTACCAAGCAATAATCACACAAATAAATACCGAACAAAAGTATTAACAGTCAATGTTTATTTAGAAAATGCACATCACCATCTATGAATTTTAAGAATAACTAACTACTAACCTCGCCAACATGATCAAATTTAAATTATTAATTTCCAAAAAGTGTTAACATGTAACTTGATTTGATTTTTATGAAATGTCATAGATGGCGCTGCTTCAAAATTGTCTTTATACTACTAACATTCATTAAACTATGTTTCTCTGCCCAAGTTACTTAAATGGCGTAGTTTTTATAGTGTAAAGCTAGATAATAGCATGGCTTACTCAAAAACAACATTTAAATATGCGTCGTTAGATTACACGTTGTCACAGAATGCGTAAGAAAAATAAAGATTCACAGCTCCTCCCCCGTAGGTGATAGCGTGATAATATGTAGCCTATATGTTGATCCGACCTCTTAGTAACATTCATGCAAAATTTGAAGTAAATCCGTGCAGTACTTTTTGAGTTTAGCCCGGACATACATACAGACAAACAGACAAAAATTCTAAAAACTATATTTTTGGCTTCGATATCGATTGTAGATCACGCCTCAAGTATTCTTTTTAACAAATATTCAATGTACAGTTTTGACTTTCCTACGATTTTATTATATGTATAGATAAGAAAGGCATATCGACATACCAATCAAATTAGCTTTAACTAGATTTCATACGAAGAAGTCGCTATACACTTTATGAGTTTTTGCTTAAACGATACTCGATTTTAAGTTGCCGCTAACACCCATATTCTAAGACGTTCCTCCAAAACTTACTCGACTCATACTCGACTCAGAACGGCCTCGAAAATACCTTGAAAATTGTATTCTTAGTCGCAATTTCGAGTGAACTTTGAGGTTCATTCGAGACTTTGAGGTTCTTTGAGGACTCGACGGAGTCATTACGTCATAATTTGAATTATCTGCATCGCGCAAATAACGCCGCGATAAATAATTGTAAGGATTATCGTAAGCATATTCGATAGTCTTCAAAATTCATTTTTATTACATACGAACTTTGACACTTCCTTCCTGAAGGTAGGTTCCGAGGTACCTTGAGTTTGACAGATGATTCCTTACCTCGACTGAGGAAAAATCTCAAGTTGAGGACGTTTATGTCAATATAACTACTGAAAGACTGAGTCGAGGTGGAGTCGAGTCGAGTAAGTTTTGGAGGAACGTCTTAGAATATGGGTGTATGTCTAGTGCTGTCGCTGTCATTTTAAGGCACGTGACAGTGACAGCACGAGACTTAACGGCAACCTGAAATTGAGTAGTGTTTGAGTACTTGGCTGTTATTAAAGGTGAAGAATCATTAAAGTAGAAATAAAAAAATAACAGTAAAATATTTATTAAACACTTTACAACAATTACTATATTTAAATATGGCTCAATTTATCTTAACTATGCTCCTCTGATTTTTCCAGTCTTTTATCGTTTCCTCAGCTTTTCTTTACAATTTTTCAACAATCTTTTCTATGGCTTTTGTTTCAATCCAAATAAATTCTTTATCATTTTTCTTCCATTAAATCTTGTGCAAAATCTTCACATTGTGGAGATTCTTTAAAATAGTTCTCTATTTCTAGCAGAGTCTTGTCTTTACTCTCAGGTAAATATTTATCCAATAAAAATGCAAAAATAGACGCTGAGAGCCCATAAAAAAGGAAGGCGCCGTGCAAATCAAACGTTTTAAAAATGTAGGGCGATATTTTTAGAACAGTTGCCATCAATATTTCAGAAAATATAGCAAGAGCTGGTAAAGACGAACTTCGATATCTTAACGGCGTCAATTCACCGTACACGGAACATGCCAGTATCATTGGTCCACAGCTTATAGTCATCGAAAATAAAGTCAACAACAGTAAAGATATTATTTTATTCTCTGCTATAACCGACAATTTAATCAGGTACAAATAAAGTGATATTAAAAAGAGAAACATGATACCAATCGAAGATGATGAAAGTAATAACGTTCTTCTTTTGAGATATTTGGATAAAACGCACCCGATTAGCATACTGAATATGGTAACAGCTTCCAAAATAAGCATGCCCGTATAAGCAGTAGACTCACTGTTCGTTATTTTCTTAATTAATTCAATAGAATACATGCTACAAACAAACTTTCCGGAAAAGTTGTACAGCGACATGACAGTCATTGAGAGCAACAGAGGCATATAGAACGCCTTTGTCGATATCGTTTCTAAGACTTTTTTAAGTCGACTCAAGGAAGCGTCTTTCCGTTTAGAACGTGTGAGATATTCTTTTTGTGACTTTATTAAACTTTCTAGTTCGTTTTCAGAATCTTTGTCGTGTCCTTTCAACCAGCGATGGGACGCCGCGCATTCCTCGAAACGTCCATTCATCGCTAACCAAGAGGGGGATTCAGGCCAAAGTAAAGCTGTCAGAGAGAATACAGAACATACGAAAGCAAAAAGAGCAATATTCTTCCAGTGGCTGAAAGTTCCAGTTGCATTAGCAACCCATACTCCCCAAAAGAATATGGTTGACTTGACTGTCATAAATATACCGCGGTAGCGTGGTGAAGTGTATTCGGTGACAATAACAATCAAAAGTGTCATATTGCTGCCGACGAGCATGCCTTGTATTATTTCACTGATCAAGAGAACCGTAGTTGTTGTACTGCAATAAAATACGATATAACCAATTAGTGTATTGACACACAACATAACGAATGGTACTTTTCTTCCGAACCGCCGCGTGAGTATTGGTAGTATTAATATCCATGGCAACGCACCGTAACCGTGGATGGAGGCTGAAAAAGAGATTATTTCTATTAGAATTAAGTTTAATAATAAACCTTTCTTCTTCTGCCTTCTTGGTCTAGTGGTCGCAAGCGCGACTGCTAAGCATGGGATCCTGGACACGATCCCCAGGTTGAGCAAACTTATACTGGGTTTTCCATTACGAACTTCTCAGTAGTAGCCCGGAATCTGGATCTGTGCCCGGTAATTGGCAATAGACTGAACCCCTATTACATGGGAATTAGGTTAGTTATTAAAAACATAATTGGCGAAACGAGGGTGTATTAAAACACCTCTGCCAAACCCTTTGGGGTATACAAATCGGGTCAATATGGGGTGTTATATTAAATTTAATAATAAAAAATAAAAAACAAAAACCAAATAGCGTAGCAGTCTCATAATCGAAATGGCTTTAAATTTGTCATTATTTAGTTGTTGAGAGGAGAGATGTTTCTGTAAGCAATTGCAATTACGAGAGATGTAATTAGGCCACAGTTTAATCTTCAACATACACAACCACGACGCCATATCTTCGCTGACCGCTTCCGTAGAGTTTGCATCTCTCCTTATTTGCGGTATGAATACGTTGGGAGCTCCGTAACACAACCCGAGTACGAAGTATATCGTCCATACTCCTCCAACGACGAATAACTGAAAGATAGACACAACAAAGTCTGTAAATACCGATTGCCAACTACTTATGTGAGAACTTCTACGAGGAATTATGAAGTGCGACTCAGTAAGTCGGTACCTTCACGTCGAAGTTAAGCCCCTACCACACACGCTTGGACGTGTGAATACAGTATGGGCCATATTCACTATGACACAATAAAACGTAACAAGTAAATAATACGGCCGCTTTAACATCTGAATGGCAATCGTAAAAATAGGATATTGATTTAAAATGTACTGTATTTGACATATTATTGTTAAAAGCGGCCTTTGCAAGCAGAGTCACCATAAACTGCAAAAATATCATTGTAAAGCGGTCGCACTACATGCGTGTTTTTCTAAAATGTCATAGAAAAAATGAGCCAGAATCGTAAACGCCTGCACATCGGCAGTGTAATATGGGTCTTATTACTACAAAGACTAAACACACTCATAAGAATCAATTCAATTACACTCATTAAAAAAAAAACATTTCGTACGCTTTCACGATTCAGTTTTCAGCACGGAAACTTTCGCAACTAAAAGCACACAATTTCTCAGGTCATACGGATAAGCGTGATTAGTCCCTTATGTAACACAAATTACGTCGCCATTTAAAGGATCATATTCAGCACCGTGGAAGTACATCTAAACAATAGTGGTTGCATTTTACGACGACGCGTCTTTTAACCTTAAAACACTGAAATAAGGTTCAAATTGTCATGGCACACGTATTATCGTGATTAGCAGTATCTGTATAGCCATACACACAATCATATCTGAACAAGTGTCATCTGTCTGGTCAGTTCGAAACTGCTATGATATTATATTCGTCAAATCGCCTGTACAAACTTCAACCCACGTTGTTGTTACATAATTTGATCCATAATAACAAAATACACTAGCTACGAAAGTTTATTTAAATTAAATTGTGTGAAACATAACTAATCTTAATTTCCAAATTATTCCAACCTTTATTCTTAAAACTTTTCAATTTAATAAATTTAAACAGCACCTTTGTCCAAAACCCTATTGAAAATATTATGAAAATGTATGATCATTTCAAATGTTCAAGAAATAATTTATGTTTTAATTATTATAAAGGACCGAGATAATTAAAAAAATCCGATTCAAAACTGATAATTGGTGAAATTCTTTCATCTAATTCTTGAAACCTGTGTCACATTCTCCCTGGCCTTTTCCCAATTATGTTGTGGTCCAGTCTACCCAGATACGGCTGAATGCCATCAGACCTCCGCAACCCAATTCCTGGGCAATGCCGATATCTTAAGGTTAGACCGGTTGTCAGACATTCGGGCTTCTGACTACACGTAACGATTGTCATAGGTATTCGTATGACACCCGGAACCGACGGTTTAACGTGCTCTCCGAGGAACGGACTTTTTTAAACCTATGTAGTTTAAAGAATTGGATGAAAGGATTTTAGTCAATAAGTTGGCATATCTGAACCCTGTGCATAATATCAGCAAGCACATTGGGTCACCCGCGCGACGGCGCAACGAATATTCCCAAGGAGGGTTGGTGTCAGGCAGGCGGCTGGTCATAAAACAATAAGCCAAAACCTCTAACAATATGGACTTATGAAATAAGTACATGTTGTGCCGACCCCACCTAGTGTGGGATAAGGACAGGAAGAAGAAGAAGAAGAAGTTGGCATATTTGGTACAATTTAAGTACCTTCAACAGTTGTCAGTCGACACACTATCTAAGAAATACACGCAATACATAACGCCTTATTCTGTCAGATTAATGGCCGATATCAACAATTTACGGATCGTTGTTGGTTAAAATTTAGTCTCTTGCATCTTTACCAATAATGAAGCAAAGATCTCATTACTTTGCATAGCAGATCCTCCCAATGGAATGGAATGGAAGTAGCTATCACAGATAAAATTAGCTTATGGGTTTATTCATATGCCCAATTCGGCAATAAAAAATGCTACCATTGGTAAGCAAAAGGATTCGTTTCTGTTTATAGGAACAGGGCATAAGTAAAAAAAAAATACCTGTCTTAAAAACGGTATCCACGAAATTTTCACATCACCAGTGGTTTCCTCAACTTCTTCAGTTTTTACACCACTATAATTGCTGGGAGCCATACTATATGTGTATTTTTCATTCGCTTTTCACATTCAACACGTCACATACCGGTTCACTAGAAAACCATTAAAACAGTTACAAGAGATGATAATTCTTTCAATGCTCGATATTCATTTGAAAGTACGGCTTAGTAACTGCGCAATTATATATGCAAACGATAAAAGGTTCAGTGTCTAAACTACTTTGTATTACTACTGTGTTATAAATGAAACTGAAGTTATTTATTATTTTTATTTAAAACTATACTTTTTTCAAGATACTACTTACAGCTTAACGAAACATAAATAACAATATTTTTATTTTAACACATCAATATTCATATTTTGACAGTCGTATGTAAATAATATTTCAATACAAGTAAACGCCTAAACGTGATAATGACGGGCTGCTTATGTAAAAATACTAAAAATATAACAAACTAAAATATGCATATATGCGCAAACGTAACAACTGTAAATATGACGTTTACTAAAAAAATATCCAACTTTACCACTGCAATTTTGTGTCGTTAATCAAATTTCTGCAAAAAAAATTACATTTGTAGGCGTCAGCGGCTTGTATTAAAATACCTATCAATGGAGCAAAGATTTTAAAAGCAACATTTTATCTAGAGCATTTATTTTGATAGCTTTTATTAGAATTAAGACCATAAGAAGTTTTCTGGCCACCCTGTATATTATCACATTTCTATAAACTTTTAAATCAAATTTAATTTAAATTGTACTCGATCAAGTGCCTCTACAATGAATCCACTACACTAGTTTTAACTAAACTCACTATCAACACTAATTCTTATCAGCTTAATTGCCTATTAATTATATTAGTATAATACTTACTAGATGGTTTAGACACAAATCAATTCGTCTAGGTACCTATACACACAAACGCTGAATGATTGCTTGTTTACGGCATCCATTATTTTTAGATTAGATACCTAATGTACCTACTTAAGTTATTGGGGTTTAGCCAATACAGATTGTTATCTCAACTTACAACCGGTATTACTGGTGTGTACCAGGAATTGTTTTTAAATGTCACCCGGTATACTATTCTAGTTTTTAGGGTTCCGTACCTCGATATAAATAAATGGAACCCTTATGGGGTTTGTCTGTTAGTCTAACAAAACCCTTTTTCTCAAGCACGGCTCGATGTATCTAGTTAGAATTATTACCAAATACTACAGTCCACTAACAGTATACAGCTTCTTAGTTCTGTAAATTCAAGTTTCAAACTCAATCCAATAAAAAAATACGCACTTTCTAAGTGTATTTTCATCTCGGCGACTGACTGACTGACTGGCACACCAAAATCTACAGGGTACTTCCCGTTGACCTACCTACCTTCCTTTCTTTCATACAACCTAATCAGCGTACTCACGTGAAAAAAACCACAATATTAAGTTTGCCACTTAATAATTCCAATTTACGGTTATACAACGGCACGGAACCATTAAAGCGCGCGTCCTACTCGCACCTTTGCGTGTATTGACCATGGTCTATTCATCACAAAAAGCCTGTTTCCGACAAAGGAGTACCAATCTCTATTTCCGTAAGTGTCATAGGTCATAACAGGCGACTAAGGGAATTATATCAAGATGGTGGGATACAACAACTTCTTGTGAGTTACCAACAACATATTGCCACCACCAATCCAAAATCTAGACGGGATGCGTATATACGGCAGTATACGGTATTCAACACTATTTTTATTATACACTAGCTGTTCTGCCGCGGCAGTGCCCGCATAAATAATTTGACTACTGCGCCACCTATCGGATTCTACGAACCATCGTCTCGACAAACAAATATATTGTGTAAATATGACCTCAATCGGTAAAATCGTTCTGAAGTTATGACGTGACCAAAGGAAATAGGAATTCATTTTATATATATGTACAATATGTAACATAATTAACGCACATCCTGAAAGTAGTTTGTTCAGAATCCTTTACTGAATCGATTTCTATCATTTTTAATATAGGTAATTTTTTATCCCACAAATAAATAAAACTACGGAAATTAGTCACATTACTCCTGTACAGTCAAAATAAACTGAAATGGACCGTAAATCAAGGCAAAAAGATTTTTAAAAGTGCCTTTTTATTTGTATTAATACAAATTCCGTCATTCAAAACAAAATAAAGAACAATAAACCTTATTTCAAGAACGTTAAATTAGTAAATAACAATGCATATACATGTTAAACTAAAATTTCAGTGTATGTATTATGATTATGTATAACATAATATTCTAATTGGGGTGTTTGAGGGTGTGCGTTAATTACGTTACATGTTATATAGATTAAAGCCGAGACACGTCAACGAGATTTTCATCACAATTGCCTTTTTTAACCCCCGACGCAAAAAGAGCGGTGTTATAAGTTTGACCGCTATGTGTGTGTCTGTCTGTCTGTCTGTCTGCGTGTGTGTCTGTCTGTGGCACCGTAGCTCTTAAACGGGTGAACCGATTTGTGTGCGGTTTTTTTTATTTGAAAGCTGGTTTTCTAGCGAGTGATCTTAAACATGTTTTATTAAAATCGGTTCAGCCATTTCAAGGTTATCAGAGGTTTTGTTAGCTGCGGTAGGGTTCTTAGACGCAGGGGCACGCCGCGACAGCGGCGGTAAGACCCGTGATGGAGGAGTGGCTGGAGAGGCGTCACGACGCCCAGCTTCCGGCTGACGCAGGTACTCTCGGGACACGGCTGTTTCGAGAAGTACCTGTGTCGTATAGGCCGGGAGCAGACGCCCGGTTGTCACCACTGCGACTGCCCCGAGGACACGGCGCTGCACACTTTGCAGGCATGTCCAGCATGGGGGTCGCAGCGCCGCGAACTAGTCGCAGCGATCGGCGGTGACCTCTCGCTTCCGGCCGTGGTTCTGTCCATGGTCGGGGGCGAGACTGCGTGGGAAGCCATCGCCTCTTTTTGCGAGGAGGTGATGGCGACCAAGGAGGTAGCGGAGAGGGAGAGGGAGGCCGCTTCTTCTCTCCCTTCTCGCGCTAGACGCACCGGGCGCCGGAGGGCGCGTGACGATCTCCAGCCACCCTAGTGAGTGGCCTGCGGGCGGCGGGTTGGGGAACCCGCGCGTCGCCCGACCAGTAACGGGCCCAGGGAGGATGGCGCGTCGTGTCCTGCGCGCGCCTCTTGGAAGGATGTGGGGCAGGGGAGCAACTGCCCCACCACAGGAGAGGTCCAGCAGAAGAAGCTGGTGGACCGAGACCTGCCGGGGTCTCGGTGCATGCAACAGCGAATCCCGTGACCCCGGCCTTAGGTCAGAAGGAGGGACACCGTGGTGGTTTTAGCCAGTAAGAGTCTGGCACACCCCCCCGTCTTCCCCGGACGGGGGATAGTCCATGAGGATTTCCCAACGTGAGAAAAAAAAAAAAAAAAAAAGTGTTCTTAGACGCATAATGTGTATTACTTTACTTTCAAACATACGTGTGAAATAAAATTTGAAACACTCATGTATGCAAGATTATGAAATTCTTGTTCTGATGCTGCAGCCAGGATAACCAGTGCACTAGTACACTCTTGAAAAAATAATAGCAGATATGTCGTGTTTGGATTCGTTTTGATCAGTATTTGATTCTATATGCAATTAAATGGTGGCGACATGATGAGCTGATGCTGCAGCCAGGATATCTAGCACACTAGTACACTCTTGAAAAAATAATAGCAGATATATGTCGTGTTTGGATTCGTTTTGATCAGTATTTGATTCTACATACAATGCAATGGTGGCAAAAGTAAGTTTAAATTTTTTAACTTAATACTAAGTTTAAAATAAAAATAAAATTTAAAATTTAAAAAACCCCCGACGCAATAAAAACGAACTTTTAAAAAGTCAAAAATAATAGTATCGTTGAGCCATCAAATTCGATTGAGTAACACCTATATATCGGGGGGCACGGCAGTGCCCCCGCCAAGTCGAGCGCGAAGCAAACACTGCCGTACCATCCTTTACTGGAACCATTTCGCCGCATTTTCAGGCCCCTATTTGAGAACCTCTGGATAATACCAGAACGCAGAAATTTTCGTCATCCAGTAAGCTATAATTATATACTTAAAATCCAAAATTTCAAGTCTGTAGGTCACTTAGTTCCGAAGTTAAGCGAAAGCAAAGTTTCGCATTTATGACACACTCACTCACTCACTCATGATCATCAGAATAGAACTAGTACTTCCCATAAACTCAGAGAGCTGAAATTTGGTACAGAGTTAGGGTTTAATGGCCTCATAAAGGGAAAACTATAAAAACTAGGATAATCGAAGATCTGGAGTACCTGGTGACCCTGATTAGAAAACACAAGAGGCCAACCAAACTATTAGAGATCGACATACCGCCTTTGCAAAAAATATTCAACTTGGTAGGCCGCTTCATTTGATGTCAAAAATCGAAGGTCTGAAGTATCTGATGAAGAACCCTCAGCTGGTCTCAGCTGTATTAGAGATATGGTAATGCCCCCTTCTACTATTGGTACATAAAAAAATCGACTGTCATTGCAAAAATCCAGCGTAGTGGGACACATCTTCTAATCTAATTTAATCTAGCCTATAGCGTCCCACTGCTGGGCGAAAGCTCAAGCTTCAGCGATCACCGAATACAACCGGCTTAGGCGTAAATACCGCGCCGATCTTTCAGAAATTAAACCGTCTAAACCGTCTAAAAGAATAATAAATGAACGCGAATGGGCAATACGAAAAACTGTTGCTACTGTACAAGAATCAGAACCGGAAAAAAAGAAAAGAAAGATTTGTAATAATAAAAAAACTACTAAAAAGAAAAAAAACTGTGTCAAATAAGAAAATCTAATAAAATAAATCAATATGGCCCACGTTTCTACAAAAAGAAGTGAAATCCCACCAAAAACATTCTGTAATAAACTAGCCAAGTCTCGATGGAGCTGCTTGTTTATCTCTAAAAAGTAATGAAATCTAGACAAAGTCGTGCCAAGTCTAAGGTTCCTTACTGCGATTTCTTTATTATTATAGTTAATGTTGCGTGCCATCCATCAATTTCTGTAATTAAAATATATAGGTGTTACCTACTCAATCGAATTTGATGGCTCAACGATACTATTATTTTTGACTTTTTAAAAGTTCGTTTTTTTTTGCGTCGGGGGTTTTTTAAATTTTAAATTTAATTTTTATTATTAAATCTCCAAGTTATATACTAATTTATGTTAAGTTCACCGGTAGGGTGCAGAGTACGTGGAGGGTGCCATGTAGGAGTTAAGTTATACACGGAAACTTACCTAACGGACCATCCCAGGCTTCAAATTCGCGCTCCACTGATACGCAAAGATATTTATTAAGTAAATCCAAGTTGTATTAGAACAATATAAAGAATTGATCAATCGATTCTGCTAATGACGCGGAACAAACTAGTTTTATAAGTTTAGTCAAGGTTTAATGGTAAAAATAACCTTGGATAAGAAGAACCAAATTCACCGTGAAATTTTGCATAGGTACAAGTTATGATGCTACAAGCGTTTTTGATTATTCCCAGGGTTCCATGGAGTGTCTTTTAAAACTCTCCCAACCCTTTTTTTCCCAACTATGTTGGGAAAAAAAGGGTTGGGAGAGTTTGGGTTGGGTTGGGGTTATGTTGGAGTCAGCTTCCAATCTAACCAGATACGGCTGAATACCAGTATTTTACACGAAGCGACTGCCATCAGACCTCCGCAACCCAGTTACTGGGCAATGCCGATATCCTAAGGTTAGATCGGTTGTCAGACTTTCGAGCTTCTGACTACCCGTAACGACTGTCATAGGTATTCGTATGACACCCGGGATATGTAACGAACGAACGGGCACCCATCCACGGACTGACCGCGGCAAGCGCAGCTTAACCTCGCAAATCTTATGATCCGCTGGGTTATTAATGAGCCCGAGCCCCTCAGTCTCTTTTAAAACAATTCTATTTATTAAAGTCTTGCCAAAAATAGCATGACGGATTAAATATTCCATGAAAAATATTTATGAACGTCCGTCTATAGGAATAGCGAAACTTGTCGATGTTTTTATCAATACATGTCCGTCGTTTGTCGTCATATTTGCATATTTTTGCCTAAACCTAAAACGTGCAATGTTTTTTTTTCACTGTAATGGATTTTGACGCAATTCGCAAAAACTATGCAAACGATGGGTATCAGGGAGACAGTTTTTTGAGAGTTATTCAGTTGTACGTAAATTGTAATACATACAAAACGACTGTATTTTGTGGTATTCTCTTAGAATATCGTTAAAGGTTTCGTTAGCATTATGTAGCGTACACACCTAGCCAACAAATGCGGCTAGATAAGGCTAAAAACCGTATGGAACCGGGTTCGATCTATAAAAAGTTTGGTGAAATTTAACAATTAATGACGAACGTTCATTTAATATTTTATAAGATTTATTTTTCAAGTTTTTTTTTTTTTTTTTTTGATTTCTTATTATAAATTGCCATTTATTTCTATTGTAAACTATGTCGAATAGTAGTGTGTAGTGTCAAGTACGAGAAGTTTTCAAGACCGCCATATCATTTTGAGACCCAGTGCATAATAACAGCAAGCACATTAGGTCACCCGCGCGACAGCGCAACAGGTAATTCCCAAGGAGGGTTGATGTCAGGCAGGCGGCCGGTCATAAAACAATAAGCCAAAACCTCTAACAACATGGATTTATGAAATACATGTTGTGCCGACCCCACCTAGTGTGGGATAAGGGCAGGAAGAAAAAGAAGAAGTATGACGAACGTTCGTTGGCCTTTATCGGTTAACTATGTTGGCCATGCTGCTTTAGGTACTGTTCTACCTATATTTATCAGGTTAAACGTGCCGCTCATTAAAAATCTGTAAAATCACTAAATGAATGCACTACCGTGTTCTTTACTCATAACACATAACATAATCAGATCATTACTGGCCCACTGCTGGACACAAGCCTCTTCTCAGAATAGGACGGGTTTAGGCCTTAGTCCACCACCTTGGCCTAATGCGGGTTGTAGCAGATTACACCACCATCGAGAACTTTCTCGAGCCGTTTCAGGTATGCAGGTTTCCTCACGATGTTTTCATTCACCGTTAACGCAAGTGATAACTAAATTCTGAACATTACACATCTTAAAATTTCATAGGAGATACACTGATACCTTTTTTTTTATCGTGGGGATATCCACTTGGATGTCCCTCGCCCGGGGTAGGCGAGGGGGTCTGCCGGACTCTTACCGGCTAAAAGCCCACGGTGTTCCTCCTTGTGGCCGTCGGCCGGGGTCGCGGGATTCGCCTAAGCATGCACCGCAACCCCGGCAGGTCTTGGTCCAACTACTGCTGGTAGACCTCTCCACTGTGAGGCCCCAACCCACGACCTCCTGAGAGGCGCGGGGAGCACCCCCGGGGGGAGCGCCAGACTACCCCGTGTCTGGGCACCCTTGGTCCCCCTGCGACGGATCAGGTTAGTGGCCCCGTCGCCTACCACTTTTCGGCCGCAGAGGATAGGGAGAGCGACCAACGACATACCGACACTCGTCTCCCCCTGCGGCCCCACCGCGTGCGCCATCTGACGGTGGCGACCCCGTCAAGGCCGCGGAAGGTAGGTGTCGCCCAGACGACACCGCAACCTACTTGGCCGCTACGTCAAGGGCTTCCAGGCCCAAGCCCCGACAAGCAGCCCCTCCTCGGGTTCCTCTTCGCTTCACCGTGGGGATCTACACCACGGCTACTGAGCCCCCCCGCAACGACAATGCGGGAACCCACCGGGGGGGAGATACACTGATACCTGGCTTCACACTTCACGACATCTACAAAACAGAATTTTAACACGATAGCCTGTGTATTACCAATTTTTTCTTAATAAAAATGAACGCCAAATTTATGGTACTTCAATTTAAAATAAAATAAAATTATACACTGATTACTATTTTAATTTAATTTATGGTCGCCTCATTCCACTATTAAAGAAAAACAATCGAAAAACCGCTTTGTTACGTATTGTATAAATTTTATCACAATATCCTGTTGAATTTAAAACCGATTAATTATCAATCCAATATATTACAACTTATGGCCACATATTAATAAACAGTTTGTATTTTACTCTCACATTATCGGGAATATCACAATGACATTTATGGAGCTCCTCTATTTGTTTCTGCCACATTCAATATTAGAGATAGGCTTGCAATTCAAGCTAGTTGGAGCCTGATAGTGTTTGTTTTCATTTAGTATCTAAACATAATTACCCTTTTGCGATGCGGTTCCCATGTAGTCACGTACAAATGTACCATAACTATCCATGAATGAAACATACGAATGAAAGATCATATCGGATGAACTGTGTGAATAACACGGAATCATCTCGATGAATTTGAAACTGTTATTATGATAAAAGCTATAAGACTTAGACACTGACTAGTCTATTTGTATTTTAATACCTACGGGGCCAGCGTGAATATTGTAAGAGACTAATGAATTACCTTTGAGCAGTCAATATGCTTGCATAATTACAAGTACTAAAGACACAAACTATAATTTCATTCATATCAGCTCGAAAAATATAGGATTTAAAAACGTACTTGTGGTTTTAAAAATGAAAACATAATCTCACCGTAACAGAGCCCGCAGTGAGATTACCAAAGTACAATTTTGCCAACACCATTTTTAAATTAAAATATCTAGTTTGACACGGTTATGCACGCATGAAACTGATATAACAATATAGTCAGTGGAAAGGTAAAAAGACTAAAGCGCCAATATACTCTAAGAAAAATAACTATGTTTATTTTCTTAAATAAATACTTTGAATCTCTCTACTGTAAAGTAGGTATATTGGCGTTTCAGTCTCTTTACCTTCCCATTGACGATATGGAACTCATAAATAAATAAGACTCCGACAAAAACCCTTAAGTTGAAACATATCAAAGTCTACCCACTCACATAGATAATATAATCGGAAACTTTGATTATAATGATGAGTAAAACACTACGGTAGTTCTTCGTAAAGAGTTTAGAAATTAGTTCACATATTCAATGCCGTCAAAGTGTGGGTAGGCCACTTATGATCAATGCCCTGTATGGCATGCTTTGTCGGATCAAGGAAGCAAGGTCTTCTGCCAACAACCAGTTTGAATTAATGATTCTTGTAATATGAGACACCTTTGAACCGTCGTCTCAATTGGACATAGGCGAGAAAGTTTCCTTGAAATTAAAGATCTAAACCATTGAATCTTATTTCGGAAGAATCCAGGCTACAATTCAATGGTGATTTCTTGAGTAACTGAAAGTACCTTATGTATCTGCCGGGGTTGCAGTTCATGCTTACGCCAATCCCGTGACCCCGGCCGACGCGGCGACGGTCAGGAGGAGGAACACTGTGGGTTTTTAGCCGGTAAAAGGCCGGCAGAACCCCTCGCCTTCCCCGGACGAGGGCCAACCGAGAGGATATTACCAGGATAAAAAAAAACAAAAAAACAACATTATGTATAATACTCAATAACCCGAAAGTAAGTAAAAGCAGATTATTTTCCTCTATTGTTTCTTAGGTACTCTTGGCTCCTTTTTGCTATTATTATATAAAAAGAACAAATAAAACAATCTATCAAGAGTTTCATAAGTTACTGTTACTTTATTAGAATAATGTTCTAGTAAAAAGACAATAACATTTTCCTGCAACCGTTCTTTCCCTACTTCATAAAGCATTATGATCACGGAAATCACTTATAGGCTTAAAATCTGGAGAGCTCAGACTACAATCAGGGAATTATTAAGTAACAAACTCTGTCTGCAAAAACATCTTTCACTCGCGTGCCTCAAGATAAAGTTTTTGAATTAATTTGCCAAATAACGTCGAAACACGAGATTTAAACTTACCATCCAACTTCGCTTGTTAAATGTTAATTGTTATCAAACGGAATACCTTATTAAACATTCTTATGAGATAAGAATATTGATCACTTAGATACGTTTTATATAAATGATTTTCCTTTAAGCTAATCATTACAATTTCTTTGCCCAAGTTTTAACTCTCAGTCTAAAGTGCTAACAATGTTCCCTTAGCTAAGACATTGATAAACTTGATAACGTGAATTCAATTTTTAAAACGGAATCATGAGGTCGCGTTACTTACTGCAGGAAATGGAATGTCGTCGATTTATTTTAACCACCTCGACTTGTTCCAAGCCATTAGCTTTTTCAATCCGAAGATGAGTATAAAGTGGTAATGATAACGTGAGAATTATTTGCTAGGTATTTTCGTATTTTATGCATTATAATTGATAACATATTTTAATAGATAGACCGTCTACCAACTTAAATTAATTGAATGTAATAGAGTTAATAGTGTTTTGTACAATGATATTCAGCGCAAACATTGTTAACAAAGCTTGTTTTATTTATATTAGATTTTAGTAATTGCAGCATTAAAAGATACAATTAAAGTTCCAAAACACAAATGGACTACCATTTAACAAATGTCTGTGTTCATAACTTTATCATAAATTATATACAATTATTCAGTTCACCAACAAACACAAAGGAAAACCCTTTCTTTCAATTGATGTGTTTTTATTGTGAACAGATATAAAAGAGTACTCAAGGAAAACGAAAATAAATAAAAGGATAAAAATGACCTGCATAAATTACGTCGCATAAAAAACATAGGTCTCATACCCAATAAACATACCTGCCAATACATTCAAAAGGGCAAGACTCAGACGAATAGTTTCAACGTATTGAGAAAGGATGTGAAAACAGTTTAAGTAGAAAGGATAAGTGTGTTTTCGTAGCATGTGTAGAGAAATTCGACACCCACTCGGCTATTTACGGGCGATGGTGCGATAAGCATTTTCTCTTTCAATACCATCAAAGAGACTGGCCGCCTATTCAGGGCTTCACCCGACAAAATGTAACACATAAAGGGTATACGAAGATTGCAACGCTGTTTCTGACTCGCCTCGCAAAAAACAGTGCTAAAATCCATTTCTATCGCGTACATCATTCGATGTACAGTTTATTTCGTGGAACTTTTTCATTTATAGGTCGCGAAACGAAACATTATCCGAGCGTTGTCGAGTGCTGATGAAGCCCATCAAATCATTTGTCGGCATAGCGACGCCAAACTTCAGCTATTATTCCGGTCGGTTTACTAAAACAAAAGTGCTCTTAATTCTTGATCTGGGATTTCATGTGATCATTACTTTCCTCGGTTCGTTTGGCTGGCCTCGTGGCTGGTTGGAGGACTCGTTCCTTGTAACAAATTAAATTTTATCAAGCTACAACAATGGTCCTTGGGCATTATGAAGCGTAATCCCTTAAGCGAGGAGACGTCTAAATATCTGAAAAGCAAATTAGGCGATCGTGCTTTCAGGAGCTATTTATAAATTACGCCCGACGAAATTTTGTACTCCAGTTGTTAAATAACTTGTACTAGATAAATTTCTTCGAAATGGAAGTCAACTGTCTGGCAAACAATAAAAATATTTGATAAAATTTCATAAGATACTTTCCTCTTTTGCTGACTGTTGAGTAAACGTCTGTGTCGTCTGTCGACGTGTGCATTTCAACTTGACCGTTTTCCTCTTTTCTGTGTGAAATGTGGAGAATGTAAAGCATTCCCACTGCATTCACATTTATCTTCCAACAGGTATCACTTTTCCTGTAAAATAAGTTAGCAAAGAATCCTTGAAAGACTGATTTTGCAATCCTCTGATCACTTCTGTATTTTTATTATTGACAAAATAAATCTTGTTGTACGTGACTTCAACCGTTAAAATCCACAAACTAATATAATAGAGAAAGAAAACAAAATAAAAAAAAATGTTAATGCACATACAAGATACAAAAAATAACCAGTAATAATTTTCACACTGCCGCAAAATTTTAAATAAAGAAAAATTGCCTAACATCACTAACTGCAACTACACACCTCAACTTTCCATCACCATAATTTAATATAAACTAGTTATTTAAATTGTTATGCACAAAAATGGCTGTAGTTCCGCGTGAACGTCGAAAGCGGCGGAAGCTTTTTCGCTCGTAAATCCGACGAACGCGGCTCTTCCGCTCCCACGCCCGCTCCCCGATTAAATTCTCCAACATTAGCGCATTCATGGCAACAGATAATATATTCAATCGCCTCGGCTGAATCTCTGTTCAATTCATTGATTTATTCGTTTGACACTTTATTTAGTTGGACTATGAAGTTGTCTTTTTATAACTTTATTAATAATGCAAAAGGTAGCCCAGAAAGTACATCTACAGATGCACCTAAATATACATTCTTCTTAAGTTACCTTTTGTACCTACCTACAGTAACTTCACTTATTTTAACCTGAGTAAGGTTAAAATAAGTGAAAATTTCAAATATCTATTCATGTAACGTTGTACGTTATCTCAAGCAGGTATTTAGCTAACAAACAAAGAAATTATGGTATCTACCTACTTTTATTCTAAAAAACTAGAAATAATCAAACCTAATTTAAAGCAATTTTATTTACATCTTATTTTAAATTTTAAAACAATTAAAGTACTTGCAACTAAACGCAATTACTATTCTAATTATTATTGGAACGCACCCGTGATGACTGATACGTTTTGAATACATGTTCGGTTGGAATTTGGACCATTCCCTACTTTTTAAAAAACCTCGGAACGGATCGCGAGTATTCTAAGCGACACCTTCCGCGACAGCGCCACGAACAGTTGTATTTACCTAACTAATTACTCCGAGCTAATTGGCATAAGATCATCAAGTTGTGCATAGTCATTTGCAGTTATAATATTTAAAAGTATATTGAATTACTAAGTATCTTAGTGCTAACTGTTTTATAACTTTTACTAAGATTAAATTCAGTTTAAACCCCAAAACGGGGTTTCTTCTCCTACCTTCAACTTTCTACCACTACTACTACGGTTACACTTCGGGCAAGATACGCAGAGGTTACGACGCTAAGAGGAGCTCACTTCTGCCTACCACGCTACACACCGCGCCATCCGGCTACAAACGCAGGACAGTGGTGTTTCTATTGTCGTCTAGAAACTTTACACGCGCTCGATATTAACGAACTCACTTCCGGCTTAACCGACAACTTTATATTTTTTAACATAGTACCTTCACATTTTTTGTAAAATAAATAATTATTTTTTCCTACTTCTATAATTTAATTTATGACTCACCTACCTAACCCCCTACGTTACATTCAATAAAATTCTTTAGATGTGTAGAAATTCATGAAGATTTAAAACCATTCTTTAAGTCAATGGTAAACCATTTTCGTTAAAACTTTCATATACGAATTAATTATTGTCCCTCCAAACGATGATATTTCAATGTAAACAATAGTGGCGTAGGCTTAATACAACGTGGATGTTTGCGCGCGAGTCACAGGCGGCCACAAATCAGCGGTAAATCAGTTTACGGCATCCATTGGCAATACATTTGTGATAGCAATCAAAATGCTGGACGTGACCGTATGTACCCTCTAAACGCACCTGAAGGGGTAACGAATAGCCATTCATATCTTTACTAAAATTTCTGGAATTATGAAAACCTATGAAAATATTTTCCCTCAAATGTAAAGAAAATGGAAATTGTTTTTTTACTAAAGAGCTCATATCGCATAATTATAATATTAATATTTAAAAGTTGGATACCTTCCAAAAAGCGTAAAACAAAAAGTGACTATAAACATGTGGTTTACACTGCAGGCTGCACACGAACACGTAAAATTAATTTATATGAACAAAGTATTTTCCTAAGGAACCAAGAATAGCATTGGTAGTATCATACGTGCAGGATTGTTTCATCCTCATACCTCGACGTTTGTGAACAACTTTTCGATTCCTAAACTTAGAAAATAAGATTGGGCCCCGCGTCTACTGGTAATGGCTTTGTTGTGTACCGGCTCTAGTTTGACGGGTAACTCGAATTCTCTACTAGGATATTCCCGTGGTACTTTCCAAAGTACTACACGTGTCCCACTTCTAATAGTTTAAAACAATTTTAACTCCAATAAAAAGAACATCTGTATAGAATACTCATTCATTGGAATACAAGAAAAGTCTGTTCATAATTCCCTCGCCCATTATCATGAATCGAACAAAGAAAGTTTTGCGCAATAACCAATAATCGTTCCCTAATATCTTTCGCGTAAATGTTTTCCAAGTTCGATCATTATTTTCACCTCAGCTCACTGTTGGACAAAGATTCTTCTATAATTTATTATCAAAGTGATTTTTTCGTTTCACAAAATGTTATTGTATTATTCATCACAGTTTGAGAACATTTCAAGTAGGCGTGTTAAAGTTACATTTGGCTTAAACTTCCGCAATACAAAGTACTCTATGATTTACGAGTAAAGTTAGGTCGATGTGACTGAAAAGTCCTTAAAAGTACATAATATGTATTGCACCGGTATCTATCTTCTTCGTCGGCAAATTTAGACATAAATAAGTAGATGCTCGTCGTAAATGAAACAGGTTTGACAGTTTGCCGAGATTCCGACCCAACTTCGACGTTCTCATTTCTGTCTATAACACAATCCAGACGGGTGCGAGTAACTGGATACGACTTGGCAACTGTTACCTTACCTTTTTCTTACTTACAGCTTTAAACCTCAATTTGTAGCATTTTGTAGACGATTCTGTTTGGCACAATCAGGTTAAAGAGCAGGAAGGTATCAATCGTGACTCGTTTAATGACAGGCACACGTAATTTGAGCATCGCACACAGAATGGACTTTGAAAAAATAAAACCTTACACCAATACGTGGCTTTGAAACGGAATATTCTCGTGCCTGTTATTTTATCATCGACACGCTAACAGGGAATGTGAAAGTCGTTAAATGAAGCCTGACAATTTTCAGGGTTTTAAAGCATCAACTCTTGTAATGTATTCAATAATAAAGGTTACATCATCGTGAGTGATAAAATCGTTCTGCGGCGATATTTCAAGCAGAACGACACGTGATATGAGTTATATTTGGGACATAACTTGGTTTGTGTATTAGGTACGTAGGGTAGTCGGTACATAGGTGTGGGTAGGCAGTGCACGCGGTAGGTACATGTACGCAGCCGCACCTGACCACAAATCAGCGGTAAATCAGATTTCGAACGTCCACGTTCGTGATTGCAGAAACGAATTTGTGTTGTGTTGTGTTATGCCGACAACCACTAACAATGTAACCGCTTACGTCATTCCGACTGCACTGTTTAAATGCTTGTTAGCTGATAGGTACTTACTTAACTTTGACTGTAAGGGCATTTTCCGCCTGAAAATATCGATGGCCCCACCAAATAAACGTGCTATAGGAAAACGTGAAATTAACGAGAAAATAATAATATTTACAGCAGCTCCATGGACAAGTATGGAACTACATTATTTATTTCTTCGAAATAATGGATAAGTAACTGCCCCGTTGGTCTAGAGCGTGGCAAGTGCGACTGCTGATCGGTGAGGTCTTGGGTTCGATCCCCAGGTCGGGCAATGTGATATTGGGTTTTCCATGTAGAATTACTCAGTAGCAGCCCGGAGTTTGGATTTGTGTACGCTTAATGGCAATAGGTTCCCCCCCTGTTACATGGGACTTAAAATATAACGGTGAATTGAGGGTGTTACTAAACACATCTGCCTAACCCTTCGGGGAATGCAGGCGTGATGTCATGCTATGGATAAATCAAAAAGAATACTAAGGTCAAAAGCAATCAAATCAAACAAAAAAAAAACGCGTCGGAGCCTCGTACATTTATTCGGTCGGACCATTTGCAATCAAATGTAGATCATCGGTAATCAAATCTCAATAATCTTTTTACGAAATGTAGAAAACAAAATGCGTCAGCGAAATGCAGAGCTAAGTAATTAATTTGTTCACTTCTAATTCCGCATTGAAACTGTACAAAAGAAGCACATCAAAGAGCGGTGTGTACAGTACACGAATACAACAACTTGTAGCGGGTTTGCATCGCTGAATTTACTCAGGGATTGTTTGCGTTTCATTAACGCTGGTCAACACGAGACCTTATTTATCTGCTTGTACTTTTAAGACTTTTGTATTAAACTAAATCTACCTACATTAAGGATTGGCAACGTAATTAGAACCTTGGTAGAGTTTGCAAACTTTCCGTTCTTAGTAACCCAAATAAATAAGTAGGTCGTTTGTTTGCACTGAACTTTATGTAGGTACGAAAACACTGAATTAAATATTAATTATCGAAACGAGTAGTGATAGCCTAGCAGTTGAACGTTTGCCTTGCATGGACGAGGGTCTACGTTCCATACCGGCCCGTACCTCTGACTTTTCAAATTCATCTACGGATCAGAATTTGATTATCAGTTGCGTTGACGGTAAAGGAATAACGTCGTGAGGAAACCTGCACACCTGAGAGGGCACCATAAAATTCTCGATGGTGTGTGTAGTCTACCAACCCGCACCAGGCCAGCGTGGTGGACTAAGGCCTAAACCCTTCTCATTCTGAGAAGTAGCCCGCGCCCAGCAGTGGGACAGTAATGGACTGATTAAGGCGTGGAATTTATAAATGAGCTAAGTGCCAAATCACAATGAATCAAACATTTTAATAAAAATGGATTGGCCGCCCAATGTAGCTCTTTTGACATTAAAAATATTGACCTCGGTTTTTTGGGCACTTAGCCCATTTGTAAATTCCACGCCTCAATTATGTATGTATGTATATAGGAACAAGTAGTTTTAGAACAGCTAGGTCAACATAGTGTTATAAATAAATTACTAACACTCACACAAAAGTTCTACAAATGTACATAAATCCTTATTACTAAGAGATAAACTAACTAGAGTTACCTAATTGCTAGTTACGTAAGATAATTCGTGCAAAGTTAACCAATTAAGGGGAGCTTATATTTTGTAAATGAGGGACGATCTGTCTCTCAAGTGCCGTTAGCGTCACGACACTTGCATACGTCGAGAATAGTGAAGAGACAGATTGGTATCAGCCAAAGGCGTGTTCCGACGTAGCAAATCTGTTCACGGTAATATTTCAAAGCCTAGTTAGTACTAGTATCTATACACCAGAAATTCAAACGCAAAGGTACTATGTTGCAACATAGGTACAATATTTCAGGATTCCAGGTTGTGTTTGCAATCGGAAATTGTTTGGTAACATGAGTTACTATCAAAGGCTAAGAATATAATCAAGGGTCGGCGACCGCAGTATGATGTTACTAGAACCACGAAATACATAGAACGGTGATCTTTTTGTAGCCAAAACCATGTAGCACTATCGATATCAATATTCCTAGAAACTAGAAAATGTATCCTTATGCTGTTATTAGAACGCTCCTTCATGATTTGCAACTATAGGAGGTACCAATGAGGCTTATATAGTCAGGCTAAGTGAAACGGAAAAAAAAAGAATACAACATACCACTAAGTTCATACTTGTTTTTATAACATCATTGATTCCAAAATAACTTGTAGTGACATTGAGCTCTAATTAAACCTATAACATTAGGAAGCGTGAAAGTTGCACATATTATTGGCGTTCTATAGTTTCTGCCTACCCCCATGGGAAAAAGGCGTGAGTTTATGTATGTATGTATGTATTATTATGTAGGTACATACTAACTAAATCCCAGTCAGATTTCGCTGCGACAAAAGTCTCACATTGCAGTATTTGCGGGAACTATGTACGCGGGTAGAATACACAAAGGTATAGATTGTACTTACAGCTGCAACTTCTTCCCGACGCCATTGTTAGCCAAGTGATAGCCGTTCAAATTCACAAACGAGAACAGCGCGGCGCGAATAAATTGTTAAAGAATTAGAATGTATAAACTATTATTTGATTTACTAACTATGTAAGAAAGAAGACAGGAGCGTTACAGAACATTGACATCAAAATTTTACAAAGAAGCTCACGGTGCTATTTTTGTTTACGATGTGTCAGAACCAAAGTCCCTAGCAAATCTAAATGAGTGGGTCGTGAACTGCAAGTATACTCCACCAAGAAGAACACATCCTGCTTAGTTGTCGGCAATAAGACACAACCATATCATTTTGGGACCCAGTGCATATCAGCAAGCACACTGGATCACCCGCGCGACGGTGCAACGAGTATTCCCAAGGAGGGTTGACGTCAGGCAGGCGGCCGGTCATAAAACAATAAGCCAAAACCTCTAACAACATGGATTTATGAAATACATGTTGTACCGACCCCACCTAGTGTGGGATAAGGGCAGGAAGAAGAAGAAGAAGTTAGAAAGAAAATGTCACAAGGTACCAAACACTGGTTATAACCACCGATACTATCCCACGCGTGGTGATTGACAATACGTATCGGACCCATGACCATATGGACAAGAGTTAGAGTGAGATAGACCTGATTTGACAGTAAATATATTTCATGGACTAATATGATAATCTCTCTTTCAAAATTCTCGTACTGTGGTAAAAAGATCAGTTAGTCAACAAGGTTGGCAGTGGGGCTCTGACAGCTCATTGTGCGCCGGTCGTATTAAGTATCGTCACTCGTGAAAGCTCTTTTAATGCACCTAGTATGGTAATGAAACCTGGCTAGAGATAAAGTACGATAACATGTCCCGCCCCTCCAAATTACTATTTCAATGTGTTTAGTCACATCTTTACGAAAGAGTGTGTATGTAGTTGTAGTTTTTGTTTGACGGCTGTCTCAACACGCACACATGCGTTGGGAGTATTGGTGGTGCTTTATAAATACTTTCACAAATACATTGAAGCGTTTTGAATTTTGGAGGGGCGGGACATGTTATCGTAGTTTATCTCTACGTCACAGAGCATCACAATAAACTTCGTAACATTAAAAGAATCTACATACATATACATAATTAGCCCATTACTGTCCCACTGCTGGGCAACGGCCTCTACTCAGAATGAGAAGGGTTTAGGCCTTAGTCTACCACGCTGGCCTGTGCGGGTTGGAAGACTCCATACACCATCGAGAACTTTATGGAGCCTTCTCAGGTGTGCAGGTTTTCTCACGACGTTTTCCTTCACCGTTAACGCAAGTGATAATCAAACTCTTCTCACATGAATTCGAAAAGTCAGAGGTGAGGGCCGGGATCGAACTCAAATCCTCCAAAATGAGAAACTACAAATAATAAAAATATTTCAATTCAAATAATCTACTACACAAATTAACTATTGAGGCACACTTAATTCAAAAGTGCCGCGATATTAAGACTTCCCTACAATGAATGCAATAAGCAAGAAATCTCAACAAAATGATGATTGAAAATGAAAGCAAGGGCGAGTCTTTGTACCCGCCGCGCCGGGGCGCTACTACCGGGAGAGGACTAACGTAATTGCACCGCTTCTCTCCGTTCAATAGAAGTGTACTTACCAGCTTAAGTTTTTACCCCCAGTTTTTAGTCGGTCTCCAGCTAAGCGCCCAAGCAAGGCAATAAGTCTATTCAAAAGCTCTATTTAAAGTTTACTCACGACTAATTGTCTCACACAAATGCTAATCTCGAAAATTAACTGCACTTATGCTGGGGTAACTGTGTTAGCTCGGTGCTTCACTAAATTAAACTGAGTTTATATACAATCAACCTGAATGTTACTAAAGCGCCACAGGTTTGTCTGAATTCGACTTTATTGTGATTGGATTTGGTGACTTGCTTGACTTGACTTGAAAAATAATACACCCATCCATACATAATATAATCAGCCCATTACTGTCCCACTGTTGGACACGGGCCTCTTCTCAGAATGAGAAGAGTTAAAGTCTTAGTCCACCATGAAAGAAAGAAAGAAAATTATTTATTCTGGACTCACACAGGCAGTTACAGAAACAAAAACAATATTTACAAAAAAAAAGAAAGGATAAGAATTTATACTACCTGCCGAGGCCAAAAAGGGCTCCTATCTCAGCATAATGCTGAGCCATGCTGGCTTGGTGCGGGATGGCAGACTACACACACCATAGAGAACTTTATGGAGCCCTCAGGCGTGCAGGTTTCCTCACGATGTTTTTCTTTCACCGTTAACCCAAATGATAATCAAATTCTGATCTGCACATGAATTCGAATAATCAAAGGTACGGCCGGGTACGAAATCAGACCCTCCTACATGAATGGCAAGTGTTCAACCGCTAGGCTATCATTGCTTCCGTTTTTTTTTGTTTGATCATCTTCATACTCCAAAGTGTTCTTAAGAAAATTCTACTTGGAACCACAAAATAGATAGGTACAGAAGTCAATCTACATACAAGTGCGCTCGAGCAACGCACACATAGACACTGCTCACGGACACGATATCTCGGACTGTTTGGGACTAGAGTGCGAGTGAGTGCGAGCGCGAGTGCCATGCGCTTGAGAGAGATAGATATATATATAGATAGAGCGACCGCCGAGCGTAGGTATGAAAAGTGAAGTACATACATGTGATTGACTTCTGTACCTATCTGTTTTGTATTGGAACGGTGCTTGATCGCGGCTGTACTTGTTTTTCTGGCACTAGACTAGGTATAGCGGACCTACGGGGCGCATGCCTTATACTATGTCGCGTGAGAAAATATTATCGGCCAGTGACTGCAGTCCTTTATGACGGAATATGTTTTATGTCGCTTCATTATTTTTCATCGGCAATCTTAAAAAAATACGACCCTATCAACCCTACGACGGCTGCTGTTCAATAAGAGTCTCCCAATATACCGCTACTGTAAATTGTAAGGGAATGTTGTCATTATCATCACGCTTGACTTGGATGGGTGTTCGGTTTTCTTCGTCTCTCGTGTCGCCGATAATAATAAATCGTGCCGTGGCGAAAAGATTAGCCAGTCAGCAACGTTGGTAGCGGGGCTGAAGCTTTTGCTGACTACATCAGTTGCTATGTCTTATAGGGTTTAAAATCTTCTTGTTGTCACAATATGTTTATGAACAAGTGAAACACACGTCCACACTCGTTAACATTTATTGTGAAACTGATTTTTAAGCTTGCTTCCCACGAGCACCACAACAAAACAAGAAATAACAACACGAATCCAACACGAAGTGTATATAGGGTTGCCAACATTTTTTCAGCGAAATACAGTATTTTTCAAAATAAGCTATATAAAAATATAGTACACTTCTAAAAAATATAGTATTTTATGATAAAAATAAAAAATAGACAAAGATATATTTGTTACTTATTTATTTTTATAAAAACTATATTTCTTTGCACTTCTTGCATTTTTTAAAAATGTTTTGTCTGAAATAAAAGTTTCATATTAATATGCTTTATTAGATTTAGATGTTGTCAATTTGATATTGACAGCTGACGTGCTGCCAGCGCCTCCAGTTAGTATAGAGCGCATTGGGAGCCAAAGACAAAGGATTGTAGATGCGTTCGGAGTCTGGAACTCGGTTACACAAACTCGCCTCACTCAAAATTTAATATAAAGGCGCGTTAATTATTTTTAAAAAAATATTTTTGTGTGTTAGATTTCTTTCGGTGTTGAAAATATAGTATTTTTGCGTACTATATATTTCTTCAACAGTATATAGTACGCCGACCCGTAATATAGTACAATACTATATATTATAGTGCGGTTGGCAACCCTAAGTGTATATCACAAAGAAACACGTAGATTCTTCTTTCTGAAACAATGTTTGTTAAAAATTATTACTAGTGAATACATGTCTTAATATCCACACAGACAAAGTCGCAAGTCGCTGAAAATGATTGTAAAATTATATTTTGGTAACAGCTAACAGCTTAGTATAATATAATATTCAAATGGCTAAACATTTGTTCCCGACAGTTGTTTACGGTAAAATTAGAGGCAAAGTGCCTATCAATGAGTTTGAAGAGTTAAGCATAAAGTTTTGACCGTCGAGAGAACCCTTGGAATAATGTCCTGACATAGTCTCACGAGAAACACACCCGACAAACTTTATTAGGTACTCACTTATACTTTATATTTTCATATGAAGAAGGGATAAAGAGTTGAACATAACTTATGAAATACTCTAGGGCGAAGTAATTTGAGACGAAAATAAAAGGAAATGTTTACTGCATTGACCAATTTAAATATGTATGTATTGAATACGTTATGTGTCGTGTTTATGAGTGAAGGGTACACTTAACACTACTTATAAGTAAACAAGCTATGTGTACCATAAGAGCCTATGCACACTATGTCTTTTCTACGCGCCGTCTACGCGCGGTAACGAAAAACTCCATAGGACGTTTTTTTTATGTATAGAGTTTGACGTAAACGCGCGTCGACGGCGCGTAGAAAAGACGTCGTGTGCATAGGTCCTAAGATGGTAATAAAATGTAGTTCTCTTATCTCATATTACACTTGTGTAAATATTGTTGATATGCATCAACTTAAAGTCTTTCTTTTAACTTTACATGTTGACACGACACTCGTTTGCTAAATACAAGTTAACACGAACAAGTAACACACGTTTGGCGCAGTGGCTGAATGATTGGATTAAGCGCTATGGGTCGTGGATTCAATTCCCGTACGGAACATATATTTGTATGGCCTATAGTAGGTAAGTTGTTTCGGGTCGGGGTGTTTGTGTAACTGAGATTTGTGTCTATTAAGGCACCCACCAGATATACTTATGAGAAATTACCTACTACCGAGTGGCAACGTTTAAAAAAACCTGTAAAATTGCCAAACGCAATATAAAGGTTATCTTAGGTCTGTTTCAGACGGGTTGCCCGCCGTTTTCTTAGGTGATTACGGTATACTCGCCTCCACCGGGCAATTTGACGTCGTATTACCTTAAATAATTCAATTGTATGCACCCTGCTGGGCACGAAAGCCGACGGATTTTACTCAGAGCATAATGTAATTTTCTCGTATGAAACTTCACACAAACTGGCGTAGATTTCATAGCTCGTAATTAAACTACAGTGTAGAGAAATTGTAAGCATGTAGTATTAATATTAAATGCTCGTTAATCATAAAAATGTTGATTTTGCCACTACTATTTAAAAATGCCTCGTTGAAGTTATAATAGAACTCCGTTGTTGGATTTTTAAAATACGAAATACTTTCTACGAAATTAGATTAAAAACATAAAAATATCATCATCATCGTCCTGCCTTTATCCCAACTTATTTGGGGTCGGCCCAGTATGTCTTCTTCTTCCATACATCTCTATAAGCCGTCATCTCAGTAGTCACCCCCTTTCTAGCCATATCATCTTTCAAACTACCCATCCATCGTCTCTTTGGTCTTCCTCTACTCTTATAACCATCCACATTCATACTAAAAACTTTCCTCTCGACATGTTCGTCATTCCTCCGCATCACATCCATACCATGACAACCGGTTTCCACAGAACTTCTCAGTCACCGGCGCCACTTTCAGAAAAACATAGAAATATTATTATAAAATAAGCGCACTACCTTTATAGGTAGACCCCGACAACCCTAAAGACTCCACAAGGTGACGGTCCCCTAATAAATTCCCCCAACGTTTATCATCATAACGACAATCACTTTTTATCAAAAGATTGACAACAGAAACTCAAAATTCGTTGAAATCTGAACTTTAAATTAATAAACATAGGCCTATTGCAAACAAAAGAGACAGCTGTTGTCATTGTCGCAAAAGTATTTGCTTTTGTTCCTAAGGTGACTATTCAAGCAGGGAAAGATAAAAATTACGAACTCCGAGGTGCTTCGAGGCGTTTTTATCAAAGAAGAAAACAAAGGGTTGTTTAATGACGGTATTAGTGGAAAGTTCACGATAAATTCGGGGTCGTTAGGGGTTCTTTGTCACTGTTGTATTGTGTCGTGAGTCAAGTACTTGCGACGGTTTCATTGGAAAACCTAATTCAACGTGAATTTAAAATTTTAGTTCGCCCCGGTTACCTAGGTCAAAATAGATTTATAACGTTTTTTTTTTTCTTTTCGGGGCGGCCTCAATTCATTATTCACTTGTCTGTTTAAATAATTTCTAGTCTATAGAAAAGGTATGTCGTTACTTTAACAAATTAGGCTATAAATTTTATTAATTATTATTTCCTATATTAAACAGTATTTTAATCAAAAAGAAGTCATAAGCTTTATAAATAAATTACAAGCTTTTTCAAAACCGTTACCTTTAAATCGCTAAACAGTTTGAAGAATAATTTACTCGAATATGTCGCATTCCCTTTAAGGCGTGATAGTGTGCCCTATATGCAACAAATTAGCACCCCATATGTCCTAACCGAAAAAAGGGTAAGTTTAAAAAAAACTATAAAATTTGAAATTTCTCCATATCTACCTACTGACTTTCGGATAGGGTAGGTACATGCGGTGCTAATTTGTTGCATGTAGGACTCACTATCAGGCCTCAAAGAGAATACGTCGATTTCAGTTCACTCTGAATAAAATAATATATAATGTTAAAATAAAAAAAACTATACATGGTAATTTATCATATTATTGAAAATATAAAAACACTTATCATAAGCCTTTAATCGGAAATCGATACAAACTCGAACGCTTTTAGTTGCTATCTACCGGTACCAAAACTGTTTTAATTAACGAACAGCCTAAATACAGAATAGAGAAATCTTCTTTAGGATATTAAGTCATAGAGCTAACAACGAATATCAGGAGACCAAAATTCTATGAAAGGTACCTACGACGTCATTAATAAAATAAGGTTAAGGCCTAAACATGTTGTATGAAGGCATCTATCTAAATACAACATTTAACAAGCAACCTAAATATCGTCAGTGGAAAGGTAAAAAGACTAAAGCGCCAATATACCTACTTTACAGTAGAGAGATTCAAAGTATTTTTAGATAATTAAATTATCTATTTAATATATACAAGGTTAGTCGGAAAGGGGGTACTAAGCTGAAAGGGTGTTAAAGAACCCATAATAAGGGATAACTTTTGTTCTACAACTTTCCCCAAAACTCGATAGTTTAAGAGAAATAGCTTTTCAAAGATTTCGTAAAAAATATGCTAAAATCTATCTGTCCATAGCTATGATCAGCTGTGTCTACAATTTAGGTCATACTTGAGGTCATGGATTAGAAAAGTAATTTTCTAAATTCATGACCAAAGCAGGTATGGTTTTTTTTTGAAAAAACTAAAATAAAAATATTTTTTCATGCAAATAAAAATTATCGAATTTTGAAATTTTAACACTTGCTTTAAAATAGTCATCAGTGATACTTTAAGTGGCTCGCGGCTTAGTACCCCCTTTCCGACTAACCTTGTATACTGTAAGAAAAATAACTCGGTTTATTTTCTTAAAAAAATACTTTGAATCTCTCTACTGTGAAGTAGGTATATTGGCGCTTTAGTCTTTTTACCTTTCCACTGACGATATAGAATAACAATCTTATAAAAGACAAATTATAAAGCTAACGAAGTAGGAGCTAACTAAGAAATTATGGATAAAAAATTTAGGATGGCCGGTACCTAAATTTCACCTTTATACAACCTAAATATAGAACAGAAATCTTTCAAAAGACAAGTCATAAAGTTAACTAATGTACCAGGGGACCAGAATTCTGTAAGAGCTATCTACGAATTCATGGATACAATAAAGCTAATGCCTAAACATATAGAAAGGCAGCTACCTAAATACCACAATCCATTAGCAGTGACTGTTATTACTCTGCGGCGCGGGCGTCCGACTAGACTGACGTTTGCACCCATCCTGCTAAAGGCATCCTCGTGAACTACATTCATGTACAGCCAGCCTTTTTGTGCTTCGTAAATGGAATTAAAGTCGAAAATGGATGCGATTATATCTGATTTTCAATTAGCGAGAGTCTTATTTGGTTAGTAGGTACTCTTTTGTTAATTGCTACGATACGACCATACGAGATATTGAAAATATGTCTCGGAACAGAAGTGTACAAAAATAACAATTTGCCTGTATACTAACTAAGCACCGTTAAATTCAAAACGTAAATAGCACCCAAGTAACAATTACGGGGAATTGGCTCACTTTAGGTTAGAGCAAAGAGTTCAAAATACTTATTAAGGTTGTAAGTACCTATTACGGTACCCGGCGAACATCCTGAGTATAATAAGTACAACAACAAATAGGTACCTTTGTTGTTTTACCTAATTCGCGCTTACTATGTTGTACGGGCTTTACTGAAGTTAATCTATACTATTATCAAATTGCGGCGTATTTTGCACGTATCCAGTATCCTATTACGTTTAAGCAGCATTTTTGGCAAAATTTGAAAATGTTCATTTTGTTTATTGGAATATCGTGTTACTTACTAGTCTTTCATGGACTATATTATTAATTTTAATGATTTTTATTATAAAATTTGTAGATATTTTACCGGCCTACCTATACGAACAGCTTAAACAGCAGGTATATTCATAGTACCTACGCACTGACCAAGACTTCATATTTTTCAAAAGCTGTCCGTGTAAAACAAGGTTCTTATTTGTTTCCGGAACCCGCCAGAATATTGTCTTAAATTTTTCGCAAAATTAATTAACCACCAACTTTACAACTGCAAAGGTACTAGTTATATTATATTTATTATAAAAAGTAAACATCAACCTTTTGATGAAGGTCACGCGAGAAAATGGCCGGTTCAAAACTGGAACGATATGCAAATGACCTCTGAGTTATGTAAAATAACTATTTAGTTTGAAACTACTAAATCCCATCAAAATACTCTATTCTATAATTTTAGTCAACTGTGAAACTGAATACTTAAGGCACCCAACCATGTACTCAGAGTAGGTAGGTACATAGTTATGATATTGTAAAATTGATGTAAGCAAACAGTCGTGATACCCAATTAACCATGCAACCACATTACTCGAGATTGTCACACCATGTTGTATTAACTGGTTTGATACCAGTATACATATTTCAATTACCAGCGTAACTTAACAAAATCAAATAGGTTAGTAGGAATTAGGAATATTCATTCAATATAGCGAGTTATAAAGACTGTCTCTGACTTTAGCAGGAATCGTTAGAAGTGAAAAGTGTATCATGTAACGCAAGCTTTAAAAACTTCATATAAAAGTAGTTGGTAGGTTAGCAATAAACTGGTAGGATTCTAGTTACTCTCGTTACGAGATCCGTACACAAAACGAGATAAATAATGAATGAATTTTAATTTCTTTAAATAAATCTGTTACAGACACTCAATGTTTTGTTTTTTTTAAGACTAAACGGCGCCGTCATTTCCTATTTGACTAGCTCTGAAAAGAAAAGCCGAAACAAACTCAGAGATCAAGGTCTCTTTTAAAGTTCAAACATTGTGGTATAAAAACTATGCGAGTGTAACAATGTGGGGCAACTTCTTCTTTGAGGAAAGTGCCATAGCAGGTTTGACATGTCCGAACTGAAGGCACGCATGCATCAGCCATCGTGTAGCTCAAACCTTATTTTAGATAACAAACTGAATCGGTCGACGACTGCCTTATCGAAGCGTTCTAAATCAGAGGACAATACCGAAGTATGTTAACTATGTAGGTTAATTTGATTGTAATGAAAATTGATTATTTAACTGATCAGTTTGGTTTCACTATTGTTTCAGAGAGCTGGGAAGAGCATGAAATTTCAATTAATGTGCACACTCACAGATGACTGGAAGTATGATAAAACCCAGGTAAAAGTAAAATGTAAAAAGGGAAAGGATGTTATGTAAAATAACTACGTATAAAATTCTTAAAATAAGATTTAAACATACAAGGAACACAGAGTGAGAAGATAAGATAGTAAACTTTCAGAAATTGGTGTTAGAAATCTCCACAGAACACGAGTAAGTTTATTTCAATCTGGAAATTAACTTGCTTGTGTAAAGAGAATTGAAAGAAGAAAAAGACATTTTAGATACTGCTGTCGAATGCTGTAAAAAACTTTAAATTAGTAGAAAAATGGATCATCTTCTTCCTTCCTCCTAGCATTTTTCCCAATTATGTTGGGGTCAGCTTTCAGGCTAAGCAGATGTGGCTGAATACCAGTATTTTACACGGAGCGACTGCCATTAGACCTCCACAACCC
The DNA here is from genome assembly GCA_910594945.2 of Amphipyra berbera. Classification (NCBI taxonomy): domain Eukaryota; kingdom Metazoa; phylum Arthropoda; class Insecta; order Lepidoptera; family Noctuidae; genus Amphipyra; species Amphipyra berbera. The sequence continues at coordinate 9,666,931 of OU343128.1, read as the reverse complement.
AGTAACTGGGCAATGCCGATATCCTAAGGTTAAACCGGTTATCAGACTTTCGGGCTTTTGACTGCCCGTAACGACTGTCATAGGTATTCTTATGACACCCGGGACCGACTGTTTGGCGTACTCTCTGAGGCACGGAGGGGTCTCGAAGTGTAACGAACAGTCACCCATCCATGGACTGACTGCGACAAGCGCAGCTTAACTTTGCAAATCGAATGATCGGCGAGATTGTTAGTTAGCCACGAACCCCTCATTGATCATCTACAACGCAATTAAGATAATAAATAAACTATTTTCAGTAACCACACACACATCTTTTCCTCTTGTTTTCCTAGCCATCTTATCATAAATGCGATAGTGAGTTTGTCTGTCTGTCTGTTACCTCTTCATGACTAAACTATTGAACCAATTTTGATGAAACTTGATACATTGATAGCCTGAAACCCGGAAAAGAACATATTTTTCGACATATCACGCGAACGAAGCGGCGGCCGTCGGCTAGTTATTTAATCAAGATAAGAACAACTTTCAGTAACCATCTTTTTCCTTTGTTTTCTTCTAGGTACACATTTTCTTAACGAGAAGTTTCATTAGTGACTGTCACAGTTTTTTCTAATATTCTCTTCATTTGCAACCTCCGCATTATAATAAAAGCAGCATGTACCTACAGTGTAACCGATATTTCCGAAGCACTGCCGCCTTGCAGCCCGGTCGACCAGCTATTATGACCTACATCGAGCTAAATAATAACATACACGTTTTATCAGTATTAATAACGAGTTGATTTCAGCGTTAGCGCATTTTGCAAGCTGCATTTTATACTAGTAAATAGAATATCGAGTAATCATAAAAGTTTATTTCTTTAGCTTTCATTAAAATCTGAAGAGGGCTAATCAGGTGCACGCTGTGTCTTATTTTTAAGGTTTGTTTTTTCATGTATTGAACAACCATACAACGGCAACTAAGTACAACCTTCGTACGGGTTTATTGGGTGGAATTGACTCATATCCCTGAATTATGTGATGACTGTTCAGAATGCCGCCCGCCTTATAGACCCGTGAAAAACGTAATAACTTCCCTGATTTAACATAACATAAACATAATTAACCCATTACTGTCCCACTGCTAGGCACGGGCGTCTTCTCAGAATGAGAAGTGTTAAGGCCTTAGTCCACCACGCTGGCTTGGTGCGGGTTGGCAGACTACACACACCATCGAGAACTTTATGGAGCCCTCAGGTGTGCAGGTTTCCTTACGATGTTTTCCCTTCACCGTTAACGCAAGTGATAAACAAATTCTGATCCGCACGTGAATTCGAAAAGTCAGAGGTGCGGGCCGGGATTGAACTTAGACCCTCTTGCATGGAAGGCAAGCGTCCAACCGCTAGGCTATAACTGATTCCCTGTATTCCCTAATATATATATATACTTAAATATGAACTTCTATATCCGTATACAGTAGAAACTCGATTATCCTGCCCTCAGTTATAAGGATTCGCGATTATCCGGACTACCAACCGCGACCAGTTCAATAATTAAGTCATATTGAGCACAGTTACAAAATGTTTAATATGCATAACATAACAACATAACAAAAAATTGCATGCAGCAGAGATGAGAACGCTAAGAGGGATGTGTGGTATTACGCGAAAGGATAGAATTAGAAATTAGTATGTAAGAGGAAGCCTGAAAGTGGCGCCGGTGACTGAGAAATTGTGTGGAAATCGGTTGTCATGGTATGGGCATGTATCGCTTATCTTCATACATTCGATTATCCGGATTTTCGATTATCCGAATACCTAACGACAACAATTAGTTCGGTTAATCGAGTTTCCACTGTAATAATAATTTTGTTATTTTATACTTACTGTTAGGTTAGTATTACTAAGTTACTAACTACAAATAGTGTACAAGTATTTTATTTATTCTAATTAGAACTTAGGTTTTTCCCGTGTTCAAACGTCGGTAAAAGTCTGGCTAAGTAGATAAACTGATAAAAAAAATCTAATGGAAATCATGATTGTAATTTATTCAATGGAATGAATACGTGCGTAGGTATGAACACATCTTTTTCAATTTTCATCACGACAGTAAAAAAAATTGTAGCCGACCTAAGTAGATAGAGGCGGGTATAATGAAAAGCTATTCATTTATTCATAACACTCAAAGTCGTAACTTGTTTAAACGCGGAACAAAAAGCCGTTTTGTAGGTAAATGAAAACAATGGTAGCTAGTGGTTACAGTTGCAAATCAAATTACAACTTTTACATTACGCGGTTGGTTCCTAGATTCATTCAACACATAAACTTGTGAGGCCTTTTGCACTTAAAACTTCCTCCGGGGAAAACTGTGCGGTCACATTATATCGTTGAACGAATTGTTATTGTTTCTGAAGGGAACTTTAACCACCACGGATTAAATTCAGCTGAAGTGGCTCGTCGGCTTTCATTGTCATAAACTGTGCCAACATGTCATCTCAATGTGTCCCTATATTTTTTTGTTGGACTATTTCAATTTACGTGTTTTATTCGTATGGAATAAAATTTCGGTTGGAGTCGTGTGAGTTTTATTGTTATTTTATTCGGAATATTAAATTAATCCTTGGAGAAGTATGTTATTATATTTTTCATTAGCAGTAAAAAGTCTCATTAAGTTTACCGTTCATTGATTACGTTGAAAATTAAAATGAATGGTGTGAATGTATCTACTGCGTAAATATTAAAATTTAATCACATTCATTTATTATGTGTGTGTGCCTTAAGAGTAGAATAGTTTCCGGCAAAAGTGCTTTGTTTCACAGAAATCCATTTTCCTCAATATTACGCACCCTCTATTATTCTTTATATTCTATTAACTTCTTCTTTTCGTGTGGTTAGTGAGTAACCTGGTGTCAGAGTTTATGCCGCCCATGGGCCTCTGACTTGGCTTCACATGCCGTCGAGACAGGCATGCCGGTTTCCTCACGATGTTTTCCTTCATCGTTTTTAAGCAAGTGACAATTATTTAATACGCACATGAATCCGAAAAGTTAGAGGTGCGTGACTTGAGTTCGAACTCGAGACCAATGACTTGGCAGTCCGACGGTCACACCACTAGGCTGTCACTGCTACGAAATATTAACTAAAAAAAACCTAAGTTCAATTCAGGTCGTGCTTTACGTAGGTAGGTGTGTAGTTTTTTCATTAATAAGTGCTATTTAATTTTAGAGGCATCGTGGCATAAATTATTCATCACATATGAAATGCAAATTTTTAAGTAATGCTCGAAGCCAATTTAGAAGATAAACTCGTGGAAAACATATCCAACGTTACTATGTTTCTTTTCACATGAGGGTATTCAAAACAACCATTAATGTAACTCAGGGTAATCATGAATATTCCATTGGAAAACCCTTTTAGGAGATAACCTTTTACGAACCTCTTTTAAAAATATTTCTAAATAATTAATGCTTCAGAGAAATTTTATAATGGGTAGTTTACGGTCACACCGGTCGTATTAAAAGTTACAAAGAGGGCATCGCTTACTTTATAATTTGTTTGATAATCAAGATGGGCACAGTGAAATATCCCGCTGTGATATCGCCTTACAAAACAAAAAGAAAGTCAAAAGTGGAAAATAAAACGTGAGCCTTTATAGAAGTTGTGGAAACGGAAAGTTTTCCAATTGATAATAATTTCCATTGTGATGCAACACAAAGGGGAACAGGAAAGTATGAAGTTCTGAAATAAATTCTTAATTTAAGAGCTGACTGAACGCTATCTGAAAGGAAAGTCGGGATTAGAAGAACAAAGACTACGGGCGGCTCAGCTCACTGTAGAGCTTAATTTTTTGTTGACTTCTGTTTCGCTCTTTGCTGTTTGCATAAATTGGACTCGGAAACCTCGTTAAGGAACTTTATAGCGATAAAAGCTAACTGCAAATATAATAAAATTAGCCGAAAACACAAATAAATTATTAACAATTCAAGTTAACAACGACAGTCGGCAGTAAACGTCCAAATGTTCACTTCAAATAAATCGTAAATCTTTAATAGTCTATTCATAAATCATAACCAACCACTTTGACTTTAATTGGACATGAATAAACCAAGAAACACTTCATTATGTTTACGAACCTAACAATATAAGTAGGAGAATTCCTTAATAACAAAAAGCAGGTAAATCACGGGTACGTCGAGTACTTTGCATACAAGTTCGCGAGCGGGTCCGACGATACATATGCGAGTAGCAAGAGACAAAGAAAAAACCAGCACGAGTGGACAAATTGGTTGGACGTCCGCAATTTATTCCACTTATCATAAAAAAAGCTATTCACCGTACAAAAAGGTAAGGGGTGTAGTTTTTGAGTGTTTGGGGGTGCATGGTGCGGAAGCGCCGGTGGTCGTAAATCCTTGTTGTTCCGTTCCGCCGCGCCGCTACCCGATTACATTCTAATTCCAACGTACAACGACTTGCAGATCGTGGCCTACCTATAAAATACAGGCAATTAATACTCGTAATGACGTCATATACGTGTAGGTACTGGATTTGTATTTAAATCCATGAATTAATGTCATTTCAGAATTACTGCAGCACACGTAGTCAAAGTCACTTTTTGAAATCATCATCATCATCTTCCTGCCCTTATCCCATACTAGGTGGGGTCGGCACAACATTATTCCTCTATCAGCCGTCATCTCAGTAGTCACTCTTTTCTTACCCATATCACAATGCATCCATCTTTAAACTCAATGAAGCAAAAATAAATAACTCTAGTGAATTTAAAAAGTATCTGTTGTTGTCAATACCTATGAAAAATATTAATGAATCTATGAAACTAGATGCCTAATGCGTGATATTCCACTAACTGAGTAAAATAAAATAAACGAGTAGAGGACAATATAATGGCATGAGTTACTTCGTACTTAGAATCAAAATAGTTGCCTACATGGAATTACTATTTTCCTATAAAAATATATATTAAATGCAACATTTCTAAGTAACTCGTACAGCAACAACATAAGTCGCCTCGGCAATCTTCGTGTTTCCGAATTTATACGAATTATGCGACACGGTCAATCTTTCTTTGTGTGCTTATATAGTACTGCGACGTCATCCTTTATGGATCAATTCCGGTAGGTCATTTAATTGGTCGCATAATTCGTAAAAATTCAAGATTGCCGACACACATCATTTATGTTATACAATGGAATATAATACTTCCAAAGTATTGCAGTGGCTAGCTACAGTACAATAATAATGATCCCATAATAACTGCAGCGAGGATTAACTTATTAACTGGATTATATTTTAAATCCTTCTCATTAAAGTTTTCATTCTCATAAAGATAGCTCAGTTTAAATGGAAATTCAGTTGATATTTTACCGTAATCATCATTGTCATAGTCATCGTTAAAGCCTTTTCCAAATTTGGCTGCGGTTGGCTTTCGGTAGGTAGGTATAGATGCGGAATATGAGCAGTGGTAAGATGGCCTGACGGTTGAACGTTTGCTTTCCATTGAGGTGGATCTGACGTCGATCCCGGTCCGCACCTTTGACTTTTTAAATTTCTGGGCAAATAAGAATTATCTATCGTTAATAGTAAAGAAAAACTTCATGAGAAAACCTAAATACATTAAAGGACTCCAAAGATAAAAGTTGTCGATGATGTCAATGGGCCTTGTGCTCGAATGAATTGACGGAGAGGTTTGAATAATAGATACATTAAAAATATTATCAGTTTTTAATGCGATACGTGTTAAATAAAAGTCCCCGAATAATAAACTATACCTACTTTCTAACAAACGGCACTAAGAAAAACATATTGACAAAATTCTAAATAAATAGTAAGTTCTTGAATAATTGACTAACCAACTACAATTGACATTTATTTAGCAAATACCCTCGAGGAAATTAATCCCAAAGCCAGTGGTTAAACAGTCTAACTGGCAGCTACAACTAACCTTATTCAAGTCATTAGCATTACAGCATTGAAGCAGTCAGATTTGCACCTAATTTGTAAACAGGGGAAAGGTCAGCGGACCGTTTGGTCATCTTAATAATTTATTGCCATGCAAATTACACATCCGTCCTGGACGCCATACAAACGTACCATGTTATGTCTACGCGACATCTCTGTATAACCGAGTACTTAATGCCATACAACCTACAATCACTACAGTCTTGCATGTAAAATGAATTCACTACGACGTAGTACTACGGCGTAGCTTTAGATTGGCGTAGAGGCTACGTTAAGTGATGACTACGAAGTGTGTTTTTAGCAAACAATAACGTCACTTATCAAAATTCAAATTCAATTAAAGTAATATTTAACATAAGATAACATCACGCCTGTATTCCTCTAAGGGTAGGGCAGAGGGGGTGAGCCTATTGCCATCAACCAGGCAAAAATCCAAACTCCGGGCTGCTACTGAGGAATTCCACACGGAAAAACCCAATAACACTTTGCCCGACCTGGGGATCGAACCCAGGACCTCACGATCATCAATTGCACTTGCCACCACTAGACCAGTGATGCTAATAGTTACCGCTCTATTATTAGCCACTAAAGGCAACTGATTGCTGCAATATTCATAGATTAACGGCTAGCACTGGCTCTAATTATGTTATCTACAACTTAAGCCCGAATCAAAATATTATCTCTACATAGTACATACATACATACACAATACACAAGTCCTCGAAATGACTGAATAACGTTACCGCGTACGTTATGATGTCACCGCTTAAAACTTTACTCAACCCATAGAGAAAGACGATAAAGGAACGCGACTGACACACGTACATACACAAGCACTTATTACTGAAATTAAGTACACCGGTACCGAAGAGCCTCGTTTACACGAATTAAAATAATCCTCTCAACAAATCACAAACACATTCAGAGTAGATAAAATGTACAGAAACGGACGACTGTTAAAAGGGTGTATTCTGGTTTCTGTAATTAACATACCGCTGACGAAAACCCTTTTCTTTTCGATTTACGAGATGGGTGGGATTAAATCCGAGAAACGTTTTTAATAAAGATTTTCAAAGGCCATGTTTAGAACAATTCGACAGGACCACTTAGAATTGAGGCGTGGAATTTACAAATGGGCTAAGTGCCCAAAAACCCGAAGTCAATATTTTTAGTATCAAAGGAGTTACATTGGACAGCCAATCCATTTTTATTTAAATTTTTGATTCACTGTGTTTTGGCACTTAGTTCATTTGTAAATTCCACGCCTCAATTGTCTTTTACGGATATTTAGCCAATCAACTTGGAGAAAGAGTTACTATTGCCGATTCTCTTGTTAAACACTAAACTAAAATTAGAGAATTGCTATCTCTTACTAATAGACAGCGCCAGAAAAGGACAGTGATAAGAACTAAGTTAGAGATGTTAAACTAGTTTACACCTTGAATTTCACAGTGTTTTTTATCGATTGGATCTGACGTGTCGTCTCAATTTGTATGGAAATGGTTCAACTAAAGGAGGATCGGCAAAAATGTATGGAACCCAGCCTATATGAGCAATAACATTAAGCGATACGTCGTTTGAAAAGCTTTTTTATATTCTACAACTTTTACTATGGCAGCAAGTCTCGAATCGATGTGGGAAAAAATTTACAACCTCGTGGGTTTCCCTCGCCCGGGGAAGGCGGTAGGTACATGCTTTTGCGAAACCCGCGACCCCGGCCGAACAGTCAGGAGAAGGAACACCGTTGGTTTTTAGCCGGTAAGAGTCCGGCAGACCTCCTCACCTCCCCACCCCGGGCGAGGGATATCCATAAGGATTTTCCAACGATAAAAAAAAGGTTAGGTTAGGTTCTAGGTTAGGTTAGTTTTTTTTTGTGTATTCATAGGTACATAAATTAAAATCCATTGTAATATATTATAATAACCGTTAAAAAGCAATAAAAACGTTAATATGAAGTTTTATTTATTATTCATTTATTTGGCCATAAGTTTATTCCCACAGCGATTCAAGACTTGCCGCCATAGTAAAAGTTGTAGAATATTAACATAAACCTTTCAAACGACATTTCACTTAACGGTATTGCTCATATAGGCCGGTCCTCCTTTGACGGCTCTTATTTACGTCCGTCTCTTTTTTATTTTATCAAAGTGAAAAAGATGGCAATAGCCTGAATTAAGATTAGTTTATACAGAACAAAATCTGCACTATCTTTTTATTACACTGGATACTATTAGTTAAAATCTATACTAATAAATGCGAGTGTGTTTGTTTGTTTGTTTGTCCTTCCTTCACGCCCTAACTAAGCAACCAATCGACTTGATTTTCGGCATAGAGTTAGTTGAAAGGATGGAGAGTAACATAGGCTACTTTTGATCCTGGAAAAACATCATGTTAATTCCACGTGTGCGAAGCCGCGGGTAAAAGCTAGTATTAACATAAAGTAATGTACAAATACACGTAATATCATTAGGACAATTGATTTGCTTTATACATTCTCATTATAAGTACCATTTCAATACAATGTTGACGACACGTTTGGTGCAGTGGCTGAACGATCGGCTTCTGCGCTACGGGTCGTGGGTTCGATTCCCGCACGGAACGAATATTTGTATGGCCTACAGATAGTTGTTCCGGGTCTGGATGTTTGTGCATGTGAAGATTTGTGTTTGTAAACGCACCCACGATACAGGAGAAATCCTAGTGTGGGGCAACGGTTTTAAAAAAAAAAAAAAAAACAATCATTTTGTGTCTAAATCCGATTACAAAACGCTTCATTGCCAAAATAAATAATGTCGTTTGAATTAGAAGAACCAAGTACTCTTTACACTCGTATGGATACACAAAGTTATCTCGCCAATGGTTCAGTAAAAAGCGACAAGTGTGAAATCGCCTTTCAAGCATGATCGCATTTCCATATAATCACTATTGGACTATCACAACCCTCGATTCTCACAGCCAGCTGTTACATTTTCTCATTTCCTAGTACCCATACGAGTAGATTAGCTGGGTAACTCGGCACTAACTACCTATACGAGTACCTAGATACTAGGGCTGATTATGTTGGGCGTAGACTAAACTTAACTAAAAATATTACTGTTTTTTATTAACCGGTACAAAAAGAAAGAGTCAAAGTGGCTCATGGCTAATTAATTACCAACCGCGTGGATCATACGGTCTAACCATAGGATATCGACATTGCCCAGTAACTAGATTGGGGAGGTCTGATGGCAGTCTCTCCGTGTAAAATACAGTCGCATCTGGTTAGACTGGAAGCTGACCCCAATATAGTTGAGAGTTATCTATATAAGGCAGAACAAGAAAGAGTCCAAAAAAATCAGTCAACCTAGTTTACATGATAAACTTCAGAATTTTTTAGGCGATATATTCTGAAATGTAATCTAAATCTGTTTGAAAATTTTAGTTCATCCTCAAACCAACACCACAAATTTTCTTTAATCTGCAAGTAAAATATGACTATATTTTTAGTTAAGTTTAGCCCACCAGAATTGGAACTATCGCTAGGTATGTACAATAATACCTAGCCGGATATTTGCACCTTCTACTAATTGATTCGGTACCTATCTATGTATGTAGGCATTGTTATGTATATCATAATATATGTACGGGCGTCAATTACATATGCCTATATAGTAATTAATTACCGACTGGTGTATAATGTACGTACCTGTGACACGGTAATTTAACCCATTGTGTGGCCAACGATGGACGCGTTGCATCGAATATTATAGAAACCAAAATTAGGCCTCAGATTCACTGGCGTAAGTTTAGAATTTTTTTGGAACACTTTCTCTCTTGTAGAGGTATGTACCTACTTATAAGATTGATAAAGTGAAAATGACATTAATGTTCACCAAATAGAAGAAGACATGCTGCGCCGACCCCAAATAAGTTGGGATAAGGGCAGGAGGATGATGATGATGTTCACCAAATCAGCTTCACTGAAAAATTACAATTCGTAACGAAAGGCTTTGGCGAGCGACATCTGATTTGCAGACTGGTGATGATCCTGTGACATGATTACTTGCACAATCGACCTGATGCATAGCCTTTACCACATGAAAAAACTGATTTTAATATACTTACCTATTTAAACACAAAAATCTAATTAATAAGACAATCTACATTCTACACCTCAGAATGTAACAATCTGTTCATTTCAACGCATTCCTAAAATAGGTAAGGTACTATCTATTGCAGTAAGATTAACGTTATTAAAAATGTTTTTCATCGTCCACCTACAGACAACCTTTACATGAAACCTTTGACAGAAGCTATACCTACATAGGTATTTACAAGTAAATTACCTATGCGTTCAGTCGTTTGTGTACAAGTCAATTAACATTGAACTCAATTAAACTACTAACATAATACAAGCTTTTCGCCTATTTTAGAACATCGAGAAAATTATTCAAAGAGCTCATCGGATACGAAAATTGGATATTAAACTCAGACTAAAGTCCAATTTGATGAAAGCAAAACGAGTGTATGCGAAATAAAATCAAAGCCAGCTCTAGTGAGCGGTTAAAAACAACTAAGCACCTATCCAATATAGGGTAATAGGTGATATAAAGAAAAGAGCTAACTAACGGAAATAAAAACGTATCCTCTATTGAATAGATAGAAACATTCACTGACTAAGCGGACCATGATAATGGAGCGAAACCAAAAAGAATCCGGAACATAATATTTGCATTAGCACTTATTCAAAGTCGTTCGCCGCTCAACCCTGTTACCCGTACAATAAAAGTTACGAGTACCCGCGACCGTACGATATCTCGTAGGCTGTGCAGAAAACGGATATCGGAGTGCTACACCATGGACAAAGTAAACTCTCCCAGTCTGTTTGCTTTTAATTAACCAATGGTCAACAAACGGCTTTGCGCCATACACTTTTCATGAAACAATTTTGCTGCACTTTATAACGGACGTTTGCTTAATGTAACACGCGTAAATTAGTAACTGTACAATTTCCCGACTAAAAGTATCGATTTAAACTCTCGTTTGTTCGTTATCGATGATACAGCAAGAGGCGTTTGACGGATATTAATAATTGCGTCTTCAATCAATTCTATTCTCTGTGAATGATAAATCGATTTTATTACACTGCGAGGTCTATTGAAAGCGTTTTAATGTAATTACGTGAAACAGGTAAGTGAGTAGGTACATGTTCTTCAACTCAAGCTTAATAAGATTACTACGTTTAATGAATGCGTATCATCTATACGATGTTTGTACAAATCATTCAGCGCGGCAGTGAAAAACGAATGTTTATTTTGTTAAATAGCTAATCCATTCAATTCTTTTATATTAAGCTGTAGGTACCATGATTCTTTATAAACCTTTAGGTATACTAAAATATTGTTTCAACATCTAATATCTAAGCTTATAAACTTGTAACACAGACATCTAAATGTATCTATCCTGGAAACTAAGCTGAATAAAGTGATGGGTGTAAAAAGTGCGTGTGTAATAATAGTTCCTTCCTAGCCCATCACGCGAACCGTTCAAAGTTTTACGATTGCCGCAGGTTTTTTCTTCCACTTCCTTGTACATACTTTATGGTTTTCCTTTCATTCTCAAAATTATTAACATGGAAGTTTATGAATATACCGTGGAAGGGCATTCCCCAAAGAAGTAGACAGACTGTAACGTACCTACCTCCAATGACTGCAATTCTCGTGATACGCACGTAACTATACCTATATTTTGTGTTGTGCAAGCTAATATAAATCTCGCTATTATAACTGCCTCGTTGGTCTGATGGTGGCAAGCGCGACTGCTGATCGTGAGGTCCAGAGTTCGATCCCCAAGTCGGGCAAAGTGTTATTGGGTTTTTCCGTGTGAAATTCCTCAATAGCAGCCTGGAGTTTGGATTTGTGCCCGGTTGATGGCAAGAGGCTCGCCACCTATTACACGGGACTTAAACATAACGGCGAAATGAGCGTGTTACTATACACCTCTGCCCAACCCTTCGGGGAATACAGGGGTGATGTTATGCTATGCTATGTTTTTTTGTGGATACATGATAATAACAGGAATGACATTGAGTTCCATACATTAAAGTATGCAGAAAATGATTGTCTACGGGGCCTAGGCAGTAACAGAGGCTTCCTGAAAAAAAATACAATGATAATTTCGCCGGATCTAAAGATTGCAAACCAGCCTCTGTGTCATCAAAGAACTCTTGCTATATAAAATGGACGCTCGTTACCACTAGCACAAAACAGATAGGTACTACAGAAGTCAATCACATGTATGTACTTCGATTTTCATACCTACGCTCGGCGGTCGCTCTATCTATATATCTATCTCTCTCAAGCGCATGGCACCCGCGCTCGCACTCACTCGCACTCTAGTCCCAAACAGTCCGAGATATCGTGTCCGTGAGCAGTGTCTATGTGTGCGTTGCTCGAGCGCACTTGTATGTAGATTGACTTCTGTACCTATCTATTTTGTGTCACTAGGCCCTTCACATTATGAATAAAGCACCTAAATACAGGTACCTAACTCCAAAAATAAAATGAACCCTAGAATTTAATCAAACGAATAGCAAAACGAATTCACTTTTTTTATAATGAAACTTTTAATATAAGAACCTATTCAAATGTGTTTTAAAATCTGCATCAATAGTTAATTTACTAGAATTGAGTTTAATACCCAATGGACGCTGTCAAGTGGTCGCGAGAGCTCCGCCCACCGCGCCGCCCGCCGCACGAAGATTCAACTTTCAACTGAAAAAGTTAAATGGCGTGGAATAAAGCACTGGTAATAGAAAATGGACGACAATCCTCATTTCCTTGTTATATATTCTGATTAAAGAACGTTGATAATATTATGATATTTAAGAATAATGTGTCTGCTACATGACGTGTGTATTAATATTTGAGGCTAGCTGCCCGGACAGACTTCGTTCTGTCAAAAGTTATTGGCCTGTAGTGGGAAAAGAAAAGTGTTGTTTTTACTATTTTCCACACAATTTTTTTTTTCTCTCCATAACAACTTCCTTGTGCCTTAATGAACATGTAAAAAAAATAGACGAATTGGTCGAGCTGTTCTCAAATTTTGCGCTTAGCAACACATTTGGCGATTCATTTTTATTTATACAGATTTATTTGACTATTTGGTATTTTGTTATTCGGAAGGCACAATTTTTGATAAAATACATAACACAACATCACGCCTTGTATTCCCCGTGATTTTAGTAAGTAACACCCCCGTTTCGCCAGTTATGTTTTTAAGTCCCATGTAATAGACGGCCAGCCTATTGCAATTACCTGGGCACAAATCCAGATTCCGGGCTGCTACTGAGAAATTCCTAATGGAAAAATCCAATAACACTACCCGACCTGGGAATCGAACCCAGGACCTCACGATCAGCAGTCGCGCTTGCCACCACTAGACCGACGAGGCAGTCTGATAAAAATTGCATTATTTTAGTTTTCTTGAATTAAAATAATTTATTTACGAACGAAACTAAATTTTTTCGAAGACACGTTTGGTGCAGTTTCTAAGCGATTGGCCTCTGCGCTGCGGGTCGTGGGTTCAATTCCCGCACGGAACAAATATTTGTATGGCCTACAGATAGTTGTTCCGGGTCTGGGTGTTTGTGCATGTGAAGATTTGTGCCTGTAAACGCACCTACGATACAGGAGAAATCCTAGTGTGGGGCAAAGTTTCAAAAGACAATCAAGTAGATACCTATTTAATAAGTAGGTATCGTCTGCGTCATAAGCATCATACTGCCCTATAATGATATAGATAAGCAGTACTCTATGAACGGAGCGACTCAGAAAACCGCTTAAAACGTGTTGGGTTAGTGGGTCGCTACTCATGCATAATAGTGCAGGTGACGATACGATAGGTACCTAGGTACTATAAACGTGGGTTGAGTACCCATTCCTAACGAAAACCCCATAGGAACGTCTTATGGTTATGGTTCTCTTTCATCGTGACAACAGAAAGATCGTTATCCTCACTGCAAAGGGTCTTACGTCTAATGACGAATGTGTGTGCCATCTCGTATTAATCATTAGAAGATGTAAATACATTTTCAAACAGAAAACAGTACATATTTCCATAATCATTTATACTCATGGGTTGTTTGTAACCGTACATTATAACACATGTAGCTACCTACAGAAGCTACGCGCTCCGAACGCCCTCCGGAAATTAACATTTTCTAAAGCTCTTGCAAATGAAGGCGCATACACATCGAAATGACTTTTCAAAGCCTTTGTTACATCTACACATTCCTCATGAATTCTGGTTCGCCGCAAAATCTAGGCGAAAAAAAAAATTAAACACATTAATGAAACTTTTTACCTTCACGCTATTTGCTTAACACTCAATCCGGCTTCAATAAAGGAATCGCTAAGATACGAAGGAATTTGATAGATATTCATAATGCAAAGGAAAGGAAGCACAATCAGATTTTCATTGGAGATTCACGGCGGTGCCCGTGGGCCGCGGCGACGCGAGGGGTGGAGAAATGAATACTTATTGCGAAAATGAAGCGGGCCATTAATGAACGCCGGCTCCGGTGAACCGATCGGCCGCGATTTAATTCCCTTCGAAAAATATTCAATAAACGCCGCAAAGACCCTCGCGCGGGATCATCCGCAAACAGGCGAATCCAATGGAGTAGAAAAATTGCATAGACAGCGGAAAATTCATATTTTATCAAAAAGCGAATAATCCTTATAAATCTTTCCTTGCCTTTGAATGGTTGTTGCTAACAGCTCTAAATTACTTTGGAGAAGAGGCATTAGCAATGTATTATGTGGTACTTATTAAATATGTAATCATCGTGGTCGTCTTCAGTTCTTCTTAACCTTTTAAGCGCGTGGCTAAATATCAATTGCCGTGCCCCTAGCGCGCGACTACGAATCGATAAAATAATACCTACAATAAATACTTATATTAAGTTTTATAAATACTTAGAACTATGAAACAATTTTAAGTAATTGTTGTAAATCATATCTCTATTGAATAATTGTTTTAGTTGTACCACGCTGTTCATAGGACGAAAATAGAACAAAAAAACCATGCATGGTCTCTGTCGCAGAAATACGACTCAAGTGTTTAAAAGGTTAAATGTACCTATTTCATAACAAACACCTTAATATAGCAACAAGATTATTCGCATCGACTTTTATAAAAACCCACTTTTTCAATGTTCACAATAAGAAAGAATCATCTATTACGTTCCATTGTTAAGAGCTCCCCACTAGTACGTTTCGGTTTTTCTCTTTGTATGTGTACGAACAGCTTTAGTTTGAGGTTTTTTCATCTTTTTTTTCTTTTTTAGGTGCGTACCCCCATTTTTCATTGCGATGCAATCCTATGTTAATAAAACGTGTGCATTACAATAGTTACATTGTTATACAGATCGTAAAGGACTTCGTAATAAAACCCAAAAAAGAACCTTAAAATATTTTATTACATTACATATCTTTCAACGCTTTAACGACACAAATATTGTACAATAATTGGTTTTGTAATTTAGACCACGCTTGCGTCGCGGTCTCCTCAACTGAAACTAAAGTGTTCCGAAGTTCTTCATTTTGAGATATGACTTTAGTATGCATCTTTAAGAACAAACTCATGTAAGAGTGAGCTAATTCGAAATCTTTGTTGCTCTTCAACATTACGTTTAACATACGCAGAAATTGTTTCATAACGTCTATGTTACCACCAGCATCGGGAGCCATACTTGTCACCTCAGCTTCGATCGCCGCGGGAGGAAGTGTTTTCAATTTCTCTATACACTTCTCGTAATTTTCATCTGTCTCACAAACGTATAATTTCTTTGCGAATACTGTCAATGTTGATAAAGAATCTGGCATTAACAACTTCGTATCGGTATTGCCGTTTTTATCTTTTTCCAAGTCAAATTCTAGTTCGAGGCTCGGTATAGTTGGTAAAAAGAACGGTGCTGACTTTGGCACGGTCAGAGGGGTTTTAGGCTTGTTCCGTTTCTTGACAACATCTAAATGTAACAAATTCAACCACCTTGACGTAGGCTGATCTGATAATGTGATAAGTTCTTCACTAATTTGTATGGGCGATTTGTATTCCGGCTCTTCTCCCAAATCTATCGTTCCTATGTCATCAATTTCTGGCTTCTCTGGTGCTGTGCTTGGCAATCCTGAGAAATGTATAAGTAAATATAATAATAACCGAAGAGACAAAATATTTCATATGTAAAATGAACAATACATCCTTATAACAAAATAAGATCAAAGGATACGTACTCAATTTAGGTATATTAACTTCTTTCTTGTCTATTGGTTTGAGGAATATTCTCTCGTATAGCAATCTGTTCGCCCATAGAAACACGCCCACTTCTCCAACGTGAGTCGTGGCTAGGAAGTCACCCGTTGGAGACATACTGAGAGACGTGCATGGCTGCTCTACCTAAAAACACAAGTTAATTTTGACGAAAAATATAAATTTAACATTTATTGTGAATGCGCAAAAAATAAGTAAGAATAAATTAATATAATTAGTATAAATTGGATCCATCGGTAATAAAACTGTCGGCCTTTATCGAATCTCGAATCACCCAATTACTATAAGCTTAAAAATCGAACTCACCGAAAAAATATCGACTAGTTTAGCACTAGGTATATCCCAGGTACAAATAGTACAATCCATTGATGAGCTGATCAACCACCTGCAATAAAGTCATTTTAGATCCACATTCTTGTCGGAAAATAAATTCTACAAAATTATTAACGCGGCATACAAAAAAAAACATCAAGCAAGCTTTTAAGTAGGTACGTAAATTAATATATTATCTCACCGGCTCTGAGTATCAAATTCAATATCGGTTATCCTCCCCTCGTGGCCGTCGAACTTCCTTACAATATTCATAGTGTCGATATCAATGACCGTAATGGAAAAGTCTTCATTTGCGAGAGCTAATAAGCCGCTGTCTCTGTGGCATTTTGTGCTGGAAACTGATTCCTCTAGTCGCATTACTTGGTAAGGGGTTGTTGCTGAAAGAATACATTGAGCTTAGTATCGTACTGCGATGGTTTACTTACGTGAAGAGGATGAATAAAGAGAATTTTTAACGCTAATGTAAGTGAAAATGTAGCAAAAAAGGACGTAGTTTAAAAAAAATGGTTGCATCATCCACAGATAAATTAATATCATTGCGTTAATAGAACTCGCAAATGGCGCGCATCTATGGAAAGATGGATGAATGTGGATGAAGCAAAGGGTTATGTAAGGATCGTAGCATGTGGCGTTCTTTGGTTTCCGCCGACTGTCACGGGGAAATGGCGTGATGTCATGTTACTATAATACTTTACCCCGTCAGGTAACATAAGCATGATTATATTTTTTATTTACGTATGTATCATGTACGATTCTTTTTTGTTGTGTAGTATTTTTTATACTATCGCTTTTCGAACAGTAGTACCTACGTAAACAAGCTAGCTTGCCAATTCAGTTGTTTTTATTTCGTTCAAAACACCAATTAAGCGTATGTGCAGGACGGATGAATCTACCAAAACAACTCAAATGAAACGAGATTAGACCCACAAATTGCTGGTCAAAAATACATTATTCGAATCTGGAAACGAAAATAAAGTCAATAGAGCTGACTAAGGTAAAATTTGTTCATATTAAATCGACCTATGTTCGGGGCTTTTTCAGACACAAAATCAAAGGTTGTACTAAACAGGAGAGCGAATCGAGAACACGGAATAATGCATAAATGGAATTCGGATACGTATATTTTTCCAACTGCCTGTTTTTGACTGCCTTGTTGATCTAGTGGTCGCAAGCGCGACTGCTAAGCATAGGGTTCTAGGTTCGATCCCCAGGTCGGGCAAAGTGATATTGGGTTTTTCCAATAGGAATTTCTCAGTAGCAGCCCGGAGTATGGATTTGTGCCCAATTAATGGCAATAGGCTCGCCCCCTATTACATAGGACTAAAACATAACTGGCGAAAAGAGGGTGTTACTAAAACACCTCTGCCGATCCCTTCGGGGAATACAAGGCGTAATGTTATGATGTTATATTTTTCAAACGAATACTGACCAGCAAATCGGTGATAAGCGCAGGGGAAAACAAATTTCTGTCACATAAGGCGATCGTCACCATCGCGTCTAGCATTTCGTAGGTGGTTGGCGACTGTAGTGGTGATATGCGTATTGGGTTGTCGTGGGCTACTGCTACGCTGGTTCGGGTAAATCTGTGAAGTGTTACCGTTCTCCACACAGCAGCACCCCTCCGTTCCTCAAAAAGCACGCTAATCGTCTAGTACCGGTTATTATAAGAACATCAATGTCCCGAAACTCGAAACCCGAAAATTTTAGAATGTCCTTCAGTGATTGGGTACAGAGGTCAGAAAGATTTTATGTAGAATACTGATAATCGTATTTGGTTAGACTGAAGCTACCCCTAATAAAGGTGGGCAAAAGGCTAAGCCGATTATGTCACGCCATTCGCCCGGCCGTTATTCGTTCATTTGCTTACTGATCTGTGAATTTAGACAACAAAACATAACATCACGCCTGTATTTTCCGAAGGGTAGGGCAGAGGTGTATAGTAACACCGTCATTTAGCCGTTTAAGTCCCATGTAACAGGGGGCGAGCCTATTGCCAACAAAATTTTGGACAACTTTTATTAAAATTAGATGTAAATTGTTACCTGATTTAAAATGCCAGAACTTCAGTTTATCATCAGCTCCAACTGTTATGACCCTCTGGTTACAGAGGTCTGTCTCTACTCCTCTGACTGCCCCTTTATGTGCTAGTCTTTCTTTTTCTTTTCCATAGTAACCACGATGAATACCAGATTGCATATTGAATTTATGTACTTGACCATTGGTATAACCTGTATGGATAATGCGTAAAATATTATTGTTTGCACTTCTATCAAGAGTATATTTTAATGTAAAAATATAAGAGCCCAAATAGCTCTATTTGCATGCAAAAATAAGGCTGACAGACGTAAGAGGCGACTCCATCACATGTACTAAAAGAAAGGCACTAGATATGACGACGCCTTTATTGTTATTTACTTCGCGCTCGCACATCTTTTTCTGTCTATATAATAATATGTAGATTTTTATTTTCTTATCCTTTTTTGAATAGAAGAGATTTTACTGTTATTATAAGTAGTAGTATCTGTCAGCACAATGAGGCATGCAAATTTCTGACAGCAGGAACTCAAAAATAAAACCAAATCTTGTCAAACCAATACACAAATATTAATTTAGTTACAAATTAAATTAAGAGCTTACCAATAACAACAAAATTTCCACAATGTGTAACAGTCAAACATGTAGCAACAACTCCTTTGTCTGTTTCCGGAGGTTTTAACTTATGGTCTCCCATCCGCATTTTATTATAAGACCACGTTGCGGCAACAAAGAAACCTTCATGTAGAGATGCAACGCTGTCCCATTGCTTGTCTCTTTGCATGCATGAACTTATCTTTGTAATTGGTGGTAACACTAAATGGTCAATTTGGAGTCTCTCTAGAAGGGAAATAATGTTAAAAAATTTGCATCCATTTAAAAGTATCAATGTAATGCTTATAAATTAAAAGTCCAATGTAATCCAAAATGTTTAAAATTTAAGTCTATGTTGTCACATACTTAATCAACATCAACAGTGAAAACCACATATGTGTAAAATATAAATATTTACAAGAGATAGAAAAAACTGTCTCCTGAAAAAAAAATTGGCCGATCAAATGTTAATGCAAGTTTGTCATCATATATCATAGATGGGTTAAAAGTATTTGAATTGAAAGTTTGTTGAACTAATATGAGTAGGATGAGTTTATCAATCTAAAGAACATATAAAATGCTTTTGGAGAAAATTGAATTTACGAGGTTTTCACTGCTGAGCGTCGATATCTAACTTTAGAAAAAAATACATATTTTTTTCAATTATCAAAATTAGTTGTTCAATGATATCGCACTGCTAGATTAATACTAGATTAAACTCAAAATTTTATCATATTGAGATAACTCTTTTGTTTTTTTTTTAAAAAACATTGTACCACACTTGGATTTCTCCTGTATCACAGGTGCGTTTACAAACACAAATCTTCGCACGTAATTCATTTCATTCACTTCAATTGTAATCTATAACAGGAAGTGAATAATCAGTTTTCTGTCGATTCTGAAAAAAGCTTCATTTTGAGTTGATACACTATTAATCTAGCAGTGTGATTATGTACTTACTTTTCTTCTTTGAAGCTTTTCTATTATGTGATGCTTTCCCAAGGCTTTTGTTGAAGGTCTCGGAGATAGTGTTCATGATGTGCAGGCTACTGTCACTGCCTGCTGCCAGAAGATTATTACCGCTTGGCTCACAGTGACAAACCATAGTAGGTGGTTGAGAATGTCCTTCCCTACAAAATATTCCCAAATTATGAATAAGGTTTTTACAATTTATACAGTATTGCCGGAAAGCAAGAGTTATTCAGCAATTTTATTTGTATAATATTTTCAATTTGTATGATAGCTCACCTTTTCCTCAAAAGTCTTGCACCACCATCAGGCATATCAAATATCCATAGCTTCAGCGAATTGTCTTCAGAGTTTGTTACCATTAATGGCTCAGACATCAAACACTTCATCCCAGCAATTTTTGAGTAATGAGCAGATTGCACTTGAGACAACACCCTCTTTTCTTCTAAGTCCCACATTACTATATGGCCTTCTGAGCTGCCTGTCACCATGACTGGGGCTCCATCAAGCCTAAATGACAAAGCACTGACCATTCCCCAATCGTGAACAAATTCCATTACAGCTGTGTCAAATTTCAAATTGTGTAGGATAATTTTTCCATTTGCCAGACCAACTGCCACCACATCTATAGCTGGTGCAGGCTCTGTGACTGTTATGGCTGATTCCCATCCTTGGAAAGTAAACACCAACTTAGAAGTGCGAACATTCCACAACTGTAACTGACCTTGCTGACTTCCTAGCAATATCTTATTCAAATACGTCGGTGGATGACATAGGGTAGTTATTTTAAAACTATCCTCTTCAAAACCCAGTTCCAGGAACTCCGATTCGTCCTTTATGTCAAATATTTTGAGTACATTGTCTTCATCCACAGATATGAGATGAATACCAAAGGGAAACAACAAGTGCACTGGTGCATTGTGGCCTTTGTAAACATGTTTGAGTTCGCAACCTCGTCTCCATGCGTAAATATTATTCTCACTCGCCGTATAGACATGGTAACTGTCTCCGCTCATATAAGTGATAGGACCAGGATGTTCACCGCTAACGCTTAGCAAACGGAATTTATCACATCCATATGTATGAAACCACTTGCCCACACTCGTACATAGCAGCGTTTCGCCTCGTCTTTTGATAAATCTAGCAACAAAGGGCACATGTGTGCTGACATAACCTAAAACCCTGGAGCCGGTAAATATCCGACTGCTTGAACTCTCCGGCATTGTTGTGCACTATACTAGGGATCAAGTATTTATTACAACGACAAACTACGATAATTCATAAAGGAATAGTTTCATTTCCTCGGAAATTATTTCACAGAACAACACGCGTGCATTTGTTATTGACTAGCTGTCAAACGTCAACATGACATTGACATGACAACGCCACCTGTTTGAGACACATGGATGATTGTCAAACCTAAACCATAGATCAGCCAAGTGACGGCATTTTAAACTCGACTACCGAAATCAATAATTGTTTTGACGAGGTTAGGTCTTACAACTTTAATCACATAATATTTCGTAAGCATTCGTTACTTATTCGTAGAAAACTTAATATTTCACATAGACTACTACCATGACCTTAGAATATATAAGCAGGATAACACTGGTCATTGTATATTAAGGCGATAGATTAACCATTTCGCAACGCACTGTTAAAAATAGACCGATCGATCAGCGAGGTAAAGGCGGTTTGGCGGCGTTTATGCCTTTTATAGATAAACGGTTCTTTTCTTTACTCATCGATATCTCTGCGAGCCTTTTAGACCATGATAAATCTAGTTGCACTCTATACTAATATTATAAAGAGGAAAGATTTGTATTTTACTATTTTTGTATGTAACGCATAAACTTAAAAACTACTGGACCGATTTCAAAAATTCTTTTGCCGTTAGAAAGCTAGATAATCACTGAGTAACATAAGCCAAAGATTACAATAGTATACTGACATAAGCTACGGGCGGAGCCACAGATTAATGATATATGTCTAGGACAGATGGGACACTGAAGGGAATGAACGTGTTCCGTATCGAACTGTCAGTACACCCAAGACAACTGACAGCTGTCAAGTAAAACCTAGTGCCGTACTAATGACGTTCTTAAAATATCGATCATATCGATAAACTAGTGATGTTTCATTTATCGAAACAATATCGATATTACTGCAGGTTTCTATTAAAACTTTCAAATTAACTTATAAAAAAAACAAAATTTGCCAAGAAAATATTTATTTTACATTTAAATACCATACATGACAATTAAATATCTACCCAATCCAATTAATAACCTATATCCACTGAATTGCTGTTTTCTTCAATGCTTCATTCTGGCCATAATCAAGTCTCACACTGTGTTTTTCTGTGCAATGTTCGTACAGAATGCAAGTTGAATAATTTGCTTAATAGCTTGTAACCCTTAAGACGTTGTTTAAGGATTGCAAAAGATAACATCTGTGTTCTTCAACAGTGAAACACCTGGCTTGCTTTTTAAATTTTCATAACTTCAGCTGCATTTCGATGAAGATTATATTAGAAGAATTCACACGTTCCAGAGCATTCTTGGTCAGTTATGGTACCAATTTTTACAATAGATGTGGTCATCACGTTTATCGGCCATATGGTCATCTGAAAAAATAAGTATGTAACAGTTGTAGGGATATTATATGGTTTGATTTGCAGCCACTTTTGCTCTTTACTGTTGGTAGAAGTTAAGATACTGTAGAAGCAAAGAACAGTTTCATGTACATAGATAGTATTTCTTTTACATTATGTATCTTACTTCCTTGAATATGAAATAGATACAACAGATGCGTGTAGGTTAAGGTGTGAATATAGGTGTATAAAAAGGGAATAAAGGAAATTATGTATACACTGTTTAGTTAGACAGTCAATAGCAAAAGCCAGAAAATAATGTCCTAAATTTAGTATAGCTGCATGTTACAGATAGGTAAGTATTTACATTAGTGTAAGTAGGTACCTATTAAACTTGTACATTCTATTCTTGTAAGAAAATCTGCTCATACCTTAATATTGTTCAATAAATGATTGAGTGGGAATGCCAGTCAAAATCTCTCCTTCTTCATCTTCTCTTCTTTAACGCGACTGGCCCACAGATATACTTCTTTTTGAAGTGGTTTTCACAGACATATAGGCAACGAAAATATCCTGGAGTTATGTCTGCTGAGGAGCAAAAAGCAACAAAAACATCCAGGTCCATGATAGTGATACCCGAAGAAATCGCTTGCCTTCAGTAACACACGTTGAAATCAAACAGGATTAGCATGGCAGTTTGCTACAAACGCTCACAAAAATGATTCAGTTTATTAATTGAACAAAAATGTTAATTTTTCAAAAATCTTTTCTGGTTAACGAATTGTTAGAAATCAAAGAGTTTTTATATTAGAATCAAAGAGACAGAACGCAGTAACTAGAAACTTTGTTCTCAGTTACATTTTTAATTTTTTTGCTCATTTTTCCTTATTTTTTATTTATCTTGGCAATTTGTAACAGAAAACATACTCATGTAGACGTCAACTATCTTGGGTGAACTGACAGTTCTATGTGACCGGCCAATAGTAGGCGAGTGTCAGGGGCCTGGGCGGAGCCGTGAGGACACAGCTAGTCTATTATAAATATATCATAATGCTAGTAATTAGAGCCGAAATCGAAATTCAAAAGCCAGCCGCATGTTTAGTTTAGACAAAATTAGTAGGTAAGTACCCTGAAAGCCAACCAACATCAACTTTACAAGAAAGTTGGCTTCTAATAAAGTCGTCATCGATCTGCTATGAAAGAAATAATACATTTTAGCATAAATGTAATAAAACTCTTGAATTATCTGGTCTATAATTTTATTATTTATAAAATACAAGTACAATATATTTACAGAAGTCCTTGTCGCTTCAAATCTTCGTATGTCTTACGGTTCACGACATTACCTTGCGAATCTTCAAACTCCTCATCATTTTCTGCTACAAATCTCTCATCCTCTTTTTGATGTTTGATTTTCTCCCACACTAAAACCAAAAATATAGTATTCATTTGACGTAAAATATTGTACTTTCAATGACTTATCCTACAGATATAAACAATTTTACTTCCATCATTGATCTCTAGACTAAGGGTAAAGTCCTGTCGTTCTCTAGGATGGAGCTATTTCAAATCCAAAATGATCATTAGTTTTTAACAAAAGCATTTCACAGTTATCATACAAGATATCAAAATACTTACACGCAAGTGCGTCTTCGATCTGCGTGACATTAGCAAAATGGGCCGTGTTCGGTATACCCAGACACCGCATGCCGTGAGCGTGGCGCCATTCTGCGAAGTGCCGCTGGAATGCTTTCGGGCCCTTGTATGTGTAGTTGCCGCAGATCTCGCACGTGTAGCTTATGTTCAAGCCGTGTAACTTGTAAAGCCAGTATGGGATTGGCTGTAAAACGAAAACAAGAACATTTTTCAAATGTCTACAAGAAAAAGATGCACACGATATATCAGGGAGGTGGCTAATGTCTTACGGAAATGTTCAAATACGAAGGAATTTTGCCAATTACCTTTCCATCCCAACCAAGAGGCAAGTTCTTGGGATTGTATGGTACTTCATCGTCGTCAGAGTCAACGTCTGGCGCAGCCGAGGCGTCACTCTCATCTCCGCTGTCATCACGGCGCTCACCGGCCGCTCGGGCCGCGCGGCGGGTGACATTCTCGATAGTCGCTAAACGCGTGCCAGTTACGATGTTGGCAAATCTAATAAAAAAATTAAAACATTATTATATATAAAGTGGAATTTCTGACATGTCTCAAATTTTCACATCTCATTAGTTTTAGATCAAAGTAAACAGTGACGCCCTGATACGGCGAGACAGTAGTGATAAAAATAATAAAATAAAATGTGTCTAAATTTTTAAAGCAAACATTATTTACCTGTACACTTGAGCTTCAATAGCAGCAATGTCTTTGTGCCTTTGTTGGGTTGATGCCTTTGCTTTATTGCCACCCTTCTTTGCGACCAGAGACTTGTCAAGGGATGTTTGACCTTTAGTACTGAACAATCTGAAATGGAAATATTTAAATATAAAAGTACGTAATTAAATTAAATAAAACAAAAATGTGACTTTACAATTTATATTTCATATTACATACCTTTGTGCCCTTTCTTCTAAAGTTCCACCACACTTCAACCCGAGAGCCATAAGGGCAGATTTTAATCTGTCCAAACCTAGTGAAGCAAGTTCCTCCCATGAAGAGAAAGCTGATAGATCCAAATGAGCTCCCACATTTGTTAGAGCACCACCTGTTTCTTTCTAGAGGACAAAAAAATACTAAATTAAAAGGAGATAATAAACAAAAAAAAAAAAGAGTATAATGAAAACTCGAAGAAAGGTGAACTAATGAAAAAGGCTAGAATGTTATTTTTATATCATTTCCAATTTTAATTGTTTAAATATCTTACTGGCCATCCAGGAAAGTTCCCAGTTTCCCATTGTTTGATGAACTCCTGATGAGCTGCAGCCATCTCCTGCGCTTGATCCTGCAGAGGTTTTACTCTATTGACAAAGTCTTTCAAATAAGTAAGAAGAACTCTGATATAGTTTCTATATTCACTGTTCTTACGCTCACGAGGAATATCGAAGAGATGATCAACTATGCTCAAATATGTGATGTAGTCCACTTTCTGTAAAGAAAGTAAATTAGATTTACGATTTATGGAAAATATAATTAAGTTGACAGAAAAAAATTGGTTGTCTGTAAAGTCCGTTTACGGACGATAGTTTAACGTGACAACGTCATAACAAAACATCGTGCCTCTCTATCGCTTGTTCCGCGCTCTCGCTCGCACGCTCACCTCAGACGGAACTTGACAATGATTCACACTTTTTCGTGCATGTTGCCGGTGTTCAACGTTTTATTAGACGTTGTCACGTCAAAAAATGTTTATAAAAATGTTCCTAAAATTGATGTTGAAACAGGGATAAAATTGTCTCTTGTTTCTATTGAAAATATTAAAACTTGCATTCTTACTTACTTCTATGCCCTTTAAATTGATATACTTTTCATAGCACTCATGCAGATCCAAATATTTGCCATAACCTTCCTCATCAGTGAATTCAACAGGGGCTGAAATTAACACAGAACATAATTAATTGTTAATTGTAATTTCTAATACTCATCCCAAAAAACAAACAAAACTTACTTGTAAAATCTTCAGCTGGATTTTCTCTTATCTTTGCTAATTCTTCAAATTCCACAGACATTGGGACACAAATCTGCAACAATTCATATAATAACCAAAGATTCTTATAAACCTACATGTACATGAAATGCCTATGTTGTAGTCTTGCTACAAAAACTGTTATTTCTTCCACGCTAGTGCAACTTTTCATATTATACATTAATTGAGAGAGAAAGAGATAGTACTAAAATATTCCCTAAAACAGTTTTTAAGTTAAACGGTTTTATCTTGCAGTTCCCCTGCAACATCAGGATTTAAGGATTGAAGTTTGAAATTGTTATAATGTTGTATGGTAATGGAAATTGAATTTATGTGAGAAGCTTCAGGAGAATCAGTTAAGTAGAAAAATCTGTCACAAGATTTGAAAAAAACAAACAATTATATGAAGTGAAGCTAATTAAAACTGAACTAATTAAACTCAATAATCACCTCATTAGGATGTTTTCTGTGGAACTCTTTGATTTGCTTGAGTCTAGCGTAGAACTCATTAAACTCACTGGGCCCAGACAATGCTGCGATTTCTTCTTTGCGGAGCCCATCTTTGTCTTCATATAACTCCTTTAGTCTTATGGTTGATTCAACATATCTCTGGAATTAATAAAATAGTCAGTAAAACTACCTGTCTTAATAGGTTGCTACAATATGTATTTTAAAAAGCTTAATGTGTATATTACTCGTATCTTTAATATCATCCAATTAATATGGCATAAATACTGGGGCAGATCCAGGGAGCTCACTGGGGACATAACCACTACTGGAGATAGCAGAGATGAACCTCATTAAAAAATCAAAGATATGCAGGTGCCCTTGACCATCCTGTGAGCTTAAGGCTGGATCTATCACTGGATAAAATCGCTAACCTACTGATCCTTAACCTTTTAACTGCTTGAGTCCCATTTCTGCGACAAATATTTCCATGCCCCTACCGCGCGTGTCGTATTTCTGCGACAGAGAACGTGCATGGTTTTTTAATCTATTTTCATCCTATGAACTGCGTGGTACAACTAAAACGATTATTCAATAGAGATATGATTTACAACAATTACTTAAAATTGTTTCATAGCTCTAAGTATTGAAAAAGCTTCATATATTTATTAAACAAACATACATAAACTCACGCCTTTTTCCCATGGGGTTAGACAGAAACTATAGAACACCACATGCTACGACTCTTACATACGCCTTTCGCTTCATCCACATTCATACATCTTGTCATACACGCACGCCGGTTGAGAGTACTACGCACCTGACCTTAATATATTTATTGTAGGTATTATTATCTCGATTCGTAGTAGCGTGCTAGGGGCACGGAAATTGATATTTAGTCATGCACTTAAAAGGTTAATCATGCACACAGCAGAATATGGGCTTTCCAACACTACAATATTACTACTAGACTACAATGAATTGTTCTGAGAGAATAAATAAAATTATAGTCACAGTCATTACACTTGTAGCAAATGAATTGCTGTTTTTTTTCTTAATATTGTATAGGACTAGTAGGCAACCAGGTATTATTTACATTAAAGACTATTTACTTACATCATGAAGATTCTTCAAGCGATGATCAGCATTAATAGTTTCCCGATGCTGAAAATAAATATGTTATTTGTATATTGGTTTATTAACACTTTGCAAAGAAAATAAGATCTTGCTTGCTAGATGGCATAAATCCTGCTTACTGCTTAGGTGGTTTTTTCTCTGGATATGAGTACCTAGCCTGTCACAGTTGAATACTGGAAATATTCTGCCTCGAATATGTATTGTACGTCTACAGAAGACTACACACTCGAGGTAAAACATTTAATAGCCAATTAATATTATTATCGACTGATCATAGAATAAATAATGAAAATTTCGTTCCTCATTAGTGAATGGAGTTAAAAGTATAATAAAGAAACACTTACCCCAGTCTTTTTATGAAGGATTTCTTTGACCATTGCATCCATCGTCCTCTCCCTCTCTTCATGGTAGCTTCTTTGCTGTTCTAATATAGTTTCCATATTGATCTACTGTTTCCACTTAGAGATAACCTATACTACTTCTGACACTCATACAAGTAAACAAAGTAAAGTATTGTAAAATTATGTGAAAATACTCGAAAATACACAATTTAACCAAACCACACAAACAACCTCATTTAGCATTACTATTACTCATAGACAATAAACATCACAGAACATAATACTTGATATACATTGTCTATTGTCTATGATTAATGTCAAATGCGCAGCTCGCTTAAGTACAGATGATGACAGAATTTTGTTAGTCGATTAAAGTTCAACATTTTATTTTAGTACTCTCTAATCGACTACACCGAAGTTAAATAAAATTGAATCCAAGAAAAGAGTCAATGATTTCAATTGTTTTTCCTTTAGTCGTTGGTCATTGATTTCCTTATTATCACAAGCGTTGCATTATAATTTACAAAAAAATAGGATTATGGAATACTCGATTGCTCCCTAATTTAAAATTAAAACCTACTCTTATCGATTGCAATTTGACTGCAATAAATTTTGAGGATCTGTGTACTGTGTATACCTTTTTTGTTTGTGGTGGCTTTTGGTTGGGTAACGTCAGCGCTGTCATTTCTCCAACACGTTCTATAGTTATCTATTACAATTTCGCAAGTGACCGGTGTTTAGAAATAAAAGTGTAACTTTAAATTAATCATGATCTATTCTACATGGATCAATCAATTTCACTCCGTTTTTTTTATCATTTGTTCCTTTGTCTCGTACGTTCAGTCTGATGTACCAAGACCTCGCGGGGTATCCTTATCTAAAGCACCGCTATATTCGCCGACAAAAGATTTCACCTGTTTCGACGGAACAATTACGATACCGTTTAGCTATGTAAACGATGATTATTGCGATTGCTTCGACGGCAGCGATGAGCCTGGCACTTCAGCATGCCTGAATGGCTTTTTCCATTGCACAAACGCCGGTCATCGACCGCAAAACATACCTAGTTCGAGGGTCAACGATGGTGTGTGCGATTGTTGTGACGGTACCGACGAGTACGCATCAGATGAGACATGTGTGAACTCTTGCGAAGAATTAGGCAGAGAGGCAAGAGCCGAAGCTCAACGCTTAGCTGAGCTGTACAAAGCAGGTAGTCACTTAAGATTAGAACTTATAGAGAAAGGAAATGTCAAACGAAATGAGATGGCAGATCAATTACAACAACTTGAGAAAGACAAGTCTGAGGCTGTACAGATTAAGGATGAGAAAGAGACCCTCAAAAATGAGTTTGAATCCAAGGAGAATGATGCCCTGAAAGTGTACAGGGAAGCTGAGGAACAGGAAAAACAAAAGAAAGCAGAAGAAGAAAGACAAAACACAATTAAAGAGTCATTAGAACACTTTAAAAGATTTGATTCTAACAATGATGAAGTGTTGACAATAAATGAAATAACTGTAGTGAATGTCTTTGATAAAAACAAGGATGGACAAGTAGATGAGGAAGAAGTAAAATACTTCTTTGGTGAAAGTGAAAGTGTAGACAAAGAAACTTTCATCACTGCAACTTGGCCATTGTTGAAACCACTGCTGATGATGGAGCAAGGTATGTTCAAACCAGCTGAGGAACAAGAAGACATTGATCCTGAGCAAGAGGCTGATGCTGATGAGGCTCCCAGTGACCCTGACACTGAATATACTGGACATGATGATGAAGCCAGTGATTTGGATCTACCTCAAGATGATGTTGAAGAACCAGAAGTAGAATCAGAACAAACAAATGTCTATGATGATGAAACTCAAAAGTTAGTTGATGAGGCTACTGAGGCTCGCCGACAACATACTGATGCTGAACGAACTGTTAGAGAAATAGAAGCTAATATAAGGAAAATCCAACAAAATCTTGAGAAAGATTATGGCTTGCAACAAGAGTATGCTACTTTGGATGGCGAATGTTGGGAGTATGAGGACAAAGAGTATGTGTACAAATTATGTCTTTTCCAGAAAGTTACTCAAAAATCCAAGAATGGTGGTGCAGAGGTTGGACTTGGAAACTGGGGCGAATGGGCAGGTGTAGATCACAATAAATACTCAATTATGAAGTATACAAATGGCATAGCCTGCTGGAATGGGCCTAGCAGAATGACAACAGTACATATCAGTTGTGGTTTGGAGACAAAACTCTTATCTGTCACAGAACCTTACCGCTGTGAATATAAGATGGAGTTTAGCACACCTGCAGCATGTGATGACTCCAGTCCAACTGCACAGCACTCATCTCACGATGAACTTTAATAATTCCAGTGTTCAAATTTTCACACCTCTACGTGATGTGTTTAACACTTAAGTTACAAATGTAAAGCAGTCATAGTTCATTATCATGTTTCTCTAGGGAGAAGTCGCAAATCACACAATAAATATACTGTGAATAATTCATACATGTACTAAAAATCAGTTGGAATTTAATGTAGCATCATTAAGTAGCAGAGTATCAAGTAGTAAAATTATTTTAAGTGGAAGTGTTGGTTAATAATTTGAAAGTTTTTTTGGTAACTTCAAAGATTATTCATCAGTGTTTTGATGTAAAGACTGAAATATTCAACATCATACATTATTTTCTCTCACATTCCTCAAATGCAAGGCTGTTTTAGTTCAAGTAGAAAAAATACATTTTAATGAAGTGAACAAAACATTGTGAGTGATCAATAAAATTATCGTTTTAATATTACCTACTTGTTTAATTTACCTATCTACCTGATATAATTCTTATTTCTTGTTATTATTTATTATTTTAATTTTTTTATCGAATTTACACTTATCGTGAGTATGCATAACAAAGGTGAAAAATAATATCATCCTCCAGATAACGTGTACGTTATTTGGCAGTTGAGTGCGAAGGTGAAAAATAAAATATTTCGTCAGCAATGCAAGTTTGATAAAACCAATTGCCAAGTAAAATAATTATGGAACAATGCAATGAACATCAATATTTTGAGTTGGTCGCGCTATCGGAACTATTCGTAAGATAGTTTGGGTACGCATGCCCTTGTTGTAGTTTCCGTTTCTGCTTACCTTCATGTGAAAAAGTAATGTGTGTATGTGTTGTTAAAACGTAAAGATCTACGAAGAAAATTGTGACAGAACGGGAGAATCCAGTTTTTTATTGACGTACATACCTATTGACGAACAATATAGGTCAGTTCCCACCTAACGGAAAAATTCTCGTGCACTTTTTTGATGTCACTGAATAAAGAACTGTATCAGTATTACCGTTGAGTATAAAATCCGCGACATCAAAAAAGTGCGCGAGGGTTTTTCCGTTTGGTGGAAACTGACCCTATGACAGCCATAGTTCGTAGACATAGATGGGTCTATTGTGATATTTTATCGTAATTTTTTAGGGTTCCGTACCCAAAGGGTAAAACGGATCCATATTACTAAGACTCCGTTGTCCGTCCATCCGTCTGTCATCAGGCTGTATCTCATGAACCGTGATAATTAGACAGTTGAAATTTTCACAGATGATGTATTTCTGTTGCCGTTTTAACAACAAATACTAAATAACAGAATAAAATAAATATTTAAGTGGGCTCCCATACAACAAACGTGATTTTTATAGATAATGGTATGGAACCCTTCGTGCGCGAGTCCGACTCGCACTTGGCCGGTATTTTTTTCATATCGATGGTTTCGAAAACCGTTTTCAGAAATGCTGATCAATTTAATCTGTTGTCAAATAAAACTAATCTTAACGATTCCGATTGGTTAACGTTAATTAATAACCAATCACAGCACTTTTGATTTATCAGCCTTTTAGAAACCGGGGTAAATGTCAATTGTCTTTAGTGTCACTGTCAAATATCAAATCAATCACATCAAACGTAAATAAAGGCACATGTCGAATAAGTTTATAATTATCTCTATAATTATCTCTCCCATTTTCCTTTAATTGGAGTGTAAGCGAAACAAGTACAACAGTAATACACACGTAGATATCAGTTTCTGCAGTGCCCAGTTTGTGTTAACAGTTTCATTTGAGTTATAAACCATGGATGCGGAAGAAATTGTTTCTCGGTCTTGCTTCTCGATGTTAGAAGGAAAAGTTGATGATAGAATTTTGAAGGCTTTAATATCTATGGGTCTTGAAAAGCCCACACGAATACAAGCTGAGGTTTTGCCGCATTTGCTCCAAGGAAACGACTTGATAGGTGCAGCTAAAACTGGCAGCGGAAAAACATTGGCGTTTCTTATACCGGTTGTTGATAATTTACTCAGGTTGGGGATGTCTGCTAAGGGAGGTAAGATTCTAATATTGTCTAATTGATATCTTGTACGTGCCATAAGCTTGACCAGCTAAGAACAAACAGTAAACATATAAAATACGGCGGCTAGACACTAGCGCTAAATAGATAGTGTAGGGTTACCATTTAAAATGGAGGAATGCCCGTCTAGAGTGCCTTAAATGCCTGATTTTACAAATGCCAGTAGATCTCTCTTTTATGGAGGCAAGAGAATAGCGTATGCTGTCTAAACTCTAAGGGAACGTACCCATACTACGTGACTCATTTTTTACCCCCCTCCCCCCCTCGGTGACCATCCGTAGTATATCTCAATAAACCTGTACCCTCCCCCTCTAGTTTTCATGTAGTAATTCATAAATATGGTTTTAAATAATTTTTTGCAAGCAGAAAGTTAAAAAAAAATATTTGACTCATATGTGCGACAGTGTTGTCACCTGTGAGTTCAAAAAGCGCTAAATTCTGCGTGCCATATTGAATATATTAAAACTAAGAGATGAGCTCAACTTGCGCTACAAAAACTTACACTGGCTATTGGGGTGGAACAGTAAATTATCAACTGACAACAAACTCCTCATATATAAAACCATTTTAAAGCCTGTCTGGACGTACGGCATTCAGCTATGGGGGAGCTCTAGTAACTGTAATATTTCTATCATACAGCAAATGCAAAATGTTATCCTGAGAACCATATATGATGGACCCTGGTTCATTACAAATGCTGAAATACACAACCAACTTCATATTAACTCAGTGAAAGAGGAAATCTTGACCTCTACCGAAACATACATGGAGAGGCTGGAGAGGCATCCGAATAAACTGGCTGCTGGTCTAACAACGCGCACCTACCAAAAACGTCTCAAAAGAAAAGACATTTTGTTTGTACACCCTCTTGAGTAGTATAAATACATGCTACACCTATGAGTAGTTGCTCTCACTGGAGAGCACACTCTAACTATCAAATGTCTCTCATCACATCTGCTTATAGTATTGAAGACTGATTGCAGATGAAAAAGGATATAAACAAAAAAAAAAAAATTGAATATAGCTCGAAAAAACTCGACATTTCCCTAGAGGATATTGACTACGTGACGAAAACCTAAGCCCTCCTCCGCCCCTGTGACTAAGCGTGGTATTTTGAAGACCCCCCTTCCCCCTCTGAACGGGTCACGTAGTATGGGTACGTTCCCTAAAATGCCTGGCAAATGCCTGTCATGGTAACCCTTGATAAGTGAAGACTCCTACAAGCATAAATAACATGCAATCATTAAAATATAGGCAAAAAATTGTATGGACTTTCTTTCTGCATCTGAAAACAGTTCATCACACACTTAATTTAGCTGAAGAAATGTGCATTAGGCAATTTTATTAAATTTCATATCAATTTGTATTTAATTTGTATTTATTTATTTATACTCTTTTTTCAGAGTGATAGTTGTAGTACAAGGTTAATATTAGTTCTAAGTCTTTGTGTGCCCTTTGGCAAAGGCCTCCTCCAACCCCTTCCATTTCTCCCTGTTCCTTGCCTGTCAAGTCCAAGTCAACCTGCCATCTTTTGAAGGGTTTTCTTTTCTTTCTCTTCCCCTTCCTGGGGTACCATAGGGTCACTTTTTTGATCCATTTTATCAATTTGTATAGTATAACAATCATTTGTGAATAGTAGATTGGCAGATAATTGTAGAAACATAAAGATGGGTGTTTTTCTCATACAATATTGCCCTTATTTTCTGATCAGGTACTGGATGTGTAATTTTGTCTCCGACAAGAGAATTAGCACTACAAACGTTTGATGTATTAAAGAAGTTGCTGGTTCACATCAACTTGTCACATTGTCTAATTGTGGGAGGCGAGAAGAAATCTAAAGATGTCTTGAAATTAAAGAAAGGTAAGTTTCCTTCTCATACATACAGGGTGTAAATGAAATCATGTAATACCATCAAACCTTTTGATGGACTGCAGACATAGATTAAGCCTGCACGGGATACTTTTGGATTCAGAAAAAAATATTACAAGATGTAAACATGAGTTCTTAACGCTAGGCATTTTAGCGCCCCGAGTGAATTGCGCGGCTGTCGCCCGCGGCGCGGTCATTTAACTCGGTGCACTAAAATTCCTCATGTTAAGAACATAATATGTTTACTTCATTGTATTTTATTTTATTGAATGCAGAAGTATCTCTTGCAGTGTTAATCTATGTCAGCAGTACATCACGAGGTTTGAAGGAATTACATGATTTCGTTTACACCTTGTATAGGTACTCTCGCCTGTAATCCACGAAGCGGGTGAGCAGAACTGTTCTTCTATTATAAGAGTTTGTACATCTAGGTTTTGGCCTCTTGTATTTCTTCTCATAATAATGTTAATAAGTTTCTTATTTCCACAATAAGTAAATATTTATTGAAAGGATAGGTAATAAATTATAATGTACTAGAAATTGCCTGTAGCTCTGCCTACGTGACGTTTTTCAGGATGAAAGTTGCCTATGGCCTCTGGGTTCCAGACTATCTCTGTACCTAGTTTCATCAAAATCGATTCAGTAATTTAGTTGTGATGAGGTAACAAACATACATACAGAATTGCATTTGTATTTATTATAGTAAGGATATAACATCCCATAACATCACGCCTGTATTTCCCGAAGGGTTGGGCAGAGATGTATAGTAACACCCACATTTCACCATTATGTTTAAGTCCCATGTAATAGGGGACGAGTCTATTGCCATCAATGAGGCACAAATCCAAATTCCAGGCTACTACTGAGGAATCCCAAACGGAAAAACCCAATAACACTGCCTGACCTGGAGATTGAACCCAGGACCTCACGATCAGCAGTCACACTTGCCATTACTAGACCAACAAGGCAGTTGTAGGGATATACATAGCTTATTATAAATTGTAATGACTGGTAAAATAATAATGTAAAAATACTCAATCAAAAAAGTTGCAAGAGGCTCAAGTAAATGAAGACTTAGTTTAATAAATTTACTGATATAAGAAATAAAAATAAAATAACATATAATAGAATATTGTAAAATGTTTTCAATGTAGGTTTTTTAAACAATATTGCAGGTGCAAATATTATAGTCAGTACTCCAGGCCGATTATTAGATCACCTTCAGAACACTGAAAAGTTCAACTGTAATAAACTGAAGTGTTTAGTGCTGGATGAGGCAGATAAACTATTGGAAGCAGGCTTTCAGAAACACATTACTGGGATTATCAATTTATTACCAAGTAAGTCTATACAAGGTTAGTCGGAAAGGGGGTACTAAGCCGCGGGCCAATAAAGTATCACTGATGACTATTTTAAAGCAAGTGTTAAAATTTCAAAATTCGACAATTTTTATTTCCATGCAAAAAGATTTTTATTTTAGTTTTTTCAAAAAAATCATACCTGCTTTAGTCATGAATTCAGAAAATTAATTTTCTAATCCGTGACCCCAAATATGACCTTAATTGTAAAAACAGCTGATCATAGCTATAAACACAGATTATAGCATATGTTTTACGAAATCTTTGAAATGCTATTTCTCTTAAACTATCGAGTTTTGGGGAAAGTTGTAGAACAAAAGTTTTCCCTTATTATGGGTACTTTAACACCCTTTCGGCTTACTACCCCCTTTTCGACTAACCTTGTATAAAAAACATTCACTGTAAAGCAGATCATTTTTTAGTATTCTCTCATATATTTAAGATAAGGTCAATGTAGGCAAATCCGTCTGCGGGGCAATTCCGTAAACATGCTTTTGTATTATAAAGTTGAAAACACCCAATAACATACATACATACATACATAAACTCACGCCTTTTTCCCATGGGGGTAGGCAGAAACTATAGAACGCCACATGCTACGACTCTTACATACCCCTTTCGCTTCATCCACATTCATACATCTTGTCATACACGCACGCCGGTTGAGAGTACTACGCACCTGACCTTTGTGAAGAACATCACCAATAACATCGATGTATGTCCTTCTAGGACGTCCTCTACCGGCGTTCCCATTAACATCCGCCTTATAAATTTCTTTTGTTAATCGCCGTTCACTCATTCTCTCAACATGGCCAAACCACCTAAGCATACTCCTTTCAATTTTTGTCACTACATCATCTTTTAAACCGCAACTTTGTCTAATCTCTTCATTTACCCAATAAATAAAGTTAAAAAAGTATAAATAAAGTTAAAAACACCCAATATAAGCAAAAATAACATAAACCTAAATAAATAAAACATACAATTAATAATACACCTATACCAATACCTATTTACCTACTCAATAATATATCACTCGATATACTATGTTGTTTTGGTTCTAGTATCCATATTAAAAATATTGTGTATTAAGAATAACAATAGTCAAGAATTAGGCACTATGTACCAAGTAGACCCATAAGTAAATTTATAAATATACTTTCATATAATTAGAGCCCTCAAATATTGCAACACCTGGAAAAGGTTGCTAAGCTGTACCTACTCTATATAATAAGATCTGTATTATTTTACCTTAGTGTGCAAATAAATATTTTGAGTTTGAGTTTATTCATTCCAGAAATAGTAACACTGCTGTCGACTCAGTCGATACAACAGGATCACTTTTGAGTTATTAACTAAACTAAAATATTCACTGACTAACTATTCTGGAATTAATAAAAATGCATGTGTATGGAATTGCCCCGCAGACGGATTTGCCCACATTGACCTTAACATACAAATTATTTAGTATCTATGAAGTATTGCTACGATTCAATGATATACATCTATGAGGGAGTCTGGTTGAGAATAGTTTTAAAGTTTTTTTCATTTAATAATTATAAAACAAAAAGTTAATGAATTTATTAAGTATGTACTATTACACAGTTTAATCAGCTTTTTACAGTGCCTGGTGTATAACATTCAGGGTAATTTTATATGTATCGAGTTGTTATTTAAAAAATATGAATTCCAAACACCTGTTCAAATAAAATTGTCTGAAGTCATTATCTTTTTAGAAAACAACTTCTATAAATTATTTGTAAATATTTTTTTAGCAAGAAGACAAACAGTTTTATTCAGTGCAACCATGGGCGAGAATGTGAAGAATCTAGCTAGATTGGCATTGAGAACTGATCCAGTTTTAATATCTGTCACTGATAACAAAATGTCTACTGTCTCGGGTCTGCAGCAAGGGTAAATATTTAACATTGCTGTTTCTAAATAAACACGATTATGCAGTGATTAAATTTGTATGAGATGCAGTCCACATGCTTATACAGGGTGTAAACGAAATCATGTAATTCCTTCAAACCTCGTGATGTACTGCTGACATAGATTAATCCTGCACGGAATACATTTGGATTCAATAAAAAAAAAGAAGAAGTAACCATGTCATGTGTGTTCTTAACGTGAAGCATTTTAGCGCCCGAGCGAATTGCGCGGCTATCGCTCGCCGCGCGGTCATTTAACTCAGGGCGCTAAAATGCTTCACGTTAAGAACACACATGACATGGTTACATCTTGTTTTTTTTTTTTATTGAATCCAAATGTATTCCGTGCAGGATTAATCTATGTCAGCAGTACATCACGAGGTTTGAAGGAATTACATGATTTCGTTTACACCCTGTATACTCATGCAGGGTACTACCATGTTGGTCTATGTCTTGTACTCCACCTTCCATATCCAGTATATTCTACTGCCTTCTTCAGGTACCAGTCCATCTGGCCAGTTGCATCTTACGCCACATTTTCACAATTTTAAGGATACGTCAATATAAAACTACACATAAATTGGGACAGTCTTAATGACTGAAGAGATCAGGACACAACCGCTAAGCTTAACACCATTTCTGGTATCATTTACTTACGTTATATTATCTCTATCTTTCGTTATTTCGTCTTATATTTTACAGGTATTACATTTGTCCAGTAGAGAAAAGGATATCATGGTTATACAAAATGCTAAAAAAAAGTAAAAAGCTAAAAGTGATGGTGTTTTTCTCATCATGTAGATCTGTGGACTTCCATTGTGAATTTTTTCGGGTACATTGTAAGGCTACTGTTATAAGTATACATGTAAGTATAGAGTAATTTTTATTTAATTAGGGACTTTACTCCTTTTGCTTTAAACAGCGCTGTGAAACCAGTGTGGTATCCTTGTCGGTCTGGGCTTTATGTCAAGACAACTGATTACCTACCTATTAAATTGGTCATAGAAAACTTATTAGGCACTACGCCTGCTACCTTTCGACAGCATAACGTTACACTTCAAACACTGCAACAGTCTAGCTTGCTATAACCTTCACATTGACCCCGGTTAACAGCTTGCCATCTACGCGTGAGAGTCTGAGTTCGATCCCGCCCGCACCTATGACTTCGAATTCATGTGCGATCAGAATTTGATTATCCTTTCCGTAAAAGGTGAAGGAAAACATTGTGAAGAAATCTGCACACCCAAGGAGGCGTCATAAAGTTCTCTGTCGCACCAATACCAGCATGGTTGACTAAGGCCCAAATCCTTCTCATTCTGAGAAGAGGCCCGTGCCCAACAGTTGTACAGTAATGGGCCTGTTATGTAATGCCAGTACATACCTCACAACAATGCTGATATTGTGTGCCACGCCCTACACATAGCTAACTACTCACCCTATAATGCATAGATAGGCATGAAGTATTGACTACAAAACGGGAACCGCTTTACGAAATGGAGTTTCAACAGATACTTAAATGTCCGACAAAACTTGTACCGTAAACATCGTGTAAAATGTGCGATGTCATCTCATCTGCACACTTTATAATTAATAATATCTATGCATAATTGATACTACCGTTTGCTTTCTCTGATTGTGCTGACCTTAGAAACTGCTCTACATCAATCAATTACTCTAATAGTTTTCTCAAGGATTTTAACCTTCACACTTATCTCTATAATTATCTACTTACTAAGTATGCACTTTGTTTATCATGACTATTTTAATATTGTTTATTCAAGGGTCAACAAAGTCAAGCTAGGAGGAAAGAGGCGTATCATAGTTTTCTTGAAACACAAAATGGCGTTTTATTTTGCACTGACGTAGCAGCTCGGGGTTTGGACATCCCCAGTGTTGATTGGATTGTACAATACGATCCACCGTCAGATCCAAAGGTATTCATAAATATTTGCTATACTTTTTGCTCATTACTTTTTTATTTTTTAATAAAATCTTTGCCCCACACTAGGATTTCTCCTGTGTCGTGGGTGCGTTTACAGACACAAATCTTCACACGCACAAACGTCCAGACCCGGAACAACTATCTGTAGGCCATACAAATATTTGTTCCGTGCGGGAATCGAACCCACGACCCGTAGCGCAGAAGCCGATCGCTCAGCCACTGCACCAATCGTAATTACTTACAGTAAAATTGGATATTTGAGGAAGAGATTGGCGCAATGGTTCAGTGTTTTGGATTTCTGCTGTATACGACGTGGTTCGATTCCCACACAGTACAAATATTTGTATGGTCTATAGATAATATATTTCGAGTATGTTTTTATGCATATGAGATTTAGTTCTGTAAATGGTATAGGTACCAGTTTGTACGGGAGAAATAGTAGTGGGGCATCGTATTATAAAGGTCCATCACAATATTAAAACTGATACACACAAACTCTCGATCACCAGTCAAAAAGATTCACATACATATTTATCTTATTTATAAATTCCGATTGAAATGTTTACTATTTCATTACTATCTTATCTTTTAGGAGTACATTCATCGAGTTGGTCGCACGGCCCGGGGCCTGAATAATAAAGGCAATGCAGTCATATTACTGAGACCAGAAGAAGAAAACTTTATAAAATATTTGGTAAAAGAAAAGGTTTATTTAGATAAATACACTTTTAGCGTGCCTCCTGATGAGGTTCAAGATATGGTAAGCAAAAACCACTGATAAATTAAAATTAATTACTTTGATGGCTCGTGGCTAATTAACAACCGCGCCGATCATACGATTTGCAAGGTTAAGCTGCGCTTGCCGCGGTTAGGCCGTGGATGGGTGACCGTTCGTTACACATCGAGACCCCTCCGTGCCTCGGAGAGCACGTTAAATCGTCAGTCCCGGGTGTCATATGAATACCTATGACAGTCGTTACGGGTAGTCAAAAGCCCGAAAGTCTGATAACCGGTTTGACTT
Organism: Amphipyra berbera; assembly: GCA_910594945.2. Taxonomy (NCBI): domain Eukaryota; kingdom Metazoa; phylum Arthropoda; class Insecta; order Lepidoptera; family Noctuidae; genus Amphipyra; species Amphipyra berbera. Next base: position 9,626,099 of record OU343128.1, on the reverse strand, counting down.
TAGGGAACGTACTCATACTACGTTTTACCTCCCTCCTCCCCTCGGTGACCACCCGTAGTATATAACCAAGTGCCCCTATGATCAAGCGTGGTATTTTTAAGAGGGGGTCGTCCCCCTGAACGGGTCACGTAGTATGGGTACGTTCCTTTAGGATATCGGCATTGCCCAGTAACTGGGTTGCAGAGGTCTGATGGCAGTCGCTCCGTGTAAAATACTGGTACTCAGCCGCATCTGGTTAGACTGGAAGCTGAACCCAAGATAATTGGGAGAAGGCTAGGAGGAAGAATTACTTTGATGGAATACAGCTGTTTGGAGCCACATGACAACAGGCCCACTTTAAAAAACCTTTGCTTGTTGTATGTTGCAACTTTGTGTCATGTTTGACAAGATAACGTCATGTTGTAGCTGACGCGTATTGCCCAACATTCTGTATTATATCGAGTCCAATGTCATTTGCTTCAGCTAGAAGACTTAATAGCAAATAACGGCGTAATGAAGACACTGGCAAGAAAAGCGTATCTTTCGTTCCTCAGATGCTATAAAACACATCCACTAAAAAAGATATTTGATATCAATTCATTGGATCTAAAACTAGCAGCGAGAGCCTTTGGATTTCTAGAGCAGCCTCACGTCGATTTTCGTATCCTTTTTATATTTTACCAGCAACCCGCCCCGGCTTCGCACGGGTGCAATGTAGATACTAATGTGGGGCATATAAACCTTCCTCTTGAATCACTCTATCTATTGCTGAAAACTGCATTAAAATCCGTTGGGTAGTTTAAAAGACCTAAGCGTACAGACAGCGGGAGCGACTTTGTTTTATATACTATATAAAGAAGATTATGTATATCATCATAGTAAGACTGCCTTGTTGGTCTAGTAGTCGCAAGACCGACTACTAAGCATCGGGTCCTGGGTTCGATCCCCAGGTCGGGCAAGCGTTATTGAATTTTTCCATTAGGAATTTCTCAGTAGCAACCCGGAGTCTGAATTTGTGCCCGATTTATGGCAATAGGTTCGCCCCCTATTACATGGGACTTAAACATGGGTGTTCTTATTAACATCCCTGCCAAATCCTTCGGGGAATACAAGGCGTGATGTTATGTTATGTAGCATCACGCCTGTAAACTCAAAAGGAGAAGGCAGAGGTGTTTCCCATGTTCCGGCGACGTCTTATCATGACACGACTTAGGAGTACTGAATCCATGGGTCTTAGGCTGGACATCCACCAGAGCTGTGCGAGGAATGGGTAATGCGTAATGTGTTAATGTGTACAAATGAGCGGTGCGAGGATAGGTAGCGGACTCTTTTCGAATATGAGGGTGGTGTGGCGGGAGTGGTACACATTCCTCGCAACACATCCCTCGCTCGCATTTCTCGCTTGTTTTGTATGAACAAAAACCTCACTCCACTAAGCCCATATCCACCAGAGCTGCGCAGAGCGAAGCTAGGTAAATGAAGTGATTCTATTGGAGCTTACAAAACACATTCCTCGCTACGCAGCTTAGCACAGCTCTGGTGGATGCTCAGCCTTAACATGTCATAGGAGGAAGGTGTAGTATGGGCCACGTTGGCGCTAGTATCTACATGGTGACAACAAAGTGCTTTCTAGCCGTCCCCACTTTTCACTCCTGCCAATTAGGACAATTCTAAGGTGTGACAAGTGTTCCGTGTGGTTGCAAAGATTACGCCGCCCCTTTCCCTACCCGTGGGAGATGCAAAAGGAGACTGTTTCAAGGTCCGTCCCCCACCGCTGTCATCGTACATTTGCTAATGTTATACGTCGTCCTCTTGCTTCGTTGTTGGCCCATCATTAAATGTAGGTGTATATTATGTGTGTGTAATATGGGACTAAGGGCCGGTTTTTAGATCCCTAGTTAAGCCAACCAATGATTAAAAATTAATACAATTTAAAAAAAAAACCATTGGTTGACTTAAGTAGGGATAAAAAACCGTCCCTAAGTGTTAGTATAATATATGGTACATACTAATAGTTACACGTCCCTATTGTAAAAAACATTAGCTCGCGTGGCTTTTTGTGATATGCACGCAGCAAACACGCTCCATGTGAACTCTGTTAACGTCGGGCGCACGTCCATTCGAGATAAGCGTATGCCCGACCCAGACAATGAGATAAAGAATCAAAATTGACGACACGTTTGGTGCAGTGGCTAGGCGATTGGCTTCTGCGCTATGGGTCGTGGGTTCGATTCCCGCACGGAGCAAATATTATTATAACCTTTTTTTTTTTCTCGTTGGAAAATCTTCATGGATGTCCCTCGCCCGGGGAAGGCGAGGGGGTCTGCCGGACTCTTACCGGCTAAAAACCAACGGTGTTCCTTCTCCTGACCGTACGGCCAGGGTCGCGGGATTCGCAAAAGCATGCACCGCAACCCCGGCAGGTCCCGGTCCGCCAACCCACGGCGGACCTCTCCTCTGTGGGGCCCCACGCCCTCCTGAGAAGCGTGCACGGAACACGGCGCGCCGCCTTCTCGGGCCTGTTACTGGTCGGGCGGCGAGTCCCCAAACCCGCCGCCCGCAGGCAAATATTTTTATAACCTACAGATAGTTTTTCCGGGTCTGGGTGTTTGTGTATGTGATGATTTGTCTGTAAACGCACCCACGATACAGAAGAAATCCTTGTGTGGGGTAACGATTTTTAAAAAAAAGGGAAAAAAAAGAAAATTGCATCAATATTATCTTAACTAAACATCGCAGTTCCAAAGAAGAAATTACATTGCAAAAGCTCTTGATAAATGGAGATGTATAATCAAGAAAATAAGAAGATATCTATTGTTTATCAACAAAACGCGATCAGACTGCAAGATTATTATGTCAAGATAGCGTGAGATATGTTGGGTTAATGCAAATAAGATCATTGAAGTGTGATTGATAACAAGCATTGTTGACAAAATCGTGATATTGACTAAGGTTATGTAATTTATTGGAATAAAACGACTGTTAAAAATAAAACTGATTTATTTTATTCAATAATTAGCTTACACTTTTTCTATTGTTGCCCTTTTGCCTGTACATTTTAGTTTTTTCTGCCTTTTGCTTGAAGTTATTGGGCGCATTCAATGTCTTGAAGTATCCGTAACCGCCGCCTCCTTTCCTCTTCTGAGGAGGTCCTTTGCTGGCTACTTTTAATTCAACGGCCGGTGGGACTGTGAAACCGAATGACTTGGAAACTCTTGCCATATTGATAGTGTCAATATCGAATATGGTCTTCAGATGATGTGAGTCATAAGCCCTCAAGTAACTCTTGAACGCTTCTTTAGCAGACTGGTTGAGGAAATAGTTTCTCGATATCAATTTTTCCAGCTGAAACAACAAAACAGTGTTATTTTTTTATCCAACCATGAATAACGTGACGAGACGCGGACACTTACGGTACGACTAGTCCACAAAAAGAAAGTCGCTCAGCGAGCGATGGAAAGAGCTATGCTTGGTATTTCTCTGAGGGATCGAATCCGGAACAAAGTCATTCGCCAGAGAACGAAAGTTACCGACATAGCTCAGCGGATTAGCAAACTGAAGTGGCAGCGGGCTGGTCATATTTGCCGCAGAACCGATAACCGTTGGGGTAGACGAGTTCTAGAGTGGAGACCGCGAATCGGCAAACGTAGTGTAGAACGTCCTGCGACTAGGTGGAGCGACGATATACGTAGGGTAGCTGGCAGCGACTGGAGAAGGAGAGCCGAAGATCGGGCTCAGTGGCGTGCTTTAGGAGAGGCCTATGTCTAGCAGTGGACTGATGTAGGTTGATGATGATGAATAAAATATCCCGTCAATGTTAGCTATAAACAGTTCCCAGGATTTTGATAAGCTGAAAACAAAACTAAACTACCGCGCAAATCGATTTATCTGCGAGGTTCGATTGGAACTGCCGCGGCCATATTTCGGATAGATGATAGTTCCCAGCCTCGGGCACTTTAAAGCGATCCCGGTTGTCACACGAATACCTAGGAAAAACGTTTGGGACATTCAGAAGCCCGAGAATCTAATCTTTGGATATCGGTATCCCCCAGTGATAAGGTTGTGGAGGTCAAATGGTCAGATTGTCGCTGCGTAGATAGTACCAATATTCAGCCGAATTTGGTTTGACTGGAAACCGACCTATCATGGTTTGGAAAAGACTAGGGGACTGATGATTTTGCTACACTGAGATGCCAAAAATGATTGCATCTATAATAAGTATTAATAAATGTTAATTACTAACCTGCAACTGAATGTCCGCAATCTTATTCCAATTGAATTCAAACTCGTTGAGTGTGACTCTTGACTGTTTCAAGAATCTCAGGAAGCCAAGTTCTTCAGGACGGAGGAAGAGCAACGCATGCCCGCTTGTTCCAAGACCTCTAGCAGTTCTGCCCACACGATGGATGTATTCCTAAAATTAAAATAGACTTTATTACCTCTTGTTAAACAATAAAGCCACACTTTGCGACACGTTTGGTGCAGTGGCTGAGCGATTGGCTTCTGCGCTACGGGTCGTGGGTTCGATTCCCACTCGGAGGAAATATTTGTATGGCCTACAGAAAGTTGTTCCGGGTCTGGGCGTTTGTGCATGTGCAGATTTGTCTGTAAACGCACCCATGGTACAGGAGAAATCCTAGTGTTGGGCAACGTTTTTTTAAAACAAAAAGAAATAAATAAAACGCACATTTTTTTTTGTGTTCCAAGACCGTCATTCAATTTGTTACTAAGAGTGGCACTTCAAAGTATCGATTATCGTTATCTATGATTGTTGAAATTTGACAGTTGATACTCTTAACTCTTTGTAAGGCAGAAGATTTTAGGAAAAGTAAATAACAAACAATTAGGTATTTTTAAATACCTAATAAATCAAAATCTCATTTTTAAAGTGAAATTTTTATATTTTATTTAAAAACAAAATAAAAAATTGCATACAGCCAGGTTTGAAAATAAAAATATAACAAGGAGCCTTACGCGACATCTGCCAAAAAAGTTGGCGGCAAACATATTGCCACTGCCATAAAGGGTTAAAGGATTATAGTTGCTAAAACAATGATTAGTGCAGTTATATGTAATCCTGATAACTATGGGAAATCAGCTTCAATGATCATTTCAAACTGTCGTTTTTTTAAACCAATTTATTTGGCGTCGAATTATATCAGGTGTTTGCTCATTCAGCTAGCTCTTTGAAGATAAAATTGTATTTATTATCGATGAAAACATACCTTAGGATCATCTGGAGGGTCATATTGTACGATCCAGTCGACGGCAGGTATATCCAGACCTCTGGCTGCCACATCCGTGCACAATAGTATACCGGATTCGGCGTTGCAGAATTGGAAGAAAGTGGTCGTGCGTTTTGTTTGTTGTTGCTTTCCCTGGTAAACAAAAGTAGGTATGTAAGTTTTCAATAAAACAGACCAGAATTATCAAAACTGCCTCGTTGGTCTAGTGGTCCTGGCTTCGATGCCCAGGTCGGGCAAAGTGTTATTGAGTTTTTCCGTGTGGAAATCCTCAGTAGCAGCCCGGAGTTACGATTGTGCCCGATTGATGGCAATAGGCTCGCCCCCTATTATATGGGACTTAAACATAACGGCGAAATGAGTGTGTTACTATACACTTCTGCCCCACCCTTCGGGGAACACAGGCGTGATGTTATGTTAATTATCAAAACGTTACAATAAAAGTCATCAAAGTCAACAAATATTGCAGAATAGTTGCGATCCTAAGGTAAAATCCGTTACTGATGGGGTTCAGCAAAAAGAAATTCTTCTGTCGTGTCTGCACTAGCTGTACGAGAATAGCTCATGTCGTGGTGAAAAGATTAGCCAGTCAGTAAGGTTGGTAGGGGCTGACTGCCCAGGGTGTTGTGGGTATCGTCAAAAACAAATTAATTATTTTGCATTGCTTTGTAAAGTCAAATTTAATGTGTGGCTGGTTTTTTGGTAATAAAGTTTAGGGCCTGTGCACACCACGTTTTTTAAACGCGCCGTTGACGCGCGTTTTAGAAACGTGCGTCGACGGCGCGCTTTTATCCTACAGAACAGTTTGTTGTCGTTTGTATCGATACACACGCGTGTTAGCATCGCGTTTGTTTCGATTCAAACGCGCGACACCGGTGCGTCGCTAGCGTGTGCGCCTTCACTACGCGCGGGGTTTCCCCCGCAACGAGGGAGGTGTGAATCTACGCTAGTTGCAATCGAGCAATTTGGTGCACCGCGTCTTTGGAACACAAAAAATGGAGTCTTTCGACGCAGAAAACTTCATAACTGAAATTCAATACCGTTTGCATCGCGTCTGTATCGCTACACACGCGCGTCTGTATCGATTCAAACGCGTGTTTGAATTTATACAGGTGGGCAAACGCGCATCAACGGCTCGTTTAAAAAACGTGGTGTACACAGACCCTTAGCTGTCTATAGAGATTGGAATCATAGAATAATTTAAAACGATTAATTGGATAGTGTGACGTCCGAAGTTATATGGGGTGTTCCCCTATAACGTGCCTTGGCATTCGGACCTAATAATTATATCTCTCTTTAAATAGGTGTGTTGTGACCTTTGCATATCGCTTTAGGGTCTTCCTCAAGCCAAAGGTTCCGACATGTGTAGATATAAAACTTATAAATAGGTACTTACGTGTATAGACATTACAGGTAGATCAATATAGTTGAAGAGCTCATGATGATACTTCACAGACATACAAGTTGAGAAGAATACCATCACCTTTTTCTTTCTATTCTTTTTCAGGAATGTGAATAGAACCATCATTCGCTTCTCTGAGGGGCATACGATGTAACTGAAAAAAAATATAATTTCAGTAAATAATATTGTAACAGTAAAGTAGGAACATAAGGAAAGTCTTCTGTCATAAAAAAAGAAGTAAACATAGCTTTTTTGTTTTTTGGAATATATTTTGTTATTGTCGTATGATAAATAATATTATTAAGTATAATAAAGTATTAGATATGTGTTGCATCAGTACAATAATACAACGCTTTCCGGTAATTACCCTAGCTAATTACAGTAATTAGAAGGATTCGTACAGTAATTATATTGTCAGAGGAAAGGTAAAAAGACTAAAGCGCCAATATACCTACTTTACAGTAGAGAGATTCAAAGTATTTTATTTAAAAACTGTAAAGTAGGTATATAAGCGCTTTAGTCTTTTTACCTTTCCACTGACGATATTATTATGGTATCTTTAACAAAGAGTGTCATAAAATGTACGCGTGCACAGAAATGATCAAAATCGTGATGCTTCTACAAAAACCCGGCTTTTCAATGACGTAATAACGCGAAAGCATTATTTTCTCTAAAGCGCCAAGTCTACTAGCAAGTTTGTAAACTTGCAGAAATCGACTAGCGCAGTAAAAGTTGCCAGAGGTTTGGCGCCCCGGGGTTTCCTAAACTACTGCAGCAAATATGGGCAGATAGGGTAGCAGAAATCGTGTTTAATGTCGTTAATGCCTACCCTTGTTCTAGAGAGTCGACAGTAGCCTGTTCCCTGTGATCATCAACTCCTACGTAAATTGGTTCGTGTTTCACTGCGAGGGCCGTCAATGCCTCTGTCTTCTTAGTCTGTGTAGCACTGAACAACATTGTTTGACGACGTTCTAAAATAGAATAAAAATATTACTATTAGTATGGATGTTCTTGATTTTGCAGGTTACAAACTATAGTTTGCCTATTTAAATTTTGAATAAAAGGTAAACAAACATTTGATCGTAAAAGATTCACTTTGCTTTAAGAATCCCTCTAAAATAAACAATTTTAAACGATGGAATAAAAATGTGTATGTTTTATGGATTCCGAAAGCGAAATGAATGGTTAACAATCAAAGGTTTGTTTACCTTTTATACAACATTTTAATGACCGGACTATATAGGTTTTTTGGGGACGTAAGATTTTTTTAAACTGTAAATTGTTATGATACAAGAAGAAACTGTTACTCAGCAGTAGAGCAGCAGATCAATGCTTAGTCACTTACTAGGTAGCAGTTTGATGATCTGTTTGACTTCTTCTTCGAAACCAATCTCCAATATCCTGTCAGCTTCATCAATGACGAGGCACTGTAAGTTTTTGTACAAGAAGTCTGGTGTGTTCTGCAAATGATCCAATAGACGACCGGGTGTTGCTACTAGTATATTAATACCTGCCGTAAACAAAAAAATAATTACTGACATCATCAGAACATAGATTCAGGTACATTCATAGGTCTCGAGTTAGAACCCAAGACACGCACCTCTGACTTTTCGGATTCATGTGTGTGCATGTGTGTTGCTTAAAAACGGTGAAGGAAAACATCCTGAGGAAACCGGCTTGCCTGAGAGATATTTCTCGATGGCATGTGAAGCCAAGTCAGAGGCCCATGGTCTGCATGAACTCTGACCCCAGGTTAGTCATTAACCACACGAAAAGATCAGAACATAGCCAAAATGTTGCGTATATAAGAAAAACTGCATAAGCCTTGCATAGGTAAATACAGGCTAGAAACAAAAGTTAAAGAATTTTTACTTTATAAAGATTAAGCTCTACTCAGTCGCACCTAATAGGGTAGGAATCTGAGAAACTAAAAGGCACCACCATCGATGGTACCAAAGCAATTTCATTGGATAAAGCTTGTTCGATATTATTGATTGATTATGTCAATTTAACTTGTTCTGATTGGTTCTGATGAGTTCTTATGGTGGTACTGCCATCTGCTTTCGTTTTGCGTTCGCTACACCATTGTCTTTATTATGATGAAGCTAGCTAGGTGTCCCAAAAGAATAATGATAGGAACCCCAAGAAAGAATAGCTATAAAGATCTTATTACCTTTAGACAGCTTCTGAGCTTCAGTACTCCTGTTAGCTCCTCCCATCACCAAGCCATATGTGTGATGATGGTATTTCATCAATTCCATTAATACTCCAAAAGTTTGCATGGCCAACTCCCTTGTTGGGGACAGGACAATCACACCAGTACCTGAATATAATTTATAGTTTACAAAACAAAGCAGGAATAGAAGTAGGAAGGTTTTATTCAGTTCAAATGTTCAGATATCCATTCTGTGTTCATAAAACAACCGTTCTCAAACTCTACAGTAAATGATGGGCATCAACACAAAATGTGCCTCGACAGTTTTCACTGGAGACTCAATTTTATGTTGATGACGCACATGCACCGGTCATGGAGGTATGGCAGTCAAGTTTTCACATTCGCCTTTTTATCATCATAACAATAAAATAATTCATTAAATAAAAATAAGCACATAGTTGAGTAATTCAATAGTCGACTACTTTAAAAAATTAGGAAGAATTTAACAGAATTTTTATTATATCATAAAAGGCATAGAAAGAAAACGATTAGTGAAAAAATAAATAAAATCACGGTTTAAGTTTTCGATTGACGCATTTTCTGTCCTTATCGCACGAAACGGACATTGTATGGAGTAATGTCAAGTTACTATGAAGTTTTTGAACAATGACGCCATTGTTCAATAGTGTGATCTCTGTCTATTAACAATATTAAATCGCCTATAACTTGGGTATTTTATTATACAAGTTTAGTCGGAAAGGGGGTACCTACTAAGCCGAAAGGGTTTTAAAGAAAAGTAAAATAATGGATAACTTTTGATGAGAAATAGCTGTTCAAAGATTTCATAAAAAATACGTTAATTTCTATTTATCCTCAGCTATGATTAGCTGTGTTTACATTTTAGGTCATATTTGGGGTCACGGATTAGAAGCTTCATTTTCTGAATTCGTAACTTAAGCATTGAAATGTTAATCTTTAAGACACAGATTTGTATTGCATGCTCAAATACTTTTATTTCTACTTTTCTCAGAGTAAGTGAACTGTAATCTGTTCTTTTTTGAGAAAAATAAATGTCTTTAAACCGAAGCAGGGATGAAGAATTTTTGAAAAATCTTAAATAAAGAAACCGGCCAAGTGCGAATCGGACTGGCGCACGGAGTTTTCTGTACCATTTCTTTAAAAACGGCAAATAAATCACTTTTGTTGTATGGGAGCCCCCTTAAATATTTATTTTATTCTGTTTTTTAGTATTTGTTGTTATAGTGGCAACAGAAATACATCATCTGTGAAAATTTCAACTGTCTAACCATCACGGTTCATGAGATACAGCCTGGTGACGGACGGACGGACGGACAGCGGAGTCTTAGTAATACGGTCCCGTTTTACCCTTTGGGAATGGAACCCTAAAATGATTTTGCATGGAAAAAAAATATATTGAATTTCGAAATTTTGAACACTTTCTTTAAAACAACCATCAGTGATACATGAAGTGGCCCGCGACTTAGTACCCCCTTTCCGACTAACCTTGTATACTTATACATAGGCAAAAAAGAAAAATTCAATTAAATACTTATTTAGTTGGATTTTTCTTTTTTGCCTATGTTTCTTGTAAAAGATTCGCGACAATTAATTTTAAAAAAAATGTCAACTACCCAATAGTCATTTATGTAATATCATATCGTCACCGGAAAGCCAAATACTACTTAAGCGCCATTTTTGGCCAAAATGAGTTATATATATCGTTGGATTGCATTTTTTAAACCCAATCCAACGGTATAATAACTCATTTTGGCCAAAAATGGCGCTTAAGTAGTATTGACTTTCCAGTGACGATATAATAATTGTGTTTTGGTTTCAAATAATGTTTGTTTATTTAAACCAACAATTTATAATGATAAACAATGATAAAATCCACTCACCATTTCTAGGCTTGAATTTCAACTTATAGATAAGATCAATAGCTGGTATTAGGAAGGCTAGAGTTTTTCCTGACCCTGTCCTAGCTGCACCCACAAGGTCCCTGCCTTCAAGTAGTGGGGGAATAGCCTTAGCCTGTATCTCCGTCATGGTGCTGAAGCCCATGTCTTTAATGCCCATCAATGTTGATTCACAGACTGTTCCCTCTAGAGCTGTGAACTTTTGATCTGATAATATGCCAAGGCATAAGCTGGAACCTGGCACTGAAAGGAGGTTGAATATTTTATAAAATTAGTTTTGTTTATATTATGTGAAAAGGATGAGCAGTAGCATTCACCCTTGCTCCAGTGTACTGAGGTCACTAATCCATTTGCTAACCAATAGCAATCTAGGCAACCTTAAATATGGCAAAACAATGTGTTGTGTAAGCCCCTGGCGTTTTTATTCATTTAGCACCACCAGGATACATGGGGCTATTCAAGTATTACGTAAGCACGAAAGGGGGGTGAAGGGGTCTTTGCTTAGCTTATTTTTGATGTCATGGGGGATGTGGGTGTCTAGATGATGATTATTTCAACAATTTTTATTTATTTACTCATTTTTCTAGCCTTAAAAAATGCTGCTCATGAATAAAAATAAAGAAACCTGATCAATTTAAAAAAAAATATATACCAATGTTGACGTAAGCGTAGGAGGGGTGGTAAAAGCTTTGCTTACTTTTGCTGGCAAGGGGGAGGGGTGGGTCAAAAATTACTAAATTTCTGCTTACGTAATACTTGAATGGCCCCCATGTAGGGTATTGAAAGGTAATCTTCTACGGATGTGATAGCAGATAAGATGATGTTATACACAATTCAAAATAGTACATGGGGCATGGCAAAAAAAAAAAATTTAATCACTTAAGTGATTATTATTTATTTATTCATATTAAAGTCTCCACACACAGAGCAGTGGCGGAGCAGAGGCGGTAGATAGTAGTGTCAGGCTTAGCCACCACCCCTGATTGTGTGTAATCTTTCTAAATAATTGAATTAATACAAAATAACTGCCTTCGCCTCCACTCGCCGCTGCTCTCTTTTTGTGAGGGTTTTTATAGTGACTGGTCAAATTTAACAATTCTTAAAGTCAAGTAGCAGTGATAATCAATACTTACGTTCGCTCTCTGTATTTGTATTCTCTTCAGCATCATTTTCTGTGTCGTTGTCTTCTTCACCTTCAGATTCACTGTTTTCTGACTCACTCTCCTTTTTCACTGGAGCTGGCTCTGCCTTCACTTCTTGCTTTGCTTTCTTTTGCTTCTCTAAAAAGAAACAAAGGGTAGAAAAGCAACTTTAGGTGAAATGCTGAAAATTGTTTTAATCCTACTAATATTATAATGTCAAAGTTTGTGAAGATGGATGTTACTCAATCATGCATAAACGGCTAAACAGATTTGGATTAAATTTTATGCACAGTTAGACCTTGTCCTGGATTAACACATAGGATACTTTTTATCCAGGTACATGAAGTACTTCCCCTAGGACGCAAGTGAAACTGCGGGCAACAGCTAGTATATTATAAAAATCGTATTTGCTTAATTATGGTGCTCCCACACTGAGTTTATATAATGTTATAACAACAAGAAAACCTGAACAAAAGTTATAGAAATGTCATAGCGTGTTATAACATTTTATAGCATATAACATTTAGTGAACAGGTCATGAAGATGGTGTAACGTGTCGTTTTACAACGTTACATGGTTATAAAATTTAAAGGCATTTCACTAGAAAGAACTTGGTATTAGAGATAATATCATGGGCTTACTGTATTTTTAATTTAGAAATTTTCATTGTTGGCTACATTGGTGAGTATTTGTGGTAGATTGTAAATGTCAGTTGGCAACTTTCAACTTTTGACAGTTCACTCTGCTTCCCATATTCACAATGGCTTGATCGTTATTCTTAAATTTTTATTAAATACTTTTTAAATCCGGCCTCATACCGGTATATTTTTGATAAAATGTGGATATTAAACCTTAGTTAAAAGGTTATCTTCATTTTTCCATGAAGATTCGAATATTTCTCTAGGATGAAATAATAATAATAAAAATTTTTAACGTCACGTTCACCTGAAAGTGATGTTTATTTAACCGAAAAACGCCCATTGGCGTTTTTTTTTTTTATATTTGGATCTAGTTTTTCTTTTGGTTTTTGTTTTCTTTTCGAGTTATATTCTACAATATGCCATTTTGGTAAGAGGAATTTATCTCCACGTCGGGTTCGCCTCGTGTCGGCTCGTCATGTAACTTAACTTAAATTTATTAGATTTAAAAAAATCAACAATTTGGTATGTATTTCCTTTCAATATCATACCGGATGCAATGATATCAATAACAATAATAATAGCAATAATAATATTAATTTTATTTTAACTTAAGTATAGCTATGAATAATTAATCTAAGTCAATTGTAGCTATAACCTAAGCCTACAGGGAATAAAAACAAGTCATATAAAGGTTTTGTTTTTATTAATTCCTCCCGCTTGAAGATTAAAAGTTCAACTTTACTCGGTAAGCTTCCGGTTGCTTTATTTGTTGTGTTAGCTCCTGGCGCCCGAATACATTTATCTTTTAAATTCATTAAACTTTTTGGAGCACACATATTCAATTTTGTTTAAGTTTATGTTACCTTTATAACATATAACATTTTCATAATAACATTTTTTTTTTTTATCATTACATTTGGCGCCCGAACAGGGACATGAAGTAGGCTTTTTCATGTTTTGTTATTTGTATTGGTATATTATTGCATCCTTTTATTGTTCTGCACATTGTTCTAACGTATTGTTTACGAACCGTATTGTTTGTTAGTAGTTAACTATGTTGTTATAACAGTTAATTAACATTTTTATAGAACTTTGATATTTTGTTGTAAACAATATTGATATTGAACTTTGTGTGATATTTTTTGTTGTTAACTTTGCTGTTACAACATATAACTTTGTTGTTTTCTTACTTTAGCAAAACCAACATAATTGTATGGTGACAACCGTGTTTATTATCTCTCAGTATTGAACTTAGTGAACTTAATAAGTAAGTGTAACTTTTAAAGAAAGTAGGTACTTAAATAATTAAATACAACATTAAGTAAACATTGTAAGCATACTCATTAAGGATTTATTTAACATTGTTAATTTTTATTGCATATTTTCATTGCTACTTAATAATTATTCTTTTGAATAATTAAACTTTAACTTAACCTCAAATATTTCATGGCTTTTTAAGTTTTAGTTTTGCTTTGCTATTTCCGCTTTTCATTATGGATAAAGAAGTTCAGTTTCCTCCGCTTTCGGATAGTCCTTGCACTGTTGCTAATGCTGCTATTGCTCATGACATGATTAACTTAACTGAGGAGCGTAATCCTTTTGATCAGAATGACAGAGTTGCACATTCTTCTGTTTTTGCGACAAATGCTTGGCCTTCTTTTAATTCAATGAATGCACGTGTAAATGGACACATTAAAAAGAGTTTGCCTTCTACCAATAAATTACCTGATTTAAAAAGAAGTAAAATAAACTTTGATGGAAAATCTTGTGTTAGAGAGTTTATCACTCAAGTTGAAGAATATTTTTTATACAAAAATTTTGATGAAATTTTGCTAGTTGGTTCTTTTTCAGACTTGCTTAGTGGCATCGCTGTTAAATGGTTTCGCACTATTAGAATCCGTATTGCTTCTTGGCTTGAGCTTAAACTTGCATTATTAAAACGTTTTGATAAACCTGACTATGATTATTTTTTGGAATATGAACTTCGCACGAAGAAACAAAAGTTTTCTGATTCTCTTCCAGATTTTATTACAGATATTATGGACATGGCTAGTCGTCTTTCTTCTCCATTATTCGAATCGGTTTTGATTAATATTATTAAAAATAACATGTTGCCTGTTTATACACCTTATGTGTATGGTAAACATATTGATACTGTAGAACAATTTCTTGATCTTGCAAAAGAACTTGAAGTTTTTGTGAATAGAAAAACTGTCAAGGAGGCTGTTAAATTTGAAAAACCTTTAAAATCTTATGCAGTTTCAACAAACCTAGTTTGTTTAAAATGTGAAAAATCTGGACATCTTTATGAAAATTGCCCATCTTTTCCTGGTGTTATTTGTTTCAAGTGTCATAAGGTTGGAGTTACTACTAAGAATTGTGACGTTTGTAATTTGGTTGTTAAAAACTCATGCGAGTCAAAAAACTGATTAGGTCGCATCGAGCCCCTGTTTTTTATAAAACCGCGAGCGTCTCGATGTTAAATAAATTAGTTCATAGTCACAAACCTGATGACATTACTCGAAACAAAGAATTTTCAGATTGGTTAACTTATTTAAAAACATTTTTTGAGATTTATAGATCAGCTCTTATTTTATTTGTTAAACATAACGACACTAGACCTTATTTAGAATTTTCAGTAAATAATATTAACTTTTCAGGATTGTTAGATAGTGGTTCCAATAGTTGTGTTTTAGGTTCAAATAGTCATGAAAAATTCTTACAATTAGGTTATAAAATTAAAACTATTGCTGGTTCTGCTTTTACAGCTGATGGTTCCTCGCAGAAAATTATTGGTGTCATGGAATTGCCAGTTACTTGTGATAATTCAACTAAAATTATAACTTTTTTAATTATACCTTCTTTTACATCATCAATCATTTTAGGATTTGATTTCTGGTTAAACTTTGATCTAGCTAAAGATTTGTGGAAAAATATAACTTTTGTTGAAAGCAATTATATTGAAGTTGCTGTAGTGACAATTAATTCTCAAAATAGTTTAATTGTACCCGATGAGGATATTTGTGATCCTTGGTTTAGAAAAATATTTGTTAGCTGTCAAAAGTCTCCTTGCAAATTTAAAAAACTTTAGAGTAGATAATAATACTTTGTATAAATTTTGTAAAAATAAATTTGATCCCAACAGTCGTCTTAATTGGAAAATAGTTATTCCTAAGGAACATATTTTAGATACTATTAGATCAAATCATGATGATATTAATTCTGGTCATATTGGAATTCATAAAACTTTAAAGAAATTAAAACAACATTACTTTTGGAAAGGTATGTTTAGTGATGTTCAAAAATATATTTTATCTTGTGATACTTGTAAAGCGTATAAACATACTACTTCTCCTCCTTTTGGTACTATGATTAACCCTAAAAAAGTAGATCGCCCTATGCTCATGCTTTCGGTAGATATAATAGGAATTTTACCTAAGACTTATTCTGGTCATAAATATATACTTTCAGTTGTAGATGTTTTCACTAAATATTGTTGGATATTTCCTATGATTAATGCTACTACAAAAACAATTTGTAAACTCTTTGATAAAGAAATATTTCTTAAGTTTGGCTGTCCTAAGATAATAGTTTGCGATAATGGAACCCAATTTACGTCAAAACATTTTGTAGATTTTTTGAAAGGTTTTAATATAACCAAAATATTTTATAATACTTTATACACTCCACAAAACAATACTGTAGAGAGATATAATAAGACGATTGAAACTTGCATATCATGTTTTGTAAAAGATGATCATAGAACTTGGTCTAAATTTTTGCCTCATGTTCAATTAGCTTTAAATAATAGTGTAAATCTTGCTACAGATTTTACACCTAATTTTTTGATGTTCGGTAGAGAACTTATTTTTGATGCTTCTTTACATCGTTTTAGTGATTCTATTGATAACCTAGATCAACTTGAAGTTGGTGATAGAAACCAATTTGCTATTTCTTTGAATTCACTTAGTGATATTTTTGAAAAAGTTCAAGCTTACTTGTTAAAAGCTTATAAGCGTAATGCGCTTTATTATAATAAGGGTCGCAGAGTCATTTCTCTTGATGTCGGTGATATCGTGTGGAGAAGAAGTTTCGTTCAATCTAGTGCACCTGTATATTTTTCGGCAAAACTGGCACCTAAGTTTATAAAATGTTTAATTATAGAAAAAGTTTCTCTTAATGTTTATGTCTTAAAAGATCTGAAGAAAGGTACAGTGGGTCGTTATCATGTTAAAGACATTATAAAATTTTAATTTATTTTCGGACCCAAGCTTTAGTCTTGATTTTGATATTTAAGTTTGAAGCGTGTGAATGTTAGAATGAAGAATGAAAGGTTATCACACTTTGAAAGAAAATAGTATGTTAGGTAACTTCATATCAATTTATTGAATTCAATTTCTGAACTTATTAAAACAAAACTTAGATTTTTTTTGGTTAACATTTAAATTCTTCTTCCACCCACACAATATTTATATTACCCACATCAAAAGATCTTAATAGTTTATAACATAATTATGTTTTTATAATATAATTATGCCTTAATATCTTATTAACATTTTGTTAATGTTAATAATGATTATTAGTTTTTCTTAAGATTAGTCTTAACATTTAGTGAACTTAGTTAAGATTAATAATTGTTTGTTGAAGTTAAATCTTACTATTAACTTTATTGTTAAAAAGTTTTGATTTAAGTACTTCTATTGTAAGTTATTTATAATACTTCAGTGTTTATTAGTTTATTCTAATGTTCTAGTTAACACCTTTTGGTATAATTTCTCGGATTTGACTAGTTTTTGAAACATTTCACTTCGGATTTGACTTTTGAAGAGACATCTTAGTTTCATTTTCTTTAGGGATTTTTCATTCTACTTTTGTTGTAGAATGCCTTAATGAATATTTGAGAACGGATCTGGTAGTTTTACCTTGATTTCGTTATTTCTATGCTTTTGTGTTCGGAAATTCGGTGGTGTTGTGCCGATCACAAATATGCAACTTTTGTTTTTCTTTGCTTTTGTGTTCGGAAGTTCGGTGGAGTTGTGCCGATCACAAATATGCAACTTTTGTTTTTCTTTGCTTTTGTGTTCGGAAGTTCGGTGGAGTTGTGCCGATCACAAATATGCAACTTTTGTTTTTCTTTGCTTTTGTGTTCGGAAAGTTCGGTGGTGTTGTGCCGACCACAATAAGCATTTAACATTGTTACAGTTTTGGCTGTTTACAAAATTATATTTTCAAGGATGTCTGTGCCCGGAAAGTTGGTGGTGTTGAACCGATCCCAGCATTCATATTTTTTCCTTTTCCATTCCAAATTTTCCACATCGTTTTGTGATGTGAGCTGTCTGATCTTGTATCTGATATACAAGATTGAACTGTTACTCATTTTGGAAAGTAGTTCAGGGGCGATAGTGTTCTACTGTACTCAAGTTATAGAGGTTGTAAAAGTTGATAGTCAGTGGCGATGGTGCCTAACTGTACTCATAGGGGGAATTTAGTTAGAAGTTGATAGTCAGTGGCGATGGTGCCCAACTGTACTCATGATGGGGATTTTGATATAGTAGTTAGTCAGTGGCGATGGAGCTTAACTGTACTCACGCTAGTCATATCTTCGATGCTCAGTTAGTGACTGTGGAGTCTAACTGCACTCAATAGTTAATGCATACTTTAGTTTTTTTTTGACATTGCAAATTTTAGTCTTGCTGTTTTATTTTGTCAATTTTGTTTTGAACCTTCTTGGTTATTATTTCATAGTTTTTGAAATTAATTTTTCTATGTTTTTTACGATGAGAGACTTTGTTTTTTCCTCTTTGTAGGTTCTGTTGTTTCTTTTACATCAAAAAGAAAGTTCCTTTCTTTTTTTTTCGGGGAGGGATGTAATGTAACGTGTCGTTTTACAACGTTACATGGTTATAAAATTTAAAGGCATTTCACTAGAAAGAACTTGGTATTAGAGATAATATCATGGGCTTACTGTATTTTTAATTTAGAAATTTTCATTGTTGGCTACATTGGTGAGTATTTGTGGTAGATTGTAAATGTCAGTTGGCAACTTTCAACTTTTGACAGTTCACTCTGCTTCCCATATTCACAATGGCTTGATCGTTATTCTTAAATTTTTATTAAATACTTTTTAAATCCGGCCTCATACCGGTATATTTTTGATAAAATGTGGATATTAAACCTTAGTTAAAAGGTTATCTTCATTTTTCCATGAAGATTCGAATATTTCTCTAGGATGAAATAATAATAATAAAAATTTTTAACGTCACGTTCACCTGAAAGTGATGTTTATTTAACCGAAAAACGCCCATTGGCGTTTTTTTTTTTTATATTTGGATCTAGTTTTTCTTTTGGTTTTTGTTTTCTTTTCGAGTTATATTCTACAATATGCCATTTTGGTAAGAGGAATTTATCTCCACGTCGGGTTCGCCTCGTGTCGGCTCGTCATGTAACTTAACTTAAATTTATTAGATTTAAAAAAATCAACAATTTGGTATGTATTTCCTTTCAATATCATACCGGATGCAATGATATCAATAACAATAATAATAGCAATAATAATATTAATTTTAGTTTAACTTAAGTATAGCTATGAATAATTAATCTAAGTCAATTGTAGCTATAACCTAAGCCTACAGGGAATAAAAACAAGTCATATAAAGGTTTTGTTTTTATTAATTCCTCCCGCTTGAAGATTAAAAGTTCAACTTTACTCGGTAAGCTTCCGGTTGCTTTATTTGTTGTGTTAGCTCCTGGCGCCCGAATACATTTATCTTTTAAATTCATTAAACTTTTTGGAGCACACATATTCAATTTTGTTTAAGTTTATGTTACCTTTATAACATATAACATTTTCATAATAACATTTTTTTTTTTTATCATTACAATGGTTTTTAAGTATCTTCCTGTGTGCTAACAACTACACACTGCAGTCACCAATCTAACATGGTGGTTATGGCATTTATCAACCATAATAGTTATTGGTTAGTGTTCAGCAGTGGATGTTTACAGGCTGATGCTGATAGTGTGTTTATTCATCAGTTTCAAAAAGTACAGCAACATTTTATTTTTAAACTGTTAACAAATACTTAATATTTTGACAGATAACTTTTATATGAAAAATAAAGTTGATGTTTTGACAGATAAGTTATCTGATGATGGTAATGAAACAAGATTTTGAAATAAGGGCTAAAAACATGCTATCACCCCAAATAAATTGGGGTAAGCATATGAGGATAAGGTTAAGTGTCAATAGGCTTGCTTCTCTAAGGCCCGATTTTACCAACGTCGGATAGTGTTTATCCAAGGAATAAGTTAGACGTTTTGACAGAATTTCTATACAAAAGCTGTCAAAATGTCAAATTTATTCTTTGGATAAACGCTATTCGACGTTGGTAAAATCGGGCCTAAAACACAGCAAAATTAAAAATAGTATTGTTAAATTAAATATCATAGCATGGTTTATAAACACTCACTTTTGGGTACTGCCTTTTCATTAACCTCGCGTGGTCTTTTCTTCACTTCTTGTACTGTTTTATCTACAGCTTCTGTAATATGCATGCATTTTTGTTTGTAAAATAATAATAATTGTGCAATAAAATACCAGCAACCTTATTATTTTGACTACATTTAATCTACATTAGTTTAAAAGTAAATTTCTATGGAAGTAACAAGAGCCATATATCATTAATACTCTGGAATAAAAGAAAATGAGGATATTATGAATGTTGTACAAGAGGTTATGTTACCTGCATTGTCCTCAGAAACACCATTGGCTTTCTGATTTATAAGCTTTAACTTCTTTTTCTCTCGCTTTTTTATTTTCCTCATAAGGATTTTGTCTGGGGTAGGCATATTGATCACGTTTTAAAGTTTAATATTTACTTCACACGAATACACACATGTTCCCAAAATGTGTTAACAATAAATGACAGATGTCAGTGTAGTGTTGTCAGTCTTACACATTTACAATATTCAGTATTGCCCGTAATATCAGTGATATTTAGTAACCGTTTTTTAGAGACTTATTATACGAATCAATCGAAAGAACAAACAAAACTAGCAAATAATAATAAGTAATAATATATTTTTATTTCAGACCATAGATCCATATAAAATGTTAGTACAAACTTAAAAAACTAATGTTGGTAGAAATACATAAATACATAGCAGCACCTTTCAATTTGGTACATGAACTCCTTCCCGCACATGTATATACACCCACCCAGTGCTTGAGAAATGGACTATATTACATTCTCTTTGAAATGGACCATCAATTTTATCCGCCAAGGTGGTGAGAATACTGTTGGTGCTGATTCTAAATCGCTGCAGCATCGAGGCACATCGCTTGCGCATAATGGCATAAAAGTCATCCAGCCGCGCATCAGCAAACATGCCTGATGCGCTGCAAAACCTGGGCAACTCCAACAGCATTCTCAACACGTTATTGTACTGAATGCGCAGAGCGTTGTAAGCCTGCTGCGTATACCTGACCCACAGGCTGCACGAGTAAAATGACTGG
Source organism: Amphipyra berbera (assembly GCA_910594945.2). Lineage (NCBI taxonomy): Eukaryota > Metazoa > Arthropoda > Insecta > Lepidoptera > Noctuidae > Amphipyra > Amphipyra berbera. The sequence goes on along the minus strand of OU343128.1, from coordinate 9,605,085 downwards.
CAATATGCCCTGAACAAAGTCAGCTTTACTTCTGTAGTACATCGTGCAAACCTGCGAGCAAGCATGTTGCCTCTGGCTGCCAACGCCCTGCGTTCCCTGTCAATGTCCAGTCATCTGTGAGACAATCTGTGATCACGTGTCCGAGGTATTTGAAACGAATGACGACTTGGAGCGGTATTCCTCGTAGTGTTAAAGGTGAAATATTCGCGGGAGTCTTATTGCGCGCTTTGAATACCATTACCTCGCTTTTGGTAACATTATACCTCAGCCCGTGAGTCTCCGCATGCCCCTCACAGACCACCATCAGTTTTCTCAAACCACAGATTGACGGGCTGAGTAGCACCATGTCAAATGCAATATAAGTCTTCTTAGATAAAAATTACTATCAAGATTTGTAAATGCATACATACGTACACCTTTTACTTTAGGGTAGGGGCAGCAAAGAAGGTGAATTTATTATGAAACTTCACAGGAATTGATAGTTTAGTAAAAAGGCTGATTAAGTGAGTTGTGTGATTAGTCTCTAATCATGTCTAGAATAAATAAAATAGGTACGTTAAGGGTGGCATTGAATTGACAGCTGACAGCGAGAGTTTGACATGCTCTTTCTTTATTTTTATTGGTTAAGTTGTATGTTGATGTTGTTATAATAGAAGTTGTAAACTATTGTAAAGGTTTATCGTATTGCATGTTTAAGTTTTAAATATATATTTTAAGATACGTAAAAACGGTAATTAATCTAGTCGCGAGGTCACATTTTCTCAAAATAAAAGAATTAACTATGGAAGAAGAAAGAATAAATCCCAGGAAGAAATTTAAATATTTGGAAGATCAAGTTTCCTCGGCGACTTTAGAAGCTGTATACGGAATGGGCTTTAAAATAATGACTGATATTCAGGCTGAGGTATTGCCAGCAGCTTTAGATGGAGCTGATGTAGTAGCAACAGCTAAAACAGGTTCTGGGAAAACATTGGCTTTTCTCATACCAGCAGTTGAAACTGTCATCAAATGTATGGAAAAACAGATTCAAGGTAATGAATCAAATAAATATGTAAGTTAAAATATTGACATATAATCATCATATATCCTGACATACATCGATGTTATTGGTGATGTTCTTCACAAAGGTCAGGTGCGTAGTACTCTCAACCGGCGTGCGTGTATGACAAGATGTATGAATGTGGATGAAGCGAAAGGGGTATGTAAGAGTCGTAGCATGTGGCGTTCTATAGTTTCTGCCTACCCCCATGGGAAAAAGGCGTGAGTTTATGTATGTATGTTAAAATATTGCTTTAACAAACATTACAAACACATTGTTCACAAGTAAAATATTTAATAATATTAAATTAATTAAAGTAGATATACTGAACAAACTTCTCATAGGCTTAAAGATAAAGGCATCCAGTTTTTTTGTCTCTGACATAGGTAGATTTAAATCAAAAAGAGAACAGATAGCACACTCTATTCTTAGGTAAAGCCAGCTGTATACATTTGTAAACATTTTGTTTATGAACACAGCCTCAAAAAAATAAAACATGAATACATGTTGCATTAAACACTACTGACAGTTTTTAGTGGCATAGATCCTAAATATAGTTCCTAAAAACATTTATGTGGTGTTTCATAACTGACTGGCAATTTGTATCCAAAACATTGTTTACCTGTGAATGGCTTATGACCAAAAATATAATTATTCTGTCTTCTATTCTAGGTACATGTAGTATTATCATATCACCAACAAGGGAGCTAGCAATACAGACATACAGTGTATTACAAGATCTTGTGACTCATCATGGTACCATCACATCAGCGTTAGTCATTGGAGGAGAAAGTAGGAAGAAACAGAGTTCTGAGCTTTCTGCAGGTCAGTACTAAAAGAATACTAAATATAGAAAAAAAATCTTAGAGTATCATATCATAAAGGCTCCCAGTGCGAGTGTGGTGCTCCTGTCTAGACTATGTCCCACTTGCTGGAGTGTCCCAAATGTCCGTCCACCTGCACCCTTGAAGATCTGAAGCGTGCTACCGAAGCAGCAATTAATGTGGCTATGTACTGGGCACAAGCACTATAATTTATACAAAATGAAGTACCATTGATATGAAAAGAAGAAGGCTCATAAAATTGTACCATAACATACAGTTAACACCTACACCAACACAATCCTGTCAATATTTATGGTAAAAACAAAAGAACCTGAACCATCATTTCGCCTATTGAATGTATTAAAAGCGAAGTCAATCCCCATTGTCACCTTGTGTAAGCTTCTGGTTGACTAAAGCCAGTCTACTCATTCCAACACTTTCATTGCAAAACTCAAATCTGTGATTGCATTACCTATGTTAACATGTGCATTTTTTTGGAAAGAATTTTATTAAATAAATTGTAACTTGTGAATTTCAGGAGTTCACATAGTTGTGGCAACACCTGGACGGTTATTTGATCATATGAGAACAAAGGAATTTGATTACAGAAATGTATGCTGTCTAATATTAGATGAAGCTGATAAAATATTTCAGTATGGATTTGAAGAAGACTTGAAACAAATTATCAATCGCTTGCCAAGTAAGTTGTGTGTATCAATTTTTAACTGGCACCACCATTTCTTATTCCTATATTTATATAATTGACAAAATCAAATATTGGTGTCAATTCTGTTGCACACTTTGACAGGACTAAATTAAACTAAGGGTATTTGTCTCTTTCTGTTTCAATAGGAAAAGAAAGTGACAGTTGCGTTTAGTCTAGTTTAGTACTGTCAAAATGTGCTACAGAATAGACACAAATGTTTGAGTTTCCTGGTCCATGATTTATGTTTCCCTAATGCCTAGAAGGATGGTGATTAAATAATTATCCTGTATAATACTTATAACTAGATATTCAATAAATTTTTCCAGAACATAGACAAACCATGTTATTTAGTGCTACACAATCTGAGAGAACCGAGGCCCTAATAAAATCAGCAATGAAGGAAAAGGTTCACAATATAAATACTGATGAAGACAATCTTATGGCTACTGTTGAGGGGTTAAAACAAGGGTAAGTAGGTAAAATTATTTTTTTTATGGTAAAAGGAGTCTCAGGAAGAAAATATAGAGTTCATGACAGTTGACCTTTCAAGGCCATTGCTAAGTAGCATATACCTGATGACAATAAGAAGTTCGGTCAATACAATTTAAGGTTCAGTGAGGAAGGTTTTTATACTGACACTCCTTCATTACCAAAGACTTTTAAGTTTAATTGACACCCCCTTTGTATAGATCCCTCACCCTATTTGCGAAATCTCAATTTTACCAGAGAGCAATTTGAAGAGCAGTTCTCTCAATACTGTGAGGAGATTACCCGGTGCAGTACTGAGAGAACACCATTTCATAGTTAAAAAGTTATAAAGATTAATCTCTTCAAACTGCTCTCCTACAATTTTACTCACAAGGTAAGTATATCCATACTTACATAGAGATTGTTGATTTATATTTAAATTATTAAATTACAGGTATGCTGTATGTGAAACAGAATACAGATTATGGTGGCTACACAAGTTACTAAAGAAAACACGTAACTTCAAAATTATGGTGTTCTTCTCAAGTTGCAAGTCAGTAGAATATCACCATGAATTCTTTAGCAAGTACTGTCAGGCTTCGGTATTATGTATTCATGTAAGTATACAAGATAAAATAATGCAAGCAAAGATTATAATGAAGTAAGCCTTTAAAAATCAAATTCTTTTTGTTCACATTTTGAGGATTTTTCGGCCAGTCAATGAGTTTGCTTTTAGCTTGGCTCGCTTTCATTTTGTTTAATTGTGTCCCTGGTTCGCTCCCGTCTCGCTTCGTATTCGCCACTTCATTGGTTAGCTCTTTGTGTTTTGTCTATTGATGTAGCCACAAACCAGTAGCAACGCTACCCAGACGGTAGTGCGATATTCGCCCTATTTGCTTTGAAAAGTTACCCTATCCTTAAAGAAATTAACTCTAAAAATAAATTGAAGACTCTCATAACATACATATTTATCATCAATTTATTACAGGGTAAAATGAGCCAGGCGGACAGAACTGATGTCATAACAAATTTCTATGATGCGAAACAAGTGGCGTTGTTTTGTACAGACTTAGCAGCAAGAGGGTTGGATATACCGGCAGTTGATTGGATAGTACAATTTGATCCACCAGCAGACGCTAATGTAAGTTTTAATCAGACAATTTAATTAATAAGATGAGTTTCTGATTATTTTTTACGGTACCTATTCAATCTTCTTCATTTCGTGTGGTTAGTGACTAACCTGGTGTCAGAGTTTATGCCGTCCATGGGCCTCTGACTTGGCTTCACATGCCGTCGAGAAATATCTCTCAGGCATGCCGGTTTCTTAACGATGTTTTCCTTCACCGTTTTTAAGCAAGCGATAATTATACAATACGCACATGAATCCGAAGTCAGAGGTGCGTGTTTTGGGTTCAAACTCGAGACCCATGACTGGGCAGTCCGACGGTCACACCACTAGGCTATTACCGCTTTTGTAATTTTTTTTATAAATGCTTTAATTAATTCAATAAATACCTAAATTTCATGAACAGTCAGAAGGACGAATAGCAAATTACAAAGGTGTATTTGTTTCTTTAATCTTAACACTGTACTGTTCATTTTAAATTATCATTTCAGGAATATATTCACAGAGTGGGCAGAACGGCAAGAGGAATGGGAGCGGAAGGAAATGCTGTAATATTATTGCGACCAGATGAGATAGAATTCGTCCCATATTTAAAAGAATCTAAAATATTTTTGGACAAATATGAATCGTGGGACACGTTTTCTAATTTACAGCCAAAGGTAAGAGACCTGTAAAGGAATGATTGACCAGTTGTATGGAAGATGGAAGAAGTATGCAAAGGTATAAGATAAAGAAAAATAGAGATATCATAATAGGTACCTACAATCGTGAATTCCTATAGAAAAAATAGAGTTCAAAAAATTTAAATTCTTCACACTATTTCCAGCTAGATGCCGCCATGACAGATCCTCAATTTCACGACTTGGCAGTTGAAGCTTTTCAAGGATACATGAGGGCATTCGAAGTAAAAAAATTGAAGCACATTTTCAATTTGATAACAATGGATGTCGATGCCGTAGCGAGGTCTTTTGGCCTCAAAGAAAGGCCTGACGTAGACGTTCGTAAGTAAAATGATTAAGCATATAAAGGTGCGTCTACATAAAAATTTGCGTTATGAGCACTTTTCGACAAAAATCTTTGTATAGACGTCCATGCGCACACTCATTTTTTTGGTACATTCGACGCACGCGCTCTTTTTGCTATTGGTTTTACCGAACATCAAAGTAATGTGCGCCATCAGTACCTATATACCTACCTACTTATTATATTTCTGTTTCAGGAATTGGATTCAGCAAGAAACATAGACCCAGAAAAAGAATGGCGGCTATGCTTGCAGAACAGTCTACAGGAAATATTAAACGTGTTAAATAATAAAAATAGACTCTCAATGAAAATCTATTGAAAAATAAAAGCTTGCTTGATTATGGATGTTAGATAATCTTGCAAATCAGGTTTATGTTAATAAATTATTGTTTTAAATATTGAATAAAACAAATACGAAGTAAATAAACATTTTTTATATTAATTATTCCTTATAGGGACAGAAATATGTTTTTACATGATCAAAATAATCTATCTTCTGACTAGACGAGTCTAAAGGTATATTAACGTATAAAAACCATTCCGAACTTTATACATACATTATAATGAGATGAAGACCAACAAATTACTAATCGTTAAAATTAAACATAGGAACTTTTCAAAACCATGTTTAGGTTTATCATTGTTGAAGATTATTCCTAGCTTAGCTAAAATCTTAATAAACCTTTTTTTCATGTATTATGTAGTTGCCCTTACATGAAAAATGTAAACATTCGCGATATTTGAGCTATGAAATAGTTGAGGCAATCTCTTCGACTTAGTTAAGCTAGAAAGGCTTCATTACGCTTACGTTTGAGGTCCACTTATATTAATAATACTATGTACACGAAACTTAGTTTCTATTTGGGCGAAACTATCATTTCGTAAATATTATTTCTTGATAATTTCTCGTAACAATCTTCATGGTTGTGCTGATGATTTACGGCATAGATCATAGAGTCTATTGTTTCTACAGTGGCTGGACATCGATTTAATGAGAAATACTGTACACATCGCCACGAAGTCTTGCCGTGGGTGGTTGAATGTTTGGTATACACAAAGTTCATATGCACTAATTGTTTGTGTCCCTTTCTACTATAAATATATTTGTAGCGAACTGGTAGCTGCTGGTTTTCATTTGATCCATTCATAACAAGAGATAGAGCACCTGTAAAAAAATAAATCATTTAGTGTCAGCTTGTTCCATATTTATAAATATTAGATTAAAATATTTCTAGTGACAAACTACACCTCAAATAATATACATTTATTGTTCTGTTTATAATCATTTAATCAAATATGGATATAAAAATACATTCGCTTACAATTATCATTCAAATACACACTTTAAGTAACATCACACATTAAAAATAGCACTTGTTCTTCTGAATTATTAAAAAATTACGCATTAAGTCATTGTTTCACACATAGGCCTTAAGTATAAAAAAATCACGAATGTAAAAAATCAGGAATGTAAATCTCAATTTGGTTCTTAAACAAAATACGTGTAAAACTGCTGCTACAGAGATCATTTTGATATCAAAGTTGTTTCATGTCAAAATACTAGTCCAAACACTATTCTAATTAATATAAAGTAGATCAGAAATAATTGTTGGATACCTTAAATTAGTACAATAAATAGACTAGAATATGAGCAATAAAGTCTTTATAAAATTTTATGGCGAAACACGATGGCACTAATCAAAAGTGTGAATATATTCTCTAATTGATTGTAAGTTTATAAAAATAGCTTTCTTTTTTATTTAATAATTAATTGGCACTTGAGAGCGTAGTCCCACTATCACAGTTGTTTTAATTATTGTGCTTTATGATCTTTATTACTCCAAAATGTAACTGGTACTTATTAATAACCTATCCTACAATAATATTTATGCAACATTTTAAGATGTTTTTTTTGTCACAATCATCCAGTTTATAGATTTGGTCCCAAATCTTGTTCGAATCTATGATTCAGTTTTGTATACATTAAAAATATAAATAGTAGGCAATAACTAGCCTTACAGTAGACCTTTTGTCTACCAATATGTATACTGTTTCACTTATAAATTGTTGTATATACTTATATAGCTACTATAGAAGGGGAAGCATACTATGTAGAAACTGTTAATTTGCATAATAATCTCCTTGCAATTGAGATACTTTGAGTATATCATTGAAGTGGATTCCGAAGCAAGGTGATTTGCAGAAGGGCAGTTCACATGCACTGCACATGAACCTAGTGTCCCGTCTTCTTCCAATTTTCCAGCAGAGGCGACATGAACGCTGTGGATATTTCTTCTTTCCATCTTCCTTTTGCGGGATTGTTACAAGTCGGTGTTCCATTGTCGGTCTAGTGTACTCTTCACTTGTGTTAGTTCTCAGGGCATTGTTAGTCACCTTACCATTCACTAAGTTTTTAAGGTCGATGAATAACGAACTCAAGCTGGTATCTGAAATCACGATGGGCATTTTCATTGCACTGTTTGCAGAATAAAGGACACAAAAGTTGTTTATAAGATTGTAAATTGTTGAAAATGCCATCGTGTTTTCAAAATAAAAAGCTTTATGCAAAAGAAAACAGGAAAATTTATCAGTGAAAAATAATAAAATGATTGCATTTTCAACACAATCTCTAATCTTATTGATCAAGATGATACTATGAGAAAGCATTAGTAAGCAAAGAAAACGGATGTAAAATAATTTTATAATGGAGGTAGAGATTATGTCACAGTGCTGATTTGATTTTAGAGATTGTTAACCAAGGTTTTTCATTAATAAAATATACTTACTGTCTTGTGGAGATGGATAGTCCATTGGTATGGACAGATCTTTCTTTCCTTCTCTTGACAATTCATAATTTTTAGGATTGGAACACACTGCAGGATCTGTTACTATGATATCACTGTCATCACATTCTGTTTTCAGTTCAACTCCATTATCAGACAGAGATTGGTCCTTATTCTTGTCATTAAAATCTTGGGTGTTTATTTTCTGTAAGTGAGTGTTGAATGTTGAAGAAATATCTACTGGGTTTTCATCATATAGGTTTTTTAAATTCTCATAATTATTGGTCTGATATATCTGATTGTTCTGTGTGTAAATAGTTTTTTCTTTTGTTTTTGGTCTTTTTTCAGGGTTAAGTATGTCTGAGAAATAGCTTTTTTGAAGGAATTCGTTGGATTTTCTTTTGAGGTTGCTGAGCCTATGTAGTTTTTCTATTAGTTGCCTTTGTTTTAGCAGCTCTAGTTCATTGTTTTGTGTTGTTTCATCATTCATGCCTGCATCATACGTGTCTGACACACATGATTCCGCATCAGGAGTATTATTCTGAGTTTCTGTTCTGTGTTTGGCTATATCTTGCTCTCTTTCACTATCTTCATCTTCTTCAGTCTGAAATATTGAAATATTTTATAAGATTGAATATTAAATGTTGTGGATTCTAAAGCTGTTTTACACAGTTCACGACACACCATGACAAAATGTGGTGACTACTGGTTTTATGAACCTTTTACTATGTTTGACTTGTGATGTGAACTGTGGAAAAAAGGCCTAATTGTGTTTTAGCATAATTTACATAAAAATTACATACTTATATATTTGTGATTTTACTCTTACTAAAATTTCGATTTTGCACAGTAAATTTCAAGAAGGGTTTGTTTTAGAATCTTGTTCTAACTTACCTCTTTGTTTGTCAATCCTTTGATTTGCAACACTTCTGCAGTTCCTATAAAACTAGTGAGATCTTCACGTTTCACACTAACTTCTCCATGATACATGAATTGTAACAAGTCTTTCATTGCTTTGTGAGTCACATCTCTTAGTACAACTGTAAAATAAATAGCAGTGGGCGTAAGAATCAATTAGAAGATGAAAAATTAAATTCTTATTAAAACTAGATTCTAATATAACAGTTAATAGTTACCAATTGGATGCTGACATGGATTCGTTTGAAACATTTTCTTGAAATAAGGTGAACATATCGACAGTATCACTTTATGTGCTTGCAACAAATGGCCTTCGACGGCAATAGTTACGTCGACAAATTCGCCATTTCCTAATAAACCGGCGAATCCTTTAGTCAGGTTCCCGTGAAAATTATTCCAGGACAATGAGAATTGTTGGTCCATTTCTAACCACTGTTAAGTTGCATCTAAAAACGAAAGATTCGTTCGATTATGGCATATTAAACTTTTAGGATGCATGCAGCCGTGAAATTAAAGTTTGACTAACAATTTATAGCCGTATTTATTGAAATAAAATTGATAAATATTTTGTGTAAGAAACGTGACAGATGTGAACGGCGCGTCGTCGCGTACGCGTAGTGTTGTAGTTTTAGTCGATCAATGGTTATTGGTTAGGGTTGAGAAATCTGTTTTGTAATAATTAATAATCGCCTAGAACAAAATCTTTTTCAGACCATTTTTTAAATAAAATTTATTACAGGTAGGTATATAAATATAATGAAAGGTATTAAATACCTACCTGTAATCAATGATATGTATAATGTATTTAATACCTTTCATTATATTTATATACCTACCTGTAATAAATGATAAATAGGTACATTTTGTACCTATAATGTTTTATAGAATCTTGTTTTACTTCTAGAATAATAATTAGTTCGAAAAAGATTTGCTGGAAGCTGGAACCGAGCGACAGAGCCTGAAAAAAACCGTTTTGGGCTTTGATACATGTTGCCCAGTATATTATGTATTATGGTAGCTCATCGTGGCGCTACTTGTAAAGGCACTTGTTTACACGAAGCTATAATAACACCGTCTGCAAAGATATTTTATTGGACGCTCGATATACTGCGATTAGAACTTTATAAATAAATATTGACAATACTGATTTTAGACTCAAAGTATTAATAACTAGCTGTGTCCTCACGGCTCCGCCCGTAGCTTATGTTACTCAGTGATAATGTAGCTTTCTAACGGCAAAACAATTTTTGAAATCGGTCCAGTAGTTTTTAAGTTTATTCGTTACATACAAAAATCCAAAAATACAAATCTTTCCTCTTTATAATATTAGTATTAGTATAGATGAGCCGATTTTTGTCCGACCTCGGATTGAATGCAAAACCTCGATACCTACACACGGCTGCTGCTACGCTTCTTGCAACTGAATAACGAAACTATTTAATTTTATGACTACTCAAGGCAAAAACAAAGTTTTGTACCTAGATAAATTAAAACTGACACCCGAAATTCAAAGTTTAATAATAATTTGAAACACGCGTTCTATTGTTTGGGAAGCTCGCCTTTTGCGGGATCCATTAGGTACCCCAAAACTCGTTTGAACTGGCGCTCAGTGGGTAGGTATGTATACCTACAGAGCTTTTCATAAAGTAGCTATAGTAGGTAAGTTCGCTATTACGATAGATGCATTTCATCCATTTTAATGAAACACGTATCTCTTATATGACTAGCCAAACAGGAAGATATTTTGCGAAGTACGAAGTTTTGTTCACGTTACCCCAGAGAAGGACGTGTCTCAAGGAAATGGATAACAACTGGAAGTCATCTCGAAACTGGGTGAAACGTGGTGTATCTTAGGTATCTTAAAAAAATACCACAAAGTTGCAGGGAAGTAGCGAAATTACATAGATATAAGTACTTGAATAAGATCCCGAAGTAATTATATTTGGCCCAAATAAGTATCACAAAATAGAGGTACAGTCAGCAACAAAAGTATGTTAACACTTCAGTTTTTTAAATCATAACTGAACACAATACCTGATATTCAAATTTAATCGGAACACATGTAACAATAAAATAACATAAACTCTTGACTATAATATGAAATTCTGAAAAGCAGTGTATCAAATAATTTTGTGTCTTTTAGATGTTATGTAAAAGTAACAGTGTTAACCGACTTTTGTTGCTGACTGTACCTACCATATTATTTTATCTTCAACGATTATGAGCGTTTACAGGCCGCTATAATAAAATTAAAAACGTACATAATAAAATCACTAGAAACAAATAAATAACAGATTTTTCCAGGTCCCGGCAACATAATAATTATAGGTATCTACATATAAAACAACACGTTTCACTCAGTTGCTAGATGGCTTCCAGTTATTTAGTTCGCCTTCCATTAGTACAGAGCTTTGCTAAAACTTTCCATCAGCGGTCGAGGACTAGTCCAGCTAAATTAAGTTTCAACCAAACTTTTAGGAGTTTGTCGACGCAGTGGAATCCCAACGAAGATGTTAGTTACACTGACCAAGTTTTGTTTGTTATCTACGTGAGATTTTATATATTTCGGTAAATTAATTTAGATATATACTTTTAGCGTTCAGTCATATAACTCCCTACTCAATATAAGTGCTTTAGTAACCTATCCATTGGCTAAAAGCTATCAATTCATTTTCAATTTCATTGATCACCAAGTTGGTAGTTCGTTCAGCAGAGAAAATGCTATAAGACCGCCATAGTAGCCTTTAATGTTTGTTATTGTATAAGAGCTGTGTTACAATTTTGGTGTACAATAAAGTATATTCTATTCTATTCTATACATAAAATAAACAGTTTAAATATAAAGAACGTAAGGATATTGTGAGCCTCTCTGTTGAGTGGACAATTGAAATAGCCTGTGTGGAGCTGGAGCGGTTTGTTGTATTGAGTGTGTACAGACCATCGTCATCATTATATTATTGCTTTGAGAATATTATGTATCAAGTGTTGCGAAAAATTTGCAAACACAATAAAAACGTAATTGTATGTGGCGACTTCAATGTTAACTTGTTGGAAGATTCGCCTATGCGCCTCAAAATTAAAAAAAAATATTTAAATCATCTCTTGAAAATCTTTTTCTAGAGCCTACGAGGATAACTGCCACTACAACTACTTGTTTGGACAATATTTTTACAGATATTGTGCCTAATAGTAAACAAATAATAAATCAATTTAACTCTGATCATTGTGGACAGTTGATAACATTTCTTAAGAAAGACAAGAAAGTGGTAAAAACTGATATTACTGTAGTACCTAAAACTGTGGGTCGTTTGGAAGGATTAAAAAATAAACTTATTAGCAAATTGACTTACTTGTATTATTATAGTGATGATTCTGTGATGTTGGGGTAACTCGGGAAATGAAATAATAGGTACACAAACATAGTTGTACACAGTCTACCGTGCCCGATAGTACAATACTTAATAGTCATAACTACATAAGAGTTTATACTAAAGTGCTACATTTATGCTTACTGTCTATTATTATACTTACATTCCAAAACCTACGTGATGTACGTGCGTACGTGCTACACACAACAATCCTAACCAGTTATACAATACATTTTTTAACACGTTGTGTACAGAATTTAACTCGACCTTTATCTAAAAAAGATATCAGTTAAAGGTACTGCAACCTTCAGTGAAAGGGCAAATATTAATAGGTACCTATATAATATATATATAAAGAAAAGACTATGAGTTGTATGCAGAAAAATAATATAATAATAGTGAAGAATTTTTTCAGTATGTTAGATATTATTCAAAATTATTTTAAACAATTTATCTATAAGCCTAAATTCATTAATTAAGTTCTACAATTAAGAATAGTAACAACAAAATTATCATCCTCCACTGTTGTCGCATCTCTATTGAAAGAAAATGTTAACATGTGTAATAATGGATTAAATTTCCGAAATGTAAGTGGTAATAAAGATATTGTAAAAACTTTCAGTACCCTTAATGTAAAAAAAAAACATTTTTGAGGTAACTCTGTTGAGGTTACAAAATCTATTATCAACATAGTAGCACCTGAGTTAGCTGTAATTTACAAGAAATTTGTTGAATGTGGTGTATTTCCTGACTTAATGAAAAGTAGTAAGATTATACCTTTATTTAAATAGGGTAGCACGTCTGACTCCACAAATTTTCGACCTATTTCTGTGCTACCAACATTAAGAAAATATTAAAAAAAAAACCTTAATGAGCTGCAAACCCACTTTAATAAAAATAATATCTTACATACGAAACAATTTGGTTTCACAAAAGGTCGCTCTACAACTGATGCTGGTGTTGAGTTTTTAGCTAATATTTTCAATACGTGGGAGGATTCACATGATGCTTTAGTCATCTTTTGTGACTTGTCAAAGACGTTTGATTGTGTTTTTCATGAGACATTGGTCAGGCAATTACATCACTACGGAGTTAGGAATCGTGCTCTGGATCTTCTTATTTCTTATTTGAGTAATATGATCCAGAGAGTAGACATTAACGGGTAGAGATCTCCGGGGTCTGTGGTGACAATGGGAGTTCCGCAGGGCTCAATTCTCCGCCCGTTCTTATTTCTTGTTTATATTAATGACATACCTTATCTCATAAAAGATAATCAGGAGATTGTGTTATTTGCAGATGATACATCACTTTCATTTAAACTTAAACAACAGCAGCCGGTTAAGGACGATGTAAACAACGCTCTCTCTGAATTAGTGCACTGTTTTAATGTTAATAACTTACTTTTGAACGGAAAAGACTAAATGTATCAGATTTGTGACATGTTAAGCAGGTGAAAACCAGTGTAGTAATAAATGGAGACGAGTTGGATCTTGTGGACACAACTATGTTCTTGGGTATAACTTTGGATTCGAAACTGCAATGGGTCCCACATATAGATCAATTGTCGATAAGGTGCAGTTCTGCAGCTTACGCGGTCTATAAGATACGCCAGCTAACTGATGTAGAGACAGCCGGATTCGTATATTTTAGTTACCTCCATAGTGTTATCTCGTACGACATCTTCTTGTAGGGAAATGCTGCCGATATTCAAAGTATTTTTGTTTTGCAGAAGAAAGAGCTATTCGAGCAATTTCTAACCTTAGTTGTAGGAATTACTGAGGGATAAACAAAAAAATATATAATGACGGCCTAAATATATTTATTGTACTATTGTAAGTGCTTTCACCAACATAAATCTCACGCGAACATACACCCAGACCCAGAAAAACTATTTCCGTAGGTGATACAAATATTTTTGGACGGGAATCGAATCGAGACGTTCAGGTACTGCGTCAATTGAGCCATTGGACACTTGGATAGTTTTTTCAGGTAAAAGCTAATTAACGTGCGGCGGCATCTATCACGCCACATGAGAACTACGCAGCATGACGAATGTCTAGCAGACTACAGCGACAACAATGACAGTTGTTAAAGGAAATGTCACAAATCCTGCGTCGCGATATCAAGATTTGACACGGAGTTGTGTAATACAACTTCCCAACATCAACCGTTGGGCAGTAGCCCGCCAGGCATAAGACCCGCTTGGTAGGAGGATCCTCCCTTTTCGTTGGAGGAACACCATACCTCGTTCCTCCACAAACTAGTTGAGGTTGTATTTGCAGTCTTGCTTAGAGTTCTAGAGGAAAAAATAAAACTGAGGTGTAAATATCTAAAGCCATTCATTAGGGCAGTATACCGCAAACTTTTTGTGTTCAAGGTACACCTACGAAATCGGGGAATTTCAGAGGTACACCATAAATAAAAAATCATATTTTAATCACATAAAGATAGCAAAGAATACATTACTTCCGTCCGCTTTTAAAATTTTATAAGAAATAGTATTTTTCCGCGGCACACCACTTAATGACCACGGTACACCAGTGTGCCGCGGCACACACTTTGTGGAACACTGCATTAGGGGACCAATGTCTCGCGACACGTGTCGCCAGCGTTGTCCGGCGACACTGGCCAAATATCTGTTTCCGCGACATGATACCTACCTACGCAGTTTTATTTAACACAAAGTACCTTCTTAGTACCAAAATGTGTTTCATAATTGTCAAGTCATTCTCAATGTGCATCATACTATAGACGTACATATTATAATTCCTATCGCATAGAAGAAAGGTGTGTTTAACTTTTCTTCTACAACTTTCCTCAAAGGTTTCATACAAAATACGCAAAACTATACATATCTAGATATATAATTTTTAATGGCCGATTCCGATAATTTACGAAGTTTTATTGGTTAAAATTGGGACTCTTGTATCTTTACCAATAATTAAAAAGAGACCTCATGGCTTTGCATAGTAGATAACTTTTAACTGGATAACTTTTGTCTACAGATACAATTTACACAGAAACAAATGTATGGTGTCCGTCTTATTAATTAACTAGCGACTCGCCCCGGCTTCGCACGGGTGCAATGTAGATACTAATGTGGGGCATATAAACCTTCCTCTTGACTCACTCTATCTATTAAAAAAAACGCATCAAAATCCATTGCGTAGTTTTAAAGATCTAAGCATACATAGGGACGGACAGACAGCGGGAGCGATTTTGTTTTATACTATGTAAAGATGATTGCTGGAGAAATAACTGAGGTGCTCTGTCTGTTGCTATCTGAATTTAAAAGATAAATTGAAAGTTTAAAAGATAAATTGAAAGTTTCATAAATTATGTATGCATCGTTATGAGAAAAAAGTCACGTCTGATGGATTCTTATAATTTACGGAACATTATTGGTTAATATTGGGACTCTTGTATCTTTACCAATAATGAAACAAAGACCTCATGGCTTTGCATAGTAGCCCCATATGGGTATCAGCTATAATAGGTAAAATTAGAGTCTATTTATATGCTCAACTAGCGGCCCGTCCCGACTTCGCACGGGTGGACATTTTTCCCGTTTTTGCAACATTTTTCATTTATGCTCCGCTCCTATTGGTCGTAGCGTGATGTTATATAGCCTTATAGGCCTTCCTCGATAAATGGAATATCCAACACAAAAATATTTTTTCAATTCCAACCGGTAGTCCCTGAGATTAGCGCGTTCAAACAAACAAACAAACTCATCAGCTTTATAATATTTGTATAGATATGGCAATAAAAATGCTACCATTGGTAAACAAAACGATTGCTTTTGGTTATACGAACCGGGCATAAAACAACTTTAT
Source organism: Amphipyra berbera (assembly GCA_910594945.2). Lineage (NCBI taxonomy): Eukaryota > Metazoa > Arthropoda > Insecta > Lepidoptera > Noctuidae > Amphipyra > Amphipyra berbera. Next base: position 9,588,994 of record OU343128.1, on the reverse strand, counting down.
CATTTATCATCACTTGTGTTCAAATTTTTTTAGGTCATATTTGCGACCAGCACGGATTAGTAACTCCATTTTCTTAATTCCTAGGTAAATAAATCGATTCTATTCGATTTTTAAAAATCTATATTTAACAAATATTTTTTTTAGATGGAAATTTTACATCTCATCAAAAGGGATATTAACGAAACAGTAGTACTACCTACATCTTCTTAATATTAATATTTTTCAATAAATTTCAATCATTTCATACGTATTGTGTGTATTGATTCTTATCAATGCCATTAAACCAGTGCTAAAGCCACACGTCTCGTGCACTATCGATTATGTGTCAGATACAGTCGTGAGAGGGCGCACCACCAATGCTTTAACATCTAAAGGGCCTGGCTTTGGAGTGTGGCCGCACAATAATACTTGTATTTTTGTGTCTGACTGCTATTAAAACCTTTGTTTATAAATACTAGAAAAAAATAATTCGATCAGGAAAGATAATGATATAAAAAGATATTTTTGTGTGCCTACTTTTTCTTGAAACAAGTCATTGAGCTTACTTAGTTTTTTCGGTTGGTTCAATCGAATTTTGTACCTATATTTTATCTCTGACTTAAACTAGACGGGGTCGGTGTCCCGCTCACGATATCGATTGTAGGACATGTCCACCGAGCGGCTTAAGCGTCGATTAATTAAGTTCTGTAAGAGCACAGTCACCCTATTTTCTAAGATAGCCCAACCATGACACCGCACTTTTAATTTTCTGGTGTCACGAGTTACAGCGATAAAGCCATCCCCCTTCTTCTCCAGTTTCCCTACTAATGAAAAGTATGCGATGAATGGGGTTCTTATTAAAAGTGTAGAAAAGTTTCGTCAAGACAAAGTTCTCTCTATTGTGTTGTTAACACCATAATAATGAAATTGCTGTGCAGATTCTTCTGTCTTTTGTAGCGTAACATAAATTCTGAATAATGTCAGTAACGAGGAAGATTCCAAGTAGTAGTTTTAGTAGGTTTACAGAAAACTATGTTACCTACTTTTTTCAATGTAAGGTATTAAAAAATAATCTTCATACTTGGTCTAGCATTCGAAACTTTAAAATAAAAACTAAGTATTACGTAATTAAAGCGTTGGTATAATCAGGACGGTCTCGGGTGGTCCGGCGACGCGGTCACTCCAATGGAGGCTGCCATTGACAGGTAATCGATGCGGTTTGCTAGTTTATTTGGCTATCGGTTCCGCTCTCAGCATGTGTATCTACTCGATATAATCGATACAGACCCCCGGCTTAATACGGTTATGAATCGGAGCGTATTCGATTATAGCGATTCCGATATGACTGCGCATTTAATAACGTGCGGGAAACATGTGGATACTAGATACTTACCTGTTTGGATTTTCAGGTAGGTAGTTGTTATATTTAGGTAGGTACGACCCTTTAGATTCTTAATCCTTTTGGAGGAATGACAATTTACCATGTTGATTTGAATTAGTGAAGGCAGAGCTAGATTAATAAGTATTATTTTAAAACTTTAAGAACATAAAACTTAGATCATGCTTGACATCTCATTGACTCTTGGTATTTTTATTCTGACCTCCCAGAAGTTGAGACTGTTCATTTATGTTTTGAAAATAGTAGTTTGTTTTCATTAGCCGTAAAAAACCTCCATACTTGCCTCGTCGTATTTGTTACTCAAGAGATTATTAATGTGAAATTTTGCGCATATTTAAAGAAAGTTAGTCCTTGCTTCCATCTTTGTTATAATAAAACTGTTAATCCAGAAACTATGATCGTAATTCGTAACCTACTCTAAAGTTTATAGCGACGCTTATTATCTCATCTAGTTTGCGGCATGTACGTAGTTTGCACTGAAAGCGATGCACCTACATCATAATAATTGCAAGTATTTCATAACTTTACCGCGGAATGCAGAGTCTATTACAAAGTTATTTACTAAATGTATATTTACGCAGATCCTTTTGTCCAGACATAACAAAAACGGTTGTCTAGAATAGTTTCTTGTATCGTAGATATCTAGAAGCATCGAGACGGCAGCTGCGTCGGACATCTGTAAGTTCGGTTCGGCGTCGGCTTCGGCACGCGCGAGAGATGGGACAACTTTTAGCCGACCTATTTACTGCACAACACTGGATTGGACTTGTACCGCGGTGCTACCTGTAACTTTGAGTGCCGTATCTGATGGATACAGCTGATGTAGGTTGACAATCTTGCGTGTGTGACAAAAGTTTTGTACGTGCTACATACTACAACGTACAAAATTAGATAGCGTCTGTTTTATTCTACAATGTTTTAGTCTACAATCTTTAAGTTTGACTCTGTGCATCTATTCAAATATTAAGTAAAATGTATTATTTTGATTGAATTTAAATTCGGTGAAGATCTTTTTAACCTAACCAAAAAATGCCTTTGACACACAAAAAGACAGTGCTGTGTTTCCATTTGCATACCAGAAAGTTTTTTATTTATAAAACTCTATAGCAAATAATCTAATGAGGGGCTCGTGGCTAATTAACAACCGCGCCGATCATACGATTTGCAAGGTTAAGTTGCGTTTGCCGCGGTCAGTCATGGATGGGTGACCGTTCGTTACACATCGGGACGCCTTCGTGCCTCGGAGAGCATGGTAAACCGTCAGGCCCGGGTGTCATAAGAATACCTATGTCAGTCGTTACGGGTAGTCAGAAGCCTGAAAATCTGATCACCGATCTAACCTTCGGATATCGGGATTGCCCAGTAACTGGATTTCTAAGGTCTGATGGCAGTCGCTCCATGTAAAATACTGGTATTCAGCTGCATCTGGTTATACTGAAAGCTGATCCTAACATAATTGGAAAAAGGCTAGGAGAAAAAACTACTCTACAGCAAATAACGAGTGATAGCTCGTCTGTGCACTGCTTAATAACCCAAATACCCGTACACGTATGAACAAGATATTTCATTACTAGTTTGCAAATAAAATTACTAGGAAAAAATATGCGGCGCGCACACGTTTCGAATAAATTTATGTCAGACGATATCATTAACTTTATCATGATTCTTCAATTGATTGGGGATTTTTCGTCCGTGGCTGAGTTACTTCGCGAAGTATCCGCACAACTCGGAAGTGCGAGGACGTGCTCTGCAGAGGTCTTGGAAGTTGGCGCGTGATTGGCCCCATTGTTAAACCTCAATAGTCCGTCTCAAGACCGCTAACTGAACCGTTTCATGCTTCATCCGTTGTGATAATTTTGACTTATCATTTTGATTTCTTTAGGTGGTTTGTATGCAGTGAGCCATTTCAAAGAATAACTTACCTATCTTTTTAGAGATTGTGAATATTTTGATTAAAAAGAAACTTGTAGGTATTTTATGTGGTTTAGATTTTAAAACACTATGTTTTGTTGAAAGATATTTCGCTAAAAGGAACTTTTATGAAATTCGCCTTCGTAAGTAGGTAAGAGTTTTTTGGTCTAACCTTAGGATATCGGTATTGCCCAGTAACTGGGTTGCGGAGGTCTGATGGCAGTCGCTTCGTGTAAAATACTGGTATTCAGCCGCATCTGGTTAGACTGAAAGCTGACCCCAAACTAGTTGGGAAAAAGCTAGGCAGAACAGAAGTAGGTAAGAAACAATTTAAATTAAAATTTTAAGCAGGAAGTGGAGATGGTTTACAAAATAGAACCCGCCAATACCCGTAATTACACTCACAATAACATAAGAAAGAGAGTTCAATCAGGCGCCCGCGCCCGCCGTCGGCTGACCGTTTACCAATATCTCAGCTGAATGGACCTCAATTAAGGCTCGCTGACTAACCTAGAATAAATCTCTCACCCTTAAAATTCAATCCCTTAGAAATAACGCAGATGACAATCGAAATGTAGATTACATCCCATCACAAGATGAATTTTTTTGAATTATATTTTTGCAATGGTGGGGCACTTTCGAGTCACGTTTGAGAGTTTGAATTGCTCTTCCTATGTGATGCTGCCCCAATCATTAGCCCTCGTATGTACCTACTTATCGAGAGTACTGCACATGCATGAAGAATCTTTTGTTCGAATTCGCGGTTTTTGTTTGCATTCAAAAATATAAAAGAGCTGGTGGTTTATGGGTGCATTTATTTTCAATATGCATGTCATCAGTGTGCAGTGGCTTTTTGTCTTCATATTGGATGGTCCGAGCGGTATTTGGGAAAGATCCAAAGAGACAATGGCCAGCTTTTACTAAAATGACTGCGGAAGCGTCAGTGCCCAGCGTATTTACTGATCCGCAATAGGTACCACAGATATGGTACCTACGTAGAAAATGTAGGTACAGAAATATTTTCGTTTAGTTTTTCTTAAAACATTGTCTTTCGTATAATTAATCGCCTTTAAAAATGCCTGAAATATAAAATTAAAAACTAATTCGACTTCGTAATATCGTTTTCCCAGTGTAAACTGCTTTGAGATCTGACCGGATTCTTAAATAACGCGTCTGTGTTGGACATTTCTAAAGAGGTTTTTAGGCAAAAGGCTCTTGTCGGAAAATCTTTTACTAAAAGTTACAGGGTGCAATGACCGGAAAACAGATGTCATAACAACGCGCTATTTAGGAAGCTTTGTAAATATTTTAAGAAATGTGTGATTTATGTTATTCTGATCATTTGCTGTGGTTCCTGAAAAATAATACTGAAGTAATTCTCTCGCTTTTCGTAGTTGTAAAAGGCGACATTTAGGGTATTCGTATTCCATATGGACTGAGGAATCATTATTGATATTTTAGCGCGGATACTACCTCTGTTTACTAGCAAATTAGCTGATTTCGTGGACCCAATCCTAGAATTTGTATCGAAATGTTTGAATTGAGGAGCCACCTATAACGTCCTGTAACTTTTGAAGGCTTTTACTACAAATTCCAGGATTGGGTCTACAAAAATGGTTAATTTGCTACTAAATAGAGGTAGTATACGCGTCTAAATATCAAAAATGGGTCCTCAGTCCATACGGACATACATGTAGACGCTGCTGCCGATCCTCTCACCAAGATGACTTGGCCTTAGGCCTTAGCTAGCATGTTGATTGGGTGTTATACCACTTTTTATTTAGGACAAGAAAATGTAGAGGTTACGAATGTCACATTCACAGTCACAGTTACCTACGTCATAAAGCAAGCCCAACGTTCTTCGCCAACTAAGTCGGTGGCACAAGAAGGCGCACGTCAAAACGCCAACACTTACAACACAATGCAGTACTTATCCCTAGTCGGGCGTCCACAGTACGATAATACCTCTTCAGTGAGAGGATTATGCCGTGAAACGATTCTACTTATCGTCGCCTACCGTCTCTGGCGCTGCACTGCCAAGTAAACAGCGCCCAGATAGTTTGCTGCCGGCTTACTGCAATGCAAAATTGTTTCATATTTATAATCCGGTCTTTTCACTGTCTTTTTCAACACAATTAAAAAATATTTGCCCAATTCGTTAGTTGAGTAAAAATAGATATGTATTAATATTAAGTGTATTTTAAATAAAGCTTAGACAGAAATTTGCAATAAAAGTATGAAAATGCAACGTCAGGGTGTTAGAGAAGGAAGCTGGGTGGGGAGAGCCGCTAATGCCTCTCGGAGTGCGGATTACTTCATGAAATGGTCGCGCTTAGCGCCACTCCAGCGTGAAAGCTGCCTGGCGATCTGTTTGCGCCACCCACTCCACAATACAACTAAGTGTCAGTCAAAATTCACGAAATTTCACGAATAATACCTTCTCTTACTGATAGTAATCCAATAACCTATAAAATAGAACGGATGTAAAATTGGAAATTGACCTTTTTCTTATAAAAAAATGTGTAGATAATACAGGATGGGTTCATTTCTACGGGAAAGTTACTTTTACTGTCGTCAACGGATATCTACAAACTGGGGCAAATCCAGAAGTTCCCCAGGGGCCAGCAACCTTTTATGCAAATTGTAGTGGCTACCCTAAAAGACCCTATGTTTATTGTACCGTGTTCGAAAAAAATGCATAGGTAGGTACCGAAGACGGTGTTCTCAGGAAACATTTCCTTGCTCCCTCGCACGACGATTGTTGAACTTCAGTTGACACTTCGAAGGAAGTTGGAAAAGAACTTTTTATTTTCCTTTCCTCTATTGGCTTCCTTCAGAGAAACTTTGTCTAGTGGCAATGGAAACCAACATTGATTTAAAACAGATGAAACTTGTCAGCGTGATACTGTTACTTTACGACTTTTATCGACAAGTAGAAAAACGAAAAAATATATTTAGAAATCCTTTTTATATTTTTCATGTAAATTGAGTTATTAAACGATAATTAAGTGAGATTCATGTAACCGTTACATTATGTAACGTGCGATTCTATAATTTGTAGTACTTAGGTAATGTTTTGAGTTAACTTGTGCTGCGTAAAGCTGGGTACTGATCGGTGTTACGGGCCGTAATGTAACATTCGCAGCGAGCATGTTACGTTACGCCGTGTTCTAAACTCCGTGTAAATGCCCGTTACAAGCGCCTTGTTTCCCCGTGCTGACAGCACGAACGCTCGCTGTGTAACACGTTACATTACGCCCTGTAACGCCGGTCAGTACCCGGCTTAATAAGTACCTAGCGATCACACATTCTACCCGCCACGTTTGGTAATATTATGCAATAGGTATCTTCAAGGAATTTTTGTGGTGATTGTCGATGAGATGTTTCGCAAGGCTGAAATGATGATTAGTAGCATCAAACTGAAAAGTCCAAGATGGAATTTTATAGAAGAATAACATAACATAATATAACATCATGCCTTGTGTTCCCCGAAGGGTTCGGCAGAGGTATTTTAGTACACCCTCGTTTCGCCAGTTATGTTTAAGTCCCATGGACACAAATCCAGACTGAAAATTTCCTATTGGCAAAACCCAATAGCACTTTACCCGATCTGGGGATCAAACCCAGGACCCCGTGTTCAGTAGTCACACGTACGACCACTAGACCAACAAATCAGTCTGTGTATAAAAATATTTTTTACTATTTCAATTACAAAGTAAGGTAAGGTAAGGAGGGGCTCGTGGCTAAATAACAACCGCGCCGATCGTACGATTTGCGAGGTTAAGCTGCGCTTGCCGCGGTCAGTCCGTGGATGGGTGACTATTTGTTACACATCGAGACCTCTCCGTGCCTCGGAGAGCACGTTAAGCCGTCGGTCCCGGGTGTCATACGAATACCTATGACAGTCGTTACCGGTAGTCAGAAGCCCGAAAGTCTGACAAACGCTGGGTTGCGGAGGTCTGATGGCAGTCGCTCCGTGTAAAATACTGGTATTCAGCCGCATCTGGTTAGACTGGAAGCTGACCCCAAGATAATTGGGAAAAGGCTAGAGGGAGGAATTACAAAGTAATCTCACGATAGACATTAAACAAGTTCACATGCACCAAACACAAAACACATCACGTTATGTTATCCCTGAAAACTTTGGGCATATTTACACATCGTGTTTACCATAAATCCTCTGCTTTTTAGAAATATTCTTCCAATTTCTTATTCCCATGCACGGTAGACACACCCGAGCCGTCTTTACTGCAATAAAGGAACAATAAATCCAAAACAAAACCCTGGTACGTAACGGCTCAACATGAAATGTCCCTGGTACCTATATTTCACGCGGGTTTCTGTTTATTTTTTCTTTATTGCGTAAAAATCGAATCGCCATTTCCATTGACTTTACCCAGATAAAGTTGTTTGCTCCCGTTTCTATAGAAAATGTAGTTTTGCTTATGGAAAGCTTATTTCTTCATCTAGTCGTTAGATACAGGCGGGGTGACTGCGAAGCCTGGATTTGTTTTGCGCTGCTGCAATTACCTTTTGTTTCTGTTGGATTTTCTCAAGTTTCTGAAATAGGAAATGTTAAAATCATAATTTCATGTTTCCTTTGAACTTAAGCTTTTATAAGAAACTTCGATGAAGAAACTATAAATTGTAGAATAACGTTGTAAGTTAAATCTGTAGTTTATAGAATTCATTCGTTTTCGTTGTCCGTACTTAAAGCCGGCTTTTGACTATGGGATGTAATATATTATATTACATCTTGAGCTATATATTAGGTACATCCCGCGATTGCTGTTCACACTGTAAGATATATATTTTGAAACAGTTCAGCTTCAAATTCAAAACACATGATCAGTTGACACGTCTGCACACGAACGTCACCATGGCGAGGCAGGGGGAGGCGCGGTGTCCGGGGACGTGAAGTAAAATATACACTTTCCACTGACCTCTAAATATTTCTCAGTCGGTCGCAAAAATATTTATAGTTGGGGATGTAATACCTATATATATATTATAGCACAGTGTGAACGGTATCTTACAAAATGTATGACGAGCGATAAAATATTATATCTCAAGATGTAATATATAGTATATTATATCTCATAGTGAAAAGCCGGCTTTACGTGTTTGTCTTCGTTGCGTTTTTTGATAAGAAGTGCGATTCAGAGAAAGTTAAAACAACTCACTAAACAGATGTTTGCTGACGTCAGGCTTTCGCAGTCAGATTTCATTTTAACTCCAGAATAGTCAAATGAAATAAGGTAGGTACTATGATTTAGAGATCACACATCCATCTGATACCATCCGTCATGTTATAAGGGTGTTAGCATTAAAAAAACATTTAATTCTTTTCTTTTTCGTATGGTTAGTAACTAACCTGGTGTCAGAGTTTATGCCGCCCATGGGCCTCTGACTTGGCTTTACATGCCGTCGATAAATATCTCTCAAGCATGCCGGTTTCCTCACGATGTTTTCCTACACCGTTTTAAAGCAAGTGATAATTATACAATACGCACATGAGTCCGAAAAGTCAAAGGTGACTTGGCAGTCCGACGGTCACACCGCTAGGCTAAACAAACAAAACATATAATAATAATATTGTATATTGCAAAACTCAGGATGTTATGGCTAGTAAACATTAAACGATGTTTATTATTCATAAAACTCGCAAAGCATCTCGCTCGAAGCCAGCGAGTAGAAAAGTTGCCTCCGTTTAGTTTGTTCTCAGCGCCGACCGAATGGAAAATTGCATTGTTTATATAAAGGTTAGTATAAAATAGGTAAGTCTTTTCTACTTTTAAGGTAGGACTGCCTTGTTGGTCTAGTGGTCGCAAGCGCGACTGCTGAGCATGGGGTCCCGGGTTCGATCCTTAGGTCGGGCAAAGTGTTGTTGGGTTTTTCCATTAGGAACTTCTCAGTAGCAGCGCTAATGGCTCGCTCCCTATTACATGGGACTTAAACATAACAGCGAAATGAGTGTGTTACAGTGTTACTATACACCTCTGCCCAACCCTTCAGGGAGCACAGGCGTCATATTATGTTATGTAATGTTTTAGTATTGGATTCACAATTTACCAGTCTATAGATCTTTAAATAATACGTTATGTCCTACTCTATGCTTTCTACACTGGCCTGCAAAAATAAGTATCACACTTTTAAAATTTCAATTTTTTCTAAACTATAGAAGTTAGAGATTTAAAATAAAAAACGTTTTATAGCAAATTTTATCAGCTTTCTTTGAAACTATAGTAACAAAGTTAAACTCTTTTTCGAGTCCTTTTTGCTTCGAAAATATATCTTGTGTACTTAAAAAGTTATTGCAATTTTAAAAGTGTGATACTTATTTTTGCAGGCCAGTATATTTCGTTAAAAAACTAATCTTTGCACCGACGAACATCAGACCGTCTATGCTAGTAAGGTAAGTATAACATAGGGAAGTGCGATCTCTAAGACTATATACGGGTTTTAACGATACGGTCGAAATTTTAGGTGAAAAAAGTCTTTCGATTTACCTGAACCTAGTTTTTTTCTACCAACATACATGACATACCTATCTAATCTGGGTCGTGTTATGCAATAATGTGTCAACTCACAAAAATATGAATTTTGTGTTTAACATCATCTAGTTCTTGTGGTAGCTCTACTAAACGCTTGAAAAATGCTAAGGACTGTAGTAAATTTAATAGAGCGCCGTCTATCAAAATAATCTTAATGCACTTTCTATTTTTTCAAGTTGAGTACACCTACAATAACTAGATGGCGTTAACACAGAATACATATTTTTGTGGGCTGACACATTATTGCATGACACAGCTCATCAAATGTTTTAATTGAAATATTTACTGTTAGTCATTTTTCAAATCGAACATACTGAAATATGGCGTAACCAGACTCACGTGATGGTAGCTTTATGGCCAAATACTGAAACGCTACTCAATTTTAAGTTACCGTTAATATCGTCACAGTTTAACCATTCCATACAGTTGTCCATCGCGGTGACGTCATGTCCCGAGCTGCTTTCAAAACTGTCAATGTCAAACTCTCGATGAACCACTGTATGGACTAAGTTACTTACACTGTGATATCGTGCTGTCATTGCTACTACCCCTTAAAGTGACAGTGACAGCACGAGACTTAACGGCAACTTAAAATTGAGTATCGTTTGAGTATTTGACCATTAATGTGTTTAGTATTTAAGAGCAGATTTTTTTAACGTCAGATTTATGAATAAGTTTGACGTTTTCACAGTTCTTGTATAGAAAATGAGTCAAAATGTCTTTTTCACAGATAAAAGTTATCTCACGATTGTAACAATTTATAGCCATGATAGCCTAGTGGCGTGACCGTCGGACTGCCAAGTCATAGGTCTCGAGTTCAAACCCAAGGCACACACCTCTGACTTTTCGGATTCATGTGGTGAAGGAAAACATCGTGAGGAAACCGGCATGCCTGAAAGATATTTCTCAACGGCATGTGAAGCCAAGTCAGAGGCCCATGGGCGGCATAAACTCTGACACCATGTTAGTTACTAACCACACGAAAAGAAGACTAAGATTGTTAAATCGGCCCTTAGTAAATTTGTAAACTAGAATACTTATTATAGCTATAATTATCTCGTCTGCCATTGTCAAGTGAATTTTTTGTCAAATATTTTTAATTTCTGTTAGCTTCTTGGCACGGCATTTTTTAGTACAAGTATGGCATTATAATGTTCGTATTGTAGCAAATGGAAAACGTTATCACGGCGACGGTAACGTTTCCTGTGATCTCCTGTAAGCCGAGATTAGGTCGGATTGAGTCGAACCGTGCCACCGAACCGGTTATATTGAAGACGTATGTAGAACGTCTGTACACACCCTTAATACCTATTAACTTGTCAGGTTCATTAATGAAAATATGCCTTGAAGGGTTTTTACACGGTCGGTCAGGTGATTATCCTAAATGATCTTTACAATTAAATAACTTTTCATGACTGAGGAAATTATGATTATTATGTCGTTCGAAAGGTCCTTTTGGTGGAGACAACCCTATTGGCACAGTGGTTTGGGTTACTGCGTTAGAGCTAGCGCGCACTGCGAATAAAATTCGTGCGAATTTCATTCCCAAAATCTGCGTTCCATGAAACCACATGGAAGCGCGCACTGCGAATAATACATCACATACGGATTTACTAGTATTTATTTTATTCGTTGCGGTGAAAAAAACGCACCGCAAATCGCCGCACCGCAGTGCGTGCCAGCCCTACGGATTGCGGTTTAGATTCCCGCTCAAAACAAAAATAGTTGTTTCGGGTTAGACTTTTATCAGTAAATGCATCAGAACCACCGGTATTTTTAAACAAATAATATACCTGATCCCCTTGATTATGACATGTAAAACACTTGTAGCTACCTTAAAATAGCGTGTAATACGAGTACAACTTGAATAATGCTCGCCAGTGTGAAAATTAGTAGGTAAGGCATGTTAAAATATTCTTGCACTGTAATATTCAGTGGCGTGCAATTTGAACGGAATAATCTCCACATTTAGAATTAGAGGTTCGCTTTAAGTCGTCGTAAATATAGCGCAACATAGTTATTTTGAAAAGGCTTGCACGCTGTGCCCGCGGCGGTTCGCTTGGCGGAATATAATAATAGTCGTCGGGGCACCGCGGAATATCATCTCGGTACATTGTGAGAGGCAGGATGCTCATTAGATGAACGCCCCGGGCCGCCGCCCGCACCGCATGCCCCGCTTAGTGCCTACCTTCAGACACACTGCTATGCCTGCCTGCCACTGCACTTCGTATTCTAATTAGTTTTACTTTTTACTCTCTCCCAAACATTTAACTGGTTGCCAAAATCTACAAATTGGTGTCTTGGTGCCCTATTTTTTCCGTCCGCTGCACCAATAATATAAATTTCAGGATCCTTCCCAACGACGCTCTGATAAGACTGAAACGAGCAACTGAAACGGAAAGTGTTCATTCAGAAGTTATATCTTACGATAAAGTTTTAGTTAGAACCTATTATAGGATATACGAGTCACAGATCTAATAGGCTTTAACCTCTTAATGTTATCGCTTTAGTTGAGTACGGTGTTAACATTATAATTATAACGACTACTGTAACTCAAGACTGGAATAATGTCTGAGTGAGTTTGCCAAGCCGATGTAATATTTTAATCTTATCATTTGAGTCAAGTTTCATGTCTCGCGAGGAAAGTTTGATCCGCGGTTCAAGTTTCGAGATGTACGTCGAGCTTACAACTGTGACTGCGAGGCTCTCTTTGGATCTGTATATGTTTAATGGGCCCGATACCATTATTCATGTAGCTTCCATAAACGTCACCTAATAGCTGCATAACATTTTTGAAAAAAAAAGATATCGTCAGTGGAAAGGTAAAAAGACTAAACCGCCAATATACCTACTTTACAGTAGAGATATCCAAAGTACTTTTTTAAGAAAATAAACATAGTTATTTTTCAGATTAAAACAGTTTTTTTTAGTTAATTAAATTATCTATTTAATATGTATACTCTAAGAAAAATAACTATGTTTATTTTCTCAAAAAAATACTTTGAATCTCTCTACTGTAAAGTAGGTATATTGGCGCTTTAGTCTTTTTACCTTTGCACTGACGATATCTACCTATATACAGTACTAGCTTTTGCCCGCAGCTTCGCTTGCCTGTTTTTTTTTCACCCCCTTAGGGGTTGAATTTCGAGAAATCCCTTCTTAGTGGATGTTTACGTCACAAAATGAACCTACTGTCAAAATTTCAAGTTTCTAACCCCAGCCGTTTAGGCTATGCGTTGATAGATCAGTCAGTCAGTCAGCTTTTCCGTTTATAAGTACAGATTTAAATTACGTTGTCGTGCTACGTATACGTAGTAGTCTTACTACGTGCATAATTATAATTTGTTTGGAATGAAAAACACCTAAGTACCTAAATGTATTTTCAAGTTTTGTATGTACAGCAAAATTGTTTATCTACTTGAAGAGTGCCGTTGTTTTCAGAAACAATCTCTTTCGCACAAGCTCGGCGGTGACTAAGCATTTTCAAAGTTAAGAAGCCTTGTTTGGCCGCTTCCGATATTTGTTAAGCCCGTGTCGGTTTTACAAGATGCCAGCTCGAGATAATTAATGTGTAGCCTCGTAAAACCCTTCTTAGTAATTTAACAACTTCTAATTGAATAAAACTTAACAACTTTTGTCTGTTACACAATAACGTAAAATGTGAACTATAGACGTCATATTTTTCAGTTTTTTTGGACTTACAACCTTGAGGAGAAGTTTCCGTAATAACCATGCTTGTTAAATGGATTGGTGTTGTTTTTAGCTCATGGAAGGATTCTCATCCTCTCTTCTCATCTTACAAAACCCACGAAAAGACATTTTATTCTTTGCCGGAAAACTCACGACAGTGAAGTTTATAATATACCATACATACATAATCGTTATAACCATCCCATTGCTGGGCACGAGCCTTTTCTCTGAATGAGAATGATTTAGGCCTCAGTTCACCACGCTGGTCTGGTGCGGGTTGGCAGACAACACACACAATCGAAAACTTCTTGGAGCCCTCCCAGGTGTACAGTTTTCCTTACGATGTTTTCTTTCACTTTCTACGAAAGTGATAATCAAAATCGGATCCGCACTTAAATTCGAAAGTCAATAGTGCGGGATGGGATTGAACTCAGACCCTCCAGCATGGAAGGTAATTGCTCACCCGCTAGGCTATCACTGCTGCTTCCACTTGTATGGCATGTTCTGTCTAGCCTTTTCCCAACTATGTTGGGGTCAGTTTCCAGTCTAGCTAGATGCGGCTGAATACCAGTATTTTACACGGATGGCAGTCCATCAGACTTCCGCAACCCAGTTACTGCGTAATATCCTAAGGTTAGACCGGTTGTCAGACTTTCGGGCTTCTGACTACCCATAACGGCTGTCATAGGTATTTGTATATGACACCCGGGACTGACGGTTAAACGTGCTCTGCGAGGCACGGCTCCATGTGAAACAACCGGTCACGCATCGATGGACTGACCACAGCATGCGCAGCTTAACCTCGCAAACTTTTTTAAACAAAACCTTAACTTTTTTCCACCATTGAGCACAAAGCCCAAACTGCGCCCAAAAAACTGGGCATCCTAAATAGAGTGAAGCGATACTTTACGCCTGGACAGCTTGTGACTCTTTATAAAGCGCAAGTCCAATCCTGCATGAAGTATTGCAGCCACCTTTGGGATGGCTCAGCAAAATATCAACTTGCCGCGCTTGACTCAGTGGAACGCAGAGCTAAGAGGCTCATTGGCGACGAAAAACTGGTAGATGCCAAGCTTCATAGCTTGGCTCATCGCCGCAAGGTTGCCTGCTTGTCGGTCTTCTATATAGACTATACTTCGGTGAGTGTACTCAAGAACTCCACAACCTCATCCCACACCGGCCCCTTCTACCATCGGACATCTAGACGCACTGCAAGTTACCATCCGTACTTAGTTGCCATCCCACCAATTCGCACTAAGCGCTTCTTTAATGCGCACTGCAAAAGAGTGGAACTCACTACCTGCGTCTGTGTTCCCGAACGCATTCAACCTGAATCTCTTCAAAGTTAGAGTTAACAGGCTTCTTCTGGGTAAGCTCACTCCATCGTAGACTTTGCCTCTGTCTCCTCTGACCTAGACTAGAGTCAAGAGCAAACCCATTACAAATAAAAAAAAATAAAAAATCGTGTGATCGGCGCGGTTGTTAATTAGCCATGAGCCCCAGGAATAAGCACACATTATTAACAAGACTACATAAAAGTCAGTCGGTATATTAAACTTGATGGTCTGAAATAGCACTGGGAGTAAATAACACAAGTACTGCGGACTACGGCTTGCACCGTTAGTCACGATTTTCATTTCAAATCAGTTTAAAACAACTTGTTCAAGCTAGGTCCAAACTGTTTCGACATAAATTCTTGCTGCCTTTTTTGCAAGCTGTTAATAAATAAAAATATAAATCTTGCTTACGAGAGTCCAAAATTTTGCCAAAACGAATTTGAAACTGTTTTTTACTATCTCTAAAGCGATATTTGAGACTTCGTTCGCGTGGTTTGTGATTTCGTCCTTTTTTTCCTTATATCCAAGTAAGGGCCGATTTTACCAATGTCGGATAACTTTTATCTGAGGAATAAGTAGAAATGTTTTAATATCATTTCTATACAAAAGCTGTGCGCCGATGTTGTGGGCAGAAATAAAAATTTGTTCGTTCTTTTTTTTTCTGTCAAAACATGTTTTCCTTAGATAAAAGTTATCCAACGTTGGTAAAATCGGCCCTAAGTCGAATTTCGTCCTTTCTTCAAGGTACCTCCAACCTAATTCCCACAATTTCAAAGTTTAAATTCAGTTTTAAACCGATTTAAAAAAGCAACCAGTGGAGGAAGTTTTCAATTTGAAGAATGTAGTTTTTTTTTGTATCACAAACGATTAAACAGTATTGTGTTACTCTTTTGAAATCCATTCAGGTGTTTTCATGAAATCGTGAAAAAACTATAACCTCACGAGTACAATGATATTGTGTAAACACAATTACGAGTTTGTACATCAATTGCTTGACACTGCGTTGATCGGTTTAAACCGGTTCATATTTATTTGTATATGTTTTTTTTTATAATCGTTTACAATTTACTTCCACGTGTTGTTAAAGTACGGACTCTACAGAGAAGAGATTGACATTGTTAAGAGGTTTAGTAACGGATGCGCTTGCTCGCTTACGCCATCAAGATGACATAATAAATGGAGGAGGGCGGCACAATTAATTGCTTCTAAGGAATGCGCTCAGCTGCAGCAGTGATAACATACATATAAGATGAATAGTTTACACTCTCCACTACCGATTATACTATAACTCTGATATATTTTAATTTAAAAACCGAATTATATTTTAAACAGCGACTTATCCTCATTTCAAGGTTATAGCGTTAGGCGTCCTTTGCAAGCTCATTTGCTTTAATTTAAGTGGAAATTTCTAGAATGTCATTGATTTTACTTAATGGATATTCGGGGCGTCCATTACCATTATCAGAACATTGTAATGAGCGTTCAATATTGCTCCGTCGCACTACTATAGACTCCGTAATCTTTAAACGCCACTTTACTTAGAGTCATTCGAGGTAACGAGACCATAACTCCGTCTTGTCTGGTTGCAGACTAATCCCAGCGCTCACGAAACTCCGCAGATCCAGATAGAGAATAGAAATACGATTAGTAGGGTTTGTTTAGTTTGATTGGAGCCGGCTAAGCCTGCATTACTTGGAGATAGCACGATTTCTTCGCGTCCGTGGTTGATAACTCCAATTCTGTGTAACAGCGGGATCAGTGACAGTTAATCTGTAAGCCGAGGTTCACACGATACACATCTAAGTCAGATGTTGTCTATCTTGCTTAGGACGGGTGGGAGTGAGTTAATGACTCGGAAATCATTCGGGTTAAGTTCCTTCGGGTACGGATTGGAAGATAAGGGGCCAACAGATTTGTTGGTGTCGCGTCTCTATCAGGACTCGACGTCAGATTTGGAGACAGTCACATTGACTTTGACAACCATTTATTTTTATTAATTTGGGCAATCTTTATTTAACTAATTCCTAATTAGACGGATAGTAAGCGAATGTGAAACTTAGTTACCAGATATCGGTAACTATTCCATTGTTTGATTAACTACATTGTGGTGGAAACAAATAGTTGGTTTTGGTGGGAAACCGATATTATACTGGCTATAGTTTACAATTCGTTTTAATCTGTGGTTTTGGGTTTGTCGATAACAGAGTTTAGCATTAGAGGTGACGATCATTTTGAACAATAGGCCTTTGTTGTATCTGCTGATCGATACATTTCGGTAGTGAGCAAAAATAAATATTAAAACAGTTCCCGGTATACTAACATTCTTTCGTCATTTATTCCCAAAATAAACACATATTGCGTAAATTTTCAGTTTTAACAAATATAATATATTTCCTATTATATTTGTGTAAGCACAATTATAAGAGCAACGAGGGCTATTCGTAACACAACTGACTGAATGTAGCCTGTTAAAAAAACTGCGTTTTTTGCGCAAAAGGTCGTGAAAAGTTTCACATTGAACAGTTATCACTTACTAGAGGTCGCACACGGCTTCGCCCACGTGGGTGTCGTTTATTTTGTAGTATCCTATGTCCTTCTGCGGGTTCCATACTGTCTCTGTACCAATTATCTTTAAAATCGATTCAGTAGTCCTGATGAGGTAACAAACAAACAAACAGAAGACAGACAGAGTTACTTTTGCATTTATAATAGTATGGATTTGTAGGTCCTATTGATATTTCTTACGAGTCTTGATGTTTGTGTACGAAACATCCGCGAAACAGATTTTTTTGTACACTTCCGATTGGAACTGTGCATTTCATTAATGTATTTTTTCTATTTTTGATGTGATACCTACATCTGTATGAGAGCGTCTGTTGCGTGGCGATGCTCGCGGTGACAGACACACGACGGCAGAACTTCGTAACTCGTCGGCTCTTTTCGGTTTGATTCGGCCAGTTTTTTTGTTACAAAATGAGTTTCTATGTCATCTGACAGGGACCCGCGACGGCGTAATTTTTTTTACTGAGTCTTGAGAAACCATTTGAAATAAGCATATACTAGTATTTAACACTCACATGTTAGCATTATATAGGGGCTCATGGCTAATTGCCAACCGCGTGGATCATATGATTTGCGAGGTTAAGCTGTGCTTGCCGCGGTTGGTCTGGGAATGGGTGACCGTTCGTTACACATCGAGACCCCTCCGTGCCTCGGAGAGCACGTTAAATAGTCGGTCCCGGGTGTCATACGAATACCTATGACAGTCGTTACGGGAAGTCAGAAGCCCGAAAGTCTGACGGCCGGTCTAACCTTAGGATATCGGCGTTTTCCCAGTAACTGGGTTGCGGAGGTCTGATGGCAGTCGCTCCGTGTAAAATACTGGTATGCAGCCGCATCTGGTTAGACTGGAAGCTGACCCCAATATAGTTGGGAAAAGGCTAAGCAGAACTATGTTAGCATTATATTCAAAGAAAAGGAGCGTGTAGGTGATATAAGAACAATATTTACTTTCACAACTTAACCACCTTCAGTCTATACAATAAAACTAAGTTCTATGTCTGTGGTCTATACAATTCCAGTTTCTTAACCCTAGTCCATACAAACTGTTGTGTAACTAAGTGAGAGGCCAGATTTCCGGTTCATTTATCTGGTGTCTCATCATAGTTCCGCTGCAGCCGGATGCAGGCGGTCAACGGTTAATTGATTATCCGGCAGTTAACCGGGTAAAGCGCCGCCTTTTACACATCAAATACGGTTATGTTTGTAAAGCTCAATGCAAATTATTTAACCTGGTTAAGCTGCCAAGTAAATTGGCTTGGTCGGTCCACAAATTGTTAGAGGGATGGCAGGAAGAGGTTTTTAATAACGTTACATGATTTTAGTACCTGTATAAGGTATGGTTAATAAGAACTTAACATAAATTTAAAACTCATTTTCCTCGGGTCTGTTAATTTATTAACAATAGTTCATGTGGTTAATGTTTGTTGTACTAATTTAATTGTCGCCTATCTTCCATTAAAAAAAGGCAATGTTACATAAATGTAGTGTTAATTATGTAAATTATTGACTTGTGGTCAGTACTTCATTGTTCTCTCACTATACTAAATCATTGTACTGTATCCACTGAAATTGTTAAAGATTTCATTATTTTTAAAAGAGTAACCATGGAGTTTTTTGCTGGCTCTTCTTCATAGGAAACGACTAATTGGAACCGTGCATCAAATACGACTTTTCATAAGCACCTGTGTTGGTTTATGTGAAATAAAAAAAAAAAGATTTTTGACTTACATAACATAATTAGCCCATTACTGTCCCACTGCTGGGCACGGGCCTCTATTCAGAATGACAAGGACTTTGGCCTTAGTCCACCAGTCCTTGACTTAATCATATTAAAAGCCACTATCTCCCTACACCTTAATCTCTTTTTATTTTTTCCAAAGTTACTTTCAAAAATAATTCGTTGAAATGAAATACTCACTTTAAATAAACTCTAAACATATCACGACATACACACGACTTTGACTGATTGTGTAGTTTACGTATACGAGCGTTTGTTTAACTAAGTCAATTTGAGTTAATAAGGCGGGATCGTCCGCTGTTTAAATAGAAATACAAGTAGAATAGCTACATAGAAACCGTTTCATTTGATTTGTGGTAAATATTAGTAGAATTTGTAATGCGAGTAATGCGAGATCCTCTAAATTACGAGCGATTAGGAAAATTGTAAGCGTAAAGTGATTTGGTTTTAATAGGTTGTATTAAGGTTTGGATTAGTGTAGGTATTTCAGTCTTTTGTTATTCGGGAGTTAGTGTTTTAGTTTCGTTTTATTAATTCGTAGCTGTATCCTTTTTCAATATAAATTCTTATAGGCATGGTAAAAGTAAACAGTTTTTTTAAAATTACAGTGGCATGGTGTTTTGTACTTGAATTACTATTAATAACATCTTAATTTTTAACATATATTATTACCCCTTTTAGTTTTTCTATTTTAAATGTATTAGTAGATTTTTTAATACGAGTAGGCAATGACTAAATTACAAGTGATTAGAGAAAACCATGTTACAGAGACTACGTTCGTTACGGAGATTACGCTACGCTACGAAAACTACGCTATGCTACGGAGACTACGCTACGCTACGGAGATTACGCTACGCTGCAGAAATTTCGTTTCATTATGGAGACTACGCTACGCTATAAGGGCTACGATTCATTATTATAGCAGATAAATTTATCGCTTTTATTTGTGTAAGTAGTTATCTTAAGTGAAGGAAAGTAAGTCTTGTTACAAGTCTATCAAATAACATTAAACTAATTAATTCTCCACCATTTCAAACGTTCAAAAACGTCAACAACTACGTAGCGAGGCTTATAATAAGGTGTTATCAAATGTCTTGACAGAAGCCCTCGACCGAGGCGCGTCTCTGATAATTGACGCCCGGGAAATTACATGTCGGGCCGCAGACAGTTGTTGATGACGTCACGGCACTTGATTATAAACGATTTATTTCACAAATGACGCCCCGCTATACTGTCGCGAGTGTGCGTAATGTGGTTAGTTAATAAAAGTTGTGTGTGTGCAGCTTTATGTGCTCATGAGTACCTATGTATGACTCATGAGCTGAAAAGTAAATGCTTGTAAATGCCTGTCGTTTTGCTGTTTCCGTTTTAAATGTAAGCATCATTTTATATGTAGAGCACGCTAATTAGCTACTGAATAACTAATAGGTGGAGTCTTTTCCATTCTGTTCAACGTAACTCTACTGCGATTGAATTAACTCAAACGCTTTTAGAACACCAACTCTTTTTCATGTTAAAAGAAATGGTTCCAATTGACTTCAGGCGAAGCTTAAAAACTTCACAGTTAAGCATTATATTAGAGTTTCTTGGTCATACTTTAAAAGGCCTTTTTTTCATTGGTTTACATGAGGTCCATTCAAGTAGTTTGTAATCAATCCATGGCCACAGTATCATCATGGCCATAAACCATCATTTATATCAACCACACCATTTACCCTTCGACGCTCTATGTACTCGTAAATATATAAAAACCATAAAAACAAATGACAACTATCGGTGTGCCGGTTATACCTACTTATCATAAAACAGTCGGGCCGCATGGTGCACCCGGTTAAGTGGCCGGGTAATTAATGTCCCGCCAAACGACTGGCCCCGGAATATCCGGATGCACCCGGCCCGGGTATGGTAAAATTCCCGACTATCATGCTATTGCAATAACAGTGAATGTTCGCGTCGGCGCGCCATGTTCGGTACGGAATTGTGTCAAGACTTTAGTTGTTTTACATAATTTTTGGCTTGTTACTACTTTAGTGGATAGGTATCTTCAATTAAAATGTTGTAACTACAAATGTACGTTCAGTTTTTAAACGGAAATAAAAAATAGATTGAATGTCGCGCAATATACTTCAAGATATTCAATTAAAATGGCAGATGTATTTAAATTGACCTATATTAAACTGTACTGCCGTTTGACATTTAAAATCATTTATGATGTAAAACACTATCTTGTAGTCAGCAAGAATTATTATTTTCTCTTTCCTCTCATGGATATCACAAGAAACCGTGTAGTTCATCCATTCATTTAGGTCATGATCATCACGACTTGCAATGACTGTTATTTATTAGACTCTGCTTTTAACCTAGACAGGTGCATATGAAAGTTAGTATTTTTCACGAAGCGAATGCCAGTTTTTGGAATGTCCGTGACGACTGAATTATTCGCTGGAACACGGTGTACTGTCGACGTGACAAGGTTTCTGCAAAGCATGGCCATTATAGCTTTCATGTGGTTATTTGGATCGTTGCTTGCGTGAAGGAGATTGGTGTTTAGCAGTTGACCTTCTGGCTATTGTGTGGTTTATCGCGGAAAAACTCAATTTTAGATTGTACAAAATAATGACGCTATGTTGATAGTTATAAATAATATACCAACCTCAAACGCTGCATGTACCAAGTGCAGTGTCGGACACGGAAACGGAACAGCGAAATTCAATAGCGCGCGTGAGTAATAAAACGTGGCCTGCTGACAACGGTCCGTTGCACCATAGTTGAGACTTCATTTCAGTTGGTAAATTTGTCGAGCGTCCGTCCGAAATTGCGAGGTTATTGCGTCCACGGCTTGTTTGTTCGGACGGTCAAAGCTTTGTAAGCTACAAGGTGCGCCCACAATCAAATAAATGTCGCAAAATAATGACGTTTCACTGCCATTTTGTAGGCCACAGTTGTTGATGCAACAGATGCAATTTGGGTGGCCGCTAACGAATGACGTAATTCGTACTTTGTAGTACTTTTTATGTTCGCTTGTCCGTAACTGGCCGAATACGAAATTCGCATTTGCAAAGAAGAATAATAAACGAAATAAACTGAGCAAGTATGAAGTAGCTTTGATGTTTTAATATACATTTTAGCTTTTTGCAGTAAGCTTGATAATTATTATTCAAAATGAAGCCGAGCCACTTTTAGTTTAAATACAAATGTGTATAATCGCTGAGATTTTAATATTTTGTTTCATAGGTACCTATTAAATATTTACAAGTTTATTATAGGTAAGTAATACCTATGTAGTCAATAACATGTTTTTAACAAGAATCTTATAACGACGGGCTGTTATTAACAGTACGAAACTTTTTCAACTCGTAATGAATTTATTATTTAGAATTTTGTAATCATCATCTTCCTGCCCTGGTCCCAAGTTACTTGGGGTCGGCGCAATATGTTTTTCTCTTCCACTCTTCCCTGTCAGCCGTCTCATTATCAATGCTATTATATTAATAATGATTTTATGTTCTCTTGATATTTATTTAATTATATATGTATACTTAGGTACTCACAAAGTTATTGAATATTTTTTTTACATTTCATAATTTTCTCTGAAAACATATTATTTATGTTTTTAGAATTACAGAAACGCTTGTGGTGTTTCATTGAATTTCGTTCAATGATCTCAATGTGTTAAGTCGTTATGTTTTTTATTGTTTATTCTTAGTAGATAACCAGGGAAAACTAGTTTTTTAACAAAACTTACCGGGAAAACTGTCATTTGAACACCTACGTTAAAATTGTACTAATTGCTGACTTCAATATTTTTCTTTTCTTATGATAACCAGGGCAGTAATAGCCTAGCGGTTGAACGCTTGCCTTCCATGCAGGAGGGTCTGAGTTCGATCCCGGCCCGTATCTCTGACTTTTAGAATTCATGTACGGATCAGAAATTTGATGATCACTTGCGTTAACGGTGAATGAAAAACATCGTGAGGAAACTTGCAAAACTGAGAGGGTTCCATAAAGTTCTCGATGGTGTGTGTAATCTGCCAACCCGCACGATACCAGCATGGTGGACTACGACCTAAACCATTCTTATTTTGAGAAGAGGCCCGTGCCCAGCAGTGGGTCAGTAATTATGTTATGTTTTTTATGAGAACATAAAGTAACACAGCTTCTAAAAGAACGTTTTTTCTGAATATTTTAAGCATTAGGTTATAGGAAACAAACAATAACCAAAACAACACTTTTTCACAAAACTGTCATTAGACAAGCGGTAGGTACCATTACTAATATTTATCCACATTACCGACCGATCGGCTTTTGTCCGCAGTCGCGGCACTTGGCACAAGTTAAATGTAGTGTAAACAGAGGTAGTTATCGCTACAGCGCGCCACTAAATCTTGCACTACCGCCGGGTACGCCCGCGACCGTTTGTCATGTCACCTACCGTCGCTCATGCTATGCTGTATATGTCGTGCGTGATTATGATGACGATTTATCAATTGTAATCACATGTAGAAGAGAGTTTCATCCCTTTAATCTCCTCTTCTTAAACCTATTACTTCCAATGCTAGAAGATCTTGGGATTACTTCATTCAACACAATCCCTTTTGCAAACTTTAATATCGAGTCTTTGTAGATCTCACGTATTTTTTTAGTTTATTATTAGAAGTACCTATTTACTAGCTGGTTCATTAATATTTCTTCCAAAAAAGTGTCGGTCAAAGTCAAAAATGCAGTCGCCATTTTTTTGTTAGGAGTTAAACGGAATTCCTAATTCTCTATATTACAATATTCTACGTATCGCTTTTGTTAAGTTACTTATCAAAGTTAAAAGCACACGTACGTAACTGTTCTTTTGTAAAGGATTAAATTTTTTATGTCATCTAGGTACTCTTCACAATCAATTACGATTCGATTGAGAAACGTATATCTATAGTTGTGGAGCTGATGCAATCGCGTTATGTTTGGTATAAAGGCTCGCTTTGAACAAAGGAAAGCTGATCTAGAGGCAAATATTGCAGCGATATTGCATCGCTCTCAAAAATAGAACAGTTACAACTTTACAAGCGATGGTTTTCGTTTGACCACATTTTTTTTATCATCGCACTGAACGACAACATAATTTATATGTGCTTCGGTAATTTTACTGTTTTCAAATTTGAACGAATTATATGACCAAAAGACCCAATAAAAAAACAGAAATATCAATCTAGTCATATAATTCGTACAAATTCGGAAACACGAAGATTGCCGAAGCGCATAACGTATGTCGTAGCACTGTACAACTACATAACTGATAAGCCTGTTATTCTTGGAGTAGCCTCCAAGAATAACAGGCTTATCAGTATCGGTAGAGGTGTACCAACTACGATACACCTACAGATCACCTTTGACAGTATTAAGTCCCATGTTATACGGGACGAGCTTATCGCCATTTATCGGGCACAATTTCAAACGGGTTTCTGCTGATAATATTTTGTTCGGCCTGGAAATAGTATCCAAGACGTCACATATAATATTCTTCTTCTTTTCGTGTGGTAGTGATTAACCTGTTGTCAGAGTTTATGCCGCATATGGGCCTCTGACTTGGCTTCACATGTCGTCGAGAAATATCTCTCAGCCACACCGGTTTCCTTACGCTGTTTTCCGTCACCGTTTTAAGCAAGTGATAATTATACAATACGCACACGAATCCGAAAAGTCAGAGGTGCCTGTTTTGGGTTCGAACTCGAGAACTATGACTTGGTAGTCTATCGGTCACACCACGAGGCTATCACTGCTGTTTACATACAACAGTAGTGCTTGTGAATACTAGAACAAAGAGCAATTTTAATAAACGTTTAACAAGTGAGTTTGTATTGTAAAATATAGGCCACATTATAACATTTTTTTTATTCAAGCTAATGAGTTTTCCAATTCGCAGCTCTACAATTTGTTTTAGTTTCAAGTTTTTTGTTGTGTTTTATGTGGGTTGAACCGGAAGCCTGGAAACATTTTCATGTACCAACTGACATTTGGGAAGGATCGATTGACGACCTTCTAATGATTCAGATGTCAGTTAGTGCGGTATAAAATATTGATGCAAACGATTTCATTACTAAATGTTTATTCACACACAGATAAATCGAAATACAATTTCCGTGATTTAGATTTGTGTTCGCATATGACTAAAAATGTTTTATGCCATGTAATCCACTACAGAAAGCCAAGAGCTTTTCCTGGTGGTAAGATTTCTGTGATTTTACAATAGGTTTTACCTATCTGAGACACGTCTCTATTTAAGATGTTATAATAAAATTGTGTAATGTAATGATGAGAAAATAAAATAAACAAACACTATAAACATTTAGATTTCAGTGTTCGCAATAGACTAAAAATGTTTAGTGTCATGTAGTCCACCGTTCTGCCTACCCTTTTCCCAACTATGTTGGGGTTAGCTTCCAGTCTAACTAGATGTGGCTGAATACCAGTATTTTACACGGAGCGACTGCAATCAGACCTCCGCAACCCAGTTATTGGGCAATGCCGATATCCTAAGGTTAAAGCGGTTGTCAGACTTCTGACTACCCGTAACGACTGTCATTGGTAACATTAAAGAGATCGCATTTATGCTGTAAAGCCAGGCTTAATAAACAACTATCAACATGGCGGTCTGAGAACTGGCTTCCAAAAGTTGCTGCCAAAGAGTAGAATTTCATACATATGACAACTTTTTTTTTAGCCGCCTTTCAAGTCACATCGAAATGACACTTAGGAGCAAGCTTTCAATTGAGAACCGTTTAGTAGTTCAATGCTGTATTGGCTGAAGTGAATAAAAATATCTAAAAGCTTTTACTTGTAAAGTTTTAAATATTTACTGAATTTTGAATGAATATATTTTTTATACGATTTGTTGAATTTACTGGATCAGTAATAATTACACAACATCACGCCTGTAGGTATTCCCCGAAGGGTTGGGCAGAGGTTTATATCACCCTCATTTCGCCATTATGTTTAAGTCTCATGTAATAGGGGGCGAGCCTATTGCCATTAACTGAGCACAAATCTAAACTCCCGGCTACTACTGAGGAATTCCACACGGAAAAACCCTTAACACTTTGCCAGACCTGAGGATCGAAACCAGGACCTCATAATTAGCAGTCGCGCTTGCCAACACTAGAACAACGAGGCAGTTAGTAATAATTACTATCAATATTTAACTATTTTTTATTCACTTCAGCCAGCATCAGTTCTAGTAGACCAATCCTGGCCACGCATTCAGCATGTAATACCTGCAATAAACATCCTTACATAAGTAGGTACGTTTGACATCAGCAGTAACAAAACGAGGCGCTTTGAAGCCACGTTCAATAGTAACGATGTCGTTGAGGTGAATAGTCGCAATTATTGTACGAATAGTTCTAGATTTCTAGTCGCACATATTCGAGCAACGCCTAACCTATTTCCCCTTATAATTTTACCTAACTTTGAATGAAGAGTATACATCATCACCGTAGCCTAAAACAAGATAGGTACCGAAGTCAATCTACATACAAGTGCGCTCGAGCAACGCACACATAGACACTGCTCACGGACACGACATCTCGGACTGTTTGGGACTAGAGTGTGAGTGAGTGCGAGCGCGAGTGCCATGCGCTTGAGAGAGATAGATATATAGATAGAGCGACCGCCGAGCGTAGGTATGAAAAGTGAAGTACATGCATGTGATTGACTTCTGTACTATGCGTGCCAAATAAGAATAGTACTGTCAAGACACCATTTTGTTCCGCAATACTCGTGAACTTCATTACCGAAGCGTAAGGTGTGCAAAAAGTAAATAAAGAAATTATACTCAGTTTAATTATTTTTTGTTCACTTTTTTGGTATTTCTAATAAATTTTACGCCAAATTAATTACACAGTAATTATATTATTATTATGGCGACATAATAGGGTGACCAGTAGCATTTCGTGAAGTTAACTATATATATTGGTTCATTTTTTTAATGAATACTGCTTCCAAATATTATTAATTTATCCAAAATTATCTATTTATGGAATTCAAGAAATAACATTTTATAAAAATAAATATAAATAATAATGAAATCTATGAATAATAAAATATAACATTTTCATTTTCATAGTGTTTTTTTGCTGGCGGTACGAATTTGACAGCTATCGTGTGAAGTTGTAGCAAGCGCGATCCCATTCTTATTTGACACGCATAGTACCTATCTGTTTTGTGACCGTAGTGAATATGGGCCTTCTAATAGACGGACAGTGAACCGTCATCAACATCAACCTATAGGAGTTCACTTCTTCTTTTCATGTGGTTAGTGACTAACCTGGTGTCAGAGTTTCATACGCACATGAATCCGAAAAGTCAGAGGTGCGTGCCTTGGGTTCGAACTCCAGACCTATGACTTGGCTGTCCGATGGTCACATCACTAGGCTATCACTGCTGTTAGTTCACTGATGGACATAAGCCTCTCCAGTTGCACGCCACTGAGCTCGATCCTCGGTCTCTCTCATCCAACTGCTACCAGCCACCTTGCTAAGATCGTGGCTCCTCCTAGCCTGAGGGCGTCTCACAATACGTTTGTCGATTCACGGTCTCCACTCAAAAACACGTATAACAGGCATCGGTTCTACGGCTAATATGGCCGGTTCATTACTATTTCAGCTTGCTTATCCTGTAAGCTTTATAATGACGCTAGATGTGGATGATGAGTGCTTTTTAAATGGAGGGGCTCGTGGGTAATTACCAACCGTACGGATCATACAATTTGCGAGGTTAAGCTGCGCTTGCTGCGGTCAGTCCGTGGATGGGTGACCGTTCGTTACACATGGAGACCGTACCTCGGAGCGCACGTTAACTAGTCGGTACCAGATGTCATGCGAATACCTATTACAGTCGTTACGGAAAGTCAGAAGTCCGACAACTTGTCTAACCTAAGATATCGGCATCGGCCAGTAACAGGGTTGAGGAGGTATGATGGCAGTCGCTTCGTGTAAAGTACTGGTATTCAGCCACATCTGGTTAGACTAGAAGGTGACCTAAATATAGTTGGGATAAAGCTAGGCAGAACAGTACCTACGCTTTTTAAATTATGTATGTTTCTTTCTTAAGTTCAGTCAACTTAACCTGGTTCATCTGAAATCACACGGCATAAAGAGAAAGCGACCAATATCGGTTTTTCCCAAACTCCCATATTTACGTTCAAAATATTAGCACAAGACTCACCTTGAGCAAACATTTTCACATCACCATAGACGTTAAGACCTCAATAGGGTAATATTTCCAATGCTAAGAAGTGCAGTGAGCGGTGTGCGCCTCGGAAAAGGCAAGAGATTGGTACATAATATTGCAATCTCCGTCGGCAAACACTTGCTATATGCGTTAGGAAGCAATACTTATTCGCGTCGAGCGCTCGTGGTTAAATTTCCCAACGTACAGCAATCCGCTCTTTCGTATTTAACCACTGGCGGTTAAATCGTCTTGTGTTGTGTGTATGTACGCATTGGCACGATGTAACACTTGATTGCTGCTGTTTCTATTTATAATACAGCTTTGTTATTAATTGTTCCGGTTTTGATGAAAGAATACAACTCACCAATTCGTGCGGAGTAATGTAGATAGATAGATAGATATACTTTATTGTACACTAAAAGAAATAAAACAGAAAGAGTACACATTATTAAGAACAGTACAAATGGCGCTCTTATCGCTTAAAGCAATTTCTTCCAGACAACCTTTGGAAGGAAAGAATTGTCAAGAAAAATATATAGGGCAGTAGCTTCTTCTTCTTCTTGCCGTGTGGTTAGTGACTAATCTGGTGTCAGAGTTTATGCCACCCATGGGCCTCTGACTTGGCTTCACATGCCGTCGAGAAATATCTCTCATGCATGTTTCCTCATGATGTTTTCCTACACCATTTTTAAGCAAGTGATAATTATACAATTTGCACATGAATCCGAAAAGTCAGAGGTGCGTGCCTTGGGTTCGAACTCGAGACCTATGACTTGGCAGTCTGACGGTCACAACACTAGGCTATCACTGCTATTATAAGTAGTGTACCTAAAATTACGACTGTTGAACTGGATACGAGACTGAACTTTAAACAGCTCCTGAATATAAAATAATTTTGGCAAGGTTAGAAATCGTGTCATGACTATGTAGCTAATTGTATAAATACTGTAATCTAAAGTAGCATCGTTCCGCCTAGCCTTTTCTCAACTATGTTGGGGTCAGCTTCCAGTCTAACCAGATGCGGCTGAATACCAGCATTTTACACGGAGCGACTGCCGTCAGACCTCTGCAGCCCCGTTACTGGGCAATGCCGATTTACTAAGGTTAGACCGGTTGTCAGACTTTCTGACTTCTGACTACCCGTAACGACTGTCATAGGTATTCGTATGACACCCAGGACCGATGCTTTAACGAGCTCTCCGAGGCACGCAGGGGTCTCGATGGGTTACCATCCATCGACTGACCGCAGCAAGCGCAGCTTAACCTTGCCAATCATATGATCCGTGTGGTTGTTAATAAGCGACGAGCTCTTCTTATCTAAAATAGCATATTTAAACTAAAACCTCTTGGAAATAAGGATAAGGATCAAAGAAGAACATTCCCTAAATAGCATTTGTCTGCATAATAAATCTTTTCACTTCTTACATTCATTTGCATATAACATTTGAAAGCACGCTTATAGTCCTTCATTCAGTTTGTTAAGATCCATTCTACTCACTTTTTGAAACATTTTAATACCCGAATTTATAGTTGGAAGGTCTCGATTCAAGCGAGCAAACGTCCTAGGATATAGCGGGGCTTAGTACAGTTAATTCCTGAAATATATTTTATCTTAACCATATTCGGTTTAAAACGTCTCTTAGTGATTACGAAATGGAAAATACAGAAATTAAGGCAAAGTTTCGGCGGGTGCCTCTTTTATGACGTGTTCTTATCTCCCGGGAACGGCGCGTGTGGCGCGAGTGTGGAGTTACAAAATTAAGCATGCGACTCGAAACTTTCATTCTGCGTTTCCATATACAGTATTACCGTTGCATAAGGAATATATTGCTTTATTTCTACTTTCTCAGACGCATTGATAACGTGGCTGTTGTTGTACAAGTGGTACCTATTGTGGCAGTGCCGCTTTGTTTGCGAGTGTCGCCGATATATCTCGAAAGTTTTGCGGTGCAGCAACGCATCTCCACAAGCCTTGGTTATATCAACTCATATCACGGACGATTAAAACATATCCCATACAATGTACAATCAACTTAAAATATTGACGTATAAAATAATATTTATTTTTGTTATATGAATAACATAACATAACAACACGCCTGTATTCCCCGAAGGGTTGGGCAGAGATTTATAGTAACACTCTCATTTGACCGTTATGTTTAAGTCTCATATAATAGGGGGCGAGCCTACTGTCATCAACCGGAAACAAATCCAAACTTCGGGCTGCTATTGAAGAATTCCACACGGAAAAACCCAATAACACTTTGCCGGTCCTGGAGATTGAACCCGGGACCTCACGATCAGCAGTCACGCTTATTTATATAAATAATTTAAATATTAAACACACCACTTCATAGATTCTATTAAAAATCAATTTGTACTCTGTAGAATATTCGATCGGTTTGAATGTAATCGAATTCGAATCGTACTGTCGACGAATGATTGAAAAAATATTGCGATTCGTATCTGGAAAATACCGCAATAGAACAGCTTTTAATGTGTACATATGGAGTGTTCGATAGAAGGGATTGCAATGTTTGTTTCAATTTCCTGAGGTGTGAGAACAGCCGCGCCTTGCATTTCATAGATCCTCTATGTTTTGGTAGAGTGGAGTATTCATTCATCAATGTGTAGATATTTAGATAGGGTAATCGAAACTGCAAAGCTTCCATATTTTCAATTGAAATAGAAATAGTGATCACCTATTACGGAACTTATGGGAAAGTTACTTTCATACAATCATACATACATAAACTCACGCCATGGGGGTAAATAGAACCTATAGAACGCCATATGCTACGATCCTCACATACTCTTTTCGCTTCATCCAGATTCATACATCTTGTCATACATGCACGCCGGTTAAGAGTACTACGCACCTGTTCTTTGTGAAGAACATCACCAATAACATCGATGTATGTCCTTCTAGGGCGTCATCTACCGGCGTTTCCACTGACATTTGCCTTATAAATTCCTATTGTTAATCGACTTTTCATTTCAGCGTATAATTTTTTAGAGTGTGTATTTCTTGACATGAGTGAAGTTATCTGTTTATTATGGATTAAGATTGCCGGCCAGTACTTATGAAAAAAATAAGGAAAAACTACATGAGTCGATTCCGATGAGTAATTGGATCGGTAGCAGAAGTAATGCAGTTCATGTTACATTTTTTATCGAGGAGCCGGATTAAGTGATGTGGTCTATTTATTTATCGGAATTGGTTTCCCTATTTCCTTTTAGTTTTTTCGTGATATGAGTAATTTACAATGAAGGTTCGACCTGTATTTTGGATTATTGAAGGGTAAATCGAAAAGGCACTAGACTTTAATTATCACTCAATAGTATTCAGCTGGAAATGTAGAACATCTTTTAAGGTATCATAATCAATAAACTATTTTGGAGAAGTAAAGATACTGTTATGCTTGGCCAGCGGGCTAGTAATCGTAGTTTGACGTCATACGCAGCTAAAATTCTGGTCATCTTCTTAGTGTACCTAATTGCTACTAACGACTCTACTCATACGGGAAGTTTCGTAGTAAACAGATCAGCCATAACTACGAAGTTTAAAAAAAACAATATATATCAAAGAACATATTCTAAGTCCTAACGTAAGGCTGGACATCCACCAGAGCTGTACGAGGAAAATGTGTGGTGCGAAAATGTGTAGCGAGGATGTGAAACGGTGTGACCCTATCCACCATAGCTGTGCGAGGAATGGATAATGTGTAATGCGTAATGTGTTAATGTGTACAAATGAGCGGTGCAAGGATAGGTAGCAGACTCTTTTCGAATATGAGGGTGGTGTGGCGGGAGCGGTACACATTCCTCGTAACACATTCCTCGCAACACATTCCTCGCAACACATTCCTCGTAACACATTCCTCACAACACATTCCTAGCCACACATTCCTCGCAACACATTTCACGCTTGTTTTGTATGAACAAAAACCTCGCACTGCTAGACCCATATCCACCAGAGCTGCGCAAAGCGAAGCTAGATAACTGAAGTGATTCTATTGGTGCTTACAAAACACATTGCTCGCTACGCAGCTTAGCACAGCTCTGGTAGATGCTCAGCCTAAGACTCCCGCACATCCTAAACCGATAAAAGTAGAACCTTGAATAGTTGTATTTGTTAACAAAAACGCACGGATTTTTCGAAAATCAACTCCTAAGGGAGTGAAAAAGTGTGGTTAATATTCCCTGGGTTTATAAAAATTAAACTTGGCACAATTACTGGTGCAACACCCTGTTAAAGATTAATAAAAAGATCTAATTGCGTGGCCCGATTGACTCGAAACTTGCTATAGTAATAATATCTAAAGTAAATAATAAAACACGTGTTTAAGGATGTTTTTAAACCAACCCTTTAGGAGGCTAAAATGGTAAGGTTTGGAAAAGGTTTTTACGCAGGTGGAGCCGCGCGACATTTAGTATTTTTATATTTACCAAACCGTTTCTGTTTACATGAAAATGTTTGAAAACATGTGGGATTTTATAAATGTGTGTTGACAAGGACTGCAGGGCATTTAGTTATTGGCACAGCTAGTTCGTGTGTTAGGACTCCACGGACACCCGACGATGCAACTATTTCCATCAAGCTTTGTGCCAAATTGTTCGTTGCATTGTATTTTGAATAATGCATGAATATGTTAACTTTTCTAAAAACCACGTACATTTTAGGGGTGTTGCTTTTGGTTACAGAATTGTAAAAAATCCCTGTTATACAGATGTATGAAAACCAAACTACCATGCAAGTATAGGTATTAGAATAACAATAAAAAAACAATTAAACAGTATAAGAATGTATCTGATAAACTTTCGGCTTCTTAAAGGTGTCTACTTCAGTCATAGAACAATATTTCTTCGGATTATTCTTTTTCGCCCTGTTTTTGGTATTCATTTACCTACCTATAACTACTTGAAAATTAAAATCCCTCTGAAAGGAAACTTAGATAAAAACAGTTAATTTCACGACTTCAAACGTTACATTCAACTCAAAATGAACTCAGAATTAATCAAAACATTCTCATCTACGAATTCCTAATAAACGGTTTAACAGTGAATTTTGCCAGACAATCTGGCGTTAACGGGCTGTTCATCGGGTGACAATGAAAGTGTTTCATTGAGCTGTCCATTTGAGGGGGGCGGTGGTAGGTACATCGCACGTCACGTCGCGTAAACGCAGGCGGCGCGGAAGGCGCGTTAATGGGTCCTTCGCCCGCCACCTGTCAGATGACTGTCTGCCGTGCGCTTGCCGAGGATTGCACGGACACAACTGCGTAAAGTTACGCTCTTTACACTTAGATGGTTGAACGTTGGCGCGACGTTTCTGCGAAATGTGTCGTGGGATCGAATTGTTAAGGAAGGGTAAACAATAAGATATTCTGAAGTAAGACAAAATTTGTCTGATGGTCGATATAAAATGACTGAATAAGAGAACATTGTGTGGGTGACATGGAAGAAAAGAGGCTTATGCTCAACAGAGCGTGAAAACGAGCTAAGGATAAATGATTATTATTAGATAACACAACATACTATGTCTGTAAATCTAGAAAAAAACAGGTAGGTACTGTTAGTTTTTGGTATAAGCAAGGAGGATCATAACCAGCTTTGGTCAAATCCGATTTGAGGTTGATTACATTTGCGGATAATAATACAACAAACAAATCTATAATTTTATTTAAAAAAATGGAAGCAATTGGAAATTCCCAATCCCAATACGATAGCTGGCTAGTCTATCTATTATAGCATTTATAGCTCACAATGAATATTCTGTATATTGTCTTTTTTCAGCCTATATGGTAATTGCTAGCCTGGGCTCACACAAAATGAAGATATTCAGGCCGATTTCATTTGTTGGTAGCGACACAAAATCGAGTGTCAGTCGGTGTGGTGCGGCGCATGCTTGATGTTCAATCTATTCATGTCGTGTTTTTAGATTATAATGAACATGGCATGTTTGTTACTTAGCAACAAAAATACAGCAAATGTGGACTCGAGATTGGAAAGTCGTGACGTAAAGGTCAACTCACTTCTAGTTCATTTTTTTACCCTAGCTCACTAACCTTAATTTCGAATAACGTTATCACTAACCATTCGTAAATTTTACGACGGCTTAAAACACCAATATTTATTTAATCAACTTTATTTATGACACAAAATGACCTTAATTAGCAGTCTTAGTTTTTTCTTAAACAAATAACATAATCTGTTTTAGAAATAACTTACATGGAACAGTGATTGCCCATATGAACAATATGCTCCCTGCAAATCGCTTTTTTACAGCCCTTGCAGAAGTTCGTGGTCATACATCAAAAAGTTGCAAATAATATTGAAATCTATTAGTGATATAATTATTACGTCTTATTATAACATAAAAATAATATGTTCTACTAGTAATTATCAAAAATAATTGACAAATAAATAAATACACAACTTTGAAAAAAGTTACGATTACACGATAAACCCCGATCTAATGTGCGTGCATCCGCATTGAGTGATTATGGGTCACTAAGGATGCAAATTAGGAAGGTATTAGAAACGGGCGGGGTGGCGGGGCTCGGGATCTTACCGAAACACTAAGGCGCTCCACCCACTGCACCGCGCCCCGTCGCGTAGCGCGGGATGGCAGATTTTACCATTGTATGCAAGTATCTCAATTTATATAGAAATCACGCCTAGTACAACACACTGTCGACGCGGAAATGCGCGGGAAATTACATTGGTATAATCTGCCATTCCGCGCTACGCGACGAGGCGCGGTGCAGTGGGTGGAGCGCCTAAATGCGCAAGGTACGCGTCGTCATTTTGACGAATGGTTAGTGACAGGGTTAAAGTCATTCGTCATTTGCTGGAAGACGTCCACTACTAGACAAAGACACCCCTATAGATTTCAATAACCATCGGTTCTGGGCCGCTTGCATCCAACGGCTGCCCGCGATCTTTACCAAGTCTGCCCATCTGGTAGGGGCCGTCCAACGCTTGGTATTCCAGTTCGTGGTCGCCAATCCAGAACCTTTAAATGGTTGTCGGTTCTGTGTATTATGTGGCATACCCATTGCCACTTTGACTTGCTAATTCTTAAAGCTATGTCAGTGTCTTTGGTGCTCTTACGGAGTTCCTCATTCTTGATTCTGTATCGTTGGGAAATTCCGGTTCTTTTCTTAGCTCGTTCAGTGACTTTGTTAATAGTGAGAGATTACGTTTTAATGGCTTAAAGCCCGATTTTACCAACGTCGGATAGCGTTTATCCAAGGAATAAGTTAGACGTTTTGACAGCTTTTGTATAGAAATTCTGTCAAAACGTCTAACTTATTACTAGGATAAACGCTATCCGACGTTGGTAAAATCGGGCCTTCGACACACTGATTTCAAACTTTTGTGTTTAACTATTAATGTAGGTATATCGGCCGTGCTTTTACATTGACGTTTTATACATTTTGTTTTGGGTGTTTTCATAATATATTTTTTTCAAACATTTTATTTTTAATTTAGACTGTACATATGGACAGTAAAATAGTAAATTAAAAAAAAATCAGAAACCCCTACGTTGTACGGAACAACTCGGGTCTAACAAGCAAAAAACCATTTCCATCCAACTTTTCAGCTAGATTTCCAACGAAGCGCGCCCGTCTACAGTTCAATGGAATTCAGAATTCTATTCCGATGCAGTGTTAATGAATTCGCATAATGAAAACTTTTTGTAACTAGTTTTTTGATTTGTTCAAAATTAAACGTCACTATAACACCGATTTTGGGTCGTGGTTGTGTAAGGGTAACAAAACGGATGCTTATTTCACTAAAGTTTGCTAAACTGTCCCGTCCACGAGTCGTGTAGCAAGTTTTCGACATGTTACTGAGATCGCATTTCGTATTCATCAAACATCCATTCTAGTCTCAATATACGTGCCGAAACTTGGTATCGCCCTGGGGTTCATCTTAGTTCCCGCAATGGGGTACAACTTGTGAACTCACGCTGGGGAACTTACAGACCGCTTGTTTACAGCTTAGAGCAAGGTCAATATTACGAATTACACTTTTTACTTAGGTTGGTTTTTTCTAATTATATGCAGTTGATAAACCTCGTTCTGCCTATCCTTTCCACAACGATGTTGGGGTCAGTTTTCAGTCTATACAGATGCGGCTGAATACCAGTATTTTACGCGGAGCGACTACCATCAGACCTCCGCAACCCAGTTAGTGGGCAATGCCGATATCTAAGGTTAAGTCGGTTTTCAGACTTTCGGGATAAAACTGAATAAAAAAAAATGTAATTGATAATAACTTTTAAACAATGATCCAAAAAAGGAGGAAGAAGAAATTCAGTAAGTTGATTGAGTGGAAAGTCACGAATAAAATAAGAAACCCATAAATAACAAACGTACATAACACTGTTATTATATTACAAACCAAGTTAGTGAATACTATAAGAGTATAAACACAGATTCACGGAAGGTCGTTGAAGTGAGAAGGGTACGAAAGCCAACATGGCATTACAAATATAATCAAATAATTCGATATCAAGTAACACTCAGCTTTTGTCTGTAAAAATATGAAACAAACAATGAAGTGTGAAATAATTCAGCGCAATATCTGGAGTTTTTTATGAGACCGCAGGTGTATTTTATAGAACACTTCTGTTCCTTTTAATGTTGGCTAACACCTTTCATATTGTGTTTGGTTAGGGTCTCCGTACTGATATTGGAATAGTTTAGTTTTTAGGTACATAAAAATACTCCAACGCTACACCTTTAATAAAACCAATTTAATCTAAAATCTACAATTTTATCCAAAAATTATACAATATATTTTAGACTCGCACTATAAAATTAGCCTTTTATAGTTGAAATAATTTACAACTAAGTCTATTAAATCCAACAATTGGTCACTTTTAGAGTTCGCACAAAATGGTGCGAAACTTAAATTATTTTGCAGTAGGTACTATTTGAATAAAGTTGCGCACAATCGACATTTTATTACAATTAAAATGAAGCTTTTAGAATTGCAAATTATTTTAGAGATTTAATGATATACCTAATTGATAGACTGAAGAAGAATTTTAGGTCATAAATACTTTTCCACATTGAAATATGAAAAGTTTATTGTTCGTAGTAACTTGTGCATTATGTTTTATCTCTTCAAAGTGTATGATGACCATTATCCATTGAGTCAGCCTAAAAATTTTTGCGAACAAGTAATTCGGCCTCGAGCCATTCGTGGCATTTTCGCTGGCTGAAATAAAACATTTCGATTTCGATTTAAAGTGAGTGGAAGGAACCGAGAGAGCTCGTAACTTTGAATTCCGAAAAGGCA
Organism: Amphipyra berbera; assembly: GCA_910594945.2. Classification (NCBI taxonomy): domain Eukaryota; kingdom Metazoa; phylum Arthropoda; class Insecta; order Lepidoptera; family Noctuidae; genus Amphipyra; species Amphipyra berbera. The sequence continues at coordinate 9,551,293 of OU343128.1, read as the reverse complement.
TTTGTAATGCTGTTATAGCGGTTAACGTATGGTTTGTATTATTTTGGTGCAGATTTAATTTAAAAATATTTTTATAATAATCGTAGTGGAATGATTAATATCCGATGACACTAGTTTTAATAATGATTTATCTCATTTCTTCTTCTCTTTGTTCCATTTAGTCACACATTCATTTTCCTTGTTATCTTTACAATTCTACAATCTTTACTTACAAATTACCATTGTGAGTGGAAGACGCCTGAAATGTTTAACAACCTACTCTCTTGCCTTACCCTTCAAGTGTCATAAAAATACACTCGAGAGCAATGAATCCGGGTCACCAACATAAACCTTAATATCTCTGAAAACATTGTTTAATATTTTAACATTGTTTTGTTTATGTTAGTGACCCGGATTCATTTATCCCAAGTGTATAATAATATGCATACTTGACCTATTTAGAACTTGAACTGATTTTAAACTGCAATAAAAAGAGTGTCACATCCAGCTGTAGGTGCCAGGTCAATGTGATTCCGGCCAGCGTCGCTTGGTCACGTCCCAGAGTGCGGACCGATGTACCGCGCAACCGCCACTCCACAGTAAAAAGACCCGCGCCATTCTCCATTTAAATAATATATAGTACTCTTTGATTCGCCGCTCTATATTGTCTGAATGTAGCCACGATATATGACCCGATGGGTTTAATAGCTTTATACATTTCTATTGCCACTACCAAAAACAATTGACTAGTATTTTTTGAACTAAAAAAATACTGTAGAAACATTTGATGAGTCAAGTTAGATAAAAATGTATTTATAAAAATAGAGCATCACTTATCTCTATTTATAATTCGCATTTTCAATATCGTATAAAGAAATTCAATCTGTACATCTTATGACGATCCAATAAAAGTCATTATTCGTATTCATATCGTTGAGACTCAAAATACAATCGGATGATTAAATTGGAAATTCAATAATACGTCTACTATATCAGACAATAAAACGAAGCCAAAGATGTGAAAGGGCATCATAAATAAAAGGCTTGAGTATAAAAGTGTTCTTTATGAAGTGTCGCCGCAGTGGAGGAGAGGCCGCACGCCGCGTCGCCACCCGGCCGGCTGGCGTTGATACCTATTTGAAAGTCCTGTAATATTAACTGGGCCGTTCCTTTTTACATACACCACGATTATCGATAATTTCTTGTTTAATATGTAAAGTAACAAGGTCTTACGTAGCAAGTAGCAAAGCTTATTGATTTCCCGGAAACAATTTAGTTGAATTTTATCATTGTACCTTATTTTCTTTCAGACTTTTCCCGGAAAAGAAGTAGGTGACGTATAACAAATGTAATGTTACCATTCTTCAGCAAGAAAACACAATAAAGATTGTTGGATATAAATATTTTATTGGATAACCCCCGCTTAGTATAAATATAGAGCAAGAATGTCGTAAATAGTTTCTGTGTACATAATGTGTACACACTACATCTCAATCCCACAAAAAGGACCAGTAAAATGTGGGTTTTTGTAGAAGGTGTTTTTATTGACAAGATGTATGAATGTGCACGAAGCGAAAGGAGTATGTAAGTTCTGTAGTTTCTGCTTACCCCCATGGGAGAAAGGCGTGTTTATGTATGTATGTGTGTATTTTTATTATTGTAAATTATTTTACCATAATAAAATATTTTGTGTGGCGTTTGATTTGTACATAATTTATTGTGTTTTAGTGAGCTTTTATATCAAAGTAATTTTATGTATTTTTGAGAAACAATTAATCTCAGTTGTTAGACTGCGGTACAAAATGAAGATACCTAAAGCGCTTATAAATAAAATAAAAATTAAACGAGATAATCGTTTTACGAATATAACGAGTTTTTTTAGGTAATATATTTTGCCATAGGGAACTGTAACGACAGCGTATATTCCTAAATCGGTTGAGCCGTTTAGGTTCGTAATGTTTTTTTGGTCCTACGTCCATCATATTCGGTTATAGCAATTTTTACGTTGCTGTAAACTGTAACCATTCATCTCGAGCATTATTAAATGTTCCAAGTGCTTGAGCTGTTTGTGGTATTTTTATTTATTTAACACACAAATAAAAATCATTCGAATTTAAGTCTTAACGCCGAATAAAACAAGGTCTTACGCAATTCTTAGACAAATGTAAGCAAAACACCGATATATCTTCCACGGCAAGAAAATGCATCACTAGCACAGAACGGTCCCAACCGACAGAGGGTCGCAGTCGGCGAGGGAGAGTCTAATAAAATATGTAGATTTGATGACTTGTCACATTTTTTGTTACAAATCTGAGATTCAAAGTTTTTTAGTCACTTTACCAGACCCTTCGGTTCTTTTCATTAAGACTTTAATAATGTGGAATTAGGGTACTTAATCTTTCTCATCGAGGATGTGTCGTTGGACTCGATTCTTCAGTTTTTAATTAACTTACAAGCATTTCTAATATTCCTTTGGAATGAAGTGTAATGGAGTTTAATGATGATGCTTGCAGTTTGAATAGAATTTACGGATTATTTGTGCTTCCTTTGATACTTGGAAATGTATTCTAGCCTAGAGGCTAAACCCAGGGATAACTAGAATTTCTTAGCGACATCATTATTGCTGTCAAGATATTTACAAATATAACATAGTTACAAGATTAACATCAGTATCTTAATACTAGCCGCAAGAACAGGACTAAGGTTGAGATTACTAAGCCCGTGATTAGTTACTAGCGTAGCGTGGCTACAGCCTTATAATCTCAACCTACGAGATTTTGGAGTTAATACCTACGTCTCTCTCGTACTTGTTCGCTTTCATCTTTGAGTCTGGACTTTATTAAATTGTTATTAGTGTATTCAGTTACATTGTTATTAAGTTATTTTGCGATTTCATTGAGAAAGGCGTAGAGAGATTTGATTAGTAAACTTAGATAATTATGTATAAGAAACTGAAAGCGAAACTGCCTCGTCGATCTCGTGGTGGCAAGCGCGGCTGCTGATCGTAAGGTCCTGGGTTCGATCCCCAGGTCGGGCAAAGTATTATTGGGTTTTTCCGTGTGGAATTCTTCAGTAGCAGTCCGGAGTTTGGATTCGTGCCCGATTGTAGGCAATAGGCTCGCCCCCTCATGGGACTTAAACATAACGGCGAAATGAGGGTGTTACTATACACCTCTGCCCAGCCCTTTGGGGAATACAGGCGTGATGATATGTTATGAAAGCGATGTCTACCTATGGTTTTTGCTCAACCTGGCATCCCAATACGAGGTTTATGAAATAATGTATTTTTTCCTGTCTGTGAACTTCACATGGCCGGACGAAATCGTTAAATAATCTCGAATAAACTCTTTTCTTTGTAATCCATTTGTCCGGCTGATGGATCGGTCAATTTAGCAATCAGCGAGTGTTAAAATAACTACATTGTTTGTAGTAACAGTTCGTACTATAAATTACCTAACAAATACTGTTATATAGAGATTTATTGTGTGCTTGTTGGTGGACTTCGAATCTTCCTCCACATTCGATCTTTAGACTAAGCACTTTATTGTTATTTGTGAGCTTGAGCTGTGCTTCTGTGACTCATATAAGCCAGGATAGGTCTTCAATGTAGTCCCATATTTGCCATATTGATAGCAAGGAATGCTTCTAAGATAATAGGTAAAATTTTTAAGACTGTCCTTTGTCATTAGCAAAAAAGGTACTAAGCGCTATCTGAGTCCTCTTGGAAGGGATTAGAGGGATTTATCGCTATATAATGGTACTACATCGATGGGAAAATCTTCCACAAAGCCCTCTTAGTGGCTGTCTTTGGAATATTTGGAGCATCTCCAATGCTACTTGGTCCACCTAGCTGAAAAGTGGAATTAAATAAAACAGCAGTGATAGCCTGATAGTGTGAACGTCGGACTGCCAACTCATAGGTCTCGAGTTCGAACCCAAGGCACGCACCTCTGACTTTTCGGATTCATGTGCGTATTGTATTGTCATCACTAGCTTAAAAACGGTGAAGGAAAACATCGTGAGGAAACCGGCATGCCTGAGAGATTTCTCGACGGCATGTGAAGCCAAGTCAGAGGCCCATGGGCGGCATAAACTCTGGGTACACCAGGTTAGCCACTAACCACACGAAAAGAAGAAGAGTGAAATTTATTACGCCAAGCTAAAGTTGAAGACCAACACTGTATAGAAAAGCAACCTCTCTAATCGAAGTTCAATGAACACAGTCTAAGAAGTAATGCACACAACATAGCGACGTAAAATTATAAGGGTGATGTGTGTACACAAAGGTTTAGCTATGCAAAGGGTGTCCACAGTTGTCATAAATCGCATCGTGCCGTGCCGCTGCACAAGTCATAGAGCCTAGTGGCGTATCTATCCCTTCCCAACCGATCGCAGTACAGCATACACAGCGGAAATTAGGCTTCTTCAAAAAGAGGGAGAGTAGCGAGGAGGTACCTAGTCTAAACATGCACATACTTTTTTTTTATTTTTTTTTTATTGAAAGGCTTTGTCGCTTAGCGACAATATCGCCCAATGAAAATATTATAAATAGATAGTAACAATTTATCTTATAACTAACTTATACAAAAGTTTAGCATTGTCTGACATTGGAAAAGCTAGAATCGAATTACAAATGCCAATGTCATACATTTTTTTATTGAAAGGCTTTGTCGCTTAGCGACAATATCGCCCAATGAAAATATTATAAATAGATAGTAACAATTTATCTTATAACTAACTTATACAAAAGTTTAGCATTGTCTGACATTGGAAAAGCTAGAATCGAATTACAAATGCCAATGTCATACATTTTTTTATTGAAAGGCTTTGTCGCTTAGCGACAATATCGCCCAATGAAAATATTATAAATAGATAGTAACAATTTATCTTATAACTAACTTATACAAAAGTTTAGCATTGTCTGACATTGGAAAAGCTAGAATCGAATTACAAATGCCAATGTCATACATTTTGTTTCGGCCAAACACACTAATTCTTACATTTTCATTTCGGACACATTCCATTATGATATGAAAAACATCATCAACCACTCCGCAGTCAAGGCAGTGTGGCGACGAAACCTTTTTCATTAAAAATGAGAATTTATTCGAGGGAATATGTCCGGAACGCAATCTTAAGGCTATAGTAATACATATACTATGCACATACTTAGAAGCAAATATCTAAACTTACTCTATTATTTTCATTTGAGATACATTTTTCATGTACCTATTTAATAATGTTTGTAATTTTTTATAAGAACACTAGTCACACCAGGACACTGTCCGTGATTTCGTCTGCATAGAAGTCGGATGGGTATTTTTTTTGTGCGGTACCCTAATCCTTTTCTTTTTTTAAATAAAAGCACTAAAGCTTAAGTTACTCCTTATAACATTAACTATCTGCCAGTGAAAATCCCGTCAAAATCAGTTAAGCTGTTTTGCAGATTAGCCCGAACAAACCGATAGACAGACAAAAATTTAAAAAAAAGTTTTTTTTCAGTACTTACGTATATACTTTCATATGCATTTAGTAAAATGCTGTTATTTTGACATTACAAATAGACATTTCAATTGTATTTTTATTAAAATACGTCTAAAATCAGCTCAGTGTCATTCAGTTGGCTGACATCCTTTGAAAAAAGCATAAAAAAATCAACGACATTTTAATATTGTTCAGCAATAATACCGGTTGATAAGAACCCAACACATTTAACTTCATACTACAAATCCACACGTACACATGAATCATACAGCCAAGTATACAAATTAACCCATCAATTTATGGCGTACTGCCATACGCTACCTACATATTTACGTCGGCCTGTAGATGGTAGCGAATCAATAGTCCAATCGCTGGCAAGCGCGTACTCTATCAGCGATTAGTTTGGTCTGGTGGACACTCGGCCGTTCCTTGCCGTCGGAACAGGGAGCTTGTCCATGGGTAAATTACTACTTACGTCAGTAAAGCTTTTACTGTGAAACATATTCTATGTTGCTTCTTTGACGATGTCCGATTAATTATTTGTGTGTCTTGTTGTCCTGCAATGCTAATGAGAATTCTGTTTGGACGCATTTGAATAGTTAGCATACTACTTTAAGCCGGACGGGTCCAACCAGAGATTTACATTTTATTTTTAAAGTACTGTTTTTATATAACACTAGCTGTGTCCTCACGGCTCCGCCCGCGTAAGAAGATTTATTCCAGTAATAAATATAGCCTATGTTACTCAGTGATAATGTAGCTTTCTAACGACAAAAGAATTTTTGAAATCGGCCCAGTAGTTTTTAAGTTTATTCGTTACATAAAAAAATACCAATCTTTCCTCTTTATAATATTAGTATAGATTTAAATATTAAGTACACCACTTACTTACAAGTATAGATAACATCACGCCTGTATTCCTCGAAGGGTTGGGCAGAGGTGCATAGAAACGCCCTCATTTCATGTAATAGGGGGCGTGCCTATTGCCATCAACCGAGCACAAATCCAAACTCCGGACAGCTACTGAGAAATTCCACACGAAAAAACCTAATAACACTTTGCCCGACCTGGGGATCAAATCCAGGACCTCACGATCAGCAGTCACACTTGCCACCAGTAGACCAACGAGGCAGTACCGTTTTAATTTCTTACGTACTTTACGGATGGGTTCAGGTTTTTAGTCAGCTGGTAGTTTGTAGCTTAAGTGCATATACAGGGTGTAAACGAAATCATGTAATTCCTTCAAACCTCGTGATGTACTGCTGACATAGATTAACACTGAACGGGATACTTTTGGACTCCATAAAAAAATGTACAAGAAGTAAACATGTGTTCTTAACGTGAGGCATTTTAGCGCCCCGAGTTAAATGACCACGCGGCAAGCGATAACCACGCAATTCGCTCGGGCCGATAAATGCCTCACTCGCTTACACTTATCTGACTAGTAGGTACTTATATTTAAATAGTGTCACCATTATATTACAGCCTATTCGTGCTTTCTTTCTTCTTTATCGTGTTAATGTTTCATCAAATAGTTTTTGAATATATGTGGTGAAACAGTGAAGGAAAACATCGTGAGGAAACCTGCACGAAAGGGTAAACTTATCGATTGTGTGTGTAGTCTGCCAACCTGTAACAGGCCACCGTGGTGGACTAAGGCCTAAACCCTTCTCATTCTGAGAAGAGGCCCGTGTCCAGCAATGGGACAGTGTTGGGCTAATTATGTTATGTTATGTATGTGGCCATCTCAATTTGTACTAAATCTTATCTATACTAATATTATAAAGCTGAAGAGTTTGTTTGTTTGTTTGAACGCGCTAATCTCAGGAACTACTAGTTGGAATTGAAAAATTATTTTTGTGTTGGATAGTCCATTTATCGAGGAAGATTATAGGCTATATAAAATCACGCTATAAGCAATAGGAGCGGAGCATAAATGAAAAATGTTGCAAAAACGGGAAAATTACCCCGTAATTAACCCGTGCGAAGCCGGGACGGGCCGCTAGTTAAATATATAGTAACAGTACAGGTTGACACGGTCAATTTATATAACTGCTCAACACTACTGTAACTATTGAAAATCTAGTCAAAATATGACATGGATTCTTGGCAAGCAGATAAAAATTGCAGAATTAAAAAAACAATGAACTAGACTAAAGTAAAAGAAACGATAGGAAAGTACACTAAAGCGATGACCTAATAAATCTTCCTTATATCAACAGCAGATATAATAAAATGAAGAAGACTTTATATTATTGTTAAACGAACGCTCTAAAAGAAATAAACAGAACCAGGTACGTATAAAAAGATAAAAGAACCTCTAGTAAAATGTCAACTAGAATCCATCCCCGGCTCACCAACAAAGAATCGGCCGAGGTCCATTATGATAATGAAAGTGACTCCCGTTTGTCTTAAAGTCGTAGCTCAATTTGCAAGGCGAGAGATAAACGCTGTTAAACTGTCGAAGTTCGTGACAAAGCCTGAATAATGCAGATTACACCGAGAAAAATACGGCCGCAGTCAAATCTGCATATTTTATTGGTCCCTTTTCGATGTCCGCTCTCGCATTCCAGTAAAAAATTATATCTAAACGTAACTCCGCTATCGCGTTCAAACGACTTTCGACACGTTGAGCGTTTCTTAATCGCTTTAGTTTGTATCCACAAACCGGTGTCTTTGTAAAGTCAAAGTCGTTTACCGCTACCTCATCGAACTGTTTAAAGTGAATTAATTTCTCGACAGAGTTTAGTGTTTAACTATTTGCAGAGATTCAATTCCTGAAGTCAAAGTACAAATTACCGTAAGTACAGGTGGGATGGTTTTGTGTGACTCTAGCTACGTGGCTTTGTGTCTAGGTGAAGTTGTCGAAGCTCTGCACCGCTCTAAATATTTGACGGCCTAGCTACGTTTAAAGCATTCGCCGGCTTAAGACCAAATTTACGTTTACGAGTCCCAACCTCGTATTTCCTAAATACACCGAGGTTTCGAAGAATATCTTTGCTATAGAAAAGCCTAAACGAACTCGACTTGCAGACTCAATTCCACATTATCTCTCTGAGATTATAAGATTAATTTAATTACCTAAATATATCTACATGCGGGTTGACTATAGCACACACAGCGCAGAGGATTAAGTAAATGTGTTTCGACCCAATAGTTATTTAGATGTCTACATTTGATTTTACACACCTGTGCTTACGGCCGACCCTTTTAATGTCTTTAGTTCGCTTCATTCATTGCAAGAGCGAGAGTAGTAAACAGATAAAAGCAAATAATTTGGTGCCAATTAAGTAGAAACAGGATTTATTTGCTTTTGCATACATTTTGTTTACTTACAATTACAAGTCACAATCGCAAACTACACATAACGTAACGTGCACAGTTACGTGATTTCATTTCGCATAGTATGCGGGTAACCACATTGGTACCTTATTGATATAATGTTTGGCAAATATTATATTGAACACGAAAATTGCTTTTCAAGAAAATCAAGATACGAATGTGCGAACATCACATATTGAAAATGAAAGGCTTCTGAATTTCTTACAAAGCCTTTGGATTGGGGACACAAATTATTTTGCCAGTTGCGGTCCCCGATGTGTGGAATGACTCCAGTCTAATTGGGTTCAAACGTTTAGATTCTATGAAATCGTCAGTTTTCTGAATTAGTAATAAGTGTTTTTAATCTGGAACTGGATTTTTAATAATTTACGGGTTTAATCAATTTACGTACACATGTGTCTCATTGTCAAGTGCCGCGGTCTCTTGTCTCAGCCTCGCTCACGAAGAACACAGTACGAAAGCCTAAAGCTAAGTAGTGAAGAATACACCTTACGAGAAACTGAAAAACTGCAAGACTGGCTTTGAATTTTGAACCACGACACAGAGAGGGTTATTTAAGTTAAGAACTACTCGAGTGAACTCGTGAGAACAAACGTGGTAGTAGGTAGGAATGATACGATGATATGAAATAACCTTTGAAGACAGTTTAAAACACTGTAAATGATTTCCAATTAGTTAGATTTTCAAAAAGATTTATTGCGAAGTGAGCAGACATGTTTAGTACCTACAATAGTAAGCTAGTACAATAGTATTTAAGAATAAGAAATAAAACATTAGTCATTATGTAATCATAATGATCAATATGTAACATTTTAGGGTGGTTTTAGGAGTGAACCCTCAACTAGCATGTGCACATAAAATTTGGCAGGCGTGTACTTACGGGAGGATAAAGAATAACACTTGTAACCGTACACTATATATATTTAATTAAGAATTACAAAGAGAACAACAGGGCGTGGTTCGTACAATGCGAGGAGTCCAGGGTCTTCTTGAACAGGTGAGCACTTAGCTTGGCAACTGCAGCGGCGCGAGAGGCCGATCTGCAGTGTACCTGACCTTTTATAGGCCTGGACCCCCGCCAGTCAGCCACCACCCGTCACAAATATTTTTGACAATATATTAGGGAATTTATATCATAATTGGTGTTTTATAATCAATAGTTTTATAATTGTATTCTCATCTCGTTTGTTTATATGAAAAATGTCTCACAGATTCTGACAGGTAAGATTTATCGACTGATTACGGATGAGAGTTTTTATGGATAAGAGGACAATATCTCTTTTAATTTATATCTTCCTAGTACTTGCTTGTAACATAATTGAAATAATACAGCGAATGGAAAAACCTCAAACTCCGTAGCAGGAATTTTTCACTAATTACGATTTTGGCATAGTTGTAGGAATTTAGGAATTCACGTTCAAATGATGGACGTGTAAAATGAAAAGTTAAATTTGATACCGCGGCGAACAGTATTTCATGTACGCTTATTAGTTCGCTAAAATAACCTAATTGTGCTTATTTACAATGTACATTTATAATTAAGTAAATAGCAAATGAGGGAATATAATTAATTAGATTGGAATATTTGCCGTTAAAAATAATAGTGTAAAACCCAATAACGTCACTCCCATTTATAAATGATTAGCTGTGTCCTCACGGCTTCGCCCGTAGCCTATGTTACTCAGTGATAATGTAGCTTTATAACGGAAAAAGAATGTATGAAATCGGTCCAGTAGTGTTTAAGTTTATTCGTTACATACAAAAATTCAAAAATACAAATCTTTCCTCTTTATAATATTAGTATAGATATAGATAAAATGAGTCTGTCTGACTGTTTGTTTTGACTGCTAAACCACGAAACTGATTGTATTGATTTTTGGCTAAGAGATAACTTGGTACCTGGAGGAGGGTATAGAGTACATTTACATCCCAGATAGTTAAAAACTATACATGTGGGCGAAGCCGCGGGCACAACTAGTGTTAAAATAAAAATACAGTTAAAATATTATTTACATTCGCACAATATACAGTAAATAAAATATTAATATTATCAATGCTTACATAGCTTTATTTTTTTTCCATGAAATGAGTGAGTCTATGAGGATTTTCTCAGAATCCTGAATGATAATTCTCTTACAATTATAAAGAGCAAAGATTTGCTTGAACTAAATAAAGTATATTTTTCTGTTTTGAATGGCAGTTTACTTTACAGTATTTATTAGTAACATAACATGACGCCTGTATTCCCTGAAGGGTTTGGCAGAGGTGTATAGTAACACCTCATATCGCCGTTATGTTTAAGGCCCATGTAATACTTAGGAGGCGAGCCTTTTGCCATCAACCGGGCACGAATCCAAACTCCGGGCTACTACTGAGGAATACCACACGGAAAAAACCAAGAACACTTTGCCCGACCTGGGGATCGAACCCAGGACCTCATGATCAGCAGTCGCGCTTACCACCACTAGACCAACGAGGCAGTTATTTTGTTAGTAATGTATGTATAATATTAATTTTTAATTTCACAGGCACAGAACAAGGTTGTTAGTTTAAAATAAGTTACCTGGATGACCGAGCTTGGCTCGGTTCTTTTTTGGTAAATCGACGTTTTCTAAAAATGAAACCTAGCTAAATCGTTTATCGCCCCCAATACTCCTGTATACTAAATTTCATGAAAATCGTTGGAGCCGTTTCCGAGATTCAAATTATATATATATATATACAAGAATTGCTCGCTTAAAGGTATTAGATTCACCTCAACTGTTACTCTACATAGAAGTGATAATTATGTAGAACGTTGACTCTATGCCACTCAATAATTATTGAGATTCGCAAAATCGTCTTATTTTAATCAAGGAAGTGATAATTCGAACACCAAATTTTTTATATGTAGTTTTGTTATGAATGTTCATTTATTAACCTTATCTCCCGTATCTCCAACACCTACTTTGAAATGTATCTATATCTATATTAATACGATAAAGTACAAATAAAGATAAAGTACAAAGTACAAATCTTTCCTCTTTATCATATGAATTTTTGGATTTTTGTATGTAACGAATAAACTTAAAAACTACTGGACCGATTTCAAAAATTCTTTTGCCGTTAGAAAGCTACATTATCACTGACTAACATAGGCTACGGGCGGAGCCGTGAGGACACAGCTAGTTTATTATAAAAAGCGATATCATCTTTCATTCTAAATAAATATGTACATACGTTTTTGTATCTTGTAATTTCATAATTGACAACATTTATCTGGGGATTCATATTTTATTTATTATCAGGTTTATTCCTCGTAAAATACTTGTTTTGTATTATTAGTGATGTTTAAAGAATTCTTTTGAATCGTTTTATTCGGCATCATACTTTTTGTGTAGGTAGGTACACATTTCTCTTTATCTGAGAAATCTTTTCTCAAAGGACGAGTCTGGAATGCTCAAGGGTATTCATTCATCTGATTATTTTTCTTAAAGAAGGACAGCGAGGAGCTTATAATTAAGGCGAACTAAGAAAATGATCAAAACATTATTTAGGTAATACACCATTCACATTTTAATTATTATTATTTTTGTGAAACCAATTTATTCAAACAAAACTTGAAAATCTGTCGTTTAATTTGTCAATTACTTCTAATTATGCGGGATTAGGTACTTTTGAAGAAACAGAGACGTTTTGCATTTATCTTCAAAAATATCGCTGGTACGCCTGGTCTTCGGCTTAACTGGTGCTATTAGCCCTGCCATAAATATCTGGGTAACGTATTTAAGGGATTTAGATTTAGCTTGTACGACCCTGATGGAGGTTCAGCGGGTCACAGATAGGCACCGAGCGGGTTTTATGTTTTTTAAGTAGCCCGAGCTTAGATTAGCTTTGCAAGATTTAAATTGAAACCAGTACATGACTTTTAAATTTAAAGTTGCATGAATAGTTAATTCATGCATATTAAATGGAACTAACAAAATACTCGACGTCAAAAAACTTGAACTTATTAAATAGTCAAACATTTTATGGTCTAATAAATGCTTTAATAAAGAGACATATTATTATCTCAATTGTGCGCCAAACGTCTTGGCCAGTCGAGCGGAGTAGCGTCTCGCGAACACAATGCATCTGTCGCTTCCCGCAAAAGTTGTCCTAATCTAAACGTAGATCATCGCGATTGTCGGAAGATTCAGCGGCGATTAAACGTATTCATAGCGTTTACGTTTTGACGTTGTGCGGCCGTCAGAAGCAACAGGGCCGCGATTGGAGGGCGGGCAGGCGCATGCGTGGTGGGCACGCGAGGTGAGGGGCGCGGGGGGTGGTCGCCCATCGCAGCTTCCACGCTCGTTCTTAATGAATCGCCGGTACCCGCGGCTCGCGCTGCGCTCGCTCCATCCGAGTGCTCCCTTTAAAAAGTTGTTAAGGAGCTTTTCTCGCCGTCTCCCTCGCGCCCTCTCGTGTTGCAACAAAATAATATCCGCGGGTGGTGGCTTCCGACGCTGCAACCGTCACGAGGTAATGCATGCAATCGTGCTTAAATACTACTCTTTTGTTTCATAATAAGTTTTTATTAGTTTAAGCAAATCAAAGAGAACCGCACAACTTTATTTTTGTAAAAATGTTTTCAATTGCAACTTCAGTGTTTTTTTTATTTTAGTTCTTTTTCTTTTCGGTGCACTCTTTTATAAAGTTATCAACAATGTCGTAGATTGAAACCTACTTTAAAAATACGGTTTATTTCTGTTTAAATTTAGAAAATAACTTAAATATAAGTATGTTTTGGAAGTGAACAATATTATAGAAGAACATTTACTTCCATTATTATCTGGGATGTAAATAACGGAAGGGTCGAAAGAGGTCGGTTTCGTGACGATATTAAACCGCGTTGTTGATTATTTCGTTTTCATATCAGCCACACTGCTTATACAATATCATGCTACGTTAATACCTACTCGTATATATAATGTAGGCTTTATATTTAGTAAATGTGTAACAATGAAATGAAATAGTAATTAAAACCGTTTAATTTTAGGTTCGAAATGATAAATAGATACAGCTAAATCATACGACGTTTATTAAGATTTTCTGCGTCAAAGTAATGTTAACAAAGATTGAATACAATTCGGCAGCAACAAAACGTTGTATTATCGGAGCTATTCGCCACTTTAGCAGCGTATTATGAAAAACGGTCCTTACAAATTTGTATGGTGCCGCTGCCATTGTTCGTAGTTATAATGGATCTGTCAATGTTTCACTGGAGATGAATGAACTGTCGATGAATAACAAAAATGACGCTTCGCCATTTTCCTTGACACGCGATAAAAAATAAAACTTTCAAATAGGCCTTGGTCCCGTTTCTTGATATTTTATAGTAACAACTATGTCAAAAAACAAGAAAAACACATTGTTTTGTTTCTATGTTGGCAACCATGTCATATCGTTGTTTTTTTTATAGGTAGGTACGTTTCACCGGTAATTACTCTCAAATGGATCTATAACTGAATCCTTTAATTAAATTTTAAACCTAACGATTATTCAATTACTCTTCGAAAGGTACTTAAAGACAGTTTATAGTATTTATCCTGAGAAAGCATGGTGTTACAGTCATATGATACAGAATCTAAGGAACCGAGCCGCATCTAATAGAATAATTATCTCTTCACATGCAAGGCATCATCCTTATTTATTTAATTGCAGTTTTGGTAGAGAATACTTAGCTAGTTAAACTCAGTAGGTACATGAGTAGCTTCGTACTTATTGAGATATCGAATACTGCAAACTCATGAGACGTACGATTTTCACCAAATTCAAATTCCTCACTCTACGCATCCGCGGAATATTTAAATACAGTAACATTCCTATCTATAGGAATCCATGAATCTTTTAAAGCAACACGCCCCATCCAATAAGGGTTCTCTCGAGCATGTGGTACCCGTATGTAACGCTCCCTATATTTTCCTTATCAATTCCTTTCGGCAGTTATCGTGAGTTCGTTATTGCGGTATCATTACGATTTTTATTGCGATTCCTCTCCTCTTACTTACATTATGTGTGTAAGTAATGAAGATAGGGTAATATCTAGTACATTACATGGACTGAAATGATATCGTGCTTCATTGAAATTCACTTTTTTTTTATAACGCGTGTTTGATTCGGGCTGTGGTTTACCTAAGCGCCCCATTTTCTTTACTATACCTAGTCTTCCATATTATCTTTAGTAGATAGTTAATGTATGCATAACGGCAAATGCACAAAAGTAGTGATAGCCAAGCGGATCAGAACTTGATTATCACTTGCGTTTACGATGAAGGAAACCTGCACATCTGAGAGGGCTCCAAAAAGTTATCGATGGTGTGTGTAGTCTACCAGCCTATACCAGGCTAGTGTATGTTGTGGACTAAGGACGTAACCCTTCTCATTCTGAGAAGAGGCCGGTGCCTAGCAGTGGGATAGTAATTGGCTGGTTATGTTAGCGCTTCTTCTTACTACTATTTCATCACTCTTATCTTCTTCCAGATTTGCAGTCAAAATCTACTTTTTACCTGTTTTCGTTTTGTTCTTCACCTTATCTGCCGCTCAAATGACTAATTCGCGTTTAGTTCTAAAATGAACATCGACAGCAAAATGCAAAGAGCATTAATAAATGCATGAATACTTGCTTTTACCACCCACATTGTCCATCCAGTATCAATCTACTATCAATATAGCAGTATCAGAGGCAATCTAATGTAACCGACGATGCTAGCATGATCCGGGCAATACTGGCCTTGCATGACGGCAATCGATCATAGCTTAGCCAGTGTGGCTACCATATTTTCATAATATTTCCTATAACGGGAAGTTTGAAAGTGACTCCTTTACTTCGCAAGTCTTCTCTAAGAAAGATTTTTAATAAAATAGTTTGCACTATCTTTAATCTGGTACCTTAAGGTACAGATAGAGCGATGGTTTCTTTACGAAACAACCTGTTTGATGGTATTCTTTATGCAAGAACAACAATTTCCGATACTTTTTGAAGGTTTACAGTATATTACGGTGTCTGACCACCAGGCCAGCGTTGTGGACTAAGGCTAAACCCTTACTGGTTCTAAGAAGAGGCCCATACGTGATTATGTATAGTATATTTTTTACCGAATTTAATAGAAAGTAGGTTTTATTTCGGCTTATGTGTTTTTTGTTTGTTTGCGCATATCTTCGGCGTTTCGAAACAGATTTGTATGTTCTATTTATTTGAAGGGATGTAATTTTGTTGAAATCTTGAAAAAAAAACATACGTATTCTCACAAGTATACTGATGTAATCTACACACACAATTTAATTCGAGTTTGTTGATCGATTGAAGACGGTTCTTTCTTTTTTAAAAGATTACCTACTTATAATAAAACAACATCACTATTTATTGCATATCCGCCATGTTTGTGACCCCTAAAATATGTGGCAAGAGTGGGCTGCGGGCTGCGGTACACCCCTAGTTCACCGATGACGTTATTAGGTGCCATGTAATAGGCGGCGAACTTATCGCCATTTATCGGGCACAGTTCCAATCCGCTATAACTGAGTATCTTTCTAATAGGAAAATTCAATTACACTTTTTGTTCGATCTGTGTTTTTAAGGTCAGAAGCCGTGCTTGATATTACTTGACTGAGTGAGGTGATTATATGATAATTATTTAATATTCTTCTTCTTTTCGTGTGGTTAGTGACTAACCGGTGTTTATGCCGCCCATGGGTCTCTGACTTGGCTATAAAAGCCGTCGAGAAATATCTCTCAGGCATGCCGGTTTCCTCACGATGTTTTTCTTCACCGTTTTTAAGCAAGTGATAGTTATACGATACGCACTTGAATCCGAAAAGTCAGAGGTGCATATTTGATGATTTTCTTCTTTGTGGTGCGGGTAGGAAAACTAAGAATTTTGTTTGTAAATAATCTCAACTAAGTAAGTACTACTGGACACTATTGAATGATATTGATTACCTATAGTACTGGTTGTACCTACAGAGTACCAGATGGGGTAACTTATCTTGAGATCTATCAAACAAATCGCTGTAGGTACCAGGTAGTATATAGGTACTTACCTACGGTCTTTTAGCCACCCTACACAAGAATAGGTCAAACGTACATAGACATTTCTGTCTTCTTTCATGTATTATAAGAATAGTTCGACTCACTTATATATAAAAATAAGACATAATATCAGATCGAGGGGTAGAAGCACGCACGTCTTCGCAGATAACATCATATTGGGTTCCAAAGGTTGTGGAGGTCTGTTGGCAGTCACTCCACGTAATACTAGAAAGTAGTAGTACGTAGTAGGTACCTAACTATCTTATAGTCGAAGATAATAAGTAGGTTTATCTTCCTTCTTCATCATTTTCTTTTTCCTTGTTCATTTTTTCAGGGACTCGTGGCTAATTATAAACCGCACGGATCATGCGGTTTGTGAGGTTAAGCTGCACTTGCCGCGGTCAATTTGTGGATGGGTGACTGTTCGTTATCGAGACCGCCCTTCGTGTCTCGAAGAGCATATTAAATAGTTGATTCCGAGTTTCATACGATTACCTATGACAGTCGTTCCGAAAAGTCAGAAGCCCGAAAGTCTGATAAATCAGTCTAATATAAGGATAACGGCATTGCTCTGTAACTGGGTTGCGGAGGTCTGATGGCAGTCGCTCCGTGTAAAATACTGGTATTCAGTCGCATCTGGTTAGACTGGAAGCTGACCCATAGTTGGGAAAAGGCTAGGCGGAGGTGTTCCTTTTTCATCACTTTTGCTAGTGGGAACAATGGCAAATTCCTTTAAAAAAGCGAGATTTATAATCTAGGAAAACACTGAAAATGATTGAAACATAAACACCAGTTTTGTATGTAAGTATTGTGGATGTTTTCGAGTGAAACATCAATTTACCGAAACTGATAAGATACGTAAGTACTCGAAATATAAATGTATGAATGCTCGTTTTTAATTATTTCCCGGACATGGAACGAAGTTACAATCCCATTATAGACGGATAACTACGCGGTAGATTGTTACCACGATACAAATAAAATTTATGCATCTGCAGTAATTGGAATTGCACTACAGAAATAACTTGGGAGCGCTTCGTTGGCGATATGATACGGTCAGCTATGGTTCGGCACAGATTAATTTCAATACCACAAAAATTTTATGCATTTGTAATCATTAATTTTGGGCATCGCTTTTAATATTAAATGAATCAAGCTTTTATTGTTATTATTGCATAATACACACACGATTGCTGTACTATATTGTGCTGCCTCGTTGGTCTAGTGGTGGCAAGCGCGACTGCTGATTGTAAGGTCCTGGGTTCTCGATCTCCAGGTTGCGGCAAAGTGTTATTGGGTTTTTCCGTGTGGAATTACTCAGTAGCAGTCCTTAGCTTGGATTTGTGCCTGGTTGATGGCAATAGGCTTGCCCCCTTGGACTCAATAGTCGCTAGATGGGACTTAAACATAATGGCGAATCGAGGGTGTAATTATACACCTCTGCCCAACTCTTCGGGGAATACAGGCGTGATGTTATGTTATATTGTTATTTCACATACTTTCTACGTATGGATTTGCTTTGATAAAATAAAATAAAAATAAATGAGATCGCGGTTTCAATAAAAAATAAAATATAAGAATTAAATATGTCGCACACCTTGATCTAAACTGAGACAACTCAAAAAATAAATATAAGAATTAAATATGTCGCACACCTAGATCTAAACTGAGACAACTCAAAAAATAAAATATAAGAATTAAATATGTCGCACACCTAGATCTAAACTGAGACAACTCAAAAAATAAAATATAAGAATTAAATATGTCGCACACCTAGATCTAAACTGAGACAACTCAAAAAATAAAATATAAGAATTAAATATGTCGCACACCTAGATCTAAACTGAGACAACTCAAAAAATAAAATATAAGAATTAAATATGTCGCACACCTAGATCTAAACTGAGACAACTCAAAAAATAAATATAAGAATTAAATATGTCGCACACCTAGATCTAAACTGAGACAACTCAAAAAATAAAATATAAGAATTAAATATGTCGCACACCTAGATCTAAACTGAGACAACTCAAAATAAAAATATAAGAATTAAATATGTCGCACACCTAGATCTAAACTGAGACAACTCAAAAAATAAAATATAAGAATTAAATATGTCGCACACCTAGATCTAAACTGAGACAACTCAAAAAATAAATATAAGAATTAAATATGTCGCACACCTAGATCTAAACTGAGACAACTCAAAAAATAAAATATAAGAATTAAATATGTCGCACACCTAGATCTAAACTGAGACAACTCAAAATAAAAATATAAGAATTAAATATGTCGCACACCTAGATCTAAACTGAGACAACTCAAAAAATAAATATAAGAATTAAATATGTCGCACACCTAGATCTAAACTGAGACAACTCAAAAAATAAAATATAAGAATTAAATATGTCGCACACCTAGATCTAAACTGAGACAACTCAAAAAATAAATATAAGAATTAAATATGTCGCACACCTAGATCTAAACTGAGACAACTCAAAATAAAAATATAAGAATTAAATATGTCGCACACCTAGATCTAAACTGAGACAACTCAAAAAATAAATATAAGAATTAAATATGTCGCACACCTAGATCTAAACTGAGACAACTCAAAAAATAAATATAAGAATTAAATATGTCGCACACCTAGATCTAAACTGAGACAACTCAAAAAATAAATATAAGAATTAAATATGTCGCACACCTAGATCTAAACTGAGACAACTCAAAATAAAAATATAAGAATTAAATATGTCGCACACCTAGATCTAAACTGAGACAACTCAAAAAATAAAATATAAGAATTAAATATGTCGCACACCTAGATCTAAACTGAGACAACTCAAAATAAAAATATAAGAATTAAATATGTCGCACACCTAGATCTAAACTGAGACTACTCAAAAATCCTGAATCAAATTAAATTGTATAGGTAACTTCCCTAACAAAATTTGCAGATATACGTTTTCTTCGTCCCCTAAAAAATGACCTTTTTTGAGATGTCTTGGTTTAGATCTACGTGTGCGATGTGTTCTTAACATGAGGCATTTTAGCGCCCCGAGTTAAATGACCGCGCGGTGATCGACAGCCGCGCAATTCGCTCGGGGCGCGAAAATGCCTCACGTTAAGAACACATATTTACTTCTTGTATTTTATTTTTTATGAACCCAAAATTATCCCTTGCAGGGTTAATCTATGTCAGCAGTATATTGCGAGGTTTGAAGGAATTACATGATTTCGTTTACAACCTGTAGGTATTGTTTATATTTTTTTTATATATAGTTTTATGTTTAATATTAGAAAGACTGAGATTAACAAGAAACTTTTTTATAAATAGAACGAATTACATTAAAGCATGGGTTTTTTTCCACCACATCGGACATCTAGACGCACTGCAAGTTACTATCCATACTTAGTTGCCATTCCACCAATTCGCACTAAGCGCTTCCAAACATCCTTCATAATGCGCACTGCAAAAGAGTGGAACTCACTACCTGCGTCTGTGTTCCCGAACGCATTCAACCTGAATCTCTTCAAAGTTAGAGTTAACAGGCTTCTTCATCGTAGACTTTGTCTCTGTCTCCTCTGACCTAGACTAGAGTCAAGAGCAAACCCATTTAAAAAAAAAACCACTTTGATCAGGGTCTATTAGGAATATTTAACGATCTATTGTACTGCACATACTTGTAGTATTCGACGGTGATATTCTTAAGAGAGAGCGTAGGAATAACTAAGTATCGACCTTTATGAACTCTACACACCCCATTAGCTGCCATTTCTATTGTATCTTACTACCTATACACATTCCATGTATGTTGTTTAAATGTATTTAGGTATGTTTACAACGTTAGTTGGAAAGGAAGTACTAATCCGAAGGCCACTTAAGTATCTCTGATTGGTTTTAAAGCAAGTATTAAAATTACAAAATTAGATTATGTAACGAGTATTTAATCAACATAAAGACCTCCTTTATAATAGACCGCTCTACAGGCCGCGTGGTTTAAAATTTAGAATAAGTGTGGTGTCGTGTTTTGTTTTTTATGTCGTCTGGTGAAAAAATTAGTAGTGGTCTCCGAATATCAATCCTGTAAGATTACTTTTAAATGTTATTAAAGAATTGTTACTGAATATTGGTTTTCGTTGAGAATAACTCATTACAATTATTTTTATTTCCATAAAATGTTGTCTTATTTTTCAAAATATCGACAACCCTGATTTTGTTACTAATTCAAAAAATGGAGCTACGTGGATAGTGTATTTTTTTTAGGGAATCTTCGAACAACTGTTTCTCTATAACTATTGACTTTCGGGGAAAGTTGTAGGACAAAAGTTACCCATTATTATGGGTTCTTTAATACCATTTTGGATTAGTAACCCTTTCCGACTGTTCTGCCTAGCTTTTTTCCAAATATGTTGGGGTCAGCTTCCAGTCTAACCAGATACGGCTGAATACCAATATTTTACACGGAGCGACTGCCATCAGACCTCCGCAAGCCAGTAACTGAGCAATGCCGATATCCTAAGATTAGACTGGTTGTCAGAGTTTTGGGCTTCAGACTACCCGTAACGACTGTCATAGGTATTTTTATTGCACGGGGGATCAATGGTTTAACATGCTCTCCGAAGCACGGAGAGGTCTTGATGTGTAATAAACGCGGGTCACCCATCCACAGACTGACCGCGGCAAGCGTACAAACACACAAATCGTATGATCCGCGCGGTTGTTAATTAGCGCCCCTCCGACTAACATTGTATAAAATCCATAAATGAAATCTGTTTGATTTTTTATTACTTTACCATAGATGGTAGCTGTTAATATTCAATCATCATGGTTGCCGGGACAACATGAGTGCACAGTATGCAAAAAGCTTGGAAAAAGTATAAAAATAAGCCGCAACACAATCAGTAAAATTGGTATCGTTCCATCGAATGAAATTCGTGTAAATATCAGAAATCAATATGGATTCATTTAGCTTAGTATCTACCAATGCCCATTAACGAACAGTAGTTACCACTTACATTTTCAAATATATATTTAGGTGATTACTGAGGTCAGTTTCCAGTCTATTAGTGTTAATACGCTGTGATAGCTGTGAGAGACCTTTAACTTCTGCATGCCGTCTTATGATAGACGTATTCTAATGGTGCGTCCAGACCTGACGAACGCGCCGCGAATGGCTCGCGCGCGGGCGGCGCGCGATCTATTGTACGAACATGAAATGCACGCGCGCAGCTCGCGAGCGGCGCATTCGCGGCGCGTTCGTCAGGTCTGGACGCACCATAAGGATCAGGTAGCCAAATTTTTTTCTTCAGTCATCAGACTTGGGTTTTCAATGACGAGTGCCATTGATTTGTGTGATAACCAAGACCACATGGCGCGGCTCAGCTTGTTTTACGAGGCACGAATTTAATTTAATTTTAAAGAACGGTCACCTAGAATTGACCGCATGGCAATCTTTTTTTATTTAATAAATCGATAAATCTTCACTGCAGCCGTTTAGCTACTGGCTCTGATTTTCATTTACAGAAAAAGAAAAGTTTTTTTTATCACTCAACCAAAAATATTTTATGTGGACCGCAGGCATAAACGGCTTTCATGAAATAATTTTGGAAATCCAATAATTGCCCCGACGAGCTTTTGATTTGCGACCAGAGGGGAGTTGTTCAATTTTAGGTGCCCGAAGTCTGTTTCCAATATAATTTGCAAAAGTTAGACCTTTAATATTGCAATTTCAAATTATCGCGGACTCTGAAACTTGATTGACAGACGAGTGTAGTTTGCGAAGAATTAAAAACTTCAAACTATATAGTTTAAATTTCAGAAGTAAAGTAAATTAAAGAAAGTTTCGTAAAAACCTTTCGGATTGGTTTTAGTCAACGTTGCAATAAAGTATAAAGTACTGTCCTGTCAGACATGTAACATATTGAAGCCGTCGATAACCGAGCCAATAAAAATCTTTCGCTGACTATTGTCTATGTGGCACTTTCGCCGAATGTTCGGCATGCCAGTGCCAAGCCTAAGAAGGTTCAATACGCCCTTTCGGTTTATGTAGCCAGGTCGGAAGTTAGCGGGGCATAGCTTTAATAGCAGGCGGTTGCGGCTAAGCACACAGATGCAAACATTGGTATCGCCGAACGCGGTCGGGCGTCGGAAGCATTTTGATAAAACGTTGCACAATTTCCGTCTGCTGCGGTATCGCCCATGACCGTTGATTACGAAAATAGGCTTTAATAAACTGGGATTTGACTATGTTGACTATTAGAGATATTTACTAATGAAAATAGAGGATAAATTATTGCCATAGGATTATTGACGACAATCGTTTAAAGGTCAACTAAAGGCAGGTCTATTAAGTTCGAGAGTCACGGGAATCATGTAGAATTCAAAACCCAGCGGTTATAGGATTAATGGCAAAATATTTGTTCGGATTAATTTCATCATATTAAATTCTAAATGCGGCAGAAACATGATATTTTAATGATATTTCCGAATGCCGACGTTCTTCTCTAAAGGGAACAAAACTACGTTGTACTAATAAGTCAAATTCCTATGCGAACGACATCAAGTATGAATGGTATTTTCTAATAAAAACTTCAATAAAATGTACAACGCGACGGGTATTAGCGCCGCGAAATTCCTCCCCGCGTAAATAATAACATAAAGATTTTCCAATACATGTCCCAATAAGAACCCCCGTCGCTGCCGACGCCACCCTCCTCCGCGCATTAGCTAACTGTCGCAAATATACCCCGTGTTTCCCTGGGAAGTTGCCTGTAAAGATAATCATAATTTACCAAAGTTATATTCTTATCTTTGTTCTCCCTTGATGCTGAACTTATGAGTTTAAACACCAGCCTCGGCTTATATTTTAAACATTGTTAACATATTTTTCTCTAGGAAGAAACAAAGGAATGTCGAAGTTTCTTAATAAATATTAAGCTCGTATTTACTTTTTATATTAGCGATAACAAATACAAAGAAATTCCTTACACAAAGGAAACCGTAATAACAAGTAGAAGATATAAAATATGATTAGTAGAACGAGAAGTTGTTTAAAGTAAATTCGGTTTTGCGGAAGATATGAAAGGATGGAAATAATAAAATAAGGTCCCGACAAACGAGAGAACAATAATTTAGTCGGTCGTGTCGGAGAACAAATACAGTGTCAACAGATAATAAAGGCGGAGCTGGCCGGTACCCGCCGCGAACCCAATAACATAGAGCCTCCGAACGTATAAGAACCTACATACAGTAGACCTGTATAAGGAAAGGATGTCGCCGCCGTAGTTATTGCTGGAAACTTGGGATCGACCAGACTTGAGCCGAATGCGTTTATATATGAAATATCGAAAGCCAAAATATGGGTAAACAAGCTCGTTCATTGATAATAATATTGAGTTATTCTGTCGTAGCCCGCTACTAAAACTAAATAAAACTGGGATGCGAGTCCATATTGGTTAATCAACCGTGAAAATCGGCACTTCTGACAGCTGTATTCAAGGACTCGGGAATTTGTCTTAGTTGCCGACTAGCTAACGGTTCGGTACATACTTGAATCCCTTTCTGAGATTCTCGAAATTCCACGGTAACCCCACTCAAATTAACTCATTATTTCCTAACATAGTTACGGTAAAATATATATATATATATTATTTTCATATTATACGCTAATTAGGTGTCAGTTCCTGGAAACGATTAACTTAAGTAAATTATTAACTTATACGTGTGTACATATTGGCGAGAATTCAAACGAGACAAGGAATAAAGTAGACGCATACATTCGTCTAGTCGTTTGTTCACACACAAAAACATTATTGACTCCACATTTACCAAATAACCATATTTGAATGTGAAATAACGTCGATCTCGCACAGAGAATAAAAATAGCTTGAGAGGAAAATTTGGTAAATCTCATTGACGCTGTCTCCGAGGAAATCACTAACTAGTACTCGTCGTGATGTCGTGTCGTCGAGTACAAACAAATAATATAGTGGAATTCTTAAAGCATTTCGTGAACTTTCATGAAAACAAAAGATTTAATGGAAATACTGCCAGCCTGTTTAGACTTAGGTAAATTCTCATTTTCAGAGATTACACTCATTATTTTTATTATGTACATTACGTTTATCTGACAATGAATAATATCTTGAATTAGTATGATTCAGATGTTTTAAGGATTTTTTAATGCTAACTACGGGTAGATAAATTCTGATCGAAATATACCTAAACGAAGAATAGGGAACGATTAAGAACGATAAGTATCTCAATTTGATATTGATAGCGTTTGTTCTTATTATTCCCGTATTAGTTCGTCTTTTCCTTAATTGTGAGGGATTTGTATTCGTGACATCAATTATCCCGTATTTTTAGAGAAAGAATTCTTCTTTGTGAAGAGAGACACTATTAGTATTTAGTTATTTAACCTTTGTTCCAATAAGGTTAAAGAAAGGTTCTTCTTTGCCCATTATTAAAATAAACCCTTCATTAGGTAGCAATGATTAAATAATATGATCGTTCAAAAATTTAACCCTTTAGGAAGGAAAATATGATGAAATTTATTTAATGAAATATGCCAAGATCGGTCGGGTAGTATGTCTAAATATTCAAGGATTCCTTAATCAAGTTTAACCGAAATATTGAACTGACAGATAAATGAAACGAGGGTTCTCTTAAAGACAACGGGTTCGATCTGTAATCGATACTGGGTACGAATATTCAACCCTTTAGTCCTATAAGACCCTGGCTTTGTAGGATGCTATTAACGGACGATAATATTATCAGTACAACAATCATTTTCACGGTATTTATTTTTATCATTTGATGCTTAACATAATTTGAATTAAAAACAATGAAAGAACATTTTGATTAGATGTATTGATTTTGTTATAAGTAGCTATAATACATCTAAGTGTTACGAAAGAAATTAGTCTAGACAAAGCCCTTAAAATGTCCACTTTGTATACCTACATCAAAAGGTGATGTTATTGGATCAGGGAGCAAAAACAAATGACTACACATTTTTGAAACAATTAAGTAAAACTTGGGTTTTCTTAAGTCACCGCTGATGTCCATTTGAAGATAGGTTTGGATACAATGTCGTGAGTCCATCTAAACATTTCGAGTCAATACTATCCGTTACACGTACTGAAGAATCTATTCTGAATTTTACATACCATAACATCACGCCTGTATTCCCCAAAGGGTTGAGCAGAGGTGTACAGTAACACCCTCGTTTCGCCAGTTATGTTAAGTCCCATGTAATAGGAGGCGAGCCTATGGTCATCAACCGGGCACAAATCCAAACTTCGGGCTGCTACTGAGGAATTCCACATGGACAAACCCAATAACACTTTGCCCGACCTGGGGATCGAACCCAAGACCCCAGCTCCGCAGTTGTGCTTGCGACAACCAGACCAACAAGACAGTCTGAATTTTTATATTACAAATTCAGAATTGATATGAATTCTATATGAAAATGGATACAACAAAATTAATCTACCTGTACTTCAAATATCGGTAGTTTAATCTATATTGTTAATTGTTATGCAGTTAGCAACAGATTTACCCCGAATCTGTATCACATGCCCGGTTCAAGTGCCGCTCCAATATTTGGGATGCACTTGGTCCAGTGATGGACCAAACATTTCGATAAATGGAATTTTGGTTATTCCTGTACCTACTGGTTCAGATTTGTATGCGATCAAGAATAGTTCGCTAGCGTAGATTGTATTTAATTTTATTTTCTATCTCCTTTTTTATAAAACTTTACATGCATAACGTTGGTCATATTTAACTAAGCAACTGTTTATGCCCGGTTCCTATAAACAAAAACGAATCGTTTTGCTTACCAATGGTGGCATTTTTTAAAGCAAAATAGTAATCGTAAGCTAATTTTACCTGTGATAACTATTTCCATATTGGAGGATCTACTATGCAAAGCTATGAGGTCTTTGCTTCATTGATGGTAAAGATACAAGAGTCTTAATTTAAACCAATAACGATACGTAAAGTATAGGAATCAAAACGATGTATACATGATTTATGTAACTTTCAATACCTTTTCTCAAAACGATGTATACATAATTAATGTAACTTTCAATTTCTTTTTTAAAATCCCCTAGCAACAGATAGAACACCTCAGTTATTTCTCCAGCAATCTATACTAATATTATAAAGAGGAAAGATTTGTATTTTTGTATGTAACGAATAAACTTAAAAACTACTGGACCTATTTCAAAAATTATTTTGCCGTTAGAAAGCTACTTTATCACTAAGTAACATAGGCTACGGGCGGAGCCGTGAGGACACAGCTAGTCTATACTAATATTATAAAGAGGAAAGATTTGTATTTTTGTATGTAACGAATAAACTTAAAAACTACTGGACCGATTTCAAAAATTATTTTGCCGTTAGAAAGCTACTTTATCACTAAGTAACATAGGCTACGGGCGGAGCCGTGAGTACACAGCTAGTCTATACTAATATTATAAAGAGGAAAGATTTGTATTTTTGTATGTAACGAATAAACTTAAAAACTACTGGACCGATTTCAAAAATTATTTTGCCGTTAGAAAGCTACTTTATCACTAAGTAACATAGGCTACGGGCGGAGCCGTGAGGACACAGCTAGTCTATACTAATATTATAAAGAGGAAAGATTTGTATTTTTGTATGTAACGAATAAACTTAAAAACTACTGGACCGAGTTCAAAAATTATTTTGCCGTTAGAAAGCTACTTTATCACTAAGTAACATAGGCTACGGGCGGAGCCGTGAGGACACAGCTAGTCTATACTAATATTATAAAGAGGAAAGATTTGTATTTTTGTATGTAACGAATAAACTTAAAAACTACTGGACCGATTTCAAAAATTCTTTTGCCGTTAGAAAGCTACTTTATCACTAAGTAACATAGGCTACGGGCGGAGCCGTGAGGACGCAGCTAGTCTATACTAATATTATAAAGAGGAAAGATTTGTATTTTTGTATGTAACGAATAAACTTAAAAACTACTGGACCTATTTCAAAAATTATTTTGCCGTTAGAAAGCTACTTTATCACTAAGTAACATAGGCTACGGGCGGAGCCGTGAGGACACAGCTAGTCTATACTAATATTATAAAGAGGAAAGATTTGTATTTTTGTATGTAACGAATAAACTTAAAAACTACTGGACCGATTTCAAAAATTATTTTGCCGTTAGAAAGCTACTTTATCACTAAGTAACATAGGCTACGGGCGGAGCCGTGAGGACACAGCTAGTCTATACTAATATTATAAAGAGGAAAGATTTGTATTTTTGTATGTAACGAATAAACTTAAAAACTACTGGACCGATTTCAAAAATTCTTTTGCCGTTAGAAAGCTACTTTATCACTAAGTAACATAGGCTACGGGCGGAGCCGTGAGGACACAGCTAGTCTATACTAATATTATAAAAAGGAAAGATTTGTATTTTTGTATGTAACGAATAAACTTAAAAACTACTGGACCGATTTCAGAAATTCTTTTGCCGTTAGAAAGCTACATTATCACTGAGTAACATAGGCTATATTTATTACTGGAATAAAACTTCTTACGCGGGCGGAGCTGTACACAGCTAGTCAGCTAGTAGAGCTAGTAGAGTAGTAGTCACAGCTAGTAGAGCTGGACACAGCTAGTCATAAATAAAGATGACATTTCCATACATTTGTTTCTCTGTGAATTGTATCGGTAGACAAAAGTTATCCAGTTTCCATGGTTACCTATCTTGAGTAAGGAGATCATGAAAATTAGCTTTAAACGGAGGAGATCTTAATTTATGTTAAGACTCGGTGAAAGATCATCCCTTCATGACTACCAAAAGATAATACCTTTGCATTTTTAACGTGAAAGTTTTGGAATTATGTAAATCATTAAAACATTGTTTGTAGAAATACTCATAAATATTTGAAGTCTTCTACGGTTGTATGTACCTAAATTATAATTCAACAAAATTGTATATTTAAGTGCGACTTATAATGTTCTGTCTAGCCTTTTCCCAACTATATTAGGGTCAGCGACCAGTCTAACCAGATGCGGCTGAATACCAGTATTTTACACGGAGCAACTGCCATAAGACCTCCGCAACCCAGTTACTGGGCAATGCCGATATCCTAAGGTTAGACCGATTGTCAGACTTTCGGATTTCTGACTACCCGTAACGACTGTCATAGGTATTCGTAGGACGGGTGTCACGGGACCAACGATTTAACGTACTCTCCGAGGCACGGGGGGGTCTCGATGTGTAACGCACGATCACCCATCCACAGACTGACAGCGGCATGCGCAGCTTAGCCTCGCAAATCGTATGATCCGCGGGGTTCGTAATGAGCCACGAGCCCCTCTAGTGCGACTTATAATATAAAGTACTTATATATGATGATATATACTTCTACTGATAAGTACGCGTCAAGTTCTCGCAACGTAAGGTTAAATATTTAACACATCGAGGCAGTAACTCTTGTTAAGTTCATTTAAAATTCATTAATGTGCGCATTTCCTTGCGATATTAAGTAGCATTGTTGCTTGAGTAAAAAATTAGAATAATATGCTTTGAATTCACGTAAAATTTACGAAACTGTTATTAAAAATCACATATTTTTGAAACAATTCTCCATCTATTTCTGTATTTTGAACAAATTAGGCAAAAAGTTTTTGAATCCTCTTAAACAGAAACACTAAGCGATTTTAAGTATAATAAACTTATTCAAAAACTTTGTGGTATATCTGAAATACATTTTAATATATCCAACTTGAGTACTGTTTGATTATAAAGCCACTCAAATATTCTTGGTATTTAGTTAGTTGAATCTGTTTTAGTTGCAATTCACTTATTTGAAAGTCAGTGATAAAAAGTTTGTTTGAAATTGACTCGAAGGTAGCTAACGGACCGTCTTTCGAGCGTGCTACTGACAGATCAATACTTCTTTTGAAAAGTTTCAAAAGGGATTTAGTACTGAGTTGAACCTGAATTTAAGAGAATCGCCGGTAACGAGCGAAGTTTTCGGCCACAATGAATGTAATTAATCGAAAATTTAATTTTTAACTTTATCTTCTTTGGTGATAGTGCTTGTCTTTCGAGCGATTTGTACTTTAAAAAGTTTTGGTCTCAACTGTAATTAAATAAAGTTGATGGACACATTTTTTCAAAGGTTAAGCCGTTCTATTTTTGTGCAATTCAAGATGGTGGGATCACTTCTCAAGTTTATTTTTATTTAATATCATCGACATGATCAACAAAAATTCCTCTTCGCGAGTAATATTTGATTAAAGAATTGAATTTCAGGAAAATAAATAAGCTGTTTACGTTACGGAATTTTCATAAAAACAGGTAGCGCCATTAAAATTTGCTGGTAAAACTCTTTTTTACTTAATTCTGTTGTGCTCGCGATCATTTTAACGTATTTTATAGGTGAAGTTCAACAATATTTTGTTGTTATTACAACTGATTTACAGTTCCTGATTTATAGTTATTGATTTACTATTTCTGATTTACAGTTCAACATTTCGCTGATTTTAAGGCAACTTTTGTATGAATGTACTAACTAAATATACCTTTATATTATCAAGTATCAAAAACCACAAATTCGAAGATAGGTAAGTTTTATTACCTTTTAACGTGTATTATCACTTAACTGGCTCGTTAAAGTTTTAGGCGAATATTCTAAGCTTTATTCAGTCAATATATTATAACTGTAAATATTAGCAGTATTTTAACAAATACGAGTGTATTTTGGTTATTGGGAGGCCCATGTTTATAAACAAATGTCGAGCATTTCATGCATTTTTATCAAACCGTGAATGTTTTTTCAGACGGAAAAGTGTTTTGTAAAAGGAAAATTTACTTTAATAGATCTCTAAGTAGGTAAAAGTACTTACAATAATTTGCAGACAAGGATACTATGGATAAATGATGGGCTTGTAATTTCTTATTGCATACGCATTGTTACGATTCAAACAGACAAAACATTAATTGCTTCACGGCTTAGCTTCGTACACGGATGCATCTCTTGCTAATACCGGTTTGAGTTCTGATCGCTTTGCCACTTTACCTTCACGAATTGTATAGCCTCGGGCAAAGGTGTGATGTGCGTGAACAGTAGTAAGAGGCAACTACGATAAGAAAGTAGCTACAAAGATTACGGAACGGATATTACTTTTTCTTGTAAGTAAACGGCCAGTTCTTAAAGCAAAGATAATCCCAGCTCAGTGTGAAAACACTAGGATGAAGAGGAATTAATATTAAGAACTGAAGTTTTATGTTATCAACAAAATAAGTAAAATTTTGCAAGCAATAATGTTATCGGCAACAAAGATTGTACATTATCGGTACAATATGCGAGTCTCATAGTCTCAATATGCGATGCCAACTCAAAGATCGGTTACAAAGTCAACCAAGAATTCAGATACTGTGATTTATTTAATCCAAGTTATTCACTTCGTTTATTAAGCAGAGTCGAGATTAATACTAAGAGCTTAACGTAAGACGTGAACTCGCCACCCCGCCCCCCTGTCTCGCGAGACCCCCGAGGGCCCCGCGTGACGCCGACAGATAAGCTAATTACTTATTGTGATTTAGCAACCGGTTCTCGGCAAATTTTTCATCAAATTTTCAGAGAGCAATTCTGAATAATAAGTAGACGTCGTCCACCACAATGGCAGCAATTAACCGGACAATTTAACTTTTTAATTGCGAATTAAGAAACTGGGGAGTGCAAAGGTTGAACACGGCCCGTGAAATTAATTGTCAAGAAAGGTTTTTAATGTCCGAATGGCGCACTTTTACATAATATGTCCACACATTGCGCTACAAGTCGAACCCGCAGAATATAATTGTCAAACTTCCACAATCTGTTGGATACTAATTTATACTATTAAATATTAAACAGACGAAGTACAAGCAAAATTTCTTTAATATATTTCCAAGGTTGCTTAACACCGCAGTTTAAAAAGTTGTACAAAGTAGTTTTTTATCGGGTTCTTTGTTTTCACCCATAATCCTAGTTTTTCTTAGTGTCCGTACCAAGCAGAGGGAAACTTTTCGAAACTTGAATTCATAAAGAAACTTTAAAGTTTGAGCAAACTTAAATAAAAACAGAAAAGCTTCATTGTGTAGTCAAAGCACAAGCGGCATTACCTAATTGTGTTCGTTATCTACGTAACTTGTGTCTGTGTAACAGTATATTAATATGAAAGCGATTTTAGCTTTGCGTTAATCGGAATTCGAGAATGAGCATAGACAATGTAAACATGACAATAGGAGTAGGAGTAAGGGGCTGGTTGGAACTCGTATCGGTGGCGTGGCACTCGTGAGATAACACAACGCGGCGTCTTTGTGGACGGATGTAAAATTATTAAGCAACGGAATGCCGTAAATGGGGTTTGCCTCTGTAATATCAAGGGTTAGAGGCGACTCGCTCCTAATATGGGGTTTCATACGATTAAGTTTATCGAATTCCAGACGTAGGTACCTAATTATGTTTCATGATATCGCTGGCCGGCTACACTGTGGGTTCGACATTGTGATTTTTTTCTTATCCACCAAAAATTATAATGTATTTTAACGGCGGCTGTGAGATGGTTTCCCCTCGCCCACTTTTAGCTCAGACAAATTTTTTCGTGCATATTTCAAGCGGGATTAAATTGTTTCAAACTTTGTAGGACAGTCTGTCGAATGCGAGAAGGCTGGAATCGATTGACAGTCGGATGATTCTGTCGTTATGAAACCTCACAGATATTGAAAGTCGAACGTTTTTAAAACGGTGTCAATGTCGAATTGGCAACGAGAATAAAGCAGCCACAAAGTAAACACCATTCAATTTTATTACGGAGAGCAGTCTCCTTTGAAAATCCCTCGGTAGCAATCCCGTAAATCTCTATTTGTCGCAACTAAAACAGGTCACGGCGGAAGGCTATTACGTTCCCTAAATGCTGCCGAACTCCCTGTAGAGCGCTCTAATCCACTCCGAACGGGCTGGTGTCAAACGCAGGCCAGGGTTGTTTGTATTGTTTATTGTCGCGACGCTCGTTCGTACGGCAAAGACGCCGTCGCCGGCACCGGAGAGCATGTTTCATTGATGGAGCCGAACAGTCCCCGGAGTGAACTATTATATTCCTGCCCACGAACGATACTTATCCTCACTTAATGTCTCCTTTACCTTACTTTGAAATCTAGAGAGCTTTATAGTATTTCAAATGCGGAACGAAATCGAAAGTACTTGATAAAGGACTGACATGTGTGGATGATGCTTACGGTAAATAGTAGGTGGTAGTTAAATAATTAATAGTATGATTTATTGCGTTGGTAGTTCAAAGATATTCATTTACCAAATTGTTTATCGGGATTTAGTTCAAAAAGTCGTCGCTACGTAAGAAAGTAAGGAATACGGTTTTCCAATTTCACGTGCTAGACGAATGCGAAGCTTATATTAGCCGGTACATCTGCAGAAACGCCTCGTCAGTCGGATTGTTTTTATGCGACGGTTCGGCGTTCGGGTGTGGATGAATAAAAAGCACTGAAGAGCCAGCAGAATGGAACAAAACACTTGAAACAATATCGCGACAGAGCGGCAATCATTCCTGTTTTATCTCAGTTTGTGCACGCTGCGCCGCGGAAACTGCTCTAATAAAAAACTACCATGTGTTTCTACGTACATACCTATATGTAGTATACACGGTATGTACACACGTATAGGTTACTGCAGTGCTGCACCTGCGTTGTTCCTTGCAGATATGAAGTAAAAAATATTACACTTTCGTTTCTGTGAAGGGGTACTGAAATATTTTGTTTTAAAAATCGATATGAATTCGGTGTTAGGTTTAACATATATGTTAGCAAAAAAAAACGTATAAAACTGTAAAGAGAAAAAAAAACTATATTTCACGGTAGTCCACTTTATTACGATAGGTACTGAACTCTGAACTGATTTTTGTACTCGTCCTGTGCGTTTATTTACAAAAACCAATTGAATAGCCATCTAAAAATATCAAACGTTTCGTATTTTATTTGACGCAATCCTCACACGAAATATAAATATTTGAACGCATATTTAGATTTATTTATGTAGTAAAAAAATGTTTTTGAACTATATTTTCAAACACCTATGTGTAAAACCAATTTTTGTTATTGGGAATGTGATGTGTAAAAAAATTTGCTGGCGTCAATGTAGGCACGTATAACTGATCTAAATAAACTTATTTTCGTTTCAGGATTTTTGGTATTAAAAGGGATTTTTGATGGATAAAGAATCACAAGAATTTTGTACCATTGGTAGTGTATAATGAACTGTAAAAGTTACAGCTTCAACTTCTATGAATAGGTACCTATATCCGCATACCATAACATCACGCCTGTGTTCCCCGAAGGGTTGGGCAGAGGTGTATAGTAACACCCTCATTTCACCGTTATGTTAAAGTAGGTAATAGTAGGTAAGTCCCATGTAATAGGGGGCGAGCCTATTGCTATCAACCGGGCACAAATCCAAACTCCGGGCTGCTACTGCGGAATTCCATGCGGAATAATCCAATGACACTTTGCCCAACCTGGGGATCGAACCCAGGATCTCATGATCAGCAATTGCATTTGCCACCACTGCAACAATTGCATTTGCAACAAGGCAGTTTACCTCACAGCAGTAAGGCAACAAGTTTTTTGTCCCACTTAAAAACTTAAATCGGGCCATTAGATAACGGACACTTAACTATTATAACAATTCACACCCACTATGGTACATATATTAAACGAAAAACCTAGACACATGAAAGTATGAAAAATAAATCACGCTTTATTTAATATCTACAAATCTTTTGACCGTAAAGTCGCGGTCCGACTGCGGGCGACGACGGGTTACCTTTGAGACTCGGGTTCAAGTTAGTTTACTTACAAACTTTTTCACGGTCAAGTTGGCTATATAAGCTATGTTTTACAACTTCGCTAAGTACAGACCGAAGTCGCGGTCGAATCCCAGCTTAAGTGTTGGCAAGAAATTGGGTACTATGACTTGTAATGAAATAGTATGACGTAACTATTTAATTTATGATGTTATAGAATAATATGTGCCCATATTAATATGTGATGACGTACTACGCAGATTGGACGTTTTGGAACTGAGTAGTGCGCTGATGTAGGATTGATCGCTAAAATAGCAGTAGTTTTTCCGTAGATCTATGTTGTTATTCTACCTAGCTTTTTCCCAACTATGTTGGGGTCAACTTCCAACTTAACCAGATGTGGCTAAATACCAATATTTTACACGAAGCGACTGCCATCAGACCTTCGCAACCCAGTTACTGGGCCATGCCGATATTCTAAGGTTAGATGAGTTGTCAGACTTTCAGGCTTCTGACTTCCCGTAACGACTGTCATAGGTATTCGTATGACATCCGGGACCGAGCGTTTAACGTGCTCTCCGTAGATCTATATGAGGTCAAAACTCAACAAAATAGCGTAAGGTGGCGGTACCTACGTGCTGCTCAATTCCAGAAGGTCCATTCTTGTTTTACCAACGTACTTCGTATTAACAACGCTTTGAATCCTGTTCTCTCGAAAAGGAAAAATAAATATACTTTATACTCATTTGATTTCTCTTTTTTGTTCCAGATTTACCGAGCGTGGCTGAAATGAAACCACAATAAAATTGTAATTTTACGAGACAATAAATAACTGTTTTAAATATACACACTAAACGTACAATATATGATGCTATTATTACATGTATTATATTTGAAAATTTGAAACAATATAACCTCGGAAGGAGGGTTGTTATGACAATAACGCGATGTGAAGCACGACCAAAGAGCTTATTGATATCAAATGTCTTTTGACGTCATGACGGCGGAATCATCGCGACGCTCAAGATCCGTTTCCATGGAAACCGGCGGCCTACCACTGGTTTCGACGTTTGCGCTCCTGACTATTGTCGCAGGTAAGCAGATGAAGAGCTCCCCTACACAAGATGACAATCTACGATCGCCAACGAAGAGTGACGTCACATGACATTTACGGATCACGTGAGCGCAGTTAATTTCACTGCCATTGTCTTCGTGCCTTTGGTGATCAGAGGTTGTCAACTTGTCTGAGGCCATGAGATTAGTTGATATTTATCGTAGTTAAAATATCTGGTAGTCAAAATTGTAAGGAATTAATGTTATTAAAGTCTGCTACATAACTGCCTCGTTGGTCTTGTGGTGGCAAGCGCGACTGCATATCTTGAGGTCCTGGGTTCGATCTACAAGTTGGGCAGTGTTATTGGGTTTTCCGTGTGAAATTCCTCAGTAACAGCGCGGAGATTGGATTTGTACACGGTTGATGGCAATAAGCTCGCCCCCTATACCATGGGACTAAACATAACGGCAAAATGAGGGTGTTACTATACACCTCTGCCTAACCCTTCAGGGAATAAAGGCGTGATGGTATGTTAGTCTACATACATGCACGTCATAGTTTGACGATATGCTGATGAATGAGCTTCAGATGTTCTATTTACGGCACAAATGTCGTGTATCCTCACATTCGACTGTTCTACGTAGCTTGCCCTTTGTTCGCCTCTGACTTTAATTAGTAATAAACATTGTTAAACTTCAAGGCGGAGAGTTAACGCCCATTTTGAATAAAATT
This sequence comes from Amphipyra berbera, assembly GCA_910594945.2. NCBI lineage: Eukaryota > Metazoa > Arthropoda > Insecta > Lepidoptera > Noctuidae > Amphipyra > Amphipyra berbera. The sequence continues at coordinate 9,514,798 of OU343128.1, read as the reverse complement.
ACCTTAATGTAGCTACCGAATCTTGTTCCATTGCCCAATATTATACCTAAAATCTACAAGGCCCGAGTTATCGTGTTGCCTTACTGGTCGAACGCGAGGTGGGCCCGCTTCTTGACCCTGAGATCTTCTGTTTGATTCTCTGGTCAGGAAAATTTTATGGTGTTCTTTTGTTAGGACGCTCTCAGGATAGACTGAGGTTCGGAATTTTGTTCTAAATTTAGAAATAGGTTGGTCCCTTAATTCCGTGCTTCTGCAAATTGTTGGTGTACAAGTATATCCTTGCGGATTCCTTCGGAAAATACAGATGTCATAACATAACATCACGCCTGTATTCCCCGAAGGGTTGTGCAGATGTGTATAGTAACACCCTCATTTCGCCGTTATGTTTAAGTCCCATGTAATAGGGGGTGAGCCTACTGCCATCAACTGGGCACCAATCCAAACTACGGGCTAGTACTGAGGAATTCCACACGGAAAAACTCAATAATACTTTGCCGAACTGGGGATCGAACCCATGATCTCACAATTAGTAGTCGCGCTTACCACCACTAGACCAACGTCATGTTACAAAGAATTCTATAGAGTAATTTACAAACGAAATTAGTTGAGCGCATAATATGGTTCAGAGTAATACATCTTACTAACAATAATTACAACCTCGTCCAAAGCTTTTTGCATACAGTTGGTACATTAGTGAGGTAAGTTGGACAGAAGCGAGTAACCGAACACACTAATGGGAAAGCTGATGAAAAGCTTAATATCCTGTCGGCCATCTCCTGCCTCTTTGAAAACATTAATTTTCTCTTCCTGCTGCTCTAAACTAATGCTAAAATTGTCTCCCCAAAGTCAGTGACCACTTTAAATATTCCTTCGCCGAAAATGTCATGTTATATTTCTAGGAAATTGAATTTTCAGATGTGAAAGGCTTTAATAATTTTCATTAAGTTGTAGTCATGTTTATAATAAAACCCTACACATTTTGTATTATCTATACTAATATTATAAAGCTGAAGAGTTTGTTTGTTTGTTTGAACGCGCTAATCTCAGGAACTACTCGTTGTAATTGAAAAAATATTTTTGTGTTGAATAGTCCATTTGTCGAGGAAGGTTATAGGTTATATAACATCACGCTATAACCAATAGGAGCGGAGCATAAATGAAAAATGTTGCAAGAACGGGAAAAATGTCCACCCGTGTGAAGCCGGGACGGGCCGCTAGTGTTTGATATCAGTATCTACTCGTTAGGCACAAAAGGTACTTCATTAAAATGTGATACTATTATGCCTGGGGTGGCATGTTAACAAGGTGACGCCCTTTGAGGTTTAACAGACAACCTATAGACTTGATTTATTTTACCGTCCTTTTATTAATTTAGTTAGTGTTAAGGATACTTATCATGAGTACGTTATAGTGTTTAGTTTGTTAATGTGATACAATCATTAAAATATTATATCTGAATGTGATACTATCTATACTAATATTATAAAGAGGAAAGATTTGTATTTTTGTATGTAACGAATATACTTAAAAACTACTGGACCGATTTCTTATCTTATTATATATATATATACATCTTATTTCTTATCATTATTAGGCTATATTTATTACTGGAATAAAACTTTTTACGCGGGCGGACCCGTGAGGACACAGCTAGTCGTAAATAATCCCTTAAATTTATTTTTAATTAAACGATTTTGTCTTGCTGTACCCCTGCAGCATAAGGATTTAATGGTTCAAGGTCGGTTAAGCAGATGTAGTTGAAAAATCTGTCTCAAGATTTGAATTAAACAATCCATCAAATAAAAAAACAAACAGATATACGAAGTGAAGTTAATTATAAAACCGTCTAGTTAATAATAAAAGCTAGAGTTTTATGTAAAGATAAAAATTGTGGTTGGCTCTACCTTGGTCTCGTGCAACAAATGTTTGAACGCTCCAAGCTCTTAGAATATTGTACTGACATCGATTTTCTACATGAATGAAAACTTTCTGCATTAAATTAAAATACGAGTCAAATACAAATGAACTGTTTTTGCAAAATTAAAAGTTACAGCGAGTTTAAAAGTCAGAACGTTTGAAATTACGTCGTCGTAGGAAACACATGTCAACTCAATTCAGCATGCACGTTTGGCTATGTTTCTTTCTGTACGTGTTTGTTCAGAACGTGAGTTAAAACTAGACCGCACTTCACATGATGTAGCAAATTGTTGCACTTTAACGACTGTCTACAGTGGCGGGCTGCAGTTTAGAAGCAATACCGCCCCAGATTCCCGCACGTACCGCCGCCCGCGCCACCGCGCTCTACGTAAGGAACCCGCACTGAACGCTGCCCTACCGGATTCCAAGTTTAATTGAAAACGCTTTATATAACCTTTTCTTTTAATTGTTTAAGGCTTTCACTTCATCCCTGCCCCGCGCTCCGTGAAATGTTTAATTATAGTTCCTAATGAAAACTCCACAATTTAAATAAACACGTACAATATAAATAATGATGTTTGTGTGCAATGCGAACGATATGCGTAAAACCCACATCGGATTACAGCTAATCATTGGATTAATTGTATGGAAATTAGTGATCGTACGTGCGGTGAATTTAACGCAATTCTATCAGAATGTAATTATAGACGTCGATGAGCGTGAAATACTGAATAATTGGAACACGTAATCGAATACGGAGGGCTCCATCGGTGAAATTTGCTATAATTGATATAATTAATATTTATTCATATTAGCAGATAAGTTATTAAGTTGACTTGAATTGGAATATACGTTCTGTTAGTAAATGATTTTTAAATTTTATTTAAAGTTGTAAATTATTGTTTTTATGTCGGTAATATAACGCGTAGGTGATTTATTACTGTAGATATAATTTTATCCATCGCTCGGGTGGTAGATATCAAGATAAAGGGGTCGTCGGTCGACAAAGTTCGTCGCGTAGCTGGCGGCTACTGGCCCCGAGTTATTAATTTTCATTTGACTCAGATAAAAGCCTTACTTATTGCTATTAAATGTCTTTGAGTAATTCGTTTTGTGACGTTTTGGGTGATAATCTTAATGTGAACATTTACTGTAAAAAAATGTCTTTAGTTTTTGGGTATCACCATAAAGGTGTAGGTGAAAATACATTTTTAGCAAAAATAAAAAAAAATAAAACACTGCAAAAAAACGAAAAAAAAATAAAAAATTACCATATTATAAAATTAACAGTTCCAGAAATCAGTGCTGATCCATGCTGAACCAAATTGAAGGCACGGACTTCTGAAACTGTTAATTTTATAATATGGTATTTATTATATTCTTTTATCATTTTATTGAAGTCGGTTATATTTTTGTTAAAAATGATTTTTATTTCTTTTATTTTAGTGGCCTTAATTAAAACATGGTTGGACTTACTAAAAACGCTGCTCATAACATAATCACATCATCACATTATGCGTACCGTTTGTCATTTAGGAGTTCCATTGTCTATCTCCGAAGTTCTTCATCAGATCTTCACCAAATTTAGATGGGACCACTTTGAAAGAATACTCTGTCATATAAAAAAAGAATTTTCCAAATCGGTTTATAAATGACGGTGTAGTGAGGTAACAAACAAACAAAAAAAAACTTACTGTCGAATTGAGAACCTCCTCCTTTTATTGGAAATCGGTTAAAAATAGAGAGCACACAACAAACACCTACTGAAAATCAAAACATTAGGCCTTAAATATTCACTTTGGAATACTGTCTCTTGCTAAATACCGGTCTTAAAAAAGATAGAATATTCAGTATAGAAATCTTTTTTTTTCTAAATAGGGTACCTATTAACAAAGAGACAGAATTTTAAAGTAAATATTCAAGATTAAATGAGTCGAATTTCAGTAGGTTTCGTAGTTTAGTTTCCATCTTTACCAATACCTTCATGGCTATCATCTACTTAATAGCTTCATAACGCGTTAACGTTTGGCGTGATTCTGAGTAACCAAAATCACTCACATATCGAAACATAGTAAACAAAAACAAAATTTATTTTCGGCATTGAGTTTCAAGTTTAATTTTTGGCTACAAAAAATATTTACTTATTTAACTCGATAAAGGGATGATGTGTGGCCGGAGACGAGTGACGAATGTTCCGTATCGGGGTGTTATTAATTTTCATTTGACAGTCACGCGCCGTCGCTCTCGAGGCAGCCTCGCGATGCGACGTGACAAAGGCCTCGCCTCTACTATAAACACTGCCTCGTTTTGTTCCATTATCGGCTCAGTGTGGACTGTGATTCGGAGAATAGTGTTGCACTTGTTACTGCAGGAAGTAGAGCAGATTTAACTATTTTTTATACGCAGAATTATAGTTGTTGTGAAAATCGTTGCTTTTATGGATTTTCAGTTTGTTTGGAATTATTATCGAACTTTCATATATTATTATAATTGTATTAATAAATAAAACAATAAGCCAAAACCTCTAAGAACATGGATATATGAAATACATGTTGTGCCGACCCCACCTAGTGTGGGATAAGGGCTGGAAGAAGAAGAAGAGTAAAATCGGAAATTCGATCCTTTTCATATAGCAGATACGTACCTATGTAGGTACTAGAATGTTCTGCCGAACTTTTTCCCAACTATGTTGAGGTCAGCTTCCAGTCTAACCAGATGCGGCTGAATACCAGTATATTACACGGAGCGACTGCCATCAGTCCTCCGCAACCCAGTTACTGGGCAATGCCGATATCTTAAGAGTAGACCAGTTGTTAGACTTTCATGCTTCTGATTTCCCGTAACGACTGTCGCAGGTATTCGTATGACACCTGGGACTGATTGTTTAACGTGTTCTCCGAGGCACGGAGGGGTCTTGATGTGCAACGAACGGTCACCCATCCACGGACTGACCGCGGCAAGTGCAGCTTAACCTCACAAAAAGTATGACCTGGGCGGTTGGTAATTAGCCATGAGCCCCTGATGTACATACTAGAATATTATATTAAAATTTCACGCTGTTTAGGTATCTACTTGATAGCTAACAAGAAAGTTGACGCTACTGATAGAGTGCCAGTGTGACGTTATGAAAGAAGAAAGGTACACGGTGATAAGTACCTAAGTCAGAAGAGAAGTGGATAATATAAATATTGCACTTGTACATAAATAAAATATGCATTTTCTTGTCGACAATGCCTACACGCTGAAAGACTCATATATATTTTTTACTTACAAATATGAAAGTACTAAAGAATTATTAATAAGTCAATAATTCCACACATATATTACTTAACTTCATTGCATAGATAAAGTTTTACACTAGAATTCACAGCGGGCGAGTTCTGAAGGCGGCGAGATAGAAAATCTTAAGTACTGAGCGAGTGAACACGTAAACAGCGAAGTTAGGAGCGTATTACTGAAGCTTCGGGTGAATCAGATCCATTCCCATTTAATTTACAAGGGTCATATTACCACCATTGATCCGGAAATCCATTACCCGGCCGTGCGATGAAATAATTTTAATTTTCTCTTCGTTTTATCTTTTCGATACACTGCATTGTGGGAGAAAGTTTTGTGCGATACAATATTGAGATATAATAATAATTTGTTTAGATAAAATTAGTTTCGTAACGTGGCAGTTGTTACGGGTAGTCAGGAGCCCGTAAGTCTGACATCCTGACTAACCTTAGGATATCGGTATTACCCAGTTACTGGGTTGCAGATGTTCGCAAACCGCTCTCTTTCTTTCTTACTGGAGTATCTCCGTGTAAAATACTGGTATTCAGCCGCATCTGGTTAGATTGGGAGCTGACCCGAACATACTTGGGAAAAGGCTAGGAGGAAGAAGAGTTTATACGTAACGTATAACTGGTAATAGCAGAAGAGCATGCTTCTTGACATACAAACTCTATCTGCTATACTCCCAACTAAGCCCATTGCAGTACATTCCAGACACAATGATTTCCCGCCTATATTAGCCACAATGTCTCGATTTTCTACTCGATACCTTAGCCTTATATACGAGGTTCTATTCGGTTCCGTTTCCAAATTCAGGGAAACGACTAATGCGAATGTGGGTTGTAGCGATAACTCGAACAATTGGTGACAAGTAAACGTTCCGTAGTGAATATAGTGGAAGGTCTATAACGACTGTGTGTAAGCTGTGTGAATTCTGGGAATTGTAGCGTGTAGGTTACTGATAAATTTCAGTCACAGAATTTGCATCCATACATTTCTCTGTTAAAGGACTCGTGGTTAAATACCAACCGCGTGCATAGTACGATCTGTAAGGTTAAGTTGCGTTTGACGTGGTCAGTCTGTGGATGGGTGACATTTTGTTACACACCGAGACCCCTCCGTGGTTCGGCGAGCATGTTAAATCGTTGATTCTGGTTGTCATACGAATATCTATGAGAGTCGTTACGAGTAGTCAGAAACCAGAAATGTTTGACAACTGGTCTAACCTTAATGTCAGTATTCCTCAGTAACTGGGTTGCAGGGGTCTGATGGCAGTCACTCCATGTAAAATACTGATTTCAGCCGCATCTGGTTAGACTGGAAGCCGACTCAACATACTTGGGGAAAAGGCTATGAGAAAGAAGAAGGCACTTCTCCTTTAACGTCAAATGAAAACGACCTATCAAGGCAGACGTTTAAAACATAGACAAAAATTAAAACTTTCGCTTCTCACTATACTTTTATACAGAAAACAATAGATTTTACATTCTGTGCAGACTGTTTATGTTAATTCTTTGAGCTTAAGCTTTAAACTGCTAACCTTACTTTGCAGTTTATAAAGCCGAAGTATTTTCTAACCGCAGTGTTTGCAGCGAGATGGAGGCTAATATACAGCTCAAGCTAAAGTGATATGACACTCTAATGCCTGGTACATACGTTATTACCTCACCTGATTTCAAGTAGCATCATCACGTCTTCTGGAAATTGCTTATTGGGAGGGTCCTTAAAGATACCTTGAAGTATCTACGACTTATTAACTTGTTTAACGATACTTAAATACTGTAGGTACTTCTTCTTTTCTCGTATCATCAGGCGCTATACGGGAATAGCTTGTGGAGGAGCGATGTATGGTGTTCCTCCAACGAAAAGGGAGGATCCTCCTACCAGGCGGGTCTTATGCCTGGCGGGCCACTGCACAACGGTTGATGTAGGGAAGTTGTATACAAGGTTAGTCGGAAAGGGGGTACTAAGCCGAAATGGTGTTAAAGTACCTATAATAAGGGATAACTTTTGTTTTACAACTTTCCCCAAAACTCGATAGTTTAAGAGAAATAGTTTTTCAAAGATTTCGTAAAAAAATATGCAAAAATCTATGTATCCATAGCTATGATCAGCTGTGTTTACTATTTAGGTGATATTTGGGGTCACAGTTTGGAAACTAAATTTTCTGAATTTATAACTAAAGCAGATATGTTTTGCATGCAAATAAAAATTATCGTATTTTGAAATTTTAACACTTGCTTTAAAATAGTATCACTGATGAATATTTTAAAGCAAGTGGCCCGCGGCTTAGTACCCCCTTTTCGACTAACCTTGTACCTATTATACTAAGTCCGTGTCAGATCTTGATATCGCGATGCAGGATTTGTGACATTTGCTTTTGACAGCTGTCATTGTTGTCGCTGTAGTCTGCTAGACATTCGTCATGCTGCGTAGTTCTCATTTGGCGTGATAGATGCCGCCACAAGCTCATGCCGTGATGAAAAGGTTAGCCAGTCAGCAACGTTGGTAGCGGGGCTGTCTGCCCAGAGTGCGCCGGACGTACTTAAGTATCGTCACTCGTAGAGGTTATTTTCATGCATCCTTAGGTACTTAGTAGGTACCATGTTAGTACCAAAATATTCAACACAATCAGAATGTTTGATATAGTTCATGTCAAACACATGGAACTTTCGTATTTGGAACGTCACTGATCACGGTAAATATTTGATTTGTTGGTATTTCGAAATTGATGGCGTAGTGTTTTAGTCGATTACCCTTATACTGTCTATTTATCTTTCAATATGACTCAATATTTTTTACATCTTGTTTCTGGTTGTTAGAAGTTGGAAAGCTTTGTCTTAACTCACTTTTTAACCGACTTCATTCTTAAGTTATATTGCTAACAAAGACACCGTACTAAACAACAAAAATAACTTTAGAGCCCGTATTAATTTTGAAATCGTACATTAATTTTTTCCACCTATATGAACAATTAAACATTGATCCAATTCAATGGAATGTTATCCTCACAAATTTAATCAAATCTATCCACTGATCAAAACTTGTTTATTAATAAATTTAATTTATAGTTTCCAATCAATCTGAATTCTATAATAAGTGGTACTATTAATTATAATTTTTGTGCCAGCCACATCCAATATTCACATTTGCACAGTCACTTTGTTATTTGTGGGAAAAATTTGTGTATAAATTATTGGAACTAGATGAAACAAAATTAGGTGTATAATTTTCATTTCTAAATACAAATGCAATTTATCCGTTGGCTTTTCGCTGCTAAACAACAGATTACATTTTTCTCTTTCACCAATGTATGTTAAGTTGATGATCTAGCCGATAAATTGGCCCAGAAGATGATATAGGAAAGTAAGTTAAAGTGGAAAGTAGACGGAACCATTTTATTGCGGCAAATCGACGAATACAGAGAACGCTGTGTAGGCAAGGAAAATGCGAAGCGGGTGGGCATTACTTTTCGTCTACATGAATGCGAGCGAAGTCACGGGCTTTACAAATTCTACTGCATAAAACCATTTGATTTGACTTTTCACAGATATCTCTGCCATTACAAATGAATGGAAAAAAATAATGGAGGCGCCTCCATTTTTTTAATTGAATCGTTTTGTGGTTCAGGCTAAAAAGTGAAAAATTTATTTAATCTCAGCCCCGCTTTAGTCGAATTGAACGAAAATATTCGGCGTTCCGAAATCCCGCACGAAGCCATTAATCGTTTTGATGTCACAGTATGGGACATTTAGTGTGACCCTTTTTATGCGCCAACCTTTCCCGATTTACGTCCCTAATCGCCGAATACCGAACGCCGAAAACTGAAACTCAGGCGTTCATATGTTGGTCGCGTTAAAACGGCGGGTACTGAGCGGTGCCGGTTCATTGTGAGGGATTATACAAATGATGTTTTATAAAATGAGCTACTATATTTGTTCTGCTAATCGGCACTTCTCTCCTTTCATATGCTGGATGGATCTTGCAGATTTCGTCTCACTTTGTAAACTATGCATATCCTTTGTTCGCTATACCTACATACCAATTCTATTTACTTGAGTGTAAATAAGTATTCACGGGAATTCATTTAGTTTAAGGTTTTCTGAGTGAACGTTTCCAATATTGGAAAAACGCTGATATTTCTCGATACTCTTTTTCAATGTATGATGTGAATTAAATGTGCGGTATTACTTTCCGGTAAACAAAGTAGTTCACTGCGATTTTTGGTTACGGGTGCAGTGATTTATTTAATGAAAGTAGATCAATTGCTATAGAATTCAGTAGCATCAGCAATTTCCCCACTTTTGTTTGTGCAAGCCTGACCCAATTTAAACCAATTTGAAAGGCCAATTCGACCTGTATTTCTTCTGATTGTATTTGGCTATCGTTGAATATAAAGCTGATCCAACTGTTCGTTGTATTGTTTATCAAAAGCCCCTGCGAAGTGTCAGTTAATTTATTCTAGTAATTGTGAGCTGGGTGGATTAGCTTTTGTTTGAAACGTAAATGGTTAGTTAATGGGGTACCTACCTATAAAGTTTTCTTTTAGTACTTATTAACTACTATTATTGAAGGTTAATGTTGTTGGTACAGGTCAGCTGCAAGGGTCGGGCTACAGTGAGCAAGAGCCAGAGTTCCTGTCGCCGCTGGAGAACCTGACGGTGGCTCAGGGCAGGGATGTGCACTTCACGTGTACTGTCAACCGTCTTGGCACTTATAAGGTAAGAAGTTTAACTTTATTAAACAGAGGCTGTAGAGTAAGGATCTATGGTCGTTGATAAAGATAAGCTGCGCTTGCCATAGCCATCCCTTGACGGGTCAGAGCTATAGCTATTTGAGTTGAGTAGGGCAGATAGTAGTAGCAACCATAAATCTGTTTAGACTAGAAGTTGACCCCATCATACTGGGAAAAACTTGGATGATTCTGATGACGTCAGACTATATACAATAGGCACTCGTCAAAAGGCTTTAATACCACTGTATAATTGATGCACTGGGTAATGCTTCTGATAGATGGCTAGCATAACATTATTATTTAATTTTCTGGGGTGTATTTAAAAAGCCTACATGAATGAGGATACCGTTAAACGTCGGTTCCGGGTGTCATACGAATACCTATGACAGTCGTTACGGGTAGTCAGAAGCTCGAAAGTCTGACAAACAGTTTAAGCTTAGGATATCGGCATTGCCCAGTAACTGGGTTGAGGAGGTCTGATGGCAGCCGCTCCGCGTAAAATACTAGTATTCAGCCGCATCTGATTAGACTGGAAGCGGACCCCAACATAGTTGGGAAAAGGCTAAGCAGAACGTATATGAGTGAGGATACTTAAGTTCGACCAGCGCACCTAGGGCAGTCAGTAGTTCTACCTACCTTGCTGTCTGGCTTATCTTTACACCACGGCATGACCTATTCTCAGATAGGTCGTGCCGACACGACAGAAGAAGCTCATTTCACGAATTCCATGTAAAGCTAGACCTATTCTTAACTAGATAATATATTACGGCAATATATAATATATTATGGTACCGTGTTAATGTGAATTGTCATTGCTGTTTATCAGACCACAAAGTTTAATAACTCCCGCTGTAAACTGAAAACTAAATACATATTTACTAACTTGTAGTTTAAAGTAGTTTACCCCATTTCATATCAACTTAAGTCAATATTTTGTGGTGGTAACTAGCTGTTGCTCTGCCTGTTGGTTTAAACTATTAAAATTATTGATTTATTGCTATTGAAACTGTAATGAATTAGTCTCACAACGTAAAAATAAAAGATAAATTGCAGAAAAAAGGAATGAAGATTTAAAGCAACGACGTTTTTAGTAGAGCTTTTTTCATAATCGAAATGAATAAAAATATATTTGCTTGAGGTATGGTGCATGACAATCAGTTGGTATACATAGGTAATTTGGTTTAGTTTCACATATTTCGTCGGGAAACATAGACCAATATGCCCAACGTGCAAAATCTTACAATAAAAATTCAAAAACATTATTACATTTACTAATTATTTAAGAATTAAAAAATGAAATGTCCACAGAATTATAATGATAATTAAATTAAATATTTGACACAAACAAATCTTTCATATTATTATAAAAACACTTGTCTACAAGCCACCTATACAATTTTGTCTTAAATTGCCGCATAGGTAATTCTCTTATAACTTTGGGGAGTTTATTATAAATTTTTATAGACATAATAATAACAGTTTGGGTTATTATTTGGGTTTGATGTCCACACGGAGTATAAACACATTCATTTGTAAGGCCTACTAGTAATAATAATTGTTCCAGTATTGGGTGTTAGATTTTTGTCTGTAAAAGCAACCAGGATAACTCAAGTACGCCATAAAAAAACAATTAAAGAAATATCAGCTATAGGGATAAAATTGTAGCCATCAGTACTTCTACAGTTTCACAATATCTTGTTTTCCCAGGTGGCCTGGATAAAATCGGACACGAAGACGATCCTTGCGATCCACACGCATATGGTGACGCTGAACCCGCGGCTGTCAGTGACGCACAACGGCCATAACACCTGGAAGCTGTACATCAGCAACGTGGAGCCGAAGGACTCTGGCACCTACATGTGTCAGATCAATACAGATCCGATGATGAGTCAGGTTAGTCACCATAGCCGGGAACATTGGCTTTCTTGCAGTCCGCTACTATTATTTGTGAACCCAGGGATGCTGGAGTTAATCCTTGTGATAGAATTCCTTCATCACGTATTATGATATCATAGGTGTGAACAGAAAAAAATTAACAACGCTTAAAAAGAAAATCTCTTGAAAATTATATTGAAAATTCTGGCCCAATCTATACTGGCTTGCAAAAATAAGTACTACACTTTTAATGATATTTACTTTTAAAGTGTGATACTTATTTTTGCAGGCCAGTGTATACTAATATTATAAAGAGGAAAGATTTGTATTTTTGTATGTAACGAAAAAACTTAAAAACTACTGGACCGATTTCAAAAATTCTTTTGCCGTTAGAAAGCTACATTATCACTGAGTAACATAGGCTACGGGCGGAGACGTGAGGACACAGCTAGTCTTAAATATTTTTGTTATTCATTCATTTGGTAGCGCTTGAAATTATTCGCACCTGATAGTAAGCGCATACAGGGTCTAAGATGGAGCACACAAATCCAAGTAGCAATGATATAGAAGGACTCCCCTTTACCCCTCTGGCTCTTACGTACACATGACGTGTGAGGGTGGTAGCTTGCCAGTTGAGCCGTAACGATCATACGAACCAAAATATTTCGGTAAAATCCGTACAGAGCAAGCTATGTTATGGTCTACTATTCTATAATAGAAAGCCCAATGCAATAACAATAAGTCGTCGGTTTGACATCTTAAACATCTGCAGGAATTTGTAATAATAAAATATACCTGATTTTAATAGTAAACATCACGCCCTGTATTCCCGGAAGGGTTGGGCAGAGGTGTATAGTAACACCCTCGTTTCGCCAGTTATGTTTAAGTACCATGTAATAGGGGCCGAACTTATTGCCATTAAACCGGCACAAATCCAGACACCGGGCTGCGACTGAGAAATCCTTAATGGAAAAACCTAATAACATTTTGCCCGACCAGGGGATCGAACCCACGACCCCATGCTCGGCAGTCGCGCTTGCGACCATTAGACCAACAAGACAGTTTTAATAGTATTTGAGCATAATGTTCCTCATACACTACATTCCACATAAACTCGTATAGTCTTTGAAACTGTAGTCATTAAGCATGTCGATGAGTTAGTGCACAAACCTACATTTATCTATTAATAATATTTCCCAGTAATACGAATAATTATGTTTTCTCGGAAACAACGAGACTGAACAAAGTACTCATTACAGGAAACCATTGAATCGAATAATTATAACAAGTCTAAGGTGAACTCACGAGTAAATTGTAATAATTAATATAATCATGGTTATGTAATATAACAGTATACCAGTAGTTTAATTAGAGCATCAATGGTTTATCAATAATGGACAGTAATTGCAGTTGGTTTCTAGCCGAGCGCTGTTCTGTGCAGCCGACTAATATTAAAATGTATGCAATCGATACGGATCGTCAGCTTGCATCGAGCTCTCAGTCTATGTCACGTGCCGAACGTTTTATCTGATAAATTAAATCCGTATTCTTTGTATTTCGCTTCTCCATTTTTCACATATTCTGTACTGGCGTGAAATCTGTCTGCGCTGTTTCATGTTACACTCGCAGATTTTTTAGTGATCTAACAAACGATTTGTGCTTGGTTTTGTATCGTGGATATTTTACACTAGCCATTAGTCTTGGGTCTGTCCGTTGGAAGTTCTAATTTTACGGCGTGAAAAATACTCTTTGTGCCAATCTAGGACAAAATACGGCTTACAAAAATGTTTATCTTTAAATGACGGCGTAATTGAGAAAATACATCAATTCTAGTTTCGAAATCTAACTTACTAATAAAATTGTGATTTGTTTGCACCTTACTTATGGATTACTACTTGTATATTATATATATTACAGCAACGATAGCCTAGTGGTGTGACCGTCGGCCTGCCAAGTCATAGGTCTCGAGTTCGAACCCAAGGCACGCACCTCTGACTTTTCGGATTCATGTGCGTATTGTATAATTATCACTTGCTTAAAAACGGTAAAGGAAAACATCGTGAGGAAACCGGCATGCCTGAGAGATATTCCGCGACGACATATGAAGCCAAGTCAGAGGCCCATGGGCGGCATAAACTCTGACACCAGGTTAGTCACTAACCACACGAAAAGAAGAAGAAGACTTTATGACTATTATGAAGAGTAAGCACACGCTGTTTATCAAACCATTAAAGAGTCATCGTCTATAGAATAACGTTTTCAGTTTCCGTTACGTCCTTGCGCTCGAGCAAGTGTATATAATATAAATTTGCCCGAAAATATTGACTAAATTGACAGATTAATGATCTATCAATTCTAAGATAGGAATCTCGGACGGTTCTGCTTGGCTAGACACGGCGATATATCTAGATGGAACATCGATACGTGATTCTGTTCTATATGTAGGTAGTTCAGAGTAGGAAATTCATATTGAGAAGTCTAATGTCTTCCTCTTAGCCTTTTCCCAATTATCTTGGGGTCAGCTTCCAGTCTAACCAGATGCGGCTGAATACCAGTATTTTACACGGAGCGACTGCCATCAGACCTCCGCAACCCAGTAACTGGGCAATGCCGATATCCTAAGGTTAAACCGTTTGTCAGACTTTCGGGCTTCTGACTACCCGTAACGACTGTCATAGGTATTCGTATGACACCCGGGACCGACGGCTTAACGTGCTCTCCGAGGCACGGAGGGGTCTCGATGTGTAACAAATGGTCACCCATCCACGGACTGACCGTGGCAAGCGCAGCTTAACCTCGCAAATCTTACAATCGGCGCGGTTGTTATTTAGCCACGAGCCCCCCAATATTGAGAAGTCTAATGTAAAGATAATAATATGACTTATAGGTACATTTGTATTATCACAACAAGCCTTTTGGGAGGGAATAGAAAACGATTTTCATCAATTCGTAAAAGAAGACCTCTAGAATTTTGCTGTTCCATACATCCTTTAAAGAAAGACGACACGTTTGGTGCAGTGGCGGAGCGATCGGCTTCTGCGCTACGGGTCGTGGGTTCGATTCCCGCACGGAACCAATATTTGTATGGCCTACAGATAGTTGTTCCGGGTTTGAATGTCTGTGCGTGTGAAGATTTATGTCTGTAAACGCACCCACGATACAGGAGCAATCAAAGTGTGCGGTAAAGTTTAAAAAAATAATAATTGATTGAAACACTTTATTTTCCATACAAAGTAAAGATCAAAAAGTCATCTAAATATCAATCTCGTTTGATGTACCAGTTCTCAGAGAAAGCGTTTTTAATCACCGTTAATTCAACATTAAATATTACAACATAAAATGAGTGCGTATTCTCATAAATACATCATGTCAAAGTGTAGAGCAAAATTGTTATGGCGAGGCGTCGTTCCAGGCGTGCCGGTGACGGAGTAACTTTCATACAATATTATTATAAGCGGAGGACGTGGCTTACCTGCTCGCCGAGCGATGCTTCGTGATATTTTACTGCAAAGGGTTGCATTGCATGTATTTTTAAATTTCGATTTTATGTAACTCGTTTTATTATGTCAACTTTCGCATAGACGGTGTAACTTTGGTATAATATTATTATAACAGAAGGACGCGAAGTGAAATTTACTGCATAGTGTTTAAAAATACTGGCGGAATGATGATACATAGATATTATTTTCGCGAAATTTAGACACTTGTAATATTATGTTAACTTTCGCATGGATGGTATAATTTTGATAAATTTATTATTATAACCGAAGGATGTGGTTTGCTTGCCAACGAAATAATTATGCTCTATTTATTGCACATTGTTGATTAATAAATAATAATATGGTGGTTGTATTTTAACATCAGTTTAGTTTTTATCCACTTTAACATATTCTATGTAACATTGATATAATATTATTATATCCGGAGTACGCGGTTTACGTTTGTGTGATAGATTGTACTCAATGCCTTATTTACTGAACATCAGCGTTTATAATAAATGAAATTTCGATTTCATGATGCATATACAGTGTCGTAGTGCTTAGAATTTCCATTAATTCATGTCTAGCTTTGGATCGCCTAAGTAGTTAGTAGTTAGAGAGACATAAAGGCAGAATAGAGCTTTATGACCGAAATTATAATAATAATAACGGACCCGGCAGACGTTATCCTGCCCGGAAAACAGCGCCACCTACCGGATCCAATTGTGTTTTCAAATCATCCAGGAACCTATTGAAATATACACACACAAATTTCATCGAAATCGGTCCAGCCGTTTAGGCGGAGTTAGGTGACAAACACACGTACAGAAGAATTATATACAATACTAGCTTTTGCCCGCAGCTTCGCTTGCGTGAAGTTTGAAATCCTCGTTAAGCCCATTTTAAAGTGACATTTTAAAATCCAAAACGTTCGTCTTATATCACCCCCAGCGGTTTAGGCTGTGCATTGCTAGATTAGTCAGCCAGTCGGTCAGTTTCTCCCCATGCTTCTTACTTCAAAAGTACCAGATTTCTCATACAAACTTTCAACACTTATTTCACCCCCTTAGAGGTTGAATTTCCAAATATGTGTACATTTATTCCTAACCTAATCTTTCGGAGAGAGATGCATTCTGGGATAGTACCTATAAGAGGTATTGTGAATGAGTGTAGAATAAATGAGAAGATTGTTATGCTTGGTGATTTCAATGGTTGGGTAGGTGTGAAGAGGAAAGTATATGAAAGTACACTAGGTGAATGAGTTTCGCGTCCGATTATAAACCCTCCCAGATTAGCATAGTCCGCCGTCCCCGGCATGCGCTACTAGAGCCCGATGATGAGATCACCCTCCTCCAGGAGGCGAATAAATCGACTAGTACTATACACATACACCGCCGCCGCCGACCGGCGTATCGCCCTCGCTGACGAGGCCCCTTGCGACGTCCCACCGCCGCCGCCCCCGATCCACCGTGCTCACCCGCCGCTGCCGCGGAGCCGGTCGTCCCTTCTGACTCCGCGCAGTCACCATGACGCGAGAATACAGCCCTCATCAAGCTGTCGTATCCCTCCCAGTCCTCTTGCATTCGACACCCTAAGAGTTCGAGTCCCCCCTTGGGGACACTCTCAGAGGTGTCGCTGCTATAGTCATAGCCATGATGTTACAGTAGTTAGCTTTGCGTAGTTAGCTAGGTAGTTAGAATAGTAGGTATTGGTTCGGAGACCCTTCTGGTCTCGCCAATAATAGTCAGGTTACGTAGAAAAGGTCCGCAAGACCATCTACAATAGTCGAATAGAAAAAAAAAAGAAAAAAAAAAAAAGGAATGAGTTTGTTAGAAATATGCGTGGAGAAGAATCTTTCTATAATGAACACTATGTTTAATCATAGAGAGATTCACATGTATACGTGGGAAAGGCAAGATAGTAGAAGCATGATTGACTTTGTGGTTGTTGATGAAAGACTGAAGAGTAAGGTCACAGATACAAGAGTGTATCGGGGTGCCAATGTGGGGACCGACCATTATCTTGTCATTTGCCGGATACATGGACTGTTTAAACGTTGGTGCCATCGGGTTCGGGTTCCTGTGACTGAACTTGAGAGAGTAAAAGTAGAAAGGTTGCAAGAATTAAAAGTGAAAGAGGAATATAAGAGAAAAGTAAAAGAGAAGACGAATGAGATTTTAGAAGGAATGACTGATTATAGTTTAGAAGAAGCATGGAATGTTGTAAAAAACAGCATGGTGCAAGTGGCCACAAAAGTATGCGGTGTGGCGAAGAGGAAAAATAACAGGAGAACGAATTATTGTTGGATAGATGATGAAGTTAAAGAGGTCGTACGGAAGAAGAAAGAAGCTTGGCTTAATTTATTAGCCTTTAAAGCTAGAATAAGGATGAATCAGCCAACGAGTATGATTGACGATTTGGAAAGAGTGAAGAAAAGATACACCGAAATAAAGGCGGAAGTAAAAGAGATCGTAAAGATGAGAAGTTTGACATGGAAGATAAGTATAATAGGAAGTTCTCCGACAACTTCAGGGTCAATGTTAAGCTGTTCTGGCAACAAGTAAGATTGGTTCGTGGAGTTTCGGGGACATCAAATGTGAATATAGTTAGAGGAGGAGATGGATGCTTGTTAAGTGAAGAATGCAAGGTGTTGGAACGCTGGAAGGTATATTTTGGAAGTTTATTTAGTTGGCAGGATAGTGTGCAAAGAGTGGGTAACTGGGCGGAAGCGAGTGAGTCAGACATTGACTTGGATGAAATCGTGAAAGCGCTGAAATGTATGAAAGTTGGAAAAGCTGCTGGGTGTGACAGAGTGTCTGTCGAAATGCTTAAGGGCGGTGACGGGGTGGTAGCAAGCCTGCTGTACCGGATCTTTAATATGTGTTGGAGATTCGGCCAAGTGCCGGGCGACTGGTGCAAAGCTGTAATCGTACCACTACATAAGGGAAAAGGTTCACAGCAGGAGTGTAAAAACTACCGCGGCATTAGTCTTTTGAGTGTGGTCGGCAAACTATATGCGAAAGTTTTAATTAACAGAGTGATAAGAATAACAGATGAGAAATTATGGGATGTTCAGGCAGGGTTCAGAGAGGGGATGGGCTGTATGGATCAGATCTTCTCCTTGAGGTGCATAGCCGAAAAACATCTGGCAAAGCACAAGAAAGTGTACTGCGCTTTCATTGATTTGGAGAAGGCTTATGATAGTGTGTGGAGGGAAGAATTGTGGTCGACACTATCTTTGTACGGGGTGGACTGGCGCTTGATACGGGCACTGAAATCGCTGTACAGGGATTCCAGTGCTTGTATTAGGATAAATGGGGCGTTCACAGACTGGTTTGGCATCTCCAGAGGTGTTAGACAGGGTTGTGTAGCGTCTCTATGGCTGTTCAACCTATACATGGATAGTTGTTTGACAGATTTAAAAGGGAGTGAGTGTTGATTGAAAATGAATGACTTGCCTGTCAAATGTCTTCTCTACGCAGATGATCAAGTTTTGCTTGCATCGTCGGCGGAAGAGTTGCAAGACATGGTAACTATGATTAATGGAGCATATAATATGAAAGGGATGAAAATTAATGTAAGCAAGACGAAAGTAATGGTTTTTGAAAGAGATGATCTGAGTGTAAAGTAAAGATAGGAGATGAAATTATTGAACAGGTGAATGAGTTTGTTTATTTGGGAAGTATGTTTACAAGAGATGGTAAGATTGACGAAGATGTGAAAAGAAGAGCAAATGCGGGAAATAAAGTAAATGGTGCTATGCATGCGGTTGTGGCTAGCCAGTCGATGTCCAAAAAGGTACGACTGGCTGTCCATAATGGTGTGCTGGTACCTACGCTTATGTATGGAAGTGAATGTTGGTCGTGACAGAAGAGGCATGAAAGTAGAATAAATGCCGTGGAAATGCGTTCCTTGCGAAGTATGTGCGGTGTAACTTTGAATGATAGATTGAGAAATGAAGAGATGAGACAAATTTGCGGTTTAAAAGCTGATGTATTGACAAAAATTGAAAGGAGTATGCTTAGGTGGTTTGGTCATGTTGAGAGAATGAGTGAACGGCGATTGATAAAAGGAATTTATAAGGCGGATGTCAATGGGAACGCCGGTAGAGGACGTCCTAGAAGGACATACATCGATGTTATTGGTGATGTGCTTCACAAAGGTCAGATGCGTAGTACTCTCAACCGGCGTGCGTGTATGACAAGATGTATGAATGTGGATGAAGCGAAAGGGGTATGTAAGGGTCGTAGCATGTGGCGTTCTTTAATTTCTGCCTACCCCCATGGAAAAAGGCGTGAGTTTATGTATGTATGTATGTTTATTCCTAACCAGAAACCTTAATATTTAATTTTTTTTTTTTTTTTTTTTTTTTTTAAATGAGTTTATTCACCGCAGACATTTCGTCCGCGCTCTTTTTTGCTGTTATTTAATTGTTTAGGTACTTTTTATTTTATTTTACTTATTTGATACTCCTGTATCGGAAATACAACATGTATTATTTATATTACTATAAATATTACTTATTCTACTTAAGCTATGCGAGTCC
Organism: Amphipyra berbera; assembly: GCA_910594945.2. Lineage (NCBI taxonomy): Eukaryota > Metazoa > Arthropoda > Insecta > Lepidoptera > Noctuidae > Amphipyra > Amphipyra berbera. The sequence continues at coordinate 9,494,970 of OU343128.1, read as the reverse complement.
ATCACATTATATATATGTTTACTTATTTAATATTATTATTATTGTTTTTTTTTTTTTTTTTTTTTTTTTTTTTCTTATAATATACACATTTACATTATTTCGTTGATACTGGTGGTACATGCATTGACTCAATAAAGTCGATGCATGTACCGGCAGGCATCATTTTGACATGCAGGTATAACTTAGCTATGCGCTGATGCATGCGCCGACTCAATAGAGTCGATGCCTGCATCAGCACACACACTTAAGACTATATTACTACTATAAATATTATTTAATGATTTTAATTTTACATGCTATAGTTGATAACGCAGAATGCATCATCAACATAATTATGTTATGGTTTGTTTGATTTCTTGGTATCTCTCATGGAGATACCGGGATGCTGAGGGCATTATTACATTTATTACAAATTTTATTTTTATTTTTACACATTTAGGTTTTTGGAGTTGGTATTTAGGCATTTTTATTACAAGGTGTTGGTTAGGGATTTTTGGATTTGCCAGCCAGGGATTTCGCGGCTTTGAGCAGAGCTTCCACGACTGCTGCGTCTCGGTGCTGCATGGCCGTCTTTAGATTGTAGTCGACGACCGTTTTGGTTGGTGCACCCATTGCTCGTTTTGCGAAGCGGCCTGTGGCGTCATCGGCGTCATCGGTGTAATAGACGCAGCTGACTGTGTGTCTCGATATCGCCACTACCGCATGGGAAACGCTGTCGTGGATCTTGAGCCTCTTTGTCTTGGTGTTTATGACAATGACATGGTCGTATCTCAGTCCCTGAGCCTCGTGTATGGTTAAGACGCGCGACCCTTCGCCGGTGCCGTATCCCTGGTTTACAAGAGAAGACTTCTCCTCTTGTGTGTGAACCAGGAATAGGGTGTTTTGGGCGATATGCGGTATTTGCGCACCTGTGAACCTTTCCACCTTCAGGGAGTGAGCGTACGACAGTGTCGACTTGGAGGAGTATATACCGGAGTATATCTCGCTCAGAGCAAAAGCCACGTCCATCGGGCAGCTGTGTGTACAAGGCAACTGTTGCGTGATGGTGGCTACCAAATTTGGGCGGGTATACCTTAACTTGAAGAGGTTCTCTCTGTCCAAAAATGGTAGCTGGTTTACGTCTCCGATGAGGACAATCTCGCTTGCACCAGACAACTTTGCCGCCATGACTATAGCCCCAAAGTGGTTCATAAGAGCCTCGTCTACCGTGAGGCGGTAGCACCTACTTGACTTCTTGAACCCGTTGGCTAAGATTGAGGCCATAGTGCGCACCTTGAGTCTTGCGAGATCTCCTAAGCGGCGCGCAAGCTTCTCTCGGAGATCTTTAGCGGCTTCAGTTGTGGTGGTGACTACCACGTCCTTCTCCCCATCGAAGTTTTTGACAATCCAAGTTGACTTGCCACATCCCGGGACTCCGTTTATCCACCTGATACTGGGTACCGCCCAACTTTCCTCTGATGCTGCGACATCTGAGGTCCCCAGAATGGATTGCGCCATTTTGAGGATCTTGTCGTCCAGCATGATTCTGGTGCATTTGGCGGTAACCACTATCGGGTCGTCGTCGGGTGTTTTGAACTTCGGCTTGCCCGAGCTCTCCGTCTCCACTTCATTCAAGGCCACGAAGCCACTTGACGCGCTGTAGGCTGCCATGTATGACCCCGTCATTTTTCCTATAATGACTTCGGATTTGACGTTGTCATATACCGCTGCCTCGGCTTCCTCTAGCCTTACCCTTAACAGTCCTTCAATATTTAGTTGGAAGGACTGATGGATCTTCCTGCAAGTCGTGAGGTTGACCTCCCTGGTCGCTGTCACTATTGCAAGGTATTCGAGGAAGGCGCTCTTCACGTGGTCCGTAGGGCCCGACGTAGGTGCGAGAGATGGTGGGATGACTTGCCCTTTATCGGCCCTTGTTGGGATGGGCTCCTGCTGTTTCATCTCTCTTGGGCGCGCTCTGAAGAAGCTTTCCGTGGCTGACTCCTGCCTTGATGGTTTGCTTTGATTTGGGAGCAATGCCTGGAGGAAAGTGCCGAATGCTTTCAGGCGACTCCTCGACTGTGTCTTCTCCTGCGGGCTGATGCTGTGCTGGCTGGCTGCGGCTTTTTCGGCTGCCGCCTTCTGCTGCAGCCTCTCTGAGCCACTCTGAGTAGCCGGGCTGGTTGACGGGTTTGTCGTGGCGACTGTATCGTCCTTGGGAACTTTGAGGAAACTCAGAGTTTCCCCCCTGTCCTCGTAGACGACCACCTCATGATGTTCTGAGGCTCTTATACAGCCGAAACGATCTGTGACTTCCCCCCTCTCCCCCCCGACCATCATTGCGTCAACGCTTATTGTGCGGGCTGTGACTACCGTGCCCTCTCCTGCCTCTCTGATTTGTTGGAGCACTGAGCTTGCCTGAGCAAAAGGAGTCTCCTCTCCCCACTCGAATAGTGCGATCGTCTTTTCTTGTGATCGCACTAGACGGCACCGGTGATTGGCGACTTCCACTTGGGGCAATGCAGTATACTTGCTGGCTGTCATGCTCGTTTTTGTGGTGCTCCCGTTTATCAGAGCGGCAAGACCTGGTGATATTGTTACGCGTTGACGGGCTCCGACGTGGCGGGTGCCTATGCAGAAGCTTAAGCCGAGCCTCTCTTCCTGCCTGTTCATAAACAGGGCCACGCCTCGCAGTCTGACGCCAGGGACTCCGATCCCTCCGCATGCCAAGAGTTGAGTTATAGGCATGGTGCTAGGAGCTGGTTGTTGGCTGACTGCTGGTGCTACTGGCTGTTGGCCGCTGTTTACGTTTGTGTTTTGTATAGTGTTTGTGATTTGTGTTGTGGTTAGTGTTGTGGTGAGTGTTGTTTGTGGTGTGTGGGTTGCGTTTTGTGGTGTTGCTGTTGGTGCTTGGTTTGGGTTTGGGTTTGCAGATGGCAGTTGTGTCAAGGTTTGTGTTGGATGGGTTGCGCCTGTTTTGTTGGCTGCTGCTGCGACTAGGGCGGCTTTGCTCGCGAATGCCAAGAAAGGTTTCCTGGTGTCCAGTCTCTCCATGATTTTATGGAGTGTGGACTGGTTGAGCTGGGTTTGGATCTTGATTTCCAGCTCCATCCTTTCCAGACCGAATCTTGGACATTCGAAGAGCAAGTGCCACACCGTTTCATCGCAGCTGGGATCGCAGACGCATGAGGGACTATCTTTGAGGTGGAAGCGGTGGAGGTATGCTGAGAATCCTCCGTGTCCTGTTAGGACCTGCACATGGACAGGTGTTAATTTGACGTCTCTAAGTGTTCTCTTCGCCGCTAGGACGTCTGGGAAGAACACTTTAGTGACCGATCCTGTGCTGGAGGATTCGCAGCGCGCCTGCCACTTTCTGATAGTCCCCTCCCGTATCTGTCTTCTCACAAACGATATGGGGACCTTGTTGTAATGTGTAATTTTGTCTGCGGATGTGTTTAGAGCTGCCATCTTGGCTAGCTCGTCTGCTCTCTCATTCCCGGCCGTTCCCACATGGGCCCTGAGCCAGAAGAGTCTCACAACTCTGCCCTCCTCTCTGATCTCGCGCACACATCTCTTGATTTCGAGTGCCAGGGGGTGAGTGACGGACGGACTCCTCAACAGATCGAGCGACGATCTTGAGTCGCTCAGAATGTTGATGGAGGCCGCCTTTGTTTCTCTTGCCATCCCGACAGCTCTAAAGAGAGCGTACATTTCCGATTGGAAGACAGTGTTGTGAGGCTCCAGGCCGAAGGTGTTAGACGTGGATTCCCTGCCGTCCTCCCACCAAGTTAAAGCAGCTCCGACTTTCCCCTCTATCTTGCTGCCGTCGGTGTATATTTGGGGACCGACTACTTGGTTGGCTGTGAGGGTTTCGGGTTCCATGTCCTCTAGGCGCGCGTACTCCGTTGTTATGAGTAGCGATGGATGGGGATTCTGAGAAAAATCCACTTTGCGCTCTAGTTCGCTGCCCTGTGGGAGGATCTCCCGGGAATGACCCTTCTTGATGTTGAAAAGGGTTGCCGCCTCAAGAACCCGGAGGTCCAGAGGTAGTTGCCCCGACAGAATGAGTGCCGATGTCAGAGATACCGTGCGGTATGCTTTGCAGATCTTCTGCGCGAAGCCCCTCTGCAGTGAGTCAAACTTTTTCCTTGTCATCAGTTTCTCAGCCGCCGGGGCCCACGCGCTCGCTGCATACAGCACGATGGGCTCTATCACCGATACATATATCGTCCTTATTATTTCTCCGTTTAGACCCCAGGTCACCCTAGCCGCGCACGCTAGCTGTTTGTAGATGTTTGCAGCCTTTTTACAAGTTGCAGTCACGTGCGCATTGAAGGTGAGTTTAGAGTCTATTATTAATCCCAGCAGCTTTACCTCTTGAACTAGGTTCAGCCGAACGCCGGACATATGGATTACCGGGACGTCGTATTTCAGCTTTCTCGTTAACACCATCGCATTTGTTTTATGCGCGGCGAAACGTAGCTTATTTTGGACGCCCCACTCTGATACCGTCTGTAATGCGTTGTCGGCTGATTGCTGCAAGGGACCGGCTTTAGTGCCTGAGAAAACAAGGACGACGTCGTCTGCGAAGGCCTGACAGTATACCCCCATACTAGCCATTTTGTGAAGAAGAGAGTCTAGGATAAGGTTCCAAAACGTCGGTCCGGCTATTGAGCCCTGGACGCATCCTTTCGTGGTACCCTTCTCGCTAGACGCTCTGGCATAGTTGACCTTGATGTTACGGTTTTCCAGGTATGATGCGACGAGAGCGTATAAATTCTTGGGGCAGTTTTTAACTGTCATCTGTCTTTTGAGGGCCGGCCACCATGCGTTATCGAAGGCCCCCTCTATGTCCAGTGATATCAAAAGCACAATTTTTTTGGCTTTGATTTCGGCACGTAGGTGCCCCACTAGGGCATAGAGGGCGTCTTCGGTCCCGCGCTGCGGCATGAACCCGTATTGGTGTGTGTTGAGTGTCGGGAGGAAGTGCCACTGGAGTCTGCCCACCAGTAATTTTTCGACGATTTTTCCCAGGACCGAGAGCAGACCTATTGGTCTGTATGACTTTGGGTTGGTGTAGTCATCTTTGCCTGGTTTCCGAAGTATGCATACGTGGGCTGTTTTCCACTGCTTGGGGAAGTGCGGCAGCGATAGGCACTTGTTAGCCATCGCCAGGAACACCTCCCTGTCGCAGTTTATCGCAGCTGTGCATATGTCCGCCGTCAACCCATCGGGACCGGGAGCTTTTTTCGGATTTTGGTTTTGGAGAACCATTTCCAGCTCCGCGGTTGTGAAGGGTGGATCGTCGGCGGACAGACCCTGGATTTTATGCGGGTCCTTCTCACCTGTGAGTCTCCGTAGTGACGCGTGGTGTTGCTGCTCGGCATCCGTTGTGTCGTCGGGGTAAAAGGTTTTTGCTAGAAGATCCGCAGATTGTTCGGGGCTGAGTGTTTCGCCCGCGGTGCCTCTCAGAAGCATGTCATTCTGTCTTCTGGCTGTTTTCCTTAATACCCTGTAGATACCATCCCACATGCTCTCTCGATCCTGCGTCGAGCAGAACTCCTTCCAGCTGTTTGTGGCTGCCTCCGCTGCTGTTTTTGTGTATGTTTCTTTAGCCAGCACGTACTCCTGGATGGTGTGATTTCTCCGGCTAGGGGCTGCATTGCGGATCCTCCTCTTTTTAGTCAAGACGTCTCTTTTTAGACGATCTATAGAGGGGGTCCACCATGGGGGCTTTGCGGCGCGTTTGTTTGACCCTAATTTTGGGATCGCGTTCTCACACGAGCGGTGGATGTTGTGTGTGTATGTGGTGATGAAAGTTTCCAAATCCTCTGGGTTTGAGACTTCCGAGACGCGAGCGGGTGTTAATGCGTTTTCTGCCAGGCTGGCCTTGAAGTGCGTCCTGAAGTCTGACCACTTTGCCTTCTTGGTGTTGTAGATGCGCGTTGAGACTGGTCTTAGAGGTTCCAAGGCTTTCTCTAAGCGCATCGAGAAGGTTATTGCGTTGTGGTCGGATGTTGTGAGACTCCTGTCTACACGCCACTCCTCGATCCTGCCTAGCAGCGACAGGCTGCATGCCGACACGTCGACTATGCTCGTGCACCTCCTGTCTCCCCTATACGTCTCGAAAGTCGGGACTTGGCCCATGTTGAGGATCTGGAGATCCCGCTCGTTGAGAAAGGCGTTGTACGCAGCCCCACGGTGGTTCTCCGAAATGCTTCCCCACCACTGGCTCCAGGCGTTGACGTCTCCCCCCACTAGAATGTGTGGTGTGTTGTGTGTAAGTGTGTTGATGAATGTTTGTGTTCTTTGTAAGTATGGGTCTATATCCAGGTTCCCCTCGAAATAGACCGACAGCACTCCCAACTTTAGCTGGCCGACCTTCAGTAAAACGGAGACGACGTTTTCGGTGACTAGCTGGGGATCATGGATGACCTCCAGGTTGTCACCGAAAACCACGATTGCCGCCTTAACTGGTTTTTGGCGATTCAGGGTGCACTGGATGACTTGTGTGCCGGGATGTTGTTTCATTACACCTGTTCTTCCTACATAGGGCTCTTGAACAAGTGCGATTGAAACTCCCTTTGCCTGGGCCGCCAAGTGTAGTTCTGTTGTGGCTAGCTTGGAGCGTTGCAGGTTTGCTTGGATGAAGTGCAACCTGCCTGTCGGGCCTCTGGAGATTTGAGGGTTTGCTGGTGTGCTGGTGTGTGGTGCCTCCTGGTCGCCCTTAGCAATAGGAGATACGCGACCTGGCTATGTTATCCCACTTCTGGCGTTCCTGGCATTCGTCGCTGAAAGCTACGTGTGCCAGTTCGCTGCCGACTCTGTGGACTGACTTGCAGTTGATGCACGTCGGTGTCTTTCCCGCCGCTCGGGCGGAGCAGTCCACGCTATTGTGTGCTTCGCTGCAGTAGCTGCAGGCTTCTTTAGCGGCCCTGCATATGGTCTTATTATGACCGTATGCAAGGCACTTGGTGCACTGTACTAGCGGGGACTGATCCACAATGGAGCAACGTTTTATACCCACGTGCACCTTTTCAGCCTCGGTGAATTTTTTCCAGAGCTCCGGGGAGAGCTCCAGAACAGGGTGGCACTCGTGGGGATTCCTCGCGCGCTTCCTATAACGCACCTTGATGGTTTGTCCAGCCACAGCAACGCTTGGCAGAAGGTGTTTGTTCTGCGCCCTTAGGAGATCTACTATCTCTTCGTTGTTGTAGCTGGACAAAACACCCTTGATGCATACGAGTGGGTTGTTGGGCTTCGGCTCCTGGACCTTGAGTCCTCGGTTCGACTGAACCTGATCTCTGATCAGGTTCAGGTCCTTTAATATTTAATTTCATCTTTCTTACTTCAAAAACGACGGACTTACATACAAACTTCAACCCCCCATTTCACCCTCTTAGGGGTGGAATCTCCAAAAACCCTCAAACACCTATACGTTTATTTCTTTCCAAAAGCCTAAATGTTTAATTCCATGTTTCTCACTTCAAAAATACCAGATTTCTCATACAAACTTTCAACACTTATTTCACCCCTTTAAGGGTTGAATTTGCAAAAATGCACAAACATGTGTACGTTTATTTATAACCTAAAACCTTAATATTTAATTTCAAGCTTCTTACTTCAAAAATGACGGACTTACATACAAACTTAAAAACCCTATTTCACCCCCTTAGGGGTTGAATTTCGAGAAATCCCTTCTTAGTGGATGTTTACGTCACAAAATGAACCTACTGTCAAAATTTCAAGTTTCTAACCCCAGCCGTTTAGGCTGTGCGTTGATAGATCAGTCAGTCAGTCAGTCAGCTTCTCTTTTTATAAGTATAGAAGATAAAAAAAGATATTGGACCCAATAGACGTCGTCCTGCCCGGAAAATTTGGTGACATACCGACAGCAGCGCCACCTTCCGGGTCCAATTGTGAATCTAAACTATCCAGGGCGCCACCCAAACGCATACAAAAAATTCATTCAAATCGGTCGAGCCGTTTAGGAGGAGTTCAGTGACATACACACGTACAGTCGAATTATATATATAAAGATCTAACATAATTATTAACGCACATCCTGGAAGTAGTTTGTTCAGAATCGTTTACTGAATTGATTTCTATCATTTTTAATATAGGTAATTTTTTATCCCAAAAATAATTATATCTACGGAAATTAGTCACATTACCCCTGTACAGTCAAAACAAACTGAAATGGACCGTAAATCAAGGCAAAAATACTTTTAAAAGTGCATTTCTATTTGTATTAATACAAATTCCGTCATTCAATACAAAATAAATAAAAATAAACCTTATTTCAAGAACGTTTATTTAGTAAATAACAATGCATATACATGATAAACTAAAATTTCAGTGTATGTATTATGATTATAACATAATATTCTAATTGGGGTGTTTGAGGGTGTGCGTTAATTACGTTATAGGTTGTATATTAAGATAAATTACATAACATCGTGATATCGAAGTATTAGGTCCCCACCTATGAAATCAGCGTTTTGTATGGAGAATTTTAAAGAAGTTGCATTTTTCATCCTAACATTTTCTTAATTTATTTAACAACTATGAACACTAACGTTTTAAAACTTTTATGCACTAATGTTTAAAACTAAGATAACGTATGCCACTTAGATTATGCGACAAAAATAAGTTTTGGCAAAGTTAAAACAAAAATAGTGGTCATTTCTGCTAACAAAAAGAGGAGACATTTTTAAGGTATTTTTTATGTTTAGAAAACTATAAGTAAGAAGGTTTTTTTACTATTGGTAGTTGTCTTTGATGGTCATTATTCGATACAATATCAAGCAATTGATGAATATTTTAAATCATAGAAGTGACGAGGTTCTCTATTTGTAAGAAAAAACGCCAATTTCATAGGTGGGGACCTAATATAATCGAGATGAATAGTGAATACACCGTATCGGTTAGAGGACCTCAGCTTAAGAGAGAGGTACCATCACAATACGAGTCATGGAGTACTGCTATCTCTATCAAGTGCTCAATAACTTACCGAGAGCCTCTCAAGATATTTATCGACCCTCTTCTCTATTAGGATATCACACTTTATACAAGATCATTATTATGTTATGCATAATTATGCCAATAGGTTCTCCTGGAGTAGATAACTTCGTTGGGTCTTTTGCAAGATCGATTGTCGACCTTGAAGTCTCGATTTCATATCTCTGGTCAGGTAAAGTGAACAGTGGATTTTTTTTGTTAGTTCAATTACTTATAGCAAAAATGCAAAAAAGTCTTAACTGAGCCAAATAAATGGGCACAGACTATAACATAAGATCTTACGCCGTTATTGGTAAAGTATGCTTACGCCGGGAAAGTACACTCCGGACCCAGGTTGGTAGAAGCAAGGAAAACCTGCTCAGGTGGAGATTCATGGACGATTCCGGTTAGGAGTGTAAATGTGGTGCTGTTCCACAAATAATGGGGCACTTGACATCATGCCCTGCGTGCCCTGATACCTTCACGTTACAGGAACTAATAGACGCTACTGACAACGCTAAACTCGTAGCTAAGTTCTGGACCGACACAATTTTGATTGCCATCGACACGCTAAAAAGAAGATTGGTAAAGTATGCGTACCTGTTGTAGGAACCATATTTTCCGTCTAACCTTTCAGAAATCACATACAGGTTATGTAAATTACAAAACATTTCGCGCGAGTCAAAGCTAAAATGTACGCGGAATCTGTACGTTATGTAACGCTTGTAGTATTGAGTTTCATAGTCACGGGGGTGTTGTTCAACGTTAACATTTTGATCTCATTATTGAGCCTGTAAACGTCCGATGCAAAATGTGGACCTGAATATACTGCTATTGAACGATAGTACTCACTATACAACAGGAGATGCATTAAAAGAGCCTTCACGAGTGACGATACTTAAGTACCTATGTCCGGTGCACCCTGGGCAGTCAGCTTTGCTACCAACCTTGCTGACTGACCAATCACACGGCATAAACTATTCTCGTGTAGCTTGTGCCGACATAAGAGAAGAAGAATCATAAACTAATTGGTGATTGGAGTATTCTTTTATTAAAGCCTGGTCAGACAGAGGACGTGGCTGGGTGTGATATTCACGTCGCATGTTGACCGGCCAGCCATGCTCTCTGTTTGACCAGGCCTTTAGAAACAGGAAGATGTTGCTGCTCATCCCTTAGTAGCCTTTCCCCACACCCAAGGCTAGAGAGACGTTGGCCAATTCTTTGTCGACGAGCTGGGTACAGCTAAGTAAGTATACTACTTTTAAATAACAAAGCACAGATGTATGAAAATGACAAACTGTTTTGCGCAAGTCAAAGCTAAAATGTACACGTAAACCGTACGTTATTTTGGCTGTGAACAGGCTGTCTTTCATAGTCATGCGGGCATTACTGAACATGAACATTTTGCTTGCCCGTGATATAAGCGGATACTTCCAATTTATTACGCTTATAACTTGTAGCGAACAACTTTTGCTGTACGAGGTAACCCTTAGCGTAGTTTTGTTTTTGTTTGCTCTCGTTATCTTCGCGATGAGATAAACAGGTATATATAATAGGGTTGTATAAAACATAGTGTAGCTATAGTTTGTGTAGCGGAAAAGTTGATCGTTATTCAGATATATTGAACAATTCTGTTCGATGTTTTTGCTTGTTGTACAAATTGTTTGTTGATTACTTTGGAATAGAGTCATTTATCATGTAAGTTTAACTGGTTTATCTGTACATTAGCCTGAAAATGTTTACTACCGTAATAGTCTGTACATCTATCTATCTAATCTAATACCTTTAAACAAGCAATTCTTGTATATATGTATACTAGCTATGTCCTCACGGCTCTGCCCGTAGCCTATGTTACTCAGTGATAATGTAGCTTTCAAACGGCAAACGGCAAAAGAATTTTTGAAATCGGTCCCGTAGTTTTAAAAAAAAAACAAATCTTTCCTCTTTATAATATTACTATAGATATATATGATCTGAATCTCGGAAACGGCTCCAACGATTTTTATGAAATTTAGTATGCAAGAGGTTTCGGGGGCGATAAATCGATCAAGCTAGGTTTCATTTTTGGAAAACGTCGATTTACCAAAAAAAAACCGGTCATTCAGGTACTATCTATTATACATAGATATTATAGCACGTCTTATTAACCATATGAGTAGAAGTAACCCCAGAACGCCGCGTCAGCTACGTCCACAGATCTGTATCAGTCTTACGTCATACATTTGTGCCGGTTGCCAGTTGTGTGTACTTCACACCTTACCCTATCGGACGGATAGGGTACCTGTTACCAGAAATATTATCGCCATGACCACTATACTTCTGCGCGTTAATTAAATTTAGTTATACTTTACTTTGTCACAATGTTTTGCTTAGCCCTTTCCCAACTATGTTGGGGTCAGCTTCCAGTCTTACTAAATGAGGCTGAATAGGTACTATTATATTACACGGAGCGAGTGCAATCAGACCTCTGCAACACAGTTACTAGGCAATGATGATAGGGTATCCGGAGAGAAAGAAGACCAGTGGCTTTACTTTGTCACAATAAAGATTTAAAAAAAAGTGAGACCTAGAAGAGATACTTGGTAGAAGGTTGGTGATCACAGCTGACGTTTTAGTTGACGGTGACGTCGACGTCACCGTCGCTTATTGGCCAATGACTGTACGACCACGATGGTGGAGTAAAATAATTTAGAAAATCAAAAAAAACTGTTCATCCAATCCATCATTCGTTTTAATAAAAAAACATCAGGCTTTTCATTGGGCGTTCGTCCTGGTGTAAGTGCACCACACTGTTTGTTCGATCGTTTGTCAATGGGGAAGGCAACGCAAAACGAAAGCAGATGGCAGCACCTCCATACTTAGTTATTTGAACCAATCAGAACCATCATATTCATATGAGCTAACTTCAAATATATTGCAATCAATAAGATCGCACTGGTACAATTGAAAGTGGCGCCATTAGTTCCACATCCACAGTTGTCTTCCCCATTAGGACAACGCGTTATAAGTTAAGTTAGCACAGAACAATTTATTATATATTTATATATGTATTTATAACTTATGTCCTATATTTATAGTTGTTTAGTTATCCATATAGTTAATTATGTCGCAAATATCCATATTTATTTATTTTTTTGTGCCTATCTTTTCAATGCTTTTCTCTTTGACCCAAAGGTTGACTGGTAGAGAATGCCTTGTGGCATTAAGTCCGCCTTATGTACCACCATTGTGCATTGAAGTATTAAATAAATAATAAATAAACAATGTTGCTACTCATCTTTAATTTATAACCATCATTGCCCGCGAAAAAGCAGGGCCAATAACCTACTTAAAGCCAAGCACATGGCATTATTATTACCTAAGTACACAAACACGAACACCGACACTTATTAAGTTATTTACCTTTTGCGGGTAGTAGTCACATAACACCGCCGACGCGCTGGGTACCGGTGGAATTTTGTCAAGTCGTGCGCGGAATGCACGCGCTTGCCAAAGGGAGGCGCGGAATGTCACCGCGACATCTTCATGAGGCACAGACAACTTTCCAAATGTACCACGTTGTCGTTTACGTTGCTGCAAAACGTTCTACAAACTACATAGTTGCGTTGCAGAATTTTGAGCGCGCTGGTTTGAGTATGTTGTGACCCGAAATTCCACGTTTCGTAGTTTCATTCTGTGAATATAGTTATAAACCTGTAAGTAGCTACTTAGTTGATAGGACATAGACGCAATAAATGTTTTTTAAACAATAACACGAACAAATACAACTTAACTGATCAACATAACATAGCAAGTAAGGGCCAAGCCACATCTCAGAAGATACGTCGCCGATTTTCTGCCGGTACACATAATTCCTTATAAACATCTCATACCGTACACATTTGACCGAAGATGCGTTACTAAAATTCCTGGAGTAAATTACGCGACGGAAGATCGGCGACGTATCTTCCATCAGATGTGACTTGGCCCTAACGCCTTTGTTCAACATCGTCAGCATTTTATCAGTCCATACAATTTCTGGATATTTAGGTCCGTATTAATAAATAGCTCACATTTGAGAGATCCCGCTTAAGTGTAGTTTTAACATGACTTTTTTTTTCTCTCCGAATGGAGGGGTTAGAGTCCCCCTTTTTGAGGGAGATATAAGGAGTTAACTGTAAATTTCGTAACTCAAGGTTGTTTGTGCAATAAGGTACGCTGTGCTGTATCAGCAGATGCACATCAATAAAACATGTACTTTGTTAATTATTTTGGGTTATAATAAATCTACCTTGAAACTGATCGGACGTCTTAAATTATCCTACACCTACCTAATACTACAGATGAATTAAAAAAAAAGAGTTGTCAAATGTATGGAATTTTACTTTATTGTAGCTGCTGTTGGAAGATATCTCAAATAATAGCTTTTTATTAATAAGTGCTTTAATTTCATTTACTCAACATTTTAATGTTTGTTAAGCAATGCATCTATGTTCGTGAGGGAACAGAGGAGATCAAATAAATCGTATAAAATCAGTTCGTTACACTTACATTCATTTCATCTTATGATAGTTGAAAATGGTATAATTAGTTGTTAATAGTAGTAAAATCTTAAGTTTATCTATTCTTCTTCTTCTTTTCATGTGGTTAGTGACTAACCTGGTATCTGAGTTTATGCCGCTCTTGGGCCTCTAACTTGTCTTCATATGCCGTCAAGAAATATCTCTCAGGCATGCCGATTTCCTCACGATGTTTTTCTTCACCGCTTTTAAGCAAGTGATAATTATACAATACGCACATGAATCCGAAAAGTCAGAGGGGCGTGCGTGCCTTGGGTTCAAACTCGAGACCTATGATTTGGCAGGCCGACGGTCACACCACTAGGCTATCACTGCTTATATTATTTATAGTTTATCTATTAAATATATGGTAATTATTCAAGTCAATTCATTTCCTCGCTCGGATAAATAAAACCTTTTCAATTTACAACAATAAACGTGACACAATATTCAGGAAAACGGTTTTTTATTGTGCTTTACATTAATTACTTTAAATTGCGATTCCTTTTCCAACACGTAGTTGAGTTTTTGTTTTAATGTTAAATAGCAATTTTTAGTTAAATTTATTTTGTGGCTAGTTCCATGCATAATGAGGCTAGCTATCTGAGGTTTGGGTAGGAAATTGTGGCTTTTACATCTGAAAATATTTTTTAGGAGAAATTGAAAGAGAAGTTCTTTTTTTTTAATATCCTTTGGAATGTTCCACTACTGAGCAAAGGCCTCCCCTTTTGCCTTCCAAACCTCGTTATTTTGTGCCGTTTCTAATCATGCCAGCCTCGCAAACACGTCTAGATCATAATAATAAAAATAATCGCACACTGTAGCTTATGGATGTAAAAATCAAAACTGTCTAGGTATATAGGTACATCCATTTTTTCTCTACTCAAGAACCTTATAATATTTTTTCGTTTAATTTGAATGATTTTTACCGTTATTTACGACAGCAACAACACCAGAATATTTGAAATTCTTGTGAGCATTATTCTACGTTGATATCTCCTTACAAAAGAGACGGCTCACTTTACGTCTCCTCGTATTTGCTTAGGGTCGCTATTACTACGGCGCAGCCAAAAGCCGTTTTTTTATTTACATAAACTGGTACTAACACCTTCTAAGTGGTAAAGCAAAGAATCAAGTTACAAGTGCATCTTAACGCTGAAAATGTTTACATAGCTGACACTATTAAGACTCTAATGCTTGAACAAACTGCTCAAGATGACTTTCAATTAGTGAGCAAAATATATATTAAACTAGCGGCCCGTCTCGGCTTCGCATGGGTGGACATTTTTCCCGTTTTTGCAAACATTTTTCATTTATGCTCCGCTCCTATTGGTCGCAGCGTGATGCTATATAGCCTATCACCTTCCTCAATAAATGGACTATCCAACATAAACATATTTTTTCCTTTCCAACCAGTAGTTCCCGAAATTAGCGCGTTCAAACAAACAAACAAACTCTTGTGCTTTATAATATTAGTAAAGATAGTGCGATATAAAAGAAAATTATATGATTATTTCCCTAACCGCCTCGTTGGTCTAGTGGTGGCAAACGCGACTGCTGATCGTGAGGTCCTGGGTCGAGCAAAATGTTATTGGGTTTTTCCGTGTGGAATTCCTCAGTAGCAGCCCGGAGTGTGGATCTGTGCCCGGTTGATGGCAATAGGCTCGCCCCCTATTACATGGGACTTAAAACAACGGCGAAATGAGGGTGTTACTATACACCTCTGTTCTATCTTTCGGCGAATACAGGCGTGATGTTATGTTTATATACATATTAAATAGTGCGATATAAAAGAAAATTATATGATTATTTTTATATCAAAACCAGTGCATATTAGGCACCATTTTTATTACGGTCGTAAATATTTTATTTGCGACTCTTCCCGACACAGAAGTCACATTAGTAGTCGTATCACAGTTCCTCATATCGTTATATTATCACCTTGATTCGCTTTTACATATACGTGTGTCCATTAAGTTTAATTTATTGGGTAATTACAATATTTCCATCAACACAACAAATACACACACCGGTTTTACTGGTCATCATTCATGGCCGGTCGGTTTCAGGCAATTAAATAAATATTGACCTACTAATTGTTTTTGCGGCATTGATGGGAAGCTGTGTTGACAGAGGTTGTGATGGACGACCGTGTTTTTTGTAATCCTACCCCTTTTTCTCCTTTCACCAAGATCACATTTCAACACAGTCAAGTGGCCGCGGTATAGAAATAAAACCATTTTTCTATCAATCAAACAAATAACAAACTTCCAAAGTTGGCTGTTCAAATAAAACTCCGTCGTTTAAATCCGTTTTAATAGCAAATACTTTGCATAACTTAAACAAAAGCAATTTTGTAATTACAAATCAATATAGTATCAGTTCGTAAGTCTGTCGGATTGTATTAAATTGAATTTAACGATTCTGAAAGGTTCTAAATTTAATGTGGGTACCTAGGTAGTTACGTACTCGTACCTACTCCGAGGGGAAGTCTATACACGAGGGTATAAATAAGCCTTCAGCCGGCTGTTAGCGACGAAGGGTATTTTCAATATGGGTAATTTCGCCTGGAACACAAATACTTTAGCAGCTTTATTGCATACTCGAGGATTAACTCGGTATATGAGCGTTGAAAAACGAGAGCTTCTGGTTTCCAGTTACATACAAAAAGTCCTGGTATTTTATCTTAATTACTTAGAAATCTTTGTGAGAGAAAATCCGTACCCTTGTGTTGTCCATCGTCGCGTAACTTTATGAGCGGATTACTTTTATGACCAGGATTAAGGTCCCGTTTGCGAAATGTTTACAGCGTTGAACTCCGCGCGCAGTGGACGATAGATGGACTATTACTATGGAGCCACGATTTTATAACGACCGATATAAACTTCATTGAGGTTTCCAAAAAGGCACAGAGTGCTTTTTAGGCGATGCAAAATATTAATGAAATTCGCAAAGTAGAAGAATCTTCACAATTCTAAAGTTTATAATAAATCGTTCCTCCTCCTCATAGGATAATATTTAAGGAATTTTCATAACGAAAGCTTTGCAATTTAACAGGTAGGCTTTTTGGTATTTGTGAAGGTCAGCGGCGGAATTACGATGGATTTGTAAAGTAAATCAGGAAAAAAGGTATGACGTCATAAAAGGTTTAAAAATAGGGTTGTGTGTTGTTAATTTACGTTGATTTTATTTGCGCGACATTTATGTATTATGTAACCACAGAATTTCATTATAATCGTATTATTTGCGGGTGTAATATGAATGTAGGTATTTCGTATTTTGATACTGTTTCCATATTGTTCACAAAAATATGTCGTATATGAAAAGGCCCGCAACACAAATTAAGCCGTTACCTCGGTAGGTATAACCCAACGACAGCACAGAATCCCGCCACTGCTAAGGAGCTCCATTCTTGGCACCATAAACACATTCTTCGACACATAGTTGCCTCGTGATGTCGCAACTAAGGCCCGCTGTAACAAACACTTAGTAATACGCCGACGGAGGAATTTGAGACGCTCCGAGGAATCCTTGCTTGTAAAATGTGAACCTATTGTGCATGTTATACAATTATTTCACCTTCAATATAAAGCCGAGGCTTTAAAGCGACCGCCTAAAATTCAAGCGCTTCTAAATATTGTGGCAAAGCTTAGCTTCCTATGCGGGATTTACGATGCTTACAGGATTATACGTAAGCTCGTTGAAATATTATCTCTAGCCATGTTTACTAGGAATAGTCCTAGTTGTGGGATATATTTTCAGTATACAGATATTGTTGCGGAGCTAATATTCTGGCGTCGGCTCTGTATGTACTCACGCTAACCGGATAACGTGCCAAAGCTCGTTGGAAGTAAAATAAATAATACATAAAAGGAAAGTAAGTAGAAAGCTAGAGAGGAGAATCAACAAGTGAATTATTTCTTAGCCGAAAAATCGGCAGGCGTTACTCAGCATTCTTTTGTTGTGTCGGGCTACAGGTGCGAGCTCAACCAAAGTATTTGCTTTTTCATAAGGGTTTGCCACTCCACAACTGAATATGGCGAAAGCCGTCTCGAGAATACATCAATATTTATAGTGTCTGAGAGATTTTTCTCTTATTATACAAAGTTTTCCCTTTCAAGTTTATTCTAACGTTGTGGATTTGGTAACACAATAATGTAGAAAGTTTTTTTATTTCGACAAGAGATTTATATTTGTGGTAGCTACCTACCCATTGAGTCGTAAATACAGCCGTATAAAAAGCTAGGGGTTTGGGTCAAGGCGGTGAAAAAATAGGCAATAAAGTGACGGCTGTCGTTCATCATGGCGAGTGTCAGCCGGGGCGGCTTTAGCTCCAAATAATTGGTGGGACGCATCGAGTTTCCGTCAACTAATCGTCGTGGCCCGAAAAAACCGTGCACGTTCGGTACAGGCTTTCACGTGCAAATGTTTGCACAGCCAATCTCGGTTAAACCTTAAATCCGGGGGAACTATAAAGAACGAGTAGTTGCCAGGCATGTATGAACTTAGTTTTTTTACGATAAAACCTCTGTAGACAAGATAAAAATAGTAAAAATATGAAATACTATAAATTAAGGTTACAACGTAGGTCTTATCGTTAATAACGATATCTTCTAGATAACATTTGGATGCACAAGGAAGACGTGAAAGATACCTAGATCAATTTGTAATTTTTGTAAATTAAAAATAATTAATCATAATCATAATATCACGCCTTGTATTCCCCGGTTCGGCAGAGGTGGTTTTAGTAGGTACACCCTCGTTTCACCAGTTATGTTTAAGTCCCGTGTAATAGGGGGCAAGCCTATTGCCATTAACCGAGGACAAATCCAGACTCCGGCCTGCTATTGAGAAATGCCTAATGGAAAAACCCAATTACACTTTGCTCGACCTGTGGATCGAACCCAGGCCCTCCAGCTCAGCAGTCGCGCTTGCAACCACTAGACCAACAAAACAGTAATAATTAATTCCAAAAATATACTACACATATCGAAATATACTAAATCATAATAAACACCAATAAATATATAAATCAAAAGTCGCTTTATCAAATTGTAGGCCAACTTAAAACTAAAACATCATATTTTTTTTATTTAGTAATTTGTTATTCATGCAATTCAGAATACAAGAACTTAATTCTAGTATCTATATATTGTAATAATATCAATAAATAGGTCAGTGGCCTCAGTTGCTGTCAAACGCTCTGCATACCAATTAAGCTTCAATTAACTAATCGAATATATTGATAATCAATCAGGTGTGTTCACCAAGCACCTGCCAATATCAATTAGCAAAATATTCATTTTATACAAGGTTAGTCGAAAAGGGGGTGCTAAGCCGCGGGCCACTTAATGTATCACTGATTTATTGTTTTAAAGAAAGTGTTAAAATTTCAAAATTCAATTTTCTTTTTCCATGTAAAATTATTATTATTTTAGTTTTTTGAAAAATTCTTCATCCCTGCTTTAGTTATGAATTCAGAAAATGGAGTTTCTAATACGTGATCCCAAATATGATGTAAATATCAATATATGTCTGAACATATCTGAGGATAGACAGAATTTAGCGTATTTTTTATGAAATCTTTGAACAGCTATTTCTCTTGAACTATTGACTTTTGGGGAAAGTTGTAGAACAAAAGTTATCCATTATTATGGGTACTTTAACACACTTTCGGATTAGTACCCCCTTTCCGACTAACCTTGTATATAGAAAATCTTCTATTTATTTACACGGAAACATTCAGGTAAACACACAGGAAAACTAATAAGGAACACCGTTAACATTGACCGGTAGTGAAGTGTAAAAATGGGTCACCGTTTCAGCACGTGCTAGTTGTATGTCCGTGTTCCTGATCGTATCCCGGCTCGAAGCACACGTCAAGACCTTACTCAGCTGAGATGTTTCACAGGAGGAAACAAATGACTCACTTACCTGTTGATGCCCAACCTACGGAGCGGAACGAGGCTTTGAATCTATAACGTGGAACGACACTCCTACGTGACTTGCGTAGTTTCGTCTAGTAACAATGTATTTTTATTGTAATTTTCAGTTTCACCATAGAAGTGAATGCGAACGGTTCCAGATTACATTTAACGCTCACTCATTTCCATACTCCAGTTAATCTGCCAATAAATAGTACTGTAACCTGCGATAACAATAGAATACGCAAAGCGCTTTGAAACCTGCATAACTATGGTTTATGTTTAATGCGTGTATTAAACATAGTATCGGTTCGGTCTATTTTCGGAGAAACTATTCGAATAGGATTCCGATTGTTTCATCTACCTAATTAGCTGTTTTGGTATTTGAATTTCGAAAACATCCCTCTGGCTATGGCTCCGGCAGCCTAGTCCAGGAAATTTCAACCCCGAGCTCGAAATCATAATGCAGGGTAGTTTTACATAGCGTCATGCCTGTAGCCCGCAGCTGTACGTTTCACATAACACATTGTATATTCAGCGACAATAGTATTACACACACTTATATTTATTTATAATGTGAGGTCGCGCGCTTCCCGGATGTAAATCTCGGAGCCACTCGGTTCGCGGGTGCACCACGAATTTACATAATTCATGTGACACAAAACTGTCTCTAAGAATTTACACTGCGGACAAAAGTGTAGATAGAAAATGTACCTAACATTATAAGTTGCCTACATAGTTTTTACAATAGCTGTTATACAAGGTTAGTCGGAAAGGGGGTACTAAGCCGCGGGCCACTTGAAGTATCACTGATGACTATTTTAAAGCAAGTGTTAAAATTTCAAAATTCGATAATGTTTATTTGCATCTAAAAATAATTTAATTTTAGTTTTTTCAAAAAAAAAATCATACCTGCTTTAGTTATGAATTCAGAAAATTTAGTTTTTAATCCGTGACCCCAAATATGACCTAAATTGTAAACACAGCTGATCATAGCTATGGACAGATAGATTTTAGCATATTTTTTACGAAATCTTTGAAACGCTATTTCTCTTAAGCTATCTAGTTTTGGGGAAAGTTGTAGAACTAAAGTTATCTCTTATTATGGGTAGTTTAACACCCTTTCGTCTTAGTACCCCTTTCCGACTAACCTTGTATAGAATATGTTGGAAATATCAGTAAAAATTTTACAGGAACTTCATCTATTCACAATACGATGTTTAAAATGTCAGGAAGTTAAAATTATATCCGTGAATATTTGCACGAGGAATGCGTCTCATTCAGTAGCGCTCAGTCGTGCAACTCGCGAGGAATTCTGTCAAAGTCCGTGTGTCGCTGGTTTCCTTCAGGAATCGGAGACGCGGACAATACGTGCTGCTACATCGCATTCTTCCATAAATGTTATAGCTATGTAAACAATTTCAGGAACAAAATGCATTGTTCAGCATTAAAATGTAGGTCTGTTTAACAAATGCTAAAAATAGTATTTACTCATTAATTATATCTAATTGCTTCGTTGACTAGTGATGGCAAACGTAACTGCTGATCATGAGGTCCTGGGTTATTGAGTTTTTCCGTTTGGAATTCCTCAGTAGCAGCCCGGAGTTTGGATTTGTGTCCGGGTGATGGCAATAAGCTCGCCCCCTACTATATGGGACTTAAATATAACGGCGAAATTAGGGTGCTACTATACACCTCTGACCAACCCTCCGGCGAATACGTAGGCGTGATGTTATGTTATATTATGTAACAGATTTTTCAAATAAATATTTTCAATATAACACCTCTTTTAACACAAAACTCAACATCAGCATAAAAGTCCACAGTCGCGTAAAAAATAAACAGAAAATAAAAAAGTCGAATTGCGCTTTGTCTTTTACCATCAAAGGGGTGTTGTTTAAGGTACAAAAATATCCAAGTGGCCTCTTTTGGCATCTACCTGGGCCACGAATACCGTGGGTCGCGCGTTACGCGAGGAATTTTGTCAAAGTCACTCCGTCGAGCACAGGAATGAGGACTATACGTCTTCATGCAACATTCACGGACCCCTGCCCTTACATTATTAGAATGAAGGGCAAATCTATATAAACTATGAGATTCCTATCATCGCCTTAAGACCTAATCGTTGTGAGTTCCTTAATTTCTGTACAATTGTAAATTTCTTTCTTTCTTTTTATAAAAAAACGTTGCCTCACATCAGGATTTATCCTGTATCGTGGGTGCGTTTATAGACACAAATCTTCACATGCACAAACGCCCAGACCCGGAACAACTACATGTAGGCCATACAAATATTTGTTCCGTGCGGGAGTCGAACCCACAACCCGTAGCGCAGAAGCCATTCGCTAAGCCACTGCACCAAACGCGTCGTGTCATCAATTGTGTAGTAAGTACACAGTTTATCTGTTTACCTTAGATAAAGGACTTGCGTAGATATAATCTGAGTTGCTATTGTGCTCAGTGTTGGAGATAAACGATGCAATATGATATGTGAACACTGCAGTAGTCTATTAAGTAATGGTCAGAGGTTTAGCCGGTTAAGTTAACATCTGTTTTGTTTTTTATGAAGAATAAAGTGCAATATGCCTGTTTCGTAAAAAATACCACGACCTAAAATACTATGTTCCATTTGCCTTATTTTTTGTCCCCGCATACCTAACAATTAAACAATAACGATTCGTGTATGGAACTATTATAATAGTCGATTTTCCTCCACCAGCGACGTTCTACGTTAAGTTAGTTGTTTTCTCGTGGGAGCGAGCGCCATAATGACTGTGTTTTCCTTTGTCTGCAACGCGGACCAACTACGAGTATGTCAGTAATGTCCCCGATTAATATCTGTGTGTTGCGACTTGCGTGCGACTCGAATACGTTTAAGTTTTTATGGCCCAGTAGCCAGCTTAATTGACTTCAACAAATGGCTAGCATGTACCAATTTGTAGCTTGTAGCTGTGCTACGTGTTCGTAGCATTGGACGCAGCGTAGCCGCTTCGTTTCTATCGTTTAGCCCGTCTTGCTACGGCTACAGCTACGGTGCATTTAATTCACTTTAACGAGTTTAACTTCATCTCATTCCATTAGCAACACTATTTATTCGTGCGGATTGAAAAAATATTGCAGTTTGTTACTTTTAAATGGGGATAGGTTACAGATTTAAATTTGTGGTTTTATGATTCAGAATAACGGTATAAAAGAAAGAAAGAAAAACCGTTTATTCACGTGAGAGTGACGCACATAACATAGCTTTTTTTTTTACATAAGCCCTAGAAATCAGATACAGAAAAGTACGTATGGTGAGTTTACTCGATGAGAAGAACATTTACTTTGATTAGGGTTATTAATTATCATCAAATAAGGATTGTGTCGTCAGCAAGGAAAATTATCAGTAAAATAATAATACAAAAAAAAAAACAATTATTCTTGCAAACAATAAATAGATCATATAAACCTTCTATTTACGTTTCAAATACATATAAGGAAAAATATTCCTCCGATGACTTTATTAAAGCTGTGTGTGCTTTATTATGGTAATTAATTGTTATTCTCACAGCAAAATGAACGAGTATATTTTACATCGTTAATTTATATTTTAATGTAATTAAAACATAAAGTGACAGGTTGCTAAAGTACGCCTACGCAGTGTGTGTGATCAGAATAATAGAAAACAAAAGACGCACGCAAACATGGAATTAGTAAAATAATTACTTCAAAAAGATAAAATTAAAACATAATTTAAATTCGAATTTAAAAAAATTGTATTTACTTTTTAATAAAAATATACACAATATGTATTGTGTATAATATATTTTTATTCTAAAGTAAGTAAGTACGCATTTTTTCTTGGAACTAATTTAAAGTAACCTTACTAAAAGCTATTTGATATATTTTCCGACGGGTTAAATGTGAGCGTTGTTTATGTAATCTGTTTGAGTAGGTAACTGTTGACTGTGAATAATGATACCGATAATTTTCACTGTGAACTCCTTGGCAGATATTTTTTTTCTTTTGTTGAATCCACAGACTACTAAGAGAGTTGAATCTAAATGAATCCCGTGCAGGGTCATTCTGTGGCATCAGTAGAGGTTTGAAGGAAGTACACGAATTCGGATACACCCTGTAAGGTGCTTTAGGGTAATTAGGGAATATTCCGAAAATTAGGAATTACTACTAAACCAGGTAATATTTTTTGCTCTGGCAACATAATATTACATTGAATTACACTTTCTTACGTCACCAGAGCAAAAAATATTGCTTGATTTTGTAGAAATTCGTAATTTTCGGAATATTCCCATGTTCGTATTTACCCTAAAGCACTATATATCATTTGAGAGAATAACCTCCCAGTAGATAATCTCCTCGCAAAGTAATACTGACAGTGCATTAAAACAGCCTCCATGAGTGACGATACTTAAGTACGTCCGTCGCACCCTGGGCAGTCAGCCCCGCTACCAACCTTGCTGACTGGCTAATCTTTTCACCACGGCATGAGCTATTCTCGTATAGCTCGTCCAGCACGAGAGAAAAAGAAATACTCATGCAACTGCGTTTCATATTAAAATAGTTATTAGAACATAACATAATCAGCCCATTACTGTCCCACTGCTGGGCACAGACCTCTTCTCAGAATGGCAATGGTTTAGGCCTTAGTCCACCACGCTGGCCTGGTGCGGGTTGGCAGACTACACGCACCATCGAGAACCTTTTGGAACCCTCTCAGGTGTGCAGAATTCCTGACGATGTTTTTACTTTACCGTTAATGCAAGTGATAATCACATTATGATCCGCACATGAATTCGAAAAGTCAGAGGTACGGGCCGGGATCGAACTCAGACCTTCCTGCATGGAAGGCAAGCGTTCAACCGCTAGGCTCTCTCTTAGCCCTTTCCCAATTATCTTGGGGTCAGCTTCCAGTCTAACCAGATGCGGCTGAATACCAGTATTTTACACGGAGCGACTGCCATCAGACCTCCGCAACCCAGTAACTGGGCAATGCCGATATCCTAAGGTTAAACCGTTTGTCAGACTTTCAGGCTTCTGACTACCCGTAACGACTGTCATAGGTATTCGTATGACACCCGGGACCGACGGCTTAACGTGCTCTCCGAGGCACGGAGGGGTCTCGATGTGTAACAAATGGTCACCCATCCACGGACTGACCGCGGCAAGCGCAGCTTAACCTCGCAAATCGTACGATCGGCGCGGTTGTTATTTAGCCACGAGCCCTTTCACCAACCGCTACAACCGCTAGGCTATCACAGTCAAAAGTTATAAAGATAGAATACTCTTCAAAGCACTCTCCCGTAAAATTGCGAATTTACTGAAGTAGGTATATCTCATACGAAGGTAGTATTGATAATTTCGACTAAGTAATCTCATAAGCGTATTGTGTCTTATACCCTTTGCCTAACCTATAACCTACCCAAGGATCTTAATTATAAACGTGACAGTTATTAAATATAACTTGTAGTACCGCTCACCCCATAATTAATAATGGTTAGAAGTTACACACATAGCAGGATATGTTAGCTAAATATAGGCCTTCCCTACAGCCTCTTACGATGAATGAACTAAGGAGGATTGGTCTTACCAGTTAGCTGGATATTTTTGTTTAGACGATTTGTTCTTTCTAATAGCCAAACAAATATGATTGACAGATTTATATGTCCTTTAACTTTATATAATACTAGCTGTGTCCTCGCGGCTCCGCCCGCGTAAGAAGTTTTATTCCAGTAATAAATATAGCCTATTTTACTCAGTGATAGTGTATAATAGCTTTCTAACGGCAAAATATTTTTTGAAATCGGTCCAGTAGTTTTAAAGTTTATTCGTTACATACAAAAATACAAATCTTTCCTCTTTATAATATTAGTATAGATTGCAATCTTCGGATAATTCAGCGCGGTCTATTTTTGCCCAAGAACCTTCCAATTTGAAGTTATCAATTGTTTTTGAGGTATGACGTCTATATTGTACCGTCTTTATTTATATACTCTTTAATATACATACATAGTACACTGGTAAATAAAAAAAAGGAATACAAAGATTTACACAATATAATGTACAATGGCGGTCTTTGTCCAGTGAACAATTATAAATCACTTAATACACTTTATTAAATATTCCATTTGTGTTCACGTTGCCTTATTTCCTGATAAAATTTCGAAATTTCCAATAAAAAGAAATAGTCATCTACCCCGTTGAGCACGGTAAATGGCAATACCAAAATTCGTGAAATGTTGCTGAACAACGGTACACTTATGCTTGCTCTTTCGAGAAATAAAGGCGTGGTGATGTTGTACATCTATACTAACTTAAAACCTCTTCCCCAGATGGGTCACCTCTCAGTGGTGATACCACCAGACATTGCGGATGAAGACGGCTCCGAAGCCAGCGCCCCTGAAGGTGGGGCGGTGGAACTGCGCTGCACAGCCGCCGGGGTGCCAGCCCCCATTATATCGTGGAAACGGACTGGGGGACGAAATATTGTGTTCCGTGATGATAACGGGAAGGAGCTCAAAGGTCAGGATTATTCTGTTTGTGTATCGATTCCGTGTGAGACCTTAGTATTATTGGATTGTTCCAGTTGTATTGTAAACCCGTATATGAAATCTGAGAAATGTTAGTTGTATATTGTTACCACGAATTTGGTCAACGGGAGAATATTTAATATGTGAGGTGCTAAAAACTTAAGTTTGTTATGAAGGCCAAAATTTTGGTTTTCAAAGATGAGTAAGACTAGGAAATGTACTTTCGAACAGGTACTTGGAGCGAAATGATAAAAAAAAACAGTACATTCCAAGCCATGGGGGGAGGTTTTTGCCCAGCAGTGCGATGATACAGGCCAGCAGTAACAGTAAGATTAGGTTTACTTTGACGGGACTACTTCCAAGTTGCAAAAGTAAACTCACAAAAATATTATCCTGAACAACTCGAGAGAATTAAGTGAAAGAAATGCTGGCATGCGGCTAACTTACTGCGATAGTACAACCAGGTAATACCTACTTAATATTGTTTCTTTAATCCTGAACTTGTTTACATTCAGGTATAATAAAAGGTTTACTACCACTGTCAGTATATTTCAGTACAGACTATACGTATAATAACAAGTAATGATACACTCATCTATGCATAAAATGTAATAGATAGTACATCAAACTCCTTCATTCACTCAAAAGGATAAATTTCATCCTATTGACTTGGGCTAAGGAATTTAGATATATGATCTAAATTCTTCCAATTGAGAGAGTTTTAATTTCTTGATAGGATTACTTGCGACAGTGATTGATTGAGAGAGTAGCGTATTTTTTTATGTCGAAATAAAACGCGCGTCGGCTTGTGTTTTAAAAATGTAGAAAGGTAAATATATAACTTGAAAACGATCGACTGTTACTTACTGATCTTAATAATGAAAAAAAATATAAAGAGAACCAATGAATATCATTTAAAACATTGAGTGAACTGCTCTGCGAAACAAGAACTTGTTTTTTTCTTTCAATTGTTTCAAATAAAAGATAACAATCAACGTACCTTTGAAAGGCAAAAAATAAAACGTCAATTTTCCGTTGAATTTTATTCGCATCGGTGAGATCCGGCTAAGTGGTAAAAAAGAAACAAGACTAATTTTGCATTCAAAGCCCGCCCGGAGCGGGCGCAGGTGCTAGAACGGTTAAAACATTGGAGTTTTATGGGATTTATTAAGATATTGCCCTAAGATATTGGAAAGAAAATTCCAATTCGATATACAACGTGCTCACCGAATGACATCTAAATAATGATGGAATGGAATGATCGCGCACATAATCGTGCAATATTTATTTATCGTCTCTAACGGGTAAATAAACAAATTATTCACATCGACAGGCGGGCCGAGGCGAGGCCACGTTTAATAAGAAACGCCCACTCAGATTGGCTGTAAAACTGATTTATTTTATACCATCAATAAATATTTTTTGTACAAAGCTTTAATTAAAACCTAATGATTCTATACAATAAATCATTTTATAAAATGTTCACGTAATATTTAAATTCAATGAGATTTTTTTTTTCTCCGATAAAAATATAGAGCTGTCAACATTAAACAAGAAGAAAGCGACGTCTGATGCTCATGGCCGGAATTCATTTCCGCGGAAAAAACGTGTTCAAAGAACTCAATTACTACTTAAACAAAATATTGTAGCAATCCGGGTTTCGGTCAGGAAATTAAACGAACGGCTTAGTGACCGGCCTGACAAAAGGTTGTTATCTCTTATAGTTATAATGACATACCCTTTACAGCGTAACGCAACACTAGGTGAAAAGACATAGGAGTTTAAAGCAATTATAGAGCTAGTCATTTTAACACATACGCATACTGCTGTATTTCTAATGGTGTGTAATCCCGTGTTGTAATTTATACCTTAATATAAATGTATTAGGCCCAAAATTGCCGGTCCCCGCTGGGCTATTTAAAACCTTTTCGTTGCGGTGTTTTACGAATTTGACCCGTTTTATTTAAGCCATTAAGCGTAAACAAAAGACTGGCATCCCTCTGTAAACGGAGGGTGGTTGTAATAGTTAACAGAGTGGTGGAACCGGCTCTGCCTTTGTATTAATTGGACATGTTAAACACGCTTCACTAAATATGTAAGAATTGCCATCGCTGTAGCTATCCACGTTTCCTTTTTCCACTTTTCTCGTTTTCCTCTTTTGCGGGGAACGCGAGTCTGAGTGGAATTATTGAGAATTTGTTTCTGAGCGCATTAGGAACGTTATATTATTGAGTTTGTCGTGATAGCAGCAACGTTAATTAAAATTTTGTACACTTTCTTCAAAATGCAAACAGGATATTTTAGCCATTTTTTCTCTAACTTGATTTTGTCCTGATTCATATAAATATTTATCAATGAACTGCTAAGATAAGATAATTTTTATTTGTTCAAACATGAGTGTACATACAAAACAATTGTCAGCATGCAAGATGTTAAAAGTAACAATACAGATCATCATGTTTGCCTTGATCAATGGCATAAAAATATTAATACAATAATAAAATTCTAAAAAAATATTATTATTATAATTACATTAAATTATCTACAATGTCAAAAACCTTCAGCCAAAAATAAAGTGTTCAAATGTATCTTAATATGTGTGAACTTTCAGACGATACATATCATCTATTATATTTTAGGTTAATTAGCAGCGCTTTGAACTAGGAAACAATAGCTTAGACATAACAATAAAATGAAACACATTGTTCTCAACATGTGGCCCTATAGTTATATCATGATGTGAACTATATCGGTATATAATTATTATCTAGTGCATGTCGGCGACGCGCGCTGCCAGCAAACTTAATTAACTTACTTATAATAAAACATTGTAAATGTATCTTTGAAATGGCCAACGAAGTATATAAATACTCCTTTAGATTAACTTAGCCCTCATTCACAATCGTTAGATAACTCTTATCTGAGAAATAAATACGGCGATTTGACGGATTTTGTACAGATAAACTGCCAAACCGCCATACTGTGAAACAGGACCTAAGACTATTTTATTTGAGGTTATGAAAAGTTATCTAAAAGGCAAGTGATTGGATGTTAAGTTGTGATCAGTATTGGCTATTGGTATACACAAATAAACGCAAATATTTCCTTGTAGATTATATTGTTAAATTACAATAAATTAAAAAAAATATATAAACTAAATTCTAAATGAAGCGTGGATGCCGCTGGGGGTGGATACCTACAACTTACTAAAATACTGACAAAAATCTAACGATTTTTATTTAACATTATTTATTTATTCGTGTTATTATTTATATTCACATCACTTGCATAAAACCCTAATGTGGTACGTCATAATTAACGTCCCTTAATAACGAAGCAATATCATCATTTAAAATACGTTCAGTTGCAGAAAATATTTCAGCCAGAATGAAATCGGAAAACAATTAGTCTCGGAGCAATAATAACGGGGAATTGCTGAATCAGAGCCGACGTCTGGAGTAACAAGTTGGCAACGACATGTCGCAACCCAAGTTTATAACCCGTTAATAAAACACAATTTCATACAAACGCCGCTTTTGATATTGTACGCGTTACGTAGTAACAGTATTTTATGTGCCCCTGGTATAGCAGGGGGTCGTATGCTATAATAAAGCGATAAATTATTTCCATTTAAATTTAATTTGACAGCCATCGTGAAATAGCGAATGGGTTTCGCAGCTATGTTTTGATTAAAGTGTGAGGATATGATTATCTGAATTTTACAGTTGTACACAACATAATAAATATACAGGGTTATTTGTAAAACACCGACAACCTCTCAGGAATAGGTTACTAACATCATAATCAACAACTTTTGTTCTATGACTTTTAAAAATTCAACATATTTTAGTTCATCAGATTTTCATACAAAAATAAAAATATTTAAATTGAACGCTCTGAAGCGCCCCCGCCGCCCTAACCCCGCTCCCCTCGCTATTTTACTATCGGTTTCTTTTGCTTCGCATACACTTCGTAACATTTGAGACTGTTCAATTTAAATATTTTTATTTTTGTATGAAAATCTGATGAACTGAAATATGATGAATTTTTAAAATTCATAGAACAAAAGTTGTTGATTATGATGTTATTAACATAGTCCTAAGAGGTTGTCGGTGTTTTACAAATAACCCTGTATATCTACGCCTTTTCTCTTATGGGGTTCGGTTAAAACACGTAACGCTCTGGGCTGCGATCCTTACATATCCATGTCGCTTCTTTAATACCTACATATATTTTTTTATACAGCCGCATGTTTGCTATATTCACCAATGTTATGATCAAATTCTTTTCCATTACGGAAAATATAGAATTTCAATCCGTACTTGAGATTGCGTAGTACAATATCAAGCAATAAAGACTGCCGTAGCTCAAGTAATCATTTCTTTCTAGTTCATTGTCTAGAAGCTCCTTAGCAACTCGTATTACTTCATTGACACTAGAACCTGTTAAAGAAAAGTACTCACGTTTTCGTGTCTGTTTTCTTGTTTATAAAGTAGATTTAACATCTTTTCAATTAGTGTACCTAGTGAACTGTGAAATGGTGCTTACAAAAATAATGTGTTGAAATAAAATAATCATTAATAGAGACTAGAATATATATTTTTTATATGATAATCATCAGTTATAAATAAATCAATCAATTAGTAGAAATCAATATTCAATTTAAATTACTAATACTGGCATTAGTTGATCTGCCTAGCTTTTTCCTAACTGTAGTATATAGTTATCTGTGGATAATTCAGTTGACTAGGTACTCTCGCTTCCGGCCGTGGTTCTGTCCGTGGTCGGGAGCGAGACTGCGTGGGAAGCCATCGCCTCTTTTTGCGAGGAGGTGATGGCGACCAAGGAGGTAGCGGAGAGGGAGAGGGAGGCCGCTTCTTCTCTCCCTTCTCGAGCTAGACACACCGGGCGCCGGAGGGCGCGTGACGATCTCCGGCCACCCTAGTGAGTGGCCTGCGGGCGGCGGGTTGGGGAACCCGTCGCCCGATCAGTAACGGGCCCAGGGAGGATGGTGCGTCGTGTTCCGCGCGCGCCTCTCGGAAGGATGTGGGGCAGGGGAGCAACTGCCCCACCACAGGAGAGGTCCACCAGAAGAAGCTGGTGGACCGAGACCTGCCGGGGTCGCGGTGCATGCAACAGCGAATCCCGTGACCCCGGCCTTAGGTCAGAAGGAGGGACGCCGTGGGGTTTTAGTTAGCCGGTAAAAGTCCGGCACACCCTCCCGTCTTCCCCAGACGGGGGACAGTCCATGAGGATTTCCCCAAGTAAAAAAAAAAAAGTTGACTAGGTACTCAGTGGTTTGTACCAGAGACCGTGCTTGTATTCTTAATAATTATTAATATTAAGGTTTTTATAAATATATTTAAAGAAATATACCATATAGATTTCTAAAGTGTTTTAATATAATATTACATCTAATACATATGTTGGGGTCAGCTTCCAGTCTATCCAGATGCGGCTGAATACCAGTATTTTATAATACGAATAACGACATTAGTCTAGATAAGAATAAAAAATAAACAATCAGACTACAGTTTAAAGTAATACCCTACTTCTTTTAAGGCTATTGTAGATAGTAACTGTAGCACACCTATATCTGTAAAAGTAAGGCATAATTTTTCAGACCAAAATGTATCTCCTGGGCGTTGCGAACTCAGTTACGAAATTGTTGTAATAAATATGAACCAAGATTCTGCCGCTTTAGTAAATTTATTCATGTAAGACGCGTTTGGCTTTATTCATAACTTGTGAAGTGCTAGTTTGTTTGATGTGCTATATTATGAGCGTGTTGAAGTCACGTATTCTGTAGAATGTGATATCAAAATAATATACAGACGTCAATGCCCTCGGCTTATATGTGACAGCTTCTTCGTTGCGAATGATCGATATTTTCTTTTTTTTATTGTTTTGGAGAGCTAATAAGGTGTTTGTTTTTTACTGTTAATAACGAGGAAAATATTGTCCTATTATTCTTTAACTACATAAAATAACTTATAAACAAGTACTGTACTAAGTAGCTTTCTCCAGAAACTTGTTGTTACAGTAGAAATACTCAATTTGGTAGATATTTAAGGTCAGATTTCAATTAAGGCCTTATTATAGTAATGGCTTTTTGATACATAATTTTTCTTAATAAAAGTTATGGTCTGTTTCACGCTCGTCGGATAACTCTTCTCTGGGAAATAAAAATGGCGGTTTGGCAAATTTTCTATAGAAAACCTGTCAAACCGCCATATTTACCTCTCAGGTAAAAGCTAACTGACGATTGCGAAACCGGCCCTATTTTTTTACTTTTACTAATATTTGGAACATAACAAATTTTATGACTATAAGTTTTTTTAAACGGCCGTTCAATGCGCTTGTTATACTGATTTATGTTAGGCAATAAAGAGGCCGTCTTTCAACTTGATGTAAGACCTAGATCATAACTGTTAAAGGTGCTTAGTAATGATAGCCTAAAGGTAATAAACACTCCTTTGGGTCGCTGTCACTTCTGCGGCATGATCTCAAACTTGAACATAAGTTGCTCAATGTTTGAAGACTTCGAAGTTATAACTTGAGATCGGAACTATGGTGGTTGATTGCAGTGTCTTCCATTAAGACTTAGACGTTGATGATAGTGTGTTTAGAAATACGGGACTGCTTCAATTTAGGGGATTTTGAACGAGCGGTATTTTTTTTGTTGTGTGCAGTCACTGTTTTGTAAAGGCTGGCTATGCGGTCACAAAAGGGCTTTTATAGCATGGTTTGAGAGCGGCCTATGTCCAATAGAACTTACTGTAGGTGTATTTAGTTGAAAAAGATGCCATTGCTCTGAATAGGACAACGGAAGCTGAATTCAATCGAAGTTATTTTTTGTTTGTATTATGCAGTTTTATTTTATTAAATAATTAAATGTTTTCATTGATGCGATAATCTGCAGTTATTCTATACAAAGTAAGTCGAAAAGGGGTACTAAGCTGCGGGCAATTTAAAGTATCACTGATGGGTTACTGTTGATTTTTGTTACCATACAAAAACAATATCGTATTTTGTTTTTTTATTATAATTTAGTTACGAATACAGAAAAAATCCGTGACCCCATATAATAGCCGGGAAAATATTTTGGAATGGGGAGAGGGGATTCAAGTCTAGATCTTCTAAAGCTAGACCTCGACGACTACCTATGTATAAACATAGCTGATGACAGGGTTTCCTTAGCGTGGTTTTTTAAGACATTTTTGAACAGCCGTTTCTCTGCAACTATGGACTTTTGGAGAAAGTTCTAGAACAAAAGTTATTATGAGTACTTTAACCTTTCGGATCAGTAGCGACTCATATTGTATATAACTAAATTGTTTTATTTTTCTATGCAGTGGTAGACAGCTACGTAGGCTCGATCTTGGCGCTGAAGGGGCTCCAGCGTTCCGACATGGGGACGTACTTGTGCATCGCAGCAAATGGCATCCCACCGACCAAGAGCCGTCGGTACGAAGTCTCTGTACTCTGTAAGTAAATTATGTTTCTATAATATATGGATGGAGACGGCGTGCGTGAATGACAAGATATATGAATTTGGATGAAGCGGAAGGAGTATGTAAAGATCGTAGCATGTGGCGTTCTATAGTTTCTGCCTACACCCATGGCAAAAAGGCGTAAGTTTATGTATGTATGTAGAAGTAATTATCTTGAATACGTGTGTATGCCTAATTTATGTTTATTTTATTTTGCAATCAAAGATGGATTGCGCCTTCTATTTATAATCTGTAGAGGGACGAATTTTTCACGTCCAGATAACTTGATCTAAGGATGTAGTTTAGTCTTTACGTCCAGATCATTTTTTAACAACACAGCTTATTGTAATTCTATTATACGTAGTATAATATGTTTTCTATGGTATGAGTATAACATCACACTTATATTCCCTGAAAAGTTGGTACACGGAGAAGGCAAAAAAAGTGTTGTACTTTTTTAAATTATATAGGCATTATGGTTTATATTCCGTGCTACTGAAATCTTAGCAGAAGAACAGTATGATATTTTTCCCGATCTGGAAATCAAACTCAGGACCTAACTCAGCTGTCGCACTCACCACCACTAAACCAACGAGAAGATTTTTTTAATAAACGAAATAACTTAAAGTATTTTTTTGTTATTACATACACAAACAGTACTTACGTACCTACTCACGTAAAAATATACAGATTCAGGAATATAAAGTGTCTAACTTATCTCTATAACAAAACTGTCCGACTTTAAGGGCTTGCGTAAACCTAATTGAGTGGACTTAATTTCGGCCTAGTTAAACTTTGTTGATCATTTCTTTTGTATTAGGTAATTAGGTTCATTTACTGGATGTACAGTAGTAGGTAATTTTGTATTGTATGCTTAATGGTTTTTAAAGGGTCGAAAGTCGAAGGCGTTTACTTTTATGGTATAATAGAATTTCTTGGAATAGGTTTCCTTGAGCTTAGACGTTTCTTGGGTATATAATTTAGCGGTAGTAAGCAACGATTTCCTTGAAGTCCTAGGCTAGATTTCTAGGTCAATAAAATAAAGCAATAGAGTTGTTCTGTAAGAAAAATTCCAGCTAAATGTACTTTGGTATTGGGATTGTGTTTTATTAAATTTAACTACGCTTTTAACCTGTCGTAAATAACAGTTATTGTTGAGTTTATGTGATTTCGAGCCATGCCAAGATACTTAGATACAAGAAGATTGGAATTTATTTCTTCACTTAAGGAAAAAGTCCATTATTCCGCTACTCCATCCATTTTTTTTACTTGAACCGTTCATTATTTGTGTCCAGTCGAGCCGATCGTGCGAGTGGGGAGTCCAGTGGTCCTCCGAGCGGCAGACATGCAAGTCACCCTCCAGTGCTACGTGGAGGCCTCGCCTAAATCACTCAACACCTGGCAGCGGGGAAAATCGCTAGCTGGTAAGTAATAGAGAGAGATTTGAATTTTGATTTTTAAAATAGTAGTCCCATGTTGGGTGCCAATTTGGAAAAGGGTTTTGCTTAAAGTTGGTTTGATAAGAAATATGACAAAGATAAAGTTGATTTAGTAATTTGATTTTAACAATAATTGATTTACCCAAACAAAGACAAAAGTTACCTACTCTATGAAACATTATTTTCAATCTTTGAGAAATGCCATGTTGAGCACTAATTTTAAACGGAAATAGGTATCAATGTGAAAGATCACTTATTATTATCTTAAGTAGAATGCCTACAGTTAAATGGAAATAATATACTAATAAGTAATTGGTATCCTACTGGGGTCCAATAAATTAAATATTTAGGAGTACTACTCATTATCAAACACTATTTTAAATAATTTATTTTTAACCGTAGGTGGGAAGCTTCTAAACAGTTCAAAGTATGTAATATCAGAAGATATACTGAACGAGTATGCACTACGAATGAACCTGACTATAAACCGATTGAAGAAGAACGATTTCGGCGAATACACGTGCTCGGCGGCCAACGGGTACGGCAAAGCTGAGGGCATCATCACTTTGAAAGGTAAATTGATTTTCTACTACGGTCATGAATAGTTAATATACATAATTGGTTTTGCAGACGAAATTAAGCTTAGTAAGCATTTTATAGTGTTATTGATGAGTAAAGGGAAACAAAACCAGCTGGCTTTATAAGAGACAATTTTGCAACTGATAATTTAGTCTTACAAAATGGAACTAATACTCTAATTTGCTAATACTCCATTATTCAATATTGACCTCTCCCGTCATCCATATACTGTATGCGAATATTATTTAAAATACAAAAAAAAAACTAAATATTCTGTTATCTTAACCTAATCAAATTCTTCTCCTCCTCAACAGAAACGCCTCAAAGGACCACAACTACAACCACAACCACGACTACAACAACAACAACAACGCCGCGTCCAACAACGACAACACTCGCAACAACGCGGCCTCCGAAGCGACACCTCAAGAAACAACAAGACCGCGGCAATCAGAACACACTCGACGCCGACATGCGACAAGCGGAGCTCAACAACGCTTTCAACTTTTACAACAACGCATTTACACCACCCAACAACACCGTCAACGAATACGCCCAAAGAACCGAACGACAGAAACTACGCCCCACTGGCTCACCAAGACAATACATCGTATACAATAATGCTTACAAAATTGGCAATTACGCCTCTCCATTTCTTTCCTTGTTCATATTGCTACTAAAATTTGTTGTATAGGAAGAAATTAGATTTCTGAATTATTTTAAAAGAGATAGCATTAACATGTAGTGATAAAATCATGGCTGTTGAATTTTATATGTGTAAGTACGTATTTTGAGGTTGTTGTAAACGTTTTAGTGGATCTCGATGTTAATATTGTTATGTAAAAACATTATCGGCAGTTAATAAATAAAAATAATGAGTTTCAGCCTTATATGTAAATTGAGACAATAAATACGAACTTCTTAAGGGTAAGGCTCAACTGTATTTAAGGCCTTTTTCGATACTATTCGATTAATGCAAGTAATTAGTTATAAGTACATGAAATACGCAATGCACGTTTTTTAATTACTTGCACTAATTAAATAGCGAACGGGCAGTTTTCTGGAATTGCTGTTGATAATAAAAATTACGTAATGAAAACTATTTCTTTTTTGGAAAATATCATTATTATCATATCAAACGGCTATTTATTAGAAATGAAAGAAGAATTTGAAAGACTTGAAGGATCGAACATGTCTAATGAGAATTTTAGATGCTCCGTTTAGCTAACATTTTTTATTATTCTCGTATTATTATTATTCTATACAATTCTAATTATACAATAATAATGGCATAATAAATAAGGTAACTTGTATTTATGAAAGAAAAATATGATAATAATAAAGCTAGTGCGTATATAATTTGTATATGACAATACGATTGTAAAGACAGTAAGTAGTGCTAAGTTAGAGACCAGTATGTTACCAATAATCGATTTTAAGTAATTTGCATCATAGAGACTCAGTTTTATCATTTTTATTCTTTGTGCAGTTACCTAGAACAACGAAAATCAATGACCAACATTCCGTTTAGTTTTCACAAACTAAAATATTTATGTAATCTGTATTACTTATTTTCTGTAACATATTTTAATTTTTGCTACTTTAAATTGTGTGGATTTATTTTTATAATAACCTAGTAAAATAAGACTCTATGAAAATACATACCTATTTTAAAATGTTTATAAATTTGAAGAATATGTATTTCTTTCTCTAATTGCTTACCTATGTAGAATTTATAGGTAACAACAATATGCTTTTAATTTAGTAGCATTCAGTTTTTAATTCTAAATAACGGTCTAAGAATAAATGAATTAGTTATTTTATAAACAAAAAAAGTGTTAGACGATAAAATTTGATATTCGTAATAATAATAATAAATTTATGTCTTCCGGATAGTATATTAAAGTAATGTATTCGGCTCATTCGTGTTTATGAGTTAAAATAAAATATTAGACGAAGTTCCTTTTGGACTTCAGAATAATGGTAGTCTTATGTAAGTGACGAGAAAGAATTTATTGTAGGAATAGTGTTACGATGAATATAAAAATGAATTTTGATAAGAATCGATTCTACTGTAAAAAATAATGAACGTGTATTTAGTAATAATTATAGAATTGAATATTTAAAATTGTATCATTACATATTCAGTTTGGTTCGGTCTTATACGAAAACCTTACATACCTAATTACAGTATCTATTTGATTACATGATGCCTATCTAATATTGAAAATCGAGTCTGTTTTAATAAATAATACAGAGATATTTTGAAAGTTTTGTTTTATAATAATTATCATACAATTTATTTTATTTCTTTTAAATATTCAGAATGTTGTATTTTTAACGTTGGTAGATAACCAATTAAAAGAATAATCTCAGTAATTGCTTCAAACTAATAATTCAATAAATAAATATTATTGATAAAATAGGTTTCAACAATGTAATTTCGATTTATATTTTGTAATTTATTTTCTTAAATGTAACTGTAACGTCGAATAATTGAAACTTGATTTTCAAATAATAAATAACTAAATAATGACAATAAATACGACAATCATTGTAAATAATTGAACTCATGTTAAACCAATTTATTAGTACGAAATGCGACTATTTATCAATGTTAACTTTAAGATGTTGATATCATTTTATGACATTTTAAAATAAAAAATATAATCAAAGTAATCATACTGACTAATGTTACTTATTTATTTACCTTTGCTAGCTTTCGTAAGGATTGGAGAAATGTAGAAGTCTATGCATAACTATAGAGATGAAGGTTTCTTGAACTTTTAAATATGTTCTTGCCGATGTTTTAAGAATTTTAAGAGGTTTCGATGGTAAGTGGATCTGCGACTACGAGCAACTTAAATGTATAGCGACTGTCTTTTGATTTCAGTGACATTTCGGGAAATACCACCACTAATGCATGTTGTGTACACTATGCACAAGAAGCGGTTAATTGACACTTATGAAACAGTCCTTAATCCGTCAAAGCAGTGCTAGTCTAGCGGTAGAACGCTCGCCTACTATGCAGGATGGTATGAGATTCCAGTCCGCACCACTGGCTTTTCAAATTCACGTGCGGATCAGACGCACCAAGCCAGCGTGATAGACTAAGGCCTAAAGCTTTTTTATCCTGAAAAGAGGCCTATGCCCAGCAGTGGGACGGTAATAGGCTGATTATGCTTCTGTACTAATCCGTCAAGTAGAATAAAGGTTATTTTATAAACTGACTTTACAAGAAGGAATGGATACCGTTAAACCTTCAGTCCCGGGTGTCATACGAATACCTATGCCAGTCGTTACGGGTAGTCAGAAACCGAAAGTGTGACACCCGGTCTAACCTTAGGATATTGGCATTGCCCAGTTACTGGGTCGCGGAGGTCTGATGGCAGTTGCTTCGTGTAAAATACTGGTATTCAGCTGCATCTGGTTAGACTGGAAGCTGACTAATAATTGGGCTAGGAGAAAAAAGTTGTAGTTATACTCCTTAGTTGCTATTTAGATGGAGGAAGACAGAAGACGAAGTTAAGAACTGTGACGTATTCTCATGCATATACCTACCAATATTGCTAAGTACCTAACAGTAGGGAATACAGTGCCACTTGTCCCGCGGGACATCATTTACTGTTAGGGACATTGATAGTCAATCCATCAATATATCTGACGCAAGATGGAGACATTGACATGAGCCTACATTTCTAAATCTTTTACCGCATAAATACATTATAAACCCACCACGCAAGTTGACTTGTGCAAACGACTTTCAAAGTCTGAAAGCAAGCAAGTAGACTTCTGTAAGTTCTACGAACTAAGCGAGCACTTGCGTACAATAACTTGTGCAATAATACTTGCAAGAGGATTTAGCGCTTTATATTACTTAATGTTGTACTAAAGTGTGAGCACTCTTGGTTGAACAACAATAATCCACACAATATTTTCATTTTAAAGTGCAACATTTCTTCGCCTGTCAGACATTATAATAGAAGATGAAGTATGTCTGCTTACCCACGTGGGATTGGGAACACTGGCACGAAGATACTCATGTACAAACATTGTGTATTCTATAAATAAATTATTCTTCTTTCAAACACTTTAGAGCCTTGGATAAATCGCAGGGCTCCTTGTGTAATACATAATGGAATTGCCACAATACTATAGAATGTGAAGTAGATCATTGTAAATAATACATACAATGGTACCTTTTCGTAGTCATATGTATCTTTTTTTCTTTTTTTATGTTATTAAATTGTTCCAGCAGCTTTCTTCCGTCTAACCGCCCGTTCACACAGCGGATCCGTTTTAATGGTTTTTTATACTGTTCCGGCATCCAGTTTATGTGTGTAAAAATGTCGGACCAGTATTTTTTACTGGATTCGGAATACTGTTCCGTTTTTTATACAGATCCAGTTTTTGATGACAACACGGAACATGTGAAAATGTCAGTCCAGTGTTTTTTACTGGATTCGAAATACTGTCGTGTATGTGAACTCGCTCATACAACTATAGGCGCTATCACCAAAATAAAAACGGATCCGCTAAAACGGTCCTGTAAACAGCTTCTGTGTGAACTAGCTGTAACAACAAACTGATGACCAATTCGTCTGGCATGCATTGCAATAATAGCAATTTCTCATTTGAGCAGTCATTATAGCGGTCATTGAGAGGCCCATGTTTAGTAATGCATATTTACAGGCTTTATTATGATAAAAATGTTCATACTTCTAAAAAAAGACGACACTACTTTAAATCGTAGTACTCTCAACCGGCGTGCGTGTATGCCAAGATGTATGAATGTGGATGAAGCGAAAAGAGTATGTAAGGATCGTAGCATGTGGCGTTCTATAGTTTCTGCCTACCCCCATGGGAAAAAGGCGTGAATTTATGTATGTATGTACTTTAAATCCAATTCATAGAATATTCATTTTATTTAGAACATGCTCACACGCCATCCATACGCGATCCACCTTAACTCAAAAGTTGGGTGGCTTTGAGGAAAAACGGGATTTTCAATGGCAAAAAAAGGAAAAATATCGTTGCCTTATTTCTACATGTTAGGTCCTTATCAATCGACTTGGTCTATTTCTGTCTATTGGTGGTTATTGGTCACAGTCTTCTCCCAAGTTATGCCAAAATACCAGGTCTATATCTGTATATATTATTCCTAGCCTTTTTCCAATTATCTTGGGATCAGGTTCCAGTCTAACCAGATGCGGCTAAATGCCAGTATTTTACACGGAGCGACTGCCATCAGACCTCCGCAACCCAGTAACTGGTAAATGCCGATATCCTAAGGTTAGACCGGTTGACAGATTTTCGGGTTTCTGACTATCTGTAACGACTGTCATAGGTATCTTATGACACCTGGGACCAACGGTTTAACGTGCTTTCCGAGGCACGTAGGGGTCTTGAAACGGTCACCACGGACTGGCCGTGGCAAGCGCAGCTTAACCTCGCAAATCGTATGATCAGCGTGGTTGTTACTTAGCCACGAGCCCCTCTCTCAATATATGGTCATACAAGGTCTATATTTACATTACATAATATTTACCATGATACATATAAACTACAGGTGCGATATGGATGCGTCGCTTGACACGCATTCATCAAACTGACGGACACTCGATTACGTATGTAGGTATCTATGACTGCACAGCCCACAAGGCGATATGGGCAAGTTTTATTTTTATTTATTTCATACAAGTACCTTAAATACCTTCGGAATTTCGTCTCCCTCTATTGCTATGATTATTGGTAGGAGACTCACTTTTTTGATTTTCCTTGAAAACCACAGCTTAATCTTTGTTCATCTCAAATGGGACTCGAATTCAAAACCTTTAAGGTCCTCCGTGTTATCAACAACCGAAATGATTTATTTATTTTTACTTGGTAAGACGGTTTTCTACAAAGCCAATTCGTATACCAAATTACCTGAAATAAGAAAAAGAAAATTACAATTACGATACAATAAAATGATATTAAATAATTTAATGAAAGATTAAACTAATAATACATTACCATTAAATGTGTTAAAACTATAAAAAGAATCCTATTACAGACGTCTATGAGATTCTTTGAATTGTACTAGTTAATAAAACGGAGTGAAAATAGCGAGCCTCGCTAGGAACTGGGTGTCAAGACTTGGCCGTTTTCTTAGAATAGAATTTATTCAACAAGTACTGAACACGTTTCTTTAATATTTATTGCTTTAATTTGACTTAACTATTTTTATTAGAAATCTTTTTGGATGCTTCCGTTCGAGTTTCCTTCTCCTTAAGGATCTAATAGCTTTATGTGATAACGGCTTTTTGGTTTCTTTTATGTTATAAGTAGATAATTATTTTAATAAATTTATGCTCACCTTCCTGTATCTCATAATATAATCCAAAATTGGATATTTACGACAGCTAAGGGAAGAAATGGCATGAGCTAATAGTATCAACCAGTGTCATTATTAATGTTAAGTAAGTAGAGATGAAGTTTAATACATATTTTCAGTATACCATTAGGACCCGCTGGCACAACTAGGCACTAAGTAAATACAGTTAGCGCTAACCATAATTAAAAATTCTGTTTCCATCAGCTTTAAATAATTGACTGAAATACAATGACATTTTAAATATGTTTAGTGTTAATTATATTTAGTGAGTCGCTGTGCAAGTAGACTTAGATGTAGAAAAATTAGGTAGGTATAACTATTAAGACGATTCAAATAACTACAATAAAAAAAAAACGAATTGGCATTTAGTTGAGTAGAAAACACGAATACCATATTTGTGGTAATTATGCGAAAAAAGAACGCGTGCAACGACCTATAACGAGAAATATTGTAGAAATATTTTCTTTAATATAGCGAATTTTCTTCCTACGCGCAAATAAATCGATACACTTAATCATTTCAACGTAGCAAGCAATCGAGACGCTACATTATAATACGCCACCGTTATCACAATAAACAAGGGCTAGAGACGACTCAACTTATAACTCAATTATAATTCCATTGTAACTCAACCAGTTATCGCGAGAGGCGGTACATCCGACCACGTCACGTCTGTAACAAGTTCACCAGATTTATTTGAAAGTAATTTTCAGTGAGCAGCTGGTGCTGCGGTATGAGAGATTCAGCTGATCAATATTCTGGAAGTCGCCTCGAAGAACTGAGAAATATGTCAGTCTCTCAATCCGAATGCAAGTTATTTGTAAGCGGACTGTATTATGGAACGTACGGGCGGATGATAAATTTGAAATCGATATGCGTACGAAATCTGAAGCGGTTGGGTTAAAATGAATTTAGAATTAGATTGGATCTTTTTATTGCGGGCTTTATTGTACCAACAGAATATTAACTTAAGCTTACGAGTATGTCTTTTAACTATAACATGAATGTTGCGCGATGCGTAAGTATCATTTAAATTGTGTTATTTCAAAGTCGTTGTTCTTTTTTGTATTTGTGATTTTTGTGTTTGTTGTTTCTTAATCGTACGTACATACCTGATGATAAAGGGATTTTATTTTATTACTATCTTAGAGACTTCCTCTTGTTTGTAGCTTGACAAGCATACAATGAGCTGGTATGTAAAGCGGCGGACATTTGAATAAGTTTACTAAAATCTTATTACTATTTTCACGTAAATGACATTGCTTATCTTTATGAAAATTAATTTCTTTAAACCACAAACTAAAAACTCGCCGTCAAAACACTGAAACGGAGAAGAATTAACAGAGTTACCGTTAACAGAATGACTACCACCACAGGTTACTATTAATCGAAACCGAGCCTTACCGTC
Organism: Amphipyra berbera; assembly: GCA_910594945.2. Taxonomy (NCBI): domain Eukaryota; kingdom Metazoa; phylum Arthropoda; class Insecta; order Lepidoptera; family Noctuidae; genus Amphipyra; species Amphipyra berbera. The sequence goes on along the minus strand of OU343128.1, from coordinate 9,451,710 downwards.
TCAAACGTCACCTAACGAAGTTAAAACGTTATTATAACAAACCCGACCTCTTACATTTAGTTCAAGCCTGCAACGTTTTAATACTGTTAGTCGGACTAGGATTACGTGCAGGGCTCTTATCAAATTATCTCCTCGCTTCCGCCCTTGGCCCTTAAATATACAACCTTAATAGTTTCCAAGACGCATGAGCATGACACTATTACTCACATATGAAAATTTATAGCTGTCTCTATTAATTAAAGGTCGTAACTATAAGCTGAAGTTTCTTAAACAATTAAGTGTCCCTTTACAAATATCGTGTGTTAGTTTTGGTTTCCATCCAAACTTGTTCACTTGTGGTTTGTTTTATTAGCTTTGCACGTAAATAGGTCGGAATAATAAATAGCCCCTCAATATATGTATTGAACTTATCATTTACGGTCTAATACACTTTGGATTTGTTGGTCTATTATGTTGTTATATCAAAATTTGTGTACTTAGGTTCGTAATCGTACTGTGTAGGTAAAGCTGTTGGAGAGTTAGATGTACTTAGTAAGAATTGGTAAATAAGTACCTAGTTATGGAATTGATTTTGGACCATTGTGAAAGTTTGATAGACATTTCTGTTAGGTACTTTGTTTTGTTTGTTTGTGTGTTTGTGTACTGTGTTTTTGTAGGTAGGTACTATAGATTATTTTCTACGCGAAGATTGATTTACTGTTCCCATTGCTGGGCAAAGGCCTCACTCTTGATTTCTAGTCCACACGGTTTTTTGCAGAGTCTAAGGCGCCCCGCACACGGGCCACTCGCTACAAGCTGCGGATTAACTTTTCCATACATTTCGCAGAGACTCGTCGCACACGTGTGGCCGGTGGCAGCCACTCGAAATGTAGGTATGGAAATAGCTTGTGGCCGGCCGCTTGTGGCTGTGGCGTGAGGCCCGTGTACGGGTGGCCTTAGTTTGATTTAAATTAAGCGACTGATGGCCTATTAAATTGCTACGTTGATATTGTCATAATGTTCATAATTCTCTTAACTTCTAATAAATTATTCAAATCTCCCTATATTTGTGATGATGCAAACAATTATGTATGGTTTGACTATAAATAATACGCTGTGATCCTTATCAGAAAGTGAAACACAACACAGGATCCAGGCAGTTTATCTTCCCCTACTAATCGGGTCCTCAACTTGGGGGCACAAGTCACTGTGATGTTTATAAGGGACGGGCTAATCCACGTGTCACCTTCAATTAAATCTGATGGTACACTTACGAAGCTTTAAGCCCGTTATACACCTACCAATCTGCTGTTTGCGATATTATTAGACGGGAGAATAAAGACTAGGTATAAAATAATTATAGCCTACCAGTTGAACGCTTGCCTTTCATGCAGGAGGGTCGGAGTTTGATCCCGGTCCGTAACTCTGACTTTTCGAATTCATGTGCGGATCAGAATTTGATTATCACTTGCGTTAACAGTGAAGGAAAATCATCGTGAGGAAATTTGCACACCTGAGAGGGCTCCATAAAGTTCTCGATGGTGTGCGTAGTCTGACTAAGGCCTAAACTCTTCTCATTCTGATAAGAGGCCCGTGCCCAGGAGTGGGACAGTAACGGGCTAATTATTTTTTACGTGTGTAGGTATAAACTAATCATGATCGCCGCTCCGATTGCCAGGCATGGTGATTATGGTAATTTCCCCTTTGTGCGTTCATTTTAGCGCTCCTTGGGAGGACCGTGTTCAACAGTGGACGTGTACGGGCTGATATGATGATGATGATAAAATACTGTTGGAAATATTAGGGTTAAGGACTATTAATGGTGTTTGTTTTCAGATTAATTAATAGAATAAAAAACAATACTTACAAAGAATCGTGAGGATATTTACAGAAGAGTTCTGCTGTACACAGCCTGTCGGCAACAAATCGGTAAAAATTAAAATATTCACTACTATAACGATAATAACACACGTCCGTACGTTCCTCACTAAAGCTCCCATCTGATATAGTTAAAGAATAATCAGGTTTCCATACAAAGACAATATCTCAATAGTTACGCGGAATAACTGTATTATCAAGTAGGCAGCGGAGCGCGGCCGCGGACATGAAATATAACGCACTTACCGTACCTCGTAATATTGCGTTCTCTTGCAATATGAAAATTTATTGCAACGTATGTGTTAGTACAGAAATAGATGGCTAACTAAGAAAAATGTGTAGCGTTCTAATAACTCATGTACTTACGGTGCCCCATTTTCGATTTTATGTACGCGTTTTAGCTATCGAAGTTTGTTCAGCTTAGAAACATACAACTAATTTTTTTTGTAGTTTAGAACTTAAATGCTAAAGTGGTATCTTTGATAAAGGAGATTTGATATATCAGGGACATCATAAAGTAGAACAAAAAAGATTGTGTCACTGCTGGAAAAACCCATTTTATTGTTAGCTAGTTAATCAATTTTATCTAACCAATCAATACAATTTTCAAAGTACATGTTAATAAAATTATCATTATTAATTTTTAACCGACTTCCAAAAAAGGAGGAGGTTCTCAATTCAAATGTGTTAATTGTTTTTTTTTTGTATGTTTGTTCCGCGATATCTTTGCTAATTGTGAACCGATTTTAATGATTCTTTTTTGTTTGAAAGAGTATTGTCTCGAAGTGGTCCCATTTAAATTTGGTGAAGATCTCGGTCGGTTTTATTTTTGTTAATTTTTTTTATATACAGTTTATATTAAAAGTGGACCCATGAAAAATTCAGTTATGCACTCATTATTAATGAACAATTTCTTAAAATAACTTACCCGGTGAACGACACAAGATTAATTTCCAGATTATTCAGATTAAAAGCTTCTAGGATTGCATTTCATATACCAATATAATAATAATGCAAGTATTGTGCGGTCACATGCACGCCTACAGCCACAAAACTCTGCAAAATAAACTCATCTTCAAGTTTCCTCTCAAAGTAATTCTCTTCGGCTCTCGAGTGCAAAAGTCGCGCTTTATGAAGCTAATTAAGTGTCGCATAATAAGCTTCAATTAGAGCGATGCTTATTTTATGACTTATCCCCGGGCCTTTGTTTACATTGCCTCTACTAGGTTAGCGGTATGGTTTTACTTGTTGTTGTAAATGTGTGTTGACAATATAGTAAAGGTTTTTCAGTATATTTTTCTTAGACGATGGAATTTTATTTATAGTAGGTACTATTCATAATCAATGGGTTTTTTGATACGTTACGCAGATATAATAAAAAATGTTTAATCAAACTTTATTATCCTTTGTATACCTTAGTCTGTATTAATATTTATTATAACATCTTTGAAACCATCTCATGATATAATTTCAACTTAAAGCTCATTTAATTAGACGACGAATACATTCAGATGTAAAGACTAAAGACGTTACTTATATAAGAATTATTAATGGGACTCTTTCGCACTTGACATTGATAATGTCAGACGTCTGACTATGATGTGGTGATAAATCATAATAAGCTCGTTGTTTATTTAAATGTCGAGATAAAAGCTGTGTAAGAGCGTATTAAATTTAATTCATGGTTGAATAATAAAAATAATGTGATACATTTTAAACTTGGAACCTAATGAAAGCAGAAAAATAAAAGGTAACGACGAAAATAAAAAGGTATCGACAAATTCAAAATTCAAATTCATTTATTTGCTATAATGTAGGTTTACAGTGCATGATCTTATGGTGCGTCCAGACCTGACGATCGCGCCGCGAACGCGCCGCTCGCGCGCAGCGCGCGAGCCGTTCGCGAGCCGCTCGCGAGCTGCGCGCGTGCATTTCATGTTCGTACAAAGCACCGCGCCGCGCCGCGCGCGAGCCGTTCGCGAGCCGCTCGCACCCAGCTCGCGAGCGGCGCGCGAGCGGCGCATTCGCGGCGCGTTCGTCAGGTCTGGACGCACCATTAAATCTATATTAGTCCCTATACATTCTACCATAACATATGGTGTGCAATTCTTTTTTATTTTTTTTTTAAATACCTTACCCCACACTAGAATTTCTCCTGTATCGTGGGTGCGTTTACAGACACAAATCATCACATGCACAAACATTCAGACCCGGAACAACTATCTGTAGGCCATACAAATAATTGTTCCGTGTGGGAATCGAACCCACGACCCGTAGCGCAGAAGCCGATCGCTCAGCCACTGCACCAAACGTGTCGTCAAATAATTAAATAAATAAATTAATTAATTTTTAATAATTTAATTTTATATTATGCAATGATATTACTTATTTTGATTAGATTAAACGAGAAATAAAAGAAAAATCATCTACAACAATGAGAGTATTAGGATTTATCAGGAACAAAATAATTAATTGATGTCAGTATTATACCTAGTGTATTAAAATGTCAGATTAAGAATATATAAATAATTGTAATAATATTGTTATAATAATTGTAATTGATAATGTCACACACAACTGTTCTTTTATAATGTGAAGGTGTTCATTCAGTACAGTACGTTACCTTTTTTTAAACATTGTCAAAGGTAAATCTTTGAAGGCGTCCAGCATGTGGAATATGATTTCTTAAATTATTGTTGCGATAGTACTATGTATGAATTGTTTATTAATAAGTCCAGTGCACCTTGCTACCAACGTTGCTGACTGGCAAATTTTTACAACGGCATGAGCTGAGGCGAAGAAGAAGAGGCAAACAGCTTCGACCAATATCTTAAGAATTCTCTACACAAGGCACGTAGTACTAGACAAGTCGAACATCGTGAGGAGGATTCGCGCACCTAATTGTCTTTGCCAATAAGTATGTTCTATTATTTGCTCGATTATTAAGTTAATTTAATAACGCCGCTAATATTCGCAGTTACGATTATGATAGATCGTAGTCAGTGCAAACGGTCCTGGATGTCATATGAATACTTATGGCAGTCGTTATAGAAAATCAAAAGTCCGAATGTCTGATAAACGGTCTAACCTAAGGATATCGGCATTGCCCTGTAACTGGGTTGTGGAGGTATGATGGCAGTCACTGCGTGTAAAATATTGGTATTCAGCCGCATCTGGTTAGACCGAATGCTGACCTCAACATAGTTGGGAAAAGGTTATAGGCAGACAAGTGTGATAGTTTTTATTATTTTTTATTCAGATTTTAGATTAGATTATGAGATTAGACTATGGAAGCCTCATATGTACCTCCTATTATTTATAAGGTAAAAATAACATTTTATACAAAAAAAATATACGTACATGTATAAAACAAATTATACTACCATAAAAAGTGTGATAAATGAAGTGTATCGTTAAAAGATTTCTGGTATGATAAAAATACGGTTTATCGGTAAGCTTGCTGTTATGGCAAGTCGAGGTAAATTATTTTCATAAACTATCATAAAAAGATTATACTGTGAGGCACCTATTTAAAGTGCGCTAGAATTTATTAATAAGCTGGTGATAAACCTAAATAGGTTTACGTATGTAACACTTTACGTGTGTTGGTAACAATACGTATACCAGTGTTATTGGATGTTTTTAATGAATGGAGGGGCTGTTGCAATCCGGAAAATGACCCACGTCTGTGCAACGTTCAATGTTTTGGAAGAAATTGGTAAGTATATAATTTTGTATCATTTCTTCCTAATTATGTTTAACAAATTATTTATGTACAGTAGGGGAACGAAAATGATATGCACCTTAAGTTCTATTTTTGCTTGCACAGTGCAAGAAACAACCTATTTTACCGACTACGTATTGCCAACATTATAAAAATTAAAATACACGTATTTTTGATAAGATATTAAAAATTATAATGATGGCATGATGACAGACAATAGTAATGCCAATTTATCTAATCATCGAATTGATTGATGTAATGGTTTTTACAACGAAACTCCTTAAATCAAATCAAAGACATTATATGGCACTACTACGTCATATGGAGGCAAAACGCAATTTTGATCTTTGCTACCAAATAATTAAACATAATTTTCCATGCATTGGTATTTTCCGTTCAACAGTTTGAAAAGGTAACATGTGCCCGCGATGTGGGAAAGGAATTAATTTGAAAACAGACAAACCTATTTATTTCCCTACTGTACTTATAGGTACTTTGGTGAATAAAAATGAAACCATTATGCTCTCGATTAGAGCAAATGAAAAAAAAAACAACCCCAAAACTTGAACCGAATACTCCGAACCTACGACTACAAGTAACATAGCAATACAAACACCGAAATGAAACTAAAATGTTACTGTGTTACAAATACAGTTGTAGTACGTTACAGAAAATCAGATCGGGTGGCAGTAATACAGGGCGTTAGATAATGTTTCCTCCCGGGAGGAATCCGACGGTCACAGATAACACTGGCCGCGACGCCTGCGACCTCGGATTTGTCTCTCGATGTTACGCTCCGTAATATTATTACGAGCGGTTATTTAGACCTTTGTCTACCGCGTTCGTGACGTCAAATGCTATGATGTTTACACATCGAGATTGCAGTTTATGTTATCCTGGTAGCTTGATTTATGGTTTGGGTGGATTTAATGTGCTTATGTTATTGTCCCAAGGTCTTTAAGTTTATATTTGTTTTAGGCAAAGGGAAAATTCGGAATTAGTAACGCTGTACAGGGGGTTTGAAAAAGGAATACTTTAGTTTTTGTATTTTACAAATATAAACAACAACCTAAAACTGCGTCATTGTAGGTACTAGTCGCGACTGCTGATCTTAAGTTTCTGGGTTCGATCCCTAGGTCGGGCAAATTTTTATTGGGTTTTTTCGTGTAGAATTCCTGAGTAGCAGCCTGGAATTTGGGTTTGTGGCCGGTTGATGGCAATAGGATCGGCCCCTATTATATAGGACTTAAAAACATAACGGCGAAATGAGGGTGATACTATACACCTCTGCTCAACCGTTCAAGAAATACAGGCGTGATGTTATGTTGAGCTCTTCTTCTAGTCTTTCCGAGTGTTTTCTTGGCATGCATTCATAAGTGCATTTATTTAATTTCCAAAATTGTACTATCAAGCTACATTGCCTTTCACAACGAACATTTATTTTAATTTGTGTAACTACATAGCATATTATGTTACACGTACCATTTAAAGTAAGGATCCTCTTGAATCTCGACAACGAAGCCGTCAAGTTTCGTATTTTTCTTTTAAGTGCTTATGTGAAATCCTTCTTTTTCCATAAGAACAACTCATAAACTCACGAGTATCCATGTCGTATTTCCTCAATATAGTATTATGGTATGATAATACAGCGAGTCGGTCACATGAATCACAGGGCTCTTCTCAGGCGAGTCTTTGTATTCAGTTTGGCGGATGACGATAACCTTAATGTAAGCGCCGTCACGGCTGGTGGTCCGAAGAAGGATCGCTTTTGTCGTGGTCCCTTCCGCGCGCCCCATTCTTTTCTCTTTATGCCGTTTCTCACTTGAGTAATTCGAGGACAATAAACATTTATTGTGCTCGTTTATTTGACAGACGATGAAGAAATATCGAATGAGTGAGTTTGTTATATTTGGCCGGCGGGCATCCTCCGCAAGTTGTTTAACGACCGCCGTACTACAAAGAGCGTTGGCATTTTTGGCCAAGAAAGATTTCCTTTAAAACGTAAAGGGTAAGGAAATTATCCGGTCACTTTAAAGCCCTAACGTGAATTTGCGAAATGTGTAAAGAACCCGCGCGCTCTCGGGGGAACGCTCTCGACGGGAGACATCCGCATTCGTTTTTGTGCGTTTCATTTTCTTGCGAAGAATGGATTTTACGACTTCCTCTTTTAATAATTAACTGTTAGGTTGGTTTATTTTAATAGGGAAACCCCGAGTGACGTCTTGAATTATGTCGCTACTTATTACTTGAAAACAGAAACGACAATAGTTTAATTAAGTATTTCAACTAAGAATATTGTTGAAATAAAAATCAATCACTACAACACAAAGCCCAGTAACAGCCGTGGCTATAAAACCATTCCTTACAGTTCCATTCTTAACGCCAGCTAATCATCTTAACAAGGCACATAGGAGCGAACAACACGGGCTCGACACCCCTGCATTTGTATTCAGTTTGGCAGACTACGATAACTTTAATCCGGGTAAAGTGTCACCTTGAGTGGCTTACACAGAAAGAACCTTTGTCTGGGAGTAGGGTACTCTGACCTTCTTATTTTTTCCGTCAGGTTTTCCTCCATTGTCACGGGGTAATGTAAAATCCAGCTACTTAAAAGGCGAGCTTTTCGTCGGATTGCCGGGAACCTAGACTATTGCGGCGCTCTGAACAGCGACCAACTTGATGGATTGTGATCGAAAGCCTCGTTGATCATATTACACGTACTTGGTCATTTAACGTTGCGATATATCGGTGTGGTCAGGGTATTGAAAAATACTATTTATTTTCTTATTTGCACTGTGGACGAGAGACGTGACTCAGCGAAAATATGGATGGGACCTTTTAAAATTGAATTCCGGTAGGAACTTCTAGCTATATGAGTTTTATTTGGTATTACGCATGTTGTATACAAGGTTGTTAGTCGGAAAGGGGGTACTAAGCCGAAAGGGTGTTAAAGTACCCATAATAAGGCATAACTTTTGTTCTACAACTTTCCCCAAAACTCGATAGTTTAAGACAAATAGCTTTTCAAAGATTTCATAAAAAATACGCTAAATTCTATCTATTCTCAGCTATGATCAACTGTGTTTACATTTAGGTCATATTTGGGGTCACGGATTAGAAACCCCATTTTCTGAATTCATAACTAAAGCAGGGATGAAGAATTTTAGAAAAAACGGAAATATAAATTTTTTTGATGTAAAAAAAAATATTCGAATTTTGAAATTTTGACACTTGCTTTAAAATAGTCATCAGTGATACTTTAAGTGGCCCGCGGCTTAGTACCCCCTTTCCGACTAACCTTGTATAGGACTTATAACTTTAATTTTTGGTATCTACTTACTTATGGTGTTGTTTTGAGATTGGTGCTTATAGCTGATTAAGTCGTAATTGCGGGGACAAAGTTTCGACAAAAGGTGAGGAAATGATACGGTTCCTTTGTAAAAGTTGCAATGTACGTGACAAATCTTCTAGTTTCGACTTCGGATTGAAAACTGCGATAGAGTCGGCCCAGACGTGCCTCGAATCTGCTATTAGCCTCCCATTTAGAAATAGGTGCACAGACTTTATAGGTATTATATTAGAAATGTTACAGTTGGAGAAGTAATGTAACTTTGTAACATTGTAGTCACGTTTCCTACTCTTCATCTTGTGTAGTCTCGTTACAATACAATTACAATGCCAAGTACTTATCTGTATTAACGCAATTAGATCAACCAGTCAGGCGAAAACTATCTGAACTGAAAGCTAGTGAAATGAATACAATCGGAATCGGAATCGGTTTGTCTTGCCTACACAGTCTTGGTACAATCTCTCACAAAATTATAAACACGCGCATATTGTTATAGCTAAAGCCAGCCGTTCCATCAACTCATTTATTTTATAGGGGTCTGCTGCATCGACATGCTTTAATTATTCCTCGTAGGATACCGTAAGTGACGTAATAGAAGATTAAGGTACGACAGGTACCTATTATACGCGAAGTCATTCGGAACTCGCCTTTTCAGTTATTTTTAATCGAGTGTAAGCCCACCTGAATTATATTAAGATCGGATCTTACTGTTGAACTTCTAACATCATTTTTTTTATTCTTGATTTGGTCGCGTTTGGCCCTAGTCTTTTTATTTCTTTTTTTTTAAAAACATTGCCCCACACTAGGATTTCTCCTGTATCGTGGGTGCGTTTACAGACACAAATCTTCACACGCACAAACATCAAGACCTGGAACAACTATCTGTAGGCCATACAAATATTTGTTCCGTGCGGGAATCGAACCCACGACCTGTAGCGCAGAAGCCGATTGCTCAGCCACTGCACCAAACGTGCCGTCTCACCTGATAGTAAGCTCAGACAGGGTCTAAGATGGAGGACACGAATCTAAGGAACAGAGATAAAGAGGGATTCCCCTATAACCCTATGGCTCTCACATACACACGACGGAACACAGTAAACTGCTTGGCGCCGTACTTTAATGTAAAGGTGGTAGCTAGCCAGGCGGACCGTATAGATCCTACCACCAAGCTTGGTGGGTTTTATTGAAACTTCCTCACCGCACGCTGGGAATAGACGCGTGTTGAACACGTGAGGAAGTTATATATTGTAACCCGTCCCCACACGGGAAATAAATATTTGCAGAGCTAAAGTAATAGACGAATAGTTTTTCTTCGCAACTGTATCTATCCGAAGTTAGCCAACTGTTAGTCAACTCTTATTGAAACTAAATCCAACTATTGTTTACATTGACTCAAGTGTAAAGATATGTTGGCCGACTCGTTTATCTACTTATACGGAATTAGCGAACATGTTAGAGTACAAATGAAAAGGTTTTTACGCCAGTGATGCGAGGACCGCCAAACACAGAAAACCTTTGAAAAAAATGTAAGCTGATTTACCGTGGCTGGCCAGGGGCCTCTTGTGCCCGCTCGACCGGCAAATAAAGGCGACCAGACAAATGCTCGCAAATTGACTCGACGTTTTTCACTGTATTCCATATTTTTTACGCAAGGAGAGCATCTATATAGTTGCTGAAACGTCAGAATGAAAGGCCAGAAGATAATTAAAAACATTCGATGTTTGCCAACGTTAATTAAATTTCATGAAGAAAAAAATGCTTTTATACAAACCTGTCCTTTCATACGCTTTTTATGATGTAATGTAAAATATAATCCGCTCCTGAATTTTCCCAAGTTAAAGTACCAGCCTTACATATTGGTTATGAAAAGGGTACCACTATTATATTGAAATCCCTGGCCAAGTTAATCCGTAAACAGTTGAAATAAAGGAGTAACAAAGCGGCCATTCAGTGAACACTATATGATGAGAATCAAATAAGGAAGGGCCTTCATAAAAACCGCTTCATTACTGAGCTTGAAGGTATTAAGTCGCTACAACGACCAAATAAAGCTAAGATTACAAGTTAACCTCATGTTAGTCGGAAACCCCAATGATAAAGCATCTCAGGAAAATCGAGCCCGTGGAGGGTACACTAATCCCTCTTTAGCAAAAACGCTTCGTTCCAAAAAGTGATGGGCGGCTCACGAGGGATGGATCTTCATTACCCAACCGTGTTGTCAGTTAAGCCAAAGGGTCTCAGGATTACATACTACTTAATAAAACTTAAAAAAAATAAGGACGTTATAGTTTATGTGTGCTTTCGGGGTTTTAGTGAGAATTTGTAACATTTTAGCTCAAAGAAATTCTTTAGTTAGGGAAAGATGTTGTTAAATACACGCATGTTGTTATTGGAGAGAATATTCTTAAATCACAGGCATTTGTGCGCAAAAAATGTTGGGTTATTCTGTTATTACGTTATTTGGCTCCGGCCAATCGGGACGTTGGAATCAAGGGCTACGTCACTGTTACTACTGGGTTCAGTGCGGCGGAAAAAACTCAGCTCTCGATAAAGTCACCATGACTAGCCTGAAAGTTGGGTAGGATTTTTTGCCGGTGATAATCATGTTGGTGATTACTTAATCTTCTTTTTAAGGAACTTTATTTTTTATTAGAACGGTCTCTTTTAAGTTTGGGGTGACAATTTATCAAATGTCGCAACTCTTACACGCTCAATATGAATTGCACAAATTCTAATTTGCACGAGTAAGCATAAGACGGCAAAACGGTGCACCTACTGCGCAGTTCTGTCAATACCGTCTGTACCGTTTGCGCAAACTTTTGCACAAACTATTTGCGCATGCAAGCCGCTGCATGTAGCCGGACCACATTAATAAATCAGCACCAATTCGCAAAAATACTGGATAGTTTTAGACACATCATTTATTTGTATAACAGGTGAAATCGTGTATTCAGAAAGCATTCAGTAGAATGCGTTAGGCCGGCTTTACACCTAAGTGTTCCTCACGTAAGTCCCTTAAGTAGGTAACAGTAGGTAGTAGTAGTAGGTTAAGTCGGTTACGATAAATTTGCAAATGTAAACTCACTTGTAAGTTGCTTATCGACTGATATGTCAAGTCGAATTAATTGTCATAAGTCACTTACATACATTTTACGGAAGCAACCTACAAGTGTATTGGCGAATCTGAATCAGCAATTGCAGCGATTCAAAAATTAGGCATTTTATATGAACATGTGAATACATGTTCATATAAAATGCCTAATTTTTGAGAGTGAAATCAGAAATGATGCTGACAAGTGTGTTTAGTCCCTTACACATGCGATTTTCGTTACCCGTTTTTTTTATACAGTAATATGGGATTTTATACCAAGATAGTTTGAGAATTATAACTATATCTCGGCACACGTAGTTTGAAGTTGCTTTATGGGTGATTGCCGATTTTTATAACTTCGATATTTTGGACAGTGAGACAAAATATCGTTTGATGAAAGATGCAAGTGGGCCGGCCCTCTATTCAAGAATTCTATACCTACATACTCCTCTTTGAGGTAAAGTAGAATTTAAAAGGATACTAAGATTAAGTGCACACGACACGCCACGTGTAGTATTAAAGCTTGGATCAACTAGGATTGAGAGTCCAACAGTGAATCTTTAGCGGTAGTTCGTTACTCCATCTCCCGCGACGAAATAAAAACCGGTCTCGTAGGTACTATGAATACCCATACTATGTTCTTAACTGGAAGTGTTCATATGATTACTAAGTAGCTCTAATAACATTTGCCGGTAGGATTTATGTATTGAGAACACGTCACAGGTACACAATATTCAATATTGTCAACGCGAAATCTCATTACTGCAAATGAAACATTATTTGATCGTTACAGCAAGTAGGTAGGTACGCCGTGTACTGTAAATTACTAAAGTTTTCACTGATGTACCTGACCCACTTAGGACGTTCCATTACAATGGAAACCCTTTGTTTCAAATTAAGTGCACATAACCAGATTTTACGGCAAAATCGAAACCATAATGGCTTTGAGAATATATTACGTACAACTGCACAGGTGAAAATTTACGCTTACGATTCTCTTCAATAACGAGAGCATATCATTTTTCCATACAATAGCGCCATAAAAAGATTCAAGGCAGTGCCTTTTTCGTATTTACCTTTGAAAATTTATATTCCCATTGGGTTCAAGACCGCGGCCGACCGCAATAATACACAATGGGCAATCGAATTATCATATCATTATAGGAAAGAGAAAATTCCTGAAACTTGCTATTTTCACGTCACCTACGCTATGGTGTAGGTATTTTTGTTCAAATGGGAACCGATACTTTAGGTTATTGTTGATACTTGTGTAGTTTTGTACAATAGGGTTTTTGGGGTTACTGGTCCGAATTGCTTATTCGTGTGAAACTAGATTTTTATATTTTTACATTTCCTTATAGGAGGAGTTGAAGTCGAGTACTATGAAAAATATTTTGGCGTATGGTGTATGCGAGTCGCCTATTTACTCCCAGCTCTTGTAACACCACCGTCGTCTGAGGCATTTCGGTTTACGTATAGTTAGTGCATAACTTGTCAAAGTTACTTCGGGTACGTCGTATTATAAAATGTCTAGTAATGTATGTAATTTTTCTGACATCATAATCTCGACGTATAGTATTACTGTAAAAATCTTTGCAGTGTAGTCATTATTCCAATCAGAGTTGGCTTTGCCAATATCCATACCTACTTACCTAGCCCGGCAGATCAAACTTTGCATTGGAAAATATCTATTTTTAACCGACTTCCAAAAAAGGAGGAGGTTCTCAATTCGTTTGTATGTTTTTTTTTTTTAATGTTTCTTACCTCATAACTCCGCCATTTATAAACCGATTTAGATATTTTTTTTTATTTGAAAGGATATACTTCCAGATTGGTCCCATTTAAATTTGGTGAAGATCTGATGAAGAACTTCGGAGATAGACAATAGAACTCCTCAATGACGAACAGTACACATAATGTGATGATGTGATTATGTTACGAGCAGCGTCTTTAGTAGGTCCAACCATATTTTATAATTAAGGACACTAAAACGAAAAAAAAAAAACATTTTAACAAAAATAAAACCGACTTCAAAAAAACGATGAAAATAATAAAATAAATACCATATTATAAAATTAACAGTTTCAGAAGTCGGTGCCTTCAATTTGGTTCAGCGTGGATTAGCACCGACTTCTAAAACTGTTAATTTTATAATATGGTATTTATTTTATTTTTTTCATCGTTTTTTTGAAGTCGGTTTTATTTTTTGTGAAGATTTTAGTGTTCTTTGCAGTGCTGCCATTATAATTCTACTGAAGAGTTAGCTTGGTCTGACTACCTAAATTATTGTGACGATTTTATCAATTAATTCCTGTATATCTATACTAATATTATAAAGAGGAAAGATTTGTATTTTTGTATGTAACGAATAAACTGAAAAACTACTGGACCGATTTCAAAAATTCTTTTGCCGTTAGAAAACTACATTATCACTGAGTAATATAAGCTACGGGCGGAGCCGTGTGGACACAGCTAGTAATTAATAAATTACTTAAAGAAATACGAAGAACGTTAAATATTATGGAAATAGAAAATAATATTAAGAAGTAGATTCTTATTTAATTTTGTTTTGTGATTTAGATATGGGTTTTATTATTCAAAATAAAAAATATAATGAACTAAAACCACTCAAGGTATTATACTGTTCGTATGTTCGCAGCCACCTTGAATATGCATCTCAAGTGTGGAACCCAAAATATGACGTGTATAAGTCAAGAATAGAAAGCATTCAGAAAAAGTTTTTAAGATACTTAGATTATAAGACAAATCAATGCTCAACGGATTACACTCATCGTTGCAAAAGATACCATTTTCTTCCACTGGAAAACAGACGCCATGCTAATGACATTACTTTTTTGTTAAATATTGCCAATAGTTCTATCGATTGTTCCCAACTTCTCTCCAAAATATCACTCCGAACCCATCACGTAGGCTTCAGGCAGCGGCCACTTCTTCACATTCCATCTAATTTTTTTTTGCAAATTTGCAATTGTAAGTGCTATTATACATGGCTTATAACGATATTAGACTGTAAGCTTTCTGAAGAATAAATAAATAAAAAATAAATAAATATCATTTTCAAATTAATCTTGTCAATTAGTGCTTTTTGAATATCAAATAATAGCTGACAGTCCTCAAAAACCCCAAACACCTTCCCAATTTAAAATACTCGTTTTAATGAATATTCGACACAATAAATTATAACTTTATAGGTACTTTAAATTATTTGGATACGTAATACATTCAATTGATAAATAAATCTAAGGGGATTACTGTACCTATTTGCAATTAACTTTAGATGCGTGTTATAAAAGTGTATGCAGTAGGCTTGCTGAGAGCGTATTAAAAATAAAAAAAATATCATTACAGGGCGCCACATTAATAATATTAATGGATTGAAGAAATTATTAAAAAAATCATGACTTAAATAAATTGATGGAATACTAAGTTACCTATATACTGCAGGCGCATTTTTTTAACATACATTGTTGTTTTGCTTATATTTAAATATAAAAATATTGTTATATTATAAGTTATTAACTGCCTCGGTGGTCTAGGGGTGGTAAGCACGATTTCTGATCGTGAGGTCCTGGGTTCGATTCCCAGGTCGGGCAAAGTTGTGTTGGGTTTTTCCGCGTGGAATTGCTCATTAGCAGGTCGGGTTTTGGATTTGTTACCGGTTGATGGCAATAGGCTCGCCCCTATAACATGGGACTTAAACATAACGGCGAAACGAGGGTGTGTGCCCAACCCTTCGTGGAATACAGGCGTGATGTTATGTTTTTTTTATTATACTGATTTTTGATAAATCGTTTTTAAAATATCTTTACCCATCAAATACCTAACAAAATTTAACATTGATTAATACACTTAATTGTTTCAAGGTTTTAAACAAGTAGAAGATATCATAAGAATATTGTAGAGTTTAACTTTTAATGGTTTTAACCTACCTTTTAAAAACCGTCCTTCAATATTTTTAACCATCTAACTGTCGAACTAATTTTTTTTACAGAGCCCACCTATTTACTTTATTATGCCTTAAATTGTATTTTAAAACCCAAAATAGCCAATGCAAAAGCATTCTGGTAGACAGTTTACGTACTAAGGTACCTACTAATACGACAAGTTTGGTGCAGTGGCTGAGCAAATGGCTTATGCGCTACGGGTCGCGGGTTCAATTCCCGCACGGTACAAGTAGATTAGTTCCTACCTTTAGACCTAGCTTATGTTTCATTAAGTGACGGCGGGGGCGTTTTGGGTGGCTGTCTCTATTGTCGACGTCCAGAAATTCTTAATTGGCTTCAAACTATTTTGAATAAATGCTATTGTGGTTTTAATTATTTCCAGTACGTTGATTGTTTACTCATATTAGTACGTAATATAAAGTGATAATGATCCGTCCACAAAATAATCCGGCGAGTAAATGACGGATCGCTACTGACAATGAGTAATGAAGATTTCATTTATTATAGCCATTTAATTTAGACGATTCAATTTATCTTCATCTCGAATAAATAAATCATAAGATGACTTTTATAACTAATGCTTGAGAAAGCCTTTACACGGATTTATTACGAATTCAATTGGGGATTAAATATAAAGATTTTTTGATGTGAAGTGAATTTTGGGATTGGCGTATTTAATGGTTTGTTTTCGAATAGGTCAGACGCTATTTTGTGCAATATTGTGCAAAGAGTATGAGAATATTGATTGATGAGAACATGTGTAGGGGAACGAGGTATGGTGTTCCTCCTACCAGGCAGGTCTTATGCCTGCCGATCCACTGCCCGACGGTTGGTGTTGGGAACTTGTATATAATTATACTAACTGCGTGTCAAATCTTGATACCGCGATGCAGGATTTGTGACATTTCAACTGACAGCTGTCAATGTTGTCACTCAGCTGTCACTGTAGTTTTGCTAGACAATCGTCGTGCTGCGTATTTCGTATGTGGCGTGATAGATGCCGCCACACATGTATTGTGATTTAAATCATAAATTTAGATTTCTCTGCCTCATTGGTTTATTGGTGGCAGGAGCGACTACTGATCATGAGGTTCTGGGTTCGATCCCCAGGTTGGGTAAAGTGTTATTGGGTTTAACCGTGTGGAATTCCTCAATAGCAGCCCAGAGCTTGGATTTGTGCCCGGTTGATGGCAATAGGCTCGCCCCCTATTACATGGGACTTAAACATAACGGCGAAATGAGGGTGTTAGTGGTATGGTAAACCTCTGCAGGCGTGATATTATTATTATAGATTTCCAGTACATATATGTTTTTGGAAATTAAAATAATGAAGCTTAACTGTATGCTGCATTTTCGGGTTCTACTAACTAACATTATACATAAAATAATCAGCCCATTACTGTCCCACTGCACAGGCCTCTTCCCAGAATGAGAACGGTTTAGGCCTTAGTCCACCAAGCTGGCCTGGTGCGGGTTGGCAGACTACACACACCATCGAGAACTTTATGAAGCCCTCTCAGGCGTGCAGGTTTCCTTACGATGTTTTCCTTCACCGTTAACGCAAGTGATAATCAAAGCATGATCCACTAATTAAAATATAAAAAAGTCACCACACTGTAGTAACGAAATAAAGGTTATCACGATTATGTTTCGAAAGTTCAGATTAAAGTAACAACCAACAACTATTCTAACAACTTATTCCACAAACACAGATACTCGCAAAACAGACGAGCGCACCATTTTATTATCCACCGTACATCAAATCCTTCGCTTGAAATGATGTAGTTAACACTGATGTGGGGAGCATATAAATAAAGAAGGCTTATAAAAACCTAAATAAATAGCCACCTGTGACTGACAATATTATAAATTTGTTCAGATAACATTGTGGGTGACATTAAAAGCTCCTCTGTCTGCCCCAGGCGGATTTTGTGTCCCTAGTGTGAAAATAATGTGTGGTGACAATTTTTGGCTTTTATTTCAGGTAAACCAACTATCAGATTATATATTTTCAGAGACGCCTTCGCACACCCCTATTTGGAACAGAATAATGCCGTTTTTATCCTAATGGTTTGGGCTGAAAGTTATATAGGATGTTACAAAATTAACTCTTAAGAATTTTGTGGAGTTACTTAGGAAATGGAACAACTTTTCGAAACTTGCGTATTTTTTTGATTTTGTTCCATACAAATCAAATAAATTTATTTTTTAATTTGTATGGAATGTAATACAAAAAATACGCTAATTTCAAACAATTGTTCTACGAAAGTTGTTCAATTTCCCATATCGAGTAACTCCAAAAAAATCTTAATGTTAATTTTTAACAGCCTGTATACGTGTATCTATACTAATATTATAAAGAGGAAAGATTTGTATTTTTGTATGTAACGAATAACCTTAAAAACCACTGGACCGATTTCAAAAATTCTTTTGCCGTTAGAAAGCTACATTTTCACTGAGTAACATAGGGTACGAGCGGAGTCGTGAGGACACAGCTAGTAACTTATAATTGCGATCAACTCGAATTTGAAAATCCATCATCGCTTAATATAGTTTAGAATTTGGCGAGCGAATAAAACGAAAATCCGTATGTAGTTTCACGAAAATATACGCACGAGTACTTCATACCATTTATTCGTTGGAGGTCGTGTATAGTTATGTAAAGAAAATATAAATAAAACGGAGCAGTGGTTTCTGAAAGGCTAGGGTATAGGTTCGCTTGAGTGATCAAAACTGCGAGATCTGTCAAACACAGATTGCTTCGGAAAGGAGTTGGACAGGCGAGCAATATCCGTTACTAACCGCGAAATACGATCATAATACGTGAACATGTGAGTGGTTGCACAAAGCGAACCTAATGTGAAATGTTATAATATGTATTAAAACTCTTCTGAAATGTAGGTATACAGTGTACGCAGCAGAGAATGTAATTATGGTTAATGATAAATTATTTTTATTTCTGTAAATAAATCTGCTAGTGTTTTTTTCTAAGACCAGATGGCGCCGGCCTTACCTATCTGACTAGCTCTGAGAAGAAAAGTCGAATCAAACTTAGAGATCAAGGTCTCTTTTGTATAAAAACTATGCGATTGTAACAATGTAGGGTATCGTCTGGAATGGCGTTTTGAGGTTTGAGTAGACCTGTCCCAAGTGACGGCACGCATGCAACAGCCATCGTGTAGCTCCAACTTATTTTAGGTACGTGCTACATAATTGCAGTTAAAGGAGATCATCCATTATTGTAAAAAAAACCTATCAATAAATAAAACTTGATTTTGTAGGCAAGTTTCGTAAGAGAAATATATTTTACTTGGTATAGAGAAATATATTTTATTTTACTTGGTGTCAAACTGTCACAATGTAGGAGCCGAAAAGAGTGTAAAAATCGATAATCTCATAAATCTACTGAAATCAGCTATATCTAGTATGTAGATATAATATCTACATGATGCCAAAGTAAAATATGATGTTCTTGTTACCAAAACCTGTCTCCAGCAGTAGGTAAGTATCATTTGAAGCAAGCAAATAAAAAAAAAGAAATTTGAATGTATGAAAAGTGTGTGATCTCCTTTGACATCATCTTGCTGAAAAACTTTAATTCCTGTAATAAAGGTTGCATTGGGTAGGGTATGTTTAATAGGGACGTCTATGGGCAGATATGATAATGATGATGAAGATGATGCAAAGTATAAGTACGAATGCTCATTCAGATGATGCTAAATATAAAGTATGAATGCTCATTCAGCTGATGCGAAATGTTCATGTTCATTTCAATGCTCATTCTCGTGCTTATGCTCTTTCTTTCTTTTTAGTAGGACCACTCGCAGTGCAAGAACTCTCTGAGGTTGATACTGCTTAACCGCACAATCCTGTGGTGGCCGAAAATTACTTTAAGGCCCCCAGCCAGGGCTTACAAACTAAACATGCTCATGCTAATGACGTATGGTGCTATGTACGGCCTTATTCTAGTCCGGTTAGGATAGTGAATCTGGTTATAAGCCGAGAAAGCGAAGATGATAGCTAAGTCCCAGAGTTCAACAGATACAGAACTTACGGACTGATAAAAACCAAAAAGTTTTTTAATAAAAGTTCTTTGAGGAAATGCGCGCGAAATATTCGAGATTCTTGTGCTGATTGTTTTATAGTTACGGCTCGTGAGAACGAGATATGCCCCTCATAAAATACACTTTAGAATATTTTAAGGCATCCTCTTAGAATAATGGCTTTTTATTACTTTAGAAATGGTCAATTTACCTTAAATTTGCACATTATCTCAGCATAAAATACATGAGACAAGTAAATGTAACCTTTATATTTTTTAGAATCATTAAGTTCTTTGGTTTAAATCTCTAGGATTATTACGGCTTACATTTAAAGTTTTATTCCCACTGCATTTAATATTGAAACAATACAATACATTTTATCTTGTAACGTAAAAGAATGATTTTTTTTGGGTCCTTTATTATAAAAACACTCGAAGTCGCTTGTCAGAGTTGTCACATCAAAACAGAATTAAATGAAATAAGCTTCGCATTTTCAATAGCGGCATTTTCTCCGTGTAGTCTTTGTCAGCTATTCTCATGCCTTGTTTGGCGTGTAATTGAATAAGACGATTGCCATCACCAGTCTCGAGGAAAAGAATTTAATAACATGCGATATAAACGTGCCCTCGAATACATCGCGCACTGCCATTTAAGCGACACATCTCCGCGACGAGGACTCGCTCGCCGAACGCCGTATTTTCCAAGCTATTCAATAGTTTTTTATTTAAATAAAATTCCAATAATTTTAACGCTTACTGTTCAGTGCGTCGACAGAGGGAGAATTCATTGTGTGAATCGCGAACACGGTAGATATGCATGACCAACGGTGAGCAATTCTAAAAATAAAGGCATTCGTTCGGCCGAATAATTTTTAAAGCTGATAAAGGAAATATGCAATCAAAACGAAATAATTTGAATTTACGTCCCATAACATGCACATTTTTATTGAATGTATTGAGTTGGTATTCTATTTGGTGAGCGCCTTTATTCATAGGCCAATGGTTTTCAACGCCTTTAAACGCTCCATAAATCGTCTAATATTACACTTTTACTGTCACATTTTCAGATATGCCCAAAATTTCCCTTATAACTTATTTTGTTTATACTTATCGATATGTATGAGATACAATAAATACTTTCTATTGGTTCGTCGCTTATAAAGGTAATTAATAAACGTTGACCGAAAAAAACAATGCAACGAAAAGGGTAAATAAATACGCAAAGAAACAAAAATGGCGTTGCGGAATAATTTGTAAAGATAATAAAAAATCTCTATAGACATTTACGAGCAACGAGGTGGACGTAATTTGTTTTACGGAGCAATTAAACGTATAGGCTGAGGAACGATGTATTTTTTAGATGGTTCAATTGGTTTTGACCATAGGGATTTTCTTACAGCCAGGCGGACCTGAAGGCTGTTGCTGGGGGATCTGCAAAGGGTAGGACTGAGTGTTACGGTCCAATTTGAGATTCTGCTATCATCGGTAGTAGACTGCTGGAGGCTAAGTTGAAGAAGGTTTATTTATAGATAGAAGTTTAGAAGAAGAGATAGCTGCCTTATTAAATGTTCTCAAACCAATTTCTGCATTTAGTTTGGCTGTTGTAAAGACTTATTTGTACTTATAGGTAGATATTTTTGTATGTTTAATTAATTTGATTATTCGCGACAACTGAGCATGGGGTCCTGGGTTCGATCCTCAGGATTCTCGACAGCTGAGCATGGGGTCCTGGGTTCGATTCCCAGGTCGGGCAAAGTGATATTGCTTTGTTCCATTCGTAATTTCTCAGTAGCAGCCTGGAGTCTGGATTTGTGCCCGGTTAATCGTTCGCTCCCTATTACATGGGACTTAAACATAACTGGCGAAACGAGGGTGTACTAAAATATCTCTGCCGAACCTTTCGAGGATAACAAGGCGTGATGTTACGTTATGTAATTAAATTGAAAAAAAAAATACGGGTATGTACTTCAGTTACACTTTTATAATACATTTACTAGTAGAATTTAAAAACTGCAATGTTTAATACAGAAAATGAAATATAAAAATTCATTACTAATTCTATAGACGCGTTTCAATTCGATAAATTACGTCATAAGTCTTTCGATACAGTCAGGGTAGTATGGAATAGCACAATTTCTGTAAACGTTTTTATATAGAACAGGAGTGCGTTGGGTCAAATGGAACGGGCAATAAATCTGTTAAAGTGACAGTGTGGGGCGATAACACGCGATCGTTGGTGTGTGTATTTGATAATGGCCACCCGACACCTGCCGTTGAAACCGCAAAAATGTATCTAGCGATACCGTTCCAATCGTGTCGAGTATTCACTGAGATTCAGTTAGTTCGGTATTCAAAAATAACAGTACTTTTTTTAGAATAGTGTACCAACCTATGCACGCAGGTTCTATTTCATTTTGTTAAAGCAAACAGTAAAGTGTTAGGCTCAGTTGCACCAACTAACTATAACCGTAACCATGCCAAAACTTCTGTCAAATCAGTACAAATTTGACATAAATATGGCAAGTTAACAGTGACAGTTAGTTGGTGCAACCGGGCCTTAGAATTTTACATATTTCCGTCAATATTCTAGATTGGAATAAAATGTTCTGTCAAAAATTCAACGTAATTGTATTGCATTGTTCAACTCTTCCAAGCGTTTCGATATTTCACAAAAGCATAAAAGTTAAATAGTGCTCTAACAGCTAGTTCACAGAGAAACTTATAAAATACATACAACATAATCTTGTCGGGGTGAATCTATCATTACAGTTATAGCTAATATCGGTATGTCAGGATTGGGAGCATGGTAAATAAAGTAAATTAAATCAACATAGACTCTCCACCACTGAGAGTACTTTTAATTGGGTTAGTGATTAGTTACAGGAGCTAGTTCATAATATATTACAATATAATAATTTACACAAGATCAGCAAATAAGGATAAGCAAACCAGATATAAAAGGTCAGACTTCTTCGGCGGTTCGACATAGAATCCTTTCCTCCGTCGAATGACCACTGTTTTTATAACTTCAGGTATGTTGATTCATCTTGACGGTTAACCTATGTCAACATTGTCCAGTGTTACCAGCTACCGATAACAAACGGTTAAAGGATCCGTTTTAGCGGATCCGTTTTTATTTTGGTCATGGCGCCTGTAGTTGTATAAGCGAGTTCACATACAAGAAAGTATTCCGAATTCAGTAAAAAATACTGAATCCGTTATTTTTATCGTATCCTGTCGGATGCGACGCAGTTGCCATTTGTTTAACTGATCCGTCGGTACAGATGTGAACAACACATCCAGTATCGACGGATCCGTTAAAACGGATCCGCTGTGTGAACGGGCGGTAAGCTTGTGAAATGTAAGTAAAACACTTGAATACTTCGACCGAATAATTTATGAAATTAATTTTCGTATAAAGGTCTGTTCGTTCGGTTCGTACTGCGGTCTATCAGCGGCTTTAATTTATGAAAGTAATTTTCGTATAAAGGTCTGTTCGTTCGGTTCGTACTGCGGTCTATCAGCGGCTTTAATTTATGAAAGTAATTTTCGTATAAAGGTCTGTTCGTTCGGTTCGTACTGCGGTCTATCAGCGGCTTTAATTAGCCAAGTATTTTCCAACGAAGTCTTAAATGCTGATTTTCAACAATAATGTTGAAATTCAACAATAATATAATGTAAACAATAATGTTGTTTTGTTTGTTTTGATATATTTATCTAATCAACTAGTCAGTTAACATTTACTTAATGTTCAGATTGAACAAGTAGGTACATAATCTTTTAAAAAATGGAGAATCGAATTCAGTCGATCTACGCATTGTTGAGTAATTGCTGTACAAAATCGTATTATAATTATTTGTGTATCTAGATGACATCATCATATTCGTGCAGATTTTGGTTTAGACAGTATTTTATGAGTGTTGGCAACACCAACAAATTAAGTTTTTGTATTCTGTGTTGTGGCAACACTGTTTTTTTACTGGTCACTTATTATGACTAGCAGCGGTAGCGCGAGCTATTAGTACTATTATCATTATTTTTACCTATTTCTGTTTTTTTCTATCAGCTATGATTTTGTCGAAGCATTAAATATATTATATAACTATCTAAGAAGTTATTATTATTAAATTATATACAGTCCACCAAGAAATACAAATCCGCACAATGAGAACTACTGAATATACCTATACCTATATATACATAAAAAAAAACTAACTTAGGACCAATCCCAACACAATACACCTATAGTTTAAATAGATTGCTTGAAGTATTATTATTTTCGAAATCACTTAAACACATACTCATGTGAATTCTATTATAGGACTTAAAGGTTATTTCAGTCACATTCTTGCTTATCGCTAAAATACTTTTCAGTAAGGTCTATTCTTGAATACCATCTACATGGCAGCAGTCGAATTGACTAATCCGAATGCGGAGCGTTCTCTGCCATTCACATATAAAAGCAACTACGTCTACGTTCACATCTACGTTAACACTCCCAGCAATAGCACCTTATCCAGTTTACTTTTCAGCTTTCCAGATAGTTCCTATAAAACCGTAAAAAATACAAAACGCCTACATTTGCTACAATCGAAGCTAGATTTGCTACAATCGGGTCTCTTGTTCCTTAGATTCATTCAGTCCAGAATGAATGAAAGTATAGCACTGATTGAGCGACATAGACAAAAGACTTGCATTATCCTGTAAGTGGCGTGATCCGGTGAACGCCTATTCGGATCTCTTTATATCGGGAGACTATCGAAGTACGCCGATTTTTCACGAACGTGGGTTAGGATCGTATAAAACAGTCACGTATTTTTTAGTGTCAGTGGCTTCGCTAGGACGGGATCCTTAACAATATCATAACCAGGGTAAAGAACATCGTGAGAGTCCCGTACACCGGCTTATTGAATTTCTCAGTGAAAAGGGTTCAGTGACTGTAAATTCTTAGTTTCATTGCGACTTTCGTTGTAATCGACTTTTTTATTATCTCTTGAAAGAGAAATTTACATGAGAATTGCTTTGTTGCCTTTTTAGTCCCTATATGATATGCAGTTAAGAAACTTGCTTATAACAAATAGAAAAGTCGTATATTTAGTTTGAGAGCCTTTTGTCTCGGTACTTTAAGTTTTTCTTGTCTTTTTATTACTTCGAATTTACTGACAAGTTAAACTAGTTTCGGAGCATAAAAAGCACAAAATTTGACGTCGCTCGTTTCGTATTCGAAAAATGTATCCGGTTATTGAACAAAAGCATCATTCGCTTAGCAAATCGAATTAATGTGGACCGAACAGTAAAACCATGGGAGTCGTTAAGCGAATTTCGTGGAAATCGCTACAAACTGGAGCGACGGGGAGAATTTTCTAGAACTTTGTTTTGTTCTAACGGAAGTAAGTAATTGATTTTAATTCCACTGGCAGTACGTTGAAACGCAACCGAGCGTTAATGAAAAATAATTTTCTCATCTGAAGTTGCAAGTTAAAGAGTAGAGCGAACTACGCGGGCCGGGCGCACTAGTTTACAGAAATATTGTCCATTAAAATTTTTCTCTTTTACTAAAGGAATATAATAGACTTGTAAATTAGTATTTTCTTAGCTATTTGTCACTTGTGAAACAAGTGAGCCCACTGCACTTTCATAGTTCGTGCTCGTTTTGATGAGAGAGGAATCTTCGGAGTTTCAAATGTTTTATTGCGTTTAAATTTCCATGCTAATGATGGAATGAGAAGAAACGTATGCTCGGTTCCTATAAACAAAAACGAATCGTTTTGTCAATGGTAGCATTTTGTATTGCCAAACTCGTAAGCTAATTTGATCTGTGATAGCTACTTCCATATTCCGAGGGTCTACTATGCAAAACTATGAGGTTTTTGGTTCATTATTGGTTAAGATACCAGTCTCAATTTTAACCAATAACGCTCCGTAAATTATAGGAATCGGCCATTAGAGGCTATCAGCTGGTTTCATCCCATGCAAATAGCTTAAGAGACAATCGGGTATTGTAACAGGCTATTTAAAACTTATGTCAGAAGATGGGCACCAATCACCAATCTGTTTGACAAACGTGGTGATTATGGCGATCTGTGATGACTATTAATTGTAGCAGTATTTCGAGTCTATAGGTTGTTTTATCAGGAACTAGGTGCCCAGTTTTTTTTATCTTTTCCTAATTTTCTTTTTTCCTAAACCACCCCAGTATTGAGGCGCACAAAACAAAAAAAGAATTATTCAAATTGGTCCAGCCCATTTCGAGTTTTGGCGAAACTAACACACGGCAATTAATTTTTAAATATAAGAAGATATGTATATAGATTATTTTATTTTCATAAATGTCCCGTTAAGATGCCCCTAAAATTGTATCGAAGAACTTAAGTTGTATTAAGTCGTTATCATAATTTAAAATTATTATTGTGTTAATAACGATATAATGCGCTTATTGGATTATAATTAGCGAGTAATTATAATGATTTCTACGCTTCACTTTATGTGGCAATTAATTATAACAATATAAGGTACATGCAGCTATAATAGTAGCTACTTAGCACAATTAGTAAGTTTTTTATTCCTATAAACATTTGATTGAGTACTATTCTATGATAAAATATATATAATATATTTTAGCCATCTCGGGATAGAACCCTCAACTTAACAGTGGTGAGTGTACCACTACTACTAATGATGTGGTCAAGTGCCATAATAATAAAATATTGAAGTATATTTTTTATCATAACATAAAATCACGCCTGTATTCCCCGAAGGGTTGGGCAGAAGTGTATAGTAATACCCTCATTACGCCGTTATGTTTATCCCATGTAATAGAGGGTGAGCCTACTGCCATCCACTGGGCACAAATCCAAACTCCGGGCTGCTATTGAGGAATTCCACACGGAAATACCCAATAACGGTTTGACTGACCTGGGGATCGAACCTAGGACCACACGATCAGCTGTCGTACTTGTCACCAGTACACCAACGAGGCAGTATTTTTTTATCTCATCTAATTCCTTTCTTTAAGCTTCTCTAATGCTTCTTTTAACATTTAGAAGCATCGTTAATACATAAATACTAAAAGACTAAGTTCCCATTAGGTCTTCAGGTCTCCGAAATAGATTGATGAGTCCGTTTGACGTCGTCATTAGGTTTCGGTCTGACCGGGCGTTTTTCGTGCGGACCGCTCGGGCTAGATAATTGGTCCGAATGTTTTCGTTCGCTCAGTCTAATGACTGGCAGTTTTGTTTACCAACGGGACACGCTGGCTTTTATTGAGCCGTTTGCGTTTAGCCCCGAACAATTGGTGACTGGTTTTATACTTTTTTAATTTTCAACCCTGAAAAACGTTTGGTTTGTTTTTAATGTGAGAGTTGTTGAATCAAAGTTGCAAGATTAGATCGCTATTCTTTACGAAGGAATTTTAATTTTAAAAAATATGTCTAATTTAATCTTCTTTCCTACGTATACCTACGGCTATCCTTCCTAATTGTGCTATTTATTTTTGTAGTACTAATCGCATCTTGCTATTTCCCGTGATCTAAGTAGATTGGACACATACCTACGTATTATTTTTATTAATCTTGGTTTGTTACCATTATTGAATTAACAGTAAGCGCAATTAGTAACCATACATAAATTATTCAAGGTATACATTGTAGTGATTGGAAGCTATTGAACTATTGTTCTGCATGTATATTCGAGCATGCCCACAATATTCTAAGTAACATTTTTCTTTTCCAAATCAGATTGAAAGACACATCACTTTCCACTTACATGTTAACCATATCAATCTCAATGCCTAAAACTATTCGGCAAAGAAACTCTCAATATTGCTGATAGACACTCTAGGAAATCGAAATTTCGTACAATATGTATACTAGCGAGAGTATGTAAAAAGGATCTCTGCTCGACTGTACCAATCTAAGTAATTGAGCGATACTAAAATATGTACGCGTCTATACTTACGTGTTTTTGCGTAGGGTCGCGTGGGTCTCGGTATCGATATATTTCGCTGTCCATCGATGCGTCACTTCGGCGAGACCGATAGATTGATCACCTCACTGAATGACGTCCTCATTCCGGCCCACTGTGCCCAGGGTCCGGCGGCTATTTCATATTATATGTTTTATATAAATGTGAATAATTTAAGCTATTTTGCGACTCATATATCATAGACCTTTCTTAATTTATAATAAGAATGTGTTCCTATTATACACAATATATCGATATTCCAGCTTTTATATACATAGGTTTATATTTTGTCAAATATTTTAACATGCTGGGAACGTTTATAAGATTGAAAACATTATTTTTATGTAAAGCTAAGCAGGCACTACGTATTCCAATAAAAGGGGTTTTCCAGCAATTTCTGTCGCGTTAGTGAATTAGATTTCTTTGTGCCACATGAATACAGAACAGTTTTTATCCATTGAAACATAGATGCAATAGTAGGTCTGTAACTTATTTTTTTCCTGTTTCTTGAACGGTTTTAATCTAATAACCTAGTTCCAATTACGAACTTGCTCAATTTTTTTTAACTCCGCGATAGTTATAGAGCAATTATAATTGAGTTACTTCCTCGACCTGCTACTTTATCGATACTTATTTGGTTTAACTTTTTGTTGTCTGACTTGTACAATTATCCTAATGAATCCGACAGCGGATAAGTTTATTTCCAAACAGACTTTTTGGTAAAGAAACGAAATCGGTTTTATTTAAGATCAAGATAACGCGACGGCTTACCTTCAGTTTGTTTTTGTTTTTATTCCGTTGTGACGCCCGTCTTCGCTATTCATCTGGATTTTAAGATTATTTTTGATGTTTATTGTTTGGTTTGTAAATTGCGAATGACAAAAAGCCTCGATCTCGTTTTGCCTACAAACACCGGGAGACAAGTCGGTATAGAACATTGAGCTATAAATGTCCCTTTAGCTAGCTAACATCGGTTTTGTTTGAATGGCTTTTGTGAAAAATTTCTCGTCGACCGCTAACGTTTCGTATGACATTGTAAATCCCATTCTGGTGCAGAGGCGTCGCTTGCGGCAAAACTGTCAGGAGCGTTTTCAAAGAATTATTGTCGCATGACAGCATTGCCCACGCGGACGAATGTAACAAAATGCAGCAAATCACAATGGCCGCGTTTGTTTATCAGCGTTGTATGGGATTTATTGGTTACAGCGCAAACGATCGTGACTCCGTGCAGTTTTGCAAAGATTTATCGATTTCTTGCAAAAGCATTATGAGGAATGCAGCAGCTGAGCGAAGGCAACGTTTTTTAGGAAAGAAAATTAACTACACTATTTTGCACGAAATATTTCGCTTGGACGAGCCCCATTCATTCTATACAGGGTGTAAATAAAATCATGTAATTCCTTCAAACCTTGTGATGTACTGCTGACATAGATTAGGCCTGCACAGGATAATTTTAGATTCAATAAAAAATAAATTACATAAAGTTAACATGTGTTTTTAAGGTGACGCATTTTAGCGCCCTGCCTAACATGTATTGCGCGGCTATCGCCCGCCGCGCGGTCATTTAACTCGAGGCGCTAAAATGCCTCACGTTAACAACGCAACATGTTTACTTCTTGTTATTTTTTTTGTTATTGAATCCAAACATATCCGTTCGGGGTTAATCTATATCAGCAGTATATCACGAGGCTTGAAGGAATTGCATGATTTCGTTTACATCCTGTATATCATTTCCAATTCAATATATAAGAACTATTAGAACGGTTTCTTAATCGATATCAACAACTGCTCCATTCGATTCAACACTTATTCTAAAAGCGGTGGATATTAAGTCACGTTGTTGGTGGCTATCAGCATCCGGCCGCGGCGCACATAAGCACGCCGGGGCCTGCCTATGACATTATTAAACTCAGGCGCATGTCTGCTCGAGTGACGCTAAAAAACTACGTGACCGCGTTGCACAATTGAAGTTCCCTCTGAAAAATCGTCTGCCCAAAATTCAGAGCGTATCCTGAACGAATAAAGAAAAAAATAGCTGCGGAGTCCGCGTGGGCCACTCGGCCGAGTGTCCCGAATAAATTATGTTGATGAAACTTTTAGTTTGAGTGTTATACCGCGCCCTGCCATTTGTTTTAATAATCATTAGATATGAATCCTGAACTTTCGGGGGTAGTTGACACGTTAACTAGCGTTAATAAGTCTTATGGCTGTAGCTTCCCCATCTGTGTTTATGAAAGTTGTACGTACACGTAGTTAGCGTACGAGTTTAATGGTTTATTAAGCCAGCTTTTCACTATGAATATAATATATATTATATCACGAGATATAAATGAAATCCCACGACTGGATTATAATATATATACAAGGTTAGTCGGAAAGGGGGTACTAAGCGGCGGGCCACTTAAAGTATCACTGATTACTATTTTAAACCAAGTGTTAAAATTTCAAAATTCAATAATTTTTATTTGCATGCAAAAAGATTTTTATATTAGTTTTTAAAAAAAAAAACATACCTGCTTTAGTTATGAATTCAAAAAATGAAGTTTCTGATCCGCGACCCCAAATATGACCTAAATAGTAAACACAGCTGATCACAGCTATGGACAGATAGATTTTAGCATATTTTTTACGAAATCTTTGGAAAGCTATTTCTCTTAAACTATCGAGTTTTGGGGAAAGTTGTAGAACAAAAGTTATCCCTTACTATAGGTACTTTAACACCCTTTCGGCTTAGTACCCCCTTTCCGACTAACCTTGTATATTATATCTAAGTGTAAAGGGTTCTATTAAAAATTACGGTAAGCGATATTAATTTACATCCCGGGATGTCATTATATCCCATAGTGAAAAGCCGGCTTTATTCAAAGAGAACATAAATAATTGGATAATTATTTTGATAGACTTTTGTAATTAGTTGTACATTACTATCTAGAAAACTGACAATGGTTTATTTATGTATCTAATTATAAGTCTGAGAAAAACTAATCTAAAAGTCTTCAGAAGTCGTAGGTTACTGAAAGAATTTTAATAAGTTTCCAACTTTTCAATGTTAAGAACAGAGATTCAGGGTCGGTTAGACGTTTAAGAACTGAACAATATTTTCACGTAATTTGAAGGCGATTTAAGTGGGTTTTCTGGCGAGAGCTTGTCATTTATGATTGTGCCGTCCACAATTTAACAAGTAGGCAATTAAAGTAATTTATTTAGTGGAAATATTTATCTGAAAGAATTTAAAAAACGTATACCTTCTTCTTCTTCTTCTTCCTGCCCTTATCCCACACTAGGTGGGATAATGGCAATAAATCCATGTTGTTAGAGGTTTTGGCTTATTGTTTTATATGACATATAATTTTTTTTATACCTACAAACAAAAGTCAAGGAACATCGAATTAAGTCTTTCTCAGCACACCAAAGACGGGTAACTTCAAAGTGAAATGTTTACGAAAATCATTAAACTTACATAACATCACGCCTGTATTCCCTGAAGGGTTGGGCAGAGGTGTATAGTAACAACCTCATTTCGGCGTTATGTTTAAGTATAATGTAATAGGGGGCGAGCCTATTGCCATCAACCGGGCAACCAAACTCCGGGTTAGTACTGAGGAATTCCACACGGAAAAACCCAATAACACTTTGCCCGATCTGGGGATTGAACCCAGGGCCTCACAGTTAGCAGTCGCGCTTGCCACCACTAGACCAACGAGGCAGTTACTAAACTTGTTTATGAAATATAAAAGTAATTTAAAGATGCCACTGTATCGCAACCGCATCTTCAAATTCACATAATATATCATCAGTGGAAAGGTAAAAAAACTAAAGCGCCAATATACCTACTTTGCAGTAGAGAGATTCAAAGATTTTTTAAGAAAATAAACATAGTTATTTTTCTTAGGGTATACATATTAAATATAATTAAATAGAATTATCTATTTAATATGTATACCCTAAGAAAAATAACTGTTTATTTCTTTAAAAAAATACTTTGAATCTCTCTACTGTAAAGTAGGTATATTGACGCTTTAGTCTTTTTACCTTTCCTCTGACGATATTCTGTGTCGTTATAATAAAGTGGGAATTTTCAATAGCAGCTTGAATCAACGTATGAACGAGATAAACGAACGGTCAGTAAACTTCACGTCGAATAAAATGATTAACTTTATACGACCTTTTCACGGTTATTAAACCCGCCCATTGCCGGCGCTCCCCATGAAATGAAACTGGAGACGCATTAATTCAAGTGCAACACGAAAAATGCATTAGCGGGTGGGATCGACCATTCGTCATTGTCCTACAATATCTCGTTTGGGGTAGGTCAATGGAATCTTTGGATAATGAATTGACTTTAAAAATACTTGATCGCTATTGGCGCATTCTACATACGTTCTTTTTTATACTTTGCCGCCATCTGCATTGTCGTAATAGAGTTGGTATGGTTTGATTATTTAAATATAGGAAAAAAGCAAACAAATATAAATAGGTTTTAAGTTTAAGGGTGAAGCCAGACGAGCGTAATTTTTTGAGTTGTGAGTCGCGTAATTTTGGTCGCGTAACTTCAACACAATACAACACGACAACTCATTTTGCGTCGCCGTGTGAACGAAACAGAAGTTTTGTATGAAACCGAATGTAGCAGAAATTACGTGACCGAAATTACGCGACTCACAACTCGAAAAATTACGCTCGGCTTGACCCTAAACAATAAAAAACTATACACACAAAAGTACGTAATATCGTTTTTCCCTCACATGTTTTATATTCGTAAATTGGCCTCTTAAATGTTTTATCATGTCTCTTTAGTATTTTACAAACCTTTCACATATTCAGCTCAGCCTTTTGAAGTCAGTGTTTGCATATAAAAAAGTTCCAGTTTAAAATCAACATATTCGAGTAGGGTTTCATAAGGACATTTATTTCAATATTATATTTCATAAATTACACATTTATTGTCAAAGTCAACGTAACGTTAGCACAAGATTTCGAGATAGGTTAAAACAATATTATGAATATCGATTGATAATTTGAAATGTTCCTAACAATATATCTAGTTGCTTACATGTTAAACTTATACTAATCAGTTAAATATTTTAATCGATTATTACATATTAGATTTTACATAAAATCTGGCTATTACAATGAGATTTTTTCTTAGTTTCTATTGAATTTCTCATACGTTCTAATTAGTTAAGTTTTGTTAGGCACTTGTGCAACACCGGATAGTCCAGTAAAATTGGTATGTCTGTGATTGGGATTTATTTGGGTAGCCCTGGGCTAGCGATGTTGCACATGTCGCCCTTAGTCTGTCTGTCTATCGAAGTAGAGAATGGTAGTTTATCTACAAACTTCAGTGTCTCATTTACAAGCAGGAATGTGTTCCTGTAAACAGTATTTTAAACTGTAAAAAAATATTAATATAATAATGAATCAATCTCGATGTACAAAAATCCTGAATGATATAGAGTTGTTCTAAAATAAATAAAACTCAACCGTCATTGTTTCAAAAGATTTACACCAATACAATTTATAAATAAAATATTGCTTGCAGTGTCGATGAAAATATTTAGCTTTTCCACTGAAAATAACTTTATGGGAAATGCCCATGAAAACTAACAAGATATCGGGGTTTTCAGTAAATTCTAAAATCATTTTGATCGGTGCTATTGTGTACTGTCATGAATATAATGATTTTTCAACGCAAATATTGTTACGTAATTTCAGTAAAATGAAATTTCTGTTTTGAATATGAATTTCATTTGGATTAATATAAACCTTTTGTCTTTTATCATAATATTATACAATCTTCTTTCATAAGTTTGTGTTTTACTACGTGTTTAAAGTTACGGTAAAAGGGGATTTCTATGTAATATAGTTTCCTTGTTTTTGAAGGATGTTGAATTTGTTTACATGTTATTTTTACATTTGAATATCTGTACAATAAATTCTTGCATAAAATGCTCATCGTTTGGCGTAATGTATATAGAAGAGACGTGACGCGGTGACGTCACACAGATGTGGTGCGAGCGCTGCTATTATGTGTCTACGAGAACCATAGATCGATTTAATATTTGTATCATCTCTTTATAATCTGATACATTTAATAACATGGAATATCCAGCATCGACGTCTTATAGATTTATGATGAAGATCATGTAAAGATGCCAAGTCCATGCTACGTCATCGCGTGACGACACTTCTTTATTAATTCTGCCTCTGGTTAACAATACAAACGTTTAGAAAGTATGTATATATCGCAGAACGGTTAGTAGTAAAGCGTAGAGCTGTGGTGGCAGATGTTGCGTAAGGAAGTACTGGTGCGCATGCGATGCAGCTGGGCGCGCGCGGTGTGACGGAGAGTTGCGTGCGCGCTGCCATGCCGCGCCGGAGACCATCGGCTCCTCGGCTCCGAAGCCGTTCATGCTTAGTTCTAGTCCTGTGAACATTTTAATAAGTTAAGATGTCTTAAGTTGACGATGTATTTATTCATGGGAGTCCATCTGTTCATAATCTAATGGATTCTTGCTCTATAGTTTGAATAGCACTTAGCGACTTCGTCCGCGTGAATTTTCATACAAACTTTCACCCCCTATTTTACCCCCTTAGGGGTAGAATTTCCAAAAATACTTTCTTAATGGATGCCTACATCACAAAAGAAACCTACTTCCCAAATTTCATGTTTCCAGCTTCAGTGGTTTAGGCTCTGCTTTGATGAATCAGTCAGTCAGTCAGGACATGTAATTATAATGTATAAGATGTTTCATTGATTTTTCGCACTATTTAAATCCAAAGTTTCTAATTATAATTATGTTTGCTTGTTACACTTCTGACTTCTGTTTAAATCTCCGCGTGCCAAAGTTTCATTCGGAAGTAACGGCTGTGGTTAGTCTATCCATTGTTCCTTGTCTACATTACCGAAGTAACTAACGCCACGTGTGTACTAAGTTGCAGAAGCTACACCGAACTAAGACGTATAATTATATTGGCCACTTACTATGCAAACTGACTTGGCTCTCCATCTTTCCCAGTGCATTGACAGAGGCGCACACATAAGTTCCATAGTCCGCCGGCGCTAGAGACTTTATCGTCAAGTTTATCCAAAGCGAGTACTCGTTCATTATAGTTTCTGATACACGAAGCTTCGGGTTCTCGGTCAATTTGTCGGTTAATAGCGCTGTGGAACGAAAGAAGTAAGTGAGCTTGCAGTCTACGTGGAATGGTTTTGGGATCATAAACGTTGCTTGCCAACGTCATTTTAAGATAATCTGATAGAGAAGGTAGGTATTGAGAATATTTACTTTATATTAGAACCACAGAAATGTAAATTATTCCTTAGATTTCTGTGATTAGAACCCTAAGAGACAAAGAAAATATAATTATATACAACATGTAACGTAATTAACGCACACCCTCAAACACCCCAATTAGAATATTATGTTATAATCATAATACATACACTGAAATTTTAGTTTAACATGTATATGCATTGTTATTTACTAAATTAACGTTCTTGAAATAAGGTTTATTTTTCTTTATTTTGTATTGAATGACGGAATTTGTATTAATACAAATAAAAATGCACATTTCTAAAAGGCTTTTTGCCTTGATTTACGGTCCATTTCAGTTTATTTTGACTGTACAGGGGTAATGTGACTAATTTCCGTAGTTTAAATTATTTTTGGGATAAAAAATTACCTATATTAAAAATGATAGTAAACGATTCTGAACAAACTAGTTTCAGGATTGCGTTAATTATGTTACATAATTTATATGTATATTGGAAAAATTTAAACAAGCAAAATGTAGTCTTTGTTTATATGTTGCGTTGTTGTTCTCAATTTATCACTTAACAAAGAACAAGTTGAATTTTTATAAAGCTCACTTCTTCAGCCATATACGCTTTTTACGTGTGTCCCAAAATTTTCAGGTGTATGTACAAAAAATTATGTTGGGTGTTTCTTAAGCATATTGTTTCTGAAAGAACAATATGCTTAAGAAACACCTGAAAGAGGGAAGTGTTTTCTATATTTGAACCTTTAAGAAAAGAAGAGATAATGCTTTTTTCACAGAAAATACGCTGTAGGCGTGGCACTTTCAACGGATTATTATTTACTTAGCGTTTTTCTCGCAAAAGGTATACGTAAATAAACTCAACGGTCTTGGATTAAATTTTTAAGGTAGACCTTAAGAAATTTTAAGTAAAAAGGAATTGTGAAGTCGGGTACTTACAGTTACCGTCTTCCCTGTACCAGGAGTTCATAGCTTTGGGAGAGGCTTCGATGAAGCACTGGAGCTCTACGTCACTGCCGAGAGGAGCACCTACTAGTTGATTGGTTACCTTTACTTGTGGTATGACTGTTGGACAAATAAAAACACTTTAGGTACAGTATCGACAGTACTTCATTTTGTAGAAATTATAGTGCTTGCGTCCAGTAAGTGGCCACATTAATTGCTGTTTCGATAGCGCTCATTAGATCATTAAGGCCGCAGGTGGATGGACATTTGAGACACTCCAGCAAGTGGGACATAATCTGGACAGGAGCACCGCACAGTAATACATTTAGTATAAACATAACATAACATCACGCCTGCATTCCCCGAAGGGTTAGGCAGAGGTGTATAGTAACACCTTTATTTCGCCATTGTGTTTAAGTCCCATGTAATAGGGGGCGAGCCTAATTGCCTTCAACCAGGCACAAATCTAAACTCCGGGCTGCTACTGAGGAATTCCACAAAACCCAATAACACTTTGGCCGACCTGGGGATCGAACCCAGGACCTCACGATCAGCAGTCGCGCTTGCCACCACTAGACTACCAATTTAGTATCTATTAATAATTTAATGACTGGGAATTAATAATGGCTTTAAATGAATGCTACCCATGGTTGTGGTATATTACGTATTCCCAGGTACATATTACGGTAAACACACACTAGGCATACATTGCTTACAAGATTCAAATGAACATTAGTCATAGACAATATAGTAAACACTTCACATTTGCTAATATTCTTAAATAGTTTTTCGTAAATTGGAATGTATGTATTCTCATATTCATTACA
Organism: Amphipyra berbera; assembly: GCA_910594945.2. Classification (NCBI taxonomy): domain Eukaryota; kingdom Metazoa; phylum Arthropoda; class Insecta; order Lepidoptera; family Noctuidae; genus Amphipyra; species Amphipyra berbera. The sequence continues at coordinate 9,414,667 of OU343128.1, read as the reverse complement.
ATTTACGTAGTACAAAACGTCCAAATTACTGAATACGATTAAGTTTTTATTAGATAGATACATTTCCAACGAAAATTGGTTTTTCGAACAGTTTTGTTTTAAACTCACATGCTTGAGCCGTCAATTGAAAAAAAAGAATTTCATTCGTTCAACGTGTGCGCCAGATAAACAAGCTTTTAGTTCAATTTAACAAACTCGTAAATAAAGACTTGAAGAAACATTGAAAAGGGTGAACAGTCAATTCTATTAGAATTGTTTATCGAAATGTATTCTTTTAAAGATACATACTAATGCGTGCCAAATAAGAATAGTACTGTCAAGACGCCATTTTGTTCCGCAATACTCGTGAACTTCATTACCGAAGCGTAAGGTGTGCAAAAAAGTAAATAAAGAAATTATACTCAGTTTAATTATTTTTTGTTCACTTTTTTGGTATTTCTAATCAATTTTACGCCAAATTAATTACACAGTAATTATATTATTATTATGGCGACATATTAGGGTGACCAGTAGCATTTCGTGAAGTTAACTATATATATTAGTTCATTTTTTTAATGAATACTGCTTCCAAATATTATTAATTTATCCAAAAGTATCTATTTATGGAATTCAAGAAATAACATTTTATAAAAATGAATATAAATAATAATGAAACCTATGAATAAAAAAAAATAACATTTTTATTTTCATAGTGTTTTTTTGCTGGCGGTACTAATTTGACAGCTATCGTGTGAAGTTGTAGCAAGCGCGATCCTATTCTTATTTGGCACGCTTAGTACTAACATCACGACCAGTATTCTCCAAAGACTTCGGCAGAGGTGTTTTTAGTACAACCTCGTTTCGGCAGTCCCATGTAATAGGAGGCCAGCCTATTGCCATTAACGGGCCACAAATCCAGATTCTGGGCTGCTACTGCGAAATTCCTAATGGAAAAACCCAATAGCACTTTGCCCGACCTGGGGATCAAACACAGGACCTCTGATCAGTAGTCGCGCTTGCGACCACTAGACCCATAAGGCAGTATCTTTTTAAAGATATAAAAAGTTAACTTTCACTTTACTCTTTGTAACGTAAGTGATATACCTAATATTTTAAACATTATTTGACACGTAATAGAATAAAACACTTAGATGTTCGAATGACTTATGTATTTAGATACAAATCTCAAATGCTTTGGCTTCAGTTAAAGTTCAGTAGCCTTTTCAAATTACCATAAAGTTCTGCTTTTTTAAAAGCAAATGAAACTAGACTGACAAGACGAACAAAACTGCAACTCTTTAGCATTTGCCATCCTTCATTCATTCTCGGGTAATGTCTTAATGGTGTTTCGTCTTTCTAGGCGATCATTGACTTTAATTAAAGTTTTTTTTTCGAAAGCTCTCAGTCCTTTCAATCACTACCTTAGTTAAACAAAAAATATATAATAGGAGATTTTTTTCATCTTTTATAAATTCAAAGACAGCGAAACCGCGGTAACTAAGACCCTTAAGTCTAAAGTAAAACATTCGAACAGAATAATAACTTTGGTTAAACTTGCCCGGCTGAGTTTCTGGCCCTTCTTCTCAGCGAAGTAATCGAACGGGCGGATCTTTTGACATTCATAAAGTGTACTTCATGTACCCATTTTGAAGAAAAGAAATAAGTTTTCTTAACAAACAATACGTTTTAACAATTGTTGACTTTTGTTGAGCACCTCTGGATTTTCTAACGATGGCTTTATGAAAGCAGTTCCAGTTCGGTTTTGTTTGCACTGGCGATGGCGATCAAAAGTCGTGCGTGATTGCGCACTTATCATTGCTCTTTTGATAGACAACTACACTCCAGTGCACTGAATCCGGATCACTAACATAAACAAAACAATGTTAAAATGTTAAACAATGTTTAACAATGTTTTCCGAAATATTAAGGTTTATGTTGGTGACCCGGATTCATTGCTCTCGAGTGTATGTAGTTTCAGGAGTTAATGGAAATATGAGGAAAATTACTGTTGTTCTAAAAAAAACAATTGTCGCAACCATTCCACAAGGCATCATCTATAGATTCTTCAACGTAAGTCAGAATGATACTCGACATCTTTCAAGTAACGCTGTTAGTAAACTAGGTCATTTTGATTACTCACAGTGAACTTCGACGTGATACCGTCGGCTGATAGTGGGCGGGACGCCGTTGCTGGCGATGCAGTAGTAGGCCCCCATGTCCGTCCGCTGTACGTGGGCCAGTTCCAGCATCTCACCTTTGTGGCTGTCCACAACTGAAAGAGAAGATGTGTTTAGTACTTTTCAGTGCACAATTTTATTATGGCATGATAACATACGAGGATGGTGAGACAATAGAGTCGTGTTGTCTCCTTCCTTTTCATCTAAATAAACCGAGATGGAAACAGAATCATAGAACCTTTTAGTTAAATTATCTCTTGTAGTACATTTATGTGTAAAGGGGTTATAATGTTATGGGTTAGCTCATCGCTTAAAACGTTCTCGCGCCAAGCCGAGCCAGAAAAATAACCGGCTAATGCATTTTATACATTTATCTCATTTCCGCATAAAAACGAGAAAAACATAGCTAAGTAGGAGGCTTTAAATACATTTTTATTTCAGTTCCAGTAAACAAATTCAGGATCTTACAGTGAATTTATAAATTACGTAATCAATGCGAAGGGTTAAAACACACATACAAAAATAAACCACACATGAGAATATTTTATGCGCTAAAAGGCTTTTAGGATTGTGATAGGGATGTACAGAGGAATTCACTCACGGATTTATTTTAAGAAAATAGGTAAGTGTCAATTCATGTATTTGCAAAAAGGAATATATTGTATGAAAGAAACTATCGTATAAATCAAAAAGTACCTCAAATAAATGGAATAATAAAATATTGTGTTCCATATCACCAGGCTTAATTAAAATTGCATTTCGGACAGCAATGCTAGTACTTTAAATATCAGAGTTATATACGATTCAAAGCAGAAAAAACTGAAACATTTTTTTAAATAAAAACAGAATTCTCTTTAACCAACGAATCCGTGATGAAAGCCGAACTATGCGACCCTTTGATGATGAGCCTACCATGACATGCCCATAAAAAATGAAGGAGTTTTTATTCTGACATCGCTTTTGGCCAGTAATTAGCCACTTTTAGTTAGCCTGGCGTACGCTGGAAACAGGAATGTTTATTTCGTGTTTTCTTTATTAACTTTGGACGGACATCATGGATTATGAAATGCTCCGCACCGACTTAAGTAAACTTAATATTGTGACAGCAAAGTAAATTTTCACGAGACTTTTTAATAAATGAATAAATATTCTGGAAATGAGCCTTGGGCTCGCTTTACCGGGGTATTTAAAGTAATCTAAGCGTTATTTGTATGTGGTGTTTTCTTGACTTTATTCCGTCGGAATTCGGAGTCGTTCGAGCGCGAAAAAAATATTCCGACGTTACTAGAGAGGAGATGAAGCGTCGACGTGGAGTGCGGCATTTTCTCGTTTCACGGAAATATCGTCCATTCTGAAATCGCTTTTGAGTATAAAATCTTTTATTATGCGAACACGGTTCATTTAACGCGGCATTAAGTGAATTTGTCGAACATCGTATTTTAAAAATGAACGGGTAAAAGAGCTGTAAAATATGGACGAAGCGGAGGGAGGGGGGAAATTACGAGTTGCTGCCGAGGTATTGTGCTTAAGTTCCTTTTAGCGCAGTTTACCGATGATTTATTAAGCCTCTGTTTGTTGCGGGAACTATAATGTGCAGGCCTATCTGTACCTCACAGTAGGTAGGTCCTGACTATTTATAATTCAGCTCTCTCTGCATTTTCTTGTATATACGACGTGATGTAATGTTTAGAATTAACAACAAAAACAACAGGTACATTCATTAACTCAGTTATATTTCTCAGATTAAAATGAGTACCAATATTGTAAAACAAAATGTATATTAAATTCATATTCGTGGAGCGAAGAGCATTTCACAGAAAAGGTTTTCATTTTAAAACACAAAATGAATAATAATAAACAGTGCAGCTTTAATGAACAGACCGATTAACTTCAAAACAGTTGATATAATGACTCTTACACACGAGCGAACGAAACTGGATTGCACAACATTTTATTTCCATCGAGAATTTTAGCTAACGGTACAGTCGCGTTCAAAAACTATTTCCCTAATTCGCGGTGGACCGACAAGTCCGTAATTAAGAGATTGTAGTGTAAAACCGGACAGTAACGAACTGTGCGTTATGTTGAACCGGACAGATCGAGCATGAATTAGTCGCAGTCGATGCGTGAAACCGGACATTAGCGCGTACCACGATATTAATGACGGCCGGCCTTTCATTAGGCACGCATCATCATTAGTGGCTTGAAAAATATGTACCAACATTATATAGTAGGTGCCTACACATAATTGTGGTGGAAATGTGCGATGATATTTGGAAATTTTCGCACGATATCCCTGATGGTATTCAGATGCGTTCTATTTTATACCGCCACGCTTGTCATCTCTGAATTTTATTGTGATGCAATGAACACTAATATACACTGGCCTGCAAAAATAAGTATCACACTTTTAAAATTTAATTTTTTTCTAAACTATAGAAATTAGAGATTTAAAATAAAAAACGTCTTATAGCAATTTTTATCAGTTTTCTTTGAAACTATAGTAACAAAGTTAAACTCTTTTTTGAATCCTTTTTGTTTCGAAAATATATCTTGTGTACCTAAAAAGTTATTGCAATTTTAAAAGTGTGATACTTATTTTTGCAGGCCAGTATATATAGGTATATAGGTATTACTGGTCAACCGAAGTTTTGCTTGACATAATCTACCACCAAACCTGAGTTAAATTAGTATTAACAGTATTGATATGTTCAGCGAATTTTCTTTGTTTTTTTTCTTCAAAATAACTTTCTAGCTTACTATGATTTTTCTTGTATCGTTGGTGTGTAGGAGCCCGTTCACACAGCGAATTCGTTTTAACGCATCCGTCGGCACTGGATGTGTTGTTCACATTTGTACCAACGGATCAGTTAAACAAATGGTAGGTGCGTTGCATCTGGCGGGCACGATACGATAAAAATAACGGATCCAGTATTTTTTACTGGTTTCGGAATAGTGTCGTGTATGTGAACTCGCTCATGCAACTACAGGCGCCATCACCAAAATAAAAATGGACTCGGTAAAATGGGTCCTGTAAACAGTTTCTGTGTGAACTAGCTGTAACATTCATAAATCCACACGATACAACTATAATATGTAAGAAATACGAAAAAAATTGTACGGGAATTGAACCTGTTATCCACTGCGAAAATCAAACCGTCCATTGGTGATCTTTCTCTCACAGATTACCCTAAAACGCCCTTAACAGTAATAGCAGCTGTTATAGATAATTCTTGTTAACATAACATCACGCTTGTATTCCCCGAAGGGTTGGGCATAGGTGTATAGTAAAATTTCGCCGTTATGTTAAGTCCCATATAATAGGGGCGGGCCTATTGCCATCAACTGGGCACAAACCTAAACTCCGGGCTGCCACTGAGAAATCCCACACGGAAAACCCAATAACACTTTGCCCGACCTGGGGATCGAACCCAGGACCTCACAAGCAGCAGCCACGCTTGCCACCACTAGACCAACGAGGCATAATTCTTGTTATAATGGAAAATAAGTATTAATAATAGTTTTACACTGTAATGTTTTCTATTGCATTGATATTTTACTTATTTTCTTAGAATCTTCTTCTTCCTGCCCTTATCCCACACTAGGTGAGGTCGGCACAACATGTACTTATTACATAATTCCATGTTGTTAGAGGTTTTGGCTTATTGTTTTATGACCGGCCGCCTGCCTGACATCAACCCTCCTTGGGAATATTCGTTGCGCCGTCGCGCGGGTGACCCAATGTACTTGCTGATATTATGCACTGGGTCCAAAAATGATATGCTTGTCAATCTTATTGCCGACAACTAAGCAGACAATTTTCTTCTTGGCGGAGTATACCTTGAAGTTCCTCGACCCACTCATTCAGTTTTGCTAGGGACTATGCTTCTGACACGTCGTAAACTAATATAGCACCGTGAGCGTCTCTGTAAAAACTTGATGTCAATGTTCTATATCGCTCCTGCCGCGCTGTATCCCAAATACTAAGCTTGACTTTAACACCGTTCACGTCCATGACTTTACATTTGTAGTCAACTCTCTAATTATTTTCTTAGAATATCATTCCTTAACAATGGAAGTAATAAACAGTACCTAGTTTCTTGAAATAAATATGAATCGTAGTTAACGATATTGGAAAAGTTCAATTGCATTTTCCTAGGAATAACTATTGGATTATTGAATGCTTAATTAATAATGGTGATTTCTAATGAAAGAAAACTATTAGCTTCGCTCAGTTTTCAATTATTATTGTGTGGGAGTGCATTGTTATTTTTATATATAAGTTTTATTATTATTTTATACTTATGGTAATTTCGTTTAAAACATGTATATTATAGGCGTTGAACTTTAATATAACTTGGGTTAAATAAGTGGTTGAAAGCTTGCCTTCCATGCAGAAGGGTCTGGGTTCGATCCCAACTCATACCTCTGAATTTTCGATTTTATGTGTGGATCAGAATTTGATTATCACTTGCGTTAACGGTGAAGGAAAAACATCGTGATGAAACCTGCACACCTGCTCCATAAAGTCCTCGATGGTGTGTGTAGTCACCAACCCGCACCAGACCAACGTGGTGGACTAAGGACTAAGTGCCCAGTTGTGGGACAGCAATTTGCTGATAATGTTTTATGGGTTTAATAAGCAAGGAGTAGAGTCCTTTCTTGTCTTACGGGTGTTGTTAGAAGCAGCTAAAAATAATATTAGAAGGATTAGCAGCACCGTACAAATCAGTCTTGCAAATATTTAGAAAAAAATACCTAACTACTTATGTGATATGATTTACCGCTCCAATTTCTCCAAATTTACCTTGTTAAGAATTTGGATTTGATTGAGCTATGCTGTTCTGCCTAGATTTTTCCCAACTATCTTGGGGTCAGCTTCCAACCTAACCAGATGCTGCTGAAAACCAGTACTTCACACGGAGCGACTGCCATCAGACCTCCATATCCTAAGCCAATAACCTACGGTTAAAGTTTCGGACTTCTGACTTCCCGTAATGACTGCTATCATAGGTATTCGTATGTCACCCGGGACCGACTGTTTAACGTGCTCACCGAGGCACGGCGGGGTTCGATGTGTAACGAACGGTCACCCATCCACGGACTGACCACCGCAAGTGCAGCTTAACCTCGCAAATCGTATAATCCGCGCGGTTGGTAATTAGCCACGAGCCCCTCCTTGATTGAGCTATGTATTCACTAGTAATCAATGTTTCGGATACAAGTTGCAGATAGTTTCTGAAACACTACGTAAATATTTCTAGAAACAAAGTATCGGAGTTTTTGTCATCAAGAACTGTGAGTAGTATTCACAGCAACATGTATCAATGTTTCAAAAACACGTAGATTCTTGTTTCTGCCACAATGTTTATGAACAAATGTTTACAAATGAATAATTGGCTTTATTGCTACGACGTAGCTGACGTGACGATGTTAGGCTACGTTAGCTACGCTTTCGTAGCAGCTAACAGACTCGTCACACGTCGACTTCTCGTGTTTTTTCCAAAACATCGTTGTTAATCTGTCGTGTGCTTTGTCTCTGGCTATTTTGTATTTGAATGGACGGTCGTTTTATGATTTGAAATAGAGAATTTAATTAGCAGATGATCCTATCCTCTAACAGTCCTTACCTAGAGTACCCAGGTCTTAAACCACATTCAACAGGGAAATCAAATTGTAACACAAATGAAGCTATCATGTTAAACTTACATTATATTAGTAACTTCAAATCAAGACTTTTAAACTTTATAATATTTTGTTCGTCTCGTTGAAATTCATCTGTAAGTGACGTTTTAATCCGAAAAAGGAGGCCGCGTCTGTCGACTATAAAATTTCGAACGTGACCGAAATAAAAATGTTATATAAAGGCAATCCTGTAATTTTTAGAAAAAATCGGACAGCGAGATAATGCAAAATGTCTATTTTTTCATTATAAAAGGAAGATTCAAGTTCTATTAAGATTTAAAGTGTAAAATATTTTCCGAAATTTTGCTCATTTCGATGACCCTTGTTTGTTAATATTTTTCATGATATTTACAAAACGCAATACACGTTGACGGTACGGAATTCCGAAGGGGCAAAGTTAGTGCCACTTGAACCATTCCGTTTGACAAACAGAAATCACTCATTCAATCTAGTAATTGAGTCTTGGTTTGCTTGTATATAGCGTACAAACCTTTTCAACGTACGGGGCTTCATTCCGCTAAAAACCGAATGAAACCAGATTCGTTCCATTACAAAGTATAGCCAAATTCAACAAATGACGAACGTTCGTTGGCTAGGTAACATCACGTTACATCACTCCCGTATTCCTCGAAGGGTTGGGCAGAGGTGTATAGTAACACTCTCATTTCACCGTTATGTTTAAGTCCTGTATAATAGGGGACGAGCCTATTGCCATCAACCGGGCACAAATAGAAACTCCGGGCTGCTACTAAGGAATTCCACACGGAAAAACCCAAGAACACTTTGCCCGACCTAGGGATCGAACCCAGGACCTCACGATCAGCTGTCGCACTTGCCAACACTAGATCAACGAGGCAGTTGTTGTTGTACTCGTTGGCTAGGTGTTGGTCCTATTTCCTTGATTATTATCAGTCAGATCGGTAGTCCACCCGGTACTCACATAATGAATTTTATTACCAAGATAACAGTAATACTAAAATTATACCATTGACAGTTAATGATACACTATTGATAAAGACGCAGCACAATAAGTTTACAACACCATACACAATCATTTGTTATGGTTGATGATACCCATAACGTATTCGGTCGAGTTATGGGTTACATTGACATAACTCACGGTATTTTAAGACCCTTCATGAATGCTTTTAGCATCCCGATAATTGGAACTGGGTTGTAAAACAGTCCGTATATGCGGTAACCAAATAGTAATAAAAGTATGGACTTTTGAGAAGGGTTTGTATCTTTAACACATTTATATTCGTTAGAAGATATTTAGATGTGTTTTAGTATCTATTTTGCTTGTATTTCCTGAGATGCGCCACAACTATAGTGGCTAAAATTTAATAGGCCCGTTTTGACAGCTGTCAGATTACAACATGTTATGTCTATTCTATTTTTATGAAATGGCAAACAATGCCGATGTCGACAATTCTGCCAATGTCAAAGTGCCCTGAAAAGCAAGTGAGCATCTTAAAAAAAGAATATACCACCCGTAGGCATAGACAAAAGAACATCTTATGTCAATTTTGACATAAAATGTACTGATCTGACAGGTGTCAAAACGGGCCTATTATATTTTAGACACTATAGAGAGATGGGCAAGCGGATAATAAATAGTAAATACTCGATAAACAATAAACAGTATTTACTTAATCTCGAGTATTTATCCAATTAACAACCCATAACTAGTCATAACATCTAGTTATCTGTTTTTACATTCGGTCCCTCACGCCTGGTAATTATATTAGTCTATTAATTGATGCTCGCGGCTTCTTTCGCTCTCTATGTAAACAATAAACATTTTATGTCCTTTTCTATGTTTCAGGCTATCTCTGTGCCAAGTTTCGTTAAAATTGGTTCAGTAGTTTAGTCGTGAGGAAGAAAGACAAACAGACAACCAAACTTACTTTCACATTAGGCTGCGTTCAGACGACACGCGCTCGCTAAGCGCACGCCACGCGCGTCAACACCCGCGTCTTTGATTTTTTTGTATATAATTTGAGTCTTATGATACATCAGTAGATCTCAAATTGCATTTATCCAAGTCCATCCGCACACGCCAAGCGCCCACTTCACGCCCGCCTCGCGTCCGTCTCGTGCCTGTCACGCGCGCGCCTCGCGCCCGCCTCTCGCCCGCTTCGCACCCGCTTTGAGCACGCCTCCCGCCCGCCTCGCGCCCGCCTCGCGCCCGCCTTATGCCATGCTTTGATAAATGCAATTTGAGATCTACTGATGTGTCATAAGACTCAAATTATATACAAAAAATTGCAAAGCGAGTTAGACGCGGGTGTTGACGCGCGTGGCGTGTGCTTAGCGAGCGCGTGTCGTCTGAACGCAGCCGTGTGGTCGATGATACATATTATTTACAGTGGACATTCATTGGTTGATATAATGATAAAGTCCGTCATCAGCTGAAAAAATAACAAAAGTAAAACTAATTTCAATTCCAAGCCAAAAATGTAGAACAAAATATAAAAGGTGATTTTTATTCGTGTCCCGTTTTATTGCTAATTTTTATTTTTCATCCCCCGTATCAAATATCGTCAGGTTTCATAAAGGCACTTAAGTATTATGGCCGAAGATATCCGATCACTTTCACCCTCGTATGATATTAGCATGAAATGCCTATGAACATTTTACCCTTGACCAGAAATGAAAATTGAATGTGTGCCTACTTATCTTGAAAGAGATCTTATAGGTACCTATAACTGTAGATTTGAGATTAATAAATAATTTTAATATCGGTACTTTATGCTTTTGGCGTGCCACGTGTGATTCGAGGCAAATAAATAGATAACCTGTTCTCTTCCATAGGTGTCTTATTCGACCTGCCGGGGTTGCAATGCATGCTTTTGCGAATCCTGTGACTCCGGCCTAACGGTCAGGAGGAGGAACACCGTTAGTTTTTAGCCGGTAAGAGTCCGGCAGACCCCCTCGCCTGGCCCGGGCGAGGGAAATCCAAGATGATTTTACAACGATAAAAAAAGGTGTCTTATTCGGCACTAAGGGATAATTATGTCAGGTTGATGGGCTGCAGCATCATTTGTGATAACCACATACTGAGTTAATCACAAATTCATTTGCGAAGTGTGGTGAATTCTATTGTTAACATAACATAACAGCACGCTCTTTTTTCCCCGAAGGGTTTGGCAGAGGTTTTTTTAGTACACCCTCGTTTCGCCAGTTATATTTAAGTCCCATGGAATAGGGGGCGAGCCTATCGCCATTAACTAGGCACAAATCCGGATACCGGGCTGCTACTGAGAAATTTGGTAATGGAAAAACCTAATAACACTTTACCCGACCTGGGGATCGGACCCAGGACCTCATGATCAGCAGTCGCGCTTGCCACTACTAGACCAACGTGGCAGTCTATTGGTATTTGATAAATACACTATAGATAATTGTCATTGCAATGGTAGGGGGTGCATCGAAAGCGCCTCCAAGAGCGATGATACTTAAGTACGTCCGGCGCACCCTGGGCAGTCAGCCCCGCTAGCCCCCGTGCATGGAAAGATTTGTGTCTGTAAACACACCCACGATACAGGAGAAATCCTAGTGTGGGGCAACGATTAAAAAAAAAACCAGTGGCCGAATGTTTGATCAACGGAAATTGTTTGATGACATACGGTAAAAGCACAGGATGGGGGGTGCATTAAGAAAGCCTCCACGAGTGATGATACTTAAGTAGGTACGTCCAAGGCCACCCTGGGCAGTCAGCCTTGCTACCAACCTTGCTGACTGCGAATCTTTTCACCACGTCATGATCTATTCTCATATAGCTCGTACACGAGAGTAGTATTGCGGTTATCTAAAATTCCTCTTAGATTTTATTTGCAAAGAAAATGTATGTAACTTTCAACATAAACTGTTTCGAAAGAAAACATAAAACAAAGTAGTAGAATTCTAATAAACTAACAAAAACTATTTCAACGGAGTCTTTGTTTATTCTATTATTAGTTTTAATCTTTTGATGAAGGTTTTTCTCTAAAATATTCCAACATTAACTAATAAGTAACAAGCAAACGACAGGCCGCACGCGCGATAATCCGGACCGGTTCATGCGATAAAGGACCAAGAATACCTTTGACAAAAAGGTAGATAATTCTTGTCACACTGTAGAAGACAAGGTCGTTTCTAGAAGGGGTATAAGCTTCAACTTCAATTGCACACGGAGCATACCCCGACTATAGATGAATATTTAACCATAAAGTCTTCGTTTTTATATATAACTAGCTGTGCTCCACCCGTAGCCTATGTTACTCAGTGATAATGTAGCTTTCTAACAACAATTTTTTTTTTGAAATCGTCCCGTAGTTTTTAAGTTTATTCGTTACCTACAAAAATACAAATCTTTCCTCTTTATAATATTAGTATAGATTAGTATAGAAGTATAGATTATTTTTCTAATTTAGATTTTTATGTTGTATATCGGCATTGCCCAATAATTGGGTTGCGGAGGACTGATGGCAGTCGCTCTGTGTAAAATACTGGTATTCAGCCGCATCTGGTTAGACTGGAAGCTGACCCCAAACATACTTGGGAAAAGGCTAGGAGGAAGGAGGAGAGAACTGCCTCGTTGGTCTAGTGATGGCAAGCGCGACTACTGATCGTGAGGTCCTGGGTTCGATCCCCAGGCCGGGAAAAGTGTTATTGGGTTTTTCTGTGTGGAATTCTTCAGTAGCCGCCTGGAGTTTGGATTTTTGCCCGGTTGATGGCAATAGGCTCGTCCCCTATTACATGGGACTTAAAGATAACGGTGAAATGAGGGTGTTACTATACATTTCTGCCCAACCCTTTGGGGAAAACAGGCGTGATGTTATGTTATGAAGGAGAAGATTTATATATTGTTAATTTTGTGAAATATATATAAAATACGACATACATATCTATAGCCGTGTAATCTTAACAATCAACAGACTTGCTAATATTTCTGGCGGATTATACTTGGAAAATGGATGCTATCGTTTAATTCCAGTGATACTGGCAATACGCCGTTTTCCACTTCTAAGATTATTTGTTTTAGTGCTTACAAGATTAATTAATTAAATTATATCCGGAAGATGGGTATTCCGAGTCTTATATAAGACTGCGATCGCCAGTTCAAGGGTATTTGTGTGAGAAATTATCTCATATGTGAGCTAGTCAGATAGGCAATTCTGGCATCATCTAGTCTTAAAAAAACATTACAAGGCTAGTAAAAGTATCTGTAACAGATTTATTTACAGAAAACAAAATTCATTTTATCATTTTTCAAATAATCTCACAATATAATTAGCCTATTATTGTCCCACTGCTGGGCACGGGCCTCTTCTCAGAATGAGAAGGATTTAGGCCTTAGTCCATCACGTTGGCCTGGTGCGGGTTGGCCGACTATACACACACACCATCGAGAACTTTATGGAGCCCTCTCAGGTCTGCAAGTTTCCTCACGATGTTGTCCTTCACCGTTCACGCAAGTGATAAACAAATTCTAATCCGCACATAAATTCGAAAATTAAGAGGTAAGGAAGGGCCGGGATCGAACTCAAACCCTTCTGCATGGAAGGCAATCGTATAACCGCTAAGCTATCACTGCTAATTTTTAAAAATTATTTATTTATTATAATAATAAACGATCTTGCGATGTGAAAATGCTGGAAATATAATCTCATTGGCTGGAAGCGTTTACACTATTCATATAACCTATTTCAGTACTATATATAGGTAGTATCACAAACAGAAACAATTGGATACTAACATATATTTGATAATCCATATGAGGCGAGCTGAAATCTAAACGATATCCATACCAGTATGCAATGGTAGTTTTCGAAGCCAAATGAGATTAAGGTGACAACTTAAAGCGGTTCCCGAATAACCGTTCCACCAAACTAGAGACAGGCTATTAATACTTAAGAATCTTGTAATCCTGTGAATTATTACATTAGTCTCGACGAGAAACTTTACACTGGAACCACATTCGGCTTCTAGACAGCCTTAAAGCGAATCCTAAAAATAGTAATATAAATATTTAAGTTTTTAATAAATAGCGTTTTAGTATTCATTCGACGTTTGTGCATAAAACATCCATCCCCGTAACCGAGGCCTTACGCATAAAATAAATTATTGTTGGAAATCCGAGCGGGTCGCGATGTATCTTCGATGTTATCGCGAGCTCTCACTCGGCCCTGGTTATGACATTATTAAACTACACCGTACGGATCCTCTGACGCTAAAAAATACGTGACCGCTTTACACAATTTTTCCACGTTGAAAAATAGCCTTCCACAAATTTAAGACCGGCACTGACAGGCGCGAATAAATTATGTTAATGAACACTTTGGAAGCGCATTCGTTGATTCGGCCGATTGGGCAGGGCTTTTTCTTTAATTTACATAATAACCGGGCGGAGGCATGCCGCTGTGGTCGCATGCAACCGTAACCGATAGTTACTTGCATTACTTGCTGGAAACTAAAACTAAAAACTGTCTTGTAATGGGGGCTTATGTCTTTTGTGGTATAAAACAGAAAGGAAACTTCTGTATTTATACTTATACAACTTCCTTACTGCCTCGTTGGTCTAGTGGTGGCAAATGCGACTGCTGATCGTGTGGTCCTGGGTTCGATCCCCAGGTCGGGCTAAGTGTTATTGGGTTTTTCCGTGTGGACTTAGTCAGTAGCAGTCCGGAGTTTGGATTCGTGTCCGGTTGATGGCAATAGGCTCGCCCCCTTACATGGGACTTAAACATAACGCTGAAATGAGGGTGTTAGGATACACCTCTGCCAACCCTTCGGGGAATATACGCGTGATATTATGTTGTTTTATGTTGCCCACAAACTTCTGTGCACAACGTGAACATTGAAACTTTCACTCATGATCATCATGAATAGAATCATTACCCCTACGGAGACGATGATCCAGCCACTGCGTAATCAAATTAATTTAGTAAGTTATATCCACCGCTACTTGTTGAATCAAGTTAAGGCGAGTTTCGTGTATACTACCAAGTTAATTAAGACATCCAACAGTTCATTTGCTTTCATAAAGGAAATAAAAAAGTAGTAAAGTCCGTTGCATGGTAACGTAGTAGCTGGTGCGATTATTTTGCAGGAACTAAGTCCCCTAAATGCAACTTACAAGCTAAATCCATTAGGCTTACGTTCGCATTGTACTCGGCGCGTGTGCCCGGGCAAAAATAACACTTTATTTACTAAGCTAACGCGTTCTAGAAAAATTAAATTGTTTGCGGAAACCCATAACCGATTTATAAGCGTTTTCATAACGCTCGCAACGCATCCTATTACATTATACATGCTATATGAATTTATGTATAGCTATGTGCTCGTATCTGTTAAATAAAATGAATACTCTCTACTTAACGTCTTCTCCAAGTTTAAGCATGTTTGAAATTATTATGTCTAGAAAACTTTTTTGCATAATCATGTTATGTTAATTTGTGTTTTAGTATGACAGCTTATTTATATGCTAATGAGCACCTTAGTCCTGATTTTGAGTTAGTACAATTAGTAATTTTACTTTAACAAATCATAAGAACGAGACTTGTCTACTGATCGCATCATCATCATCAGCCTGAAGACGTCCACTGCTTAACAAAGGCCTCCCCCTTAGACCGCCACATCGAACGACAATCCGCCATTTGCATCCATCGGTTGCCCGCGACTTTCACAATGTCGTCGGTCCACCTAGTGGGAGGCCTACCTACGCTGATCGCATACTTATAGGTACTAAAACACCATCATAATAATTGATTAATAATAGGTGGCTTTTACACCTAAAGGTCACCCGCAGACTTGCCACTTGCCACAGCCACAAAATGCCGGCCACAAGCTGTTTTCATACACTTCGAGTGTCCGCCTCCGGCTATACGTGTGCGGCGAGTATCAGCGAAATGTATGGAAGAGTGGCCCGTATGACCTTTACACAATGGCTTAAGCTGGTCTTATATTACGTAATATGCCGTAAAATAAGGGTCCACCAGAATATTGTCCGACATATACAAACTACCATGGGAAGAGAAGCAGCTGATGTGTTTTTCTTCAATTACCAGATCTGTGGGCTAACTAAATGATAGTTTAATAGAGATAAAACTAACTTCACCTCACCCTTACCTCCCCGTGACTATGAAAGTAGTAAAGGCTCGAAAATGAAAATTTAAACAATAAACCTGAAGTTTACGTTCATAAAAGTTACGCTTTATAGCTATTGTGCTGTTTTAGCAAATATTAGAAAAGATTTTCATATTTCTACATCTGTGTATGGTATCTTTGGTATATAACATAACATCACGCCTATATTCCCCGAAGAGTTGTGCAGAGGTGTGTAGTAACACCCTCATTTCGCCGTTATGTTTAAGTCCCATATAATAGGAGGTGATCTTATTGCCATCAACCGGGCATAAATCCAAACCCCGGGTGGCTACTGAGGAATTCCACACGGTAAAATCCAATAACACTTTGCTCGACCTGGGGATCGAACCCAGGAACTCACGATGAGCAGCGGCACTTGCCACCACTAGACCAACGAGGCGAGGTTTGTTTGGTAGACTTCTATATTTTAATTAGCAGCTTTTTCTAGGACGTTAATGATTTAATAGGTACAGTAGAACGCCGATTATCCGAATTAATTGGGACCGGGGTCGATTCGGATAATCGAAAATTCGGATAATCGGACATAGACTGGTAATAAAGAAAAACCGTTTCACGGAAGCCTTGCTGTGCGACGCAAAACATGTGGTGTCTTGCCTTTAGCTTTCAACCATAACAGTTAAAATATATCTGGACTCCAGCGAGTTCCAACTTGTTACAACAAAACAAAAAAAAATTACATATGTACTTGATTTTAATTTTTTATATTACGCTTAGGACCGATTCGGATAATTGGCGATTCGGTCAATCGGCGTTCGGATAATTGGCGTTCTACTGTACTTGTATTAAGGAGTTTTCGCTTACTTATCATTCAACTAAAGTCTAAAACTCAGATAATGGTTCCTTGTAAGTAATTTGGTCCTAATTGTAACTCAGTTTAACCAAAAGCAGGATATAACGAAACAATACACGATACACTTGCTAGTAGGAATTCACTAAATTTAGCGATTCACAGACGCGAACACCAAACTTCTGAGATTACATCCACTAAACCTCATTCCAATGATGTAAGTGGAATAAGGAACTAATTTAGGAAGTCCCGAGCTGACATGATTAAACGTTGTAACATCATGTTAATACGATGACAGCCTCGCAGTACTAGCACATATTAAACGTATGACCATGATTGGCGGAGCTATTATACCCACATTATTACATTCCCGACACGTTCAACATACGCTTTTATCAAATAAAATGTATACGATACATTCCTAATGTCACGTGATTTATCCAATTTGCTTGACAGGGCTTTGGTTTGACTCAGCTATTTTAGTCGCAAATTCAGCGTGGATCTTTCAACCCTTCCGACCTTTGTGTAGGTAGGAATTCGACGGGATTGATGTAAACATGTTTTGATATAAGTTATAACGGAAAGATAACATTATTATTTGTATCGTCCAAATTGACAAGGTGGTTTTTATAACAGCTATTTGTTATTCTAGTTTGTGAGGTCCCTTGGCGTCCATTTTTTTGGTAACATTTATTTTGTTTATGTTGACACAATAATTATAACACTATTATGTATATATTTTCAAAGCGATGATATAAGTATTATCTATGATAAAACACAATGTTAGAACCCGTTCACACAGCGGATCCGTTTTAACAAATCCGTCGATACTGGATGTGTTGTTTACATTATCTGTACCGACGGATCAGTTAAACAAATGGCAACTGCGTCGCATTTGGCAGACAAGATACGATAAAAATAACGGAACCAGTATTTTTACCGGCTTCGGAATAATGTCGTGCTTGTGAACTCGCTCATACAACTACAGGCGCCATCACCAAAATAAAAACCGATCCGCTAAAACGTCCTGTAAACAGTTTCTGTGTGAACTACCTGTAATAAAGTAGCAAAATTACAATGTCATCTCGTACATTGGTAGCTGAAAAGGCGATTTACAGATTCTATTATGTGGATTGCTTGCATCCAAGTGTAAACTGACAACATCATGCTGTGTCATCTGCCTGATAACTGCTGATAAGTACATACATACAATCACGCCTGTTTCTCATTGGGGTAGGCAGAGACTATAGATTTCCACCTGCTACGATCCTGACACACCCTTTTCGCTTCATCTACATTCATTAACCTTCTCATGCATGCTCGTCGGTTTAGGGTGCTACCAACCTGGACTTTTTTGAGAACGCCCGCAGTTTGTTCTTATTTGCTGATAAGTGAGTTAATTATATGGATCATTTCCACTGTCCTTCAAAGAAGGAAAGAATTTTAATCTTGATAATGACTGCTACATGTACTGTGTTAGGAAGGTCCGTTTTCAAAAGCAGAGATCGACGGGCTGCAAGAGTTTTTGTTAAAGTACTTTGTTTGAGATGGAAGTAGTTTTTCGACTGGACTAGACTAAATATTGGCGGTCTAGTTATATTTTTAAATTGAATATAACTTTATTCATAAATCTTTCGATTAACAACATTGCTTTTTGAAAGGCTTTAATATATTTAAAAATAATCATTGATATGCGTCAATCATTAGCCCGCAATCTTACTATTGATATTAACTGACATTATTAAATTTATTGCAGCCACAACGTCGATTGAAGCCTCTAATCTAAAGCACAGTTAAGTACCGTAGGCTTGTCGGATTAACTAATAACAGCCTGGCTGCGGTCAGGTTGGCAAACGTTGCTGTATGTAGCAGGCCCATTGCCTAGAACGTTATTTGTCTAAATGAGGAGGAATTACATTGAACACATGCACACGTAATTGTGGATTACAAGCTTTAGAAATAAACGACACAATAACCTCAATGACATCTAGCAACGATTGCAATTTGTTAATAAAAACTAGAGTAGAATATAGAAGTTAAACGATATAAGTTTCTTTAGTTTAGGTGAACGACAGCAATTCATGGATCGAATCGTGACACACTCAAATTTTACTACTAGATCACTGCGTTGAACCTGATCGAACCAATACTAGCAGTACTATATCGGGATTAGATCAAGACAAGATCTGACTGAGCTAAATATGAGAACATGTTTATAAATATTATTATAATTCACATTTAAAATCAGGAGCAATGAATCCGGGTCACCTACATACATCTGGGAATACAGTGTTAAACATTATAACAATGTTTTGTTTTTATTAGTAACCCGGATTCATTGCTCCCGAGTGTAATTATAATTGAGGCGTGGAATTTACAAATGGGCTAAGTGCCCAAAAAACCGAAGTCAATATTTTTTATGTCAAAGGAGCTACATTGGGCAGTCAATCCATTTTTATTAAAATTTTTGATTCATTTTATTTGGCACTTAGCTCATTTGTAAATTCCACGCCTCAATTGTTAAAGGTTTACTCACGTGCGTTTTTGGGATTGTCCGACTATTGCAGTGCAATTAATATAAAAATTTATTATGTTTGCAACAGATTATACGTTTGAAACATCCATACATTTTGAAAATAATGATATCTATACTTTCCCAGATTAACAAGACAAACAAACAAAAAATTATAATCACATAAACAGTTACACAAAGACGACCAAGAGGCAACTTAATTAATTGTTTCAAACTCGTGCATAAAATAAGCATACAAAATTAAAAAGCATATAAAATATTTTAAAAGTCAACTGTGTAGGGTCTGAAGCGGATATTTCAGTTAATTCGTAAACTTCATACTACTTTGCTCGCTGGCACCGAGTTAAGACGATAATTAAAACACTTTGCTCAACTTTTAGTACTGAATTTCTAAAGTACAGCAATCAAGTTAATGGTTCAATCAAAGATCAAAACAACCCTATCACAATAAATATACAATTCCTTCCATTTGTTGAAGCCAGATGCTGTGGATTGCTTCGATATTGTTATAAATATTTTTGCTTAGTTAATTGAAATTGTATTCAATGTTTCGACTGGAATATTGTTGATAGACGCATAAATACTTTGTGTATTTACTTTGATCATAGAGTAAGGTATATATAACTCTCTATAAATAATTATGGTTTCAAAGACAGATAGGACATCATTTTCTTGACTGTTCCAGTTCTGCCTAGCATTTTCCCAACTATCTTGGGGTCATCTTCCAGTCTAACCAGATGTGGCTGAATACCAGTATTTTCCACGAAGCGACTGCCATCAGACCTCCACAACCCAGTTACTGGGCAATGCCGATATGCTAAGGTTAGACCAGTTGTCAGACTTTCGGTCTTCTGACTTCCCGTAACGACTGTCATAGGTTTTCGTATGCCTTCCGGGACCAACTGTTTAACGTGCTCTACGAGGCACGGAGGGGTTTCAATGTGTAACGAATGGTCACCCATTCACGGACTGACCGTGGCAAGCGCAGCTTAACCTCGCAAATCGTATGATGCGCGCGGTTGGTAATTAACTATGGGCCCCTCCATCTCCTCTATCTCCATCACATCTTTTTCTTGACTATATTCCATTATATTCATGGTATTAGCTGTGTGTCGATGACATCATTACGTACCAATTGGCTGGCCCGTGCTGCCAAGTTAAATATTATCCATGCCTTTCCTGTTACGGATATATAATTAATCAGTGACTTAAGGATTATTACTGTTTCTTACACATGGATACCCATCCGAGCAGCTTTCATCTGATCCGATTGCTAATGAGCTTTACTTTCTTCCTTTTCTAAGAGAATTCTAAGAAAAGGTTTGGAAAAAAAGACCTACATCGTCAGTGGAAAGGTAAAAAGCCTAAAGCGCCAATATACCTACTTTACAGTAGAGAGATTCAAAGTATTAAAAAAAAAAAAAACATAGTTATTTTTCTTAGAGTATACATATTAAATATTTAATATGTATAATCTAAGAAAAATAACTATGTTTATTTTCTTAAAAAAATACTTTGAATCTTTACTGTAAAGTAGGTATATTGGCGCTTTAGTCTTTTTACCTTTCCACTGACGACATACCTAATTCCTAATTTATTTACTAGTTCGTATATTTATTTGTTCAAAAATAAAAGTTATTCGGCCAATGGCACTTGATTTGGAGTAACGAGCAATTTACTTGAATTTTACTCAGAGTCAAGTTATAGCTACAAATACCTACAGGGTGAAACAGTGGCGCCTAATTAATACGATTAATCTTGTTTTTCCTTTGTACTAGGTATCTTTTAGTTTACACAAAGATTAATTTAGGTTTTATGCGTATATAGTTTATAAAAAGATGTCCTAAGTAGTTGCTAAGATAGAAAATTTTGATAAATTGTTTTATCAACAACATAATATAACATCACGCTAGAATTCACCGGGGGGTTGGGCAGAGACGTATAGTAACACCCTCATTTCACCGTTATGTTTAATTCCGGGGCGAGCCTATTACCATCAACCGGGCACAAATCTAAACTCCGGGCCGCTACTGAGGAATTCCAAACGGCAAAACCCAATAACACTTCCCGATCTGGGGATTGAACCCAGGACCTCACGATCAGCAGTCGTGCTTGCCACCACTAGAGCAACGTGGAAGTTTATCAACATTTTTTTACAATATAAGCGCATAGATATGTTAGTTTGTTAGTTAAAGAATAAAACTATTTTAGTAGGCTGCGTAACAATAAAGTAAGCCAGTACGTAACAAGCTAGAGTTAGACTGAAGCTTCAAATTTCAAGGCATGCCAGCAACCATTATTTGCTGTACCAGTACAAAAAAAAAAGCAAACCTAAAACCTACGATTTTACTCTAACAATGAGTGGTATGGAACTGGAAACTATCAGTTAGCGCCCTTTGTAATCAATTTGTCACACACATGGATCTATAAATAGTGGTGTGACTGGTGTGAGTAAATATAACATTGACAACAAAGCGCACGTGTAACGTAATACTACGTCAGGGCGTTTTTAATATAAATTTAACGCTCCACCAGCAGTAGTTATACGCCAACCCATTATTACTGCAACCACTATTCTCTATTTGTACTTGGTGAAGCTTACAGCGCCGGTCAAACCGAGGGACGTGACATCTTGACGTTGTATCGATATTTAAAATTGGAATTAAAATTAAACGTTGCGGTTTTCTGTTGGAAATTTCTCCATTATAGCTCGGGATTGGAACCGTGCCCGGTAAACGGCGATAAGCTCGCCCATTATCAGATTGGGATTGACCTAATACTGTATTGGCAAACAGCGTATGTACATTTCTGACTACCCTTTTGGGAATTAATAGCCTGAGGTTGAAGTTTATCCGAATCTAGTTATTGAATTACAAAATATTATCCAGCTATATAAAATTATTTGATCTACATATAATCACTTTTTAACAAAATTAAAACCGACTTCAAATAGTCTATCTCCGAAGTTCTTCATCAGATCTTCACCAAATTTAAATGGGACTATTTCGAAAGAATACTCCTTCAAACAAAAAAAATAATCATTAAAATCGGTTCACAATTAGCAAAGATATCGCGGAAAAACAAACAAAAAAACACACAGTTGAATTGAGAACCTCCTCCTTTTTGGGAATCGGTTAAAAATGATATACACTGAAGTTAATTGATAGCAAAAGTGTCATATCGAGCTGAAAGCCATTGAATTGGAATTACCTTTAATAATAAATAAAACTTCATCTTTATAATATCTGTAATTAGTATGATGTAAACAAAATCAGCTTATAATAACGCTAAATGAAGCAAAATTAATTAATTAATGGGACCAAGTATTACGATGAATTTTCTAAAACCTAATTAACTGGAAAGGTCACCTGTCTGGAAAAACTGTATCTATAGGTATAGGGTATCATACCTGAAGCCGTGATAGTGAACTTAATTATAGTCAAACTATATAGAAAGTCTTCTTCTTTTCGCGTGGTTAGTGACTAACCTGGTGTCAGAGTGCATGCCGCCCATGGGCCTCTGACTTGGTTTCACATGCCGTCGAGAAATATCTCTCAGGCATGCCGGTTTCCTCACGATGTTTCCTTCACCGTTTTTAAGCGTGATAATTATATAATACGCACATGAATCCGAAAACTCAGAGGTGCGTGCATTGGGTTCGAACTCGAAACCTATGACTTTGCAGTCCGACGGTCACACCATTAGGATATCACTGCTATATAGAAAATGAAAACTTGCTAATAGTCAAATAGTACCATAAAACAGGTCTACTGTTCCTGGGTTTCAGTGACTTCCATGTGCGCAATAAAAACATACCAGTGTAGTTTTATATTTGAGGGGCTCATGGCTAATTAACAACCGCGCGGATGATAAGATTTGCGAGGTTAAGCTGCGTTTGCCGCGGTCAGTCTGTGGATGGGTGACACTTCGTTACACACCGAGACCCCTCCGTCCGTCCCGGGTGTCATACGAATGCTGAAGTTGACCTATGATAGTCGTTATGGGTTGTCAGAAGCCCGAAAGTCTGACAACCGGTCTAACCTTAGGATATCGGCATTGCCCAATAACTGGGTTGCGGAGGTCTGATGGCAGTCGCTCGGTGTAAAATACTGGTATTCAGTCGCTCGGTGTAAAATACTGGTATTCAGCCGTATTTGGTTAGACTGGAAGCTGACCCCAACATAAATGGGAAAAAAGGCTAGGACGAATATCTAGTTTTATAATGTACCTATTTATTTGTCACCAGGTCAGTGTGTAGTGGTCACCACTATTTACCATAACGACATATAATTATTACAATACCCATGACCAGAGGTGTACTTTTAAGGACAATAATATAATTGACTGACTGCCTTGTTGGTTTAGTGGTCACAAGCGCGGCTGCTGAGCATGGGGTCCTGGGTTCGATCCCCAGGTCAAGCAAAGTGTTATTGGGTTTTTCCATTAGGAACTTCTCAGTAGTAGCCTGGAGTCTGGATTTGTGCCCGGTTAGTGGCAATAGGCTCGCCCCCTATTACTCGGGACTTAAACATAGCTGGCGAAACAAGGGTATTTTAAAAAACACCTCTGCCGAACCCTTCTGGGAACGTAAGGCGTGATGTTATGTTATATAATATAATAGAAAATCATTGAATATCATACCAATAAAAGTTGCCATGCCATATCCAAGAAAAGGTTCAAGTCTAGGTTACTTGGGTCAAAAGGCATAGTATTCTATAGCCTTTCTGTGCATGTAACATTACTTAGTACTTACAAGGGTTTAATCCTTAAGTGCTCTTACTGAGGCTAATCCGTGGCCTCTGGTCTCGAATGACCCGATCAGCGGTTTTTAAATGAAGCAGCAAATTAGATAGAGGTCGCACAAAAAGAGGTTGCGACTTTAATTAAATATACACGAAAATGGCTTTTAGTATTAGTAATCTTAGTTTTTTTTACTTTGTAACGACACAATTACAAAGGTAAAAGAAAACAAGTATTACTAATGCTTAACAGGGGTCAAGGGTCAAGTGTTCTATTATTTGGTTTGACGATACGTTTGGTGCAGTGGCTGAGCGATTGGCTTCTGCGCTACGGGTCGTGGTTTCGATTCCCACACGGAACAAATATTTGTATGGCCTACAGATAGTTGTTTCGGGTCTGGGTGTTTGTGCATGTGAAGATTTATGTCTATAAACGCACCCACGATACAGGAGAAATGCTAGTGTGGGGAAAAGTAAAAAAAAAAAATGTATATGAGCGGTCTTAAAAGTGACGAGCTGTAATTGTGAAGGAAAAAAGAAATTGAGGCCTCAAATCATGTAAGAATTGTAGTATACAATTGTAGGAAAACGGTAAATTGGACCAAAGTACGAAAATGTGCAAGCGTACTGCCCTTTGTCTAAGTTCGTTTATTTATTAAACTACTTTCAAATACTGCTAAGTGTTTTATTTATCTTTTTCCAATATCTCGAACATTTTAAAATTTTTACTGTCTGGAGTCTAGCTTGAAATTTCAGGTAAAGCAGTTTTATTATAAGCATAAAAGTACTTGAAAAAATATCTGTCTGAAATATAAAAACAACTTTCAACTCTATTTCAATGCCTCAGCCTTATCGATAAAAAAAAATATCGACATCAAATTTTCCAGCCATATTTAAACGGTTCAGCTGTCTTTAATAAATAGAGATATTTTTCTGTCCGTAGTAATAGATAGAAGCCTGTGTCAGCTAACTTCCACATTATTCTCGCAATTATTTCTATGACTTTGTCTACCCTTTTTATTATTTGTTTGCTTTGAAGACAAACAAGTGACTCTCATAACGTTTATAAGTATTATAGAGGTTGGTATTATTAGTTTCTATGTATTATTGTGTATTAATATTGGTATAGGGGAGATTGTATACACTCCCAGCCTAGTTGGTTTAGTGGTGGCAAGCGTGAGTGTTGATCGTGAGGTCCTGGTTTCAACTCCTAGGTCGGGCAAAGTTTTATTGGGTTTTTTCGTATGGAACTCCTCAGTAGCAGCCCGGTTGATGGCAATAGGCTCGCCCCCTATTACATGGGACTTAAACATAACGGCGAAATAAGGGTGTTACTATACACCTCTGCCCAACCCTTCGGGGAATAAAGGCGTGATGTTATGTATACAATGTAATGTCAAATTTCTTTCGTAGAAACTAGAGTAACAGCTGAAGCAAGAGAATGACGTCATAAAGTTAATCGCCACGCTTATTGTCTTGAGGGTAAGTGGCGGAAGTCTGTTCCTTCATCCTTCATTAAGAGTCAGTCATTGTGATGAATGTTTGGACTGCTAAGCTCTTGTCATCTCATCTTATTCTATGCGATAAATAAAACGTATGTAGGGAAGTTATTGTTTTTGTGTTGAACATAGTTATTGATCTAATCGGTAGTCACTTACATCCAACATAGCTAGGCACTGTAAAATCACAGCTGTTCCACCTTAATATTAACAATCACTGTTTAAAGGTAGCTTAGTCTCTGTTCCCGATGCCGCTGGGCTATTATTTTTTATATTTTTAAATCTTTTTATAGAAACATTTAATAATGTCAATAAGTATACAACGTGTTACAAAAATACCCCTAAAGCCGAAAGGGGGTTAAAAGGTCCCTTGTATAGAGTCTATTGGAAATATTTGAAAACCGTAGTATGACCCAAAATAAAACGAATTTGGATAAAACATAAAATAATCATCATTGAAACGCAACAATGAAAACATAAAACTAGAGAGTAGACTACCCAGAAAGTTATTTACGTTCTTACCTAATTTCCTCTGAGAGGTAAATGACAACAACCATAAAAGACTATTTGATTATTTAAATTTTTCATGGGGAATTATGTAACACGTTTTATATGTATTGAAATTAATAAAGGAAATAATAATCGCTGTGTAAATTTATAACGCTGTTTAATGTCAGTGTTAAGATACATTTTTTGATGTATAAGCTTGTCAACGTTTATTGATAAGGGGGGTAGAATTCTTCTGAATCAGTTTCTGTTGAAACAGTTCAATTATTTCTCTTTTACGTAATACTTTTATTGGATACAATAAAACTTAATTGTAAACAGCATTTACAGAGTAAATATGCCAGACGAGATTATGTACGAAAGTAATAAACATTCTTACATTTTAAGACGCAACATTCACTTAACAGACGGTTGGTAATAATCTTAACTGAAGACTGAAAGGAATAACCGTTAAACAGTGAACAATTATTAAGTTGCTTAAGGTGGTGCCTTTCATCCGTTCCATACAAATGAATACCCCTTAAAAGTATAGGTACGTTCAATTTTTTATGAAAACTGCGTCTATAAATGAATATTTATGAATTAATCTTTGTAGTTATTGGAATTACAAGAAAAACGAGTTGTATACAAGTTTGACATAATTTTCCATGAAATATGTAAATAATTAGTAGTATTATTATGGTTGTTGTCATTTACCTCTCTCTCAGCGTTAAATACCTAGATTATAATTACAAAAACCAAACTAATTTGTATATCTGTATGGATACAATGTAGCGAACTAATTTCTTACTTACCATCTATTGTAATATACCTACATTGACAAATAAACGATATTTGATTTGATTTGATTTAGAGGAAATTAGGTAAGAATGTAAATAACTTTCTGGGTAGTCTACTCTTTAGTTTTATGTTTTCAGGGTTGCGTTTCAATGATAATTATTTTATATTTTATCCAAATTCTTTTTTTTTGGGTCATACTACGGTTTTAAAATATTGCCAATAGACTCTTTACAAGGGACCTTATAACCCCCTTTCGGCTTTAAGGGTATTTTTGTAACACGTTGTATAATCTGATTCTTCATTGAAAAAAACAGAAAAAAACGTAGGATTAAGCTATTTTTAATTACTTTTTAGCAGCCTATACTTTCCCACTACTGGGCAAAGGCCTCCCCTATGTCCTTCCATGTATTCTTTTTCCGCACCACCTCAAACTAGCCCTCGCGGTACGCGTCTAGGTCTTCTCACCACCTCTTTCTCGGCCAACCTCGGTGAGCCGTCCATCTTTAAATTAATTTAATAAAATAGCATTAGCTCCAACTATAATTGACAAATTCAGATTTTTTGTACTAGAAGAAAATGTAAGTGCCTTTTAGTCCTTATGTAGGTACGGTCAACAACGAAAGTAGGTTAACACTGTTACTTTTACATAACATCTAAAAGACACAAAATTATTCGATACACTGTTTTTCAGAATTTCATATAATAGTCAAGAGTTTGTGTTATTTTATTGTTACATGTGTTCTGATTAAATTTGAATATTATTGTGTTCAATTATGATTTCAAAAAAACTGAAGTTTTAACATACTTTTGTTGCAGACTGTACCTACTATGAATTAAAACTATTATTTTGTATGGAAAAAAGGATAAGGGCAGGAAGAAGAATTTTGTATGGAGAAAAGACGAATAATATCGCCACCTACTCAATGTATACCACGCTGTAAGATTCAATCATAATGTAGCTCATAACGAAGATTTTCAGCTGAAACTTCAAATGTTTGATACTTTCGGCCCTGAAATTAATTTAACGACTTCAAACGTGTCTTACGGCCTTATTCACGGAAACACTCTTGTTCACAAAATTTTGTATTATCGTTATGGAATTACTTACATGTAACAATGAATTTCGCGAAGTGATAACATCAGAGCCTTCGAACATGTTTACACTTATTAACCGACTTTGAAAAAAATACCGAAGTGGAATGTTCAAATACGATGTGCGTGTTTGTTTTTTTTTAACATAAATACCATCACGCCTTGTATTCCCAGAAGGGTTCGACAGAGGTGTTTTAGTATACCCTCGTTTCGCCAGTTATGTTTAAGTCCCATGTAATAGGGGGCGATCCTATTGCCATTAACCGGGCATAAATCCAGACTCCGAGCTGCTATTGAGAAATTCCTAATGGAAAAAACCCAATAACACTTTGCCCGACCTGGGGCTCGAACCCAGGACCTCATGCTCAGCAGTCACACTTGCGACCTAATAGTCGTGGTGCCTGACTGCAACAAGGCGGTCAGGCAAGTTTTTTTTTTAAATTACACCATTTACTCAGAGATCCTTCAACCGATTGAAGGCTTAGTTCCAAGTTGGTCCGTTATTTTAAAATTTCAGTCGTTTTCACGAAATCATATAAGTACGAAATCCTCACGACAATAATGACATGAAGGTGTTAGTCAAGTACATCCATTACTGACATCATGACAGTGCGTTGACCGATTGAAGTCGGTTCTTCCTTTTATAAAAGATGCTTTTGTTCCACGGACTAAGTAAAGGTTTTACGAGTCCTAACATGAAATATAGAGGTGTTGCTGACTCGTACGGGAACAAAGTGGCGGAGCTGACAAATGCGGCAGTACTTTAGTAATAATAGTTGGCTAACCGTCGCCTACGGGCGCTGTAAGCGACTTGTATTCTCTTCCATTAACTCTTATGGGTTCTGTACGTAATGCCACATTTCAACGCTGCCCTATGTATATAAAATTTCCTTACTTAAAAAATAATAGACGTTCGCAGTTTTGTACAATGAATATTATAGAGGGGCTCGTGGCTAGTTAAGCTGCGCTTGCCGCGGTTAGTCCATGGATGGGTGACCGTTTGTAACACATCGAGACCCCTTCGTGCCCCGGAGAGCACGTTATACCGTCGGTCCCGGGTGTCATACGAATACCTATGACGGTTGTTACGGGTAGTCAGAAGCTCGAAAGTCTGATAACCGGTCTAACCTTACGATATAGGCATTGCCCAGTAACTGGGTTGCAGAGGTCTGATGGCAGCTCCTCCATGTAAAATACTGGTATTCTGCCGTATCTGGTTAGACTGGAAGCTTGTCCTAACGTAGTTGGAAAAAGGCTATGAGGAAGAAGACTTGCACAATGAATGGTAAAATTCAAGGAATAGCCAAGATCCAGAGATTTCTATGCAGATGCAGATTTACCGCGCGTTCACAAAGCAGATCCGTTTTAACGGATCCGTCGGTACTAGATTCGTCTTTCACATCTGTGCCGAAGGATCGGTTAAACAAATGGCAGCTACGTTGGATCTGGCAGACAGGTTACGATATAAAAAAACCGACTTCAAAAACTAAAAAGTATAAAATAACTTAATAAAGATTTAATTTAATATACCTCTTATGCAAATATAATAATACCTTTACCATAATCGTCGGTGCCTTCAATTTGGTTCAGCGTGGATTTCATAGTTTTTGAAGACGGTTTTTTTAAAACGTAGTTTTTTTTTACTTTTTAGTGTCTGTAATAGGTTTTTCTGTAAACTACGGTAGGATTTTTCTAGATTACATCAGGTAGAATAATTACATCGTCCAAGTAAACAAAAATGTTCATAAAAAAGAAATGTTCATAAAATGAAAACTACTAGCCCAAACTATGTTAAATTTTTATGGGACCAAATGGTAACTATTCCGCATCAAACTAAAGGACCTCCTCCTTTTTGAAGTCGGTTAAAAAATAACGGATCCAATATTTTTTACTGGATTCGGAATACTGTCGGGTATGTGAACTCGCTCATTAAAATACAGGCGCCATCTCCAAAATAAAAACGTATCCTGTAAACAGTTTCTGTGTTCAGTGAACTAGCTGTTAGTTGGCGCTAATGCATTTGCATTGTTTTCAGTTGATTGTAAATGAATTAAACGTAACAATAATTCTTTAGACTTTAGTTCTTAGAGCGAAAAGTATAACAGATAGAATATAATTCAGTATTACAGAAGTACCAATTGCTTGTTGCCTACTCCTAAACCTTGCACAGAATAATAAACAGCTAAAAGGTAGGTATATCTTATTTTTACGCCCAATCAGCGAGAAAATAAAAATATCATTTACTACATAGGCGGGTGTTACGATATGATAAATGAACTTTATTTCTGTAAATAAATCTGTTACAGACACTTTTACAAGTCAATGTAATGTTTTTTTTAAGACTAATTGGTGCTGGAATTTTCTATCTGACTAGCTATGAGAAGAAAAGCCAAAACAAACTCACGAGTTCAAGGTCTCTTTTAAAGTCCAGACTTTTTTTTTAATAAAAAACGTTGCCTCACACTAGGATTTCTCCTGTATCGTGGGTGCGTTTACAGACACAAATCTTTACACGCACAAACATCCAGACCCGGAACAACTATCTGTAGGCCATACAAATATTTGTTCCGTGCGGGAATCGAACCCACAACCCGTAGCGCAGAAGCCAATCGCTCAGCCACTGCACCAAACGTGTCGTCAAAAATTGTGATAGCATCGTGAAAACATTGTGATATAAAAACTATGCGAGTGTAACAATGTAGGGCAACGTCTGGAATGGCCTCTTGAGGAAAGTGCCATAGCAGGTTTGAGTTGCCTTGTCCTAACTGACGACACGCATGCATCAGCCATTGTGTAGCTCAAACCTTATTTTAGGGAGCTCCACAACCCGATGCACGACGCCACCAATCTAACAGATGTCAACAAATGTGTATGTAAGTACAGTTATATTATATAAAAAAATATTATTATACACGTAGCGAGAAAAAAATGTGATTTTATAAGAGAAGTAATGGGTAATTAAAACCACCCTCTACCCGCATTTACCATGGAAGGCGTAAAAGGTGTCTAAAGAAATATTTTAAGAGGATCAGCCACATCTTCATTCTGCGTTATTGATAACTGATAAAAGAAAACTAAAAAAGAAACATTATTTTTGTTTAAAAACTGTTTTTTGCTTTGCTCATGGGTCATTGACCTTGCCTGGTAGTTATCTACTGCAAACAGCACTGTAGTATTTTGTCGTTTTTAAGTCTCATTAAGTTGTCAACAGTGTTAGATATCTCCTTTAAGTTATACCTTTATATTACCAGATATTGTTGCACTCATACTATCTCTGTCCCTTAGATTTATGTGATCCATCTTAAACCCTGTTTGTGCTTACCATTAGGTGAGACTAGGGCCAAAAGCGACCTAGTCACGAATAAAAAATCTTCAATTCCGTTCTGGTTTGTGAAATATTTCGTTTTTTTTTTTGGATTTTCATTGTAGTTTCAGGAGAAAATCATTTGAATTTCTCTACGGCCATACTTCTTTGTACATGACAGTTACCTCCAAGATATAATGCTATATTACGATAAGCACCTCCAAGAAAGACTTGGAGCATTTTATCTCTGCGTCTGTGACATTTACTGCACAAACTTTAACTTTTTATTTGCAATTTAAATTTAATATAAAAATCAACTCGTCTTCGGCGCATCTATTTTATTCGTAGATAAAGATATCGTTGGGTGCACTCAACCGATTTGCGTAGTTCACATTGTAAGTAATTTTATTTCAAATGTTAACAAGCTTAGACAAGGCACGCTTCGAATGCATTTTCTGTGTAGGGAACCACTCGAAAAGAAATGTAGTGATGCTTTCTAAAGTGCAAACATTACCTCATGATTGTGTAAGTTGGTTTATCGCTATTTATATGGAAATGTTTCCTTACTAAAATTTATAGGATACTTTTAAGCATTTTGTGTATCATTTAAGTTCTAAGTAAAGGAGTATTTTATGGATTCCAAAGACATCGTCAGTGTTCGAAAATTAATGATTTTAATACTTTAATCTATATTGGAGCCCGTCGGGGCCCGTAACAATGAGCTCGCAAATCACGAGTAAGGGCGATGCCTCATTAGTGCGTTACGTTGCGTCGTCGTAACGGATCAACGCATTGTATGTCACACCTGCGTTGCGACGACGCACGACGTCGCAGCGCAAGAGGACGACGCACGCACCTCTAGCAGCGGAACACTGTCCGTCATCACACCAGAGCTCCGAAAGCGCAGCGCATCATCCCGCCGCTTTTTTTCTCGTCCGCCGATCCGTTGAAACGTCGCGTGCGACGACGCAACGCTTTAATGTTGCATGTCATTTAAAATGTATGGAAAACGACGCAGCGTTGACGCTACGACGACGCAACGCAACGCACTAGTGAGGCAGAACTCTAAGCCTATAAGTTTTTTTTTAGGATTTGGATGTGTCCTAGGAAAACCACAGACAATAGTAAGTTGTACCATGAAAATCCGACAATTTTCAAAACAACGACCGCATCACTATCACAGTGGCCAAAGCCACCCATTCCAGGTGCTACAATTATTACACACTTTAACACACGAACGTTAACAATTCGTACAAAGCAATGCTTACTATATCAACATTAGAACGGAAGAGAATGAAGATAGTGGGTAGTTTCAGCAGCAAATTGCAATTACCGTTATTGCGGTAATTTGGAGGCCCCGAGACCGGGTCGGCGCAAAACTACTATCATCTTGGAACGGTTACCGCTTACAATTTATAATAGAACATCGCTGTTCACTTTAGTGCAACACCTACTGAATACTGTATTATTATTTTTTGAAATAAGAATATTGCAGTCTTTAGTGATGTGCATTTGTTTTTGATAATGGATTTTAAAATATCGATTCGAATTAATATTTCAATATCAGAGCGCTTTGCACTGCATTCGATCCGAATCCGAGGAAACTCGACTGCAAATCTATGAAATTTGAATGGGATGCAGTGCACAATTGTTCATACAATAGTACTGCAGCTAGATCGGATCATATTTTCTCAGATTAAAACCGGACGCAGTTCACAAGCTCTCATAAGCTACATGTTTTGTCATGAATGAAAAAGCTACATCCTCAATCTCAAAAAGTCACACCTTATGGCCAGTCCAGCGTTCACTATACAGTGCTTTAATTAAATACTATTGGTCCAATGTCAATCTGGCCCTGGAATCCAGGGACACTGGATCCAGCTACTGTGTCAATGTAAATCCGCCTTTGCAGGTAACTCAGTCTTGTACGGTGAACAACTTTGCTTTCTGACCCATCCAAAACGCGAAGTGGTTCCCCGTACAGTTAGCAAAAAAAAAGGATTACCAATTATTTTCCCTACTTGTTTCGGTTTTGTCCTTGAAGATCTATTTGAAAAACTCACCGTGTATAATAAAATAAACTTATTAAAATGTATTTCCAAGTTACGCGTAAAATTACTTTTTGTATCAAGGATAGACGCTTCTTACGAAATTACTTAAGACATGAAAATAATTACATGTTAACTTTCTACGTACATCATTTGTTGTGTTGTGAAAGGTTTTACATTACACGTATTCTGGGAAGTATTTTGCAATAATTAAATCTTACAAACCCATGAAACTGTGTTTTACGCGAGCCGAGTAATGGGTAAAGTTTCATTGCGAGCTTTTATCTAATTTATTTTTATTGTTATATGAGCCAGTTTATGCCCCATTTTATATCCTTTGCAGTAGTTACAATCAAGAGTACTGAGCGTGATATGTTTTGTTAATACGTCACTGTACTAACAATAAGTGTTTGTATTATTATTTAATTTCTATTTCACTTTCTGTTACCATGGGGTGCATTAAAAGAGCCTTCACGAGTGACGATACTTAAGTACGTCCGGCGCAACCTTGGCAGTCAGCCCCGCTACCAACCTTTTAAATTGGTTGATCATTTTGCCACGGCATAAGGTATTCTTGAATGACTAAGAAGTAGAAGAAGCTACCATGCAAATAGTACCTAAACGTCGACTTAACAAAAGGGTTAATTCGGTAGGCACTTATATCTAGGCAATGGTTCAACTATTTGCCACTATACTTGACCCAAAAATGTCATACAGAGCTGATCATAAGTTTTCAGTACTAATTGAGACAGTACTTCACCCGTTTATGTTAATTACTATTTTTATATACAGTTTCTGGAATATCTTTCTGCTTTTGTTATTCCTGCAAATATGATTGTTATTGTGGATCAAAATGTGATTTATAATGGATAGAGAATTTGTTTTTATAAAGGCCTCCAAAACAAGGTTTTATCTGAATTCAGTATTCTGAATTAAAATCACACATAGCTGGGCGTTTCTGGCGGTCGGATTTAATTTTACAAATGTACAGATTAATTTGTCGTTACAAAATTAGCTACAAATTAGTCTACAGTGTTAATAATATCTAAATAATTAATACCTTACTGTCATACAGTGGTAATTCCTACCATAGATCGATAACGCTTCAATAAAATTAGAAATGGCTACAAAAGCGACACTGATTCGACATATTGCTACTGATTTATGAAGGCGACTATACATATTTATTAGTTGAAGGTACATCTATCACAAGGTGCGTAGTTTATTGAACGTAGGTGGATAAAACTAAAGTGAAACCCGAGCAGCTGAATCGTAAGTGACAATAAAACAAGGTGGTCGGATTTAGATACGTTTGATGGTATGGAATTTTATCGCCCGACTGTACCCGATTCACGTCAGAAATGTACCGGATAAGTGCAACTGTGTTCAATAATATATGTGACATCTACAGATTTATACTAGCGTTTGCCGCCAGTTTCGTTCGTGAGTAGAAGGGAATATTTATTACCCCCTTTAGATTTAGTGCTATGATGTATGTGTATTCCGTAACAGTTATTTTTTATTCTTGACTTGCTCGCGTTTGGCCCTAGTCTCACCTGATGGTAAGCGCAAACAGGGTCTAAGATGAAGCACACGAATCCAAGGAACAGAGATATAGAGGGATTCACCTATACTCCTCTGGCTCTCACATAACACGACGGAACACAGTAAACTGCTTGGCGCCGGACTTTAATGTGAGGGTGGTAGCTAGCCAGGCGGATCGTGTAGATCCTACCAACAAGCGTGCTGGGTTTTTGTTGAATCTTACAACAAGCGTCTATTCCCAGCGTGCGGTGAGGAAGTTTTATATTCTAACCCACACACGGGGTAAAATTTCATGATAGTATGTACCTACGTAATCTATACATCTTACCACAAGCAAATTAGATAATTTTCTAAATAAACTCTTGCTGCCTTGTTGGTCTAGTGGTCGCAAGCGCGACTGCTGAGCATGGGGTCCTGGGTTCGATCTCCAGGTCGGGCAGTGTTATTGAGTTTTTCCATTAGGAATTTCTCAATGGCAGTCTGGATTTGTGCCCGCTTAATGGCAATAGGCTCGCCCCCTTTTACATGGGACTTAATCACCTCTGGCGAACCCGTCGGGGAATATAAGGCGTGATGATATGTTATGTAAACTCGAATAGATAAATTTTGGTATGAATCTTGCTGTTTTAAACAAACGGTATTCTATAGTGTTTAAGTAGTCTCCACGAGTGACGATACTTAAGTACGTCCGGCGCTCCTTGCTGACTCGCTAATCTTTTTACCATGGCATAAGCTATTCTCGTAACTCATCACTCACTCACACGAGACAAGAAGATGATAGTGTTTAAGTTAAAGAAAGTGATTATATTCTAAACAACGTACTCAAGCCGGTACATAACTATTGTAAATATATTTTTGGTAGGTACACGCATACTCAGTTCCGTAAAAGATATGAACAGGAGTATCCCGGATAGTAATGTGCACAACTGCCTCGCTGGTCTAGTGGTGGCAAGCGCGACTGCTGATCGTGAAGTCCTGCATTCGATCCCCAGGTCGGGCAAAGTGTTATTGAGTTTTCCGTGAGGAATTCCTCAATAGCAACCCGGAGTCTAGATTTGTGCCCGGTTGATGGCAATAGGCGCCACCTATTACATGGGACTTAAACATAACTTCGAAATGAGGGTGTTACTATACACCTCTGCCCAACCCTTCGGAGAATACAGGCGTGATGTTATGTATTATATCCTGTACAGTAATGTGCACTACAACTCGCATGTATTTTTCACGAAAAAAGGAATTAATGGACTATTTTATGTTTTATTGTGATTCCCTTGCTTTGGGACTGTGTTACAGTGTAGAGGGAATTGGAGAATTAACGATGCTCTCACTAGCGATCCGTCAGTATTGGCGCATTTTTCAGTATTTAAATCCAATATTTTATCTCTCCAATACTATTTCATCCACTTGTATGTATTTCAATTTGTTCGGGAATGTCGGGTATCTCTATATTCCGCATCAATACACTCTGTATTGTTTTGGCCTCCTTGAGAAAAACACGGTTCTAAAACTCTAAAAGGTCATAAAGTTCAACAGTGATTAGTGTGCAGCATCCAAGTGCTTGTTCCGCTATAAGACGACGCAATAACTTAGAAAGAACCATCAACACAACAATTGTTTAAAGCAATTTAATTTTTAAAATTGAAAATTCCAAGCCTTCCCACTCTCCTTGCTCTTGGCTGTGAAAAACTATATTGCTTTTTTTATTAAAAATACGAAGTGTTCCAACGAGGGGCAAACTGGCACTAAAACGTTATGGTTACTGCGGTGACATTCGCACGAATACCTAACTTATAAAATTGGTAATCCCTACGCAATAGCCACCCTTCTTGGGTGCCCAATAAAGTATTACCTACAATGTATTAAGGATTATTTCGGTTCTACGCCGATATTGTTTAACGTTATTCCCACTCGTTTTTAGCTTTTTATTTCTTTTATTTCTCCCCGTTTTGGTATTTGTACGTGGACTTTTATCGTTGTCTAGTATTAGTGGGGACTGACCCAAACAGCTGATATACGCCAATGTTTCAGCTCAGCTCACATATTTCGCGCAATGTAAAAACTTAATAATAAACTTTTCTCGTTATCCTGTGAAGTACAATGCGTAAGTACCTACTTAGAAGAGATATTGATATTACGTTCGTAAGTACCAATTGTAGGGAAATGGAGTTGGAAAGAGATGGTCTCAAACTGCGATATCATTACGTAGAACAATAAATGTAAAATGAAATACGAATATTATCTCAACAATACAACTTAAGCAACAGTCGAAATGTGACTGAGTGCGATTTATTGTAGCTGTCTGAAGCCCTCTACATAGGGAAATAGTTTTACCCATTATGTACTGTTCATTATACTAATATAAATATTTGTTACGATTCGCGCAGTGACGCCGATCACGGAACAACACATTTACATTAAAAGAGCCAATAGCTGCAGCGAACGTTACGCGAAATTTCCATTTGGTATAACAGTTCGCCGAGCGAAATTATTAGTCAATTGTTTGGATACCACGCTATTGTTAGGGCATAAATGTTACGTTTGCGTTCATTGTGTGGTAACGACTTTTGCATACCCTACGTTTAGGGTCGGGGTACTTACGACCTGAAGTATTTAATTGCCCTTAACTAATGGATATCTGCTCGATGGAGTTTCAGGTTGTTGTATTTATTATAATAATATACATAATAATCGGCACATTACTGTCCCACTGCCGGGCACGGGTTTCTTCTCAGAATGAGAAGGGTAAAGCCTTAGTTCACCACGCTGGCCTAGTGCGGGCTGGCGGACTACACACACCATCGAGAACTTTATGGAGCCCTCTCAGGTGTGCAGGTTTCCTCACGATATTTTTTTTTTCACTTTTGACCGTTAAGGCAAGTGATAACAAAATTCTGATCCGCACATAAATTCAAAAAGTCAGAGGAGCGTGCCGAGTTCGTAATAATATAGGCACGATACATTATAATTAGTAGGTAAGGGGTCGTGGCTTATTACCAACAGCGCGGATCATACGATTTGCAAGGTTAAGCTGTGCTTGTCGCGGTCAATCTGTGGATCGGTGACCATTCGTTACACATCGAGACCCCTACGTGCCTCGGAGAGCACGTTAAACCATCGGTCCCGGGTGTCATACGAATACCTTTGACAGTCGTTACGGGTAATAAGAAGCCCGTAAGTCTGACAACCGGTCTCTAACCTCAGGATATCGGCATTGCCCCGTGACTGGTTTGCAGAGGTCTGATGGCAGTCGCTCCGTGTAAAATACTGGTATTCAGCCTCATCTGGTTAGACTGGAAGCTGATTTCAACATTGTTGGGAAAAGGCAGAACAAACATTATAATTAGTAGGGGAACTGCTGCCATTTCACCATCATCAACATCTAAGTCATCCTAAGTCGCTCAGAGAGGACGACGAGTAGTGTTTAATAATTAATGATATAACATGGCAAAATGACTCAATGTAAACGGAACAGAAAAAGCGAACATTCAAAAAGAAACTTAATTTACAGTTTCCTTTAAGATGCAGTGCCCTTTCAAAAACCAGCCCGCGGTGCTGTTACTTTACATTTCGTCTTAAAAAGGCAAACAAAAAAGTTCATAAAAATTCAGTCGAGAGAGGCGGTTGTCCTTTTTGGTCGCCGCTCCGCCAACGGGACGATGTAAAAGACTCCGACAGAAACTTGTTTGAAGAAGTCGATTTAAGTTACGAAAGGAGAATACCTAAATTACATTTTTATCACAAATTTTCATAAAACAATAAAAATATGGTGCGTTAAATTGTTTACATTTGGGATGGAATAGGCCTTTTTTGGAGTGACTCGAGAACTTGTAGCTAAAATAAATTCCTCCTCTAGCCTTTTCCCAACTATGTTTGGGGTCAGCTTCCAGTGTAACCAGATGTGACTGAATACCAGTATTTTACACAGAGCGACTGCCATCAAACCTCCGCATCCCAGTAACTAGGCAATGCCGATATTCTAAGATTAAACCGGTTATCAGACTTTCGGGCTTCTGACTACCCGTAACGACTGTCATAGGTATTCTTATGACACTTGGGACCGACTGTTTAACGTGCTCCCCGAACCACGGAGGGGTCTCGATGTGTAACAAACGGTCACCCATCCACAGACTGACCTCGGCAAGCGCAGCTTACCCTCGCAAATCTTATGACCCGCGGGGCCCTCCTTATAACTAAAATAAATTGATGAATTATAATGCAACAACCTGGAGGCAACATGAAAAGTAAATAAAGTCACCTATTTGATCAGGCAACGAAACAGTAAAGTTATAGGTTCCAGTTTCAATCCAAGACGAGAAACTTCATACGCCTTATCAACTTTCGCTTCATTGATTAACAAGAGAAGCTGAATACACGCGTAGGCTGAGATGAATATTATATCCATCCCATTGAAATCCGAAACCCTATTATTGTCATAACAACGATCTCAGTCCGCAAGCGACAATCATTATTTTCACACTTAACAAAGTACTCTCCACATAAAAACGCGTTCATAAGCATAAACTCCGCGAATTATTCGATTCATTTCAAAGGAATCCTACTAAAAGGAACGCGAGACTAACTCAAAGCTTTTATATCTCGTTTGGAGGCGCCTTATTGTCTTCGGCGGTATATGTATTAGGGCTTGCTTTCTCTTGCGTAAATAAAATCCATTGGAGAGAGAAGTGCTTCGAAGCAAGTGCAAGGGTAGGGGGCGTCTAGGTGTAATGCCTCATGCGAGTGTCGGGGACAATGCAAAGTAGATTGAATTGGAAAAAAGACTTCAACAGAATGGCGGCTTTCGGCACCCCGGGGAAAAAGAAAACTCGCTCCGAAGGGTTAACAATGAGAGCGGTGTCCATAGATGTTGCCGCTTTGCACTGTTGCGAAGTTCAGCTTTCGGATTCATTTTCCTATTACGAGAGTATTGAGGAAAAATTTGCTTAAAAATAAAAGTTTTATAAACACCCTGCAATACTCGTACTTTTGCTTTTAAAAGCAGCTGTAGGTGCCTATATTGTATCTTACGTAGTAGTAGAATAAAAATGCATGTATTTCTTTAAAACCGATTTATTTTCGTGGACACGGTGTTCATTTTCATTTTAGCATCCACCCGTTAATCGGACAACAGCCATTTTGCATTGAATTACCATAATTTAATTTAACTAATCAATTTAAGCTGCGTAGGCAATATTGGAATTACGTTGTTATTTAGCCTTTAAAGTATTTAAATAAATAGTATATTTTTCGTTCCTAGATTTTATAATATTTTCTCAGTTCACTTAAGTTTCTTTTAAAAATAAAATACTGTGCCCCTCTCTAAGATTTCTCCTGCATCTCGGGTGCGTTTACAGACACAAATCTTGACATGCACAAACGCCTAGACCCGGAACAACTATCTGTAGGCCATACACATATTTGTTCCGTGCAAGAATCGAACCCACAACCCGTAGCGCAGAAGCCAATCGGTTAGCCACTGCATCTTACGTGACGCCAAATACACGTCGTTTTAAAATAATATTATGCAGTTACTTAGAAGTAAGAATTAAAGCATTCTTCTAATCCAGTTTTAGAACTAAATAATTCAATTAAAAGTGAATACATTTATTTTTCAATTGCAAACTTTACTTTGCTCGTATTGCATTCTCGTTATGAACTGAAAAGAGCTCATTTACACATTAACTATTTAAAAAAATGGTCGGTATGCAACGAAATGAGAAATTCTTTCGTTTAAATAACTAGTAGCGAACCAGAACAACCTATGAGAGGTGCTTCAAGTATTTAGTTACAGTTGCGAGGTTCTGCTTTACACTGAGTTTTATTTAGAATAGACTCAACGAATGCCAATAAATGTTAAGTAATTAAGTTTCTGAATAAATGTGACAAACAGCAAATAATTATTGTAGCTTTGTTTTTTATTGTTTTTGCTTATAATAAAGGTGTCTATGTAACTAGTCATATTTGTTGACTCTTATTAAATTATGTGAATATTTCAATTTAAATGTAACGAAAGCACTATAAAATAAGTAACAAAGAAATTATCAAATCAATTAATTATCAATATATTTAAACTAATATTATAAAGAGGAAAGATTTGTATTTTTGTATGTAACGAATAAATTTAAAAACTACGGGACCGATTTCAAAAATTCTTTTGCCGTTAGAAAGCTAAATTATCACTGAGTAACATAGGCTATATTATTACTGGTATAAAACTTCTTACGTGGGCGGAGCCGTGAGGACACAGCTAGTGCAATATAAATCTAAATTAATATAATACAAATCTAATGTAAAAACTAAATATATATACAAAATACGTATAAAAATAATGAAAAAATTGTACTTAGACGTCAAAATATTCCTCTACATCCTGTCATCTGCAAGTTCTGGTTTTCATATAATATTATAACTAGTATCTGTTTCTTAGGATGCAATTAAGAAGAAATACAATTTTCATCCAGTTGCAATTAGATGCAATTATCCTTAGTGGCTTGGTGCAACCAAGGCTAGAGTTCTGAGTTCTACGTCGGGATTGCCCAAATCTTTCGATGAACACAAGCGTCACACTGATTATTGTCGTAGCGATTTTTCAAAAGCAACAAAAGACTGGAAATTGCTTAGTACCTAGTACCTTTCCTTACCAGTTATAGAATAAAACTTAATAAAAACTATATACAAATAAACAGCTTAACATGTCCCAGAACTAACACTCGAGGACATGTTTTAGTTTTATCTGTGTATAACGTATACTTGACACCTAACACTAGTAGTAGTCTAGATACTACGTTAGTATAAGTTAGAACTCATGTTGAGAAACAGACAATTTAGACAAGAGACAGCATAATGCTTGGCTTAACTATTTTATTTGTCACTATAAGTAACCAATGCTGGGTTGTTAGAAACGATTTATTATTTCTTCTTACCATGGCATTACTATTTAATGACGGTAATGCTAAACTTTCCTATGTTCTGCCTAGCTTTTTCCCAACTATGTTGGGGTCAGCTTCGGGTGAATACCAGTATTTTACTCGGAGCGACGGCCATCAGAACTCCGCAACCCAGTTACTGGGCAATGCCAATGTCCTAAGGTTATACCAGTTGTCAGTCTTTCGGACTTCTGACTTCCCGTAACGACTGTCATAGGTATTCGTATGACACTCAGGACCGACTGTTTAACGTGCTATCCGAGGCACGGAGGGGTTTCGATGTGTGTTACGAACTGACAGCAACAAGCGCAGCTGAACCTTGCAAATCGTATGATCCGTGCGGTTAGTAATTAGCCACGAGCCCCTTGCTAAAGTTTCCTATAAAGACGCCAATTGGACTTGCGAATAACTAGGTAAACTAAAGTATTACTACGCTATTCTAGGAAGACTAGGTATGTTGTAACTCGCCCGACCAGTAACGGGCCCAGGGAGGATGGCGCGTCATGTCCTGCGCGCGCCTCTCGGATGGATGTGGGGCAGGGGAGCAACTGCCCCACCACAGGAGAGGTCCACCAGAAGAAGCTGGTGGACCGAGATCTGCCGGGGTCGCGGTGCATGCAACAGCGAATCCCGTGACCCCGGCCTTAGGTCAGAAGGAGGGACACCGTGGGGTTTTAGCCATTAAGAGTCTGGCACACCCCCCTGTCTTCCCCAGACGGGGGATAGTCCATGAGGATTTCCCCAAGTGAGCAAAAAAAAAGAAAAAAAAAAAAAAGGTATGTTGTAACTGATACCGTTATTATCATCATCATCATAATATCGTCTGTGGTACTTTAAGAAAAAGAAAAATTAAATTATCTATTTAATATGTATACTCTAAGAATAATAACTATGTTTATTTTCTTAAAAAAATACTTTGAATCTCTCTACTGTAAAGTAGGTATATTGGCGCTTTAGTCTTTTTACCTTTCCACTGACGATATCATCCAAAGGACGTCCACTGCTGAATAATAGCCTACCGCATAGTGATAGATATAGAGGTGTACTGACAACTAATAACGGTCGATAATAAGTTTCGATGGCATTTATAAGTCGATATGACAGTAATTGAGTTTATTAAAAATTTGTGGCCCTTGAATGCAAAAGAAATCGTTTGATAAATGAGTATTTGCATTTATAGGGCTGACAAAGGACATGGACAAAAAAGTACATTCCATATACTTATACATAGTAAATAATATTGTAAAATAGAAATAGAAAAATGAATTAATACGTAGTTTTTAGCCTCTCTGAACTTGTCAGTTTTTATTACAAAATAATAAGTAATGCTAGATGAATTCAAAGTACCTACCGTTTGTCAACGTCCGCCATAATGTATGTACCATAGAGAAATATAAAAAATTATAATGGACGTTCCAAAACACTCTTACTACTTGTAAACATGTGTGATATGGATGACAAATGCTCTTATTAGGAAAATTTTACTCATACGAAACTATCTTGCATTTAATAAAAATATCTTATCATAATTTATGTTGATGCGTAAGATAGTTTCTTTTTAATATTTCAGACAAAATAAAATACTTAAAACGGAACGCGTTTACTTGTTTGACAGTGTGTTTTTGTCTATGTCAAATGTCAATGTAATGCCATATGTCATTTCATTGCAGATTCTTCATTGCGTTACTGTTTGAATTTTTGCGATTATTTTTTCAATTTGACCCCCGCTTATCTACTGACTGATACCTTCTACCACTCAATTACCTTGCTATTAACACTGGACTCTGATTTACATAGCGTTTCGGATTTGTTTTGTGGATCATTATGAAGTGCATGCATCAACTGCGGAATAGCCATGCAAAGGTTGCAGAGGCATCGCATATCCTCGCTTTCTGCACACCATCAAACATGACTTTCGCGTTGGATAACCAATGCTCAACCCAAGGTATGAAGTTGGAGTAGAAAAAACTGAAACTGATTTATTTTTATTTGTTTTCTCTAATAAATAAATAATTATTTATACCTACTCTTGTTTTATTTTGTGTTTTCCTTGTTAATTGGTAATTAAACTATAAAAATATAGATAAGGATAACCTGTAAAAATGTATTACATGTTACATTATAATTCTATACACTTATTGCCGGCGATCTGATTAAAGGTTTAGTGAAACTATTTACGTCTAGTCTGTAGTAATAACAAGTTCTATGAGTTTTTTATTTATAGCAATTTAATGTGCCAATATTCACGAATATAAAACACAAAAAATCATTGGTGTACAATAAATTCGATAACTATGCCGACGCCCATACAGAAATTGGCCATGTCCTTTTATATTTACCTCTTCTAGCGATGATTACATAGGGAGTACCTTGATGTTGTAATTGTAGATCAATCTCTTTAATCTGTATTGATATTTGCCTGGCTGTAAGTAGGTAAAGTGAATCGACCCACCTTGAGTTCACAAGTAGACAGACAATGAAAATAAGTGAGTAATAGGCAGACATGACAAAACTTAGCCCGCGGGCACACTACCGAATGCCTCGTTTAGCGTTTAGGCGTCTAGCGAGGCAATAGGAAGTGTGGCCACGGCCTAAGTTCACGCACAAACATAAACTTTTGTGCCACAACGGTAGAATAGGTGTGTCCGAGTGTAAATTGGGCACACAAACAAGTTAATCATAGAACGCTATGACTATTAATTATGCCAGAGGGGAAAACATTATTTATGGCGGCTCTCGATGGTTCATTCTTAATTGATAATCATACAAATCGTTACGCATAGTTGACGGGATTTTTGAATTTGATTTGTGAGATTCGGCAAATTCTTGATATAATAATAATATCTCGTCTTGTCGCCGATAACGCGTGCTAAGCCTGCTGGATCAGACCAGTAGTAGCTGATTCTAACGACCTGAATTTGAAACCCGCGACCATTTTCTGCTTAGCTTTCCCAACTATGTTTGGCTCAGCTTTCAATCTAACTAAATGCGGCTTAGTACCAGTATTTTACACGGAGCGACTGCCATCAGATCTCCGCAATCCAGTTACTGGACAATACCGATATCCTAAGGTGAAACCTGCGACCACAGACGGGTTAATATAGCTCCACTACTTTTGTACCCACTTCAACAACTGCGTTCAACT
Organism: Amphipyra berbera; assembly: GCA_910594945.2. Taxonomy (NCBI): domain Eukaryota; kingdom Metazoa; phylum Arthropoda; class Insecta; order Lepidoptera; family Noctuidae; genus Amphipyra; species Amphipyra berbera. The sequence goes on along the minus strand of OU343128.1, from coordinate 9,369,770 downwards.
TCATTGTTTCCAACGATTTCAATCCGTGTCTGCTTAAGCGTAAATCTGATTTGAAATTGCCAGCATTGAGTAAGGAAATAGGAAGCGTACAAATCACGATATTTTCCAAGCTATTACTGCTGGTGGATGCGCCCGTCCGCGCGCGTCTCACCGGCACCGCTTTACAATGAAGGTAATAGTTAACGATTCAATCTCTTTACCTTCATTACTTATTGAATGCTTTCGAGACAGTGTTGTTGTATTGCTTGTAAATTCAATAATAATAATACTACCGTAACGACTATCGATACAATGGCAGCTGAGTCAACCTCCCACATGTCGACAACCTCGTGTGCCAAGTCTTGATACTTAATTAAACGGAATAATATTACTAACTGCCTCAATGGTCTTGTGGTGGCAAGCGCGACTGCTGAACGTGAGGTCCTGGGTTCGAACCCCAGGTTGGGCAAAGTGTTATTGGGTTTTTCCGTGTGGAATTCCTCAGTAGCCGCCCGGAGTTTGGATTGAGCCCGGTTGATGGCAATAGGCTCGCCCTTTATTACATGGGACTTAAACATAACGGTGAAATGAGAGTGTTATTATACACCTCTGCCCAACCCTTCGGGGAATACAGGCGTGATGGTATGTTATGTAATGCTACAAGATCAATCAACATCTGACGAGGCTCTCGTTGGGCGGCTGGATCAAGGGATACTATGCAGAAAGCGGTACTTCTGGACATGGTGCGTATTGTTAGGAAGTTCCTCTCCCTGAGGCCCTAACCACCGGTGACTTGGACCCTGTTCCCGAAGCCGGTGGACGACAATTTTTTTTTAATTTAAAAATATCATCTTGTATGTATGTAAATGTATAAAGGAGTATAATACTATATTAATTCAGTTTAAACAAGCGACTCTGCCGAGCAGAATGACCTAGGTTCGATTCTCAAGTCTCTTCTACTCTCCGTAAATAATGCTGTTACATTTAGCAAAAAAAGTAATGTTTAAACTTCTCTATGATAAATGGATAAAGAACAGCTTGGAGTTTCAAAGCTCTGGAAACAGAAATATAAACTAACAGTCATAACTAAATGAACGACTGTTAAAAACTTTATAGTTTTATATTTTTGTTTGAATCTCTTTCTAGTAATTACTTAATTAAATAATGGAACACGTTTACATATTTAAAACTATAATAGAACTAACAATTATGAATGTTTAATAAAGAACGAGAGACAATTTGTATAGTGTCTTCACGCTACACAAAATAGTATTCTAGACAAAACCATTTACACTTTTGGTCGACCTGGTAATTTAGTCTAAGTAAGTATAATTTTAAGTCCGTGTTTGCTGTATTTAGACCAAAACGGTATACATTGTTTGTATTATTTTAAATAAAAAAGGTTATTTACTTATAATACATTATAAGTAAATAAAAGAGGCTCGTGGCAAATTACCAACTGCAAGGATCATACGGTTTGCGAGGTTAAGCTGTGCTTGCCGCGGTCAGTCTATAGATGGGGGACCGTTCGTCACATATCACCCCTTCGTCCGTTCGTCACCCCTTCATGCCTTGGAGAGCACGTTAAACAGTCGGTCCCGGTTGCCATACGAATACCTATGACAGTCGTTACGGAAAGTCAGAAGCCCGAAAGTCTGACAACCGGTCTAACTTTAGGATATCGGCATTGCACTGGGTTGTGGAGGTCTAATGGCAGTCGCTCCGTGTAAAATACTGGTATTCAGCCGCATCTGGTTAGACTGAAAGCTGACCCCAACATAGATGAGAAAAAGGCTAGGCAGAGTAACGAACATTATAGATAATTGATGATTTTATAATTAAGTTTGCGTCATTAGCACATGGCGGTTTAACGTCAAAAGGGTAGACAGGAGCGTCTTTCTCTGTGTTAATAACAATACTGTCATCATCAAACCGTCTGCAACCCTTTTGACCGTCCACCGATAATTAAGACACCTTTGCTTCGCAGTGGATGTTTACGAGCTGATGACCAAAAATTCATAGTTAAACATTTTTATTTTGAATGGGCATAGTACATGCTCTTAAGAAGTGTCGAGAATTTAGTTACACAGTTTCAAAAAGCTGGTCCTATGGAGAAGACCCGGCAAGAATCTCCATGGATACACGTTAAATAATATGTACCTAGTAGGTACAATCAATGGTGAAAATAAATGTAATCATATCAAAAAGAACAATATATCATAAATTTACATTTTAACGGGCATGATGGGTGCATCAGCAACGCTAGTCTCAACCATATTGAGCATTTTTTTGTGATCTACGTTACATATCGTTTGAGCTACACGATGGCTGATGCATACATGCCGTAAGTTAGGACGGGTCAACTAATCTGCTGGCACTTTCCCCAAAAGGCCATTCCAGACGTTGCCCTACATTTTTACACTCGCATAGTTTTTATGCCACAATGTCTAGACTTTAAAAGAGACCTTGATCTCTGAGTTTATTTCGGCTTTTCTTTAAAAAAAATTACATTGACTTGTCTTCTTCTTTTCGTGTGGTTAGAGACTAACCTAGTGTCAGAGTTTATGCCGCCCATGGGCCTCTGACTTGGCTTCACATGCCGTCGAGAAATATCTCTCAGGCATGCCGGTTTCCTCACGATGTTTTCCTTCACCGTTTTTAAGCACGTGATAATTATACAATACGCACATGAATCCGAAAATTCAGAAATGCGTGCCTTGGGTTCGAACTCGAGACCTATAACTTGGCAGTCCGATGGTCACACCACTAGGCTATCACTGTTATCATTGACTTGTGAAAATGTCTGTGGTAACAGATTTATTTACAGAAATAAAAATAATTTATCATAATAGTTGAGAACCCAACAACCCGACATTCAACGCCATTGTCACCAATATAATCTGATTGAGCTCGACGAAGTCAAAGACACAGGCTGCTTTGTACTCCCATTTACAATATTTAGAGGTCTGATTCTCACATGCGTAGAGGCAGAGACCGTAGAACGAGACCAGTCCTGTGACTACGTATTTACTTGTATCAATTTCATTCCAACAGAAGTTATTACCTCAAAGATATGTAGATATCGTATTGAGAGTAGCAAGAGGAACCATGAAGCGGTAGAGTTCATTATGCACCACAATACAGTCTGTTGATTACTTCCAACCACGAGACATTGCCGCTATGACGTCTGTACGTCTTTAATAAGACGGAACTCGTGTACTGTTTGATTGAATGTACTCTATACTGTATAATGTGATAGCATAAACACTAATACAGATATATGTATTATTTTACATGTGTATGTGTGTTGTGTGTGTGTGTGTCAGTTTTGGAAATCTGAAAGCCGATCTTGTCATACGGGAAGGTGAAGACTATGGATCGTTTTAAATTTTTTTTCTTGACTTGTTCGTATTTGGCCCTAGTCTCACTTGATGGCAAGCGCAGACAGGGTCTAAGATGGAGCACACGAATCCAAGGAACAGAGATATAGAGGATTCCGCTATAGCCCTCTGGCTCTGACATACACACGACGGAACACAGTGAACTGCTTGGCGCCGGACTTTAATGTGAGGGTAGTAGTTAGCCAGGTGGACCCTATAGATCCTACCACCAAGCGTGCTGGGTTTTGTTGAATCTGACAACACTCTTCTATTCCCAGCGTGCGGTGAGGAAAAGAATTCACGACTTCTTATAGACCGAAAAAGAATGGAGGCTACTGTTGTCTCAGTAAATGGTCTTTATGCTCATGCTGTGGTCAATCTGGCTTTGATACCCAAAACTTACTTGGATTTTGAAAAGCCGATCATCACAAACATTTAATAATCAGTGCTGTGATTGGTTGTTAGTATTTTGGTTGACCAATCAAATTCATTGACATGAGATTTAAAAATAGATTAAATTGATCGCCTTAACTGTACCTATATTAAGAGTAGCGACAACCTTATGAAAATGTTAAGAAAAGTCATTATATGGTGATATAAGTTTTCGGGGCGCTAAAATGCCTCACGTTAAGAGCACATGTTTACTTCTTGTAATTTTTTTGTTTATTGAATCCAAATGTATCCCTTGGAGGGGTAATCTATGTCAGCAGTACATCACGAGGTTTGAAGTAATCACATGATTTCGTTTACACCTGTATGTAGACTAAAAAAAATTGGTGCAATAATCTTACAAAAATATTAAAATTTCCGATCACACTTGGGATAATAATTACATCCCGCACGATTTTGCTGGCAACAATCCATAACATAGATATTATATTCACAGTCTGACAAGCTACATGTATTAATAACACATAACGAATAATTACGGTCGCCATATTAAACGGGCGATACATTATGTTTCCTGTCCCATCGTACAATACAACGGACATTGTACACGACATATTGTGCATAACTTTTATTATGTACGATTTGTGTATGATCTACCTATATAAAGCTTATCATACCTTCCTATAATTTATAATATTTATTGAAATAAATGTGGTTTTGTTCGAAGGATTATTTAATTGCATTAAATTCTTCAGTTTATTGATCAACTCATAATTGCGGTTAATGGGTAATTTAAAATAATGGATACTCCGAAAATAAAATAAAGATAACTGTCATTAAAAATCATAAATTAAATATAAATAACTAGCTGTGTCCTCATGGCTCCGCCCGTAGCCTATGTTACTCAGTGATAATGTAACTTTCTAACGGCAAAAGAATTTTTAAAATCGGTCCAGTAGTTTTTAAGTTTATTCGTTACATACAAAAATACAATCTTTCCTCTTTATAATATTAGTATAGACTAATATAGATTAAAATAGAACCTCTAAATATAATGGATAAAAACAAACATAACAAAAGTCAAATATTATATCATGAAATAAATGAACAAAATTTCAATGTGATAATTCTTCAAGACGAATAACAAGTCTTAGTTCGACGTTGACCAATTAAAACCACAATAACAGAATTTCAATTGAAATTCTACACAAAGATGACTCACTGTTACACTCCCTGCCGTCTTGTCATCGTGACAAAACACTAGATCTGTTGTATTCCCGACACCACAGTGGGTAGCGGCACCTTTTCATTATCGAGAGACCTTTCCCAAACAGGTAGCATATTGCCCACAGGCGGCAATATAACAACGATGATTTTATTATAGGTTATAGAAACTTTACGTGAACTTCCAAATAAACGTATCATCCAATCCAAAGATCATAGTTCAAATTAATGTAATAATTTTTGAAACAAAAAAACCAATATTAAGTCACTAAGTTATGATTATTTACATTTCAATAGAACTTTTAGATACTGTTTTATCTTTCAGTCTAAAAACTTCGACACCATTTATGATAATGATAACGATAAAAAAAAAAATTACACGCTGTAGTAGATTTTGATTGATACACTTTGATTAATAAAATCATTCTTCTTCCGTTCTACGAAACAAAACAGCAAACAAACTCCGTCAGCTTACCGCTCCATGCCGACGTCGACCAACAAAACACATGGTGTGTTATGTTCCCAAAGGCAACATACGAAGTCTATGAATACACAAGCTACTAGCCTTGGTAACTCAAATTTGATATAGAAAATAACAGGTACTGTCCTCGTGCCTACTGGAAACATTTTTTTTTATATTGTTTTGAAACTTAGTGATTGTTGTTGAAAGTTTGAAACTTACGAAAAAAGTAATAAAATCGTGGACCTGAAAGACCAAAGATTTTATTGTTATCTTGTGTTGTCTCATTGCTGGGCAAAGACATCCCCTACTTCTTATATTACAAAGGTATAAATAAAGTCTATGTTCTACACATAGTAAGTAGGCTGGGTGGCAGGAGGAAAAAAACTACTAGAAAAAAAGTAAAGTAGACCTATTTTCGAGAAATCTTCCACAAAATATAAATAATTCATCGTTCCCACTTTAAAATAATCTAGCTTTAAAATTAATAAAATGCACTAATTTTAATGCTTTTAACTTTAAAGTCCTCCCGCAATAAGAAATAAAATGACAAACAGATAGCTGAAATGTAGATTAGGTTATGTTAGTACTGTGACCACTCAACGCACGAGCCGAGCAAGCGAAGCGAGCCGTGCCACGGCAGCGGCCAGCGAGTGCCAGAATTGGCCAGAAACGATTTGCCGATTATTTTCCACCATTTGTTTAATGCGTTCAGAAACAAGTGGTTTCTGATTGACTATAGTGCGAACCATTATTTTTAAAGTTAAAGCATTAAAATTAAAGTACGTACAACTATTGTTTTGATGTGAAATTATGTTTGAAGTGTGTCTTAAACATTTTTTGTTGTTATTTTCATTAATTTTAAAGTGCTTTTAAATACATCCTCTAAATAATTACTGACCTTTTCGCTCCCTGCCGCCGTCGTGTCTAAACACTATAGGTCGGTTGTGTTCCCGACGCCACAACACGGTCGGTGGTGGCACCCCGGTTGCGGTGCACGTCAATCTTATGCTGCCGCCCTCTTGTGCCGAGCTGCCCTCCGTCACGCTGTCCACTATGTCCGGCGGGATCACCACGGATAAATGACCCATCTGACAAAAATAATTGCTCTCGTTAGATTTTATTAGTGGCCATTTTTGTGTGTGTGTATTATTTGGTGAACGATAGTAGGGTCGGCACATTGTCATATAGTAGGTAGTTAGAATTACATACATTATTTATCGTCGAACTACCGTACCTAATCCGAGTTACGATTAATCTCATATCCAATTAGAATCGAATATGAATTAGCAGCGCAAATTAATTTTACCCGAATTTAATAAACACCTAAATCCATCACCTAAATTCCAAGGTAATTACCTACTTAAATATTTGGATAGGATAACATCAAGTATTAAAATGTAAAATGAATAAATTTCCCGCTCGAGAGCCTTGAAAAGTAAAATAAAGCGTGGTATAATCCTCGACGTAACCGTAACTAGTAACATAATACCCGAACGTGTTTAAGCGTAATCTGTTGTTACTGAGTGAAATATATTTTTTTTTTCAGGATATCTTTCACTACTATTCTAATCTCGGATGCTAGATTGCTACTTAACGCATACAATAATGGAATGCAAATTATGTAACATATTAACAGTCTTCCGATAAAATTCTTGAATGAGCAATATCTTAACAAACATTCCTAATATGTGAGACGTAAGTGTTCCAATCAAGAGCCTTATGAAATAACAAGCTTTTTTACTTTACGTTATATTGTAACTTCATTGTTATCGATTTTGCACTGCACTTAATCAGCCGTTCATTCGCCGTTGCAGTGTTTCGTAATAATTTATTGGAAAATGAAAAAAAAAACGGTTATTGCACTCGCAGCTTGATTGAACACTTCTTGTTGTTTTACAATTGTTGCAATGTTCACAACGCTCTTTAACAAGGAAACAAATGTTATCTTGTTGACAAATGTTAGATTTAAGTTTTAGAGCGCTCTTCACGAAATAACTTCTTACTTTGTTAGCTCAGGTAACAAAGTCGACTTGGTGACAAAGTGCAGCTTACCTGACTTTTCATAGGGTCTGTGTTAACTTGGCACATGTAAGTGCCTGAGTCGTTGGCTTGGACGTTGCTGACGTGCAACTTCCACGTATTGTGGTTGTTGTAAGTGACACTCAGTCGAGGGTTCAACGCCACCATGTTTGTGTGTATCGCCAGAATCGCCTTCGAGTCTGACTTAATCCACGCCACCTAAAAATAATATTATCATTATTTCGCAGTTCGATCAAAGCCTTATTGGATTCCTTATAATCTATAGCGACAATATAAATATTGACGGCAAGACAATACGTACAAAATTGGCTTCATATTGATACGGACACAGTAGACATTTTTATAAGTGAAGCATATATGAAGTTTAATCAAAGTCAAGAATATCTGAAACACCCGGAAGCTAAATTTAACAATGCAATTAGAGCGGGTGTCTACGAAACAAAACGTTCGTTCTCGTTGCATACGAGGGTGAAATTTCATTTTATATCTAGGATTAATGTCATAAATCGCTCGCATTTCCCCGGAGCTCTCGCGAGTTTTAAATCGTTTGTATTGTTCACAGTGAAGACGAAACTTAATGTGACTTAAACGCTGTGGCAAATGTAAAACTGAGGGTACGACACGTGAAATTGTAGAGAGTTTCGCGGGAGGAATGCACGGTGTCTCATCCGCGCCGCTTCCGAGCATTTTTCATGTGACATCTCGCTTTGTTGCGGTTGGAAAATAAATTAGTAACAATTTCATTGTTTGTGAGAATTATTTCCGACGAGTTTCAACGTAAGCGCTGCTAGTGCTACCCGGCTGAATGCGAGCACTTGTCGCAACTACCACTTTTTGTTACTAGTACAAGCTTTTATTATTAAATGTTTACATACTACCTCATTTGAGTTATGCATACAATTTATATTTTGCGATTCTTGTTTTTAAGTTAGTGTTCACTTTAGATTTGCTGTTGAACTATATCAAAGTAATTTCTTAGGAAAATTATCAGTAATATAGCAGTAATTAAGTTTCAAATTTTCAAGGATAGGGACTAATAGACTTGGACTAACTTTGTAGCGTATTACTAGTTAATACTTATTTGAAGCGAAACATAATTATATTTATAAGATCGTAATATTTTGTTGAGGCTAATGATAATTATCTTTAGAGGCGATTGTTTGTAAGTCTTGTAGCGATGTGGAGGAAACCCTTAGCGATGAAAAAAGATCGACTGCATATTATATGCAGTTCAAAATTTTATACGGCAGTTACTTTTTCTATCTACAGTTCCTGTCTATCAAATTAGTATTATGCTATAAAGTAAAATTTAAATATAGCCTGAATCGCTACATCCCGACTTTAAAAGACATGAAACAATATAGTGAGACTGAATTCATGCTAGCTTGCAGTTTATAATTCTGATTCACACCTACACCGTCCAAATTCAATAAAATGATATTATCCCAGAACTGTCCTGTCCCCGAAAATTTTATTTCGTTTTATGGAAACGGAAATATCTGGCTTTCAATGTAAGGTATTATAAGGACAAAAGATATTTTTGTAAAGGATAACTTGAAGTAATAATACGAGGAAAGGTTGAAGTTGAGCATAATAAGAAAAACCGTCTTTGTGGTGGTAATGGGTACGTGAGTTTTTCAAACTCTTATAGTAGTTTTTTTTTTAACGACGGGTTTATTACTCCTTTAAAGAAACGTGTTAGTATTTCATAAGGTGCAAATATAGTAATCTCATTGGTTGCTATGACTTAAAGCCATTTGGGGTCGAAACGCTCGGGTCATGGGGTCCGAGTGCACGTCTTTTATTCAAGGAAATTGCTATAAGACTGGTCGACACTTTGCGTGACTAGAAGGCTTGCTTATTCTTTGGCCAAAGAACGAATTTATTCGAACTTATTCATTGCCATCCAACATGGCAACGCTGCCAGTCTTCTAGGCACGCTTCCAGGTGACAGTGATGTGGAGGAATATTTTGACGCTTGTGTTCACTTTTTAATTATTTGTATACGTATTTTGAATATATATAGTTTTTAGCTTAGTTTTGTATTATACTAGATTGGATTGATATTGTATAAGGATAATTTCCTTGTTGCTATGAATAAATAATTTAAATTAACAAAGAAAAAAACAATAGTCTTCTCTAGTAATAGTTGGTATTAGTATAGCGCAGAGATAGCCAACCTCGTAAGGTTCCAACCAAGATCGATCGGTGATGGAAGACTTAGGAATTATATGGATTAATGCCCCGTTCCTATGGCGAAAAACAAATCGTTTTGCTTACCAATGGTAGCATTTTTTATTACCAAACTAAGCATTTAAGCAGACTCGTAAGCTAATTTTACCTGTGATAGTTTCTAACTTATGGGACTAAATACTACGCAAAGCGACGGCGACGGGGTCTTTACTTCATTATTGGTGAAGATACAAGAGTCTTAATTATAACCAATGACGCTCGGTAAATCATAGGAATCGGCCATATGTAGACTGATAGTACCCATTGCTAAAATCATTAGGATTCCTTCACCTATGATATCTTCCACGTAGAACCAGAAATTTTCCGTGAAAAAATAATTGGAAATTGACGTGCAAAGAAATACTTGGCAACAAACCGATAGAATAGAAAAGTAAGACAATAAAATAGGTAGTGACAGCTTGTTAGTTCACTGTCGACAAGGATTACAACAGTTCGATTGTCTCAGTGGATTTCACAACAAGCGCATAAAAATCTGTGTTATTCTTCCATTTCTAGATTTGCATCGCAATCAAATAAAGTATGCATCGTTTGTTTTAGCCAGTGTTGTACATGCTGACTTTAAGTGGTTATTGCATGTAGCGTGTACTGGTTATACTAAGGGTATTTTTTTATTACATCAACTAAATATTTGTTATAGAAAAAGCATGATCGTTTGTGAAACGTCACGTTAGTAACACACTTATTTCGCCTTTATGTTTAAGGCCCATGTAATAGGGGCGAGCCTATTGCCATCAACCGGGCACAAATCCAAACTCCGGGCTGCTACTAAGAAATTCCTAAAGGAAAAACCCAATAACAATTCGCCCGACCCAGTGATCGAACCAAGGACCTCGTGATCAGCAGTCGCGTTTGCCACCACTAGACCAACGCGGCAACGTGGCAGTTAAACGTCAACATTTACAATTTATATTACGGAACAAATTTTACAGGTAACTAAATGACCGGAGCAGTTAACAGAGGTACTTAATCATTCGACTATTAAGATGAATGTTGGCATTCGGTATATTCAAGTTGCGCCAATAGTTTATGCCCTGCGCTATGTATCAGATAACGTTACGACACACTGTATATAATAGGTTAATTACAATATATAACACAATAACTAGGAGACGTCCACGGTCAACACATATGGATCGTCCATGATAGCATAACGAAGGATTTGATGCTAAAGTACTAAATCCACTTGCAAGTTTTATTGCACAAGTTATTGCACGTACTCGCTAAGTTCGTAAAACTTGCAGAAAACGTATTGAACTATTTGAGAAACACATTGGTAAAAGCATGCACCACAACTCCGGTGGGTTCAGTTACTAGTCTAACCAGATGCGGCTGAATACCGGTATTTTACACGGAGTGACTGCCATTAGACCTCTGCAACCTAGTAACTGGGCAGTAGAAGCAAACTAATGTTATAAAGATAGATTGTAGAAAAGTAGTTTCCAAGGTTTCTTAAATAATTTTTATAATTTTCAAACATCGAAGTAAACATTCTTTCTTTCTTTTTCCCATTGTACGTCTATTACTAAGCGTGTAGAAAGGAAAATCCTACATCAGAGATTACGAACTTTATGATGGATGAAGTTTACATTTCAGTTGCTGGATGCAGCGGAGTGTGGACCACTTATTTCATGCTCGGCTTGTCATCTGGTGCACGTGGTATTTGTTAGAAATATGACACAAAATAGCCTATTGTGGCCGGTTAACTAGCTTATATTATTTTCTGATAACTACCTTTATAGTTAAAAGGAAAATAAATAACTTAATAAAAAGAAAGGGATATTTTTATGTTTTAACAGCCAATTTACTTGATATGTTTGTAAAATACTCATAAATAATAACAATATCTGAATTTCTCGTGTAATAGGTATTTTATTTGATCAAAGAAAAATATAGAAATATCTAGAATAAACATATGGCAGCCAATGGAGGGCAAACGATCAGTTATACCTACTTTCTTCAAATATTTGGGGAAGAAATAGTCGACACGCGTGTCAAGAATACAGAGAATCGTTAAATGTTTTTAGTTCATAGCCGTAGTAGATATCCTTTCTAATTGAATTAATATAACATCACGCCTGTATTCCCCGAAGGGTTGGGCAGAAGTGTATAGTAACACCCTCATTTCGCCGTTATGTTTAAGTCCCATGTAATAGGGAGCGAGCCTATTGCCATCAACCGGGCACGAATTCAAACTCCGGGCTGCAACTGAGGAATTTCAAACGGAAAAACTCAATAAAACTTTGACTGACCTGGGGATCGAACTCAGGACCTCACGACCAGCAGTCACACTTGCCACCACTAGATCAACGAGGCTTGTTTAAATTCATTTTGGATATACATAGAGTTAGACAAACTTTCTTCAAATTGTCATAAAACATTAATCAATATACAAAGTAACATTGGCTTGTAAAACACTCCAACGAAGTCCTCAAAAAACTTTAGAAACAATTTCACCAAACAGTCGTCTTGTATCCGTTTTCTTTTCAAGATAATCCTTCGGAGATTTTATAAGATATTCGAGTTCCTCGTCTGAATCCATGTCAAATCCTTTCAACCAACGATATGCCACAATGCACTCCTCGAAACGTCCTTTTGAAGCCAACAAGTAAGGAGATTGAGGCATACATTTACCGTTATGGCGTAAATGGAACAAATAAATACAAAAGTGCCGATATTTTTTCACTGGAAAAATGTGTCTCCTATTGTGATCTAAAGTTGTGATAGCTAGCAGTTGAAGCTCGGATTCCATACAGGAGGGTCCGAGTTCCATACAGGCCCGCACTTTGGACTTTTAGGATTCATGTGCGGATCAGCATATTAAATGTTAGCAATTACATACTTCCTATATATTTGTTTTGTATAGCTTCACCAACACGCATCGGAGGCAAAATGTATTTATTTAGATATAAACAATTACTTTGTATCTCATTGTAAGTGAACCTATGTATTGTTATGAGAATAAATTCTTTAAACCGAAACCGATCAGAATTTGATTGTCACTTGCATTAACGGTGAAGGAAAACACCGTGAGGAAATCTGCACACCTGAGAGGGCTCCATAAAGTACTCGGTGTTGTGTGTAGTGCGCCAACCCGAACCAGGCCAGCGTGTTGAACTAAGGCCTACACCCTTCTCATTGTGAGAAGAGGCCCGTGCCCAGCAGTGTATTTGTTACTGTATTTTTAATAGAATAAAGTTTACTGAAAAGTTAAGAAATTTCTCGGTATAAAAACAATGAATTAGTGAAACATATACATATCGTCAGTGGAAAGGTAAAAAGACTAAAGCACCAATATACCTACTTTACAGGAGAGAGATTCAAATTATTTTTTAAGAAAAGAACCATAGTTTTATTCTTTTAGTTCGTAGATTCTAAGAAAAATAAATATGTTTATTTTCTTAAAAAAGTACTTTGTATCTCTCTACTGTAAAGTAGGTATATTGGCGCTTTAGTCTTTTTACCTTTCCACGGACGATATTATGAAACAAATATTACGTCTTTTCCATTTATTGACTTTTCAACCCCTAAATGCCTTTAATATTATTAGCTAGTTATTACACATGTCTGCACCACAAAGTACTTGATGTTAATATTGTACGTTCACATTCGTGTTCTCTCAGAAGCGCTAGAATTGTTTAACATGTTCAAAGTAAATGCCACTATTGCGAATTTTCATGTAACAACCTAGGATAACCTACAACATGCTTAGACTTTAGGTATCTTCCTAAATCTTCAAATTAACATTATGTAATAGAAGGTCAATATATTGGGCACACTTCTGATCCTGGATCAGCAATGAGGATGTTCTTATAATGTGTACTTACACGTAAACCTAATAACACTTTGTCGCTGGATTTAAAATTTTATTGGCTTTTGTCACAAAGTAAGCGGGTCGGGAGCGATAACGTCGGTCATGCTAACGTACAATGCAGTTATTGCAACAGCTGTGTACCCGCGTCGCTCTCGCCTCGCCACCAACCCGCGGTCTATATGGCAGAGGGTTCACAGGCGTCGCGTCGTTGCAAAATAGTAATTATTTGGTACTTTTCTCACCCTATAATTAGAGAGATGGTTGACGACGCATGTGAAATGGACCTCCCGTCCTTGTGTCACTGTGTGGTTCTCCAGAGCCTGAAGAAACTCAGGTTCCAGCTCCGCCTGGATCGGCATTTCACCTGCAAATGGCATATCATTAGAATTTTTGTTATTGGGTAGGTTAATAAGTTTACATTAATCTACAGTATGTTAAGTAACGAAAGGCATTCCCGCTAACCCGCAAAAGTATAGCGTACATACATGCTAACAAAATATTACCATTGAAAAACAAAATGTTTGTTTTTTTTTAATAATAAAATAATTACAAAATATATCAAATTGATACGTAATTTCGTTTGTTAATTATTTCATTTATTTATTTTTCTATGTCGATATTTTTATTTTTATCTATTAATGATATAGATTAACGAGTTTAAGGGAACGCCCTCTATTATTTAACTCTATTTGTCCAAAGTTGCACCACAATACTCATTCTTCGTCTTTCGTATCCAGTCTACCCCAACTGCGTTCTACTTACACACACATATCGCACCTAGTCTACCCTTTTTCTCGTTGGAAAATCCTCATGGATGTCCCTCGCCCGTGGAAGGCGAGGGGGTCTGCCGGACTCTTACCGGCTAAAAACCAACGGTGTTCCTTCTCCTGACCGTACGGCCAGGTTCACGGGATTCACAAAAGCATGCACCGCAACGCACCTAGTCTACCCTACCAGCTAGGTTTTACATTACACACACATCATATTTTAGAACCCAAAAATGGATAGGTCCAAACATAAGCGCGTGGAGTAAAGAGTCAACGATGTTGAAGATAATGATGATGGGTATAATGAAAAGGCTACGTCTGCGCGTGGGCCCCGCCATAACGGTCGTGAGAGAACTACTACCACAATCACCACGCATTGCAGAACTTGATTTTTTGTTAACATACCTACTATCAGCAGTATATTGTAATTTGTACCCAGCGAAGCTATTGTTTCCTTGAAAATTATATTTCAATAAAGCACACAATAACAAACGTTATTATTAGACTGAATTGATTTCATTAGAAACAGTAAAATTAATGTAACTTCTCAAAATATGTAACGAACTATGGTCTAATTAACTTTTTATGAAGTTCCAACCTCACGATCCCACTTTAATATCAATTTATTTATTTTTGTCAAGGGTCCCTGGAAGGACTACTTAATCAACCTCAACCAATTTTCTAATAAATTAATATTCAATTTACTTAGGCCAGAGTATTAACTTGTCGATGTCACGAAACGAAAAATGATTTTGGTAAAATTTGTTTCAAGCGCCGCTTAGCGGTCGCGAGGTTATAAAATTTTGACACTCGCATTAGTATAGTTATTTATATCTATGGTTATTTATTGTATTTTATGTTGTTTAAAAGACAATTTGACTGATTAATTAATTATAGACAAGTCGTTAAACTGTTTGGAAGATATGAAACATAAATAAAATTGTAGACAGACATTTTGTAATTTACAATTCTCCCTCTCACTTATCTTACTCCAGCTCACTGGCGAACAGTCTCGACAAAGGTTAAAGCTGTGGCGTGATAGTGCTTTCCTATCGATCCCATTTGTCCCACCCGCTAAAATCTCCCACCTGGACATAAGTTGCCTTGGCTAACCTGGAAGTCTTTAAACAGACTCCGGACCCAGGTTGGTCGAAGCAAGAAAAACCTGGTCAGGTGGAGATTCATAGACAATTCCAGCTTGGAGTGTAAATGTGGTGCTATTCCACAAACGATGGGACACCAGACATTATGCTCTGCGTGCCCTGATACCTGCACGTTACAGGAGCTAATGTACGCTACTGATAACGCTAAACTCGTAGCTAAGTTCTGGGCCGACTCTATTTAGATTGCCATCGACACGCTAAGAAGAGAAGGACATCAACAATAATTGCAATCAGGTTAATTATACTTTGTTCTAATGTGTGACATTAAATGCTTCATTTTGACTGACACGTGGGTTGCGATTTGAAAATGATAAAAAACTCGAAAAACATATTTTTAATTAATAATACCGTCTTTAGTAGCTCCTATATAGCAGTATAGCCAGCCACTTGGCTCTATACACGGTTCTAATTAGAACCACCACTTTTGTAACTTCATTCTCGCACACATGTAAATCAGCTGTCATATGGAAGAAATTACTGCTGTATTACGTGACTCAATTTCACAAACATAGTTTAAATCATAAACATTCTTCATTAGTCGTAAATAAGCAGACTATTCAACAGATTATTAATTTGTTAAAGCCATTAAAAAAGGCCTACTGCTATGACTATTTCCCTCGTCCTTTTACCCGGGATTGTCCTGAGGATGTCGAGAGGCACCGATATTTTATGTTGCAGAAGTAGTTGTCTAAGTGTTTGCAAGTTTTAAGTATCTTGTAAACTTTAATTAGCAACTTGTTAACAACTCCTTTACTATCTACCTTAAAATAAACTCCGTGTAAGTTTGTGTTTAATATATTTTTTGGTTTTGACTAGTTATCTCCCAGGGCTCTCTTGCTGTCAATTTGTTATAGGTTATAAAATTAAATAATCTACTCCTTATTGGTAATAGTCTACTCGATAAAAGTATTATAGCTGTCTGATTCTGTCACACATAAATAGTAAAGTACTCATTCTACTGAATATTTATTGTGCTTTGACTAGGTCAGCATGTTTTGCAAAGAGGAATGTTCTTACTTACGACTTTTGATAGCTAGTCTGGTATCATTGTCTTTAGGCCGTCATAAAAATCAATTCATTTATAACTTTTTACTTTTAAATTTCGGTCCTAAGACGCTGAATTATTGACAGCACATAATATAACATCACGCCTGTATTTCCCAAAGGGTTGGGCAGAGATGTATAGTGACACTTTCATTACCCCGTTATGTTAAGGGGCGAGCCTATCAACCGGCACAAATCAAAACTTCGGGTTGCTTCTGAGGAATTCCACACGGAAAAACAAAATAACACTGCGCGACCTGAGGATCGAAACCCAGGACCTCACGATCAGCAGTCGCGCTTGCCACCACTAGACCAACGAGGCAGTGAATAATCAAATGTAAATAAATAGGTACTAAAATACATCTTCGCGGTAAAATCTAAGCAAATCGTAATTCAAGTGCAGTCACCGAGTATTAGCCGCGCACTCTAAATAAGGGTGGGCTTTAAACCGAACAGTAGAACCGAGTGGATAAAATCTAACGTAGTACCGGCCGTATTTAGCGTAATATGTAAACTCTACTAATAGGGGTTAATACCTAAGTGTTGTGCGAAACAGGTGTGGGTCGGGAGAGGTTTCTTACGAATGTAGTATAATATTCCGTGATTTTAAGTAGAAGTCGTGATTTTTGGTAGAAAGTAACTATTTTTAATTCATTTTTTTCGGCATTGCCCTGTTACTGGGTTGCAGAGGTCTGATGGCAGTCTCTCCGTGTAAAATACTGGTATCCAGCCGCATCTGGTTAGACTGGAAGGTGACCCCAAGATAATTGGGAAAAGGCTAGGAGGAAGGAGTGAAGAAATTATTTTTTAATACAATTTCAAAAATAAATAATAAAGTTAAATAGCGACTCTTGAACGAGAGAGTGGGATGCCCCGAGCTATGAACAGACTACCAATGAAGGTCGTGAGCATCTAAGTGCCACACGCGTTGTGGAAGGTGGAAGTCCATGGGTGAATTCTGTCTAGCAGTGTACGTTTTATAACGTGGCCTTATTCAATCCATAATAAACATTAACTAGATATAGGTCTAGCTATCTGAAGGCCCATGATTTGAGGTCTCTTCAGGCTTATACAATATTTTTTGTTTAATTTTTTTTCGAGGCCTTAGTGCACTTTGCGTGACTATGGAAACCTCATAGGTACCTCCTATTTTATAACTTAAATAAAAATCTTTCTGCCGAGCCTTTTTCCGATCTATGTTGGGATCAGCTTCCAGCCCAAACAGATGCGACTGAATACCAGTATTTTACATGGAGCGACTGCTATCAGACTTCCGCTACCCAGTTACAGGGCAAGACTGGTTGTTAGACTTACGGGTTTCTGACTTCCCGTAACGGCTATCATAAGGGAACGTACCCATACTACTTGACCCATTTTATACAATTGTTTACCCCCCTCCCCCCTCTGTGACCATCCGTAGTATATTTCCAAGTGCCCCTGTGACCAAGCGTTGTATTTTGAAGTCCCCCTCCCCCCCTGAACGGGTCACGTAGTATGGGTTCGTTCGTATTCTTATGACAACCAGGACCGACTGTTTAAAGTGGCCTCCAAGGCACAGAGGGATCTCGATGTGTAACGAACGGTCTCCCATCCACAGACTGACCGTGGCAAGCGCAGCTTAACCTCACAAATCGTATGATCTGCGCGGTTGGTAATTAGCCACGAGCCCCTCATAGAACATAAATAAAATATTATGTAAAAAAAACTGTACTGCCTTATTGGTCTAGTGGTCGAAAGCGCGACTGCAGAGCATGGGGTCCAGGGTTCGATCCCCAGGTCGGGCAAAGTGTTGTTGGGTTTTTCCATTAGGAATTTCTCAGTAGCAGCTCAGAGTCTGGATTTGTGCCCGGTTAATGGTAATAGGCTCGCCCCCTATTACATGAGACTTATAATATAACGGCCGAACCCTTCAGGGAATACGAGAAGTGATGATGTTATGTTATAAAAAACATAAGTATGCCGAGTTGCATTTGATCTCATTTAACATTCAACAGCTAGCAAGTACACCAAGTTTCCAACAACACTTATACCGCTCACCAAACAAAAAGAAAAATAGTCTCTGTTTCTAAGCTTAGGTCCCACACATGTTGTAAAGGTCAACTGAGTGTAATTTATTTGTATAGTACTCTTGGGCGATGGGCTGTACGAGTTACTGTCGTGTGGCGTTTAGTGCCGTGAAATATACAGGTGAATTATATAAATATTTGGTGGTTTTACTTTCGTATTAGATTTTAACAATTATACGTATCTACGATGGTAATATCGGTCTTCATCATCAATTTTAGTAGTACTAAGAGCTCCTTGTAAAAGCGTATCGATGAAATTAAAGACACGTGAAACTTTCCATAGTTGCTAAAGTTGGCAACGCATCAGCAATCTTTCTAGTGTTGTTTGTATTTAACCACTTTCCATAAGTTAGGCCGTCTGTAGGCCTGTTTGCTAATCGATTACATTTAACATACAGTCAAACGTTAACTTACTGTATTACCTACTCAAGGGTTAACTTACCGTCTAACTACATTTATTAATATACAGCAGTCGAACATAATTTTTCACAGGAATCTACTTTGATATTAGGTTATTACCTATGAAATCAGCGTTTTGTATGGAGAATTTTAAAGAAGTTGCATTTTTCATACTAACATTTTCTTAATTTATTTAACAACTATGAACACTAATGATTTAAAACTTTTATGCACCAATGTTTAAAAACTAAGATAACGTATGCCACTTAGATTATGCGACAAAAATAAGTTTTGGCAAAGTTAAAACAAAAATAGTGGTCATTTCTGCTAACAAAAAGAGGAGTCATTTTTAAAGTATTTTTTATGTTTAGAAAACTATAAGTAATAAGGTTTTTTTACTATTGGTAGTTGTCTATGATGGTCATTATTCGATATAATACAAGCAATTGATATATATTTTAAATCATAGAAGTGACGAGGTTCTCTATTTGTGAGAAAAAAAACGCCAATTTCATAGGACCTAATATTTACGTACACGCACTGTAGAGCAAGTGCTGAGAAACAAAACAGATCGCTTGTATAAACTTTGTTGGCATATAATTATTATGTTTATTAATCAAGCGATGTGTTGTTTGAAATAAAGGTTTAATATTCCTTAGTAAATTTCGAAGCTTTTTAGTGGTTAAAGGTTATTATATAAAGGTTATATATGGTTGTCTGGAAGAAATTGCTTTAAGCGATAAGACCGCCATTTGTACTGTTCCTAATTATGTGTATTCCTTGTTTTATTTCTTTTAGTGTGCAATAAAGTATATCTATCTATCTATAATATTAGTGTGTTCCTAAATGAAAAATATTTTTTAAGTTAGTGTATTTTTGTTTATCTTATTGTCTTTTGCATGCCTACATGATAAAATATGGTTGAACGTGTTACAATTTTTGTTAACCTTTATACCCATATTTGCAAAATAAAATTATCTTTATCTATCTTTATCTTTAGTCATATACTACGATTCCTACAGTTCTGGAGGAGGTTACTACTTCTATTCTATGACTATTAGATTCATAGTAAAAAAATAATAATTTAATAACAAGCTTTTATTTAAATGCTCTAAAAAGAAGAAAATAAACTTTAAATTAAACCAAACCCATCAGTTTATTATATTATACAATTTATATGATATAAAAGCTTGTCTCGAGATTTGCATGTGTTTCGTCTGTCCTGTTGACCGTAGAAGAGTTCATTTATCTGGAGCTAATCCTGGATGTTGATTCAGGTCATGTTTATCATAAACATGCATTGTCATTGGAACTGAACCAATATGTAAAAATTCAACTCCGTAGGATAAGAGGCAGTGGTTCAGAATTCAGTTTTAAGATTTGTCCCACACTAACATACTAACTAACTAATATGTCAAGTTAAATAAATGCTTGTAAAAATTATAATACGTACCTGTGACAAATACACTAAAAAACGTGGCCAGCCACCAGGCCGCTTTCGTCGACGACGGCGAATACATGTGTCCGTCGATGATCCGTCTGAAATAAATACACATTTGCATGAGATTCTGAAACTACAGTAGGACAAAATCATTAAACATAACCCCATAATAAAAAAAAAATTAAGTTAAACGGTTTTATCTTGCAGTACCCCTATCAGGATTTGAGGACTAAAGGTTGAAATTATGTTGTTTTGTCATGGGAATTGAATTCGTGTGCGAAGTTTCAGGAGAATCAGTTAACCATAAGTAGTTGAAAAATCTGTCGCGAGATTTGAATCAAATAAATGTGTGAACTGAAACTAATGGGGAAGGCAACGCAAAACGAAAGCAGATGGCAGCACCTCCATACTTAGTTATTTGAACCAATCAGAACCATCATATTCATATGAGCAATAACTTCAAATATATTGCAACCAATAAGATCGCACTGGAACAATCGAAAGTGACGCCATTAGTTCCACAGTTACCTTCCCCATTAAAACCGTTTAAAAATCAAGGATTAGGAAAGAATAACAATTAAAGCCATATAATCTATACTCCATTTATTATAACAATAAATAAAAGCGGCCTACGAACTACGACACTAATACATTTTGAACCATTTCTTCAAGTAGAGTTTCAGCTCATCTTGACTGTGTTGAATCCCTACTGGAAGCAAACATGATGCTTATTTCTATACATTTCGTTGCTTAAATTGATCTTATTTGTCTATTATACAAGGTTAATCGGAAAGGGGGTACTAAGCCGCGGGCCACTTAAAGTATCACTGATGACTATTTTAAAACAAGTGTAAAAATTTCAAAATTCGATATAAATTTTTTGCATGCGAAATTATTTTTATTTTAGTTTATATTATAAATATAAATTATAAATTATTATTTATATTATTTTTATTTTATAAATTTATAAGGCGGATGTTAATGGGAACGCCGGTAGAGGACGTCGTAGAAGGACATACATCGATGTTATTGGTGATGTTCTTCGCAAAGGTCAGGTGCGTAGTACTCTCAACCGGCGTGCGTGTATGACAAGATGTATGAATGTGGATGAAGCGAAAGGGGTATGTAAGAGTCGTAGCATGTGGCGTTCTATAGTTTCTGCCTACCCCCATGGGAAAAAGGCGTGAGTTTATGTATGTATGTATGTATTTAGTTTATTAAAAAAAAAACATACCTGCTTTAGTTATAAATTCAGAAAATTAAGATTCTAATCCGTGACCCCAAATATGACTTAAATTGTAAACATAGCTGATCATAGCTATGGACAGATAGATTTTATCATATTTTTTACGAAATCTTTGATAAGCAATTTCTCTTAAACTAACGAGTTTTGGGCAAAGTTGTAGAACAAAAGTTATCCCTTATTATGGGTAGTTTAACACCCTTTCGGCTTAGTACCCCCTTTCCGACTAACCTTGTATTAAATAGATTAAAGAGACAAAGAAGTACCTAGTTAAAATTTTTGCTTGATAATTGATAGAACAAAAATAAAAATATAAAACTGCCTCGTTGCTCTAGTGGTGGCAAGCGCGACCACTGATCGCGAGGTTCTGGGTTTCAATCCTCAGGTCGGGCAATGTGTTATTGAGTGTTACCGTGTGGAATTACTCAGCCTGGAGTTTGGATTTGTGCCCTGTTGATAGCCAAATATAATGGCGAAATAAATGAGGGTGTTACTATACACCTCTGCCCAACCCTTCGGGGAATACAGGCGTGGTGTTATGTTATGTAAAAATAAAAAACAATTTGTTTTACATAGTGTTTTCAATTAACTATAACGTCAGATTCAAGAACCACGTCATGATCACCACATCATCTTAGCAGAGTAATAGTAGGTACCTGGTAGATATGGCGGATAACTTATTAAGCCTTTTTGGCATTACAATGAAAGTAACATAGGACGTCAGATATATTTAATTATTTGCTTTATTAAAACATAGGTACATGTTCTTACGTGTGTTTTCGACGCAAACGAAGATACAAAGAATATTCCACATTCCTATTTACTGAACGTTTTACATACGGCTGTCGGTTTATTTTTGTAGATCTATGTTTACTTATTTTATCGTGTTGATCTCCGAATGAAATGAAAACACAGCTTACGAGTTTGACGTTTCAACGTGTAAAATCGATTGCAGAAGTGTGTTTGAAATTTTACACTTTGACGGAAATACATAATTTAATCCGAGTCGCTTAAAGTGTCATCAGTTGCATAAACCTTTTCTCTAGCTAGTCACAAAATAAATGCCATCTACTCTAAAAAAACATTACATTGACATGTAAAAATGACTGTAGCTGATTTATTTAAAGAAATTAAAATAATTTATTAAAGCAAGTTCTTTTTGGCCATAACAATCCTACTGGTTGTATGAGAGTACCAGCTGATAGGCATTAATGTTTTCTTTCAGCTGAATAAGGAGTTATTTGTTCAGCGAAGCATTCTCAACAAGGAAAATTTTAACCTCAAGATATCTCGATCCATGCCAGTAAATGCCTTAGGACTTGGACGAGTCTTGTTTCAAAATTATAGGTGCAAGAACAGCAATCCGGAGCAAGTTATTGCTGCACGTGACTTAACTCGGTTCCGATGAATTTTGCGTTCAATCTGTTAGGAAATGCTCTCTTAAAGACAAGTTTGCGAAGCTTGAAGATAGCGAGATAACTACTGGTAGGTACTTATTCCGTGTATTTTAATTTACAAGTAGCTGTTGCCCACGACTTCATCGGCGTAGAAGTCGGGTGGGTTTTAATTTTTTTGCACGGAACCCTAAATCTTTTTCTTTTTTTTTAAATAAAAGTAGCCTATGTATCAAAATTACTCCTTATAACATCAACTATCTGCCAGTTAAAGTCCAGTCAAAATCGGTCCAGCCGTTTTGGAGATTAGCCAAAACAAATAGACAGACAGAAAGACAAAAACTTTAAAAATTGTTTTTTTGTTGTTAGTACCTTATATATTTTCATATGCATGTAATAAAAAGCTGTTGTTTTGTCATTACAGACACTTAAATATGATTTATTTGTATAGATAATAATTGGGTTTATGTATATTTGTACGAGATAACAGCCAATTATGTTAAACTAGCACACGAAAGGCATCATGACAATTTTGCAGACATTATTTTATTATGTTTTGTTATGTAAATTTCATTTAAAATTATTTGGTCACAGAGATTTGGTGTGTTGCGTTTAATAATCAACTTCGTTAATAATAATGCTGTTGTTGCTTGTGAAAGCCGAGAAAGATAAGGAAATTAAGTATCAAGACTTGGCACACGAGGTTGTCGACATGTGGGAGGTTGACTCAGCAGTCATTGTGCCGATAGTCGTTACGGCCAATGGCTTAATAGCCAAGAGCCTCGACCATCATCTGACGAGGCTCTCGTTGGGCAGCTGGGTCAAAGGCCTGATACAGAAAGCGGTACTTCTGGACACGGCACGTATTGTCAGGAAGTTCCTCTCTCTGAGGCCCTGACCACCGGTAGCTTGGACCCTGTTCCCGATGCCGGTGGGCTACTATTTTTTATATTTTTAAATGTTTTTTTATATTTTTTATAGAAATATTTAAAAATGTAAATAATATGTACATATAAATGAATAAACGAATGCTGTTGTTGCACTCTGGCGAATCGGACTTATCTTCATTACCACAAATCTAAAGATATTACAATACTCCAGCAAATCTTACCACTCAGAATAATATTCTATGAAATAATAGGAAACGGATCAACATTGTACCCCTCAAAGGAAATGAGCTGATCCCGACGTTGATAATTTGAGTTTTATTGAAACAGATGGCTTGAAAAATTGTACTTTTAAACGAAATAGTACATTGTATCTAGGTGTACTCTCTATAGCAAAGGTTCCCAAACTTTTTTGTCTCGTACACACCACTTGATATGTTTTTCGGTTTTGGGTTGACCCTCTGCTTAGCTCATATTGCATTTTTGAAAATTCACCGACTTCAAACGTGTTTTTGACTGATTTCTAACTGGAGGTGTAGAGCGAAAAACACTATAAACAACCACACGTTAAGTTTTATACATTTATTAATTAAATTCAATTTACAATGAACCAGAATAATATTTAGTATCTCTTACATCTATACCAATATTATAAAGAGGAAAGATTTGTATTTTTGTATGTAACGAATAAACATTTCATTAATGGAAAGTAAAAATTTTGTCAGAGAAAATCACGATCTGCTTAATGAGATCCACTATCGTAGACCCCTGTTTACATTTCACAGACCCCCAATTATTATTTTCACTCATACAGACCCCTTGTAGGTCGTCGTCAACCCCTGGGAGTCAATATAGACCAGTTTGGGTATCACTGCTCTAGAGTCTTCCACTTTTAATGTACTTAGGTGATGTATTTACCTTCGTTTCTCTTTACTCTGCTCATCTTTAATGGTGTCGTTACTGACAGTATTAAGCAGATACAAAGTTTTTAAACATCCAGACTTGGCTTTAGACAGTGAGTCCTGGACTAATGGAATTAAAAACTTTTAAGTTCGATGCTTTTCTTTATTGTTCGAAACAGTTGTTAAATTTAATAGTTTACATTTTGTGGCAAAAGTTTACCTAAGTAATTAATTCTTTTGTTTGGGCTATAAATTTAACTTTTTTTTGTCAAAGACATTATCATTGCTTAGTTACTTGTTAGGTGCTTATGTGTAGGTATTTAATACGTGTTGTATGTATGCGGCCGTTTGGTGGTAGTTGTACCTACAAAAAAACCGGCCAAGTGCGAGTCGGACTCGCGCACCGGGTTCCGTACAAACTTGTAGGTACCTATGTATTTTTTATTGTGATTTTACTAAAAATTTACGGTTTTCGGATGTTTCCCTTTACTTGTGCTATAAGACATTACTTCTTGTCAAATTTCATGATTCTAGGTCAACGGGAGTACCCTTAGGTTTTGATTCCCTTGCGAATGTCAAAATATGCGGCATAAACGGCTGTATCTTTTGATTGCGTTGACTTAGAAGTTTGATTTTATCACAGCCCCGAGGGATTACAGACCTGAGTATTTGATATTAATTTCAACTTGATACCTCCACTCATTCTTGAGAAAAGGGGTCTTGACAGACATACCATTTTGATCATTCATGCGCGTTGAGGTGGCGACAGACTTACTAAAGTTATTTGTAGAGACTATTTTAATTAATTAATACAAGATTCAACTCGGGGCTATTTTAGACTTAAGCCGCTCTAATGCAAATTCCATGATAGATTCAAATAGAATTTGCTAAAAGCCAGTCTTCAGGATACGCAAATGATACATACTTCAAGCACTGAAATTCAGAAAAGCTCGAATAAAATTATTTATACTTAGTAGCATTATTTAATAGTAATTTGTGTTTATTGAAGTTAACATTGCTTTACGGCAATGTAGATGCATTACGAAGATGTAGGTTTTTGACAGAACTGAAATAAAAGTGCGTCATTGGTCTAGTGGTGGCAAGCGCGACTGCTGATTATGAGGTCCTGAGTTCGATCCCCAGGTCGGTCATAGTGTTATTGGGTTTTTCCGTGTAAAATTCCTCAGTAGCAGTCCGGAGTTTGGATTTGTGTCTGGTTAATGGCAATAGGCTCGCCCCTTATTACATGGGACTTAGACATTATGATGAAATGAGGGTTTTACTATACACCTCTGCCCAACCCTTCGGGGAAAACAAGCGTGATGTTATATGTCAATAAAATTAATGTCAAAAACCTACATCAATCATCAAATTCCGATTTAATTATAATATTGATCAGTAATAATAGTATGCTTACTATCATAGTTTGTTTAATTTTATATACAACCCACACATCTTAAGGGGAGTGTGGGTTGGTCTATCCATACCCTCAAAGCCAATACGTAGAACAGATTAAATATTTATAGATGATACATTCACCTTTCTTCATATATTTGTTCTTATGTAAGAATACATAACACTCTTTTACTTAGTAAATAAACACCAGCTTACGCCCACGAGCGCTGTAGTAATCCATTTCCCACAGTTGACGGTTACAACTGGCTGAAGATAACCACAATGTAGGTAGGTATAATATATTCTGTTCTACTCTACGTGTAAACCTGAACATAGCACTTTGTAAATCTTCGTTCTTAGTTTTTAGTCTTTTGTATAACTACCTCGTTGTTCAAGTAGTGGCAAGTGCGACTGCTGATCGTAGGGTCTTGGGTTCGATCACTACGTCGGGCAAAGTGTTATTGGGTTTTTCCGTGTGGAATTCCTCAGTAGCAGTCCGGAGTTTGGATTTGTGCCCGGTTGATGGCAATAGGCTCGCCCTCTATTACATGGGACTTAAACATAACGGCGAAATGAGGGTGTTACTATACACCTCTGGCCAGTCCTTCGGGGAATACAGACGTGTTGTCATGTTATGTTATGTGTCTCTTAAGTGTAGTTTTAAAATAAATTGAGACATATATTAAAAAATAAAAAACAATAAGCCAAAACCTCTAACAACATGTATTTCTGAAATACATGTTTTGCCGACCCCACCTAGTGTGGGATAAGGGCAGGAAGAAAAATATTTAAAAAAAAGTTGTCAGTTGTATGGAATTCTACTTTATGGAAGCTGCTGTTGGAAGATCTCTCAAATAAGAACTGTTTATTAATACTTGCCTAAGTAGTGAACTTTATTATTTAAATAATAATTTAAAAACAAAGACAACTTTGAAAATAAAACGAATAATTAAATATTACCTCACAGTGGATCAATACAAAGTTCCTCCAGATCTTTCATAAATAAATTAATAATTTAATCATTTATCTAATCTTGAATTTTAATAACAATATATTTAATGTAAACAAGCGAGACGCCTCACTCGCACATAATCTTTCAGAATTACGATTAGGCGATGTGTGTTTAACTAAAATTAATGAAATGTTTTTGAAATAAAAAGTTTTAAATTTTAATTATTTTTTTTTATCTTAAAATGCGTTTCATCTCTTCTCCATTTAAAAGTCATATTCCTCAAATTTAATATCAGAATAAGTTTTCTTAAGTTTCCATATTCACTATATATGAATACAGTATATAAAAAAGGTAAAACGAAACGAGTTATTCTATAATACCCTTCTGAATTATTTGGTAAATATTATGTTACTTTAAATTCTTTTTAATTAATTTAATTGTATTTCATCTGTAATACAATGTGCTACAGTGATTAATTTATAGCTGTTAAACGGTTAGCTAATATATATTGAGGATTTGGTCAGCGAAAATGTATAATTGATCAGTGGAAAAAACTGTGTGAGATTTTCAACAATAAGCTTTTATGAGTTATTAAAATAATAACCACACTTCTAACCTAACCTAGCCGAAGTGCTGAGACTTTTTGATAGCAGATTTATTTGCTGACAAAACATTTTTATGGTAGCTTTTAATTAAATATTGAATTTAACTATGCAAATAAATTATGAGAGCAAATTAAATGATTCGCGATATATAGTGATAAATAGCAGATTTAATTTACTGACCAAACATGTTTAGTGCTTTAGGGTCATGACGAACATGGGAATATTCCGAAAATTACGAATTACTACTAAACAAGGCAATATTTTTTGCTCTGGCAACGTAATAATGCTAGAATGTGTAATGCAATGTAATGTAATGTTGCCAAAGCAAAAAATATTGCCTGGTTCAGTAATATTCCCATGTTCATAATTATCCCAAAGCACTTATATCGCGAATCATTTAATTACTTCTCTTAATTTATTTGCCCAGTTAAATTCAATAATGAATTAAAAAGTTCCTTAAAAAAACTATTTTATGAGGATGGCGGAACTTATTTTGTGTGGAATAGCGACGAAATACATGCTCTATAGTCCGCGTGCAAGTGCTAGTTACCTCCTGAGGTATGGGAGCGGCAGGAGGGGGGTACGCGCGGTAGACAAGACAAAGCAAACTGACAGAGCGCGTCTATTGTTTTGCACCCTCCTCTTGCCGCTGCCATACCTCAGGAGGTGACTAGCACTTGCGCGCGGACTATAACAAACCAGTAGTCACGATACCAGTCAAGATACTTCATTGTTTGACGTGCAGGTATAAGGGTATACAGGTTGGTAGCAGTATTCAAAACGGGGAATTAAGCTATCATATTGCAGACGTTGATTGGCAGAATGTTGGTTAGTACAGTAACGGTAACGAAAGGCTTGTTAACTTCATGTTTGCTTTGATTGAAAAGTAGTAACGAGAGAACTGGTAAACCGATAGCGACGAAATTGCTGTCGACTGTACAGTCGACGTCACTAGCTTTTCCGACTTTTTGAATATTTTGAATATTTGTTTTGTTATTAATTGAAGAAGCAGCGGAAAGAAAAAAGGTAGTATGTATTCACAAGTAATAGTGATAGCCTAGTGGTGTGACCATCGGACTACCAAGTCATAGGTCTCGAGTCCGAACCCAAGGCACGCACCTCTAACTTTTCGGATTCACGTGCGTATTGTATAATTATCACTTGCTTATAAACGGTGAAGGAAAACATCGCGACGAATATATTAATAGAGATATTTCTCGATAGCATGTGAAACCATGTCAGAGGCCCATGGGCAGCATAAACTCTGACACCAGGTTATTCACTAACCACACGAAAAGAAGACTAGTACACCATTTTTTTACACGCTTTATATTAGCTTCACTTGTAACTAACTAACAATGTAAAAAAATCTTGGAAGTCAATTTTAACCTACTTTTAATTGTCGTATCGAAATCAAACTTTGTATGTATATGTAGTTCAGATGACAATACTATAATTTCGTATCTTGGAGCTGATCTGATGATGGAGCCAGGAGGTGGATAGAGGAACTCTTCAGTGGCTACTAGTAAACCCCTCGAGTTTCGGGTCATGTGATTTTTTTGACAAGTCCAATAGATTGCACTTGGTGTTGAGGGTCAGATGATGAAGACAGGAGGTGGATAATGGAACTCTTCAGTGGCTACTAGTAAACCCCTCGAGTTTCGGGTCATATGATTCGTCTTGACGAGTCCATTAGATTGGGCTTGGTAACGATGGTCTGATGATGGAGCCAGGAGGTGGATAATGGAACTCTTCAGTAGCTACTAGTAAACCCCTCGAGTTTCGAGTCATATGATTCGTCTTGACGAGATTGAAAAGCGCTCCAATGTGTTGAATTGAAGCTACGAATCCAATCAAGGCATACAAAAGATTGTCTGAGAATTTCTCAGACCTCTGGAGACTCTCCATTCATCCTTTGCTGACTGACATAATAATATCGAAATTTGGGTGTGTATACAACGGGATGCGATATATCGATACACGTCAAAGCGATATTTAGCTGTACCGTATCGCTTCGCCGGAATATCGCATCAAAAATATCGTATTGTATCGACTTAAATATAAAATTTATCAGTGGTTGCGAGTTGCGACATCAGTACCGTCAGCGCGTTTATTTTCTTCAGCTAATAATACGCTTACAGAAAATCGAAATAGGCTAGATCCACAACGGTATAAGTTTAGATTTTAAATTAAACATTAGCAGTTGTAGAAAAATCTTGTGATGTGTCTGCTAACCTATTCTACAATAACTCGAAACTACGTTTTCTTGTAAATTATGATTAAAAAAGCAAACCTAGGTACATTGTAGGTCCTACGTTTGAGATAAGAGTTTTACTTTGAAAGCCCAATTCCATACTTTCGATACGATATCGATATAAAGGCACACCATATAGTTACAGCGTGTATCGATACAATCAGTTGCGATAGATATCTAGATACAAAGCGTCATATCGGGCATGGCTGTTAATACTTATAGGTTATAAAAAGCCACTCAGACAGCGACGGTACCCCACTCTCTCCGGTTAAGGGGAGTGAACGATCATCGAAGGCTGATGGTAGGACTACCACCGCCCGCCTCACGCTCAGGGCACCGCGCCACATCTCATCAACGTGACTTGTGAGGACTCACATAGTGTGAAAGTCTCGAGAAGAGCTTACTATAGAAATGATCCTATGAAGTAAGGTCTTAATTCGAATTTGGGAAATCGAGTCGGGTCATTCAATCACGGAGAATCTTAACACCGCCATATAGAAAGTGACGTCACATGCACAGCGCCATCTAGCCGTACTTTTTAGAAATAATTATCATAAATAGATCTTGATCATTGAGTGAATATGGATAAAATTTCAAAATCAGTTTGTAATTTTTACAACACATACCACAATTATTGTAATACTAACAAAAACGCAACGAACATGAATTTGCATATTTTATGCCCCTGAATGGGGTTGGTTGGATGGCCACAGGTTCAGTTTCAATATAAACAAATCTCGTGTTTTTGTGTAAAAACTGGCAATCAATTAAACAATGAGCATGATTATACCTAACCAAAATAAATGAGATGCTTGGCACTGAATGATACTAAATATTTAACTTTGTGACCTAGATATTTTTAAAATGGTGTCAGTAGCACAGCGACATCTAGTAATACATTTATAAAGTTGACACAGTAGTTACTATAGATCCCGTTTTATCTTGGTGGCCATGATTTAACTATGGTCATGATAGCTATGTGCGTTCACATTTTTATGGTACTGTATAATATTAATAAGGAATGTTTAATTTTTGCTTAAAATACATAATTATTGTCATTGTATTGTATTGGTGCTAATGATTTTCGGAAGACTGCTTTTGGGGACCTAATCAATATTGATTTTGATTATGTTAGACTTGCTTTTTGGTAAACTGTGACAAACAAATAAACAAAACAATGTTCTTTACAACGCGGCAACGCCAACACACTCAATGGCCCTTTAAAGGGTTCTACTGACTGATATTCTTAATTTTATTATGTTCTCCGCTGCTTCCATTTTAAATATTTCAATTGTTTGATTCAGGCTGGTATTTTTTTTTACAATGAGTTGAGCTAAACTTCCTCTAAAAGTGGCATGTGGTAAAAAAAAGCAAAAAGCCAACGTCACGCGGTGTTCCCAGGCGGTCACCCATCCAAGTACTGACCGCGCCCGATGTTGCTTAACTTCGGTGATCGGACGAGAACCGGTGTATTCAACGTAGTATGGACGTTGGCGACAGCTACCTCAAAATTATCAAACTGAATCCATGGACAATGACGTCATTGATTGCTAATCTAGTACCTACAATTTAACTTTAGGATTGAATCCTACAAATAAATCTAAACGGTTGTTAAAATAGATACTTATTCATTATTTAAGTACGTCGTATTAAATGAATACATAAAAAACACAACATCTCTTCGCGAATTGACTTTGTAATAAACTAGGCTAGTATTTTTTTTTTGCAATGAGCATAGATAAATTGTTGCCCAAATAAAGTTTATCCAAGTGTGACATGTATTGTTAAAAAAAGTAAAAAGCCAACGTCACGCGGTGTTCCCAGGCGGTCACCCATCCAAGTACTGACCGCGCCCGATGTTGCTTAACTTCGGTGATCGGACGAGAACCGGTGTATTCAACGTAGTATGGACGTTGGCGATGGCAATTCAAAATTATCAAACTATATTTATAAATAGTGATGTCATTTCTTAACTTTATTATTGAAACCTACAAATAAATCTAGACAGTTGTTGAAATAGAAAATTTATACTTTATTCATAATTTAAGTATGACGTATTAATTAATACCTACATTAAAAAATATATTAAATACATTTTGTTGGTTTTTGATGATAGAAATAATCCCTCATAACCTTTCATTGTAGTGGTGTATTGGGAAACCTATGTTCAGTGCACGTATACTTCGTGCTATTTCGATTATATAGGTATAGAGAAAATAAATGCTACACCAAATCTTGCAACTGTCGTGAAATCTCGGTTACTGTGGCCACAGCTTTAGTTAAACAATGGTTATAGACATAATCAAAAGAGGTTCCCGAGTTGCATTCACAGAGCGGCCATTGCCCTTAGTTAAAATGGGGTTGTTTCAGTTGTCGTCGCAATGCTGTAGTTGTTCCAGCTTAGTGTAAAATGTCGTCGCTTTTCACTATCAATTCATTGCGGACACCTTTACGGTGTAAGGGGCTGGTAACTGAATGACTACCGTATCTTTAGATTTGCGAGGTTAAGCGCTTGCAGTGGTCTTGTGTTAGATGGGTGATATCATCACCTGTTAAATCTTTTTGGTCAACCGTTATAGCCAGTCAGAAGGTCGAATAGTAATTTATTTGCGGAGGTCAGATGGCAGCCATACATGTCAGGCCATAAACGGTCACTGCTGAACGTGGGCCTCGTAATCACAACAATGAACAGTCTTGGTGGCACGGAATAATAAATACTAATCACTTTGCACAGAAAGCTCACTGCTCAACGAATGCGTCATATACAAGGAAAAATGTGCTGCGCGTATACGAAATTGAACTTTAGTGTTAGGTGAGAAAGTTCCCATTCTGCAGTGCGCTTGCGCTCTTATTACACTTAGGTTCTGTCGCTGACAACAGTCGGTTCGGTTTTCTTTTTTTATTCACTCTGGAATTGCAGCGGCGCGTAGGCATGGCTTCATACCTAAGCCGTAGAGTATAAATGAATGAATGTTTCACGACCAAAATTTGTTAATTTTTAAAAGAAAATTTGAATGGCCGTACTATATACTTACAACATGTCTTCGTTATCAAATTCTATAATCCTGATAGTTACAAAGAAATAAAAACAAAACATAGGTAATAGCATCTTCAATAAAGAAAACAAAAATATTGACGAAGTTAGGTATTAATATTACAAAATAAACACATCGTATTTGTTTTGCTAAAGATAACGCAGCAGACACAGTTAACTTATACTGCGAGTATTACGTTACGCCCGAAGGCACTGATACTCGTATAAGCCAAACTTCGGCAAGTTATTCGAAGGTACGAGTACGTTAAGTCAGTAATTAAGCACATAATTGGGGTTACTGCATCAAAATATTATGCATTTTGAGACAGAGGTACGAAAATTATGTAAGTGGAGAATGGTATTTAATATAAATAAGTTTAAGAAAACCTGAAAAATATAAGGAAATTCAAGAAATACTCATACAAAACTCATGCAGACCACTACAGCCCACTGCTCAACATAGGCATCGTTTAATAAGAGAGTAAGGCCCGTAATCAGCACGCTGGGCAAGCAGGCACAGAATAATAAATAGTACCTACTACATACAGAGACCTCACTCCCTGACCAATGCGTCAAATTCATAGAAAAATGTGCTCTGCACATGCAAAATTAAACTTTAGTGTAAGGTGAGAGGGTTCCCATTCCGCTGTGCGATCGCACCCTTATTAATTTCGGTTCGGTCTCTCACTAACATCTTGAAGCAGATTCGAAAACGTACAGCCAGCCGGAGAGCAAATGCCACCACCTGTACGTGGCCTAGGTCTTTTAAGCTGGAGTGAGACCCACAACCCGTTTAAGGGGCTGGCATGGATAGAAACGGCACAAAATAGAAAGGTTTGGAAGGCAAAAGAGAAGGCCTTTGCTCAGCAGTGAGACATACCTATACAATAGACTAAAAAGAAAAAAATATATACCCGTAGGTAATTGCATCACTGGGTATAAGCGAGTTTCAGGTCAAAGGCCCAGTCTGGCTACTTAGGTTATTTGGGCTAGTAAAACGCAAATACACATAGGTTTAAAGAACTTTATTTCTCATAAGAACTTAAACAGTTCGCTTACAATGAGATACTTAAGTGATTAACTAGTACTATTAACATTAGGTACCTCTAGGGTGTTGGAGACATATTATTCTGTTTTAGACTCAAACTACTTGTACTTATTCATTATGTGCTAAAACACAGATTAAGGCAACACACCACAACACTTGAAATAAACTAAAACTTTTAGTTCACCTCAAATGCTGCGACGTATTTCCCCAATCTGCGCTTGAATGTGTTTATATTGTCACATTTTTTCAAATCCTCCGGTAAATTATTGAACAACCGTGCGCCTTCAACCAATATCGTTTTTTTACCATAATTTGTGCGAGCGTGCGCTGGTTTTATCTGGATTTTGTTTTTATTCCTTAGGTTGTATGTTATGTTTTTCATATGTAGTTGTATGTTTGATTGAACAGATTTGGTGATAATTTTTTTAATAAGGACGCAAGTGTAGTATTTGTATAGTTGAGTTATATTGAGTAGTTTGGTATTTTTGTATAATATTCTTGTCGGTGTTAAATAGTGATAGTGAAATAATGTTTTTATAATTTTGTTTTGTGTTCTTTGTAGTGGGTCTAGGTAAGTTTTCGCGGCTGACCCCCATAGTTCTACTAAATATTCAAGATGAGATTTGACCAGTGAGTTATATATTATTTTACGTACTTTTTTTGGAATGCAGTTTGAAACTTTACGCAGTGCTGCCAGTAATGACATTAACTTTGTTTTGATATGGTTGATGTGGTGTTTCCAAGTTAGTTTGTCGTCTATATGTAATCCTAGGTATTTTTCATAGGTTGACCGTTTGAGAACTTCTTTATCTATTGTGAGTGGTGTGAACTCCGGTAACGGTTTGTTTTTGGCGCAAAAAATCATGAATGATGTTTTTGCGACGTTAATAGTAAGTAAATTACATTTTAGCCATTCGTTCAACAAGTCAAGGTCGTTTTGTGCGTCCGTTATGATATTGAAGTAGAATAGACATGTGTCATCCTAAGTCCTATTTTATTGATATTATTAACATAGATTAGGAAGAGTAGTGAGCTAATAACCGAGCCTTGGGGACAGCCATATGTAATGTTTTGAACAGAGCTAGTGAAATTGTCTAATTTAACTACTTGGCGCCTATTCTGTAAACATGATGTGAACATATCGAGGGCGCTGCCACATACTTGATCTATGTCAAACTTTTCTCAATTCAAAAATCAATCGGTGAACACATAGGAATTTTAATCTCGCCGTTTCAATATTGATATATGTATGAAAGAAAAATATAGATTGTAGCAGCTGCATATTCCGGCATAAGTCCATGTGTGTCGATCGACAGATGTGGGTTACAACGGTGTTCCACTAGGCCGTCCAATAGGCGGATAAACTGTTATTATGGGATTCTGAATAAATTAATCTTTCATTTTTGTACCTTCCTATCGTTTACACTAAGTTTTCAGTGTAGTGTTGAGGTTTAATTAATGTTGTTGAAACACAATTTGATTGATGTTTTGTACCATTCATTAAAATTTGTAGATTCAAATCATATTAAAATCTTTCTTCTTCTTTCTTGATCTTATTATTACAATATGGAGGTGTATGTAATACAGCAGAATTAGCATTTTTGAACACCATATATTATATCTTAAAGCGACACGATTTTCACGGGAAAGGCGAGGGGGTCTGCTGGACTCTTACCGGCTAAAAAGTCACGGTGTTTCTGACCGTCGCCGCGTCGGCCGGGGTCGCAGAATTTGCATAGGCATGCACCGCAACCCCGACACATGTACTGTACCTACGTATTTAGTTCTCAACTACTTCTTACTATTAAAGCCTAACGAGTACAGAAAGTTTTCAGTATTGACTAGATATGGGTTATTAATACTCGAGGTCGAGTAAATACTCATAAACACAATAGAGTCAATCCCAGTATTTACGACCTTATAGAGTACTAGCTGTGTCCTCACGGCTCCGCCCGTAGCCTATGTTACTCAGTGATAAGTGGTTTTCTAACGGCAAAAGAATTTTTGAAATCGGCCCATAGTTTTTAAGTTTATTCGCTACATACAAAAATACAAATCTTTCCTCTTTATAATATTAGTATAGATAGTATAGATTTATCCGAGTCCATCTCTATTCTTAACGCTTAGTAGGCCAAACAAGTAATCTTTCTTCAAGACTTGTAGTTTACTGTTCACTTTAAACCTGCTAGTTAGTGTTGTACGTGACTACAGGCAGTATCTAACTCATGTTTTCCTTAAAGTTTACTTGTCCATTTATTGTTTGGATAGTCTCTATCGGAAGCTAATTCGTGTTGCATTTGGTTCCTTATTTTCCTATAGTGTTGTTAATGACGGTTGTGTTGTTTAAATTGATTACGAATAAACAAAAATGATTGATGATGATTTTTATTCAAGTTATTTTAGAAATGTAGGTAATAAAGATTCGTGTGTCCAAAAGTAGACAGCCGATAGAAATTAAATAGGTATCTACGCTTTTGTTTCAATCGATACTCCTACGCCTTGAGCTATTTTTATTTTATTTTAATGGTTAGTCAAATATTTACATAATTTTATTTCAATTTCATACGACTGTAGTATAGAAAGGCACATTCTTTGATTATTATGATTCTATTTGTATAGACAGTCGTTATACGTATTACAAGTGTGCTATATAACCTAACTATGTAACATTATCTACCGCCTTTCAATCATTGTGAATTGGATCCCTTTTATTATATGACACACATGCTCACACAGTAGACACAAAAGTACCCCTTCAAATCGGCTCACCATCACCAAAAACACGCACCAACCAATAATCCTATTCATTTCAACGATAAAGTCAGAGCTAGCAGTTTCCATAAGCAATCGCCGCGTTCGGCCGTTCGCGTCGGACCCACAAGATTCAATTACGGGGGCGCTGACGTGGCGGGAGTAGTGTCAGAAGTTTAACCAGCGCCCGTCCGCGCCTGCACTCGAAGGGAAATACGACCGGGGACCTCAAGAATAAGGATTGGAACTCTTTGAGTTATTGTAATATGGGCCAGGTGGAGAGGGTGTTAGGAAAATTGATTTGGCAATTGTTTTGTGTTATTTTTTCGGTATGAAATTCTATATCATAAAAGGTTATGATTGGGAATTGAAGTACCGTCCTTCCATATTTCTAATAACATAACATATTATCACCAAGGAAAGGTCATAATTATCATAATTATTTAGATTAGTACGTATAATGTTGATAGTTTCCTCTCCTATCTATTTAATTTCATATGAGTTATAATATAAACATCAACTTACGTCACAAATAACATCAACACATCTTTCGCGTTTGATGCGAACTGTAATTTGTGTTGCTGAAAGTTTAGCAATTACTGTCTATATGCAACTTCAATCCGTTCAAGGCTACCACATCTCGTATTGCATGCTTCAAGCTCCTTTTTACTTGTATGTAGGTACTTCATAATACTATATAAGTATAGAGCTGAGGATGATTAAAGTCGCATTCAACCACTGCTACAAGAAAGAAAATAATTCAAAACATTTTTTTGACAGGAGAAAGAGAACGATTTAAAAATGTTTCCAACATTTAAACTCGATTTTCTTGTTGAAAAACACGCTTCGAAAAAATCCAACTCAATTAATTCTTTCAACCGCAAATCGATGCAGGAATGTAGTTTCATTTGATCTGAATGGCAATCAGTAAACATGGGCCAAGAAATAAATATCCCGTGTGGGAGAATCCCGGGGGAACTAATTGCAGCCCTAGCTGTATTGATGGCACACTACCTACGGCCCGGGATCAATGTAAATTATCTATCCCAGATCCACAAAATGCGATTATCGTACATCACTCTTGTTTTATTTCGTTATATTTTTGTGTTATGACCTAAACATACTGTAGGGTTGTAATTTTGAAATATAACTTATAAACTTATTAGGTAAAGATAATGTAGAATTATAAAACATTTTTCTGTATACCTAGATAACCTTAATATTTTAAATCAATCATGAAAAACCATAATAAGAAACCAGCAGCTGTAATAATATCCAGCAGAAAACAGTAATAAATAACGTTGAAAGGAAAAAGCATTCGTGTCTGTCGAACAAAAAAATTAATACCCTCTTTAATAATAATTACAAAATTGTAACGAACGAAAATCTTACAAAGGATTACAAAACAGAATGCGAAAAGGATCTTACAATAATTGTAAAGAAAAAACTGAAGAGAATTATTATAGCTAACGAAGGTCTCCAATTAAAGGATTTAAAGGTTGGAAGCGATCGCCACGCGGGAACAGAACTGTAATTAAAACTTTGTTCCATAAACTATGATTAAAAACTCCAAGGGTTCGTGTACGATCCATATTTTTTTTAGTTTCAAACTTATGACTTTTCCAGCTCCATCGTTTTATATTGTTGGAGTGTAATGTATTATTAACGGCGAACAGGTGACAATAAGTTATCCTGATATTACTTTTTCTCTTTTTTACTTTTTTTGATGGTGATCAAAGTAACTTGGCTATTCTAGGTGATCAATATGAAGTTGCATCTTTTTACAAGGAAGATCATGTTGGTTGGCAGGCTGATATGATGATGATGAAGTCATGGCCTTATTTACAATGACACATCAAAACGTAACACACAATTGACACGGGCCGCGTTAATTTCCGAATGTGCAATTAGAAGAATTGGGTATTAATTTTAAATGTACTGAATTTGACATTGTTATTGTTAAATGGCCTTTGCAAGCAATGCCACCATGAACTGTTATTGTAACGCGGTCGCGGTATTTGCGTGTTTTTTCTAATATCATAGAGAAGAAGGACTCAGCGTTAAAGGTTGATAAGTCAAAGGACATGAGCTTGGTATAAATAGAACATCATAATTATCATGTTTTTAATAAAAATATATCAACTTAAGTTCACTAAACATGGCTAATAACGATATCAAAAAGCTCTCAATTATAACGTTCTCATAATAGCCTCTCAGCGAGAAAATTGTCAAAGTTCCGATATAAGATTTATATATTATAAAACAGTTTGTTAGAAGCAACGAGCCGTTTTAACGAGTCTATTAAATTTGTTGTTCAAACACGGTTTCTTTCATTCGATGTTTAAGAGCATAACGGCGTAATAAATTCTTGCGAGGCTTACCTTAATAAATCCAGTTCGACTCAGATTCTCTAGCCGCCATAAATTGTTAAATAAATCGTTCGAACAACACGGAACGGATCGCCTGTGGACGATATCAAGTTGTAATTTGGAGACCAATTTTAACGTCTGGGTACTTTTAAACGAGGTTTAATGAGGCTTGAATGTGAATCCCGGATAAAAAACAAACGATGCAGAAGAAAAAAACATTGTCAAAGATTATAACTGTCGTGAGACACATTCATATTTAATTTATGATTAGTTACGGTTTACTCACGTGAATTTTTCGGGATTGTACGACTAATTTAATAATCTCCGTTTGGGTCTGAAACTAGTCGGGCAATCCCAAAAAATGCACATGAGTAAGCCGTAACTAATCATAAATATTGCCAAAGATGTTCCCATACAATTTTGTCTACAACAGGTAAATAGACTATCCTTGAATCCGTAATACATTTATGATTAGGTCTCATGCCTGTTCACTTACACTTTTAAGTTTTCCTGTCGAGCTATTCGTTTAAGTCTCAATCTTATTCAGAATTTCCTGCCTCAATCCTGTGGCGTAGATAGAAAGAATTAATAATAACAACGTATGAATGCTATATTTCCTCTGGGGCTTCGAGCCGGAGTAGGTTATCGTTTTCGGGCCCGTAATTGACTCAAAGACATACAGATATGGCGTTAAGCTTGTAATCTTCTATATCATTCCATTTTATGCTGTGACACACATTTTAAAGAAACGTTTCCGAGTTTTGGTTGATTTTCGTCGTTTTCATTTTGTTCCTTCGCTTCGTTGTCTACGCTTTTTTGGGGAAATCTTTTCCAAGATGCGATAATAATTTCGAACGGCCTTTCATCGGTCTCATCCAATCATTCCCAGTTAGCTTCGTTAGTAATAGATTGATCCACCTATTTGGTCGAAGATGTAATTAACAGATTTGTTACACAATTTTTTTTGGCGTTATTGGGATCTGAAGGCAATTTTTCCTCATTGTTACATCGTTTTTGAGCCGAGATACCTTTTTTGGCCTTTTATAGGTTTTTTATCACTATTTTGACTTTTTGTTTGTCTTATTACTGTGAACTTGTACAAGATCAGAATAAATGATTATCTTCCGATTACAAAAAATGACAGTTTTTATCCATGTTGCATTGCAAATGTCTAATAAAAAAATATAACAAAATCGAGAAAACATTATAGAAGTTCCTATTTGTAACACTCGTCTCAATATCTGTGTTATCATGCTTATTATTTAAATTTGATTTAGAAGAACAGAGATATTTCACCAAGCATCATTGCATCCCCCTGCAAGCTCGAAACACCCTTAACTTGCTCCTCTACCATAGTTTACGTCGGCATATGAATAACTATAACATAACACATTAAGAGACAGGGAGCACAATATTTAAACGTAGTGTCGGGTCTGTCGGGTCAGTGAAGCTTATCCCGACAGTCCGCTGACAACTTGTCGCCTAACCATTATTCATGGCGACAATTTTCCACGTGTCACCAGCAGCCTACCATAAATGATAAATATTTTTTTGTTTTAGCACACGCTTTTAGATATACAGTTGGTTATATTAATGGCGTCGTTCTTTTGTACGAAATATTGTAGTTGTAAAAAAATGTGACTACCTAGTGTTGTTGGCAATTTTACGTTTAGAAGTCAAACCTTATGGGCCAAGCCACATCTGATGGAAGATACGTTGCCGATATTCCGTTGCGTAATTAACTCGAGGAATTTTAGTAGCGCATTTGCGGTCAAATGTGTACGGTGTGAGATGTTTATATGGAATTATGTGTACCGGCGGAAGACCGGCGACGTATCTTCCGTCAGATGTTGCTTGACCTTATGAGTATGAAAGCAGTTTAGCCACACTTTGCAACAATCATAAAGCAGCGTGTTGAATAAAAAACTCGAATTGAATGCTTTTTGTCTTATTTTTGCAGAAAAATGTAACGGCCTGGTGACACTTCACTATAAAACAAATTGAATCAACATTAACGTAGGAATTTAAAATCGAGATTCCTTCTTAATAACATGTTTATTATTATGTTAGGTTAAGCTAACTCATCAACTCGTAGTTACAGTTGCAAACTGTAATATAACGTAGACAGTTATACAGGAAGCGCTTTGATCAACTAAGTAGTGACGTGTCATTCAAGTTCGTTTGGTGACGAAGCACTTAAGATTTGTTCGCGCACATCACTACGAAACTGTAGGTACCTCTAAAACTAACAACAACAAGAAACTCCTTAGTAATAATGAACTAGGTAAGTTTCAGATCGTTTCAGAACACAATGCGCTATTCTTTAATACCATTAATTCATATTATCAAAGAAAAAATTCAATGGAAATGAAAATTTAATTTTCGTGTTTAGCACTTCCTTGGTATACCTCCGTCTGTTCCCTTGGAGTTATCAGTATAAATGGCAGGTATAATATCGTATTATTACTCGCTCACCGTCTTCTTATTTGCAATATCCGACCTGAGGTAGGATTCTGAATATTCAAGTATATTTTCTTAGCTAGAAATGACAGTAAATCAGCGTAAAAGAGAGATCTTAGATTATCAACTAGTTGATCTGACGTCTAAACGCAACAAGAACAATGGATTGAACGTAGCTTTGACTAACTTGGCTTTGTCTTGCACATTCAGCAGCTTGCCTTGAAACTGTATTTGTGTAAGCTCTGGATATGAAGCTCATCCGACAAGTCTATATCGCAATAGATGAAAAACAAACTTCAGCAGCTGAAGCTAAATTGGAAATTGCTCCTAAGATACACACACGGCGTGCATGAAGAGATCGCATAAAGTGCAGAGGCGATGAACTCGGCTTAAAATTTTTGCACTACGTTAAAGACCCACCTGTTCGTGCCAAGATTGTATAAAGGTTGTGGAAAATATTTCAGGGTTACCAAAAACATATTGACAAACGAATAAAGTGGGTACATTATAACGCGCGATGGGACGGAACATAAATCCGACTGGCCTTCTATTGAATAAGCCACAATTCTGCATGGACACTCCCCATTATTACACACCGCGCTGTTCGGCTTCGCCTATTGTGTCAGTCAGAAAATCCATACCGAATCAATGCCACAGAAATTAAGGTCTTATTGGTATTTTTGTGTGGCTTATATTATTCTATGGGTTTAACGCGTTATAATATCACATTTCTGCTAACTCCGCCGGCGGCGTTGCGACTTTTATTACTTAAACTTAATAAAAATCGTACACATTCGCGTTTTGTGAAACAATATTATTTAACGTAGGTATTTGTCAAATAACTATATTATTCTGATCAAATAAAGAGTTTCTATTTGTAATCAATTAAAACAAAAACAATACAGTTCATCAGGTTAACGCGAGTAAACTCATATCAGAATAATATTCTTTTTTACAACTTCTTCTCAGCCTTAGTTGGTACTCCCCCCTGTTTCACGGTATCGTTTTACTGAATATAACTTGCATCGAACTAAGGTTTAATGCAGTCCAACCTAGCCTCCTGCGGTATGCAGCTTAGCGCAAAGTCATTTTACTGTCAGCTCTCTTATCGGATTAATCTAACATCTTGGACGAGGCCTCTGACCTCAGACATTCAATCTTGCCTGTGATCAATATTTTCACAATATTCCTCCTTAAAACATCAAAATTATATTTCTAATATGATTTTGTTTTCGACAGCAAAAATGCCTAGCTATTTCGCCGGCTCTTCACCAAGTAAAAAATGTTAAATCAAATTAGCGAATAAAACTAAAAATGTATCGTTTCATGAACAAGAATTTCTTCCCCCGTAAGCGTTGTTACTTTATTATGAAGTTTGGACATGGATCGAGATTACTTAAGAACTTTTGATACTTTCCAAAGACTTGAAATGAATTTAAAAGTTCATTCTTTATGCTCAATAATTCTTTGATTTTATGTGTTGCCAATTAATTGTTTGTGCGACTTTGTGCGACTGCGAAGGAATTTAAATCGTGTTCATTATGATTATAATGGACATAAATATTTTTATACTTAATAGGTTTAATAATACCTTTTTTATTTGCTTTTATCTACAAAGATGTTTATTATTGCTATGCAGCGCAGTCAATTTGAGATTGATACCTTATTTAAGCGATTTATTTTATAGCCCATTTAGGCGATGCTTCTTTTGTGTGCTAATAGACATGCAGATAGTAACGTGTACATAGTAGATTCTTAACAGCATGCGATTTGCGAAAGGGTGTTTTTATCACACTACCATGCCTGCGCACATAAATTAAAGAAACCATATGTAAATGGGCTCTAATCACCTCTTAGGAAAAATAAGAGCCTTAACCTTCTCTAGCAAGAAACTTATTATAATAAAAATCGTCAAACCATGGAATCTTGAGTAATGAAAAAATACAGAGAACATTTTTTTTTAGTAAATGTTTCAATCTTTCTTTGAGGAAAAATCATACAACTGTCTGTCGCTTCATCGATAACTGTAAAGGTTAATAACTTCCATAATGATTGAATTCCCGTCCAATACCAATAATGACGATTCCAAAACGAACACGTTTTGACATATTTAGGATGTGTTCAATCCGCTTCAAAACAGTGTCAAAACCGCCATTCGTAATTCCTACGTTGATTAAACAATACCTATGTAATTACCCAATCTAATTAGTACGTATTTAATCTGAGGTTTCTGTTGTGGTCGGTACAAAGACCAGATGCGAAGTTAAACACGAATCTTCACTTATTTAGGCACAAGAGTGGGTATGAATGTTACACAGGAGATTATTTTTCACAAACGCGTTCCTCTTAGGCCACTAAGAGATTCTCAAAAACTATTAAAAGGATGTGGAAGGCTTACTATAAGAGGGTTACGACGAAAATTTCTTTGTACATGTGTCTTTGTGATCATATTTTGTAGTATAATTTTCGTAAAAGAGACATAATTTAGTTTTTGCATTTTTTGTCAAGTAGGGATTGTTGTTAGAACAGTATTTTTTAGAGTAATTGGTATTTTGTACAGTTTTATTTCAATCCCAAAAAATAACACTTTTCAAAATATCTGTAACGTAGAGACGTTTATTAAGACAGAGGCTTTCATTATGCCTGTTGTTAAAGTTAGGTTAGAAGTGTACCTACTATTTAGTGATAAGTTGCTTGTTCATATTTACTAGTATAACTTAGGCAAAAAGCCCGCAAGTCTGACAACCGGTCTAACCTCAAGATATCGGCATTGCCCAGTAACTGGGTTGCGGAGGTCTGATGGTAGTCGCTCCATGTAAAATACTGGTATTCAGCCGCATCTGGTTAGACTGGAAGCTGACCCCAACATAGTTGGGAAAAGGCCAGGCAGAAC
Organism: Amphipyra berbera; assembly: GCA_910594945.2. Taxonomy (NCBI): domain Eukaryota; kingdom Metazoa; phylum Arthropoda; class Insecta; order Lepidoptera; family Noctuidae; genus Amphipyra; species Amphipyra berbera. The sequence continues at coordinate 9,325,163 of OU343128.1, read as the reverse complement.
TTAGACAGTCAATTCATTCAAAGAAAAAATATTACAAATACATAAATCAAACAATATTTTATCTGCGCATCTGTCACCGTTACATACTCTATGCGATTGGTCTAAATTTCCATCTGCATGTAATTGCCGATCGCTAAGTATTCGATTATCTAGCCCAAATGAACGCGTCAGGTTTGTTTGTGCTATTAATATATAAACAAACTATTTGGATTATCTAGGACCGCACTATTGTACATATTATTAGATTAACTCAGCTTTCAGGCTAATACGTATATTAATTTTGTATTTGTGAATGCAGTGACATATTATTAGGCTTTGCGTCTGTTGTTTCGTTGTTGGCCAAAGTCTCCTATTTTTGATCCATTTTATCGAATATTCTTGACCGGTCCTCAAGGGAAACTACATAAACTTATTCGGGGATCCTTTATGCCACTCGGAATGCGTCCAGGCAGACATTTTTGCCACTCGGAATGCGTCCAGGCAGACATTTTTGGGTGTTTTACGGAATTTTCGTTTGATGCTCAAAACATTCAATTTCATTGTTCTGTCAGCCTGTATTTTCTTACTGCTTTTCTTGCTGATTTTCGTTCTCAGCTAAGTAGTTTGCATCTACTCCGTCTAACGAATTAAGATCAAGTAGGGTTTTTGGTTGAAATCAATTTGAATTACAAAACTAAACGGCAAGCGAAGGTTGTCTTCTGCGGCGCACAAAAAAGGGTCACCATCGGTGGTATATTTTACGTTTTATATTTATTTTATACGAGACTACATATAATAATTAATTGTGAAACAAATAAGTACTGTCTAGACTCGATACAGCAACATTGTTTATTGTTATCCCATTTGCTGTAGATCTTGCCTTGCAAAAACAAATAGTTTTTTCTTCCTTTTTCAACGGAGAGAGCAGACTAATATTTATAAATAATATAATTATATTATTACTATTATTCTATCATACCTATACAACAATGATTAATAACTTTCAACACAATAAGATGCATCGTGATGAACTAGGATCCAATATTTTTTTTAAGATAATTTTTAAACGGGGTACATACATTTCCTAACCCAAAACCAAACGTGATATTTCTTGACATATTTTAGAAAATTAACAAATCAGCAACGAAATTACGACACCTCTGTGGGGAGGACTTAATTAACCGAGCAGCAAATAAGATAAATGAACTGTCAGAGTCGCTAATGCGCCCACTGGATAACGGACACACGGTCACGCTGGTTGACGCACATATTACGAGTATGTGTGGTGAGTATGTGTATGTAATTAGTTCTGAGCTAACGTTGCGAAGGCTGGGTAAAACTTCCTTATGACAGTCCAGCAGCAGCCAAGGATGAACAGAGTAAACAACATTACGAATAGGACTACATTTTCCATACAAGTTTTGGTTGTGACATTAAATGCACTTTGATAAAAAAATACATACGCATGTAAAAGTTTTGATGTATAGTTCCAAAACTGAAACACGTTGAATATACATATTTTTGATGGAAACCGATCCGAAATACGATTTGTACCTTTTTCCAGTTTCGATCGCAAAGTGCAAACGAATCAAATTCGCAACATAGCACATAGCGTTCAATAAAAGCGTTGAAAAAAGTTCTATGACAAAGCTTTTTTTATTTAGAATTTAAAAGACATGTTCAGGACTATTCCATTCAACGAAGGACATGTAAAAAAACGTTTGATGTTCACTTTCGAAATGCAGGGAAGTAAATTTTTTATTTCGCTTTAGTCCACCTTTGTTTCTAGAATTCTGTTCAGTAAATTCTTCAAGCTAGAGGATATTGGAAGAACTGTGAGCCCGTGACAAAAGCTTGGACTGATGGACATGCTTGATGAAATTACAGCTGCCTATTGAACTATAAAACCGATAAGATAATTCCAACCGATATGGAGTTTAAAGACATTGCTCATTGAAGGCGAATGGATTAGCTGGCTTGCTGGTATCAACCGCCTTTTCAGGCCGTTATCACTTTTAAGGTATCCCTAGGTTGGACAAATTACAATCAGAATTTTCTTTTAGAAAAGGGTTTGAGACAGTTCGTTATTGGAATCTTAATCAGGCTCCTAGATATTAATAAATACATTCTTTAAAACAGATTTTAGTTGGTTATAGTGTATGTGATTACGTCCAATGCTGTAATTGGCGAATATAGATAGGTAAAGAGACACGTTCACCCCTCAGTTTTCAGTTCACCCTTTTGACGACACGTTTGGTGCAGTGGCAGAGCAATTGGCTTCTGCGTTACGGGTCGTAGGTTCAATTCCCGCACGGAACAAATATTCGTATGACCTACAGATAGTTGTTCCGGATATGGGCGTTTGTGCATGTGAAGATTTGTGTTTGTAAACGCACCCACGATACGGGAGAAACCCTAGTGTGTTAAAATAATGATTCTTAGTCAAAAAGTGCCCATTTTATAAGCATGTGTGTATCGTGTGTGCGGGTCACGTCATGTGATGATGACGAATGCTAAGCTATCTCATTGGTCAGAAACGTTATTGCAGCGTGTTTCGCTCCGAGTTAACATCATCCATTTTTCATACCGAAGGCATATGTCGATGGAAACGTTCGTAAAATATTTTTTACAAAGATTTATTACGCCATTAATTGCTATAAAAGCTGTAATTGTTGTGGCTTCCGTAAAAGCATTTTTAACGACTTTAATAGATTTTAAAAATATCTATTTATAAACTGTTGTGACGTGATAAATTGAGCGTCTAGATAGTTGATTAAGTATCCCGGTATCCCTGCTTTATCCGGAAGGAAGGTTAATATTAAACGCGGGTGGAAACACTTAGGTACTTATTTGAAATTGAGGTAGACATTCTATCTGAGTTTAATTTTAAAAGATCACTAGAAAGGTAGAAAGTTTTATAGGAGATCTGAACTTAGTTCTCAAAACCAATTACGACCACATATAATTAAAACATAAACATAATTAGCTCCTTGCTGTCCCATTGCTGGGCACGGGCCTCGTCTCAGAAGGTTTTAGGCCTTAGTTCACCACGCTGGCCTGGAACGGGTTGGCAGACACATGTAATTAAATCATTTTTTGCTTTATTGGTTGCAGTAGGAATGCAGAACTTTGCGACGCCATAACTTTTTTCTCACTTCAATTTGAAATGAGCCGCCATAATAACTATTGTAGTAAACTGAAATATGTACCTAGCTTTCTAATGATGTAGGTACCTATGTACTATGATCGTTATTGGTCTTGAGGACCAGTTTGTCCGGTACTCCTTTGATCTGCTTGTTGCCTGCATGTACCTAGAGTTAACGATCATATTGGGTCGACAATTCTATTCTTAGATGATTAAAGGTTTTCAACATCATGTATGGTACCTACAGGCTCTTAATATCATAACATTCCTTGAGTAGTCACATACAAGAGATGAGAAGAAGCCTAAGAACTCTACGCTTGTCTTTTTATTCTGTGACGAGCATAGAGATTATTCAAACGTTTTCTTCACTAATTACGTCATAAGATGAAGAACGCTTTAATAAGCCTCTTGTCCATTTTATTAATGTTGTTGCTAATTAATAAGGACAAGTACCTATAACGATAATTATGTCAAAGAATATTTCTTTTATTCTGTAGGTATAAGATGTACCATGTATCTTCTTTTCATGTGGTGAGTGACTAACCTGGTGTCAGAATTTATGACGCCCATGGGCCTCTGACTTGGCTTTACATGCCGTCGAGAAATATCTCTCAGGCATGCCAGTTTCCTCACGATGTTTTCCTTCACAGTGTTAAGGCAAGTGATAATTATACAATACGCACATAAATTCGAAAAGTCAGAGGTGCGTGCCTTGGGTTCGAACTCGAGAATTATGACTTGGCAGTCCGACGGTCACACCACTAAGCTATCACTGCTGTATGAAATAAGGTTATATTTTGATGGGTTTATGGATGCCATTAATTTATATAAATATCTTATTAGTTAAAGTTATTACTTTGAAACAATTCTAATTACTTACGTAACAAAATCTAATTTTAATGTCGACCGTATGTAGGTATTATTACTGGTAATCATTGAACCAATTTGAACAACTTTAACACGTTACATTGTTATAGTTATTACACTAATTGAAGCAGTGAATAAATTTATATTTGGATGTGGTTTGAGGTAATATTCGTCGATTCCCAAGGAGGGTTGACGTCAGGCAGGCGGCCGGTCATAAAACAATAAGCCAAAACCTCTAACAACATGGATTTATGAAATAAATGTTGTGCCGACCCCACCTAGTGTGGGATAAGGGCAGGGAGAAGAAGATGTGGTTTGAGCTAATTGTTGAATCAATTTAATATAGGGAATATTTAATTACCGTTGCTTGTAAAAATAATTGGTGTAAGAATTCAACAATGTTAAAACCTACCAGTACCTACCTTATATTTATTTGACAAATATTTATGCAACACATTGCCTTGTTGGTCTAGTGGTCGCAAGCACGACTGCTGAGCATGGGGTCCTGGGTTCGATCCCCAGGTCGGGTAAAGTGTTTTTGGGTTTTTCCATTAGGAATTTCTCAGTTGCAGCCTGGAGTCTGGATTTGTGCCTGGTTAATGGCAATAGGCTCTCCCCCTATTACATGGGACTTAAACATAACTGGCGAAACGAGGGTGTACTAAAACACCTCTGCCGAACCCTTCGGGGAATATAAGGCGTGATGTTATGTTATGTAAAATCGCATCATTATTTATGTAAACAGAAAATATTATATTAAAGGGCTCGTGACTAATTAACAACGGCGCGGATTATACGATTTGCTGAGTTAAGCTGTGTTTGCCGCGGTCAATCTGTGACTGGGTGACCGTTCGTTACATATCGATACCCTACCGTGCCTCAGAGAGCACGTTAAACAGCCGGTCCCGAGTGTCATATGAATACCTACGACAGTCGTTACGGGAAGTCAGAAGCCCGAAAGTCTGACAACCGGTCTAATGGCAGTCGCTCCGTGTAAAATACTGGTATTCAGCCGCATCTGATTAGACTGGATGGTGATCCCAACATAGTTGGGGAAAGGCTAGGCAGAACGAACGAAACAAAATATTAACAAATATAGGTATTTTGGCAATTTTTTTTTAAATATCTTTGCCCCACACTAGAATTTCTCCTGTATCGTGGGTGCGTTTACAGATACAAATCTTCACATGCACAAACATCCAAACCCGGATCAACTATCTGTAGGCCATGCAAATATTTGCTCCGTGCGGGAATCGAATCCACGATCCATAGCGCAGAAGCCAATCGCTCAGCCACTGCACCAGACGTGTCGTCAATTTCAAAACTTGATGCAGTAACATAATATAAATATCTATTCTTTATAATATATAATACTAATATTATAAAGAAGAAAGATTTGTATATTTGTATGTAACGAATAAACTTAAAAACAATTGAACCGATTTCAAAAACTCTTTTGCCGTTAGAAAGCCACATTATCACTGAGTAACATAGGCTATATTTATTACTGGAATAAAACTTCTTACGCGGGCGGAGCCGTGAGGATACAGCTAGTTTTCAATAAATCTACAACCATCATCAACAAATACCAATATAAAACACTTGCGATCAACAACTCTAACATTTCTAATAGACCATTTCTATTAACGAGCGCCGCGACGCAGGTTTGTTTGCGTGCAAAACTTCGTCGACTCGTGGACGTTGCAATTCAGAGCGCGACAGGTGACAAGAATGGGGTGTTTTACCCCTCTTGCCCACTGTCACATTCACACGTCTATTTTGTTCGGTTCTGCCCGCAAACTGCCAATTCCTTGGGTTCTATGACTGTTTCATTGGTTGTGCGTGGGATAATGCGCTTGTACGCCTTGTTGGCTGTTTAAAAGATAGCGTGTCTGTTATTTGACAGTTGCACGGTAAATATACATTAAATATCGGTGTAAATTACAGAAATAAATACAAATTTTTATTGTTTTTTTTTTATTTTAGTGCCCATGGGTGTAATTCTTCTCAGCTCAGAATATTCGTATAGTATAATGCTATCGTCGTAGGTACCTTATAACTGGCGGGAAGCAAAGGTTTTCGTGGGATCCAATATTACAGCACCTAACGTAAAATAATAACAACTTATTTCAAAAATCATAAAATATTAGCTAATCTCTTGCGGCTGTGTACGCTTAAAGAATTTGACTACAGCGCCACCTATCGGATCCCAGCATAACTACGAACCATTGTCTCGAGAAAACAAATATATTGTGTAAATGTGACCTCTATCGGTAAAGTCGTTCTCAAGTTATGGCGTGACCAAGGTAAATAGGGATTCATTTTTATGTATAGATTGTGCGCGTCGATAGATATTTAGCTAAATTTATTTTTGTTACCACGAGATCAAAGAGGTAAAGAGCGTTTAATTAAAAAAAATGTAATGTACAGCTTATTTTATCTTCTCAGAAAACTTGAGTCGAAACTTAATAAATGTTAAAAGTTAAGTAGGTAACTTTAGAGGCGTATTTATAAGTCTAAAACCCATGTACGTACACTTCTAGGAATCTCAGCCTTAAACATGTAATCCTAACGAACAGCAACTTCAAACAAAATATTCTTACCTGTACAGACTCTCATCATGATAGTCTTATAAAGAAACTGTTTTGGCAGTTTTTTTCTGGTATATCTTGCAGGGAAATGACGATAGCAGGAATCCGTGAAATCCATAGGGATATCACAAAACCACGGGCGATTTTTTATTTTTTTATTCTTGACGTAGTCGCGTTTGCCCTAGTCTCACCTGATGTTAAGCGCAGACAGGATCTAAGATGTAGCACACGAATCCAAGGAACAGTTATATAGAGGGAGTCCCCTATACCCCTCTGGCTCTCACATACACACAGTAATCTTCTTGGCTTTAATTTGAGGGTGGTAGCTAGCCAGGCGGACCGTATAGATCCTACCACCAAGCGTGCTGGGTTTTGTTGAATCTTACAATACGCGTCTATTCCCAGCGTGCGGTGCGGAAGTATTATATTCTCACCCGTTCCCACACGAGGTGTTGTCGAATATGTCAACCATTTAATCCTACTGAAAAAATCTAGTGATTTGACATATTTTATTGATGTGGCGTTCAATAGACTGATTTTTGTACGATATCGAGTGCGTTGACTTTCAGTTTACATATACCTACAGCATGACTGGTTAGTCGCTTTACATCCGAAAACCATGAACTCTGCTCATCATTTTGTATAACTTTTACTATGGGATAAACTCTGAATTCGTGGAAAAAAATCAGCTGTTCCATACATTTTGTTAAGCAACATTGATTATTTTGTATGGAACAGCAGATTTTTTTCACGAATTCAGAGTTTGTCCCATAGTAAAAGTAGTACAGAATGATGAACAGAACTCATGGTTTTTGGATATAAAGCGACTAACCAGCCGTGCTGTATATCCTACTAAACGTTTACCGAATTACGACACACACGAATAGTTTTTTATACAGCATGAATTTATTACAAACACATCTAGTGGAGATTTATTTACTTTAAACTATATTTGTTCAACGAAATACTTTCAGTACCATTGATAGAAGAAAAGCAAGTGTAATAGCGTAAGTAGGTATATAAAATAATTCTATCAACATCGTAACGTATCCACTTGGTAGACCAGGGGCACACTAATGAAATAATCAGAAAAGTTTCACTTCCAAAACATTAACGAGGATTGAAAATGTACCTGTATCTTCATTACCAAAGTAATTAATCTACTCATTCATTGCCAACCTTGAAAAACTAACAATTGTTTGGAATAACCATTTTTCAAATACGCAAATAGCTGGGTATTTTTGAAAAGTAATTAGTTTGCTGTGTTGGTACACTGCGAGCACATAAAACAGGATCAAAAGCTATTACAAAGAGTAAACATTTACCTGTTTGCATGTATATAATTATGTAGTTGCCATCGAACGCAAATCGGCTTTTTGGGCACGGCACTTAGCGATTTCGGTATAAACTACTCATGTTCCGTTTGCGGTGAACGAGAATACAATTTAATGGTGGTAGAAGTAAAATATGTTGGTCTATACAGCTCTAGTGGTTGCCATACGTATTCAAAATATTTTTTTAAAAAATTATGCAGTTACAATTTTATTCGTATTGAAAAAAAGAAAAAATCATTTATTCAAATTGGACTGATAGTACACTACTGTCGCGGTCTGTAATGACTGCGTTACTGGCAGCGCTGATGATGGCCGAAAGCGCAGCTCCAGGTCAACACAGCGCGGTCAGGATTGCAGCCCTTGATGGACGAGCTGGAATGAAGGCCGAGATCGAAGGTCGAGGCTTTTATAGCGCGGACAGCAAGGGCTGCAATGAAGACCAAGCTTGAAGGCAGAGAGCGTAGTTAAGTTAAGCTTGAGGCCAACATTGCGTGGCCAGCAACGCAGTCATTGCGGACCAAGGTTTGTATAGTGCTTTACTCAAACAATGCGAGTAATTTAAATAAAACCAGCTGAGTATAGTAAGAATTTATTTAAAGTAACAATCGGTAAAAGTACAGTTACTAAAAGTTTATATTAAATATCACGAAAATTGATGGAAAACAATATGGAGAATTGCAAAAATTTTCACCGCGCCGGGCTTTTGTTTCTTCCCCGCGCTATTGTTTTTTTTTTAATTAGGCAATGATGATTGTACTGCCTGTACCTATACAGCGAAATTCTGAATAAAATCTTTTTGCACCTGACTATTTTTAAACAAAACTCAACAATAATAAAATTCGCTTATTCATTTAGCGCAGAAAGGTCGACTTTACTCAAAGCAGGTTGTCAAAATAATGACCACATTACAAGCATTTTTGAGTAAAATAAATTAGTACTTTTTGAAAGTTAACTGCAAAAGACCTCACCCATATTCGCCTACCCTTCACTGCTTCCTAGTGCTTTTCCTGTTTTTCCTCTTTCTCGTCCACATTTTGTCCTCAAAATTGTTTCCTCCAACAGCACATAAAATATTTTCACAATTTGATTGACCCGTCTAAATTTATTTACAAAAAAGTTGAAAAGGTTAGAAAGATAAATAAAAAGACTGCTAGGCACAATATGGAGATACGAAATCAAATTATGTTACAAATTGATAAAATCAGCTGATCGTCCTCAAAATCGTTGCTATCATATTGAATTTGATGATATTATTAAACTCTTTAGGTAAATTGTCTCAAGTGGTAACAAAATGCGAAAGCTGCTAAAGTTCTGGGTACGGTCCCTCATTCAGACAAAGTGATAATGTGATTTTCCTGTTGGAAAATTCTCAATTGACCTGGGCTTGGACCGGTGTCCGATAAATGGCGGTGGGCTCACCCTTTATCACATTGGACATTAATACTGTCATTGGCGAACCCTACCCTTTCGGCGACTATGGATGTGAGTATATATTTAAAAAAACGTTTATGGGAAGTCCGTTTAGTCTCTCAATGTACATCACTTTTAAATGTTATTAAAATAAATATAAGGCTCTCTTATCTATATAGACCAGGGCTGAAGCCTTTGAAAATGGTAAAAAGTGAAAAAAAAAATAGTAGGATGAAACCCATTGGAAAAGGAAGAGAATATAACAAAAATTAAAGGAAAAATAAATTCCGGGCGATCTGAGGTCGGGAAGTGGATGGGGGTGCGTTTTTAAGGGTAAAAACGGTTTATCTCGATTTCTGGCAAAACTACAAGTCCTATGGAAAAAAGTTAAATGGCAAAGTTGTAGGTAATAAAATGATCTACAACTTTTGTATTCACACTTTTTTCATATAACCCCAAAACTTATGTGAAAAATTCAAATAACCATGTTTTTCGTTTTTTATTTTTATCTTTTACAATCGAAAATTCTCGCGTCAAAATATCAGCTTTTTTAAAAAAGTCAGTGGGCTTTATGTTCGTTGAAATCTCTACTTTCTGATGGTGTAAAAAAATATACTTTACTATGGTAAATGTTCTCAGCAAATGCAAAGAAATAAGGAATATGATAATAAGAAATAAGGTGAAAAAATAAATATTTTAAATCAAAAAAATTACAGTGTGTTTGGGACATAAAACGGTAAGTTTTCACCAAATTTCGTGAAAAAAAACATTTTATTGTAAAAGATAAAAATAAAAAACGAAAAACTTGGTTATTTGAATTTTTCACATAAGTTTTGGGGTTATGTGAAAAAAGTGTGAATACAAAAGTTATAGATCATTTTATTACCTACAACTTTGCCATTAAACTTTTTTCCATAGGACTTGTAGTTTTGCCAGAAATCGAGATAAACCGTTTTTTACCCTTAAAAACGCACCCCCATCCACTTCCCGACCTCAGATCGCCCGGAATTTATTTTTCCTTTAATTTTTGTTATGTTCTCTTCCTTTTCCAATGGGATTCATCCTACTATTATTTTTTTTGGTTTCAAAAATTATCGACCCTGGTCTAATACATATTCAACGTGTTACATAATTCCCCATGAAAAATGTAAATAATCAAGTAGTCTTATAAGGTTGTTGTCATTTAGGTACCTCTCAGAGGAAATTAGGTAAGAATGTAAATAACTTTCTGGGTAGTCTACTCTTTAGTTTTATGTTTTCAGATTTACGTTTACATGATGATTATTTTATGTTTTATCCAATTGTTTTTTTTGGGTTATACTACGGTTTTTAAAAATTGCCAATACTCTTTACAAGGGACCTTTTAACCCCCTTTCGGATTTAGGGGTATTTTTGTAATACGTTGTATAATTACTTGTGGGGGGCTCGTGGCTAAATAACAACCGCTCCGATCGTACGATTTGCGAGGTTAAGCTGCACTTGCCGCGGTCAGTCCGTGGATGGGTGACCATTTGTTACACATCGAGACCCCTCCGTGCCTCGGAGAGCACGTTAAGCCGTCGGTCCCGGGTGTCATACGAATACCTATGACAGTCGTTACGGGTAGTCAGAAGCCCGAAAGTCTGACCAACGGTTTAACCTTAGGATATCGGCATTGCCCAGTTACTGGGTTGCGGAGGTCTGATGGCAGTCGCTCCGTGTAAAATACTGGTATTCAGTCGCATCTGGTTAGACTGACCCCAAGATAATTGGGAAAAGGCTAAGAGGAAGTTGTATAATTACTTGTCCTGATTGACTGACTGACTGATTCATCAACGCAGAGCCTAAACCACTTAAGCTGGAAACATGAAATTTGGACAGTAGGTTCCTTTTGTGACGTAGGCATCCACTACGACAGGATTTTTGCAAATTCTACCCTTAAGGGAGTAAAATAGGGGTTGGAAGTTTGTATAAAAATTCACGCGGACGAAGTCGCGGGCTAAGTGCTAGTTAAATATATTTAGACTTGCGCAACATCGTATCGTCATACAGCCCACGGCTAAAGTGATACCACAGTGAAGTTTGTACAGTTGTGACAGCGTTTAATTTGGTTAGCCCTGGGCTAATTCAATATCATTACATACACGGTTTTTAAATAAAGAACCAAAAAAAAAAAATTTGTGTAAAAAAAATCATGGTAGGAGGCCCGTGGGATGAACCATCTGACAGTAACAAAACTGATCGCGAATGTCGTTAGTCAATATTTTATAAAACCATTTTCTTTTAATATTACCTAAGTTTCCAATATTTTTATATTTAAATTATAGACTAATAATAATAAAAATATGTTTATTTCTGGTTGTTCTCGTCTTGCTAACGGCGACACAACCTAGTGGCTAGGATTATCCACCAGCAACTTGCTCTGAAATACAACCTTGTGGACGCAGAAGTACCATACTACAAGTCTGTGCCCGACCCCGTTCTCGAGAATGGTCATATCACATTGTACTGGGATCGATCTATCATCACCGACAGGACTATTGTTGCCAATAAGCCTGACATAGTGGTGATAGATCGATCAGAGCGTCTCACAATGATTGTTGATGTCACTGTGCCACATGACGAGAACCTTGTGAAAGCCGAGAAAGATAAAGAAATTAAGTATCAAGACTTGGCACACGAGGTTGTCGACATGTGGGAGGTTGACTCAGCAGTCATTGTGCCGATAGTCGTTACGGCCAATCGCTTAATAGCCAAGAGCCTCGACCAACACCTGATGAGGCTCTAGTTGGGCAGCTGGGTCAAGGGCCTGATACAGAAAGCGGTACTTCTGGACACGGCACGTATTGTCAGGAAGTTCCTCTCTCTGAGGCCCTGACCACCGGTAGCTTGGACCCTGTTCCCGATGCCGGTGGGCTACTATTTTTTATATTTTTAAATGTTTTTTATATTTTTTGTGGAAATATTTAAAAATATAATTTATATGTATATACAATGAATAAACGAAATAAAAATATGTCAGTGTGTGTTTGAAAAAGACTTTGTTTTCATATTTTTTATGTAAGCATTACGCAGAATTAATTTGAAATACCTATCTACAACATAAATTTAATCAAAAATGTATCTAACCTTTCTCATTGTTATAAAGCTAAAACGGGAACACGTCTGTCACGAAACACGCTTAAGAATTAATAATTCTGATACTCAATTATATTCCCCCATACTCCGTCCGTATGAAAACTTTTGTTTACACACGTTAAACAATTCTGAATACGTTTCCACTGTTCGTGTGCCGTTTATTTGAATTCTCCTTTGGAATTTACCTCCCGGGTTGTATCACGGCTTCACAGCTCGCAGCCTCACCTCAGGCTTATCGTTTTACGCGGAGCCACCATACCTGCCGTTTGTAATGGCATTATAGTTTACATAATCGTCTTACAGCACCATAGTGGTGATATCTAAACCGAATCTTGAACATTTGTGCGCTTAATGAAAATGAAGACTCGTAATTGCAGACTGTGAGAGCGCTTTTAGCGATTGGTGTTAAATTAATTGCGGAAGCTTAAATGTGAAGCTGTTTTGTTCAACTAAAATCAACAAACAATTAGATATTTGTATACTTATTGCTCTATCTGTTTGATAAGCGTTGTTTTTTTTTCGTTTGGTTGGTGACTAACCTTGTTGATGTCAGAGTTTATGCCCCCCATGGGCCTCTGACTTGGATTCACATGCCGTCGAGAAAATTAATATCTCTCAGGCATGCCAGTTTCCTGAAGATGTTTTCCTTCATCGCTTTAAAGCAAGTGATAATTATACAATATGCACATGAATCCGAAACGTCAGAGGTGCGTGCCTTAGGTTCGAACTCGAGACATGTGACTTGGCAGTCCGATGGTCACACCACTAGGCTGTCGCGGCTAAACGTTGTGACACAACACATGTTTTATTGCTGACCACGGGCCGCTTCTCAGAATGAAAAGGGTTTAGGCCTTAGTCGAACACGCTGCCCTGGTGCAGGTTACCGGCTAAAAACCAACGGTGTCCCTCCTCATGACCGTTCGGTTGGGGTCGCGGGATTAGCAAAAGCATGCACCGCTACTGCGGTATACCTAAGCTAGTGTCAAGTAGGTCAGTAGAACAGCAATATAACTGTATTTTTAAGCATAATAATGATGGTGGTGACATGTATTTATTAATCTAAATGGTTGTCTAAAATGCTAATTGATGATTTAGTTATTATTGTTACCACATTGCGGGCATTAAACTAATCGTGTATTTGATACATATTCTATAATTTATAGTAATCCTGTTATCGCTAATCAATTTTGCTTGCCACATAAATTAGTGCACAGCAAACGGTTGGTAGGTAAATCTGTGTGCATTAGACCGGATCACAACCAAACGCATTTGTTCGTAAGCTTTTTTTATAAATTACGCTCGTATTTGTAACTGCCACAGATTAAGTAAAAAGTGAAGTGTCCATAAATACATATATTTTATCAACGAATCTTATTCACCGTATCTGTGTGGTGTGCGAGGATGCGATGTTTGTCATTGAATCAATACCAGCGTCGCATCGTACGGCGTGTTTGCGATAAGCGGCTATCGCAGATGTGGCTATCTGAAGGCGCGATTTTTTATTTTTGAGTTGTTTTAAGGATTTTTTTTAATGGAGTATGGATTTTTGGTACGTTTTGGATTACAAAATGGCGCCGAAATGGCCTCATGTATTTTTTTCCGATCTGAGTGTGACCTATTTATTAATCTGAGTAAATAGGTATACGCAATGACATTTTAGAACATCATTTACATTTTAGAAGTAGCTATATTTGTGAAGCAGAATCAAAGTCGTTTTGAACGTCAAGCAGATTATGTCGTTAAGAAACAGGCGTGACAATAGCAAATTTTGTCACCAAACATGTAATATCACATTAATGCGCAATAGTGTCTACTGCTTGGGTCCAATTATTTACAATAAATTGGCAACTAGTTGGAAAGCTCTAAACACACAACAGTTGAAGATTAAACTACGTAAATATCTAATAAATAAAATATACTGCACTGTAACTGAGTTTCTTCTAGATAAAAATATATTATCCTGAATTGTAATTGAAGAGTACATTACACATCGAGACCCCTCCGTGCCTCGGAGAGCACGTTAAGCCGTCGGTCCCGGGTGTCATACGAATACCTATGACAGTCGTTACGGGTAGTCTGAAGCCTGAAAGTCTGACAAACGGTTTAACCTTGGGATATCGGCATTGCCCAGTTACTGGGTTGCGGAGGTCTGATGGCAGTCGCTCCGTGTAAAATACTGGTATTCAGCCGCATCTGGTTAGACTGGAAGCTGACCCCAAGATAATTGGGAAAAGGTTAAGAGGAAGAAGAAGAATTGTAATTGAAGATAATCCCAAAATAATGTAATGCAATGTGATCATTTAGTACATACCTAATTTAATGTAAATATTTGCATACCGAATGGTGAAATATGGCTGAGCTATAATCACAAATGTAACATCTTTCTTTTTGTATTACCTATATTTGCGAATAAATACCTATTCTATTCTAATGCTTGCGCAGCAGGTCTAACATGCGTAGCGCGACATAATTTTGATGTCGCATTATCTCGTACCGAGATAGGTAATAATATGACATCAAAATTATGTCGCGTTGCGTAGGTATAGGCCTACAGGTGTCCTTCGTGCCATTGGTCCGCTCATTATTAATCCATTTCTTACTATTTCTTGTCCACTGAGAAGTGTGCCAGTAATCTCCTAGGGGAAAAAAAGCGAAACGTACGAGGAAGTTGGTGAAATAACATTTATATCAAAAGACAAGTAGTTTCAAAATAATTCCTTATCTGTAAACGTATAAGAAATTGCCATCTGTAGGTATGCTTAATAACTTAAGATGTACTCGTAATTACGAAATAGGCAACTCATTCTAAACTTTAGTCTTCGATGAAGTTGAAATGTTTACAGTCATTGTCTCAGAATTTCCTTACCGTACTAAACTTCAAATAACTCAATCTAGTCAAAGGCGTAAATATAATTCAAAGATAATATTATATAATACAGAATGGTACTTAGTAAGTGTAGTTCATGGCCAACTTTTAAGCATTGACAGGAATATTATAATAAATTATCAAAACTTTCACAAAAAATCTCCCGATTTCCTTTTACTCGACCACGGCGAAGCAAAAAGGAGGGTTATGATTTTGACCGGTATGTATGTATGTTATGTATGTGGGTATGTATGTGTATTCATCTCTTCCCTCATAACTTCTAAACTACTTATCATAATTTGACAAATAAGTATCGTTGGAAGCGTCTTGATCGTCCGCTTGTTATAGGCTATGTGACGTCACATTAAATTGATTATAGCGCCATCGAGAGGACATAAAGTCACCAACCAAAAAAAATAAGACCACGGCTATCCTCTGACTATCACGAATATTTTCTTGTTTCATAATTTTTAGAGCATGATTTTTCAGTAGTCCGGTTTTAGTTTTTGAACTTACTTTTTTAGGTTTACAAGAACACCAAGTAAACACCGAGCAACCATAATTATATTAGCAACTTGTGTCAACAAAATTATAATAATATAATTATAAGTTAATAAACCTTTCTTTCCTTGATCCCATACGGCATGATTAAATATTATGTCTCTACATTAAACCACTTTTGCGGTCAGACGTTTCTGAGCCATGTCTGTCAACACCATCTGCTCGCTTGCCTTTTTCTTTCTCGGAATAAACTCATGAACCAGCTCTCATGGCTGACTGACATACTGGCCAACTAAGCCAATCAAGGCGAAGACGTTTGATCAATGTAACTATTTATATGGTTTTAATTAGCTTCGCATCGTACCTTAGTTTTTATTTTTTAATCCAAATTTTGCGACAGATTTTGCAACCGATTCTCCTGAAACTTCGCACACTAATTCAATTTCCATGACAATACAACATTATAATAATTTAAACCTTCAATACTCAAATCTTGATGCTGCAGGGGAACAGCAAGAAATACCAGTTTAACTTTCAAAAAAATATAAGGTAGGTATTATCTATTGCTTTCGGATTAAAAACCTATCTGTACCATATTCTAAGTAACAGGTATAAATAGTCTCATCATCATCATCAGCCTATAATATTCCCACTGCTGGGACACAGGCCTCCTCTTTGTGAGAGGGAATGGGCCGTAATCCACCACGCGGGCCCAGTGTGGGCCCGCGGAATTTTTGGTTCTAGGACATGCCGGTTTCCTCACGATGTTTTCCTTCACCGTTTTGAGAGCAGTGGTGATGAAATAAATTACACAAAGTAATGCGCCTGGCTGGGTTCGTACCCTCGACATACACCTCGTAAGTCGGGGCCGTTACCACTGGGCCACCACTGCTCTATATAAATAGTTTAATTATTATATATAGAATTTCACCAATCAAACTTACAATAAACACCTCGTTACAACAGCACGCTGCCCGCATAAAACCAGTCTTTTGGATAAATCGGTCAATATTGAGTTTGACATGGACCAATTAAACACATTTAGGAAAACTTTTGAATTTTCCCTATTTACGTTAATTATGGAAATACATCATAAAAACGAGACATCGAAAGTTTAAATTGAGGATGCCGCGAGTGTGTAGGCGTTGACCACAGAGCTTAAAAATAAAGCTGAAGAAAGCGGAGCAATTTAAAAAATAATTAATATATTTATTAAAATAATTCTTCCTTGGCAGTCGGGTAAAAAATGTAAATCAGTTCGAGGATTTAAGATTTGTTGAACTAGTCTAAGAATAACTCTGACGTTTATGCTGAGCTGAACCTATTTGGCGCAGCCGCTAGACACACAGCTACTTTATTTTTGTTTATTTTTTTATTTTGTTTTGTCTCTTATGAATTTTTTGTCTGTGTGTCTGACTACGTTCGTGCCAAATAAATGTATTTCTTACGTTCTTTAATAAATAATACAAGTCAAAACTAAAATATCACTCACGGCCTTCCACCGAATTTGTCGTAGGACATTGATCGACAGGCCCGTAGAGAGAGGTACGTCATTTTAGCCTAGATAAATCCTATGTGCTCCATTTTAAGAGCATTATTTGCTGCATTTAGATTGCAACAGACGACAAGTGTGGGACACTTATGTCGCAATGTGTTTCGCTTTACTCGAACGGGAAGAAAAGAACGAAGGCACTGCAAATAAATGCGAGACATATCTTATTTTCTTTTTTTTTTCGTATATCGAGTACACGGTGTTCGATTACCGAAGTATAAACCAGCTTTAATAAAGTAATGACCTATGATACTTTGGTTTCTTTTATTCTTGGAGCGATTTACTGAAACAACTTTTAAGTGCCGAATCCCTTTTTATATAAGAAAAAAAATAACCAGAGAAATTTAATGTGATGACTTTAAATCTCTCCACTTTGAGATTAGTCTGTATAAACAGAGAGAAAAATACATATTATAAATAAAAACATTTTTTGTACAATGTGAAGTTAAAAAATATTATCTTTTACAGGTTTTTTTATTGCGCATTTATAATTAAAGATAACGTAACATCACGGCTTGTATTCCCCGAAGGGCTCGGCAGAGGTATGTTGTAGTCTCGTGTCGCCAGTTATGTTTAAGTTCCATGTAATAGGAGGCCAGCCTATTGCCATTAACCGGGCACAAATCCAGACACCGGGCCGCTACTGAGAAATTGTTAATGGAAAAACCCAATAACACTGCCCGACCTGGGGATCGAACCCAGGACGCTATGCTCAGCATTTGCACTTGCGATCTAGTGCAAATGCTGCTTGGTCTGCTTGGTGACGAAGAAGGCAGTATAATTAAATATTTATAAAAATATTTCTTTCATATAAATAAAGCAAAAATGCAACTCATACCAATATAAATAGCTACGGAAAGACACGGTTTTATGCTTCCTATAAATAAGTAACGGTTTTATGAAACCTATAAATAAGTATTAGATAATATTTTTAGAACAACTATGTACTTAAATTTACGTCGAGTAAAACATGTTATAACACATTTTATTAAAGCGGCTAAGCACTAAGAAGACAATGGAATATAAAACGATGCTGGAACTTTTATGCTCTCATGACACTTCCCGGGTATTAGAACTTTCTATTCTGTAGCAGCTTAAACAAAGATAAGATGGTACCTAACAGTGTTTAACACAGTTGTTAACAAAAATGTAGAGAAAGCGAAGGTTTCCACGAACCTATTTGAATTCCACTAGTCCGGTGTCAAGTGCGCTCACCCACAATTTTGCCTGACGAGAAGCAAATATTGACCCTCCGTGTTCACTTCCCAACCTTTTCTGTTGGCTTTATTTGAGCTTTGTATAAATAAAATTGTCCATTTTCCTTCTGTCACATAGATTTTTACGATAAACTGTTGTTTAGTTGAATACGTGGGATGTGCTCTTGCTAAACGATTTTCATATTTTCCGCTACACTCTCTGTCTTCAGTGGGCGTAAGGAAAATGTAAACTATATCAACTGCTTATCTTTCAAGTTAGTTTAAACAGGCGGTTGTGGTCGCTACTCGTTTAATGTTTTGTAAGTTTCTTTAGGCTTCACTAAAACAATCAAGTTATACTTACGTTAAACTTTGTGTTTATATAAAACTAGCTTTTACCCGCAGCTTCGTTTGCGTGATTTTTTTCATCCCTTTATAGGAGGAATTTTGCAAAATCCTTCCTTAGTGGATGCCTACGTTATAAAAGGTACCTACTGTCAGAATTTCAAGTTTTCTTACTCCAGCGGTTTAGGCTGTGCGTTGATAGATCACTTAGTCAGTCATTTTCTCCTTTTATATATACAAATGACGTCCCGTGTGCTAATACGAAAAGCAGAAAAAAGCATTTCTAAAAGAACTGTTAGAACATTTTTTTAGGTTAAGCGTAACAATTTTAGAAATTGCTTACATCATTTTTTTTTCCTTAGAACCTATTTATTATACGAGCTCTTGATGTATCAATGTTATTATTAAGTCTGGCGTAGCGAGTAATTCAATAAAGGTGAACAAATAGACTAAACTGACACCCATATTCTAAGACGTTCCTCCAAAACTTACTCGACACGACTCCACCTCAACTTGACATAAACGTCCTCGACTCGAGATTTTTTCTCAGTCGAGGTAAGTAATCATCTGTCAAACTCAAGGTACCTCGGATCCTACCTTAAGGAAGGAAGTGGCAAAGTTCGTATGCTTACGATAATCCTTACAAGTATTTATCTCGACGTTATTTGCGCGATGCAGATAATTCAAATTATGACGTAATGACATCTCGAGGAACTTCGAAGTTCACTCGAAATTGCGACTAAGAATACAATTTCAAAGATGTTTTCGAGACCGTTCTGAGTCGAGTATGAGTCGAGTAAGTTTTGGAGGAACGTCTTAGAATATGGGTGTAAGTGAATTGTTAAGTAAAACGTCTTTTCTGTTTAGGTACAATAATAACATATGATAGAGCTGTTTCAGATTGCTAAAAATAGATCATGTCGAATATTCTTTTTATTTTTCGGAACCATAATATGATTCGCTTGAGTAACTCGTGGTTAAAAAGATGATCCCTTGCTTGCCGTATTCCTGTTTTGGATGATGTTCTTGTCGCAATTGTTTGCACATCGATACCAATCCGCGCTTTGGAGAGCACTTGTCGGTCTCCGTAGAGAACTAGCCGTAATGGTTGTCGTAGATATTCGATATCTGACAATCATTACGGATAGTCGGAAGCCCAAAAATCTGACAACGAGCTTTACAATAGAATATCGATATCTCCCAGTAATTGGGTTATGCAATAGGTGTAAAAAATAAAATCATGTTATTAAAATGCAACATCTGGTTAGAATGGAAGTCGACCGCAACATTGCTAGGAAAAGGTTAGGCAAATGATAATTGATGTTCTGATTAATTCTATATTAATCGCGTCCAAATTCTACTCAGGATTTACTATAAATACTTCTCTTTGAAAAGCCTAAAGATAAATTATTTTGGTGATAGATCTGGAAGTAACAAAAGACAGTTTATTCGTCAATTCAGAACTATTCTAGGTCTTGACTGATTTACATCAGCAAGAACTAGGTGTTACTAACGTGGGTACATCGACCGTCAAACGCACACCACCACGACTGCCATTTGATTGAGAATCTCTCTGCCCACACAGAAAATATATTTAGCCCAATTAAAATAGATCAGTAATTTTATTCTTGTTGATCGCGTATATAGCAAAATCGGAATTTAAACATATTTGATCAAATCTAAAAAAATACCCTCTGACGACAGGTATGTAACCAAAGCCCAAATGGCAGACAAAAACTGGTGATATTCTTAAGGATCCGATCGTTAATTTGCGAATTACCTTTTCCTCGCAAAACTAAATCTGGTGTTAAAAAAAAACCCGCTATCATAATACATTACAAGTAACTATAATTTTGAGATTGATCCTGGCCAAGACACATCGCAAGTTAAATTACACTTATTTCTCCAATGTGTTTCAAGTTTTGAATGCTTTATTCGGAATCGTGTGTGCTGTCGGCCGGTAGTCGGAACGTGCAAATATTTATTATTTGAGACTCGATACGAGCTTTGCAAGCTGATACATGAAATGTGAATTTGTGTTTACATTTCCTTTACCGACTTACTTATAAAGGCTATGTATCGGATGCGGGGCGCTGGAGCTCGATTTTTGAATCGCTCGTATAAAAGTCATCGTTCGCAATCGCCAAATTCTCGCCCACTCACCCGTGAATTTGGCGTTCACGAGTCATGGTTTTTATGAGAGCGATTTTAAAATTTGCTCTTGATTGAAGATGTGAGTGGGTTTTGTTTGTAAAGCATTCATTATGTTCAAGGTTTAAGTAATTGTTTTATTATTGCTGTAAAAAACAATAGTTGAAGTTAAAAGATTAATTTTTGTATCTACTGAAAATACTTAGTAGGTAATAG
Source organism: Amphipyra berbera (assembly GCA_910594945.2). Taxonomy (NCBI): domain Eukaryota; kingdom Metazoa; phylum Arthropoda; class Insecta; order Lepidoptera; family Noctuidae; genus Amphipyra; species Amphipyra berbera. Next base: position 9,303,893 of record OU343128.1, on the reverse strand, counting down.
AAATAAATTCACTCTGTGCTTTATTACTTTACAGACTTTATTTGCCACATGCTATATTCATGGTGATGTTCTTCACAAAAGACAGGTGCGTAGTACTCTCAATCGGCATGTGTGTATGACAAGATGTATGAATGTGGATGAAGCGAAAAGAGGATAAGGATCGAAGCATGTGGCGTTCTACAGTTTCTGCCTAACCCAAAAAAGAAGGCTTGAGTTTATGTATGTATGCATGTATGTATTATTATTCGGAATGAAATCTATTAACAAAACGACTTCTACAAAATATGGTTTATCATAATAAAATCTTCAGCAAAATAAATTCAAAATTAAACTACAATCTGATGATTGTCAAACAGATCACCTTATTAGTACTTACTCGTAGTTCTTTAATAGTACAAAACAGCCTCAATCCAGATAAACATGTAAGTAAAGAGAAATGTCGTCGGTCCGTCCGCCCGTCGCGTCGCAAGTTGATGCGTCACGCAATATCAGCATGATTGATGACGCTAGTCGTCCCCGAATCCCGGATGACCACAGCTTTGTGCTCATGTGATACAGTCTGTTTACGCCCTGAATTAGTTTGTGAGCGGCCAGTCGGCTGGCAAAAATGGAAGCTAAATATCACGATGATGATACATTGCTGGTATTATATTTCACTTTGTTTAGTGATGTACATGAAAAAATATTTAGTTGAGTTTTTACGTGTTTTCATCTTTTTAGGTCAATCGAACACAAAAACAAAAGTAAAGAACAATGGCGAACTCCCATACAATTTTTTGTTAACAGTTTTTCGTGGCGTCTCCACATGAAAAATATATAAAAGTATAGTTTGAATTTCTGAACGATTGAATAAAATTATGAATGATTAATTAATTAATTAAATAAATTATTATTATCAATTCCATCAACAATTTTTTCGCCATTGTTCTTTATATTATGCCTTCGTCATTTTGTTTTTGTACGTGAATTAATTTTCAATCATGATTGATATGGACTGGACAGACAGAATACACGCACATCGATTTAATAATATTAGTAGTAAATATTAGTTGTTCATACTGCATGAAAGGTTTCGCGAACTATTTCAATATAGGTATTTACCTCAATATACGTACATATATAATTATTCACATTTATACTAAGATTTGTAGGTTGTATTTTTGCAGGTTCTTCTGGTGGTTTTTAGTAAAATCTGCGAGGAAAGCTTTGCCCGAAAAGCTTCCTAGCTTTATGAAAATTTAAGTAAGAAAAACTTGCTACGCGGAAATAACTTCCAGCTCTGTTAACAGTAGACCTAGGTCACTAATAAAATAGGTCAGTAATAATATTGCTCACTAATATTAAAATATTTAAAAATTCAGATGCAGCAGAAATAGTCGATACACGTCTGTCTGAAATACGATGCAGCGTGGGACAGGATATGACGTTGATTAGAACAAAAAAATATCGAACGCCTTCCGCTACAAATGAACGTGTATTTTGATAATAAATAATATCACGCCTGTATTCTCCGAAGGGTTGGGCAGAGATGTATAGTACCACCCTTATTTTGCCGTTATGTTTGAGACCTATGTAATAGGGGGCAAGCCTGTTGTCATCAACCGGGCATAAACCCAAACTCCGGGCTGCTACTGAGAAGTTCCACACGGAAAAACTCAATAACACTTTACCCGACCTTGGGACCGAACCCAAGACCTCACGATCAGCAGTCGCATTTGCCACCACTACACCCACGTTATGTAAACGGTATTTTGATAATTCAGATTAAAATAACACCTTCACCATATAGAATACTAGCTGTGTCCTCACGGCTCCGCCCGTAGTCTATGTTACTCAGTGATAATGTAGCTTTCTAACGGCAAATTTTAGAAATCGGTCCAGTAGTTTTAAAGTTTATTCGTTACATACAAAAATACAAATCTTTCTTCTTTATATATTAGTATAGATTTAATTTAAAATCGATCTCTTTTTTAATAGAGTATTTAGAAAGAGACAGAATTTCAAAGTAAATATTCAAGGTTAAATGTTTATATTTTCACTAGGTGTTCGTAGTGTGGTCTTTACCTATAGGTACCTACATGGGTGTAATTAACTTTTCATATGAATTTTGTAACAAAGTCTTTACTTAGTAAAAGGTATAATGAAATAAAACCTTTCTTAAAAGGTAGGTTTGTTTTTCATTACCTGATCAAATCGTGTAAGTGTTTTTAGAGTAGGTAGCCTACCTATATTCAGGGAAACTGACATGTGGGGGAGATAAAAGAGCTTCGTTAACATGATTTCAGTTTTTGACGGAATCCTAAAAAGCAAAGCGGTACGTCCGATCTGTCAGGCATACGCAATATATGAGTGATAGATGGGCAGATGCCCCAGCCACACGTCCGGGTGGAACACTTGCATTTACACATATCTGGCGTTTTACAGACACGGAAAAAGGAGATTGCACGAGTATTGTGAGTTTAGTTTGAAAATGGTTTGAATTATATTAGTGCCTTGCATCGTTAGTGTTTTTTTTTTGTTTTTTCCCATACTTTTGAGTTAGTAAATCCCTTCGACTGATTTCTCTTTGCTATTCAAAATATTATGATGAAAGTCCCATCTAAAATAATGGCCAAGAATTCCTCACGCCTAGAATTAATTTCTTCGAGTTATTTCATTCAAAAGCTAAACTTTAGCTATTCTATATATTTCTCTTAGCTTTTTTCCGACTATGTTGGGGTCAGTTTCCAGTCTTAAACGGAGCGACTGCATTCAGACCCCCGCAACCCAGTTACTGCATTGCCGATATCCTAAGGTTAGAGCGGTTGTCAGACTTTCGGGCTTCTGACTACCCGTAATGACTGTCATAAGTATTCGTATGCTACCCGAGACCGACAGTGTAACTTGCTCTCCGAAGCACGGAGGGGTCTCAATGTGTAACTATCGGTCACCCATCCATGGACTGACCTCGGCAAGCACGGTTAAGCCTCGCAAATCTTATGATCCTTAATTAGCCACGAGCCCCTCCAACTATTAATAAATATGTTTGCTGTACTGGCAACAGAATTTGACAGCAATTGTATTTGATTTTTATAGAATAGCTAATATTTAGCAGTCAAAGTCATGAGTTTCGTCATTCTACCTTTTCTCAGATAAGTCGGTGGGTCTGCATTGGCTGATATTTTGAACCTGACAATTACGGTTAATTAAACGACAAAGCGTAAACGATAGACGGTAATTAATAAACTGTGTCGAAGGCCATAATTACAGTTTTTAAAACTCGTAGGTAACTTTCGATGTTCTACGAAATACTTTTCTTGAAAACGAATTCGAGACGTCGAAATAAATACTTAATGGTAGACACATCGTTATCAAAGCTTTCACTTAAGGTTGGTTAAGGTTCTTCATAAAAGCTACCTAGTTTCATAAACAATTCAGAGCTTTTAAAAGTTCCCACGTTGCCCTTCGTGTGGTCATCGTTAATACATGTCTGTATCGGTAACCGTTTTAATTGAACTTGTTACAAGTCATATCAAGAAAATTATTGATATGTGACAGTTTTTACTGGTTGGACCTATAATTTACGGAAACAGTTAATTGGATATAAACAATACAATTTATTATGAATTATTTAAACTTAATTGCCTATTGAAGGTTTTTTTTTAATTTCCTTAATTATATTTTATAAATAAATGCCGTGGAAATGCGTTCCTTGCGAAGTATGTGCGGTGTAACTTTGAATGATAGATTGAGAAATGAAGAGATTAGACAAAGTTGCGGTTTAAAAGATGATGTAGTGACAAAAATTGAAAGGAGTATGCTTAGGTGGTTTGGCCATGTTGAGAGAATGAGTGAACGGCGATTAACAAAAGAAATTTATAAGGCGGATGTTAATGGGAACGCCGGTAGAGGACGTCCTAGAAGGACATACATCGATGTTATTGGTGATGTTCTTCACAAAGGTCAGGTGCGTAGTACTCTCAACCGGCGTGCGTGTATGACAAGATGTATGAATGTGGATGAAGCGAAAGGGGTATGTAAGAGTCGTAGCATGAGGCGTTCTATAGTTTCTGCCTACCCCCATGGGAAAAAGGCGTGAGTTTATGTATGTATGTATTTTATAAATAGCTACCAACCTTTTTTTTTAACCGACTTCAAAAAGGAGGAGGTTCTATATTCGAAAGTTTTTTTTATGTATGATTACGCTGAGATTTATGATCCGATTTACGTGATTCTTCTTTAGTTTGATGCGAAATAGTTGCCATTTGGTCCCATAAAAAATTAAAATAGTTTGGTTCAGTAGTTTTCATTTTAAGAACATTTTTATTTTTTTATGAACATTTAAGTTTACTTGGATGATGTAATTATTCTACCTGATGTAATCTAGAAAAATCCTACTGTAGTTTACAGAACAACCTATTGCAGACACTAAAAAGGAAAAAAAAAACTACGTTTAAAAAAACCGACTTCAAAAACTAAAAAGTATAAAATAATTTAATATAAAATTAACAGTTTCAGAAGTCGGTGCCTTCAATTTGGTTCAGCATGGATTAGCACCGACTTCTGAAACTGTTAATTTTATATTAAGTTATTTTATACTTTTTAGTTTTTGAAGTCGGTTTTTTTAAACGTAGTTTTTTTTACTGTAATATTCAGTTAATAAAATAGATAACGTTGACCGCTTACATTATTTAATATTACTTCTTAAAAGTCTTGATACAACAATACCACAACGACTTCTTAAATGTAGGAATAGAATCAAGAGCAATTAGTTAATACATGTCATATTTTCATTCATAGTCAACCAAAAAAATAATCAAAACAAAAAATCTCGCTTACGTATGAAAATTCCCAACACAACACATATTCGGCTGTAGTCTAGAAAGGGAAAGCTGTCCTCGCTGAATAGCCATGAATAAATGAAACGGCACAATGGCCCGTAATACAATTGCAGTGAAAAGACGCCCGCGCTGTGTGTTCTACTTCCAAACAAGAGGAACGGTGGCGTCAGTGGCTCAGGTGCAACATTGCACAATAAGCGCTGCACGGAGCGGCAACAATGCGCGTGGTGATTGCTGCATGCGCGCGATTGCATTACGCCGTGACGTCACTTGACTGACAGTTGTTTGGGCGGGAATGTGTATTCTAGATTTATTTGAATGGATAATTAGGGTTGTGCTTTTTGATTATGTTGTAAGAAAAAGGAACGAAATACGAAACTCCAATCGTTGTGTTATTATGTCGCAAAGTTGGAGAACCATAGTTTCATGAGAATTCTTTTAAAGCTGCGGCCAAGGTTTTTATATTTGCAAGAAAATCATTATCAGTCTAATAATATGCGTCTAAACTCTAAATTAATATCAGCATTTTACACGGGGCGACTGAAGAAGGTAGCGTGTTATAACAACGCGGGTGTTTTAGTCCAAAAAGTAATTATTATGTTGGTTTCATCTCTGGTTGGTGAACTGTAAATATTACAATAATTTTATTAAGAAGTTTAAGATGAAAATTTTAATTTCAGAACAGAAATTCCTTTGGCATACATTCCGGATTTTTTTTAAGTCAAAATATAAAATAATACGGTACCCGCCATGAAAAAATCAAAGAACATTTTTACTCCTCTTTCTTGCAAAGAGCGCAGTACGTAAGGCTGAGGTTGTTAATTAAGCCACAAAACAGAAAAATCGAGACAGTTACGGTCTAATGAAGACTGAATGCTGAAAACAACAAATTTCGTTGATTGGCAACCCTGGCGTCTGACTTTTGGAGTCAATTAGGAATGTCAATGACTTTTTGGGGATAAAACAAACGACACGATGTGGGTAGGTTCGTGATGTACTTATATGAAAGAAAACGGTGGTTTTAGGAACTAACAAAAGTTTACATTCCACTGCCTACACTCTAACAGATTGTGTTTCAGAGTCGGTGTGTTTCGAGAATAAATAAAACCTCAAAATAAAACTAGATTTTTCAAAATTTCAATGTTTCCTTTATATAACACTAGCTGTGTCCTCACGGCTCCGCTCGTAGCCTATGTTACTCAGTGATAATGTAGCTTTCTAACGGCAAAGGAATTTTTGAAATCGGTCCAGTAGTTTTTACGTTTATTCGTTACATACAAAAGTCCAAAAATACAAATCTTTCCTCTTTATAATATTAGTATAGATGTCAAATGGTTCAAACTGAATGCCATCATATATTTATATTTCAATTATTTGAAAAAATTTATACTATATTCAAAAAAGTGCTCGGAGTATGTATGTATAGCAAGAAAAATAAGCGACTAAACCAAAACGCATAATAGCCATTAGTAATATAATTCTCTTTCAATCCTTGATCAGCAAAGTGATCAATTAAATTATATTTGACGCCGAATAAACCGGTACATGTCTTTACATTTACGTCATCTCAGAGAGATGAAACTTCAGCATTATTAAACTCGGTTCCCAACCCGAAATTCACCATCTGTTGACTTAAACGTCAAACAATCAATAGGATCTGTACAGTTTACTTGTTCCCAATCTCTGTTCGAAGCTAAGGTGTTGCATAAATAGGGCTAAATTGGAATCCTCCGAAATTCAGCCACACATTAGCTGGACGTATCCTCAGGGCATAAGGGGGGAGTGGGGTGAAAGGGGACAAAGTTACAAACTTCAGAGTAAGCACTGTCGGTCTAGACCACTATGACTCGAACCGAATTCACATTGGGATTAAATTTTACATTATGTCTGGTACACGTGAATTAAATTTGTGCCATCTATTTCGTATGCATAATTTAAGAGCATTTCCGAATATTGATGAACCAAATTTATGTGGATGTTTGTGGGTTGTTAGATGTCACTTTAACAAAGGGTTTGATAATATAATCGGTTTGCTACTAGTACTGTTTGTATTCAAACTTTAATTTTGTGTAAAGGTCCAAGCTTTCTAAAATAATTATTTATTTGGTTTATGTTGCCCTATAAACAGGTATTCCTCCTAGCCTTTTTTCCCAACTATGTTTGGGGTTAGCTTCCAGTCTAACCAGGTGCGACTGAATGCCAGTATTTTACACGGAGCGACTACCATCAGACCTCGGTAACCCAGTTACTGGGCAATGCCGAAATCCTAAGGTTAGACCGGTTGTCAGACTTTCGGGCTTCTGACTACCCGTAACGTTTTATAAACGACTATACTTCTTCAATTAAGTTTTAAAACTCTGCATTTTGAAGAGAACAAAATATGAAATTAATGATTTTCTCCTTTAATAAAAAAATAAACCACACGTATAACTGTACTACGGAGTTCTTTAGCGAAATTTCCACAGCCAAATAGTATAAGAGGTATAAAAACTTTGTGAAACCGGGACTTAAATCTCCAAGTTTATAATACTTATTTGCTTAATACATGTATACCTACTTTATTTTTAAAAAGTTCCTCCTCTCCGAAGTAAAACACGTGGATACAGTTTTAAAACTGTTCGCCAATTCTAGATTGCGCGCTCCGCCAACTCGAACTTTATCTAACAGCTGATTGCGACTCTTTTCTTTAGAAAAGTATCGTTAGAATCTTTCCTTTACTTTTCCTTTATTTTTATTGTGACTGCAGCCAACTTATTCTATGTTATACATAACTGATCAAGTTTTTGTTTCGCGCATAGAAGGAAACTTAAACCGCGTATCGATCTCGAGTCAATTTTATTTTTATTTGAGGAGCCTCCTACGCTCTTTTGTACTTTTTACTACGTTTTATTCTTTAGGTCTCATATTTAAATAACGTGTAGGCGTTAGGTGATAGATAGGTGTACCCACATCTCTAGATTTCGAGAAAAATATTAGGTCCTTACCTATGAAATTGGCGTCTTTTTCTCACAAATAGAGAACCTCGTCACTTCTATGATTTAAAGTATTAATCAATTGCTTGATATTATATCGAATAATGACCATCATAGACAACTACCAATAGTAAAAAAACCTTATTATTTATAGTTTTCTAAACATAAAAAATTACTTAAAAATGCCTCCTCTTTTTGTTAGCAGAAATGAACACTATTTTTGTTTTAACTTAGCCAAAACTGATTTTTGTCGCATAATCTAAGTGGCATACGTTATCTTAGTTTTTAAACATTAGTGCATAAAAGTTTTAAAACATCAGTGTTCATAGTTGTTAAATAAATTAAGAAAATGTTAGTATGAAAAATGCAACTTCTATAAATTCTCCATACAAAACGCTGATTTCATAGGTGGGGACCTCATATTTGCTTTCACAACAATATGTGGTTATAACTTTTCTTATAATTTTATTGTACTAAACCATAACAGGTATGTTCGCGCCTTTTTAAATGAATAAAGCTTTATTGAATGTTACTTCAGCCGCTGAAGCCGTGTGTCGTTCTTTGTTCCCCGTTCCGGTTCACGAACAAAAGCATTCGTGTTCAAATGCAGCTCAAAATTTCAAATACACGAAACGGCTGGTGACGTTCTATTTACAAAGACGATGGGTTCAGTAATGATTGCATGAACGTTTAACTTAACTGGCTCGTATAATACTTGGTGTTTATTTTATTTAAGTTCATGTACTTTATGTGATTTGCATAGATAGCCCCTGAACGGTTCCTTGAAGGCGGCTTATATTTAGTACTAGACAAACAAAGGAAGCTTGAGATGTTGATGAAGTTACTTACGGGAGGCTTTATATTTATAGCGTATAAAATATGTATAACTAACAGACTAGCTAGTCTTAGATCTATTAACGAAAAAGTTTATTAGCAGTGATAGCCTAGCGGTGTGACCGTCGGACTGCCATGTCATAGTTCTCGAGTTTGAACCGAAGTCCACTGACTTTTCGGATTCATGTGCGTATTGTATAATTATCATTTGCTTAAAAACGGTGAAGGAAAATATCGTGAGGAAACCGGCTTGCCTGAGAGATATATCTCGACGGCATGCGAAGCCAAGTTAGAGGCTCATGGACAAGAAGAAAGAACGAAACAGTAGGGCGTTACTAGGCTCATTTGTTGTCCTAGGTTTGTAATAGCCATAGTAATAGCCAACATTTGGCATAAATGATAAGAGTTAATCGAGGCAGCCTTTGTGCCAGACAGATTGAGGTTGACGAAATCGAAGTAATGACTTTAATACAATACTGATAAAGGGAATAATAGAAACTAAATATAGTACGTAGAAGTGCCTTTTGTTAATTCAGGATAGGTTTGCGTGTTGCTGATGATAAAAAATTGGATTAACGTCAAATGTTACTAGGTTTCTCTATTCATTTCTCAGTAGCAGCTAGCAGCTTAGGAACCGTGCCTGGTGTATAATATGTTGGGATTATAGACATACAACATCACACTTCTATCTAGAGTTCCCACTTTTTCTTAACAAATATAGAATTTTCCCAAAAAAGATGCAAAAATATAGTACTTACTTTAGGAAATACAGGAAAAAAGTACACTGTTATTTTTTAACATTATGTATTTTTTCATGTATATTTGTTATCGCTCTTCGCTTTGGCCATCAATGATCTATTACCTTTAAAATAATTTTAGGAACCTGAGCAATTTAGATACATATTAAAATAAATTGACAATTCATTTTTAATTAAATTAATAGATGCTCTATTTCTTTCTTCTTTCCGTTTTTACAGTTAACATAAAAAAGCGCGACAGTTTAATTAGGGATACAAATATAGTATTTTGCGCACTATATTATTTTTCTATAATATATAGTACAATGACTGAAATATAGTACGATACTATATATTATAGTACGGGTGGCAACCTTACTTCTATCTAACCTTTTCGGGCAAGACAGTCAGGACAGTGCGCCTACCTGCATTTTTATGCCACACTTTGGCAAACAAGCCGACTGCCTCCTGATTGAAAGTGGTTGTCATCATCTATAAACACCAACAACACCAAGAGGATTGCTGATGCGTTGCCAACCTTAGCTACAAAGCTGTAAAGTCTTATGTCGATGGTCCCTACGTATACTATCGAAACTACAAAATCTCAGTTCTTATTTTATTTGCTCAAAATGTATGAAATTATGTTATCTTAAAGGTTATAAAATAAAAAAGTTAAAATTTCACATTATTTAGTTTTTTTTAAAACGTAAAGTTGAAAATATTTAAAGAATAAACTTCAAAACGCTTTCTTCAAAAGTAGTCATTTTCGACTTTCGGTAGTTTACGTAGGGACCGTCGATGTGACTGTGGGTAGTTTCGTCGGCACCCATACACTTCATACTGGAACATAGCAATGCTGCTTGGTGGCAATAGGTAAGGTGGTATTACTTTCCCGAACAAACTCTTTCACAAGAAGTTCTACTAGTACATATTATAACGGTCATGAAAATGTCAGGAACAAAATTGTTTTGGAGTCCAACAACACAATAACACAGATAGTAACAGGTAGCCGTCTGTCGCCGGCACCAAAACAAGCTATTTGCCTGAGGCGAGGTACTAATTTGCAACTTGCATGATGCAGCTGAAACATTATCCCTATCAACTCAACTACCAGTCTACTGTTGAACAAAATAATAATGGCGGCAAAACACCGATTTTCGAGATTTTATCTTTTTCTTGGAGGAGAAACCGATTTATACAGTGTGTCCTTGGATAATGTGCAAAAATGAAAATGGGTGAAACTAGACCACAATTTATTGACAAAAAAAAAGAAAAAAAAAACATAAGTATTATAAAAATATTAATCGGGTCTAATCGCGTAGAAAATTTTATAAGGCAGAAAAATACCTTATTTATCCCGACGTTTCGACCGAATTTTTCTGCCTTATAAAATTTTCTACGCGATTAGACCCGATTAATATTCTTATAATGTGTACAAATCGCGAAAGTTTGAAAACATAAGTATTTTAGTTTTGTAAAAATCATATTCAAAACATCACAAAAGATTTAAAATTTCTTCAAAGAATTGCGGTTTTGAACTTAAGGACTGGCTTTTAAGAGTTCCTTTTTATAATTTGCTATGCAAAATCAAGCCATTCCCACCATTATTGTTTTTAATGAAATTTATTCATTTTTATAATTAAAAAACTAAAACGTCGATATATTTTTTTTCTATTTTTTTTGAAGATTAATTGTGGTCTAGTTTCACCCATTTTCATTTGTGCATATTATCCGGGGACACACTGTATACTATCCGCCTTACTAATAATAGTTGTGTAAAGTTATAACGCTGTTTAAAATCAGTGTAAACACAAATTTTTTGATGTATAAACTTGTCGTAATATTACACAACGATAAGGGGGTATGATTATAAGATCAGCGCGTCTATCTATACAAGGTTAGTCGGAAAGGGGGTACTAAGCCGAAAGGGTGTTTAAGTACTAATAATGGATAACTTTTGTTCTACAACTTTCCCCAAAAGTCAATAGTTCAAGAGAAACAGCTGTTCAAAGATTTCATAAAAAATACGCTAAATTCTATCTATCCTCAGCTATGATCAGACGTGTTTACATTTTACGTCATATTTGGGGTCATGGATTAGAAACTCCATTTTCTGAATTCATAACTAAAGCAGGTATGAAAAATTTTTGATAAAACTAAAATAAAAATATTTTTTCATGAAAAATCAATTAATCGATTTTTTTAATTTTAACACTTTCTTTAAAACAATAATCAGTGATATATTAAGTGGCCCGCGGCTTAGTACCCCCTTTCCGACTAACCTTGTATAAATAATGTTTCAGATTTAAACATTTTTGACCGACCTTGGAATCGATTCTAGACCACAAGCACTGCAGTCGCTCTTGCAACCAAAGACCAACGAAGGCTATGAAGTCAATTTTAAAAACCAATTTCAAGAAATTGAGACTTCAAAACCCACTAGAGCGAAAATGATACGAAAATATAATACTATATCTAACGATTACATGGTTATGAGAGAGTAGTACCAAGATTTTACAATATTTATTTGACATTTGCCCCAGCATGTGGTGTCGGCGTAGACTACGAAATATGAGATTCTGCGGTGTATATTATTACCTGAAATGTGTGGAATGACATTATTGCTACGTATATATATATAAATGTATCTGTACAGTGTAGTAATAAAGATATGTCACAGTCAAAATATTGCTACCGGTAGACGTCATGTTTGAATTGCTAGACACTACACCTGGGTAATGCGTATGTATAGTGAACGGTCGTATGCATTATGCATGGGACTGTTCCAGGTTATTACATCTGTGTTTTATTGTTGTTGACTTGTAAGTAAACGTGTTATAGTCGGGCCATTCATTTTTTGTATAGAAGGTAATGAAAAATAAAAAATTGATTGTGAAACATTCATTTTGCTTTAAGAATCCATCAAACATAGTACCTATTACATATTCTTTGTTAACCATAACACTAATTATATTCTTTAACGGCCGATCTACATCAATCCATAAATTTTGGATTGGTTTTGATTATTAATATTGGTCTTTACATATACATAACATCACGGCTGTATTCCCCGAAGAGTTGGGCAGAGGTGTATAGAAACACCCTTATTCACCGTTATGTTTAAGTCCCATGTAATAGGGGCGGCGCGAGCCTATTGCCATCAACCGGCCACAAATCCAAACTCCGGGCTGCTATTATAGAATTTCACACGGAAATACCAATCACACTTTGCCTGACCTGGGGATCGAATCCAGGACATCAAGATCAGCAGTCATGCTTGCTACCACTAGACCAACGAGGCAGTTGACCGATAATTGTTTAAAAATGTGTATTTTTACTACTAACTCATAATGAGCGGCTTATTGTTTGGGATCTATACTGTCACTGTAGCGTTAATACTAATCTACGCGTGTAAACAGTCGCCCACCGACATTAGCCAGTTCATTGGTTATTGCCTGAAACAATTGAATCATTTGAATTCGACTGCTCGACTTTAGCTATGATAACACGATTTCTCTACGAGCATAAAAGAGAGTTAGCCACACCATGGTAGAGAACCATAGTTTTGTTACCAGCTTTTTTAAAACCTGAAGAAAAATAATAGAATATTTTTTGACTATAAAAAGAAACGAATAGTTTTGCTTATCAATGGTATCATTTTTTATTGCCAAACTAGGCATATAAAAAAATCAAAAACCCGACTGCAAAAAACAATATTTAAAATTAATGCACTAAAACGACCGGAACAAGATTGAGAATAGAAAACAAAATTAAAATAAAGTATAAACGAAGTAAGCTCTGTTTTGGTTTAACAGACTATATTATGAGCTGAAAGCCTAAGTTAAATACCCGCATTAAGTTTAGTAGCAGGCGGAACCCAATTGCAAATTATAAACCGAAAGAAAATTAATGGGTCCCGCCTGCTACTAAACTTAATGCAATGCATTCATAGATACACGCACTACAGTGACAAAGCATAAGTGTCGTAGGTATTTTGTAGATTTTTTTATTAGGTATTCTACAAAATAAAGGCGTGTATTATTATGTTTTCATAATCACTGTATGTAGCTTATCTGGTCTTCATGAGTAATGCTTCTTCTTTTCGTCTGGTTAGTGATTAACCTGGTGTCAGAGTTAATGCTGATTATGGGCCTTTGAGTTGGCTTCACACGCCATTAAGAAATATCTCTCAGGCATGCCACGTTTCCCCACAGTGTTTTCCTGCACCGTTTTTAAGCAAGTGATAATTATACAATACGCAATTCCGAAAAGTCAGAGGTGCGTGCCTTGGGTTCGAACTCGAGACCTATGACTTGGCAGTCCGACAGTCACACCGCTAGGCTGTCACTGCTTTCATGAGTAATTCATCCCACAAATCTTTGTAAGTCCTATATTTATACTTAAGTATACAATGATAGATATTTCTTCCTAGCCGTCGCGGTGCTCCAGGGATTTTCACGGTGCATGCGGCTGCGACTGTCTGTGGTTTTAGAGGTGTCTGTTAACGAGCCCCCGTAGTTGTCTATACGACACTGGTGCTGGAGTAAATACTCCATCAATCTGCCATAGGTTTTCACAGCGGGACACAGTTCTGTTAACAAGCGCTCGAGTCGGTCAGCTCACACTTAGCTGCTTACTGTCTAGTACGGGTGGCAAAAGAGATAAGTACCTATATACAGGCAATTAATAACATTCGTATTTGAACAGTTATTTGTGTGTAACCTATCTCGTTGGTCTAGTGTTGGCAAACGCGACTGCTGATCGTGAGGTCATGGGTTCACTCCCCAGGCCGGGCATAGTAAGTCAAGTTCAAGTTCAGCGGGTAAGTCCGTTTCATTATTATTAAGATATTTTTGTAAGTACTTATATTATAATTTACCAACATATGGATGTACCTTGTCCGAAATAAATTTGATTGATTGATTGATAGTGTTCTTGGATTTTTCCGTGTGGAATTCTTCAGTAGCAGTGCCCAGTCGATGGCAATAGGCTCGCCCCCTATTATACGGGACTTAAACATAACAGCGAAATGAGGGTGTTACTATACACCTCTGTCCAACTCTGCAGGGAATACAGGCGTGATGTTATGTTATTTGTGTGTGTGTGGCCGTCTTTGCCATCGCTAGCCTAAGCGTGTCTTGTGTAAAAAATAATATTACGCACACAATAACAATGATAGTTGCTTACGTAGTGCATTGAAAATAGTTGTCTGTCTGTATACTTAACTCTTTTTAACCCACTTCCAAAAAAGGAGGAGGTTCTCAATTCGACTGTAGGTTTTTTTTTGTATGTCTGTTCCGCAATATCTTTGCTAATTGTGAACCGATTTCAATGATTCTTTTTTCGTTTGAAAGAATATTCTTTCGAAGTGGTCCCATTTAAATTTGGTGAAGATCTGATGAAGAACTTCGGAGGTAGACAATTTGAAGTCGGTTTGTTTTTGTTAAAAAGTTTAAGTATGTTGACTGTACCTATGATTACTGTCGTTTGATGCCCAAGTCCTATGGGCAAAAACAAATCGTTTTACGGTAGCATTTTTTATTGCCAAACTGAATATACAAATGAACTCGTAAGCTAATTTTACATGTGATAGCTGCTAATGTATTTGAGGTTCTTCTTTACAAAGATAAGGCTTCATTATCAGTGATGATACAATACTCTTAATTTTAACCGATGACACTTGGTAAATTATAGGAATCGATCATAATAAGTTAAACACTCTGAAGTTGTCTGACTGTATTATCCACGTACAACACTATTTTCAACGGAAAGCTTACATAAAAAATCTTTTTATTATGTACCTGACATAAAATGAGCTGCCATGTAAACTAAATATATGATCGCACTGAACCACTGCATACCGCCATATTTTCATCGGCGAATGAAAAGCGACTGCAATGTTATAACGGCCACAAAGGAAAGAAAAATGTTTTTTTTTGGTTCTCGGTGCAAGTGAGTTTAAATATGTATGTATTAAATAATGCAGTATGACCCAATGATCATACATGTGATACGCAATACGTGGCACAACCGATGCACTGTAATAACATTACATAATATCACGCCTGTATTTCCCGAAGGGTTGGGCAGAGGTGTACAGTAACACCCTCATTTCGCCGTTAGTTTTAAGTCCCATGTAATAGAGGGCGAGCCTATTGACATCAACCGGGCACAAATCCCAACTCCGGGCTGCTACTGAGGAATTCCACACATGGTAAAACCCAATAACACTTTGTCCGATATGGGGATCACCTTGCCACCGCTAGACCATTGAGGCAATTATGCACTATAATGTTTCATATAAAAACATAGTATACCTATATAATACCTTAAAAGAAACATTAATAGAATTAATATAAAGTAGGGGTACTTGTTTGTGAGTGATAAGACCCAATCTATACTGACAATAATACTCATGATTTGCATTAGACTATTTTCTTGGAACCTCCCTGTGTTCGGGTTGCCGAAGTCAGAAGCATTCGGTCTGTGTGAAATATTATTACGCTAGATTTTGGGTGATTGGAAGGCAATCTCAACGTAGTTGGGATAGTGCTAAGCTGTTGAAGATGACGATAAGTAGTACTAAAGTACTAGTAATTAAAGTGCTGATAAATTTTATATCAGCTCTTTGTAACTACAATACTAACGTGAAACTTTAATCAAAGATTCGGAATTCTGAACGTATTCAATGTAACATTCTCAGAACTCAGTTTAATTTAACGCAAAACGAAATAAGTGGCCACTTGTCTCCGCAAAACAAATGACCGTTTCCTAGAAGTTGTAGGAGTAAAACCATTTACGATTGGAAGATAAAAACTGTGCGCTGCGACTAACGAAATATACCCACTATCAATCGTGAACTTATCTAATGTAACTCATTACAAGGTTTCCGATGGACGATGGACAGAATTAAAGGTCACCGCACGATGATTCTAAAACTTTGTATTAGGTATGTTAGAATATTTAAAAAAATCATTTTTGGACGCAAATCTGATGTATTCTTTTTAAAAAATAATCAATATTGTCGACCTCGAGACATAAATTTGATAACCACAGGTTTTCAGAATTAAAATTACAAAATAAGTAACATCGCATCAGCATAGGTATCTATTTTATATTAAGATTACGACTACGTTGTTACACGTTTTACTATTCTACTAAGATAAGTCTGTGAAATCTAGAACGTTTAATAATGAACTAAATCCCTAATCTTTATTTGTACTGCGGACGCAATCATATCTACGTGCTACGACGTAGCGGTCGCTACGTGACGCTCTACGGGTATCGTAGCTTTTTATTTCAATTACTGTGTAACTGTGGATTAACGTTAACTATGTGTTTGTTCCGTATAATATTTTCTCCAAATAAATGTATTGTATAAGTAATTGAATATAATGAAGGGATATAATCATAATTAATTGAATATATTACATTAAATAATGTATGCAAATCTAACCATACGTGCCAGGTTTATATTCCCCCATGTCTTCCCATGCGAGTAAAGGGTGATGTATGGATTAAATCAGGTGGATACGCTAGTTTCCCCTAGGTTTGGCAATCAAAAGGCATTTGCCTTAAGCAAAATAATTTTCTATTCGCCACATCGTGCTTTATAAAAACAAAAGAATAATTGAATATAATTCAGAAGTAGATACGCAAAATTATTATAAAACGGTTTTCCAATCGTCATTACCACTTGATATTTAACAGAAACCGCCATTATATGGCTATAAAATCTCAGAAAGGTTATTAGACTTACTTAAAAATAAAACTCTTGTTCGCTAACCCTTTGTCATGCTAATACCAAAACCAAAGGAAGAACTTATTGAAAAAAAAATCTTTATTGTGTTGAATCACGAATAAAAAGTTTCGTAATACATCTAGTTATATTCATAAGAAAAGCCAGGTGCCAAATATTGTTTCTAAGATTATCATTAATTACCCCGAAATTACATGGTTACAAAACTATTTCATATTAATAATTCTGTACGACAGTAAACTTTGAGAACATCCGCCTGTTGCGGGTGAGGGTGGGTGTTGTTATTTAAATCCCCTAATGATAATATCAAACACCTCGTATGTATATATGTACATGAGAGAATGTATAAATTAAATAAGTTATATTGGAGGATGTATTATTGCTATGACGTAAGCCGTAATGTTATCTATCGTCTATGGTTGCCATTGTGCAGACAATCCAATTAATATTATCAATGGTTATCTATTTCTGCACAGTTTATCGAATATAATGATCTATTCAAAATAGAAAGTCGTCTGTGCTTACGAAAAAGGTGTATGAATCGTCGGCAAAAAGGTAAAGGCTTATTTATACATATAACATCATTATATATAACATTTTAAGCCTTTTTGCAGGGTCTTTTTCAGGTTCAATATTAAGTCACTCTACTATCAAAATTATTTTATTCTTTTTGTAGTTGAATTAAAAGAAAAAAATGCTTAAAATTTACGTAACTTGTAAAATTTTGGTAACTTTCACACACACACACACACACACAAAACAGAGCATCAATCTACCAATGTGATAAAGACGTTTAAATCCTGACATATCAATCTGACGCGTGGCTTCAGAGGGTTAAGTCTGGTTCATTTAGCCAGACCATGAATAAATTGATGCATATTCAGCCAGTCGGTTAGTCACCCACTGAATAGGATGCTACTGTTTAATTTAATGATACTATTTTAATTTAAAATTGGATTTTGACAACAAAATAAAGTACTTTTTAGTTGACTATGAACCACTGACGTATAGATGTGTGCTAGATAGCGCATAGGCATCCAGCCTATACTCCTTTTTATTCGACTATATATATTTTTAATTCAAAATTAAATGTTTATAGAAATATTAATGTTGTTATAATTGCAAAATTCTTCAAAGATATAATCGATTCTTCTTCTTCTTTTCGTGTGGTTAGTGACTAACCTGGCCTCTGACTTGGCTTCACATGCCGTCGAGAAATATCTCTCAGGCATGCCGATTTTCTCACCATGTTTTCCTTCACCGGTTTTAAGCGAGTGATAATTATACATTACGTACATGAATCCGAAAAGTCAGAGGTGCGTGTCTTGGGATCGAACTCGAAACCTATGACTTGGCAGTCTGACGGTCATACCACTAGGCTATCAATGCTACAATCGATTAACATTATATGAAACGACACAAATGTTCCAAATGTATTCGACGCGGCACTAATATTTCAAGCTTCATCTATCGTTCGAAGTAGATATGTAAATCCTCATATCTATTGACGTGTAACCCCCGGGGGGTGGCTTGGCTCATTTGACTTCACTATGAATGCTACTGGGAAACTACTAATCGCTAACTGGGAAATCGTGTTTCCATTTCCGTACTTCTAGGTTGAATTGGAATGTGTTGGATATTTTGTAGGGTATCATCGTCATTGCATTCATCGGAAGGTATGCGTTGATGAAAATAAGGCTTACTATAAAAAAAAACTTTTGCAGAAGAAAGCAAACTCAATATATGTTCTCCGTTCTGTAAAAGAACCAATGTTTTATTTGTATTCAGTAAAGATTTCGTTATATATATTTATAGAAGCAATTAACAACAAAGCTGCCGCGAACTAATGATTGCTGCACAGCTATAAACATTTAAAACGAATGAATATGTAGTAAAGTTTGTAGCTTCATCAGACGTACAATGTTAAAATTCTAACATGTCCTGTGTCGTGGCTCCCGAGGGCGACGTCTGGCTCATTTAGCCAGACCACAGATAATTAATGCACATCAAGCCAATCAGGTCTGGCTTGCTTATTCTGTTCTTTTTTTAATTAAAAAAAAGTTCTTTAGAATGAAATGGACTTTTTCGAATGGTTATCTATTTCAAATGATCCGAGATCTTTTATTCAATTAATATTATGTAGCGTATTTTTTTTAAAACTGATATTATTGGTATGAAATAAGGGCTGGTACATTAGAATTTTAAAAAGCTTGATAGTCGTTTGATATTCACCAAGACTTCTAAGAACTAAGTCAATAAATAAAAGTATTATTTGATAAACTCAAAGTATTAAAAACGTAACCCAGTTATTAGAAATTAGTTTATTTAATTGATTTTTTTGGTATAATGTATTCATAAATGATAAAAAATTATATTACGTACATTTAAACGTTATCAAAAGTATTTAAATTAATTTCTTAATAATAATTTCTTAATGCGAGAATAATTAATGAAGAGAACAAGAGATAATATTTATTATAATAGATGTCCCAAAGGGTGTTGTGCGTGACGCTTTCAGTTATACTAAAAGTTAAGTTAATTATGTTTATTGACAAAGTTACGCGGAAGTCGTAAAACAAATTAGCCGGCATTTTGTTTAGAAAACAAAATTCTTTGAAACTCTTTTCTTGTCGTGGAAATTCTCGGAGTTCAGCATGAATCAATGTTAATCAGAAATATTACTTAAAAACTTTTATAAAAGTGTATTTCTTTTGATTTTATTTTGGTTCATAGCGTTCGCTTTTGTAAGGTATTAAAAATCAAATAAAATCCTTAACATTTTAATTTCCATGATGCAAAGTTTAATATAATGATTTGTTAGTAGAAACACAGATTAAAATTATTGCAGTCACAATAAACAAATTGTATTTTCAATTCTTTCTGAATCATTGAACACTAAAAACGATTTACACCATTAATCATGTTTCAATTTTCATTTTAATTAACTACACTTGAAATATCGCGTGAAATATTTGTTATCGCCAATTGTAAACATTGCGTATAATTTTTGAATAAATATAAATTATATTTACACGAAAATTAGCTATGGATTTAATTAAAATGAAACAATATTTTTTAAACTCAGTAAATTATGTTTAAAATAATTAAAATACTTACTTTCTCATACGACTGAAGATAATTATCAATATGGCACGACACAATCATGAGTTCAAAGTTACTTTTTTCATAAAACTACACGAGTTCATTTCGACGTCACAATATTCCAATAAGTTTTCAAAGAGTTCTATAATAACGCATCATTATAAAGTTCATTAATAGTACAGTCCACGTGGTCGGTAAAGCGCGGGAAATCGAAGTGTTTAGCGCCAAAACCGTCCTCCCCCGAGACCACCATCCCTTACTGTGCTCCACAACATACTGACAACTGTCACTGGCCACCCGGCCGCCGCCGTTTTGCTCGCTTTTACTACGGACGCTTTTCCTCTTTTGCCCTATCTTGCTTTAACGAAAATTTATATACACACAGAAATGTATGTACACACATGGACGACAACTTAGTTCAAATCGTCGAGATTCGGTATAATGTAAGGATGTGTGCATTGATAGTGAATATATGTGAGTGTAGCTCGTTCAAGACGCATCTTCATGGTAACGTGCCAATGCGTTGGTGCACACAATTACAGGTGAACAGATGGAATATGTAACATAACCGGATGGTATAAGGTTGTGTTTTGTTCGTTTTAAACGGATCGTGTTCATTCAGAGACAGCGCTAAAGCAGAATTGCGCATGTCCGTTATCAATCTTATGATCGTGAAACTACGAAAACTATTGCTATCCTTATTTTTCTTTAAGTTTTAGTTTGAATGTCTAAAGATATTTTTCGGAAGTGCATAATATATTTGTAAGTTATTATAATTTATCAATTTTTTTTGGTAACTGAGTTATATTTTAGCTTGAGGTACTAACATTTCTTTGTTTATTTTTTGTTTTCGGAGAAAGCAAGGATATTTTACGAGCAATAAAGTCGGGCGCCTTAATAAGAGCAGAGCAACTTATAAATAAAGTATGAATTAAATTCTAAGATCAGGTGCGTTTATTTCATTACAGTTTACACTGTATATATTACGATGTACGTGTTTTATAGCTACTTTAAGAATTCATATTTGAGTACCTTTTCGTCCATTATCTTGATGTGATAAATATTTAAAAAATACAATTTAAATAGATTAAATAATGTTGCTTTATACTTTTATTATTATAGAAATCTACTTTGAAGTGCAAATCAGAATGGAAGTAAAGCATCTTACACCAACTTACCATCTCCAACTAGTCACAAACGAAACAAAGGAATAGGGAAAAATAATTTCCTTACAACTGTGGATGATATTAACTGGGAGATAAGAGCGTAAGAGTATGAGTGAAGTACTCTTTCCGAGCGGGCGGCGTTTATACAAAGCTATGAATAACAATTTACTAAAGAGCCAGGAACGCAAACACTTGAGCGTAGAAGTTTGTTTCGAAGTGCCCAAACTCACGAACAATACCGACACGATGAGCTACGAATGATGAATTAAACTGAATGTAATGGAACTCTGCCGCTTGGTGGATGGTCGTAGATTTTTTGTTGTTTTAGAATGTAGGTTACAACTTTGGTTGACCTTTGTGATAGGAGTAGAGATATTAATACATCAACAATAAATGTATTTCGGCCAGTGATTTGATTTTTATTTTCTGTAAACACACTTAACAAGTAAACATTTTAAATTGTTTACATTTAGATTTTGCCGGTTACCGATCTGAGCTGGAGAATTTTTTGTGTAATAAGAGAGGTATAACCATCACAAATACCTACATATAGTCTACAATCCCGCTATAAAACGACCTTCACCGAGCTAGTTAATTGATGAAAAGTATTTTATATCAAATGAAATATGTCAATAAATATATTGCAAATGGGTTGACAAAAAAAATCAGTCCAGAATATGATTAATGAAAAAAAAAACAATATTTATCTGGTTTGTTTAATAGACAAATTCCAAGGTATAAATGCTGTGTTTATATCTGCCTACCCAAGAGTTGTGACGGGAAATAAATAGTCAACCTAACGTTTGCATATTCTATAGGCTTCATATTTTCGATTGGTATGGAATTTGTCTATTAACCAAACCAGAGAAATATAAAAAAAAACATATTCTCAGTAGCAGCACAGAAATTGGATTTGAGCCCGATTGATGACAATAGGCTCGTCCCCTATTATATGGGACTAAAACCTAACGGCTAAATTAGGGTGTGTCACAATACACCTCTGCCCAACCCTTCGGTGATGTTATTATGAAAATCTGTGACGTACAAATCAATCTTAAATTTTATTGGTTTCATTCAACCAATCCAAATGTAAGCTATCCTGCACCTTCTTACAACACATAGCCGGTGGGCGTCCCACGATTCCTTTGTTCAAACGGATATAACTTCACAGACTGATATGCCCAACTGCGTCCTAAGATTTTAATCTTGAATACCACATTGACGAGTTAGATTTGATTTCAGTATTTATTTGAACAAAACTAAGTGAAAGCATATCTAAGTATATTGAGTTCACTTGTGAAGGGAGTCAGTCAAAATTTTACATACAGGGTGTAAACGAAATCATGTAATTCCTTCAAACCTCATGATGTATCGCTGACATAGGTTAACCCTGCACGGGATGCAATTGGATTCAATTAAAAAAAATACAACAAGTAAACATGTGTTCTTAACGTGAGGCACATTAGCGCACCGAGTTATATGACCGCGCGGCGAGCGATAGCCGCGCATTTCACCCGAGGCGCTAAAATGCCTCACGTTAAGAACACATGTTGAGTACTTGTAATTTTTTTTTAAATTGATTTCTGAAGTATCCCATGCAGTTACTCTATGTCAGTAGTACATCACGAGGTTTGAAGGAATTACATGATTTCGTTTACACCCTGTATAGTGCGACTGTTGCAGAAGTCTGTCTCGAATTATTCTATCGTCGCCTCATTGAACCATAGTACTCCACATACGTACCAATTTTATGGCCTCATACCGAAGATACTAAAATGATTGAAAACAGCGATATAAAAGAGCACCATTCATCATCATCATATCAGCCGAAGGACGTCCATTGTTGAACAATGGTCTCTCCAATAGATTTCCACAACAGCCGGTTACATGTCTCCTGCATCCATCGACTCCCAGCGACCTTCACCAGATCGGCTGTCCATCGAGCTGGAGGCCGTCCCACGCTGTGCTTTCCGGTGCGTGGTCTCCACTTGAGAACCTTTCTGACTCAACAGACATCAGTTCAAGCACGATTCTGCTCTGCCTAGCCTTTTCCCAACTATTTTGGGACCAGCTTCCAGTCTAACCAGATACGGCTGAATTGGTATTCAGCTCTGTGTAAAATACACCAGTATTTTACACAGAGCTGCCACACACAGAGTGACTGCCAGCAGATCTCCGCAACCCAGTTACTGGGCAATGCCGTAATCCTAAGGTTAGACTGATTGTCAGGCTATCGGGCTTCTGACTACCCGTAACGATTGTCATATGTATTAGTATGATACCCGGGACGGACGATTCATTGTGCTCTCCGAGGCATGGAGGGGTCTCGATGTGTCACCCATCCACGGACTGACCGCGGAAAGCGTAGCTTAACTTCGCAAATCGTGTGATCCGCATGGTTGTTATTAAGCCACGAGCACCTTTTCTTTGAGCATACAGGTTAAATATAGCGATCAAACACCCATCAATTTCTTAACATCACAATACCGCATCTACGCCTTATTCAATTGACGTGTTTCGTAGCTCACTGGGGTCGACATTCAAGTGTTTTGCCGCTTCAACCGCCTTTATAGATGTCACTTTGTCACACTCGCGAGTTCAACCCCAGATAACGACTTCATATCTAAATATTATTTTGTTTACTGACTGTCGCCACGAAACGCGCCCAATATGTTGCAAGGTTACGGAATCCGGTGGAGAAAATGTTCATGATTTTATATGATGTCGCTGGAGAGTTTGATTTAACTCTTTCATGATCAGAAATCTCTCTTGTTCTATAAGTTCGATATTGGATATCGAATTGGTCAATAAAAAAATTATTTAGTTTTTAACCGACTTCCAAAAAGGAGGAGGTTACTATGTTCGTCTGTATGTATTTTTTTAACCGACTTCCAAAAAGGAGGAGGGTTTTTTTTTTTGTGTATGTTCATCGATATTTTCGCCAATTGTGAACCGATTTTGATGATTCTTTTTTTAATGGATGGGGTATACTTCGAAGTTGGTCCCATTTAAATTTGGTGAAGATTTGATGAAGAACTTCGGAGATAGACAATGGAACTCCTCAATGACGAACAGTACGCATATTGTGATGATGTGATTATGTTACGAGCAGCGTCTTTAGTAGGTCCAACCAAGTTTTAATTAAGGCCACTAAAAAGAAAAAAATAAAAACTTTTTTACAAAAAATTTAAACCGACTTCAAAAAGAATAAAATAATTACCATATAAAATTAACAGTTTCAGAAGTCGGTGCCTTCAATTTGGTTCAGCGTGGATCAGCACCGACTTCTGAAACTGTTAATTTTATATGGTAATTATTTTATTCTTTTTGAAGTCGGTTTAAATTTTTTGTAAAAAAGTTTTTATTGTATAAGCATTGACCTTCATGCACTAATGAAAGTGGTCAATTATTTAGTTCGTTCAGTTGGCCTTTGAAGATTATAGGCACTTTAAACTGTATCAATATATAATTACTAATGGAGTAAAGTTACATTAAGGTCCCTATTTAAACTCGATCGATTTTATTCTACGGCCATTGTATTGGCTTTGGTCTACTAAAAACATTGTTATTTTTTAATTCAAATTTTTCTCGAGGCTTTATTTTATTTTGCGTGACTATGGAAGCCTCATAGGTACCTCCTATTTTATATTACTCAAAAATAACATTATAAAAAAAACTTATGGTTTCAAGGCAAACCTAGAGCGGCCTGCTAGTAACTATAATTATCAGCTGGTAGACACCCACTTTTGGACATAGGCTCCCACCGCATATTTCCACAACGAAGATGTACCTGCACTGGGTACTACCGGTAAAATTTACCACAGACCTATTTGATATCGTACCCACATGGCGACAGTCTTCCTTTTATCTGAAAAACTATAGCAGTTTGACAATAGACCTCTGCCGAACCCTTTACAGATAAACAAGGTGTGACGATTTTATGTTATTGTATTCGATTTTGTATAAATAATGCTTTTATTTATAGATTCATTCGTAAGTCTTCTATCTTGGTATAGAATGGTATTGGTTGACTAAGGTGTGGGTAGGTCGCTAAGCAAACCTCATAAAACGGTGGGTGGTGTATAAAACTAATATTTCTTAATAAAAGTCTATTTATACACATGCCTAAGTTCAATAGTTTGGTGCCAGTTCAAGTGTTTTAATTGCCATCAAACAATCTATATCTATGTTCTACGCCTGTACTATTAAGTATTCTGTGCCCACGCTAAGATTTCATGCATGGATGAGTTAGACATAAATCTTACATGAACGAACACTCAGACTTAGAATGTAAAATAACTTTCGTCCAAAAGTTAATTTGTGAAAAAACTTTTAATTTATATAAAATTATCAAGTCTAGCAAGCACTTAAGTAAATTCAATGTCGAAGACAGTAATGTCAGTGCAGACAATAATAAAAATGTATAAACTTTATTTTCGACCATTACATTTATTTTACTTTCAGCAAAGCTCGTAAATCAAAGCTACTTGGTAAGCTAGGAAATCTTAAATCTCGATATTCCGAACACATATTTCTCAAATAGAAGGTTTACTAAACCGTTTACATTCTATTTATCGTCCCCAAAAGCGGCTAGGGGGGTGTTGTGTCAGCAGAAAACTTGTTAAAGTCCTTCCACCAAAGAAAGAGTTATGAAAATGCCAACTTTGGGGTCCTCACAAAAAAAAGAAGACAGTTTGCACAACTTCGGTCCTCAACAGGATTTTATAAATATTAAAATCTAAGGGAGTCACTTTGAAAGCGGAAACTAATTTTTTTCCTTCTTCACGAGGTATTCATTGCTTTCGTGAAAAGCGACTTCCCTATCTTTTTATAATGTTTTATAGAAATACCCTCATAATAAATAACTTTGTTGCTTGAAAAAATTTCCATGGGCAGTTCCTTCGAAAACATTTTATGTCCATATCGAAATTTAATTAAGATTGTCAACTCACATACAAGTCAAGCTTTTTATCTACCATTTTTCATGCGTCCAATTTTTTAATTAACTTTATCCGGTGAATTGAGGAGTTTTTGATTGAAAATAATTGGTGAAAGACGTGGAAATTTACAATTATAATATGCATTGGAAAATCAATTCTTGTCAATTAATAGAACCTCTATTAAGTCAAGAGAGACGATGGCTCTTGTAAAGTTATGCATAATAATTGCTTGCTCTTCAGTTCCAATTAAAGGCACTTCAATAATGACGAACTCCTAGCGGTTGGTCTTGGTCTGTGACTGTCTATGACCAAGTTCCACCACCGTCTACTAAACCATGATGTTCGATACAATTTGCTTAGTAAATCCTTTACTATTAAGTTTACTTCGTCCGTTCATTTCAGTTAGTCTAGATTATGAGATAAGTTAGTTTATTTAAACGGAAGGAAGGTAAATAATAATTCCTATATTGAGTTCGTTACGTATTCTAGTAATTGAATTAGACTTCATAAATTCTAAATTGAACCACATACAAACATGGTGTGATTTTTCCTGCTGTCTTGTGGGAATATGCAAATAATCTAGATCATTAAAAAAATATTATTAAGTTGCAGTGTTTATTATACTAGTAATTACATATAGGAAATCGTTTTTAATTACAGATGGTGTGTGTAGTCTGCCAACCTGCACTAGGCCTGTGTGGTGGATTAAGGCCTAAACCCTTCTCATTCGGAAAAGAGGCCCGTGTCCAGCAGTGGGACAGTAATGAGCTAATTATGTATGTATGTTATGTATGATGGAGCCATGACACAAAAGGATTAATGAAAATGAAAATGAAAAATATTTATTCATTGACAACAAGTATTTAATATAATATATAAATTCAAATTTATTTTATTTGTATAAATGTGGTTACATAGGTCTTATGGAAAGAATTTTGTCCAGCACATTTGTCATATAATTTTTATGACATACAAATTTTAAATACAAGAAATTTTAAATGTAAGAAGACAGGGCGACAGCTATTAAACTATACACAATTTCACAGCCTAATACTTATTTTTAAATATTCGTCTGTGGAGTAGAAACAACGTTCACACAACCACCTGAAAAATTGCTTTTTTAAATTAATTTAATATAATAATATCATATTAATGATATTAATTAACATTAATATAATATTAATGATGATTGAAAATTGCGAAGTTTAAATAAATAATATATATTCTATAACTGTTAACGACTTGGTTGTATGTGACTTTTACACTCATATATTTTTATTATTTGTGATTTACTTAGGTACTTATATTTTCTAAGAGGCTTATTTATTTTTATTTTTATAGCAAACGTAATCTTCATGTAATACTGTAGTACTCTCGTGAGCGGTCTCGTGAGCGGTTACTTAGATACTTAAGTTTAGTTAATATTTTATTAGATAGTTTGCAAATTTATTAGTTGTCATTTCTTATTTAATTTAATAGTACCTGGATGACCGAGCTTAGCTCGGTTTATTTTTTTGGTAAATCGTGTTTTTTGGAAAGACAAAAAAGGGAAAAAGAAAAAGAAGAAGCTTGAGAAAAAGTCTAGGCTCGAACCGAGCTCTTTTGGTTTCGGGACCGCCCGATTTCCCACCTGAGCTATAATAACATTGTAAATGAGGGCGAAATTTACCTTCGTATTCTAATGATATTGTAGCAGTTTTTCATTGCCCGAAAACACTGATAAAACGACGTTTTCTAAAAATGAAACCTAGCTAGATCGATTTATCGCCCCCGAAACTCCCTGCATACTAAATTTCATGAAAATCGTTGGAGCCGTTTCCGAGATTCAGATTATATATAAATATATATATATATATAAATACAAGAATTGCTCGTTTAAATGTATAAGATTTATAAAACTGATATAACAAAACGACAGATGTTTTTATAAAAAAAGACTTTGTTTTAGTAGTGATGTTTATATATTATATAGTGATGTTTATATGTTTATATATTTGAAGCGCTGAAAACCTATCCTTAGTAAAATATTTTTGCAGAGTTGTAAACGATATTTAAAACTATAAACGTTGTTATTATGGCAATGTGACCGGTCATTGTAGCGGTCATTGGGAGGCCCCTATAAAGAAGAATGAAGAACATAATACAGTGACCATCAACGATGACGTACAGTCCTAAGAACTATTTCATACACAATCCCAGAACTGATAGCTATATTAAAACCTTGTAAGTTAATTTGTTACGCCAGCTCTAATTTAAGTAAGTTTATTAATAAGAGCGAGCGTGTTGCCAGTGTATGCGACCACACTTTGTGACAGTGTGAGCCCGTTTACACGTGCTAGTGGAAAATATTACTAGCCGTAATTACGTCTTATTCATTAGCTCATTAATTGAAAGGCAGCTCGTTAAATTAAACTAATTTTGTGGTCTTGATTGTGCTCTGTGTCTTTGAGATGTAGATTAATTATTTGATTAGAAATATTTAACACAAAACGATAGCTTTACGTCAGGGCTGGATGTATTATTTAATAAAATACGGTGGCTTTCTTAGAAAAATATAAGGTCATTAAAATAATCAAATGAACATGGGTTAATGAATCTATACTAATATCATAAAGCTGAAGAGTTTGTTTGTTTGAACGCGCTAATCTCAGGAACTACAGGTTGGAATTGAAAAAATCTTTTTGTGTTGGATAGTCCATTTATCGAGGAAGGTTATAGGCTATATATAACATCACGCTACGACCAATAGGAGCAGATATAAATGAAAAATGTTGCAAAACGGAAAAAATGTCCACCCGTGCGAAGCCGAGACGGGCCGCTCTAGTAAAGAATATTTGACCATTCAGTTACAGAGCTACTGTGGCAATAATTAAAGTCGTCAAATTAGTTAATTGACTTTCTCAAAATGTATACTTTCCTATGACTGTCGTTACATTATATTTGTGCAAGGAAACGGTTGTTCAGTGCAGTAGTAGTATTTTATTATGTCTAACAAGGATGTACCAATAACAGCAGATTGTATCTAATTGAAATTGTCAGTTCCGAGTATAAACTGGCATATAAGATAACATATACAGAGTATATTTCAATATGGTTTTATTCTGTTTTCGTGGCAGTATAGTCTCTGGTTAATTAAAAGTCACCACATCCTTAAGATAAGGTCTTCTTCTTTTCTTGTGGTTAGTGACTAACCTGGTGTCAGAGTTTATACCGCTCATGGGCCTCTGACTTGGCTTCAAATGCCGTCGAGAAATATCTCTCAGGCATGACGGTTTCCTCACGATGTTTTCCTTCACCGTATTGTATAATTATCACTTGCTTAAAAATGGTGAAGGAAAACATTGTGACGAAACAGGCATGCCTGAGAGATGTTTCTCGACGGCATGTGAAGCTAAGTCAGAGGCTCATGGGCGGCATAAACTCTGACACCAGGTTAGTCACTAGCCACACGAAAAGAAGAAGACTGAGAAAATAATTCTGCTAAGAATGCAATCGACTGTACCTTAATGTACCAACCATTTGCGATGTACTGTGTTCAACTTTGCTTGTTTTGTGGATGGAACGTAGAACGGTGACTTGCAGTACAAAAAAGACAGCCAGCTGATGTACAATTCTCGCAATTATTCAGACAAGCGTCAGAGGTACTAAAACAGTTTTTACCTAACAAACAAAGTTAACAAAAACTTCTACCACTCGCACGAGTAGCATAACATTTCCAACGATCCCTTTTACGGTATAGGTACCTCCTCTCGGTTGTATTATGAGGAGTTATTTGCTCGCTGCTCGTTAGCATGACGACATCCTGCATGTAATGACAAGCCGGGTTACTCATGAATCTCGCCAGATTATTACGTCAAAATTCTTCCAACATTTTTATAAGAAACTCGACGTAAACTTACAGAGGATGCAGTTTTGTTGAATTTTTCTTGGAAAATCTCGGGTTTTTGTGACTTTGGCTGTATATGGGATAAACTGATGGATGTATCTATATAAATATTATCGATGTACGTACAACTTCTTTTTTTCTATCATTTGTTCAGTAGTTAAAACAAAAGCGAGACGCATCTATTATAGCCCCCTAATATGAATATCAATATCATTGTTGCTGTAGCCCCGTTGGTCTAGTGGTGGCAAGTGCGACTGCTGATGGTGAGGTCCTGGGTTCGATTTTCAAGTCGGGAAAAGTATTATTGGGTTACATGGCACTTCAACATAACGGTAAAATGAGGATGTTACTATACACCTCTGCCCACCCCTTCGGGGAATACAGGCGTGCTGTTATGTTATGTTGTTGCTGTATTTTACTATGTTGATCTGTCTCGAGAAAAAATTTAATTAAAAAACATGACGTTAATCGAGTGTTCAATATATTTTTTAACTGAAGATAATTTAGAAGGTCAAGCAAAACGTGGAGTGGTATAGATACTCGATTTGCAAATCATATCGTCAATGGAAAGGTAAAAAGACTAAAGCGCCAATACACCTACTTTACAGTAGAGAGATTCAAAGTATTTTTTTAAGAAAACAAACATAGTTATTTTTCTTAGAGTTAAATAATAGATAGTTAAATTATCTATTTAATATGTATACTTAAAGAAAAATAACTATGTTTATTTTCTTAAAAAATACTTTGAATCTCTCTACTGTAAAGTAGGTATATTGGCGCTTTAGTCTTCTTACCTTTCCATTGACGATATGCAAAAACAGATGACAAAATGTACGATTAAATAACACTCGGCACTTTTGTTACCCAGACAAAAGTTAAGTATTCATCTTTATTATCATTTATATGTTGCCATTACTTTTCTACTCTTTGTTTCACAATCCTAGCTAAAGCTCTACTTCATATTTACAGCGGAATGGTAATATAAATAAATGAACGTTAATTAACATTAAGTTTAACTATAGTTAAGCTCACGCTGCACTGTTACATTTTATTTGCATTTCAATATAATTATAAATAGTCATTAAGTTCTGAAAGCTGTTTGATATATCACTGTTAAAGCGCACAGTTATGATATTGGAAAAATAATAACCATAAAGGATACTAAGTTATTAAAATAAACGTCGACGTTCAAATTCAATTTTAAAGATGGAACATTTAACTCGTTCAGTCGAACTGCGCGTTGTAATAATCCGGTTTTGTTTGCATTTCTACGTATTCCAAAATTCAATTTAAATATGATGGCGCGGAGCACAAACATGAGATCGGCAGAATTAAATGACGGGCGCCATTTGTCGGGGTTTCACGCGCTTTGCCGCACCGCAGCCGCGGAGCCGGCCAATTCCCAAATTAATTGCTTTCCAATAGTATTTTTTACACAAAATTTGCTCTAAAGAGTGCTGTCGTTTTGTCTCGTGTAAGCTTTGATTAATAGACTTTGGGATCGTCTGAACTGATTAGATTTATGGTGGGTAAAGTAATGTGCAGTATGTAATCTAAACAGTGGTCCAATGCAACGCAGATTCATAGAGCATCCATATCAGTGTTAGCAACCAAATTCGCATATTCAAGACTTATTGGTAAATCGTGAAATGAATCATTCCGAACTGTGTTCGTTCTATAAATCTTTATTGAATTACACCACTGCCTCGTTGGTCTAGTGGTGGCAAGCGTAACTGCTGATCACGAAGTCCTGGGTTCGATCCCCAGGTCGGGCAACGTGTTATTGGGTTTTTCCGTGTGGAATTCCTCAGTAGCAGCTCGGAGTTTGGATTTGTGTCCGGTTGATGGCAATAGGCTCGCCCCCTATTACATGGTACTTAAACATAACGGCGAAATGAGGGTTTTACTACATACCTCTGCCCCACTCTTCGGCATCCTGAACTAGGCAGAGCGAGCGAAAATCAATGGTTCTGAAAACTGTCTTACATTTTTGTCTGAGTTCAGACTTACACATGTCGTGTAACTATTGGTATAATTCATAACATAATATCACGCCTGTATTCCCCGAAGGGTTGGGCAGAGGTGTATTAGTAACACGCTCGTTTCGCCGTTATTTTTAGGACCCATTTAATAGGGGCAAGCCTATTGCCATCGACCGGGCACAAATCCAAACTCCGGGCTGCTACTGAGGAATTCCACACGATAAACCCAATAACATTTTGCCCGACCTAGGGAACCCAGGACCTCACGATCAGCAGTTGCGCTTGCCACCACTAGACTAACGAGCCAGTTAAACGACTTCTCTTAATAAAAAGATGTTCTGTAAAATATAGGTACCAAAAAATTTATTTCTAACAAAAATAAATTGTGTGATCTTTTTACTTGAAAAACTTATTATTGAAGTAAGTTTCGAATTTTTCGTTGTCACATTTCGTATTTTACCGCAAAAGGACACAGTAAGATTGTTCATTCTTTGTCTCAAGCCAAGTTAAATAAGGTTATAAATAAACTAAGCTTGAAAATAAGATTATCCCTAAAGCATCGGTACAACTATGAAACATCAACCATGCAGTATGTGAAAACAACATTTTCAAGTGCCTAACAAATCTCGCGCTGAATTTCTAAATCTGATGTTTTCAGCTTGCTTTACTACCACCATAAATATATTTTCTGGCAGGCAATATACATTTTTCACTTTTACAACTAGACATAAGGTAGTTCTGCCATAAAGTTAGCATGTTTGGCAGTGTAACCTACTGCTGTCAACGGATATTATTAAAATGTAAATAGAATCCTCTCATTGTTTTAAAATTGTT
Source organism: Amphipyra berbera (assembly GCA_910594945.2). Classification (NCBI taxonomy): domain Eukaryota; kingdom Metazoa; phylum Arthropoda; class Insecta; order Lepidoptera; family Noctuidae; genus Amphipyra; species Amphipyra berbera. Next base: position 9,270,861 of record OU343128.1, on the reverse strand, counting down.
TCAGATCGATGTTCAGGTCGCGTTGCTCTAAGATTTTGAATTTTAATTTCAGTTTTTTTTAAACATCGTTCCCCTCGCTAGGCTTGCCCATGTATCGTAGGTACGTTTATAGACGCAAATCTTCACATGCACAAACACCCCGACCCGAAACAATTATTTGTAGGCCATACAAGAATTTGGTCCGTGCGCGAATCGAACCGGCGACCCGTTGCGCAGCAGCTAACCGCTCAACCAGTGCGCCAATCGTGTCGTCCTTTGCAGGCGATCGGGATGGTAATTAACTCTCACAACGGTTACTCTGCGCGTTGGATGGTTATGTCGCCGTTGAATCGTGAAAGCATCGTCAGTTACTTGGAGGCTACAACCTTTAGGGCATCAAGGTTATCATACCCGATATCAGGGAAACTTGATGTCGTCCCTTCCCCATACTCCGCAATCAGGACAAAAAGACAAATGTCCAGCTAAGTTTTCTACAACAAAAAATCTCAATCATAGTGATAGATTGGAAATATTTCCGGAAAACTCGGATGGTAGTTTGATCACCACCTTACCTTTGGATAGGAAAAATACGGATAGTTGCTATCCAATATGAAGGATTACTAGTATTACGGCTATACCTAAACAGACTGGGTCACAATAGACAATTAGTCCGTAACTCGCCACATTACGAGATACAACTACGACAGGCAAGTGGGCACAATTCCTATCCAAGCGATTAATATGTCGAGACGTGCGACCTTCTCTATTAGTTGGATCGTTACATTGGCAATGAAAACTAACTTGAGTTGTATAACTGATTAGAATAACGATCGGAGTAGACTTCGAGATGATTGTAAAGACAGGTAAGTATTATTGGTCTTTCATGTAAGCATTCTCATTGTTACTATTTTTAATATTGTTAATAAAAGCTGCACATGAGTTGATGTCAGGCAGGCGGCCGATCATAAAACAATAAGCCAAAACCTGTAACAACATGAATTTATGAAATACATGCTGTGCCGACTCCACTTAGTGTGGGATAAGGGTAGGAAGAAGAAGAAGAATAAAAGCTGCACATCTGAGAGGGCTGCATAAAGTACTCAAAGGTGTGTAGTCCACCAACCCACACCAGGCCAGCGTGGTAGAATAAGGACTAAAACACTTCTCATTCTGAAGAAGCTCGTGCCCAAGAGTGGGACAGTAATGGACTATGTTATGTTAATAAAAGATTATTTTTACCAAATTATTTGTCTTAAAGAAGACATAAGTATAAATCAAAATAATTTTAAAATAAATAGAAAATCTGGACTGCCTTGTTGGTCTAGTGGTTGTAAGCGCGACTGCTGAGCATTGGGTCCAGGGTTCCATCCCCAGGTCCAGCAAAGTGATATTGAGTTTTCCCATTAGGAATTTTTCAGTAGCAGCCCGGAGTCTGGATTTGTGCCCGGTTAATGGCAATAGGCTCGCCCCCTATTACATGCGACTTAAACATAACTGGCGAAAAGAGGGTATTACTAAAAACACCTCTGCCGAACCCTTCGGGGAATACAAGGCGTGATGTTATGTGTAGAAAAACTACATTTCTATAATAATAAGAATTATGCAAAGTTAAAAATAAATTCGTACAAAGTTAGAAAAAATTAGGTAGTAGAAAGACAAACCCAATCTAAGTAAACCGAGGCGGAGAGAGGCGGGAGGGGGTTCAGTGCAGCGAAACTGAAACAATGAATAAAGTTTGAAAGGATCCAGTTGCGATGGGGCACGGATTAATGGCGCCGACTCAGGTGCCGCTAGGTGGCGCTCGGTACGGTACGACAATTGCTTTCTTGTGTCCATTGTCGCACGAGAATTTTGCGTACAGCAACTGTTAGTTAAGATTTTAAGCAGTAAAAAGTACAAAAGTATCTGACAACCGGTCTAACCTTAGACTATGGGCATTACCCAGTAACTGGATTGCGGAGGTCTGATGGCAGTCGCTCCGTGTAAAATACTGATATTCAGCCGCATCTGGTTAGACTAGAAGCTGATTCCAACATAGTTGGGAAAAGGCTAGGCAGATAAAGTAGAAAAGTATTAATTGGCACAAACAATTTAATAGGCAAACAATAGACACAATAATTGAACAGAAAGTGCCAAAAGAGCCAGCAGCTCAGCATGACGTCAGGTAGCAGTACCAGGTCAGTACCTAACGCTGACTACTACTTGGAGGGAGATGGATTTGATCGCTGTGTGCTGTGTATTAAAAACGCAGATTTTTTACTCTTATAGAGCGGAATGCTTTGCTAACTCTGTAAATTCAAAACGTAGAGTTCACTTCCACGTTATGTAGTTCAGGTGACCAAGTTTATTTTCTCGGATATATGAGAAAAAAAGTTTCGACAAGCACCCGAAATTAGTTTAATAATCTTATACAAAAGTTTAATTGGTTCAAGAGATCTAAATTGCCCTTACTACATCTAATTAGAAGATCATTGAACACTCCCAAATCAATGTCCTACTAATTATGCATTAGTAACGCACTGTGAAACATTCCACCTGCTGCTTGACGACGAGCGAAGGTACCTACCTAGCGTGGAAGTACTTAATGTACGTGACGTCATGTCCGCTGACCGACAACTTGTCCGCATTGCTACAGGACAATGTTGTGTATATATGCAGTATGCGGTATTCCCTGGTTATTCCACAATAGATTTTGGGGGCGTATTGGTTAGATGTAATATGTGGAAACATGAATGTAGATTTCTTAGGAATATGCTGTTCATGTCGTCAACATGACTATTTCTTAAATCAGTCTACCGCAGTCGACGGTTGGACATAGGCCCTTCCCAAGTACCAATACTCAGCCATCTTCCCACATGATACATTGCAAAGCCATCATGCATGCCGAATGAAGATTTTAAAACTGTAAGAAATTAAACATAGGCGTTGATTACTAGTTCTTACTACGTATTTATCGATATCAGCTTACCTATTAGAAGAGTTGCTTTATTTTTTTATAAATCCAATTAAAATTATAACATGAATAAAGAACATATTGCTCGTCACATGACTGCACAAATAGGGGTGGGTATAGGGGAATCCCTCTATATCTCTGTTCCTCGGATTTGTGTGCTTCTTAGACCCTTTCTGCGCCCACTATCAGGTGAGACTAGAGCTATACGCGAGCAAATCAAGAATAAAAACCAAAAAAAACATTTAAATAAATATGATAAAAATATAACGTAAAGAAAACGTTCATTGGAAACAAATCATAAATATAAACGGTCTGCGTTTGAGAAGATACTCGCAAAGTGAAAGATAAAAGTTGGATTGTAAGCAAAAAACTTTTTTACTCTACTATATAGTAGTAAAAATCTAAAGAGAGTAATGTTTTTCTGATGCACATCCTTTTTTTTCTTGTTTGTCTTTTTACTTTTAACAGGAGAATAAAAAGCGGTCCTTTTAGCTCTACGTTCGCTTTGCTTAAAGTAGCTTGTCGTTTAATTAATTATAAAGCACACTAACCGGTTTTTCATCCATGAAAAGACACGGATATAAGTTACTGGTTTTATTACACAACCGGTTAAAGATTTGGGGGGGGGGGTCATATCTTTACATAGTATAATACAAAGTCGCTCCCGCTGTCTGTACGCGTAGATCTTTTAAACTACGCAACGGATTTTTATGCAGTTTATAGCAATAGATAGAGTGGTTCAAGAGGAAGGTTTATATGCCCCACATTAGTATCTACATTGTACACCTGCGAAACCGGGGCGGGTCGCTAGTTAACAATAAAATAAGTTGACCACATAAGAATTAATTGCAATATTATTATTTTTGTAAATTATCTATTTTTAGGATGTTTGTCAATTTGACATGTGTGATTTTGGGGGGGGTCATAACCACTACGACCCCCCCTGGCCGCCACTGAATCGTTTATGGTTACTCAACCGCAATCCATCAACCGAGACTCTCGTGTTCCACTGCTTCTTCCAAGTTGATAACTATTATTTTTGAATTAGGATCTTATTGTCTACGTAACATATTCATTACAGTTGATCTCAAGACAAATTGTGTTTTTAAAAGTCCTGTTTACTTTATCATGCCTAGTATTCCTTGAAGGGTTGGGCAGAGGTGCGTCATAACACCCTCATTTCGCCGTTATGTTTAAGTCCCATGTGAAGCGAACCTATTGTCATCAACTGGGCACAAATCTAAACTCCGAGCTGCTACTGAGAAATTCCACACGAAAAAACCCAATAACACTTTGCCCGACCTGGAGATCAAACACTGGACCTCACGATCAGCAGTCGCGCTTGCCACGACTAGACCAACGAGGTAGTTTACTTTATAATTTTTATTTTATCCGAAAAAAAAAATCCAATGAAAGATCTTTCTATTTCTACAAAAGTAAAATACGGGGCGTAAGCCGCGGTTCCATATGTAGCGCGGCGTAAGTATGTGTTGTATGGAGATTAAGTGTGATAGTCCTTCAAGAGACACGTTTCCACCACACGCAAATGTCTGCTTGGGACACATTTAATTAATTTTAAGGCGCTACCTACACTCAACGTTTATGTAAACAGCACTGCTGTAAAATGTTATGAATATTAAACGGAAAAATGTGCCATGTAAATTCTATGTTTAGGAAGGTAGAACGCCCATGATCAATTAATCAGTGGCCGAATGTTTGGTCAACGGAAATTGTTCAATGACATACCGTATAAGCACAGGGTGGGGTGCTTTAAAAAAAGCTTCCATGAGTGACGATACTTAAGTGCATACGTCCGGCGCACCCTGGGCAGTCAGCCTTGCTACCAACCTTGCTGACTGGTTAATCTTTTCACCCGCATAAGGGCGATGCTTCATTAGTGCGTTGCGTTGCGTCGTCGCAACGGATCAACACATTGTATGCCACACCTGCGTTGCTACGACGCACGACGTAAGTCAGTCTCGTTTGCCCCTCTAGCAGTGGAACCAGTGGGAGTCAGCTTTCTTACCGGCCAATGCAAACAGTGGCATGAAAAGCAAAAACGAGATAGCGCTATACAAAAGAAAGTGATAACACGATCAATGATGTCACATGCCCGATTGAATAGATACCCATAATTCCGGTAGCTGCAGATTAAAGATAATGAGCTGTGATGATTTTAATGTTCATTAAAATAATATAAAACAATAATTTAAACCACTTAAAATCCTTATTTTGTGTTTCATTTGTCCTAAAATGCTGACTGGAATTAAAAACTTAAAAATCAAATAACGATTTATGGTGTTTTTTTTATGAAATGGCCACACTCATTTGTGGTATGGCGGATTTGTTTATTGTTTTTTACGACAATCTGACGAAGAGAGTATAATTTTCTGTGAATCTAACATTTGTTTTGTTGTGATAGTTTCCAAATCGTATTTTCTGCCGGTTCTGCATTGTGTGTGAAGAATTGTTGCCTTAACCACTACGAGATAGACTCTACAGTGCGAAATTGACGCGTGCGTGTTGTGTTGTGAAACCAACAAATACCAGAGAGAGACTCCAGTGCAAAATTGTCGATTTTGTATTTACGAGATAGAGACTCGTCCTATTTGTGCGATATTGACGCTTCAGTGGTTTGTTTTCCGACGAAGAAGTGTGAAGAACTTTACAGCATAAATGTTAAAAAACTATAAGTACTTAGCACAATTACTATTATATGCCTGAAACGGTTTTGTAAATTAAAAAACCACAAGTTTGTTGAAGAAGCCTCCAAACAAGCAATAAAACGAAAAATAAATATATTGAAACATGTTTAAAAACTTTGTTTTCTTTGAGTTCTATTAAGTACAGCGAATTTTCATTTTGCAGTTTTTGCCAAACGAATATGTATTATAAGTAATGCATAATCGTTAAATAAACTGCAAAATGAGAATTCGTTATACTGCCGCGCGATTCATAAACGCAGTAACATTTTGGACAAAAATGAGTTAAATATATATTCGTAATCACCATAGGATTGATTACGAATATATATTTAACTCATTTTTGCCCAAAATGTTACTTACTACGTTTATGAATCGCGCGGCAGTATAGATATAAATAAATATAAATAGTAGGTATGTACCTATCTATTCGTAATTCCCGCGCCTCACGAGTTGCCTATGGCATAAACTGGCGTGCTAGTGTGCACTCGTGTAAGCTTCATAATTGTATGAAGTTGTCGTTCTTCTCTTGAGTATTATGTTCTGTGAGTGGAACACTGTCCGTTATCGCACCGGAGCTCCGATAACGCAGCGCATCACCCTCCCCCCGCTTCGTCTCTCGTCCGCCGATCCGTTGAAACGTCGCGTACGACGACGCAACGCTGTAATGGGGCATATCATTGAAAATATATGGAAAACGACGTACCGTTGATGCTGCGACGAACGCAACGCAACGCAACGCATTAATGAGGCAGAGCTCTAAGATATTTTGTAAAGCTCGTGCCAACAAGAGAGAAGAAGAAGAACGCACAAGAACGAATACTTAAATAGATAGACTACCTATAATTAAATAGATAGGAAATATAAACTTTTGCAAGGTCAATCTGATCGACTAAACCTAGATCATTGACACAATAAACCAATTTTCTTCTTTTTGTGTGGGTAGTAACTAACCTGGTCATGTCAGAGTTAATGCCCATAGGCCTCTGACTTGATTTCACATGCCGTCGAAAAATATCTCTCAGGCATGCCGGTTTCCTCACGATGTTTTTCTTTATCGTTTTTAAGCAAGTGATAATTATACAATACGCACATGAATCCGAAAAGTCAAAGGTGCGTGCCTTGGGTTCGAACTCGAGACCTATGACTTGGCAGTCCGATGGTCACACGACAAGATTATGACTACTGAATAAACCAATGATTTAATGGGACTAAAATAAAATCGTGCATTTGTTCCAGTGTGAAATGTTAAAATCGGTTATTTATAAAAGGAGAATAATGGAGATAGCAGCAATAAGTATGTCACTGGGTCAGGCTACTCAGGGTAGTTCAATTTAGTTTTTTTTTTTTTAGTTTTGTTTGTTTATCTTTTATACAACTTTCCGAGAACTGGGAACTGAACCTAAGATAAAATTTCTTTCAAAACTTTTCTAGTTGTAATTAATATCGCGCGACCAATGAGGAGTATTATTTACTATTTTCTTTATTGTTTAATTATTTCTATAGGTATCTAATGTTTGAAAAAAAAAACAATATATATATACAAGGTTAGTCGGAAAGGGGGTACTAAGCCGAAAGGGTGTTAAAGTACCCATAATAATAGATAACTTTGTTCTACAACTTTCCCCAAAAGTCATACCTACTTTAAGAGAAATAACTGTTTAAAGATTTCTTAAAAATTACTGTAAATTCTATCTATCCTCAGCTATGATCAGCTGTGTTTACATTTTAGGTCATATTTGGGGACACGGATTAGAAGCTCCATTTTATGATTTCGTAACTAAGCAGGGATGAAGAATTTTTGAAAAAACTAAAATGAAAATCATTTTACATGGTATTTTTTCATAGAATTTTGAAATCTTAACCCTTTCTTTTAAACAATCATCAGTGATACTTTAAGTGGCCCTTTCGGACTAACCTTGTATAGGTATATATATAAATCAAATGCCGTGCGTTAGTTTCGCAAAAATTAGAAAATGGCTCGAAAAATTTTAATTTTATTTTTTTGTTTTGTTCTCTTCATTTCTGGGGTGGTGTAGGAAAAAAGGAAATAAAGAAAAATAAAGGAAAAATAAGTTAGTACGAAGTTCACCAGGTCATGTAGTCTATACTATCTATACTAATATTATAAAGAGGAAAGATTTGTATTTTTGTATGTTATGCTGCGTCCAGACCTGCCGAATGCGCCGCTCGCGAGCCGCTTGCGAACTGCGCGCGTGCTGCTCGCGTGCAGTTACCGCGTACATTTGGCGCGCCGCTCTAGTGCAACCCCGGTAAGGCTTGAGTGGGGCGCGCGTGCAGCGTGCGTGCAGCGCGCGCGCGGCTCGCGCGCCGCTCGTAAGCACATAGCTTCTTTCGCGATTAAACTATGAGCCTCAGTTGTGAATTTGCTTCCGAAGATGTCGGACCATACGACTGCCGTTAGCATAATTGCTGCAGCATCGGCTATTTTATTACAGACAAAAACTAAAAGCAAAAACAAAAGATGTTGGTGGCAGGTTCTACGAGCGGCATGCGCACACCACCTGCGCCGCTCGCGTACGCCGCGTAGCTTGCGCGCGAACGGCGCGCGGCCGACGCGCGGGCGGCGCGCGAGCTTCGTACGAACATGAAATGCACGCGCGCAGCTCGCGCGCAGCTCGCGAGCGGTTCGCGAGCGGCGCATCCGCGGCGCGTTCGTCAGGTCTGGACGCACCATAACGAATAAACTTAAAAACTACTGGACCGATTTCAAAAATTCTTTTGACGTTAGAAAGCTACGTTATCACTGAGTAACATAGGCTACGGGCGGAGCCGTGAGGACACAGCTAGTACAATATAAAAATATTACGTAGGTACCTATTTTATTCGTAAGTATTTATTTCTGCCATATTTTTTACATTCGGTACTTTATTGTTAATAATAATATATTATTATGTAAGACATTCACATTCTTCACAAACTTTGATTATTAAATGTCTTATTTACTTTATTTATTACCAGACGATACAAAGATTTATGACCCCTATCAGACCCGCGGTTTTGCGTGACTGAAACAGTTATAAATAACATCCTACAAAAATTGGATGAAAATGTTGCAAAATTGCGAAGATAATATAACGTAGGATAATGTGAGAGAAGTATTTGTAGAGTGCGTTATTAGTACGATCCTCTTGTTATTGTTAGACACGTAATATCTTTATATGTATACCTATATAATTCGACTGTACGTGTGTATGTCACTGAACTCCTCCTAAACGGCTGGACCGATTTGAATGATTTTTTTTGTATGCGTTTGGGTGGCGCCCTGGATGGTTTAGATTCACAATTGGACATCTCGCAAAATAACATAACATAAAATCACGCCTGTATTTCCCGAAGGCTTGAGTAGAGTTGTATAGTAACACCCTCATTTTGCCGTTATGTTTAAGTCCCATGTAATAGGGCGAGTCTATTGCCACCAACCGGGCAAAAATCCAAACTCCAGGCTGCTACTGAGGAATCTCACATGAAAACCCAATAACACTTTGGTCGACCTGGGGTCGAACGCAGGACCTCACGATCAGCAGTCGCGCTTGCCACCACTAGACCAACGAGGCAGTGTCAAAAAACCAATCAAATAAATTATTTATTTAATGTGGATGTTACAAAAACGTTGTTTCTGTATTTGGTGTCAATAGTAGAAACGATATAGTGTCAGATTTATACGAACACTAGCGACCAGTCCCGGCTTCGCACGGGTGGACATTTTTCCCGTTTTTGTAACATTTTTCATTTATGCTCCGCTCCTATTGGTCGTAGCGTGATGTTATATAGCCTTTAGTTTTCTCGATAAATGGACTATCCAACACAAAAATATTTTTTCAATTCCAACCAGTAGTTCCTAAGATTAGCGCGTTCAAACAAACAAACAAATAAACTCTTCAGCTTTATAATATTATTATCTGATGAATGGTAACCCGTACATGTCATATTCAAATTTCGAAGTATTGGAAGAATTCCCATAGAAGACCTGAGGAATTGACCTGACCATATTGATGAGCAACCATAAGGTTAGGTGCTTGCAAACAGCTCCACGTTTGAAAGGATGCATGGATGTGGAAGAGGCCCTAGGTGGATTGTAGCCAGTGGCATTCCGTTCTGTTTCTCTGCAACAAATATGCACCGAATACGGAAAGTGGGTAAGTATTGAAAGATGTGTAAGAAAAGCATCTATGTGTGGCGTTTATGAAGGCACCTTTAAATTATAAATGTTTGAGAATTGGCAACACTGACTCTCAGATAGTGACAATTTCCGCTCGCCGCAAAAAAAATCTAGAAACGTGCGAGATACTATCTAAATCTTCATCGCTTACGATTTCCACAGTGGTTGCGTTCTAAGTTATATACTATTGTACAAATAAGTTCTACTAAAATAAGTCAAATAAGTTTCTACTTCCTAAGTTGTATAAATTGTGCTCGGATATCAGTGATTGTTTTATGTACGACAGTGTCCGAAATACATCGAATTTGTTTCACAACCTGAAGTTTCACTAAACCAGCCGCCTCACAGCGTAATCAAAGAACAAGGCGTCTCGGCCTACTTCCCCAAATATGGATGGAAAACATAGTTGGATACCTATAGCTGTTTGGACTAATAGAAAGAATTCACAGTGGTAGAATTTGAGGTTCTTGATGAGATCTCTAGGTCGCTAGCATTTCCGATATGCAAAGATTCGACCCTGTTTTAAATGGATTCCATTTTCTCAACTTTCAGTTGTATTTTTATAGTATTGTTGTTTCCGAACTTGGAGTTTAAGTAGGAAAATTTAAAATGGTATTTCTTTTCAAACCCATTTATTGTGCTAAATGTTGGATTTTATTTTTTTGTGTTCCTTGTTTTAGTTGGTAAAGTGGATCATTTAGCAGATGATTTAAACGTCTGTATTATTAAAATCTTTTGTTGAAATTCACATACACTCTCCTGTTTTTCGGTTAAATAATAGTCTCATAAAAGCGTTCGCCACACCAAACGCCGACTGTCCTCGCATACGGTGTGACATACTTCATAGTAATCCCTTGAATACAACTCCCGTAGGCCCGCCGACGTCACGACCCGCTCGCTACTCGTCTTCTTCTTTTCGTGTGGTTAGTGACTAAACTGGTGTCAGAGTTTATGCCACCCATTGGCCTCTGACTTGGCTTTACATGCCGTCGAGAAATATCTCTCAGTTATGCCGGTTTCCTCACGATGTTTTCCTTCACCGTTTTTAAGAAAGTGATAATTATATAATACGCAGTTACGCACGTGAATCCGTAAAGTCAGAAGTGTGTATATTGGGTTCGAACTCAAGGCCTTTCCCGTGTTGAACGTAAAATGGATGGTGAACGCAAAATGTTGAAAAAAACAAGAACAAAACGTTTCGTAGATGATCGATAGGGCATCGATATGGGAATCCAGATGTCGTAAAAGAAAATTATATTTAATTAGATGCCTAAGTTTATAAAATTAATAATATATAATTTAATTGCGACGAAGATCTCTTGCAGTTTTCTCATGCCTTCCAAAGAAAAGTGTCGCAAAACAAATCTCTATTACAAGTAGTCCAACTAGTGTCTATACTTAGCCACACACATGTAAATTCCTCCTCAACTTAGAGAGTATGTTTCCACTGGTTTCAATAAGGTCTCCACTAAGTTCACAAGCAAAGAACTTGGAACTTGCTAGGCTTGACGTCGGCTTGAGACGACGTGACCAGTCCCTTGAGACTTATGTTAAAACTTTATTAGATACAACTAATTAATACAGACTGGTTTGGAATTTCGGTAGTTTTTAATCTGTATACAATCGATGTTAAGTAATTTACATACGTCATATTGTACGCAAACAATTTAGAATGGCGTTTTTGTTGTTGCAGTTGTTTAATTGTTAGTTGTTTAGTTGTTGTTTTTTGTTGGTACTCGTGCCACAATATACAAGGTTAGTCGGAAAGGGGGTATTAAGCCGCGGGCCACTTAATGTATCACTGATGATTGTTTTAAAGAAAGTGTTAAAACAAAATTCGATTAAAAACATCCATGCAAAATGGGTTTTATTTTAGTTTTTTCGAAGATCCCTGCTTTAGTTACGAATTCACAAAAAGGAAGCTTCTAATCCGTGATCCCAAATATGACTTAAAATGTAAACACAGTTGATCATAGCTGAGGATATATAGAATTTAGAGTATTGTTTATGAAATCTTTGAACTGCATTTTTCTTAAACTAATGAATTTTGGGGAAAGTTGTAGAACCGAAGTTATCCATTATTATGGGTACCTTAACACCATTTCGGCTTAGTACCCCCTTTCCGACTAACCTTGTATAAATAAATTGCGCTCAGTATTAAATGCAAAATTTACTTTAAGCTAATATTTTCAAGTGACATTACCTATTAGTTAAAATTCAAAAAAGGTGTGATGTGTAATTTGAATAAAGTACCTAAATCCTAAGTAAATGATAGAAAACCTTCGAAGACAAAACAAAATACATACATATTACTAATGTGAAATTTAATGAGCTCCAATTGTAATAATGTTGGGCTATAAATTATAATTTTACGCACGCAAAAACGAGAGACATAATATCATCAAACTTTTCTCGTAACAAAGATTCTTTGTCATGATTGCTGACAAGACAATGTATTCAGATGATGTTACACAAAAACATATGTAAGTGTTAATAAATCATGGCGGTAATAAATGCATTAATGAGACAGTTTTGTCAGTGTAAATATGACGCGGGGGACGGCAGACGTTGCACTCTATACGCTTGCTCGACACGTACTGTCGATTTAACGTTCATAAATAATGAATCACTTTATTTTTTACGCCATCGTTGATTTATTTTTAGGGTAAATGGTTAACAGTTTTCGTAATAGAGGAAATAAATAACTGGGAATAAATGGATTACTTGGAAGATCGAAGTCTATTATTAGACTCAAGTATAAATCAAAGACAATAACTTTCTTAGAACCGTGAACAAATCTTTTTCGAGTTGTATACTATTGGAATCATTTCAATTCAAAGAATATCTATCATATTTATTGTTAGAACAAGGAACTCTAGTGTTCGCTCAAAGCGAAAATAAGCCACACCCTCCTCTACCCATGGGTGTAGAAAAGGTGCCTAAAAGGGAAACCATCAAGAGGATGGGCAGCGTCCTCTTGTCTGCTACGATAACTAATCCGTCTGCCAAGCGTGTCGGTTTTGGCAATTTCTTCTATAACCGGTCATTGTAGCGGTCATTTGGTGGCCCACGTTCAACAGTTGACGTTTACAATGATAATGATATTGAACAAGAAAAAAACAAATCTTCACAAAGGACAGGTGCGTAGTACTCTCAACCGGCGTGCGTGTATGGCAAGATGTCGATGGCAGCAAAGTAAAAGAAGACATCTATAAAATCGCAATTTTACAGGAGAGCACATTTAGTAAAAAAATAGAGGTCATTTTGCTGCGATATTTCTTGGAAATCGAGTGTAGATGTCTTCATTTACGTGCCAGAATTTCTTCATTATTTTGAAATTACAATTATTTTAATACAGACTTGTAGATAGGGTTAATTTAAGCTCATTTTTTGTAAAAAAAGCATTTTGGTAAAAATGTAGATGTCCGTATCTACTTTGCTGCCATCGATGTATGAATGTGTATGAAGCGAAAGGAGTATGTAAGGGTCGTAGCATGTGGCGTTCTATAGTTTCTGCCCACCCCTATAGGAAAAAGGCATGAATTTACGTATGTATGTAAAAACGAATCACAAATAGTAATAACAGATAATTTCCATTTTAAAGTCAATAGGTACCATCAATTGTTTCGTTAAAATTACCGCAGCGACAAATACGAAATGACGGTTTCGTCCGAAAGTCCGTATTTATTTTCCATTCAAGCGTTGTGACCATAATTCATGCAGTCTGTTTCGTTGCATTTTTGATGACGGTGTATTTTATATTAGTGACAGTGGTGACTGCGCCTGCGGCGATGAAAGATAACAGAGATCGTGGGTGAACATACTTGCATATGATAATATAAATATTTGAGCCTGCACGGTCTCATTGCTTGTATAAAAATGTTTACTCTTTATTTTTGGGCTGATTTACTTAGCATTCATATTAATATGTTCATATATTAAAGGCTTAAAAGCAACTGTAGGCTTAGCACGAACGTGTCACGTTAATATAGTATCGTAAGCGAATTTTGAATGGAAAACACAATCGCCCTATATATAACACTAGCTGTGTCCTCACGGCTCTGCCCGTAGCCTATGTTACTCAATGATAATGTGGCTTTCTAACGGCATAAGAATTTTTGAAATCGGTCCAGTAGTTTTTAAGTTTATTCGTTACATACAAAAATACAAAAATAAAAATCATTCCTCTTTATAATATTAGTATAGAAGTATAGACTAGCGGCCCGTCCCAGCTTCGCACGGATGGACATTTTTCCCGTTTTTGCAACATTTTTCATTTATGCTCCGCTCCTATTGGTTGTAGCGTGATGTTATATGGCCTAAAACCTTCCTCGATAAATGGACTATCCAACACAATATTTTTTTTAAATTCCACCAGTAGTTCCTAAGATTAGCGCGTTCAAACAAACAAACAAACTCTTCAGCTTTATAATATTAGTATAGATTTTGGTTATTTTTTTTTGCAACATACACAATTTGTATCATACAGAGATATGAATAAAGTTTTCAATTTAATTAAATGGTATGTGCGAAACGAGTATTTCCAATTAAAAACTCACTCAAATTAATGTTACTAACGTGATATCATCATTCGTGCTGGGCCCACTGCTCCACAATCACGTACCTACTCAACTTTGGTTAAAAATATTCAACTATATTTTTTTACGATTAAAGCTTAAACAGGTTTCTGTAACAGCTACATGAAGGCTTGGTCTATATATTGGACTTAGCTACCCGTAATAGAAAAAGGACAAAACAGGGTGGCTCGGCAACTGTAGGCCTAATCTCGTACTACGAGCTAATTTTTCAGGCCTGAACGAAGCTCAGCCGCGTCAGGATTGACTCTACACACTTTTGAAAACTAACCGTAGTTACGAAATCCGAAGTTATGACCATTGTTCTATTCTAAAGTGAACGAGAACTGGTTTAATTTCGATACGTTTCAGTTTAACTAAATCTAAGCTTGAAACATTGTTTCTATCGGTTTATTTATAGTCTTCTTCTTTTCATGTGGTTACTGACTAATCTGATGTCAGAGTTTATGCCACCCATGGGCCTCTGACTAGGCTTCACATGCCGTCGAGAAATATCTCTCAGGCATGCCGGCTACCTCACGATGTTTTCCTTCACCATTTTTAAGCAAGTGATAATTATTCAATACGCACTTGAATCCGAAAAGTCAGAGATCTTGGGTTCGAACTCGAGGCCTATGTATTTACAATACAATACAATACAATACTCTTTATTGTACACAAAACAAACAAGAAACATTACTATAAAAATAGAGATGTACAATGGGCGGTCTTTTCGCACTAGGCGATTTCTTCCAGACAACCTTTGGATGGACATGAAGTGCAAGAAAAAAAGAGAGAGGTAGTTCACAGTGTAACAATTAATTAGGAGACATTAAATTATGTACGTAAAATAAACCTAAAAACACAAATAAATAAATATTATAATTATACAATAAATATGAAATAAATATATATATATATATATAAATATATATAGTGTAATGTGTATGTAATACATAATATAAACAGACAATAAATAACTATACATAAAGATGCAAAATTAACTATATTGATAGGTAGTGATCCTTGACGAGTCTTTTGAAAGTGACCAAGGATTGCGCACGTCTAACTGTAACTGGCAAAGCATTCCAAAGCCGAACAGCCTGAACTGTGAATGATTTACCAAAGAAGTTGGTAGAATGCATTGGCATTTTTAACACAACACACACAGTGGGAACACAGTGGGTTATTTACACAGTGGGAACCTCAATAACACATTTGCTTTAACAGAAAATTGGTTATTAAAATTTTCGCGGAATATTAAAACGAATAGAAGCCTGATGCACTCTTTGTTTTCTGTTAATTCTAATACGCATTAATTATGGCAACATTATACGTCGCAAACTACCATTTATCTAAAATAGGGGCCTAAAATACAATATTATATATTATGCACATGATTTACGGAACCCTAGCAACCCATTCTGAAAATTCTCAAAAGATGCGAATAGAATTCCTTGTAGGTACACTGACATTCCAGCAACCATAAAATGTTGCATTCAATTTGAACATTTCCAAACTGGTATATTTTTAGTGCTCTCATATGACGTCATCATACGGGTAACGTATTACTGCTAGCAATCAAATACCTTATGATACGAGTAATAGGCAGTCAACAAGGTATTATAGTATAATGAATTTTATTATTCATGTTATGATATCTGGATTAACGATTGCCGTCTGATAGGACCTAACCACGGTCTTTCAAATACTGTTATTAGCATAGGTACATAAACATGTGGACATGTGGACACTGCTTCTTATTCACCTACTAGCGGCCCGTCCTGGCTTCGCACGGGTGGACATTTTTCCCGTTTTTGCAAAAATTTTAATTTATGCTCCGCTCCTATTAGTCGTAGCGTGATTTTATATAGCTTATAACCTTCCTCGATTAATGGACTATCCAACACAAAAATATTTTTTCAATTCCAACCAGTAGTTTCTGAGATTAGCGCGTTCAAACAAACAAACTCTACAGCTTTATAATATTAGTATAGATTATCACACCGAGTCACCTCTGACAACACTATCGTGAAAAGATCTGGCATCAAATCTCCTGGCTCACTTCCTTCTGTGGTTGATTCGAATTCAATGCGGTGACAACTTGAAACGCCACAACTCTCGAAGACATGCAAGAAAACGTGTTGTGTATACAAATCCGAAAAAGGACAATCGCTGACAGATTGTTACCCCTTGTTTAACCTTGTTCAAGCATAACGATTCGAAACCCAATGTTGCGTAACCAAAGCCACGAATTACCAATTCTTAGCGCATCTAATTTCTTGACACTGTCAGACGCTGTGTTAAGCAAACTATTCCGAATCAAACATTCATTTAATCAAATGAACATAACAGCTACGTGCTTCGCGTGCCGGTCTAATCAAATCTGGAGACTTCAACAGTGCGTTTCTCGGTTTCATTAAGCCTTAGCAAATTTACAGGGGTGGTGAACATTTTGTATGCCACGCGTGTGCCGTTCAAAGATATCATTAGTAGAGTAAGGACAACATTATGGGGTGAACAACATTATGTTTAATATTGTTTTGTTCCGTACGTAATTGAAATTAAAGGCAAGGTAAAGTCTTTTGGGTTTCATTTAATTATCAAGGTGTAAATGCTGGTGGAGGATTTTTTGTTTGAAACTGATGACTGGTTAGGTTAATTAAAGTAGGACCATTTTAATAGGTCACATTTGACACTTCATCAAAATACTCATTTGCAGCGGCAGCCGTGTAATATTATTAATTTTTCCAAAGTTAGAAGGCACAGTTGGACAATATTTTTCAGTTACTGAATATATTATATATATTTATTTTAATAATGAAAAAGAAGATAATTTTACTATTTATGGTCAAAGCAGACATATCGCCTCACCACACCGCGGTTCGTGAGCTTGTTCCGAGGCGAGGCGATTACGTTACGATTCCGATTAGTGTGCGTTGGAGTAGGGAGTTTCATACAAAGAATACTGAACGGCTTGACTTGATATGGTGACGATCCCTTTCCGATTTGATATACATGTGTGCTTTGACCTTTACTTTGACAAACAGACATTACATATGTCAAATGTGACCTATTAAAATGTCCCTACTTTAGAGTTTATACATGGTGAACTATTCTCCATTGCAAATGTCAATGTAAATATGTAAATATTTTTTTCACCAAATCGATGAACATTGAAGCGAAGCAATCTTCAACAATTTTATAAAAGTACTTTGATATAAAAGATTGACTATAAAAGACTGCATCATTGGTCTAGTGTTGGCAAGCACGACTGCTGATCGTGAGATCCTGGATTCGATCCCCATGCCGGGCAAAGTGTTATTGGGTTTTTCCATGTGAAATTCCTTAGTAGCAGCCCGGAGTTTAGATTTGCCCCTATTTCATGGGACTTAAACATAACGGCGAAATGAGGGTGTTACTATACACCTCTGCCCAACCCTTCGGGGAATACATGCGTGATATTATGTTAATATTCATATGGAGATAATAATCGTCAATTTTGTATGTAGAGACACTTAATGATATATTATGCAAAATAAAATACAAATTTTTAATCCAAGCTTAAATATGCAAGGGTGTGCATTTGAAGATAAACATGGTATTTATGAATTAGGACCTGTTTGTATAGGTCCAATTATATTCAAACATATAGAGGGGTTGACGCTAAAATATTCACGTCACGAAACACCCATTGATGTTGTGAATTAATAAAATAAATAATAACAAAATCTTATTCATTGTGAGTCCATTCAGTCACGTTCAAATAGCAAGGAAAACGGTCTCTTTGATGTAGGTTATATCATTAGAAATTAAAGACCTATTTCTTTTTAAACGCGCGACATATCACACTGGTATTATAGCGAAACATGATACGAAATTTCATTAAAGCCTCCGTACGAAAGCCACGTTTTCAAAGAAACACTTCAAACGTATGAAAATTTTTCCGCTATTATTATTCAAAGTTCAAAAGACGTATTTAGAGACACATTAAAATTCACAATTATGGAGAAACAAACTTTTGTTATAAGCAAATAAGACATGTATTGCCCTGTCGCGTTTTTTTTACAAATATTTTTATTTTATCTTATTTTTACCTAGACCGGAAAAGACTGGCGACTTTTCCTGCTTTTTAAATGACTTAATGGCGTTTATATTTGGCGGAGTGAATATTCATATGTGTATGGTAATTAAACTTTCCCGGTTCTTTGCACACAAATAGGAACATTGTTGCCCAAAACTGTTTTCAGATGCCCGATAGTTATGCACGTTACCAAAAAGTTCTGTTTTAATAAGAAAACTGAGACGACTTTTATTTCAAATCAAATCATTTATTAATTTGCGAATATGGGTACAAAAGTTCTTATACAAACAATAGTGACCATTAGCCATATCCTACCATGAGGCATGCAAAATTACAAAATAGGTAGTTATATATAAGTTCCAACCAAAATACCTGGACAAACTTTTACAAAGTGTTCAGTAAGTGTAACTGAATATATCTATGCAACAAAAACGAGATCCAAGTGTTTTTTTTCTAACCAAATTTTTTTTTTCAACTTTAATTTTACAATTATTTTTTTTTTTACATTTTTCACTTCGCTGTGTAGGTAAAACGCGGCACGGAATTAGCACGCACCCCAATGGCGGTCGATGCATAAGAAATGGATGAGTTTATTCTTAGAGAGTACAGGCAATTTAAAACACTATTATTTTTTTGTTAGAAAAAAACACTTGGATCTCCTTTTTTTTACTTAGATGTGATTAGTTAAACGTATTGAACACTGTGTAAAAGTTTGTCTAGGTATTTTGGTTAGACCTTATATATAGCTATATATATATATATATATATATAGTTCAACCACGGTAATGTTTTTTTTGTTTGTTCAAAATAACATCAAAAAAAGTTTTTAAAGAAAACATGCACGCATAATAATGTCAATGTCTATTACATGCTAAGAAAAGAGAACATTATTATTATTTACATAATTAGATTATTTGAAATTTATTTTCCTAACATACACATTAAAGAAAGCCCAATGGAGTAATTAATTACATCGGAGTCTTAACGGAACCGCAATACGCTATAATATTACGAAACGGCTGCTTAATATAACAGCTAACCCTTAATCACAGCCGAAAGCCGAAAATCCAAAATTATTATGCATTCTAGATTACACAGACAAACGTTTGCAATAGCACCACTTGGACTCAATACGCTAATCCAATTAGGGAAAATTCATTATCTAACATCGGGACGTGTTTCTCCGGCAATAGTGATCCGTCGAAAGAACCCTTGGAATCTTCTAAAGAGCCACTTGTAGGCGATTAGTGCTGTAGCACACTTAACCCCCTAGTGCGGGCTATGTCGGGTTAGTCCCGGTCTTTGTTCGTGCGTACCCCTCGATTTCCAGTGTATTATTGGCTGCTAACAGCGAGTTATTACATTTGCTTTTAGTTCGCGATTATGAATAATAGGAGCGGAAAAAGAGGTCATATTTCTTTTGTGAGAATAAAATAGAGGATAGCGTTAGTTTGTGTATTTGTTAAAATGTTTTTTCTTTGTTCATGTAGCGTAATTTTATAATGAAGGTAGAACGTCTGTGATATATTTTCTGTGGACATATTTTTAACAATAATAAATATTTTTATGCTTAATTGCGTTTTTCTTCAAAGTGATTTATTACATTTTTTTATTATAAGTTTACTATTAAAAATCTTGTTAAAATTGTACCAAAACTTTGCACTACGGTTCACATAAGCTATGCAAATGATTCTTCAAAAAAAATTATCCAGGCTGAACATGCGTGAAGTGCAAAGACAGTCTCTTGTACCGGTGGCTTGCCACCAATCTGGGGAACGTTAAAAAAAAGCTCTAAATGATGGAATTACAGGCATTACTTTGTGGAAATCCATGACCTATAATTATTCAACCTATAATATCAAGCCTGAATGCAGTATGCATTCATCAACTGTTTTCGCGGAATTAACACAAAAATATTTTTATTATATACTTATAAAAAACTCTGTAAACAAAAAAGTTACTTTGTATTGTGTTCGTCAATTTTGAAAAACCAGAATACATTACATCGCAACAAATTATGTTAAACCCATAACAGTCAAAAATAGATTAATTGAATAACCTTTATATTTTAAACATACTATAATTTCCTAGAAATCAAGTACCCTAAAATAAATTTGCTAATTCAATTAGTGATTTCAGCAGCTAGATTAGTTTTGTTAACAAAACCCATTTACTTGATGAACCACTGAATTTCCCAAGTACCACCTATTACTATTCATATTTTAATCCACTGTATCAAAAGCCTATTAATAGGTCAGACAATTTTATGGGTATATTTTCAAATATATAATTTTAAAATTTAATTTTTAAATTTTCAATTTATAAGGCGGATGTTAATGGGAACGCCGGTAGAGGACGTCCTAGAAGGACATACATCGATGTTATTGGTGATGTTCTTCACAAAGGTCAGGTGCGTAGTACTCTCAACCGGCGTGCGTGTATGACAAGATGTATGAATGTGGATGAAGCGAAAGGGGTATGTAAGAGTCGTAGCATGAGGCGTTCTATAGTTTCTGCCTACCCCCATGGGAAAAAGGCGTGAGTTTATGTATGTATGTATTTTCAAATATTCATTAAATGGTGGTGATTGAAGCGTTGGTAATTGTTGGGTTATATTAGTATTATTTATTAATTTATACGTACGAGCTGTGCAGTGTTTTGTATGTTTCTCCTTTTCCAATTTTCAAGTTAGAATTAGTTTTAAAATGAGCACACTAAAAATGCAGGCAGACAGAGAAACATGCTCTAATCCTTACATTTTCTTAGTCTTAGCTCCGCGTATGTGTTTTCTTATGTCGCAACGGCAATAAAAAAAAAAATTACGAGTTTTAAATAGCACATCAATCTATATCAAATCTTTCCCCTTTATAATATTAGTGTAGAATGCTACACTAATATTATAAAGGGGAAAGATTTGTATTTTTGTAAGTAACGAAAAAACTTAAAAACTATTATACCGATTTCAAAAAATCTTTTGCCGTTATAAAGGTATTTTATCACTGAGTAACATAGGCTATATTTATTACTGGAATAAAACTTCTTACGCGGGCGGAGCCGTGAGGACACAGCTAGTAATATCTATTTATGCAGTGCACTGCCATCAGTGCTATGTCTAGCTACATCCAGCTACGAGGGCTACGAAGCTACGAGCTACGAGGGCGCCTTGTTTAACTTCCACGTCTAAACAAGGCGCCCGTGCCGCTCTACCGTACGTCACACGTAGTGAGCACTCTTTTCTAACGATTACTGATAATAACTGTATTCGTACTGCGATCTTCAATCCAAGTATCAAGCATAATAACTGCCGATAACGCTTAGGAAGGTTTGCTATGCACAGTAGAAATTATCTGGCTGTTAATAAAACAACACATTTATTTCGGTATTCAGGTGTGACTCTCATTAAACGATGTAATTTGTATAGTAGCGGCACGGGTAGGCATGGGATGCGGGAGCCGAATGACCCGGCACGATTTTATACGTTGCATTAATAGGGTTGCTTAACCACACGCTGTGAAAAATTATTCGTAGAATAAATATGAGGTTTATGTAATTTATCCATTAATGCTCGGTTCCTATAGAGAAAAACGAATCGTTTTGCTTACCAATGGTAATATATATATATATATAATCAATAGAATCGTAAGATAATTTTAACTGTGATAACTACCCGTATCTTCTATACGGGAGGGTTTACTATGGATTATGAGGTCAATGCTTCATTATTGGTAAAGATATAAGAGTCTCAATTTTAACCAATGGCTCTCCATTAATTATAGGAACCAGGCATAAAAGAAGACAAAGTAAGCATAGTTTTGGTGAATATCATATTAAGAGGAGAAGTTAATCCATTTTACTTTATTTATTAACACTATTTTGTCAATTAATTACTAGGTACTAGTTTGCGCTGCCGGGGTTGCGGTGCATGCTTTTGCGAATCCCGCGACCCTGGCCGTACGGTCAGGAGAAGGAGCACCGTTGGTTTTTAGCCGGTAAGAGTCCGGCAGACCCCCCTCGCCTTCCCCGGGCGAGGGACATCCATGAGGATTTTCCAACGAGAAAAAAAAAAAAAAAAAGGTACTAGTTTGCGCTACAACATTCTATCTTTCGCTTTCCGCTTCCAATCTACCCCAGGGTTTTTGGTTTATCTGACCTCCCCACGACACGTTAATTTATTCGTGGTCCCCACTCAATGACTCTCTTATTCGACGGATTATCCATGTCCATGTCCATCTATGTCTATACATTAGACATGGTAGACCACCGCCACATAAATTTCTTGAATCTGGTAGCTATACCATTAACGTCAGTTCTCCAAATAACTAATCTCGTGGCGGTCTTTATCTTTCAACGAAACTCCAAACGTAGTCGGTTTCTTACTCGTTAAGCGGCTTTGAATTTATCGACTAGTTCGGCTATCAGTGTCCAATTCATATTATTAGGAAGTAACCCTATGTGCAACTGACTGAAAACAGATTTACGTTATACAAGGTTAGTCGGAAAGGGGGTACTAAGCCGAAAGGGTGTTAGAGTACCTATAATAATGCATAACTTTTGTTATACAACTTTCCCCAAAAGTCATTAGTTTAAAAGAAATAGCTGTTCAAAGATTGCATAAAAAAATGCGCTAAATTATATCTATCCTCAGCTATGATCAGCTGTGTTTACATTCTAGGTCATATTTAGAATCACGGATTAGAAACTACATTTTCTGAATTCGTAACTAAAGCAGGGATGAAGAATTTTTGAAAAAACTAAAATAAAAATCATTTTGCATGAAAAAAATTATTACCAAATTTTTAAATTTTAACATATTTTTTTTTCTATAAAACAGTCATCAGTGATACAATAAGTGGCCCGCGGCTTAGTACCCCCTTTCCGACTGACCTTGTATAAACGCCTGTTCTTGGCGCGAAGGGCTCGTGGCTAATTACCAACCGCGCGGATTATACGATTTGCGAGGTTAAGCTGCGCTTGCCGCGGTCAGTCCGTGGATGGGTGATCGTTCATTACATACCGAGACCCCTCCGTACTTCGAAGAGCATGATAACCAGTCGGTCCCGGGTGTTATACGAATACCTATGGCAGTCGCTACGGGAAGTCAGAATTCCGAAAGACTGACAACTGGTCTAACCTTAGGATATTAGCATTACCCAGTAACTGGGTTGCGGAGGTCTGATGGCAGTCGCTCAGTGTAAAATACTGGTATTCAGCCGTATCTGGTTAGACTGGAAGCTGACCCCAAGATAGTTGAGAAAAGGCTAGGCAGAACAAACGCGTGTTCTTCTTCTTTCGTGTTGGAACGTCAAGGTCGGCCATGGTGAATATATTAGCCAACCAGTGAGGTTGGTAGCGGGACTGATTGCCCAGGATACGGCTGACGTACTTAAGTATCGTCACTCGTGGAGGCTTCTACACCACACGGGTTAAAGAGAGCTGTACTCGTGACAATGCTATAAATACCTACCACGCTAGGCCAACTGATTGCTGATTGTGCCTCATCAAATGTTGTTGTTAGTTCGCAGTTCAATGATCTTTGCACTCCGGATAATTTGATTTCCTTTTACGTCACCCACGGAAAAAGAGAGGAAAGGCTATTCTTGTCGTATATCACGTAGGTAATGAAATGATTACAACATTAGCTACGTAATTAACTGTGCAAAGTTTACATTAACCGGAAAAGCAGATTCCAGCAACCCTGAATGCAGATAACGCAAAATTTAAAGTTCACGGCATTGGTGGCGATACGTCCACCGTACAGCCAATACATTTGCATTGTGTTTTAATTAAAAATCAATGAGTAATAATATCGCCGTATTATTGTTCAATAAAACTTTATTTGGCTTGAAAAGGTAATTGAAAGCGAAGCGGATTAATTACGCGTTTACAGTATGTTTGGCGAGCCGGGAATTTTTGTTAGGTAAAATATCTTTAAGCGATGCATGTGTAATTTATGATCTGAGTACCTAAGCTTCATTTGAGTTTAGGGTTACCATAAGTGATAACCCTAAACTCATATAGCAGTGATAGCCTAATGGTATGACCGTCGGACTTCCAAGTCATAGGTCTCGAGTTCGAACCCAAGGCACGCACCTCTGACTTTTTGGATTCATGTGCGTATTGTATAATTATCACTCGCTTAAATACGGTGAAGGAAAACATCGTGAGGAAACCGACCTAGGGGATATTTCTTGACGGCATGTAAAGCCAAGTCAGAGGCCAATGGGCGACATAAACTGTGACACCAGGTTAGTCACTAACCATACGAAAAGAAGAAGAAGGTTACCACATGACAGGTATCTGCCGCATTTGACACGTATTTTAAGGTTTAGAATGGCATGCGGCCGGCATTTCTCCGAGACAGGCTTAAGGGCGCATTCAAAAAGTCTCTATGTGTGACGATACCATACGGAGCACACTGTGTAGTTAGCCCCGCTACCAACCTTGCTAACTGCCAAATTTTTTCACGGTACGACATGACATATTCTCTTGCCGACATAAGAGAGATCTGCAGGCATTTTTCTGTAAAATCAGGCATTTAAGGCACTCTAGACAGGTATTCCTCCATTTTGAAATTGTAACTCTATTTGTGTCATACTTTGAAGCAACTTCTTCCTCTTAGCCTTTTTCCCAATTATCTTGGGGTCAGCTTCCAGTCTAACCAGATACGGCTGAATACCAGTATTTTACACGGAGCGACTGCCATCAGACCTCCGCAACCCAGTAACTGGGCAATGCCGATATCCTAAGGTTAAACCGATTGTCAGACTTTCGGGCTTCTGACTACCCGTAACGACTGTCATAGGTATACGTATGACACCCGGGACCGACGGCTTAACGTGCTCTCCGAGGCACAGAGGGGTCTTGATGTGTATCAAATGGTCACCCATCCACGGACTGACCGCGGCAAGCGCAGCTTAACCTCACAAATCGTACGATCGGCGCGGTTGTTATTTAGCCACGAGCCCCTCTAATACTTTGAAGCAACATTAGCTTGATATTCGTAATAAACAAAACCCGAAACGAAACTATCAAAATATATGTACAGAATGATAAGGTTCGTCAGTTTTCAAATTCATTCCTTTCCCACATCGCGGGCACATGTTACCTTTTCAAACTGTTGAACGGAAAAGATCAATGCATGGAAAATTATGTTTAATTATTGGGTAGCAAAGATCAAAATTGCCTTTTGCCTCCATTATGATGTATTTATTAGCACAGTGGCGTGTAATATATTTGATTTGATTTAAAGAGTTTTGTTGTAAAAACTACGATATCAATCAAATCGATGATTACATAGATGATTTATTATGCATTACTTGTCTGTCACCATGTCACCATAATATCTTATCAAAAAATACTAGTATTTTCTTTTCTATAATGTTAGCAATACGTAGTCGGTAAAATAGTTCATTTCTTGCACTGTGCAAGCAACAATAGACCTTACGGTGTATAAGATTTTCATTCCGCGACTGTACACAGAATACAAATAGAAAACTTAAATTCCCCTTGCATATCTGCGAAGTAAAATATGTGGTTATCTTCCACAATTGCAGGCCATTATGTCTCGTAAGACTCCTCGGCGTGCGTAGACGCTTTTAAGCGCAATCGTCGCTCATACTATGCAAAATTACAAGCGAAGAAGTAATTCGAATGCAGCTCACGACTTGCAAGCATAATGGGGCAATTTCCTAGTCATTTCCTGGTGGCTGCAAGCAATCCGACGTCTTGCGGCGTCGTTGTACCCGCTTTTTGATAGCTGAAGACCGTGTTTCGTCAATGTCCACCGTCTTGTGAAAGCAAATAGGCTATTTATCGCTTGTTGTCCTGTGAAATTCACTGCGATATTTATCTTTATTGTTTCTGTGATATTGACATTAAAAACATAACATAATTTGCCCATTACTGTCCCACTGCTGGGCACGGGCCTCTTCTCAGAATGAGAAGGGTTTAGGCCTTAATCCACCACGCTGGCCTGGTGCGGGTTGGTAGATTAGACACACCATCGAGAACTTTATGGAGCCCTCTCAGGTGTGCAGGTTTCCTCAACATCTGCCGGGGTTGCGGTGCATGCTTTTGCGAATCCCGCGACCCCGGCAGTACGGTCAAGAGAAGGAACACCGTTGGTTTTTAGCCGGTAAGAGTCCGGCAGACACCCTCGCCTTCCCCGGGCGAGGGACATCCATGCGGATTTTCCAACGAGAAATAAAAAGGTTTCCTCACGATGTTTTTCTTTCACCGTTAACGGAAGTGATAATCAAATTCTGATTCGCACATGAATTCGAAAAGTCAGAGGTACGGGCCGGGATCGAACTCATACCCTCCTGCATGAAAGGCAAGCGTTTAGCCGCGAGGCTATCATTGCTTAACATTAAAAACAATAAATCATAATTTATCCTGTAGGCCGTGGCCGCACTGGTACGGCGACAACGACGCGACGGCGATTTCGTGAAAACAAACTCAATAAACATATATGTCCGTGGCCGCACTGTAGAAGCGACAAACGAAATTTATTTGTTCATGAAATCGCCGTCGCGTCGCTGTCGCCGTACCAGTGCGGCCATGGCCTTAATTAGGTTATATAACTTACAGTTTCTATTCCATTTCATCTAATACACTTGTGTGATAACAATAAAAGGTTAGGGAAAGTGATCAAGAATTGGTTTACTATGTCATTTGGGAATCGTTAATAAAGGGTCGTTCACGCGTTTCCTTATTAACTATTTAGATAATAAGTGTTATCTTTAATCATGATCCAACAAATGAATATTATGATACAGCTATGTGCACAGATACACGCCTAGCAAGAATCTAAAGTGAATTTAAGAAAAAGTTCTAATATAAATTCACGCCTGCATTCCCTGAAGGGTTGGGCAGAGGTGTATAGTAACACCTTCATTTATCAGTTATGTTTAAGTCCCATGTAAAAGGGGGCGAGCCTATTGCCATCAACCGGGTACAAATCCAAACTCCGGGTTCCTACTAAAAATTCCACACGGAAAAACGCAATAACACTTCGCCCGACCTGGGGATCGAATCCAGGACCTCACGATCAGCAGTCGCGCTTGCCACCACAAGACGAGGCAGTTAAAAAGTACTAATTAATTATATTAGAACCTACTTGTATTAGTAAATAAGTACGTCCTCTTGCTCATGCCTACATAAAAATTCTTTGCAATCTCAACATTCTTATACGTTGTTAGTTTTATTACTATCAAAGCGTAACACCTATATCATTGTACACTGTGCACAGCAGAGCAACTTTGCAATTTACCTACATTCGGAAATTCTCAGTAAAACAAGGCAAACGATATAAACAAAGGAAGTCGGAACTAAGTTATATTGAGCAACTTTACACCTTACGATGTTCTGCACTAGTGGTTGCAATGAATTTTGAATATCTAATTGTGTACAATTTTGGGTCACGTATATTTGAAACGACTTTAAAAGTTTCGTTATTGCACATTGAGTTTTAAAATTTCTACCTATCTGGCGCTACTGTAATAGTATCAATGAAACTTTATACTTCCATAAAATTGGTTGCAGCTGCTGTGCTTGAAGTCGTGGGTACGATTCCCGTGTTAGGTTAAATGTAATGGAAGAAGAAAAAAAATCGATATCAAACGACAAGCGATGACGCACGTAAATTACGAAATAAATATAAATCTAAATACACAGATAGAGAGTGATAGCCTAGTGGTGTGACTGCCAAATCTCGAGTTCGAAACCAAGGCACGCACCTCTAAATTTTCGGATTCATGTCCGTTGCTTAAAAACGGTGAAGGTAAACGTCGTGAGGAAACCGGCATGCCTGAGATATATTTCTCGACGGCATGTGAAGCCCAGTCAGAGACCCATGGGCGGCATAAACTCTGACACCAGGTTAGTCATTAACCTTCTTCTTCCTGCCTTTATCCCATACTAGGTGGGGTCGACACATGTATTTCATAAATCCATGTTGTTTGAGGTTTTGGCTTATTGCTTTATGACTGCCCGCCTGCCTGATATCAACCCTCCTTGGAAATACTCGTTGCGCCGTCGCGCGGGTGACCCTATGTGCTTGTTAATATTATGCACTGGGCCCCAAAATTATATTATGCTTGTAAATCTTATTGCCGACAACTAAGCAGACTATGTTCTTCTTGGTGGAGTATACTTGAAGTTCCTCGACCCACTCATTCAATTTTGCTAGGGACTTTGTTTCTGACACATCGTAAACTAATATAGCACCGTGAGCTTCATGTTATACCTATATAGCAGGTTAGTCACTAACCACACGAAAAAAAGAAGAAGAGGACAGATTAAAACATACCTAATTAAAAACGAAGTAATATTCTTGGCTGACAACATCACGCGCAATAACATGACAAAAATAAGACAAAAAAAACATGCAAAGAGAATGTTACTGTGAAAAGTTGATTTAAAAAGCAAAATGCAATGTGTTTTTCTTTTCCGTTACGTTTAAATAGCACTGGGTGTATAACAGCACATCTCTATCGAACAATTCGAGGCATCCCGGTGCGATTTGTTATTTAAAAACAGAGCAGAATCTGTTTTTCTAAAAATAGCCCTCACGTTGAATCTCAATTAACAGCCTTTCCTTACCTCCTCCCTAATTTCTATTAAATAATACATACTAACACAGTGTAACTGTAGTCTGTATCTAAAATAGATACGGGCTAATGGCGTCAACCTGGATTTATTTTACCCTCGGCCCTCCGTCCCTCTTTTAAACCTTCCGTAAATTTTTGGGATGTCCATTCAAAGACAGTTCTAAAATAAGCTAGTTTAATGTAGGAATGCCTAACCAACGACTCGTTATATTAATAAACACGTGGACATTTTTCCCGTTTTTGCAACATTTTTTATTTATGCTCCGCTCCTATTGGTCGTAGCGTGATGTTATATAGCCTATAACCTTCCTCGATAAATAGACTATCAAACACAAAAATATTTTTTCTATTCCAACCAGCAGTTCCTGAGATTAGCGCGTTCAAACAAACAAACAAACTTTTCAGCTTTATAATATTAGTATAGATAATTAGCACTAAACATATTTAAAATGTTATTATATTATTTCTGTCAATTATTTAAAGTTAATAGAGACATAATGATGTTTTAATCATGGTATAACAATAAAGCCGAGAATACACATGCCAGTAGCTTGCAGAATGGCGTACCAGCTACTTGCATGTGCCAGCTTGTATGTTATATGCCATGCCTATATCTTGCACAACGTTTGAGTTTTTGGCATTGACATGCAAACTACTTGTATACCATTGTGCAAGGTACAGGTATGTGTGCAGGCTTAAAGGTCTTCCCGCGACTGTCCTTTACTACGTCAAAGCTACTGATAAACCAATCAGCTTGCGCTTCTGTTATTGAACTTTGTTGTGATTGGTGAGAAAACGTCTCAAATCGTGACGTAGATCAAGACATCGCGGTAAGGGAGTACCAGGTGGAGTTATCTTATTATACCATGGCTCTAATTATGAATAGAGCTAATTTATTTAGTAAGTTATCGTCCAAGAGGGCCACAACACGTATTTTTACTTTCATGTTGTTTTAATTTATGATTTGAGCTGAATCGCATGCTGACCAATGTATTACTTGCCTACTTCCAATGGGAGAAGCTCGTCCCAGGAGGCTGATCCTAATTCAACAATCTCGACTTCTTTGACCCAAGTTTTTTAAATGGCTTTATAAAGTAGAATAAGTTACTGTCTTATTGAAAGCTGCGTTATCTATTCGGTTGTCAAAGTAAGCTATTAAATACCATAATAAATTATGATTATGCATTTTGTATAACAAGGTAATAATATCACAATCATGTTTAAATAAAATATGGAGCTCGTGGCTTATTAACGACCGCGCGGATCATACAATTTGCGAGGTGAGGCACCGCTTGCTGCGGTCAGTCCATGGGTGGGTGATCGTTCGCTACACATCGAGATCCCTCCGTACTTCGGAGAGCACGTTAAATCGTCGGTTCCGAGTGTCATACAAATACCTATGACAGTCGTTACGGGTAGTCAGACGCCTGAATGTCTGATAACTAGTCTTACTTAAGGATATCGGCATTGCCTAATAACTGGGTTGCGGAGGTCTGATGGCAGTCGCTCCGTGTAAAATACTAGTATTCAGCCACATCTGGTTAAACTGGAAGCTGACCCCAATACAATTAGGAAAAGCTAGGCAGAACAGAACGGTTCAATAAAATACCGACATATTTATATTGTGTACTGTTTACACTCTTGTATTTTTCGAGATTATAATTGATACAAAGATACAGAAATAACATGGATAACGTTACTTGGAAAAATGACATCAGTTACCGCTGAAAATTTTCAAATACTCTTTTAACCATCAAAGTAACGAAGAATTAAATTAGGTAACAGGTGAAAATAGCTATTTAAGCGGTTTTCTGATCGATTTAATAGAGTGATCAAAATTTATTCCGTGGTACCGACAATAACTTCCCGGGAACATTGTTGCCGAAGAACATTGAAAAGTTTTCTTGTTAAAAGTTCTCTATTGCGGAATGAGAATAATAATTCTTGAAATCACTTCCTTATTTAAGAGAATATTACTATTTTATCTATTACTTATGAGGTCGTTTTATTTATAACTACGTTTTATATAACACTGCTCTTTAGACAAACATAATAGTCGTTTGTTTTTTACTTCTTTTATTTTGTGTACCGTTTATATTTAGTTGTACCGCTTATGAGAAAAAGCTTGCGTGGATTCTGTTTGAAGATTGTTATAGTTCTCGTTGGCTTACAGCTTGCTCGCTGTATGGCAACTTTTCTTGGTTTTATTTTCATTTTTAAACTTGTATGCTTCCTATTTACTTGTACGAGGATTGCTGCGCATTTTGATCGGGAACAACAATGCGGAAACATCGGCTCACGCTGGGCGATTTCGAACGATTCGCCACACATAACTTCGATCAGACCTCCGATTACATCGTTTCATATAATGAATACGAGTTGAGCAAGAAATAAATTATTTTACTAGCAACCCGATAACAGTAATAATCCCCTAAACTGCTAGCTTTTTAGTTTGTTATTATAAATGTCATTGTGAACTAATAAAGGTCTTTAAAAAATAATAACTATGCTCAGGAATAATTTTAAAGAAATATTTTAATGTTGTGTAAACCGTTTGAAGTATCTAATAGACTACTAGATAATTTTGCCCTACGCTTATCAAAATATTTCTCGAGCCCAATATTTCAAATTCGTTGAAAGTACTCTGATTATTACGATTCAAACATTTTCATACTCATTGAACACAGTAAAGAGTCTGTAAAAGAATGAAATAATAATAAATTCAAGAAATTAGACAAACTTTTGGAACTTAATCATCGCTTCGCGCTATCCGAGCTTTTTGAAAGACATCTAAATTTGTCGAGAAATCCTTTTCTTTGCAGTAATTTATTTCCGAACGGACCGTTCAAGTTTTTTTAAAATCCACCATCCTTGATTTTAATTGAAGAACAGTTTATTGAAGAGTTCGCTGTGACGTTAAATTAGCCGCAAAATCTTCAATATTTATCTTATTTACTTACCACAACCTACTAAAGATTCTTTAAGTACAGTAGAAATATATAAAGCATTTAGAACCCATAATGTTCTCGCGGGCTATCAAAGATTTAAGACACAATGAATCTATAGGCAAAAATCTATGGAGCGTAATATCAAGTGTTATTCCACCATTAAGTAGAGGATTTCGTATCTCCTCTTAATGACCACTCGTACCGATAATAAGCAATTTATATGACCCATTACAGGATCAGCCAGTCGTTAAGATAAACTTAAGGAAATTCTCTCACTAATTTAAGTACCTGTTCGCGTAATAAGAACACGGTGTAAAACAAAAGGTATTCTAATCTGCATCAATTCTTCCCTGTATATAAAAATACCACCTATCAGCAGAGTTTTGTAATACTCCTGTCACATATAACATGCCAAGCATCGCCCCGTCTGCCTTCAGACCTCGTGAAGACAACCGGAAAATTAGAAAGTAAACACTGACTTCCTACACTGTGATTTTACAGCAAAGCTTTATGGGAAACATAAAATCAAGTCGGGTTCTCGCGGAAATGCGGATACATTGTATGTAGATAATTACACAATAAGGAACGAATGAAGAGGTCTTTATTCAATTAAAAGAGACGAAGTACCACAAGCGTTCCCAGGATATACTCCCGAGGCTTAGGAGACAAATTTCCCTGGAAACAAATGCGATTCAAATTCAGACAAATAGTCCCGGCGCGGAAGAAGCCGTTTACCAGGAAATTTGTCCATCACTCTTGGGCCAAGCAAATTTTGTTTTTTCTTTTCCCTTTGCTAGCCTCTATTACGAAATATCGTGTACACAAAAATATCAAATGCGATTTATTAAGAACGTCTGGTTATTTATGCGGAGTATACGAGTAGATTTATTGCTTGTGTTCAGTATACCGTATCTTCAACTTATTATCCGTATTTGGAAGGTCTGAGATTGACTTGTCTCATATAAACTTTATCTTTTGTCGCTCGGCTCTTGTCAAGCGACGTGTGACACGCTTTGTACTCTCAATCGCGTTTGTCCGTTTTGTTTTTCACAGTGTCGTGTTGCTCGTAAAACCTATTCTGTCTTGTGCAGTATCTATGCGCAACTTTGTGTCTATATTGTATTTTAAATTCTTGTGCAGTATGTGACGAATCCTATTTACAACCAGATAACTAAAGAGTGGGATTAGAAATGGCGGATTCACTATTTGCCTTTCGCTCACAGAGAACGTGTTTGAGCGGGAAGGAAATAACTATAAAATAAGTAGCGCCGCCATTTTTAATCCGATATTTAAGTAATCGGGTTGTTCTTGTAACAAAATCTGATATTAGCAGTCAATCACAATTTTACGGACTCATGTAATAGTTTGTTGACTTAAATAAGTTCACCAAAAGAAGTATCTTTTTAAATGTTCATCAAAGTCTTCATCATTACCTAGTTGCCAGATCGTTGGAAATATTAAAACTTCTTCGCACCAAAGTAGGCACTTATGTTCCGGCGAGCTTAATTTGAGAGCCTTTGATGCTCCAGAATGATGGAGCAGAAAATGATCCGCTTGTTGGAACGTCCAATCTTTATGACGCTAAATTGGTTTTAACCTGTTGAGGTACTTCTGTTAGAATTTTATAGGGAAGAGATTTTATTATCTTTTATCCTGTTTTCTGGGTTAGTTTACCTACCGAAAGTATATTATTTTATATGATCCATGTTGTTTTATTTGAGCAAAATTATGAGAAAAAAAGAAAACAAATAAAAATTGCATGCAAGATAAATACAATACTTTCATGTAAATTATTTTGAACTGATTAAATATTCGTTTATTCGCTTGCGTTAAAATCAGACGTGTTTACACTATTTTTTATTGCTTCGTTTCAAATAAAAACAGCTTTCCATACAAGTACACTTCACGCATCACTGGTCGCAATATCTCTCAAAAGCAATACTGATTTTAGTAACAGTTGTCCTCTGAAAAGGAAAAACCGCAAACTCATACAAATATCATGCAACCGTACTCGAGCCGCATTCAATCAATTTCAATCAACTTGTGTCAATACAAATTATGGATGGATGAATTTTCACGTGGTCGTATTTACGGTGGCAGATTAAAATTACATTATTAGTACAGCCTCGTCACAATCCCACGTTGTTCTGCAAATGGAAATTAATATTTTAATGTAAAATGTAATTTTGTCGCACTGGTTTGGTAAAGTAAGCGTGACTACGGATTTTGAAATCGTGGCTTGGATTTCGGAGTTAGCATTTAGCTACAGCCTCATGAGACTAAATGATTTTAGTTAGAAAACTGAAACTGTTCGGAGTTGAGCTTTACCCGATAAATGGTGATTCATGCGCGCATACAACTGTACCACATTTAACAGGATATGGGCGACGCCTAGTAACTCACCCCTTCAGGCAACAGAAGAGTCAGGATTTTGTTTAAAATTAACTGTTCAGGAAGCAGAGTAATGAGATGTCATTGACAAAAAGATGTGAATTTCTGTATTTAATAAAGCACTATCCAATAATATCCAATCCTATGACGTATCGATGCTACTTGAACTTCTGACTAGATTACATGCTTCTGGATCTTATACTATATATATATGTATTAGATATAACCGAACTAGTTTCTAAAAATCTAGAAAATACATCCACACAACATATTTCATATCTTAAATTCTTTCTTTCCTCTCTACCAGATGAGGCGGACGTCGATTCCCGCAAATCATTTCCAGCCCTGCAATAAATAGCTACAATCGTATACGAGTTTTGCTACAATCGAAGCGTGAAAGGAACCGACGCGAGTCACCATCAGTCAAACGTCAAGATGTGTCGTGACTACATACCATTTTCCAAGTGCCTGGGTTTTGGGCCCAACAAATAGATCACGGTGCCGATACTCCGTGCGGGATGAAAGAGTGATCGTTTTTCTATGTGACTACAAAATATTGAAGGACAAGCAAATCACTGCACGGAACGGAAATAAATGTCTTCGAGATGTGGAGGTTTTTGTTTTATTTTCTTGTCAACTACATAAGAGACGAATGATACTCCTGTTCACATGGGATTACCATGGTCACACTTCAAGGTCCACCATTGACCCCGTATGCATGAAGTCTATGGTATAAGATGTAGTGTTTCCAACAACTGCCATCTTGAGCGATAGTAACTAATACTGTTACAAGTATTCGTTGTTGCTAGATAAAAAAAACCGGCCAAGAGCGAGTCGGACTCGCGCACGAAGGGTTCCGTACCATTATCTATAAAAACGGCAAAAAAGTCACTTTTGTTGTATGGGAGTCCCTCGTAAATATTTGTTTTATTTCAATTTAATTATTTATTTTTCAAATGAATATATAACTAAATATTCTGTAAACATTTCAAGCGTCTACCTGTTGCCGTTATTAATATCGAGCAAAAACGAGCAAAAAAAGTCACGTTTGTTGTATGGGACCCCCCTTAAATATTGATTTTATTCTGTTTTTTAGTATTTGTTGTTACAGCGGCAACAGAAATACATCATCTGTGAAAATTTCAACTGTCTAACTATTACGGTTCATGAGATAGAGCCTGATGACAGACAGACGGACGAACAGACAGCGGAGTCTTAGTAAAGGGTCCTGTTTTACCCTTTGGGTACGGAACCCTAAAAAGATTGTAGAAAATCAAGACATTATTTTAAAAAAATTAAGTGCTTAAGAAATGTTTTAAAGGTCAATCTTCTTTACTTAAAATGATTTTAATGGCTTGAGGTGACAATTTATAACTGCCTAAATTTTTAAGAAGATTTTTGAAGAGAAAATTGGAACAATTAACATTAGTTAGAAAATAATTTAGGTACGCAAAATGTAGAAAGACTATAATTTAGTTTGCGTCCCAGTTTGAAACTTCCAAAGAAGTGTTAATGTAATAAAAGTGGACAAGAATAAGTCGTAAGTGAATCACAATGGGATTAACGAACTTACAAGAGTCATGTCGTCAACTTAATCATATCAAATAAAGTCTGTGTAAGGTAAGATCTGACTAGTTTGGTGAGAACTTAGATTAAATACATCTAGATGTAACCATGATTACAGTAGGAAGTGTGGAAGTGAGAAGGATGTATACAAAATTATTAAGAAAACTGAGTGAGTGATCTTCTGTTTCAAATGACGTGTCGTTTTTTAGCTTGGTTAACTTTTTATCGTTAGCCAACTCGCTGTCACCGAATGTCAGTTTCCCCGTATTCTTGTATTTATTAGAAATAGATAGACTCCAATAGTTAAGTATTTAGTTTATATTGTTTGCTCTGCGATGGGAGGGTGCAATAATTTAATCTAATATTGTTGCCTCATGATCGGTGGCTCTATCTAGAGTTATATAATCTAAGGGTGAGTATGAAATTTTTGTTAATAGTACCTACTTTAAATTTTTCTGTTTTTCTTTGTTGATAAGCGGCTGAATAACAATTGGTATCTTATAATTTAAATAGTGGAAAACTCGCTTTGCTTCATCCTTGTATTTTCTCCGCCCCAGTTTGCTATTCTAAAGGTCTCACGCTAAGGTTTTACATTAATAAGCAAGTGCACGGTAAGCTGATCCGCGCAGTGTCACGAATTATTTGTTTTACAAACAGCAACCCTACCGCACCCCGCATCACTGTAAGTGAATACCTTCGCTCCTTGAGATAATAATATAACAGATACGGAAAGTGTAACATTGGACCGGTGGTGACAAAACACTTTGGTCTCAACCAAGCTTTAAGACTAAGAAAGAAAGAACATGACATGACGCCTTATATTCCCCAAAGGGTTCGGCAGAGGTGTTTTTAGTACAGCCTCGTTTCGCCAGTTATGTTTAAGTCCCATGTAATAGGAGGCGAGCCTATTGCCATTAACCGGGCCCAAATCCAGACTCCGGACTGCTACTGAGAAATTCCTAATGGAAAAACCCAATAACACTTTGCCCGACCTGGGGATCGAACTCAGGTCCCCATGCTCAGAAGTCGCGCTTACTAAACCAACAAGGCAGTCAGAAAGAAAGAAAAATGAGTTACTGACCACAATCAGAGGCACACAATAACAATAATATACAATTTTAACACTAAAATACAACTTAATCGTAAAGTACCATTGTGTGCAGGCTGTGCGAAATAGGCTCAGTTCAGCAAAAATGCCATACAACTAGTGTCTGGCGCTGGTTTTCAACTGGACCTTATTGTGAGGGGATCTTAACGATGCCTTATTGTGAGATTAAAATACATTAACTTGAATACAGCCTTCTTCTTCTTTTCGTGTGGTTAGTGACTAACATGGTGTCAGAGTTTATGCCGCCTATAGGCCTCTGACTTGGCTTCACATGCCGTCCAGAAATATCTCTCAGCCAGTTTCCTTAGGATGTTTTCCCTTACCGTTTTTAAGTAAGTAATAATTATACAATACGCACATGAATCTGAAAAGTAAGAGGTGCGTGCCTTGGGTTCGAGCTCGAGACCACTCGAGAATCACACCACTAGGTTATCACTGCTAAGAATACAGCCTAAACCAAGCAGAATACTCATTACTACTAATCACGAAAATGTCGAATCTCGATTACAATCACGATGTTGTCTCCACAGTACGCGTGACCGGATAGCTCCCAAGGATTATCCGCGCGCAATTCGCCACAGTTTGGACACGCTATCGCCGGCTCGCACCCGCGTATTTACACTGCCCGATTATTATTTGAAGCGGAGAAACGGATGGTTATTATTTTTGTGTTTGTATTGATGTTGAATGAGTGAGTGGTGATTTGGGGTAATTGAATGTGTTTCTGTATCTATGCTGAATAGTAACAAGGTTTAGTAGAAATTTGTTGGTAGTGTTTTTGCTAATACGTCAGTGGTATTATTTCTAGTAACTAGACTGGGATATGCCGAGTTCATTGACAGAGATATTCAAACACATTCATACACCGTACCTTTGGTTTTTGGATATGTAAACAGGATTTACCTGAGATAATATCCATTTCAGCTTAAAAAATATATCACTTATTTGAGCATTAGTATTCATTTAAAATAAAGGTCGCCCGCGACTTCGCTCGCGTGGATGTCGATTAACGCATATTCCACATGTCCTTCTCCGGGTTCCAGGCTACCTTTGTACTAAGTTTCATCAAAATCGGTTTAGTAGTTTAGTCGTAATGAGGTAACAAATACATACAGACATACTTTTCGTATTTGTAAGGATAACTGGTAGAACGTACAAATATATTTTTTCTTTTAATAGCGTACTAGATAATTCTTAAACTTGCTTCATAAAAGAAAATTAC
The DNA here is from genome assembly GCA_910594945.2 of Amphipyra berbera. NCBI lineage: Eukaryota > Metazoa > Arthropoda > Insecta > Lepidoptera > Noctuidae > Amphipyra > Amphipyra berbera. Next base: position 9,232,541 of record OU343128.1, on the reverse strand, counting down.
TATAATTGTAGTTTTCTAATATTTTTATTTGAAAACTTTTTGATGAGCGTGTTCTCAATTGTTACATAATTGTTATTGTATTGTTGTCTAATCGTTAACAATAACATCCGAGGTACAATTGTGTTCAACCGTGTGTTCAAGACGTTATCGATCTCTGTGATAATGGCGCTATGGGGCAAATGTAATGTGTCTGTATGTGTCATTGCAAATAAGCATTGCAAATTACCTACGTGCGTTCCTCGTATAGTGCTGTTACGCTGTTACAATACGTATATATTATCTGTGTAACTGTTACGTTAAATTGGTAACAGTAGCTATCAAGGAACTGATTGTTGCAAACAGTTATTGTGTGTGTTTCGTAAAACAAAGTTTTCATCTGTTTCTCTGACCGTACATTTGGTTGGACTGTTGATAAACTTTTGGGTCATTTTTGGTACAACCCGACTAATTAAAGAATGTGATTGAAAATTATGGTGCTACTATTTTTGTGGTAACTGCCTCGTTGGTCTAGTGGTGGCAAGCGCGACTGCTGATCATGGGGTCCTGGTTTCACGGCCTGGTGGTCGGGCAAAGTGTTATTGGGTTTTTCCGTGTGAAATTCCACAGTAGCAGCCCGGAGTTTGGATTTGTACCCGCTTCATGGCAATACGCTCGCCCCCTATTACATGGGACTTAAGCATAACGGCGAAATGGGGCTGTTACTATACACCTCTGCCCAATCCTTAGCGGAATACAGGCGTGATGTTATGTTATTTTTGTGGTATTTTTTCCTTTCACTCACGCACGTTGTTTTCAAGTAAAAGGCAAATGATAGAACCGCCATTGTTTTATTTTACTGGACTGCTTTTAGATTGTCCTGGCGGACCGCTTCTACATAACCAGGCAGTTATTGGCCAGACCTGATTTTGGCTGGAGACCCTTCAGGTCTCGCCAATAACTGCCCGGCTACAAACGGTCCCCAAGAACAACCTACAAGCAGACCAAGAGAAAAAAATGCAAGTCCTGATGCGTCTCCAGCCATAGGATCCCGAATTTCTAATCCCATTGTTTAAGTAGTCGGGTAGTACCAACGATTTTTGCTGACATCTGGAATGTTTTCTTCTGATGTAGCATAGAATATAATTCCAGACACGAAGACCATGCAATAAGATACGTAGCAATATAATATAGGAAGGTTACCTACTTAATAGCTGGACCAAAAATTACTAGAACATTATCTTCTATGTTTCTGTCTAAACGTTCCAGAACTTAATTAGGAATATCCTAAGTTCTTATACCAAGACAACGCTAGTACCTACGCAGACGATCGATACAACAAACGTTAACGTGTATCTTAAACATTCCAACACAAAGCTTATCTCAGAAGAGGAGGAAAGTGTTCTTCATAATAGCCAATTAGCTAAAGAATAGACACTACACGAAATAGTACAATGAGATCATTAATCAATTTTAACGGTTACGATACACAAACATATAGAGGGGTTACTTCGAATTAACTGACGAAACTTCGCATGGTTACTAGGTATCATTAATAGAACATATTATTTTAAATAAAACCTTTTAACAAAAATAAAACCGACTTCAAATTGTATATCTCCGAGGTTCTTCATCAGATCTTCACCAAATTTAAACGGGACCACTTCGAAAGAATATTCTTTCAAACAAAAACAGAGTCATTTAAATCGGTTCACGATTAGCAAAAATATAGCAGAACAAACATACAAAAAAAAACATACAGTCGAATTGAGAACCTCCTCCTTTTTTGGAAGTCGGTTAAAATCTAAAATGTAATTAGGTAAGCACCCGTTCACACTGCGTGTCCGTTTTAACGGATCCGTCGGTACTGGATGTGTTGTTCACATCTATACCGACGGATCAGTTAAACAAATGGCTGCTGCGTCGCATCTGGCAGGCAGGATACGAACAAAATAACGAATCGTGTGTGAAGACACCCATACTTCTCTATATATCTTCATGTACGGATCCGTTTTTTATACAGTTCCGGCATCCAGTTTTTGACGACAAAACGGAATGTGTAAAAATGTCGGACTAGCGCGCATGTTGCATAGGTATCTTGTTATCTAATTAACAGACTAAAGTTTAGGTGACAAAAATTGAAAGGAGTATGCTTAGGTGGTTTGGTGATGTTGAAAGAATGAGTGAACGGCGATTAACAAAAGGAATTTATAAGGCGGATGTCAATGGAAACGCCGGTAGAGGACGTTCTAGAAGGACGTACATCGATGTTATTGGTGATGTTCTTCACAAAGGTCAGGTGCGTAGTACTCTCAACCGGCATGCGTGTATGACAAGATGTATGAATGTGGATGAAGCGAAAGGGATATGTAAGGGTCGTAGCATGTGGCGTTCTATAGTTTCTGCCTACCCCCATGGGAAAAAGGCGTGAGTTTATGTATGTATGTAAGTTTAGCTTTTTTTATTGGAACGTGTTCTAAGGTAAAGCAAGCAAGCAGGTAAGGTTGAACGCTTGCCGTCCATACAGGAGGGTCTGATTTTGAACCCGGCCTGTACCTCTGACTTTTTGAATTCATGTGCGGATCAGAATTTGATTATCACTTCAACGGTGAAGGAAAAACATCGTAAGAAAACCTGCACACCTGAGAGGGCTCCATAAAGTTCTTAATAGTGTGTGTAGTATGCCAACCTGCACCAGGCCAGCGTGGTGGACTAAGGCCTAAACCTTTCTCATTCTGAGAAGAGGCCCGTGCCCAGCTGTGGGACAGTAGTGGGCTAATTATGTTATGTTATATTCTAAGGTAATAGTATCTAGTAACCCTGAGAAGTGTTGCCAGTTAATTTAAAGTAACCCTATTATAATATATCACATTGTAAACGTTATCTAGGCGGTTTACCCAGTTTACGTAACTATTATCGTTGCCATAATAATGCTTGATTCAACAGTAATTCTTTTCGTCACATTGTGTTCGGACTCTTTTGTCGTTTATTCGACGGAAAATGACCATTGACAAAAGATAGGTAACACTGATATTATTGTGTGTCGAGTGGATGCGGACGAAATGAGTTTTAATACCTTTATTATGTTCGGAAGAAACTTGTTCAGTGTAGTGTAATGATATCTTTAATGTTATTACTAACTTGTTTTGTTCTATTATGTGTTTATGATGCTCTATTATGCCTCGGAGAGCACGTTAAACAGTCGGTCTCGGGTGTCATACGAATACCTATGACAGTCGTTACGGGAAGTTAGAAGCCCGAAATGTCTGACAGCTGGTCTAATCTTAGAATATCGGCATTGCCCAGTAACTGGGTTGCGGAGGTCTGATGGCAGTCGCTCCGTGTAAAATACTGGTATTCAGCCGCACCTGGTTAGACTGGATGCTGACCCCAAGATAGTTGGGAAAAGGCTAGGCAGAACATGCTCTATTGTTAAGGATTGGTTTAAGAGTAGAGATTGCTGACTTTGCATATAATGCCAAAAGGGTTAATCTTAATATATTTCATCATCATTTAATTTTTAAACTGCCTCGTTGGTGACAGGCGCGACTGCTGATCGTGGGGTCCTGGGTTCAATCCCCAGGTCGAGCAAAGTGTTATTGGGTTTTTCCGTGTGAGATTCCTCAGTAGCAGCCCGGAGTTTGGATTCGTGCCCGGTTGATGGCAATAGGCTCCCCCCTTATTACATATATGGGACTTAAACATAACGACGAAACGAGGGTGTTATTATACACCTCTGCCCAACCCTTCGGGGAATACAGGCGTGATGTTATGTTTTTAATTTTTAGCCACTGATGAATATGCAGAGGTCCGTTGAACGATCCGGTCCACTGAACGGTCTTTTAACCGCTACAAAGTATGATCGTATTGATATATTTCAAAAATCACCACGCTGAACCTTGATCTCTGAGTTTGTTAGGCTTTTCTTTTCAAAACTAGTCAGATTAAAAAAACATTACAGTGACTTGTAAATGTGTCTGTAACGGATTTATTAACAGAAATAAAAATCATTTATCATTTGAACTGGTTATCGCAGTATGTTCTTATTGGCAGTCAGGATGACGCTGTTGTTCGCCCCTGGAGATAATTCTTTAGTAACCTTTTACGACACGCACTGGTAAAGAAAGGTTCCCATATTCATTACTAGAAACCACACGGTCATATCCACCAGAATAATAGTGTTAACGATTAAATTCCTGCCACAAAACTTGTTCTCACAATAAATTCATCATAACATAAAAAATCACGCCTTGTATTCCCCAAAGGGGTCAGCAGTGGTGTTTTTAGTACACCCTCGTTTCGCCAGTTATGTTTAAGTCCCATGTAATATGGGGTAAGCCTATTGCCATTAACTGGGCACAAATCCAAACTCCGGGCTGCTACTGAGGAATTCCACAAGGAAAAACCCAATAACACTTTGCTCGACCTGGGGATCGAACCCAGAACCCCATAGGACCACTAGACCAACAAGGCAGTCAGTAAATTCATCAGTTGACATTATTTGTCAAACACAGAAATCTAAATAAAAATACAATATTATTTAGATTTTTGTGGTCGAATAGAAGCCTTTGTTGCCTTTGCATATAAAAGTCATAAGCGCAAGAATACATATCAATGGTAATAGCTATTTAACAGGCAGAATATTATTAATATTATAATTGTAGCAACGTTCCACACTGCAATGTTGAAGCTTACATTACATTAGATACTAATCGTTTCAAATGCGACCAATATAATGGTCGTTGTTCCAATGCTGTTTCAATTTAACCCGTAATGGACAACAATTAGTGCACATTTTCGTGTATCGAAATGCAATAACATTCCTAATACTAATTTATGTACGTATAAAATACATGGGCCTACTATTTTCATGTAATCGTGGTCTATGATATTTATTAGCTGTTCTGCGAAATCTTTATTAGAAATATGTGTTCACGACATCAAAACGAATATTTATTAAAGATTATAGGTAAATAATTATGCTTTAGGAGTATTGGTTTGAATTAAAATCTCAGTAGTTTTTATTCAATGGTTTTAATAAGCTTCACTTCGTATACTTGTTTGTATGTTTATATGCTTGCTTGATTCAAATCTTGCGACAGATTTTTCAATTACTTCTGCTTAACCGATTCCCCGGAAACATCGCACACAAATTCAATTCCCATAATAACTTCTTCTTCTTCCTGCCCTTATCCTACACTAGGTGGGGTCGGCACAACGTGTATTTCATAAATCCATGTTTTTAGAGGTTTTGGCTTATTGTTTTATGACCGGCCGCCTGCCTGACATCAACGCTCCTTGGGAATACCCGTTGCGCTGTCGCGCGGGTGCTTGCTGATATTGTGCACTGGTTCCCAAAATGATATCCTTGTCAATCTTATTGCCGACAACTAAGTAGACTATGTTCTTCTTGGTGGAGTATACCTACTTGAAGTTCTTCGACCCAATCATTCAGTTTTGCTAGGGACTTCGGTTCTGACACATCGTAAACTAATATTTAATTCCCATGATAACACAACGTTATAATAATTTCAACCTTCCATCCTAAAATTCCGATGCTGCAAGAAAAAATCGTTTAACCTAAAAGCTTTTTTTAGGGGCTTATTTTAGGGGCTTTATTTGTGTACCTATACTTTTATACTAATACATTTTTTTTTAATGTTGCCCCACACTGATTTCTCCTGTATCGTGGGTGCGTTTACAGACACAAATCTTTACATGCACAAACATCCAGACTCGGAACAACTATCTGTAAGCCATACAAATATTTGTTCCGTGCGGGAATCTAACCCATGACCCTTAGCGCAGAAGTCGATCGCTCAGCCACTGCACCAAACGTGTCGTCAATCTCCTTGAAAGAAGTGGCAAAAGAGATTGTAACGATACTGCCAATTATTATCACACATAAGAGTTGTACCTACGTAACATTTTCTTTTGTCATCTCGCGAAGCCCAGACTAATTTTCATGACACATCCCAAAACACTCGTATAAAGGGATATCAATGCAGAGAAGCGTTGAGGTCACATCGCGGCTTCATTTTCCGAATCCTCTTGATTCCGGTCAATGCGGCCGAAGCTGTGGGCAGACCTAGTTTATTCTATAAAAGCAATTGTACTGTCACATCCAAAGCACTCTGAAGACGAGGCGACCCCGAACGTTTTGATAACCACAAATACGTGTTTCGCGTTACAAGGGTATAGCGCCCTTAGACCGCAAAACAATGATAGCAATATACCAAGTTCGAATACTTAGTGTCTGTTTGGCGTACCTTCGTCATGGGCTTTTAAAGTGTGCGGTTGCGATATCGGCACTTTAGTACCTACCTTTTATCAACTCGGAAATTCTGTTGGACCGAGAAAATCACTTGAATGTGGTAACAAGGAGTATTGTAGTATCTACTGTCTTCCAACATACATAATTATCAGGTTTTCAGTAGCATCTGCCTATCTTCTTATCTAGGAACTTTCAAAAACTTTCAAAGTGCTCAAGGCAAATACTGAAAAAGAAAAAAAGTATTAAAATTCTTCTTCTTTTCGTGTGGTTAGTGTCTAACCTGGTGTCAGAGTTTATGCCGCCCATGGGCCTCTGAATTGGCTTCACATGCCGTCGAGAAATATCTCTCAGGCATGACAGTTTCCTCACGATGTTTTCCTTCACCGTTTTTAAGCAAGTGATAATTATACACTTCGCACGTGAATCCGAAAAGTCAGAGGTGCGTGCCTTGGGTTCGGACTCGAGACCTATGACTTGGCAGTCCAACGGTCACACCACTAGGCTATCACTGCTATAAAAATACCAACTGCATACAATAATTGAATTTAAAACACTCTTCCACACAATAAAACATTAAATTTGTCATTCAATTAAATTAAACGCGTGATCCGCGAACGAAAGTTGCTGATACCAATAATTTTCCAGCCGGCACTCAACTGCTCGTAATTAGGTTATATATTGTGTGTGAGAAAATTATAAATTTGCACAAGCTGTGCCGTGAAAACCATTATTGAGCAATTTGTCGCATTCGCCCATAAATGCACCGTTGATTAATTTATTAAAGGAACCACAGATTTGCATAAATAATGGCAGTGACACAACCGTTGCACACCTCGAATGAAACTGAAATGAAGCTGTGGCAATCAGTTTGTTTACGTGGGTATTTACGTAGAATAATAATTTAACTGCCTGGTGGTGGCAAGTGCGACTGCTGATCGTGAGGTCCTGGGTTCGATCCCCACGTTGGGCAAAGTGTTATTGGGTTTTTCCGTGTGGAATTCCTCAGTAGCAGCCCGGAGTTTGGATTTGTGGCCGGATGATGGCAATAAGTTCGCCCTCTATTACATGGGATTTAAACATAACGGTGAAATGAGGGTGTTACTATACACCTCTGCCCAACTCTTTTGGGGAATACAGGCGTGATATTGTTTTTGTTTATAATACTTTGTTGGTTTATTTCAGTTAAATTAAAGTAAATATTCTGATATTTCCTATAGGGTTTATTCTTATCATTTTAGTACGCGGCAATGTTGTTCTTATCTTCTGCTGATTATTCGTTTCAAAGAGTGTATGAAGCAAGAGCACTCTCGGTAGAACCCAAAGCAGATGCAAAGTGGGAGTGCAGCGCGTTTAAAAAACCAACCTGGATCTTCAAAGATGCAGTGATACAAATAATTATTATAAAAATCTAGTACCGCACTACCTTGGCCGAAACTGCTCCTGCTTGTGTATGGCTCTCGACTGCTCGTGTATTTGCCCATTCTCTATGGGATATATTAAAATGAACTTTATAAATAATAGTTCCCACTTTAAAAGGCTCTAGCTTTGAAATTAATAGTTCGCACTTTAATTTTCAACTTTAAAAATAATAGTTTGCACTATAATTTTAATGCTTCTAACTTCAAATTTCCCCGCAATAAGAAATAAAATGACCAACGGATAGCTGAAAGGTACTTTGAGGACTCAACGCATGAACCGAGCGAGCAAAGTGAGCGGTGCCGCGGCAGCGGCCGGCGAGTTCAAAAAACTAGAAACAAGCAATGTTCCTAGGCCAAAAACGATTCGCCGATCACTTTCCACCATTCGTTTAATGGGTGTGTTCAGAAATAAGTGGTTTTTGATTGATTATAGTGCGAATCATCGTTTTTATAGTTAGATGTACCTATTAAAATTAAAGTACAACTATTATTTTGTTGTGGAAAGCATTATTTTTGAAGTGTGGCTTCAACATTTTTTGTTGTTATTTTCATTAATTTTAAAGCGCTTTTAAATACATCCATTCTCTATTCATTTTTCATTAATTTTCTAATCGAATTATCACATTTAAATATACGAGGCGTTTTCCCAAGTTCATTAACAAAATCAACTAAATAACTACGCTCCTATTAATTTATACCTGACATTAGCGTTCACCCGATTAAAAGCCGGGTACAAAATGGCGCGGGTGCGAGCCCTGGTTTAAATTTTCACACCTTAATTGAAAAAAAATGTTTAGGTACACAACTAAATGACTGTGACACAAGCTCATAGAGGTTGGGCAAATAGAATCACTTTGCGAGCGACCGCCTACACCCCTTGCACTAATTGATTTACTTTGCAACGAGATACTGGCTTCAATTAAAAAACCTTTCCTTTAATTGACAATAACTGGAGCCAATAAAATGAGGCGGGTAGTAAATAAACAATCCATCAGACCGGAGTTTAGGTTGCGTTAAAAAATCTTTGCGTTTTACAATGCCATAAGAATATTTTATTCTTGTATTGTAAACTAGCACTTTGCCCGCGACTTTGTCCGTGAGAATTTCGGACTTGCCCATACATATTTTCATACAAACTATCATCCGCTACTTTACCCCATTTGGGGTAGAATTTTCAAAAATCCTGAAACTTGTGTTTCATTATTTTTAACTGAAAGTACAAATATCAATTTTCATTGATTTTACTTAATAAAATACGGATTTTCATACAAAATTCCACCCCCTATTTTACCCCCTTACGGGTAGAATTTTCAAACCTCATTTCTTAGTGTATGACTACGTCACAAAAGGAACCTACTGTCCAAATTTCATGTGTCCAGCTTCAGTGGTTTAGGCTCTGCGTTGATGAATCAGTCTGTCAGTCAGTCAAGACATACCTTTTTATACTTATACTAGCTGTGTCCTCACGGCTCCGCCCGTAGCCTATGTTACTCAGTGATAATGTAGCTTTCTAACGGCAAAAGAATTTTTGAAATCGGTCCAGTCGTTTTTAGGTTTATTCGATACAAAAATCCAAAAATACAAATCTTTCCTCTTTATAATATTAGTATAGATAGATATATTGATTTTGTTGTGATCTTTACGGTCCCAATAATAATATAAAACATATAATAATATGTAAGTATGTATGTATAAGTGTTATTGGATTTTTCTGTGTGGAATTCTTCAGTAGCAGCCCGGCGTTTGTATTTGTGCCCGGTTGATGGCAATAGGCTCGCCACCTATTACATGCGACTTAAACATAACGGCGAAATGAGGGTGTTAGGTACTATACACCTCTGCCCAATCCATCGTGGAATACAGGCGTAATGTCATGTTAAATGATAAATGATTTTTATTTCAGACACTGAATCTGTTACAGACACTTTTACAAATCAATGTAATGTTTTTTTAAGACTAGATGTCGATGGCATTTCCTATCTGACTAGCTCTGAGAAGAAAAGCCGAAACAAACTCAGAGATCAAGGTCTCTTTTAAAGTCCAGACATTGTGGTACAAAAACTATGCGAGCGTATATGTATGTGTTATCTATATCTACACTAATATTATAAAGAGGAAAGATTTGTATTTTTGTATGTAAGGAATAAACTTAAAAACTACTGGACCGATTTCAAAAAATATTTTGGTGTTAGAAAGCTACATTATCACTGAGTAACATAGGCTACGGGCGGAGCCGTGAGGACACAGCTAGTGTTTAATAGTATAATATAAAAAAGTTTATTTTACTTTAATAAAATTCGAGATATACATTATATTTCAACATTTTCTGTTAAACAAAGTTGAAAAACATTTATTACAGATTCTTTAAATAAAAATGTTACCAGAGTGTATTGTTATTTATGTAGTTCGTGAAATATGTAACACAATGTGATGTAAAATAAAAAACAAAGAAACGTTGAAAATATAACGAAAGTTTTTGGCTATCAGAAAAATAGGGCCGCTTTTTCATAGAACTAAACAAACACAGTTCTAGTTATTATTTACAGGTTGCCGACTTATCAAATTGACAAAGTACTTTTTTTTTTCGTCCGAACCGAGTACCATATTTCACGGCTACTGAAATAACGTTCAACTACCGACCCAAAATATAGACTAGCGATATATATTTTACGAGTAAACCGAGCTTTGATTTTCGCTGGCTCTCTTTCAAAGTCGGCATGAAATTAGTCTCGCCACATTCGCTCCAAATCCGTTGAAAATAAACAGTGGCAAAACGTAAACGTGGTCCGGAACTGCAACAAAAATAAATTGACGAATCACTTAGGTATTTAGAAAAGGTTAAACAGTGAAACAATAGAAATGTTCGAAAGGACATGATTCATGGGTGTTGTTAGACCTAAAAAAACCGGCCAAGTGCGAGTCAGACTCACGCACCGAGGGTCCCGTACAATATTGTTTTGTAATGTAAATACAAATTTACCGTTTTCGGAGTTTTCCCTTTACTTGTGCTTTAAGACATTGCTTCTTGCCAAATTTCATGATTCTAGGTCAACGGGAAGTACCTAGGTTTTAATTCCCTTGCGAGTGTCAAAATATGCGGCATAAACGGCCGTATCTTTTGATTGCGTTGACTTCGAAATTTGATTTTTACAGCTCCAAGGGATAGCAAACCTGAATATTTGATATAATTTCAACTCGATACCTCCACGTGTTTCTGAGAAACAGACAATCAGACAGACGGACAACGAAGTGATCCTATAAGGGTTTCTTTTTTCCTTTTGAGGTGCGGAACCCTAAAAACCACATCGATGGTTTCGTAAGAGGCAAACCAAAGGCGCATATTTTTTTTTCCTATTCTACTCTTGTAGATGGTCTTGCGGACCTTTTCTACGTAACCGGGCTATTATTGGCGAGACCAGAAGGGTCTCCGAACCAATTTCTACACTAACTACCTAGCTAACTACTACGCTAACTACTGTAACATCATGACTGACTATTATAACTGACTATTATAACTGACTATTATAACAGCAACACCTCTAAGGGTGTCCCCAAGGGGGGACTCGAACCTCTTAGGGTGTTGAATGCGAGAGGACTGGGACGGATACGACAGCTTGATGAGGGCGGTGTGACTGCGCGGAGTCAGAAGGGACGACCGGCTCCGCGGCTGCGGCGGGTGAGCACGGTGGATCGGGACCAAAGGCGCATGCCACACGTTCAGTATTTATCACAAAACTTGGATCGCATCCTGGATCGTAATATTTATTGAGCGTTTAGATCAATTATATTGATTGTTATTAACAAACATGTTATACAACGTAAATAAATGTGATTCTGCAAATAGTGGCAGCTTGATGTACGTAAATACTTTTATTTTGATGAACACTAATGGAGTGGAAAATATCGATACAACAGAAAATCCAATATTTTATTTTTTCGTTTCAAATAGAATAATATAATACCTAGGTTGATATTTTCATTGCAGATAACATGTAACGGTGTGGGTTGTTTTGAAAACATCAATTTTAATTAGTGCTAACAACTGCCACATCGCAATGTGTTGATTGCAGAGTCGTATATTTTTCATTTAGTTCCAAAATATTATTTTGTTTTATTTGTTACTAGCTGTTTCCTCACGGCTCCGCCCGCGTAAGAAGTTTTATTCCAGTAACAAATATAGCCTATGTTACTCAGTGATAATGTAGCTTTCTAACAGTAAAAGAATGTTTGAAATTGGTCCAGTAGTTTTTAAATTTATTTGTTACATACAAAAATACAAATCTTTCCTCTTTATAATATAAGTACTATGCGTGTCAACTAAGAATAGGATCACGCTTGCTACAACTTCACACAATAGCTGTCAAATTAGTACAGCCAGCAAAAAAAACTGTGAATAACAAATGTTATATTTTTTTATTCATAGATTTCATTATTATTTATATTCATTTTTATAAAATGTTATTTCTTGAATTCCATAAGTATATAATTTTGGATAAATTAATAATATATGAATAGAATAGAATAAAATTAATTTGCGTAAAATGTAGGTACATTACAGATGGAGTAAAATATAAAATACAGACCCATGTACATTTTGCCGCAACGCGACATGCAAATTCTTGACAATATTATACAGAAACATTAAAAAATATTCGAATTAATATTAATTATTAGTTAATTACTTAGAGTGAAATGTCAAATCAATACATCATAATGGAAAAAAATATCTTAGAAAGTCTATAGCTTTGTAATAAATTCAACATAAACAATATTAATGTCAAAGAAGATTAATGTCAAAATCATAGAAACCAGTAGTAATACTATATAAGTATTAGTTGTCAATTTATCATTTAGGTATTACCTGTAAATTCCGATATAGAATAAAAAGATTTTTCTATAAGCCAACGTTTAAGTCTGGTACGAAACTTACCAATACGCATTTTTTTTATTTCCTCGGGAATATTATTGTACACCCGACCACACATGGCATAACATTTATTTAGGTACATTGTTGTGTTAGGTATTTTTGCTAATACTATTCTGTCCGAGTTTCTCGTACTCCTTGGAAACATATCTTTTGCTGTTTTAAATAAGTGAGGATTCAATTTAACGAAATTTGAAAACAGTATTCACTAAAGAAATGTACCAATATACATATATAGTTAACTTCACGAAATGCTACTGGTCGCCCTAATATGCCGCCATAATAATAATATAATTATTGTGTAATTAATTTGGCGTAAATTGATTAGAAATACCAAAAAAGTGAACTAAAAATAATTAAACTGAGTATAATTTCTTAATTTATTTTTTGCACACCTTACGCTTTGGTTATGAAGTTCACGAGTATTGCGGAATAAAATGGCGTCTTGACAGTACTATTCTTAGTTGGCACGCATAGTATAGACAAACGACCCGCCCCAGCTTTGTACGGGTGCAATGTAGATACTAATGTGGGGCATATAAACCTTCCTCTTGAAACACTCTATCTATTGCTGAAAACTGCATTAAAATCCGTTGCGTAGTTTAAAACATTTAAGCGTACAGACAGCGGGAGCGCCTTTATTTTATACTATGTAAAGATACAAGGTGTAAATGCAAAACCTGAAAACCTCTTAAGGGGTCATTTTACTCATCATTATGAACATCTACCAGGGACCAACACTGAAATCGCAAAAAAAGTCTGCTGCTCCATACATTTATGTTCGCATAACTCGACAAAATGTAGGGAACAGCAGATTTTTTTTTGCGATTTCTTGATTGGTCCCATACTAAAAGTTATTCATAATGATATTTACAATGACCCCTTAAGAGGTTTTCAGTTTTTGCATTTACACCTTGTATAGTTAGGAAAAGCAAACACGACAAGAAAAAAAAGTAAGAATCAAACATAACATAACATCACGCCATGTATTCCCCGAAGGGTTCGGCAGAGGTGTTTTTAGTAACACCCTCGTTTCGCCAGTTATGTTTAAGTCCCATGTAATAGGGGGCAAGCCTATTGCCATTAACCGGGCACAAATTCAGACTCCGGGCTGCTACTGAGAAATTCCTGAAGGAAAAACCCAATATCACTTTGCCTAGCCTGGGGATCGAACCCAGGACCCCATGCCCAACAGTCGCGCTTGCGACCACTAGACCAACAAGGCAGTCAAATCGATATTCACTTATGCACTCAAAAAACATTTAGGAATGTAAAGAGAAATCATGAAAATGAAAATTCATTTTTCGAACGTCAAGGGAACGACAATCAAGCGCGAATCAATAGCTCGAACGACATTCAAGCGCGCATCAATAGCTCATAGTCGATTCGTATGGCTTAAATCTTTACAGCTGTGCTTTTTCAAGCCATTCATACTACGAAGTGTTTCGGATTTTCTGTTTGAAACCATAACAACTTGGATTACAGTACAGTGGAAAAATAAACTCAAAAGAAAAGAACAATCTTATACTCAGAAAATCACGACCTTAGAATCCGTGCGCGCGAAAAGTAATCGAGTAATATTTTACAGAACCTTAGTTAAAAACTGCAACTATCCAGCTCATTCCATTCTCCAAACCGTTATTTGTTGGAATGGAAGGCGTTTTAAGTAAAATAAATTACCTGTTACAAGATGAGAGTTTGTGACCGAGCGGGGATCAGTGGCGGGCGAACATTACGGAAATGAGAAATGAATTGTGGCGAGATCGGGCCGTGTGTTCCTCGCCTTAACCGGTCCCGGTACCCGGTATAACTATCGTGTTTCTGAAAGTATGAACATTATCTGGAATAGCGAGAATATTTTTAATAGCGCCGCAATATCTTTTAAATCGTTCATTACCGTTTACTCGCCGGTAATGACGGGAAACGTTTTGCTGTTGCTGCATCGCTGAAGGCAAAATGTTTGTTTTATTAATTAAAATGTTACTTCAACATGAGTTTTGATAACATTATACGTGTGTGTTATTGTTTTTTGTTTACTTGACCTTTAATCGTTTTTGTATAGTCAAGAATTTGCTCGGGGCTAATTACCGACCGCGCGGATCATACGATTTGTGAAGTTAAGCTGCGTTTATCATGGTCATTCTGTGGATGGGTGACCGTTTATTACATTGAGACCCCTCAATGTAATAAAACAGTCGGTCTCAGGTGTCATAAGCATATCTATGACAATCGTTACGGGTAGTCTGAAGCCCGAAAGTCTGATAACCGGTCTAACCTTAGGATATCGGCATTGCTCTGTAACTGAGTTGCGGAGTTCTGATGACAGTCGCTCCGTGTAAAATACTGGTATTCAGCTGACCTCAACATAGTTGGGAAAAATTTGGGCAGAACATAGTCAAGAATTTTGATGTCACTTAATATGCAGCTTTTCTTCTTCTATCGTGTGCTATGGATGTGCTAGAAGATTAGCCATTCAGCGGGTTGTTAGCGGGGCTGACTGTCCAGGGTGCGCCAAATGATCATATGAATGTCGTCACTCGTAAAGGTTATTTTAATTCACCCCATCACATCCTGTTACTGTATTTAAGTTGTAATCAGAGCTAATACCTTAATTGGCTAATGAAAATGTAAAGCTGTAGTCATCTAACCCTTCAAAATCGACTGGCATAGCAGATTCATTATCAGCTAGTTCACACAGAAACAGTCTACAGGACCCGTTTTACCGGATCCGTTTTTATTTTGGTGATGGTGCCTGTAGTTGTATGAGTTCACATACACGACATTATTCCGAATCCAGTAAAAGGTACTGTATCCTGCCTGCCAGATGGTTGCAGCTGCCATTTGTTTAACTGATTCGTCGGTACAGATGTGAACAACACATCCAGTACCGACGGATCCGTTAAAACGGATCCCCTGTGTGAACTGGCCGTTAGATACATGCACAAGATATCGTCGACATATCGGTACATAAGTTCTAACAGTTGTATTTAATACTTCAGCGTCTCCAAATAAATTCACTTTGAATAAATGTCAATGTTAACTTCAAGATACTCCAAAAGTCAGAAGAGTTGTGTTAAAAACTTAACAAACTTGGTGGCTGTTTGATGTGGGAACGACGTTGAAGTTTGACTGAAAGTAGGGGCTAACTTCTGAACGAAAATAAAGGTTACATTTCTTATACAAAACAAATAATGTTTCGAGTTTATTTGCTGCAAATGTTTTACTACGAGTTGTTTAACAGTTTGTGATAGTTATTACAGACCTTTTTGTATTGTGAACCATGTTTTTTTCTGTGGGTGTCATCAAAGTTAAAATAGGCATTTATCTGGTTAACAGCAAATGGATTAACGACGATACGTAAGGCGAGGACGGAGTGTTGAACCGCAATTTGGGAAAGTCCTAAGAAAAGCAAAAGGCCGAGATGGTTGATTGATTTGCAGAATCAACATCCACTTATCCATCCTAAAATAAGGTTTGACCTACACGATGGCTGATGCATGCGTGCCGCCAGTTAGGATAGGTCAACTTAAACCTGCTATGGTACTTTCCTCAAAAGGCCATTCCAGACATTGTTACACTTGCATAGTTTTTATATCACAATATCTGAACTTTAAAAGAGACCTTGATGTTTGAGTTTGCTTCGGCTTTTTTTCTCAGAGCCTGCTAGTCAGACAAGAAACACCGGCGCCATTTATTCTTAAAAAAAACATTACATTGACTTGTAAAAGTGTCTGTAACAGATTTATTTATTTACAAAAATAAAATAAAAGACATTTACCTAAACACTGATAAAATCTTAACCATTATATTGTACCTTACATGCTGTGTAATGACTTAAGTCGATCACGTCATCGCTGTTTGACTTTCCATTGTAACCCCGAAGCGTGTGGTCCAACTTTTTAATGATATGCATACTTCATTCTCGCCTTATGAATTCTTGTTCCCGAACAATTAAATATGCGTTCCTGAAAACAAGGAGTTAGTGGAACGTATTAACAAGTAAATGCCGTGGTGACACTAAAATTGTTCTTCACGTTACAGAAAATACTTATTTAATTTAGTTTTACTCGAATAAACTATGATACAATTAATTTGAACCACCGATGCATATTATATTATATTTGATACTATAATTAGTCTTCATCACTATAATGCGAGATATTTAATAAAACCATAGAAACCTTTAATATAATTATGTAACTTTTAATTACATAAAATATAAAGTTTCAAAAGTGTAGGTCTTACTCATTTCATCAATTTTATACTAGATATGAGAGCTCAGATCAAAGTAAAATTGATGGCCCATGATTCGGCCGGGAGCTGGCTTGAATTTTTATTGAATTTGAGCTCGCTGGCATCAGCTCAAACACTACGTTAGCAGAATTAAATTATGGTAGCGCCAATTACAGCCGTTTTTGAACCGCACGATGGCTGATCGCCAATTTATGCGCTTATAAAGCCCGTTTCAGTTATAACATGATTTCGGTGCCCTGTTGTCGAGAATATGGGAGAATGCAGCGTGTTACATTCCGACATTAATCCCAATAAAACTGAACAGATTTACGTTAAAATATGCTAAGCTCTTACTCTAAATACCTAAACAATAGTTGAACCGTAAAAAGTGCACACGCTCAGTTTGCTTCGTCGAACAAAATAATGAAAAAGATGGTTGTACATTTGTGTTAGAACAAAGCGGAAAATGTTAACGAATTTTCTCTCATTTCCATGAACAAATGATCGTATCGGTACTTACGTTATAGCCGTGCAGATTTTTATCAACAAATTGATCTAGAATTTCAGTTTACATTACCGTTACCGTAACATTTAAAACTTTGCCGATTTTGTGCATTGTACCTAATTCCGTTAATATTTAATGAAATATTTAAAAAGGGAAAATCTGCATAAGGTTTCCCATTTCTGTAGAAAATTGAGTATTTTTATTTGTCTATACTAATATTATAAAGAGGAAAGACTTGTATTTTTGTATAAATAAACTTAAAAAGTACTGGACCGATTTCAAAAATACTTTTGCCGTTAGATAGCTCTACATTATCACTGAGTAACATAGGCTATATTTATTACTGGAATAAAACTTCTTACGCGGGTGGAGCCATGAGGACATGTTGTTAAAAAACGTTTATAACTGAGATCTAGATGGCAGGTGTTGTTGAGTATGGTCGGGAGCGAGACTGCGTGGGAAGCCATCGCCTCCTTTTGTGAGGGGCTGATGGCAACCAAAGAGGAAGCGGAGAGGGAGAGGGAGCGGTGTGCTCTTCTCCCTTCTCGCGCCAGACGCACCGGGCGCCGGAGGGCGCATGTACGCGACGATCTCCAGCCACCCTTGTGTGTGGCCTGCGGGCGGCGGGTTTGGGGACTCGCCGCCCGCCCAGTAACAGGCCCGAGAAGGCGGCGCGCCGTGTTCCGTGCGCGCTTCTCAGGAGGACGTGGGGCAAGGCCCCACAGAGGAGAGGTCCGCCATGGGTTGGCGGACCGGGACCTGCCGGGGTTGCGGTGCATGCTTTTGCGAATCCCGCGACCCTGGCCGTACGGTCAGGAGAAGGAACACCGTTGGTTTTTGCCGGTAAGAGTCCGGCAGACCCCCTCGCCTTCCCCGGGCGAGGGACATCCATGAGGATTTTCCAACGAGAAAAAAAAAAGGTGTTGTTGAGTAACTTGGGAGAGACCTATGCCCAACAGTGGACAGCGATAGGCTGTGCTGGAGTTAGATACACAAAATCGCTAACCAATTAGATATCTACTTCTTTACTACCGTCGTTACAGTACCAGTAAAAATATGAACACTTACTTTTAAAGCTAAGCTTTACTGTTTTTAGGTCACTCCAAGATCTTTGATGTGGCTAAGTCTTCGAGGCACCGAAACTTTCTAGGCGATCCGTTTAGCGAAGTTTCTTTTATAGATAAGACCGGCTTCCGTCCTGTCATGAATGGCTCGTTTCCTTGATATAAAAACTTGTAAAAATAAATTGCTCCAGAAACAACGGGATACAAAAGATTTAAGCAGTTTGCTGTTTTACTTGCAAAACTACGTTTACAGAACAAAGAGGTATTGTACAGACCTACATAGTACATCAACAGTTCATCGATGATAGGTATAATTATAATAGATCGTAAGTAGATAACAAGCCAAATTTCAATTACTGGGCATAGTTATAAGCCCAGAGCCTACAGTCTCGACATAAATAACGATCGTTAAGCCAAGATAGTTGATGATTGTTAAGATGGTTTAGTCATGTAGAGAGGATGGACGAAAGGAGATTAACGAAACAAGTGTACAAGGCGAGTGTGGATGGAACTGTTTGAAGGGACCGACCTCGGCGAACGTACCACGAACAAATCGCGGAAATTCTCCAAAAGGGCCCAGGTTGGTAACACCCTAAACCGACGAGCATGCATGAGAAGGTTAATGAATGTAGGGGAACCGAAAGGGGTGTGTCAGGATCGTAGCAGGTGGAAATCTATCATAGTCTCTACCTACCCCAATGGAAAACAGCCGTGATTGTATGTAGGTATGTACTATGTTAAGTCATAATGATAAACTTTTAAGATATTAAAGAAGTACTTATCTACACTTTCTTTACATAGAGTTTACTTGCTAGAATCTTAAATTGAAAATCATGGCATGCTTTTTCTTCATTATTAAATAATGTAATACAACGTTAAAAGTTAATCGTTATGACTAAAGGCCAAGCCACATCTGACGAAATATACGTCGCTAATCTTCCCCCGGTACACATAATTCCATACAAACATCTCATACCGTACACATTTGACCGAAGATACGTTACTAAAATTCCTGGAGTAAATTACGCTACGGAAGATCGGCGACGTATTTTCCGTCAGATGTGGCTTGGGCTTTAAACAACGAAATCGTTCGTAAAGAGATTCTTGGCTGGGTTCTTGAGAATTGCGTTGAGGTTGAAGGAAAACATCGTGAGAAAACCTGCACAACTAAGGGGGCTCCAAAAAGATCTCGACGGGTCTAAAAAGTCCGCCGACCCGCACTTGGCCAGTATGGTGGACTAAGACCTCCGTTCGCAGCACTGAGACAGTAATGGGCTGATTATGCTAGTAAAACCCAATAATACTTTATGTGAACTATGAGAATATAACTATAACCATAAAATATAACTATAAAAATATCAGCAGTGATGGCCTAGTGGTGTGACCGTCGGACAGCCAAGTCATTGGTCTTGAGTTCGAACCCAAGGCACACACCTCTCACTTTTCGGATTTTTGTGCATATTGTATAATTATTATCACTTACTTAAAAATTGTGAAGGAAAACGTCGTGAGGAAACCGGCATGCCTGAGAGATATTTCTCGACGGCATGTGAAGCCAAGTCAGTGGCCCATGGGCGGCATAAACTCTGACACCAGGTTAATCACTAATCACACGAAAGACGAAGACTATCATCCATATTCTAAGACGTTCCTACAAAACTTACATGACTCGACTCCACCTCGACTCACTGCCGTCGGTAGTTATAGTTGACATAAACGTCCTCGACTCGAGATTTTTCCGCAGTCGAGGTAAGGAATCATCTGTCAAACTCAAGGTAACTCGGAACCTACCTTAAGGAAGGAAATGTCAAAGTTCGTATGTAATAAAAATGAATTTTGAAGACTTCATCGAATATGCTTACGATAATCCTTACAATTATTTATCGCGGCGTTATTTGCGCGATGCAGATAATTTAAATTACGACGTAATGACTCCGTCGAGGAATCTCAAAGTTCACTCGAAATTGCGACTAAGAATACAATTTTGAAAGTATTTTCGAGGCCGTTCTGAGTCAAGTATGAGTCGAGTAAGTTTTGGAGAACCGTCTTAGAATATGGGTGTACGGTGTATGAGAATGAAACCCGGATCCTAACGCTCGACGCCTGCGACAAGCACTGAGGCAGTTTTATACAACAGAAACCGGATTAAAATGAGAGCTGTTCTTTAGTGAATGCGTCGCGTAGGATTTGCATTCTTTAGCACATTTCTTAGTACAAGACTAGGAAATTATGACAAAGGTGTAGATCGTCTTCTATTGTGCTGAGAGCAAAGATGCTAAGCTCTTAGCGCTATAAACACATGCAGTGTTTTTAACATGGCAGGGAGCACAATGCATAATATCTGAACGTTGTCAAAGACTTGGAATTTTGAGGTGAATCTAAATAGTAAAATTATGCTTTCACACAGTCCTACTTTATTTATTCTTATATCCATTTTAGTGAAAAAGCAGTGATATTCTAGAGGTTAAACGGTTTGCCTTAATTCTATGCAGGAGGGTCTGAATTCGATACTGGTCCGCACCTCTTTTCGAATTCATGTCATCGGAATTTGATTATCACTTGCGTTACCGGCGAAGGAAAAACATCGTGAGGAAACCTGCACACCTGAGAGTACACCAAAACGTTATCGATGGTGCGTGTAGTCTTTCAACCCGCACCAGGCCAACGTGGTGGACTAAGGCTAAACCCTTCTCATTCAGAGAAGAAGCCCGTCCCCAGCAGTGGGACAGTAATGGGCTGATTATGTATAGTAATAGTAATTTATTTTCTCCCAAAAAGTTAAAAAAAGTATGTTCTCCCAAAAAGTAACAAAAGTATCTAGGTTACAGGCAGATTCAAACTGTATATGTTATCGATTTTAGTATCTTTTTATGAAGTAGGTTGTTCGTTTATATGGAAAACGTTGAATAGTAACATAGATACTAGGAACAGTTTATAAATATATAATGCAATTAAATTAAAACTATAACGGGGTGAATAGGGATGCAGAGGTGAATCGGGACGAAACTTTAAAATGGATTCTATCGTTGAAATAATATAGTTTGTTGCCAACGAGGACACTTAATCGTTAATTATAATATATAATCTATCTATATAAATAATAATAAATCGCCAAATGTGTTGCTAAGCGCAAAACTTAAGAACGGCTTGACCAATTCGGCAATGATTTTTTTAAATATATTCCTTAAGGCACAAGGAAGATTCTTATGGAGAGAAAAAAACAAAAATCGCGTGGAAAATAGTAAAAACGACACTTTTCTTTTCCCACTACAGGCCAATAACTTTTGACAGAACGAAGTCTGTCCGGGCAGCTAGTACCTATATAATAATTATAATACAGTAACAAGCAACAAACTATGTTATTTCAATGTTAAAATCCCTTTTAAAGTTTCATCCCGATTCACACTCATTTTTCAGTACCTCAGAACAATACACCGAATTGAATTTTATGTAATTCAAACTTAATACATTAGTCAAATTATTTGTTAATTATGATTGATGACTTTAATTAATAAACGAAAACGTTACAAATAACATTATTCACATGCACCCTGCTCCGAAGCATTTATATCGTTAATCAAATCAAGTGTTAAATGATCCGTGGAGCGGGAAGGGCCACAAGTACCAAACGTAAGATATTTCCTGCTTCCACCAACTTACTGATGATTTTCCTCAGCTATATTTTTTCTTTTAGAATCAATGGAGTTGCTAACACGAACAATTTGTCAGAAGTCTGCTTTGTCTGTTTAGATTTGGGTTGTTTATCTTTCACTTTGAATTGGCTTTGAGCTTGTCACTTATCATTTGCGAGTTCGTACGTTACGCGTGTTTTGTTGCTGGTACCAACGTTTATTTTGCAATGTTGTTGCGTTGCCACCTATCTTAAAACCACAGATTCAATTTTTTTAAATAGAGAATTTTCGAATTTTGACTTTCTCTTTCAGGCTCCATATTTCGAGTGCAAGGTTTTCAAAAGACTTTTTTTCTAATATGATACAATTTACGTGTTTTATACTTGTTGACTTATCGTTTCAAATTGTTGTATCGAGATATTGATATAGCCCAAATCAGTACGGTAGCCGGTTTGACATTACCCATGTGTAGGCAACGATAGATTACCTACAGGTATCCACCATCCAACTATCCAGTTGGATACATATAACTATCCTCCTAATTCAATCCCTTTGTTTATCAATACCCGGAGAGGGGCTCGTAGCTAATCAACAACCGTGCTGATCATACTATTTGCGAGGTTAAGCTGCGCTTGCCGCAGTCAGTCCGTAGATGGGTGACCGTTCGTTATACATCGAGACCCGTCTGTGCCTCGGAGAGCAAGTTAAATCGTCGGTCCCGGGGGTCATAAGAATACCTATGCCAGTCGTTACGGGTAGTCAGAAACGCGAAAGTCTGACAACTGGCCTAAACTTAGGATTTTGGCACTGCTCAGTAACTGTGTGGTGGAGGTCTGATGGCAGTCGCTCCGTGTAAAATACTGGTATTCAGCTGCATCTGGTTCGACTGGAAGCTGAACCCAAGATAGTTGGGAAAAGGCTAAGAAGAAGAGTGTCTTACAATACCACGAAAAATCTTCCATTATTTACGCGGTCTTATTCAATCATGTTTTCAAGCATTCAGGATTAAACAATAACATAAAAGTGTTGTTTATTCCGCCAGCACCTATTATCACCCTAAACAGCATCTAAATACCCATTATCACATAACAAAACACGTACTTCCGCACGACAATGACATCAAAGCACAATATCAGGTAAATACATGGCATGCACAACTCAAACGCTTACAGAAAGGAGGTGGTAAATGCCAAGTTCGAGGAACGCTGCCTACAAATAGTTAGCCTATATACCCCGCCACGTAACCGCAACCTTCTAGTTGACAATGTTAGTCTTGCGCAGATATCCAGACTATGTGAGTTATCCTTTACCGCGGGTATGAAGCATGAATTTATTGACACCGCCTGTATGAGAGGAATGCGATGGAACGTGTCGGATGAGAGGAACTATTTTGAATGTGTTTATACCGTAACTAGGTTTATAACATCACGCCTTACATTCCCCGAAGGGTTCGGCAGAGGTGTTTTAGTACACCCTCGTTTCTCCAGTTATGTTTAAGTCCCATGTAATAGGGGGCGAGCCTATTGCCGCTAACCGGGCACAAATCCAGACTCCAGGCTGCTACTGAGAAATTCCTGATGGAAAAACCCAATAACACTTTACCCGACCTGGGGATCGAACCCAGAACCCATGCCCAGCAGTCGTAGTAGCAGTGATATCCTAGCGTTTGAACGCTTGCCTTCCACACAGGAGGGTCTGAGTTCGATCCCGGCTTGTACTTCTGACTTTTCAAATTCATGTGCCGATCAGAATTCGATTATCACTTACGTTAACGGTGAAGAAAAACATCGTGAGGGAACCTGCACACCTGAGAGGGCTCCTTAAAGTTTTCGATGGTGTGTGTAGCCTACTAACCCGCACCAGACCAGCGTAGTGGACTAAGGCCTAAACCCTTCTCATTCTGAGAAGAGGCCCGTGCCCAGCAGTGTATCAGTAATGGGCTGAATATGTATCTACTATCTATACCAATATTATAAAGAGGAAAGATTTGTATTTTTGTTATGTAACGAATAAACTTAAAAACTACTGGACGGATTTCAAAAATTCTTTTGCCGTTAGAAAGCTACATTATCACTGAGTAACATAGACTATATTTATTACTGGAATAAAACTTCATACGCGGGCGGAGCCGTGAGGACACAGCTAGTATGGAATATTTCTAACGTTGATGATTGACGTGTTCAAGACATTTGACTTGTAATCACCCAAAAAAATTAACCCAACTTGTCCTTGTACACTGAATTTGCATTTAAACTCCCTCAATAATAAAACAAAACAAATTCTTAAGAGACCATGCTTAGGGGTTTACAACGGCTCTTTAAAAGAAGGGTTGACCACGAAACGAAAAATTAACGTCAAATTTCTCTGAAGAAAAACCCTAACCACTTAGCGGTAAAGGCGTAGGCCACGTTTAATGCACTGTACAAGGTACATTAGTATTCCGTCTACTGTCTTCCTTTTTTCGAATGGACAGATGCTGTTGGCCTCTTCCGGCCTTTATAGCATCACTGGGCTTAAGCAGGCGAGCACTTAAGGCGCTCAGCCTGTAAAAAGCAAGGGGGGATGTTACAAGATGTCTAATGGTACCTTAGGGAGAGACGAAAGCTCAGTTTTGTGGTAAAAGAAGTACGAGCTGCTTTGTCTTTTAGTATTTTCTGATATTATAGTTTTTGTTCGTATCAAAAATAGTAGGTACCTACTTAGGTACTACATATAATTTTATTTATTTATTTTATTTTAAAAACGTTGCTTCACTCTAGGATTTCTCCTATATCGTGAGTGCACATACACAAATGCCTAGATACGGAACAACTATCTGTAGGCCATACAAATATTTTTCCCGAGCAGGAATCAAACCCACGACCCGTAGCGCAGAAGCCAATCGCACAGCCACTGCATCAAAAGTAACGTCAATGTTTGAGGGACTTTTTGAAATAAAATTCATCCTTTTTTTACTGTTCAAAAACTGCCTTATTTTTCGTATAACATACGCAAGCGCGGCTGCCAAGCGAGCGATAGATTCCGGTTTGATTTCCAGGTAAAGTTCTATTGGGTTGTTCTGTCGGAAAATTCTCGATACCAGCTTGAAAACTGGAATTGTACCGTGTTAATGTATTGACATTAACAGGGTATTGACCCTTGCCCAAATAACATGACATACGATTATAGAAAAATGTGCCTAAAGTTTCAGGGTTGGTATATGCAGCGTGATATCTATACTAATATTATATTGTATATAATATCTATTATTTATAAGTTTACATATATATAAATATATATATATATGTAAATATGTAATATGTATGTAGGTAATATTATTGTTAATGTTCACTTATCTTTGTGTTTATTTTTAATATTGTATCACATGACACAGCTCTTTTTAGCGCATCTACCATGTTTTCTCTGCATCACCCTAAGGTCGACTGGTAGAAAATGCCTAAGGCATTAAGTCCGCCTCTGTATAATTTTTTTTTTGTGCAAAGCAAAAGTATAAATAAATAAATAAAGAGGAAAGATTTATATTTTTGTATGTAACGAATAAACTTAAAAACCACTGGACCGATTTCAAAAATTCTTTTGCCGTTAGAAAGCTACATTATCACTGAGTAACATAGGCTACGGGCAGAGCCGTGAGGACACAGCTAGTCATAAATAAGCGGTGTTATGCAATAATGCGTCAACCCACAAAAATATTCATATTGTGTTAACGCCATCTAGTTATATAGTAGTAGGCCTACTTAACGCTTGAAAAAATGCAAACTGCATCAAGATTTTTTGATACACGCTCTATTAAATTTATTACAGTTCTGGGTAATTTTTCAAGCGCTGAGTAGGTCTACCACAAGAACTAGATGACGTTAACACAAAATTCATATTTTTGTGGGTTGATACATTATTGCATAACACGGCCCAAATAATTTTAAAATAACTTTCATTAAGATCTCTGTGATAATTACAAGACTTAATCAGTGACAAGTTAATGGATCACATGCATTATGAAAAGGAAGTTGATTTTAATAAAATTCCTCTGTATTCGTCGGCATCGTGCTTTTATGCAGCACCATAAATATCGTCGCTCACAGTGGCTTTTAATAGCACGTATACAAACTTTTATTGAATTCACTCAATATATTTTGGCATTGGCGCAAATACGATGGTTGTTGAATTAAATAATGAAAAGGCAGTTTCCCACAGGTTTTAAACGGCTGAATGGCAAAGAGCCAACGTTTGTGTTCCACCTATCTACACATCTACAACCAATAGACATATTTTTAGTCAATGCCAGATGGTGTCATTTTGGTTCAGATTGTGCTGTTACATTGTTATTCGTAATAGATTTCCAATAAGTATCTACAAGTAGCTGTTGGGCGGTTTTAGTGATGTATTTTATATTGGATTTCCTACTTATCGGTCTCGAGAAAACAGACTAAAATGAATTACGCATGTCCTCTTAGCCTTTTCCCAATTATCTTGGGGTCAGCTTCCAGTCTAACCAGATGCGGCTGAATACCAGTATTTTACACGGAGCGACTGCCATCAGACCTCCGCAACCCAGTAACTGGGCAATGCCGATATCCTAAGGTTAAACCGTTTGTCAGACTTTCGGGCTTCTGACTACCCGTAACGACTGTCATAGGTATTGGTATGACACCCGGGACCGACAGCTTAACGTGCTCTCCGAGGCACGGAGGGGTCTCGATGTGTAACAAATGGTCACCCATCCACGGACTGACCGCGGCAAGCGCAGCTTAACCTCGCAAATCGCACGATCGGCGCGGTTGTTATTTAGCCATGAGCCCCTCATGTAATGATGGTTAAATATTGATGTTATTATTCATCATAAAGGTAATTTGTATTGTATATAAAATGATAATGCACGCTAGTCGTAATTATTCGCGAATTACATTTTGCTGTAAACGTTAAACATTTCCCTAACCAACAACACTCAACAAACACCTTGGGACGGGCCAATCTCCCAAAATTTCACATGATTTTTCACGTCCAACATTTTGACGGAGCGACCACATTCTAATAATATCCATTACAGCTGAACAAACAACTTGGCAAACTGTACACAACACACTACACTGTGCCATTTATTAGCCGTCATAAATTGCTTCTGCGGGTTTACTCAATTTCAATTAACGTAACAGACTATTGGGGTTATGCGAGCATTAGCTTTGGTAGTCGATTACCGTTGTCAAACCTTACATCAAGGATTTTATTACATCTTCATCTTTACATAGTATAAAACAAAGTTGCTCCCGCTGTCTGTACGCTTAGATCTTTTAAACTACGCAACGGATTTTAATGCAGTTTTCAGCAATAGATACAGTGATTCAAGAGAAAGGTTTATATGCCCCATATTAGTATCTACATTGCACCCGTGCGAAGCCGGGGCGGATCGCTAGTAGCTTATAAAGTAATTTGAAAATTTAAAGAAAACTAATTTAGACTGTTAAGTTATAATGACGTAGTGATAGCCTAGTGGTTGAACGCTTGCCTTCCATGCAGGAGGGTCTGAGTTCGATCCCAGCCCGTACATATGATCTTTCGAATTCATATGCGGATCAGAATTTGATTATCATTTGCGTTAACGGTGAAGGAAAAATATCGTGAGGAAATCTGCACACCTGAGAGGGCTCATAAAGTTTTCGATGGTGTGTGTAGTCTGCCAACGCAGGCCAGCGTAGTGAATTAAGCCTAAACCCTTCTCATTCCGAGAAGAGGCCCGTGCCCAGCAGTGGGACAGTAATGGGCTAATTATGTTATGTTAAGTTATAACTGACTGCCTCGTTGGTCTAGTGGTGGCAAGCGTGACTGCTGATCGTGAGGTCCTGGTTTCGAACTTCAGGTCGGGCAAAGCGTTATTGGGTTTTTCCATTAGGAATTTCTCAGTAGCAGCCCGGAGTCTGGATTAGTGCTCGGTTAATGGCCATAGGCTCGCCCCCTATTTCATGGGTGGCGTGATGTTATGCATGTTACGTTTTAAGTTATGTAATATGTATGTAATATACTAGCTGTGTCCTCACGGCTCCGCCCGTAGCCTATGTTACTCAGTGATAATGTAGCTATATAACGGCAAAAGAATTTATGAAATCGGTACAGTAGTTTTTAGTTTATTCGTTACATGCAAAAATACAAATCTTTCCTCTTTATAATATTAGTATAGATTTTAAAACACATTATTTAAAAAAAATTAAGGATTATAATTTAAACTGATAATTTTCTTCTTTGATAGAACCCCATAGAAGATAATAGAGAAAAGATAAACGATAATGGAATAAGAGATATATCATTTTATGCCACAAAGATTGCGGCCGTGCGGGTTGGCATACTACCTATATACACACCAGCATCGAGAACTTTTTGGAAGACTCTCAGGTGTGCAGGTTTACTCACGATAATAAACTTCGGTACACGACATGAATTCTGCTTCCTCCCTAATATTATACAAGGTTAGTCGGAAAGGGGATACTTAGCCGAGGGCCGCTTAATGTATCACTGATGATAAAAAAAAACATGCAATATGATATATATTTAGTTTTTTCAAAAATTCTTCATCCCTGCTTTAGTTACGAATTCAGAAAACGGAGTTTCTAATCCGTGACCCCAAATATGACCTAAAATGTAAATACAGCTGATGATAGATAGAATTTAGCGCATTTAATATGGCATTTATAAACAGCTATTTCTTGTAAACTAATGACTTTTGAGGAAAGTTGTATAACAAAAGTTATCCATTACTATGGGTACTGTAACACCCTTTCAGCTTAGTACCCCCTTTCCAACTAACCTTGTATAAAATATAGTGAATAGTATGTAGGTAAATATGTATAGATCCTACCTTCTGATTGTTTGTGGACTTCCTTATAGATGCACGTTGGGTTGATGGAATGAAAGTCTTCATGTATGTATGTATGAGCTTGCAATAAAATCCCAAAGCACAGTTAGCACAGAGAAAGCACCGTAAATTAGAAGGATTAAACTTTGGGCGAAATAAAATAAGTACAATAGCAGTAAGCGGTAATCAGCTGAGCGGTATGAGCTTCGCGTCGAGAGCTAGTCAGGACTAGCGCGTGCGCTGGTGGAATGCATCACCGGAGGAAACAAAGACTGTTCTAGAGTCGCGATTGTCCACTGATAAAGAGCAGTCAGAGTTCCAACACTAAATAATTATTAATCATATCAAACTGTGGCGACATACCTACACATTACACATATACATAGTATTTTTAAGTTTATATATTCATACGAGCTGTGTCCTCACGGCTCCGCCCGTAGCCTATGTTACTCAGTGATAATGTAGCTTTCTAACGGCAAAATAATTTTTGAAGTCGGTCCAGTAGTTTTTAAGTTTATTCGTTACATACAAAAATACAAATCTTTCCTCTTTATAATATTAGTATAGATTATTATATAATTGATATTACATTACTACGTAATATTATATTCACATTGTGTAATATCAAATATGCATAAGAATCCGAAAAGTCAGAGGTGCGTGCCTTGGGTTCGAACTCGAGACCTATGACTTGGTAGTCCGACGGTCACACCACTAGGCTATCACTGCTGTTACAAACTTATAAATACTATGTATAATGTGTAGGTATGTCGCCAGTTTGATATTTCACTCTATAGGTCTAAGAAACATGTAACGAGTAGGAAAAAGAACTAACTTAAAAACTACAACAGTGCAAGCACACATACTTCACCGTCAGTTGACAAATTGCGCCGGGTGGGAAACAGCTGATACCACTGTTTTTGCATCACCCCCTGACTAGAAATGGAAATGATATTGAATACGAAGCTCTAACTTCCTACGAACAATACAAGGGAATTTACCATCAAACTAGTGGTAAAAACCGATTATTTTCATCCTTGTACGTATCGGTACAAAAACTTATTAAAAATAGATGGTAATTTTGTTCCTCATAAATGTTCATTCATGAAATAATTGAGTAAAAAAATATTCTAGTAATTATATTTCTTATAAATGTCCATATTCATACAAAATTTACTAGAAAAACTGGCATTGTATACTAATGACAGCGTAGCGCCTTCACGAAGGTTTTACAAGTTAATTACACGGTTTTTATACAGCTACTATTATAATTACGTGGCAGTTACACAAGAAATGATTAACGAACTTACAAAATATGGAAGTTAGAAGTGATTCCCTTTGAGAGGGGCTCGTGGCTAATAAAAACCACGCGGATCATATGAGTTGCAAGGTTAAGCTGCGTTTGCCGCGGTAAGTCCGTGGATGGGTGACCATTCGTTACACATCGAGACGCCTTCGTGCCTCGGAGAGCACGTTAAACCATCGATCCCGGGTGTCATATATTAGTATGACACCCGGGATCGATGACACCATTGACAGTCGTTACGGGTAGTCAGAAGCCTAAAAGTCTCACAAGCGGTCTAAACTTAGGGTATCGGCATGGGTTGCGGAGATCTGATGGTAGTCGCTCCGTTTAAAATACAGGTATTCAGCCGTATCTGGTTAGACTGGAAGCTGACCCTAACGTAGTTGGGAAAAAGCTAGGCAGAACGAGAAGTGATTCTCTTTATAATAGCAATAGCGGCCAGTCCCGGCTTCGCACGGGTGGACATTTTTCCCGTTTTTGCAAAAAAATTCATCTATGCTCCGCTCCTATTGGTCGTAGCGTGATGTTATATTGCCTATCACCTTCCTCGATAAATGGACTATCCAACACAAAAATATTTTTTCAATTGCAACCAGTTAGTTCTTGAGATTAGCGCGTTCAAACAAACAAACAAACTCTTCAGCTTTATAATATTAGTATAGATATGCTGTGGTGAAAAGATTTGTCAGTCAGTAAGGTTGGTAGCAGGGCTGACTGCCCAGGGTGCACCGGATGTAAGTACTAAAGTACCGTCGCTCGTGGTGGAGGCTCTTGTATTTCACCAGTACCGCACTGACTTCCAATCTAATCTGGGATTACCTACATGAACATAAAAGTTATAAGTTTTATCGCCTAGGTACAAGTCATTCAAGTCGACTCAAGGAAAGGTGGTTTGACAAGCTGTCACGATTTACAGTACAATTTTATAAAGATGAAACTAAGGGCAACGGCGTAATCATAAGAACGCCTATAACACACAGAGGGTGGTCAAGTGCTGAAGAAAGAATACAACACTCACTTGGTTTCTGGAAGTTGTTCTGCCTAGTCTTTTCCCAACTATGTTGGAGTCAGCTTCCAGTCTAACCAGATGCAGCTGTATACCAGTATTTTACACGGAGCGACTGCCATCAGACCTCTGCAACCCAGTTATTGGGCAATACCGATATTCTAAGGTTAGACCGGTTGTAAGACTTTCGGGCTTCTGACGTCCCGTAACGACTGTCATAAGTATTAACATGACACCCGGGACGGACGATTTAACGTGCTCTCCGAGGCACGGAGAGGTCTTGATGTGTAACGAACGATCACTCATCCACAGACTGACCGCGGCAAGCGCAGCTTAACCTAACAAATCTTATGATCCGCGCGGTTGGTAAGTAGCCACGAGCTCCTCCTTCTTCTTCTCTTCTCTTCAGTTCGGTTTCTAGAAGTAGATAGGTGCATAATTATATTAGCACTTAAACTGTGCATCACTTGTCAGGAAAAATAACTGTGATTGTATGTACAAAGTACCTACTGTATCTACAAAGTCCATAACATATTGGTGCACACGCCTTGAGAGCTCATGACAGGAGCTGTCAAGACGATACTGACGCGCATGATTGACGAATGGCCTTGTGTAGATATCGCCTTATATTAACCACACAATAACTTCGGGCTATCTAACTTATAGTTTTGGTCAAATTGCAGCGATTATTTGGATCTAATTTTAATATTCTTACTATGTAGAAACCGGGATATTTGTTTATGGCTACTTATGTAGTTTTAATAACCATTGCTGCTGCGCGCTTAAAATCATAAAATGGCAATACCGATTTTATTCTAACATAGTTGCTAAATAGAAGTCTGGCGTTTTAAAGAATAATGTCAGTCAGGCAAAAGTTATAATTAAATACAACAATATGAGTTCCGACACTTTTGCCTAAGAACTTTGAACAAAAATAATTAAAAATCACAGATGTCATTAATTTAAGAACCGTTGAAAAATAATGACGACACGTTTGGTGCAGTGGCTGAGCGATCGGTTTCTGCGCTAAGGGTCGTGGGTTCGATTCCCGCACGGAAAAAATATTTGTATGGCCTACAGATAGTTGTTCCGGGTCTGGATGTTTGTGCGTGTGAATATTTGTGTTTGTAAACGCACCCACGATACAGGAGAAAACCTAGTGTGGGGCAACGTTTTAAAAAAAATATGGAACTAGTTACGTGACTTAAATATCAGGTTGTTTTACCAGGCTAGTAGGTATCTGATAAAGACGATGTCAGTTGTTCATTTTTGATCCAAAAAATGTGTGTAGGATTATTTTCAATATGCATAGGTACCTAAATTGAGGTAAGTCCTAGTCTGTTTGTCTTCTAACTAAATAATTATGTACCTACAGAGACAGGTGTATAATCAAAGGATACGCAATGGAAAACCAGTGACGTAAAATATAAGTAGGTACCTACCCACCTACGTTAAATTAACTATTTGATTGCACCTCTTAAAAATAAAGTGAGTATTTTATTTTGCTGAAGCATCCAAATTAAAAGATCCGCTTAATTAAATTCAAAAGCCTTTTCAACGTGAACTGAAGATAAAATAGTTAAGACCTACATGAATCGAATTTTCCTGGTGCCTTCGCCAAATAAAACAAAGGTAGTGGAAACCACTAAACTGAGCGGAGATGTGAAGAACACAAACAAAATTAAAGAAAAACTAAACAGCAAGTAAACATCGACGAAGCATGTCCGGTTCGGGTAAGCTAAGCTAATACTTGCCGGGGGAAGTTAAAAGCTTCCGTGAATCCGTTTCTATCTATATTCAGTGCGTACTAACAAAAATGTTGGAAGTATTACAAAGACTTTAGAAAAATATTTTGCGCGTTTAAAATTTTGTTTTATATGCCACATGATAAGGACGCATTTGATAATATTAGGTAATACAGGAAATGCTGAATACATGAATGGTGTTTATGTTGAATTTTTTTTTTTGTTTCTGGGTTAAATAACAATATGTTGAATCATGTTCCATTATAAAGCAATCGAATTCCAAGGAAGAAGTCAATAAAGTCCAAAAGCTGGGAAGTCTCTTTCAGTCTCGATAAAATCTCCCCATCAAAATATTAAAACGTTACCATAAGTAGCTTTCAGGCGCTAGGTAGAATTGATAATTATTAGAAAGAAATACAATTTAGTGTAAAATATTGAAAGAGCAAAGCGGATGAAAGCAGATTTGGAACAAAGTTAATATAAACACACGAAAAACTGGATCAGGCCACAGGGCGTCACATCAGAACAAAACTACGAGAAAAACCGGCAGAACTCGACATAACGAGTAACCGATGGGAAAAGCAAAACCCTGCATCGAGGCTGAAAGAAACTAACTGCGAATTAATAGTGCAGTTAGGGAACCGTTCAAAACTACGCGCCAATGTTCGGCCGATTTAAATTCATAGTTTATTATACTATGGAGTGAACAGTGAACATTTTATACGTTGATTTTTCCATTCGGAGAATTCAATTAAAACTAGTTTTATGTACCTTCGTAGGTAGTTCTTTTGAATAACTTCGACTTTTTTGATTTGATTAATGTTGATGCAGCTGGAAGTTTGCATATTGATATCTGGTGAGAAGATAGTGTCAAAGATAATAATTCATTTTCAAATAAATTACTTCTTCCTCCTAGCCTTTTCCCAATTATGTTGGGGTCAGCTTCTAGTCTAACCAGATGCGGCTGTATACCAGTATTTTACACGGAGCGACTGCCACCAGACCTCCACAACTCAGTAGCTAAATTGATTTTCAAATAACTAAATTGTACTATAAAATTATAGTATTCACACTGGAACAGCCTAGGAAAAAGATAGAAATATCATGTGATAGTTCCGATATCTAACGTGTTTAATATCCTGCGAATGGCGATAGAGATTAGAGAGTTCCACTTCTAATGTTCGTCATGATCTATCGATGTGAAAGGACACATCGCGTCCGATGCCAAGCACTCTCTAGAGTGTCTTTGCTTACTCTGCAAAAATAATAAACGTAAAAAACTTTCGTTGGTATTTCAAAGTTTATTGATCTTCAAAAGATAAAGTGTGAGAAATGAGTTTTGTCCTGCTTTAAAAATGATTAGGACGAAGGACTGATAACTGTAAAAATCATGGTTTGAGTAAACCACAAACCGACAAACATAAATGAAGTGTGAATATCCCAGAGGTAGCATAGTGGATTTAGCCCGCATTTGAAGGCTCTCAGCCGAAGTGTAGTTCATAGACCATTAATGGTCTAAGGTGTAGTTCTATAACTTTAGATTTTTTTTAAAGTTGTCAGTTCTACTCTATGGCAGCGCCTTTTGAGAAGCATCTCCCAGGCCGCCATGTTAAGAGTTGTTTATTAATATGGGTTTTAATTTGTAAGGAAGGGACAGGTGCGTAGTATTCTTAACCGGCGTGCGTGTATGACAAGATGTATGGAGTCTTCTTTTCGTGTGGTTAGTGACTAACCTGGGGTCAGAGTTTATGCCGCCCATAGGCCTTTGACTTGGCTTCACATGCCGTCGAGAAATATCTCTCAGGCATACCGGTTTCCTCACGATGTTTTCCTTCACAGTTTTCAAGCGAATGATAACTATACAATACGCACATGAATCCGAAAAGTCAGATGAATGTGGATGAAGCGAAAGGAGTATGTACGGATCGCAGCATGTGGCGTTCTATAGTTTCTGTCTATGCCCATGGGTAAAAAGGCGTGAGTTTATGTATGTATTTGTAAGGAAGAACCGGGTCATATCCCGAATCTCAAGCAATCCGAATGTCAAGCAGCAGGTAATAATGATAAATGCATAACTGTTAACTTTCACTGTCAATTGTGAGATATTAGGTACGTATTGAAACTTTAATTGACATAAATTAATGCAATAACGATACAAATTAACTGATACTATCTAACGTAAGCGACGAATATTTGGATTACACTTTCCCATAAAAAACTTTTATTATGGAAGTAATTAATTTGAAAGAATGCTAATTTTTCTTTTAATCGCTTCTTTAGCGCCGCAACTTTTATCTACTTTGTTTGAATTACTTTCGGTCGAGCAGTTCGCGGCAAGTTTTGAAACATTTTTATACTAAGTTATAACACTTTTATATTATAATACAAAAGCCATTGTTCCAAAATAAATTTATAAATTAAGTTAGGAGTATACGTAAATATTCTTTTTAGGACAACGAGTACAGCCACTTCTCGTGGAAGTAAGTAAAACGTCTAAATTTTGGAGTTTGTTACAAATTGTTTTTAGTAACATGTAAACTGCTTTGTTGATCTAGTGGTGGCAAGCGCGACTGCTGATAGTGAGGTCTTGGGTTCGATCCCCAGGTCGGGCAAAGTGTTATTGGGTTTTTCTGTGTAGCTGTGTGGAATTCCTCAGTAGCAGCCTAGAGTTTGTATTCGTACCTGGTTAATGGCAATAGGCTCGCCTTCTATTACATGGGACTTAAACATAACGGCGAAATGAGGGTCTTACTATACACCTCTGCTCAACCCTCCGGGGAATGAAGGCATGATGTTATGTTATGTTAAAATGTAAAGTTTATTAACATATAAGAAATTAATGATAGAGCAATGTGTAATAATAAAAAAAAAACATATGATAATGTGAGTAGAGTGCCTTTGCAGCCTTTATTTATGAAATCTGTTTAAAATGCTATGTCACAATGAAATATATAAAAAAATATCAATAACGATTTCCATGTACTGACAGCCATGTTTATTGTTTACATTTCCAAAAAATAAACACAAGTACATTTTCCCTTTAAAACATTGCTGCGTTTCGAATCTGAAACAGAATCGGTAATGTATTCGATCGACGAATTCGTGACTACTCAATGTAGATCAAATATGAGCCAAATTGGATCCGTACACACGGTGGACCCTCGAAAAAGGTTTGTAGCACCGTAACTAGGCATTTCATTCGATACACTTGGAAAAAAAGAACAAGGCGATCGAGACGAACCGTTTTTGTTCGATACCATGAAATTACCAAATCGTTTGTACACCTACTTGTAGGTAAACAAAGGAATCACTTCGGACTGAATCGATTTGATTCTAAATTGTTCATTCTTTGGAGTTTTTTTTGAGGAATTCGTCGTAATAAAACATAGGTATGAGTGTACCTATTTATACATATATAAATGCTGATTGTATCTACTATTGTATGATTTATTGAAGACTTTCAGCCTGTGATTATCTATAAAATCACGCCTGTATTCCTCGAAGGGATAGGCAGAGGTGTTAGTAACACCCTCATTTCGCCGTTATGTTTAAGTCCCATGTAATAGGGGGTGAGCCTATTGCCATCAACCGGGCATAAATGCAAACTTAGGGCCGCTACTGAGGAATTTCATACGAAAAAACCCAATAACACGTTACCCAACCTGGGCATCGAAACCAGGACCTCACGATCAGCAGTCGACCTTGCCACCACTAGACCAGTGATACAGTTATGATTGCCTATTATATAATTTTAAATTCTTAATAATTGATGCAGTTTTGTCGTAAGCAATGTCAAATCCGTCACGAATCTCTTAAGCATTTAATTTCCATCTGCATAATTATATGTTAACCCACATTAGACTACAAAGACACATTATCGTAATAGAGGTAATTAATGATATATCTAATCGTTTACGATCGCTAATCAGCCACTAACTAAGTAATCTGATTTTGATGTTCAGGGAATTTATTGATTATACGATTCTCAATCACTTACCATGTGTTATCGGTAGCTGGTAACACTGGACAATGTTGACACAGGAAGGTAATCGTCAAGATGAATCAATGTACCCGAAGTTATAAAAACACTGGTCATTCGACGGAGCAAGGGATTCCATGTCGAACCGCCGAAGAAGTCTGACCTGTTATATCTAATTTGCTTGTCCTTATTTTCTAATCTTGTGTAAATCATTATATTGTGATATTGTGAACTAGCTTCTGTAACTAACCGCTAACCCAATTAAAAGTACTCTCAGTGGTGCAGAGTCTATGTTGGTTTCACTTAATTTATTTACCCTGCTCGCAATCCTAACAAACCGATATTAGTTATAACTGTAATGACAGATTTACTCCTACAAGATTCTGTTGTATGTATTTTATACATGTTTGTATCATATGCAAATCTACTGACTTCAACATACCTGTTTACCATCTATATAAGAAAAAAATCGCCCCCTACTGCATGGGTCTTAAACGTAACGGCGAAATGAGGGTGTTACTATACACCTCTGCCCAACCCTTCGGGGAATACAGGCGTGATGTTATGTTATGTTTTAAGAAAAAAATCACAGCTTGAATAGAACAGAGAAACACTTTTAAGGGCTTGTACACAGAACTGCGAATCGGTGCGATGCGAATTCGCAACGCAGAAAACTGCGATGCGAATTGCTGCGATGCGATTTTGTGCGGCAAGGCGTCTTCCTTCCAAGGTTCGGATGACCAATCCCTTGACGATCGTCAACCGTATTGAACGTATTTTATACTAGGTAGAATAAATTTGCGTAAAAAGATTTGCGCACTGCTGTTACTGATAAGAAGATATAGGAAAAATCAATTACGTGAATCAATTCGTAAGTTCTTGCGATGCGTCGTGTGAGTTCGTATATTTCTACGATGCGACGTCGCATCACAGTTTTGTGTACAAGCCATAAGAGCTTTAGGAAGTAGTTACCTACCTATCTTTTTGTAACTTATTCTAAGCATTATGATTTAAATAAAATTCAAATAGGTAGGTAAAAAGTTGGTTAGATATACATGTTTATTAGTTATTACATAATTGTTTACAACGATAGATTTCTACTGTGATTACAAATAATTAATTATTAGGTAAGTAACTATTGTTGATTTAATTTTATTGAGGGTTCAAAGTTAAAACGCGTTGGAGGCCGTAGTAAAAATAATATGAAATATTAAAAGAATATCTAGTAAGTGGCAAAGAGATGCTTTACCTAGATAGGCAAAAACGCGAACTCATTTTCATTTAATGCAATTTTCACCTTCATATACGTGGTTATAAAGTCAAAAAACACTTAAGAGAATAATTTCATACATCACTGTCACCGAGTAGTCGGTAAAGCATCCGTGAAATTATTCTGTACTCGGCCTTACGCCGCGCCGACTCGGCACTCGGCACTCGGCAGATAGACGTGCGAGAAATTAAATCGTATGGAAACTAACGTCGCTGGGAGGTTGAAAATAAATTTAATATGGTAGAAGTATATTTTCACGTCTGATAACTTAGGTACTGGTTAGATTTATTATTCCGACGATTTTAAACTATGTCAAAAAAAAACGAAAGCTAGAAATAGAGCCCGATCTTAAAAAAAACAATTAAATGGGTAGATAAGTATTGTATATGATTTTTTTATTTTATTCTCGCATTATTTAAAATGAAAAACTGTATCTACACACGCAACGTTAACGGTAGGTAGGTACTACAGGTAGTTTAATCATCACAATAATTATAGGGAATGGTGTATGGAAGACGTCGATTAACAGACAAGGAGAACTTATTGATAGTACCCATTTTTAAAATTGTATGTTTTTACGCATAAAAGTCAACAACTTCTCAGTGGTCTACAAAACTTGCACACCAGCCAAACTTATCTACACAACGCCCAGAAGACACTAGTGAGTGGTTTAAGTAACTCCATCTGTTACATCGTGGATGAACTATCAAGATTGCAGACAGTCGGCCATGTCTCTGCTGATCTAATATAATCTACCTATAATATAAACTGACATAACCATTCTAAAAAATAGTTCAGGCACCTATTCTATCGATATTACCTATCTTTTCTGTGTTTGAATTTGAAACAATCCCACAGCGATCTTTTATTTGCCATGCCTGCATACATTTAAAGTTCAAAACACAAGCAGTGAGAATAACTGCAAAACTATCCTCCAATATCAACCGCTGTATGAAACTGGTGCCTTATATTATAAATTAATATCTAAATGTAAACTGTTAGCTAAGACCAAATTTCGAGACCCGAGTTTTGAATGTTCCTAGAACTTTTAATGGACTGCATTCAGTTAGCTCTATGCAAAACTGCGTCATTTCATGGAGAAATACAATATTAAGTCTTAGCACACATCGCATTGGTACTGTTTGCGTTTATCTAGGGAATTTTGTGTAGTAATTTTGAAACGTTATAAATTAAATAGGAGGTTAACACTAATTGTTAGTGTGGTGTTGTCAGTTTATCTTGTTGCGTGAATTACTTGATAAACATTTAATTTGGTAAACCCTTATTGCCGTTAGGACTATGTCCTATGTGTATTTTTACAAATATCTTGTGAAACTTTAGGGTGAAGCCAGACGAGCGTAATTTTTTGAGTTGTGAGTCGCGTAATTTCGATCGCTTAATTTCTGCTACATTCGGTTTTATACAAAACTCCTGTTTCGTTCACACGGCGACGCAAAATGAGTTTGTTAAATCCTTCAAAAAAATTACGATGACTTATTTTACGCGACTCACAGCTCAAAAAATTACGCTCGTGTGGCCTCACCCTTAAAGTAACAAATATAAAATTAATTATAAATAACAGGATAGAGATCAAGTAAAGTTATTCCTTCGGCAATTAGATACTACGGTTTTATATATTTGTATATTAAATAGTTGTTTGTTTTATCTTGTAAACCATAAATTAAGTGTGCATAATTATTTCTGTTAACAGTATTGTAGAAATACTGCCAAGCCGAGGAAGACCACTTGTTAATTTAATCCTTTGCAATATAATTAATTTAACGCTCTATTGAAACCACAATAACAGAACGTGTTAACAAAATGTTTACACA
This sequence comes from Amphipyra berbera, assembly GCA_910594945.2. Lineage (NCBI taxonomy): Eukaryota > Metazoa > Arthropoda > Insecta > Lepidoptera > Noctuidae > Amphipyra > Amphipyra berbera. Next base: position 9,192,533 of record OU343128.1, on the reverse strand, counting down.
ACACAATAAACGCATAATGCAGTTTAACACCGTTGTGAAACTGCGAAGCTGGCTGTATTACGTTAACATTTAATCCCAACATAGCAGCCCACGTTATACCTAGTAACAATGCAAAAATTACACTAGAAACAAGGCGAAACTGCGAAATTAGAATTGGTTTTCTTAATCGGCTGAGGTGGGAGCGAGCCTCGCTTGGTTCAATTCTGTCGCTTCCGAGAGCCGGCTGTTTTCAATACACCTCTAAATTGCTCCATTAAAACTTCTCTAACTGCCTTCAAACCGAATTGTTAACGCTTCGCCTACTACTGAATGTTGGACAATGACAGGTATAGTCATTGAACATCGCATTATTGTCTCTGAAAAATCTTTGAGCGAATATTGCTCTTTGAGTGACATCTTTTCAGCTTTTTGTCATTTATTTTTGTGGCACCGTAGGCAAGTAATAGGTACCTATCAGATTTGGAAATTATTATCATAACCCAACGAGGTAGAAATAAATAGACCCGCTATCTCGTCAAAGCAGCATGTGCCAAATCAATGGACGCAAAATGGTTCAAACTACCACTAAGACTGCTGTCAAATTTAATTGCACTGTGGTTCCGGAACCACTACACGTTGATACCATCTTGTTCTTATAAGTAGCGCATCTAGTATGTAAGTACATAATAATATTATATTAATATCATAACCTTTAAAAATATTTAGTTTCTTGAAATAAGTAGTAAAGCGCTGTTCGTATAGTGGTAATTATTTAAACTCTTACATAAGTACATGCATACCAAGGCTATACAAAGTGGCTTCATATTTCCAGAGCCAACCAAGAAAAGTTTTTAAAGCAGTGTAATCATACACTAGATATATACTAGAAGCGGTAAACTTTAACTAGTATTTGGCACACTTTCAAACTTCCACCGTGTCTACCATGCTCCGTGTCTATTTTGTTATTTTTGTAGTTCGATTAAAACATGCAGTCGATCTTTCCGTTCTATTCATTAAACGATGCACTTGAACGAATTTCACAGAAAGGTGTCTGGAAAATAGTACCGGGGCTTCATCGTGCTTAAAATAGAGGAAAACTATCGTAAATATCGGCCCGAGACACCGAGACTGTTAAATAAAACTACAACGAACACTTACTAGGAAATAATGAAAATGTAAAGCTGAATTTTGTTGCATGCTCAATGCAGTGTATTGCTCCTGGGAAATGTAATTCTTTGACTGTACCATCAAGCTATTCAAAAAGCATAAAAATACTAAGAAAAGTTGGCTCTCGTATAAAAGGCCCGGCACTAATGTTTATATAAATCGTACTTACCTGGCCTGCCTCGGCATCCAGAACGTTAGGTGTTTTGAATGCGAGGCCAAATTGACTCCATTAAAAGTTTTGAAAGCGCTCGTAGCTTAGATAATTTAGTGAGAGAGTTATGCCGTCTATAAAAGCATACGTGGGGTACTGAAAACTAATGAATTTATGTTTGTGTTTATATTTTCGTACTCAACTTTGTTAAGTCGAAGCTTAATGTTTTAGGTGGTTGAAGTAGTTAAATTACCTATGTACCTATTACATCGACTCGGTAGATATCCAAATCAAGTGCGGATACGACTTAAATAATGTAACTACCCAAATGATTGTCGTAGAGAAAGCTGATGGGTACTCAAACTTTATATCCAATCGCTTAAATGGCGCTTGTGTTGCCGGTCATCGGCTATCTTTTTATTAAAAGTATATATTATCCAGACACTATAAAAGAATACGCTTTACGCTCTTGCAACAGTCACTTTAAAACTTCATACTAAATATTTCTTTAAGTTAAATAAAAGGTCCTTTGAGAGGATTTTTTTTTATCTGAAACGATCAAAACGGTGGATAAAAATGGCAGTACTTACTTATTTTTTTTAGAAAATTAAATTGTATTCTCTTTGTCACTACGACAAGTAACGAGAAATTGGCTGATAGATTAGACTAGAGAGTCCATACTGTATCTATACATACAGACCTGTATGTTATATCGTGTGCAAACTTTTCCTTTGAAATTGTGGTGATCTCACAGGGGACGGGACCCCATAATTGATAAGAGAGCGTGGGGACACAGGACGTAGTAATTAGGGAACGGGGAAGCAATTACGACTTTAATAGGAGTGCGATGCTTGCGGGCCCTACGTTTGCTCCTTAATGATGTTATATGTTGCTTTGTTGAACGCTCAAATTCTATCAGGAAACTATTACAAACCAGCAATCGACGTCAATGTAATGAGACTCTGGAATGCATTAAAATGAATGGACCTAACTTGTGTTTAAATTAGTTCTCGTTAGTAAAACAAGGAGACGAAATGTAGAAATAAATCACATCCATATATGAATGATTGCTCAATAAACGAACATTAAAATCAAGTCTTTTGTTGTTATTTTTACTTAATAAGGATAAGAAGGAGCTTCCAAAAGTGGGAACCGGTAGTAACTACCTATTACGCCACTGATCGTGGTCATCCGTACAAATTGCAACAGTTATCGAAATTTCGTCCACAATTGTCATTTTTTGGACGCAATTTTGCAACTTGATACGCATAGTGCCCGTAAAGTACCTACCTACCCTTAAGTAAAGATACTGACGTGGTAAGAATGTTGATATTATAAATAGGTACCCACTATACAAGGTTAGTCGGAAAGGGCGTAGGTACTAAGCCGAAAGGGTGTTAAAGTAGGTACCTATAATAAGGGATAACTTTTGTTCTACAACTTTCCCCAAAACTCGATAGTTTAAGAGAAATAGCTTTTCAAAGATTTCGTAAAAAATATGCTAAAATCTATCTGTCCATAGCTATGATCAGCTGTTTTTACAATTTAGGTCATATTTGGGGTAATGGATTAGAAAATTAATTTTCCGAACTCATAACTAAAGCAGGTATGTTTTTTTTTGAACAAACTAAAATAAAAATCTTTATGCATGCAAATAAAAATTAGGTACCTACCGAATTTTGAAATTTTAACACTTGCTTTTAAATAGTCATCAGTGATAGGTACGTTATGTGGCCTGCGGCTTAGTACCCCCTTTCCAACTAACCTTGTATAATAACAGTTTAACGAATGCTGTAAAAAAAGATGAATCTAAATCGTTGGAAAAGATGTAGGTACCTACCTAAACTAAAAGCCCATGATGGTAATAATTCTCTTTGCAGTTCCTCTAAAAAGACATGGCAAAATTTTCTTCAATAATAAAATAAGAACTTAATACCTACCTACACATTTTGTGCAAGTAAAAGAAGCGATCACAAACACGATCGCAATTAACCACTGTAATTGAACGCCGCACTCGATCGCAAGTGACATTTGAAAAGCTGTGGTTTATCCCTGCTCGGTTAAACGAGAAAGTTTTTTTATGAAATACCTTTTTATTTTGCCTGCTTTTCTTTAAAGATTAGTTTTAGCTGGAAGAATGGGAAGCAACTTGGAAGATGCCTAAATTGGGTACGTATACCTACTGTTAGGAATGCGATAGGCTAAGGTTACTTACTAATGCTAGATAGGTACCTATGACAAAAACTGTTCTCAATACCTTGGTGTTGCTTTCTTTCACGATATTCGGGGTAGGTGAGTACCACATAGGTAGTATAGTAGGTACCTAGCTATTTACAAAGCCAAAGCTCCGTCGCTCTATGGCTTTGCTCTATGCAAATAACGCTACCCCGGTTGAATAAAGCGGTGAAATGTGGTAGCTAACCGCTTTTTTGATCTTGTTGCATTTTCAACATTTTCAGAGTCAGTATTACACTACGTCTACCTGCATCACTCAGATTATTTTATGCTTACCTGGTAACTAACTTAAAGTAGCACTAAGCATAGGCCTGCGTAACATAATCAGCTCATTACTGTCCCACTGCTGGGCACGGGCTTTTTTTCAGAGTGAAAATGGTTTAGGACTTGGTCCACCACTATGGTGCGGGTTTGCGGACTATACACACAATCCACAACTTTTTGGAGCCGGTTAATATTGCAGGTTTCCTTACGATGTTAGATGTTTCCCTTCAACGTAACAAAAATGATAAGTACCTACCTAATCAAATTGTAATCCGCACATTAATTCGAAAAGTCAGAGGTGCGGGCCGTTTTCGAACCCAGACCCTCCTGCATGGAAGGCAAGCATTCAACCGTTAGGTTATCACTGCTGCCACTTATGGAGCACTTACTGACGCGTACATAACTATGGTCTTCTCTAATACATAAGTAGGTACCTAACCTTCCTATTTTGCCTATTATCACAACTTGTAAAAATTGTTCATACGAACTACTTTCCAACTAAAGCTCCTACTAAACAAAAGTGGGAAGGCGCGATCTGAAAATGCTTGCCTATGTTTCACATGGATTATTTAAATAATGGTGGAAAACTCGCTTGTAAGCTACAGAATTTTTGTATCGCAACAATACGAACGATACGTAAGCACAGCTGTGCAAAAAGAGTACGAAAAATGGTGGCGCCACTAGTCATACATTAAGAAATATAAACTATAAAAATAACTTTTCTGGTTGAACTTTGGATAGTCTTATTGATTTTAATCAATCGCCTGATAAAACACAGACCAATGCATCACTGACAAAGATTAGAAAATAATTCGGTTTATTATAGCACGTTTATAGACTCTTTTGTCAAACTGTAATAATTTAAATTCATTATATATACAATTTAATTTAATTAAGGATTGATGGGGTATTTTTATTGTTAAAAACATGCATGTGATAGTATTAATATATTTTTTCTATTTAATTGACCTAAGCAAATACACAAGTATTTAAAAACCAGTTTGAAAAAACGCATATTTTTGACATTGACTTTGACGTTTAACAATTTGACATTTAAACATTTTGAAATTGCGGTTTCCGATCCCGCCTTGTTGTGTTGTTATTATATTTTGTTGTTTTCTAAAACATTTGGTGAATGTTCTGTAAGAATTAGAAGAAATTGAGAAGAAGTAGTACATTACAGTAGTCACTATGACGTACGGTAACGTTCATAGATTCTTTCTTAGAACAGTTGCCAGCCAAGGTGTTTTATCAATCGCAGACGCTCAAAAAGTTTTGGAAACGGGTAACGGTAAGTACCTTTATAAAATAACTACATAAAACCAAGTTATTATATCGCTGTATTGTAACTTGTTAAATCTGGCCGTGAAGGACATGGGATGGATAATAGAAACATGAAAATAATCATTAAGATGGTAACTTGGGTATTGGTTCTCGTATTTTAAAAATTAACATCTATTTTAACGCATATCAACGAAGCATATTAATTCAAACTTTCAGATGAAGAGCAGCTGCAAGTTCAGGATGTAGTAAAAGCTATCAACGAGAAAATACGACCTTACCAACAGGAAGTTAAAATAACAAACGATGAGGTTACTAACGAAGAAGTAATTGTGTTCTTATCCCTTGGCTATGACGATGCATCAAAATCACAAAATTTATTTTCTGCTACCGAACTGGAATATTTTAGGGTTCTCATTGAACAGATAATGACTACTGAATCAAGACAGATCACGGGAATACATGCCATCAATTTAGTTAGTAAAATGAAGTCTTCTTTTACCAAAACTGATGCACAAGTGAGTATAAGTATATTTAATTTGTACCTAACTATCATTTAAAAAAAAATGCCAGCTAGTCTATCCTTAGGCTATTGGTGTCTTTCACTAATTGAGTTGTGGAAGATAGTAGTAGTATCATGTAAAATAGTTGTATAGGTATGTATCTAGTAAGATTACTGACAACCCCAATAAAGGAAAGTGGTATGATGTTAATATCTTAAGATATTGTGAAATAATGACAAATAATGTAAACATAAAAAATGGTATTAAGTATGTTGAATTAAATTCACTGGGTCTAAACCAGTGAATTTAATTCAACAGTTGTGATGACACTCACAAGTTCTGTTGCATAATTCTAAATTAATTTTCTTTTAAAAATAATGATATCGACATTTGTTACTTAACTACGTACAAGCAAGAGCATTCAGATAGCAAGCAATTGGCTATAAGAATTTATTTAAAAATAAATTGTTCTTGGTTTCAAGAGAAAGCATTAGCTTTCATGAAAAAGTAGGCTTGTTATCCTTGATCAGTATAATAAAAAAAGTTGATTGCCAAAGGTTCTTGTATGTTTTATGTTTAAGTAATAGTTGTATGTTATACCACGTGGTACCGGCCAGAGTATCTGAATTCTCTCCAAATATGAGCCTAGGTTTTTACGGAGGCGCAGGCACCAGTTCAGTCACAGTTTTACAACCCATACATTTGGGCAACACCTACACGGACAGTGGCATCATCCGACATCAAAGGCGTTATCCAACTGTATGGATTGCAAAACTGATTGAACTGTGTAGCCTGCGCCTCTGTATACACGCTTAAATTTTGATCGTTTTAATCCCTTGGACTGGTGGTTTAACTTACAAAATACTATTCATCAAAAGCTTGCACAGCATTGTAACTCTTAAAACAAAGAAAATAGCAAGTGATAACATAATACTCGCAAAATGCATGAAACCAGCAGTAGCGCCACGAGTTAGTTACCTACGTCGGCGTCGGTCGTTGCGTACCTAACTACCTAACTCCGCCCGATCAAGTTAAGGTTATTGACTCGCGCTCAGCTGATATTCACGTAAACAAATTAAATGATTCCAAATTTTCCTTTATACTTTTACGGGCTTAGGACCGTCATAATTGCTTTGTGCCTAGGTTTCGGGCCATACCTAATACTAATAAAAGAATTATGCTAAAAGCGGTAGGTACATGTAAAAATAAATCCCTACAGGCCTGCTAGTTATGGCGTATTTAATAATGTGGAATCAAAATTATTTACAATGATTTAAAAAAGAAAAAAGTTCTAATTACACGATTTAAAAAAAGTTCTGTTACATACCTACCTAAATCACCTTTGATTTATTTAACACTAAGCGACACGTAATAATTGTTCATAAAAACGTGTACCTAATCAAATGATTAAAAAAGAATTCTGTTATAAACCTAATAATTAATCACCCCTGAATCATCACTGGCTAATACTTCACGATAGCTTAATAATTGTTCAAAGTGCAAACCATTCCTTTCGAGACATAATTTTGCACGTTTAATTAAATTGTCTTTTAATTTCAATATGTAATGTCTCTCTGTCACTTTATAAAACATCGAACGCGTTTACTATCGCACTTTTCATTTGTACACGAGTTTGATGCTCGTTTCTGTACAAAAGATGGCTTCACAAATAAAAATCCAGCGGGGTAAGGTCCGGGCTCCTTGCTGGCCAAACAACTGGACCAATCCGTCCAATCCAGTGATCTCCAAACACGGAAATCAGGTGATTACGTACATTATGCTCGCTTCGCTGTAGACACCGAGCCGCCTGCGCATCAAAACCCGCGATTGCGTAAAATTGCACCATGGCAAGGAACTCCAGGTTGGAGTACGCGTAATTACGAGACGTCATTACTTTCGCGCGACAAGGATAATCTTAACAACAACACACCGATGACGTCTTAGATAAACTGAATTATTTACATGACGTGGTCATGTACTCCTGTGCTGCCCTTGGCGCGCGGGGTGCGCGGGGCGCGCGCCTATTGCATTGCCAATCAAATAGGGTTTGGGGGCGGGGTTTGGTCTAGGATTGGCTAATTTTTGTGAGTCCACGTTGACTGTGCGTACGCGTCATTGTTGCTAGAACCGAATGGTGCCTACTAATGGTTCGCATAATTTATTCACTCATGCGAAAATTAATTAGAGTTTTTTAAAAAAAAGTACTTTATTTTTTAATTTTATCTTTACAAATCGATAGTGTTTCATGCACCGGATCGACCCTCCACGGGATTAAAACGATCAAAATTTAACCGTGTATACGTAAGCTGAGTGTTGTAAAAGGCAATGAAAGATGTCACGTGGATGGCCAGTAGCATGCTCCTGGCTACTAATACAGACTCAATTCAAGTTACCAATATATCTGCCAAATGTGGTGGTTATGGCCCTTCAAGTATTCATTGTATTCAGTTGTCATTGAGAGACCCACACTCAGCTATGCTCATTTATGGGCTTGAAAGCCCATGCTCTGCTCTGCACATATTGTCGGTCAGCAGTGAAAACCACGTATGTGTAAAACACAAATTTTTAAAAGAGACAAATAACTGTTCCCTGCAAAACAAATTGGCCGATCAAATGTTAATACAAGTTTGTCATAGTACATCATAGATAGCTTAGAAGTATTAGAATTGAAAGTTTGTTGAACTAGTGTGTGTATGATGAGTTTATCAATCTAAAAAACAAATAAAACGCTTTTGAACAAAATTTGATTTATGAGGTTTTCACTGCCGAGCATCGATAAGCGCTTGAAAGTTACAAATACTTTCATAGAATTAAAATTTATTTTACACTCACATTTCAGAAACTGCTAAACACCTGGTGCAGAATGCGGTACTTGGACAAGGAGGAAAATAACTATGCCTTAGGAGTGAGAGCCATCCATGAATTTGAAGGATATCTTCGTCAGAATATGCCAGACACTATTGAAGAGTGTTGCCTTTGCAAACAGATTGTGTTCAGAGTATGTGGTGTTTAGTTTTGTATGCATAACCAGCGTCGGTCCTAGACCTTGTTATGGGTGGAGCGAGATTGTTTTTCGACGCCCTTTGGTCGACGCTTTCATATCATATAAATTGTATTTCAGTTTGTTTAATAAAAACCGGCCAAGTGCGAGTCGGACTTGCGCACGTAGGGTTCCGTACCATTATCTATATAAACGGAAAAAAAATCATGTCTGTTGTATGGGAGCCCCCCTTAAATATTTGTTTTATTTTAATTTAATTATTTATTTTTAACGTGAATATGTATAACTAAATATTCTGTGAATATTTCAAGCGTCTAACTGTTGCCGTTATCAATATCGAGCAAAAAAGTCACGATTGTTGTATGGGAGCCCCCTTAAATATTTATTTTATTCTGTTTTTTAGTATTTGTTGTTATAGCGGCGACAGAAATACATCATCTGTGAAAATTTCAACTGTCTTACTATCACGGTTCATGAGATACAGCCTGGTGACAGATGGACGGACGGACGGACGGACAGCGGAGTCTTAGTAATAGAGTCCCGTTTTACCCTTTGGGTATGGAACCCTAATAAAAATTACGAATTTTTTCATAAATCAACTTTTGGCGCCTCTTGCTCCTTAGCGCCTAGAGAGACCGCTCCTCTCACTCTACCTCAGGAACGGCGCTGTGCTTAACTTCTGTTTTGGTCTGTTCCGTAGGCTAATTCAGGTATTCGCAGAAAACATGCAGGAAATGTTTGGTTTTGGTTTTGTTGTCAAACAATTTGACAGTTTTCTTTGGCAAAAACTGTACTAAAAGAAACCTGCATCCATCCTGCACGTTTTTGCTTAAAAAATACCCAAATTAGCCGTCTGTTTTATATAGATAATTCATTGCATTATTAGATTTATATTGTTTTCATGCATATCAAGTGTTAGTTATCATGTAAACAGGCCTCACACTTGACTTATCTAGGTACTTTGGTACTGATAATTTGTGTGTAATAAATTCACATGAATATTATCGGGAAATCCTGGAATAAATACCATATAATTGTGGCAATGTTAAATCATTGACTAATATAAGTTGAAAACCTATTGATTTAGAATAGACACATCTCTTATATAAAAATGAATCCCTTTTTTTAGCTTGGTCACGCCATAATTCGAGAACGACTTTACCGATTGAGGTCATATTTACAGAATATATTTCTTTTGTCGAGACGATAGTTCGTAGCTATGCTGAAATCCGATAGATGGCGCTGTAGTCAAATTATTTACGCGGGCACAGCCACGGGAGAACAGCTAGTTTTATTAGAAAATCCTTTTCCATAAAGCAGAAACACATTAGATTGTTTGTTTGCTCCAAAATATTGAACAGGAAACTTGCCTATTAAATAATAACATAACATCACACCTCTATTCTCCGAAGGGTTGTGCAGAGGTGTATAGTAACACCCTCATTTCGCCATTATGTTTAAGTCTCATGTGGGGTGAGCCTATTATCATCAACCGGGCACAAATCCAAACTCCGGGCTGCTACTGAGGAATTCCACATGGAAAAACCTAATAACACTGCCCAACCTGGGGATCGAACACAGGACCTCACAATCAGCAGTCGCGCTTGCCACCATTAGACCAACGAGGCAGTTTTTATTTATTTTTAATGCTTTGCTTGGCTTGTTTTCAGGGGTACAACTGTCCAGCATGTGCTCTTGCTATCCACACAAGATGTCTGTTGCGGTATTTAGAGAAGGTGGAGAAATGGCCTTGTTGCAAAGTTGATTTCAATCAAGAACAGCTGGAGCGACTAAATAATGAAGGGTTAGTTTAGTATTTCTTTATTATTATTGTTAAATAGCGGCCCGTCCCGGCTTTGCACGGGTGGAAATTTTTCCCGTTTTTGCAACATTTTTCATTTATGCTCCGCTCCTATTGGTCGTAGCGTGATGTTATATAGCCTATACCTTTCTCGATAAATGGACTATCCAACACAAAAATAATTTTTCAATTCCAACCAGTAGTTCCTGAGATTAGCGCGTTCAAACAAACAAACTCTTCAGCTTTACAATATTAGTATAGATTTAAACATCTTCCTGAGCTATGGCGTTGTTTAACCTCTGTTCGAGTATGCAAGGGATAAAATGTCACACAGATTTCGGCAGACGGAAACTGCTTCTAACTTTTCACAAACTATATACGCGTATAGTTTGTGGTGATTCACAAGCGACTTCAAGTTCGTTCATCCATAGACATTCCTTGCCCAGCCATTTGATTTAATCAATAATTTTAATCAACTTTGTGAAAAAGGCATCATCATCATAGAATAGATAAGTTGCTATGATGACTTGCGAGATTGTATCAAGCCAAGAAAAGATGTAGGTACCTATAACCACCTGTTTTCCGCGAACGGAAACGCAGAAGTAGATGGTTGGTTGTGTTCCCATATTTAACTAAGACATTTCAAGCCACATCATTACTCGTTAAGAATTATTTTCTTGTCGACTGCAAGATGCAGACGGCCGTATTGCTTCGATTGGCATGACGTCAACCTGGCACAACAATTTACATTTATAACAATTTATATATCTAAATAGTCTTTTTCTAGCATCATACCAGCGAATCCTAACAGGTATCTAAAGGATTAATAGGTGAATTGACAGCAGTACATATTTATTATTCTTTTGTCCTATCAATATTATACGGCAAACATCTTCCTAAATGGTTGTTACAAGGACATAAAAAGTATAACAGGGTTAATTAAAAGTCGACACTCGACAGAGACACAGAATTTGTTAAATCTTTTATCAAAGGTCAGGTGCTTGTTTGGCACCTGATAATAAGGGTTTACTAATGTTTGCCATAGTTTAAAATGCAATAATTTTATATACCATACTTGTATTTGCCATAATTTCGAAATAACGCTTCAGTTGCCACAATCGTGAAATTAGGCACATACAATCATTTTCACTAATTTCATTGGTCATAATCGATCAAGTGTCATAATAATTTCAATCCATAAATTTAAATGCTATATTTTTCATTTTCAATAATGTCGTTTTCCATAATATTTATTCACCGTAATATTCATCAAGGAAACTTAAAAATAAACCTAATCTACCATGCATGCTTGCTTTGCAAAAGAGGAAATCTGGCGCTCGGCGGCCGCTACCGCGGCACGCTCGCTTCGCTCGCTCGCCTTCGCGCGTTGCGTGGTCACAGTTCTAACCTAACCTAGGCGTTACGAATTTGAAAAACTGTTTATTGTCTAAAGATTGTTTGCTGTGATAAATCGTTTGATTACAGACCAAATAAACCCTCTGTTGAACATGGGCCTACCAATGACTGCTGTATAATGACTGGTCTTAGATACTGTTATTTTTTAAATTTTTGGTCGTTTTTTACTTTAATCTCATCTGATGATAAATGCAGACAGGGTCTAAGATGGGGCACACGAATCCAAGTAACAAAGATAATATAGAGGGATTTCCCTAGATCTCTCGAGCTCTCACATACACACGACGGAACTTAGTAAACTGTTTGGCGCCGCATCTTAATATATCATGAGGTTTTTAGCTAGCCAGTGGACCGTATAGGTCCTACCACCAAGCGTGCTGGGTTTTGTTGAATTCTACCCTTCTTCTTCTTCCTGCCCTTGTCCCACACTAGGTGAGGTCGGCACAATATGTATTTCATAAATCCATGTTGTTAGAGGTTTTGGCTTATTGTTTTATAACCGGTCGCCTGCCTGACATCAACCCTCCTTGGGAATACTCGTTGAGCGTTCGCGCGGGTGACCCAATGTGCTTGCTGATATTATACAATGAGCCTCAAAATGATAATTATGCTTGTCAATTTTATTGCCGACAACTAAGTAGACTATGTTCTTCTTGGTCGGGTATACACTCGTAACGTTTTTCGAAATAGCGTGCGTCGCAACAACATCATTCGAATCTTCATATCACTCCTACTTGAAGTTCCTTGTTGAATTCTACTAATATTAATATTACCAGCGTGAGCGTGAGGATGCTGGTGGCTAATCCCTTAGACTTTTGGCTTAATCCCTTAGTCGTCTTTACGTCACACACGGTTAGAGAGGAGCTACTTAACTCTTTGCCGACAACCACACGGATGATAAGTATTTCTTTTAAGAAAAGTAATTAAAAGAATAGTCCAATGTAATTTCAAGAAATGTTTGAAAACTTGAAGAAACTGCTTATTTTTTATACTATTTCTTAATCAGTTCCAGATTAACTCAAACCCAAGTCTCGGACACTACTCGTCATTCTGATGAAAACAATACTGCAGTAGAGCCCACACAAAATCAAGAGTCTACTGAAAACATGGATTCGACCCAAGATGTCATAATGGAGATCTCCCAGAGAGTCACCAGGAAGAGAAAACGAAATTAATATGTAACTAATACATTTCTGTTTGGTAAGATTATCTGTTTGTTCGATTAGTTTTGTTTGATTAGTATGTGTAGAATTAGATTTTTGATTTAAGTATTTTATTAATCAGTAGAATTTCTGTAGCTTTTATTATTATAACTCGGCGGAAATATCTGTAGACCTTCGATACTTACACTTTTCATATTCTTATGATATATTATTACATCATTCTGCCTAATGAGAGATGTGGATTGGATTTTGAGCCCTAATAAAAAGTCCATGGACATTTTAGCCGAGAATTTCCTTTTAATTATTATTATTACACAGGGAGATGATTTAGCGATGGTGGCCACGTAACATTTTCTCTCTTCTCTTTTCAGCCCTTAGTTTTCATAAGCCTACTGTTATCTCTCAAGTCCCTAACGCGTTGCTTTTGAAGCCATCGCTGAATAATCGACCTGAACTTTGAAAATATTTTTTAATACGCAAATGTCATTTGTCGGTTACAAATAAAAGCAATATTGGAACGTAAAATTAATTTAATTATTCTAATTAACAGTCTACACAAATATTACTATGACATACCAACACATATTTATATAGCTAAATAAACATTCTCGACCTTCCTCTGAACAATTTTAGCGGATTGCGGATAATAATCCAGCAGGTACTTCCATTGGTCTAACTTTAAATATACTATGTCGACGACAGTGCGCGCTCGGAACGAGAAGTGATGTACTACTCCCACAAATAAACCCTAGAAAATAATAAATGTTATTAGGAAATATTTAACACTTTAATGGCCACACTACAGCCACTGTGAGAAAATAGTTATATCCTCTAAATATTTTTTCAGTAAGCATCGTAGGACTCTTTTCAAGCAAATGGACCATTTCTAAAAAGAAATTAACGTTGTGGCAGGATAGTTTGAAGTAAAAATAGCTAAGTACCGTATTACTAATCTTACTATACGGTTTCTATCTCTACATGGCTATTAAAATATAGGTGAGGTGTATATGAGCAGTTGTTTCTATTCGCTCTGCGAACCCTTAACTCTGGTGTCCTTAAATATTTACAGTGGAGTCCGCTTATAACGACAATAAACGGAAGGCGATATTTGGACGTACTAAACGGACGACGTTATAAGCGTCAATAATCAACAGATAAGAAAATCTAACTAAAGAGTGTTGTTAAATCGCTATATGCGGCTGATCTTTATAAGCGAAGTCGTCATAAACGGATTCCACTGTATCTAATATCAGAATTAAAATTCAAATACTTGGGCAATCCCAAAGCTATCTTCGGGTCCTAACACATCATAAATTGACTCTGTCAAGTTCGGATGCACTGTTAGCACTTCAACCTAAAAACAAAAATTATAATTAATATATTTTTATAGTTTCTAACCATACAATTAATATATTTAAATTACATTCCCAATGATTAATATAAATGTCATATTAAAGATGATATCATTGAGTGTACAGATTACCTCATACACTTACCTGTCCTCTATGTATAAAGTAGATGCTCTGGTCTGAGTCACCGCACTGCACAATATAGTTGCCAGGGAAGAATACACAGTGTTTCATCCACATAGCTAACATTCTTCGGAAGTCGTCGTCGGTTTTGCTGAATATCACAGACTCCCGGATATGGGATCCGTAGACGGCTTGCATCACTTGGCAGCGGAGACGGAATGGAAGTTTGTAGATAAGTACAGGCATCTGTTTTATTGACAAACTTTTTAGAAATTTCTCCAAAACATTCTGAATGTGTTATAATATGACATATTTCTAATTTTTTTTTCGCGGGTGTATCAGTGGTGGTGAATGGGTGGTATAACTCCTAATGTTGTAGGTAAGTGCACGGTCATTTAAATAAGTCCTGAATTAATTACACTGAGATGTAACAGAAAATATTGGCATTCGGCAATTTGGCAACATGACAGGTGGGCGTAGTTACGGCGGAACAAATGAGGACCATGCCAATACATCTATTTTATAATTGGTTATGTTGGCCCTTCCCCCTAAAATTCAGATGTCTTCACGAAATTAAGAATGAAAGTTAGAATATTGTGGAATTTTAGAGTAATCTATTTATAATTATTCGTGCTGACCTTTCAGTAAGCGCTCGTCTTTTTCAAGCAATGAGTGTCTAACATTTAACAAAATGGCTGATTAAGGAAAGATGATACCTGTTTTCCTTGTTGCCTATTCCATAACTCACGCACATAGTCCCACATTTTACTCATTTGATGGACACTTAGATCCATGTCACGGAGTCCATCCCTTAATTCATTGATATCGTAGTCATATGCTATGCGAGACGAGGAATGAGCCGTGATCATTGCTGACATTTCCGAGATCAGAAGACCTGAAAAATGAAATATAGATTATATATATGTTAGCTTGCGAACTTCTTTGTTAAGAGTTACCAAATCCTTTCGTTTGAAAACATTTTACTTAGTATTGAAGACAAATGAAAATTATCTTAAAGTATTAGGTCTTTTTTACATACCTGTACAGAACTTGATGACGATAATGATTATAATAGTCTCGATCACTTCGAAACTATTTTGTGAAGACACATCTCCAGTGCCAGTTATCGTTAGTAAGTTGATCATGTACCACAACGCTGCCACGTATAAGGCAAAGAAATTGCCCTGGAAGCACCAAAAGAATAATCACTTGAGTGTTTATTATACTGTTGCTATTTACTGTGTGATTTATTTTATTTCGTTTAGTTTATCACTTCGTAACCTAGCCACCTCTTGGTCAACTCAGCCTTTTGTAGTCCACCTATGGAGATATGCCTTATCGAGTTGCGATGGCGTCCAGCGTGTCGTTTCGCGTTTCTGTTACCGTCATTGTTATTTCTTATCTATACTGTTCCAGTTCTGGGCTAATTTCTTCCCCTATCTCCTTCTAGATCTGTCTGTTCATAGCTTGCTCCGGTCAATCCCCTATAAAAGCGCCCAGATCATCACACAGTCGGTATTCCTGCAGCTTACCTCGGCAGCTGAATCCATCCTCAGACCCTTCCGGGTGTATAACACAGACATTATTATTTAAACTTCATGTACTTATATACTACGAAAATAATGCAAAGGTATAATGACCTCTGAATACTTGGCCCGCAAATTGAGTGCTTCCTTTGACATCCAGTTAGCTGAT
This sequence comes from Amphipyra berbera, assembly GCA_910594945.2. Classification (NCBI taxonomy): domain Eukaryota; kingdom Metazoa; phylum Arthropoda; class Insecta; order Lepidoptera; family Noctuidae; genus Amphipyra; species Amphipyra berbera. Next base: position 9,176,405 of record OU343128.1, on the reverse strand, counting down.
GTGCAGTGCACAGGAGTCAAACATGACAACTTGAAGAAAAGACAAGCGTTCACGTGCGTTAGTATCGAAGCCCAAATAGCAATTGTTCTGAAAATATTTAATTATTTCTTCAAAACAACAAGTGTTATTTGCTTTGAAATGGTTGATTTGACTGACTCTGTCTCTTTACTAACTCACTATTGGCATTGTGAAAGCATAAGCTATATTTTTATCACAATCTGGTTTGTAATACTTACGTCAGCTTGAACAATAAATTCGCTGAACCAATGCTCGTTTTTCTATGTGTTCTATACGTAAATAAATACGAAATTCTAGTTAGTTGGGGTGATCGTGCATAGCAGAACAAAGCCATTTTCATTGTTTTTGACAAGGATAAAGCGAATACAAGGTAGCATATCAGAAAATTTGATAAAAAGTCACGTCTGCGAAGATATATTTTGGAGAAGTACCTGAAGGGACACAAAATGTTATGTTTTAGTTCATTAGTTAGTCTTTGATGGTATTTTAGTCTAAATAGTTCTAATTTCAAATATAATGAGCCTATTGTCATTTAGAACGCTTACTTTCAAGCCCAGGTTTGGCATATAATCTTGATTTACTCAGGGTTTGGAACCACAAAAGTATTAGCAGTTTGAAGTTGTGTTTTGCACTAAGATATCACTTAAAGCACTCACATTTTCCTGACTTTCTTTGGATTCAAGACGTAATCACCATATCTATTCATATACCCGCTATGGACGTCCAGAAAAACTTTAAATACAAACAGGATGTCGAATATGACGCAAACGTGGAAGAAATATGACACTGAGAGAAACGCCATTTGGTACACAAGCAACATGAAATCAATGTACGAAATGAAGAGTATGAGATATTCTGGAAATAAAGAATGTTATTCAGAAAGAAAGGATCACATTTTAAATGCTTATAAAAGTGACAATCATTGAAATAAATCGCTTACCCATAAATGTGACTAATTTACTATCCGGGATGATGCTGCTACGGAACCATCTGAAATACAAATGATTTGATGATTTATTCAAGAAATAGCACAAAATACATGATTTTATATAATAATAACCTGTGTGGTTTAAAAATCAGTAGCGTCGCTGGAGTATAATCTATGTTTCCCGATGTTATAGACTTAGAACCATGTGAATCCGCGATACTTTTATCTGGACTCTGAAATAATTTAATGATGACATTTTTGGTAACGATTTTTTAAAATAATTCTCGTCTGGATATCTTCAGATTAGCCTATAACTAGCCTAGCAGTCAATAATTATATATTTAAAAAAAAACAGAAACACACTTATGAGAGTTTAAGAGTTGAACAAGGGCTTCAAATAAAATCTAAGTTTACCTCTAAATATACATTTGGGTCCATCTCGTCGTCATCTTCTTCCTCTTCCTCTCCGGTTTCGTACGATAGCGGGAAGTTTGATATCTGCTGCAATTAACATGCATAAGGTGCTTTAAAATATGGTTCAAAAACAATAAAATAATCACAAAAAATATTCAGTAAAATATTTACTTCAGCACTATTTCTTTCGGACACTATCGTCGGTAACACATAGTCTTTAGGCGCTGATTCTACTGACTGCTTAACTTTTCTTAGAACTGAAGGATAGCTCTGAAATAAAACATTAAAATCCTTTGTATCCAAAGTCTTCCTCTTAGACAGCTGATAATGGGCTTGAATCGTATGAACCGACCTACTACTAGAATCCAGCGAGATGTGTGCTAGGTTAGGTTGTATGCATGATTGAATACCTTCAAAAGTGCGTAGAAGTCCCGTCCTTGAATGCAGAGTAAGTCAATGTTTCTACTTGCAACAGCATTCGACATAGTTAAATATTTAGTGGCTCCTCTTATGTTTCCGAATATTCCTCCTGGCCCCATACATGCCTCGACTTCATTTATATTTGACACTATATCTACCTATTAGAAGAATTAAAATTAATGCAAAACCCATTAATCAAAGTCGATAAATATTTAGAATAGTTTGCTTACCTTTCCTCGATAAATTATATACATAGTATCTATCACCTCATTTGCCCTCATCACCATATACCCTTTTTGGAAATAGTGTTCCTTCAGTTTCTTGGCAAAAGCTCTGAAGAAGGAGTACTCGACGTCTTCAAATAATGGAATTTCTCTTAACGTTTTCTCGTACATGTATAACACTGCGTCTTCGTTTAAGTTTGCATGTAACTTGCCTAGTATCGATTGGTGCTATACAGAAAAGTCAAATCAATAACGATGGGTTTTCTATGAAAAAAAATATCCCAGAAAGTTGGATACTGTGATTTGCTTGTCGTAATTTTCTGGATTGATTGTAGTGTGTGATTATCCCTAATTATTTTGTACAGGGGAACTAAAGTACTTACCGATCTTGTCGTATATGACATGTACGGTTTTGAATGACTATTTGTAGAAACTACGTTTAGAAATTGTTTAGAAATTCTGTTCTCTTTTTGGTTTCTTTTTTCGGAGAACCCTATATGCAATTTCATCGTTATTTTTGTGATATGTTTGTGCAATTGTTTCGCATGAAACTGATGTTGTGTTTCAAGTGTATCAAAACCTTATATTGTTGGTACCTATGTATGAGTTTTCGGGATATGATGGTGCCAAATATTACTTGAATGACATACCGACCATCCACCTGTTCTCTTCCACTGGTACTTCCAGTATTCAATTACAGTCTTTTTCAGTACGAATGGCACCTTCTCTCTATTAAGAAACATTTCTAAATGTTTCAGATCCTCTTGGAACTTTGTCACTACTTGATCAGCCATGGCCTTCAATGATGCAATTCGCGCATACACATATCTAATTTAAAAGAACATTTTTCATAATTTATACTGGTTTGTCGAGCTTCGTCGCTGCATTGTAAATATTTGGGTGTAGTTCCAATCGGGGATGAAACATGATTACTAATAAAAACCCAATTAAGCTGACCCAAGAAGGAGGACTGAATGAAGAGGGCGTCGAAGCATTCCTTACAACTCCACCAGTGTTTCGGTTAACAGTGATACTAGTGATGGAAACAAACTGCAATTGGTTTGGTTTTATTGAGAAAATACATACATTACTACGGGAATGTAAAAACATCCATGAACTCACCCAAAAAATAGGACACCATGTATATTGACGCAAATACACAATATCATATGGACTATATTCTGAGGAGTGATATCGCCAAAACCGGCACCACCAAAGCTAGTCGCTGTCCAATAGTAAGCTAATAGAAACACTTTTGTCGGTGACATGTAGTGGCCCTTTATTATTATTACTCCATCTATCCAAGAACCTGTAACAGAATTTACGGACGTAATTATTAATGTTCGAGAAAGTGTATCTGCAAAGAGTATGTTAAGTCCCGGCTTTTGCCAAAGTCTGCATTCTGGCCAACCTCCTATACTTTGCCATGTTTTTCATGCCATAAGAAATCCATTGTTTTCTTTAAGTTATGTGAGTTCTAACAGTCATAATAACTCTGCCTTCATTTGGATTGTAGTCGATATTACCGTGTTCGTCCTTTTGGTTACGATGAAGTTTAAAAATGTTTTTTTACAATATCAGGCATTATTTCACCTTATTATTGTTACTTGCCTTCTTGACACACCATATTGCCATCAGGATGGAAATCGGTCTTCATATAAGGTATTTTCTGTGGTAACTTTGCAATTTTATATTCAAAGTCTTCCGGATCCTCAGCTTTTACGTATCTACAGGACAATGTTATCAGCACCGAAGTATATAGGTTCAAGAAGAATAATGTTAGAAGTAGAAAGTGAACCACACTCATGAAATATGCCTGAAATTGAAGATAATACGTATATATTTAACGTTACGTTATGATAAGACTGTAGGCGACGCATAAAATTATATTGTTTAATGTGTGACGATGGGCGACCAGGGAGGTTGCTTAGGGCGACGGGCGCGCCACCCGGCGGCAATGTTGTCATATTTTGTCTGGTATATTTTTTCATGTTTTTGTAATTTTTTGCACGCACATTTTCTTTCGCTTGCCTATTTTCTACCATCCATTGCATCCTGCTGTTGTCCTTATCCCTCGCTTACAAGGATCGCAACAAGTACTTCAACGTTAGGACAATAAATTACGTAGCAACCATTACGTAAACCGGCAGAGTATTACAACACTCATCTTACCTGGTAGGTAAACTGCTCACGGCTGTATTACCTTGCTAGAAATGTTAGTTTGTTTCATTCGCACATGGGTAATTGTCTTTTACCCATGGTAAATGACGGGTAGGTACTGTTACCTAGTAGTATCTAGATATTATTTGATAATGATAAGGAGGGATGAAACACATGTGACTAAACGAGTAATGAATATAATTTGTGGATGGATGGAGAGGGAGAGAGAGAGAGAGACCAAAGAAAAGATGGATGGATTGTGTGAGAGAGGATATGAAAGATAAGGGAGTAAATGATGATGAGACGGCTGACAGGGAAGAATGGAAGAGGAAAACATATTGCGCCGACCCCAAGTAACTAGAGACCAGAGCAGGAATATGATGAAGGCGGGCAAATCAGCTCCATCAATTGTCAACCACACCGGTTGTGTGGCGAGATGACCATCCAGGGGAAACTAGATAACTTTGCAGTCACTAATCTCCTTGCGTATATCGGTGGGTAATATTTATCTCATTTTTGTAGAGCCCTATGTTCCGCTGTGGACTGCTATAGGCTACTAATTAGTGATGTTTTAAAATTTTATTACCCTTCTCAAAGCTCCTATAGATTCCGCCCACGAAGCAGCATACAGTTTAATCACTTGTAAAACATTAATCATTCTGATCGCGCAATGGAACATGTGGTGATTTATCTCGTGGTCCTCTTCGGTATGATCCTCATTGTGCTTGGGGACAAAGAGCTTCCATACTGCGTACCAAGGGAAACATGTTATGAAGTCTACCACGAATTGTCCCTGAAACATTGACATGTTCTAAATGTTTGTGGTAGGTCTATAAAAAAGCAATAAGTTATCATAATTATTGCTTCTATTAACAATTTGGTTTCATACGTTATGGATTTTGAAAACAAATGGATGTACGGTCAACAGCAAACGTCAATGAATATTTTAGTATTTAAAACATAATTATTGTAGTAAAGAAATAAGGTAAGACTTGGCACACGAGGTTGTCGACATGTGGGAGGTTGATTCAGCAGTTGTTGTGCCGATAGTCGTTACGGCCACTGGCTTAATAGTTAAGAGCCTCAACCAATATCTGATGAGGCTCTCGTTGGGTGGCTGGGTTAAGGGCCTGATACAGAAAGCGGTACTTCTGGACACGGCGCGTATTGTTAGGAAGTTCCTCTCTCTGAGGCCTTGACCGCTGGTAGCTTGGACCCTGTTCCCGATGCTGCCAGTGGGCTACTATTTTTTATAGAAATATTTAAAGATATAATTTATATGTATATTCAATGAATAAAGTAATATTGTAGAAACCAATCATTGTTCCTTTATAATAGGTATTACTAGTCTTAACAGTATTATCTACTCTATCATATAATAATAAATAACAAATTTTTAATCATTAAACTACTTTTGATGTTCACTGTAAAGGACGATGATTGATCAAAACCACTTACCTGAAGATAGTGCCTTGCTGTCATATAAGGATGGTATATCAACTGGTTTTTGGAGCCGTAATATGCCACATGAAGCATCAAATACATATCTACATAACAGATGGTTTCCAAAATCACCAGTGTTACATTGAATGATCCGAATTGTGGCGCCATAGACACAATCACCTTGAAGTTTAAAAAAAGGAAGTTGTTTATGAGTTTAAACATTAGTTAAGTTCAACCGTGTCGACATTGACTGACACCCACCTGTACAGATTTTGTAAATTATTATGTACCTCGTGTGTTCAATTGGCGGTAATAAGTGCATTAATAAATATTGCCTCAATTGCCTAATTTAAATTGCCTCGTTGATCTAGTGGTGACAAATGCGACTGCCGATAGTGAGGTCCTAGGTTCGATCCTCAGGTCGGGCAAAGTGTTATTGGGTTTTTTTGTGTGGAATTCCTCAGTAGCAGCCCTGAGTTTGGATTTGTGCTCGGTTGCTCGCAATAAGCTCGCCTCCTATTACATGGAATTTAAACACAACGGTGAAATAAGTGTGTTACTAAACACCTCTGCCCAACCCTTCGGGCAATACAGGCGTGATGTTATGTTATGTAATAAATATTTCAAGTAGAAAGTGTGATTCAAATGCATTTCACATAAACTGTTGTGAATTCGCCTAATTTTTACTTACAGACAATATGAGTAAAATGTTTAAATGTAAGAAGAATTGTAGGTATTCTTATTCAAAATAAAACAAGCTGCCGTATTTGAACACTTCCAATTTTATGATAAAGAAATAAAAATGTATCATTAGATTTAATATACTGCCTAACCGTTCCTAAACTAGACGAATGTTAATCTTAAAAGGTGTCATAAACATATCATAATAGAATCTTACGGGTAAGAGTAAACATAATAAAAATGCAGTCGTTATACGCATAATCGCCCACACTTTTAAGAATATCCCGTCTGGCCTAATAGCAATAGGCATCAGTAAATACGGCGCAACGTTGTTCAGGATTTGAAATTGTTTAAAAGATTTCCAATATCTTTCTTTCGATTTCTTGTATTCAGCTGAAAGGTCTATGAAAGAGTCTGCAAAGAGGAGAAAGATTGTTATCCTATTATTTCTGGAATTCTGGCAACACATCAATAATCTATCTATACTTGCTATTGTAAAGAGGAAAGATTAGTATTTTTGTATGTAACGAATAAACTTAAAAACTACTGGACCGATTTCAAAAATTCTTTTGCCGTTATAAAGCTACATTATCTCTGAGTAACATAGGCTATATTTATTACTGGAATAAAAGTTCTTACGCGAGCGGAGCCGTGAGGACACAGCTAGTAATTACTATAGATGTTCTAGAAAATAAAGTTAGTACTTTTATCGGAGTTTTATAAGCATACTAACTGTTGAAAAACTCTTGCAGTAGACTGGTGATCTTGACTTTTTGTTTTTTTTCTGTCAAGCGATTATAATGCTGTAAATAAGAATCAGTACTCTGCGTTTTGGCTTTGTCCTCTATTGTGCGTAATTCTTCCGCCTTCAGGAGTCCGTCGTGTTCCTTCATATCGGGGAATAGACTTAGTGCGGACGTGTATGCATAGTGGCTTACGCTTACTAGCTAGAATGGATATGTTAAATTATTAACAAAAATAAAACCGACTTCAAAAAAAGGAGAAGAAGAAAGAAACGAAAAAAAAATACCACAGTTTCAGAAGTCTGCCTTCAATATGGTTCAGCGTGGATTAGCACCGACTTCTGAATCTGTTAGTTTTATAATATGGTAGTTATTTTATTCTTTTTTTCGTTTCTCTCTTCTCCTCCTTTTTTAGAAGTCGATTAAAAAGTAGAATGTTTGTAGTTAGTTTTCATGTAGGTACTTATTTTTTCCCTCTCCTCTACTTTCGAATAGTTTTTATTTTAGATTAGTTTGTTTCTTTAAGTTTTTCAATTCATGACACATTTCACAGATCGACAACAACGTGTGGGAAGATAATTTATACAGCTAATTTGATTAACTCGATACAGATATTAATCATTTAGTACTTCCTTCATTTCCATTTTGATATGGTCTTCAACTATTTATTATTCCGTGCTAATTGTAAAAGGCGATTCAGGAAAATAAATTGCTGTTTCAATCTTTATAGTTGAGTGGCTGTCGCATTGGTTATAATATAACCACTTACTCTTATAATATTGCAGTTTTATATAGGAAAAAACTAATATGTTGGACCCATAAGGCTTCACATGTCTTGTACTCTGTACATTTAGAGCTACATCTTCCATAAAGAACTTACGTTCTTTATTATTGTCACAAACTTTCACCGCAAATTATTCTTAACTGTTTGTATTTATCGACTCTACAGTATCTACGGCCTACATTGGATCATCTATTCAATAAGGGGGCCGTCCTACTCTCCCTCTTGCCCTATTTGAGAACCTTTTCTTTAGACGGTTTTCGAGCAATGTGGCCAAGGTTCTTATCTACATTCTACACGTTTGATTAGTTGTCCCAACCAAGATGAAGTACTTACTCAACAATTTTTAGATATTGTTCATTAAATTCATTGTTATTACTTCAGTCAGATATCTCATTTTACTTTATGTGGTCATCTTTGTTGAAACAGAATCGTAGAACTACTTACTCCCCACTATATCGTCAGTGGAAAGGTAAAAAGACTAAAGCGCCAATATACCTTCTTTACAGGAGAGCGATTCAAAGTATTATTTTAAGAAAATAAACATAGTTATTTTTCTTAGGGTATACATATTAAATAGATAATTAAATCATCTATTTAATATGTATACTCTAAGAAAAATAACTATGTTTATTTTCTTAAAATAATACTTTGAATCGCTCTCCTGTAAAGAAGGTATATTGGCGCTTTAGTCTTTTTACCTTTCCACTGACGATATAGTTATCACACCTGTTAATGGTCGAGGGGAGCCATTCAGCTTACCTTACAATGAGTCAATGTGACCACCGTGCTGAGAGTGGGGACACCATACAAAAGCACCAACAACCCCACATGATTGCCTGGGCCTATAACGCGTTCAGTATTAGTCTCCCTCATTTCATTGGAGGTCACTAAACAATAACCGCTCTCTATTATGTATAACTCCCTGGTCACTGTGCCCCCGTAGAACACTATTTCGCCAGGCGGTAAAATTATATCTTTGGCAGCTGTAAAGTTAATAATCTGTATTATAATCATCTGTCAGCCGCAAGATGTGCACTGCTGAACAAAATGTTCTATAGCAAACGATTTTAGGTTGCAAAGGGTATTAATAATTTATCTGAAAAATAATATATGTAGCCTTGACTTCTGAACGGTTTAACTCTGCGTTAGGCAGTTACTGCCAAGTAATTTGTAGTTAAGATAGTTTATGTCAATTAAAGATAGTTTAATAGTAGTTGGGATTGAACGGTTTTCTGTTACATCGCAGAAATTTTGTGGTCTATGTGAAATCACAAAAATCTAGCGGGATATTCCGTGTGGAATTTCTCAGTAGCAGCCCGGAGTTTTTATTTGTGCCCGGTTAATTGCAATGGGCGTGCCCCCTATTACATGAAACTTAAAGATAGCAGTAAAATGAGGGTGTTACTATACACCTCTGCACTACCCTTCATGTTATGATATTCCAATCTTCTTTATTTGTACGAATTTCCAAGAATACGAACCCTCCGTCAGCGTATGAATGTAAGCTTTATTTTTGACTTGAAAGAACATAATAGATGTGAGTGCTTTGAATCTAGCTTGATGTAACACTTTCTTTCGCAATTCTGAAGGAACCACAGTCTTCTCTAACCAGTTGTCATCTGTTAATTCTACGCCCTGAAGTAGAAATTATAAATTTGCTAGTTATCAAATCTTATAATTTATTTTTAAATTATTTTAAAATGTTTTACCGAATTGTATTGCCACTGTAGTTCGTAGAAAGCCATGATTCGAGATTTGATTGCTGGATGCATATTGTTTTCTTTCATGAATTTGTCTATTGTTATGATCACTTCCAAAAATGCTGTTTTTGTCCTGCATAATTAAATATTTCATTAATTCTTTACAGTCCAAATTAAACGTATTAGGTACAATCATTTATTATCATTAACAAATTGAATAGAAAAACAATTTTTTGTTACTTGTTTGCAATTATATTACAATCACATGTGGGTGTTACCTTGACCAATGTGTGACAACGGCTGAGAACTCAGACACACAATACCCGGAGAGTAGTACTCCATAGAGGCTAAGAAAAGCTATGAAAGCCATGTCATAGATATCCCCGGGCGTGTAGTCTCCATAACCCACGGAAAGCAGGATAGTTGTAGCGAAGTATACAGAAGTTATTATTGGATATTGCGTTCTGGAGACAAACGTGTATGGTATAATAATTATAACCTAATTATCCTCTCAATGTGAAGGAATTTGATAGTCATTTTAGGCCAATAACTGGACGTAAACGGAGCAATATAGACGACTGACGATAGATCAAGTCTGCGTAATGGATTCCTCGCAGAATATTTGGCAATATCAGTGTAGCCTCCATACATGGTGAATACGCGTGCATAATGCAACACATAAACCTTGCAGTTAATTTGAAAATATAAAAGGTATACCTGCTCTGAAACTGTACATACACGGAGACGAAGGCCAACTGAATTTATAATGACCGCTGTCTTTAAAATGAGTCATAAAAATAAATCATTCAGTAGAATAGTTTAATAGAGAATTTATGCTAGATGATTCATGAATCCCAAAACCAAAATAATGTATTACGTAGCGTATGTATTTCATGCAATGTGATGCATTTTGGTAACGAAACTAAGACGCGGCTTGTGTAATCTTTCTATTGAAAAGGCTATAATCACATTAGTAGAAATCGTGAAAGCTTGATTTCGCCATTACCACGCATATAACAAGTAGATCGCCCACACGTCCTTTACCAATATAAGATTAGCATGCTAATGATCTAACAAAAGTGTAGATGTGATCAAATCTAAGCAAAAACTTACTTTGAAGATCTGAAGCCGTTTTTTTGGTCTTCCCAAATTAATGCTCTACTGAACCACGAGTTTTCCGAGCATCGGCTTACGAAACAAGACTCCATGAATAGTATCACGCCGGACCAATAGCATAGCAAACATATATACACGCAATACTTTACAATCTGGAATTTTAGTCAATAATGCTTATTAAAGAAGTTACATATAACCTTAATAGGCATGACATAAAGTAATCGTAAACACAGAAATCAAGCGCTTCAAAATATGATAAGCTGGAACTGATAAGTACTTAAATATACCCAAAATTTAAAACGTGCAGTCACCTTAACAAGGAGTGAATTCAACAGCAATTTTCTTTCCAAAGTCTCAAAGAAACTTGACAGCCTCCATACCAAACAGAGCTTAACACCTTTACATAAATAGAATAAGTGATCCCTATAGTTATCATGATATTTAACACTTTGGTGTATCGTGACAATGTATTCGAAAGGTATTATCGCGACGACATCAAGGTAAAAACCAAGAGTATTCATTTTGTGGCCTACTATGCTTTTAAAATCTTTGATGGTCTTCTTCTTAGTCTTAACTGCGGTAACAGATGTCATGAAAATATTAAGTATCAGCGAGATTGTTATAACAATCTGAGCATAGAAATAAATTCCATCGGGAAATACTCGCTTAAACCCAATTAAATAAGGATAGACAAGGCAAATGTAGAATACTATGCAGAGCATAAACATTTCCCAATATTTGACGAGGGGACAATCTGCTTCTAATATCCAAGGAAACTTGGATTTTATACAAGTGAACATTGTCATTTTCTTCTTAACGTGTTCGGACATAATGTACAGGTCCAAGCAACTTTCATCGAGATGATCATCTTTTGTCAAAGTATCGACATCTGATGCGCCTGTGGGAGTTTAATTATTTTTTTAATATTCTTTTTGAGTCTTATAGTATTTAGGGACATCAAAACTACCTTGAATAAATCTCAATTTATCTTTCAAGCATTTGATACTGCTCTTCTTACGATCCTTAGAAGCGTATATGTTTAACGAGAATTCAGCTTGATCTCCTTGCTTTATTTTTGTAAGTCGACTCCTGCTGATTCGTTCTTGTATTTCGGTACGTATCGCATCAACGAGGTCCGGGTATGTCATCATCAGTTGTATGAATTTGGTTTTTTCTAGAACTTGGCATTCGACGTAAGTTGCTGCTTTTACTGTGCACCGTGCTTTAAGTAAAATAAATGATTGAATGGTGTATAGAAGGTACTGATTAGAATTTGTTAATTTAATTAGTGACTGTCATCAAACCTCCACAACCCAGTCTGGCCAATGCCGATAAATGGCAGTCGCTCCGTATAAAATACTGGTATTCAGCCGCATCTGGTTAGACTGGAAGCTGACCCCAATACTTATATTTATTTTCCCTTAGGAAAAGGCTAGGCAGAACGGATTTAGTTAGTGACTTATTTACCTGGTATGTTGTAGACTAAAGAAATTTCACCAAAACAAGTCCCTTTTGCAAAAGAAATCATTGGACTTTCATCATCTTCGTCTGATAATAATTCTAATACGCCACTAGTGACACATACCTGCAACAATATAATGCAATAATTAGTTATTATAATGATAAACAGCTAATTAATATTTTAAATAGACAATATGCATGCAACCTTACCATAATAGTCTTGTTCTGGTTATGGTTATATACAACGTCTCCTGGTAAATAAAATTGGTGACTCATGTCTAAAGATAGTCTCCGAAGGAATGCTTCCGGCAACTTCCTAAATATCAGGGAGCTATAGAGCGGAACGGCATTTAGGTCGTAGCAGATTTCCATTTGTAAAGGATAGGGTAGAAGTGCAAGTAGCTTTGGTTTGAATACTCCTGATTTTTGATACCAGAGATCTTCGTAATATCTGCACAAAACCGAAAAATATATCATATACAATATGTAACACAATTAACGCACATCCTGAAAGTAGTTTGTTCAGAATCGTTTACTGAATGGATTTCTATCATTTTTAATATAGGTAATTTTTATCCCAAAAATAATTAAAACTACGGAAATTAGTCACATTACCTCTGTACAGTCAAAACAAACTGAAATGGACCGTAAATCAAGGCGAAAAGACTTTTAAAAGTGCATTTTTATTTGTATTAATGCAAATTCCGTCATTCAATACAAAATAAAGAAAAATAAACCTTATTTCGAGAACGCTAATTTAATAAATAACAATGCATATACGTTAAACTAAAATTTCACTGTACGTATTACGATTTTAAAATAATAATCTAATTGGGGTGTTTGAGGGTGTGCGTTAATTACGTTACATGTTGTATATTTGGAAAGTAATAAATGCCTTGATATCTAAATCGAACGATTGCTTACCTGATAATGCGCTTCGTAGTGTCCGAATCCATTTTAATCAACCTGAGATGGTTTTTTATTTTCTTCAGTTGTCTAACATATTTTGAACGTCTTGTAGTTATAGTAATAAATTGTGAAGTAAGGGAACCCACAAATACAACAGTTGTTAGTAGAAAACCGAGTAATGTTGCCAATATAGCTATGACTCTTTCAGCAGTGGTCACTGGATATAAATCTCCTAGAGCGTTTGTAGTAAGGAACATGACTGACCAATAAGTACAAACATAATACCAATCGAGTGTAACCTCAGTCGGTAAGTATATTGCTGCAAGCGACCACGATGTGCGAAATTTATGTATGTCAAAGCTTCTGTTCGCAAACAAATACCACACACACGCCCATGTATGAACAGATAGAAAGAAAAGTATAAGGTACTGTGACAAGAATGTCGTCCATTGATTGCTGCCGGCTTGGGAAGATCTGTCGTAGAAGTACTCTATAATCCTATACACTCGTATCGTTGCTATGAATGGCGCTATCGCATGAAAATTAAACTGTAATAGATTATCATCCACCAAATACAAAAACGAGTACGGCACTGCCAATATAATATTGAGAACTACTTTAACCGTATCTGGTTCGACAAGGTTAAGCGTTTTCCTCCATTTCCTAAAGAATTTCAGTCCAACAATGATTACCACGTCGAAAGTAAATATGAAATTGAAACATAATAATATTACAATAACCCAAAACGGTCTTTCGCGTGACTTGCAGAATGTATAAACACAAGTGTCTAAAATGTATGCAATGAATAGCGTTGTAAGTATGAATATTTTCCACGCAGGATTAGAATATATGAGCAAAAGTGTTCGCAGTTTGCTGTTCGCAGAAAATTCAGATCGTGCTTCTTGTAATATTGCGTATGTTTTGTGGTGCTTGCCCTCATCAATTTCTAAGCAGATATTGGATGCGGTTCCTGTGGCAGACCTTGGCGGGGGTTGAGGGGGATGGAGTAGATTAGTTCTAGTTGCTCTTCGCCTGAACTTGTAGATATCTAAACGTGCTTGCTTTGTATCTTCTTTGTCGGCTAAACAAAAGGTTAGGTCGTGAGCAACATTCGTTTTTATTAAAAGAAGATAGATATTCAATCGATATCGAATGGAAAACTTACACATTTTCAGTCCCATTAATTAATTTAGTCCAGTTGGAAGTTTACGTTTAGGATTACTTCAGATCAACGATTTAGCAATTCAATATCTTATAACATGTCAAAATAAAAAATGTTTATCGTCTAGATGGTTTTAAAAGTTGAAATAAACTAGTAGGCGCATTTTGTCTCATAAAATCAAACGTGACGTTGATTTACGCACAGGAAATGGGGAAGAAAGTTTCGATAATAAAAAGAAAAAATATGAAGAACTTCGTATTCCGACAAGGCATTTTTGTGTCATCGTTTGGTTAAGATCAAAGATGGGAAGCTTGTAGCAAATGGTCACACGATGGTTGGGTGACGCAATGTTTTCCTCGCCGCACAAATCGTAGGCCGAAAGCCGGACATGTAGATATCCAAGACGCAAAGCTTGCGCACGGCACTCCAACCTACATACATGAACATAAAAAATGTTGCGGACTTGACGTTATTTTAATTTCATATTGTGCACATGCTGTTTATTACAAAAAAACACAAAGTAGGTAAATGGCTGTAATACCGACATTTTAACGATGCGTTGCCTATCAATAATTAACTTTAAAAATATTTATTGCTCGCCTTCGTAGCGTCTAATGTTTACGGTTGTAAACTGCTGTTTTGTAAAAGATTTTTATGTGCATACGATAAAAAAAAGATTCGCATTTCCGTACATTCTAATAAGTACATCTCCTCACGTGTGAAATTATGAACATGTCTGAAGGCATTTTATACTGTTAAAACATAGCGATTTACCAGTTCCTATAAGAATATGCAAGAAGTTAGAATTGCTCGTAACATTTGCAATCTAATGTTTTTATTATTGGCAGAGAGAGAGAGATACTTGGTAGGCGGCATTAGTTCGTTACCATCTTCGTATATCCAAGTTCCATAGCGCCTAGATAATTAGAGTCCGAGCCAGCTGCCATAGCCGGAGCGACCGCATAATCACGACGCTTTTATGGAAGTCAAGCCCGTGTATCGGTGAAAAATGTTGTCATAAAACGATTTTAAATACTTTAAGCATTTTGCAGCACATTTAACTCACTCTAAGCAACCTCCTTGTTAGTTAATTCTGTGGTAGGTATTACTTATTTAAGGAAAATTGTCATCTAAATAAGAATATGCAACCATCTTCAGTATGACGTAAACGTTGCTGCAATGAGTAAAGAGTAATTAATTGCGAGTGCCTAATAATAAACTTATGCATTGGTCTTTGCTGAATGATTTTATTAGAAAATAATTGACGGTTAACCAGATAGGTATCTACGCTAATAAACGTTATTTATAATGTTGTTTCTAATGAGATTTAACAGCAATACAATGGTATGATTATGCTAAAACAATTAATTAAACAATGTATGAGTTTTTATGCTATATTAAGATATAACTATGACCCTTCTATTTGCGATATGTAATAAAGCTTTCAATTCAGAAATAATAGCGGAATATAGAGCGTGGAACTTGTGTGCTTAATCCGTTTAATTCGATAGATCCACCAGAGCAACGGATAGGGGTCAATTATCCATTTATCCTTTTAACGGAATTGATAAAACGTAACTAACTTGGGTGATTTTAATTGATCGAATGTGCTGGCTTTGTTAAAAACGAATTTCGACGTTGATATAAAGTTTAATTTTTATCAGACCAATTGATGTTTAAGAAGATAATTAGAGGATATCTGCCCACTCTTTGGTGTTGATATATTAATGTTTGATAATATTTCTAAATACTACCTATATAAGGTCTAACCAAAATATCTGGACAAACTTTTACACAGTGTTCAATACGTTTAACTAAACACATATATGCAAAAAAAAACGAGATCCAAGTGTTTTTTTTCTAACCAAAAAATAATAACGTTTGAATTGCCTGTACTCTTTAAGAATAAATTCATTCATTTTTTATGCATCGACCGCATCGGGGCGCGCGCTATTTCCGTGCCGTGTTTTACCTAAACAGCGAAGTGAAAAACGTTAAAAAAATTTAAAAAAGTAAAATTAAATTAGAAAAAAAAATTTTGGTTAGAAAAAAAAAACACTTGGATCTCGTTTTTTTTTTGCTTAGATATGTTCAGTTACACGTACTGAACACTGTGTAAAAGTTTGTCCAGGTATTTTGGTTGGACCTTATATATAAACATTTATATTTTTCGAGTACTTATGTTTCTTCGTCTCTGTGTAATTGCGTTCAAATATGGTACAAAATCATTTAAGTTTGATTGTGTACCTAGATACTTAAACTTAAAAGTCACCATTAGTGACAAAGACTGCGCAAGATAAGTAGGGAATGGTTTTGGTAATGGAATCGTATACAGTTAAATCTTTATGACGTACTGTCTAGATTATAAATGGTACATTGTGAATATTTAGGACGGAACATTTTTTGGCTGGCTGCGTTTCAAATTCGCAATAGTGCGTTAAGAGCTGATAACAGTGTTAGCTACCGTGTCGCAAGTTTTAGCTTTTAATCACCTCTTAAAACGAATCAATGAAAAGGGTATCTAGGTTCTTTTCCTGCAGAGGTGGCGTAAAAAGCTACTGAGGGCCGATTTCACCAATGTTGGATAACTTATATTTGAGGAATTATGAAGTTTTTGTTTGTCAAAACGTCTTACTCATTCCTCAGATAAAAGTTATCCGACGTTGGTAAATTCGGCCCTAAGGGATTATGCCAAGACAATGAATACAGGAGCTGCATCGTATGCGCTATTAAATAACATTATTACTGTAATAATCAATGCGTTTAGACTAAGCGTGGTGGTTATGGCAATCTTCAGAAGTGGACAAAAACGACCTTTGATGTGACGATAAATGTCTTCATTCATGTTATGCTGTTTTTACCTGCAGCTGTCAAAGTTCCTATTATAACGTGTTTTAAATGATTTGGTTCCCTAGTACGTGACTAGAGGTGCCCATAAAATTAAAGAAAAAAAAAACATTTATTGAGCAATCACAGCCCGTTTATGTTCTTGACACATTGCGTAACTATAGTGTTTATTAATATGAAAAACAATTCTCTACTCACCCACTGTATCCTTTTATGTAAAAGAAGAAAAAAATAACTCTCTAAAGTTAATAAAATATTGTGTGTTGGCGTTATGAGAAGGTGGAGTAAGTTAAGTACTACTTGTGTTGATACGTCATATAGGGTGTTTGTTATAAGTATCGTTTTAATTTTTCTAATAATTGGGATGCTGAGGCCAGATTGCAGATTAGCTTAATATAAAAAAAAACTGAAATTCTACTGCATCTGGTCGGACAGGAAACAAACACCAATATAGAACAAGGTAAAAATTTAAGTTGATGATTTTGTTTTATAAATATTCTTCCAAAAAGCAATACAAAGAAAAAACAGTGTTCGATTTGTATTCAAATGGAGAATAATTGTCTCTTTACTTTGCGAAAAGGTTGAAGAATGTCTTGATTTGTAGGTTTGATAAGTCCTTGAGCTTAATTACTCGTGACAACCGAACTACCAGAGCTATGAAAAAGATTTTAATGACAACGGTAGATCTGCGTATTTGTACTTTTTGTTTGGTATTTTGGCAGACCTGAGTTTTAACAGAGAACCTGTTGCTATTTAATTGCTAAATTTCATTTAATACATAATTGTAAAAAGTAAAATAAAGCTCTTCTTTTGTTCATAATTAATTAACTGTCTACGAAGTGGATATAAAATATAGTAGATTAGCAAATCCAACCAAGCGTTTTTATACCTAGTTTTGTTTTCCGAACTTAGTGGATAATGCACGAAAAATACGATGATTCCAGTTAGGTACAAAATTCGAGATCATCTTCAACCGACTGGTGTGGTGGCCCATGTATGGTGTCCTAAATGACGCATTCTGTCACGCCCTCTGACATTATATTTGGTCATCTTCCTTGTGTATTCTCGAACTTACGTTCTGGGCTCATACAAAATGATGTGATCTAAGGGATTTATCATTTGCAATCGTGTGTTTTAGATATTAGCGTAGGTGTAAGATATAATATGTTATGTGGGCGTACACCTTTTATTTTTTGGTATAGGGTTTCGTATGAAATGTTGTAGGTACTCCTTTGAAATCATCCTAATACTCATAAAATACTAAAACAATTCTTCTGTTGCTTCGTCATACATAGATGAAAATAACATGAATAGTTACGATCATGTCAACTCGTATCATTATAGTTGTAACTGGGTTGCCTAGATGGCGACTGCTTCGCATTTATTTTCTGTGGTGCTGGACCAAGACAAACATAGTGCGTAGTCTACCTAGTGCGAGCGAGAGCAACGTATGTTATTATTACGCCTACACTGTGGACAGAAGTCGCACGCGCTCACAAAAAATCCACTCGGCAAGAGCGCAGGCGCAGCGCTATATTCACCCACAACTTCACTTCGGTCAACTTCGTCATTTAGTGGTGATCGAAACTTCGATGTGTGTGGAAGTGAATTTAACTTTTCTAACATAATCTCACAAAAATAACAATAATCTGTAACTAAAGTACAATATCTTATTTGATCGTGTTGGAATAAACATTTAACGTGTCATTAGTTGTATAAATAGTATTCATGATGTGTGATAATAACAGTCCTTCAACGCAAAGTATAGCGGACTACTTAGCTCAGTTGCTCAAAGACAGGAAGCAACTGGCTGCGTTCCCGAATGTTTTCATGCACATGGAGCGACTTTTGGATGAAGGTAGGTCAAAATCGTGTCGAACTATTTATAATACATCGGCAGCCGAGAGTACTAGTTCCTATCGTCGATGCTTGTCACCGAGGCGATCATAAATCGGATGCGTCGACAAATGTTACAACGCAAACGATATTAAGTTTATTTTTGTCTTCGCCCCGCCGAGTTATGGTCCAGTGGTGTTTGTAATGCGATCCTTCATTTCGAAAAGCGAAGTAAAGCAGAACGTCTCTGTGTCGATTTGCGGTCAGCGATCGTTAGATTGTTGCCGACGAAAGAGATCGGTGAAATGTACATGTAGTAAACGAGTTTGGTGACTACGCTTATGTGTTTCATTTCTCTGTCCACGCAGCTGTTGTAAATAAATCTTTAATTAGTAGAGTTATGATTTTGAGGTTATAATTTAAATGGGGACGCGCGAGATGAAGGATCACAAGCCCTGGGGGTAACCTGTTCGCAGGGCCGTATTCTTGCATTCCGCGCGAGTTGGTGGAATGTCGCCACTCTGTGTAGGTACCGTACGTCCACCATTCTCAGTCATACGAGATTTGTACGTAGCGCGGCGCAGGCGCACCGCTCCTTGTGCGATGTATAGCCTCGTTTTATTACCACACGTAACCAGTCCATGGATACTATGTAGCCCTTATCTTTGCTACTGAGCGCCTGCCGACTACTAGACTCACTTGACCTTTGCAAAATAAGTCCCGTAGCGATTTGAATATAGAATGTATTTTAATGGATATTACCAGTAACATGTACTTACTTATTCAGTGACTCATTTGAATAAAGTATGAATTATTGTCAAAATACTCTTTAATGATTTACTTATTTATGTAAGCAGATAAATTTATATTCCATATTAGAAGATTGATTGAAATTGCTACCTACAAGTTTAGCTTATTTCATACTAATAAATCTTAAATGCTACCTAGTTTCATTTGTATTTAAGTGTGTTTATTAGCCACCATTTGTTTTTAATGCATGTTGTAGCATTTGTTTCCTTTTTCCTCGTTTCTAATAAGAAGAGACTAAACGCTAAGCTAATACTTACTCACTTGACTGTGATAATCGCACGTCCGATATATTTCAATAACAAACAGGTTTAAGTCACTTTGGCACCATATAAGTGAATGCTGGTACTGAGGTAGTTGTGCTCGTTCGCTAGCATAAGCCCTAATTGATATTACGAGCTGGCTGATCAGCAGTACATGATAATGATGACTGCGCTAGATTGTTATTTAGAAATATTCTGCCTGTCGGCTTGTTATACTGTAAATGGTATACAGACAGGTAATAATATCCAACATTTGACTGATTCCATCAAATGTTGGATAATTCTGTCGATTCTATTGCACATTTTGACAGTACTAAACTAGACTAAACGCAGCTGTCACTTTCTTTTTCTATTGAAACAGAG
This sequence comes from Amphipyra berbera, assembly GCA_910594945.2. Classification (NCBI taxonomy): domain Eukaryota; kingdom Metazoa; phylum Arthropoda; class Insecta; order Lepidoptera; family Noctuidae; genus Amphipyra; species Amphipyra berbera. The sequence continues at coordinate 9,156,126 of OU343128.1, read as the reverse complement.
ACAAACACCCTTAGTTTAGTTTAGTCCTGTCAAAGTGCGCAACAGAATCGACACCATTCTTTATCTAAATGGGTGTTGACTGAATCAGTCAAATGTTGGATATTCTATCTGTATTTATATCATTTACCTCATAAATAAGATGGCAACATTCATTTAAAATGACTACAGGCAAAAAAATGCCTAAAATGTGTAGAAAAGTAATCCATTATTTATCTTTAACAACAAAGTCGAACCCATTTTGAAACAATTTTATAATAAAACTAGTATCGAGTAGAGGCAACAGCAAAATTCATTGAAAAGACGATGTGTTACTTTAAAATACATTAGCGACTCAAGTCACGTCTCGTTGCAAAGCAAGGTCTATTCGACCGATACCTCTACATGTCATAATGTCGCAGCCATAACGATTTACTGTTAAGCGTTGCCCTCTGGGATTAAAGGGTATGAATACTTAGTAAGTTGTACACAATCCACCATAGTATGCACTTATAGTCCGGCTATTTAAATAATGTATTTTTATTTTTTTATAAAAAAGTATATAAATAATATTAATAATATTGTATATAAAAAGTAAACAAACCTTTGATCGTAAAACATTCATTTTGTTTTAGGAATCCATCACAAATACACATTTTTAAAAAACTAATTCTATAGAACCATAATTGTTAAGGTTTATCTAAAATGTGTATTTTTAAATAGGACCCTAATGGATTCTTAAAGCAAAATAAATGTTTCCGTATCAAAGTTTTGTTTACTTTATATACAAAATTTGAATGGCCGGGTTATACTACAATCTATCAAGCAGTATTTAGTCCCCCTGAATATAATATTGGAAGTTTAACCTTTTTGGTCTAGAGTTTATCATACCTAAGAAGTTTTAGGCAAATAACTAATACTTCATTGAGCCATCCACGTTAATACCTTATGAGATATTAAGACAGATATAACGCAATATATACAGGTACATTAGCTAACTACCATCCTAAATGGCACAGACTGGCAGTTCTATTTCAAAGAGGTAATGTTCTGAATATAGACGGTAATATAAAGTAGACAAACAGTTTATGCTATATTGAATCGTCAGCAGATGTCCCCTTATGTTCTCGTTGGTCTCATATTGTCCAATGTTTACTCGCATTTAAATGAGCACTTACGAAATAATGTCAGTGGCGCATGAATCTAATAAGATTGGTCTCGGTATAGCCCAAGTGGATTGAAATGTTCCATATCCAATGCTTTGAGCTAACAAGTTTTAATAAAAATAGCAACAACCGTATTGTACATAAACTGCGTGGACGTAATTTTAAAACACGTGTCTCAGGTAATATTCTGCTTGCATCATTCTCGAAAACTTGTTGATTTAACATTTGCCTTAAAAAGCAAGAGCTCTCGACTCGAGGACTGACTCTTTAATTTCGTTTTGATAAGATTGGTAATGTTTGAGTCACCCGAAGCAGATTGGGAAATGTCGAGTTTTATTCATTGATATTAGCGAGTCTTATATTTTTTTCATGTTTGTGTCCAATAAAAGTTACGATCGACGTGGTCCACTACAACGGTGTTGTTGAAATTTTATGGTTTATTTGACATGTCACGCCGGTCCACGGTGGGCACTGACGACTTGACGAAAATATCGACGCCAAGCTGACAGCCGACAGGCGTGGCGTATCGCGTTACGCCGAACTAAGAAATTACGACGGCTATTTTCGTTAGACGCTGGAATATTAGGCATACGAGAAAAATACCACAATTTCAACATTTTTATGTAGCAAACATATATAAAGATTTCAACGCGTGTCTTAATACCAGAAATAAGCACAACGAAGACTTTTCATAAAGGCAGAAGAGTACAAAATAATAAGTACCACGTTGAGAATGTTAAATGCTATTAAAGACCATGTTTCGATTGATGGAATTTAAAGTTCATCTATAATAATAGACATGAGTTATCCAGATGTAATGGCTGACATTTTATAACACGGAATATTTGATAGTTACAAACAATATCGACCGATCAATGTTTACATATTGAATCAACTATTTGGCTGTTTGCATTCCAAGAAGAACAGCAAACATCGCTAGATAACAATGCGCTAACCAAAGTAAACATACAAATTCGTCAATCAAAACATTCAATACAGATAAAAACATATAGATTGGATATGTATTACAAGATAAAGAGACATCAATGGAACATCGCTTCAAAATTTTTATCAATCCTGATAGGCATGAACAATATATAAGTGGATAATAAAAACACCAGATTTGTAGATAAATTTTATCAAATATGTTACACACACTTGATTTGCAGATTAAACCACGATAAAAGATAAAAATGAGTTTAATAGCCTTAAAGCATTGTTCTTATCAGAAAAAACATAAGGGGAGAATGCTTTGTAAAAATATGTTGATTTTATGCATAGTTAAAGGTACTTGTCACATTATCTTGAAGCCTTGCTAATTATCTGATGTTGCTGTTGCCGGCAAATTATTTAATAGATACAAGTTCTAGTGACCCTGTTAAATGAAATCGAATTACACCGAGCGAGTAATATTCCTACTTAGTAATGCAATTATTGCGTTTTGATGCGTAGGCGCAACCTACCTTTGGTGCCGTCGCTCGGTTCCGCAACCCTGCAGCAAAAGTGAGTCTTAGTTGGGTCATTATAAGGTTGCTTAGTATGCGATTAGGCGGGTGCGCCTACGTCGATGACCAAATGAGGGTAGCCGTGGGTAGCGTGGAGGTGTAGAAGCCAAGGTTGTTCCAGTCGCTTTCCGACACGTTATAACTTGCTGTGGGTTGCTTAATTGCAGAGATTCAAAACAGTCGTCGATATTATATTATACAATCAATTTTGACTGTCAACCGACCTTACCCGAAGTCTCCATATAGGGATTAGCACCCAATTTACAAAACAATTATTTTTGCACGATCAACGTCGACACCATCATCTCAGTATTTTTTAAACTATGTTGAAGCCAGCTCCCAGATTGATTAGATGCGGCTGAATCAGTGTTATATATAGAACGTCTGCCATCTGTCCTCCAGAAATCAATTTACAGAAAAAGATTCAACTACCCTACGGTCAGACTAAAAGATAGTAACATGAAAGCTGTTATTACTGTAGCATTAAGGCTGTTTAACGTTCTTTGCAAAGGATTTAGACACTCACCGCCGCTTCAATGTACAAAGAACTTGGTCAAGAAGGCTTGTCACGTTGCGACCGATAGATTTGCACGGTAGCAAAGGACGACATATGACATTACCTAAAATGAATCAGCTTTAATAGCTCCTGCAGGCCTAGCACGCACTAAGTATAGGGAAAAGACCTGTGTCATGGGTTTTTACAAATAAATATTGTATGAGAGATTCACGACAAAATCCGTGATATTTTTTTCACGATAGTGCGTGGTAGCCTGGCAATAATAAACTGCCAATTAGTATTGAAGAGCATTCGCTTCAAAGTGACATGTAATGAAGACGAAAAAGCCATACTTTATTCCACAATATATTATTCATAGTTGAATCACGGAGGAGGGAAAGCCTACGTGAACACTTTACCTACGTGAATTGTGTGGAAACACTTGCTTTCTTACTTCCTTTGTTTGTTAGGTACTTCAGAAAATGTTACAGAAAGCAAATATTGACACGCGACTCATTATCGCGTCGACCTCGATAAGGCTACACTGCATCTCTGTAGAAAACTGGATCATACGAGACGTCTATTCTTCGTCCGTTCCCACGACACTGCCGCTACGTATCTACGCTTTATCTAAAGCAACGTGATCGTTCTGCTAATGAGAGATATTTTTCTAAGGCCGTGAAAATGTATGTACTACATCACCGTTAGCTACGTGCCACAGCTGTGTCATTATTTTTGGTAAATATATCAAAATTCCTTCCCTTGTGGCTTAGTAAACTGGATTGTGTAAAATTGACAAAAATAATTGTCACGACACCTTGGAATCAATTATGATATCTATTCAGAATGTTAATGAAAACTGGATGGCCATCATACTTAGTGTACTTGAACGCACAAAGAACGCGTTCGGGAAGAATGTGTGGGCTGCGCGTGAGCACTGTAATTTGAAATGAAAATCGATCGCTTCAGATTGTTGAGGAAACCAGTCCCGTGGGCGGAACGCCGAAGCCTACGCGTAGAGCCGAACAATCCTTCTAATATCGCTTTTACAATTCGGCTCTATAATATCACCATAGCACCATTTAGGCTCTCCTACGCGGGTCATATGATTTATTGAAACTACGTACATTTTTAGAAATTTTGTTTCCGTTCTTTATTCGAAATAGAAAGCAGACTTTACTAGAAATACGATCATAAATCAGAATCGTCGATATCATTTCCCATAAATCAATAAGTTTAGCTACAGAGACTAGTTCTGTATCAACTTGAGATACGCACAAAGCTGGCTCACCTTCTGAGTTGCACGACAACTCTATCTAAACATAATTTAAGTTTATGTGCTCTCTCTAAGCCACCACTTAGCATACGTGAATATTCAGCAACTCTGTAACACGAATAGAAATAAGACGGATTGCTAACTGGTACCTACCTAAACAAAAAGGTCGGAGTCAAGCGTGGGAGCTGACAGCCCACGGACAGAGGTAACTTGGGTGGACCTGCTTTGTTTAATTGTGGCCCTCAACGCCTACGGTATTGCTAGATGCTTGACAATTGGGCGTAGGTCAACAATTGTTTATTTCAAAAGCGTGACATGATTTCGACAGTTACAAATTAACAGAGTTCAAGTTGCAGGCAGTTTGAGTAAATTTGGGACAGGTTCACACAACTTAAAAATTCATTAGTTTAAATACATACCGGCTATTGAGCAAAGAACTTCCCTTTACTGGACCTTCACACAATCCGGCGGATGTCTTCTTTATCTCTTTCAAACATAAAATGTGGGTGTGTTGTGAGAACTGGACTTAACCGCTCGAGGCTTTGATTTTTAAGGACTTGTTCTGAAACGAACGGAAGATTTAGTCAAGTAAAATATACATTTGCTTACATTTTATCTGTTGCTGGACAAATATTGCAATATTTTTCTCAAATTTGTTAGTTTCAAAACACTGCGTAGATATAGGAAGATACACCTAGGACTAGAATGACATTAAAAGAAAGAACATGTTCATAAATTCATTGTCTAACCTAACAAGACGTTATCAAAGTATCTATCGTATTTGCAAAATACTCGAAATATACAAACGGATCTTCGTCAAATGTCAGATTCTGGGTATTTTATATATAAAAACTTTTGCTTTACTTCCTAGTAAAATAACATTTAATAAATGTTACGATACCACGTACAATTTTTGACGTGACAATGCCAAGTAACTTGTAAAATAACAAAAGCTTGCAGATATACCACCTTAGGTGATGTCACGTAGATACCTATGTACCTAATGTAATTTATTTATTCCTACATTTTTGTTAATAAAATTTAAATATTAGATCGTACACCGTGCTTAACAAACATAATATGTCAAAACACATACTTTCCTGTGTGAAACTAACCGAAACTGTCAGTTGTTTGATTAGACTTTAGAAGCGTTTACTGGTTTTATGCATTAGCAGTTACAACGTACCTACTTTGTTAGTGGGAAACGTAAATACTGCATGGACAGATGGAAAATCGTTGACCCACTTAGGACAATAGGCCAATAAATCTTCTTGTTTTGACAAAAAAGGTTTTTGTTGTAGGTGAGCCGACTTGACTATTGATTCTCGGTTAAGTGCACCTCTGGTCCACATACAATTCCTATTGGCGTAACGTGAACAGTGTAGGCATTCAATTTTATTGAATATTTTACTAACGTTTATTCCATTTTCATTTATGTAGACATATTTTGCTTTATTTAATGGTCGTTCGGCTAAAAGCTTTAGGAGCCTACAAACTTTTCGATACGCTAAGCTTTCGTGTTTTTGATTTGTAAGACGATTGCATATTCGGGTTCCCTCTGCTTGCTTGTATTTGATTTTTTTCAGGCCACACCTAAAATGATTGCAACCGGAATAATAGATTGGATAAAATTGCCGCGTATACCAAATGATCACAGTAAAAATCAAGAAAAATAAAACATTTCCTATCTCTATCAAATGAGATTAGAATTCAAGGTTAATGAAACAAAGACAAGTAACGTACTACAGGTAGTTTTGCATAATCTGGAAAATCCCATTAGATACCTGGTCCGTAGAATAGGATTGTTGTAAGAAATGTTGCTCGGGTACCAGTTGTACCTACTTTGTATTACTTAAGTACAACGAATGAATATAAATCTTGTGTAATGCTTATGAATCCTATTGAATAAGCTAATAAAAATAATATTCTTATTATAATAAATGGCTTCGGACAAAGTACAAAGGAATGTCAGTTGACGCGATTAATTTATAGATCTGCACTTACATCTTGGCGGCACACGTCAAATAATTTTACATTTTACGTTCAGACATAACTTATAAGAATAAGAGAATATTTTTAACTACTAAAGTCTTTTAATTTGTGTAAAATATTACTGATACTCATCTCTCAGCTTCAGTTAGTGGTATTAGTGGTAAAGGGAATTTTCTACAGAGGTGATGATCCTTGGACTGTTATTAGTTACTTTATCTTGTCTACTCATGTGATTTGTTGCGTTTTTGATAACAAGTACTTTTACCTACACATCACGTAACATTTCGAAATGTAAATAAGTATCTATCTGTTTAGCTTATTAGAAGCTATTTTAGATTTTAATATTCTTAGATTGGCAATCTTATCGTACTTAATCATTTTGCCAGCACTACATTGCATTCATTCTGTAGTAGCTCGGCAACCCAAATTTAGATTGTATGTAGTTAGTTTCATTAAAAATGTGAAATTTATTGTTTACCCTGTTACTGTGGTTACGATAACGCTTGCCTGGCCTTCACGCTCCACACTAATCGCGATCCATGCAGCGCGGGCGCACGCTGTCTGACCTGTTATTTAATGTTTACATTGACGACAGTTTCCAATTATAATTAGTTCTTTTTATCGATGCTGGAGTTCATTTGTATTGTAATGAATGCAAATTTTATGAAACATGGTGTCATGTTACGAATATAAACTGCGGATACCGATTGAAAGAGGGACGGAATAAAGCTAGTGTTCACCAAAATTAATTATCTTCTTAAACAAATCTTTACCTAATAATATTTTGGTTATTTTTTTGAGTACACAGTTGTTTAACCAGAGAATGAATGTTGGTGATCCTAAGTCATTGACAGATTATAGTCCGAACAGGTGAGTATCAGGGGCTGATCAAAATCTTTTATTTTCCTATTGCACAGTGGAAATCAAAACACTGCGTGTAAGGTACTTCGTAATTCGTCCAAACTGGGCCGTTCTAGTTCTTCAACTTTCTACAGAAGTACGTAGGTGGCGCCCGGCAGTCGACATTAAAGACATGTCGATTGGCGACAGTTTAATAGTATTACGCAGTTTATAATAGACAGCTTCCTATACTTCGAGATTATAAACTCAACAAATGTCTAAAAAGCAATGTATTCAAAGCAATGCTAATCATTAGTTTCTATACAGAACCTAAAAAAGGGTTATGACGTCAACATTGAGTATGGCCACAATTTTTTCACATGGACTTCTGAGATTCGCTTTCTATAATCGATAGGCAAGGCGTTACTAACAAGCAACACAAACATGACGAAAGTGCCTCCGTTGCGCCACACGTGTGGGATGCGCAGGCGCCGCTCTGCCGTCGGTCCTAGTGTAGACGGCTTAAGGGTCCATTCATTTCGCATTAAGCAATTTGGTGAACGCACAGCGTTTACCGGTTCATTCATGCGATTGTGCAATTGTTGGTATGTGATTTATACCGCACACATCAAACACTGACGGGTACTGATCAAATATCCAATTTCTGCTGGATACTGTATTTTTTTTATTTATTTTAGCTATGACGACATTTTGTGTAGGTATTTAAGTATTGTTGATACAAGGCCAGAGGAAATCCATACTGAATTATAATAAGATATTGTACCTAACTAATAGATATAAGTAATAATTAATACAGGAAATATAAACTTAGCAGCAGAATCGAATGTCCTGTTCTAGATCGTATATAAAAAGGTCGTCGTGAGTCTATTACTCAGCGGCGAGAAGTCGTCTGCTTATGTCTTTAGGTACGTACTTTCAGATGCTGATAGATTATTATGATCTCACTCCTACTTGCCCATTAGAGATATATCTGTCACTCTCTAGCTCGACCAACACTTCACGTGTTTGCTGGCTCGCCTACGCGACGTCATCTGTTAATTTAATTACTTCTACTTTATACCATTTATAAAATGTTCTTGATTTTTATAACTAATACTCACTTTTGCTTTTCAAACCAACAATGTAGGGTTTTCTGTAACAAATGTTAAAGCGCTTCTTAGTGAAAGGACTCCTAAGTCCCCCGCAGAGTATTTTTTTTAATTCCTAGAAACAGTTCTGTTTAAAACAGACCGTTTTACACCTATTTATAGACAGCTGCTGCGCGACGAAATGTTATCTTAATTGAATATTTCAAATAACAGAACGTTTCAATTCATAGAATATATTTGCATTGTGGAATGTTTACTCAAGTACAATGAATTCCTTGAGCGACATTGAATGTAGGTTAGGATGGTTGTAATAACACTTTTATCATGAATATAAAGTAGGTAACTAAATTATTTATCTTATTAACGAACCTGCCCATAGATGAGAAGATTGTGATGTTAATCTAAGGTCAGTCGGTAGTCTTCGAGTATCTAGGTACATTTAATGTCATCTTTATTATTTGTCATTTACGTAATTCTCTATTATGATGATAATAGTCCTGTTTATAACGTGTCGCTTCTCAAAGTCCCGGAGAACAAGCCGTCAAGGCACTTAATATGAATACAAAGTACTCTGTGTGTGACTGATTCAAGCGAGAGCTACAAAACGGAAAAGTAGGCATATTATGTAAGTAAACTGGTAATTTAAATAGAGGGAACTGCATCCAGTCTTGCTCTCTGGATGCTGGCCAACTTCATCTAATTGGGTCATTTATATGCATTACAGAATTACTCAAATACTTTCTGTAGACTCCAATATAAATTAAGAGGGATTATCTGCATTGAGATAATACCAAATTACATAGTTAAACCTCATTTTACTGCTACGAAAAATGTTTAGTATTCTCTTCGTTTCCAATAAAAAATACTTGAAAGAACTTAGGGTCATTAAAATAATTTCTAAATTCCATACTCTTTAGAGGTTCAACACAGAAAGGTTTCATTAATAAAATAATGATTAATTTGCATGTAAATGTACTGGAATTCCATTCTGTCCATAGTTTAATGTTTTAAGCAACGGATGCAGAAGCTTCTGTTCAGACCTTTTGTACTATCGTGATTAAAATCGCTTCCAAACTTCCAACGTTCAACTTATAATATTAAATTATACCTGCAAACCGTGATAATTACTGTACTAAATATTTATATCGAAAATGATATCCTCGTTGAATAATAACAAAAAATAACTGTTATACTATTAATTTTTGCTTCCAACCCGCATGCGTCCTGTCCTCATCGATCTATCCTGCATTTCATTATGTTAAAACGGTGACTTTATAATTTGTGTTTGTGATAAAACTGCCCCCTTGGTATAAATATCAAATATTTTGTTATATGTTATCCCTCACTGCATCTATGTTATGCTATTTTAATGAAGCATACTCCGCTGTGTTAATATTTGCACTAAGAAAATATAAAATAACTCTGAATTACTTGCAAAATTTTCAGTCTACATTATAATTAGGCTGTTGAATCGTAAACTAAATTTTAGTTTCATGCTCTAAATAAAAATATTCTTAGAGCAAAAATATCAAACGCTAGCCGGAACCCTGTAACGACTAACACAGCCGTCTTCTTGATATCTCTGGAAGCAGCATCCGAAAACCGCATGGCGTATGAGCCTTGTATGTTTACTACTAAAGGCTAAATTCGCTTGCAAGTATTCTCCAAATAGGACTTAATACGAATTAATTGGATATTTTTAATGTCATGGCGTTGTGTATTTATAAACCATCTGGAGGCGGTTTGGTTCACGGATGCGTTATTTGGGACTGGTACTAATTCTGTTGCGATACGTATGGTAGATTTAATTTTACGTCTTCTTATTTCAGGTATGTTGCCGTGTACAATTTTGAGGTTATACTTACCACCAATTTCTGCCAATTGTAAGTCTTGGAATAAGTCATTAGTACCTATGCTGTTCATTGTCTTTCCGTATTGATAGGTTCTGCTTGTCGCTATTAAGCGACGTCCGTATTAACGGACACCTTATTTGATATCCAATCAGATCAGCTTAATTTAAGCGGAAAGGTACCTATAATTATTATGATCAACTTTCTCAATGTCCTTCAACCATTACGTAGGTACGTCACCGGCTATCTGCCACTGCATGCTGAAATTAGACAAAATGGCGCGGGAATTCGTTGTTCGGGTTTAAAATAGAAATTAGTTTTCGTAAGTCTTTTTTGAATCCCGTAAAGTAAGATAATGGTCACACACAATATAACCGACCAAGATATTCTAAAAATGTGGCATCAATTCCTTCTGGCCGGCTGAATTTGTAAAGGAATTCTCTTAAAAGAAAATAATGTCTGCCGTATCCAATATATTTTTATACTCGCTAACACGCAACAGGAACACAGTCGGCACGAGCGTACGCTCATTAAACCCCACAACAATGCAGGGCGGGGTTGCCTGCGTAATAAAAATTACAAGACGCTCAGGATGGGAGTGCCTAAATGGTTCCTTACTTGTCTCCGGTTACGATAAATCTGCTCGACTCATTAAATCTAAAGCATTCCACATTAGAATAGTATTTGTTTTTAGAATCTTTTATCAAACTGATACAACTTCGTATCGGGTGTGCTCTTCAATTGAAAAATTTGGAAAAACATTTCTCACTATTCGAAATGTTTGTTTGGGCGGACTATTTATTGCTATTTCCATTATGATTGTTATCTTGGACGTGACGTACGGTGAGCGGATGATATGTGCCATGAATGAAGCGTGGCGTGGCGATGGTGGCCAAGTTTTGGGCCGGCAGACGCGAGCCAATGACGCGAGGTTCCGCCAAGCTTCCGCCGCGCCCGTCCCGTCGCACTCGCGCGTAAACAATCGTCAGATTCGTTTGTTGTCCATCGCCCCCACTGATTTATGTATTACTAGAGCAAATAAATAAAATCATATTGTAGGTAAGTAATCAATATTGCATATATTGTGATCCTGATTAGGTTTCATAAGACCTGGATCTCAATCATATTTTAGAATTTTGAGTAGGTACTTGTGCATGGTAACTAAAACTCTTAGTCATAGATTGATAGAAAAAGTTAGAATTGATTAATTTAATTAGACTCAGGTTCCCCAGTAAAGTGACTCAGACTACAGATGAAATATAATTATTTTGACCTTAAACAGTTTTCTCTTGCACAGATCGCGTTTCAAGTTACGCAACGAGAATGCGTCGGCGCAGATTTCGTCACCGCGGAAAGCGCGCTGGCCCATTAAATTGTTTTATTATGAACTCGACGCCATCTTGTGTATTTTTGGCTGAGGCTTAGGTGTTTATCTGGTTGGGACTCTGTCCAAGCAGTAATTAGTCAGTGTAACTTTATTTTCGCTGTCCACGAATATGTTGCGAAAGAAAAACGCGACTTTTAACCATCACGAACCACTTATGTCACTACTGTCACTTCTGTGAGAGTTTCCTCATCAGTCGTATAATTATATGATGATAAGAAAATACTCAGACATTCAAACCAATGTAACCATCTGTTTTCGAGAATTTGAAGGTGTAACATAAACAATTATGTATTACATCCAGCCGCCAGAAAACATATTCTTCCTGTAGAGTTGAACGACCGAAGTTTGTTTGTCATCCCACACCGTGTCTTCACAACTCCTCGCATCACCTGTTACATTTTTCACTATCGTCGTAGACGTAAAAGATCGCTATTTTAATCCTCGCTCTAAAATTATGAATGGGACGCTACAAATGACACTGGATCCGCATTCTATCGTTTTAAATATATTTAAATAAATCTATTCGCTGTCGTGTATGTCTGGAGAGTTATTGAAAAATTCTTGAAATTTCGTGCAGATATGTGTGTCACTTCGTAAAAGCTGTACAAAATATTTTGTTGAACATAGTACTATTTAATTCATTAGCACGCGAAGCTATAAGGTTCGTGTGTTAAAATTATTCAAAACTCTTCTTACGTGCTGTAGTTTAATTGTTCTTGCCATTTTGTACATAGTACGGCGTTATTCCACCTATTCTTAGTGTTCGAAACATTGTAATTTGCATATTCATTTTTTATTACATGACTCAGTGTTTGGACGTCCACGCTGTTCGTACAAATGATGTAATATACATTTTTGGGCTATTGGACATAAGGGTCATAAAGTGCCTCCACGTACACTGGACACCGTAATAGGCAAAGCACGAACTGTAGTTGCATTAACGAACCCACTTACCTGCTTACGGCTTTCAAGTTTCGCACCATCAACATACTTGTTATTATGTTTACATTAATGAAATTGTACGCCGCTTCTTAAATGTTTTCTTCTGCTAAGTGATAGCAATGTTTTCATTCAGAAATTAGGTAGGTACCCAAACGAACCGGTGTTTGGCTGATACTAATCACATTTTGTAAAAAAAAAGTATAACGTCCCAGATAGTGTGTGAGTCATGTCTTGAAGGCATTATTTTCATCAATCTTCTTCAAATATATTTCCTAGAAATATGGTATTTATTATTCTTTAAAATCTACTTAAATAAGTATTTAAGTCATTGGTTTCACATTTTAGCTGCTGTCAAACAAATTTTCTTGTTTACAATAACAAATATCTTTTACTTTATTCTGACAGCTAAAAGTAATGTGCTCCACTTTGTACGCAACTGGTATCATAAACCCCTATGTCGGAATAATTTTCGTTTTCTTGAAGCAAACTAACAAGATATATCATTGTTAACCGATATGCCAAATAAGCTTTTATGTACACAGCCGACCTATTTGTTTTCGAAGCCTTATTTAGCTATCGATCAGATCCGATTTATTTGGACAAATCTTGAGCTTAATTGTAATGACAAATTGGAATCCAAATAGGCTTAATTAATTGTGTGACCTTACTGATCTTGGCGACTACCATATTATGAGGCGTTATAATTATTTTTTTAATCTGATTCGTTCATCTTTTTGGGTAGGTAGTGACATACTAGGATATAAATATTTGAAAAGCTAATAGTGCTTGTGTTATTTTTGATTTGCATGCGAATAGAGAGTTTCATCGTGTAACTGATTTGTAGATCCCATCGCACCGGGCAAGCGCGGCGTGGGAGACGCGCGAGGAACGTCGACCCCGCGTGCAACTATAAATATACAACACACTCCTTATCCATGCATCAGAACATCCTTGATACACCTCTTACATGAGATATGTTCAATTTTCAGAAATAATTTTGTTAATTTGTTTAGTTTAGCCGCAATGACTGGGGATTGGTCAATGCTATTAGCATTATTAGGAATGCTGAATGCTGAATGCGAGAATTAACGCTCTATGTATGACATATTTCACCACGTGGTTTCGAAATAGGAATATCGTTACTGAGTTTCAGAATCTATTAGAATATGTTCCGGTTTGAAACTTTTTCCGTTAGGTATAGAGAACTCGCTGAACTCACCGTCTGAACATGCCACACTTACAAGCCGGCTGATACAAATTGTTTCGACAAAGTTCAATGCCACCTCTACATGGGTGATAGCAATTGAATCAGTTCCACTTGCAACGAATTAATGTTCATTAACAGAGAATGATATGACACGGTTGGCCATTTTATAACTAATAATGAAACTAGCGTCTCGGGTGTATCTACTAAAATTACCATTAGCACGTCCTGTTGCATGACATCAGCGATTTGTTTTCTAAGGATACATCTCGAACCGATGACCTAGTGTTCCTTCCGAGAATTTTGAAAAAGTTGAGGTAATTTGAAGTTGTCTTGATTGATCTGAATGCTGGGCTCGGCTTGGGTCGTGAAACGGAACACGGTCGTCCCTGATAACTTTCCCGGCACTAGGTCAGTTTTGCGCGGCTCGCTTAACGGTACAATCAGGTTGTTGCCGTCCGTCGACACGTAACAATGTGATTGCAGTTTTGAAACGTTCATCGTAAGCGATTCGTTATGATTGTGACCGATGTAAACTCTAATGCTTTGATATAAGGACGCGGTTAATGGCTGTGTCCGCTTCCAAAAGCCTTGAACTTGGCGATCGCGTGGACTTCGTTTGCATATATCGCTAATGATACATTGAAGAATAAATTTAGACCGAGAATTAGTTGCTTGCAAATTAAGTAACAATTCGTCTTCTTATTTTGAATATATTTTTCGGTCAGTTACCGAAACCTTTGTTTATTTAATTAATCGGTGTAAATTGGTGCCAGTTAGCCATCTTGCTAACTCGGTTGTCAGGTTTGATTGTCACATTGGTCACTGCATTTTCTAAACGTGACGTACGCATTGACGTTTAAGGATCTAGGTTTTAGTTTGCTCGTCTACACATTGTCGACTTAATTATAATAGAAGTGAAATCTAATATTCATTGCATGCATTACAATCGATTCATTATATCGTTATTTATACAAAAGTTAATTACTTTTACAACTTTATACCAAAAATATTCTGCTTTTCGCTAAAGTAATTAACATTGTACTAATTACGACAAGATGTCATTTGCACGATGGAATGAATTTAGAGTTTTGATTGATTTATGCATGTTTCGACCAAATTAGACAACAAGACATTAAATTGTTACGAAGACAAGTGATTTGTTTCGTTTACTCGAAGATTCTTTAATAAATCTTGTAAACGCGGAATCTGTTCCACGACGACTTCGCATAAATGTAGTATTTTGTGCTCAAACGACAGCTGCCGCTAATTTTGCGGCAAGTCTGAGTCGATCTACTTCTACGTCATGTGACTGCTAAGTCTGGGATGGCCAGAAGCTTGCGTTCGTTGAAGCATGACATCATTATTCGGACGCTAAAAAGATTAGTAATAATGTAAACAAACACAGTGTGTCTTACGTTTTATAAGCAGTATTAGAACGTGTTTATTTTAATGTATCGAAAGGGGATCCAAAATATCTAGTGAATAATAAATTTAAATAATCTATGACCGGAAACCAACGCGAAGACTGTCTGAATAAACTTTGTAATGCAGAGAGAACGCAGACAAGGTGTTTGAACTAATGAATGCTTCGCGTATACAAATGCATACTAGTTTCTCCCAATCTTCGGATGTGATTTGCAATATTTACCATTTTAATATTACCCAAATTCATTAACATGCGACAAAGTATGTTAATTTATTGAATAATAAATTGCAATAATTATATGAAAAAAAGAACGTAATTCATGCAAATACAAATAAAATATTCTAAGATATAACTAATCAAAAGAACAAGTTGCACCTGTCGGCTTTTAACCGTACGTGTACGCAGGTTCTCTTTTGTGTTTATCAAAGGGACCCCTATTATTCAATCGCAGTTCCTTTGTTGATGACGTCAACTCTTGCGAGGGGCGCCCGCGCCGCTGTATGTATGAGGTAATCTCCAAACCTCCTCACAAAAAAGTGTTAGGTTGGTAACGTATTTTTTTTGTCTTGTCAGATATAGGATTACGGAATCGCATTGGTCATTGGATTTTTTAAATTCAGTTTACGTATTTGTTAATACTAAACACGGCTGTTTTACGACTGTCCAAACCCTAGCCTTAAAGCCATTAATTGAAATTCTGATTAACGGTGTACCCGACGATCGTTTTGAGGTGCACACAGAATATTAATTTGTGTCGCAATGATGGCTTCTATAGCGATAATTTTGCGCGACACCGTTTTAAATTAGAAGCTAAAAGGAAAATTTGCAGTAAGTACTAGTACTTACTCTAAATTATTTACAATAAAAGATAACTTTGCAAATAAAATGCTTTAAAGTTGTAGGTATCTGTGTTAAGGATATTGCAACTTATTATTAATTACCTCAGATTTTTGACCATTGGAGATTTTGTATTACAAAGCGGTGACGAATTCTTTATAATTATTATTTCCCGTTTTTATAATATCTCATTAATAAAGACAATTTATAGTGAACCTAACCTTTAGTCGCGTCAAATTGGGTAAGTGAATAGAGTTTAGGTTGCCTTGACGTGCCGATGACGATTAGCTTATTTATAAATGTTTCGAGAAGCGGTAAATACGTAAATACCGTGTTTAATCTTCCATTAAAAATACAATTATAATGTAGTACTACGTGATACTTCATAACCATGAATCCAGGAAAATGTTCACTTAACAGTAAGTGACCTAGAACCAGCTGATCACGAGAACTCGTCTTAATTAGGTTAACGTCGACCAGTTACTGTAAAAACAAGAAACAGTACAATTTTGTGTCTCTTTTCCATTCGTTTTGAGATTTTATTATCATCTGCCCATTTGCTGAATACACTTTTATACATGGGACTTAAAAAATGTTTCCGTTTTATTTTTGTCATTGAATTCTTGAAATCTTAGTATTTATTTAGATACTAATACTTCTCGCTTTCTTCTTTGATTCTGTCTTTTCGAGTTCCATGACTCTTGATGTTTATCATTTCTCATACTAAATTGCTGTTTTAACCAAGTTTTACGTATTAAAAATTCGTTAAATTTCATCAGATCTACCGAAGTATGACTCATTACAAAAATGTATTTTATTGTTCTCCTTTATGAAAACACATTCGCAAAGCCCACACCCTATAATAAAATTCATTTCCTGACAAACGTTCAACAAAATGCATATGCATATAATCATTGAATGAGTTTATATTAACATACAAATAAGTGTAGGCAGTTTTCATTGCATTATCTTTGTATGTTGCAAAACAATCGTCACGTTGCTCAATGATTTCTTCTACTCGCAAGACAAAGGGATGACCGTTAGTTGTTTTTTTTTTTCCTTTTTTCTCCGTCCCATGCGATGCGTAGTCTTAACAAACGTTTCTCTTGTTTCCTGTCGTTGTTCCACATTTGCTTCTAATGTACTGCCTATTGTTGCTTACTGAAGAATTTTAATGACAATGGGCTGGCCTAAGAAACATGTTAAAACACAACTTCAAAGCAACAAACGTCCATTTATCAAAAGTCTTCGGTATGACAGAGTATCTATCCGTTATTTAAATTGGCGGACCTTTGACACAGTCGGTGCGAATTAGGTTTTGAATTATTGGTAGTATAGTCGTCATCTGGCCTTTAGTTGACTCTACGAAACATACATGCTACATGAATGGATACTTTATTTAAATGTACCTACAACAACCTAATGCGTGACCTAAAATAACAAAATCAGGGACAATAAAATAACTGTTCTATTATGACTTAACCGCAAGTCCTGTACAAGTAGAATACAAGCCCTTCGTTCTCACAATGTATTATCAATCAACAATAAGCCTAAGTAAGCTGCTTTTAGAATCTCATATGAAGTAAAACATTCCACAATGAACAGTGTAGTATCATTTGCACCGACATTGAATTCAATTGCTCTGGTAATAAAATCTATTTTTGGTATTCGATTGTTTATAGCATGTTAAGTGTGTCGGCCGTCGGAGTGGTTGCAGACGTCTCGTGTTTCAAAAGCGTGGTCGGTGTTAGCGTCAATGATCCACCTCTTTGTACCAACAGCTGCAATTTGCCAGAGACGTCAACCATTGACCATTGTTGTTAGCCCTATTTGTATTCATAATTTTGAAATGTGGTGCGACTTCAATTTTGCATATTTGTTTGCTTAGGATTATGAATACTGTACCTACCTTTAGTTAAATGGGACAAAACATGTTTCGTTTATACAGCTTCGCTACCTAAGATAAACTGCATCTTTGAAAAGGTTTAACTCATTACTTAAGTAATATTTTTATTCAACTTTCAGTTTAACTTTAAAATTATCATTCCAGTAGACGATGTCAATCTTGTTAACATATTTCTTCAAATTCATTTAATATGCTAATCAAATATATATTATCTAAAGATCGTGAACTGTCGACCATTAGGATAAAATCAGTCCATAATTTCGTGACAAGTTCTGGGCGCGTTTGAGGTTACAGTTTACTTTCAACACTGTCCAGACGTATGTTTAAAACATGAATGCTTACAAACAAGAAAGGTAAATAGCTATTGAAATTAAAAACATGCCAGCCTGTTTCGTGGCTAACAGTGTGCGTAACGTTGACAATATGCGACCTTGTGTAGCTACTGATCCTTTTATCTTCATTATGATACTTGGTTCTGACGCCATTTATTAGGTATTTTGTTTAGAGCATAATATAAAACTTATTACAAAGGCGGGTCTTAAGGTTAACGGGACCGTTAAGACAAGAATCATGGCGCCCAGTGATTAATAACTGGAAGAGGAATATAATATGAGTTATCTGAAAGGCCTATTTATTGTATTGACACTTCTATCAGTCTAATCTTGTGAGCATATTGAAATTGAAAATTGTAAATTAAACAATGATGGATAACAGTGCCTTAAAAGGTGTTTGCTTTTCTATTCAACAGTTAATAAAAGCGAAGCTAGCTGCTATGGTTCTGTTTATGTAGAATTAGTCTTTTGTAATATTTATCTATAGGTAGATAATACGCTACCGGACGTTGTATTGCATCTGTCAAACACAATTGCCCGAATCAAACGCAATCTAACATTAGCAGTACCTGATATTCAGTTGTTTTCTATGACCTGAATACTACAAGATCTACCATGCAAATTCCTATTTCATTGCGATATACAATATTGTCATCAAAACTTGTATGTCTAGCAGTCGTAATTTGTCACAGGGCTAGATACAATGGGTCATACATTGCATGAAATATGGTCTTGTGGCAACATCCATCATATCCGTTACCTGCCATCGATATTTCATGTAATCCAATCTAATATTTCAACGTTCATAATCGTGCCAAATTGGGAATTTTAATAGCACTGTCATTTTAAGAGGAAAACCGTGGCCCAATTCGTATTTGCTCTGCTGTAAAATACTTTGGTTTGACTGTGACTCTGAATTTTCGAAACAGTGTTTCTGTACTGTGGTTTTTCGAAAAAGTAAAAACAATAATGAAGTCCTCTTGTCATGCAAAATGCTTTTACAATCAATTACTTCGTTGAGGCGTGATTAAGTAATTTCTGATTACAATTCGACACTTCGACAGTCAGAACCTCTAAAAAAATCTCTATCAACCCCGAAACGGTACTTGATTACTTTGTAACGGAATTTTTTTAACTGCCTTCGTACTTGTTATTTAAATGTTCTATTTCTATGTACAGCTCCAAATGAGCTTTGCTGCATCATTGCATTTAAACTGTTTACTTGTACCAACATTATTTGCTCCGGCAATAGTCCAGCAAGCAATTTGACTTGCTCAAACATCGCTCTGGGCGTACACTGTGTGCCTATTTAAATGCGATATCATTTCTGTATGTACATTTGTACAAACTACGTCCACTGAAGCTGTTCTAAAACGATTTGTTTAAGCCATTTGCTCTTTACTAGCTATTTTACCATCGACAGCCTTTATCGAATGCCCGTTACACCATTATTCTCGGATTAAACCAATGCGACGCGAACATGAATTCTAATAGTACAACGCAGTTAAGATGTAGCGATAATTAAAGGCATTTTTTCCATCTTCACGTCAATCTTGGCGTTTTTCTTGATTTGAGAATTCTCGCGTAAATCGAGAAAGTTGCGGATAGGATTTACTTTGCTAACCAGGTTAGGATTATACTGTAATTACTTTAACATCTACTTGAGTTTTCTAGTAATTATTGGTGCCAGCTTACACGAGGGCCTATTTACTGTTTATTTTCGTAAAAACACGTCACCTGTGCTACCTACATTATTTTGACAAACGACTATCGTTAAACCCAAAATTGGTCTTTTATACAGCCACCTTTAGGTAGATCGATAGAACTTTTCATAGCGCCATATAAGGGCAGGGGCCGGGTTCTAAGTGCCACCTACACAGTGCTGTACAAATGTCCATATTCGTCATTATGGGCGTTCTGACTAAGACGGCCAGCGAATCGGCTACCTTTGTTAGATGTAAGCTGATGACTGAGTTTTTGCCGCTGTCGTGGGCGGCCGATTCACCTTCGATATAAAGATTATCGTATTCCATGTAGGTGGCAAGTACCTACATCTTATTCTAGAGAATACTTAGGAAGTGTACGTTGTTTCGATTTCTTAATGATAGTTCCGATACGACGTGGGTAGCTTAATGACGGAGCAAAACCTAATCCACAAATGTAATCATAATATTTATTTAACCTTATTTCATAAGTTACAGTAAGTACTTGCGACATCTAAGTGACCTTCTTTTGGACAGTGAATGAATGGACCAGCTAAATAGGCAAATGCTTGAATTATGCAAGTATACGTTTTAATGACTCTCGACCCGAAAGGAAGTGATTATAACTACTCATCCAAACGCACGGTTTTCCTTTATGTTTGTTCAAATGTAGCATACATTGCTGATATCATCACATAAATACAGAAATAATCAATAGTTGCCGACATTAATTGCTAAAGTAAAGATATTATTAATGTAATGTTATGTAGCAATTATTTATTTTATTTTAATTATCGTTGCTAGATTTTGTGGTTTTCCGATACCTTGAAAGTCGACAGGATTACATCATAATCGATTGCATTCTCAAAAATATAACTGAGTTAACAAATAACAATTATTATTAGTACATTGTTAACATGTTTGTCTTATTGTTTACAATAAGTGTATTGCTTATTAAAAAAAATATCAGCAAACAATGCATCAACATTAACATTAATTATTGTTGCTCTTTAATAAAATAAAATTAACCAAATTGCCTACTAGTACCGATCGAAATTATATAATGCATAGAATTAAGTTTTCATCGTGTTCGTAACCTATCATTTGGGTTTACCGCCGAACAAGCTTTCGGATTGTTTCATCTCTGCTACCGCCATGAGATAAAGACTCTTCTAAGTAATGGATTTGGTACAGCAGGGCTGTCATACATTTCCAAATTTTGGAATGGTGTTTGGAAGGGATTTTGAATATTAAATGCTTTTAAAGTTTAATTTTCCTACTGTAGTCGGACCGTTAATTCGATGCAGTAACTTGACAGTTCACAGCAAAATAATAATACCATACTAAAACGAATAGTGTTGGGTAGTGAACGATTTTACGAGAAGAATGAATACGAAAAATAGTCCAATTTAAACAAATCTTTACAAATTCTTTGTACCTATTCACGACGCTGTTCTCTTAGACCGAAATTGACTGATAGAGAATGCCTTATGACATTAAGTCCGCATTATGTACCACAATTGTGCATTCAAGTATTACATAAATAAATAATTAACCTTATGTTCAGTTATTTGATGCTTGCAAAACGTCATAATATGACGTTTGATATTATCAGTGGTTACTAGTGGTTACGGCTATTTTTAATAGTGATATATCGTGTTTTGATCCTCAAGTTATTAAATTCAATAAAAAGTATGCATACAAGTACGTTATTAAGTTCATTCGGTTTTATTAATTCTTTTTTTCACCTCCTTACCTTTTTTTGACATAAACTGGTATCCCTCTAACTGTCAAGTTACTGCATCGAATTAACGGTCCGACTATAGGTACTGCTCACAGGGCACTGTAAGATGTTACGTTTAAAGTAACATACATAACTACCTACATGTCGTGATTGGGAATTATTGAAGCAAAATATACTACCGTTTATAAAACACGTATAAATTACTATTTAATTAAAATATGTTACCATTAATAAAATATGTATTAAATAAATCATGACGTGAGACAATTTTCTCAGAATAATATTTTACATAGACATCATACTAGCAAATACCAGATACCCAACCCTATTTTGAGCGTTGCAGGGTACCAGTGCAGCTATTTTAATTACCATTAATTTAGATTTAAAGTACGTACTCGAGAGTTTTATGTATACCTTTAAGAGTCATGGTCGAATCGTTCATAGTTATTTATAAATAGATGACATAATTGTATGCAACATAAAGTCAAGCAATCAATCAGTGTTTAAAAAATAACACATCGTTTTAACACAACACGACCAAATTACTAAAACGTTTGTCAAAGAAAGTGGGGAGATTGTTAAAAACTGTATGATTGATATCTGGTCATAAAGTATTTGTGGTCAAGCAGCAATCGTGTAATTATGTACTTTATTAAGTTGATTGCTCAATACATTAACAGCTCATCAGTGTCCCTTTAGGTGTATTTATCTTTTATCGTGTTTGCGCTTGTCTTATTTATTATGAAGAGTCATAATTCACTTCAATTAAACTTAAGCTTTAACTAGCTGCAAACTTTAACCTTTCTAAACGGTTTCTACTCATCGCAAACGGTTCTTGGAATTTTACATAATTTTCATTTGTAACTTAACTACAGGATAGATAATAGTAACATAACATAACATCTCGCCTGTAGTCCCTGAAGGGTCGTGCAGAGGTGAGTAGACAAGCCACCACTAGAACAACGAGGCAAATAGATAATAGTACGTACTAAGCTTTGTTTAACTTATAAAAATTGCAACGTAAAAAGCGAACCCAATTTTGAAGGCTGTTTCTCACTGTACTTAAATTCTCTGTAATAGATATTCGTAAAATATAACTAATAAAACCACAGGCCGTAACAAAGTATTCTTCCGACAAGAGATGACGAATTTTACAAAAAACGTCATTGATTGATATTTAATCTAGGGACCTATGAACTTTGTGTCGTGTGGACAATGGGCTCTACACTCAATTAGACGCTAGGCCTCCGTGGGTGGTCCAATGTGTTCCTTTGCCCTATAATCAATAAAAATGCGCCTATAGTGTTCATGTCAGTTGAAGTGACGTTTTGACGGAGTCGGTGTTAGATGGTACTGGTTTTGTAATGGATATCTTATAAGCCGGCGCTAAACTTACATTGTATTCGGTCTATTACCCGCGTATGTGATCACATTCCTTCCAATAGTGGGATTATTATGAATGTATTGTCGTGGTGATTCCATTTTTGAAAGGAGCCATATTTAGAGTGATATCGAAACTAATGTTGGCGAAGTATACTTCTGTATAACATAAGTTCACGCCTGTATTCCCCGAAGGGTAGAGCAGAGGTGTATAGTAACACCCTCATTTCGCCGTTATGTTTAAGTACCATGTAATAGGGGACTAGCCTATTGCCATCAACCGAGCACAAATCTAAACTCAGGGCTGCTTTTGAGAAATTCCATACGGAATAACCCAATAACGCTGTCCGACCTGGGGATCGAACTCAGGACCTCACGATCAGCAGTCGCACTTGCCACTACTAGACCAACGAGGCAGTTACTTCTGTATGTTTTTGTTATTTATGACTTGGTCGCGTTTGACCCTGGTCTAACCTAATAGTAAGCGCAGACAGGGACTAAGATGGAGCATACGAATCCAAGGAACAGAGATATAGAGGGATTCGCCCATATCCCTCTGACTCTCACATATACACGACGGAACACAGTAAACTGCTTGGCACCCGACTTTAACGCGAAGGTGGTAGCTAGGCGGACCGTATAGATCCTACCATCAAGCAAAATCTTCTATGTCTGTTACATCTCGTAGTTTTTTTAAAATCTATCACTATAGATAATCTCGATCTTTTAAACAATCTATAGTTGGCGGTACGTTAGACTGTACTTCTTCCGGTAAAAGGTTTTCCTTAGTAAATAAAATTATACTTGCGTGGCTTTGGTAAGAGGGGTACCGGACAACGATATGAAAAATGAATGAATTCAATGTACCCACGGTTATATTTTAACCATTCATTCGCGACGAACACTTATTATAAGACTACACCGGCGTGTTAAGTTTCTTAATTAATAATAAGTATAAATTATACCAATATTTTCATAATGAAGTGGTTGTACATACTTGGTTTATTAAAATCTTCATTTCATGAACGTTGAAGTTATTTAGATCTCGTTAGTCTTCGACTAGTTTACTGCTTGCTACTTATGACCTCGTATGTACTATTGTTAGATTTTGCAATAACAATTAAATTGTGTCTTTTCAAAATGATAATATAAAAAACGTAGATATGTAAGTAGCCACGCAGTTTCTCAAATAATAGAAATGCGGCTTGAAACAATCCAAGCGTTTTTCTGTTGCCGATAAATTGTCTACGTCAATTTATTTTAGTACTGGCCGAATTTCTAGCACAATTCTTAGCTCTTCCTATTGTACTTTTCATTTTTAACATTACAAAAACCTTGTACTGAAAGCTTCAAAATAATTTATTTAATTCATAAGGCCATTGAGTCTCTAGGCGTATAAAATATATTCTCCACAATGCAAATTATCTTCAAAGTAAAACAATAAATAAATACATTGTAACAGTAATTGATACTTACGAACAATCTCAAACAGTAAAGCAATGTATCCGTGTGTGTAATTAAACGCAGTTTTGCGTCAAAACACATCATTTGTGACATTTAGTTGCTGTAGTCGTATAATTAACTAACTGCTAAAATGCGACCTCTGACAATGCAGCGTTAACGGCAAGAAGCGCGAACTTTAATGTTGCCTATATATAATTTTATCGTCAATGATGTAAGCTTTGTCTTGCTTGGACATAAAAGGACAATGGAAGTATAAACAGCGTCGCATAAAGTTTGTTGTATTGAGCCTGAAGGTTTGATGGCCTAAACCAAAATACAAAGTGAAAAACCATCGAAGCCATGCGCATAGTTATGCATAAGTTTGTTCTGCCTAGCCTTTGGCTTTTGGCCTCAGGTCTTAGGCAGGTTCCAGTCTAACCAGATTCGGCTGAATACCAGTATTTTACACGGAGCGCCTGCCATCAGACCTCCGCAATCCAGTTACCTACTGGATAATACTGATTCTAAGGTTACACCGGTTGTCAGACTTTCGGGCTTCTGCCTACTCGTAACAACTGTCATAGGTATTCGATCGATACCCGGGACCGACGGTTTAACGTGCTCTCCGTGGCACGGAGGGGTCTCGATGTGTAACGAATGGTCACCCATCCATAAAGTTATGCATAAATCTGATTCATAATTAATTACACGCGTTTTTTATATATCTTTCTTACGTGAACAATTAACAAGTATTACCTACAACAAGGTAAGGAAAATGAAAGCTAACGCAGTGCAGTTTGGACTGCCGATTTTTATATTGCCTAATTAGATTTTAATTGATTGAATTGTATACATGGGAAATCCTGTTTAACAAATTCGATGTGTGTCGTTGAATAAATCTAAATGCAAACACAGGTTTATTTAAATCGCCTCAAAATACACACCTGTTAATTGAATGACAACATATGTGCAAAATTTAGCATTAAAATTAATTATTCAATTAATGCTTTATAGCAATAATTATTTAATGAATTAAAATACAAAATTATATGAGAGAACTGACCACTAGAATTATAATAACGATTGGGATGTTGGCCAATTTCTAACAGCGTTCATCTACCCCTGTTAACAGCCAAAATAAATAAAGTTTTATACTCGACCAGTCACGTACGATTAACAAATATCTTGACAACGTGATCCAACTAGTACAGTAGCCGCGCAACGCTACTCCGAAGCCAAAAGTTTAACGACTTGTTATTAATTAAGTGTTTGCAATAATGATATTTCTTAAGTCATTTTTAATGAACCTTTATCGTAAAATCGACGGGGCTTCTCACATGAACACACAAATTATAATTGCTTTTGAATGGGATGCCTTGATAAGAATAGGTACCTACCTACTGGTGAGGCTGCATAAATTCCTTGTCACAATAATGCACCTTGTTTTTAGATATCAATTAAATTCAGAATGAGATCCGAATAAAATAGCAACGAAGTAAAAACACCCCACTGAAAAACAATTAAAGAGGTGCCAAGTTTTAAATAATGTTTTATTAGACAATAATATGCAAAGAATTTCGATAAATGCAACCAAACATACAATCGCGTTTTGTAAGTATTAAGATGACTTTAAATACACGCGCGTGTCATCGCCGTAGTGCCTCGTCACTTACGCTGACGGATTTTCAAAAAACAAAGCGATTATCGAGAGTTTTTTTTTCTTTTCACTTTTTTAATCGCACTGTTTTCTTTTTGCGCGTATGTTCTTGAACTCTGTGCCAAGAGTCTCAGCGTGAACATCCACAAAGAAATAGAGATGGTTATTTCTGACTATCACTTCTAGTTACGTGTGACCGCTACACGAGTGTCGGAGCTATGAATGAGTTCTCCATTATTGTATAAACGGAATTATTTCATATGTCATATCATATAACATTTGGTTCTTCTAATGACTTTGAACAGCGTTGTTCAACAAAGTCCACTGGAACGTGCTCATGCTTAACAATGCTCGTTATTGGTTGTCTATTGGTATTAACATATTTTATTCTATGTGCAAATTATGTCATTGCTATTTTCGTAGAATACATGTTGTCAACCGCCTTTCTATTCAACTGTATAGTTTAAGCTTCTCTTAAAATTCAGATACGTATTTCAGATACATCTATTAGTTCAGTTTAAACTAATATCGATAAGTACTAGTAAGATTTTCACATAATTAAGGTCTGGTTTAAAATAATAACGTTTTGGATCTAAAATGGCGTAGACACTGTTATGCGCAGTTGGATGAAACTATTTCATAAATCCAACATTTACAAAATCATTTATCAGTTGCATCGAAATCAGCCAGCACCTAGTAAATAATGTCAGACAAACACTAAATGAATTTAAAAGCTGAACGTGCACTTGCGTCAGGTGTCTAAGCCAATACTTTATGTTACACAACCCACTGAAAACTGTTGTGTGAATATTTTTGAACATTGAATTTGTGATCGCGATGCGCATGAGTTCATAATACGCGTTAGTATTATTAATTACTTCTGAGAGATGTTTGGTAGCTTCGTCATCAGCTGTGATATTTTCTACTGCTTCTGTTCAGCTCTTTTTTCAAACCTTCGATGCTTATTAATCCCACTATACTTTGCAATCATTTGTTCTATAGGTGATGAACCGCTAACTAGCTTTTCTTTATTCTCGATTCTCGTTTTCTATTAAATAATCTGGTTCTTATGAAGTATAGAAAACTTAGGTATAGTCGCCGACACGTAACTTGGCAAGGCTTTGGCGTAGTGGGAGGAAGTTAGCGCATGTACACTTAGTGCAACAAAAAACCGGTCACTTTTATTGCTTGTCATTATTCTATGGTTATTGCCAGAATTTATTATTAAACATGTCTGTTTAGAAGAAAGAATGAAAGGTGAGAAATTCTCCTCTCTACTCTTGCCAAGTTACGTGCCGGCGACGATACCTATGCACATGCAGGCGACGATACCTATGCACATGCATATAAGAAATAAGAATCTCAAACAGAATTACGTTACATATATAGAAAATAACCTTTTAACAAGTTTTGCCATTTACGCATTAAAGTGACTATTAACAATAGTATTGCTAAATCTAAAACGCAAAACAAACATAATAGTAATAAATAATGTTCATATACAGTACGTTCATCTAATTTGTTTTAAATCGCGTGCAAAGAAACAAGCACATGATGTAGTACTAACACTCAGTACTTCCTTACGGAAACCTGCTTCCATGATATTGTTGATATCAATAGCGCATTGTAATACCAGGCAGCAGTAATTACATAAGCTAATAAACATTAAGTCTGTATCATTAGCTATTACAACATTAATAGTATTTATATTTATTTCAGGTAAGCTTCGTTCACGACCAGTTTTGAGACGTGAGAAATTCTATAGAACCCCGCGACTCGTAAGTCATAAAGATTTTCAACGAGTTTTTTACTGTTGCCTTTATAGAGAAACGTAGCTTTCTTTAGCTGTCTTTTTTATTGTTCAAGACATTACTGTTTTATGTAGGTAAATTTGTTTATTATAGTTCGATTTCCCTAAAGAATGACTTGGATTCAATATTTTATTTATTAGGTAAAACTCGTACACTGTTCTAGGTTTTCTTTCCTGCATTGTGTATCGAGTTTTATGTCGATATTAAACTGTTATAAAAGTTTTGTTGCCCACACGCATTTGATTTTCTGTGAAAAAAAGAGTTTATTTTCGATAAATAGTTGAATCAGGCGTTACTTTGCGGAAATCCATGACATACAAATTTTATGTTAATTCCGCCAAACTTTCTAAATATTGTTGTTGTATTTGTATTTTTAGTTTATTTTCGATTTAATTTATTCAATTTTAATTATTTTATGTATATTGTAAATCAGCATAATTATCTGCTGTTAAAATACTTGTATATTACTATGGCTAAGCTACCTAACACAAGCGTTCATTCACTGTAATTATACTAAATGTAATTTTACTCATTGTTGCTTTATAAGCACTTTACAATTCTTCATCTTCTCGAATCTCTATATCTTTGACTTTAGCTTCAGACTCTATAATTGCCTTATTGTAGTCGTGCCTCAAAATCATTATGATTGATGATACATTATGATAACATCCTACCATGTGATCGTACACATGGTAGGATGTTATCACAATTTAAATACCTTTGTTCAGAATCACCACGAGAGTCGATTGCTATAGTTTTATACCACGTTAGATTTACACTTCAAAATGTAAAATTAAAACAAATGTAAATTTAAAATTAAAACTTACCTACCTCCACATTGAAAAATGTGTCTTTTAATGCGCTGACAATTATTTTAAATGCCAATTTTTATCTAGCCAAGAAGGTGTCTATGGCGTCATTTCGCTTTATATCAGGTTAGGGACACTGAATTAATTAGCAAAATTAGCTTCGCAATGACAACACGAGCTTGACCTTACGTGTATTTGATTACACCTACGATTATTACAAGAATTGCAATTGAATTGAATTCAATCATTGTGCATCTGTAATTGTTGTTGAATCCTTGAAAAAGGAATACATCATTCTTGACAATCCATAAATGTTGGTAATAACTAATAATAATCATGTTTTGTGAGCCATTAAACATTGACATCTATGTTTACTTGAAATATAGTTCGCGTAGGTGGTTTTACACATATGAGGTGTCTTACGTGTGATTGAGTGCGAGACGGCTCATTACAATAACTTTTTCAAAAGCGAATTTGACGCGTGTCTCGCGGTAGGCGTTGCTACCAGCCGATAACAATATGTTATGAATGGCAAGGTTGACTCGCGTTTGTCTGTCTGAGCCAAGTACTTCGCTGCTGGCTCATGACTAGCTATTGTCAAATATTTGCCTCAAACAATCCATTTCGCTTGCAACTGAGAACCGCTACATTACAGGGTCTTGTGTTCTTAAATACAACTTAATATATTGACAAGCCGTATTCTCATATAAACATGAATTGAACGTTATTGTAGTTGTAAAATGAAATACACTATGTGTCACATTCAATGACGCCATTAAATCTGTTTAAAATTGTTGTTAAAGTGTTTATTCAATAGTTTGTCATTGGTATAATTCTGTCATTCAATGTTTATAAGCTACGCCCACAAAGCATCCATTGAATACAAAGCCCATTCCCGAATGGTAGGTGTCGACATAATATGACGCTCTTTGATTTTATTGTGGTAGAAAAAATGCCTGTCAATATGGTGAATAGTAACATGTCCCAATGTTTAACTTAACACCCCACCCATCTGATTCATAGTGATTTAATTATTATATTATATTCATCGACTATACTAAACAGTTTTATGCCTTCCTCCTGACACCGATTTTTGCGTGAACGGCTTTATAAAACGGCTACACTACACCGGAGGTTATAAACTTTCTATTGAACTAGCATAATGGTGCATTAAAGTCGCAAACTGACACGACACACTGAAACATCCACAGCTCGTTGTTTTACGATAATGTTCCATATTATATTAATGTCCGCGTCGTATTAAGTCACGTTGTTTGGCACCGACATAACACATAAAAAGGAAACCCCAGTTTCCCTACTGTAAACTCGTCCTATATTTACAAACGGGCCTCGCAAGTAAACCGTGAAAAATAAATATTAGGCGATAAATCAGCGAAAATCTCCGGTTTACTCCAATGCTTTTATAGCTATAATAAAAGACCCGTCAACTGTGGATAGTGTTCGGGGAATAAATAGTATAGATCGCGGTCAGAATTCTGGAAACTCAAACGCGTAACAGTGGCCATTGGTTCAGCTTTGACACATTTAGGCGATCTTAACTAGCGAGCTTATTTACACGTGTCGAACCTGCATAAATCCTTACGAATAGAACCGTAAATCTGTAGCCGCTTTGTATGAAAACATGCGTGTTCCCTCGTACTTAGACAATTTATAGACATATAATTCCGGTTTTGTTAGTGCAGTAGTGTAATGCTCAAACAATATTATTTTAACAGCATATTCTTGTACTCCTTGTAAAAGTACGCACTTTAAAAGCCATTATATTTTTGTGAAATGGTTGCTTGTGTTGGTATTTCTTAAACATAAATTAGTTAAATTACTTGTAGAAAATATGATGATGAGTTTTAACAAAATTATATGTTATGATTACCTAGTTTTGAAATGTAAATATAGCTAACGAAAGAAATATTGAAAAGAGAACAAATTTGTCTGAAGCAAACATAGGTATTGGTTTTCACTTCCGTGTACTTATATGCCACCACTGTTTTGGCGTAAAAACTTGTGTGTTTGGACACATTTGCTTACGATTGACACACAAATAACGTGGCCTTTCTTCTACCCTTGCGGACTGGTATGCAAATAAGACTTTATTTTTTCATTCACACCCAATGTCGGCAAACTGCCATTCATAAATATGAGTGTTATTTTTTCTTTGGACCATTTACGCTTGGCCACCTGTTTATGTGCACGTTCTCTGAAATTAACATAACATGTTTTGTTGTCGATATTCATATTTCTCAGTCACACTGCACACAATTAGCTACAGACCAATCGGCGATCAGTATGCACCACAAATATTTAAGTTTGCTTCTATTTGTAACGGTATCTCTCCCTTGTACTTCCATTAGATCTTTACCCACTATAGTAGTTTTCAGCGAATTCCCAAATGTCCTAACAATGTGACAGGACGACTCTCCAACCGTGCATAAATTAAGATGTTACGATAAAAGCATTTCAATCACAATTGTAAAGACAACCTGCGCTGGCATTTCCAACTGGTTTCCATTTTGTGTATTTCGCAATGGCCAATGTCAGGTCGCTCCTGCTGTGATTTATACACTTATTATTTTGCAACAACATACATTGTTTTGGGTAATGTCTAAATTAACTTGTATCTTTACTACGTCATTGTTTTCATTCATTAATGAATCACCTTCAATCTCATTTCGTCACTTTTCTTAGTATAATTATTGTCATCGTCCCACACGTTGTAGGAATGACTAATGAGGATCTTGGAAGAACCATCTATTATGTTAGTAGTTTAGTTAGACGAGTATTTCTAACCAGCATAATGTGTTGGTTTGACACACAAACAATTTTAACATAACTTAATCTAAGTTCGGTTCGATGTCATCTCATTGGTTGCTTACAATGTTGTTGGAATACCTATTAGTGTAAGTCCGTTATTCTGTCCGAATAATCTTAGATAATAATTAACTTGTCCCCTGCACAAACTAAGATTTCTTGTTCTGTCTAGCCTTTTTCCCAACCATGTTGCGGTCAGCTACCAGTCTAACCAGATGCGGCTGATATCAGTATATACACGGAGCGACTGTCATCAGGCCTCCGCAACCCAATTACTCGGCAATGCTGATATCCTGAGGTCAGACTTTCGGGCCTCTGACTACCCATAACGACTGTCATTGGTATTCGAATGACACCCGGGACCGATCGTGCTCTCCGAGGCACGGAGTGGTCTTGATGTTTAATGAACGGTCACCCATCCACGGACTGACCTCGGCAAGCGCAGCTTAACCTCGCTTATCGTATGATTCGTGTGGTTGTTATTTAGCCACGAGCTCCTGCACAAACTAAGACTATATTGTACTGTATGTGACTATCTAGACAACTTTTTTATCGGAAATGACAATAATAACGACTGTGTTACCTATGCATGCTACGTGAATCTAGGTTCAAAAGATATTTCTAATTGCCACTAAAATTATGTGTGAACTTGTCGACGAATTAACAGCTGCAACTTTTTATTGATTCTCTCTCCATGTTTGCATAATGCATGTGCATGACTAGACATTAGCCTATGGTACTTGATATCGAGGACAGGAAGTCGGATATTACAGGAGGAACTCTGTGCGTAGTTAAATAAGTTGTAAAATGTCATTTATATGTACCGTCACGCTCATATCTCGTCTTCTAGGCTGAGAAGCAACTAACAATAACTTTTAGCATGAATAATATGGATATAGTAGAGTAAAATGTTGGTTCACTTACTATAAAAATTCCGAATTCATACTGTTTTACTCTACCGGAACATGGGGTAACCTGTAAACATACCTACGCACTCTTTTATTTTTCGTTAGATGAAATTTTGAAAAGTGCCACAACGTTCATGTTAACTCTTTATAAGGAATAGATGTTGTCAAAGTTTGAAAAACTACCAATTTCCACTATTCGACAAATATTTAAAAATATAGCAAAACTTAAAGTAACTCTAGTTGACTCGACCCGACACATCAATGTAAACTTTTAAACGTGAAATTGTGGAATTTGAATGGGATCTTTATGTATAGCACAAATTGAAGTTGGGCAATAGCATATGCAAATTTATTCATAATATTTCCAATCGGGTCGTTGAATCTTATCAGAATCTCGCGCTTCTCGTGCAATAAGCAATAATTTCTTCAGTTCCACTTCGAAAGGGCTTGTTTTATTAGTAGCAAAAGCCCGTGCCGCCATGATGTGCCAGTACATCTGTCCGACGCTGTATATTGTCTGGAGCTACCGTACCGGCAACTTAACTCACTACTGCCTTTTGATTATCTTGTTCCCATTCATCATTCTCAAGTGCATCGCTTTCTATTAATATACATACTACTTTATTGTTGTATGATATATTGAGTGACCTAACTTATTTATCTTCTAACTTTAATACTCTTTGATGTCCAAGATCATTAGTGTTGTTACCTTGTTCAAACAAGTACCTAAATAAAATCCGGTTTGATTCCTTAATAATCTTATTTGTCAAGCTTGATTACAAATTGCCCGTCAACAAACACAAAACTGCAATAGTTCTCCTAGAACACACCGAATAGTATGCTCTTTGTTCACCAATGTCACATTAACTAATTTCGGACGGCATTTGATTCACATCAGCTGCATTTGTCGAGAGATAAACGTGTTGAAGAAGGGAAGTAGGTTTTCTGTAGACTTTATATATACATCCCACGTGTAATATTTGATTTACTAAAGGTGTTTATTGTTTGCTGTTATTTGTAGATAATTTACAGACATATTCTTTCAGACTTCACTATTATTTATCGTTGTTATTAACCTAGGTGTCTCTTATAGCCAAAGGTCTTCTTTGATTCCGTTAATCTGTTAAGTGTTAATTTGTTTTACTGTAAGTAATCTTTTTTATTTATAAAATATGGGTTCCAATTGTGAAGGTTACAAATGACAATTTATTAAGTATTTAGGCTTACAAGCATTTATAACGCAATATTTCCCGCGACTCGTCAGCTTGATCTGCTTGTGTTTGACAGTTGCTTCTTCTGAAAGAGTGTATGTTGTGTTCACACGATTTTAAGTCAGAATTTTAGTTTTAATTTAAATTCTACGATTACAGACTCAGTAGTTTTCAAACCAAAACAACGGTACAGGTTTACTGTGTACAGATTCCCTGTGTATGTAACAGATAACAGTTATAAAACAGCTTTGTTGCATGGAAGCAAATCATTCCCAGAGACGTCTGATTTCTTTAATGTCACTTATGTGCCGGGTAATTACACACATATTTTAATATACCAACATAATTATTCGCGTGATTCAAGTCTCCGTGGTTGGCCGACGCAAGTGAAGCCGGTCGCAACTAACTGTGGTGCTGCGTTTACGCATCGTCGCTCAGCGTGAGAAAATTCCCCTTCAATCCACATTGTTCTTAATTTGCCCTCATATATATTATTCAGGGAACATTAATCTCAACACTAGCAGAAAACAAAGCTATTAGTAGCTATTAGTTTACTTCTCCAAATTCTCGCGTTCTCTAAAGTTGCACCTACTCGAAATTTCTCATAGATTGACGAGTTCAACAAAATGTGGGAATGTAAAGATAGATAGTTGGTAGGCCTTCACAAATTCAAATAAATCTTATTCATTTACGCTCCAATTGTGACAGTCAAGTTTAATTAATGCACCACCTTGTAATTTCACTGTCTAGACCGCGCGTCCGTTTACTTAGTTTGTTATTATGACGGCCGTTGCATTGGCGTCGTCGTTAAATTACTAAATACCACCACTGTTCTTGGTGATGAAAGAAATTAATTGTTTCCGCCGACCGACGCTACTAACGAAAGTGATTTTGTGACTTAGTCTGTTCTTAGAACCAATTACACCATTTGTTTTACTGGAACTGTTTCGCATAGCAGAATGCGCGCAGTTTGGTATTAAAGAAAAATACACTCCATATTTTTTAGATTAAGCTGTTAGAAGGTAACGTCATTATAAAAGGATTGCCCTTAAGTAACAACATTGAAATTGTAGTGACCATTAGTTGTTTCGATTTTGATTGTTATTATTTCGTCATTTGAGGGTCTTACTAGAGTAAACTACTTAATGTTTCGTTAGTTGGATAAACTTCGACTTAATAAATGTTACAGTTATCACAAGCAAAAACAGTTGCTTAACTACTCAAACGTAAAACTGCCTAAATCGATTTATTTTATTTTATAAATATGCTAAAATCGAAATTAATAGTGTATTGGTGATCTTTCTCAACGCAGTTTCACATTTATCTTGAAACATGTCGAAAATTGTATTATTACTGTCCAGGGGTCGAGTTCAAGCCCGTCTTAACACCACACGTGTTTATTTAATACATAATTTAGAAGATCACACCGTGAGCAATAAAGTGGGGTTTAAGGTTTTTAATAGAAATTATAAACCTTGTGGGCAGGTCTTCATGGTGGAGCGTAAAAATCTAATCACGTACCAAGGCGTCCAATTCCGTGTGATAAAATCGTTCTTGTGCTTGAAGTTACAGCTTATTAAATGCGTATTAGAATAGAATGAGGGAGAGGGATTACAGAGTGAATGCGCCGCGGTCCGCCATTGTGGACAGTGACAATGCAAGAGAGATTGCATTGCATTATCTAGAACCAGTAAGCGTACGTGTGTGAGGTTCACTGTCGCAACACTCCAGGGAGGAAATTGTACAATACTATTTGGCTTTTATAGTAAATAAATTCTTTGTGTTTTTGTAAAATGGTAGGTAATTTTAAGCAATCCGATCTATTTATACCTCTGTACCACCTAGCCTTTTCCCAACTATGTTGGCGTCAGCTTCCAGTCTAACCAGATGCGGCTGAATACCAGTATTTTACACAGAGCGACTGCCATCAGACCTTCACAATCATGTATACCATGAGTGAAATTGAGTTTTGGGACTGGCTTAAACATTATGATACCATTGCATTTATACTTAAGAACTGAGATACTGCCACGGATGCTATTAAATTGTAAGTAGGGCAAGAGAAATGACTATTTAAGAACAGCGGATCAAGCTTTTAATACAGTAATAACTGTAATGAAGCATGTAAAACTGGTTTTCTTACCATCAAGAACATTTAGTAATAGAACATAACATCACGCCTGTATTCCGCGAAGGGTTGAGCAGAGGTGTATAGTAACACTCTCATTTCGACAGTTATGTTTCAGTCCTATGTAATAGGGGGCGAGCCTTAACCGGGCACAAATTCAAACT
Source organism: Amphipyra berbera (assembly GCA_910594945.2). NCBI lineage: Eukaryota > Metazoa > Arthropoda > Insecta > Lepidoptera > Noctuidae > Amphipyra > Amphipyra berbera. The sequence continues at coordinate 9,120,095 of OU343128.1, read as the reverse complement.
TGGAACATGGAAAAACCCAATAACATTTTGCCCGACCTGGGGATCGGACTCAGGACCTCACGATCAGCAGTCGTGCTTGCGACCACTAGACCAACGAGGCACTTAGTAATAGAATTATGTTAAATTTAAAGTCTACCATTAATTTTGGTCACAAATCTCAAGTAATCTCTAACTGCGATTGTTATTCCGTAGGTGGTCCCGAAGTTCGAACCGGCAATTGACATTTGTCACTCAGTGACACACAAGTTGCTTGCTCTCCTATTATAGTGAATGCTCTTCCTACGCGAGCGTTCAAACATCATTATGTTATAGAGTTATCAATTATATGCAACTTAAATTCAATCTTAACTCAAAGACACAGAGATCGATTTCGCTTACTTGATCCTAAAGGGAGTCTTGCAAGGCTAGAATTACGTACATAGAATGATCGCGATTGCGGTTAGAGTAATCCGAGTAAATGGTAAAATTAAACCTTGTTAACAAATATAACTATATTGTGCGGCTTTGCAACCTGTTTGTAGGACGGTTCTACGATATTGCATCGATTTTTTTATGAAATCCACAAATATCATCTAATAAATTAAGAATATTATTACTGCTCACTTAATTAAAATCGATTAGAATATTAATTCATATTAAAATTCATGGTCTTTAAGATTGATTAGATTTTTATGTGTGGGTACTTATAAGTAGTATTTCCCTTTCACTCGTCTAGTTGTGAAAAACATTATACCGGCCTCCTACTCGCCGAAGTTGAAAGAATTAGTCACAAGAAATGGGTTAATGTGAAGCTCGTAGGCGATGAGCATGTAAGCTGTCATTAAATGCTCTCTGTTACATCTGCAAGCCCCATAAATTATTCCTGTAGGTACATTTCTTTAAACGCTTCCATTATATTTTCTAATGATAGTGCCTAAAGCTGTTCTTTTCTAGTGAGGAATAAACGCGAGTGGTATAAACACGTTAAATCTTGTAGAAACTTCAACAAGAATGCGTTAACATAACATCACGCCTTGTATTCCCCAAAGGGTTTGGCAGAGGTGTTTTTAGTACACCCTCGTTTCGTCAGTTACGTTTGAATCGCATGTAATAGGGGCTGAGCCTATTGCCATTAACCGGGCACAAATCCAGACTCCGCCGGGCTGTTACTGATAAATTCCTAATGGAAAAACCCAAAAACACTTTGCCTGACCTGGGGTCGAACCCAGGACCACATGCTCAGCAGTCGCGTTTGCGACTACTAAACAAACAAGGCAGTCCAAAAAGGCGCTAATAACCATCAATCACTAAAATAAGCCTAAAACAACTAACTGCCTCGTTGTTCTAGTGGTGGTAAGCGCGACTGCTGATCGTGAGGTCCTGGGTTCGATCCCCAGGTAGGACAAAGTGTTATTGGGTTTTTCCGTGTGGCATTCCTCAGTAGCAGCCGGGAGTCTGGATTTTTGCTCGGTTGATGGCAATAGGCTCGCCCCCTATTACATGGCACTTACATATAACGGCGAAATGAGGGTGTTACTATACACCTCTGCCCAACCCTTCGGGGAATACAGGCGTGATGTTATGTTATAACTAATACATTCAAAATTCAACAAAAAGTCTTACTCAGTGAAAAACTAACATCATTCCTCATAGTTCACACGACATTCAAGTAGGTACACAAGTTTGGTGCCTTGCGCAAGAGCGACCTCCTACAGACGACATATTCCAAAACTCGTTCACGTCAAATCCGACTACATTAATCAAACTCAGGCGCATAGACGTGGAGTGACTGACGGACAGCCCCCTAAACCACCTGCGTCAAAACACAGCCTCTATTATACCGCCATTGTTTTTGTTTAGAACCTCTCGTTTACTAGTACGAAGACTGCTGCATTGTTCAACGAGCATTACAAGTGTTTCGACAGCCGTCAACGTCCGTTGTGACATGTTACAAAAGGATTTTTTAAACGATTTGCTCTTGATGCAACCTTGTATTGACCATCAGACGATTCAACTTGTCAAATAGACAAATGCTGTCGGTGACGATAACTGTCCAATTAATCAACCGATTCAACATATCTTAGACACATGGCTAAGTTAAGTTGTGGGTCTACTTGAGCGGGATTAATATAAAACAACATCACGCCTTCTATTCCCCGGGTTTTAGTACACCCTCATTTCGCCAGTTATGTTAGGTCCCATGTAATAGGGGGCGAGCCTATTGCCATTAACCGGGCACAAATCCTGACTCCGGGATGCTACTGAGAAATTCCTACTGGAAAAACATAATAACACTTTGCCCGACCTGGGGATCGAATCCAGGACCCCATGCTCCGCACTCGCGCTTGCAACCACTAGACCTACAAGGCAGTTTTTAATATGTCTTAATTATATATGGAAGCGGCATGGAACTTTGGTTTTAAATATCAGAATTCAGTAGCAGATGCATGCCAAAAGCTACCAATTAAGTTGTATGAAGAAAAAAATACCGCGAATTTAAAGCATAAACATATCATCCTAAATGCGTCCGCCATCAATATGCAAGAAAAGGTGGCAATTAAATACATAATCCATCGGCTATCACACGAGTCCCGTGGCGGGTTAATGGCTTGTTTACTCACTCTACCGCCCTTATATGGCGTGAAAGCTCCTCCGCATTGTCGCCAGCCCCTCAGCGGACTCGGTATGGTCAGGCGGATACGTGCGTCTGCGCATATGAGACGTTTGATAGCGTGAGAGATTAACAAATTGAAGAGACTCGCATAACGGTACTGAACGTATTTTTCAGATAAAAACTTAAAATGAGAATTTAAATTTTTATGTTGTCATGTTTTCAACGCGCTTTTATTTTTTATTCTCCGCATAAGAAATATTGGCTTAAAAGTTTCGAAAACTACTTTTTAATTTTGGTAAGGAGATATCAGTTAGATAAGATACTATAGTCAAGCAGCATACCTACTGCTTTAGGCTCAGTTGATTGATTGATTGAAGATAGTAAAGCTACTTTTAAAAAAAATGGTGAGCACGTGCGACGGGGTAGATAAGTGACTTGTGCTCATATTATAACTTGACATATTTTAAACCGTATCGCAAAAACAGATGGTCGTCTGATTGCGCAGTCCGGAAATTAGCCGATGACTCATCACCTCTTTATCTGGATAAGGAAGATAAAACGATAGCCTGTGTTTGCACAACGATTCTTCACATACGGTGGGGAAATCGCGAGCTTGTGTTATGATATTTTTGCACCAACCAGCCATATGGTCTTTGAAGCATATATAACCAATAACCACGCATGAATAAGTTAATTTTTCTGACATCTTATTAGTCTATTGGTCATGTACATAAGAAACGTCTTGATTAAATTATTTGTTGGGCCTGATATCAGGAAATAAAGGTCTACACGAAATATTCTAAACACATGAGTCATTTACTAATAAATTATCAAAATAAAGATATCATAACTCAATTACATCATTACCACTAGGGTGGCCTTTGTACGTTATGCTAGCCAGCCATATTATTAGAGGTGCAGCATAAGATCTATCAATATATCTGTCCAATGATGTCATAACAGTCATCGACTATTGTCGTAGCCTTCAAACTTATTATAAATTGCAATGGTAACTAAAAATATTGATTACCTACATGTTGAAGTTACAGAACGATGACTATGTTTCGAGACATTATTATAACCATCAAAACAACAAGTTTCGCAAACAAAACGTAATTATATATTGTAAGTTTTCCAAAAACTAAACTGAGTAAGTACTCATAAAAGTAGGAATTTTCCACGGGACATAAAACTTTATCTTTACTAGTAAACGTTTGGGACGGACTTCTAAAATTAACGAGTCAATATGACATGTTTCATGTGTAAAATTTATTAGAGCAGATGTTATCCACATAGCTAACGAATGTATTTTTTTCTTTACAGAAATAGCAAAAGTTCGAGCAAGTTTATTCCAAATAAATGGAGTCAAGAAAGAACCACTCGTTCTACCAGAGCCAGAAGGCATGGTTACCACACTCACAGAAAAAGTTTACGTGCCAGTAAAAGAACATCCAGATGTAAGTAATGACGTTATAAGCAATATAATATTTGTGATAGATTCTGCGGTTTATCTGAAACGCTAGTCAGCGTAGGTCAAGGGCATGAAAATAATGATTACACGACTGTATTTAAAATATGATGCATCCAATAGCAATATTTGCAATAATACGAACAAAAGGCAGGAAATCTATACCATAATTTTATTGTATGGTTTACGGAGTATTTCATATTGTTCTCGAAAATTAAGCCACCAATTTACTTCGTAACTACGTTAGACCAATCTGCTTTATTACATACAGCTCCGAGAAATTCTAATTAAAGCCGTATCGTTTGAGACTTTATGGATTTACAGAAAACACCCAACTTGTTGAATTGGCACTACCTACGTTACGTTATTAGGTCATGTGCAATGAAAATTTCCTGTTGAGAAGGAAGTAAAAATAAGACAATTTTATAGGTACCTAGTAATGTAATTTTGTATTGTTATGGTGTATGGTTGTAAAAAATTTCACCCCTGACAGTTATCTCTGTTACAGTAGATAATTTAATGTTGAAGATGTTTTTAAGGTTGCGTAAAATTACTCATCTCACATATTTTTTTCTGTTCAATTTTAAGCACGATTGTGTCATCTTGGAATGTTACATGTTTTTCAGAAGTGGATAGTGTTTTGTGCTTAGTAATTATGAGCTATTTCATTCAAACTCTGACCACCATCTTCCCTATTTCTGCATATGGTTTCTTCCACGCGATATTTACGCACACAGGTTTGATCCCTTTTACGCAATGGATGTCATGATTCATGGGTAATGTCATTGTTTACTACTTATAATTTGTCGTATTCATAAAACTGTTTCATTAACAAACCATTTATCAAAATATGAATGAAAACTTTCTGTAACTAAACAGTGAAATAATAGTTCTCCCATTAATTATTCAACTGTCAAGAGATAAACAGTCTTTTGAGCAGTGTAATGAGTGAGTGTAAACACTTCTGCTTGGATACTGATGAAACTTGTATGCACATTATTCGTAAGATGTGCTCAAGCAATTATAATCATAATGAATTTGTATTGTTTTGTAAACACTCAAGTTATTATTTCGTATAGCTTTTAATAGTTCATTAATACCCATTTCTAAATCATTCTATAATACACCAGTTTATAAATGATCTTTCTGAGAAACATTAGCATTGATTGAATTGCAAAAAGGTAATAAAGGAAGAAGCTTGTCAATTACGTCACGATACACGTAAAGCTATCTAAGGATGCCGTCTCAACTTTCTTTAGGTTTTTTAGCGGATGAGAATTCTAATAATTTCTTCGTCGATCAAACTAATTGTCACGAATAGCTAGTTTTACTGTACTGTGTAGTTGCGTTAGTCATACAGATAGAAATACAAGGTTGGCAGGCTGCTACATTTGGTGACTTATGTCAGGGCTATCTCGTCTTTGGAATGATTGTTGAAGCTTGCACGACCCTCAATGATCGCGTTCATTCATTATTACTAACAGATTCGTAGTCGTTTGCAGATGAACACGAGTAGAATACCTTTTTTGGCAACGAGTTCAATGAACCGAATGATTCATTATCGGATAACACTAGCGTTCTTCATGTCCGTGCCAAGTTCGATTGCAGCTGATAAAAATATTGTCCATGCATCAGTTCACACGTCGTGCTATTTGGCTTCCAATGAACTCGTTTGTTAATTTTGGTTATAGGCACGTTCTGCAGATACGAATGAAAAGTTCATCACCATTTCATTTGGGTTTCAATTCACTAATATAAAGTTACAATAGTTATGTTTTAAACGTACGATTTATGGCGTTGTAGGTATTATTTTATTGACTTTTGCTTAAAATTGTACAAAGTTTTCAACGTTACTTCGTCTGTATCTATTGCATTTCATCCTAAGTTATTGAGTTGTTCTTCTATATCAGAAGTAAAATTTATCTTTTCAATATTTCCTTAAAAGTGTCTTTAGAAAACTAATCAACATTAGTGAGATGTGTGTTGACTCATAGAGATATATTGTTGGCGCCATCAACCCGTCTGAGACTCCTTATATGGTGTCATCTAACGAACCTCTGCCACTGAATTAATTTAGTTGAATTTTATTCCAATTTTGAATAGCTGTATAACAATTACTGAATTTATTACGTAGTAATGTGAGAAACAGGAACATTAAACGCAATTAAGCCATGTCAAAATGTTTTCATAGCAATAGCAATGAATCAATTTGGTACGTCTTTGATTCCACAAATTTAGCTCCTCTTTGGGTACAAATAAAAGGTGATTCCCGAGATTTCCACGACATTTGAAATTATATAGCCAATATTATGAATATTCATGTTAGGAATAATGTATTAGTCCTCATAGATCATCTGAGTAATTGTGAGGAATCTAACAATGTGAACGTAAATCTTAGATAAATTGATCGTTGAATGATATTGATTGTCGATCAAAAGAACCGTTCCGAGACATCGGTCACGTACACAGAAATAATGATGGAAACCCTTAACGATGCAGATGGATGTCACATGATTGAGTTCTTAGAACTATCGGAAATGGTTTCTACCATGCTGAATGTTTTTATTGCTTAAACAAATCGGTGTATTTTGCCAAATCTTAAAATAATGTTTTCACAATTGGTAATCATACCATCAATGTTTTATTCGCTCGCAAAAACTGAGCCGTAAAGTAAACTTTAACTATTCCAGAAATAGAGCTAACAGTACCCATACGATTTGTATGTTGAACACATTGTCGAAACAATAGTTTCGGTACACCGGCTGCTGTGACTAATATCTTAGAATGTTTTATTTTTGTTACTGTACCGTTCATCTTTATAGCTCAAACAAATAGAAACGTGTTAATTCTTTGATACACCATTGTGTTCACGTTTACGCCGATTTTAGGGCGTATTTCAACACCTTTATTACTCTGTTTTGTTTCGTTTACCCGGTGTCTATTTAGTTTGTTTTAATGATGCCACTTGGCAAGGAAAATACTAATATTATATTCTTTATATTCAACATCAGTATGATTTTCTCGGTTCCGCCTAAGAACTCTAAGAAAAGACACAGCTAACTGCATTTTTCCTACAAAATAATGTTTATTCATTGAATCATAAACAAATCACGTATTATGTTCTATTTATAGTAATAATTATTCCCAAGATTAAGATGTTATGCACATATAGAAATGCAGCATAGATAGCTACCTAATTAATTCTTTTCCTAGTCCTTTATAGAAAAAAATGCGTACCAAATGCGGAATATGTTCTATTCCGCATTGTTGGTGTTGCAAATGATATGCTGAGCACATACGAGTCCGCTCAAAGCTGCTCGATCATAGTCCACTAGATGGAGAGTTCGGACCTCATTCTGGTCCCACAGGTTCCCGCTTGCATTGCATAGTGATGGTAACACATCGATAAAATACGTGTTTCCAAATGCAAATATTAATATCGATATTCTGGCTGCATTTGAGAAGCAATAAACGCATGCGCAAATATTCCCACAGATTATATTATGCGAAATTATGAGTTTTTGGTGTACAAATCGCAAACACGTTTGGCGCTTACAAATACAAGTGTATCGCAAAATCTGTTTTGGTAAATCAAATGTTATTTTTATAGTCACTTATACCGACATCTTGCTTCCATGTACACATTCTATGAATCTTTGTAAACACGAAATTTGGAAATATGTTTCATTTAGACTTTTTCTCTCCCACGATTGCGACTAAGCAGATAATTTTACATAAAACAGATGTGCTTAACAACGAGTCTGCAAAAGCCACGATCTTGATAAAGAATCGACATCGATACAGTCGCTGGTCCGTACCTCGAAATCTGCCTCTCTCCATTTAGGGCCGGAGGAGTTATTAAATCCTGCCATATCGGTGGGGTCCGTTACTTCGACTTTTTGCTGCTCAAGAAGTACAAGTTGATGCGTGTCTTAATGGAGGATCTTAGAGCCGGGCTCACACTGAGAGAAAGTACGGACATCTGTTATTTTGTTCAAGGAAATTTAAAGGTTACAAACATACACATTGACTTAGTTGAATAAAGTGTTGGTAATTATCCTTATCTGCGATTTCAAGTGGAAGCTTGATTACTTTTGTAAAAGAGGAAAGGCTTACGGCTCATTAAGATTCTGGAAAGCTTATCTACTTATTCTAAACGCACAGAGAATACACAAGATTGTAATAAGTCTTTGTATTACTCGCAGCACCACAATAGATACTAGTTGCTACAACATAAAACTTGTTCGTCGGAGGCCTACCTTTTGTTGTTTTAGTTGGTTTGACGTGAAATAAGAACACAACTGACTAGTAAATTAAATAATGGCCCATTTAAAAAGCAAATGACACTGACGCATTTGGACACGTTGGATCGAATTCGGTAATAAAATTCAGTATAACCATAAACAAAACGTAAAGCCTTTCTTGCCGTTAAAATCCGTTCTTTTTGGTAACTAAAATGTTAATGGATGAACGACCTTAAAGATTTTTCGTCTCAGTGATGGAATTTTTTACCATATTTGTGAACATCTCGTTAATTGTAGATGCAACATAAAACCAACTTAAGCGTTACTTACCTAACAGTTTTGACTAGTCAATGATAATTAAAATTGCCTTCACTGATAGTCAAGTATTACAGTAGAATAACGTAAATAATATAAGTGTAATCTTATCGTGTGTGCACACAGCTTTTACCTATATATTAGCTATTATAGGAAAGAACGTAAAACAGAATTATATTCGCCAACGAACTGGCCGAATGGCTGAATTGTTATAGTGAAAACATGTCTGGCACAAGCAGTGTGCGCTTTATCATTCGCGAGTGCAAACATCAGTAAAAGCTCACGAATGTGTTTCAAAAAGATTAAACAATTCGCACTACTGCACCATCGAGAAACTTGTTTAGGTTACGACCAGTGGAGAATTTGAGATCGAATAGATTAACGATATTTCGATCTATCCATCAATAATTCGATTGAAATACTAAGTTTTATATAACTCGTTGCTTTAAATATAAATACCAGGCTAACCGAGTCCATGCAGTTTTTTTTTCATTGGCGAAAGCATCAAAGATTGGTATCAGCACAACGGACTAAAATTAAAATCTAGATTTTCCGAACATTTCTGTATTTCAGTGACCTTGCATTGCACAGTTGGCTATAATAATTTAGTACTGGTGATCATAATAACGACAAATTTGCGACAAAATACGACTCCACATAATATGCGTCCGTGATAAAGTAATATATTTGCGTCAATTTATGTTCCTTTTACCGTTTAAAGGCTTTCACATTCAAACATCTTTTCCTACAAACAAAAACTGACCGGTTTAAGTTACCTCTCTGTCTTTCAAATTTGCACGAGTAGTTAGTTATCTAAATTTGTGGAGTGCGTGGGCGCATACTGCCCAGTGTTTTCTCTGACATCGTTGCTTTGTATAATTTAATGAGGTTTTCTTATGGCTCTAAGTCCGTAATATTAAGCTATAACGTATGCAGTAAACGCATGTGTGGGTGTGCCGCTAATATCCGCTCCATTTATCTCTTACACTGTAAATCTGGACAAATGAAGAATGGATTCATTGAACTCTTTTATAGTCTCTATTTTCATCGTGGTAGTTTTATATTCTAATTGATGTTCATACGAATCTATTGATATTTTATTAAGCTAGGCAGTTTTAATACTATAAACATTCTGAAACGAGTTAAGTATTTTATTTGTCGGCCGATAACAAGGAGTGGTGTGTGTGTAATGAGGTTGATTGGATTGGTCCTACTTCACGTAAGGGTCACAGTTCAGGCGCCTTCGACACTAACTCATAACGGACCCTTTTGTCTAGCTAAGTACGAGTAACTACCAGTAGATTATCTTTCATCGTTATCGCTAGAACGCACAAACCCAGTGACACTATGCGAATGGTATGTGCTGCCAACAGGAGTGATGTACTTACATTCAAAGCTTTACGTAACGAAATTTATTGTAAAATAAAACATATAAAATAGGTATCGTAATATTATTATGGTCCACGCTACTACTTCCTAATGATTGTTACTCAATCACGTTTCAACGAAACAATGGATGACGATGAAATTTTACACAAAATAAGCTTACGTCATAACATAAACATGTGACTGTATAAAAAAAATATTAGTTCCTGAGGGACTTCCAATAATCTTAAAACGGATAATGAATTTATCGAAAAAGAAACTGTTGATAAATTGCGTATTACTAAAGACAAAAAAAACGACAACGCAGGAATATGCAGCAGACAAGAATTCTAAATTGCAATGTCTTACAATTGCTGACTCCCACAATATTTTGTACACGTAAACAAACTCTTAAATGCAAATTGCATGATAGAGATTAATGACTTCAGCTGACATTTTCACACAGTAAGACAAGGAAAAATTTAACTTTAAATGCTGGGGAACAGCTGGACATGTTTAATGAATGAACGTTTTCCATTGTGAATGAAAGTACCGGAAAAAACGCTTGCAGCATATAATGAAAATGGCGACCGCAGCGCTCTTTATCTTATAAGAAACTTTTTGCTGCGCGTTCTTTTCTAATTTACGTTTAGTTATTTTTAAAGCAAATAGTTGCTATTGTAGCATTGTAGAAAACCTTTTAGTAGAGAATAAATACATTTATTTCTTACTACCCCTTTTCTTCCAATTCTTTTCGTACACAAATGTCTAATAAACGCCTATGATATACACGATAAAAATATTTTTAATTTCTAGTCATGTAGAAAAAAGTCACAATGATGTAATTTATCAAAGTTCAAAATAGCTCAAAAGTAGTGGATCACGCAGCCCCGCAATCTTTCTCCTAGCACTATCTTCAAAATGTGTTATATCATTAGGCTCAGTTTTCATTAGTATCTTCATACGAGTGGCTGCATCAGTGCATTCGGTACCATTAATGAGGTTGATCGGATTGGTCGCGCTCCGGCGACCACGGGTCACGGGTCGCGGCCCGCTCTAGACTTTGTCTAACAGCGGTATCTATTAGTACATTGTCTTCCATATTGTTTTTAGAAAATTAAAGCAATGTTTTAGTTTAAGGCGTCCCAATATTTCAGTAAGCTTCTTTAAATTTCACTCGAAGTGACAGAATTCCAGAAGTCAGTTCAGAAGCCATTATAATTGTCAGCAATGTTAATACGACAAAAATCTGGTTAAAGTTTTTACTAACACATCTGGCTTTATATTATTAGTAATTATAAATAAATATTCAAACATAATTGTAACATCTGGATTTCTCAAAACATCTGAAAATATTGTTATGTTTTACCCTTTACCTCACATTTATATAGTAAATCGTACAAATTAATAGGTAAACAGAGGGTCGTGACTAATCCCGAGTAAAGCTTGTTAAGTCATTTAAGTATGAAATGATTTATTAATCAATATTACTTTGCTATTGTATTTACAGTAAGTTATTGTCTGTCCCGTAAATTTACTGTAGGTACTTATGGATTGAGCATTTTATCTTTCTACCATTATGGCCTGAGATCGTATAAAGGTGTGAACAGACAATAAATATATCAATTTACAATTTATTTTATCAATTATTATATATTTTAGAACAGTAACTCGAAATAATCTATTTCATAATATGTTTCTACATTAAAACTCGTTTTATTTTAATCTTGCAATGTTACTCCAAAATTTATTGATTTTGTCAAAGCATTGGAATCAAGCAAGAAAGATTTCTAGCTTTTCTTCTCTTGAAAGATAAGTTATACGATGTTATTATTTGCACTGAGTTTAAATATTTTTGCTAATACGTAAAAGCAATGAGTATTCGCCTGTTGTCTGCCAGCAAGAGTCTCGGAACTGTTTATGTTACGTTTACGATCTGCGTGGGAACATAGCGACTCATACTTCTCGTGTAGGTATTTCTTTTATTCTTGAGCATGCTACTTATATATATATATAAATAGGTTTTATTATATTAATACATATTAATATGCAACCAGCCGGCCCTGGCAATAAGCCGAGATAACTCTATACTCAAAAATTCAGATAAAAACTGAAATTGCATGATACGATTGAGACGTTGTTTCTATACGTTGTTAGCCAAGATTCTGTTCTGCCATTCAATCCACCAATATTTAGAAGGCATTAGGAAATTTAGATTCCAAGGGATAAATAGCCCACCTTAACCGATGCCTTTCCAGTAGTAGACTGCAATAGATATAAGTAAAAAATAGTCTAAGCTGATTAATTGATATAAAACTGTTTATAATGGTAAGCCAGATAGACGAAGTGAGAAACATTGCGGGAAAACCCATGATGCGATGTGTACAGAAGAGGTAGAAAGGGTTACACGCAACAGTGGCCAGAATAGTTTTAGGATGCCAGTGTCCCCCCACTATTTGGGTTGCTGAGGTCAGATGGCAGTGATCCGTAAAACTAACTTTTTAGATTGGAAGCCGGCCCTTATACAAGGTTAGACGGAAAGAGGATATTAATCCGCAGACCATTTAAACTATCATTGGTAACTGTTTAACAGCAAGTGTTAAAATTTCAAAATTCAGTTATTTTAATTACCATGTAAACTTATATTTATTTAAAAAAAATTGACAACCCTGATTTAATTACGAGTTCAGAAAATAGATCTACTAATCAATGATCCAAAATATGATAGCTGATGATAAATCGATTTTAGCATATTCTTTATGAAATCTTCAAACAGCAATCTGAAATCAATTGATTTTTGGGGAAAGTTGTAGAACACAAGTTATTCATTATTATGGGTAGGTACTTTAATATCCTTTAGGATTAGTACCCCTTTCCGACTAACATTGTATACTTGAAAAAAGGCTGGGATCATGACTCAACAACAGACCACAGAATAATTTAATAATCATGAGGATAATGATTAATCTCATCAATAATATGTACTAAGCTTTACCGGCAATCGGCGCAACAGCAGTCGCGCCCGAGGCGACTTCGTATCGCGTCGTGACCAATCGTTGTACGACAATTATGTTAAAATTATACCATCAATCAATTGCAATATGGTACGTACACACCCACCTGCACTCATCCGGCATTACTCGCAGTCTCGCACTAATGATGGCCAATCACCGGCGGTCAATAGTTCAGTTGTTTTGTTATTGTTGTTCTATTGTATTTTTCTTTGTTGAAGTTTATTAGGGCTAATATTTATGTTTATTTATATACAGCCGACTGCCTCTTGTCTTTTGACATTATTAGAGACCTATCTGATACACACATCCTAAAAGTATACCCCGTGTGTGGACGAGTTAAAACTTCCTGACCGCACGCTGGGAATAGACTCGTGTTATAAGATTCAACAAAACCCAGCACGCTTGGTGGTAGAATCTATACGGCCCGCCTGGCTAGCTACCACCCTCACATTAAAGTCCGGCGCTAAGCAGTTTACTGTGTTCCGCCGTGTGTATGTGAGAGCCAGAGGGGTATAGGGGTATCCCTCTATAAATATCTCTGTTCCTTGGATTCGTGTGCTCCATCTTAGACCCTGTCTGCGCTTACCATCAGGTGAGACTAGGGCCAAACCCAACAAGTCAAGAGTAAAAAAAAAGTATTACAGGAAAAAGAATAAAGTCAACTGAGACTAAGCCTAATAATATAATAGAACATAGTTAGAGGAAACTCGTGTAATTTTACAATACTGATGGTCTCTACTACTTATGTCATCGAAAATCATTTTTGGACAACACAATATCTAAATAGATTTACCTGTAAAATACATTCATTGTGATGACCAACATTTTCCTATAGGCCTAGCAATTAATGTTGTCGAATTACTAACGTAAACGTAACGTTAATGTACATAAGTGTCTTTTTTTTTTTTTAATCGTTGCCCCACACTATGATTTCTGCTGTACCGTGGGTGCGTTTACAGACACAAATCTTCGCACCCACAAACATCCAACATCTGAATCAGAAATACTCGTTTCGCACATACTATTTAATTAAATTAAATTTTATTCATATCTATGTATGATACAAATAGTGCATGTCGCAAAAAAATAAACCAAAATGTTATAAGGCAGGGGTCGGAAACCTGCGGCTCGCGAGCCGCATGCGGCTCCTTCGATGTAAAGTTGCGTCTCTCCAGTTCCATACGTAAAAAATAATTATTTTACTATCAAAACCCTTAAAATCGTGCAATTGATCCATAATTGAGTACTATAATATAGTATGACACAGATATACTGACTATGACTGAGGGTTAGATATAGTAACCATATCTAAATCAATGTTTTTTTTTTTAAGTTTCTGCTGAGAACCATTTCAAGGTTATCCATTAATTACAGAAGACCCTGTATAAGCAAATACTATAATAAGAAAACAACATTTTTTAGTGGCTCTTTAAAAACTGAAATTTCGTAATTTGCAATTTTTGGCTCTCCCGTCTCAAAAGGTTGCCGACCCCTGCTATAAGGCAGTTGTATTGTCTCTTCAAAATTTACGATACTATATGTCAAACGTTCGTGCTTGGCCTATTGTTGAACTATGACACTTTCTGTTCTTTATCCTACACATGTTTCATTTGTGATTTCCAAATACTTATATGTATAGAAGAAATACGTATGTGGAGGAAATTAGGAAACCATGGTCTATTCGATGCAGGCAATGAGTCAATGACCGGTCATAGATTCTTGTACGATGTTTTTTGTTAACTTTCATAGATGTGATAAGCTAATCTCATAGCGGTAAAAAAAAACTACCTATTGTAATGGAAATGCTTGAGTTATGCATAGAAATAACATTATTGCGTTCGAGATTATGTTTTACGAAAATATTGATGATTGCATCGTTTTTATTTATTTTTAATAACTTAAAAGAATTAAATGTGATACTGTGATGTGTGGTTTTATACCTATTAATATATATACAGTAAATTTATGATTCCAATAGGACATTTATGTGTACGTTTTTTCTATGGATCAACAATTTTTTAAATTCGAATTTTACGCTTATCTACATAGGTTTGGAATTCTAATAACTTAAAGAACACAATCATATATGTTAATTATTTTGAAGTATGTTGAGTTTTTGCAGAATTTTAGTTTGGAACTTTTTGATTATTCTATCAAAATGATGGATGACTTGTATTTGCAAATAAATTATCCTTTACTTATGCAATGCACATCCATCTTGAATGATAGGTAAATCATAATGTAGGGTTAGGTAGGTACATGACGCAAAATTTTGAGTCACTTCGAGACAGCATAAAAATGCGTGTCTAGGGGGTTTTTCTTCAGGAAAACCATGTCATAATATCAAATACAATATATACCATATACCTATGCAGTAAATATAGGTGTGTAAATGCGTATACTGTGTGCCTAATATAAAGTTTTGTCACGCATTCACGCTTCTATTTCTTACGTAATAAGTAGAAGATTCATCAGGCCATCACTCATAGTGGTAAGAAATAGCTCTTAGCATTCTAGGTGCATTTGCAGTGCGGTACACATTCTGTGATTTACATATCTGAAGCAACTCCTGTATGTCTCATTCCTATATCGAAATACCAGCACCTCGGTCTTACTGTTCCCAGAAAAGTTGAAATAACATGCAGAATTTCCAAAGAAAACGTTTGATGTGCCAATGATATGAAATAAGCAAAGCAGAAGCATTTATAACGGGATTCCTAAACAATGGCACGAAACAGTGAACCACGTAAAGTTGTAATGATAATAATAAATGTTTTAAAACGTTGAAACGGCATTTTGCTTGTTATCAACAAACCGCGGTCAATGTGTAAGCGAAAAGCGGAAGTCAAAATTCATCGAAAATTATAAATATTTCAAATGTATGTGATTCATAATTCCGTAGCAAATTCCGATGTATTAATAAAATTCATGAATTATTGAACCTCATCTGTCGGCATTTTTTTGGAAAACGAGATCCGTCCTCTTATAAATTAATTATACACTGTAGGGGTAACGTTTAACGAAAGATTTCTTAAATATTAACTTTGAATTGCAAATTAATATATTTAATCTAAATGTAATAACATCTCAACAATTTTCTCATTGGTCTAGTGGTGGCAAGCATGACTGGTGATCGTTGGGTCCTGGGTTCGATCCCCAGGTCGGGCAAAGTGTTATTGGGTTTTTTTGTGTGGAATTTCTCCGTAGCAGCCTGGAGTTTGCATTTGTGTCCGGTTGATGGCAATAGGCTCGCCCTCAATTACATGGGACTTAAATATAACGGCGAAATAAGGGTGTTACTATACACCTCTGCAAACCCCTCGGGGAATACAGGCATGATATTATGTTATGTAAAAACATCCTACAAAATTCATTGGAAGTACCATAGCACTAATATGTCATTTATTGCGAAGTGAAGGTATTGCTATAAAATCATTATAAGTAATAAATTATGAATAAATCTTGCATGGTATCATCATTATAATATTTTTTTATTGCAACTCAATGTGTTGTTAACTTTCAAAAGAACCAGAATAATGATCTAATTGAAATAAATTACTTCGGTTATTTAGTATGCATTAGAAATACTTACATAAGAAGAATGTTTATGGTATGTTTGAAAAATAATGTATTATGTTAAATACTTTATTGCCTCTTAAAATACTAATTGTTAATAGAGAAACATGTGCTAGAATAATTTTAAGTTATAATGTTGTTACTTGACAACAACTTATACTAAAAGCTGACCTGATTGTATAAGTGCTGACCACTCCTAGGCCTGTTTTAATAAACACCGCTCATTTGAGAGATTCCTCTTAAGTGTAGTATTAAAATTACATAAGAGGTATTGAAAAAAATTACGTATAGCCTCCGTTCTTCCCATTTATGGAAACATACATTACTCTTGGACAAAGTAGACAAAATTATACGTAACACATTAACATCAATCCTTAACGTGGCTCTGGACGACCGAGCTTGGTTACAAGCCACACTTCCCATTCGTTTGGGTGGTCTCGGCGTCCGCAAAATTTCTAGTATTAGTTTACCGGCGTTCTTGTCCTCGGTCCACGGTACGGAGAAATTAACCAGGAAAATCTTATCATCCTCACGGGTTGATTTTGAAGTACCGTGCTTGACCGATGCTGAGAACGCCTGGAAAATGGCTTGTCCCAATACGGTGTTGCCCGTCAATCCGTCTTCCCAGAGACAGTGGGACGAGCCGCTTTGCAGTTTGACACGGAAAAACCTTTTGAATACGTCTGTCAATACTGCCGAGCGTGCTCGTCTTTTGGCTGTGGGCGAATGGGAGTCGGGACTTTGGCTTCAGGCACTTCCGTCATCCAACATAGGCACTATGTTGGATGACGTAAGTTTCCGTTTCGCCACTTGCCTGCGCTTGGGCGCTCCATGTGTTGCTCCTCATCGGTGTCATTGTGGTGAAGCAGTTGACAGCCTCGGACACCATGGTCTGTCTTGCTGCAGGAGTGCAGGTCGCATAGTACGGCACGCCAATATTAACGACATTATCCGTCGTGCTCTTGCCACCGCCGGCGTGCCAGCTGTACTAGAACCGAATGGTTTGGCACGCGACGACGGGAAGAGACCAGATGGCATGTCGCTATTGCCATGGAAGATGGGTAGGCCTTTGGTATGGGACGCAACTTGTGTCGACACCCTTGCTCCATCCCATCTTCCTAACTCGGCGGGCTGTGCCGGCGCTGCCGCTGCGGTCGCGGAGGCCCTCAAGCGGTGCAAATATAGTAACCTCATTGGTTGCTATGACTTTGAGCCGTTTGGGGTCGAAACGCTCGGGCCATGGGGTCCGAGTACACATCTTTTGTTTAAAGAAATTGCCCAAAGGCTGGTCGACGTTTCGCGTGACCAGAGGGCTGGCTTATTCTTTGGCCAAAGAATAAGCGTTGCCATCCAGCGTGGCAACGCTGCCAGTCTTCTGGGCACGCTTCCGGATGACGGTGATGAGGAGGAATATTTTGACGCCTAAGTGATATTTTTGAATAATTTGTATTTTAATAATTTTGTATATAGGTAGTTAGTTTTGTCTTTAGATTTGTATGTTTTTAGTTTCGTTTTATATTGTATATATTAGGTTTAAATGTAGGTAAATGATAATTGTGTATAGATAAATAATTTAATTGTATAATATATGTAATAAAGAATTCTAGAGGTATTTAAAAAAAATGTTGTTAAATATATGGAATTCTACTTAATGGTAACTCCTGTTGGAAGATCTCTCAAATGAGAGCTGTTTTGTAATATGGGCCTTAGTTTTGGCGTTTACGGCTTTTTCTTCAGTCTGAACAATTTTGTTACTGAATTTCTTTTTGAATTTTTTTTGATACTCTGTAATTTGCAAGTATTTAAAATGTTCCATGGTAAAGACAAACATTTTTAAATGAAACATATATGACGTTTTTTAAATATTAAGCTCCGCTGTCAGTGCGACCTCGTCCTTACCGCGTTTGTGGTTCCCACTGCACGTGGTTTGCGGTACTATCGGAACGCTATCATTAGGGTACAAAACCACCACCAATTACGAACGGAAAACTTGCACATTTCTAGTCAATATACACACTATTGTGTTTCAGTTAGGTGGTAACATCACTTCACTATAACCAATATATATCCGTGTTACGGTGCGTTACATCAATTGTACCGCTATCAATTATTTTAACCATAAATTATGTGTTACAATCGGAACTCTGCGTTCGTGTCCAATAGTTTATTGTTGGTTACAAATTAAAATGGTACTTGCGATCCTATTTTTCCTTCCTTACTATGTTAACCATATGATTATCTATTCATTTACCTACTCCTTATATTTTATTAAAAATGTTCCTCATGTAAGGATAATGTAACATGTAAGACTCAATAATACAACTCATTAAAAGTAACTAACAATTTTCAATTTAATCAGTAAAATATTCACTCCAATGTAATTATTAGAAACGTAAATCGTCATGAGCTGTCAGATTGTATATAAAAACATTGATTAAGTTCTATAATAGCGATATTACAACACCGATAACTTTATTATTAACTTCTATTTACAGACCTTATAATGTTAATACAAGTAGCGTTTACTGATTTATTGTTGCAGAAACAAATAACTTTATTTGCATTAATTCCGATAACAGCCGATACTCAAACAGATAAAATGGTGTTTGCATTAATTCTTCTAATAGTACTTGATGTATATGTATAGGTAAAGGGCGGTGCGCGCATGCGCCGCAGGCTGGAATGCAATTGGTTAATGTTTATCGATTAGATGCGCCGGCGGCGGCGTACGTTTCCCATAGCTTTTGTTTACTGTTGTGTTATCCGATTTCCTTGTATTATTTGATCAGATTTATACGGACTAGATTATTACCCACGTTTTTTATTAAAAAGTGCCACCTAAGCAACTGTATGTATAGACAATGCATTTAATGACTTATATAATTACACCAGATACAACATTTTCTGTGAAAATATTCCAAGTGACAATCCGGCGTGACCGTGAAACCGGGCACGCTTGCAGGTATTTCTGTAATGTGGAAAATAAAATAATTACTTTTCTCATAAAAATATTACTAACAGTGAAAAAATGCAATAAAGTAAACATGGGCGCGTCGCCAACTATCGCGACGCTATTTCGACGTGGTCCGACGTCCGGAGACCGGCGACCAAACGCCTGCGATCGAACTTTGTTTCCCATCACGTGGCCAAACCGTGACGTTTCTTGACATGAAAATGTTTGCAGACACTTTCATATTCATTATACCCGTCTGGTCTGAGATACATATTTTGAAGATACATAATATATACATAATTTATAGATTTCATTAGCTAGCAATTCGCCCCAAGTAATATGTATATGATTAGTTATCTCAGCTCCCTTACACAAGCTGACAATTTATAATTCCTAAGAATAGTATCTTCAGTGAAATCTACAGGTATGATTTTCATGGAACGATACCTACGTGATTTGAACATGACGTCGTATGTATTTCATGTTATTCCTTAGTGATCACAAATTATACTTTATCGCAAAGGATTGCAATATTCGACATAAGGTACAACGACAGAATTATGGAGGAACATGTAAGCTATCCTAACCAAAACGTTGCTCCCAATGCAAAATTTTATGGGGTCCTTGCTATACACAAATGGGAAATGTAATGGGTATAATGGTTGACAAGCAAAGGAAGTGTTCTCAAGCGAGCAGTTTGTGGCCAACCACTAAATAGCATCGGGACTGCCCTCCGCTTTGGAATTATGATCACTACGAGATTACGGCTAGGATTTTATGTTGCTTTGAAACCACGCACATACAAACGGGATAGAAGGAAATTTCACCCGCAGCCTACGTGCATACATCAAAGAAAATAAGCTTTCAAAACCTGTGGTTAAATGATATTTTCCATTTCAAATGGTGCGGTTACTATGAAACGTTTTTTGTTTTGTTTTATTTACGAAATTTTAAAAGCTACGTGGTGAAATCACTCATTTTCTTTGAAGAAGATGATCTAAATATTGTAGCGTTGCATCGTGCACAATAAATATTCAGCCTAGTATAAATTCAGTAGTTATTTCTACCTACGATCAGTTTTATACTTGTCTAGTTTCGTACAGTTGGCTGGTTTCAGAAGATTTATATGTACGATCAAGATATGTATCGGCATGCGAAACTCCGGCCCGTCTGTTCTTGGAGTGATTTACAATTTGTCGTCTGTCACCGTCGCAGTTGCTGGACCGCGTCGGCTAACGAATGCTGTCCCAGCTCGTTGGGGGCGCCTATTTCCGCGTCTCATATTTCTCATTCAAATACCTCCTCACAATGTATATCTAATGAATCTATTGTCATGATAAAAGAAACTGAATGATGCTCGCTCAGATATAAGACTTAAAAGTAATCTACTCGACTTCTCTTCGCTGAATGAATATTAGTTCGCTACTGACATCACTTAACTTTTCAGTCGCATCTAATAACATCTTCGAGCAATTTGCACGCTGTCACGCAAAACAATTTAGCATGAGACATGTGACGAATTTCTAACCTCAATTTTTATTTACTATGCTTGTTTATTACGTATTTTGAACCGTCGTTTGGCTCCCTGAAATATCCCTTTAGAAAAAAAAACGCTAGTGTGAACCTCGGCGTTTGGCGGCGTGCCAACTGGTCCATTTCTCAGCTTTGCTTGTGGACGGCAGAATGATACTGGTTCACAGTTCATATACATTGAGCTGACCGATGCTTTGAAGCTTACGTATTGAGGTTAAACGTACGTATGTACAGCGTGCGTGTATATACACAGGAAATATGGTTTATGTGTAACGAAGCGAGTAATTAATCCAACAGCTAATGGCATTAGATGTAGTCACACACTTGAATTAGGTCTTTGCATGCGGCGTCGGCGCCGTCGCGGCGTTTCGTAATCCTAAACTTTGAATGAATTACCTAAGAAATGATGAATGAAAAGTCAAAATGTGGATAGAGTTTGGTTTCCTAATTTCATAGAAACACATTTGCTTTGGTATTATTTCAAAATATTTTTAACGCAAGATTGAAAGAAACAGTCTATATTTAATCCTTCCATGCGTAAGATTAGCAATCTGCCATGGTAATTCCAAATTGTTGAATTATAATTGCCCTGCTTTTCCGTCTAACAAATTACAAAAAGTTTCGTTACCTTTTAGGATTTTACTAATTTTGCACTGGATAACTCTATATACTGCCTCGTTGGTCTAGTGTAGTGTTATCCCCAGGTCGGGCGAACTGTCATTGGGTTTTTCCAAGTGAAATTCCTAAGTAACAGCCCGGAGTTTGAATTGGTGCCCGGTTGATGACAATAGGCTAGCCCCCTATTACATGGGACTTAAAAAGAGGAAATGAAGGTGTTACTATACACCTCGCCCAACCCTTCGGGGAATACAGGCGTGATTTTATGTGTATATAATATCTCTATATAAAACCTTACTAAAGTGTTTGGCGTTAATGTATAACTCATCTCTGTTTTTTCTCTTTTTTACAGTTCAACTTCGTTGGAAGGATTCTAGGCCCCAGAGGTATGACAGCCAAACAGTTAGAACAGGAAACAGGATGCAAAATCATGGTCAGAGGAAAAGGATCAATGAGGGATAAGAAAAAGGTAAAAACAAGCTGTTATTCTGTTTCTAACTTTTCCTTTTGCCATCGTAACAACATTATTTAATTAAACTTATATAACCGAACTAGTTTATTCTAATTACTTACAGTACGACACAACTAAAAAGTCGCATCGGCAAACTTCGTAAAACCGATCTCTTCCGAACTGAGTGCGACTTCTAGACCACTAATTTTTATTAGTACTGCATTAAAAAAAGATCTTTACGCTGACGCAACAAGTATGAGTGGCGCGAAAATAAGCGACTGCTATTGGTTGTTTAATCAAGTATGCTGATGAGAGTTCTTAGTTATGTCGTACTATATTAACTTTTATATTTTCCATGCAGCTAAAAATTGGAAATTTAATCAGGTTACATTCATTTCTCAATATTTATTTACTAAATAATTTCTTAAGATCTAGGAATTCAGTAGCAATCTATAAGTTAACATCGTAAGAGAAAGCTTAAAGAAAATATCTGGTGAATTTATATTGCAATCTGTACCAACAGTGCCAAGGAGCTTCTAGTTAAGTCAATGTTTTTGTGTTGAAATTTTGCTTGGAAATCAACTTACCGCAAGAGGGAAGTATGTACTTAATCACGAAAAGTAAACTTAGAATATATTTTGTCATAACATTAGCTATGCATATAATTGACATAACAGATTTTGCAAAATGTTAGCATTTATTTATATCGTTTGCACTAATCGCTTTTCTTGAAGTTTACGAAGCAAGCTCAATTTATCTTTTGCTCCTTTCGTTATTTACATGTTGTCAAGCCTTTATTCACGTGTCTGGCTTCTATAAATCATCCTTCATACAGCAATTAGACGTCGAATAATGGCCGTCCATTGTCAACGTAAAGGAAACTCGCGAACTATTCGTATTTATTATTGTTATTTGCACCTCCCGTGTTGTCTTAATAAGCCCGCTTTAAACTTGGTCCAGATCTGATATTACGAACCGCTGCTGTGGATGTTGTTTTGATCGGAATATCGAGGCATTACTCTCCAATTCAATCCATTTCTACGAATAGCAATACCCAAACATTGGGAAACCTATATGGATCTTCCGTTTAAATTTGTATGGGCTTGTTTGAAGTGCTCAACCCATTAACGTTCAGTTACGTCCTTGAGAGTATACCAATGTACGTGGCTATTTATATTCACAACCATACTTCAACTATCAATAGTAAAATGTTATATTGTAATGATACTTGACCGATCTGTGTGGGCTGAAAAAATATTGACTGTGTGTTGAATTTTGGCTGTTTAGTAGAAACCCATTTGAATGCCGTAAAAACAAAAACTGGACCAACAACCTCTCAGTACACAAATAGTACTTAAATAGATACATTATGTTACCATGACTAAAGCGAGAAATCTCCTATACATATATCGGATCTTAGCAATACATTATTCCATTTTCCCGCTGTAATTTCATGTCTCATACAACGCCATAATTACAGTGCTAAACTGAGAACATCAGCGTCGGCGTGAATAATATTTGCTTTCTTTCTAACATCATAAACGTTTGAAAGCGCTTCAATAGAAGGTTACTAAAATAGTTGATGTTTACAATGAATTTCAGGAGGACGCAAACAGAGGAAAGCCAAATTGGGAACATTTGGCTGATGACCTGCACGTCTTACTCACAGTTGAGGATACTGAGAACAGGGCGAAGATCAAGCTAGCCAGGGCTGTAGATGAAGTCAAACGCCTGCTTGTACCTGTAAGTAATTTTGTATTTGAACTTCCTCTATCGATAAATAAAACTCAGCTTGTGGATCTACAGGGCATTGCTAGAATATCATCTGCGATCACTGACCCTGTGTCAGTGACGTGCTAGTCCAAATACCTGTTGTGGTAACTTCGGTCATACCTATTATGCACTTTTATGTTTTGCTTCCATTAGTAACAGTTTCGGTTGACGTTAGACTTAATTTCATCGTTATTTTGCCTTCCATCTTAGTACATTCAAAATGGCGGCCTGGGAGTAGCATTTCAAGTGGAGCTGTCTAAATGTATAAATTATCGGAATTTTATTCAGTTGACAACATATTTTTTTAACGTGTCATTATTATCAACTCACCTGATATCAAAACGGCGCTAAAGAGCTCTCAAATAAAAGTTATTTATTAATACAAGCCCCTTAGTCCAATAGAAAATTTACAAATCGTATTAATAAAATGGTTTTATGTCATCCTATACTTTCCCACTGCTGAACAAAGGCCTCCCCTAAGTCCTTCCATGTATTCTATTCTGCGCCACCTAAAGCCAGCCCTCGTAACACGCGTCCAAGTCATCTCGCCACCTCTTTCTGGGCCAAAAATAGAATAAATTCTTAAAATACTTTCGTGTTACTTGAATGAAGTATGACCAACTTAATCTCCGATCTTTCTTTTCTACGGTCTGTAACATTTTAATATTCCGTATACTAGTAAACTATGACTAACTTAACAATCAGTTACCACGCAAACGTTAGTGAATAGTTAGAGTTGCTGTGAATATTATCTGTTTAAGATAAACTGTCTAACATACGGGCACACCGTAATGCCAAATAGAAATTTTGGCACACACTCCAGTAGCCTCGAATATTACTCACTCGCTTCGGTGTCATGCTTAGGGATCTGTAGTTAAACACAGAACCCTTATGGCCGATTCCTATAATTTTCAGAGAGTTATTGGTTAAAATTGAGACTCTTGAATCTTTACCAATAATAAAGCAAAGACCCCATAGCTTTGCATAGTAGAACCTCCCAACGATAGTAGCTATCACACGTTAAATTAGTTATATGGTCAGTTTCGCAATAATAGATGCTACCATTGGTAAGCAAAACGATTCGTTTTTGGCCATAGAAACCGGGCATTTTAGATTCGTTATGTCCGTGTGTCGCAGAAATAGTACCCTTTACAAAATTCAGTATTCACACAACAAACACTGAAGGTAACGTTTATGAAATAAATTAATGTTTCCGGTTTTCGGATTTTAAATGTAGTTAAATAATTATTAATGTCTACGGAACCCTAATTTATTCTTGGTCCGAAACAGACTTGGCAGCTTTTTACCTTCCCTTCCTCGAAAGATACGATAAATATTTTCTCGTCCACTGAATATCAGCGAAATCTTCCTTGAGAAAAATGTAACATTGTTTTTACTATCTTTACATGAATCTCATTCAGTGTTACATTCATTGCCGTGCATTTAAGGCGTGATGACGTCATCAGCAATTGTGTTGAACCGCTGCAAGGCTCGGTCTCATTACTATTAATTAACGTACACTGGTTACCTTCTACCTAGATACCTTAATAATTTTGTTTTGATAGTATGTTCTACGCTTACTAAATGGTCAATTTATGTAGGTGTCTTTGGTTTTTACTTCATAGTCCGTTTCCTCAAATATGACGGTATTGACTTGCCATCTTACCAGATGTGGCTGAATCTACTATTTTATAAGGAGAAAGATATCCACGATTACCAGGGTTGCAGAGATCAGATTGAGTCAAACCACCTACTTCTTCTTAGCGTGTTAATGGCAATCTAAATTGAGTCGGCCCAGAACTTAACTACGAGTTTACCGTTATCAGTAGCTTCCATTAGATCCTGTAACGTGCAGGGCAAACAAGGCATGATGTCAGGTGTACTCTTAATATAGCTTCTCAACTCGGCCTATAGCAGTCCACTGCTAGACATATGCCTCTCCCTAATTGCGACACGTCACCTAGGTTACTGCCTAAAGCCAAGTCATGCGTGCTGTGGAAAAATATAGTTCGAGCCTGCCCTAATAAATACATTAAAATATATTTTTGGAAGAGTATAGACAAGTCTAGCGACTAATAAGTATTCTGACGCATTTCGTTTATTTAGTCTTATGTGTAATCTTTTTAAATATCGTTGCCAAATTATATTCTTGGCGAGAAAATTGCCATCAAAGTCTAAATTGATTTACGAGTTTCTATACCTAAATAAAGGCTAACGACAGTACAAATATAGTATTTTACCGACACTGACCCTATTTTAGTTCCAGAATATTTTTTATTATCTTGACCTTTAATTTTTTTTGCAATAAACGAATTTTTTTCTAACTCACTGTTATATGACTGAGTCGTTTGTTCATGATCATCAACTCATTTTATTAGGGTTAATCTCGTCCTAAACTAGACTTTTTATCCACCTTCATTCTTTAAACCATGTATTTATTAAACCTATTCACAGTCCTGTAGTGGACATAAGCTTACTCCACCATATAAGAAAGTAATACCTGAAGTGATTAAACTGAGCAGACGGGCATCACGGAACCATCGTCACGTCAGTCTTGATGTTTCCACTGCATTGTCTTCAAAGAATACTGCCATAATCACAATCACTGGACAAACAGATTGGTGATCGCAGTACTCGTATGTTGTTTTAATAGGATGTCTCCTCTCGAATCCCCCTCGAAGGATTCAAGGAGATAACATCCTCTTGTCACCTTCATCCCTAAGTCACCTTCTACGACACCCAAGGTATAAAATGGGTGAACTATTCTTTACCAAGAGTTATTCTCTCTCATCGCTGTCTTGCATAATTTCGTTGTCTTGTCCATGAAATGTTGACCAATAATCCTTTCTCGTTGTTCAACAGCAAGCCGACGGCGAAGACGAGCTGAAGAAACGTCAGCTGATGGAGTTGGCGATCATTAATGGCACATACCGTGACTCTAGCACGAAGGCGGTGGTACCCGTCAACGGTCAGTGCCTCATAAGTATGGTCGCATTCATGTTTTGTCACTAAACTACCCACTAAGACTTACTAATACAGTGACGGAGCAGTAAAAAGTGGAGTGAACTCATGCGTATATTTCATGAATTTAATTGACAGAATTTGGGACCAGAAACACGGATTGGACGATCGCCGGAGTCGTATATATATTTCAACGGGGTGACATACGCAATGATTGTGTCTTTCGCATAAATACTCCATTTCTTACTTCTTCGTGACCACAATCTTTCAATACCTATCTAACTCCATACAGTCGGTCAACAAGAGTGTTTTCGCTGAGCAATCTTGCGAGAGGAGCGCGATTAATGACCCGAGTTGGTTAAAATGGTGTCCTGAGGTTCCCTACCAGTCAATCAAGGCTGTCAACGCGTCGATATCAAAGACGATGGACCATTGTATGGAGTAGATAGTCATCTTTGGCTTTAAGGTTTTTTGGAGTGAGATTTTCAATGGCGCTAGCGGTATAAAGGTCCTGGGGATCTTATACACTGTTCAAATGCCATGCAAATAAAACCTATATTTCAAAGGAATTTCGATCGTTTCAAAGAAATGTAGGTTAGCGAGGTTCTGTGAAGTAATTGTGGTTACTTCCTGGAGAAAAACAATGTTGTGGGTCACATTATTTTGCATGAAAAATGACTTAATAATCGTGGGATTATTTTTCATTGAATTTGTTTTCTGACAACTGTACATAATATTCCGCTCTGTTTTCATTACGTTTCCTATTGTTGAAGTGAGCATAAACTGTCTTTTGTTTGCGGATGTGAGTCATCAAGGCGACTGCTAAGATGACTAACTTAATTGATTTGTGGCATGTTACAGTTGTTAACTATTAACATGGGTGATTTCACCGCGCCAAGATCTCTTATCGTTAATTAAGGGCCATTGGAAACAGTTCGAGCCTAAGACGTATTAGTTACGGACGGCGAAATGAGTTTTTATCACGATTGCTTTCAAATATTACCTATACAATTTTTTTCGTGAAATTCTACAGTACAGTTAATAATTCATAAATGAATTGAAGAATATTTTTAGGAAAAAATCGTTATGTCGGCCATATTCGTTTGCAAAATCTTATGTTTCGTGCACGATTACTGGAGCTCCTGTTGTCGTTGTCTCTTTTTCAGTATACATCTTTCTTATTCTCTAGTTCCGCGCGGCTGGGAGTTCAAGTGATCGTCCACGCGATTTACTAACAAATCTGATTTGTCCATTCAAAATCAGAACTGTGTTAATGGGTTTTCATGACATCAATGGTAGTTATTATCATCGGGAGTCAACTAACCAACACGGAGCTGATATAACTACCATTGATACAATGCAGACGATCCCACAGCGGACGAGGAGTGGCGGCGCGTGGCAGCGGCAGCGGCTGAGACGCAGCGCCTGCTGGCCCCGGGCGGCGGGGTGGGGGGCGTGGGGGGCGTAGCACTGCGCTCGCAGGCGCCGCTGGGGGCGCCACTGATCCTGTCGCCGCGCATGTCGGCGCAGGGCGCGCAGGCCGGCCTGCTCAACGGCTCGGGCGCGCAGGCGGCGGCCGGCTTGCTGTCGCCGGGTGAGCCCGCGCACCAGCTCATCTACGCGTCTCCCTACGACTACGCTAACTACGCGGCCCTCACCGCCGCCGCCAACCCGCTGCTCACTACGGAGTACGCCACTGCCGACCATACGGGTGGGTTGTTCGCCCGTTGATTTCTTATAACGATGTTTGATAACCGTACCCGACCTATAAGGGTAGCTCGAGATGATTAAAGGTCGTTTATTTTTTTATGGACCGTAATAAACTTTTGAAGAGTGACGTAATGTAGACGCAACAAAATCGCAACTGTATTGAATTTAAATGATTTTTATTAAAATGTTTGAAGCGAATTTCAGAAACTACTGATCCTTCTTACATCTTATAGACGCCTATTGCTGGACATGGGCTTGATCTCGAACATCGGAGAGATTTTTGCAAGAAATCGGTCGCTCGAAATCTAAATGTCGAACATTATAATATGTTCATTTAGGTACGTAAAAATCTTGAAAGAGTTATCAAACATCGTTAATCAACTACTAACGCTACATACACACGGTACCGGGTTTTCTACCTTTAGACGTCCATTAGAATCAAATTGTAATCAAGTCATTATAGTAGGGAACTGAACGTTAGATCAAATTAGTATTAAAATATAGCGCAATTTGATTACTGTTATCGTAAACATTGAACAAAATAACCGCATGTTTATATAAGATCATACACACAGGCCACGGCCTCGAGGACAGTAGCAGTACCTACCTAACGATAAAATGCTTTTGGAAAAGTGGCTTTAAGAGCCATTAACTATCATCAAAGTGGTAGGCGAGCTTAAGGTCGAAGTACGTATAAATCATGGCCTTGGTAGGCCTTTCCAATACCTCATGTTACGCGACAAATAGAATCGTATCTTCTTAGGTCCCCGTTCGCAGTAATTCAGGCCACGGCCTATAGGCTATACTCTCATTCGTATGTCGCATGCTTTATTTTCTATAAAGCTTTCAGTACAAGCTTGTCTCCAGCAACTTGGTAGCAGAATAATCTCGACAAATTGCTTCCCTAAATGGTCAATTCATGTGTCTTCTGTAGCAGCGTAGTATTTTTAAACGGGGCCTTTGAAATAGACGTATTGGCAAAAAATTTCTAAATTAAACGACATACTGAGTGCTAAATCAAAAATAATCTGGCACGTTTATAGCCTTTTCTCATCACATATAATTTATATATATTATTTTATATTGACACAATTATTTTATTATAAAGGGTTTTGTGATGGTACTGATTTTAACAACTAAAGAGTACGGACAGAATTGTAACGACATTGTTTCTTGTCCATAGCACGTGATTTGACCGATTACATCTGGAGCCATTTTTGGAGGGATTATCCTGCTGCGCGATATTAGACTAAATAACTTCAAAAAAAGTAAATGAGACACAGAAACTCGATAACGGTTGTAGATGCTGCTAGATCACTAAATACAGCTATTTATTTAAATCAGCTTAACAAAAGAACAATCAGGCTCGTGATTACACAGCACTAACTCACTAATGTACACTATTCTAACGTATGGTGTCGAGCTTATGTTGAACTGTGTGTGATATAAATATTTTAATGGGGTTTGCAGCGTCGAGATATCTGCTAGCTGGCTTTTGACATTGGCCGCATCAGCCCACAATAAGATACGGCAGACTGCAAGCGCCGTATCGCACTACGCATCATTATTGCCGTCCTTGATATTATAATCCTCCTTCTAAACGCGTCAGGACGTCCTCTTTACAGTCATAATAAAACGCCATGATCAATTTATAGTTTAAGATTTTATTGTTGTAAGTACGTACGTTAAGCTTAACGACTCATTATTTTGTACCTACGATGTTATCGTCTTTAATAATTTACGAACATTGTTTTCTCCTACGGCTGTTTTGTACAGTTTCATACAAATTATAATTTTTGTTTTACTTGTCACTCAAAGATATATTATTTATTATATAACAGAATAATTTTACTATTTATTCAAATTAATATAATTATCAGAATATTTATTGAAAATACATTTTCTTTTATAACAGTTGTTTCGTGTTAGGGTTGATGGCAGTTGAATCATTGTTTTAAATTAGATATTATTTTAGTTGAATCTAAACTGCCAATAGAACTCTATATAAGTTACCGATGTTTAGTATACAAAGACATAGAGTTTTTTTATATATATTTATTTACCTGTCTCGTTACTTATATACATTACTCTAATGATGATAGATATGAATAGAACCCATCATTTATAGTTCTTGTAACCCTTGCTTGTAACACAACTAATTTATTAACATTATGTTAATGTAGATTCAAACTTCTTTGAGTTTTGGACTAAGTTATATCTTACTTTAAAGTATTATCATGTATTCTAAAATTCCACCATTTGCATGTGGTTTTTTTTTTCATCCTTTCTATATTTCCAGTTGAATACTTGTAAATAACAAATGAAATTTTCGTATTAACAGTAGTATATCTGAATGACGCAATGAGTTGCATAGATAATTCAGCAATTACAAGCAAAAGGGACCAAATACAAATTGAATTACGAAAACAACACATTTACATTTTTAACTATTTTTTAACAAAACTGACATAATTAATAACGCGATACACACTCACATTACGAACAAAACGTGGAACATTCTAGGCGGTATTAAATGTTTATATACGTTAAATGTGTAACAATAACACTTGTACCAGTAGTGTACACAGCGTTATTGCTACAATTATTATATCGTAACTTATTAATTTATTAGCCATATTATTATATTTATAAACATACCATAGGCTAAGTATTATTATTATCTTTAAAAGATTTCTAGTTAGGTTAGAAAAGAGTGAGCTTTATGAAAATATTATACACCCGTATATTATTGTTTAGGTTTATTATATCGCAGTTAACACTGTAGTCAATTTTAATTAAAACATGAAATTATCGAAGCCAGCCATTACCTGTACCTTGACCGGGCGTACGTAGACCCGTTCGTTTAAATGTTTTATTTTGTTATATTTTCCAAAGCAATAAAATAGATAATAGAGTAATCTATAGGCCTAAGCATAATAATAGAAGTTAGTGTTACTGCCAAATGAAGATTTAATAATAAAATTATATCTTAGTATTACCGAACGACAATGACGAGTATTTGGCAGTGATATCTAGTAGGTACTTGCGATCGTTAAGTGTAGAAAACGAGTTCATTTTTCTATTTTATTTATAAATGAGATTAAAATTCTTTACAGCATTTAGATGTAAAGCCACACCCAGTTCTTATAGTCTATCAGCTTTAAATGTATTATTCCAAATTTGTTTTTCCAGTGAATTTCTATAATCTATATTATCTATCATTAGCAAAGGTCTGGGTGCACCGATACGGTGTTGGAAGCTTTTATGTTGAGCTAAGACGCAGATGTTAAATGTGTATATGCCGCTAGGTGTGGTGAGGAGGGCGCAACGGCTCGCGCAGGTCAGGGAGCACCCTTACCAGCGCACTGCCTTACCGGCGCCTTAATTCCCGCAAAAACGCTCTCACGCCGCCATTTTGTTCACAAGGTGAGAAGCGCGTGCGCACGCATGCAGCTAGATGAATACGTTTGCTTGTGTCTTATTGGTGTTGCACAAATTGGAACTTGCATTTTTATGTCGAATCTCACTTGAAAGCAACTTAATATTCAAACTTGCAAGTTTCAAATTTTCATAGTATATCTTCACTTTCAATTTTATATCTCCGAGCAACCATATTCGTCTCGAGTATGCGTGTGTACCTTTGCTTTACTGTTTCTCTGTGTCACTATTTTTTATTTATTATATTGTGTACTTATTAGTTACGTTCTTGAATAGTTTGTATGAGGATAAGATGCTTTATCGCTCTTCATACCGGATCTGAGGTGACACTGCATAATTTGAAAACTGTGATTTTTATATTTCTTTTTATAGATATTTAGATCTGTTACATGTTGTGTTGCGAGGCATTATTAGAGGCGCTCTATCTTATTCAAAGTTGAACATCAGCGTTACCAAATTATTTGTCTGTCGTTGTTTTCAATGCAGTTGTTGCAACAATTGAAAACACAACATGTCTTCGGACAGTCGTAATATTTTCTGGATGAATTATATATTTGAGGGAAGAAGGATTGATGTTACACTATTCTTTAATTGCATAGCTTGACGTAGTTGATGTTCGTATAGATGGTAGTGTTCAATATTGCCAAATAGAATCCACGGAGGTGCTACAATCCGGTTGTGAGATCCTTCTTTCCCGAGTCTCGCCCAGTATTAGTCAAAGGAAAGAGCATTCTCAGAATTTGTGCCATCAATCCAGTATTAAACGTAATGCGTCCTTTGACTTGATATGTTTTTCATAATCATCACAACTTTCTATTAGTCAATATAAGATTTTTATATGAAATTTTTTTAAGCTAGTTGTTTTTATTTTTGCCTTAGGTATTATATTTACTTTCTTATTAGAAAGTGGTTTATTATTAAGATAATTTGCACTTGTGTCCTTGTGGATTTAAAGCCGACATCCATTATGTCGGTTACGTATTTTCACGCTTCTTTATATGAAATGATTTTAAGTCGAAATGCTATTCGTAATTTTATAAAATGAATGATAATATGCGATTATGTTTTGTAAAGTATTGTTTCCGTTGTTGATTGTAAATAAATGCATTTTCTGAGAATATACACGCAATAAATTGTCTGAAATTTTAATTAAGCGTTTTCTTTTACTAGTCTCGCTAGGTCCGCGGTGTTAAAGTTAAATGTTTATGTGTTACAAGAGTATATATGTCGATAAAGTTGATGACGTGCAGTCATTTGGTCAATTGTAGCCTCACACAACTAACATGCAACTCCACAAGGCCAAGTTCCCGTTTGTTTACATAATAATAATAATTATTAAGTGCACTATCATAACTGCTATTGTCACAACTTGCAGATTATCTGTAACTATGTATTTATATTATATGAGTCACTAACATGCAAATATGTAATGACATTGATTCGTTATCACAAACTAATTAACAACTTTTTTTATGAGAATGCCGCCATATATACCGTGTATTGAGATCTTGCAGCAATGTGTTGAATAACTTACATACTTGCATTTGGGTGCTATGGTTATACATAAGTGATAAATTTATTATGCTTGTTTGTTTGAGCAATGTTCGTTACATCGCGGTCACCGCCGCTTGCGTTTCAAGCATTGCTCGTATGGGAACTATTGGGCATTTAATCCTATATTTGTAGATTTATCATTTACATACTAAATTGACTTAACATTTTTCAACCATTAACTGCGTAAACTAATGAAGTACCCGTATAGTATTAACTGGGCCACAAACAGAACAAGTGTCGCGGCGCGAATGCCTGATAGCCTCCCCCTCATTTTTTATTCAAATTTCTATTTTTATGAGAAATTCCGTACACTAGTCATGTCAATCCGAGACCACGGTTTATCGCTTTTGTTGAATAGCTGCATGTTGCCGGTACCCGACTGTCTATCTTTCGCATTTTAAAATTCCATTACGTACACGTTTTACATTCTTGGTAGCCCCCCCTCCTATCCCGCGTGACGTCACCAGATCGGCTCCGGCAGCGCAACGCAAGCGTTAAAGCGTGCCAACTCGCGATTGGGGGTACTCGTGTAGTCGGACCATGACATTTTGATCGATACTAACATTCTGTTTTTCTCTCTTCTCGTTAACCCGGCTAGGTGAGTGCTAACGGCGCCGAGGAACTAACAGGAGTCGCGGCCGGCCGATCCACGCCGGCCCCCTATGTCGCCGCGTAACATACTCATCGGAACATCGACCACCATGTAGCTATTAGCTGTTGGGCCTTTCACGTTTAACATTATACTATGTATTATAATAGTCTAACTATTAACATTTATATGCCTGTTATGTTTATAACATGATGAACTTTATTAACATTTTTTTATATTTTTTATGAAATGGCACACGCCATCGACTATATTTACTATATTGTATCTTATTGTACTTCTGTTGTTCGCTTGAACGTGTTGTTGTTGAAGCACGAGTGTTGTTAGGCTACCCGGACAAATCATGGCGTTAAACGTGTCTCTTTATAATCTATAGATATTTATTAATAACTTTTTTCTTTAACGTTATTTGCATAGAGTATATTTTTGAAAAACCGCACATTTAACGCCGTCACTATAAAAGATGGTTTGAGCAAAATATTGACTTCTAACTAAAGCTTAATTCATGCAGTAGCTAGATCGTATTGATACTGAAGTACGTTTGCTAACACAACTCGCTTTTTGATCTCTTCCCAAAAACATAAAACAAATTCCTCTATTAGAAGCTTAAACTATTGTATGAATTAAGCTTCGTGATGCAAAGTCATAATTTTTCAACTAAGTTACTATCTTACTTAATGTTAGATAAAAAATCTACGAATCAAAAATTCAATGTACTACATAAAGTACTTCGCACGCAATTTTTATACGTACCTACCTACACTGATCGATCGGCGCTACATGGATAGTCTGTGGCGCGTCACACGTCACAAGAACAGGATGGCGTTATGCAAGAGGTCAAGTAAGTACAGACCTACGATGCTAAAATATATTAAATTGCTTTTCGTAAATAATTGGACTGACATTGGATTATAGTCTAATATAGGTTGTTTCTTCATATACTCATCGACCTGTCAAACCTTCGGCAATCATTTTACATTACTTTAAAACCAAAGACTAATATTTTATAGTAATATTTGACAACTTTTTTTTTCTGATCAAATTTTTAAATCATCAATGTCTTCCTATTTAAAAACTTTTTTATATCGGTCAATGAGTGTATGAATTCTCATTCGAAATAAATAATATTTATAGCATTGTATTTTACTCTTAGTGCTTAATATTTATAGATAACATTGAATATTTGTACATCCCATGTGCCTTAATTAAATGTACAATGTTCTTACCTTTTTGGTTCTATAGAAATTGTTATAATGCTAATTAATAGCTAAGTTAGAAGAGATTAAATTATTGTTAACTTTTCTAAATGTTAATTTTTATACATTTATCGTCGTCAGTTTGAATATTAATCATTTAAGAATATAAATAATAATACCCAAATGTTTTAGTGTCTAGTAGATCTACGTTAGATGTGGCAACATTAACTTTATAAGTGCCTTCGTTACAATCTCTTCGGGAATCTCTAGATTTCGTTTTATCTTTATCTCATACAAATATCAGAGATCTGCACTTAGTATGTTTATTCAGTGAAAAATATTTAGGCAATAATAATCTCAAAGATTACACAAACGTTAAAGTTTTATGTAACAAGGGCAATTATTCGTCATTACATATATATTGTTATGTAATAAAGCTTACGTAATGTAATTAAAAGCAATATTATAACAATAACGAATCACGATTAGTGCAATAGAGATGTTATAGTACTAAATAATATTTTATTATTAAAGTAATCTTGACTAAAATAAGTTGAGAGAATATTTTTACAAGATTTTATAGAGATCTGATATTGAGATTAATGCGGTAGGTAAAAGTATATTATCACGATTGTTATCTATGAAGATACATAATTATTTTCTTTAAAATTAAATTGTTTATAAGTAATTAGAGTATAGAGCTAATTAGTAGGTAACAAATTTTTTATCGTTTTGCATTAATTAGGTGCTTTTATCGAGAGTTTGGAATCAATTTAAAACAAATTTTCCTACAAAATTGTATGCAATAATACTTTTTTTTTATATTTCTAAATAAGTAACGTTATATTGAATACCTACATTTGTAAGTAGATATCCTCGTAAAAATACATCAGTGGAAAATATCATCGAAGTTGTTAACACTCCGTCCATGATTATTTCATAAAATAAGTACTTAATTTTGTTGGTCTCCCTCCCACTCATGCATAGTTAAGTACGATTAATTTGAGACATCTTCTCATTCGTAGCACGT
Organism: Amphipyra berbera; assembly: GCA_910594945.2. Lineage (NCBI taxonomy): Eukaryota > Metazoa > Arthropoda > Insecta > Lepidoptera > Noctuidae > Amphipyra > Amphipyra berbera. The sequence continues at coordinate 9,083,696 of OU343128.1, read as the reverse complement.
GTTAACACTTAAAATAATCATGTAAATGTTAGTAGGTACCCCATGAATATGTAAAACTAAAGGGCATTGAATATTACCTTGTCGACCTATTATTACCTGGTTACGTCTCACATTATACCATCTCCTGTAATCGTACATGGAAATTATATCTTATGCAGTTGCAGTAAAGTCCGAAATTGCTTGTTCATAGAATTATTCTCGACAATATTTGCAATAAAGTCGAAAATATTTTATTCGTTATCCTCATTTGAGTTTACAGATGACATAAATACATAGAAAATTCATATTCAAGTAGTTCTTTAAAAACTGATAAAAACTTTTTTTTTTCACCTTTCATATACATTTTACATAGTTTGTACAAATCATACTATACAAAAAAAGCATTTAAAGATTTAATCATAAAATGCAAATGCCATAACAACTCGAGGAATCCGTTTCATGTTAAAGTGAAAATATGTGATGAAATAGATGTGTTTAACGTACAAATAATTTTATTGTCTGCAAATAACTAGTAATATACTGTGTTTCATAAGCAATAACGTTAGTAATTTTGTTTCTTGAAACATGCTTAGTGCCATCAGCAGACGGGCTTATTACATGTCATTGTTTTTTAATATTAATTTGTACTTATTGTTAAGGCAAATATTAATCGAGTGCCTTAAATAAACTTGTACATATTTATTATTATCTTTCATTAAAGTATTAATAAAGTGGAGAATAACAAAATCTAAAATTGTTTTCCAAAAACAATATATAGAGAATAAATAATTTTAGTTAAGTGAGATTGTGCATATTATGTATGTTTTGATGTGTGTTTAAGATTGATTTGGTATTAGTAAATATTTAAAAAACGTAATTCTGTGTTTCTATTTCTTTGAGTATTAATAATATTGAATCCATCTCTGGCCTGCCACCTTCATAAATATTAATTTACTAGCACTTAGCCCGCGACTTCTTCCGCCTGAATTTTCATACAAAATTCCATTCCCTATTTTACCCCTTAGGGGTAGAATTTCCAAAAATCCTTTCTTAGTGGATGCTTACATCAAAAAAGGAGCCTACTGTAGGTACCTCGTTCCTCTACACTACTGTCCAAATTTCATGTTTCCAGCTTCAGTGGTCTGCGTTGATGAATCGGTCGGTCAGTCAGGACAAGTAATTATATTTGTATAAAATATAATCCGTGAAAACATTTCCAAACTGCTTAAAATCTTCTGTCAGATTAGGTAGAATTAAATCAGCAGGTATAGTTTACGTGTGCAAACACAAGTATTAATTACTACATGAATTAATGCAATATAAAAAATACAAAAACATTTCTAAAAGACTGCAATAATACACAGCTCACAAACATTATCAAGAGAGCGCCATCTAGTTAGTTTTTACCGCATGACTAAAGGTGAATGACCCACTATATCCCAACACAGCACATTGACCTTAACAAAAGCTTTCATCGTGTTTTTGTAGATGGCACTGGCAGTCAAAATTACTTCAAATTATAAAATTCAAACGTCTTACTACCAGACAGTAAGTACTAACCACGAACTAATGCCGGATTCCTATAAACGACTACAAATCGTTTTGCTTACCAACGGTAGTATTTTATATTGCCAAACTGGTCATATAAATAGACTCGTAAGCAAATTTTACCTGTGATAGCTACTTCCATATGGGAGGGTCTACTATGCAGTTATGATGTCTTTGCTTAATTATTGGTTAAGATACAAGAGTCTCAATTTTAACTCGTAACGCTCCGTAAATTCTAGGAGTCGGCCATAATTCATGAAATTCAGAACGTGTAAAATTCGCAAGCTCTTCTGTTAAAATTCATTGACCTTTGGCAGTTGAATGCTGGTCATTGACTAGTCTGTCTCAAAATCTCTAAATAGTGCACCCTACTCAGACCCTCCAAACGAAAAATTCGTTTGCACGACAGACAGCAGCGCCACCGGTTCTAGATAACTAACTTCGCCGTAACCGACACCATCGTCCACGGTGTTGTTTTAAATTATGTTGGCAAACGGCCACCTGACGGTAAGTGGTTCTGCTGCCTATACACCTACAAAGAGAATTGCTAATGCGTTGCCCACCTTAGAGAAAAGTTGAAAAGTCTCGTGTGCCTGTAAAATAGGTTTCCTAAGACAAATTTCTGATCAGTTATCTACAGTAGGTAGGTACCTACCTTATCACGGAGTTAGTTTCAGGTCTAATCGAATTTCGTACGTACTTGAATAAAATATGACAAAGCGATTGATAATAAAGTCCATAAAGATTTGCATTTGATGAAAGTAAACATCGTGGGGAATTAATTCATGATCGTGTATGTAGTCCGGCAACCCGCACCAGGCCAGCGTGCTGGACTTAGACCAAAACCATTTCCATTCTAAGAAGACGCCCGTTTGCTTATGCTAATACATTTTCTAGATATCAATTGTGACGTCAGTATCACCGGAATATGCCACCAATGCCAAACTCTTCGGGGATTAGAGGCATGAATCATTAAATGGGAGGATATCTACAGTTGATCATTAACCTGATTCGTAGCTCTTACTTAGTTACCTCTGACGACACCCAAAGGAAGCATTTTCTTTTAGCAATGGGAGTATAGGTCTCCTAGAAAAATAAAATACAAAGTACCTACGACTTTCTTATGTCAATAAAATATGTCCAATAAGACATCTACCTCCAAAAATAGTAGTAACAGTTCCGCGTATATCTTTTCAATATACGCCTGCATACATAGTTATGTTTAAGTGGAAGCAATTTGAACTTTTCGTAGTCTGGAAATGGAATTTTAAATTCGCAGTCGTGTCCGTTCCCAGTTCCCGTGGTGCTCGGGAATAAACGGCCTGCAGTTTGTCCGACTGCATTTGTCGCTTTCATGCTTTTGCGACTGTACAAACATTGTTGACGCACGCACGCCCGACTTGCCTTTGAACCTAGTGGACACTTTTGGACACGTAAATCTTTTAAATGGTGCGGATATGTTGAAAAAAATAGGGTTTAAAGTGAAAATGGTACCTACCTACCTGCTGAAAATATAGAGTCCGTGTTCAGCGTTCGGGTTGGTTTATTGAATGGTGGTTTGACGACACGTTTGGTGCAGTGGCTGAGCGATCGGCTTCTGCGCTACGGGTCGTGGGTTCGATTCCCGCACGGAACAAATATTTGTATGGCCTACAGATAGTTGTTCCGGGTCTGGATGTTTGTGCGTGTGAAGATTTGTGTCTGTAAACGCACCCACGATACAGGAGAAATCCTAGTGCGGGGCAATAATAAAAAAAAAAAAAATGGTAGGTAAAACTTTATTAAAGGAGCAATAGAGTAGCACCAACAATTACTTGTTACTGGATAACTGAGTATTTAGATGATTAATAGGTTTATATTAGTACAAAAAAGAAGGTACTAAAGTCTTCTTCTTTTCGTGTAGCTAGTGACTAACCTGATGTCAGAGTTTATGCCACCCATGGGCCTCTGACTTGGCTTTACATGTCCTCGAGAAATATCTCTCAGGCATGCCGGTTTCCTCACGATGTTTTCCTTCACCGTTTTTAAGCAAGTGATAATTATACAATATGCACATGAATCCGAAAAGTCAGAGGTGCGTGCCTTGGGTGCGTACTCGAGACCTATGACTTGGCAGTCCAACAGTCATACTACTAGGCTATCACTGCTGTTACCAAGATGATGATGATGGTAAATTACTCCACTAGTTCATTATAGAAAAAAAGCGTTAATCAAAGTAAATAAAATTAAACTATCAGCAAAGATTAATTAGATAAAAAGTTAGAAAGTTAGAAGGTACTAAAGTTAGAAGGCTCTTTTGAAGAAAATATTTGTCAATATTTACCGTGACAGCTAGTATTAGATACATCTAGGTACACTAGGACAAAGTTATCAAACTCAAACTTTTATTTGCTTTCCACAATGGTATTAATAGATGGTGAGTAATAATATATAGTACATCGTGGACCCTGTTGGGCACGCAAAAATATTAGGAGAGAGGAAGGAATTGGTAAGTAATTTTTAACCGAATTCATAAAAGAAGGAGGTTTCTCAATTGGACCGTATATATTTTTATTTATTTATTGAAGTATCTAGGTAGATTTTAGTATTCTTAATTTAATATTGATTGTAAGTATTGTTTTGACTATTTATATTTATTAGTTTTTAATTACCTATAATTATAATGTACTTATCTGTAGTTTTAGTTTTTATATATGAGTTTATGTGGGTACCTATCTAGTTATGTAAGTTATCTGTGAATTTATGAGCGTCGCTCCGTTCACTCCTGTGCTGCCATTCTATGAATAATGATTCATTATTAAGGATATCTAATCTGACATGACACACATATTTTATATTATGTCCCATTTTCTGCCACACCGATGACTCGGTAGCTCTGATAACTCTTTCCGTACTCCATACGGTACGTTTGACAAGACAGGCATTGATAAGGTCAGGACACACATTAGAGCCATTTTTTTCCCGTTCGTTGAGACAATATCATTTTCGAGCATTATTGTAAAGGCACAAATTCCCTATTAAATAATTGTTGTTATCCTAGCAACTGAATTAAACTGTCATTGTCACAAGTATCGTCAATTTGCCATTTCACAGAAGAGTTTGTCGAACAGTATATTATCCAATTTTTCAATATAGTACTTAAGTAATAAAGCTAGCGACATGAGTGACACATTCAGTATTGCCGGCGCATAGTCGAGTCGGTTTCGCGGCCTGTTATTACCGCTGCACCATGATTACATTGATTTATATGCATGAGTTCTTATAAATGATGCATAATTGGGCCTATAGTTTCATTTTTATCGTTATTAAGTTGCCGGTAATAAATCATCGTCACGATGCGACGGCGATAACACTGATCTTACACATCGATAAATTGGGAATTGCGTGCGTCGATACGATGGTGTTTAATATTCCTCCTTTTTAATTAGATAGGCAGTTGTGGTGGTTTTTCTTCCACAAATCTAATATTCTGGTAATAAACCTTCCATTTGGTGTAGAAAGTTAGAACAACTTATATGCTAGTTCAGACTATGACACGTCTGTTTCATTTACCATCATTAGCCGCGACATTGACAGCGACTTTCCTCATTTGCAGCTTACTAGTAAGTAGATACATAAGTAGTAATATTCAATATATTATCTACATACTCAATTTAAATTTATACAAGGTGTTATATAAACAACGCAAAACTTCAGACACTCCAACTGATTTTAATTGTAATCAATTGATCTAGCTACAATTTATTTATTTTTATCAATTATTGTAGTAGATATTTTTATTTTTTGTTGACCGGAAAATTCTGTTTCGAATTTTTTGGTCTGGTTATTTTGATTGGACGACTACCCCGCCTCGTCCCGCTGACTACCCCTTACTTACGTATTGAATTATAGTCTAGGTAAATGGTGGCGTTGTTTGTGATAATTGAGGAATGACAATGTAATTTTTTTTAAAATAAATATTAGATGCATTAAAAATTTGTTCAATCGATTCTACTCTCGATATTGAACAAACTACTTTCAGGTTTTGCGTTATTTCAATAACACGTTGTATGAATATGTTGAGCAGACACATCTCTATGTAGACATGATTACCACACTGAATTGCTCACCTCTACTCCCCAAAGTCACTGCAAGAGATTAAAAAGTTCAATTCAAATTCCTTCCCGTAGGCACTCTCCCACAGAGCCTCCAGCAATTTTCTGTCTACGAAATATTTTTGTTTGTTTCCATTACTTTCCATCGAAGTCTGCGTGCAACGCAGGGGCTCTACCAGCTTGGGGCGGCCGCTCGTAAAATTGCAACTGACTTGGGGGAGACGTCTCAAGACGCTCGTGCATTCTTAGCTTTACAGTATATGTAAGGAATTGAGAAGGTGCAGTTTGTTTTAAATATTTACGCAAATACATAATATTTTTAATGAATATTAAATTTGGTATCTGCTTTACTTTACGGAAGACAAGGCAGACTCTTAAGCACATACACACATTTTTTTATTTGACGGTAAGGTATTTTTTTAATATTCCTAACATTACTTTTTATAGCCTAAGAAGTTAGAAAATGTATCCACTAAAACATCAGGAAACTCTTGAAGTAAGGTATAATTAAATACCTAAGTTATTAGTTAAAAACACAGTGATTTCGCGTACATTAATAAATATGATACAATCGTCTGCTTGTCTTCAGATATGAATTGATTTAATTTTAAGACACTTGATTAATATAATTATAGATACGTTATACAAACTATCTGATCAATGAGGTCGTGATTCAGAATAATTGGACAGGTAATTCGAGATGTTTTATTCTGAAATGTTCAGTTATACTATGTGATCAAGGAATCAACCCGGACTTACAGCGCACTGGGGTGCCAGGGTCATAAAACTACTTCCCCCAACATTGTGAGGTTGTATGGTGCGACACCATTCACTTTCTGCACACATACTTCAATTGAAAAGCAATATTTTAAACTGTAATGTTTGCCCACTTTGTTGTCAGAGACTCGTAGTTTGAACATAAAGCTTGTTTGGTACTTTAAAAAACATAACATCACGTTTGTATTCCCCGAAAGGTTAGGCAGAGATGTATATTAATATCCTCATTCCGTCGTTATATTTAAGTCCCAAGTAATAGGGGGCGAGCCAATTGCCATCAATCGGGCACAAATCCAAACTCCGGGCTGCTGCTGAGGAATTCCACACTGAAAACCCCAATAACAGTTTGCCCGACCTGGGGATCGAACCCAGGACCTCACGATCAGCAGTCGCGCTTGCGACCATTAGCCCAATGAGGCAGTTTAAAAAACATAACTTATATCAATACATTTAACTGTAAGTAAAAGAAACTGGTAAGCTGGTGTAAAAAATTGTAGTATTTAAGTACCTATGTCTAGACTTTTCTAAAGTAAAAAGGCAAGGAATATGTAACACCTGTTTTCTTTCCGTACAAGTTCAGTTTCTGTCAACAGAGGGAAATAGAGGATATTATGAAATTGCTACGTAGACGGCAAGCTTCCAACTTGCTACTTTTTGCAATGCTGCATAGGGACCCGATATTCCAGAAAAGCTATAACTACAGATATCATATTCATGTCGGTAATGACTCCAGTTCTAACTTAAAAAACATTACGTCGCTGCGCCTGCAAAATCCGCTATGTGTTTTTTTTTTGAAATACTGTCTTTGATGCTATTTTATAATAGTTCTCAAGCCACGTGCAACTGTAAAATACGTTTTCTAATAATTAATGTTTCTATCTTCTTAACCAAATATTTTTTTAAAAAACAGATTTTACAGGTGTACGTGGCTTGAGAACTATAATATTATAAAATAACATCAAAGACAGATTTTCAAAAAAAACACATAGCGGATTTTGCAGGCGCAGCGAAGATAATGGATAACGTTTTGAGTATGGTGCAGTAAGAACACGTCGATTTAGGTAAATCCATCCATAATAAGCTGATAGCCTAACGGTGTGACCGTCGCGCTGACAAGTCATAGGTCTCAAGTTCGAACCCAAGGCCGAAACCTCTGACTTTTCGGATTCTTATGCGTATTGTATAATTATCATTGCTTAAAAACGGTGAAAGAAAACATCGTGAGGAAAGCGGCATGTCTGAGTGATATTTCTCGACGGCATGTGAGCCAAGTCAGAGGCCCATGGGCGACATGAACTCTGACATCAGGTTAGTCACTAACCACACGGAAAAGAAAAGAAAGAGGTAAATCCATTGTCCGTAAAATATAATTATTATGATGTAATCGTGAAAGAGTGTTTAATAAATAACAGACTAGCAGCGATTTATTTTTTATACTTAAAGTCTGGCCAACGAAAGCAATCCAAGAGAACTGGAGACCATTTAAAAAAATTTACATAAAAAAAAAAAAAAAAAAATAATTAACGATTTAATTTTTCAGAGAACTTAATTTTTATTAGGTACATACATTACTGATTCATTATGTAGAAAAAGGTCAGTACTAATAAATAAGTAAATAGGTGTTGAGTTTTTTAAAACTACCGCTGTTTCTCGTGGACAGCTTTCGTTGGCCAGACTCTATTATTATTCATATACTGTGCAATAAAATGGCAAAAAAAAACAACAATAATTCTGCTATTTAATGAAATACACAAAATTATAACAGCAAAGTGTCTGCAGCTATATGAAGGGTATGAACAATTCATTTTTCCTCATCCTTGATTAATGTCGTTCCGGGGTTTGGCCTGTTCCTATTTCAATGAAAAATTTCCCCGGAGACCGGACTCGTAATTTTCAGGGAACTGAAATTACAGTTAATTGGCCAATGTTTACGTGTACGAAATTGGCTAGATATTTTTTAATAACTGCTGGTTCAACACAATGGAATATGTTTATAAATATATTTGTACGTAAGTTTACGTTGTTATTACGTAGTGAGGTACTTACTTACTCGTTATTTGGACATAGCCTGGACATCTTCTTTACACCACGTCATGTCATCATCTTTTATCTTTAAATTGATAATTTAAAGATAAAAGATATGTAATTATAGATTCACGCCCTTATTATTGTAATTTTTGCATGCCTAATTTAAGGTAGATTGTACAAGGATCACTATGTTTATCTTTAACAACTATTTTTTTATGTACCTACAATATATGCAAATAAAAATTCTATTCTATTCTATTCTATTCTATTCTATGTCGTAAGGGACAACTAGATCCGTGCTCTCAAACGTTATAAGTACCTATTGCAATCACCGTCCCACTTACCAAGTACGGTGATTAGGGGATGATACTTAAATAATTTAACATACATAACATAACATCACGCCTTGTATTATCCGAAGGGTTAGGTTAGGTTATTTGTACACCTTCGCTTCGCTTGTTATGTTTAAGTCCCATGTTATAGGGGGCGAGCCTATTGCCATCCTGACGCTGGGCTGTTACTAAATAATTCCACACGGAAAAATAGTTTAAGTACCTATTGTAAAAATCTGATTTCAGCCGTGTTTTTACGAATAAATGTAACAGAACTTTAACTTTAACATGCCTTATGGTCCGGTTACACGGTCAATCTTATTTGCGCAAATTCTAATTTGCACAGGTAATCATGCATGTACATTAACAGCCGATTCCTATAATTTACGGAGCGTTATTGGTTAAAATTGAGACTCTAGAGTCTTTACCAATAATGAAGCAAAGACCTCATAGCTTTGCATAGTAGACCCCCCATATGGAAGTAGCTACCACAGGTAAAATTAACTTATGATTCTATTTATATGCTCAGTTTGGCAATAATAAATGCTACCAATCGTAAGCAAAACGATTCGTTTTTATTCATAGGAACCGGGCCTAAGACGGCAAAAAGTTTACGAAACCGGTATTGCATGTTATTACCGGCAATACCGTTCGCGCAAACATTTGCACAAATCGTTTGGGCATGCATGTCACTGGGTGTAACCGAACCATATAACATGCACTCATCAACAAGAATAATTTAAAACGCATGCGCAAGAACAACGATAATAATTAATGAGTTATGTTTAATTATTACGACACAAGCAGTGACATGAGTTAGTTAATTGCTACCACGCGTCACAGCAAGCTGTTTCCTTAGTTAATGGATATCTTGCAATATTAAGCAGCTGAACATTAATATTATATGCCCATTAGCTGTAAACATACTCGTCTAAACAGCCTATAAAATAATGATACGAGATGAAAATCATAATCATGGGTAAAAATAGAATGTAATAACATTAAGCAGTCTGAATGGCCATTGATAACCCTCAGCTATTTTAATATTATTAATGACAACAATTGACCTATGCACGTAAGCTAATATCTTTTAAAAGCATAACAGATATTGTAAGAGAAAGGTGTTATCTACTAAACATAGGTAGGTACAACTAGTTTCATTAATAAGTAGAGAAAATTCGATTCAACACCAAACACATCACCGTCTTAAACCAGAGGTCCCCAAACTTTTTTGTTTCATATACCACTTGCCATGTTTGACTTCAAATGTGTTTGGAGCGAAAAAACAATAAAAAAACACACGTTCAGTTTTATACGTTTAGTAAACCAACGACAGTACCTACAATAGTACTATCTTCGTCGGTCTGTTTGTTACGTTTTCAGGTAAAAACTTACCTATAAATCGTCTGTTTATGTGGGTTATTCTATTAATGGAAAGTCAAAATTAAAGTCACGACCTGCTTAAATGAGATTCAGTATCGTGGACCCCCGTTTACATCTCACGGATCCCCACTTATTTTTGTCACCCACGTGGACCCCTTGTAGATCGTCGTCAACCCTTGGGGGACGATATATACCACTTTGGGTATCACTGGTCTTAAACGATAATAATTCGGAAAATAACTATGATATGTTACGACGTTAATCAGGTGCAATAACTGGATATCGTATACCCGACCATTATAATAACACAGGTACCTCATATGCGAAGTAATTATATGGTTAGAATTATGGTATTTCTTCCTATCAGGCCACTAATGAAGTGGACAATCTACCTTCTTACCTCGTTCTCGGGTTTAAACTTGTTCGGTGTTCGTAAAGAGCCGATGGTGAACGAGGCACCGTTGTCTAATTACTTCGCCGCGGTAATTAGCCAAGATTTGTATTTAATGATCTCGCGTTAGTAAGTTTTCTAAAAGCTAATATGTGTTTAATTGGTATAGAGATAAGATAATGTTTATGTTGCGATAAATTAGTTTTTTATGGTTGTATGTTTTTAATAAACAGCGCTAGGTAGGTATACGCTGCTTACATCTCGTGATTTTTTATTTATTTTGATCGTGTGTAAATTGTATGATAAGCCTACAAGCCTATAATAGAATGGAATAGGCAATTCGATATTGATGAAGATTGTAATCGTTAAGTAATCAGCTATTAATTAACAGTTAATTATGAAGGAATTATAGTTTTATGAGAAACGTTAATTATGCGTGGTACCTATTAGTGATAAAATTTAATATAATTCTTACACAACGTTACGTACGGCTTAGGCGTAACTATAAAAATTCTAGTAAGTGCAAGCTAGCTTTTTTGATCTTGATAGGTAAACAAAAATATCACTACCACTGAGTAATATCCAAGTACAGAGATAGTTTTTATCAACTGAAACAAATTAATTAGTTAAGTCAAATAAAAGAAGACGGATGTCTCATCGTTAACGTAAAAATAATTCTTTCATATGAAGTGACCTCTAGATAAGTACAATATGCGTCATCATCTGATATAAAACATCATACGATTATGCACTGGACAACTGAATAAAAAGATAAAATTAAAATGTTATCCAGTTCTACATAAACTCATGTATAACGACAATACATTTATATCAGTAAAACACATGTCATATAATTTATAGCACCCATCAATATTGACCAAAGAAAACGTTACGGTATTATTTCACAACGAGACAAAATGGTGTCGCAAGCGCAACCCGGTGGGCGATATTAATAGTGCCAATGTAGAATGAAAATCCACGAGATTTCCGTATTCTAAATAATTGTCGGCATAAATTAAAGTTATAATAGACAGTTGTGGCTCTATTTCACGCTTGTGTTATATTTTTTTTTGAGCCCACGTCGTCGAAAGATATAAAAAGTATTTAATAGGCCCGTAGCCACCTCTACGCTTCTATACTCCTCTATTCACATTCAAATAATTATAAAAGTGTCATTTTTAATTATGAATGCTTTTGTCGGCCTGTCTGTCCAACATTTGGGGCGCGTGTTTTGATGTAAAAAAAAAACTATTTAAATTTTGTTTTCGTTTTGAAGAGACTGTTTATTTCTATGAGGTTTTGTACGTCTTGGGAATAAAATAGTTTGGTGATTTATTTGTATTTGTTGTTGTGTTGATGAGCGTTGAAATTAGATTTGTTACTATAAATAAATATATAACTATAGACACCATGAAATATTATTATAATGAAAGCTAAGAACGCGTTCACAAAAGTGATTTAGATACCTTTATTTTGTACTAGCTGCTGCCCGCGACGTCGTCTGCGTGAAGGCTCTACAGCACCAAAAATACCTATGATGGCAGTGTCGCTATAGCATTATAAGTAAACAACTTTTAAAATAGCATTAAAATATAAGTTTTTTTTGCAAGCGAAGCAAGTGCAGAGAGTTATATGGGAATCCTGCTGAGTTCAGTCATAAGATGTGACTGAAGGAAATAGAGAAAATAATGCAGGAATATATTCCAGGACACAAAAGAGTAAAAATACGTACAAAGGTATCATACCTTACAACACTTCCCTATAAACTACGTTGGTAGTTATGCTGGCAGGAGCCAAAATGTAAAAAGAGTCAGGACTGGTGACGCGGGAGCAAGCGACGAACAGTTGCCCGTGTGAGAAGCAACTCGTCCTGAAGTCGACACCCGCTGGCCTCAGTGTCTGCCCCTGCGACTTATTGATGGTCATCGCGAAACAAAAACTCACGGGGAACTGTAAGCGCTTGAACTGGAACGGGAAGTTATGAGGTGTGAGGGGAATGCGTGGTATAAATACTGCCTCGCCGACGCGACGCCACAACCCGTAAGAATTTCCGCCTCAATGGTATGTCTGTGGAGCGAGATGACTTTAAGGCCGGTCCCGTTACACAACTTCGGAGGAGATAGGTTCCGAAGAAGTATAATCGGGACACCGACCTTCAGCTTGATGGTATGCGCTGGAAGTCTACTTGCTGACAGGGAGTTCAGAAATTCCACGGGATAATGTGTGGCGTTATCTTGCTCGTTAACAGTGTTTACCGAGGTGTAGACCACTTCATTCCCCTTAATTTCCGAGAGAATGTATTCGTTAATTGCTGCAGCCTGATCATTTTTGGGCGTCAAAATGGCCCGCTCACACACCCAAGAATTCTACTGGTGCGGTATACGACTGATGTCCCCGTACACACAGCGAATGAGTTCTTCTAAGCTGGATACCACTCTACTGAGAGACTCTGGAAGCACCCCCTGTCCACCTCTCTCTTCTGGTAGAGTGCCTTTGCCAAGACTTAGAAGGACATCGGAGAATTCTTGAGCACGTGCATTGCCGCCGAGCCGAGCTCTCATATTAATGGTCAAGTGCAGCGTACGAACTCGTGACCACAACGAAGATCGTTTCAACGAAGCATTCACCTCGTCAGCCCTCGATCCCCGCGTCGCCACGGGAAGCGTTTGCCGGAAATCGCCACTGAACAGAACTGTGACACCACCCATCAAATGTTCATACCTGCGGATGTCCTGCAGGGTTCTGTCCACGGCCTCAACTGCCTTCCTATTGGCCATCGTACACTCATCCCATACGATCAGAGAGCAATCCTTGAGCACGTGTCCCTTATCGCTGTTACGTGACACACCACAAACAGGCGTTTCGGCGCTCTGTAAATCGATGGGAATTTTAAACATGGCATGTGCTGTCTTGCCACCCGGAAGCAGTGTGGCAGCGATTCCCAACGACGCTACAGCAATAGCAATTTTGCCTCGCCTCCTGACCTCTGCAAGTATGCCAGTGGTAACAAATGTTTTAATGTTTTTTATTTAATGTTTTTGTTTTTTTTTTATTCATTTAAGTTTATAATTAGGTATACGACATGAAAATATATTAATTACCAAGCAATAATCACACAGATAAATACCGAACAAAAGTATTAACAGTCAATGTTTATTTAGAATATGCACATTACCATCTATGAATTTTAGGAATAACTAACTACTAACCTCGCCAACATGATCAAATTTAAATTATTAATTTCCAAAAAGTGTTAACATGTAACTTGATTAGATTTTTATGAAATCTCATAGATGGCGCTGCTTCAAAATTGTCTTTATACTACTAACATTCATTAAACTATGTTTCTCTGCCCAAGTTACTTAAATGGCGTAGTTTTTATAGTGTAAAGCTAGATAATAGCATGGCTTACTCAAAAACAACATTTAAATATGCGTCGTTAGATTACACGCTGTCACAGAATGCGTAAGAAAAATAAAGATTCACAGCTCCTCCCCCGTAGGTGATAGCGTGATAATATGTAGCCTATATATTGACCCGACCTCTTAGTAATATTCATGCAAAATTTGAATTAAATCCATGCAGTACTTTTTGAGTTTAGCCCGGACATACATACAGACAAACAGACAAACAGACAAAAATTCTAAAAACTATATTTTTGGCTTCGATATCGATTGTAGATCACGCCCCAAGTATTCTTTTTAAAAAATATTCAATGTACAGTTTTGACTTTCCTACGATTTTATTATATGCATAGATGAAAATCATTCGAATAAAATATTATAAAGAAAATTGTGTGTCAAGTCCATAGATAATACATGGTCGTCTATGAATAAATGAGTACATACCTACATTGACGGTTACGTGCCGCCACAAAAGAAGAAATGGGTAAAACAAAAGGTTACTAGGTACATCTTACCATTTTGTTTCTAGCTAACAAGAACAAGAATAATTCACAAAAATAAATAAACGCTCAACCAAAAACAAATAAAAGAAACAAACACGACCACAAAGTTTGGCACATAAACCAACTTTTTCTAAACCCATAAGTAGTTTATCATCAAGGAGCATCCGTACAAGGAAAACGCGAGAAAACGCTTCAGGAAAAGACCGCTCGTTACAATGATTTATGTGGCCGTAGAAAAAAGATGCTACAACGAGCTAAGTGTTAAGAACTCTGTTTTAGTGGCCAGAACTACCCCCACTCTATGCGAACCGGGTACATGCCAGCATTTTTTATGACCTCACAAATTGTAGTGGTGAAACACATATACAGGGTGTCCAGTAAATAGTACGATATAGCTGCTACCAAAATAGCACATAATATTTTTCGCAAAATGTTACCGTTTTCATGTAATACAAAATTTTCCTAAACAGCGAAAAATATAATTTTTTACTATCTTGTAATAAAAAAATATTTTTCTCATATTTTTTTACACCAGCTTACTCGTGAATAGTTACTCTACTTATTGATAAGTCTTTTTTTATGAAAAAGAAGTAAGTGTTTAAGAAAAAAAAATTGGTGTTTCGTTAATTTGGAAAATTTTGTATAATTTAAAAACCGTAACATTTTGCGGTACATGTTATGTGCTATTTTGATAGGTATTGACCCAAGCTATCACTCCCACAGTATGTCGTACTATTTACTGGACACCCTGTATGACACGGCCACTTTATTACGAGTCTTGTTAAAAATAGGCAGATGGAAGAATAAGGAAGACGAAGACTAAATTACTTTATATATTATTTAAAAATTGTCGTTTATAATAAACGCTGTAAAGGATTCTTGTAGTCTCTGGCTTTAAATTGAATCAATCTCTTTTTCTGTGTTTGTCTTAGAAGACGAATAGAGATAACACGTCAAAGGGGTATGTGTAGGTCATATTTTTTTAAATGAAGGATCTGATAATTATGTTTGACAACACTGGCACTTATTAGCAAGTGAAACTTAATGTATTCGACTGAGAAAACTGAGTCGAACTTAAAATGTAGGCAACATTAGGCATAGCACCAACGTTGTTGAGTTATTAAAGTAAACGTTAGTAAATATTTTGAATCGGAAATACTCATTTTGCACATACTATTTTATTTAACTGAAAACTTTATTCATATCTATGTAGGTACTAGCGGCCCGTCCCGGCTTCGCACGGGTGGATATTTTTCCCGTTTTTGCAACATTTTTCATTTATGCTCCGCTCCTATTGGTCGTAGCGTGATGTTATATAGCCTATAACCTTCCTCAATAAATGGACTATCCAACACAAAAATATTTTTTCAATTCCAACCAGTAGTTCCTGAGATTAGCGCGTTCAAACAAACAAAGAAACTCTTCAGCTTTATAATAATAGTATAGATTATACAAATTGTGCATGTTGTAAAAAAAATAAACCAAAACGTTATACGACAGTTGTATTTTCGATCCAAAATTCGCTTTAATTAACGACACGTTTACGATATTATACGTCAAACGTTCGTCGTAGGCCTACTGGCCAATAAAGGGTTGAGTCAGCCTAGCAAATTTATACGACGGTGTACTGTAACCAAGAGGCATAGGTACTGCAATTGTTATACCAAACTCACAAATACGACCGTAAATTGTCACACATGATTTGAACTATACAAGGTTAGTCGGAAAGGGGGTAGGTACTAAGCCGAAAGGGTGTACAGTCACGTGTACTAATATGTATACACATAGCGATATTTAAAGGCGATTTTCTTCTAAAATATCTATTAGAATTATGAAATATTACACACTTAGTTTCTACAAATACATACGAATCATGGTATCGAATATTTCTTAAATACAAACTATTCTCTAAAAGAAATTCGCTATTTAAGTTCGCTATGTGTATACATATTATTACACGTGACTGTACCCATAATAATGGATAAATTTTGTTCTACAACTTTCACCAAAAGTCATTAGTTTAAGAGAAATAGCTTTTCAAAGATTTCGTAAAAAATATGCTAAAATCTAACTATCCATAGCTATGATCAGCTGTTTTTACAATTTAAGTCATATTTGGGGTCACGGATTAGAAAATTAATTTTATGAATTCATAACTAAAGCAGGTATGATTTTTTTTTGAAAAAATAAATCCTTTTTGTATGCAAATAAAAATTACCGAATGTTGAAATTTTAACACTTTCTTTAAAATAGTCATCAGTGATACTTTACGTGGCCCGCAGCTTAGTACCCCCTTTCCGACTAACCTTGTAAACTAGCTACCTTTGCTGTTGTTTTTGCGAATTTATCTCAGTCTTCTCATTTGTCTACTGGTAAGAAGTTACCGTGCCAGATACATGAAAAAACCAACTACCACGATGATGCCTGTCGAATGTTTATGAGAGCACGAAATATGAGGCGCGCACAAGCAACTTAATTAAACAATAGGCCCAATTTATCTAACCAGACGCAAAAACCCTTACCAATCTAAAATTGCAAGGAAGTGGAACCAACAATGACTTCTCCACTTCTTTCAGCAGTGTCGTTAGATTATAATTCTCCTTTACAGTTGCCACTCCATTTGCAGTCATTTGTATGGGCGGGACACACCCGTTTCAAGGAAACTTTCCCTTACCAAAAAGCCTTCGTCAAGTTTCTCAAAGTGGTTCGTGATTGTGTTACCGATGCGAACACAGCCTTTAATATAACCAAAGTTTCATTATATTGCTTTACACAAAACTTCCTTAAGGAGTTGTTCTGTAGACGAACTGTTTTGAGAAGACAAAGAGAAATGGGGATGTGTTGAAAAAGAGTTTGTTGTCAAGAAAAGGAGCGTAGATAAACATCCTAACTTTTACTTCGAAACTTTGTTTGATTGACTATTCTTCCAGGATTGTATTATTTTCTTAGGTTCTTCTTTTAAATCTTTTTATTTCATTCCACGTTTCAAATCATTCAACAAAACAATATTTCATAAGTTGAACTTACTTAATTTTAGATGAACAAAGTTCAATTTTATTAATTAATAAAATGTCATGGGATTAATAAATTGGATCCATTGAGTGACAGAATCATAATAAAAATAAATTGGACATGTTTAAATTACTGGTAACAAAATCCAATTTAAGCCTTCACCTGAAACATTTTCAGTCACAGTTTCATATTGTAGCTATTGTAGGTAGTACAGTGTATTCGCCCGGGTGTACTCGACTATCGAGACGACTACTGAAAAATTCCAGGTGTACAAAATCCATTAAAAGTGGCCTTTGTAGTCTCAGTGAGATATTATTTGCAATAAAAGTCCGGTCGCAAAGGACTGCCTGTGAGGTTTTTAATCCTGTAGAAAAATATAAACGTAACATTATATTATTAAGTGTGTAATTTTTTTAACTCTGTTGCTGAAGATACATAATTATGGAAACTGACTACGACTATAACCATCAATAAGAACTTTCTTCTGTTCTGCCTAACCTTTTCCCAATTATGTTGGGGTCATATTCCAGTCTAACCAGATGCGGCTGAATATCAGTATTTTACGCGGAACGACTGCCATCAGATCTCCGCATCCAAGTTACTGGGCAATGCCGATATCCTAAGGTTAGACCGATTGTCAGTTTCGGGCTTCTGACTACCCGTAACAACTGTCTAGTTATTCGTATGATATCCGGAACAGACTGTTTAACGTGCTCTCCGAAGCACGGAGGGGTTTTGATATGTAACGAATGGACACCAATCCACGAATTGACCGCAGCAAATCATATGATCCGCGCGGTTGGTAATGAGCCACGAGCCCTACAATAAGAACTTTTTTCTATTGTAGCTTATATCCATTATGAGAAGTCGATACAAGTTTAAAACTACGTTGAATCGGCGAAACACCTAATACTTTTCCAATACTTTCAGCTTCTCGGTTTAAAATCGGAACACATCAAATTACATGTACTCGATATCAGAATACCGAATACTCGTATCGCAATGAATACATCCCAGACTCCCCTTAGTCCCTATTCGGTTGTAACTATTTTATGGGTGCCATTTCGGAGGCTGATGCCTGCCTGCCTGCCTGCCCCCGGGATCCCCTGCAGTTATAAAGTTCCTCTTTGTTTCATTGTGTTTTAGTACGTGATGCCGGATAGGTGCACCGATACCGCTAACAACGGTTTTATTATAACGGAGATATAAACACAAGCCTTTTGTTGCTTGTGATGTTTGGTGAGGGTGATTGGTATTTTTATGTGGGGTACATTGAACATTTTGAAGAAAAGTTCTATCGTTTTGTCAGTCTATTATTTACGTTTTAAAGGAGATATTGCACTAAGGACTTTGGCACCAAGTAGCTGCCACCATAGGAAGGAATCGAAGTAATAATAATAGATACCTTTCTCCAGACTGGCATTAGTAAGACGCCACTTTAACTATGTTATCCCTAAACTCTACAATAACATAAATAGAAACATTCAGATTTATCCTTTAACAAGAACTTTAGTTATAAAAAAGCTGTCAGAATTGCTTAAATCCTTCTCCTACGAAATAACAGAAAAACTTGTGGTGGCATAACACACATTCCTGTAACACACCCTCACACTCACTCACACCCTCACACACACACACACACACATACACACACACACACACACACACGTAGTTAGTATCTTTATTATAATAATTTTCTTTCTTTCTTTTTAATTGCTTGTCTGGAACAAACGAACCTATTTCTGACCTAGTTTTAACTTTTGTAGCTATCTTCGTTTCTTTTTGTAAATTTATGTCCTGAAACTTGTTCCAAATAAACGTTTATTATTATTATTAATACAGAATAAGGAATACAGAGCGTAAAAACCGATTATCAGATCATTATAGTGAAACCGGCTATGATATGCATCAAGTAATCAAGTAATCTACAGATTATTTATGATAGCTACTTGATGCAAATGTAGAATATATTTCTCTTACCAAGATCTATCTTCAGAAATTTCTTTTCGGACCAGGTTTTTTTATGATTTCTCTGGAATATTATGAGTCATTATAATTCGAGAATAACAAATGCTAGTTATGGGCCGGTCTTTGCTAGTTTTTCTCGATTCCGCGATAAGTGCATTTATAATATTACCTGATTTTCGAGAACATGGTCGCTTTAAATGTTGCAGATGTCATTAAATGATTACCCTCTACTAACTGTAAATACCCGCATCAACAAACGCAACGTCACAATCACAAATCCGTCTAATTAACCACGAGCGCGAGGTCCGTTCGTAATCAAACATCTATCAGTGGACGGGCAAGCCACGAGCTTACGGGCAAAACAAACGAGCAAATTAGTCTCTACCCGGTCCCCGACAGATCCTGATTGATGGATGGCCTCCGAGTCTTATACAATTAGCTTCTCAACAAATCCCCCGCCTCTGTCAACGTTTTATAGGAAGATTAAAACCGTTTTGTTGAAGGCGAGATGGGAGTTTGATATGACATGGTACAGGGACTTAGCAAGAACTTCGCCTACGGGAAGTGCCGGTTTTGCTATTTAGTTATTCGTGCATAGCCGTGTACAGCATATTTTTTGTTGGCATATTTATAACTAAGTAAGAGACTATCAGTAGCCGTGGAAGGCGGAGGACTGAGTGTTATAGCTTGTGATGTATAAGAGAGGCTAATTTCTTTCAGTTAGGACAGATCAACTCAAACCTGCTATGGCACTTTCCTCAAAAGGCCATTCTCGACCGTGCCCTACATTGTTACACTCGCATAATTTTTATACCACAAAGTCTGGACTTTAAAAGGGACCTTAATCTCTGAGTATGTTTCGGCTTTTCTTCTCAGAGCTAAGGAAATGCCGGCGAAATCTAGTCTCAAAAAAAACATTACATTGACTTGTAAAAGTGTCTGTAACAAATTTATTTACAGAAATAAAAATCATTTATCGTTTATCTGAAGAGTAGCCTATAATAGGCTGATTTATGACAGTATAATTAGTCATTAAAACCAAAATGTTTAATTAATATGGTACATTCATCGTAATAATTCCTTGTATCCATTTCCTTAATCGATTTCAACGACCCAAGAAAGATTCTTTACGATTTCTCTGATCTTCGTGAATGTGTGTTTACTGTTCTCAATTACTTCCTTCAGAGATTTTTCCTCGAACTTTAAACTTTTTAAATTAGATAACTATAAAACAGACAAAACTATCGCCATTAAACTTTTCAATTGCAAAGCTGTCATTACATTCGCAGCAAAATCAACAAATCAAATGGCTGCTATAAACCCCACTACAGTACAACACAACTAAGAAGTTGTATTGACAAATTTGGTCGAATAACCAATGTCAGTCGCTCTTTTTCGCGCGACTTACACTTATTGCGTCAACGTAAAGATATATTTTTTACTAGACTATTACCCGCGGTTTCACCCGCACCCTAGGGGAACTACTTGATGTATCCGGATAAAAAAGTATTCTGTGTTAATTCAGGGCTTAGTCTATCTGTGTGCCAAATCTCATCCAAATCCGTTCAGCCGTTTTTGCGTGAAAGAGTAACAAACATCCATACATACAAACTTTCGCGTTTATAATATTAGTGAGGATAGTGAGGATAAGGATACAGTACTAATAAACATTCGTGATCTTGAAGTCGCACTGAGTTCGGAAGTGATCGGTTTTCCGAAGTTTGTCGATGCGAGTTCTTAATTGGGTCGTACTATACTCATCTATAACTAAAAAACTACAGCAGGAAGTTCAATGTTCTGATAGCACAGTTCAATAACAAAGCCGTGAATGGGCTAAAAATATCCACAAAGAAATGGGTTAATGATTCCCTTTCAATACAATCGACCCTAGTTTAAACGTCTTTATAAAAGTAGTAAGCTCCACAAACATAGGACGTGGATAGTGTAAACATTTTTTATGTTAGACGTTGAAACGATGACCCTCTATACTTTATGTTCATCTACTGAATGTTTTAACCCTATTTCGCTACATATGACTCAGAATATTTCGTTGTTTTAACTTCCTTATAAGGAAAGAACTCGATACGGTAATACGTGTTAGTATGTCGATGCTTGGTCCAAATGCTAAAATCTGTTACCTAATTTGTCATAACTTTTAGGAATGTGTCCTCGTATTCAAGCGAAGCAATGATTTAAAATGTATGGCTAAGTATTTCATTAAACTCTATAGTTTTATATAACCGGATCGACATAATGGTTTCCTATAAAAGTCGTTAAGCCTGTCCCGATTGAAGAAAAATGAAAAATTATTCACGTTTCTTAGCATAATTTAATTTTTTCCAAGCGTCCTAAGAAAAATAATTCCATTACCGAAGCAATTTCCTTTTACTGCCAACGATTTAACCTTACCGTCGCGAAGTACCTAATGCTGGTAACAACATAGCTTTGAGAGCTGGAAACTCTTTCGAATTTACCTTTAGTATCGCGAAAGTCTTTTCGCAAAATTCTATTTGCTTGTCCGATATCCTGGTGCAAGCGAATCTGAACTTTACCGTCTTTGTAATAAAGTATACATTTTTGTAAATACTTTTGCGTGGTGGCAAGTGTATGTTAGTAGAAAGGTATTATTGGAAATTCCTGAACGTTCAGAACGTTCCGCTGATATGGAACGTAGACGATAGTTGGACTGCGATTGGAGGAACTCCTGTCTCGGACGTGGAGGCTCCCGCTGCGTGACGTTGCATTTTGTTTTGTTTTAAGAAAATAAATGTATCAAGAAAATCTTGGAGCTTTCGTAACATCGGAGTAGATTATTATCACGGGAAATTTTCAGCATTATTATTTATGAAACAAGAGAGAATCTTCGAATCTCTTGGGTTATTAACGGCCGCGTGGATCATACGATTTGCGAGGTTAAGCAACGCTTGCTGCGGTCAGTCTGTGGATGGGTGACCATTCGTTACACATCGAGACCCCTCCGTGCCTCCGTCCCAGGTGTCATACCTATGACAGTCGTTACGGGAAGACAGAAGCCAGAAAATCTGACAACCGGTCTAAACTTAGGACATCGATATTACCCAGTAACTGAATTGCGGAGGTCTAATGGCAGTCACTCCGTGTAAAATACTGGTATTCAAGCGCATCTGGTTAGACTGGAAGCCGATCTTAACACAGTTGGGAAAAGGCTAGGCAGAACATTATTTATGAAATAAAATAATTGCAGCACGAGGTTAGTCAAAAGTTTTATCAAATAAATTATAATAAAGACTATGAAGTTGAAAACAACACGGGAATGTACTTCCATACCATCGATCACGCCTGTAATCCAAATGCGATAGGGTAGATCTTATCACAATTTATCGAGTGCATTTCTTCTCTCGGACTAAAAATGAAAATATCCTAACAGAAAACCAATTACGCTTGGCTTAGGGATCGTATTCAGCTTCTTAAGCGTCCTTGCTACCACCACTCTCCCTCATCACTACCTAATCTTCATTTAAACCTTAATTACAAGAGATAGAATAAGTAAAACATAGGTTTTAAAAAAGCCCCGTCTATTTTTGTTTTATGACAATAGAAAGGGATGGGTATATTTGAGACATTCCATTTAGCGCACCTTTTTGAAGAGCACCAATTCGAATCACACCAATAATATTCCTATTCCTATTAAGTACTACGTAGTAAACAAACAAACATAACACAACGGGCATGACTGGCGAAACGAGGTTGTTACTAAAACACTTCTGCCGAACCTTTCGGGGAGTACACAGCGTGATATTATGTTGTGTCTTAAAACCGCTAGCTAAAATGCAACGCTATCTCCAGGGCTATATTGGTGTGATTCCAATTGATGCTCTTCAAATTGGTACGCTAAATGGAATGCTTCATATTTTATATCTGGGTTTAACTTAGTGTTGGTTTAAACTACCTCTAGAAAATAATATAAGATGAGCCTTATGAATATTACACGAGATAATCGTACCGTACGACTATCGCAGCTTATTATAAAACCTTTTAGTGTTCATTAACCCTTAAATCCATAAAATTTGTCTGAGAAAACTTATTAAATCATTCCTTTAAAGTTCAAAAGCGAGCTTATGATTCCTTGCAAACTAATTTTCCGCAAATTAGTAATTTAAAATTCACAACGCGGCAAGCATCTCAGTAATCGCGGTCCACAAACGAACTATAGTTAAGTAGAAACTCGCATAAAACAAAGTGTCAGTTATTACATTAATAACGGAGGGCGGCAAAACCCTACCCTTTTTGTTTATCCCTCGCTCCAACTTCCTCTTTGTCTCTTTGATGAAATATATAAACGTAAATATTCCGGGCGTTGTCTATGCTTTTTATTTCGCGCCATGTTTGTCGTAATGTCTGTTAACAAATGTATGAATGTGGAACGCTGGTTCTTTTTTTGAACGTGTGAATTTGGTTTGTGATGATATTCTGACTGGTTGTACGAGTACTGAAAATCGTTTCGGGAAAGCCGGTACTGGTTTTAAAGCCTGAATATTAGTTTTGGCTTTCACTGGCTTTGAGTTAGACTGCGGGTTTGCTTTATTTTCAACAAAAACTTGTTTTCTATAAGGGAAAATTTAACAATAACAACAATGTTTCTACGAAGTTGGAATTCGGACAAACAACTGGAGTTTTGAATAAATATACTTTTCAACAAAACATTTGAACTATTAAATGTATTTTATAGCTTTGTTGGATAACAGGTTCCAAAATCAAAATGTTAGTTGTTAATTTAACTCATCATCATTCATCATCATTTAGGGGCTCGTGGCTAAATAACAACCGCGCCGATCGTACGATTTGCGAGGTTAAGCTTCGCTTGCCGCGGTCAGCCCGTGGATGGGTGACCATTTGTTACACATCGAGATCCCTCCGTGCCTCGGAGAGCACGTTAAGCCGTCGGTCCCGGGTGTCATACGAATACCTATGACAGTCGTTACGGGTAGTCAGAAGCCCGAAAGTCTGACAAACAGTTTAACCTTAGGATATCGGCATTGCCCAGTTACTGGGTTGCGGAGGTCTGATGGCAGTCGCTCCGTGTAAAATACTGGTATTCAGCTGTATCCGGTTAGACTGGAATCTGACCCCAAGATAATTGGGAAAAGGCTAAGAGGAAGTAGTTGTTAATTTAACTAATGACATTGTTTACCTAATTCATAACGGCATGCAGTTGTTAAATAGATATCTGTTACTTTTTAACTATCTAAGTACATGCAGACCTTCTTATTAACCACAGACTCATTAAAAAATAATCATAAAAAAATATTCTAAACTTGTTTAATATTTTGTGTCATTCAGTATGAAATGTTTGATTAAATGATGAATGTGTGCTTTAAAGACTAATGCCCGGTACCTATGGCTAAAAACGAATCATTTTGCTTACCAATGATGGCATTTTTATCACCAAACTGGACATATAAATGGACTCTTAAACCAGTTTTACCCGTGATAGCTTCTAATGTATGAAAGTATGTGTTATGCAAACCTATTGGGTCTTTGCTTCATTTTTTGAAAAATCACAAGGATTTTAATTTTAATCAATAACGCTTGGTAAATCATCTGCCTCGTCTGGCTTGACCTCGCAATTGCGACTGCTGATCGTGAGGTGCCCAGGTTGCGCAAAGTATTATTAGGTTTTTCCGTATAGAATTCCTCAGTAGCGGCCCGGTGTTTGGATTTGTTCCCGGTTGATGGCAATAGGCTCGCCCCCTATTACATGGGATTTAAACTTAACGGCGAAATGAGGGTGTTAAACACCTCTGCACCACCCTTCGGCGAATACAGGCGTGATGTTATGTTAAATTATAGGAATCAGTTATAAATGCTTGCGAAAAGTGCTTGTCAGAGCATTTTACAAGTATATCTACCGTAGTAACTTCCTTTCGTGGATCCACGTCAGCTGACCAGTGGGTATCCCTGATTTATTAGCGGGTCAACGTTCACAAAAACCGGGGCGTCCGTCCTAAGCTGTTGCCCTTTCCTATGTCCTCTTGTATTTTCCACACGTTTTGCGATATCAAAGAGGTTTTTATTGATACTTGCGTGAAACATTTATCGTGTGCTTACTGCTTCTGTCCCTGAACTGACCTCGAAAGTACTTAAAATTAATTGGGTGTTGTATTCACAATGATGTAAATGATGAGGAATGGGATGTCCATCGTCATAATTTAAGAACATCGAGGGTATTATTATCATCAGCTATTAAGAATGGAACACTTGCCTTCCAAGCAGGAGGGTCTGAGTTCGATCCCGGCTCGTACCTACGAGTACCTCTGACTTTTCGAATTCATGTGCGCATCAGAATTAAATTATCACTTGCGTTAATGGTGAAGAATATACATCGTGAGGAAACCTTCACACCTGAGATGGCTCCATAAAGTTCTCGATGGTGTGTGTAGTCTGCCAACCCGCACCAGACCTAAGGCCTAAGGTTGGACTAAGGCCTAAACCTTTCTCGTTCTGAGAAGAGGCCCGTGCCCAGTAGTAGGACAGTAATATGTATGTTATTAAGAATGGCTTGCATCCAATGCATACACGTACTGGCAAATAAAAGGGGCTAGAGGTAAACAGGATAAGTAATTGAGTAAAGAGTAGCAAGTAGAAAGTACACCTACTTTCTTTCCTACTTTTCCTATTTTCGATTATTAATTTCGCAGTTCCATCCAAAAGTTTTCCAAATCAATTCCCTCTATGGCGGTATTTGTCCGTGTTGCATTGGCCGCCATTTTAAATATTGTATTACAGTACTCACTGCAGCGGCTGGTGGTACTAAAATAATATAGAAATAGCAATTTATTTACAGGGACAGTGAACATTGAGATCTGTATAACATAATCACGCCCGAATTCCCTGAAGGGTTGGCTAGAGGTGTATAGTAACACCCTCTTTTCATCTTTTAGTTTAAGTCCCATGTAATAGAGGGCAAGCCTATTGCCATCAACTGGGCACAAAATCCAAACTCCGGGCTGCTACTAAGGAATTCCACACGAAAATACCCAATAACACTTTACCTGACCTGGGGATCGAACCCAGAACCTCACGATCAGCAGTTGCGCTAGCCACCACTAGACTTACGCGGCAGTCCTATATTTTATATCTGTATTTTTAAGCAAAATGTGATTCGCCTTTATAAAGTAGGCTGATGAAAAACAAAAAATAACCCCGCAATCCGATGATCTCGATAATCTTGTTCAAAATCTTCGTATAATTTACCTATTTGTAACAATTATATACCACACCAACAACGAAGCCATCGAACCAATCTAGGTTAAAATTAAATTTCGTCAAAGCGAGTGAGTATAATCCACGTAATAAACCAAATTTCTGGTTTCCAATATACGACAATGTATTCCGGGATTGACGGGCGTGAAATTAACATCAACGAGATTCTGAGCGAAAAGGACGTGATGGGAATTCTATATCGCTTACCATCGTGGTGATGTTATGGAAAATATGCAGAGTATGTAGACATATCAATTATGCCTTTTGTGTGTTGGTAGTAGTACCTACGAGAGCTATTTGCAATAATCTTCTTAAAAAAAAATTAGTTAAATGGTTTTATCTTGCAGTACCCCCTTTTCTTTTCTCTTTGGAAAATCCTCCTGGATGTCCCTCGCCCGGGGAAGGCGAGGGGGACTGCCGAACTCTTACCGGCTAAAAATCAAAGTTGTTCCTCCTCCTGACTGTTCAGCCGGGGTCGCGGGATTCGCAAAAGCATGCATCGCAACCCCGGCTATCTTGCAGTACTCCTGCAGCATCAGGATTGGAGGATTGAAGGATTATTATAATGTTGTATTGTCATGGAAATTGAATTAGTGTTCCAAGTTTCAGAAGAATCGGTTAAGAAAAAGAAGTTGAAAAAACTGTTGCAAGATTTGAATCAAACATACGAAGTGAAGGTAATTATAAACCGTTTAATAAATAATAAAAAGGAATTAGAGATATGTATGCGTCAGATTTATCTGCTTCTTATGCAGCATTTTCATTTTTTTTAGGAACAGCAGTCGTTTTTTATGAGATAATCAGATTTCGGCAGTACCTATATTGTTATCCCGGGGTCAAATCCACTAATTTAAATTAAATGCCACCCTACTGAAATTCCATTACTATTGTGACATATTACATAATATTATTCTATTAAAACTTCAATGTTTTCTATTTAACTAATAGTTGAATGATAGTTCAATGGAAAGTCAGTGGAAAACCACTGGTCTAATTAAATAACCAGTAGAATACCAAATGTCTAAAAAAATTCGATCAACACTATCGACACTTCATCGAACCGTTCGTAAATTAGTAGATTTGAGTCCCTGAGTGTACGCCCATTGGCAACAGGACAGACAGAAAAGCTCTCCCAAAATCAGAATATAAAATGCTATAAATACCTACGTCGACCACGGGCAGGCTCCCGAATATTGATCACCATAAATATAAAAATTTAATACATTTAAATTTCCAAAATCTGACCAGACGAGGTGCAGCTGCATGTCATCCTTTGCATATTGAAAGAGTCGGCGGCGGGAAATTGGTTATTTAATAACGTATTGGCTTTGGGCCAGCTATCCGTCACTATGTTTGCATTATATGGGTTTTAAATGGTCTTGAATACAATGACGGTGCATGTTTTAAAATTGATGGATAATTGGATATTTCAGTCGACATTCAAGTAATAAATGAAAGTTGCAAAAGACTTAAACAATATCATCATCTGCGAACTGCAAACCTCCACATATGGGCCATATTTCTGACTTCTACATATAAAAATGGTCATGAGGGAAATGTATTGATTGCATCAAGATGTTATTAGCAAGTAGGAGGGAGCGCCCAGCCGTTTTCCTTAAAAATGCACTGGTTTGTTACTAACAAAATCGGATTAATATACCATTTGAAGTCGCCAGACTTTAACAAAAATCAATCAATCATTATTTATATAAAAAAACATACAAATATATAGGGAATATATATAAAATTATGGCAATAAAAAAACATTCCATTGATTTGCATTTCATTTAATAAAGATCATATTTATACAACTTTTATAAATTGGTTACGTATTTATTTATACAGTTTGTTTGACATAATAATATAACTCAAGGAACTATTAATAATTCATAACATTCTTAGCAAACATTCCTACAGATTATATCTTATGAATGTATTATTATTAGGCAATAGTGTTCGTCAATATACACTATTATGTATGATATTACAAAATTCTCAACACCAAATTACTAATAATTTTCACAATAATCCTTAAAAAGAACATAACGTAGTCAGATAAACATAATATATTGAGAGCGTCTAGCCCATATTCTAGAATCTACTTAGATTTATTGTGTCCCTACTTCAACTTAAGCATATCCAATTCATACATTTCCTTACATTTAGATGTCTTCCAGATAACTGTTGTATTAATTTCATATTTAAACAATATACTTACAAAATTAAGCAATTAATATTGACAATTGTATGACGCACGTTTTACGAACAACTAACGGCCGGTTTCTGATTAAAAAATTCTAAGATAAGAACAAGATAAGTAAGAAGAGAATCGTTTTGTATGGAGTTTAACTTAATAACATGCTCAAACACCGCTTATCGCTTGCTTAGCGTTGAATACTTAACTCAGAAAACGGGCGTTAGGCACATGCTACACGTACAAAATTTATCACGACATTTGGATCACGATACTGGATCGTGATGGGGCTCGTGGCTTATTACCAGCCACGTGGATTATACTATTTGCAAGGTTAAGCTGCGCTTACCGCGGTCAGTCTGTGGATGGGCGACCATTCGCTACACATCGAGACCCCTCCCTCGTTAAATAGTCGGTCCCTGGTGTCATACGAATACCTATGACAGTCGTTACGCGAAGTCAGAAGCCCGAAAGTTTGACAACCGGTCTAACCTTAGGATATCGGCGTTGCCCTGTAACTGGGTTGAAGAGTTCTGATGGCAGTCGCTCTATGTAAAATACTGATATTCAGGCGCATCTGGTTAGACAGGTAGCTGACCCAACATAGTTGGGAAAAGGCTAGGAGGAAGAAGATGGATCGTGATATTTATTGAGCGTTTAAACAATCAATACTTTGATCTTGATCTAACACTCAATAAATATCAGAATCCGGGATCGTGATCCAAATATCGAACGTGGACCATACGCCTTACAAACCATCCATAGATAATGTTTTAAACGTACATCAAGCGTTTGTCATCCAAACTTAGCCTATTACTTAAAAACTAGCCTTGATAACTGTTATTGATACACATCATTGTCTTACCACTAATGCAAACGTGACTGACTGACGCATCACTATGTTTATCTTCTCAGTGCATTTGTACGGTAAATAAAAATGACAAACATTCCAAATGTACTCTAATTTATGTACCTAATAGTTACATATAATAAGCAAGTATTGTTTCCCGTGTTTCTAGAATTTTCTATGTTTGCATGGTTACTGAAATTGCGTTCCATGCTTTGTTTAGAAAAAAATCAATGATGTGATATGTTAAATATTTTTGTTCAGATATATTATTATAGGAATAAAAGAATAACAATGTCGGTAAGCAAGGACATAATAATTATCTTGTTAATATCCTGCAACGGGATGTGGGATTGTAACAGAATCCAATAACAGGAAAATTATTATTCAAAAGGAATTTAATACTAAGATACTAAGGTAAACAGCTCTTATTTGATAGATCCCACGAATTTGAACGCCACGTTATACATGTATGAGCACTTCCTTCTCCGCCAAGCTTCAAATTAATCGTACTTTTTTTACGGCTATTGACGTCGTTGGTGGCCCGAGCAAATTTTCTTTTGACGTCTATAGCCGTGACGTCTATAGCCGTGACGTTTATAGCCGTAACGTCTATTGACTATTTTGTTGGTCTAGTGGTCGCAAGCGCGACTGTTGGTCATAAGGTTCTAGGTTCGGTCCCCAGGTTAAGCAGTGTTATTGGGTTTTTCCATTAGGAATTTCTCAGAAGCAGCCCGGATTTGGATTTATGCCCGGTTAATGGCAATAGGCTCGCCCCTATTACATGGGACTTAAAACATAACTGGCGAAACGTGGGTGTACTAAAACACCTCTGCCGAACTCTTCGGGGAATACAAGGCGTGATGTTATGTGTTATGTCTAGAGCCGTCTATGGCGTTCAAAAGGTTAAGTGTAGTATTAACATGATTTGAGACGTATTTAAAAAACATTGTTGTCAAATGTATGGAATTCTACTTAATGGTAGCTGCGGTTGGATAATCTCTCAAATGAGAACTGTTTATTAATAAAACGGTCCATAAAGGTCCAGTCAATACTATTTATAACAGTGTCACTGAATCATCTGCCATTACTCATGGAAACACTAATAGCGTTAACCTACAAACCAAATGACAATAACGTCAATGTGGTACTAATAGTGACATTAGGCGAGACGACAATACTAATCGCTTCGTCATCCCAGATAGGGGTTCCCCTGTCCTTTGGCACCGGTACCTTACTGCATACAAAGGGACAATGGTTATTGCTTAGGTAGACATAAACTTTTGGTTCGAATGATTTTATAGTAGAAAACATTTTGCGGGAGATACCCTGTGTGTGTAATGCAGGAAAGAATATGGATACAATATTTTATTCATAATTTATTGGAAATTTGAATATAGTCTTCCGAAGATATAGAAAATCGTATGTGAAACATTTTACTTTTTAGAAAATATTTAATAGAAATTGGTATGCATATTTCAGGAATCCTTCAATTGTTTTTGAATTAAATTTTCACTCATTTCACTTTTGTACATTTACCATTTTAAAGCTTCTGTATTGTCCCTTACATTTATACTTGCTATTTCCACCACCATGTCTGACTAGACATATATTTCTACTTCGAAGTTTAGGGGATGATGCCTCTGACTCTTCATGCGAACTGTGACGTATGAAAATCCCACTCCACCATCAGTTATGTTGGCACTAGCGTGGGAGAAGTCGTTGTCTATTGCTGCGACTCCCTGTAAAAGGAAAACATTACTAGGTCAGCCATGTTCAGGAAAAAGAGCACCTTGGAGGTGATGCTTAAACCTAATGGTTGTCAAGACTTTAGTTATCCAGAAAGAATTTGATGGCTGTTTTTATGAATGCTAATAGCTATTAAACAAGGTGGAGATTGAGTCAAAGTGAGGAATATCTGAAGGCACTCCATGCAATTTTTTTATTTCCTTCATGTTTGAACTCCAATGTTAAACATTCCTAACATTTGCTGATACTTTGGAATGTTCATTATGTACGAGTATTATTATTAATTATATTGCGAACAATGACATTCTTCATCATTCTTCATTTTTTCTACGATAACTTATTTCATACTTATTTGTATTAGATGAAACTGCTACAAAACTAATCGAAGTTAACTAAAATATTAAATTATATAGAATCAGTGTTATTTTCGTTTAGCTCATTGCTTTCTTCATTTGTTTTTGTAATGTGAACGACACTTGTCTTTTGTTTTGTTTGACCGTCCTTTAATACTGAGCTAGTTACAGTTCATATCCGTTTCTTTTGATAACAGTTTCTTACATTTACATCTGAACTATAGCTTTTGTTTTGGTGAATCATTTGTTTTAGGCGAAGCGACTGCTGGTTCTCTTCCATATTCCTTATGGGAATCCTCTTTCTGCAGTATGATTGAATCTATTTTCAGGCAAATGATGTTATCCTTTATGCTTATCAATAGACTAGCTTTTATTCGCGACTTCGCCCGCATGGATTTTGAAAGGTTGGTTGACTTTTAACGGAGAGGATGAAGTTGGTCTATCTATATAATGGTCTACTTTATCAATTGATCTGTAGATACTTAAACTAGGTTTCAAGTCGATAAACACACGGAATCTGAAAGATTCAAGTTTATACACTAAGGCTAAGGGACACCTACGATTTTTAATACAAAGTTTTACATTTTACTAAGGGCTATGATTTTCAAAAAAACTTACATTCTACACCCTCAAAAAAACATATCTTCCAACATGTTTCTATCTTTAACGATTTAGATTACCTACCTACCTTATGAATGATGTACTCTGTGATTTAGACTGTGTGTTGTCCAGCAGTTAGTCTGTCATGGAACTATTCTATATTATATACAAAACATTATGTATAGAAGATAAAATAAACCGACAAATACAAAATAGAAAACGAACAATTAAACATGAAAAATATAATTAACAAAATCAATCATATTCACAAATGATTATTTACAAAATTCGTTATCTAACTCAGATTAAGTAAATCACCCTTGACCGAACAGATATAAAAGATGCTGCGATTAAGGAAGTTATTGTGAAAGAAAATTCTGGCACAAATGTGTATAACATTAGCCAAATTAACTTTATTACAACACGTTTCCTATGTTTGTATAATAAATTCACGGCTGGCCGTAATAGTTTTTATATGAAATGCTTACGTAGTTTATAAACATTGTACTTTGAACAAGGTATAGTAAATCGAAGTGACGACGACTGGTCAAGGTACAACATTAAAATAATTCTTACAACATCAACAAGAATGCGAAGGATCTAGAATATCATTTGTAATTTTTGATCGAGTTCATGGATAATATCGAGTTCATTTAATATTTATTCAAGTTTTGAAGGTTTGCCAATAATACACGTAAACGCTCCATTCAATAAAATTTGCTGTTTATACATCGAGATAATTATATTTATATTTTGATTCAGGAATATAAACACTATTCACTGACGGGAATATTATTAATCATTCTACCCTTGACTCGTAAAAAAAAGTTCACTTATAAATTATATAAATAAAGAACAAACCTTAATTGTCCTCTTTTCCGTATCACTAAACTTTAAAGTCTTAATTCTCTTTTTGAAGGGTATCGCAAAATCTTTCACCCTCTGATGGAACACCATCTTCCTATGAACAGTATCGCCGATGATCATGTCGGAGCACACACACACGCACAACAAACACGACAGTACAAATAACAAGAACACAAAACGCATTTCGATTTTATTTCACATAGTTGCACAAGTAAGTATAGCTTATGCGACTGTGCGGCGACGAATAAGATAACCTCTCATAGTCAGTATTCTCGATAAACGACAGAATCGACGGACATAACAACTTCACTCCGCTGACTCCGCTCTTAATCACATTGTATTGCTAAAATGACGCGTTCACCGGCATTTTAATGAGTGAACTCGTTCCCAAATGATGTTTGACTGACGAACTATTAAGATTATCGGTTTACTTGGGAGTTTGTTTATGCAGTAGTAGTTTTAAAACGGAAACAATGGGTGGCTGGTAGGTAATTGTTTTTACTGTTTGGTATGTTAATATCGATGATTTATAAATGATTGATTATTATCATTATTTTAAAACTCGTCCGGTAAAAACATTTAAGCTTCATTAAAGGAGACATTAGACACTAGGTTTATAGCATATTTATTTACGTCTATTTCTTGATTGTGCATTCCGATTTTGTGATACAGTCGTACCCAATTTTTGCCTTTTTGTTTACACAGCGCGATTGCTGATCATGGGGTTCTGAGTTCGATCTCCAGGTCAGGCAAAGTGTTATTGAATTTTTTCATTAGGAATTTTTCAGTAGCAGCCCGGAGTCTGGATTTGTGTCCGGTCAATGGCAATAGGCTCACCTCCTCATGGGACTTAAACTTAACTGGCGAACCGAGTTCCCTCTGCCGGACCCTTCGGGGAATACAAAACGTGATGTTATGTTATGTTTTATGTTTATACATTTTAAGAACGACATTTATAATAAACAAATAATTCTAATAGGTATCTAAACTACTATGGACATAAAATCATTTTTCTAAATTTTTACCAAAGTGTGATAAACAAAACCAGATCCTGATTTATTTCCTTGAAAACTCGCCATTGTTATTTTTCCTTCGCGTCGACAGTATAATCAATCTTGACGTCACTCGAAACTGACAAGAAAATTTGAAAAACTTTTCGTTATGACCCGATGGATGCAATTTTTATTATCTACCTACTCGTGTTGAAGTTTAAATTAGGTTTTGAAAAGTTTTGCCATGGTTTATTTCATAATTGCACGTGTCAAGTCGAGACCGATCCAAATTGTCGGTTTGTGGGAGTATAATTACTGTTTTAGTTCTCGATTGGGAGTCGAATGGACAGGACTCCTAAGACCCAACGTGCACTGAAACTTTCGTCGGCCGGACCGGCTGATTTTTAATCGCTAAATGCGCGAACTCCTATATAGCTCCATACTGATTTACTTTTCATTTGCTTGACCGATCAAACTATCGGCCGACTAGTCTCTAGTGCACGCTGGGTCTAAGATGCTTAAAAAGTTTCAAATGGCACCTAATTAGTTCTTTATAGGTAGTTAGTCTTATTTGAAACTTTTACGCATAGAAATCACTATAGAAAAGAATATACAAACAAAAAAAAATCAGTGTAGCGTATCAGCATACCGATTTTTACTGTTAATTTTGTCACATAATATAACATCACGCCTTGTATTCCCAGAAGGATGCGGCAGAGGTGTTTTTAGTACACTCTCTTTCGCCAGCTATGTTTAAGTCCCATGTAATAAGGAGCGAGCCTTTTGCCATCATCCGAGTACAAAATCAGATTCCGACTGCTACTCTGAAATTCCTAATAGAAAAACCCAATAACTTTCTCGGGTCTCGGTTGGGCAAAGTGTTATTGAGTTTTTCCGTGTGGAATTCCTCAGTAGCAGCCCGGAGTTGGATTTGTGCCCGGTTGATAGCAATAGGCTTGCACCATATTCATGGGACTTAAACATAACGGCAAAATGAGAGTGTTACTATACACCTCTGCCTAACCCTTCGGGGAAAACAGGTGTGATGATATGATGATGTAAAACATTAAATACAACAGCAGTCTGATTAAATAACTTTTATTTGTACCACGAACGCAAACAAATTGTGAATAATAAACTGTTTCCTGTGCTCTGAAGCGAGAGAAGTCAGCCGACTAGAATTGATGCACGGTTCATTTTGAATAATAACCGGTAAGGGTTAAATAATCGCTCTAATTTAGATTAATTGTTCATCTGTCCGCCCTTGCACGTGGGCGTGTAATTTTGGTATAAACATAAAGGTACTCAGTTGTTTTCATAAATCAAATTAATGCACAATTTTATAGCGCATTGTATTTAATGGAAATAACTTTTTTGTTTGAAAGTCTTGACGGGAAGTGTATGAGTGGGCGTTTCCAGAAATTATTTGAATAGATGAAATAATTTGTAAAAACATTGGAACGTTAATATGGATAAAGTAATTTGGTATTTGAGCAGATTTCATCACTTTAGATTTGCGGGCCCGCAAATGGAAGTGTCATGAAACGCCAATCTTTACTTTGTAATTCTTCCTCCTAGCTTTTTCGCATAATATTATGTTAGGGTCAGCTTCCAGTCTAACCAGATGCGGCTGAATACCAATATTTTACACGAAGCGACTGCTGTCAGACCTCCGCAACCCAGTAACTGGGCAATACCGATATCCTAAGGTTAGACTCGTTGTCACACTTTCGGGGTTTTGACTACCCGTAACGACTGTCATAGATATTTTTATGACACTCGGGACCGACGGTTTTACTTTGTAATTCTAGGTATCAAAGTTAAACAGACGTCATTCGTGAATGCCCACAGCTTAACATAGGTAAAGACTGCCACAATAAATAGGCAAAGGGTAAAAATTGCCCAAAATCATCACACTTAGGAGACGGATTGATGGTCATACTTTGTTGTTGTTGACCCGCGTTTACACCTAAAAACAAGTTGCGATACAATTTGTGAACAAATTGTTTAAAGATCTTTTTAAAAGTAGTACCTGTTACCCGACTGCGGCAAAGCCAAAAAAGGAGGATTATGTGTTTGACCTGTATGTATGTATGTCCGTCCCTATGTTCCCTCGTAACTACTAAATGGCTGAACCGATTTTAATGAATGATATGTTGTTAGATTCGTCTTTATTGCGTGAGTATCACTGTCAAAAATCAAAACGGTGGATTATTTGCGCCAAAATGTGTTTTCAAAAATGAAATATTTAAAACAAATGTTTTAAAAATCTACGTATACATACATGTTTGCTACCTTACGCGATTTGCAGTTTTTATTTTAATTTACTACCTACATATATAAACATGACATTATGGCGCTGCTGCCCATCTTATGACGTCATTCCTTATTCGCTTTTCATTACACCCACGTGTGGGAACGGTAAGTTTATTTTAAGCTTGCCAGGAACCTAAATATTGGGCAATGGCGTCCCCGCCTTCTGTGATCAGTCGCAGGTTCAATTCCCATATCGACAAACATTTGTGTGTATGTTTGTGTATGTAATGGAGCGTATCACACAGGAAATCCTACTGTAAGTGCGATGCATATTTTCTTCAAATAATAACAAGATATGGTTACCAAATATTTGTAAATTAGTAGTTTTTTTGTAAGATTCCTACGTAAAACTCAAATGCAATGTAGTATTCTCCCGTAATAAGTTGTTTTCGTTCAATGGATGCGTTTACGTACATTCTAGAAAACTTTTTAACAAAAATAAAACCGACTTCAAATGTCTATCTCCGAAGTTCTTTATCAGATCTTCACCAAATTTAAATGGGATCATTTCGAAAGAATACTCTTTCAAACAAAAAAAAATCATTAAAATCGGTTCACAATTTGCAAAGCGATCGCGGAAAAAACATACAAAAAAAAACATACCTACAGTCGAATTGAGAACCTCTTCCTTTTTTTGGAAGTCTGTTAAAAATAGGTAAGTATTATACTTGTACGAGGAAATCGTATCTAATTCGTGGGGCTCATGGCTTATTTACAACCGCGCGGATCATAATTGAGCTGTGTTATGCAATAATGTGTCAACCCACAAAAATATTAATGTTGTGTTAACGCCATCTAGTTATTGTGGTAGGTCTACACAACCCTTGAAAAAATGCAAACTGCATTAAGATTTTTTTGATAGACGCTCTATTAAATTTACTACAGTTCTGGGCATTTTTCAAGCGTTGAGTATAAACCTACCACAAGAACTAATGACTTTATCACAAAATTCATATTTTTGTGGGTTGACACATTATTGCATAACACGGCCTAATTATGATTTGCAAGGTTAAGCGGTCAGTCCGTGGATTAGACATTGAGACCCCTCCGTGCCTCGGAGAGCATGTTAGACCTTCGGTCCCGGGTGTCATACGAATACCTATGACAGTTGTCACGGGTAGTTCGTAGCCCGAAAGTCTGACAATCGGTCTAACCTTAGGATATCGGCATTGCCCAGCAACTGGGTTGCGGAGGTCTGATGGCAGTCGCTCCGTGTAATATATTGGTATTCAGCCGCGTCTGGTTAGACAGGTAGCTTACCCCAACATAGTTGGGATAAGTCAAGGCAGAACGAATAAGGAAATCGTATCGGTTACTTTAATCTACTCCTAAAATTAAATTGTGTGTCTAATAAAAGCACTTCGAACAGCTAAATCTATAAGACAATAAACTTCATAAACATCACGCCTGTATTCCCCGAAGGGTTGGGCAGAGGTGTATAGTAACACCCTCATTCCGCCGTTATGTTCAAGTCCCTTCTAATAAGGGCAAGTCAAATCCAAACTCCCGGCTGCTACTGAGGAATTCCACACGGAAAAACACAATAACACATTGCCCGACCTGGGGAACGAACCGAATACCTACTTCACGATCAGCAGTCACGCTTGCCACCACTAGACCAACGAAGCAGTCTCAAAATAAACTTCATCGTTCGAATTTACCCTAAGAAAACTTATATACTCTGTGTTGTTTATTACATATTCATGTAGAAACTATTATCCGTTGTCTACAACGATGCTGGCGGCTATTTCGTAAACGGGGGTTTACCGGGGATTTCTACCCTCATAACTGATTCTATCGATATAGCTTCTAAGAATCGTGTGTGGTATTACTGGGAAGTTTATGTGTATTGTTATATGCAGTGGCTACGTTTTAGTGAGTCTGGGAATATTAATATACTTTGGAGTTTATTATAGAAACACGTATTGGTTTGCTTGTCTAGTGGTGGCAAGCGCGACTGCTGATCGTGAGGTCCTGGGTTCGATCCCCAGGTCGGGCAAAGTGTTATTGGGTTTTTCCGTGTGGAATTCCTCAGTAGCAGCCCGGAGTTTGGATTTGTACCCGGTTGATGGCAATAGGCTCACCCCCACATGGGACTTAAACATAACGGCAAAATGAGGGTGTTACTAAACACCTCTGCACAAACTTTAGGGAAATACAGGCGTGATGTTATGTTATGTTTATTATAGAAATGAAATGTTCTTAAGGTTCAGTTTTGCTCCATATTGTTGTTCAATATATTGTATGTCAAAGTATATGAAAAAAGCTTGTCGGTACCGTTTTGTTTTTAATAATCATATGTGTCGCCTGTGCCATTAATATGGCCGATGGTGTAATCAGGTGGTCAAGTAGCAGCTACCGCCTGTCTTCAAGCCGGGTCTTGAGCTACGAAAATCTAACAAAAATAACTTACCAAATATGTTTAGTGAACACTTAGACCAACAATTTTGTTTGGAAAACATGATAGGGTTATTTCTAACAAAAACATGGTCGCAAGAGCTTAAGGAAGAGCGATAAACAAAATGGATTATATTTTCAGACAATTTGTGGCATTAAAGACGAATCCCACTAGAAGACATTGCCTCTCAAATACCGGTAAAAATAATGACCATATTGGAGCTGCTGAAGGTGTAATAATATTATGGTTAACCGAAAAAGACACTAAAAAAATAACTGTTAGGTATAAACACAAACTCAAGATCATAATATTTGACAAAAACTAAATAAAATAACATTCCCACAAACTTTTCAGTCGACCAACAGCGTACATTGAAAAACAACTAGCAAAGGAACGATACAGATAGTGCGGGGAAAATCCCGACTGAAATCAGAAAATCCCCACTGTAAATAAAGGGGGTGAATAAACGAAGAGCCGACGCGACTGGTGCCTGAACGATTCTTTTTTCATTGCGCAGTGATATATTCCAACAATCCCAAAGATTTGAATCTCTTTTTTAAATAAACAGTGGCGTTTGGTTTGTGTAGTGTTTTCGGTTGCAGAAGTGAAGAGCTTTAGTTTTGTAGAAGTTCATGTTTTTATTTATTGGTGAAATTTAATCTTAGTTATGTCCCATAAATGTCTGTACGCTTCATGAAGGTGTAGGTAAAAAAACCCGACTGCGTAAAAAAGTTACTTTAAATAAAAACTGAAATAAAAACAAGTACAATGCAAATAATAAATTCTAATGCGGAACATAGCGATTTTAACAGTCGGGAACCATTAAAAATCTAAACCGGTAAAATCTTCCCAATAATGGGTCAGTTTCAGTTTGGAAATCTATCTATTTCTAAATAGGGTATTTAGATAGAGATAGATTTCCAAACTAAATATTCTATCTTTTTCTAAGTAGGGTAGGTATTTAGAAAGAGTCATAATTCCAAAGTAGGTAAATAATCAAGGTCAAACGTTTCGACTTTCAATGTGTTAGTAGTAAGCTCTCAATTTTTACCTTTACCTTCATAGTACGCTCACACTTACAGGAATATTGTCATCCTTACTTTAATTCATTATCGCTAGCTGTAGCCTGTAAGCGTTCCCTATCGAACACGGGCTATAAGAGCACTTCACTGGACGAGTGTGAAATATAAAATAATATTTTAACTTTGTAGGAGGATGGTTCTGTCATCCTTTTGACATGATGCCTTTAATAATTTCCACGACACTCACGGGAAGAGTGTCGTGGAAATTATTAAAGGCATCGTCGTCCACTTTACCAGTAACCACTCAATAATAATCACTTTTTTACGTAGGTTTGCAAACAGGCCGACATCAACGACCCACCTGATGGATAGTAGTTATTGTCACAGGTTGTAGGTATCCAAATTCGTGTAATAACAAAATAGTAAGTGCCACTTACTGTAAAATTCTATGGACTACAATTCGTAGCCACGAGAGTCGTACAAAATTATTTTACCATTCCATTTTTAAAACTCTAATCATGACAAAATTCACTTATTCATTTCATTGTGCTCGAGTTAAAATTAAATGGAACACAGAACGAAACAAATGAACATTTTCATTGCTGAAAATTAAAAGGATTATTTTGCGTGAAATTTTGAGTGCTCACGTAGTGGAGATTAAAAGCCGTGTGCAGACACGTATTTGAAATAAAAATGAGCGCCTAATCTTTTTCTGCAAACAGACGATATGAGCGATTTAAAAAGAATCGCTGAAGACGGAATTATGATAAGGCTTTCGATTCCAAGTTTGTATAGCTAATGGAATCTGCAAGTAGGAACACGATGGAATCAGCTAATGATATTCACCTTTTCGGAAAATTGCTTCCTTTATCCACACACGTCGTGCGTTTACTGAGAATTTAGGCGAGCAATCCGGGAGGGCGTTGCTATGGTAACCAGACGAAGGCTCATGTGGGCTCCAAAACTTTAAATTGTATTACCATGCACCAAACACAATCTATTTGAAGTCTGTGGGAGGCATCAATCTTGATAGGAATATTTGAACACCCATGAAGGGTAATCGAACTTATTTTTTTAATAAAAAAACCGGTGCCTGATATAATGTACTTTTCGTCAAAATGGCAAAAACAAAAGTCACTTTTTAGTTATGTTATAAATAAGAGATAAAGATCCTTAAGAGTCATAAGAAGGTTTTAGGGTGTAAAAGTAAAGCAGAAATCCTGTTCCAAAAAGGAAGTTGATCTAAATATAGTAAGTAAATAAAAGCATAAATCCCCAACTATTCATGAAATGTATAAATTAAAAAGAGTCC
The DNA here is from genome assembly GCA_910594945.2 of Amphipyra berbera. Classification (NCBI taxonomy): domain Eukaryota; kingdom Metazoa; phylum Arthropoda; class Insecta; order Lepidoptera; family Noctuidae; genus Amphipyra; species Amphipyra berbera. Next base: position 9,042,385 of record OU343128.1, on the reverse strand, counting down.
TTTCTGTATTAGTACACAATAAGTACGTACAGTCACGATTTTAATACATAAATAACTCTAGAGCGTTTCATCAAAAATTACAATAATTCGATCAATTTATGCAGCGAGACCCTTTTTAATCCCGGCGAAATAGAATTACACTGGAATTGACTTCGAGACGAAAATCCGATACCGGGAAACTCCTACCAAAACACGGAACGAGAAAATCACCATTTCGTTTTACGTTCCATTGCGTTTCCACAACGATTTTATCGTTAGACTTTGGACTTGAAGTTGAGGAAATGGCGTATTGGACCGTATAAAAAGATTTAAAGTTTATTTTTAATACTTAAGTGGGAACATCCCCTGATATTCGGAGTCGGGACAAAATGCTGAGAGTATTTTTCCTTAAGAGGATATCTTGAGCAGAGTGCTTGTGGTCCTTATAAACAAGGCCATTATTATCAGAACTATAGCTCGTATATCGTGTTAATGTGTTTTATGGAACGTTGTCTGTAAATAAATGGCCAAATATACTGACAACTAAGAAAAAACAAACTTTTGCTTATTCGACAATTTCTGAGTTATACACGTTTCCAAATAAATGTGTTGGAACGGATTCAAAATTTAATCTTTGAGTTTCCAAAAGAGTAAGTCTCGATTATTTGGAGTAAACAAAGGCTTGCTTTGATTTACTTTATGGCACACACGAATGTTGAAGTCAGAAGATAGCATTGGCAACATGTCTCGAACTTGCAACGTTCAACAAACTCCGAATATTAGCTGTCAAGTTCATCGAGCATAAAAACTTTATGCTGCTCATATGCTTTTAGTAGTACCTACGCTAAATTTTAAGCTAAAGTTTTAGCTTTGATAAACTTTTCTTAGTATAATATTTTCCATTTGTTACTAACATTTTGTTGATATACTTTGTTCAATCGAAAGTCGAACCAAAAAAGTTTGTTTAGTAAATTTTGTTTTTTACCATAAAATGTATCTTTGCCAGATTCTTTTTAATGTTTACCTACACCAAAGAATTATAATGCAAAGTTGTAGTGGTTAATTTTTCGATCAACATGATTTTTAAATGAACGGTCCATATTAACGGTCCATCTTTACATTAGAAAGTACTCTGTAAACACTAATTGAGAACTTCAATCCATTTATGAACTATTTAGATTGCACATGTAAGCAAATCTCCTTCGCTAACCGAGAACGGTAATCGATCCTTAGCGTTCGATTCGAAGCCGAGTATAACCGGACATAACGCAAGGATAATTGCCGCGTGCAAATCGATAGACAGCATGGAGTAGCTAGAAAATGGAGTGCTTATATGTTTATAAAGACAAGTCTACTTGAGATCATACTCATATAATTTATGGGATATGCGGGGTGGAAGAGATATTGGGTATATCGGCGTATTTTTTTGTATCGTCGGTACGTTTACAGACACTATGTGTCTGACATTATCTCACGTGCTCAAACATCCAAAACAGGAAGAAATTTAGATATCCCATACAAATATTGGTTCTGGAGGTGATCGAACTGTGACCCGTGGCTTACAAAAGCCGATTGCGGAGTACCAATGTACCAGACTTGTCGTGAAAACGAAGTAAAATATTTATACAATGAAAATTAAATATTTGTGATGAGTTTCGTAGCGCTTAAAGAAGTAATTGTACTGATGTATTTCGCGTCTTTCCCCTTTATTCACTCCATTTGCTTCCTACTCCGTAGTAGACGGATATCCGTGCGGGTGGCGGGCTAGCACTAATTGCCTGTTGGCCGCAGTTGAGGGGCGGCATTAGTTCCGACTATTGATTCCATGATGGAGGGATTGCGAGTGCGTTTTGATTGTGCTGTGCATTACCTATGTTGTTTATAAATGTTTGTGTATGGTCTTAATTAATAATTGCAGAACTTTAAACATACCTGCGCTTGAACTATGTAGGTTTTATTCTAAAATGAATATGATATGATTTCTCTATGGCAGTACTTCCAGTGCTATGGGTTCCACTTCCACTTCCAGTGTTATAGGATGCTAATACCTATGCAATTCAATTTAAAAAAATCCACTTTCATTAGCGTCAAAATTTAAAAAATTAAATAGGTATTTAGTAGTTCCTTTTTTATTATCCAGGCATCGTTTTTAAAATAAGAACCAGCATAATAGGTAGGTTGTATATTGGTTTATCTATTTGCATTCACAATGATTCGAATTTCATTACCTCGGTTGCCCTCCAGCCAAAAGCAATAACATTATGGAGGGCTTGCAAGTGCGTCTCTATTTTGTCTGGTGCATCACAATTAATCTTAGATGTTGTTGTGTACCACCCTAATGTTAATAATAACATTAAGGTTATCGGTAATTATCACTTACTTTTAACAACCTAACATAATATATTAATGAGTGAGCTTTAACTACTGATTGAGTTAATAATGATTTGTTGATAAATGTTGAGGTTGCCAGTGCTACACGACGTGTACACATGCACAGAATCACGTTTATTATTATTGATGCACGACTGAATAAGTTTCTTTCAAAATTTTCATCCATCTATTTCAAAGTCAGATTTTTTCATTTGTACGTTGACACAGAGAACTAGTGTTATACCGATATCAATAAATTGATATCGACTTCCCGAGTGTGGTGGGTATCCATAAGAATTACATCAAGTTTAAAAAAAAGGAAGATTCCTCCTACAATTTGGAATGCGATCATCCAGACTTTAGTCCCTACATATGAAATACTGGGACTCCGGTTTAAATTGCACAAGAACCTTAGCCAAGCCAGCTATTCTCAGCGGCAGTGCGTTAGTCTAAAAACGAACCCCTCTACTTAGGAAACGTGTTTACAATAGAAAATGGAAACTATTAAAAAGTATCAATTTGATGGTACCTAAGTAGTAACTAGTATCTACTTGAACCAATATTTAACTAGTAAATAGGACGGGCATATAATGGATTGATCGGCGGATATCGAGCCGGACGGGCTAACTCGTGTTAATTGCTGTTCCTCGTGTCAATACGACGACAAATGGTAGTGTCCGTTTGTTGGGTATTTTTCCCCGTTTCAATATTTGATCGAAATGCACTTATGTGCTTATGACGTAAGCAAATGATTGTTACTTTGGCTTCGATGAATGAACTGGCGTTTGCCTTAGGATAAAGTAATTGCAAGGATACTTTCTTCTTCCGTCGTGTCGGCATGAGCTATTCATATAAATATCTCTCCCTCGTGACACCGATAATAGAAACATTCACAAAGAAACACCTACCACAAGACAGAAAACACACACACACAAACACTCCATACACCTCACTTACTATTCCTCACATACACACCCGCACATACACACTTTAACACAAACATTAAACGCAATTTTTTTCTCTTTTTTGTGACTGTACTACTTTTTTATTTTTCTTTAAAAATTCGGATATTGTCATTAAATAACTATGTGTTCATTGTATAATGAGAGGATACTGGCTTCTGCAACACAGTTATTACTATTGCAGGAGTCAGAATTCTATAATAAGTGTATACATTTATGTCAATAAAAGATTTATTATTATGATACCAAGATTGGTCATAAGGCTGACTGCCCAGGGTGCGCTCGACGTACTTACGTATCGTTACTCGTGAAGGCTCTTTTCATGCACCCCAAAGATACTTTAACGGTGTGGTACGGATGATTGTGACGCCATTTTGGAGAAACCCGCCCAGCGTGGACTGCGAAAGGCTGAGTTGTGTAGAATGATAGGCGGATGTCGAGAAGGTAGGTTTTACAGGTTGTGCTTTCATCACGACTAAAGACATTTAAGACGATATCAGCATGTTTATTATAAGTGTCAAAATCTAATTAAATGAGGAGTGCATTAAAGGAGCCTTCACGAGTGATGGTACTTAATTAGGTACGACCGGCGAATTCTGGGCAGTTAATTTCGCTACCAACCTTGCTGACTGGCATAATCTTTTCACCGAGGAATGAGCTATTTTCCTATAGCTCGGTTTAAACACGAGATCAAACTGCCTTGTTGGTCTAGTGGTTGCAAGCGCAACTGCGGAGCATGCCAAAGTCAAAGTATTTTGGGGGGGTCCCAAGGGGGGTGGGGTCCTGGGTTCGATCTCCAGGTCAGGCAAAGTGCTATTGGGTTTTTTCCAGTAGGAATATCGCAGTAGCAGTTCGGAATTTGGATTTGTGCCCGGTTGGCTTGCCCCTATTATATGGGACTTAAACAAAACTGGCGAAATAACGGTGAATTAAAAACACCTCTGCCAAAAATGCAATGAATGCAAGGCGTAATGTTATGTTAGAAGAAAAATATTTTAATTATTTATCATTTCATAATCTTCGAGCTGCCTGCCAATAATATCTCCCCTAGCAATATTCCTGCAAAAACGATATTATGCAACAGTGACGATCACAGAACACGAGTATTTTTTGGTAGTCTCGTTTTCTGTAGTGACGATGTATTCAATTTCCTGCTTGTGGGTTTTTTTTACGTATTAACTTTCGTGAGTTATATTCATCGGTTTAACTCACGGGCCCCGGTTGAGTCCAGGTGAGTTAAACCTTTAACATTTAAGCGTTTCAATTACACTGTTCTGCCTAGCTTTTTCCCAATTATGTTGGGGTCAGCTTCTAGTCTAAACAGGTGCGGCTGAATACCAGTATTTTACCCGGAGCGACTACCATCAGACTTTCGCAACCCAGTTACTGGGCAATGCCAATATCCTAAAGTTAGACCAGTTGTTAGACTTTCGGCCTTCTGACTTCCCGTAACGGCTGTCATAGGTATTCGTACGACACCCGGGACCGACTGTTTAACGTGCTCTCCGGGGCATGGAAGGGTCTCGATGTGTAACGAATGGTCACCCATCCACGGTTGACCTCACAAATCGTATGACCCGCGAAGTTGGTAATTAGCCACGAGCCCCTCAATTACGTGCCTTTCAAAGCGTTTCAATTACGTGTTGTTTTGAAATATTTGTACAAAATATCCTTGCAAGTCTCGGTAGTCTCATTTTAATATTGAACACTCAATCCCATTCCACATCAGAACATCTGCCTACGAATTCTGTTTATTTTGAGAAGAATAAGACATTTTTGCAAGATGAAATTTCAAGAATGCTCTTTCATGGCGACAGCTGAAAGCGTTATGAGAGCGAACTTTCTTCCGTACGACGTGTAAAACTAGAGGCACCATGTTTTAAGGGATATAGTTTTTTTGTATTCAGTGTTTCATTACTTTACGTGCCTACATATATTATTCAGGTTTAATTACTTTACGTGCCTACCTATATTAATTTACGATTGTATTTATCATCTTCTTTCAAACGTCTGTTCCAATAGTTTTAAAAGTGTAAATGAAATGATCTGTAGGTACGCTTGCTTATATTAAGCGCAAATGCTTCAATGAGTATGTAGCGATATTTTAGTATTCGCGGAGCAACTGCTAATTGGACTCGGGAGAAATCATACTTTTGCAGATAATGTAGCTTATTTAATATAGGTGTATAAATCTCACTGCATATCTGATAATGCCTTAATTATCACTGAATAAACCCACTCTGAGGTTTCCAGAGAACAGATTAGCTGGCCTTATCAATATTAGGTGCATTCAAAATTACGTCCCCTTATCAGGTAGAGCGGTTGAGCATACCGCCATTTAATCGAGTGTCAATCTCCACGGTGAGCTCGGCTCAATGCATGGTCGTCGAACAATTTATGGCAAGCACGATAGCCGGCACTATCTAACGCCATTGTCATGGTATGCAGGCTATAAAGGTTATTAAGTTATAGAGTTAATTATGACTTGCAGGTGCGTTGTTTCGTTTGAAGCTTAACGTTTTATTTTGCATTTCGTACTTGTTTAAAAATTGGTCGACTTGAAATTTAAATATATAACATCACGCCCGTATTCCCCGAAGGGTTGGGCAGAGGTGTTATAGTAACTTATTTCGCCGTTATGTTTAAGTCCCATGTAGAGCGCAAGCCTTTTTGCTTCAACCGGACACAAATCCAAACTTCAGGCTGCTACTAAGGAATTCCACAACGGAAAAACCCAATAACATTTTGCCCGACCTGGGGATCGAACTCAGGACCTCACGATTAACAGTCGCGCTGGCCACCACTAGACCAACGAGGTAGTTATAAATAATTATTATCTGTTTTGTGTTTATTTATTTTGATGTTCTTCTATTTTACTAATCTGTGACGTCAGAACGAGACTATTTTAATAGTACCTAACTGTGAGTATCTGACTAGAGCGATCTTATTCACTAGACAACCAGGCCTAGTTCATTTTAGTTCACGGCCGCAGCGGCAGGCAATCTGCGTTAATGCACCGTTAAAAATATCCTTACGGTATGAATAACAACCATAACATAATCAGCCCATTACTATCCCACTATTGGGCAAGGGCCTCTTCTCAGAATGAGAAGGGTTTTTGGCCGTAGTTCACCACGTTGGCCAACCCGAACGTTATTAATTAATTAATGAAAATCGGTACGTAAAATTGGTTGCCGCAACCTAGCACTGATATCTCCGTATATTAAATGTTATCTGTGCACTGATAGCCTGACTGGCCAGTGCATTAATCGCTTAAAAGCCTTTTAGTGCACGATGGATGGTTGAACACGAGAACTCAGCTTGCTGCTCCTACTTCGTACTGAATGCAAACATTTTATTGCATTGATCAATGCACTTTTTGAATCTATCTGCGAGTAGGCCCAAGTCCAACAGTGGATGTTTGCTGCCCAAAATGATTCTTCTTTTCGTGTGGTTAGTGACTAAGCTGGTATCAGAGTTTATGCCGCCCATGGGCCTCTGACTTAGCTTCACATGCCGTCGAATAATATCTCTCAGGTTTCCTCACGATGTTTTCCTTCACCGTTTTTAAACAAGTGATAATTATACATTACGCACATGAATCCGTAAAGTCAGAGGTGCGTGCCTTGGGTTCGAACTCGAGGCCTATGACTTGGCAGTCCGACGGTCACACTACAAGGTTATCACTGCTGTTACCAAAATGATGATGATGGTAAATTACTCCACTAGTTCATTATAGAAAAAAAAGCGTTAATCAAAGTAAATAAAATAAAACTATCAGCAAAGATTAATGATCCCACGCAGTCGCGAGCTGACTTTAATACCATTGTGCATAAATATTATAATCTTAATTAAGAGCAGGATCATAAATAATTGTGATTACTTTCCTCTGCCGGTATTCTGCCGACGTTAAGTACCATCTGAATTATGCACGGAAATTAATTCAGGATTTATATCAATCGATAATGAACTCCAGGTTCAAGTCTGAATTGTCAGATAAAATTATGTAGTAAATGGTTATCAACAACCGAGGATCTCGTGGCTAATTAACAACCGCGCGGATCATATGATTTCAAGGTTAAGCTGCGCTTGCCGCGGTTAGTCCGTGGATTGGTGTCCATTCGTCATCTACCTGCCATCAGAACTCTGCAGCTCAGTAACTGGGCAATGCCGGTATCCCAAGGCTAGATTGGCTGTCAGACTTTCGGGCTTCTGACTTCCCGTAACGACTGTCATAGGTATTCGTATGACACCCAGGACCGACGATTTAACGTGTTCTCCGAAGCACGGAGGGGTCTCGATATGTAACGAACGGTCACCCATCCACGGACTGACCACGGTAACTGCAGCTTAACCTAGCAAATCGTATGATCCGCACGGTTGTTATATACCCACGAGCCCCTCCAGCTTCTCGAATTTGAAAATAATTGACTTTAATAAAATCATGTTTTATCCTAACACGTATAAAATCATGGTAAACATAACGTAGAAGGAGTGTAGCGTCTTGCCCTGGATGAATATGTTTGTCCTTTGTGAAGAATAATGCTTTTGTACAGCATCTAAAGTCACTTTCTTGAAATGACTACACAAATGTTTTTGTAGAGAGTAGACTGCTTTGAACAAGCTTGTGCATGTCTAAGTGTAATTAACCCCCTGAATGCTATGTTTTTTTGAAACGTTAAAATAAAACTTTTTAAAGTGGAAACAGAAAATTATAGTGCCTACTATTTCAAATGAATTTATAGAAAAATATAAAATAATAATATTCACTTTATACATTTTTCCATCTTCAAATAATATCTAACTGATAACTGAGAAATAATTTGACAGATTTTCTATACAAAAGATAAAAGTTATGCCAGATCCACACTAAACTTAGGTATTGGCTGAACACCCTTCAGGTCTCGCCAGTAACTGCCCGGTTACGTAGAAACGGTCCGCAAGGACCATCTATAAGCAGTCCAATAGAAAAAAAAGCCATTGAACTTAGGTACCTACGTGTCGTGTCGTGACGCATAAGTAGGTGAATCTTACGCTATCGGATTCATAATATACCTATACTTTGTTTGAAGGCGTGCACACAACACTTAAGTACCTACATATCGTGACACGGTTACAACAATACCCCTAAAGCCGAAAGGGGGTTATAAGGTCCCTTGTAAAGAGTCTATTGGCAATATTTGAAAACCGTAGTACGACCCAAAAAAAAATTTGGATAAAACATAAAATAATCATCATTGAAACGCAAACCTGAAAACATAAAACTAAAGAGTAGACTGCCCAGAAAGTTATTTACATTCTTACCTAATTTCCTCTGAGAGGTAAATGACAACAACTATAAAAGACTACTTGATTATTTACATTTTTTATGGAGAATTATATAACACGTTGTATATAGCATTATAGCCGACGATTAAAAATCGGCTCTAAGTGAATTAAAATAAACACCAAACTTATAAAATCAATAAGCAAAAAGCCTTACCAAGCATCTATTCCAAAATATTTACTGTTACATATAACATCCAGCTTGACTAAGAACCTTACATTCGTAATTCATATTCCTGATACTGAGCCAAGACTAAATACTGAATATCTACATACTTTATTACATCCAGCCTTATCCGTGTACCTATTTATTGTATCGGGATAATAGCAGTCAATTTTACAAGTCAATCGTACTTAATAGATAGGCCGTATATGGAACTTGTAAACAAACTTAGCGATAGCGACTAGAACCCATTTGCATACAGATTTGCTGAGCTTGGCTATGCTTTACGCTGCAACAGTAGTTGATCTAATGACGACGGTATTTTACTGTGTTGATACTTATGAAAACATAAATGTGTTTGGTAAAGCATTTTGAATTGAGATATGGCAAAACTGGGCGGACATTATGGTTTCTACGTAGCTGGAAGTAAATGTATCAACTATCAATTGCTTAGCGGGTAATTATCCCCTTAAAACCTTAGTGTAAGGTACCATGCCGAAATTATGCAACCGACCATCCGCGGCTGTTTTTTATACCGGCAAGACGCCACGTAATTTCAGTCTCGTGTGAAGCGGGTAATTTAAAAAGCATTGCTGGCGTAATCACTCCGGAATATGTCGCGTATTTTCGGCAAGGTGTGTCGCTATTAGTCAGAGCTCTTGCCTAAAAAGTCCACATCTTGTGCTTTATGCTCGTTAAACATTTTATAGAAATAAACCCTTGCCTCAATGCCTTATTGGAGCAGAATACCTAAAAATAGTACCAGCGGAGGGTAAAATCTCGAACATCGACAACTGAATAACTAAAGTCGGTAACTGTCGGCCAGAAACTGGTAACTTATCAGAACAGTCATCTGTGTTAGACTAACAATTTTTCCTACGATTCAAGTGAAGCCTTTCTCTATTTATACTCTGTCAAGCCCACTGAAATACACATTATAATTTGAATACACTGCGCATAATATGTAACGCAAAGTTTTTTTAGACAAAAGGGACGTTAAAGATAACTCCTTAATTGTGTTAGATGCTTAAACTTTGGAAGTAACTCCTCGTAAACAAGATCCTTATAATAGTTACTCGCAAAGAGACGGTAGTGTCGCGTGGTCTAAGTGAGAGGTAGTTATAGCATTAAAATGTATAAAAAGTTTTGGTAAATCGTCATTGGGTAACTGAGGGTCTACAACTACAACAGTACCATTTCCTCTGAGTAACCTTTATGGTTTTTCTTTTCTATGTTGACTCATGGTTAAGGCCTACAGTTCAAGTATGGTTTCCTCTATTCACAGTACACTATTACAAGTTTTTTGGCTAACTCAAGAAACATTAATTGACACAACATTAATTGTGTTATTAACATAATCTCATACACGAATTGAAGTAAAACTATACAACAAAAAATATTTGCATAAAATCTAAACTTTTACAAACTATTTTCTTGTAATTTTCATGTTCATATTGCGAGTCAACAGAATCTCTGCGTCAAGGCTTATAACTAAGGACTCAATTTCAGATCGAAACAACAAACGACAACCTGAATAAGCACGAACTTCAAACAACCTAAAGCACATATTGATAAACCTCTCTCAACATGGCGGAGGTCCACTTATTTTAAGTGGAGCTATCAAAATTAAACGTCATTAGAAAATAATTTTTATTTCCCCAAATTAGCGTCTGAATTATTGGCATCAAAACGACACTTAAAAGGCAGCTCATAAAAATATGTCTTATGGCTAAATACTCGAATGCTTCTCAATTTTAAGTTGCCGCTTAATCTCGTGCCGTCACTGTCACTTCACCTTAGAATGACAGTGACAGCACGAGACTTAACGTCAACAAAAAAATTAGTAGCGATGAGTATTTTGCCATAAAAGTCACAATCCTATAACTTGGGCCTCGCCAAAGCAGTGATCCTATTGTACCACTATCCGCAGAGGTCTGAGGCTGAGACGAGACGCTAAAAGCATGTTGTCGCCTCCAATTTGGCTCCACTGTCGCATTCCACTCTAGACGCCTCGCTGCTGATACAATTTGCCCTTTTGCCGTCCTATGAAATATTAGAAAGGCAACGGGTGACGTGACGAGAAAGTATATGTGTGGTCGATTGTGGAAAAGATGGATAGAGGACATATTTTGTAAGTGTTTGTGGAAGTTAGTTTAATTCAATTTGTTTTGTATGTGAAAAAAGTGTAGTAGAAAAAAGTAAGTAGTACTATTTTGTGCGGGACACTTTTGGTACCTAACTAACGACTATGTAAAAAAAAAATCTGAAAAATGGTATGGTAATGGTAATGGTAGGTTTCTTCGCAGCCTTTTTTAATCCAGTTCTAGGATTCCTATACGTCCCTTCTAAGCAGGTTCGTTAGAGACCGCAAGCTAGTCCTGTTGCACCAGACATGTTGCTGCTCTCCACCGGTTGTCGCGTGATTTGTCGGTCAAACAAACTCCAGCCTATGTGACATTTTTGTCACGGGTCACACAGCATATTAAAATTTATCTTGAGCGCTTACTTCACAAGATGTGTGGGCTGAGAGAGGATATTCGATGTCCGACCGTCAGCCTGGAACCACGTCTTGGTGTGTAAGCGAAACAAAACAGTATATTAAATTCTTAATCGCATGAATACTGCAGCGGGCATCGAGTGCTAAAGGAGTTAAAATATTTTGGAATCTAAATATTGAACACTTCACTTTAAAGCTAGTCATACACGTTAAGGTATACGTGATAGGTATGCCTGTTTAGGCAGCTTGTAAAGGAATTATTGTAGGTGTAAGTAACAACATTTTGGAGTTACTCTTTCAACTTGCAAGTGAAGGTGTCCTTAACAGGCATACTTGTCAATTATACCTGAGCGTGTATAGTCACCACTACTGACCAAAAACACCGTTAATAAAATAGACACTTTAAGCAAAGTAATCTAAAATTATTGAAAAAGAAAATAATTTTAGTTCTAGCTTTAACAATAAATAACCACTATGTAAGTGAATGTCCACACAACCGTTGCATACTTTGCGGTTTCTAGGACATACTCGTATAAGTGGATACTGCACAAATGCACATAAATGTTATTGCACATTAAATCATAGCATAAAGGTTGTTTATACCAGCTGCATTATTCTCGCTGTAAACGAGTCATGTGTTACAACCCTTATGGTTTAAAATCACTTTAAATCTCAGTGGTTTACGATTAGGATGTTTCATCTAGGTATTTGAAAGCTTATATTAGGTACTGAAATACAAGTAATGATTAAAACTTACTTGTCCTATGTCATTAGGCCGATGTAACTTAAAGTAAACAGGTACAACCATCGTAAGCTCATACACTCCCTACGAACATATGACACAGTTAAGCATAGATATTATATTTGTTAGGCCCGATTTGACGAACTATACCTAGATAGCTGATATCCTAAAAAATTAAATTTTGGAAATATTTGTTTTTTTTTCAAACTGGCAGCACACTTTGAAACTGGTATGTATGGGTAGAGGACACTTAAACAGACAAATAATGTTCGCAATATTGTGCCCTAAAGTGTCACGTTGCCGAGATATTTGGAGGTAAAGATCACCATATTATGAAAACAATGACAATCATTTAAAATGAACTAATTACGCATAAAAATATGACATATATACGGAATTAGTTCATTTTTAATAATTGTCATTGTTCTCATATGACGATCTTTACCTCTAAATATATAGGTATGCTTCCCAGCCTTTTACCAACGATGTTGGGGTTAACTTCCTGTCTAACCAGATGCGACCGAATACCAGCATTGTACACGGAGCGACTGCCATCAGACCTCCGCATCCCAGTTACTGGGCAATGCCGATATTCTAAGGTTCGACCGGTCGTTAGACTTTCGGGTTTCTGACTACCCGTAACGACTGTCATAGGTATTCGTATGACACCCGGGTCCGACGGTTTAACGTGCTCTCTGAAGCACGGAGGGGTCTTGATATGTAACGAATGGTCACCCATGCACGGACTGATCGGGGCAAGCGCAGCTTAACCTTACAAATCATAATATGATGTGCGCAGTTGTTAATTAGCCACAAAACCCTCTTTACATCCAAATATATTTAAAAATCCGAAAAAAAAGAAATGGTGGCAATGTTGCTATGCCAGTTTCCATAGAAAAATGTTCGTACCTCTTTATTCTTCAGATAAAAGTTATCTTAATATCCTAACAACATCAATATTTTCATGAGCTAACGGTAAATGAAGATCCATTTCACAAGATAAATAATTCCAACGAACCTAGACATTATTAATGGTACTATCCACAAACACCTTATTCAAACCATAACTCAGCCCTTTCCCTACCTCACTTATCATACTAATGATGACGTAGGTTCACCTCAGACCCTCAATGATTACGACTGTAGACTCTTTTGGTTCAGGTTATCTTGTACCATGCTTCGAAATAAAACGGGTGAACGTTGTTGCTGATTAACAATTCATGGCACACATAGGATGACACACATTCATCACACGACCGTACAGGTACTAATTACATTAGGGGAAAGGATCCAAGTCGTAATTAAGTAATGTTTTTGCCCAGATTTAGACTTATTTCATCTCTATACACTTTGCCTTATTAATTCAATGTTATTTAAGTAGTTTTATTGGTTAATCATATTTATATTTATTCATTAGACCAAGCACATGTTTACACAATTGGTTTAAGATCTAGTTGATCTGGATGGTTCACTTAAATTGTTTTAATAATTGTTCAGATACCTTTTTTTCTTAATAAACATTGCCACAATAAGTTTTTCAACAGAATGAATATAATAAATAGGCTCATTGATATTTATAAGTATCTAACATTGTAATTTCTGTTAAAACAGCAAAAACAAAAAAGAAATATGAAAATTTCTACCCAATTACCTAATCGATTTTCTTAATTAATATTTAATAAGCAAAGCTAATAGCAATAAATTTAATAGAAATAGCAAATAACGTGGTTCTCGGTGTTGATGCTCAGTAACTGAGGATTATAATGAACTAGCCGCGTTGAGAAGGGATAATAAGTGAAGGATGATGGATGAGGCAGGTAGGTCAATAGGGGACACTGGTTGAATCTGCTGAATTGAAGTATACGGGTAGAGTACCTACATTATAATGGGGTAAGAAACTGGTGAACTAATGGCGTCACCATCGCTGGTACTAAAGTAATTTCATTGGTTAAAATGTGTTTGACATCAGTGATAATGTGAATTTAAATCATTCTGATTGCTAGTGCCGCCATCTAAGATTAGTTTTGCCTGTCTCTCCCCATTGAAGGACCTAAATTTTCATTAATCTTTGTGTTGCTGTCAATATTTGTAGCTTAATTTTCTGTTATGCAAAATTTTAGGTTTATTTTGCAAAAGTAGGTACATCAGCAATGTACCTATATAATTCAGGGATTGTATAAAATGCCTGGTCATTCAATGCCCACTGAGGATTTTTAAAAGTATGAAATGGAAGACAAAATAATAAAGTCATATATTCATATTAATAAAAAAAAAATCGAATCACAACACACGAACTCCACCTTGTCAGATTACCCTGGTCCTATAGTTCATTATGTAATCGAGGAAGCTCGTGTACGATGTCCTGAGTGGAACGAGCACTCTAGGGCTAAGCGTAGCGAGTGGGTGGAGTTGGCGAGCGAAGCGAGTCGCCGACTACGACTTCCCCAGCGGCGTGCTGCAGCTGTGAGTGAAGCAAAGAGCAGACAAGGAGAGTCTTCCAGCGGAACACATTCAGTAAGTTGCATGCTTGCAAAATTATGACAATAGTTTTTATGAAAACCGAAAATGAACACATCACGATACGTAGGTAGGCCTCGTTCAAGCTAGAACTGCGCTCTCTCCCGCCCGGCTCTGCTGCGACGTCAGTTTATACATTGCTTCGGTAAGTTTGTTATTCTATAGGTATACAATGCCTATTCCAAGTTCAGTAGATATAAACATTGATTTTATTATATAAATGGTCTAAACGTTCAAGGCATTATATGTGTAGAATTCCAAGGCATTGATTACAAATACCGGATTAGATACACATAGATTGTTGATAAAATATACGTACATAGCTGATTGTAGAAATGAAGGATGTGTTTTGATTTCTTATTAAAAACTTAGAAAGCACTATTTATAATAATTATACTTCTAACGTACTTTTGGACACGGCACGTATTGTCAGGAAGTTCCTCTCTCTGAGGCCCTGACCACCGGTAGCTTGGACCCTGTTCCCGATGCCAGTGGGCTACTATTTTTTATATTTTTAAATGTTTTTATATATTTTTTTATTGAAATATTTAAAAATGTAATAAGATATGTACATATAATGAATAAACGATAATAAAATACTTCTAAAACAATTGTGATCTATTAATTTAAGTATTATTACTAACGGCTCTCTGCTGCTGTGGTAGGTGATTAACATAACATAACATCACGCCTGTATTCTCCGAAGGGCTGAGCAGAGGTGCATAGTAACACCCTCATTTCGATCAACCGGGCACAAATCCAAACTTCAGGCAGCTACTAAGGAATTCCACACTGAAAAACCCAATAACACTGCCCGACTCGGGGTTCGAACCCAGCAGCTTACGATCAGCTGTCGTCTAGCGACCAACGAGGCAGCAGGTGATTAACAAGAAATATAAAAAAAAACTATTTCAAAATCCTATTGTTTTATCTAACACAAACAATTTTCGCTCCAGCTTTCAGCTCGGTTTAAAACGTTTGGGCATAAATAAAGCCTCGTTCAACCGTTGCGGGCGACATTGCGGTTTTAGGGATATACTCCCACAACCAATAGGTTTGGTGTACATAAGAGTAATGTTTGTACGCAAGACCTCCACATCGTGCGCTCGTACGTTTTGTAACCGCACATACGCCGCGTACCGCCGATGCATTTCAGACTTTATATTTAAATTTTCGTCATAAAACAAGCAAAATAGATTTTCATCGGCTACAAAAATTAAGAATGAGGTAAATAGGTTTTTTATAAACATTTAAGTCACACTTTCTCATTGGTTCTAAGGGCGACTACCGAGCGCGAGGTCCTTAGTTTGATTCCCAGGTAAAGCATCTCATTTACAGTCGGGGTTTCGAATTGTGTCCGTTAAGTGGCCATGATTTGGCCCATATTACGTAAAATTTGTACAAATCGTGAAATTAAACCTACGTAACACAATTACGATATGCCTAATGATTCGGAGAATGCAATCGTAACTGCGTAAAAACATTTTAAAATGCAGAGAGATGCAATGAATGATTGCAATTAACGCCATTGTTTCATTTGTAACAGGTAAACTTCTGAAATAAAATCCCGTTTATTATAAATCATATTTTTAATCAATTTAATTATTATTAGGAACCTCATTATACCTACTTTGTTAATCTCCGAAGACATTAATACTATATAATTCCTAATTATTTCAACTATTTTCAAATCCATAAAACAACTGACAAATCAATTTTAATACGACTTTACTGAAATAAAAAAAATTGTAACCATGTTTGACGTGCTTGATGTCGTCGTTTACACCTAAAAACAAATTGTAAACAAAGTGTAAAAGTCCTTTTAGAAGAAGTAACTAGTTTTTAAAACACGTAATGAATATTTATAACAAGTGTCTACATACTCGTACAAGTTTGTTACTAAAAGTACATAATTATCGTCACCGGAAAGCCACTTAAACGCTATTTTGGCTAAAATGAGTTATGTATTATATCGTTTGATTGGATTTTTTTTCTGCGTCGATTAGTTGGGATTTCGTATTTTTTCTATTACTTATCTTACGAAATCCCAACATATTGACGCAGAAAAAAAAACCAATCCAACAATATAATACATAACTCATTTTACCAAAATGGCGCTTCAGTAGTATTGGCTTTCCGGTGACGATATGAATTTTCAATTATATTTTTTGAAAAAAATTACTTATTCATGTAGAATAGGTACATGTTGTATACATAAGTGTAAACAAATGGTTAGTGTAAACGGTCTTCCTACTATTTCTTGGCAAAATCGAGACATAGAAAACTGTAGTAAACGTAACGTTAATGTGAGTGAATTTTGAATTGGAAATAATATTTTGGTAATTATTTTTGCGACAAGCACAATTTGTAGCATCTTCTCTCCTTCTTTTCGTGTAGTTAGTGACTAAACTGGTGTCAAAGTTTATGCCGCCCATGGACTTGGCTTCACATGCCGTCGAGAAATATCTCTCAGGTATGCCGGTTTCCTCACGATGTTTTCCTTCACCGTTTTTAACAAGTGATAGTTATACAATGCACATGAATCCGAAAAGTCAGAACTGCGTGCCTTGCGTTCGTTCAGTTCGACGGTCACACCACTAGGCTATCACTGCTATATAATTTGTATCATACATCATATATATGAATAAAGTTTTTAATTAAATTAAATAGTATATGCGAAACGAATATTTCCAATTCAAAATTCACTTTCTAAGTTACGTTTACCTAACTAATGTGAGAGCAATCATTCTAAGCCTACTGATGATCATTAAGGTTAGTTGTTCTTTATGTGCCAGTAGTATTGGGCCCTTAACTTTAGGTTCTAAGCGTAAATCCCGATATCAAAATCCAGATCCTTTCCTCTCTCGCTCTTTAGTCTCAGATTGACATACGTGTAACCAATACCACCAGCTGTGACGGCGGCAGTCGCGTTCGTGTGTTGGTTGTCGTAAGCCATGATACTCTGAAACAATGGATGGAGAACTCATCAGGAATTCATGAGACGTGTAAGGCGAACATGGGATGGAGCAGGCGTGTTAAAATGTATTGCACCTTAAAAAGAGAGATTCATGGGATAATAAAGTAAGACAATACGTCCTTCTAGGGTTGTTTTTTGCAATCTTTTACAACTGAGTGATGTGGGACTCCATGCTGCTTGAAGTAAATGATCTAGTACCTAATCTTTTAGGGACTAAACACAGTTATCAGTAGCAATTCCCATTTCACTCATAGAAAATAGTCATTTCGTATGAACATGCGTAGGTACTACTGCGTACGCATGCTTTCACCTTCATTCATTCAGTTTTCGTATGCTTCAGCATACTTACGCGTGTTAACGGTTTCTATAGAATACTTTTGCAGCTGATTCGCAGCACATGATTTCACAGGTGCTGCGGATGACTGTACTTCGCTTTTAACCAATTTCCATAGTGCAGGTAGGTCATCTAAGATGATATGAATTTCATATCGTACTAGTTGCCCGAGGTGTCTCTCGCTTTCTAAGGGAACTACTTTATTTACACGGATATAAAGTATCCTATATGTTAATCTAGGACATAGTCTATCTGGGTTCCAAATTTCATCCAAATTTGTTTAGCCGTTTATGCGTGATTGAGTAACAAACCTTCATCTTCACAAACTTTCACATTTATTATATTATAAAATAATAATAATAACATAGCATGATGAAAAGCCTTTTCCATGGATACTACAGCGAGTAAGGTAACTCCCAAAAATTACATCAAGTTTTAAATTAAATGTCCAGCACCCACAACACGCAGATCTGTCCCATACATGTTTACAATTCTGAATTTAGACAATACAAAATGAACCAATATTTTTGCATAACATCATGCCTGAATTCCCTGAAGGGTTGGGCAGAGGTGTATAGGTATAGTAAAACCCTCATTTCGCCGTTATATTTAAGTCCCATGTAATAGGGGGCGAGCCTATTCCCATCAACCGGGCACTAATCTAAACTTCGGACTATTGAGGAATTTCACACGGGAAAACCCAATAACACTTTGCCCGACCTGGGGATCGAACCCAAGACCTCACGATCAGCAATCGCGCTTGCCACCACTAGACCAACGAGGCAGCTGCAGAAATGTTTTTGATGTATAAGAAGGTATATGGGTACGAGCGAATAATATATTATTTACAAAGATAAAATCGATAGTGTACGGAACAGAACGAATAATTTACAAACAGTGCCGGTTAGGTAATTGGTAACCCATACAGTTGGTGGCATGTCTGACTTCCTTGAAGCGTCCTGAATATTTGATGAACGTACAAATTGTATTTACTGAACCGATAGAAAAGAAGCATTGAAAGAAAATTGAAGGAAATCCTTGGAATCAACATATGTATGTACATATCATTTATTCAAGTTTTCGAGGTATAGCACAGGTTTAGAGGCATAGAAAACCGGTTCCAAATCTATGTAAATTATTCTACAAGCACTTTTCGGTTTAAACTTATTTATTTCTAAAGATTAAAAATCACTTGTACAGAAATAAATACTAAATATTCAATTTAAGTAAAGAACAGGAGTAGCGCGTGAAGGTAGATAGATATCACAGAATAATTTTTATTTCATTTATGATTTCATTCACGTTATTTATTTATTTCACTACTTACAAATTATTATTACAGGCTTCTACTCAGTACAACAATGTAGTCTCAGAGAGGACAAATAATTATGTGCCACTCTCTCGAATCCCGCCAAAAAATGTTATTGTTTCTGTACACATATTTCAGTGTGGCTCCCGGCAAAGATTAAGCTACCCTTTTCCCGCCCGTGGTAGTCGTAAAAGACGACTATGGGATTATGTCTGTGGAGGAACGAGATATGGTGCTCCTCAACGAAAAGGGAGGATCCTCCAACGAGGCGGGTCTTATGCCTGGCGGGCCACTGCCTAACGGTTGTTTTTTTTTCCTATTCGACTGCTTGTAGATGGTCTTGCGGACAGTTTCTACGTAACCGGGTAGTTATTAGCGAGACCTGAAGGGTCTCCAAACAACAGCTCTGAGAGCGACCCCTAAAGGAACTCGGACCTCGGCTTAGGGCGTTGCTGACGAGAGGACTGGGAGGGAGACAGCTTGATGAGGGCTGAATTATCGGTGTGACTGCGGAGTCAGAAAAAACGACCGGCTCCGGGGCTGCGGCGGGTGAGCATGTTGGATCAGGGTAAGCCCAACGGTTGATATTGGGACGTTGTTTAATACTATCATCGTGTCAAATCTTGATATCGCGATGCAGGATTAGTGACGTCATTTTTGAGAGTTGTTATTATTTGTCGCTGTAGACTGCTTCGTCGTGCTGCGTAGTTCGCATGTGGCGTGGTAGACGTTGCCACATGTCTGAAGGATGAGCAGCGACATCCTCCTGTCTCTTAATAACAACCAACTGCAGTTACCAATTGCTCTGCCAAAGATGGTGTCCATAGAAGTATTCAGCGTGGGACATATGGGGCGCTTGTCCCACCCTGGCACAGGAAAGAATAGGTAAATGGTCTAGATTCAGTCAACTTGCCACCCATGTCCACGGAACAAATATCTTAAATAGGCAGACCATTGCCTGACTCCGTCTATACTTATTTGGACCTTAAAAGTAAGGTTATGGGGCAATTTTGCCCCAATTCCAATGCTGCACTTCCAGATTTATTGAAAAGACAAAATAATATTTACTGTCTGTCTGAGTCTGCCCCACCCTGGATAAAATCTTGGTTACGCCCTATGTCAATTTCCCCTATGACTGTTTATTTTATCAGTTATTAGAAGACCCGTGTTCAGTAGTGGACGTTTACGGGCTGATATGATGACGTTGACATATAGGCGAGTTTGGTGATACTTCAACGACCTCTTGGATTCAAATGAAGCCATGGAAGTTGGGATATGGTTACTGTGGTCCATTGACGTACGTACAACTAAAATCAACTTTTCTTTATAGGATTTTGATATAAATTGCCAGGCCCGGTTACCGGATAAACTGAAGAAAAACCGAATTCTAAATGCTTTCGTCTCTACCAAGAGGACAAAAGTTGTTTATTCCATTGTCATTTACTTTTTGTAAAAAGTTTCATTCGTTTGAAAACAGATCTTTCTTTTATAACAGTCTGGTAAAATTGGACATGAAAATTTCCTACATTTCAGTACCTAGTCTTTCTTCTTTGTTTTCGTGTGGTTAGTGACTAATCTGGTGTCAGAGTTTATGCCACCCATGGGCCTCTGATTTGGCTTCACATGCCGTCAAGAAATATCTCTCAGGCATGCCGGTTTTCACATGATGTTTTCCTTCATCGTTTTTAAGTAAGTCATAATTACACAATACGCACATGAATCCGAAAAGTCAGAGGTGCGTGCCATGGCTTCGAACTCGAGTCCTATCACTTGGCAGTCCGACGGTCACACCACTAGGCTGTCACTGCAATTAGTCTTTGTTATTTATTAGTACCTAGTTAAAAAAATAATACTTACATTAATAACAGAATGTCCGCTGTAAAATACATTCTTCACTCGTTTTATGAACGGTATTGAGGTATAGCGTGCCGTCGTATGGTGTATCAAGTGCCTGTTATTATTTGAGTTGCCTAATATCAAATGATTGCACCTTGCCACCATAAACGTACAGATGAATAACACTAGCACTTGAATCTTCATAATTTCGAAATTGCACTTTTAATAAATACCTATAAAATACACGACGATGATGCACCGCGAGATAAAATGGAATGAATGAATTGATTAAATAACTGAGACTTGTGTCAACGAGAAAGGTCGAGAAGGGGTTACAATAAGAGGAGGTTAGTGAGTGAGAGAACAATTATTGTTGAAATAAAATAAATGTGTTACAGTGAGTGGCTAGTGCGATTGTTTTTATAGGTCGAATGTTGGTCGCGCCTAAGTAGATACTATTGTTACCCACAGCCCACAGGTCGCATGCAATCCGCCACTTGTGTCTGTGTGCGACTAGCGATGCAATTTTTAATCTTTAGTGTTGTAGAGAATCTTTTTAAGTACCAATTTTTTGTATTTCTCATGAAGACAGATTATATTATTTAGTTGCTTCGGCCCGCCAGTTTATGTCGTGTGTTATCGTCAATTTGTATTAACACGGAAACTTCTCTGGACTGGGACGGTCCGGTAATAAACGAGTAGAAATAGGAGTGATTAGGCATATCTACTAATGTTATTGCCTAATTTAATTTATCGAATGTAATACAAAAGTGTGACCTATTAATAACGTATTTTAAAAATGGGTCATTTGTTGACCACAGTAGTAATAAAAAATTGAATTCAAAAACAATTTAAAAAACTTATTCCACGTGTATTACTCGATATCAAATCATAAACCATCGGAACAATTTTGATATCAATTCAAATCACAATGGATTTTGTCTACTGAAATTGGAGCTCTTCTCAAAACCCAATGATTTGTGAAAATAAAGACGTCATTTTTGCGGCCTTCTGAGTTTTTTCCGGCTTGTCTCTATCAGAAATATTTGAAAATGCTTGTTCATTTTCCATATTTTTTTCGCAGAGAACAGGAAAGGTTGCATAAATACAGGCAGTCAGGTTCAAAATGTTTTAACTTTTGATCGTTAGCATAAAAGTACTAAAAATCGAAAGCTTTATGTGTAACTTTGTAATAAATAACTAAAATATGAAAGTAAACAAATTAAACAGTAAATTAAACCTAACCAAACCAATTAATGGAGGCAAATGTTAAAATATTTGCCTTACCGTTAAAATATTGTGTTACGAACAAAATTTAATCAAACAAACCCACACCTACGGAATAAAACTTTTGTCTGTTTAATAAGGAAGGGTTGCACGCACCGAGCCAGACAATAGGAGCCCGTCGGAAATCGGACCGAAGGAATGCTCTATTTTATGCGAGGGTCCGTGAGGAAGGGTATATATTAGTCCGAATCCATTCCTCGTCTTCCGGCAAAATGTTGGAAACAATCTACTCCCTGTTTTATGAAAGCCGCTGTCTGAGTTTCACGTGGAGACCCCAATCGATATTTTGTGAACAATGGTTTTGTTGAACGTCTCTATTAAAAAGTATTATTTGAACGTTCAGTTCCTGATGTGTTTTATAAAGTGTTTGCTTTCCTAATTGAATAGGTAACACACAGTACGTTTTTTTCAATTTTGTAGCAATAACATTCAGTTCTTACAACATACACTGTTTAATAGGTATCTAACCTATTAAACCGCTTCTGATCTCTTCGGGAGAAGGAGGCTTGAGGTTATGCACTGAAAGAATTGTAAGAAAGAATTGTAAGAACTGAATGTTATTGCTACAAAATTTACCTGTAGAATTTGGTCTCGCCATTTACTGGATACAGTAAATTTAGGTAAAAATTAAACACGGTTTCATATGCTTACCGTAAATTAAAGAGCTAATTGGCATGAACATGATATAGGAGATTTTTCGAAATATTTATTAAACTATCTTGAATAACAAATAATGAAATATGTAAAAACCTTAAATTAATCCAGGGCGAAATCATTAAAAACTTACACACATAACACCTGTAGCCATAATAGTTTAAGAAGCACATTCCTTAATAAATTCTAATTAGCCCTGCGATTCTTAAATGACCCCATTATATCGTCTGTCGGGACTGGTCAGCTCTTAACTGCTATGGCAATCATAGAAGGCATATTTTTCTATTTGTTACTCTTATGTGAGTTTATTTGTTACATTAACCTGCATTATTCTCATTCTATTTCTCACACTACTGTAATGGAATTGTAATGAACTACTATTTTAAAAAGAGTATTCATGGAGTTTCTTGCCGGCTCTTCTCCATAGAACCTACCTTTTGGAACCGTGCACCTAGTCGTGACGTTTTAAAAGTGCCTGAAATCTGGTCTATTTGAAATAAAAAACTTTGACTTTGACTTTGATATCACTAGATATCTACATTTTTTTTACAGGTATTCATGAAAGAAATTCGTCCAAAATATTTCTGTCGTAAAAACATCCCCATTTCCTTTTAAGTACTCAATTGTAACAACTCAACTCAGATCATAAGATAAATCTTTGATTGTAACTAATGACAATATCATGCCATATCGTCCCATCTCATCCTCTTATTTTTTATTTCATATCCTGTTATTACATCTGAGTTGAAAATACAAAACTTTCTTTTATTGTCATCATTTGCCTTGAGAGTCATGTTATATTGTATTGCATGAAATATGTGTTATCGACGTAGCTGTTTATTTTTCTCTATATGTTTCCTGTGTGCAATAATTATCCTTTAGAAATCTTCATGAATTTTAGAAAAAACTACACTAACAGCTCTAAGTAATTAGATTTGGAATTTTCATATTGCATCCTATCCCTTTTGAGGATTGTATCAGGAAGATGGGTAAGCCACGTAGGGTTGTGTATGGTAAGCGGTAGATGCTCTACGTAGAACCAGCACCATTGATGTTGAAACTAGTCGTGGTCTAATCAATGCAGTTGATACCATTTTCATTAAGCAAGAACCGCCAAAAGGCCAAACAGAGAAAATTGGAAGAAAAATGTAAAAATACCACGTCGACGCACACTACTTATTCACAACGAACATCTTAAAGCTAAGAATATCGAAGCAAAACAGCAAAAGTCCCACGCTGTCAACGATATAAATAATAACTGAAACTTTTTAAGATCCTCATTCTGGCACAAACTTTATCAAAGCGAGCAACTCGTTTCAACATGTAGAAGGAACTAAGCCAATAAATAAATACGTGTCCACACATACCATTCCGGAAAATGCAGAAGTTTCAAAAGTATTATCGCTGTGGCATTTGATAAAAGACTGTCGTTCTCCTAACGACTGGAGGGGTGAAAGGGTGGGATACATTTGGTGACAAGAGTCTCTAATGCCCTCATCTATCTGAAGTAATCCCATAAAATTTGGTGGCATGTTTGCATGACGCTGCAGACTAGCGTCGAGTGTGAAATATACATGCAAATACTCGTTGATATAAAAGTTTAGCTTTTGGCATCAAGATCTCTAGTAGAAAAAGTTATTCTTGAAGTTGACAAAATTTGTTTAAGCGGGTCAATAATAGTGAATGCATAAAATTGTCTGTGCTTGCTTTGCTGCTGAAGTAAGCTAAGCTTATTGTTATTGGCGCGACTCTGCTGACGCCGTACGTTTTGTAATTCGATCTCGCTATTGCATTTGCGCAATGTACCAGCGAGTAGCAGTGTAGCTGAGTATATACATCAGTCTCCCCTCGCACACTATGCGCAATAATATCCTGTAACCACTGTCTCACTATAAAAAGACGTAATTTTATCACTTACCTTATATTAATTGACGGGCTCGTTTATTACCAACCGAACGGATCATACGAATTACGGGGTTAAGCTGCACCTACCGCGGTCAGTCTGTGGATGGGTAACCGTTTGTTACACATCAAGACCCCTCCGTGCCTCGGAAAGCACATTAAATAGTCGGTCCCGTGTGTCATACGAATACCTATGACAGTCGTTACGGGAAGTTAAAAGCCAGAAAGTCTGACAACCGGTCTAACTTTAGAATATCGGCATTGCCCAGTAGCTGGGTTGCGGAGGTCTGATGGCAGTCGCTCCGTGTAATATACTGGTATTCAGCCGCATCTGGTTAAACTGGAAGCTGACCTCAACATAGCTTGGCAAAGGCTAGGTAGAACAACCTTATATTAATTGAATAAAAGATGAATAAATCACAAAAGTCCTGGTCATGAAACTAGTTATTCGACTTGGATTACTTTTTCCTGTATTGTTGCAAGACGTAACTATTTTGGCGCAGTGAGTAATCGTTTGCCTTTCTGCGGTATGTGGGAATGTTGCTATTACAATGATATTATTAAGCATAATAACATAACTATTGAACGTCGACGATTAATAGATAGGATCTCTGGGTAACGGTAGTAATATTTTGTAAATAACATCCCGTTATTAATAAAAACAAAACAAATCCTTTAGTTTTCTCATTCATTTATTATTTAATACCCACGGTCAGAGATAAAAGAATAAGTTTCATAATAGCGTTATACATAATAATAAATTATCTGAATAACTGTAAACAGTCTTCTGGGTGATATAAGCGCAAAAAATTGCCAACCGTTTTTTTAAACTGTTTGTCACTGATAACGACAGGACAAATGTTCCAGGAGTGTGTGTTTAGGGGAGTCCGTTATCGTACGCGGAATCGACGGGGCTATTACCTCAGGCTATTCGGTTTTATGCTCTTCTTTATAGAATACGAAGTGATATGATTTGTGACTGTGATGTGACTTTACCTAATCGGATATTTAAAATCTTTGTTCGATGTTCGAAGAATTTGTAGTCGAGTTTTCCATTCCTTTACGTGTGGTAACTAGGTATATTATAATAGTACGTAATAGTACCTATCGTCGAGTGATCGTGTGATGAGACCCTCATTGCGGCGATTGCATTAAACTCGATACAACGATCATTGTCTCAATAGTTCATGCCTAGCATAACAGGTGGCATTGCTCATATTGTTACGTCCAAGAAACCACATCTCTACCTACATGAATATCTGAAAATAAAACGTTAATTAACTTTTAAATGCATTGTGGAAGTCAGACTCGAGTTGCTTTCATTGTTTTATTTCGAAACCCGATACACAATATCCCCGGTAACGCGAGAGCATCACGAACGCTACTGCAAAGATAAACGCACCGCGGTGTATCTCTAGTGCAATTTGTTACTCATTGTGCCCACTGCTCGGTAACAAATCTTGCAATTTATCTTAAAAAAGTTGTTTCATTTAAGCAGAATTTATGTTTGGTGGGAAATTGTGAAGAAGCAGAACAAAGGATACATGTATAATGACTTGAGTTTACAATGTTTGTCGTATTACTTTTCTGAAATCAAGCGTCGAAATGAAATAGAGAAAATGAGACTTTATGTAGCTACATTTGCCAAAATTTGCATAGTGGATTTCATCACGAAAGAAAGGGGAACTTCGATCATATTTTTTATTAGACTGAACAGAACTTTCATAAATTTTCGCAACTTAAAGAACAAAAGTTGTTCATTTTGATGAGTGCCATCACCCCATACTGGGTCGAGGGCCATAAAAAATATAGGCTATATAAGTTTATGGGACTGGTGACCTATTTGCACCTGTGTGCTGTGCATAGTATCATGGCCTCCCATACATTTTATTGGTGTCAATTAGAACATTGACTTACTTCTCAAAATATTTTCTGTTCTACAAAGAATTACATCATCGTTTGTTATTATTTCCTCTCGATATTTATTAATGAAGATCAGCGCTGCTCGTGGCAGCTTCAATCTCTTATCGAAATGCCATGTATTAAGCGAACGTCTAATACCGAAAACTCCCCAATAGGACCACGATAAGCAAAGCCTACAGCGATGGGGAGACGCGGCAGGAGCGACGCTTCGACGCGAGATAACGACGCCCTGCGGTAGACCTCGTCTAATTTGTTACTCATTGTACGTCGCGATAACTGGTAATGTACCTCAGTATTGATAACAAATCGTAGAGGGGCATTTGTTACTAGATACGGCTTCTTCATCTTTGAAAGTGAGCATTTATCGCTAAACGAGACAATATAAAGTATAATTAGAACAGTTTGAAAACAGTTGCAATATAATTTAAGGTGACAATTTAATTTGCGTTTATTTAGAAGGGTGGACTTAGTATTCACTGACAATGCACATTATTTATTCTAATTTATAAAAGCTATTCAAAAGCCTAGCCTTGCAACAAAAACCACTAGAACGCCTAAATGATTACGCTCAGTTGAACATAAAATTAATTTCATCCATTTTAGATCAAGGAACTACCGTTCAGCTAAGCGTATCCTATTTAGAGACACTTCACAATAAATTATACCGAAAGTTTATAGTGTGTTTACTGATCTCCCTTTGGCTTTAGCCCAATAGTGTCAACTGTTAATAGACAGCGCACGTGGCGAGATTTAGCGGCTGCTCCTTTTGTCCCCGTCGTCCTCCCGCTTCAAGAGATTTTTCACGATTAATTTTCTAGTGTAGACACTGTCACTTCCATTTGCTGGCAGGGCACCCTTAACGAAAACAAGGATTATTCCATAAGCCCCTTCAGGCTTTGGTATCTAATTTCCTGTTTGTTTTTATTTGGATTTGTTTTGTTTATTTACAACCAACGCTACTTCACTAAGTGTTACTGTTAATAGATTAAATGGTAAACTAGTATGGGCGGACAATTAATTGCTAGTGGCAATTCTCTAAGGACCTACAGATAATCGTGGTTCTAGCATTAGCGTTAACACAAAACCATTTATTTTACATTGCACGGAATTAATGTCCGGAGTCCAGCACGTCTTAATCTTTATCGTAAAATTTACATTACCGTATCCTGCAGACGTATCGGATGGGGTCTCATTTATTTCGAAATAAATTATTGATGCATCCTTTTTATCTCCTTCAGGCTTAATTGATTTGTCGCTTGATGCCGTCTATATTCTTGCTTCTCAATTACGTGTGGAGCAGAGTATCGCGAACTGTCGGCCGTTTTATTTATGGTAGGCCAATTGATTGAATTAGTGGACCCCGAGGCGCTTGCCCGATACTGACCTGTTTCATATAAATGAGAATTTATTTCTCTAGCGCCGCCGCTATATTTTGTAAACTTTACGTGGCTGTCTGAATTTTATTTGCAAAAGGTTTTGTTTTCTGTTTTATTGCATAGATTGAAATCCGTTTATAATTATGGGTGAGCATAATTTTATTATGAGGCGATGGTAGATTTAAGTTATTCATCGATCTTCTTCTTTTTCTTATCGTATGGTTAGTGACTAACCTGTTGGCAGAGTTTATGCCATCCATGGGTCTCTGACTTGGCTTCATATGCCGTCGAGAAATATCTCTCAGGCATGCCGGTTTCCTCACGATGTTTTCCTTCACCGTTTTTAATCAAGTGATAATTATACAATACGCACATGAATCCGAGAAGTCAGAGGTGCGTGCCTTGGGTTCGAACTCGAGACCTATGACGTAGCAGTCCGATGGTCACACCACTAGGCTATTAGTACTATTCGTCGATTAAAGTCCACATTGGCGTCAGATCATTTGGTATTTTTTTTAGGTCTTCATAAATTTGATTCGAAGAAATTCTATCCCTACATTTACTGATACATAATATAGTAGAGACTATCCACCTCGATGCGTGCAAAGCCAAAGATAAGTCGTTGCAATATTTAGGGGGAAAAGAAATGCATTTTGGGGTCAGAGCAAGTTCTTTGGCTACTCTCTTGTGTTCCTAGTAAATGCCATTGCTTACTGTGTGCTCGACTTATGTTTAATCTGTAGTAGGTATATCTCTCATTCTAATTATTTTCTCATCTGAAACAGGCTACTATTAAGTAATAAGTATTAATATAAAAAAAGTCTTGATTTTTAATGCTAATCATAATGACAATTTCTCCCGTAAATAAATACTCGTTCCCTAGGTGCATAGGAGTCACAAATCACAATCGTATCCTGCAAAAATAAGTATCACACTTTTAAAATTGCAATAACTTTTTAAGTACACAAGATATGTTTTCGAAACAAAAAGGACTCAAAAAAGAGTTTAACTTTGTTACTATAGTTTCAAAGAAAGCTGATAAAAATTGTTATAAAACGTTTTTTATTTTAAATCTCTAACTTCTATAGTTTAGAAAAAAATTAAATTTTAAAAGTGTGATACTTATTTTTGCAGGCCAGTGTAGTTTTTAAACGGTTTTAATTAGCTTCGCTTTGTGTATTTGTTTGTTTGTTTCAAATCTTGCAACAGATTTTTCAACTACTTCTGCTTTACCGATTTCCTTGAAACTTCCCACACTAATTCAATTCCCATGACAATACAACATTATAATAATTTTCACCTTCTATCCTCAATTCCTGATGCTGCAAGATAAAACCGTTTAAATTAAAAGTTTGTTAAGGGATTATTTTAACTTAACTTTCGACTATGGTTTTAGTGAAGGGAATACAATATGTCACACAACGATTAAAAATAAGCCAATATAACTTTAATAAAGCCTAATCCCGTTAGTAATAAACACTTAATAACGTTACAATAATCTTATACATCAAAGGTAACTCTGACGTTATACATCGTTACTTTATTCAACGTTTATTGTAAATGTAAAATACAAACAAATTGCGATTACACCTAATACAAACCAAAAGCCCCATCGGTCGAAATCCCATCATAGACTCAAACGTTGGAATGCATTCGAAGTTACTAAAAGCTAGTTTTTTGCCATCGGTCTGGCAAACGATTGCTCGCGAGCCGAGAGGCACGTGGCTACGATCTGTATCGTGCGCCTCACCTGACACACCCGGAGCATGCATACGTGACCCGCATCTGCGCCGCCTGGAAGTAAATATCGCATAGAGGATTTATCTTTATGGTATCCGGAAGAATATTGAGGCCTTTTGTCTTTGCGGACATAACTTTTTGATGGTTTTTTGATGGGTGTAATGTTTACATTTTTGTTTTGGACTGCATTAAAATTATACATATGTAAGTATAATTTTAATGCGGGATTAGCTCAGAGAAAATAAAAAGTAACTGATCACCGTGACCGTCTAATTCCGTATATCGTTTATTTTCCGAAAACAAAATTACAAGTCTTTAATAAAAGAACATTCTCTTCTTAATTTAAACTAATTTAAATATATTACATATACGAGTTCGTTCACTTTTCATCACTCATTACGTTTCGTTTTCCCACATACATTAGGTTTGTGGTCTTTCTAATGTCGATGTACGATAAATTCTTTTTTCAAAATTTTATTTAACTTGCTTCGTTCGTATGGGTTTAAAACTTGTGATCCATTTTTCAAGCACTTGCTGGCATCCGATTGAGCTGAAATTTGGCTTACCTATGTAACTTCAGTGACAATGCAATATTATGGTACTGTAGAGCTGGTGTGATGATGGAGCCGGAAGATAAAAGCTTGTTTTTAAAAAGGTTTTATTTTAACTTCCCACAGCTTTCCAATTCTTCGAATAAACCCGCTAGCACGATTAAAAACGTCCGGTACCTACAAGCTTCACTAGATAACTTACAAAGCATTATTGAAGCACTCATCTTAAATTACCACTTTATTGAATCAAAACTATAAATGACCTATCAGAATCCACGCCACATCTTAGCTAAGCCAACCTAATCCTATACTTATCAACTAACTATGGCTAATGAATATTTTAGTAGGACGGAGTTAATGAAGGACGCCTCCTTTGTCCCAACCATAGCTTGATTACATTCAGACTGACGGGGAAACACGAAGATATAAAACTAAACTGAATGAGAATATCGGGAAATAATAATAAAGTTAATTAAGGCTGGACTGTGGTTTACCAATTAATGACTGATGTATTTTTTTGTTCGTAATTGAAATGTTTTCAGGGAATTTGTTCCGATAAATTATTTTTATTTCTGTAAATAAATCTGTTACAGACACTGTTACAAATCAATGAAATGTTTTTTTTTAAGACTAGATGGCGCCGGCATTTTCTCTCTGACTAGCTATGAGAAGAAAAGCGGAAACAAACTAAGAGATCAAGGTCTCTTTTAAGTCCAGATATTGTGGAGTAAAAACTATGCGAATGTAACAATGTAGGACAACGTCTGGAATCGCCTTTTGAAGGAAGTGCCATAGCAGGTTTGAGTTAACCTGTCCTAACTGACGGCACGCATGCGTCTGCCATCGATGATATTGTTTTCTTCTTACTAGCGTTTTCTGAGCACATTTCCAGAGTCCACTGAAATGCTTTCATACAAACTTGGCAACCCGCTCGTTATTAACCAATTTTAATAACTATCAGGTGGCCTAGGTATACATTAGTGTTGCCGATCGATAGCAGTACGATAGTCTATCGATAGTTCAACGATAGTATGACTATCGATTATACTATCGATACTATCGGTAGTATCGATACTATCGATAGCTAAGAAGGTGGCAATAGTATTGTCAGAGTGCAATGCTATCGATATTATCGATACTATCGAAATACAAGCCACTATCGATTCTGTATAACTGTCGATAGTATCGATATTATCAATAATATTGATGCTATTGAAGCTTTCAAAAAACAATAGGTACTATCGACAGTATCGATACGATTGATAGTATTATCTTTAGGAGCTTCGATAGTACCTATCGATATTATCGATAATATTGATGCATGTCAATAGTATTGACGTGAACCATCCTATCGATAATATCGATAGTGTCGATACTATAGATAGTCCTATCGATAGAGTAGCGGATTTTCAATTTAAACTATCGATAGTGAAACTATCGATTGTTGTTCGGCAACACTAGTATACATAGCGTTAACATTTTAGGGTAGACCCAACAAAATATTAGTCGGACGTCTGCAGGATGAAGGCCCGTTTATTTTTAAACTTTAACCAGCTCTTACAAACAATATGATATTTAGCCTATACATACATAAACTCATGCCTTTTTCTATGGGGGTAGGCAGAAACTATAGAACGCCACAAGCTACGATCCTTACATACTCCTTTCGCTTCATCCACATTCATACATGTTGTCATACACGCACTGTTGAGAGTACTACGCACCTGTCTTTTGTGAAGAACATCACCAAAAACATCGTTGTATGTTCTTCTAGGGTGTCCCCTACCGGTGTTTCCATTGACATCCGCCTTATAAATTCCTTTTGTTAATCGCCGTTCACTCATTTTCTCAACATGACCAAACCAACTATTTAGTATTTACTTTATTAGGATTACTCTACAGAAACTAGAGGAAACGTGCTTCTTTGGCCTTAAGAGATGTGAACCTATCAACCTTTCACTGATAGACATCTCTAGATTTATACTGCAAACGCCTGAGCTGTTTGTATCGAAGCTTTTCGCATACATTTCCGATCGATCAACTCTGTCAAGATAACATCAATACTGTGTACATTAAAGTTCTTATCCAGTCCATCTAATCTTATGTCCGTGTCGTCACCGCCAAACAGTTAGGTAACACGTGACTGGCATATGCTCAGAGTCCCAATTGACACGTTGAGTCCGCCACGTGTGCAGAATCGACGCAAGCCAATCCCGGGTCGCACTAGTACTGCTAATATTTTATTTATTTGTTTTGGGATTTGTCGGCGTGTTATGCTCTTATGTTGGTGGAAGCAGGTAAAAGAATTTTGTCAAAGAAACTTTAAATAACACCTGTTCTTTTAGCGTCTGTGTTGTATTTTTATATTTTTAATAAAGTGACTTGTATTTTTATATTTTTGGCGATAAAATTTAGGAGTCTGCAATTGTTATTTAAGTCTCATTTACACGGTGCAAGTTTCTTGAAGCAAGTCTCATGCTATCTTTGTCTTTCTGTCTGACAAAAACAGAGATAGCATGAGACTTGCTTCAAGAAACTTGCACCGTGTAAATGAGCCTTAAATTACAGATTTTTTGATTTGTTTGAGGTTATTTTAACACGTTATATTCTGATTAGTTTCAATTATAATAGGCCCGTTGACTGAAGACTGAATGACGACGGTAAAAAAATATCTAGCATAGCATAATAAAGCATAATCAGCCCATTACTGTTCCACTATTGGGTACGGACCTCTTCTCATTTTTTATCATAAGCTTATTTAAAATTGTCGCCAGTTGACTAAGGATGGCGCTAGCAGCTGAAACTGACCTATTTACATCCAGTGCTAAGCATACATGACGATGACTAACACTTTCTGAAAGCTTCCTTTGTTTGCTGAAACTATGCTAGATATTGAGGTTATATTTATTTGTCTAGGGTTTCTATATCATACTGACCATTATTGGTTAAAATTACGTCTCGTAAGTCTGTTACTCAAAATTAATCGTAGCTTCCGTAGCGTAGCGTAGTACTCCCGTTGCGTTAGATGCATTCGCAGGTAAAATTGGCTACATAATGAAAATAGTTGGCAGTACGGTTGACAGCAATTGGAAAATACTACTCTTGATCAGCAAGAAACGGTTAGTTATTGAAATCGAACATTCATAATTAAATAATAATTATGATAGGAGTTTACAACTTGCGTTAACTTCTGTCGGTTGTGTAACAGAATAAAATAATTTAAACAAAGCTGTTTGGATTTAATGTTTGCCATATTGAATTTCCAATAGCCACCTGCCACTTAACGTATCGTGCAAATTGAGATCAATTTCAAAATATAACATTATTCCACTTACCGTAGTCCTTAAGTAAACCAAAATAATAACATAACTTAAAAAAGTTTATGCGAACAACAACATTCTGTCATAAATTAGTTAATAAGCCGTTCTTTTTAATATACGAATTATTGCAGGCGTGCACTCTGCGAAAATCATTATCATCAAGCTTTCCTTGTGCTTTCGACAGCATGCAAAAGCTGCACGTTACTGAGTCGGCGCGAAATGACAAGCTAGAGTGGGGGACAGTAACCCTAAGAACGCCGGACGGGGAGGTTGTGTCGCCACGCGCCGTGAACACATCGCGATCTCCGCAAACTATAAACATTTACCGACGATGTTATGATTCAAACCCATACTAAAATGAACCAAGAAGATTTTTATCCGTTAAAATTAAAATAAGTGTAATTTTTTCACGTGTAAAAATAAACTATGCGGTGTAAAGTGAGAAGTGACGTTAATCAGTAGTGTCAAGCATGACCGCGGGTCCAATTAAAAGAGATAATCTCGGATGGAACCAGTTCAAGTGTGTAGTGCTTTTGCATCTTTTGTTCAGTTTTCCGTGCGCGACAAAAGGTAAGTGAAAAAATTAAGAGATAAGACTTCGTATAAGTGGCTCAGGATTTCGTAGCACGATTAAAATTTTGCGACGAATTTGAGATAAGGCTGATAGACAGCATTGTATTTTTTTATCAGACGTAATAAAAAAAATGCAATTATTAAATATTAAAATTTTAAAAAAGTTGCTTGAATGGATAAAAAGCTTTATTAATTTTTGAAAGTACACTATAGCTTAATGTGATTTATCATACCGTGCAATAAAACAAGCCAGATAAAACCGAACACAGCTACTTTATTGAGTTTGATATCATAATAAACCACCTAATTATATTTAATTGTTTCTCATAAAAAGTTTTATTGATATCGGTAATATATCTTCGCGACTCATAAATAATTAATTGACCAGACATTAATTAAAATGGAATCATAAAAAAACTGGACTGGTATTTACGAATCTATTTAATTATCCTTTGATATCAATTTGTCAATTTGTTATTTTTTTCATATTAGAATATTATTGATTTTTTTCTTAAGCTCAAAGTCGTGCTCCGCGTATAAAGGAGCACCCAGCTGACACAATAGTAGGCAGGAGCGAACCTGCTACCCTACGCTGCGTGTCAGAAGGCAAGCCCAAGCCCACGATCCAGTGGTACAAAGATGGCTCCCCGCTTGCACCTACTGATCACCCACACAGAGTGCTGCTTGAAGATGGACTGTTGTTTCTTAGGTAAGATTCCATTCATTCCTATTTTAGCCTTTTAGCAAAACTATTTAAAGTCGGTTTCCAGTCTTAAAAGATATGGCCGAATTCCAGTATTTTACATAGGGCGACCGAGCGACGGACGGGTTAACAATTCTCCTGTTTAGCATGGTGACAACGATTAATTCCCTTTTTGGAGACGTCTATTTTTAGAGGCTTTTGTTCAGAAGTGGATTGTGATACTGCCGATTGAATTCTTCAACCGCAAGTGGGAATACGGTCTTTTAAAGTCAGATCAGTTATCAGACTTTTTCGCACTGCTTAAACCAAACTGCTAATTTATTTATTTATTTATTTATTCATGATTAATTACTGCATACGTCATAGACGTTTAATTTATTTATTTATTTACTAGTTGCCTCGTACCAACAGCCTCGATGGTCTAGTGGTGGCTGATCGTGAGGTCCTGGGTTCGATCCACAGGTCGGGTAGTGTTATTAGGTTTTTGCGTGAGGAATTCCTCAATAGCAGCCCTGATTTTGGATTTGTGCCCGGTTGATGGCAATAGGCTCGCCCCCTATTAGGTACATGGGGCTTAAACATAATGGCGCAATGAGGGTGTTACTATACACCTCTGCCCAACCCTTCGGGGAATACAGACATGATGTTATGTTATTTACCAAACACCAACATATAGGTGTAATAAGTGTGCCAAAAATATTTAATTACTGCGTCTATATTGCATAGTGCAGGCATTGCAGAGATTCGAATGTCTGTCGTGATAAATGTTTTGGGATTTCATTAATTTATATAGCGCTAGTAATTCGAATTTAACATGACAGATGGCGCTACCTATCGGTGTTCTGTCTACCTGGCTTTGCTCGTGTTAGTTTCATATGGATATTTGGTTACCTATATTACGATATAATAATACATAAAATAACCAAAAAAAACAAAATTTTAGTACTTGCTTGTGCTGTAAACTTGATACTCATCCGACTTGTAGGTACCTTATTTACCCCTAAAGAACTAACACGTGCAGAGTCATGGGGTAGTTTATTCGTAGGTGCCATCACAAAATTTAATACAATTCCTATGTAACGTGGATAAATTATACAGTTCCTAGAGATTTTAGCAATTACAATGACCAGAAAATGTTCAGAAATCCTTTTAACAAAACAACTTTAAAAGCTTCATATTCAATGTTATAGGCCTAGCACGAATGTTTGACGTAAGTCTTCTTCCTCCTAGCCTTTTCCCATCTATGTTGGGGTCAGCTTCCGGTCTAACCAGATGCGGCTGAATACCAGTATTTTACACGGAACGACTGTCATCAGACCTCCACAACCAAGTTACTGGGCAATACCGATATCCTAAGGTTAGACCGCTAGAATGTTTGACGTAAGTATAGGTGTTGGTATTATCGTAAACTCATCACTAATGTTAGCGAATTTTGAATCATTTTGGTTACTTTTTTTGCGACATGCACAACTTGTATCATACATAGATATGAATAATATTTTCAATTTAATTAAATAATAATGAAACGAGTTTTTCCAATTCAAAATTCACTAACACTAACATTACGTTTACGTTAGGTACTACCGTGATATCATTCGTGCATTCCTACTGACATCGCGCCGCCACGTCTTCCATTCTCCAAAAAACAAAACAAATCTTGAAAAAATCTTGAAAAAAAAAAACTCCGTAGGTACTCGAATGTAATACCAGCAAATATAATGTTACAAAGGCATGAAGTAGAATTAATATAACATACTTAGCGTAATGACGCGCTCGTATAAAAGCCGCCGGCCGTCGGGCTTACACAAACTTTTGATGGTTATTGCACTATTTATGCTTAAAGTTTATTGAATAAAGGTTAATGCTACATATAGCTCAACGAGTTTTATATTTAAACATAACACCACGCCTATATTCCCCAAAGAGTTAGGCAGAGGTGTATGTATAGTGACACCCTCATTTCGCAGTTATATTTAAGTTCTGTGTAATAGGGGGCGAGCCTACTGAAAAAAATCATACGGAAACACGTAATAACACTTTGCCCTACCTGGGGTTCGCACCCAGGATCTCACGACAGCAGTCGCGCTTGCTACCACATGAAGAACGAGGCAGTTTTATATTTATAATAATAAAAACTGATACTGCTCTGAGGGTAAAGACAGTAGGTATATTTCAAAAATACTATCTAGTCTGTTAAAGTAAATTGATGACAATAAATTGTAGACAAAATTATATTAATTAAAGTAGTTGAATTTTTATACAGTTTTTATGAATTGCGTTAACTGTGAAGGAAAAATATCGTGAGGAAACCTGCACACCTGAGAGGGATTCATAAAGTTCTCGATGGTGTGTTCTCCAACCCGCACCAGGCCAGTATGGTGGACTAAGGACTAAACGCTTCTCATTTTGAGTAGAGGCCTATGCCCAACAGTGGGACAGTAGTGGGCTGATTATGTTATGTCTTTTGAATTAATCATAGAGAAAGTACCTGCACATGACTGGTTTCGTTCTGAGCATCATCAGGACCTAGAAGAAGGCTATCATATCTCCAAGATTGAGTTGATATAATAAACATCAGTAAACGGTGACTGGTGGTTGAATAGGAAATATTATTTTTCTCTAAGTATCTGAAAGAAAAGACATTTTTTTATGGCATACAGTGTAAAAAGAGGGGCTCGTGGGTAATTAACAATGGCGCGGATCATATGATTTGCAAGGTTAAGCTACGCTTGCGGTGTTCAGTCCGTGGATAGGTGACCATCGTCGTTACACATCGAGACCCCTCCGTGCCTCGGAGAGCACGTTAAACCGCCGCTCCCGGGGTCATACGAATACCTATGACAGTCAATATGGGTAGTCAGAAGCCCGAAAGTCTGAGAACCGGTCTAACCTTAGGATATCGGCATTGCCCAGTAACTGGGTTGCAGAGGTCAGATGGCGGTTGCTCCGTGTAAAATACTGGTATTCAGCCGCATCTGCTTGAACTGGAAGCTGACACCATAATAGTTGGGAAAAGGCTAGGCAGAATATATACAGTATAAAGAGACAATTTTATTACTTAGTTACTTTACTGGTATACTACAATCCTCAGCACTGTTTTTTTTCTCAGTGTATTTCGCGTGTTCTCTCACAAAAACAACCAGACTAATTTAGCCGGAGTTTTTATTGTTGTGTTAATTAGAGGCAGAAAAACTAAAGTACATGGCGTTTTATTACGCCTTGTCTTGACACGACATAAAAAAAATGTAAAGCGAAAACAACTTACGGGGCTTGGAAATAAACCCGTTCAAAATGTATTTTTGTCCGTAATATTTTAAAAACGATCAGTCAGGGATTGGTTTTCACAGAATTTTTTTGTGCCATGAACTATAAAAGATTGAACCCTCCCAAAATTCACGATAAAACGTAAAAACTGAACATACTTTTTCGTCCTCCGCAAACACCGAAAATGCTTTACTAAAATTACTCAAAAGATAAGGGCCAAGCCACATCTGACGGAAGACACGTCGCCGATCTTCTATTGCGTCATTTACTCGAGGAATTTTAGTAAACCATTTTCGGTCAAATGTGTACGGTGTGAGATGTTTATATGGAATTAGGTGTACCGGCGGAAGTTCGGCGACGTATCTTCTCTCAGATGTGGCTTGACCCTTAGTGTTTACAAGGTCTTACATTTTTAAATAGCGCTAACCTTAGTTGCTTTATGCAGGCGTTGCAAAGGGCTTTAAAACAATTTTATTAATAACTAGCTGTGTCCTCACGGCTCCGCCCGTAGCCTATGTTACTCAGTGATAACGTAGCTTTCTAACGGCAAAAGAATTTTTAAAATCGGTCTAGTAGTTTTCAAGTTTATTCGTTACATACAAAAATCCAAGAATCCAAAAATACAAATCTTTCCTCTTTATAATATTAGTATAGATTATCACAACTATGTGTATATAGGTATAATTATTACAAACATAAAATAAACATCACTGCCTTGTTGGTCTTGTGGTTGCAAGTGCGACTGCTGATCGTGAGATCCTGGGTCCGATCACCAGGTCGGGCAAAGTGTTATTGGGTTTTTCCGTGTGGAATTTCTCAGTAGTAGCCCGGAGTTTGAATCTGTGTCCAGTTGATGGCAATAGGCTCGCCTCCTATTACATGGGACTTAAACATAACTGCGAAATGGAGGGGTTACTATACACCTCTGTCTAACCCTTCAGGGAATACAGGCGTGATGTTATGCAAAAACATTGATTCATTTTGTATTGTCCGAATTCAGATAATGTAAACTTGTACTAAAAACACCTCTGCCGAACCCTTCGGGGAATACAAGCTTGATGTTATGTTATAAAATAAACAATAATTTCTGAACTAAACTTGGAAAAGCTAAATAGGTAGATTGCCATAATTCGTTCTTATCCTCAGTCAATAACCAAATGTTCCTCCCATTATTCTATAAACCAGCAATTCAGTACAAGTTCTTAGTTACACTAACCAACTCACAGATCGGTTGACACCAAATTAGTCAAAATCGATCCAGTCTAGACAGCACGAGGAAACGTTCATACATACAAATACGATCTCCGACAGTCAAGTTCGTAACTGAATGATTCATGAATGGTGCCGTACAGGAGTTAGGAACACGTACACAAATATTAAAACCTTCAAATCACCTGTATATCCAACATCCGAAACGACTTCTGACAATTTTTTTCTAATAAAAATCCTTTGCTCTATGTTTTATATCCAACCCTATAATTTAACGCCACTTGTACTATATTTATAAGTACTAACCGTACACTGACCGATATTGAGTTGATCGTTAAATTGTAGGGTTATGCGAGGCAAGAAGGAAAACGACGAGGGTGTGTACTGGTGCGTCGCACGCAACTCTGTCGGCGAGGCGGTCAGTAAGAATGCCACGCTCACCATCGCTGGTAAGTCCTGATTCATTGCGTGTAAGTACTTTTAAATTGCGTGTAAGTACTGCACTTGCATGTAGGGTTGGAATAATGCTTGAAAACGTACACGAAGGAGCGCTTTTGTATGCGTAATACTGGGTTTACAGTTTAATACTCATATTACTTAATAGGCGTTAAATTTAATATTAAGACCCTAGTGTAAGGTTACGATTTGTCAGGCTCAATAACAAGTCCCAGAAATTCTACAATTTCCTAATGGAATCCTAAGTACAGTTTACTATCGAACCCAAAACTATAAAATTCAAAACGGTTCTTCCTATGATAATGCTTCGAAAGTTAAATACTGAATAGTAATTAGAATAAGTACTGCTAACTGAACTTAACTAAGAACTTGGATATAATTATTGAAGGGAGGTATTCTTTGAACTGTAAATTAATTTTGCACTGGAATTCTACACTCATTTTAATGTCCCATTTAAACCCAAAAAATCACATGCAAAATAGTATAGCAAACTTTATATACATGTAAATAAACTGAAATCGTACACTTTTCGTTCAATGCATTGATCTCGACAAATATATTTACCTGATTTCGATGTTTGCAAATGTAACTAGATACGGTTCTGCCGCTGCGCGGTAAACCACTAAAAGGTCGGATGAAATCTTTATTTACTTACTAATATAAACTGCGTTTAAAAAAAAAGAAATGCGATACTTTGTATGTTAGCTATTTTCGTCGAATACAACAAATACATTGTAATTATTCCGGTAGATAATTCTATTAGTTCGGTTGCATAAAAAGTTTTCCTTCTAGTTCTTCGAGACGACTTCAGAGTGGAACCTCGAGATGTGAAAGTAGCCAGTGGTGAACCAGCCACGCTAGAATGCTCCGCTCCAAAAGGCGTCCCGGATCCGGGCGTGCACTGGACGAAGGACGGACAAACTTTAGATGTAGAAGTTAACGGGAGGTAATTAATTCTGGACTTCGAACTTCGTCTACTATTTTGGTCTGACATTGTTCACTTAACATAAATATTGTCTTGTTTAATGCACTCAATATTTTAATGCTGAGAGAAACCAAACAATGTAATTCATTCTGCGTGTGGATATTTATTACCTTAACGGTCTGCCTACGGCATCGGTTTCATTTTGAATTTAAGTAACAATGACTAACGATTCTTGTAAATAGCTGGTTAATTTCGGCCGTATAAAGTACGATAAACAATAACAGTCTTCATTTGATTTTTTTTATCTTAAATTACACTTTTTCTTTCAGAATAATGATAGTAAATGGCGGTGATCTCAGAATTTTAGAAAGTCTTCCAGCAGATAGTGGTGTCTATAGATGTGCAGCGTCCAATGTAGCCGGGGAAAGACAATCTCGTCCAGCAACGTTGCTCGTATTACGCAGACCACATTTTCTTGTGAAACCTAATAACATAACTGCATTAATAGGCCAGAACGTTGAATTTCACTGTCAGGTAATAAAGTGGAAAATTAATCTGCTCATTCGCTGGACGTAAAATAACCGCAATGTTGTTTTAAGGCTTGCCTTGAAGGAGTCAATAAGAAGACATACAAATTTCTGCTCGCTGTTCTTCTTTGAAATCTTTTTATTTTCTTCAGTGCTTGGCATTTAGGCTCGATTTTTTTTCATTAAAAATTTAAATTTAGTTGTCAATTAAGATTGTGTCTTCTAAAAATCTGAAATCATTTTAGGCATCACCAGAATCTGATGTGTCAGTGACGTGGTCTCGAGACAATGGTTCATTATCGCCATACGCAATCATTCGTCGAGGATCTCTGAGAATAGATCGTGTTGTTGCCACTGACGCTGGAACGTATACTTGTAGAGCTGAGAGCCAAGCGGGAAGTAGTGCTGCGGCGGCTACACTTACTCTTCATTGTAAGTTTAAGATTTTAGTAACAACTTTAGGAGTCTGGCTTCTTCAAGAATTCAATGGGAGATTCATAGGTTAGACGTTTCTAGACTGCGAGACAGTCTGAAAACTATGACAGTTTCGTTCTACATAATCTTCTATTACAACTTATACC
Organism: Amphipyra berbera; assembly: GCA_910594945.2. Lineage (NCBI taxonomy): Eukaryota > Metazoa > Arthropoda > Insecta > Lepidoptera > Noctuidae > Amphipyra > Amphipyra berbera. The sequence continues at coordinate 9,000,383 of OU343128.1, read as the reverse complement.
CATAATTACATTTGGTCCTGTGTGTATTGAATACTAGCTGTGTCCTCACGGCTCCGCCCGTAGCCTATGTTACTCAGTGATAATCTGGCCTTTTAACGGCAAAAGAATTTTTGAAATCGGTCCAGTATTTTTTAAGTATATTCGTTACATACAAAAATACAAATCTTTCCTCTTTATAATATTAGTGTAGATAAAGGCTAAAGAAGAAATGAAATTGAAGTAATATCTACATTGTTGGAAGAAAATGATAATGCAATTAATGTTGTTTTAGCACTACCTCATTTCACTCGAGTGCCTTCTGACCAAACTGCGTGGGAAGGTGAGGCAGTGTCCTTTCCGTGTGAAGCGGAAGGTACACCACCACCTGTAGTATTTTGGACTATGGAAGGATCCCAGGTAAGGCTTTATTTTGCATATCATTTCATCCTACCTGGATTGATATTCATTTATTTATTTATTTATTTAATACTTCAATGCACAATGGTGGTACATGAAATTGATTGAATAATTATGGACAAATTGCTTCAAATCTAGGTTATTTTTCAGGAATTAGTATTCCCAAAATCGACCCACGGTACTGGGTCTTTGTACGTGGATAGGGTTACTACACAACATGCTGGCAGATTGACATGTGTTGCTGTAAGCGCGGCAGGAAGTGCTTTACATACCGCAACGTTACAGGTTTAACAATTATATTTATACATTTTATTTCAAATACCTATTCAAATATTTATTTGACAAATTAAACATCGGTTGTTGTTCCTCTCAGGTATTAAGAAGAGAAGCCAATTCGTTCAATGGTGATCTAGAATCTTCGTCTCCATATCCAGAAATGTCCAAGTATCAAAATCATCAACCGATGACACAATATGAGTTGGTTCAGGCTCGCCGGTACTTGCAGCAAGATGTTTTAGCTTTAAGAAGAGTTGAAGGGATCTCTGCCACTACAGTTAAAATTGTTTGGGATGTCAGTATACTTGAATAAAAACAATATTTTTGATGCGTGTGGATGATGACGTTGTTGTTGTTATTAAAAATTTGATTTGATTTTAGGTTTTGACGGATTATAACGAATATTTAGAAGGAATAAAAATATGGTTTAACGGTACTTCCCTTAATCGACAATACGTTTTAGAAGAAGACTATCAGCATTCCAATATATCCTATAAAGAAAGTTTAGCTGATTTTAGGAAGTATGAAAATTTTTCGATGACCACAGTTCACAATAGCGGGTCTTCTAGTCATATTTTAACGGGCTTATTGCCGCATGCTCAATATGATGTATTTTTAATGCCATTTTATAAATTGTTATTGGGTAAACCTTCTAATATGAAATCCGGTTTCACCGAGGAAGACGGTAAGATAGTTTTTAATTCTAATACTCTACGTTGCATGTAATCAAGTTATAAAGTAATTATAACTATAGCATAATATGAATGTTATGTAGTTCCAACGGAGCCACCGCAAAGCGTCACAGCGGGAGTGATAAATGCGACGTCAGCATGGATTCGGTGGGATCCGCCGCCCCCGCATACATGGAACGGCGAACTTTCCGGTTATTTGGTCAGTAGAAAATAGAAACAATTTTCTATTGGTATTTATTTACTAGATTATAATTTATAGTGACTTTCCTTTGCTTTAGATTGAGGTACGTGTGGGTGGTAGTACTGGCGGTCGCGTGGTTGGTCAGATGTCGCTGGGCGCTCGCACGCGCGCTGCTGCGGCGAGCTCGCTGCGCGCCGGTGGCCGATACAGCGCGCGCGCCGCCGCTGTCACACGCCGCGGTCACGGCCCATTCAGTACGCCCGCGCACATACACATGTTGCCAACGCAGTCACAGCGACACTACGTACAGTGAGTATCTAAGTTCTAGATCCTTATTTTCATGTCACTATACAAAATATATGTATACTCAGAAGGAGGGCAAGAGACCGATCGACCCTTTCGAAAAATTTATTACACAACTAACTTCTTCTTGAATTCATCGACGTGCAGATCCATTAGTATATTCGTCAAAACGTTTGTTATGATAGTTTACTAGGAATGCTTTTAACAGATAGAAACTGTATTCAGAAGTGACAGTGAACTGAACAGTCTGAAAATAAACATTTTGTTTCAGAACTGAACCATCGACAGACAAGGCGATAGTGTCAATGTTCCAAGAAACTTGGCTGCTGGCATTATGTCTAACTTTGTTAGTGTTAGTACTAGTCGGCACTGGAGTCATTGTTTATATAAGGCGAAAGCAATCTAAGCAAAGAAAAAGCCAAAACACGACTGGTAAGATGAGTCACGGCTAGAACTATTCTCGTATTCTGTTAAATGTGATCGTAGTACTCTAAAATATACTTTTCAGGTACAGCCATTGTCAATGCGCAACAATGTCTTTTAGGCAAAGAAGCTGTTTGGTTAAGAGAAAGGCCAATGTTTGAAGGGTCGAATGAACCTAGAATAGAAATTTTAAATTGCCACCAAAGTCTTTTGCACGGTGAGATAAAAATCTTTGAACGTTTATAGAAATTATAATTAGTTAAAAATATAATGTTTTTATTAAAAATGTTGCTCGTTTAGGTGGTCACTCAATAGGTACAATGGCTATGGAAGCCGAGTATAGTCTTCCACAGCACACGAATGTTATGAATCCAATACCAGAAGAAACTCAAAGGAGACTCCAACCAGAACCGTACGCGTCTAGTGCTATTTACACTGAATTAAACTATCAGGTTCGTATCGCAATAAATACAAAATCAATGGCTGTTTTAAGTTCCAATCTATTTTTGTTTTGACTCTTAGTCTAAGCTCTTTATTAGTGAATTCATATTTTAGGATCACACAGACGCAGAAGACTCATGCATGAAGTGTGCAGTGAGCCCAGGATCATACGACAACAGCATGGTTAGGTCCTATGGAGAAAGCAACCAATACTCAAATGAAGAATGTTCCACCTGTTGTCGAAGCAGCAGCTCCACTCTCACAAAAGATTACAGCGAAATGACAAAATGTGGGAACGATGATGAAATGCAAGACATGTCAATAGAGGACTGCCCGTCTTGCAAAACAAATCATTCTAGGTCTTCAAGCCATCATGATGGCAATAAAGATTGGGCCATGGCCGAAGTAGAATATGATTACCCACAATGGCATTGGTTGGGTAGAGAGAATACATTTAGGCAGACAAATCAAGAATTTAGGCAAACTAATCAAGATAGGAGGTACGCAAGTGAAGGAAGGAGCGATCAGGATTGTAGAATGAATTTATGTGATATTCTACCACCACCGCCTTATGAAAGGTAAGATTGAACTTACACACTACTGCGAATCACTTTAAAATCTCTCGCTAAAGTAATCAAATATGTTTATCATGTTGTATGATTCATTGTCTATTGTCTATTTTTAAATCAGTTTTAATATAACGAATGCTTCCATAGCACTTTAACTAAAATTGTGTTCAACTATCCACAGGGAATCGCCATATCGAGAAATGCATGCATTCACCAATCACTCAGGGACATCAGGTTGTTCAGGACATACGTATAGAAGTTAATTAAATTGTAAATTAATATCACTAGGATGTAATACAAGCAATATTACTTTATAGTGAATTGTACAAATGTATAAAGGTCTTTGCATATTATGATCGTTAATGTAAAGTGGGATACCTGTTACACTGTCACGTAATGAAATAGAATTATTCTACGAAATTTTACCATCTGGAAACTTCAATTTGCCCAAGTTCAAATTACATACATGCATCTTTGGTAAAAATACTTGAGATAAATATAGTGATAGGTTGATATAAATGATAGAACATAATTTACTCGTAAGACTTAAAAATAGTATTTCTTATGCATTGACATTATTTTACTTGTAAGAAACTTGAGAGTTAGTTGATACATAATTTACTGATCTGCGAAGAGGGTGCAGTTACGCGACGGTGTAACAGATGGTCTTCGAAGATTGTAGTTCTTGTGAATGTGTTTACAAATAGACTGCTATATAACGTAATGTAGGTATTATTAGGTTTTCATCTTTCTCTAGTGACTGTGATATAGTATAATTTCGTACTCAAATTTACGTTTTATGTAAATATTTTAAAATGTTTGATATCCTTATACAATTTTATCATTGAAGTATTTATTGAGTGTAGCGAATTAGGATTTTGGATAAGAACCAAAAAATTATGAAATGAGTACTTTAAAGTTTTTAAACAATCACAGTTGTATATCATTTTGTACTGAGACAGGATTCCTACACTGTATCGGACGATAATTTGTACTTTGTAAAACCAGCTTAATTAAAACTGGATGAATTTTTATCTGTTTGTTTTACTTTTACTTCCCCAGAGAATTTATTGGTAGCTGCGTCATTAAATTCCTGATAAGTTGACCTCTTACACTTAATGAGGGACTCCCTCACTCTTTGTGATGATTATTTACTGGATAAGAATTCATAATAATAATAATGCATGCGATAATGAGATGAATGAAAGGAGCACAAAAACATTACGTTTTAGTTATTTCATCTTTAATTCCAGACGTCCTTCTAAGCACTCTTCAATTGATATGTTCGTAGGTAATGATTTTGAATTACCATATTGATTGAACAGAAATATTTTTTTATCAGGTAGAACAGCCTCCGTACGTTTAAAGCAATAATTGTAACATCTAACCGCCCGTTCACACAGCGGATCCGTTAAAACGGGTCCGTCGGTACTGGATGTGTTGTTCACATCTGTACCGACGCATCAGTTAAACAAATGGCAGCTGCGTCGAATCTGGCAGACAGGATACGATAAAAATAACGGATCCAGTATTTTTTACTGGATCCGGATACTGTCGTGTGTGTGAATTCGCTCATTCAACTACAGGCTCCATTTCCAAAATAAAAACGGATCTTGTAAACAGTTTTTGTGTGAACTAGCTGTTAAAGGGGGGTACCACCAAATTTTATGACACCTTTTATTATTACCGTACAACTGTGTACTACACTTTAACTGCCTGTACACAAGGATGTAGACACACAATTAAAAATACTTTACAGTGCAATAAACGCGCGAATTGCTTGTAAATCGTCGCAAATGAATTGTAACTTTCACACTCAAAGAGCCGGTACGATTTAAGGCACTAATAAAAGTTTAATTAATTGATACCTTAAAGTTACTTCTGTAATATGCACGAATTTTTTAACTGTTTGGCGGTTTTGAGTTTTTTTTGTGACCTACGCAAATGTCCGGCTGATTGGTAGCGTCACGCGGCAGTCGGGTTGTTGAGCTCCCTAAAATAAGGTTTGAGCTACGCGATGACTGATGCATGCGTGCCGTCAGTTAGGATAGGTCAACTCAAACTTGCTATGGCACTTTCCTAAAAAGGCCATTCCAGACGTTGCCCTACATTGTTACACTCACATAGTGTTTATACCACAATGTCTGGACTTTAAAAGAGACCTTGATCTCTGAGTTTGTTTCGGCTTTTCTTCTCAGAGCTAGTCAGATAGGAAATGCCGGCGCCATCTAGTATTAAAAAAAAAATTACATTGACTTGTAAAAGTGTCTGTAACGGATTTATTTACAGAAATAAAAATCATTTATCATTTATTATCATTTATAATATAAAGCGGTGAATTCATTACGCAACAAATTTTCAGACACCTAATGGTGCGTCCAGACCTGACGAACGCGCCGCGAGCGGTGCGCAGAGCTTTGTACGAACATGAAATGCACGCGCGCGGCTCGCGAGCGGCTCGCGAGCGGCGCGCGAGCGGCTCGCGAGCGGCTCGCGAGCGGCGCGCGAGCTGCGCGCGAGCTGCGCGCGAGCGGCGCATTCGCGGCGCGTTCGTCAGGTCTGGACGCGCCATAAGAGAATAGCAACCTGTTCTCGGATCCAGCAAAGAATTGCGGTTTGCGACACCTTCAGGTCCACTTATCGGTTCATGAATACAAAAAAGTCTAAAGCACTCTTTGTTTGACAAGATGGTGCGATTATGCAAGCGATTTTTATTGTTGGTCACTAAAAAAATATTGAACTACATCACTGAAGTTTATCAATATAAAAGTTAAGTACAAGTACAATATAAAATTATCTCGCAAAATATCACCTTGCCTGGCGACAGAGCAAACTTGCCAGCATATAAACGCGTTTATACAAAACTTAAGATCCCCTTGTAACTTATGGTGGTAAACTTCATTAATTAAAATACTTCGATAAACATGTGGTCACAAAACTATTAGACACTTTTTATAGTTAATACACTCTTGCCCCCCCCCCCCCCGCGCTAATTAAGTCGAGGGACATAGTTATAACCCCAATTTAAACGATAAGGGTTGTGATTGCAGTGACTTTGCAAATTTGACCCCTGATATTAACCCAACATTTTCATATTAAATTAATTTTTATTACAAGCAAAATACTTATTAATCGTTACGTGTGTAGGATTAGTATTTATTATGGGACGTTTAAGACTGCTTTCTTTCGACATGATTAAAACCTTTTTTTACCGCGAGGACAACCCTATGGATGCCCTCCATAACCTTTCGCCTTCCCTGGGGAAAGCGGACGGTTATGTCGGACTTTTACCGACTAAAACCACCACGGTATTCCTCCGAGATCCAATGGCTGGGATCACGGGATTCGCTGTTAGTACATTCACCGCAACCCCGGCGGAAAATGAATAAAGCCTACCTTTTCATAGAATATAATTTTTCTACAACGTTCGGTAAGGTAACAGATACATGAAAAATCATATGTTTGTAAGTAATCCGATATGTCGTAACATGGAACAATGCATCTGAAGATTTCGATATCTACTGTATCATCACTTTGTCAAAATGCGTGTGTTTAAAATTCAAATTGCCTAGCGGCAAAATACAAGGCTGGTATAAGACGAGTATAACAGTGACGTGTTATATTTAAATATCGCAATAGCATGCGATGTATTGACAGCTGTTCTAGTGACAGGTGGCTTCAAGCTATGCAGTCATCAGTTACCTTCAGCGGATGCTGATTGTGCAAGAGGTACCCAAGTAATGATATAGTTCTTTTATGTTGTTTCATAGTCATAGAGACTAATGATGTAATTGGTTCAAAATTAACGACTTCAATGCAAGCTTCCGCTTAACAATCTTATTAAGAAAACCAATCCCTTTACGTCATCAACAAGCCTCAGATATCATTACCTTCTTATGAAAAGTGGCTCTACAATTACACGAGTAATCAGCTTTACTCGTAAATAACTAAGCATGTATTTGTGCGTGGCGGCAGTCGCAGGCTGTGTCCAAACGGAGGGCGTTGCCATGACAACAGGTTTCATACTCACCCTAGAGTGCACCCTTGTTATTAATACCCGTAATAATTAAACTTGATTGCATTTCACACCAGGTGTTGGATGACTCGCAAACTAATAACTGTTTGAATAGGACCAAGGTATAATTTAGTTTGAAAGATTAAGACATTTGAGAGCAACAATTAAATTAATAACGAAACCTTTATAATAATTTTAATAGGTTTTTTCACATCATCAGAATTCAATCAGTAAAATATTAATGTAAATTTATTTATTCATGACAGCCCTATTGCGTTTATTATGACATGTTTTGAGTGTGAGTGATGATTCTCTTTTTGCTATGAATAATTTATTGCATTGTAAATAGGTTCTACCGGTGCGGCGTCATTTCAAAGTCTTCCCATGTTAGGTTAAGCCCAAGTCAAGTAGGTACCTCATTTTCATAATATTGTCAAATTCAATCAGTAAGGAAAAGAATATTACGCCATTCCCTTGCCATTGCTATCAAAAATAATATTCCAAAGTTTTATAGTCACTTTGAATAAAAATCAGAATTCAGTTCATATAAAACGGAACGTGACTTCTCTAAATCATATATTATCTCGAACGAGTCTTCTCCGTTTTTATTTTCTTTATTAATCAGCACTCCCCTACGGAGCAATTTTGTGAGTGAAGAGCTCTCCTTCGTGTCCCGAAGTCAAGAGTCAGGGTGACAGAGAAAAATTGAGAGGGACGTAGGTACCCGCGGTGGAGTGACAAGGAAAAAACAAATGGATGTTGGCGTTTGACGTAAATTATATTGAAGAAGGCAGCCATGATTAGAATCATTACTTATGCACAAATGCTTATGCAAACTTCTTGAAGATAAAAAAATATTGTCATGGAATATGGTGTGTATTTTGAAGATAAGCTAAGCAAAGTATATTTCGATACCTCCCACGCAAAAAGTCGTAACACGTTTTTTTTAGTAAAATGAGATTTTAGTACTACAGTTCATTATTATAGAAATACTACACATCCTTGAAAACAATATTTTCATATTTACATTAAATACCAAGATTCTTACCCGGTAATAGTCTTATCATGATTAAATTCCCGCGCATATGATCGTGCCAACAGTTGCGACGATTTACGTTGAACTATTGGACCGCGCACCGGCTAATCACGGCACAGTACCGACGTCGTAAGATGTAAACAGTACAAAATATTACTTAAGAGTTTGAAAATAAAAAAAAACAAGAAACTGTGTGTGTTTTGTACTTTACTGTTTTGTATTTATTAGATACTAGTACTATGAGTAATGTACGGTCATCAAAGATTTAAAATTAGCTTTAAATAACCAAAATGATTCGAACGTGAAAATAACGGCTACTGAACGTTGACAAAATGGTAAGTTTATTTCTTACTTTAATTTACTATCATGATTTGCATGTATATCCTAATCGTGTTAGTAATTTGTTTTAAGGACATAATGATTTTCATCACTATTTTCGTAAGTTAATAATTTGAAATACGTCCGACGCAAAACGTCGAAACATGAAAGTTGTGATTTTATGCGCGGTCGATATTATCGTATTTAAAAAATCTATACGCAACATAAAGTCTTATGTCTGACATACGACCTTATTCGTGCTGTATTCGTTGTGCTTTTCAATAGTATAAGGTCGTAACAAATAGATACGACTTTGCGACAACAAGAATAAGGTCGTAAGTTTTTATTTTTGCCTATTTTTACGAAAATATGAGTTTATAATTCAATCAAAAGGCCTCATTATCCCCTTTAACCTTCAATCATTGCTATATTCTAAAATTAATCCCACACTATCGTTTGCGGCTGATCAAGACAAAGATGAAGTTAAGAATGTCTCTCCTGAAAAATCACAAATTTGGACATACGACCTAATGCGCGGGAGGTGTCGATTTTACTTTAGTAAATTTTATGAATGATGATGATTTAATTCCGACTTACTACAAGTTCTTGTACAGATTCATCGGTAGAATTAATTGAAGCATCTTCAAATGCAAGACCCACTATTATTTCTCAGAAAGTATAAAAATTACCATTGTTTTATCCACTAACCCGTCTAACCTTAGACAATGTCTTCTCACATAGATATCCACAACAAACCTTTTAAACCGGTATTTATCAAATGCAAAACAGCAAAAAGCGTCGTATAAATTGAACACTGAACCCAAGCGACTAAAAGCCAGACATAGATATTTCAGCTCTATCAAGTAGAATTCAGCGCGAATTAATTGACTTAGATAAAAGGTTGTCTGACAACGTTAAACATTTTACTCAGGGGTATTATAATTGTGACTATGGAGTAATAAACGAATGGAGTGCTGAACGTTAGAAAGACACATTCGTATTAAAACGTAATACGTTTTACGGGTTAAGGTTTTTTCGAAATTTCTAGTCGGGCAATCTCGAAAAATATACTTGAGTAAACCGCAAGCAATCATAAATATATTTGGATATATTTGCTTCTAGAATTAGGCTCAACATACAAGGTGAGCGAACAGAAAAAAAATCTGTCATTGAACAAACGCCAGCGTAGCGTAAAGTAGAATATTTCAGATTGGTGACTGCGAGCATAGTTTATCCAGTAGAAAACCAGTCGCATGATTAATTCAGTGAAACCAGCTTACAATTAGTTAGTGGGTGTAAAATATCAATATTTCAAACTGCTGAAACTCCAGATATTCTTGACCTGGGGTAGAAGCTAGCCGATTATCCAGTTAAATAAGAACATTGGCAATAAAAATATTGGCAAAACTATTCGTGAATGATACGGCACTATGATCCCATGTTACTCCAGACTGTATTCACACCGTTCACCCGCACAATTATAATCATTTCATTTACTTAATACTCTGTGATTGTGACACAGCTGTCTACAGTAATTTGGTTAACATTTTCCTTGTGAGAGATCTTGAACATTATTGGAAATTTGATTTGACGAGACACTGAATTTACATAGTAATCATATTAAATTTTTTGTTGACAAAGTACTATTTAGATAATACGAAAGTCATTAGAGAATACTCAGATTTGAGTAATTGTTTTGCGTAATTGCGTAGTTATATAAGTTAATTAAAACAGACTGTAATCTTCTAGGAGGTTTTGTATGATTTCGCTCATAAGATTCACTTGACTCAAAAGATTCAACTAAAGGATTAAGGCCGTAGGTGTCTAAAAATTCTTTACAGTTTCGCTAAATATGCTCCGTGGGAAACATTATTTGAGCAACACGACTAGGCCAGAAACACGCTAGATATAAAGAAGAAGATTCAAGTAAGTGCTATGATAATATAAATAAATAAATAAATAATAGGTATCAACCTAGTAAGGCGACTAAAAAAGTAAATACAGAGACTATAAATGTATGCACTATAATGTAACACTTTGTGGTTCATGCATCAGTTGAAATTGCACTAAGGATTTACACACTATGAATGAAGGTCTTGTGCTAAGTTGCCATATCCAAAACATGAACTGTTTGCTTAACTTAGTATTGCAATAAAACTGTTCTTGTGAAAAGACTCATAAGCCTAATTTTAGACCAACCGTAATTTTTATAGCAGATGTCGAAGTCATACATTGAAACGTTGACACGTTTGATGCAGTTGTTGAGCGATTGGCTTCTGCGGTACGGGTCGTGGGTTCGATTCCCGCACGGATCAAATATTTGTATGGCCTACAAATAGTTGTTCCGGGTCTGGGCGTTTGTTCATGTGAAGTTTTGTGTCTATAAACACACCCACGATAAGTACAGGAGAAATCCCAGTGTGGGGCAACGTGTTTTTTTAAAAGAAGAAAACAAAATAACGGTCAGCATGATATAGAAACCCAGCATTACACCACTACAATTACGCGTGGGTTTCTTGCAATGTATTCCTCCAGTCTAAAGATAATACTGAACAGGTTCCATAAATGCCCATTCGTTAAACAGGACAATATCGGTATTGGATCGTGTTAGAATTAGCTTATAAGAAGAAATTTATAAGGCGGATGTTAATGGGAACGCCGGTAGAGGACGTCCTAGAAGGACATACATCGATGTTATTGGTGATGTTCTTCACAAAGGTCAGGTGCGTAGTACTCTCAACCGGCGTGCGTGTATGACAAGATGTATGAATGTGGATGAAGCGAAAGGGGTATGTAAGAGTCGTAGCATGTGGCGTTCTACAGTTTCTGCCTACCCCCATGGGAAAAAGGCGTGAGTTTATGTATGTATGTATGTATGTAGAATTAGCTTTCATTGCTTTTCTAGGTGAAAGTTTTAACTACTTATTACCCGTGGTATAATTAACTATGCGGATATAATTTTATCGTGGGTGTATACTAAACATTTGCCTAGAGCTAGATAATCCAACGAATGATAGGTACGAGATAGGCTATGTCCTATTAACGTCAGCTACTGTAAGCAAAATTAATTATAGGAACGCGTAACTCAACTCGACAGGCATATAGCTCAAAATAATAACCAGACTAACATAGATATGTTGTGTTTTAGCAGTAGTACCATGAAATAAGTACAAATATTTTACTCTGTGTAATTTTAGAAGGTTCTAGCATACTTTAGAAACAAATAAGCCCGTCCAAACTTAGACGGTTTATTGCACACGGCATCTGCACTCGTTGAGAGTCACGAACATCGGATAATAATTACAAAAAATGTCTGGAAAATTATGAAACAGTGAACGGCGGCGAAGGGTGCATGAATTATCCATTACAGCGAGGACTGAAGGTACCTTTGGAGCCATAATTCGTACACGTTTCGTACGGGGTTCCGTACGATATTTATGGCGGTAGATAAGGCCTACAGATGGCGAGACCACGGAGTTTTCCTCCCCTAATACTTGTTGAGTTACGGTCCCAATTTCCAGTTCTACACTTCAGGTGGGAGCTCCCCAATCGTTGGTTATCGGTTCTGTAAGGTATCTTACAAAGTTATGTTACCACGATTTAAGTGGAATTTCGAAAGGAGTTTTGTCACGGAAGCAGTCTTTATGTGTTTAATCTTATCCAGTAACAAATTATTGAGAAATTAGAGACTTACTTCGCCCATAAACTTGCCTTGTAAGGGGTAAACTCCTAAAGTTATGGGAGAAATAATGTTTGAGTTATTAAACGATTCTCATGACAATTGCTCGTAATTTTGATATCTACAATGTTTTTAGACAAGTTGATCGTAGTCCTAAATAAGGTTGAGACTACTTTAAATTGAGACTAAAATTGCTAAGTTATTTCATCTTCATATTGAATCAAATCAAATCAAATATCGTTTATTTGTCAATGTAGGTATATTACAATAGATGGTAAGTAAGAAATTAGTTCACGCCCCTATACTAATCACCTGTGTTCTAATACAAATGCCCCTTCAAAACCAATACACAAGTGATCATATATAATTACTATTGTCTATAAAGTTTAATTTAAAACCAATTAAGGGCCAGTATTAGTCACGGCGAAAGAAATGAACACAGAATTATGACATCGCCGTATATTCGTGACGTCACGCAACGCCGTAGGTGCCTGTTTTTCGGTGATTTATGGCACAAAGAGAACCATGACTAATACCACGCTTAATAGGTGCTTTGTCTATGTAGAAACATTGTTTTTATTTATTATTCTGAGGATTTGCTTGGGAAATTGAAACATATTAGATAGGGATAGCGAAATGGTTATTTGTTGATGTTTATTAGGCGTTTAGTTTTGACTGTCTTGTTGATCGCAAGCGCGATTGCTGAGTTTGGGGTCTTGGGTTCAATCCCTAGGTCGGGCAAAGTATTGGATTTTTCCATTAGCAATTTCTCAGTAGCAGCCCGGAGTCTGGATTTGTACCCGGTTAATGGCAATAAGCTCGCCCCTTATTACATGGGACTTAAAAATAACTGGCGAAACGAGGGTGTACTAGAAACACCTCTGCCGGACCCTTTGGGGAAAACAGGGCGTGATATATGGTTTATTTGTTATGTTACAACTGTCCGGATATTTTCTTCAGGATTGTTTTCAGAGGTCAGTAAAGTAAAACTGCTTTTCCTTTCTTTGTTGACACATAGTAGCTTTCTTCTGTATGCGTATGGCGCGGTGTGGTCCCCGGGTAAAAATAAGTCTCCCCATCCCTTCCCGGGGGTGCTGTAAGATGCGTCTAAAGTATGTTATCAGGTGAAGACTGGTTGCTGTGTGCAAAGCTTTTAAATTAACAGATTTTGTGGCTCTCATTATCACCAAAGGAAACGGATTAGTTATCGCTGAACGTTTTCATAGGTTCACAAAAGGATGTTACCGATAATAATTTAATCTATACTAATATTATAAAGCTGAAGAGTTTGTTTGTTTGTTTGAACGCGATAATCTCAGAAACTACTGGTTGGAATTGAAAAAATATTTTTGTGTTATTTAGTCCATTTATTGAGAAAGGTTATAGGCTATATAGGTATAACATCACGCTACGACCAATAGAAGCGGAGCTTAAATGAAAAATGTTGCAAAAACGGGAAAAATGTCCACCTGTGCAAAGCCGGGACGGGCCGCTAGTTCTCTAATAAGATCCCAGTCGCCTTTAATAATACCAACACGAAAGGACAACGTTACCGAAAACCAGTTTATAGGTTATAACATTTATATGAAATACCGAAACCACCCCATGCTATCTTTAGCAATGCTCTCAACGACGGTTTTAACCACGGCTCTTAAATTTTGTGATATTCCATAACATGGTGAAATATGGTAATTAAAACTAATACAACCACTAAAATTAATCCCAGATACAATACGGATGCAACCCAAAAGTTTTGAATATTCCCGGAACTAATTTCAAGTTGGACCCATTTTATATCCCTTGGGGGCAGTGAAGGACATCTGATTATATTATTAATTTAATGTTAAATTTTAAACCTTTATGTAATTTAAGTGAACCAAACGAACTAAGAACTCTATTTTAATTTTTTTTTTTAAATCTGCCCCTCACTATTAATTCTCCTGTAGGTCTCAGGGTGCGTGTATAGACATAAATCTTCACATGCACAAACGCCCAGACCCGGAACAACTGTCTGTAGGCCATACAAATATTTGTTCCGTGCGGGAATCGAACCGACGACCTGTAGCGCAGAAGCCAATCCCTCAGCCACTGCAACAAACGTGTTGTCAAAATAAATAAATCACATCCTTTACTTTATTATTGGGTCTTGAGATGTTAAAATATTTTAATACTTTTTTTTAAGAAAATATACATAGGTGATTAGATAGCTTAGAAACCCTAGATATAGATAGACCAGAAACATACGAGACAGGCAAACGATAGTTACTGTTATAGTGACTACATTCATATCAAGCTTTTGTTTACGGAACGTAGCTTAGTAACTTTACTAAGATACGATGATAATGATTGAAAAGCCACTTCGAAAATATAAATTAAAAAAAAAACCTTAAAAAAACTCAAACGGTTTTATCTTGCAGTTCCCCTGAAGTATCAGGATTCGAGGATTGAAGGTTGAAATTATTATAATGTTGCATTGTCATAGGAATTTAATTTGTAAGCGAAGTTACAGTAGAAACGGTTAAGCAGAAGTAGTTGAAAAATCTGTCGCAAGATTTGAATCAAACAAATATACAAACCGTTTAATAATAGGCTACGAGAACTGTATAGTTGCCGGCACGTAACTTGGCAAGTGTAGAGGAGAGAATTCTTCTCCTTTCTTTCCTTCTTTTAATAAGACATGTTTAAAAATAAATTATTGCAATAACCATAGAATAATGACAACCAATAGAAGTGACCATTATTTTGTTGCACTAAGTGTACATGCGCACACGTACTCCCACTACGCCAAAACCTTGCCAAGTTACGTACTATAACACATAGTACGTTATTTCTTGATAACAAAGAGAAGTACGAACATAAAGTAAAACTCAAACCAAATCAATGGCGTTAAAAGTCAAAATTTACCAGAATTATTAAATCATGTACTGGTTTGCGAGAAGTTTTCAGCGCGTGTAATTCGAGAATTTGAGATGTTTAATTTGCGTTTCCGTTCTCCGCTTCAATGAGACGACGTCTTTAAATAAAGACAGAAGTTAATTAAGCGTTATGACTAATTAAAATAATTTATTACATTGCGCTTTGAATTATCTTTGTTATATGTAGTAAAAAGTGTATCTACGTTTATAGGATGACATAATAAGAGGTTTTAAAATCCGTAATAGAATGTGATTAGGTACATTTTAGTTTTTGTCATTCTTTTTTCTTCATCCAACTTATTTTCCAGACAATCTCCGGGATTAGAACCTGCTTTGTTTAAAGGAAATGATCGTGCGCTCATTAGTAAGCGTACACCCATTTTCTTTATCTGTGCTACACCGAGTTTCTGTTCTACACGAAGCAGCAGTCTAACGGCTCTCCTTAGGGAAAAGTTACGCGGAAAATGCTGTACTAAATCCCCTTTAAACTGAAGGAAAATTACAAGGCATCCCGAAACAAAAAAGAAGATTGCTAATCGGCAACTCTTATTGTTCAAGTCGATACGATCAGTTCAAGCAGTTGTAACAAATTCTCAACGCTTTAAACAGACACGTAACAAAAAGCGGAATTAGCCGCCAAGAACCCTCTGACTTTATCTACCGCCATATTTTTAAGTAAATTACAAATAGGTATAGGGTGCACCGTGCCATCAGTTGTGCCGTGCGTGTTATCGCGACGGGGGATCGCGAGCCGGGCACCTTACATTTATATGCTACTGCGGCGCGACACAGGGTAGCAATTTTGGTTGGTATACTGGTTATTTCAAATTTTGTTAAAATATCTAACTCTTCTTTTGTCAGCAACCTATAGCACTTTATATGAATACTTACAGTGTTTAGCATTTGTGTAGTCATTAAGAAAGCTAATATGTTGTACGCTGACGTTTTCTATAAATAATTATTTATGAGAATGGATACAGCTAATGCAATTTTTCATAGACATCCAGTAGTTAAAAAAAATCCATACATATTTATTCAGGTGATAAATTACCTGTGATAAATTTTTTCTTCAAAGTTTTAAATACCTGTAATGTTCTAATTTTTACGATTTTACTGTGGATATCATACAAATACGTTTTGCATGACTGTGTTACACTATAATTTTATGCAAATTGTGATACGCGTTCTTTTTTTCTTCAATTTCTACATTTATTATAAAAAACCCCGACAAGTTCAAACAAAATTACAGCATCCAATAGAAAATCTTAGTTAAATGATAAAAATATCCTAATATCCCTATTAGACACAGTCTTTACAATCATCGATTCGTTATTGTATGGTGGTGGGTAATTGACAATAATAATGGCAAAAAACTTAAACTTGTTTTTCTCGTTTCCACAATTAAGATTCAAGGTTTAGACCCTACAGTCGGCATAAGTCTATAGTAAAATAAACAAAACAACTAATTGGTTTATAGAACCTGTCTTTTTAATTATCCGACTGTATTTTTTTAGGCTGCGGTTGTGTTTATTACGCTTTAGTTATAGTCTGTACGAGGTACGGTCGGAAACGAATTTTTTCGTCTAGTCTCCCCGTTGCATTTTCAGGCTTTCCAAGCTGACGGTTTTTCCTTTCCGACAATGATAACGTCGTTAGTAGGGGGACTTTGAGCTCCTAAAGACGTGATAGTTTGTTGATGGCTTTTAACTTTCGTTTACTTTTTGTGTTGAAAGTGTTTCAATTATTTAAAATGCTAAATAAATTAGGTACTGATTTATTTGGATTTGGATCAGTCTAAAGTGATTTTATTTCTGATTTAATAATAACATTAGGAAAAATGGTTTCCATTTTAATGATTTTTTTTTATGCCACGAATAGTAGGTACTTACATAATAGACAGTATTGTAAAAACACGTTTAAATAAAAAAAAAGTTTTTGCAAACAATAAGAGAACGGCCATTCCAGTCGTGATAATGTGAAGCACTCACGACATAAAAGGCCAAGAATAAAAAACGCCTTCGGAGCGCTTCTTTGTGCTAAATCGTTAACTGTTTTTTCCCTATTGAGAGCAAAAGAATAAAAATCAAATGCGACCGCTTTCCCCGATCGAGTGTTTGTTTGTCTTATTCTGTTTGCTCTGAGGCAAACCAACTGCTGTTGGCACAAAACGGATCCACCGAATGTATGCCCTCATACAAAGCCGGGTGGTCTTTATCATTTTCAATGTAAACACAGAGCTCAAACACTATATAATATTATACTAAATTTTAAACTAACAGCGGCTTCTAAAATGTTGAAGGAAGATTTCTGTTGCCACTTAACAGTTAATTTCTTGATAATTATTGTTCGGTTGTGTAAATATTTTTCTGTTGTTACGTCAAGAAATAGAGAGCTAAGCAACTCCTCTATTTGTTAATCGGTTTTCTTAAACACGTGTACTTTCGCATAATATTTTTTTAAATTTACCAGTACTTGTTCGATCTGCTGGTCAGGTACTTCAACTGTGTGTAAGTCATGGCTTTGAAGTGGTATACAAAGCTGAGCTATCAAACGATTGCGCACACATCAGATCAAATAAATCACAAACTTAACGAGTTTCTGGCAAACATTTGTGGACGGAGCCAACATTTTGATTATTTTACAAATACTCTGAGTGTAATGGTCCATGGGAGTTCTGTTTACTGTTTTACGGTACGTCAGAATAGATGCGATTGTTGCTCAACTATACAAGTATTTGTGTAGCGGTACGCGTGCGATGCCGTGACAGTATGGTAATAGTCATCTAAAATATGCATATAAATATTTTAGGCTATAAAAGTCGCGCTCACATGTACAGTAAAGTGTAGGTGGCAGTTCATTTTTATTGTACAATACTTTATTGAACGATGACATGCAAAATGAATTGCTTTCACGATTTAAACTACGCAATGAATCGGAGATTGTTCTTTGGAAGCATAATTCAAAAGCTCATAGCTGTATTGCTTCGGCGCGATTACGGCTGTGTTTCGTGTCAGCCACAATGAAGGGGGCAGGTTGTTTTCACCAGGGGTCTGTCGGGACCTCAGAGACGACGGCGCCCCGCTGCGGCCGTGAAGCGAAAACCTGCGCGTCGATATTAACCATCGCTATTACTCGATGATGTATTGATGTATTAACTCATTAAAATACAAACCAGTTTTGGAGTTAAAGGTTAAAGACTTCATAAAAAACGCACTTACTTTCGTTCCCCGCTGTGTCAAAGAATTCAAATGAAGCGTGAACGCCTAACGACAAAGGACGTGGGCTAACTATTGTATGAAGATTTCGAAGCAACGTTTGTTTAGTACATACACAACACACGCTAAGCAATTACGCGATTATATCTGGTATATTCTCGAAACAAGCAAACACTGCTAATAAGACCGTATCTAGTTACACGGTTATCTTAGAAATAGTTAAATTACTTAGCCAGCGTCTGCTCCAAGTTTATCTTAAGCTTTTAAAGCAATAGAAACTAATTATGCATATGATATGCAGATAAGTAAATTAAGTAGATCCTTACGTAACCTGTATGGATGAAGCAAGTCCTCAAGTTATGGGAACGTTAACCCTTGTTAGTATCAATATCTTGTGAAGTTATTAATTTGTAAATCAATTGGATAAGCATGATCCAAGAGTAAGGTGTCATTTGTTTTAATTACATGGGTAGATCACTTATTTAAACCAGGGATGCACAGACTTATTAGGACTAGGGGTAACTCGAGAAAACTATGAGCTAAAAGCACCACAGTTAAAAACAATGAATAAAGGCGAAATTAAGTTTACTGAATAAAATAAAAATGATAGGGCATTTAAAAAACTTAAAAATATTACAGTATTTTCATACAAATGCATAAAAGAGTTTAATTCGCTGGCAGGACGCATGTATGTTGACGCAGGACCGCATGCGGCCCGCGGACCGCGATCTGTGCATCCCTGATCTAAACTGATACATCATGTCGACGATGGTGCACGCTTGCCTAGAAGCAATGTATTCACTCGTGACTTCAAGACCTCCAAATTATTTTCTAATATTTTTCTATCTATATCTATAAAGTCACGCATAATTTTCCTTAGTAGAATATTATATAAACCCCTGAGCACTGCAAACTTTAACTGCATTGAAAAGATTCAAAGCCATTTGTGGTTATATAAAAAAATATTATAAACTTTTGGCCGCAAATTCGCGCGCGTCGTTCCGACATTCAACAAAATATGGCATCAATTTAGAAAACTTTTTTATCGCTGCCTCTATACCTATTATGATAGGCTGTCAACAAGATACTTAGTTTGTCCATCAAAACTCGTATGATGTAGACCGACAATTTTAAACTGAAAATTTAATAATACACTAATAATACTTTGAAGTTAAACGATTTTATCTACTTGTAGTACCTCGTGCAGCATCAGCATATGAGGATTGAAGGTAAAAATTATTATAACGATGTATTGTCGTGGGAATTGAATTTGTGTTCGAAGTTTTCAAATCTTGCGACAGATTTTTCTAGTTGAAAAACCTGTCGTAAGATTTTAACAAACATACAAATATACGAAGTGAGGCTAATTATAAAACCGTTTAGAAGCTAGTAAACGATGAAGCTAGAGATATTATACATATCATTAGTGTCAGAGATGGGACATCATTTTAAAAACGCTTCGAGTTTTATGCAAAGCGACGGATTAGTCGCCAGCAATCCTACGGGAAAAAAGTTTTTACAGTTGATGTCTCCGGTGGATGCCGGTGTCCACCTGTAAATAATGAAAACGAGTAGTTATCAATAAAATAGGGGAAGGCTATTCTTCATCTTGCCAGGATACACAGCGTTACTCATGAAATGTTGTCTTAAAAAGTGGTAAAGAATTTCTACGAAAGTTAGTGTTTGTTTTTTCTTTTTTTTATACTTAAGTACTGAGTCAAGTTTTACGCCCATTTTTACAACATAGAATCTTATTACTTTGTTTGCTTATAAAACAGTAGAATGACTTGTCGCCTTGCCTATTTTTGCAAACAAACTTTGTGTACACCATTTTTTGCGACATAAAAGCAGAGAGAAAGCCTTTATGCATATAAGTGGAAACTTATCACTGTTTTGCTAGCAAAATAGTGGCGCAAACAAGACTGTTAGGCCGTAACTGCGGCGCCTTTAAGCAGTCTTTACGAGAGTCAAACCTCTGTTGGTGATAAACCCGAAGTAAAGTGAGATGAGTGCATAAATGGCACCTTAGAACAAGATTGTGATCAGAGAATAGACTCCTTTATACTTACGAAGGTTTATGACGTCACGCCTATAAAATCTGATATTTACTTTCCGCCCTTGTAAAGTGTCCTTTAGTACATTTTTATATCTTAATACGTGCTTAGTGTGGATAATGCTTTTGAACAAGGTGATAATGGTTTGGTTAAGTTAGAGCTTCAATTTAAGTGTAGTGTCAATAAATTGGACGAATACTCGATATGTAATCGTGTTTGTTTAATCGGTGTTCATTCATGCGTGTATGTAAATGTATGGATATGACTACTCATGCAACTTCGATGAGATAGTATAATGTTAATACGTACTTAGTAGTACGCAGCTAGTTTTGAGTATTAATGTGGATGGTTATAAGAATAGAGGAAGACCAAAGAAACGATGGATGGGTAGTGTGAAAGATGATATGGCTAGAAAGGGTGACTACTGAGATGACGGCTAATAGTAACGTATGGAAGAAGAAGACATACTGCGCTGACCCCAAATAACTTGGGATAAGGGCAGGACGATGATGACGTACCTAAGTGCCTTCAATCTTTAAATTAAATCTAGGATAAAAAAACATCATAAAGGAGATTCCTAAAACTTCCCAGAAGAGTCGATGAATAAAAGAAAAGAAAATGCATAAAACAATGAAAGATGCAAAGTTTTGAATTCCCATAAAACCCTACCAAAGATGCCATATCCTTAATAATAACTCATAGCGGAACTAAAAAAGCACTCGAAGTCGTAATTAATTAAAATGTCCCAGAGCGGACGGTCATTACCGGGGATGAAAAAGCGATTTTCCCAACAGTGGGTTTTAAAGGAATCGACGAGTCCTCAAGTCCATTTTAGTGAATAAGAGGGTGGCCCGACAGTGGCTTATAGACTTTTGAAAGGTTCTTTGAGAAATGCTTCAAAGATTTTATTGACGTATTCCGTCTGGTAATGCCTTTGTTTCTATTGTTGAGAAAACTTTGCGAACTCCTTTTGGAAAATCTGTTGCAAAAGCGTCTTCATTTTCTGCGAAAATTGTTATTCTACGTTGATTAAATTTTGTAGGAAGATGTGAAAATACTTACCTAATAAAAATGGTAAATTAATATTGTTTACGTTAACACACAAACTCACGTTTACGACTCTTGGCGGGTTAACCCTTGCTTTCGGTTGACTTTACGATTTTTGCTTTAGTATTATAAGTAGCTGAAATTTTATATTTTTGTGTACTTTATCAGCGTTTTAACACAACATTAATTTTGGGCATAAAAATATAGAAAGGATGTAAATAGGCCTTCGACCTAAGTATTATCTTCGAGCTTTTCACGAGCGCCCTTAATATAAAGAAGGGATGTAAATAGGCCTTCGACCTAAGTATTATCTTCGAGCTTTTCACGAGCGCCCTTAATATAAAGAAGGGATGTAAATAGGCCTTCGACCTAAGTATTATCTTCGAGCTTTTCACGAGCGCCCTTAATATAAAGAAGGGATGTAAATAGGCCTTCGACCTAAGTATTATCTTCGAGCTTTTCACGAGCGCCCTTAATATAAAGAAGGGATGTAAATAGGCCTTCGACCTAAGTATTATCTTCGAGCTTTTCACGAGCGCCCTTAATATAAAGAAGGGATGTAAATAGGCCTTCGACCTAAGTATTATCTTCGAGCTTTTCACGAGCGCCCTTAATATAAAGAAGGGATGTAAATAGGCCTTCGACCTAAGTATTATCTTCGAGCTTTTCACGAGCGCCCTTAATATAAAGTTATTTTATAACTAACTGCCTTGTTGGTTCTGTGGTCGCAAGCGTGAATGCTGATTAGTTGAGGTCCTGGGTTCGATCCTCAGGTCGGGCAGTGTTATTGGGTTATTCCGTGTGGAATTCCTCAGCAGCAGCCCGGAGTTCGGATTTGTGCCCAGTTGATGGCAATAGGCTCGCCCCCTATTACATGTGACTTAAACATAACGGCGAAATGACGGTGTTACTATACATCTCTGCCGAAGCCTTCGGGGAATACAAGGCGTGATGTTATGTTATGTTTTATAACTTAGTGAGTGTCTGCTGGTTGCAACACCTACTTGTTTTGCTAAATATCTAGCATAATTCAGGTGTTCAGTCTGTAGGCCTAGCACGGATCCGGGGTCGCGGGGCATGCTTTTGCGAATCCCGTGACCCCGGCCTTAGGTCAGAAGGAGGGACACCGTTGGTTTTTAGCCGGTAAGAGGCCGGCAGACCCCCTCGCCTTCCCCGGGCGAGGGACATACATGAGATTTGCCAACGGGAAAAAAAAGGCCTAGTACGGATGTTGTGACGTTAGTAAAGTAAACGTAAAGTAACGAGTGAATTTTGAATTAGAAATCCTTGTTGCACACATACTATCTATTTAATTAAATTGATGAACTTTATTCATATTACACAAAAGTCACGTAGGACACAAATTGTGCATGTCGCAAAAAAATAAACCACAATGTTGTAGGACAATCTTCGATTCAAAATGCGCTTACATCAGCGATACATTTACTATAGGTACATCAAATGTTCGTGCTAAACCTATTGGTTTATCTGTGTATATATGAATATATTAACATTGTTAATGCATTAAATAGTTTTAAATTTTATGTTGGTACCGCAAATTTTTATGTACCAGTGGTGTCTCGGTAAATATGTACTTGGAAATTGACGTCGTACGATGTATTCTTGTATGTTTAACTGGATGTATTTTGTAGGCAACACAGCATTCACGTAAAACTTTATGGCAAACGTGTGGGTTTGCACGTTGTTTTCCACATAAATTATCTTTACCTTAGGATAGATAAAATAATATTAAATAAAAAAAAAAAAAAAAAAAAAAAAAATTATTAAATAATATTTATGTAAATCAAAGTCATGGGACTTTGATATACATAAATATTATTTTTTATCTTCAAATATTTAATACATACAGAATTTATATACGAAGAGGCTTATACATAGTTACATTATCATATTTTGTAATAATACTTGAACTAAGATAAATTGTTGATTATATTATCTATACATAAAAAAATCTAAAATAAGTACCAGATGTTTTATAAAAATGTTTATTTTACTAACATCATGATAAGTCAATAACTAACAATATTGTATATTTTATAATTTTAAACATGCCGGCCGTTTTGATACTCGTTGGAACTTTTACTAGCAACTAGTGTTTCTCATTACTTATAAGCAAATAAATTGTAAATAGCCTGAGGAATATTTATTCCTCATTATTATTATTTATATACTTATTTAGGATATTTATTTATAGTTTAAGACAATTTGTCTTAAACCATAAATAAGTATCCTATAAATTAAAATATAGTGAAACTATACGCGACAATATTGTAAAAAGAAATACAGACACGTAGGTACACAATACTTAACTGGCAAAATGATGCCAAAGTCACAATACGAGTATATTTATGACAATAATTGTGATTCGAGTAGTCTTGTCAGAGATAAACAAATTATATCTATGTACCTAATGCTTCATTAATACTTCAGATCTATTAAAATCAGATTCTTCTAAAAGATAAACCAAATTGGAAAAAGATTTCGCCTTTTTCTTAATTAGCGCCTATAATGAAATTTCCTTCATCAACCGGTATTAACAGGGAAAGTTTGGGGCATTAATGCAAAATAACGAGCGGATCGACCCAAAACCCGGGACTCGAGGGATCCCGGGATCCCAATAAGCCAGGGATAGGATCCTGTGCTAATAGCACTTGTAGCCAGTTGCGATCGCCAGATTAACGTCACTATAGTTAGCGTTAGTTGGGTTTGCGCAAACGATCGATTGGAACGTTTTGTTCAGGCGATAGATTTAAATGTCGAATTTAAAATGATTGGTGACGTCTCTCCTCGTCAATATACAAATAAAATGTCGTGGTTATAGGTACCTTAAAGTAGCAAGGTTTTGAAATAATACTCTTTTTTCTTTCTCTTTTTTCTTGAAGCTCGAAGGTTCTACAACTGGTCTAACCTTAGGATATCGGCATTGCCCAGCAACTGGGATGCGGAGGTTTGCATGGCACTCACTTCGTATAAAATACTGGTATTCAGCCACATCTAGTTAGACTGGAAGCTGACCCCAACATAATTGGGAAAGGGGTAGGTGGAACAATTGTTCTTTTTCTTCAAATTACGTAGGTTCTTCATTAATTGTATTTTCTTTTAAACAGTCGATAAGATTCCTAATATTCTTATACACATTGAAGCCTAAAAAAAGTCACGAAATTGTTAATTATCGAAGATCTGTCGTGCGTCGAAGCCCTTAGGTACATTTTACAAGCGGATATTGAGAAAGTATATTTGCGTAGGCTTTACACCTAAATACAAATTTATGTTTATCGTAAAATAGGTTTATAGGGAAAAACGGTTATTAGTTGACGCTTCATTACAATGTAGGGGGTTTTACCTCCTAATTGACTTACTTAGTAGGCCTTCTTTGCGTTACTTTATTTTATATACTAGGCTGTTACTACCTTACTGTATTGCCGTTAACAGAACGTAAAATCTGTTTATGAAGGTAATTTTTGCACCTTGAGTAAAATTTCTATTTTCATTAAGTTCGGCAGTCAGCCCCGCTACCAAAGAAAGAAGATCATCGTAATGAGATTTTTTTACTTGGTCTTTCTGTCTCATCTTTGCCATTGCTAACAGGTACTTACAAATTTATTTTTGCCATTGTAGGTGATTACGCACTGAAAACGCGAAAAAAATTATTATTCCATACATTTTGTCGAGTTATCTATACTAATATTATAAAGAGGAAAGATTTGTATTTTTGTATGTAACGAATAAACTTAAAAACTACTGGACCGATTTCAAAAATTCTTTTGCCGTTAGAAAGCTACATTAGGTATCACTGAGTAACATAGGCTACGGGCGGAGCAGTGAGGACACAGATAGTGTGAACATAATGTATGGAACAGCTGATTGTTTTTTCGAGATTTCAGGGTTGACACCGTAGTAAAAGTTTTTCATAATGATGACACCTTTTCGGGCTTATGGTATACAAAAAATAAGGTTGTTTATGTCGTAGGATAATCGGAAAAATCGGATCTTTTCGATAATCCTAGGACGATTACAAAGGACCGGAATTTGGAATGTAAGACAGATTTTTGTAATCATTCGCGCTATTTTCAGGATCATTGCAAAAATCCCAGTTTGTTTAGGAAGATTGGAAACATGAACGCTGATTGGCTAATCTAAGAGTCGATTTATAAATAAAATCATCTTTATTCTGGTTCGTCAGAACATGGCTCTTCACCAAGATCTACGGACATACTTAGAAAAGTGATAAAGATCATATCAGCCAATCAGCGCTCATAACGTGAGTGGTATTCGTAATTTACCTACGATAAATCCAATTTTTGAAATGATCATGAAAATAGCTCGGATGATTACGGAAATCTATCTTAGATTCAAAATACCCGGTTCTTTATAATCATCCTAGGATTATCGCAAAGATTCGACTTTTCCGATTATCCTACGACATAATATACTGCACATAGCAACATTATTGCATTGACCCCAAGCAGTTATCAGTCAACAAACGGTCCTATTATTCCCATCCGGAGATGCGTCGGGTGACACCGTGGTAATCAATTACATTCATTATGTCATCTCCTAGACGCGGACGCTATCTATTGCGTACTAATTGTGTAATAATTATTCTATTTTAGTAGTTTCTTCGTAAATGGAAATTTATTATGATTTGAATTGACAGTGTTTGTGACGGCTTTGAAGTGAATTGATTTTAGTCGTATAATATCACAATCTTCTTCTTTTCGTGTGGTTAGTGACTATCTTGGTGTCGCAGTTTATGTCACCCATGGGCCTCTGACTTGGCTTCACGTGCCGTCCAGAAATATCTCTCAGGCATGCCGGTTTCCTCACGATGTTTTCCTTCACCGTTTTTAAGCAAGTGATAATTATACAATAAGCACATGAATCAGAAAAGTCAGAGGTGCGTGCTTTGGGTTCAAACTAGACACCTATGACTTGGTATTTCAACGGTCACACCACTAGGCTATCACTGCCGTCATGTTTAAACTCCTTGTAATAGGGAGCGAGCCTATTGCCATCAACCGGACACAAATCCAAATTCCGGGCTGCTAATGAGGAATTCAACACGGAAAAACCAAATAACACTTTGTACGACCTGGGGATTGAACTCAAAACCTCACGATCAACAGTCGCGCTTGCCACCACTAGACCAACAAAGCAGTTCATCTCCACATCCTTCTAATATTGTCCGTACATCTGCATATAGATACATATATGCATCTATGTAAATTATCCTACCTACTTAATTCAATCAGCGTGGTTAATTGGATTAGAACAAACCAATCAACACAGCAAACAATAATCTAATAGGGGATTAATTGTTTTACGACCCTATAAGATCATATAATAGGCAGATGGATTAAATCTATACTAATATTATAAAGCTGAAGAGTTTGTTTGTTTGTTAGTTTGAACGCGCTAATCTCAAGAACTACTGGTTGGAATTGAAAAATTATATTTGTGTTGGATAGTCCATTTATCGAGGAAGGTTATAACCAATATAACATCACGCTACGACTAATAAGAGCGGAGCATAAGTGAAAACTGTTGCAAGAACGGGGAAAATGTCTACCCGTGCGAAGTCGGGACGGGCCGCTAATATCATTATACAATAATAACACACATTATATTACTAAGTTTAATCTGAGTTCGGATTTGTGCTTGGTTGATGGCAATAGTCCCGCCCCCTATTACATGAGACTTAAAAATAGCGGCGCAATTATACACCTCTGCCTAACCCTTCGGGAAATAAAGGCGGGAAGTTATGTTATATTACGAAGTTGTGTCTATTTTTCCTGCCGTAATCTACTGCTGGAAATCTCATCAAAGAAAGGACGTAATGTCAGCATCCAGTAGGCTAGTGTGTTGGTACTGAGGGGCAAGACCTGGGATTGGTACGAGACAAGTCCTCGCCCCAATGAGAACAGGATTGCTGTCCGTCACCATCCTTTAATGGATATCACGGTATCCATCTGTCGATTATCAGTCAGTAGAGTATCCATTTGTCGGTTGTCAGGCCCCCATTGGCCTTGGATAGTGCTATGAGAAGGTGATGTCAATGTTCCTGGAATTGAAGCCTATGGATCAGAATAAATCAAGCTAATTTCTTAATCTTTATCGTAATAATAAGTAGCGCAATGTTTTGTTTCTGAGAGGCTCGTGGCTAATTACCAACCACGCGGATCATACGATTTGCGAGGTTAAATAATAATAATAATCTGGTACGCCCGACTGACAGGATGTCAAATTTGGAAAAGAAAATTTGAAATAAAATAATTTTGCAAATATTTTTTCAAGACCTATAAAACAACAATAGTACAATAATAGCAACCAAATATGAAAAAAAGAAAAAAGAAATACGCAACCTCTAATGTCTAATGTCCATCGAATAAAATTGTAAATACTTAACATGTTGACAAGAAGCCGGGCGAAGGCCATTGCCCAGAACACACGCCCAAGACCTTCGGCTTCGTCGCTCGGCTCCGCCTCGCAGCCGCCGGACTCCTCAATCGTGAGTGATGTGACACCGGCCGCTGCAGTTGCGTCGAGCTCGAGCGACGAATACTTCTCGCCGCCGAGTACACCACCACCACCACCACCACGACGGCGAGGAAGAGGCCGACCGCCGGCCAGTTTGGGACCTCGAGGCCCACCGGCCTCTGACAGGGTCCCCGCTCCCGGTGGAAGTGTGCAGCGCATGCGTTGGACTCCAACCATGAACGAGAACTGCATGCGCGCATACTTTGGGGCTACAGAGGGGGGAACTAACCTGACCGCGTACCGTGGTCGGATGCTCTCTCTGTTTCAGGTACTTGAGCCAGCTGTCAACGTCTCGGCGCAACGATTGTCGGATCAGGTGCGAGTCATCCAACGTGATCACAGGTTGACTGACGACGCACTTGATAGGCTACGCTCTGAGGTACAGAGTAACTGTATCATCTCTCTCCAGTCGCAGACTGCGGCCCAACCGCAAGTCCCACCAATGGTTCCGCCGCAGCCCATCCGCGCTGACGAGGAGAGCGATGATAGGGTTACGATTGTAAGTGCCCAGTGCAATGAACAACTGAGGAGCGCTTTGGAGCTTGCGATTCGAGAGTATCGATTCACTCCGCCAAACCTTAGACCACGCATACCTCGTTTGCCCATGAACAGACAAAATAGGGCGCTAATGTGTGCTCTAGATTCGCTGTTATCAAATTATTTTGATAACAGCGAAGGCCTCGAGGATACTCATTCAATCCTGTACTGCGCGGCTGTTGCGGCATGTCGTGTAGCTCACGTCAAATTTGATAATAATGACAGAGCTACACGACCAAAACCCGCCGTACCAGCCTGGCAGTGCAGGATTGAACGTCGTATTAACGAGGCTAGAGCGCTCATTGGCAAACTAATCTGCTTCAGGGAGGGCAATACTCGTCCTAGAGTGATGCGCTTTGTGAGGCGGGCGTTCTCGGGGACTGATATCAATCCCCGAGAGTACATGTCCCGTGTCACAGAGCGCATCGACTTCCTGAAGCAGAAGGTTTATGCATGGGCAAACCGTATCCGGAGGTATAAGCGGCGAGTGGAGCGATATACCCAGAATCGCATGTTTCATAGCGATGAAAGATGGGTATACAGAACCTGGGAGCGACCTGAGCACGATGTGAGTGACACACATCTACCGGATAATGATGTCATGAATACATTCTGGCGCAATATCTGGTCGATGCCTGTCACTCACACTGAAGGTGACTGGATGCAGGAGGTCCAGCGAGCATGTGAACCGATTGAGGAAATGGGGGACATTATTATTGTCCCCCAAGACGTAACCAGTGCAGTCCGTCCAATGGTGAATTGGAAATCCCCTGGCCCAGACGGACTGCACAACTTCTGGCTTAAATGGTTACGCAGTTCACATGCTCGTTTGGCCTCACAATTCCAGTCGTCTTTGGAATCTGGGTCGCTTCCACCGTTTTTAACGACTGGAATTACCCATCTGCTCCACAAATCAGGTAGTACTGTGGAACCAAAAAATTATAGACCCATTACATGCTTACCGACCATCTATAAGCTTCTTACGTCCATTTTGAGAGCCAAAATTAATACTCACATTATAAATAATTCTATCATGTCTGCTTCTCAAAATGGATGTAAGAATGGGTCCCGCGGTACTAAGGAGCTACTCCTCATTGATATGGCCATTAGCCAACAAGTTCGCCGATCCCGAAAGGATCTGTCAACATGTTGGATAGATTATAAGAAGGCCTACGACTCGGTACCACATACATGGCTCATGAGGGTGCTGGAGTTGTATAAAGTAAATACAACTCTATGCGCCTTCCTGACGTCATGTATGGGGCAATGGAGGACAGTCCTTCACTATCCAGGATGTCGGCAAATTCAAGGGAGAGGAGAACCAATAAGGATTGAGCGAGGTATATTCCAGGGCGATAGTCTGAGC
This sequence comes from Amphipyra berbera, assembly GCA_910594945.2. NCBI lineage: Eukaryota > Metazoa > Arthropoda > Insecta > Lepidoptera > Noctuidae > Amphipyra > Amphipyra berbera. The sequence goes on along the minus strand of OU343128.1, from coordinate 8,970,362 downwards.
CCGCTGTGGTTTTGTTTAGCCTTGAACCCTCTGAGCACATTGCTTGAGGGTTCAGGGTTAGGCTACCGGTTGAGAAGAGGTGGTCAGGTAATATCCCACCTCCTTTACATGGACGATCTGAAACTCTTTGCCCCCAACAACTTGCAACTGATGAAGTTACTGAAAGTAACTGAAACTTTCAGTAATTCCATCAGGATGGAATTTGGTGTGGACAAGTGTGCAGTCATGCATGTAAAGCGAGGAGGGATTATGGAATCCGTGGGAACACAACTCTCGGATTCCATACACCTCAGATCCCTCTCCTCAACCGAAACCTACAAATACTTGGGCATGTCGGAGGCATTAGGCATCAATGAGACCGACATGAAGCAATCGTTACGGGAGCGCTTCTATGGCCGCCTGAAAAAGGTACTTAAAAGTCTTTTATCAGGCGGAAATAAGGTGCGCGCCTTTAACGGTTGGGTCATGCCGGTCTTGATGTACTCCTTCGGCATACTCAAGTGGACTCAGACTGAACTTGACGCCCTGGATAGGAGGGTCCGTACGCTGCTGACTGCATACCGAATGCATCACCCACGTTCATCGGTGATGAGGCTGTACATTCCGAGGAAGTGTGGGGGTCGAGGCTTTTTAAATGCTAAGACCCTCCACAACCGCGAGGTGTGCAGCCTCAGGGAGTACTTCCTCCAAGCAGACGTGGGGATGCATCGAGATGTAGTCGCAGTGGACAAAGGATTCACCCCGCTCTCCTTGGCTAAAGAGAACTGGCGCAAGCCTGTAGTACTGGATACTAATGGCCGCAGGGAGGTATGGCAGAGCAAGGAGCTTCACGGACGCTTTTACCGGGCCCTTCATGGGCCTGATGTAGACTTCCTAGCGTCCGTAGCCTGGCTACGTTTCGGTGATCTCTTTGGGGAAACCGAAGGTTTTGTCTGTGCAATTATGGACGAAGTTATGATGACGAACAACTACCGGAAATATATTGTGAAGGACGGCACGGTTGACATCTGTCGGGCATGTCACTGTCCCGGTGAATCCATTCGACATATTATTTCCGGTTGTTCTCGTCTTGCTAACGGCGAGTATTTACACAGACACAACCTAGTAGCTAGGATTATCCACCAGCAACTTGCTCTGAAATACAACCTTGTGGACGCAGAAGTACCATACTACAAGTATGTGCCCGACCCAGTTCTCGAGAATGGCCATATCACATTGTACTGGGACCGATCTATCATCACCGACAGGACTATTGTTGCCAATAAGCCTGACATAGTGGTGATAGATCGAACAGAGCGTCTCACAATGATTGTTGATATCACTGTTCCACATGACGAGAACCTTGTGAAAGCCGAGAAAGATAAGGAAATTAAGTATCAAGACTTGGCACACGAGGTTGTCGACATGTGGGAGGTTGACTCAGCAGTCATTGTGCCGATAGTCGTTACGGCCAATGGCTTAATAGCCAAGAGCCTCGACCATCATCTGACGAGGCTCTCGTTGGGCAGCTGGGTCAAAGGCCTGATACAGAAAGCGGTACTTCTGGACACGGCACGTATTGTCAGGAAGTTCCTCTCTCTGAGGCCCTGACCACCGGTAGCTTGGACCCTGTTCCCGATGCCGGTGGGCTACTATTTTTTATATTTTTAAATGTTTTTTTATATTTTTTATAGAAATATTTAAAAATGTAAATAATATGTACTTAGAAATGAATAAACGAATAATAATCTTGTTTTTACCCCAAATTATTTTACAAAACATCAGATTCACTACCGTATAAAATCGAAAATTAACAAAAATAGTATGAATACTGAAATTTATGGCAAAAACCACTATAAATAGCATTATGAAAAATTGGGCTAAACTGACAGCTAATGACAGAAGAAAAATGAAAATGAAAAATTGCGACATACAATCATGAATATTTACTACTGAAATGCGACAAAATATAACATCATGCTGACAAGAGCTCGCGCCAGAAAACAAACTGCACACCCAAGATCCCCGGACTCGTCGCTTAGCTCCGCCTCGCAGCCGCCGGAGTCCAGCCCCCCTGTGAGTGCTGTGACACCGGCCGCTGCAGTAGCGTCGAGCTCCAGCGACGAGTATTACTCTCCGCCGTCGTCGCCACCACCTGTACGTCGTCGGGGAGGAGCCCGGCCACCAGCCTGCTTGGGACCTCGAGGCCAACCGGCCACGAACAGGGTCCCCGCTGCCGGTGGAAATGTGTCGCGCATGCGATGGACCCAGTCTATCAACGAAAACGTCATGCGCGCATATTATGGGGCTACGGAGGGGGGAATTAACCTCACCGCGTACCGAGAGAGGATGCTGTTTTTGTTTCAGGTGCTTGAGCCAGCCATCAACGTTTCGGCCCAGCGACTGTCGGATCAGGTGCGTGTCGTTCAGCGAAATCGAAGGTTGGACGACACCGTACTTGAGCGCCTTCGCTCTGAAGCACGGAATAGCCAATCCGTCACGTTCCCCGTGCAGGCCGCGGTGCAGATGCAGCCTATTGCTGTGCCTCCGCGGCCCATTCATGTGGATGGAGAGGGTGACGGTGAGGCTATTAATGTAAGTAACCAGTGCAGTGAGGAACTGAGGAGTGCTCTGGATGATGCGATTTTGGAGTTTCGGACCACACCGCCAGAAATAAGACCACGCTTACCTCGTTTGCCCATGCATGGAAAGAACAGAGCGCTGATGTGTGCTCTAGATTCGCTGCTGTCAAATTACTTTGATGGCAGCGAAGACCTCGCCGATACCCACTCAATCCTGTACTGCGCGGCGATTGCGGCATGTCGTGTAGCTCACGTCAAATTCACAGAAAATGAACGAGCTACACGACCGAAACCTGCCGTACCGGCTTGGCAGAGCAGGATTGAGCGTCGAATCGGCCGGGCTAGAGTGCTCATTGGCAAACTGATCTGCTTCAGGGAGGGCAACAATCGCCCAAGAGTGATGCGCTTTGTGAGGCGGGCGTTCTCGGGGACTGATATCAGCCCTCGAGACTATATGTCCCGTGTCACAGAGCGCATCGACTTTCTGAAGCAGAAAGTTTATGCATGGGCAAACCGCATCAGGAGGTATAAGCGTCGTGTGGAGCGATATACCCAGAATCGCATTTTCCAGAGTGACCAAAGGCGGGTATATAGAGCTTGGGAGCGACCTGACCCTAGTGGGGGTGATGTGCGCCTGCCGGATGATGATGCCTTGAGTTCCTTCTGGCGCAGCATCTGGTCGGTGCCCATCGCTCACACCGAGGATGGTTGGATGCGGGATATCGAGCAAGCGTGCGAACCAATAGCGGAAATGGAGCCAATAACAATCACCCCCCAAGACGTGGCCGATGCAGCCCGTCCATTGCCCAATTGGAAGTCTCCGGGGCCGGATGGGCTGCACAACTTTTGGCTAAAGTGGCTACGCAGCTCGCACGCTCGCTTGGCGTCCCAATTCCAATCGTCCTTAGAGTCTGGGTCGCTACCCCAGTTCCTTACAACGGGAGTTACCCACCTGCTCTACAAATCTGGTAGTACCGCGGAACCCAAGAATTATAGACCGATCACATGTTTACCGACGGTCTATAAACTCCTGACATCCATTTTGAGAGTCAAAATTACCACTCATATTGACAATAACTGTATTATGTCTGCCTCTCAAAATGGATGTAGGAAAGGATCCCGCGGTACTAAAGAGCTGCTCCTCATTGACATGGCCATTAGCCAACAAGTTCGTCGCTCCCAAAAGGATCTGTCGACATGTTGGATAGACTATAAGAAGGCCTATGACTCGGTGCCACATTCATGGCTCATGAGGGTGCTAGAGTTGTATAAAATAAATACAACTCTTCGCACCTTCCTGATGTCATGTATGAGGCACTGGAGGACGGTCCTTCGCTATCCGGGATGTCGACGGATTAGAGGGAGTGGGGAACAGATAAGGATCGAGCGCGGTATATTCCAGGGTGACAGTCTGAGTCCTCTGTGGTTTTGCTTGGCCTTGAACCCCTTGAGTACATTGCTGGAGGGAACAGGGCTAGGCTATCAGTTGAGGAGAGGAGGTCAAGTAATATCCCACCTCCTTTACATGGATGACCTAAAACTATTTGCCCCCACTGATTTGCTACTAATGGAGTTACTGAAGGTAACTGAAAACTTCAGTAATTCTATTAGGATGGAATTTGGTGTGGACAAATGTGCGGTCATGCATGTAAAGCGAGGGAGGATTGCGGAATCCGAGGGAATCCAACTCCCGAATTCCGTACAACTTAGATCCCTCTCCCCAACTGAGACCTACAAATACTTGGGTATGTCGGAGGCTTTAGGCATCAGCGAGACCGACATGAGACAATCGTTGCGGGAGCGCTTCTTTGGCCGCCTGAATAAATTACTGAAAAGTCTTTTATCAGGCGGAAACAAGGTGCGCGCCTTTAACGGTTGGGTCATGCCGGTCTTGATGTACTCCTTTGGCACACTCAAGTGGACTCAGGCGGATCTTGACGCCCTGGATAGAAGGGTCCGTGCACTGCTGACTGCACATCGGATGCATCATCCACGCTCTTCAGTGATGAGGCTGTACATTCCGCGAAAGTGTGGGGGTCGAGGCTTTTTAAACGCTAAGACCCTACACAACCGCGAAGTGTACAGTCTCAGGGAGTATTTCCTCCAAGCTGAAGGGGTGATGCACCGAGATGTGGTCGCAGTGGACAAGGGATTCACCCCGCTCGCCTTGGCTAGAGAGAACTGGCGCAAGCCTGCAGTGCTTAGTACCAATGATCGCGAGGTGGTGTGGCAAAGCAAGGAGCTACACGGGCGCTACTATCGGGCCCTTCATGGGCCCGATGTTGACTTTTCAGCGTCCGTATCCTGGCTACGTTCTGGTAACCTCTTTGGGGAAACCGAAGGTTTTGTTTGTGCAATTATGGACGAAGTCATGATGACGAACAATTATAGGAAATATATTGTGAAGGATGGCACGGTTGACATCTGTCGGGCATGTCACCGTCCGGGAGAATCTATCCGACACATTGTTTCCGGTTGTTCTCGTCTTGCCAACGGTGAGTACTTGCACAGACACAACCTGGTGGCCAGGATTATTCACCAGCAACTTGCCTTGAAATACAACCTTGTGGAATCGGAAGTACCGTACTACAGGTATGTGCCCGACCCAGTTCTCGAGAATGGTCATGCCACATTGTACTGGGATCGATCTATTATCACTGACAGGACTATTGTAGCCAATAAGCCTGATATAGTGGTAATAGATCGATCAAAGCGCCGGACAATGATTGTTGATATCACGGTCCCTCATGACGAGAACCTCGTGAAAGCTGAGAAAGATAAACAAATAAAATATCTTGATCTAGCACACGAGGTTGTCGGCATGTGGGATGTGGACTCAGCAGTCATTGTTCCGATAGTCGTTACGGCGAATGGTATAATAGCCAAGAGCCTCGATATTCACCTCATGAGGCTCTCGTTGGGTGGCTGGATCAAGGGCTTGATACAGAGAGCAGTACTCCTTGACACGGCACGCATAGTGAGGAGGTTCCTTTCTCTGGAGCCCTGACTGCCGGCAGTTTGGACCCTGTTCCCGATGCCGGTGGACTACTATTTTTTATATTTTTAAATGTTTTTGTGTTTTTATAGAAATATTTAAAAATGTAATTTGTAAGTATTTTAAAATAAATAAAGGCAATAATAATATCTTTATTTCAGAATAAAATTCCATAGTTACAATAGGTACCAAGATGTTAGTAACATAAACACTTAAAAACTATGTTAGTAGACATTACCAATATTTACAGGAGCATGTAGCTGACTTAAATACCAGATGAAAGGACAATCCAGTTTATTGGCAATGACACTCAGGAGACTGTTGTTACTGGCACGCATCCTGTGCAACAAGGACGCTGCTCGCTTGCGCCTGATTGCAACGAAGCTGTCAACCCGGGCGTCCACGAACATCCCTGAGGCACTACAGAAGCGTGGCAGCCCCAACAGCATCCTGAATGCATTATTGTACTGGACTCGAAGAGCATTAACGGCCTTTAGAGTGAAGCTAGACCAAAGGCTACACGTGTAAAATACTTGACAGTATGCTTTGAAAAGAGTTATTTTAACTGAACCTGTGCAGCGTGAGAACCTTCGGATCAACATATTACACCTCACCGCCAATGCTCTTCGCTCCCGGTCCACATCTAGATTGTCCTTCAAATCCTCCGTAACAATATGCCCTAGATATTTAAACTGACGAACATGGTTCAAGACACAACCACTCAAAAAGACAGCTGGGTATCTCTCAGTGACCTTGTTACCCGCCTTAAAGATCATCAACTCAATCTTGACCGAATTGTATCTCAAACCATGTCCCTCAGCATAACACTCACAGACTCTAATTAACTTCCGAAGGCCAACCATTGACGTTAAGCTGCGCTTGTCGCGGTCAGTCCGTGGATGGGTGACCGTCCGTTACACATCGAGACCCCTCCGTGCCTCAAAAACAGGTTAAAAAGTCGGTCCCTGGTGTCATACGAATACCTATGACACAGTCTTTACGGGTAGTAAGAAACCCGAAAGTCTGACAACCGGTCTTACTTTAGAGTATCGGCATTGCCCACTAACTGGGTTGCGGAGGTCTGATGGCAATCGCTCCGTGTAAAATACTGGTATTCAGCCTCATCTAGTCAACCCCAACATATATAGTTGGGAAAAGGCTAGGCAGATATTATTATATAGGTAGCGCAATATAGTGCAGGAGTACGCAACAAAAACAGCAATCGTATAAAAAATAAAACTAAATGCTTGTACTAAAATATACTAAATAGCCGGAACTCGTTGTCTCGTTGTTTATCTTACGCAACCTAACATAAATCTAAAGTTGAAAGATAAAACATTCCAATACCGATCCAAATTTATTATAGAAGAAAAAAAAATCTGATGCGTCTCATCGAGTTTCCTTGTGGTGAAAAATCGGGCCATTACGAGAAGGGAAGCTGTACCACCGCTCGTATTTCAAAATAACACATTATTGTCCCGTTCTCTTTTTGTTTCAGTAACCCGTTATAAATTTAGGAGGAAATTGTTTCACATATTTTTCCTTTTTTGTTACTTTACGCTATCTTCGCTGGCGAAGCTCGTAATCAATAATGTGGACACGACAATGGCATTAAGTCTGGCACTAAATTAATTGACCAGTGCTGTTAGCAATAATTTACGCGGCTAGTACAATGGTGTAACTTCATTCAAGGAATTATTTTACGAAAGAATTTGCTATTTATCATTTTTGGTCAGGTCATCTTTGTTTTAAAAGTAGCAACTACCTCGTTGGTCTAGTGATGGCAAGCGTGACTGCTGATCGTGAGGTCCTGGATTCGATCCCCAGGTTGGGCAAAGTGTTATTGGGTATTTCCATGTGGAATTTCTCAGTAGTAGCCCGGAATTTGGATTTGTGCCCGGTTGATGGAATTAGGCTCGCCCCCTATTAGATGGGACTCAAACATATCAACGGCCACATGAGGGTGTTACTATACACCTCTGCCTAACCCTTCGGGGAATACAGGCGTGATGTTATGTAAAAGTAGCAATTCCCACTATATCTACTCATATGCTTAGTTATCGAGACATTCTTAACCTGAATAAAACAATAAACTTTTTAACTGTCATAAAATCTGAGCCAGATTGGGACGATACCAAGATAAAAACAGCAAGGTTTTATTTTTAATTAACCTTAATATTCACGAAACAATTAAGTATTAATGCATCCTCAACATTAACAAGCAAATGTACGTCATACAATATACCAGAAAAAAATCAGGTTTAAAATATTAAAACTTTATAATTACGCTCGCCGCTGCACTTCCAAAAGAGTACGTACCTACGTACCAGTTATTCGCCGGTTTAATTTCGTTTCAACGTTATCCGTCCTCTGTGCGAAGTTGAGCAAAGTTTTGTATCCGTCGGACTTCACTAATACTGAAAATGAAGCTCTCGGGGGAAATTTACCATTAGCGGTCACATTAAATTCTGTTTCATTCTTTATTTACGTCAAAACGTTCATAAATGTGGGAAAAATTTATTATTGTTGAGCTCATTTTCTATTATGAGATTAGTAATACTACAAAAAGAATTTATAAGACGGATCTCAATGGAAACTCCGGTAGAGGAAGTCCTAGAAGGACATACATCGATGTTATTGGTAATGTTCTTCACAAAGGGCAGGTGCGTAGTACTCTCAACCGGCGTCTGTGTATGCCAAGATGTATGAATGTCGATGAAGCGAACGGAGTATTAAGGGCCGTAGCATGTGGCGTTCTATAGTTTCTGCCTACCCCCACGAGAAAAAGGCGTGAGTTTATGTTTTTATGTATATGCCTTTGTAATAATAACAAGTGGCATTGTACCATCCATTAAAACAAAATACTTTGCTATTTGTTTGTGATACTTCTTTTTTGTTACCAGCTACATAACATAAACATAAGTAGCCCATTACTGTCCCACTACTGGGCACTGTGCTCTTCTCAAAATGAGAAGGATTCAGGCCTTAGTCCGCCACGCTGGCCTGTTGCGGGTTGGCAGACTACACACACCATCAAGAACTTTATGGAGCCCTCTCAGGTGTGCAGGTTTCTTCGCAACGTTTTTCCTTCACCGTTAACGCAAGTGATAATCAAATTCTGATCCGCACATGAATTCGAAAAGTCAGAGGTACGGGCCGAGATCGAAATTAGACGCTCCTGCATGCAAAGCGTTCAATTGCTAGGCTATCTCTGAACGAGCTACCAATTAATAAATATTTTCAGAAAAAAAATAGGTTGGTAGGAGAAAGGTTCTAGATATAATCTTCTATAGTACACTTTCTACAATTATGATTGGCATGTTTAATTTTAAATAACTGAAGCTGCTACATTCAAATTCAAATTTCAACCTCATTGCCTTACATCGTGAACAGTTTATTACTTGATAAAATATACCTGGCGTTATTACTAGACTTATATGTCAGATTTCACCAATTAAATTATCTCTTCACCATTGCTACAAACGAATACAATGATGCAGCTTACTTTTCACATGAATAACAAAATCGTCGTATATATTTATTACAACTTTCTGTACCTTTTCTTTTCTTGACTTGGTCCCGTTTGTTCCTAGTCACACCTGATGGTAAGCGCAGACAGGGTCTAAGATGTAGCACACTAATCAAAGGAACAGAGATAGATGGATACCCCTATACCCTTCTGGCTCTAACATACACACGACGGAACACAGTAAACTGCTTGACTTTCATGTGCTAGGCGAATCGTTTAGATCCTTTTTTATGTTTTTATTCGTGGGAAAGTCCTCATGGATGTCCCTCGCCCGGGGTAGGCGTGGGGGTCTGCCGGACTCTTACCGGCTAAAAACCCACGGTGTTCCTCCTTTTGACCGTCGGCCGGGGTCGCGGGATTCGCCTAAGCATGCACTGCAACCCCGGCAGATCTTAGTCCACCAACTGCTGGTGGACCTCTTCGCAGTGGGGCCCCACCCCACGACCTCCTGAGAGGCGCGGGGAGCACACCACATTACCGGCGCACCAGAACACATGGCACGCCGTGACCACCCCGGGGAACAAACAAGCACATGGGCGCCAGACGACCTCGTGTCTGGGCACTCTTGGTCCCCTTGCGACGGGTCAGGTTAGTGGCCCCGCCCCCTACCACTTTTCGGCCGCAGAGAATAGGGAGAGCGGCCAACTATACACCGACACTCCTCTCCTCTTGCGGCCCCACCGCGTCCGCCATCTGACGTTGACGGTCTCGTCAAGGCTGCGGAAGGTCGCACCGCAATACCGGCACTCCTCTCCCGCCGCGGCTTTCACCCTTCAGCTACGATGCCTCCGATATGACATCGCGGCCCGCCTCAGTTGCGATGTCGCCCAAGCGACACCGCAACCTACTTGGCCGCTACATCGAGGGCTACCCGGCATAGCCCCGACGAGTGGCCCCTCCTCGGGTTCCTCTTCGCTTCACCGTGGGCCTTCCCTCCACGGCTACTGAGCCCTCCTGCAACGATAATGCGGGAACCCACCGGGGGGACCGTTTAGATCCTACCACCATGCGTGCTGAGCGTTATTGAATCTTACGACACGCGTCTATTCTCAGCGTGCGGTGAGCAAGTTTTATATTCTAACCCGTTCCTAAACGACCTCACACCTTTGCAAAGCTCATAAGATTTCCAGCTAACTTCAGCGTGATTTGGATTTGTACCGTTCAGTCGTGTCCAATAAACACACCCACATCAATTTTTATACGTCACTAGCGACCCGCCCATGCTTCGCACGGGTGCAATGTAGACACTAATGTGGGGTATATAAACCTTCCTCTTGAATCACTCTATCTATTGCTGAAAACTGCATTAAAATCCGTTAAGTAGTTTAAAAGTTCTAAGCGTACAGACAGCGGGAGCGACTTTGTTTTATACTATGTAAAGATTAACACTAAACTACCGTTGTTAATGAAAAATGTCTCCTTAACTTTTATTTAACTGCCTCGCTGGTCTAGTGGTGGCAAGCGCGACTACTGATCTTGAGGTCCTAGGTTCAATGCCCAGGTCGGGCCACGTGTTATTGGGTTTTTTCGTGTGGAATGCCTCAGTAGCAGCCCGGAGTTTGGGTTTGTGCCAGGTTGATGGCAATAGGCTGGCCCCCTATTAAATGGAACTTAAACATAACGGTGAAATAAGGGTGTAACTATACACCTCTGCTCAACCCTTCGGGGAATACAGGCGTGATGTTAACCTTTATTTTGAAGTACAAGACATTGAAATAATGCATCAGTCTATTCAACCGATACATGTTTCGGTTCCCAAAAGACTGGACTATGACTATTTTATTGCAATTCCCTCTACCCACCGCAACTTCCAACATAAATGAAAATAGTACCGTTCACTGTTCAACCACGTCCACCAATAAACGTACCCACATCCAAACTTATACGTCATTAACACTAAACTACCGTTGTTAATGAAAAATGTCCCTTTAACTTTTATTGTGATGCGCGTGACGTAGAAATAATGCATCCGTATGGTCAAACGAGACATGATTCGATTCCCAAAAGCCTGTGGACTGTGACTATGGTCGCTGTGGCGGGCATGGTAATTACACCAATTAACTCCGCCTGATAAGTCAACTGAGGCCCTCGCTTGATACGGCTGTACCTGCTAATACTTGATTAGAATCAAATTTTATTAACTGCATCGAATACCAGATTGTATGTACTTGTGCTAAGAGATTATTTTGTGTTATGTAAGAAAAATATTGTAATTGAAATTATAGTTTTGTTTGTATAAAATACGGGCAACAGAATCTTGTAGGGGTGAATCTATCGTTACAGTTATAGCTTATATCAGTATGTCAGGATTGGGAGCATGGTAAATAAAGTAAATTAAACCAACATAGAGTCTCCACCACTGAGAGTACTTTTAATTGGGTTAGTGATTAGTTATAGTCGCTAGTTCACAATATAACACAACATAATAATTTACACAAGATCAGAAAATAAGGACAAGCTAATCAGATATAAAAGGTCAGATTTCTTCGGCTGTTCGACATGGAATCCTTTGCTCCGTCGAATGACCACTGTTTTTATAACTTCGGTTACCCTCCTATGTCAACATTGTCCAGTGTTACCAGCTACCGATAACATTTGCTTGTATAGATTTATCTCAATAGCAGTGATAGCCTAGCGGTACCTCTGACTTTTTGAATTCATGTCCGGTTCAGAATTTGATTAGCACTTGCGTTAATGGTGAAGGAAAAACATCGTGAGGAAACCTGCACACCTGAGAAGGCTCCATAAAGTTCATGATGGTGTGTGTAGTCTGCCAATCCGTTCCAGGCCAGCGTGGTAGACTAAGGCCTAAACCCTTCTCATTCTGAGAAGAGGCCCATGCCCAGCGGTGGGACAGTAATGGGCTAATTATGTTATGTTATAGACATATCCAATACAATAGAGTAATTTTTAAAATTACATGATATAGCTATTGATAAAGTTAAGAATCTGCTAATTTAAATCCAATATTCAACGCCAACTATTTACCAAAATGAAATAGCGTCTATAATAAATCATGGGAATGAATAGCATAACAATGCAATAGCTTGAAACCAATAAATAACATAAAGAGACATCAATAGTTCATAGTAGCGTTGAACTTTAAACTCAATCACTCTAAATCAAAATTGATTTTATTACGCCTATTTGCCTACACGACTTTCCTAGATAAAATAATACTTAATGACCAGAACTAAACATATCATCTCCAAAAACGCGCCAAAACATTCATAAAAAAAGTTTAATCCCATTCCCGCCAAAGAGATTTAAAGTAAGTTTGAATCGTAAATTAAATTCTCTACATACGTGGGCAGTTCAATCAGCCTACTAACACTAAAAGAAAATAAAATTAAAAGTAAAGCCGAGTACATATGAGGCGGGTAAAATTATTTTTACGATTCTCTCTCTCAATTAGGAGGAGCACCGACAGTAAAGTGTCAGTGTTATTTAAATTTACTGCACCAATTAGACTCGCTATCATCACAGGAGTGATGAAACCATACCGTGTCGTGAGTAGCTTCCCTTATTAAGAGTTCTATAATTAAAATTTACAGCGCCAAGCGGACGATTCGAATAACTAAGAGAATAGCTACAAATGATTCCATTAACTGTTGAAACATGTCGGGTATGAAATTTACGTACTTAAATTGAGAACAGCGGCGAAAGAAAAATGCGGGTCAGTTTATATTTTGAGATTTTATGAGCGACTGAATTTGTAAACTGAAGACTGCGTGATGATTAACATGAAGCTGAGAAACGACGACAGCGGTCGCTGATAATTTTGAAATCAGTTATTAATAATTTAATACCAATAACATCATATCCACAAGGTGATGAAACTTTTTACCATTACGACATTATGAATTGACTGTAGGAAACAATAATATTTGTCGAATGATTTTTTTGGGACATAACGGACTTGTCGAAGTATTGTTAAATACAATGTTAGACCACCATTAAAGACAAGGTAAATGCTTCTACAACAAAATACAACCGAATGCCACGACGCACAATTCCAGCGAAGCAGTAACAATGTGCCATTACGACGCCAAAGCGACATGATGAAGGAAAATAAACAATAACTCAAGCCAACAGATACCGCTGTATAAAAGGATTGCACCAAAACACATATCTCATAAAGTTAGTTGGCGAGCAAAACATCCTGGCATGTACCATGTAGCACATTTTGGCATCCAAGGCGAGAACAATCTGGATAATAGAATAAACTTGTTTCTTCGCTAACATGATAGTTCGGGGCTCCGGCGACACTGCGGCGGACGGCGGTTGCTCTCCTGAATATAGATAGGTCTTTACCTTTGTCCTAGTTGATAATTAAAGGACAAACGTTCCTAGTTTATTGTCTGTGGTTTAGTTAGTTAGCTGTTTGAGACTGTGTTCTGTGTTCACCTTTAACGGTATTCTGCTATCCGCGTGAGTAATTTACTGCTTTTTTGTATAAATTGTTGAAGCTCTTAAGGCACTTCTATCACATGTATTCTTATTTTCTCAATTTTTTTTTTACTATAAGTATTGTTGCCTTGTAGATTTAATATTTCGTTAATTTCGATCTCCAAAATTACTTCTAATGATTATTTATCTAAAATTTCATCTACCCTATTTACCGATAGTCGCCCGCAATACGAGATTAAGACATAAATATCAAGGCTAAACCATTCGCACTATTTCATATCGTTCCTAATGTAAATCAAACATATAATTAAATACGCTTGATTTATTACATCTATTACCATAAAAACAACCATAAAAGTATTTCCTAATCGAAATCAATAACCCATAACTCAAGCAAATGCCAAGATGATGAGTAAATATGTATTTGCGTAGGTATAGCAGTGTGTCTATGTGTGTGTGTCATTTGTACAAATGAGAGAGATCATATAAACCAATATCATAAATAGTTCTCATTTGTTTATATTTATGTACGCACGAGCACAAAATAGTTTTGTTTTTTGTGCCTACTATTCTTTTGGCAACTCCCTTGAAAATATGACAATCTTCGACAATTTTTTTTGCTATCATGTATACTTGATTGGTGTTTCTATTTCAGGGGCAATTTTCTACAGAATTATTACGTCTATAAGTTCAGGTTAGTCTCAAAAAAACGACTGGTTATGTAGGAGGTTTGGACAGCACTGCAAATTCTATCATCTTTCAGAAGGGTTCCAGTTAATCATTTGATGCACAAAGCCACAGCCGGCTCAATGAATTGAATATAGAAAATTACTTGGAAAAACAGGTTCTGATATTTTCTTTAAAGACATTTTATTACCGGTGACCCAAGTCACTAGTAAAATTCTACCGAGGTAGATCTCTCAAAATACTAATCCACTTTTATTGTAATGACGTGTCGGCAATGTTTCTTTTGCTCTTTGGTTTGTCTTTCATGATTTTCGCCCTAGTACCAGTTTCTAACTCTAATAAATTAACTAAATAAACAATATACCAGCCTGCTTCTCACATCTTTGGTTAAGTTCTTGATAAATACCCCAGTGATAACGTTTCTTATGTGGAACAATCCACATTTGTGGTCAACAGTACGTAAGTGCAACCCACTGAGCGTTCGTTATGGGGAAAGTTTGGAAAGCTCACAACTTGATGCTGTCATTGTTGAAGTTGGATTTATGCCAAACGTGCAAAGACGCATTGCAGAGTTATATTCGGGATTTTTGTAACTAAGGTTGTTTGGTCGCGAAAATCTGGGATATGTCGCCCGTTTATCATCTACAGTGAATTTATTGTTAGAAGCACAGTTTGTAACGATAAACAACCTAAAGTTATGGGATATCCGTAATATATAATATCTAGGTAATCATTTCAGATATTTATGTGAATATTATACGTGGCGATAAAACTAGTAAATTAATGTGGTTAGTAGATTTCGTGACATTCCCAATTTTATGATACCTTTTCTGGATGATTCAGTCACCTTTCATAATTTTAGTTCTCTGACATCATCCAGATCTCAAAAATGCTGAAAATTTTGGAAAGTTAGATAATGTTACCAAAGTTTCTGTTCAACCAGTTCTGTCCCAATTCTGTAACTCCAATTCATGTCACGTTACTTTTACCTTGAATCTTACCTACCTACCCCTTAAGGCTAAGCTCTCGGCGCGTGCACACATACACTTAAGATCACACAGCCGTGATTTGCATACTACGCGCTGACATACTTTATTCCTCACAGCTACATAACTCCACTTATCTGCGGTAATAGATCGGTGTGAGCCGTTAAACTAGAATTGCAATAGTGTTTGCGTAGCACGTCATTAAATCTTATCATGTCCGTGACTATTTCATCAGAGTGACACGCGACTTTATTATCCTGGTTCTACATATCTTGTAGTTTGTTTGGTTCTTTTGCAGAATTCTTGAAGACATTTTGCTGATTATTTTTATTACTAAAGCTTGATGTCATAAACATAACATTACATCACGCCTTGTTTTCCCCGAAGGTTTCGGCAGAGGTGTCTATACACCTTCGTTTCGCCAGTTATGTTTAAGCCCTATGTAAGAAGGCGAGTCTATTGCCATTAACCGGGCTCAAATCCAGACTCTGGGCTGCTACTGAGAAATTCATAATGGAAAAATCCAATAATACTTTGCCTGGCCTGGGGATCGAACCCAGAACCTCGTGCTCAACAGTCGCGCTTGCGACCACTAGACCAACAAAAGAGTCAGTATCTTGATATTCTTGATATAAAATTTGTGCAAAAAATATTAGGTTTTTTTTATTTACAGAGATTTTCGTAGTAGTATCTAATAGTAACAGCACAGTTTAACCATTCCATACAGTTGTCCATCGCGGTGACGTCGTGTCCCGAGCTGCCTTCAAAACTGTCACGTCATCTGTGACTATTCCACACACACACACGTAACACATAAGTTTATATTAATCTATTTATTGCTTTTGTTTGGTAGTATTCAAATTTAATATTGTATGTACGTAACATGTTTATTTATTTATTTGTGTCGTTATTGCTCGTGGCATCACTATGGTCCTATCTGAAAACCAGCGTTGCGACATTTTGTTTTTTTTCTAAATGTCGCAACATTATGCTGAGATAGGAGCCCTTTTTGGCCTCGTGCACGTAGTGTAAATTCTTATTCTTTCTTTTTTTAATATTGTTTTTGTTTCTGTAACTGCCTGTGTGAGTCCAAAATAAATATTTTTTTTTCTTTCTTTCTTTCTTTCATCGCCCGAGCTGCCTTTAAAAACTGTCAATGTCAAACTCGATGAACCACTGTATGGACTAAGTTAGTTACATTGTGGTAATAGTATGTATGCGTCACATTTTTCTTTCCAAATGAGTATAGCCCTTAAGTTACAGTACTGTAACTTAATATTGCACTATAGTTGGTAAACATATTAACTAACTGTCACTCTTGCAACATTTGTAATATTTTACTCATGCGGTCCAACATAGCATTCAAAGATCCAGCAGCTATTAAAAGACTTTCTTACTTTAAAAGTCATAATAACAAACTTGGTACTTAAGTCGTAGGAATTCTGCGGCAAGATAAAAGGAACGTGTGTATTTCATTAATTTTAGACTACCTCGTCGGTAATACGTTGATTAGCATTTTGATTAAACTCCGTACACAAAATATACAATAACGGGTACCATCTACAATAGACAATACATCGTTCAGCACAATACCGTTTCTTTGTGTAACCGAGTCCGAAACAAGCATCTTTTGTTCAGTTTTTGGTATGAAATCCGTGTTACATGCTGTTCATTTGCGACTCGAGTAATATCATTTTCCACGTTTTCCTTTCCTTTGTCGATGTAGACACAATAAAAGCAAGCCGGCTCGTTAATCGCACAGAGTAGTCCTGGCGCGTAATTAACTTTGCAGCCAGAGAGAGTAGAGATTTACGTGGACCCCGGGTACAATTAAATTTGCATAGGAAATTGCACAGAATGAGCTAAGAATAAGTTACCCGAGTATGAAACTAAATTTTATGCTTGTCGTCGGGCAAGAGGACTCTTATTTATTAACCTGGCTCTTAGCCCCGTAATTAGTATCTGAGGGCATTATGGCAAAACCTTTACTACCAAATTAGGCAACAAAGTTATACGTACAATCCCCGACAAAATGGCTCAAGAAAGATTTTTCATTTTCCTGTGAATTTTAATCTCATCAAAATTTTATTCCGGCATCTACCGCATCCAATATCCATGATTTATTTGACAGCACACTATTTTTACTATCCTCTGAAACTTATTAGTTTCTAGCCCATAATATCCAAATAAAAATTCCGCTTTTTTGTCGTTTTAGTAAACCCATTTAACAGAGAAGTAATGATTCGTAAAACTGTGGCTATTTGTAGCGCAGCGGTGTAATTGGCTATCAGGGCCGGTTGAAAAATGGACAGATGTTTATTTTAATGCACTCCATCCATCAAGTCTAACTACGGCGCTACCTCGAAGACAGACCATGGCGTAGTAATTAAGGACATTGAAAAACAAATAATTATTTTCGAATCATGTTTCGTGTTCTAGTTAAGTACCCTATAATTTTAGTGATGAATTACTCTTAAGTGCTGGTAAACCTGTAAAAACCTTCGACATAGTAATAGGTTTCTTGACTATCCATTTCCTTTTACCACCAAGTCATATTTTAACGAAATAATTGACAGACATAGTTTACAAAATAAATAAATTATAGATGGAAAATACACCACTAATTCGTCGATATTATAAATGGAACGTTAGATGCCTGCATATATCATTTTATGAATACATTAAACACTTTTCTTATCAAGTGTACATTCTTACTTGCGAAAATTAACATATTCGTTTGAGTTAAATAAAATATGTAATTGCTATTAGTTTTTGTCGAAATAAATATAAGGAGAAATCTTAGCGGTTATATATTTTAGGTAGGTTATATGTTATATATTTATTTTACGTCACACTAATATTTTGCAGTTTCGCCTCAAATTGTCTGCAGTGTAAGTTTTATTGCTGCATCCGTCTGTACATTTCCACGATATTTTTCATATTTTACGACGTTTTGAATTTACGCCTCTTGTGAGTGAAGGCAGACAACTTGCCGCTTCCTGACTATTCTTGTATGCACCGTTGGGTTTTTCATACGTCTGCCTCGAACGTGTTGTAAAAACTGGTAGGAATGGCATATTTTAGTACTGAGCTACACGTTTCAAAATGCTAGAGGAATGGAATAATGTAAGTATTTCTACTTTGATGACTTCTAATCTTAAACGACAGAGTATCTATTTCAATAGCTTTTAAAACGGACCACATATTAGCGAAGGAGTTGAAAAAAAAATTTTTTTTGATTGCTCGCCTATGTTTATCGCAAAATTTACATTCAATAAAAGCGTTTTTAAACAGTTTTAATTAGCTTCACTTCGTATATTTGTTTGTTTGTTTAATTCAAATCTTACTATAGATTTTTCAACTACTTCTGCTTAACCGATTCTCCTGAAACTTCGCACACAAAATCAATTCCCATGACAATACAACCTTCAATCCTCAAATCCTAATGCTGCAGGGGGGAGGTACTGTAAAATAAAACCGTTTAAGTTAAAAGTTTTTTTAGGGGATTGTTTTAAACTTTGATTTTAGATTTGTTGTTATTTAGGTTTTGATCAAATCAATTCTTCAATACTCAACCAGTCCCGTTATTTTGCAGGTGTAGACTTTCACTTCATAAACTTTACAGCGAAATACCCTACTATTTTATACCTTTACGGTTGTTTTATAGATTTCTGACGTACTTAACTTTACATTAAACCTCGTGAAGTATTGCTTACATACTAAAGAACGTTATAATCTTTGTAGGAGGTATGCAAATGAGGGAAAGGTTGCCCCTTACACCTTTACTGCAAGATCTTGGTTAACCTCACTAGCATGATTGATTTTTGCTTGAATAGCAGTTTCTTCTACGATTATTGCAGCAGTGATAGCTTAGCGGTTGAACGTTTGCCTTCCATGCAGGAGGGTTTAAGTTTGATCCCGGCCCGTACCTCTGACTTTTCGAATTCATGTGCGGATCAGAATTTGATTATTACTTGCGTTAACGGTGAAGGAAAAACATCTTCAGGAAATCTGCACACCTGAGGCTCCATAAAGTTCTCGATGGTGTGTGTAGTCTGCTAACCCGCGCCAAACCAGCATGGTGGACTAAGGCCTGAGCCCTTCTTATTCTGAGAAGAGGCCCATGCCCAGTAGTTGGACAGTAATGGGCTTATTATGTATGTTCTACGGTTGTTGAAAAAAAAGCGAACTATGTTTCTGATACTTGACTCAACTTATTTATTTTTTAATAATACGTGAGTGACTTGGATGTATACGGATTTACTCTCGTGTATTATTCGGGTGTACCCGACTAGTTTAGGACTCGAGCCGAGTTCTTAAGTCATGAGCTCCTTACTTAACTACTCTATTCAGGCATACCCGAATAATACATGAGAGTAAATCTGAGTCGTCTATAAACAAACGTAATTTGAAATTGACACATACCATACATTTGACGACACGTTTGGTGTAGTGGCTGAGCGATTGGCTTCTGCGCTACGGGTCGAGTGTTCGATTCCCGCACGAAACAAATATTTGTATGGCCTACAGATAGTTGTTCCGGGTCTGGGCGTTTGTGTGTAAACGCATCCACGATACAGGAGAAATCATAAGGTGGGGCAAAGTTTAAAAAAAAAATAAGGCCTGTCGTCGAAGCCAGTGTATAGCGGAGCAGCAGCATTGGGCCCAAATTACCGTGTACCTATAGATACTTGCGTCCTTAATAATTCTTCCGTAAGTTTTCACCACTGATATTGTCATCACTATCATATCATATCACTATTATTCTCGCATCACTACGCTCTACTCCGAGCGAACTGCCCGTCAATAACTAGTAAATCTACCCCTTCTCAGATCGCCCTATCGCCCACGTTGTGGACACAGCCTTATAGGATACTAGGCAAACATGTCAACGTAGTGGCATGAAAATTTCATTTTTCATCTTTCAATTTGCGCCTGTCAAATATTTCATAAGCTGGACGTGTCTGGATGCAAGAGGCTCCTTAAAATGCTTCCAGTAAGAATCCACCTTTATCGTAAAGATATTTATGTGACTAGCGTAAAATTGACAGACTAATGTGTATAAAAATATTATTATAAATGTGTATTTTGTATATTAGTTACGGGCAATCAAATAGGCTTGATTAAAAACTTGTTTCTATACATGGTGTTTAAAAGTTAATAGAAATGATTTGTGTTTGTTTAGCCTATCTTTGTATGATTCAAATGTCCTAAACAATTTCACAATTGTTCTGTTTTCTCTATACCAACATAAAACAGTTTGTAAATTTAGAGTTTGAAAATATTTCGAAAAAGTATCCCAAAACTACTAACTGTATTTAATGATCACTCAATTCAATATTGTCGCTGCCCTGCTTATTTAACAGTAAACACAATTCCGCCCCCATATTTTCATCCCCAGTACATTCACCCCACACACGTAAAACAACAGCCCGTATATGACCAATATAGCCTGACCACAGTCTATCACAGCCACTCGAAGCGTGTAATCAGTGCAAAATTTAAAACGGCTTTGTTCTACTATAAAAAGCAAAGTCCATTCAGCGACGGAAGTGGCCTTAAGACTGGCTTATCAATAGTTAAGGCAAACACTGCTTTTGTTATACAATTAAGTTTTAATTTACAGCAGCGCCTTATCGTTGGTAGAACATTTTCTTCGTTATTTTCAGGAAACGAGTCGTTAAATGAAAATTGTGGTGTTGTTAGATAGTTTCTGTGGTTTAATATTAGAATTTTATTAGAAAATACGTTAAAGAAATCTTGATAACACGCTACTATTGTTTGATAGGTGGAATAACCGTATATTTTTTATGTGTGGTTATAGAATTCCGATTTCTCTTATTAATAATAATATAAAGTTTTAATTAAATTAAGTGGTCGGTATTATAAAATAAAACACTTAAGTTATAAAGTCTCAAAGATAAGAAATTAAACAATAACGAATGAACGTAACAAATTGTTTGAGAAATCTTTGAGTCACACAACGACATAACAAAATTCTCTCTTAGCAAACTATATTGTGCGTTCACGTCCAAGCAAACTTACATGCTACATATTTAAATTTTTGCCTAAGGGATGATTTCCGCCAAACGACTCGCATCCCATCGGATTGGAAAGGATACGAACGGATGCGGCGACAGCCAATCGCGTCCAGCAGGATGTCGACGCATACGATCGGCTCCGCACCGGCGCTTGCGAACGTATCCGTTTCTGTGCCTAGTCAAATAGTTTAATTCCTACCGTCATGAAGTGTTCTAATTTTTGAAAGGATCCGATCAGATACGACGACAGGCGAACGGAGCCGTTCGCGCGTCGCAGCATACTTTCGGCTACGATCGCGTGTCGCGGAAGACGCCCGCGTTCAAGCTGCTGTGCGCGGCTTGGTAATATAGACTTTAAATACCGTGTACACGATTTAATATCGTTTAAAGATTGTAAAATCCGTTCCGATCCGATGCGATGCGAGCCGTTTGGTGGAAATCATCCTTAAAAATGCAACTTGCAACCGAGCGTTTACCATAAATGGTCCACAATAAAAGCACTTACCCCAAATGGGATTTTTAATAAAACCTAGAGCAATAATATCTAGACTAAACATCGGAAGGCAAAACGCAAAATATGCCAATAACGCACCAAAGGGCCTCAATTACGGGCTTAACGTCCAATGTGAAGATGTCATTCCACCCGTTCCACCAAATTGGAGGTCATTCAATTTGCATATAAAGCGTGCAGAGGCGTCAATAGGACGAGACTACGAGAGGGCTCGATACGAGTCCCATTTGGTTGAATCCGGCCCTGGACCGGCCATTGTCGAGTGGGGCTCTGCCTTGTTTACATTCGTGAAATGAATTGTCGCGATCGGGACGTGTTTCCTGTAATACGCCCGGTTGATAATATTGTTCAGGATAGGCTGAAAATGAAATAACTGCGAGATCAATTTCCGCCCAGCCAATTCAGCTGGCAACATTGTAGCTTATTAATTTCTACGTCAGTAGGATTACTGAGATAAATTTCGCTAGCACATTTATTTATCAAAGTATATTCAGCGAGAATGATACTCTTTGTAAGCTTTGGCTTAAGCCAAACGATATCCCAGGATTTAGTCAAAGCGGAAAGTCTAGACAAAAAACGGCGTGCAAAATATGCTTGGATAAACTACGGAAACAACACTCTGAAGTAAATGATTTATAATAACATAACATCACGCCTTAATCGCCGAAAAGTTGGGCAGAAGCGTACAGTAACACCCTCATTTTGCTGTTATGTCTAAGTGGTGTAAGGGGCGTGTATGTACAGGGGCGAGCCTTTTGCCAACAACCAGGCCTGCACAAATCCAAACTCCTTGCTGCTACTGAGGAATTCCACACGGAAAAACCCAATATCACTTTGCCCTACCTGGGGATCAAACCCAGGACCTCAAGATCAGCAGTCGCTCTTGCCACCACAAGACCAACGAGGCAGGTAGGTAACATCAGCCGAAAAACAAAGCCTGAAATCATGGAACATTTCAAGCTACGAACAACTGATAATGTTTTATACCCAGATGATGTTGTTGTGTGATAAAACGATGTTCAAATATTTTCCTCATAGATAGATACCTGAGGTTCTCAAAGTGCAAGTCATAAATCCGTATGCAATAAAACAGGAACAAAGTAGCACGTGACTTCACTTCCACGTTGAGATGTAAATATTTACTGCTCCATTTTATATCCAGGTTTAGTCGAAGCAATAAATCTCTCGTATGATTTGGGTATACATTTTATTCTTCAGGATAATAAAATCAATTTATTGGAAGCACTTCTACAGGAAAACGTAATAGGCGATACTAAACCCTACATTTTATATCTAAGACCAGTTTATTTTGGGGTAAAATATTTCACTACTAATATTCTATTAGAAGCACTTAATATCATGTAAAGAATTTTGTTACTTTACTATTAAATATTTTAGTGAAAATTTAAATTGAAAATTACTAGTTTTTAAAATAGATTGACAATTGCGGAATGATGTCATCAAAGTTGTACACGTGAATGCTGATACAATCCCGCACTCGGGTGATAGCCTAGTGGTGTAACCGTCGGACAGCCAAGTCATAGGTCTCGAGTTCGAACCCAAGGCACGCACCTCTGACTTTTCGCGTTCATGTGCGTATTGCATAATTATCACTTGCTTAAAAACGGTGAAAAAAAACATCGTGAGGAAACGATATTTCTCGACTGCATGCCTAAAAGATATTTCTCGACTGCATGTGAAGCCAAGTAAGAGGCCCATGGGCGGCATAAACTTTGATACCAGGTTAGTCATTAACCACACGAAAAGAAGAAGAATGGAACAACTTTTCCAGAGT
Source organism: Amphipyra berbera (assembly GCA_910594945.2). Classification (NCBI taxonomy): domain Eukaryota; kingdom Metazoa; phylum Arthropoda; class Insecta; order Lepidoptera; family Noctuidae; genus Amphipyra; species Amphipyra berbera. The sequence goes on along the minus strand of OU343128.1, from coordinate 8,946,847 downwards.
ATTTCGTGGTCACGGATGGAAGATGAGATGAATGACAGATACAAATAAGCGTTGTAAAGTATTGGAAACAAGGGGAAGAGAAATATAGGTACCTAAAATGTCTATTATCGAATTAGTACGGTAGTTGTAAAACTCCTTGAGAAAGAGCTCGTCCAGGGTAGCACTACGGCCATACCGAGCATATTGAGTGACCTTGTATTTGTTTATAGTATATTGTATAGTAATATCTATTTTTATTGTATGCTCTGTTCTTTCATTCTTATTGGCAGTACCTACTGTGTTGTTCACAGAATCTTTTAACAATAGCCTGTTTTGTATAAGTGAAAACTTGTAATTGGCTGACAGTCTAACTTACTATGTTTAATCTGTTTTGTTTAGCTGTAAGTCTTCCATAGTGAATAAATAAATACCTATTTCTGCCGCCAAAAGCTCTGCTGTGTGCCTGATTGAAAAGTAAGGCTGCCAGTGAAATTACAAGCACATGGGATTTTCCAACTTTGTCTCTAAGGTTGGCAACACATCAGCAATCTCCTTAGTGTTGTGGTCACCACTTTCCATCAGGTGGGCCCATAGATTAGTGCAAATTACCGACTGCACAGTCCATTCAAACTATTTAGCAAGTTACAATCCGATTCCTAGGAACTATTAAAGTGAACCTGCTCCCAGTTTTATAGCTGTTAGGTTTCCTTGGTAAATTTATTCTAGTATAGGTACTTTGAAAGTTTGTAGGTAGGTTCGGAGAGAGCATTTATAGTCACTTGATATAAAGTTGTTTAAAACTAATGCAACGTTGATACAGTCTTCAAAGTGAATAAGATTCATAATTGGACGTAGTTATGCGAAAAGGATCCAACCCACAAAATTATCGAAAGTGAGTTATTTATATTAAAATGCTCCTTAAACTTCTTAAGCCAAACTACACATAATAACATTTTAACAAGAAAAATATTATACATTTGTCCCTTAATTACAATAAAACCAAGAAATTTTAATCAAAGAACTAATGAAGAAATACAGTCTAAACTTAAAAATTGAATATCTCATATCTGTGTGGGTTGGATCCTTTTCGCTTAACTACGTCCAATTAAAAGCTTTAGTAGATTAAAAATAATTACGTCATATGTAGTGATTTCAGCAAAATTGAAATATATTTCATGGTTTATAAATATTAAATAAATATTTATTTTTCTTTCCAACTGCCTCATTGGTCTAGTGGTGGCAAGCATGACTGCTGATCGTGAGGTCCTGGGTTCGATCCCCAGGTCGGGCAAAGTTTTATTGGGTTTTCCCGTGTGCAATTCCTCAGTAGCGGCCCGGAGTTTGGAATTGTGCCCGGTGACTGGCAATAGGCTCGCCCCCTATTACATGGGACTTAAACATAACGGCGAAATTAGGGTGTTACTATACACCTCTGCCCATCCCTTCGGGGAATATAAGGCGTGATGTTATGTTCTTTTATAAAGCTGAATCTACCGTATGGTACTAAGTACATGTCTGTGTACGGGTATTAAAATGTCTGCAAGTATTGATACTTATTTTGTCACATTTTCCGCAAGACTGCATAACATAAGCTAGTTAGAACCAATATTTTCACACCATATGCCACGCCATGGTGCCATTTCCTATAATCCACTCGCTATCAGCAGGACGCGTCAAAAATATTACGTCTAGACGGCAGCATGCCGTCTACGGTAACCAAAGATCGGGAGCGTGAATGAAAGTGAACGATACGGTCACGTATTCGTATTTACATGGTATATACTGAATTACCTCTGGGCGGTAGTTTGTCTGTGTCTTTATTTGTCTTGTGAAAGCTCTAGAAAAGCTGATACAATTTTCATAGGTACTTTTTCTCTGACATTTTTGTTAAAATAGACGACATAAAAGAGACAATAATGCTCACACATTTCGTTAAGGCTTAAAAAGTTAGTTTATGCAGAAGAATTTAGAATAAGTAAAAAAACGCGTAATATTAGATTAATTATTAAACGCAGGAATCTATTGAATTAAGTACGTATGTGTATTTAGTCTATACTAATATTATAAAGAGGAAAGATTTGTATGTATGTGGATGAAGCGAAAGGGGTATGTAAGAGTCGTAGCATGTGGCGTTCTATAGTTTCTGGCGTGAGTTTATGTATGTATGTATGTATTTGTATTTTTAGATTTTTGTATGTAACGAATAAACTTAAAAACTACTGGACCGATTTCAAAAATTCTTTTGCCGTTAGAAAGCTACATTATCGCTGAGTAACATAGGTTACGGGCGGAGCCGTGAGGACACAGCTAGTAATTTATATGTAGGTCCCGAGTAGAAATGGAACATTGGTTAAAACTATACATAGATAAAACAAGTGGTTCTGCTAATTGCAAAGGTTGAACAAAACCAGTAAATACGAAACCAACATTGTGAAATCAATAGGTATTCCTATAATACCTATATTTACTACTATTACTTTTATAAGAGTCAGATTACTTGAAACTATTTAAAACCGAACTAAGTCAAGAACCGGTAAAGTTAATATTACAGAACAAGTAACACAGTAACAATACGTTAAAGTAAGTACCTACAATAGTAGAAATTTCTACACCAGAAACTAGCAAGAAATCCGAAGTTAGAACAAAAAGTCGAGCAAATAAGTACATAATTGAATAATACCTTCTTTACTTAACTAAGGCTGTATAAATTTTCGTTGTACAACAAGGAACGATAAATTTTCACGAAGCTTTGCAAAGCAACGTTTTATTAACGAGACTGGGTTCCAACCAGGAAGTAGTAAGAATGGAGTGTTAACTCGTACACATTTGTCCCAAAAATCACGCATTGTGTGAGACATGTAATGGAGACGAAACGTCTTTCATTTTAGACGATCGCCGTCACGCCTCTCACCTTGAATCAGTGAGGGCCTGTTTGATCAACGTCGGGTGACTTTTATCTGAAAAATAGTTTGATGTTTTGACAGCATTTGTATATAAATTTTGTCAAAACGTCTAACTTATTCCTCAGATAAACGCTATCCAACGTTGCTGGAATTGGGTCTAAGACGTCTTATAAGTAACCGTCGAGTATCTGTTGGTCGCAGCACAATTACGACTATTATAAGTCGGTCGGCGATCTATGCACTGCTTATGTCAAAGTCAGCTGACAACGTTCTACCGCGTATTGGTACTCCATTTATTCTTACATCACGGTCTCGACCTTAAATAATTAGGCAATTAATTTTGTTTATTGTATGAAAACGTTATGTTAGTAATGGTCATGGAACACGTATTATGTTGATTATACTATTGAAATATTATTATTGTTATGATGATTTACGTGACATACTGTTAACTGATGAAAGTTTGTTTTATTAAAGTTAGTTGTTAAGTTATAATTTTATTTTTGTGGGCAAAGAATATCGCACTTTTTACCTTTATTCAATCAAGTCAGCCTATCGTAGTTCACTGCTAGGTATACTTTTCCTGAGTTGTGCCGCAACATCTGGTTCTCCACCTTTGGTATCCAGTCTGCTTTAGCTCCTTTTAACACATAATGTGAATGGAATAATCTGAAGTGGTCTTAAAAACATGAAGTTTTAAGGACTAATCACATTAATTAAAATCATTTCGCAAAAATGCTGGATGATTTTAGATAAACTTATCCACATAACCTGTGAAATCATGAGCTCAACTGCGAAAGCATTCTATAGAATGCGTGGGCATGTTAAATCATGCGAAAACTGAATCGATGCGAATATGTGCAAGCATGCTTATGATAGGAGCAGTGGTGGCCCAGTGGTAACGGCCCCGACTTATGAGCTGTATGTCGTGGGTTCGAACCTAGGCAGGCGCATTACTTTGTGTAATTTATTTCATCACCACTGCTCTCAAAACGGTGAAGGAAAACATCGTGAGGAAACCGGCATGTTCTAAAACCAAAAATTCGTAGACATGTGACATCTACCAACCCGCACTGGGCCCGCGTGTTGGATTACGGCCCATTCCCTCTCACAGAGAAGAGGCCTGTGTCCCAGCAGTGGGAACATTATAGGCTGACGATGATGCTTATGATTGTTCATACAAAATGCCCATTATCTATGAGTGTACGAATTGATGCTAATGTGTATTTAATCCATTAACTCTTTTAATTGCTTCCATTTAAAGTTGTTTTTTAGTTTTTTTATCAGTTAGGAACTCCTTTCCAACTTTTGCTCTAGTCTTGTGAAGTATCCACGGAGAAGTCTTTAGCGTAGTTTAGTTCTAGTTTGGTGTTCAGCGTTTGGTATTATTTTCTTTTTAAGCGGCTTATATAAGACTAATTAACGTTACTACCCTTTTAGCGTTACGCTGATTTGATTGCTATGGTTCACTTGCAAAAAACATAACAATTATGGATTAAAGTAGATTCATTCTCAGGACTGCCTTGTTGGTCTAGTGGTCGCAAGCGCGACTGCTGAGCATGTGGTCCTGGGTTAGATACCCAGATCGAGCAAAATGTTATTGGCTTTTTCCATTAGGATTTTTCAGTAGCAGCCCGGAGTCTGGATTTGAGCCTGGTTAGTGGCAGTAGGCTCGCCTCTTATTACATGGGACTTAAACATAACTGCCGAAACGAGGGTGTACTTAAAACATCTCTGCCGAACCCTTTGGGAAATACAAGGCGTGATGTTATGTTTAACGTTAATGTTAGTTCTGAGGTTTGACAATTGAACTAACCTATCAACTGACAAATAATCTACAACTACTAATAAGAACTTTATCACAAATAAAGAAATCATTGTGGATGTGTAGGTATTGGCAGTAAACTGCATTTCTGTCGCATTACCTTTAGTTACAAACAGAGGTAGGTACGTGAACATACAACCAGTACCTAATCGCTAATAAAACCTCTCACTGTTACGAGCGTTTGATAGACTTGTCGCTGTTATAACATCATACAGTACAAGTCGTTATCGTTAACGTTTAATATAGAGCCAAAACTGCCAGCTTTACGAGCTGAACTCTGTTGTCACGAAGAACATCAAAAATTATTATAAGGACCCGTACTTTCTTTGAATAAGCAATGTATTTCAAAATTATTGTGATTTTTCTTTAAGTTGACTCTAACATTTTTTTTCCTATTCGACTGCTTGTAGATGGTCTTGCGGACCGTTTCTACGTAACTGGGCAGTTATTGGTGAGACCTGAAGGGACTCCAACCAATCCCGACGAGAGTAAAATACTTAACCTAAGCTAACTACTATTACGACTACTAAGGCGTCCCTTAAGGGGGACTCGAACTTTGGCTTAGGGCGTTGCTTGCGGGAGGACTGGGAGGGAGACAGCTTGATAAGGGCTGAATTAACGGTGTGATCTATTTAACATAACATCCCACCTTATATTCCCCAAAGGGTTCGTTTCGCCAGTCATGTTTAAGTCCCGTGTAATAGGGGACGAGCCTATTGCCATTAACCGGGCACATATCCAGACTCCGGGCTGCTACTGAGAAATTTAGGAATAACCCAATAACTCTTTACCCGGCCTGGGGATCGAACCCAAGACCTCATGCTCAGCAGTCGCGCTTGCAACCACTAGATCAACAAGGCAGTTAGTCAGTTGACTCTATTTAACTTAACAATACGAATAAATAAGGGGAAGCACGCAAAGGAAAATAAATAAGAAATACAGAACAGTTGCATTCCGTTTCGCGGCTGAAAATTTATTCTCTGAAGCGAAATCGTGCGGAAAATTTGCAGTTTAGAAGTAAAAGGGGGAATGCCAATAAGCCATCGATTATGTAGATGCAAGGCTTTTGTGCAGAGCTGCAGAGTTATCATTGCATTCAGTTCGCCGTTTTAAAACGATTTGTCAGGATATTTTCCACAGGAATTTTCGTTTATGGTATATTCAGCGTTGAAACTTGCGGGTTAGTTCGATTTTATGACGGTACCAATGGAATTTATTGGGCTTTGGCTTTACTAAGAGCCTAACTTTTGGGAATGGTGGCGTTTAGTCGGACAAGCGCACACCATGGGGTGGACTATCTATAGTCAAATCCATACGGTGTAAATGTCTCGTTAAACCGTAGCAAGCTCCAACGGTATGAGTTATCTGATGATAAACGTCAAGATTGAGCATTTTAAGGTTGACCGAATTTTGCAACTGGAAGATATAGCAATTAGGTACAAAAATGGACAACAGGAATTTCAACAGCAGTGATAGCCTACTGGTGTGTGACCGTCGGACTGCCAAGTCATAGTTCTCGAGTTCGAACCCAAGGCACGCATCTCTGACTTTTCGGATTCATGTGCGTATTGTATAATTATCACTTGCTTAAAAACAAACGGTGAAGGAAAACATCGTGAGGAAACAAGCATGCCTGAGGAATATTTCTCGACGGCATGTGAAGCCAAGTCAGAGGCCCATGGGCGGCATAATCTCTGACACCAGGTTAGTCAAAAATTACACGAAAAAAACAAAAACAAAAATGGAAGATCTACTTATTCTATTATTCACATTATAAATAGCACAGTTATTTGTTCATTTTCTTACTCGTAACTTAACATTTTTAAATGTTTAAAAAAAGACAAAACGTTTATTTATTTATTAAGGACCTCCAACAAAGGACGTACACAGAAAATCATAAAAATGAGTAAATAGGATGAGCCTTATATCAGAGTACTCCTTTAATTATAGGAGCCATAGTGTGCAAAATTGTAAGGTAAACAATGGAACAGTTCAGGTACCATTAAAATGTATTAGTTGTTTTTACAAAAATTGTTCTAAAATCTTTTAATATTATGATAAAGACTCAGAGATGTCAATATCATAGGTTTTCAACAAGTTATTGTATTGCCTACAGAGTCTTGGCACAGTGGCATAATGATCGAGGTTCGTTTTCATCAAAATGTAACAATAGTAGCCCACGAGCATCCAGAACAGGGTTTATTATGAAGTACAATAACTGCATGAATGAAAATACACTGAAAACATACCAATTAGAAGAATGAACAAAGAAAATCATCTCCACTGATATCCAATAAACCGTGATCAGTCACGATCACGACTATGGTTACAGCACAACTGCAATCTTTAAACTACCCATGTTTTCGCTGTAACTTTAAAAATAACTCACGTATTGAATTCTTTCCGCATGGCTTGCTTCATGTGGCAAGAATACCTTTTATTGTAGAAAGAAATTAGCTTCCAGTGTGGGTGGGTACCTACATATAAAATAGAGTAACTTTGAAAATCCACCTTTTTTTTAGATCATTCTGTAATGGTGTCAGGATCACATTATTGTCTTACTATTAAGAAGATAAGTAAGACTTTATTGATCTAATGGCCCCGGCCGCACAGTTGCTGAACGTGAAGTCCCCCGTTCAAATCCCAGGTTACCGCAAGGGTGTTGAGGAAAATGTGAAGTCCCAGGTCCAGATTCCAGGTTACCGCAAGTATTCAGGAAACAATATTGTTTCCCTGGAACTTGCAATAGGAGTACCAAGAGGAGCACGGATGCGTTCCACTGGATATTATGGAGTATTCGTCTTTCGTGCTGAAGATGACCAGGTTTCAGTCGATAAGAGTCCGACATATCTAGGATTACTTCCATTCGAAAAAATGACCCAATTTCTAGGTAGGGCATAATGTTTTCCTATAAAGACATTCTCAAAACCAGTCCGACAAAAATTAAATCCAGTAAATTGCAATAGACAATAAGATCAGCCTTTATTATGAGACTGTTGTGTGTGTGTGAGTGTGTTACAACGACAACTGTACACCTTACGCTACACTATACTACATTACCTCCCATGCATAGGCATGATGTTATACGGACTAAGAATAAAAGTAACAGAGTAACTTTGAAAAAAATACCTCTATATCTTCGTAGAACAAATATACATAAAGGTTTACTCGTGAATAAAGAAATAAGAGAAAATATTTGTTGCGGCATTGTGGGCTGAACGTCGTAGGCGTCGACTGACGAAGATGGATTACAGTAATATGTAAAGATTTATTGGTACTCCGGATAATTCTACGAAAGTAAGACAAACAAAATAAGAGTAGGTAGAAACATTAATTAAATAATTTTCTTTATTTGATTATGTTTTGTCCTAGCCATTATCTGCCTGAATTGACCATGCAGTAATGGGTACTGCCGTTTTAACTTATTTTTACTTACACTTTTCTTAGTTTTATTCGTACCTTCTTACTCCTAGCCTTTTCCCAACTATGTTGGGGTCAGCGTCCAGTCTAATCAGATGCGGCTGACAACAGGATTTTACACGGAGCCACTGCGATCAGACCTCCGCAACCCAGTAACTGAACAATGCAGATGTCCTAAGGTTAGACCGGTTGTCAGACTTACGACTATCATAGGTATTCCTATGACACCCGGGACCGACGATTTAACGTGCTCTCCGAGGCATGGAGGGTCTCGATGTTTAACAAACGATCACCCATCCACGGACTGATCGCGTCAAGCGCAGCTTAACCTCGCAAATCGTATAATCAGCGCGATTACTAATTTACCACGAGTTTGTAATACGTACCTTGCATTCGTATTTCCATTTTTTATCTATACTGTCCCACTGCAATACTTACAACACCCATTCCTCGCCATTTCTTACTCCGACATTTTTTTCAAAAATTACGAACGAACCCTAAATACGAAATGTGATTATATATTGTGGGTGTATATTTTTTTATGTTCCGACACGCAAACGGAAAAGCGGATAACGCCACAAAGGTAGGAAACCTACATCGGAAAAGATAAAACCAAAAGGTATTAACGCACGAGCTATCTTTAAAGCCAGTCCTTTCCGGGAACTGCCGGGAAGACTACAGTCGACGGCGTATCTAAATAGGTACTCTTATGTAACAAGTAGGACTGTGAAAACAAGTTGAATATCACACACGGCCTTAGCGGGAATAACAACAGTTTTTCCGGTCACTGACTTCCGCTTACAACGGATGCGACGTCACGCGAACTGCTAACGTATGAAAAACAATGAAATTACTTAACCTAAGTAGGAAACTACTGGGTCAACTTGAGTCAGAGGTTTTCACAAAAGCACAAACGTCGTCATTTTATCTTTGAAAGACTCAGGCCTATTAATAAACAGCTTTCATTTAAGAGATCCCTTTTAACAGTAAATGATTTGAGAAGTATTTAAAAAAAAAGTCAAATGTATGGAATTCTACTTTCTGCTAACTGCTGTTGCAAGATCTCTCAAATAAGAGCTGTTTATTACCTAATACGGACCTAAGAGCCTGTTTTACAATCGTTGGATAACTATAAAATACATACAACAGAAACGTGTAGGGGTGAATCTATCATTACAGTTATAACTAATATCAGTATGTCAGGATTGGGAGCATGGTAAATAAAGTAAATTAAACCAACATAGACTCTCCACCACTGAGAGTACTTTTAATTGGGTTGGTGATTAGTTACAGAAGTTAGTTCACAATATAACACAACATAATAATTTACACAAGATTAGAAAATAAGGACAAGCAAATCAGATATAAAAGGTCAGACTTCTTCGGCGGTTCGATATGGAATCCTTTTCTCCGTCGAATGACCAGTGTTTTTATAACTTCGGGTACGTTGATTCATTTTGACGATTACCCTCCTTTATCAACATTGTCCAGTGTTACTAGCTACCGATAACATAACTCAGTTTCTTGGATAACCTAAATCTGGGTAAAAAATATGGAAGTTTGACAGATACTCTATAGAGAAACTGTCAAACCGCCATATTTGTTTCCCACTTAATGCTATACGCTCAATATTTATCACAATATTTGGATCGCGATCCTGGGTGACATTTATTGAGCGTTTAGATCAATGTATTGACTGTTTAAACGCTCAATAAATATCACGATCTAGGATCACGATCCAAATGTAATAAATATTGAGCATGTAGCATGCGCCTAAGAGTTAACCGACGGTTTTGAAACAAGCCTTAAAGGTTTCTTTTAATATGAATGTCTTTTATTTTTTAATATTCTTCTCACTGCCTCGTTGGTCTAGTGGTGGCAGGCGTGACTGCTGATCGTGATGTCCTGGATTCGATCCCCAGGTCGGACAAAGTTTAGTGTTGTTGGGTTTTTCCGTGTGGAACTCTTCAGTAGCAGCTTAGGGTTTGGATTTGTGCCAGGTTGATGCCAATAGGCTCGCCCACTATTACATGGGACTTAATCATAACGGCGAAATTAGGGTTTTACTATACGCCTCTGCCCGACCCTGAGGGAAATGCAGGCGTGATGTTATGTTATTTAATTCTATAAGCCTACGCCTAAGCACGCCCATCGTTTTCTATAAAGACCTTCCTTTAGAACAGGATGTTTCCATTCGTATAATCATACACTAATAAAATAATAGCCCGTTTATATTAAGCTCAATTACTTATTTGATAGAAACTTCAGATCTTATAAGGCTGTACGTGACTCCAGCAATACTAATCCTCCTTTATCGGAACTTATACTGCTATAAATCTACGAGAAAATCATTTTATGGGGAAACATTGACGGTAAGGAAGAAAATACAATTGAAGCCTTAATAATAGGTGTCGTCATAGAAAATGGAAATTAACTTTATCATTATAGTATATTGTTATCGACACGTAAACGTGCAATATAAGAAACTTATAAGTAAAGTTCCATAAGTGATCTTTCAAACATCATAAAACATTATTTTCAAAAGAGTGTTTTACGTCCTAATGGTGCGTCCAGACCTGAACAAGTGAAACTCTGAAGTTACATAAATTGGCAGATTGCTTTCATAGGTCTCGAGTTCGAACTCAAGGCACGCACCTCTGACTTTTCGGATTCATGTGCGTATTGTGCTTAAAAACGGTGAAGGAAAACATCGTGAGGAAACCTGCCTGAGAGATATTTCTCGACGGCGTGTGAAGCCAAGTCAGCGGCCCATGGGCGGCATACACTCTGACACCAGGTTAGTGACTAACCACACGAAAAGAAGAGGAATTGTTTGTAGAAATTCGTGCTGGTAAAAGTAAAAGTTATTCTTCAGTAAATTGACGTTTCTTTAAGCCATCTTCTGAGCGTGTTTTGTTCTTCACACTACACAAAAACTTCTCCACAAAACTATATTATTGCTTTCCGTACCCGACAGGGAACATTTTTTGTGCTGATACATCAATCACGCTTGTATTCCCCGAAAGGTTCGGCAGAGGTGTATAGTTATAATGCAGAAACAGTAGTTGATTTCATTAGATATCTAACTGTATTTACTCGTGTGTCTGTACAAATACACAAGCAAACAGCGCCAGACGTTTGACAACACAAGAAAAAACATTAGCTATAATACCGAACACCACTATTTTCATATCACGGCTGTCTGTACAAACACGGGACTATCTATTCATGACCTTTTGGCAGCATGTGTTCAGTAACTCGACACTAGGGCGCGCTGTTTGCTCTGCAACCCAATACGGCGCATTAAACTGGCTTGTTTTGTCTCCATTATCTTAGCTTTGATGCTGCCAACTAGCCACATGTGTTGGATTAAAGTGGGACATTGTATGGAAGTTTTTATAAGATTTTATTAAGATATTTTAATTAATTAGGTATTAGTATGTGAGCTATAGTATTAAAATTATTGATGTCAATCCTTTTTATTAACGTGGGGAAATCCTCATGGGTCCGTCCACCCTGGCGAAAACGGGGTGTTATTATCGATTAAAACTACCACGGCGTTCCTACGAGGACCTATGACCGCGAAATCGCGGTATTCGTGAGTGCATTTACCGCAACCCCGGCAAATTGATGTTAACCCTACAATTTCTTGTTAATTTTTGTTCGACAAATCCTATCGAAAATTCTAGCGAAATTATTGGTTAGAAGGGTTGAAACTGCAGGAAAAACCCACCCATTCAAATTGCAAACAAATAGTCAGCGATAATTTTATTGATGCACATACGATCGCAAACGCCAATCCACAACCGTCTCAAGTAAGTATTATACTGGATGTACGATGCTTTTATTGCTTGGTTCACACAAACTTACTTTACACGTTAATAAACATCTTCATTAAAATTAAACACAAGAAACTCATTGAAAACGAAGATTACGTGATTATTAAATAAAACGCCTAATCATAATGATTATAAAACTTTATAACCTCAAAAACCTATTAAAAAGGCCATTATATCCGTGACACGTAACTTTTATGAGTGCATATAATATTAAAAAAAGCCTGAGACATTTTTTTATGTCGAAGAAAATTGCGTTGTAAATCATTAATCATGGTACAATGCGTGTCAGGACTCGACGCATGGTTTAAGGGGTCCTGTCTGAATTTCCTATATAATGGGGAAATGAATGGAAAACCTTTTTCGAGGCCGAAACTTGCGACGAATACTTTGGCTTTAGTAAAGTTGTGGTTTCGTTTGTTCCGATCCTATTTTATGGGGATAAACCGATGAGTTGTGAACGTCCTTGCTACGATATGGAGATATAAAGGAAATGTATGCCTGAATTATGGAAACCATTGTCTCTTTTTACTCGAAATATTGTTGGCTACTGTGTAGCCTTTATCTTAGTAGGAATTTATGTGTATATTTTGGTACCATTGCCTGTTATTGGTACGAATATTTTTAGGTAAACAGAGTCCATGTCGACATTACTAAAATTAATTTTTCAATAAAATTTACGAGGTATATTTTTAAACATGTTTATAATGACGCAACCTGTGAAACTCATCTATGCGTCTATTATCATATTACTTTAGTGAACAACGCCTATAACATTACCAAGCTAATTAACTAACAAAATTTTATGGGTTCGCATTCAAAATGACCATTCTGGGAAACATTCCCCTCGATATAGCGGCATAATAAAAATAAATTACCAATATTCGCCAAAATGCAACAGAGCAGGGGTCTGGTCTGGACATTGTCCGACAATTACCGGCTGTATCCCGAATTTCCCGATATAAGCTGCGTAATTGATATTTACGCTACGCTAAACCCGAGTATTGGTCCCGTGACCAGATTTATTTATCGTTCAGGAATAACTTGATCAATCATATAAATTGCTTTATTTTCACGGTGAAATGAATAAATGAAAGTAGAACACAGCCTATCTATGGGAATATATCGATAAGATAGCGCTGGATAAATAAACAGTACCTATGATTGTAACACACTTCGATAAGCTTGTGTAGGTCTCTTGGCTAATTACATACCGCGCGGATCATACGATTTGCGAGGTTAAGCTGCACTTGCTGTGGTGAGTCCGTAGATGGGTGACCTTTGTTACACATCGAGACCCCTCTGTGCCTCGGAGAGCACGTTAAACTGTCGGTCCCGGGTGTCATACGTATACCTTTGATAGTCATTACAGGAAGTCAGAAGCCCGAAAGTCTGACAACCAGTGTAACCTTAGGATATCGGCATTGCCCATTAACTGGGTTGTGGAAGTCTGATGGCAGTCACCCAGTCTAAAATACTGGTATTCAGCCGTATTTGGTTAGACTAGGAAGCTGACCCTAACATATGTAGTTAGGAAAAGGCTAGGCAGAGCATAATTTGGATAAAATTTGAAAAAAAAATGCACAAACGTGGCAACATTAAAAGTTAGTAGGTACATAATAACAGGAAAGGCAGCCAACAAGTATGCTAGGCAGTAGTAGTATCTTGTCCTCATCATATATGACAGATGATCCAAAGAAAGTTGAATATTAAAAAAATACCGCTTTGCATTCTATATGACGTGCACTGAGGCTGAGGCTACACTTAGCAGCCACGCGAACTGCGAAACATAAAACGATTGGAATATTCACTAAGTTTAGGTAACGTTGGGAATCTTTTATCTTTGGAGACATATACCCCTAAATATATATACACCAAAAATCGCTGTCGCGTATAAGTATAGCCACGTGAATATTAATACATTTGTTTCAATCGCTTATGTGTCGCAGTTCCTGCCACAGCTAAGTGTAGACTCAGCCTTAGATCCCATACAGAAGTTCATGCAAAAAAAGTGATATTTAGTTAGCTTTAGTTAGCTTTATTTGTAGGAGTACAGAAACTATAAGTTATAAATAACTATTTTCCAGTTTGTGATTAAACAAAATCTCGCCCATACGAAAAAGGAAATACGAAATTTTCAAAAAATCACCAAGTCGACCTATCTCTCCAAATAAAATCAATGAAACTAGAAATGATTTCCCGTTACGTTCCACTTTGATAACAATTTTCTTCATTTACATACGGATTGCTTTTTCTGCTATCAAGGAATCAGGATTAGAGCATTGGATGGCCGCGCTTAAACGACTTAAGGACAACATTTAGCCTTTATGTGCGTCTTTAAAGAGCTAAGATTATTACCTAGACTAGTGAGAAAGATGTCACAATTATCTAATTTATGATCTCGATGTAATTGGATTAATAAAATCGTGGTGTAAGCTTAGCTTTATATGAATAACAGTGCTTGTGATGCATAATGTTGAAATAATATTATGGGTACTAAATAGGTGCTTATTATGACCCATTCCTATGATTTACAGAGCGTTATTGGTTAAAATTTAAACTCTTGTATCATTATCAATAATACAGCAAGGACCTCATAGCTTTGCATAATAGACCCTCTAAACGATAGTAGCTAACACACGTAAAAAGAGCTTACGAGTATGGTTACCAGATGAAAAAATCAAAATTCCGGAGGAAAGGTCTGATTTCCATTGAAAAATCCTGAGATTTTTTACAGTTTGAGAATTTTCTCTAAAACGTACATAACAATTTAAAAAAGTCGTAATATTATCGTTTTTATACACTGCGGATATTTACGTATATTTTGTAAGCTGTATTTTATAGAAAATTCAAAATATCCTGAGATTTCATGAGATTTGCAAAATCCAGCTGCAATCATGAGCAGAGTCCAAAAATCCTGAAATCTCAGGACAAATCCTGAGATTTGGTAACCCTACTTACTTTATATGCTCAGTTCTGCAATAAAAAACGCTACCATTAGTAAGCAAAACGATTCGTTTTGTCCATAGAACCTGGGCATTAATCGATAAAAATGAAATTTCTTTTAAAACATTAATTTTAGCTAAAGTTATCAGAATTAATTACCTAATTTGCTTAGTTTTTTTAGTTATTCGGTAAACAAACTAGCTGAGTGACGGCCCACTAAATGGAACGTGATTACTGCTGATGTGTTGCCAACCTTAGAGATAAGCTTGGAAAGTGTCATGTGCCAGTAATTTCACCGACACCCATATAAACTGGAACACAGCAATGCTGTTTAGCGCAGAAATAGGTACATAGTGGTAGCAATTGCAACTATTTATGTCCTTTTTCCCAAGAAAGCTCAGATTATATTCACCCGGCTGTTAATAGGAATTTGTTCTACAAAATTACGACTCGATCCCTAAGATTGATATCCCAGAAATACCCGAATAATAGTTAACAAATAAACAAGGCCATAACATTTAAACCGGACACTTAGAATAAACAATAAACGGAACATTCAAACAACAATACACTAGAAACAAACTTTGCAAAGTTAACAATAATGCGAATAGTTGGCGATCCTCATTTGTTAGACGTAACCGGCGTATCTGGCGTAACCGGCGTAACTATCTCAGGACAGCCGCCACTGACAAATCTGCGGCGTCCAAACGTTTTGTTTGCGATAGTTTAAGACAAGTTAGGCAACTGTGGGCATTATTCAACGATACCGAGCCCATTTAACATTGTCAACCGCACATTTGTACCTATCGGCTAGGGAATTATGCGCCCTCTGCGTAGTGGGACGGTTTTTGATCAGTTTAAATGGGTAGGACATGAGAAAAGTATTTTCGAAGCGTGCAACAAAATTGGAACTTACTCAATATCCTTTCTCTAAAAAAAATCTTATTTAAGATAACTCTATGTGATGAATAATGCGGTTAGAAAAGCCTTAACATCTTCAAGGGAGAGACGTAAAAACTGCAAAAATTCGAGAAGATTATTTTTCAAGTTTTATTTATCAATAGTTAAATAGACATTAGTAACATCTCTAGCAAGTTTTGTTTGATAAGTGTAATTTTAAGCATGGTACCCTGAAAACAATAATTTTATTCTTAAAATGTCTGTCAGCTTTCATATTTCAGTCGAAGAGTTAATCTCTTATTATTAGCTAGGAATTACAAATTGAATGGACTGATTAAAACATAAGCTCAATTTCAGAAATGTTATGCTAATTGCAAGGCATATCTAATGACCACAACTAGAAGATAAACTTTATAGTCCGGTAACCTGAACACGAATTATAGGGCTCCAGCAGGCAGCCGACTGATTACCAAAACAAATGCGTACTCTTAAAAACTTTGGAATGTGTGTAAAGGAATGTGCACGACACAAACTCAATTTTCAATCAGCAACGATTGCGGCCGACGCCGACAATGTAGTTGTGCCAATCGCCTAATTATGGCATTACGCAGTTTGATCGGTTGTCGACTTTTTAATTGGTATCATCTGCACTAACCGTACCACCCAAGTTACAAGGCAACAAAGACGAAATAGGCGTTCGTATGAGCGTCTTACCGAATAAGCAATTGGATTGGACAAAAGTTTGCGCTAAAGAACAGACCCACTAAATAGTTTAATTGTAATCGGCCGTCTGCGGGAGCCCTTAGCGCATATGATAATATAATTTTTACTAGCCTTTAACTCGCTTACTGCGCTAATATTCCTAGACTCATGTTACAATAATTATGTGGTGTCGTATGTCTAATTCTCACAGATTGTACCAGAGTTCATTGCCCACTGTGACAGTCTGGGAACACTTTCTTCACTGCTATAATAAATTAAACAATGTTTAGGAAAGATTAATGATTGCACCGAATATTCGATTCTATTTCATTTGAACTCGATTCTAATAGTCCATGATCAATCAACTGTTCAATAGAACTTCCAACATTAAGGAACGTTATTTAAATAAATACTGGTCAAGTACGAAACGGAGTTGATTATGGAGTTCCGTAGAAAAATGTCTCGCACCTTTTTGTTTTTTTTTATATTGAAATTCTTTTACTGTTTTTACAAAACATAAACACGAGTGGACTAACGACGTCACATTTTATGATGCACATAGATAATTTGCTTTATTTTCTATAGTAATACAGATTTTATCTCGGATTTTTTTTAAACATAGTCTACCTACTTTCTTTTATTATTTAATTATTTATGGACTTTTTATAAATCCAACAAAAAACTTCGCTTTTAAATAGCAACAGACGTTTCGTTTACTTTGTATACTGTCAACTAACCGTACATTGAGATGCAAACAGCAGTTATACTAACAAAGACACGTAAAAACTTGTTAATTTCGCATGCAGCCACAAATGCTACCAGCCGTTACGTGCGACTCTAAGAGCACAGTAAACCGTTCGTTAGCATAACTTTCTGTAATGTTTACATTTTAACTCCATTCATTGAATGCTAAATTGAATATTAAGTACTTAGGTATATTTCAAAAGATAAGAAAATTTACGCTCATATGAGTAGTAAGAAGTCCTAATGACAGCTGATATGATGAATGGTTATAAGGGGCATTTTGCTGTAAAATCCACGAAGGGTGACTTCTTTGATCGCAGTAATAAATTTTAGCAAACAGGAGGACCAGAAGATCGTTTTGACTTAACCTCATGGTCACCATTGGAGGAGGGGTAGCCCATTTTCTGCCAGACAGTACAAGGATATTGGTATCAGTATAAATTGTAAATTAAAATTAATTTGAAATTAAACTTGGCTCGAGACACTTCCAGTCTCGCCAATAACTGCCCGGTTACGTAGAAACGGTCCGCAAGACCATCTACAAGCAGAAAATAGAAAAAAAATTGAAATTAAAAACTTTTTTATATTTCTCTGCGGAACCTTAAGAATTTTGTGTATTGAAGAGGCGGAAGGAACATGCACCTATTGTCAGATCGACACGTGCTCTACCATCCGGCACACCTGTCTGGTACTTCGTGACAAATGGACGCTAATCGGGACGTCCACCATTATTTGATATGTTCGATATGAAAGAGTCTTGTAATGTATTTGTCATTAAGATTCTTAGTGTAGTTATTTGATTGCTAGGTACTTGTTTATTTATTACTGAGCATTTTATTGACATTACTTCAATTTTATAAAATGTTTTTAATATTTTGGTTACGGAAGCTACATAATATAATACCACATTTAATGGAATATTAGAACAATATTTAAGCATACTGCTCCGGTAATGTGACGGCAAAAAGAACTGCCACCGCCATAAAAAGAAAAGCTTGTCAAAATCTTCCAAATGATAGGTATAACTATCAAACTTTTCTCTTACCTGCACCATTAAAATTACAAAAGAAATAATTAGTTTTCTTAGTAGCCTAATTACCAATATTAATAACGGTAATTACAACTAAACAATATAAAACAAAACACATTAATTTACTCAAACTCCCACCTAATTCAAATTAATATCAAATTAATATGATACACTAATGTAATCCCTTTATTTCCATCTACACTATATTAAACTAATGTAGACAATACATTAACGGAGGAGGCAAACGACACCCAGTTTAGCTTGACACCTCATGACGGCGCTGCTTGCAAAGGCAAACGTCAACCCTACGTCAAATTCAATACATTTAAATTTAGTTCCCTACCTCACCGCGTGCCAAGATATACTGGGTCTTAGTATAAAAGGCTAATATTAGACGAACAAAGCGTAATTACAGGCATCCATTATCATTAATGAACCCTTACGGGCGTAGAAGAATACTTGTTTAGGCGTGTTTGTTTTTCATGATTCCGACCTTACTCACAGCAAACAGAAACCCGTTCTCTTTTGTGAGTATATCATGTTTTGTCTCTGTGACTGTGAATTTGGTCTGGTATTTTTGGAAATATTACGATTATACGATGTTTTTCTCAGGCTACGTTCACACTGATATGAGGCCGAGTCACATTTGACGACGAAAATCTAAAGGTGCGTCTACGCTAGGCAAGCCGAGCATAAGCGTAGCACGAGTTCGCATAGCGTAGATGGACTTGGGGGCCTCGAACGAGCATTCAGCTCGGGCTCGTCTTCGCTCCACCAACTGTCGGTTTTTTGTCGAACAGAAAGGGATTTGTATCGCGGAAAACTACGTTCGAGAACAGTGATTATAGTAGGCTCGTTGTAAGTCCACAGTTGACGCCGCGAGCGACGACGCGCAGGGCGACTTCGTTTGTGCTCGACTCGCCTAACGTAGACGCACCTTAATGTGTCGCTTACTGTATTCATTTTAAAAAGCGATTTTTTACGATTCGTCTGGATAAGCCACACTAAACTTGGTCAATTGGTTTCCTTGTTAGTTTAGAATAGTAGGTAATAGTGTGTCTGATCCCGTACCAATGTTACAATTAAAAGATACGACAAATCGTATCCTTTAAAATTAATCAGTAGAGCAGACGCCAATCCACGTGTAATATGATAAACATTGGCGACACGTTTGGTGCAGTGGCTAAGCGATTGGCTTCTGCGCTGCGGGTCGTGAGTTCGATTCCCGTACGGAACAAAAATTTGTATGGCCTACAGATAGTTGTTCCGGGTCTGGGTGTTTGTGCTTGTGAAGATTTGTGTCTGTAAACGCACCCACGATACAGGAGAAATCCCAGTGTGGGGCAACGTATTTAAAAAAAAAAAAAAATGCTTGTTTTTAGAAACAATTGTCAAGATTCCCAAATTCTTTCCATAGGTGTTGCAAAAGGCGACTAGGAAAATATACCAGGTAGCTTAGGTAACAGCATATAGCTTGGAAACTAATATTATAAAATAGCGTGATATGATAAGGGTATACACATTTTATACGTTAATTTAAAGTCCAGGACAATGTAAAACAAACTAATTAACTTTGTTGACTTTTTCAAGGACCTTCATCTGTCTGTCAGCGCGCAAGAGAGCGTTTAATTAGATCCCGCTTGATAATTAAGCTGCTTCTTCGGTATTACATTGTATTTCTTGCAGAGCAAACAGAAGTACTTAGTCGGGTATGTCTTTGTAAGTCGGTACTTATTTGCAAGAATGTGATCACAAAATTATTCAAATTTAGAATTATTTCAACCAACAAGACAACTGTTGTTAAAGGAAATAGACTTATAGCCGATTCCTATAATTTACGGAGCGTTATAACTTAAAATTCAGACTCTTGTATCTTTATCAATAATGAAGTAAACACCTCATGGGTTTGCATAGTAGACCCTTCCATATGGAAGTAGCTATCACGGGTAAAATTAGCTTACGAGTCTATTTATATGCTCAGTTTCGTAATAAAAAATGCTACCATTGGTAAGCAAAACGATTCCTTTTTGTTTATAGGAACCGGGCATTAAAATACCCTCGAGAAAATATTCTCGTAGGTATTACAATTCTGTTTCCTTCTTCTAATATTCCTATAGGAATTTCACGTTTCCCTAAAAAAATCTAATAAAAAATAATGTTAATCTTAGTGAAAACCATTTCATCTGGCTCGATAGCTCATTATATTAAGGCTGTAGGTATCGTTCCTTCTAGATGGAGCCTTGGATTTAATTAAATCGTTACTGAGGACGGTGCAGTTTCATATTTGAATAAATTATGAAAATGTGAACTAATTTGAATAATTTGCAACTACACCATGTCATATTAAAATTCTCTTCTTTACTTTTTTTTTGTCCATTGTCATGTAAAGGCCGTCCGCACTTTAATGACGAGCCTACAGAATTAAAATGCTTTTACGGACGTCGCAAATTAAAAAAAGTTATCACGACCGATAATCTTATCTTGCTCTTTTTGACGTCGCTACATCGCCGGCCCTCATTTACCGCTTCTAAGGATTTCGGACGGGCCTCCATTAAGTAAAGAGGATCTCCGACGAGCTTAATTAAGAATTCCCTCCGAAATCTCGTCTCAGTCGCCACCCTCGGACAGAATGGCAGCGATTGATTTTAAATGAGCATCCAACAAAGAGCCCTGAAGTGGGCACAGCTTTGAACTTCCCTATAAAAACTTTGTGGTGAAAAAAGTGTGCAACAACAGGGAATAAAGTCCAACTAACTACCCCAAACAAGCCGAATGGATATGGGAATTTAATTAAGGCCACACAGCATCACAATAAAAATAAGACGATAACTTTTTAATTTGTAAAGCCATCAACGTTGATGTGGTTCCGACTGCGGATTTTAAGCTGAGATTTGCATGCTTAGAGTTGGTATGGTTCGGTGGTAAATTATAATGAAGAATACAGGATTTTAGAATCATATTCCTTAAGCGTTTCTAATTAAATTAAATGATAAATGTCAATTCCAGCTTGTGTAAATACAGGACCCATTTTTACGGGCCTTAGATATCGATCAAATTGTAAACTGCATTCAATATTCAAAAATCTATTTTATATAGAGTTTATGATAACATGCCTGTTTGGTCTAGTGGTGGAAAGCGCAACTGATGTTCATAAGGTCCTGGGTTCGATTCCCAGGTCTTGCAAAGTGTTATTGGGTTTTTCCGTGTGGAATTCCGCAGTAGCGGCCCAGAGTTTGGATTTGTTTCCAGTTGATGGTAATAGGCTCGTCCTCTATTACATGGCACTTAAAACATAACGGCGAAATGAGGGTGTTACTATACACCTCTGCCCAACCTTTCGGGGAATACAGGCGTGATGTTATGTTATTATTCCATTCTAGAGCAATATTAAATTTCCATCGCTGACACTTACGGACAACGACAATGACAAAGTAAACTCCGTCTCAATCTTATCTTAACGTAATGAAATTGCTTCGGTTTAGCGTTAAGTCTCCGAATTAATTAAGTCACAGAAAGTAAACAAAGTAAACGTAACCTGATCGTTTCTAGGAATACTAATTATAGGCTTTATAGTTCCTAAGATGTTTGCTAAAGATAACTTATCTAAGTTTATCTGCCGTTTACGATTCGAGTTGAAACGTTAACTTGGTCTTGCGTAGACGCAGTTTTTACGATCGCATAAAAATTAATGTTGTGATTGGAATTTTAAATGACTATAGTAGTTTCTTGTACAACTATGTTAAAATGATAATTTCTTATTTTAAGTAACAAAAGTCTCACTTTCTTGAAACAATTGAAACAAGGCCCCTTAGTTGTTACCATTCAAATATTTTGAAACTACATACATAAACTCACGCCTTTTTGCCATAGGGGTAGGCAGATACTACAGAACGCCACATGTTACGATCCTTAATTCTTTACATACTTCTTTCGCTTCGTCCACATTCATACATTTTGTCATACACGCACGCCGGTTGAGAGTACTACGCAACTGTCCTTTGTGAATAACATCACCAATAACATCGATGTATGTCCTACTAGGGCGTCCTCTACCGGCGTTTTCACTGACATACGTCTTATAAATTCCTTTTGTTAATCGCCGTTCACTCTTTCTCTCAACATGACCAAACCACCTAAGCATACTTATTTCAATTTTTGAAACTATTCACATATTCATTCTGATGGTCGAATAGTTTGAAAACAAGAGCTATAAAAGGTAGTTGAACTATTTATATATATATTTATAGTCTTTCACAGGTTTTCCTGCCAACTTATGTAGGGTTGGACACGTTTGCTGCTTATCAAACGAGTTGTGGCCGGAACTGACCACCGAATGCGTCCAAAAAATTACAACCGACACTGCGGCAAGCCAAGGACGATAGCACTCAAGGAAAATACTTTGACTAGTACGTGGGAATAGAACGCTGGGTTCCTACAAAGATAGGGACATTTTGAAGATAGGTAATAATCAACTTTTATACCTATACTATTTGCGGTGTAGCGTGGTGCGGGTGACAGCTGTCAGTATTTGATTTTATTTGTAGACAATAACATATTGTCAGGGTAAATTTATTTAATTTATTACAGTTATTAGTGATTCCGTATTTCAAGACTTTGATATTTAGGGTCTTCTTTCTTCTTTTCGTGTAGTTACTGACTAACCTGGTGTCAGAGTTTATGCCGCCCATGGGCCTCTGACTTGGCTTCACATGCCGTCGAGAAATATCTCTCAGGTATTTCTCCTTTCCTCATGATGTTTTCCTTCACCGTTTTTAAGCGAGTGATAACTATACAATACGCACATGAATCCGAAAAGTCAGAGGTGCGTGCCTTGGGTTCGAACTTGAGACCTATGACTTAGCAGTCCGACTGTCACACCACTAGGCTATCACTGCTGTATTTTGTTTGAAGGTACGTAGTACGCATGCGTAGTGTGCACGGTTCGTGTGCGCAAGGCGTCCACACTATGGGAATTCTGTTACATTACATGATACATTGCGACAATGTGGACGGCAAATTCTTTTCATTGCGTGTTACATTGCATGTTACATTTCGTAAGTCTGTACCCGGCTTTAGGGTGCAACTGAAATATTAAGTCATGATTGTAAAGTTCGTCTAATGTCACCCGCGCCATGCTACACTGCAAATAGTGTAGGTATTTTTTCAAGCCACAAAAGAAAAATGCACTCATGCCAAAGACATTCAACACTAGTACCTCTTTGCCTCATGCAAATATTAAAAATATACTTTACACAAGTATGATAGTCTAACGGTTTGATATTTACAGCAACATTATAAATTCCTCCTTGCAAGTCTAATGCCTAGACGCTTGAACGTTCATACTTTAGAACATCCGCGTCTTTCAAATTTCGCTGGAGTATTACTTACCTTACAGCTTGAGACGACAGCACGTTCTCGACTAAACTTGGTCCAACATAAATAAGGAGACAGAAAATTTTGTCGTAAGTGAGAAAATATTACTGAAGCTTAATGTTAGTAGGGGGCCCACGGTGGGGCACCTCACGGAAGGCTGCCTCGTTATGCTGATTTATGATGCACCCCCGAAAAGGTATTTCAAAGAAAGACCCACCTTATGAATTCCTTCAGCGGAATTTACGTGCAGCTTTTCATTGTCTGCACAGGTTATGCCTACAACGTTTAATATTTGAGTTGTTTTAATTTATTGATGGAGTTTTGGGACATAATATTCTGTTTATAGAGCCTCTTTTACTTGTAGACGTGTCCGTTAAAGTTATGTCATTACTTCATAAGTACAATTATTTATAGGTAGGTACGTCATTTTACATAATATTAGTAATGAGTTACAAAACTGAATTAAAAAAACAAATTATAGTAACACCCTCATTTCGCCGTTATGTTTAAGTCCCATGTAATAGGGGGCGAGCCTATTGCCATCAACCGGGCATAAATCCAAACTTCGGGCTGTTACTGAGAAATTCCACTTGGAAAAACCGAATAACACTTTGCCTGACCTGGGGATCGAACCCAGAACCTCACGATCAGCAGTCGCACTTGCCACCAGTAGACCAACGAGGCAGTTAATAATATATAAACCAATAATATAATTATAACGCAATATATGGATATGACGTAGACACAAAAAAATTTCAAAACCAAAGTACCGATTGGCAATCTCTTTAACAATTTTCAGTTTCTTTATTTTACTACTAACCTAAATCTGTTTATTTTCCATTATTATAATTAGATAAAACAAGTACCGGAATAGACTAATAAACTCGTAAATATCAATCTCTCAAATACAGGTCAAGGCTCACCGCACCCCGAATCCCCTGAATAACTTTACCAGCAATATCCTGGTGAATTAAAATCAACTAGTCATTAATTACGCCGACTGTGCGAATGAGTGTTGTTTTATATGGCGCTGCTGCGACGGGGAACGGCAGTCCCCTTCGGCTACCCGCTGTTTTATACGGAACTATGGCGAATGGATATGATACTTAAGACTTTAATTTTGCGGACAATAATCATCCAGTCACAGTCCAGTGCTGAAAACAGGACTCACCAAAAAAGAGGTTAGTCCAGTAATCACCAAGCTGGGCTAATTGGGTTGGTGATTGCACTGTCAGTCCGCTCGCTTCGGTAATGTTTTTATCCGACACTGCTTTGGGATACTTTGACCGACGGGCATGCTTCTTTTGAGCCTTGTTAGCACACTAAATAAAATAATTAAAAAAAACAAACTGTTCTGTCATTGTGGAACTCCACGTGCAAGGAGGTTGACGTTTGGAAGATCTTGACGTGCACTTTCCGAAACGAAACATTTATCGAAACACAATAATATTTGAATTTGGTTTATGAGTACCTACTTTGTGAAATCGACGAAAACTTCGATTACATTTTATGTTCCACAGAAGGCATAAGGTCAAAACATGTTAATATCTCTTCGGAGTATATCAAGCGTTAATCACTGCGGTGAAAGATTAGCTTTCAACGTGTCCATGTCCCGCTGACACTAAATATGCATACAGACAGGTTTATGAAACACCGTATGGCATATCCATAACTCGTTTATCCGTGTCATATCCATCAATAAGCTAAATTAATGTTAACCACGATTTATGGTAATATTCCCTGTGTCGTACAGCCTACTGCTGGTTACATAAAAATGATAAACTTGTCACCCGTGGCTGAATTAATTCCACTTGCAAATGACTGCTTAATAATAGATGTACAATCAAACGGTAGGACATGGTTTTCATCGTCATCATTATCATCATAATGTACCGTAGATGACACTACTAAACATGGGCATTTAAGGAACGGAAATGAGGTGGTAATATCGACATAACGACACTTAGGTGGATGTAAGTGGATAAGACTGTGGTGTAGTAAACAGCAATAAGTGTTCAGTGGCGGTCCGAGGGGGGGGGGGGGGTCATGACCCCCTTCAAAATCGTACACGTCAAATTGATATACCAACAATTTACGTTTGTTACGCAACATATTCTAATGTGCTCAACTTATTGTACTGTCAATATGACCCCCCCCCCCCCCCCCCAAAGTCTATTGTTGCGAAAGCGCCTGTAAGTGTTACCTATAAAATAACAAATAAACAAAGTGTCCATAACTGATTCCTATGACTTACCGAGTGTTGTAGGTTAAAATGAAGACTCTTGTATCTTTAACAATAATGAAGCTGAGATCCCATAACTTTGCATAGTAAACCCTTCCATACTTTAGTAGCTATCAAAGGTAAAATGAGCTTACGATTCTATTTGTATGCCCAGTTTGGCAATAATAAAACTATCGTTGGTAAGCAAAACGGTTCGTTTTTGGTCATACGAACCGGGGCATAAGAAAATTTTTATGGGACGCATTCTTTTAGAACTAATATTTTTTTAGGAGTTTATGTTTTAATTTTATTACTGATTAGTCTTTAGGCTAGTTCAGGGATGCACAGACTTATTAGGACTAGGGGCCACACGGGCAGATTATTAGCTAAAAGCGGGCCAACACAATTAAAATCATTGCATTATTATAATTAAAAAAGAATTTAATTCGCTGATGGGCTGCACGTATATTGACGAAGGGCCACGGTCCACGGAAAGCAGGACCTTCATCAATAAAAATAATTTAAACTTAGCAAACGGTTTGGTGATCGTAGAATGTTGTTGAAAGACATTGCTGCTTTGGTCGATATCTTAGTCGTCTTTCACAACACCCTCTGAGAGGGTGGCTTATTCTACGCCAGAAACCACAAAGTGATGTAAAATTTAATTGCCAAAAATTCTGTTACAAGAGGTTACTTAAATATGTAGATCCTTGCGACATTAAAGTAATCGTAAGGCACATTAACTTAAGTGAAAACTTTATCCAAACGAGAATTAATTCTGACCACTACTTTGTTTCCAAAAATACGAGCAGTTAACATTCTGTTGAAAATAAAAATGCGTTCCATGTATTAATGTCGTTTTAATATTTTATTGAGTTGACGCCGACAGCGCTCATGTTCATAATAAGCGCCGCGCTGCATAAATCAGATGTTTTATGAGCTATGGTGCCAAATAAATTTCATACGAGTTCCATACGTAAGTAATATTGCATTGGTGAAAGCACGCAGCCTTCTCCAACTTTTAACTCACCGAGTTTCTTTTTAATTCATCTGCAATTACTGAGTTTTTAAATGGAAAACTTCAGTGGCTCTGTAATTATAACTTAGTCCGATATGGAACCGGTCAAGACTGCAAACTTGAAGTGGAAGAAAATACTTAATAACATGAACGTTCGGCGATTAAACTAATTAAAGAACGATATTTTTACGTGACATTTTGCAATAATTATGTTATAAAGACTTACATTTAAAATGGCAAAGTAAATTCGGATATTGTGCAATTTCTTGTCTATATTTCAGTTTTTTAACGTTTATTATTATTACAGTTAAAGACTTTATTATAACGGTAGCTTATAAATAAGTTAATTATTGATGACAATGTATTTGAAAGGCTGGTTAATGCTTTAACTACATTTAAACTGTCAACCAGCCCTATAAAGTAACAATAAAAAATTATCAAAGTAACTACAGCGTATGTTTCATAAAAATGTTTTATATTTAATGCTTTTGTGAAACTGTGGTTAAATATCACGATTTAAAGCGATTATTCACTCGTAAAATATAAAATAACCCAGATTCGTTGGAAAATCGAGTTGCAAATGAAGCTAGCAAATCCTGCATTTCGAATGTCAAATAACAGTAAAATTTTTAGTGAAATCATCGTAAATATTCGCAGTGTTCCCGATTTCCCTAAACGAATCATTACCAATACCTATTCGGCAGCAATCGCGGCCCCTCGATAATAATTTGGCTTGATGTCATACTTTTTGCGGATGAGTGAAGCCGAATGGATTTTCCGATAGAATTGCTGTGTTCCATTCGGCATGTATTGTTATGAGAGTCGACGGAACAATCGGGAATCCACCCCATTTATTTCGTTTTTGTTAATGTCTATGTGGAGTGCAGCATGAATTTTGAAACGTTCATCAATTCTGTTGGTAAATTGCGTTCGGATATTTCGGATATAATTACCAATATTATCAAAAAGTAATGGACTGAAAGTACTTACAATTACAGTACGGAACACAATGAAAGCTTTTAACAATAATGTTGCGCAGAAAGTAAGTACGCTATTACGAGATCCCTACGAAAGTGCGACAAAAATATTTGTGAATATTCATTGTGCGAAAAAATCCGTAGTACGAATTATGTAACATCAAATCCACTTAAGTGCGATCTATTTATTTTAAACTAGAGATCGCCCGTAACTTCGCCCGCGTGGATGTCGTTTATCGCGTAAAAGTTCTTCTCTAGCTTCCAAACTATATCTGTAGGTACTAAGTTTCATCAAAATCGGTTCAGTAGTTTAGTCGTGATGAGGTAACAATCAGACAGTCATTTTCGTATTTATAAAGTTAAAGATTTAATAAATCTTTAACAACAGAAAAATTTAATAAGAACTACATTAAAAGCCCCGTGTTTCGAAACATACACGGATTTTAAATGATATATCCCAAAATGGAGCCGTAATGGAGAGGTTAAAAGTGTCGACGATAAATTTTATCCAGTGACAAATGAGATGAACGTGTCATGACTACACAGGCTCACTGCTCTAGAGATATTAAAAATTGAATTAATTTTAATGAAGATAGCGGGTATCAGAGTCTTGCATAGAATCTTTTGTTGTGACTGCTGGGGGGTGAACGGGGGTGAATTCTTAATTAAGTGTTGGCGAAGCCCTCTTCGCTTAATGCAATGACTTCACGCCTCGTTTAACTTTCATAAAATTCTCTTAAACTCAGCGATTTTTCTTAACTAGCGGAATAAAATTTCCATGTGCAAGTAACTCTTTAGGGCTGCAAAATAGAATATTTTTACCTGTACTTCATTTTGCCATTCGCCTGTTTTTCAAGTATGTGTATTCGCCTCTTGTGGCTAGTAAACGTATCTATAGGATATGTTATAAAACATTGTAATTGTGTTTGAATAATGACAGCACAATGGCTACAGTTCAGCAAGACATGAAGCAATCAGTACAGCTAAGTTTCTAAACTTGCATTAATTCTCAAAATAGCCTAAATAAAATATAATCTTTAATGGTCAGTTAAACCAGTCTACAAATTAGTGATCTCGTATTTTATGACACGTATTAATATTTCTTAACATAATTAATTTAAAATGTCAAGCCATTTTGTATGAGTTTTATTAGATCTCTTTGAATATTTATAAGGAAATTAGGTAAAAATGTATTTTATCGATAGCCGTTATTACCCTATAACTCTTCCTGAGTCTGCCCGTATTTTCATTATCGTTATGACCGCCATAACAGAATTTCGTTGCATGAAAAATCAGTAAAAAAGCGTACGAGCTATCAATCAACATTATATACCAATTACCGTCGTGCCCAGGTCTTTTATAATAGCCGGAAATTAATACGAGCCAACGTGATGATGTAAATTATATATATAATTAAAAAAATCACTTCCATAATTGCGTAGGGCATAATAATTATACCATACATCAATATAATCGGGACACTATGAATTTTAAACTACCATCTAATCACCTGAAATGAGATTTTTATGTAGCTTTTGGTGATGAGTATTTTAATAGAGCTAATAATAATTGAATCAGTATTTAATTGGACTGTGTGAAGTTGACATGATTAAAAATTCGATGATACGCGGTAGGTCTTCATTACATTGAGATCATAAAACATATTTATTTTCTTATATCAACCTATATAGTTGTCTATGTTATCGTTCTTCATTCTTATTGATGTCATGCCCAACCCATCCAGCCCTATCTCGCGTCGCCTGATATCATTCACCCAGCGTTGAATTGTAGGAAATTGACTTAGGAAAAGGGGTGCTGTCGCTTGAAAAAATAGGAAAGGCGCTGGTTACTTACATAGCAAATAAGATACTTTTTAATGCGATATATCGATGGTCCCTACGTATACTATCGAAACTACAAAATCTCAGTTTTTATTTTATTATGTATGTACACCGATTACGCTGAGATTTATGATCCGATTTACGTGATTCTTCTTTAGTTTGATGCGGAATATTTGCCATTTGGTCCCATAAAAATTTATTATTTTATAACCTTTAAGATAACATAATTTCACACATTTTAAGCAGATAAAATAAAAACTGAGATTTTGTAGTATCGATAGTATACGTAGGGACCGTCGATATGGCTGATACCTATAATTTACGGAGCGTTATTGGCTAAAATTGACACTCTTGTATCTTTACCAATAATGAAGCAAAGACCTCATGGCTTTGCATAGTAGACCCTCCCAGATGGAAGTAGCAATCACAGATAAAGTTAGCTTACGATTCTATTTATATATGCCTAGTTTGGAAATAAAATATACTACCATTAGCAAACAGAACGATTCCTTTTTGTTTATAGGAATTCAATATAAATATACTCCAAATTATCAACCATACTATCATAACATCAAAAATCATTTCATGAAGTGTTTTGCAATAATAAAATAAATGTGAAGAGAACATTCTCCTGTGGACTATTACCAACTACTAATTCATCAACAAAGCATGGTGATGATGACGATGCATCCCCTCAATCGTCTCTGTGGTCTATTGGGAGACCTGATGATGAGTTTGTAATGGATACATAACCTGCAACAAATAAGACCAAAGAGCGTTAAAATACTTTAAAATACACTTACGAACGATGAATCCGGGTCACCAACATAAACCTTAATAGCTCGGAAAACACTGATAAACATTTTTTAACATATAAACATGTTTTATTTATGTTGGTGGCCCGGATTCATTGCTTCCGAGTGTATGATTGAAAAAAAAAACTACGTTTAAAAAAGCCGACTTCAAAAATTAAAAAGTATAAAATAATAAAGATTTAATTTAATACACCTCTTATGCAAAACTAATACCTCTACAGTTTCAGAAGTCGGTGCCTTCAATTTGGTTCAGCAAGGATTAGCACCGACTTCTGAAACTGTAAAGGTATTGGTTTGCATAAGAGGTTTATTAAATTAATCTTTATTAAGTTATTTTATACTTTTTAGTTTTTGAAGTCGGTTTTTTTAAACGTAGTTTTTTTTATTTTTTACTTTTTAGTGTCTGTAAACTACAGTAGGATTTTTCTAGATTACATCAGGTGAAATAATTACATCGTCCACGTAAACTAAAATGTTCATAAAAAAATAAAAATGTTCATAAAATGAAAACTACTAAGCCAAACTATGTTAAATTTTTATGGAACCAAACGACAACTATTCCGCATCAAACTAAAGAAGAATCACGTAAATCGGATCATAAATCTCAGCGTAATCGGTGTACATACATAAAAAAAAAAACCTATCGAATATATACTGGCCTGCAAAAATAAGTATCACACTTTTAAAATTACTATAACTTTTTAGGTACACAAGATATATTTTCGAAACAAAAAGGACTCAAAAAAGAGTTTAACTTTGTTACTATAGTTTCAAAGAAAGCTGATAAAAATTGCTATAAAACGTTTTTTATTTTACATCTCTAACTTCTATAGTTTAGAAAAAATTGAAATTTAAAAAGTGTGATACTTATTTTTGCAGGCCAGTGTATGTAGAAGCTCCTCCTTTTTGAAGTCGGTGAAAAATAATGCAACATTTAAAATAGTTCCTACTATACCCAGTTTTTACTGGAAAGGTAGAATT
Organism: Amphipyra berbera; assembly: GCA_910594945.2. Taxonomy (NCBI): domain Eukaryota; kingdom Metazoa; phylum Arthropoda; class Insecta; order Lepidoptera; family Noctuidae; genus Amphipyra; species Amphipyra berbera. Next base: position 8,915,336 of record OU343128.1, on the reverse strand, counting down.
CAATTGTCATACGTGGATATCAATTTAGAGAGCATTATTAATGTGAGGTCGTTAGCCTATTGTCAACTACCACCAGTAAATAGATTCCTACTATTAATGAATAAAATTGCAATGGGAATATTTGCAACTGATACTTTTATTATTGCACTAAGTGTACCTACTGTTTATAGGTGCTTGCTTAAATTATGATTATACGTGTACGTACATAACAATAAAAATAAACTTTAATTGTTTCTCGCATTATTTGGTAACTTTTATGGTTATTATATACAATGAGAACTTAATAATCCGTCCATGGATCTCCGTCTAGTTTTTGACTAACTACAAGAAAATAAAGACCTGAAGCGTCCCAAATGACGCTTTTTTTCTGCGCCAATGGCTCGATCCTCAATGGGAACACGTTATTGTATGGCCTTCAAACATTTGTTTCAAGTCTATATGCATGTGATATTTTTGTCGGCAACACACCGAAAATCCAGGATTAATAATGTAATTCCATTATTTTTTTAAATACTGGCAAGAAAATAGAACCAGGCACGCACAAGCGAAGCGTCGAGATGGCAAATGCGAAACCTTTTAATATAAATTTATGTATGCAGATAAAACGATTGATCATTTATTCATGTGCAAAAATCTTTATCAAGAGGGAGATATAGACTAACGTCACCTCCAATGCAACCCTCCTTTTCGGATCGATCACTATGATCTCCCTTCATAATTCACATAATCCCATAATTGATACATAAAAGCCCCGTTGGCTTTGTACAATTAGGCCCCCCTCAGATTTATCCGCAATTGTTAGATTTGAATGATTAATATTGTTTACGGTAAAATATTTCAAACGTCTCAGTTAAGACGAAATAATCTTTATTAACGACTGTGGGATTAAATAAAATAGACAACATTACCTGTAACCCTAAAATGCAGAGGCGAAAGAAAATTAGTTAGTACAGTAATAATGGTTTTTATTTTGTTCATTTTTTGTTCCTTTTTTTTCAATGTACCTTAAATCTATTTAAAGGTGTTTTTATAGACCTTTCTAAAATCATTCCATAGATATAACTATGCAAAAACGGTGAAATCGCTATGATTGCAACACAAAAATGTCTGCTACAATATTGGGATACAACACTGCGCTTTATGGCCTGTTCTTCTACCCTTGAAGCGCCCTTCTTGACAATTTAGCAGCATTAATTCCACAACCGCACTAAATGTAGCGTAAACTGATACAAGACAAACATACGAGAAGCACTCACAAGATTCTGTTTTATCTAACATGAAGGAACAAGGCAGAAGGAGAAAGACTATAAATTATGTGTAGCTTGTTCTCTTTCTGGCATAGAACAATAATGTGAAATGTAGTACGGAGTATAGGGTGTCATCGTGTGAGGGTGGAGCGGGTCTAATCGACCCGCCGCGATAAACAGCGACGCGTGCACGCCGCTTTAGTTACGCACTGTAATGAATCTGCGCGGTTGCATTTTAGGGTTAACAGTAATATTCTCGCCATTAGTTAATAGTTCGTTTGCTATAAAAGGAGAGGGATGCAAAATGGATGGCTCAACTGGTCATAATTTTAAATTAGATGACTTTTATAAAATTATCTGTTGATTGAATTAGGATTTTGATGCTCACTAAGGCATTGTAAATAAAATCAGCGTGAAAATTAATGTATTTTAACTTCATATTGATACCCTTAAGTTTATACATACGTAAAACTTTACGGATACCTACTTACTATTTGAATTCTGGCATTAAACTTTAAATTTTCACACTTTTGAGAGCAGGAAATAGGAATTAGGAATAGGAAGTTTCTATTAAAAATATTTACCTTTCAAAGCCAGACTTCTAAATAACAAACCATGAGGCAATAAACTGTCATACTACTTGCACGGAAAAGTGTCAAGACGAAACGTGCAAGCAAGCAAATTGAATTCACAGCTAAGCATTTTCACACTTCAACTAGATAAATAGACGTAGGAACTGCTAAATACAAGACATTACGTATGTGGGTCGCTATGACGTACTGCCTTCGAGAATGAAGCGTGGACAAGGTGTGGTTCCCGACAAAAGAAAGGAGACCTCTTCTCAACCCATTAGTGACGTAAGAAGCGACTTAGTGATTACGCTGTAGCGTACAGAGAATTACAACCTTCGTGAATTATTTTTTACTACTGGTAGGCCATCTAAATTGTCTCATCTAAAATAAAAATTTACAAACTTTTGAAATTGTGTCAAACCATACTTATTGTTTTTGGATCCATTATCACAGTCATTATAAAACTATAGTTATTCCAAGCAGCACGTCTTTTTATTACTAGGGACCCAATCAACGTCGACAGGATGATCATAGCGTCCTCCTATATGTTAATCGCACCAAACTGCAATCACCAATTCACCTCCCAAGCATGATGATTATGGTAATTTACCCGGTAGCCAGTCATAAGGCAATGTTCATTGTTCAGCAGTTGACGTTTACTGGCCTATATGGTGATGAGCATCCAGTCGAAAAGGTGATTTTATTATTAAAGAGTTTGCGTCGTTGGGTTGGTGGTCGTAAGCGCGACTGCTGATCGTGAGGTCCTGGGTTCGATCCCCAGGTTGAGCAAAGTGTTATTGGGTTTTTCTGTATGGAATTCTTGAGTAGCAGCCCGGAGTTTGGATTTGTGCCCGGTTGATGGCAATAGGCTCGCCCCCATTACATGGGACCTAAACATACCGTCGAAATGAGGGTGTTATTATACACCTCTGCACTACCCTTCGGTGAATACAGGCGTGATGTTATGTGTTAAGTATTAAAGAGTTTTTCCGAAATTCAACATTTACTGATATTTATACGAGTCATATTTACGTGTGGGCTGCTATTACGTTCTCCCTTCGATAATGCGCGTGGGCAAGGTGTTAATTAGCCCGATATGTTATTGCACGTCGAAGTAAATAAAGAGATAGATGCCACGTGACCAGAACAAGCGTGCAGAACACCATAACCTTAAATCAGAGATGGGGCACTAATTGCTTAGAAAACATTAACGGAGCCGTAAGGAAGTGGGCCAAGTTATAGGAGACTGACTGAATACGTGAGTGGAGTATCCAGTTGGGAAAGATGCTTTGTCTAAGATATTTTTCAATATTCAGCTTAGCAGGAAAGAAACGATGGATGGATTGTGTGAAAGATGATATGGCTAGAAAGGGGGTGACTACTGACATGATGGCTAATAGAGCTGCATGGAAGAAGAAGAGATACTGCGCCGACTCTAAATAAGCTCGGATAAGGGCAGGAGGATGATGATGATGAGGCCAATTCACAAACAAAATTGATAAAAATCGCAATCGAACCGCAGCCAACTACGACTTAGATTTTTTTCCTTATAAAGACAACGGTCAAACGGCCGTGGTTGAGCTGCACTTCCTCCAAGCCTCCAGCTCCTTTACTATCAGGATCTGGTTATACACTGTTTGAATTTTTTTGTCAAACGTCTCAGATACTCAGGCGTCTTAGTGATTTTCGAATTATTGACGTCTAATTGCAACGATCGTAAAGGTAATAGACTTCTCCAGCACTCATCGTTTTTCTCCAGTAACCAGATTTTTCCAGTGCTTATTCATATCTAGGTATTACTGAAGAGATTAATGCTGCTGCAGCAACTTGGTATTATGAATCTTACGTGTATTTTATGAGAAAGTTAAATATTCACAAGAACTGGGTAAGTTACCGTTCAAATAAATCATCTTGAAGCCGAAAAACTTTTAATAGTGTTGAAGTTGGGTGTGCTTTATAAATGGACTATTTGCGTGTTGCCAAACAAGTAGCTTGTTAGTTCTTTAGAACTTTAATATAACTTGTATTAATTTATTTTTGCGTCATAAATCTGAATCTGATTATATTGAGTTAGTTCTCTTCAGGTTGTCGTTAATCTTCATAAATTTTGCATGTTACATTTACCTTTGAAACTAACAATGAAAAGGAGTCCATTTAACACTTTACAATTTTTTTTGTGCTCGACATTACTTTGTATTAAACAATTTGTAAATCTTAGGGGTAGTCCTGCTAAAATCTTTTCCTCGTTCCAGCAAGACATTTTCGGGCTCCGTAGTTCTTGCTTAAATATCTTTGATAACATAGATATTCGCAAGACAGCTGAGACTGACAGCTTGCGACGTGACGTACTCGTACATGCAATAAAATAGTCACCTAACTAAGAGATGACAGTAACGTACAATCGATCTGTGTGAAAACCGTTCTAATGAATACACGTCAAATTCGATATTACAGAGATTGCTAACGCTTTCAACTTGGACCACGTCCACACAGACTTGCATTCACAGCAATGCGTTTATGGGAAGGCACAGATAATTTTATTCCCCTCATGCATCCTACCAGGGGTCGATGGTTCTAAGGGATGTTAGTGTCGTGTTTGTTGCGTAAACGATCTCTGCCCCGGACAATTTGATTTGTAATAAATTATGTTTTATTTCAATGTCACTGTATCAATGTTTGCCTTTTGATGGAGCTAATTGAATTGAATTTAGATAGATGTGATATTTTTCCTTTAAATATTTTCGGAAAAGTTACTTTGATTTCTTAGTGATTTTAATGTTGTATTGCAGTGTTTCTTAACTAATTACCTACGGCTTTATATTTTAGTCTTATTTAGCGCTCAAACTATAGCAATACATGATAATATTAAAGCACAGTAATTCTAATTTTTTATTGTGCCCTACACTGGTTTCATTTCATTGTTATCGACAAATATGTTGTAGACATTTTAAAGCTTATTCAAAGTTAATAAAAAATCTTTATAACCTGGTATAATAATTGCAATTAAATTCAACAATTAGTAAAGCAATTATGAACAATAAACAATACTTATTTTTCCACCGAGATATGCAAAACCATCTACAATCAGACCACAATAAATATAATCGCATGGCACACTACACTAAATCAGCCACATGGCAAAAAAACAATCGTCGAAATATTGCCATAAATCGCAATAGTAATGTGTTAAACGGTAGTTAGAGTGACGCACCTAAAAATATTATTCATAGCCATGTAAATTCACCGAAAACAAGGTGTAGTTAAAACAATATTTATCTTAATAATTAGTTTAACCCGAGTAAGTCGCGGTTCATTTGATAAAGGTGCGTGTAAACGAGCGGTCCGCCGTCGCGTGATAACAGCACGGTGTATATAAATTAAAACATAATTGTGTTATCGTGACCCCAAGGTTCTATGTTAGTTGACGAAACGAAAAGCTGTTGGGAAATTAAATTCGTTTTTTTTTGTTCGTGGAGGTATAATTTTGGCATTATATTTTTGTTATAATTCTAACTACATACCTAAGCCTAAGCTGGTACGGCGCTAGTGTTGTTCTTAATACTAATTTCACTTACCACAATAAATTTTACTTAATTCTTTGGCTAGGATAACGACCTATGCAAAATTGAATAGAAAAGTGGCCGTAGATTACTTACCATAGCATTACCATATCTCAGATAATAGAAATCAGACCGGAAATCTACGAATAGCTAGAGCAGCTCCAACCAACATGCAACAATTACTACACACCATTTATGAAAAGGCTAAACCCTATTTCATACCTCATACAATACACTTATTCATAAGTCACGTTTGAAATTATAGGACTAAATAATATTTATGCTTATTATTCCGCTCACCGATTTAGTAAATGACTAGGTGGGTACTCTGAATTTCTAGTAAACGCTAGTGCACACTGGGCTTTGCAATAGTTTAATATTTATGACAGTTGTTAACATAACCAAAATTATTAGAAATAAATATCATAATTTAGAATAAAATGTATGGATAAATTAAATTGAATTTCTAATTTACATGCAACGTAGTTGCAGCTAGATTATACGAAGACAATTTTGCGAAACATAATTTTACTACACTCCTTAAATGCGTACTAAACAAAATTTATTCTTATTGGTTCCAAATTGTTTATGCAAGATAAATTCAGTTGATGAATGACTCAATACTGTTAGAGGCTTTAACCAACAATCGATCACGACCGTCGACATCGATGGCGCCAGAATGTTCGCGGCAATTGCCTAAGGCAGGCAATCTGCACCTGTAATAGAGCACGACATTTCACCGCCTAGAAGGAAATGCATTCACCTCTGTCCCATATTTCACGTGTAAAATCAATATGCAAATAAGTAGCGAACGGCATGTCAGACTATTGTGCGGTACAGTAACAACTTAGCCAACTTTAACCGGTCTAAACTGGTTACGACTAAATTTGTGGCGTTTGCATGCTATTCAAATTTACAGCTTAAACTTCCCCGCCAGCGTTGTCTGCGCGCCTAGTTAGTTTTACAGGCGTGTTCTTGAGCTATGTAGAATTGAAAAAGTAATTCGAAACTTTCAATGTTGCATGGAAATTATAATTTTCTGGCAGCATGATTTGAATTGCATGGCAGTTTTGTTCAAAACTATTATTTTTGTTTGAGTTTGCAATGAATATGCCATGAAAGTCAGCCTTCAATTTACTTTTTAGCTACAGAGATAATAAACAATTTTAGCAATAAAATAATAAAAGTGTAATAATACAGTTATTTCGGCCTTTAATGGATTAACATTTTTGGATAACATGGGCTGACTTATAAGAATAGAAAAATCGAAAATATGTCACCATCAAAAATAGAGATTGCATTAAAAGGGCATAAAGGGAGAAAGGAAAAAAGTCCACCCTCGACAATATTACGTCTATTTTTGTGCGATACATCCCAAAAATATTAAAAACTACTTACAGCGCGGACGTCTCCATTAACGGTGTGCTCCCCTCAGCTGCCATTGATTGTTTTTGATTGGTTACATGTTTGTTACATTGTTTTTATTGCTCTATTCCTAAAGCTTTTAAAATGAAATCAATACTTACTAAATGTTCTGTCTGTACTATTATTGGATTCCAAAATCGTTAAGGCGCAAATAGATTGTTTATAACAGTTCCGATAAGTGTTGCCTATAGATGTATTTAAATGACAACTTTATTATGCTCAACACTAGTCAAGACCGAAATTCTGAAACAATGAACAACATGTTTTAACCTTACTGGAGCAAGATAATTCAAGTCCTCAACAAAATTAAATTTTTAAGTTAGTAAACTAGCCTTCACCACACACACGCTAGTAACAAATTCCCAAGACACTACTACATTGTTATAACTTGCCATTTTTTCACGCCAACTTACCATGTAAGTTACTTCCACAAGTTGTCACATTATTCTTGGGCGCAGCAGCGACGACAGAGCCAAAAATAGACGCCCTAAACTTTTTAATAGGTGCACCGACACTTTGAGGATGCCGAACGGGACGGCGCCTTTTCTGTCTTCGAGACAACTTTTATGACTTTCAGCAAATTGCTGCCTTCTCATTTGAATATACTCTTGAATACGATATTGTGTTTTATTGTTCGTGTTGAGTCATGTGGTTCAGTCAACGTGTCAAAGAACTGTACGGTCTTCATTGATATTCCCTTTATTTCTATTCCATTCATTATTACGTTTTAGGGATGTCACTCTTTATAAATCTTATTACCAGAATAGGATTCTACCAAGAGTAGCCTCCAACGCATTGACTGTTCACAGCTTCCAAAAACACATGGCTGTGATATTCCCATCGTCAATCATCAATTTCATCGCGTTCATTATTTGATTGGATATTTTATTCTAAATTGGTTTTGAAAGTGAAGCAGCCAGCTTTACTGATTTTTCTATTTATGCTATATGACTGTATTCTACATTCGAAATAACAATCGGAACTGCTCGAAAACGATGCTGAACATGATTCCAAAAAATAATAGGTGACATTCCTTATTATTTTATACTTTCTACAGACCGCACCTTGTATGAACGTACATATTCTATTGAAATTCATTCCCATTCACTAAATTATAACTTTACGTTCCTAGAGAGTGGAGCTGTTTCGCTTAACTCGAGGTTTATAGGTAATAATCTCGAACATTTTCAATGTATTATGTATGTAGTAATTTTCTTCCTTGAGTGAGTGATAGTTTGAGTCGTAAGTATTCTGACATTCATGTGAATTGGTATAATGGGACTCGCCGTATAAGGAAACTCTATCGCATCAAAATATTTTTCATATTTTGTATACATACGAACTGTGTTTTCTTCTCTATTAATATTTTCATAGCTTACCTTACTATAAAGAGAATCAAAAGTCTAATTTCTTCTCAGAAAAAAGTCTGTCTTTGCATCATTTTTCCAGTTCCCACCTGCAGTCACGTTTTGAAGAAGAAACTCACAAAACACCTTAAACAAAAATTCCACATCTAAATTCAAGTAAGTGAATTTTATCACACGAAAATTCGCTTCCAACTCCAACCGCACTATCGGCAGCCGTCAGCGGTTGACAACATAATAATATACCATTGAACTTAAGCCGCAAGTTAGCAGAAGCTAACTCAGATAACTTAGCCGGGTATCGGGTGCTAAGTCAGACCAACTCCCGAACTGAACGCTTTGCGGGCGTAAACTTCGTCCTCTAGTTAATCCGACTCCGCTCTCTTGTACGTGTTTTGATTTTCCAAATATTTCGTTATAGATAGGTATCTATTTTTAAGTATAATAATGTACAACAGTATGTTTTGAAAACTATTATAAGTAGATTATAAGAATTAGGAGCGTAAAGGTTATGGACTCCTGGGAAGTGGGTTTTTTTTCTATATTTACATTATAGAAGTTCTGTATACAATGATGTATTATTCTTGGTGCTATGTATGGTATGCCTTAAGTAGATAAATTAGATATATTTCTGTGTCTAATATAGTTTAATGAATTTAATTTATAGAAGTTAATTCTTGAGGTCTGGATGCTAGAGGCTAGACTAGGGCTTGGGGCTTATATAAACAGTTCCGTAACTGACTGACAGACAGTGCACAGCCTAAACCGCTGAAGATGGAAGATATGTTTCTTAGATGGTGTAGAGGTGTATCAAGCAACGATTTTTCGAAAATCAACCCACAAGGGGGTGAAGTCGGGTGTAAACGTTTGTATGGAGAATCGTATTCCCTGCGTGTATTACTTTTAAACTTGGTGTAAATACTCTTCCGTATAAATAATAAAATAAGTATTGAAGGATTACTTTATAAAGTTTAAGTTTGTATGGGAAAATCAGATGTCATGCGTTTATCTACTTGAAATTTATGGTATATATTATCTGAAATCTATGCTGGTGAAGTCATCGGCAAAGGCTAGTTTTATTATAATGTCAAATATAGCTTATCTAGGCCTTGTAGATCCTGGCCATTATGGTGGGTGACAATACAGGCAATGGGTTTAAAGGCCCATTATCGCGGCACAACTACCCGTTACTGCTAAATGCGGTATCAAGGGAAGCTATGACCATTACTGAGGTGATCATTATCAGTGACTAGCTATTATTTACGAATTAGTATAACCTATCATGCACTGCTTCAAAGAAATATCAAGCTGAACATAGAAGGGTTCCTCATAGAATTCAATCGAAACAGGTCATGAGGGATAATAATAATTTATCGATATAGGAAAACAAGTGAATGTTGATAATGATAATAAACAATACGATAAATATTTATCAATACTACAATTCATAAATAAGAAACACCAAATTACCATGAGACACTACCAATAACAATACCATTACTCATATTAATCCCAAAAATTATAATAGAAAACCCTTTATTGCCTCACAAAATGATTCGGACAATATAAATCGTAATACACAAACAGATTATGGCAATATATCAGATACTCGATACTCTAATACTATAATGTAATTCGGAACTAATGTCCACAAGGCTTACAGTACTGTAATCCTCACTAATGGTGCTGGACACTGAACAGGTAGACATAATGCATATTGATAGGCCATTAAACCATTTCATCGATCGAATCTTTCATTAATTTAAAAGCACGAAAGGGTCGCGGATGTTAAACGTTTTAAAATTGTCGATTTATTGGACCTGAAAGATTAATGGTTAGGTCACTGATCAGTTTAACCTTTGCGCTCTTGTAGTTGATAATTTTATTTGTGTGCGTAACTTCATTTTTAATTTTATTGTCACCGGAGACCTTTGAAGTAATTATTTCTTTTCTTCTTTTTTATGGATCTGTAACAAGATTTATGACGATGTCAATAAATCTCGATCCTATTTCTTATTATTCAGCCCTTCGTTATCTGCTATTGAACAAATTCCACTCCTAGAAAGATAAATAATACCTTGAGTTCCTAGTTTTCTCTGTCTTGTCTTTTCAACGAGCAGGTTGGTGATCTTAGACCCAGCCTTGCTAATCCAGGACCAGACTTATCTATTCTTAACTGTCAAGTCCGTAGCACTTACGTTTGCATTTAGCAGCATCTGAAAACTATTCTTAATTCTGATTGACATACTAAAAAACTAGACGTAAATAATAAATGTAGCTCGATCCAGGTTATGAAGTCGAGTCTTATTTTATCCTCCCACAAAATATAATTTACAATAACTTTGCTCAAACTTGCTCAATCCCAAATATACACGTTGAACAAGACCATTATTATAACACGTTCAGCCGTGCATAAACAGACGTAAACAACTTGTCAGCTAAGCAGATACAAATATTTAATTCAGGATACTATCAAAGGAAACACGAACAATAATTCTAAACAGGAACTTCGTTATCCCATAACCAGTAAAAGCAGCCTTGTAGAACTTAAATACTCGTCTTGAATGATACGAAGAACTTGGGCACAAACTTGCACCGTCACATGTATTCACCGCGAAGTAAATATAATTTAGCCCTCATTAAATAAGCATCTCTCTTTCTATCTCTTGTTGTCTCGCTCGTGACAGTGATAACATATAGCGCGCCTTAGTTTTAATTACACATACAGTAAGGAAATTACTCGTGCCGAGTTACGCTGATGGTACACTAGTTGCTATAAAATTTTGTTGATATTATAAAGAGGGATGGTTTGTTTTTGGATTCAATAACGACGTACATATTTAAATTGCCACTTCAGTAAGCACAGAGTAGCTCCTGTAGACAGAGGATTCCAGGCTAAGCTAGACCACTTACTAAGATAAATATGGAGGAAACTCTGGGGTGATTTTTTTAAAAATACATGTGAGGTAAACATCACGACCAGATCTTTGAAAGTTAGTAACTGGAAAATCATAGAATATAAAAAGAACTGCACTATCCATAGCGTAGAAGAGCACAACACACTTTAACTACAAGCACCAGAATGTCGTTATACGTAGCATCCTTATGTTAAGTAGCTTTTCCTGTGGTTCCTACTTTAACAATTTCAAAAGCAGTTTTGTACAACGATCGCTAGATACTATTATTATACTTTATATAGGTATATTCCTCTGAATAACCACCAAAACCCGACTTGAATATAACAGCTTACGTATAGTACCCTCATTGTGGTCATAAACGGTAACAATGAACTATAAAAGAGGCTATTACCGATTTTAGTGCACTTAGGGAATTAATATTCCTTGTTAATTTTAACGTTTTCATAAAGTTATTAAACGTTGTGTGGTAAGTCTATTATGTACGAAGTTGATGAAGGAACCACACTAGTCAAAGAAATAAATACTAAATAAAACAAAATAGACGTGAAGAACACAAAACCTTTGCTTCTTCTTCCTGCGAAATGTAGACGTCTTTTTTTCGTGACGTAAGCAAGATGGAGGTTTTTAAAATGCCCGCGGGATCAAAACAACTTTTCACCTCAAGTTCCAGTCTCTAGTCGTGCATAAGTAAGGTAAACTTGCCGATCTCAGGTTCAAAAATTGACCAGTTAAACCTTGCAAGATCCTTCTCATATAGTATTTATTTTTCTTTTTCTGTAGAGCAAAAAAGTCGAGGCTACTACAACCTTTACAAATAGTTTCCTCCATTTTTAAACTGGTGTTCATTTCACCGGCAATTTCAAGGATGCGTGAGTTCTATCCTTTGTAATGACGTTATATCGCATCGCGACATCTAGTTGCTATATGCTATAGAAAAAAGTTGAATTAGGAAATAAGTTACTTGAAATTACAATCAGAAGCTCGTTTACCTAACTTAACACACATAATCAGTGTCTCACTTAAATTGAAAGTCGTCGTTGTCGACCAACCCAGTTACAAAATCAATCAATCTTGTTTGGACAAAACTTCGATACAATACTGTCGCAATAATCGCCTATCCAGACTCAATAAATATCGCATTGATATCTTGATGAATTTATTCATATCTCCGATTAGATATGCAATAAGAAATGCAGAAAATCATGATCTTACTGACGTAATCAACCCACGCCGAATATCTGCAGGAGTATTCTGTAATTGCAAATTTCTAGCCTGAAATTAATGTTACGGGAAGATCCAATTTTGGGTCACAGCTCTGTCCCGAAAATAGAAATGCTGGCAAGCGGCTTGAAGACCGCAGAGCCAAGACTCTTGCACCAGTGACACTGCTTGATGTCACCGGCCTGGAGCATTTGGACTGTAAAGTTAAAGGAAGATTTCGCCATGAAGCGGTCATCAGAGTCTCTTCGACTAGTAGTAGTTAGCAGTGTTACCAAGTGAGGTTGACTCTGGGGAAGCTGGATCTTATGTGTGTCCCCTTTTTTATCTGATAGGGATAACATCTTTTAAATACACAGTGCCCAGTCATGAGTGTAACAGAATAATCACTAGGCTTGGCTAGTGACTGAGCTGCTCCACCTACTTGTACCTCTGGGACGTTGCAAATCAGGTGCGTGGGTTCGACTCCCGGCTCAGACACTTGTATGTTAAAGATTGTGTCGGCGACTTGCGAAATATATTAATGGTGTTATGTAGATTTGACAAATAGCTTCACGAACCTTATGACGACAATCAAAATATCATCATATTATTAAATAATTCATGACTGCAATGATGCTAATATTCTATTTGTATTTTGCTCACAAAGATCGTGCATGAGCGAGAGGCTATTCTGAAATAATCGGATTGTACTGCCTTTTTGACACGTGTGGGCAGTAACATGATCAACCCGTAAACATACGCCTCCCTCAAGACAGGTGCTGTCATCTGACAGCTACAATAGGGTAGTTGACTACTATTAAAAATGTACAAAAATTTAGTATTATTTTAAAGAAAGTATAGATACAAATTGATATGTGAAAAAATAAATAAAATCGATGAAAAAATAGAGGAGCTACACGCTTGCGAAGTTTGTGGAGGGGGCATTTTCTGTCCTTCTCGCGCGAAACGGATATTGTACGGAGTGGTGTCAAATAATTATGAAGTTTGCAAGGTATGACGTCATTGTGGCGTCATGTTGTCTCTGTCTAGTGAGCAATTTTCAATCGTTTATAATTTGGGCATTTTATTAAATATTTCATTAGTTTTTTCACTGTTGCCTAGCATTTTTATAATAGTTTAGAGTATTCTATTAAAAAAATTATAGTCACATACCCTATTAGTCGAATTAAAATATATAAGGTAAGTATATAGTTACAGTTTTTTTTTAAATAACAGTGCAAGTATTGTAATCTGTGGATTTGTGAGCGGCTGTTGCTTTCTTTGGAGAGTGTTGATTGGGAGCGACATTGATTCCTCAGTCCATGCCAGTGGGTTTGTTTAGCGGTTCCCTGATGTCGACAATTTTTTTTATATAGGTACTGTATTTAATGTTTATAGGTAGTAGTAACATTTTTTTTTATATAATGTTATATTTAAGTTATAAAATAGGAGATACCTATGAGGATTCCATAGTCACGCAAAATGAACTAACGCCTAAAGAAAAAGTAGATAAAAAAAATGTGTCATTATTAGTATTAATAATTTAAGACCACGTTATCGAATTGGAAAGCTCTATAATGTTAGTGTTGATGTAGTGGTAAATAAATAAAATAAATACAAACCATACCTACACACTCAAGTAAACGCAAGGTACATAAGTAATATTTTTTTAATTACTTGTTCTGAATACTGTCCAGATTCAGATATTCCGTTCAGTCACAGCTAGTTCACACAGAAACTGTTTACAGGACCCGTTTTATCGGATCCGTTTTTATTTTGGTGACGGCGCCTGTAGTTGTATGAGTGAGTTCACATACACGACAGTATTCCGAATCTGGATTCGGTATTCTGGATTCGATAATTACGGATCCAGTATTTTTACTGGTATAAAATACTGGATCCGTTATTTTCATCGTATGCTGCCTGCCAAATGCGACGCAGCTGCCATTTTTTTAACTGATCCATCGGTACAGATGTGAACAACACAACCAGTACCGACGGATCCGTTAAAACGGATCCGCTGTGTGAAGGGCTCTTAGTCAAGTACTCGTGCGACGAGATTTATATTAACTACTACACAGGATTAAAGGGCTACTCTTTGTCATAAATCACAATCAACAATCACGGATGGACATTGGACAAAGGCGGGTAGTATTTTATTTAGACAACGAGTCCTAGTATAAAGCTTCCTTTACACAATTGTGCGCCAATTTAGACTGTACGGGTTGAGGGCAATTTAGATCAAGATCTTTGCTGTACAGAATTTTTGATATTTTCTCATTTGAGTGTAGTCACTAAGGCGTAATAATATATAGCTCTCAAAATTGCTGTACTGGTTTGATAAATATAAAGAATAACACATAACATCACGCCTGTATTCCCCGAAGGGTTAGGCAGAGGTGTATAGTAAACCCTCATTTCGCCGTTATGTTTATGTCCCATGTAATAGGATGCATCAACCGGGCACAAATCCAAACTCCGGGCTGCTACTGAGGAATTCCACACGGAAAAACCTGGGCATCGAAAAACCTAATAACACTTTGCCCGACCTGGGGATCGAACCCAGGACCTCACGATCAGCAGTCGCGCTTGCTACCACTAGACCAACGAGGCAGTTATAAAAGAATCAAGGTGTCAAATGTTAATTCAGAAGACGTTTACATTTTGACGGCTTCTCTTGAGATCCTGTTCTCAGGCCGCCATGTTACATCAACATGGCGACAGTATGTGGGGTAAACCCAGTGGGGTTTTAATACGGGCCCAAGATTTAATAGTCATAACATAACATCACGCCTCTATTTCCCGAAGGGTTAGGCAGAGGTGTTTTAGTAACAACCTCGTTTCACCAGTTATATTTAAGTCCCGTGTAATAGGGGGCGAGCCTAATGCCATTTACTGGGCACAAATCCAGACTCCGAGCTGCTACTGAGAAACTCCTAATGGAAAAACCCAATATCACTTTGCCCGACCTGGGGATCGATCCCAGGACCCTATGCTCAGCAGTCGCGCTTGCGACTACTAGACCAACAGCGCAGATTTAATAGTAATTCTTAAGTAATTGTTACTTACTGGTTAATTAACCTTCATGAGGCAGTTAGAGCACTAACTACGTTTACTTTCCTCAAGAGTCTAATTTAGTTAGTGTACTAAATATTAAATGTAAAATCGCTTTATTTCAGCCGTAGACAGTAATAAACTAACCGGAGTTCATTTAACTTGGCAACATGTCCGAACTAGGTTCATTAGACATGTGTCCTTTACCGGCCAATATTGTCTGAAGTTAAATAGTTGGTCAATGAACCGGTCGGAGCCAAACTTAGTTACCTAAACAAACAAGGGACCCTCTGCGATAGTCAACAATGGTTCCTCGCAGTTACGTTAATGTCGATGTATTTGATGCTTTTGTATATTCGTTTTTATTCATATTTTGTTGGTTATAAACCTTTGGTATGTAAAATGAATACGGAGAGGCTCGTGGCTAATTACCAACCGTGCGAATCATACGATTTGCGAGGTTAAGCTGCACTTGCCGCGGTCAGTCTGTGGATGGGTGGCCGTTCATTACACATCGAACTCCTCCGTGCTTCGCAGAGCACGTTAAATAGTCGGTCACGGGTGTCATAGGAACACCTATGATAGTCGTTACGGGAAGTCAGAAGCCCGAAAGTCTGACAACCAGTCCAACCTAAGGATATCGGCATTACCCAGTAACTGGGTTACGGAGGTCTGATGGCAGTCGCTCCGTGTAAAATACTGGTATGCAGCCGCATCTGTTTAGACTTGAAGCTGACCCCAACATGGTTGGGAAAAAGCTAGGCAGAACTATATGTAAAATTAATACGATTTACTTTAAATTTATGTGAGGTTGATAGACAAAATGAAAAATTAACAACCATGATCCCAAAATTTTAAAACTCACTTTTTCAGAAGATCCCTTCATCCTTAGAAGAGTATTCTCCAAGATTTTCTATAATGTTATCACAGCGCACTTTATTATGGCATGTTGGTACGGGCAATTTTTCACTTCACAACAAGTTCCGGCAGACTTGAAATTGGATTTTAAAATTAACAGCTTGATAGACAGTTTTGCGGTGCGGTAGCAAACACTTTAAAATTCGATTGGACGTCGTGACAGTAACATGAGTGGGAGCTTCGCCCCTGAACCAACACGAGGCTGGCAGGCACGGAGCCTCATCAAATTTTATCATCCCCATTGACAAGGTTTTGGCGAGCGAAGTCACTTTACGTCATCGATTCCTGGCGAAAACTAGTTGTTTTTAATGGAAAATATTTGATGGCGCGCTATTACAAACATTAAAACACTTATTTCGACGATCCCTACGTATACTATCGAATCTACAAAATCTCAGTTTTTATTTTATTATGTATGTACACCGATTACGTTGAGATTTATGATCCGATTTATGTGATTCTTCTTTAGTTTGATGCGGAATAGTTGCCATTTGGTCCCATAAAAAAATATTATTTTATAACCTTTAAGATAACATAATTGCACACATTCTAAGCAGATAAAATAAAAACTGAGATTTTGTAGTTTCGATAGTATACGTAGGGACCGTTGATTTGTGCAATAATGCATTCAACAATCATTATTATTGCTCAATTCAATCGTTTAAATGCTCATAATGTTTAATCTAAGGCACTTAATCGCACATAACATGTTTTCATAGTTAATTTTGAGGCAATCCATTTAGCGCACATTTTGAATTACATCAATTCGAATCTCACCAATAGTAATAGGAATACTGTTGGTGTGATTCGAAGTGGTGCGATTCAAATTGGTGCGCTAAGTGGAATGCTTCTTAATTTCGGGTCTAATGCATTGACCGTAATACGAAAGAGAACGCAATTACGTATAAAAATTGAAAATTAAGCATAATAAGTCCCAAGACTTAAATGCTTGTAGCACAATAGCACCTAATTGTGTCTTGTTGGTTAAATGACAACTGTGTAAATATAGGCTAGATAATAGATAGCTATGAATTAAGTATAATTTTGGGTATTATTACAACTATTTATAAATAAACAGATTGCTAGACCGTATTTTTATAACACAGATGTAGAAAATGAGTCTTGAGTGTTCCATTTCATTTTAGAATGAAATGCGTGTCTGACCCATATCTCTACGTAAACCTAGCAAAAAACCGAGTTCCATCTTGCGGGGGATTTAATTAAACCATTGATTAATAACAAAACCTGTATTATCGTCGTTATTTTATAAAATAGGTAATTATAGCAAACTGCCTCGTCGGTCTATTGGTGGCAAGCGGGACTGCTGATCATGAGGTGCTGGGTTCGAACCCCAGGTCGGGCAAAGTGTTATTGGGTTTTTCCGTGTAGAATTCCTCAGTAGCAGCCCGGAGTTTGGTTTTGTGTCCGGTTGATGGCAATACGCTCGCCCCCTATCGCATGGGACTTAAACATAACGACGAAATGAGGGTGTTACTATATACCTCTGCCAATTCTTCGGCGAATACGGGATGATGTTTATGTTTATTATAGCAAACGTTGGTACAAAATATCCAGACACAAAATATTTGAACGTAATTTTGATAATAATTATCTTTCCGTGCAAATGACTTCGCAAGTATTTCCAACAGTAGTCAGAGATATTCGAACAAGATTATTTAGAAACAACTAGTTACATAGATCTTATCAGTAAAGCTGTTTAATCACTACAAAACTAACAATACGCCTAGTAATTATAATTTGAAGATAATTTATTTCAGACTGTCAGCATTATTAGGAAATAGAGATGTAAAAGAAATCCAGGGGCTCGTGACTAATTAGCAACCACGCGGATCACATGATTTGCAAGGTTAAGCTGCGCTTGTCGCGGTCTGTCCGTAGATGGTGACCATTCGTTACACATCGACACTCCGCCTTGCCTCGGAGAGCACGTTAAACTGTCGGTCCCGGGTGTCATATGAATACATATGACAGTCAGAAGCCCGAAAGTCTGACAATCGCTCTAACCTTAGGATATCGGCATTACGCAGTAACTGGGTTGCGGAGGTCTGATGGCACTCGCTCCGTGTAAAATACTGGTATTCAGCCGCATCTGGTTAGACTGAAAGTTAACCTCAACATATTTGGGATAAGGCTAGGGAGAGAGATGTAAAAGAAGTAAGTAGGAGCTAGAATAACACATTTTCTAACTGTTTTCAACTTTAATTGGTCTTCTTTTAATGTTCCAACAAGACAGCCATTTTCAACAAAAAAATGTTTTAATCCCAATCGTATCTCTTCTGAAACACGTCCGTTTGACCGTTATCTTTAAAAGAAGAAAAAGTGCAGGAGTCCTCTGTTTAAAACTACAAGTATACACACGACAGACAAAGACGTTGAAATAAATAGACACTACCTCGTATAGGCAACATGAGCCTAATGCATTGACACAATAAGGTTCAAATTACCGTTAGACAGCTTTGAATTTCAGTCGCACTGTGATTCTAGAACCACAACTCTTGTTGTTCTTCTAAATAGCGCATCTAGTACGTAATTACATATTATATCAATGACCACATATGGCTAACCAGGAAATAAAGTGGTCTATGTAACATTTTTGGCTAAATCCATCTTTGAACATAAAAACGGTAAATAAATCCGGGCAAAAGTGGTCTATGTGTCATTACGTCATCAAAATAAGGTTATCATTAAAATACTACTTTAGAATTTATTTGATATTTTATTCTCAAGTGGATTTTTCGTTTATTATCTGAAAATGTTTATTTTGTATCATAGACCACTTTAGTTCCAGGTTAGCCATATTAGAAAAATCAGGTTCACACATTCAATAATGCAAGCAAGAAACGAAAATAAACTCATTTTCAGGTCACACGAATAAAACTACTGAATGAAACTAGTAATATATAATCCCCATTACCAAGTTGACATTTCACTGAAAGGGCAAACACCTCAGTGCTTTATACCCCACTAAGTTTTACACTCCCTACTTGATAGTTATTCAACCAACTTCAATAACACTAGGAGGTACCTTTATTTCCTCCTGCAACAGTCACAAATTCATGGCTGCTGTGGCTTCATATTAATTGTTACTTGCTCAACAAATATAGCCCGTATACAGTAAAATATAGGGTTTGTTTTCCATCAGTATTTATTACTTTCCCTAATACAGTCTCCTTATCGCAGGTGGCAATATAAGCGGTGAAGGCTCTGTGAAATTCCCCACTATGAGTCGCGTTCAAGATATGAACGCGTTTATTATACAGACAAGAAGTTGTGAATTCTTAAGTAAAAGCAAAATATGAATACCAGATACGAAATAGAGGGTCCTAAAAACCAGTTTTCCATTTACATTTGGAAAACAAACATTTTTACAAGCGCCACACGGAAAACACGGAAATAGTTCCATTTTTGTTACTTCGTACTAAAACAATTTATAACCAAAACATGCTTCATATTTTGCATAATAATATGAATTGTACTCTAGTTTGGACATAAATAAACAGATAACGCTAGAAAGCTATTTATCAAAGATATTTTTTGATTTGACTGCCTCGTTGGTCTAGTGGTGGCAAGCGCGACTGCTGATCGTGAGGTCCTGGGTTCGATCCCCAGGTCGGGCAAAGTGTTATTGGGTTTTCCTTGTGGAATTCCTCAGTAGCAGCCCGGAGTTTGGATTTGTGTTGTACGTAAACATAACGGCGAAATGAGAGTGTTACTATACATCTCTGCCCAACCCTTTAGGGAATACAGGCGTGACTAATTTAATAAGTCAACTAAGCTTTACTAAACTTTATTAACTACAAAAAGTTAATAAGATTATTTTGTCAAAAGAAGTCGTTCTATCAGTTAATGAATTTCTTCGATAAAATATTATTATTTTACATTGTATCTAACAGTTAACATCTAAGACATTCTGAAGTTAATATAAATGACAATGTTGGTTATTCTGTTACAATGTCTAAGGTCACAAATGTTAACTAAGTAGATACTTAGATTTTATGTATGAATTGAGGGAGTATAATATATATTCTCTTGTGAATATTTATGTCGTTTATGAGTATGTCACAGAAACTTTGAAAGTAGCGCCAGTGACTGAAAAGTTGAGGAGTAATAGGTTAGTGTGATATGGACATGTTATGCGGAGGAAAGATGGTCATGTTACTAGAAGAGTGTTAAATAAGTATGTGGATGGATATACAAGTAGCAGTAGGCCAAAGAATAGGTAGATGGATTATGTGTAGTGATATGGATAAGAAAAGAGTGAGTACTGAGGTGACGGCTGATAGAAGAGAAAGGAAGAGAAAAATGTGTTGTGCCGGCCCTACCTAGTGTGGGATAAGGGCAGGGAGATGATGATGATGATATTCTCTTCTGTATCGATATTTATAAGAGAATAATTATACAACCTTATTTTAATTTAAAATGCACCGATAACAGTATTGTAGTACAAGTACCCATTACTAATTTATTAGGTTTCGCGTTTTACACTCATCTACACCGGGTACATATTGCGATACATGAAGCGTAACATGACGCAATACATGTGCCGCAACATTTTGATAGCGCACAAGTTGCAATACATGTAACGCGTCATGTTGCACGTCATGTATCGCAACATGAACCCGGTGTGGATGAGGCATAACTTCATACTACTATTTAAACGAAGATCGAAAATAAAAAAGCATCTAAGGTTAAAAAGGGACTGGCGCAATTTTCAAAGTTTCATCACTTTTATGAACAGTAATTATTACGTATTTTTGAGCGAACGATGTTGCTACACGAGATTTTAATCAATTCCAGTGCACTTAACATCGGTGTTAGCATAATATTGTAGAGTAAGAAAAAAGAGGTGTAAAAAATATGATGGAAGACGTTTACGTTTGTTGAGACATCCATAAAATTTATATTTTATACATACAATATACATGTATTGAAACAATAACAGTAAAGGTTTTGTTACCTTTTTACTCATCTCATATTCTTGACATAGCCGCAAATAAATCAAGTATAAAGCTCAGTACTTCAAGAAGCAAAGTTGCTATTATTTGTCTTCAGGAGAAAAGAAAGACGAATTAATATGTATTCCTGCTATCCTGAATCATGAGGGTTTTTGCTTTATGCTGACGATTTGAAACTAATCTCAGAGTGACACCACCATTCGAATAGCGAAGCATTTCAGAAGGATGTCAAAGAGTAGTCCAGTGGTAATTAAAATGCAGTTAAATCCATCTAAATACCTTAAAGTAAGGATAATCCAAAACAATCTTCACCATAGGTAAGTGTTTACCATCTTCAGTCACTTTGCTAGAGCAACGGTACATTGACGTCAGAATCATCCGTATCAAGAAATCAATGCAAAAATTCTAAATACTTTTAAAGTGTAGTACTTATTTTTGCAGGCCAGTATATTTAAGAAACAGAAAAGTCTAATAACATTAATTGTAGATAAGATTGACAGACTTATGTCGATGTCGAATTCGTAAAATATCAAAGTTAACTCTTAATTAATATAGCCGTGGTGAAAGCCTCTTTTCACAGAAAAAATCTATTCTATCAGTCTAGATTAGTTTTATCATACTAGCTGTGACCTAATCCGTAAGTGAAGTGTGGAGTCTTATGTTCCAAATTTCACTCATCATTCTACCCAGTATCCTATCGTAGTCCACTGTAAGATAAAAGACCAGTCGCAAAAGGCAAGCCATACGAGTATCTATACAACAATTATTGTATTATTATTATTCAGCCATGATCATCCCACTGCAGGGCAAAAGCCTCTCTACCCTCCTTCCACTTCTCTCGGTTTAAGGTTTTCTGCGGTCCGTCCTCCCAACAAGTCTCAATAGTTCGTCCCGCCAACTCCTTTTACATAAAATGGACTGAGAGTTTTTTATAAATCAAACAGTTCAACCTGTTTCGACAACCTTGACTCCACAGTAAGACTACTATCCGTTCAACGTCTTTCAACCCTAGCTCCACACCATTCTTTAGGAGCCACCTAATAAAGTAAGTTTACACGGAACCCTATGCTATGTTACAGCTACCAAGCTATAATCCCGTGTGAGTAACGGTGGCGGGTTCTGCTCATTAATTTGGCCTCCCGCCTCCGCCCGGGGATTTGTACAATGACTATTGTTTATGCTATCGTCGACTTAAGTAATTATAGTTTTCTATATTTGTAAAGTTCGGTGCTTTAGAAGTTTGTTACGATTATGTTTGTGATTTATGTATGAGTATAGTTTCGCTTTGTTTTTGGAAAAGAATAGGTCAACACAAGTATCCCCTTTGCTTGTGTAGTAGCGACTAAAGAATTACGTCAAGAGAATAAGATCAATATAAGTACTACAATCACCGCTCCGTTCACCAACTGTGGTGATTATGGAATTATCCTATCATGACCGGTTTTTGAAGCAACCTTTGAGGAAGCAATTTTTTTTTACAAAATACGTTACCCCGATCTATTATTTATATTTTATCATGGGAGCGTATACAGACACAAATCTTCAAATGTATAAACGCCCAGACCCGGAACAACTATTTGTAGGCCATACAAATATTTGTTCCGTGCGGGAATCCAACCCACGCCCAGTAGCGCAGGAGCCAATTGCTCAGCCACTGCACCAAACGTTTCGTCAAAGCAAATGTTGGATTCATGTTCAGCACTGGACCTTTACGAGCTGATATACTGGTGCACCAAGCTATCACCACTAATCAGTGATACCCTAGTCGTTGAACGCTTACCTTCCTTGAAGGAGGGTCTGAGTTTGATCCCGGCCCACACCTCTGACTTTTCGAATTCATGTGCGGATCAGAATTTGATTATCACTTGCGTTAACAGTGATGGCAAACATCGTGATGAAACCTGCGCATCTGAGAGGGCTTTAAGATGTTTTTGAAGGTGCTTGTAGTCCAGTTTGATAGACTAAGGCCTAAACCATATGAGAAAAGACCACGCCTAGAAGTGGGACAGTAATGGGCTAATTATGATATCTTGGTGATGATATTTAAGCTACTACTTTAACCACTTTGTGTCCAATCATCTTTCAAAACCATAAAGCACACATAAAGCTCTTTCATTACTAAAATAAAAGCTCAGGAAAGGTTTTCTCATTCAATTTGTATGACATTTGGCGTTGTGAAGCGTCAGCAATTCCAGTAATGAAATTGTGCTCAGCGCGACGCGACGAGACGACTCGACGACGAAATAATAACCTACGTATGGAAAGATGTACTTAGTTCAGCAATATTAGAGTTATTTGAGAATTTGTCGGAAAATTACTTCACTATATAATATAATAACATAAAATCACGCATGTATTCTCCGAAGGGTTGGGCAGAGGTGTATAGTCACACCCTCATTTCGCCGTTATGTTTAAGTCCCATGTTAGAAGGCGAGCTTATTGCCATCAAACGGACACGAATCCAAACTCCGGGCTGCGACTAAGGAATTCCACATAGAAAAACCTAATAACACTGCCCGACCTGGGGATCGAACCCAGGACCTCACCGATCAGCAGTCGCGCTTACCACTACTAGACTAACGAGGCAGCTAATAAAGTAGTAATGAAGTAATAAAGACGTGGTTATAAATAGAGCTAAATGTTATAAAATATTACAATTTGTTTGTGCGTTACATGTTTTCAATAGCAAACTGTCGAATCAACATCAAACAAATGTGGCAAAGAGGTTATTTAAAAACTGATATTAGCGATGTTTCATGTCTGAAAAAAGATTCGCTTTTTGTTTCCGATTGTAAGTAATTTTATTCTATCTTTGCGATTTTATTAAACTTATCATGTCGACAGAGATGGGTGCATATTTAGCTACAATATGTATTATTGTTATATTGCAATTTGAAATTGTGGTGTACCTTATTGATTTTCAAACACATCCATGGTTGAAATCTGGTTTCTGTAACAAAGGATTTGATGGTTGCTTAAAATTGATATAGGTATTTTCATGTTTCGTTGTCGACGGTTGTCTATTGTCGTGTGACTGACCGTGTGTATTGACTTTTTTCTCATTCGAACCGCGTTTGCCGATGGTGCCTAAAAATATGTTTCCGTTTTTGGGGTTCCGTGCCAAAAAGGAAAAAACTGATACTTTTACGTGTGTATTAAAGCTTAAATCTCGGCGACTTTTTAATAATCATAATTACGATTTGACAGTTATAGAAACATTTGAATAAAAAAACCAATTACATTTTTTTTTAAAACAAGCAACCATAAAAACGCTCTAATAATGAAGTGAACATTCTGATAGTAATCCAAACCGAGGAACATAAATGCATTATAACTAAATAAGTACACATAAGTATATTTATAAGCACACTAGACGTCGCCCGCGGCTTCACCCGCGTGAATGTCGTTTATCGCGTATTCCGCGTTATTCGGGATAAAAACAGCCTATGTCCTTCTCCGGTCTCCAGACTATCTCTGTACCAAGTTTCATCAAAATCGGTTCAGTAGTTTAGTCGTGATGAAGTAACAAACAGACAGACAGACAAAGTTACTTTCGCATTTATAAGGATAATATTTTTTTAATATCCACTATCTAATCGGTAGCTTTCAATGTCGTTCCAATCCACAATACACCCTAAGCACAAAAAGACCCACAGAACGAAAGCTACCAACAACAAACAGAGATTGTTCATAAAACAAGACCGCGCTACTGGCGTTATCACGGTAGCATAGTGGGACGCCCACTAGCCCACTAGCACGTCTACTTGCTCTGTTTCTATAGACGATAACGAAACTTGTTCTCATGATAGAAAAATGTACACAATATTGTAAAGATATGTGTTTGACAGTACGATATGATAACATTATCATTTTTTAAAGTTGAGAGATTTTTTGTTCAAGTTGTAAGGAGTCGATTGGACTTGTTTTTATAAAATTAAAAGTGTTCGAGATATGTCAATAATATGAGTGACAGTATGATATGATTATGGTGATACAAATAAATTAGTTTATTTTTTGTTTTAATGAGAAGGAATGATGACTCATAAGATGTGGTCAATATAAAGTGTGGATATAAGTTATGAATCAGCTTTAAAATTAGCACACCTTTTAATTTTATAATATTTTAAATTTAAAAAATGTTCTTCAATATTCTAATGAAGTTTCAGAGCCAGTTTAGTAACGGTTGAAAGGAAAAACTTAAATTTAAGTGTTACTTATACCTTACAGCAAGAAAACATTTGCCATATTGTACAGAATCGCAGTAATACGCTCAAATTATTTTTTATAAATATCTTCAATGTGATTCCTTCCCTTTGTAGTTTTCTACAACAAAAGTAAGTATACGCAATTTCAGATAAAAAGCGCGGAATTTTAATCGCTGCCATTTTACAAGACACGCTGTAGTCCTATAACCGTAATTTGAACTAGATTCATATCTACACACTGACACGTAGAACAAGTTTCTAAGTTGCATCGTAAGTTACATAGTACGTAAGTAATGCGACAAGTGTTATAAATGCAAAAGCATTTGTCTACTTGTTTGTTTATTCTAATTGCAGAACCCGACTGCTCAACAAATCTTAATGAAATTTTACATATGCATAGCCTGTTTTATTGAAATGGACTTAAGATAGATTTATATTTACAAATTAAGTACACAAAAAAATAAGTACGCGGGCAAAGCCATATGTAAACGCAAACTTTCAGTAAAAGTGTGCTTATAAGATGCATTTAAGTAAGGCTGGTGTTCACTAACATTAATTCTCTGATTATACAATCATTTACTCTAAAAACGTACCAGAATTTTAGAGTAAACGGTTGTTTAACCAGAGACTTAATATTCCTGAACACCAATCTTAGTGTAGTTTCCATATAAGGGTGATTTATTGATCCGATCTTTATCGTGAGACTTCAAAACGGAGTGACCTAAGCGCCACTGAAGGTAGGTGGTGCATCACTTGGTAGTGACCATACTTTACGAGCGCCAGTGTAATCTGTTCCTCTCTGGTGACTTTAACAACTTACGTAGACGTAAAAGCAGCTGCCGTCTTCTTTCTTTTAGTATAAAGACAAGATTTTAGGATTTTAATTTCATTAACGCTTTTAAATTTTTGATTATGTTGAAAGATAATAATTTTACACAACACGTAGGAACAGACGTGTGGTTTCGGTTGCAAAGAGGAGCACCACCCTAGCTCTTCCCATAAAAGACGACTAAGGGATTCACCAGAGGATGAGCAGCAGCGTTTACTGAGAATTAAACAAGCATACTGCAAAACGAAAGCATTCCCAAGGAGGGTTGATGTCAGGCAGGCGGCCGATCGGCCAAAAACCTGAGAAGCATGGACAATGGGTGGATTGTATGAAAGATGATATGGCTAGAAAGTGAGTAAATACTGAGATGACGGCTGATAGATATATGGAAGAATAAATGCTGCGTCGACCCCAAATAAATTGGGATAAGATCAGGAGGAAGATGACAACATGAAGGAACAGATTCGACAAAGCACTGAGAAAACCTAATTAAAAAGATAATCAAAAATTCTACACCGTTCATATGAGCCAAGAATATTTGAGTAGGTAGAACTTCACCACAAGTCAATTTCGGTATGAAACCCCGGTGCAACAAAGCTATGTCCAACTGTAATCTCAGTAAGCACATATCTGTTATTCCACAAGGGAATGTGAGCGGAAAAATACTTTATTATTTACACAGCTCCGCTCGTCAACCGTCAGAGCACTGTGTCCACAGCGAGCATTACGAGCGCTGTGACAACAATTGAGGCGGGTCCGTCGATACGCGCAGATACGCGGCATCTCGGGGGAAATTACGGCTTCCTTGCCGCACGGTGCCGACCGTAACGTGGTTACAGACGACCAACGCGTACATACGCGGTGTTAAAACCAAATTGTGGTGGGACGAAAATTTTATGAGCGTCGCTATGTTTGATGTGGCGGATTCTTGTGTCAATTTGAAATGAATATTCCAAAGTTGGCAATGTATATTTTATGTTAGGTGTTATTTTTTATAGAGCTGCAGTTTATGGTGTACCATATCCGTAAACGACCACTGCTGAATATCAGCTTCTCAATGATGGTATAACAAATGGTCGCACAGGACATTTCCATATTTATAACCATAAATAAATTAAATTCAGAAAACAACGTGGACAAGCCTTGAGTGTGGCATAGCCATTTGTTCTGCCTACATCGTCATAAAAAACTAAACAACATCATAACAGATACTAACCCACACAACAAATTCGCATTTAATAGCTACAACAGCTATTACTATGCGCACTAAACTAATAAATATTTCAGACTGCGAGAGTGAAAATCCACTGTACAAAACTGCAGCTAATTTTCAGGATTCCAATGAATTTATTCCGGCCGTCGGGCGCGTAGGGATGGGACGTTGTAAAAAATGCAGCCAGTCGCAATCCCGGGTTTATCCGAACGCAAATAAATCTGTCAATTTCACTCAGCCTCCCTTCCTATGCCGATGGTTTTTATATTCTTGTTATCGTTCGCTATAGATTGAAAAGGGTAGGTATTATTTGAGGTACCTTAGTCTCGTCTGTAGTTAGCGTCGTATTTCGTGTCAGGGTATGCATTTTATTAACTACTAGCACTTTGCCCCCGACTTCGTCCGCGTGCATTTCCATACAAACTTCCATCCTCTATTTTACCCCCTTAGGGGTGAAATTTCCAAAAATCCTTTCCTAGTGCATGCCTACGTCACAAAAGGAACCTGCTATGCAAATTTCATGTTTCCAGCTACAGTGGTTTAGGCTCAGCGTTGTTGAATCAGTCTGTCAGTCAGTCAGTTTGTCAGGACATTTCTTTATATAAGTATAGATAATTTGCTTCTGAAAAAACAACATATCTTCATATTCAGATTGTTCTCTAAACATAGTTGGTGTTTAATTATCATATCAATATTTCAGGGTGATTTCTTTTTAGTAAATTCATACTCCATAGTATGCATCTCTATGGATTTTGTAACACTTACGTAAAAATGATATAGCATCTTTATGTACTGTTAACCGGTAAGCTTAACTTGCATGCAAGCTTTACTTCATGTAACAATCTCTATTTATAACATAAGCTGTTTACACCACAACCAAACACGACACGCACAAAAAAAAAACAATGAAAAAAAAAACCATCGAAATGTATACCATTGCTCTGAATAAAAAAAATATAACAAACATAGTCAAACACAACGACAACATCTATTGTTCGACACAGATCAACAGATCCAATAGACATCCCCTCACGATCGAGATCGAACTCATTCATCCGTCGGCAGAATCTGTGGGGCTGGATGTACGGGGCATGCTGGCTGGGAATGTACGGGGCATTTGTTTATCCGCTTCAATTGCAGTACATTGAGTCTCCTGCAAGCCTGCAAATCGTATTAGAGTTATAAATGCTTCGGTGGATTAATTGGATATGAGGATTATGGTTTGTATTGATAATTTGACATTGATAGAGAAACTGCGTGTGTTTTGAGGAATTCGTATTAATTTGTGTCGGGTTTATCAAGGATTATACAATTTACAGTATTTGAATCATTCTGAACGTTCTGTCGTTTCTGTTTTCTGCTTTAACTACATTATATTGTGTTGATGCAAATATTATGATTGCTCGGTTGGAATTGTTGAATACAAAAATTAAGGTTTGCTTTACAATAGTTTTGAAAATTTCTGTGTTATTGTTATTACTAGTGAACCTAACTGTAAAAACATTCAATGATAATGAATTGCATTCATTCTGATTAATAACCTCATAATATGCTCATACTTTTATTTACTGATAGACTATTTACTTTAATGATGATTTTTAAATCGGATTTATCAGGGTTTCTGTTCTAATCAACCAATTGATTTTACGTCGGGGCAACGTGGATTTAACGATGTTTCTTTAAGATATCCTACCACTTTCAGTAGGCAGATACACAAACATTGTCTCCTCCCAATCCTATTATGAATGAATGAGCTGATGGATTAATTGAATAATATTATGGTATCAGTATAATGGAATCGTTTTGGTTGGCTTGGCGATATTGCTATGGAGAGTGTATGTGAGGATTGTGGTACACACTCCATCTATCTGTCTGGAGGCTGGATTTGTTAATTAATCCCCCTTACCCTTAGTCAGCTTCCGACGCAATGGTATCTGAGCATTTAATTAAATCTTAAGTCAATTTTGAATTACGATGTGAAAAAATATAGGTACTTATGTAGCACTGTTTTTTAAAATTTCGCACCTCATAAATTGACATCTCATTATATACCGATATCCAATACCTAACTGTTAATATAGGTACATAATTCCATAATTATGTACCTATATTAACAACGGACAAGGTATTTTTTACATATTGTATCCATATACAATATGTAAAAAATACCTTGTCCGATCCGAAAGAATTATATGGAAATTGGGGTAATTTGGCTAGGTACTCAAAACGTGCACCTTCTTTACATAGTATAAAACAATGTCGCTCCCACTGTCTGTCTGTCCCTATGTATGCTTAGATCTTTAAAATTACGCAATGGATTTTGATGCGGTTTTTTTAATAGATAAGAGTGATTCAAAAGGAAGGTTAATATGCCCCACATTAGTATCTACACTACACCCGTGCGAAGCCGGGGCGGGTCGCTAGTTTTAAATAACAATGACATTTTTATAATTCATTAATAATGTGTTTTTTTATTTATTTTTAGTAATGTTATTGCGTTACCTTTGTGCCCCTTTTGAATCGGACAGTTTTTTTTTACATATTGTATATTGAAGATAAATAGGTATATTTAATCTCTCAATAACAATATTAAGTAGGTATATCACAAATAAATAAAAAACAAGATAATAAATTCAAAAAGTAACACAACACTACAACTTGGTTACTTATTACGTATGCATTAACTTATCATGTTTACCAGTAAAGATTTATATAGGTATACCGAAATTATCATAATGGTATTGAATATGAAAGGCAATTGGGACTGCTATCCGAATTCATATGAGTTTTCCGAACGATTGTCCGGGATTCCTGATGGTACCGATTGCTTCCCTATTTCCTGTATCGATATTTTATTGCATGCCATATTTCTGCGAGATGACTCGAATGCTTCGCGTCCGATTGGATATCGGAATCCAGTATCGAATACATATATCGGTATTTGATTGGTTCCAGATATTGTGTTTTAACAAGATTTTTCAGTCTCGTCTCTGCGATTCTATATATTTGTGTTTCAAACTTTAGCTTTGAATTTATGTTTGAAGGGTTTGGCAGAGGTGTTTTAGTTCTCCCTCATTTCGCCAGTTATGTTTAAGTTCCATGTAATAGAGGCAAGCCTATTGTCATTAACCGGGCACAAATCCAGACTCCGGGCTGCTACTGAGAAATTCATAATGGAAAAACCCAATAACACTTTGCTCAACCTGGGGATCGAACCCTGGACTCTATGCTCAGCAGTCACGCTTGCGATCACTAGATCAACACGACGCTGAAACATATTAAATGAAATACTTTGTCAATGTTCCTTGTTTACCAATTTGGAAATTCAATACCTACCACACTTTATCTGACCAAAATCAACCGTTTTGAAATTAATTTTATACATTGGGTAATAAATTTTTCTCACAAGATGTTAAATATTTATGTGACATGCGACACCATGGTCTGATTTTTATTTATTTAAACTGTGACAAACTTTTCATATGTAAATCTATAAGAGAGACGTATGTTAAGCAGGGGATGTCTAAAGTCTGATATAGTGATGGTGATGAAACTGTGATACTCTCAGATCTTTTGTTTCATTTTGTATTCTGAAGCGAATATGTCTAAGCTCGGTTGGTTTTTGTGTAGAATCAATCACGATAGATACCTCGGTTACTGCTAGATGACTAGTTTCTTTTTCTCAAATAATAGGTATTGCAAAGTATGTGCGGTGTAACTTTAAATTATAGTTTGAGACTTTGTTGCAGTTTAAAAGATGATGTAGTGACAAACATTTAAAGGAGTATGCTTAGGTGGTTTGGTCATGTTGAGAGAATGAGTGAACGGTGATTAACAAAAGGAATTTATAAGGCGGATGTCAGTGGATACGCCCGTAGAAGACGCCCTGGAACAGCCATACTCAACCTTTTTTTTATAAGGGTCACAAACACGTTTCAGTCATGATGTCGAGGGCCGCAAGCAAAAATGATTTAGGTCTTAATTAAAACGTAATTCCAAGTTAACGATGTAGTTACTTTATTAATGAAAAAATCTGATCTGATGGGCCAATAACAAAGGCCCGGCGGGCCGCAGGTTGAGTATAGCTGCCCAAGAAGGACATGACGATGTTATTGATGATGTTCTTCACCAAGGACAGCTGCGTAGTACTCAATGGACGTGCGTGTATGACAAATTATGTATGAATGTGGATGAAGCAAAAGGAGTATGTAAGGATCGCAGCATGTCGCGTTCTATAGTTTCTATCTACCCCCATGGGAAAAAGGCCTATGTTTTGTATGTATGTAAGTAATATTAAAAGCGACAGAAGTAACAGTAACTCACATTGCAATAAACAAACACAATACACAGATAGACCTTATCTTAAATACAATCCAACATTATACACAAAAGTAAACAATCCTTTACATACAAAGTAGAAATCACCCCTTTCCCTTTTTTACGCGAGTTAACGGGAATAATGCAAAGTTTTCCGTATAGCCGAAAAAGTTTACGTTTTTCGTGCAAAATTTATTGGCTATAAAGAGTGACGTTCGAACCACGGAACTATAATAAAAGAAGCTCAAAGGGTCAACCCACGGCAACTTTATGGACTTAACTGGCAAACTGTGTTGTGCGTTATAATAGTTTTGTTTGTGATAATAAAAACTTTTCTTATTATTAGGTTATTATGATCTCCCTCTGTAGTAAAGGATATTTTAAGGGTTGTAACTTTGTAAAGTAATGGTGCTGTCTGTAGATTTGGGGATGTATTAAATTACTCACGCAAATACACTAGGGAGCAATGAATCCGGGTCATCAACATAAACCTTAATATCTCGGAAAACATTGTTAAAAAATATTGTTAACATTTTTATATTGTTTTGATTATGTTGGTGATCCGGATTCATTGCTCCCGAGTGTATTATTGTAAAAGAGTTCTAGGACTAAACAAGTTTGGGTGTAACATAATTTAATA
Source organism: Amphipyra berbera (assembly GCA_910594945.2). Lineage (NCBI taxonomy): Eukaryota > Metazoa > Arthropoda > Insecta > Lepidoptera > Noctuidae > Amphipyra > Amphipyra berbera. Next base: position 8,882,898 of record OU343128.1, on the reverse strand, counting down.
TCGCTTTATCGCTGATCAGTAATTCTAAAATGAATATCTCTCAGCCAAGAACATAATAATTATTCTTAAAAAATACTTCCTCATACACGCACAAATTCTTCAAACTCTGTCATCTGCTAAAAATGTTATTTATTCGTATTTATTTACATAACTCAAAGTTACATAACTCACCTTAAAAAGATAAATTATAGTAAACGGATGTTTGTATTTATCATATTAGAATATAGCAACAACGAGAACATAAATAAATTCATCCGTTCCCATGAATAAATAATATAATTAATCAAACAAAACGCCATCGCGACGTACGAAACGCCTCGCAGCACTATTAATTTCACTGTTCTACCTAGCCTTTTCCTAACTATATTGCGGTCAGCTTCCAGTCTAACCAGATGCGGCTGAATACCAGTATTTTACACGGAGCGACTGCCACCAGACCTCTGCAACCCAGTTACTGGGCAATGCCGATATTCTAAGGTTAGACCGGTTGTCAGATTTTCGGGCTTCTAACTACCCGTAACGACTATCATAGACATCCGTATGACCTCCGGGACCGACTGTTTCACGTACTCTCGGAGATACGTAGGGATCTCGATTTGTAACGAACGGTCACCCATCCACGGACCGACCGCGGCAAGCGCAGCTTAACCTCGCAAATCGTATGATCCACGTGGTTGGTAATTAGCCACGAGCAGCTCACAATTAATTTCACTATTGCACACAATTTTACGCATTGTTAGAAAAATTATACAATACATAATATTAATATTAAATTCTCTGTTAACATGCAAACCAACGGACGGTAAATAGAATTGGGAGCTTTTAATTCTGTGAGCATTAAGGGTTAAATCCACCACCAGTTGCGAGCCGAGCCGTTGGCGCAGATCCAAATTATTTTAAAAGAAACCCCGTAACGATCTCATTTCATAGGATCACGGCATATTACTTGTTAGCATTTTTAGGATTTCGTAGTGGAAATTTGAAAATGGATTCCTTTTGTTCCAGTTCGTTTTGTCGACGGGTAAATATATAAATTCTTTAGCTGTTAATTATTATTATAAGAACAGAAAGGTAATCTTCAGAATTACCATTTAATTTAATGCACCAATTTGAATAGCACCAGATCGAATCACACCAATAGTAGGTCATAGGAATAGGAATACTATGGGTGTGATTCGAATTGGTGCATTAAATGAAATGTCCCATTTGTTTTGCTGTTAAAAAAATTCCATTGAAAATTACGATGAATCAACTTGTAATAGAGATAGCATTATTGTGGCCGTAGTTATGACTTTTCCATTTATCAACCACTTCATCAGAACCAAATAAGCAGGCCTAGTGGTGTGACCGTCGGACTGTCAAGTCATAGGTCTCGAGTTCGAACCCAAGGCACGCACCTCTGACTTTTCGGATTCATGTGCGTATTGTATAATTATCACTTGCTTAAAAACGGTTAAGGAAAACATTGTGAGGAAACCTGCCTGAGAAATATTTCTCGACGGCATGTGAAGCCAAGTCAGTGACCCATGGGTGGCGTAAACTCTGACACCAGGTTAGTCACTAACCACACGAAAAGAAGAAGATCAGTACCAAGGTGAAGGTGAATAAACGCATGGAAGGAACCCGTCTACGTGTGGAACGAAAATCCTGTTAACATTTACATACGAGTAGCTTTTTTATCCACAATGGGTTGCTACGCTGTTACTTGCGGTTTACTTAACATTAAATGCATGCGGACCTCGTTAATAAACTCCTTGCTTTAATTAAACCAAAATATTATCGTTCTAATTACATTCAGTTCCTATAAACATTGTTTCTAATATTAACCTTCGTTTGTTATTTACTCGGAAGCAGATATTATCTTGTTGTTTTGTTCTGATGTGAGTTTTCGATAATGGATTAAACACTTGGGAGGAAGCTCTTCCGATAGTTGGCCGGCTTCCGATTGGTGATCATATCTAACAAGTACAAGAGATTCTTGTAAGTGATGTATCACTGTTTGTTCTGAGAAATGAAGTGGACTAACGTTATGTCAGTTGACATGACATGCCTGCTCGCAAAATGTTTGCGTGAATGTGTGTATGTTTCGTGATTAATGATTTTTTCTATTAATAAATACGCCAACTGGAAGCTTAAATCAAGAAAGCAGTGGTGAAATTGTGTGGCAAAAGATTACGGAAAAGTTAACTCTTTTATACTATTAGGAGCGCCGTGATATGGATCAATCGATTTTTGTTTCAGTCTTAGCGCCCGTCCACACAGCGGATCCACTTTAACGGGTCCGTTTTACCGGATCCATCGATACTGGATGTGTTGTTTGTATCTGTACCGACGGATCAGTTAAACTAATGGCAGCTGCGTCGCATCTTGTAGACAGGATACGATAAAAATAACGGAGCCAGGATTTTTACTGGATTCGGAATACTGTCGTGTATGTGAACTCGCTCATTCATCTACAGGCGCCATCACCAAAATAAAAACAGATCCGCTAAATCAGATCCTGTAAACAGTTTCTGTGTGAACTAGGTGTAAGATTATCATCTAATGATTACGCATTTATCAAAGCCCGAAACATGGGTACCAAATCCAAGGCGGTAGTAGCTTAAAAAGTACTTATACTGTTGCTATGAATAATAACGACCATCCGTTTCATGTATTCCTAAGAAAATAATAGCAAAGACATTCTTGATCATTGATGCGAATTTTTCTTGGACGATATTAATCTAACAATAGGCTATGTTTTATTGTTTCCATTTATCAATTAAGAGATGTGCAGTAGTCACCGCCTATTATGCTTTCATGAATATTGCAGGGAATAACAAAACATGGTCGGAGAGACAACATTGAACACATCAACGATTTAAAAGAGATTCAAAAACAATAGATGCGCTCGCAACTAAAATGGTTTACATTTCTTTGTTCTTTTAATTAATATAAAATAACATCACGCCTTGTATTCCCTGAAGGGTACGGCAGAGATGTTTTTAGTACACTCTCGTTTCGCCAGTAATGTTTAAGTTCCATGTAATAGAGGCGAGCGTATTGTCATTAACCGGGCACTAATTCAGACTCCGGAATGCTACTGAGAATTTCTAATGGAAAAACCCAATAACACTGCCCATCTTGGGGATCGAACCCAGGACCCCATACTCAGCAGTCACGCTTGCAAACACTAGACCAACAAGATAATCACAGTTCTTTTAATTTAAAACCATTTAGTACGTACTTCGTTGTACATGAATGGTAAATTAAAGCGAACATGGTTTTAACAATATTGTAAGTGCCCGTGAACTGCATAATATTTTGAGCTGTGTTCTGTGAGTGTTCCAACAACAAATGCAGATTGAATTTGCAAACTCGCTGTTTGAAACTGTCAACATGATTATTATTGTAACGTTTTTATTTTCTCATGGTCAGTTCCTATAAAACAAAACGAATCGCTTTGTTTAACAATTGGTAGAATTTGGCAATGAAAATTCGTTACTGTAAAAATTTACATAATCTAATTTGACCATATCGTCAGTGGAAAGGTAAAAAGACTAAAGGGCCAATATACCTACTTTACAGTAAAGAGATTCAAAGTATTTTTATAAGAAAATAAACATAGTTATTTTTCTTAGAGTATACAAATTATCTATTTAATATGTATACTTTAATTATCAATTTAATATGTATACTCTAAGAAAAATAACCATGTTTATTTTCTTTAAAAAATACTTCGAATCTCTCTACTGTAAAGTAGGTATATTGGCGCTTTACCCTTTCTGTCTTTAGTCTCGCCTGTATTCCCCGAAGGGTTGTGCAGAGATGTATAGTAACACCCTCATTTTGCCGTTATGTAATAGGGGGCGAGCCTATTGCCATCAACCGGTCACAAATCCAAACTCTGGACTGCTACTGAGGAATTCCACACAGAAAAACCCAATGACACTTCGCCCGACCTGGGGATAGAACCCAGGACTTCACGATCAGAATCACGATTGCCACCACTAGACCAACGAGGCAGTTAGGTTAGTAGTAGGTATAGTTAATTTACTTGTCAAAACACACGAGTTAAAATTTTAAAAGAACTAGGCGTTAGTGAATAAGTTAATTCGTGAGTTACACGTGTGTGTCCAATAAGTTACACATAAGTCTAATAATTACACGTATATCCAATAGTTGCACGTATCTCCAATAGTTGCACGTATCTCCAATAGTTGCACGTATGTCCAATAGTTGCAATTATGTCCAATAGTTACACGTATATCCAATAGTTGCACGTATCTCCAATAGTTGCACGTATGTCCAATAGTTGCAAAACAAATAGTATACTCACCAATAATAGATACATGAACATTCAGCGTAGCTCCGTACTCCGTACCCGTTCTATGCCATTTATTAAAGTAAACGCTTGAGAAATTACTACGTCCCACTTTATCTCACTCATTATGGTAAACACGGTCTGAGCGATATAATTACGAGCTAATTTATTATTGTTGTATCACAGAACACGCCATCCATTACAATTATGATATTTTTTATTAACAATTTTCACGCGAGCATTAATTTTGAAATATTGTTGGATGTTTCAAGCGGTTTGTTTTGTTCCAATAATAGGGTAACGCTTTTGAAACATTTTTAATTGGTTTTGTTTATTTTTCATTTCATTTATCTGCAATTCGATGCGTTTTTCTAGAGATAATAGGGCTCTGTTTGAATCTTTTAATCCTAAATTTGATTCTCAGACAGAGCAAAAAATTATTTTTGTTCTGGCTCAGAATTGAACCTCTAACCATATATTAAGGTAATAAGTGCTAAAAATAGGCTTCACTGATCTCTACAACAAAAGATTCCGGGTAAATAATGCCGTAACCACCACGCTTGAAAATACACTCTAACTTTGGTGATGGCTGTGAACAAGAGTACAGACCACAGCAAAAGATGATGACTTTTTGTAACTTAGAATTCAATTATCAGTGCATAATTTGAAACATTAATAAAACTAGAACTTAGTGTTATCAATTCTGTTGGTTTGAATCTATACATATAATAAAATCGTAGGAAAGTCAAAACTGTACATTGAATATTTTTTTTAAATAATACTTGGGGCGTGATCTACAATCGATATCGAAGCCAAAAATATAGTTTTTGGAATTTTTGTCTGTTTGTCTGTATGTATGTCCGGGCTAAACTCAAAAAGTACTGCATGGATTTACTTCAAATTTTGCATGAATATTACTAAGAGGTCGGGTCAACATATAGGCTACATATTATCACGCTATCACCTACGGGGGAGGAGCTGTGAATCTTTATTTTTCTTACGCATTCTGTGACAGCGTGTAATCTAACGACGCATATTTAAATGTTGTTTTTGAGTAAGCCATGCTATTATCTAGCTTTACACTATAAAAACTACGCCATTTAAGTAACTTGGGCAGAGAAACATAGTTTAATGAATGTTAGTAGTATAAAGACAATTTTGAAGCAGCGCCATCAATGAGATTTCATAAAAATCTAATCAAGTTACATGTTAACACTTTTTGGAAATTAATAATTTAAATTTGATCATGTTGGCGAGGTTAGTAGTTAGTTATTCTTAAAATTCATAGATGGTAATGTGCATTTTCTAAATAAACATTGACTGTTAATACTTTTGTTCGGTATTTATCTGTGTGATTATTGCTTGGTAATTAATATAGTTTCATGTCGTATACCTAATTATAAACTTAAATAAATAAAAAAAAACAAAAACATTAAATAAAAAACATTAAAAACATTTGTTACCACTGGCATACCTACTTGCAGCGGTCAGGAGGCGAGGCAAAATTGCTATTGCTGTAGTGTCGTTGGGAATCGCTGCCACACTGCTTCCGGGTGGCAAGACAGCACATGCCATGTTTAAAATTCCCATTGATTTAGAGAACGCCGAAACGCCTGTTTGTGGTGTGTCACGTAACAGCGATAAGGGACACGTGCTCAAGGATTGCTCTCTGATCGTATGGGATGAGTGTACGATGGCCAATAGGAAGGCAGTTGAGGCCGTGCACAGAACCCTGCAGGACATCCACAGGACCCCCCCGGTGGGTTCCCGCATTGTCGTTGCGGGGGGGCTTAGTAGCCGTGGCTTTGAGCCCCACGGTGAAACGAAGAGGAACCCGAGGAGGGGCTGCTCGTCGGGGCTTGGGCTTGGAAGCCCTCGACGTAGCGGCCAAGTAGGTTGCGGTGTCGCCTGGGCGACGTCGCAACTGAGGAGGGCCGCGATGTCTTATGGGAGGCATTGCGGCTGAAGGGTGGAGGCCGCGGTGGGAGAGGAGTGCCGGTATTACGGTGCGCCGTTCTCCCTACCTTCCGCGGCCTGACGGGGCCGCCACCGTTAGATGGCGGACGCGGTGGGGCCGCAAGGGGAGAGGAGTGTCGGTGTTTAGTTGGCCGCTCTCCCTATCCTCTGCGGCCGAAAAGTGGTAGGCGGCGGGGCCACTAACCTGACCCGTCGCAGAGGGACCAGGGGTGCCCAGACACGGGGTAGTCTGGCGCCCATGTACTTGTTTGGTCCCCGGGGTGGTCACGGCGTACCATGTGTTCTGGTGCGCCGGTGATGTGGGGTGCCCCCCGCGCCTCTCAGGAGGTCGTGGGGTGGGGCCCTACAGTGGAGAGGTCCACCAGCAATTGGTGGACCAAGACCTGCCGGGGTTGCGGTGCATGCAATAGCGAATCCCGCGACCCCGGCCTTAGGTCAGAAGGCGGGACACCGTGGTGGTTTTAGCCGGTAAGAGTCCGGCACACCCCCCCGTCTTCCCCAGACGCGGGATAGTCCATGAGGATTTAACCAAGATTTAAAAAAAAAAAAAAGGACATCCACAGGAACGAACATTTGATGGGTGGTGTCACAGTTCTTCACAGTTCTGTTCAGTGGCGATTTCCGGCAAACGCTTCCCGTGGTGACGCGGGGATCGAGGGCTGACGAGGTGAATGCTTCGTTGAAACGATCTTCGTTGTGGTCACGAGTTCGTACGCTGCGCTTGACCATTAATATGAGAGCTCGGCTCGGCGGCAATGCACGTGCTCAAGAATTCTCCGATGTCCTTCTAAGTCTTGGTGAAGGCACTCTACCAGAAGAGAGAGGTGGACAGGGTGTGCTTCCAGAGTCTCTCGGTAGAGTGGTATCCAGCTTAGAAGAACTCATTCGCTGTGTGTACGGGGGGGGACATCAGTCGTATACCGCACCAGCAGAATTCTTGGGTGTGTGAGCGGGCCATTTTGACGCCCAAAAATGATCAGACTGCAGCAATTAACGAATGCATTCTCTCGGAAATTGAGGGAAATAAAGTGGTCTACACCTCGATAAACACTGTTGTCGAGCAAGATGACGCCACGCATTATTCCGTGGAATTTCTGAACTCCTTGTCAGCAAGTGGACTTCCAGCGCATACCATCAAGCTGAAGGTCGGTGTCCCGATTATGCTTCTTCGGAAACAATCTCCTCCGAAGTTGTGTAACGGGACCCGCCTTAAAGTCATCTCGCTCCACAGACATACCATTGAGGCGGAAATTCTTACGGGTTGTGGCGTCGGCGAGGCAGTATTTATACCACGCATTCCCCTCATACCTCATAACTTCCCGTTCCAGTTCAAGTGCCTACAGTTCCCCGTGAGTGTTTGTTTCGCGATAACCATCAATAAGTCGCAGGGGCAGACACTGAGGGCAGCGGGTGTCGACCTCAGGACGAGTTGCTTCTCACACGGGCAACTGTACGTCGCTTGCTCCCGCGTCACCAGTCCTGACTCTTTTTACATTTTGGCTCCTGGCAGCATAACTACGAACGTAGTTTATAGGGAAGTGTTGTAAGGTATGATACCTTTGTACGTATTTTTACTCTTTTGTGTCCTGGAATGTATTCCTGCATTATTTTCTCTATTTCCTTCAGTCACATCTTATGACTGAACTCAGCAGGATTCCCATATAACTCTCTGCACATGCTTCGCTTGCAAAAAAACTTATATTTTAATGCTATTTTAAAAGTTGTTTACTTATAATGCTATAGCGACACTGGCATATTAGGTATTTTTGGTGCTGTAAAGCCTTCACGCAGACGACGTCGCGGGCAGCAGCTAGTACAAAATAATATTAATAAAAAACAAATTTACATTCATAAAACACTTTCGTAACTTTGTACAATAATTACATTTCGTTTTGATGTAACATAACATAACATCACGCCTGTATTTCATGAAGGGTTAGGCAGAGGTGTATAGTAATACCCTCATTTCGAAGGCCCATGTAATAAGGAACGAGCATGTTGCCATCAACCGGGCACAATTCCAAATACCGGGTTGCTACTAAGGAATTCCACACGGAAAAACCCAATAATATTTTGCCTGACCTGGAGATTGGACCCAGGCCTTCACGATCAGCAGTCGCGCTTGCCACCACTAGACCAATGAGGTAGTTTTGATGTTAACTGTACATAATCTCTTTAGTAATTCTCTTACTACACTAACTGGGTGCAGTTAGGTAACTGGAGACCACACGGCGTGTTTTAGCCAACAAACCATTTATTTAAGAAATTAGTTACGTGTCATTACGTGGTATTATTCAATCAAGAGCAATTGTTATTGAAATAGGTATTAATTAAGTCTTAGGAAATTGTCTGTTTGCAAATATTTAATTGTGGTATTGGCAAAATCTACTCCTCCCTTATCTAGTTTTTAGTAAAGGCAGTAAGCCATCTTAAGTTATTACTCTCGGCTATAGAACCAGCGGACTAACACAGCGGATACGCTTGCCACGGTCAGCTCGTGGATGGGTGACCGTTTGTTACACATCGAGACCCCTGCCTCGAAGTGCACGTTAAACATTCGGTCATAGATGTCACATGAATGCCTATGACAGTCGTTACGGGTAGTCAGAAGCCCGAAAATCTGACAACCGGTCTAACCTTAGAATATCGGCATTGCCCAGTAACTGGGTTGCTGAGGTCTGATGGCAGTCGCTTCTCGTAAAATAGTGTATTCAGCCGCATCTGGTTATGATTGGAAGCTGACGCCAACATAGTTGGGAAAAGGCTGACACACACATTACAGCTCGCTCAAACTCTAGCCCGACAGGCAATGTAAACGACGTGAAGCGAGCAAACCGCTTCGTTTGGCGGATGTCACAAGATTGATTGACGGTAGCTCCGAATATGTGATTAATGACCCTTCGTATGAAGCTCTCGCTTTGTGTCGAACGTGTGTCGTTTTACGCTTAACTTACACCGATAAGAAATAAAGGGTTCGATCGAGATTAGTCTAAAGATGTTTGGTTTTCAGGGATTTGACTGCGAATGTAACAGGCAATGTCCTTTCACGGAACGAGTTGCGATGATATGAAAAGTAGGACGGGTTATTTAGTGAAAAAACGTAGTATAAGAATCTCTTCTCAGTCAGATGAACCGACGTCCTCGAGATCAAAGCAAAAGTAGATTGGACAAGGAAGGCGCAACACCGAGTTTTGTGGCTACCTATACACGAAAGACCTTTCCTAAGGCATTGACCATTACAGATTATTAAATTTGTTTTATTCATAGTTAAATCCATATCGTCAGTGGAAAGTTAAAAAGACTAAAGCGCCAATATACCTACTTTACAGTAGAGAGATTAAAAGTATTTTTTAAGAAAATAAGCAGTTATTTTTCTTTTTAATTATCTATTTAATATGTATACTACATATTAAATAGATAATTTAATTATCTATTTAATAAAAATAACTATGTTTATTTTCTTAAAAAATACTTTGAATGTCTCTACTGTAAAGCAGGTATATTGGCGCTTTAGTCATTTTACCTTTCCACTAACGACATCATATTATGTACAATCCCACTCAGACTTACTTGTTGCAAAAATCCATATCGAAATATTTGGTATAAGTCTCTCTACAAAATAATAGATATATGTTTTGAATCAAAAATATTAAAATTATTTTAGTGGAAAGTTCCAATAGTTCTAATCGTTTCAAAATAAATAATTACTCGCCTACATATTCGTATCTGGAATACAGTTATGTCAGAAAACATATTTGTGTATTACGTAAAATTATGTAAAAATCTACGTATTAACTTTTGCGGTTAGATTAATAAATACCAATAAATTGTCTTCCATATATTTTAACTATAAAAATATGACTGTTTAAATATTTTAAGTAGTAGTGCTTCAAATTTGCATGGTCATTCCTGTAACTACAAGAAGTTCCGATTGCTATTGTTACTCTTACAATATTGTAGTACGTAAGTGAAATTTATTATTACAATTTTGAAGGTGTGAGCCTGGAGATCTGTCATACAGGTCCCGAACCCAGTATAGACTCCAGCTCTCACAAAGGTTTGAATCTGCCTGTAACCTAGATACTATGTAACAAATTGTACCTTTTTGAGAGAAAATAAATTACTATTATATTATATTGATAGGGACTATCGTGTGAAAGGAGTCATCCAAGCAAAAGTCCAAGATGAAACTTCCATATACTCTGGGACGTTGATGTCCTGTAACAGTACAGGGATGAAGTGAAAAAATCTATAGGTAGATTTTTGTTTTCATAACATTACGCCTTATATTCCCCGAAAAGTTCGGCAGAGGTGTTTTTATTACACGCTCGTTTCGCCAGTTATATTTAAGTCTCATGTAATAGGGGGCGAGCCTATTGCCATTAACCGGGCACAAATCCAGACTCCGGGCTGCTACTGAGAAAATCCAAATGGAAAAACCCAATGACACTTTGCCCGGCCTGGTGATCGAACCCAGGACCTCATGCTCCGCAGTCGTGCTTGCAGACCTAGACCAACAAGGCAGTTTTTTATTTTATGCGTATGTTAAATCATTATTTTGCTTAAGCAAGATGATGATGCTAAAAATATTCACATTTTACGTACCAATCCCGTAAAAAACTAAACTATCCAACGTAGGCGGCGCACTTCAAACACATAAATAAAGCCTTATTCCTCCACCTGATAAAATAAGCTCGTACCTGCCCCAACTTTTACATAAGATAGCACTTTAGCCGAACTTACGCATAAAATACACCTCCAAATATTTCTCCGGATTCCGTAAGGTATGCGCTGAAGACATAGCTTATATTATTATTTATATTTCGGCTTCGTGTTACGCAGTCAGATCACGGGTTGAACTTTTTCAATAAAACACCCCCCGAGATCGTACCGTTTGGCAGTGCGGTCACGCATCACGCCAAGCGATTTTATAACTTTATCACTGTTCACCGATATACCTGTTCCGGCTTAAGGAACCCTAAAGATTTTTACATTGAAATAGCTTCATTACTGGTTATCTATTTCTTCGTGGAGTTTCTTTTGATCTTTTGCTATATTTGTTCTTCTATTTTAGTACAGATGAGTTGTATTAGCATAGGTGGAATGATAACAGCTTTATTTGGGGCCTTTGAAAGAACATAAACATAACATCTTTGAAAGATCATTTTGGAAACGAAAACGATGATTGGATATGCAATACTTTTGACTGGAGATAGTGTTGGCTAGTTGGCCGGGTTCCTATAAACAAAAACGAATTGTTTTGCTTACCAATGGAAGCATTTTTTATTGTCCAACTGGGCATATAAATAAATAGACTCTCAAGCTAATTTTACCTGTGATAGCTACCTCCATATAGGAGGGTGTACTGTGCAAATCCGGTGTTTGCTCCGTTATTGGTAAATATACAAGTCTCAATTTTAACCAATAACGCTCCGTAGTTACGTGAATCGATCATGTGAGACATTGCTATGTAATACATTATCGTTTTAAATAATATAAACAAAGACGGATTTTATGTCACGTCTTTGAAATTATGCAGTTTCATTATTTTTTATGTCTCGTTGGTCTAGTGGTGGCAAGCGCAACTGCTGTTCGTAAGTTCCTGGGTTCGATCCCCAGGTCAGGCAAAGTGTTATTTGGTTTTTCCTTGTGGAATTCCTCAGTAGCAGGCCCGGAGTTATGAATTGTGTCCGGTTGATGGCAATAGGTTCGCCCTTTACATGGGACTTAAACATAACTGCAAAATGAGGGTGTTACTATAATACACCTCTGCCCAACCCTTCGGGGAATACAGGCGTGATGTTGTTATGATGTTTTTTTTTTTGTTTTTCTTATATCTTATATCTTCATTTACAAGACTAAATCTTCATAACATTGAAATATTTCTAAATCGCCGCTTCAGGCGGTAACAGCCCGTTTCGTTTAAATTTACACCGCAAGTAGTCTCCATTTACCGACCCTCACAACTCACGCTTAATAGATGCATTTGTACAACACAAAACGCTCATTAAAGCAGTTTTATAACTATCATTCATCATGTATTACTTCCTAGAAGCCAAAGCATTCCGCCTGTCAGCGCCCTGACAAGAAAATCATCTTAAAAGACTGTTGGCCACTCCCACAAGCTCGGCCGAGATTAGCCGTTAATATTTATAAGTGTAATAACGCCTTAATATCTATTCATAAGTGAAAATTATTATGCAAATAGTGGCAAGAGGGCGGGTAGTAAATTCAGCGGTGTCTAGTCGGAGTCTGCTAGTGCCTTAATTACTTGTCCAAGAGCAATGTATGGCGCGAGATTTGTGGTAAACGTTTCAAGCACAATTATTTACATAACTAGATAATCAGACATCTGTGCTGACCGCTGATTGACATCGATAGTTTCAATATTAACAAAAATATTTAAGAACTATTAGACAAAGGTTGTGCGTGATTTATTTGTAACTTTTTTACTTAATTACAATCCTGTTTTTTAATTTTGTATTTGACATGGTTTGCTCTTGACTCTAGTCTGTCAGAGGTGATAAAGACAAAGTCTACGATGGAGTGAGCTTATCCAGAAGAAGCCTGTACACTCTAACTTTGAAAAGATTCGGGTTGTATGCGTCCGGGATCACAGACGCTGGTAGCGAGCTCCACTCTTTTGCCATGCTCATTATGAAGGATGTTTGGAAGAGCTTAGTGCGAATTGGTGGAATGGCAACTAGGTGTAGATGGTAAGTTTCAGTACGTCTAGATGTCGGATGGTAGAAGAGGGCCGGTGGGATGAGGTTGTGGAGTTCTTGGGCAAACTCACCGAAATACAGTCTATAGAAGACCGACAAGCATGCAACCTTGCGGCGATGAGCCAAGCTGTGAAGCTTGGCATCCACCAGATTTACGTCGCCAATGAGCCTGTGCTCTTTTCCGGGCGTTAAATTACCTTATTTCGATCGATTCGATAAATTTGCCGTATAGATGTTAATAAATGGACATACAAATACACTCTTACATTTAGAATATTATTATTAATATTTCAGACTAATTCGCTAATAGAAAACTAATTATTTGTAAATATTTTAGTACTATTTCAAACTTTAACACACAAGTTTCCCAGAAACTTCAGTTCGAAGTTCCGCTAACGACATCAGAGAAAGGGGCTTAACTTCACACATTATTCATTCGCTGTATTCGATTTAAACCAATGCGAAAATCCTTTAGCATTAACACTCAAACATACGTCATCATCAGACATGGTTATTATATATACATTTCGGAACAAAAGGTAAATGTGTGAAATACGGCTGTCGACGTTTCAATGATTTGCAACGCTCGTTGGTTACTTTTATTAAGTCGTTTTATTTTGTCCGCCTAATGGAATATGGACATTAGTGAACGTTCCTAGCCGTTTTGGAGAAGTGTTAAGGTGCTTTGTGGGCAATAAATCGGAGAATTCTAAATGTTAGATGAAATTAAACGCATGTTTGAACTAAAATTTACGTGGCAGTTGGATTCTTACAATGTAATTTGGAATGTACTAAGTGGATTTTAGAGTTGTGGTTCCTAATTTACAATATTATTGAGCAAAAACAAGATCAGAGATTGTAATAAATTGGATACACATATTTTACTACTAGATTACGTTACTCGAAGGCAAATTGACATCAAAATACCAAACAGCAGTTTAATAAGAGCCCAGTTAGCACTTAGCCAATAATGTCTGTCTAAATACTAGCTTTTAGGACTTATTTTATTGCACTACTTAGTAAAACGAAGGCTGAATAGGTTTGCTTAAATTTGTAAAACCGTGGCCGTCGACTATTGGTCGATTTAGTAATTATTGAAATTCGCAACTTCGGCTCTACTAATCACTATTTCAAACTGATATCGGGTACAACACTAATACCAAGTTTGTGCTATCAAAGTCGGCCGTGGCGCCACCGCCCACGGTCGTGTCTCGACGGCCCGCGCAATTGCAGGCCCTATTACCGTACCTACCACTTGTAACTTGTACCTATGTACTTTACAACGCCTGGGAACAAACCCCACAACCTGCCGCGGCGCGTGGGACGACACTTAATAGCCTTTTAATTTTCAACACGCGCCTATCAACACGGGCCGATAGTAATAGCCGGTAATACTATACTTAGAGCACAGCAGCTAATCGCACAGGAAATTATATGTATTAAAATTCATTAACATATGCATGTAATGGGACAAAATGACATAAAAGTGGCCGGTAAGTACTAGTCGCGAAATATTCCAACAGGTACATGAATACGCATGTTACCAGCTTTTATTGGCCGGGGTGCCAATGAATTTACACTGTTAACTCCTCGAGTATCGGCTGGTAACGGCATTCCTACAATACAATATCTAATTATTCTCTCAAGTGCCATTTTATGGCGGCCATATAATAAATTATTACCTTGACGATTGGACATTTAACCGCTTAGTGGATCGTCTAAATATAAACAGGGATCGTATTCTATCTAAATAGCGCACATTAAATATCGGTTGCTCTGCTAAATCACGTTGACGTGAGTGATTAATCTTCGGAGTAGAATGCTTGTCGTTAGAAGGGCAATAAAGAGATAACAAAATAAATCAAACAGCTATAAATATGGCCGGGATGAGCGATCAGTCCCAGAACTGTCGGATTCGATAGAAATTTACGGAACTTTTTATGGGACTTGCATGGAACTAAACGGAGTATAAATAAATATAAAAACAACGTTCAGTTGTAAATTACTTTTATTGTTTTATGGTAACCGGTTAAAGGCGTATTTAACTAGGTCTTGGAGAGTGTGGTTGTGTATAACGAGCGCTATTATATTATAAATTCAATTCAATCTAAAGGTCAATTCGGGTGAAATGAAAACGGATCCGATTGTCGCTGGGTTGCACAACAAGGTGATAGAAAGTTTATGGATGAATTAGCAAAACGTCTTCCGTGACCTCTTTTGTAACTTTTGACTGTTACACTTTTTAAGTGTCATATTCAATGTGGAAACCGTCTTCGGTTATTATAACCCATAATTCAGGAGTGAGAATGCGGTGCAAAAGTGCAATATCCGACTGGGGCTATAACTGTCAACAGTGGAATGAATCACTGCCATATAAATCGTGGCTAGGACAGCATCGTGCTCGGCACCGTGCAATCGCAGCCCGATTTTATTTTATTACTATCACTGTGGGAGAAATGCAACTGTCGATTTGTTTAGCTAAATTATTTTACGATAACTACCACCTACTATTGTTTATAACAGGTACGTGATTTAGAACGCTGTTGGATTAAGGGCGTCGGTTACAGGCCACTGGTATTTGTATTTCGTTCAATAAAGTGGTTCAGGTTCCTTTTATGTTTAAAGTAAACATTAATAAGTCATTTATTTTCAGACTATTCATGTTTCTGTTATTTGATCAAATATATAACACGAGTTTCTTGGGACTCGACCGATCTCAATACTTAAATTAGAAATTGTACAACCCATATTTACTTTAAAAATAACGAAAATATTTTCACAAAGAACCTGTCGCTTCTCGTGACTTGCATCAATTTGCGCGCCTATCTAAACTTTTTCAACTAAACAAACAGTTCGGAAATTAGGCAAACATGGTCCGACGACAGGAAGCGCCACACAAACAAACGCGACGCTGTCATGCGCTCGCGCAGACGAGAAGATGGATGTAAAATGGCGCCCGAAGATTAGCCTGACAGGAGATCACTTTCTAATATTAACATTAGCAGTTAAGCATACAAAGATAAATTATGGTGTGTTAGGTCAGGTTCTGTCAAATTATTTCAAAGCAGTTATTGTTCTCTTTTTTAAGAGAGGTTAATTAAATGCACCAAAACTTAAGTAGACATGAACACATGTTAAAAATACGGTTACGACAATTAATCACAAATCCCTGACTTCTTAAACCCGTTTGAAATCATCTCAATGTTATAATTTCTTCAACCGAACTACCAGGCTCCCATAAATCAAAAGAGTAAAACTAGAACACGTCAATATATTAAACAATCAGTCAGTACCCAATCCGGTATCAAAAAAAGAACATAAACCGCGAAGATCCGAGGAGATCCGCTTATTACAACCGTTTTTGAACCTTCACTTGTCTATTCCGGGTGTGGGACCACCCACGGCATGGCGACTGTTATTTTAGGTGCGTAATTGAGTTGTTGCGACCGTGGCGAGCGACGACCCTGCCGCGACACGCGTAATGCGATGTTTTACATGACTTCGATGCACCCTGGAGTCATTAATTTAGAATTGAGACTAGAAAAATACTGCGTATAGACTTAATTGGCTGTGAAAGACGTTGAATTTTTTTTATGTAGCATGTTGAACAAAATGCAGAGCATTATATTGCACGCGTGTGTGTATTTGAAATTGAGTGCATTATCAAAAATATTATAAACCAAAGAAAATACATTGTTATATTTTTCTCTAGATTACAGTTTGAACAAAGTTACACGCAGTTCTAAAACCCAGTGCGATGTTATAGGCTACATTCACAAAGCAGTCTAACTTCTTCTTTTCGTGTGGTTAGTGACTAACCTGGTGTCAGAGTTCATGCCGCCCATGGGCCTCTGACTTGGCTTCACATGCCATCGAGAAATATCTCTCAGGTATGCCGGTTTCCTTACGATGTTTTTAAATAAGTGATAATTATACAATACGCACATGAATCCGAAATGTCAGAGGTGCTTAGTCTAACTAAAACCTATTATTAGCATAATTATCAGCTCGTAAACATTCACTGTTAAACACGGGTTTCCCCATGAACACAAACTGAAATCAACAAAAACTACTTGAACTTAATAAACACTACAATTTATATTAAAATTAACTAGCCCATCGCCTACGATCGCCGTTAACCCTTTTGCCTTAAATATTTGCGTAGGATGACTTAATGGCAAATAAGTAGAAAGTAGATCTCCATGCAGGTATACATTATTCATTACCTGTCCAAAAGTTGCCAGATGGACCCTTGATATAATCTCGTATAATCTACTTCATTCCATGGTTAAAATTGTGGGTGTACGATTTATCCCACCGCCAAGCTGTTCGGGATTGAACCACGATTATTTTTATTTCTTTTTAAAAAATTGGGTTATCGTATCCTTTTCAAAACGACATACGTCCTTTACCATCCATAAAACCAAACATTTTGCTGGTATAATAGCTCAAGCCTTCCTTTATTTTCTCCCCTAAACGCAACTGACGTGTATTGTGCGAAATTATTAATAACACGTCATAATGATACGTCGGTTTTTTGTTGTTGTTGCGTGACGATTTATCCTGTGACATTCTTTTGATAGGATGTGGGTCGGTGCCATGAAATGCGTCTAGTTTCTCATTATTTCAAGCCTTTTGTAGGCGAATATTTTTTGACCTACTCATAACATAATATATGGAAAGATCCTAGACGTGTTTTTGTTCTACTTTTGTTCTTACTTTGAGGTATAAGTTCAGTATTTTAATTATAACCGTTTCCACTTCAAAACTACTTATAAAGCCAAGGCTAATATTTGTTTCTGCTCGCAAAACCGCTCTCGACTAACTTTGCGAGCACCGCACTGTGTGCGTAGTTCTTCTCGGATATATTATGGCTCGCTTATACCCATAAAATATTTGCTCACTTCAAAGAATTTTACTGCTGACTACAAAAGTTTTACTTTGATTAATTGAATTTCAACTGCTCTTCGGTTAACGTAATAAATTGTGTACTCAAAACTGACTTTCTTTGCAATCATGCATTTCACTGAAGAGTCTCTGTCTTTATGGTACACTAGATTTCCAATACGTGGTCTTCTTTAAAATGCCGTTCAAACAGTTTTCGGTCTGCAACAAAGTGTACAACTCGTAAAATATCCTCAACACTCCCTAACACACGTACCTTCCAGCATTCGACTTTGAATACAAATGACCTGATTTTTATTTCCTGTAAGTTTTTAGGCGTACAAACTCTGTGCACTGGTTTATTAAACAAACCATCCGAATGTATGTCATGATAATAAAAAGGAATTATTTTCTTTTGTTACGCTATGCTGCAGCTGTAAGAAATGAAGATCTACGAATAGTAAGGTGTAGAGAAACACATTTGCTACATAGCAAAACATTCAAGAGGATTTACGGGATCCTTTATATTGTTGCGTAAAAAAATCTGATAAGTACGGACGTAAGTATAATAGCGAAGCCGTTTCCTTATAAAAACATATGTTTTCCTGTTCCAAGTTTCTTCTTTTTGCCTTATTCGTAAGTTCTCATACAAACATAAGTGATAAATCTCTTCTAGTAAACAATCTTGTATCAGCATGAAACTTTAACTTTATTGTTTGGATGCTATAAACTAACATAAACGGTTTACATATTCAACAATAACTTTTTACCAGGACCTTGTTAAACATTAACTGCATAACCATAGTCTAAGTACAGCAAAAATTAATGTTTATTGCACTAAACGCAAGTGCTAAGCTTTTACGGATAGAACAAACTGCGTTGTTAAGGAGCTCGTTCGATTTTCATTGGCACTTTGCCCCAGAGTGAGAATATTGTCCACTAATACAATCCTTTCGATAACCGTTTTTATATCTCTTTCATTGGGTATGTGTAAGAAAGGGATGGAGGATCTTCGAAGTCGAGCAGCTGTGAGGTATAGAATAGGTAGTTGCATTTAGCTCATGTGATCGCGTGGTTCCTCGGTGCCTCGGTGTTTTATTGACTCAATCATGGTGATACTATGAGGTTACGGCGTCGGACCCATGGGTAAAGTGCTAAGGCTCTGCTCTGTTAACGTATATGTATATTTCTCTTCACAGTAAGTAGAGCGTGGTACGATGTGAGGGCGATATTTCAGACTGGTTTTCCCGCATAGGAGATTGTAGGATGTTTTGTTCGAAAAATAATATTAGTTTCGTAAGGCAAAGATACGTTGTCTCAAAAAAATCTTGTAACTTATCACAGATCGAAAGAAAAACAAAAACTTCTACGGTATTGTTTCGGAGTTATCACCGTGATTGAGATATCGCACAACATAAAATAATGTTATTGACAACGGGTACATACCCGAACGAATGTAATAGAGATTAAAATATTCGAAACCAAAACCAAGTCCCTTGTTGTCCGGCCATGTTTACAATCGGAACAAGACAAGACAAGATATTTCCGTCAACTTAATTGAAGTGACATGAGTTACTTTATTGATATTAAAATTTATTTATGAATGCGGCGGCGAGTGATAAAACGATATTTCAACGCCGGTGTGTTTGTTTGTCGACAGATTTCTGCGAATGAGTGCAATTAATTATGACCGATGTCGGTCGTCCGCGGACGCACGCCTGCGCTCGCCTTTTGTTTTTACACACCATTTGTAGAACAATGCAGCGCGTGCGACTTTTATCTCGCTGCAAATAAACGAAAATTCGTGTCGACTTTTTGCCGGTCTCGTTCGTGGCTCGCCTTGTACCTCGCTCCACCACGAAATTTTATTAAGCCCCTACCGAAATGTTACTGGAGTTAAACGAATTTCACCAAGCGGAATATTTCGATCTGCAAAATGGCTAAGTAACAAAGTCAAAAGCATAGCTGCGACGTTCCGCGACATTCTAGTCTTATTGAGTTCGCATGGAGCTTTTCTTCAAGCTGTCAAGTCTCACAATAAAAGATAGGTAACCTACATTGTTTCAAATATCACGCCATTTAGAACGCAGGATTGACTCATTACTTTGTAGTCTTTTTATTAGTAACTTTATTTATAGTGATGCTCTAATGGAAAGATCAAACGCACTCGGCAGTTAATTTTAATGTCTCGGTGTAAACGGGTACCGAGGCCCGTTAGATATAATTAGAGGGATCGGTAAAGCCTCGCTGTGCATTGCGCCGCCGCCAGTAGTATTTTGATCTCGTTGACATTTATTATGTCACCGACATCGGTACAAACGTACCTACTCGGTATGAATAAGTAACTATTTTCATCTTTAACGAGTGCGTTAACATTCACGCCGGGAGACGTGATATACGCACGTCAATATGATGAGACACAAAGTTGTAATAAAATGTAAATAATTATGATTGATTGAAATGAAATTGAACATTTCGCTTTGAATTTATTTAAGGCGATATCTTCGAGGAATATTGCGGGAAATGATGTCAAAGGCGGCATAGTGGAACCGCCGAACTTGTTTTATGTGTCAGGAAGGAAGGCGTGCTGTCAGCGGCGCCTCGCGAGGCGGCGAGGCAGCGAGGCGGGGCGAGAGCGCAAGCTCTCATCAACTTTAACGAGCCATTACCGCTGCGCCGCCACGCTCGGCTCTACAAGGGGGGATTCGTGTAATTTTCGGAACTCGCATAACGTGTAATTATTTCAGGAGGGGGCGTCAATAGTAACCGCAACACATTTATATGCATCCAGACTTTAATTTTCGTCGCACAGTAAAAGTAGAACACTGCATGTTTATGTATGAAACCCCGTAAATTTTAATAAAACCAAGTTAAACATAAAACCCAATTATTTGCATAAAATATTCAGGTTTCGAAAATGGATAATCTTGAACGACGGAGGGTTTGTAAATTTTTGTTTTGCTCAAATCGTTAACGCAAAATAAAGTCGCATACGATGTCGTTATGAATAAGAATGGTTACTAATGAACCAATTTATGGAGACAACTGGCTGTCCGGTGAGTTATTATCGACACAAAAGCGAAGACAGTGTAAACGCTCACTGAAATGGAACGTAACAAGTCCACTGAAATAATTCACGGCGGATTCGACACGGACATTCACAGTTGCATCGCCGTGGGCGAGTGCAAGCTTGTCTTGAGACGTCGACAGTTCTTGTTGCGACTACTGTGGTTATTTCTAAACCGTATCACGTCTCCGTCGACCGGATCGCCTCAACGGCCAACGCTTTGATGTCGCATTCTCTTTTTGCAAACCACATTTCAGTATAGACTGAATGCTTTCGGGAAAGATGTCTAACGACCAACGTTTCGATCGCCGCATTCTTCATTTTGATATTTTGTTTTCGTTTCACTTCGGCTAATGTAATTGCCTCTTGATGCCCACTAAGAGTTGTTGGATGACTTATCAGATTTATTAGACCTTTTATCAGCTTTGGTCTGTTAGGTTTTTCTATGAAACGTCACACCACACCTGTGTTTCGACTCATCAACCAGCTGAGCAATTTCCATATAAAATATTTCTCAGTTTCAATCATAAATATTTTTAGAGCAAAACGTAAAAAGGTACTCCATTTCCAACTTCTAACAAATCCAAATGAAGTGTTCATTTACGAACTTGAAAGCGATAGCGGCACTGAGGGGTTGTCAATGCAGTTTATTTTCAGCGTATCCAATGTGGTAACAGATAATAGAATGCCGTAAAACTCGGTCCTGTGTGGGCGAGGCGAAGATAACGGGCGGCTGCGACTTATCTCTTAAAGCGGTAATTTGTTAGAGCTCTTGGTACGACTCACTTGTGATAAGGAATAAAAAGTAGGAATACAAAGAACCCTAGTCTCGTTGAGTTCAAGGCAATATGTTTCAATGCCATTGCTATCTTATATAGTGCGGTTTTTATGACCTTCTTTTGCAAAGTAATTGGGATGATTTTGCTCTTGCAGACGCTATTGTGCACCTACAATGTAATGTAGCGAATTCCCACGAACGAGGTAACTCATAGGTCCAAGGTCGATTGCTCGCACTTTACACGGCTGATTTTGATAAATGCTTGACTAGTTAAACACTGGTGTTTAACCAATAGATTTACGTGCACGTGCATTATTTTTCCTTTTAGACTATAATGAAACAACTTGTAACTATTGGAGTCCCGGTGGAATTGTGTAGCGGTTCCCTGATGTCGACATTATATTTTTTTATATACGGTGTTTAATGTTTATAGGTAGTATAATTTGTTTTATAATATATGATTTTTTTATATAATATTATTTTTAAGTTATAAAATAGGAGATACCTATAAGTCACGCAAAGGGTACTAATGCCTCGAGAATATTTTTAACAAAAAAGAATTAAAATCTCAAGAAAGAAGATACCTACCGAAATGATGTAACAATATTAAAATTATAAAATCACAATGAAAATTCTCCTTAATACAAAGAAAGAGCCAAATAAACAGAAATCCTTATTTGAGTGCCAAATTAAAAACGAAAACTTCTATTACAATAACAAGAAAACACGTCACGCGATGCGAGAAACAGTGACAGCTATAGACATCACTACCAATGTTTTATGACGTCGGTTGGGAATAAATGGAAATAAAAGGGGAAAAAATACTTTCAAAGCATTAAACGTACGGCTATGAATGTCTTTAGACAAATTAAAAAGCTGTGATTTATAACGGTAGCATTTTTATTGCATGCAGTAGCATTTTACAAGCTCTTCGTTAGAATATTGTCAGCCCAAAAATATACAATGTGTTGGGTGTGAATTTTTTCGTCAGTTTAAGAGTCATAAGACAGAAATACGATTGTTGTATGTTTGTAGTCTGATGTATTAAAGTTTAGACTTAAAACAGATCTCATTTCATTGCTACTAAACGAGACTAGTTTTGTCAAAAACATTTCTAGGTAGATATTACAGCGCCCCCATCCAAAATTTTAAATCTTGCTTCAGGCGAAGTCTTTTCTTTTTTTCAACCACATTAACCGTGAGTAAAACATATGTTTACCCACTTCATAAATCAAGCCTGATTTCATCTATAAAACGCCTCTCGCTATTTGCTTTACATAGATAATTGTTTAATATGTATTAAATGTGTGCGTGCAAATTTTAGAAATCGTGTAATATTTGTAACATCTCTGTAATGAATAAAAAGATATAGTATAAAACTTGCAAAGAATTGCAAGCAATTATACAATATTGCAACTTCATTAACTTTTAATTGTTATAGTTCTGCCAAAATGTAATATCAAAAAATGCTTTATTAGCCGTTGGTAATTAATCGTACACCAACCCATTTTCTTAGCTAAATATGACTTTAATGTATATGTATTGTTTTTATCTTCGAAAACAGTGACTTTTATAGTTTATATATTTTACCATTATCATAAAATTTGTTATAAGTTATAGGTACATTTTTTGTAAAATGCTACTATTATACAAAAATGCGTCGATATAAAGGTGTAATTTCACTTGATTATAATAACCGTATCGAGCTACGAGTAATCCACATAATGACGGCTTAGCAACAATTTACTATCCGAGGGTTTATTAAAAGGCAATTCAGTGTTTAATCTGTCATTAATTTAGTTAAATTACCGCCCTTTTCATTTATGAGCGAGCCTTGGGGAAATTACTCTATCGGGACAACAGACAATTTAATTAATGCCTTTTGTATATTTTTACACAAATATTTCTGGCATACTGCTGTGTGGTCTCAGTCTGAAATAGACTACCAAGACAAGTAAGGTGGATGGATAGATTATCATTGTGTTTGGAAATCCACTTGTATACATACTTTATTACAATTCTGTGGATAATACATTATCTTGCAAAGATTTATTTTGTTAAAGAAGGTGTGTGTTCTGTCTAGCCTTTTCCGAACTATGTTGGGGTCAGCTTCCAGTCTAACCAGATGCGGCGGAATTGGTATCTGACGTTGCTCCGTGTAAAATTCTGGTGAATTTTACACGGAGCGACTGCCATCAGACCTCCGCAACCCAGTTACTTTGGGTACTGTTATTTTGTTAAAGTATCTACGTACTTACTTTTAAAAAAATAACACTTATGATGATGTAAGAAAACATAATACTATAATGAATAATCACAAGTTATTTTGAGAATATTTTCGTAAGCGTGAAATATTTTAATAGCTTCCGTTTGCGATGAGACGTACCATTTATTTTTTAACAAATGAGTGAAATGGCAGATGTCATAAACTAGCAAGTAAGCTACATACATATAACTAAACAAGTAAACTTACATTAAACATTTCACTTCGCTAGGCAAACACGATTCCATGTCTACAATTTCAACGTAACGTGTTATTTGCCCACCCTTTATACCTGATAGTACTTAACCTCTGTCGTGTACACTAGAGCTCTCTTCGTAACAATTTAGTTTGATGATAATACTACGATCGAGTTACGGACAACCCTAGCTTCGGTTAGGTAGCGGACGCATTGATAAGGCGAAAGCGGTCGTGCAAAAAGTTGATGGATACAACCAAATTATAGGTTCTTAATCTCTATCTATTAATTCAATGCCTAGGTACCTACCTAGCCATTGATAGATAGAGATTTAAGTTAAGTACACCAGTCTGCGCCAAAAAATCGTGTGTAACGATGGGGTACCTACCCTATCGTTACACACGATTTTTTGACGCAGACTGGTTCCAGACTCGTTCGAATTCTTTATTCATGAACACTTCGCGCGGCGGCGAGGTGGCTACGATCGAACACCTATTGCATACTATTAATGACAAAATAAATAAAGTGGACATAAAAAATTTGAGGTTAGCACGAAAAAAGTTTATATTCTAAATAGTCGTACTGTTTCAGAACGAAGAGAACTTTAAAAAAAGTTAAAAAGAAGAAATTCACTGAGAAATCTACTTTTCTTCGACCTCAATGATTAATTTCAACGTGACACCCGCTCCGCTCTCCGCTACCTCTTACTAACATAACACGGCCCGTATAGAGGAATCCCGTGAAAGTCTAGGGGAGGTGAAGCCACGCTGTAACCGTGAATTTTGTAATTAAACGCCTCGTCTAATTGTGACCTTCGACCAGCAAGCTTCACACTCCGCTTCACTTTCGGGATTAAGCTCTTTGTAACTAAATAGGATGGGCTAAACCTAGGGCCAATTTAACGGAATAATAGGACCTTAAAATGAAGGCTAGAATTAACCTTAGGGATATGGACTGAATGAGGACTGAGTTTATCGAAAATGGTGTCTGGGTACGAAAATGGTGTCTAGGTATGAAAATGGTTTTAAGATATTGTAACTTGTTTTAAAATTTTAAAGCGATAAATGTGGATGGCTGTTATCTGACCATTGAAAACACTTAGGTACAGTAAGAAGCAATTATATCTGCCTACCAACGCGCAACGGTTTTAAAATCGCCAACAATAGCTATCTGACTATGGATAGAACGGATAATGAATATGTTCTTATGTATACAACGGATGGCCGTACTATCTATTATTAATTTTCGTGGATTGGGTCAGATAGCTATTGTTGGCGACTTTAAATACGTCGTAAGGCATTATTGCTTCTGACTATACAGCAAAAGTTTACCAGAAAACTCTGACGATCTCTAAAAATATAAGTACCTAACTTTTGAGGAGTGAAGAAATTCTATGGTAAATCAAGCAACTTTGTATTATGGCGAGAAAAGAGAAGATATATCTTCTTTTAACAACAGCTTTTTGTCTAATAACTAATAAAATCTAAAAACTATAACGAACGTTATTTAAAGCTTCCTTTCTCTCACTAAATAGAACAGTTGTAACATTTCTAAAGAGCCGAATTCCTTAAGTTGCCACTTACACATAATTACCATACAACCAGCCCGATTAAAGGATAGTATAGCCATGGAATGACGGCGTTTATGTAAATTGCTTCCGCTAGGATTTCGCCAAGATTTATGTTGTACCGTCAAGAACAATTAAATTTAGACCACGACTCGCCTCTGTATAAATTAACTCATTTCAGTCACGAGAACGCAGACGGTTTTAGCTCTACTCCAGATTCTTCGAACTTGTTGTAGAATCGATAAGTTTGGTATTTGTTTGATCTTTTCCCTTTAATGGCAATATTTAGGACATCACTACACGATTTTTATAAGATACAGGTTAATAATTTTATCAGAATTAGAAAATTACTGATGCCCGGTTCATATAAACAAAAACGAACCGTATTGCTTACCAATGGTAGTATTTTTTATTGCCAAACTGAGCATATAAAAATACTAGTAAGCTAATTTTACCTGTGATAGCTACTTCAGTATGGGAGGATCTGCTATGCAAACCTAAGGGGTCTTTGCTTCATTATTGGTAAAAATCCAATTTTAACCAATAACGCTCCGTAAATTATTAGAACCGGCCATGAATGAATGAATGAATGACTATCAAAATGATTTTCGTAATAACAAGACCCTGATCCAGACTTTAGTCTAGATTCCATATCTATGCCATTACAATGGATGTCACTTTCGTTATTTATCAGTTTTGTTACAATCCAAAGAACATAATATACTGGCCTGCAAAAATAAGTACTACACTTTTAATGATATTTACTTTTAAAGTGTGATACTTATTTTTGCAGGCCAGTGTATGTCCTTTGAATTGTATAATCTAGACTTAAGTCTGGATCCGAGTTTTAACGTATTTTCTGCAAATTATCCATGCTCCTTAAAGAACAGTCTATCACAGTATAGGCACTGGCCCGAGAACGAAGTATTTCCATACATCAAAATTTTCAAATGTCTATAGATATTTTCCTAATTGGATCACAAGCTATTTCATCAGTTTATGTCTCCAATATCTTAGTTGTCCAGTCTGATTTAATGCCACTGATACTAATTACTGTAATCAAAACGAGCTTAACCTGAATCTAGGGATACTGTAATTACTTCCTCGTGTATTTAATATAGGTACCTACTTAGTCAAAAGTCTTACTATTTATTTCTCTGTCCCCAACTACACACGGGAGCCATGAATCCGGGTCACCAATATAAAAAAAAACAATGTGAAAATGTTAAACAATGTTTATCGAGATATTATGGTTTATGTTGGTGAATCGGATTCATTGCTCCCGAGTATAAACAATATTTTGCTACAATATGAGTCTGTTTCTCAAAGCTATTTTATTGTTGAACTTTGCAGATTCCTACAAATAAAATTATCTTCTTCTGTTCCTCGAGGAAATGTTAACCCTTTGCAAGCAAAATCTCCAAAACCCTCTAATACTTAAAACATTCATCACATTTTTTCTCAAATAGAGAATATCTTAATAAAATCCTTTATCAGGCCATTTGGTATCAATAAAATAAATAATGGTGTAAGTATAGCAGTCACTGCAAAATTCAGCAGATAGCAGGGTAGGTGAGGTGCACCCTAGGGCCGCGAGAGTGCTCGGTAATACCTGTCCGACTGTTTTTATTGGCATTAGTATTAAGTTTTCATGTACAGCTAATGGATTAGTGCAGCGAGAAGGGGAGTGCAGTAATAACTGCTTTTTGTAGGCTCTAGTGTTTGATCTTTGTGGAGTTTCTTTTCATTCAGTAAACAGTCTAGACTGGTATTATTACTCGATATTTCAATTGATTGAATGTTTCCTTTACCTTCCTTTTTATTTGTTTGGCTGGAAAATACAGGCTTGATTAAGAAGGTGGTCTGAATTTCGTAAGTTATATGGACTTTTAGGAAGATGCTTTGCTTGTACGTGATCTACGTTGAAGCAGAATCTCATTTGTGGTTCTCTGCTAGGAATGGGCCACTACCTCTCTTGATCTGGGTGACATGTTGACTGGATATGCGGCGTGCGGCTACATCAACATACTACGACTACAAATCCGTGTGGCAAACGCATTAGTAACTATACCAATTTTCCCTTCTGTACCGTCTAGTAAAAGACCAATGTTGTCGTGGACGCTACGACCTGATAAGAAAACAGTAATATTATTCCTACCCAAATATAATAACAGGATGTAGCCCGATACATATTTATTATTTTCTATCGAAATATATTCAAATCTGATGTAGGCAAGGCAAGACGTCGCCGTCGTACAATTTGCAACTAAGCTTATTCCCGATCACCATCGTATGATAAATGTTCCCCCCATGGAAATGTACCAGAAGCCGATATGTATTAACATAAATTATACTTACAGATTAATTTCAGCTCTTAACTTCCCTGGAATATTTGCATCCGTGATATATTAATAAGCAATGAGTTCGCTGGGAACAACGTTATTTTGTATAACATTTTGGGTGGGTCAAAATGACGTCAGATGGCAGGTGCTGGTTATCGTGGTTTGTATGGAATTTAAGGCGGTACAAGGATAAGGTTTTGGTTTTATATTTTTGACTTACGGCCGGGGCCGAGAATTATGCAAATTAGAATACGTGGTCTGATTTTACTATAGCCACACATGCACAGTATTTTTCATGGATTTAGCAAAATATGACAAAGAAATTTAGTTACGTGAAGGCGATTGTCCCGATTCTGGAAACACTTTTTTCTAAGACTTATTTTATCAAGAAATTATAGCTCATGCTATACTTAACTCGGGTCATCGCAGTCCATTATCGGTTAATAGGTCTCGTCACTTGTATTCAAGTGCAGAATTGCCCGTAGCCACGACGCGACGCGGCGCAACGCTCTGCAAACTTTTTTATAACAAACTAAACGCTCCGTGTGAAACTCCTAAAGCTTCAAGTTTAAAGCTATTTTATCTTGGCAAAAGTGTGCTAAGCTATGAATTCAGGAGCACGGCAGTGGCCCCACCAAGTCAAGTCCTTATATGTCTTTTGGGAAATAATCTATATACCTACTTTATGAAAAAACTTGTTTTGAGAAATTAAATTATTAATCAACAAAATAATTAATTCTATTTCTATTGTTCATACCAAATGAACTGTAACGCTACAACATAGTCATGTGCATTGTTGTACGAGCACAAAATCAATGCGAGCACATTGCAGCCGATAAAACTCAATCTGACAAGTACCTAACGCAGAATGGTGAATTCTATTGTTACTGAGTATCAAAATCGTACTGCTACCCTGTCGAATAAGCCGTCGAAGCCAACAACTAAACAATACCCGTGTTCTATAGAGATTATTTACGCTGATTTAATTTTGAGTTTCTGATTTAGAATGGTGTATGTTTTAAAAGTATTAAGTTCTAACACAGTTTCATATTAATAAAACAATAATTGTTTACCTTCAGGTTCGTACTAGCAAATTCGGTAAGAATGTAACAATTATTGTTACATTCTTACCTAATTTGCTAGTACGAACCTGAAGGTTTAAAGCTCTGCTTGATATGGAAGATCCACTTAGTCTATGTTGATCTGAATATAAATGTATAATATTCCTTGAGACGATCATATTGTTAGGAGTTTCCTTTCTCTGGAACCCACTGGTACCACTGGTAGCTTAAACCCTGTTTCCAATGCCGGAGGAATACGATATTTAATTATGGAAATATTTAAAAATGTAATAAATAAATGATTAAACGGAATAATAATACGATTATGTCAATACACTTCATGAAGTCAAAATCAATACGAATTCTATACGTCTCTCCTACTCGGTAACTGCTACCCCATAAAGGAATGCAACCGTTATGAAATTTGACTTTATAGTTGAACAATTTTTAATATTCATGCGACATTTTCATTCCCATGCACGCATTTCTATGAAACATAAAAATAACGACAATTTTATTGTGTGCGACGGACGCACAGATCATAAACCAACAAATTTTTATATTGTAGTATTCTTATAAAGGCATCCATATTAGATGCTTATCGAAAAAAATCGTTCCCAACGTCAAAAATTCAATCAATACAAGATAACTTATCATAAGAGTGAATGAACGGGGTAACCTATATTTCCCAACTTTATTTGCCTACTTTATCATTTTGTAACGCCTGAATACAGTGACATTAACGTGAATAAACTATTGAATATAGTGAATAGGTTGAGCCTCTGAGCATCATCATGCAGTTAATTCTATTTTTATATCACTTATTTAGGTCCTTGTTAGTTTACGACCATTAAAATTTTATTTGTCGTATTAAATTCTATGGTGGCTATACAAACCCCACTAGTTATATTATTTTGTATGACGAATCTCGTAATAGAAATGACGTTATTGCATATTTCAATATTTAAGTGCAGACTATGTATTGAAGTATTCTACTTATCCCTACTTGTGAAAACATTCAGCTATTCTGTTTATGTAAAAACTAGTACCACAATTATTTGTATGCATACAGAATGGAATCGTATTTAGTTTACTTTTCAACCCGTTAATTCAAAACGAACGCGCCGTGCACAATACAGCCTCTCTACAAAACGTAATTATATTTCCAATACTTTCATTCTATAAATAGATAATTACTGATTACAATGTCTCAGTCACACTCTCTATCTAATTAAAAGCATTTATGGTTAAACTATCTTCTATAAATCTAAGTAAATAATGTAGGTATAATCGGATATCTAAACATAGAATACGCGATAAAATGAAATTGACTGTACTGTAAAACAAGATAAGTACCTACTTAAATCGTCATAAACAAGGTTTTACTACCATACATTTCATAAATACCTTTTGCTGTCATTGTAAAAGCATAGTTCGTACAAATATAATTCCGAACAGAGTTTCCCTGCAAAACTTTCCTTAAATGGAACTGATATCATTTGAATCGAATAGTCCTTTGTCCGTTCCGAAAATCTGCTGATAAAGGAAAGCTCTTTCGGCACCAAAAAGGTAGCTATAAACGTAGCCGATACGTAAGCAAGACAGGAATAAATTGGACTCAAAGATTTATTGCCAAATGCTCTTAACCCGAAACCTTTCGCTCGGAGAATAAGTCCGCGCTATTCACTTTTTCGGCCTCCAAATGTATCGCATACGTTCCTCGATTGATTAATGATACTAGCTCCTAAAAATAAGCAATTTTCCACTAAGATAAGCGTGGATTATTAAATTTGTGATTAACAGAATAATCATAAAATAAATCTTTGCACAGACAAGTTGGTTTACAAGTTTACAGTTTACGACTCTGCTAAGCCTTGTAAGCCTCAGGTAACGACGTGCTTCATTACTAAGTGTATATTATTTATGTCGCCTTTTAGCTTGTTTTATATCTCTGTTCCTACTATAAAGTTGCTGGTACACGAGAACCGAATAAGGAGTAAAGGAAGAGTTCTGATACTTTTATTGGATGATTCCTTGAATGAAATATACGTCTCTAGATTATAAACCGACACTGACAACAGGAAACTGTGGTTTAATGTTAACAAAGTGAGAAAGAAAACAACGTTTTTTTTATAAAGTTGCTATATTTCAGATTTTTGTTTCGGGTACATCACAACTGTCTCTGAAAATATTTTGAATACAGATCAAATTGTTAATGTCTCTTACATTAGGTACTGTGAAGTATTAAAAAATTTGAAAGTTGGCGGAAAGTTAGGTAATTACGCTAAGGTTACATTTATTTCTAATACACAAATTTAATATAAATATCACAGTCAAAGATTATATAACTAATATTCTAGAAAGACCTAAAGGTATATGGCAGTGAAATGCAGGGCTTTAATTTTTAATCTACGTTTACAGTCAAAATTGTAACAACCTTAAGTATAGGTACAAAAGATTAGCTTACAAGAAAATACAGTGTTTACCAATGGCTAAACTAGTCCTATGTACTGTGACTAGAATATAGATTAGGAATAAATTACGAGATACAAATGTCAAAAGTTCGGTATCTACATTACAAGCACTACTATGGCTAATCTACAATGGTTATGATTTGCCTGACGACTATTAAGTTATACGTTATCTACCTACACCTAATACCATCATATTTTTTCAGTTCCACATTAAGAACATCACTAATAACTGCAAAACCTTTTTTTCACGTAACTTATAGTTAAAATTTGAAAAGATAATGTTGATTATTGCTTTGAGTTCCTCTTCCAAAATTATACACGTCTAATTATTCGGAGTTCCATACACGTTCTTGTTTTCTGGACTCTGTAAAAAATGCATTTAATCTAAATATCCGCATTGTCCGTTACAATGAAAAACACTGATGGACATAGGGGTAAAATTGTAAACAAGATCAATTTACCTCATACGGCGGTGGCGGCAGTATATCACACAGATTTATTTGACAGCCCTGCTCCGACCTCGCTACATTCGAATGTCTGCTCGTCTGAATGGGAATTTTGAAACTGTTCTCCCTGCCCAGCCAGTGCCACTGCGGATAGTCGTACTCTAAATCACTCGCCGGACACACTTTGCTTTTGTCTTGTCGACTTCTTGATCCGGACCTATTTGTATGACAAGAGGCACAGTCGTCTTCTAAAACATTAATGTCATTATGTGCGTTCTCATGTCTCGGCTCTCTATAGTCTTTAGTTGATCTGCTCGACGTGCTATGGCAACACGTTGAACATTCTCCATTCGAGTACTGAATGCTTCCATTACACGATCTAACAATGCTATTGTTATGAGATCGTCTTTCTGGACAATTCCTCATGTCTCCGATTTCATTATTGTCCTGTGTGGAAATTGATATTTATTGTTACACTAAGGGAACATTTTAGTGGTATTTGATATATGATAGGATTAAGGTATGCAAATTCCTTGGAATCTTATCTAGAGTCAACAATGGAGTTCTCGAAAAGCTTATCAAAGCGTACCTTGAAATTGAGTTCTGTGTAAATGGCGCTCGACGCGTAAGGTTCCGGTGGTCCGCGCCGCATTCTGTCGACGCTCGACGCATCTAATCCTTGAATGGAATTCTGAGGCAGACTGTATTCTGGCTCGACACTTAGAATGCTTGTTGATTGCCCACCTAAGGATAACGTTGATTTCTATAAATGGTTTCATTTAAAACATTTTCGACTTCTAAGTAGGCGTCTTGTCAAGTGGAGATTTCATAAGTCTGATTGTAAATCAGTCCAAACACATACCTTATCCCATGACAATCGTAGGTAATCTGTCTGTATCTATTTCAATTGAATTTATATCGTGAGAAATATGTCATTGAAGCTCTAAAAATAAACACTCGATTATCGGAATAGATAACAACTGATACTCACCATGTAGGAGACTCTGGTGACAGCTGCTTACGTCTAAAGTGGGATCATTTGGGGCGGCGAATACTGGCCGGTCTCTTAACCAGATAGTGTCTTTATTCAATAGACACTGTTGAGCCGTCACAATTGACTGACCTACAATCGAGATCAATGTTTCAATTATTTGTACTTAAGATAGGTATAGCAACTGTTTGTATACAAGAATGTCAATTACCAGTAGATTTCTTCCTTTGAATGTTGTTCCGGCGCTTGAAGTAATATACGCTGAATACTCCAATTGCAATAACGGAGAATAAAGTAAGACCGAGAGCTAGGAGCCATGTTTCTTGAAATATATGCGTGATGTTTGAGTCTTTTGGTGGTTCAGTCCTAAAGAAAAAAACAATAGATAGTATCGTACAAATATAAATCGGCATATCGTTTTGCTAAAAGCTACAAATACGACATGCAGAAATCATAAATTGTAAAGTAGCTAGGAAACCATGAATTGCAAAACTCGTAAAATATCTTACAGACAGCCTTTGTGCCAAAATTAGCATACAACAATAAGGTGTAAGCAATAATTTATTTAGTTCCAAAATTGTATCTTACGTTAGTGTGACTAGGCTATAAGATCAGCAGGAATGTCACTACATCTACAGAGTGAGTGCAAAGACTCTGCTTTGTGTAGTGTACAAGCGAACTATTATCGTAAATGACAAACGTAACTTGTGACACCACCCACATAAAGGAAGCTTTTGTGCCAAAATTAGCATAAAACAATAAAGAGAACAACAATTAAGAACTGGATATACCGACACAGTTTGAAAAATCAGCAAACCAAGATATCCATGGCGCTAACTAGTCCTTAAGAGAACATCGTTGATCGGGAATTTTATCGTGCGACGCCCTTTAGCCAGGAAGACCGATGACGTGAAAGAGCTGTGATAGGCTGGATGCGGAAGACAGGCAACCAAAAGTTGTGGTGCTTTAATAGATCGAAATTAGCACTTTACTCACTGTACGTAATGTCTCTGCGACTGCGTGGGCAGCATGTGTATGTGCGCGGGCGCGCTGAACGGGCCGTGTCCGCGGCGGGTGACGGCTGCGGCGCGCGCGCTGTACCGGCCGCCGGCGCGCAGCGAGCTCGCCGCAGCCGCACGTGTACGAGCGCCCAGCGACATCTGACCCACCACGCGACCGCCAGTACTACCGCCCACCCGAATCTCGATCTGCGTTTAATAGTTCTGCTTATGGTGGCGTCAACAAACAGCAACTAAATGGTGCGAAGCATGAAAGCTGCCATAGAGTAGGTCCAAAAACGGTAAAATTTTCATTGTAACTTTAAACACCACTTGTGCTATAATAAAGTTTTACTGTTAATTATAAAATAAACCGAAATAAGTTTTATTAACAACCACATCAACATACAAAACATTCAATCAACCCGTAACAATCGGAAACAGTTAAAACATGGATTGTAAACATTAAAGTATTAATCCCTAACATAAAATTTTATCGAGCAAAACAATAATCATAATTAAACAATAATTTGAAAACAAACTTACCAAGTAACCGGTGAGTTCACCGTTCCACGTGCTCACAGGTGGCGGTTCCCATCGTATCCAGGCTGAAGTTGCGTTTATTACTCCCGCCGTAACGCTTTGGGGCGGCGCAGAAGGTACTAAAATATCACCAACACATAAAATATGCAACCACATCAAATAAACAAACAAAACGAAAAAGAATCCTTACCATCCTCGTCCGAGAACCCCGTCATCAAATTCGAAGGCTTCCCCAACAACATTTTGTAAAACGGCATCAAAAATATGTCGTACTGAGTGTAAGCCATCAATCCAGTGAGGATGTAGCTCGATGATCCACTATTGTCGACGTTCATCAGAGACCCGTTTGAGCACAGGACGTCTGGATGTGCCGGATTTAGTAGCGTAATTTCTTCATCAGTTACATTGCGCCAATTCATTGTTGTTCCGTTGTGCCAAATTTTTACACCTTCCAAGTACTCATTGTAGTCTGTCAATACCTTAAAGCAAAATGAGGTAAATATTTTGCGCTTCAGAATTAATGGAACGGCAAAAACTATAAAGTAATAACTTACATCCCAAACAACTTTTAAAGATGTTGACGATAATGCCTCTACCCTTCTTAGAACTAAAACATTTTGTTGCAAATATTTCCTCGCTTGAACTAGCTCATATTGCGTCATGTGCGTCTCACGTTCATAATCTACATTATATTCACTATCCAAAGAAGGCTCTTTTAGTTCATTGTTTCCTTTTTTTAGCACTTTGAGATAAGCCTCTTGCATAATACTGCCAGCTGCGTTGACAGCTGTGCAAATCACTCTCCCACTGTGTTCAGACCTCGCCCCATCCAAATATAATAAGCTTGAATTACTTTTCGTACATTCGGGGAAAAGTAAAGAATCTTGGGTCCCCTCGAGAACCCAAAAGGTGGTCGGTGTAGGTAACCCTTTAGCTTCACATGGGATGGAAACCACATCGCCCTCCCATGCGGTCAGATTGGACGGTATTTGCGTGAAGTGCGGTAAGGCTGAAACAGATGGCCGTATTAAAATAGAACGGACAGTTGTTAGAATTATTGATGCAATAAAATCGATCTAAATAGAGACAGAGCTTACAGTAAACTGTGAGTGTTGCTCTGGTAATGCTGGTGCCGGCGTGGCTGTCGGCTCGGCAGGAATAGACGCCGGCGTCCGTTGCAGACACATGCTCTAGCCTTAATAGCCCCCGGATTATTGTGGCATGGGAAGGCAACGAGCCGTCTTCTTTGACCCATGTTATTTTTACAGTTGCGTCATAACTCTAAAAGTAATTATGAAAGTGTTAAAATGTTATATTCAATTATATTATGCTATCATGACATAAATTTTGCCCTAAAGGCATTACATTACATTACCTGACAGTTAAACTCAACAGTTTGCCCAACCAAGGCTGTTACGTTACTAGGTTTAACAACAAAGTGCGGTCGTCTTAAAACAATTAGTGCCGCGGCTCGCGACTGCCTTTCACCGGCTATGTTCGACGCTACACATCTAAACAGACCGCTGTCTGTTGGTAATGTTTCTAAGATCTTTAAGTTTCCTGTATTTGTTACTGTTACCCTGAAAAGGAACATCTCCATCACTCAACATTATCTACTATTATTACTACAAGGTTAGTCACTAACCATATGAACAGAAGAGAAGATCTACTATTAACGACAGAAAATAGTGGAATCATAAATCTATTCCAAAAAATAAAAAAACAGTAATTGCTTGCTTGTTCAAAAAATCATGATTGGAATTTTAAAAAGCCATGAATTAAATCGGGCAAATAATTTTTATACACAGTTAATGTTTTACACAGTTTCTTACCTGCCATTGACTTCAACGTCATACAACTGTCCATCTTTGAGCCACTGAACTGAAGGCTCGGGAACTCCTCGAGGAGGTGAGCACTCCAACAGAGCCGGTTCACCAGCCGCTACGTGCACATCTCTTGGCTCAGCCCGAAACTCATCACGAAGAACTGAAAATTATGTCTTCATTACAAATGCAAGACCAATAAGGTGTATCAAAAATCCAGAAAATCAAAAAGAAAACAACTAAAAATCAATTATTTAGTCAAAAAAATCATTTCCATTTTCAAAACTAGAAGCCTTTTTCCGGGAGAGTTCAAGAAGGAGAAGAGTTGGCAACCTTACAATACATACAATGTTTGTTCCTTTAATTTTGTTCTCCTTTGAGAAATAAAGCGTAGGCAGATTAATAAATACTACTGAATATTGGAAACCTCAGCAGATTGATTTATAACTGTGTTTACGAAAGGCAGGTAAGTTTTCACTCAACTGATTGAACTAACTCGAGAACGGATTTGTAGATTCAAGTACGGTTGAATAAATAAAATATAATGTTTCTTAAGTTTGTTTACAAACATGCCAATGTTTTGCGCTATAATTAAGTTGATTTTGCTATTGATCCATCTTAACGATACTTTGAGCAGAGTTGGTCAAGATTTAAAGATAAGGCAAAAATCTTCATCTTTTTTCTAGAGCGATTATGTTAGGGACTGCGCATTATGATGTCTCTACTTAAGAATATTAGAACAAATTACTCAAAGGATCGAGTTTGTTATCACCTGACACCCGCAACTAAAATTGGCTTCTATAAAGGAACAGCACAGCTTTACGGTTGGTGAGTATAACGGTGCGCATTTGCATATATGTAACAAAACGGGCATGCCTCTCTAAGTACACACACTATATATGCTATCATCTATCAGAGCACCACACACTACACATTAATCTCCCTAACAAAGGTTAAACAGTACTTGGACGTACGACAAACATTTGTATGCAAATATCTCCCCCCCCATACATGTTCTAGGACTCACCGGCGACGTTAAGCGAGGCATTGTGACTGACGGCCTCGCCTGCCAGGTTGCGTGCCACGCACCAGTATACACCCTCGTCGCTCTCCTTCTTGCCTCGGTTTACCCTGGGGATATGAATCTTGTGAGCTGTCTTGATTGTAAGTGTTAGTTATGTCTAGATTTATTTGGAGGAAGTCTAGTAGTGATGTAGTAGCCTTTAAATACTTTGCTTTCTGCTCATTTACGTATGATTTTTAATAAAAGAAAAGACTGTTATCCGGGATATCTGTGATGATCAAAATATTAATGCTATAAAGCAAAAACACGCCTCAAAACATGATCACGGAGCTATCTCACATTATGTTACTGATATTCTTTATAAGGATCCAGAAAAGTTTCGGACCACACCTGCGTAAACATAAGAATTTGGACAGTGTTTCTAGAACATACAAAATTCAAATTCAACCTCTTTATTCAGATTAGGCTCGACACAAAACACTTTTTGATCACACACCACCGCTTCAAAATGTTATTGCACTGGAATTGGAGCAACGGACGACACTAGCGGGAAAATGAAATGCCAAAAAATATTGTACGCAGTCCAGGGATGTTATTTTTGAACAAGTTACCGGGAGTAAGTACTAAGTCCACTGTTAGGCCGTTTTCTAGCCGTTTTCTAGCCTTCTCATTTCGTGCTCATAAGCTCACGGCATAGGGGCTCCATGTTTTGTAACTTTGCACGAAAAATTTTGATCTGCCTTCCACTACACATCTCAAGGTAAACTCAACCTAAACTGCTTTATAGGTAATTTACAGAAGTACAAATTTACCTTAAAAATAACAGCCCATCTTCTAACAACACTCTGTGTCCATCCTCAGCTTGCGGCAAAGGGGCTCCATCCTTGTACCATTGGACGAAAGGTTTTGGTCGACCTTCCACCACACATCTCAAGGTCGCTGGCTCGCTGCGCCCCGACACTGTGTTTGATGGGTGTTCCTTGATGCGGGGCGCTCTGTTTTGTGCTGGATGAGACAAAGGATGACTTACAGCACAAGCAACTAGGTAGTGCAATAAAACAATAACACGCGATGAGAACCTTCTTTTTATTTGATGTCAGTTAAAAAGATAGAAGTATGTTTTCATCAAAGTAAGCCAGTACCGTGTATACCGTGCTAAACTTAGTTTAAAATTTAATTGAATACTTTATATACTTAAGACATTAATTACTACATTATTTTCATAAAAGTTTCTTCTCTACAAGTAAGGTAGGTATTGGATGTGGAAGGCGGAGGGCCGAGTGTTATGGCGCAACTTGGGAGAGGCCTAAGTCCAAAAGTGGACTGCGATAGGCTGAGACGATTGATTGAATGAGATATATATAGTACAAAGACTTTGTAAATGAAGAACATAATCGTTTCATCAAAACGAGTTGTGAAATAGTTTTAAATAAATATAACAATGACATGTGTGTGAGCCATGAAGCACGTGGCTAACATGTCGTGCGCATATTTCGTAAAAACATGTGTTTGTGCCACCCTGAAATAATAATAATGCAAACAAACTATTGTATCAATATCACCCGGTACATCAATTATTATAATAATAAAAGATTTTATTATTACAATAATTAGGTCCTGGGTTCGATCCCCAGATCGGGCAAAATATTATTGGATTTTTCCATTAGGAATTTCTCAGTAGCAGCCCGGAGTCTGGATTTGTGCCCGGTTAATGACAATAGGCTCGCCCCCTATTATATGGGACTTAAACATAACTGGCAAAACGAGGGTGAACTAAAACACCACTGCCGTACCCTTCGGGGTATACAAGGCGTGATGTTATGTTACGTTAAACGATTTTAGAATCTCGAAATACGATATACCTGTTGGTTTTAATGAAAATTCCTATAAAATCCAAATCGCGAATTGTTGAGTCCAATTTCTAATCCAAAGGTTTAAAATTGTACAACCCTACCTGTGAATCCGTCTGATCACGACCGTGACGATGACGTGATATTCAAAGGGCTTCCAAAAGGAATAAAATTAATTATCATATCTACGGGATAACGATTTAGAGTACGTATATGAGTATTTATGAGAGGATCCTTCAACAGATAGTTATCAGTAACCTTCGTGCAAAGTCACGTGGAGTAGTAAATCTAGGGTTAAAGACTGGTTAAAGATTACAAGTAAAGTAAGTATACATGTAAGTATGGGTGATCAGGTAATAGTTTATTGGCTTCTCCTTCTTCGTCCTATGGTTCAATAATACACTCCAGAGCAATGAATCCGGGTCGTCAACATAAACCTTAATACCTCAGGAAACATTGTTTAGAATTTTAACTTTTTTTTGTTTATTTTGGTGACCCGATTCATTGCTCCCGAGTGTTTTATTACTTATATCTCCCACCTGGACATAAGTTGCCTTGGCTAATCTGGAAGTCTTTAAACAGACTCCAGATCCAGGTTGGTCGAAGCAAGGAAAACCTGCTCAGGTTGGAGTGTAAATGTGGTGCTGTTCCACAAACGATGGTATATCTGACATCATGCCCTGCATGCCCTGATAACTGCACGTTACAGGAATTAATGGACGCTACTGATAACGCTAAACTCGTAGCTAAGATTACTTATTTTATAATCATTAGTATGATTATCTATTAAGTATTTCTGACAAATCCATAATTAATAAAATTCCTAATTATAGTATAAAAACTTCAACAAAGACAACAATCTACATATGAACACAAAACTATAGTGAAAGGAACATACAAATAGTTTCTGTTCATTGACTATATCAATACGTAAAGAATGTTCATCATGCTCTAATTCTACATCAAATATATGATCAATCATTGTAGCGATGACTTCAATGTGATAGATAGAGCTGTTGCCATTTTCTATGTACCTTATTACCTATCATACACGTACATACACAATTTCACAATTAATGTTTTCACCCGTGGATCTGATGGATTTAAGCTGAAACTACAGCAGGCCACATGCTGCGATCCTAGTGTATCTGTTTTGTCTGTTTCACTGAAATTTATTTTCTACATTTGCGCTTTTTGTCCTTACGCATGATTATAAATTATTAGAAACCGAAAGGTTATCTAGATGTTCTTTCTGAAAATCATTTATCTCGAACATGACTGTTTGCACCCAGGAGTAGTACGAGTTTGCAAAATTACGAAAACGGCAATAGTTTTCATGAGCTCGCTAAAATGAATAATAAGTGTATATTTCTCTCTTTCTCTTGCGATGTGTCAGAGAGCTCACGAAAAGTATTGCCGTTTTCTTAATTTGCAAGCTCGTACAAGGTGTAAAAACTGGGCTTAGGCCGCGAGTTTACAACTTACAAAATGTTTGATGGTAAACTGGCCGGAAGATTTGAATGTTAATCGGCGAGATTACTGAACCCGAATTTCCTAATAGTAAACTTGACCTACACAAAAGCAAAGCAATTTTGTTTAGCTTTAAGGGAATAAACTAAATTGGGATGAAAATGAAATGCCGTTTTCAGAATTTGCAAACTCGTACTAACGGTACAGGAGTACAGAATACAATACACAAACTGTGTAGCTACACATCACGCTGATACACGCTCTAAATAAAAAACACAACTCTTTCACCCAACATTCAACTAAGATCCTATCACTTTACTATATTTCACGCGTGTAAATTGTATTAAGTTGTCCTTTTATTAGTAGGTACCTACAGCATTACATTTCGTTACTCATGGCGATAAGTCGAACGATTGACGCCTACTCCATCCGTAAAACATTCCTTTATTCATAGAAGAGCCGCGTCTTTATAAAAAAGTAACGTATGGATCTCTCAATAACCGTCTCCGTTTGTCCGTGTGTCCGTTCCACTGCATTTAGATAGACATACAGATAAAACGAAACTTGGGTATTGTAATAATTGTGATTTATTTTTTAGTTTTGTTCTTTTCTTAGGGTTGGCAGAGCTAAGTTATGAAGTATAGGTAATATCGAACTATTATAAACCCTATGAAAAAAAGGCCAATGAAGGTTATTTTTAACCGACTTCCAAAAAGGAGGAGGTTCTCAATTCGACTGTATGTTTTTTTTTTGTATGTTTGTTCCGCGATATCTTTGCTAATGGTGAACCGATTTTAATAA
Organism: Amphipyra berbera; assembly: GCA_910594945.2. NCBI lineage: Eukaryota > Metazoa > Arthropoda > Insecta > Lepidoptera > Noctuidae > Amphipyra > Amphipyra berbera. The sequence goes on along the minus strand of OU343128.1, from coordinate 8,841,315 downwards.
TTATTTTTTTATCTGAAAGAGTATTCTTTCGAAGTGATTCCATTTAAATTTGGTGAAGATCTGATGAAGAACTTCGGAGATAGACAATTTGAAGTCGGTTTTTTTTTGTTAAAAAGTTTAATTATTTAAATGATATTTGTTCGCAATTTCTCTTGATAAATAATAAAGATTAGGTGAAATGTGAAGCATGCTACATATAATTAGTGCTAAATATATTCAAACGTCACTGTATTTCTGGGAATTGTTTAACGTTAATAGAGACAGAATGATTATTTTAATATGTTTAGCGCTAAATGTATTTATTGAGTTATGTTGCAAGCGGGCCTTAATTAGGACGTGCCATTGCCTTTACCTAAACTTTTGCTTAAACACATTTTTATACACACTATAAGACGTGTTCTATGGTAAAAATAGTTTATTGTAGTAAGTTAAATTTTAAAATATGTAGGTGACTTTATCGTAAAATATACAAAAAAGTATGTTGCGTATAAAAATAATTCAACATTTTAGATTTTCAAATCAATACAAATAATGTAGAGCAGGCCACAGCTGCATGATATAAATTGAATCTGAAATAATCACTACCCTTTCTATGTTATTAAGTAGATAATTGCAGTCTTTAAATTAATTATAGACCATTATGTGGAACCAAGCGAGAAGGTAGGGGAACCTTTTTACAAAAATAGTCTTTTAACAAAACAACAATAAATTATTACGTTGAATGCCCCTTCTTTCTTATTTCAATCTATACCACTAATATTATAAAGCTGAAGAGTTTGTTTGTTTGTTTGAACGCGCTAATCTCAGGAACTACTGGTTGGAATTGAAAAATTATTTTTGTGTTGGATAGTTCATTTATCGAGGAAGGTTATAGGCTATATAACATCACGCTACGATCAATAAAGTATAAATGAAAAATGTTGCAAAAACGGGGAAAATGTCCGCCCGTGCGAAGCCGGGACGGGCCGCTAGTACCTATAGCATAAGTATAATACAAAAATAACAACAAAATTTTAAAATCGGCCTCATTATTTCTAACCATTTTAATACACCTAGTTTCACATAGTGCTGAAACACCTCTTGAAGCGAATTGTGCCAGTTGGGGGTTGCAGTGCATGCTTATGCGAATCCAGCGACCTTGTGGTCAGGAGGAGGAACACCGTGGGTTTTTAGCCGGTAATAGTCGGTAGACCCCCTCTACTTCCCCGAGCGAGGGACATTAATGAGGATTTCCCCACGAAAAAATTAATAAAAAGTTTGCCAACTATTATAATAAACTTAAAAGTCAATCAATTCCGCTACTTGCATAAAGTGAAAATATATGTGAAATATATATTTTTTTGTTTAACAGCCAGCCCTACGATCATCGCAGGCGCAACATCGGTAGTTGTCCTTTATTAATACTTGTCACTGTCAGTGATAACGCGACACAATATAACTATGATATGTTTGTCTTTTTGTTGCAGTGTGGGTGCACTGTGCAGGCGACGGGAACGAATCGATTAATATATTTATACTTTTTTATCAGACAGGTTGATACAATGGACGTAATGTGATTATTTTGAACGGCTTTATTATAATGAAAAAGTACAGTAATCATAGTTACGTTATTTTTGTTGGTTATTTTTTTTTACAAGGCTGGTACTACTTTGGGATGCTCGTTTTTAGTAGCGGACGTTTGCGAGCTGATATAATAAGTATATCAGCTCGCAAACACCATTATTATGATGATGATGAGGTATTACTTAGAAGATTAGGTAACATGTATACGTTAGAGTTTCTTGCTTACTCTTCTCGATATGAAACAATAAATTGGAACCGTGCAACTTAATTCGACAAATTGTGAATTAAATAATCCCTTAAAAAAACTTTAAAGTTAAAGGGTTTTATCTTGCAGTAGCATCAGGATTTGAGGATTAAATGGGAATTGAATTTGTGTGCGAAGTTCGAGGAGAATCAGTTAAGTAGAAGTAACTACATAGTTGAAAAATCTGTCGCAAGATTTGAATCAAACAAAGAAATATACGGAGTGAAGCTTATTAAAACCGTTTAAAAATGATGTTATTGCTGTAAATAATGGACAGCTTCAAAAAACGAAACATAACATCACGCCTGTATTCCCCGAAGGGTTAGTCAGAGGTGTATAGTAACACCCTTACATCGCCGTCATGTTTAAGTCCCATATAATAGGGGGCAAGCCTATTGCCATCAACCGGGCACAAATCCAAACTAAGGGTGGCTACTGAGGAATTCCATACGGAAAAACCTAATAACACTTTGCCCGACCTGGGGATAGAACCTAGGACCTCACGATCAGTAGTCGCGCTTGACACCACTAGACCAACGAGGCAAAAAACATATTTTCGACAATCTTTCTTTCAGTATAAATATGCAATATAAAATTTCAGTATAAAAGCTCTACATATGTTTACGCTTGCAAAACTCCTTGCCTGGGTCGTCAAAAACGTGATTTTATCGACTTTATATCGTTACGCGAAGATTGAACAAAGCAAGGCTGTTTGACCTTGAACGATGTGAAAAATTTCCTTGTGCATGGGTCTCAAGATTTATAGGTGCACGCCCGATTACGATGACTATCAGTTCTTTACTCATATTATTATTAATATTGTACATATTAAATCCACAAAGGTAAACATTTTTTTTCTTATTTATAATATTGAAAAACTCTACACTATTCTGATTTCTATAATATATCTGCCTAGCTTTTTTCCAACTATGTTGGGATCAGCTTCCAGTCTAACCAGATGCGGCTGAATACTAGAGTTTTACACTTAGCGACTGCCATCAGACCTCCGCAACCCAGTTAATGAGCAATGCCGATACTCTCAGGTTAGAACTGTTGTCAGACTCTCGGGCTTCTAACTACCCGTAACGACTGTCATAGTTATTCGTATGACACCCGGGACCGACTGTTTAACATGCTCTCCCAGGTATGTATTTGTCAATATAAAATAATATTAATCTATTTTACGGGCCCCTTCATTCAATACTAAATAAATGCTTATCAAAGAAAATACCCTTGTACTTTTAGGGCCGATTTTTCAATCGTCAAATAACTTTTATCTGAAAAATAAATATGGCAGTTTGACATATCGACGGTCCCTACGCATACTATCGAAACTACAAAATGTCAATTTTTATTTTATCTGCTAAAATGTGTGAAATTATGTTATCTTAAAGGTTATACAATAACAATTTTTTATGGGACCAAATGGCAACTATTCCGCATCAAACTAAAGAAGAATCACGTAGAGCGGATCATAAATCTCAGCGTAATCGGTGTACATACATAATAAAATAAAAACTGATATTTTGTAGTTGCGATAGTATACGTAGGGACCGTCGATATTTTCTATACAAAAGCTGTGAAAATGTCAAACATATTCCCCAGATAAAAGTTATCTGACTATTGAAAAATCAGTCCCTACAATACTAATACATGAAAAGACAAAGGAAGCGCGCGAAGGAAATTAAACCCCGCCCATTCAACGAGCTTTTTAGAGAATTGTATTTCTGCTTATTCTACAAGCAAAACACACTTTATACACTTTTCACACTTTATTAAACTAAATAGAAAGTCTGTAAAACTAAAAGTTTTTATATACAACATTACTAACGAAAATGTGAGAAAGTTAATTTTAAACGCAAGAGTTTCTTAAAATTTCCATTTTATAGTAAAATGTTTCTTATTTTATATGTGAAACTTTATTACTTACCTAGTCATTATTTTCATTTTAAACCTGTTAAATCCATATATCTATTTAACCTAATTAATTTTAACAATATTTACTTTTTCATGAATATTCAAGTGCTATAATTAACACTGATGTTAAATTTAACATAATTACTGCTTATAGATATACATATATTATAATTACCGTCTACCATAGACATCAATCCAAAATGAGGCCAAAAAGTTCCCACTATAAACTCGTAAAGGTCCGAAGCGTTGCTCACTTAACTGACCGTTAACGTTAATTAAGGTAGCGTTAAAAAAGGAAAAAAAAGGTTACATTGTTTCGTGTAGCGGCTACCGAACAGCGGAACTACATTTTATTAATTGGATACCGTTTTTTAATTACCTGATGGTATACCGATCTGATAAAAATGTTAGTCCCGGTCAATTGAAAAAAGTTTTACGGCCCAGCACTTAGGACCAATAAAGACCAGCTTTTTTTATGTGCGTTATAGTTATTGTTTTATCAAAGATCTTTTAGAACCGTTTATTGTGCTGGTGGAAGTTGGCCTTCCTTATGTAGAAACAATAATTTCTGTATACCAGTCTCGTCTATTAAAAACTCTACAATTTCTTTCTTTATAACTTTTTATAAACTGTTATAATCCAAGTTTTTGTGTATGGCAGAGACGTTACAATATTGCATGAATACAATAGATTTAAACTAAAATTCATGAAAAAATATAATTTGTATTGATGAATTAAACTTAAAGAAGAAACCACGACCAGGCGTCAAAGTATAGTATAGTACATTTAAAATCCATAAACCAAAACATTCTAAAGCCTGTATGATTACACGTGTGCTCATCCATAATAATCTTAAACAAAGTTTAAATCTAAACAAATAAAAAGCAATAGTTACCATTAGTTCCATTCAGTCCAATGAGAAGTAAATGCACAAATACAAGAAACACAAATTGGTTCCTTCCATTTATGGTGTTATCGCACTCATTAACACCAGCATCCACCATACTGCCACCAAATTATGCTTAATTTTCACACCATCGATAATTTACATGTTTACAATTTCACTATTGAAGTTCCACTATTTATTTTTTTCACTAGCATACTGTAATCTCCATGCGTTCGAAATTCGAATATTCAAAATGTCATTTTATTGAAAGAAAAAGTTCGGTAAACAAAGTCGGCATCGCGTTCGGAGCTCCGGTCGGCTGCTCCACACGACCATGCGGCTTCAAGTCTGACGTCGTACTATCGGTTCTCCCTCCCTCATCTCTGTTTACTCTGTCCCAAATGGGGGGATAGGCGAGTGCTCCAAACTTTATGTAACTCTATTATGGTGTAAAGAACCATTATCACTTTATTTGACTGTCACAGAACTCACAGAAGTTAAAAGTATTGTCTTTGGAGTAAAGTAAGTTACGTAAACATGTAAGCGAACAGACCTAATTTGTTCTGAGTCAGTTGCGAGAGTACTTAACACTCGAGAAACTTTTTTATGATCTGTTAAACAACCTTGCCTACTTGCTATTTCCCACAAACAGACTTTTAAGGCTTTTATTTTCATCTTTCTAGGATTGCAAAAGAATCTTGCACTTTGTAACTGTGGTGATAATTTTTAATGAATACTATTTGCTGGAGTTTAAATATGTACTTGCTCCATAAAATGGAGCGTTCAAATAGAAATAATTTTATCATCTTACAGTTTACTTAACTTGTACGTAAGTATTTTAACTTTTTGTAGGTATTTTTCAGTTTCAGCGTTCTTCCAAAACATTGTAACAGTTATTGCTAAATAGTTCGTAAAACTTTTGGAATACTGCTGCAGATCAAAGTTGAATACTATAGATATAATTAAAAGAGAAAATGCTAAAATCATAGTTGAGATTAATAATAACTATTCAACCTATACCAGCAACAATAGGTAGGGTTAAGGTTCACAAAATCAATGTGTGTCGAATCAATCACGAATCCTCCGATATTAAATTTCTGATTTCTATACATAACTTCAACAAAAGCGAACCCATAATCTTTACTAAGTTTTTGTCCAAACAAACCCCCACGATCGAAACTTTGAAGGCCCATTCAAAAAGGAAAGGGAATAAAATACGGCTTATTTCATTTGACGCATTTGTCGAGTTAGCGCATGCGCACCGGGCGGGCGCCGACAAAGCCAATGGGTTCGAATAAAAAACGTTCTAATTTCAAACCGGTCGCCCCTCCGCCGCACGCGCTCCTGCGCATCCCTTCGCCCATTATTATGCTGAAGAGGTCATTCACAGTTCGCACAATACAGCCCATACATGGGTGAGTTGCTAATAGGTGAGGCTGGTCGCTCTTGAATCCTTTTTAAACTTTTTAATATTGAATTATGTTGTGAACGTGGCATAAAACGCCTTGTAATGACTGTTCCAAGGTGAAATAACTATGTAGGACGTATGAAATTGTGCCCACACAAGCAATGTTAACGACGCCTGCGATTTAGTAATAACAGTCATAATTATAGTTAAATCTAGCGGCGGTAACTACTCCTTGATTACTCAGTCTAAACTTTAGGTTTTGGCATACATTTGGGATAATTACACGGAGCTAAATTACACGTAGGTACCTACCGAGCATTTAAATGTTAAACAACATTCCTCTAAGCTAAGGCATTGCCTAACTAAAATTCTTATACTTAACAAATCGATATCTGTAAAAAACTTTGTAATATTTTTTCAAAAATTATTCGGTTATCCAATTTTCATTAAAATGATCCCGACCACAAAGGTTTAAAGATAATGTTGTACCAACATTCAAAAATAAACGGTAACATGGCGCGGGTAATGGCGCGCAGACTTAACAATCTCTTTAATTAAAGGGTGGCTGCTAATTGAACTGGTCCCGATACCAAAAGATATCGACACCGCCATGTGGTTTTTTAAAATGTTTACGTCATGTCCATGCAAATCGACATCTGAGTCAAGTAAACATGTTTAACGAGTAAATATTAAATTCTTGATGACTTTTATAAAAGTAGGGTAACGATTTCCAAAATTGTATAAACAGTAACTTGATAAGAGTATGCAAGCCATTACCTAATTAAGTTTAAAGAAATCACAAAAATACAGAATTATGAAATCATAGAGAAAATCAATGCATCAATCATTTTTAAACAAATTTCTAAATTCAAGCCCATCAACCTCTATTGCCTTATCCAGCCAGCATCGTTACCCAACTACAATGATGCCACCTACTGTTTATAAAACTACAATAGAAAAAATGTTTATGTTCATAAAAAGATAACATATAAAAACTAAAGTGGGCGTTACAATATTGCAACAAAATCAGTAAACAAAATGCGTTTTTATTTCAACATTGAAACAAGAAGTAAATTCAGTGCATCCGTAATCAGTGAGGAAAACGGTAGCCATACGGATGTCGCCTACGACGTACGTGCGAGCACTGACAATTCGAGAAAATGGCCATGCAATATTGAACTCTGAAACTAGAAGAAAATCTCCTAATTCATCTAAAAGCGCAGTCCAAAGAGAAGTGTGAGAGGTCGTTGTATACTGGTTACAATATTTTTATTGTCCGCCAGCTCAAATCCATAAGAAGAACCAACTTAGCATATATTATAAGCAGTATCGTTATAAAAGACGTTATTGTTATTTATCTGGCCTAATTCCAGTGTTGCTGGCATATAAATTGGCTTTTTTATTTAGACGGACACTTCATTTTCGGTCACTAAATCATAATTCGCACGCACGGCCAATTAAGCGAAGCATTTAAGTGAATAAAAAATACATATTCATTTTCGCCATGATTGAAGAATATTGATATGACCTTAAAAATCCAAAATTAAAGCTTTGATAGCAATATTTAAATGTTGAAAATTTGAGACATGAATATTGAATAAATTGTTCTAGTTGAAGTAACGCTGAAAATATTGATACAGGTGTATTTCGAAAGGTTAACCGCGTTCAAATTTTAAATCTGATCAAACTTCCTTTAATTGGTGTGTATTTAATACCTGTCTACCAAGCATGGCTTTTTATTATCAAACGGTGAAAAAGAAAGCAATAAAAAACTTGCTCTGTTTTACTACTTCTGTCTTTGTACATCATCCGTTGGCAAGAAGATATCTTTGTGCTACATTGTATACAACGAAAAATGTCTTAGCAATAGAATTCCAAGAATGTATGAAGGTGGCCAGTTCGTCATATGTCAATCAACCGTAGTGTGAACACTAAAATTACTGTTCCTAACACGGCCGCTCGTCACCGATGTATATCTTTTATGATACCGAGAAAGATAAATGGATCCTTCGCAGAATTAAAAAACTCTTCAGGATAAAGTCTTATGGGAATAATACCACCTACTTTACAAGTTTGTAACATTAAAATTTGCTCTGAGAGACATAAATCGACGATGTCAATAATAAATGGTTTAAAGAATAAATAGCTACTTCTACTGAGAGCAAATAAGACAGAAGCGGTTGCATTTTACTGTAAGCTTGTGACAAAGATGCGGTTGAAACGCAGCGTGAGTTAGAGAACTTATGGAATTCAGTAATAAGTTGAAATAAAAATCATGGTGAACTTTATTTTCTGATTTAGTTTATTTATTGTATGAATGGCATCGCACCCTCAGAATCACTCTTTGTAGCATACTACGTGGGGAACCTAGTTTAGCAATTCACACATCCATGTAAAGGGTAGTATAACAATAACGTGACATACTTAGTTGGCATGTTACAAGAAGATATTTAAATATGAATGTGGATGGCTATAAGAAAAGAGACAGACCAAAGAAAACATGGAAGGATTGTCTGAAAGATGATATGGGTAGAAAGGAAGTGAACACTAAGATGACGGGTGATAGAGATGTATGGAAGAAAAAAATATGCTGCGTCAACCCCAAATAAATTGAAATAATGGCAGAGGGATAATGATGATGAAATAAATCATGGTAAATTTATTTTTATAATCGTTCGAAATCATAATTTGCATACTTTCTTTTAGAAACGAAGCGTTTCTAATTTTCCTACAAAATAGAAATAAATAGAAAGCTTTTTTCCAAACATGACACATAAATAACGTCACAATTTTTATCAGGATTATCCTGTCACACCAAAAACACAGATCAAACGACGTTAATCATAAAACGCAGCGTTCGGAACGCCCGAGTGTGATCGCCCCAGCTTTTCCCGAACGACACCCATTGATTGATGAGCAGACAACTGCCGTGTTTTGCATTCAGCTATTTACGGGTATTTCCTCCGCTTAACCCGTCTAAAGGCTGATTAATGGCGACCACCGCTGTCTATTACGCGAGGTGACTGCCTGGATGTTTGCTTCACTGGATCTGTAAGGAGTACCTGAAAGGAAGTCTATTTAGGGACGCGTCAGGCCAATTTAGATGTTATTTTTTTTAGTTGTTGGAACAATTCGCAACTTGCTTTTTACAGTATGGTGAATTTCATCAACTCATTGGTTTGGGTTGATGAAATTCAATTGCAAAATGTGACGATCCAAAATTATACAGAGACGATAATTAGCAGAGTCATTTAAGCCAGTAAAAGTAATTTAAATTTACTTGACACTAGACCTAATACCTAAGATACATTCAGTTATCCTTAAAATATGAAAAAAACCATATCTACGATAATTACTCCTAGAACATTATAGTTGAAGGTCAAGTGAAAGATCTTATAAACAAGTTCTAGAAAGTGAAACGTGACGATTAAGTTATAACGATTTACAATCATGACGATGTTCGTGAATTAATGGCTGGCCATCATTTTTGCTGTTATTAATTTCCAATTATAATTATAGTGAAGTATAGCGTAGATCTTACCTCGGCGCCTGCGCCTACGCAGCGTTGCGCCGACGCCGGCCGAACATAATTTGCAACCTGCTAATAGCTATCGCGAAACTGCACGCTCTAGGATTTGTGGTACAAGTGGATGACTGAAGCGTGAAAAGAAGAAATTAGGATAAAAAATTACCAGAAGGGACTCAAACCTTTCTATAAAGTTTGATTCTATCAAAGAACCAAGAAGTTTTATTTGTTTGAAAAGGAATTCACTTTTTTTAAGAAAACATTACGTACTACAGTCGTAGTACCTACTGAGAGTTGTTAGTATTGGTGATAATCCGGGATCAATTTCTAAACCTCTGCCCAGATATTATACAAATTATGTACCTATATATACTTAGATAATATTTAGCCGTTAGCAGAGGTATTCAATCCGTATCTACCTTAAATATTCACATAATTTTAATGAATCGCCACTGATCCCATTGTCAAACCAATTTCTCAGTTTTGTGGGGCTATGTCAATTATATTATATCTACTGTTAGTGATTACATAAGAAATAACCAAAAAGAACACGTTTTTAAGTTATGAATGTTGTTCCCGCTAATCGCCTATATTTTACACCACTCAGCAAAAACAGCGTGGGCCGCTCCAAAGCCGATACCGGCCTTTCGCATCGTAACTTAACGCGATTGTACTTTAATTTTAGTTATTTAGGCGCCAGCCATCTTGTTTTCGATGTAATTGATCATTAAACTTGTTTATGGTCCATAATCGTCTGCACTTTGACAATAATCATCAAGTGAATGTTTGCTGAGTGCAGTCTTTGGTTACGATTTGTCATTCCAGCATTTTATTGGCTCATTAATCACTTGAGGGTTTTGACGAATTGCGTTAGTCATCTGTTTTAGTATCAGTACTGGATAAGGCGTGTTGAAGTCCGCCCACGCGATTGATATTTGATCGGACACCAGTTGGTAAATTATCTATACCTAAATTTTTTTGCAATTGAAAGCTCTGTTCGATAAAAAGCTCTACTTTTAACGACGAGTACTGTTGGCCACAAATGTCAGCTGTGCAAGTATTACTATTAAACATTCAAACCTATTGTCTGTGTTGAACTTAACTATTATATAGCTGCATATTTTTTTTCTGAGCTCGACACTTTTAAAAACACGCGTCTTTAATTAAATTTTATTGATTAAAAAGCTTTTTCTTTAAGCATAATTTCGACAGTAAAACTCATAGCAAGAACAAAACCTACGTCAAACAACAAAACATTAACAAAATGCAATTTATTTGAAAGCCACAATACTTCAGAACTGCATTATACCAAATTCAATAAGAGCCGCGTCTCGCGCTTTAAGCAGAACAAGTTACAACTTCTCTGCACTATAATGAAAGGAAACAAAGACTATTTCAAGTCCCCTCCGCTTCACTTTTTCGTTCTCGCGAATAAAAATGTCTAAAAATACGTCGACTTGTCGGAGGTACTTTTTATGAGGCTCGAGTGTTAGCAGACGTACTAAAACTTGTTCACAAGTTTAAAGCTTTATTTTAATTTTCCTTGCACACGACGCCGGCGAGTTTCCCCAAGAAAAAATGTTTAACTACTTTGCACGTGCGTGAAATAAAGTGCGATGTTTTATGAGAACCTCCTACAAATGAGGTAGCTTAAGGCTGTTATCGTAATTGTAGATGTGCACAGTTGATTACTACGAAAAAACTTTTGGAATGTTTTGGTCTTCGTTTTTGTTTTGAGTCCCGACATTATTATAATATGCTATATCAATGTACCCAGTAAGTTCGTCTGTTGCACTTATGTTCTTTTGTAGATCGTTACCATCTTCTTCTTATCTTGTGTAGCCACGAGGTATACGAGAATCCCTCATGCTGTGGTTAAAAGATTTGTCAGTCAGCAAGGTTGATATTGGAGCCGACTGCCCAGGTTGCGCCGGACGTAGGTACCTAAGTATCAGCACTCGTGGGGGCTCAAATAATACCAAGAACCGTAGTGATGGAATAAGACCACAATCACCATGCTCAACAAACGAATTGGGGATCACATAAGCAAATGCCCTTACCTATCTTCTTGACATACTTAACATTCTTGACCATACATGGGATACTATTGGAATCAATAAAAAAAAATACAAGAATTAAACTTGTGTTATTAACGTGAGACATTTTAGGGCCCCGAATTAAATGACCGCGTGGCGAGCGATGGCCGTGCAATTCGCTTGGGGCGCTAAAATGTCTCACGTTAAGAACACAGGACTTTACTTCTTGTATTACTTTTTATTGAATCCAAAAGTATCCCTTTTAGGATTAATCTATGTCAGCATTACATCACGAGGTTTGAAGGAATTACATGATTTCGTTTACACCCTGTATAACACTACATATTAACGTCAATACTATTTGTAGTATATACGAGTATATTATGTCGTCTGGTTTTCAGAAACGATACATCACCCGATCTCTTCCCTGGGGTGTTGTAACAGACGAACACATTATGCATTAGGAGGATGATGGGTAACATCATACTGCGGGAATTGAGTGTCCCTAAGGGTTGCATAGGTCAGACGCCATCGATCCGATCAGTCAAATGCCAGCCGCGGTGCGTGAAACCAGAACTCACAAATCACGTACCTAATGTATCGAAGTAATGAGTATACTTACAAAATTTTGCTTCAAGAAAAGGAGAACCTTGGAATATGCAAAAAGAAATGCAATGTAGAGGATATACCATCTAATAAATTATCTGTCGTTTAAAACACTTTATTGGACAAAGTTAAAGGTAAGGTCTAGAGTAAATATCAAAGCATTGGAAACGTTGTTTTGCCTAGCCTTTTCCCAACTATGTGCGGGTTCACTACCAGATGCGGCTGAATACCAATATTTGACACGAAGCGACTGCCATCAGACCTCCGCAACCCAGTTACTGGGCAATACCGTCATCCTTTTTTTTGTCGTTGGAAAATCTCGCTCGCCCGGGGAAGGCGAGGGGGTCTACCATACTCTTACCGGCAAAAAACCAACGGTGTTCCTCCTCCTGACCGTTCGGCCAGGGTACGGGATTCTCAAAAGCATGCTTGCGGTGCAGAATGCCAACATACTAAGGTTAGACTAGTTGTCAGACTTTCGGGCTTCTGACTTCCCGTAACGACTGTCATAGGTATTCGTATTGGAAACATGTTGGTTGTAAAGTAAGGCATTTATTAAAAGCTAGTTCAACTTGTAAAACATAAGGCAAGTTCTCCGATGAAAGGGGATGATGATAAAATGCGTCGATTATGCAAATTCAGTCGTTCCTTTCAATACGGTTTCAATAAAATAACATTGTCTAAAAATCCACCTCGTTTTTATTCGGAGTGACATGAAATAAAAATAAATGTCTTGTTTTACGATTCTACTTATCTTACAATGATGAAAACGAATTACTTTCGTGATGCATAATAAAAAGATTTTGCCTAATTTGTATTTTATAGCTTCATTATAGAATACTGAGTCCAGGGACAATAAAAGCTTGATATTAATACTGTCTTTATGTTTTCATTTCATCATAAAATTTAATTTTTTACTTAATTTTAAAGTTTTTAAGAACAAAGTTTAATGACTGTACATTTTATTGTTTTTTTTTACGAGCATTGTAAGTATTATGTATCGTGAAAAAAACTTTTAGGAAATAATTAAACCCAAGTAGGTATTGGTAGTCTTCGAGGAATGAACTCCATTTTGTTTACTAATTTTTTCCGCAATTTAAACTCACGATTACAAGACAGCGGGTATACTCTCAGTACTAGTGGGAGACCAATAAATAAAATAGATAAATATGATAGTGCAAAATAATCCAAAAATATCACCTACATTGTAATACAAAGCATTCTAGCCAGAACTGCACTGGTGCGGTGTAAATCTAATACTAACGATGTGTGACTATTCTCCCCTTTTGTTAAGGCAGCTCCACTTTGGTACCTAAATACTTATCTATACACATGTCAGGCATTGTGCACCGTAGTTAGGAAACAATGGAGTTCCACGCGAGACAGAAAGAGTAAGCTGCTATTTATTAGCTCTGAATAAGGACTTGTATGTGGAACAACACCTCATACTTGAAATTGTAAAGTCTAACATACACCTTACGATTTATCGCTAGACAAATCATGAATATATTACATAAATTCTAGTCAAATAAAATCAAGTACACAAAATGAAATATGAGTTTACACATAATATATAGCAATGTGTGACAAACATCAAGAAAGATAAGTGAAAATCGACAGAATATAGACCCGACATTGAATTAAAAAGACATTGCAAAGACCTTCAAGCCTCTAGTGAGTACCAACGCTGATCAAATTATAGTAATCGCATGGATTAAAATAATAACAATTGGTACAAGTAATGTAAATGCGCATTACGAAGGAAAGTTCTAATAAAACCCATAAACAATTTGGATACTAAGTTAAATTTTCTCATCAAATATTACGACATCGCTCGCAATTGGTTGGAAGCTGTATGGCGGATTCGATAGCGATAATTCGCAGCAGTTAAGAAAATTTTGTATATTATCTTATCTTGGATCTTACATAAGTAGTAGGAAAGGAAGTAATCGTTAAAGTTCAAGCTCCAATAAAATTTTATTGGAGTTCGGAAGTTAGGCAACGGTAAAAACTGCGATTGCTCAAATGCTCATAGATTAGTACAATTCTCAAAAATTATTTGAAAAGTTTAGTTCGTTTCGAACACGAAGAGTGCTTCGTCTTTCTTCTATCATTAACCCGCTTTCTTAAGCTACTTCTCTCGGTTTTCTTGTAACCTCAGCCAGATTATTTCTCATATTGCCTTTTACATCAGCTAGTACTCTATTAGCATTAAAACTATGAGTAGGTAACTGCAACAATTCAGTAGGATTCAACTAAATATAACTCACAAATCACAGATAGCGTCTAACTAATTCAGTTATCGATTGAATTCCTAATTAACACTGAGTGCTATGCAAATCTACGCAGAGGCGTCGAAGGCTTGACTGAAAATAAAAAATCTCTACATCCAAATTCAAACTGCTCATATTTAGTCGTACCTACCTGTAAGCTACTCAATTCATAACATTCATAAGCTTACCTTTCAACATCAGTATCAACTTTACAAATATATAACTAAAACCAGGAGTCTACTTCACTAATAGTAAGACTTCCCCCAGTAGTAACATGAAAAACGGTTTTTGCTAGGGAAAGTTTCCTCGTCCGCAATATCCCAGCTAAGCCGGATTTGCAACTCACTCCGGCTTCTTCCTTTTCTTTTTAATTAAAACACTTTTATGGACACTGGAGAGATTTTAAAAATGCAAGTTAATTGAAGTGATACGTGACTTTAGACCCGCTTCGTTCCTTCCGGATTAATTCGGGATTACATATTTTGCTATAAAAAGTATCGTGAAAGCGGAGATTAAATGTTGCCAAAATGGAATGGATTCTTCTTATTTTTGTCCACGTGAATCCGATTGGAAGTTTTCCGTTTGCTGGTTTGGTACGAACGGAGATTAACAGCTGTGGGTTTTCCAACGAGAATTAAATACTAAAAGCACCAAGCAATACTTGTAGGTTTGATTTTTAAAGACAGGCACTGACAGAACATTTGAACCAGAGAACTATGTTGGTGTAACGTAACCAATTAACAAATGCGTTAATTATAACTATGGTTTCTAATTGGTATTCCGTGTATGTGGATGCTAACACTTAATTACTGACAGTAAAACTACTGTAGTAACAAAAGCTTTTTGTAACCCCACTACGGTTTATATTTGAGGTAAACACGAGGAACGTTATACATCAAAACCAAACTGTTACATTTTCTTTAGACAAAAGGAGACATCTTTTTTCATATTTTATGTTTCCTTTTTTTGTTTTCATCAGTCTCGCACGACACCTCTCAAGAGTCTCCTTGACACGACACATGTCTTGCAGGCTTTCGCAGGTTTTTTCTTTAAACATAAGGTAATATTACGAATGGAGAGGGTTGAGCCGGGTTATGCTTGCGATTAATCATTGGGCATTAACCCTTATTCGCCGTTTAACGCGGTAAGTACGTGCTTATAACTTTCTCTCCTGCCCGTTCGTCTTTATTTGACGAGTTTTATTCGAGGCTTTATTTTCATTTCGTATCTGAGGTAGGCCAAATATTGAATGAGCTTTTAATAGGAAGTTTATTATTGTTGTACGTAACATAGATTGGGATCTATCTGCCATATGTTGGGGTTCTTTTGAAGATGGATTTAGAAGTGTTCATACATCTATAAATACGTTGATAAAGTAATCATTATTAAAACAAACCGTCTTGCCTGGAGTTTTTGAAAAAATCGTCGGGTGGCGTGGTTATTTCTCTCAATTACCGTTAGTAAACGATGGCATTAAGTATTATTTGATGCGGACCAAAACTATTAGGTATTATTTAGTGTGATCCCAAATCCTAGGCTATAATTAAGAATTTTCGATCAAGGATAATATTTTGACCAGATTACTGAATTTGCTTGTAGGTATAGGTTGTAAAGAAAATACTAGACCAGTAGTAAAATAATTGATATAAAATATAGCATAACAAAAGAGTTCACTATGCCAATATGAAACCGAACCCACTTAAAAAATATTTTCACTCAAATATAAATACATATCGTCATTCCAATTCCCAAAAAAGGCCCACATTTCTTTTTCATTACAAAACCAATTTATTTCCTACAAAGACGTATTCAATAGCCCTTTGTTATTCCACAGAATTGATTCCTGTTTTATTCGATTCGTGGATTCTTATCACATAACGACGGTAATATCTGCAATGGTTTGGCAGATGGGACGTTAGCATGGTCCTTACTGGTCGTAGCTCGTAACTCGGCCAGGGTACTTTCACAATGAGCGTCCACATTCGTTGAAATGGTAATGGGTTACGGTCGGTAGTTTGAGTACGTCCGGGAAATATATCGCCGATTTGGCTAGGTAAGATATTTTTAGTGCTCAGATCCTTTGTGTTTGAAGTATTTTTTGCGTTTATTTCCTGGAATAAAAATGTGTGGGAAAAGAGGAATGTTTGTTTTATTGCGTTTAATTTACTTAAACATATTCTTCTGTTTATTATAAAATATTGAATAAATAAATAAATTACTGCTTCGTTAGTCCAGTCATGGCAAGCGCAACTGCTGAACGAGAGGTCCTATGTTCGATGCACAGGTCGGGTAAAGTGTTATTGAGTTTTTCCGTATGGAATTCGGATCTGGAGTGTGGATCTGTGCCCGATTGATGGCAATAGGCTCGCCCCGTATTACATGGGACTTTAACATAACGGCGAAATAAGGGTGGTACTACAAACTTCTGCCTAACCCTTCGGGGAATACAGGCGTGATGTTATATTATATGAGTACTCAATTCATGTGCATATTTATGTATATTTAATTTTAAATAAACAATAACGCAGAAAAGAAAAACTATCTCATCAAGAAGAAGGCAGATAAGAATATAAAACAAAGATAACACAAAAACATCTTTTTTCAACTTTGCTTAAATAGAAAACTCTTCAAGCCAGACCTATCTCCACTCTAAATCTGGCTTCCATCGACTTTATTAAGTAACGAAATAAGAATTTCTCGCACGTAGTAGGAAAGTTAGGACAAGTAACAAATGAGACGTGGAAAAATCGTCGAAATATGTGAGCCGAGTTGATTTTCCCCGAGAGCTTTCTTTCCTACTTCTTTCTTTCTATAGGTACTTTGATGTTACACATGTATGGTGCTTCGTATTAATGGGGACGATTTATCCTCTTTTGAAATATCACCTGAAATATTTATGTTAGCTTAGGGCATGGTTATTTTTGGGCCCGTTTGATCTCGAATTTTATGTAGATAGGTATTTATTTCAACGTCGTTTTGGTTTACACGATCGATCTTTTTTTATTGTATTGGCTTGTGGCTAATTATGAACCGCGCGGATCATACGATTTGCGAGGTTAAGCTGCGCTTGCCGCGGTCAGTCCGTAAATGGGTGACCATTCGTTACACATCGAGACCCTTTCGTCCCTCGGAGAGCACGTTAAACAGTCGGTCCCAGGTGTCATACGAATACCTATGACAGTCGTTACGGGTATTCAGAAGCCCAAAAGTCTGACAACCGGTCTAACCTTAAAGTTTCGGCATTGCCCAGTAACTGGGTTACGGAGGTCTGATGGCAGTCGCTTCGTCTAAAATACTTGTATTCAGCCGCATTTGGTTAGACTGGAAGCTGACCCCAACATAGTTTTGAAAAGGCTAGGCAGATAGATGTATTTTTAGTAATAATATGACATTACACATAAATCCCAGTAGGATTAAACAAATAAGTACTTTGTATCGCCAATGAGTGGTCATTCTGGTGCAGGTGAAAAAATGAATGACCATTTTTCGAAACTTATCTAGACAAAAAACTTTAATTATAAACAGTATTCCTTCATTATCTGGTACCTCGTAAGTAGTAGCAACACGTGTACTAGGCACTGATACGTGTACTAGGTATATGATAAAGTGAAAATGGGACAATCCACCACTCTCTACTTCCCTATCTTCTTCTTTTCGTGTGGTTAGTGACTAGCCTGGTGTCAAAGTTTATGCCGCCCATAGGCCTCTGACTTGGCTTCACAAGCCGGCGAGAAATATCTCTCAGGCCTCAGGCATGCCGGTTTTCTCACGATGTTTTTCTTTACCGTTTTTAAGCAAGTGATAATTACCTATATAATGCGCACATGAATCCGAAAAGTCAGAGGTGCGTTCCTTGGGTTCGCACTCGAGACCTATGACTTAGCAGTCCGACGGTCACACCACTAGGCTATCACTGTCAAATTTCTCTACTTTCTTGTTTTCTTTACTTCCATATAAAAATCTCCTTCTAAATTAAAGCAGAATAAAAAATCAATAAAATTCCTAAAATAGATCGAGACGCGTAATGTAAAATATCCTACTTATCAATACAGTCACATGTAATTGATAGGTCGGTTTAATATACCCTAGGGTTGTATCAATTTACTGGTAGCAGTAGGAGCGTACCACGATCGTCCCTCGGGCTTCTAACCGTATTTATGGGACCCTGGCGACTTTAATTTCCAGTTCGGTTTTCTAATCGAAGTTTATAGTTGCAACTTTAAGTCTGTTACGTGTGTTAATTATTTGTGGTATAGGAAAAGAGTTTTCATAGTGATTGTAGGGTCCCAGTATAACGGCTTCGAATAACATTTTATTTATTCAATTTGATTCAACTGCCTCGTTAGTCTAGTGGTGGTAAGCGCGACTGTTAATCGTGAGGTCCTAGGTTCTATTTCCAGGTCAGACAAAATGTTATTGGATATTTCCGTGTAGAATTCCTCAGTAGCAGCTTGGAGTTTGGATTTGTGCCCGGTTGATGGCAATAGGCTCGCCTATTACATGGGACTTAAACATAAAGGCGAAATGAGGGTGTTACTATACACCTCTGCCCAATCCTTCGGGGAATATAGACTTGATTTTATGTTGGTTCTTTTAAAATATTGGTTGAATTTCTTCTTTCTTCTTTTTAAAAAAAACGTTGCCCCACTCTAGGATTTCTCCTGTATCGTGGGTGCTTTTTACAGACACAAATCTTCACACGTACAAACATCCAGACCCGGAACAACTATCTGTAGGCCTTATAAATATTTGTTCCGCGCGGGAATTGTACCCACGACCCGTAACGCAGCAGCCGATCGCTCAGCCACTGCACCAAACGTGTCGTCAAATTGAAAACAATCAACGTTGTCAGGAATATCGAAGCGTCAATATTTCAGAGATAAATGCTTGGTTTTAAGTACGCCCCGAAATGAGGTCGCGCAATTTTGGGTTACATCCGTCCTATACCCCGATTTGGGCACAATCGTTTAAATAAAATTAACTTATTTTTGATATACAACACTTGGAACTTGATATTTTCGTACAAGTTCACTTGAATTCCTTTCAAGTCACGGTCACGCTTGGTGCAGAAAAACTCAATTTCTGGAGCCATTTCAAATTGGCTAAGGAACATAAAAAGCTGAATGTCCATATTTTATGACACCAAATTAACATACAAGGCGTGGGATTGCAGTATGACGAGAAGGAAACTTTAATATATTTTTATGAAAGGCGTTTTGGCGCGAAACGTAAATGATTAATGGCCGACCCTTCACCCGGGATCCGCTTCCGTCCGAGCTAATTCCGGAAACTTTTCGCTGAAACGCTCCGTTTTTTTTATTAATTAAGCCGTCTGC
Source organism: Amphipyra berbera (assembly GCA_910594945.2). NCBI lineage: Eukaryota > Metazoa > Arthropoda > Insecta > Lepidoptera > Noctuidae > Amphipyra > Amphipyra berbera. The sequence goes on along the minus strand of OU343128.1, from coordinate 8,821,520 downwards.
TTTATATAAAACTCAGTAAAAACCGAGTAATATTTCCAAATTATTCTAATTAACTGTATAAACGTTGAGTTTTCTTGAAAATCCTAATTTTAGATAAGCACTTTCCATTACCAAAAAAAGAAACTGAGGTCTTATCTTAATTCGTGTTTCTTTTTACTAGCGCAAGTATATCTCTTAGTTAAAATATTCAGAGGAAACTCGCCATTTGCAACGGAGAACTTCATAAATGAATGAATGTGGAGTATGGACGAGGTACATGGAAAGTCCTGAAAAAAATCTACGTATATAAAATCTTACGCACATGCGTTTTCTAGGTAAACAACATGATTTTGGCTGTGAGTAGACTACCACCAATATTATACAACGCGTATCAGGAATGCGTGGTCATATTTAAGGGAGCTGTTTGGACTCTTATTCAGAGCAACATTTGAGAGGTCAAACAAATAAATTCGGATTTTTTTTTTCCGACTCTTCATACAAATGGCATCAGCTGATCGGGTCAATTCGTACGGAGAGAGGAAAATTTTTTGGTCGATTTTTTTTTATTTTACCTATCAAATGTTACTCTGAATAAGAGTTCAATCAACCTCCTTAAATATGACCATCCATTTCTGTTACACGTTGTATATAGGTAGATACAAAGATTGACTGCCAAGCCACATTTACATTTGGTGGCATTTTGAAAAATGAGTCTGTTTACATCAAGAGATACACAGCTGTATTTACTACTACGCCTACAATATTATAATGTCTATGTGTAATACACCTCTAATACACTTTTCCTGTAATTAAATCTTATCTTCACACAAATACAGTTCGTTCAAGCCAAAATACTCGTTGTTATTCATATCATACATCGCAATCACGAACAAATTATCGTAGAAACGTTCGATATCGTATATCTGTCGTTCTGTATCATCATACAAATACATTCATAAACAAATTTCAATAGGTACAGTCGCGTACATAAATTCGTACAAACGCATCGTAACAAATGGGATATCCGATTTATTCCCACTGAAATCGTATCTAACACCAAATTGGATTTTGAATTACGGCAACGGATAAACAGAGATTTAATAATTTTGTATGTAGATTTTGTCATTGTATAAACATTGTTTGGTTTTTGTTGGAAAGAGCTGTTGTTTTGTTTATTTGTATAAAATGATTTGCTTTTACCAATCAATCAATCAAGGGTTATTTATTAAACTGTGGTTTGTTTTATTGGTTGATTTTTCATTGGATTTCTGACAATATTTATAAATATTTCGAGTCAAGGGTTTATGGATACAAGCACAAAGGCTTGATTAATATAATTAGCAAATACAGTGGATTCATTGCTACAATTGAAAAGACAAAGAAACAGTACAAGAGCCTACTTGAATAATCTGTAAATCTTGGAGATAACACGCATAATATATAACAGCATCTCGACAAAATTTGTAAACAGTAAAGAAAATATCTTATCATAATAGTGAAACCTTCACAAAAACAAACCCTGACATAACAATGGAGATGTAAATAAAATAGTAGTATCTAGGTAACAACTAGACATGTTCAACAGACGAAGTAAAATGCAAAAAGAATGTTCTTCCCGTATTCCCGCTCCGTTTTTTACATTTTGTATCATGAGGCGTCTAGACACCACCAGTTAGCTGTTCAACGCTAAGTTCTCAACAAAATTAATATTTTCTTTCTTACCGCCGCTGGCGAACTGATAAATGAGCTGTTTATCAAACATCTCCTTCCGAGTAATCACATTGAGATCTGTGCATAATGGGCCACTGCCGCTACCCAGCTGCTGGTTTGCTGTGAAATCATCTAAATTGTATCCCACGGGCACAAATCTCATCTCGTCTTGGACTGGATCTTTCGAATTTCAATAAGGGTAGAACGCGTTTAATAGCCGTACCTGGACTGCGTATAATTGAATAATGTCTGTTGTCTTCGCTTCAATCGTCTGGCGTTTGGAGATTAATCTGTTGCAACCCTACTTCAAGTGTTGATAGTCAAATTTGCAGTGTGTTTCTTAAGTAATTATATATATAGATAGATAGATTGTTACTTATATTATTATATATCTTCCTCTTAGCCTTTTCCCAATTATCTTGGGGTCAGCTTCCAGTCTAACCAGATGCGGCTGAATACCAGTATTTTACACGGAGCGACTGCCATCAGACCTCCGCAACCCAGTAACTGGGCAATGCCGATATCCTAAGGTTAAACCGTTTGTCAGACTTTCAGGCTTCTGACTACCCGTAACGACTGTCATAGGTATTCGTATGACACCCGGGACCGACGGCTTAACGTGCTCTCCGAGGCACGGAGGGGTCTCGATGTGTAACAAATGGTCACCCATCCACGGACTGACCGCGGCAAGCGCAGCTTAACCTCGCAAATCGTACAATCAGCGCGGTTGTTATTTAGCCACGAGCCACGAGAGAGTATATTATTATATATATATATATAAAAATCAATTACCGTGCGTTACGGGATGTCCTGCGTAAGCCACAAACGCGACGCGGTGCGACGCGACGCGACACGAAGTGGAACAAATACGCGTTACGTCGCGTCTCGCTACATAGGCCGCTAGTAGGGAATGCCGTTGTCTTGATTGCGTTTGTCGCGTTCGTCGCGTCGCATTTGTCGCTTACGCAGGACACCCCGTTAGTCTCGCAAAAACTCGAAAATGGCTCGACCAATTTGTTTTTTTTTTTGTTCGTCTGTACTGGGATGGTTTAGGAAAAAAGAAAATTAGGAAATAAAATAATCATTTTAGGTAGGTAGTACAAAGTTTAGCGGGTCATCTAGTAGGGTATAAAAATTAGGCCGTTAACACACACGGTTTTGAGAACTCTACAAAAGGCACCAGTTTGCACGCATAAATTCTCTTCGCATTTAGTTTCTATTAATATTGGCCAATCTACAAGGGAACCGTGAATGTGTGAAAAGGGTCTTAAGGTTTGATGTCAGACGCCAGATGGTCACCGAGGATTAGCTTTTACGATTTAGTCCTAAATATTCCTTATGAAGTTTAGGTGTAAATATGCGTAACAGTTTCTCGGGAACAGAGCAAGTTCACACAATTTAACGATCGTATATAATTTAATGTTATGATTGTGGCGATGATTTTACTTAGAAGTCTTCGTTTGGTAACCTGAAGTTAGTGTTGCAATATTATGATTAAGTTTCCTCTAAGTTTTCATTTGTAGTGTTTTAAGAGAAACAAGCTAAATATTTGCGTTATTATGTATAAGCAAATATCTCGCCTGCATTCCCCGAAGGGTTGGGCAGAGGTGTATAGTAACACCCTCATTTCGCCGTTGTTTAAGTCACATGTTATTACATATAATAGGCTTGCTCCCTATTGGGAGCAAGCCTATTGCCATCAACCGGGCACAAATCCGAACTACGAGCAGCTACTGAGGAATTCCACTCAGAAAAACCCAATAACACTTTGCCCGACCTGGAGATCGAACCCAGGACCTCACGATCAGCAGTCACAAATAATATGAAAAAAAACTTGTTAATTCTCCACCAGTTTCCATTCCTTTGATTAAAGCTAAAACAAAAGTTTTAACACCAAGACGAAACCAGTCACATTCAATCTAATTAAATAGCCCGTAAAGAGAATGATTTCCAATTGAAAAACAATCAAAAAAATAATAGAAAAAATTCTTTCTTTTCTTCCAATGACGTAATATTCCTTGAAAAGTAAATAATAGCTGCTAGTTATGATAATGTTCGCGCGGAAAGAACGAGATCGGTCCGGGAAATGAACACCATTCTTCAGACGGCCGCCGCGTTGATTGGCGCCTCGAGTTTCCCTTCGCCTATTTACGTATTGAATGTGAAAAATTGAGTATTTGTCTCGGTGGTTTTGTAGAAAAAATTATGGAAATTTGTTGTTAAAGATATATATAACTCATTTTGACCAAAAAGGGCGCTTAACTAGTATTGGCTTTCCGGTGACGATATAGTACTGAACAGTTGAAAGAGGTTTTTGACATAGATGATAATTATGCTAGGTAGTCGGTCTAGACTACAGTAATTAATGTAATTTTTAATTTATTTGGGAAGCAATCAGATACAGTATGATATATAATTTATACAAAAATAATAATGCATTATCCAAAATAGTATCTACTATAAATATCAGTTCTTAGAAGGTTCCTACGAGGCTTTCGTAATCACGCAAAGTACACTTACTACTCGAGACAAAATTGACGCCAAAATACTTTCCCAAACTTTAAGGGACTTGTATTGAAAAAGAAAAACAATTCAGCGACAAGAGTGAAAGTCATCTTCATGACACAACTCTTAAAATTCAGAACTAGTTTTAAAAACTAAAGTTCTACTTGAGAGGATATCGTAAAAGCCAGCACAGTACACAGGTGCAGCGAACATCAAAGGTAGAGTACCTACGTGATGCCTTGACAGAATTGGAAATGTTAATATGCCTATAAAACGTCTAGACGCGGAAAAAAATCGCACGCTACACTTTTAGCGCCCTCTTCTGCTATCTATGGTCGATATCTTTTGTAATAGACGATTTGCTTGTGAAAAAATGCACTAGAGAGAGTAAAATAAAAAAAACGCTAGGAAAGTCGATAAGACCACTGTGAGCCCTCGTTATCTTGGGTCATAAATTACCCCAACACCCTCGGGGGTTCAGGTAGGTGCCCCCCAAGCAGGATCTTTCGAAACGCTATGAGGATTCCGGGAAATGAAGTGACTACGTGATCCAATTGCGATTTTAGGTGCATTCGATTTATGTGTGTTTTAGGAGTCACGCGACATTCTTCAGACATTTGATAGGTCATTTGTTTTGACGAGTCGTTAATAGAACAGTAAAAGATAAATGGAACGTTGCTGCACGAACAAAAAATCGATAGCAGTGGAGCAATTGGAGGACTAAAAAAGAAAGAGATTGAACGAGTTAGAATCGATTAATCAGTTCGATTCAATTTCGTAACGTTCGATTCCTGAGTTAAAATGGTAATAGAGATCGGTTTTATAGGACTTATTCTCGCTCTCAATTGTCAAATTAAACCAATTTCGATGAACATCGCAGCTTCATTATTGCACGTTAAAGTGCGAGAAAAAAAAAGATTTTTACATAACATAACATGACGCCTGTATTCTCCGAAGGGTTGGGCAGAGGTGTATAGTAACACCCTCATTTCGCCGTTATGGTTAAGTCTCATGTAATAGGGGCGGGCCTATTGCCATCAACCGGGCACAAATCCAAACTCCGTGCTGCTATTGAAGAATTCCACAAGGAAAAACCCCAAAAACACTTTACCCAACCTGGTGATCAAATCCAGGACCTCAAGATCAGCAATAGACCAACGAGGCAGTTAAAAAAGATTAATATGCAATTTTGTCCATTTTAGATAACAGATTCCATAATTTCCGAGTTTAAAAGGTAATAGAGCAACCTTATAGACTTTCCTTTCTTTGAATCTTTAATGAACGATAAAGCTATTTTAGAGCATACTCAAGGAATTTTAGACAATGTTGTAACTTTACGCCACTTTCATTATCTGACTCAAAAACAAATTAGAATCGATTTATTTTAATTAAAGTTTTTGTTCTAAACAAGGTCGCGTCAACTTTTATATCTAATTTTTCACAGCACCAAACAATGTGCGGAAGTTAGATTACGATTAAAGTTAGACAATAAATCCAGCAGTTCCGACGTTCGTTCGCAACAGTCGTAACCACATCTGACAGGCCAATACATATTGATACAATATCAGTGGAAGCGTTCCAAACACTTTCTATTTCGGCACCCCAAAAACTGTACGTATGACCCGTAGCTTCTAGGATACAAGGTGGAGTTTTCAACGGCAATAGGCTCGTCTAGATGTCATACTAAGTTTGTTTAGTTCGAGTTTTGACAAATATCTGCAGGTGACGGGTGCGCGGTTTCCCGGCACGGATGCGTTTGACATATTGCTTTGATAGCGGGTTCTGTACATATACTGACGTCATAAATTATAGGCATTGGTATAAAGAAAGAGGTCAGCTATTCCTATCAGGGGTCCTTTTTTGTAGGCAAGCAGATTTGAAGAGGACCCTTTTTTTAAAATAATGTTTTGGGTTGAAGCTTTGAGCGATGCAAAGCTTAGGAAAAATATAACGTAGGTACCTATAGCGAGCTCCATCGACACCAGTTTTTCGTGAAATATGATATAATAATAATTAATAAACATAACATCACGCCTGGTATTCCCCGAAGGGTTCGGCAGAGGTGTTTTTGTACACCCTCGTTTCGCCAATTTTGTTTGAGTCTCATGTAATATGAGGCGAGCCTATTGCCATTAACCGGGCATATATCCAGGCTTCGGGCTGCTACTGAGAAATAATAATTAATAAAAATCCTAATTATGTATTTTAAAAATTAACTACATAGACTTAACTATCTAAAAGATAACGAAGCTATTTCGAATATTTCTTAAACATGAAACGAGAACTCCTAAATAAGTTTAGCCTAAACTTAGAACTAATTATAAAATTAATTAGCGAAAGAGGTATTTTGAGCTCGAAATCTCAGAAATAGATAAAAAACTGCGCACAGATAGTATTCCCAGTCGCCGTCAATTCAGACAGTCATTAACATTAATAAGCCAATTACTAAAATGAGTGAAGCAAAAATTCCTCCCTTTATTTCCCTCCCTCTGTCGGCCGTCTCGACAGGACACCATTTATTTTTACACGCCTAACGAGAACTGACAATCGTTTCAAAGAAATTTTTCGTATTGATCCAATTTCTCAATTAAACAAAGTCTCTAAAAATATGAATTGAAAAGAACTTATCATAAATTTTGTCCGAGGGACTATTTGATATTAGAGTTAAAGCTTTTAGCTGATTAAAATACTTAGGACAGACTCTTTGTCTTAATTAGTAACCGGTAAGAAGATAACTTAAGACCCGTCAAGTACAATATGAAACTTCTAGTCTTAAAATATCTTATTACGATCCAATGGACCAAGTTATGGATTATGTGAGGGAGGATATGAAAGATAAGAGAGTAAATGATAATGAGACGGCTGACAGAGAAGAGTGGAAGAGAAAAACATATTGCGCCGACCCCAAGTAACTTGGGACCAGGACAGGAAGATGATGATAGATCAAGTTAGCGAATACCTTAATCTTTAGGTTTTATTTTAAAATAGTTTTGCAGATGAAACTCACCAAGCCTCCCACTATTCACGGAATGAAAAAATATAATTGAACAACATTTGACTACTCTTAATAGAGATATTTTCTGTAAAATATTTCGTAACATTAATTTCTAACAAAAGTAAATTGTGACTGTTAATCTATTTGAAACACTTCTTATTCAAGTAAATTTCGAATTTTTCATCGATTTTATAGAAAATATCTATATTAAGAGTAGTCAAATGTTATTTACATTTTATTTTTTCGTTTCGGGATTTATAGAATACAATTGCGGATTATTATCATTACTTAAATAAAATGTATTCTCTTGATAGAAATCTAAATAATAGTAGATTTCTGTGTACACCTACGAGTCTCGTTCTCATGAGCGCAAATACAAAAACTATGAACAACAAAACCAATCGTCAATAACACAATCTTACGAAAATATTACCTACAATATTCGAAGGAAAAGGTAATAAATAATTTGTCACAGAGATTGCCATAGCCCTTACGAGTCAACGTGTGACACAGGTCGGCAATGATTGGATTACCACATGATCAAATTAGGAATGTCTTGTATTTTCCGCTTGCCTGCGTATGTTATGTATCGAATTGGAGGGCAATTTCTGGTAAAACAATTTTGATTGTAATTGAGGAATATTAGGAAACATACAAAACGAAGTTAGATAAAGGTACCTATACAGAAATTGTAACCGTTGCTTAAGTAATATCCTTACTTCCTTACTATCCTTATCCTTACTAATATTATAAACGCGAAAGTTTGGATGTATGGATGTTTGTTACTGTTTCACGCAAAAACGGCTGAACGGATTTGAATGAGATTTAGCACACAGATAGACTATGCCCTGGATTAACACATAGAATACTTTTTATCCGGGTACATCAAGTAGTTCCCCTAGGATGCGGGTGAAACCACGGGTCTATGTATAATATATTTGTGTTATCAAATAATCCCTTAAAAAGTTTAAAGTTAAACCGTTTTATCTTGCAGTGCCCCTGAGCATCAAGATTTCAAGATTGAAGGTTAAAATTATTATAATCTTGTATTGTCATGGGAACTGAATTTGTGTGCAAAATTTCAGGAGAATCGGTTAATCAGAAGTAGTTGAAAAATATATCGCAAGATTTGAATCGAACAAACAAATATACGAAGTGAAGCTTATTAAAACCGTTTAATAAAAACCTACATCTATGTATAATATTATTCAATTAAAAGTTATTGAAGAAAATAATAATGGCCTATAATCACCAATCACCAACTTGAAGGCTATGATCTATTTAAACTATTATAGTCTTACAAGATAGATTTAACAATCTATAATAAATGTTTATTGAATAAAACAATCACAAATCATACCCTTTGAAATACACATTAACTCAAGATATAAAGCAGCTCCAGTACTTGTAATAAGAGTCAAAAGTGGCTTTAAAACGCATAAAGTAAATACCTAATCGGCAACTTAAAGACATAAATAGTTAAAGACACAAATAGTTCAAGCCATAATTAATTCAAGGTAGCGTGCAACGTCCTACCTGAAGCCAGGTTCCTGTACCCTCAATTTTAGTGCCGTGTAATATATGGGCCGTAAAACACACTTATCACAACGCACACAAATGCGTCCATAAAATCTGTTCTATTACGCTGATATCATTAAAGTTATGTGCAAGGAGGAATGTACGTGTTGTAAGAAAAGTACCGAAGTAACTTGAAATATTCACTATTTTTCCATTAGCGGCAACCCACATTTGGAAACAAGTTTACGAAAATAATTGTAGTGCTTGAAGTAATTTGTAGCTTGTATAAAAAAAATAGTCTAATTAATTATTGAGATTTATTGTCTATTTTCAATAACAAGCAAAACCTATTAAGTATGCAAATTAGTTGTCTTTTTTACGGGCCAAACTAGCCAGTCTTTTATAAAGACAACATACACACCATCTCGAAAGTTACGAAAGTGTAACCCACCCGGAACGGTGGCTAGGTAAAATATTATAAGTGAAACCGCCAGAAAAAGTTAGTGAGATAATAAACTTCTATTATAAAGAGCGTCTTCGACTAATTTACGACGCGGTCCACAGAGCCCCACCCTTACTAATCCATACTTATTAAGGATAATGGAGAACCAATGAACAACTTTTCGTCCTTTATCTGAAGTCATAAATATCGGCTATCACGCGTCGCCGGTAGCCAGAGGTGTCGAAAGTGCAATTTAATGGTCATTTTATTACATTTTCGTGTAATAATTTTAATGTATATCACAGCAAAATGTTTGATTAAACCGGATTTTAGAACATAATTAGGTTTCGTTGCGTGATTATTTAAAAGATGAGAATTAGAAAAATTATTGTAATCCTTTTTAATTTTCAGAAGAAGAACTTTTTTAATTAGTCAGAGACAAGTGGAAAAATAGTCCCCATAAGTCCCCACAAATAATTTGTTACGTTCGGCGTCGATCTAAGATGTACGTAGCTATACGATGCCTTGAACTGACGCTACCCAAAGTGCAGATCATAAGAAACCTGATAAAAAAAATGGATTATACATTGCGTAATCGGATACGATTGAAGATAGTATATGAGTTAGTGTTTAGACTCAGAAAAAAAAACATACCTCAGAAACAGGCTGTTAGTTCTTTCAATAAAACCACATGATTTTGATGATTAAGAGATGTCAAGGCGAATTGGTAATGTATCCTAGATGTGTCTTCAGTTTAAAGTCGTGGTTTACAACTTTACTTAGTCCTTTGATTTTATCACTGTATAATTTATTAGTGTCATTTATCCCAATTGTGTTGGCGTCTCTTTATGATCCAGAAACTTGTTGGCCTTATATGTTATTACGATATTAATTAAATTGGCTCACAGTTAATTTAACCAATCCCGTCACTTCAGCTCAAAAACTAGTTATACGATCTAAGCTAATATTGATATTTTCCATTATTAATTAACCCTGTCTTCTACGCAACTTTGAATTATCCTCTATTAATTAATCGTTCTTAGTAAAGGCTGTTCTGAAATAAACGGTGTTAACTCCATAAAGAGCATCTCTAGAGTATACTTAAGATCGATTTTTCACATTGTTCTTCTCTCTCGGCCTAAGCTATACGAGAATAGCTCATTCCGAGGTGATAAGATTAGCCAATCAGCAAGGTTGGTAATGAGGCTGACTAAGTACATAAGTACAGTCACTCGTGGAGGTTCTTTGAAAAATTAAAGCGATTTATTAATACTGGCAGTACGAGGATGCTCCTTACCTTTTTCCTCATCGAGGTCAGCTAACATTACTTTAGTATTATAGTATCCCAATGCCCGTATCCCCAAGGACCGTTAAGGCAATCTGTAAGCGGAGTCTATGTTCGACCACCAATACCAATCCACTCCGTCTTAGTACGGCTTGAGTCCTGTTCATTACACAAGGGAGATCATTGCCGCACCTACATAAAATATGTACAGTGTTCTCGGAATTTAATACAGGATTATTAGCAATACCTTCCTCGATGAACGGAGGAGAATAAGAAAAAAAAGAGGGTATCTGACATAATGCGTAGACGTGACTTGGAAATAGCCTACGTCCAGCAAGCTGAGTTGATTCATTGATACATTGTTTCTGCATTTGGTACCTTATTATCTAAGCATAAGAAGAAATAATCGTTTATGAGAAAAATAATTGGAAGCCAAATACCTAACTGCTACTTAATAGAAAAGTTTTCAAAAGGAGCTTTGCAGTAGTGCTTTAAATTATACAATTTCTAATATAATACTTCTTCTATGTTTCAAAACTAAAATTAAAATGATTCAACCTTGCTACTATATTCCGTGTCTAATCCACCAAATTATCCAACTATCTATCCAACATCATAAGCGAAAACAACGTCATAACACAAAGGATGAATGGCTGACGATCTTTCACCATATTCAGGCTGATATGAGGCTGAGTCCCAACGAGGATACATGAGACATATTGTCACTCCCCCGCCCCGGGAGAATTGGGGGCTAATAGCGAAATAGTGTCGCCCCGAAGCTTGTCACTTATCATTTGTAAGGCTAATGGAATATTTATAACTAGCTTATTATAGGAATGTTTAGTGTGTCTGTAATGTCTGTGTTTTGGATAGTATTCGATTTGGTTCCTACACTTTCATCTATGTTTGGTGATTAAATTAAACTATGAGTTGAAACCTCAAGACTGAAATCAGAACCGATTTAAATGTCAATTCTTAAACATTATGGTTCAGCTCTATCACTATGACGGAAAATTCTGAAATAATGGTGTCGATTCGGTTGCGCACTTTGACAGGACTAAACTAAACTAAGGGTAGTTGCGTTTAGCCTAGTTTAGTACTGTCAAAATGTGCAACAGAATCGACACCAATGAAATAGTCACAATCTAGATGCCACCTCGATACAAACTGAATTTTGCAAGAATCTAATAATGCGCTCTAAAAAAATAAAACTAACATTAGAATTATATTAAACGATGAAATATTGCAGCATGATAGACGACGTGTGAGCTCTACAGTACTACTGTACTTATCGGTAATGTTCCTGAGAATTATAAGCGTGATAACTTCCATTAGTAATTGTCAGCAGCTAATTAATACCTTCCACCAGCTACGCATGGAGACCGCCAATTTGCGGGCACAGCACATAACGTTTTATTTGATGCGAACAAGGGTTAGTATTTATTATTGTTTACGTAGCACGATGGCCTCCGGGCACAATTCCGTTGAATTATAGCCTGGTCACCCCCGTGCGACCGTGCGCAGGTGGGGCAACCACAGAAGGTCTCAATTTATTGCTAATTTTATTTGTATAGCGGTCCCTGTAAATTTTATTGTTTTTGCTCTTAAATATTTCGGGCTGGACATCGATACTTATGGCAATAATCCACGTAAACATTTAACTGCAGGAGTTTATACCGATATTGTCGATCGATCATAATATAAAACTGGGGACGCAAAATTGGAAGACGGTGTTCTCGTATTCCTCGTTGATGCAAATGCAAATGACGAAGAAATTGACGCTACGTCGTTTTAAGTCCCATAAGACGCACTCTTGTGGGCGGAAGAAATATTACTCCAGACTCGAGAGCAGTCGTTAGCAATTTTGATGTGTGTGGAGGAGTAAATTTTAGTATGGACTACATAGGTGCTTTAATATTACCTACACTTATAAACTCTAATAGAATAACTAAATTTTAGGTGATAAGCACTTCTAAGATTAATTATGTATCATTCGCAATCAAAATTTTGCAGGTTTTTTTTAGACTGAACAAATCTTAACACTATCATCATTAAAAACACATTATTCCATGAATCACAGTAGGTTCTTCCGCCCTCCCAAACAGATTAACCGCACATAAAGCGAAAGTTCATACAAATCTTACATTATTAACATAACCAATAACCATCAAAGCTAATGTTGCTGAGATAACAGCCATGTCTTCACAAACATCCGCACATTATCCCGAGTCATTTGCAAAACAACTCCTTTCACCTCCCATTTTCCTTACTGGCCTACGAATCCACAGTTCACCTGAATTTCGACACGAAATAAAAGTTACATCCATTAAAACTAGCAAAGAACGATTTTTCTCTCAGACATTATTCCAATGAAATTCGTTATTGGAAATACGCAAGAGTGCTATTAAAAGAACGATATTTCGTTTTATGTTCTCTCTAATTAATTTCCTTGTCGCCTTTGTTTTTTGTCTCGCTCCAAGCTCGCTCCTTATTGTTACTATCAGGTAATTTATACACGAGCCTAATGAAAATGTATCTCCGCTATTTATCAAACGAAGTGGTGGTGGACTTTGGGAACGTTATACCGATGGGAAAAGGTCTCATTTATGGTAACTGTTTCCAAGTTTCGCTGACAAAGGGAAAGTAGGGATCCTTTTTCTTTGTCGAAGGATTTGGGTCATTGGTTATTTCTATTGGGAAAAGCTTCAGGTGAAACTTATGTATTGTTACCGGAATAAGTTATTTTGGTAAAGCATAGGTTGTTTTTGTTTTTTTCAAAAAAAAAACTATTGTATTTCATTTCAATTCATCCTCAAATTTTGAGATCTTGAGACTTGAGAGCATTTCAATACAGTTTATACATGCTTATTACTTTTAATCCTAGAACTATCTGAAACAATGTATCAATCTACAATTCTCATCATTTATGTGTTCATGTGCATTCGTATATCCTAATTTATAGCATCATTAATACCACACAAACACAGGTAAAACAGGAGATATTACTCTAATAACATCCAGTGGCTGCATGCTTAAGCAGGGGCCATAAACACAAAAGCCGCGCTTATAAAAGGCATTATTTACCCGACTTCCTCTAAGAGAAGAGATGTTTGCGAGGATTATTACAAGTCTAGCAATAAAGGGGCGAAACGACACCTGGTAAATATTAAAAGGGGAAGATATAAAGTAAGTGTTATGTTTGTCACCAAACGTGACCGCCCGGTTTATGAATTTCTTTATAACCCCACCTTAAGGTGTAAACAAACCGATGAGAATAGCTTTCGTTCATATTGAACAATCTACTGGAGTTGTACACATGATGTTAAGAACTTAACGTCAGAACTAATTAAGTAAATTAATTATCACAAAAAATCTGATTCCCGAGATAGTAGGATTATTTTTCCAGCTAGAAGGACCCAAATTAATGGAGTTCATTTATAACTTCTTTTATCTAGGATAAGGACATTTATTGTTAGATTAGAAGAACGAAAATAATGGGTGATGAATACGCCAACACTACCTAAAGGTAAACATTCAAAAAATAAACTCTCGGTTCTGTTAAAAAAATTACTAACATTTCATCTCAAACGTGGCCAATCTCCAAAAAATTACGAACAATTTCATAATTATTTCAATTTTGATCTCGGGATTCATTTTCAGCTCCACATTTCTGTGTAAATTTACTGAATCACCTCCAAGTAGCAGCAAGGTGAACGAGACGATTACAGCTCACTTCCGAGACCTCGACTGCAGGATTAGATTGAAATTGAATGGTCTTCCAGGAAATGAGAAATGAAAAAGAAAAAAAGGCACGTACCTTTGTAACGAAGGCAAAAGTACTTTTGAAGAACTATTTTCAGTCAATGACGGAGAATAAGAAAAAAATCCTGGAGTTTTACAAGAGTTTATTTAAGGAAATGAAAGACTGCGTCGCAAAAGCTGTGAATTTTTAATAGAAACAAGTGACTGTACACTTTTGTGTTACTTTTTTTCATTCAGCCGGGTATTGGAACTTCAACTTAAGTAATAAGTGGTAGGAATAATTAAAATGAGTTAAGAAATTCTCTTGACAAAAAGAGAAAACCTTAACGAACTTAAACTTTAGTTCTGCATAATGATTACCATTTGCTTACCAATCAGCAGAGTTTTACGCCATCTTTATAGTATGGTTTTGTTGAATACGTGATAAAGTGTGTTCTATTCAGGTATTTTAATAATATAGTAAGTACCTGTTATTTTCTGTTTTCTCATCATAATTAAGCCATAAGTGCTCGCCATTTTGCAATATGTGGAGTGTTTACAACAAAAAATGTTGAGCACACCTTTTTTTAATACACGTTTATTTTTTTTATACATAGCATTATACTGGAGATATAGTATCTCATAACACGGAGGAATAAAGAAGAATTTAATCTTAAGTCTTCCTGTGACCATGTTTTCAATGGAGATCATTTTCAGGATAACGGGCGAAATAGCTGTCAATATTTCAATTATAGGATCTGTAAGACGTACCATGTATGTTGCACTTTCAGTAGGTTTAGCACGAATGCTGTTGATTTACTAACCTAAACGTAACAATATAAGTGCATTATGAATCGGAAGTACTCATTTTGCACATACTATTTAAATAAATTGAAAATTTATTCATATCCATGTATGATATAAATTGTGCATGATTAGCAAAAAAATAAACCTAAAATGTTATAGGACGGTTGTATTTTTAATCGACTTCCAAAAAAAGGAGGAGGTTCTCAATTCGACTGTATGGTTTTTTTTGTATGTTTGTTCCGCGATATCTTTGCTAATTGTGAACCGATTTTAATGATTTTTTTTGTTTGAAAGAGTATTCTTTCGAAGTGGTCCCATTTAAATTTGGTGAAGATCTGATGAAGAACTTCGGAAATAGACAATTTGAAGTCAGTTTTAAAGCTTTTTTCGATTCTAAATTCGTAAACATTGGCGATACGCTAAGGTTCATGCTAAGCTTACAGTTGAGCATCAGTTCCTTCCATAATTGTGATCCGAGTGAAGATAGACTGAAGTCAGACTGATTGAATGAAGGAATATCGAATCGTCGAATATTGATCTACCTGAAAATTTTGTTTCTATGTTGACAAAGGGTGTTTCTTGGCATTCTTACATGTTAGTAAGTCCAAGAAATATCACCCCCACCCAAATGATGATGGATTTTATAAATAATGTTCACCGAGAAATACAGTAAACAAAAAAACATGGGTAAATGCAATTTTCCTGTTCAGCTTATCGATCATAAATCCTCTAAACCCAAAACACCGTAAACCATGGGTACTGTACTTGCCTAATACGCGCGTGTTCTCCATAGCACGTCATAAAGTGGAAATTGCCTTCCTAGTTGAATTCATCCGACGCGCGGGGACTGGGGCTCCTACCCTAATAACATTGCAGTTTCCTGGAAAATTTTAGTGTAGCGTGGACCAGCGGGGCGGAATAAAGGCGGCAGCTCGTTTCCGCGACTTGCCCTACTACGATAATGCTAGAGCGAAATTTTTTGATTCAAATTTGGTATACATTGCGGGATTTCTTCAGCCTCTTCGTTTCAGTTAGTTAGAAGAACGCGCAATGGACAGAAAATATTAAATTGCCATTTTGTTTTTGCGGATGCTTAGTAGGTAAATAGAATGCTCTTACCGTGATACAGGTGAAGTTTATCCGCCGAACTAACAAAGCTGAGCATAAAATGGGTGAATAAAGTAGGTACACCTGAGTAATGAAGTTTTTGTAGATTCCTAGGTTTTAACCGGACTACACTGTAGGTACCTACTTAACGAGTACTAACTAATTACTCTACGTGATACTAATATTCATTTGGTCCGTTTTTGTGAAGTTCTTTGTGAAGTTGCTTCTAATGAAATAATAAGAAAAAATAGCGAATTTATAAAAAGTTTGATAACTCGTTTCATATGTACTATTGCAAATTCAAAATTTAAATTACTATGTGGAGATGTAAAATCGGTATTTTTAAGTTGCAATTAGCCTTTTACCAAATTCTAATGTCACTTAAACATTGATTATTTTATACTAAAAAATAAACTAACTTTTAGTAGGTCCCTACCTTAAATTTCTTATATCCAGCATTCATTGATAATTTTTATACCTACATAACTCCTAATAAATAGATAACTTCTTACTCATAAATTACTACTTGAAGGAAATACTTAATTAGGTTTACTTCTCTTATAAAGCCGCGCACTCAAAGACAAGCGTGTGATGACGTCATAAAGCCAAAGGTACGACTTCAAGTGCACTGCAGGGCGCCGGCGGCGACACGACACAGGGAACCCCGCAGTTACCGGATTAACTATATTTCACTAACGAATTAATTATAACAAGCAGCTGCTTCTCACTGCACAGAAGTAAATCAATTTAAAATATTAAGACAGTATGGAGAAACAACTTATTAATTATGTCGCCCTCTCATTCGCTCACTTCAAGTCTAATGCTTGAGAGATCAATTCGAACCAGTTAATGCAATAGTGTAAACGCATGGTCAATACAAAATTCAGTCCAGATTTATAACTGTGTGATTATATCCCACTAAGAACTAGAAACCTAAATTGGTACCGTACTTGATATAGCCTTGGCGAAAGATGATGAACAAAAAAAATTTGGGCTAGGTGAAAAAAAAATCGAAGCGGTATCACCGCTAGATACAACGTAGGCTTTTACAAGAATATCTCATTCGTTAGCCAACTTTTGGCAGGGAACTAAATTGCAGGAGGACTGAGGCGATAAGACTCAGCCGAAAGAAAAAACAATGGAAGCAAAGCGTTCCTTTCTAACCCATCAAAGGGGAATGTGTCTGCCACACTGTCAATTCAGATGTAGCAGTAACCAGATGATTTCAGAGGGGCTCGTGGCTAATTGACAACCACGCCGATCATATGATTTGCGAGGATAAGCTGCGTTTGCCGCGGTCAGTTTGTGGATGGCTGACCAATCGAGACTTCTCCGTGCCTCGGAGAGCACGTTAAACAGTCGGTCCCGGGTGTCATACGAATACCTATGACAGTCGTTACGGTAGTCAGAAGCTCGAAAATCTGACAACTGGTCTAACCTTCGGATATCGACATTACCCAGTAACTGTGTTGCGGAGGTCTAATGGCAGTCGCTTCGTGTAAAATACTAGTATTCAGCCGCATCTGGTTAGACTGGAAGCTGACCCCAACATAGTTGGGAAAAGGATAGGCAGAACGGTAACCAGATCACTTCAAGTATTAAACTGATCATCGCCTACAAAAAATATGGTAACTCGGTCTTCTTATAGAGTTACAACTTGCGTGGGAATAGTTGATGATAGTTTATGTGCATCCATTGCCAGATCGGTATCAGTTATTGGAGATGTAACATAAATATGTTGATAAAAATATTCAGCTAGTTAGGACTTGAATCTTGGATACTTGATACTTTGTCCAAAGACTTGTTTAAATGACAAATCTAATCGAATTTTTTTTATGGAGTTTTATTTCCCGGAGTTTGGATTTGTGCCCGATTGATGATAATAAGCTCGCCCCTTATTTCATGGGACTTCAACATAACGGCGAAATGAGGGTGTTACTATACACCTCTGCCTAACCTTTCGGGGAATACAGGCGTGATGTTATGTATGTGTTATTATTTCTCTATCAAAACCGCTAGAAAGAATACGAGTACCAATTACTATATTGAGATTGTATCCGGTACCTAACATCGAAGGTACATTTTATTACAGAAGTTTAAAACTTTCCAGAAATTCCAGTTGAACGTACTAAAAATTGAATTTCCTATTCAAAGTTACGACTTTCATTGAATACGATTTCATTCAATGCTACATTATAATAGGGCATAACTTTGACACGAACAAAAACTTTGTCTTTTCCATAAATTCTGTAAACTTTTTTAATACGAGGGCTACCATAACATAAAATAGATTCGGACGGACAGTCCGGCCGTCCGATTTCATCGGCGCAGATATAATTCAGTTAACCAATGAACCACATGCGGTGCACACGGACACACCAGATTGAATTGGGATCAGGAAACGTATACAATGTTCGTGTAAACTCCCGCAGAGCTATAGAAATTGTTCCAGTGAAAAAAACATTTGACAGCCGAACACACAAAATTGAAAAAAAACGCACGTTCCATATGTAGCCAGTATCCGCTCAATATATTTCTGATATTGTTTGGCTTCGAGCACGCTCCACACATTTATCGTAACTACCTGTAAACTTTCTTTTATCTGTCGCTTTATTCGATATTCAATTATGCAAATAAAAACCAATCGCAACAACGCTTATCTGAACTATCTGTGGAAAGGTAATACGAATAGGATAATAGTAATAACAATTTCGTTTTATCTCGAATACATAATTCTAATTTACTTCCAACGACTAATTTCTAAATTACCACCGCGACCACTAATCGATTTATCGATAAAGTAAGATTACTGTTAGCGCAGGCGCACATCTACATAATCGATTCCCGATTAAGTATCGATTAGGATCTGGCGAAACTAACACTGCGATAATCATCTCTAGAGTCCCGTAGACCGGTATAAACCCACTCGTTATACATGCACATTACGGCATCGGGTACAATGATCATGTAGAATTAAAATTCAAATAGAAGACAAGATCTATAAAACTCGGACATTAAATAGAACAGCCGGGCCCGACATGTCAGCATTCGTACGACTTACATAAAGTCATTTTGTTGTGCATTTTACGACATTGAAGTGGGTGCTCGTCCCAACTCGAGACTTCTAGAGCGCACAGACATGTTATAAGTTTGAACATCAATAGTGGTACACATGGCTGCATGCTGCAGCTTGCAGAACGACTCGGCAAATTGTTGTTTCATGTTTCGTTTTCACACTGAACACGGCTTTATGGCGGGAATCGGTGAATTTCCCCGGAGTGCACTAAAAACCTCTCTGTCAGACGACACTCCATCGGCAGTTCGGTTCAGGGTTGATACTTCGACGGCTCGCGTCAAATATCCACAAATCCGACGCTCAAATAACTTTTGTTTTTTATGAGAAGGGACCGGACTGAAGCAACAGTGCCGGTTCTAATGCCGATATCAGGATTATTCGCTCCGGTTTTCCCTTACGTAAAGGGATGCTCACGGAAATGGTCTCATTCCGAAATATTCTCATTACTTGGGCGGAATCTTTTTTACTTTACGGCGGAACGCTCCCCTTTTCTTGTTCAGTCGAGTACAAAGTTTTCCCGGCCCTCTCATCGGCTGCGAAAGAAAATGACTAATAAGAAACGCAAATGATAGCAATCTGCCTCAGCTTCTCGATCTTAATTAAACTGAAGATGAAAACTTATATCAAATAAACTTGGGTGTCTACATTAATGGAGCGAACATTATTTTATGAGTTGCAATAAAAACAGTATAGGTACGCCTCGTTGACAGTGTTACAAGAATTGTTTCAACGCAACCATTACAAAGAAGAAACCAACAAAGAGAATCCAATGATTTTTATGGAACTTTCAAAAGATGTAAAAACTGCCTACTATTTCTTTTTTTATCTTTCCGAGCAATAAATATGTCCACCGCCCTCGCGCGCTTCTCTAGTAATTCTCAACCAACTACCAGCCCATAAATCCAAAAGATTGATGTTAGATACCAAATTTATTTACTTAAGTACATTTGCCGTGAAACGTAATATGTCGTAATGTCTATTAATCTACAAAACACATTATAATTTATTTAGAAAAAGTTAATGGTATCACTGGTGTCAACATGACAGATTACTTAAAAACATAGCAAGAAATAAAAAACTGGGTCTTTAAAAAATTACGACCACTAGTGGACCAATGTGTCAACAGTTCTTAATTTCTTCTCAGAAATTATTTAACTGTCGTTTATATTTAGGTGATGTTATAATATCGCAAAAGAACTTGTTTTTAATGTGTCATAAAATGGCTCCTTTTTCATAATAGTCGTTATTCCGCAACGCTAAATAAAGGCCGTACGATAAATAACGTCAAAAAATTATAAAATAAAAAACAACACAAAGATTAGAAATTGTAAGATGCGCGGGGATTGACCGGATTTTCACAAAAACTGTTACATACCCAATGTTGATATTAGTTCTGCCTAGCCTTTTCCCTTAGCCTTCCAGTTTAAGCAGATGTGGCTGAATATTAGTATTTTACACGCAGCGACTGCCTTCAGACCTCCGCAACCTAGTTAGTGGGCAATGCCGATATCCTAAGATTAGACCGGTTGTCAAACTTTCGGACTTCTGACATAAAGTCGATACTAAAGTAATAATTGTTTAAAACAAAGAAGCAATATTTAGCCCTAACACATTTTAATGAAACATCACTAACTATGATTTAATATCATCCAAAATACGTATACATATTCATCCCTTACTCATCATATATTTCAATAAAAATCCCACCACGTGCCCACTGCATAATCAACGACCCACAGGACAACCATAAAATCTGTTGCGACTTGCGAATAAAAACACCAGTTTCTACCCTACTTATTGATTTAACTAGCGATCCATATGCAGCTAAAACTAAGCACCCTCTAAGCAAAGAGACACCATTAGATGCCACGTGGGACTCTGCCAACCCCATGGGGTCTCATGGGGCTAGGTAATGCGTGGTTCCGCTGCACATTTTTACTTTTACCACTAATTGGGGCACCGCGGGGATAAAAGCGAAACCCCAAGGCCCTGGGGAGGTGACGATACAAACACGACTTTTTCAATGTCACTTTATTTGTTCGTAATGAATACGTTTGTGAATTTAAGATGAATTTGTTTGTTTGTATTTAATTTTGAAGGATAAGGGAATCTTTATACATAGACCATGAGTAAAGACTGTGCGTTTTTTACATATTCTAATAATAATTTTATTTACTTACATTGAACTTCTGAAAATTACTTTTCTTATTCTTAAATAGTACTGAAACTATATTTCACGGACCAACCAAAATATGCTTTAACCATTGAAAAATTATTAAAGGTTAAAATTGTATTACAAAATCACGTCATCACGCTTATAACGCCGACAAGCAAAAAATATCCAACATATTGTTCAATTCAATACCACCACATCGAAACCTCATTTCCTCAAATATCCCTATATTAAAAAGCTCCGACTTAACAAAACCGAAGGAATCCGCGAAGCTAACAATGGGCCTTATTATCCCCTGATCCCTGATCCGTACCGTAACGTACATATCTGCAAAATTTCACGCACCCTTGCAATAATAATATGAGAGAGGCCCTTATCTACCCTCGTCGCGATCAGACCGAGACGGGCCCAGAAAGCAGCGATAAAAGGGGTCCCACTATATCATATTGGCACTTTCAACAGAGGATCTAGTAATATTTCGTACTCCTTAAAGGATAACGGCAACTCAGCCCCTCTTGAGAATAAAGATGATGTAGCTCCAATGATCTATTTGTCAGGATCAAAAGTGCGAACCGATACTTTGGAATTGAATAGTCATTTTAGTTAGTTGCTAAGGCTCCGCAGCTTACCAATATTTCTTACTAATACACTTTTATAAGCGCATGAAATTCATTTTTGGCATGACATGAAATAAAGGTTTTAAGTTATTTTATAAGTCTTATAATTATTACACGTCATTGAAGGTTTCTATGATAATAAATAGATATAAACTGTCGCAAAAACAAATAAAAACATTTGTTGTTTTCCCTTCGTTGAATCGAACGAGAATCTATATCACATGAAACAATGATGCTGTAAATAATAACAATTGTTCAAGTCAGGGTGTCTTCAAGTCACGAGTGAATCGGTTTCTTCTGGGCAAGCGTGCTTCATCGTAGACCGCAACATCGCTTAACATCAGGCGAGATGGCGGCCAAACGCAGGCTTAGTAACAAATAAAAAAAAAAAAAAAGAATTAGGTACCTGTCAGCTAAGGTGAATCATCCAACCATCAGCATTGCAAAACGTTCATCCCTATTAAAGCTCATTATGAATCCGTGTAACCAGTTCCTCATCAAACTGCTGACGTGTAAATGTAAACAAAACAATGACTCGCTAATTCGCAGACGCGCCCCCTTGCGGTGAGGTCACGCCGAGGTGTGGCCTGCCAACTTGTATCCAGCGGTTAATGAAAGCAATATCGGAGGGAAATGACGTTTCTCCGTAATATATGATGGAATACCCAAATGTGGGTGAGTTTACCTGGTTTGAGTTTGACGGTTCCGACCTACATACACACATTTGAATATTTGGGTACAATTAATCTTTTAATATGAATTGATGAGTAGGGGTTACAGGTTATCTACGAACTGGCTACGGCGTAGCCAAATATTATTCTACGATTATGGTTTATGTATACGAAGCTTAAATAAATTAACTATTCATAAAATTAATGAACTTGAGAATTATACTGAGGAGATAGTACCATGATGGGTAATATTCTTTTTAATTTACACTCGTGATCATGTTACTAAAATAATATAATTAATAGTTATAATCTCTTTTTAACAAAAATAAACCGACTTCAAATTGTCTATCTCCGAAGTTCTTTACCAGATCTTCACCAAATTTGAATGGAACCACTTCGAAAGAATACTCTTTCAAACAAAAAAAGAATCATTAAAATCAGTTCACAATTAGCAAAGATATCGCGGAACAAACATACAAAAAAAAAACATACAGTCGAATTGAGAACCTCCTCCTTTTTTGAAAGTCGGTTAAAAAAAGTAATAATTAAGCATACGTCCGTAGGTAATTTTTTTTGGTACAATAGGCTACATGACGTTATTATATTGATAGTCTTATTCCTAGATTTACCAGGTGCCAGATTTCGTCACGTCCTTATCTCGATTTCAGGATAATTTTAGATATCGTTTTTAAAACACTACGTAATAACAACTTAATAATTAAATGCCTTAACAATGTGCAGCAACAATTAAGATTTATATTTACGGCGTCGCGTGGTAGGCATAAAGTAAAAAAATAATAATTTCGTTTTAGTAAAGCACCATGTTCACGATACGAGCATAAGTAAATTATACGTTAATTATATTGCGACAACACTATTTCATTACACGACTGCTATTAATTTCGTCGACAAAGGAAATCGATATTCCTTTTGTTGGAGAAACAAATGAATATTGGGTTTTGGTTGATAGATTACAACCTCTTTTGTTTGAAGCCAGAAAGCAATATTTCATTCGGTGTCTTCAATTCCAGTAATATTATTGGTCGTTGTATCAATGGGTGATTGCTTTAACTTTAGCTTCTGTTACCTGAAAAGACAATAGGTGAAATTAATTCGAATACCCAGAATATTAATCACAAGATCTTGTGCTGAAAATAGTTAACCTAACATCACGCCTGTATTCCCCGAAGGGTTGGACAGAGGTGTATAGTAACACACTCATTTCGCCGTTATGTTTAAGTCGCATGTAATAGGGGGCGAGCCTATTGCCATCATCCGGGCACGGATCCAAACTCCGAGCTGTTACTGAGGAATTCCACACGGAAAACCCAATAACACTTTGCCCGACCTGGGGATCGAACCCAATACCTGACGATCAGCAGTCGCGTTTGCCACCACTAGGCCATCGAGGCACTGAAGTACGGAATATTGTGTTATTTTTTTTATCATATTATGTAGTATCCTTCTGTTATCTACAAACGTTAGTATAGTCATATAACATGAACCAAAAAAATAACTGATAACATTATCACAAGTAATACAAATATCCAGACAAGTGGATTGCAATATCAAAGCTGGTAATCCTAAATCGTTCCAGTTTGCGCCTGAAAAGGCGGCTATTGTGTGAGCATTACCGCCGGCTTTGTTAAAATCATATTATAATAGGGCAGCACGCGAACTATTGGTATAATACCTCAAACACGACATAAAGCTTCGCGTGGTTGTCGAGCGTCGCGACACGCGATTCAGGAAAATTATAAATAGTAACATATTTATATTACGCCACGTAAAGTATGTAGTTAGGCTAATGTTGAGCTTATGTGACGTTTAAAATGCGTAAGCATATTTTTTTTCTCTTCGATTACTTGTAGCTCGTCTTACGGACCGAATTGACGTAACCGGACAGATATTGGCGAGACCTGAAGGGTCTCCAACCAATGGAGACGAGTAAAACACTTAACCTAAGCCAACTACTACTGCTACAACTAACATCATGACTACTAGCAACAACAGCACTAAGGGCGACTCCTAATGGGACTCGGACCTCGGCTTAGGGCGTTGTTGGCGGGAGGACTGGGAGGGAGACAGCTTGATGAGGGCTGAATTGTCGGTGAAAAAGGGTAAGCATTATAATTACTAAGGCTAAAATAGGAAATAGATGACATTTTTTTAAGTTACCTTATGGATTCCATAGCTTTGATACTTTATTTACATTTATTGTACTATATGAAATTACCTTTTTTAAATATGCTTGGTTCCTTTTTAAGGATTACGCGTTTAGTTTAACACATAATTCAAGATATTTGTGTTTTACAAGATGTACAACGAATAAAAAAGTCTTTCCATTGTTAGCTTATAAAGGTTCCACGTAGAAAATATGACTAGAATATAAATGAACGCTCTCTTACCAAAAAATAATGTTTATCAATTCAGCCGCGCGATTCATAAACGCAATAAGTAATATTTTGGTCAAAAATGAGTTGAATATATATTCGTAATCACCATAGGATTGTGATTACGAATATATGATCAACAAATTTTTGACCAAAATGTTACATACTGCGTTTATGAATCGCGCGGCAGAATTGTTTAGAATAAACACCTTTTTATGTATGGAGTTTGATGTTAAACACGGTTTTAATAAGTGGCTAAACTTTTGTAATACGCCTCCCTATTTTCAAGTTTTTACAGTATGTGAACATATATATTACATAACATAACATCACGCCTGTATTCCTCGAAGGATTGGGCAGAGGTGTATAGTAAAGTAACACCCTCATTTCGCCGTAATGTTTAAGTCCTATATAATCACATACATGTAATAACATATATCTCTTGTATATCCAAACCATGCTACGTTCGTGTAAAAACGCAAGCTAAACATGTCACCACGTTAATTTAAGTTGGCTATGCTGAAAGTATACTCTGTGTGGTAGTAAATTATTAATAGCCACGAACATGATGTTCTTGTTTTTATTTCATAATTTCGTTAAATTTGAATAAAAATCACATAAAAGTTTTTCAATTACATTCATGCACGTCAGTGTATACCGTACGTAATTTCACGTAATTTTAAATTTAAATAATCTATACTATAATATTATAAAGCTGAAGAGTTTGTTTGTTTGTTTGAACGCGCTAATCTCAGGAACTACTGGTTGGAATCGAAAAAATATTTTTGTGTTGGATAGTCCATTTATCGAGGAAGGTTATGGGCTATATAACATTACGCTACGACCAATAGGAGCGGAGCATAAATGAAAAATTTTGCAAAGACGGGAAAAATGTCCACCCGTGCGAAGCCGGGACGGGCCGCTAGTAAGCTATAAAATTTAAACTAACGTGTAAAGGATTTTATAGCTGTTGACAAATAAGCAACAGTAAATCAATTATTAAAAAATAATTATCTATTAAGTAGGTACTGGCGAAATGAGGGTGTACTGAAAACACCTCTGCCGAACCCTTCGGGGAATACAGGCGTCATGTTATGTTCTGTAATTAACTATGGACATGACACCCTCGTCTCAAACACGCGTATTACAAGGATGACATGATGATCCACAAAAATCGTTAAACGACCCTTTCATCATGGCTTGGTCCTTTACGCGCTAAGAGTGTTATTTATGAAAACACTATATTCAATACATTAGCAGCGTCTTTCTTTTGTTTACCTAAATTTATTCATTTTAATACAGTCTGTTTTCTCTTTTTTCTTTTACTTAATTCGTGGACAATGGTGTGGGTTGTATGTTTACCAATTTAATTTAAGATAGTAGACGTAACATCACTTCTGTATTCCCCAAAGGGTTGGGCAGAGGTGTATAGCAACACCCTCATTTGACCGTTATGTTTAAGTCCCATCCTTATAATAGGGGGCAAGCTATTGCCATCAACCGGGCACAAATCCAAACTCTGGGCTGCTATTGAGGAATTTCGCACGGAAAAATCCAATAACACTTTGCCTGACCTGGAGATCGAAGCTAGGACCTCACGATCAGCAGTCGCGCTTGCCACCAGTAGACCAACGAGGCAGTTAAGTTAGTTTAAGATAACTATAGTACCATTATAACATAACTATAACTGATTTTTACCACATAAAATAAAATAAAACGAGGTTTTACGAAATTATTAAATCTGTTCAGTAACGTCGCATATTGAGACTACCTACCTCTACGTTTTATTCCGATTTTACCGCGCGATTTCACATACATACGTATAACTCGATCTTACGCCGACATGTATGCACATACGTTCAATATTAATCCACTTACCAAACTGTCAGACCACAAAACAACGAATCGCAGTACTAACAATGTGCTGGTATCGCGAATTACTTCCAACATTTAATAGAACATGAACTGAGTGCTAATTTACACCTGTCAGTAATGATTGACGGCTCGCCCGTCAACTTTAATTATCTGTCAATGTTTTGACTGCACCATAAAATGATAATGACAGCCGATTAACATTCACCGAAAGTTCGGACGTAAGTAATTACAGGGTAGTTTACGGCAATCATTTATTAAAAGTAATATGTTATGGATTGGTATGTACAGTAGAGTAATGAAAAGGTCCTTAAGGTCTATTTTTGCTTGCATAGTGCAAGAAACGAACCATTTTACCGACTACATATTGCCAACATTATAGAAATGAAAATACAAGTATTTTTTGACAGGATATGAAAAGTTATAAGTAATGGTGACATTATTTAATCATCGAATTGATTGATGTCGTGGTTCTTACAACAAAACTCCTTAAATGCGTGCGTGTGGCGCGTGTATGACAAGATGAATGAATGTGGATGAAGCGAAAGGCGTATGTAAGGGTCGTAGCATGTGGCGTTCTATAGTTTCTGCATACCCCCATGGGGAAAAGGCGTGAGTTTATGTTTATGTATGTAACTCCTTAAATCAAATCAAAGTCATTACATGGCACTACTACATCACATGGAGACAAAAGGCAATTTTGCTATTTACTACAAAATAATTAAACATAATTTTCCATGCATTGGTTGGGTCCGTTCAACAGTTTGAAAAGGTATCATGTGACCGCGATGTGGAAAAGGAATGAATTTGAAAACTGGCGAACTTTTTCATTCCCCTATTGTACTTACCTATATCGTAGTTTTCAGGTAGTGAAGCAGAAAATGAGCCGTTTGTATATTAAGAGTTAGCAAAACAGATTTTTTAAAGTCAAAGTCAAATAATTTTACTGTGGGCTTTTAACACTGATATAAGTAATTTAATAGGTTATAGCTCCGTAATGTCCTGCCTATAAGGCATACAATAATTATAAAAATTATAATCTAACCGTAATTATGTTGAAGAAGTAGGTACCACCATGTGACCAATTCTAGTATTTAGAAGTATGGTTTAGGAAATCATGGGTCGTGTAGTAAGCATGCTTTGTTAATCAAGTTTGTAATTAATTTTTTATCATATTATATAATATGGACCCAATATATGATACTCATTATGTAAGATATTATCCGCTAAGTAACAAAGCCTAAGCATGGACAATGAACACAGAAAGCAATAAATCGTATCTTCGGGTGATCAACCCTTTACCAATACTGCAAATTTGTGCCTCAATACAATTTCTATAAGCACTAACGTGATTACAAAAGTACGTGGAATCTAATAAGTTAACGTAAACGTCTGAACCTACAAAGTACTATGCAGGTCCTTGTGTGTATAATTTAATCGTTGAAGCACGTATGAAAGTAGGTAGAAATTAATTATGGAGTCGCAATTAGTCGGCTTCAGAAATAAATCATAGCTAGTGGAGTCGCGTGCGCTGCTGGGTGTCGCAACCATAAAAATTCTTGCATAAAAATAGAATATAGAACCGTTATAATGTAGCTTTATTGTTTCCTTAAAAACTTTAAAATAGATGGACTTAGAACCTGTCTACAGAGATAATACGGACGTTCTCATTCGCAATAAAAATAATATGTTTGACAAATCAGTCTTGACTATAAGATACAAAGGGCTGCTTATCTCTGTCAAACCCGCTGCCGATCTCTGTCAAACCCGCCCCCGATCCACCGTGCTCACCCGCCGCAACCGCGGAGCCGGTCGTCCCTTCTGACTCCGCGCAGTCACACCGTTGTTAATGCAGCCCTCATCAAGCTGTCGTATCCCTCCCAGTCCTCTCGCATTCAACACCCTAAGAAGTTCGAGTCCCCCCTTGGGGACACCCTTAGAGGTGTTGCTGCTATAATAGTCATGATGTTACAGTACTTAGCGTAGTTAGCTAGGTAGTTAGTTTAGATATTGGTTCGGAGACCCTTCTGGTCTCGCCAATAATAGCCCGGTTACGTAGAAAAGGTCCGCAAGACCATCTACAAGAGTCGTTTAGGAAAAAATAAATAAAAAAGATCTCTGTCAAAGATGTTCTAATATAAGGGAGGTACAAATAAGGTAGGAAGAAAAAATAATGATAGCATGGAAGTAATAAGACTCTGAAATAATGATAATAACAACGTTTCCTGCTCTCCCGAATCAGTAAATATATCCAATCGAATATCTTTTGTGTCCTGGAATGTATTCCTGCATTATTTTCTCTATTTCCTTCAGTCACATCTTATGACTGAACTCAGCAGGATTCCCATATAACTCTCTTCACTCGCTTCGCTTGCAAAAAAAACTTATATTTTAATGCTATTTTTAAAGTTGTTTACTTATAATGCTATAGCAACACTGGCTTCTTAGGTATTTTTGGTGCTGTAGAGCCTTCACGCAGACGACGTCGCGGGCAGCATCTAGTATTATAATATAATAATAATTATTATATTATTATTGCCTTGTTGTTCTAGTGGTCGCAAGCGCGACTGCTGAGCATAGGGTCCTGGGTTCGATCCCCAGGTCGGACAAAGTGATATTGGGTTTTTCCATTAGGAATTTCTCAGTAGTAGTTTGGAGTCTGGATTTATGCCCGGTTAATGGCAATAGACTCGCCCCCCATTACATGGGACTTAACACGTTCACTGTCCGCGAAGTAGACACAATAGTTAAACAATAGCCATGTACCATATGTGGCTCATTGGACTGTGACTGTGTTAAACATAACTGCCGAAAAGAGGGTGTACTAAAATCACCTCTGCCGAACCCTTTGGGGAATACAAGGCGTGATGTTGTGTTATGTAATATATTATTATTATTTTGACGACACGTTTGGTGCAGTGGTTGAGCGATTGGCTTCTGCGCTGCGGGTCGTGGATTAGATTCCCGCACGGAACAAATATTTGTATGATCTATAGATAGTTGTTCCGGGTCCGGGTCTAGGTGTTTGTGCACGTGAAAAATTGTGTCTTTAAACGCACCCACGATACGGAAGAAATCCTAGTGTGGGGCAACGTTTTATAAAAAGATTAAAAAATCTTATTCCGAACAATCGATCCGTGGATTGATGAGTCTCTACTGAGTAAGTTACCTATAATACAGTATGTATACTATCGAAATCATAACCCTTCCTTTATCCACACATAGTCAAATAAAAAAACTATGGTCGTTAATGCATTACCATTCACATATTGGCCCTCAAACAATGACTGACGTCCGGAAACGCAATCAACTATGTATTCGTTGGAAAGAGGAAATATCAATTCGCTTGTACGGGGGATCGGCTGATGCGTTTAGTTTAACAGAACGGACAGTTGACTCAATTATGCTCATATTATATGAGCAGTGATATTTTGAGGATATGCGTCGTGGAGTGTATACTTACCTATATTTTATGCATCAGTGGTTAACAAATATTAATTCAAATTTAATTTTATTGGTCTAATACTGCAACAATTTGACCACTTTATAATAAACGCCCGCGTAAGAAGTTTTAATATAGCCTATGTTACTCAGTGATAATGTAGCTTTCTAACGATAAAATATTTTTTGAAGTTGGTCCAGTAGGTTTTAAATTTATTCGTTACATACGAAAATACAAATCTTTCCTCTATATAACATTAAGTATAGAAAATAAAAAAAAAACAAAAAGCTTTAAAAAACTTTTAAGTTAAACGGTTTTATCTTGCAGTACCCCTGCAGCATCAGGATTTGAGGATTGTAGGTTGAAATTAATTTAATGTTGTATTGTCATGGGAATTGAATTTGTGTGCGAAGTTTCAGAAGAATAGGTTTAGTAGAAGTAGTTGATAAATCTGTCGCAAGATTTGAATCAAACAAATATAGGAAGTGAAGTTAATAAAAACTGACAGGCTCAACTTAGTCGGTTGCGGTTCATGCTTAGGCAAATCCCACGACCCCAGCCGACGCGATGATCTGAAGGAGGAACACCGTGGGTTTTAAGCCGGTAAGAGTCCGGCAGACCCCCTCGCCTACCCCGGGCGAGGGAAATCCATGAGGATTTTCCCAGGATAAAAAAAATAAAGAAAAAAAGGCTCAACTTAGTCAACTTATGTTTTTTGTGCTTGCTGCATAATCAAGGTGAAAAAATAATTACGCAGACGTCCAAACTAATAACTATAACGTACGTAACCAGTAGGTAAGTTTTGTTAGGTCGTCATTGACAAGCACCATTAATTTAAATTGAACTTTGCATCTTGCGAAATAATAAACGGTTGATCACACCAATGTAAATTTACTTAATTCCCATCATGACCCTTCGCGTTTCGTAATGAATTCACAAAAATAGAAAGTTGAAAGAATGTTGTTCGGCGATTAATTATGCAATTTAAAACCTCGACCGTCTCGTTACCTTTTTCATTTTTAAATCAAAATACAAAATCTGGAGCTTTAGGGGAGCTCGTCGATTCACGGATCGAAAGTATATCCGCCAATTTATCGGGAATCACCCGCCTCACTGTGACGGCCACCGCTCTATTGTCCCCGGCTCAATCATGCTAAATTGCAGCCCGACGTATGCATTTTACTCGATTTTACATTCCGATGCCGTCCCCACTGAGATACGACTATCGGAAATAGCGACGGAAGGTAATGGCCGTGTCATGTACGCCTATCCACTTATAATTCAGTAAACTATCGATTTTTCGGTGATGGATGACTTGGTGCATTATGAATGTGTGGATGATAGAATCGATTTCACAATCGATTTAATTTAAATAGTAAAGAGCAATAACAATGAAACGTTCGAGTTCAAACACCGTAACCGCAATAGTATCGATTCAACGGTTATCCGATGACGTGTCGATTATATGCCTATCGACCCTAATAATAACGTAGGTGTCCATTCCATTTGCATTTAAAAACTCAATTTCCATACCATAGCCATTTAGACCGTTGCATGAATAATATTTTTAGTAACCACACTTAACAACATCAGAGGCATATTTTTGAAATGTAAACCGAATTATGAAACTTGATAGAATTTTGGCATTAAATTAAACAACATAATCTTCTTAGTGGAGATATTGAAATTTATCTTACGATAAACTGTAATGAAGCTGTTAAATAATGTTCACTATTTGGAATTAACATCAACATCTCAATCTAACGTATCAAATATTCATTTAAGTTATTTTCTACATCCTATAATCCGGATTAGGTTACTAATCTACGACGAAAATCGTAACTGAAGGTATTTGTTTATATATTACAACTATTACGCAGATATTGAATGCTAATGCTTCCAACAACTTACATTTTAAAAGTCTCTCCGGAGCGATCCAAAGCAAACATTCAAATGCATGCAAATCTTGGAGATCTTTTACAAACAAACCGAGAACGGATGATCTCACTAATGAAGTGTTCGCATTTAAAACTCGAGAACATCTTGTGTACACTTTTGATAAAATCAAAAAGAGTACCGCGTTCCTGTTTGAGTTATTTGTCGTCACATTAAACAAGTGTTCGGCAAAAAGTCGACGCAGATCAAAGCGGTGACGTGGCAGTCTGAAATAACACCCAACCGCACGCACTTGTCAACGAACATGCGAAGCCAGGACTGTTATTGCGAGATTTACGCTTACCAATCTGCACGGATCTACATGGTCTGGTAATTAAATGAGAGGAAGTCTGTGCTGGAAATATTCTGTGATGAATATTTTTTTCTGCTTCAATTTGTATATTACTCTAAAAATACAATGTTAGTCGGAAAGGGGGTACTAAGCCGAAAGGGTGTTAAAGTATCCATAATAATGGCTAACTTTTGTTCTGCAACTTTCCCCAAAAGTCAATAGTTTAAGAAGAATAGCTGTTCAAAGATTTCATAAAAAATACGCTAAATTCTATCTATCCTCAGCTATGATCAGCTGTGTTTACATTTTAGGTTATATTTGGGGTCACGGATTAGAAGCTCCATTTTCTGAATTCGTAATTAAAACAGGGATGATGAATT
Organism: Amphipyra berbera; assembly: GCA_910594945.2. Taxonomy (NCBI): domain Eukaryota; kingdom Metazoa; phylum Arthropoda; class Insecta; order Lepidoptera; family Noctuidae; genus Amphipyra; species Amphipyra berbera. The sequence continues at coordinate 8,788,580 of OU343128.1, read as the reverse complement.
TTTGAAAAAACTAAAATAAAAATAATTTTGAATTGAATTTTAATATGTCGAATTTTAAAATTTTATCACTTAGGTACTTTAAAACAATCATCAGTGATACATTAAGTAGCCCACGGCTTAGTACCCCTTTCTGACTAACTTTGTATAAGCTTCACTTCAGAAATGGTTTTCAGAAAAACTATATAAAATTGTACTTTTAGGAATTAAGGTATGAAGGTTAGTCCTCTTAAGAATAACCAAGATATTATAAGCCACATATTCATGAGAATGGACAGTTTGCAATTCCACGCAAATTTCTTTTTCTATTTTTTTTCTAGAACTACATAACATAACATCACGCCTTGTATTCCCCGAAGGGCTCGGCAGAAGTGTTTTAGTACACTCTCGTTTCGCCAGTTATGTTTAACTCCCATAATTATAACAGGGGGCGAGCCTATTGCTATTAACCAAGCACAAATCCAGACTCCGGGCTACTACTGAGAAATTCCTAATGGAAAAACCCAATAACACTTTGCCCGACCTGTGGATCGAACCCAGGACCTCACGATCAGCAGTTGCGTTGGCCACCACTAGACTAACGAGACAGTCTAGAACTATATTTGTAAAAATATCAGCTGTAAATTAAATTAGGCCACAAAAAGGAATAATAATATTCCTGAAAAACAAAAGTAAAAAAAAATATACACATGGAAAACAACATGATAAATATACGGAGCAATCAGCGAACTGCGTGTCATAATGAAAATTGTTTCCGAGTAGTGATACGCGCACGTGTAAAGCTTTCATACTTCAGACACATGAATAACGAGCGTACTGTTAGCATAAATATGGAGACAATGCCGCATTCCACTTTTAAACACGACTTGTGTCGCGAAAGTGCCGAGTCATTTCGCATTCCTCCAACCATCCGTTAGATACGTTCCCTTCCTTTATTTAAATTCAAATATATTCAATTTAAATTAAACGCGTCAATCAATGTTCGATTTAATTGATAGCGTTTCAATTTCTGAATAACTCAATCTCACTCAATTTAGCGGTATTATTTTGTTGGCTATCGATTGGCAATATATTGTGGGGAAATCGATACGCGATGATATCTAATATCTATTTATTATATCGTAAAAATTTGAGACTACACATTTATTAATGCCAATCAGCTCGTATTCATATATCGTATCAGTCTCTTTCAATTTAGTCGTGATTCTTCTTCTTCTTCTTCTTCTTAATAAAAACTTTGCCCCACACTAGGATTTCTCCTGTATCGTGGGTGCGTTTACAGACACAAATCTTCACATGCACAAACACTCAGACCCGGAACAACTATCTGTAGGCCATACAAATATTTGTTCCGTGCGGGAATCGAACCCACGACCCGTAGCGCAGAAGCCAATCGCTTAGCCACTGCACCAAACGTGATTGAAGAATCATTGTTTCAAAATTGATTATTGGAAATTAAACTTGAATAAATCTAGGCACAAGTCATGTAGCCATAAGTTATACCGACTAATAAATCAAGAAAATCTCGTGACACGCTAGAAATATCATATCAACGAATAAATCTTCACAATGAAATGCAATAAGAGATAATACATAGGCATAGATAAGGTACTGTTCATTATAAATAGTCATAAAGTAGGATCGATATTTATCTGGCAATTACAGTAGCTCTCAGTAGCCATTGCTCGTCAGTGTTGCTTGCGGCTGTAGTTTATTAATGCACAGAGGTCCTAACTCGGACTGTGTCTAAGCCGACGTCTTGTACGTGTACAACCAGTAATTATTTTAAACGCAATGCTTGGAAATCGTCGTGTAGGCAGTTAATCTTTGCGTCGCATGTGGATGTAAATTAAACCAACTTCTTGAAACCTATGTTATTATGTGGGCTGAAAGAGCTTGCTTAGGTAAACTGCTATAAAAATTGGATAATGATTTATTTGTAGAACGTATTATAGTTTCAATTAGTTTATCTATATCAAGCGGTTTCATAGATTGCGTTGCGAATATCAGTATTAATATTTCATGTCATACTAGATCATGGTGACCCGATTCTGTCCTTATGAATTCTAATCTGTTTTAATTAATCCTTGTCCAGTAATAGAGTCTTTAAGCGACACTTTTTGCCATACAACAGGTACACGAGCATTAAGTCATATTTAGATTTAGTCTGAGGCCGAGGCAAGGTCGAATGGCGTCAACACAGATAAATAATTTTCCTCATAATCAAAACAGTTCTGCTCTACAGACGTGAGAGTGCACACATAACCTCAAAATGTTTTAATTTTATTTAAAAAAGTATTAAAATGAAGTGCGTATACATATTAGTGTGTGTGTTATTGCTGTGTGTATGTTTAAATGAAGGGAAAGACTTCATTGTCGGTACAAGGGCGAACAATTTGTTGATATCGACAGAGAAAGTAAAATATAGAAGCTTACCGCTCATAAGAAGGGACAAGGATTACACGTACATCGATACGAAGGAAAGAATCATTAAGGTAATTAATAATTTTACCTTTTTACCTTTTTTATATGTGAAAGTGTATTTAAAACATCGTCAAACACAATACAAGCACAGCTGTATTGCAAGTTGAATTCATGGGTAAAATTGCATACGCATGACCGAAATAACGTCGGTAAAATGCTAAAATAGACGCAGAGATATGTAAGACGATTATAATATCATCGTGATATTGCAACAATTGGAACAAATCCAATTATTTTTTATGAAATTATAAATTCGAGAAATAACTTTTATTGCCGACGCCCGCCAATCGACGGGGTTCGGAGATCGACAGACGTCGGGATAACTACCTAACCTCAATATTCAGCTAAATATTCTACGTTTAAGACGAGCATTAGTCAGATAAGGACGAATCTACACTTGTCTGACTTAGGCCATACATTTTCTATCAAAAAACATCTGATGCGCGCCAAAAGTCACTCTACACATACATTTTGTACTAGACACTGCAGACTGTCAGAAATTTGCCGGTTTTGAAACAGAAAATTTCTTACAATGTGCGACCGGCCTTAAACTTTCCCGTACTAAGTACCTACGTATATCCAGCAATGCAGCTAAATAGAAAAGTCAGTCTACATGAGAATCTAATGTGTATTTAACCGTACCAAGAATTCGTTCTCGTAGAAGTTTAATAGATAGTTTATTGAGATAATTCGTATATTTGAGTCAAGCACAACTACGTGTCCCTTTGCTAAACATAAACTAGACCCTCACTATCTTATTGGGTACATCAATTTTATTTTCTGCTACAATTACATACATTTTCTTAAACTTCACCAGCATTAACGGGAAATCTTATTCTTCTTTTCGTGTGGTTAGTGACTAATCTGGTGTCAGAGATTATGCCGCCCATGGACCTCTGACTTGGCTTCACATTTTGTCGAGAAATGTCTCTCAAGCATGCCGCCGGTTTCCTCACAATGTTTTCCTTCACCGTTTTTAAGCAAGTGATAGTTATACAAGCTTCTGTCACAAAACAGAAGAGAGAGGTACAGAAGTCAATCACATGTATGTACTTCACTTTTCATACCTACGCTCGGCGGTCGCTCTATCTATATATCAATCTCACTCACTCGCACACTAGTCCCAAATAGTTCGAGATATCGTGTCCGTGAGCAGTGACTTATTAGCCTTTGGCCAGACTGCAAACGCGGGCGCGGGGCGAGCGCGGTGCGGCGAGTTCAAACAGAAGAACTTCATTTGAGTGTCCATAGTGGGCACGCGGGCGCGGGAAGTGGCGCGGGCTACTTGGCGCGGGGAGCGCGCGGGTAGCTCACGCCATAGGTCGTTCATACAAGTGGTCGCAGTGAGAGCGCGGGCGGCAAGCGACAACTCGCGCGGGAGCGGGGGATCTCAAACTAGTTCGAGCTGACCACGCGCGTTGTTGAGATGGCGTCTTCAAAATTAAATGTTGAAGAATTAATAACTGCTATTCAAGCACGATCTGCACTGTGGATGTCGAAACATCGTTTTTTAGTAAGAATATTCCAGTAAAAATAAGTCTTCTTTATCCATATTATATTTTGACAAACACTGGACATGACAACGCTCAGAACGAAGCCGCGCTCCACTGCGGACAGGCAAATCGCGTGCGTTCCCGCACCCGCGCCGCTCCCCGCACCGCGCTGCCACTCTGGCCAAGCACTATGTGTGCGTTGCTCAAACGCACTTGTATGTAGATTGACTTCTGTACCTATCTGTTTTGTGCTTCTGTAGCATACAGCAGTAATTTTTATTTTGTTTTAATTTAACCCCACGCTAATGTCTGTCTTGTTTACAATTGTCAAGCCAAGACTCCATAGTTTTTCGAATCTCTGACAAACATTTACCAGCCTTTAGATGTTAAGACATTTTGCATAATGTTTTATCTCGTTTATATTCTCTCTAAATGAATAAACGCTGTTATTTAGCCGAGATTCAGCCATGAAGGTAATTGCTTAGCAATTGATTTATCTAAATTACACCGATAGTTTATGCCCGACATGAAAGCCTCTGCTACCTACACTAGCATTTATTCGTTACATTCTCACGATATTTTGAAAGTAGGTTTATTTCACACCGAGGTGTTTTATTTTAACTTTTGCCCAAATACACGGATATAAACAGTAGGTTTAGCATCATTTGGCAAGAATAGAAGCCAACATTGAACTTTAAGCTGCTTCGAATCGTAATAGTTTTTTAAAGTCGACTAGAAAAGGGATATAATTGTACTAATTCTGAAGTACCTTGGCAAGAAGATTTATTACTTCAAGCAGAATTCAAAACTGGACTGGCAACCTATAACCCACATATTGCAAATTAGCAACTGGTAAATCAACCAGATTGGTGTCAAAAAGAAAATACGTTGAAAAATGTTCCGGCACCAATTAAAAATACATAGGTAACCCATCAGAACTGTCTGCTCAATACATCAAAAGTTTACCGTTAACATTAAAAGCTTTCAACACACCATCCGAAAACCGATGACGAACCATCCAAAATAGCATGCAAACACATCATCAAAGTAAACCAAACCACAGTAAAAAGAGAATATTTTTGTCCAGTAAACTAGTCGTATCCCACTTAGCTTTGATGAAACTTTGATGAACACAGAACCGACAAACACGGATCGCTAGCGTGTCGCAAATTGCTGCGGAAACGATGTCGCGTGTGCATATTGAATAGGCCCTTCGAAATAATATATTTACGTACACTTGGCAAAGGAGTTAAGTGTGCAGGCAAGTAACGAGCATCTATGCCAAGATTAGGAGATAGATTCTTCTTCGTCTTCTCTAGTACCACGAGAATAGCTTATGCTGTGGTAAAAAGATTAGCCAGTCAGAAATGCTGGTAGCGAGGTTCACTGCCCAGGGTGCGTCGGACATACTTAAATATCATCACACGTGGAATCTCTTATTGTATTTAAAAATGAAAATATTACTTCCATGTCCACGCAAACAAAGCTGGCATTCTAGGTGCCAAATAAGAATATGACAGTCTTTGTTACAAAAAGAAAATACACAAAATGAGCTAATTAGGTATTATTGGTAATTCAATTCGGTATACTGCCTCGTTGGTCTAGTGGTGGCAAGCGCGACTGCTGGTCGTGAGGTCCTGGGTTCGATCAAAGTATTATTGGGTTTTCCGTGTGGAATTCCTCAGTACCAGCCCGGAGTTTGGATTTGTGCCCGGTGGATGGCAATAGGCTCCCCCCCTATTTCATGGGACTTAAATATAATGGCGAAAAATGATGGTGTACTATACACCTCTGCCCAATCCTTCGGGCAATATAGGCGTGATGTTATGCTATGTGTTAGTTTGGTTCTTGATCTTCCAATTCAGGGCATGTATTACGTATCTAGGTATCTACTTTATTTTTATAACATCATTGCGTTTATGCACTACGCAATACACTGTCACTAATATGATCTGCGCAGAATTATTTTATACACAAGACACTCTTAGACTACTGATCACAAAAACAAGTAGCCGGTTGTCTTATCTCATTTGCCCATTGTACCTTCCAACTTACCAATACGCTTCAGTCCCCACCCCATGCTAATCTTGATTTGAGGAAAAATGTGACAGCTGTTCAGATTCCCAAGAACGTCGTAAAAATGAGAAAGGATTTGTAACCCTTAGGCGCTTTAGGAACTAGCCCTTGTCCTTTTACTGAGACATGTAAGACAAAATAACTCAACATTTTGCTTCGTAGACATGAAAAAAGAAATTGTCTTACGTCTGTTGTAAGTACTATCTCGGAATAATTTTATCGCAATAAACACTTCCAACTCTGAGTAATTCCACTGTCTTTATATACAATCAATCGAATAAAAATTATCGATCTCGTCGTGTTTAAAATCTAAACTTCGGTAAGCTCTGGCCATCTGAGTTAGAAGCTGTGAAAATGTACTCAAAATACTTTCGGTATAGGATGTACTGTTCAGTTACGCTTTTCAGAAGTGGGCACTGTACTCTCAAAATTGCAATGTAGAAGGATTTACTGTTTTTTTTTTTTTTGTAGTTTCGAGTTTGCTAGTACCTATTAGTTGTAGTCGTAACATAATAGGCAATAACAACTAATTTTATGTGCATAAACAATACGACGTTCTCACAAGCTCTAGTGGTTTTAAAGCCACAGGCTAACGACCTGCCATGCCACGACTCAATTCAATTGTGATCACAATACTGACTTAACAATACTATTACCGTAGTGATATTATAATGTATGAAGATGGTACTCTTCCTCTCGAATTATCATAAGGATGTATCCTTATGATAATTGATGACCTACTATGACAGAATACTTTATCATGGATGAGTGTTGTAAGAGACAACTAGTTAATTGATAAATCAAAAATAACATAGAAGCAATAATCATGACTGTAATCTCTCTAATCTCTGTCTTTACCCAAGTATTCGGGACCGGCTACCAGTGTGGCTAGGTGTAGTAGAATATCTTTGTAACACGCAGACTGGCTGCCATCTGACCTTTGAAATCGAATTATCTAGTTCGGATACTGATAACCCAAGGTTATATTAGTTGATTGTTTCGACTTCTGAGTGACCTTGACGACTGCGTGACAGTTTCCTTGATCCTTCGAGTTACATTGATCAATCTGCAAAGTAGCTGATTACCTACAAATTGTATTAGGATATCAGAATTTTAATATATTATGTATGCGTTTCAGGGCATCATCGCTCGGGATCTATCGCGGACGGACACCGAAGTGACGGTGACCGCAGGCGGCGTAGGCGCATCGAACGTGACGCTGCACCTCCAAAGTGGGAGGGGGGAGGAACTCAACTATCTTATATTGATATTTAGCAACAATATTAAGTAAAATATATCTATTATTAAAGTATGTTTTATTCCATTTTAATTGACAGTGTTGTCGTTAAGTTTCTGATCGCCAACAAGTTTATAGTAAGGTATTTAAGATAGTATCAAATAGGTCACAATGAAACATTAATTCACACGGTTAATATTCATATTGAAATTGTTGAGACTTGATTTATTAACGTTTCGCTGGCTAGTTATTATAAACACAAAAACAAAAGGCAAAGCTATTTGAAATGCCACTAAAACAAACAAACCAAAGACAATTATTTTTTTTACTAAACCACAAAAATATATAACAAAGACATCAGCGGAAATAAAAATTAAACAGCAATCACAATTTACGAACATCAGACTAAAAGAAATATTCCATTTTGTTGCGTCAAGATAACTCAGACAACTTGTAACAAAACAGAGAAGAGACAACGGGGAAGTGCTTACAATTCAGATATGATAAGAGCAACTTGACAATCGGAGAATACAATCTTCTAAGAATAGCAGACTCCAAGGAACAATTTTCAACAGACTTGCACGCAAACAAAACCGCGAAATAAATACTTTGAAACAAAATGTAAAACGTTTCTGATAAGAAAATTTGAATGTGGAAAATTTGAAAGAAAACCACAAGTCTTCAAGCCAGATTCATACTTAATAAGATGAATTGAGTTGCAGGACGTTAACAGTATTTTATTTACAACAGGTTCAGTAATAACAGTACCTATTACTCTAATTTTTATTTAAAATAAATATTTCACTCGAAACAAAAATCTTTCAAAAAATCATTAATAGCTAAAACAGATAGTGTTGTTTCGTTAAAACCTGTACTGCATTTGTTAAAAGTCGTTACACTTTATTTTGTTGTTCTAAAATGACTTCTGTTGTTTATCAAAAAAAAAAGTTTATGTACCAATGTAAGTTTACACATCTGTAACAAAACTTCTCATACCCTTGTTTGCACATGCAACAAGATAACAACGTCAAACAGAGTACCAAGGTCCTAAATATCTCCCCTCACACACAAATCAATTTTAGCGAATTGTCAGTGCACAGGGTGTTTAAACTAAGGGTGGGCTAATGGAGACACACGCATTAAACCGGGCCGCGTGCAGCGACAACATTGACATAGACCAGGGGGCCTAATTAGTTTAAGCCTGCGGCCGGCGCCCCGGAGATGGACGACGCAGATATAAAAATGTACAAAGCGTTCAAAATAAGAACACCGGACCGGACGAACTTCACTGTGAACAATCAACGAATCAAACACAACGCGAATCAACTGAAGTTGTTTTGACAGCTAGGACGTCACAATATGGCGTCTAGTTATTCCTTTTCTTATTTTGGACGCATGATATGAACTGGACTCTCTTGTTACTGTTACTGCATACAACCAGCCACATGGACCGACAACCTGAAGGAGCAGATTGGAATGTTGTGAACGGAGAAGAAGAAGAAATGACAGAAGAATGGAGTGTCGTAGTGCAACTTAATAAACGCCTATGTTCAGCAGTGGACTGTGAAATACCAATGCTACCTCGGTAATAGCATAGATTTATTAGTTTCGCACTGCAATTAAAAGTAATAACAAACTTTGACTACACTATTAATTCAGAATATCAATTATAATCATATTCATTAATTAATAATTCTGTTATCGGAAGTATCTCGCAACATAAATAAACGATAAATATGCGCAGAAATGTAACTCGGTGCAAAATATTATTTTACAAAAGGATAATTTTAATAAGAGAACTTATAAAACACACTTATTGTAAAAAACAGATTACATTTATTCTGTGAGAAGTTATGCATTTAAAAGATTTCTATATAATTGCCGTCACTTCCAGCCAGACTGTTCCACATCTATGCTCTGGCGGCGTGAGCTGTGTCCAGTAGGGTGCCGCTAGCCTTCACATTTTTATCCAGGGATCAAAAAGCAGCCGACTATTACAATTTCGATGCATTACCGTAATACAAAAAGTAATTCAATTCCGTGTCTGTTGGTGGTTTCAACGTCCAATTTATTAATGCGAGCTTAATTAATTCACAACTACATTATACTATCGGTTCATATAAATTAAACGAATTAAGTACTCCACTGATAACAGAACTGGGACTTGATTATCGGGTTTCGAACGGGAACGCTAATTTTACGAGTTATATGACGTCCACAATGGGTTGGGTCTCCTGTGTTCTGACGTGAAATTGGAATGGAGCACTTATTTCGCCTCAATTAGCATTAATATATATATAACATTGTATAAGAGCTGTGTTACAATTTTGGTGTACAATAAAGTATATTCTATTCTAATATAAACATCAGAATTGCTATTAGGCCAGTAATAATGAGACCGCAAAATGAGGACATAACACGAAGATAGATAGTAATAGAATTTGTTAATATAAGCAGTAAAGCAAATGTGCCAAATAAATTTTGAATCCTTATTGGTCATATGCAAATTTGTTATTTCATTTAAATATCAGCATAAAGGCTGAATGTTTTGCTTATGACTCATGCTTTTGCAAGTCCCGACATACAGTGTAAAAAAAAATTGAAAGCTTAAAATATTAAGTACCCACTTCAAAGTAAAAAGATGCAGGCTCCCGGCAATATTTTTACCAACGAATCGGTTTTAAAATGAGTCGCTTCTCCCTTTTTACGTGAGACTAGCTCAGGAGCGAGATGAAAATTTGACAGTAATGTAGGCAACCACTTTCCTGCGGTAGACGCACTGGCATAAATAAAACATGGACACCGGTAATGCACTCTTTGGTTCCCTCGAATATTGCGCTGCGATACTCGCTAGCGTAAAATATGTGTATCGTTGCTAGTAAAGCCGTTTCGAATTGATATTTTAGAGATTCTGGTGAATAAAGCAGATATTTTTGATAGATCTTTTGAGTGGTCATATAAAAGAGTACATTTCTAGATTAAAATCGAAATGTCATATTTTGATGTTTTTCAATAACATTTTCTAGTACTCTTTCGTCTACCGTGCGCATTGAAACCGCGTATGCAAGTCCAGTCCTAGCTGAGTTAATTGAATGAAGTGCTTTTATTAAAATAAGATATTTTGAACTTCATGAATACACTTATATAAATAACAAATGGAACGATAGCTTAACACGTCGTCGTGACGAACTTAATCTTGGATTGACACTTGAACAAGAAATTTATTTGTGTATTTAATTCCACAAAGAGAAGTGACTCACAATGCTTGTCGTAGGCGACAGACCAACACCCTGTTTATGAACTATTAAAGCATTTATGCACTATTAATGCAATAATGCAGCATTGGTTTACGTATCATTAAATGTTAAACTATCGCAATCGTGTCGCTTGACCAGAAATACACCTATAAAATCGCAGGTCACAGAAACATAAATTATTCTTAGTGCCGGAAGCGACCAAAGGTAGTCTTAAAGGTACCTACCAAAAATTAGCAAATAATTTACGCAAAGCATTATGACCCACATAATTTTATATTAAAACCAAAATAAACGGAAACGGTTTAAATTTAATTATCGTAAATAATTACGAACATTAACGCTTAAGGGCTAAATGTATTACCCTCTATGCGGTAGGCCCTCGACGGTGTTTTGTCACAATTCTAAACCCGTTAAATTTCAGAGTACCTAACAATAACGGTAACTTAATGTTATAATTTAACCATGACCAAAATTTTCCCCTGAAAGTAAAGTTTTCCTCTTTTGTTTTCCCCGTTTTACTGAAAACGAGCTCACAGTGAAACTCGACGAAATTCGATTTTGATACGTCCCATCAAAAAGTAATTTCCCATGAAAACAAAAGCCGCCAAGAAAATTTCTAATTCGATCCAATCTAAATCCAATTACTTCCACCCCGTGTTGGTGCTTACACGATGGAAACACGTACATACGTGTGTGTCTGCAGATTTACTCAAGTCTGTCGATCGACAACCCTACGGAAAATAAAACTGTTAAAGGTTTCGTCGGTAATAGTAGAGGATCTATAAAAAAAACGTTTAACCACCGTTATGTGAATATGTGTTATTTAATGTAATGCAGAAATGTAGAAAATTGATCTTTGATCACTACTATTAAACAAGAATAAGATAAAAAACTGTCCCACCTGCTGAAAATTTCCCACCGAGACATGATTTGCCTTGCCTAACCTGGAAGTCTTTAAACAGACTCCGGAACCAGGTTGGTCGAAGTAAGGAAAACCTGTTTATTCATAGACGATTTCAGCTTGGAATGTAAATGTGGTGCTGTTCCACAAACGATGGGACACCTGACATCATGCCCTGCGTGCCCTGATACCTGCACGTTACAGGAACTAATGGACGCTACTGATAACGCTAAACTCGTAGCTAAGTTCTGGGCCTACTCAATGTAGATTGCCATTGACACGCTAAGAAGAAGGAGAAGAAGATAAACAATATTGGCCTGTAAATAATAATTATGATAATCAATTAAAATTGGATTTATTGTCATGAAAGCCTATCTAAGAAAACGTCTATGTACTAGTAAGTTAGTTGATCCTGCTGCACACTCTCTTCATGCAGTCAGATAATTACGAAATCATCATCAACCTACATCAGTCCACTGCTGGACACAGGTCTCTCCCAAAGCACGCCACTGAGCCCGATCTTCGGCTCTCCTTCTCCAGTTACGAAATAATAGAGATCATAACTGCCTCGGTGGTCTAGTGGTTGCAAGCGTGACTGCTGATCATGAGGTCCTGGGTCCAATCCCCAGGTTGGGCAAAGTGTTATCGGGTTATTCCGTGTGGAATTCCTTAGTAGCAGCCCGGAGTTTGGATTTGTGCCCGTTTGATGGCAAGGCTCACCCCCAATTACATGGGACTTAAACATAACGGTGAAATGACGGTGTTACTATACACCTCTGCCCAACCCTTCGGGGAATACAGCCGTGATGTTATGTTATGTGTTTGTATGAAAACACTAACAGTTAATGAAACTGTTAAAGAATCCACTAATAAGTCAAGCAATTTATTGTATTACCATGAGTGGGAACAGATTTGTTTACGTTGCTGTCATAACTGTCGATGCCTACGACTGTCTGTCGATACGAATTAGTACTTTGAGAACACTTTACTATTTTCTTATTTTCCTTAAGATGTCGAAACTTCAAAGAGTGCCATCACTAATGCATTGGCACCACTTGTCGCCTCTTTGACCTAATAGCAGTAAACACTACTTTAGGTACTACTTCCTGATGGGGTCTAAACAGTGGAACTGACGACTGAAGCAACTGAGTTAGGTTTTGCTGTACAAAAGCTATAGTTACTGTCTTCAAATAACCATTACCTATGCCTTCTGGTTAGGTCAAAACACAAAACGGACTGCATTGATCGCAGTACGTTCCACGTAGGTACTCAGCAGTCAATATATCGAGAGGTATTTACAATAACAAATACCTGAATTCATAACATCACGCCTGTATTCCCCAAAGGATTGAGCAGAGGTGTATAGTTACACCCTCATTTCGCCATTATATTTAAGTCCCATGTAATAGAGGGCGAGACTGTTGCCATCAACCGGGCACAAATTCAAACTCCGGGCTGCTACTGAGGAATTCCACACGGAACCACCCAATAACACTTTACCCGACCTGGAGGTCGAGCCCATAGGACCTAAAGATCAGCAATCACGCTTGCCACAACTAGACTAACGAGGCAGTTACCTGAACTATGATCACATTAAAACTTAATTCATCTTAGTACATCTGCATGGATACACACAAGCTACAGTCTACACAAATGGAGGTACAGGGTGTCAAATAAAAGCTCTGCACAAAAGAGTACGAAAATTGAGAATGCCTACATTATAATATTTGTACATTATAAATAACTTCTCTGGTAGATTTTTGGATAGTCCTACATAACATAACATAATTAGCCCTTTACTGTCGCACTGCTGGGCACGGGCCTCTTCTCGGAATGAGAAAGATTTAGGCCGTAGTCCACCACGCTGTCCTGGTGCGGGTTGGCGGACTACACACACCATCCAGAACTTTATGGAGCTCTCTCAGGTGTGCAGGTATGGATAGTCCTATTTATTTTAAATCAATTTAAGTGTTTTAATACAAATTTATCGCCTGATAAAACACAGCACTGATAGTATAGACTTTTACGTCGAACTAAGCTGTACCTCTCAACGTCGCGTAGGAGTGAGAGTTTTACAATCCTATACTAAAACTATCAGGTTCTGCTACCTCATTAAAGAAGGAGTAGGTACCTAACATACCACACTCGTAAATAATGAGGGTTATAGTCATAGTTACCACGCAACTTGCTGCTAAGTCTCCACCAGTTGTTATAAACCGCTTAAGCAAATTGTAAAAGTTTTATACCCGATGACACGGGTTAGTGTTTCCGTTAAGTTGGTATATAATACCAACAGGATAATAATTTACAAGCTGATCCTGGAATTAAAGGAGAATATTTCAATTGGTAATAAGAAACTGATTGTATCCACACTTTGACGACTCGTTTGGTGCAGTGGCTGAGCGATTGGCTTCTACGCTACAAGGTCGTGGGTTCGATTCCCGCACGGAACAAATATTTGTATGATCTACAGACAGTTGTTTCGGGTCTGGGTGTTTGTGCATGTGAAGATTTGTGTCTGTAAATGCACCCACGATACAGGACAAATCCTAGTGTGGGGTAATGTTTGTAAAACAAAAAAAAGCAAACAAACAATAAATATTATAAATGCGAAAGTGAGTTTGTCGGTCTGTTTGTTTGTTACTTCTTCAAGACTAAACTACTGAACCGAATGAATATTAACACAAAGATGGCCTGAAACCCGGACATGGACATAGGATACTTTTATCGACATACCACGAGAGCGAAGCCGCGGGTGTCGTGGGTGTCTCAAAACACGTGGTCGTGGAGGAAAAATACTTTAAATAATTAAAAATAGGAGACTTATTTTATTGTTGACTAGCTGTACCCGCGACTTCGTCTGCGTAGAAGTCGGATGGGTTTTAATTTTTTTGCGCGGATCCCTAATTCTTTTTCTAAAACAAAAGTAGCCTAAGTTACTCCTTATAACTTCAGCTACCTGCCAGTGAAACTCCCGTCATAATAAAAACCGTATATACTTTCACATACATTTTGTAAAAAGCTGTTATTTTGACATTACAAATAGACACTAAAATTTTATTTATTAGTATAGATAAATATAAAAAACAAATGCTTTTAATGATTTTCAAAAATTACCTTACCTGAATCGATAAAAGTAGTATTACTTACTATTTAAAATGAAATCAGGTATTTGCTATTTTTAATATTTAGTTCCAGGGACACCCGGTATAATAATTGCGTACAAGCAAAAAGAAGTAGCTAAAGGTACGCTTGCAGATTGTCAACACTTATGCATAGCTGTCACTTTGAAAACTAACATATTGCTAACATTTGTGGCCACCGGCAAAGCTGATGCCAATAATGCAGCATGAAATCGAAATGAAAGACATGCCAAAATAACTTCCACATACCTATAAATTTTACGTTTGCTATTTCCAGAAACAAGGTCGAAGTAGTGACGTCTTTTAGATCTATAAAATCTAGGCAAATTGTTTGTACGTCAAATATACATAGGTAGGAGTTATGATAATAAATGATCAACATAATCTCAAACTTTTATTCTCACTCAAAGAAAAATAAGCGACTGCCAAAGATTTGTAGTATCGCATATTATAATTTTTATGCATTAAACTCTGTTATTTATTATCTAGCGCATAATTTATTATAACTACATTAATTCCATAACATAATCAGCCCATTATTGTCCACTGCTGGGCACGAGCCTCTTCTCAGAATGAGAAGGGTTTTAAGTCTTAATCCACCACGCTGGCCTGGTGCGGGTTGGCGGACTACACACACTATCGAGAACTTTATGGAGCGCTGTCAGATGTACAAGTTTTCATATACGATGTTTTCCTTTACCGTTAACGCAAGTGATAATCTAATTATGATCATCAGACCTTTCTGCATAGAATGCAAGCGTTCAAAGGCTAGGATATAAATGCTATAAAAAAAAAGTTCCTTGCGAATGTATATATAGGTAATCTTCTAAACATTATTGCATTGGTGTAAACAAAAGACACTTGCAATTATTTCTTGTCAAGATTTGCATTCAATTTTATAACTAGCGACCCGCCCCGGCTTCACACGGGTGCAATGTAGATACTAATGTGGGGCATATCTATTGCTGAAAACTGCATTAAAATCCGTTGCGTAGTTTAAAAGATCTAAGCGTACCTACAGACAGCGGGAGTGACATTGTTTTATACTATGTAAAGAATATCCTCGTGTAAATAGTTGTTTACAATTCTTGGAGATCAATTATTGCGCTTAATTTATTGCATTCAATTATTGCTCTTGTATGTACAAGAAAATGGCATCCTGTAAATCAAGCTTTATTCACAAATCCGATCTTCCAGCGAAATTCAGTTTAGTCTTAATTAATATTTGAGGAACCTCTACATAATAAATTCCTGTAGATACACCATCTATATCCAACCAGTCGATCGCGATCGACCGGTCGATCGCGAATCTTAATCCAGTCGACCATGGCAAGGCAAAGAAAAATATAAGTTTAATATAAGTTGAATGAAGAGGTACTGATTATGTAATTGGTAGATTGCACAGAGTCTCCTCAGTAAACAGTAGATCTTGGGTCGAATCAAGTTGGCCACCCCTGATCTATATTAACTTATAATTGCACGACCAAATCCGCGATATCTATTCACAACATCCTACAAACTGACACGTTCACGAGGTCCTAATAAAACAACACGAAGCAAAAATACAGTAGTTAAGTACGTTCACTTAGAAGGTAACAAGCGTGCAATTATTGGCGAAGTACGAAGTAACTTAGACAACATTTTGTGTCGAGCGTAAATTTGCTTAGTTGCCAACGCTTAATTACTTAAATTACTTCGCTGCAGCTAAGTTACGTGTAAGACTTGTTCTTGTAACGTAATTACGATTGATATAAAAGGTTTTTATTTCTTATAGATAATTAAACTTGTTAGGAAGAACTTACATGCGTAGGTACATCAAGATATGAGTGAGGGGTGTGACTAGAAATAATAAAAAGCAATAATATTCATCATGAATTTCAGACATAAAATCCATAAATTTTGTGTTATTAATAAATCTATTACCTAGACACTTAAAATTATTCAGTAAAACTATAAAATTAATTAAAATAAAATCGTTACATAAAATCTTTACAATCTATAAGCATTCGAAAAATAATTGTACCTATTAGTGTTTTTTTTTTCTCAAAGGACGAAAATGGAGTTAGGCTTTGTTTTACTTGTGGCTTACTACGTTTATAAATAATTACAATCATATGTAAAATGTACCTAATATTCACAATGCTCACGAGCTTTTATTTTTTTCATAGTACCGACCAGAAATCTATCTGACGTTTCTCCTCTAGTAAGTAATTCTCCACAAATGTAACTTACGAGTATTCTCATCTAATCATTCCTAAATTAAAAAGCTCAACAACTAAGTTGAATGAAACACAAAACCGAACAAGAACATTCTTGTTCTACATTTATCTAAAACATTTTAGTCGTAAATCTCTGTGAATTACATTTTTAATTGATAACTTTCCTATACAAAAGATATTTCGATATCAAAAAGCTCATTATTTGTTCTCAACAAAACGTAACTGTCACTAATTCATTATGTTCTATCTCATTTTAATGGAATTCTATAAAAAATACTTGCGGCAATGATTTATTAGTGTTATCGTAACGTTGGCCTGTGTTTTTTGTTAACTTGCGATAAGAGAAGTAATAGAGGAAGCAGTCAGTGATTTATTGTACAGGTCAGTTAATATTTTTCAAGAACCACTGTTTATTGGACACGCAACCATGAAAGAATTTTTCGTTATTTATAAAATTAAAATCTATGTCATATTTATCTCCTCCCACGGTTTACCGATTTGTTGTATATTTATTAGATCCGATAAGTTCTATCATCTCTAATGGCCGAATACTCAAACTTTACTCAATTTTAGGTTACCGTTAAGTATCGTGCTGTCACTGTCACTATAATACCGCGTACAGACTGAGGAAATGTAACATGCAATGCAACATTCTACATGATTCACACACGGCACGCCCCTTTGTGTTCGTCTCAAAAACCGACAGTTGATAGACCACTCCGCGCATTACTTGAAATGTTCGTAGCGTGCGCGACTTTGTTACAACGTGTGTTATCTTGCATGTTACATTGCAGCAATGTGTACGGCAAATTCGTGCATTGCATTTTACTTTGCATGTTACCTTGCATCAGTCTGTACGAGGCATAAGGACAAGTGACTAACTTAAAATTTAGTAGTTTGAGTAATTCACCATTACTCTCACACATTGTCTTGACTTTAAGTAGAAGAATAACCTTGTAAGTGCGTGGGTTCTCAACATTTTGCGACGAATGTCTCGACATGCTAAAATGGCCGCACAAAAAGACGGATTATGATAATCGCCAACCAAATTGGGCACGTTACATTGCAGAACGCAGCTAATATATTCACAGCTGCGTTTAAACACAGGTAAACAATAGCTTCACGAAGCTGTACGGCAAGTATTGTAACTCCATGAATCATCGGAACACCCTCACACTTCCGCACGTTCGTATTACTGCTAATTAAAACCCGGAGAGAGACCGGAATCTCGTCCTGTCGTGTCCTTAATAGGGTAACCAGAAGAAAAAGTTTAAATGTCGGGAGAAGTCTCACTATAATGTTTCACACTTTCAAATGTTTGTCTGGACAAAGTTGGAATGGATGCTAAGCAGATATCAATGCTTGATTTGGTACCTATTGGTAAGTGGAACTTCAAGAAAATAGTTTAAATTTCACAAACCGACTGAGCATCAGATCTCACCTTCTTCACCAAGTTTCTCGTAGTCGCAACCGGTTTACGAAAAGCATTTCTAAGAGTGGAACTCTTCTCAGAGTTTGGAGTTTCAGTTTGTTTCGGCTTTTCTTCTCAGAGCTAGTCAAATAGGAAATGACGGCGCTATCTAACCTTGAAAAAAAAACACTACATTGACTTGTAAAAGTGTTTGTAACATTTATTTACAGAAATAAAAATCATTAATCTCAATTGAAATGAATATGAATTATGCAACAAAGTACTATCTGGCGACTATAATAGTTTTCTATTACTGTCCCACTGAAAGCCAAAGATCTCTTTTTGGAAATTGAATCATTGATCAACACGCTTGCTCTCTGCGTGTTGGCGACCCTTGTAGGCTTGTAATTAAAATGCAGCAGTCCTGTATTAACGAATCGCCCCAAAACGTCACTTGCGCCATAAAACTTATACGAACACGCCTGTGGTGACGCACAGACAGTTTTATGGTCGCGAGAGAATTCAGCGACGATTCCTGATCTCGACGATAAATAATGGGACTAAGAAAAAATGGATACTTACTGGCCTATATTTGCGTCTGACTTTAGTGTTCTGATAGGTGTGCGTGTTCTTATTATGATATATTAGATTAATTTGGGTTGAATTTGAAAAAACGCTCTCAGCTGGTTGTTTTGTCATCTCAGTTTATTTAAATAGGTACTTCGGTTTTTATTTAAATTGAGTTAGATTAAATTACGATTTCGATAAAATTTCTTCATTGCAAAATTTTTGCTGGTTTTAGATTTCTGTCTTCACCAAATTTATATTTCAAAACTTAAATTGCTTTAAGTCAGATTCGGGCCTTTCCATTCTTCGTGTTTCAAATCCATTCGACATCGATGTTGCAAGTACTGCCAATTTGCGAACCAGTCCCTTGCCAGTATGTTAATATGGAGCGGTTTCAAAATTCGAAAATAGATGCATTCTGACGATGTTCGGACGTTCAGGGAACGAACACATGGCGTCATTAAGCCGTCTGTCACACTGATAGGAGGATACGGTTACGTACATCCATACCCACCCTACAGTAACTAAACTACACGAAACTAACTTCCCTGGTAGGGCTGCCATCTATAATGCTCATAAATTGGGACAATGAATTTCGAAGTTATGAAGTTGCGAATGGAAATCGATTTAATCTATGTTCTTAGCTATACATATCGATGGGTTATGTATTAAACAAATTTCTGCCCTATTTCGCGTACCTAACGGAAAGTTATAAACTGTCATAAATTATGGAGGGCGAGAAGTTTATGTCGTTCAGTGAAATCGTTTAAAGTTTAGATTGATATGAAATGACAGTATGAATACAAAGTTTTTACCATTAATTAACTAATGAATGGTCACAGCTGGACGCCATCAGTAAATGGTTAAAATTACGTTTCTATGCAGGTATGTACCTACTTTATTAGAAAATACTTAATAACTAGAGTTATATCAATTAAAAGTGATGTTCTTGGGCCTCTATACTGCTTTTGCAACGCCTATTTTTAAAACAAATTCAGACATTTTCTATAAAATATCGAACGGGATTAAAACTAGTACAGCGATGTTTTTATTCATTTAAAATGAAAACAATGACAAAACGCTGTTATGACAGAAAATATGAAATTTAAATACGATTAATAATTGAAAATTTAAATATGATTAATTGAGTATGCGATTTAAATAGATCCAACTGGAACATTTACTAAGAAATCCCGACAGATGGCAACTGTACTTACAAAATAAACGTTGCATTTAAGAAAGCCGGCCGATATCGTGGGCGGGCACTAGAGGCACCGCCTGAGTCACTAAGTGTTTCTCTAAACAACGACGAAAACGCAAACGCGACAGTTTGCGTAACAGTTACGTGTGAAAGTCGAAATCAGTGTATACTGATACCGATAACCTAACGTTACTTCACTTAAAAGGACTGGTGATAAATAGTGAGAACGTTTTAAGACTAGATAAACCGCGTTAAGTACTTACTTAACGCTTTCACAAAACATTTAGTTCCGAACTACTATCGCGTAATAAATTCTTCGGAAATAAAAGATAAGTGAATAATTTATTCTCCAATATATCTCCTTTATTTATTTTTATAAAATGTTATAAATTATCTCGTCTGTTTATTTTTCTATCTTCAACTAATTCGAGTGGAGGATTCGACGATCGTAAAAAGAGTAGTCAAATTTAAGGCCAGTGTTTACTTTACAAGTTTTATGACTGTTTGAATTTCAATGTAAGGAGATGTCTCGCAATCGAGTGTCTATAAGGAAAAGGAGACGAATATTACTTCGAGACGACAAAGACAATGTAGTACACGAATAAATAAAGGAAGAACGTACTATGTAAACAAACAACTTATCGAAACAAAGTTAAGTCGGTCTGTCAATCGGTCCAATATATTTTATTCATAGAACTGATCCCGCTGAATTCACAACACTATTCTTTGAATATGGTTGCTCCGTCGAATATTTTACGGGACAGGACACGTATTCCGGAATAGATAGCAGTAACACTTCCTTTTGTCTCCCAAACATACAATGATTACAATAAAAGATTACCATGAACACCCTTACCTATCGTGGGAAAAAACACGCATTTGTCACGGCAAATACACTACGTTACTTACACAACTTTTCATTTTGGACCCCTACACGAACAGACAAAACCCATTAGGTGTGTGATAATGCAAGTTCATCGTGGCACAGGTATTGTTTAGTGTTGCCAACGGAACAAAGCCGCTGGGTTGCCGTCTCATCTACAGACCTATTACGATCCATTGTTGAGGAAGCATGTACAAAATTAAAATGCAGCATTGTCTCGACTCGCACGCCAAGCTATCGGTGTTTTGTTTTAGTAAACAGTGAGATAAGTTGCTTAGTTTTGAGACGTAGTTGTTCATTGAATGGGTTGTTGGTTAGTTATGGGTAAACGCTGTCTCATATTTCACAGTCAGAGGAACTGCTTGAATGTTGTAAAACAGACTTCATATGGTATGGAGATAATAATAGACTGCTTGAAATTACCCATTAAGTTAGATGGACAATACGCTTGATGTTCCTAAAGGTGCACCAATACTGTAAAAACCTGGATACCTTATAGGTTCTCATTGTTTCACATAAAACCAGAATCATACCACGAAAATATCACCATGAATAAAAAACAAGAGTTTTTCTTAACTAGCAAAAAATCTCTAAGTTACAAAATATTTTGTTTTGCGCAAGGATACTTAGAACATTAACTTATACAAGGTTAGTCGGAAAGGCTAAGCCAAAAGGGTGTTAAAGTACCCATAATAAGGCATAACTTTTGTTCTACAACTTTCCCCAAAACTCGATAGTTTAAGAGAAATAGCTTTCAAAGATTTCGTAAAAAATATGCTAAAATCTATCTGTCCATAGCTATGATGAGCTGTTTTTATAATTTAGGTCATATTTGGGGTCACGGATTAGAAAATGAACTCATAACTAAAGCAGGTATGTTTTTTTATAAACTAAAATAATAGTCTTTATTCATGCAAATAAAAATTATCGAATTTTGAAATTTTAACACTTGCTCTAAAATATTCATCAGTGATACTTTAGGTGGCCCGCGGCTTAGTACCCCTTTCCGACTAACCTTGTATATACGAAAAAGTTACACACAAAAGAAAAGTTATTTTTATAAGACCCTATAAAGTACGTACTACATATTTCTTCTACTTAAAGAAACCTACCAATAAATAAAAACATTCACGTCCAAAATGTTAGCATGCAAGAATTTAACAATCAATACACAATTTAAATTTTAAGTGCGAAAACTTCCAAAGTTACGACATCATGCAATTTTCCTTCGGCCAACTTATAAAATGTGAACTCCCCTCGGCCAGTCGGGCAAGTTTAAATTGCCCTCTTCTTTTTTCACTATCTTTTCCTTCCACTCACTTTTTCCTATTTAAACTTTTCCGTTTTATTTTAAAACGCCGACCGCGGCTTGTAACAACGTACGATTTTTATCGCGTTTTGTGTTTAAACTGGATTTTATAGAATATTCAATAGTATTATAGTTTATCCCTATTACGGAATCAAAATATATAAAGCTACACATTGACAACGACGGCTTTGACAACGATTTGTACGGTCAATACCTATATAGATTTGGCCAACACATTCGTTAAATATAGCGCAAATTATACGGGATATTGCCTCGTTGGTTTAGTGGTGGCAAGCGCGACTGCTGATCGTGAGGTCCTGGGTTCGATCCCCAGGTCGGGCAAAGTGTTATTGGGTGTTTCCGTGTGAAATTCCTCAGTAGCAGCCCGGAGTTTTGATTTGCGCCGGGTTGAGGGCAATAGGCTCGCCTATTACAAGGGAAAGACACAACGGCGAAATGAGGGGGTTACTATACACCTCTGCCAACCCTTCGGGGAATAGAGGTGTGATGTTATGTTATTACAGTTACAGAAGCACTTGCTTAAATTTGATAAGTGTGGCCTTAGTACAAAAAAAATCTAATACAATAATCTCAAAAAAATATAAATCAACGCAACTACAATATAACAAATATAACCTAAAGATAACCTGAGAGAGAAAGAGAATCTGCCATATATCTAAAGGTGAAAATTGCAGTTCACATGTAGTTATGTAAAATATATAAGGTTTACTAATTACTATGCGTACATAATGATAAGCCTCTATCAAACAATCTATGTAAAACCAAAACTTAACCAGAAATCAAACACTTATTAGCAAAACAAGGTAAACAGCTTAACAATTTCTATAGCCGTAAGTCCCGTGTAGAATAGTCGTTAGATTTCGATTGCTCTTTATTCAAGTACACTTGATTTAATCGCCGAGATTTGAGCATTAACACCGAGTAAGGTGCTTGAAGAGCCCTTGCGAATATGTTCCGTTAGTCTTTTTGTACAGAGATGTGGTTCTAAGAAATGCTTTAATGAGACATGTGGATTTTGTGTGAGATTGTGAAAGAAACAAATTATCATAATATTTTGTGAGTGTGAGAGCTGATAGTATTCTTTTTACTGTATGCGTCTTGGTCAAATTGCTTATGGAAAGGGAGAATTAAGACCATGTTTATGTTTAGTAGTGGTAGCTAGAGTTCCTTGTGAAAGAGCTTAATGAAGAAAGTACCACCACCGTTCCTATTAGTGTTGCCGATCGATAGGCGAATATCGATAGCAGTACGATAGTCTATCGACAGTTCAACGATAGTATGACTATCGATTATACTATCGATAGCTAAGAAGGTGGCAATAGTACTGTCGGAGTGCAATACTATCGATAGTATCAAAGTTCACAAAAGCAATACTATCAATATTATTGATACTATCAAAATACAAGCCACTATCGATTCTGTATAACTGTCGATAGTATCGATACTATTGAAGCTTCCAAATAACAATACTATCGATAGTATCGATACTATCGATAGTATCGATACGATCGATAGTATTATCTTTAGTATCGATATTATCGATACTATTGATGCATGTCAAGAGTATTGACGTGAACCATGCTATCGATACTATCGATAGTCCTATCGATGGAGTAGCTGATTTTCAATTTAAACTATCGATAGTGAACCTACTACCTTGTTCGGCAACACTAGTTCCTATTTCTGCCGCCAAGCAGCATTGTATGGGTGTGTATGTATGTATGTACCTATGGGTGTCGATGAAATGACAGGCACATGAGTGTTATCGGTAGCTGGTAACACTGGACAATGTTTACAAAGGAGGGTAATCTTCAAAAGGAATCAACGTACCCGACGTATTAAAAACAGTGAACATTCGACGGAGTAGGGAATTCTATGTCGAACCGCCGAAGAAGTTTGACCTTATATATCTGATTAGCTTGTCCTTATTTTCTGATCTTGTGTAAATTATTATATTGTGAACTAGCTTCTGTAACTAACCACTAACCTAATTAAAAGTACTCTCAGTGGTGGAGAGTCTATGTTGGTTTAATTTACTTTATTTACTATGCTCGCAATCCTGACATACTGATATTAACTATAACTGTAATGATAGATGCATCCCTACACGTTTCTGTTCTATGTATTTTACATGAGATTTTCTAACTTGGGTTGGCCACACATCAGCAATCTTCTTGGTGTATATAGGCGACGGTAAACCCATTCCATAAGGTAGGTCGTTGGCTTGTTTGCCAAATAATTACTTAAAAAAACATTTTTCCATTCAAGGATCGTGTCAACATAGATCCAATTATTGGCACATAATAATGAATTGACTGCCTTGTTGATCTAGTGGTCGTAAGTACGACTGCTGAGCACGGGGTCCTGGGTTCGATCCCCAAGTCGGACAGTGTTATTGGGTTTTCCCATCAGAAATTTCGCTGTAGCAGCCTGGAGTCTGGATTTGTGCCCGGTTAATAGCAATAGGCTCGCGCCCTATTACATGTGACCTAAACATAACTGGCGAAACGAGGGTGTACTAAAACACCTCTGCCGAACCCTTTTGGAAGTACAAGGCGTGATGTTATATTTTTAATAATGAATTATTATGATAAATAAAAAATATAAAGAACTGCATATTTCAAATATTGCAAAAAATAGCATACATGAAGATGAAATTATGATGAAATATACAAAACAAATTATTTGTTCAACATCCACTTAAGCAGTTTAAGTTAAAATCAACATGCTGTCAGTATCTACCCACACTCGCATAAACACACTCCAGTAATGCTTTTCACTTAGTCAAAACAAAGATGGGTATAATTTGTTCGATGCATTGCTAAATGGACGCAAACTGCCCGAGGCACCGCACATTTTAAGGGAAAAAATAAAATTTAAAACAAAGACTCATAACGTTAACCCTTTCTGACCCCACACGGGAACAGTTTGGCACCATAACATAACACGAGCTATAAAACGTGTGTATGAAATCAGTAGGACGGGGTTACCCCTTTTGTAACGCAGTCTTCCCGTATCGGAGGGCAATTGTGGAAGTATTTTCTCTTCGAGCTATCTAACTTTCTTTTTTCTTTCGGAATAGTGTGCCAATTTCCTACAAAACAGCATTTTCTATTCACAATCAACAAAAGAAACGTAAACAATAGTAAAGTACTAGGATATCAGATAAATCAACTAAGAACTTACCTACTGTTTATTTTTCTTGTAGGTTTAGTTTCCCGATTCCGACAAGTATTTTTCTACCTGTCGTTTCCTCTTTTACACGAAATTAGGAAACTCTAGGGAAACTTTTCTTCATGGCAACTCAAAGTATATTGTACCGAGTGGCAACACAATTTGCGTATCCACCTTGCCGTCAAAACTCGCTGGTTGCCATAGCAACCCCCTCTGCGGTCCGCGCCGTGCATTCAGCACTGTTTTGAAATTTTCCCTGAACTCGTTTAATCCGTATTAAAATAATAAAACGGCCCAATATTTTGCCTCTCTGTATACTGGCAATATATAAATTGTTAAAATATCTGCCATATATCTGGGACGTCGGAATTAAAAGCTGGTTTTATTGGTTTGTTATTTTTAACATCGGTCAGTCAAGCACAATATGATCGCGCATTTTGTTCATAACTTTATTAGCTTCAGTCACTCAATACTGGAAATCCTCGTCTCAATTCACCATTATCAAAAAACCCAAGACCATATAAATTCACATACTAACATTACGCCTGTATTCCCCGAAGGGTTGGGCAGAGGTGTTTAGTAATACCCTCATACAGCCGTTATGTTTAAGTCCGGGCTGCTACTGAGGAATTCCACACGGAAATACCCAATATCACTTTGCTCGACCTGGGGACCGAACCCAGGACCTTAAGATCAGCAGTCGCGATTGGCACCACTTGAACAATTAGGTAGTCTTATCTAAATTAATTCCACTATAAATACCTGCAGTTTGCTACAACCAAAATTACTTCCAAAGACACGTCTTAACAAAACATTTGTCTACAGAACTGCAGCTTAGAACTCGGTACTCGGGATTGCTTACGATAATAGCGAAGTAATTTCGTCTACAACACATGGTGCATAACAATTGCTGTTACAGAATAACATGAACCCTAATACGACGGTACAGTCGTAATATACTCGTACCGTTAAACTTCACGGCTCTAGACGAACACGACTGCTCCAAAATACTCCGGGCGGTAATAGGAACGGTTCAAGTAAATTGTTATTGACGTGTATTCAGAAACGTGCAAGTGATTGCGCGAATTAGACTTATGTTATTTGAAAAGTTATTTGAAATGCATTTGTAGCGATATTCGGCTGCTTCTGGCCACTCAAGACATGCTTAGGTTTACTCAACTTTTAGGTTAGGATGGTAGATAATGAAGATTAAAGTCACCGGCACGTAACTTTTTTTTTTGTAACTTTGCAAGATTAGACAAGATAATTCCTCTCCTTTCATACTTTCTTCTAAACAGACAGCAGCATAACTGCAGTGATAGCCTATTGGTGTGACCTTCGGACTGCCAAGTCATAGGTCTCGAGTTCGAACCCAAGGCACGCACCTCTGACTTTTCGGATTCATGTGCGTATTGTATAATTTTATTATCACTTGCTTAAAAACGGTGAAGGAAAACATCGTGAGGAAACCGGCATACCTTAGACATATTTCTCGACGGCATGTGAATCCAAGTCACCCATGGGTGGCTTAGTCACTAACCACACGAAAAAGAAAGAAGAATAGACATGTTTAAAAATAAATTATGGCAATAACCGTACAATAATGACAAGCAATAAAAGTGTCAATTTTTTTGTTGCACTTAGTATAGTTGCGCAAACTTACTCCCACTACGTCAAAACTTTGCCAAGTTACGTGCCGGCGACTGTACAAGGTTGATGAAACAAAAAATATTACTACCTAGGTACTGGTAATACACTGGAAACTTGTCACTGCGAAAGTAATGAACTTTTTCTCTTATCCCTTATGGAATCACACGCAATCATGACGTAGCCAGTACATGGCACTAATGCATGAGCTTTCAAGTGGGTTCGACGCACTTAGTATCAATTCCAATGCTGCATACGTCATTAGGAAAAACACGCGTGGAGACAAAGTATACAAATTATGTAAAAAAAACTCATACGTTCATTAGCAGTAGAGTCCACACCTTTGTATAACAAAAGCCTATAAATACAAGCACATTGTTCAATACAATGCAGTGTCCATACAATAACAAACATACCTGTTTCCATTGCTATATCGGTAAATGTATCGATATAGACATGTAATTAGGCAGACGCGACAGCCGGCGGCAAATGCCAAAACAGCACGGTAAAATGGTACATACAGAACTTTCTGTGGTGACATTCAGTTGGTGAAATGTTATTCATTTGTTTTCGGCTGAATTGTTGTACAATTTATACCCAGCTTTGTTTGTAGAAAATCATAAAAAGTAATTAAAAACAATTGCCGAGTTATTCCAACCATTTCTGTGCTCACGCCGATCATACGACTTGCGAGATTAAGCTGCGCTTGCCGTTGTTAGTTCGTGGATGGGTGACCGTTTGTTATAGATCGAGACCCCTCCGTGCCTCGGAGAATACGTTAAACCGTCGGTTCCAGATGTCAAGAATACCTATGACAGTCGTTACGGGTAGTCAGAAGCCCGAAACTCTAATAACCGGTCTAACCTTAGGATATCGGCATAGCCTAGTTACTGGGTTGTGGAGGTCTGATGGCAGTCGTTCTGTGTAAAATACTGGTATTCAGCCGAATCTGGTTAGACTGCAAGCTGACCCTAACATAGTTGAGAAAAGACTAGGCAGAACAGAACAATTGCAAGTTTTTTTTTCTATTCCTCTGCTTGTAGATGGTCTTGCGGACCGTTTCTACGTAACCGGGCAGTTATTGGCAGTCTCCAACCAACGGGGACGAATAAAATACTTAACCTAAACTAACTACTAATACTCTAACATCATGACTACTAGCAACAACAGCACTAAGGGCGACCCCTAATAGGAATCAGACATCGGTTTAGGGCGCTGCTGGCGGGAGGACTGGGAGGGAGACAGCTTGATGAGGGCTGAATTATCGGTGTGACTGCGGAGTCCGAAAAGACGATCGGTTCCGCGGCGGCGGGGGAGCATAGTGGATCAAAGATAACTGCAAATGAGCTGCAGATCCAGTCGGCAGTTGTCACGCAGTTGCACTGACTGCATCAAAATTGAAATGAAATTATTGCTTAAAAACGGTGAAGGAAAACATCGTGAGGAAACATGATGACATCGGCATGTCTGAGAGATATTTCTCGACGCCATGTGAAGCCAAGTCAGAGGCCCACGGGCGGCATAAACTCTGACACCAGGTTAGTCACTAACCACACAAAAAGAAGAAGTCTGACTGCATCTTAATTGCCTTTAAGCTGCATTTGGCAGTTGCATAGTTAGCAGTTGCGACGAGATATGCAGTTCACTTGCAGTTATGATTACGAATATCAAAACGAAATATGATTCACCAAGTGTGCCGCTATTAGCCCTCCTGGTGTGTGTTGCGAATGCTAATGAAGAGCTAACATTGGGAAGATAACAACATTAAACTGTGAGTGCCAATGTACCAGCTACGCGAAATGATTATGACAATAAAATCCAACCAATAAGTAGATAGTAAACTGACCACTAGATGGATTTTTTTTAAAGTCCAGCTAAATATTATCTTTTTCTCGCCTTAAAACTTTACAATTTTTTATAGGTAGACCCCAGATTTAAAGGAAAATCTGCACTGGTATACCTATGCGATGTATTTAAAGCGAACCATTTCATGCATAAAATATAAGAATAAAATCACAAAAAAATTATACGCGGGCGGGGCCGCGAGTTTACCCCTAGTTAAGTATATCTAATCTATACTAATATTATAAAGAGGAAAGATTTGTATTTTTGTATGTAACGAATAAAGTTAAAAACTACTGGACCGATTTCAAAAAATATTTTGCCGTTAGAAAGCTACATTATCACTGAGTAACATAGGCTACGGGCGGAGCCATGAGGACACAGCTAGTAATTAATAAATGGGACAAACGTAGTAGTAGCATTATCTAAACAAATAATAATCGAAGTACAGTACTATTAGACATAATAATAATAAATAATAAAAACGTTTATTTACCAATAATCAGACATAGATACAATGTAGAAAAAAAGATGTACAATTTTACTCTAAAAAGCAAAAATCTATGCACCAATATTATAAACCCTGCCTCTTAAACTAGGTGAACCTGTATCTTAAGAGACATAAATAATGATTGGAAAATACTTAGGTAATATCGCACCAATCATTGCAGCCAACCCCGAACTATACCAGTAAACGAACATAATATAGGTAATATACCTAAACTCCGGAAAATAACAGACCCAACGATATTTATACGTTGACATTAAGCCAATGCATGGGAACATAGCTATAAAGAGCATTATACATATCTACGTACCTACCCATAGCACGTTGCAGTCAATCGACAACTGAGCTGTGATGGGTCGTTAAACTTCACGAGGCCATCCGTGGTACAGCCGTCAATCCGGAACTAGTCTAGCCTTGTAATGGTTCATTAGGTTTCAAATGTGGTACATATTGCATTATTTGTTCTAGGTTTACTCAATTAACTGTATTTTGATTAGACCAGAAATAGCTGTTTTCATAAAGGAAGCTTTTCATGGACCGTAACTGATGAACAAACGTAATCGGAGTATTGGAGTATGTTGACGTGGATTTTACAATTTGCTCTGCAAATCTGAATGTCGAGATAACCCAACCAACTAAACTAAATAATTATATCTTTGACTATATCACGGCATCATGCCACTTTTTGATATTTAGTCAATAACATACATTAAATCATAACATCACGAGTGTATTCCGCGAAGGATTGGGCAGACGTGGATAATAACACATTCATTTCGCCGTTATGTTTAAGTCTCATGTAATAGGGGGCGAGCCCATTGCCATCAAACGGACACAATTCCAAACTCCGGGCTGTTACTGAGGAATTTCACTCGGAAAAACCCAATAACACTTTGCCCGAGCAGGGGATTGAACCCAGGACCTCACGATCAGCAGTCGAGAATGCCGCCACTAAACCAACGAGGCAGTCAATAACATAAGTGGACAAATTGTCATTTTAATTTTAGATAATACCCTCTCAGTAAATTAATAAACCACGTTTATTATTGCTTGAGAAAATAATAGTGAGTTACCGAGCGAGAATAATAACACAACATCCTGCAATCACTGCCAACGTTCAAAATCACAGTGAAAACAAAAACATTTTGTAACAAAACTTTAATCGAGACCTTGAGGTTCGCAAGAGGCAAGAGGCAGACTTCAACCGACCACTCGACGAGGCAGAGAACTTCAAGTGGTCTTCACATTGAGCAGCTGTTGCGACCGGCTGCGCCCCATCACACGAAGAAAATATACGAACTGTTCAAACAAATGTCTCTAAAATATACGAACGCACCGACCGATAGAAAAATAATATTGGCTGTTTACACTGCCTTGTACAAACATTTTTATAAGCGGTTTGTTAAATTAAAAACACATTTTTGGATGCGTTTTCAGATTTGAATTGGTGTGTGACTCTGATACGTGGGAACGGCGGAGTTTTTAACAGGATTTTTACTTTTTGATGCAACTTAAAATGTAATATGTAGTTACTTTGTAAGTAAGTATTGTTAAATTAACAATTACTTTTTAATTTTGAAATAAAAATAGAAATTCTTATCCCAAATCTATTCATTAATATAGTATGATTACGAATAAATACAATGATGAAGTAAAATGTAAAAGCATTTTCAAAAAAATAAAATAAAAATAAGATTATGCCGAAACTGTGCATGAATTATGAAGACCTTTGAACTTCCTAATAGAATTCCATTACAACCACCAACGATCATAATTTAAGTTACGAGAGTGCACAGATAAAAACGCACGTGTGAGTGATAAAACAAATGACAAACATTAAGAAATTACGACTCTTGCGCAGTCAAAAACAAATGTCGCGAGTGGCAACGCAATGTCACTTCGAGATGTGACAATGAAAACAACGAATGGAATTTTGGATACATGCCTAGTAGATATTCGTACGTTGTAACTCTGAAATGTAATTGAAAATGAATTCAAGTGAAGTTCGTTGCCCCTCTCTTGGATGAATATACAAGGTTAATCCGAAACGGGGTAGGTACTAAGCCGCGGGCCACTTAAAGTATCAGTGATGACTATTTTAAAGCAAGTGTTAAAATTTCAAAATTCGTTAATTTTTATTTGCATGCAAAACGACTTTTATTTTAGTTTAAAAAAAAACATACCTGCATCAGTTGTGAATTCAGAAAATTAAGTTTCTAATCCGTGCCCCAAATGTGACCTTAATTGTAAACACAGCTGATCATAGCTATGGACACATAGATTTTAGCATATTTGTTACGAAATCTTTGAAAAGCTATTTCTCTTAAACTATTGAGTTTTGGGGAAAGTTGTAGAACAAAAGTTATCCCTTGTTATGGGTACTTTAACACCCTTTCGGCTTAGTACCCCCTTTCCGACTAACCTTGTATAGACACAAATCTCACATGCGCATTGAAAATACAATATACAATTTGATATCACAATACGACTTACCATCTTACACAGTTTCCTGCTCAAAATACATACTCAGGCCTCACTTGGCGGTATGACACATGTACTCAAGGATCCCTGTTGGACACAATTTTGCGTCGATCCCGGGCCCCGACATTTGTAAACAAGAGGCCTGTTAAAATTGTTTACAATAGGGGTTGTCCATTTTCCTTCCAATGTATATTTTGTATCACATTTTCTTGCAAAAGCTCTCAAGAGTAACTAAAAATAAGGATGAAAACCGACTACTTATGTCCGATTCCTTTAATTTAAAGAGCATTATTGGTTAAAATTGTTACATTTGTGTCTTTACCAATAATGAAGCAAAGACCCCATAGCCTTGCATAGTAGACCTTCCCATACGGAATTAGCTTACTAGTCTCTTATGTCCAGTTTGGCAATAAAAAGACTACCATTGGTAAACAAAACGATTCGTTTTTGTTTATAGGAACCGGGAATTAGTACTTTATTTAACTTTTCAGAGTTCAAGAATAGTGGTAAATTTAAGTGGCTTTACTATTACAATCAATATATCCTTAATAGCAAGGCTAAAACAAATAAACGCAAACGTTTTACAAGAACCTCTTTTAAAATTTACTGACGTTATACGTATACCAGGCACGTTCAGGATTGCAAAACGAAACTTGAAACTAAGTGTATCCGTGGGTACTTTCATGGACTCGTAGTAGATTCCTTGTACGACGCTGTGTACCCATTACTTGTTTGCTTAAATTGCTTGTTTGAATGTCTTGCGACTATGTTTACGATTTCAACAGGTGACAATCAAGAATGGCCTGTAAGCGGACGTGGAATTAACGCACCTGTTTAGTATGGCAAGGATCGGTAATACTATGGTTTAGACCTGGCTACGAATATGTTTGTGTCTGCAAAGTATTACAGATGCAACAAGGTTGGATATGCGTCGAACGTTTATCTATTTTGGTAATTAAAACATAACATATTATTGCCTGTATTCCCTGTATTCCCCGAAGGGTTGGGCAAAGGTGTATAGTAACACACTCATTTCGCCGTTATGTTATAAGTCCCATATAATAGGGGGCGAACCTATTGTCATCAACCTGGCACAAATCCAAACTCCGGGCTATTACTGAGGAATTTCACACTAAAAACCCAATAACTCTTTGCCCGACTTGAGGATCGAACCCAGGACCTCACCATCAGCAATCGCGCTTGCCACCTAGACTAGACCGAATGCAAGGCAGAATTTGCTATGTGTTAAAAAGAGATCTAAAAGACACTATATTCATCGATGCTAACCAAAAATACAGTCACCTCTTTCTTATTTCATTGTAATAATATTAACAGTATTTGTTTAAAAGCTTGTTCAAAATATTCCTTGATAATATTAGAAAACTTCAGATAGGTACAAAGTACGTTTATTCTTGGATAAATAAAAAAAATGGTTTGAGCATTTCTGTATGATATTAATGTTGAATTAATATCGAGCCTGCACAAGTGCAATATTGTGAGATTTACACAGTCATTGCTGTAGTGTTTGAAGAGCACCCATGAATGTCTTGAGAATCAGCGTATCTTATATTTGAAATGACGTATGTACATTCATAACTATAACACCACAGCCCATTACTGTCACACTACTGGGTTCAGGCCTCTTCGCAGAATGAGAAAAAGTTTAGGCCTTAGTCCTCCACGCTGGCCTGATGCGGGTTCGCGGACTACACACACCATCCAGAACATTTTAAAGCCCTCTCAGGTTGCAGGTTTCCTTATGATGTTCTCCTTCACCGTTAACGCAAGTGATAATCAAATTCTGATCCGCACATAAATTCGACACGTCAGGGGTGCGGGCTTGTTGCGGGCCGGGTTCTAATTCGAACCTTCTGCATGGAAGGCAAGAGTTCAACCACAAAGTGAGTAATACTAAGAATGTACAAGAACATTGTATTAATAAAAATGGTGTTAATAATAGTGAGTGTGAGTATGGACATGTAGGTACTATGCTCGAGATGCATATGAATAATTTAAAGACATGACAGTTAAATTACCATTTAAGTATGCGTTGTACGAAACATCATCAACAACATTTATGGCTACTGTGTTCTGAACCGCCATCGAAACCATAACAATTTTAATAAAGTTTTTCTGTTGAAAAGTTTAATGTAGAGGATGCTATGGGAATACATTAGCTTAAAATGTAAATCAACTGAATTCTTGGTCGAACTGACACATGACAAATCGCTTTAGAACAGTCTTCAAAGTATATTAAATTAAATCAAAATTCTCCACGCTGATCGTTTACATATGGAACGACGCATATAGAACGTAATAGATTAAAATAATAGTGCTAAGAGCATTTTCAACACTTCCCATAATAAAAGCTATAAGATTAAGAATATTTTAAAATCCAAATCCAGTTTATGGATCATGTGCAACTCGTAAAAACCTTCATGAATTACATGGGATTAAGCCGAAAGTTATAGTTCTGCGGTAGGTCGTACACCCGGCCAATACGAATCAGTCAAATTAGGAAACGTGCATGCAATTGTCTCCCTTATATTCTTAGAAAGATCGTCTAAAATGTCATGAAGTGTGAAGTTTAAAGTGAATGTGTACGACAAATCGAAACAACGTTCCGTGAAGTGCTAATCCGAAACATATGTGACAAAAAAAAACACTCCAGATAAGGGTCAGTTTCAAGAACACGCCTTGCAGCGCATACATCGCGCTATAAAAAGAGCATCGGATCAACGGATTGACAATGACAAGCGTTTAAGGGCCACGTTTATTTATTTGTACAAGTATTTCCTTTTAGCGACGCCGTAGAGACAAAACAAGGAACTTTTAGATAAGCATTGTACGTTTGACAAGACAAGCCAAGCTATATTATGGTAATAACTTTGGCTCTAAACGGAACGTCGAGACAGACGGTTAGTTACGAAGACACAGGATGTATTAAATTAGAAATTATATCTGTTACACGAGCATTCTTAAATTTAAAGCGAAATGTATGAAAGTAGTAAAGTTTGGTAATAAATTCGAGTGAATGTGTCGGGCTTGCGCTTGTAAAACTTGAGTTACTTGTAAAACATCATGTATTAACATCTTGCTTCGCGTTGTTTTATTTTATGGCACGAGTTTCTTATTTTATGTGTATAAAGTCAGAGGAAACTATGAAAATTAATTTTAAAGTACTGACAACTGTCTAGGAAGAAACTTTGTTTGAAACTTAAACAAAACTGCGAGAAGTTTATCCAAACTTTTTATATTAATCTGTTCGGAATTATACAGTCAGATTTGTACGCACCAAATGTCTAAATCTGCCTTTATCAGCCGTTAAATTAAAATTAAAAACACACATACATGGTTGAACGGCCTCATAAAGGCGCACTCATGTATTGGGAGTCGGGACAGAACACAAAAACTATCGAATGTGTAATTGAGTCGTCGTGAGTCACTCGGGGCGGGTACACATCTGCTGTGTTACGTACTGGCCGTGATAGGTAAGTTACTGGGTATCGGAAATCATAGACTAAAGCTCTAGGAGACAGAATTTGTAGGTATGTGAAGAATATTTTCTAATTAGTAGTTTGCACAAGAAACTGCTTATTATATCGCATTAGAGAATATCGTATGTATGTATTGTATGGGCTAAGCCACAGAGACACACTTATGTATGGAAATTTCGAAAGTGATGAAAAGAAAAAATTAAAGCCTCGACAGGGAAACAATGCACATATTAAATTATGAATACTTCTAAGCGAACAACGTAATTAATTCCTCAAAAGCATTTTCTATTCGCTGTAGCTATTCTCTTCGCCGAAAGTAGACTACCAAATCACACTTAAAACTGTTGAATGGAATAAGTTTAATATGTATTATCTGCTTAAATAAATACTGGTGTTATTCGATCGGTACTTCATTTTGTTGGTTGCGGTGGGAGCTCGTGGCTAATTACTAACCACGCGGATCATATGATTTGCGAGGTTAAGCTGCGCTTGCCGCGGTCAGTCCATGGATGAGTGACCGTTCTTTACACACGAGACCCCTCCCTGCTTCAAAGAGTACGTTAAACAGTCGGTCCCGGTCGTCATACGAATACCTAAGACAGTCATTATGGGTAGTCAGAAGCCCGAAATTCTGACAATCGGTCTATCCTTAGAAGAGTATCGGCATTGCCCAATAACTGGGTTGCGGAGGTCTGATGGCAATCGCTCCGTATAAAATACTAGTATTCAACCGCATCTGTATAGACTAGAAGCTGATCCTAACATAGTTGGGAAAAGGCTAGGCAGATTTATATACTTAATTTTGTTAGTTTTAATAAAATATCGTCCCAGTATACTACCACAGCACAACCTCACCTATTCCCCGAGGTGCACTACCGCGGTTTAGTTCCGGTACTTGCAGAGTCTTTTGTTTTGCGCCCCAACCGCCCACCGTGTATTATTTAGCTAAAACCAGGGGACCGTTTTAATGGACTACACAAAACTAGAAAATGAGGGGCCCGGAAAGATTAGGTTTCATATCAACTTAAAAAATCTTGGCACAAAAGTGAACGTAATACAAATTGTATTGACTGTGGGCACAAAATATTATTAAATAAATAGAAGGGAGGTTTTTTGTAGTGGTAAACTAATATTGTTGTAGTTTTTTGTGACAAATATAATTTCTGTGCTTGGGTTTTAAATCGATAAGGAAATACCTAATTAAAGCGTTATGTGAATAAAATATTTTATACCGATATTGTTGGCTCCTGTAAACAATAGCTATATTAAAGTAATTAGTCGCCCATCGACGGACGTAAACTATTAAAGATTGCTTGACCTGTGGTTTAAGTGTGCCTATTGTGTGGAGGCGCCATGCGCGCTTTCCTGCTTGCACTATTGTATGCAAAAATGAGAAAAACAAATACAGAATAATTCAATTCAATTGAAACTTAATTCAGAATACATAATCTATGCACTAAATGAACTAAGGGCATCATTAAAAGACACATCTCAAAAAAAAACATTCGAACAAACTATTATCAATTTAATTATCAAAATAGCCAATAAAATTCAAAAATAGAACAAATTATTATACAGCCAGCCATAAAATTGCGCCCACATAAATAAATTAACCACGAAGTATAAAAATTAACGCGAAACGCGAGAATGTCATCCGTCGTAATATCATTGTACGTTATCCCATATGCGGGTAGGCAGGGGCGCGATAATGTAATTAACGCGATTACCGCACGCCCACCTCTCTATTGTGAAGGTTTAATGTGATGAAACTAATCGATGTATTAAAGCGCAAAGTGATAATTAAGTTATCGAGTATTACAGCTAGAAAAACATTAAGTGCCTTTACAACGATGAGTCACTTTCGATTAAACAAAAAGTGCACATAAAACACTTTTGCAAATGAAGATAAGATGATTAATGGTTTACAGCACACGTAAACCGCTGCGTAGGATTTTTTGACGTAGGTTGGTTAAAAATGCTTATCTTTCTTTACGCTCATTTTCCCTGACGAAATGGCACTGAATATAAATCGTGGTGATTGACACACGTTAAGTTTAAAAATTTGGTACAAGGAATGTGTTACATTTTCTTTCGCAGCAAAATGAACTCCACGAATCCAGTTTAATAAATAATTAGAGAATTATAATAATATCACTAAGATTGGTGTTCACCAACATTGATTCTCTGTTTAAACAACAATTTACGTAAAATTCTAGTACCTACATTTTTCGAGTAAACAGTTGTTTAACCAAAGAATTAATGTTAGTGAACTCCTTAGTATAATCTTATAACGATTCTTGAATGAAAAATTAAGAGTCCCAAAAATGTTCTGTTTGGATAATAACGAGATGTCTACCTATTATAACATGAATAGGTGATATATGAATGGCCTCCTGAATAAATGACAACCTTGCTTATTAAAAATAACAATATAAGGTAGCAGATAATAGAAATCCCAATGGTATAAATTATATTCTGTGATAAACATCTTTGGCTCCCGCACAGTCAGACCCGCAGATTGTCCCCCGAAATAAATGTGACAAAATTAATGAATGGTGTTGCCATGGCAAAAAATTCAATTAACGATGCAACATTTCACACCGCCTCTCCGTGATATTGATGAATTCGGTATTATAAGAAGGTCCCTTGATGGACCTTATGGCGTTGAAGAAAAAAAAGGTCGTTAAAAAATGCAAAGAATGTTATGAGTATCTTCTAGAGGTAGGTATTATGAAAATAATTAAGGACCATTGATTTCGCAGTAATATTTTTACAGTTTAATCTAGGGTAAAAAATATGCAAATAATAATAATATGCAGATGTATCTGAGTGTAAAGTAAAGATAGGAGATGAAAGTATTGAACAGGTGAATGAGTTTGTTTATTTGGGAAGTATGTTTACAAGAGATGGTAAGATTGACGAAGATGTGAAAAGGAGAGCAAATGCGGGAAATAAAGTAAATGGTGCTATGCATGTGGTTGTGGCTAGCCAGTCGATGTCCAAAAAGGCACGACTGGCTGTCCATAATGGTGTGCTGGTACCTACGCTTATGTATGGAAGTGAATGTTGGTCGTGGCAGAAGAGGCATGAAAGTAGAATAAATGCCTTGGAAATGCGTTCTTTGCGAAGTATGTGCGGTGTAACTTTGAATGATAGATTGAGAAATGAAGAGATTAGACAAAGTTGCGGTTTAAAAGATGATGTAGTGACAAAAATTGAAAGGAGTATACGTAGGTAGTTTGGTCATGTTGAGAGAATGAGTGAACGGTGATTAACAAAAGGAATTTATAAGGCGGATGTCAATGGTAACGCCGGTAGAGGACGTCCTAGAAGAACATACATCGATGTTATTGGTGATGTTCTTCACAAAGGTCAGGTGCGTAGTACTCTCAACCGGCGTGCGTGTATGACAAGATGTATGAATGTGGATGAAGCGAAAGGGGTATGTAAGGGTCGTAGCATGTGGCGTTCTATAGTTTCTGCCTACCCCCATGGGAAAAAGGCGTGAGTTTATGTAGGTATGTATGTAAAAAATAATAGTTATTAAGTATTAGTACTTAAGTAAGCAAATCTGTATTTTTAAAAAAGAGTTGTTCACGTAATTTATAAAGAGGTTTTCGGAATAGGTCACCTTCAAAATGCGAGACATGGCATTTTTTGAACTTTTGCTCACTTGTATCAAAAAATTATACAAAGCTACATAATTTTAATAAATTGAACAAAATATTCTTACACAAATTACACAATGCATGCATAAACAGAACATCTCCAAAGTAAGAGCACAATACACTACAGAAAATTATTCACAACATTCCAGAAAACACCGATTCCCTAGCATAAGAGTCA
Source organism: Amphipyra berbera (assembly GCA_910594945.2). Classification (NCBI taxonomy): domain Eukaryota; kingdom Metazoa; phylum Arthropoda; class Insecta; order Lepidoptera; family Noctuidae; genus Amphipyra; species Amphipyra berbera. Next base: position 8,749,386 of record OU343128.1, on the reverse strand, counting down.
CTTAATAAAATTTAAGCGTTGAACAGTTTAGTCGTAGCCCATAAAGAAGTCGATGGGCCAGAGGATCGCAACAATGACGGCGGTCATCCCAGGACATTCGGACCAAGTTTATTTTACTGTTCCCACTAAAATGTGCAGTAAAAACCCGCCCACGCGATGTAACACCCATGATATTCCTACTGACCTCTGCCCTCGTATAAAGAATATCCCAGGCGCATAATCCCAAGGAGATTTTATTGTCACCCGATAATTTAATACCGATTCGAGCGTAAGAATAAAAATGTTCATGCTTTTCACGTATAGAAAAGTAAATAACGAGGGTTTTAATGATCTCCCGGCTTTTAATACGGTCTCCCTCGTATATCTTCCGTTTTATAAATTGTGTATTCTTTTTCGCTTCAACTTATATTATGTCGTTTTGTACAGGGATGTCTTCGAGACTGATTCAATAAAAACTTTTTATTAGAGTTGCCCGCAATGCAGCGGTTATAAGCTGGCCACTCTCCAGTTTCCAGATTGTGTCGAAAATTATACAGACATCTTATAAAAGCTTTTCCATATTTGTGAGCCATACCGTGGACGCCATTTTTGTCTACATAAAGACTAGGAAATGCACTGTAGTGGCTAGTTTAATTTAAAAAATTGATTCCATTTTTAAATTAAAATTTTCACGTTATTATGTTGGCAAGGACGCAAAAGTTAATAAACCGAACACGAGTCGTTGGTTGTATTCTAAGATAGAAGATAGCAGAAATATATTGTGTTTCTTAACAATAATTCATAAAGTAAAAAGATAGTAATAACAATTTATTGCTTTCATGTATTCTTATGTCAATTACTTGATACATCTGGCGCATTACTCATCGTAACATGACTGTCCTTTGCCTCTTTGCCTGGCAAAGTAGGTAACTCAGATATGGTTACTGGTGCATCTTTAGGGCGAGAGCTTTATTGGCCCGAGTCGTTTAACTTATTTAGTTTTATTGGCCTTACACCGTTTATCGTATTAAGACAATCCAGTTATGCCATCTCACATTCCGTGGGGTGTTTTGATAAACCGTTCAATTTATGAAAGGATGATACTTGTTTCTAAATGGATACTATTTCCTCTAGATAATGATAGTGGGCGGTTCTATTGCGGTATAAATTGAAAGTTAGGTAATCCTTTAGCTTTCGCTTATTATAGCTGAGGTTAGAGAAAGGCGTTGGTCGCTATCGAATAGATATCATTTACGATTATAAAATCAGATAAATTCGATGGTTTCTGTACGTAAGACCTAACTATTGTGCCTTGCGCAGCTTGCGCTATTGTGGCCCTTTCATCATAATTATTAGCGTGCGAGACTTCGCTAGTCTTGCAACGTAATTATGACTAATGAAAGTTCATAGCTAGCTCCTAAGGTACCGATGAGCCCCGTGCTGTGCAACTAAGTAACACATCTGCACTGCACTTACAATTTATTATTAAAAGATGCATTCTGTTTTTATTTCCTATTCTCTTGTTTCGGCACGAGAATAGCACATACTGTCGTGAAAAGATTAGCCAGTCAGCAAGATTGGTACCAAGGCTGATAGACCAGGCCACCCTGGGCAGTCAGACCAGTCATCATTGCATAGGTATAGTCACAGTGTAAATTATAGATCTAAATACGAGGAAGATGCTGTCCATCATTATTACGATTCTCGAGTTGCCTCTTACCACATCCATGGGAAGGGAGTGATTGGCTCATTCTCTTCTTATACTATGTCCAGCTATAGGTACTCTGTTTTATGAAGGATGAGCCCTAGGATAGTTGTCACTTCGTAAATCGCAGTTCTAAGACTAATGCTATCGAAATAACGTCAATACAATTTTCGATAAACGAGAAATAAGCAACGTTTCCGCGCCTTTTTTAAAGGCCGAAAGTAATAATTGATCCCAAACCAAAATTTCTATCAAAAACCTACATCAATCAAGAGATTTTGAATTGGTATCAACTATTACTTTTGACCGTTAGAAAATTTGATAAACGCGGTATAGACATTTTAGGTGAACAGAGAAAACAGCCCACTCTTTTTTCACTTGTATTTTCTATTGTTATAAATCCAAACACACAAATAATTTCTATACCAAAGTCAACTCCATCTAAAATCCTTATTCCCGTCAAACGATCACGGCTAATTGATAACGGACGAACGCAGCAAATGCACGTGACACAAAATCAATATGGCGGTGATGGATGGTGCTGAATTTTAATTAAACTCACATCAACCTGTTAGCTGACAAAATGAGCTTATAATGGCAACGCAGTGTACATAGCACGATGTGTCTAACCATTAATCTGGGCGTAAATATTGAATGTGGGACTTATATGTAGACTCAATTGACGTTGTTGCGACGACGCACTCTGGAGCCAAAATCTTTTTGAGTGGTACGTTAGATCGAAAAATTTAGGACGAAATCCATCGTACCGAATAACACAGGATCGAGTAATTATGTAGATTCGTTCAGAAAGTGTGTTACAAATAATATTGAAATTTTAAATCATTTTTTTATATACATATATAGGTATTTAATGTTATTGACTGGATTTAGTTCTTATCAGAGTAATCCTTGAGAACACCCGAATCAGCATTTTGTGAGTGAGATTTGGGTCTCGTTGACCAGATGGAACGGAAGATTTAAACCAGGAAGTTACCTACATTACATGAGGCACCTACCTGATTGCGGAAAGAGGAAACGGGCATTGTAACTTTGGAGAGGCTTATGTCTGATAGATAATTTCGATAAAACCGGCTTTGTAAAGCAATAGCCCAAGACCATTTAGACAGAAATATTAACGAAAAATGTATATTAACGAAATATGTATTCAGCAATCTCAATGAGACCGCGAGAATTAAAAGTAGTAGGTAACCCTACAAACAGAAACAAAATATTTTAAACAACCTGCCAAGAACCCCACGTCAGCAGCCATTAATTAAAGACAATAAAGTATTCATTACATCCACAATACGAGCATCGCATACAATGTGGAGGCAGAGTATCCCAACGATATCAACACTGACCGACAGCGGTGCCCCCTGCCGCGGCAGAATGAACAACCGTGAAATTACTCGTAAAACTTGCATTAGTGTGGCAGTTAATACAGCCAATGAACCATGTGGTCCTCTCATAAACCCACACTAAAAGTATTAAGTCTTTAAGACACTTCTTCTCCGCAGTTATAAAAGTCTAAATTAAGATTATTAATAGCTCTTACTTTAATAATGTCATTAAATTTTATGAATCGAAGCTCTCGACGATTGGCTTTCTTTGATCAGTTAAATGTAATATTAATATTACTAAAAGGTATATTAATTTATTGTAAACAGGTATAAACGCAGCACGTTACTATCGGCCCATCGACTGTCGTTCGAATCCTAGTAATAACTATTATAAGACATTAAATTTCTAATGAAGTATCAATTAAAAGAGTTAATTAATAAGCGTATAGCTTGCATCAACTATTTCAAAATCTTTACTTCTACCGGTTAGCGAGACATTGGATGCCTTTAGAGATGTCGTTCAACACTATTATTTGGTAAAATTCGGGTAAGTAAAAAAATATTGTATTTCTTTTTGGACAATTTTTAATTAACATTCTTGAGTTGACTATTTATCAATAGTTTTTTTACTCTCTACAGATTTAACAATGATCTCGTATTTTTAAGAAAGCTCGAAATAAGGTATTGAGCTTTTTGGGTAGCTCTTAAAACTTTGATACAAATTAAAGGACATTTTCTTCAGAAACATTTTGATATCATCAACAATGATAGATTAATACTTTTTTACTTCAGACAAAGCCTTATTGATTGTATCCCTCCCGTTCTTACCAATCTTAATACTTTACATACCATTCTAACTTCACACGCCAAACACTCCATACAAGCTGACACATCTATAATTGCGGCCTATTATTTCACATAATCCACAATTACATACTCCTTACTAAGCTGCCAAGCGTTTCACAGTCCAATAGCTCCACAAAGGGGGCCTGGACACCATGACATGATGAAGTGTCACCTCTCCATGATAAACGATACTATACCTCGGGCGTCAAATGAGAAATTCAATTTCTCGCTCCCGTTACTTCGCTTAGCTGCCGGCATGATATTTAAGATCAATCAGAAGTTACAGTGATTTTATTTATGTTGTTTTGTTACGTGAAAGGCGTGGATAAAGGGCTTGAAGCTTAGAAAGAGGAATGGTTTTGTAAGTGCTGCTGTTCTCGGATTTATTCCGTATACGGCGAAGTACCTAGGTTGTTTGAATTTATTTGTAGCTCTAGAAATACTTTTACCAGTTTTAATAATCTTTTCAGATTTAAAACTCAACACTTCGTCAGTATGACCAGATATTTGGATGTTTTAATTTTCAAAACTAAGTGTTATTTACACAAACACACCTTGTCATCAATGTGACTTGGATTAGGAATAAAGTAATCTTTAAATTTCCATTCTCCTTTCGTATAAAAGGCGGTTTTTAACCTAAGACCCGACTGAGCCAGATCAGCAAAGCTGAAAAAAAGGAACCAGGTAAGCTCTCAGCGCTGGATGATAAAAAGCTGTCAATGATCAAAACAATCAAAACTTGATGAATATAGGTAATTGCCAATCTTATAACCAAATATGAACGCTCCAAATACGTGTATAAACTGCAAACGACAGCGAAATCCAATTAATTTGGAACTACATTCATAATACAAGCAAAACCACATGCAACGTGTATTCAATCAGTGGATCCAACTGCAAATTAACTGGCAACAGAGATGGAAATATGCGAAACATTTTACTAAACGAGGTACTAAACAGACTAAGGCCTGGTGTTCATCAACATTTTTATCCTCTGGTTAAACAACCGTTTACCTAAAATTCAAGAATCTTTTTCGAGGAGTCAGTTGCTTGACCAAAAAATTGAATTCGTTAAACACCAGCCTAAATACAACATGTTACATAATTCCCTATGAAAAATGTAAATAATCAAATAGTCTTTCATGATTGTTGTCATTTACCTCTCAGAGAAAATTAGGTTAGAAGGTAAATAACTTTCTGGGTAGTCTACTCTTTAGTTTTATGTTTTCAGGGTTGCGTTTCAATGTGATGATTATTTTATGTTTTATCCAATTATTTTTTCCATGGTCATACTACGGTTTTTAAATATTGCCAATAGACTCTTTACAAGGAACCTTTTAACCCCCTTTCGGCTTTAGGGGTAATTTTGTAACACGTTGTATATTTAGTTAAGTAACTACTAAGCTTTCCAGCATTCGTTTGGAGTGCACTTAGTACCTACATCGGTAAGAAGGTGCATGTTCTTTATCCTGTAGCAACAAGGCGTTAAACTTACGGAGTAACTTAATAATTTGTACTTACTCCGTTAGACCCTAACTTAACTAAAGTGCTTCGTAAATTGCCAAAAAGCTGAAAGTTCTGCATTCTTTTTTATTTCCTGACAGTGATATTTTCTTAATTTTAAAAAAGATCACCATTAAGATTTTTTTTGTTTAAAAATCTTTGCCGTATCGTGGAGGCGTTTATAGACATAAATCTTCACATACACAACCGCCCAGACCCAGAACAACTATCTGTAGGCCATACAAGTATTTGTTCTGTGCGGGAATCGAACCCACGACCCGTAGCACAGAAGCTAATTGCTCAGCCACTGCAGCAAATGTGTCGTCTGGTCAAATTTTATTTAAGCAAGTTTTTAAAGTAATTTGGCGTTAAGGCCACGTGTTTTAGGAGACCGAGTATATTAATGTGATTTAAGAGACAATTTACCATCCAAATTATTAATGCTTTTTAAATGACCTGAAAATCTGGCTCATCATTCATAACAATAATTCACAAATCAGGTGAACTAGATTTCGTCCCAAATTCTGCCTTCATCATTCTAACTTCTACGCTTAATCATTAGCATTGTTTACAAAATTTAAACAACGCAACATCTTAAGCAAACAAAAGGTCTTAAAACGAAGAGCCCATTGATTTATTTGAGACCCCACGGTTGAGTAGCGACGTTTATGTTTGTTAACACTATAACACCGAAACCTGAGTACCGATGTATTCATAACTTCCTTTGTGGACGCCATAAAGCATCGTAAACGCGTATTGTTCAGGAATGCGATTATATTAAAGAAACTTTATCGGAGCTTGTGCTATAAAATGTGGAATGTAGGAGCCGCCTAGCCGCAATAGCCAGTCAATAAGAACTGCAGCTATTGAGATAAAAAATAAAACTGCACTTATTCCAACTATTCCAAGTAAATGGTCATTCAAGTTACTGGAAATAAGTGCAGTTGTTTTAAAGTTAAGTGGTAACAGAGTGTCGATCGTAGAATTGGCGAGTCAACCGTTGCATACACTCTGTTACAATTTAATCTTGAGAACGTTTTGAACTGCTTCGCTACTGCTGCTGCGGCTTGTACAAAGTTACAAACCACTTAACCTACTAGGTGTAATACTGCATCATTTTTTTTCCGTGTGGGAACGGGCTGGAATATAAAACTTCCTCACCGCACGCTGGAAATTGACGCGTCTTGTAAGATTCAACAAAACCCAGCACGCTTAGTGGTAGGATCTATGCGGTCCACTTGGCTAGCTACCACCTGAACATTAAAGTCCGGCGCCAAGCAGTATACTGTGTTCCGTCGCGTCTATGGGAGAGCCAGAGGGGTATAGGGGACTCCCTCTATATCTCTGTTACTTGGATTTATGTGCTCCATCTTAAATCCTGTCTGAGCTTACCATCAGGTGAGATTAGAGAAAAACGCGAACAAGTAAAGTATAAAAAAAGTATTCAGAATATGAAATATTTTCATACATGCAGTAACTTGACTGTCATTTTTCAGGAAAGCCATTTTGCTAGTAGAGCTAACAGACTGCAGCAAAAAAACGAACTAAAACGCATCCGTCAGCAGGAGTGAGTAATCTGTGGGAAGAGCTAGAGTGCAATAAGATTTATGATTATGACCCACAACCGTGTACACAGCGACGTCACAATTTATGCGATAACACTGTTTTGTCTTCACAATAAATTAATAGTCCACTTGCGACGCGACACAACTTTTCCATCCGCGGCCGTCAGAACACGGGACAAAGCCATAAACTGTGTCAAATTAAAAACCCTTTGAACTCGCCGTAAACATAATCGTATAGGTATGTACTAAAATAAAAAGATCGTTCTGAATGCAAGACATGTGTCCACATGTTGGTAAGACTAAGAGACGAACCGTGTATAATGTGATAAAGTGGCTGGATACCGTTCAGATGACGAACGCCTTAATAATTGTGTTGAAAGAAAAAGTTCGCTTTTATTTTTAAATTCAGGGTGCCGACTCTGGCGCTGGTGTTTTCGTTTGGTCACAGTCGTGATTGCTTTTCTCATTAAATGTCTTTGCTTTTTTAAATAGGAGTTCATTTTTTGTGGTGATAACTATTTTGGGGTGGACTTTTAGATGAAATAAAAATAAGTATCTATTATGAAGTTCTCGGTTCTTTACAAACATTTGCTTGTTATCACATTATCAGAGGGATACTTAGATAATCGATTTAGGATTCGAGATTGATATAGCAGGCAGATTCGTGATTATGAAATAGGTAGGTAGGTATCATTCCTGCCGGGGTTGCGGTGCATGCTCTTGAGAATACCACGACCCCGGCCGAACGGTCAGGAGAAGGAACACCGTTGGTTTTTTGCCGGTAAGAGTCCGGCAGACCCTCTCGCCTTCCTCAGGCGAGGGACATCCATGAAGATTTTCCAAAGATTAAAAAAAAAGGTAAGTATCATTAGATCGACTCAACAACTCATCCCCATAATCACCCATCTATTGTTAAGCGAAAGCAAACTATAGAAACACCGGTAAAACTCATAACGAACCATCTAAGTTCGAATTTAATTTCCCCATAATTTTCCTGTCTATACATTGTGTTTCTTGCGTAGATTATAATATTGTCTTAATAGGTAGGTATATTACAAGATTATAATCCTCAGTTTTATCTCGCTAGGTAATGTTGTCTCAAAACCTAGGCATCCCAGATAATTTTATTCTAATCGTCGATCTAAACCTTTACTATGTACTTAGTTAACATCATTAGCGGTATTATCCTCAATCTGATCTGCAAAATGTTCAAGAAAAAGAACATTATCAGTAGATAGGTACAGGGTGTTTACTTTGATGCGTCTCATCGTCGCCGGGACGAGATAAATCGACGGTGCACACTCGAAACTCTCGAGACTCTCCCACGGTGTGACACGCGCACCCTGACATCAGTGTCAACATAGATATCATATCTGTTTTCTTTGTCCGTTTAGTTATTTTTTGTCGAGACAATTATCGCTATAGAGGGAGAATTATGATTGTTGATAGTTCTTAGAACTTGGAAGCAGTAAATTGTATCGAGATTGCAGATGGTTTGTGTCACTGTTTTATTTTAGAAAATTATCAGCTTAATGATTTAAGTTGGATTGGTAAAACCAAATATCTTGTTGAGTAAAAATTAGGAATTTTAAATATGTAGGTACTATCAACCAACCACTCCCTACAGCCTTCCTGACAAAACGTAAAAATCATTCGATTTTTACTTAATTAATTTCTAATCACAATTTTTGAAGATACTTTCAGTAAATTGGCAATCCAAACAGAGGAGGTGTACAGCACTTTACGTAAGTATGTGTGTAGGTATGTAGGTAGACATAAACTTGAACCAAAACGTATTATGTAAACCATAATTCAGTTTGATGTTAACCAAATGTCGTAAACAAACAGAAGTGGGGGTGTTTGCCCTCACATCGGTCGGCGGCTAATCTGTAAACGGTTATGATTATGGATTTATAAGAACCCAACTATCGTCAACGAACATTCATCGCATCATTTATTATTCAAGCTTACAAAGAAGTTACAAGCGATGATAGAAGTGCAGTTCGTTTGTTATGACATGTTTGGTTTTAAATCAAAGTGATTCAAGTTCAACTTAGAGCAACGCGAGGCCACTGATGGCTCGAAGTCCAGTATAGAAATTGAAATAAAAATAAACAAACTTAACATAATATGACTTACTTTTTGAACGAATATTTTTTTTTCGGTTTCTAAACCAATCGAATCATTTCGTTATACGCAACTAATAGGAAACTCTTAATCAGTTTTTAAACCTAAATCAATTATTAAATAGTCACCATTATTAGACGATTTGCAAAATAAATACCGATAATAAAATTATTCTTTATTACTGGCACTATAATTGCTATTTTTCCAAAAAGATGCAAAGTATTTATTTAACACTGACAGATGAAAAGCCCTTACGTGACACGAAACGTGTAGTTTTGTAATCCTTCTTTGAATGTGGTTATTTATCAATTAAACATAATTCTTTTAAAATTATGAGTCTTTTGAGACGAATTACGGCTCCAGCTCTTGTTCGCCGTGTGTTTAGGCAAGAGATAACCAGAAAATTAATACATAGTTGTGTGAATAAAAACGTAAACATAACCTCAAAACTTGTTAATGCATATCCGAATAACATAACATTTAATGCAGTTCGTTGGAAATCAAAAAAGGTTTGTAAATTCTGATACTTTATTCTATCATATTACGTAAATTTGACTAGCTAAATACTAGTAACTTTTAACCTCTTTGTTACTGCTACAAAATTAAATGATAACTTTTGTTTTTTAGAACCAATATGATTCTGATGATGAAGAACCCGAATTTGAAGGAGATTCATCATTATCGAAGGATTCAAAAGTAGTAAAATTTTCCACAACATCTATGAGAACTGATGTAGTATTAAAATCAGCGTTAACTATATCAAGAAAGTAAGTAATCTTTAACTGTTTATAATAATATTTATGCTCCAGTAAAATATAATACTTCCATTAACATCACAAATTACAATGAGGCAGTTAACTCAACTGCCTCGTTGGGCTAGTGGAGGCAAACTCGACTAATGATTGTGAGGTGTTTCTGGGAGTTTTGATTTGTGCCTGGTTGATGGCAATAGGCTCGCCTCTTATTACATGGGACTTAAACATAATGGCGAAATAAGGATGTTACTATACACTTCTGCCCAACCCTTTGGGCAATACAGACGTGTTATGTTATTAAAAAGTTTTTTTTTCTTTTTAGTAAAGTAGAACAAATGTTTTATGAAAGTAAAATTAGAGTAAACGGAAAGAAAATCTTGAAGAAAAGTGCTTCTGTAAGTATTATTACTGCACCTTTCTACATAAAATAATTATCAGATCTGCCCTATAGCTTTCAATAAAGAACAGGCCAGCATCTCCTGTAGATTTTGTAAGGCAATTAAGTGATTGCAAACACTTGCATGAAGTGGATGGGTAGCAGCATCCTCTTGTTCATTGAAAACAATATACAGTGGAATCCGTTTATTACGACTTTGCTTATAACGATCAGCCGCTTCTAGCAACTTAAGAACAACCTTTAGTTAGGTTTTCTTGTCTGGTATTTACTGACGCTTATAACGACGTCCGTTTAGTACGACCAAATATCGCCGTCCCTTTGTTGTCGTTATAACCACTGTACCAAGATCACTATCCATTGGCCAAGAATATTATTCAACGCCAACATCAACATAAAATTTCTTTTATACTTTACCCCAGCAGAACTTGAAAAATCTTCACATTGCACATTATTCAATAAATGAATTGTACTTTGCAGGTTAAAGTAGGAGATGAAGTAGATGTAATAAAAATGGTCAGCCCAAATAATCCAGAACATATTTATGTGTCCAGAGTAGAAATAATAAATGTGGCTCCGAAGGAAGAAAACATCCAGGTCACAGTAAGAAGGTTCAAACACTTACTTATAGATAACTATGAAGCAGATCCGCATAAAGCGGCTTTGGAAAGTGAAGCATAATTTGAGCTATTATGGAAGTCAGTAGCAAAGTTTTGAAACTTTTTAGTCTCATTTGTGATAATAAGTTCCTTATGGAAACAATTCAGTAGTAAAAGAATTTTATTAAATTTTATTATATCGCAAAAGGTATAGAAAGAAAACAATTGTTGAAAAAATAAATCTAAAAATGGAGATACACGTTTTTCAAGTTTTTGAATGGCGCATTTTGTGCCATTGCACGAAACGGGACATTGTACGGAGTAATGTTAAGTTACTATGAAGTTTTGAACAATGATGTCATTGTTCAATTGTGCGGGCTCGGTCTATTAAGAATTTTAAATCTCTTATTACTTAGGCATTTCATTATATATATATTTCATTCTTGCCTAGAGACGTTTCCAGTAAAAGTTTCGAGACAATAAAAAAAATTGTCAAGTACCCAATTACTGCTGTCTAGAGTTAGTTACATGTACTTGAACATCAGATACTTTTCCAATGTACTCACAAATCTCATCTATAGTCACCACAGTAACTGACCAGCATGAATCTTTACTTATTGCAATATCCTTTGCCAAATATGGTGATATTTCAATGGCCAACAGTGGAATATAGCAGGATACCAATGCTGTCTGCACAGACCTAATACGTGAAAGTTGTTTTTATTAGTAAATATTATTATTATACTTTATTCATTTACTTGAATACATTATTTTCATTTAAAAAACATTAAATATATAAAAAATAGTAGCCCACCAGCATCGGGAACAGGATCCAAGCCACCAATAGTCAGGGCCTCAGAGAGAGGAACTTCTTAACAATACGCGCCGTGTCCAGAAGTACCGCTTTCTGCATCAGGCCCTTGACCCAGCCGCCCAACGAGAGCCTCATCATATGTTTGTAGAGGCTCTTGGCTTTTAAGCCATTATCCGTAACGACTAGCGGCACGATGACTGCTGAGTCAATCTCCCACATGTCGACAACCTCGTGTACCAAGTCGAAGTATTTAGTAAATATATTATTAAATAATGAATTTTAAAAATAAAACATGAAGAACAGTGGTGTTTGATTTATTTTGAAAATCCAAGAACTATTTATGTAACATAATTAAATATCTAAATCTATATCACAATCTGAACTTTCAAACATTGATATTTGTGAACTTGGATTAGAGTGCTTTTGATTTGAAGAATTTGAACTATTTTCCTTTTCTTTCAACTCTGCAATAATTGTAACATGATTTGATGTTGAAGGCGTTGGCTTTTCTGCTTCTAAACTCTCAAATATTGATATCTGTGTTTTTGATGTAGATGGTTTTGAAACTATAGTATTGTTTTGTTTTAATTTCGATTTGTCTACAGTTAAAATATCTGATGTTGTATCTAAAGGCTTTCCTGGCTTTTCATCATACTTACTAAAATCATGATTGCTTGCAAACTGAAACTGTTTTAATTTATTAACAGCCCTTTCTTTAACTTCAGTGTTATTTTTAGATTCACCTCCGATACTTATGTCTAGTATTTTATCATAATTTTCAGTAGATGTATCAAGCTCTTTAGATGATGTTTCTAATTCTTTAGGTTCTGTTTTTACTATATCATTTACAACATTCACAACATTGTTATCATTTTCAAATCTAAAATCAATTCCCAAGTCGGCTAAAGCGTCATTTACACTGGGTACAGCATTTAAAACGCTTCTATCCTCAACAAATTCTTCATCACTATTAGATATGTGATCTTCATCATTGTGAACTTTCACTTTAGATTTTTTACCACTTTTAAGTAATTTATTTTTTACTGCACTAGTGTCTACAGTAACTTCTTTTCTTTTACGTTTATTACTTCCCTTCTTTTGAATACTTTGTGGCTCCTTTTTAGCTTTATTTAGAGTAGCGTGTTTTTTTAATGTTACTGAAAACCTTTCATTGATACCATCATCTTTAAAATCTATATCCATCCTAATATTTTCGATATTATCATGAATTCCTGTATCATCACTTTTCTTAGGTTTTTTGTTATTGAAATAAGAACTGGTTATAAGAGATGCCGAAAGTTGAATATTGTCATCAGTAACATCGTCATGTTTCGCGAATAATTTACAATTTCCTGCTTCTAAATCGCTTTCTAACGTTTTGTGGTCAACTTGTAATAATTTTGCGTAATATAACAGCTCATTTCGCCATACATCGATCAAATTAAGTCGTGTTAGAAGTTTCTTAGCTGTGCATAAGTAGTCATAGTCTGGGTATTTGGGTATTGTTGAATGTAAGGCATCTACAGTATCATCTAGGGTACAATCTTGCATAGATAAATCAACAAGGGAAACTGCGATAACTGCATCCATTGTTAATATTGTTTTACGGTACATAAGTCTGCAGTGAGCTTGAGATAATCTGCAATCACAGAAATTGTTACTTTCTGATATTTTTTTCTTACAAAAGTTTACTTTGCAAGGAATTAGCCGTGCCTTTATGGGCAAATGCAACTATGGCAAGTTATTAGTGCCATTACAGTTTTCGCAGTGTGAGTTTATCAAGTAACAAGTGATTAAGAATCTTCAACGTTCGTAAGTAACAGGATATTATAGGTAGAGGTGAATTTTTAACCACTAAGAAAAAGGCCTAAGTCTGACTTACCTTACTAAACTGTCTAACATTCTGACAGTGGTACGTGAAGGATCTCTGTGTTCGGACTTTCTTTGAGCCATGTAATACTTCTGCAGTATCATGTTTGCTGATTTTGTCATTTCTGTATACTTTGGCCCAACGAAACTAATGTACAACTAAAATAATAATGATGGAATAAATTAATTTACACATAAATACTTACAATAGTCATTACAGTACCTACATTTTCACATTAGGTAGGTATTAGGTAAGTAAACTTGGCATTATTTTACCTGCAATTTTTCGAGATTCCACTTTTTCTTAGATTCTATTGGATTTGAATCTCCATAAAGTATGTATGACGACACAAGTTTGTCCCATGTTTTGTTTTTTGAGTCTAATAAAATAAATATTAGGTCGAACCTGAAAAAAACATTTTAGAATATTAAACTTATGCTGAAATTTATTTAGTAAGTACAACAGATCACTTTAAAATCTTTCAATTTTGTTTGCAAAACGTAGGACAAAGTGGAAGGCTCATTCCGAACACATTATTTCGTCTTTTTTACCTACGTTCATTGGTTCCACCTGGGTCTGAGAATATTATTTCTAATGGAAAAACAGCATTTCACCCTTTTCAGGATTAAGCTTTAAAATTAAAAGCCTTAGTAATAAGATAATAATATTAAGAATGAACTTTACCTACTTAACAAAGGAGTTCCTAGTGAAACATTAACGCTGAGTGCTTGATCCGTATCATAATGTCCTTTGGGATTGCAGGCAGCAATTATGGCGCAGCGGGTGTTTAATTTACAAACTATACCAGCCTGAAAAATTAAAATTTTGACATAAAGATGTGAGTAGAAAGGTAAGTCAGGTGTCCTATCACCCATATTCTAAGACGTTCCTCCAAAACTTACTTGACTCCACCTCGACTCAGCCTTTCTCACTACCATCAGTAGTTACAGTTGACATAAACGTCCTCAACTCGAGGAGATTTTTCCTCAGTCGAGGTAGGGAATCATCTGTCAAACTCAAGGTACCACCGCGGGCGTTTGCCGTGAACCACTTTTCGACCTTATTACTAAGACAATAAGGTTGAAAAGTGATTCACCGCAAATGTCCGTGGTGGTACCACGGAACCAACCGTAAGGCATCCTTAAGGAAGGAAATGTTAAAGATCGTATTTAACAAAAATGAATTTTGAAGACATTGAATATGCTTACGATAATCCTTACAACTATTTATTGCGGCGTTATTTGCGCGATGCAGATAAACAAAAATCCTCGAAATTATGACGTAATGACTCCACTCTACCTCGACTCATCTGAGGATCCCTCGGTCGAAGAACCTCGACATTTCAACTAAAAATACAATTTTGAAGGTGTTTTCGAGGCCGTCCTCAAGGCGTCCTGTCGAGTGCGTCGAGTAAGTTTTGGAGGAACGTCTTAGAATATGGGTGTGTGTCGGTTACCAACTAAGTGATTCATAAAAGCTTTGCCTCTATGGCGATCGTTACACTAAAGTACAACTAACTAATAAGAGTATAAAGTTTAAATTAGTTTCATAGTAATTGTCTTACCTTTGCAACTGAGATGGTTTGTTGTTCCATTGCCTCGTGAATCGCAGTGCGGTCGTGTTCACGAAGCTGCGATATCTCGTCGATACAACACACTCCTCCATCCGACAAGACTAAAGCACCAGCCTCCAATTGCCATTCGCCATCTTCCTACAAAAAAAATAAGATTTTTATAAATTTTACTCAAAATAATAAAACCACTTCCTTGATGCAGGCGCAGGATACAGATGCCTTGCGCATGGAATCGATTCCCGGTTGGCATAAAGTGAAGTCGAGTTGAATTTTTGGAATATTTCTCCGGTTTCTAATACAATCTAATAGGAATATGATTGGAAAACGTAGTTCACCGTGCTAACTATACCCTGAGTGCTGCGCAGGTGAGTCCAGCTCGAGTACTGCCGGCCCCTGACGTGAACACCGAACGTGCGGTCAACTCAGTACCAGTACGGAGTAGCTGCGATTTACCAGTACCTGAAAAATTTGCAACATTTTAAATAAAGAACTAATTAGGAGTAAACTGCCTCGTTGGTCTTGAGGTCCTGGGTTCGATCCCCAGGTTGGGCATAATGTTATTGGGTTTTTCCGTGAGGAATTCCTCAGTAGCAGCCCGGAGTTTGTATTTGTGCCCGGTTGATGGCTATAGGCTCGCCCCCTAATACATGGGACTTAAACATAACGGCGAAATGAGGGTGTACCATACACCTCTGCCTAGCCCTTCGGGGAATACAGGTTATGTTTAATTAGGAGTAATTCTATTGTGTGTTTATGACAGATGATCTATAGCAACAAGTGAGCCTGCTGTCATTTTGTTGAATATATAGTTTAATTGAGATGGCACTTAGTTTGATGATAATTATTTAAGCCACATTAATGTCAGAAGTTTTGTAATGTGTTATTTAAGTTTTGATAAGCTTCCCTACCCATCCCATTTGTCCCACCTGCTGAAAATCTCCCACCTGGGTATATTTTGCCATGGCTAACCTGGAAGACTAAACAGACTCCAGACCCAGGTTGGTTGAAGCAAGGAAAACCTGCTCAGGTGGAGATTCATAGACGATTCCAGCTTGGAGTGTAAATGTGGTGCTGTTCCACAAACGATGGGACACCTGACATCATGCCCTGCGTCCCTGATACCTGCACGTTACAGGAACTAATGGACTATGGAGCTACGAGTTTAGCGTTATCAGTAGATAACGCTAAACTCGTAGCTAAGTTCTGGGCCGGCTCAATTTAGATTGCCATCAACAGGCTAAGAAGAAGAAGCTTACCTGGATCCCCAACAAGAAGTAAATGACACTGTCCTCGCACACGGGTTGCATGTTTTTCATCTTGAGCATTGTTCTTGTTATCATTCTCGATAACGTGATTTGACCCAGTTATCACTGTTAGAATTACTGCTAGCTTCACCAAATGGAGTCCATAAACCTAGAATGATTAAAAATAAATTACGGTTTAAACAAGTTAAGTCCTGAAGATTAGCCCAGAATATGGATGAACAGATCACTGACAAAACGATCTTATACGCATTGTTTTGATACTTTAAACTGACATGTTGGATGTCAGTAGCGAATAAGGAAGAAAACTCTAACCAGACGCGGCTGAACATCAGTATTTTACACAGAGCGACTGCCATCAGACCTCCGCAACCCAGTTATTGGGCAATGCCGATATCCTAAAGTTATAGACCGTCTGACTTCCCGTACCTAACGACTGCCATAATAAATGTATTCGTATGACACCCGGGACCGACTATTTAACGTACTCTCCGAGGCACGGAGGGTTTCGATATGTAACCAACGGTCACCTATCCACGGACTGACCGCGGCAATCGCAGCTTAACCTCACAAATCGTATGATCCGCGCTGTTGGTTACTAGCCACGAGCCCCTCTCGAATAAGAAAGAAAGATTAGAAATAAAATTATATCTTTATTTCTATTGACAAATGGGACCAGGTATGCATTATTGAATAGTCTCTAGGGCCAGAAAACATTACTTTGTATCCATATTATTAAATAAAACATCTCACCTGGGGGCACACAGAAGCTAAAATTCGATCCCTGCCTTTTATAGGACAAGCTTCATACTTTGACCAGAACTCATCAAAGCAGTCCTTTATATCAGGAGCTGTAGATATGACCTCTGACCTCTGAGCATTGCACACTTCCACGAAATTAGCTTGTAAAACCAGTTCAACTTCAGATTTTTTATTGTGGGATGAGGGCCGCCAACGACGTCTTATTGTGCCACTGAATAAATAAAGAATAAAAAAGAGTTACTCAAAATGTAAGACCAGTAAAGCCGTAGCCAGGGGGTTCAACCCCCCCCCCGCCCCCCCAAATCCCAGACAATTAAATTACTTTTAAAATGTATAGGTACACTCATTATTGTAATTGATTTTCTTGTTCAGGATTCAACCCTCCCGAATTCCAGGCTATGGCCTTGAAAATCAGAATTTAATTTTATCATGTTCTAACAACGACTTTATTTCAAGTTGTTTGAAATGCCAGAATCAATCAAATACAACCTTGGCTTTAATGTCATACCTACATGTAGAAAGCAAGGTATTTGGTATGTGCTGCGGCTCCGGCTCGCGAGTCCGGAGTGAAATGGCGTTACTGACGCGCGGAGTCAGTAAAAATAGGGAAGAGTGGACTGTATTTTTTGGCGCTGGTCGTAGGTAGGAGCGTGGTTTGACTTGCTAGTAGAGTTGGAAGAGAAAGGACAAAGTAACTTGCCCAAAGCTTAGACCAGGCCACCAGTCTCGATATAAAAGCACCCAACACCACAGCTATTAGCGAGCCTGCGTTACCGTCCCTTGCTTGCGTAGACCAAGCATGCAGTTCCTTCTTGCTGTAAGAAGCACACACACACAAACACAAGCAGAAAGAATGTTCAGCACCCCGGAAAGTTAGTAAAGAGTTTATGTGGTTAGTAAAGGTTGCGGGTTAATAAAGTTGCGGGTTAGTAGTACATGCGGTAAGTCTCCTTCCACGGCGGCGCGTCGGCTTCAACTCGCGACGAGTGTCATACAGACCGAAAGTGACGCGGTTAAATTCGTAAAATTGTATTGGATCTTTCGTATCGAATCTATAAAGAATACGTTGATGACGACGAAACGACTTCTGTACTTCTGGAGGTACATTTGCCTAATATCAGCGCTATTTGCAACTGCACAAAGTCGAAACTTAAGAATAATGCGAAATAAATTCGTTTGCAAATTTTTACCCGTGTGTAAAATATCGTTAAGCGAAACCAGAATTGGTTTTCATACTAGAGCGTCGAGTACCATTTGTATTTTGGTAGTAAGTTTATCATCACGAACGACAGCGTGATGAGGAATAATAATATATATTGCGAAATGTCAACATTAGAAGACTCAACAGGTGAAATAAAACCTTTATCTAAATAGTCAATTAAAATCTTATCGTATTATTATTTAATAGCGGGGTTTGAAAGTAAGCGACGTTCGAGTGACAAGTACACGTTGGGTGATGCTACAATGCTATAAGCGTGTCGCTACAGGGTGGGCAGAGGTGCCGCTAGGTGGGCGTAACGAGAGATTTGTTTGCGTGTTGCATTTATTATTAATCGCACCTTCTGCATTTGCATTTATTTGCGGACGGGAGGGCGGTGCTGCATACTGTCAGTAACTCCTTTAGGTGCCAAAGTATACGCTTCTACAACAAAATTCCAGGCAATATTCAAGACTTAAGTCTTAATAAATTTAAGTCCTATGTAAAGCAGAAACTATGCAAAAAGGGTTTCTATAACGTTAAAGATTATATGGACGATAAAAATGCTTGGAATTGAGCCGCTCGCTGTTATCACAGACGCCTCATTGTAATTATTTCATAACATTATTATTTTTTATTTTATCCTTTTGACATTTATAATCGAATTATTTTTTTCAATGATTATTATTATTTTACCATCGCCTCATTTTTTACGTTACATTTATTTATTTTTACGTGAATGTGAGTACCATGTAGGGTAGCTATATACACGAATTTTGTAAACGTTTGGCGGTTCTTGAGTTTTTTTTTGTGACCCACACAAATGTCCAGCTGATTGATAGCGTCGTGCAGCGGTCGGTTTGTTGAGCTCCCTAAAATAAGGTTTGAGCTCCGCGATGATTGAAGCAGATGTACCGTCAGTTAGGACAGGTCAACTCGAAACTGCTATGGCACTTTCCTCAAAAGACCATTCCAAACGTTGCCCTACATCGTTTCACTCGCATAGTTTGTATACTACAATGTCTGGACTTTATCTGGACTATTGTCTGGACTGGCAAAATAGGTTTTTGTATTATAGTTATTATTTTAATAATATCGCTTTACAATACTTCATTCCAAACTGTAAAGTATGAGCATCATGCAGCTATTAGTGATACGCTTATAATCATATCATATTACTGCTTATTGTCTGGTAATATGAGTCTGTCATGCTCACTTAAATGTCTTGCTGATGGTGGCGTTGTTTATCCGGTCGTTGAGTTCCCTATAATATGGTTGAGCTGACCGATGCGGATGTGCACGTCATGCTCGTGAACGGGTGCCGTCTGTCGGGACTGGTCAGCTCTTAACTGCTATGGCAATCATAGAAGGCATATTTTTCTATTTGTTACTCTTATGTGAGTTTATTTGTTACATTAACCTGCATTATTCTCATTCTATTTCTCACACTACTGTAATGGAATTGTAATGAACTACTATTTTAAAAAGAGTATTCATGGAGTTTCTTGCCGGCTCTTCTCCATAGAACCTACCTTTTGGAACCGTGCACCTAGTCGTGACGTTTTAAAAGTGCCTGAAATCTGGTCTATTTGAAATAAAAAACTTTGACTTTGACTTTGACTGTATTCAGGCTTGATCAACTGTTTGGCGGAATTAACACTAAATATTGTTATTGTATATTTGCATGTAAATACCTATATCATGGATTTCCGCAAAGTAACGCTTGATTCTATCATTTATCTTTCCAGAACCAATTAAAAGGACCAAATTTTGCAAAGCTAGGGTGAAAAAGGAATCTTAAATATTTATGTTTTAATTCTTCATTAACTAAGACATTAATATGAGTTTTGTTATTACCTTCAGTATCTAATCTGAGTGCTGATTCACCGACTACAAGAATCAATAGATGTGCGCTTTGCGGACTGACAAGGTAAACAAAGAATGATTCACACAGGAATGAAACAAATAATACAAATCTATACTTTTAGATGTTGTAGTCACTTATTATGGAAAACGTAAATAAACAATAGAGAATCCAGGAGGATGAAAACATTTGTGGTGGTGACTTAACATTATATAATGTATGTTCAAGTCCTTTCCTAATCATAGAAATTAAATTGAGAATGCGTCATCAGATATTGTGCAATAGCACCGAAATTGCGTTTGCTATCAAACAGTTATCATTATTGTTATCTCCTGTTGTAGGTACTTGGTGGATTCTTTTCGTGCATTTGGTTTAACAAAGCACCGATGCCACCGACTTGAAGGCTCACATATACAGCTCAGTGAATCAGTCAACCGCTGTAGCGTTAGCGCGTTGCGGAGTCGACTAGAATATTGATTGCATGAAGTAAGTGGGCATGCTAACTGAGTACATAGTTCTGAGCCAAATGTTCTGTTTTTAGAACACGACTTTTCTAATCGACAATACACCTGGTTTTCTAACCTGAAGTGGTGATGATGGTTGCAAATAATATCGTCTAGTCTAAATGTATTTGGGGCAATACATTGTTCAGACTGATACGCTGCCGCCTGGCTTTTGGCAAAAAAACAATTTACAACTTGCTTTTTGGCAAGAAGAAATGATGGGAGCGCCATTACCAACAAAATAAAAAGCGAATTACTTACCTTTTATTTATGTAACAACTACCATGGTGTAAAACTATTACCCTGAACGGTGGATCACTTGGCTCGCGGGTCGATGAAGAACGCAGTTAACTGCGCGTCATAGTGTGAACTGCAAGGACACATTTGAGCATCGACATTTCGAACGCACATTGCGGTCCGTGGAGACACATCCAGGACCACTCCTGTCTGAGGGCCGGCTGTATAAAATACAAATTCCACATTGCGCTTATAAACGTGCGCGAGCATCTCTACCTGTAACAGGGTGAGAGATGGCCGAGCACGCTGGAGTGCACATGACGGCTCTATAACGCGGACGACGTGCACGTCCTCGTTATAGTCCGTTTAAAAATTAAACAAAGTACATATAATAAGACATTGTCATACAATGTGACGTAGTCAAAAACGATGTGGGTGCAGCAGAGCAATCTCCGACGCGTATCGTTGTCACACACGACGACGAGGACACGCGTTGGGGTTTGTTTACCGCACGTACGCGCTCTTTGGTCGGTTACACAACGACACTAGCCTGAGGGAGGCGTATCACACCGCTTTTGTTCTGCTTAATTTACGAGTTATTCGTAAATGAGCAGGAAAACGTCCAGTACGATTGCATGAAAGTGTGTCTCTTTGTATGTAACAAGCAAGTAGACTCGATGTATCCGTCTGCTTCGTTAATTTATTGTTGGCCTCAGATCAGGGAGGATCACCCGCCGAATTTAAGCATATTAGTAAGCGGAGGAAAAGAAACTAACTAGGATTTCCTTAGTAGCGGCGAGCGAACAGGAAAGAAGCCCATCACTGAATCCCGCCGTTGTTCAGGCGGCGGGAGATGTGGTGTTCGGGAGGTTCCGCTTTCTCGTCGAGGTCGCTCCTGTCCAAGTTCGTCTTGAACGGGGCTGTTTTCCCGCAGAGGGTGCCAGGCCCGTAGCGACGGAGGACCGCGGCGAGAGGGACTCTCCTTAGAGT